>JARDYH010000003.1:52534608-62534608 GCA_029215795.1 Anniella stebbinsi
CAAGGGTACACTGGTGCACACCAAACCCAACAAATAAAATCAACTTCTGCTATACAATCCAACTATCTCAAATTCTGCAAATCAATTTTATAAATTAAACAATATCACCTATAATTCTGTACATCTTTCTTTGCATCCATCTATCTCTATACAATCTTTCTTAAATATTTCTAGCCATATGTTTTGTTTTTACTTTGTTTTGCTTTCCACTCCATCTTCTTATAGCTTAAGGGTATATGTGAATAATCTGCTTAGTAGCACTTTGCCTGAGGATTTGAAACACAATTAGGTGTGCGTGCAGTACTTCATGCTATCTTTCATAAGGGGACTTTATGTTCAGCTCCCAAAACATTTGCCCATGTGTATATAAATGAGGAAGAGTTATCTGCAAGACCAGACAAAAACACTGGCAACTTATTTAACTCCCTGTCACGTCCTTAAAATATGTCCCAGAAGAAGCTAAATGGAACACAGACAACTGCAAAAGGGGAATGGCAATTAATGTTCATTATCTCCATGATCACACACCTTCTGCAATCACATTTATTTTCAGTAGTGGGAATGCTGAACCAGTGATAAAATAAAACATTCAGCTTTTCTCAAACATTCAGAAGAGGTATGCAGAATTTTGAACTGGTAATGAAATAACATTCAGCAAAGGAAGAGACTATATCAAGGTTAAATGTTTTACTGAATGTTAGTGGCTTGAGTGAGGTTTCTCACTAATGACAATGGTAGAAAATGGTTGAAATATGCCCCATAGGATATCATTTATCCAGAAATATAACTGCCATTCAGTTCACAGCTATAGACATGACCATCTCAATTCTACAAAGCATTTTATTTCATTTATTACATTTCTATGCTGCTCAATAGCCAAAGGTCTCTGGGTGGTTTACAAAGATTAGAAACCATTAAAATTACATTATACATAGTATAAAAACTTATTTACATACAAATGTCTAAACAGACAACAGACACACATGCACATCTAAAAAACTTTTAAACAACAAGAAAAATCCTGGACCTGATTAAAAAGTCATCATTTGCTGCCAAATGCCTGAGAGAAGGGGATGTTCCTAACCTGGTGCAGGAAAAATAAGGATGTTGACACCAGGCAGGCCTCACCAGGAAGATCATTTCATAATTGAGGGGCCACCACTCAGAAGGCCACCTTGTTGCCATCTTCCAAGCCTCCCTCAGAAAAGGCAACTGGAGGAAGGCCTTAGATGCTGAACGTAGTGTACAGGTATATTCAGGCTGGGATGGGTGCTCCATCACATATTATGGTCCCAAGATGTGTAAGACTTTGCTTATAAACAAATCTTATGAAATCAAGGGAGGTACAATGGTTGAAAGCCTGACCTCACATGGACCCTTGTCCAACCTGGTGCCCTCCATCTGTGATGGATTACATGTGTCTCAGCCCAACACATGTGGAGGGCACCAGGTTCGGAAGGCTGTCTAATGCATGGGCTTCCACTGCTGGTTGTGGCAGGTCAAACTCTGTGACTGGCCTGTTCCTTTCCCTTAGCGAACAACAATGGCCAAGCTAGACATGAAGTTGAATGAGCATTTGTGCTGAATATGTACATTTTTTAAACTGCAGATAGCAGCCACTGAGGATAAGAGGCTGATAATCATCAGGCAGGCAGGCAGGGAGGGGGAATTCTTCCCCTGCTGTGGCCCTGAAGAAAATAACTCCTTTGAAGAAGTTATTTGCCTCAGGCAATAAAACTGACATCCCTGTAGATTCTAGACTTGAGGGCAATGCCTTTAACAGTTCTCCATCAGACAAGTCACTCTTAAGGACCTCCAGAATCAGTCATGCTACAACAGTGTATCTAGAGTTTGAATTGATTCAATACTAGAAGTTGTTATACTTGTACAGCCAATGGTGGGAAACTGGAGCTTAAACTTCAGCCAGCCTGGCAAATGGTCTGGAATGATGGGTTGTAGTTTAGCACTATCTGGAGGCCCACAGGTTCCCCATCCCTATTCCACAGCTTTCTACTCTCCTCCTGATTCTAATTCCATAGATTCCTGTAAACCTTAACTGTTGACAATTGTCTTATGGGAATTATAGACCAAAATAACCTGGAGAGCACCAAGTTGCCTACCTCTGTTCTGAAACAAATGAAGACCTATGGCAACAGATCTAGAGAGAACCGAAAAGGAAAAAAAGAAGTCTCTGTGGAACGCAAATTATGAGTTTGATTAATCAGTTCCTAGACAAAGTTTTCCATCAGTAGTTTCACTAAGTTTCTAGCCTGATTGAGTATCATAAACATGCATCAACTAAAATAATGCTTTTTCATTAATGGTCTCCCCATGTATTTGTTCATAGGCCTGATTCACATGCTGTCTTTTGAAATCACACTTTATTTATCTTGTCTAATTTATGAGGAGAAGAATATTTCTTATTAATACGGTAGCATGTGGTGATGGATGGTGAGAGAATGTTTTAGCTCTTAAACCTTGGTTAGGGTGACCAGATAAAATCTTTCTTGCCGTGGCCGGGGAGCAGAGCGGGCATTTTAGGGCGGGAAGAGAGCTGATCCTTTCCCCGGTTTGCCCCCGCCGCCCCCGTCGGCCCGGATTGCCCCAGTTTTCCCGGTTAGGACCGGAAAATCCAGGGCGATCTGGTCACCCTACATATGGTTGCTTATTTTACACATTTCACATGGCTCAGCAGTAGGCTGACCTGATAAAATCCAGGTCAGGGCATATGTAACTTTAACAGTTGTAGAGAAAAGGGAATTTCAGCCAGTGTCATTTGTATGCAATTAGTTCCTGGTGAAATTCCCTCTTCATCACAACAGTTAAAGGTTCAGGCACTATACTAGAGTGACTATATACAAAAGAAGGCAGGGCCCCTGCAACTTTAACTGTTGTGATGAAGAGGGAATTTCACCAGGTCCTAATTGCATACAAATGACACTGGCTGAAATTCCCTTTTCTCTACAACTGTTAAAGTTACATGAGCCCTGACCTGGATTTTATCTGGTCAGCCTAACCTTGGTCAGGAAGAAGACATATTCCTCTGATGGAAAGTCATGTGATAGGACAGCTTTCCCAAACCTGTTGCTATTCAGATATTTTGGGCTACATTTTGGAGAGTACCAGATTGGAGAAGCCTGTGATAAGATATTTCTTTCAAGATAATTAATATTTTAACATTGAAAGGATCAAAAAATGATCTCTATAGACTACTATTCCCAACTCAGCATTGTAGACAAATCTTTATTTGACTGGTTGGCCTGTGCATTGCTTCACTAATTTACTTCTTGAAGTAAATATTATTTGAAACATTTATCAATATGTGCAACATGAAGTAATACAAAAAGCATGACAATCGATCTAGATGGAGAGGCGGGTAAGAAATAAATCGTTATTATTATTATTATTATTATAATAAAATAATTTGGCACAAATGTTGTTTACTGATAACTGTTGTTCTGGAGAGAAATTTACATTTGATAGCATGGAAATTGGTACAGTACAATGGTATAAAATAGAGTCTCGCCCCTTATGCCATGTTCTGCCTTTATTCAAGATTGCTAGGACACTTTTTTTTAGATATATTGCCAACTGAAAGGTATAGAGACTGGATGCTTAAGTAGAAGTTGAGGACTTTTCAAGTTACTTTAGAATTAACAAAGACATTAACAATGATGTTAATAAATGGGAGGAACCTAGATATAGTGTAAGGGGCCTAAAAGTAGCTTGATCACCTTCTAATAACCTATCAGCAAGCTTAAAACATAATAGTTACCAGGTATGGAAATTGGCACAGCGCAAGTGTATAAATCAGAGCCTCGACTCAATGCCATGTTCTGCCTTCATTCAAGATTTCTAGGGTTTTTTCCAGCCCAATACAAAGGGTTTCTGGAGTAAGACAGAGTTTATACTGGTGAATATAGTAAGTTAATTCTATCCTTTTTCTATTTCTGTATTAAATATGGAAGACGCATGTGCATGTTACTTTTTTAAAAACCACAACAGCATTTTATCTATTATAAACTGTTGCCTGAATGAGTGGAAGTCAGTGCATCTCAGCATGTAGGCAGCCACTTCTAGCCCCACTAAATAACAGGAAATGGAACCTGTCATAATTGTAACTAGGTGATATAAAGTAAAACCATAAATAAATTGCCCGTAAACTGTAATTTACCAACACTGGTATCGCATCGTCCACATGTTTTAGACTACAATGTCCATCAGCCCCAACCAAACTCGCCAGAGGTCAGGGATGATTCACATTGTAGTCCAACACCTCTGGAGGTTGCCAGATTGAGGAAGGCTAAACTAATCAAATATACTGCAATGTCTTTTTTTTAAAAAAAAAAAAGTTCTAATCACTAGTTGTCTGTAACTACTTGAATCACTCTAGGGAAAATAAGATTCAATTAGTTAAACATGATTCTGAGTGTCTGGGCATAATTAACTTGCATTAATATAATCATTATTAATAGTATAAAATGTCAGCATTGTGGAATTCATTTACTGTTTCAGAATATTTAAAGATGTGAGAACCTGAATTAAAAGTTTGTCATTCGATTATAGCTAACTTGAACGCACTTTAGAAATAGCATCCTAAATCCACAATATTCCCACTGACATCAGTTGAATTAGTCTGGAAGAAATAGTTTATGGACCCGCATTACTCAAGAATGTTCGAACTCCTCCTTAAGGCCATTTCAGACATTCAAAATATCCTCTGCATAATGTGCACTGTTCACAGGAACTCAATGAAATGGCAAATGCACCATATTACTCTAGGGCATCCACCGATTCAGGACTACCATGATCACAATAGCTAACAAATGTGCTGCTGCATTCTCAGAAATTAACAACAGGAAGTGGCAGCAACTGTATACACGAATTTCCTAGATCACACATTGTGTTCTGTACATGAACATAAGAACTGCCATGCTGGATCAGAACGTGGGTCCATCTAGTCCAGAATTCTGTTCACACAGTGGCCAACCAGCTGTCAGCCAGGGACCAACAAATCAGTACATGGTGCAACAGCACCCTCCCACCCATGGCCCCCAGCAACTGGTGCATATAGGCGTACTGCCTAGGATACTGGAGGTAGCAGGGCTAGTAGCCATTGATAGCCTTCTCCTTCAGGAATTTATCCAACCCCCTTTTATAGTCATCCAAATTGGTGGCCATCACTACATCTTGTGGTAGTGAATTCCATAGTTTAACTATGCATTGTATGAAGAATGACTTCATCTCTGGGGGGCAGTTGGTATGCACTTTGAATGTCCATACCTTTTCACACAGGCTTTCCCTGGACTGTAATTTATCTGATTTTATATTGCATTCTTAAACTTTTGATATTTTAAATTTATTGCATGCCTTGCCTGTTGGGCAGTATAAAAATGTAATAAAATAAATAAATAAATAAATAGCCACAAGAATGTCTGCTTATATATCACAAAATAACGGCTTTTGCTGCTTCTGGGATAGCCCTTGTGTGTTGTTCTTTTACTCCCTGTGCATGTATGCAAGAAGTGGAATGCAAATGAAACCAAGGGATGGCAACCTTCCTGTCAAGTGATACACATGTTTTGGATCTCAAAACGTGAAAACAGATGCCACTATATATATATATATATATATATATATATGATACAAGACTGCTGAAGTACACCTATGGAATAATGAACCATGAAAACATGAAAACATTCAGTTTGATTATGTGCAAACTGATAGTTAAAGGTGTGGGAGCAGGTAAAGTGAGGAAGTAGTAGTCTCCAAATACCTTTAATTTCTCAATTGCCTTAGGACAGTAATAACAACAGCAAAGTGTCTCCATTCATTTAAAAATAATAATTAAACCTGATATACTGATAAATAAAGATGTTGAATATTTCACATACAAGAATTATACAAAAGTGACTTAAGATACCTTATATGAATGGCATCAATACTGTCTTCTATTCAAAAAGAAACCTCAATTGATGGCTGGATCAGTCTGGCTCTAGATTCCTTGATGCTCAGGTTCTTTTTCCTGTTTTAAAAAAGGGAGGGGGTAGAGTTACTAAGATCCTTCACATTTGCTAATATTAACCACTTGGACCTCTGGGTAGACCCATTCAAATCATACTAGAGTAGTTCTACTTAGAGTAAACCCATGGAAATCAATAGGACTCAAGCTAGTCATCATTATCTTAAATCCTATTGATTTCATTGGGTCTACTCAAAGTATGACTAAATCTGGATCCAATCCACAGTATTTTACAGCATGTCTAAATTTGACTACAAAATTTCATTTTATGATCTTCAGGACAGAGACCAGGCACTTGACAGAGTAACATATGAAAAAAAGGATAGAAAAATGGGTACATTGTGGGCCCTTCCAGGAAAGGCTTTTATTGTTCCATTGTCCTGACTCATTCAGTAAACCACCAAATGATTGGTGGTTGGGGGAAGGGGATGGAGCCAGTAGAAAGAGGTGTGATCATATGGGGAACCCCAGAGGGCTGTATTGCTACCACAGAAGGGCCAGGTTTTACTCCTGGGCCTGAGGTTCTGCACCCTGATCCAGCTTGGGGAAAGCAGTTTCCTTGCTTCCCTAGGAAGAGTACTACAGCTCAAATGTACAACACAGGCTTTGCATGGAGATGGTCCCAAGATTTGATCCTAACTTTTCTAGTGCAAGCATCTGTAGACAGTCCTCTGCCCAAGACCCTGGAGAGAAACTGCTAATGAGAGTGGTCAATATTGGCCTAGATGAATGGTCTGACTCAATAGTCTGTCTCGTGTGTGCGTGTTTGACATTTTGATTTTTTTTTTAAAAAAAGTGATCCCATACTTTTGTTAATATTATTTGTCTGTGTCTAGTATGGATGTACGGATTAGGTTAACTCCATTCTGTCTGTGTTTTGCGGTTGGTCAGAAGTCTTTCATTCCATCATCGGCTTATTGACGGAATCATTTTTTTTAACCTGAATTTCATTATACTTTCACTAATTCATGTTAGCACTGATGCACAATTGCGAACTTGCACAAATGCGCTAATCCACATTAGTTAATGCAAATTAGAATTAATACAAATTAGCAGAACCCCCTCCCCCATGGAGAAAAAAAACACCAGTCCACAGAATACACGTGACTCGGAAAAAGCCGATCCACTACAGAATCCCCAGGTCGGATTCACAGAAATCTGAAGTCATTTGAATCCATTGCAGATTTCTCTGATATCCCTAGTGTCAAGTGATAAGCTCTTTTTAGTTCATAGATTTAATGCATTTTACAGCTCTCTCATTTGTTCATCTTTTTGCCCATGGAGAAATTGGAGAATCACAGAACTAGATGAAGTCGCTGTTTTCCGACCTTGGGTTGACTGATATGAGCTTTTGGAATCTTCTCTGATTCCTAACATTCCACGGTGTTTATTATAAAGTCTCTCTGAAGAAAAAGATATCAGTAGTGTCAAAATTAGAATTGCTAAGCACATGCAAATTGACTGAGTGAATCTTTACTCTGGGCCACATCTTACATCTAAGCTAATGTACTCACTGTAGGCAGTTAACTTAAATGGCTATCTTCTATGGATGCTGTACTGCAGCATTTCATGTGAACTGTAATCGGTGGTGCTACGAGTCCGCTATAATCAATGGCTAATTCTAAAGAGGCTCAGCAGTACGCATGTTCATGCATCAGGCCACCCCATTTTACTGAGACCACAGCACCTTATACAGTACTGCACTGGAGAGGTCTTTTAAAAATCTCCCAATTTTCAGGTGATGTGGAAAGAACTGGGCCTGCAAAGAAACCTTAGATGCCCCTTTTATCTACATAGAGGGGTTGATCCCATCTTATAATGTTTATTGTATTTTATATTGCAATATTATTTTTAGCCATCTTTCAAAACTATGGTCCTCCGGACACAGTTTGCAATATGAAAGCAATACAATTCAGTCTCAACAAATGATAAAAACACATTAATGTTTTTTATTTTTTTAAAAAAACAAGATAGTTACAATACAGGTTAAAATATTCAACAACAGCTACTACCATAAAACTCTCTCAATTAAAAGCCAAAGAAAACAGGCATGTTTTTAATCCCTCTTAAAAGTGGCAACAGATGGAGCCAGATGTATAACTATCAGGATGGAATTCTATAGGGTAGGACCATCAATGAAAAGGCCCCATTTCTAGTGCTTACCAACATTAGTAATGGGCCAATGAGTAGAAGGTGATCATAAACTTCAATCATGGGCAGGTTCATATAGGTATAGAGAGTCCTTCAAATAATCTAATCCCAACCCATTTAGGGCTTTGAAAACCAGCACTTAGAAATGGGCACTTGCAACCAGTGCAAATGATACGGAATTGGTATAATATGATCTGACTGTTTAGTTCCCTCAAGGAATTGAGCATCTGTGGTCTGTACCAGCTGAAGCTTCCAAGTAATCTTCAAAGCCAACTCCACAAATAGCACGTTACAGTAGTCTATACGCAATTTTATTTATTTATTTATTTATTTATTTTAAATCTTTATATAACCGTGGAAAAATCATCAAGACAGTGTACAACAACCTAAAAAAATAAAATATTAAGATAATAAAAAGAACATTGAAAACAGTAAGACATATTTTAAAAGACTGAAGTGAAAAGATGAATCTTTCTAAAGACCAAGAGAGCGATTTTCTTGTAGTTCTTGAGGAAGTGCATCCCATAATTAAGGGGCAAAACAGGACAAAACCCTTTCACATATACCCAAATGGGCCTCAGTGGTTAATGGTGCTCTCAAAAGGACCTTTCCTGTAAATCTTAATATCCCAGCAGGTTTATAGTGAGACAGGTGGTCCCTTAGACAGCTAGGTCCTAAGTCTTTGAAGGTTAAAACCAACAATTTTCTGGGTTAATTGTGCCCAGAAAATTGGCAATCCGTGTAGGTCTTTCAAGATAGGTGTAATATGATCTTGGCATTTTGCACCAGTTAGCAACCAGCTGTTGCATTTTGCACCAAGTGAAACTTTTGGACACTGTTAACAGATAGCCTCATGCAGAGCACAGTGCAATAGTCTAAATGTGATGTAACCATGGCATGGAAAACTATTGCCAACTCAGACCAATTGAGGAAGAGTTGCCGCAGATGCACCAAGTGTAATTGTACAAATGCACTCCTTACCACCGCTACCACATGAAGATCCAGGAACAGCATAGGATCAACCCATCCAGAACAGATTGAATCCCAATACCCACATCAGGCTTTCTACTGACCAACAACAGCTCCATCTTGTCTGGGTTTATTCAATGCTAGCTAAGGCTAGGTCCGTTTTTCCTAGATAAGGTCATACCTGACATACCAGTCAAAGTTGGTAAAGGGTACTTCTGGATATTATTATTATTATTATTATTATTATTATTATTATTATTTATTACATTTGTATACTGCCCCATAGCCGAAGCTCTCTGGGCGGTTTACATAGGATTAAAACAATTAAAAACAATATACAAAAATTTAAACAGCAAAAACATACAACATACACACAATACGCATATACATTTAAAACCACTACAACAACCCAAAAAGCTACAAAAACAAAAACAAACCCAGGCTCCTCAGATATTGCCAAATGCCTGAGAGAAGAGGAAAGTCTTGACCTGGCACCGAAAAGATAACAATGTTGGCGCCAGGCGGGCCTCGTCAGGGAGATCGTTCCACAATTGGGGGGCCACCACAGAGAAGGCCCTCTTCCTTGTTGCTGACCTCCGAGCTTCCCTATACCTGTACTTCTATAATCAGCAATGAGTCCAGAAGGACCCCCAAGCTACAGACTTGGTTCTTTAGGGGGATTGCAATCCCATACAATAACAATTGAACCCCTCTAGCCAGATCTGCAGTTTTCCCCATCCAAATGTCTTCCATCTTATCTTGTCTTATTAAATTTCAACTTCTTCACCCTCATCCACTCCACAACCACTTCTGTTCAGGAGTTCCACAGCCTCTCTGTGACTAGTTGGTGACACTACAGCTCAAGAGAGGTTTGGCTGTTGGGCAGTATAGAAATGTAATAAATAAATAAATCAACAAACAAACTTTCAGATGATTTCCCCTAGTAATTTCATGTAGATGTTAAATAGCATGGACAACAAGATGGAACCCTGCAGTACTCCATAGGCCAAAAGTCACAGGGCAGAGCAGAAGACCCTCAACACACCAAGTATGACTGGAGCCACTGTAATACTGTGTCCCACAAGCCCAATTCAGCCAGGCCATTCCCTTGTTACAAGATGAGCATTCAGATCCAAACCAGTACTGATTATGAGGTTCAAAGATCTGGATGCTGGGATACAGCATACAAACCCTTCATCCAATGAAATCCACACTTGGAACCTTGCCCACCCCTTTGGGTCTCCATTATTAGATCAGAGGAAATAAATCTTACTAGACAAAAGGAAAACTTATTAGATCAGAGGAAAAGTCAGTAATATCAATTTAACAACACTGATACACGTTTTTGTGAAATGTAATCTATGTTTTCACAAGCTTTTCCAGATATTCTTGTGGATCTGAAACACTTCTATAAAAGTCCCTTGGGTTATAGAATGAACTTATCTTACTCATTGGATGAACAATGCATAATTCTGGGTAATGAAATAAAGAAGACTGAAATATGTGCAAATGTAGCTAATGAGACCAAATGCAGCAGGCAAACCCGCCAGATGTTCCTAGTTACACTAGAAAGATCAGCGCCTTGGGAAAATTATAATACTTCCGTTTAGACTTTTTAGGATGAAAAGTGGTTTACAGATTTCCCTCCCCTCCCCTTTTTTTAAAAATACTGTACAAAATTACAGTCTTATTCTCAGGCTCACGCTCTACAGTCTTACTCTCAGGCTCACACTCTATGGTATTCTGTTGTAGATATTATTTATCTCCATTAAAAATATTAAATCAGCAAGGAAAGGTTATGGCAGAGCAAAGATGAGTGGGATATAGCTATTTTTTCCTTCCCCTTCCAAGTTTTTTTTCAGGTCAGAATCATCCTTCCCAATCTGCTTTTCATGTCTGTTTGTCCATGTTTTTCTATGGAATTTGAATTAAAAATAGAGGCCACAAAAACAATAAGATCACTAAGGCTACAATCCTATATGCATTTACCTGGGAGTAAAACCCACTGAACTCAATGGCACTTATGTCTGAGTAGACATTATAGGATTGCCATTCTTTGGATGGAGGGCTCCAAGATCAGAGGCCTCCTCCAACCCAAAGACCTGCCGATAGGGCAATGGAATGACATAGGTGAATACCAGAAGAGAATACATTGATACAGTGGATTTAATTTTGGTGCTGCTGTGAATCCACCCTAGGTTTCAGCCAGAACCAGCCAGAGCTCTAAAGGATCTCTCCAAGGTGCTGAATCCATTTTGGGGATAGGGTGAGCACCTTGTATAGCTCCTGGATGGTTCTGACTGATACACAGAATGGACTCAGAGCCACACCGAAATCAAAGCCTCCAGTGTCCGCTGTATTGATGCTAAGTATTTGTTCTAGCAAGAGATGCCAAAGTACTACCTGAAATTTTGAAAGAACATTCAGAGTCAGGTTTAGGATGGGAATTTCCACCTATTGAATCAATTACCATTAGGTGATATTAATTAATTAATTAAATAAAATGTTACATTCACTTTTTAGCGATGATAAGGTAAAAAGAAAAAGAAAAAAAGATTTAAGGGACGTTTCAGTGGAAGGGGGGAATTAAAGGAATGTTTAAGGACACGAAGTTGTAAGCCTAAAGGGCACGCACCAATGCAAAAGTGTTAGAAAGCTTAAGAAAAAGGTTTTTTTTAAAAGCAGCACAACAAAATATCTATTTCAGCTCAGAAAACTTCTAATCACTAAAGAAATATTCCCTCTCAGGGCCATCAAGAGGCAGAAAGTATTGCATTGTTCCCTAAGTGGCTATATGGTGTATTCATCACCAAATGTGGTCCACTTAATAGTGCAATCTTATACAGAGAAGCCCTACTGAGTTCATTGAGCAGGCAAGTATAGGATTTCAGTCAAAGTCCTATAGATGAGTGTTAAACATGTGATGATATTCACATTGATTTTTGAGTAGCCCTGGGTTAAGTTCCCAGATCATTATATATCCAAATGATCACATTATTTTTGCTTATTAGTGTAGAAGTGGTTGTCACTCTCTGTGATGACCACAGAATATGTATTGTATCCTATGTCTTGATGATGATGACTTCCATTCAGTATCTACTTCTTATCACTCTTGCGCTTCTCATTTTGCTAACCCAGATTTCTGACACTACACTGGAATAAGCTCAGGTGTTCAGAAAATAAGTGTTTTGTTCTATCAAGCCTGGGATGAGCTGTCAAGCACATTTTCTGGGACTGTACTGTTGGAAATTATGTTGCAGAATGTTAATGGAGACAACACTTGACTCTTATCAAATAAGCAGAATTGTGAGAAAAAGCTGGTCACTTTTTTGTCAGCAGCTAGACGGTTTCACATTTATAAAAGATAATCATTTCCTCATGGTGAAGATATCAAATGGCAAACCTCTGGTCTAAGATTTGTTAACTAGATATTTGTGGGACTTTGTACCAACACAACCCTGTATTTCTTAAAATAATTTTATAAGATAGTGAGGATACTTTATTTATATGGGGAAAGTAGGCACACAGAGATATGCCTTGTGGTTTTTATAAAAGCAAGAAAGCAGTTAGAGATAGCATAACAGCTCAGTTTGCATGTCACAGCAGCTTTGTTTTTTTTAAATCCAGGGTTGTTGTGATTCTCACAAGAATGTGCATGCTTGCTGTCTCCCACCAATTAATCATTCAAGTGGGAGGGACTAAACAAAGCAGAGACACTCAGGGTTTAACTCTGGGTTGTCCCTCCCCCAACAACTTATAGTTCCTGCTTCGCACACAATGATAAACAACCCAGGGATGGAGTCTCTGGCGTTGTTTAACCCCTCCTGCTTGCAGTGGGAGCAATTGGATGGTGAGAGTCGGTATGCTCGCTTGTTCACGGCAACTCATGTTTTTATAAACTTGTTGTGACTTGCGAACCAGGCCAACAACTATGCAATGTGCTATAGCACTTGCTTACAACCTAGAAGTCTTTCTGGAATATTCTTTCAGAGATCTATTGGCCATTTTACTACTGAGGGCATCAAAGGGCAGTTTGCACAGTCGCATGAAGTAGCTGCTGGTACACCCCACACCCCACTGTGGCTTGGTTGAACCATGGTGGTTTGTGACATGTGCCAGTGGCTATTTTGAATATTCAAGTCATCAAGGGCAGTTGCCAAGGCTTATTGTGATGTCCAAATTCAGAGGGTTGTTGGCTTGGTTAACAAGCTACTCACAAGCTTAAAACAGCCCATGGGGTATGGGTGATTTGTTAACCATGCCAACAACCCACCATGCCCAGGTTTGGATGTCATTATAAGTCATGGCAACCACCCACTGCAACTTGAATATTCACAATGCTTGCTGGCACATGTTGCAAACCCTCTGTGATTTAAATAAACGATGGTGGACTGCAGTGATCATGTGAACTGGACCATTCAGCTCTTCTATAGTAAGTTGTTGTAATCCTGCTGGAAACTGTCAATATCTTCCTATCATCTTACCAGTGGCTTGCTTCAGTTTTGACTAGGTAAATAAGTATTCATGGAAGAGTGAGTGGATCTAGGAAGCCCAAAAGAAAAGATGCTGATTTTTTCTTTGGATAGGTGCATGGAGGAGGCTTAAATCGGTTAATGACAGACTAGAAGCTAAACTGGAATGTTACTGTGATAATAATTAGGACTGGGAATATGGACATTTGTTCCAATGAAATGCCATTTCTTGAGTAACGCAATTGAGATATTTTGCCAGAGTAACAATTAATGTGAACAAGGGATGCCAGCCAAAACATGGAACCCAGAATCCACAACTTCCTGCTACTTACTGTCCCCCTGATCAAAACAACTGACAAAGCCCTGGTCAATGACAAACCTGGACAAAGGCTCATATTAAGTAGTGGGTGGGAGTTGTCAAACCACCTACTTGCGAAGACATAAACAAAAGAGGAATGTAGGTGGCCAAATAGCAATTACTGCTATCACAGCTGTCATTCCTCCCACATTCATTGTTTGGAGGGCCAACTGGGTGGCAATAGCACCCTTCAGGAGAAGGGAAGAAATGGGTGCTCAAACAACCAATTTGATGGATTAACTGAAAACAGGATCTATTTCACTTCATTTAAAGTTTTTTCATTTATCTTTATTATTATTTTCTTTCAAATGCAAAAAATAATTGTTCAGGCACCATCCTGTACACTTGCTTCTCTGTCTCTCCTAATATACAATATCTTAATGACAGGAACCTGTAGTAAGGAAATTGCAAATAAAAATGAGTGTGTGCGTATGTGCATGCATGCACGAGGGAAAGGGGATGTTTACAAGAGTTGTGACTAAGAGCCTATCTACACATGCAGGATAAAACACTTTGAAAACATGTTGAAAACTGTATATGGAGTGTGTCCTGGGCCCCAACAGTTCTCAAAACTGTCAGCCTATCTACACTACTGCTTTAAAACGGTTTAAAACGGTTTATAACAGTTTTGACAACTGTTGGGGCCCAGGTCACACTCCATATACAGTTTTCAAAACGTTTTCAAAGTGTTTTATCCTGAGTGTGTAGATAGGCTCTGAGTCATGATGGTCACTCATAGGGTCAGCCAGGCCAACACCTCCAAGTGCAGAAGAAAAATGTTTTTTAATTGAGTCCAATAGATTTTAAACAGACATCTTCCTCAGCTGCACTCTTTAACAACCAATTTCAACTTGGTATTTGCATGCTCTTTTGAAGGATGCTCCTGACTGTTCAAAATAGGATAAGAACATAAGAACATAACAAGAGCCATGCTGGATCAGACCAAGGATCCATCTAGTCCAGCATTCCATTCACACAGTGGCCATCCAGCTGTCGACTAGGGACCAACAAGCAGGACATGAGTGGGTTCAATTTAAAATAAAACTTATTTCTTGTGCATCTGGAAGCATCCTCCCTTAGTTATGCAGCTAGGGCTGGATCTTCAGGCCCAAGTTGAGGGCCCCGCAGCCCAAGAGCCCCCAATGACAACAAAGGGAGACTCAGATGATCAGGGCAGTGGTGAACAAGTCCAGTGCCAGCACCTGGGCAAGCCAGAGCCCACAGGGCAAACACTGGTCACTGCAGCATCCTTTCTTCTTATTTTCAAAAACATTTTACAGTGAGGGGAGGGGGGCTACAACCAGGCATGTAAATGCTTGAAGATGCTGATTTTATTTGGTTTATTTAATTATTTAGAACTGTATTGTGCTTATTCCCAACTAAATGTGCTTTGCATCAGTGCAACAGAAGCAAACACCATTTTATTCCTGTAGTCATGATAATGCTATGATTTAAGTGAATTTAAAATGCAAAATTGAACTTGCTCTGAATATTTCTTTTTTTTATCATGTTTGGGAAACAGTTTTTTTTGCTCTAATGTATCAGAAATGAGGAAGCAGTTGTAAAGCATGGTGTGGCAGAGGACAGGGGAGAGAAGAGAAAATATAATCGTGGGCTTCACAACTGAATTAATATACATGATTTTTTAAAGCCTGCCCCAACTGCCCCCGCAATAAGACCAGGGTCTAAAATTTCCTAGCTGCACCCCTGTCCTACCTTCGTTTCACTCTATAGACCTGCCCATGTTCACAGTATGTTGTGTTCTTCACAGATCACAAAATGTATAAGAAGACTATTTCCAAAAGATGCATTGTTCTATTATCTGCAAATGGCAGAACATGGGAGAATTGATACCACCAATACTGTCGGTTTGAAGCTAGGCCTTTGATCTTGTCATCCCAATAGCAGTTCTGGACCATTTTGTCTAATGGATGAACGGATGAATTGCCTTTGAAAATGTCCATGGCCTTTTCTCTCTGAGTTATTTTTTTAAGCTCATATTGTATACATCATTTGTGCAGTTTTCAATGCCACTTACTTCCATCAGTTGTATGTTGTTTTCATTATTCCTAAAATGCTTCAATTCAGCCTTTGGTTAGATAACCAAAATACATTCATTAATGTCTCAATACATACAACCACACCCCAGTTATATAAACCACTCCTATTTACTATTTACCAGGCTGAAACACAGTAGAGACCTTCTTGCTTGGGTGTTCTGTTGACTTTATCACAATACACACATGCTGGAGTACATAAGAATGAACTCACAAGTCAATATACAGTGGGCATATCCATTTCATGCTATTTCTGATATCCTAGCAAATCCTACCAGAGGTAAGTGTGCATCCTGCCCTTTCTCAGCAAAAGTTTCCATCCAGATCAACTCATTTTCTGGCTGCTAAAACACAAATTTCAAGTTTAATCTGCAGCTGTGACCAGTCTCTAAGAAACATTTTAAAAACTGGATAAACTCACTGCCCCATAGTGCTGTTGGAAACAAAACACTACACTCTTCTTACAAGGCAATAAAACACAGACAAACAAGCTGCCATTTGAAAAGGCACATTTTGATATTTCCTAGGCTGACCACATGAAAAGGAGGACAGGGCTCCTGTAACTTTAACAGTTGTAGAGAAAAGGGAATTTCAGCAGGTGTCATTTGTATGCAATTAGTCCCTGGTGAGATTCCCTCTTCATCACAACAGTTAAAGTTGCAGGCACTATACTAGAGTGACCATACACAAAAGAAGGCAGGGCCCCTGCAACTTTAACTGTTGTAATGAAGAGGGAATCTCACCAGGTACGAATTGCATACAAACGACACCGGCTGAAATTCCCTTTTCTCTACAACTGTTAAAGTTACAGGAGCCCTGTCCTCCTTTTCAGATGGTCAGCCTAATGTTTCCTGCTTTCCCATTGATGGGATACCTCAATCAGAAAATATAAAAGTCGACTGTTATGACCAGATGACAAACAATAATGCCAAAGCACAAATGTGGAATCTTTTTTCTGTGGATAAAATAGTTTTTTTTCCCCAAAGCTTATTTCTCTTACCCATATTGTGATACTACACTGAACAAAGCACAGTGCCCTATGCCAGAAAGTATTTAAATCAACAGTTAATTAGTTATAAGCTAGGAGAAACGTTTCTTCCAAACATCAGCTAGCCCTAAACTGAAATAAACATCTTTTTACTTACACACACACACACACACACACACACACACACACACCATGTTTTCTTTTCAGGTACCTTTTGCCAGCCTCAATCTCAAGAGGCCAATTCTTCTGACAAGTATTTATACAATGATCATAATTTTTTAAGGTCTTCCAATAACGGAAAACTTGAATTCACACAATCAAATAAATAAACCACCAAGACCATGAACTTATCATGTGCATCCAGATGAGGTGGAGATTCCTCACAGTTCAAGATCAGATAGAAAATTTAATTAGCTCCCTGCAAATGATTCACACTAATAAATGTGGGGGGGGGGGGGTGAGGAAGTTACACCACCAATATTTATAGCTTGTTAGCAAATAGAGTGAAATTTTCTGACACACACAGGGATGAATATGAGATTTTCTCATTTGTGATAATAATTCAATTCTGTTACACATGTGTTGCTTCCAGTAAACTTTACTGGATCTTCTAATGTATGAGTAAGAAATGAGTAAGAACACATGGCTGCTATAGGATGTTTTTAGGATGTTTTAGGATGTTTTAATGCAGTTTTAATCATGTATGTCATGTTTTAATCAGTTTTATGTATTTTATCATATTGTCGTTCTCCGCCTCGATCCAAATGGAGAGGTGGGTAAGAAATAAATAAATAAATAAAGTCTTATTCTTATTCTTATTCTTATTGTTGTTGTTAAACTACTAAATTCCCAATATATACACAAAACCTATTTATACATTTTATTACAAAGTGTATATGAATGTACCGTACATGGAATAAGATCCAAATATACAATGCCTAAACTCTAATGATCAATAAATCCTCACCGAAAGGCACAAAATTCTAAATTCCTGAATAGGTCCACATGAGTGTTTATTGTTGTTGTTGTTTTGCTATGGCTGGACAACGTTGTTACCCCTCTAGTAGCCTACACAAGAGTGGAGATGTCAGTTCAAGTTTCTACATATATCTTATGCAAACTGCTCTAGAGCTAGAGGTGGAGAGTCTCAAATATATTGTGTTGCTTCGGTGGTGGTGGTGGTGGTGGTGGTGATAGTGGGAAATCACTATACCAGCCTCAGTTTACCATCTGTGAAATAATTGAAATAATTGTGATCTACCTGGCAGGGCTTACTGAACAGTGGGTAAGACATAGCACTCTGCCTATTTAATGGTGTTACAGAAATAATAAATAACAATTCTCCCTCTGCTGCCAAAAGTTTCCATTTGCCAAAGTTTCCATTTCTATTTCCAATTCTTGTGTAATTTCCCATGAAGTGCAGCACAGCACAGGCCATCTCAGCGTGGGTGGACGTGAGATGCACTTTCGCATATCTAACTTAACTAGACACTTTGAAAGATATCTAATTGCAGAGTAATATCTTGATTTTGTCAAGGCCTCTACCTGGAACATTAGGAAATAAGCAGGTACAATCTTAACAGACTGTTGAAGGCAGTAAAGTAAGTCATTATGCTTAAATGAAAAGCAAAGCTGGAGATTTACATACCTAGTTCAGCCTCTCACCCCCGTAAACCAGCACCAACCACCTGCCCAATAAAAATAATATAGATGGCATGGATGTTCTGTCTACCAGCTATGCCTTTAGTAATGTTTCATACAATATTTTCCTTCTCTCTCTCTCTCTCTCTCTCTCCCTCTCCCTCTGCCCCCCCCCCCACTCATACATCCTTAGGATAAAAAGCTTTCTTCCACGACCACATCCAGCAAACTTACACGACAGTGACACACAGTATTAAGAAAATGTGTGCTCCTGTTTCTACATTGTAGTTTTCTTGTCACTGCATCTTTTGATGGCTTCTCTAAGGCCCTGTCTTCACGCCGCCAGGAGTGCTGTGCCCTGAAACCTCCCCGGCGGCATGCGGCACATTTACGCCCCTTACGCTAGTCCTGACGTAAGGGGCCCGACAGCGCCTTTTCTTTTGTTGCCACCTGCGCCGCCGAACATTCAGTGGCTCCCCTACTCCCAGGTAAGTGGGTTTTTTAAAAAAAATTACAATAAGAGAGGGGGAGGGGAGCGGAGATGGGTCGGGTTTTTTTTTTTACAACTTTAAATGGGGGGGGGAACGACTGACACTAACTCAAAAAGTTGCGTTTAATGGGTGACTTTTTTAGTTCGTGGCAAAGGGCCTTTGCCCCTAGATGTCTTCCCATTGGCAGCTATGTCATGTAACACTACTGTTGCCAGTGCGAAAATATGTCGACGGAAACTGTCCGTCAAGAGGTACCCTAAGGCTGCGAGCCTTATGCCCTTATCTGGGAGTAAGACTCATTGAACTCAGTGGGATTTGCTTCTGAATAGACATGTAGAGGATTGTACTGATCATATCTTTGCTCGGTCAAGAGTTGGTCCAGCCTTACCATAAAGCAGTGTAAGGCAGTGGTGGAACAAGCTCTCCCACACGTGTGCCACTGCTGCCACCTCCCCCACTCCTTTCCCTGCTGCCACTGCCACTGCCCCTCCCCCTCATCACTGCCACCGCCTGCCCAATGGCTCACTCTGAGGATCCCTTTAGAGCAAGTCAGGGGGTGGGCTGGTCCTGCTGGAGAGCCACACCATTCAGAGAACTGGGGGGGGGCTTTCTCAGAGCCAAGCATTATGGAAGGGGTGTCCCAGGAGATTGCCTGTACCATGGGTGATCACCAGGACACCCTGCCTGGCTCTGAGGAAGGACATTTGGAACAGTCCATCTCTCTGAAGAGCCTCCCTTGCTAGCTGCTTTCTACAGCTGATGCCGTTCTCCTGAGTACCCACCAGCCCTCTGTCTTACTCTGAGGAGATCCTTCTAGGAGCAAGCCAGAGGGTGGGCAGTTGACATGCTTGCCCTTTATCTTACTCCGAGAGATCCTATGAGAATGGTTGGAGAACAGAGCTGTGTGTACCACTTGGCCTGCCATGCACCCCCTAAGCCAGCTTGCTGCCGTGAGATGCTATTCTGTCACTAGTGTTGAAGTAAGATTCAACCATAAATCTGGTTGGTTTTAACAAATAGAATGGGGTGGGAGTTACCATCTTATCCTTTGCCTCAGGACTCAGGCAGAAAAACATCTTGGGCTGACCCTGGTCAGGAGACACTGGCTGTTTCTACACCAGGCTGTTTGCCTGGGATGGCCCCCGGCTGGTCCCTGTGAGTCCAAATGACACACAGGGACTCCTGGGGGCCAGGGGGGGATGGCCATGGGATTTGCCAAGAATAAGGGATCCCTGGAAAATCCTGAAACTTGCATGGTCCCTGGAACTTCCCGAGACTGCAGAAGATGTGGCCGCCCATTCCGGGTGCTGCCACACTTACTCGCAAGTGAGCATGGCAACAAAAATGGGCATGGAGCTGCACCGCACAGCTCCGTGCCCATTAGGGGAAGGGGTGGCACCAGTTTAGCCACCCCCGGGAGGGCAGGGAGGAGGGTGGGGGCCCATTGTGTGCATTTTTTTGTTTTTAAAAAAACTTACCTGAGCGTATGAGAGCTTGTGCGCAAACCTCCAGGGCCCAAAATGGCGGCCACAATGGCTTGGGAGGAGCCCGGATCATCATACTTTGGTGTGTATTAGGGCGATGATCCTGGAAGCAACTACTTCTGGGATCACCCTCCCTCCCCTCCCTCCCTCCCGCTACACCCCTATGGTGTAGAAAGGGCCTTACTTTGTCACCCTGGACAAACTGGATGCCTAGATTACTTAAAGCTTAGATGACTATTCTTAAAATATAGGCAGCAACATCAAATGCATTGGGTACCGAAATACATTGCTAAATTATGAGTTATGTGAAATGAATCTGAGCAATAGGTGATATTTACAGAGGCATAATTTGAAAACAATTTGGCATGCCAGTCAAGAACCAAATTAAGCTAGGGAATAAAGAAAATAATTGATTAAATATATAGATTATTTTTTTCATCCCCAAGAAGCAAGTC
Source organism: Anniella stebbinsi (assembly GCA_029215795.1). Classification (NCBI taxonomy): domain Eukaryota; kingdom Metazoa; phylum Chordata; class Lepidosauria; order Squamata; family Anniellidae; genus Anniella; species Anniella stebbinsi. The sequence continues at coordinate 52,555,697 of JARDYH010000003.1, forward strand.
GTTTATGCTCATTCCAATACTACCAAGACGTTACTGGTGACAGAACATGACTTTCAATATAGCCTCCAAAGAGCATCAATCAAAATAGAAGGATGAGTCACTGCAATCTATACTGAATCAGAAACTAATAAGAAACAGTAATTTACAGTACAATAGCATTCACAGCAGCGGCACATGGAGTCCAGGCTCTTTAAATATTCTATAAATAATAGCTCAGAAAGGCACAACTGACACGGAGAAAGGACTCAATGATGAATCATCAGGTAGTTTAAGTAAAATTTTGCCTGATTAAATGCTTTGTTTTTAAACCACCTGCACATCACTGTCTGATGTACTAGGACAGATCGAATTGTTCACAGCCTTTCCGAAAATCAGACAAGCTTACAAAATGATAAGTTTTATTATATTATGAAGTTGATGCCAAACTGAAGTGCTGCATATTGAAAGATTCTAATTATCTCTCTTATGTTATTGCCAAGACTTTAATCCCAGCTACTGTTAAAGATGCATCTAATTCAGATTCATCAAGCTTCTAAATGTCTTCGTGTCTCACACGTGCAATGTTATGCTTTGTCTTCCTGTCTCAGGAAAATGTTTCTCTCTCTCTCTCCATCTCTGCTAAAACACACACACACACACACACACAGAGAGAGAGAGAGAGAGAGAGAGAGAGAGAGACAGACAGACAGACAGACAGACAGACAGACAGAGAGAAAGAGAGAGAACCAGTCAGGCTAGACTTCATTCTGGACCTACAGTTTACAAAATGGTGCAGTTAGAATGCTCTCATTTCAGGGTGAACCTTTCCACATCCACAAACGGCTTTGTTACTAGAGAAGGTGTTCAAGGCTCTGCTCCTTCCTTGCTCCAGCAATGAGATGCAGTCTCAGCTTTTCTCTAACTGAACACTGCTGGTTCATTCCTCTGCTTTCCCTGTACCGATTTGTCAGCAACTGATCAGCCTTAATATTCACTACCACACATTTGATTGGATGTTCCTAGGGATAACTTTTAGTCCAGTTCAATCCAGTTTATTCTTCAGTTGGAATGAGCCTTCCTCTGGCCTGGTTCTCTCTGCTGCTGGCCTTTTCACCTCATCCATCCCATTGCTTTTATTTCAACTTCCATTCATTTTACAGTTAAGTATTGATCCTCCACATTTATAAGTTGCTTGTTGTTCAAGTTGTGTCTTCAATGAAGTTGAAGATTTGTGGACGTGTACATTGGATGTGAGTTTAGCTGCTTGGATAGATACAGGCCAGAACGATGGCCAAAGGATTAAGGCCCCTACTCAATATGGTATGCCCATGCTAGCGATTCTCTTTTTTGTTTTTTAATCAACTACACAGGGACAAACTATGTGACTAACATCACATCTAGTTTGGCCCTAAGGGAAAATAAGATGATAGCCATGTCTACTCCAGGTATTTATCCCAGGGTCATCCCTGTGCATCTAAATGACACACAGGGGATCCCGGGATAAATACCTGGTGTAGACATGGCTATCATCTTATTTTCCCTTTGGGCCAAACTAGATGTGATGTTAGTCACATCGGGATGACCCTGGGATAACCCTGGGATACTGGAAACTGGGGATATCTCAATTTTTCCATCATCCTAGGACCTGAAACGGGCACGCAGCCACACAGGAATGACTCCATGGCCATGAGGGGGGAACCAATTTTGCCATCCCCAAGATGGCAAGGGGGCATGGGGGGTTCCTATCTTTTCTGCAGCATGACAAGGGCTCTTGGATCTTTTAAAAAAATGGCAGGCATGATGGGCGCAATGTCCCTCTTCCTTTCCGGGATGTCATGCTTCCGTTTAGAAGCTCAGAACGATCCCGGAAGTAGGTAAGTCCGGATCGTCCCCTCCCTCCCTCTACACCCTTAGGTATAGAAAGGCTAATATATTCCTTGCCAATAGTTTATAGAAGACCAAAGCCACAAGACAGCCATAGCTTAGCACCTTTAAATCCAATTAATTTCAAAGGATGAGTTAATCACACACTTAAATCTCACTCATTGAAATCAGAGGGTTTTAGAAGTGCTCAAATTTGACTGGATTGTGCCCAGGTATAGGTATACTGAGTGGGAGATATACTTTATCTTATTTTCACGCACAGATTCAACACTTACATTCTAGTTACTGGTAAAATGGGAATTCCTTCCCATCACTGACCTTTTAGGGCAGAGACTTGCAATAGTTCAGGAACGGATGGAGGTATTTCTTCCCAGGTATACCCAGAATGGATGTATCCACCCCTGTCAAGTTGTTTGGGGACTAAATCTCTTGAAGTCTTCTGAATGTTATGACTCTAACTCAAATATCCAGGGAGGACCCTGGTCTGAAGGCAGAACAACATATTCCTCTAGTTCCACAGCTACCCCCACCCCCAGCTTTCATTTCTTGTACAAAACAGTTGTGGATGGTTGCAGGTTAAGCATAAGACTGGCAGGAAGAGAAGGTACTGTTGACCTTGCCTATAACTGATCACCAATTTCCCCCCAAGTGGTAAAATATGGATCCCTGTATCTTCTTCCCCATCCTAATAGGAAAGCATCTGTGTGTGTGTGTGTGTGTGTGTGTGGACAGGGATTTGGAATGGACAAATGAGTGTTACTGAAAGAGTTAAAGAGACCCATCACCTCCTGCCCCCCCCCCCCACCATGCACGGCTGCTTTACACTGTAAAAGAAAGCCTTCAAGCCACAAAGATTCAGATCATTCACGGGATCAGATAAAACTGCAATTAGCGTTGGCAGTGGGCTTCTTAACGCAGCTCATGGTTCATCCTGAAGTGCCAAAGTGGGCTTTTTGATGGCTTCCATTCTATGCCCAGCTCCATGCCAGGGAGCTTGGCTTGTTACTCAATTGTAGTGGGACCTGGAATGTATCACCATGGTCCAACAGGAGTGCTCATGTCCAGAGATTCAGACAGCTATGCCATCCTCCAGGGTAGTATATAAACTAGAAAGAGCCTAAACAGGCTGTTGAACCCCATCCTCTATTTCCATTTTTTCCCTTTTGATCTAACACTCAATATCACATAGCTATTGAGCATACACAGTCCTCATGAGGTTATTTCTGGTGGCAGGGGCAGTTGCCCCTCTGCTATTTTAAAAGCTCTTTTGTACTTCTGTAAACCTCGGGGTTCTCCCAAATATTCCAGTCATTCTATCTTATTTCTCAGTGGCCCTGTCAGCATTTACTACCCAAGTTCACACACACACACACAGAGAGAGAGAGAGAGAGAGAGAGAGAGAGAGAGAGAGAGAGAGAGAGGCTGTTTTGGCCCAAGACTTCTCATCAAAAGCAAAAAGGGCCAAAGCTCAGTGGTAGAGATCCTGCTTTGCATGCAGAAAATCCCAAATTCAATTCCTGGCATCTCCAGGTATGCCTGAAACCCAGGACAGATGGACCCACAGTCTTACTCAGTACAAGGCAGCTCCATATGGTCCCTTGAGAGAAGCAATCACTGAACATGGCATGTAGTTCATTCCCCCAACTGACCCAGAGGTATGAAGAAAGGAAACCAAAGCCTGAATTGGGCAATTTCATATCATACCAATATCAAACCCAAGGCCAGGACCAGTCTAATGCAATGAAGAATAATTCACAATTAAGACTGGAAATTGTGCCTTCGTAGGACTGATATGTTTGGAGCTATTCATTCAAAGAGTACTCGAAGACCATGAGAACAAATGACCAGGCTGATCGGGGAAAATATCTGATGTTTTCAGGGAAAACCCAAAATCTTTTTTGTTTAGCCACGAGTACACAGTTTGGGCAGTACATATGGGTTGCCCTGTCCATGCACTTAACTTGAAAAAAAGCACGTCAAATGTTACAATGTAAATGCTCTTTCCCATGTGGAGGCTTATCTCCAACTGAAATTTAAAAATGTAGCATATGAAGCAATGTCACAATCAGATTGAACTGACAAGAGCAGCATATGCTGAAGCTAGGCATTGGTCCAGACAGGTTGCATGCAATGTGTGCTGTCTTGGTGGGACTCACCCACTGACTACTTTTGGCTGAAGAAATTGTTCTTTCCAGATGTATGATTGGTATAAAGACACTCCGGAGAAATCCCCAATTTACTCCACATTTTCAAAAAGCAGGAGTGACTATGGGGGAAAAGGAAAATCTAGTGTGGATTATGAAGACAGTTTCAAGGGCAACAGATCAAAGGAAACTGGATGTATCTGATCCTACTGAATCACCTCACAACCCAGCTAAGGATATCCAGTTAGGACAAAAGAAGCTGGCTATCTCTGTTCTACTCCAAGGTCCTGCCTGTTCCAAGACAAATGAAAACAAATCCTCATTTTACCAATGAATAGCACCTCAGTGGCTAATATCTTGTTCTGTGTGAGAATTGGGTCATTACCATAAATATATCCTCTGTTCAATACAGACTTCTGTAGACATCATGCAAATTTGATTCTCTACAAAATATCCAGATGGTTTCAGATCAACTATCCAGATGAAGAAGGGAGCTCAATGACTGAAGTTGCTTCGCAGGCAAAAGGTTCCAAGTTCAATCCCTGGCATTGCCCCAGCACAGACCAGGGGCAAAAACCTCTTCCAGGCTGAGGGCCAAATTCAATTTCAGAGAAGCTCTCAGAGGCTGCACTCCAGTGGTAGGTGGGGCCAAAATACCAACAATATCAAAAAATTGTAGCTTAAAGCTCTTACTGCTAGTACCTAAGCCTGAGGCAAGGCACTCCAACCTTTAGAGTGGAAAAAAATATACAAAAGCTGGGAAGCACCAAACAATCAGTGGTCAGGGAAAAGGGGTTTGTGGCCAGAAAAGGGGGCGTGGCTATTTTGAGAACCCTAGGAGGGTCTGAGATTCCCCACCCCTGGTGTAGACAATACTGAGCTAGATGGACCAATGATATGACATAGTATAAGGCAACTTTCTATGTTCCTATAGTCAACAGACTGTGAGAAAGGAGAGAAGGAGAGAGAGAGAGAGAGAGAGAGAGAGAGAGAGAGAGAGAGAGAGAGCTACGTTGATCCTGACTGGGTGATCAGAGACTACAGAAATGGAATAACAATACAACCAACTGCTAGCATATACGTGTGCATCCTCTCATTATGCAGACATGATTAGAAACTGCAGTAAGCATTCACTTTCAGTGACTGACAGTGACAAGTCAGAACTAAAACAAAATAATGGAGAGTAATTAAAAATGACTTAATTATTTCTTGGAAGACGGCTGTTAATTTGAAGATGAAATAATATCGTTGCTACTAACTGCATATTGATTAAGGGAGAACACTGCAAAACAACTGTAGCTGGAAATTAAATGATATAGTAGTGCAAAGAATAGATGGCTAATCCTTTTGCAGTGGTTTCATGCAGAAGGCATTTTTAATAAAGTTTACCTTTGAATTATGTATTGTTTACAGTCTTTTTCATTCCTCCAAATTAAATGGTCAAAATAATAACAGAATAATCTATTGTGTTATAGTACGTAATACCTTGAAAGTGATAAAAATGTGGACTAAAGTTACATAAGAACAACATATTAACACTGAATTGTGGGTGGGGAAAAGTATAAGAAATTGGATTCATCCACTATTTAGAATATGATTCTCAATATATATTGAGAATGTAAGAACAAACCCTTCTATTAAATTGTCCCAAATCTTGCCTTCATACCTTATAGGTTGCCTTTATTCCATTGCTTTCCTGTAAAGCAGTCTTATCAGCCGAGTGGAAGAGGGAAATAGATGCAACAGTCTATACAAACTGGTGATTCCTTCCCCGTCCCCCAGTTCTGGAAGACAGTAATGGGCACATACTTCTAAGAAGTTTACCATTGTATTAATAAATGTAAACTTACTGATGTAGCAAATGTGAGTACAAACTGAAAATGGACTTTAGAGAATCTTTATCCCTTCAGCCTCTATAAAATATTATTCATAATTTAATCAAGAGATGGTTTCTGAAATTCAATTCATGGAGTATATACTTGCCACCTTTTCAGTCCATTTAATGCAGGCTGTTGTCAGTGAATTCTCACTGCCAGTACCTGCAGGGAAGAAAAACATCACCATTGTCTGGGAGAGAGAGAGGGAGAGGAGTGCCTGCAGCTACTACTATCATCCCCACTGCCATCTCTGCCTTGGGCCTCTGCCTGGTGGACTGCTGGAGAGGCTGCTAACACCTGTGGGGGAGGAGGGTGAGAGATGCTTGTTGGGACATTACCACCACCCCTCTGAGAGGTTCAAGGCAGCTGGGAGTCCAGCTGAGCGTAATGTGTCAGGGAGTGGCAATATGTGATGTGCAGGGCAGAGGGAGATATGGCGATGGCAGGACGAAGTGCCATTACAGGGGAAGGAGAGATAGATACTTAACACCCATCTTACCTTCCAGTCACCCTGCTACCCCAGGGATCTTGGAGAACTAACCAGGCCATCCACAGTACCTCTCCTTGTTCTATGCAATGCCAGGTAACTTAAAAACAAAACAAATATTATTTATGACCTCCTTTAAAGATGAGGAGGCTGACCTGGCATGCTTCACAGAGACCGGGCTGGGAGATGACAGTGGCCCGACATGGGCCCAGGCCCTTCCACCTGGGTACTGTGTTAGTGAACAGGTGAAGGAAAGTGGGCGGGGGGGGGGGGCAGAGTAGCTGTGGTCTACAAAAATAACCTTAACCTGACCAGACTTCCTGTCCGAGTTTCTGAGTCTGAAGACAAGGAATAGACTAGGGATTATGTTAGTGTACCGGCCACCCCACTGCCTATCAGACTTCCTGGTTGAGCTCACAGAACTGGTCTCAGAGCTGGTGTTGGAGTCGCCCAGGCTTTTGGTCCTGGGCAACTTCAACATCCCATTTGAGGCCAGTATGTCATGTGCAGCTTGGGAGTTCAAGGCATCCATGACAAACATGGGCCTATCCCAATTGGTCTCTGGACTGACACATTCAGCAGGTCACACCCTTGATGCTGTTTTCAGTTCCGAACAGATGGAACTGTGGGCGGAGGTGATAAATACCTCCGCATTGTCATGGACAGACCATTTTCTGGTCAGGGTTAGTATCACGGCTACTACCTGCCCCTGCAGGGGTGGTGAACCTATTAAGATGGTCCGCCCTCGAAAGCTGATGGATCCTCTTGAATTCCAGAAAGCCTTAGAGGGTTCTATGGCTCCTGTAGAAGCCCTGGTCAATAGATGAAATCAAGACCTAACTAGGGCTATTGACCCGACCGCCCCCAAATATCCTCTCCAACCCGCTCCTAACCAGGCACCCTGGTACACAGAAGATCTCAAGGAGCTGAAGCAGGAAGGACGACAACAGGAGCGCCAATGGCAGAAAACTTGACTTATATCCAACAAAACACAACATAGAGAACATCTTCATTTTTATGGGGTGGCAATATGTGCAGCAAAGAAAGCTTTCTTCTCCGCACGCATTGTGTCTGCGAATTTGCGTCCAGCAGAACTGTTCAGGGTGCTGAGGGGTCTAACCCAGACACCTTCCCCCCGAACCTGATTTTAGAGCCTTCAGTAGTTTACTGTGATTCCTTTAACGATCATTTCACAGATAAAATCTCCTGGATAAGAGCTGACTTAAATGCCGTCATTATAGCAGAGGCTGACAATGGCATGTTCAGCAACTCTGTGAGTAGAATTATGCTGGATCAGTTTCAGTTGGTGAGTATCAAGGATGTGGACAAGCTGCTTGGACGAGTGAGGAGGACAACGTGCCCTCTCGATCCCTGTCCTTCTTGGCTGGTCACCCAGGGAGGAGATGCAATTAGACTACAACTACAACTTATTATTAATGCATCTCTCAGAGAGGGGAGTTTTCCATCATGTTTAAAAGAAGCAGTGGTATGGCTGCTTCTAAAAAAGCCCTCCCTGGACCCCCTGGACCTTAATAATTACAGACCAGTGTCAAATCTTCTGTTTCTGGGAAAGGTGATTGAGAGGGCAGTTGCCTTCCAACTCCAAGCAGTTTTGGATGATACAGATTTTCTAAACCCATTTCAAACTGGTTTCAGGGCAGGATATGGAGTCGAGACCGCTATGGTCACCTTAGTCAATGATCTAAGCTTGCGTATTGACAGGGGGAGTGTGTCCCTACTGGTACTTCTGGATTTCTCAGCGGCTTTCGATACCATTGATCATGGTATCCTTCTGGAACGCCTGAGGGGATTAGGAATCGGGGGCACTGTGCTTCAGTGGTTCCAGTCCTACCTCTCAGGCAGGTTCCAGATGGTGATGCTTGGGGATAGTTTCTCCTCAAAGAAGGAGCTGTTGTGTGGCGTACCACAAGGCACCATCCTATCCCCAATTCTGTTTAACATCTACATGAAACTGCTGGGAGAGATGATCCTGAAGCATGGAGCAGGGTGCTATCAGTATGCTGTTGACACCCAAATATATTTTCTATGCCTTTGACAACAGCATCAACTAAGGATAGTGTGTCTCCTCTGAATGAATGCTTGGAGGCAGTAATGGGCTGGATGAGGAAAAACAAACTGAAGATAAATCCAGACAAGATGGAGATGCTTCCTGTCAAAGACCCTAACCTGGGTTTGGAGGTGTGTCAAACAGTTCTGAATGGGGTTACACTCCCCCTGAAAAGCTGTGTTCGCAGCTTGGGGGTGCTCCTGGATCCGTCACTCCAAATGACAGCTCAGATAGATGCGACAGACAGGAGTGCCTATTATCAGCTTCGGCTGATACACTAGCTGCGCCCCTACCTAGAGTTGGAAGACCTAAATACCATAGTTCATGCGCTGGCAACGTCGAGGCTCGGCTTCTGTATGGTGCTGTACATAGGGCTTCCTCTGTGCCCAGTCCGGAAACTTCAACTAGTTCAAAATATGGCAGCCAGGTTGGTCACCGGTACACCCAGGGGTGACCATATTACACCAGCTTTAAAATCACTCCACTGGCTGCCAATTACTTTCCAGGCGAAGTACAAAGTGTTGGTCATTACGTTTAAAGCCCTACATGGTTTGGGTCCAGGTTACCTGCAGGATCACCTTCTCCCATACAATCCACCCCTCACACTCAGGTCCTCTGGGAAGAACTTACTCCAGTCGGCCAAAACTAGGCTGACAACCATTGCCCAGAGGACCTTCTCTTCTGCCGCTCGCAGACTGTGGAATGGCCTGCCGAAAGAGATCTACCAACTTAACAGTTTTCCATAATTTAATAAAGCTATAAAGACTGATCTCTTCCGGCAGGCCTACCCTGTCGAATTTTAAGAGTTTTATTGGTATTTTAGTAATGTATAAATTTTAATATATTTTAATCAGTTTTATGTATTTTATAGCATTTGCTTTTAATGTTGTTCCCCACCTTGATCCAGAGGGAGAGGTGGGAAATAAATAAATAAATAAATATTATTATGACAACACTTTACCTAAAAATGTCATAGTCTGGTGTTTTTTGTTCTTTAATTTAAATGTAAGTGGGCAAGCCTTCCAGAATAACTTACATCATGTTATAATTAAAGTTATTTACTTCATAACTTAATAACATCAAGTTATAAATTAAATCAATATAATTAAAAAATAACTTAAAACAATCAATAAAAGTTAAGGGTACAATCCTATGCATGTTTAAAGAGAAAAAGTTCTACAACTCCCATGGCTAGCTGAGAATGCTGGGAGTTGTAGAATATTTTTCTGTCTAAACATACATAGGATTGCACCCTAAAAAGCCGAGAAAATAGTTACACTAAACAGCAGCATTATCACCATGATTGAAAAGCCTTCTAATATCTCGCAAAAAATACATACACCATTAGAAGAGTTTGGCAAATAAACATGTTTTCACCAGGACTGAAGGGGAATAGAGTTCCTTGACGAGGGTTTTACAACTGAAAAAATTGTTTCAGAATACAAAGTACTACTTTGCTACCTAGTTTTGATCTGATGAAGGCAGAGATCAAAGAGATTTTATCTATGTATTTATTTTATTACATTTATATACATAGCCGAAGCTCTCTGGGCGGTTTACAAAAATTAAAAACATTGACATTTCAAAACCAATATACAAAAATTTAAACTATAAAAGTCTAAAAACAAACTACATATCTTTTCAAACTATCCAGGGGCCAGTTAAAAAGCTCAACATATGCAATATGTTGTAACTGTTTCAAAAATTTCACCTTAATTTGATTCAGTTCTCCTGTTAAATTATACATTTGATGCTTTTAGATATATGTTGTTATTATGTGTGCTGTCTCTTATATGTCCTTACGTGAACGGTTTTTTAGTTTTTGTGAACTGCCCAGAGAGCTTCAGCTAAGGGGGAGTATAGAAATATAAAAAAATGAAATGGTAGTGAAAAGTATGTACAATAAATTACTGGCATAACATGATCCACTAAACAGGAAATCTCAACAGGAACCAGAAAAAACCTGACAAAAAGTCTATTCATGATATTCCTCATCACAGAATCTGCGTGATATTTGTGAAATTTATAGGAACACAGGAAGTGTTCCTATCCTGATTAAGATCATCAATTTGATGTATTCACACAGGACAGTTAAACTATAAAATGTACTACCACAGGTTGTGATAATGGCCTTGGAAATCCACTGAGATGAAGGGTGAGCAACATGTGCCCCTCCAGATGCCTCATCAGCTAGCATGGTCAATGATCAGGGATACTGGATGTTTTAATCCAACATCTGGAGGGCCACAGATTGTCCAACGCTGGATTAGACAAATTCATGTTGGATAAGGCTATTAATGGCTACTAGTCATGATGGCTATATGCTAAGTCCAGGATCAGAGGCAGAATCCCTCTGAATACCAGATGCTGGGAACAACAGCATAAAGGACTATTGCCCTCATGTCCAACTTGTTGTGGGTAAGTAGTTGGGCTTCTGTGGGAAATGGGATTCTGGACTACATAGGCCTTTGTCTCTTCTTTGTCTCTTGTTAGGTTTTTAAAAGAAGGATCACAAACCTTTAAAATATGCTGTTATATTTGTAGAATAGCTGTCAATTAAAAAGGCCTAGAAGCTTTTAAGGAAAACTTGCAGAATACAACTTATTTGAGCAGTGCATAAAATAGATTTTGTGGACTGCTCAAAATAGATTTGGAATAATCTGAACAATTTTGGACACCTGATTAAGTTCTATTACTGTTAACATCAGCAAAGCTGTTTTGGCAAGGCCCAGCTTCAGATGAAAGAGGTGCAAATGTATTACCATCTTGGAAACAAACAAACATACTTGTTACTATGTTCAGGGAAACAATTAAATTTACTGAGATAGATGTCATGAGTTTCAATAAATGCAGGTAGTTATTAAATAATATATTGCGACTATATTTCTTTTTCACATTGCTCAAACTGGATAAACCTTGATCAAAAGGAACTGGAATAAAAGTGGTAGAGCCAGTTGGTGGAAGTTCTTTCGGACCCTGTTCAGATGACACGCTAAGCCATGGTGGTTAAGGATTTTGAACTAAACATTATGGCTTAGCATGTTGTCTGAACCATTCCAATCCCTGGTGGGTACATAACCACAGCTTAAGGATGTTCACTAACCTTTTGCTGCAAAAAGGTTAACAGCCTAACCATGGCTTAGTGTGTTGTGTGAACAGGCCCTTGGTGAGCCATGTACAGAGAAGCTGGGAGGATTGGATAACTGAATAAGCAAACTGGTCTTATAGGGAAAACATAAGTTAAAGAATGAAGTTAAAGAATGACTTTAATATGGGTGGAATCCCAACCAGTAATATATCTAGCTGGGTTTTCCATGACTTTGTACTATAATATTTATTTTATTATAAGTTTTACAAGTTTTTATATGTATTGTTCACCACTTTGATACCTTTTGATCAGGGGTCGTTTATACATAGTCTAATAAATAAATAAAACACCTTTTCAAAATTAGTTTTGATCTATGCTATCAGCTTGCTTTAGGCATCTGGAATTATATTATATTTCAGGCCATTTACTGTAGTGTAATTATTGCCTGCCTATACACAATGTGGTTGATCTGTGGAATCTGGAAACATCCCAATCAGTAGAGAGTTGAATTAAGAAGGGTTTTGGCTTCTTCCAACACAATGGATTGGATCCAGGTGAGATCTTGTGAGTGGAATTCTGCTTACAGAAATGATCATTCTTGACCATCCTTTCCCCTACATCTGCTCTAAAGCATAGAATACGTTAAAGAGGGGATTTTAAAAAATCACCTCACCCAGCACTTCCATTTGCAGAAACTCCACTGAATCAAAGTATTTTCTGTGAACAGAAAGGTCCCTTCCATGACTGAAAAGGCACCTCTGGAAGCAACCCAATAATTTTATGGAGAAAAATCTACGTAAAGTCAAACTATACAAGTATTCACATACAAGTTTTAACTGACAAATAAAATGGTTTTATTCCATCAATATTTTAATTTTTTAAATAATTTGTGATCATTTTTGATGATTACTGTGATTGGGACAGGCTCTATGGGGTGCATTATGCCCAGCATTATAGCCTCTTGGGAAAATATGTCCTGGACTCTGATCTGGAGCAGAGCTACAAAGAACACAGAGAGAACACTTTCTAATTTTCTTAATAATGAGGCCTTTTTAATACCAGAAGAATAACGAAGTTTTAGAAATGTTGAAAACCAGAAAGGTTAACTCTAAGTGCTTTAGTTTTCCAGAGTTCTTCGTCAGGCCAGATGCTAATGTAAAACGGGTGGTGGGCAGGGGCAAAGAAATCTGTCTGATGTAGAAGCCATATTTGATCATGTGACTTCAGAGCTCCTAAGCACTTATAGATATGGGGAAAGCTCTATGAACTATTTTTGGCAAGTTTGTTTCTATTACATTTGGTGTGAAAATAACACTGAAGGCAAAATTCAGATCACCTTACTTGGTTTACAACTTTAATATGTAGCTTTGGTCCTGAAAAACATGGAACTATTTTTTAAAAATTGTCCTATCTGCTTTGATAACTCAACGCCAAATTTACATTTCAATGAGATCCCCTTTGAGAAGTAGCCATCTCATTCTACTCTAAAACTATTTAAATGTTTGGATTTCGAGCTCGCCTTGCATTGTTTATCCTTTGAATGTTAGCTTTGATCAATGTTCTGTTTTTCTGGTTTTAAACACACATTACAACAGAAGAATGAGATACCAATTGTTGCAATTTTATTGTTGGGCAATTATGACCCTAACAATAATATGCTGTTCAGCAATTTTCCCTGAAACCTTTGCATCAACACTTCTTCAGCACCTCAGCTGCAGAAAGGTATTGTGTGTGTGTGTCTGTGTGTCTGTGTGTTGCTACTCTCTTATTTTTAATCAGCTAATTGGCTTGACTCTCGTTAGGATCCGCAACAACAACGTATCAAACAAGCTGCACAAAGAGAGCAGCTGTTTCGCTAATGTGATTGTACATGGCTGCACTTCCTGGAGAGAAAAGATTTATGCCTCTGGAGCAATCTGTCCTCTTGGTTTGAAGGTTTGTTTACTCAGGAAACATGTAAATCACACCCAAGGAGAATACTCTCCAGTGAATGAAAGAATAATGTTACAGATTCTCTACACACTCATTGTATTCAATAATTTGGCCCTATTGGTTTCAAGCAGGAAAGGCGGGGTAGAAGGGGGAAGAAGGAAAAGTTGTTCATTTATTTCCTTCACCAGTTGGAATAGAAAGATACTCTGCAGAAAGTTAAAACCATGACAGAGTCTCAATAATATAATGAAACACTCAGAAAAGAAAGCTGGTACACTGCCACTAATTCAAACTTCACGGTTGGTTTTCTTATCAGAAAAGCCACATTTCCCAATTTCTCTTTTCAACACTTCTTTATCCATATTAAGCCCAGAAGAACAAGCAGTCTTTCAGACATGGTTGACTGAGCATTGGCATGATTAGCACTTAGTCCCTGATGTTCACGTGAAGTGAATTGTTCCATCAGTGTAAAACATTTGCACAAAAAGCTGGTTTCCCACATAGAGGCAATGAATAATAAAAAGGGAAGGTTTAATGGGGAGAAACATCTGCATCTTAGTGGAAGAGCAGGTTGTCGTATCCATAAATCCCGTGGTTTAATCTGTCATCTGTGGCTAAGTGATCCCTGGAACTTTAAGATTCCAATTTGTGGATTGACAATGCAGACAGTATTTTAAAAGTCACATGTTGCCCTATTTCCTTTGTCATGATTTCAGGTGAAAGACTCAGATCTTCGCTACACACTCACGCACATCTTTAACCTGATCTGAAATCAGATTAAACCTTATTAACAAATGTACAGATTTATTTATTTATTTGCCGCCTTTCTGAAACCCACTAAAATGCTGTAATTTTTTTAAAAATAAAACTATATACATATTAAAACTGTTAAAGTAAAACAAATATATTGTTCTTGATATAAAATAAATCTGAACTCCAGGTGCCCCAAGTCTCTGACAAAGTTTCAGGAGGAAATGCAAAAGTAAATTGCACCAAGCATGAGAAGTTTTCACACCCCACATTCCAGAATGACAAAAAGACAAAGAACAGAGCTGGTAAGCCAAAGGTCTCACCCATCTCTCCTTCCTCCCCACCATTTCCTTCCCCCCTTCCCATCTTGGCCATAATGTTGCAAATTTAGTATGACCCATCTGCCTTGAAGTCCGAGTCCCAGAGACATCCAGGCACCCATCTGCCTGAGATAAGGTAAACATGTAAATACTCCCCTCACAGAGTCCGGTCATATTTCTCCAAGATGTCTGGCTCAAATGTCCTTGATATGGTTATCAGGGAACAATAAGTTACAAGAACTGCCAAGTACCCAGGCTATTGCTTTTATGATGTGTATGTTAAAATAATTTAGTTGTTACATTTATTGACATGTAATCCATCACGGGAAGGGAGGGGGAGAGAGTGAGTGACATCAAAGCCTCAGACACAGATAAATGTTGCATGTTGACTTTGTTCGGCAGTTGGCAAGGATCAGCTCGCTGGTAATATAATAATAATATAATAATAATAATATTTATTTATAACCCGCCTCTCCCTACGGATCGAGGCAGGGAACACAATACACATACAAACATGACAAAGTTAAAAAAATTAAAACAAGAGAAACACATCATTAAAACATTTAAAATTCATCCGGATAGGCCTGCCGGAAAAGAACAGTCTTCACGAC
The DNA here is from genome assembly GCA_029215795.1 of Anniella stebbinsi. Lineage (NCBI taxonomy): Eukaryota > Metazoa > Chordata > Lepidosauria > Squamata > Anniellidae > Anniella > Anniella stebbinsi. The sequence continues at coordinate 52,570,837 of JARDYH010000003.1, forward strand.
TCTCTTGAATTTGTGAAGACTGTCAGTTTGTCTAACCTCCTCCGGCAGACCATTCCATAGTCTGGGAGCCATAGAAGAGAAGGTCCTCTGGGTAACACTCACCAGCCTAGTTCTGGCTGGCTTGAGTATGTTCTTCCCAGAGGACCTAAGAGTGCGGGGCGGATTGTACGGGAGAAGGCGATCCCGTAGGTAGCCTGGGCCCAAACCATGTAGGGCTTTAAAGGTAATAACCAACACTTTATACTTCGCCCGGAAACTGACCGGCAGCCAGTGAAGTGATTTTAAAACTGGTGTAATGTGGTCACCCCTAGGTGTACCGGTGACCAACCTGGCTGCCATATTTTGAACAAGTTGAAGTTTCTGGACTAGGCACAAAGGTAGCCCTATGTACAGCGCATTGCAGAAGTCGAGCCTCAAAGTTACCAGTGCGTGCACTACCATCTTTAGGTCTTCCAACTCTAGGAAGGGGCGCAGCTGGCGTATCAGCCAAAGCTGATAGTAGGCACTCCTGGCCGTCGCATCAATCTGAGCTGTCATCTGGAGCGACGGATCCAGGAGTACCCCCCAAGCTGCGAACATAGTCTTTCAGGGGGTGTGTGTAACCCCATCCAGAACTGGTTGACACACCTCCAAACCCAGGTTGGGGCCTTTGACAGCAAGCACCTCCGTCTTGTCTGGATTCAGCTTCAGTTTGTTTTTCCTCATCCAGCCCATTACCGCCTCCAAGCATTCGTTCAGAGGAGACACACTATCCTTAGCTGACAATGTTGTTGAAGGCATAGAGAAATATATTTGGGTGTCATCAGCATATTGATAGCACCCCGCCCCATGCCTCCGGATGATCTCTCCCAGCGGTTTCATGTAAATGTTAAACAGAATTGGGGAAAGGATGGCACCTTGTGGCACACCACATAGCAGCTCCTTCTTTGAGGAGCAGCCATCCCCAAGCATTACCATCTGGAACATGCCTGAGAGATAGGACCAGAACCACTGAAGCACAGTGCCCCCGATTCCCAATTCCCCCAGGCGCTCCAGAAGGATACCATGGTCGATGGTATCGAAAGCCGCTGAGAGGTCCAGGAGTACCAACAGGGACACACTCCCCCTGTCGATACTAAGGCGTAGATCATCTACTAAGGTGACCAAAGCAGTCTCAACTCCATATCCTGCTCTGAAGCCGGTTTGAAATGGGTCTAGAAAATCAGTGTCATCCAAGACTGCCTGGAGTTGAAAGGCAACCGCTCTCTCGATCACCTTGCCCAAAAATGGAAGATTTGATACTGGCCTGTAGTTATTAAGGTCCAGGGGATCCAGGGAGGGATTTTTTAGAAGCGGCCTTGTTGGACCGACTCTCTGCCTTTTTGGTTTTCTTCAACGTTTGGAGTGTCGGCTATTTTCCTTGACAAAATATAATAAAACAATTAAGCAGCATTGACCCCCTTCCTGAATGCAGATGGAGTGCATTCCAGACTTTGGAAAAGAAACAGAAGAAAGCCCTAACCTGTGTACCTGACAAGCAAGCATCTGCAAGCAGGGGTGTCTTCAAAAGAAATTATTTCTTATTTTCCAGAAGTAGCCAGGAAATACATTAATGTTACTATTTCAGCTGTTGAAAAAGTTATACAGTTGCCAAATGAACTACATTGCCAGATTTCAAGCTAAGTCAAGGAGGGTTAAAACAAACACACATTTATGCACACAACCCTAGCAGGATTCAGTGGAGAAAGGTAAGAACTTAGTAGCAAAACCTAAAGATCAAAAATGCATTGTCTCAAAATACAGTTCTTATGCACCTAATATTGCTTGATCATAACACAATACACAGTTCACAAAGTTTGAATTGGAGGATAATTTTATGCATGCCAAAATAAAGCAATATTTTTGATGTATTAAAGCTTTACAAACACATTTATGGAATTCCAACAGTGAAATGGAATTAACATTCCAGTAATTCTGGGGATTTGATTTTGAAAGCGTATTCCATTTCAAATGTTCCTTCATTCATGAAGGAACATTTCCTGGTTCAATGTTCATTTCATGAAAAAGAAAATGTAATGAGAAAAGGCTCTCCCCTCCACATCCCCAATTGGCACAACATCTCTGTATTACCTCAGAGAAATCAAAGATGGACACATTTCAAAAGGAAGATAGTTCTCTAGCTATTGTGAAATCCAACCACCTTTATGGGAACCTGAAAGCATCCACATTTAGTGGCTCACAGTCTAAATGAGATAATATGTTTCCTTCCAACACACCCTTTGTGCCATGCAGCCCCATGGATGCCTAGTCCTACAATGATGTAAAAGTAAGGAATTATGCTTAGGGATCAAAGCCTAAACATATTCTGTCTTTATGAATGATGATGCCACCTTTCACTTTTGTGTTTATCGGGATTTTTGTCCGCGTTTCAAATCTGTCAATTGTTAGAGCACGTTGTGAAAGCACACAAAGAGAGCAGCTGTTCCCTGGAAGTTCCAGAAACATATAAAGGCTCCTTTTACAAATTCTGTTCCAAGAGTTAACTAAGGGTGGCCAGTAAATCACAGCTATGCCAGTTTTCCTGATATTACTGCACTCACTAGTTTAAATTATCCATCTTACCATGACATTCTGGAGATAAGAATTTTAACAAAGTTTTTACATTATTTCTTCAAATCAGAGTTTAAAGAAATACCCAAACCAGAGACTGCTTTATGTATATTATCACTGTATAGAATATAAATAAAATAATTGTCCACATTTTTGGAGAATGGGAGAAAAGACCCTACTAGATCTAGATACAGAATACTGAACAAAATGGGTGGGAAGAGGAACATAGAAAGGGGATTTGTGCTATTGAACTAACAGTGTTTCTCTTCAAACTGATCACATCTTATCATAGATCTAATCAGATAAACTGTATTCAGGTATTCTTTCACCACAATATGGTTACCATCGCACAAAGGGGAGAGTGGGCTCTTCCCCATTTGGCACATCCCTGTTCCTGCTCCTGTAGCCCCCTATGCAGTAGTGTAGTGGAGCCAGGGCTCACCAGATCAAAATGCCAAGACTTTTTGATTAACAAGGATGATGACAGACTCACATCCCTCAGTCTTTCTTGTTTTCTCTGAGCTGGTTGGCCGGGGTGGGAGTGGATGGGTAGGTGGGGAGAATGAATTTTCTTGGAACTATCCCTGCTGTGGCTTAGACTTGAATGACTTGGGGAATTAAGATCCATCAGCTTTGCAAAAGACCTTCTTTTGGTGGAGTTGAAAACTGCTAAAACAGGTTTGTTGATATGTATCCACCCAGCTGGCTGCATTTTTGAACTGCCCCTATGTGTTGGGAATGAACTTTTACAGTAGGGAGCAGGCTCTACTCCAGTTGACTCTGTATGATTTAGCATCCTGGAAGGTAAGCATTCTAAATTGTGTGGAGAGACTACTGGAACAAAGCTGGTTTCACACTGCAGAGATACAGAGCCTATCTACACACACACGATAAAACACTTTGAAAACGTTTTGAAAACTGTATATGGAGTGGGTCCTCAACCCCAACAGTTCTCAAAACTGTTATAAACCGTTTTAAACTGTTTTAAACCATTTTAAAGCAGTAGTGTAGATAGGCTCTCAGTCCCAAACAAGTGGAAGATTGCAGAAATGGCAAGAGGAGCACCTGAACAGGGCTATCAGTTCTTCTATATATGGTGAACATTACTGTGGAGGGAAACTAGGATGTATGCAGTAGGGATGTGCACTGGATCGGACCCGATCCACGATCCGAGTCCGGTCCAGTGGGAAATCGGATAAATTATCCGATTTCCGATCCCGCAGCTGGATCGGCCGATCCAATCCGAACCGGTCCGAAAAGGCTCCGAACCGGTTCGGCGGATCGGCGGATCGGCGGGCGCCCACTGGTGCCCACCGCCGCTTCCATTGGCGGGCACCAGCGGGCGCCCGCCGATGAAAGTGGACAGCGGGGGGGGGGAGGAGGGGGGCGCTTACCTTCTCGGCCCGTCCGCTCCCGTCCGGCACTAGCAGCTACTACCAGCGGGCTCCGCGGCCTGCTCTAGGGTGGCGCGCCGGGTGATGTCATCACCCGGCGCGCTACTCTAGAGCAGGCCGCGGAGCCTGCTGGTGGTAGCCGCCGGCCCCGGACGGGAGCGGACGGGCCGAGAAGGTAAGCAGGGGGTGCGTGGAGGGGAGGAGGGGGCGCGCGGAGGGGGGAGGGGGGCCCTTACCTTCCCGTCCCGGCGGCTCCCGTCCCGGCGCCGGCACCTACTACTACCAGCAGGCTCCGCGGCCTGCTCTAGGGTGGCGCGCCGGGTGATGTCATCACCCGGCGCGCTACTCTAGAGCAGGCCGCGGAGCCTGCTGGTAGTAGTAGGCGGCGGCGCCGGACGGGAGCCGCCGGGCCGGGAAGGTAAGCAGGGGGTGCGTGGAGGGGAGGAGGGGGCGCACGGAGGGGGGAGGGGGGCCCTTACCTTCCCGTCCCGGCAGCTCCCGTCCCGGCGCCGGCGCCTACTACTACCAGCAGGCTCCGCGGCCTGCTCTAGGGTGGCGCGCCGGGTGATGTCATCACCCGGCGCGCTACTCTAGAGCAGGCCGCGGAGCCTGCTGGTAGTAGTAGGCGCCGGCGCCGGACGGGAGCCGCCGGTCCGGGAAGGTAAGCAGGGGGTGCGTGGAGGGGAGGAGGGGGCGCGTGGAGGGGGGAGGGGGGCCCTTACCTTCCCGTCCCGGCGGCTCCCGTCCCGGCGCCGGCGCCTACTACTACCAGCAGGCTCCGCGGCCTGCTCTAGGGTGGCGCGCCGGGTGATGTCATCACCCGGCGCGCTACTCTAGAGCAGGCCGCGGAGCCTGCTGGTAGTAGTAGGCGCCGGCGCCGGACGGGAGCCGCCGGGCCGGGAAGGTAAGCAGGGGGTGCGTGGAGGGGAGGAGGGGGCGCGCGGAGGGGGGAGGGGGGCCCTTACCTTCCCGTCCCGGCGGCTCCCGTCCCGGCGCCGGCGCCTACTACTACCAGCAGGCTCCGCAGCCTACTCCAGGGTGGCACGCCGGGTGATGTCATCACCCGGCGCGCTACTCGAGAGTAGGCCACGGAGCCCGCTGGTAGTAGCCGCCGGCGCCGGACGGGAGCGGACGGGCCGAGAAGGTAAGCAGTGGCGGGGAAGGGGGCTTACCCCCCCCCGGAGCCGTCCGCTTCTATCCGCTGGCGCCCGCGGGTGCCAGCGGATGGAAGCGGGCGGCCCCAGGGGGGGTAGGGAGCGCGGGGGAGGGGGCTTACCTGCCGGGGCCGTCCACAGCGGACGGCCCCGGGGGGGAGGGAGTTAGGCCCCCCCTCAGCCACCCACCGCCATTTTTTCCTCCTAGACTTGCATTGCAATGCAAGTCTATGGGGAAAAAAATGGCGGCCGATCCAAAAATTTACAATTTTTGGGTCGGGATCGGACTCGATCCGGTCCGGGGGGCCTCCGATTTTGTCCGAACCGGTCCGGGACAAAATTGGAGGTCCCGATCCGGGTCCCGATCCGATCCGGGGGGTCCGTGCACACCCCTAGTATGCAGACATTAGACAAGCATTTCCATCACAGCTGTAATTTTTTCCAGCCTACATGATCATAAGATGTATCTGAATGTAGCTTAGTTCACATTAATATTTCCTAATATAATCATGGCCTGTGGCTACATAAGTGTAAAGAAACAGATTTGTGAACTAGTTTACAGACTCTATCAACTGAAGTTCATTAAAAATGCTGCTAGAAGGTTGGGGGAACACAATCTGTTTGCCTTTCTTTTCTGGATGCTAATGAATGCACATTGTTCCATAAGCAATGCAGTGCTGAAAATATGAAACATACCTACAGGAAATTTAATTAAAACGAAAACAGGTTTATAATACAACCAATATAATCAGTGAAGTTAAATAACATTTATGAGGTTGTCACTCTACAAAATCAGTATCCAAAGCATAACACCCCATGGGAATATATGTGCTGTTATATTTCAGTTTAAAAGCATCTATCTATCTATCTATCTATCTATACATTTCCCTGATCTGATCCTGGTTTCATATCTTGGTTTTAAACCACATGTTCCTGGTTCAGATGATGTGGGGAAGCAGGTTTATGAAACTAAGATCACTTCACTGAAACCAAGTATGTAAAGGAAGGAGGGACTGGGGATCAATGATGGCACATGATTTATTCCCCATCCAATACACCATAGTTCAGTGGACCAGATTCATAACATCTGAATTGGAACACTGTTTTGTAAAACACAGTAATTAATATGGAACAGAAATGGGATACAGACATAAAATAAAATACTGATTTTGCAAAGTAAGAGTTATAAAATGTATCTCATGTATGGGAGATTGGATGGAACCAACCGATACTTCACAAACCGAACATCACAAGGTGGAGCAGTGGACCCACCCACCCTCGACACTATCTTCTGAGATCTACCTCCAAAAATTGGAATCACCCCAAAATGGTGCTTCCTAATCCCATCTTGGCAAAGTGGCCCAGAAGGATATTATGGCAATGGTATCAAAAACTACTGAGAAGTCTGGGAAATTAACAAGTTTGCTCTCCCTTGTCCATCTCGAATTTATTTGATACAGTTTTATTTTGTCTTTCCTTAACCATTCCATGTCTTATACTAATGGAAGCACAATATATTGAATACTGATGCTTTATGTAAAAGAAAATGTAATGTCTTTTGCCACATTGGAATACTAAACAAATTGGAAGCTAAATGATGCCTACTGGGCATTATTATGCAAATCAACAGTTAAAACAGAATGCAAGACCGTTCCAAAAACAACAACAAGGAAATGCCAAACTTACTATCATAATATAGTTTCTTTAGATATGTATCCCCTTTAGATTTAACTTATCAGAGGTAATGAGTTTTCACCATACATGTGTAGAGTGCTTGTACTTTTTTAGTTTCTTATATTGTTATTAACATAAATTCAAATAGATTATTCTTTTAACACAAACAAACATAAGAACCACAATATAAACACACATACAGACATACACTCGGAAGTTTCTAATTAGTGAAATACCATTATAAGAAATGAAACCAGGTGCATTTTCTATTTATTCATTAAAAAAAAAGAAGAAGCTGACTGTTCCTAGAGATGTATAAGAAATTCAATCAATCAAATTTATTAGACAACCTAAAATAGGTTTTAGCCAAAATCATAAAAAATATACAATACAATACATAGCAGAAAAGTATAAGAATTCAATCGGAGTAAAATATATTAAATACAGTATAGGTAGAATATCAGAATGGCACATATCCTAAACATGACCATTGTCCTCTAAAGCAGTTCTGAGCTGAGCTGCTTTCACTGCAAACCTAGCTATATTTAACATAATGGACTTAGATGTGTCTGTCAGAAGATATATAATTTTATCCATATCTTTAACATTAACTAACAGTGCTAGGTATCTCTTTAGGTATTTGTCTCTAGGGATTTTATACAGTTTACAATATAATACATAATGTATCATGTCCTCTACCTCGTGACTGCCACAAATGCATAAGCGTTGTTCTCGGGGGATGTTCTTGTATCTCCCTTCTCTAAAGTTTGTTTTCATTGTCTGGAAATGCAAATCAATAACAGCTTTGCGAAGAGGGGGGGACGTGATCTCAGAGAGATATTTCTCTTCCCCATGAGAGATTTTTAGGAAAGGGAAGCTAGAGGAGAATCTCGATATTTTAATTGCTTCCATATCCAGCTTAGCATAATGTTCCTGCAACCTATCTTTAATAAATTTATGTCTGTGTTGTATATCAGTTGCCACTACAGCTTTTGGGTCAAACCCAAGGTTCTTTAAACTTGTTTCGCAACGACTCAGCCAGTGGTTTTTAAAGTAGGTGTTTCTCTGCTCCGTTACGCAAAAGGGTTATCAGTCTGTTGGATGTATAGTTTGTTTTAACATAATAAAAGAACATCGTTCGCCAGATAGAATATATTATTGGCATTACCCCAAGTTCTGCCCTTATATAACTAGTGGGCGTACCTGGAGGAAGGGCCAGCAATATCCTTAGAAACTTGTTTTGTATGATCTCAAGTGAGTGTGGTGCTGAGCAACCCCATATCTCAGCACCATATGTGATCTGAGGGATAACCTTTGCTACAAAAACTCTAATGGCTGGGATAATTAGCTGACCTCCCTTAACTTTAGCAAATTTTAGCACTGTTTGCATAGATTTTTGGGCTTTCAATTTGATAGCTGATAGGTGACCAGACCATGCTCCGTTCTGCCTAAAACAAATACCCAAATAAGTGAATTGATTTGTTTGCTCTAGATGATGCTCATTTAGCATCCATTTATGTTTAGGGGGGCGAGCACCGAAAATCATAACTTTAGTTTTGGAGTAGTTTACATGTAGTTGTTCTCTTTTGCAAACTTCCCCAAAGGCTCTTAACAATCTCCTCATACCTATAAGGTTCTGGGATAACAAGACCATATCGTCGGCATATAGCAATATGTTCAGTTTCCTAGGGCCCACAGACACAGGGAAGTTAGAATTGCTTGATAGCTGTTCAATTATATCGTTTACATATATGTTGAACAAGATTGGAGCTAGCAAGCATCCCTGTCTAACACCCATAGATGTTTTAACCTTCTTTGAGAGTTGTCCCCCTTTTCCGACTCTGACTTGAATTGACGTGTCGGAATATAGTTTCTTAATCAGAATGAGGAGACGTCTGTTCATCCCGAGGTGCCATAGTTTGTGCCACAGCCTCTCCCTGTTTATTCTGTCGAAAGCTGAAGTTAAGTCCACAAAAGTTGCGTATAAATACTTCTTCGGAGAGCAGACGTATTTCTCTCTCAGGTGGTTTAATACAAAGCACTGGTCTATGGTTGATTTACCCCGGCAGAAGCCTGCTTGTTCTTCTCCAATGATGTTATGTTGATCTACCCAGTCCTCGACTTTGGTTAACAAGAATCTTGTATACAGTTTTGAGGATATGTCCAACAAACTAATGGGTCGATAGTTTGCTGGTATGGATTTGTCCCCTTGCTTAAAAATAGGGACCACAATGCTTTGCTCCCATCCACTAGGAAGATTGCCGTTTGTGTTGATATAGGTAAATAACTTAGCCAATATGGGGGCCCACCAATGTATGTTATCCATAAAGATCTCTGGTGGGAGCATATCTTCCCCAGGAGCTTTCTGTCTTCTTAGACTTAGAATTAGGTGCTTTACTTCACTGACTGTAACGTCCGGCCACTTGTCAGTTTCAGTGATACTAGGAAGCTGAAATTGCAGTCGATAGTTCATATCCAGGCCTGTGCTAACCACAGGGTTGAGAGCTTGCTGAAAGTGTGTTTCCCACATTTTAGCCATAATGGGAGAAGCCAAACCATAGGTGGTATCTTTTAGTTTGCAGTTTACCAGCTGCCAAAATTTTGTGGGGTCTCGAGCTGTGGCAGCCAGTTCGATATCTGCCCACAATTGGGTATAATAGGCATTTTGCTTTTGTTTTAGCAATTTCCTATATAGTCGACGTTTTGTCGTTAACTCATACAGCAGAGAGTTATGGGCTCCTGCCTGGGCCTGTCTGCTCAGGGTGCAGAGGTCACGTCTTACTTGTCTGCATTCCTTGAGTCTTTTTGTTTAGTTTTTGTTTGGCAGGCTGCTTGACCCGCCCACTTCTGTCTCTGTAACTTAGGCAGACTGCAAAACAAAAACTAAACAAGAAGACTCAAGGAATTAACTCTGTAATACACCAGTGAACACTTTGAGGACGGAGGAAGCAGTCACTATGAAACGTAAGTACTGCTCAGTGTGTCCTACCACGTAATGAAACGACTTTAAAAAATCACATTTTTAAACAGAATTTAAGTCGTTTTAAAGGCAATGTGGATAGGCTCTTGGACACACTCTGTGGTTGAAATCCAGACATTTCGAAGCTTGCCATGTGATTTTCTGACCCTCCCAATGCATTTGACAGTAAACATACATTTGAAAAAAGTGCATTAAAAATGTGTTCTTTCAAAAAAAAAAAAACTTCATACAAATATACTTCCATCAATGACAGAAGAATGCATACATTCCAAAGATGCATGCAATTGATGTGTGTATTTAGAAAAACACACATGAAAATATGGATGGACTTTTATGAGGACCCCCCCCCCCCCCAAAATAAAGTTTGCAGACTCAAGTTGGAATAAGTTCCAAGATGGAATTCGGAGAACTTTGGCAAGGTTAACCTTTGCTGATTCACACATCCCTAACTCTACATAAAAGCAGCAATTAATTTACGTTCAGCCAACTTGCTATACTAAAGAGACTTAAGAGTTAACACCTTTTGAGACAGATTTTCTAGGTATATAACTGTTCCAACGTATCTTTTACACGTTAATCAATTAAGAAAATTGCTAGTATCCTGTATGGTTAGTTGCATGTAACAAACCTGTACTTAAGTATCTATTTATAGAGTAATTACTTTGGTGAGAACAGTGTAATTGGAAGTACTTAATATGAAGTGGTCAGATGTCACTGATGTTAATCTCTTCCTGCATTTGTCTTATATAATCAGTCATACAAGGGAGCAATGCAAATCAAGGCTTTAGGGCATATTCCCCACCCCATTCAATATTGAATTACCCTGGATGATATCATAGTGAATAATTATTACTATAATTCACACACAAAAATGTATCGCCTTTGAAGGCTAGTCGAGTCCACACTACTTTCGAAATAGAAAAAGAAATCTGAAACAATATTACTTCTTGGATTCTTGTAAATAATGTATTGATTACTCCACTATAAACCTAAACTATCATGAACAAGTATGAGTGCAATGGTATAAGTACCATTAGACAGTGGGCTGGTTCACATGATTAACCCGGGCAGCATAGCTTATTTGAGGAGGAAACAACCTGTGTGTTATTTGAGGGTTGTTTCCACCCACGTTTAGACAACACAAGTTGTGGCTGGCTGGATAATTAGGGAAATGGTGTCTTGCACATGCCAGGTATTAGAACAAACCACCATGGCTTTAACCCATGGTAGCTTGCTTTGATAATATGAAATGTGCAAGTGTGAGGCAGATACTAAGAAGTGCAGAGTGGCAGTGAGGTGTCAGAGAACAGACAGTGACCTGGTTCATATGACAGTGCGTGGCTCTATGTGAGTTATTTAACCCATGATGAGCCATAGTGCAGGCACCACTTTGCATATCCAATCACTGCTCAGGGGGCATCATGTCATGCAAACCTGGTGAGCATGGATTATCTGAGGGTTAAAAAGCCTTTACATAACCCATGGTCTATTGTTTAACTCCTGAATAACCTATACGCAGTGGTTCACACAACACAACAACTCCTAAACCTTTACCCTAAACCTCTGAAGGGGGTTGGATATACAAAATGGCGGCTGCACATGCCCTACAACCTCACCATGGATTAAATAACCCATGGTAGGCTGTTGTATCAGTGTGTGTCACACATCTTGCACTGCATCCCCTGAGCTAGCCAGCTGTCCTTTGAAGCAGTGACAGAAGCTATTCCATTGCCATTGTTGAAGTAATATTCAACTGCTAGTCCAATTCTACACATAGTATGGGATGTGTGTGGGGAGGCATCAGATTCACAATGCAACACGGGGTAATTTCTTGAGCCATCACATGTCACAGGCCTGAAAGGCTTTCAGGTAAAGTAAAAGTAATGATTCAACCTCTCCCCACAACCAGCACAGGCTTGAAAGGCCTTCAGGTATAATTCAAGGAATGACATTTATTTATTTTATTCATTTTATCATTTATAGGTCACCTTTAGAGCTACCTCTTCCATGGAGGCACAAAGCATATTAAAACACAAAATATTTAAACTATAAAGTCATAACATAAAATGAAATATATAAAAATAAATAAATTGCAACAGCAGTTAAACACAAGAACAGCAGAATAAAATAGTAGTAGGATCATTTAAAAGCTGACTGGAGTACAGAACTCTTTAAGGTTTCTCTAAAACCCAAAAGGGAGGGGTGCAATACTTACCTCTCTGAGAAGAGAGTTCCAAGGTGACAGGACCACTAGAGAAAAGTTCCTGTTCCTGCTACTCACCAGGCCAATAACTCTCACTGAAGGATCAGAGAGCAAGGCCTCAGAAGCTAAATTTAAGACTCCGACACACCAATATGAAAGCAGGCAGTGCTTTGGATAAGCTGGTTCTAAACTTTTTAGGGCTCTATAGACTAAAACCAGCACTAAATTGGGCCCAGAAACGAATAGGCAGCCAATGAAGCTACCATTTGTAGGTGCCATATATATGCCACTCATTCAAATGTTGAAAGTGTTGCATTAAGTCCTCAAACCGTTGCATTACAGGAGTTGAGTGTTTATCCTTCCAATATGGTAACATCAGTCTTCAGCTGTCAAAAGGGCACAGAGAATCCATTCACACTGTCCATTTGTTAATTTCCATGGAGTAGGTAAGTAATTTAAAAGAGTGTGTATATCTGTGAATATTAAAGACTGTTCCAAGACAAAATGTATCTGTGTAATAACCTCCCCACAACTACTGGCCATGCCAAAACATGTTTAAAAGAAACATTAGGTGTATTGCACTGACAACAATTAGCTGAATTAGACAATCCCTTATGAGAGACATGTTGCAGTGTTCAATAGACAAAGGTTTTTGCTGAATAAGATCCATAAACGCGTCAGGTAGACACCAACATGGCGATCCACTGATTAGGCATTTTGTGGTAGTGCCCAGAGCAGTATCTCAAATTCCCAAATGTGCCCACAGATTCAAAAAGGTTAGGGACCCCTGCTCTACATCATGTAAATATCAACATCAATGACCTGCCTCCTGATCCCCAAAGATGAGAGCTCCCACTTTTAGAATGTTCTTCTTCCCATACTTAGAAAAGACATGATAAGAACATGATAAGATGATCTCATTTTCTTTCTATAGAGTGAGCAGGTGCAAAGGAGGACAGGGCTCCGGTGCCTTTAATAACAAGATGCAGCTTCCATGCAGGGATAAGAAAAACTGCACCAGATTAAATTAATCTGCAATCCTATACCCTTTATCTGGGCATAATCCTGACTGAACTCAGTAGATCTTACTTCTAAGTAGACATGTATGGGATCGTGCTGTTACTTTCCTGCACAATTCTTAAAGGTAAAGACATTCTATCTTACTTTGCATCAGGCTATTGTCTCTTTTTCTCTGTTTTCTATCATTTTCTCTCTTTTAATTTCTTCACCACCAACACAACAGAAGGAAAAAGCTGATGGTATAACTGAGCCACCTAAATTACATATGATCTGTCAGTTCTTCCTATATATAAGTTCAAAATTAATGGTCTAGGGCAATAAATTATATCAAAAATGACAGAATATATACACATAAACACACACATATATACAGTCAATTATAATCATATAAAATCACCTGAACAGTAATGAACTGCCTTATATTCAAAATAATTTCCTGAAACCTTTGTTAACCACCCCACATTTGTGCAAACTGGGCCTTTGACCTGGTTCACACGACACAACAACCCATGCTGGGTTGTCAGCCTTGTTTACTTCTGGGTGGCTTGTCATGATGTCTGTATCTAGCATAGCTTCCTCAACCACCCTCAGAACCCATGGCTTGTTAGGTTGTTCAGGATGGCTTGTTTTCAGAGTGGGTTGTCACGACATTTAAACCTTGCACGATGGCTTGTGTATGGTTTGTGGAAAAGGGCTACAGAGCTGTCTGGAAGGAGCAGTGAAAAAACTCATTATTCTTTGCAATCTCGTTAATAATATCCCCTCTCTATTACTGCTTAAAATGATACTTCTCAATTTACTCCTCCACTTTGTTGCCTCCCAAAAAAGCAAACACTTTTTTTTCAACTTCGGGGAGATTTGCGCAAATTTTACATTATTTTTGCTAAAGTGCAGTAACTGCAGCAGACACACAGCCTCATATTCAAACCATATCCTGCAACTTTTGCCTTCAAGACCCTTTCTTTTACAATCAAGCCAATATGCGTTCAGTCAGTTTTGTAGTGCTCTTCAGTGTTTGACACAAACACACTCCCCCCCCCCCCACACATATTCAAGGGATGTTAGGGTGGGGTTTTAAAAGCTAAACCCAAACAATAAAAGAATTTCTTGTCTTCAGCACAACTCTCTTGTTGTCTTCAATATAACATTCAGGAAAAGCACCTGCTGAGCCTTTAAAGCTTCTCAAATAGGATCAAAGCTGAGTGCTACAGGCAATGATGCTCAGCCTCTGATACTACTAAGCAAAAGTGGGTCAAGCAATAATACTTGGGTGGCTATAGAAACATTTTGGTCTTAGAATAGTCCAACAACAATCAAGTGAAATAAAAGTTTTATTAAATATTTTAAAAGTTCAACACATTTAAAGAACATTCATGATTATTTAACTTGGGTAAAGCCTAATTTTGGAATCTTATTTTTGCGTCTCCTTGAGAATGTACCAAATATATATATCACCCACAACTATGTTGGGAACACATATGTTTATCACTGCATAATTTTGAGTAATTTGATTTTTTTTAAAAGACTGCATAAAAACTAATGCACTATATAGTTTTAAATAAGGTTCCTTTCAGTCTCATACATCCATTCCTCTATGGACTATATCCAATGTACAATTAGTTGAAGAAATTGTTGCACTAGTAGAGCTCCATTGCTTTTCCCATTGCACTAGTGAGAAAGGACCACTTTGTAAATGCAAGATCTGCAAGTAATAGTGCAAGTGATTGTGGAAGTGGATCTTTAGTTGGACACTCCCCCTTGTGCATACTTTGGAACTTGGTATCCACTGCCACAATGTCATTTGCACTAGTGGAATGATGTTGGACACAACCCAATGTTTGTGTCGACATTACCAGATTAGGATCAAGACTACCTTCTGGGTGGTTCAGACAAGCATGATGGAGATATCTGTCCCCTTGGGCAGAAGCAGCAAGGGACCATGTAAGTCCCCCACCCACCCACTCCATGGTTCCAATATAAAGACAATACAAGTTATGATATATCAACACAATTAGGATTTACTTCAGTTTTTATGTTTAAGGGTGCATCAGATGTCGAAACAACTCAAAAGGGAAGTGTCCTATGAGTGGTACTGCTGTTGGCTCACCTGCTATTGATGCAACTGTGGCTTCACTGCCATAAAGGGACTGGGTAGGCTTTGGGAATGCTCCTCTCTTGCCTAGCCCCTTAACCATAGCCTTTCTGTTGGATTACTCCATGCTCTTCCTCCCTAGGAAGGAGCCACTGGGGAGGCTCTCCAACTGGCCCAGCTACACTTGACACCACATCCCTACTAGGGTCTTCCTCAGCTGCCCAGCCCGCTTGTGCCTTCTCTCCCCACCTTCTTGGTTTTCACTCTGTTTTCCTCTCCTGACCCAAACCCTTCCACTCCTTGCCTCACTTTTTCCTTTGCTGCCCATCCAGTTCTTCTTCCCCTATTTATTTATTTATTACATTTTTATACCACCCTATAGCCGAAGCTCTCTGGGAGGTTCAAAAAAATTAAAACCATGAAATCATTTTAAGAAATATAAAACAAACAACAATCTAAAAACACAAAATAACATACAATATAGAAAACACAACCAGGATAAAACCAAGCAGCAGAGATTAATACAGGTTAAAATACAAATTTAAAACAGCAAGGGTTAAAATTGGGTTAATTCAGCTGTTAAAATGCTGGGAGAATGAAAAGGTCTTCACCTTTTCCTCTACTCTGCTCCTGCCTTTCATACTGCTCCAGCTAATGTTTAAAACCAAGTGCCTTTTTGCCATTTCCAGCCCTCCCTGTTAAATCTGTGTCCTGGAAGTCTCTCCAGCAGACTTCTGAGTGAGGTGGCAGCATTCTAGCAAGCTCCATTACATTTAATGAGGCCTGTGGGAGCTGACACCTGTCCACAAGTGGCTTGTCCTCACATCAAGGGTGTGCAGAGTAACCCTGGAGAGCCAACTTACCAGTGACAGTATCCCACCACATGATAGTTCCATTCCAGTCACCTTTAGTGTCAGGCCATGTGGTCAAGCAGACGTTCTACTATTTCTATGGGTAGTAAAGTTACAATGTGATCTATTTCACTGCATGGCCCATCATAGCAGAATCATCCAGTGTCCCACATGGATGCAGCTGTCCATTTACAAGTTGTCAACTGGCAACTCATTCTGCACAGGTATTCAATGGGTAAGAACTTTGTTACCATACTAGACTGATTTGAATCCCAAAATCTAGAAATAATTTAGCTCCTTTCTCTTCAGCTTTGATTAACCTGCTTTCTCTCTTTTGGCAAGATCTTCCATGTGGAATTGACAGTCATTGTGGATTAGTGGTAGAGTGTCGGATGTGGGGGGAGCCAGTGCCCTAATCCCCCATGAAGCCTACTCTGTGGCTAAGTCACTAACTTACCTCTCAGCCTAATCTACCTCTGCAGGTTGTCATGAGGCTAACATGTTTCTCTGGACTTCTTATAGAAACACCAGGATGCAAATGTAACAAATAAACACATCCTCTGTTGTGGTGTGATAAGTGCTTTCTACTAAACACAGAGAAAAACCATAGGAAACAGCCTCAATTTCTGGACCCTGATGGGACTTTTTCATATTGTCACTAGGGCTGCAATAATAGGTAACTAATGTCTCAGGTTTTTGCCATCTAACAAACTGCAGAGCTTTTGTGTTGCTGCTGTTGTTGTTTCTAGCAGTGATGTTGAGGACAACAGTGTTTATTAGTAAGTCTTGGCTTCTAAAGCAGACGGAAGATTGCTCCTTAGAGGAGTTTTCCCTGGAGAAAAGTGAAGGAAAAACACAAGGCAGAGGGAGTTGGCAGGAGCACATGTTGAAATAATGCAGTGTTCATGGGGGCTTTATTATGAAAAAAGCAACAACCAAGCAACAGCTTGGCAAATTGGCTCATTTTGGTATACAATTTTATAGATGTTATCATCATTCAAAGACCATCCATGGCAGGTGATGATGGGGAGTTGAAAGAGTACAGATGCTTGTGTGTGTGTGTGTGGGGGGGGGGTGATCAGAAATAGACTGCTGCCTAAGAAAATTCATGCCACAACCATTGTTGTCTCTCCAGTGCTACTTTTAAGGAATCTTCACATTTTTGCCTACATATAGTTTATAGCCAAATATAGGTGTAGGAGTAGGTATCAACAAAAAAAATCTCAAGATACCATATTTGTTACTGGCCACTTGAATGGAGTTGGTAAAAGAGGCCAGCTGGTGAGAGGAAAACATAATGCTAATGTGTTATATCCCATAAAACATGGCCTGCATGTGTAGATCCTGAAGTCAGTGGGGCCAGGAATCCTCCAAATCTGCTTTAAGGTACACTTTAAAAGGGGAAAAAATCAGCTGCCACCAATTACCACTTAAACTAGAGTTCTGGATGGGGATACACTCCCCCTGAAAGACTGCGTTCGCAACTTCGGGGTGCTCCTGGATCCGTCGCTCCAAATGACAGCCCAGATAGATGCAACGGCCAGGAGTGCCTACTATCAACTTCAGCTGATACGCCAACTGTGTCCCTTCCTAGAGTTGGAAGACCTAAAGACGATAGTGCACATACTGGTAACTTCGAGGCTCGACTTCTGCAATGCGCTGTACATAGGGCTACCTCTGTGCCTAGTCCGGAAACTTCAACTAGTTCAAAATATGACAGCCAGGTTGTTCACCAGTACACCTAGGGGTGACCATATTACGACAGCTTTAAAATTGCTCCACTGGCTGCCAATTAGTTTCCGGGTGAAGTATACAGTGTTGGTAATTACCTTTAAAACTCTACATGGTTTGGGACCAGGTTACCTGCGGGATCGCCTTCTCCCGTACAATCCGCCCCGCTTACTCAGGTTCTCTGGGAAGAATTTACTACAGTTGGCCAAGACTAGTCTGACAACCGTTACTCAGAGGACCTTTTCTTCTGCTGCTCCCAGACTGTGGAATGGCCTGCCGGAGGAGACTCGTCAACTTAACAGTCTTTTCTAATTTAAGAAAGCTATAAAGATTAGGGATGTGTATCGTATCATTAAAATGTCCGATAACAATACAATAAGGTCATTATCGGACACCCAATTAACGATAACGATACGATAGAAAAACCTCTGATAAATATCCGATCTGAAAATTTTCAGCCCAATTATATCAGATTTATTTTTTCGGATTACCGGACCACAAGATAAATAAACCTATAAGATCTGTATTTTCAAAGTTAGAGGCTTGAAACTTGGTCACCGTGCTTATGGGGTATGCCTAAGTATGTGTATGAAATTTGAGATCGATCCCTCCAACCCTCGATTTTATATGAATTTATTAAAGATCGTTTAAGTTCTGACAGGTCAGAATGACAGCTCACCACGTGCATTCATTCAGACCTGTCAAAAAGTTGCACGATCTTTCAAAAATTCATATAAAATACAGGGGTGGAGGGATTGATCTAAATTTGTCACATATGTGTAGCAACATGTGCTAGACATGTGTATGAAATTTGAGATCAATCCCTCCAACCCTCGATTTTATATGAATTTATTAAAGTTCGTGCAACTTTATTGACAGCGGGTTGACCGGGCCTCCATGCTGTTATCTTGTTGTCTGCTTTTTTCCCCACAGGCTTGCATTGGGATGACATGAAATTTGGAGAGCCAGGACTAGCAAGATCCAATCTGCAATGTCCAAAAAGTTTCATGTCTCTATTTTTTCAAATTTAAAAGTTATAGGGGGTCCCCCAAAAGCCCCACCCCCGCTGTAACTTCTTCATTTTTAAAGATAAAAACTTGAAACTTGTGGGACATCGAAGATGGGATCTGGCTGGTCATTTGTGAGCAAAATCAGAGCAATTGCTCAAACCCTCGATTTTCTATGAATTTTTAAAGATCATGTTCGTTTTGAAAGCTGGTTGACCGGGCCTCATCTTTCAGAAGGAGCCAGCTCCCACAAGCGCCAGCTGAGTCCCTTCGTGCACTGCTTACATCCCAATCAGGACTTGAGCAGTTCAGGAAGCAGGAACCCAACAAAAAGCTGTGGGTTAACCGTTGGGTTATTTAGGGCCTAAACAACCCTGTGGTCTGGGTTCAGTCAACATGCTAAGCATGTTGCTTAGTTGCTCATGGTTTGCTGAGTAAAAGCAGAAGTGGTGGGTGCGTGTCCACTTTCTTGTTTGTGCACAACAATCCATGGGCTTGTTTAATTCATGGGCTATCATGTTTTGAACTTTTTGACAGGTCACACTGCCTGGGCAATTAAGGGGAAGAGAAACTATCGCAGAGTACTTATCATCACATAAGAAAACAAAGGACAGGATTTGAGTTCAGATTATGAAGGAGAAAGCTATGTGAGTTTTTACACACACCCTGGCCCAAGGAGCAGGATGCTTGAACATAAGGCTTTAACAGTGTAATCTTATACATGCATATACACTCAGAAGTAAGTCTAATTGAATTAAATGTGGCTTACTTCCAGGTAAATGGATGCAGATTGCAGCCTAAACCTTCCATAATAGAGTTTCTTGACCACATTTTAAAGAGTACAGCTATGGGCTACTGCATTAGATGCAGAAAATGAATAAGGAATTTCATTATAAATATTCGAGAAGGGCAGCACCAGCTGATCTTCCAATGTGTATTTATTTATTACATTTATATCCAGCCTTTTTTTCCTCTTGCAATGGACCCAAGGTGGCTTACATGATCCTTCTTTTCTTCATTTTATCATCACAACAACCTGTAAGGTAGTTGTGACCTTGATTGCCTCAAAGTCACCCAGTCAATGATTGCCTCAAAGTCACCCAGTGAGTTTTATGGCCATGTGGGTATTAGAATTCAGGTCTCCCAAGTCCCAGCCCTTCTAACCACTAAACTACACTGCTTTCTTTATGCTTAGATGTTCAGACCATTTTCGTTTTTAAAAATACCCAATGTATAACCTGGCTCTCTAATGAAGCTTTTCCAAACACAGTCCTGATGCATCTATTGCAGTCATGGTGGGACAGACATCAAGCTCATGTTGAAAGCTCAACTAGTTGTGTGGAACAGCTTTCCATATGGCTGCAGTGATTTTTTTACCATGAAATGAAAGGAGAGCCACATTCCACGATGGCAGCCTTGTCAGCATAGTCCCTGTTACCTTCTGATGAGGACTCCAATGCAGTAGAAGGAGCCACAGTCAGAAAAGGGAATGAGTGGATTAAAGTACCCAGGGGTAGGCATTGGGCTATCTGGATGCTGACTGTACCTGCCGATATGAATGTACACATTATTAATAAACATGACTGACTGCTTTCTTGCACTCTAAGATGAAGGAACATTACTAGCAGTCTTATTTTGAAAGATCACAAATATGTTATTATTTGAGAAGCAGTTTAAAGAAGCATTCCTGTGGTGAACACACTCATGTTTAGCTATTGTTGAGCCTTGTACATATTAGTTATACATATTAGTCTCCTAACAAAACAAAACAAAATATTTTTAGAAAATATAGGTCCTTCATTGTCCCACAGACCCTACTTAAGATTTGCTTCAGTTTTTAAAAAAGTCAGCAATCTGGAAGCCTTGAATTCTGCACTGAGATATACCATTGAATACACTGGCTAAGGGTGCAATCCTAAGCATGAAAAAAGGCCTACATCCTCAGCATGCCCCAGCTGTATGGCTGGCTGTGCAGGGAGCTCTAGGCATTTCTCCTGTTGAAGCATGCATAGGATTACTCCCTAACATCACCATGCCACAAAAGGCCTACATCCTCAGCATGCCCCAGCTGTATGGCTGGCTGTGCCATGCAGGGAGCTCTAGGCATTTCTCCTGTTGAAGCATGCATAGGATTACTCCCTAACATCATCATGCCACGACATTCAATGTGCTCTACTGATAATATTTTAGGTACTACATTAAGATAGTTCTTTATTTTTCTGAACCGTTGGTTTATCTTGCTTTGGAATTTTATTTTAACTCTAGACATCCCCTAAAAACTAGGCATTCTTCTCTGCTTTCATGAAATTATACCCCCACAGGTATCACTTGCATTGTATGTAAAACAGCTAAACAGGCACATTTAAGGAAAGGTCAATTAGATATCTGAAATATATTGAGCCAATAGGCATGGAAAAAGAGGTGTTCTATAGCAGGGGTGGGATTTGGATGGCAACATTATTGTGATTAGACCAGCTCAAGCTGCATATTGACAAAGGAACTCTTGTGTGCAGCTGTATGTGTTGTAATGTTGAAGTAAGACTTATAGGATTGGACGTCTTACGTTATAATGCATGATCTCTGATTAGTCTCTCTCCATAGATTGAATCATGCACAATGATGATGAAATATATTAATATTGAAACAGTTTCCTTTTTATGGATTTGAGTTAGATGTATGTAGCCTTTAAAATAAGTCTTAAGGTCTTCATAATATTTTTGTTAGTCATAGAGAAATGGTGTTGAAATTTTACTTAGTCTATTAATATTTAAATGCTAAATTGTACATAGCAATTTTCTAAGTACTTTAGACATTTTAATGTGGCATACGGTTTAGACTTCTTATGATGGCTAGACTCAACTGCCTCCTACGTGATGTATCTATTCTAGAATAACACAAGGACTTTTCCACTTTCAAACATTAAATGCAGAAATGATAAAAGGAGGCACCATGTCTCTGGTGTAACATTTTGGTTTTATTAGTCAAAGTGCTGAATTCCTTAAGTATACATCAGAGGATAGAAGTGCACATAAAATACCATATGTCAGTTTTGCAACTATAATTTACAAAGTTATTTAAACTTATACAAATCAAGGCATTAAAGCAGAGGTTTATAGCTGCTACTTCATCCTTAGTTCTCTCCACAGGTAACTAGGTACAGTAAAACATATGGTTGGCAAGCTTTCCCACTGTTTTTGGAGCTCTTGGTGCTTGGATATACTTCGGAAACAGCCTTATGTTAATTGCTTTGTTTCTAATCTTCATAAAATAAAACAGTTCTCATTCCCTTAAGAGTTTGAGTTCAAGCTACATTGAAGACCACCTCCTTGCCTATAACTAATGGTTCTTTCAGACATCTAGGAAAAGTGCCCTTGCAACCAGTTGAGGTAGAAGCAACATAGAGAAACAGGCAGCCAAAAAGTTTAATAACGCTACCCAGGTTCAGACAAAACAAACTTAGTCCGATAAACTAATGGGGTTTGAGACAGGAAATAAACTGTGTGCCCATGTGCTCCCACCTTGCTCCTCCCCTTTCTCCCTCCCCTCGTGTGCCCAAATTTGGCAAATATATTTTCATTTCCCATGATGTTAGTGGCTGCAATGAGTAGCACATGCTTCATGGTTTATCAGACTGAGATTGCTATGACCAAACCGGGCCATTCAAAGAGTCCCATCTTAACATATCATGTCAGGTTTCAACACAAATCAGTAGGACATGGATCATGAAGGACCTTTAGTAGATGGCAGCTCAAGAATACCCTCTATAATACATGATATCAAAGTCCAACTCCATACAATGAGTGAAGATGAAGAGGCACCACTGTGCATGAGGGTGAATTCACACATTGTGATAGCAAATGCGTATAAGGCTGCTTCTATTGCCAACATTAACATACATCTGGAACTCAAAAGCAGCTGCAGGGGGAAGTACTGGGAAGGAAAGGGTTATGCATACAACCCACTGTGCCTGTACTCAAAATCCTGCCATCCTAAACTACTGATCAATTAGAAAAATGAGTGCCAAGGTTTTCTTACCCACATTTGTGAGGAACATGTAGTTATCCCTTTAATAACAACTGACACTTTACATGGCAGAAGTATTTGCTATTTGTGCACCACAGTTCTCCATGTGAAAACTGTGAGATGTGAAGAGAAGTCACATGCTAGCAAATACATGTGTACAAGATGGGTTGACTCTCTGGATAGGGTACACTACAGGTCTACAGACATTTCCTATTACCATTTTACACACTTCACCATTCACCAGGGTAGACAGCAATGAACACATTGCATGCATATCTCCTACATTAGCTGTAAATCTATACTATCCAATAGTTGAAGCTCTCCTATTGTGGAGTACTTTGACCTGATTCAGATATTGTTTTCCACAGCTAACTTTTTTCAAATAATGGGTCATGCCAGTCAAGCATATCATGGTGATTAAGTCTAGAAAGCTGCACTAATCACCATATTAGGGCTTTCAAGATCTTGATAATTCAACCAATTAGCAATAGGGCATGTTTGCATGGACATTCAGGTATTTAAAATTCAGCCCTGCTGACCAAATATTTATACTTTAAGACTTTTCAGTAGTCTTATAAGTTGGTTAAAATCTACCTGCAAATTGAAGAAATTTTGTATGTGTTAAACATCCCATGGGACATCCGGTTTTCATTTTAAACATTTAGTAGAATTTTCTGGATAGATGATTGGACCTTAGTGAATTCATTGCTCTACTTCATCAGCTTCAATTTTGACTTGTTTAGATATAAAACCACATTGCTTAAAAGTACGCATTATTTTGTTTTTGTAATACTTGAGGAATTCTGCCAGGATTGCAACAAAACCGCTTTAGAAAAAGGCAGGGTTCAACTCACATAACATAGAACTGACATAGGATAATTTTATGCACTCAAATGTTTTTACATGATTGCTCTGAAGACCTGTTCCAGATGCTAAAGTAAGTTGTTATATCAATGGAAATGATGGTCTACAGATGCAGTAACTCATAGTGATGTACAATATATGTCACTAGATCTTGTGAAAGGAATGAAATAGACTCATTTCACCAGTATACATTGTTTCATCAGAGCTTGGAGAGGTTACACACTGCTACTATATATAGCATATTGATATTTTATGTTGGTCTGGAATGTCACACTTAATAATCGGAGGTTATTCCAATGTCATAGTGTATGGCAAATGGACAATGTTTTGAATGAGTCATATCATACCTACATTGTAAAACTCAAAATACTGTATTCAGTGGGAAATACATTTTCTTATCAATATTTTATTTTATTTAAAGGAGCTTTTTTTCAATAAATGCTTTAAACTGTGTTCAATAATAACATTATTTTAAGAACTGAGAAATATTAAAGTAACTTAGTCTCTTTTAAGGAGGAGCTGACAGGCTAATTTTAATAACTATGAAGATATTTGGAATACATTAACCATCTTCTCTCTCTTTTGAAAACAGATCAAGTTCTCTTGCCTTGGTAACAGACCAAAGTAGGTGACAAGCAAAATAATGGTATGTTATACTGGTGGATCATCCCATGGCAGTGAAAATCATGTCATACTGGATGATTATCCGAGCTTGGTGAAAATACAATATGGTGCAGCCAGGGAAGACACAATATAACTGGATATTAAACAAATACACCAATCACAATTCTGTTGTCCTTTTTTTCATAGAACAAGAGTAGCAGAATGCAACCTTTAAAGTATATGAAATACTTTATATTTCATAAAGTATATGAAATACTAAAGTATATGAAAACCAAATTTCATTCCAGTCTTAAGCCAAGAACAGGGAGAATGGGAGAGACACAAACAAGTGGGTGAAAACAGGCCACAAGTTTGTTAGCAGCCTCCATGTTTTGGTGAAAAAAACAGCAGGGATAAGACAGACTTTGCTAACAAAATAAACCACCCAGTTCTCCTGCTGTATAACCAACCCAACAGTCGTGTGACTATTGTCAAAGTAGGTCAAACCAGTAGACTAAGCTATTCCAACATGGATCAGTACAACTGACAGCCATTCCTTGTAATATACTGGCTGGAAACCAGTCCAAGCTCTTTAAAGGGGACATAATGAGGAATTATGGGGAGTTCACCCCTGCCTTCTCCCATGCCATAGTCCCTGTCCTATGTCTAGGCTGACCATCTGAAAAGGAGGACAGGGCTCATATAACTTTAACAGTTGTAGAGAAAAGGGAATTTCAGCAGGTGTCATTTGTATGCAATTAGTCCCTGGTGAAATTCCCTCTTCATCACAACCGTTAAAGGTGCAGGCACTATACTAGAGTGACCATATGCAAAAGAAGGCAGGGCTCTGCAACTTTAACTGTTGTGATGAAGAGGAAATATCACCAGGAACTAATTGCATACAAATGACACTGGTTGAAATTCCCTTTTCTCTACAACTGTTAAAGTTATATGACCCTGTCCTCCTTTTCAGATGGTCAGCCTACCTATGTCAAATCTCCAGCTGTAACAGTGAAACCATCTACAACTGCACATACCATTGCAACGTGGATGGCAAAAACAAAAAAACATACATTCTGGTCTCCACAGCCAGTTCAGGAACATGATAAAATTCTTTCCCAGGCCTAGAAATCAGCGACTAGTCTAAAGTGGATAACAAGGCTCAGGAAAATGCATAGTACTATATCCAAGATGTTCAGGTGGATGAACAGGTAAAGAACCAACAGAGATGCATCCTGAAGCCTTCCCCTTACATTTGGAAGGGGGAAACCAGAGGGAAACTTTCTAGTCTTACATAGACCCATAACAGGTCAGACTAAATACAGGTACAACAAGAGGTGGCACAGCTAATGGTGAGACCCTGATAGTGAGCTGCTATGGAGGTATTCTCCTCCCCACACCAGGTAAAAATCCATCAACAACCTTTTGCTTTTGTTTCAGGTGAGCAAAATCTTTAATTTGTCAAATCAAATACAGCTGACCATATGCTCAATGAACCTTTCATTTTTGCTGCCTACTTGGGACTGGAAAAACAGGGAAGCCGTGAAATGCCCAGCAGGCCACAATACTTGGGTAGTGGAGTGTATTCAGTCTGGTGGGTCACAAAGTGAACTGCAACATAATAGGCGAAGAAGCTATATATCCAATCCTTATTTTCAGGAGTAACTCCAGTGTTTTGGTTAACTCCAAGATCATGGTAGGTGGTATCCAGTGGTTTCTACAGTGCCAATGTAGAATTGGGAACCTCTCAGATTCTCAGATACTTTATTTTCCCTTTTCAGGTACTTTAAATACTGAGAGGTGTACAGCAGAATCCTAAACTTATTTAGCATGCCCCAGCCAGCATGAACAACTTTCTGTCTAAACATGAATAGGATTGCACCCATATTCAGAAGTAAATTCCATTGAGATCAATTGGATTTGTTTCTAGTAAGTGTGCATAGGATTGCAGATACAATGCTTTGGATTATATGTTTATTCAAGATATGTTTACTTAATGAAGTTCATGGAAGGGACATTTCCCATTTCTCCTTCTTTCCCCTGCAACCCCAGAAAAGCTGTTTGGAAGGCTGGAGGGCCCTCCTGAACCATGTGGAATGAGGGGTGTGTGTGATGGGGGGAGGAAGGGATAGGATACCTAAAGTTGATTAATTTTATGAACCAACCACAATTTGAGGGCAACTCCTTTTTTCTCCAACAGCCTCCCATGCTCCATCCCATACTGATCAGGAAGAGAGCACCATCCAGAAAGGTGTTTGGGGATACAGGTGACAACAGAAGGGAGAAGTGGATGAGAAACATTCCTTCTATTGATTTCCTTAATGGTGCAATCCTATGCATATTTAGACAGATGACTTGGGAATGTTGGGAGTTGTAGGATGTTTTCTGGATAAACTTGAATAGGATTGTGCCCTAACTTACATCAGGATCCAAACCAATGTGATTAAGACTGCAATCATTTACTTATTCATGTGGGAGTAAGCCCCATTGAGCTCAAAGAGATTTTCTTTTGAGAAGACATGTATGGGATTGCATTGTAAGTGCGTTTACGATATGTGCCATGTGGAATAAACTTTAGTCTACAGTCCAAATGAAATTAGAGAAAGATTTACTTCTACTAGCCTGTGAATAATAGCCCATAGGCTATTATTATTTGCCTCCTGTGACTTTTCTTCACTTATTGTGAGTCTGCAGTTAGGAAGAGTGGAATAAAACACATAAAGAGGAATCAGTTATGCAGCCCAAGTTTTTAGATATTACTTTGTTTCTATGGCAATTGATGGAATGGGGAAACGGACAATTTGGTGCTATTGAATTAATCACAGCTATAATCCACCACCACCCCATAAAGGTAGCAAAGTAACAAAGTCTCCATGATATTATTTCTTCTCCTTTGTTGCTATAAAGACGAGCCTTGTCTCCTTCATCTAATTTAGATGCACGAAAACAATAAGACTGGAATAAACTAACCTCACCCAAAGGCTTGGGATCTCTCAGGAGGCCAGTTAGCTTGCTCAGGGTATTATTTACGCTTCGCCATCCAAGAAAGTGTCACACGTACAGAATGGATTCATTTAGTCAGATGAAGATACCTAGACAATAAAAGCCTAATTACACCTTTACTCAGGGATACTTACACATGGCTCCTTTTTAAAAACTGTGTTCCTCTCTCCATCCACTCCCACTTCATTCCCGGAGCAGAATTCAGAAGAATCTCTTTCCCACACCAACTCTTTGCAAACAGGAATGAGTAAGATGTGTTAAGCCTTCACCTGACAAGACATTTCACAGCAAAGAATAAAAGAAATCATAGGGAACGCAGCAGGTTTAAAGAGCAGGAAGCAAGACTGGTTGGCAGACATTACAGTGCTTTTCAACAGAGTAGTTTACGTATCTCTTCTGCTGCTTCTGCCTTTTGTTATTATCACGGCTATCAGACATTTAAATAGCTCTGTAGAAGCTGTTGTTGGAGTGTGAGCTGGCAGAAAGCACAGTACAAAATGCTTGACAATATTTCAGGGCAAAAGCAGACTTCATGTGGCAAACTACTACTACTATTACTAATAATTATTATAATTTATTTCTTACCCACCTCTCCACTTGGATCGAGGTGGGGAACAACAATATGATAAAATACATAAAACTGATTAAAATATGGCACATTATTAAAACTGCATTAAAACATCATAAAAACATCCTAAAACATTCCATTCTTTGTAATAGTCACCTGACGTTCCTTTTTTTTAAAAAAAAAATAAAAACAGCTACAAAAAGGTACACGTTTGAGCTGAAGAATGGAAGATCAAGAGGGGAGAAGTACCTTTTCCCCCTTTTGAATATTCTTTCACTCTAAAACTGTCCCCTCAATTTTCATCCATGGGCACTTTTCCAACTCATGAAGAAAAATATATGGAAAAGTAGCTGGAAGGAGCCATTTTGAGTACGAAAATGTCTAGGGAGGGAAGGATTATGACATGGGTCTCCAAACTGTTTGGGTTGGTGAACACATTTGGAATTTTGCAAGAAAGTTATGGTAGCTCTCATAAAATGGCTGCCAGGGGAGAGATGTCCCATTCATAAAATGGCTGTCATGGTGAGCACGGCCAGTCACAAAACACCCAGAAGGCAAAATGGTGAGACTAAAAGAAAAGTAACTTGTCCAAGAACCTGAGTACAAGACAGAGGTGGGTTCGAGCTCCAAAACACAAAATTACTATTTTGAATGCAAATAAAGATGACATTGTAGTGCAGCCCTTTGCTTTACAGTAGTTTAAGAAATAAAATAAGCATCAAGAGAGGCGAGTAAACTGGTGGGCACCAAGAAAGGTGACAGTGGAAACATTGGTATACATAGGTACCATGTTGGAGACCCCATGTTGGAGACTGCTTCACCCTCTCTGACTCACCCATTCCTTCACTTTTATTTATTTATTTATTTATTTCATTTCTAATCCAGCCAATAGCTAATGTTCTCTGGCCAGGTTATAAAATTAAAATGCCATGGAACACTTAAAACAATAAACAGCAAAGGAATTGATGAAACTGCCAGAAAAATCTAGAACTAAGTCTCTAAAATTCCTGGGAGAAAAGAAAGGGCTTTGCCTGGTGCTGAAAAGATAACAATGTAGGTGCCAGGCTTAAACTCTTTGGGGAGTTTATTCCATAAGTGGGGTGCCATCACTGAGGAGGCCCTGTCTCTTGTAGCCACCAATCTAGCTTCCTTTGGGGCGGGGGTCAACCCAAGGGGGTAAAATGTGTAAACTCCTTCTGCTTCTATTTATTTAAAAGCAAGAGACTTTTATTCTTTTCTGCTGTGTGTGGTCCTTATATGCAGAAAACCCACAATCTTGAAATAACTTGTCTCAGTTTCAGGCTTGCACATCATAATGCACATCTGTCATGCTAGTTATTCAGTGCTACAGAATTCCTACAATATTTGATATCTTTCAATATTCAATGTCCCTTTGATGCTGTGAATACAGTGTTGGACCCCCACAAGGTAGATAAAGGTTATTTCACAGAAACAGATCCAACTGGCCCCATTGGATCTGCCCTGCATAAATACTTGAAAAAGACCTGATTTAAAGATCATGATTTGGTCCTCATATTCAGCCTCTTTTAAATTGTCAGCATAGCAGTAATTTTCTCCAAGAATCTTTGCAGTTACATTTAAGCATGAGGAATCTGCATGAGCACATATTGGCAGCTAGCAAGATAAGATTTCCTTTATTTCTATTTATTTCTCTATTTCCTTCCTTTTCCATGTGCAATTTACAGGCACCTTAATATGGTTGCAGTCAGTCAATTCAAAGCTGTGTCCAATTTTCTGATCTTAATCTCCAAGGTTATTGTTTCCTCGCCTTCCTGCACTCCCCATTTTATTTCAAAGCTATTTATGTATTCTGGAAGTACTTAAACTAACTCTCTTCAACAGGAGGCCTACCCAAACCCCTTTGAGCTGCTTCTAGCTTGTATGAGAGTTTGGAAAAAAGAGATTCACTTTAGTGAGCATGCAAGATGTGGATATATACAGACAAATAAAGAGCATGACCTACAATGCAATCGTATCCAAATTTACTTGGAAGCAAGTCCCATTATGTTCAACTGGAAGGACTGTAACTCAATGGTAGAGCACCTGCTTTGCAGACAGAAGGTCCCGGGTTCAATCCCCAGCATCTCCAGAAAGGGCTGGAAAACTCCTGCCTGAAACCCTGGAGAGTAGGGATGTATATCGTATTGTTAAAATGTACACTAACGATACGATATGGTCTTTATCGTGCATACGATTAACGATAATGATACGATACAACTTTGAATGATAATTATCAGAGACGATAAAAAACCCTACGATAATTATCGTTTTTATCATTTTATCGTCTTTTTCTCTTTTGCCGCCACATGGATGGAGCTAGAAGGTGGGGTGTGCTTGATGAGACAGTGACCAATTGTGCAGCAAGGATTCAAGCAGGCTCCAATCACAATGTTGGAGGAGGGCTAAGGATATCCCCGCATAAAAACCCCACACTTGGTGTTCCAGCTCTGTTGGGAGTTAGGCGTTGAGGGAGAAGGGTGGATTTTGTTGGAGCTCTGTCCTGGCTCCAGGGTCTTAGTTACTTGGTGGCGAATTGTTAGAGATTCATTGTAGTCTTGCATCTTTGTGTCTCAGCCTGTCAGGTTCGTTTGGCTGTGCGTTGCTTGGGTGTTTGAGTTGAGTTATAATTTTATTTTTATACATTTTCTGGTTGGGTTGAAGGGTTAGAATGAGTGAGGGTACTGTGACTGAGGGAGTGTGTTTTCTCTCCTCTTCCCTGTTTAACTTTCTTTAAAAAAACAAAATATAATATGTCACATCCCATACACAGGTGAGGATTCACCCTCACCCTACCCTGGTCATACAATACTGGAATATGTATGTAGTTTTAGTTGGACAATTTGGAATACTTTGATTTAACAAATATCAGTAACCTTTTGAAATAATCTGAAAAAGGGGACCTGTCTACAGAGGTACAAATAATGCTAGTAACATCCACTGTGTTTAAATGAGGAGGTTCTACATGAGAGCAAAATAAAGGACATTTAATCTCATATCCACTCCAGATTTTTGTTCCATAATGGAAGTCTTACAGTATGGTTGGCAACACAGACATTCTAATGAAAGTAATTCCTGCTATTTGCCTCCAGTTCTTGGGGTTGACAACTGGCAGCTAAATTCTGAAGGCACAGCAAAGCAAATTGCTGAATAGCTTTCTTCCCTTCCAGTCTGACACATTTTATTTCTTTTTGAAACACACTGCTACAGCCAATGTCTCCAGTCTGGAGGGACTGCTATAGGGAGCCTTGAGTTGAGAGATTCCATTATTATTTTTCATCACTACGTCCCTGGGTCGTGGAGTCCGTTACTGAGGGACTGCAGAAGCATCCCCCTTACGTATTTCCTTTTTTTTTCTTTTTTCTTTTTTTTGAGACTCTGGTCCAAGCAAAGTGCCTACCTGTACCCTGACTTATATGAACTGGGCAATGTGCCTACATGACTTATATGAACTGGGCGATGTGCCTACATGACTTATATGAACTGGGCAATGTGCCTACACGACTTATATGAACTGGGCAATGTGCCTACACGACTTATATGAACTGGGCAATGTGCCTACATGACTTATATGAACAGGGCAATGTGCCTACCCAGAATGTCACTTATATGAACAGGACAATGTGCCTACATAACTTACATGAACTGGGCAATGTGCCTGCCTACCTCTATCCCAAACATGACTTTTACTTGCCTCTGCTCCAGCCAATATGCGCAGCTGTGGCATGAAGAAATGCCCACCTGCCTGCATAAGGATGGCGGGCAGACTGGGTCATTTGCAAGCACGATGAGGTCAAGGCGGTGTGTGAGGGTAGTTTTGATGGATCCTCCAGGTTTCCTTGCTACCTGGGATATCTCCTGGCCCAATGAGGCCCTGCCTGCTAAGGCTGGCTCTAAAATAAATGTTACGCCCGTGCTACTCCCCTACCCCCCAATCCTTTTAATTTGTAAACATGCATGGCCTAATCAATGAGATAAGGCAGCAGCAGTTCACCATCTTCTCTGATTAACACATTTTACTTTTATGACTGCATATGGAAGGCACTGCCTAGGTTTATCCACAGGTTTGGAAAGTTTATTGTATTCATAAAAATATACCAAAGTCACGTGACTTATATTTATTTGCCAAAGTGCCTACCTGTACCCTGAACGTGACTTATATTAATTTGCCAAAGTGCCTACCTGTACCCCAAACGAGACTTTTTATTTATTTGGCAAAATGCCTACTTTTACCCCGAACGTGACTTATATTAATTTGCCAAAGTGCCTACCTGTACCCTGAATGTGACTTATATTAATTTGCCAAAGTGCCTACCTCTACCCCAAACGTGACTTTTTATTTATTTGGCAAAGTGCCTACTTCTATCCCGAACGTGAGTTTTGTTTGCCACTGCTCCAGCCAATGTGTGCAGCTCTGGCATGAAGAACGGCCCACCTGCCTGCATGGGGATGGTGGGCAGACTGGGTCATTTTAAGTTTCAAGAACGATGAGGTCAAGGCAGTGTGTGAGGGTTGTTTTGATAGGATCCTCCAGGTTTCCTCGCTACCTGGGGTATCTCCTGGCCCAATGAGGCCCTGCCTGCTAAGGCTGGCTGAAACAACTGTAATGCTCATGCTACTCCCCTACCCCCCAATCCTTTTATTATTTCATTTGTACTTAGACATGCATGGCCTAATCTAGAGACAAGGCAGCAGTTCTACTGCAGCAGAATGAATCCAGTCACTGTGCCATGCACGCATAGGCGCTAGTGGGATCCTACAGTTTTCCACGCTGCAGGGGTATCTCCTGGCCCAATGATGCCCTGCCTGGGTAAGGCTGGCTAAAATAAATAACTGTAACACCCGTAATTTCTGACTGTCTGTGCGGTGCTGCTTGTGGGATCCTGCCGGTTGGCACACCACAGGGGTATCTCCTGGCCCAATGAGGCCCTGCCTGCTAAGGCTGGTTCTAAAATCAACGTAACGCCTGTGCTAATCCCCTACCCCCAATCCTTTTAATTTATAAACATGTGTGGCCTAATCAATGAGACAAGGCAGCAGCAGTTCACCATCTTCTGATTAACACATTTTACTTTTATGACTGCATATGGAAGGCACTACCTAGGTTTATCCACAGGTTTTGAAA
Source organism: Anniella stebbinsi (assembly GCA_029215795.1). Taxonomy (NCBI): domain Eukaryota; kingdom Metazoa; phylum Chordata; class Lepidosauria; order Squamata; family Anniellidae; genus Anniella; species Anniella stebbinsi. Next base: position 52,603,736 of record JARDYH010000003.1, read on the forward strand.
GTTCATTGTATTCATAAAAATATACCTATAAGTCTCAGCAGCAGCAGCAGCATGGAGTACATTACTAGAAACAGTGCATGTTGTTGAGAGAGCTTACTTTGGAGTAACGCCTGCAGCTGTGCGTCTGAAATTGGGCACAGATTAGTCCCCTCAAGGCCATCTGTGAGATGCCCATGAGTACTGGATGACAACGGCTCTTGAAAAAGGACCACATTTCAGCCACCTGAAACGGTGTATTTGAAAGCTTACTTCTGAGTAACGCTTCCACCGATTGTTCTAAAATTTGGCACACAAGACTAGCAATTCTCAGTCTGCACTGTGACCAAGTTTCAAACCTGTAACTTGGAAAATTAAGAAGTTTTAGGCCTTTCTCTGACTCAAAAATCAACTCTCTAGGGCAAACTGGAGAGACTATATAATATCGGATTTCCGATAATTATCAGAAATACGATATGATACGGTTCACCTACGATATAATCGGAGACAATAATTTTTTGGGGCCGAAATTCCGATAACGATACGATACTATATTTTTGGGCGTGCACATCCCTACTGGAGAGCCGCTGCCAGTCAGTGTTGAAAATACTAGGGATGTGCACTGGATTGGATCCGATCCACGATCCAAATCCGATCCAGAGGGAAATCGGATAAATTACCCGATTTCTGATCCGACAGCTGGATCGGCCGATCCAATCCGAAACGATCCGAAAAGGTTCCAATCCGGTTCAGATGGATCGGCGGATCGGCGGGCGCCCACTGGCGCCCACCGCTGTTTCCATTGGCGGGCGCCAGCGGGCGCCCGCCGATGAAAGTGAACAGCGGGGGGGAGGGGGCGCGGAGGGGAGGAGGGGGGCGCGCGGAGCGGCGCGCTTACCTTTCAGGGACGTCCGCTCCCGTCCAGCGCCGGCTGCTACTGCCAGCAGGCTTCGCGGCCTGCTCCAGGGTGGCGCGCCGGATGATGACATCACCTGGCGCGCCACTCTAGAGCAGGCCGCAAAGCCCTCTGGCAGTAGCAGCCGGCGCCGGACGGGAGCGGACATCCCTGTAAGGTAAGCAGTGGCAGGGGGGAGGGAGCTTACCCCCCCCGGGGCGTCCGCTTCTATCCGCGGGCGCCAGCGGATGGAAGCGGACGGCCCCAGGGGGGGTAGGGAGCGTGGGGGAGGGGGCTTACCTGCCAGGGCCATCCACAGCGGACGGCCCCGGGGGGGAGGGACTTAGGCCCCCTCACCCACCCGCCGCCATTTTTTCCTCATAGACTTGCATTGCAATGCAAGTCTATGGGGAAAAAAATGGCGGCCGATCCCAAAATTTCCGATTTTTGGATCAGGATCAGACTCGATCTGGTCCGGGGAGCCTCCGATTTTGTCCGATCCGATCCGTGACAAAATTGGAGGTCCCGATCCGGGTCCCGATCCGATCCGGGGGGGTCCGTGCACACCCCTAGAAAATACTGGGTCAGATAGACCAGTGGTCTGACTCAGTATGCAGCAGCTTCTTATGCTCCTAATACAGTTTGCTCCAAGATAAGGGTTTGCAGAGTAATTGCAGTTTGCAGGATTGCAGCTTTGCAGTCTAACCCTCTGCTTGATTTTTCAGAAGTAAGTCCTGTTGACTTCAATAAGATGTATTCTCTTCTAAGTATATCTGTAATAATAATAATAATAATTATTATTATTATTATTATTATTATTATTATTTATAACCCGCCTCTCCCTACGGATCGAGGCGGGATACCTTATCTGTATAAGGTAGCAGGCTTGGGCTCCATTTATAAACGACCTGGAGCAGTGGAACTGTTGACACCATCTCTCTGCTTGCACCATGCTACTCAGGGCAATATATGCATCTGCACCCCTGTAGCTGAGCAGGTCACAAAGTTATGTACTATATATTGGTGGCATACCCCCCTAGTCAACAAGCTGTTACTAGCATAGTACATAACCCATTTTTCTTCGGTCCTTACCCTGCTCAACAACCCATCTCTTGTGTCTCTTCTTCTCAGGCCATTGTCTCTTTTCCTTCAGACATTCTCAATTGTTTCTAATTTTCTTTCAAGACCTAGATCATTCTACAATGAAAGAAATCTCAATGTTCTGATCTTTGCCTTCTTTCAGCCCTGCTTTAAAATATATTATTTATCAATCTCCAAGGTTCCTAAGGGCATAGTCCTATGCATGCATAGGATTGCACTCTAAATGTTTCATATTACTTTCAAATTGCTTCCTAAAAGCTTGACAAATATCAACAGTTCCTGCTTTAGGGCAATTTTGTGGGGGGAAAGAAAGTAAGCATTCTGTTCTCAAAAACAGATGGCATAAAAGAAGTATTTAAATTATATCTCCGACATGAAAACATCTTCCTAACTACACAGGATACGGACAATATTAGCACAACACAAAATACCGATATTATCTGCCAATAGTCAGACAAATTCAGTGCATGGGGAAAACATTCATCGTTCATGCACTGATGTGATAATATGAATTATCAGTATGACCTAAACAAATACATTGCAGTGAGAATGGTGTAAATACAGCCAGCTTTCATATGGCCTTATTTCATTATGTGCTAGTTGAATTGATCGGTAGTTGGAAACCTTAATACCAAATGTTGGTTTTTACCCTTTTTATCCAATCAAAAGGCAGGTCAGGGCATTAACGTTATGTACCTACTGAAGGGAGCTTATTTTTATTCCATCTGTAGAAAAGAGTACTATTACAAGAGATGAACTGTGTTTCTGATCCAAATAGAATTGAACATATGAACATAAGTAGAGCCATGCTGGATCAGACCAAGGGTCCATCTTGTCCAGCACTCTGTTCACTCTGTGGCCAACCTGATGTCGTCCAGGGAACCACAAGCAGGACATGATGAAACAACACCCTTCCACCCATGTTCCCCAGCAACTGGTGTATATAGGCTTATTTCCTCTGATACTGGCAGTAGCACATAACCACCAGGACTAGTAGCCACTGATAGCATGATCAGGGGCCAACCATGTGAAAAGGGTAAAGGGTACAATTTAGTGGGACCTGGAGATTCCACACTGCAACCCCAGTGTCATGAAGAAAAAAACAGAGGCTAAATTGTAGATCGTGCCTGACAATGTATTTCCCTATATCCATGTACCTATTGTCTAGATCTTGTGAGATTTGCTGGAGCCAAAAGGAAGCAGTGTTAGATCAGAACATGGAAGATTCTGAACACTGATGGTCCAGGCCCTAGAGCCAATGTGCTTGTGTAGCTCTTAAAACCTAATTTGAGAAACAGATTTATACTTCCATATGAGACATGCTCTCTCAAGAACAAACCCCTTCACTGAGCCCTTCTGACACTGCACATGCACAACCCAGGTTCAAATACCACCTAGATCAGGAAATCCTGGGTAGGTTTGAGCAAGCCACAATTTGACTTCTCTGAAGCAGCTGCCTTAGGAATGGAAAAAAGAGAGCTCTGGAGGATCCCCCCCCCCCAACCAGGGCCCAGTGGCTGTATCAATGGCTATGAAGAGTTAAGGAGGATGGGGGAACAGAGAGGAAAGAGAAGTGGATTAATGACACTAATATAATTTTTTTTCCTTCAGCCTTTTTGCTGGCTTGCCTGGGTTTCCCACTTGTAACAGAATAAGGTATCTTGCTATATATAACAATAACACAAGATGTTTTGCTGTTCATCCTGAGAGTAGTTTCTTCTGTTGCTTTTGACAAATTACTATGATTTCAATTTATGAGCACATTGTTGCAGCGGTTCATAGTTCCTGGTTCTGCCCCATTTGCTCTGCCAGCACACTTACGGAGAATAAACAAGGGTAGGAACCTTATGCCTCCATTTCAAAATGGAGGACCTATGACATTTACTAGGTGCAGGATGTGTCTTCAGCTGTGTGAAGAAATAGCTCAGTGGTAGAACACATGCTTTGCATACAGCAGCCCCAGGTTAAGACCACCTTTTCCCATACAGGCCACTCTGGACTTTACCATGGCCTGCTGATGTTCACTGGTCATGGTACGGGAGAGGGCCTTCTTCACTGTGGCACCTACCATATGGAGTGATCTCCCCACTAAGATCAGGTGGGCTCCTAGCATGGCATGCTTCCGTTAACAACCTGAGGTATATTTGCTTGCCTATGCATTTTCCATACTGCTAGGATTGTCAGTACCTCTGGGTATTTTGAGTGAGATATTTTACTGTTTCATGATTTTATTGATTTGTTTTATTGTATTTTGTTATGATTTTATTTTGTGGACCACTTTGGGATTAAAAAAAATAAAATCAAAGTGGTATGTAATTTTCCTAAAATAAAGAAACAGACTGCTCTATGGGACTGGGCTACTACACCCTCTTTTTTATCTTGGGCATGTAATAATTATTTTAGTGATGTTTATCAAGCTAGTCATGATTTGCAGTCATACCTATTTGTTCCCAGATGTTCTTTTTTTCAACCATTAGCCTCAGAAGGCTGTCAGTGGAGGAGTGAAAGGCTTAATCTTTTCCCTTCTTGCTGTTTTCCTGCTCAAATTCATATCCAACACCTCATACCCATTCTCCATCCAAGTGAAGATAAGCAGCTGAATGGGAAAAGTTTATGCAGTCTCTTCCTCTGTCACTCCTCCATTCAGGGCTTTTCTACTTGATGCTGTTAATCCACTGTATATACTTTCAGATTCATTACAGAATTGAGATCTGATCACTACATGAGGAGCGTTTCCTTTCCTGCTTTTCTGCTACATAACCTCTATGTGGTACTGTGGTATAGTGGAGTAGCAAAAATACACAAAAAAGCATTTGCTTCCACTTTCACAAATAATACTACATTTTCCCTGCTTGGAAAAAACTCGCTGAAAGTGCTCTTAAAAACAGATGTGAAACTGGAGGGTCACAACCGTGAGTAGGGAACGACAAGCACACAATAAATGCCTTGTGTAGAAAAGCAGTCCTGAGGTTGCTTTTGTTTAAATTAAAACAAAACAAAAAGAAAGAAAGAAAGCTGTGGATCATATCTAGTTGACTCTATGCCTTGGGCCACTTCAGTATGCCAGCACAATGTCACAGGTCATGACATTTTGGGGGGGCATATCTATACTTGTTTCACATCTATTTTGCTAGCACTGAAGTAGCCAGCTCATAGCATGGGAGCTGTATAGTCATAGATGGGCAGGCAAGTCTCCAGAGCAGTTGAACAGTTCAAAATGAGTTTCTGGTGAAGAATTAGCATGAAGGGACTGAGTTTTGCAATGATCTGAAAAATGGTTGCACAAACAGACCCACAATTGCATAAGAGCAGTAGCGAAAGTCTTGTTTTCACAACACATTTCAAATACGTTCTGTGATTTTAGCTGAGACCCAGGAGCAAGCAAAATTTACGAATGTCACATTCATTTATAGGGCTTTTCCCCAATCGCTTATAAACATTCATAGCCTGGAGCATTGCAAATATGTATAGGTGAAGAGTGGGAATGTATCCCTGTGGTATAGTTTAGAGTATTTATACATTTGAAAGGACATTTGTTACTGAGAATTACAGCCATGATCGCTTGTACATGTACATGTTGTATTTTTGCTGTTCTTATCCTAGTACCTTGTCTAATATTTCTAGAAGACTGCACAGGGCAGCTAGGAGAAAAGTCCTAGTGTAGGTATGAGCTAAAAGCACCTGATCTATTTAATATTACATGGTACTATGTTAGGCTATCTGCCTTTACTGTCAGTAAAGTTCACAACCTATATGCCCTCTACTCCAATTGAGTTAAGTAGTTGTTCTTCTGCAGTATGCAAAGTTTGGGAGCTCTGGATACATACAAATGCCTTCATGGATACCAAGTCCCCATCCTGGTCAAGTAGTCCTCAAGGGTACCTTTAAATTGGCCAATCTCGGCAGGCAATATGGTCCAATCCTAAGGAATCTTCACAACAAGGTAGATCAGCAGATTAAAAAATCAGCTGGTTCGCCTTATGGTTCCAAATTGTAGGAACCTCCAATTAATTGTCTCTAGGAAGCATGGCCTTCGTAATACTTAGTCAGCCAGCCTTAACTCAATCAAGGAGTCCAAACCAAGTGTCATATTCATCCCCAGAGCCAAACCACTTCTGCAAATATAATTTTAGTTAGATTCTCCTCTTGCACATAGTTCAGTACCTAATTTGTGCTAGCGTAACACCATTTGCGCTAATGGAATGACCCAGCTGAATACTGCCCTTAATCTTTGACAGTGAGCTAATTTCTTCACATTGTGCCATGCGCTCACCCCACATCTGCAAAAGATCTCAATACTTCTGAGTTCATGTGAAAACAAGAACATTCAGCAACAGACTGTATACTCTGACAGTGGCCATTACCATTGCTACTGCACCTGCCACAGCAGCAAGTAGATAGATGTACACGATCAGCTAGGAAATGTGCAAGCACAATGTCACAACAACAAATAAAGCTGCACTAGTGGCAAAAAGGATGAAATGCTAAAGTGCTATTCTAAAGGCTCTTCCATAGTCTTAGAGTGAGCTAGGTAAATACTGTCCAGCATGCCTGATACACTGAAGTAATGCAGCTATATGGAAATCGTAATTGTAATTTTACTGGCAGCATAACTGTAGAAGCTTGGCCTGCATGTTGGTACAGCTATATCACTATTTATCACTCTGTAACGGTGCTCCTATATATGCCCATCTAACAGAGCACAACGAGTCCAGAAAATGACCTTAAAAAAGGTTAAACTTGTGAAGGATACATTACCATTATTTTAATAGCTCTTTCCCCCTGCCAGCCAGTTTGACATATACTATTCCAACTGTTAAGACTGGTCGGTTAGATTAATGCTTATTAATAACAAACTGATTGCTAAAATGGATTGGGAAGGTGAGCTTATTGACATTTCTAACATGCAAGCACTAAACGTGTCTTTAAAAATATTTGTCAGCCTTGCCTTACTTATCCTCATACTCTATCCTAATCATTAGCATTCTGAGCCATGGAGCAAAAATGGCAACCAGAATTATCTCTGGTTTAATGTTTTCTCTGGTTGGATAATTCTGTTATGATTTTCAGTGGGTATATTTCATCTTTATAACAGTTAGATATTACTTGGGGTTATTGATGTTGAAATTGGAACAAGTGGAACTAATCTAGAATCCTGTGTTGCTTAATCTTTTGTACTGTAGATTTTAATTATTCTGGTATTTTATTACGCTTTCAGTAAGAAAACCAGCCCTTAGCAGGGAGATTAGAAAAGATGCTTATATTTCATAATACATTTTGGGTTTCACAGTGGGGAGTGTGTCAAAAGTGTTATTTCTTCTGAATTAACTTTGTGTTGCCTTCATTACTTCTCCAAGATGATAGATAATAATCCAAAAAATATTAATGTCATGCTGGTCTTTGCAAATTTGAGGTTTTACATTGTTTATTTTACCAGTCGCAGCTCCTATTGTGAAACAACTTTCCAGAAGTGAATTATCTGTTTCAGGAATCATAAACTATTCTGAATTTCCCTAATCTTTTTTCTTTTGTGAAAATGGAATATTTAATGTCAAAATTTATGGTACAGAAATACAAACAAAAATGCACACAGAAATAATTCAGTATATAAATTTAGGCTGAAATCCTAAATTAAAGCTGCAGCTTTGCACCCAGCTGAGAACATCTATATTATGCTGAAATTAACATGACTGTGAAAACGTCATGCCATAGCTTTTATTCCCAAACATGCATTTATATATAATTCAATAGAACAGACTCCAATTAAAAACTAATTCACAAGCCATTATTAATGATTCTGGAAGAAGATACCAAAAGTCATTCCCATAAGCAAATTCATCTGAAAACACATGATGTAACTGGTTCATACACATGTTTTTTGCTGCAACAATCTCATTAACCATTCCTAGTAAATTCTGATTTATTTTATCAGATTCATAATGTGATCCTTGCAATGAAATCCTATGCTTCCTTATCCAGAAGTAAGTCCCACTTTGTTTAATGGAACTTAAGCACATAACTATATATGTCCACTGAGGAGTAAATCTCACTGAGGACAGTAGTGCATATTCCTAGGTAAGTGGGTATATTCCTAGGTAAATGAGTATATAATTGCAGCCTAATAGTGCAATCCTATTATTTATAGTTATTATTTATTTAAAATATTTCTTGGCCACCTTTCAGGGCAGAGGTCCTCCCAAGGTGGCATACAGTAATAAAATATATAAAAACAGTTAAAATGTTAAAAGCAATAAAATCATGCTCACAGTAATCATGACAGTGTGATCTCTTTCCACTTGGTCTTTAATAATCCCCAAAAGTGTGTTAAAGGTAGTTCAAAGCCTATGAAGACTCAAGTGGCAAAAGGCCATCATTCAGATATCCAAGGCCAAGGTTACAGAAGGACCTTAAAGACCACATGTTGTGCCTTGAATTGAGCCCAGAAACTCTTGAAGTACCAGCATTATATACTCACTGTGCCCAGTTCTAATTAGTAATATGTCATGTGTTGAACCAATTGTAATTTCTGATTCCTGTTAACCATTCCTAAGACACCCTAAGCATCTCACAGGCTGAAGTTAGTGACTTCCCTTAAGTCTGTCAACCACTGAGAGTTTCCACATGCACTCCATCTTCCTTTGCTAGCATTCTTTGGCCCTTGTGATCAATACAAATGTGCAATCTTTAATCTTCCCATTTTTGTCACCACCTTTTGCAACCCCCCTATTTTTCTGAGCTACTCTGGTACACAGACCACCACTTTTGCTGTCCTATTGATTTCTCACATGGTCCAAAGTGAATTATTATTGTTTGTCTGATTTTATATGTAGCATTGGTTCCCAAACTGTGCTTAGGAAACCCTAAAATTCTACCAATTTATCAAAAAAATGAAACAAAGAAATGAAACTTCCCTAGAGTTCCAGCCTTATTTTAAATCTCTGTCATAGTTATGAAAAAACTGAAAAAAGTATACATCATTTACCCCAGTTAGGTTTGAAGTTGGCTTTATTTTCTGCTAGGAACCAATCAACTTTCTTGATGCTTGGTGAGTGAATTTCACAAGATCATCAAAACTCATTTATTCATGTTCAGTGCATTTGTTGTGCAAACCCTTGTAATTATTCCTTACATGCTGAACTAGCCATAAATTGTGGCTCCTTTTCAATATTGGAAGTCAGTATGTGCAAACATATACTGTCTGTTAATCATACTTAGTGAAGCAGTACATGCTGAAGTTCTAATCCTCCCTCATGGCTTAGCTACCCACAGACACTGAAAAGCCTTCTTAACCTCAAGGTTCACCTTGTAAAAAGGAAAAGCTACACATCCACTTTGTATACCATCTACTGTAGCTCAACAGGTTTAGTAGAGTGGTCAGATTATCACTGCATGTTAATGTTTTCATGCAAGGAAAACAAGTCTTGAGGCAAAAGGAAGCACAATATCCATATAAGGCCATAAATAAGTGCAGTTAGATGTAACAGGCAATAAGTTAGGTCCAAAATCAAAGTTATAAACATTTGTGTATAGCAATTGGCAAAACTCTACACAGCTTTTAACCTAGAATGAAAGGCCTTTGTTTTAAAAACAATTTCTTTATTCTTCTATCATTCTTTGTTATGGGCCTCTTCTAGAAGAAATCATTTGAAGGGGAAAGTAAATTCATTATCTGTTTTCCTTTTCAGCTGTTATTTAGGTCTCTATTAGAAGATTTCTACGATCTAATAATTGCGGTCCTGTTAATATGAAGTAACTTCTAAAAAGGGTTGTGGAGGAGGAAAAGATGCAGGTACGGTTTAAAAAGTAGCATTCTACCTTTGAAGAAAAGACTGACTGCCAATCAAGTGGCACCTTTTCCCCATCTGCTGCTTCTCCCTGCAGTGCAAATCATATGATATACTAAAAGTGAACTAATTTTTTGGCACATAGATCCCTATGTAGCCAAAACGGCACCGTCTATAAGATATCTGCAGGCTTTTGGAAACCTCAGGGTTTGTAGAACTCCTCCCCTCCCAAAACAAAACCTTTAAGAAAAAACTCTAAGACATGTCACCCAAATACAGCTCAAAGAGAACTGAGCATGCTCAGTGAATTCAGAATGCTAATTGATTTCTGGGAGAGAACTGGATGGTGACGGAATGAAGTATGAAAGAGGGCATGGCTGGCAGAACAGTAGCATTCTACCATGCAACGTTTTGTTTCTTGCCTCACCTCTTCCACTTTAATAGCCAAGTTTGATGATCCCGTGACAATCAATAAAGCAGAAAAAGAAGTTCGCCCACACACAATGAGGGTCTGTGTATCAAAGTAGCTCAGAAAAATAGGGGGGCTGCAAAAGGCAGGGACAAAAATAGGAAGATTAAAGATTGCATATTTGTATTGATCACAAGGGCCAAAGAATGCTAGCAAAGGACAAGGGAGTGCATGCGGAAACCCTCAGTGGTTGACGGACTTAAGGGAAGTCACTTACCTCAGCCTGTGAGATGCTTAGGGTGCCTTGGAAATGGTTAACAGGAATAAGAATTAAAGGTACTTCAATTGATATAAATCCCCCTCACCCCGCAAAGAAGTATTCAGACATTATATTAAATGTGGAGCTGCCCTTAAAGATGGTACAGAAATTACAGTTGGTTTAAAACATGACAGTCAGATTACTAACTGGAACTGGGCACAGTGAGTGTATAATGCTGGTACTTATAGAGTTTTACTAGTTATTAGTTAGTTTCTGGGCTCAATTCAAGGCACAAGATTTTATCTTTAAGGCTCTTCTATAGCCTTGGCGCTGGATAGTTGAAGGATAGCCTTTTGCCACATGAGCCTGCCCATTTAAGGAAACTTCACAGACTCTGAACTACCTTTAGCACACTCTTGAGGTATATTAAAAACCAAATTGAAAGCGATCACATTGTCGTGGTTATGCAAATGTAGGCTGACCAGATAAAATCCAGGTCAGGGCTCATGTAACTTTAACAGTTGTAGAGAAAAGGGAATTTCAGCCAGTGTCATTTGTATGCAATTAGTTCCTGGTGAAATACCCTCTTCATCACAACTGTTAAAGTTGCAGGGGCCCTGCCTTCTTTTGTATATGGTCACTCTAGTACAGTGCATGCACCTTTAACTATTGTGATGAAGAGAAATTTCACCAGGAACTAATTGCATACAAATGACACTGGCTGAAATACCCTTTTCTCTACAACTGTTTAAGTTACATGAGCCCTGATCTGGATTTTATCTGGTCACCCTAGCAAATGTTAACTGTAGCATGGATTCAACTGGCAAAACCTTGAAGAACAGCTAGAACACGATCGATCAATGGAAGAGTAAGATCTCGAAGATCTTGTCCAAGAACAAATGTAACAGACTGTTATGGGAAAGGAAGATACAATCCCTCACAAAAAAAATTGACACCATTTATTAATTCCTGGGATCAATGCAGATTAGATAAGCTACTATGAGCTAGTTTTATTTCTATATACAGTTAAAAAAAATAAGGATCGTGTGTATATAATGTATAATAATTAAAACATTTAAAAGGGGCCTTCATTAAAGGCCCTTCTCCTGGTACCAAGCCTGTGGCTATTGGAAAAGGGTTAGGAAGAAGGCCATTAGGAGAGGGCCTTCTCAGTAGTCTGGAATTTACCCCCCAGGCATAGTCACTTGGTGTTGTTATAACCCAAGAGCAATTTAAACCACAGGGAGCACAACCCTTTCCCCATCGGTCATTATTCCGATCAAAATCACCCTCCAAGTTGCTTTTCTTCCGCCCAGAGAGCTTTGGCTATGGGGTGGTATATAAAGGTTAATAATAATAATAATAATAATAATAATAATAGCAGCAAGAACAACATGCCTAATTGGCCATTTGTGAATTGTTTTACATATATTTGAAATAACAAAAAAATGCATAAAGGTCTTGGACAGAGAATCCTAAAGTGTGTGTGTGTTTGATCCTCTCTCTCTCTCTCTCTCTCACACACACACACACACACACACCCAGTTTTGAGACCAGTCATTATTATTAGTAGTAGTATTATCCATTAAAACAAATGGATCACTTTTTGACAATGAACATTGCAGTGAGCCACCCCACCCACTCCTGATCTGGATTGGGACCACAGTAGTGGACAAAAGATTAAAGCTGTCGTGACTCTCTAACTCCTTGCATTCATTGAAGTCAATAAGGAAGCCCCTTAGGAAAGCAATCAATCTTTTATTTAGCAAATGACCCCTTCCTTCCAGTCGAAGGGAGTTAAAAGTAGAAAGCGTTTTGCCCCAAAGCGTAATTTAGCTAAGCAAACAACACAGTTGATCCATTCAAGAGAAAGAGAGAGTCACTTCTGAGAAGAATCCACTTCAAGCTTTTTCTGAGCCACTAATCTTTCCGAGCGCCGCCTCCTGACCTTTTTGATCTATGCGCGTTTCTCTCTCCTACGGAAAATGGCATCTCTAAGGTCACTCTCTCCCTCGCCCTCTGAAGTGGAGGGCTGCTTATCATCCGGAGGGTTATTTACATCAGGAAAGATAACCACTGAAGGCGAAGCTATGGGAAACACATCTTCCCCTTCTGGTATAGACTGGAATGTCTGTTTGAATTCAGAATCTGATTCTGAATTAACGTTTAACAGTCCTTCGCCCTGAGCGAGGGGAGAGGAATTAGACACAACAAAAGCACCTGTAATACTTATGCCTGGGTCTTAATCTGGATTGGTAGGCTGACCATATGAAAAGGAGGACAGGGCTCATGTAACTTTTAACAGTTGTAGAGAAAAGGGAACTTCAGCCAGTGTCATTTGTATGCAATTCGTACCTGGTGAAATTCCCTCTTCATCACAACAGTTAAAGCTGCAGGGCCCTGCCCTTTTTTGTATCTGGTTACTCTAGTATAGTGCCTGCAACTTTAATTGTTGTGATGAAGAGGGGATTTCACCAGGTACTAATTGCAAACAAATGATGCCAGCTGAAATTCCCTTTTCTCTGCAACTGTTAAAGTTAGGTGAGCCCTGTCCTCCTTTCATATGGTCAGCCTAGGATTGGCCACCGTTACTTCCTTTAGAGTAAGAAACACCTAGGCCAGAACTACACCAAGCAGGATATGACACTTTGAAAAGGTTTTGAAAACTGGGCCCCAACAGTTGTCACTAATATTATAAATCCTTTTAAAGCAGTAGTGTAGCTCCTGCCTTAGCTGCCAGCTACACCTTCAAAATTATGTGTAACTTGGCCCTCTGTGCTGGATTGTAACAGCCAAGCTTTTTACAAATATGTCTTTTTGTCATTTATTATTATAAATTTAAAGTGCCAAAGTGTGTGTGCTAAACTGACAAACCAACAGGACATGCTATTTCAGTTTTCAATAAACTGGGCAATGCATTTTAGGAGAAGGCAAGATTCAAAAGAGTTTTTTTAAAAAATCCAATCAAAAATTAAGAAATGTGTGTTTTTACAAACATTTATCTTTTTAAAAAATCTGCATAATGATAATAATTGTACCAGCACTGGACATCAGCCTATTCCTTCTTTTTTAGTAGCCAATTGATTGTGTTGCTGGCATGCATTTTTACTACAAAGGGGCATTTCAATTTATAACAGTAACTCTGTAGAAACTGTTAAGTTGACCAGAGATATAGCTTCTCCTAAATAACAACTTTACAAGGCTATTATAAGGATTACAATAAAATATGCTATGTAAAGTGCTTTCAAAATTCCTAAGTGTTAAGTGAACACTAACTGCATATCCTATGCATGTTTAGACTGGAAAAAAATCCTACGTGACTGGGTGGGGAATGTTGGGCGTTGTAGGTAGGGGTGTGCACGGACCCCCCCGGATCGGATCGGATTGGGACCTGGATCGGGACCTCCAACTTTGTCCCAGATCAGATTGGACAAAATCGAAGGCCCCCCGGACCGGATCGGGTCCAATCCTGATCCAAAAATTGGACATCCGATTTTTGGATCAGCCACCATTTTTGTTTTCCCCATAGACTTGCATTGGGGGAAAGAAAGCTTTCCTCCAATGCAAGTCTATGAGGAAAAAATGGCAGTGGGTGGGTGAGGGGGGGCTAACTCCCTCCCCCCCGGGGCTGTCTGCTGTGGACAGCCCCGGCAGGTAAGCCCCCTCCCCCGTGCTCCTTACCCCCCTGGGGCCATCCGCTTCTATCCCTCCCCCTGCTTACCTTCCATGGCTATCCGCTCCCGTCCGCCGCTGGCTGCTACTGCAAGCAGGCTTCGCGGCCTGCCCCTAGGTAGTGCGCCGGTGCACTACCTAGGGGCAGGCCACGAAGCCTGCTTGCAGTAGCGGCCAGCGGCGGATGGCCACAGAAGGTAAGCGAGCAGCCCCGCCAGGGAAGCCCCCTCCCCCCCGCTGTCCGCTTCCCTCGGTGGGCACCCGCTGGCGCCCACCAATGGAAGCGACGGCGGGTGCCAGCGGGCGCCCATTGATCCTCCGATCCATCCGATCTGGATCGGGACCTTTCTGGATCAGATCAGATTGGATCGAATGATCCAGCGGTGAGATCAGAAATCAGATAATTTTATCCGATTTCCCCTGGATCGGATTCGGATCGTGGATCGGACCCAATCCAGTGCACATCCCTAGTTGTAGGACTTTTTCTGTCTAAACATGCATAGGATTGCATCCTAAGTGTTCTTAGTAAGAAGGGGACCATTTTATTTACTTATCTTTTGAAAAATAAATAATATCTTTAGAGACAGTTAGTTTAAATTGCCATTACTCAAACTGGCATCATTCAAACTGACAGCGTTTCCTGTTCTAATTCACACATTTCCAAAATGACATAGTGCGATAATGGCATGTCTTATATCCATGGGTTCACATGGTGCCAAAGGAATATACAGGAAGGTTTTTCAGTGCATTTGTGTGTCATCTTATCTAAAACAAAACCTCCCGAGAATACACACACACAAACACCCTTAGATAGAATTCTATTTTTAATATAGCTCAACAGTTGCTTTAAAAAGGGGAATATTTTGGAATTTGAAGAAACATTGTCTAATAAAGATAATGTTCTCGCCTTATTCATTCAGGATAAACCTAGGGTTGTCTTCCCCGTTCTCTCACATCTTTATCCATCTGACTGGCTGGATATTTAAAGTCTACTTCAATACTAGCCAGTGAGTGAATGCTTAATAACCCCCATCTCCGAGGTGCCTGCTTAAACCTGGTTAAATCAGGTTATACAGATCTACTCAGATCTATACAGATCTACTCAGCAGTAAGTCCCACTGAGTTCAATGGGCTTGTCCCCCAGGTATGTGGGTATATTATTGCAGCCATGATAGATAAAGAGAGAGAGAGAGAGAGAGAGAGAGAGAGAGAGAGAGAGAGAGAGAGAGATCTTAAAGGGTATCACACTTTAAGATTGGCAACAAAAGGCCATCTTGCTTGCCTACCACCAAGCGCAGTCAGGCTGGTGGGTACAAGGCGGAGGGTATTTTCTGCAGTAGCTCCATATCTCTGGAATGCATTACCCACCAAGCCCCATCACTAAAGCTCTTTATGAAAGCTCTCAAGATTTATTTTCCATGGCTTTTTCTTGTGTTTTTATAGTCTTGCTGATGGTTTGTCTAGTTTTTGGGGTGGAATATTTGTCTTATAATTGTCACTGGTTTTTATTTATTCTGATACGTATTATTCTATTGCTTTTATCCTTGTGAGCTGTTTGAGAGTACTGAACCCTATTTAAAATATTCCAAATAGTAATAAATATTTATGTACATACAAATACAAGTCATCAAGTCACTGAAGTAAAGTGGACTCCTATTATACGGCTCATGTCTACTACCGAAAACTGCTTATAACAACAAAGGCGGCAATGCAGGTGTGTTAAAATCAAAGGGATTTCTGTTATAAGGGTAAGCAGATACAGTTATGGGTTAATTTACATGTCTCCAATGGGGAATTTGCTATAGTAACATTGGTTGCCTTCTAACACATTAAACACTATTGAGTTGTCTCCAGTGCTGATAACAAAATTAGGAAAAGAACAAAAGCGAAATGCTGTTTAAGACATTGCACTTTCTTGATGGGGATCCTAGAAAGTAAGAACAAATGCTCCTCAGATTACTTCAGTAATGCAACTCCTCTCCTCACCTTTTGTCTACCTCTCCTCACCACTCCACTTTCTTTCACCTTTCTACCTCTATCTTGCTCCATCCTTTCATGCCTTTGTTCAACCTTCCCATTGCATACCACCACTTCTCTGCTTCTCTGTCTCTTCTTATGCTCTGCAATATGGAGCTATGCCACCATCGTCACCATCACCCCACCAGCTCTAGCTGTGCTTCTTCAGTATTTCCTGGAATGATTCCACTCAACGGCCTGACTGCCATCAGGATACATGACTTCTTTGCTTTTAAAGGCAGCATGTGAGAGCCCCACAACTTTTCCTATTTAAGCAGGAGGCACGTTTCAGTCATATAGCCCCTGCTTTTATTTTTAGAGTAAAAAATGGTTCAATAAGAGACACCTCTGAGTTTTTGCACGTGCCTCCTCATGGGGCAGCCTCCTAAGTCAGCCTCCTCATTGAGGGTGACTTGAATGATCCAATCATACCTGATGCAAAAAAAAAAAAAATCAACAAAATTAACCTGTATGGGGGGAAAAGTCCATTGAAATTGATCATGCAGATATCGCAGCAGTTTCTGCTTGGGTGGATGAAACTGGGTTTACAGGAGCAGCATATAATTATTTAATTAAATTAATTTCTTGTGGCACACTAGGAGTTCTCCTATGCTATGGCAAATATACCCTGACCCTAGAGATAGACAAACTGATCTGTTTTTATTCCTGTAGCTTTCAAACTTTTCAAAGCACAAGTTTATTCTGCCCTGCTTCTACATCTGGTTGAGAATTTTGGGATTAAAATATAGCAAAAAAATGAATAATCATTTCTCTCAATGCACACATTTTTGCATGCATTTCTCCTACTATATGCTGTACTCAGTTTTACCTAATGTACACATTTTGGTTGCATTTTTTGATTAAAAAACAAACAAACCTTACATCAGAAAATTCAGAGAGGTGCGAAAACTGAAGGATAATTTTGTTCTAGTTGGTCTATTCATCCAGGAACTGAAGATAATGTTACATGGTATTAAAATGTGAACCAAATTAATTTCTTCCTGATCCCTACCTGGTACATATTTTGGTGATTAACTGCCATGAACACAATCCTATGCATATTTATTCAGAACCACGTCCTACTGTATTCAATGGGGCGTACTTTACTCCCAGGTAAGTGTGCATAAGGTTGCAGCTTTAGACAGATATACTTCTCCTGCTTTCAATTCAAATCCTTTTCCAAATGTATTCTGCAATATTTCCTTACCACTGAATGTGTGGCACTCTCTTTTTTTACTTCTGCTTATTATACTTCCATTGGATTAGCAAGGTTGAATTAACAAGATGGCATATCAGACTAATGGAAACCCAGAGCGCTGAAAGAGCAAAATGGTGTTGTAACTTTGTTTTACCCACTGTGAGATGTTCATAAATTTGCCCACTGAGTCAAAATCAAGCTGTGAGATAATTCCAGTCATGTCCAGGAATTTCATCGTAAAATTACTCTTCTAACGGTATTGTTTTGCTTGTAGTAATTACTCCAATGCATTATTAATTAAACAACTAGTCATCTAACTCGAATACGTTAACGCAATTCTATTAAAGACAATAGGAAAAACTTGTACGTTTCACCCAAGCATTATAGCCAATATTGAAAGTCTAGCAGCAAAACCAGTTTTTTAAAAGTGCTTCTACAGTAAAAAAAATCTTGTATTCTGAGACAGTGTAAACCATGGTTAATATTTACAGCCATTCGTGTTTGTTCAAGCATTCTATATTTGACACTGGACTAATTTTACAAGATTGGCACACAAAGTTCATCTCTCTACACTGTCCTTTGCATTGCTCAGTGCTGGTATGTGTGATTTTCCTTGATGAAAATGTTAACCCCACAAGCTGTAATTGTATGCTTTCTTTAGCTTTGCAAAGATAAAGCAGGATTTAAAGACCATTTTCAACTAACCTTCTAATACTATAAAAGGTCGCTTGCTTGTTCTACTAATTCTAACTTTAAAGGGATTGGCTTATTGTTAAAGGCCCTATTCTTGAATCTGACTTCTTTCAAAGAAGAAAGAACTAAACTGAGATTTTGTAATAAATCCCATAAAAGAGACTGAAAATGTTCAAACTGATGTCCATTTTCAGTTCACTGGCAGCACAATCCTAACTATGGTTTGGGCCCTGAGATTCTGTGACTGGAACTCCACTCACACGACAGTCCTGTTGGCGGAATGGGGGAAGGCAAAGGCAATTTCTGCAGATTTCCTCTCCCGCCCCACTTCAGCCCCATCCTAAAAATCTGGTCTGGTGGGGTTGATGGACCCTTGGGAACAATTTGATGGACCCCCAGGAAAGTGGTAGATGGTTTTAGACAGATTTGGCAAAAATTGCCTCCCTGTTTCAGCCTGACTCCCTAGAAAATGTACATAGGTGACCAAAAAGCATGGTCACAGCAAGCTCTTTGATAAATCAACAAACACAAAAACAACTTGATCCAATTCAGCTCTCAGGTTACTTGTGGCATAAAGGCTTTGACAATACAAGAGAGCTGTTCAACACATAGAAAACCATGCTAAATCAAAAAGCATGTACACCAATTCAGGATGACACTGCACATGGATTAAATTATATAGTTAAGGGGGAAACCCCCAGTAAATTCATATAGATCAGGAGATCACTCTGCTCTGCTGCTGCCAATTGCAAATGGCTATCTGGTCCTTAATCTGAGGTTAAGGACCAAATAGCCATTTGCAATTGGCAGCAGTAGAACAGAGTAATCCATGCTCTGGACCTATAACAATTTATTGTTTTTTCCTAAATATATAATTTAATCCATTTGCATTTAAATTACACATGATATGTAACAGTGAAACACAATTTCATGTACAATTAATTTGTATTGGGCTCAATTATATTAATTTAATTTCTATTTTTCTGTATTATTTGTAAACAAAACAAAATTACAGTGATTATTCTTACTTCAAAAGGAGGGGTTAATGCTATAAAATGTATTTTAGTATGTTCTTTTTCTTCTTCTAAAACTGTTGCTGTTATAGAAAGTGGTTATCTTCTTATATAAACTCAGCCATATAAACAGCAACCACCCTGCTTAGTAGCACAGTGTTTCAAGATATTCTCTGAAGGTTGAGCAAAAGTCCTATTGTTCCACTAATTAACTTCAGCCCTCTTTCTTTTCACCTGTTAGCTAAAGATAAGCAAACACTTTTTATTAATTGTTAGCAATTACTTAATGGAATATTTGGCTACAGGAAAGAAAGAGAGAGAGAGAGAGGGAGAGAGAGAGTTTATTTGTTTCCGATCATGAGAGAGCTAAAGCATTAAGTGTTCTAATAAAAAACAATGAATATTATTTAATAAATCTGAAATAATAAATTGGTGTTCCAACAAAATTAGATTAAATGATATATGTCAAAAAAAGAAGAAAAAGAAAAACAAGTCCGACATATTTAGGGTCTTAAACAGTGTTTGGCTATAGTTGAGTACTGAATACAAGCAAGATCTTTAGGCCCTGAGGGAGGATTACTAAATAGAGGTGGTCCTTTTCTATTGATGTGGTCTTGGACCTGGTATTATATCTGGAAAGTCAGGTTGTTGCAGAAGAAACTAAGAATGCTTTCCATCAGCTCCATACAATGAAAGCCAGTGATTTTCTCACTCATGTCATGCATCCTTTTGTAGCCTCAGGAAGTTAGTGACCACATTGTACATGGGTGATTGCTATCTAACATCACAGGCAGAGGTCTTTCACGTCACCTGCTAGCGAGACAGCTTCGGCTATGGGGCGGTATAGAAAGGAAATAAATAATACTATAATACTAATACTAATAATAGCAATACTGAATGACAAAAATGTTGTTTAAAAGGAAGAAGAAAAGAGGGAAAAATACACACCACTGGCCATGGGAGTCACAGAACTATGGCAACAGGAAAAGGTCACAATTATCCCATTAGTCACATCAGTCACCGGCATCACATCAAAAAACTATACAGGAAACCTCCATAAACTGGGCCTACTAGAATACATCCACACCAACATCCAGAAAGCAGTCATAATTAAAACATGCTCAATCGTCAGGAAATTCCTAAATCAATAAAAGACAGTATGACTTGGCAAAGCCCGTCATGTCCGTCCAGAAAAACCGCCACGAGCAAGAAAGATATATATAGATAGATCTATAGATCTATAGATATATCTCAATAACAACAACAATAATAATCCTTTTAACTGGAAATGCTAGGGATTGAACCTGGGACATTCTGGATGCAAAGGGTAGTTTCAACAGCAGCCCCACATGCAACAATTTACAGTAGCCTGTGTTGTAACTTGCTATCTGTAAAAGCGCTCTTAAAAAAAAAACAGACTTCAAAAGGTACATCTGGTAAACAATGTTGACAAAACAGCCTGCTGGTTTTGGGCCACTTGCAGCACATTTATCCTAGTTGGTTCAGCATCTGTACTAGTATTCTATACTCCTGCACATGATTCCACCTAAATGTTTCACCTAAATCCAAAAATTACCTATGCTTGACCTGTCTTAGACATCATTTCCCCCCCAATGCTATCTGAAGAGAATCCAAGTACTGTTGCTGCCAGCTGGGTCCAATGCCTCACTCTGAGGAAGGATCTTCAGAGTGATGCATCAGGGTGGGCACTCCAGAGAAAACTACTTGCTTTTTGCCTACTGCAGCAACAAAATTGCTGGCAGGAGTCTCCAGAGTGGCTGGCCTGATGCCTCCTCTGAGAAGCCATCAAGGCAGGTGGGTGCTTCAGAGAGCCCACCAACAGTTTTCTTACTGTAGTAAATGCTGGTATGGTATTCCAGAGAACCCACCAGACCTGAAAGTCCTTCTCTGAGGAGAACCTTCCTCAGAGCAGGGCATTCTGAATGAGGTGAACAGGCAGTCACTGTGGCCACCATTTCCACAGTGTCTCACTCTGAGGAAGGACCCATCAGAGTGAAGTACAGGGGTAGAGGAGGCAGCAGAGGCAGCAGCAATGCATCTTCCTGCCACTGCATGTCAGACTGAGTCTGTAGCCTAGGATGTAATGCAAATGCCATTAAAGACTGGCAGCATGGGATTCAGGATATGAGGACACATGAAATCCACCTAAACATTTATGCATTTGTATATTTCAGGTTTTATAATTAGACTATACTAATTAGTAGAATAAAATATGTCTCAAGTATTCTATAAATTACATTTTAACATACTATTTAAAACTTTGCAGTGAATCATAAATGCCAAGCTTTCCTCAGCAGTACATTTGTATTCATTTATTTTATTATTTACTAGCTGATATGCCCGGCATTGCTCGGGTCCGTAAATAATGTTTATGATATTTATTTGGTAAATAATAATTTTTTCTGTGACTTACTCACCTTTACGTTGGATGGTTTTTTTTAGTTTGGTTGAGTTGGTAAATTGTTTTGTTAGAATAAATGGAAAATTGTGTTAATAAGAACTGTATTTTAAATTACAGCTTCGTGATAAACCACATTTTTTGTTTTACCTCAAATGACTACACCTCCCATCATGTCTTGGCTGGAGCAGCTGTCTAAACTTCAAAAACAATAAAGACACACAACACCCTTTCTACCAGCTAAAAAAGATGCAAACCTAAAAATATGTTTTCAAAATAGATCCGGCACTGCCCAGATATCTGAATAACATATAGTAGGGAAGTGGATCTCAGTGGACATGAGGAACTATTGTATGCATTTGCTCTGAAGTTGTTATTATTATGAAAAAAGGAATGCAGCCAGAACACAGAATACTTTATTGGCATAATTTACTATATAATACCTACATTTAACAGGTTTTGACAGAGAGCCAGGATGGTCAAGGGATCTGACATAAAAATACTTAAAATCCAAAATTTAATGTTTTTAGATTTTTCTTGTACATTGTACAGCCAGACCTATCAGCGTGCCAGATTTCAAGTTTCTACCCAGCGTTGCTTGGGCCCCCTAAAATATATGTCTGTGAGGTATTCATCTTAAAGTAGCAGGCCGGTGCTAGGCCTGTGAATTAACCTTTAAACATATTAAATTTATTTATTTATTTATTTATTTATTGCAAATGTATACTGCCCCATAGCTGAAGCTCTCTGGTCAGTTTACATAGGATTAAAACAATTAAAAACAATATACAAAAATTAAAATAGCAAAAACATACAACATACACACAATGCACACATACATTTAAAACCACTGCAACAACCCAAAAAGCTACAAAAAACAAACCCAGGCTCCTCAGACATTGCCAAATACCTGAGAGAAAAGGAAAGTCTTGACCTGGCGCCAAAAAGATAACAATGTTGGCGCCAGGCGGGCCTCATCAGGGAGATCGTTCCACAATTGGGGGGCCACCACAGAGAAGGCCCTCTCCCTTGTTGCCGACCTCCGAGCTTCCCTCCATCTGGTCAGCAGAACCACCCACTAACAGTGTCTCAGTCTTGTCTGGATTGAGTTTCAGTTTATTAGCCCTCATCCAGTCCATTGTCGCAGCCAGGCACTGGTTCAGCACATCCACAGCCTCACCTGATGAAGATGAAAAGGAGAAATAGAGCTGCGTGTCATCAGCGTACTGATGACAACGCACTCCAAAACTCCGGATGACTGCACTCAACGGTTTCATGTAGATGTGGTACAGCATGGGGGACAAGACCAACCCCTGCGGAACTCCATATTGGAGAATCCATGGGGCCGAGAAATGTTCCCCAAGAACCACCTTCTGCACCACTTTCTGGAGCCGATCCGCCAAATAGGAGCGGAACCACTGCAATGCAGTGCCTCCTACTCCCAACTCTGCCAGTCATCCCAGAAGGATACCATGGTCGATGGTATCGAAAGCCACTGAGAGATCAAGGAGAATCAACAGAGTCACACTCTCCCTGTCTTTCTCCCGACATAGGTCATCATACAGGCGACCAAGGCTGTTTCCGTACCAAAACCAGGCCTGAAACCCGACTGAAATGGATCCAGATAATCGGTCTCATCCAAGAGTGCCTGGAGCTGGCTCGCAACCACCCGCTCCAGGACCTTGCCCAGGAATGGAACATTTGCTACTGGTCTGTAGTTATTAAGATTTTCAGGGTCCAAGGAAGATTTCTTTAGGAGTGGTCTCACTGCTGCCTCTTTCAGGAGGCCTGGGACCACTCCCTCTTGCAAAGAGGCATTAATCACTTCCCTGGCCCAGCCAGTTGTTCCATCCCTGCTAGCTTTCATTAGCCAAGAGGGGCAAGGATCCAATATGGAAGTGGTTGCACGAACCTGTCCAAGCACCTTGTCAACGTCCTCGAGCTGTACCAACTGAAACTCATCCAAGAAAACAGGACAAGCCTGTGCTCTGGATACCTCATTTGATTCACCTGCTATGACACTGGAGTCTAAGTCCTGACGGATGCCAAAGATTTTATTCTGGAAGTGCCCAGCAAATGTATTACAGTGGGCTTCAGATGGTCTACCATGTCCTTGGGGCCGGCATGTAAAAGCCCCTGGACAACTCTGAACAGCTCCGCTGGGCGGCAGGTTGATGACTGAATAGTGGCAGCAAAGTATTGTTTTTTGCTGCCCTCACTGCCCCTGAATACAGCTTACCATAAGTACTTACCAGTGTTTGATTGCATCCATCCGGAGTTCGTCTCCATCTGCCCTCAAGCCGTCTCCTGTTATGTTTCATCACTCTCAGCTCTGGGGTATACCATGGAGCCATACGAGCTCCACATAGGAGAGGGCACTCAGGAGCAATTGTGTCAACCGCCCGGGTCCTTTCTGCATTCCACATATCAACCAGGTTTTCGACAGAAAAGCCAGCCCTATCAGCCGGAAAACTCCCCAGAGCCTTCTGGAAACCATCTGGATCCATTAGCCTCTGGGGGTGGACCATCTTAATGGGTCCCTCACCCTTGCAGAGGGGGAAAGCCGCTGTAAGTCTGAACCTCAGCAGGTGGTGATCTGACCTTGACAGAGGGGATGATGTAAAACCCCCCACTTTCAGATCACCATCTCCATGTCCAGTCTTTTTCTCCTCTCTCACCCTCATGACAATCCTTCAAGGTAGGCCCCCATCTTCAATGCATGGCAAGGGCTGCCTTGAAGCTGTCGCCATAATTTTCCTTGTCCCCACAGAAAACAAAAACTACAACTCCCGGCATGCCTTTTGCTGTAGTGCCCAACTTGCCCAATGGGAGTCCTGCTGCTGAAGCTCATCAGAAGTGAAGCCTGGCTGAGCCAGTCCACACTACACTGTGCAATCAGTGCTCATAGGTAGGCCGTGAGGGAGCTGGCTTTCTGACTGATGGTTCGCTTGTTTGCCGTTGACAAAGGGCCCAATGCTGCAGCCTCCTGCTTCCAATGGGGTCTAGCAACTGAGGCAGCTGGCCCAGGCACTCTCCCTTCAGGCCCAGGATGGCGAACCAATACCAGATAATGGCTGCCAAAGCCTGATAAGTCTTTCCTCCTGCCCAAGGCATGCTGAATAACTGAATAACGTGTTAATCTTTGAACACCATCTGAGATGTGGTGGGAGAGTGGACCTTCTTAGTTGTGGTACCCTGCTTGTGGATTTATTTTTCCCAGGCAGGCTGGCCTAGTGACTGCATTAATGGCTTTTAAGTGCCAAATGAGTTTTTTTAATTATTATTTTCTAAGGCCTTTTAACTTGATGAGATTTTTTCATGCTGCAGTTTTTTCCTGTCACAACTAAACCACAACATTCCAAGACAGAGTTACTGAAAGAAGTTTATGATTTTTATGTAAAAGCCTGACTATACCATTGAGACAGAAGAGTGAATGGAGGAATGACTGATATAGCTGAAGCTAGAATGGAATGGTGGGAAGGGTTAGTGGCAGTTGGAGAAAGTCAGGTAGGAGAACAAAGACAGTGAGAGGTTAGGGTTTGCTCACCTATACTTTATTTTAAATCAGCCACTCTACATGCCAGTACTATACTTCCCAGCATGCCTTTGGCAGCCCGTAGATGCCCGCATCCTCTTGTTGTCGATGCTGTTCCTCGATAGAGCATTGAGGAGTAGCATCACCAAGGAGGGAAGGTAAGAGGCTAGCAGTGGACGCATCCAGGTCTTGCCAATCCTGCTGGGATTGCTTTGACCTGTGCTTCTCACCCACCAAGTGCTACATCAGGAGCCTGTAGTGAAGGGCTGGGGCTGGGCTGGACACTTCCCCCCCTTTGTCAGGTCTGTTTCTGGGCATGTGCAGAGTGCCTCCCCTTCCTCCCTCTTAAGGGTAAAGGCTACACACTTGTTTCTCCAAGATTCTGAGAAAACAGCGATATCCGGACGGAGTGCCTTTGAGAATGTTTGGCCCCTCAAAGTCATGCTGTTGTATCTAGTCACATTTTAAAACCACACAGAGGGTGGGAGGAGACACCGCAAATGGATGCAGCCCATTTATGTGGGTTGTTTCCTTTTATGTGGAATTGGGTTGATTCTCAAGACCAACCTTAGGAGTTGGGGTTGTAAAAGACGCACAACAGCCACTCACAATGGCCACCAAAGGCCAGTAAATCTGGCCTCCTGCCCAAGGCATGCTGGGAATTCTGCCCAAGGCATGCTTGGAGTTGCAGGCATAAACCTAGTTTTTTAATTAAATTCTTAAAAAATACATAAACCCCCAAAATTCGTGTTTTTAGATTTTTCTGGTACATTGTACAGCCTGACCTATCACTGTGTCACCATGTCAAGTTTCTAACTCATCTGGAAGTGGGTAAGCATTTCCGGACATACGTGACACACACATACTTTCCGCTTTATAGGCAGAGATGAATAGACACTGCTATTCCTATGCCCTGTTGTTTTTTGTCAAGAAAACAAATGGGCATGTAGAGAATCTTTGCCTTACTTTCACTGACAGACAAAATACCTGGCAACCCTGTAGATGTGGGTGGAAAGGATTCCAGAGTGGAACATTTTCTTCCATACATGCCTATTAGTTACAGTGTTAGGCTTCATCAAAAGAACCTGCAAACAAAGCATGGGATCTCAAATATTCTGGAAGCAATGCTTGAGCCCCCCTCTTATGATTAGTATTTGTAATCTACCTATTAAATAGTGCATAAAGCAAAGCTTTCTGTCAGCCTTTCAGATAGGTCAACATTACTAGAGGCAACATCTGTTTAGTCAGGACAAATATGTGTACCGCAAATGGGTGCTGGTGATCTTTTCTATTGCTTTCGTTGTACAACAGTGATTGTACTGTCACTGCGACTGTTGTTCTGTGACCATCAAGGACCAGTTCTTTCATATATAAGAAACCAGGCCCACCATTTTTCTGTTTATCAAGCTGTGCTTTTCAGAGCAAGATATTCCTGGGGAAGACTGTTTGGTGATTCTGAAAGGAAAAAAAACAGCAAAGGGGGAAAGTCACTGAGGGCTCAACCCTATGCATGCTTAGATGGAAAAAGTTCTATAACTCCCAGAATGCAACTCCTAAGACTACAATCCTAAAGGACTGATGCTCAAATGATGGAGAGAGGGCTCTAGTCTTAAGCCCTGCTGACAAGAGCCAGGCAGGGCGGGATGAATGACAAAAATGTTTTCACCTCCTGTTCCTCTTTTATGTTATTTTGAATTAGACTGGCCTCTGAGCCCCTCTAGCTTGCTTACCTTCCTGGGGGCAGGGATGGGGACAGAGAGGCTTATAGATCCAGTTGATTGCCCTCTTGCCCACTGACACCCCTTTTCTTCCTCCCCATCCTCTTCGGAGATTACACCAGCCAGGATTTCATCCCCCCCCCCTCCCCACCCCACTGAGGTTTTAGCTCTGTGGCCTGAGGGTGATGAGAATTCCACCATTCCCTATGGCATCTCAGACAATGTTCTAGGAACCATAGGAGTTCCCTCTAAATCATTTAACATTTATATGAAACTGTTGGGAGAGATCATCCGGAGGCATGGGGCGGGGTGCTATCAGTATGCTGATGACACCCAAATATATTTCTCTATGCCTTCGATAACAGTGGCAGCTAAGGATAGTGTGTCTCCTCTGAATGAATGCTTGGAGGTGGTAATGGGCTGGATGAGGAAAAACAAACTGAAGCTGAATCCAGACAAGACGGAGGTGCTTGCTGTCAAAGGCAGCAACCTGGGTTTGGAGGTGTGTCAACCAGTTCTGGATGGGGTTACACTCCCCCTGAAAGACTGTATTCGCAGTTTGGGGGTGCTCCTGGATCCGTCGCTCCAAATGACAGCCCAGATAGATGCGACGGCCAGGAGGGCCTACTATCAGCTTCGGCTGATACGCCAGCTGCACCCCTTCCTAGAGTTGGAAGATCTAAAGATGGTAGTGCACGCGCTGATAACTTCGAGGCTCGACTTATGCAATGTGCTGTACATAGGGCTACCTCTGTACCTAGTCTGGAAACTTCAACTAGTTCAAAATATGGCAGCCAGGTTGGTCACCAGTACACCTAGGGGTGACCATATTATGCCAGCTTTAAAATCGCTCCACTGGCTGCCAATTAGTTTCCGGGCGAAGTATAAAGTGTTGGTTATTACCTTTAAAGCCCTACATGGTTTGGGTCCAGTTACCTGTGGGATCGCCTTCTCCCATACAATCCACCCCGCACGCTCAGGTCCTCTGGGAAGAACTTACTGCAGTCGGCCAAGACTAGGCTGACATCTGTTACCCAGAGGACCTTTTCTTCTGCTGCTCCCAGATTGTGGAATGACCTGCCGGAGGAGACTTGTCAACTTAACAGTCTTTTAGAATTTAAGAAAGCCATAAAGAGTGTTCTCTTCCGGCAGGCATATCCAGTGGAATTTTAGAATGTTTTAAGGATGTTTTTAGGATGTTTTAGGATGTTTTATGCAGTTTTAATAATATGTGTCATGTTTTAATCCGTTTTATGTATTTTATCATATTGTTGTTCCCCGCCTCGATCCAGATGGAGAGGCGGGTAAGAAATAAATTATTATTATTATTATTATTATTATTATTATTTATTCTAATATTCAGTGTCCATAGCAGAATGCATGCTAGACCTGCAGGATGAATGTCTGGCACCAACAGATAGAGCTTGTAAAGACTCTAGTCTGAAACCTTGGAACAGCCACTGCCAGTCACTATAGGCTGGATGGACCAATGGTTTGACCTAAAAACAGCAACTGATATCAATGAAAAATACCATGATTGAGAGTTAAAGCCACATATTAATGCATATACTGCAACATGGGCTGTAATTCCATTCATACTTTCCTGAAAGTGTGTCCCACTGAACACAGTGGCTCTGACTTCTGAGTAAACATGCACAGTACAGGGCGGTTAATAAATGCTTTGCCATTATGTTCGGCAACAAGAATGGGTCCTGTATAGTCTTAATTTGAATATTTATTAAAAACAAATTCATCTGAA
This sequence comes from Anniella stebbinsi, assembly GCA_029215795.1. Classification (NCBI taxonomy): domain Eukaryota; kingdom Metazoa; phylum Chordata; class Lepidosauria; order Squamata; family Anniellidae; genus Anniella; species Anniella stebbinsi. The sequence continues at coordinate 52,632,183 of JARDYH010000003.1, forward strand.
ATTTCAATTAGATTGTACAAAGTCATTCCATGAAGAAGGTTTTGCATTTATCCAAGTGTAACTTGATTATTTAATACTCATTAGTAAAATAGTTGTCTAAATTTTGTTCTCACTGCAGTCATGCTGATGTAACCTTGCTGTCATGATCAAGGATAGGTCTTTATGATACTTGAAATTGTCATGCAGTGTTCATCTTCAGTGGTAATTGCTATTACTAATGAAGTGAGGTTTTAGAAAATATTATTATTTACATGTCATTATCATGGAAACTTGCATTACTATTCCTACATATAAAATGTTAAAAGCTCAGATACAACACTTTAAATTTACCCCAGTAAATTAATGGCTACTGTGCATCCATCACTCCCCAATTGGAAATTCAGATAAATACCTTATTGTAGATTTTAAAAGAATGAAGGATAGTTCACACAGAAGTCTTTCCATGTAATGGAAGGGGCAGGAATTTGGAATATATATATATATATATATATATATATATATATATATAATTATTTTTATTACAGCCTATTGGCCAGTAGTACATAATTTAATTTTAAAATACATAATAAAGGACTAGTATTAAAACACTTGAAATAGGAAACATTGGTGAGCTGAACATAGCTGAACATGACATGAACTGAATGGCAAAGAAGCATTCACCAATTATGGTCCTGGTACAGTCCTAAAGCTTTCTATTTGAATAGGTTTACATAGGAAATCCCAATATAACACTGTTTTTCTTTTGTTTTAATCTATAACCGACCAGGAATATAAAGGGAATCAAGTCTGTAGTGCACAGTTTTATTTTCAGTTACTTCTCAAAGGAAATAATCAGAACCTCTGAAAACATATTTGCTCAACAGTTAACCTCAATGATATGTCAAGTCAAACTATCCCTTGTAATAAATGCCAATTGCCATAACTATACTATAATAGGAATAGAGAAGGTGGCACTTTGACAAGAAGATAGCTTTGTTCTAGGACAGCAGTAGGCAACTTGTTGCCATCCAGAAGTTTGTTCTACAACCCCCATGCTCCCTCTCCATTGGTTATGCTGGCTAGAGCTGATGGGAGTATTAGGAGATGCTGCTGTACTAAGAGGTGTAGAAAGCATGTACTTGAATGTTGGACAGTGATGTTAGAGAAGTAATTAAAAATCACTTAGAGATTTTATTATGAACCTCTTAGAGATTTTATTATATTAAATGGGAGGAGGAGGAGGAGGAGGAGGAGGAGGAGATAAAATGGTGTTGGTAGGCTGGGAAGAGAACCGTAATGTTTATGGAACTGATTCCACAGTTTTTAATAGATGGTTGCAAGTTGCAACACTAGCAGAATTGCTCCACACAGAAATAACTGCATTGATACTATCTCAGCAAATAACAAGTACAAATTAGCTAGGGAAAGGACAGTGTTTGGAAGATCTAGTTTGAGCTACATCAGACATCTCCAGCCTGGTGCACTGAACTGGAAAATTTATTTATTTTTCATTTCATCAGTGTTTGCAACCCCCTTTCCTTTCTAGAATCTTCATGATTCAATGCTTAATCCCCTTCCAGTTTATCAGCTATTAAGAATAACTTTATTTCCCCACCTATTATTTTTCAGGTTCTGCCATTAGTTTCAATTGTGAATCGTTAATTCTTTTTCTTCCTAGCTTACTAAACTTAATGCTCCCTGTTAGCCTTATGCACAGTAGTATTATAATATTTCTTAGGAAGCTGTTGGTGGTTATTTGACATTTGCTACTATCAAACAGAATCACTGTAAATTATACATTAGTCCTAGCTATTTTTCTTAATCCTGAAATGACTAGACACCTATTTCTTTGCTAGGTACTTTCATGATTAAGATCTAAATATAAGCATCCAATTCATTTACTGACAGAATGGAACATTTTTTTGAATATTGGAAAGATGATTTTTGCTTCACAGAAATCCCATGCTTAGGAAGCAAGAGAGATTTCATGCTCTTTTGGGTTACTCTGGATCTCCATAGCCTTATGCTGAAGATGAGAATCTGAGTTCTGGCCACAAAGTGTTTTCTGTTTTGTATGAGTTTATTCTTGGACAGACTTTATATGAGAGGCTGATTTATGGAAACTAGGAGATCTTTTGTGTATCACTATTCACTAATGTCCAAAAAGCTCTCTGCTCCTTTCTCTTCCTGTACCCTCCTTTCCTTAGACCAGGACGGACAACCCACAGCTCTCAGGCTGCATACCCCCCTGGCTTTAAGATCAGCCCTCACATGCTCCCCAGGAATTTATTGATGCTCTGGCAGCAAAAATAAAAATAAAAAATGTTGTCCTGCTGAGATTTAGCAACAAATTTAGTGACAGTGCCCTAAAAAGGTCAAATTTGGCTCTACATTGTGGTTTGCTGCCAAAATTTTGTAGTGCATGGTAGCGATGCGGCCCCGAAGGACACCAGGAGGCTTGAAGTTAGCCCTGACATTGCCCACCCTTGCCTTAGTCCATGCACTTCTTTCTAATAATCTGTTTATTTAGTAATTATATTTATATCCCACTTTTTTCCTTCAAGGAACCCAAGGTGATGGATATAATACTCATCTGCTCCATTTTACCCTCACAACAACAACCCTGTTAGGTTTGTTTGTTTGTTTGTTTGTTTGTTTATTTGTTTGCTGCACTAAGCAGGCCCCAAACAGCCATTTCATATTAAGGGAGGAGAAAGGCTATTTCTGACAAGGCAGGTAGAGTTTGTCTGCTTGCTAAGAATGTTTGGCCTTCGGGAATGCAAGGCACTGCTTATTCTAGTATCGCTTCTGACTGATAGGATTTGAACATAGGGCTGTAACCGGATCCGGATCCAGATCCCAAATCCGAGTCAGATCAGGGTGATCCAGGCCTCCGGATCCAGCCTGATCCGATCCGATCTGGATCCGGTCACAGCACTCCCTCCCGCTCTCCACGCTCTCTTACTCCCTCCCTCCCTCCCTCCCCCCACTCTCCCTGCTTACCTGCTGCCTCCTCCACGTCATCCTCCCAGCATCTTCCCTCCTCGCTGTGGGCCACCGCATTTCCTGGTAGCGGCGGCCTACAGCAAAGAGGGAATATGACAGCAGGATGATGGTGGAGGAGGCAGCAGGTAAGCAGGGAGAGTGGGGGGAGGGAGAGAGCGGGGAGAGCGGGAGGGAGTGCTCTGGATGGATCCAGATCCGGATGCAGATCCGAGCCGGATCTGTCAGATCGGGATCCAGATCAGATCGGGGGGTCCGTTCACAGCCCTATTTGAACACATCCTAGCTCTTTTCAATAATGTACTTAATTAGAAATGAAAGTCAAGCAGTTAATATTTATTTTTCCTTCAACTTTTAGGCAATATTGGAGAAAGGCTGAAATTTAACAGTAAGAATGCAATGGTAGCTGGTTCGTTTTGTTAGCACAGAACTCCACGCCCAACCCACCACCACCACCGTCCAAGGGATGGCGAAATTGCTGTCCTCCCAACCTGAAGGGCACAGAGCCCCCGTGAACAGCTCCGTGCTCATTTTGAAAGCTGGAGGAGGTGGAAAGAAGCCAGGACGGGCGTCCACACCCTGTCGGGATCTTCCTGAGACCACGGGAAACATCGGCAACCTGTCCCTGGTTGCCCCAGGGGATCCCCTGTGTGTCATATGGATGTACAGGGACGCTCCTGAGCTGATCCCAGGATAACTGCATGGTGTAGACATGGCCCTAGTCTTGAAGCATCAGTAGTGTAGTTCTAGCTCTGGTCTTGAAGTATCATCTCAACTGCCAAATAAACATTTCTCTAATGTATTAATGCCTCCACCATCCACGTATTTTGGAGTCTCCTCCACAGAACATGTTGATAAATCAATTTACTCAATATAAAATATGCATTCATGTTTCTACTTATCCTGTAATAAATACAAGAGGGAAATTAGTTAATCTATGGCTGCAATCCTATGTACAATTTCCTGGGACTAAAGCCCACAGCACAAAGTTGGACCTAGTTCTTTTTTTTTTTTTTTTTTTTGAAATAATTTTATTAATTTCAACATAATAACATAAACAACACATAAAATACATACATAATCCTCCACATTCCCCCCCGTGCACCCCCAATCCAGGAGACCTTCTCTTAATCTTTTATTCTATCCAGAAATTTATCGACTCTTTTGAAGGTGTTTGTCCCTTCCCCGATCTTAATACATATTCCAACAGGGGACTCCATATTTCCCCAAAATCATTCCCCTCTTTAATTTCATTTTACAAGTCAGCATATCATTCAGTGCCATATCCCATATTTCTTTATACCATTCTTCTATTGTATAGCTTCCTTGTCCTTTCCAATTTTTTGCGATCATTAATCTAACAGGTGTCAGGAGGTTGTTTATCAATTCTCTCTTATTTTTATCCTCTTCCCCTTTATCCCATATTGCTAGTAGAGCAAGCTTCGGGTTTAATTCCACTTTACTTCCCAATATTTCACTTATTTCCTTAAATACCCTTTCCCAAAATTTTTGTACATATTCACAGCTCCACCACATATGGTAATAAGTTCCAACCTCCTGGCATCCCCTCCAGCAATTTTTAGATATTTTTTTGTCTATCTGGTGAAATCTAACCGGTGTTAGATACCATCTCCACAATACCTTATAAAAATTCTCCTTAATTCTAATCGATAGCATTTTTAACATTCTTGCATTCCACAACCTCTCCCAGTTGTATTCCTTAATTTCTCCATTTACATCCTCTTCCCAAACCTTTTTTATTGCTTTAAGTGAATTTTGAAATTCCTCCTCAATCAATAATTTATATATCTCGCTAGTCAACCCTTTCTTATTTTTCTTTTCTTCTTTCCTACCTTTTGACTCTATTAAGTCTTCAAATCTTGTATTATTTCTACACTTTTTATTTTTCAATTTCCATTCCTGAGTCCATTTCCCTAATTGTATACATTTAAACCATGCTGATTTTTGACCTATCAATAACTCTTTAATTTGCTCATTATCCTTCAGATTTTCCATCCACTTCCCTAACTTAATTATTTCCTTATCTTTCAATCTCGCTTCAATCTCCACTTTTAACACTCTTGGGAAATTCTCCACTACTACCACCGGGGCATGTGGTGAATCTCCTGGTATCAACTTCCCCCTAAATTTCTCCCAGATCTCCACTATATTTACCAACAAAGGGTTGTCCAGTCCCTTTAATTATCTCTTTTGAATTTTTTTAAAAAAAATATTTTTCAATTTATAATCTATTTCCCCTGTTTGCGTCTCCAACCACTCCAAATCTTCCTCCCCTAGAATACAGCTTATAACGTATCTTAACTGATTAGCTATATAATAATACTTAATATTTGGAAGTCCTAAACCTCCCTTCTTTTGAGCCTTGTACCATAACCCTTTATTAATCCTAGCTTTCTTATCCCCATTACAATATGCGTTAATTATATTTTGCCAACTTTTCAGCTCTACATCTGATATTTTAATTGGTAACATTCTAAACAAAAAATTAATCTTAGGTAAAATCTTCATTTTAACAATTGCTATTCTACCAAACCAAGAATGTTTTAATTTCTTATATACTTCTAATTTCTCCCCTACTTCTTTTTTTAAAGCTACCAAGTTAAGTTCCTCTAGCCTTTCTAAATCTCTATCAATATTAATCCCTAAATATCGTACTATATTTTTAAGTCTAAGACCCAACTTAACCTTACCTTCTTCCAGCTCTTCCTTGTTATAATTAAATAACATCATTTCTGACTTCCCCCAATTTACTTTTAATCCCGTAATTTCTCCAAATTCTCTTAAATGTTTCTTAATCACCTCTGCACTCCCTAAGGGATCCTCTACTGTCAATAAAGTATCGTCCGCAAACATATTCATTTTAATCTTCTCTTTTCTTCCTATCCCCTTCACTCTTTCATCTTCTCTTATTACATTTGCCAAAACTTCTATTACTATTGCAAATAAGATCGGTGAAAGAGGACATCCCTGCCTAGTTCCTCGGGCTAGTGTGATCTGTTGTGTTAACCCATCATTAACCATTATTTCCGCTTTATTGTTTTTATACAACTTCATCACTCCCATAAATTTATCTCCAAACCCAAATGTTCTTAATATTGTTTTGAGTGCTGGCCATTCCACACAATCAAAGGCCTTGAATATATCCACTGCTAGCAAGCCTGCTTTTAAATTCCTTTTTTTTATAATACTAATTATATTTAATACTCTTCCCATTAAATTAGACATTTGCCTACCCGGAATAAATCCACACTGATCTTTTTTAATATATTTACTAATAAATGTGGCCATTCTTTTTGCCATTATTGCTGTAAAAATCTTTGAATCTTGATTTATTAAGGAAATTGGTCTGTATGATGCGGGATTGGTTAAGTCCTTACCTGGTTTCGGAATTAATATAATCAGGGAATAATCCCATGATGGTGGGGCCTTCCCCCCTTCTATTATAGTATTAAATAATTTCTTTAATCTTGGTATTAAAATTTCTTTTAAAAGCTTATAATACTCCGACCCCAATCCATCCATTCCTGGTGATTTCCCTCCTTTCAGTTTATCAATAACTCCCTCTATCTCTTTTTCAGTAACTAAACCTTCCATATAATCCCTATCCTGCTTCTGTAATTTTAATTTCCAATTCCTCTCTACATATTCCACTACCTTATCTTGCGGTCCCGATCCTGATGTATATAATTCACTATAAAATTCCTTAAATATATTTAATTTATCTTTCATTAAATTACAACTATTCCCTGACTTGTCTTTTATTGTCCCTATCATATTCTTAGCCTTTTCCAACTGTGTGGATCTGGCCAGCATCTTAGAATTCCTGTTGCTATATTCAAAAAAATCTCTTTTTAAATACAACAAATTTTTTTGAACTTGTTCTAATTCATCTTTCTCTAATTCCTTTTTCTTAGCTTGAATTTGGGCAATTAGGCGTTTATCTTTTGTCTCCTTTAACTTATCTTCCAAACTCCTTACCTCCTCTTCAATCTTTTTATTTTGAACTTCCTGTTGTTTTTTTAATGTGCAACTTTCCCTAATACAAATCCCTCTTACCACAGCTTTCATTGTATCCCATAATATGTCTTGCCGGTTATTCTCTTTCTCATTAATCTCCCACATTTCCTGCAGTTCTTTCTTTATTTTCTCCCTTATGTATTTTTTATTCACCAACCTTACATCCAATCTCCATCTCTTCGCTTGTCTATAGTCTTTCTTGATTGCCATGTCCATTGTCATTAACGCGTGGTCAGTAACCTTAATAACTCCAATATCACAATCTATAATTTTGGGTAACATATTTTTTGATACAAACATGTAATCTATCCTTGAATAACTCTTAAATCTCTGTGAATAGAAGGTGTATTTCCTTTCTTCCCCTCTTAAAACTCTCCACACATCCAATAATTCTTTCCCTTCCATTAATTTGCTTAACTCTGTCTTCCCCACCCTCTTAATATCTTTTAATATGTTATCCCTATCTTTCCCTATATCTAGTACCATATTAAAGTCACCTGCCATCACCATATGCTTTTTGCCCACTTCTCCCAACACGTTAAATACTTCATCAATAAATTCCATTTGTTTCCCATTTGGAGCATAAACATTCACCAATACATATTCCTCTTCTCCCAACTTGCAGAACATAATAAGAAACCTTCCATTTTTGTCTTTCTTTACACTTTGAATAGTTATACCACATGTCTTTGAAATTATTGTTGCCACCCCTCTCGATTTCGAAGTTCCATATGCCTTCTCATAAACGCCCACCTCCCTCATTCGAAGCTCATTAACTCCATCTTTGGCCTGATGAGTTTCCTGTAAAAAAATTACATCTATTTTTTTTCTTTAATAACATTTCAATCCTTTTCCTTTTAATTACTGTTCCTAGCCCTTTAACATTCAATGTTGCCAATCTAAGTTTATTTTCCATCTCTTTCTTTCACACAAATCTTTAAGTCGGTCTCCCTCTGTGTGACCCATTCCCCCCCCCCTAACCCTCCCCCCCACATTCACCCCCAATTTCACCCCCCTCCTCACCAGCTTCCTGGGCATTGGGTTGGACCTAGTTCTGAGTAAACAAACACAGGATTATAGTTCATGACTCTTAAATTGTGTGCTACATAACATGGCTGGTTTATAATGAGCACAATATTTATTCAATAATTTGACTAGTTCTCGTTGTTGCTGTTGTTGTTGTTAAGAAAAGAGTAATCAAAGCCTCAAAAGATATTGTCTTATTCCCTCTCTAAAAACAAAAATAGAATAGTCCTTGTGGCACATTACAGACACCCTGAGTTACAGAAGCAGACTTTAGATTATCAAGTTAACGCACACTGAATAGAATTATTTGCTTCTCTTTGTTGTACTGTAGTGGAATCCTAAACACAACACACATGTGCACACACACACACACACACAAAACATTAATTTTGGCTAAAGTCAAAGGGTAACTTGAATCTAGTTGCTAGGTGTGTTTTTTCTCTTTCTACTACAATGACTTTAATTGTTTCACATTTCTAATAAACACAAATCATTAAAGAAATAGACAATATACATTATGGAAGTTTGAATTCCCTAGGTCCCTCAATACCAAACAATGGAACATGACCAGCATCAATCTTTGAGGTGCCAAGATTACATGATTGATGGCAATATTTTCCACATGGGACCTCTACTTTCTGCTGTAGTTATCTGATGTGATAACCATCTGATCCAATACATTTGCAGCTTATAACACACACACACACACACTTACAATATGGTAGAGATGCTACATCCTTGATTTTTTTTAAAAAAAATAAACTCGAGCTATAGACAAGTTTCAGGGAAGATAGTTTATAGACAGAGTTTAGAGAGAGGAGAAAACAGATCAGTCTCAGATATTCCACTTTTCAATATAATCTTAACATTGTAATTACGGGTTTTTATTTTTATTTTGAAGACTTATTTAAATAAGGACTTAATCAACAGGGCCCAAAATTCTATTACTTATGAACACAATGCAATTCTGATGAAGAGACACAGAGATTGATGATACAAGAATCATAGTCTGGCTGCTATGGATGGGTTTTGGGCTGATATGGTGCCTCTTCCCCTTGTTTTCTCTCTCACCCTTGCCACTACACCCTCCCATCATATATTCCTGTTCTCTGCTGATTTGAGCAAACCATAGTTTGCTATATCATCAAACCTGGCCCAACAATAGTTTATACAGGCCAGTTTGCCAATTTGGATGTAACAAGATACATGAGAAGATAACTTGTAAAACTATAGTTCTCATCTTGTGATTAAGGTGATAGGCAATAGATGAAAGGGTTTGAGCATCAGTAGTTTTGCAATAAAGGAGTTTATAAATGATAATGTTTTAGATTACATTAGAAGCATACTCTGAGCAGTATCCAATAAGACACAAGTGATAATGTAAATTACGTTGCACTAGCATAGGGGATCTAGTGCAATGACAATTGTGTTAGCAATGGGATTCCTTGGAAAACACATTGAGCCACTAATGCTATTGGCATTACCTACACTAGTACAACATAATTTACATTAACATTGGTGTCTTATTGGATACTGCCCTCTGTTCGTAGTTTCAAAAATTCAGTCTTCATACTACTGACTTAAGTATGGATTCTGGTCCAACACACAGGCTACTTTACAGGATAGATCAAAGGGCATAAAGAAGAAATTTCCATTTATAACCACTTGTATCCTCATTGTGGAAAGTTACTATCAACACTGGGGAGAGAAATCTAATTCTTAAACAGGCAAGTATCTACCTGTTTAAGCCACTGAATCACCATAATGAACACATCAGGTCAACAGTGCTGTATGTTATCAACTTGTATACTGTATTCATGATCTTTGTTTTGATAAGGAGCATGGCATACTTTAGCCCTTCAGTATGTTGAGATTTACTATTTACTGGCAACCATTTATTATTTATTGCCTTTGTACTTGAATTCCCCCCACCCACCCACACAGTCAACCATTTGGGGTGAAAACAACAGAAAAGAAATCCAGCCAGGTATAGCCAAGAGTGAACAAAGCATAAAAGTAGGTAAGTCCTGCTTCCAAGCCTTTTTCAGACTTTGAGAGAGAAGAAGGGAGAGAGATGGAACAATGAAGGCTGCTGGCCATTCTTTCAAGGAAATGTATGTTCCCTTATTGGTGGGGAATACAAGTGATAATATCAAACAACAGGGTGGTCTAATCTTTGCAAAGTTTGTGAATGGAACATGTACACTATGGCAACACTGCCACTCTGCTTACACAGTTGACGTAGCACTTTTGTAAATGACTTGTTGTGCTAAGCTGACACCACGAGTTTTCTGTGGAAACCCATCATTGCAGCTTACGTTATTTGTGTAGCACTAGAGGTCACTTACTCTAGCACTTCATCAATTGCATAAATGGAGTGAGAGTGTTGGACACTGCCCTAGGGAGAACAGATACATGGTTGGGATGGCAAATTATATCCAGACATGTCCATAAACCTGAGCTTCTACCTCAAAAGATGTCTGAAATGAAAAAAAAATATTGATTGTTTCCCGCTACAGAGTAATAACTTTGGGGTGAAAATTGTTGAATTATTATTTTTAGAGCACACCTCTGTTGAGCCTTTAAAAAACATTCCTTGCATTTTCTTCAGTTGCAAGAATGTAAACGCATTTGCAGCTGCCGCACAATAAGAAGAAATTGGCCACAATTTCAAGTAAAGCTTGGAGTCAGTGCTGGCATGAGCATGTTTGCAAATGGTAATGAAGTCATCCTCTATGGGAATGTGCCAGGCTTCTCTGAATTTGTGCACTCCTTATTGGCTGACCCTTGGAACAGTATTATTGCCGACTTTGAACGGATGCTACTGCAAAGCCTTTTTAGCTGGAAATAAAAGCAACATAATGAGCAGATCTGCTAAGGGATGGGCTATTGAACCACAGTGAAAAGGCTAGCATTGCCAGCACCTAAAGATGCCTTTCAGGAGGAAGCCTGCAGCTGAACAGATTGAGCCGTGTATCCCCGTCCTTGCATACACAGGAGTCATCTGGAAAGAAACATCTTGTTCTTGAAAGAGTAAATGATGAAAAGGAAAAATTAGAAATGTGGGCTCCCTGATCAAGTATGAAACGATAGGTGTTTATCTCATTATTGCTCTTGTCTTAAGCTTTGCTAATGTTTATCTCACCTTCACATTCCAAAGTTTTGTTTTCCTAACTAGCTATTTTACAGCACCACATTTTGAAATAATGTTGGCCTGTGAAATGCCAACACTGATTTTATACAGCATGAATCCACAATAATGCAACATATGGTCTATCCAGATCAAGGATAGACTTACTTTTTCACTGAAAGAAGCCTGAAGGTTATCTATCCCTACTTCTACCCTTGAAAGAATTCATCGTACCTCAAACTAGATTAATACGTATCATCCAGGCAATACATGGCACAAAGAAGAGGAGGAATGAGCCACCTATGGGAGATTTTTGTTAAAAAAAAAAGGGGGGGGGGAGATTTTAAGCTTTGCTATGTACCATAGAAGAATAGAGGGAAACCTCTAGGGTGACAAGAAAATCAAGGAGAACCATGCAAAAATCCCTCTTGACTACAAAAATGGGAATTCAGCCCAGCCCAGTATTTACCAGGGACTGTTTTAATAAGGTCATAGTCTAGGTTTTAGTGCCTTGGTAAAAAAAAAAAATCTTTTTACCATTTCAGGAAAACTACTTAGACACCGCAAAATATATTCGTATTAGCTGTATTAAATATTTGTTTAAAAGAAGTGTACCAGTTTTCAGTGAATTGAACATAATTAAAATTTTAGTTATCTATTCAATGTGTGTTTATCTGAACCAGGAGATCCAGATAATTATTTATAAGTGCAGCTCTCCAAAACGTAATTTAAACAGGTAATAGTAATAAACATATGGGGATCTGCAACAAAAGCTATCACCAGCCAATAACAGGCATCATTGCCTTTAGGTGTATTTAACATGCTCTTCAGGCAACATGCAAGGGATTCAGGTACCTTCACAAGAGGGCTTTTTTATTAATACCTTACATAAGAAAACACACAATCTCTGAAGAGCCACGTGGCAGCAGATGGCCTTAGCTTCAATGCCTGCACTAAGAAAGAGAGAGAGAGAGAGAGCACCCAGACTTCCAAGAGGAAAGCAGATCTAAAATTTTCAGGCTGTCGTAACCCTATATACACAATACAAGTATGCATACATCACAACAGGTGTGCTCTAATGTGCCCCACCATTTTGGCATAATAGCCCTGTAGAGCTGTTCATGGCTCACAGGAGGGTAAGTTTTCAGACAGAAAAGGGGTTGCCAGCCCAGAACCCATATTTGGGTGGGGGAGTCTGCAGAACAGGAAATGTAAAATGTCTTTTATCCTCCTTTTCTCAAACTGCTCTTATATAGTGTGGGAAGAATTTTTAAATCTTGGAGTCCACCTCCACAGCCCTAATCCACACCACCAAAATAATCTATATTCTTAGGGAATCAACATGGCTAATTTTACCCTCAAAGGCATCCTAAAAATAATTTGAAATAAATTAAATTAAAAACTCCCTCTCCTCTTCCATATATTTTTCAACTAAAACCCACATTCTGTGACATTTATTTTAATATACAGAATACACTTCTCCATATCCAAAGAATTCCAAGTATGTATAACCTAATATGTTATTGTGATGTGATACCATTTCACTTCTAAACTAATAGGCACTGCTCTATCCAAGTTTGGTACTGAAGATAATTGCAATTATAATTTTGCCCAACTACTGATTATGCGGATGTTGTCTTGATAATTTACTAATTTCTTAAAGAAAATATGGTGTTATAAGATAGTCCACCATTACTACACAGCACTTATGAGCCATCAAAGTATGTCACATATGTTACCTTGTTTTAATCTATACAATAACCCTGTTAGCTAAATGGCTACCATTATCTCCATTCTGCAACAGCGAAAGTGAAGCTAAGAGGGATGTGGCTTGCCTATCTAGTGAGTTCATGGCTGAAGTGAGATTCAAACTTGGGGACATTCTGGTTCATAGCTCAGTATCTTAACCACTATGACAGAGGTGCAGAACCTCTTTCTGCCCGAGAGCCAAATTCCATTTTGAAGAAGCTCTCGGGGGCCTCATGCCAGTCATGGGTAGAGCCCAAAGCGAAAGAGCCAGGACAATTTTTTTTAAAAAAAATACTAGCATATTTTATCTTAAAGTTCTTACTGCCAGTAACTTAGCCTTCAATTAAGCATTTCAGCTTTTTAGAATGGGGAAGGGAATGCACAAGGTTCTCCCAATCAGTGGCTGGGGAAAAGGGGGTGAAGGCAGGGGAAGGGAGTGTGGCCTTCTGGGGAACCCCAAAGGCCAGATTGGAACCCCAGAGGGTTGGATTTGGCACCAGGGAAGCTGTGGCCCAATTGCTACATGTGGTTTTCAGTCTTGTTTTACATGGCCCACAGAGAGGGGCTGACACAAAGAGCGAGAGAAAGAGAGAGAGAGAGAGAGAGAGAGAGAAAGAGATGGGGTGTCACACAGAGAGAAGGATGGGGCGACAGCAAGAAGGGGGCAGAGAGAGAGAATACTGCCCCCTTCCCCGCCACTGCTTACCTTTTAGGGACGCCCGCTCCCGTCCGGCGCCGGATGAGCGTCCCTAAAAGGTAAGCGCCCCCCTCCTCCCCTCCGCGCCCCCCCTCCTCACCGTTCCGGGACGTTCGCTCCCGTCCGGCGCCGGCGGCTACCGCCAGCGGGCTTTGCGGCTTGCTTTAGAGTAACCCGCCGGGTGATGTCATCACCCGGCGCGCCACCCTGGAGCAGGCTGCGGAGCACGCTGGTAGTAGCCGCCGGCGCCGGACGGGAGCGGACGGCCCGGAAAGGTAAGGGCCCCACTCCTCCCCTCCACGCGCCCCCTGCTTACCTTTCCGGGCCGTCCACTCTCGTCCGGCGCCGGCGGCTACTACCAGCGGGCTCCGTGGCCTGCTCTAGAGTAGCGCGCCGGGTGATGTCATCACCCGGCGCGCCACCCTGGAGCAGGCCGCGGAGCACGCTGGTAGTAGCCGCCGGCGCCGGACGGGAGCGGACGTCCCTCAAAGGTAAGCGCCCCCCTCCTGCCCTCTGCCCCCCCCGCTGTCCACTTTCATCGGCGGGCGCCCACTGGCGCCCGCCAATGGAAGCGGCGGTGGGCGCCAGTGGGCGCCCGCTGATCCGCCAATCCGCCGAACCGGTTCGGAGCCTTTTCGGATCGGTTTGGACTGGATCGGCCGATCCAGCTGTTGGATCGGAAATCGGATAATTTATCCAATTTCCCACTGGACCGGACTCGGATTGTGGATCGGGTCCGATCCAGTGCACATTCCTAGTTTTTATTCTTTTATCCTATTTGCTGTTCAATCTTTGGCTGTGAAGTGGTATATAAATAATGTAAAAAATAATAAATAAATAAATAAATAAATAAATAAGACAACAAGCAGAGTACTAAATCTGCAGTGCAAGAGACTAGGCTGCAATCTGTTTTTTTCTTTTCTTTTACTCAACGGTTTACTCTGGTACCAACATATCTTTGCAGTCAGTCCTGACCATTTTTATCACTCTCAGGGTACCTTCACAGCAATTAATCAGGGATTTGGGCTGATGCAGAACACAACAGTGTGACTCCCTGCAAGAAGAAGGGGTTTCTGGAGAAACATTCCACCAAATATTCCAGCTAATTTGGATCTATAAAACCCATCATATCCCAAACTGCCTCCTTTCCCATGCCTTATCAGCATGTCTAAAATTGGGTGGAAAATTTGCATCTTGAACAGCTAGAACTTATGTTGAAAAGATGCCTAAGGCTTTGGTTAGTCTTCAGGGAAATCATTTTTAAAGATATCATTGAATGGGCCTGAGCCTGAGACCAGGGCTAAATATGGAAGATGGAGTCAGTCTGGTTGGGGTTATGTTGAGGAAGGATGAAACCAAAGCAGCTGGGGGGAAATCTCAGTCAGGAACAAGAAAGAGGAGTTTCTACCATTGTGAATAAGGAAATAGTTAGTCATGTGAACTTTGGGAGTTGGAGAACTGTTGAACAAAGTGGGAAGGATGCCAAAGAAGCAGTGGGAATAGGACGATTTTTTTCTACACACTGATTTGAACTAATCAGCCAAGTGTCTACCCCACGGGGTAGGCAATCTATTGTCCTCTAGATGTTTTGGATTACAACTCCTATTAACCTGAGACAGCACAGTGAATGATCGGGAATTATGTAAATTGTAGTCCAAGACATCTATTTATTATTAACATTTATATACAGTCCTATCAGTTAAAAGCCATCAATGCAGTGTGAACAATAAACAATAACACCCTGCAACAATAAAAGCAGGAACGTTAAAAACAGTAGAATTATTATGGGCATGTTTAGAGAAAGTAAAGTCCTACAACTGCCAGCACTCTTCAGCCAGCATGAGTTGGGAGTTGTAGGACTTTTTTTCTGTCTAAACATTCATAGGATTTCACCCTAAAACATTAATAGCAGGCACCAGAATGCCTAACCCTGTTCTCATCCTATTCAAGAGCTGGGGGAAATACCTTGGCACACATGTAAGCCCCTTAGATTGATGCCAATCATGTATTAATTCGGGTGGTGGCACTAGTACATTCATTCTTGATAGCCCCTTCACATATTGGTGCCCACGGATACAAAACTCCTGAATTGGGCATCTGAGTGCAGGATTGCATTATACAAATAAATATTTTTGAAACCATCTTCTGTATTTTCTGTACAATAATTAAAGTTCAGCAGGTCTCTGTCAAATTCTCACATCTTGAAAAAATGCACAGCATGGATGAGGGATTGAGACAGGGAAAGGAGCTAGAATAATGAGAATTGCTATGACAGGCTGACAGATTTTAAGACTCCCTACTCTTCATTTATATACAGCTGATTTCTGGCTTATGAAAGATTTGCCTAACTACCAAGACATCACATTAGTTTGAAAAAAGGCTGGAAATGAGTGAGAAATTTTAGAAGCAGAAGCTATCAGCAAGGACGACCATTTTGCTGTGATGGTTTTTCACAAGCTATATTGAGATTTTCCTCCTAGACTGTTCTAATTTAACACTTGGGTTTAGGCCAGTGGAAAATATACAATCCTATGAAACAACGATCAGTATCAAGTTTAAGAAGATAAATATTATACGCTTCAAATATTCTTTGTACCTCATTCTTCTTGTAACCAGCTTTCCTGCTTTATATTTATAAACTCTGTTTCCCTTGCATTTTTCTCTTCAATGCTACATTTAAATGTACTTTCACACCCTCAGGCTTTCAACATCACAGCTTGTTGCCATTTAAAGAACCAAGGTGCCAGGAGTATGATGGGGTTATGTGTTACCAAACTATGACTGCTTATTCATGTTTAAGTTCTGTCCACAAAAGGGATTGGCTTTCCAGTCCTCGATCACCTCTGGGGCACAGTGTATTTCTCTTAAAATAATAATAATAATAATAATAATAATAATAATGATAATAATATTTCTTACCCACCTCTCCATTTGGATCAAGGCAGGGAACAACAGCAAGTATAAAATATGATAAAATACATAAAACTGATTAAAAACATGGCACATATTATAAAACATCATAAAAACATCCTAAAAACATTCTAAAATTCCACTGGAATTTCTCTTGGATTGAAAATGTCCACAGATCCTTTCTTAGACCAGTAATCCTGGTAGCACAGACCTGAAGAGCCCCTTGCTTTGGGTCTGTGGCAACTGAGAGCACTGTATCTTTAGAAAAAGTGGTTATTTAATTAAGGCTGCAATCCTATACCCACTAACCTGGGAGTAAGCCCTATTGAAATCAGTGGGACTTGCTTCTGAATAGACACACATAGGACTGCAATTTCACAGTGATGTTTTACAAGTATCCTTGTGCCAACTCAAAACTAACTATCTGCCCCACATTTGTTAGTGGGCAATTGTTTTCATATGTGACTAAAACTGTTTAGAGAACTCATATACTGGCCTATTTGGAGCAGATTCATGATAACGTATGCCCAGAGCCATTTGGTGGGTATTTTTAAGACAGGGTAATATATTTTTAAAAGGACCTACATTTTAAATTGGATCAACTCCAACTTTCTGACTTCCTAATGAGCTCATAGTAAAAGTTTTAATTACCATTCAAAAACCCAATTCAAAGATCTAGTTTGCTCACTTTTGACAGCTCTGCAGGGATTTTTTTTTCAACGAGACACATCATTTTCTTTATAATAAGGAAAAGCTGTGCATGAACTCCCAGCTCTGAATAATGTGGTTTATTTTTAACTAGCTAGAGCCTTCCACCTTCAAAAATGATACCAGCAGCCAGTTCCAGTCTGGATAAACAAGATAACAGATCACTGCCACGAGAGCCCCTGGGGTGAACAAAGAAAGTGTTGGGTTTGGGATTGGGGCCAAAGCCGCCCATTACTCTGACATTCAATGAGTGGCTTTGGGCACTGCTATCTCTCAGAGTAATGTACTTCACCCAGTTATGAGAATAAAATGTGATAACCCCATGTTAACTGCCCTGACTACTTTGGACAAAAGGGTGGAATAAAAATAGTAAGACCATGTGGTAAGGCAGGCTGGATGCTGCAGCACCTAGGAGAGCTCCTAGTGAGCAATTTTCTTGGACAAGATCTGAGACCAACTTGATGCCTTTTATGCAGACTTTTATCAGCCCCAGCCTGCATAGTGAAAGGACAGGAGTGCTGGAAGTAGTAGTCCAAAACATCTAGAGGACACCAGGTTGGGGAAGGCTGCTTTTATGTTTCACTCCAGAAGCCCCATCTCTGTCATGCCCTCCCTTTTCAGAGTATGAACTAGAGCCTCCTGGGCCTTATGTCCCTGGCGAACAAGACACTTCAGGAATTGGGGTCAGACCAAAAAGATCCTGGATGCTCAGCAAACAGGCTTCTTTCTCCTCCAAAGGTGGAAAGCTCTGTTCCACTGTGGAGGCTGAGCAGCAACCTAGACCCCGAGAGCATAATCATCTCAGAAGTAGGCCAGGTTGGCTCCTCTGAGAAGGAGTGCTCTTCAAGTGTAAAGGTATCATCATGAACAAAGTTCTCCTCATGAGTAAGACATTTGCCAGAGGGCCTGTGATGAACAGCAGCTGAGGCCTGGGTTGGGCTCTGGAAGCTCTGGCTATATAAGCTTTCAGTCTTGCTAGCTGCTAGAACAAAACTTATTTCAACTTCTACTGCTGCGAAGCCTTGTTTTTTTGTCTTTTGAGCTAGGCGTGGGGGTCTCTATTGTTGGTCCAGGCTTGGGCTGTCTGGCATCTTGGGCTTTTTGGCATCTTGGGCTCAAGGCTCTCTGGTTCTGCACTGGTGCTTAAGCCTGGTGGTTTTTCTATTGGCACCACTGGTTCTTCAGCCTCTAAGACTGTGTCTAGATCACTGCAAGACTCTAGGGTCATGACACCAAGGTGGAAAAGGAGACGTGTGATAAGAACAGCTTGATGTGCTGGAAATTTAATTCAACATCCTGTTTTAATAGTGGCTAGCCAGGAAGCCCACCAGCCATGAAAACACCAGACCTCCAGCAGCTAGTATTCAAAGCCATACTGCCTCTGAACATGGAGGTTCCGCATGGCTAATAGCTAGAAGATACTTACTTTGATAGTAAATGAACAGGTTACAGCAGCCTTCAGAAACTACCTTTGAAGTCAGTTGGTGGTGATTTGATGTGATGTGATGTCCCCCAAAAGCATGGTAATATTAGAACACAGAACCTTTTTTTTAATCATCTATCTGCATAAGAACTGCTTTGCTCAATCATCCCACGGTCCACCTAGTCAATCATTCTTTCAAACAGCAGCCAGACATATGTCCCTGGAAGTTCACAAGCAAGACTTGATGGTTATCCCCCATTGCTTGCTTGTTCCCATGAGCACTGTGGGGGCATTTCATTTAGCTACCACAACAAATAGCCATCAACAGAACTATCTTCCATAGATTTGCCCATTCATTTTAAAGCATTCTAGCCAGTGCCACAAATTAATGTTGAATTATAGATAGAGTCAACTCTATGGATTAGTCTTGTACAATATTTGGAAATCAGATCACATGTATTTTATGCTGAATTCTAAAATTCTAAAATGTTACCCATTTAGGAGCAAGGTGACAATACAATGTACAGATTTGTAATGTTGCATTGTCACCTTGTCCCTAGAATGGTACACTGCATTGCCACTGCTAGAATAATGTGATTTTCTAAAATGCCATGGGAACTGTGGGACTGCATCTTAGGCCTGGTGTCAGGGTCTGTGGCTGGGACTAGCTCTTCTGTAAGCCTTTGATATCATTCCTTCTAATCTGGTTGGCTCTGCCTCAGCTAGGTCAGAGTCTGAGCTGCTGTTCAGAAAGGGGGTAATGACAAATGAAACCTAATTATGCATCACTGCACACAGGATTGTGACCTTAAATGCAGAGCTTCTCTCAACCAAATGTGGATGGCAGGTTAGTCATATACTGTCTAAATACGGGATCTCTGCAATGACTGAGGCAAGAAAGGAGAATCTGAGCAATGTAAAACTATTATCCTGAATTGATATGGCTGGGCTTAAAAAAAAAAAAGTCTACCACCTGTATTTCAGCATATTTGTAGAAGTGTAATAACGGAAGCCAAATGATGGATAAAAGAATTGGAAATGGACTTACAAAAACTGTATTGTTCTGGCATATAAAACTGATAATGGAGTTATACCTGTACTGGGAAACAGATATAATGGGTTCTTCACATAATTGTATTTCAATGGTAATCCAAATGATAGTAACCTTATTTTGTTAATAAATGGCCTATCTTTCCCATTATAGCCTTGGTTTTATATCCGTGCTAGTAGGTCTAATGAAATTTGACACGGCAAAGCATTTACAAATTATCTCAGCCGAACAAAAGGTTAAAGCAGCCTTCTCCAATCTGGTAACTTCCACATGTGATGGACTACAAATTCTATCATTCCTGGCCAGTATGGCCATTCTGACTGGGGGTGATGGGAGTTGGCACCAAGTTGGGGTAGGCTAAAAAACAGCATTGACTGGAATGTTGCTGACTAGCTGGTCCCATGGAAAAGGAACAAGATACCCACCTTTGCTCAGAAAGTACGCAAATGTGAGTTTCCTATACATTTGTCAGGGGAGGGGTCTGACTGACAATAAATTATATAGTATATAGCATGAGTATATAGCAAGATTTTCATCATTCATTTGGACCCTTCCTCCCAGTTAACCTCAGACTCAAGTGTGGTTCCATATTTTTTTTCAGGCTACAGACAACAGATCCAACATTATGCCCTCATCCATTTACCTCTGGCCCACTTGTTCCCTGCCACATAGCCAGCTATCTCCCAAATTATATGCTTCGACTTATCATTGCCAGTTCCTACTTAAAGTTCTTACTGTTCCATTACACAATGGGCCAATCTAGCATTTGGGTCCATCCACACCATGAACTAGCAGTGGGAAGAGCTTGTTTCTGGTGGAACCCCATGAGTCTGAAATTCTAGTCTCTTCCTCCACTCATCAGTATTCTTGAACTGCCAATGTCAGCGTTTCTTTTATTTGAGACATCTCCCTTTTAATTTCCTTCCTGCTTCCTCCCTCACTTCAGCTTCTGTGTCCTTTTTGTCCTGTTCTTGCCACTGCTGCCACCATATGTCAACTTGCAGTCTTGGCAGGGACAGGGCCATCAATGTGCAATCCGATCATGTGCCAGTAGAACCAGGAAGGAGAGGAGTAGCAATGTAATAGCAGGCATACCTTTCATTTTAACCAGCCCATAGAATGCCTCTCACTAACCTAAAGCCACAGACATTTGTTCATGCTTCTCACCCCCAAGAACCAGTCATGCTTGCAGAAAGGCATAAGAGCTACTGGGTTGCCTAGAATAAATTCTAAGCAAAGGAAGCATTGCGGTATTTGCAAATGATCTAGTGTACAGGCTTCCAGAAATTACCACCATGCCCATTTTCATGGTAACCTGTGGGACACTCCAATACCGCAATTTTATCTCGAAGGTATTTTTGGTGCCAAAATTGAACCTCCTGAGATTACTCTAATATATGCCAGGCATCTTAAAAGTATGCTTTTCAGGGTAACCTTCTCAGTTGCTTACAGACCCTTCAAAACCACAAGTAGAAAAGTATGCAAAGAAAAATCATGCTTAGTCAAGGCATTTAATCCTACGCTGTCTAAATGAATGACAGCATAATTTCTGCACCTTTGTGCACTATTCAGTGTAACTCAGTTAAAGGTATTTTGAAATCTAAAGCAATCTATACAGGTCAGATATTTTTAAATGCACCCACTGTAAGACTCACTTCCAGGACTACATTTCTAAAGGACAGAGAAAAAATGTCAGGATTTTCAGTACCTAATGCCATGCCAATTGTGCCAGTCTATACACTGAAACATTTTGCTCATGATCAAAGCCAATATCTGGGATGATGGGAGTTGATGTGTGCAAATACCTACTTGCAGAAACGGTCAATTCATGTGAGCAGTATAACCTCAGGGGGGCATAACCACAGAAGATCAAAGACACTACTTTCATAAGTAGGTGATGCACTGGAAACCAGCAGCCTTCTCATAGGAATAGCTAATGCAATTTTATTTCTGCACCTCTTTGAGTTATACAAGAATATTACTCACATCATAAGCTGCTTCTGCATATCAATGGGTACACAGACACAGGAGCCAGAAGTGTGAGGAACATGGGTGATGCGAAGCTGCCGTATAGCAGACTAAACTAATCGTCCATCTAGGCCAGCCTTCTCCAACCTGGTGCCTTCCAGGTGTTTTGGACTACAACTCCCATCAATTCTGACCATTGGCTGGGATAATGGGAGTTGATGCCCAAACCATCTGCAGAGCACCAGGTTGGGCAAAGCTGCTCTAGTCCAATAAGTACTCCGACTGGCAACAGGGCCCCAGGCTGTTCCTTTTAACTGGAGATGCCATGAATTAAAATGGGGGTCTCTGCGGGCAAGCATGTGCTCTCCTGCAGAGCTATGGCCCTGCCTTCCTTTGGCAATCACATCTGAGCTGGGATGATAAACCTGAAACCTGCCATGACCCAAAGATTCAGCACAGAGTTCCAGATGGAACTGGAAGAAGGTCTAGGGAAAGGATTGTATATATTGGAGAACTATCGTAGCTCAGTGGTACAGCATGTGATTGTGATTTGCATGCAGAAGGTCCCTGGTTCCATCCTGGTGTCTCCAGGTAGGGCTGGAAAAACTCCTGCCTGAAATCCTGGAAAGCTGCTGCCAGACAGTGTTGACAATGCTGAGCTGGATGGACCAAGGACTCAGTATAAGGCAACTTCTTGTGTTCCTTTTTTTCTCACCCTGACCCCTAGCTTGCCAGGACCTCTCATGTCTACCACCAGAAGGTTGATGAGGCATCAGTAGCAAGCCCAGGTGGGGGACCCAAACATGTTGATTAATTTATGGTATTTTAACTATATTGCAAGGAGGTACAGAAGTTTGGTTAGTAGGCAGGGTACAAATATTTCAAAGGAATAAATACCAAGTACAGAACATGGTAGCCTAAATAACCAGTTCTGTAGAAGGAACACTCCTATCAGTGCATATGTGCCTATTAGGCTGTGAGAAGCTAGAATTCTGTCATCCCCCCCCCCCCCCCCGAGCAGTTCAGTCCTGCTGGCTGTGGAAGTTTCAAGTGACAGTATCCTTCTGTCAGGAGCCTGGCTGTTATCGTCATGTGAGAATGAGCAAGTTCTCACACTTTGTTATCCTAAATAAGCATGAGTTTGAAGTGTTTAAATAGCTGTATCATCTTAACAACAAATCTGAGGTATTGACAGTACAGCCCTTTAATGTTTATTTGGAGGGGAAAAAATTCACTGTCTTCAGTGGAACTTGGAGCCAAAATACATATTATGCTAACTGAGTAACAGGTAGTTCAGGATTGTTACTATATACTCTTATGTAAATACATGCCATTAATTTGGATTGAGACCATGGTGCACCATCACCTTTTTTCCCTTGCAGAGAGGGGATTTCAGAAAGGGAAATTAGGGGAGAGCCTAATTAGGGGAGAGCTCCCCACTGGAGCACTATGGTCCCAATCCAAACTGGGCCGTGCATGCTTACACAAGATAAAATGTAAGACAAGTCTCAGCTACATGCTCTGCAGTTAGTGAAATGTGAGGTTTGGCCCTTACTCCCTAGTAAATGTGTTTAGGACTGCAAGCTAAAATACTTTTATGCATCAGCCTGCAAAAAGAAACTGCCTCTTTAGCACTTTACTATGAACATTAAAAAAACCTGTATGACCAAGCTGAGGCAAATATTTTATACATGCAGGCATTGTACAACAGACAAAACACCCCTAACTACATTTATCTCTGCACTCTTGAAAATGTGTAATCTTAATGCATTTCTATCTTATATCGGGATTCTTTAATAGGCTTTGTTCAAGGACATGAATGACTCCATAACAGCAAATACAGGAGTGCTGGAGGAGGGGCACCCTAGGGAAGAAGGAAATGATGTGCTACACAGATTTATCAGTGTAAATCTATCCGTTTGTCAGCAAAATCTGAAAATATATTATTCAATGCCTCCTCAAACTAGAATGGTTAATAAAAATTCTCTGCTTGAAGCAAAGGTTCAACCTAATGCAAATTAAACTGGATTTGCTATCAAACCCTCAAAAAAGGGATGCTTATCTATAATAATAAAAGAAGATGTGTATTGTCTGCCTGTCCATCTGTCCTTCACATCATCATGCCAAGACTGTGAAACCTAGAAACCTGAAACTTGGCATGTGTACTAAGGAGAACTAGAGGTGTGTGCCTCAGGGTTATTTTGTTTTCAAAACACATTAGTTTTGAAAACATTCTGGCCCCAAGGACATGGTAGAACCATCTGAGGCCCGCTGTAATACATTTGCTGGGCATTTCCAGAATAAAATCTCTGGCATCCGTCAGGACTTAGACTCCAGTGTTATAGCAGGTGAATCTAGTGAGGTATCCAGAGCACAGGCTTGTCCTGTTTTTTTGGATGAGTTTCAGTTGGTGCAGCTCGAGGATGTTGACAAGGTGCTTGGACAGGTTCATGCAACCATTTCCATATTGGATCCTTGCCCCTCTTGGCTAATAAAAGCTAGCAGGGATGGAACAACTGGCTGGGCCAGGGAAGTGATAAATGCCTCTTTGCAAGAGGGAGTGGTCCCAGTGAGACCACTCCTAAAGAAATCTTCCCTGGACCCTGAAAATCTTAATAACTACAGGCCAGTAGCAAATGTTCCATTCCTGGGCAAGGTCCTGGAGCGAGTGGTTGCGTGCCAGCTCCAAGCACTCTTGGGTGAGACTGATTATCTGGATCCATTTCAGTCGGGTTTCAGGCCTGGGTTTGGTACGGAAACAGCCTTGGTCGCCCTGTATGATGACCTATGTTGGGAGAAAGACAGGGGCAGTGTGACTCTGTTGATTCTCCTTGATCTCTTAGCGGCTTTCAATACCATTGACCATGGTATCCTTCTGGGACGACTGACTGAGTTGGGAGTGGGAGGCACTGCATTGCAGTGGTTCCACTCCTACTTGTGGGGTCGGCTCCAGAAGGTGGTGCTTGGGGAACATTGCTCGGCCCCGTGGATTCTCCAGTATGGGGTTCCGCAGGGGTCAGTTTTGTCCCCCATGCTGTTCAACATCTACATGAAACCGTTGAATGCAGTCATCCGGAGTTTTGGAGTGCGTTGTCATAAGTACGCTGATGACATGCAGCTCTATTTCTCTTTTTCATCTTCATCAGGTGAGGCTGTGGATGTGCTGAACCAGTGCCTGGCTGTGACAATGGACTGGTTGAGGGCTAATAAACTGAAACTCAATCCAGACAAGACTGAGACGCTGTTAGTGGGTGGTTCTGCTGGCCGGATGGTGTTCAACCAGTTCTGGATGGGGTTGCACTCCCCTTGAAGGAGTGGGTTCGTAGCTTGGGGGTTCTCCTAGAACCATCTCTGTCACTTGAGGCGCAGGTGGCCTCAGTGGCACAGAATGCCTTCTACCAACTTCGGTTGGTGGCCCAGCTACGTCCCTATCTGGACAGGGATAACCTGGCTTCAGTTGTCCATGCTCTGGTAACCTCCAAGTTAGATAACTGCAATGCACTCTACGTGGGGCTGCCTTTGAAGGTGGTTCGGAAGCTGCAGCTTGTGCAAAATGCAGCGGCCAGATTGATAACTGGAACCAGTAGGTTCGAACATATAAGACCTACTCTGGCCCGCTTGCATTGGCTGCCTGTATGTTTCCGAGCCTGGTTCAAGGTGCTGGTTTTAACCTATAAAGCCTTACACGACTTGGGACCACAATACCTGATGGAATGCCTTTCCCGACATGAACCTACCCGAACACTACGTTCAACATCTAAGGCCCTCCTCCGAGTGCTTCCTCCGAGGGAAGCTCGGAGGTCAGCAACAAGAGAGAGGGCCTTCTCTGTGGTGGCTCCCCAATTGTGGAACGATCTCCCCGACGAGGCCCGCCTGGCGCCAACATTGTTACCTTTTCGGCGCCAGGTCAAGACTTTCCTCTTCTCTCAGGCATTTGGCAATATCTGAGGAGCCTGGGTTGTTTTGTTTTGTTTTTGTAGCTTTTTGAAGTGTTGAAGTGGTTTTTAAATGTACAGATTGAATGTTTTTGCTGTTTTAATTTTTGTATATTGTTTTTAATTGTTTTTAATCCTATGTAAACCGCCCAGAGAGCTTAGGCTATGGGGCAGTATACAAATGTAATAAATAAATAAATATATTAGTTAATTTTAATTAATTTAAATGTGTCCATGTAGTCAAAGGCTGCAGTAACACATTCACCATTTAGGGGGAGACTTCCACTACCATCACATAGATTTGCAGTCTATACAGTATGAGGCCACTGGAGATACATAAGCCCACCCCTGTCTCCCCTCTGGGGCATCTGTCCCTCAAGGTAATGGAGTTGACAGATCCCTCTTTTAGGAGGCTATATGAGTACACAATGGCAGGGACCATTCACAAGGGTGTCAGCAGACATGTCTTCACTTGGGCAGGAAAAATGTGACCAATTCTGACACATGTGTACAATTCTGAATAAGTTTGCTTGAAGGCTTCACTGTATCAGTTTAAGGGTTATTCCAACCTGTGCAAAGCTGGCTTCATTCACTAGTATTAAAAATAAGAATGAAAGCATACCCTTGACTGCTGAGTAGCATTATTCTGGAATTATTGCTCCCTCTTCCTGAGTGTTAGAGCAGTACAACAATGGAACTGTCAGCTATGTTTTAAGATGGATTCCTGCATTGAGCAGGGGGTTGGACTCAATGGCCTCATAGGCCCCTTCCAACTCTACTATTCTATGATTCTTTCATGATGGTATCTATATATACTTGAGAAATCAATTAGATGCAGATGAGAGACCAAAAAACTAGACACCAAAATAAATATATATTTATTTCAACCCTTCAAAGAGCCTTAGTTATGTCTTCAAGTACTTTATTCTTTAGTCCTCTGGCAAGTCAGTTTCAGGTTCCAGTGTTTAATTGTGTTCTTATATTAAGCCAGCCTTCCTCAAACTGATGCCCTCCAGATGTGTTGCACTACAATGTCCATCATGCTCAACCAGCATTTCTCTGGCTAGGGATTATGGGACTTGTGGTCCAACATATCTGCAAGGCACAAGGCTGGAGAAGCCTGCATTAAGCTAACATATTTTGTCACCATAGATTTTTATAAATAGACTAGTGCCTTCTTTTTCTAATCTCAAGAATATGTTTGTCAATAAACAATATGTGTTGATGTGCACATAGTTCACACTGCATTACCTTAGCTAGTTTAAACCATCGAAGCCATTTTTTCAGTAAATCTACACTCATTAAAAATATAGACAGAAGTCTGGGAAATAGCAATCAAGCCAGACAGATTACGTGCCTTAAAGCTTTCCTTCTCATCTAAATGGTTTTCATGGAGCACTTTTCTTTTAGCACTTAATTGGGAAACTATCAAAAAAGAGACTTTTTGATACATTAGTATAGAAAACAACATTCCAGTTCCACTTTGTATATCATTATAAAAATGAACTAAGATATAATATTAGATCTGCTGAAAGCTGGAAGCAGTTTACAGAGTACCATGAAGATTTATTTGACCTCTGTTGAAGTCTTCAAACATTTCCCTCCTTGTGTATTTGCTCTTTCCACTAGATATTTTGAGAGTTCAAGTGAAATCATGGTATTTTTGGTTTACTGCTATTATTCATGGACCAGTCATGTCATCTTTTCAAATAAAAGTTCAGTGAATGGTCCAATTCCCTGCTCTACCACCTCATTCCCTAACCTACACACACACACACACATTTCCCCTCCAATAAAACAAGGCTGCACTCTAGAGCATTTGTATCACAATGTGTCTCCCATTTAGCCTTCAAGTTAGTAGCTCTAAAGCTTGATGGGGCAAAGGGAGAATGCAGTGGCATCCATCTGTATGAGGATAGTCTTACTCACCACAGATGATCAGTGCAATTTTAGGCATGCTTACTTAGTGGAACTCACTTTCAAGTAAATATGTTTAGGATTGTGCTGCACACCATAATTCAACTTTGGGGGTTGGGGGTCTGATTTCATAGATCTGCTCCTCTTGGAGCTATTCCAAATCAGACCCAGAATCCCTCCAGTCTGATCTGAAATGTATATGTTTCGGCCTGCCCACACTGCTCACTGCCAATTCTCTTCCCTTTCCCACTCTTACCAAGGTGAAACAAGTCTTGAGGAGGGCTTCTGGACTTCATTGCTGTTGTAGGCCTCAGACTTCAGGCCTTAGACATTGGTATAAGCATGTGTAATAGCACCGAGGAAC
This sequence comes from Anniella stebbinsi, assembly GCA_029215795.1. NCBI lineage: Eukaryota > Metazoa > Chordata > Lepidosauria > Squamata > Anniellidae > Anniella > Anniella stebbinsi. The sequence continues at coordinate 52,660,081 of JARDYH010000003.1, forward strand.
ATTGGGATCCATAGGAACTACTTTCCCCATTATTTTCCTCTACCCTGTCACATTTGTTTGTAGCAATGCTATAGCCTAAAGCCTACTATATGAGAGCCCTCTCCACTACCTGGTAAGTGTGGGAAACGAAAGAAGGGTGAAGTCTTGGTGAATCTAAGGAGCCCACAGGAGGGTGGGCTCTAGGCTGATTTGTAATCGGTTGGATTGAAAATTAGGCTCATTGCAAACTTCCAGTAAACATTATCTAAATTATTTATATTTCTCTAGACTGATCCAAATCCGACTGCAGATTTTCATATCATGAATTGACACCCCCTCCAAAACAAGGAAATCTGCAGATTCCTAGAAACCATACACCTGGATTGTTCAAATGCAGAATAACAACTTCATTATTGTGTAGACATTCATCAAACATTGATGTCAGCTAAAAATTCCAGATATGTCAGTATACAGAAGAGGCGTGGCCAAGGTTCCTGGATTTTATCCAATGGGGATTTTGCACTAGTAAAAAGCACTTCTGCTGATGTAAATTAGGCAACTCAATTTTTGTCAATCCTCCTTTCCACTTCAGCCCCCCCCCCTTGCAAAGCTGTTCCTGAGGGTTAAGGGCACCTTCCAAAATAGTTTAGGATATGATGCAGAAAGTTACAGTAGGTGGTGGAGACAGATCAGCGAAAATGGGATGCCTGGGTTTGTTCAACTGTAAGTGCCTTCCAGTAGTGCAAAGCCATAATTGGTTTCAACCCCCTAAAAAAAACTGCAACCTGGCTATATCTAAGAACCACTGTTATCACAATACTGCATGCTGTCTTCCTTCTGACTTGCCAATGCGTGGGGAAAACTTGGGCAGCAGCTTTTTCGACCCAGAGAGTCACGACATTGACATTTGTACTAGATTAGCTAGCTAATTATAGTTACTTGCGATGTAGCCGGAATGGAGGTAGCATGAGCATCTTGATGAGAAGGGTAAGATTGATCGATATTACAGCTGCACATCCATCCCATGCTGCTATAAACCTGGCTCAAAAGTATTAGCAAGAGTATGAAATAAAGTGCATCCTGTGTCTAATATCTTCATGACAGTAATGGGGCATTAACATTTCAAAAGGCCCTCCACACAAAAATCAAGCAGTCTAATTTTATAGAAGCGTTCACCAGACCTGCTCTCCATAGAAAGAATTTAACCAATCCTTGTATGAAGAGCACACCACATAGTGGTCAACCTCGGTAAAACTGTCTTATCATCTCAAAGAAAAAGACATATAGAAATATCCAACCTAATAAAAAAGAAAAAAGACTGTCCCACTGAAGAGTGATAAATCATAATTCCACTGAAAGTATGTTCTGCTTGGCCCTAATTTGGGATTTGCCAATTATTATTTATTCCAGACTGCACCAAAGTAATCATCCAATCACATTTGTCTGAATCACCAAATCATTCAAGCTAACTGTGTATCCCTGTTTAGCTATATTTCTCAGTGTCACCTGTATAAACACCACCACTGCTTATCCAAATATTTTGCTTCATGGCATTTGGCAGTTTTATTGTAGTTAGAATTTTATGGCAGGTAAAAAAAAAACAAGTAGCATATCACATATCGCCAAAACTTGTACATCTGGCCCTATGTCTCAATAAATTCTTTCTCACCAACTAGAACTACCTTTCAACATGATCCTCTGTGTGCCAAGTGAGGAGATTTGAAACACGCAAACAGGCTTTTGGGGGCTGCCCTTACAATCCACTGAAAACAAAATCCTGAATACAATGGTGGAAGCACTGTAAAACTTTCTTAGTTGGGTTGGAATTTAATAGAATGGATATAGCTGTTCCAAGATAGGGTTTTATTCTTTATTATGGTTATATCAATTCTACTGAATTCAGTTGACTGCTTGATGTATGTCTTAATATATTGTTACCAACTGTTGCCTCTGTAATTGAAAGGGCAAAACAGTGAATAAAATAAAACAAAAGACTTTAAGAGGTATATACCCTATGTGCCTTTACAAATAACATTGTGTATATTCTCTTTTTACACTGATATGCAAAAGCTGTTAATTGAACAGAGTTTTTATAATTTCATGCGTAATAATACAATTGCCTTGTTGAATGTTAAATACTTGTCTCAGTTTGACACTGCATAAAATAACATGCTGCTTCTGCCTAGCATGGACATTTCCAAAGTACCAGATAGTCTTAGCTATTTCATTATTTATCAATTAAATTGTGTTGTGCTTTCAAATAAAAACATATTGTTAAATCATATTGTTTTATGATTTTGATATTTTCGCCTCTCTACTGATAACTGGTAACTGTGGCTGAAAGACAAATGGACTACAAGATTCTCAAGCAAATTCAAGAAGTGAGAGGCACAGCTCCCTCTAGAAGAGAAAAGAAGAAATTCCCAGTGGATGTAGCTTAAAGGGAACTGGTGAAAACAAAAAATGACAGATGAGAAAACGCTGGAATCCTAGAGCAATTTTAAACCAAACTGAAACTACTTAAAACTGCTAGCATCTTAGGGGTTCAGGCTACAAACCTCAAACTGCCTGTTCTAGACTTATCTGACCAAGGTCAACAGAACTAACTCTAAGGGAAGTCACTTGAGAAGTAAAGCTGAACTACCTCTAGAATTGCAGGGCATGTTACTACGAGAAAACCAAGCCCAAAGATAGTATTTTCAAACAGTAAAAATGGAACAAAGTATCAAAAGGATCATTCTCTCGAAGCTCATTTAATACATATTCATAAAACCTTGTGTATGCAAAAGTCCTGTTTCTGTAATGAACTCCATGTTAGATTTCAGCTTGTTTGAGAAGGCTTTTTTTGCACATTGTTTATATCAATGACTTTTCTTCAAATCCATCTAAATTCTGAGCTAAGGGAGCATTTTAGATGGCCATCATGTTAGTGCTTTGCATTGAAAGAATCATTAAAAGTGTGCTACAGATGCTGTCCTCTTTTCAGTATTCATCTGGATGCCATATTTCTGCATGTGTTATGTTTTTAAACAAAAAGAGATATTATTTGAAGCTTTTAAAATCTCCTCCAGTTAACCAGCGAATAGCATTTGGGGGGGGGGGGGGGCGGACAAAACTCAATCGACTGCAGTACAGATTATTTTGTACATGAAAATCCTCCAAATATTTGTTTGCATAATAGTGGGTTTATTCACTTAGGCATATTTAAGGTGAAGTATTCTTTGTAAATGCCCTGGGTACATAAAAGTCCAAGCATTATTCAAAAAGCTTTCCATGTGCATATTTCTAATTAAGCTCTTCTGGATACAGAATAATACTCAAAACAAACACATCTTTTAGAGGACTAACAAAAGCCAAATTAGCCAGAATTGTTTTATTGTAGAATTATATATTAAGGTCACTGAGTTCACAGTTCTGAGGAGAGAAATAACATCCTGGAAAAAGGTACCATTAGAATACTAAAGATGGTGCACCTATCTGTAAAATTCCTTCTGTCATATATCAAATACCAGGTTCACACAGAAATCAACTTTTATAGCAACTGTTAGGAGTAATATCCTGAATGTTAACATTGATCTGTTTCTCAAAAATGTTAATACATTTATCTCAGAATTAAGCATAGTTGAATTTGCTGTGTTTGAACCTCTTTTTCATTGTATAAACAAAAAGCAATCACAACAACATAAGTGTTAAATTAACTTTGTGCTATTCAAAGGTAGCTCTTAACCCGCTGTATATATTGTAATATACAAACTGTAAACCAATCAAATTACCATTAGCATTTATTTTATCCTTATTGTCTTGTTATAATATCTGGACAGATATGGAAATTCCTCTGTGAGATCTCTAGCAAAATGTCCCTTTCTGCCTCTCTTTCTCCCAACCAGGGTCTGTTACTAACTCTGTTCTAATGTTTTGTTTTGTAATAGTTCTACGAACAATCAACATCTGATATTGCTCCATTCCAGTGTTTCTTCACCCACTACTCTTTTTAGTTTTGTATACCCTATGTACATTTGCCAGATAACTTAAGCATGACTTCTTTTGAAGTTGTTAGTGAGAAGAAGAAAAAAGAGAGTCAGGCTTTGGTCTTTGGGATAAAACTCTCAATTCCAAAATAAAATCCCTTAAAACAGAGCTAGAGTTTTGGCATCAATTATTAATAAGGGGGCACTTATGCATTCTTTTAATGAGCATGAAAATTAGGTTGGTAATGGCTACAGAGAAGCAACAGAGAAGTGCAACAGAGTCACAATTTCCTAGCAAATGCCATTATCCTTTGTCCTTTGGCTCTTTTTCAAAATGTACTCTCTTCTAGGGATCTGCCTGTTGTACTGATTTTTACTACATGCAAATTAGATCCGTAGTCCACTCTCACTGTCACACAGACTCATTGACTTCAGTGGAAATGCCACAGTGCAAATGACTGCTATGAGTAACAATCACTATACTTCTCAATTTTCAGGTTATATATATTTCAAATGTTCCAACATAGTAATATATTACTTTCCTATATATCTCTCCCTAGGCATTACCATCAGTCTACAACTAAAAAGCAACAACTATAAGAAACAAATGTCTCCTAAACATAAAACTAGGTCACTTTAAATAACAAAGAGTCTTGTTGCTCCTTAAAGACTTCTCCTAATAAATATGCTAGTCTTCAAGATGCTACAAGTTTCTTCATTGTTTTTGTTGCAACAGATTTACACAGCTACTCTCTGGAATAAGTCAAGGTTACTTATTCATACGAGACAAAGTATTTCTTAGAGACCAGAAGCCACTTGAAGGTTTTGCTTTGTCCATCCATATCAACATAGTGGATGCACATAAATCACACATATATTTAGGGTGAAATCATTCAATATCATTATAGCGAGAAGATATATCTAAAAATATGAAGTTTCATGTATTGGGTTTTAAACCAAGATTTTAAGATTAACCCTCTGAGGCTTTTTGTTGACTCAACCAATCGTCTGTCCTGATACTTATAATCTGCTTGTTATATCCGATTTAGAATTAAAAATAACTCTCTCCATTAACAATACTAAAGAAGAGACAGTGAATGTGTGCAAAACTAGGACAGCTGTTCATAGGCTCAAAACATGATTGCAGAAATAAGGGTCACATCATAGGTTACAACATCTCAGTATTTCAAATGAATGCACTCTGAACAGAACCCAAAGCATGTGAAAAATGGGGGAACTGCTGCAAAGATATGACATTTCATGCTAAAATGCACAAAGTCAACACCACCTAACCATCTCCAATCACAAGCGGACATTAAGAAAACAAAACTTGGCATCTCTCATGCTGATCGGAGACTAATAACAGTCTACAGATTGTGGTCAAATGTTTTTCAATGCTCATATAGAACTGCACTTAGAAACCTTTCCAGTTACATTTACCTAGAGGCTTCTTCCTAGCACTTCTCATCTGACAGAAATCGCTCAGCTGGGTCTGATGAATAATGGTAAAAGGCAGCTTGTATCAATGATGATTGAATTACAGATTGTGGAAACTGCCAAAAGGCTCAATCCAATGAGTGTGTTTAATTTATGTACAATATTCGAGTAAGCGGCTTGATATCTTTATAAGAAAACAGGAGGCATTATATTCTTTGTGAAGGGGGGGATGATAACCATTTCCCTAACTTTTTGACTTCTGCCTTTTTAACTTTTTGCTAACAAGGTAGGTAAGCCTACACTCATTTCATTTTAACCTTGCTGCTAACACTATAACACCATATGGCAAACATACATTATCAAAAGGCCATTCTAGATTACTCCTAGAAGTACAAAAAGATCTTTGAAGGAAAAAATAAAGGAAGCATTTTTCTGAAGTTAAACATTACAAATCTGCCAGCTCTTCTTGGGAAGGCGGAATGGAAGATCCATGACAATCATTATTTTTAAATCTCAAAAGCATCACTTTCCTCACGTACCATCACAACCACAACAACAAAAACCTTGCAAATCCTCTAGGGAATACTCTGGAGAATAACATCTATATCTGCATCTAACCTTCAATGCTATGAATCCAATGCATCTAACCAGACTGGAGGGGTTGAGTGGGTATTAATACCTGATGTTGGAAATTGTTGATGCTGAAAATCTTTCTTTACGGAACAGTCATTTGTAGGAGAAGAATAGCAAAGTTGGAAGGTTGCTACTTAAAACTGAACTGCGTTGAACTTATATTCCCCCTTTCTCGCAGCCGCCACTTGGTAAAAGAACAAAAACAAGTGGCAGACAGATCCTTTCGGAAGCTGATTTTCCTATCTGTCAGCAGGAGCTTGAGGATTTGCTCAGTGTCTTATAAGCAGTTTCATTGCTTTGGACACTGTTTTTAGCCCTTTTCTGTCACTGGATATCAGGCAGGATTCATCTTCCCCCACGCCTCCCCCACCCCATCTTTCTTTCTCCCCCTCCCCCTCCTTCCTTTTCACCCCATGTCACCCACCAGCTGACTTCTCCTCCAGAAGAGAAACACTAGGTGGGTGGAGGGCTTTTCGGAGCAGAGTGGGTGGAGATTGCCAGACATCCACCCAGCCCAGCTTTTTTCAAGTCAGCAGCAGGCACTGGACAAACTGCTTTCCCAGTGTCTGTGGAAAAGAAACATGTGCTCCCATCAGTGTCCTTTCAAGAGGCCACCGAGATATCTCCTCCCCTAGCTCGGTACATTTCTCAATTCATGTGTGTGTGTGTATATATATATATATATATACACACACATACCCATACCCATATACACATACACGGATCACGGAAACCATCAGGCAAAGAAATAGCAATCAAGCCCAGCGCTACGCTCCCTTACCTGACAACCAGAAGGAGGAAGAGCCTGTCCTTCAGAGTTCTCGCCTCGGTGACTAGTAGAAGCTCGCTCGCTCGCTCTCCTGGGATGGGAGACTTCAATAACAAACACACAAACACACACACACACACGCAAAAGTGTACGGATGCGAGTAACCTCCCACTCACTCACTCACACATACACACACATACACGCAGGTCTGTGACGCCCCCCCTCCCCTCAGTGCGCGGGCTTTGTGCTGGGGGTGAAGTTTCTGCCGCTGCTGGCAGGCTGGCTAAGAGGAGGGGGAGGAGAGACACCGGGTAGCGGGGCGGATAGGCGCGCGCGCGCGCGCGCGCGGGGCAGCGAGAGGGGCGGGAGAGCCGGCTCTAGAGCATCGAAGCTCTCTGCAGCTTCTCCAGGAATCCCTCCACGGAGAGGCAGCCCATCATCGCCCCGCCGTGGCCCTCCGATTGGTTGAGAGGCGGGGATTGGGCCCCCGGCAGCCAATCAGCCGCCGGGTGGCATAGGTGGGACATAGTTAGGCAGCATCGCCCATGCCATGGCTACGTTCGTTTCTCACTCCCTCTCTCTCTCTCTCTCTCCCTCCCCCGCCCCGCTCCACTCGGCCATCCACAGCTCCTACAGTGGGGAAAGGTGGGGGGGGGGGAGCGGAGGGGAAGGGAGTTCCCTACGAATGACAATCAAGGACATCAAATCAGTCTTCGAATTGATAAAGTGATTGTGTTTCCTCCCCCCCTCCTTTTCTCCACCCTAAACTCTACAATGGAAAAGCCAGTCGCCCGGGTGACCTGATTCTCTCCGTGTCTCCCCACCCCACTCCCTGCCCCCTTCTCTTCCCCCTCCTCCCCCCACCCCTTGCTTTGAAATCTCAGGCAATTTACAGTATGGCATTTTCAGAGCAACAAAAGAGAGACATAGAAAGAGAGAAGCAGCAGATGGGGGAGGGGCGGCGGGAGGGAGCGACTGACACAAGCAGCAATAAAAAAGGGAAATCAAACCCTTTACCCAAACAGCAACCCAAGGTGTTGTCTCGTCTTCGTTCCCTATGCATGGAACCTGCTTACCTTTCTGGGTCTTCTCATCTTTTTAAGAACATTTTCTCCTTTCCCTTTATAATGCTACAGGGATTTGCCTGGAGTGAAGGTGGGGGTGGGAGAGGATACCCTCAATACCGTCTCTCCCCCTCCCCTTCTCTCTTTTCTTCTAGTCCTTCCTCCCCAATCCGGACATGTTTTATACTCCGCTCCCATATGCTTTCTGTAGTAGCAAGTGAAATTAATTTCAATATGGACTTTATGGCGTTCAGGGTTTAAGTAAAACAGAAAGCAGTTTCCAGAGGTTCTTTATGGCTGTGGTTCATTATGAATTGATTTTATAATTGCTCTGTAAAAGGTAATTCACAACACATGCAGTTAGGCACATTTCTTCAGCTGTTGGTTACAAATGTCCAGTTAGACTCTGAACCAGAGAAATCGAGAAGGAGATATACAAAATATGCAGTAACATTATTTTATGAGAGTGCTACATAAAGAGGGGAGAGGGGAAAGCAGAGTAATATTTTATACTTACAGTTTTGCCACATGCAAGTCATGGTGCAACAATATTTCTTGATGACTTGAGCCCAACTCACATAGTCCTTTTCTGGTCTGCTACACCTATCTATCAGCACCAGCAGTTGTATTCTTCTGGGTTTGTGCATGTGTGAATGTGAATGTTCTCCTATATAAGTTCTGTGACAAAGTACTAATTCAATATTAAGAATGATTAATCTTATACTTTCTAAAAATTGTGACTAATCAAATGTTAAATTCCAGGTGCAAGGATGGATTCCCCAGCCCACCAATTAAATACTGATCAGTTTGATGTCACACTGTGTTATGTCCACTCAGGTTCTGTGAGACAGTTTGCACCAAGTGGAATTGAGGTGTGCCATGCACTAAGGAATTGAACTCTTTGGACACCTTTGTGTAAAACCTGCCATCCATGAAAAGTGATAAGAGCTGTCCTAAGAATCAAACTAACAGTCCATTTAGCCAGTACTATAATCCCTGATAAACAGTAGCCCTCCAAAGACTTTCTGGGAAGATTTTTTTTCCAAGTTCTGCTGGCTGCAAACACCAAGGGCTGACCTAAAGACCTGGCAGCAGAGTGGTGGATATCATGACAGGAGAGGAGAATTTAGTTTGAGTCCTTAAGGAACAGCTCTCATGGGAGCGCTGCCAGGGCACAAGGGAAGTAATCAGAAGGAAAGACTCATGCGCCTCAGTGCATACAGGAGTGTAGGGAGGTGGAATGTGGTAGGGGACTGGTCTGGAGCATACCCAAATTAATGTAGCCTTAAAAACCCCAAATTCACAAAGGATAACATTAAATCAGGGCCAGCCCTATTATTAGGCAGAGTGAGGTGACTCCCTCAGGCAACATTTGCAGGGGGGGCATGGTAGTAGCTTCCCAGCTGTTTGTCCAGAACTCCTTGAATGTTTCTCTCTGTTGGAGGACAGAGCCGTGTATGCCACACCATCTATTCTAGGCCTCTTAAATTAGCCTGCTGCTTTGGGTGCCAGTATTGGTAAGATTGAACTGCTAGTCCAGCCAGCTTCTGTATGTGGAATGGGAATAGGCACTATCTTGTCCTTTGCCTCCAAAAGGAAAATATCTTGAGCCAGCATTAATTATAAACTCTCTAAAGAATTATCTTGAGTCCATAGCTGTACAAATTGGAATGCATAGCTTCTCTAGAGCAATCCTATCTAATATGTTAGAGTCGTCTAAGGTGTTTTCAAGATACGTATGGTTTTGGAGTAAATTTGTAATTCCAACTGAAGGTAGATCAAGATGGGTGATGTTGATGTAACTGAACTGCCTTACTGAGAAGCATCTGATTCTTGAAAAAGTACTAAGTTGTCCCACATAGTCAGCACATCACTAGTTCAACTGGACCCACTGAGGGCAGCTGCATGGAGCTCTATTCACGTGGAAGCATTTTTCAATGGCCACCATACAATCGCAATGAGAATAACATAGTAGACATTAACTTGTACTAAAAAGCAGTTCTGCCACCCTATGGAATCTGATCATGTGTACAGTTAAGGTATAGAAGGGGGTGCCCATCTATGATATTAAAGTATTTGAATATGCATTCTAGGTAACTTCACAAGTTTCAGAAAATTCCTGCAGAGTATGCATAAGAAACTCACTACTTTTCTTTTCACACTTCAGTATAATTTGCAAAACAGTTCTGAGTTGTATGAGCTCCCCAAGCATGTACAATCTGCATATGCTGCCATGATGAAGAAGTACAAATCGCTGCTTCACGCATTACACTAGAAGCAAAAAAGAACTTGCACATCCTTTACTAGCGCTTCTCTGCAATATGCAAAGCCACACTCTGCAGTATTTTGATTACATGCCCTGTATTTGTTCATGTCCCCCACTTTCAGACATTTCCCCAAAGGCTCCTTTGTTTTGAGATTAATTTAGAGGCTGTTGGGCATATATGCTGTAACATATTGACTACATTTACAGGATATTTCTAGTATAAGCACGGCAAAATTGCCACTAAACATTTGCATTTAGTCTTTCATGCTTTCACTTATATTACAAAATAAAGCACTACTTCAAAGAGCACCATGTTACCAGATGTTATTGCTTTTGATAGGAAGTACTGCTGTCATTGCATGGGGTTTTTCTCTCTCTTCTCTGCTACTAATTTCTGATACCAGCTGTAGTGTTGATATTACCGTACTAGTATTTAATATTTGTTCATGACAGCTCTCACATTTCATATATTAAAGGATCCTCCATAGAAGCAAACGAACAGTATGAAGACAAATGACAAACCACAGAATAAGCAATCCAAAAATTCAATCCATAAAACGTAGAGCATTATAAATTAATTATATATGCATATAGTTCTGGAAAATAATACATATAAGATAAAAATACTTTGTTAACTTTATGGTACCTCCAAATGTATTTCTACCCTGCTTGGTAGTAATAGTATAATAACAATCAAGATCTTCAGTGCTGCTTCCTAGCAGGACTTTCAGATATAGAATATCTGCTGTGCCACTGAGAAAGACAGCCCTATGGCCTAATTCTTAGAAGTGCTTATCCCTCACACATCAAAGTCAGTGGGTGCATGTTTCAAGTATTCAATATTTCAGGCTAGCTTCAAAAGTAGAGAATAAGATTACTCTAATTTCTTAGAGAAAAGCATTCGAAGTGAATGTTTCACAATGGACGCATCTTGATGATGAGAAAAGTTCAAAGTGCTACTACACTGATTTCCATGAAACTCCTCTTGATAACTACCTGCAGTCTTGTAGCTGGCCTAAAACTCTTTAATGCTCATTTGCTTTCTTCTTCCTTTTCACATCAACCATATCCATCATTATTCATTTTTCTGTCTTTATGTTTTACAGAACAATCCTATGATCTTGCGACACTGGCAGTTGTTAATGCTAGCATTACATTGGAATAATGTAGTTGCAACCTTATGCACTTCCTGCAGCAAAGTAGGAAAAAACAAGAATTAATTCAGCAATGCCAGCAGTCAGTCACATAGCATCCATGGCAGCAACAACACTAACAACTCCGATCAATCACAGTGTTGCACGCTGATGGTATTATCACATTATTTATTCACAGAAGGCACCAATCAGGGAATAGAAATGGTGAAACATCCCCAAAACATCATTTTACTCAGTACATATACTCTGCCCACACACACAGAAATAGTGTGTGTTGCAAAACAGACACCACATGCCTTGCTCCCTTGCACAAGACCCATGGTGTTTTGGAAAAAGGACAGCAACCAACACTTGCAACTTTTGGCCTCCCAAGTGTTCAAGGGTGGGGTTTTTTCATGCCCCACTCTTGGAGATACAGCAGCACCCAGAGGACTCAGAGTCCAATGAGCCACCCCACTTCAGAGAGAATCCTCAGCAGCCTTTCTTATATTTTCCAGGCCTGAGGACATAGACTTCCCCTCAACCTCAGATTCTCCCTCTCACCTGTCTTTCAGCCATCTAGCAGAGGGAAGCTACAGAAATAACCATGGGCCTTGTAAGGTGTACTCTGGTCCCAAGCCATCTGGGGCTTAAAAGGTTAAAATGATGGTTTTATTTATTTATTTATTTATTACATTTGTATATCGCCCCATAGCCGAAGCTCTCTGGGTGGTTTACATAGAAGTAAAACAATTAAAAACAATATACAAAAAATTTAACTGCAAAAACATACAACATACACACAATACACACATACATTTAAAACCACTACAACAACCCAAAAAGCTACAAAAACAAACTCAGGCTCCTCAAATATTGCCAAATGCCTGAGAGAAGAGAAAAGTCTTGACCTGGCACTGAAAAGATAACAATGTTTTGAATTGTGCCCAGTGGCAGCCCATGCAGTTCTTTAAGAACTGGCCACATGTCTTCCCTAATGCATGAGCCAGTGAGCAATCTAGCTTCTAAATTTTGCACCAGTTCCTGCATAGTCCTCAGTAGTCTAGACATGGTGTAATCAGGGCATGGCTAACTGTGCTCAAGTCACATTTTTCCTGGAGTGTCGAAGGCTGACATATCAGCTGAAGCCGATTAACAAAAGGCAGTAAGCAACAGGCCTTTCAGGACCTTGGACAGAGCTGGTGACTTAATCCAACCTGACCTCAGTCTCCGCTGTGCTCTTTTATACTTCCTGGGCCTGACTAGCCCTTTCAGGAGCCATTCCTTACTGAGGAAGCCTTGGTACAGGGGAAGCCTAGCCCTCTGTCTCTCCTCTGGCACTGCCAAGCAGGCTCAATGGAATGTTAGACTCTTGGGGACAAAGATGCCAGTCTCTTGGTGGACTCTGGTTCAGTGACTACAGTCTCTGGGGATATTGGACTCAGAGGTCTTAGACTCAGGGGGGCAAGATCCTGATTGTTGAGCTCAAGTTCAATGGCAGAGCTGATAAACAGCCCTCTGACTGCCCTTGTTTATTAGTGTGGTATCAGTTTCTCCTTAAACTCTGCAACTAGGCCTTTGGCCTTCATGTGCGTGTCAAGAGCCAGATCTACACCAAGCAGGATATGACACTTTGAAAATGGCTTGAAAATTGTATATGGAGTGTGTCATAGGCCCCAGCAGTTGTCACTACTGTTATAAATCATTTTAAAGCAGTAGTATAGATCCTGCCAAGGTCACAGATGGAAGTTGGGATCATGACACCATCCTGGAAAAATGGGAAATGGTGTGTGGCTAAACAATCCTCTTTTCCTCCACAGGTAGTAGTAGTGTGTCTCATAGTGTCCCACCATACAGGAGACTGTGTGGGCAAGTTTGTGTGGTGGAAAGCAAGCCATAATTTATTCTGGATCAAACCTTTCATGCCTCAAGAAATGCAGCACTGTTGTACTTTATTTATTTAACTATTTAATGTTTTACTCTTCATTCAAACCAGGATTCTGATAGCAGCTCACAGAAGAAATACAATTATTATTAATATTATTATTGCAATACAACTACTGATACAGCAGATAAGCCTACTAACTGACAGACTTAAAGTGGCAGATCTATAAACCATGGTTGGGGGCTGATTAGGACCACATTGTATTGGGAGGAGTTTAACCCTTTCCCTCTGTATTGCTATCTCAATTAAAATCACCCCACCCTCAACGCTGCTATTTGACCCAGGAGCTATCATTGGTATCAGCAAATTATGATGTTTTGCCTTCAACTCCAATTTCAGGCTTCTTTTTCTCATGTTTGTGTTTAGCTTTATTTCAAGGCTTGCGTGCTTGAAAGCGGAGAGGTCTGCTTATCACATAACAGCAGTGCAATGAGCTTTCAGCTCAGGAAGAAAAAATGCAATGGAGATTGTGCTTTTTTCCTTGAGTTTAGACAAATTGATATTTACTCATGGAATTAAAATTCAGCATTCCACCTTCCCCCCATCACATTAGTGAAAAGGTACATGCCAGTTAGTTTTCCTCAGGGCTATCTCCAAAAAGATCGTTCTGTCAAATAAGCATGCAATAAAATTCTAGGGGAAGAATAGCAAAAAATAAAAATAAAAAAATAACATGCTGAAGTGAAAACCTAAGGGAGGATGGCTATTTGTCTACTTGCTAGCACTGATATGATCTGAGCTGTTCTCCTTCCAATGCATATTTAAACACTACAACAGGTTCCTGTGTTGTCATTTTCAACTTTGGAAAATGGGATCTATTTTTTCAGAAGATATAGCAGGACAGAGCATCAAGGCTTAGCATGTGTGGGCACTTGCTGAGGAGCAACACCCCAGCAGAGAGCCACTGACCAGATTCCCCAGACCCTGCTTCATATCTTCATCATTGTAACCTGCCTGTTCATCCATCTCTCCCTCTGGCCCAGAGGAAAGTGGTGGTGTGAAAGAACCATTGGATGGATGCTCCATCCATTGCATGCATGACCATTGTCTCTCTGCTTGGCAAGCAAGCAGTTGGTAACAATGATAAAAAAGAGTAAGAGCAGCAGCTGATAATGCTGCTGAGAAAGTCAACTCACTGAAGGATTGGGGCTCATTAAGGGTGTCTTACTCAATTCAAGAGTAGCAAAAGTTTACTCTGCTGTTTTTATTTTGTTAAAAAAATGCTACCTACATTTCATTGGTAGTAAACCTTGCTAAATTTAATATTAGGACATTTCCTGTACTAATATTAAGATTAGGACAAGAAATGAAATGCATGGCTCTCATTCAATCCTTATATGAAAATTGAAGTTTGCAAAATACTAAGAAAGGAACCCTAGGAGCTTTGATCTTTTGGTTTCTGTGAACACTTCCAGACAACCTCCAGACTACCAAAACACTACACATGCATGCCAGATTTTACCATCACTTATGACACTTGCTGATGAAGAATAGGGATGAAATTACCATAAACTGTTCCTGATATGAGATACACATAAGCTGACAGTGTGTTATACCCAGGTAAGGGCTCCATGCTTTAATACCATGGACATCATTTCCAGAACCATTTACAAGTTGTATGGGTGACATATCCAGAAAGTTTTCACACATCTGTAGTCAAAGGTAGAACACATTTTATAGGTCTAAATTGATGTGTGAGAGCTAACCTTCTTTCAAAGAGACAGGTTTCTAATACTATCATTAATTTTATTTCTACTACATCCTGCAAGATGATATTACATTACTTGGAATTTTCCTCTTATGAATATTTTCATTGTACAGCTTTGAATTATATGTGCCCTTTGATACTAGTTAACTTTTTGTTTATAACTGATTTCTATCTCTTGTAGAAAACCACACAATGATGTCAAGATGTTTATTATATCATCATCATTATCACACCAAACTCACAAAATACTGCATGCTCCATCTCAACTCATGCATTGAAAGAATAACAATCAGCAGAAAAGAAGGAGCAAGAGGTCTGCAGGACATTAACACAATTCATGCTAAACAGATAAAATCACTCAGAGAATTCTTCCACACTAAAAACATCTCCATTCATAAAGCCATAGGAAAAGCAGGTAAAAATTACACCCCACTCAACCTAGCACTACAAAACGAAGACCAAAAATATGACCACTCACACTCGCAGAGAAAAAAGAAAAATAAGCACAAAAAGCACTCCATGGGAAACACTACAACATAATACAGAAACCACAAAGAAACAAAGAACAATCAAACAAATGGCTCAAGAAGGGTGAGCTATTTCCAGAAATAGAAGGATTCCTAATCGCTATACAGGATCAAGTTATAGCAACCAAGAACTACCAAAACTACATCATAAAAGATAACAGTATAACAACAGACCTATGCAGAAAATGCCATCAATTCCAAGAAACGATAGACCATATAACAGGAGGATGTCAAATTCTGGCCGGAATGGACTATACGGACAGTCACAATGCAGCTGCAAAAATAATTTACCCACAACTGGCCATCAACTTCAACCTTATCAAACAACCTACACCATACTATACATACTCACCTGAAACAATCTTGAAAAATGCAGATCATAAAATATACTGGGACAGAACAATTCATACCAACAAGACAATACCTTGCAACCGACCAGACATAACGTTCATAGACAAAAAAGAAAAACACACATACCTTATCGGCATAGCAATACCGAATGACAAAAATGTTGTTGCAAAGGAAGAAGAAAAGAGAGACAAATATACACCACTGGCCATGGAAGTCAAAGAACTATGGCAACAGGAAAAGGTCACAATTATTCCATTAGCCACATCAGTCACCGGCATCATATCAAAAAAACTATACAGAAAACCTTCAGAAACTGAGCCTACCAAAATACATCCACACCAACATCCAGAAAACAGTCATAATTAAAACATGCTCAATTGTCAGGAAATTCTGAATCTGTAACAGACAGCATGACTTGGCAAAGCCCATCATCCCCTTCTAGAAAAACCACCATGAGCAAGAATGAGATATAATAATAATAATAATAATAATAATGTTTGACTTGGGCCTGAGGGACAGACACTTTCCAAGCCCATTATCAGATGAGCTGTATTATTATTATTATTATTATTATTATTAATATTATTATTTGCATTTGCATTTGCATTTGTATTTGCATTTATATACCGCCTTATAGCTGAAGCTCTCTGGGCGGTTTACAAAAATTAAAAACATCGGACGTTAAAAAACCAATATACAAAATTTAAAACCATAAAAAGCATAAAAACAGGTTATAAATACAATATCCATTTAAAAACAACTATTCTCAGTCAAACAACAACAACAACAATAAAAACAAAACCCTCAACATACACTGTTAAATGCCTCGGAGAAGAGGAAAGTCTTGACCTGGAGCCGAAAAGATAACAATGTTGGTGCCAGGCGAGCCTCGTTGGGGAGATCATTCCATAATTGGGGGGCCACCATTGAAAAGGCCCTCTCCCTTGTTGCCACCCTCTGTGCTTCCCTTGGAATAGGCAACCGGAGTAGGACCTTAGATGTGGATCGTAGTGTACGGGTAGGTTCGTGTCGGGAGAGGCGTTCCATCAGGTATTGTGGTCCCAAGCCGTATAAGGCTTTATAGGTTAAAACCAGCATCTTGAATCGGGCTCAGAAATGTATAGGCAGCCAATGCAAGTGGGCCAGAGTAGGTCTTATATGTTTGAACCTTCTGGTCCCTGTTAGCAATCTGGCTGCTGCATTTTGCACAAGCTGCAGCTTCCAAACTGTCTTCAAAGGCAGCCCCACGTAGAGCGCATTGCAGTAATCCAACTTGGAGATTACCAGAGCATAGACAACTGAAGCCAGGTTATCCTTGTCCAGATAGGGGCATAGCTGAGCCACCAACCGAAGTTGGTAGAAGGCACTCCGTGCCACCGAGGCCATCTGAGCCTCAAGTGACAGAGATGGTTCTAGGAGAATCCCAAGTTACGAACCCGCTCCTTCAGGGGGAGTGCAACCCCATCCAGACCAGGTTAAAAACCCTCCATCCGGTCAGCAGAACCACCCACTAACAGCATCTCAGTCTTGTCTGGATTGAGTTTCAGTTTGTTAGCCCTCATCCAGTCCATTGTTGCAGCCAGGCATTGGTTCAGCACATCCACAGCCTCACCTAATGAAGATGAAAAGGAGAAATAGAGTTGTGTGTCATCAGCATACAGATGACAACACACTCCAAAACTCTGGATGACCGCACAAAACGGTTTCATGTAAATGTAAAACAGCATGGGGGACCAGACTGACCCTTGTGGGACCTCATACTAGAGAGTCCACGGGGCTGAGCAATGTCTCCTAAGCACCACCTTCTGGAAACGCCCTGCCAAGTAGGAGCAGAACCACTGCAATGCAGTACCTCCCATTCCTAAGTCAGCTGTATGTATGAAACTAATTCCATGACTACTTACCTTAGTGCAGCCTCCTCCAAGGTGGAGCTCTCCAAATGTTTTGAACTATAACATTCATCATCCCCAGGCAGTGTCCACACTGACTGTGAATTATGGGAGTTATAGTTTAACAAATCTGGGGGAGGCCCAGGTGGGGAAAGGCTGCCCTAGTGCAAAGTAAATCTAAGGAGTGTGAAACATAATGAAATCTACTTGACACAATATCTCCATTTCATAATGTAATATAAAGTTTGCTTTCAAGTCATACCCTGTTCTTGAGCAAGGTGCTTGAGAGAGTGGTGGTGTCCCAATTGCAGGCACTCTTGGATGAAACTGATTATTTGAATCCATTCCAGTCTGTGTTCAGGCCTGGTTTGGGGGCAGAATCGGCCTTGGTCACCCTGATGGATGACTGTCTTCTGGAGAGAGGCAGGGGGAGTGTGACCCTGTTACTTCTTCTTGATGTCTCAGCAGCTTTTGATACCATCTTTTTTTAAAAAAAATAATTTTATTTTCAACTTAAAACTACATAACACAACATAAAATACAATACAAAACTTACAACCCTTCATACCCCCCCCGTGCTCCCCTCCCCCCAGGAGGCCTACATCTATTCAATTATACATCTCTCCAAAATTGTAAAGACTCTTTTGAAGGTGTATGCCCCTTCCCCGTTCTTAAAACATACTCCAATAATGGGCTCCATATAATGTCAAAATCGTTCGTCCTGGACATTCCCCTTTTTACTTTCAAATTACATGTTAGCTTATCATTAAGTGCCATATCCCATATTTCTTTATACCATTCTTCTATAGTATAATTCCCTTGCACTTTCCAATTCTTAGCTATCATTAATCTAGCGGGTGCCAGGAGGTTGTTTATCAATTCCCTCTTACTTATATTCTCATTTCCTTTATCCCATATTGCTAGTAGAGCCAGCTTTGGGCTTATTTCCAGTTTGCTTCCCATTATTTCACTTATTTCTTTAAACACCCTTTTCCAAAATGTTTGTACATAATCACAGCTCCACCACATATGAAAATATGTTCCAACCTCCTGACGTCCCCTCCAACAATTCTTAGAATTTTTTTTTATCTATCTGGTGAGATCTTACCAGCGTTAAATACCATCTCCAAACAATTTTATAATAATTCTCCTTAATTCTAATCAACAATAGATTTAACATT
Organism: Anniella stebbinsi; assembly: GCA_029215795.1. Classification (NCBI taxonomy): domain Eukaryota; kingdom Metazoa; phylum Chordata; class Lepidosauria; order Squamata; family Anniellidae; genus Anniella; species Anniella stebbinsi. The sequence continues at coordinate 52,678,931 of JARDYH010000003.1, forward strand.
CTTGTATCCCATATCCTCCCCCAGTTATATTCATTAATTTGTTCCTTTAAATCATCTTCCCAGATCATTTTAAGAGAGTCTTGATATTCACCATCCTCTATCAAAATTTTATATATCTCACTAGTCAAACCTCTCCTAGTTTTAATTTCCCCTTTCTTTTCTCTTGATTCAATTAGATCTTCAAATCTTGTATTATCTCTACAATCCTTATTCTTCTTTTTCCAGTCCTGTGTCCATTATTCCAATTGTATACATTTGAACCAAGCTATCTTTTGTCCTCTTAACATCTCTCCAATTTGCTCCTTATTTGTCATTCTTTTCAACCAACTTAATAATTTTCTGAACCCTCAGACCCCCTTCCAACTCACTTTTTAAATTCCTTGGGAAGTTTTCCATTACTACCACTGGGGTAAGAGGAGAATTTCCTGGTATTAACTTGCCTTTAACTTTCTTCCAGATCTCCACAATGTTTTTCAACAACGGGTTGTCCAGTCCCCTCAAATCTTTCTTTTGTAGTTTAGTAAAAAAAATATTTTGCAATTTAAAGTCTTGTTCTCCTGTTTGTGTCTCCAGCCATTCTAGATCATCCTCCCCATTATACTATTTATTACATGTCTTAATTGGTTAGCAATATAATACTTCTTTATATTTGGAAGTCCCAACCCTCCTTTCTTTTGCGTTTTATACCATAGCCCTTTATTAACCCTTGCTTTTTTATCTCCATTGCAGTAAGCATTAATCATATTTTGCCAGCTCTTTAACTCTACTTCCGTTAGTTTAATTGGTAACATTCTAAACAAAAAAATAATCTTAGGTAATATCTTCATTTTAATAACCGCTATTCTACCAAACCAAGAATGCTTTAATTTCCTATAAGCCTCTAATTTTTCCCCTATCTGTTTTTTCAAGCTATTAAAGTTAATTTCTTCTAACCTATCTAAAACTTTTGTAATATTAACTCCTAAATAACGCACTATATTTTTAAGCCCAAGACCTAGTTTTATATTACACTCCTCCATTTCCTTATTGTTATAATTAAATAGCATCATTTCTGACTTCCCCCAGTTAACTTGTAAACCAGTAATTTCCTCAAATTCTCTCAAATGCTTCTTAATCACCTCCCCACTTTCCAGAGGATCTTCTAAAGTCAATAATGTATCATCCACAAACATGTTCATCTTAACCTTTTCTTTCCCTCCTATCCCTTTTAAGCTTGCATCTCCCCTTATAACATTCGCCAAAATTTCTATAACTATTGCGAATAAGATCGGGGAAAGTGGGCATCCTTGCCTAGTCCCCCAGGCTAAGAAAATCTGTTGCGTTAACCCATCATTAACCATTATTTCTGCTTTATTATTTGCATACAACTGATCAATCACTCCTATAAATTTATCTCCAAACCCAAATATTTTTATAATTGTTTTGAGTGCTGGCCATTCCACACAATCAAAGGCTTTGAATATATCCAGTGCTAACAACCCTGCTTTTATATTTCTTTTTTTAATAACATTAATTATATTTAACACTCTCCCAATTAAATTAGGCATTTGCCTTCCTGAAATAAATCCACATTTTCTAATATACTTATTTATATTAGATCTTTTCTAATATACTTATTTATAAATGTGCTCATTCTTTTTGCCATTATTGCTGTAAAAATTTTTGAGTCCTGATTTATTAATGATATTGGTCTATAAGAAGCTGGATCCTTCAAATCCTTGTCTGGTTTCGGGATTAATATGATCAAGGAATGATCCCACGATGGTGGGGTCTTTCCTCCTTCTATTATACTATTAAATAATGTTTTCAATTTTGGTATTAATATTCCTCTAAAAGTCTTATAATACTCCGGCCCCAATCCATCTAACCCCGGAGATTTCCCTCCTTTTAATTTATCAATAATTTATTCTATTTCTTTTTCTGTAACCAAACCTTCCATATAATCCCTATCTTCTCCCTGTAATCTTATTTTCCAATTTCTCTCTACATATTCCACTACTTTTACCTGTGGACCCATATCTGATGCATATAATTCTTTATAAAATTCCTGAAAAATATTTAATTTATCCTTCATTAAATTACAACTTTTCCCTGTCTTGTCTTTAATTGTCCCTATCATATTCTTTGCCTTTTTTGATTGAGCGGACCTGGCCAGCATTCTAGAGTTTTTATTACTATATTCAAAAAAATCCCTCTTCAAATATAGCAATTCTCTTTGCACCCGTTCTAAATCCTCTTTCTCCAATTCCTTCTTTTTAGCTTGAAGTTGAGCATATAGGCGTCCATCTTTTGTCTCTCTTATTTTTTCCTCTAAATACCTTACCTCCTTTTCTATCTTTTTATTCTGTGCTTCTTGTTGTTTTCTTAGGGTACACAATTCCCTAATACAAATCCCCCTTACTACCGCTTTCATTGTGTCCCATACTATCCCTTGAGAGTTTTGCCCTATTTCATTGATATCCCATATAGTCTGAATTTCTTTTTTCATTTTTTCAACTATAGTTTTGTATTTTAAAATCCTTGTATCCATTCTCCATCTTTTTGCTTCTCTATAATCCTTCTTCATTTTAATATCCATTGTCATTAATGCATGGTCAGTGACTTTAATAACCCCTATATCACATTCTATAATTTTAGATATCATATTCTTTGACACAAAAATAAAATCTATCCTAGAGTAACTCTTAAACCTCGGTGAGTAAAAGGTATATTTCCTTTCTTTACCTTTTAATACCCTCCAAACATCCCATAGTTCTTTTTCAACCATTAATTTGCTTAATCCCGTCTTACCCCCACTCTTAAAATCTCTTAATATATTATCTTTATCCTTTCCTTTATCTATTACCATATTAAAATCACCTGCCATCACAATGTTCATTTTCCCCATTTCTCCCACAGCATTAAAAACTTCATTGAAGAATTCCATTTGTTTTCCATTTGGAGCATATACATTAATCAATATATATTCCTCCTCCCCCACCTTACAAAAAATTATCAAAAATCTACCCAGTTCATCCTTCTTCACTCTTTGTATATTGACATCACATTTTTTGATATTATTATCTCTACTCCTCTTGCTTTAGTAGTACCAAATGCCTTTTCATAAATGCCCACATCCCTCATCCTAAGCTCGTTTACACCCTCCTTTGATTTATGAGTTTCCTGCAGAAAAATAACATCTGCCTTTTCTTTTTTTAATAAAGCTTCTATCCTCTTCCTTTTTATTACAGTTCCCAGCCCTTTAACATTTAAAGTTGCAACCTTTAATTTATTTACCATCTACCCACACAAATAACGCTGTATTAGTCTCCCCCAGTGTTACACATACCCCCCTCCCTTACCCTCCCCCCCACACTTACCCCAAACTTCTCCCCCCTCCTCACCAGACCCTCCTGGGCAATGGCCCCAATAATTTTAGAACTCTTCAGGGGGGGGGGAAGCAACCCCATAATCCCAGAGCATCAGCTGACTCTCTGCTCCCTTATATTCTCTTCTTCATCCCTGTTCAAACCATAGTTCCTTCATTGACTGCTTCCTCCTGCTGTTCCTTCGTCCGCCTTCGCTCCTCCATCCAGACTGTCGTCGACCAGGCCCAACTTCTCCAAAAACTCCATCCCTTGCTCACATGATGTTATTCTGTATTGTTTCCCCTGCAACATGAATCTCAAAAAAACTGGATATCCCCAGCTATATGCAATCGATTTCTTCCGCAGGGTAACTGTACACAGCTTCATGCTTTTCCGCCACTGAAAGTCATTATAAACTTCAATTGGTGTTGCTTGTAGCTTCGGTTGGCCCAAACGTCTAATTGCTTGCATTAACTTTTCTTTCTTGTAATAATTCGCAAATTTGACAATTATATCTCTTGGGAGCGTTCCCTTCCTTTTATAGCCCACTCTGTGGATCCTTTCAATATCTTCCATCTGCCACTTTTCCTGGGGGTCCACTTCCCTGATCCATGCCAATATTAAGTCTCTCAAAGACTTTGAGTCTTCCCCCTGTTGCTCCTGAAATGCTCTAATTCGAATATTAACCCTTCTGTCTCTGTCCTCCAGGGCAATTAAATGCAAATCCATCTCTTGCAACTGTGCTCCCTGCTGTTTGCTAACAGCACTGATGTGGTCTGTTTTCTTTTCCACCTCTGACAATCTCTCAATGACAGCTTGGAAGCCCGTTAAAATCTCCTCCTGCGACTTTAAAATGTTGCCCTTCATTTTTTCATCCTGCTTTATCATAGCTTCATCTAGCATAGACTTAAAATTAGCCAGTAACTCTCCTGATGACAAATCTTGAGTTTCTTTAGTTGTTTTAGGAACTGCTCCTCTTCCACCTTTATGATTCCCATTTCCGGAAGGAGCTGCTGTCTCCTGTGCTCCTGGCTTACTTCCACCTTTATGATTCCCACTTCTGGAAGGAGCTAGTCTATCCTGTGCTTTGTTGGCCATTATTCTCGTGAGTCGTTCCAAATTCTTATCAGATGGGTGCAATTTTGGCTTTCTGGTCCAGCTGGGGCCGCTTGATTTATCTCCTAATAACCTTTTTTTCATCAGGCTACAGTCTGTTATTTCATAAATCCGCAGCCCCTCGCATGAACTTTAGTAGCCACACACATAAATCTTTCCAAGTTCTTATCGCACGGGTGTGTTTTCAGCTTCTAATTGCTTCCACAGCCCCCCATATAAGCTTTAACAGCAGACACTTAACTCCTTATCCAAGGAGTATTAAAAGTCTCAATTACCAGATTCTGGCTGGCCACCAAAAAGTTCCGGCAGCTATCCACTTTCGCTTTCACTCAGCCGATGCAGCTACACTTAAAATTCATAAATCAAGTTTAAAACTCACATTCCGTCATCTCAGAGATAGGGATTTTGTTGTTTGTTCAATCGCTCCTTAAGAGACAGAAGATTCCCAGCCTCACTCCATTCTTACGAGGCTCCTCCCCCCCCCCACGGTATCCATCTTCATGAGTTGGGAGTGGGAGGCACTGTTCTACAGTGGTTCAACTCCTACTTGCAGGGTTGGTTCCAGAGAATAGCATTGAGTCAGCTTTGTTGCAGCTGAACTGTGGAGTACCACAGGGCACCATCTTGTGCCCAGTGTTATTTAATATCTATATGAAGCTGTTGGGAGAGGTCATCAGGAGATTTGGGGCAAAGTGTCACCAGTATCTGTAACATCTGAATCAGGAGAGGCTGTGAATGTTCTGAACCAGTGCCTGGATACAGTTATGTCTTGGATGAGGGCCAATAAACTGAAGCTGAATCCCGATATGATAGAGGCCTTGTGAATTGGTGATTCCCAGGTCTGGGAATTAGGGTGCTTGCCTGTTCTGGATGGGGTTGCACTCCCTCTGAAGGAGCAGGTCTGTAGTTTGGGGGTGTTCCTGGATCCATCTTTGTCACTGGAGACCCAGGTGGCCTCAGTGGCTCGGAGCACCCATTATCAACTTTGGTTGATATGCCAGCTATGCCCATTCCTGGATAGGGATAGCCTAGCCATGGTCATTAATGTACTGGTAACCTCACGATTAGACTACTGTAATGCACTCTATGTGGGGCTGCCCATGTGTATGATTTGGAAGCTGCAGCTTGTGCAGAATAATAATAATAATAATAATAATAATAATAATAATAATAATATTTATTTGTAACCCGCCTCTCCCTCTGGATCGAGGCGGGGAACAGCAACAATATAAACATAAAAATCACAACAGTTAAATTTTTTTAAAAAGCAAGAGAACAATACAACATTAAAAACATCTTAAAATTCATCTGGATAGGCCTGTCGGAAGAGGACAGTCTTCATGACTCTCTTAAATTCATGAAGACTGTCAATTTGTCTAACCTCCTCCGACAGACCATTCCATAGTCTGGGAGCGATGGAAGAAAAGGTCCTCTGGGTAACACTCGCCAGCCTAGTTCTGGCTGGCTTGAGTAAGTTCTTCCCAGAGGACCTAAGTGTGTGGGGCGGATTGTACAGGAGAAGGCGATCCCGCAGGTACCCTGGACCCAAACCATATAGGGCTTTAAAGGTAATAACCAACACTTTATACTTCGCCCGGAAACTGATTGGCAGCTAGGGTGCTCACCGGGGCACCAAGCTCTGCCCACATAAAACCTGTGCTAAAAGAACTGCACTAGCTGCCTGTTAGCTACCGAGTCATGCACAAGGTTATGGTGTTATCCTATAAAGCCCTAAACAATTTGGGACCAGGATACCTAGCAGACCGCCTTCCATTATACAGACCCAGACAACATTTACGATAGTCAGAGGAGGTCCTGCTCGTCATTCCAAGATGAATAGAATGTCATCATGAAGAACCTCAATGGCGGGCCTTCTCTGTAGCAGCACCCACCCTCTGGAAAACCCTCTCTTGTGCAGTTTGGGAGGCAGAAAATATAACATCGTTTAAATGCCTCCTGAAAACACATCTTTTTAGACAAGCCTTCCCTGGATTATAGCTCTTTCTTTTCCTGGTTCAATATGACACTTGAATTTTTTTTTTAAAAAAGTTTTCAATTCTGACTTATTATATTGTAGTTTTAATTGTTTTCATTGTGGGAAGAATAAATATGTAATAAATAAATAAATAAATGTCTGAATCCTGTTGCATTCTGGAAACACCTCAGATCTAGGATTACTTTAAAAGCATTTCCTCTTCTTGGGGGAAAAAATCCTTCAGGCATGTTCTTTCTACAAATAATTTGCTACAGAACATTTCAGGATTGACACAGTAGATCCCCCATTATGATGATGGAGGGGGAGTGCTTCACATTTAAAAGGAAGCATTATACTTCACATTTATATCATAATATTGTATTTCTTTTATGCATTTTGACTAATTGTTTCTAAAATGCCTAATAACTAACAAGTATTGCCTTTGTCAGATTGCACACTCATATGATATTATATTAAGTGGGTTGGATCCAGATTAAGGCCAGAGTCCTAAACCCACTTTCATGGGAGTAAAGACCACTGAACGGAATGGGTAGTTATGACTTACTTTTGAGTAGACATGTATAGGATTGTGCTGTAAGTCAGTCATGCTGTAGTTCTATTAAAATCAATGGGACCTAAGTCATAGCTACCAATGCAATCTTATAAATGTCAACTCAGAAGAAGGTCCCACTGAGTTTTGTGGAGGTTATTCCCAGGTAAGTGGGTACAGGACTGCAGCCTGATTTAACTCCAATAAATTTGGCCAAATGTCTCATGCAAAACCCTGCAGGACATTATAACACAGTGCTAAGCTTTTATTCAGAATTCAAGAAAACCATGACATATATGCATAGACAGCATTTTTATAGGATTTTTTGCTAGAGAACCTGCTATGCTGATTAGTGTGATAAGAATATCAATGAAAGAGGCTTGAGGGCTAATCTTGAGAGCTAACATGGGTAAAAAGTTAACACAGACATTTAAAGCAAGTACACATAGACATCCATGTCTACTAACATGGAAGCGTTGCGTTGGGGGAATTTGAGATATTATAAATTAGAGCCAGTGCTGAAGAACTATTTATTTGTTGCACTTGTAGTTCTTCTATCATGGATTGCAAGGTATTTTAAACAGAGTTCCCAATGAGTGTTTCCATTCATCCGCTGATCCCCTTCCCTACCTTGTAATTCAGATCACCATGTACTAGAAGCTGGGAATAGGTTCAGTTGATGCACTTATTTCCTCTTCTACTGTTTCCAGTGAAAGGGGGGGGGAATAATAGCTGTCCCCACTTTGATGACCACCTTGCCCACATCACCATGATAGAGCAAATGATATGATGTAATTAAGTACCAAATCATATATACTACCACCAGTATATAAACCCCACACAGTGAGACATTACTCAGATGTGTGACATGGAGTTCTCTAGCCTTATTCCATGCATATATACAGGGGGGAAGTCTGGAACTCTGGGTAGGGGACCTATGGACATAGGGTACTTTGCACACAAAAAGAGCCCTTTGTATAAAACAGTTTGGTCTCACACCACACACGGGAACTTGAGAACACTACTCACACTTCTCTGCCTAGAACCCTAACAGGTGCCTTGCCTTGGGACCCCAGACAGAAACATCCAACATTGACCAAGAGGGTTGCCATAACTTTCCCTGAAGAACACCCTTGGGAATGATACCATGGAGCAATCCATTCCCGGAACACACCCATGCTGCTCATGGGAACCAAGAGGCTTTTTAAAGTAATAAAGCAAACAAAAAATCTTGGGAAATCTCATCCATAAAGGTAAAATCACCCCCTCCTCAAACATTCTTAGAATTCACATGCCCTTGAAAGTTGGAGGTTATGCTCCCCCTTTCCCAGAGGACAAATAGATCCACAAAACAGCATTGGGGAGGAAGATATTCAGCCCAGCTTTAGTTCAAACGTTGGTGAAACCCACTGGATGCTGACAATCACCTAATTGCAATTATTAGTATCCCATTCATTTGTAAATATTTACCAAATGAAAAATAGATACAGGGTGTTTCCTGAAAGAAGGTTCCTAGCACTAACAATCAAAAGGACACCCCCCCCCCCCATATTTTCTTCCTGAACATATTTTTTTTTCTGGTACGAAAAAGGATGGAAGAAGTGGTGAGGAACACACAGGAGGGTGATGAGACGATGAAGTCCATCAATGAGGCAGTGTGACTGTACAATAAAAGCTTCAATTGGAAGCACCCATATATTGTTGGGCTTTCAAAAAATGTTGCAAAGCCAGGATCTTCTTAACCAGAATTTATGCAATACTTTAAATCCCCATCTCTAAGGGAGCCCTGGATAATCTTTCATATTCCCTCCAGTTTTGAAGTTCTGCTAAATCCATTCAGTGTCTGATACCAGAGACTGCTTTCCTATTTCACAACCATAGGCAATATGTGGAGTCAGAGAGCTTCCATCCCAAAGGAACACCAGTATTTCTTTAAGATAAACTCCTTCAAGGCTGACTTCAACAAGTAATCTAAGCTATCAAACACATCAGCTGTAGAAAATCTCTGTACTGGCCATAGTGAACAGGTATCACTGATACTGAGCAACAATCATCATCATCATCATCTTCATCATCTGTTTAAAAAATACAATTTTATCATTGCTGGAAATACAATCACTACTAGCATCAGTGCTAGAATTATATCAGATTACTCTTTTTAAACTATCAACAGTTTAAATATGTACCACTTATGACATCTTTTTTTTCTTTGAAGGCTATTTAATTTTTTTCTCTTGCTTGGTGTCACTAAATTATATGCATCTAGTTATTCCTTCAAGGCTCAAAATCAATGGCTTCATATAACATTACATCAGCCAGTCAAGAAAACTCATTGAGTCAGATTTTAATTTTACAGTATTCTAGTTAATAATGTCTATTAAAATATCCATTAAAAGTCCATCATGTTAATTTAACTGGCAAAATCTAATAGAATGCCAATGGAATGCCTCTATTAAATTAATGTTAGGGTCTTCTAACTGATCTCTTAAATAGATGTTGTTATTAAGAAGAGTAATGTAGTTTTAATTAAAAGAGGGCAAGGGCTTTGCTGATGAGCAAAGACATTATTATGTAAAACACTGTGAACAATTCAATGATAGTCCATACCAGAATTCTTCTCTTGGTTGGCAGGAGTCTCAGTGAGATTTGAAAACTTCCTTTTTTAGAAACTATCAATTGTATCATGTCATTACACAATCGGTTCATACCACATGCCAGTGGTGGGGGCAGGGGGGCAAGCACTGCCCTACCCAAATAGGAGCTTGCCACCCCAGTTGCTGGCAGAGCCAGCTGTACTTGGATAGCTCACCCAGGCAAGGCAGCCTTGGCACAGCAAGGGTTAACAGTTAGCCTTTGTTGTCATTCTCCTCTTCCAGTTTCAGAGAAGGAGCCACGTGGGCCCGCTTGGCTGCCTTCTCAAAGGCAAACCTCAGCTGTTTCAGAGGAAAGAGGTGCAGTGTCTTGGGTAGCCTCTCCTCTTCAGCCTCTTAGAGCCTATCTACACAGTACCTTGGAACGTTTTAAATAGTATTTTAAAATGTTGCAAATAGATACGTTCTAAAACATCTTAGGCCACATTAAGGAGCACTCATGTTACAGGAGAAAAATTCTTCAGTCTTCAAAGCAGTGTGTGCGGTCTTACACCCTTCTGTCCTTCTCTTTCTGTTTCATTTTTACAATGAGTTTAGGGCAAGGCATTGTGGGTGCTGTAGTTCACTCGTCCATTTCCTCCTTAGTTCCCCTTTTATTCCCTAGCTTTCAATGAGTATAGGGCTAAGTATTGTGGGTGTTGTAGTTCACTCACCCACTTCCTCCTTAGCCCCTCTTTCTTCCCCACCAATCAATGGCTAAGTATTTGGGCACCGGTAAATGAAGCACTTCCCCCATGAATCACAAACGGTAAGGAAGGACACATTATTTTACTTAAAATGATTTATTAAAAGTAAAAACCGTTGTATATAGTTGAAGTGAGTTTAAAAAAAAACTCGGGTTTACAACATTCAAGGGAGTGTGTCATGTGGCCCAAAGAGTTTTCGTAACCCTAATAAAACGTTACAAAGCTAGAGTGTAGATCGGCTCTTAGAGCCCTTTCCCCTCACTCAGCATCAGGGAGCCAGCCAGGGAAGCCCAGACGTTGGTTGATTTCTACTGCTAACAGTAATTAGAATTTGGCTAATACATGCTATATTAAAAAAGAAGAAGAAGAACCTAAATCTACCAATATATGACTTATTTCAGAATATATGGTTAGGATGACAATTTTAGTGTGAGATATACCGTTATTTTTCTTTCAGAGATCTTAACATGTGGGACAGCGCTTGCCCACCTAGAAATATGCTTTGCCCCTTCTGTAAACCCCCCCCCCCCTGATTTTTTTTTCTGGTGCTGCCACTGTTTGTCAGGCCATCAAGAAAGTTCTGGAAACCCACTTATTTTAGGTTGTTTTTTCTTGAATTGGATTTTTGAGCTCCTGGTTTTACTTGTACTTCTTGTTTTTTTATTTTACTGTTTTCTTGTATTAGTGTCATCTATAACAAGGCCTTGCGATTATCCATCTACTGATAAGCAACTACAAGTTAAAAACTCCTTGGCTTGCTAGTGTAGGGACAATACCAATAGGGATCAGAAAAACAGCTGTAAGGCTGGAAACCAAAATCAAACAAAAGACAGCTGTACTGTTTTTGATGTCTTTATCAAGGGAAAAACCTCTTAAAAGCTTTTCAGTAGGATTCCCTCTCCCTTGTTTGGATAAAGAAAGGGAGAGAGAATCATCCTGAAAATCCTTTAAGAGTTCTTCCCTTGATAAAGACTCACATGGGCAGCATTCAGACGACATATTAGGCAATGGAGGGGGGGGGGAATAACATACTCACCAGGCATTATTTTCCTGGTGTCCAGCAGATGACATGTTGCCCCTCCCCCCATAGTGTGACTGAAAGTCCTGGAGTCCTTCTGGGTGGTTGGTGTTCCTTCCTCCCTCCTCCCTCAGTCCTCCCAGCCCTATCCCATCATGCACCTTAAGTTCTTCTGGCTGTATAGGAGCGGCTGGGGGTTTTCGGTCGCTAATGCCAGAGAACTCTATAACCGACTCTATAACCGACTGGAATAGTACACGGGGGGGTGGGGGGGAGGAATCCCGACACACAACATTTTAAGCAATGGGTTTCAGGATAAACAACATTGCAGCCCATTTCCCCCCCCCCCCGTTGTTTAATTCACCAAAATAGCGTACTGTCAGTTGTGTGTGTATTGTGTGTCACTCGACACACAACACAATTATCAACACAACTGACAGCTGCTTCCCTGCCTCCATTGATTATCGTGTTGTCCTAATCAAGCCATGGAAACATGTTGGGAACACAACCAGTACAGCTGTCTCTTGTTTGCTTTGATTGCTAGTGTAGATGTGAGCAGAAAGTAGAGCTCCAAAGGTTTTGGACTTCAACTCCCAGGATTCTTTAAAATTGGCCAGGCTGGAGGGGCTTCAGGAAGTTGAAGTCCAAAATATCTGGATATCTACCTTCTGCTCACCTCTGTAGCTAGTGCATTCTTGAAGCACTGCCCATTCAGAAGCTTTCTCTAATGTCAAGGAAATCTCTGCAAGTACATTCTTTTGAGGAAGGCCATTCACATGCCAACATCTGCTTGTGCACCTGATCCCATTATTGCACTGAAACTCCTGGATAGGTTAGGCACCACCCAGCCAAAGTTAAGTACCTTACGCACCACTATTATCTCCCCTATTATCTCCCCTATTAAAATCAATGGGACTCTCAAGTACTTAATTTTGCCCTTTTCTAAAACTAATTAGACATCTATTTAGCAGAGCATGCTAATTCAAGGTGGGAGAACATGTTTACAAAGGGTAAAAAAAGAAAACCACCAAAATCAAATTGTATATTCTGTGCCTCATTTTTAATAGGTTTCTCATCCATAACATCAGAGCACAATATAGAAAAAAAATTGAACCCAATTTCAGTGATTTATTAAAATGTTTTCCTTTACAATGAATTGTAAGGCAGACAGTCTTTCCAAACACTGAATAGGTAAGTGGGAATCTCATTCTTAATTTAAAAAATTGCCATTCACTGTCACTATGGAATGGGAATAAATTGTAGAGTGAAACATGGGACTGAAATGAACGCTCCTACTTACTTCTTTAGCAGAGAACAAGTCTTATATCACCTTATAGGCTCCTATTTCCTGATATTTGTCCTATCATGTTATGATCAAAGAGGTGAAATAGTGTTTGGGAAAATACTACAGGAAGAATTGGGCTTGATGATTATGTAAACTTCCCAGGAGAGACAACTTCCATTATGCATCCTGGCTTAGAGGTTGCATATTTCTAAATATAACAGGTTCTCATCTGGCAATCCCCTGGAGCATTTTGCATGTTCCAGTCAGTGCACAGCAGTGTCTGCAGTGGCAAACTCCTGAAAAGGAACCAACTGCTAAACTAACAACATCCACATGTAATACATCCTCGAATGCCAGCCAGCCAGCCATTTTCTCTCAAGCTGGCTAGCAAGAGAAGCCTTACATGCACACAGTGCATCAAACAGAGTCATGCTACATGACTCTTCAAAATGGGGCAGATTGTTGATGTAACTGGCAGGGTGGGGAGGGGGGATTTCCACTGTTTAGAATGTAAGAGGTGCCATTGCAGTCCACTGATGGATGTAAAGCAGCCTTCCCCCTCCCACAACCCAACACCCTCCAGATGTGTTGGATGACAACTCAAGCATGCCCCAGCCAGCATGACTGCCTGGGGCATGCTGGTAGTCCAACACAAATGGTGCCCAGTTGGGGAAGTCTGATCTAAAGGCAAATGTCAGAAAGCCAAAGACTGGCTAGCTCTTTAAAATACTGCATAATTGGATGCCCATGAACCTAAGCAATAAAATCCTGCTCTTATCCCTTGGATTCAAGAAGATACCACTTCACTTACAGGCCTGCAGGTCACTTTAGAGGAATGTAAGACAGATGTAGCAAGAAGCCTGTATCCCAATGATTTTGCAGCTAAAAAAAGAAAGGGTCAAGATGAAAAGATCCAAGATCTAACTTCAGACAGCAGGTCCTAAATCCATGCTCCAAAGAGAATCTTTTTCTATATAAATAGGTTAATTTGAAAATTAAATGCATGAGGTCTCAGCAAAGAAGTCTTAATGCAAATGAAATTGAAGAGAGGAGTCTGAGAAAAGTGCTAAAAAGGAACACCCATGACTGCCAAAAACTCACAAAAAATACTTTTTTTCTTAAAGGCAGCACTGTGCTTCCCCCCCCCCTTTTAAATTTTGAAAATCTTACTCAGAGTCACAGGTACCACTGTAATCCTTGAACTTTTGTTTAAGAATCACATTGAAATGATACTTCAAAAATAAGTCCCCTGGGAATGTTATGTAACCCAGATGCTCTAAGTTATGTTGGATCAGACCGGGGCAGGTTCAATATTAAGAATTAATGTGTGGCTGTGGCCCCCAGTCTAAAAGACTTCATGCTTTTCTTCACACACATTTGAAGAAAATTGGAATGAAAAATTCACTTTGATTGGAGTCATCCTAATAAAATAGAATTAACTCCAGTTAACAACTTAGGACATACTAAAAAGTTATTTCCTGACAAATCATTCAAATAATGTTAACATATATCAATAAGAATATATAGGAAATAAATGCAAAATAAGCTGCAAAAAGACAGTTTTAAGTATTAGGTTAAAGGTGGAGCAATCCATCAAGAAGGTAGGGCTGTACACCACTGTGGCTCTAGATCCAAATTCCGAGCTGAAGTGGGCCGAAGCGAGCTGATTCGGACTGAATCGGTCCGAATATGGAGTGGTTCGGATCTGGGCTGAAGCGGGTCAGTTCGGGTCCAAAGCACTTCGAGTTGCTTTGGCTTGATCTGAGCTGCTCCCACTTACCCCTTCACTTGTGTGCCCCCCAGACGTGCCCAATGAGCTGTGCGAGCCCCCTGCTCCTTACTTGCACCTGTCGCAAATCTGTGCCTCTTCAAGGGTGTCTCCATTTTGAAAGTATTGCATACATGGCTGTTTTACGGCTGCCATTTCCAGAGGATTTCTTTTACAAAAATAGATGTGTCACCATTTTTAAAATGGCAATTCCCTTGAAGAGGAGTGGATGGCTACCGGTGCTCGTGACGGGTCCAGGTAAGGAGCAGGGAGTTTGTGTGGCTTGGTGGACACAAGTGGGGGGGGGAGTGGGGGGCAGACATGTGTGAGGGGCAAGAGTAAAGGGGCAGTGGGCAGGTCAACCTGTTGGATATCCAGATACTTCGGACAGATAAAGCTTACTCCAGATCAGAAATGGGTCAGATCTGGGCCGAAGCAGTGCCAGGTCCATGCATAGCCCTACAAGAAAGAATTTATATTTGTTCCATCTCTCGGTCTGAGTTGGAAACAATGTTAGCAGTATTGGTACAGTGAGATTCAGGCAGCAAGTAGATTACACTGAGGCAGTTGAAAGCTGCCTCAGCCTGTCTTCTATTTTTTTCCTGAGAACTACTGGGCATGCAGAGTAAGCCTTGTACTCCAGTTATGGCACCAACACTTTTTGCTTACTTGAAAAATCTCTTCACTACACCAGGCAACTTGTGGCTATTCCATTGTCACCCCAACTTGAAAATTCTACACTATTCAGATGTTTTATCTCTCAGTATCCTCAACATGTAAGGAGGGAGGGAGGGAGGGAGGGAGAGAGAGAGGGAGGGAGGGAGAGAGAGAGAGAGATGCATTTTCATTATCCTTAAGTCAAAGAGGGCTACCTTCTGAAGCAGAGTACCTCCTGTATCTATGGAGTCTCTCCATGAGATTTAGAATACTGATTTTCCACACACCCTGATGTCATTTGGTTCCTGGATGATATGCCAAGTAGCCAGTGCATTGCCCAGGACCCTTCCCTGGTTGAGCTGGTAGCTAGAGCATTCTTCCAGCCACCATCAGGAGACTTGTTCCTTAAGAAGGATTTTGCACCCCAAACATTGTGAGCTTATATCTTATATCATTCTATGATTAAAGCCAGTAGTAGGCATTAGCCTTAGGGGAAGGAGCTTTCTTTTTGAGGAGTGACTGAAAGCAGTTCTACTTCTACTTGGCTGCTGAAATAATGAAAGTTGCCAGATCTTCTCAACTGCACTAAATGATGGGAAGAAGTTTATACTAGCTCTGTTCTGACAACTATGACCCTGTTCAGATAACACACAAAGCCATGGTGGTTAAGCATTTTGAGGTAAACATTATGGCTTAGCGTGTTGTGTGAATCATGACTTAGCATGTCGTGGGAACCATTCTTAACCATGGTAGCTACATAACCACAATTTAAACACACTCACTAACCATTTTCTGCAAAAGTGTTAGCAGCTTAACCATGGCTTAGCATGTTGTTTGAACAGATCCAGTATTTTACAAGGGCTACAGTAAATACTCATAGATATTATTGCACTAATACAGAAGTAAAGTCCTAGCATCTTCAACAGAATGTATGGGCCATATTTCCTTGCAATGGAATTTGTTATTAATGCATAAATCTTGGCGTTCTCTGTGAGCACAGCATTGAACTATGTCATAATCCTCAAACATCATCTAAACATGCATGGATGCTGCTGTTTGACAGCAACCCATCCTTAACCTTTCATTTTAGTTTCCATTCCACAACCAATGAGTTGGCATTGAATTTCACAGCCAATAATGTGTTTTCTAGCTTGGATGTGGCAAGCAGTCTGCATATTCATGTAACAGCTGACTTACATTTTGCAGTTGCTCTAGAATCTGAAAGACACCCATGGTGCAAACCTATGCATGTTTAGTGAGAAGTAATTCCCAATGGGTCCAATGGGTCTGACTCCCTAGTAAACATGTTTAGGATTGCAGGCTTATTCTGAATTTGAGTCTGTTCAAGAATTACATTTTGAGAGCTGGTAATTCACATCAATTATATCTCCTCTAAGACATGAACTTGGCACCCAAACAGATTTGTCATTCATGAATATTAGTTGGTCTGATGATAAGCTATTCAAAGAAACATCCATATGGATTTTCCCCCCATTTTAAGCAGGAAAAGGGTGAAAAATAGAGAGCAAAACAGTTCGTTAGATACTGGACTGGATTATGCATGCATACATAACACTTAAGTGAGGATATAGTTGCCTGACCGAATGTCGTGTCCTGGAACTTAGTCGGCTCCATGTATAGCGCATTGATTCAACAAGGTCCTGCCAGATCACTGCACAAACTCTAGCATGTGTTCGAGTGCAAGTGAGAACAGCCATTCTTTTAGAGCTATACTGTGGGAATAAGATGTTTACACCACGTTGCAGCAAGACAGCAGGTCTTGAGACAAGTGACCTTGCATCATTAGTACAGCCTTGGGGGTTTTAAGTAGTTCCTGTGATTCATTCAGCAGGGCAGGCTTTTTAGAATATGTATGTATGCATGTATTGCAATTATTTATATCCCACCTTTCAGGATGAAATCCTACCAAGATGGCATACACGTGAATAACAGTACATTAATTAAAAAGACATTATGCAGTAGAACTGTATTAAGACTAAAATGTAAGGATCCTTCTTACAGGGCGGTTGATGGTAAAAAGCCCTGTGGGAGCAGGGAGGGACAGTATAGGGAGCACAGCCTGAGGTGATCCTTGTTTGCTTGTCTCCTTCTCTCTTTTGGAAATATAGCTGAACTTTGGAAGTTAAATTTGAATATATAGATACAGAGAGGGATTAGGAGAGATAAAGTCACATAAATTGTAGCCTATTCACTCCTATTTCTGGCAGAGCATCCTCCTTTTTCACAAGGATCTAAACATTGCCACCCTGGCTTACATCTTGTCTCTCTTATACTTCCTCTTAGTGCATAATGTTCAGCCAAATCTTCCCACCTCTTGAAGCCCTGCATCGCTCATCTCCCACTGAACACTATCCTGTTTTGTTGTTCTTATGGATTTCGATCGCTCCCTTACAACAATATGCCATGATGCTTCTAGTCACCGTTCGCCTAGCGCTCTATAATAAATCTCTGTTCGGCTTTACATTTTAGTTCTGTAGATATATGAAGGTAAACACCACAAACTAAAACACACAAAAAAACCCATATCAAACCATTCAATATGCCAGTCACATTGGTTCGGTATTATTTTCCTTCTTTCCCCATCCGTTAGACTGATGGGTGGTACTGAAAGCCAATGTAATTCTCATCAGATGTAAAGGTTTCTACAAATATGATTCCAGCCAATAATGCGACCTGGCATTCCCAAAGCATGAGTGGATTGGCAGCAGCTAGCCCAGCAGAGCCTGTGCAGAACTGGGCTCAAAGAGAACACTGACACAGCATTGATGCATTAGACCACAGAAGGATCAGAGGCACTGAGGTCATAGTGCCGAGACCAACCAAATCACAGCAGTTGCTCAGAAGATGGAATCACTAGTGACAGCATATAGCAAAGCAAAGAAACCACAGCATCTGTTTAAGATGGGGGAGCAGAAAAAAAGAGAGGACCAAATCATTAGCGGATTTGCAATGAGACATCAATGGGGGAATACGGCTGAATTGTGGAACAGGAGAACCTGGTTCTGAAATTCATCCAGTCTCAGGTGACATGCCATCATCTTCTTCCGTCTTGTCGAGGTGAATTCACCCATGCATTTCCATTACTAAGTGACTACAGCAAGGGTAAGGAGCCTTTTGAGCCTGTAGGCACATTTAGCCATTTGAGAAAGCCTGTAGGCACATGGCAGCCATTTGTGGTCACCACCACAAAATGGCTGCCATGCAAGATGTGGCAAAAGACACATAACCTGCCCAAATGATGGAGTAAAGGCAGTGATGGGGTTGAGAGCCCCAACACACTAAGCAACATCTTTGAACCCACAGTTTTTAGCACCAAGAGAAACCTATTTCACTGAAGGCAAATTCTTTTTCTCTCAAGCCCCTCCTCTGCCAACTAACTCATTCCCCCTATCTCTTTTTCTTTCTCATTCTGGATCACCACCCATAGACTTGCCATACACACACCATGCAAATGGGAAGAGCAGGGCACCTTTATGGGCATGAAGAAACATCTCCAGGGGCACATTCAACCCCACATGCACCACTTTGCGTATGCCTGGATCAAATGATGATATGCAGCTATAAATTAGCCAAAACAGATATGTTGAGTAGTGATACATCAAGTGATGTTCCATTTACTGTGAATCATTTGCTAATAGTTGCTAGGTAGCTGGAACCATCTAGAAAAGGCCACTGTTTGGAATACATTGGCTGAATGAAGATAAGCACACCAAAGCAAAATTAATGAATGAACTCTGACAGGTTGACCTGCCCAGATCAAATACTGGTTTGAGAGAAAACATTTGCTTCTTTCTCAGTTAGTTGCATATCAACAACATCTCCATTTTTTTTAGTCATATCTGAGATGATAATTCTCACCTGATCATATTTGCTTGTAAATGTACAGATTGTGTCTATGTTGTATGTTTTTGCTGTTTTAATTTTTGTATGTTGTTTTTAATTGTTTTTAATCTTATGTAAACCGCCCAGAGAGCTTCGGCTATGGGGCGGTATACAAATGTAATAAATAAATAAATAAATAAATAAAATGATAATCACATGGCAAAATCACAAGCTCCGTGATTTTCAAGATACTATAATCGGTGAATTGCTTCTAGGTAACAGGCACAGAAATGATGAGCAAAGATCATCAAAAGGTGACAAGGGGTTGAAAGAAATGGGCATACAATTTTATGCAATGGTACTTATTCATCTACAGGGGAATTGAATGCATAGCATTTTCATCCTTACATTACCAAGACACATCATAGTAAGATTTCTTTAAAAGTAGGTCACTCTCTAGCTCTCTATTAGAGAATGAAGCATCTATTGTCTTTCTGGGCACAATAAATGGTTTCAAGATAGAAGCAGAGTTTGATACCTTAAGAAAAACTGTTTAGCTTGGGTAAAAATGATTTTTAAAAATTGACAAGAATAGCAAAATATTCAGCAAAATCTTTTTTTAAAAAATATCCACTCCCAATGCTTTTAAAACAAGCACCTTCCCACTGCCATGATGTTATTGGTAGTCTAACTATTGTTATGCAAAATATATCAGCAGCCTATTTCTACATGAAGGGAAAGAGATTTTCATCTCTGGGGTGAAGCTGGAGGGGATGAGAGTTCCCTTAAAAGCCATGATATTACTTAAGAGGTGAAAATAGGCATGGGGGGGGGGGGAGGTAACAGATGGTTGGAAGTACAAATCTGTCTCACTAATAAGCTAGGGAATGTCAACCAGATGGTGGAAGAACCAAAAAACATCTCCTTTCCTATAAACTCTTTTAGGATGCCATAGAATGGAGTCACCTCCTTCTCAAGAGAGAGCAAAAAGGTACTTTTACATGAAGCAAATCTGACTTTTCAGATGTCGCCACAGAAAACCACAGAAGCCATCACCTAGATCAAACCATGTTGATGGATATGGCACAATACAGTGTGAGCTAGTCAACGTCAGTGACCATAGCTCAAGAGTAGAGCAACTGCTTTGCATGCAGATGGTCCCAGGTTCAATCCCCACCCCAGCGAAAGACCAGTGCCTGAGATGCTGGTTAGCCACTGCTACTCAGAATCAGCAGTGTAGTGGTAAATTTTGAAGTGCAGGCATTCCTCATGGCAGTCCCCCTAGCCCAAGGAAAGTCCAACACCAGAGGCAGCTGTGCTGATCTATAGCAACAAACCTGTTCTAGGAATTTTAGTCTCCACCAGAAACAGGTCTTTTGGCTCCTAATTGCCTGTTCCAATTGGGCCTTCCCAAAATACTTTACATTTATTATTTATTAATTTACAAAATTTGTGTACTGCTCCATATCTAAAACAGATTCCAGAGCAGTGAACATAAGAAGTAAAACACTAAAAAAATGAAAAGATTAAAACACTGTATTAAAATTATACTTTTTAAAAAGTGGAATGCCAATATACCTGTGCCTATCAGTTAAGGCATACTTCCCGGAAGAGAGTTGTTTTCAGGAGGCATCAGAAACAAGACAGTGTGGATGTCTGCCTGACCTCCAGGGGCAGGGAGTTCTAAAGAAAGGGGGCCACCACACTGCAGGCTCTTCTCCTGGTGGACTCCAGTTGGGCCACACATTCCAACAAGGATCAATGTATTGTTGCTGGGGAAATTAATTTCCTTCCAGCTACTTTGTGTGTTGCAGCTAAGCTCAGAGGGAACAGGGAATTCTGAGGAACGTGGCAGATGACATCAGTGTCCCTGCTAATAAAAATAAAATAATAGTAATAATATATTTATTTCTAACCTGCCTCTCCCTCCGGATCGAGGCGGAGAACAACAATAAATATAAATACAAGGACATAAAATAGATAAAACATTAAAAACAAATAAAAATTAATACATTATTAAAAACATCTTAAAATTCAACAGTCTTCACAGCTCTCTTTAATTCAAGGAGACTGCTAATTTGTTGAATCTCCTCCGGCAGGCCATTCCACAGTCTGGGAGTGGCAGAAGAGAAGGTCCTCTGGGTAACACTCAACCTAGTTCTGGCTGATTGGAGTAAATTCTTCCTAGTGGACCTGAACGTGCGGGGCGGATTATATGGGAGAAGGCGATCCCACAGGTAACCTGGACCCAAACCATGTAGGGCTTTAAAGGTAATAACCAACACTTTATACTTTGTCCAGAAAGTAATTGGCAGCTAGTGAAGTGATTTTAGGATTTGTGTAATGTGGTCACCCCACGTGTACCGGTGACCAACCTGGCTGCCATATTTTGAACTAATTGAAGTTTCTGGACTAGGCACAAAGGTAGCCCTATGTACAGCACATTGCAGAAGTCGAGCCTCGACGTTACCAGCATGTGCACTACCATCTATAGGTCTTCCAACTCTAGGAAGGGGCACAGCTGGCGTATCAGCCGAAGCTGATAGTAGGCCCTCCTGGCCGTCGCATCTATCTGGGCTGTCATTTGGAGCGACGGATCCAGGAGTACCCCCAAGCTGCGAATACAGTCTTTCGGGGGTGGCGGGTGTAACCCCATCCAGAACTGGTTGACACACCTCCAAACCGAGGTTGTGGCGTTTGACAGCAAGCACCTCTGTCTTGTCTGGATTCAGCTTCAGTTCGTTTTTCCTCATCCAGTGCTGGTGCTGCATCCCTATGAGCCTGGGCTTCACTATACCACTATTCAGAACAACAATACTGAGCCAAGTAAATAAACATTCTGAGCTATTCATAGGTTAGTTGAAGTATTTACAATAGTATTTATGTTAGACCAGATCTAAGATTTCTGTTTTCCTTGGCTTCTTACTACAGAAACAGAAAGAGAGCCCTTAGCTATTAGTAATACCTAATAACGGTAACAGACTCTAGTCCTTGGCCATGCTGAATCTATGCAGACAAGGCCCAGTGAATTAGGCACAAGGAAACAGGCTGACCTTTATTTCAGCATATTAAATTTTAAACATTTGAAATGGAACAAGAACTGCAAGTGGGAAGCTGAGAACATGCCAACATGCAGCTCCATATGAAATAGCTACAGTTGCAAAGCATACAAACATTTATTCTATGTATGGAATAAAATATTTATTCTTTCTACGAAATAAATATTTATTTTCTTCATTCAAAATGCTGTTTAAACTTCTCTCTTTGCCCAGGCTTTTCTTGGTAGATTCATTCTGCTTTTTTTGTGCCTTTCCTCTTTCTTCTGAACTGGATGGTTGTTATTAGCAATCTGCATGAGTTCAGTCGATTTGTGATCTTTTATATGTGGGTGGGGTGGAGGAAAGCATATTTTTTGTTTCCTGCAAAATATATTCCCCCTTTCCACCCTGGTTTGGTGATTTTTGAACATCTGTTAGAGGGTGCAAAATTGTTTTCAAGGGGATAGGATATATGTTGTATATCTGCATTGCACTACTTTAATTAAGATGTGTATCCCCATCCACATTTTGCTTCAGCTGGTCAAGTACACGTACATGAGATCTGAGCATAAATATATGGATTGGAGCAAAGCAGTTCAGAATCTACCGGCATTGAAACTACCAATGCAGCAACTAGAAAGTATTGTGTATTTGCAAGGAAAACAGGGACATATTTCATTTCCCCTGTGTAATAGAAGTGAACTGTACAAAACGGACTACTTGTCTTGGCTCACAACAAGCATTTCTACACAAGGCACACTCATGATTGGTCACTCACAGAAGTTTGAGGGGCATTTATATGATGTTCTTACCTCCAGAGCATCTCCCATGCTTTTTGAGCTTTATTCTGTTTTTAAAAACATTGGAGATAAGCATATAAGAAACATTATTGAAAGATATTGGCAGTGTGTAATAATGGCATTGTGTTATAGTACAGACATTAGATGGTGCTGTATAATGAAACTAAATAGAACATTGCTGAGAAAGGAACTTTTCAATTCAGATCACGTGTCTGCCAAGTCCATCATAATCTCACAAAGAAACCAGAAGCAGAAAGCCCCAATAAGGATGCAGAATTTCAGCTGGGTGTGGTAATGGCCAATACCAATCAGAATGTTTGGTCAATTGCCAGATCCTCCCATAAGGGCCAAAATGCAGATGTCATCCAGAGACTGATTTGCTTTGTCCCTGGTTCAGTTCTGTATCATATTACTGAAAGCATGGAAAGTGCCACATCAAAAAGTAGATACTTTTTACAACACTGCTTTAGTAAGTATTAGACGCAAGGTGGACAGATTGTTTTTATACCTGTGCTGATCCCCTAAATCTCATCTACTATGTGAATAATCAGTGGCCAGCATTCTGTATATGTGAAATGTGGAGAAATGCTAATTGGTCATGCTGAATATAGAGCTATTAAACTAGCCATTTTAGGAAGCACAAATGATTAGTACAGCCAGTTATTACAAATTGAAGAAGTTCTCTTTACATCTGTACAATTTGTTTAACATTTCAGTACCTTTCTGTTCTTCTTGCAAAAGGAGGCAAATAATGAACTTTCTCCTGGGTGAAATTAATTCATTAGTATCTGCAAAATGAGCAATACAGAAATGCAAATGTATATATATATATATATATATATATGCATGTATGCAGAGAGAGAGAGAGAAAGAGAGAGAGAGAGAGCACACTTGAGTCAGCTATAAATAAATATTAGCAGAATGATACAATGTTCAGGGATCAGCTAAACGCAGTGGGGGAATTTGTTGAAAAGCAGCAAATCTATATGCATCTAGCTATACCAGCTTGATATAAGCAGAACCTTGTAAACACTTGTAAGATCTCTTTCTGGAAAAAAACAGGTTGTTTTTATTAACATATTTGTGCCAGGGTACAATAATAGTGGGATTCTTTTTGTTCGTTTTTGAACAATTAAACTACATTCAGTTTTAAAATTAAAGTAGCAGATGAAAGACACAGCCTAAACACCTATTGTAAATATGGTAAATATGGTAAATAAATATCTTCATTGTTCTCCCCCCCCCCCCCCTTTCTCTTGGCTGGAGGAGAGTTGTTGGCTCAGGAATAAGGAAGGAAAATAAATAGATCATTCTAATTCCCCAGAGAGCCAGTTCTTTTCCTCTGGAAATAAGCATGCTGTGGCTTGACACATCCTTCTAGGCCTAGTGTCAGTACCTTAGGGTGACCAGATAAAATCCAGATCAGGGCTCATGTAACTTTAACAGTTGTAGAGAAAAGGAAATTTCGGCCAGAATAATTTGTATGCAATTAGTTCCTGGTGAAATTCCCTCTTCATCACAACAGTTAAAGTTGCAGGCACTATACTAGAGTGACCATATACAAAAGAAGGCAGGGCTCCTGCAACTTTAACAGTTGTGATGAAGAAGGAATTTCACCAGGAACTAATTGCATACAAATGACACTGGCTGAAATTCCCTTTTCTCTACAATTGTTAAAGTTACATGAGCCCTGACCTGGATTTTATCTGGTCACCCTACAGTACCTGGCATTGTGTGGCACATGCTGGGGTCTATATGCCCCAGGACTGACACTGGCATCACAGTTTCATGGTTTTTTAAAAAATCATCTGGTGCTCTGATGGGAAGAACTGAACAAGGTGGTTGCAGTTACCATTTTTATTATCCCAAAGTGCCTCTGGACCATCATGTAATGTGCATTCTGGGATAATAAAGATGGTGGCAGCTGCTGCAGCTTCTTTGCTGAGTGCTTCTCTGCTTTGCTGGATGGCAGTGACCATATGTCAGGACAGGGGGGGAATTATGAAATTTGAAGAAAAATCTGGATTTTCTCATCCTCCCCCTACCCAAAGGGCAGCTCTACTTTATAGTCAATGGGAATTAACAAAAATGCTTACAGCTCAGTCATTTTTAAAGATAAAGAGTTGGAACCTGGCATCGTGATAACCCTTAGGTAGAGGTATAGACATGCTAAGTTTCAAGCAGGTCTATTCATCCATTGAATTTTAGGATATTTTTTAAAATTTGAGGTTTTAAAATTATGTTTTTTAAAACTGCCATTTTTAAAAATCAAGAGATGAAACTTGGCACGTTGATAGATCTTAAGTAGGGCTTTAGCCGTGACATGTTTCAAGCAGATCTGTTCATCCATTGATTTTAAGGGATTTTTTAATAGTTGAGGTTTTAATGTTATTATTTTTTAAACCCATCATTTTTAAAGATAAGGAGATGAAACTTGGCATCATGACAGGTCTTAAATAGGGCTTTAGCCATGCCAAGTTTCAACCAGATCTGTTCATCTGTTGATTTTTAGGAATTTTTAAAATATTGACGTTTTCAAATTAATTATTTAAAAAAAACACCACTGGAGACATGCCCTTCAAACTCAGGTTGTCAAATCTCCTCTTTGGGGTCTTGCACCTTGAGGAATTTCAGCCCTTGGCATCAAGGGAATCTCAAGTTTTTAACTAAGAAGTGCTGCGTGAGCATGGTACCTTTTCTGTTGCAGATTTGGTGGGCAATTGGGCACCTGGAGCTCAGCAGAGGTGAGGTGTCCACAAATCAAAATGTGGGAAAGGAGAGGTCAGTTAAAGCAACCCACGGGGCAAAACAGAATGGGCCAGAGGCCTTTTTCTCAGAGTTCCACATCATGGGTGATGAAGGGTCATCCTTAGAGAAAAACACTCATGAACAACAGTGAGGGGCCAGGAGAGAGAGAGAGGCTCTCATCTTTGCTGATGCCCTGTTGCTGCAGATGTTGGAACCTGGCATGTTATTGCTTTGCTACCCTTTCCCTTCCATTTCACTTTGTTCACTTGTGAGCAAGGCTCTGTCTGCACTGCTGGCATGCAATGCAGAACGTTTGAAGTGTGAGTCAGAGAAAAATAGATAGATTTGTGGCTTTGGCTGGCTGGCATATCTCTTAGAGACAGAGTTAGACTGAAGACAAACTCAAAGATAGCTGTAGCTGAGCCCTGAAAGGTTGATGTGCCACACAGAGCCTTTTAAGAGTGTTTCAGAGTCCAGTGTTGGTGCAGGCAGAGGCAGCTGGCGGCAGAGGTGGTTTTTAAAGTAAGAGTCACCAGACATGAACAAGCAATAAGCTGGCACACTTCCCTCTGACCACAGGGTACAAGTGTGCAGCCCAGCTGGACCGTTGGGAAACTTTGGAAGAGGGAGGGAGATTGATTGTTTGAGGCTGGAAGCTTTGGTTTGTCTACTAAGACTTAGAGAGAGAGACAACAGAGGCTTCACAGACAACTCAGAGACACCTGTTGTAACTTTGCCCCACGGTGCTGGCATGCAATGCAGAGCATTAGAAAGACGATCTCAAAGTCACGTGTTTGTGCAGGAATTAGACAGGTGTTCAAAGCCTGGATGTGAAAAGTGGTGCCAACGCAAAAGCCTTGAGAAGCTAATGTATATAAGTGAGAAGTGTGAATGGGTGAAGTAGTGTCTGCCACCCACAACACCCACACTAATGTTAGAGTAGAGAAACTTGTGACAATCATACACAAGTTTCAAAAAATAATAATTGAACTTTAAAAATAAAAGTAGCCGCTTGCAGTGAAGTGAGGATGTAATCAGAAAAAATATTTGAGGGAAGGGAGAATGTATCACATAGAGTATAGCAACAAAGTACAGCAAAAGCTACAAAAGGAGGAGTGAGTGAAGTTAATTTCAGATACATTGACTGTCTCACATGTTATTTCAGTGATTTTAACATTAAGATGTTACGTAGAACAGATTTGTCTTAACTGTGTGCTGTAAAATCAGACATGTGGTCAAAGCTATGTTCAGGTGGGCACACCCCCTTGGTGATGGACATGCCCCCTGGGGCAGATATGTTTGTGGGGATGCCCCCTTGGGGGCTGACCATGTTGTCCTCCTTTTTGGTTTCCAAAATATGGTCACCCTGGTTACACTTCATTGCCCATCTCTGCCTGGCCTGATAAGCTTACAGGAGGGGGAAAGCTGCAGGTGATGAGCAGGGGCAGTGGTACTCAGAGGACTGCTTAGTGAAGTGGCTGGAGCAGCTGCTGCCATCTTCATTTTCTGGAAATGGAAAAACTACTAGATGGGTCTCGGTGTGGGCAGAGGACAGCTCAAGCCTGGCACCAACCCTGCATGCTTTTACAATTGGCTTATAATGTAATACATATTGTATCCCTCCCTTTTTCTCCCTCTCTTTTTTTAAAGCTCTGGATGATAACTGAGAATTGCTGAGAGTTTCTATTATATTTAGTGGTATATGAAAGTTAATAATAATAACAACAACAACAACAACAACAACAACAAAAATTATTTAATAGACCACTAAGATCTCCATTTGGAAATAATCTGTGTCTAAGCAGCACATTGAAAGAGTATTACTGAGAATGAGATATCAATTTTAAAGCATTTTCACCCAGATGGAAAATGGTACAAAAGATTTTCTTCTTTGGGACAGTCTTTCCCGGAAGAACCATGGAAAATAACCCACTAACTTCTTTTACTTTGCTTACCCTACCAGAGGACAAACACCTGATAACGTTTCATCCCCCAAACCATTAGAGCAGGGGTAGGAAACATGGTGCCCCATGGGCACCAATGTCCCTGGGTATCATTTTGGGCATCTACCAAGGTGCATTTTACCCTTTCCATTTTTTTTTTTTAAAAAAAAAAAACATTTTCTTACCAGCAGCTGGTATTTCTGTAAAATAGATTTCTGTTGATGCTTAAAACTGTTGGTTCAAAAGAGTGGGGCTCAGGCCCCACTCTTGCCTTGTATTCAGGGATCACTTATTTGTCCTTTGCCATTTCTCCCATGGGCAGCCATTTTGTGGTCATGCTCAGGACAGTTTCTCAAATTACCAAATGTGTCCACCACCCCAAATGGTTGCCTACTCCTGCGTTAAAACTATCCCACTGCCTTTCATCAGTATTTCCTCAAATTCCACATAACAAGGCCCTTGTTAACAACTAGTGTCCTCTAGGCCAAATTGTTTTACTAGCTTGTGCAGATGTATGCACATTTGGCACCATCCAGCTGAGGTTAGGAATATTGTTAACTCTCCCCCATTAAAATCAAAAGGACTTAAATGTGTTCAGATTAGATCATGCCCCATTCTTACTGGCATGAATGAACATGAGCTATGTAAATTCACAGTGTGTACATGCATCAACAATTTGGTAAGAACGTAAGAACACAAGAAGAGTTGTGCTGGATATCAGTTTGTCTACCCCTCTTTAAAAACTATCCAAGTCCTGTGGAAGCAAACACCATACTTTGAGCATGTGCTGTGTGAAGAAGTACTTCCTTTTATCTGTCCTGACTCTCCCACCATTCAGCTTCATGGAATGACCTCAGGTTCTAGTATTATGAAAGAGGGAGAAATACGTCTCCCTATCCATTTTCTTCACAACATGCTTACTTTTATAAAGCTCTATCATGTCTCCCCATATTCACTGTTTTCAAAAATAAAAAGTTCCAAATGTTGTAACCTTTCCTCAAAGTTCTAGGCCCTTCACCATTTTTCACATTTTCAAACTTCACAGTATCCTTTCTGAGGTGACGAGATCAGTACACAGCATTCAAAGTATAGACTCATGTATTTGTGAGCAGTCTGCTGAAGATGATAAAAGTATTTATAAGTAAGTAGTATCAATATTGTTACTATACTGACAAGTTTATACCTGCCTTGACATGAATTGTTGAGCATTAATAATAAATACTAAATAATTTACCACTTCTAGATGACGGGTGGTGGTGGTTCTCTCTCTCTCCTCCCTTCAGAAATTCATGAACTGGTTATTGAATTTCAACAAGAAGTTCATGAATCACTTAGATGTAGGGCTGATTAAATAATAACAAGACTATTTCCATAGAAATTGGCTCATTATTATGCTTTCAAGTAGCAGTTGTGTGTGTTTGGAAGGGGGGGGAAACCATCTTTTTGGAAGAAAGTCCCTTTGTAGGGTAAGCTTCCTACAATTTTGAAGACATGTGATTAGGAAAGGGTCACCCTCAGGGCTACATGCACAGCACAGGCTACTCTTGCTGGATGCATGAATTGTCAGCCCTGGGCAAGATACAAATGGAAGGTGTCTATGGGCTTCCATTAGCAAGCAACAGTGATAGTATTGTAGGGCACCTATGAATATCCAGCCAAAACCAGCAGAGATGTGGCATAAGAAAGAATGTATACACACTGGCAATGGATTATGGTTTGTTGCCATGTTTTTGCACCCTATTATACGATGTTTAGCATTCTCCCCATAAAATCATGTTGGTTGGGTTGTCGAATCATCATGTTAGCAAACCTTACATTTCCAGTCTCTGCCTGGAAGGAAAACAATCAGTCTTTATTCACTGTCTTGTATCATTATCTTTTGCTATTGACTATCTATATAATCAACAAAGTTGAGACCAATTATGGTTTCTTTTTTGTATTCTCATTGAAACTTCTGAATACTTTTTCAGTCTTCCCAGTTTGAACGAAGCTATTTTGCTAAAACCCTGACATTTATGAACCACTGTGCTTCATTGTCTAAAGCTTACCATCAGGCTCTGGCTAGGTATTGACTTTTCAGAAAAGGTCTTCTGCAATGTATACACTGAAGCACATCCAGCCAACACAATGAAACTGAAAACTTGTAAGAGGATTCTTATCCTTTTGGAGGCATACCTATACTACATTGACAATGCTGCCAAAGTAACATCTGATAAATTCTAGAGATGTCAGTTATGGTTGATGCAAGCCCAGAACCAAATTAATCCATTACACTGGTTGACAACAATGCAGTGGCAGGGCCAAAATTCATGCCATGAACTTTAATTAGCAACAAAAGAATTAAAATGTGTTAATTTCAAGGATCATAGTGAAAATAATAAATGTTCTTCCTGTCTGAATAATACACAATACAGAAGTGTTTAACATCACAAGGCCATTCAGGCAGGGAATACCTTGAAATAAATTAGGAAGAAGAAGAAGAAGAAGAAGAAGAAGAAGAAGAAGAAGAAGAAGAAGAAGAAGAAGAAGAAGAAGAAGAACAACTCTTTGACACAGGTTGTTAGTGCTATAGGCCAAGAGCTGGGAACTACATGGAACCAGGAACCATATGGAATCAAGAGCTGGTGACAAACCAATTCAGTGTCTGGGAACCCTTTGCTGCACAGATAGATGCTCCAAACCTAAGCCCTGTTGGCTCATCATATGCAGGCAGCTGTACATTTCCAGTTTTAGCCCTGGGAGCTCCAGACATTTGTGCTCTAACTGTAACAGCAATGGAACTCATCATTTGTATTGCACTGATGATGGTGACTTGAATAAGACCAAATACTTCAGCTTAGCTGGAATGTAGGTTAGGTTCGGTCCCCAATGTAGATGTATATGAGACTGCAGAATCTTTGCGGTTAGATTACATTTTCACCCTGCTTTTTCGTTAAGCTAGAAATCTGATCGTGAGACTTGTTGTGATAATGCCTAAATGCCAACAGACCACTAGCATGACATCAATAAAATGTGCCATTTTATTGCAGTGAAGCATATAAAAATCAGAGGATTAGGATTAGGATGGTAATTGTGAGTTTCAGCATGTCTGATGCCTAAAATGCATGATGAGACTCCTCTGAACCCCATGCTGCTAGTCCAGATGAATTAGCAAGGTCGGCCAGTAGCACAGTCCTAATCAGAAACTTTTATTCTCTAGCCTTTAGCTAGTTGGTGATTCTCCCTTGCTCCCTACAGTAAGGTTAGTGCTACAGTCGCTAAAGGAAACTGCTACCATGCCACAGTTGCAGCAGCAGCAGCAGCAGCAGCAGCAGCAGCAGCAGCAGCAGCAGCAGCAGCAGCAGCAGCGCATTCCCACCAGTACTGGAGCTGCAAAGATTAAGTGCCCCATCTACTGGTAAGGCAGGGGAGCTGTCCAACCTCCTAGCTAGAGTGAGTAGACTAAAGACAAGGGGCTGCTCTGAAGAGATATTACACCAGATAGAAATGGGAGATTTTATAGATGGTGGTCCAGCAAATACCTGGGTTCATGAGCTTTGGCTATAAATAGCAATAGCAATAAATGCAATTAATTAATTAATTAATTAAATCTCCTGTGTAGGGAGCAGAGACAGAAGGCCTTATATTGCCAAAGTGCCTCATGGACTGGGCTTTAACTTGGACTCATTACTAAATCTGCTACTGGGATTCTAGGATGACTGCTGTAGCTGATCTGGAGCTGAGGTGTGTGACCAGGCAGAATGCACTGGGGTTCCTGGTTCTGCAAGAATCTTGGGTGTGGGAACTCTTAGAGCTGAGATTGCCCACCAGAATGCATCAACATCCTGGCCTCTGCAGGTACTGGAATTTCTGACTGATTCTTCTTCTATAGCTGATATAGTTGGCTCCATGCTTGGGTTCAAGGTTTCTGTTGGCGCATTATCCTCTTCCAAGAATTCTTCTTCTAGGCCAGGTTCTGATTGGTGGTACATGTTCCATAAAACATGGATAAAAAACAAGTGAGAGGATAGTTTTTAGTGTATCCATTGCTCTCTGAAATACTAAAGTATATGTTTGAATTACACATAATTAGGGCTGAACTGAATGTTCAATAGTGTACGTTATCAAGATGAAAGGAGGCTTCTGGGAACCACCAAATGCATTTATATATTTATTACTATTCCTTATATACTGCTTAATATAACACAATATCTATGTGGTTTATATCTAAATATTAAAATCACATTTAGTACTGTAAAAATAAAAGCAATATAAGGATCACCAAGATAGAGCAGCATATGTTTAATTACAATTAATTAATTATAATCCAAAAAAGACTGACTGAACATCTGTGTTTTAAGGGCATTTAAAATGTACACATTTTCTGCCTCCCAAACTGCACAAATCCTGAAATGTGGCTTGAAACTTTCCAAATGCTTTACCAGTCTTTCAGATCTTTTCTCCGATTGACCGAATTTGCTGCTGCTTCGGTGCCATCCCCTCCCAATTGGTCTTCTCTTCTTGAGATTTAGCTTTGTGATGACACTACTGAGGGCTAATAAGGAACAAGCGAATTGCCCTCATTCTGAATTAGTGATCCTTTAGAGATGTCATTAGATAACCCGATCTCATTGAATACATGATTGCCTCACTGTTATTAGGAAAGCAAGACCAACAGGTCACAAAAGCCTTTGGGGGCTGCAAATAAACTCTTTGTGAGAGAACGACTACCTGAGAAGATTGGATTTCTGGAAATGGTACAAAAGAAGGGGCACCGTCACCACAGTGCATGTCAGGGGAAGAGCAGCTGACTGAATTCGTGTTTGTGCACATGAACGTCTTTGTCCCCTTGTTAGGTCCTTCAAAGAATTGATGAAAAGCAGGTGTTCATTTTGCCAGTGTGTAAAGATGTTCAAGAAATGCACCGTCCTGGTCCAGCTCAGTCTTATGTGGCCATAATTCGTCTTCAGACTTAGGAGCTCAGGACAAAAAGAGAAATTGATGCTACATGGTCATGCTGATGTTGTCTATCCAGCCAAGTCAACTGCTTTTTAGGATAAAGAAACAGGGGGTTGGAGCAGACCTAATGTTAATTAGTAGGGATGTGCACTGGATCGGATCCAATCGACGATCCGAATCCAATCCAGGGGGAAATTGGATAAATTATCTGATTTCCAATCTCACTGCTGGATCAGCCGATCCAATCCGATCCGGAAAGGTTCTGAACCAGTTCAGATAAATCGGCAGATTGGCGGGTGCCTGCTGGCGCCCGCCACCACTTCCATTGGCAGGCGCCAGCGGGGAGGCTTCCCTAGCGGGGCTCTGGAGCCGGCTGCGAAGCCCGCTCACAGTAGTAGCTGGTGGCAGACGGGAGCGGATGGCTAGGAAAGGTAAGCAGGGGGCAGGTGGCAGGTGGGAGGGGGTTTACCCCCCTGGGGCCGTCCGCTTCCATCCGCTGGCACCTGCGGGGAGGGGGCTTACCTGCCGGGGCCATCCACAGCGGACGGCCCCGGGGGGGAGTGAGTTAGGCCCCCCCTCACCCACCCACCACCATTTTTTCCTCATAGACTTGCATTGCAATGCAAGTCTATGGGGGGGGGGGGAAATGGCGGCCGATCCAAAAAGTTCTTATTTTTGGATTGGGATCAGACTCGATCTGGTCCGGGGGCCCTCCGATTTTGTCCGATCCGATCCGTGACAAAATTGGAGGTCCCGATCTGGGTCCCGATCCGATCCAGGGGGTCCGTGCACACCCCTATTAATTAGATTACAAATAGTTAGGCTTTGCTAAGAAGATTGGAGTTACAAAGGCCTCCAGGGACTAAAAAATGAATGTACACTGCCTTTGGGAACATAACAATTACAGAAGGACATTTTGTGCCAATGTTTTAAGTTTGGTGGGTCAGGGTGCAAGGGTTTTTACCAGATATCACAGTACATGAACATCAATTGACAATTAACACTATGGAATCCCATTAAAAGGTCCTCCTCTCCTCCCTTATTTTTTTAATGTATAAGGCAAAGATTTTAATTTTTCTTTGTGTGTCGTACTCAATCCAGGAAACATGTTCAGGCTATTGTGGTTCTAAATGGATTAGTCTGGCAATGGCTGAACACAGTCTAACATTTATCTTCTAGAGCTGATCCCCATGCAGAGATTACTTCCATGACTGCATTGGGAAAATGATGTTTCTGTTGTTAAATATATTTAGAGGAATAGGTTGGCCACCTTCCAAAGTCATGAATAGCTCCCCTGACCTTGCACACTTTCTTTTGCAGTGAGCAGAACTTGCTGCCTACAGAACTGCCATCAGATAGCTGCCTACTGGAACCTTTCTGAAGTCAACGAGGAGGAGGAAGGTGGTAGAGGAAGTGGTGGTGGTCAGATAATTTCTGAAACAACAAACAAACAAAGATACACTGAGGATCAGGGGATGACTGT
Source organism: Anniella stebbinsi (assembly GCA_029215795.1). Lineage (NCBI taxonomy): Eukaryota > Metazoa > Chordata > Lepidosauria > Squamata > Anniellidae > Anniella > Anniella stebbinsi. The sequence goes on from JARDYH010000003.1 coordinate 52,712,777, forward strand.
GAAGGGTTTGAGTACTAATTTATATTAGAAATATTTTATTTGCAGTATGAATATATTATAATGTAGAATTGCTCAGGATCTATATTTTACTTTTTCTGGAATTTCATACTATAGCTGAATCACCCAGGCACTGTGCCTAGTGTTTGCATTTATCATCCTAGTTTACATACAACAGCCTCAATTCAGCATTTTTGTGGTCCACTATCAGCTGTTACCTGACAGTTCCTATAGTGCCTAGGAATTTACAATATCTACTTACAGCAATGGAATATTTCTATGTCTATATATGCAAAACATTTTAGTATCAGATAAATTCTGCTATTTTTAACTTGTGTAAGTAGCTCCTTTTTTAAAGGTAGTAATTAAATAAATATATCTAGAAATATAATGGAAAGCATTCCATAAGCAGGTACCACTTGCTTTATTTGACTGGATGATTTCTTCTTGATTGGATCTATTTATGGTAAATGGGCAAGCAATAAATTTAAGGTGGGTCTGACTATAAAATAAGCTGTTAGAACAACTTGGGAAATACATAGATGCTTTTTAAAACAAATACATAATGCATGCTTTTTAAAACAACAATAATGCTTTGCCATTCATCAGTAATGAACAGGTGACAAAGGAGATGGCAAAATAATCAAGAAAGCTTCATTAAGATTAAGCATTTAAATTGGTGACAATGTGTAATTTTCTTCTTTGTAGCCCCGGTTAAATGTCTCCATTTATGCTGCACAAAAGAGGTGAACTGTATTTTTCCATGCACTTGGAAACAGGTTCAAAGAAACAGACTGTTTGCCTGGTATTTAACATCATCATCATCATCATCATCATCATCATCATCATCATCATCATCAAAAAAAAAAAAGTCTGAAAGGTTAAACTTTTATCAGGATTTTTCTTGTGACCTGCAAAGGAAAACATTACCTACCAGTCATCAAAGTAGGGGGAAAACACCTTTCAGTACTTATCTAATGTCTTTCTCGATAGATGACTGATAAGGAAACATGTTCAAGATGATGAACAGTACTGTTTTTAGCCACTATACTAGGATGAATTTTGTTTAAAAAGACATTTGGGCATCAACATAAGATATATTTATTTAAATAGGTATTTATTCAGCTAGCTCCCTTCTAAAGGTCATTTTTCGGAACGACAGTGAAAATCAAACATATGTAAGATAGAGCACATGCAACAGAAACCTATGCATGATGATTTAGAAGAATCCCCACTGTGTCCAAAGGGACCATAGAAAGCTACTTTATACAAGGTTAGACTCTTTGTCCATTTAGCCCACAGTGGTCTACTCTGAGTAGTGGTGGGTCTCCAAGCTCTCAGGCAGAGGTCTTTCATATCACCCGTTACTAATGTTTTTTTTTCCTGGAGATGCCAGGAATGGAAACTGGAATCTTCAGCGTGTAAAGCTGGAGTCTCTCCCCCTTACTAGAGCATATGTTTAAGGCTGCAGCTTACATAGGAGGCCACTTTCTACCAGGTCTGCCTATCTGTCCATCTCCTCCAGCCTTCCCCAACTTGGTGCCCTCCAAAGGTGTTAGACTCCAACTCCCATCACTTCCAACCAGCATGCGGAGTAGGAATTATGGGAATTGTAGTCAACACTTCCAGAGGGCATCAGGTTCAGGAAGGCTGATCTTCACAAACCAGCAGCAGCTTTCCTTGGACCTCCCCTTGGTTTGCCTCCGCGTTTTTTAACCTCTGATGCATAAGCGCCTCAAGCTTATGATCCCTTTCACCTGAATAGCTGCTCTTTTACTCCTTCACCTGTTTGCTCTTCCACCCCTCCCCTTCTCTTTCTCCCTCCAGTCAGCTCCTGTTAGATGAGCACTTCAACCAGACCACCTTTCTGCTGGGCAAAAATGGAACAACCCTTTAGTCTGTCTCTTTGGGGGCATTGAGGGAGTATAATCCTGTCTCTGCATAGATTCAGGCATTGTATGATAAAAAAAATGCTTTTGAGCCTGGGATGCAAGGTTTGGGTTTTATATTGAGGCTTGGAACTGGCTGCTGGGAGAGATCGTTTTTCCCTGCCAGGACCTGATGCAATCCATTCAAGCCCCCAGTTCCTTTAAAACTACATGGAGACTTAGGGTGCATTAAATGTGCTTTGGGAAAATAATCCAGACTTTTAGCGTTCTAGGAAAGGCTGGGGAAGAGGTGGAGTGTCAGTAGGACAGGCACGGCATCATGTGAGTACTGTGCTGCAAATCCACACACCAGGCATGGCACGAGTGCACTAAATCGCTGGTGTGATGGAGCTCTTGGTCTCAAGCAGAGCTCTTTCCCTTCACCTGCTGACACTGGAGATGCTGGATATCAAACCCTTCTGCACATCAATCATATACTTTACCACTGAGATAGCATACCCTCCACTGAAGAATGGAGGAATTCACTAGCACAAGATGTACTGTACTGATGGCCACCAATTTGGATGGCTGTAAAAGGGGGTTAGACAAATTCCTGGAGGAGAAGGCTATCAATGTCTACTAGTCCTGACAGCTATGTGCTACCTCCAGTATCAGAGGCACTAAGCCTGTGTACACTAGTTGCTGGGGACCATGGGTGGGAGAGTGGTGTTGCACTCGTGTTCTGCTTCTGGGTCCCTGGTCACAGTGGGCCACTGTGTGAACAGAATGCTGAACTCGATAGATCCTTGGTCTTATGTTCTTTCCCTAACCCCCCCCCCCCAAATAATCAGTACTAGATATGTACATTCCATTTCAGCTGGGACTGCCATGTTTTTCAGATCTCTGACCTGGAGTAACCCCCTTCCCCCTATCATCCCATTTTTCAGAAATGCCCCTATCCCTCCATTCTCTCTCTCTCTCTCTCTCTCTCTCTCTCCCTCCCTCCCTCCTTCCCTTCCTTCCTTGTTCAGGTCCTAAATACCAGTCCATGTAATTCGATCGCCCCCAAACGTCCTCTCTGACCTGTTTCTAATTGGGCACCTTGGTATACTGAAGATCTCAGGGAGTTGAAGCGGGACGGACAATGACTGGAGCGCCGATGGCGGAAAACTCGACTTGTATCCGACAAGACACGACATAGAGAACATCTCCGTTCCTATGGAGTGGCAATATCTTCAGCGAAGAAAGCTTTCGTCTCTCCACGTATTGCCTCTACGAACTCATGTCCAGCAGAACTGTTCAGGGTGATAAGGGGTCTAACACAGATACCTTCCCCCTGAACCCGATTTTAGAGTCTTCAGTAGTTCGCTGTGATGCCTTTAACGATCATTTCACAGATAAAATCTCTCGGATAAGAGCCAACTTAGACATCGTCATTATAGCAGAAGCTGACAATGGAGTGTCCAGCAACTCCATGAGTAGGATTACACTGGATCAGTTTCAGTTGGTGAGTACCAAGGACATGGACAAGCTGCTTGGACGAGTGAGGAGGATGACTTGCCCTCTCGATCCCTGTCCTTCTTGACTGGTCATCCAGGGAGGAGATGCAGTTAGATCACATCTACAACATATTATTAATGCATCTCTCAGGGAGGGGAGTTTTCCAACATGTTTAAAAGAAGCAGTAGTATGGCCGCTTCTAAAAAAAACCCTGGACCTTAATAACTACAGGCCGGTATCAAACCTTCTGTTTTTGGGCAAGGTGATCGAGAGGGCAGTTGCCTTCCAACTCTAAACAGTTTTGGATGATACAGATTTTCTAGACCCATTTCAAACAGGCTTCAGGGCAGGATACGGAGTTGAGACCACTATGGTCGCCTTAGTGGATGATCTACACCTGAGTATTGACAGGAGGAGTGTGTCCCTGTTGGTACTCTTGGACCTCTCAGTGGCTTTTGATACCATTGACCATGGTATTCTTCTGGAACGCCTGAGGGGATTAGGAATCGGGGGCACTGTGCTTCAGTGGTTCCGGTCCTATCTCTCAGGCATGTTCCAGATGGTAATGCTTGGGGATGGCTGCTCCTCAAAGAAGGAGCTGCTATGTGGTGTGCCACAAGGTGCCATCCTTTCCCCAATTCTGTTTAACATTTATATGAAACCACTGGGAGAGATCATCTGGAGGCATGGGGCGAGGTGCTATCAGTATGCTGATAACACCCAAATATATTTCTCTGTGTCTTTGACAACATCGTTAGCTAAGGATAGTGTGTCTCCTCTGAATGAATACTTGGAGGCAGTAATGGGCTGGATGAGGAAAAACAAACTGAGGCTGAATCTGGACAAGATGGAGGTGCTTGCTGTCAAAGGCCACAACCTGGTTTTGGAGGTGTGTCAACCAGTTCTGGATGGGGTTACACCCCCTCAAAGACTGTGTTCGCAGCTTAGGGGTACTCCTGGATCCATCGCTCCAAATGACAGCCCAGATAGATGTGACGACCAGGAGTGCCTACTATCAGCTTCGGCTAATATGCCAGCTGCGCCTCTTCCTAGAGTTGGAAGACCTAAAAACGGTAGTGCACACACTTGTAACTTCGAGGCTCGAATTCTGTACATAGGGCTACCTTTGTGCCTAGTCCGGAAACTTCAACTAGTTCAAAATATGGCAGCCAGGTTGATCACCGGTACACCTAGGGATGACCATATTACACCAATCTTAGAATCACTTTGTTTCTGGGCAAAGTATAAAGTGTTGGTTATTACCTTTAAAGCCCTACATGGTTTGGGTCTAGGTTACCTGCGGGATCGTCTTCTCCTGTATAATCTGCCCCGCACACTCAGGTCCTCTGGGAAGAATTTACTTCAATCAGCCAGAACTAGACTGACGAGTGTTACCCAGAGGACCTTCTCTTCTGCTGCTCCCAGACTGTGGAATGGCCTGCCGGAGGAGATTCGACAAATTAGCAGTCTTCTTGAATTTAAGAGAGCTGTGAAGACTGATCTCTTCTGGCAGGCCTACCCAGTTGAATTTTAAGATGCTTTTTAATAATGTATTTGTTTTTATCTGTTTTAATGGTTTATCTATTTTATGGTCTTTGTATGTATATTTATTGTTGTTCCCCGCCTTGATCCAGAGGGAGAGGTGGGTTAGAAATAAATATGATGATGATGATGATTCTTTGAGACTGCTGTTTTTGATAGTGAAATTCATTGGAACTGCATCTCCCCACAAGGGGAACAGCTACATTATCAGGTGCAGGTCCTGGGAGAGTTGAGTTGTGATAATGGGACATTTTGGCTGGGTCTCTTTGGATGTGAAAGAATTGTAACTATTGACTCTGCTTTGATCTTAATAACTAACATGCAATTCCCATGTTTGTTTAAGAAAGTAACATCCTTCTTAAGCCCAGCTATTGGTGTCTTTTTTATTTCCTTCCCCCTGCTACATTTCTAAATGTTTTTGGAAAACATTTTAATAATTCCAAATGAGCTAATCCCTGCCAAGCTTTTGGGTGGATATCAATTTCATGCTGTTCTGAGCTGTCTCGCTTCAGAATGCATTTAAATGGGGAAAGAAAATTTAACCAATTGTGAGCACACTCCTTGCCCCTGAAACCAAATGACTCAAAACAGTATCTCAAGCTCAGGCATAATGGAAGCACAGGATGGAAACCATCCTACAGCATTAACACCAGGCATGTTGTACTAGATGTAAAGTATTGATGCTTACCTAGTTTCTCTTGTACACCTTCAGCAGCCAGCTGTGTCCCTGCGACTACACATTATAGCCATGATGTTTGGTAGGAAGGAGAATGTTTTAAAAAGTGTGGGGTTGCAATGTGTCCTCTTTTACAGCAGAAATCCCTCTGTTTGAAGGGCTGCCAGAGGACTGCCCTCTAATTTGATGGTGTCCTTTATTTGAAGGACTGTCCAGTCCAAGTCTGGTTTAAAGCTTAAGAACTATTAAAAGGAAGACCTGGGGCTTGAAGCTGGCAACCAACAACACCTGGACAACAGACTGAGCAGGGCACACAGGTCACCTGGTCACAGTTTTCCACTCTATTTAAATTATAATAATAATTTCCCCACAACTTCATCCCTCTCAGAGCACAAAACAGAGAAAAGGATGATGCTAGGCAACTGGAGTTGGAGGAACAAGCCAGGTCTAGTGGTTAGAAACTAGCTGAAGGTCCCATGTCTCTAATCTGTTTCTTCCAAGGACCTTGACTTGTCAGCTCCTGTAGTTATTCTATACAAGCTGGCTTCAATAAGACATGTGGTCCTCCTGGATTCTACAAACAGGGCTAATGACAGCACCAGGGCAGCTTTGGGCCCCAGGCCAACTGGCAGTAACACCTGCCCTGGGTCCTCTGGGTCTGATGTCTATGAACCATCATTTTAAGAATCAGACAATATACTTTTGAGCATCAGATGTGTGCTCTGGTGCACTGTGAAAAAATGTAAATGGCAGCTGCCCAACTCTGATTGGCAGGATGCAGTGGTGCAGGAGAGGTCTTGCCAAAGGGCACTATGCCAAAGGCTGGGTTAGGCCCTGCTTACAATATCTGTTGGAAGCAGAGCTGCAGGTATCAGAGCAGGTTCTTGAAAGAGAAGGTCTGCTTTAAGATTCAGGGATTCCTTTGAGATATGGAGGAAGAGCAGGAAGAGGAAGGAAGTGCTTCAGTCTCTATATTGCTCTTTCTTTCCCTGTCCTAAACCAATGGCCTAGCCATGCCACTGGGTGACCCCAAATTGTGGGGTCATGAGAAAGAACAACAAAGCAAATAAAACACTTTCTCTCCCAACTCCACACTGTATTTATAAATCTCTGTCCAGCTCTGCCTTACTTGACTTCAATCTAATCCAAGGGTACCCCACCTCTTTCAGCCCAAGGGTCAAATTCCATTTCAGCAAAGCCCTCAGGGGTCACACCACTGTGCTGTGTGGGGACTAAGGTAAGAGGGGACAGGGCCAAAGGCACAAGATTCATAATACCAAAAAGACCAGCTTGAACTTAATGCTCCTACTGTTAAGTAGGGATGTGTGAATCATCAAAACTCCACCTCTTCAAAATTCTCTGAATTTCATTTTGAAGCTCATTCTGACTCAAATCTGTATAATTGAGAGCTTTGTTTTGCCTTTTTGCATGAAAATCCATGCGTATTTTCATGCCTATTTTCCAACTATACACACCAATTGTGCACATCTTCGAAATGTAACATTCTTTTCCCCAAGATCAAAGTTTATTTGTGCACATTTTTGCAAAAACGCAAAACCTTCTCAAAAGCTGGGAAACCCCCCCAAAAAAGTGATGGTTGGGAAGAAATGGTGTGGAGTGTGTGTGTGTGTGTGTGTGTGTGAAACTTCCGATCCAAGTCCTTATGAGATAAGAGCCAATATCCGTACCACATTTCTAACCTGCAGCAACCTGTCTTTTCAGCATGGACTCAGATGCAGTGAACTGTTGACCTTATCTTCTGTACTGAAAATCCCAAGAGATTAATGGTGCATCCTGTACTTCCCCCACTCCACACACATGCTTGGAATCTTTAGGACAACTGAGTTCATATCTCAGGTACAAATTATTTATAAAACATTGCCCCTAAATACATAAACTCAGTCCTAAACGCTGGCCAAAGAACATCAAGCGTACTCCCAATTTTCTAATGATATTAGTCCTGCTATATCCCACTATCAATATGAAACCATTCTGAAGTCAAGGATTGTTACACCGAGGCTGTGCGCATCAAGAACAGCTCTTAACGGGAATGCTCTTTTAATGGTATTTTTGTTAGAAAGCAAATCATTAGCGCGCAAAGAATGCTACACAGGTTGTTCTTGTGCTCTGTTATGCTTTTCTTATTAAAATAAATTAGTGATGATTCTTGAAATGTATGAGGGATCTTCACTCACCATGGTCTAACTTCTGGGAAGAAAATGACAAGGGATACGTATAAATTCTGTCTAAAAGGTACCATTAATAAGATCCTAGGAAAAAAGCTTTGAAGGAATTATGGCACTAGAGTTCTTAAAATGATTTGCAACAAGATTGATTAGGAAGCCAAAATTGTATTGTCAGAAAGGAAGAGATACACAACTAATGTGAGCAAAACACAATTTCTTACAGCTGTCAAAAACAATTTCAAAAAGGAGCAACAATTCACAATAGTGCAAATGTTCAGATCTCAAATTATAGGAATTGTTTCCTCCCATGGCAGCCTTTGACAATAAATAGCTCTGCAGAATACTCAAGTAAAGAAAAAAAATCTATTTTTTTTTCCGAAAAGGAAGCCTCTTGAACACTACATAATGAAACTGGGCAGATGATTTGGGATCGATGAATCGACCAAAGAGCAAGAAAAAGAGCTTCCTAGAAATGGACCAATAGGCAAACCTCTGCCCTAGATTCTTCAACAGATGGCCAATGTCACATTGTCCATGGTGAAAGGAGCCACAGGCCCCTGCATGTAGTCCTGCTCCCAAGATTATACAACTCCTTCCACCCCTGCCATTGCTGTCGCCATGTTCAGGATGATGTCTGCAGAAGGGAGCTCCCTGTACTCTTGGAGGCTCCACCCCTCATGCAATTTAGAATCCTGATTATACAGGGTTCTTAGAGCCAAAGTATACATTACAAAAATAGAGTAATGGGTACCTAAGGTTATCTTTGTATTTAATTGTGCACACTTGCTGAAGCTAGGGCTCCTGTACTAGTGGATGCTCCCATGCAATCAAAGTACATGTTAATCACATATCATGTAGTTCAGGGGTATCGTTTTATTTATTTATTCTAGTGTAATTGCATGTGGCTACAATTCAGACTGGGACCATCATGCTCCGGTAGAGAATTAAACTAGGGTGGACCATATGAAAAAGAGGGCAGGGCTCCTATAGCTTTAAGAGTTGTATTGAAAGGGGGATTTCAGCAGGTGTCATTTGTATGCATTCAGCACCTGGTGAAATCTCCTCTTCGTCACAAAAGTTAAAGCTGCAGGAACCCTGCCCTCTTTTGTATCTGGTCACTCTAGTATAGCTCCTGCAGCTTTAACTGTTGTGATGAAGAGGGAATTTCACCAGGTGCTGCATGCATACAAATGATACCTGCTGAAATTCCCTTTTTCAGTACAACTGTTAAAGATACAGGAGCCCTGTATCTTTAATGGTGGGTCTGATTCAGTCAGAGCAGGGCAAGTTGTTACACACAAAAGCCTTATTCACACATTATATGCTGAAGCTGGGACTCCTATACTGCTGGAAGCTCCCATATAATTTAGAACCAAACTATATGCTAATCATATACTGTGTAGCTCAGGGTTATCTTCAGGCTGAAATTCCCTTTTCAATACAACTGTTAAAGATACAGGAGCCCTGCCCTCCATTTCATATGGTCACCCTAATTAAACCTTTCCCCAGATCCTCTGTTACTTCATCCCTCCCATAGAGGAGCAAAGAAAAGGAGGAGGGAAGCCACCATTGACACCAATGGATACTTCTTTTCTTTTGTTAAGACCACCACAAGGGCGTATTTGGGGGGAAATCAGTGGGGATACAAGATTTAATCCTCCTCTCCCAGAGTGTACTAAATACAAAGATAAACCTGAGCTACTGTTAAGCAGTAATACAAGTGTATAGTTAACAGGAGTCTAAGGGTCAATAGCACAGAAAGTCAATCATAAGGCAAGGTCTGGAAAGCAAGCACAGGAGCTAATGAACATTGTTGTTCCAACACTGACTAGGGTAAAACTGAAGGCTTATATTGTCAGAGTTTTCTGAGTCCCACCCAGGGCTCTGCTGTAGTCCCACCCAGGGCTCTGCTGTAGATAAAAGTTCCTCAGGGAGATTTGCTCCAGAGAAGTCCTCCTTTGTATTTGAGCACTCCTTCATGGAGGAGCTCTAATGACCTGCCTCTTGAAGTAACACACTCTCAGGGGCTAGTTGGTTGCCCATCCTCTGCCTCAGAAGCAGAATTATCTTCCTCTTGAAGGGATGGACTAGTGATGATCTCCTCTGAAAGCCCAGGCTCCCTCTAGCTCTCCTGACATGGATGTCTCCTTAGCATTTCTGCCTATGGGAGTTCCTCCGCAGGGGATGATTTCTCCAGCAGGGGGCATGACACAATTCATCACATAGATACAGATGCTATCTACACATGCAGGATAAAACACTCTGAAAACATTTTGAAAACTCTATATGGAGTGTGTCCTGGGCCCCAACAGTTCTCAAAACTGTTATAAACCATTTTAAAGCAGTAGTGTAGATAGGCTCACAGTTATTTCCTTCAGGCTGTTACAAATTGCCCTCAAGGAAGTCTCATAGGCAACCAGCTCAATGGCCTGCCTGGAAATCTAATTTGCATCAAATGTTTCTGTATTTAGTTTTAAATGGCTTTCATGAATCTGAATGATATACTATATATGACAATGGAAGTCACATTCAAAGATTCATTACATGATTTATAATAAACTCTGGGTTAAATAACAGCATGTTGGAAAACAGCAACGACAGCTTTTAGTAAGTTTGCCCTATATGTTCATACCCCCTGTGTAGATCTATTTGGTGACTGCCAGAATCTGGCTGAATATTGGCTTTGACCAGAAACTCTTGTGGTTTTAGCAAGTCAATGGGGAATCTCAGAAAATTCTGATATTTACCAGTAAATCTGAAGTGCAATTATTGCCATCAGTAAATGAAAAAATCATCCTCACTGGAAAATGTAAACATTCACTGAGTTTTTGCCATTTACTGTAACAGATACATAAATGACCTGATTTGACTCAATTCCTGTAGCAGGCAAGGCACTGAAGTATCTTTTTCCCTTAGGAAAAAAATGATGAATTGGAAAATCAGCTACTGTCACAAAAATGGTAGCTTAGTTCAATTTTAGTTTACACAGTGCAACAAACACTTCAGTTTCCACATGTGCATCCATTGTAGATTGTTCTAAGAAAGTATTAAGATTTAAGAAAGAAGTTTTCAGGGGGTGGGGAAATTAAAAGTGCAAATTATTTGGTTTTAATAGGTTAACTTTACTTTAAATAACAGTTGTGGCACTGAACCTTTGTAGTTTAGAGCAAGGACTGGCTGAAGATAGATTGGAATGTACTGGTAGATCTCTTGGTGATTTGCAGTAAATTTTCAAAAGTTTCCAACTCCCAGTACATTAATGAGAGCAAATAAAATCACTATCATCATCATCATCATCATCATCATCATCATCATCATCATCATCATCATCATCAAAACAGGAATACTAATTAGCTGTTTTTAAGTTGCCCTTCATACAGCTCTGCTAGCTAGTGGAGCTGTTTGCATGACACAACATCCCAATCATAGGTTATTTAACCCATGGTGAGTTTGCAGCATTTGTGGTGGCGGGTGGCCACCATGTTGAATATGCAACCCCGTTCAAAGGTTGTCATGTTGTGCGAACCCAGTGAGCACAGCTTAAATGAAGGTTAAATAACCCTCACATAACCCATTATTCTAGGATTATGGGAGGGTTGTTTAACCCTCGCATAACCCACACAATACCCCCCAAGCTGGAGCTGGATTTGCAGTTTGGCACATGTGGGTGCTGTGGCTCATAGGGGTGTGCAGAGCTGGTACGTTCCTCCTCAAAATTCAGGGTGGGGCTCTGTTGAGTGGGTTATCTGCTCTGATTTTCAGAGGTGTGTCTATCTCTCCACACTGCCGGATTACTCGCCGGAAAACCACTCCGTTTTCTGAGAACTTGCTATTATCGTCAATGGGAATTAACAAAAAATGCATACATCCTCATCACTTTTAATGATAAAGAGATGAAAATTGGCACTCTGATAGCTTTTAATGAGTGCTTCAGGCTTGCTAGGTTTGAAGCAGATTGGTTCAACCCATGATTTTTAGGGAATTTTTGAACCTCCAATAACTTTGCCATTCTAGGCTATGGAAACCGAAAATGCTTACAGAGCCGTCACGTTTTAAAGATAAAGACTCAAAATTGACACCCTGACAGCCCTTCAGGAGGGATTCATCACAAAAATAAGGATATATATATAGTTTTAGTGGGAATGTAAGAGTAAAACATACAAACACTGACACTATAACACACAATGGCTCAGTTTGGACAACACATTAGGCAATGGAGCGGGGGGAACAATCGTCAGTTGTGTTGCTTATTGTATCATCTGGAGGGCAGCACACAACGCACACAACTGACAGTACGTTAATCAGGCACTTTAAACAACGGAGCGAAACAACGGGCTTGCACATTGTTTAGCCCGAAGCCCCGTTGTTTAAAGTGTCGTCTGAATTCAGCTCCCCCCTCTCTCCATGGACTATTCCATTTCGGAATAGAGTTCTGCTGCCTAGAGCAGCCAAAAAACCCAGCCGCTCTATGCAGCCGGCAGAACTCACGGTGCATGCTGGGATACGGCTGGGGGACACACAGAGGAGAGGCTACAACCAAAATGGCCACCGCAAGTTCCTTGCAGCCAGGGCGTTTGCCGGTTCCGAGCAGCGCCGGCTGCAGAGTGTCGTCTGTGGAGCTCCTCCTGCCTAACGCACGGTCAGTACATTATTTACCCCTCCGTTGCTTAATCTGTCGTCCGAACTGAGCCAAAGAGTGCGTCTGATGTGGGTCTACAGTGCAAGGGACTTGGGGATTCCAATACATAACTAGCACACAGCTAATATTAATAATAATAATAATAATAATAATAATTTATTTCTTACCCGCCTCTCCATTTGGATCGAGGCGGGGAACAACAGTAAATATAAAATATGATAAAATCCATAAAACCGATTAAAACATGGCACATATTATTAAAACTGCATTAAAACATCATAAAAAGCATCTGAAAAACTTATATATATATATATAGAGAGAGAGAGAGAGAGAGATAAGAGTAAAACAAACAAACACACACACACACACACACACACACTATAACACACAAAGGATGAGTCTGATGTGGGTCTTGGGGACTGGGATACAAGAAGAACTATAGTACACACAAGAAACAAAAGAAAACCAGAGACACAGAGAGAAAAACAAGCAGAAGCGCTCTCTCTCTCTCTCTCTCTCTCTCTCTTTCTCTCTTTCTCTGACTCTGTCTCCTCCTTCCTTCCTAACGAATGCAGCAGTAAACACTAGCACACACATAAGGGATTTTTATATGTTTTTTAAAGTTTTTAGTGTGTGTGTGTCATTTGTTGAGACTTTTTCACACCACAGTTGGTTATTCAGCCCAAATAACCAACACAAATAACCAATGCTATGCAGATTATTTCGTCACATGCAGCTGATCATTTTCATTGACTACAGAGTCCCCTGGCAAGAGCAACCAAAGTGGCAGCAGCTTCTCTAGTCCAGCCAGCAGAACTCACAATGGCTGATGGGATTCAACCGTGGAGTTGACTCTTAACCCTCCATTGACTATTGTGTTGTCTGACCACAGCCTCTGACTCTGTATGAATGAATCTTCCTTCTGTTTTGCTTCTAAATATAAAAGGTACTGTACACCCTTCACCCTTCTGGGTTAACTAGAATTAAAAACAACAATGGTTGACAAAGAAATGACTTTGGATGACATTTAGGAAAGATTAATCCATTTCAAAGGTCAAATGAGAATACCTAAGATAGCTTTAGGATGACTTTTATAATATAACAATAAGACTTTGCATATTCACCAAGACTACAGCCTGTTGAACTCAACGTGCTCATTTATATTATTAGTAAAGTGTTGTAAGACACTGGGTTGTCACGCTGATACCATGATGTTCATTTTGATCAGAGGGAAACCAGGAAGAAAAAAAATCTAGCATGATTGGCTTTCATTCACAAAGTAATTAATAAGTCAATCCGGAGAGGTGATTACTACCAAATAGCATTGGATAAACTTGAACTGCAAAACTCTACCATATAATAAGCTCTGGCTTATTATTGTGAACATATTGTGAACATATTGGCACACCAAAAAAACATTGCTGCAAAAATCAGTGACAAGACTTGGGCTACAAGTTTAACACTGCAATCCTATATATACACTTACCTGAGAGTAAGCCCCCATGAATTTAATGGAGTGTACTTCTGAGTGGACTGCAAAACTAGTAAAGAAACGAAGTCTGTGTGTGTGTGTTTGTGCACGTGTGTGTGTAGAGTCAAAACAATGTATGAAAGAATGAGTTTCACAATTTAATTTGAAACTGCGGTAATGGAGTTTTAAACCTTCCTACTAATAACAAACTCAGATAGTTGAAAACCTATAAGTTTGGAAGCAAATTGAGGCCATCCAAAAATTATGTTGTGGCTTCTACATACTCAAGAGACCCCCTAGGTAATTAAAGGCATTAAAAATAAAAACCCAAATTGACTGACTGCACCTGTGAGCTTTCAGAAGTATGGAATGTTGAAGTGGGCAGAGAAGAGAAGGGAAGAGAAAACTGATGGGGAGATGCAGCCATAACAGCTTAGAGTTACAATGAGGGAATTAAAATTGGGAGGATGTCTGTACTATACAGGAAAATTTCAGGAGGAGGGAAAGAAAAATATTAGGGATGTGCAGCGGAGTGGATCCGATCCACGATCCGAATCCGATCCGCCCAAAAATCGGATAAAAATGATCCAATCCGCCAGCCATCCAATCTGATCTGATCCGAAGGGACCCGATCCGGATCGGAAAAAATTGGAAAATCAAACGCCATTTTGAATGCTTTTCCCCATAGCCTAGTATTGTGTTACAAAAATGCCTATAACTTTTACATTTTAAAAGATAGAAGGATGAAACTTGGGCACTTTGTAGATGGGTTAGGGGTAGTAATCTGTGAGAAATTTCAGAAAGAGTGGTGCAGGCATTTTGTGGCGATTAACTTTTTAATAAATAGTCAGGAATGCCTATAACTTTTTCATTTTTAATGTTCCACATATGAAACTTTGCCACATTGTAGGTGGTATATTGGGACCCATGTGTGCAAAATTTCAGAAACATAGGTGCTTGCTTTATGTGGCAATTAATTTTAGAAAAATGGGTAGCAGTGGGGTAAATACAGTTATGCCTTCAACTTTTTTATTTTAAAAGATACAAACAGAAAACTTGGGCACATTACAGGTAACACTTCGCTTGATATGTGTGTGAAATTTCAGAAAGATAGGTCCATGCATGTAGTGGCAAGGTATTTTTGAAACAATGAGGAAAGAAACGCCTATAACTTTTTTATTTTAAAAGTTAGAAGTCTGAAAGTTGCTCACTTTGTATATGGGTTAGGGGTAGTTATCTGTCAGAAATTTCAGAAAGTTAGGTCCAGGCATTTGGTGGCTATGAATTTTTTAGATTAAAAGTTACAAAAGTTTTTCCACAGAAGCTTGGGCTGTCAATTGCATCCTGCTCCCCCGCCTCCCCTTCCCTCTTTTATCTGTCAAAACTCCGTGTTGTTGTAACTTTTAATCTAATCTCAGGTGATGGATTCTAGAAAGTGGCAGCAAGGCGTTGAAGGAGAGAGTTGTTGAAAGACGACTGAAGTACCAACCCAGCTGACTTTGTACATGGAATGAAGGAGGCTACTTTCTTGGGCTGTTGTCCACCCAGCATAGTTCTGTCTACTGATGTGAGTGCCAGCATCTCTTTACCTAATCCTTTTAGCACAGCAGGGAAGTCCTCCTGATCCCCCTTCCCAGGGTAGGGCCTCAATGCTTGTTCCAGACTCCTGTTCCATGTTGGCTGGAGACCTGAATAAAAGAACTCCTCTTAAGGGCTAGGGCGATACCACAGCATTTGGTTGCAGGTCTCACTTCTACATGTTATTATTCATTGATGGATTTGTTACCCTTTACTTCAAGGAGCCCAAGGTGGCTTACGTGTTCCTTCTCCTCTTCCTCCTCTCCATTTTATCCTCACAACAACCCTGTATTAGGGTACATCTACATTTATTTTGTAAGTCAGACCATTAGTGTGCAGTCTCTGTATCCATAGGCTGTATCTATATGGTCAGAAAAATTCTGCTTCATGGGATCCCAATTAAACTGAATTGCTGCAGTTTCTTTTCTTTTTTTTACTTTTTTTTTTACTTTTACTTTTCATGGTAATATTATAATTTTGTGGCAAGAATAAATATCCAGTTTTAAATTTTGATAGTTTGCCAGCCTTTCTTTCCCTTCAAATTATTGCAACCATTGCAGCAGGATGCAATGCTGCTGCATGAGTCCAGGTTCAGAATGGTAGAAGAACCACAGCTCACTAATGTTCAGTTGAGTCAGTTTTTGGGCATGCCTGTGATAACGGAAAACAGCTTTCTTCAGTCAGAAACTCAAACGACCCATCTTGATTTGATTGGCAATTGATTTTGATTAAGAATCCTGGCTAGAATACAAGTTCTTTGGAGTAATGAGCTGGATGTTCCTTCAGGGTTGCTGTTCAGGTTTCTTGAGCTGATGATAAATTTGTCATTTGTAGAACTACCATTCAATGAGGTCTGCTGGGAAGTGCTCTCTCCATGTTTCATTCACAGGTACTTTTCTTCCTCCAGTGTACAGCCAGCTGTAAACAGCATTGATTGACTGATGTAAGTCACAAACCTGGTATAGTTTTGCACAAAGGTTTACAATGAGGCTCTCTAAAAAAGTATATAGAGACACTTCTGTTTCTCAAATAAAGATGGCCATGTGTGGATCAGGAACTTTACGAGGAATGGAGCCTGCCCAAACTTGCCTGTTCTGCCAATTTCAAAGCTGGACTCTTAGGGGAGAGTGGTGAACAACCAACTGCCATTCCATGAAATGAGACATTACTGAACAGGTCTTGCACTGTTTAGTAATGATCATTACAGCAAATATTTCAGGGATAGACAAAATGTTCTGCTAATTACTGAGAGGTGGCTAGGGGGCGGGGGCTTAAAAACAAAAATGAAAAAAGTCTCCATTGTAATCCAGTGGAGACATTTTTTCTATTTTTTTAACTCTCGGGGTGGGGGTCAGGCCAAAAATGGGAAGGGGAGTTTAAATCCACCCTTCTTAAATTGCCATGGTCCCACATCAAACTGGGATTGTGCATGCTTACACTAAAGCCAATAAACCAATCACACATAGCAGAGCTGTTTGTTTTGGCCCTTAAATTCAATTTCGGTAGGGTCTCCATCATTTGATTTTAAAAGACAAAAGAATAAACTTGTACTTCATCTCTGGGCAACCTGAAGTCAATAGCAAAAGTATTCCTGTGCCTCTAGGCCTGGAGTGGAGAGTGTCTCCTCCCCACTACGATCTTTGGGCCCTAACCCTGGGTAACACATGATCATGTATGTGTAAGGGATGGGGGATGTGCCCAATCCCAGTGCTCCAGCATATGTACAGTAAGAAAAGAGGACAAAAAGGCTACCAGTTTGCATGAACTGAATATTGTCATATATAGGTATAGCTCCAAATTTAGACATTATAACAATAAATTACATAGAAATACAGTACATCTCACTACAGTGTGTGAGGCTATGACCAGGTCAGTATGCTGTCCAGGTGCTGTTGGTGGCCAACTTCAATGCCCAAGTCTTCCTTCTGATGGTTCTTTAAAGCAGACTTGGAC
This sequence comes from Anniella stebbinsi, assembly GCA_029215795.1. Classification (NCBI taxonomy): domain Eukaryota; kingdom Metazoa; phylum Chordata; class Lepidosauria; order Squamata; family Anniellidae; genus Anniella; species Anniella stebbinsi. Next base: position 52,730,187 of record JARDYH010000003.1, read on the forward strand.
TGAACATCTCTTGAAATAGAAGACACCTTTAAAATAGGAGACACTCATCTGCAGCCCATCAAATAGAAGACTACCCGAGGCTGCCACCTCAGACAGGGGGCTATAGGTGTTATGACAGGACAGCAAGTTGTTATTAAATTTTGTATTATTATAATTTTACTGCCAGGGGTTCTAGTGGGATCTTCTGCCTTAGGGGCCAAAATGACTTGCCTAGCTTTGCGGACTATACACCTTGACTTGGGTGGTTGCAGGGCAACATTTGCTACTCTGCCTCAGGCAGGAAAATGTCTTGGGCCTGCTCTGTGAGGAGACCTAGTTTTCCATTCTGCTACACAAATACCAAAGCTTGGGAAGTTAACAAGGAACATTATGGATTCTTTAAGCATAGCACTAATGCTGGAAATGTTTAGAGGGAGCTACTGTAAACATTCAAAAATTTAATGTGATAAAGCAAAGTCAATGTAAACAGGTAGTTCACACTGAATTCTATACAACCACGTTTTCTTCTTTGAATATTATCAACAATAACTTTATGGCTGTCCCTAGGCAGAGGTGGCTGCTGCTAGTGATTTTCCATATATGTCAGAAGCACGTCTAGTTCCAAGAACATGGACAAGCACAAGAATTAAAAATAAGAACAAAACCTGTGGTTGCTTTAATTTACACCCTTCAGTTAAACCTGCCTTTTCCTGAACTCCCTGCTAAGTAAGTGCAGTGTACATTTTGCGCTAACCAGGCCCCTTTTGGTGATTACGACTGACGGCTCATAGAAATAGTCAGATTAACTATAATTACACCTTTTGTGTACAAGTTGAACACCCACTCTTATACAGGTGCAGCTGCTGGTGCATAAAGTTTAAAATAGAGCTGTATGAGATGCAGAAGACACCCTCGGAGTATGAGGTTTGCCCACATACTGAAACTGTGTTCACACAAACAAAAGCAATCTGTGTTCCATTCCTGAAGTTAGCAGCTCAGTGTTCCCAAACATAGGAGCTTGCATTCAGAGGAGAAAAAGGACAAAACATATGGTGTCGACCTTTATTTTTCCTCCACTTATATAAACAGAGGTGAAAGTAGTCATCATGTCAAGATTTTCAGCCTGTACAGCAGCCTTCCCCAACCTGGTGCATTCCAAATGTTTTGGGCTTCAACTTCCATTAGCCTCAGCCAGCATGGCCCATGGTCAGGAATGCTGGCAGTTGTAGTCCAAAATATCTGAAGGGCTCCAGGTTGGGAAAGGATGCTGGACAGGAACACATCACAAAGAACAGCCAGCATCACGTCTTAAAATATGTGTTGCTGTATCTGTTTGTACCTCCGGAATAAATGTTCTGAAACAACTGCACATCGTAAAGGTCCTATGGGTTGGATAACACGTGAGCTCCCATACACAACTGCCAACACATATGAAACATGTATTGTGAATGGAGGTGTCTTCATATACATGTGTCCGTCCTGCCTCTGGATTTTGGAGGTGCCTTTGCACAAGACATTCTCAGTGCCCACCTCTTCTTGCTCGTAACACTGCTGCCTATTCTCTTGTCTTCTCCTTTTGGGCCCAGTCCACACAGCTGCCCAGAGGAAAAAAGCAAGGCGAGTGGAGGCTGCTGCTTGCTCCTCCACTGCTCAATTGTATATAGGAGACAGATGAACAGGTAATGATTATAAGGAGAACTGTGACGTGAGAATACAATATCCCATCTTATAGCCAAGACTCACTTCTACACATTGTGAATAAACAGGCCCCGAGGTAGGCTGACCAGATAAAATCCAGGTCAGGGCTCATGTAACTTTAACAGTTGTAGAGAAAAGGGAATTTCAGCCAGTGTCATTTGTATGCAATTAGTTCCTGGTGAAATTCCCTCTTCATCACAACAGTTAAAGTTGCAGGTACTATATTAGAGTGACCAGATACAAAAGAAGGCAGGGCCCCTGCAACTTTAACAGTTGTGATGAAGAGGGAATTTCACCAGGAACTAATTGCATACAAATGACACTGGCTGAAATTCCCTTTGCTCTACAACTGTTAAAGTTACATAAACCCTGACCTGCATTTTATCTGGTCACCCTACCCTGAGGCAGCACAGCAGTTGACATATCCTGGCTAAGCATTTATCTTCTCTCTAAGGTGGGATGTTTGTGGCATAAGGCACACTTTAGGGTGACCAGATTTTGGAAAGCAAAATCCCGGTCCAAAATGGCCACCCCACCAAAGCAGCCTCCCCCCCAACATAAAATAAAAAATTAAAAAGGCTGCCCACCATATGGCTAACAAGCAGCCACCCCCGCCACCCCCCCCACCAGAAACAACCCCCCCCCACCAAGTCACCCCCCCCCAAAAAAAAAACCCAGCCCAGACCTACCTGGTCCTGCCACCGCCGATCTCCTCCACTGCCGCGTGTCCCCTGCAGTCCCCTCACCCTTCTTGCCCTGCTCCTGGGCTCCCTGGGGGTATCTGAGGAACAGCAACAGCAGCAGCAGGCAAAGGAGGAGGAAGAGCCTGCTTTAAAATGCGGACGCTGCTCCGGCCTCCGCAGGAAACAAGTACTCAGGGTTAGGGAACGTCAACAAATTCCTTGTCTGGTGGCTAAAGCAGTTAGCCACCAGACAAGGAATTTGTTGACGCTCCCTAACGCTGAGCTCTTCTTTCTTGCGGAGGCCAGGGAGCAGCCGGGGAGCAGCGTGGCAGGAAAGAAGTGCTCAGCCTTAGGGACCGTCAACAAATTCCTTGTCTGGTGGCTAAAGCAGTTAGCCACCAGACAAGGAATTTGTTGACGCTCCCTAAGGCTGAGCACTTCTTTCTTGCTGTAGCCGGGGAGCAGCGCGGGCATTTTAGGGTGGCAGGAGAGCTGATCCTTTCCCCGGTTTGCCCCCGCCGCCCCCCTGTCGGCCCGGATTGACCCAGTTTTCCCGGTTAGGACCGGGAAATCCAGGGTGATCTGGTCACCCTAGCACACTTTCTACAGGGCCACATTGCTGAGCGAATGATTTCCCATGTGAAAATGGAGGTGCTACAATCCTGTAAAAGAGCAGAGCCACCTTAGATGGAACATTTTTATTGGCCCTTAGCACCTGGCCAAATGAGGGCTAAAAGTAATCTGCCCTCGGTTGCAGACTTCTCAGTGCCTTTTCTTTCCATATCTGGTTTATATTCACTTTGCTTTCATTTAGCTGCCGAAATGAATCAGCTGCCTTGATATAGATATGGATATTTAAATGTGTTAAGCTTCCAGGCACACAGCAAAACCCATCTCTTTCCCACATGGATAAATGTATGTAGGATATTTCATGATTAGTTTTAATCTATTGCATCGGCAGTAGCCACTGAGTTTTTCCCTTCCGTTTAGACCAGAGTTTTCCCCTCTTTCATTGGAGATAGCCAGGAGTTGAGAAAAAGATACTGGATAGAGCTGCCTTATGCTTTAAAAAAGTAGAGATTTAAGGGGCCACCGTGATTCCTTCTTTTATTCCAGGCTCTTCTGTCTCACTAATAGTTGTGTTTGTTTTGTGTCATACATGACTTTTCCCCAAGCCAGTGAGCCAGTCTCTACATAATGACAGCCCCTGGGTTAAATAATCCATGGACTGTTGGGGATAAGTGGAAGAAACTGCCTGCAATGAACCCGCCACTTCTACTTTTATTTAGCAACTCATGAGCGGCTCCTTCAGAGATTGTTGAGCATGACATGCAAATCCAGATCGCTGGTTGGTTTAGGGGCTAAACAACCTAGCACAGTGGATGTTGGTGAATCTGCTCCAGGTTTCAGTCAGAACCTGTCAGAACGCCAAAAGAACTATCAAAAGTACTGAACCTATTTTGGGGGTAGGGTTCAGTAACTTGGATAGCTCTTTTAGAGTTCTGAGTGGTTCTGGCTGAAACCTGGAGTGGATTCACTGCTCCACTGACATTGGACTAGCCCTGGCTCCACTGACCTAGCAGTCAATCCACCAATAAACTATGAGTTAACCGTTGGATTGTTTAGCCCCTAAACAACTCAGCAGCCTGGGTTCTCACATCATGCCCCATAACCTACAAAGGAGCCACTCATGGGTTGCTGACTAAAAGCAGAAGTGGAGGGCGTACTGCAGGCAGTTCACCGACTCTCTCCCATTCAAGCACAACAACATGGGGTGCCATTACATGCGAGCCAGATCAGTATCAGTGTAGGGGGTTGCTGGGGAGTTGTATGGCTTAAGCCACAGATATCTTTTCATTCACATATTAAAAGTACTAGCAGAGCCAGTCCTACTGGGTAAAGTGATAAGGTGGCAGATACTGGGAGACAGCAGCAAGGTGTTGGAGGCGAGAGCTGTGTGTCATGTGGCCTGGCCTGCACTCCTGAAGCTAGCTTGATGCTTTCAGATGTGGTTGAGGATGCTGCCTCATCACCAGTTTTGAAGAAAGTTGGATTTTGTATATAGTACGGAAGTGGCCACCATCTTACTTGTGTAGTCTGGCCATGCCCTGATTACGTTTTACCAGAATGCTGTAGGTTGTAGCCATATGTTTTATGCGTCTAGGCCATATGTTTTAAGCGTATTTTTGTTGTTTTATAAAAGTTTGCTATTTTATCCTGCATCAGGTTTTATTGTATGGATTTTATTGTTGCAACCCCCCTTAGGAGGGCCCACCCCTTGAAAGGCAGCATAGAGATATTTTAAATCAATCAAGCAATTGTTCTTTGCTTCAGGCAGCAAAAGGCTTTAGGCCGGCCCTAAGTATTACTAACCTGCATGCACTTCCTTCCTTCCTGTGTCATATTATAGTTGCAAACAAATCTATTAAGTATGGGGAATGCTATCTAGGAATGTGTAAAACGTCATGGTACCTTCTCGGCAGCCACGGAATTTCATAGAATTCCATTAGATTCCTGCTGCTTCAGTCTGTGTTGTTGCCAGTCGGCTGCTCATCTCCTCCGCCACCATATTTCAGATATCTAACATGACTCAGGCCAATTCAGTTAGTTTAATTCCCTTGCTTAGCACGCACGAGACCAACTCTAACTGTGTATGTTATGCAGCAGCTACATAGACTACAGCTCATGTAGTTCACTGCAACAGTGTGAAAGGCTTGAATAATGTTAAATGAATACAGGAAATATAACCATGCAAAGGGGATTAGCTGGAATCTGTAGGAACAATGCACCCAGTCCCAGAATTCCCTCCCCAGAGATTCTTAGCCTGGCATGAACTTTGTGACTCTATTTGGCACCAGATGAAGATGTTTTATCCTTTTATTCTTAACTGCTATTAGCTCGGCTGTATCAATGTTTTCTGGCTGATGGATTTATTTATTTGAATTTAGATCAGGCTGTTTTATTTTGTTTTTATTCTTTTTTTAATCTTTCCGGTTTTAAATGTTATTATTAATTGCATAGAGAATATCAGTTATTGGGTGGTATATAGATGATAGATAGATAGATAGATAGATAGATAGATAGATAGATAGATAGATAGATAGATAGATGATAGAGGCAATTTGACTCTAATAACCTGATAAGGGATAATGGCAGTTGTAGTATATAAGGAGTGCCTCTGAGTGTGTTCTGAGTTTTAGGTGGGTGTCCAGTGGGAATCAGGAGTGTGAGAAAACCCAATCAAGGATTTCATTTTGCATCATGGATTTTGTAGTATTAAGGATGTCTAGACTATGAAAATGCTTCCAGGTGGAGGGCTCCTAGCACTTCCAGTTAAAAGGCACTGAGCAGCTAGTCTTTTCTTTTTTTTCCTTAACAGATTTTCTGCAGATAACATGGGATGATTATGAATAGAAGTTGATTAGTGTCCCTCCCGCTGCCCCCAATAAAATTCTATGAAAAAGGCAGGGCAATGGGGGATAAGAGCCTTGTGTGCCCTCCCCCACCGCTGCCCTGGTAACAGTTTTGAACTAATTATATGCAGAGAAATCACAAGAAACTTGGTAGGATTAGTATACATGTAGTTCGGTAGAGGTTTGCCACTCTTATAATTTGCAAAGAAAATGGTTATGGTTTTTTTTTTTTATTTCACTAATTTTTTTAAGTTGTGCTTAATACAGAGAAAACACAAAAGTCATTTGGACTTTTATCTGTACGCTAATTCATGATGTGTCAACTAAATAGCCTTGCATTAACCCAGCCCAAGCCAAGGAGAACAGACTAAAAAGGAACTTTTTCAACCTTTGCGATAGGAATTAAATTACAACTGATTTCCAAATAGGGCCCATTCTTGATTGCTTCCTTGGCTAAAAATCCAGGCCTCGCTGTCCGTAGCTAAGAAAAATAACATTTATAGGTAATCTCAGTCTCTCTCTCTCTCTCTCTCTCTCTCTCTCTCCACACACACACACACAGAGAGAGAGAGAGATCTGATTATCAATAAAGTATTGCATACCACTACATGTAATTCTTGCTACTGCAGCTGAGCTATTGCTAGGCAACAGAGAATAGATTAATCATGGAATCTAAATGTATAGCCAGACTCTTATGCTAGCTTTTTCTTTGGAGTGACATAGAAATATCCCTGGTATTTACTGATCAGCATTCTATGCATCTTCAGAATGCAGCAAGAGGAGTCTATACAATTATTTCCATAATTCACAACTAGAATGGCAAATACCACATTTGATCATGAATATGAAAAATGCAACGTCCTTCCCTGTGGACATTCTCTGTTTAAGCAACAGAGTAATTTGCTCATATGTGCTTGAGGGGCAATTTCTGTTATAGATTATGTAATAGTGCCACACAAGCTGTGCATCCCTTAGGCAAAGGAATAATCATTGGCAAGTAATCAGCGTTTTAAGTCAGGTCTGGTTTTGCTCTGTTAGGCTTACTGCCCTAAGAGCTTTTCAGTAGCAATGCAAAATGTTTTGAGAGTTGAGGGCACAATACAGTCAAAATTAAGCCCTTAAGTCCTGTTGTTTCAATTGTATAGATAAGTGCATGTTTAACTCTCCCCCATTAGATGTAGTGGGACATAAAAGTGTTTAACTTTGGCTGGATTTTAGGCCAAAGGGACTTCAGTCTGACCTGGTTAACATGATCGCAGGGTGGTTAATAAGCCACAGTTGCGTACCAGATTTACCCTTTCTGGAGTGACTTGTTGTGATGTCCAAACCTGGCGAGGGTGTGTGGTTTATTAACTGTGGTTTATTAACCACCCTGTGATCATGCAAACTGGCCTCAGTGGCAAGGGATCACATCCTCCCTGCACATTACAGTCCTGATCCCAGCCCCATAGCTGCTATTGGGATTCTTTAAATGAGCGATTTATAACATGCTCATGACTGGCCACTCATAAAAGTTTGCAGGTCATTTTGATGATGTCATGAGTCTCCTGCGCATTTCCCTCTCCTTTTCCCAGTTAATCCATTCAAAATATGGCTCAGAAAACCCAATTCTTTTGAAATATGTTGGGATTTGTCAGGATTTCTTGCTGTGTGCAGTTGAACTTGGGCTATAAAACACCCACTAGAGCTCGCTGTCCTGTTGAACTATATGGGTTGGGAGGTTTTAAATTACAGGTCATGTGGTCACTGCTCTCTTCCCATGTAATTCAGTATATTTCAAATGTGGAAGAGAATCAGAAAGCAGAGCAACAGTAAGAAAATGTGATTTCGCCCTATCTGAAAGTCCTAATTTTGAAAGGAAAAACAAACACATATGGGCAAAATATCTATTTAATGTTTCATGTAGCTTTGCCCTAAGGCTTCATATGCACACTTACTTGGGTGCAGGACTTATTGACCTTCATGTGACTAAGAGCCTATCCACATTGCCCTTAAAACAATTTATATTCTGTTTAAAAATGTGTTTTTTAAGTCATTTCATTACGTGGTAGGACACACTGAGCAGTACTTACGTTTCATAGTGACTGCTTCCTTCGTCCTCAAAGTGTTCAATGGTGAATTACAGGGTTAATTCCTTGAGTCTCCTTCTTTAGTTTCTGTTTTGCAGGCTGCTTGAGTTATGGAGACAGAAGTGGGCAGGTCGTTTTAAGGGCAATGTGGATAGGCTCCTTGAGAATGTATTTACTAAGACTATGAAGCCAGTGGGGCATAGTGTAGGCTGACCAAATGAAAAGGAGGACAGGGCTCCTATCTTTAACAGTTTCATAGAAAAGGGAATTTCAGCAGGTGTCATTTGTATATATGCAGAACCTGGTGAAATTCCCTCTTCATCACAAAGTTATAGCTGCAGAAGCCCTGCCCTCTTTTGTACATGGTCAAAAGACAGGGCTCCTGCAGCTTTAACTGTTGTGATGAAGAGGGAATTTCACCAGGTTATGTATGCATACAAACAACACCTGCTGAAATTCCCTGTCCTTTGCAACTGTTAAAGATACAGGAGCCCTGTCCTCCTTTTCATATGGTCACCCTAGCATAGTGGTTACAGTCTTGGACTGGGGCCTGGGAGATCCAGATTCCAGTCCCACTTGACCATGAAACTTACTGGTTGACTTTGGACCAGTCACTGACTCGCAGCCTAACCTACCTCATAGGGTTGTTGGGAGGATAAAAATGAAAAGGAAGAGGATCATTTACACCACTTTGGGCTCTTTGCAGGAAAGAAGGCAAATAAATGTAACAAAAATATGGTGGTTCTTCCTGCCAGCAAAAAAACATGAAAGAAGGAATTCTGGGGCTGGGGCAGGGAGGAACCAGTTGAGCTCATCAGCTATACCATCCCTGGACATTGATAACTAATTCCTTCATATTGCTGTCACTTGGGGGCAGTACTGATTTAAGAAAACTGTACCCTTCTGCACTTGCTGATGCAAGACTTGGGATGTGGCAGGAGATCTGCCCCACCACTCTGCTCCTCCCCAGCCCCGACTAGGATTGTTTTGTTATTCCTGAGTAAATTTGCATAAAGTTGTGCTGCTTTGCACACTCATGATTTCTGGGTTACCAAGCAACTTGCAACTTCACTTCTGCTCTATGTACTGCACAGGTTTCAGCAAATATTTCAGGTCAGCAATGTAACTATATTGTAGCTGTAGGTCAACCAGGCCTTTGCTGTGTGAGCATTAGAAGTGATTGATAAGTCACACATTTCCATCGCCTGCTGATTCTCTAAAAAAAATAAAAATCCAGCCCCTTGATAATTAGCTCCTTTTGTCAAAGCGTCAGTTAGTTTGAGAGAAAAATATTCCTAAATGTCAAGAACCATGCAGTCTGATAAATATGGATGACATTTAAAAGCAGGGTAGGTATTTCCTACAAAATCACAAGAGATAAGAAGGAACAGAATGTGGTTTTTATTTTATTTGATTATTAAAACACACACACACACACACACACACACACAGGCCACCACCCAAGTTTTGGAATTCTTATGTATCCAGGCAGACTGGAGCTCTCCCCCACTCCCCGCCTGCATGTACTAGTAAACATGCATGTGCCACCAATACTGTGCTAGGTGATGTACAGAAGTAGAGTTCCAGTATTTTTCTTTAAGAAAAACTCTCTGCCTTTAACTGCCACATGGCAGGCAAAAATTCAACAGGGACAGCATTCCAAGGCAAAATTTGGGAAAGCTGCTTCTGTTGAACGTATGCCTGAAGTCAAAAGTGTGATAGGCAAATGTATTAGGGAGACATCTGCTAAATATTCCCCACTTTCAATTTCTTGTCATAAATAGTGACTTCAGCCAGTAGAAATTCTTCCCCTAATCACTTAAATTTACATATTCACTTTTTTGTGTTTTTGTTCAGTAATAATAATAATAGTAATAATAATAATAATAATAATAATTATTATTATTATTTATTTCTTACCCGCCTCTCCGTTTGGATCGAGGCGGGGAACAATATAATAAAATACATAAAACTGATTAAAACATGACACACATTATTAAAACTGCATTAAAACATCCTAAAACATCCTAAAAACATTCTAAAATTCCACTGGATATGCCCGCCGGAAGAGAACAGTCTTTAGCTATATATAGCCAAGAGAACAGTCTGTTGGCTATAAGATCATCCGGGGAAGCTCGTCTCGACTTACCCTTAAGACAAACTTTGACAACAAAAGAGAGAGTCCCCCTCCCATTGCAGAACACCCTCCCCATGGAGGTGTCACTGGTGCCGACATTATATTCTTTTTGGTGGTAGGTCAAAACCTATTTGTTTGCCAGGGATTATTAAACAGGTTGGTGTGAGCTGTCCATTTTATGTATTTCCTTCCTTTTATTGCTGTAATTGATGTTGTTTTGTTGATTTTATTGTCTGTCATAGGAGGATTTTTATTGCATTCTGTATACTGCTCTGGTATTGTAAGATGAAGGCGGCATAGAAATATGTTTATAGAAATAGATCATAATAAAATACTGCTGCATTGGAGAAATTATTCCCCATGGCTGCTGCTTCCTTATTCCTTGAGTTGTCACATTGGTATTCTTGATAGGATGGCCAGATGCAAAAGATGACAGGGCTCCTGCACCTTTCATAGTTTTTGTGAAGAAGGTATTGCAGAAGCCACAGCTTGTCATGCGAACTCTAGTAGTAAAATCCCCTCTTTCGCACCAGCGTTTAAGTTGCAGAAGCCCCATCTTCCTTTGCACCTGGTCACGCTAATGCTTGTTCAAGTACAAAACACCAAGTGATGTCATGATGTTACTGCTTCATGATGAAGGCAACTGAGAGAAATTCAAACGAATAAGTAAACATTTTCACAAGGAGTGCTGAAAAAAAATAGTTGAAACAGGAGTTGAAAATGTTTGATGACAAAAGAGACGAGTTTGGGGTCAGTCATAAAATTAAAGACCCCCCCTTCATACCTTGTTTTATTATGTGATTCATATCTGTCATGGCGCTCTCTGATCATTTCAACCGCTCTATCTCTCCAAAACAGGCTCCAGTAGGTTCTTGACATTTTCTGTTAATAATCAACAGCAGGTTTGCATAAGCTAATTTTTGTTTTTTGTGCAAAAATCAGATTTTGCATCTTCAAGGGAAGAAATTATGAACAGTGACTGAATGTGCTCTCTTTCAGAGTATGGTGTGTGATGGAACATCCAGATGGAGACACTTACTCTGCATCACCAATTAAGAAATATGCAGTAGGAAGATGAAATCATAAATGATAACCTTGTACATGGTTACAAAGAGCCATAATACCTAAGAAAAATAGTTTTATAGTAAAACTATAGCACACACATTGCTTCTTTTGAAGTGCTCCCCGATTAGGTTAATTTTAAATGACATGGATTCCATGTTATTGCAAAGTTTTATTTGTTGCATGTGAGGGGAACATTCGGGTTAGGCTGATTCAAGACATCTTGCTGCTGAGGTGAAGGACAAGATGGAACACAGCCCCCATTTAACCCATAGATGCCAATTGAACTGGCAGTTGAATCTTAGTTCAATATGGGTGATGGGACAGCATTCTCCATCTCACCTGAGGACAGCAGGCTAGCTGAAGGGGTGCAGGACAGGTTTCCTGGAACACACAGCTCTGTCCTCCCAGGTAGAAGCACAACCAGGTGGCTGCTGCCCCTTGCACGTCACTGAGCTTCTGCCACTTACGGCAGCCACTTCACTTTGCCTAATGGAAGGGCTGGCCCTGATTCAGGTGTTGTGTTACTTCATAACATCAAAAATGTCAGAGCAATCCTTCCTGTTTCTAAGCAATAATGTCCTTAGTGGAAAGCCAGGACAATATTTCCTCCATGGTCAAAGGATATATGAATAATCTCCATGCAAACCAGGGATGGCCTTATCTCTTTACCCTAGAAGTTTAGATCTTGTGCTAGATTAAAAACACCTATGCAAGTTATAACTGTCAGCCTCCAGGCAGGGAGATGGCAGCAACAAATTTACCTTCCTGCAGTTCCTATCAAGAAAACAACAATGACATTGGAAAAGAAAGAGTAAAAGAAACCACCACAGACAGCTGCAAACGTTTATAACTGCAGTACTGACAGTGATGCAGAATATTGATGTTGAAACGAGAATTCAGAACAGTACTACAATCTACTTTTTCTTTTGCTGTTCCAACCCACTAAGCATCAGGGTCTCTGAAAAGTAATCCTGCCTGATTCTTTAGGGCAGGGATTCATCCTCCATCAGAGATATCATATGAAAAGCCAACCTATCGTGACCCACACCTCCTGCCCAACTCCAGATTATTCCTCTCGCTCTGTTAAAATGAAAAGAGAGAGAGAGAGAGAGAGAGAGAGAGAGGCAGGATCTACATTACTGCTTTATAATGGGTTATAACAGTTTTGACAACTGTTCAAGCCCAAGACACATTCCATATAATGTTTTCAAACAGTTTCCAAAGTGTTATATCCTGCTCGGTGTAGATCTGGCCAGAGAGAACTTATGCTTATATCTGTTTCCTTAATGTTAGGATTTCTGCAAGGAATGAGCTTGATATTTCAGATAATATGTGAATCAGAGGACCAGTGCTAACATTTCTTGGCTTCTACATGATTGCCCACAGGAGTGTGCAAGGCACTCGCAAGCCGGTTGAGAGTACATGGGGTCGTTGGACAGGGGGCACCCACATTATCACTCCAGCATTTTTCTGAAATGCCATGATCACAGCAGGGAAGATACAAGTGTGATCAATAATTTCAGCTTTTTCAGAGTACAACTTGAAGCATCTCAAAAACGGCAAAACCTGTTTAACAAATGTTACTGGGAGGACACAAAAGATCAACGAGCATACTGTGGGCAATGAGTCTCATGTCTTCGCAGTTGTTCATACACAGCCCAAGAAAACTGAAAAAAGCTGTTGAAGACTTGGAAACAAGAAAACAGTACCAGAGCGGGGATGGTAAAAATTCAGTGTCAAATCATGTGTACAATGCAAAGATGTAGTGATGGCCACCAATTTGGATGGTTTTAAAAGGGGATTAAATAGATTCCTGGAAGACAATAATACACAGAACTATGCATGGTTAGCTTATTTACCTCAGTGTAAGCACATGTGGCCTTAATTTGGACCATGACCATGCTGTTCTTGGAGGGGGGATTTAAGCTTCCTGCCCTGTTTTCACCCTCAAATCCCCTCCCAGGGGGTGATGTGTTTTTTTAAAAAAGGAGGGGGAAGTCTCCCGTTGATTCCAGTAAAGACATGCTTCTTATTTTAACCATCCCCATGGATTTCAGGATGAAAACGGGGCAGAAGCTTACTTTGCCCCCTTCCTGGATCCTCATTGTCCCAATCTGAATTGAGGTAAATAAGGTAATTTGAAGAACATGCAGTTTGGCCCTAAGTAAGAGGTTTAAGCTAAAATATTTTTCGAAACTGAATTGCCCCTTGGGCCTGATCTACACCAAGCAGGATATGACACTTTGAAAATGGTTTGAAAACTGTATATGCAGTGTGTCCTGGGCCCAAACAGTTGTCAAAACCGTTATAAACTGTTTTAAAGCAGTAGTGTAGAACGTGCCTTGGTTTGAAAGCATTTTGACACCCCTGTCCAAGGGCCCACATTATTTCTCTGTTCTTCTCTATCAAAAACTCATAATCCATCCATATGCTCTTTGGAAGAGCTGTTTTGAATTATGCCACCTGGTTTCCAGCACATTTTATTTTGACTTGCAATATTGCCTTATTGACACTGACTTAGTACTTGGGCAGGCTGCTACTTTGGTTGATCCTTTCTTGGCTGCTGATTTCCCGAGTGAGCTGGCTTCTCTGCTCAGACTGCTTGCTATGCATTGCATGGTGCTATCTTTACCTAGGGTGGTAACTTCCAAAGCAAATACAATACAATAAAATATTACTCGTTTTCCATTCTCTCTGGGAATGATTAGGGTTGGTTTTTCTTTTAACCAAACACTTTTCATGAGGAAACTTTCCAAATCTGCTCAGACTCTTATTTCAAACAGCAGAGCAAGAAATCTGCAGATTAGATTTAAAATCCATAATTCTGTACTGTATTTTGATTCGTTAAAAAAGAGAAAATGCAGAATTATTCTATTAGACAAACAAACCAAAATTGGATAAAAATTACTTGCTACACAGTAATGAAAATAAATAAATATATAAACCAGTAGATTAAAGTGAAAACAAATTAATGTTTGGAACTGCTGTAACATTCTTACATTCAATATTTCTTTCTTCTGCGAAATACCACTTCTGTGTAAATCAGGATTGAATCCCAAACCTCAGGCTGCAAGTTCTTTCTAGATTAGCTGAGTGCATTGCGTCTATTTAACCATTAGCTTTTACTGAAGAAGAGATGAATGTCTATCCCCAAAGAATAGTGAATTAGCTACCTCCTTGTTGCTAAGTATTCTCCCTTTTTACTCTACAATGGGACTACTATAAGCACATCTTTTATATCACTGTCCAAGTAATATGGTATAATCTTAATAAAGATATGGATATTTAATTTAATTTTTTAGGTGTACTAGTTCTTGTTTTTAATCATGCAAAAATAGAAAGGAATATTAAGAGATGACAAAGGAAGCTCCTTACATAAATGATTATGGAGAATCACTGTGTAAAATCTAATGTATCTGGATTATTAAAATCCAAAAATTATGATCATCCTTTGGACACATGAGGGTTATTTACTACAGTCCCACTCAGGTGAGGCTGACATGGGCAGTGATAGGGGACCAACAGTTGGCTAGGCTATTGTAAGAAACTTTGATATTCTGTAGCCCCACACGATGTGGAATACAGGTCAAAAATAAAATTTGGAATGGAGATCACTAAAACGAAGTCTCTCTTTGGTCTCTGGCTCACCGGAAGAAAATAACAAATACAGAAGCAAGGGAAACAGGGTACAGAGGCAAAGAATGGAAAGGGAAAATTAACTATGAGTTGTTTTAAGTCAACAACTCATAGTTACAATACCTTTCACTATCTGAGAGGACCACAGAAGGTCAGCAGGCCTGATATTGTGGTCACAAACTCAAATTGGAAAGGCCCTCTGGTGTCCCAAGCACATACTTGATTTGACTGTGTGATTGGGTGGCATCACTCCAATGGAAGTTGTTTGAAGGCATCTAAAGGTGCTTCACAAGAGTTAAGCTCAATCTGGGTGAACAAGACAAGGTAGCACAGGCACAGAAAAAAATCTGGCCCTGGAAATGCAGATTAGGTACCTTAGGAGGAGATGTAGAGTGTTAAGAATGGAAGAACAGGTAACATGCCAAGAACTCTCATGCAGAGCATGGAGCTGTGCGACAGTATTTGTCCACAGCAAATCCCTTGATCAAACACAGCACAGGGTGGCTAGACTAGGGTGACCAGATAAAATCCAGGTCAGAGCTCATGTAACTTTAACAGTTGTAGAGAAAAGGGAATTTCAGCCAGTGTCATTTGTATGCAATTAGTTCCTGGTGAAATTCCCTCTTCATCACACCAGTTAAAGTTGCATGGGCCCTGCCTTCTTTTGTATATGGTCACTCTAGTATAGTGCCTGCAACTTTAACTGTTGTGATGAAGAGGGAATATCACCAGGAACTAATTGCATACAAATGACACTGGCTGAAATTCCCTTTTCTCTACAACTGTTAAAGTTATATGAGCCCTGACCTGGATTTTATCTGGTCAGCCTAGGCTAGACTAAAGGCCAAAAATACTCTAGGGCAACAACTCTGGGCATTAGGTTAAACAAAGAGTAAAAAGATATGGCTCTGGAAGATGGATAGGGACCTTCCAGAGGTTCTTGGCTACTTGACTGGCCAAACATCACAAAAGCCTTGCTTCTGAAAGACAATTGGGTGGACTGTACCCAGGTGTTGGTTCACTTACAGATGCACTTTGAGATGAGGATCCTTCAGGATTGGATTATATTTCCTACAAAGGCTTTACATTGGACAATTTTAAGGTACCCTCATGGGTTGCTTGATGAGGGTGGTGACTTGGAGGTCAGGAAGGCAAAGTTCCCCTTCTTCATAAACTGCAGAAGGCCAACTCCTCCTAATTCAATTAGGATAGAGGACACCCAGGTCGTGAACTTCAATTACAATAAGGGTGTGTAGCACAGTATAAACAGGATCCTTTCGCTCCTAACAGCCATGAAACTCTTGCTCATATTGCCTTTCCCCGAATGAAAGACATGATGTTAGACATATTAGGATAGTGCCAAGAAGAAGAAGAAGAACAACAACAACAACAATAACACAAACTACATATGTACAAGCCATCATGGCTGAGCTTCTCAGTAACAGTATTATGGCCAGATCTACACCAAGCAGGATAGAACACCATGAAAGTGGATTGACAGTGGTACATGGAATGTGTCATGGGTCACAACAGTTGTCAGTGCACTTCAATACTGTTATGAAGTAGTTGTGTATATCCTGCCTAAGAGGCTTCTACCAGGATATGGAATAATGACCTTTTTTAGTAGGAGGTGCCAACAAAAATACATTCTAACACAATTTCATTCACAGCTAATATGAATCTTGTTGGCATAATTTTCCTCATGTGTTACATGATCACCTTGACCTTGAATGAGGATAATAAATTTATTCATTAAATATATTCTGTCAGCAATGATTGCATAGACCAGGGAGAAGCAAGTATAGTATTTTATATACATGAATCGTGAAAGAAACAAATGTGGATATATATTGAAAAAGATCAGAGATGGCCTTATGAGAAAGGGAGGTATAAAGAACAGGATAGAGGGTTTAAAAACTGGATAGGTAGTCAATATGAAGCAACCCTGAAACACCTTTTCCTGTGACTTAAAAGCCAGCAGTGCAATAGAGCAAATCACAAATGCATTGCTTCAAAACCTGATAGCCAGAGCACTACTACAGATACTGTAGGTAACAGATGTTGTAATGATAGTAACAGAAGCCAGTTCTGCAACAATAGGCAACTTCTTTTCCTTGTACATCTTACTAAGTACCCAAACCACAGAAGGCAAATCCTGTCTCTACTAATTCCAAGGACTTCACGAAGTTATCAGTCCTACTGTTGATATTATAAAAGTACCGATCTAATCCCACATACATTCTAACTGTTATGGCATCCAAAATATTGTATTAAGGAGGAATCAGAAAATGTTGATTGTAGAAAACCAGGTGCAATGAAAGCACTGTACAATTTTCATGTCTACTATACCAATATATTTATAACTACATATTTTTAGAATGGGTGTGTTGGGCATGCCACCAGCCTCAGATGGCAGCCACCAGCCTCAGATGGCAACCACCACAGGCTAAAAATAGCTTCTCCCATCCTTGTTAAGGTAATACTTGAGAATTGTAGAAGTTATTGTGAATGAACCATTTTCCTTATAAGGTAAACCACTAGAACTACATTTGAAGTCTGAAAGCATGAAATTAGTAGGGTACATACCAACGTATGTTTGTGTACAGGATTACTTTCTTTAAGAGTATAATAGCAAGAATAGCTTCCAGCTTGATCAAAGAAAGGATATGATTGGACGTGATTAAAGTAAAGCCATTCCTTGGACTTTATTGATGAACAAAAGCATTTGGAAAGTAAATGAGTAGTGTCCTCTCTTTCACCTCAATGGGTTTAGTAAAAGATATGTATTATTGGTTTCTTCATGAATAAGAGTGCAATCCTGTACAGGTTTATTCAGAATTAAACCCCATTGAGTTCAATGGTACTCATTTCTAGGTAAGTGTTTATAGGATTGCAGCCATACTGCACAGTCCTAGTCATCTTTATTTGGAAGTAACTTCCACTGTATTCAATGGAGTTTAGTCCCTTGAAAATAATCAGGGAAAATCTGCTGACCAGTGGCACATGCATAATTTAAATAAATAGTTCTGTTTGGGGTACTTGATTTGTGATGGTTTATTTCACACATGCTATCATGATTCATCAATGAATGATGTACATGTATGTGTAAATTAGTCCATAGACACCTGCTTTAGTTTTTTCCCAAAGAAAGTAGGTGGCTGTACCAGGTATCAATGGAACAAAGTATTTCACAGGAAAAAAAAATACTTTTCTAATAATGAATGCAACATGGATAAAACCTTTTTTTATGTTTGTAAGATGCTAGAGTGCAATGAACAAAGTATGTTGTCATGTCATCTCGTTTTTAAAGGCAGTTAAAGAACTGCAAAGCAAAGAAACAACACAAATATTCCAACTGACATCTGGCTATTTGGCAAACTCCCCTGGCAGACAGGTTGCCAGTTATGAAATTATCTCTGTGTCTGTCAACATAGTTAGCTTGAGGAGAGGCTGTCAGATACTCCAGGCTACCTTGTAAAAAGTGTCAATTTGGAATTTGTAGAATTATGTCATTTCTTTGCCTGCTGTTAGCCATGATTCCAGATATAGTGAATATTATGGATGTGAATGGCATGTCCAAAAGCTAGGTGAATTCTGTGTATTGTGTGTGCGTATGCTTTAAACCATGGCTCAAATAAGTCTTGAGATAGAATGTCAGGATGACAGAGAGCTACCATGGTAACAGTATAGTTTGTGAAGACCTAAACCTTCACGTAGATTCCAAATGATGACATAAAGCCATTTGCTCAAACCATCTATCCAAAATGTTGCTTCAATAAGCAAATCCATAGGTTTATTTTCAGATGCAAACTCCAAAGTCAAACTTAGTTTGAAAGGTGGCTTGATAGTGATACTTGGGGTGGGGATGGGGAGTTTCTGTCACAGAAAAGAGCTCCAAATCTATAAAGATGGCAGAAGATCTGAAATAAATACTTATGGTTATTGGGGAACTTCTGACTTTACACAAACCTTATGAGTTTGCAAGCCCTGTTCATCTGCTTTTGATTTTAATCTCTAGATTCTAGTCAGTGTGTGCTACAGAAACCTCCCCTATCTGAGCTCATAATGGTCACAAGCCTGTGTGAAATCGTCCAAGTCTTTCCAGACACAAAATATAAACAGGAATAGAACAATAGCTATTTCTTGTCTAGTATTGCATCCTGGCTTCTTAAAAACAGGGGGGAATGTTTTACACCAATATATGTTTTACACAAAAAGGCATACATTATTGTTTCAATTACATAGAGAGTATATATTCTATGTTGTTCATTTGCTGACACACAGTCACTAGTACAGCGGTTGTGTGCCAACGGCACTCGTTTGTAGGTTACACAAAAAGGTCCATAGGACATACTTTATCGAGACATTTTGAACAAATCCATTTTCTTCCCTTAGTAAACAAGGTTCATGGCCAGATACCTTTTTTTTGCTGTAATTCTGCTTTTTACTTTGCAGCTTTGTTTGCGCGCTAAGTACAGGATTAAATTTTGTATGAGGGGGTGATCATATAGTCATTCAGTCATATAATAAAGAAGAAGGTTCTGGTATGTTTCCACTTTTTCATTTCTGTTGACAGTGCAGTTAAACATTAGAAAGTATAGATTAATTAAAAATCAGGACACCTTTAGGGTTCATTTAAGCCAGAAACTGATGTACATCTATCTATCTATGGACATTCTTATTAAATCTACATACAGACACTAGTAAAGTGAAGTATTTGAAATTTTGGACAAACATATCAAGACACTAAACCGATACCTATGAGAGTTCTGTGATACCCCAACCCCAATTCCAGCAGACTGGCCAAAACTATTAGGCCCCTAGAGATTGTGTGCAGATAATGATGTTCCACTCACCAACTGCTGCCCTGTTTTCTCTTGAGGTCAAATTGGACAAGATGGGAAATGTGTGGTTGAATTTCTTGTAACTGTTTGTTTGTTCTTAATTGCAACTTCAGGGGATCCTAAAAATAATACTGCATAGTTGGACAAGGTGCAGAAAAGAACAACCAAAATGATTAAGGAACTGAGCAACACCTCTATGAAGAAAGATCACAACGTCTGGGACTGCTTAGAGAAAAAGGCGGGTAAATAAACAACAACAACAACAACAACAACAACAACAACATGATAGAGATTGTACAAAATTATGCATGGTGCGGAGAAAATGCATAGAGAGAAGTTTTTCTCCCTCTCCCATAATTGTAGAACGTGGAGTCATCCTATGAAGATGAATGGTGGAGATTCAGGACAGATAAAAGGAAATACTTCTTCACTCAGTGCTTAGTTCAACTATGGAATTTGCTACCACAAGATGCAGTGATGGCCACTACTTTGGATGTCTTGAAACAGGGATTAGGCAAATTCATGGGTGATAATGTTATCACTACCTACTAGTCGTGATGACTAGATATTATTTCCAGTATCAGAGGCTGTGTGTCTCAGTATACCAGTTGTTGGGGAACATGAATGGAAGGGTGCTATTGAATTCATGTCCTACTTGTGGAGTTCCCACAGGCATCTTGTTGGCCACTGTGTGAACAAAATGCTGAACTAGATAGGCCTTCAGTCTGATTCAGCATGGCTTTTCTTGTGTTTTTATATCCTTTTCTGTCCATAAACATCCTTAAAGCTGCTATCTCATTCCCCGGGGTTAGAGGGTGGGTAGCACTGTCACCATTTTTCCACTCCTTGTGGTATGGCTGTATGGGGAATTTCCTCAACCCAGGACTACTACCACCTGTGGGGGAACTGCTCCTTCACTGGGCAATTCCTTATTTCCAGCAAACCTGCCACTATAACTCAAGGTTCCCCAAGCTGACTCTTTTCCACTGCCACCAATTCACTTAGAATACTGTGAAACCTTAGAGGCTTAGGTATGAGATGAGCATCAATATTAGAGACAAGATGAACTATTTCAAAAATAATTTAAGAACGGGTGATTTTGTACACTAGAGATTATTCATATTTACTTTTGGGTTTCGAAAGATTGCTTGGTGACAATTCTTTAGGACTCAAGCGACACTGTTGCTGTTACAAGCATCTTTTATCTCAGGCCAAAATCCCTAAACCTGCAACTAAGTCTAGCTCTTGGGTACAGTTTTCCTCTGATTCCCAAAGCTCCGACTGTTGTGTTCCTGGCTGCTTGCACAGCTTATCTGGGTTTTTACTGCTTGTTTGTCTAACCTTCTTCTGGCAAGATTTTAGGGCAGCCTCCTGGCATAACACAGCCACCTGCTATCTACTCCTGATCTTCAGGAGTTATCCGACAGACAAGGAATAGCTTAAATTCAGGCCTTAGCTATTCACTTTCTCCTAGCTTTCTCCTAGTCCTTCCAAAACACCACACGCCAACTTGCAGACCTTTCCCTCCCTGACTACCACAAAGTGATTCCCTAACTAAACTGTGAAATGTTACTCCTTAACTGTCATTTCCCATCCACTCTTTTCCACCTAGCTAGAATCCCCAGCCAATCAGAATTGAATTACCTGATCCTGGCCCCATCAAACAATATTCAGAGCGATTGCCTCTTTCTCCCCCAAAGCAATTAATACACAGGCTTTTGACAGTAACAAAACAAAGTAAACATTACATAACAATAACAGTTATATACAGGCATTTCTTCACAAGCTGCCTGCTCCTTTGTTACTGTTTTTAGGAAGCAAAGTTGCTATGCCAGTGACCTCACACTTGGATACTGATGCCATCATTCCACATACAGCCTTGCTATGTGCCCTTTTAGTGGTATTCAAATGGTTTTAAATAACTGGAGTAAACAGGAGCTGTTTTTGTCAATTGTTACACTTTCCCATGTTCTCTATTGAATACTAGATTCTGGATTTAGGTTTCTATAAGAGTAGGGTGATCATATCCCCTTAGGGAAGGCTTAAAAAAATTTTTTAAGGGGTGCCAAAGACACAAGTCCAATGGGATAGATTCTCCCCTCAGTGGTGCAAAAGCAGGAGAAACATTGCCAATTTAATATTATCCCTATCCTTAAAAGTGATAGAAAGCTAGAAGCCTTCTTTGTCATCTTGTCGGAATGAGTGTGGGCTATGTGGCACTGTGGCAAAGAATTAAACTAGATGGACTTTAATCCCTTATCAATCTATGCATTCACAAACTATTTAAGCTGAAATAATTCTCATCAATGGGACTAAGCTGTTTTAAGTGGTTTTTGAGCAGCAGTGTATGATTTTTGAAGTACAGGACTCAGGAGCATTTGCAATCATCATCTCTGATCATTTTCTGCTTATTCTGTTGCTTTCTTGATTGCCTTTTCATTGATTTATGTTGTTGGGTTGGAATGACCAGGATAATCAATGTTCGGAACCTTGAAAAGGTCACATTTAGTTCAGTTCATCATCGTAATTTCCCAGACCTTCAGCTCCTCATGCACAGTTTGGTAAAAACAGATTAACAGGAAATGAAATGTATGCATTGGACTCCCCTCTCTTGATTAGGGCTGCAATAGGCTGGCAAGTAATAAAACAAAGCCCACAATATAAAAATCCCATACAACAGAACAACATTACATTTGTAAAGACTTCAAGATGAAGTTAGAATTTCCTCAGCAATATTCTTGATGCCTAATACAAACAGCAGTCTGAGAAGGGACTGAGGGTGGCTTGCCAACCAGGCAAGGTGTAGGTACCAGCTTCCTTCTCCAATAGTGGTCCAACACTGGCCTTTCACTATGAACCTGAGCAGAGAATAGTAAACAATAATCATAGTAATTTCATATCCATGTTAGAATCAATTCATTACTTCTTCCAATAATCCATAGTTACAAGCCTGAAAAGCCTTTACGATCAACCTGAGAATGTATAGCAGCTGAGAATTACCTGTCTTTCCTTTCTGCCCAATAAGAAATCATGTGAGATTTGCATAATAAAAATAATATTCATAATAATAAGCCGTTTAACTTGTATATCTCTTCTAGGTGACAAGTCTTTTGAATATAGCAAATACTCTTTATAAAGCCAGAAGCATTTGGTTCGTGGAAAAGTTATAAAGAATTTGGACTCCATGATTCTGTAGTGGCAGCAATGAAAGATGTGAAGCTCATGAAATGTTGTCCGCAGGAGGAAAGTTTTGTTTTGTGCTTGCATGAGTAGCACACATGCCCCACATTGTGTCATAACAGGGACTTTATTCGCACAAATGAAACTGCTCGCCAATCTATTATGCTTTCAGGCACAGATGGAAAAAGAGTCAGAAATGGAATACCCTCAGCAATGCTGTACCGACTTGAAACATTTTTTGTTTGTAACGATCTATCAGATTTCAGTTGCCTTTTCACCTCATCTTCCTGGTGGAACAATCGCCTTTGGAAAATTTATGCACATAAAGAGAGGCAAATGTCGACTCAATTTTTTAAAGAAGATATTTGACACCTGGCCATGTGAATTGCATCTACGAACACTCTAAAGACAGAGCAGAAGCTCAGAGAGACAAGAATAAATTCAAGTCACTGTAATGTAATGAATGTAGACTACAGAAAGGAAACATTTTCTGTATATATGTCATTTTCAGTCGTGCAGGTCCAGGAGAAAATGTGAAGTTAAAATTACATACAATTGTGCAGTTTAAAAAAATCAAGTCATGCAAAAGTTGTATTATGTTAGCTGATCTAAAACAAAAGTGACTGATAACAATGCGAAAAGTTAAGTGTGTAGTCCAGGCTCTTCTAAAATTCTAACCCTGATCAAGCATACCCATTTCTCCTCCCCCTGCCAAAAACACTCCACTCAGATTTTCTGTTGCTACTCTCCATTTGGAAAGATGGACTAATCTGACAGTTTTGCTGTCTCCAAAACTTGATTTTTTAAAATCTGTTGTTCTTTCTGTCCTGTATCAGCACAGCACAGCAGCAAATCTGTGTGAAGCTTGAATGCTGAATGCTATCAACTTCCCAATTCTGAGAGTCTTCTTAGACTCTATGTAGGCTTCTAAATGTGGAATGGGACCCTAAGCAAGGAAGCATAACCAAGGAAGCATATGCACACACACACACACACACACACACACACACAGGGAAAATGCACAGGTATGTTGTAGTTGTGCTACAATGAACAACTGGCACAACAGAGTCTTCACTTCAAAATATGAAATGCAATGCTTAATATGCTTAACATTTGCAATGCTTAATATTTAGGAAAAGAGATGCTGGAACTCAAGTCCTCTCTCTGACCTGAAAGCCATTTCCCCTAATTACTGATATATGGGGATTCTTTGTAGGTGAGGAAAATGTACCCTCATTCAGAGGCCTGTTCCAAGGTCGAGCATGGCACCAGAAGAAATGTCTGGAGTTGAACCCCCCTTGTGAGCCCTGGCACAATTAATCTCTGAACACAGGAGTAATAACTTCTCCGTTCATTTCAATGTACAAGAGAGCATTGAGAATACAGACCTTTCCCCAATACAGAAGGGAATGGAGATAGCCTTGTTTATTTCTATTTGTACACATGAACAACAAATGCACACTAGAGTTTTCACAGGCCCAAGAAACCACTGGATTGGAATCAACATGTGAATTTAAAACTAATTTTTACAGTTCTTAACAATGCATTCCTCAGGACTGCTTGATACCTAACACGACAGTTTGTTAGCCACCACTACCCCAATCAGTGTTCATTGTGATAAACACATAAATGTACTTACTCAGGATTCCTTTCACTGATTAACTTTCTTGTTCCTTTAGCAGTTTTCTCCTGGGTTTAATTGTCTTCTCTTCGTCACCTCAGCATTGTCACTCCCCCCCTCTTTTATTTTCTTTAATTTGTAATCCTGCAAGAAGGTTTTTCTTGTTGTTGTTTCATTTTTCTTTTTACAAATATATTATGTATGGCCTAGTAATTTTAAGCATTTAAAAATGATGTACAAAGATGAGGCATGGATCCCTGAACATGCAGTGGACATACATCAGGGATTTATGGACAATCAGGGTTCCCCTGTTTGTGTCCCTCAGTGTTTGGGGACATGAGTCTGCTGTTCATACTTCAGGTGCCTACTGCACCTGTACACCAGGCTCATGCTGGTATTTATAGCAGTCGATATGATTGCTGCATAAAGTGTGAAGTGTCCTAGGCGCTAAATTATTTGGTATCTTAGTTTTAAGTTTAAACATTCTCCAGGGGTATAATTGAAATAGCTGCTAGAAAAACTAGACCTACTGCTTATTGACTTTTTAATCTCTCCCAGTTGCCCTTTGAAATATGATCCTAAATATTAGCAAGACAAGAATGTATTCCCTAACCCTTTTAATGTCATCGAATTCAAAATGGTCAGATGTAATTGATGTGAAGCGCAATAAGATGCTTATCCTTTGACCTCTCCCACTTTCCATTTTGTTGTATCATCCTCGTTGTTTGCATTCAGTCCCTCCTTCGTAATACCTTTGCTGCTTTGGAATCAGTATGCTCTTCTCATTTATATGCCCATCAGAGAAAGCTGCAAGAGAAGGAGAAAAAAGCAAACCTATCAGTCTCTAAGTCCTTCTCAGCTGCCAAAACCACGAAAAATGACATAGTTGAGCAAACCTCATCTCTATTCTGGATTCACAGCACAGATGTAGAGTTAATGTACGGAGTCAGTACTTGGCACTATTTTTTAGATCAATGTGCAAAAGGTATAATACAAATGCATTAGATGTATAATCCAAGCTGCTACCCATACCTATCCAATATGAACCACATTTCAGTTCACTGGATGCTATTACGTTTTCATGTGGAAGGTTTTCCCTTTGTCTTTCATTTAATAATAATCTAGAACATACTCAGAATGCTAAAGACAAAATCCACCAAAGTTAAGCACTCCAGAAAAATGGGAGAGTTAAGTGTATTCTTACCTCCAACTGAAATCAATACATCTATAAAATACTTACCTTTGGTGGATTATGCACTTCTGAAGATATGTGCAAGAATTCTCAGAACAGCGCAAGGGGAGGTAGTTGGCGCAATGGAATCACTTTGGAGTCATCATTCCAAATGAAGCCATCTAAACTTAAATCAATGTTGTTACAATCTAACAGCTACATAGTTGCTTGGCTCCCAGTGGAAATCTATATCTACTAGTAACATAAACTTCCCTCTATGGCTGGAATTTCTAGACATTTTTGTTGACTGTCTCAGAATAGCAACACAGCTGAATGCCTATAAAAATAGAAGTGCCACACATTTTGAAATTCAGGAACTAATCAGCAGCAATAACAGACTGTTATATGTGTTCTATCAATACAGACAAGACCATATTCATCACTGATGTCCAGATGTAAATACCTATCCTGAAAATGACACTTTTTAAAATTCCAAAAACTTAAAAATAAAACCCACCCTTATCATTGCATCACTTGTGGAGTATGCTAATACCAGAAATATTTAAATAAAATGTTGTACAAATATCACCATTTTAAGCCCTTGCATACAGCTTTACATCAGGGTCATTTTTGGTGCATGTTCTCAAAATAATTTTGCAAGAATTTGTATATATTCAATATAATACTAGGGGTGTGCATGGACCCCCCGGATCGGATCGGGACCGGATCGGGACCGGATTGGGACCGGATTGGGACCTCCAATTTTGTTCCGGATCAGATCGGAACAAAATTGGAGGTCCCCCGGAACGGATCGGACCCGATACCACGGATCGGCCACCATTTTTCCCCATAGACTTGCATTGGGGAAAAGAAAGCATTCCCCCAATGCAAATCTATGGGGGAAAATGGTGGCAGGGGGGGTGAGTGGGGGCCTAACTCCCCCTCCCTGTCCCTCCCCCTCTTGCGCTTACCTGCAGGGCCCTTCTGCTCCCATCCGCTGGCGCCCGCAGGCACCAGCGGATGGCAGCAGACGACCCCGGCAGGTACGTGGGAGCCCCCTCGCAATCCTCCTTACCTCCCGGGGCCCCTCCGCTGCCATCCGCTGCCATCCGGGCAGCAGCGGATGGCAGTGGAGGGGCCCCGGCAGGTAAGCCCCCCCAGCAATCCTCCTTGCCTGCGGGGCCGTGCGGCGCCTTCACCTGCGTAGATCTACTGAAGACTAGGCTTCGCGGCCTAGTCCTCAGTAGATCTACGCAGGTGAAGGCACCGGACGGCCCCGCAGGTAAGTGCCCCCCTCCCTCCTCCCTCGCTATCCTCCTTACCTCCCGGTCCCCCTCTGCTGCCATCCACTGCCGCCCGGGCGGCAGTGGATGGCAGCGGAGGGCCCCCGGCAGGTAAGCCCCTCCCCTGGCGATCCTCCTTACCTGTGGGGCCCCTCCCTCCTCCCTCCTCCCCCCTCGCAATCCTCCTTACCTCCCGGGGCCCCTCCGATGCCATCCGCTGCTGCCCGGGTGGCAGTGGATGGCAGCGGAGGAGCCCCAGCAGGTAAGTCCTCCTGGCGATCCTCCTTACCTGCGGGGCCATCCGGCACCTTCACCTGCGTAGATCTACTGAGGACTAGGCCGCGAAGCCTAGTCCTCAGTAGATCTACGCAGGTGAAGGCGCCGGACGGCCCCGCAGGTAAGAGCCCCCCTCCCTTCTCCCCCCTCATGATCCTCCTTACTTCCTGGGGCCCCTCTGCTGCCATCACCTGGCGCTCTCCTGTAAACTAGGCCGCGAGGCCTAGTTTGCAGTAGTTTACAGCCGGCAACGGGAGGAGGAGGACGCCCCGCCAGGTAAGCCCCTCCCTGCTGTCTGCTTCCATCGGCGGGCGCCTGCAGGTGCCCGCCAATGGAAGTGGCGGTGGGTGCCAGCGGGCGCCAGCTGATCCTCCGATTTTCCCCGAACTGGATCGGGTCCTTCCGGACCGGTTCGGAAAAGATCGGACGATCCAGAGGGGGGATCAGAAATCGGATAATTGTATCCAATTTCCCCTGGATTGGCTCCGGATCGTGGATCGGAGCCGATCCAGTGCACACCCCTATATAATACATTCCCATTGCTAAAATGGAAACCTCAGGTCCATTTCTAACAAAAAAGCTTGCAAATCAGAATCAACCCATGGTTTCCAGTCTTGGCTTGTAGCCAGAGCTTAAACCACAGTTTCCAAGTTCAGATGTCAAGAGAAGGAGGTGGAAGCAAAGGAATGGATGAGCAGGCAAGGCTCTCATTCTTGATCTGATAAAACATGTTTTATCAGACCAAGAACATTACATTTAAACCAAATCTATGCAGAGACAATTCAAGATTTGCCATAGAGTGTACATCCAGCAAGGAGCTTCAACCAGCCATGGTTCCTGGATGACTGACTATACACTGCTTCATTTTCATTTTTTGTATTTCTATACTGCCTCATAGTCGAAGCTGTCTGGGTGGTTCACAAAAATCAAAAACCATTAAAATACATTACACAAAGTACAAAAAAGAATTTGCATAAAACATATAAACAGATAACACACAAACACATGGGCAACATATCTAAAAAACCACACCCAAACTATTTTTAAACCATCAGCAAAGACAGTCCAAAATGCGGTCAAAAACTCATCATATGCTACCAAATGCCTAGGAGAAAAGGGAAGATTTTACCTGGAACCTAAAAGATGACAGTGTTGTTTGCCAGGGAGGCCTCATCAGGAAAATCATTTCATGGGGAGGGGACACAAAAAGGCCCCTTCTCTTGTTGCTGTCCTCCAAGCCTCCCTTGGAGGAGGTACCCAAATGGGGGGCTTGGATGCTGAACATAGTGTGTACAGGTAATTTCATGCCGGGAGAGATGCTCCATCAGGTATTGTGGTCCCGAGCCATGTAAATGTATGATATATGTGCTTACAGCCTTATATTTTTAGGTGTACACATAAAAGACCTTTAGTGTACAACTAAAAATGTATGGAGAGGGAGCAGTTGAATGCTCCAATTACTACACAGGAGATACACCAAGTGATTAATGCCTTGAAACCAAATAAATCACAATGAATAGATGGGCTACCTGCTGAATTTTACAAGACGTGTGCTAATATGCTATTAGTCCCACTAAAGAAATTGTTTGATGAGTTTATCAATACTTCAAGGATTCCTGACTCATGGAAGGAAGCAAGGATCATATTAATACATTAGAAAGATAAAAATCCCTCAGTGACCTCATCTTATCGCCCACTATCACTCTTAAATCAAGATTATAAAATAGTAGCATCTTAATACTAAAAGGCTAAATATTATTATTTCAAAATATATTCACCCTGACCAAACAGGCTTCTTAGTGGGGGGATTGTTATCAGACAGACCAAGTTAACCGAATATGTTTGCTTGAGAGACAGAAGTCTAAAAACTGCTTGTTTTTTCAATGCCTGGCACCCTTTCATTGTCTATATGAAAGATACATCTAATTAAGATATCGATAGGTTTAAGTGTTTCTCTCTGTTATAGCTCGACCAATCGGCACCACTTTATATCTTTGTTAAGTTTAAAATTTATTGATGTTAAATGCTATTGTGATTTTTTTATTACTATTGATTTTGAAAGATAAGCAACCCTCATCCTGGTTTTATTTTGGGTTCAGTTAAAGATCTGCTATCAGATGTGAACGAAAGATGTATAGACTACGATTTCATTGCAATGAACTCCTACAGTTAAAGAGCCTATCTACACAGTACCTTGGAACGTTTTAAATAGTATTTTAAAACATTCTAAATAGGTGTGTTCCAAACGTCTTAGGCTAGGGTGACCAGATAAAATCCAGGTCAGGGCTCCTGTAACTTTAACAGTTGTAGAGAAAAGGGAATTTCAGCCAGTGTCATTTGTATGCAATTAGTTCCTGGTGAAATTTCCTCTTCATCACAACAGTTAAAGGTGCAGGCACTATACTAGTGTGACCATATACAAAAGAAGGCAGGGGCCCTGCACCTTTAACTGTTGTGATGAAGAGGGAATTTCACCAGGAACTAATTGCATACAAATGACACTGGCTGAAATTCCCTTTTCTCTACAACTGTTAAAGTTACAGGAGCCCTGACCTGGATTTTATCTGGTCAGCCTATCTTAGGCCACATTAAGGAGTACTCATGTTACAGGAGAAAAATTCTTCAGTCTTCAAAGCGGTGTGTGCAGTCTCACACCCTTCTGTTCATCTCTTTCTGTTTCATTTTTACAATGAGTTTAGGGCAAGGCATTGTGGGCACTGTAGTTCACTCGCCCACTTCCTCCTTAGTTCCCCTTTCATTCCCTAGCTTTCAATGAGTATAGGGCTAAGCATTGTGGGCACTGTAGTTCACTCACCTACTGCCTGCTTAGACCCTCTTTCTTCCCCACCAATCAACAGCTAAGCATTTGAAAGCTGGTAAACTAAGCACTGCCCCCACAAATCACAAACGGTAAGGAAGGATACATTATTTTACTTAAAATGATTTATTAAAAGTAAAAAATGTTGTATATGGCTGAAGTGAGTTTTAAAAAACCTCAGGTATACAACGTTCAAGGGAGTACATCATGTGGCCCAAAGAGTTTTTGTAACCCTTATAAAACGTTACAAAGCTAGTGTGTAGATCAGCTCAAACTCTAGTAATATTTTAGGAGATTACATCTCCCAGGTGATTTCTTTTCTTTTGTTTAGATTCTGTATATGAATCATCTAATGTATAATATATGAGTGCAAAACTGTATATATTAATAAAATTACTATTAAAATGTATGGAGTGGCCCCTGGGAAATTAAAAGTTCTGAACAAGTCATTAAGGGTGCAATTCTATACATGTTTAGATAGAAAAAAGCCCCACAATTCCCAGCATTCCCTAGCCAGCCATGCTGATTAGGGAATGATGGGATTTATAGGACATTTTTAAACTTAAACATGCATAGGACTGTGCCTTAGGAGTGTGACTAGATGGTGTCTGAAAGGCCACACGACGCTGGGAATTTCCCCCTCTGAGACTGTAGACAATGCTGTGACCTCAGAGGAGGAAATCTGAGTAGGGCTTCCCCTCCCCCCTCCCCCCAGTCCTTCCCAACCACTACAGAAAGTGCTGCAGTAACTGTGTTTCCTGAGCCCTGAGCCAGAGCCAGGAATAGGAAAGAGAGGACGAGATAGGGGCATGGTGGTGGGTAGGACGGAAAGAGGCCATGGATCCAAAGGCCTCCCAGTCACCATCCCTGCCTGTCACAGGCCAGTCTGGTGAAAAACAGAGCAAAAGAGAAGGAAAAGGCAAAAAACATCCATCAGTCCTCCCGCCCTGTCTGCAAGAGCCAGCAGGACATAGGATACTCAGAAACCTCTAATCTTGGAGACTTTCCATGGCATTGCACCCAAACTCCATTTAAAGACGTCTCATTGCTTGGAGGGATGCAGAATAAAATAGTGTTAGATGTTTCATTCACTGTACCGTCCAGTGAATTTGTTATGGTTTAATAAGAAGGCTTAAATCAGCCAACTACCAACTCTGGCTGTTTATTTGTCTGCTGGTTTTCCCACAAGAAGAGCCACTAGAGCCAGAGCTGGCAATCACCACAGCTACCTCATAGCTATGAAATAGCGGGAAGCCAACAGGCTAGAGCAACAGACAGCTGGTGTAGCCTAATATAAGCTATCTATACTCCTGACTATCAACACACAAAGTACCAGCTGCAAGGAAACATAAATTGTGCAGCTGATTTAGTTTTGCATACCAAATATGTGCCTCATATTACCCCAAATCTTGTTAATTAATCCTGATGAAATCATAATGAAAAGTACATTGACAGTAATAGAAGCGGATGAGATGAAATTTGAGATCCTCCTGACATTTCTGACATAACTACACATGCCAGATTCCAGATCTAGCATTCCTAGAAACAAACATCAACAATAAACGCCATACCTCTACTGTTTGTTATTAGCAGAGTTCAGCATAATTGGTTTTTAAGAATTTACTCTGTTGTTTGCTAAGAAGCTCATCTACAGTTGCTAGCACCTTTAAAACGTCGTAGAAGGTAATATAATGTCTTTCTCAGAAGGAATATGGACAAATTAAAACTGGTTTGGACAGGGTCTTGCTTGCCACTACTTTGCCTATCTCCATTCCCCCATAACTTGCACTGCTGAGCCAGATCTATACCTTAAAATTTAAAATAAATAAATTGTGTCATATCATTACGATCCCATCATGGTAATGTGATATCCCTCTTGTACATTTATACCTCGTACGACACACAACAACACTTTCTGCTTTTTATTCCACATTTGGATAACGTGGAATAAAAAGCAGGCAATAACACCATAAAAGCGGTATATTGGATGTATAATGTGCCCCAACAGTTATCAGTGCACTTCAATACAGCTATAAAGCAGCAGTGTAGATCTAGCCCTAGTCTTTTACTCTCCACTTCCTCCAGTTGCCACATCATCTCTTCTACAATGAAAAGAGCCATAGTCGAGCAGCACATAACTGTTTTGCATATAGAAGGTCTCAGGTTCAGTGTCTAGTGCTGCCAATTAAAAGATCTCACACAGGAGGGCTGGGAAAAACCTTTGCCTTCGATCTGGAGAACTACTGCTAGTCAATAAACAATACTGTTTCAGATGGGATGGTTCAATGGCCTGATCCAGTATAAGGCAGTTTCATATATTTTCTGATCATCTCTGCTACCATTCCTCCATCCCATCTGCTACAGCAGGGATAGATATCTGGTAGCCTCCAGATATTTTGGGCTACAACCACCCACCCACAGGCCCCAGCCAGCATGGCCAATGATCAGAGGGGCTATGAGAGTTGTAGTTTAAAACATCTGCAGGGCACCAGATTCCTTACCTAGTGCTTCTGTCTTCAAAATCTGTTCGTCGAACTTTCCCCCCCCAATTGCATATTTAATATGTATTAACATAGACTGGCCTTCCTGCATCCATTACACTATTTTTCTTGGACAGAGTGAATATGAGCTGTACCCCACAAATTGGTGCCAAAGAATTGGCTACATAGTCTTAACAGTTATGCTATGGGAAAAGAAAGCCTGAACAGTCTCAGGAGGCTCATGAAAGTCAAATTTGTAGCTGCAGCAAAAAGAACAACAACAAAGATTGTTCTGTAGTAAAACTGACTTTAGTAGCCATGGGAATCTTCTAACCAAACTGTATTCTTCACCTTTGACCCTAATCTTTAAGGATTAGGGTCAAACTACATGTGATGATATTGACATGGTTTGACCTGGCTTGAGTGCAAGATTTTTCTTTCACAAATTCCTAGCATAAACTTTCCTTGATGGCATGGCGAAGGTGTGCGTGTGTGTGTGTGTGGGGGGGGTTATCCCTTTGCTGGCAGTTATGGTCCCAATCATAACCAGGCCCTGGATAGGGTGTTGGATATTTGTGCAAGAAAAAAAATGGTGCTCAGCAAACCACATCAGTAACATCACATGTCATTTGGCTCTTAATACCTCCCACTTTCTCTTTCGATCAGCAACATCAACCTTTGGTATTAACACATCACGAATTTAGGCATTATCTATTATTCTTCCCTACCCCCTATCTAGCTAAAGTTTGTCCTCTCTCTCTCTCTCTCTCTCTCTTTCTCTCTCGCTCATATTTCTAAAACAGGTCCTTTTTATTCAATAGTATTAACAGATGTAATAGGTTTTCCGGAATTCTTGGTATCAGCTATTGCACTAGGGTCTGTTACACCTGAACAATGAAATTTGTGTTTAAGGCTACCTCCACAAGAGAGGTTTAATGCTCTTTGAAGGCTCATTATAAATTTTACCTCCACACCAGCGGAGCGCAAAACGGGCGTAGAGGCGCGTTATCTCCCGGATTATGCGCATTATCGAATGCGCGTTAAATAGCGACTTTTATTTTGCTCCGGCCGTTAAAGCGCATTTTCGCCATGTGAACAAGCGATTATGCGCATTAACTTCTTGTAAAGCGCTTTTTGGACATCAATTAATGCGCTTCGCCGCCTCTCGCCGCCTCCCGTGCAGAGGGATTAGGAGTAAATGCGCCTCCGCGATAATGCGCATAATCGCCGAACCGGGCGCAAAAGCGCATCCTTGTGGAGGGGGCCTTAGTTTGTGTCCAATTTGATACTGCCCTCTGTGCTTAAAGCTATGGTTTCTACTTTGAACTATACTGCCTGTTTCATTTTCTTTTATTTGCATTTTAATCATATTCCATCTGTATATGGTTCCCTTCACTGTCTTTCTTCTAGTGCAGGGGCTGGCAATGTGGTGCCTGTGGACACTAATATGCCCCAGGTCAAAATTCTTGCTACCTACCAAGAATATTAATTAGATTACTGTGACATAGATGTCTGTTGGTGTTGAAAACTGTGGGTTCAAAGGAGTTATTTAGTGTCTTGAGGTTCAGACTCCACCTCTGCCTTGTATTCAGTTGACTTGCCCTTTGCCGTGCCTCCTATCACAGCCATTTTGTAGTGGTGTCCAGAGCAGTTTTTCAAATGGCCGAAAGTGTCCTCAGCCCAAAAGGTTGTCTACTCCAGGGCAGGATCTACACTACTGTTTTATAATGGTTTATAATAGTATTGACAACTATTCAGGGCCAGGTCAAATTCCATATACCATTTGCAAACCATTTTCAAAATGTTATATCCTGCTTGTTTAGATCTGGCTGTGCTTTAGTGTTCAATATTAATGTGAAACTTCTTTTAAATTTTAAATTTCTTCATCATCACTCCCCTCCTAATTTACCTTCATTGCTTTCTCTCTATTCTGCTTGTTGATCCCTCTGTTAATGAAACATTACGTTTCTTATGAAACCTCTGTCCCCTTGTGCCGCTTCCCACTGCTCTGCCTTCTCTCCTGTAGCCCATATTCATGCAAGAACTCTCTTCCTCTAAATATTTAGCTGGCCTCTCCTTTGCTTGACTTTGAACAATTATTAAAACTCATATTTTCTTCTTCTTCTGTTTAATCTGTATAATTTGTGCTGCCTTTGAAAATGGTCCGGAAACGTCCGCTGGTCTAAAACAAGACAGTTAGATTTTTAAAGGGGATTGGCCCACGTGATCATATTATATCAGTACTTTTTCATCTGCACTGGCTTCCAGTCCATGTCTGGGCCCAATTCAGTCCTGGCATTAAAATTTAAAGCCCTAAATAGTTTTAGATCAGGTTATCTGAAGGACTGTCTCCTCCCATATGTACATGTATGGACAGTAAGATCATCTTTAGTGGTCCTTCTCCAGGAGCCCCCATTATGTGTCTACCAGGAAGACGGCCTTTTCTGCTGAGGTACCCCTGGCTGTGGAATGAACTTCTAGAGAGGCTCGCCTGGTATCTACATTGTACTCTTTCTGGCGCCAAGTGATAACCTTTTTATTTTCCCAGGAATTTTAGCATTTTAGCATTCTAATCTTTTAGCTCTGCTTGTTTAAATTTGTTACGGTATTTTAAATCTCTGCATTGCTCCTAGGTTTTATTCTTGTTGTACATTTATACTGTAGTTTTAAGCCTTTATATTTTCTATTCTTCTTATGCTGTACTTGTGGTTTTAATTTTTGTGAACCTCCCAAAGAGCTTTGGCAATTGGGCGATATAGAAATGTAATAAATAAATAATTCTTGCCTAGTCCTGCATTGCTATTGTATCCTTTCGCTCTTTGCGTACCTCTAGACGGTCGCTTTTCCTCGCAGTAGCTTCGGAGTGGCAGCAGGTGGATTACATGACGCTGCCGCCACTCCTAAGCTACTGCGGGGAAAAGCCCCAAAGCTCCGCTCTAAAAAAGTTGGGCATTTGCCCTGACTTTTTTAGCTTGGACCGGGCTGGGCAGGGAAGGGGGTGGACCAGCGAGCCATAAGCTCACTGCACCACCTCTGCAGTCCTCCCCTCCATTAAAAACCCCCCACTTACCTTGGAGTAAGGGGGATATTGCTCCCAGCTGCCCCTACAGCTGTTGCTGGGCAGACGCAGGCATGGCAGCAGTGGTGTTGACGTCAGAAAGACCCGCCGTGGCACTCCTTCCGCTGTAGATGGTTTTCCTTTTTCTTCCAACACCTTCCTCATTTTGTCTCACATGTTTTTGAATGTCTGTAAATAAAGACTTGTTTATTTCCATTTCATGAACAGCATCTAGTGTATATTATTAAGTGCTTTATAAATGATAATAAATTATGATGATGAAGAAGACACCGATACTGGATTCAGGTCGCAGCATACTGATGCAAGAGACTCATCAGTGTATATTAGATCATTATAAAACTAGTTTCTTGGGTGGTATCTTCAGCATAGCATTATTAGTTTTCTGAATCTTTTTTTGAATGACTTCATGATATTTTAAAAATAATTCTTTCATCTTTGTTATTTCCACATGAATAAATATTTCCATTTAAAAAGATAACTCTGGCGTGAATCCTGATCTTTTCTTATCTGCCAGCCTGATGTTAGAATAGCTCTGGGTGGATGGGTAAACTGACTTGATCACCAGAACAAATCCATAGCGAGAACCGTAAAGGATGCCTGATTCAGCTTGAGCATTTAAGAGCATGGCATTTCTTATTCCAGGCAGACCTGCAGTTTGATAGCAAGTGGGGAAAATGTGGCAATGAATATACAATCAGAGAAAATAAACTTGTCTATGACTCTGCTGAAGGATGGCCCCATGTGACTGTCTTGAGAAGCCAGGAAAAGGTCTCCAAGATGTACTTGGCTGAAGTTTACAAAGGCAAGGGACTTGTTTCACAATTTATTTTCTTTTTTTCTATAGATTTGTACTTACAAAAGCTCTCAAATGACTGTGCACGATATCCACAGTCTCTGTTTATATCCATCTGTCACAGGCATTAAGGCCAGCTGCATTTTAAATTACTTCATCATACTGCTTTGACAATGACTCAGAGAGTCAGACCATATATGCCGTCCACCCTAGGAGTGAGAAAATGATTCCATATTCAGCCAGCCTTTCCTCGGAGCATCTCCTCAGCAGGGAGATGGTCAATCATGTACACTACTTCACACTACTTCTATGATCTATCTACTGGGGATTGACTACAAGCAAGAGCATCACTTAAAAAACATTGATATATTTTGTTACATGAAAAATGTATCTTAGAAAATCCTAATACATAAAAGGAAGCTTTACCTCTCTGTTGGTTTATTTTAAGGTAAATTACACATGTTATCTCTTATAATGTGTTTAAGGTTGACAGACTGAACACTCTATCCTTTAGCTCTGCTCCATGTGCACAAGAGCAAGCATGGTTTGGAGAATGTGGATAGGGAGACATTTTTCTCCCTTTCTCATAATATTAGAACCCAGGGTCAACTGGATTGGTGGGGATTCAGAACAGACAAAAGGAAGCACTTCTTCACACAGTGCATAGTTAAACTAGGGAATTCACTAACACAGGATGCAGTGATGGGCCACCAGTGTGGATGGCTTTAAAAGAGGGTTGGATAACTTCCTGGAGAATAAGACTACTAATGGCTACTAATCCTGATTGGTGTGCTACCTCCAGTATCAGAGGCAGTAAGCCTATATACACCAGTTGCTGGAAAACATGGGTTGGAGTGTGCTGTTGAACCCATGTCCTGCTTGTGGGTTCCTGGTCAACAGCTGGTTGGCCACTATGTGAACAGAACAGAATGCTAGAGTAGTTGGGCCCTTGGTCTGATTCAGCATGGCTGTTCCCCATTTCTTTGGCCCTTAAAAGTAGGCTGACCAGATAAAATCCAGGTAAGGGCTCATGTAACTTTAACAGTTGTAGAGAAAAGGGCATTTCAGCCAGTGTCATTTGTATGCAATTAGTTCCTGGTCAAATTCCCTCTTCATCACAACAGTTAAAGTTGCAGGGGCCCTGCCTTCTTTTGTATATGGTCACTCTAGTATAGTGCATGCACCTTTAACTGTTGTGATGAAGAGGAGATTTCACCAGGAACTAATTGCATACAAACAACACTGGCTGAAATTCCCTCTGCTCTATAACTGTTAAAGTTACAGGAGCCCTGACCTGGATTTTATCTGGTCAGCCTATTTAAAAGGGTCTCAAAGCAGCTTGCAATAAAATCACTTTACAAAAAACAAAACAGGGCTGGTTCCAGTTTTGAGGACGTTCTCAGCAAAGTGCCCTCTATGGACACCCTCTTACCTTGCAGTAGTGGCAGGCAGCAGTGAAAAACCATTTTAAATTTTCAACATTGCACTGGAATGATGCTACATTGAGTGCTCTGGGTCCTTCTAGGAAATTTAAAAATGATATCTTGTAGTTGTCCACAACCCAGCACCATGGAACCTGCCATGATGCTAGGACCCTGAGAGTTGCCTGGGTGTGTTGTGTACTGATGCTGGCTTGTGGAAGCTTAAGTAATTTCATTCCCTATAATACAAAACTATTCCTTGTGCTATTCCTTGTGCTATAGCCAAGGAAGCTATGGTGGGTTGTGCGAGGATTATATAATCTCACACAATCCACCCCTGCTGGGTTCAGATGACACAATAAGCTGCAGTTGTGGCTTGTATATTCAAAATGGCCACCCAGACGTGTCACAGCCCACTGGTTTATTCAGTGGCTGTTTGGTCATGCAGACCAGACCTATATGTTGGTCAGTCATTATATTTGAAGACTAGGGGAAATAACAGAACTGAGTGTTGATATTGAAAGTATTTATCTCATGAATTTCTTGTCTACGACAGTTTTGTCTTAACTGTCTCATTAAAAGCTGACAAAATAATATCAATTGCTACAGTAGCTCTACAATCTAGCATTGTGTGCCGCTGTGTGATGATATGAATGCATTTGTTCTATGTACTTAATTTGCAAGGGAAATAATTGAGACAATTGAAAAAGATTGAATACATAATTGTATGTTTGGATAATGATTCTGAGCTTGGGTTGCTCTATGTACTTTGATTTGCCATGGTAACCATGAATTGGATTTGTTATAATCTACATTTTGCTTTAAATGGAACTGATCAAGTCAACAATTCTAAACCTTGAGTTTGAATTGATGGCTTCCAGTTGAGTTTATTACATTTCACATCTTTGCCCAGTAGGAACAATTAGGAATTATGTCTTGGCTAAGATATAGGGAAAAAAGATAATATCCTCTGAATATTGTTTTAAAATCTAGGCTTTTTATATTATTTTACGCTTCTTTTGTTTTTAATTCATTCTAAATTGGTTTGTGGAGCTTCTTGCTACTCTATGCATTTATAAAGTTTTCAAAGCAGTAGATAATAATTTTAAAAGTATACAATATAAAAATACATCAACAAAATAGCAGCAGCAGCAGCAGCAAGATCTTAGAAACAACATACTGCAGAATACTAAAAACAGCAATAAGCAGCCATTAACAATTATTAACAGATAAAAACAAGCAATAGGCAACATAAAAACCAAGCATTAAACACATCTTTCTGTAAAACGGTTTATTAAAAGTATTATCTGAAATGCTCATTAAAATGCCAAGTTGCTTGGCTGATAAAAACAAACAAACTGCACCTAAAACTCAGCAGTGGAGAACATTCCATAGGGCTACCATCATTTTTATAAACAGTGAAGTAGGGTGTCCATCTATTCTCTTTTAAGAGGACAGTCCTCTATTTGAAAGGCTGCTAGAGGACTGTCCTTCCTTTTAAAGGTCTGGTTTGAAAATAAAAAAAACATCAGAAGGAAGAGCTGGGTTTTGAAGTTGTCCACCAACTGCACCTGGACAACAGACTGAGCTGGTACACAGGTCACCTGGCTAGATCTACACTAGTACTTTTTATCGATATTGAAGTATACTGATTACTGTTGGAGCACAATATGTTAGGGTGACCAGATAAATTCCAGGTCAGGGCTCATGAAACTTTAACAGTTGTAGAGAAAAGGGAATTTCAGCCAGTGTCATTTGTATGCAATTAGTTCCTGGTGATATTCCCTTTTCATCACAACAGTTAAAGTTGCAGGCACTATACTAGAGTGACCATATACAAAAGAAGGCAGGGCCCCTGCAACTTTAACAGTTGTGATGAAGAGGGAATTTCACCAGGAACTAATTGCATACAAATGACACTGGCTGAAATTCCCTTTTCTCTACAACTGTTAAAGTTACATGAGCCCTGACCTGGATTTTATCTGGTCACCCTACAATAAGTGTTCTGTATACCATTTTTCTAGCATTATTTCTTGCTTTTTATTCCATGTTATGCAAAATACCACAACAAATGTGATTGTGTGTCCTATGAGATATACATGCACAAGAGGGATACTGTAACCATGATAGGATTGTATCAATATGATATGAGGTGTAGATAGTCTTCCACATAATGGTGAGATGCACTGTATTTCTATCTAAATTATAACCACAATGTCTAAATTTGCATATACAGATTTTATGCAAAACTGTGTGTCCACCCTATGGAAGAGTGTGGTTTGGTGCTATCATGTAGACGGCCCCACAGGCTTGTGCTCTACCCACTGGCATGCGCATGGGGTTTGCCTGGTCTGCACAGGCATGCCCTAATATCTTGGGGGGCTCCACATTCCCCCCATCACTGCTCCTACTGGCGATGGCCCCTGCAGCTCTTAAGAAAATAAAGAGGGCACAGCAGCAGCGGCAGCGCCTTCAGTTCCCTTCTTGCCCGCTGGCTGACTTCCTTAGCAGGCTAGGACATGTGCACTGCATCACCAGTGCGCTGCCTGTTTTTAAGAAGATCCCCACTACCTTTGGAGAGGGCGTGGGTGCTTTCTAGAAAAT
Source organism: Anniella stebbinsi (assembly GCA_029215795.1). Classification (NCBI taxonomy): domain Eukaryota; kingdom Metazoa; phylum Chordata; class Lepidosauria; order Squamata; family Anniellidae; genus Anniella; species Anniella stebbinsi. The sequence goes on from JARDYH010000003.1 coordinate 52,770,437, forward strand.
AAAGCAAGCGCAGTTGCTGTTTTATTTTCTGGAAAGTGCCCCGTGTCCTCGCTGTCACAGATGGGAATGAGGGGGGGAGCTTCCTTCAGAGATATTAGAGGGGGCATTTCCTCACCCCCTTCCCGTGATCTTTTCCCTCAGACGCACGCATGTGGCCCACTTCGAGTGGCTGGCTCACCTTTCTTGGACCCGTGCCTGCATGGTGAGGGAGAGAGGATCACGAGAAGGAGCAGAGCCTTGTCTCCCTGTCCCCGATGCTGCTTGCTTGCTGTTGCTGCTGCTGCTGCTGCTTTTGGAGTGTGCCTGCCCAGCTCCTCGTAAGTCAATGATCACTGTGTGGTGAGGGAGAGTGGATCAAGGGAAGGGGCAGAGCCTCAGCCTTGTCTTGCCAACCCTGCCTGCTGCTGCTTTTGGAGCATGCCTATGGTCCCCTCTAGAAGGATTCGGTTTGGCACCTGGTTGCCCGATTCTGCGCATCTTCTCACAATCGCGTTTACGCCTAAATCCTGTAAACGACATGTGGTGAAGCGCATAACTGGCAGTATGAAATGCGCTTTAAAGTGGCTGAAATGTGGAGAATCGCTTGTTTACATGGTCAAAATGCGCTTTAACGGCCGCGGAGAATTAAAACTCGCTATTTAATGCGCATTCGATAATGCACATAATCGGAGAGAAAATACGCCTCAACCCCCGATTTGCGCTCCGTTCTTGTAGAGCTAATTTTTTTAATGTGACTTGAAAGAGCTTTAAATCGCTCTTGTAGAGGCACCCTGTCCAGCTCCTCCATAAGTCAATGATCACTGTCTCATTCAGCCCTCCAATTTCCAGTGGGAAATATTAGGCTATCAGGCTGAATGCACCATATCTGAATGAAAACAGTGAGACTTACATGTACCACCAATTTTGCTCCAAGGTAGGAGGTAATAACATAGAGACAGGCATCAAAACGCTTAACTCTAAAAGACAGGGGAAGGGAGTAACATACACAGCCTTCTCTCTCCCTCTCCCCTCCTCAATTCCAAATAGTGGAGACATGCAACAGTAGTATTGTGTTACAAGTTTATTAGTTGTAAACCTCCCAGAGGCTATTTCTTTTTAACCCTTAGGGCCTGTCCTGTTGGTCTGTTGCAGTAAAAACAACAGAGTCCCATGGCACCTTAAAGATGAACAAATTCATCTGCAATATATTTTTTTTTATTTTTGGAATTTTTGTTATTATATGTCCATATGTCAAAACCTTATCATGAAGACTGCTATCCTGTATCCATTTGCCTTGGAGTAAGCAAACACCATTGAATTCAATAGGACTTATTTCTGAGTAGGCATGTCACTCAGGATGTATTATCTAAAAGTAGGGGTGTGCATGCCAACAAAATATCATCGTTTATTGTTAGCGTCATGTCGGACCAAAAAAATTATCGTCTTCATTCATATAGTAGGTGAACTGTATCGTCTTCACGATAATTATCGTGAAAAAAATGATATTTTTGTAGCCCTATTTTTAAAGAAAAAAATACCTATAACTTCTGTATTTTAAAAGTTAGAGGCTTGAAACTTGGTCACAGTGCTTATGGGTATGCCTAAGTATGTGTATGAAAGTTGAGATCGATCCCTCCAACCCTCGATTTTATATGATTTTTTAAAAGATCGTTTAAGTTCTGACAGGTCTGAATGAACGCACGTAGCGAGCTGTCATTCTGATCTGTCAGAACTGAAACAATCTTTAATAAATTCATATAAAATCGAGGGTAGGTGGGATCGATCTCAAATTTTATACACATACATAGGCATACCCAATAAGTACTGTGACCATGTTTCAAGCCTCTAACTTTCAAAATACAGAAGTTATAAGTATATTTATATGGCAATCTGATAAAATGATAAAATCACCCAAAAAGTATCGTCTCCGATGATTATCGTGTTTTTTTCTATCATATTGTCATCGTTAAACACATGCACAATAACGACCTTATCGTATTGTTATTGTACATTTTAACGATACAAGACACATCTCGATCTAAAAGATCCTAAAATGGATTGGGCTATAGATTAAAATGAATAAATTGCTCTGCATCTTGGAATCTATTTTAGAGTCACTCTCAGGTTTTTATATGCTTATAGGAGGGATGTGTGTGTGCACATGTGTGTCTGTGATTTGATCAATATTTGACTAATGAATTAAAATATTCAACTTTCTAAACTACTAATGCATTAATTTTATGTTTTAACTGTTCTAGGTATTTTAGAAATAATAATAATAATAATAATAATAATAATAATAATAACAATTTATTTCTTACCCGCCTCTCCGTCTGGATCGAGGTGGGGAACAACAACATGATAAAATACATAAAACTAATTAAAAACATGACAATTATTATTAAAACTGCATTAAAACATCCTAAAACATCCTAAAAACATTCTAAAAATTACACTGGATATGCCTGCCAGAAGAGAACAGTCTTTATAGCTTTCTTAAATTCTAAAAGACTGTTAAGTTGACGAGTCTCCTCCGCCAGGTCATTCCACAGTCTGGGAGCGGCAGAAGAGAAGGTCCTCTGGGTAACGGTTGTCAGCCTAGTCTTGGCCGACCGCAGTAAGTTCTTCCCAGAGGACCTGAGCGTGCGGGGCGGATTGTACGGGAGAAGGCGATCCCGCAGGTAACCTGGACCCAAACCATGTAGGGCTTTAAAGGTAATGACCAACACTTTATACTTCGCCCGGAAACTAATTGGCAGCCAGTGGAGCGATTTTAAAGCTGGCGTAATATGGTCACTCCTAGATGTACCGGTGACCAACCTGGCTGCCATATTTTGAACTAGTTGAAGTTTCTGGACTAGGCACAAAGGTAGCCCTATGTACAGCGCATAGGGCTACCTTTGAAAGAAAAAGAAAGAAAAATTAAAACACATAAAATGAATACAATAGTAAATTAGAACAGAAAAAATAGTAAGAAAGATCAATATATTAATTCATTAGACAAATATTAATCAAACCATTCACGTATTAGCATATGGAATCTGAAAAAGTAGTTCTATAATAATGAAGAAAGCAGTGAAAAGGTAAGGGCTTTGCTTTGCATTATAGTCCTATCTGAAACTCTATGTTCTTTCCCAAACCTACTGAAGAGGATTTCCCCAAATTTAAAATGAATAGACCATGTAATGTTGTTCATATTAGTGAAATTACATGCCTAGTTATGGTATAAGTTTTCATAGACGAGACCACATCATCTGATGAAGAGGTCTGTAATCCATGAAAGTTTATGCCATAATAAATTTGTTAATCTTTGAGATGCTTTGAGACATTTTGTTGTTTTTATTTTTATCCTACCTATTCCTCAAGGAATTGAGGGCAATGTACTTCATTCTCCAAAACATTAGAAACTGTTAAAATATAGATATAGAAAGAATATTTTTTGGGTAAACATTTCCAGTTTAAAGCAAACGAAAAGAAATAAAAGAAAACCCTCTATGTGCATACAACCTTAATTTAGGAAGTTTTTAAATTGTGTTCCTATTGACCTTACAGTTACAAGATGGGGGATACTTGGCTCAGCAATACTACAAGCAAGAAGGATCTTGGAATTGTTGAAGATCACAAGCTGAATATGAACCAACAGTGTGATGTAGCTGCAAAAAAGGCAAATGCTCTTTTGGGTGGCATTAAAAGAAGTGTAGCTTCCAAATCACGTGAGGTACTGGTTCCCCTCTATTCAGCACTGGGGGCACACCCTAATGAAATGTGCATTGCACACCTATGGCTCTACCTTTCCAGGGGCTACAGTCACTGGTTTGGGGGTATTCCACATAACAAAGTTGCCTTGCAAACATAGCGTCAAGGACAGGATAGGGTGACCGTAGTGCTGGAGCCACATCCTTATTCAGGATGTGCTGAGATTGTGGTTACTCTGTACTGCAGGCTAAAATGGTCACCTTCTCAAAGACACTTTCTTCTTCTTTTATATGTTCCAGGTACAGCCATTAAAACATCAATTCAATTATTCAACCTTGGCTCAAACTAAGCCTTGAACATTTCCCAGTCTGTTGTAATCATAACAACACTTATTAAGTACATTGTGAATGTCCATAAAGGCTATTTTTAGCACTGGATAAAAATTACACTGTGTATTGTTGGTACGTGTGTTTGTGTAAGTCTTAATTGGCTTCCACATCCAACTAAATAAATGTTCTTATTCATACTAAGGGAATGATAGAAGCATATGAGCAAGTAATTTAAAAGCAAAACTTTCATAAGCATTTCATTATTCCCTGCAATCTCTCTCTACATAGCATTTTAGGCGTTTCAGCACACATGTCAATATTCTGCTTAATCCCAATCATTAAATGATAATCATTTCATGGCATGATTAATTATTTTTCTACTAGCACATTTCAAGACCTTTATAAAGCAATTTTGTCTTTGAGTGTAATTATGATGCACACGCCTGCGTTCTGCCTTCTTTGTGCAGCAGGGAAAAAACTGATGGGTGAAGACAGGTAGAACTTCAGAACATTGCATATCAATGTGCTGTGATTTTGGGTTGATTTACTGGAGTAACAAGGACAACATGAACAAACACTACTATTGTTTTTCAAACAAGTGAAGAAAATGCCAGAGCTTCTTGAAAAGGACAGTTGAATACTGCTGTGATTCTATGGATCTCTTTTTGAGTGCTCTCATCTGACATAAGATAATATTGGTTAACTCCATGCATCAGAATCTAAACATGTTGGTTTGAACTGCAATACAAATCTCAGTGCACAATAGACAATTAGGTTAGTTAAGTCACTGCATACTAAGGTGTTATGGTTCTGCATAAGACAATGTAAGGTAATTATGGTTATTTAACAATACAATGTCGCACAATTTAAAGAGTTTCAAAGGAAAAAAAAGCAGAAGGAGGTAAAAGGTCATGTATTTATTTATTTATTATCTATTTAAAATATTTCTAAACCAACCATTGTCCAGAGTGGTATTCCAGATGGTACAGAAAGGCATGAATAAAATGAATCACAGCAATATAAATATAATTTAGCCCACCATCAAAAAGGAGGCAGATCTAACTTTAAAAACTACAGAGCTGCCAGAAGCAATATTTCAATGCCTCAGCAATATTTCAATGCCTCGGCAAATTAAAATAAATAAATAAATCTTATCATAGTGCAAAAAGATTGTAAACTTGGCACTAGATGTACTTGGGGGAGAGGTGTGTGTTCCAAAGTCATGGCACCGGTACCAGCACTGATAAGTCCATGTTCTTTGTAGATCCATAATGTACCTCTTAAGGCATGGGCAAGCTGCATAAGAATAGGTGCTTCTGCAGGTATTTAAATACCAAGTCATTTAAGGCTTTAATGGTAAATGCCTCTCCCGTCCAATTCTGATTTAAAGAAAATGAAGCACAAGAACTGTTGCCCAGGAACCATTAGCATCTGGACGGGTAGGCACATGGGTCACCTGGTCACAGTCTTCCACACTGTAGTGAGATCTATTTCAGTTATAATTGTTTCTAAATTCGCATCTCTACACATAGAAATTAGCCTATGCATGTTTTATGTAAAATATCAATTTCTTTTGTATTCTTTTTTGTGATCTCTTTCCTCTTTTTCTGCCAATTTACCATATAAGTACCAGAACCTTGAATTGGGCCCAGAACCAAATACACAAGCAGTACAATTCTTTTAAAATTGGTGTGATATGACTTACAAGTTTGAATTCTGCTGCTGGCTGAGTTCTGCATGAATTGTAAAGTTAGCAAGGGATGAACATGAGCAATTTTTCAATGTGGGTGTATAGACTCAAGGGATCCTGAAGTGAATTTTCAGGAAATGGGTTTGAATGAAGACAGGGTTGCTGCTTTCCTTCAAGATCTGGCTAATAATTCTGTTTGATGTCATAGAGGAGGAGCAAAGGCGCTCTCTAACCCCACCTCCAATTTTTATTGGTTTTGGTCAGCCATGGCAGTTCTCACGAAGTGAGCCAAAGGACTGCAAATAAATAATATTTGTATTTTGAATTCAGCTAAGGGACTGCAAAAAGACTTGGCACAAGCTGGAATTGGGATCAAACAAAACTGGAGAACATCCAAAAGAACTCAAGGGAATGAAGCAGCAAAGGGCTCATCTATACCTATGAGCCTTCCAGGAGGGAGGGGGGAGGATCCCGGACTTTCCAGCTTCCAGGATCGTCCCCCAGCATCCAAATGCCAGTGTGACATCCCGGAAAGAAAGAGGGACATCCATTGCAGCAGATGTTTTTTTTTAAAGGAGTCTTGTGCAGCAACATGGGTGCGATCATGCACCAAAACTTAAGTTTTTTTGTTAAAACAAACAAACAATGAAAGCCATCGCTGCGATGGCAAAACAAATCCCACTCCTACTCCTACTCTGCCCAATAGGCATGGAGCACCCTCACAGAGCTCTGTGCCTGGTGGCAGAAGCCTGCTACTAGTGGGGAAGAAGGGATGGCCCCAGGAGCAGGCACCACACTGCCCGCAGACCTTGGGTTGTCCCGGGACTGTGGTAAAATTTGGGGAAACTGCGGTCCCAGTTATCCCGGGCAAAGTGAGTGGTCATCCCTGGTTAACCCTGGGATCCCCTGTGTGTCATTTAGATGCTCAGGGATGACCAAGTGACCAGCCCGGGAGAAATGGACATGGCCTTGATGTTGAAATATAGATAGTAAGAGAGATAGTTTTATTCTTTTAAGTAGCCCAACATATTTTGGCTCTGTATCACATAACTGGGCCATCTTCAGGCCAGGGGTCAATTGTTCTAAAAATATATATAGCTGCAGAGTTCTCTGAAATATTTGTCTCCAAGATGACCAGTTGCAGGAGATACAGGACTGAAATACATTGGGCTACTTCAAAAACAAAACAAAACTATTTTTTTTCAATATCCGGAGACAATTGTCTCTTCATTCCCTTGAGAAGATGCATTGAGCTCACTAGCATCATGCAGGCCTGGTGAAATAAAAAGAATAACCCAGAAATATGTTCTCTTAAGCTATCAGAAGACGATGCATTTCACTATAGAAGTGTTCTGGACTCTCATAGAATGCTTGTAAGTAGGGGTGTGCACGCCAAAAAATATCATCGTTTATCGTTATTGTCATTTCAGACCAAAAAAATTATTGTCTTCATTCATATCGTAGGTGAACCGTATCGTCTTCATGATAATTATCGTGAAAAACTGATATTTTTTGCAGCCCTATTTTTAAAGAAACAAATTCCTATAAATTCTGTATTTTAAAAGTTAGAGGCTTGAAACTTAGTCACAGTGTTTATGGGGTATGCCTAAGTATGTGTATGAAAATTGAGCTCGATCCCTCCAACCCTCGATTTTATATGAATTTATTAATGATCATTTCAGTTCTGACAGATCAGAATGACAGCTCGCCACGTGCGTTCATTCAGACCTGTCAGAACAGAAACGATCTTTACAAAATTCATATAAAATCGAGGGTTGGAGGGATCGATCTCAAATTTCATACACATACTTAGGCATACCCCATAAGCACCTGGACCAAGTTTCAAGCCTCTAACTTTTAAAATACAGACGTTATATGTATATTTATATGGCAGTCTGATAAAACGATAAAATCGCCCGAAAATTATCGTCTCCGATGATTATCGTAGGTTTTTCTATTGTATCATCATTGTTAAACACATGCACGATAACGAGCTTATCTTTTCGTTATTGTACATTTTAACGATACGATACACATCCCTACTTGTAAGTATCCAGAGGCATAAGAAATAGAGATGACATCAGACTAAGTAACTGAGGTGAGGGGTGGTTAGGGAACTTATTTTCATATGTGTATGTATATATGAGATGCACCTAGTGTCATTGTTCTGATACGAACCAGCTCACCAGCACTGATATCTATGCTGGGAAACTGGGTTTGCAACCTGCCATTTAAATTCCCCACAATACCTTAGCGTGATGTTCAATCAGGGCATTATGGGAAATTTAAATGGCTACCACCACCACGTAGATGCAGGTCTGGGGACCACCAAGATAGGAAAGGGCTTACCAGCAGGCACTGTACCCTCTTACCAGATCTTAAACTGATCCTGGTAAGAGGGGACATTTCGATTGTGAAAGGAAAGAAACATTAGGGGCCTGGAAAAGTCTTGAGGGCTCTTTTGTCTGTAGCAGCATCCCCAAGCCAATTTTGGCTCCCAGCCTGCAGTCACAACAACTGCTCCTGCTATGCTGTTTTCATAGCCAGGCTGATGATGGGACTGTCATGTTGATGCATATTATTTCTGTTTTGCTGTCGCTCTTAAGGCCAGGTTAGCCAATAGTGTAATTGTGCTCAACAAAAAAAATAAAGGAGAACAAGGGCCAGCTGTGTCCAGAATTGTGCACCTGTCTTTATAAAATAACAGCCAGATACAAAATGGATCAATTAGTAAGTAGCATATTTTTTTCCCCTGGAAGCAGCTAGGTGAATTGGCAAGGTTTTTATTTTCAATAGCAAGTTTTCTGGGGAGGCAGGAGACAGCTGTGTTCAAAACTGTGCATCTTCAGAATTTAAAAAGAAATCTAACAAGAGGGCAAAATATTGTTTTCTTCCGCCAAATCTTTGTTGGAAAGTGTTTTAATTTCTGAAATGAGTAATAAAAACCATAAAAAACATGCTGAGCAGTGTCTAAGTGCTTATTAAACAGAGTTATTGGCCCTGTAAAGCAGTTTGGTGACTGCACTTTTATAAGTAAAATTATTTTCAGACACCATAAATAGAACATTTAGGCCCAGATTCAGAAATGTGCATGCTGACTGTGTGTGTGTGTTTATCCATGTACTGCAAAAGGTCTCAAACTTACAAGTTTAAAACACATTGTGATGTACTGGGAGGCTGAGTGAGAATAATGCTGAGTCCAAGGTCCTGTTCAAGGCATCCTCAGTGTAAGAGGCAAGAGATAAAACAAACAAACAAACCAAGAATTCTATCACACTACTTCTCAGTTCCTGTGCAATGGGAAAGTGATGGCATCCCTGTGATGCTGTATCAGTCTTGCCCTTAACCTAAAATGCTTCCATGGGAAGCTTTTATTGCACTATCACCCTGTCTTTACTCACAGAACTTTATGGAGGACAAGACAACATTGTCTCCCACTCATAAAGCCTCCCATATTTTCCCGCCACAATATCAGTCTTCTTTTCCTTACCATAGAAAATGTGTTAAGGAGAAAAAAGCTGGAATTGCTGCATAATGTCTTCTGAGTGGTAGTGCTAGGAGCCCTCCATCAGGAAGCACCTCTAATCACACCATCCTCTGACTCTAAAGGAGTTCTAGCTTATGAAACAGGAAAAACACGATTGGTCAGGATCCAAACAAAACTGCACTACTATTCTGTGAGCCTGAGGAGACTTTGGCCTTCTGTTTCTCCGAAATTCTTGTGCACACATAAATTCTTTTCATATCCACCATCGTATGTGTGCAATCCCTATGCATATTTGTATTAATAGGACTTTCTGAATGAAACCCTTGTGGCTAAGCTTGTTTACACATTATATTTTGCAGAATTTAGCCATTGTAACTCACTTTATTCCCATCTGTCCCTACCTTATGCTATAGGCAGCTTGCTGTTACCTGAAGATGATTTTTCCACTACTTCTGTTGGATTACCTCTTGTCCCCATTGCTTATGTTGTAGGCAGCTTTTCTTACAAACACACCGTATCAGTAAGATTAAATAATTGAAAAGCATCTAAATTCATATGATGTTTGGAATTCAAACATTTCAAAACACAAGTTGGGATATTGTTCAAATCTACAAGCTTGTCATAATATCATTTTAACTAGGGATGTGCACTGGATCGGACCCGATCCACGATCCGAGTCCGGTCCAGTGGGAAATCGGATAAATTATCCGATTTCCGATCCCGCAGCTGGATCGGCCGATCCAATCCGAACCGGTCCGAAAAGGCTCCGAACCGGTTCAGCGGATCGGCGGATCGGCGGGCGCCCACTGGCGCCCACCGCCGCTTGCATTGGCGGGCGCCAGCGGGCGCCCGCCGATGAAAGTGGACAGCAGGGGGGGGAGGAGGGGGGCGCTTACCTTCTCGGCCCGTCCGCTCCCGTCCGGCACTAGCAGCTACTACCAGCAGGCTCCGCGGCCTGCTCTAGGGTGGCGCGCCGGGTGATGTCATCACCCGGCGCGCTACTCTAGAGCAGGCCGCGGAGCCTGCTGGTGGTAGCCGCCGGCCCCGGACGGGAGCGGCCGGGCCGGCAAGGTAAGCAGGGGGTGCGTGGAGGGGAGGAGGGGGCGCGCGGAGGGGGGAGGGGGGCCCTTACCTTCCCGGCCCGGCCGCTCCCGTCCGGCGCCGGCGACTACTACTACCAGCAGGCTCCGCGGCCTGCTCTAGGGTGGCGCGCCGGGTGATGTCATCACCCGGCGCGCTACTCTAGAGCAGGCCGCGGAGCCTGCTGGTAGTAGCCGCCGGCGCCGGACGGGAGTGGACGGGCCGAGAAGGTAAGCAGTGGCGGGGAAGGGGGCTTACCCCCCCCCGGAGCCGTCCGCTTCTATCCGCTGGCGCCCGCGGGCGCCAGCGGATGGAAGCGGACGGCCCCAGAGGGGGTAGGGAGCGCGGGGGAGGGTGCTTACCTGCCGGGGCCGTCCACAGCGGACGGCCCCGGGGGGGGAGGGAGTTAGGCCCCCCCTCACCCACCCGCCGCCATTTTTTCCTCATAGACTTGCATTGCAATGCAAGTCTATGGGGAAAAAAATGGCGGCCGATCCAAAAATTTACGATTTTTGGGTCGGGTTCGGACTCGATCCGGTCCGGGGGGCCTCTGATTTTGTCCGAACCGGTCCGGGACAAAATTGGAGGTCCCGATCCGGGTCCCGATCCGATCCGGGGGGTCCGTGCACACCCCTAATTTTAACTTCTCTTAAAATCTGTTGAGGTGCAGAATATGTGGTACCTACTTATTTATCTTTCTAAGGTTTTCCATATTGAACGTATTTGTAAACACAACAGGATTACCTGTAGAATTATTCCTGTGTTGTTGTGACCTGTAGTAGAAAATTGCCACCAAATGAAGTTGAATGCAATGGTTTCATGAACAGCAGAATAATATTTTTTAAAAAACGCAGAGTAGATTATATGGGAATAAACAGAACTGTGTATTTGTTCATCTTCACATCTTTTGCATCCAGCTGGAATTGTTCCTTGCAAGCCGTCACTTTATACAGTATCTAGTTAGCACATCTCTCCATAAAATAGAACTCTATTGTTGTGATTATCAGTACAATGTGAAATTTTGGCAGGGTTCCATTTGCAGTGCAAACACTGCCATTTCAAGGTGGGAAGAACATAAGAGCCAAACTTCCACAGTGGCCAGACACATTCTTCCAGAATAGGGACGTATGAGAATCTTGTTTTTGCTCACAAAGCAGGCAAGCATGTGCCGTTTGAAGCTCCAAATATGAATGTGAGTGCTGAATATATTTGTAAATTGTCAAGCACATGCTCACATTCATCTCATTCCTGAAACCCAGTCCAATATGTGTGAAATTCCTATTTTCCTAATTTGTGCAAATTTCCTCCACAGACAGAATCCGCCCCACTTTAGTCTACAGAGGAAATTTCCATGAATTTTGGGAAACGTATGCAAAGCTCCCATTTGATCGTGGCTCAATTTCCACAAGTTTCCCGTTCATGAGAGCGAGCAGTGGTTACAAACATGATGGGAATCGGGCATGAGACAAGTGGGGAGATGATGTTCAGAGAATCCTGACGATCTTGACCATTGCTCATTCACCCATCCCTACTACAGGAAGCCCACAGCAGGAGGCAAAAGGCCTCTCCCATTGTTGCTCTCCAGCAGCTAGTGTTCAGTAGCACAGGGCCTGTGAACCCAGCGGTTCTGTATAGCCATCGTGTCTCGTAGCCTCATAGACTTCCTCCATGAAAAAGTCCCTTTCAAAAAATAAAATAAACTACTTTCCACTCTTCGCCATCATTTTGTGACTTTTTGCAGCCATTGTTTTCCCAGTCTACTGCTAAATTAGTCCCGCTGGTATGTTGTTTTTTAATTGAAAGGGCTTTTTCACTGTTTCATCCCAGCTAATTTGATTTGACAATATGAAGGCACCATTAAAGGCAAATGAAGCTGTTTCATTGTATTCAGTCTGAAGGAGGGAATGTACTGCTGTGGCCCAGGCAACTGGATAATGTTCCATCTCTTGCCACACTCTGCTGATAAGACTGTACGGATCCAACTCTGCTCATGCATAATCATGCATAATGACTAGCTGGGGGAAGAGTGTGAGTGTATGTGTGCTCTCCATACATAGGCTGACCATATAAAAAGGAGGACAGGGCTCATGTAACTTTAACAGTTGTAGAGAAAAGGGAATTTCAGCCAGTGTCATTTATATGCAATTAGTTCCTGGTGAAATCCTCTCTTCATCACAACAATTAAAGTTGCAGGCACTATACTAGAGTGACCATATACAAAAGAAGGCAGGGCCCCTGCAGCTTTAACTGTTGTGATGAAGAGGGAATTTCACCAGGAACTAATTGCATACAAATTACACCGGCTGAAATTCCGTTTTCTCTACAACTGTTAAAGTTACATGAGCCCTGTCCTCCTTTTTATAAGCCTATCCATGCATACATCTGCATCAGTGGAGAACTCATTCTCATGAAAGCCCATTGGACATTTGTCAGGGGAGTGGGTAGGTAGGACACTGTTTCAGTTGTGGTAGCCTTTGCAGTGTCCTGTTCTTTCAACGCCTGGACGGGTTTTTGTGTATCCCCTTCTATTTCCCCAAGAACTGTTCCTCTATTTGGAGAGTTTTAGATCCAGCTGCAAAGGACTATGAAAAATAACCCAATATGGTGTAATTGGTGGGACCAAAAATGTTTGTGAGAGGCATGCCTTTCCTTAGTTCATTCTAGCACTAATAATTATCCGTAGGCTTCCATTACCTTCAAAATGGAAGGCAGCAGAACTGCTATCACCACCACAAATGCAGCCATCTCTGGGTCAACACTTGATCCTTGTTAGCATCATTACCTCAGTGATATTTAGTGCATACTTATTAGGTGAAGAGGTTAGCTCATTTATTTGCAAATGGGATTTCCCCAAACACATGTATTTCCCCTTATTCCCTCTAAATAGGCATTGGAGGTGGTAGTTTTGGAAAGCATCTGTTTCTTTTAGCATTGACTCATTATAAAGCAATGCTAAAGTCTTTGGAAATCTGTTCTAATCTTTTATAACTCAGACACCAATGTTCCTTCCTGTCTTCCCCTGTTTCTTCCAGAGTGGGCAACGGTCATGACACAGAGTTGACCTTTGTTTTACCACTGCCCAACGTCCTGGAGCCAGTTAGGCCATTGCATCAATTTCACAGGCAAAGTCTTATAAATGTTTAACCACGTTCTGTGTTGGGGGCCTTCAGTTAGCAAATTCTATGACATTCAAACTGTTCATCTACCCGCGGACAGAAAAAGAGACTACTTATTCCAGATTCACCTTTTGTGGCCGAAGGGGTGATCGCCTGAAGCACATAAGAGAAGCCATATTTTAGCAGCAAGGGCAAATTAAGAAAAAAATATTTCCTGTTTCTTTAAATTGACTGCTATACCATATTCTGTGTATTTTGTAAATAAATCCAAGAGTTTGATTAAAGTACAGCTGGTGCGGTTTTAATCCAAGAGCATTTTGAATAATGGACAATATCTCATTCCTCATCCTGGCTTTAGGTCTCTTAGCCAAGCCACTGGAAAAGTAGGTGCTGAGACTCTAGGGATGTTGTGTGATAAGAGATTGGAAGCTCGCACAGAGTGGAGACTTTGTACGGCAGTCACATTTTTCTACCCCCCGCCCCCCCCCCCCGGTTCCAAAATAGAGGAGGCTCCTACTGTTCAGATGTCAGTAGGCGGCAGTAACCATTGGACTATTCTATTGTAAGATTAAGCCTGATAAAGGTGTAATTTAGGGTACAGAGATTAGCAAAAACTCTATGAAGGAATCCAGAGTATGTCATCAACATAATCTGTCATGACCTTTGAGGTAGGATCTCCTGCTTCATGTAGAAGACCATATAGGGGCAATAAATGTTCTGCAGGGCTCGTGTGATTTCTGCATCTCTGCCTTAAGGTTTTAAAAGACTATTTCATAGGTTTTCAGATTAGAGATCAACATTTACCATAAGAATATTATATGGTAAATGCTGCTCAGTGTAGTCTGGCATCCAATGTAGTGTACATTACATCAGTTATGTGCTATCAGAATACACAATTTAGATGCAGCTCACTGTCTCATCATATAGTATCGGTGAAGCCCTCAATGCTGAATCTGTTCTATTCAGTCCCTGTCTTGGTGAGGCCTTAGCACCATTAGGCACAGGTAAGGCCAAGGTTCTTGGGTTCCACTGTGGATCAGGCCTTTTCCAGGGTTTCCAGTCAGGTTTACCAAGGAGAAATAAACAATAGTAGGTCAGTACCACAGAGAGTTCCAAGTGGTGATGGAGTTGGTAGCTATACAAACTCGTCTGTATATTGTTTAAATAAGCAGCAGCTTGTGACTGGGCCTTACGTAGGGGCTTGGCTTCCTTTAGGCTGGTTAGCCCCACGTCCACACTCACTAAGGCCTTTTTTCTTAAAGGGGTCTGGTCTGTTTTAGCAGCCGCAGGTGGAGCTGGCTGTGACATGCTGGTATCTTCATGGCTGGGGTCCTCAGAGTTTGAGGATGGCAATGTGGCCTCCTCTGCATGCAGGTGGGCAGGACCATCAGGTTTTCCTTGAGAACTGGGTCCTCAGAATACGGAAGCCTCATGCCACCTTTCCATAGCTGAATCCTCTCCCTGAACCATTAACTCAGGAAACTCTTCTCCTGAGAATGAGTCACTGGGATCCTCTGAGGATGAGGGTTCAGTGTCCTGGTTCGTGACAGAATCTTGGCAAAGACCACAGAACACTGCATAACAGTGTATGCACCAACCTCACACTTTGTTGCTGGATTGTTTGATAAGAATGTTGTAGTTCTTCCTTCATTCTGTCAAAATTTCTGGTGACATTTCTCATTTGTTAAGAATGTGCTAAGTTAAAATCTTTAAATCCATGGCAAATAGATACTAATAAGTTGCCATATGGGAATAGAAATGCTGTATTTTGTTTGCTGACTCAGATTTCCTTAGTTCTTGTGTTACAAATACTGGGCATATATACAGGTTCATCAGATGAGTGTTTTATCGCAGGCTCATTACTGCCCACTTACAGACATGCGTGCATCCTTTGGATGTTGTCGTCCGCCTCCCATGTGCCTCTCACTCCTTCCACTCCTTTTCCCATAGCAAAATAGACCCTTTTCAATTCTTTTTTTTTAATGGAATGTTGTGTGATCTCCTTCTGTGTGTAGGAAAAGTGGCACATTAGAAACAGCCCCTGAATGGGCCGTGTGGTCTTTGTTTACTTCCTCTTTCCCCTCCAGGCAGAAAGAGGAAGTAATGAGGGACAAAAGCAGGGGTGGAGAAGTGACGATAAGGAAGCACAATTCCCACCCCCCCATGTGATGACGCTCATAATCAGCCTAAATTGAGTAGTTGATTTTGGTTTAGCCTTTTGATGCACAGCCAAAGAAATACTTGGTTAACACCCATTTATGCTATTGGATGTTATAATATATTCAACGAGTAGAGGGAGAGGGCACAAACTGTTTCATGGAAACTTATGGTTCCTGTATAGATGATGCCCTGGACTGCAGCATTAGAGACAATGGAATCACATGTTTACAGTTACCTTCTCCAATGCCCTCTGCATTACTGAACACCATCTGTCATGAAGGCAGCACAGTGGTAAGTTGGAATAGCAGCCAGAATCAGTTCTGAAAGATTGGCAATGACTTTACATAGCAGAGCAAATGAAAGCTTCATAGGGATGGCTTCCTATTAGAACTTCCTATTGTAATGTCCTGAAAAAATAAATGTATCTGTGATATTCAGGGATCATAGCACTGACAATCTGAAAAAGAAAAGTTTTCTACTGTGAACTTAATCAGTATTCTGTATTGCTTCTCTGAAAGAATAGTATCTAAGGTACTATGTAAAATCACACTCAAGTAATATGTAAAAACAGGACTGTATAAGTGGAGACTTTAGAAATTTCCCTAGAATGTAGGTTGAAGGACATCTTCCCAGGTACTCAAAAACATACAGAGGGCAGAAGATAACTTTGAAATATCGTTTTTATAACACTATATATATGGAATGGCCTTCCTAATCTGCCAGATTCCACCCTCCTCAATATTTTTACTGAAATTAATATAGTATTTTATATTCCATCTGAACCGGGTGCCACACTTTAAGGAGGATATAGATAAATTGGAATGGTTCCAGAGGAAAACCATGAAGATGGTCACATCATAGGAAGCAAGTCCTATGAAGAAGGAAGGAAGGAACTGGGTATGTTTAGTCCAGAGAAGAAAAGCCTGGGCATGCCGCTTCTTGGAGAGAAGAGGACAGAGTTCTTTCTTCCTTTCTTCCTTTCTAAACACATTTTTACTTGGTGGCAATTACTGTGGAGCCCCGGAGGCATTCTGGATGGGAAAAGGTGGCGGGGAACTGCATACAGCATACTCATTGTCCGAAGAAGAAGAAGAAGAAGAAGAAGAAGAAGAAGAAGAAGAAGAAGAGGAATTAGCACAATAGCACTCCATGGGAAGCACTACAACCAAATAAGGAAACCACAAATAAACAAAGAACAATCATATGAAGGGCTCAGGAAGGGCAAGCTATTTCCTGAAGCAGATTGATTCCTAATAGCAATACAGGATCAAGTTATAGCAACCAAGAACTACCAAAATACATAATAAAAGATAACAGTGTAACAACAGATTTATGTAGGAAATGTCATCAGTTCCAAGAGACAATTGACCATGGAACAGGAGCATGTACAATTCTGGCAGGAGTGGACTATACAGACAGACACAATACAGATGCAAAAATAATTCACCAACAACCGGCCATCAAATTCAACCTTATCAAACAACCGACACCGTACTATATATACTCACCCGGAACAATCTTATTTATTTTATTTATTTATTTATTTATTACATTTGTATACCGCCCCATAGCCGAAGCTCTCTGGGTGGTTTACATAGGATTAAAAACAATTAAAAACAATATACAAAAATTAAAACAGCAAAAACATACAACATACACACAATCTATACATTTAAAAACCACATCAACACTTCAAAAACTACAAAAACAAAACAAAACAAAACAAACCCAGGCTCCTCAGATATTGCCAAATGCCTGAGAGAAGAGGAAAGTCTTGACCTGGCGCCGAAAAGATAACAATGTTGGCGCCAGGCGGGCCTCGTCGGGGAGATCATTCCACAATTGGGGAGCCACCACAGAGCTCATAAAATATACTGCGACAGAACAATTCATACGGACAAGACAATACCTTGCAACCAACCAGACATAATAGTTATAGACAAAAAGAAAAACACATGTACCTCATCGACATAGCAATAACTAATGATAAAAATGTTGATGAAAAGGAAGATGAAAAGAGAGAAAAATATACACCACTGTCCATGAAAGTTAAAGAATTATGGCAACAGGAAAAGGTCACAATTATCCCATTAATCACATCAGTCACCGGCATCACATCAAAAAAGTATACAGAAATCCTTCAGAAACTTGGCCTAACCAAAATATAACCACACAAACATTCAGAAAGCAGTCATACTTAAAACTAGGGATGTGTATCGTATCATTAAAATGTACGATAATGATGCTATAAGGTTGTTATCGTGCATGCGTTTAACGATAACGATACGATAGAAAAACCTACGATAATCATCGGAGACGATAATTTTCAGTCAATTATTGTCGTGGGAAATTTGAGCCCTCCTGGGTGGTCTAGTGACCCTCTTATGAGAAAGGGGTCACTTAATTGTTAAAGAGCTAGATCTTCTCCCTAATTCCCTTCTATGTGTTGATACAATAGCTGGCCTATATGTAGTCTATGGATAACCCTAGGAAGGAGAGGATCCTTCTCTTAGATTGGTGACCACTCTCCCACTAACTCAAATGGAGTCAGATTCACGCAAGCAACTTAACTCGGTTTGCAGTGGAGACCAATTAATACTCACATACGATTCAGTCTACAGAAGAAGCTTTAATAGAAGTTCATCAGCTGATGGAGCCAGAGAAGAGAACTCTGACTGCCATACAGAAACACGGAACATGATTTTATACATGTCTAGAATACGCACACTTCGCATTTCTAAGGGGGTGGGCATGAGGCTGGTCAAATCAAAGGTTACTCTCAGACACAATCAAAAGGCTTGACAAAATACATTTTCTGTTGATTACATGATTTAAAACTGCTGATTGATGAAATGTACACTAAACAAGAACAGTTACTTAAAGACTGGGCTGGAAGCCTGCTGCAGTTTTGGCCTTATACGAATATAACTCTTTAACTTTTCTGATTTAAACATCTGTCAGTTTCGCATCACAGACAGTTCTATCTTTCATAAAATAGAGAAATGAAATCTTTAAGCAATAGGGTTACAATCAATCAATCAAGAATAATTCATTTTTAGCTATTGGTATGATCACACCTGAAATATTCCCTCGACAATTATATAGCATTATCGGACTGCTCTATAAAAAAAACCTAACTTCTGTATTTTAAAAGTTAGAGGCTTGAAACTTGGTCACAGTGCTTATGGGGTATGCCTAAGTATGTGTATGAAAGTTGAGATCGATCCCTCCAACCCTCGATTTTATATGAATTTTTAAAAGATCATTTAAGTGCTGACAGGTCTGAATGAACACGTGGCGAGCTGTCATTTTGACCTGTCAGAACTGAAACAATCTTTAATAAATTCATATAAAATCAAGGGTTGGAGGGATCGATCTTAAATTTCATACACATACTTAGGCATACCCAATAAGCACTGTGACCAAGTTTCAAGCCTGTAACTTTGAAAATACAGAAGTTATAGGCATTTTTTCTTTTAAAAATCAGCTCTATAGGGCAAAATAGGGCTGCAAATTAAATATCATTCCCCCCCCCCAATAATTATCATGAAGACGATATGGTTCACCTACGATATGAATGAAGATGATAATGTTTTTGGTCCGAAGTTACGATAATGATAAACGACGATATTTTTTGGTGTTCATATCCCTACTTAAAATATGCTCAATTACCAGGAAATTCCTGAACCAGTAAAAGACAGCATGACTGGGCAAAGCCCATCATGTCCATCTAGAAAAACAGCCATGAGTGAGAAAAGAGACAATAATAATAATGACAAAATGACCTCTGGCACCTTGCTGGCTTACCAGGAGGGTCAGGAGGGCACATTGTCCATGGCCCCCTTAATACTTTCACCAGTCCTGTATGTAGGGATGTGAGTTAAATCACAAAAGGGACAAGGAGCTATGGGATATTACCTCATACTGTCCAAGTTTGGATGATTGCAGGTGTGAATCCATTGTTGGGTCTTTCCCCATCCCTGTCGATCGTGTGACCATGATTTATGTAATATTATTTGAATTTATTATTCAAATAATAAATCTGTCATCCCAATTGATGTTACATTTGCCAGTTTCCTGATATTTTGTTTGTTTGTTCCATTTGTACCCCATCTTTCTTCCAAGGAGCCAAGGCAGTATACCTGAGGCCTTTCCTCTATATTTTATCCTCACAACAATCCTGTGAGGTAAGTTAGGCTGAGAATCAGTGAGTCACCCAGTGAGTTTCATGGCTGAGTGAAAGTCACCTGAGCCTCAGTCCAACATTCTAACCAGTCCACCACACTGGCCCTGTTCAGAAGACACCTTAAACCACGGGTTTAATCATGGTGAATAAGGCAAAAAGCCTTATTCACCATGGTTAAAGCCATGGTTTAAGGTGTCTTCTGAACAGGGCTACTGGCTCTTATGAACCCAAACACAGAGGAGGTGATTTTGTGGGAAAGAAATTAAAAGTTTTACCAGCTTCCTTGTCAAAGGTATAAGAAAATTACTTATTCATGCATTAAGTATATGCAACATTAGACACAGTTTCTTAAAATAATTATCTAAGAAATACATTATGAATTAACTATGAGACTCTTCTTTAATCTACCAGACTGCATTGGTTATTGGGCAGATTAAAAACATAATAAATAAACCTAATACCAAGTTTTAGGAAGTTAAAGCCACAATTAATGTTAAAAGTTTAAGGTGCTATATCCAAAGTGCAAGTTGATTGTCTATGTCAGAGGTGGACAACATGTGGTACTCCAGATGTTTTGCCAGCATAGCTAATGGTTTGGGATGATGAACAGGAGTTGCCCAACCCTGAAGTTAGTACAAGAAAGTTGAAGTTTCCATTGAATCTTTAGAGCATGGTGCAACAGGCAATTGTTTGATGCAGTGGCAGATACTTTATTGAAATTCCTAAATAGTTCTTAGCAGGAAAACCAATTAAAAAAAATTGGGGAGAGGTCAGAAAAGGGGGAAATATATAGTCAACTGTAAAATGCTAATTTAAATTTAAAAAACTTTATAGTGGATCAGATGTTGCTATAAATTCAGAAGCTACAAAAGTGTTCATCAGTGATCCTCCAGCCCACAACCCCTTTCTAGCGAGGGGGGTCTGTGCTTCAGAAATCATCTTATCCGATTCTTCCTATAGTGCGAGCAATGTCTCCCTGTTTTACATGTAACTTGTTGTTTGTTTCAATCATAATCTAAAGAAGTGAAAATCAATCACTTAAAAAAATTTCTCAAGAAGAAGAAGAAGAAGAAGAAGAAGAAGAAGAAGAAGAAGAAGAAGAAGAAGAGCAAGTGAGAAAGTCAGTTGCAGTCAAAGATCACAGTCCAATGGAACGGAAGGATTAGCCGTGGTGTCTCTTGCCACAGCTTCAGTTTCAGCAGCTGTGCTGGCACAATCTCCTAGGTCCACTTGCATTGCCAGCAGTATCCCTCACATCCAATCCTTCATGCTATTATGCAAGTAAGTACATCATGCATTCTGACAGTTCGTTTCTATTCATGCATACTTTCTTGATATTAATACAAAATTTAGGCATGATCCAGTTGGTGCTAAGGACTTGAAAGTCCCATGGAATTCAGTGGGGGAGGGGAGGAGGGGTAAACCTGTGCTTAATTTCCATTGAAACCATGAGCAGCCAAATGTGCTCAACAGTCCCACTAGAACTGGATTGTTAAAATGTTGCTTTAAATGCAGGATTGAAAAGCATAATAGCCAATGAACACTTTTGCAGTCCCTCCATTTATAGTAATCTTTTACTTAGATTAGCATTGTACAGCCACCATTAAGAATTACGTCGACAGCTCAAACTTTGCACATTTATTTACAAGTAAATGGAGTTCAATGGGGCTTCCTTCCAAGAAAGTGTATGTAATGTTGTTGTAGATTGCAGGGATGGGCAACCTGGTGCCCTCCAAATTTATTTTTCATTTATTTATCGCATTTCTATCCCACCTTTTTTCCTCCAAGGAACCCAAGGCAGCATACATCCTCCTCCTCCTCTCCATTTATCCTCACAACAACAACCCTGGAGATAGGTTGCGCTGGGAGTCTATGGCCCTTTCTGCACCAGCCATTTTTCCTGTGGCTGCCCCTACCTGCTCACGGAGAGTCCGCATGACGCACAGGGCATCCCGCAAGCAGGCAGGGGCCAGCCTTCCATATTCCCGGGAGTTCAGGGAACGCTACTATCCTGATTCGTTACTGCTCCTGGGAGGGAAGAGAGATGGGTGGCTGGTGTGGCCACCCATCCCAGGCGCAGCTGTGCTTACTCATGAGTAAGCACAGCTGCAGCAATGGCCACAGAGCCGCACCACACGGCTCCGAGGCCAGTGGGGGGGACAGCAAAATCGCCATCCCTAGGATGGCGGGGGGAGGGGGGCCAATCGCACGGCGCGGTTTTTAAAATACTTTTGCGGAGGAGCGTTTGTGCGCTGCTCCATGAATCATCCGGGGAAAAAATGGCCACCGTGACTTCCAACAACCTGAAAGAAGCCTGGGCCATCAAGTTGTGGTGCGGCCTTATTGCGCCGGACCCTGAAGTGCTCACTCCTGGGTTTGGCCGCTTCCAGCCCTCTCCACCTCTATGGTGTGGAAAGGGCCTATGTATGGCCTAAGTCACCCAGTGAGCTTCCATGGCTGAGTGGGGACTAGAACCCAGATCTTCAGACTCCAACAGTCTAGTCACTAGATTATACTGGCTCTCAATCCAGTTGTTTGGGGTGATAACTCTCAATTGTCAGCAATTATGGGAGTTGTAGTACAAAACTCCTTCTTTAGAGCATTAAGAAGAATCCCACTAGGAACAGGTCCATGCTGAACTATTTACAGTGTAAGGGTTGAACTCAAACATCTCACTGTGAAGAATGTTTGATGTATATATGCATATGTGAGTATGTTTCAGCCCACCAGTACAATTCATATATTTCTTTTTTGTGTAGAGGACAAATTTCATAGGTAGGGTATAGTCCTGTATAAATGTATATCCATAGGCTTTGGTTCATTTCAAATGTCCTATGTATTGTTGAAAAGAACATTTGAGCGATTCCAAGGTTTAGTGCTATTCTCCAACATGATAGAGCCTACATCTTAGGGCACAGTATAAAGTGGTAATTAACTAGAGAAACAAGCTCCATTGGTTGCCATGTTTATTTTTCAAAATGAAATCTAGTTTATGAGTCTTGCTGAGATTAAAATAATCCAGCAATATGCTTCACCCTTCCATCCTGAATCTAACATTTCATTAATTTTCAGAGGCAGATGAGAACATGTTGAAAGCTAACTTTATGCAGGGACTGGCATATTCCACTTTTCATAAATGATGTTTTTAAAGACATGTTTCTTTGCTCTAGCAGAGCATATAATTTCACGAGAGACTGCAGCACTAAAGCATTTTTAATTATGAAGCATTATGTTCCTATTCATATCTCATAATCTTCTCTCTTGCCCTAAAGTATAAAGCAATCTTTTTCTTTTAAAAAAATGATTTTGGTGAAATAAATTTGGGAGATCCGCTTATAACACAAGTATCTCTGTCAACTATAATTACATCTGTGGAGAGCATCTTGAAACATGGTAGTAGTACTGCAGTTGCATGAGAAAAAGCTGTGTGGGCCATGGATACTAACTGCTTAAAAATAGCCACTAGAAGTAGATTTCATTTAGATAGAAATGGTAATGCAAATATTAAAACGTTATGGCAAACATCAATCGAAAGCTATGAATTGTTGCAAGTCACAGTAACGTTGCTCATGTGCCCTCCAACAGGACAATACTATGGTCCTCACATCCCAGCAGCCATAGGAGAGTTGGAAACTGCCCATCAAGGTCAGAGACAGAGCTCTGATCTTGGAGAAGGAGACCTGATATTGGATTACACCAGCCTCACCCCTTCAGAAAGGTCCAGGCCCTGATGTTGGAGAGGAGGAGAAGGGTGAAAATCAGAGCCATGATGTGAGCAGAGCAGGGGAGCTAAAGCCCTCCCAGTCCCCAACCATGCCCCCCATTTGGGAAAAAATCAGAGCAGCTCTAGGGGGTGTATAAGAACATTAGAAGATCCTTGCTGGATCAGACCAAGGGTCCATCTAGTCCAGCATTCTGTTCACACCACGGCCAACCAGCTGTTCACCAGGAATCTACAAGCAGGACTAGGGGTGACTGAAACCAGGGAGTACTCACTTTACCGCTGTCAGCTGCAAACTGGGCCTTGCCAGCTCCAGCCAAATGTTCATGAGGCATGTGAATGCTCGGCACCCACCTGCACTGGCCCGCTGCATTAATGGCAATCACCATTAATGCAGCAGAGGGGAAAGCGCACTCCAGAAAGTGCACTTTCCACACACAATTGGAGCAATTGGAGCATTAGCGTGGCTGGGGAAATTGTGCACTTTCTGGAGGCTCTGTAAAATGTGCTCTCCCCCCCTCTGCAGAGGAGGAGCAGTGGCCACCATTAATGCAGCAGGGGGAAAAGGGGAAAGGGCATGTTTCCGGAAGCCAAGGTGGGCCAACGCCTGAGCACTTGCTGGGGCTTGCAAGCGCTCAGGCATGGGTCCGCCCTCATACTGGGCGCATCTGGTTGGGTCCATGAGGGCTGGATATGGGGCTGTCCATTGCCCTTGCAAACCCCACCGGATGCTCGTGACTTCCCTAAGCAGGACACAAGTGCAACAGCACCCTCCTACCCATGTTCCTCAGCAACTGGTGTACTTGGGTTTACTGCCTCTGATACTGGAAGTCTTAAGAGAATATGCTCCATTTAATACCATGTATCACCTGGAAGTATTTACCCATAGTGCACACATGTATAATTAGTACAGAATTTTTTAAAAAAAACACAGAAAGAAGTTGACTGGCGAAAAGCTCAATTTAATGCAAAAGTTGTGACAATTTAAATACCCCAAAGCAGGGAAATGCCATACTGAGTAATTCCTGCTCTTGGTAATCAATGCAGTAGTCTTAACTTTAAGATAAAATGTACTGAATAGAAAACCTCATCTTTAGCACTGAATAAAATGTGTCTTCATATCAAGATTTCAAACTCATTAAATAGATATATTCTACCCAAGAGAAGATGAGTGCATTTTGCATTTATCTGTATTTAGCTTACTCAGTCAAAGCTCATTTCTTCAGCAAATCACAAATGAAAGACAGTTAATTACAGATTGGATTAGAAAACCACTGACTTTGCAATGAAATGTTTGCCGTGAAAGAAAATGCATCTTGTGTGCCTACCTGGGGATTCCTTCAAAACAGAAAATAACAAAATCATGGAACTGCTGTACCCTGAATTTTCAGAATGGTGAATGCTAAAAATCAACAACAACTACTGATTAACCAAATTTTTCAATGGAAAAGTGCTTCTCATTTTGGAAAATTTTCAGAAAACCCAAATCCCAGAAAAGATGTAAAGACCCATACGTTATATTTCTTATGTATTTGGTTCCTCAAGTTATAAATATTGGCACTAGTATAGCTGCCAGTGACTGACCTGACCTGGCCCTCCTTCTGGCATAATAGTTGGTACACACCATTTTATCGGTTTGTATCCTAATGCAACAATTCACATTATTCTGGTACACAAAATTCCATTCATCTCAGTCATTTCTCTTCTCATTGGGTCTTTCCCCATTGCAGTGCTTTGGGAATGAGATTCTCAGCATGAAAGAAATGCAGTGCTCTGGTACGGTAATCCTATTCAAGCATTCCTTATCTGTGTAGGCTAAACATGAAAGGAAAGGGAGTGCACTAGCCACGCCTCCTCCTCGCACATTTCCATCACCCTCTACATGTGGAAGGTGACCGTCTGAAAAGAAGAGTGTCTTCTATCTAGGGAGGTTCTCCACACTATCTGGAACACTGGCAAATCAGAGTTTAAAATCATGCTGAGTGCACCTATGGAGAGATTAGTGTTTTAGAATGTTGCCCTCCATGTATAGATGGTGACAGAAACATGTGAGAAAGGGTTAGGGCTAGTGTGCTTCCCCTTCTGATGTGCTTAAGTGACACACCTGAATAGGAACACCTGAATAGGGCTAGTGTAACAACAGCAGAACAACACATCTCGTGCATAGGAGACAGGGAGATGTTTCTGAACATTCAAATCAACCTTCCACAACCTGGTACCCGCTCCGGATGTTTTAGACTTCAACTCCCATCAGCCCCAGCCAGCATGGTCAATGGTCAGGCATCTTGGACGCTGTTGTCCAAAACATCTGGAGGGCACCAAGACGGGGGAAGGATAATTTCAATTCAGCCTCAGGAGCCCCATCCTTCACAGAGTATGGATCAGAGTAGATACAGAAACATCTACAGAAATAGAAGAAAGTTAAGCAAATACCAATAAAATTTGCAAAATGTCAAGATGGCAGTTCTCTGCTGTACAGATAACATACTGATTTTTATTTTTATCTTTGCTACTAATAAAGCAGAGGCCTACAGTAAAGACGGCCGTAATAGCTGTAGCTGTTTAACCCAGGCCTGCACAACATATGATCCATGTTGAAGCAAGCACCATACACCTTCTGTATGGTGGTGGCCACAGCTTAATGGTAGAACATATGCTTTGCTTGCAGAAGGTCCCAGGTTTAATCCCTGCCATTTCCATGTAAATGGACCAGTTGATGGGTAAGGCCTCTGCCAAAAACCCTAGACAGCTAATGTCAGCGATCTCTATGGTTTGGGGGCTGATGGGCACACTTGAAATTTTGAGAGGACATTGTGGGTGCTCTCACAAAACGGATGCCATGATGGGTGTGACCAGTCACAAAACACCTATTTTCAAGAACTCAAATTGGTGAAGCTGAAAGAAGAATAACGCTTCTGTACGGATTAGCAAGTGCAGGAAATGTTCAGTATGGCATTTCCTTAAGTATAAGGCAGAGGTGGAATCTGAGTTCCAAGACTACTATTGTGAACCCAGTTTTACACCTGTTTCACATTAGGCAATTTGATGAGAGACAAGTAACTTGCCCAAGTTACTAATTAGAAGGTACAGGTAGGATCTGTGTCCCAAATGCCAAATCACATACTTGCCCTCACAAAGCACAATAAAATACCCATTTCACAGAAGGCAAACTGGTAGTGCTTGGAGAAACACATACACCCACACAGAGAAAACTCCCATCCACCCCAAAACAAACAAATGAGCAAATGCACACACGCACATGCACCCCATATGCAAACACAAACAGAGCACAGGCTAAACACAGGCTATTGTTCTTCCCCGTCTCGATCCAAACGGAGAGGCGGGTAAGAAATAAATTATTATTATTATTATTATTATTATTATTTGTTATTATTATTCCCCATCCCTTCTAGCCACCAAGCTTGCTTCCTACTACCCCCAGGGTACCATTTCCTTTTTTACTGGGCAGCTGGCCTCGATCTAGACGGAGAGGCGGGTAAGAAATAAATCGTTATTATTATTATTATTATTATTATTAAGAGCTGGATTGCAAACACTTGCCATTTTTATTTTCTAAGACTGCCTCTGGGGCTCATCTGGGGCCAATCTGGGGCCCAGGGGCATTCTTGGAAATAAAGATAGCTCCAGAGGCTAGTCCTTTAGTTTGTATCACACAATCCTGCCCCCAAATAATAATAATAAATCAATTGGTAAGGGAAGGGAATTTGGCGAGCCTTATAGGAGGTTTCTGCAGGCACAATGGCGCCCACTGGCACCATGTAAGGGACCCCAGGAATAGCCAGTACTGCACTAGATCGACAATAGTCAGGTCTTATATAAGGCAGCTTCTTATACTCCTAAGCCACATATCATGGGCCTGCCAGGTGCTGTGAAATTTACCTTTTCTTTTGGTCACCAAAACAGGCAGCAGCAGAAACAGGGCATTGATGAAATCACTAGCAAGCTGCCACATACATGGCTGGTGGGCTGTACAGTCCTGTACATTTTGTGCAGACTTGGTTTTAACCTATCTCCTGCGAATCAGTTTCTCGGTCTGCCGGATCCACAAACACCACTGCAATAATATTAAAGTAGATTTCCCCCCTTCGTGGAAATGAAACCAAACTAGCAGATTTAGTTGAAATTAATAAAAGCTTTGTGCCTCCCTCTCCTGTTTCTCATCTAAGAATGTTTTTTTATATACAGAATGTTTCTCAACCTAGAATACTGTTTGATCTTTTCTTAACAGAGAATTTACACCCCTGCACATCTGACACATGTGCATTCTCTGATAAATCTGATCCAATTTGACTTAATGGAGTGTCAGGGTGACAGAGATATAGGCCAGGTTTAGTTTCTGCTAAAGAGGTTACTTTAAAAACAACAACAACAACCACCACCACCACCTTATACTCACCTTTCTGCTTTATCTCCAAAGTGCCCAAGGTGGTATACAACAGAAATTATTATTATTATTATTGTTATTATTAATTACATAGCCGAAGCTTTCTGGGCAGTTTTCATAAGATTAAAACATTTAAAAACAATATACAAAAATTTAAACTGCAAAAACATACAATTGCTATTTCTGAATGCTCTTCAAAGGCAACTCCAGGTAGAACACATTACAATATCTCCATCTAGATATGTGACTGTATTCAGGTCTTCTGCACCCAGGAAATGTAGCAGTGATTGAAACTGTGTAAAATCAATCACTCCTCGCCAGGTGATTCCTGGCAAAATCACCACCTGAGTACCCATGAGCAAAACTGGGGCCAGATCTACACCAAGGGTGCCTCTACAAGAGAGGTTTAATGCGCTTTGAAGGTTCATTAAAAAATTTACCTCTACAAGAACGGAGCGCAAATTGGGCGTAGAGGCGCGTTATCTCCCCAATAATGCGCATTTTTGAATGCGCGTTAAATCGCGAGTTTTATTTTGCTCCGGCCGTTAAAGCGCATTTTCCCCGTGTGAACAAGCGATTATGCGCATTAACTTCTTGTAAAGCGCTTTTTGGACATCTATTAATGCGCTTCGCCGCCTCTCGCCGCCTCCCGTGCAGAGGGATTAGGAGTAAATGCGCGTCTGCGATAATGCGCATAATCGCCAAACCGGGTGCAAAAGCGAATCCTTGTAGAGGGAGCCCAAGCAGGTTATAACGGTTTGAAAATGGTATAAGCAATGTGTCCTGGGCATGAACAGCTGTTAAAACCATTATAAACTGTCATAAAGCCGTAGTGCAGATCCTGCCCTGGTCTGCAAACACATTGAGACTGTGCACCTGATCCTTCAAGGAGTTGGCAACCCCTGCCTGGAAAGCTGTATCCTTATTTCCAGATCAGCCGTTTTACTAACTGGGCACATTTCCATTTTGTCTGAATTAAGCTTCAGTTTGTTTGCCCACACCAAGTCTACATCTACACTACTGCTTTACAGCGGAATTGAAGTGCACTGATAACTGTTGGGGCGCAATCCACATTCCATATACCGTTTTCATAGAGTTATATCCTGCTTTTTATTCTACATTCATAATGATTTGACACAAGGTCTAGATCTGGCCCTAGTCCTTTACTGACCTCAGTCCCCAAGTCCCTTTTGGTTAGGCAGTCCATTGAAAACCATTCAGCAGAACCAACAGAGGTACATTCCCTTTGTCTAGATCCCAGCAAAGATCATCAACCAGTGTGACCAAAACCATTTCAATCCCCAGAGCAGCTTGAAGTTAGCATACGTCATTAATGAGGGTCTTGCTGATGGGATATAAGTATTTCCATAACTTAACCCCCCAAGCAACTGTGGAAGCTCTATTCACACCAGAAAACCTGTGTGGGCATAGAGCTTCCAAGCAAAGTTTTGAAACAGAAATGTAACAATTAGTTCAGTGTTTTTTAAAATATCTCCTATCTATCATCTCTCTCTCTCTCTCTCTCTCTCTCTCTCTAATCTCTCTAACCTATCTATCTATCTATCTATCTATCATCTATCTATCAAATCATCTATCTATCTATCATCTATCTATCATCATCATGTCTAATGGACACTGAGAAATCTCCATTAAACGCAGTAAGACTTGCATAGACTTGTGAAGTTGCATCTCTATACATTCTGCAGGCATGTTCTTGTTTTCATCAGAGCATCAAACTTTCTAAACTTTTCATTAACAGGATCAAAAAAATATTTTGTGGATATGTCACATCACAAATCAGGATTAGCTGCTCCCAAGCAATGTGTGAATGATTAAAATTGGCTGAATTACTTTTGTAATTATTTTAAGCAACTTCTAATCAGGATTTAAGAACCATATCCATACTCTCATTTTTAATTACAGGCTGATGCTTGAAGGGCTTTAGCTTGGTACAAGTGCTGCAGATGAATTCTCCTCACGAAATAATATATGCTGAATGGTCCACCCATGATAACAAGGTGTCATAGTAATTAGTATTTCTGGTTCCAGAGGAAGCACTTTCTGCTTTGTGATGTTGTTTCACTCAACGGGTTGCCAACGGGTGGCTTGAACAATGGATTTGGCCCTTTGGTTAAAAACAGGAGGTATACTGTTCTCAAGAAAATGAAAGAAAACACATTTATAAAAATTATAAATAAAACAGCAGGAAAGGCTACTGAATAGCAGAGGTTTGCTATTCAGCCCTTTCCTGGGAGAGAAAATGCTCTCCTGGGCCTGTTGCCTATTAATATAAGCAAAGGATTTGTGAAAATATTATGGGTGAAGGGAACAGGGAACTGGCCTCAGAGGAAATGTGGCATCCAAGGATAATTGTACCTCACCCTGTTCTCCTTTAAACTGCAATAGAGCAATCACCCTCGCAACTAAAAGGACCCATGGGAGCTAAATTGGGACTGAGGAAATGCATTTCAGGGCAAGCAGTGCCAGCTCCAGGTTTTAGAGAAGCCTTAGGTAAGACATCCTCAGTGGGGAGGCCAGCCCCTCCCTCAATGAGTCTACCTTCCTACCACCATTGTCACTAGTTGCTGCTGCTTCTCCTCATTGTCGCAGCATTTCCTTGCTCGCATGGCAGGGAGCCAATTAACAAATAGGCAGTGGCATCTATGGTTTCCCTATTACCTGGGCCATCACAGTACCATTGTTGCCTAGGTCAGTGTGAGAAGAGGCTACACAAGCTGGTTGCCATGGAGAAGAAGAGAAGCAGGTCCAGGGGATTCCAGGCAGTACCCCCCCACACTGCTTATGTATGGGCCCTCAGCAAATACCGGACCATGCAAACCTTTGTTGGCAAACCTGAGGGCAAGCATCCCCACTGAAGGGATCCTTTGGCTTGGTGAGAATCTGATCTGCAGGGCTCATGTCCTCTGGCCCAAATGCTTCAGCTGTTCTGATCAACAGCCCTAATCCTTGTGCCAGCAGCCATTGCTCAGGGCTGAACATAGCAGACTGGGGATATGGAGTAAATGATAGCCATTGCATTCTAATGCAGTACCTGAGGATCAGAAACACATCGGAGTTCTTTCATTCCATTTAACATCTTTTTTTCTACCCCTTTACCTCTGGCTTTTTTTGGAAGTTCCAAGTCATTTTGCTGCCTGAGTCGAAGGACAAGATGGTACACCTCCTATTCCATGTATGACTGGACTGGTGCTGAATCCTTTGTCAACACTGGCAATAGGACAGCATCCTACACCACACTTGAAGGCACCAGGGTAGGTGAGGGGGCACAGAGCAGGCAACATGGCCTGCAACTCTCTCCTCCAAAACCTTAATGATGCCACCTCCCAGCATCTGCTGCCTGAGGCAACTGCCTCACTCCACCCGCCAGGGTTTGTGCGTGCCCAGCTCTTGGTCTCACTGGGTTGGTGTTTATGGATAAGGTGGGGATTGATTTGATCCCCAGTATTTGTATGCAAAGCTAGACACCTCTTCATACCTTGATGTACTGTATTTTGACTCTAAGCACATCCATATTTGGCATATCCATTTAGTAATAAAGTGGATGATATGGTGACCAGTTTTATGATTTGCCATCGTGTCAGGGAAGCGATAGCCTATCCCCTTGCTGGGTGTTCCATGGTGTCTCAGACATCTTTCATTCACATCAGCAGTCATTGGCTGCCAGTTCCTTAATGTTTTAGGCCTTTATCACACGGGCGGTTTGATCCACACCCGCCACGACTTTGATCCAATTCTTTCACATGACGTCGTACCCCTCGCACTGCTCTTGCACCCCGAATGCTCCGTTTCCTGTTTCACTTTCGAAGTATCCCTGAACAGGGATTGTCCGTTTGCTCCCCTCCTCCACAGGCTTAGCTGAGGAATCAGAGCAAAACCGACCACGTGTGATCAAAAGGCTACACTCGCATGGGAAACGGAGGGAAAACCCGCAAATGGGTAGGTGTGATAAAGCCCTCAACCTGACTTTTTCTCTTGGCCAGTTTCCACTGATTCTGCAGCAACAGTCACAACAGCTTCTACAGTGTACATTAATGTGGCTACCAAGTTTTATCACACTCCACAGTCACCAGCTGCCCGAACAAGCACTGAACTCTTTTTGCGCTGTGTTGTCGTGCAATTGCTGTTTTCCGACACAATGACGATCTCTGCCCCCATTGTTTAGCTCACTTTCTTTGCCTGTTATAGCAAAGAAATTGGGACTCCATTTCCTGCCCTGTGAAGCCTCAGGCTGCCTCATGTGACCTCCTGGACTACAACAGAAATATCACTGAGTTGCTAATTACCTTTCAGCAAAATAGATCCTGCTCCAAGGGGAAATGTCCCTGAGGTTTCCAAGGCTTCTTCTGTTCCCTGTGACACTAGACATAAGGCTGCTTTATACACATCTCTCTCCCTTTTAAAAAAAACAAATAAATAAACCTGTTTAATTACAGCAACACAGGCAGCAGTAGATTGTCACTCATATCAGTGAACATGGGTGTATATTGATTTTGTTTTTCCCCTGCGTAGGAGGCTATCTCCGTGTGGAGAAAATCTAATGTGTGAATCAGCGCTTAGGATCAAACCCCATAATACTATGGTTGCGCTAAAGCATAACATAATTTCACGCAGGCACATCTAAGACTGAGGCGCAGCAGATTAGATGCAGTGTTTTATTTATTAAAATGTTTTATTGATTAGTAAAAAGGGGAAAATCTCATTCTGGAATCAGAGCTCTAAAATTGGTCAGACAGGAGAAATCCATGTTTTTCCAACAGAAACGCAGCCTCTACATAAAATGCATTTGATAGATTTTTGCTGCTTCTGTTTGATGATTAAGCAAGAAATTTGTGGGCAAAGGTAGAAAATGGATCCTTCGGTGATGATAGCCTCACCCTCTGCAGCAACACCAGGAAATGTCAGTCTCTGTTGGGTACATAAAGGCAGTATGCATTTTTAGCTCACAGATGTGTGCAGTCAGTGGGTGGGCAGCAAAAGAGCACATCCATGCCTGAGGAAAAGTGTCACTGCTTCACTGCTCCCTCTCCCTTCATGCAACACCCTGCAGCTCAGCCATCTTTCTATTTATTCCCTTATCGGAAGATACAGTTTCCCCAGTAGCTACCTATAGTTGGTGCCCAAGCAGGCAGGGACGTCCGGGCTAAGAAGCAAAGCCAACTTTTTAAAGGCACGAGTCCCCTATTCATAGAGACAACCCATACACTTCTCCTTGGATACTCAAGATTGTACTCTGTGTAGTAAAATCACAGCCTTGACTTTGGCACAGAAACAATGACAGCATCAATCCCTTTTCACTGCCTGTGATCTTCCCTGGCCTAAATGGCTGTGTTTACATCAGAATCAGCCCGCCAGATATCACTGTCCTACAGGAGGGGAGGAAGAAGCCAGTGAGATCAATCAACACCATCTCTTTCTCCATTTGCTGCTGCTTCATCAAGCAGAGACTAGGTCCCTCCTGCCCTCACAGACGCCATTTTAACCAACTGCTCTGTGAGCAGGAGACGAAGAGTACATAAACTGTCCCCGTTACCATATCTTCAAATGGGCTTTTAAAAACAAATACTCTCTCTCTCCTTATCACTTCTTCCTTGGGTGTTATGTGTGTTACCTGAAGGATCATCACCTCCATATCTATTACCTACCTACCTACCTACTTACTCGTCTGCCTGGACCTAAGATCATTTTCAGAGGTCCTCCTCTGGGTGTCTCCACCAAATGGGGTGAGGTGGGTGGCTGCTAAGGAGAGGGTCATGGGGGAGAAGGATGTTGTGTAAAGAATTTACAAACTACTGCGACTGAGCAATCATGAGAGCACAATAAAAGCTTCCTGTAGAAAGGCTCATAGTTTGCCCCCTCTCAGACTCAGAGGCAGATGCTAAGCAGCCACCTAACCACAGGCCAAAGCTCAGTCAACTGCTAAATGCAGAGGTGCCTACCTGAGAAATAGGGACTCCTTGTGAGGAAAGGTATATTCATGAGCAAGGCCCTGGTTGCACATAGGCCTGCACTGTGCTCTGGCTAAGATTGGTGGTTCAGGCTGAAAAGGTTTCAGTTTTGTCAATGATTTTCACTGTTTTTCAAGCAGGAGTCACTTGGGCTCCAGGCACTGCTGTCGAGGCCATTCGAAGTCTGTGGGAGAGTCCTCTCCCACCCATCAAGCAGTGACGCTGGGCACCAGACTTAACAGGAGACCATTTGAGGCCTCCATGTCATCCAAACGGCTTCTGTCAGTCAGTCACCACATCACCAGGCAGGCAAATTCAGACTTGGTGCTTGGATGGGGATGGGTCTTTTTCCCCATCACTGAAAGAGTGCTCTTCTCTACTCAGTGACACAAAATCTCCCAGGAATGGTCCACCTCTCTCTCTCTCTCTCTCTCTCTCTCTCTCTCTCTTCCAGCTCCTGCATTTGCACAGTTCACCACTGCAACTACCCATCCACATTGCTCCTGACCTCTTGGGCTCCTCCTCCCAACACAACTAATTGGCTGATGGTTCCTATTGCCTCCTTTTCTCTTCCCCACAGCCCTTCCCGGCACCTTATTGCTAATGAGCTGCAAGTCTCCTGACTCCCATACCCCAAAGCCTTCTCTGGTAGCCCAGGTCACAGGAAACTGGCCCACTGCTAAAACAAACAAAAAGCTAGAGAGCCTGTGCTCTCTAGCAAAGTGATTGTGACATAGGGTGCCTCTACAAGAGGCATTTTAAGCTCTTTCAAGGCGCATTTAAAAAATTACCTCTACAAGAACGGAGCGCAAATCGGGCGTAGAGGCGCGTTATCTCCCCAATTATGCGCATTATCGAATGCGCGTTAAATTGCAAGTTTTATTTTGCTCCGTCTGTTAAAGCGCATTTTGACTGTGTGAATAAGCGCTTATGCACATTAATGACTTGTAAAGCGCATTTTGGTCATCCCTGAATGCGCTTCACCGCCTCTCGCCGCCTCTTGTGCAGAGGTATTAGGCGTAAATGCGCTTTAGCGATTATGCGCATAATTGCCTAACCAGGCACAAAAGCGAATCCTTGTAGAGGGGACCACAGTGTTTGAAGTCACTGGGAGCCACCAGTGGTTTCTGGGCCTTGCAGTGAAGAACATTACACTAGGAACAATGTCTGAGTATCAGCTCCTAGACCTTGCTAGTTTTCCTGAATTTAGCTTATACAACCATAAAACATTGCAATTTTTTTTTTAAAAAAAGGGTAAACCTTTTATAGTTTTAATGATGGATACTGTTTCTTTTTATTTGCAATGGTCCTCGGACTCAGCAATAAGTATTTGTATTGTATAGTTTTCCTGACCCTGCTTCTTCTCTGGACTGATCTTCTGTGCTTCTGATTTCTAGACTCCTGGTTAGACTTTGTTCCTTGGATTGGGCCTGTATTGGATTGCTTGCCTGTGCTGAACTATTCTCTGCCTCAGCCCTGGTAAACTGTGATTCTGACCTCAAGATGGATTTGCCTCATACTCTCCTCTAAGACTGATCCTGAACCTGTCACAGCAGGACACTTACATAGGCTGACCATATGAAAAGGAGGACAGGGCTCATGTAACTTTAACAGTTGTAGAGAAAAGGGAATTTCAGCCAGTGTCATTTGTATGAAATTAGTTCCTGGTGAAATTCCCTCTTCATCACAACAGTTAAAGTTGCAGGGGCCCTGCCTTCTTTTGTATATGGTCACTCTAGTATAGTGCCTGCAGCTTTAACTGTTGTGATGACGAGGGAATTTCACCAGGAACTAATATACAAATACAAAAGAGGGCAGGGCTCCTGCACCCTTAACTGTTGTGATGAAGAGGGAATTTCACCAGGTGCTGCATGCATACAAATGATACCTGCTGAAATTCCCTTTTATATACAACTTTTAAAGATACAGGAGCCCTGTCCTCCTTTTCACATGATCACCCTAAAGTTAGTACAGACTAGGGGTGTGCACGGACCCCCCGGATCGGATCAGGACCTGGATTGGGACCTCCAATTTTGTCCCGGATCAGATCGGACAAAATCGGAGGCCCCTCGGACCAATCCAAAAATCGGACATCTGATTTTTGGATCGGCCGCCATTTCCCCCCCCCCCCCCATAGACTTGCATTGGGGGAAAAATGGTGGCGGGTGGGTGAGGGGGGGCCTTACTCCCTCCACCCCCCCGGGGCTGTCCGTTGTGGACAGCCCCGGCAGGTAAGCCCCCTCCCCTGCGCTCCTTACCCCTCCGGGGCCGTCTGCTCCCATCCACCGCTGGCCGCTACTGCGAGCAGGCTTTGCGGCTTGCACCTAGGTAGCTCGCCAGGTGATCATCACCTGATGATGATCAGGTGATGATCACCTGGTGCGCTACCTAGGGAAAGGTCGTGAAGCCTGCTCGCAGTAGCGGCCAGCAGCGGACGGGAGCGGACATCCCTGGAAGGTAAGCCCCCTGCCCCCGTTGTTTACTTCCATCGGCGGGCGCCCGCTGGCGCCTGCTGATGGAAGTGGATAGCCCTGCCAGGGAAGCCCCCCCCCGCTGTCCACTTCCATCAGCGGGCGCCCACTGACGCCCGCCAATGGAAGTGGTGGCGGGCGCCAGCGGGCATCCACCGATCCTCCAATCCATCCGATCTGGATGGAGACCTTTCCGGATCAGATCGGATTGGATCGAACGATCCAGTGGTGAGATCGGAAATTGGATAACACCCTGGAGCAGTTCAAAGCATCTTTCAACGGGAGTCAGGGATAAGAGGCCTTTTTCATAGCCAGAGGGGCCATGAGGAGAGCAGAAGGCAGAGCAGAAAAACAAAGGAAGATTTTTTTAAAGGCGAAGGAATTACTGAGGAGATTGAGATTGAAAGAGCTGAACAACTGACCTTTAAAGCAGCTTCATACACATCACTGGTGAGAGATTCCATCAGAAATGAACCACCCCATGGATCTGCGACTTTAGGACGGCGTGAGTTGGGGGAAGAGAAGGACAAGTGCAGCGACATCTTGCACGCCCCCCCACCTCCTTCTCTCTCTCTGCGTGCGCGCAAGAGGTGACGGGACAACGGAGCCGTGAGCAGGCGCCAGGAGAACAGGACGGCGTGAGTTGGGGGAGGAGAAGGACAAGTGCAGCGACATCTTGCACGGCCCCCCCACCTCCTTCTCTCTCTCTGCGTGCGCGCAAGAGGTGACGGGACAACGGAGCCGTGAGCGGGCACCAGGAGAACAGGACGGCGTGAGTTGGGGGAAGAGAAGGACAAGTGCAGCGACATCTTGCATGCCCCCCCCACCTCCTTCTCTCTCTCTGCGTGCGCGCAAGAGGTGACGGGACAACGGAGCCGTGAGCGGGCACCAGGAGAACAGGACGGCGTGAGTTGGGGGAAGAGAAGGACAAGTGCAGCGACATCTTGCACGGCCCCCCCACCTCCTTCTCTCTCTCTGCGTGCGCGCAAGAGGTGACGGGACAACGGAGCCGTGAGCGGGCGCCAGGAGAACAGGACGGCGTGAGTTGGGGGAGGAGAAGGACAAGTGCAGCGACATCTTGCACGCCCCCCCCACCTCCTTCTCTCTCTCTGCATGCGCGTGAGAGGTGACGGGACAACGGAGCCGTGAGCGGGCGCCAGGAGAACAGGACAGCGTGAGTTGGGGGAAGAGAAGGACAAGTGCAGCGACATCTTGCACGCCCCCCCCACCTCCTTCTCTCTCTCTGCGTGCGCGCGAGAGGTGACGGGACAACGGAGCCGTGAGCGGGCGCCAGGAGAACAGGACGGCGTGAGTTGGGGGAGGAGAAGGACAAGTGCAGCGACATCTTGCACGCCCCCACCTCCTTCTCTCTCGCGCGGGCAATTGAAATGTGTCTGGGAGCATCAATATCTGTTGTGTGGGGCAGAGGGAGATATGGCGATAGCAGGGCGAAATGCCGTTACAGGGGAAGGAGAGATGGATATTTAATACCCATCTCACCTTCCGGTCGCCCTGCTACCCCGGGGATCTTGGGGAATGATCCAGGCCACCCACAGAACCTTTCCTTGCTCCTATGCAATGCCAGGTCGGTTAAAAACAAAACAAGCATAATCTTTGACCTCCTCACAGAAGAGGAGGCCGACCTGGCATGCTTCACGGAGACCTGGCTGGGAGATGACAGTGGCCCGACATGGGCTCAGGCTCTCCCAGCTGGGTACTGTGTTAGGGAGCAGGTGAGGGAAAGTGGGCGGGGGGGCGGAGTAGCTGTGGTCTACAAAAACCATCTTAACCTGACCAGACATCCTGTCCGGCAACTG
This sequence comes from Anniella stebbinsi, assembly GCA_029215795.1. Classification (NCBI taxonomy): domain Eukaryota; kingdom Metazoa; phylum Chordata; class Lepidosauria; order Squamata; family Anniellidae; genus Anniella; species Anniella stebbinsi. The sequence continues at coordinate 52,808,540 of JARDYH010000003.1, forward strand.
AATCCCATCGAGTGTGTGTACCTGAGTCTGAAGACCAGGGATAGACTAGGGATTCTGTTAGTGTACCGGCCACCCCGCTGCCTATCAGACTCCCTGGCCGAGCTCACGGAACTGGTCTTGGAGCTGGTGTTGGATTTGCCCAGGCTCTTGGTCCTGGGCGATTTCAACATCCCATTCGAGGCCGGTTTGTCAGGTGGAGCTCGGGAGTTCATGGCATCCATGACAAACATGGGCCTATCCCAATTGGTCTCTGGACCCACACATTCAGCATGTCACACCCTCGATGCTGTTTTCAGTTCCGAACAGACGGATCTGTGGGCGGAGGTACTGAATACCTCCGAATTGTCATGGACAGACCATTTTCTGGTCAGGGTTAGTATCACGGCTACCACCCGTCCCTGCAGGGGTGGCGGACCAATTAAGATGGTCCACCCTCGAAGGCTGATGGATCCTTCTGGATTCCAGAAAGCCTTGGAGGGTTCCATGGCTGGTATCGTCGACGATCCTGTAGAAGCCCTGGTCAATAGATGGAATCAAGACCTAACTAGGGCTATCGACACGATCGCCCCCAAACGTCCTCTCCGGCCCGCTTCTAATAGGGCGCCCTGGTATACAGAAGACCTCAGGGAGTTGAAGCGGAAAGGACGACGACTGGAGCGCCGATGGCGGAAAACTCGACTTATATCCGACAAGACACGACATAGAGAACATCTTCGTTTCTATGGGGTGGCAATACGTGCAGCGAAGAAAGCTTTCTTCTCTGTACGCATTGCGTCTGCGAATTCACATCCAGCAGAACTGTTCAGGGTGGTGAGGGGTCTAACTCAGGCTCCTTCTCCCCTGAATCCGATTTTAGAGCCTTCGGCAGTTCGCTGCGATGCCTTTAACGATCATTTCTCAGATAAAATCTCTCGGATAAGAGCCGACTTAGACGCCATTGTTATAGCAGAGGTTGACAGTGGAGTGTCCAGTGACTCCGTGAGTAGGATTACACTCGATCAGTTTCAGTTGGTGAGTACCGAGGATGTGGACAAGGTACTTGGATGTGTGAGGAAGACGACTTGCCCTCTCGATCCCTGTCCTTCCTGGCTGGTCGTCCAGGGAGGAGATGCAGTTAGATCACATCTACAGCATATCATTAATGCATCTCTCAGGGAGGGGAGTTTTCCATCATGTTTAAAAGAGGCGGTGGTAAGGCCGCTTCTAAAAAAGCCCTCCCTGGATCCCCTGGACCTTAATAACTACAGGCCTGTATCAAATCTTCCATTTTTGGGCAAGGTGATCGAGAGGGCAGTTGCTCTTCAACTCCAGGTAGTCTTGGATGACACCGATTTTCTAGACCCATTTCAAACCGGCTTCAGGGCGGGATACGGAGTTGAGACCGCTTTGGTCGCCTTAGTGGATGATCTACGCCTTAGTATCGACAGGGGGAGTGTGTCCCTGCTGGTACTTCTGGACCTCTCAGCGGCTTTCGATACCATCGACCATGGTATCCTTCTGGAGCGCCTGGGGGAATTGGGGATCGGGGGCACTGTGCTTCAGTGGTTCCGATCCTATCTCTCAGGCAGGTTCCAGATGGTGATGCTTGGGGATAGCTGCTCTTCAAAAAAGGAGCTGCTATGTGGTGTACGACAAGGTGCCATCCTTTCTCCAATGCTGTTTAACATTTACATGAAACCGCTGGGAGAGATCATCCGGAGGCATGGGGCGGGGTGCTATCAATACGCTGATGACACCCAAATATATTTCTCTATGCCTTCGACAACATCGTCAGCTAAGGATAGTGTGTCTCCTCTGAATGAATGCTTGGAGGCGGTAATGGGCTGGATGAGGAAAAACAAACTGAAACTGAATCCAGACAAGACGGAGGTGCTTGCTGTTAAAGGCCCCAACCTGGGTCTGGAGGTGTGTCAACCAGTTCTGGATGGGGTTACACCCCCCCTGAAAGATTGTGTTCGCAGCTTGGGGGTACTCTTGGATCCGTCGCTCCAGATGACAGCTCAGATTGATGCGACGGCCAGGAGTGCCTACTATCAGCTTCGGCTGATACGCCAGCTGCGCCCCTTCTTAGAGTTGGAAGACCTAAAGACGGTAGTGCACGTGCTGGTAACTTCAAGGCTCGACTTCTGCAATGCGCTGTACATAGGGCTACCTTTGTGCCTAGTCCGGAAACTTCAACTTGTTCAAAATATGGCAGCCAGGTTGGTCACCGGTACACCTAGGGGTGATCACATTACACCAGTTTTAAAATCGCTTCATTGGCTGCCAATTAGTTTCCGGGCGAAGTATAAAGTGTTGGTTATTACCTTTAAAGCCCTACATGGTTTGGGTCCAGGGTACCTGCGGGATCGCCTTCTCCCGTACAATCCGCCCCGCACACTTAGGTCCTCTGGGAAGAACTTACTCAAGCCAGCCAGAACTAGGCTGGCGAGTGTTACCCAGAGGACCTTTTCTTCCATCGCTCCCAGACTGTGGAATGGTCTGTCGGAGGAGGTTAGACAAATTGACAGTCTTCATGAATTTAAGAGAGTCATGAAGACTGTCCTCTTCCGACAGGCCTATCCAGATGAATTTTAGGATATTTTTAATGTTGTGTTGTTCTCTTGTTTTTAAAATTTTTAACTGTTGTGAATTTTTGTGTTTATATTGTTGTTGTTCCCCGCCTCGATCCGGAGGGAGAGGCGGGTTACAAATAAATATTATTATTATTATTATTATTATTATTATTATTATCCGATTTCCCCTGGATCGGATCCGGATTATGGATCGGACCCGATCCAGTGCACACCCCAGTACAGACCCAAAGCCACATTTCTATAGTTCTGAAGTTTCTGCAGCCCTTATTCTACGAATGAATGTCATTAATTGTACTTTTCCTGAGCCTTTTAGTGCTTAATAATTAATCCAGGAAGAATTTTAATATTGAATTTAGGGTCTAAACACCGTTAATCAGTTTAATTGACTCAGTTCATTATGAAAATCATAACAACTCTGGGAGGGGTTTTTTTTTCAATTAGCAGAACAAACAGAACTAAAAACAAAGCTGTTTCCAGGCGACTCTGAAGTAACTGGCTGAATGATAGTCTGCAGAATGCTCATTCTTCCCAAGGTAGAACTGATATGCTCAGTCACTGAGTGTTTTCAGATGGGGGTTGGGAATCATATTTCCCTACTTTGCCTCCTGCTTCTTTCCCACAACAGGGGAAAACAGCTTCCTCTTTCCTCACATGGGTAAGAAAGATGAAACAAGTAGTGACCACGTGGCCCATTCCGTGGCTGTTTTTATAGCGCAGCATCTCCTGCACACAGCAGGAAATGGCGCCAATTATCATTAAAGCCAAGAAGAAATGGATTTTCTGGGTCTTATTTTATAGTGCAAAAAAGCAACAGAAGAAGCGGGAGATGCACAAGAGGATCACTGCGACATCAAAATGACATGTGAAGATCCTTGAGTGATCTGTTGCAAGCTTGTGATAAATCTGAAGAAGCTCGTTAACTTATTCCTAGTTAGCTGGATAAGGGTGCAATCCTATGCATGTTTAGACAGAAAAAAGTCCTGCAGCTCCCAGCATCCCCCAGGAAGCATGGCTGACTGAGGAGTGCTGGAGATTATAGGGTTTTTTTCTGTCTAAACATGCATAGGGTTACACCTTAAATCTGTACTTTCATCTGTATCTATCTGATTCTTTCTGTTCTACATTGAGAGCATACAAAAAAAAAATCTCAAGTGAACATCCTACAAATGATGAATCACTGCTTAATCCACCCTTGCAAATAATTGTTTTGGGGGCTGGGCACCTACCGTCTGTTTCTTTCCCATTCCTGCCACTGGCACTGTGATGGGGAGCCACGGCTCTGCTTTTCTTTCTTTTAACATTTCAGACTAAAAGAGAGAGGGAGATAGTGCTGAACGTGGGCGTTGATGCAGTTTGACACTTGGCTTTCCTGTGGAAATTGCTATTCACTGCAAGTGAACAGCAAATTACAAGGCTGATGTTAATTCTTTGAGCTATTTTTTTTAAGGGCCAGAAAAGCACTTACTCAGGAATAGTTCAGGTGTACAGTATACTTCTGGAGGACAGAGGATTTTACTAGATAATTCTTGAGTACTTGCTAACTCACGCTTCCAATGTTTCATCAGTTTTTTTTTAAAGTATTTTGTCTCTTAGTGAAAGGCATCATTTACTTTATTAAACAACGATTCTGCATTTTTATAAAACATGCTAATGGGTGAAAGAGATTTATTACCCAGACCAAGCTAATTAAAGGGTAAAAATAATACAGAATAGCAGCGAGAAGAAATGATGAAGCAAAATCATAAAGAATACATCTGTTCTTCCAATGGGAATCCTGGTATCTTATCTTATCAGTGGCAAACATGATCCTAGTAGCCTAGCCACATGGCGCTGTTTAGATCAGCCCACTCTGAGATTTTGCCTCTTGGAAGGGTTTCAGAGAATCATATGCTATCCCTTTGATCCCTCCAATTCAAGACATAGAGCCGATCTACACTCTAGCTTTGTAACGTTTTATAAGGGTTACGAAAACTCTTTGGGCCACATGATGCACTCCCTTGAACATTGTATACCCGAGGTTTTTTAAAACTCACTTCAGCTATATACAACGGTTTTTACTTTTAATAAATTGTTTTAAGTAAAATAATGTGTCCTTCCTTACCATTTGTGATTCGTGAGGGCAGTGCTTTGTTTACCGGTGCCCAAATGCTTAGCAGTTGATTGGTGGGGAAGAAAGAGGGGCTAAGGAGGAAGTGGGTGAGTGAACTACAGTGCCCACAATGCTTTGCCCTAAACTCATTGAAAGCTAGGGAATGAAAGGGGAACTAAGGAGGAAGTGGGCGAGTGAACTACAGTGCCCACAATGCCTTGCCCTAAACTCATTGTAAAAATGAAACAGAAAGAGACAGACAGAAGGGTGTGAGACTGCACACACCACTTTCAAGACTCCTTAATGTGGCCTAAGACATTTTGGAACGCACCTATTTGGAACGTTTTAAAACACTATTTAAAACGTTCCAAGGTACTGTGTAGATAGGCTCTTAGTGAAAAGCATCATTTATTTTATTAAACAACAATTCTGCATTTTTATAGAAGGTCTTTTTGTCCTGGCAAGGACCATAAAGCAGATAATGCATAGTTGTGAAGTTTTCCAAATAGCAAGAAATAGACCTGAAACAACAATGTTTTCTACAGAGTTAGCTAACGTGAGTAACTTTCCTCCTTTTTGGGCCAAACTAGATGTGACATTAAATGCATCTTAGTATTTAACAAGCATGTTTTTGAAATTCCAAATCACATCCCCCAAAGGGTGGATCATTATCAGGACTGCAGTATGTGGGAAGAGAACTTAAATCTCTCCCTGCTGCAGTCCTAAGGAAAATATCTCCTCTGGAGCTACTAATTACTCTGGGAGAACATCCGGCCCTGGGACCAATGGGAGATTTCATAGGGTATTCACATGCCTAAGAGTTGGATCCAACTGTCACATGAGCAGAAGTCCACCTGCACAACAGGGCTTCGACTCACACAATGGGACTTTCTTGTCTTCTTCTCCCTCATGTGTTCCTTTCTATGGACAGTTCCTGAACCCTCTGGAACAGATTTGAGCATGTGGAGAGGTGAGGCAAGGGAGAAGAGAAATCCATTGGATCCAATCCATTGCTGCCAAGGGTGTGATCCTAGGCATGTTTAGACAGAAAATAGGCCTACAACTCCAAGGACTTTTTTCTGTCTAAGCATGTATAGGATTGTACCCTAAACCACTTTAAAACTTTTTTAAAAGGTTAATACTTCATTTCATTTGCACAAATTATTAAGTATTTATATTTCACCTAGGATTTTTCAAGCTCTAGCTAATGTTAATTGGGAATTTTAAAATCCTTAATATTTGACATTTTAAATTAATGTTTAAAAACAAGAAGAAAACATTATGTTCACTTCTTGGTAAGTATTCCTGTGTCCCTGAAATTAAAAGCTCATATATATGAGTGTTGTGATATGTTATACTTTTGCTATCAGACATTTCTTACTAGCCAGTCTAGTTAAATCCATAGAGTTACCTTGCATAAATATCATCTGAGAATTCAGTCCTCAAGCAAATAAAAATATAAACAGAAAAATATAAACAGAAAATTCAAGACTTGCAGCAGAAAAATATAAAGTGAAAAACAGTCAAAGCAGCTCATTCCCTGTGTAGTGTCAGGACTACAACATCTTTGAGATATCAAAACAACACCAACAATCCATTCCTCATGAGTTTATTCCAAAATCCCAGAGATGAAACCTCAAGAGTTGTTGTCTCCTCTGATATGTTTAAAAAAAAAAAAAAAAAATCAGTAAAACAGAAACTATTCAGCCATTTAAAAATGTTCTCTAAATCCTCTCATAATTCCAGGTCTAATGACAGAGAACTGCATGGTATTAACTATGAGGAAAAAACAGGTGTCAGAACAAAGAATAGTCATTATGTTATTATCTTCCATGTAGTTATTTGGTTATTTGAGGGAAATAACTGTGTGATTTCTAGCATGAGGGCCACATTTACTGGCCATAATTATTAATTCTAAAAAAATGGTACAATTTGGGCAATTTTATGAGTGCCAGAAACACTGTGTGTGTGGGAGGAAACAGCTATGGTTGTGTTTTCATATTTTGTAATGCATGATTTGGTATATATGCTGACCCATAACATCTAGGAGCACCAATATCCGATTTCAGACACAATAGTGCACAATAATGCACATCTTCTATCCAGAAGGGATGTGCACGCCCGAAAATATTGTATCATATTGTTATCGGAATTTCAGACCAAAAAAATTATCGTCTCCGATAATATTGTAGGTTAATTGTATCGTATTGTATCGTATTTCCGATAATTATCAGAAATACGATATTTATATTGTTTCTACATTTTGCCCTATAGACTCTAGAGTTGATTTTTGAGTCAGAAAGGCCTAAAACGTCTTAATTTTCCAAGTTACAGGTTTGAAACTTGGTCACAGTGCAGACTGAGTGTTGCTAGTCTTGTGTGCCAAATTTTAGAACAATCAGTGCAAGCATTACTCGGAAGTAAGCTTTCAAAATCCACATTTTCAGGTGGCTGAAATGTGGTCCTTTTTCAAGAGACATCCATTACAGATGGACATCTCACAGATGTCCTTGAGGTGACTCAGCTGTGCCCAATTTCAGATGCACAGCTGCAGGCGTTACTCAGAAGTAAGGTCTCAACAACATGCACCGTTTCCGGTAATGCACTCCATGCTGCTGAGAAGTGCTATAATAATAACTCCTCATTTTGAAACAGCTAATCCTTAAAGTTGGGGACCTTACAGAAGGGCTGTAGGGAGTGGACTGACATAGCTTGTGTCCATGTTGTTATTGAAGGCAGAAACGCAGATGCACATTGACCCTCCAAGGCAGCCCGGGCAGGCTCAGTGGCTCAAAAAAGGCAATGTGTGAGGGATGCTTTTGCAATCCCTCACTAATGGAGTTCAGGAGGAGGAGGAGGAGGCCCATCCCGGTGCACACACAGCAGTCAGGCTGGTATGCTTTTTGACCACACATTGTGTAGTGATATCCTTTGTAGCTCGATCATTGAAAGGGTAGCTACTCCATTCCTAAGCCTTGTCACCACCACACCGAGTGCACACGTTGCAGGAAGCAGCTTTACCGGCCATCCTTCACGGGTTACCCACTCCCACTTTTAAACCATAAGGAGGACACTGTGATCCCTTTGGTGCTGTGTGCGACTGGTCCAGGACTTCAGTATGTATGCGGGCCAGGCACAGTAGTACGATACACATCCCTAGTATCCAAGATCACCACCACCCTACAATTGCATGTTGATGCACCCATCTTGACTGGCCCATAGTCTAATGATCTGATCTTTGGTCATGTTGTGGTGATTTCTTTTTCTTTCTCTCTCTCTCTCTCCTGTAATATGCATGGCTGGTTGCAATGTGACTCTTCCATAGAATATGGAAAGTTTTTGATAGTTTAGCGTTGTTTATTTTGGGCTGGGTCAAACCCTTAATATATTAGGATTTGGAAGCTAGTGAAGAAACTTTCAATGTGATAGGGAAGAAACACATGGTAACTGACTGGCACTAAAATTCATCATGCAGGGGTAGTAACATGTAATGAGGATGCAACTAACATAACTAGTACAACAGTCCTCCACCAATAAATTTAAAGGAATATCCCATTGAAAAATCAACCATGGGAAGTGTGTGAGACAGGAATAAGAATCTGTGAAATGGGTAAAGCAGGGGTAGGCAACACATGGGCTACTTATAACTGCCATTGCTGCTTCTCTCTCTCTCTCTCTCTCTCTCTCTCTCTCTCTCTCTCTCTCTCTCCCCCCCCCCCATATTTCTATGCTGCTGTAACCACCACAGCTGCTGGATTTGCTGCAATGTTGGCAAAAACTGAAGGAATTTTGGAGGAAAACGAGATGCACAGGGAGCCCATACCTTGTTTACAAAAAGATTTTTGCTCCCACAAGTTGCTTAGAAGCTCAGTTCTGCTTGGAAACAAGGCACTCTGTACACTTTGTTTGCCTGAAAAATCACTGCAATTTTTGTGGTCGTCCCCCACAGTGGCTTCATAGGGGGTGCAATGTGGCCTCCCATCCCATGAAGTTGCCCATCCCTGAGGAAATGTGAAATGGGGCAAAGAACATTTGTGTAGCCACAGACTGGACTGCTGTTGTACTTTTATGGGATTTTGTTTTTAGTTGTTGAGTTATGCAATGCCTTTGAAGGGTGGGGTGGGGGCAATATTGTTTTCTAAATAAAATAAATATACTGCAGACAAGCATCTGGAATTGAATCTGCTAAGCCGATGATTCATTACTCACTCAGAAATATAATATGCTCAACAGCTAGGTTAATGTCACAACACAACAACAGAATCACCAGCTACAGTGCTATATTTGAACTTGGCTTCCCCTGTGTTAAGCTTTACCAAATATATTTCAGAAGCTCATGGCAAGATCTGGAATTCATGTTTCCCACAAATGGTACAGATGATGGTCATAGGGCCACATGGAATAACCCCGCTGTTGTCATGGGCTGTGGCCACACTACCAATGCTAACACTCACAGTGAAAAAAATCCCCCTGCCATCCACATGTTCGGACAGTGTCGGAAAGGGCTCGCCACATGCACTGACCTACACATGGAGAGCTCCTCCACATAAAGAGGCCCAACTGAGTCCCTCCTCAGGTGGAGCATCTCTACATATATACTTCAGTATATGTGAAGATTCCCTCCCCTGCAGTGTCCAAATATGTGAAACTACTATCAAGGTTGGGGCAGCCTGCATGGCCCTGCAAACCTTCTCATGTATTCTTTCAATATGGGGATGGGGCATTGGTGTGAATTACATGCCCTGCATTAAAGGAGCTTTGTGGACCAGGTTAGTTACACAGTGGAATAAGATTGCATTTTGAACGGTCCTCCCTAAAACAGCACTTAGGGGAGAAGGCAAGGCTGAACCTTCCTCTTGCCATGCCCGTGGGGATGCCATCTGCTGCCTGCACCATGAAGTGGTACACCTAAAAAAAAAAAAGCTTAACCATTTAATTTTGCTGATTTGTAATAAACTGACCCTGAGTATGTACACAACTGTCTTCCTCCACTACCAATTTAATAGAACTAGACTCCAGGCATCTGGCAATTAAAAGCAAGGCTAATGTGTCAGGAAGAAAGGTTCTACATAGATGTTTTCTTTTCCTTGCAGAAATTGGGATTCAAGTTTATTAAATTTTTCAGAAATTAAGCACTAGACCACAAACAGATAGGTAGTGTAGTGTTTTCAAAGTAGTCAGTCCATGGTTCAGATCTTATCTGAGCCACAGGTTCATTAAGTGGCCTTAAGCAAGTCACTGTCTCTCTGTTCTCATATCAGTTGCATTCCAGCTCACCTTCTAAAGTTGTTATAAAAATGCCTTAGATAATGTATGTGAAGCACAAGCAGTATTCTTTTTATTAAATCACTGTAAGTCATGATGCCATCTTTTGTGTACTTTGCCTCTCCTTACCTCATCCTCTATTTAGCATTTATACAGTGTAGTAGATAGGCCAGAAGGATTAGTATAATCTTGCCATATTAATTCCATGCCAAGGATGACATAACTGAAAAGGCCTGACATTACAGAAGGCATTAGCAAACTGGCTTCTGTGAATCATTTAGGAAAAGTAGCTGTCAGAGGAAATCAGCTCATGTGATGCCGATACTGGTTGTACCTGTGGTCAATGAGTTTCAAAGCCCAAGTTGAAGTGTGGAGTTAAAGTTGCAGGCACTATACTAGAGTGACCATATACAAAAGAAGGCAGGGCCCCTGCAACTTTAACAGTTGTGACGAAGAGGGAATATCACCAGGAACTAATTGCATACAAATGACACTGGGTGAAATTCCCTTTTCTCTACAACTGTTAAAGTTACATGAGCCCTGACCTGGATTTTATCTGGTCAGCCTGTGCCAAATGAAGTTAATGGGATTGGTGCAGAAGAACATGCTTGGTCGCTGCTCAGAGGACTTACAGTCACAGTGAGACCAGGGCAGAAAGGAGAAGTTAAAGACTGATGATAAACCCTAGCGATATTGTTCTGAAAAATTAGGGAGCAGTAGTTGAAGTTAACACATATATTTCTCCTGTTGAAATTGAAGGAGCAACAATAATACAAAACCAATGCTGAACGCCAAGAATCCATGTTGTTCTGCCTCTCACTCAATCTGGAGCTTGTACCAGACTCTTCCTGTTTCATGTGCGTGTCTCTGTGTATATGAATGTTCCTCCTTCAATAACTATTTCCTTTTGGGGCATGATCAGACTTCACAGAGGTCACGCTGCCTTCTAACTTCTGGAATGATGAATTTAGGCTGCACAGTGTAACTCTGTTCTATTCTCTCTCCCCCCCCCCCCCCCCCCGTCTTTGGTGACAGATCCTAATGCAGGCTTGATTCCATGCAACAAACCTTATATATTCTCCTCTAAGCAACAACACTTTCTAAAGGAAAGCTGTGGATTCAAGATACTTTCATTTCTGCAGAATGCACAAATCATAAAAGATTGCACTGCCTTTTCAAAACTCTTTCTGGAGGCTTTGGTTTACAGGGACTACAGCCAGGAACTGTATGCCTTAGAACACAAGATAAACAATTCTGGAGTGTCTCAAATTCACCCATCTATTATGTCTCATTCTGCTAGCCTTTTCCTTGTCTGTGTTTTATTTTAAATGTCATTCTTTTCGCTTGCGACATTTTTTGACATTATTTAGTTAATGTGCTCAGTGGCAAATACATGTTTTAGATGCTGTCACCTAAATGACCCCCTAAGTCACACAGTCGCTGAAGGACTGGATTGAGCCCTTGTTGAAAGTGGTACAAATTGGAATAGGTTATTCACCGTTCACCCCCAAATACCTTCCACAATCACTGGAGCCTCTCTCTCATGCTGTTATCAACCCTTCTCAACCTGGTTTGAAATACCAAACTCTTATCATCCACCCACACCCACTTAACTGTTCTATGCTCTCCGCTTTTCTTCCTTCCTCACTCATCTAACACTAGTATTTTGTCCTCTTATTGCTTGGATAGGTGTACATGTATTGATCCAGCCATTAAAGGGCTGATTTAGACATGCAAATATATTTCTCTATGCCTTCGAGAACAGCGTCAGCTAAGGATAGTGTGTCTCCTCTGAATGAATGCTTGGAGGCGGTAATGGGCTGGATGAGGAAAAACAAACTGAAGCTGAATCCAGACAAGACGGAGGTGCTTGCTGTCAAAGTCCGCAACCTGGGTTTGGAGGTGTGTCAACCAGTTCTGGATGGGGTTATACTCCCCCTGAAAGACTGTGTTCGCAGCTTGGGGGTACTCCTGGATCCGTCGCTCCAAATGACAGCCCAGATAGATGCAACGGCCAGGAGGGCCTACTATCAGCTTCGGCTGATACGCCAGCTGCGCCCCTTCCTAGAGTTGGAAGACCTAAAATCAGTAGTGCACGCGCTGGTAACTTCGAGGCTTGACTTCTGCAATGCGCTGTACATTGGGCTACCTCTGTGCCTAGTCCAGAAACTTCAACTAGTTCAAAATATGGCAGCCAGGTTGGTCACCGGTACACCTAGGGGTGACCATATTACGCCAGCTTTAAAATCGCTCCACTGGCTGCCAATTAGTTTCCAGGCGAAGTATAAAGTGTTGGTTATTACCTTTAAAGCCCTACATGGTTTGGGTCCAGGTTACCTACGGTATCGCCTTCTCCCATACAATCTGCCCCGCATGCTCAGGTCCTCTGGGAAGAACTTACTACAGTCAGCCAAGACTAGGCTGACAACCGTTACCCAGAGGACCTTCTTTTCTGCTGCTCCCAGACTGTGGAATGACCTGCCGGAGGAGACTCGTCAACTTAACAGTCTTTTAGAATTTAAGAAAGCCATAAAGAGTGTTCTCTTCCGGCAGGCATATCTAGTGGAATTTTAGAATGTTTTAGGATGTTTTTAGGATGTTTTAGGATGTTTTAATGTAGTTTTAATAATGTGTGTCATGTTTTAATCAGTTTTATGTATTTTATTATATTGTTGTTCCCCGCATCGATCCAAATGGAGAGGTGGGTAAGAAATAAATTATTATTATTATTATTATTATTATTATGCACATACAATACCTGTTATCTTGTTACTCAGTAATTCACAGGTGAATAAGAGAAGTGGCTCCTCAGAATGGGACCTGAAGTGAAGTGAAGAAAAAGCTCTGTTCATAGTGCTGGATCTGTAATGGCTATTTCACATATGCAGGTCATCACCTACCTGACAGCCATTTCTTGAGCATTGAGTGAGCAACAGGTTTGGTTCTACAGGCAACCAATATCCCATCCCCAGAAGTAGGTAAGTCCAACAGGGCTTCCTACCAGCTGATGGCTCCCACAATCTCCAGGTTGGTCCGACTTGGCAGCAACTAGAGATGCTAGAGGGACTGAAGTTAAACTATGATATCGATATAATTTGTCTCATGTTTTGTATTAGACAGGAATTAATGGCTGATAGCTGTAATAGCAGCTTGCAACTATGCCAGCTAATTAGAACCTCTACATTCAGGGGCACTTTACCTCTGAATACCAAATGCTGAAGACAAACAGCAAGTGAGAACTGTCCCTTTCATGGTTTGCTTGTGAACTTCCCAAAATAAACTGCACCATGTAAGCTGGACACAGAACACTGGACTAGTCAGTCTCCTACCCCTAGATCCTACAGATCAGCATCAATATTCGTCCTTATTTATTGATACAGACTCTGTTAAGTGTTTCCATTTAATCAATTGCTTTGGTTAGTTTTGACACTGATTGACTCAAGTTGGGGCTACCATTAATCTTTTCTGCCTACCATGATGAAGCTCTCTTAAATCCATCCTGCTCAGACTGGTGACAGATCATTTTTCAACGTCATCCAGCCCTTGCTCATTGTGGAAGAAGTCTCACTTACTTGGCCAAGGGCACCAAAAGAGTGCACAGCATTTAAAAACCTCAGCAAAAGCCCACTGGCTTAAAAAAAAACACACACACAGTCCAACAAAACTTGATGCTGCTATTAGAATTTAGCGATATATCATAATAAGCACTTCAGTGGCATAATCTCTTTCCATTAAGTGCGGGATAATCTGAAATCTGTAAGTATCCTTTTGTCTTCATAAACACCAACAAGGAGGACCTTTTCAGACACTTTACCCATCGATTCAGCTGCGTGTATGACCTGAATCCTGGCACAAATTTGATTTGACAGGGCAGACCAATGCACTTTATTCATGTGGTCTATCCCATTCACACATAAAGCAGGGATGAGTAGGTGGGGAATGGGGGAAGGGTACTTTTTATGTGGGGAGAGGAACAATACCCATGCCCTGCCTGACCTTGCTATGCTCCATTGCCTCAAGCAATTTTCACCTCAGTCCAGATCGCTTCTGGTATCAGAGCTGGGCTGAGAGAAAAGAAAAGTGCTCTCCAACCTCACAGCACAGCAAGATAAGGCATAGAAAGGAGAGTCGTTTTTCTTTCCTTGTCTGTATGCTCCATTTCATATAAAAATTAAACCCCATTCCTCCACTTTATTTTATTTTCATTTATTTATGACATCTGTATCCTGCTGCTCCTCCAAGGAGCTCAGAGTGGTGTATCTGCAGCCCTGGGTTCATTCACACAGTAACCCTATGAGGGAAGTTAGGCTAAGAGGGTGTAGCTGGCCCAAGGTCATCCAGTGAACTTAATGACTGAGTGGGGATTTCAGCCCAGGTCTCACTGCCCCCAGTCCAGCACTTAACTGCTATACCATTTTTACTTCTTATGTGAATGGGACAGACACAGGGACGAATGAATACGGCTGCCCTGTCACATCTAATTTGGCCCTAACTTCCCACTCGCATGGGAGATCCTTCAAAAGCTTCTCAGGAAAAAGATAAAACAAGCTCCCTTATACCGAGTCAAATCATTGGTCCATCCAGCTCAGTACTGTCAACACTGACTGGAAGTGGCTCTCAAGGCTTCCAGGCAGGAGTCTTTTCTAGTTCTACCTGAAAATGCTGGGAATTGAACCACTGAGCTACTGTCATCCACCCAACTAGATGTATCCATTGTATCAATTTGAAAGTAAATTGCAGGTGCATGGTCCCTGATCTTGATCAGAACCACAGTGGTATGCAAGAGTTTAAAGGCCCCCTACCCTCATCAGTGTCCTGATCGTAATCAGGGGGCACACCGGCTATTTTCTCTAAGAAAAGCATGAGATGTTCACTGGCTTATTAGCTTGCTCCTCCACCACACACGACTCCTCTTTATATTTTGTATAACTCACTAAAGCCAGTTGAAGGTCTGCTAAATGTTCTAGTGTGAGAGCTCTTTAGGCAATATCATCCCTTCACTAAGAAGGCATATTCTACATTACATTGATTCCATCCTACTATGCTTTCAAGTTAAGGCATTGTAAACCCAGAGATGTCCCCGGGGGGGAGGGGGGAGGGGGGGATGGTTTGTGTTTTCCCTGGTCTCTCCTTTTCCAAAGGAGACTGCATTGCAAATAAACACAGCCTAACTATCAGTTTCCACATTTCTAAAGTTGTCACATTAAGAACATAAGCAGAGTCATGCTGGATCCATTGAGGGTCCATCGAGTCCAGCATTGTGTTTACACAGTGGCCAACCAGTTGCCCACGGGAAACCCACAAGCAGGTTATGCGTATAACACCCCCCTCCCCCCCATGTTCCCCAGGAACTGGAGTACATGGGCATACTGTCTCTCTGATACTGGAGGTAGCATAGAGCCATCAGGACTAGTAGCCATGGATAGCTTTATCCTCCATAGATTTGTCTAACTCCCTTTTGAAGCCATCCAAATTGGTGGCTGAAATGCTTTGTCACTAGGGCTCCTCATGCTTGGAGAGCTGTCTATATAAGCCTGCCTCCTTATATGCCTGTGGCTAGCGTGGCCCAACTGTTGCTGCAGCCAATCTAATTAGAGGGCCTTGTTTGAAAAGCAAAGGTGGCTGTGGCTGAATTACTGGTCTGCACTAGCTTCCAGTGAGTGGGAATGTAGGTCAAATCCCCCTCCCCTTCCCCTGGCAGTGGAGATTTTCTATTTAGGGGAGAAGGCAATAGTCAATGAGAGACCTTCTATTTAGGGTAGTGGGCAATAGTCACTGTGTCATTGGAGGGGACAACAGACAAAGGGTAGGCGATTTGGGAAGGGATGCACTTTAGCCTCCCCTGGGATGCACAGGGTTGAAGTGCTGACACTGTGTATCTGGTTTAAGACAGGATGTGATTTGCAAGTCTTTTTCTGTGCTTTTAAAAACTTTCAAACTTAGGATGAATCCTTGTTGTTCTGTTTTTTTATTAAACTAAACAATAAGCTCAACTCTCAAACTTGGGATTAGTCTATTTCTGAGCTTTAGTTTATGAGCTACTCTATAAGGCCCCAAACTTGAGCCTACACTGAGCACATTGTGTTCCATTTACAGCTTTGCCTCTCTTGGAGGCCTTACCAGCATCATTTGTTTCACAATGTAATAAGTATCTCTTCCAAAATGAGAGTAAAATCATGCTGCCATGGCAATGACTGGTAAAGAAATCTTGATCTGGCTCAGAAATAGCTCCCTCACATCTCTATTTTTCTTCTTTGTTTAGGTTTCCTGAGCATCTTGTCTGACAAAAATGTACTGTGCAAACCCATGGGTTGCATGCAACACTTTTAATAGTAGTCTATAGCTCAGTGGCAAAACACATGCTTGGCATGCGGAAGGCTCCAAATTAAATAGCTGGCATCTCCAGTCAAGATTGGGTAGCCAGCGATGTGAAAGACCTCTGCCAAAGACCCCGGAAAGCCATTGCCAATCTGAGCAGAAAATATTGGTAGGTGGACAAATTGTCTTTTAGTTTTGACACTGATTTTGACATAGCTGAAGCTAGAACAATCTTAGGAACATAGGGAGCTGCCTTATACTGAGTCAGGCCATTGGTCCATCTAGCCCAGGATTGTCAACACTGAATGGCAGCAGGCTTCCAGGGTTTCAGGCAGGAGTTTCCCAGCCCTACCTGGAGATGCTGGGGATTGAACCTCAGACCCTCTGCATGCAAAACAGGTGCTCCCCTACTACACTGTCCATGCAATCTTGTGATCTACCCTTGTAATCTTGGGTTTTACAACCAAAGCAACATGGTGAGAATCCATCATATAGCTCAAAATCATGAAGGCAGAAAGTAACCATCTGAGAGGAATTCCTGATCCCCTCAATATAGAACAATTTATCTGAATAATGTTTGACAAATGGAAGTGTGAGTCACAAGCAATTCTGTTTACTTAGCATTTTCCACCTTGTGATTTCTCTGTCTCTCTCCCCACCCCTCTCTCTCCAATCAATTTTAGGGAAGTTACCAGTTTATGAGATCTACAGCCTTTTGTTCTCACTGCAGCTGCAATGCCACTCTGTTTGAAAGCTCTATTTCCATCTTTGCAGTTTTATAAAAGACAACCCAGCTGCTGGGGAAAGATTATGAATTAATGGCAGTTTCTTAGGAGAGAGAAAGAAAGAAAGAGCAATGCAGTAAAATCAGATGGCTTCTGCTATTTTCGGCTTGCCAGTTAAGAAAGTAGAGCTCAGCATACTTATTTCAACTGTATCTCCCTATTTACAGGTAAAGCTGAGAGAACTAGCAAATGTAAATGGAAACGAGGAGCAAAAAAATGATTTTCAGTTCCTGTTCATACATAGGGTGACCAGTTGTAGAGAAAAGGGAATTTCAGCCAGTGTCATTTGTATGCAATTAGTTCCTGGCAAAATTCCCTCTTCATCACAACAGTTAAAGTTGCAGGGGCCCTGCCTTCTTTTATATATGGTCACTCTAGTATAGTGCCTGCAACTTTAATTGTTGTGATGAAGAGGGAATTTCGCCAGGAACTAATTGCATACAAATGACACTGGCTGAAATTCCCTTTTCTCTACAACTGTTAAAGTTACATGAGTTCTGACCTGGATTTTATCTGGTCAGCCTATTCATGCATATATCTGTATCCCTTTGGGGATTGATATCACTTCCATGCAGCAAGTGAACTTTTTGGCTCAGCCATTTTTGGTGTCAGCTAGAGTTAACCTTCCATCTTTCTTTTAAGTGTTACTCCCAATTACACTGGGCAAGTTCTACACTAGTGCTTTTTATCGGTACTGAAGTGCACTGATAACAGTTGGGTGCATTACACATTCTGTATACTGCTAGTCTCACGCTATTTCTCATTTTTTCTATCGTATTATCCAAAATACCACAACAGATGTCATGATGGGCACTACAAGGTATAAATGTACAAGGGAGATATAGTGTCACCATGATGGAATCGTATTGATATAACATGAGGTAAGGGATGTTTGGATTGTGTGAAATCCATCCCACGTGTGTTTCATTGATTATGCAGTGTCATTCATTCTGGCATCCAGTCACAAACGGATTTTATTTTTTGCATAATGTGGAAAAATATGCAAATAATTTCCATAAGAAAGTTTGCAAGAATTTACGTAGCTTATGTTAATACATGACTTTTAGTGTATTGTCCCCTATTCCATTTAACTTTTCCCTGTTTGTATTTTCCAGCATGGCATATGTCTCAGCAGAAATTTGCGTATTTTCCTGAAAATGAATTTGCATACATTTCAGGAAAGTACAAAAATAATATTAATAATCCGAAAGTCCACGGACTTCACACAACCTGAAGAGGCCTCTCTGCAGTGGAGTCTGCAGATCCAATTCTTAGACATCCAAGCTCATTTTAGTCCATTTTGATTTTCTCCAGTATCCCTACACAAAGTGTAGATCTGGTTCTTGTTAAGTGTGTCTGTCAATAGTCAATGGCTGGGTGGTTTCATTAGCACTGCTAATAATGCCACAGTCCTTCGTGCCATCACAACTAGTGGCAGCAGAGCTGATGATCCAAACACTTCCAAAAGCAAAATGCACATAAAACTACACACTTAGATCACATAGTGCCAGTGTGATCTCCCTTTGCACATAGATAAGCAAGATGAGTACCCGGCATTTACAGCCCATACATAAGTCACCATACAGTAAGAGCAGGAGATTGCAATGGAAAAAGGGGTAGGGAACCATTTTTCAGCCCAAGAGTTAGATTACCACCCCAGAAACCTCCGGGGAGGCCATGCCAGCGGTGGTTGTGGCCAGAGTCCCCCCCCCCTCTCTCTCTCTCACACACACACACACACACACATACACACACACACACACACAGCATCCACACTATTGACACACTCACACAATATATACACCTTTTCCAGGTGTTTCTTAGCCCTCCTTCTCTGCTGTTCCATTAAGATCAGCTGAGCAATACAGAGGTTTCAATCTCCATTGCCATTGTGGCACACTGGATGGGGAGGTAAACCATCAGTGGACAATCTTGGGCTTGTGTGGATTGATTTCAATTCATTGGAGGTTCATAGGCTCACTGGATTTGTGTTCAGCATGTTACTTCCTCAGCCTCAGTTCCCCAATTTGACCTAAGTTAAAGATGATGAATAGGAGATGAAAGGGCTTACTGGTAGTCATGTGTGATTACAGAAACCATGGATGGGGATTTTCTGCTGATTCTAAATTACTTAACTGCTCATTCCTGTTCACATACATAATTACAAAGCCCTAGGAAATTCTCCCTCATCAGTGTTTACTGTTTATGACCACGTGCAGTTTTTAATGAAACAAAAATGAGCCCAGGAACAATTGATCTGGAGTCATAGGCAATGAATGCTTTAAAAAAAACCTGGCCCCTGCTGTGGGTGTTGAATTCCTGACAAACTGATGTCGATGTTTTGAGATTATTTCAACATGAATGCACAGGTATTGTTCCAGTGTCCTGATGTCTAGAGAAAAGCAAAGAATGCTAAGTCGCCAGGTTTCTAGGACCTCTTCAGTGTTGCATAAAGCCCAACATATTTGAGCTACCAAGGGGATCTAAACCTAATGAAATCAATACACATTTAAACATCCACATCAAAAACAAGAATACAGATATGTTATTTCAGCATGATGTATTTTCCTCCACAGCTTTTGATAGGGACCAGCTGGTTCAGCAATTAACTCAACTCCTACTAGATTGCATCCTTATGCAGCACCACAGATACCCATGGTGAACAAAATGTATGTCAGGTATCATATGCCATTGGTATCCAGGTGAATATTTGTGACACAGGAAAGCATTCCAGCATTCAAACAGTGAGACATGAAGGACTGAGTGGGGAGTGAGGTGGGGGGATGGGAAGATGTGCCTCCCTGAGGTGTTTTGTCTCTGTACTGCTAATTAATACATTGTTGATTAGGGCCATGTGTTTGAGACAGCTACACTTCAGGTTGTGACAGCTTTTCCATTATGAATTCCTATTTATAAATCAAAGAATATAGCAACATTATTTCTCAAGCTACCTGTTAATGATGTCAAGGGAGAAAGATTACCAACACAGAATAATATGGTAGTTATCTAGTAATGGATGTAACTTTTCCTTCCCAGTGAATTTTTAAACGTCAAACTTGTTTTCATGGTCAATTCTATGTGAGACAAGGAAACAATTGCCTAGTAAGTTCATACCTTGTCACTTCACTTTTTTATGTTAGTACAGTTTTTGGTTGGGAAAATCTTTGGGCAAACATTGGAAACTGAGCTGAATTCCTGAGGCTTGGTCATCCTGCTCTTCAAGGCCATTTTCAACTAACTCCTTCATTTGTTCCATTTCCATCCAACAGGCAGCCAAAATATGCAGTGCCAGGAAGTAAGATAACAAGAAAACAGCGGAAGGGTAAGGTGTAGATGTGAGAATTGGTGGTGCACTGTATACATTCTTGAGGGGAACAGTTGTATAAGATTGTTCAATCTTTGGGAAATGAGTGATCATGAATGTTTTCTTCACGGGACCCAAAATGTATCTGTAGAAGCTATTTGATGAAGAAGGCAGGGGCCTAACAAAGGAGTTACTGTGGCAAAATTTTAGGCTGCAACATTTGAACACTTAGGGCTCCATCACACCAGCGTTTTATTGCACTCTCGTCATGCCTGGTTTACTGTTTTGCAGCGCAGTACTCACATGACATCATGCCTGTCCTGCAGTCACCCCGCCTCTTACCCATGCCTTTCCATGTTTTCCTAGAGCGGGGAAAGTCCAGCTTACTTCCTCCACAGGGGATTAAAGCACCCTTCTGCCCCCATATATTGCTGTCCTTGCGTTATGTCCTTTGTTGGGGGGGGTGCTTTGAAGAGAAGTTTTGCTGATGAAAGATGAGGGCGGGGTGGTTCTCCTCCAGCATGCCGTGTGGACTGAACGGGTTTGTGCTGAGTCTGTTTTACACACTTTTGCTGTTCCAACCCCACTCTCATTGCCCACAGAAACAGCACCCAGGTGGCAAAACGTTAAATTAGTAAAATGCTAGACAACAAAGCCAGAGTGAGGGGGAGAAGGCTCCCACAATCACAACATCACAACCAATGAACTGGAGGGGGAAAGAGAAGGGGTGGGGTGGACTGGAAGAGCGAACAAGCAAAAGGAGGTTTCACCCATACAGTGGCAATACCACAAACTTACATGAAAGGGACCATTAGCTTGACGCGCTAATGAAATGGAGGTGGAAGTTGCAGAGGCAAACCAGGAAAAAAAAAGTAGGTGTGATTGAGCCCTTAGTTGTGAGTAGCCTCCACTGAATACTACAGAACTTCCAAGTAAACATGCACAGCATTGGACTTTAAGCATATGAAAGACTATTGAGCTCATAAAAATAAAGATTCCCAGCTTGCTTTCTATGATTAGAATCAGCGCACTGATGCAATCCTTCAGCATCCATCCATTTCTTAGTGTTTCATCTTACTAGATAGCCACTCTAGTGGGTTCTCTCCTCCTCCACACACACACACACACACCTTTGTACATAACATCTTTTTGTTTTGGATGTACACAAGCATTTTTGAACCAGAGTGCCTTAGTCAACAAAGCCAGAGATAATTGCTTATGCATTTTCTTGAAGAAAAGGTTTGTGCTAAGCTGTTATGCGTCTTCTGTTTCGTGTTTAAGAGAAAAAAACAACCACGCTGTTAGAAATCCTTTTAATCCATCAAGTACTGACAGACTAGGAATTATTTTGGGAGATGTAGGCGTAACAATGCCTCAAACTTTCTAGCACATTTTATCTCAGATGAATACATGCCCATTAGCTTGGGTGCAAATTTGACTTTGTGCAGCTAAGCAAAAATGAATGTCAACAAAATGGAAGTTAAGACTTCATGAACCTTATCAGATGGCCCCAGTTTCCATGAAAAAGAAAGACCCTTCTACAAACCCCCAGGTTTGCTTTAAAAACAGAAATGATGTACTAGCTCTATTGCAAATAATAATCATTTATGAAGTACATTGCATGATTCCGATTCAGATCTACCTTACACTACTTAGTTCTCTGTGTTTAAAATAGATAGATGATGTAGAATTAAGTGCAATATATATGCAATAGACCATCCATACAGTAACTAAATATGTGCCCAAATAGGTAATTCGAGTACCCAAATATGTGATTCAAGAAAGTAGAAATGTCTATGGAAATATTCTGGATTTACATATTGACAGAATAAGAACACACAGAAAAAAATGCTTTCCCCCCTGTTTTGTATGCCCATACTTAGAATACTATGAAGAGAAAAATGGCTATCAAGGATGTAATGGTGAAGCACGTGAATAATGTGATGGGAAGTACCTGGTTCAAGTCTTAGCTTAGAGCTTTTCTACAGAAGGCTGTTAACTGTCTGTTAGTCCAATGTATCTACTTTTGGTTTCATTGCAGAATTGAGATCCAAGCACTACGTAAGAGTATTTTCTTTTCTGCTTTTCCACTACATAACCTCTAGGTGGCACTGTGGTATAGCAAAATAGTGCAAATACACAAGTGAAAAAGTGAATTTTTTTACTTTCACAATTAAATGCTGCATTTTCCCTGCTATTAAAAAGAAATATCACCGAACGTGCTCCTTAGATCTAGAAGCAAAACTGGAGGGTCATGACATCATCTAAAGAACCTGTAAGTAACTGTGAGTAGGGAATGGTGTGTGCACAATAAATGCCTCATGTAGAAAAGTCCTTAGTTATGTTGGAACTCACTGCACTATCTCTTGGCTTCACTCCCACCCACACATACACATCTACAATTTGAGAATAATAATCCTAATTTGCCCTATTGTCTTGGTTGAAGGACTGCTTAGATAATGTATATGATGCCGTTTGGATACTTGGAGAAAGAGCTTTAGTTTATAAGTATTATATTATATAAATATTATTAATTATATTTTGATGGCCCAACCCTCTACCCAGGTAAGCAAACAAATAATTGGATTTAAACTGATTTATGGCTGGATCCTAAGACTTGCTGCTTAATTTCTTCAGAATTACTGGGTCACAGTGGTGCTCTTTGTGATACGATATAGCAGGATATCACACCAGCATGCAGTGATGACAGTGGATTGTACCACATTGCAGAACTCCATCAATTCATTCTCATACTCTAAGCCAAGTATTGAATGTGTGTGAAATATTTTTCCTAGAGTTACAAAATATTTTGCTAGTATTCCATATGAAACTATTAACTCTAATCCATCAATGTATTTATAGTACAGGCAAAGCAGAGGATATTTTACACTATTTTTTGCATTGTCTTCTGTATGTCCTCTCAAACTATATGTTACATGGCTTGTAGCAGACCTTTCTCTTTCTTTCTTTTTTACTCTAGTGTAAGTGTTCATAAACCTGATTCAGATTAGAAACACACCAAACTGGGATAGGAGAATTAAACCTTCTCACCCCACTATATGCTTCCCAAAATTCCCTTCCCCTTCCCAGTGTATGGGGGACTTTAAAAAAGAAAAAAAAGTCTCCATCGGCATCAATGGAGGCTTTTTTGAGGTCCTTTTTAAATCCCCATGCCAGGTGGGAGGAATTTCAGGTTGCAAATGGTATGGGGGGGGGGGGAAGGAGGTTTAATCCTCTCTTCCTAGTGTGCTGCAGTCCTGATCCAAATTGGGGCTGCACATGACTAAATACTAGACTAAAAACAAAGAGGGATCAGCTATGCACTACATAATGAAGATAACATGATAACATCTAGTGTGACCCCAAGACAGAGATTCTAAGCATGGCTTACAGGGATATTAGGAATAGTTGACAGAGAAAACTGATGTTATACTAACCACCATAGCAATACATTGGCACAAATATTTAGGATCTGCTTTGCATTCCCAATTAAAACCGATGACCCTAGATTGCTTATAATTTCATTTAGTTTAACTGACCTATGGATTAGTTTGTTAGTATCTTTCTATCCACCATCTAATATGAATGTCAAGATAAGGAAAGGGCTCCCACAGCCATAAAGGAATGGTCCGTGCAAGCAATTTCTAATGACAAACCATTTCCATTGGGGATGTGGTACCTGTGGCACAGTAGCAGTAGAGTTTCATGAATTTTTATGTGACAGAGAAATCCCCTAGCAAAGCTTACCCAAACAGATTGATATCTTCTTAATAATATTTCAAAACAGGATTCATTTGAAGTTAATGCCAGAATCAAACTGCGGCATTCCAGACATTTTGAGCCTATTAAAGGAAGCAACTTGCCATTTCATTTGTGTCTAAGACACTTGCACACTACAGTGGCAACTGAAAAGGAAGGGTGTGTCACATCAGCCAAATAATTGATCGCTTTGCCTTCAGTATGATGACCAAGGCATGCCAGTTAATGGGAGAAAATGCACTGAAATATTATTGCTGAAGACCTTCTGATAACTGAGTCATCAAAGGACCTGTGTCAATTTTGAAAAACTGCCTTATGTACTGAAAAAGTAAATGAGCCAGAGAATCAATACTATTATGAGAGTAAAATATGGAGCAGGGTCATTGTTGTTGTTGATGGGGCGGGAAATGTTTAGGAAAAAAGTGCATGAGTTAAAAACAGTACATTAGTGTTGGAAGTTGTTAGGGACCAGGTGATGATGACCTCTACTTTCTCCTAGCATCTTGCACTCCTGATCTGCCTTAGCCCATGTGCTGAGAGATTAAGTAGATAGTGCAGGTTTCTCTCATTCCTTTCAGATCTTTTTTATTTAAATACCCTGCTGATGCAGCTTAAATCAGTGAGCAGCCCTGAAGGATCCGGTCCCCCACCCCATCTAACTGGATCAGGTACTACTACCTGTGAGATTCCATCCCCCACCTTAACGATTAGAATGGGTAGAAATAGAACTTCCAAGCTTACCAGTACTTGTGCACCTCATGGCTTCAGTTCCCAGTTCAAAGTCAGGCTCTGCAGAGAACAAATAACACATAAAGCAAACAGATTATGCAAAAGAAGAGGTGCAGCTTGGTTCTACAAGGAAAGAGAGATGAGAAGGAATGGGAGCATCTTAAGTTAATTTGGTGGGTTTTCTTTTGGTTCAATTGGTCACATCCTCATAACTAGGTTGGTTTTGGCGGCCTATGCTTGTCTGGGTGGGGATGGGGATGATTATGAGGCAGCGTTGGTGGTGACAGCTGATGACGGAGGACTTTTGCTGAGAGTTGTGTGGCCCTGGTGGGGGGATTGCCTGTGAGTTTTGCGGCCTGGAGGGATGTGACAGGGGATGTCCCCCTCTTCCCAAATGGGGAAACCTTGAGGGGGCAACTCTATAATCGGCATCCAGCAGGCAAAGAATGTTTCAACCAATTACTTTGACCAGCTAGGGCTGGCACAGTGGATAGTCACCCAGGGATCCCCTTTGTAGATCAAATTTAATAAATGTGGCCCAATTTTCAATCCATACAGATGTGTCATCTCTTTATTGTCTTGCCTCCTTCACTCGCAACAAATGATGAATACAGCATAAGGTCAAGCAAATTATGCAGAGGGAGAGATGCAGCTTGGTTCTAGAAAGGAAAAAAAAATGGGAAGGTGATAAATTTGGCCAGGGATCTAGATGGAGGAGAGGGCAATGGCATTGGAGGCTGACAGCCAAAAGAAATGAAAATCCAAACTTCAGGGAACCAAATGCCTATCATCACAGAGTCCCATCACCGAGACTGCTAAGGCACTAGCTAAAAGTCTTTTGGTATGGAGTTCTAGGTATTGAGAAGTCTATCTGAAACTGGTAACTCATCTAAAAATTCTTTACTATTTATAGTTTTCAGACACTGACCTGCTTATTCACTCAGAGTGTATCACAGTGGACAGCAGCCTCTTTGAGCCCATGGGCTGAATTACATTTCATAGAAGCTCTTGGGGACCACATTCCAAAGGCAAAAGGGTGGTAGCTGAAACAGCAGAAATGCCCAAAATACCAGAATATTTTAAAGCATCTCTACATTAAGGAAAAAAACTGCATCCTTATCAGCTTTCTTGGGTCTTTCTGCATTCATTACGGGCTCCTTTAGATGGTGTCTAATAGGGGCCACATGATTTTGAATTGAAAAATTCCCCAAAGGGCAATGCTATTCTTTTAAACAAAATAGCACCATATATTGGCAGTATTATAGGGCTACGCCAACTTTACACACTGGGGAAATTCCACAATTATTAAATACTGCATTATCTCTGTTTTTTGTTTTTTTAAAAAAACAATATTACCAGAGGAAACTGCAGGAGACATCCTGGTGGTTGACAGCATCATGTAAAGGACCCACAAATATTTGTGAGTGGCCAAGCATGAAATTAATCGCTGATGTAGAGAAGCTCTAAGTTGTAGCTCTTACTGCTAGTAACTAAGACTTAGGAGAGGATTTCAACCTTTTAGAATTGGAGAAAATGGCATAAAAACCAAGAAACCACCAAACGACTAGCAGTCAGGGATAGTGCCAGGGGGAGGGGAATGGTCATCTGAGGATCCCAAGATGGCCACACTGGGACCCTATGAGGGCCTGATTTGGCCCAGAGGCCTGCGATTCCCTACCCCTGTTTTATCAGATGGCCAATGAATGAATGAATCAAGCTTTTCTTTCAATGAGAGCATCAATCTTTACACTGTCAATATGAGATTTGAGGTTAAGGGTCTAAAGGTGAGACCAAACATGCTTGAAAATTCTCCTATTTATAGCATACCTTTACAATTACAATAAGCTTCAAAGTGTAATTCTCTGCTGAGCAGAAGAAAGGTCAAAGTTAGACATCGTTCATTCTGCTTCAATCACTTCACATTATTTAAAGAGCTGTTACAGAAACAGAGAAATTGACAAGCTTTTAAAAAGGGGGACCTTTTTATTATTTAGCTAATTTGTCTTGGCTTTTAAGAAACTGCATGCAATATAGTGAAATCACATGATAGAGCACCTAATACACAATTTAGACAGCATGCATTAGACCAGTGGAATATTAATCTGGAAATAAAGTCAATTTCTTTCCCGTTCCTAAAAACAAAACAAAAAAGCATGAAACGTACTTGTTCCCTAGGCTTACTAATATACTCGAAGCAGCAAGTTGCAGTTTAATTTAGCTGATAATAAATTTTAGCGAGGACGCAGCATGTATTACTCAGAAAGGAAATTAGCATGTCACTTATTATACAAGATGGTACTCACTCGATGCACAGACATCTTCTGTATTCTTCTCATATCCTGGCTTCTTCACCTCCATTCACAGCCTTTGAGCAATAGAGAGAGCTGTGAATACTTATCCACAAAACACACCTTTCCATTTCTCATTTAGCAAGTAAATCAACAACTTCTAACAGGTGACACAGTCAGCATTTTTTTTACAATATAAGTGCCCCCAATTAACATCCTCCTGACTGCATCCTTGCTGTAATAGAGATTCTTTTGTGTTTCAGGTGGTCACCTGAATAAAGTCAGGTTCACCTTGGTTTTAGTAGCCCCTCCTCAACTAATTTCATCTGCCCTTTCAGTGACATGGTCTGAAATTATTACCATTTAGATGACTTATCTTAGGAGATAAAAGACCAGGAAAGTAAAGAAGAAAGAGAAACATTTAAATGCTTTAGGTTATTTCCATGAAACAATTAGGTCAACAAAGTTGAAAAAAATTGCCTTGTGATTGTTAGCAGTTTTTGAAATGTTCTCTCTCTCTTTCTCTCTTTCTTTCCCACACAGGTATTGATCACTACACGGGCCTTTATTTAGAGTTTTCACTCCTTTTTGCTCAAGACAAAAGATCAAGGATAGGAAATACTTTAATGTTTATATTACATCAGGCTTCTAGTAGTCTGGAACATTTTCACAATGCTATATCTGTGGACTATACTACTAAGATACTACCAAATAGAAACAGCTTCAAAAGGGGGGAACCCTATGAAAGCCCTTTTAAAAGGTCTCTTGTGGTTTCATAGCCTTATAGTCTGTGACTATCATTGATTCTGAACGTTGAGGAATATGGCCCACATGCCAGGGTAAAATATGCACGATCAATGAGACTGATATGTCACCATAGTTATAATACATTGAAGAGGTCATTCTCTCCAACTTCTCTATAGGTTCCTGTGTATTCAGAACAGTTATATCCATCTAATTCCATAAAATATATTTAAATCAACATTTGAAGGTGATGTTCAATGCCAAATGCAAATGCCTCCTCTACAGTTGCAGGATCAAGCCAGTGTACTGCCCAGGATCAAGCCCTGGGCAGTACACTCCTTGCAGGAAGCAACACTGAGGCTAGATCAGCACTAGGGCAGGATCTAACTACTGCTTTAAAATGGTTTATAATGGTTTTGACAACTGCTGGGACCTATGACACACTCCATATACAGTTTTTAAAGTGTTTTCAAAGTGTTATATCCTGCTTGGTGTAGATCTGGTTAGGGTGACCATATGGAAAGGAGGATAGGGCTCCTGTATCTTTAACAGTTGTATAGAAGAGGGAATTTCAGCAGGTGTCATTTGTTTGCATGCAGCACCTGGTGAAATTCCCTCTTCATCACAACAGTTAAAGCTGAGGAGCCCTGCCCTCTTTTGTATCTGGTCACAGGTGAAGGGCTCCTGCAGCTTTAACTGTTGTGATAAAGAGGGGATGTCACCAGGTACTACATGCATACACATGACACCTGCTGAAATTCCCATTTTCAATACAACTGTTAAAAATACAGGAGCCCTGTCCTCCTTTTCATATGGTCACCCTATCTACACTGGTGCTTTATAATAGTATTGACGTGCACTGATAACTGCTGGGGCACAGGACACATTCCATATACCGCTTTCGTAGTATTATTTCCTGCTTTTTATTCCACATTTGTAATGATTTGACACAAGCTGTAGATCTAGCCTGAGTGACGTTTGAATGACTGAGGCTGCAATCCTAAACACGTTTACCAGGGAATAAGCCCCATTGAACACAGTGGGTCTTACTGCTGAGTAAACATGCACATGGTTGCATTGCATGTCAGATTTAATAGCCAAGATGGTCATAGGTCAGGATCCACTCAGAAGCGCTGATGGAAGTAGCCAAGGGAATAAAGGGTGAGGCAGGTAGTGAGGATAATGCAGAGACATACAAAAAAGCACCCTCTAAGAATCTGCACAGTGGTAAACATACCACAAAATATAGATTGCACCCAGACTTGGAAATGAGATGAGAGAGACACAAGATTTTTTATTAAATAAGGGCCACAATTTTACTGAATATCAGACCAGAACTCCAGTGGGATGGGATCCATTTAACTGTCTATTCCCTGTAGTGCAGATATTACCTTGGGGAGGGGCAGTGGGTGTCTTTTGCCTCCCGTTCCCTGATTCCCAATCCTTTTGAGTGATAAATATTGTTACCAGGCTTATATTTTTGCTTTCTCATCCTTAGTATTACACAATCAGCCATTTTCATTTTGCATATGTTAAAAACAAGTAATGAAGTTGAGAAATATTGGCTTTTTTCACCTTTGGAAAAAGAAATGTGGCAACAATGAGTAATATCACCCCAAAATTGTAAAACCAATATTCTTTATATTTTAAAATCCATAGTGGTTTACAAATCATGCTTTCATTTTTACAAATTCATAACTTCCATCAAGCCTCCATGTCTAAGAGCTTCTCTCTCTCTCTCTTTCTCTCTCTTCTTCTTCTCTTAAACAAAGCTGTTGCTATACTTATAGCGTAAGATGAGGCACTGAAATAGAACAATAGCTCAAAAGGACTCACTGTGTATATGATGCTAGCAGCTTCATGAGGGACAACATTTCAGTGATTTGGTATCTATTAACGCTTAGATTTTCTAGACTTGTGATCCAGCCTTCCCCAATTGGGTGCCCTCTGACTACAACTCCCATTGTCCCCGCAGACCATTCAACACATCTGGAGGGCACTAGGCTGGGAAAGATGTTCTATATGAACTTCTAATTCAGTGCTTCACCTAAAAGCCAAATGTCAAATTCAAAGCCCAGCTATTCCTATAGTTTGTTATCTCCCTAGCCAGATTATTAATCCTCCTTCCAAAGTGTAGTGATACTGCTTGAATGGCTTAAATGTTATTTTCAGAATTTTCTGTTAAAGACATATGGACCAAGTAATCCTGTGATCCTGGCAAGACAGTATCCAATTTACATAGTGTCAGTATAAAGTACTTGGCACTCCCAGCAGAGATGTTAGGAAGAAAATACATGTGTCCCCATTAAAAAAATGCAGAACCCCACCGGCCACGACACCTCCCACAGTGTCAGCCATTAGGGAAAAAGCCAGGCAGGGCCAGCTGCCTGAGGCAAAGGACAAAAAATGGCACCGCATTCCTTGCACTATGGCCAACTGGACTGACAGTTAAATCTTACTTCATCAACGACAACAGGATAGGGTCCTCCGCCACACCTGGGGCAGCAGGATATTTTAAGGAGTGCAAGACAGGCTGTGTGGCACACACAGTTTGGCCTCCACAAGAGTGGAATGGCTGGGTGGGGAGACTCACTCTTACCCCCACCCTGCATCAGCTGCCTGAAGCTTTTGCCTCACTTTGTCTAATGGTAGGGCCGCCCCAGCCTCCAGGAAACCCCTTAAATCCTGCCTCCCACCCCCCTATACAGTTCATAGTCATCCTTTTGATGGCACAGCACAAAGAGATGGAAGGATGGTTGGTATAGCAAAGCACCCAGAAAGCTCCTCTGGGAGAAGGCATACTTAGGGCAGATCTACACACGAGTTTTTTGACGTTTTATAAGGGTTATGAAAACTCTTTGGGCCACATGACGCACTCCCTATAATGTTGTATATCTGAGGTTTTTTAAAACTCCCTTCAGTTATATACAACGGTTTCACTTTTAATAAATCGTTTTAAGTAAAATAATGTGTCCTTCCTCACCATTTGTGATTCATGGGGGCAGTGCTTCCTTTACTGGTGCCCAAATGCTGAGCAGTTGATTGGTGGGGAAGAAACAGGAAGTGGACCAGTGAACTACAACAACCACAATTCTTAGCCCTATACTCGCTAGGGAATGACAGAGGAACTAAGAAGGAAGTGTGTAACTGAACTACAACCCCCACAATGCCTTGCCCTAAATTCATTGAAAAACGAAAGAAGAAAAGACAGGGCAGAACAGTGTGTGATCGCACACACCGCTTTAAAGACAGAAGACTGTTTCTCGTGTAACGTGAGTACTCAGTAATGTGGCCTAAGATGTTTTAGAACGCACCTATTTGGAACGTTTTAAAATACAATTTAAAACGTTCCAAAGGACTGTGTGGATTCCCCCTTAGAAAACACACCGGTGACAATCCCCGTGCCCACAAAAACCCATCCAAAGAACCTTTTGCCAGTTAGAGAAAGAAAGGAAACACGACAAGCAGCAAGGAAAGCGACAACTGTGCTGTTAGAGGAGCAACCCTCATTAGTTCACTATAAAGGGTATAGCAATGGGAAAGAAAATGCTGTGGTCTATAGCAAGCAACAGTCATATAGAGGCAAAAGAGATCTACATTGACTGTTAGCAGTATATGAGGGCTTCTCTACATTAAGGAAAAACCCTGCAGCCTTACCGAGGCTTTGTCTTCCAGAGAATTTGCAGGTTTACGATGGGCTTAACATAGGGTGACCAGATAAAATCCAGATCAGGGCTCATGTAACTTTAACAGTTGTAGAGAAAAGGGAATTTCAGCCAGTGTCATTTGTATGCAATTAGTTCCTGGTGAATTTCCCTCTTCATCACAACAGCTAAAGGTGAATGCACTATACCAGAGTGACCATATACAAAAGAAGGCAGGGCCCCTGCAACTTTAACTGTTGTGATGAAGAGGGAATTTCACCAGGAAATAATTGCATACAAATGACACTGGCTGAAATTCCCTTTTCTCTACAACTGTTAAAGTTACATGAGCCCTGACCTGGATTTTATCTGGTCACCCTAGCTTAACACACACACACACACACACACTGGTTTTTCCTCAATCCTTTCTGGGCACATTCCATATGTTTCATTTATTCATCCGGTAGATGCTGCTGCAACAATTTGCAATAGTGTGAGATTCTTGAATTACACCACCTCTTTTATGGCAGGTTTTGGTGCTGGGGAGAGTTTGTTACAGCATTTCGATGATTTATAAAATACCAGAATAAACCTAAAAACCAATGAGGAAGGCACCGGAGGTTGAGATGTCGTAAAAAGGACCCGCAAACTTCCGTGAGCGATCATGAGCACACAATAAATGCCTCATGTAAAAATACCCTGAGACTATTCTTGCAGGACTCTCTCTGCCTATGAACACTTAGGCCATTTTGTCAAACAGTTCAGGTGAGAGAGACCAGGGGACAGGCAGGTTTGAGTATGTTGTATTTACAAGCTTTTCCAAATATGCAAATACTGTGTAGGTATTTTGTTACCAAATTATTTCTGTAGGAGGATAATACACAAGGAAAAATGTACAACAGAGACAATGTTAGGAACCCGAGAGGAATTTAGAAAGTCTCCTGAGGGGGGAAAATATCTAATTGGCCATGCGATTTGCAAGACACCCTCTTCTCTTCAAACTTACACACAACTACAAGCAATGTTAGTAATTATACATTTTGATAATGGAAAAACTACATCAGTCGGAGCTTAAATAATGGACATAATGACTGCGCTCAAGAACTGAATAACATCTCAAATGATTCACTGCAATTTCCATAATTTAACTCTTTATCTAAATGATGTCAATCTGCTGTAGTAGACAAAAAGATACCTTTCCCCATTGATCTGCAAAGAATATTTGAGTATCAAAACTTTTCCAAATGCATGTGGCAGACATTTAGCAAATTAATTAAGTTTTTAAAAGCTTTGAAACTAAAAATAACAAATAACTAAAATCAAAAGAAGTGTTCCCATAGATCAGAACAAGGGTCTAAACTGGCCAGTATCCTCCTTCCAAAAGTGAGTAGCCAGATGCTTCTGGGAAGCTGTTATCAAGGGCTGGAATGCAGCAGTCCAACCCATTGTCCAGATCAGGCTGTTGAACCCAAATCCAATTCACCTGGGATCCCAAACCAGCCCTCCAGGAGTTTCCAGATAGCAATATCCCCTTTTGCCCTGGCTTCACTTCCTTTTCCCCAACGGTGGTTTTCTGGCTTTTGAACATTCACCCCATTTTAAGAACTTGAAATGTCATAAGGCTAAGTTACTGGCAGTAAGAGCTTTAAGATAAAATATGCTGGTATTTTGGTCCCACCCCCTTTTGTATTAGGCTCCACCTCCTTTGTTTGCAGCCCTGCCCACCACTAGAATGCAACCCCCCACCCCACCCCGAGAGCTGATTTTGACTCTGTGGCTGAAAGAGGTTCAACACTTCTGTTTTACACATAATTATTCCCCATGAATATGTCTAATTCCCTTTTACGGTCTAGTGGCCACCATCACTACTCTTGTGGCAGCAAATTCCACACATTAATCATGAGCCGTGTGAAGCAATATTTCCTTTGCTGTGTCTTCAGAGCCTGTCCTCCTATCAGACAGAATGAGATAGCCACCTCAGCAGCTGATGTTGGGTGTCATGAAATGGTAGAAAGTTATTTAATGTCTTAATATTGTATTTTACTGCCAAGGAGGGAGAGTGGGGAGATTTTCTGTCTGGGGTGCAAAAAATAATAATAACTAGCCTTGAATGCTATGCACCTTCACTTGCAGGGGGGAGGGATGATCCAATGTGGGTAGCAAAATGCATTGGGGGCTGGTCCCTAGTGTTATGGTAAAGGAAGGCACACAAATTTTTCTCTATCCACTTTCTCAAAACCAATCATGATTTTATGAACCTCTCTCATATTCCTCCAAGAAGCTCAAGGTGGCATACAAGGCCAGATCTACACCAAGCAGAATATAACACTTTGAAAATGGTTTGAAAATGGTATATGGGATGTGTCATAGGCCCCGACAGTTGTCAATACTGTTACAAACCATAACAAAGCAGTACTCTGAGAGATAGTGAGTGGCCTACAATCATCAAGTGAGCTTCATGGCTGAGTGGGAATTTAAACTGGGCTCTTCCCAGTCTTAATCACAGATACTCTATCCCAAGGGGAGGGAACCTTTTCCCTGTTGAGGTTTAGATGATTTCAGTCAGAACCTGTCAGGCTCCATATCCCACCACAGTGGGTGTAGCCAGGGCCCAAAATGACAAGAGCAGAGCATAGTCATACACATATTCACAAAACAAGCAATGCTCTTCTCCCCTCTGGCCTTTTCCCTCTCTTACCCAAAGCTGGCTGGCTTCTGAACCACAACATGTGAGGACTCGAGAGTCTCCAAGTCCATGTTCAAGCTTCTGAGCTAGTGCACCTGCCTCCCTGCATCCCAGTGTTTCTTGGCACTGCAGCCAAAGAAGAGACAGTCCAGGAAGCTGAGGTGAATTCCCCACTCCCAGCTACACCTGGGAATGGATTATTACTGGGATGGATTACTGCTAGGATGGCTACTGGGGACATAGCTTGGAAAGGTGTAAATGAAATGGCATCATGGACAACATTTGAAGTACAGCCCAGAGATTTCCTACCTCTGCTCCAACCACTAATGTGCCCACCGACCAAAAAAAGCTGGGGACTATGCTCTAGAATAACCAGATTGTCCTCAACCACATAACATTGTATAAATCAAACCAAGTATTGAAAACAAAGTAAAACCTATTATTCATTTCCCTGAGCTGAATAGCTTCTTTCAGAGCTTTGCTGTCTGGGGTTCATGGGAGTTGGAGTACAAAATATCTGGATGGATCCAAATAAGGGAAGGTTGATGTAGAGTCTCATAGCATCATACGGTCCTGTTCGCATAGCCCTGTGCAGATCTTGGTATGAAATGAGAGGCTGGAAAGATATTTTGCGTAGCAGAGCAGCGGATGGTACTGCTTCCTCTCCCCATTTTAGGATATCAAAGTCTGTAGGGTAATCGGAATCAAACAGAATTGGGGGCCCATTGAAGCTTGTCCGTGTGTCTCAAATGCTAAGCCATAATGGGAGACTGAAATCTTTTTCAAATGCTATAGCACAATAGTTGCATGTATCAATCAAATTGATCTCTTGGCTTGTTCCTATCCAGCCATTCAGCCACCCTCTTGGTAATGACCTTCACAAACAGCATAAACATGCTCAGTGTGTTGTATTACTATATATAGTTAATGAGCTGTCACCTTCAGGTCACGATACATAATTCTCCTTGGAGAAGAAATTGCAACAACAGGAACCGTACGAGCGCCAAGATCCATTTAACAGTTAGGTGTAGAATTGTTTCCCCAAAGACAATGAAAACAGAACCGTTCAAACATTTTCATTATGAATTAGGTATGTAAATTCATAATAGTTTGACTGCTAGAACATAATACTAAAAACAATTGGATAAATTTCCCCTGTTGAGCATTATAAACAATAACTATACATAGCTTTCTGAAAATGAAGCTATAAAAAAGCTACTTTTTAACAAGACCTGCCAGGATATTTAAAGGAAATGGGTCTTTTAGAAAAGGAATGAGTCATGCTTAATTATACACTATACTTTGTAAAGCTGTTCTTTGTCAGTGCACGTGTTTAATTTGCTGCAAGGATTTTAACTTTGTCAGATGGACTGGGTGGCGGTGGTGGTGGTATGCCTCAGTAATATTTTTCAATCATTTTTTTATAAAAAAATCAAAATCACAACATTTGATCAACAGAGATGAAATGTATTAGTGTAATAAGCAAGTTTGAAACTGCAATCCCTTCCTTTTAATTCCTTTTATCTAATGGAACCACATAACCCAAGGGTGCTGGTCATGAGGCAAATTGGGACCTCCTGCGGTCCCAGTCTAACCCTTTGAGATCCCCCAGATGGCTATGCTCCCTGCCCCTGGCCTGAACCCTGACTGCCAATCATTTGGTGGGTTCCCAGCTTTTGCACAGATTTTGCCATTCTGAAAGGTTGAAATGCCTCTGCTAACACTTAGTTATTGGCAGTAAAACTTTTGTTAAAATATGCTGGTATTTTTGGCTCCGCCCTTTGCCATGGTGATACTAGAATGCAGCCTCCAAGAGTTTCTCTGAAACTGGATTTGGCCCTTGAGCTGAACAAGTCTGCAACAAAACATTCTTCACCCCAGGGCCCTTTCTCATAAATTTCAGTCTCATTTTATTATTTATTTATTTATTTATTTATTGCATTTCTAAGCCACCCAATAACTAATGTTCTCTGGGCAGATTATAAACAGTTAAAAAATAAAATGCCAAATCACAGTTAAAAGTATAAACTCCAATACAAATATCAAAAGGCTTCAACTCAATTTTATTCATTTTGTTTCATGCTCTCTGCTTCTCCTAACAGTAGGAAGTGCTCAGGCAACTTTACAGGGTCAGGTAAGATGCAAGGAGGGATATGTAGTGATTTTGCAATAATATTTGTAATATTGATAAGTATAAACATATCTGA
The DNA here is from genome assembly GCA_029215795.1 of Anniella stebbinsi. Taxonomy (NCBI): domain Eukaryota; kingdom Metazoa; phylum Chordata; class Lepidosauria; order Squamata; family Anniellidae; genus Anniella; species Anniella stebbinsi. Next base: position 52,844,934 of record JARDYH010000003.1, read on the forward strand.
AGCATGGAGGCAGCAACCTGGGTGATCATGTTGTGCGAACTCAGTCATTGTTTCTCAATCTCTATTGAGGCTCACAGTTCACTACAGTTAGTACTTAGCATGTTCAGATAAATGCCAGGGCCTACCTAGGGATGTCAGAGGAATCCATTTGGGGGTGGAGTTTAACATATTTTCCTAAGCTTATCCCCCCCCCCCAATTTTGTTTCAGTTCCCACTGTGGTGCCTGACTTGATCTGTAGGCTGGTTCTGGAATTTTCCAGGAATTTTGCACTTTTTTTAGAAGTGCAATTTTTTTAGAAATTTGTGCAAATTTCTGAGCAATTTGCACAGTTTGTGACCAAATTTGCACCATATACATAAATTATGACTGGATTTACTTAATTTTCACACATTCTGCTGTCATTTGAATAAATTGTTCAACCTTCCAAGAAATGTATGAAAACATTTTCAGAGTTTGAGGAAAAGCCCACAGCATGGATCACGGATGCAAAGCAGGTTGTACACAGTGCGGAACACTGTCAAGCCAAAAAGAACTGGATTTCCCCGTGACAGACATTCCCTAGGCCCACCCAGGCTGATGCCAGAAGGTATTTTCTGATTAACTTTGAGCACAGGGTATATGATATTAAAAAAATACTTCAATCTAACATGTAGAGCAGAAATGGAGACTCCATTTGGAGTGTCAATAAAAGCAAATATAGTGAATTTTTAAAAATCAATAGGAACCCCCTTGGTATATGAAAATAGTTGCCTTTTAATGTTTTTGCAGTCTGAGAACATTATGTAAGCATTGTATGCCTTCTCTGCCTCCCTGTGATGCCCTTTTGCCTTAAGACTTTCTGTTTAAAAATTATCAGTGATTAGTAGTGAGAATTGTGGGCAGAATGGTTAACTAGATGTTGCCGATACTGATATATTCACTTCAATTAGTAGGCAAGAGATATCTGGGGTGATGGGATCCATCAATACCTTTTATCTAACCTGCTCTTATCTGTCTTCTCAGTCAACAAGTCTAGCCAGTATCATCAGTAAGGGCATAGCATTCCCTCCCCCCCCCCCCCCCGAACTCTTTAATGATCCTCTCATACAGGAAGAAAGTAGGAACCTTTGGTTTTATATGCAGGACTTGAATGGTGTGCACCAATTATATTTTAAAAAAACCCACACCAGGATAAACCAAATTATGCAGTCAGAAAATAATGTATATTCTGCAAAGTGTATACATTGGGCACTACTGTTTTGCCCCAATTGGGCATCATCCTATTTTGTTGTTGCCTCCTAGGTTTTGCATTTGTAATTTCTCTAGTTCACCCTCTGCGTATTTGTTAGCAACAGATTAGGCCTTGCTGCCATGCATTGATTAGTTGTGCTTAGGAAGAATATCTATCTGGTTTGCACCAGGTCTACCTCAGTTTGGAAGAAACGTCCCTCAGCCTTGTTTCTCTGCTGTTGCTGTGGATTGTAGCCTGAAGGCCTGGCCTTGCATTATTTTTTCACTTCATCCAACAATTTCAGCTAATATCATCTCATCTATCTTGCTCGTTCATTGCTCATCCTTCAGTAGTATTCATCCTGTATTATTAGTTGTTCGCTGTTTCTGCTCTATTATGTTAAATAAAGATTTGAAGTGGATTGGAAGTGGATTGGAAGTGAGTTTAACTGCTTGGATAGACACACAGCCCAACAATCCCACTTGACAGTCTGCCAGCACCAATCATGTTGTTCTAGTGGGATTAACTGCTAGTGCAACATGCAGATAGTGCTTCATAGTACAACACCAGAAAGTTAGCTCAAACCTGCACTTTCAGAATAGGAGAACTCAGCCTTCTGTGGATGCCATTATTTTGTACCATTCCAGAACTGCTACTATGAGCTAGTTCCCAGTTGTGCTATCAAGTGCTAGCTTCCCATTTCAAGGTCAGTGTCAGATACCACCTACTGAATTTTCACAATTTATTCAGATTGCAAGTGCAATGGCTTGGGATAGACATGGAAAATCCAGACTGTGCAAGATGATAAACACAGCTAATATATAAGAGAGATGCCAAGTAAGCTATAGCAAGTCATGGGCATGATGCAGTGTAAAATACTTGGAGTCACCTACTGGATTGTATTCAATGTCAGTCTTACTTAGAGTAGACTCAGGGCCGATCTACACGCTAGGTTTTTAACATTTTATAAGGGTTATGAAAACTCTTTGGGCCACATGACGCACTCCCTATAACGTTGTATATCTGAGGTTTTTTAAAACTTCCTTCAGTTATATACAACGGTTTCACTTTTAATAAATTGTTTTAAGTAAAATAATGTGTCCTTCCTTACCGTTTGTGATTCGTGGGGGCAGTGCTTTGTTGACCGGAGCCCAAATGCTTAGCAGTTGATTGGTGGGGAAGAAAGAGGAAGTGGGCGAGTGAACTACAACACCCACAATGCCTAGCCCTATACTCACTGTAAAAATGAAAGAGAGACAGGACAGAAGAGTGTGTGACCGCACACACCGCTTTAAAGACTGAAGAAGTTTTCTCCTGTAATGTGAGTACTCAGTAATGTGGCCTAAGACGTTTTACTACGACAATATTTAAAACTCTTATTTGACCGGTTTTTAATGCAACAACACTCCGTGTAGATTCCCCCTCACTGAAATGAATAGAACTTCAGTTTGACTAAATGTAGAGATGCTGCTGAATCATATATATATTCCAAATCAGGACAGGGATGGGATTATTTAGGGAAACACCTAGATTAGTAGCTATATTCAAGTTTTTTCTTGGCCATTTTACATTGGGCTGTATCAGCCTCATAGCATCAGCTGATTGCGTCTCCATTTGTGCCATGTACGGTTCACAACCAACACCATCGCCTCTCTCTGTCACCTCAGTATTATTCAATTGAGGAGGTTCATTCACTACTTCCATACCATCCCCAGGTTTCCTGTCAGATCCATCTTTCACTGCAGTAGATTCCTTACTTATTCCATTCCTCTGTTTCCCCTGTTGTTTAACTTTGCTTTGGTTGATCTTACTGACAGTATCTATTTTGTCCATGATCTTAAAAAGTGGGTTAAAATTCATACTTCTAACCTTCTTACCTTGAAGCTTGTGGCTTTACCCTTATGTTTATTACTGCCGTGCTCTGTTGTACTGACTTTCAATGATGTTTTCTTAACAGGTACTACCCCTTTCCCCATGTCATGGGATTGGCTTTTTACCTCTTTCCGACATACCTTACTCATAGCTATCTGAGGCACAGCAGATCCTTTCTCCTCATCCAAGCTCAAACCTTGGGCTGGGACTATCTCAGAGGGGTTCTCACCCTTACATAGCAGCAATTCCTCAATGGAGAGACTATCAATTCTGTTAACAATATCAGGGGGAAGATTTAACTCCTCTCTATCTGCCCAAAACAGGGGGACCTCTTTCTTCCTTTGGGTAATCGAGTCCACTAGAGGAGCCACAGGCTTCTTGCTCAGAGATCCTGCTATTTGGCCAAGTGTTTACTTTATCCCAACCACTAAATCTTTAATTTCCAAAATTATTTCACTTATGTGGCTGTTACACTTATCATGTTTCGGCTTAAGTTTATTAGTGTTCTGACGTGGTGAGCTCATTCCAACCCTCTCCTTATCTAACCACCTAAGTAAGGATGGCTCTTCAACTAAGAGGGCTTCTTTCCCCTCTGTTCGCTATACTTTGGTCTAATTTCCCCAGTGATTCCTGAGAGGATGATAGAAAATCTCCCATTCTCATTTTACCAAAATCCACACTCACATAATTGTTTAGGCAGCAACTTCCCAGTAGTTGTTCGTTAGTTGTAGATGTAATTAACATATCAATGTGAGATGTGGTCTGTAAGTTTGGGGACGTTGAGAGACAATATATATTTCAAAGTCAGTTAGTTGGTCATCCCTTTTTGACTGCCTTCACGTTGTCCAATTCTCATGAAACATACTTCATTGGAAAACTCTTGAGTAACAGATTCCACGAATAACAACAGTTTTCACTATAATTCAAAGTCACGACTTTATTTATGTCCACAAAACTTTTTTTAAAAAATTAGGCTATCTGATATAACAAAGTACTATAAAGTTATATTTTTAATATAAAAAGTCAAGTGCAATTAAACAAACATTATTAATTGCAAATCAGAGCAAAATAAAACCTGAACACAGAAAACGTCTCTGTACACTTTATAAACACAGGTGTAGGCCAACATACAATGAGATGCCTAGACAAACCATGAGTGGATTAAGTGACACCTACAGTAAAAAGTAACCAAGTCAAAGTTTGCTCAGAAAGGAAGTCTCCAGTTGTTAAATTCAACAAAATGACATTTAAAAGTCTCTGTACACCTTTAGTTAAGGTAAACCTGTCATTAGATTTGTCTTTTCTCTGCAAACTGTGTTTTATCAACTGGTTCTGGATAAAATAGAATTTGGTGGTGGAGTCTCGAAACAAACTTGATGGGTTTCAGGAAGACTACAGCAATGGTTGAGAGTTCAGAAAACACTTCCCCACTTTTGCCCCTGCCTCATGTGCATGGATGCCTTCAGTGCCTGGAGCAAAAGGTCTCTGAGAATGCATGGCACAGAAAGTTTCTTACACTGATTTAGCCGGATGCGCTACTCAATTTGCACCAGATTCATGTGGCTCTTTTGTATCCATATAAGGCTTTGTGGACACTCTGTTTCAGAGTTTGGAATGGCAGTTCTGGAATCCAAAAAAGATTCATGCACTTGTTCTGGAAGTTTTCAGAATTTAGCAATAATGAAGTAATTGTTATATCTTGAATATGCATTAAGAAAAAAGTTCTCGGGTAAAAGTTTCCATAGCTTGAATCAATAAATGAAGATTATTGTCATAGGCTCTCTCACCCTGCTGAGATATATTCAGCAGTTTCAAATGTCAGGCACACAATGGCTTCTGTTTGCTAACTCATATTATTCTGTTGTCAGGGCCAGCACAAGACAGTTTGCTGCCTGAGCTGAACGATAAGATAGTGCCCTCTTCCACATGCAGAAGCCGACCAGACTGGCAGTTGAATCTTGCTTCAACACTAGTGATGAGACAGGACAGCTTCCTCTGTAATACCGGAGTCCAATAGGCTAGCCTAGGCAGGCTGCATGGCACATACAACTCTGCTGCTCCCTGATCTCCATCATCTGCCACTTGAGGTAGCTGCCTCCCTTTGCTGAATAGTGGTTTTAAGGTTGTTTCCATAAGGTTTTGTTGCTTCTTTATATTTTTATGTAAAAAAATTATTTGAATTGTTGTACATTGCCTTGGTGACATTTGTGCAAATGCCATATAGAAACATTATGAATAATAATAATAATAATAATAATAATAATTCTGAAGTGGACTCTACCAGTACCACTAAGATTGTCTTGCTAATGTGCTCACTAATGGGGCTTCTGGCAAAAATTGGAATGTGGCTGATAGGTCGGAGATGTGTGTGTTGGAAAACTGGGTTCTATATCCCTCTATTTTAGCTTGCACCAGTCAGTATATGGAGAAATTATTATTAAGCCAAAACCACACCAAAAATAAGATAAATTTAAAATTCATTGAAATGACAAACAAGATGGTGAAAAGTCATAAGATACTTATATAAAAAAGTGTAAATATGGTACAAAATAAACAATACATTGCATTAATGAATGACTAAAGCATCATAAATGAAATGAACATGTTGCAATGTGACTAGAGGTGTCAAAGAGATGCTCAATGGATTCAAATGAGTTCAAATATCTATGGATCTGACTTGCAGATTCTGCAGCTTCTTCTGAGTTGCATTGATTCCACAGATTTGCAGACCATCCCCCCCCCCCTATTTGAAGGGTGATTTGTAGAAATGGGCATTAGCATGCGTGCATGTTACTGCAAGTGCACATTTGTAAATGGGAACAAAAAATTCTCGTACAAAAATCTGATTCTGTCAATGAGGACTACAAAACAAAAGATGCCTGACAATCTGCAGAACACAGACAGAACAGATTTAAAAATGTGACTGCTATAAAGGTAATAATGAATAAATGCAATTAGTTTATGTATTTTGTCATACTAGATAAGAAATGGTATATATTACATCTTTACTTGCTCTAACCCTCTCCAGACCAGCTAACTTAAGCATTCTAAATTCCAAGCAATAAGGGAAATACATATCTCCCACTCTGATGGAAAATTCAGGATTCTTAGATGGTTTCCAGGCAAAAGTTTCAAAAACTTCTCAAAACATTTCAAAAATCATTTCTTCACTCTACTGTACTTGCTCCTATCCTAAGCATCATTCTAATTCATTATGCATTAGTTTTGTATTAGACAACTCAAAGATAAGCCCTCATTTTGATGTTTTTTTTAAAAAAAATCCGGAATGAATTGTCGAGATGCAAAACTATCTTCTAGGAGAATTACGAGTCTTCATGGAGTCAGCTGCTAGGAGGACACATGTTTTCTTGCCAGCCTTTCAGACGTCCATATTTTATGGCACTGCAGTTCATTTTATGGCACTTTCTGCATTCTCAAGGGCGTTTGTGAGCTCACTCCATCTCTTCTTGTTTGGAACAAAGCTGAGGGGAACCAGCATTTTTAGCATATGGGAGATCTGGCCTTTATAGGCCTTCTCCTTGTTCATTGCCCCCCCCCCAAATTCAAAACAGCCCAAAAATTGTAGTTAATTAACATATAGGACTGAAATATTATTTCATCTAGGCCTGGTTGAAATTATATAAGATCGGAAGCCTTGACCCTTTGAAGAGCAGAAAAGTTTGGTGCGGAGCAAGAGACCCACAAAGAAGAAATACATTTGAGGAAGAACAAATATGTCACAAACATTATAAGTAACCTTTTGCTGAGCTCTGCTCATCTCGATCTTGAGCAACAGATCTCCACATCTACTGCCATTTCATATGTCCTGAACCAAGTTTTAAGTCTGAAATCTTAGGCTTCCTCATGGATCTTCTCCAACTTTCCAGTCATCATACCCACTTCTATCCCTTCTAAGGTCTTATTTCTTCTGGAAATATGAATGTACCACCAATATGTAAGGCGATCCTTATTTTCTGATATAAAGTGAATGGATCTCTTTACGTTGATGTGATAGATGAGTTCTTCAGCCAGTTTCATGAGATGAGCTCTTCTTCAAACAATATGGGTAGGCCAACTGTATTTCCCTGTAGTGCATGCCTTGAGTTGTTTCACAGTATACCCCACTGCTTTTAACAATGACAAAGCAGAGTCCAGTTTTTGTATGTGTTAGTTTCATGCAAGGAAGAAGATTGGTTTTTCTTGTGAGAACAGCTGTGTACAACCATAGGATAATTTAGAAATGGCATGGATTTTGCTTGAAATTTGTTCGGGGATACTATCCTTGGGGGTATTGACTTTCCAATCATTAAACATTTTAAACAATAAAATTGCCATTCTTTCTAAAAGCCTTCTACTAACAAAAGAGAATAAAACATCCTTGACTAACTTGTCACATATTTTCACATATTTTCTGTCCCCTGCTGCATATTCTAAACTCCAAATTCCATCACATGGACACTTCAGTGCCATTCAATGCGTGTTTTGCCTTTGGCTCTGAATAAATATGACCCTTGCTGCAATCCATCATCTGACTAGTGAAGCTAGGAACTCTCTCAAGTAATAAATTAATGAGACTAATTAATATGTTGTGGGAGGAGGGCATATTATTTATACTTCTATTAACATCACAGCACAACTGTAGCCAGGGTTTATAGCTCATATTTTTATCTGGAAAGTAAACAAAACATGGGCAGATGAAAGAACAGGTAAATCTTGGGTTACGTCCATATCACAAAGGAAATCAAAATGGCAGTAGACTCAGAAATTCCAGTTCCATTAGATACCCATACATAATGCAACCCATCAGCTGGAACAAGCTTGTGATAGACATGGAATATCAATCCATAATAGATATATAACATTAATTTGTAACACAAAATGTCCTTTTATTCAATTAAAGCTATAACGAGAATATTATAGATGATAAAAATGAAAGGTAAATCTCAAACCAGTAATGCTCACATTAATCAGGGGAACCAAACCCTACTGTAGGTCTTTATCAAAAAACGACTGCATTATTAACTGAGAATATTAAAAGGATGAGAAAGAGGATGTACCTTGTACATGTGAAACACCTATGATAAAATGTTCCTAAAAATAATTCGCCCACAACTAGGGCAGGAATTACTTGATTAAAAGAAGCAAAGCTATGGTTTATCAGAATTCTGATCATTTGCCTCCTGGCAACAGGCATTGTTGAAATGTTGAGAAATGCTGGAATTCTTATCATTCTAATGCAAAAATCTAACATCTTGCTGATTGTTCTGTTTTTGGCAGAGTTATTGCACAGCGAGATGTGAAATGTTTGATGAATAGATTAGTACAATAAAATGCAAAGCAGTACATCAAGAGAAACAGAGTCAATGTCCAGAAACTGGGTTTTCTTGGGGTGGGTTGGGGGGTAGTGGCAACAAAAGTAGAAATGGTTTTCCTTTGATCTATAAAATATAATTTATGACCAATTCATACATTTCTTTGTATTGCTCAGGGCCAAACTAGATGTGAAACAGGAGAACCATCAATAGACTCTGCAATGGTTTTTAAAAAGAAAATGAATTGAAGCCATAGGATGGAGGAGGAGTTTGATCTGCATCATGGTGCTGGGGTGAGGTGTGGTTTTAAAGTCCTCCCCCACAATAACCCACGAGAATCTACAAAAAAATAAGGAAGAAGATAATTGTATTTTAGGGAAACCAAGGGGAATTGCCTATCTAAAACTTAAATTGTGTCCAGATGTTGGTGTCTTCTTCTAAAGCCTGTTACAGTTTTGTCTGATGACACTTGAGACAGAAACAACTGCAAGTGTTAAACCAAGCCTGCACTTAACATTACCAAGTATGGTTTTGTTATAACTAAAGGAGGCAAAGGAAATTGGTAAAAAGGGTACTGGCTTCAGTTTCACAACTCCCTACATGCATTAACCATTTAGGGTGCAATCTTATATGATCTGCCCTGGGTACTCGTAAGCCTCCGAACTTAAGCCTCCCACTTTGCAGTTAAGCTAGACAGGAGTTTCTGCCCATCTAGTGGGGGCCTATGGCTGATGCCCTGGTCTCTTCCACTCCCTACCCTGGGAACATCCCCTTTTCCCTGTCTCCATGCTCAGTTTTCCGAATGCGGAGAGGTAGCCAGTGTGGTTTCCTCTGTGCAGGGTACAAGGGGGATTGGGAGGGGTTGGGAGTGTGGTTTCCTAACACTGAGTTTGGAGCCCTGTTTCAAGCTTGTAGCCAGGAAACCGAACAATCCTATGTCCCCCAAATGCTGTCTAGGGGGCATAAGATTGTTCTCTTGGTGGCTTTTCATCCAGTTATTTCCCCTCCATACAATTGGTTTTAACTAATGGCTGTTGATTAAGCCAACAAAGCCAAGGGTTTTAGTTCAGAGTAGTAGAATAAGAATTGGAGCATCATAATGCAGAAATGAAGCAATTTACAAGCAGCAGGGGAGGGAGAGGGAGAAGCATACCATGTATGAGCCTAGAATTCCAACAGGACGGTTTCTTCTTCATTGCTCAGGTCCAAAGAACTGGTTGCTAGCTAAAGTGTTGATTAATAAACCATATGGGACAGGGGAACCATATAAGAAAATGGAACCTATTTGTTTCTTTTTCTGGAGGACGGAATGGCAGCAAAGATGAAAAGGGGTCCAATTATATAGTTGTACAAGGGTGCCAATACAAGATTTATTACATCCAATTCATTAATTTCTCTTTTTCTTTATTGAGTGATATTATACCCTGTATTTAAAGTTTTTCTGGTCCCTTGACTTGAAATCAAACAGCTAAAAGTGAGTGGTGACTTCTTATCAAATAGTTCAGAGATGGGCAAGATTTCAATTCATGGGGAGAACTTACATTACCATGGTAGAAATGATTGAAGACAATTATATCCATCTGTTAATGACATGCTACCCTCTTGATGCACAAACCTGTCTGTTCATTTTTATTACTTAATCTTTGTTATGCATTTTATACCCCGCCTGAGGGGTTTGGGAATTGGGGGCACTGTGCTTCAGTGGTTCTGACCCTATCTCTGGGCAGGTTCCAGATGATGATGATTGGGGATAGCTGCTCCTCAAAAAAGGAGCTGTTTTATGGCATACCACAAGGTGCCATCCTATCCCCAATTCTGTTTAACATCTCCATGAAATCACTGGGAGAGATCATCTGATGACACCCAAATATATTTCTCTATGCCTTTGTTAACAGTGTCAGCTAAGGATAGTATGTCTCCTCTGAATGAATGCTTGGAGGCGGTAATGGGCTGGAAAAGAAAAAAAAAATAGTTTCTGGGCGAAGTTCAAAGTGTTGGTCATTACCTTTAAAGCCCTAGTTTGGGTCCAGGTTACCTACGGGACCGCCTTCCCCTGTACAATCTGCCCCGTACACTCAGGTCTTCTGGGGAGGACTTACTCTAGTCAGCCAAAACTATGCTGACAACTGTTACGCAGAGGACCGTTTCTTCTGTCACCCCAAGACTGTGGAATGGCCTGTTGGGGGAGATTTGTCAACTTAATACTCTCTCTGAGTTTGAGATAGCTATAAAGACTAATCTCTTCTGGCAGGCCTACCCAGAGGAATTTTAAACCTAAGGATTTTAAGATGCCCTGATTGTTATTTTAATATTGTATTGGTTTTATATGCTCTTTTAATTAGTTTTATGTATTTAATTTATACTGTACTGTTGTAGTAATGTTGTTCCTCACCTCGATCCAAAGGGAGAGAAGGGTAAGAAAATATTATTATTATTATTATTATTATTATTATTATACGGTATGCTATATTTTTTTAAAGTTGTTCATCTTGTATTTTAACAACGTTTTATGTACCTCACCCAAAGAACTTGAGTTATGGGGCAGCACAGAAATAGCATCAATAAATAACTAATAAAAATAAATAGAAATGAATGAATAAGTGGCCTGGGGATTGTCATCCCTATTAATTACCTTTATTAGATGTTCATGCAGATGCACAAAATTATGCATGGTTGAGAAAGTGGACAGGAAGACATTTATCTTTCACATAATGCTAGAACCTAGGAACATCCCATGAAGCTGACTGGTGGGAGATTCAGGACTGATAAAAGTATGTATGTCTTCACAGAGTGCATAGCTAAACCACAGAATTCACTTTCACAAGATGTAGTGATGGCCACCAATTCAGATTAGAGATGGACTGATTCACCCACATCTGGCTCCAACGGGCGCCTGCAAGGCCAGCGGCAATTGCCTGATGAGCTGCGGGGCTGCCCGCCTTCATCCACAGCCACCATTCATGCCTTTAAAGCTGTATAAATGGGGCCTTTATGGCCACCATTTCTGCAATTTTGAAAATACGCAATTTCCGGAGCCACCATTGTTGTGCATGATGGTGTCTCCAGATGTGGGCTGTGGGCTGCAGAGTAGTCTCTGAGCTTTGGGGCTCTCGCAGAATGGGCTGATAAATGCACTGCGGCTCAGCGAATTGGGTCCGGGGGGCTGGCGTGGGGGTGCCTGTGATTTGGATGGCTTTAAAAGCGGATTGGACAAATTCATGGCAGATAAGGCTATCAAAGGCCTTATCTTATATAGTCATGATGGCTATATGCTATCTCCAGTATCGGAAGCAGTATACCTATGCACACCAGTTGCTGGGGAACATGGGAGGGAGGGTGCTGTTGTGCTCATGTCCTGTGTGGTGTTCCTGTTGGCAGATGGTTGGCCACTGTGTGAACAGAATGCTGAAGAAGATGAAGCTTTGGTTTGATCCAGCATAACTCTTCTTCTCTTAAATTCTTATGCAAATACCTTTTCTTTTCAACTGTAAAACAAACTAGATTATATGCAAATCACAACAAAACATCTGTTGGGAATATTGCAACCTCATCTGCAAATTACTGGAAGGGGCAGTGTTGTCATTAATTAATTCATGGGAATTTTGACCACAGTTAGTCTTAGGATCTCTACAGCCTATATTGTGGTTTCCTATGACTTCTTTCTTTTGCTCCTCCCCTTCCTGCCCCTTACTCTCTTGTCTTTTCAGACTTCCACCATTGCTGAGAGCACTTGTATTTGCTCTCTCAGTCCTGCCTGCGCAATGGAACACAAAATAGACTGAACAAACTCTTTTTGAAACTCTATGCTGTACCTGCATTTTATGTGTAAGAATATTGTGAGTAAGCCATTTTACCTTTTCTTCCCCAAAAAAGGGTGTGATATCCTTTTATTCTAACACAGCCCTATGTGTATGTGGGACTGGTAAATGGTCGTTCTGTTTTGCCTTTTTGTTTTTCTCTGCTAATTGCCTTTCTAACAGGAGCCATCATTACTAACTAATCCCATCAAAATCTTCTGTTATAGTCACTGTCTTTCTTTTAGCATGATATTTGTTCTAAAACACCAACTGTGCAATTTTATGCATGCCTACTCAAAAGCAGGTCTCACTGAATTAAACAGGGCTTACTCCAGGGTAAGTGAGTATAGAATTGTAGCCTAATAATCTCTTTGGAGTCCATGGAGTCTCTTGGACAATACAGAAAAACACTGCAGGTTATTTATTTATTTATTTATTACCGTTCTTTACTGCCCATTAGCTGATGCTCCCTGTAGCTACAGATTTTTCACCATACAATTGTTATTCCTAGCATAATGGTGAAATGCGAGTATAATAATTTGTTTTAGCATCTAGGCAATTTTGCAACAGTTCTGCAGCTCAGCTTATTTTTTACTTTTACCAGTTTACCTGCCCTTCTAAATATATTTAATACCCACATACACACAAATGGTCCATTAATTTTAATTTTATTTCCTCAATCCCTCCTGCAAAATAAACAGAGCAATAATGTAGTAGAATAATGAAGTTAGTACCTTAAAATCCATGAAGTCTGGAAATGGAGTTCACAGTAGTGCTTGTGCCTTTTTAGTGCTATTGATGAGGACTATTTTTAATTAGCAAAGGTGAGAATATGAGCCTCCTTTGGCTAATCCACTCTAAACTACTGCTATGCAGACAGGCTTCAAGGTGAAAGCAACAGCTGGAATTGTACTTAAAAGTGCACTCTTGATTTGCCCCAAAGGGACAAATTATACAGTTCAATGCAGGGACAATGCCTGCTTTTAAAGCTTTGACTTCTTTACTTTTTTTTTTACTGATCTGTCATTTCCGACAATCTCCTAAAACGTGGGATGGTGGTTTTGCATTTGTCTGTCACTGGAAGATAGACTAGGATTGGGTTGGGACGAATCAACAGCCTGACCAATGCATAAAAAACATAAATTATAGCAGAGAGAACCATATAACAAAATATATAAGGTGGATATAATGAATATTTCACGCTCAAATTAAGGAGAAAGGCATCAAGGTAAATTCAGCTGGAAGGAAGTATATATATATATATATATATATATATATATGGTAGTTATATAATGAGGTTTTAATGTTGTATTAAATGTATTTTAATATTTATTGTGAACTACTGAGGGATTTTATTGTATTAAGAGGTATAAATGTGTCACAAATAAATAAATAAATAAAATATTGGTATACAAGGAGACAAACATAAACAGCAGTGTCACATGGCAATGAAATCATGTATTCCAACCATTTTGAACCTAAGGGTACATTTGGGAACTTGACAAATTGCTGTGGGCACCACTACAACATGGCTCCCCAGAGATTATATGCATATCATATAATCTCTATGGAGCCCGCTCAGTCTGTTGTCCAAGTGCTAATTCCTGATGAGAAACTTCAAGTCCCCTGCTCTCTTTCTTTGACTTTAAATCAGGCTTGGGCCGGACAGCTCTTCAAATAGAGGACTGTGTTCTGTAAAGTAGGACATGTGGGGCAGTATCCAACATAGCACAATTGCTAACATAAACTACGCTAGTGCAATGCAAAAAATATTAGCTGGCATGTCAGTTTCCCTGAAATCAGTGAGCCAGCTAACACTATTGGTGTTGCGCAAGAACAGATTACTTGAGTGCAACATTAGCGGTTGTGCCTGTTGGATACTGCCCATGGCCACCCTGTTGTCAGGCTGTGTTCAAGCTGTGGGTTATGATTTCCTGCTAAAAAGCAGTCCATACTTAGCTTTATAGTATTCCTTTCCATACAATTTCATTCCATTTTGCTGTATTTGCAGCATATGTAATGTGTAAGACTCTGAATCCACAAAGGATCTATTTCCTTTGTTTTGTGCCCCCCTTTTTTTTAATACAGCAGGACTGAGTGGGTAGCATTAAATACCAAAGCTGTTTCTTTTTCCTCCTGCTGTATTCTGGAAGCAAAGAAGATTAGACATTCATGTTGCTATAATCGCCAGAAATGGGAAGCTGGAGTTGATAAGCTTGGCTTCCTATATAATCATTTCAGGTAAGCTGGTGACAGCTGAAATCAGATACCAAGGCCGAGCAGCTGTGTCTTGTAGATGGTTGAGTTCCTCCTTCTTTTTCTTTACCATTACAGGTAAAATTCATTTTAAAAAAAAGGAAGAAAGAAAAGAAGGAAAGAAAGAAAAGAAAGGACGTAATTTAAAGATTCAATTAAGTTCTGCTCTTGAATAATATTCACACTCAAGGATTCCTTTTTTCATCTTATGCCTACAGGGACTAAAGAGTCTTTGGCTAAGAAGGCAATTTGCTATACCCAGGAACTATGAAAAGACGACAGCTCCCCTTCCCACCACATTCTGAAATACAATTCCTCCAATGTTTGTTTGTTTTATTCACAAATATATTTATTCTCCATGCTATTTCTGGATTGGAGTGATGAGTAGGTCACGGACTTGTGAGTTAGCTGGAGGGCTGAATTCTTATCAAGCAGCAAGGGGGTTGGGAAGAGCCAAGCATTGCCTCTCATGATTTGTATGCTTTTCCATAGCTGGGAGAGGATAGAAATAGCATGATGTGGCAGAACTAAGATGGCGTACTTGTTTATGAATAGTTTTTTCCTGTTAGGGAAGTGCATATTGAGTAGCATTACACAAGGAAGCTGTCTTGGGGGTTATGGATCGTGAGCTTTTGAAATCTCAGTAATATCAGGTGGAGTGGTATACAAAGAAGGAATGCCAAAGAGACTTCCCTGCTAGAGGAGATAGTTCATAGATGAAATTGCAGGACTGATGGGAGAAATTGCTGGAAGCCAGTGCAGGCCACCAAGTAATGTTAGATGTTACAGTCAGGTGATCTAGATTCATATTCAGTTCAACATGCTACTGGCTTGCTAGCCTTGGGAAAGTCACTATCTTTCAACCTGGCTACTAGCCCTGATGGCTATGTGCTACCTCCAGGATGTGAGGTAATAAGCCTGTGTGCACCAGTTGCTGGGGAACATGAGTGGGGTGGTGGTACTGTTGCACCATGTCCTGCTTTGTTGATCCCTGGTTGACAGCTGGTTGGCCACTGTGTGAACAGAGTGCTGGACTAGATGGACCCTCGGTCTGATCCAGCATGGCACTTATGTTCTTAATCTCTGTTTTCCATTAAATGGGCATTATTATGAGAATTTATACACCCCCTTTCGATCAAAATATCCTCAATGTTGGCTTTCAGCAGAATACAGTAATGCTAAGCAAAGCTAACATAAACCCAAACACACCATCAGGATCCCTATGTGCTCTGGCTGATAAATGGGGCCAGGCTGTGCTTTCCCTCATCTCTGCAGTCCCAGGGTAATGGGGCGGCAGGAACTGAGCGTGTCTTTTGGCAGGGAGGTAGAAAGTTAGTTCCTGGAGCTGTTCTTTCTCTGGCCAACAGATGGAGCCGGGCTGGCCTACCCCTTGCTGTGATGGTCTTCCTGAAAGTCAGGGGCTGCAATCTCCCACTGGCACTTGATGGATGGGGCCAGAGGGTGCTTCCAACCATATTTATTTAAAATTATTTTTTGGATGCCTTTAAAGGTAAAACCCTCTCAGTTATAATGAACTACTTGAAAACGAGGGTGTGCAGTGGGTAGATCTCCAGATGTTTGGGAGTTCAGGTCCCAGAAGCCCCTGCTAGCATGGCTGACGGTCAGAAATAGACCAAAACATTTGGAGATCTTCTTTCTGCCTACCCCTACCTTACGGAATTACTTTGATAATGTACAAAGTAAGGACTCTAAAGCACCTTTGCAGATATAGGGAAAAATTAAAGCACACATAGTAGAGCTATGCATGTTACTTGTATTTTCTGTCCTGCACATGTGCAGGGCCCCAATCTGGAATGAGACTGTGGTGTTTCAGGAGAGGAGGGGGTTAAAAGAAGAGGGGGGAACCTCTACTGATTCCAATGTAGGTTTCTTCTTTTTTTGTTGTACAAACACACACCAGTGGATGTGTGGAAATTTGGCATAAAAGCTGGTAGGGGAGGGGGAAAGCTTAAATCATCATCTCTCAAAGTGCTGTGGTCCAGATCTGGATCAGGGCCTGCAAACTTGCAGGAAAGTAAATAAAAGTAGTGGAGCTATGCATTTCGTTTGGCTCTTAGGGAACTAAAACTTCCATATGAGGCTTTTATTGTCCATTCACCGTGCCTCATTCACTCATTTATGGGTTCTCCAGACAACATTTTCTATTTGTAGCCCTCTTGTGTTTTCCCCACCACTTCCTCCAACTTTTTTTCTTACCACAGAAAATCCACTAAGGGAAGGATGGAATTGCTGCACAGTACCTTCTGATCGGAATTCTGCACTTAGAAACACATGCAAGCGGCTCTGACCATGTTCACCAACCATGTTCAGCTCTGTGTAGAAATACAGTATCATCCAGCAACACACAGATAATTCAGCAGTAAAGTCTATGATTCTGGCATTATTTATTATTATTATTATTATTATTATTATTATTATTATTATGCCATTATCATATTGCTGGATCTATTCACCAAATGTCACTGGTTTACAAGTTGCATTTTCCACATTAGTGTGCACCTGAGAGTGGTTAGTAATATTTGGCAAAAAGAGAGGCCTTCCACAGGTTTATGTATTTTTAAAAATTAATACATTTCCTCCTGCCCTATCAATAAAAAATAATTACTAATTCTAATGCCTTCGAATCTCCATGGCAATCTTCCACTACTCAGAATTACTCCATCAAATATATTAGGGGCTTTCCTCATTTGTTTTGACATCTGGGTCAAATGCTTTTTTCCATTTAAAGCAAACTTGGGCAATTTGCATTAAGAACTTAAATTATTTTATGAGAGGGAGACATGGGGAAGGCCAGAGCCCTACCAGAGCTTTAGGCTCTGCTGCGTGCCAGGACCTGTAGGCCTTTTCTTAGATCATTCAAATTACTCTTAATTAATTCAGATCATTGTCTCTAGGGAACACTGTCAATTGCAGGCCACCTATATCTACCAAATAATTGTAACAGAAGCTTTACTCCATATTAACAACACAGCCTTATACATGTCTACTCAGAGGTATGTCCCACTGAGTTCAATGGGGCTTACTACCAGGTAATGGAGTATAGGATTGTAGCCCAAATCTGATTCAATCTTTAAGTTATTATGGCCAATGCAGACATTGCTTTTTCCAGTAAATGCAGGGACTGAAACCTTGGGAGTGTGTAGGGTGGCTTTTACTTTCCCCCCCTACTATGGATCTGATCCACATCGGAGGTTCTGTGCCTACAATTTCTATTGCAAAATAGAGATCCATAAAGCAAATGGATTGTTAGCAAAGTGTAAGGTACTTCATTGCCTATATTCCTCAGTCCTGGAGCAGAAAAAGAGGCAATTTGGCTGATTACAGATAGGAAATGGAGCTATCAAGAAGTCAAATGAAACTCCTTAATAAAAAAATTGTAGCATCTGATCTATTTATTATTGATGGATATGATCTTGTACAGCCCGCAAAGGGAGGTAACTGCTGTGTTAGCTTAGGAGTGAGTGCCTTGTTCCTGATTACACAAGTCTTGTTACATGAGAATTGTACCATATTTCCACTGAAACGAAGAAACGTGGCACATAAACCTGCCAGAGACTAGTAGCTTCCTCTTGGAGAGCCCCTGAGAATTATGATCTTGGAATACAGCACTGCCATCTGGGGGATGAAAAGCCAACAGCTAAACTGCAGGAGGACAAGCAGGCAGTCTCTCCTCTCTCTCTCTCTCTCTCTCTCTCTCTCTCACACACACACACACACACACACACACACACTAACAGCTTGCTGGTGCTCCTCCTAAACTGTACACGAATCAACAATGTCCCCTTGGACTATTACTTCTTCAAAGCAGTAACATTCTATTCCACTTATACAGGAGGTTTTCCCCAACCCAGCTTCCAAAGGCGGAAGCAAAGTCTTGCCTTTTTCATGTTTCTGGCATTTAGCAGTGAGCTAAGTCTCCTCTAATGAATTCCATCTCGTTCCTTGAAATACAGTATTATTCCCTCTTTGCACAATTATAACAGTAAACAAGGGCAGAGGTGATTTGCTGAACCTGGCTAAAAATGGCTCTGGCTTTAGCCCTGCAGTCTTTTGAAACTCATCGCAAATAATACAGAAATTACCATAGCCTTATCTCTTGACATCCTACTGAGCATACTGTGAAGCATACTGTGACAGCCTTTATATTCTGCATTTATTTCATGGCACAGCTTTAGCCCTGTGTAAAGAGCTTTCTTCCTCCCAAAGCAGAAGGGTGACGCCTTGGCTCGCTGATCAAGAAATTGCAAATGTTCCCTCCCAAAAAGTCAGTGGTTTTGCTCAGTTCCTCTATACTCACAGCAGGTTGGGGATTACTCCAGGGCCCCTTTGCATAATGAGCTATAGTGTCTAAACAGCTTTTAGGTATCGAAAATAACTGCTCCAGTTGCTGCAGCTGTCAAAAATACACTTATACTGCTGAGTATATCTTCAGAATTTCAAAACAACTGGATTCATGCAACCCTCCTTCACATAAAGGTAGCATTTTGTTGGAGAGATAGATTAGATAGATAGATAGATAGATAGATAGATAGATATAGATACACACACAGTATATATGAAATTATTGTTATATACAGTGTACCATCTGTACGGTGACTTCTATCTATCTATCTTACACTACAGTAAATGTGTGTAGCCCTGATTCAGATTGGGACCACCAGGGACTGGGAGGGTAGGATTAATCCTCCCATCACCACTTGCTTTCCAAAATCCTCCTCTAAACACACCCCTTTGCAGGGCTTTTAAACAGGAAGGAAAGACTCCATTTGCGTCCATGGAGGCTTCCCACACCCATAGCTTTTTAACACCCATGTGGGGGTGGGGATTTCAGGAAACAAATTATCTTGGTGACAGGTTTAATCCTCTCTGCTGGGTGCACAGTAGTCTTGAGCCAAATCAGACCTGCACACACTCACTCTAGAGTAAACAAATGCCTTAGTTACATGCTATGCAATTCACGTAACATGTGGCTTGACCTTTACAGAGCTACATAGGCAGATCTCTATTTCCAAGGAGCTTACATGTGTTGAATAGATAGTAGGGAAGCCACAGAAGGAAGACGGGGAAAGATGAGGGCATAAATCATAGAACTGGAACTTACTTCAAAGATACAGTCTACCATCTTTTGAGGCAGTCCGCTCCACTGTCAGGAAGCAAATACTGGGCCTATTCAGGCAACGTGCTAAGCCATGGTTTGGCTGCCAGCCCCTTTGCAGTAAGTTAGTGAGCATGTTTAAGCCAAGGTTATTAGGGATGTGCACTGGATCAGACCCGATCCACGATCCGAGTCCGGTCCAGTGGGAAATCGGATAAATTATCCGATTTCCGATCCCGCAGCTGGATCGGCCGATCCAATCCGAACCGGTCCGAAAAGGCTCCGAACCGGTTCGGCGGATCGGCGGGCGCCCACTGGCGCCCACCGCCGCTTCCATTGGCGGGCGCCAGCGGGCACCCACCGATGAAAGTGGACAGCGGGGGGGGAGGAGGGGGGCGCTTACCTTCTCGGCCCGTCCGCTCCCGTCCGGCACTAGCAGCTACTACCAGCGGGCTCCGCGGCCTGCTCTAGGGTGGCGCGCCGGGTGATGTCATCACCCGCCGCGCTACTCTAGAGCAGGCTGCGGAGCCTGCTGGTGGTAGCCGCCGGCCCCGGACGGGAGCGGACGGGCCGAGAAGGTAAGCAGGGGGTGCGTGGAGGGGAGGAGGGGGCGCGCGGAGGGGGCGCGCGGAGGGGGGAGGGGGGCCCTTACCTTCCCGTCCCGGCGGCTCCCGTCCCGGCGCCTACTACTACCAGCAGGCTCCGCGGCCTGCTCTAGGGTGGCGCGCCGGGTGATGTCATCACCCGGCGCGCTACTCTAGAGTAGGCCGCGGAGCCTGCTGGTAGTAGTAGGCGCCGGCGCCGGCCGGGAAGGTAAGCAGGGGGTGCGTGGAGGGGAGGAGGGGGCGCGCGGAGGGGGGAGGGGGGCCCTTACCTTCCCGTCCCGGCGGCTCCCGTCCCGGCGCCGGCGCCTACTACTACCAGCAGGCTCCGCGGCCTGCTCTAGGGTGGCGCGCCGGGTGATGTCATCACCCGGCGCGCTACTCTAGAGCAGGCCGCGGAGCCTGCTGGTAGTAGTAGGCGCCGGCGCCGGACGGGAGCCGCCGGGCCGGGAAGGTAAGCAGGGGGTGCGTGGAGGGGAGGAGGGGGCGCGCAGAGGGGGGAGGGGGGCCCTTACCTTCCCGTCCCGGCGGCTCCCGTCCCGGCGCCGGCGCCTACTACTACCAGCAGGCTCCGCGGCCTGCTCTAGGGTGACGCGCCGGGTGATGTCATCACCGGCGCGCTACTCTAGAGCAGGCCGCGGAGCCTGCTGGTAGTAGTAGGCGCCGGCGCCGGATGGGAGCCGCCGGGCCGGGAAGGTAAGCAGGGGGTGCGTGGAGGGGAGGAGGGGGCGCGCGGAGGGGGGAGGGGGGCCCTTACCTTCCCGTCCCGGCGCCGGCGCCTACTACTACCAGCAGGCTCCGCGGCCTACTCCAGGGTGGCGCGCCGGATGATGTCATCACCCGGCGCGCTACTCGAGAGTAGGCCGCGGAGCCCGCTGGTAGTAGCCGCCGGCGCCGGACGGGAGCGGACGGGCCGAGAAGGTAAGCAGTGGCGGGGAAGGGGGCTTACCCCCCCCCGGAGCAGTCCGCTTCTATCCGCTGGCGCCCGCGGGCGCCAGCGGATGGAAGCGGGCGGCCCCAGGGGGGGTAGGGAGCGCTGGGGAGGGGGCTTACCTGCCGGGGCCGTCCACAGCGGACGGCCCCGGGGGGGGAGGGAGTTAGGCCCCCCCTCAGCCACCCGCCGCCATTTTTTCCTCATAGACTTGCATTGCAATGCAAGTCTATGGGGAAAAAATGGCGGCCGATCCAAAAATTTACGATTTTTGGGTCGGGATCGGACTCGATCCGGTCCGGGGGGCCTCCGATTTTGTCCGAACCGGTCCGGGACAAAATTGGAGGTCCCGATCCGGGTCCCGATCCGATCCGGGGGGTCCGTGCACACCCCTAAAGGTTATATGACCTCCATGGTTAGGAATAGTTCACACAACACTCTAAGTCATAGTTCACATGATACGCTAAGCCATAATATTTAGCTCAAAATGATTAACCAGCGTGTTGCCTGAACAGGGCCGCTGTCAGGAACTCCTTCCTTGTGTTTAGTCGAAATACCAAGGGATACTTTCTTTTCTTTTTGTAACCCCAGCCCCCATAAGGGAGTGGAGTTTCAGGAAGCAAACGAGGGAGCTGAATCTGACCCTCCCAGAGCATGGTGGTCCCAATCCAAATTGAAGCCATGCATGCTTGCACTAAAATCAAACAAAAGAGAAGCCTCAGCTACACATGACGAGATTAGCATAACATGTAGTTTGGCTATGTGACCCCAATATCATAATAGCTAGATAGCCTGGGCCCACACTTTAAAACAGGAGTGGGGAACTTGTGGCCCTCCAGATTTTTACCTTACAATTCCCACAATTCCTCAGAATGCTGGCTAAAACTGATGGGAGTTGTAGGCCAAAACATATGGAAGGCCTACCCTTGCTTTAAATAAGCAGTAGGCCAGGACCAACCTGAATTTGACCCCTGATTTGAAGGCACCACATTCATACTGAGGGAAAAGTTTCACATGTTGGGGTTAGCAAGCAATGGAGAATGGGTGGTATAGTTCAAGGAAGTAGCTAGGTAACTTTCATTCAGGTGAGGGAGAGAGAGTTTGAAAAGTGGAAGCAAAAGGCAGGGATATAATGAGAAAGAAGAGCAAAACAATAGACTGGCACAAGGCCCATTTGCAGGTTATTTTATATATAAACATCTTCCTTCATTGTATACTTTTTTGAGTCTTTGAAGTCTCAGTGCCCCTAAAGGCCTAATATTCTTTTCCTTGTATCAATAAGGTGATCTTGGAGACTTACAGCTTCTTGATACTAACCATACCTGTGTCTCTACTTGGTGCTTTTCATTTCATTGGCAACCCAGGTTCCAGCTTTCTGTTTTGTACACCCAGAAAACTGAAAAGATCACCTTGGCTATAACTTTCAGCAATGACTTTTTGCAACAGTCAGAATCCAAAAACTCAGGTGAGGTGCCTCAGGAGAGGTCAGTTTATTGGATTCTTTGACAGCAGAGGGGAGTTGTATTTTGCCATATGACTCTCTGGCTGGTTTCGGACGACACTTTAGGGAAGGGAGGGGGATAACGTACTCACATTACACTAAGCAGGGGGTACTCCCCACACGACATGTTGCTACTCCGTCCGTTGAGTAGCTGAAAGTTCCGGCGTCCATCTTGGCTGCAGCGACTCCTCCCTCCCACCTCTCTCAGTCCTCCAGCCATTTCCCATAATGCACTGCAAGTTCTGCCAGCTGTATCAGAGCAGCTGGGGGGTTTCGGCTGCTCCGGCCGGCAGAACTCTATACCCATATGGAATAGTACAAGGAGAGAGGAGGGTTCCCTCCACACGACACTTTAAACAATGGAGTTTGGGATAAACAATGTGCAAGCCCATTGTTTTCCCCCATTGTTTAATTCGCCAACATAGCAAACTGTCAGTTGTGTGTGGGTTGTGGGTTGCCCTCCACACGACACAATAAGCAACACAACTGACGGTTGCCTCTTCCCTCCTCTGTTGATTATCGTGTTGTCCGAAACCAGCCTCTGTTTCGTATAAATTGGTTTGATTGTTCAGTGGTTTGGTTTTTAAGTTTATAGTAATGTTATTGGCTTTGAGTGTTTCACTTATTGCAATACTTTGTAACATATATATTTTTTAAAAATATCCAAAGGCTAAATATAATTTAGTTTTTCCTTTCTGTAGTTCTAATTATCTTTTATGAAAGTGATATTCATAACTTCCTTGACATCATATTTCATATCAATGGTTTATAATAAATGTTTGTGTATTTTACACTTATAGTGCCCATAGGGAAGGATTTTTATCTAAAACTAGGGATGTGCATTGGATCCGATCCGATCCACGATCTGAGTCCGGTCCAGTGGGAAATCGGATAAATTATCCGATTTCCGATCCAACAGCTGGATCGTTCGATCCAGTCCGAACCGATCCGAAAAGGCTCCGAACCGGTTCGGCGGATCGGCGGATCGGCGGATCGGCGGGCACCCGCTGGTGCCCACCGCCGCTTCTATTGGCGGGCGCCAGCGGGCGCCCGCCGATGAAAGTGGACAGCGGGGGGGGGGGCAGGGGGGAGGAGGGGGGACGCTTACCTTTGAGGGATGTCCGCTCCCGTCTGGCGCCGGTGGCTACTACCAGCGGGCTCCACGGCCTGCTCCAGGGTGGCGCGCCGGGTGATGACACCCATCCTCACTGAGTTCAGAAATCATGACCTCATTTGCCCAGTAAAGGTAATTAGTAAAATGAACTGGGACATGGCTTGGTTAATAACCATGTCTCATTAACTATCCTCGTGTCATGCGAACCCAGTCTCTGTTTAGCATTTTTAGGGAGTTGGAGGGGCTGCTATAGGAGGGAGGGGTAGGGAAGTCCACTCCTACCAGCACAGTTCATCCAGTTTAAATCTGGATCCAACCCTGGCATCTCTTATTAGTCATAAATCGTTCCATGACTGAGGGCAATTTGCACTCTTCTAACCCTTGGTTTTCCCTATGTAAACTAACAAGCATTTTTGCCCTCAAGTGTGTAATTTTATGTATGTTTAGATTAAAAATGCCCCATAGTTCCCAGCATACTAGGAGTTGTAGTACTTTTTTCTGTTTAAACATGCATAAGATTGCAATTGAGGATAGCAATTCTATGGTCCCTGGAGGACATCCCAGGGACCATAGGATTCTTCAGAAACCCATGTCTGAGGGTGTAGATATTGCTACAACCTCAGAAAGGGATTCTGGAATCCAATCCATCGCCCTCTCCTGCCCCCTTGCCTAGAAAGAACTGCAATACCTGCATTACAAGGTTACAAAAGCAGCCTTGGAGGACCTTGGAGAGGTCTGGGACCTCAGGGAGTGGGTAGGGAGCAGAGAGAAGAGACCAGGATACAAGAAATCCTAAGGCTTCTTCAGCCTCAGTTCTGTCCCGGCCAGCACACCTCCACTATATGGGCTCCGACACTAGAGGGGGTGGGAAACAAAGGATGACAAAAAATTGCCTCCATCGCTCTTCCTGCCCTGCCAGCAGGTGAAATAGAGCAACATAATGTCTCAAATCTGCCTTCACTTTAGTATTTATCATATTTGAGAGAGATCCAGTGCATGCTTCTTATGGGAGAATATAACATTAAGTTTTCAACCAGGTGTGACTGGGATTATCATTTTGATAAAATGGTGCAAATAGCATTAATTACATCTTGCTAAAATATATAGATGCAATAAAGGTGTTACGTTCATATTCCTGAGTGCTGACTTTCAAGAAGGATGTCCCCCCCCACACACACCATCCTTGGTAAAAGTTCTGACTGTACCCCATGGTGAGTTACAAACAGTCTTGAAAACGTGAGGCAAAACCATAAATACCCATCAGGGGTGTTTGAACTGGTTTTCCAAAGACTTGACTTCAATCTCAATGCCTTGAAAAGGCTGTTTTTGGTCCTGATTGACAAGCAAGTATCCCAGTAGGCACTGCTTTTCTGATCACTGCATTTTGGTGGTGAATGTCAGCCCAGATGTATTTCTGCCCGTCATGCACATTTCATACAAGAATTGTCTTGTTGGATCAGGCTGTAGGTCAACCTGAATCCACAATCTGTTTCCAATAGTGGCCAGCCCAATGCTCATGATAACCATGAATCTGAGAATCTGAGAAAGAGCTCAGTAACTGGTGAAGTGGATTCAGTAATAATAATAATAATAATAATAATAATAATATATTTATTTATTTATTACCCGCCTCTCCCTCCGGATCGAGGCGGTGAACACCATCATCATAAAACACACAAAACTGATTAAAAATACACAAAACTAATACGTCATTAAAATACCAATAAAACACCAATAAAACACTTAAAATTCATCTGAGTAGGCCTGCCGGAAGATTGTTCTTTTCTAATGACATTAAAAATATGGATAATGTTAACTGGGCAGCTCAATCCTGTTTTGCTTTAGCTACTGGCATGCAAGAGGTGGTGTCTGCCATGACCACCAATATGGAATCCTGTACAAACAATATTTATCGCTCTACTATGCCTGCTTTCGGGGTTGGCTGTAGCTCCAATAGGGAGACAAAGCAATCACCCAGAGCAACAATGTCCCATAAGGTAGCTGCAGGCTGGCAAAGATATCCAGTTTCCAGTTTGCCTCAAGCAGAATTACTATAGCAGGTATTCTGGCATAAACAAACACATTTGCTCCAACAGGGAAGCTGAGGTTTGGAATACACAAAATGTTACAGGCTAGGTTTTGTTAGCAATAGGGGCTTCTGATTGGAATCTGGCCTCTAGATCACATTTCTATGGAACGTTATAGTCTGTCATCACACTGGGGAAACCTTGGCCTATGGAATGTATGTTTCTCACCACTGCTGTTGTGTGAGAACTGGCAGCCATAGATGCTATGATTGACATGCCTTTCCAAACCTGTAGTCCAACACATCTGGAAAATTGCCAGGTTGGGGAAGGCTGGACTATGGTGTTCCTTAATGCATATCAACAGAGATCAAACACTTGCTGTTTTCTTAAGCAAAGGGACTGATTGGTGCCTCTGGCATACATGCCTAGCAAGTCTAACTGCTTGGAACACTTGTCATTTGTTGTGTAGAACAAGTGAATGAGTTGGCCAGAAATACAAATGCTCTTGTGGAATAATTAGTCTGGAAGCCTTTTCCAGCACTCAGCCAGGGAGGTGAGGGTGCCATCATGAAATATACAGTCATGATGGAAGACTCTTCCCCGGAACAGGGACCCTGGAGGAGGAAGAGAGGAGGAGGAGGAGGTGGCAATTTACTCTACGATTTGAAGGTTTCCAGTCCGTTGGAATAACAGAACCATTGAAGGACAGGATGAAATGCAGGGGAGAACTTTCCCATCTTAGAACATCCCAGTCTTTCCAGTGCAGTCAATCAAATTGACACATGGCTAGTTTCCTTAGAAGCATGCTAATAGTGGTGATCTGGTACATATTGCTTCCTGAGATTTTCAAAAGGCTTTCCACGAAGTCCCTCACCGAAGACTCCTCAGTGAATTTAGCAGTAAATTTAAGAGGAGAGATCCTTAGGGATCAACTGATTAAAGAGCAGAACAGAGAGTAGGA
The DNA here is from genome assembly GCA_029215795.1 of Anniella stebbinsi. Lineage (NCBI taxonomy): Eukaryota > Metazoa > Chordata > Lepidosauria > Squamata > Anniellidae > Anniella > Anniella stebbinsi. The sequence goes on from JARDYH010000003.1 coordinate 52,871,634, forward strand.
ATAAATGGAAAGTTCTCACAATGGAGGGATGTTTAACTGGAGTCCAGGAAAGCTTTGTATTGGGACCAGTGCTTTTTAATTTGTTTAGAAACGATCTGTAGTTAGGGGAAGACAAATTTGTGGATTAGAAATTACTTAGGGTGGTTGAAAAAGAGGGGAGTCAATGGAAACCTCCAAAATTATCTTGTCAAACTGGGGGAATGGGTATTAAATTAAATGGGAATGGGTACCATCTGAGGGCCCACACCCGTGCATAGACCTACTGTAGTTGCTCCTCCTCTCCACCATTTCAATCTGCTCCTTCACCTTCCTCTAGCTGTGGCGCAGACAACAGCGGTGGTGAGGAGGAGGAGCAATAGATGCCATTTCTAGCTCTATGCCTGTTGAGTAAGTAATATGATGAGAAAAAGGATTAGGAGCAATGCTAACTGGTTACAATTGTGGTAAGAAGGTAGTCTCATGGAGATGGGGGAAGCATTGAAGGTGTCTTGCCAGAGGGCCCTCAAAAACCTGGAGCTGGCACTGAATTTAAGCAAGCGTAAAGTGATGCACATTGGGGCAAAAAATCCCCTATCTTCACATGTATGCTGCTGGGATCTGAGCTGGTGGTAACTGACCAGGAAAGAGATTTTCAGATTGTGGTGGATAGCATGTGGCTTCTCTGAAAACAGCAAATTCTCTGTGGCGATCCTTAGAAAGAATTGAAATGAACACTGCCAATATCATGATGCCAACATCATGATGCCTTTATACAATATGATATGATTACAGTTGGAATACTGTGTACAGTTCTGGTCACTACCCCTCAAAATGGATATTGAAGAGCAGAAAAAAGAGTACACAAAAGGGCAATCAAAATCATAAAGTGGCTGGAGAAACTCCCCAATGAGGAAAGTTACAACATTTGGAGCTTCTTAGCTTAGAAAAAAGATAAGTAAGGGAGGACATGATAGAGGTGTATAAAATTATGCATGGAGAAAGTGAATAGAGAGAAAAACCTCCCTCATGATACTATAACCTGGGGTCATCTTATGAAGCTGAATGGTGAGAGATTCAGGACAGAAAATACTTCTTCGTGCCATGCATGGTTTAACTATAGGATTCACTTCAACAAGGTGTAGCAATGGCTACTAACATGGATGGCTTTAAAAGGGAGTTAGACAAACCCATGGAGTATAAGGTAATCAATGGCTACTAGTCATGGTGACTGTATATTACCTCAGGTATTAGAGGCAGCATGCCTCTCTGTACTAGTTGTTGGAGAACTCAAATGGGACAGTGTTATTGCACTTGTGTCCTGCTTGTGGGCATTCCATAGGCATCTGGTGGTCCAGAATGCTGGGATAAATAGGACTTTGGCCTGATCAAGGAGGGCTCTTCTTATGTAAGAGAGATCTTCTTGAACAGCAGGCCAACGGAAGGAAGCATGAGGGTTTGCTGCTACTTCACCTTGGAAAGAGGCTGAGGAAACAGTCAGCTTTGCCGTAGGCCATTTTTCTTGTACTATCGCTGCAGTAGTTTTTTTTTCCCAGCAATCACATGTCAGAGGCTGCCCTTTTCTAATACCTATCACCTTTTTGGACAGTAAAATGAGGAGCTTTAATTGAAAAAATATGTCTAGTTGAAAAAGAACAAGGGTCATGAACTGCAATCGTATGTGCCTGCAGGTCCAGCTTTGTAAAGAAGGCTTTTTTCTGGGAGCTTGAAGAATTCTCCGTAGATTTCTCCATTTTACTTGTAGCCACAATTCTTATTCCCTCCCCTCTCACTTTCCGTGAACCAGCTCTAATATAAGCCTGATCCATCTGAAATAAATCCAAAAAGCAAGACACCTGCCTTTTTTCAAGGTGAGGTGAAAGGCAGGGCACCAGCTCTTTGAATGGGGGAGCAATTCTCTGTGGTCAGGTTAGTTCCTGCCATCCACTTTGAACAGAAAAGAGGCTAAAGATCCCCTAAGCTCCACTTTCAGTGTATAAAGCCATCCTGGCTTATGGTGTCCTAGATATTTTTAGCAACGTCATGGCATTTCCCCAAAGAAATAAAGCACACACACACATATGCATGCACACAAATCCAACATGTAGAAGAAGCAGCAAATCACAGGCTGAAGCTTAAGCTATAATCTGTGAAGTCCCTAAAAGCCAAAGGGACATAAATGTGCAGGCCTGCATTATCAGCATTTGTGTGAATTGGGATTTCTTTTTAAGACAAAACAGACAGAACAATCTTATGCATGTCTACTTGGAAGTAAGTCCCATTGAATGCAATTGGGCATACTCCAGCCAGAGGTGTAGTGGTACATTTTGAAGTGCAGGCACTCATCATGACAATGTCCATAGCCACACCTCCAAGGAAAGTCCAAACAAAAAACAAACAAACAGGCAGCTACATTTATCCATATCAACAAACCAGTTCTAGCAGATTTCATCTCCACCAGGAGCAGGTCTTTGTCATGGTAATGGCACTTAATTCCCAGTAAAGGTGAAGCCCTGCCTCCCAAATATTTTGCATTACAACTGGTGACAATGGGCTAGTTCACATGATTACTGTGAGTCCAACAAGCCATGGTGGCTTTTTTCAGTGTGGCTTAAAGCTCATGGGTTATTGAGGGTGGTTTCCCTCTAACAAGGAGCATGGAGCTCACTGGGTGACTATGGGCCAGTCACCGACTTTCAGCTTAACCAACCTCACAGGGTTGTTGTGAGGATGAAATAGTGATGAGGAGAGCCATGTAAACTGCTTTGGGTTCCTTGCAAGAGTTAAAAAGGAATAAAGGTAATCACACACACACACCACAATTAGGCAAAAGTTGCCCAGTGTGTGTCACAGCTTAAACAAGCCACAATAGCTTGTTTAACCCATGGTAATCATGTGAAACAAATAAATATATTGTTGATAGGAAAAGTCTCTCCCCGCAACCTGCTCCAACTGTGAGGCCTGCAGCTAAGCTCAGAAGGAACAGAGGAAGCTGAGGGGGTTGGCAGGTGACATCAGCATCCCTTCCAATCAAACAGTGCCAATGCTGCATCCCTGCTATGCCATTGCTCCTAGCCCCATATTCCTGGAGACCTATCCTGTTTTCCCAGTTGCATGCCATCATGCTGTTTTGGTTTCTTCCTGCTTATTTTAACACAGCCATAAAACCCTCTTTATCCCCATCACAAATGGACATTTCTGTTTTGCCCCCACAAACAAATCCCTGGTTTTCCTCCCCAATGAGAGGGATGCGTGGCTATATTTTTGTGCACCTGTCACACAATTAGATTTTAAAAGGAAGCGGGGGAGAGCTTCAAAAGGTTCTTCTTTAGAAACTTCTTTTAAAGAAGAAAACTATCCAGGCCCTTGACTGCCCATTGAAAGTTGCAATAGGATTAGTGACACCTCATTTCTCCCATCCTCTACAATCAGCTGGAGGACCTGGCGGAAGAGTATAATAGTCCAGTAGTGACAGTTGTGTGGGGTAAATTGATTCTTTTGCCCTCAACCTTCGCTGATGGTGGAAGCTGAACAAAGTTCCTCTGGTTCCCTTGGAGTTTCATACCTTGTTGTTCATTGTTCCGGGATGCTGCTCCTGTCGCCTCACACTGACTGGAGACAGCCCCATTTACTTTTTCATCTGTCAGAAAATCCGCAATGAATGCAGGGGAAGCAAGTCAGTCACTCTCCCTTTAGAAGTCGGCAGAAGGGGGTGAAAGGAGAAGGCATAAAAAGAGCTTTCTTATAGAAATGCATTGTTCTTCCAGTGGAGAAATAACAAGGGACTCCTCCTCCACCGAAAATTGCCCTCCTGAAAACTGCATGGGCTGGATCCTGAATCTGCCTCCTACGGATGGAAGGGCTCCTTTTGGCCACAGGAGGCTCCTGAAGGAAGGGAAGGAGGAATCTACATCAAGTCCCCCCTCCCTCTGCTGTCCCATATTTCCCCATATGTAGTGCAGAGGGTTATGGAATACTCCCATACAGTATGGGAAGTGACACTGGGGGCTTTAGAGCACAGGTGCAGAGGAGGGGCCAAATCAGGCCCTCCTGAGGTCACAATCCAATCTTCCAGGGTTTGACAGATGCCGCCATCCCCTTTTGCTCATGGTTTCCTGTTTTTTCCTCCTTCTCAAAGATGGGAATGCCTCTCCTATGGTTTAACCACTGGTAGTAAGAGCTTTAAAATAAATATGCTGGTCTTTTTTTTAAAAAAATACATCTGGTTCTACTCCTTTTGCCTTCAGCCCCAACCACCAATGGAGTACAGCCCCCAATGGCTTTTCTGAAATGGAACTCAGCTCTTGGGCTGAAAAGGATTCTTCACCCCTCTTCCACCTTTCCATCAGCAGGAGCATTCTCATCAGAATTCATTGATCATAACTAGCTTCTGACTCAGCATTACTTATTTTATGTACTGGGTTATGGATTTATATATATTTTTTATGCAGGGGGTGATGAGGTGCTGTTTAATTGTTTTTATGGAAGAGATCCCATCCTGAGATCCACTGATATGAAATGTTTAAATAAACTTTGTTCAAGGGATGCTCTTGCAGGTGGAAAAGAAGCTCAGCCCAACCCTGTTCATTTTTAAAGGGATTTCCATGGTGATATTGGAATGTACATTAATGGATGTAGGCGGTTGTGATTGCAAGGAATTACTTTTAAGAAATCTTTGCCTTCCATTTCTGAGTTAGAATAGCCATCCAATTCAGAAATCCATCCTGATCTCTTTCGCATACACACACACATACTGAGGACAATAATATGTAACAGGAATTGCTCAATTCAAAATGGTGAGCAACAAAATCCAGAGTTCGTGGGAAAGAGCCTAACCTGGAATATAGAAATATTCCATCTTGAGGAGGGACCATAGCTCAGGGACAGAGCACCTGTGCTTTGCATGCATAATATCCTAGGTTCGATACCCAGTAAAATTGAATGGTGGCAGTAGATTCAGGGCAGAGAAAAACATGTGTGAATTTGTTGACCCAGCCCCCCTTTTAAAACTTTTGTTAGTGGCTTGTATTGCCACATCATGTGGCAGTGAATTCTAAGAATTAAGAATGCACAGTGTGAAGTAGTTTTTCTGTTTGCCTGTCCTAAATTTTCTGCTGCTCAGTTTCATTCTGGGAAGGATATTGCATCATTTCATTGTGTAGATAGTCCGTACTGTGTGACTTTACATGCATACAAATTGTAACAGAAGACTGCAGCCTGCTGGGTTGTCACTGTGGTGACCATTATACATTATAGTACTAGTGTGGATTCATTCCACAGTACTGCTGTAGCACCTAAAGGCTGCTGTCATGTGGCTGGGGCCAGTATCACGTGTCTGTGCTAATGGATCATTGTCCCTGTCCTGGCCAGGCAACAATTGCATGGTAAGGATCTGCACAGAACTTGCCTGCATAATGGCAGATCTTTAAATGTTTCAACAGCATTCTGGGACAAAGCCATGGAAAAGCTTATCCCAACTCACTGTTGTAATCTCAAAGGGCATGACATTGCATATGACAAGTGGGATTCAAGCAAATTCCTAGAGAGAAAGCAGTTTAGATAGTTAATATGGTGGCCATGGTATCTCAGGGCCAACTCATCCATTATGGGCAACAGATATCTATCATCTATCTATCTATCTATCTATCTATCTATCTATCTATCTATCATCTATCTAATCTCTATCTAATCTATCTATCTATCATCTATCTATCTATCTATCTATGGTCCCCTCTACAAGGATTCGCTTTTGCGCCCGGTTAGGCGATTATGCGCATAATCGCTGAAGCGCATTTACGCCTAATGCCTCTGCACGAGAGGCAGTGAGAGGCGGCGAAGCACATTAACGGATGACCAAAATGCGCTTTACAAGTAGTTAATGTGCATAAGCGCTTTTTTTTTTTTTTTATTAATATTTTTATTAATTTTTCCAACAAACACATACACAAATAAACAATAATATAACATACAATAACATAAAACCAATTCCCCCCTCAACTACCCCCCGTGGTCCCCCCCCCTTCCGAGACCGTCTCATTATCCTTCATCCTCTTTCCAAAATTTTAATGATTCTTTGAAGGCAATTGTCCCTTCCCCGATCTTAAAACGTAATTCAAAAGGGGCGTCCATATTTCCCCAAAATCACTCTTCCTGGACATTCCCCTCTTTATTTTCATTTTACACGTCAACATATCATTCAAAGCTAAATCCCAAATTTCTTTATACCACTCTTCTATTGTATAACTTCGTTGCCCTTTCCAATTTTTAGCAATCAGTATTCTAGCAGGTGCCAGGAGGTTGTTTACCAATTCTTTATTTATTACATCCTTATTCCTACTATCCCATATTGCTAGTAGAGCTAGCTTCGGGTTTAATTCCAACCTACTTCCAATTATATCACTTATTTCTTTACAAACCCTTACCCAAAATTTTTGTACTTGTTCACAGCTCCACCACATATGAAAATATGTCCCAACCTCCTGACACCCCCTCCAGCAATTCTTGGGCAATTTTTTATCAATCTGGTGAAATCTAACAGGTGTTAAATACCATCTCCAAACTGTCTTATAATAATTCTCCTTAATTCTAATCGACAATACCTTTAACATTCTTCCATTCCATATCCTCCCCCAATTATCTTCATTAATTTTCCCCCTTATATCTTCTTCCCAAACCTCTTTTATGACCTTAAGTGAGTCCTGAAATTCTTCCTCTATTAATATTTTATATATCTCACTAGTGAGTCCTTTCTTAGCTCTAGCTTCTTCTTTATCCCACGATTGTTCAATTAAATCTTCAAATCTAGTATTGTTTCTACATTCCTTATTCTTTGTGGTCCAATCCTGTGTCCATTTTAACAGCTGCAAACACTTGAACCACGCTAGCTTTTGTCCTTTAAATAAATTTTTAATATGCTCACTATCCTTCATCTTTTCCATCCAATTCCTTAATTTAATAATATCTAGTTCTTTCAGACTCCCTTCTATCTCTGATTTTAATACACTTGGGAAGTTACCCACTACTACAACTGGGGCAAGCGGAGACTCCCCTGGTATCAACTTCCCTCTATACTTCTCCCAGATCATTAATATATTTTCCAACAATGGGTTGTCCAGTACTTTGAATTCTTTCTTTTGCATTTTAGTAAAAAATATATTTCATAATTTATACTCCACCTTTACTGTTTGCGATTCTAACCATTCCATGTCTTGTTCCCCTAAAATAGCATGAATAACATATCTTAACTGGTTCGCAATATAATAATTCTTAATATTCGGAAGTCCTAGACCTCCTTTCTTTTGAGCCTTATACCATAACCCCTTATTTATCCTAGCTCTTTTATCCCCATTACAATAAGCATTAATCATATTTTGCCAACTTTTAATCTCAGCCGCTGATATTCTAATAGGTAACATTCTAAACAAAAAATTAATCTTAGGTAATATATTCATTTTAATAACCGCTATTCTACCAAACCAAGAATGTTTTAATTTTCTATATATCTGTAACTTCTCCCCTACCTCTTTTGTTAACCTTACTAAGTTAAGTTCCTCTAGTCTATTTAATTCTCTATCTATATTAACTCCTAAATATCGTATTATATTTTTATATCCTAATCCTAAATTAGCTTTACATTTCTCCATCTCTTCCTTGTTATAATTATACAACATCATTTCTGACTTTCCCCAATTAACTTGTAATCCTGTAATTTCCCCAAATTCTCTCAGATGTTTCTGAATCAGATCCCCGCTTTCAAGGGGATCTTCTAATGTCAGCAACGTATCATCCGCAAACATATTTACTTTAATCTTATCATTACTACCTATCCCCTTTAATCTATCATCTTCCCTAATTACATTTGCTAAAATTTCTATAACTACTGCAAATAAAATCGGCGAAAGTGGACATCCTTGCCTAGTTCCTCGAGCTAGATTTATTTGTTGCGTTAACCCATCATTAACCATTATTTCCGCTTTATTATTTTTATACATCTGATTAATCACTCCCATAAATTTATTTCCAAACCCAAACGTTTTTATTATTATTTTTAACGCTGGCCATTCCACGCAATCAAAGGCTTTGAAAATATCCAAAGCTACTAATCCTGCTTTTAACTTTCTTCTTTTTATAATATTTATTGTATTTATAACCCTCCCAATTAAATTTGGCATTTTCCTACCAACAATAAATCCACATTGATCATTTTTTATATATTTAAAAATAAATGAACCCATTCTTTTAGCCATTATTGCTGAAAATATTTTTGCATCCTGATTTATTAAAGATATTGGTCTATAAGATGCTGGATCCGTCATATCCTTGCCTGGCTTCTGTATTAAAATAACCATGGACTGATCCCAAGATGGCGGGGTCCTTCCTCCTTCTATTATATTATTATATAATTTTAATAATCTAGGTATTAAAATATCCTTAAATATTTTATAAAATTCCGGCCCCAGTCCATCAATCCCCGGAGACTTACCTCCTTTTAGTTTTGCAATAATTCCCTCTATTTCTTTCTCAGTAACCAAGGCTTCCATACTCTCTTTATCTTGATCATCCAGTCTTATTTTCCAATTTCTTTCTACATATTCCTGTATCTTATCATTTGTAACCGCCTCTGATGCATATAGTTCTTTATAAAATTCCTGAAAAATTTTTAATTTATCTTTCATTAAATTACATCTATTCCCTAATTTATCTCTAATTGTCCCTATCATATTCTTAGCCTTCTCTGACCGCGTGGATCTAGCCAGCATTTTGGAATTTCTGTTATTATATTCAAAAAAATCTCTCTTTAAATACAACAAGTTCTTCTGAACCTGTTCTAATTCTTCTGTCTCCAATTCCTTTTTCTTAGCTTGAATTAAGGCATATAACCGCTTATCTTTAGTCTCCCTTAATCTATCCTCTAGTCTCCTTATCTCTTCTTCAACGTTTTTATTACGTACTTCCTGTTGCTTTTTAAGTGTGGACATTTCCCTAATACACATCCCTCTTATTACTGCTTTCATTGTATCCCATAATAATCCTTGCGCATTAACTCCTTTTTCATTTATCTGCCATATTTCCTGTACTTCCTTTTTAAATTTCTCTACTATATTTTTATTTTTAAAAATTCTTCCATCCATTCTCCATCTCTTTGCTTGTTTATAATCCTTCTTCCTCTTCATCTCCATCGACATTAATGCATGGTCAGTGATCTTTATTACTCCTATATCGCAATCTATTAAATTTGATAGCATATTCTTTGATATAAATATATAATCAATCCTTGAATAACTCTTAAATCTAGGTGAGTAAAAGGTATATTTCCTCTCTTCTCCTTTTAATACTCTCCATACATCCCTTAATTCTTTCCCCTCCATTAATTTAGCTAATTCCGTCTTCCCCCCACCTCTAGCATCTCTAATAATATTATCCCTATCTTTCCCTTTATGAATTACCATATTAAAATCTCCTGCCATCACAATATTTTTGTTCCCTAAATCTCCCCCCATATCAAACACTTCTTTAAAGAATTCCATTTGATTCCCATTTGGAGCATAGACATTAATCAACACAAATTCTTCCCCTTCCATCGTACAGTAGATTATAAGGATCCTTCCATTCTTATCTTTCTTTACACTTTGAATGTCAATACCACATTTCTTCGAGATTATGGTTGCCACACCTCTCGCTTTGGAAGTACCACATGACTTTTCATACACTCCTATTTCCCTCATTCGCAACTCATTAACCCCCTCCTTTGTCTGATGAGTTTCCTGCAAGAAGATTATATCAATTTTTTCCCTTTTCAACATTGTTTCAATTCTTCGTCTTTTAACCACCGTTCCTAGCCCCTTAACATTTAACGTTGCCCATCTCAATTTATTTTCCATCTCTTAATTTCAACCATATGTATCCATTGATCTCGGTCGGTGAACCCCATACCCCCCTTCCCCTCCCTCCCCCCACACAGACCCTCAGTATCCCCCCCCACCCCCCCCTCCCTTCCCTCCCCCTACACTTACCCTCCTTTTACCCCCCTGCTCACCAGACCTCTGGGCACTGGTCCCAATTATTTTAGAACTCTTCAGGGGGGGGGAACCGGCCCAACCCTCAGAGCAAAGTCCGAACCTCCACTCCTTTACCCTTTCCCCACTGATCCCATTTTATTGACTAGCCCCTCCAACCGCTCCTTCTTCTTGGACTACTTCTCCCGGGTCGTTGGGATCGATTATGCCCAACTTCTCCAACAGCTGAATTCCTTGCTCACACGATGTTATTCTTTCTTGCTTCCCACACCAAGCAAATCTCAGAAATACTGGATATCCCCAATTGTACGTTATCGATTTCTTCCTCAATGCTGCTGTACATATCTTGACACTCTTCCTCCACTGGATGGTCTGCGGGGAAAGATCCTGAAAAATCTCAATTGCTGTTGCTTGAATCATTGGTTGAGGTTGTTTCCTGATTGCTTGCATCAATTTTTCTTTTTTATAATAATTTGCAAATTTAACAATTATGTCTCTTGCCTTTGAAACCAACTCGATGCACCCGTTCAAGATCATCTTCCTCCCAGGCCCCCTCCGGAAATTGTGTTTTTAACCACGACAGAATTGTATCTCTTAAATCTTTTAAATTCTCTCTTTCTTGTTCCGGATATTTTCTTATGCGCAGATTTGCTCGTCTGTCCCGATCCTCCATAGCGATAATGCGTTGTTCATGTTGAGAAAGTTGGTCCTCATGCTTCTTGCAAGTTTCAGCCAGAGCTCTTGTGTCTGTCTGCAGCACTCCAACATCCTTCACCACTTGTGTTAAGCCCTCCATAAGTTCCTCTTGCGTGTCTTTAATGCGCTTGGCCAAGCGCTCTTCAAGCCCAACAAGCATTTTATTTATATCCACCTTTAACTCGTCCATTGGGTCTGGCTGCCCTCCTCTGGTAGTCTTTGGAATTACAACTGGGTCTGCAGTTGGAATTTTTACTGGCGACTTCTTTGCTGTCTTCTTATCTGGAATGTCTGGCATGTTTTGCTCCTCCAGACGCGTCAATCTCTGCCAGGTACGATCCGAACCGCGCTCTTTTGAGGATCTTACCCAGGCTGGGGTGGGAGCAGAAGATTTCTTCTGTCGTCCCTCCTTCTTTCTCATGAATTATCCCCCACCCTGTCTGCTTGTTCCTCTTGTTTACGTCAGACTGGATTACAAGTTCACTGGGGATTGACTTTAATCATCTTCTCAATAATCAGTTTTATTTCCAACAGTCTCTCCCCCAGTAACCTACTCAGCCAGTCTGCCTTAAATCCTCATTTATAAGTCCATAAATCGCCTCAAATATGGCCGCTTCACTTTCGTTTCTCCTTCAAGAGCTGACGACTCTTACAACCCCTCCTCTGTCCCTCCAGAGATCAATCAGTTCCAGAGACATAAGCGCTTGTTCACACAGTCAAAATGCGCTTTAACAGCCGGAGCAAAATAAAACTCGCTGTTTAACGCGCATTCAATAATGCGCATAATCGGAGAGATAACGCGCCTCTACGCCCGATTTGCACTCCGTTCTTGTAGAGGTAATTTTTTTTAAGTGCCTTGAAAGAGCTTTAAACCTCTCTTGTAGAGGCAGCCTATCTATCATCTTCCCGGGCTGTGTACCAACACAAGAGATATGTGTGCATCTTTCAAAACATGCTTGTCTCTCCCTCACATGTTATACTTCTAACATGCACAGTCCTCAGACACAGAGACCAATTGAATTGAGGTTTCTGTCCACAGTGGAACAATAGGTCAGCAGCTTTACCATGTACAGACCAAGATTTTGGCCTGGGTAGAAAATAATCAGCCAGTATCATTTGTATAAGTAACTCCAACTTTCTTCAAAGTCTGTTTAGAAAAAAGAAGAACCAACAAGTTGCTACTTTACAGAAACTGACCAGGGAGCTGCCGAGATGCTTCTGAAAGCCCTGCGGTGGGTGCACAGTGGCACTGCGTTGGTTACATGATGCACCAGCCATCTTGTGAAGCTGCAATTTCAAAAAGCCCTGACTTTTTTGCTGGAGAGAGGTGAATACAGCGCATCTGCCATCTATCCCCGCTCCTGCATCACAGCACAGGCATTCCCCAGGTGGATGGCGACCCCAGGCAGAGGGCAAGGGGTGGGCCCAGCGAACCAAATGCCCTTTGGAAACCCCGCACCCTCCCTTTATGTCGGGATTAGCCACCACCACCCGCAGTAGAGAAAGTGCAGGGCTTTATTTAATGTGGCAGCAACCCAGAACAGTATATGCAGCCCCATGCTGAAGGTACAGTATGGTGCATGGGCTTATTATTTTCCAGCCTGCTAGTTTAGAGTCACAGATCTGCAGGAAGACAGTGATTTTTGTCAGCTGCAGAGACTTTGAACTGAATGTTTATCTAAAACTAATACAGTCAAATGTTGAAACGTTGACAGTTGAAGGAGTAAAAAAAAGCCCAAACCTAGCTTCTCAGCTTAGTAAGCTGCTTTAATAATTTTGCTGCAGCTGTGTGCTTGTTTTCTTCCATTTCCTGATGCTTGTTTACGTTATACTTCTGTCCAGTTCCTAACCACGCCATTTATTTGTTGTTACTGTGAACCTTGGAACTTCCAAGTGATGTGATATTTACAGCCAACAAGAAAGAGGTGGACACCAGCATTTGATTATAGCAGAGCCACACGTTTATGTGGCATTTACAGGCAATCATTCTTCTTGAAACTAGTGATCAACACTTATTTGGCTGAGAAACTGGCCTGGTTCTCCATGCCGCTATTATTTCTTGGGTGGCTTTATCACACTTGAGCCATGCCACCTTCCACAGCCTCCAGATGTGTTGGAGCACAACTCCCATCATTCCCAGCTCACAGAGCCAATGGGATTGATGGGAATTGCAGCCTTGGACAAGGCTGACCTATAGTGTAGTCCTGTGCTTGGTTAGGCTTTGTGCAGGTCCTATCTCCAGCAGTTGCACAAAAACTGCCGGGCAATCCCTACCTTGCCCACCATGCTGGTGGTTACAGGCACCCCCTGGCCTCTGGGAAACCCCCCTATCTCTACATACAGTACATTCATTTCTGATGAGCCGCAGTCTCTTCCCTTTCACTGTCAGCTTCACTTGGCTTCTTACATGTCCTCTGCTACTGGTGACCAACTATCTTCACAAGATCATTTTGTACTAAAAGTAGAACTGGCACCTGCAGCAGTACTTCTTCCTTCACTAGCTCCAAAACCTATGTAATATTAGTAAGATGATCCATCCCTCACTGGAGAATCTATATCTCTCTGACCAGAAGATCATCCACACACTCAGAGGTGCAGGAACTGGACAAACAGAACTAGCGAGTTCATGGCAGGGGCTGTACTTTGATTCTTAGACACTTTTATTTATCTATCTCGCCCTGGCCTCCATCAAGATCTTTGCCTTAACCACATGTTCCAGAACTTGCATTGCCTTTAATTGTTTGCCCATCTCCATTGCCTCTCCCTTTCCTATAAGATCCAGTCACCTACCATACCTTCTCCTGGATACTACTTTAATTGTCATTTGAGACTTTCCCCTCCCTGTGGGGTATCACCATTCCTCCCTTGCTCATTACTGTTGTAGGTAGCCCATTTGACTTCCCCAATAATATGTCATGCTGGGGTTGGAACCCTTTTAGTTTGCACATCTGTGCTCAAATGTACATTGCACTTCCTGGCGGTATTCTCCTCCCGACAAACATGGCTGCTGGTGTCCTCATCTGGTGCATGACGGTCATGGTTGCTTTGGCAGCGATAATTATCAGCACATGACCACTATCATCCTTCATTCCCGGTGAGGCCCTGTCTTCAAGTGATATTGTCTGCCCATATCTCTGATTGTTTCATATCCCACTGGAGGATTAGGACAAGTGCCATGCTTATGCTAAATTGTTCATTGTATTGAAATTCTGCTGGCTCTGGTAATGAACAGTCATCTCTTAGTTGTGCTGATGGTGATGAGCCCATCTCTCACCTGCCTTGTCATCCTGCCTCCATCCAGTTCTTAGTCCAGCCACAAGGAAGCCTGAGTAGACCCCAAACCAAGAGAGCAATGCTTCAGCCTCGATCCAACGTCTAGCACATATGGCCCACCTGAGCCAAACTGAAGCCAAGCCATGTGGAATGAGATCTACATGATTTTGTTGCCCTGTTCTGGTTGTGATGACTGGAAGCTCCCACTCTTGAAAGACATTCTTCCCAACCCACGTTGTCCTGGAAGCTTTCCAGATATGATGCACTGTGGCCATTTTGCAAAGGGGGAGGGTGGGAGGATGGTGTAGCCCCCATCTGCCCTGTAACCATGTCCCTCTCCACATGTTCTGCTGAGGATTGGGAAGGGAGGATTTCCCCCTATTAAATAAATCTGCAAAGACCTGAAATGTCATGTAGAAATGCTTGATTTTTACAGCATGCTGCAATCTCCTCCACAAATTGATTTATGTTACAAATAGGATTGTAATTATAACATTTATTTTAAATGACACCATTTGCATGCATGTAGGTTGCTTTGAAAACTGTTTTCTTCACCAGACTGTTAAGACCATTTATTAGCCAATGAAGATTAATTGTGTTAATCATATTTTTATAAAGGGGGAGGGTAATATAAAACGTAAGTAGTAATACATAACATGTTTGTCACTCAAGATGATCCAGTTCTAAGGCCCAGTGTAGTTGCTGGAAAGAACACTATTGATTTTGAGGCACTTTAAATGGGGTTTGACTAAGTGGACCTAATTTAGTTCCAGAACTACTCGTTTGGAGTTAATTGGCTGAAGTGAGACCTTTGGTTTAATTACTGACCTGTTCTACATTTGTTTGCAAGTTTTGTTTGTAACACTGTGATACAATTGATGTTAGAATGGAATTTAGTACCCCAGTTCAGGGCACATTTTTACATTTCAACGTATAAAGAAGGAAGAAAGATGCAAAATTTGATACAAAGAGCATCATCAGATGGGGCAGAATTGCATTTCCTTACCATCACTTCCCCCCCCCTCGCTTCTGTCCCTCTTTCTTTATGCAGGGAAGAAAGAGGAACTAAACAATCACCACATGGCCCATTCAGTGGGCGTTTTTATCCCACTGCTTCTCCTGCACACAGAAGGAAATGGCGGCACGTTTCACTACAGCCGAACAAAGTCGGATTTTCTGGGACCCTTTTTGTGATGGGAAAATGAGCAGATGGGACAGGAGGTGCGCGGGAGGTGGACAGCATCGTGAAAAGGACCCTCAAAACACCATGAGCGGGCAGTAATGGCCGTGTGATAAAGTGCTTGTCTGGTGCCACGCAAAATTTTGGTTTTCTATTTGATTTATTTAGCTAATTATTTAAGCTGCTTCTGTACTGCTTGCATCCCAGAATTTCCTAGCGGTGTACATTAAAAACACATATAATGCAATATAAGAGTTAGAGATTGGGATGAAAGTTGGTGCATACTTCAGGGCATATTTCTACACTTCAGATACCAGCCCGAAGTTGATCCCTTCACCTATTATCCAAAGGGAGCAGGAAAGTCATAAAATGCAAAAAGGCCAGTGTAGAAATGGCCTTATTGACCTGGTTGACACATCATGCTAAGCCACACTGGGATGTCACCATGGATAGTTGCAGGGGAGGATTAGTGTGATGTCTGAACTCGGTGCAGCTTGTCATGGGTTGGTCCTCGCAAACAAGGCACCCTAAGACCCTTGGCTTATAGTAATGTTGTTTAGGGTGATTTGACATAATGTCCTAACTCAGCATAGTCGCTTCAGTGTGGATTGTTCAAAATGGCAAGAGAGCTTTAAGCCAAATATGCTGGTCTAAAGCAGAATAGTTACTGCACTTTAGCAGATTAGCACAAATCTCCCACAAAGTTTAAAAAAATGAAAAAAGTTGCATTTCTGCATTTCTGAACGTGGGGGGACGGACATTAAATTTGTGTACATCTTCATGAAGGAGAAAAAAAGAATTGAATTTGTACAAATCTCCTCAAAGGTGAAAAAAATATATAGAAAAACCCTCTACTCTGCTAATGAGTGCAAATGTAGTCATTAATTGACTAGTGGAGTAGGGTGCTGAGGTTGTGCTGCAAAGACCCATGGGATATATGCTGGGCACAGGCTGGAGGACTAAGGAGGAAACAAGCCAGGGAAAATCACAGAGAGCTTGATTGTCAGTCGGGGGAATGTGGGTTATCAAGAGAACAACCAACACACTGAGAGTTATTTTCAGGGTGGCTTATTGTGATGTGCGAATTGGCCCACTGAGGGAGGGGGGCATTGAGTGTGCCTTCCCTAAGGGCATTTAAAAAC
This sequence comes from Anniella stebbinsi, assembly GCA_029215795.1. NCBI lineage: Eukaryota > Metazoa > Chordata > Lepidosauria > Squamata > Anniellidae > Anniella > Anniella stebbinsi. Next base: position 52,887,917 of record JARDYH010000003.1, read on the forward strand.
CTGGAGCCGGCACTGCCTTATATAACAATGTAGCCAATGCTTTGGATGAGGAACTTTTTTTTTTCTGTAGAACTTGGGATCTTGTTTCAATTATCACTTTCACACTAGATTACTGTAATGTGCTTCATGCCCTTAAAAGCCATCTGGAACCGTCCAGTTGGTACAGAATGCAGCTGCTGGGGTTTTGTTTGTGATCAGCACAGTGGATCATGTTATGCTTGTCCTAAGTCAACTTCACCGGTTACCAATTTGTTTCTGGACTCAATTCAAGATGCTGCCCTAAATCATAGGTGGGCAACTCCCTATTCCAAAGGAGATTAAGTGTAATGATCCCTCTTTACTAGCCAAGAGGAGACACAGGTCTTGGCATGGTTAGTAACAACTTTAAAGACTGAGATAACAGAATGAAAGCTACTGCTGTACACATTCAGGACATTTTACATTGCAAGGAGAAAACCCAGCTCAAGCCCCACACCCATTATCCAGGTAGCCAGAAAATATGTAAAAACCTAACACAATGGGTGAAATACAAGTTGGACATCCACTTGCACAATAGGACTCGCCCTCTCTTCTTCTCCCTGTAGCCCCGTGGGCTTCCTAAAAGTCTGTTTTAGAGGGCTCCCCAACCTTGCTTGGGAGGAAGAAGGAATGGCAGTTTAAACGGAGGGAGAACCAGCAGAAGAACTTTTTTGGATTCTGCCCAGTGCAAGACCTTCCCTGAACACAGACATACCAGAATGAAAGTGGGTGGATGCATTAATGACACAATTTACCCATGTTTTGTGTTCAAGTCCAAGCCTCATCATCTGATCCATTGTTCAGAATGCCAGGAATAAATGAAGCCTCTCAAGTACTGTACTTTAAATACATTCCTTGCAGTTATAAGCTGTTTAGTGTCATGGAAAGGCAGGATTATAAAAACTTTAATATAGGCTAAGTAAACTTGTGATCCACTAAGCTGAACAGAGCCCACCACCCAGGCACTGTGGCTTGCCAGCTGCTTCGTAGCATAGCTATTTATTTCTTATGACAGGCAGCCAACAAGGACAGGAAATGCATTACCTATGTATACATGCACATGTGCATCAATGCCTAAGGGTGTTCCTCTGTCTGTCTTAGAAGGAACTGACAAATTAGGGGGAAAGAACAAGGGCGAAGAAATCTCCACAACTGTCATCAAAAGTGTCAGTGCATGCAAAGAACTAAATCTTTTTACCCACTTCCCATCTGTTGTTGAAATATCAGTTTAATTTCTTCATAAAACACATTCACAAGACATGGAAAATCTGGAGTTTAGAGACAAATGATAGCAATTGATCTTTGAAGATTGAGTGCTTCATGTGGGACAAATAGACAACCTCAGCAAGACTCAAAAATCCTGGGGAGCTGTATTTATCAGGCTGGCATTTTAAAAAGACAAGTTACCCCACATTTTCTTTTCAATATTGATTAGTTAAACTGTGCAGTTGTCTTATTCATGACAAAACAGAATTGAACAGAACCTCGTTCAAAGGATAGGAAACTGGCGGTGGGAAACTGGCAGGCGGTCAAGAACTGAATTTAAGCAGCTCTGAAAATGGTACAAAATAAAATAATTTGAATGGGAAAAGGAAAAATAGGGCTCATAGTCACATAACAAGGAGAAAGTCAACCAGAGAGTGAGAGAGAGAGAGAGAGATTTAGGGTGTTTGGTTGTCAGGAGTAATTATCAATAAATGGTTATTTTATATGATCAACAAGAAATTTATTTGGTTTTGTGGTTTTTGTGTGATAAGGCTAATGTAGAAAATGAAAATGAATGTTTAGATTGTAAATAACTGAGGGTGCAATCCTATGTATGTTTAGACAGAAATACATGTCTAATTATACATGGGAATGCACCCTGGGCTATTGATTATCTGCCTTGAGTGCCATTTTTTTGTAGAAAGTTGGGACATAACTGAAATAAATAAATGTATGTTCAAATAGGTTAAGATCTCATGATATTTCTAGGAAACCTATGTGGAAGGTCAAAAAGGTGAATTAATTTAATGGCAAGTAGGGTTTCTTTTTTATTTGGCTAATGCTTAGCTTAGTGCAACCTGTCCATAAATTTCCCAAGAAATGTTATCTTGATGATATCTGCTGGAAAACTTTGTGTGCAAGCATCAGAGCAATGTTTCTGTATTAGAAAACATTGTGTGAGTTTTTTACTCTTCTATTACTTATGAACCCATTCAGATGATTAAAGGGGGGAAATCATCTGATAGTGCAATGCTTTACTAATTTAGATGTCAGGGAAGAGAAAGGGTCCATTCTGTTCAAACGGTGCCCAACCAGCTGCCCACAGGAAACCCACAAAGAGAACAGTGATGCCGTGTTTTGTTTATGAGGGGCTTTTCTGTAAGAGAGAAAACTGAAAAACTACTCAGATAAAATGGATTTTCCATACATTGAGTTACTTGGAGTATAACCCATTTGATAAGCTTTTACATGTCTGGTATAAGATGAATCCCTGAGCCATAAAACAGAGCATACAGGTGGGACAGAGTTTGATGAGTGATTATAGTGTGAAAATGTGCTGGAACAATATGGTAGTAGGACAATGTCACTGGTCTGCCAACAGCTACAACTGCTGGATATGATGCATGAGTCTCTTAGAAACGTTTTTCAGCACAGAAATGGACAGAGAGATGCCATTGCAAAGTCAGACACATTGGCTTGGATCCAGAGTACATTAGTTGCATTTAGTTCCCCACAAAAGACAGTCAAAGAGTTAGTTATGACTCATGACTTATGTCCAGTTGATTTCAATAGGAGCTAAATACTACTTAGAATGCAATCCTAAGGGATTGATGCTTTATAGCTAGAGGGTTCGGATTATCTTCTCTGAGCACGAAAAAAATGTACAAGTGATAAAAGATCCCTATGTATGAACCGTGTGTTGTATGAACCATGTGAGTATAAGAGGTCCCTGTCTGTATCCCATGCCAGTAGCTACTGAAGAATAGGCCTTTTCTGTGGTGGCACCCAAATTGTGGAACTCGTTCACCATGCATGTTACTGAGTGCTTTATTTGTTATTTTTTCTGGTGCCTGTTTTCTGGTACCTTCCTGTTTACTCAGGCTTTTAATGCAATTAGGATTTCTCTATTTTCTTATATTTTATTTGGTGTTGTTATTTTTATAATTATTATTGCCACTTTTTTGTTGTTTCCTTGCTTTTATTGTGCTGCTGTTTGCTGCTTTATTAGTTTATAGTTACATGTTGTTTTAAATCTGTCTGCAAGGGCTCTTAAAGCAGAAAGGTGTGTGGTAAAGTTTTTTAATGCATGCACATGTATTTTTATTATTTATTTAAAATATTTCTAGACTGTCTTTCAGGGCAGAAACTCTACCAAGGCAGCTTACGACATGAAAATTCTAATAATAATAATAATAATAATAATAAGGCAGCAAACATTCATAAAACAACAGACACACGCAATAAATCGTTATTAAACCTACCGCATGATTGCAGCTACAGAGTAAATACATAGATCTTCAGGGCCTTCCTAAATGCCTGCCATGATGGGGTATGACAGACTCCTAATGGCAACCCATTCCAAAGGTGTTGGGCCACTGTAAAAAAAGGTCCTGTTTCATGAACTTGCCCACCAGCAACTGGTGCATAAGCGTAAATGAATCGCACCATTCATCTTATTCAATGTGTTGCTTCTTAAGTCATATCAGTGCAAGGCAACCCTGTACATTGAAACATACACATATAGTTGGGCACAAGGGTCCATCTAGGTCAATATTCTGTTTGCAAAGTGGCCAACCAGCTGCCCATGGGAAACCCACAAGTAGGACATGAGTGCAGCACCACCCTCCCAATCATGTTCCCCAGCAACTGCTGTATATAAACATATAACCTCTGGTACTCGAGGTAGCAAATAGCCATCAGGATTAATAGCATTGATAGCCTTCTACTCCAGGAATTTGTCTAACCCCCTTTTAAATCCATTCAAATTTGTGTCCATCACTACATCTTATGGTAGTGAATTCCATAGTTTAACTATATGCTGTGTGAAGAAACACTTCCTTTTATCTGTCCTGAATCTCTTGCCAAACAACTTTATGGGATAAGCCCGAGTTCTAGTACTGTAACAGGCAGAAAAATGTCTCCCTTTCTTCACACTATGCATAATTTTGTATACTTCTATCATGTCTCGCCTTTTAAAAGTAAGTTATTAATATTTTAATGGGCAGATTTAAAATATGAAGAAATGTTTCAAATGGAACTCATTTACTGAAATGTTCTCTAATTAATTGCCTGCATTTCATTGGATACACCCCATGCTGCTCTGTGTCAGCATGATCCTACCAATCAGTACTCTTGTTTGTTCATGTCACCAGTTATTCAAATGTTTTCAATCTTTATCAGGCTATTTGAATAAAATGGTTTTATTTGTATATATGTAAGCATATGTGAGTGATAAATAGTTAGAAATCTGCTTAAATGCTACAGCTATTTTTTTTTTTGTCCATGCTCCAAATCTTTTCAAATTATGGATATGGAATCCAACATTTGTTTTAAAATCGGAGAGTTCCCATTACCATGACAACAGGCCAATATTGTATTTTGTTCGTTCCTAGGCAGGTAAGATGTTTGCACATTCAGGGTAAAAGAGCATCAAAAATACGACAGGAGAAATAACCACTATCCCTATGCCATCAAGACAGACAGACAGACAGACAGATGTGAAGTTAGACAGCAAAACTAGACAGGGATAGCTATGCCCACAAGCATTGTTCATTGTGCTGCATTAGAATTCTTTAAATCATGCAATTTACCATTCTGTTAGAAGATTGTTTTTATTATGACGAGATAATAGGGAATGCTTTCAAAAAGGTGGTCTATTAGCTTTCTTTTTGTTCATTGGGTTTTCAGCATTTTGATCAATGCGTCCCTCTCTTGCACCACAGGAATTCAAGAGTTAAGCTACCAATTACACAAACAGCAGGGAAGATGATGCACTCTGTCTGAATAGCTGTGTGATATGAAAGCTCTCTAGGCAGTCATTTAAGGGGGGGGGGGACAAAAGAGAGGCACAATGGGAGGATTTCCCTGGGTTTAACCATTGTACTATGCCATCCAACAATGTCTAAAGATCTATCTCCCCATTTACAGTTGTTTTAAAATTAACATGCAGGAATCCAATAAAATGGAATTCACACAGGAACAGGGTAGCTCAAACCTGCCCACCTATAATTTTTCAGTATGTTAGATGCATTCTGTTCTCAGACCAATAATAAAGATTTTGTTTTATTTTCCCCATTTCCAATGCTTGGAAAGCTGGGGCTCATTTCTGACTACAGGACATTTCTGTGTGGGAACCTGAAAAGGAGTGATGATTGAGACTTAGGCTCCAATCCTTTACACACTTACCTTGGACTAAATCTCATTGCATGTAATGGGACTTAATTCTGTTAAATGCTCCTATGTTGCAGCATATAAATGGAAATTCTGTACTAGTGCACATTTATGTGAAATGATGCTTCACATCAGATGGGCACACCACGCGCAATTGCACAAAGAGATTGGCCTCGGGTGTTTTTTGTCTTTCCAATACGTTGATACGAACAATGGACAACAAGATTATAGTGGGGGAAGACACATGCAGATAGTTACCATTAAAAAAAATACCTGAAAGCATTTCTCAGATTGAGGATTAAGTTAGCAATGGAGTAGAATTCACCTCTCCACTCAAAATGGAAATGCTGTTCGTATTGAACAAGAGTACTTGAGAGGGAAGTATTTTATTAGCATCATTCAGATTTTAATTTTCTCTCCTGTGCAATATAGTATAGCAGTGAAAAGGCTATAAATATTAAATTGACTTAGGCAAATTCAGAAAAATCTCTGTGTGTACTTACTTTAATCCCAGAGAGATTTGCTCAATATAACTTTGAACAAGGGCATGTTTTGTACTGTATTACATGGTGTTGTCCAGGTTGTTTTTAAAAGAACTATGGAAGAATGTACTGCATTGAAAACCATTGCGGAGAGCACATGGCAGGATAGAGCATCTTAAAAGAGACTCAAAATAATAACCAGACAAGAAGGAATACTAAAAATTTCATGAGATGGACTAGAATGTGGTCCCTAGGTCCCTAACACCTGGCAACATCAGATTAGGTTGAATCAGCAAGTGCATTCCCCCAGACCCAGTTGTCAGCTTTAAAATCTTGTTACATTTATTGCTCTATTCATTCTGAGGCCCTGCATTCTAATTTCTACCATGAGGATAAATTTGTTGCTCATTTGCATGTGAAGGCTCACAATGGTGCAGTAATAATCCAGCCATATGATAGACAGCAGAATTGCAACCCTCTCACAGTGTTAAGTAAGATTCAGAAATGTGCTTATATTTTATATGCTAGCAAATTTACATTTTTGACAGATTAGTTGCATCGCCTTTCTTTTCAACTTCAACAAAAACAGTTAAGATATATATTCAGCATGGTTTATTACAACATATAATGCTCTGATCAAAAGCTAACTGTGTCAGCATTAAGTACTTAATCTGAAGTAAATTGATGGCCACATGTTCATAATATGATTAGTAAGTGTGTTTGAGAAGCCTCACTTTCTCCTGGCCGTCTCGATAATGGACATAGAAAAGGACACTACTTAACTCAGAAGACCCAAGTCATTAGTAAAGAGATAAGATGCATACTCTACTCTAAGAACCAATCTACACAAGAGCTTGTAATGTTGTGAATTGGTTTTTGTTATGTTTTTATTGTGAAGTACTTACATTTCTGTGGAGGATTTTCCCTAACTATAAATTGGTTAGATCACACTCTCGTGTTTCAGTCTTTTCCTGTGTTGTTTCTTTTTCATTTTGTCTTTACCACATCCACTTCCTGCTAATACGAACTTCCTTTCAAGGCATCAATCATTGCTGCAACGCATGCGTGGATTTGTGAATAGTTTCTGTTTCCAACAGAAACAGGAAGCATTTGGGTGCCTCAAATGAAAGCACCGCCCACAGTTCAGTGATTGATTACAAGACGGTAGAAAGCACCTCCTCAGATACGGTAAGGTAAGCCACATTACTCAACTTAAAATGATGTTTAGTAAGAAAATAAAGTAATATACACAGTTACATCGATATATTGAAAGATTGATATTTATTGTTACAGTAACAGCGTCATGTGGCCAAATGACTGCTCGAAACCATTTTAAAATGTAAAAAACCTCAAGTGTAGATTGGCTGTAAATAATATAAGAACACCAATGAATACAAAACTCTTCAAGGCAGATGAGACACTGCATTGTGTATTATATCTTTCTTGGATGGCTTGAAATGAGTTTGGGATAGATTAAAATTTAATCTTGTCACGCATCAACACTGTAACAGTACATGGCCATTTGATGTGGTCCAGGAATTTGGACTGAGACATTTGGTAAGGACCTCTGCCTTCACCTCATTATGTTGCCTTAAGTGAGACACTGTGGCATATAGCCTTTCCCTGTGCATGTTCCCTTGAAAGAAAGATCCGCTGAGTATGAGCTCCATCAGACGGGGGGGGGGGGGAATCACACTTCCCTACCATCACTTCTCTGCCCTCTCTTTTGTTGCTCAATACTTCCTCTTTCTCAGAAAGAGGAAGTAAACAACGTGCACATGGCCCATTCAGCGGGCCGTTTCAACACGCAGCTTCTCCTGCACACAGCAGGAGATAGTGGCAAGTTCTATCTCTAAAATAACTTGGACTTACTGAGGTCATTTTTTTATTGTGGGAAGAAGGCTAAAAGGGGCAGGAGACGCACGGGAGGCAAACGACATTGTGAATAGGACCCACAAAAATCTGTGAGTGCCTAGCAATGAGCGTGCAATCAAATGCTCGTCTGATGATGCTCTATGTGTATGTTTGCAGCCTTAGCTTCATTTTTCTTTCTATAAAATACTTTGCAAGGTCATTATCAAGCTAAACTGCACCAAGCGTGTATGCCAGTTTGCCAGACTAAAATACATAGATGCAATAGTGACTGATAACTAAGAACAATATGTGTGGCTGCTTTTTCCCTTTCTGCTAAGCCATTCTTTTTCCTTTTTTTCTTTTTCTTGTTGTTACCCATATATAAACCATGTGGCCACATGTTAATAGCCCATATATATATATATATATATATATATATATATTCCTAACACTATTATCTGAGTCCTGCTCTAAGCAAGCACATTACCCAGAATTCTTCATGGTGTTTCATATGAACAAGCCCGGGCATGAGAAAAGGGGAGGAAAGGTCATCTGAGAGCTGGCGTATAGAGCAATGCACGTAGCAGAGAATCTAACACTTTAGAATGCCATTCCGGTAGTGAAGGTACTAAGCTTATTTATTTGTTCAGGGCAGTGTCAGTATTTTCTTTCTGGTAATCTACTTTCATACAAATGTGAATACTGCTTAGATCATGGTGCAAAGCAGACATCACACACACAAAACTTAATGAAGCATTTTGACAGCTGTTATATACTGCTGTGCAGGGCAGAATCTGGTAGCTACACATCTCGTATTCCTGTTGTGGAATCAGAATGTTTTGACATGCAATGCAGATAGTTGTAAATATACCAAGAAAGAACGTGTGAAGTGAAAGCTTTGCTCTCTCCCCACACCTACACAGGCCTTTATCACACTTACGGTTTGCTTCTGCGGGTTCCCCCTCCATTTCCTATGCAAGTGTAGCCTTTTTAATCACACATGGTCGGTTTTGCTCTGATACCTCAGCTCAGCCTGCTGAACTTGCCTGAAATGGACTTTGTCCGTTCAGGGTTAAATCAAAACAGAAACTAAAAACAGAGCACTCAGGACATGAGAACAGCAGGAGGGGGACGTCATGCGAGTCTCGCACTGAAGATCTGGATCAAAGTCGCGGTGAGTGTGCTTACAACCACGCGTGTGATAATGGCCACACACAGTGTTCCTTCCTTTTTTTGGTGGGGGCAGCCCACCATTCAAAACCTAAAACCATCAAATTCAATAACATAGTAAAACATAATGCAAAATCCCTGAGTTTAAAACAGAATACAATAGCAATATGTAGAATGTGTAATGTGCCCCCTACAGTTATCAGTGCAGTTCAATACCACTATAAAGCAGTAGTGTAGATCTAGCCCTGGAGAAGGATCCCTGAAGATAATCTTAGGGCAGATCTACACGTCGTCCTCGACGCGCCCTCCCTGCACCACAAGCTGCTTCGGAGCGCTGCACCCCGCCCAGTGTGGACCAAGCCTTGGAGGCTCTGCCCACGGCCTGCAGCCGCAGCCGCCGCCCTTTCATCCCGGCCGGTCCCGGGGAGAGAGGAGGGAGGGGGGAGGGTTGTAAACAAAAGCCAGCGATTGGGAGAGGGATTTCCCAATTGCTAGCTTTTGTTTACAACCCACCCTCCTCCCTCCCCGGGACCGGCTGGGAAGAAAGGGGGGCGGCGGCAGCGCGAGCAGAGCCTCCGAAGCTTGATCCACACTGGGCGGAGTGCAGCGCTCCGAGGGCGGTTTGTGGCGCAGGGAGGGCGCATCGAGGACTACGTGTAGTTCTGCCCTTAAAGTTTAGGCATATCTATATAGAAGATGATCCTACAGGTAACCTGACCCCAAGCTATTCAGGGCTTTGTGGGTTAATAGCAGCCTGAACTAGGCCTGGAAAGAAATTGGTATACAGTACAGATCATAAAGCTAAATCATGATATTAACTCACAATTTCAATAAAGTATTATTGCATGCATAGATCCAAGGCAAATTCAACACCAAGTCATACCAATGCACACTTAACTGTGTGCTTTATTGCAGCCTCAGTTTCTATACTGTACAAAATAGCCAGTGGGTTGAGTCTTGGAAAGACCTGGTTTTAAATCATAAGAAACGTTAGTGGAGGCACCTCTGGGGAAGAGTTCCATAAAAAAGGCCCTCTCATTTGCCTTGTCATCTCAGATAGTAGGGGCACCAAGAGCAGGGCCTCTGAAGAAGGTTAGAGGCAGGGGCCGTTGCTCACATCGTGGTAGAGCACATACTTTGCATGCACCAGGTCCTAAGTTCAATCCCCAGCATCTCCAGGTAGGGCTGGGAAAATCCTGCCTGGCCCTGAAACCTGAGAGCTTCTGCCAGTCAGTGTCGACAATACTGGGCTAGATGGATGAATGGTCTGACTCAGTATCAGGCAGTTTTCTAGGAGCCTATCAACACAGTACCTTGGAACGTTTTAAATAGTATTTTAAAACGTTCCAAATAGGTGCATTCCAAAACGTCTTAGGCCACATTAAGGAGTACGCACTCTTCTGTCCGTCTCTTTTTGTTTCATTTTTAGAATGAGTATAGGGCTAAGCATTGTGGGTGTTGTAGTTCACTTGCCCACTTACTCCTTGGCCCCTCTTTCTTCCCCACCAATCAACAGTTAAGCATTTGGGTGCCGGTAAATGAAGCACTGCCCCTACAAATCACAAACAGAAAGGAAGGACAAATTATTTAACTTAAAATGATTTATTAAAAGTAAAAACCATTGTATATAGCTGAAGTGAGTTTTTTAAAAAAACTCGGGTATACAACGTTCATCATGAGGCCCAAAGAGTTTTCGTAACCCTTATAAAATGTTACAAAGCTAGTGTGTAGATCAGCTCTTAGTTCCTATCTCAGTATATGAGTAGCTTGATGTGGGAGAAGATTTTTTAAATATTATTTATTTAAAACATTTCTATACTACTTGTCATGAAAAACATATCCAGGTGTTGTACAGCAACAAACCATGCTATAAATATACAAATATAACAAAATATAATATACAATGTAACTCAAACATGCTAAAACATAACCCATTCACAGGCTAGTGGCTTTCTTAGGAACTAACTGCAGTTCCCAGGCAGCCTAAAAAGGCAGTCTCACATACAATGCAGTAGTTTCATCTGGAGGTTTCCAGAGAATGCCGTAAATAAGTGTAGACAGGTGACATCTATCCAGGATGGGTTGCAGCTGGCACACCAGCTTTGGCTGTTGAAAGGTATTCTGGGCCACTTGGGCCTCTGATGCACAGTCCTGCATTTGAAGGGCTGCCTAAGGACTGTCCTCTATTTTGATAGGTGTCCTCTCTTTGCAGGGCTGTCCAAACTAAGCCCAGTTTAAAGATAAAGATCGGAAGGAAGGGCTGGGCCTTGAAGTTGCCCATCAACAGCACCTGGACAGCACCTGAACAGCAGATTGAGCAAGGCACATGGGTCACCTGTTCACAGTCTTCCACATTATGATGTGATATGGTTTCTACTTAAATTATAATAATCCTCTCTAAATTTGCATCTATAAGGATGTAATCGTATGAGGATAGTCAGCAGCCTCCAAACTTCGACAACAGTGTTAGCTAAGGACAGTGTGTCCCCTCTGAATGAATGCTTGGAGGTGGTAATGGGCTGGATGAGGAAAAACAAACTGAAGCTGAATCCAGACAAGATGGATATGCTTACTGTCAAAAGGCCCAACCTGAGTTTGGAGGTGTGTCTACCAGTTCTGGATGGGGTTACACTCCCCCTGAAAGACTCTGAAAGGATCTACACTGTTGCTTGAAACGTTTTAAAGTGCAGTATAAAACATTGTATATTCCCACGGTTTATTAGGCCACATTATGATCTACTTATGTTTCAGTACATATTTTCAAACATCTTCAAAGCGATCTGTGAGGTCTCACTGTCCTCTGTGCGTCTCTTCCTGTTACGTTTTATCGTCGTACCGCAGTAAACATGCCCACTTCTTCTGCCTATGCCCTCCTTCCTTTCCTTAGCTTTCACTTCCACTTTGACAAGCAGAGGAGAGTCGAAAATGACTGCAAACATGAGGGAAGCCAACAGCTATATGCAGCATTTGGATGCAGGAAAATAATGTCACACCCACATGTTTGCAATCAGCTACTAAAATATGGTAGGGAAGGGCACATTATTGACCTTACAATGTTTTATGATCATAAAAGAACGGATTAAATCACAGAAGATTGTCGTTATTTACAAGGGATATAAATCGTAACAGTAAGTGCGTCATGTGGCCAAAAGAGTTCTTGATTCCCACTGTGTTCGCAGCTTGGGGGTGCTCCTGAATCCGTCACTCCAAATGACAGCCCAGATAGATGTAGTAGCCAAGAGTGCCAACTATCAGTTTCGGCTGATACACCAGCTGTGGCCCTTCCTAGAGTTGGAAGACCTAAAGGTGGTAGTGCACATACTGGTAACTTCTAGGCTCGACTTCTGCAATGTGCTGTACATAGGGCTACCTTTGCATCTAGTCCAGAAACTACAATTAGTTCAAAATATGGCAGCCAGGTTGGTCACCAATACACCTAGAGATGAACATATTACACCAATTTTAAAATCACTTCACTGGCTGCTAATTAATTTCCAGGTGAAATATAAAGTGTTGGTTTTTACCTTTAAAAGGCAAAAAAAGGAGAGAAGCAGGTTCTCAGAATGCTAAGATACTTTATTTCCAAGCCCAATGTGTTTTGGCCTATGTTGTTTTTTAAGGCCTTCTTCAGTCGCTAGAAATTATCGTAGGAAACTATCATCCTGTTAAGAGTATTTCTGCAGACATCTCTTATCAACCCCCTGAAGAAGGCCTTAAAAACAACATAGGCCAAAACGCATTGAGCTTGGAAATAAAGTATTTTAGCATTCTGAGAATCTGCTGCTCTCCTTTTTTTGCCCTGAGTTCGATGCTCTCCTCCTTTTGTTATTGTTTTTCTTTGGGGGGGGGGGGTGTACCTTTAAAGCCCTACATGGTTTGGGTCCAGGTTACGTGCACGATTGCCTTCTCCTGTACAATCTGCCCTGCTCACTCAGGTCCTCTGGGAAGAACTTGCTCAGTCAGCAAAAACTAGGCTGACAACCATTACCCAGAGGACCTTCTCTTCTGCTGCCACAGACTGGAATGGTCTGCCAGAAGAGATTCGCCAACTTAACAGTCTTCCAGATCTAAGAAAGCCATAAAGACTGATATCTTCCGGCAGGCCTACCCAGTTGAATTTTAAGTTGCCTTTTAATAATGTATTAGTTTTATATGTTTTCAATAATTCATTAGTTTTATATGTTTTAAATTAGTTTTATGTATTTTATGCTGTTTTGTATTTAATGTTGTTCCCCTCCTCAATCCAGAGGGAGAGGCGGGTAAGAAATAAATACATTATTATTATTATTATTATTATTATTATTATTATTATTGGATACCAAGGGTGGCAGTAGTGTGGAGGTGTTCTTCACCTCCGCTCTCCAGATGCCCTGCATTTTTGGTAGATGGTTGATTTCGCCCATCTAACAGCAACATTTTGGAGGGGAGGAGGCTGGGCGGCCATAGGAAAAGTCATATGCCTGCAGCCCCAATATCCTCCACTCCCCAATATCTTCTGGTACTGCCTCCTTTTCCCTTCACTGTGCTCCATTTCCAAGCACAGAGACTGTGCTGGCTATGAGCGGAAAGGGGGAACCTGGTTTCTAGGCTCCGATATCAGGGCTCTGTTTCTGACCTTGGAGCCCAGAAACCGAATAATTCTATGTTTACCCTCCCCAGACGCTGCCGGGGGGACATAGCATTGCTCCCTTAGTGTATATTAGCATATGAAAATGTTTATGTAAATTGGTATTCTTTTTTTGTCCTCTTTTTTGGTGAAGCATTTATTCTATTTTGGTGATTCTACCGCCACCGCCCCCCAAACTGATTGAACACCACTTCCCTCGCTAGATGAAGCAGCCACCAACAGTACCTTCATCTTGTCCAGGCTGAATTTTAATATTCAACCCGTCATCCAGAAGAGCACATGGTTATGTACTTGTTTGCAAGGCCGATTTAGCATTAATCTAATTATCTTTGTAAGTGTGCTCTCCCATTTTAAGACTTCAGACAGTAGCCTAAACAGCACGCTTAAGTTCATGTTCATTGCTCACTGATTTTTAGATGTTGTTAATTTTAACATCTAACCAGAGGAGGACGTCTGTACACATTGTAAGCTTTCCCATTACATTTTGAACACTGTTTGGTCCTAATAAAAGACGTTTACTATCCTGACTCTGTAACATCTGTTTCAGTTTGTCTCTGGGCCGCTGTCTCTGCTTATCCCCTGCTAGGAGCAGTGCCAGCAGGGAAATTCTGATTGACAAAGTCACCTGGTCGCTGGGCATGCTATATGTCCCATGACAATCTTTTCTGCAAGTGGGAACAAACTTAACAGCTGCATGCTAAGCTAAGTAAGCTTTTGTGTTTGGGACCAGGGAGTACCAATTCTGGATGCATATGGCTGATGCCAATGAAAGCCACGGTAATTACATATGCATGCCAATGTTATTGGTTTCTGAGCTGGCATACATGCAGAACCTGATATTTATCAAGCAGCCTCAATTTCAGAAGAAGTTTTCAGGGCTGTTTTTTAATCCCAGCAATAGCACGGCTGCCAGTTCTGCACTTAGAGAAATAGGTCAGTAAAAGCTGTGTTGCCTGGGGTCCCTATTTCCTTTGAACAGCAACGAAACAGGAGCAGTCTTCAAAGAAAGCAAAATATAGCAAAATCTGCACCAATAGGATTGAATAGGTCTTGGTCACAGGGAAGCTGATACTCTTGGTTTCTGGAAAGATTTAAGAACTGGAAGTGTGATACTTTGATCACTGTATGCAAGGAAATAGCACAAACATACAAATAGCACATGCATCCATTTTTCCTGTCTGAACTCAAAATGTGGGTTGGCTAAAGTCTAAACTAATATTGGGTTGTATACAATGGACAGTGGACAGAACACTGCTATTAGGATGGACTCCCTCTGTAGTTTCCCATGTGCCTTCCCCCAAAGTTATCCAGAGGATTGGGGGACTCTCCAGAGTAGATTCAGAGGGAAGGCACAGGAGTATAGGGGGAAGAGAGGAAGGGCAAGGCCCACTGTGTGAACAGAAGTCCACTTTTGTTACATTAGATGGAGCTCACTGCTCATATTAAATGTGCCAGGGCTGACCCTGCCATTAGGGAAAGCAAGGCAGCCACCTCAAGTGGAAGATGCTGGCAGCAGCAAAGTCCTGAAAGTGCAGTGTGTACCATCCATCTGTCATTGCAGGCTGCTTTCCTCAGATGAAGTGGAGGATGTTGCCCCTCATCAGTGTTGTAGTAAGATTCAACTGTTGGTCTGGGGTTGTGTACATGGAATTTGGGGTGAGGCATGCTATCCTGTCCTTCTTATGCAGGAAGTGGTCCAGCCCTGCCTATTCCTTCCCTCAAAATGTGCCTACCCTTAAGAAATTTCCTCTATCTGTGAACGTTACCACAACTCCTCCAATTCTTCCTTGTACTTTGTCTCCCTCTCTCATAATACTTTCTTTTAATATGGTCCGTGGCCCTATGTTTACTTTTATGTGGAATTATAAACATATTTACCTTATTTTTTATATATGATCTTCAAACTAATTCAATAAACTATTCTCTTCATAATATTAGAATCTTGGGTTGTCCAGTGAAGTTGGATTGGGAGATTAAGGACAGACAAAAGGAAGTATTTCTGCACATGGTTCATAGTTAAGCAATGGAATTTGCTTCCATAGGATGTTGTGATGGCCACCAATGAAGACAGCTTTAAAAGGGGATGAGATAAATTCCTGGAGGAAAAGGCTGTTAATGGCTACTAGTCATGGTGGCTATAAACTACCTCCAGGTCAGAGGTAGCATGCCTCTGAATACCAGTTGCCGGGAAACAACAGTGGGAGTGTTCTGTTGTGTTCATGTTCTGCTTGTGGACTTCCATAGGCAGCTTGTTGATCACTATGGGAAACTGGATGATGGACTGGTTAGACCTTTGGTATAATCCAAAAGGGTTCTTTTTATATATTGAAAACATCTACATTGACATTTTTGGCTATGACCAACCATAACAGGGATTGCAGGCAAAAGGGGGAAATAATGAGACGATACAACTGTATATGCTATCAAATTCGGGCCACATTTATTGAAGATCTGCAAAGGGAAACTGGGTGGGCCCTAAACTACGCCAGCAACTAGCTAGGCATTTTATATCAGGCAAAGCATTCTATGTCTGGCGAGTAGCATCAGATGATCGCCACACCCAGGTCATACCCCTTTTGGGGAGGGTAGACCGACCCATGCCACTCACCCCCCATGCCACATGACTCCAGTTGGAGTGATTTGAGTCAGCCTAACAGATGGCCTTATCCCGCCCACTAGGACCACACAACTCCCAGCGGAAGGCCTCAGGTATCACCTGTCACCAAACGACAGTGCCACAGAATGATCATCATCCCTTTCCTCTAAGCATGCCCGTACTAACAACCTAAGCCAAATGTGACCAAATTAACCAAGATCAATATATTATGATTCCTAAGACACTCTCTCCCCACTTACAGTGTGAAGTAGGTGAAAAAAACACACAGCCCAGGCCAATCAGACTATGTGCCAAAAATTCCTACTCGGCCCCCAATAGGGCAACCAGGTAAAACCCACACTGCATACAGGGAGGGAGGGAGCCATGCTTCGAAGAACCTGTAGGACTGGGTGAAGCTCCCTTATATAAGCGCAGCCACCCAGCCCGTTGGCGCCAAATATGCGCCAATGGGGAGAGACCACGTCTCTTATCACCCCACCTGCAACTACCTCCCCATGGCCAGTGCCAGGACGTGGTGGAAGGGCATTTACTGGAGCAGGAAACCCTTTGGCCCTGTTCAGACAACATGCTAAGCCACAGTGGTTAAGCACTTTGAACTAAACATTATGGCTAAGTGTGTCATGTAAACTCTTCCTAACCATGGTGGCTACATAACCATGATTTAAATACGCGCACTAACAATTTGCTGCAAAAGGGTTGGCAGCCTAACCATGGATTAATGTGTTTTCTGAACAGGCCCTTTCTCTCTCTTGATGTTGTTCCTTCCTGGTTTCCTTAAGGAAAATGTACTGCTTCTGCCATTTGCTTGTTAATGAAAGGCCACTAAAATGTGGTGTTAGAAATGACCATTCAGGTTGACCATTCAGTCTGCAAAAGTACAAAACAATCTGGAAGGTGAAAGCAAAGTTTCTTTATTGAAAATACAATCTTGCAAGATTGGGTGAGCTACGTAAAGTAGGCACACCCAAGCATAAAAATCACAAGTCTTTTATTCCCTAAGCATGGCCGCAAGAATCCCTCCCCTGTTTCCTCATTGGCCGAGTAGCCCAGGATTTACAGCCTATCCCGAACGCCTAATTAAACTACTAAAATCCCCTTACCCCATTTTAGCACCCCCAACTCTTATTTGCTAGTTGCAAGCTGTTTCCTTTGTCCCTGCAAGCAGTTTCAGCTAAACCTAGCCACAATAGCCATAATCTAACTACAAAAGCTATTTTTCTGCTGGTTCCATTCCATCACGAGCATAGCTTTAACCACAGGCCCACCTGCCCTTCCTTGTTTTCTATCTACTAGCGAGGTTCCATTACAAGAATAGCTCTACAACAGTTTCGGTTGTGCTGCCCTTCATGTTCCAAAGGTCACACACCCGTCAAGCTTCGTTGCTTGGGGACCGCAACAGTTTTCCGACGCTATTCTTGTACCTATGAGTAAGTTCTGCCCAGCCCTGCTTGTTGTTTCTTGATTAATATATTGCCCCAAAACTTTTTGGATTGATATATAGCCTTTAGCTTTTTGGATTAATTAATAAGTGCTTAGCATTGTCTTTAGCTTCTGAAAAAGCAGCATTATTATATTTCTCACAGTGGGAATGAAGAGCCATACTTGCAAAGACTATGCAAAATTCTAGGAGGTACCTACATTATCAACAGGATACTGATCCTTTTGACTATATAGAATCCACATCTGACATCGCCAGCATGCCTGATCCTCATGTTGCTGTTTTAACTTCAAACGCAGTCTGTTAACAACCACTGTTGACGGCATAAAGAATGCATATGCAACCAATGTGGGTGGTACTGCTCAATGACCACTGCCCTTTTTCATCTGTCTTGCTTTGCGCCAGACTGAGTTGCCGCAGTTTATTTCAGTTTTTCAGCTTTTGCATATGCATTCTGTTTTTAGAGCTAATTGCTGCATTTTTCATCTCATCAATTGGCTCAGTGGAGGAGTTTAGTGAATGGGTGACTTATATAGCCAGGATGGTTCAGTGAGGGATTTGCTAAAGAATCAATTCTTCTGTAAGGATGTTAAAACGGAAATTCATAGGAAGTTGCTCCAGCTAACATGGCAGAAAGTTCTGAGTGGAGAAGAGCTCCAAGATTGTCATGTTGTTAATAACAGTTGGGAAAGCCAGCATATGTGTTGGCGTTGTTCTGATCAAGTTACACTTCAAATATCTGTTACATGCTGCCACAATTTCTCTTAATACCAGGCAGAGTTTTGCAGCCATGACCTGGTCTGTCATCAGCCTTCACGTTTGGCTCAGATATTGTCACAGTGATTTCTTGGAAAGATGGCATTTGTGTCTCTTCTATCTGTCACACTTAGCAGAACAATGTTCCTATTGATTTGCAGGAGCAAAACCGCTCACTTTGTCTAGACATGACATTTACTATTATCTCTTTGCAAAACATGGTGATCTAAGGGCAGTGGAAAGAAGACTCCAGTATCGATTAAAACAAACTGGATTCATTAAAAATGCCACTGACATTTCGAGTGAACTGTGGCATTCCTTTCTTTAGCATTAAGCAGCATAGCTGTTTGAGTGTTGTGGTTCCAAATAATAGCTCCGTAGCTGAGGAACATGCCTTAGATTTTATTTATTTTCTTAAGATCTGTATGGATGGTGTTGGGTAATATTACTTGGATCTTGTATGGAGCCTCTCTGGCAAATTAAGAGGGAGAACAAGAACTGGGCAAACAAAATTTAATTACTGAAGATTAGCACTGGCTTTAGAGTGAATTTTCTGGGCTACTAATAGTGCCAGCAGATAAGGTATTGAGAGCATAATGAAAGGGAACTGGGGAAGGCTCGCCTGTATAACCCGCAGAGCCAGCTATGTCAGTATAACTCTTTGCTCCAAATATTTTGTAAAGGGAATACAATCTTTGTGTATTGCTTGTGGGGAGTTACTGTATTGCTGATGGTTTTTGTTCATTTCTTTGTTTTGTTTTTTGCTGCAAGCAGAGCAGAAGGTCAAGGGCAGGTTTTTGTTTTTCCCTCCCTTTGAAATCAATAGGGAAATAACTATGCCATGCCCCATTTCTTGTTAAAGGTACAGGAGAGGGCTTTGGGTTTGGCAGATCTGCCCCCAACATGTCCAGATTTCCCCCCACATCACAGTTCTGGAGGGACATCTGCAGGCCTAAGAATGGAAGAACCAGGGATGTTCAAGCTTACCAAAATTCCCCAAACTGTACTTTGAAGCTTGGTTCGGCTCACTCCTGGTTCTGTCCGTGACATGCCTTTCGGTTTGTTTGACTAGAGAAGTGCACATCTTGAATAGGCAAAGTGCACACTTTCCCCCCATTGACTAAAGTGTGAAAATGCTTCTTCTTTTAAATTTGCATTTCATGGTGTGCATTTCCCCTCAAATATAAGCATTTTTGTAACAGCTTTGCAAGTTCAGGAATGTGCAAACCATGGAGGTTTCTTACAGCATGTTGGGGGACCTCTGGTGGCGTGAGTATCATCCAGCCAGCAATTCTTTCTCTTCACTGGCCTAGCAGCACTTATGCTACTGCCTAATGCCCCTCAGCCTCCTTCCAGGTAAGCAAAAGAATGTTCCCAAATAAATAAATAAATAAATAGTTAGAAACAACTGGATTTTATTTTCCAGAAGGTGACATCCATCAAATTCCACACAATGAGAACAGCCTCACCTTTTCTACTTTTTCATGCAGAATTCTTATTTATTCTTCTGGTGTCAAATTAAAAATTCTCCGTTTTCAAAGTAATCCGCCAAAGTACTTTGACCCCAGCTGAGTTGGTTAAGAACAGCCTGTATTTGAACATTTTCAAATGAAAACCTGGTGTGATATTAGAACTAAACGAATTTGCTGCCAAAGCACATGGTTTGATTTGCAAGCTGAGTAATGCTGTACGAAAGGAAAAGCTGTTCAGTTTTGTGTTTTTTGTGTGTGTGTGTTTTCATTTTTGCTAAATAAGAATAAAAGTGATTTGTACATAATGATACCTTCTGGAAGAGGGGAATATAAGAGAAATAAGTAAAAGGTGAAAGGAAAGAGAACTTTAAACAAAAGAAAGTTGTCACATTATTGCATGTTCTATGTATAAATGTGGAGGGAGGGATGGGAAGCTCTCAGTAGAAGACAGTAAACTTTAAAGGTAGGCACACATTGGAATTTCCACACACACACACACACCATGCCCCTGTTTTTGGATGGGAAACAATACAAGCTCTCCTGCATCTTTTGTATGGCTTTGCACTTATGAAAGAATGAATTTAGGTAGCCAACTGTATGGACATTAAAAGTCATCATCCCAGGCTAAGCCTATTCTTCTTTATTGTTTTGTTCCATACTGAACAATTTAGGCTTAAACATTTTCTTTGGCCTTTCCTCAATTGTGTTTTATTGGACTGTTCTTGGCTTTTGGCTGCAATTGCATGTTAGATTTTAGTCCTGCCTGGGCTGAACATTTGCTATTTTTGCTAGCATTTATGAATTGCATTCATGTTTGCTGTGTTATTATACTATGGGATTTGATTATGTAAGCCATCTTGGGAGGGTTTTTGCCCTTAAGGACACCCTAGAAATATTTTAAATCAATCTATCAGTCAATCAACTGTAATCTTAAACACACTTACCTGGGAGTAGGTCCTATTGAAAACAATGGAACCTACTTCTGAGTAGACATACCTAGGATTGCCCTACTAGTTGTTAGCTTTGCTCATCCTTTCAAAGCACAGTCCTTGAGCTACTTCTTCATCCACCAGTAACTCTTTGATCATCTCTCCCCTTTCCTTTCTTTTAAATCTACATGGTAGTCTAAGGCAGCCTTTCCCAACCTAGGTCCCTTCAGATTGGTTGGACTACAACTCTCATCAGCCCAACGGCCTTGCTAACTGGCAATAATGAAAGTTGTAGCCTAATCCATATGTAGTGCTCCAAATTGGGAAAGGCTGGCCTAATTAAACTTTAAGTCCTTGTCACATCCCAGTGGATGTTCATGTGTGTATAATGTACCAGTTCAGGAATAATGATGACTTCATACCTTCCTCTGATAAAAGTATAGATAGTCATATTGTAGTGGGACATGCTGCAAGACATTTGTGTGGTGAGGAGGTTAGGATTTGATGCATACAATAAGAACCGATCTACACTCTAGCTTTGTAACATTTCATAAGGGTTATGAAAACTCTTTGGGCCACATGACTCACTCCCTTGAACGATGTATATCCAAGGTTTTTTAAAACTCACTTCAGCTATATGCAACATTTTTTTACTTTTAATAAATCATTTTAAGTAAAATAATGTATCCTTCCTTACCGTTTGTGATTCATGGGGGCAGTGCTTCATTTACCGGTGCCCAAATGCTTAGCAGTTGATTGGTGGGGAAGAAAGAGGAGCTAAGGAGGAAGTGGGCGAGTAAACTACAGCACCCACAATACTTAGCGCTATACTCATTGAAAGCTTGGGAATGAAAGGGGAACTAAGGAGGAAGTGGCCGACTGAATTACAGCACCCACAATGCTCTGCCCTAAACTCATTGTAAAAATGAAACAAAAAGAGACAGACAGAAGAGTGTGTGACACCATACACCGCTTTGAAGACTGAAGAATTTTTCTCCTGTAATGTGAGTACTCCTTAATGTGGCCTAAGATGTTTTAGAATGCACCTATTTGGAATGTTTTAAAATACTATTTAAAATGTTCCAAGGTACAGTGTAGATAGGCTCTAAGTCTCTATGCCTAAGTCTTTGCTGTACCCAGAACCAGGAGTTTTGAGCTAGAAACAATGAGCTACTCAGTGTCAGGTGTGTGTTGCCAGTTAAGCCAAAACACCTGTATGATGAATGGGCAATTTACATGGCAGTCACTGGTGGAGGGAATATAAACTCAAAGGACTGCCTCTAAGGTGAATTTTATTGTGGGTTGGTATTGTGTTATGGTTTGCTGATTCAGGGGTTTCTCAACAACAGAAGGGATGTGAGTTTATGTATATGTTTTCTTTCCTCTTGTGTGTGTTCCTCTTTGTTTGAATCAACCAAGTTTAAAGAGAAACTTTCCAGTGTGTTCATTTCCTAATCTGAATCCTTATGAAACTCTGGTGGCACACATATACAATTATGTCATTTTTGCAGGCAATTGAAACTCATATTAAAAATTATATAATATTCCCTACTTTCCCTTTTTCAATTTTATATTTGGTTTTAATACATTTTAAAGCCTTCTTTTTCTCTCAGGCATTTGGCAATGTAGGATTAGATTTTAATCAGGCCCTGGATTTTTCTTATTATTGATGTTTTAAATTGTTTTAGATATGTGTGTCTCTGTGTGGGCAGTCTGTTTATAAGTTTGTGTACAAGTGGTTTTTATAAAGTATTTAAAAGTTTTTGATCTTTGTAAACTGCCTGGAGAGAGGTGTTGGGAGAGGGTAGGTATAGCATGACCTTTCTCAGCCTTCCCCAACCTGGTACTCTCCAGATGTTTGGACTATAATTGCTAACATTCCAAACCATTGGCCATGTTGGCTGGGGCTTGTGGGAACTGAAGTTCGAAACATTCAAATGGCACCAGATTGGGAAGGCTGATTGTATTAGCAAGCTTCATCATCCCATCAAATACTGTATCAAATAATGCAAGCCAAATACAGCACTCCAAAGCCCTTTTCAAATAATAACCAATGGCTGCCTGTGCTAAACTGCTGCCCTCCAAATATATTGGATTACAACTTCCACTATCCCCAGTAAACATGTTGTGCTGGATGGGTGTGATGGGAGTTTTAGTCCCATACATCGGGGAGGTTAATCTAGGGCAAAATGAATATGCAGGTGTTGGCACAGCGTCAGGACAGCAGAATTCCCCCTAACCTTTGCATATTCCCTAGAAAGTGCATCAAGAGGCAGCACATATAGCTATATGCATACAGCTCTATATGCACAGGCTGCTTTATATACACAGGCTGCTTTATATACAAACAGGACATTTGCATAGACTAAGTATAACTGTGTGCTTGAGAACACTACACATATTCTAATGGCTGTGTGTGGGTTGGGGGAGATTCTGTTGCTAAGATACTGTCTCTGCCCTCCCCTACCGTGCATTTATTTTTCTCTCGATTAATACCTGAAAATGGCTTAAAGGAACTGGCTATATCAGTACAGATGACCTATGCTACTCCCTAGAAATACCTTCTCTCCTAATTCCAATTTAGTACTACAGTCACTTGGTAGTTTCCATTTGGGCCCAATTTCATAGCTTCTAGACTGCCAGGAGCCTATATCTCAAAACAGATATTCAACACTGGATTTAAAAAGTATCTGGAAGAAAATGATTACATTTGCGTTTGTGAAGTAGGCTAACCATTCCATCTAGGTCAACCTCTTGGAGAGAGTATAAATCCTAGAATATCGCTGGAGAAGTTGACTTGAAGCTCTCCAGCAGTTTTTTCAGAAACAAGCACAGGAGTTGAGGCAAGAGTGTGTACCTTTCTCTTAAAGAAACTTATTCCTCTGGAAATTTTCTTAGCTATACAAAAGTCAATGATCACAGATTTGGTTTTTGCAACAACACTAACAAAATGGGAGACTATTGCTTCATGTGTCCAAAAGATATCTTTCCTATAAACTCTGTTGTGGACTTCTGTTGCGATGACTTCTTGGATTGACTCTCTGACTTGAACTAATATTACTTATTTATTATTTATTTAAGCTGTTTCTATACTACTTGACATCCCAGGATTTCCAAGTGGTTTACTTAAATATACGTAAAATACAATATAAAAACAGTATAAACAATAAATACTTTAAGAACGTTACAACAAAGCAGTGAAATAGAGCAGTGCCATGGCTGATTACAAGTCCATTAAAGCCTGAGTGAACAAATGCATTTTCAAGAGGCATCTGAAGCACGCCACTGTTTCTGCCTCTCGAACAACATGTGGGAGAGTGTTCCAGAGGGCGGGTGCTGCTACCGACAAGGCCCTGCTTACTTGTTGTTACCTGACAATACACAGTTGGCCATGGAATGACCAATAAGGCCTCCTTGAAATCTCAGGGTTTGTTTGTTGTATTTAGAGGAAGGTGGGGCAGCTAGGTATCCTGTCCCTGAGTTGTTTAGGGTTTTGAATGTCTACGAAACTTTGAACATGTATTGGTAGCTAATAGGCAGCAGTCATTCCAAAGTTAATAACGTATGTGTTTCTGCAACAGAAATAAAGAAGTTTCCTGAACAGCTATGCTGCCGACCTCTAATACACATGAACTAAACAGCAATTTGTCAAAAACAGCCATAGAAATTCAACAGCACTAGCCATGCAGGGAACTCTCTCCCTGCCCTGATTTTGAACATGGCTTCTTTCCTTTCTACTTGTACAGCTTTCCTCAATCTGGAATTTTCAAGATGTGTTGTAATAGGATGTGCTGAGGATGATAGGAGTTGAACCCCCAAACATGTCAGAAGGGCACTAGGTTGGAGCAGACACTATCAAGCTAAATGGGTCAGTGCTATAAGGCAGCCTTATAGCAGAAAGTTAGGTATGAATGATGATACTGGGTAGAGATTTAAACATTCTTTCAGCTACCATCTTTTTAGTGGATTTGCCTGCATTGGAATTGCTACATTTATCCCATAAAAAACATTGCAAAGAAAATAAATAAATACGAAGGTGCTTTAAAAAAAAAAATCTCTCCCACTGAATCTAAGACGAGCTCCTAAATTCTTTACTCACCCTCTTGCTTCATAGGAAAGCACTGTGCTAACATAACTGATGAGTCATGTGTAATGCTTCCTTGCATCCTTTTTCTCAGTAAATTTAGTAGCAATACAAGACATGGAAGAACAGCCCCTTCAAGTGGAAAAATGGCTTTTAACTCTAATACTGTGCACACGGAAAATAATCTATAAGCGTTTCCCTTAATTTGTCTCCTTAAAAAAAAGAAGAAAAAAAAGCCCTCACCGGTCACACCCTTTACCCTAATAAGAGCCCAACATTTTCTAAAAGCCATTTCCATTTAATACCACTCAACTACTAAAACATAGCAATTACCTCAAAATGCAACTGTCATTGAGGGGAGGAAGGTGGAGGAGGAGTTCTGGAAAACCTATTATTTCCTGTGGAACACTGAAATATCTATTCATTCCTTTTTTCTTCCTTTTAAACTTTTCCTTTTAAACTTTTCCTCCTAATTTCCCCTCTATAATGTCTTATATGACTTTCTGGAAACCTATGACATTAAGCCTATACCATTCCTTCTTGAGATTTAAAACAAAACTCTGCATGAAAAAAAGAACGACAGCATGAAAAGAAACGAAGTCCAAATATGTTATTTGTGAAACAATGCCTATTCCACCCTACAATATAAATATTCTTGGGGCATCATCATAAATAATAAGACAAAATATAAGCATGTTTTGCTCGATTTATAGAAGTTTACATTTTGAAGTGAATGTAGCTAGAGGAAAGGCCATAGCTCAATAACAAAACAACATAACATAACAATTTATTTCTTACTAGCCTCTCCATCTGGATCGAGGCGGGGAACAACAACATGATAAAATACATAAAACTGATTAAAACATGACACATATTATTAAAACTGCATAAAAATCTTAAAACATCCTAAAAACATCCTTAAAACATTCTAAAATTCCACTGGATATGCCTGCCGGAAGAGAACAGTCTTTATGGCTTTCTTAAATTCTAAAAGACTTTGTATGCAGAGGTCCCAGGTTTGATCCCAAGTATCGCCAGGTAGGGCTGAGAAAGAACCTGGGCTGAAACCTTGGAACGAAGCTGCTGGTCAGTATCAACGATACTAAGATAGATATAAGGCAGCTTCCTGTCTTCCTAGGAGATCAGTTCAGTATCATTTGCCAGAGGAAAATACTGCTTTATGGTGTTGCTCACAGCAATCTGAGTTGTTGCATCAAAGTGGTCAAGCAGAAGGAGGTAGGCCTCCCAGCAGGTAATTGGAAAAATCTGCAGTGTCTGCTGTTAATTGAAACCTGAAGGGACTTGATGAGGGCAGCACCAATGGAGAGGTTTTCTGATTTTTATGTTAAGCCTCAGCTAGGTATGTTTTTATGGGATCCTTGCTGGATCTCAGACCAAGGCCCAACTAATCCATCATTCTGTTTTCAAGCAGGGCCCTAACAAACAAACTCCAAGAAGCCCACAAACAGGCCATTGCTGTGATGGCAAAGCTATCTTGTGGTGTTTGGCACTAGATTGCCTCTGTCCATGGAGGATTTATTTAGTTATAAGCTTGTCCTTTAAAAAAAAACATGACTCAGGAAAAGAGGTAACTGTCATAGTTTAATGGTGTGATTAAAAAAATTGAATCCAGGAAGGTGTATGTTCCAAGGGCTGTTGTTTTCCCCAATGCTCTCCCCCCCTCCCCCGAAACCAGCTGAAGTGCCTCATTGCAGCACACTCTCTCACTCTGGTAGCATAAATTATTGGGAAAGAACCTGATTTCAAGTGCCACTGTGATGTTTATGTTATGGCAATCACTGCCTTCCCTTAGTCTGAAATCTTCCATGGAATGTAAATACTTCTTAACAGTGGCTTTTGAAATACCTG
This sequence comes from Anniella stebbinsi, assembly GCA_029215795.1. NCBI lineage: Eukaryota > Metazoa > Chordata > Lepidosauria > Squamata > Anniellidae > Anniella > Anniella stebbinsi. The sequence goes on from JARDYH010000003.1 coordinate 52,914,609, forward strand.
GAAGAGCTTAGGGCTGGAGGGGAGGGCTGGAGGGCTGGAGAGAAGGAGAATCTGCACCTTCATTGAAGGAAGCTCTTGAATAATCAAAAGGTTACATACTAGAGTTGAGGTGAAAAACTTGTCTGAGATTTTTCTTTACTCATTCTCCTAGAAAATGAAAATTACAGAATCTTCTTCAAATATTCTCTATCATGTTTTGGATGGGAGGAGGTACCCACCATTTCCCCTCACAATACCCAGGAATGATGCTGGGTCTGGGGCATTGTTGGTATACAAAATGGCAGCTAGAGGCAGCACACACAAACACACAATGCTCAGAAGAAAACGAAAGAAGAGTTAAGGCGGGGGGTGGGGGACCAGAAAAAAGTGAGGCAGAACAGAAAAATATCCTCCCTGCAAAAAAGGCTGCTTTTATTTGCATGGAATTTTGGAAAATTTGGGGGAAATGCTTTTTCTGAATTTGTCCGGGGGTTTCCAGGTTGCCTCCCCTCCCCCCCTCCCAAGCTTCACAACATTAGCTATTGCCACTGCTAATGTTGGGGAAAAAACCCAGAGTAATTCATTGAAATTGTACAAATGGGGTGGGAAATTTTGAATGGCCGTTTGGGCAGAGCTCTAGACTAAATAAGCAGATTGGAGCTTTGTAGTGATGATAGTTTTGCTTATTAGAAGTGCAAGAACAGGTGGCAGGGAAATAATAGAAATGTTTGATTCCTGAGTCTGGGAATCCACACATGGGACAGCTCTTACAGTCACAAGGAAGATGAAGTTGGAAATAACATATTGACACTCCAATTTCCACAAAAGTCTAGGAATTATAATACTAGATACATGTGAACCCCCCCCCCCCATTTGAAATAGAACTGCAGCCGCTTGACAAAGATGATCTTGACAGGTTACATACTTTTGGAATGTTTTAATCAGTTAAAAAGCAGGAATGATCTCAGGTTTGTTAATATCGTTTGAGCAGATGGGCAGGCAGACGGGGTATAAAATCATGTGGCAGAGGAGAGCCAGAGAAGCAGTTTGCTTGCATGCACTGTTGCTTGTAGGCAAGGAAAGAGGGGTGTATGTGTTTAATGGGATTCATAGTTGCTAGCAATGAATCCCATAGATTTCAGAAGGCACAGAACTAATTCCAAGCAAAGAGGCAGCAGCATCTCAATTAGTGCTGTGCACAGATCCGGAGCTGGATCCCAAATACAGATCAGATTGGATCTGCAATCAGGATCCACTCTAGGTCCGTGCAGAGCCCTTCCTCCCACTAGCCCCACTCGCTTGCTCCCTCCCCCCCCAATTGCCTTGCTTACCTTCTGCCTCCTCTGTGTAGTCCTCGGTGTTGCCCTCCCTCCTCAATGTCGGCCACCGCTTTCCTGCTCACATTGGGTGACATCATCACCTGACACGAATGGGAAAGCGGCAGCTGACATTGAGGAGGATGGGCCAAGGACAATGCGGAGGAGGCAGAAGGTAAGCAGGGTGATTGGGAGGAGGGAGGGAGGGAGCGGGGCTAGCAGGAGGGAGGGCTCTGCACATACCCGGAGCAAATCTGGATCCAGATCTGAGGTGGATCAGATAGGGCCCAATCCCTTACAGGTCAGATCGGGATCCAGATCAGATCGGGGGGGGGGTCTGTGCACAGCCCTAATCTCAATGGACTGGGGCTAGATGACCTTTGGTTTTCCTGCTTCAGATGCTGTGCTTCTTTAAAATAGATTGGATATTGTAGAATGTCATTCCTCAATGAAAGAGGGGTTTGGGGAAGAGACAGGTTGGTTAAGACCTCCATCACACCTAATCCCCCCACCTGGTTTGCCTCTGCATTTTTTTTAAACTCTGAGGCAATTGCTTGTCAAACTTATGATCCCTTTCATCTGAATAGCTGCTCTTTCGCTCCTAAGCCCCTTCGCTCCATTGCTCTTTCACTCCACTCCTCCCCATCTCATTCTCCTTCTAGTCAGGTCCTGGCAGCTGAGTACTTCAAGCAGACTACCATTCCCCCCAGAAAAAATGAAATGAACTCTTTGGGGGCATTGAGGGAGTACAATCCTGTTTCTGCAGAGATACAGGCATTGGGGGAGTGGCCTAACGGACATGGAATAGAGTCAGAACTCTCTTGCTCTCATTAAGAAGCAATGAAATATTTACAAAATCCCTAATTTGGAGACGATGGATTCTTGATTAACTATTTGATTTCGGGTCCCGAAGCTTTACTGCATCTGTGGTGAAAGAAGCAGCTGGACAACTACTATAACAGCAGAGGGGAAAACGAAACTGTTTCGGAGGTGGACGGGAGCTCTGACAGGCGATTACTGAAGGTAATTAATGGACTTTAATTGGAAGCAGCAAGGTTATGATAACTTTAGAGGGAGAGGCTGAAGTGATTTAAGTGTGAAAAGAGACTTTTAACCTCCAGTTGAAGGAGCTAGAAGCTGAAGTGCAACTGTTGATATGAGCCAGGAGGATATCTGAGGCGGATAGCGATGATTTAGGTGTGGGGTGTGGATTTATGAGTTTAGCTTTATGAAAAGAAAGCAAAAAGGTGAAAAATCCAGTGCCCCTGCCTGGAGCAGATTATTGAAAGATCATCCGTCTGATAGAAACTGGCAGCGGCTTACGAGGGTTGCTGGAACTATGCCAGACAATATGTCGGACAAGCAGCAGCAATCGGACAAGACTGGGAAATCCCCTAGTCACTCCAGAAATACTAAATATGGCACAGCTCCTAAAGCAGCAGGTGCAGTACCAAAACCGGCCAAAGAGAGTCAAGCAGAGACCTCAGATGATTTAATGAGCAAAATTCAGAATGTGATGGAGGTGGCTTTACTGAAGCAGGAGGAAAGATTAATGCAAAGAATCAAGGACTCACAGCGGGAATTTATGGTGGACCTTCAAAATGTGGTGGATAATATGGAGAGACTGGAGAGGAATACGGAGAAGCTGCAGGAAGACAGCAAGAAACAGGGGGACCATTTGAAGGAGATGGACTTGCGCTTAATTGCTTTGGAAGATCGGGACAGGAGAGTTAACATTCGAATTAGATTTTTTTGGAGAGAGAGAGGGAGAGAGTCCTAAGGATTTAAGAGATATAATTTTGGCATGGATTAAGGAAATCGAACCTCAGGAAACTTGGGAGATGGCGGATATTGAGAGGATCCACAGAGTGGGTTATAAGAAGAAGGGGATGCTCCCAAGAGATATAATTGTCAAATTTGCCAATTACTACAAGAAAGAAAAGTTGATGCAAGCAATTAGACGTCAAGCCCAGCTGATGCTACAAGCAACATCAATTGAGGTTTACCAGGATCTATGCCCTCAAACTGTGCAGTGGCGGAAGAGTGTTAGACTGTGTACAGTGGCTTTGCGGAAGAGATCGATAACATATAGTTGGGGATACCCAGTCTTTCTGAGATTTATATGGAAAGGGAAGCAACATAGAATAACATCGTGCGAGCAAGGGATGGATCTTCTGGAAAAGCTGGGCTTAGTGGATCCCACGGATATTGGAGAAACAAAGCAGGATGAAGGTGCTGGAAGGGAAGTCTGTCCTGATCGTCCACAGGAGGAAGGTGCCATAGGTGGAACCCATCAATGAAGAAATATTATTGTAAAAGGGATAAGAAAAGATTATAAGAGAGGGGAGGGTCAGATTTCTGCTCCGGGAATGTTGGGTTGCTTCTCCCCCCCCTTGAAGAGTTCTAAGAATAATTGGGGCCATCGCCCAGAAAGGTCTGGTGAGGAGGGGGGTGAAGATGGGGGGTAAATGTGGGTGGGTGGGTGAGGGAGGGGGGTATGTGTATCACAGAGGGAGACCAATATAGAGATGTGGGTGAAAGAGAGAGATGGAAAATAAATTAAGGGTTGCAACTTTAAATGTTAAAGGGCTAGGAACTGTTATAAAAAGGAAGAGAATATAAATGTTATTTAAAAAAGAGAAAGCTGATGTAATTTTTTTGCAGGAAACTCATCAAACAAAGGAGGGTGTAAATGAGCTTCGGATGAGGGAGGTGGGCGTTTATGAAAAGTCTTCTGGCACTTCTACTTCTAAAGCGAGAGGTGTAGCGATTATAATTTCAAAAAAATATGGTATTACTATACAAAGGGTGAAGAAGGATGAAGCGGGAAGGTTTCTGATAATTTCTTGCATGGTAGGGGAGGAGGAATATGTATTGATTAATGTATATGCCCCAAATGGAAAACAAATGGAATTTTTCGATGAAGTTTTTAATGCAGTGGGTGAAGTGGGTAAAAAGAATATTGTGATGGCAGGTGACTTCAATATGGTATTAGACAAAGAGAAAGACAGGGATAATATATTAAGAGTTCTTAAGAGTGGTGGGAGGACGGGGTTAAGCAAATTAATGGAGAGAAAAGAATTAATGGATGTTTGGAGAGTATTAAAAGGGGAAGAAAGGAAATATACTTTCTACTCACCAAGGTTTAAGAGTTATTCCAGGATTGATTATATTTTTGTGTCAAAGAATATGATGTCTAAACTTATAGATTGTGCTATAGGGGTAATTAAAGTCACCGACCATGCATTAATGACGATGGATATTAAAATGAAGAAGGATTATAAACAAGTTAAGAGATGGAGAATCGATACAAGGCTATTAAATAATAAAAATATAGTGGAGAACATAAAAAAAGAAATGCAGGAAATATGGGAAATTAATGAAAAGGACTCAAACTCGCAGGGGTTAATATGGGACACTATGAAGGCTGTAGTAAGAGGGATTTGTATTAGGGAAATGTGTACCCTAAGAAAACAACAAGAAGCACAAAATAAAAAGATTGAAAAAGAGGTAAGGGACTTAGAGGAGAAGCTAAGAGAGACAAAAGATAAACGCCTATTTGCCCAAATCCAAGCTAAGAAAAAAGAATTAGAGAGAGAAGAGTTACAACAAGTCCAAAGGGATTTGCTATATTTAAGGAGGGAGTTTTTTGAATATAGTAATAAAAACTCGAAGATGCTGGCTAGGTCCACTCAGTCAAAAAAGGCTAAGAGTATGATAGGGACAATTAGAGATAAGACAGGGAAAAGTTGTAACTTAATGAAGGATAAATTAAATATATTTCAGGAGTTTTATAGAGAATTATATACATGAGATATGGGATCACAGGTTAAGGTATTGGAATATGTAGAGAGGAATTGGAAAATAAGATTACAGGGGCAAGATAGGGATTATATGGAAGGATTAGTTACTGAGAAAGAAATAGAATTATTGCTAAATTAAAAGGAGGGAAATCTCCGGGATTGGATGGTTTGGGGCTGGAATATTATAAAGTTTTTAGAGGAATTTTAATACCAAGATTGAAAAAATTATTTAATAGTATAATAGAAGGAGGAAAGACCCCCCATCGTGGGATCATTCCTTGATTATATTAATCCCGAAACCAGGAAAGGATCTGACGGATCCAGCATCTTATAGACCAATATCCTTAATAAATCAAGACTCAAAAATATTTACAGCAATAATGGCAAAAAGGATGAGTACGTTTATACATAAATATATTAGAAAAGATCAATGTGGATTTATCTCAGGAAGGCAAATGCCTAATTTAATTGGAAGAGTCTTAAATATAATCAATATTATTTTAAAAAGGAATTTAAAAGCAGGTTTGTTAGCATTGGATATATTCAAAGCCTTTGATTGCGTGGAAAGGCCAGCACTTAAAACAATTTTGAAAACATTTGGGCTTGGAGTAAAATTTATGGGAGTGATGGATCAACTGTATAAAAATAATAAAGCAGAAATAATGGTTAATGATGGGTTAACGCAACAGATTATACTAGCTCGAGGAACTACTGCTGCGTCACAGCCTTATCACTATTTATGTGGGCGTTAGAGTGCCCGACTGGGAGGCATCAGCTAAGGATGGTGCATTGGACATATCCCTTTCTGGATCGAGACTTTGTGTCTCCCAATGGTGCAGTCTTATTGCACTTCAGGGATTGGGACCATCCAATGGGGCAAGGCCTCATGACTGTGAACTGCCACTGGTGGCCAACTGTTTTCTAGTTATAAGTATTAGAATTTTTCTGTCCTGAATAGGACATTTGGATGCCCCCCATGCTTGCAGGGGGGCTTAACTAAACACTATGGGGCACTTTAAAGTTTTGCCAGGCGGGGCCGCCCTACATCTACAGCACCCGGCTTCGCATGGAATAGTGTGCAAGCTGTTTACTGGGGGCATATTAAGTTTATTCGTGCTCATGCCCAATATGCACAGGCCAGATGGGAAGTGTCCCCCCCCCCCCATCTAACGGGTTCGTTGCTGGATGCATATGCGAACTACAGCGATTTGTTGAAGGGGTAATGGGAAGCACTTTTGGTCAGGACGGGGGACATCACTTCTTCACATTCAGAAAGGCTTTACGTGTGTAAGCTAGGGGGATAAAGCGGGCGTTAGGGCACTTGGGTCTCCTGGCTGATAGGCTTGGGTCTTATTCCTTCCGAATGGGCGCTGCAATAACAACGGCCAGCGCGGGTTCTCTCCCGCAGTTATAAGCTGTGGGGAGATGGTATTCCACAGCCCTACCTTAGCAAGTTTACGGGGAGGAAGTCGGTTTGTCCGAGTCACCGACATGCCCATGTTTGCTTTTGGATACTTGGAGGAGGCAGACCCCAGGGAGAGTGAGCATATGCGGATACAGCATGGTCTTTTGGGCCGGCTGGCGAGCATCTTCCTCCAGCTGGGGAACCCAGCTTGGGTTGAGTCACCGTGCATCCATTCTCTAGTTGGGCAGATGCAGCATGCGGTGGGGGCTTCCCACCTTAATTCAGCAGCATGCCTGTCGTCCCCCCCCCTCGAATCCTTATGCTCCATTAAGGGGGGAATAGCTGGGCTTGTTTACAGGCAAGGCCCTGCTTTTGCAAGTGTCGGCCGATTGGGAAATCATTCGGCAGGGGGGGCCCGGCATGCCCAGGCTTGCATGGAAGAGAGGGTGCGACCCCATGGCATTGGAGCCCAGGCTCGCAGGGAAGAGAGGGGTGACCCTCTGGCGTTGGAGCCCAGGCTTGCCTGGAAGAGAGGGTGCGACCCATGGCATTGGTGCCCGGGTTCGCCTGGAAGAGAGGGTGCGACCCCTTGACGTTGGAGCCCAGGTTTTGCCTGGAAGAGAGGGCGTGACCCTCTGGCATGGGAGCCCCGGTCCGCCTGGAAGAGAGGGTGCGACCCCCTGACATTGGAGCCCAGGTTCGCCTGGAAGAGAGGGTACGTCCCTCTGGCGTTGGAGCCCAGGTTCGGCTGGAAGAGAGGGAGCGACCCTCTGATATTGGAGCCCAGGTTCGCCTGGAAGAGAGGGGGCGACCCTCTGGCGTTGAGCGTGCCCACAGGAAAGAAAATTCCGAAATGTTTCAGGAGTTATTCAAATATGGGGATGTCTGTACCCAGCATACTGACATCTGCAGTGGCGTGCCCGGGGACAGTAATCATTTGGTCTTCTATGGTGCCTCGTTGCCAATGGAGAGCACCGTGTGGTCCCAGGGCTCTAAATTGGGCTGACAGGAAAGCGAACGGAGAGAATTTTGCTCCTGGCGGGAGGGGGGTGATTGGTCTCTTAATCATCCCGATATATATCCAGAGTGGAGGGAGCTTTATAGGCCTGATGGGGTCCATTTATCGGTCCTCGTAAATGATAGAGATTTTGATGGATTTGCAGAGGGGTCTGCGGGATCTGATCCTGCGCAGATGGGGAGTTGGCGACAAAGCATAAGGCTTGTCACACCCTGTGGCGGTTAGGCGCGGGCATCTTCACCTGGTAAGGGATAGGTGAGCATTCACAGGCACCGAGCGGTGACTGGTAATGCCTGAGGCTCATCACCTGAGCGGTCTTGAGGCCCTGGTGGTGAGATAAGGGTTACCTTTGGGGCGGACCTTCCTCACCCGCTCGGAAGTACTGAGGCACGAGCTGGGGGTGACACGGAAAGCCTCCCTACCCAAAAGGGGGGGCCAGGGGGTGGTGTGAGCTGCACGCCATACACTGGCCTTGATTTGACTCGCCCTATCCTTAGATTGGCGTTGGCCACCAAGTCTTGAGGATGCCCGCTAGTTTTTCCCCTTCTGCGAATTCATCAATAAAGTGTGGCCCATTTTAAACCCAATTTATTGTGTCGTCTCGTTATTTACGCGCTCCGATTCCGCAATGGATCAACTGTATAAAAATAATAAAGCAGAAATAATGGTTAATGATGGGTTAACGCAACAGATTATACTAGCTCGAGGAACAAGACAAGGTTGCCCACTTTCACTGATCTTATTTGCGATAGTGATATAAATTGTGGCAAATGTTGTAAGGGAGGATTCAAGATTGAAGGGGATAGGAGGGAAGGAGAAGATTAAAATGAATACGTTTGCGGATGACACATTACTGACATTAGAAGATCCCCTGAAGGTTGGGGAGCTGATTAAGGAGCATTTGAGAGAATTTGGGGAGATTACTGGTTTACAAGTTAATTGGGGGAAGTCAGAAATGATGTTATTTAATTATAACAAAGAGGAGATGGAGGAAGGTAAAGTAAAGTTAGGTCTTAGGCTTAAAACTGTAGTACGTTATTTAGGAGTTAATATTGCAAAAGATTTAGATAGGTTAGAGGAAATTAATTTTGCAAGTTTGAAAAAACAGGTAGGGAAAAATTAGAGGTATATAGAAAATTAAAACATTCTTGGTTTGGTAGAATAGCGGTTATTAAAATGAAGATATTACCTAAGATTAATTTTTTGTTTAGAATGCTACCGATTAAAATATCGGATGCAGAGTTAAAGAGCTGGCAAAATATGATTAATGCTTATTGCAACGGAGATAAGAGAGCTAGGATTAACAAAGGGTTATGGTATAAGACACAAAAGAAAGGAGGTTTGGGACTTCCAAATATAAAGAATTATTATATTGCTAATCAGTTAAGATACGTTATAAATAGTATATTAGGGGAGGAAGACTTAGAATGGCTAGGAACGCAAACAGGGGAACTAGATTTTAAATTGCAAAATATTTTTTTAAATAATAAAATTCAAAAGAAAGATTTGAGGGGACTGGACAACCCGTTGCTGAAAAACTTTCTAGAGATCTGGGAGAAAGTTAAAGGAAAGTTAATACCAGAAGACTCTCCACTCGCCCCAGTGGTAGTTGTGGGAAATTTCCCAAGGAATTTAAAAGTAGAGTTGGAAGGAAGCCTGAAGGGTCAGGAAATTATTAAGTTAAGGAACTGGATGGAAAGAATGATAGATAAGGTGCAAATTAGAGAGTTGGTAAAAGGACAAAAGATAGCTTTGTTCAAATGCTTACAATTGGAAAATTGGACACAGGAATGGAAAAAGATAAACAAGAAGTGTAGAAATAATACAAGATTTGAAGATTTAATTGAATCAAGAGGAAAGAAGGAAGTAATTAAAACTAGAAAAGGTCTGATTAGTGAAATATATAGAATCCTGACAGAGGAGGCTGAATATCGAGACTCTCTTAAAATGATTTGGGAAGATGATTTAAAGGAACAAATTAATGAACATGACTGGGGGAAGATGTGGGATGCAAGAATGTTAAAGCTTTTGTCGATTAGAATTAAGGAGAATTATTATAAGACAGTATGGAGATGGTATTTAACGCCGGTAAGATTTCATCAGATAGATAAAAAAGTGTCCAAGAATTGTTGGAGGGGATGTCAGGAGGTTGGAACTTATTTCCATATGTGGTGGAGCTGTAAACATGTACAAAAATGTTGGGAAAGGGTGTTCAAAGAAATAAGTGAAATAATTGGAAGTAAATTGGAATTAAGCCCAAAGCTGGCTCTACTAGCAAAATGGGATAAAGGAAATGAGAATATAAATAAGAGAGAATTAATAAACAACCTCCTGGCTCCCGTCAGAATAATGATTGCTAAAAACTGGAAAGGGCAAGGGATATATACTATAGAAGAATGGTATAAAGAAATATGGGATATGGCACTTAATGACAAGCTAACGTGTAAAATGAAAATAAAGAGGGGAATGTCCAGTAAGAATTATTTTGGAGATGTATGGAGCCTATTTTTGGAATATGTATTAAGAACGGGGAAGGGGCAAATACCTTCAAAAGAGTCTTTACACTTTTGGAAAAAAGAATAATGTATAATTGAAGGTCTCATGGGGGGAGGGGAGCACGGGGGTATGTGGTTATGTAGTGTATTTTATGTTGTTTTATGTTGTATTATGTTGCAAAAAATTAATATTAATAATAATAATAATAATAAATAAAAAAAAAGATACAGGCATTGTATGATTTTTTTTTAAAAAAAAAACGCTTTGGAGCCTGGGATGCAAGGTTTGGGTTTTATATTGAGGCTTGGAGCCGGCTGCTGGGAGAGATTGCTTTTTCCTGCCAGAACTTGATACGATCCATTCGGGCCCCTGTTCCTTTAAAACTACACTGAGGTTTACCGCGGATTTAATGCATTTTGGAAAAACAATCCAGATTTTTAGTGTTCCAGGAAAGGCTGGGGAAGAGATGGGGTATCAGCAGGGCCGGCACAGCATCATGTGAGTACTATGCTGCAAATCCACACACCAGGCATGGTGAGAGTGCAGTAAATTGCTGGTGTGATGGAAGCCTAGGAGTCAGGTCCGGAAAGGAAGTAGGAACAGGGGGTGATAGAGAGGATGAGTTGATGAAAGGAGGGACTAAAAAAAGAAAAGAAGGCTGGGGAAAATCCTAACAAAAGGCCAAGGGAAAGGAAGAGCTATTGGCAGGAATGATGTTGATGGCCAAGGCAAGCTGGACAACTTTGATCCATAGAATTGATGAGACATTGGGTTTCACAATCCAGACCTTGTGCATTTTTTGTGTGCATTTATCCTAAAACGTGCATTTTAATACAATTTTGCCAGATATACCAATTTTTGCAACCAGTTTTCACTAAAATATGCATTTTGTGTGCATTTCCCCCTAATATGTACATTTTTGTATATGGTGAGATCTTGCATCCCTCTTGCAGGGCTGCAGTCTACATGTGAACCACAACAGCAACCTTAAGCCTGTTTTATGTGAAAAGTCAATCCTACAATGAAGGATCCAGTCTTGACAAGTACTGCCACAGGGTGCAATGGCTGGTAAGCATCCGAAGTAGACCCTAAAAGGAGAAAAACTTCTCAAGGCACAAAGTTTTTATTGGGAATGCCCAATGAGTTTTAGCTTCTTTTTTAGTTTTAAGGCCTTTTTCAAGGCCGCTGAATTACAGCAAGTGATATTTTGTGATAAGAATCACCACAGATGTTTTTATAACCTATTGAAGAAGGCCTTAAAAGTAATAAAAGAGGCTGAAAAGTGTTGTGCTTTCAACAAATATTCTTTCCTTTTTAACTAATCATAGTCTACAGGGACAATGAATACCTAGGACCAAATTTGTTCTCTGTTGCTCCATAGGGAAGGACCTGACCCAGTAGGTTCAAATGATGAGAAATGGGAATTTTGTCTACATGTTATGAAGAACTTCCTGATGACACAAGATGATTGGAACTGATTTGGTGGTCTTTCCTTCATTAGAGGTTTTTAAGCAGAGGTTGGATGGCCATCTACCAGGGCTGTATCAACAGATTTCCTACATCAGCAGGAGGATGGCCTTTGAGGTCCAGTCCAACTCTATGACCCACATCACATGTAATAGTGGAAAATTGTGAGTTAGTTAATTAATCATGGGTTAATTAATTAAACCACATTTTGCATGGTGCGTGCCAGGTACGTTCCATAGCCATTTTGAATATTCAACCCCCAATCAGGCTGATCAAAGGTTGTTATATGACATTTGAACCTGGACACTATTGATTAATCTTGGGTTAAATAACCCAAGATTAACCTACAAATAATATTTAGATTAACCTGCTTAATACAGGTTTGAATGTCATAACAGGTCTAGACTGATTGGCGATAGAATATTAAAAAAGCCTGGCACATGCTTCAGAAATTGTGGCTTAATCAACCCATGATTTGCCACCATTACATGCGAACAACCCCTGTGATTCTATAACATACTCTCCTATAACCTATTTTATGCCTCTAACCATGCAATCCTATGCATGTCTGCTCAGAAGAAAGACTCGTTGAGTTCAATGACACTTACTCTCCCAGATAGGGATATATATGTTTGCAGCCTGAGTGGCTCAAGAGGATAGAGAGGCTTACTTATGAATCCAAGCTCCTGGGTTCAAGGCTGGCTGTTACTGACAGATGCATTTCTAAGCATGAGCAGTCATGGATGAATAGAATGAAGTCATCTTAATGCAACGTGAAAGTGTGGACCAGAGGGTGAAAATCATGTAGCATGAAGTTTTCTGACTCTTTGGCAAAGATGAAAGATCCTCTCTTGTGACATTTAAATACTACAAATCTGTAACTCTGCCAATTCTTTCTCATTTTTTGAAAAGCCACATAACTGGATAGTCATAAGGGATCCTAAGATTGTCAAGTGTGTTCCCTAGCAAAGTAATTCTCTTTACAGCAAGAGAGAGAAAGAGATTGGAGAACACAAATTTAATGCTTACTTTTCACTCATTTATCACTCTGTTTTCTCCTTTTGCAAAACTATTTCCATTTTCCTGGTAATGATTCTGAGTATTTAACTGTGACATCTGTTATGCTTTGTGCCGAATCATATCTTTAATATGTTAAATTCCTCATCTGAGAGACCCTTTCTCTCATATCTGTATTTGTGTGTGATATAGATTTAGCATCATATCCTTTCCGTTCTGTCTGATTTGGTTAACACATTCATGGTAACTGAGCGTCATTAAGGGGTGAGGGCTGCTCAGTGATCTGCATGAAATGAGCTGGTGATCCCAGGCCAGCTGTTTATATCACCTCTTCTCACTGACACTAATTAGTACCATAAGTAAGCGATGAAGACAATTCACTGCGATCATCTCCTTTGCAAGCCCCTTTTGAATAGCAGTTGTGCAAAGCATGTGTGCTCTTGCTCAACTTCCATTAATTTTGAAGGGGCAAATGCAGAAGATGTTCCCAGTGGGTAGGGCCACAGCTTATTTAAAAACAACAGCAACAACAGCACTCAAAGGATAGGTCATACATGCCATGGCAGGGTGGGCAACTTGTGGCCCTCTTGATGTTTTGGCCTACAACTTCTATCATTCCCCTCTAGCTGGAGCTGATGGGAATTGAAGGACAGAATATCTGAAAGGCCACAGGTTGTACACCCCTGTAGTTATGCATCCCTGCACTATGGTGAGACCTTTAATTTCACAAAAGCAAAATGGGTATATGTTGGTTAAGAAAGGAGGTAAGGATAGAAAGAAGAGAAACATGTTCTCAGGCTGCAAGATAGTTTATTAGCAGGAAACCCGATGCATTTCAGCCTCTTTCTTTTAAGCCCTTCTTAAGGGTCGCCTTAGATTAATACAGGAGCCAATCTTTGTTTGCTAGATGAAATTCTGCAGACACTTCCTTCTAACAAGCCCCTGAAGAAGGCCTTAAAATAGAGGACAGGCTAAAATGCACCAGACTTCCTGCTAATAAACTATTTTGCATCCTGAGAACATGTTTCTGTTCTTTCTGACTTAAGAAGAACATAAGGCACCTTGAATCCCATCAGATGATCTATATAGCTTAGGAGTAAAACTTATAGCATCCTCCCCCAACTCAGTGTTGTATTACAATTGGCATCTGCTCCAGTCATGCGTTGGATTACCATGAGCTAGATTGCAACAACCATCAGCCCCATCCAGGATATGCTGGCTGGGATGATGGAGGACACACAATTAGGAAAGTGTGGCGTGAAGCATTCTTAAGCAGGGTTGCTACTGAGTTATGGAAATACTGGTAAAACTCCATGCCAGTGTGCGCACTTGCATTGGTTGTGTGGGGTGGGGAAAAGCTGAAGCAACTGAAAACTGCAGGAAATTGCACATGCAATATACACAATTCAGATTTTTAAAAAATCTGAAGATCAAGAATTCCTAGTGCATCAAATTCCACAAGATCAAATAATTCCAAACTCCAAAACTGTGGAAAAACTCAACTGAATTTCCAAAGCATCCCTAATGAAAATTCAGCTCAGCTCTAGAGAGCAAACAACAGAGTGCTTGGTTTCGGAATGTACTTCACAGCAATCAATGAGAACTTCATTGAGAGTAAAGGATTCACATTAAAGAACTGCTGTACATGCTACTTCTGCTACAAAGCACCTGGTCAGAATCTCATTTTGCAGTCGGAGAAGAACTTTTTGGGGCTATGATGCTTTATTTGTATTATATCTGATCACTGTGAGGTGGGCAAAATTGTATTCCTGATCAGTTACAGATGACAGATTTTGGTAACTCAGTAATAGTTCAATAGTAAGCAATGTTCACTGGAAAGTACGTCTCACTGAAATCTACTGCTCAATCCATACAGGTTGTTCATGCCTATGTGTTTTAATGTTCAGAACAATATATTTGTGCCTTAATAATAACTGGGAACTCACTAGAGCCATTCTAAATAGACTACTCTTCTACCACCATCTACAGTGGAGAGCAGTAGTTATTTTCTTTCCTGCATATTGCTGCAGCCTCGCCGTTCTAATAAAAGTGTAATTGGCTGCATTTGAAGTTGGCTGCTAAGACTTTCTGAGAGCGAGATGTTGTTACCCAAAATAGGTCTGGGGATGCCCCCTCTGTAAACATCTGCTCACATGTCTCTTAACAGCAGCACACATGGGTGACTAACCTTCTATGGCTCCTAAAGGCAAGGAGGAAATGTCTGTTCCAGTTAATTCAAAGTGTTTTGCCTCCAAAGCAAACTAAATTTAGAAGCATACTTTAACATTGTGGCAGCTCAGGGCCTGCTATTTGATTAGCTGTCTTTCTCCTGAGCAAAATCAGTGGCAAGTGGCCAGCCTTTACCTGAAATTGTAGCTTGTTTGAAAACCTTTAATGACAGCATACATTTCTTTTCTATAACAAAATAAGAGAGCATTGCCTCAAACTGTGTCATGTATATATATTTTTTAAAACTATGTGAAATCAAAACAGTTTTGACACCTCATATATGAAATGACCTCTGTTTCCAAAGGTGTGGTGTTATTTTCTAATGTATGGTCAATAAAGGCTGCTTCTACATTCCTTAATAAATAACATGCTAGTTTATCCAGAGTAACTACTACTACCTGTACCAATTTTATATTCTACCTATTACAGAATACAGAACTCTCGCACTTCTTGTTCCAGCCTGCCCATTATCTTTGATATGGTGTCCTGCCTGTGGTGAAATCACAGCTGGCTACAGCAAGAGATAGGGCCTTCTCAAAGTTGTGGAATTTTTTGGCCCAAGAGGCTCAGATTGAAACATGCACACATCTTAACTACCATCTGAGTGTTAGTAAAGACTTCTTTTTTTCTGTCCAGCTTTTGCCCTACCAGGCAGATAACGTTTTTATCTGGAGGGGTATGTATGTGGGTGTTTAAATCTATTCTGACAGGCTCTATTGTATTGTGTTAATATTTTTGTCAATTTCTCAATGTATTGAGAGGAATCCAGGTGAGCTGGCAATCATTTCAACTCTGTGCACTGGGAAAGAGGAGACCATTTTTCAGTGCACAGAGAGGAACCATTGGAGCAGCTCAGGAACTTTTGCTTCAAGGCACTCCAGCTGTGTTGAGGTGGTAGCTCTCTATGGTGATGGATTTCCTTGCCTTTCACCCTTCTTTGAGGGATGTGGCCTCATAAAATTATAGAATAGCTGAGTTGGAAGGGGCCTATAAGGCCATCGAATCCGACTCCCTGCTCAGTCCTCTGTGGTTGCATGGAGAGACTTGGCTGTTCCCCCTTCCTGGCCTAAAATAAGGTGGATGAAGTACATCATCTGGAGAATGCCATTATTGAAATGTACGCCCTGTCCCATTGTAAAGTTCTGGTTGACAAACGAAGGAAAGTGTCACACACTTTTGATGTAGAATATTATAAAATTCAAGCACTAAAACATAAGTAAAACACCAATGTAGATGTATACTCCAAAAACCAAATCAAGAATGTATTGTGATATTTCAGAAATATCTTTGGACTCAGCTGTCGTTTCAAGTTACATAACTAAGGGGCAGCCAGCAAGTGTGCCTCTTACAACAATCTATCCAGATTTACTGAAGTGGCACAGTAGGGCGTTTATCTGAGCTAGTGGTGACAAATCTTTCTATTCACTATTAAATTGGAAAGGGGACTTCGACAAAGACAATACCACGTTAAAAATGAATCCCTTTCTAGCAACGCTGTAAAGGTATGCTTTTCCTTCAAATAATCAAAATGATTGTACTAAAGAGCTCTCAGCAGTAAATCTGATTTGTTTTTTAACCATATGATCAGGAAAATGAAGCAATCATTCAGCACATGTGTTTGAAATGAGGTCATTGTTAGGGTGACCATATTTTAGAAACCAAAAAGGAGGACAATATGGCTGACTTGCAGGGGTGCTTGCCCACCAACATATCCGCCCTGCAGGGGGTGTGCCCACCAACATGTCCAGCCCCCCAGGCTAACCCTATCAACCCCTGCCAGCATATTCAGAGCACTGCGACGAGAGGGGGGCACCATAGCTTCTCATTATATGCAATCAGACTGAGAATCTCTTGTGTTATGTGATTTTATTGTGTTTTACTGGTTGTACCCTAATCTAGGATTATTTTATAATACAAAGACGGTAATAAATAAACAAATAAATAAATATACCACCATAATGCAAACCTGATGAAATTAATCAGTTTTACCCCACTTGTATTCTTAGGTTCGTTCTTTAATTTTAACTTTTGTACTCTGCACTTTCCACTTTAACAAGGTGCTACAGAGTGCCTAAAGCAGCAGTATTGAAACACAGACAAACAATATAACAACTAAACACCAACAAAGAATAAAAAGTATCTGCAGGCCCTTCCTGGGGCAAGTGAGGGGACCCCAACATCCAGAGGGAAGCCCCAAAATATAAAAATCAAACAATAGCCAGGCCACAAGCCTGTTTAAACAAAATGTCTTCAGACAATCATGGAAGTTTAATATTTAGGAGACGTAACTATTTTCCCAGGGTAGGGAGTTTCACATCCTGTGTACTGCAACCAAGATGGACTAAATATATTTACATGGGACAAAGCACAATTTTGTTGTAGAAGAGGGTAATATAGTTTGAAAGTAAAAAATAATACAGTGTGCATCTGTAATTATCCACATGGCTGCATGGCTGCCCCCTGGCTAAAAAAATGTTTGGTTTGTTTTAATAAGAAAAATATAAAATATACTGTGACAAACCTCTTCAGCCCTGATCTGCCCACCCACCCCTGCATTCTCCTGCCAGCACTGTGCTGAAACCTGTTTGCTACTTCCCCATTAACTGCTCCTTTCTGTGGGCCCCTGAACTTTGGCTGCAAGGTCCTGCCCTACTCTACAACTGGTAAGGTAGCGACAGACTCTCCTCATTTCCCCCCTCCCCTTTCTTTTACAGTTTAAAGCTCCTTGCAGCAACTAGAAAGAGTGGGATTACTCCACAAGATAAAAATTCCCTCTCATTCCCACAAAGAGGCAGCAGCTGTAGGATATCATAATGTATTGTTGTTGTTTTCTAGTATTTGTATTGTAGGGGGAGAAGCCATCTCCCCTCCCATGTACATATGGAGGCAGCCACATACAGTGACGGACAGCTTTATAGCAATTTACAGTGCAGTTCTATACATGGCTATTTTCAAGTAAAACCCAGTGAATTCAATGGGACTTACTCCCAGGAATGTGTATAGGAGCGTAGCCTTAGTAACTATGCATGCACTGCAAAGTAACAAAGAAAAAGGGGCTAAAACAGGAGACTGATCCCTCACCCCCCATTTCACATGAAACTCTTTTGATCGCCAGGCAGCTGGCAAACTTCCCATGTCCCAGGCCCAGCACGTAATTACAGGTGGCAAAGCTGTGAGCTTCTCCAAGCAGTCCTTGCCAATTATGTGGACTGTAGTGATGTGAAGCGGATCAAGTCCGATCCACGATCCGGACCTGATCTGGGCGAAATCGGATAAAATCTGATTCCAATCCCAATCATCTGGATCGTCTGATCTGATCCGATCCGAAAGGACCTGATCCGGACCGAAAAAATCGGAGGATCGGACCTTCTCCCCCCTCCCCCCACTTGCGCTCCTTACCTGCTGCCACCCACTGCTTCCATACTACTTTGAAACAAGACTTGCGGCCTGTTCCACAATAGAGCGATGGTGTGCCGGGTGCCGCAAGGCCTGTTTCTCAGTAGTACTGAAGCAGTAGTCCTGAAGCAGTGGGTGGCAGTGGACGGCAGCGAGGAGGCAGCAGGTAAGGAGCATGAGTGGGGGGAGGTGGGGAGGTCCCCCGTTACCTGCCGGCATCCCACGCTGCCGTCCGCTGCTTCTGTACTACTGATAAACAGGTCGCGAGGCCTGCTTATCAGTAGTACGGAAGCAGTGGACGGCAGTGCGGGATGCTGGCAGGTAAGGAGTGCAAGTGGGGGGAGGGAGAAGGAGAGGAAGAGGGAGGTCCTCACTTACCTGCTGCTGCCTCCTGCTGCCGCCCACTGCCGCTCACTGGTCCCTTCTACTGAGAAACAGGCTTCGCGGCCTGCCACTCAGTAGCATGCTGGGTGATGACGTCACCCAGCGCGCTACTGAGAGGCAGGCCGTGAAGCCTATTTCTCAGTAGAAGGGACCAGCGGGCGGAAGCGGACGGCCCCAACAGGTAAGGAGCACGAGTGGGGGGGAGGGAGAGGGAGAAGGAGGTCCCCACTTACCTGCCGAGGCCATCCGCTTCTGGCTGCTGCCGCCTGCTGGTCCCTTCTACTGAGAAACAGGCTTCGTGGCCTGCCACTCAGTAGCATGCTGGGTGATAACGTCACCCAGCGTGCTACTGAGAGGCAGGCCGGGAAGCCTGTTTCTCAGTAGAAGGGACCAGCAGGCGGCAGTGGATGGCCCAGGCAGGTAAGGAGTGTGAATGGGGGGAGAGGGAGGTCCTCACTTACCTGCCAGGGAGTAATTAATTAAGTGCTATGCTTCCCCGCATCCACCTGTCCTTCCTTTCCTTTTTAATATTTATCTTTATTTTAAATTATTTTTAGGCTGCTTTTAGGGATAGAACCGTTTGGAATTGTTGAGCAATCAATTTCATGTATCCATAGGGTGGGGTGGGAAGAGATAGCCCAAATAGAATTATGCAAAAGAACATAAGAACACCCATGCTGGATCAGACCAAGGGTCCATCTAGTCCAGCATTCTGTTCACACAATGGCCAACCAGCTGCATATGGGAAGCCCACAAACAGGACATGAGTGCAATAAAACCTTCCTGCCCATGTTTCCCAGTAATAGGAAAACATAGGTTTAGTGCCTCTGATCCTGGAAGTAGCCAGTCTTTCCTCTCTGCTAATTCCCTGAGCATTTTAAGGACAAAGGGTAAAACTCAACATAAACCCTACTTAGATTAAAGCCACTGAAATGAATGAAATTTAGGAAAACTTAAGTCCCATTCATTTCAATTGCTCTACACTAAATAGAGCTTATTTTGGATGTTACGCACTTACTTTAGGTGAAATACTGGGATAGGAAGATGTTTAAATGCTGCATTTTATCTTATTATATTTTTATTGCATTGCTCTTGCTTTTTACCAGTTATTTTTATTTTGTTAACTGTCTAGAGCACATTTTGTTATAGTGCAGCTTATATGTAATGTAGATAGAGGCTGAATTCGGATGATACAATAAGCAACTGGTGGAGGGGAAACAATCGCCAGTTGTATTGACTATCCTGTTGTCCGAATTCTGCCATAGTCAATTCAACGCTGATCCTAATCCTCACCATGGTTGATTATTTATTACCATGTTGTGTGGACAGTACCTCCTAGATGAACAACTGTAAAGTTGATTATTACCCCACCATTGACTATCGTGTTGTCTGAATTCAGCCAGTGAGTTGACAGCAGGGTCACCCCCAAATAGCAGTGTTTTCTACATACTTGGGGGCCTATGTAAGCAACAAATACATACATTTGAAAATGTAAATTAAAAAAAAGTTTTAAAACCATCCTCTGTCCGCAATGGTCTAACAAGGTCCTTTGTGCTGCCAGGATAGAAGGAATGTTGCTGTGTCAAGTTGGGTGTGGGGAGAAAACTGGATGGGATGGAGAGAAGAGGGAATTTGCCTGCTCAAATTCTTAACACAGGGGTGAGCAATATGGGACCTGTCTGCACCTCCCTGGCCTTTTTGTATCAACACAAACCTAATGGAGCATAAAAGGTGTTGAATACAAGCAAATGAAAACTGGTGGTGAAGAACTCATTTGAAGGGAGCAAGGAAGGGAACCGGACTTTTGTGTGCAACTGCGTTTGCTAAACCGGAGAAGAAAAGCAACAAACCAAAGGTTATCATTTTAATGTATTTTGCCAATAAATTGCACAATGAACTGCATTTATTTTTATATTGCCAGGATTCCTTTTCCTTTTTTAAAATGGGGGGGGGGGAGAGAGGGAATTTTCGATCATTTTAAAAACTCAGGCTGTGAGCATCTAAAAGTGGCAAAAATAATAATAATCCTTAAACCTGTCTTGTACTTTGAAAGGCAGGTTTTGTTGCTGGGACATAAATGTTAACCAAATATGTGAATTATGTTAGTATAAACAAAATGTTTGGACATATTTTTCAGGTGGTGGGTGGTGGAGGGGAACAGACACCCCCCATTGCTATAGCATTCAGAATTTCTTAGACAAGGATCTATTTTTAACAAGAGCTCTGGAGGATTGTTGCAGTTACATCAGTACTGATAAATGCTCACATTTTTCATTCATAGCAAGAGAACTCTTCTTGTACCTAAACAGATAATAAATATTCCACTCACTCCCTCTTCTTGACACAACACACACTGCGATTCACACAAAACTAGAGGGGAGGAGCAAAGGGCCGGCCAAAGCATTGTGTCCAGAGGACAAATGGTCAGTATATGAGGCTTTGGTGAGGCAGTAATTTCTTATACAACTACAGGGAAATGGGGGGGGGGATCCTGATATCAAAAAAACATGAAGTAATCAAGCAAAGCAAGTTTGAAGCATTTACTCTAAAAGGGGGAGGAAAAACCATAAGGCAATTTTCAAGAATACCATGAACAGGAGGGAATCAAAATAAAGGTACATACAGATTGTTGCATCACTATCCACGCTGGAAAAGGCTGCTCCCAGACTGCTTGTGATCGCTTCAAGGAAGTGCGGGAGCGCGTCATTCCAGCCTCTTCCCTGGGCTGATCTGGGGCTTTTCTTTGCCAGCGTGCTCACCAAGAACAAGGCCCGGATGGCATGGGGGAGGGGCTGGATGACACGTTTCTGGAAGTGCCGAAACGCATCTTCCAGCCCTTCCCTTGGGCTGATCTGGGGCTTTTCTTGACTGGCGCAATTGCGCCGGCCAAGATCAAGGCCCAGATAGCGCAGGAGAGGCCCAATTTTCCCGGACATTTGAAGATATTTTGAAATCCCCCTCCCCCCCCGGAATCCGATTTGGTTCCATTTCCAGACTTCTCTGGGGGACACCGGACATCTGGTCACCCTAGTCATTGTTCAAATTCTGAAATTAAAAACAAGAAAATGTTTTTTTCACACCTTCTTGCTCAAACAGCCCTAGCAAGAGCATGTGTGGAGACAATTTTCCCTCAGTCCCCCTCCCATCGTTTGTTTTCAGTACTGTGGTCTTTCTTTCCTCTTTGAGGAAACAGAGTGGTTGGTTTGGGTAGCTATTGTTAGGGATGCTGGCCTGGCCATATACATTGTCAGGCAAAAGAATGTTAATGGCTGCTTAATGGTTCCTTCAGGGCTAGATTATTGAGACATAGAAAATGGCAATTTCTCTGGAATGTTCTGAATGGGAAAATCTAGCAGAGCCTAGAGAAAGTAATTCATCATCAAGGCCCACTAAAGGTGTGGTGCATGCCAGCAGCCATTTTGAGTATTCAAGCCAGGCTGGCGGTCGCCATGGCTTATTGTGAGAACCCGGTGAGTATGGCTAAAATAACTAAATAACCCATGAGCTGTTTTAGGGTTAGGTATAACCAATGGGCTATTGATAAGCAACCTTTTCTGGGTTCGCCTGATATGAAGCCACAGTGATCAATCATTGTGGCTTGAATATTCAAAGGGTGGCCAGCATATAAAACAACCCATGGTGTTTAAGCCACTCTGAGCTGTGGTGATCATGTGAATCCAGTCTGTGCAGTGGAAGACAAATGAATGGTTTTTGGAACTGAGGCAGAATTATGAGGCGGAGATAAAGCAGAAAGCAACTGGGGATGGTGATAAAATGCATGTCTGGGGATCCAATGTGAGGATAGTAGATCTACTGACTGGCTAGGAATGCCTCCATCAATGCCTCCATCAAGTAAGAAAGATTGTGTGTATGTGTGTGTGTGTGTGTGTGCGTGCGTGCGCGAAGAAAAAGGGGGGCAAATGGCTGCTTGGAAGAGGGAGAGAAAGGCAGAGAGCTGGGCTTGGGGCTCCACAAACCCTAGAAGGTGCTTGGGATGGGGGGCGGGTAGCTGCCTTTCTCTGCAGATATGATGTGGGGTGGTGTATTTGGCTGACATAGTGTTTAACCCGTGTATCAACCTATGTTCAACCTGTATATTTATAAATAAATGCAAATATTACAAAAACATGAGGCCTCCAATTAATTCCTTCCAAAGGAAACCAAACTTGGGCAGGTGCTATACCCACTGAACTTCTCATGGCTTGGAAAAGTGCAAAAAGCATAACAATATTTTGAAACATTTTTTTTTGCAACCATAAGAACGATAAATGTGATTTTAAAAAATAAAATAAATCTAAAACGTAAGCTGAAATCCGAAACTAAATACCCAGGTCCCATGCTGCAAGCTGAAAACATAGGAATGTGCAGCTCTACTGTTGAGAGAACAGTAAAAAATAAATATAATTTAGATCCTTAAAAAGAACTTTTGCTTCTTTTCCTTTGTGTTGTGAATGCCTAAGAAATGTAAAACTAAGGATGTTAAAATGACAATATTATTGTTGTGTATATACAGGAAGTTAAAGGTTAGCCGTATCAAGCTGTGGAAGAAAAGCGTTAAAATATGGATTAGTTGATACAACTTTAATTCTTGGCCTTTTCTCCTACAAGAAATGCAATTGTTTTCCTGAAAGGCAATTAAAGTTAATAAATACTTTGAATGCAAATTTGATTGGTGTACATAATAGAATCCATTAACATTATAAAACACTGGCTACAGAAGCCTCTTGAATAAGATTTATGTAAATGGAAGGGATTGACAAATATTTATCCTGCAAATCATGAAGACTAGCAAGAAATAATTAGTTCTGCCTGAGACATTTTTAGTAGTAATTTTAATAAACATTTTCTTCTAACAAGTAACTTTCTTAAAGGAATAGTCTGAATTGCTGATAAATGCTTCTGCATGATGCAACGGGATAGAAACCCGGCCATATGAAACAGCTAGCATTTTTTGCCCTAGCCTTGTACTTGTGAAGCCAATCTGTTATAGAAGTTTGTGCTTTCTACTTCAAAGTTAAGAAGAAAGGAGCATTATGGAGGAGTAAAGGTAACAGAGGGATAGGTTCCTCTATAAGTGTGTCCATATGTACCTGCTGTCCAGGTAAATTTACCTACCTAGCCAGATAGGATCACCATAGCTTCTGCCTGTCTATTGCAAGGTTACACAGGGCCTATTTACACTACTGCTTTAAAATGGTTTATAACAGTTTTAAAACGGTTAATAACGGTTATTAACTGGTTTAAAACTGTTATAAACCATTTTAAAGCAGTAGTGTAGATAGGCTCTTACAGTGCAATTCTGTACCTGTCAACTCTCACTTCATTGAGTACAATGTGACTTACTCCCAGGTGGGTGGATATAGAACAGCAGTGGGCAAGTAAGGCAGGACGAGGTGCCATTTTCACCCGAACCCATCTCTATGAGCCATACTCTGTGTGGTACCCCACCCCAAAATTGGCATTTTGCAAGCTGAATTTTTGCTCTTGGTAGTGATCCAATTTAGCTTTCAAACAAACTAAATCTGGCCTTTTTAATGTTCTTTAACCTTTTTAATGTTCTTTGTCACTAAACATTATGCCTTTTCTAAAAAACAAAAGCCCACATGTTTTTGGTTGTGTGACGTACTGGGGGCAGCAGGGACCAGATGTGGCCCTTCCTGGCATAAAACTATAGCCTTATGTCCCCAATATAGTTTACCCATATATTGATCAGATATTCAAGCTTTTATTTGTTAGCCACAACAATCTCCACTGTTAATTCAGGGTAGGGATACTGTAGGAGTTTGGCCTCACTGGAATTTAATTTGTGACCCAATCTAACCCAATTTTGTTAGTTTGTCAACTGGAATTGTGTACCTACCTACACTGTTTGCACATTCCTTAGTTCCTATATGTTGTGTTCCAGATGCAAATGTGTTTGACACACAATCCACATTAAGGTCAGACACTGTGTCCAGACATTTTCTGTTTTGCAAAAGGGCAGGGACGTGAATGTGTGTGTGCCTGTGTATGCATAGGTGTTTTTATTTGTGGTTTACAATTGATACAATAAAATAATTTAAACCAGTATCTAAACAAAAACAACAACAGTTAACTTAAAACAGCAGCATAGAATCTTTTTCAATCGGGCCAGTAAAATCATTTTACAATTTAAGACAGAATGAAATCACAATTTGAAAGCCCAATTCATTTCAATAAAACGTGGATTGAAATAAAAAGATCCTTTCAAGCTTGTTTAAAAGTGAATGAACTTCTTCAAGAGGAAGTTCCTTAGATATAGGACCACCACTGAAAACTGAAAAGGTCCTGTCTGACATTAAAGGTGGGCCTTTGGCAGGTTCATATAGATGAAGGCAGTCCTTCTGGTCCAAACCATTCAGGGCTTTCAAGATCAATACTAGCACAGCCTGGATGTGACGAAGGCCTCCTCCACACGGGGCGTTTAATGAGCCTTGAAGGCTCATTATAAATTTTACCTACACACGAGCGGAGCGCAAAACGGGCGTACAGGCGCGTTATCTCCCCGATAATGCGCATTTTCGAACGCGCGTTAAACAGCGACTTTTATTTTGCTCCGGCCGTTAAAGCGCATTTTCGCTGTGTGAACAAGCGATTATGCGCATTAACTACCTGGAAAGCGCTTTTTGGGCATCTTTTAATGCGCTTCGCCGCTTCTCGCCGCCTCCCGTGCAGAGGGATTGTGAGTAAATGCACCTCCGCGATAATGCGCATAATCGCGGAACCAGGCGCAAAGGCGCATTCTTGTGGAGGGGGCCTCAGTAACCACTGGAGCTGATATAAAATTAGAGTAATGTGCGTTTAATTCCTTGACCCCAGAAATATCCAGGCTGTTGCATTCTGTACCATCAACAGCTTCCAAACTGCCTTAAAAGTCAGTCCCACATCGAAGATATTATAGTAGTCTAGTCTAGATGGGCATGAGTAACTGGGCCAAAGTCTTTAGCCTCTTGTTAAGGACTAGATCTACACTAGCATTTTTTATCGGTATTGAACTGCACTGATAACTGTTGGGACACATTAAGTATCCCATATACCACTTTTCTGAAGTTTTATCCCACTTTTTATTCCGTATTATCTAAAATACTGCAACAGATGGCATTGTGTGTGCTATGAGATATAAATGCTCCAGAGGGATATAATGACACCATGATGGGATTGTATTGATATGACATGCAGTGTAGAGCTGGCCTTGGTCACAGTTGACTCACCAGCCTAAGCTAGTAAAAGGCACTCCTGGGTGCCACCTGTGCTTCCAGTTATAGCATTCAGACCAGAAATATTCCCAAACTGAAAAGGTTGCCTTTCAGAGGGACTGCAGCTCCACCCAGACCTGGCTGTACAGCTCCATCCAAACCAGCCAGCTTCACTACCCACAGTTACCTCTGTCTTGTCTGGATTACATTTCAGCTGGCTCACCCTTATTTCTTCCTAAACTGCTCCAAAAACCCATTCAGGAATTCCACGGGCTCCCAAGGATTACTAGGTGGAAACAAGAGGTAGAGCTATGAACAATCAGATAATTACTTTTTACCCAAGCCTCCAGCTGACTTCCCCAGTGGCTTCATATTAAAGATCATGGGAGACAAGATAGAACCCACAACAGCCAAAGGCTCTGAGGTGGAATAGAAGTGCCCTAGCACCGCCAACCACCATGTGTATGTGTGAGTTGTGCATACTTAGCACAAGAAATTAAGAGCCAATACTGGGTCAGACCATAGGTTTATCTAGTTTATCTAGTCCAGTGTTCTGTGAACATGGTGGCCAACCAGTTCCCTATGGGATTGGGAAGCCCACAAAAGTATATGAATGCAATAACACCATCCTGCTCATTTTCCCTGGCGACTGGTGCTGAGAGGCATACTGCTTCTGAGCCTGAAAGTAATCTATAGCCATCGTGACTAGCAGCCATTGATGATAACCTTATCAACCTTATCAACCATGAATCTGTCTAATCCAAGTTGGCGGCAATCACTACATCTTGTGGCAGCAAATTATATAGTTTAACTATGCACAGTCTACTTCCTTTTGTCTATCCTGAATCTCCTACTGAGTTCTAATATTATGAAAGTTCTGGGAAAACCTTTCCCTATCCACTTTCTCTACATATGCATAATTTTACCCCTCTATCATGTCTCCCCTTCCTTGCTTTTTTCCTAAGCTAAACAGCCCCAAATGTTGTAACTTTTTCTCATTAGGGAATAGCTCCAGCCCCTGGATCATTTTAGTAGCTGTTTTCTACACCTTTTCCAGCTTTACAATATCCATTTTGAGTGCACAGAATTCAAAGTGTAATCACACCATCAATTTGTATAAAGACATTATTGGCAGTTTTATTTTTGAAACCTTCCCCCAAATGATTGTCTTCATACAATTTAGGGCTGTGTATGGACACACACACACACACATATACACACACCATTTCGGAGGCTGATTCGGAGCTTCTGAATCTGCCCTGATGTGCCTCGGCCCCGGATCTGGAGTGAAGCAAGATTCAGTTGTCCAAATTATTCAGACATCCAATAGTCCCGCCACCTCCCCTGCTCAACCCCCACTCGCCTCCACTCCCAGCACTGAGCACCGGTACCCATCCACACCTCTTCAAGGGAGTTTCTATTTTTGTCTGTTTCGATAATAGGAATCCTCTGGAAATGGCAACTGTAAAACACCCATGTATGTTCTGGATGTGGACTGCTTTGGTCCAAATCTGGCTGCTTCGGCTTGGAATTTGGATCTGGAGCCAAAGTGGTGCGTACCTCTAATAGAATTTGCCTAATTCACTGCAATTGCACACTGGATCAACATTTTCATTGAGCTGTTCACTAGGGGTATGCACGGACCCCCCGGATTGGATCAGGACCCGGATCGGGACTTCCAATTTTGTCACAGATCAGTTCAGACAAAATCGGAGGGCCCCCCGGATTGGATCAAGTCCGATCCCGATCCAAAAATCAGAAATTTTTGGATCGGCCGCCATTTCCCCCCCCCCCCCCATAGACTTGCATTGCAATGCAAGTCTATGAGGAAAAAATGGCGGCGAGTGGGTGAGGGGGGCCCTAACTCCCTCCCCCGCGCTCCCTACCCCCCACGGGGCCGTCCGCTTCTATCCACTGGCGCCCGTGGGCGCCAGCGGATGGAAGCGGACGGCCCCGGGGGGTAAGCCCCCTCCCCCCGCCACTGCTTACCTTCCAGGGACGTCCGCTCCCGTCCGGCGCCGGCTGCTACTGCGAGTGGGCTTCGCGGCCTGCTCCAGGGTGGCGCGCCGGGTGATGTCATCACCCGGCGCGCCACCCTGGAGCAGGCCGTGAAGCCCACTCGCAGTTACAGCCGGCGCCGGACGGGAGCGAACGTCCCTGGAAGGTAAGCATGCCGCGCGCCCTCCTCCTCCCCTCCCCCCTCCCCCAGCCCCCTGCTTACCTTCCAGGGACGTCCGCTCCCGTCCGGCACCGGCTGCTACTGCAAGCGGGCTTCGCAGCCTGCTCCAGGGTGGCGCGCCGAGTGATGTCATCACCCGGCGCGCCACCCTGGAGCAGGCCGTGAAGCCCACTCGCAGTTACAGCCGGCGCCGGACGGGAGCGGACGTCCCTGGAAGGTAAGCGCGCCACGGACAGCCCTGCTAGGGAAGCCCCCCCCCCGCTGTCTACTTCCATTGGCGGGCGCCTACTGGCGCCCGCCAATGGAAGCGGCAGTGGGCGCCAGCGGGCGCCTGCCAATCCGCCGATCCATCTGAAACGGATCGGAACCTTTTCGGATCGGTTCGGATTGGATCGGCCGATCCAGCGGTGAGATCGGAAATCGGATAATTTATCCGATTTCCCCCTGGATCGGATTCGGATCGTGTATCGGATCCGATCCAATGCACATCCCTACTGTTCACCACAGTCCCAAGAAATATTTTTTGATTGTTCACCACCCCATCTACTTATATGTGAAGTGAGAAAGTTTTGTCCCAATGTGCATCACTTTACACTTGTTTACATTGAACTGCTTTTGTCATTTTAATGCCCATTTCCATAGTTTGGAGAGATCCTTTTGGAACTTCTGCTATCCCTGTTCATTTTAACCACCCTAAATAATTTAGAATCATCAGCAAACTTGGCCTCTTCAGTACTTACTCTTAACTTCAAATCATTTATGAACAAGTTAAAAAGGATTGGCCCCAGTTCAGAGCCCTGATGATGGAACTGAATTTTGAGGGAAACTTGAGGGGAGGGGCAGATGACATCATTGTCCCTGCTAATAAAAACTGCCAGTGCTGCTTCCCTGTGAGCCATGGCTCCGCTACACCACAGATCCCTTGACTGCTACACTCAGGTGTCTTCATTATCCCCTCCCCTCTTTTCCCCTCCTATCCTGCCATGGCAGCCACATGGAGATAGCTGCAATCTGCAGTCAAGGACTCTACATCTTGCCATCTGAAGCCAACTTGGGCAGCATCTAATCCCCCTGCAACTTAGGGGGCCATACGGGAGACATGCGGGGCTGTGGGGTTTTTTGGTTAGAGCAGGGTTTGTAGGCAAGCACCCACCATTTCAGTCAGCAATGCCAAGTCCCCAAAGGCCAGAAGAGTGCCTAGAAAGGGATGTTTATTTCCTTTCTATAGCCTTTACAATTGCCTCTCTCCCCATCCATTGAATTATGCTAGTAGACTTCCCTCTGTAAATAAGATCTAATTGAATAAAGCCTTAAAAGTGGAGGAGACACACAGCCACAAGGCAGTCAAAATATTATGCTTCATAATAAACCTGAGTGCTGGTTAGGCTGCTCTTGGTAACAATGTGATCACTCAGTACTATTTATCAATGTTTACTTAAGAATGTAGTTGAATGAGGAATAAACAAAAAGCAGTTTAATGCAGCAAACAGGCCACATGGCCTAGTCCTTGCATAATTTATCTTCTATGACAGATTCCATTTACTGCGGGTGGTATTATGCAGAAATACATTTGTACAGTGAGTGTGCATTCATTGCTACAGCATGAGCTAACTTAGTGGTAGCAGCATTTAATTTGAATGCTATTATTCAGTTATCAGGGAAAATAAGCCACCCTCTAAGGAAATATGGTGGTTTAATTATGGCATAAAGAATGGTACAGCAGAAAGAATGACAATGATGATTTTGTGGGAAAACACTTATCCAGAACATCCAACAGTCAATATCTGTCATAGCAGTCCAGTGAGTCATGAGTCACACATCCACATAAAGGCAAATGAGTTACAATGTTGGAGTACACTTGCAGAAATGCAATTTGGCAATTAAAGGGCAATGCTATACATTTCTACTGAAAAGTACATCTCATTGAGGGGAGAGACTCTGTGCCATCAAGGGTGAGCTATTCTACTTGCTCCCCTACCTCGCCCTACCCCCCCTGCCGCTCCCCCCCCCCCCAACCTGGAGACTTTGAAAGCAAGGCTGGGACTGAAGTTTGGGAGGTGCTGCTTCAGGGGGAGAGATTTTATTCCAACCAAGTTGTTGTTGTTTTCCTTATCTGTTCTGTTTTGCTGTAAACTTGTATATAGTATATTTTTGAGTATTATTGTGATGTTGTTTAGTATATTGTTAAATATTGTTGTATTGTTGAATATTTTCGGTGCTATTTCTGTTGTGAACTTACATTTTGTAAGCTGCCCAGAGAGCTTCAGCTATGAGGCACTATATAAATGTAATAAATGAATGAATTGAATTCAATGGTGCTTAGTCCCAGGTAAGTGGGTATAGGATTGCTGCCTAGTTGTTGCACTGTAATGTCTTAGAGAAGGTACAAGGATGAATAAGAAAGAGATATTTTCTCCATAACAGTTACCATAGCTCATGCATGTGAAACAGGATGCACACAATGGCTGTGATGTAATCTAAGCAACACCTTCTGGTACTTGGCCTGATTCTCAGCTGTAAAAGGAAAGAAGTATGTTTCACAGCTAACACTGGAGATGTCTCTGGCTTAGCTCTTCCTCATGCACTGGATTGAAATTAAATTGAACTAAACCCAGTTTGCCACTTCCCCAACTCCACAATTTTATCAGGAGCTGCAGAATCTTAAATGTGAAAAATATTCTTTCATAGCAGGTAGAATTTTCTTTAACCTGTTTACGACAGGCGTACTGAGAAAACAGTGAGTGTCCCAGAAGGATTTTGGCACATTGCCTTAAGCAGCAAAAACATCAAAATTTTATTTCACTTATCAAAAATGAGTGCAATATGATATACACCTCTCCTATTGATATAAAATTACAATTTTAAAAGTTTTATTCAGATGTGTATAGTATGGGAAATGAAACATCGAAGCCGGATATGAACACTTCCCCCCCTCATGTTGATCTTCTGTGTTTAGAATCTCATAAAGGCAGTTTCTTTGTCTCCTTTGCTTATTGAGAAAAACACACAAGCCATTAGTAATATGAATACTTTGAAATCACTGAGGCTGGACAGGTCTTCAACTGAGAGGTATAAACATTTTCCAGCCTGTTAGACCCAAAACTCCATCATCTGTGTAATCATATTTTTGAACCAGGCTCCCGTTCTTCATGTTTAAATGCTGCTTATATTACTCTGATTCCTAAGCCTGGCAAAGATCATACTTTACACCATTAACTATTGGCCTATTTCATGAATAAACACAGATATTAGAATATTAGCTGCAATTCAGGCCAATAGATTGAAAGAAGTTATCACAACATTGGTGCGAGCAGATCAGGTGGTATTTATTAAACGTATGTGTCGGGGGGTTGATAATCTTAATATAGTAGTGTATTTGATAGCTTTAAACTAGTGCTTTGCTGACATTTTTGACCATTTGCTGTGAGGGAGGGGCAAACAGAATTTTGTCTGATTTTTTTAGCAAATGGTGGAGAATTTCAGAAAAATTCTTCCTGATAGGGTGGTTTGGTGCTTACTTATCTGGACTTGTTGAGAGATGGGCAGGATGTGTGCTTTATCGTGTGTGTGTGTTTGTGTGTGTGTTCTTCCTTACCATTTAACCAACAACCCCAAGCCTCTGGGGCAGCCACAATTACAATCAGCACTTATACTTCCATGTAAGGGCTTTCCATGGAGCATTGGGAAACTATCTGAAGTGTGCTTGAGAGATTATTAGTTTTTTAAAAAAAAAAACTTTTATTTATTTATTTATTTATTTATTTCATTTCTAACCCGCCTCTCCATCTAGATCGAGGCGGGGAACAACACCAAATATAAATATAAAACAATAAAATAGATAAACCGTTAAAACAGATAAAAACAAATACATTATTAAAAACATCTTAAAATTAAACTGGATAGGCCTGCCGGAAGAGAACAGTCTTCACGGCTTTCTTAAATTCCAGAAGACTGCTAATTTGTCGAATCTCCTCCGGCAGGCCATTCCACAGCCATGCCACTCCTCAGGGCAATATGCATTTATTCTTCGTGCTCAGAACAGAAAGAACAGCACAGGTAGCCATGGTTCTTTGGATGCTGAAAAGGCCATTCGATAAAATACATTGGAAATTTATTTTGCCACGTTGGAGTAATTTTAGCTTTCCTGTGGAATTTCTGAAATGGGTTAGAATTTTATATTGAAGCCCAAGGGCTAGAATTATGACTAATGGTCTTTTTTCGCTCCCCCACCCACCCACCCACCCACCAGGCAGAGATACTAGACAGGATGTCCATTTTCTCCTCTGATATTTGACTTATGTTTAGAACCTCTGGCTTGTGCTGTTAGACTAAACAGTAGTATTCATGGGTTTGGGCATGATAATTTAGAACTTTAAATTATTTTTAAATATTAGCCCTGTTCATACTACACACTAAACCATGGTGGTTAAGCGTTTTGAGCTAAACGTTATGGCTTAGTGCGCCATGTGAACCATGACTTAGCATGTTGTGTGAACCATTCCTGACCATGGTTTAAACGTGCTCACTAACTACTTGCTGCCAAAGGGTTAGCAGTCTAACCATAGCTTATTGCCAGTCTACACACTAGCTTTGTAACGTTTTATAAGGGTTACAAAAACTCTTTGGGCCACATGATGCACTCCCTTGAACGTTGTATACCTGAGGTTTTTTTAAAACTCACTTCAGCTATATACAACATGTTTTACTTTTAATAAATCATTTTAAGTAAAATAATGTGTCCTTCCTTACTGTTTGTGATTTGTGGGGGACAGTGCTTTGTCTACCAGCACCCAAATGCTTAGCAATTGATTGGTGGGGAAGAAAGAGGGGCTAAGGAGGAAGTGGGCGAGTGAACTAGAACACCCACAATGCTTAGCCCTATACTCACTGAAAGCTAGGGAATGAAAGGGGAACTAAGGAGGAAGTGAGCGAGTGAACTACAGTGCCCACAATGCCTTTCTCTAAACTCATTGTAAAAACAAAACAGAAAGGGTTTGAGACCGCACATGCCACTTTGAAGACTGAAGATTTTTTCTCCTGTAACGTGAGTACTCCTTAATGTATCTGTAAATCTTTTAACTTAATTGGTAACATTCTAAACAAAAAGTTAAATTTAGGCAAAATTTTCATTTTAATAAGCGCTATTCTACCGAACCATGAAAGATTAATCTTTCTATAGTCTAATATTTTCTCAATCTCCCTATTATAAGTTATAATAAATAATTTTTGTAATAGTAATAAGAAAGCAAGGATTAATAAAGGGTATTGGTATAAATCTCAGAAAGAAGGGGGACTAGGTCTCCCAAATTTAAAGTATTATTATTTAGCTAATCAATTGAGGCATGTAATAGACGGGATTGTAAGATCAAATGAAATAAGCTGGTTGGAGTGCAATAGACAGGATTTAGAATTGAAGTTAAGTAATATTTTCTTTATTAAAGTAAATAAGAAGATGAGAGAAAGATTAGAAAATCCCTTGTTAGGAAATATTATAGATGTTTGGTTAAAGTATAAAGAAAAATTATTACCAGATATCTCCCCATTGAATCTGGTAGTGTTGCTGGAAGACTTTCCAGGAAATTTAAAGAAAGAATTAGAAACAGGTTTTAGAGAACAGAAAATTTTTAAAATAAAGGATTGGTTGGAAAAGATGAGTAATAAAGAGCAATTAGAAGAAGTATTGAGAGGAAAGAAAATAGCATGGTTTAAAGTTATCCAATTAGAACAATGGATGGTTAAATGGAGAAAGAAAAATAAAGAGCTCAGAACTTTTACCAAATTTGAGAAGGTGATTATAATGAGAGAAGAGGAGGATATAAATAAGAATATTAAAGGGGTGGTTAGTGAAATTTATAAAATTTTGATAGAAGGTGAAGAGAAGCAAAGCCACTTGAAAGTATTATGGGAAGAAGATTTAAAAGAACAAGTAAATGATCAAAGCTGGGGGGAAATTTGGAAATTGCGGAATCTGAATACTATGTCAGTAAGAATAAAAGAAAATTATTATAAAATAGTTTGGAGATGGTATTTAACACCTTTAAAATTAAATCAAATAGATAAGAAACATTTGAAGCTATGTTGGAGAGGGTGTCAGGAAATTGGAACGTATTTTCATATGTGGTGGACGTGTAAATATGTGCAAATATTTTGGTTAAAAGTAATTGAAGAAGTAAAAAAGATAATAGATCTAAAGTTTAAAATATGTCCAAGGATAGCTTTATTATCAATTTATGATAAAGAAGGAGAGCAAAATGTTAAAGGGTTAATCACAAATTTAATGACTGCAGCGAGGTTAATAATAGCTAGACAATGGAAGATTGGTATAAAGAAGTGTGGAATATTGCTATAAATGATAAGTTAACAAACAATGTTAAAGTTAAAAGAGGGATATTAAAAAAAATGAATTTGGAGATATATGGGGAGTTTTTGTGGAATATGTATTAAAAAAGGGGAAGGGGTGTGCACCGTCAGGTGAATCTATGCAGTTTTGGAAGAATGATTAAAAATAAATATGGTATATAGAAATGAAGCTGGTCCCAGGAGGGTGGGGTGCACTAGGTGAATTATGTTAGTTTTGTATTGTAAGTTATATGATTTATGAGTGATATGTTAATGTGTTTTGTTATTGTATAAAAATTAATAAAAAGTTATTAATAAAAAAAAGTACTCCTTAATGTAGCCTAAGATGTTTTGGAACGCACCTATTTAGAACGTTTTAAAATACTATTTAAAACGTTCCAAGGTACTGTGTAGATAGGCTCTTAGTGTGTTGTCTGTACAGGCCCATTGATGATCTCTTATTGTATATCTTGAAACTCCACTTGTCTGTTCCAGCTTTGATGCAGTTAATACTTTTGGTAATTTCTCTGGCTATTCAATTAACTGGTCAAAGTCTAAATTGACATTGATTGGAGAAACTATACCCCAAAGACAATTTCATTGGTGCCCAGATGTTATTACTTATTTGGAAATACTTATACCCTGAGACATAACTCAAATGATAAAGCTAAATTTGAATAAGTTGATTAATGAGATTTAATATCTTTAGATAGATGAGCACCATTAAAGTTGAGTTTGTAGGTTCAGGATAATGCACTCAAAATGTATACTTTAACTCAGATTGTTTATGTTATATGGGGAATTCCTTTATCTTTACTTGGCAAATATTTTCAAAAACTCAATGCTTTGTCTTGTAAATTGTTGAAGGATTTCTCCCTGCCTTGGATATTCTTGAAAAGGATGTGACTTGCAATTACAGAAGGTGGGTGTGGCTTTATACCATTGGGCCCATTTGTTGACCTGTATGACAGTTTGGCCTTTTCCACTTAGATCAGATTTCCCACCATGGTCAGTTTTGGAATCTTCTTGTCTGGATCCTCTCTCTACATGGGTGGCATGATATTCTCAGCACATTAAAAAGGACAGGGTTATGTCTGTTAGAGAGTGTGGTGTATAATGTCACACCAATTACATTCAGATCCATTTTCTCATGCTAAATTGACTTTATGGGGGAACCCAGATTTTAAAATTGGTAAGAAAATGTTTTTGTGGCAAACCTGGAAGGATAAATTGATATTTTCCTTGGATCAACTAGTGGGTGTTTATGATGAGTTTTTTTATTTGAAGTGTTGCATGTTGCATACAATTTGCTGGCTATGACTGAATGGCAATACTTGCGGTTGCAACGTTTGTTAGAATCTTTTGTTAAAATCTAGGTTGGCCCTTCCATTTTCACAGCTATTGGAAACACTTATTGAGGCTGATCAGTTATATTGACCCACGTTTATAAATACCGATTATTGGTGAATAGATATATGCAGGGTCTTAAGCAGAAATGAAATAGGAAACTGGATTGTCCTATTTTGCTGAAACATTGGTCAATTACTTTAGCATCCATATCTGAAGCATTCATGGATCTTAGGTAAACCTTATTCAGCAAAAACTCTGGTTCCGTGTCTATTGGACGCTACAATGTTTCTTTAATAAGAGTTCGTCTATGTCGGGTAATAGCTGGAGCATTTTTTGTTTTGGCGATGCCCAATAGTTGCCTCTTTTTGAGAGAATGTTATTATATGGATAAACTTTGTACTGGAATACTCCTTAATATTTACTGGTATACATGTCCTGTTAAATTATCTATCTGCTTCCTGTACTTTATCAGCTAAAAGATTGATATAACATTGGAAGGATAAACACTCACCTCCTATAATGCAGTGGCTTGAATAACTTATTATACTTCCAAAATTTTCATGGGTGATGTATAGACACCACCTGCAAAAAGATATTTATTTGGAAAATTGGTCCACTTTTGTTGAAATTTACATATAATTCTTAGAAAGCTGCATTTTCCTATCCATACACACACTTCATATGAAAGCATTGAAATTGATACTTAAATTAATGTAGCTACATTTTTTTTCTTTTCCTCTTTTTTAGTTTTGCTTGTTTCGTATTGTTAAAAATCTATAATGCAAAAAATATTTTTTGAAAATTGAACTAAAATGAATGGCTTATCCAAGTTTGGAATGGCAGTGTTAAAAGACTTCCACTTGTGCAAATGTACTATAGAGACAGGGAAATCATGTTGCTGTCACCTGAATTCTTCCTTCCAAGGATCAGTTCATGCATGACCCATGACTCCTAGAACCATAATGGGAAGCTCCTATGGGCTTCTCAACAGGGAATCCATCTGCACAAGCCTGTGCAAGCTCTCATATGCTCACTGTGTCACAATAGGTAAGGCTTAGCAAAGTTGTGGCAATGAAGAAGCATACCAGAAACCTCTTCCTGGAAGACCATCCCATCCTACGGAGAGTCCAGCAGTGCTAGCAGAGCTTCTTTGACATTCAAACTGTCTCTTGGAGAATAGAAAGTAGGCCAGGCTCACCTGCTGTGTCCAGCCCTTTCAGGTTCTACAACCATGAGCTATTTGCCCAGATGGACTGGTGTATGTGCAATATTTTACTATGGTAGGGTACGTTTCTTTGACATCATCTATGAAACATCCAACTTCTTTTTCCTATATGATCATTTGTTTTTTCTCCCAAAGGGTTTTTAATTTAGGATGACACAACGAGATATTTTCATGGAAATAGCTGTTGAAGGAGGATACAAGTCATTGTCATTGTAACCTTGGGTTAGCCGGTTTCTGAAGCCACATTAGTCAGTATACATATTTTACCATGAAACAATATAATCACCTGTTCTCATGAGTGAAAGACAACAGACACAGTTGTCAATAAATAATTCCACTTTAATGGCAAAGTAATAATTTAGACAGATACAGTGTGCACACCTGCAAAAAATATATGCAAGCTGGTTTACAAGCTAGGAGAACAATAAATCAATATAAAATACATCATTCATTTAAGTCTGATGACACCAAATACTTATTAATAGGGCTTTACAAAGACTACAAAACTTTTCAGATGATTTATCTCACTGTTTCTGTCTATTTACATGATATGTTACATCAAAAATGTACAAAATATAAAATGTATACAGACAAATGTTTCACAAGCATATTTTTAAAGTTGTAAACTAGGTGGACTCACTGAGATGTATTGCAGGAAAAGTTGTATTACATTATACATACATACAGGTTTTGTATGCGTGTGCGTGTGTGTCAAAAATGGCAGAAATTCATGGTTTGTGTGTGTTGTTTTAGATCACATATATCATAAAGAGCAGCTGTTGTTTTAGTCATTTGCCAGAGAGAGGCGTGTCATTGAACAATATGAGAAAGTAAGTTAGCATTTGGTGCCTGACATCAATCTGACTACATTCTATGTGCATAAAATCAGAGTTTTATTTACTAGGGCAATAGCACCGTGCAGGAGACCTGTAGCTTCGGTGATACGGCAAAAAAAAGAAAAGAAAAAAAAAGCTGCATTGCTTTACTTTGTTTTCGTTTGATAAAATAGCTGGCCCCATGATGGTCACAGGAATTTGTAGCACCAGTTACATGTCCTGAAGATATTCATTGGCTAGTTGGATCCTGTAAGTGCTCCATTGGCCCACATCGCTGTGACCTGGGCATGCTCCAAGTGAACAGTTTCAGGATTCTAGCTGTAGGTGCACAAGTGCATGTCTACACAATGCCATAGCCCTTGGACTCTGTGTGTTAATTTGAAATAACATATCCAATTACTCTGATCGGTTTTCATTCAATCTGGTGTAGCCTGCCAGGAAAGAGAAACATAGTATTTTGTTTTCTCCTAAGATGTATTGGCTTCATAATGTAAATTGACACATGCTCACTCTAGTACAGATGTAGCTCCTGCATAGTCATAACAGTTCTAAATACAGGACAAACACACCAGGTTAAAAAAAAACAGATTGTACGGTTTGCATTTTCTGGATCTGTTTGCAACATACAGGTAATCTCAGTAAATGAAACATCTCTTAACACCAACAGGATAAAATACAGTTTCTCATTTGTTGTTGTTGCCATCGCTGTTTGTTTGCTTTCATTTGTGCAAGGCTTTTTAAAAAATATTTACAATACCCTCCCCATAGACTGTGCAAAACCAACCCCTCCCCCTTTTACAGTATAAACTTTTCTCTCTTCCACAGTGGACATCACTGTGTCAGTGTTGTTTAATGCTGAATTTCTTCATGTACAATTGCAATTAAAACAACATGCTTCAAATAAAAAAAAGGAGGGGAAAAATAAAGACATATTTGTGCTCATGCTACATCAAGTACACCCAGCTCTGCTGGATAACATTTTCCAACCATCTCTCTCTGTTTCTCTTGATAAGCTCTTTTCCATAGGACCAAATGGATCTGAGCCGTCTTGGGCTTTGTTTTCAATCATAGTTAATTAGGAGTGGTCACTTTAATATTTTCGATGGTAGGCAATGTATTCACACAAGATAAAAATACTATATATCTATATATCTATATCAAGAGGTTGCCCGTTGACCCACTTCATGAAATAAAAAAATCATGATATACAGACATGAGACTATTGTGTTCACTGATGCTCTCTCGTTTGTAAATGAAGAAAGGAAACAGTGTAAATAATCAATGGTTTAACAAATTAAACCAACTGTAAAACTGTTCTAGAAATTGGTTTTAAGGCAGTGAGACAGCACCATAGGAAATGTTCTCTCCCCCCTCCACCCCCACTGAAAAGGCTCAAAACAAACTAAGCCCTAAGAAAGCCTTTAGTCAGCGTCAGATAAGAATTGGGTTGTTGCTCTTGCTTGTTTTTTTTTTTTAATCCCTTGTTAAGAGGTGGGCAGGTGTTTAAAAATACCCTTGTGGTTAAAAACAACTTGTATATAAAACAGATGATATATTTTTTTACACACAACCCCCCTCCCCCCCCCCCCCCGGAAACCTTGGTGGACCACATCACAGCTAAACATAGCAGTTTAGTATCAAATTGGCACTTATCCAGCATATCACAGTAGTGTTTTCCTGGCAATTGCACAATACTGTTTGTGCTTATTGAGTTTACTCTCATTTTTTTCCTCCAACTCATTTTGGAATGGGCAGCAGCGTACAATTCAAACAACTACTGGAGTCCGGTAACGAGTGTCATGGGGCACAACAGAGGTTAGAGGAAGAGGATCAAGGAGACCACAAACACAGTACCTCAGAGTAAATTGAAGTGTAAAATAAAAGGTTTGCACTGTAAACTTTTGAGACAGAAAGAAAAAGAAAAACCCAAAGAGATTCCAGTTTGGCTAATATATGTGCAATCTGCTTAGTAGCCCCCTGTTAAAGGCCCTTTCCAGTTGATTGATGGAGTCTCATATAGCTCCATTGATACTGAAATGTCTTGAAATTACACTAATTCAAGCTTTCTAATTTGATTTGCTTTCCTGACATGTCAGTCGACCACCTATGTATGACACAACACTCTCTCTCCCTCTTTCTCGCTGTCTTTCGGGCCACCCTGACCTGCTGCTTTAATACTGGCAGCACTTGAAGTGGGAATGGATTTACCAGCATCCTCTAATCAGGCCCATCTCCCTCTAGAGAGTCGATTCAAGTGAGGGGTCCAGAATATCATCGTGGTGACTGGCAGTATCACTGTCGCAGCTCTGTGCGCTCGAGTAACTGGCTGCTTCTTTGAGCCTCATTAGCATATTCATCTGAAAAAGAAATATGGAAATGTTTGTCATTGATATAAGTGTTAATGCAACAATGGCTCTGTTGTTTCCAAGACACCTAACAGGCAAAAAGGATTTGATGGTCATCATAACACAATGGCATAGTGTTTTGAGGGTGGTGGTGGGGAAATCTTAGCTTGCTAAAATGGTTTCTTCAAGTTAAACCTTGAATTCCTCTTCTTCTGTTTTTAAAGTCTCAAAGGCATGGAAACAAACTAGGGGAAGAATCCAACGATACAGGAATTCAAAAGTATATAAAGGAGAGGCAGCGCTTGATCTGAATCTATTCTCCCAATGTCAATGCTTATCTAAGGTTAAAAAGAAAAGAAAAGAAGGAGGTTTTGGCATGAGAATACATTGCAGGAGAAAAAAGAAACTCAATCGCTTCTGCATACATATCCATGCTGTCTCAGAGAAGAGAGGTGGGGGAAGAAGTTGAACGGGTTGAAGCCAGCTGCTGAATACAGAAAGCACCATCTGCTGTCCAGAAGCTGACCTTGGCAAGAGAAAATAGCACACCACAGCTATGAGGCTGGGTTCCAGAAGAGCCTTTAAGCACATCTTACTTAACATCAAGAGCCCCGGGGAGTTCTAAGATGCTCAGTGCCTAAAATTATTGTAATTATAGTTGATATTTATAAAGCTCCCCTCTTGCCGTGGTGTCCAGGGGACTGATCTACAATGACAGCATTTTAAAATGGTGCATTATTTAAAACGAAGAGTGCTGGTTGGTCTGACAAAACGTGTGTAAAGAAGAGAAAGCATTTTACTTTTCCTAGTATCACCTTCTCAGATTTATTCAGACCTCCTGAGATCAAGGTGGCTTTATAGCTGCCATATCCATGTAGAACTTTGCAATTCTATATAGGATGCCAGTCCCAGTTCCTTAGGTCATATAATGTTGTTAGTCTTGTTTATGTTACTCGTAAAAAGCTTGAGAAATTTATCTGTGACTGGAAGCTGAGAGGAAGGAAAGTCTTCAGTCTGTGAACCTATCACTTCAACCCACCAGTCTTCAATCCAGGCAGCTCCCTATCACTTTCCCACAGAAATCTTCTCAAGGGCTTTCACTCTCTCTCTCTCTCTCTCTCCACCCCACCCCCCACCCCCAATATTCCTCTGAGTTTTTGTTGCTTCACACATACAGTGTTCTCCACAAACTGGCTATTTCTATCCCCTCTACAATACATTTTTCTAGGCCTTCTGCCCACTACCCATAATATTCCTCAGCTCTTTCTCTCCTTGCCAGTGCAGTGCTCCACCAGTCATTCACCTAAGTAGAATAAAATAAAAGAGGTGTATTCAGGAAATGCCCTTCATGACTCCAGGTATTACGAACCAAGCCTGCTCCTATCTGCATTATCCTAATCTGTGTTCTGGTTTTTGCTCACTTTGAAGTGTGATGAAATATCAGAGTGTGGGCCCAAATTTTTGGGACTGGCATATATCCTGTGAGAACTCCTTAACTTGCTGCATACACATCCAAGGAGTTAATGCAAAGCCAAGAAGTAGAGCTACACTGAGGGAAAGCCTATATAATCACAGGCGATTGATTAAATTCATTTTAATTGCAGAATAATGGAACATGTGAACAAATACCAACATTATCATGGGAACATAAAGCAGATGGAGTTGACAACTGAATGTAATAGAAAGGGTTACTCTGTATACACTAAGATTTGCTCCCCATGCAGACAAGATCTAATGATAACTTGGATGAATTGCTTTCTCACACTTAACAGCAAATATTTATTTATTTATTTATTTATTTATTACATTTGTATACCGCCCCATAGCCGAAGCTCTCTGGGCGGTTTACATAGGATTAAAAACAATTAAAAACAATATACAAAAATTAAAACAGCAAAAACATACAACATACACACAATCTGTACATTTAAAAACCACTTCAACACTTCAAAAAAACCCAAAAAACTACAAAAACAAAACAAAACAAACCCAGGCTCCTCAGATATTGCCAAATGCCTGAGAGAAGAGGAAAGTCTTGACCTGGCGCCGAAAAGATAACAATGTTGGCGCCAGGCGGGCCTCGTCGGGGAGATCGTTCCACAATTGGGGAGCCACCACAGAGAAGGCCCTCTCTCTTGTTGCCGACCTCCGAGCTTCCCTCGGAGGAGGCACTCGGAGGAGGGCCTTAGATGTTGAACGTAGACAGGCATTCGTAATAATACTTGGCAAATTACTTTGGGAAAATTGTAAACTTTTACCTCACTTCTCGAGACATTGCAGGGAAGTAAATTATATTGTAATAAATGGTCAAAGAGTTGGGCCAATACAAATACAGCTGAGTCAAGAAAAGGGGAGAGAGTAGGCAATGAACTGAGCATAAAGGAGCCAAGGGAATGGTGGGGATGAAAGAAGGAGGTTAAAGAAGGCAGCATGTTTTGAATGAAGGGAATCAAAATGGGAGTGGGTGAGAATCATGTTTCATGCAGTCTAGGAATAGAAAGGGTGTTATGATATTCCTTTGAATGGGTGCTCTAATGGACAGATACTCTGAGAAGTCTAATAGACATCAGTACTAAGTTTTACACAGTGATTCAAAATAACCAATGACATCTTTGGCTGTTGTACCTATTCATTGGTTAGGAGAGAAAGAGGAGGAGGAGGTGCTTTCTTTCATCTTACCAAAGGATCTCCTTCTGACTCAGTCTGTGGAATGTGCTTTGAGGTGGTTCCTTCTTTGGCAGATGCATAACCTTCATAACCAACATCTTCAGGTCTTAACTGAAGTAATGATGACCAATCATGCTGAAGCGAACTCCAGGGGCAAGTCTCTGCTATCCACTTTGAAGGATCTTCCCAAGGTGCTCTTTTACCATACATCTAAAATACACCCCAAAATAAAAGAACAAATGGCTTGTTTGATTTCATTTGTCTGGACCAAAATTTATCAAAAGGGACTTTTGGCCCAAACGTAGAGGGAGGGGGCAATGTTCAACAACAAAAGGGGTTGGGGACCCATCTACCTGTATGCATTTTCAAGAGAGATAAACTTACCAGCATCACCCCTAGCTTTTTCTTGCTGCTGGCTGCCTCCTTTCCTTGCCTGAATGCCCGAGAATTCCAAGGAGAATTCGAGGCATGGGGCTGGGAATAGCACCTGTCAGTGGATACCTTATTTTATTGTTTTGCCAGAATATGCCTCAGAACTGTATCATGACATAATATTGTTCTGGGCCATTCTGGGGGAGAACAGTGGTGGCAGGCAGCAGTGAGAAGTTGGAAGGAACACCACTGAGCCCCACTTTCACTATTTGTCCACCAAACCAAAATGCCTCCCTAGTTTTGTGGCCTGAGAATGAGGCACAGTCTCAGAAGTTTCTATTTGCTCTGAGAGGAAAACTTCCATTGGTGCCAATGGAAGTGGGGTAGAGTGTTGCCATTTTTGTCAGGATCCAGCATGGAATCATGTGGTCAAATTCCTTTTCCCCACAGGCCTCATCAGTCTGCCACTCCAAGACAGTTATTTTGTGTTAAAGAAACAGTTGTGTTGAATACAATAATGTATTTAACATAATGTATAGTTTGGTCATATTTTAATTGGATTTTAAAAGCCTAAACATCTCAGAATTTTGAGGAACACATCTTGCTGCCTTTGATTTGTTTCAGTTGCTGGTCCTATTATCTAAAGAGCAAAACTGCACAGGATATTGAAGACTTAGCTACATAGCTACATCTCCCACCATAGATTGTGTGTGTGTGTGTGTGTGGGGGGGGGGGGGTTGGTCCATTTTTGATATGAAACACCTGCACAAGGAAGGGAGGTTTACTGCTCTCCTTCACAGCTGTGATTTTACCATTAATCCACCATGCAGCTATGGGGTTTAGGAAAAATACCCTGAGCAGGAACACTGAGCAGCTGCAGCAAGATAGCAACAATGTTTTTGTTTTAATACCTTCCCAATGTCCTCAATGCAGCCTAGCTCCAAAAATAC
Organism: Anniella stebbinsi; assembly: GCA_029215795.1. Classification (NCBI taxonomy): domain Eukaryota; kingdom Metazoa; phylum Chordata; class Lepidosauria; order Squamata; family Anniellidae; genus Anniella; species Anniella stebbinsi. The sequence goes on from JARDYH010000003.1 coordinate 52,958,596, forward strand.
ACTATATTGGGGAAGGGCCTCTGATCCTCTCTGAAATCACTCCCTATCTATCTCAATGCAAGGTGGAAGGGGAGTATTCCTAAAAGATCCATCCATCCAGGGCCAAGGGGGGCCCTTTCCGAATTCTTCCCCTGCCAGTAAGAGAACCATCCATTTCATCTCTCCCCTTTGCTCACAATGTAGTGTTGCTCTGCAGTGACACTGTGTCAGGGGCATTGGAGAATCAGATGATGGGAGCTCTCTTCGGTGCTAGTGGAAAGGGGGGGATCTTTAAAAGGGTGAGCCCAGCCCAGTCCAGGCAGTTGCATTGGGCTAACTGGCGCACTTTAGGAAGATTTGTTTTCTCTTGTTGCTCAGCACTGAGATATGAACCTGAGTAGCTGCAAAGTACAGCAGCCATCGGTTTAATCCATCCTAACTTCTCTGTTGGGACCATCCAGGGGATTAAAATAGAAACTCCCTCACCACAGCTTCACCATGCTCCTGTATGTGCCAACTGTCCTGCCACTACTTACTCTGCTCTCATTCCTGGTAAGTGCACTGGGGGCAGGGGCATTTGTAGGCACCCACCAAGGGGCAACCTGCCCAGGATCCCCTAAAACATTGAGCCGGTCCTGCATAGTATGCAGTAAAATGGGAAAAAATGGGCACAAAACGCTGAGGTGGATTTATTTCAGCATCCCTCTGTCACAAATGAGCAGAAAGTGTCTTTAAAAAAGGCAACACTGTTCTTTGGGAAGTGCTGAAACATAGTATATGCTCTTTGAAATTTTTGCATTTTTCTGAGAACCATCCTCTGTAAGTAACAATGAAGGCAATTGATATTTGTCTCAAGGGACTCCAAGAGCATCTGGTTAGAATCCTACCTGAAGTCCTTCTCTCACAGCTTCCATAATATATGGTATCAAGGAATAATTCCAGAGGTCTGTGAACCATACTCTGGAACCATCGACATCTATAGGGCAGGATAGAAAAAGGCGAGGACCTGAAATAAAAAACATAAACTGATAAACCCTTTATGATTCATTTCATGTTCATGCTATTTTTCATAATACATAGTGGTGTTTTTTTTGTTTTTCATGTAGTTCCTCACTTGTACATAAAAGATGACAATGTGCTCTGTACAAAATGCATTTATAATATCTGGTATTTTCTTGAATGTTCATGACATAGCAAATATGAATTGTGCATTTCTATAAACACATTCCTTCAGAATTCCAGTTGGCCTTTGTTTGTGTTGGAGGAAATAATACAAAATTCATGTGAAAACAAGGCACACTGTTTTGTAAATAGGCTGAACATACTTGTCTATATTGCAGCAGCTGCTATGTGGTGACAGTCAAAGTGAGTTGTGCCCATTTGGGAATTATTGTAAAGAAAAGTTCAATTAAAATAATCTCTCTTTTTAAAATGTAAAATTATGCTACCTAAAATTGTTTGACCTCTTCTTTCTCCTAATCATATTCTTGGCATCTAACCTCTCTGACTTCCTTGCTGCTTTTAATACTATGGGCTGATACAGTCTGATGTCAGTAGACCTGTGTTGGCAGGGAAGTTAGGGCCAGAAGTGTAAAAGGAGGGGGGGACCCAGAAAATAGAGGGGTGAAACATATTTTCTTCCATTCTTTTTCTGGCTCTTCACATTTCTTGTCAGGTTACCGTTGGCTTAGTTGCTTTGGCATTGCAAAGGGACTGTAAAGACTAGGGTTAGACAGCTTAATGCTAAGGAAACTAGAGAAACCCACGAATTTGCACTGCAGGGCCAATGAAAAATATAATTTGAATTAAACTGCATAGTTTTGCTTCATAGTCTCTATGCATTATATATGTTCAGGACACTTCTATAGCTGAAGAATTTCAGGGCAGGAACCCTCCACCAGCGCAAATGTCCTTAGCAGTTCCTGCCTATTCCCTCAGTTCTCTTTCGACCGCCATAGTGGTAGCCTGTTGGGGACTATTTTCAACTGCTGAGGTTTTATATCTTCTTCTATCATTATCTCTGTCTTTCTTGTTTCATTTTATTTGTTAATTTTTGTTTGCGATATTTTCGAATGCCTAGCCACCTCAGATGTATGGCCCTTCGGGCAACTTTCTAAAAATGTGCCTTACGGTGGAAGTAAATTCTCACCCACAGATGGGCACTACCTGTGCCTTTTTCTGCCTTGGGGAAGTATGTAAGGTGGAGCCCTGTGCACACTGCTAAGCTTTTACCAAACAAACCAGCTGTAACTGTTCAGAAAGATTTTGGACTGTCCTCTGGAAGGGCCATGGGTTTTCTGATGATGACAGAGATGACATAGGTCTCGACTCATCCTCCTGAGGGAATGTTGAAGGCCACTTCTGCACACGATGGCCTCCCTCCCTGAGCCCTAGCAATGAGCCTCACAGACCAATCCCACACCCGGGCAATTGTTGACATTTATGATGGCTAAGAAGCTATCCAAAAGACCCAGACCTCAGAAAAAGGATTCAAAGTCTTCTTCTGAGCATAAGAAAGAGAAAAAGATGGCAGCGAAGTGAGCAACTGACTCAGTTTCTGAACTGAGATCCATGCAGGGACAGGTGATCACTGGAAGAATGACGACAATTATAGGTAAGCAACCATTTTTTACTGTATGCAGGCCATGGTCTTCCAAGGCATTGTATTGGCAAATATGTGCTGAGTGCTTCTGCAGTATGCAGCTACAAACTAAAATAACCACAGGTCATATTAAATGAAGATTATCCAGTGATTATCCCATGAGGCTAAAGGGAGACATGATAGAGGTGTACAAAATTATGCATGGTGTGGAGAATGTGGATTGGGAAACATTTTTCTCCTCTCATAGTACTAGAACCTGGGATCATCCCAAAAAGCTGATTGGTGGGAGATTCAGGACAAATAAAAGGAAGTAATTCTTCACACAGTGCATAGTTAAACTATGGAATTCACTACTACACGATGTTGTGATGGCCACCAATTTGGATGGCTTTAAAAGGGGATTGGATACATTCCTGGAGGACAAGGCTATCAATGGCTACAATCCCTGATGGCTATGTTCTACCTCCAGTATCCGAGGCAGTAAGCCTATATTATTATTATTAGTAGTAATACATTATTATTATTATTATTATTATTATTATTATTATTATTATTATTATTCCTCCCCATAGCCAAAGCTCTCTGGGCAGTTTACAAAAATTTGCACCAGTTGCTGCAGAACATGGGTGGGATGGTGCTGCTGCACTGTGTCCTGCTTTGTTGGTCCTTGGTCAACACCTGGTTGGCCACTGTATGAACAGAGTGCTGGACAAGATGGACCTTCAGTCTGATCCAACATGGAACATCTTATGTTCGTCAATGTTGTTCCCTCTTCCACTCTATTAGTAGATGTTGTCTGAACATTCTAGAGATTCATTTCTAAAACTGTTTCATATTTAAACCTCAGGGTCAAATATGTAATTATGCATTTCCCATTCCCCCCTGAAACCCCACCCCAATCTGCTCTGAAGGGTTGGGTGACCCTCTTGAGTAGATTTGGGGTATACATGAGGGACTCCAGGGGGAGAAGGGGATAGAGAAATCTTGCTGCACATATGAAGGTTGAATCCAATCAAAGCGAATAAAAGCAGTAGGAAAAACGGTAAAGGAAAGAAGAAAGAACTCAACAGTATATTGTACCTGTAAAGTATAAGACAGTGGGTGTCTGTCTTTTTCCTTTTAGTAGGAATATTTTCATTATAGTGACATAACAGCAGTACCAAGTTCACAAGGACAACTTTCAGCCAAACTAACTCACAGATCTTTTGGTTGGACACAAAAAGCTGCCAATAATTTTGACAACAGTGAATCAGGGTCACCGTAAGCCTATAAGTTTAGATAAGCCTCAAGGTTCAGTTTTGACTCATAATTTAATTTACATTATTATTTGAAGAAAGGGCTCACCAATGGTTACATCAGAAGAACTGTGCGTTTCTAAGAAGCTGTTGAGATGATGCCACGTCTTAGGAATCCAGTCAATAATTTTCATGAGGTCATTATTGCGGGCATTCCTCTCTATTTCCGTCTCAAGCAGTTTCCTTCTCAAATACCTGGATAAGAACCCTTTAACAGGCTCTGTGTGATTAGCACATAGCACCCACCTACACAGGCAAAGAATCGATAAAAATAATGGATCCAAATACAAAACCCTGGGTCACCCGCTAAAGTTGATTGACAGCAGATTTAAGACAAACAAAAAGAAGTGCTTCTTTACATACTACATAATTAACCTATAGCAATCTATAAGTGAATTGAATAGCCATTAGCACAAATGGCTAAAAAGAAAAGATTAAATAATTATACTAAATATATGACTTGTAAGTCTTTTAGAAAGCCTAACGGCATCCTCCGTGTTCACAGACTATATCTCTGACTACCAGATATTAGGAATTAACAACATGGGATGGATATTGACATTGTATCCTCTTTGTGAACTTGTCTCTGGCATTTGATTGGACACTGTCAGTAAACCAGCTCATGAGCTAGACTATGGATCTGCCACAGGATGGTAATTTTTCTGTTTCTGGCTGACATGTCGGTTTCAGGCTCTGAGGCCAGTGATAAAGGTAAATTCTATTAAATCTTAACATAGTTAGTATTTTGTGTTTCGTCTAATCCTGCTACAAGTGCTACAAAAGTGACTTTCTGACCGCAGCATCCTAAGCTAGTAGAAGTCACATATGCAACTGTGACAAAATGAACACCAGTCTGTAGCACCTTGCTGCCTGTTAAGCATGGTAGAAAGATATCTTGGCTTCTTTTAGTAAAGAGAATATGATATGCCAATGGCCACATGATGTTAAATACACACATACACACACACATACACACACACACACACACACACACACACACACACACTATCTGGTAGTCTATACACATGTTGGCTTTCTGATCTTCATACCCACATCAAAATAGAACAGACCTACAACTGTTTCCTCATTATCATTAAAAAATAAATTGGTCTGAAAGGCTTGAACCTGGCCCAAAATAAGCATTTTAAGTAGGGGTGTGCTTCGCCTTAGTTCAGAACCCTGAATCCGAGTCAAAGTGGGCTGAATCAACCAGCCTCAACTTGAATCCAGTAGCCAAAGTGCTTCAGACTGATTCGGCCCAATGGTCAACTGCTTCTCCCCCACCCATTTGCCTGCCTGCGGGACTTAACTGAAGCTTCTGCCCATGTTGGCGAACCACCTGTCCTCTAAGAGAGCCACTCTGGCCTGCAGTAGATCCACTGTTGGAAACTATAGTGGCCAGAAAAGGTGAATTGGGGGAGGGGGTTCTGCACAGCTCTAATTTTAAGCACAAATAATATTTACCTGAAGTTTTGATGCAGCTCTAGGTTAGGTGAAGATGAAACTCCCTGGTTCATAGTTCCAATAATATAGGGGCTAAACAATAAATAGATATAGTTGTTAAATTAATTAATTTAACAGATTTATATCCTGATTTAATTAAAAAAGAATAAAGGCAACTTCCAAAAACACACAGTTTAAATCCCATAAATGTAATAAAATGACTAATTACAAGCCCAGTAAAAACAGGAAAACATAGAATAAAGAGAAAAATATTAAAAAGCTACACTAAAATCAACCGCACTGTTCATTTAACAACAACTCCTCCCCACCAAAAAACCCAACCAAAACAGAAAGTTTTTAATCTGGCACCTAACCCTGCAGTGTAGGTGCAAGGTGAACATCTTTGGGGGAGAGTGTTTCCCAACTGGTGCACCAGCACAGAAAAGGCTAGCTCTGGTCGCTACCCCCCTAACCTCTGAAGATAGCAAGAGTAGACAAGAGCCTCTGAACCAGATCTTAATGACCAGGCAGGTTCCTATTTAAATATACCCATATTTAAATAGGAACCCATTTAGCAGCATTTTAATGTTAATATTACATTGTGTTCATTTAAAATTCAAAAAGAGTTCTTCTTGCCAATGTTTGTGTCAGATCTCAAGAATGCCTGCCCATGCTTACTTTTGACAAACACCGTGAGATCACCTTTTCCTACTGCTGCCAATTTACTTTCTGCAACTCCACTCCTGACACTCCGTTATCAAGCTTTACCTTCACTTGTGTCACCTGTCTAAAATGGATGTGTAATAGCCCTGGGGCACTCCTGCAGCCAGGAACTCCTGATCAGTTTCATTTTTTTCCAGGCTAGCATGGCTCTTATATAAGATATTGGCCAGGGTGACAAGCTGTGCTTGTCTCTAGCAGTTCAGTAAATATGATCGGCAGCAGTTACTTTATACGAGTTTGTATGATGTGTTGACTTAAATGAAAAGCAATTTTCTAACAGCCATATCTATGATAAAAGATTGTTATTAGCTGCTACACTTACACTCCTATAGGGAATGCTGGCTTTTCTTTAAGCATGGCATTGCATGCATAAATGTTTTAAAGCAATATGGTAAAATGCTCAGTTCTACTGCACTCTTTGGGATTAGACCAGGGGTTGGGCAATTTGTGGCAATCCAGATGTTTTGGTCTACAATTCCCATCAGCCCTAGCCAGCATAGTCAATGGTGAGGGATCATGGGAGTTGTAGGTTAAAATATCTGGAGGGCCACAAGTTGCCCACCCTAGGGGTTAGACCAATTCAGTAGGTCTTTAACAAAGCCTTTGTTTCAAAAGAAATATTTGACTATTTCACCCTTAACTTTAGTTTAATTCATCCGTTCCCTAAAGGTACATATACAGCACATAGAATGAAACATGCTGAATAGATAATAATTGGATAACTCAGGTTTCTTCATTATTTATTTATTTCTTACATTAACATACGAGATTAAATGATTTGTTGACTTGGACTGATTGTACACAGAACTTCACCTTACATTTTGTCACGTCACTACACCAATGGCTTATGTTCAGAACAAGGTACCTCAAAATGAAGTAAAGAGCGAACTTACCATTTGTTGTATTTACAATTAAGGAAACCATTGAAGATATCGCTCAAAGACCCAACATGATGGAGGTTGTCAAGGATTATCACCACAGGAAGGTCGGCACTACTGTTATCAGCACTGCACTGTTCAGCCAAATTAGCAAGGTATTGTTGTACATCCTTAAAGAAAAGAAGAGCAACACAATAAAACATAAGTTTTTCTATTGGCATCCTCACATTTATTAACCTTCTGTTAACATTAACTGCTGCTTAAATGATTTTGTCAAGCTCAACCTGAAGGATTTTCTCTGATTGCTTTCTTTGCCCAAAGCTTGAGTTTAAATAGTAAAAGCACAGGGAGGGATTCAAGTGTATCCATCTGAACCACATGGGACTTATAATAACTTTTTCAGACATAACACATTCCACTAGCTTGCCTCATCCCAATCTCCGCATGTTCAGCAGGTATAAAAAGAGCTTCAATGTTGAGTACAGTTGGAAGCAGCTGGACTCTTTCATGAGATCAGGAACCCTGACAATGCAGCGTTCTTGACTGGGTCGAAGAAACTATGCATTTACTGGGGTATGTGCTTTCATAGCTTTTGCTGAACTACTTACTAGTGAAGGAACAGGATGGGTTAAGCAGGTACAATTCCATTTTCCCTTACATGCTCTCTTTTGACACCATTGAAGGTTGAAATGATCTCATCTACATCAAGGATTGGCAAAATAAGACCAATAGACTACATACAACCCACCAAGGCTCCTGATTTACTCATAGGTCAGCTGTTTCAGGGACAAGGTAGAATGCTTTAGCAAGCCTTGTAGTAATTAATGGTGTTATTAGTGTTGTTGTTGTTATGATTTCCATGAGTATATGCTTTAAAATAATAATAATTCAAACCCACCCACCCACCCCCATGGCTTTGATTTAAATAAAAACAGCATGTATTCCTGAAAATCTGGGATTATAGCTGGATCTAGGAGCATTCCTAAGTAATGAACCGTATATTTCAGGGAAGTGTGATCCTTTTTAAGACAGGTAAATCAACAATTTCTTGGGTTATTCAACCTCCCATCATAAATAATTCTGCCTTATTTGGCTTCAGATTTAACTTATTCACCCTCATCCAGTTCATTATGGAGTCCAAATGGACATTCAAGGTGGCTCGGATGTGAAGGAAAGATAGATCTGAATGCCATCAGCATATTGGGAACACTTTACTCCAAATCGCTGTACAATTTCTCCCATAAATTTTATGTAGCTATTAAATAGTATGGGGAATATACTAGAACTTTGTGGAATTCAACAACATAGCTATCAATTAATTGAACATAATCCCCAAGAATAATCTTCCAAAATTACCTGTCAGAAGTGGTACCACTGCATGGCAGTGACCCAACTCCCACAGTTGATCTGGAGAGGATACCATGGTATCAGAAGCTTAGCCCAATTTAATGATAGTGGAAGCTTAATTCAGACAAGATGAAGGCATTGTTAATGAACAGACTGGATGAGTGGGCTTCAACCTCTTTCTGGAAGGGGTTGGACTGCCCTTGAAAGACCAAGGGTGCCTCTACAATAGGCATTTAAAGCTCTTTCAAGGCGCATTAAAATTTTTACCTCTACAAGAGTAGAGCACAAATCGGGGGTTGAGGCACGTTTTCTCTCCAATTATGCGCATTATTGAATGCGCGTTAAATAGCGAGTTTTAATTTACCGCAGCCATTAAAGTGCATTATGCCCATGTGAACAAGCGATTCTCCACATTAAACACCTCTAAAGCACATTTCATACAACCGGTAAGGCAACCAGTTATGCGCTTAACCGCCTCCCGCGTATAGTGATTTACTGTAAAAGCACTTGCGAGAAGATGCATCAAACCGAATTCTTGTAGAGGGGACTCAGGAGTGAAACTTGGATGGCCTCTGTGGCATGGAGTGCCTTTTACCCACTCTGGTTGATATTTAGCTATGAACCTTTCTGGAGGCCTTGATAAGTTCCCATTTGGATTACTGCAATGTGTTGTATGTGGGGAAGCCTTTGAAGATGGCCCAGAAACTTCAGTTTGTACAAAATTTGACTGCAAGAGTTCTAACTGTGGCCAGGGATTATGAGCATATCACACTGGTCCTCTCTTCCTGAGCTGGCTTCAATTCATTTCCAGACCCATTTCAAAGTGCTGTTTTGGGACCTGATGGAATATCTCAGAAGGCCTTCAAGTGTCCCCTCATTCTGAGGCTTGGAGGGTGGAAACAAGAGGGAGGCTTTTTCACTGGTGGCCTCTCAGCTCTGGAATGCAGTCCCAAGAGAAGTTTGCCTGGTGCCTACACTGCTGTCTTTTGGGTGCCAGACTAAGAATTTTCTCTTCTCTCAGGCTAAGTATTTCAATATTTCAATGTTTAAGATATACTAGTTTAGTTGCTGCAGTTTTGTTTTAACTCCTGCATTTGTTGGTGGTTTTAGTTTTTGCATTTGTATTATATTATTTTATGCTGTGTCAGGATGTGTATTATGCTGGCTTTTAAATTGTGATTTTATTGGATTTGTTAGGTTTGAAAATGTATCATACGAACACCAGCAAAATCTATTTTATTAGGTTAAATCAGCCATAGCATCACTGTCATTGTCGTCAATGGTACCGAAAGCTGGTGAGAAGCCAAATACAGTTAATAGGCTCACACTCTACTAAGCTTCATCATAGTTTGGGTATTCCAGAAAGCAGGAGAAGCAAATAAGATGCACCCTATTCATGTTTCTGCAGAGGAAGATACCTGCAGCTGACTCAAGCAAGTATCTCAAGTCACATGCTAAAGAGGAAGACAAAAGGTTATCTCTTCCAACTAGAAAAAGAATAGCCATAAAATAATTCCTTTGGAGGAAATCCCAACCCCAAAGCTCATGAAACTAATATTCCAACCCAAAAGTGTATGATACTAAATGCTACTGTTTATGCCTGTTTCCTTGGGTTTGTCCAGATGGAGAGCAACTAGAGCATGGTCCTTACGGCCCCCTGCCACAGTCCCTGCTATGCCTTTCTGCTATGCCACCAAAATTTTCAATGGCGGTGGGAAAAACACTGCCAAAAGCAGCCTAAAGAGGTCAAATCATGTTTCAAAATAAGAGATATTTGGCTACTCTAGTTTGCCTTGGTGGTTAGCTGCCACCTTCTGGAGCAAACCAACTGAGGTGGGGTCTGCACCCTGCAGAGTGCGGTGCACCCAGCCAGGGGAGGGTCAGGAGCAAAAATCCTCTCCCCCCCCCTGTAACACTGTACTAGAGTTACCAATTAGACGGCATTGTGCAGCTATTCCACCTTTTTCTCCTTAATGGGTTCTTTACAGTAAGAAAAATGAAGCAGTGGAAGATGATGTTGTCCAGATCCCAAGTAAAATTTAGGCAGGGTGATGAACCTGGATAATGGTGCAATATAAACCTCATGTTGAAGCACCCTTTGTTACAAATACTGAATGGGTAATAAGATGATTATTCCTATTTACCTAAGGTGGAAGAATTCCTACATACGTAACAGTTCTTTTACTCGGGCTTTTAAAGTCTGCATCTTGCATATAAGATGTGGCATCCACTATACGTACAATATATGAATGCGCTGACTGATTTGTCGAAGGTAAGGATTTTTCTTTCGTATGTTAACCCTATTGCAACCCTCAAAACACAACACTACACACAAAAATGGAGGGCTGAATGAGAAGCTTGTTGCTGCAAATGGATGAACTTTTTGATTGTGTCATTTTAAGAGAAAAGCAGGCAAGAAGAGTCATTTATGGTCCATTGAAAAAGTTCTGTATCATCCTGACTTGTCTTAAAAAACCACAGATTTGTGCTTCAACTTTGCATGTGTACTGACGTTGTTCAGACACATTTTTTTTATTTGTAAGTATTCCTATTTACAAATGGCTATTGTATTAAACTGGGTTGGAAAAAATCTAAAATTACAAGCAAATACATCAGCAGTTACATAACTCTACGACATGGAATGAAATATTGACTGTTTCTCAACACATACGTTGTTCACGGGTTTTAGTTTCTTGTATCTTACCTTGCTTGATTTGTGATCTACATTAAAAGTAGCAATGGCATCTTCCGTTTTTTTCCTGCCAGATTTCGTTATCACATATTCAGCAAGCTTGTTGGCTAAATAGGTCTTCCCAGTGCCACTGGGTCCTGACAGGATAATTCTGTGATGCTCCATCAGTAAATTAAAGTACCGTTGACTAATTGGTTTGGGAATTAATGTATCAAACACAAAGCTGTCCAAACTATTTTCTTCTACTCCTGAAAATAAGAGGAGGGAGGAAGGAAAAAGGAAAAAGAGAGAGCATTTTCCCCTGTAATCAGTGCTGCTTCTAATAAAATATGGATTAATTCATGCTTTTGTTAAATTGATAGCAAACAAATGCCCATAATACAGGTTTTGAAAAGCACTGGACCTTTCTTTGGGGCCCCCAAAAAAGAAAAAAATATATTAAACTGTGCCTTACTTAGCCACAGACTAGATGAGTGGGAGCAATGTAATCAAAGCAAATGTGCAGCGAAAACTCAGCGAGGCAGTGATGTATAACTGAAACGTCTGAGGCATTTAAAAGAAAAAGGTCAAAGTGACAGCAGCAAGGGTTAGCAGGAGAGAGATATCACACCAAATGACACAAAGCCTTTTTGAAGACCCTCAAAATAGAAGGTCCTCGTGGCTAAATGAAATATTTAAAGTCCCTGTTTGAAGTGGCTGATTCAGATTCCTAAACCTTCATTCTTATATTAAAATTCTCTTTTGTTCTAAATTTAGATACTAATGAAAGAAAGTCATCATGAACATAGGAAGCTGTACTGGTGAAGTGGTCAGTATACAAGACTTATTCCTAAAAGTTTGAAGGTTGTACCTGACCTGTCTCATACTACATAACTGCATTCTTTCAAATGAATAATTAGTTCCCTTTATGTAATTCCTTGATGTCATCACTAGGGACACTGGATGATTTTTAAGCAAACTGACCTGATTCTATAAGAAGAGCTATGCTGGATCAGACCAAGGGTCCATCTAGCCCAGTACTCTGTTCAAACAGTAGTTGGGTGACCATACGGAAATGAGGACAGGGCTCCTGTATCTTTAACTGTTGTATTGAAAAGGGAATTTCAGCAGATGTCATGCAGCACCTGGTGAAATTCCCTCTTCATCACAACAGTTAAAGCTGCAGGAGCCCTGCCCTCTTTTGTAGAGGGGTAGATACAAAGGAGGGCAGGGCTTCTGTAGCTTTAACTGTAGTAAGTTACGAAGAGGGAATTTCACCAGGTGCTGCATGCATACAAATGACACCTGCTGAAATTCCCTTTTCTATCCAATTGTTAAAGATACAGGAGCCCTGTCCTCCTTTTCATATGGTCAGCCTACCACTGTTTGAACAGAGTGCTGGGCTAGATGGACCCTTGGTCTGATCCAGCATGGCTTTTCTTATGTTCTTAGAATCATATGTCGATCAGGAATCCACAAGCAGGACATGGTGCAACAGCACCCTCCCACCCACATTCCCCAGCAACTGGTGTATATTCTCATTTCCTAGACTAATGCACGGATTGGAAAGTAGTTATTCTTCCATTTTCACAGTACTTAAATATTGTGATACAGTTCTTGGCTCAAAAATATAACAAAAGGCATACAGAAATACGTATTTTAATTTAAAACATATATTTTAGGGTAAAATTCACACAATAAAATAATGCATATTTTCCTGCTGCTTTTTTTTTTTTAATCCATTCACAGAAATGTGATGGAACACTTGTGAAATGGACATGGACCAGAAATAGACTGATCCTTCCATCATTAGTCATCACATTCACTACATCAGGGATAGGCAGCTTGGCACCCAGGGGGACCAGTGCACTGTTAAACACCTTTTTTTGTGCCTGTCAAAGTACTCTTCTCCTTCTGATTTTTTTTAAAAAATAGCAAAGGTTCTTATTGGCAACTGAGATAGCTTCAGAGCAAAGTGAGGATCTCTAGCAGGTCGTATCTTCTTTTCCCATTAATGTTCTAGGTTACGTGTGGGGCTCAGACACATTCTTGAGAAATAAAAATAGCAGGTGGCTGCCTTCTGTAGTGTGCCCATTTTGTGTTGGTGTCCAGGACAGTTTTTCAAATTGCCAAATGTTCCCATGAGCCCCAAACGATTGCCTATCCCGGAACAACATGATGTCTGATTGGCTGGAATTCATAGAGAAAAAAATGTATCACCTGAAGCATATCTTGAAATCCAATGTGGCTAGAAAAGCCACCATGTATCTCCTTTGTACTATAAGCCATAAAACATGTGCATCTTGACTATAATAAACCAGATGGCTTGAAGAAGCTTTGAATCTAATTAATATGTATGGTCTGCTAATAATTGAGAGATTCCACTTGCTATGGGCATCCAATACTTGTAGATGTTTGTTTTGCATCATCAACTCTATTCCTAATTGTGTTTTTATTAACGTGATCTGGATGCTATCCAAGAGTTCAATTACACATATATGTGCTTGAAAGATTCAGGGATTACGCTGTGTTAAAAAAAAGTGCAGAAATATTTTACATTTAGAGTGCGCAGAGAATAAAAGAAAAGTGTTGTGTTACCTTTAAGGTTCACAGTGATAATGTTATTATCTCCAACCAGATATCCACAAGGTAGCAATTCAGGCACTTCTTGGCTATGAGATCTAATGACATCACCTATACAGTAGCTGGCTATACAGTCTGAGCCTAAACCAAGGCTAGTAGCTGGATCTACTCGGAAAACATATTCCTAAAATAAAACAGACAAATATAAGCAGTGGCCATTATACATGACTGGACAGCATAATTAAATGCACCCACTTGTCCAAATGTCACTCTCATTTCCATCATTTGCAGATAAAGAACATTCAATATACTTTAGGTGTAAATGTCAAAAAGCAGGTTCATGACACAAAGATTTCTGATATTTCCCACTGGGGCTCATACAATCTTCAGACATTCTGACATTTATCATAACATAAAATATATGCAATATAGAGTATGCAGCATGAATAAAAGGAAACCAGATTAAAGGAGGAGCATAAGAGTATGTTAAATTAGAGCAGAACTGAACTGGAGAATTTGGATGTACACTGAGCATCCAAGTGCCTATGTTGTCAATCTAAACTATATTGCTGTCAACAGGAATGTGTGCTTGAATGCACACTCTGATACTCACCCAGATATACATGCCAGTAATCATTCTTACATAAATGGACTAAGGCTTCAGAGAGAGAATAAAGTAGCTTTGGTTGTCCTCACGAATGTCACCACATTGCCAAATATGATTATCTATAGCCCCTTCATGAAGGGACATCATGGGGTCACATCCCTGTCCTCAACATTGGGCCCTACCCCAAATATCCACAGATTATGGATAGATGTCTATAAAGAAACATATTTGCATAGACTTTCCAAGTATTCTGGAATCCTGCATGATAGGGGTTCCAGAATATGTGGAAAGCCTCATGAGTTGGCTTTACTTTCCAGACATCCATGCTTTAATACATGGATGTCAGGAGCAAAGCCAGCAGCACATGACTCCAAGGGCCAGGCAGAGCCAGAACTCCACATAGTATCCAAGGATGGTGAAGTTATTTTGGTACCTGAGACAGAAAATCCCACAAGCACCTCTCCTTAGATGTAAAAATACAGCTATAATAAATTAAATAACTAACAATTCACTGTTCTTTCATTAAACCCAAACTCAGCTGCTTGGGGCAGCAGATTCTGCCTACCTAGTAGTAGGACTGGTTCCTATGCCTAAAATTTCATGGGCAGAGCAAACTTTGAATACAGAAACAATTTAGTTCCGCAGACTTGCTCTAAGTAAGAATGTTATGATAACATAATTTATGACAACATAGGTCCAATTCCTACCATTGTAGTTTCTCTCCTATTGGTTTGTAGGTATTTCACCACTTATGCATTTTTCCCCAGTGCACATTCACCTCAATATCTATATCACAATTTTGCTGTGACCAACATATGGTGGGAATTGTCTGTCCTAAGCAAAAATCCCCTCAATGAAGACTCCTAACTGTAAAACAATTCCTAGAAACTTGGAAGAGAAGTTGAAAAACTAATCAATATTTCCGGGTTAAAGAGAGACAAATCTCAATTTAACACTGTCATCAATGCAGAACAATTGTTTCAAATCAGTACTGACTAAATTTGCCTAAAATTTACTTTGGAGGGAATATGCATTTCACTAAGACATAGTGAGATTTAGATTTAGTTATTACTGAGGTGATAAACTTGTGCCTTGGCTATTGTAAGTCACATTGTATGAGGGAACTCCTATGAGCTTACTGCACCATCAAACAAAACAATTGCTTTCACAGGAAAAACTAGCATGTCTGACACAAGGTTAGGCTAAATCCCTTTGTCCTGACATATTACTTCCTTATATGCAGGGAACTGCATGTTCTTTGCATATAGGGAAGAGCAGAGTGAAGTAAAACAACCCAAGAAGAACTGGGACTAAATAAGTTCATTTATTAACTTGAAAGCCCAGTCCCCCTCTTAGCTATGACTGTTGGCAGTTCTCAGCCTTGTTCTTATTCCAGAAAAAAGTAGACAAAACAAAGGGAAAAGTGCTGGGTGATGGACTCATATTATACTTTGAAATCCCAAAGGCTTTAGGAAAGCAAAAGGCTTTTGGAAAATAAACATTAATTTAACTGACCCTAATCAGCACAAAATAGGAAGCTACAGAGCTTCACAGATGGCACTGATTGGGACGGGAGTATCCTGGCATTCTGCCTCTATTTCTCCACACTGGGAGATCTTCCCTGGCAACTGGTCCAATGGTCCTAAGGAAAGCTCTCCTTCACCTGTCTTTAATCAATTTGTTTAGGCAAAGCTGAGGATAAGAAAATTATCATACTCAATACTAGGCGAATATTACACAATCTAACTTATGCACATGCTCCTGAATTGACTCAAAAAGCCTTACCTTAAAAAGCCGCCTGATTACACCATCTAATACATCCCATTTTGTTTTGCCACTGACGCCAATAGATCCTATCAAATATGCCTGTAATTTTGGGTCCTGGAAAAAAGAGGGGGCAAGCAAAACAGGGAAGGGGAAAGAAAAGAACGCTCACAATTCAATATTGTCAAAATTTTATATTGTCTGGATATTTTTACTTACTCAATATTGCTACTTATCTGAATAAGTCAGACATCTGAATATTTTTCACAAAGAAGACATTAGACATCTTTGAGATATTACAGATATCACAGTAAAAGTGATACTGAGCTTTTCTACACAAGGCTGTTAATCTGCTGCATCTGCTTTTGGTTTCATTGCAGAATTGAGATATAACACTTCACGAATCGTTTCTTTTCCTGCTACATAACCTCTAGGTGGCATTATGGTATAACAGAATAGCACAAATACACTATTGGTAAAGGCATTTTCTTTTCCTTTCACAAATAATACCACATTTTCCCTTTTCTAAAAAAAACCCTTGCTAAAAGTACTCTTTAAAACTAGAAGTAAAAATGGAGGATCACAATGTTATCTAAAGAACAACTGTAAGTAGGAAATGATGATCGCACAATAAATGCCTCATTTAGAAAAACTCATAGGCTTGATATTAATTAAGACTTTTCTTTATCTAGATGTGAATGCAGGTATTTCTAGCACTGCTATACTGAGACACAAATATGTCAAACTTTTCTTGCAAAAGGTTGAAATTGGCAATTTTCTCTGTCAAATATGTGGGGAGAGATAGCATATTGTTTACAATGGGTCTCTGGCTTATTTCTTCATACAGAAATAGCTTTAAGGGTAGGTAGAAAAGATAACCTTAGAGAAGATAACCACATTTCCTATCTAAAAATGCCAAGCTATGCCATACTGACTAGGGATTTGAACTTCTGTGAATGGGTAGCAGAGTAATTTGTGGTTTATAATCAATTAGTGGCATTGCCAGGATGACACAAATATAGATACAAGATGAGAAAAATAAAAAGGCTTGTATTCAATGTCCCCTGTTGAACTCTTAATTGAAAATGCTCCTGGGTGGCATAGTACAGCCTTTATAGTAACGGTAGCATAAGGATAATTACAATGATAAACACAGCAATAAAAGCTGAAAATCATAGTACCTTGGATCGACCATAGCCCTTGTTTATCGTGACTATAATTTTAACATTCTGGCCTTCTTTATGGAGAGATCCATCTGTAACATCTTCCAGTAAAATATCTAGCAAAGAAGAAACAAATACAAATGCCTTATAAAAATGTACTTAACTTGGCAAAAGATATCCACTTCATGTTATTTGCAATTTTACAATCTAGTTCTAATTGGCAACAGTTATTATTACAATGGACTACAATATATTAAAACTGTCACTTCTCCTTTACTCTGCTGGCAAAAGTAATGCATGATAAATCAGTCAATCATGTATTTTTGGCTCATGAATTCTGATCCTGGGAGCCAGATCCAAGTTCAGACAGCCAGAATGTAATATTTATAAGAAAATACATTAGACGAATGGGTATCCATCAACTTAATGAGAATGTGCAAGCAGAATGAAAGCCAGCTCCTCTATTGTCACATATCTAAGAAAGTTATTGCAATAACAAATACACCAGCATTTTGGCCCCTGTACAACCAACCATACACAAACAAAATCCATTGACCAAGGTTAATCTAAAGTTAATTAGTTTTTCCCTGTGTTTAATAGTACACAATGGAGAAAGGGGACAGGCAATGACTTCTTCTAGTAGCTTTCCAAGGATATTCATTAAACAGAAAGGGAGAAGAAGGGGTTTGGCATAATTGAAATTATACAGTCCCATAATACAGGAAAGAAGAGGATTGTGGACAATTAGAGAGTGGATGTGATTGTGTAGTTTTCCTTCATGCTGGATGTATGTGGAGAAAAGAGAAACTCAAAGAAGAAATGAGTAATAGAAGAAAAATGGGTTCATTACCCAATTATTTCCACCTCTTTGGCTTGGATGACTCAATTGACAGGAACTGATCTTCTACAGCTGGGTGAACTATACAGGTAAGACATTTACAATTTTTTGCAGGGCTGAAAGAATAGCCCAGTTTTCCTTTAACAAACAGAATCAGGTCAGATAAGCCAAGGTGATTATCCAATTAGTTTAAAGGCAGAAAACCGAGTTTTGAAATGTCAATATCTCAGGACTTAAGATGATGTAAATCCTTAAAAATATTTGAGTTTTATATTTCAGAACATCTATCATTTTTTAGGTACAAAACAAGATGATACACATTCCATCCAGTACTAAGAATCTAGTGTTGTTATTGTTGTTGTTTTGGAAAGTATGATTCACACATGGCTTCAAATATGATTTTTCAGTACCCTTTGGGACTTGAATGCAAACTTGTCTACAATGGAATTCTGGAGCCTTGGAATTATACCTGTCCACTGTCTCATGCATACGCATTAAACCCAAATGTGGCTGGGCATATGGAAAAACACAAATTGGGGGGGGGGGGGAGTAAATACAAGGTTAGAGAATAGTGATAAATCTTTTATTATATTATTTGCAGGTCTGAACAATCAAATATTGTAACAATTAGAAATGTTAGAGATTAAGAGATCAATTCAAATACTAAGTAACTGCATACTGACATACATTACATCACACTTTCCCAATGCAGGACCCTCCAAGTGTTTTGGGCTACAAATCCCATCAGCCCCAAGCAGCACAGCCAATGGTCAGGAATGATGGGACGTGTAGGGCTCCATATTGGGGAAAGCTCCTTTATATACACATGGGGCTGGACCCAACTCATAATTAGTAAATTATCTTAAAATGCCCTACAAAAGACAAAGAATTCATAAGAGTATTAGCATGAGAACACTCAGAATAGAGTGGAGTGTTTCAGCTTTTTTCTTTAATTTGCCGCTATAGTAAGGGAAACAGCTTTATTTTATTTACTTCTAATTTTCAAAACTGTAGACCCCTTTTATATAGTGAACAGCTTTCAGTGAACATTAATGTACTTTCGTAATAGTTGATCAAGAAGTATATACACATATGCATATACCTTCAACCATGCAAAAAATGCTCTGGAAGGATAATACAATCTAAAAACTGAAGGGTGCAATCCTATGCGTGTTTAGGCAGAAAAAAGTCCTACAACTACCAGCACTCCCCAGCCAGAATGGCTGACTGTGGAAATGTTGGGAGATGTGGAACTTTTTTCTGTCTAAACGTGCATAGGATTGTGCCCCAAATCATTTTGATTTACCTGATGTAACTGAATCGGTGATGTTCAAATTATTCAAAGAGAGCCCTAAAGACTGCCGTGAAGAGGAGGAGGATGTGCTGCTTGAAGATTCAGAACATGGCCGGGCTGGCTTTCCAGTGTTTCCAGTCTCTGCCTTTAAGCGATCATTCTCAGCTTTCAATATCTCAATTTCATTCTAGCATTGAAAATACAAGATATCAATAAGTCATCAATTTTAAAAGTGAGGAGTGGCTGGAGTGGTGAAGGGGGAATTAATATTCCTAGTAACGTCCTATTTCTAGTTAAATCTTAGGGGGTGTTGGATGATTGCCAAGTTAACAATAATGGCATGCTACCATAGGTGAATCCAAGCAGCATGTTCTCAGACCAAATCAAAAATTTAGTTGCTTCATGAAATGCAAGTAACTCTGCTCTAATGTTCTGTTCTTTAAAAACGGCTTAGCATTCCCGTTTTCAGTGGGAAAAATAAAAAAGTAGTTACACTGTAAAGAATTAAAAATGACACCTAAAAAGATCAAAAGATCAATTAAGAAAGAAACTAATTAAGCAGTTGGAGAAAGGTAACACTGCCAAGCGGTAGATTGTCATGGTGTCTGTTAAAGGTGCAAATTTTGCACAACTCCTTCCAATATATTTTGGGGAATGGGAGGCATGGCGTTCAGTTTCACAAGGTACTTATGCCCTTTGTAATTCTGGTTATCATGTTAGATCTTCTCCTTTCAATTCCTGAATTCTGTGATTATTTGGGATTATAAATTTCCCCCCCAAATCCCCCCCCCCCATCCTCCAGTTACATCGTTTCTCCACCGGAGCAGCTGTTGCAGGTCCCAAAAAGTCTGAATGACTGGGAGCCAAACAAGAAGTAACTTTAAATGTGTCTTTGCATTTAATGTGCTTTTTTAAAAAAAAGGCAAACCACCAGTGGGATGGGTGGGGTTGTTTATACTTATTGGGATCACAGTAGGCATGGAGGGAGAATTTAACTCTTTCTTCCCCCATTGATTTAGTTTAGTGTGGTTTATTATGTATTTAATAGTTTTCTGCTGTCTTTAATTCTGTGAGTTGACTTGGGGCAGGGGCTGTGCCCTGAAGTATGGGTTTAAAATCCATAAACAAATGAATAATAGAATATGTGGTGTTTGAATTGCTTGTCTATGCCTGATTCATTATCTTAAAACAATTTTAGAACCCCAAATAACGTAAACATGCATTCTGCTCACAATGCAACCTTAATGCAATTAGGGCGCAATCCTATGCATGTTTAGACTGAAAGTAGTCCTACAGCTACCAGCATGCCCCAGCCAGCATGGTTGGGGCATGCAGGAAGTTGTAGGAGTTCTTTCTGTCTAAACATGCACAGGATTGCACCCTTAATATATTTTTTTAAACACAGCAAGTCATCCAATAAGGAGCGGGGCCAGCACCAGGTTTAGTGATTCCCTTAGCCTGCCCTGCAAGCAGGGTACTTAGCATCAGAACTGAAGCCCCACATCCAGGTGACAGCAGAGGAACCCTGCTTCTTTGACAACAAATGTGGGGCTGTAAAAAAATGTTCTCAGGCAGCGGAAGCAGCATTGGCCTCTTCCTGGGCCGTGGAGGTTCTACTTACTGTGCCTTTTCTTCCCCAGGCAGAGGCAGCAAAGCTTCCTTTCTGAGTGGAGGAGCTCCACTGACCTCATCTTCCCAGTTCTGGGTTGAGGCAGCTCCACATGGCTCCCCTTTCATTACAAGGCTGAAATCCTATACACATGTACCTAGCAGGAAGTTGGAGCTTACTTCAGAGTAGATGTTTACAGGATTGCACAGTTCATTCCCTTGCATAATGCTACAAGGCAAACGTTAAGAAGCACTGTGACAGCTGATTCATTTTAGCAATCCCAAGAGAAGACGACCACTCGACCACTCACAACCCTAAATCTGCAACCTGGTTTGTGAGCTTGGAAACTTAACAACTGAAAAAAGGGGGTAACAGTGTAAAAGAACAAAACCAGAAATGTTAGGAGTTAGAGTCAGGGAGTTGAGGCCATGAAGACCTTCAGCTGTCCTGAAATGTTGATGCCATTCTTATGGAAGGAGCCAGCTCTCTTCGATGTCCCCAGAAGCTTCTCTGCCTCCTTTCCAAGTATGTTATCACATAGTAAGGTTTTGCAGAGAAACTGACAGTTATAAGGGATCATTGCCAACAACTGAGACAGGCAGGGACACTAAGCAAAATCATACTTTTTAGAGACAAATGTAAATCCAGGGCTCTAATTCTGTTCAATCCCATTAAATCTCAGCTAATTTTTTTCCACCCTGATCCCATTCCATGCCTCAGTTCCATCCAGGGTGACTGCAGTAGGGGTTTAAAGAAATGGCTTCTGTGAGTAATGCCCCAGTCAATTGGTCCACTGAGCTGACCTGCATGCGGTTCATGGCTTCTCGGATCTGGTCAAGATGGTGTGCTGAGCTGAGGGCCTCAAGACGAATATCTGTTAGCTTGAGCTCTTTCTCCCTGAGCTCATTTTTGAGCTGCAGAATTATCTCAGCCTCAGCCTCTGTGCATTCGCAGATCCTAAAGTATACAAAAAAATAAAAAATGGAAAAAGTAAAGAGGCAGAAGATTAAAGGAATGTTCTCTTCTAAAGGCAGTGTGATATTATTCTGTATCAAAGAATAGAAAAGGGTTGCTGTTGGTGACTCCTCAGAGCAGGAGGGAGAATTTCATCAAAGCAACATGAATGGGTTCAATTTAAAAACATGAAAAGGGAATAAAATATCTAGATAAAATTATAAGCTTGCTTTCATAGCTTTCCTATTTAGTTCTACATTTATAAGAGGCATAATTATTGTGCCTGGTTATTTTTCCCTCCTCCAAAGTGGAGGAGGCTTGTATTTTACAAAACAGCTTTATTAAACATTTGCATTGCTTTCATTAAAAGTTAACAATTTTCCAAACTGTTCTGCCAATGTTCTCTGAGAGAAGCAACATGAAATGTAGTGCAAATGTTTTGCCCATGCATTACTATTTCTTGCTTACTCAACACTTGACTTGTACCTGAAGATGTGAACTGCTTCCATGTAGTATGGTGTTTAAGGTGATGTCTGGTATCATGAATACCATAACTGTGGTATTTGGTTTATGATTGCCATTTCAAACCTGCAGATCATCACTTGATGTTGCATACACTGAGTGATAGATGTGAATATGTGAATATACCACTAAGGTTTCTTCATTACAGCAGCCATGTGGAGAACACCAAGGAATGCTTCTATATGGCAAGGGCTCCACAGATCAAAGGGCATAAAGTAATACGGAGCTCATCAAATGGATCAGTCCTATAATGTGGGATCTTCAGCTGCAGGAGCAGATACCAGGAATGTTCTCTGCCACTGCAGAGGTTCACCACACAATATAACCAGATAGCCATACAGTGTATGGACAGAAGTAATGGTTTCTATGTGGCAGCATGCTGAACTGCCACGTTTTCTTTCATTTCCATATTGTGTACTAAAGTTTAAAACAGATTACATTTTTTCAATATAAATGTATTTTTTTTAGCAATTAAATGTAAATATAAAGTAACATTTTTTTTCTGGAAGTTGTAGCATGATTCAGTGTTTATACAGGGATTCTTTACTCTACTCTGGTGTGCTGCCCATTAGGAAAGAGGATGTAACAGCTAACCTAACAGCTCTGATGCAAAGAAGCCCCTCTGTTCTTTTTTATAAGGTGAAGAGCATTCCAGCCAAATGGGAAATTTCTGTGCATGTCATAGAAGATAATGGGAGAGGCACCTTATACAAGAAGCTTGATTGTACCTCTTCTTTTAAAATCATGTAAGATGCAACTTAAGGAAACTCAATTTTTAATATTGAATTATTTCTTATTGGGACATATAGAATAATGCCCTTTTTATTATTACTATGCTAATCCAGCATCCATCCACAATACTTCACATATTATATAATACAAGTTATTCTACTAGTATTACAATGTAAATGTGAAACTACTCTGACTTTTTCAAGGAATGACTAGAAATGCCTTTATTGGGGGAAATGGACCACTTCATTCTAGTTCTTGGATATGTAATTCCAAGGCCCACATGCCAGTTTACCGGGATCTATGCTTGTAGATCACGTGACCGTTTTGCCTTTTCTTTGGAGCCCAGATTAAGGATGACCTGCATATACACGCAGTAGACAGACAGATGCAAGTGAAAGAAAGTAAAGGAAATGGTTTAGAAAATGAGACTCAGGTCCAAGGAAGAAACAAACTGAAAAAACACCTATGCTATAGAATGAAAATATGAGAGGTTTTGAAAGGGAATGGAATGATAAACCAAAGAAGGAAAAAAATGCCAAAGCTTAGATAGATTTTATTTATGCCCATCATTGTCATGTTGAATGAATGAACAAACAAACAAAATCCAGACCACAGCTAGAAGACAGAGAGTGGAATCCTATGAGCTTTGATGAATTCAGTGGTACTTACTCCCTTGTAAGTGTGCATAGGACTATAACTTCAATATTTGAATGTTCCCTCATGTAAAATGCTTCCTGCAATTTTCAGATCTATCATGTTAAGAGAGAAAGCTAAGCTAGAGAGATTAGTTTTGAATGTGCAGGATGTATTTTGACATGACAAAGCATTCAAATATCTGATTTTCTGTCACCGCATACATATATACATGCAGTCCGAAGTATTAAAAATCTAGTAACATGTATAACAGATGAAAGGTCTGGGGTAGAAATTTTAGAATGCTTAATTGGAGAACTAGGAGGCAAAATAGACAATCTCTTTTAAGACATCACTGCATATCTAGTAGGAAAGCTGATGTTTAAAGACACTATTTATTGACCAGTGCAGCCACATATGCTCTGCAAGTGGCAAGCAGCTCTGCCAGAATGTTTCAGATACGTTTTGATGATCGAAACCTCTAGTTAATTGCAACTGCAGGAGTCTAACAAGAGTGGACATGTGCATTCTCTGGCAATAAGAATTAAACTTGATAGAAAAATATCCAGCTCACTACAGGAGGTAGTTGTTCCATTGTTCTTCTATTTGTACTCATGTGTATATGCACGTATGTGTATACACACCATACATACACACACACCCCCCGAGGATGACATTTCATGCAGCTGATGAAAGCTTATGCTACAATGCATTCAATGATTTTTAAGTGCCCTGAGACTTTGTTCCCCATCATTCAGCTTTCTTGTCCCCAAACCTTTCAGGAATTTTTCCGCTACCCAAAGCAACAATCAAGAACACCGGGCAGTATCCAATGGGGTGCTTATGCCCCCACTAATTCCATTCCACCCCACCGATTCCCTTCCGCAATGGTGGGTCTCACTGATTCTGTTACGCAAGCGGGATCTAAAACTTATGCAAAGGAGATTTAGCATTTTCCAGAGGAAGTCCCAAAATGAACAGAAATGCAGAGTTCCCTTAACCTGCCTCCTTCTAGAAGTTAACATTTTGGGTTGCCCCGGAAAGCACTAAATCTCCCTTGCATAAGCAGTAGGTGCCACTTGCAGAAGGGAATCTGTGGGACGCAGGAGAATCAGTGGGTTGTAACACCAAATTGGATATTGCCCATGTTATATGCCCCCCCAAAAGGGGGGGAGAAGAATACTAGATAATATTTTTCAAGTCACAATGAAGAGTAGAAAGCAGTGGAAGCAGATGTAAAAAGCAAGAGCTCTCTCTGGGCATTCAGAATATCGTTGGGCAAAGGATGGTATTTCCATGAGACACATTTTAAATAGCAAATTAAGATGTTTGAATTTAGAGAGAGAGAAAGGCAACAATTACCAGCAGCAAAAGTTCAAAGGCAGTGACAATATTTTTGAACTACCCATCACTAAATCAAAGATTGTTCCTTCAACAAAATTGATACTTTCTAAGAAAGATTTGTGCAGAAAGAGGAAAACATACGCAGATGCTGATTGGGATGGCTTTATTGATGAAGACCCACAATCTCCAGAGCTGTGGGGTAACTTGGGTGAGGATGGAAGAGATGAATCTGTGATTTCTTCTATGTCAGAATGTGAGGAAGGAGGCTTTGAGGACTTCTTCTTCCCAAAGGCCTGTTTGAATGAACTTCTTAGCTAGGAGAAAAGTAAGGAAATTAAATAGATTTGAATGATCTTTGAAGATTTAGTTTACTTTATGTTTTGCTGAAAAGTTAGTTTGCAGATGCCAATCTAGCCACTGCCTGAGAGAAGTATATAGACAAAGCAGAGTATTAACATGTGCAATACAGTAACTAAGAATACAATAGAGTGCTTTTTAAAGTCAACTGAGCACAGCGCTATGGAAAAGGTGGTACAGCTAAACAGATGCTCATTTAAAACCCTACACCTCCTGTGGAATCCCATTCCTCTGGCATTCCTTTTAAGGTGACTGGTCTTAAATAGCCACAATATTTAGAATTATTGGTTTTCAAAATATACTACATTCCAATTAATATGATTTTGTTCACTACTTATGTAGAATTGTTTTTCTTTTAAATGTTTGACCCTATGACTTCTACAGTAGCACAGATCAGAAATAAGCATATTTAAGCGGTGATAAGATGCTTGCCTTCTTGTTGACAAGAAGCTGAAAGGGTTGGGAAAGAGGAGGTATTTTCTGTAGTTCTGTTTTAAAGAAGCAGGTTCATATGTACAAGCATTGCTGTTTTTGCTCTAGAAGCTCTTATCCATTATTGAAAGGGACAGAATAGCCAAAGAGCCATTTATTTCAGGAGTTGAGATGACAAAAGTTATGTTTGCAATGAGCGCTATGCAGTTATTATTGAGCTATCAAAAGCTTCTTATAAACACAAATTACTCATACAGAGGGAAAAGGTGTGTTTCCCTCCGCCCGTCCCTCACACACAAATAGTTGCTTTGATTACCCAAATGATTCTTCTACTAAATGCTGGAGCACTTTCTTCAGTGGATATCATTTCAAGAGCTGGGAGTGGAAGCGTTGATTGGACTACCATAATTAATGTTCTTTCTAGTTAATGATTTCTAAGAAGAAAGAAATGGATTTTGGCGACACTCCCCCTTTCTAGATTTCAAAGTTGGAGGTAAAATGAATAGAGAAAAAACTAAGAAGACATAAAGAATAATCTGTTTTAGAAGGGTACAAAAGCCTACTGCCAAAATGAATAGCAATCATGCCAAGATAGAATTCTTTGAGATGCATGCCAAATTTTCCAGGGGGTTATATTCACCTCACTTCCTCTAGAGTTCACCTTGCAGAAACATGAAAGAGTGTGCAATTACAAATCAAGGGAATGAAGTTGGAATCAGTATTTTTAAAATATTACCTGTGTAATAAACATATTTTAAACAACAGAAGTAAATCCTCCCTTATTTCAATCAAAACTGAACCACTTGTGATAAGTAGTTCTCAATTCAACGTTTTTATATTTATCTACCTTTAAAACATTTCCATCAGATTCTGTTCATGGTCTACTAAAGTATTCCAGACAGTTAACCCATTTTATAGAATGAACTAAAAAAATAGATTTTTTTTCTAGTGGACATACATGTAACAGTGATCCAACTATATTTGGTTTGCCAATAATTGCACCTCGCTAGGCGCAAACAAATGTTATCTATCTAGCCACAGCACTATCAAAAGTTACATATACAGAAGGGCACTAAACAGCTTGTTTATATGGGCCATTATGTTATTTATGAAGCAGGGAACAATACAAAAGGATAATCAATTGGTGGAGTACTTACCCAATTTTTCTTTTTCTTCTTCTTCGAGTCAGCATCATTACCACTGCCCATGCTTGAATGGCTGGTCCCACTATTGATGCTAGAAACGCTTTCTGAGGAATGTTGCCGCCGTATCCGCAAATCTATAATAGAAGCAAATAAGTGTGAAAGTATCTTTCTTTCCAGGACACTTCCTTTTTTACAATCCCAAAATTGGGAGGTTGGATGGCAACGGGAAACTCAAAGGAACTGCTTCTTGTAGAAGCTATGTGGGGAAAATCTTGTTCTCCTGGGGCATCCAGCCTCAGTTCTCCTGGGGCATCCAGCCAGCTGTGTGTGGACTGCCTGTCATGTGGACTAGAAAAAGATGACCAGCATGGGAAGAACCACACAGCCTTGGCATCTGGATAGTAAGAATCAGCACTGAAAGAACACAGCTGATCCCCAGCATCAAAGCAGTCTGGGATTGCCCTACGAAATATTACTGTGAACACAACCATTGTGAAAGCTTATAGCACAACAGCGCCTAGTATGTCTTTTGATTTTTCTCATATAATACAGTGGCTTGGATTCTCAGTTTCTTTCCATGAATGGATAGAGCTCATATATATGGAACAATGTTTTTCCAGCTTTTCCTTCCCTTTGCAGTCCTCTGCACCCCTGAATATCTGCTCAAAGGGATTGGGGAACCCTTGAGTGTGGAGGGCTGCAAGTGGAGAGGGTGTTGGTGGAGCAACTTAGGATCCAAACTAATATGCATAAATAAGCTTTAATTTTCAGTACTACTGATTTCAATTGAAGTGAATTAAGTACATGCTCAACTACTGGGATCTATTTCTTTCTTTCACTGATTAATAAACTATGTGCCATCTCTAAAATCTATTTCTGATTTAACTTGGCTTAAAATTGCTCAGTTTTGGCAGGAACATGGCTATGGATGAACCACATATACAAAATGGCACTAAAAGGGGTATATAGCTTTAGTTAGTGAATATAACAGAGCAATCCAAACTCTCTTACATTGCCTGCTGGAGTTGGTTAGGATATGGCAGAGAGAAATATTGTTCAGGGAGGGGGGCTGCCACCATGGAGGCCTTTGATGTGCCCAAAGAAAGACCTGCAATAGCAAATATAACCTTCCCCCCAAATGGGGCATTTTGGGGGTTGAGGCAAGGGCCGAGTCATCTTTGGATCCATTCTGCCCAGACGGAGCTGATCCAAGCCCCTCAGCTACACAACATGGAGCTGATGTAGCTTATCCCCATTGCTTTTAAGGGTTTTTTAAAAACAAATATCTGCCTCCCCTTTCCACCTTCGTCCTTGAGTCATAAGGACTATGGATGTGTCAGTAAATCTACCATGTTGCTCTTCCCCAATTCAATTTGGGATTACTCTGTAATTCCTCAAGAGAAGTCTGATAAGCCAAGATCCTGGGAATTCTGTGGCATATAAGTGATACACAGGGGTTTTCTAGCTGTGGAAATGCCACAAATTCAACGAAGATAAAATTGAGAATACCTCAAAATGTGGCATAGACATTATTCTTCCAAACAATAGAAAGCCAGAAGCCTCAGTCTTCACTGGCAATCAAATTCTCACTGCAACAGTGAACCTCAAAACAAAACAAAACACCATACCTTTATGAGTGTGATCAGGGCCATTCAAAGCTCCTTGAATTGCAGCCTGGGCAGCTGAGTTCTGGGCTTTCAGCATTTCAATGGTTTCCCGTAGTTCTATGAGTTCCGATTCCTTTGAGAATAACAGGAAAAGGCTCAAAATGTATCAGAGTAACCATGTTCCCCCCTCTTCGGGTTTAAAAATATACAAGATTTTAGTGTTGTAATATGGGTAACAGTAAGGAGGAAAATTAGGTTTCATGTATGCTTCTCATCTCTGCTAATACAGTGTGCCAAAATCCTCAGGTTGGAAGGTATTAATCTCCAAAGTGCTAGACAACAATAATTACTGTTTTATTGGGGGGGGGGGGGACAGAAACATTTGCATATCTCATGATGTGTGGTGACAAGACTCAACTTTGGTAGGAGATTGTTTAACAAGTATAATGTACTGCTTTTTCTATTGCAGTTTTTACTTCTTTTTATACTTTACTTCATTTTATATAATAATGAGGATTAAAGCTGCTGAAGGAATTTAACCTTTGTTGCACCAAGGAACCCGCAGGAGAAAAGCACGTGCTCCAATGTCTGGGAAAGCTTATTGAGGTCAATGTCACTATTATAAGCTTGTTCAGAAAGGAAGACTGAAGCTTTGCAAAATATGAAAGAATCAAATTGGAAAAAAATTAGTTTGAGACCAACTTTAAATGAAACCTAAGTGAGATGGTGTCCCTATTTGAAATGTTTTACAATAGGCCACTTTTGTGTCCCTTAACTGGGGGTGTAAAGAAGCTACAGTGGGCTCTACTGATATATTTGCAATAGATCCCTGATCTGTAGTAACTCCAATGTAGCTTTGTCCTTGTATGGCAGCTAGTTATCCCAGTGTCCAATTCTTTAAGGTATGGAAGGTAATTGGCTCTACCTCCTGAGACACCATTTTGTATCTGCCTCTGCTCCCAGCCATTTGTTGTTGCTACTGTTTTCTGCAAAATAGACCCTTCAAGCCTTGGGTCTGCCCATGGCCCACTACTACAGGCTGACCCATCCCAAATCAAGTAGCCCAATAGAAGAGGAAATAATATACTCCAATCTCACAAATGTAATTTACAGAAAAAGTTGAAATCAAGGAAGGTGCAAGCTATTTTTTAAACAATGTTTTCAAGTTTAAAGTCTCATTCATTTCATTTTCATTCATTTGAACTACATGTACTTGCTTGTTTTCTCACTGATTTGAATGGAAAACCCAGGGACTGTCTATATGTTATCTTTGCCCCAGGGTGGCTCTGAATCTGCGTTGCACTGGTTATATGATGCAACCGTCAATTCAGAGCCACCCCGGGGCAAAGAGCCAACGATGTGGAACAGAAAAGTCGGGAACTTTTCCCGACTTCTCCAGCTCAAGCAAGGTCAGTGCGACTCTTCCCCATCTGTCCTCACTCAGGTGCTGCTCCAGGGGGCGTTCCTGGGCAGAAGGTGACCTGCCATTGGTCGCCAGAAGCCGTGGGAAGGGAAGGGGGTGGGCCTGGCTAGCCTAAAGGCTGCTGGAAAACCCACACTGCCTCCCTCCATCTGCATAACTTGCTGCCACATCACACATCACCAGCGAGACCGTGGGGTTTGGCAGCAGAGCAGCACCAACTCGGTGCCATGAAGACAGCCACCCCCCCCCCCCGGTCAATTTTCCATTGACTGTAGCTTTGGTGGTGTCCATCTAAATGGCATGAATTGTACAGGCATTCTACTATCCCCCCTCAAAAACTTGTGGGAAACCCATGGGCTGCATGTGGCTCCCTGAGCCCCAAGGAGCCCCTCCCACTTTCACTGATTGCTAACTGATCAGCATTCAGTTTGGTGACGGGAACAAATGTGCTGTTTCCATGCTGTTAAGCAACACAGGGACGACAATTTTGGCTGCACTGGGAGCACTGGGAAGCTAAAGAAAGTTTGAATTCATTCAAATGTGCATTAAAATTAGGGATGTGCACTGACCCCCCGGATCGGATCGGATAGCGGATCGGAATCGGACCTGGGGGGTCGGATCGGATCGGATCGGAGGCTGGTCGGATCGGATCGGACCAGATGTCCGATCCGGATCGGACGCCATTTTGAATGCTTTTTCCCATAGCCAAGTATTGTTTTACAAAAACGCCTATAACTTTTTCATTTTTAAAGATAGAAGGATGAAACTTGGGGACATTGTAGACTGGTTAGGGATAGTTATCTGTGAGAAATTTCAGAAAGATTGGTGCATGCGTTTTGTGGCAATTAATTTTTTAATAAATACCCAGGAATGCCTATAACTTTGTCATTTTTAAAGTTACATACATGAAACTTTGCCACATTGTAGGTGGTACCTTGGGACCTATGTGTGTAAAATTTCAAAAACGTAGGTGCTTGCCTTGTATGGCAATTAATTTTAGAAAAATGGGTAGTAGTGGGGTAAATACATTTACGCCTCCCATTTTTTTATTTTTAAAGATACAAACAGGAAACATGGGCACATTACAGGGAACACTTCACTTGATATGTGTGTAAAATTTCAGACAGCTGGGTCCAGGCATTTGGTGGCTACGAATTTTTTAGATTAAAAGTTATAAACGTTTTTCCACAGACCTGGGGCTGTCAATTGCACCCTCCCGCCTCCCGGGAAGAAGAAGGAAACACTTTCTCTCATCTCTTTGATCCTTGCACGCTTGGCTGCAACTGAGCTAGTATCCATTACAAAAGGAGAAACAAAGTAGCACTTGGCTGTGTCTGCTTTGATACTTTCACTTTTTACTCAAGCAGAACGGCTGAGCCTAGGATCACTCTCTCTCGCTAGGATCGTTACAGGAGAAATTTTCTACAGTCTTCAAAGTGGTGTGTGCAGACACCTTGCCACCACATGCCTGGACCTATCATTCTGAAATTTTACACACATATCAAGTGAAGTGTTCCCTGTAATGTGCCCATGTTTCCTGTTTGTATCTTTAAAAATAAAAAAATGGGAGGCGTAACTGTATTTACCCCACTACTACCCATTTTTCTAAAATTAATTGCCATACAAGGCAAGCACCTACGTTTTTGAAATTTCACACACATAGGTCCCAAGGTACCACCTACAATGTGGCAAAGTTTCATGTGTGTAACTTTAAAAATGACAAAGTTATAGGCATTCCTGGGTATTTATTAAAAAATTAATTGCCACAAAACGCATGCACCAATCTTTCTGAAATTTCTCACAGATAACTATCCCTAACCAGTCTACAATGTGCCCAAGTTTCCTGTTTGTATCTTCAAAAATAAAAATGTGGGAGGCATAACTGTATTTCTCAGTGGGAAAGTGCAATGCAATGATTCCCTATGGGAAAGTGCAATGCAATGATTCCCTATGGGAAAGTGCAATGCAATGATTCCCTATGGGAAAGTACTGTCCAATGAATCCCTATGGGCAAGTGCTGTCCAATGAATCCCTCATTGTTTCAAAAATTAATTGCCACACCAGGCAAGCACCAATGTTTCTGAAATTTTACACACATATCAAGTGAAGTGTTCCCTGTAATGTGCCCAAGTTTCCTGTTTGTATCTTCAAAACTAAAAAAATGGGAGGCGTAACTGTATTTACCCCACTACTACCCATTTTTCTAAAATTAATTGCCACACAAGGCAAGCACCTATGTTTCTGAAATTTCACACACATAGGTCCCAAGGTGCCACCTACAATGTGGCAAAGTTTCATGTGTGTAACTTTAAAAATGACAAAGTTATAGGTGTTTCTTTCCTCATTGTTTCAAAACTTAATTGCCACACAAGGCAAGCTCCAATGTTTCTGAAATTTCACTCACATATCAAGGCAAGTGGTACCTGTAATGTGCCCAGGTTTCCTGTTTGTATCTTTAAAAATAAAAAAATGGGAGGCGTAACTGTATTTACCCCACTACTACCCATTTTTCTAAAATTAATTGCCACACAAGGCAAGCAGCTATGTTTCTGAAATTTCACACACATAGGTCCCAAGGTACCTCCTACAATGTGGCAAAGTTTCATGTATGTAACTTTAAAAATGACAAAGTTATAAGCATTCCTGGGTATTTATTAAAAAATTAATTGCCACAAAACGCATGCACCAATCTTTCTGAAATTTCTCACAGATAACTATCCCTAACCAGTCTACAATGTCCCCAAGTTTCATCCTTCTATCTTTAAAAATGAAAAAGTTATAGGCGTTTTTGTAAAACAATACTTGGCTATGGGAAAAAGCATTCAAAATGGCGTCCGATCCGGATCGGACCTCATCGGATCGGATTGGATCGGATCGGAGGTTGGTCGGATCGGATCGGATCGGATTTTCCCGATTTTGGGTCGGATCGGATTCGGATCGTGGATCGGATCCAATCCGATGCACACCCCTAATTAAAATTAATGCACACGTGAATGAATAAAAACCACAAAACTGTAAAAACGAATGAACGAATGGGGGATTAGTAATTTCATTTTTAATTGGCTTTTAAAATGAATGCACACCTCTATTGAAAACTCACTGAAAAGTGGAGATGCTTTTTTGACGACGAGAAAAGTAAAACTGAAAAAAGCTAAGCTGACATGATGAGCTGGGGAGACCTCTTGGAAAACAGGCAAAGTCTTCTGCGACTTCTCAGAAAAGGTTTGTAAATACCAAGCTGATTCAAAATCAAAGCAAGAGATGTAACCCTAAAGCAAAAGGGAAAGGAGGAGGAAATCATGTTGGATGGGAGAAGAGGAAAGGAGCATCTGTACCTGCGATGCGCTTAAACTCTCAGTCATGGCTAAGCCAGGCTAGAGCTCTTATGTTTCAATCCCAACCTGCAACGTGGGAACCACTTTTAATGGTTTACCTTATGCATTACTTTTAGTTCAACATCTGGGCTTTTATTCTCATCATGTAGTAAGTTTACATGTTAGGTATTACTTAAAACATTCTGAACAGCAAAGTCAAACTTCAGTCAGCCAAAACTAGGCTGACAAATGTTACCCAGAGGACCTTTTCTTCTGTCGCCCCCAGACTCTGGAATGGCCTGATGGAGGAGATTCGTCAACTTAACACTCTCTCTGAGTTTAAGGCAGCTATAAAGATGAGCCTCTTCCAGCAGGCCTAACCAGACGAACTTTAAACCAAGAATTTTAAAATGGGTTGATTGTTTTATATGTTCTTTTAATTAATTTTATGTATTTGATCTATATTGTTGTTCCCCGCCTCGATCCAAAGGGAGAGGTGGGTAAGAAATAAATTTGTTGTTGTTGTTATTATTAAAACCAAACTCACCTTTCCATTCCCTGCCTAGATAATATTTGGTAAAAGGATGAAAGCTGGGTTCATTTCCTATCCCTGAATTTTTTTTTTTTGTCCAAGTTGGTTTATGACCAGCTTTTGTTGCTCAATCTTTTAACAGATTAAATCCAGAGTCACAAATGTTTTAATTAAAACCTGGAAATGAAAGATTTTATCTTCACGCTGCCCTCTGATATAGCTAAGCTAAACCTAGTGAGCTTTTATGAAGCTTTGAGAGGAAGGGTCATGAAAGAAAGATGCCCTCGTCTGTTTATTCTTACAGTTGTCCTTTCATTCAGCCTTAAGTACAAACTTTAATATAAAGCAATGGTTGTTTCCCACATTAAAGCATCTGCTGTTTCAACATACCTTTTGTTCAGCTGTCATTGTCAGACTTTGCAAACGGCCTGTCATATTTCCTAAGCTCTTTTCAAACGCTGCTACAAGATGTGCCTGTGAAAAAGATGGGGATGGGGATGGGGGGCATAAAAACGTAACTAGGCTTGAAATGCACTGTACCAAACTTATAAAAAAATGCTTCCATGTACTGTTGTTCAGAAAACCACATGCCTATGTCATAATCTCCAGCAAAGAGTTACTTCAACTTAATTGCTCATCATTCTCCAGCCATATCCATATCTGGTCAACATTCTATACTTTCTATCCTCCAACTCTTAATTTTAACTTTTAGTCCATTCTCCAATCTGAAAGACTGTCATATTGGATGGCAGGTCTTTATTACCAATATTTTCTCTTCCACTGCTGAAAATCGTTGGCAAACGCTTGCCATGTCCGACCGAAGTTTTACACTCCAGTATCTGCAATGAAGCAGGATACGGAGACTGACAAACTCTGGAAATGGATTTAGCTATGGAATTAGGCTGCCTTGCGCCTCTCCTTCATAAGGTTGTAATGTGGCAGGCAGCTGGAGAAATGGTTTTAATGCACTTTGTATTCTCATTAAAAAACAAACTGTATGGACAGTATCACCAATGTACCAACAAGAGTACTGATA
Source organism: Anniella stebbinsi (assembly GCA_029215795.1). Lineage (NCBI taxonomy): Eukaryota > Metazoa > Chordata > Lepidosauria > Squamata > Anniellidae > Anniella > Anniella stebbinsi. The sequence goes on from JARDYH010000003.1 coordinate 52,993,423, forward strand.
CTACGTCTTGGAATATTTTGAAAGTCCCATACTGGCCTGATTTGGATGACCGTATCACATCTTCTCCCTTTGCAGCTGAGCTAGTAAGTCTCTAATTCACCATAGTTTCCAATTCACTTTGCAGTTCCTTATCCAGTACATAAAGAATTCTTCCCTCCTTCAAAATATCCATAATGTAGATTTCTCCTTCTCTATGCTTTATACAATGTCAGTTTCAATAATTGTACAATAATTGTGGCCAAAGTGAGACGTATAGCATTTTTTTCTGTTAGGTTATTGATTCAACAGCAGGCTATAAAATAGCAATACTTTTTAAAAAATACAAATATAAAAAGCAATCATACTGTGAAACATTTATATAGCTCTACAGCAGGATGATGGTGATGTCTACATAAGTTTCTACTTGCTTAATTTAAATATGTAAAAAAGTGGACTTTGTCCAGTAACTTCAGACCTGTATACCCCTCCCCCTGCAAAGAAAGGCAGCTGTAAAGCACCATAATGGGTGATGGGTGTACTACTGTCCTGAAGTCTATACAGAATGAGAACAATGTCAAAATTATTGATTTTAAGAAACCTGTGATAAAATGCATATTCCCCGCGAACTGGCACACTGTAGTTTTAAAGCATGAACATAACTGCATCCAAATGATGATAGATTTTGCTTAGTTTCACTCATATATTCTGTCCGGAATATAAATGAAAACAGTCTTCTTAGCATCAAATGTCTATACATTTAGATGGTATCTTCACTGAGGATAATAAAAAGCTGCTGGGGAAAATATGCCTAAAGTAACTAAAATGATCTAGCATTTACTTGTAGTATGAATGTATATGCTAGTGCTGGGCCCCATTGCCAGAAAAGCTTTCAGGAGGGAATAGCGTTAAGAAAGATCATTTGGTAGTCTCTACGGCCCTGCTATGGCTCCTATCTTATAAACCATGGAGAAGAGAAGAGAAAGACAATGGACAGACTGGCACACTCTAACTACACTGGGTACAGCCGCAGCAGAACATAGGCAGGACTATCCAGCCCACTCTTACCACCTCCTTCCCAGAGCAACATCATAAGCAGAGGATGTCACCATGTCTGTTTGAATATATGGAGGACTGTACACCATGCCCACAACAAATGCCCAATATCTTCGCTAATATTCTGTTTTCCCTTCTTGGTGTTCTAGAAAAGCAAGATTAAGTTAGGTTTTAAATTCAGAAATCGCCAATGTGAGTAATAATGAGAATACGCTTTCCCAAAAATAACTATGTGTTCCATGTTCCAAAAGAACAAATTGTTTCACTAATTGTATGGTGCACTGAAGTATTAAAAATTAAACTGAAAAGCACTTTTTAAATAAAAACCCAAATAATGTTCAGCACTAAAGTAGACAATTACATTCCAATGGCGAAGGCTCATCTGCTGCATTCAAGCATATCAAGGCTGGAAATCTTTATTGCTAGGCAACTGTCACTGCTACAGTGAGGGAGGGGGGAAAGGGAAAGTAAACTTCAAACATTAAAAATGGATCAGCAGCCCATTTTAGCCTTTTTGCAAATGTTATGAGAAAAAGTTTCATTACTTCTTTCCTAACATGGCTTTCTTTTTGCATGTGTTTGGGGGGGGGGGGGAATAATTCTACTTAAAGTAGTAACAGCGCCATTCTTTCCAAGGCTAAGACTTCTAAGTCTTCTGTGCCAGTGGATGCTCTGTTGGTGTAAACCAGCATACGATAACCAGTAGAGCCCTTATGCCATCACAAGTCCATGAATGCAAGGGGGAAGAAATGGGGTCAGAATGGGATGTAGCAGGGAGGAGTGGTGTCTAGTTTGAATCCTATATTGGCTCACAGTCTACTCCCATTGCTAGTGTAACTTATAACCATTCCCAATGAGCTTAATGAACATGAACACTGATAGTCCCAGATGAGTGCCCTCCCGTCTCTTCCCTTTCTTCCCCAACAGTCACAACAGAGGATAGGACTGTGTCTAGCTTTGCAGTCAATAATGGAACATCACCAACAGTATGTTGGCCTTGTAGTTTGTAGCTAAGATTTAATTAGAAGTAGTCTGGGAGTGTTTGGGCCTATTAGGCCTGTGGAATGTCAGCATCTGTGTGAGCTTATCTCTGTCAATGTTCTCAGAGCAGAGCAGGGCGAGTTGCTCTACTCCCCCACCCATCTGTGAAATCAACCTTGACAAGCAGGGCACTGGTAGCTTGCCATGTGAACCTGGCAGAAGAGAGGTGGGAGGTTGCAGAAGGATCAGCCAGATTGAAGAATCATCCTGGAGGGCTGAGCAGTGACACACTATTTGGACAGGGGCCTTGCTAAAAGGCTGAAAGCTCTTGTCTGTCAAGTGGTCCAGAGGAGGCATATTACTGTCATGCCTCCCCTTTTAAGCTGATGCACAGGCGAGGAGCCTTTGGTAGGAACATCTCATCTGCATTGCCCAAAGTCCTCTCTGTTTGGTTCCATTATCATCTGGGCCTCAGAAGGCACTCCTCACATGGACTCCCCTAACTGGAACTTTGTATTACTAAGGATTTGCCATGAAAAGTACTGTAAGGCTTTTCATAGATTTGAACTCTCGTTTGCTGTGGATTGTGTGTCTTTGTTTGTCATCAGCTCAGTGTACTGGCAGTGTATTACAAATTTTGGACTTTCCTCTGCCTGGAGTTGTGGCATGGAGTTGCCAATGTGAAAGCAGTGGCACGTAACTTCTTGCATCTGTGGGCTTACCCTTCCCATGGTCTTGTTAAGCCTTGACCGTGTAGTCTGAAGTTACCAATGAATGATTCAAAGTTGGACTATCTCTTTTTGGGGTGGTTTGTTAGGCCTTTCAAGAATTTGCCCCTTTGATTGCCTGAGGGATCAATATCAGGAATCATTCTCCACCCTTGTCCGGGATTGGAACCCATGTATTGATTAACGCTTCCCTTGTGTTCAGAACCATGGAAATGGCAACAAGAAACAACGTTGATCAGGATCTCAGTCACAATAGTAGTGATTAATTTTTGACTGTTCTGGAATTTCTTAGAGCCTATAGTTAGTGACCATCATCTATATGATTTCTGAAGCGTGTAAGCATTAAGTTTTTGCCGCAAGATTTCCTGCAAAAAAGAAGTCTCACTGATTTGGGAGTCCCATGTCAGTTTGCAAGAATGCATGCTTGCCTGAGGGACAGGGAAACTTGACACAGTATATCAGACTCAGCCAGAGAATATAAATCTAAAATATCAAGGCACACAGCATTGGACTCCATCACTCTTTTCTCATGTCCACAGACTAGGAGTGCAGAACCTTAGGCCCGGGAGCTAAACTCATTCTGCCTGGGGTTTCAATCCAGCCCTCCAAGGTTCCCTGGACGGGCATGCCCCCTTTCCCCAGCCCCACCTTTCTCCCCCTACTATTGGTCATTTGGTGCTTTCACAGCGTTTGTGCAGTCTTAAAGGATTGAAATGCCTCTCCTAAGGCTTAGTTATGGGGACTAAGAGTTCTAAGGTAGAATGTACAGGGTTTTCTTGTGGTTTTAGCCCTACCCTTTGTCTCTGCCCCCTTGGGCCAGGAGAGGTTCTTCCCTGCTGCCTTAGACTATGGGGCTGTCTATAAGTTTTCTTTGCCCAGTAGTGGTGCTGCATCGGTTATATGACGTAACATCTGACTCACAGCCTCCACAGGGCTTTTCCCTGAAGCTGTGTGTTAAAAAGTCAGGGACTTACACTGACTTTTTCCTTCCAAGTGAGGTCACTGTGGCCCTTCCTCCATGTGACCTCACTGTGGCGTCAAGCTGGGGGTGTTCCAGGGTGGATGGTGACTGCTGATTGGTCACCGCAACCTGGGCACAGGGCACAGGGCAGGCCCAGTGAGCTGAATGACTCCCAGAAAGCCTGAACTGACTCCTGCAATTGGGATTAACCACCAACCATCCTGCAGCAGCTTGGGGTTTAGCCAAAGTAGAAACGTGGTGATGGGTACAGCAGTGAAAGGACACTGTATTCAGTCAAGACACACAACAAAGTTGAAAGGCATATTTCTAATACAAGTCTTCTTACATGGGTAGGGGAGGCTTATCTCTTCTCCCCCGCAGCATGAAAAGGGCCCGGTGCAGCAAGGATGCTTTGGGAAAAAGTCCCCTGTTGTGTGAATACAGATTCCCCCCACCCCCGAAACATTCTATCTCTGCATGATGTTTGTGGGTGTTTTTGACTCTGTTCATCTGGGGAGGAGGAAAGAGATAAGTCTCCCCATGTGGTATGTACCCTTTAATTAGGTGAGGAAAACCTTGGTACATTGATGCATGTTAGGTATCAAGCAAATATGTAGTTTGGCTCTCAGAGTGCTAGCTTCTGTGAGAGAATTGCCGGCTTTTTCTGTTTCCTTCTGTGTCTTTGCAGGACCCAGCGCAAGGGGCTTCTTCCTTCCATAAGTGCTGTTTTGCTTTCTCCCATGCGTCAAAATGTTCTGGATCTACATCTGTACATCCTATTTCCTATTTTCATACATGTATTCTTATGCAGTCAGTGCCTAGACAATGGTCAGGATGGTGTTTCTGGGGCCAAGTCCTAGCTTAAGATAAAGAACTCCTTTTACATGGTTTATGTAGGTCTAAGAACTACAAGCTTTCTATTGTGAATTCATCAGCTTTATGTGACAAGAGGCACAGAAAAACCTTGAATTAGAAAAATAGGTTTGAAGCTAAGAAATCTGAATGCAACTGGAGCCCATTTCAATCAAGTAGAAAGTTTGCTGGTTAGATACAATTTGAACTAAGAACAACCCTTTTTAAAAACTAGCTCTAGGATGTTCCCTTCAGCAGCCAGAAACAAACAAGGGGAAACTCAATCTTCAGTTTGAAGTAACTATAAATCAAGACAGCAGCAGCAGCTGGAGTTTGAGTAGATTAAATTGTAAAAAAGGAAGATGCCTTGGGCTTTATCAATTGAGATAAATAACTAGATACTGAAGACAGCACAGGAGTCTCAGATAAGAGAATATTGCCTAACAAACAAGAGATAAAATACATGCAAGCAAAATGATGGCTTCCAAATATCTTGTTTGTAAGTCAGAACATAGGAAAATGTAAAAATAGGTGTAAGGAAATAGGTTAATTGTATTCCCTGATTGCACACAATATCTAAATAATGAGTTGGATAAAAAAAATGTTAGTCACACTGAAATCAATGGGACAACTTGTCATGACTACAGTCCCATTGATTTCAGTGAGACTAAAGCATGACCAATTTAGGCTGCAATCCTATATTCACTTACATGGGAGTGGGTCCCATTCAATTCAACGGGGCTTACCTCTGGGTGGGCACATATAGATAGGCACTGGTAGTCTCGATCCAATCAATGAGTTAAATCACAACACGATATTGATGCAAATTCATGGAAAATGTAGCGAAGTATGTAGGTCAATATCTATAGTCACATTTTGAATTAAATAGTCCTTTATTGAACCAGATTGCAGCAACCTTCCCCAGCCTGGTGTCCTCCAGATGTCTTGGACTACAACTCCCAGCATTCCTGACCACTGGTCATACTGGCTGGGTCTGCTGCGAACTGAAGTCCAAAACATCTAGAGGGAACCAGGCTGAGGAAGGCTGAGATTCAGTACTGCTGTCCCAAACAAAAGCAGGGTATCTTAAAAATAAGAAATCCATATGCATATTTTATGAAAGCAAAATGTGTAGTACTAAACTATGACAAAGACATTGCGATGCAGTAATGAACTCTTCTCACTACCATGTTTCACGGAGTAAGAAAAAGAGACTGCAAAATGCATCAAAGGCTGGAAGGGCTTTGCCAGATGACACTCCAATGAGCAATGCATATTTGTGCCATGTCAGCTTAGGAAGCAAACTGAGATTTGAAAATGATCTAGGAGACGTAGTGAAAAGTGGGCATAAGCCTTTCAGAGAAATGATCAAAATATTAACCTTAAAAAGTAACATAAAATTAGAAATTCAACAATGATTATTTGTTAATCTGTAACACACCTTGGGTTTTTAATTAGCATTTTATCCTTTAATACATGTACAGTTTGTTTATTTTCTCTTATAAGGAGTAATAAAATGTAGGGCAGCTACTCACAAATAGTTTCACATCTAGCATAACTTAAAAGCTGATTGTTAAGTGTGCATCGCTAGGTATATTCAGGGAAAGAAAGTGGTTACTTGGATAATTGCCATTAAAAACTATAAAACCAAGCTGCCTTTTAATACCTAGAGACTGTGGAGTTCTGTACAGATCCAGGAACTAATTATGTGACTGGAATAAATTATTCAGGTTAGTTTTGTAGCTACTTACATTATTTTCTTACTCTGTCTTGGTTGGACAACTGGTTTGGAAGGGCATTGTTTTTTGACATTTTTAGTATCACACAATAAGGAGGTTGCAAGCAAATAAAAGTGCAGAGCTAAAGAAATTAGAAATAGGAACGGAAGGATAACAGTGGGTCTCAGACATCCATTAGAAAACAAATGCAGATCCTTCTAGAAATGCCTGAATATTTTCAAATTTAGTTGAAATCTGCATTTCGGTGGCAAAAACATTAGTAAATTACTTTTTTCTTATTTGGGATGCATTACTCTTACCGGCCACAAGTGGAAGCTTAAGTTCTGATGTTAATTGACTGTTAATTGCACCACATGGTCTGGTTTCATACTGGGTTTGGTGGAGCTTCAATAATTTAGTGAATGTAGTGCCTCGACGCCCTCATTAATTTAGTGTATGAGGTAGATACTAGCTACACAGAAGCAATCTTATAGTCCCAGAATTACAACACCTTCCATCATACACACTCGTTCCTTTTAGGAGAAGGAACAATTGGAAAATATAGGGTTGTATCCAATGCTGTTTGTCTGCCAGTGGAATGGAAATCGCTGGAAAAATGGATTCCCTTCTCCACTGAAACTCCCTCATGTGTTCCAAATCTTCTCTGGATAGTTGGGGACACTCCAGAGTAGATTGGGGTACAGGTTGCAGGGCTGAGGCGGAAGAAAGCAAAGGGAAGCCCCCATTAAATGAGTGGAAGTCTGTACCTGCATCATTAGGTTTAACTCATAATCTGCTTAAGTACCAAACAAACATTGGATGTGTCTGAACTAAAAGTTCTCTGCTCCTAGCCACTCACATTTTAGAAAACGATGTTGAATTATTCAGAAATAATTCTGAATTGCCGCGCTTCAGCAAAATCTAAATTCATTCACTTTGTAGAAGCTCAGAATTTCACTTGTGACTTCCTTTCACTTTTTAAATAAGATTTTATGACACTACATACAATTCTGTATAAACATGGTACATAATACGATCAAATATAAGAAACTGACATTATCTGAGTGACAATAGAAATTACTATCCCTGTAACCTTTTCTTTATAGTAACAGAAGAAAATAGTAAAGAAAATAATTTTCTTTTAATGTGCATTTTCTTGTATAATGGAGTGTTTGCATGATTTAAATGGATTTAAATATCATTCAAATGGAAAGAATAAAAATATCTTAAGTAAAAGCCATAACGCCTTTTATTATAAGGTAATGATTTAGAACTGTAACACAAAATACAATCTTGATTTTCATAGATCCCTGAAGGAAAGTCTTTTGGCCACTTAACATTAAATGTGATCACAGAAATGTCTGCCAGATACATTAGGAGCCACCCAGTTGCTGAACAGATTAACATTGCAGCAGAAATAGTGGGTGGAACTTATTTTCATTCCTATAGTATAGGATCTCTGACTCCATGAAGCAGTGTAACCACGCTACGCCAAATGTGGTTACAGCATCGCTGCAGACCTTTAGCATCAGGGAGGGCAAGGCTGAAACGGAGGTGAGCGGAGTGTGAATCCCCATTCTCCCCCCCTCCCCGATCACATTTGCCACATTCCAAGGCATTTGTGTGTTCAAGCCATTTCCACCACACTTAGAACGTATGTTTCTCTTCACCCGATATTCTGAGCTCCATCACACCAGCAATTTATTGCACTCTTGCCATGCCTGGTATGTGTTTTTGCAGCACGGTACTCACATGACGTCATCCCTGTCTTCCACTCATCTTGCCTCTTCCCCTTCCTTTTCCATCTTATTTTGGAGCGGGGAAAGCCCGTTTCCCCCCTCTGTGCACAATAGAGCCGCTCCTCCCTCCCGTGTATTGCTGCCCTTGCACTATATCAGACCGTCCCATTTTTTGTTGGGGGTGTGTGTGTCAAAGGGCAGTCTCAGTGACAAAAGAGGAGGGTGGGGCAGTTCTCTGCTCAACTGCTGAACTGTGAAGGGGGAGGAACAGAGGGGGTCAAACACCCCATGGAGAAGGTGAGCGTGCCTGGGACTTGGTCCCATTCAACTCTATGGTTCTTACTCCTGAGTAGGCACGTCTACTCTGGTCACGTTTCCTGACCAGCAATGTCGGCTTCCTCTTGCCATGCAAACATTGTCCACAAACTTCTCCAAAAGATAATTGTAATACTTTCTCTTCACTTATCTTGTTTAATATGAACTTAGGGAAAAGTATAGTGTCTTGTTTTACCATAATTGCATAGGTTCAGGCTGCTGTACTATTGTATTTGCCCAGAAATAATTTTTAAAAAAATTGCAGGGAAAGAAAACCTAGGGGGCGGGGTGGGAGATTTTGCCGGCATAGTAGCAATACAGGTGGAAAGATACATGAGTTGAAGTAACTCAATACACAGATGTGAAAGTGCCCAGTGCTCGACTCGCTAAGGAAATGGAAGGGAAAACCGTGGACACAAACCATGGAAAAAAAGTAGATGTGATGTAACCTTCTGTTATTGCTGTTGTTCTGTTGGCAATCAAACATTTTCCTAACAATTTACTTTTTTTTTGTGCACAGGACTGCATCCAGAATTTGCAATTAAATTCATGTTAGAGAAACTGGCTTGAAATGTGCACCCTACTGTTATTTTAAAATCATGGATGCAACCTCTAATACTTTGTTTGCAAAATGGTAATAGTAGTAATCTTCCTCACAAAATTACTGTGGGTATCAATGCCAACTATAACCACAAAGAAATTATTAATGACAACAATAAATTACTTACATTAGCTGACAGCTGTGATGTAAGGGTGGCCACTTTTTCCTGTGATGCAACCAGCTCCCTTCGTAGTTTATGAATTTGCTGGATATGAGGGCAAACACAAACTCCTCTAAAAATTTGTCAGTATAATCTTATATTTTTACTAAAGATATTAAATAAGCTAAATTATAGCAGAAAAAAAACTAGTGTTATTTGTCCATGCACTGAAATCAGTATATTAACAGCTTAGTCATAAGAACATAAGAGCAGACCGAGGGCTTTTCTAATCCACCATCCAGTTTCCCACAGCGGCTAAGCAGATGCCCATGAAGCCCAGAAGCTGGTGTTGTTTCCCAGTGGCTTGTATTCAGAGCATATTGCCTCTGATCCTGGGGGTAGCATATAGCCATCGCAGCTAGTAGCCTTTGATAGCATTACCCATCATGAATTTTGTAATCCCCTTGCAAAGCTGTCTACGTCACCGCATCACATGAAAGCAAATTCCATTGGCTAGGAATTACCAGTAAAATAAAACATACGCACATCAATGTTTAACACACACACGCACAAACACACATTCTAAAACCTCACGAATATTCCTCTAAAAGTTTATGAAGGATGAAATTAACTCAGATGCACAAGCTTTGCCATAAGCATGTAAAGTGTTAATTTCTATTTGATTTTTTATGGACCTGTAGGAATAATCACTCAAAGGCCCTATAAAATCAACAAGAGGAAGACAACAAAGTCCCAGCCAAAAGTGGACCACACTTGACCTGTAGTGCCACTTTTAAATTGTATCTTTTAAAATGATTACTCTTACAATAAAAAATATAGGTAATTATATGAAAATAAATGGATTCAACACAGTGATGCTATGGGAGGTCAGGTGAAGAAGGTACTAAGAGGTCGTTGTCACTGAGTGGTGACTGAAAAGCCCTTACTGATGGGGACACATAATTCTCTGACATAAGTTATTTAAAAGACTCAGATGAAAATAAAGGTCTTCACCCAGTGTTGAAAAGACCATAAAATAGCATCAGGCAAGCCTCCCTGGGAAGGCTATTCTATAACCAGGGGTCTACCACCAAAAAGCCTCTCTCCCTAGAGGTCACCTGTCTCACCTCTTTTTGCAGGGGCACTCATATGGTACATTGGGGAGACCTTTTATCACTACTGAGCAGTTCATTGGCTCATGCTAGGCAACTGAGATAACTAAAAAACACTTTGTACAATGAAATATTCTATATAAAATCTTAATTAAAAGTAGTACAATTTTTTTTACCTCTGAATGTGCCTTTTCTTCAGCCTAGAAGAAGAAAGGAAGCAGTTATTAATGAAAACATACAACTGAATTTTATATCATTAAGAAATGCAAAATAATAGCTTTTGACTCAGATAAAAATGAGGTTTCAAATATAACTGTGGAAAAGAAAGAGGATGAAAATGAAACTGTCAAAGTTTTAGGTTACTATGGCTGCAACCCTAGACACATTTATCTGGGAGCAAGTCCTATTGAATTTAATGAGCCTTACTTCTGAATAGACATGCATATGATTGCACTGTCTGGGGGACATAATTATTTTTGGTTTCTGAGATTCAATGTTAGAACCAGGGCTTTCACCTTGGAGCCCAGAAATCATGCTCTCCACCCCCTCCCCTGCCCCTCATTGCTGGCACAATTCTTTCCACACTGGCTATGCCTCCACACTTGGAAACAGAGTGCGCAGACAGCAAAAAAGGGGCTGGTCACAGGGGCGGAGAGGGGAGGAGACCACAGAAGTCGCTTTACACAGCTTCCTATGTACCACATGCCTCCCGCTCCGAAGCTCCCCGACTAGACACTGTCTAGCCAAAAATGCAGGATGGGCAGAGTTCGGAGGCTGACAACTATCTCCATAAGAATGCACTTTAAGGCCTGTCAATGTTACCATATACTTAAAAGATTTTTTTTTAAGCTGCCCTAAGAATTTCTACTTACGGACCATATAGAAATGTCTATACCGAATAATAACTAAAGAAGATTGCTATTAGAACTGCTCTCAGGGGCAGTCTGATGACTGAGTCTGTGCAACCTCCTGTACTAAATCTTAGTAAATAATCATGGTTAGATTCTTTGCCCAATTCACAAAATAAAGTACAGCCTACTTCCTTTTAAATATAATGTTTGAAATAGGTGAATAAAAGCAGAAGGCAAGAATCAAAGGGAAAAAGTAAAATAGACCGTTCTACAGAAGTTTGCATCACCTAGACATAGTGATGTCAGGGTAACATATGCCTCCCCCCAGCAGCAAAAAAAAACAAAAAACCCTCCCCTCTACTTCTTATTCTGATAATATGATCAGGAGCACAAAAAGTGATTTGAAAATGTATTTGTGGGTGCCATGCCACACAGTAGTATGAATATTATAGATTTTAAAAAGCCAAATGGAGGCACTTTAAACTCAATATGCAGATATGAAAGATGTTGTGTTGCACTATATAATATCAAAGAACAAAGGAATTTTGCTCTTTTAGGTCAACTTGTCCATCACTGAAATCAAATCTTTTGCCTGATACTTCCACTAGAGTACCATTTCTTGATTAGGAAGTGCACAATTCCATGAGCTTTACCCCCAGGTGCCTATGAGAAGCAGCAGGGGAAATGCTGATCAAGGATGATGTCTTTCAAGTACAGTTCACACCACGGATTTATAATCCAAAAGCCTCATTTGCCCTTAACAAAAAAGGTTCTTTGGCTTCCATTATCACAGCTAGATACTCAAATGCTGTTGTCAAGTGGTTAGAAAGGGAGCTGGAATGGGGTCAAGTAACAGAAATCTCAAAAAGGCTGTTCTCATCTGATTTGGTACATGATGATGATGTACTTTCCCAAAAAGTATTGTTACCAAGTTGTGCGATTCAACCAGTGCTTGTAAGGCCCTGAGATCTCCAATATATAGGTTTCAATGGTATAAATTGTTGATGCAGATATATTCACTGGTGTTAAGAACATTTCAGAAATCCAGATTGATCTTACGAATCCTGGATGTTCAGTTATACTTTACCATTTCTATTTTCCATCTGCCAGTGCAATAGAATTACAATTTGACATTAGAACATGCCCAAGTCCAGGTAGGATAAGATCAAAATCTCTGTTCTCAAAATCTCCAAGTTCCCAGAAACAAATGGTGTACCAAATATGCTATGTTACATTATGCAAATCTGGCCTTTTTATTCGCTTTCCCCCAGTCATCCATATTTTGAACATTTCTTAGTTCTTCAAAAAGAACTGTGGTTAAGATAAGTTAAGATGATATGCAAATTAGGGAGGATTGTTAGTACTAAAAGTAAAATGCAATATATGCAAATGTTTTAGACTGCTTGTATAACCTTAATTTGCATGCTTTATTATGAAATCACTATTTGATTTTTTTTAATAGAATTTGGTGTCTTAATTGGGAGAGGAGCCATGCTTTAAACAAAACTGAGGCTGGGATCTTCATATTTGGAAATTGCTTAGTCCTTCAAAGCAGCTGCAGTTAAGGTAAGTTAAGACAGTATGTAAATTACAGGGTGGGGTGGAGGAAGGGGACTAAAAACGCAATGTATGCAATTGTTTTGGACTGCATATATGCCCTTAATTTGCATGCTTTATTATGAAATCACTATCTGAGGTTTTTATAGAATTTATGGAATTATAGGGCATTCCATTGCTCCAGCAACACTGCACTGCTTGGGGAACAGTGGTTTGGTGCTTCCGGGGCAACCCGAAACACATGGAAATGCTCATTTTGGAAGCAGGTACGTCAGGGAGCTCTGCTGACTTTCAAAAATGACTGTTTCTGCTTATTTCAGAGTTTCCCCGAGGAAGCACTGAATTTCCATTGCAAAAGCAGTGGGTCCCAGTTGAGTAATGGAATTGGCAGGGCAGAAAAGAATCGGTGGGGGTGTAACTCCCCTCATTGGATACTGCCCACAGATACAAAGCCAAACTGAAGCTGGGATCCAAAGAATCACACAAGTCGCTCCGCTTTCCAAGGTAGGGCTTTGGATTTTTATTTCTGAATAGCAACATCCCTCCCTTCCCCCACTCCCATGAATGAATGCCAGTTTGTCACAAAATGTATCTTTACATGGTAAGCTTGTACTTTGTTAACCAATAGCTAATCCACTGGCTGGCCCAGTTGGTTTTTAACTCCAAAGTAGCAAGGTTTTAAAGAATGTATACATTTGCAATGGTGCAGTGAGTACTACAACCACTTCTTTTGAAAAACAGCAATAGAATGTTATTCTCCTTCCTAAATTCAATGTAAAAACAACTTCCTCTGTGTTCCACAGAGGAAATATGGCTTATAATTAAAGTCACCTACAGTCTAGTACCCCAAAGATCATTTTACACCACAATCCAAAATTGTGTCCTCAGAGCAGCATCGTAATTTCAGAGTAATCTGTCGAACATTAGCAAGCCTCTATCAGCAGAGGAAAAGCATTCCACCAAGTGGCCAATTTATTGTGTCACTGGCTCTTCAAGTGAACGAAAACTAAAGATGATGAAACAAGCTATAATGGCAAAGTACAAGAAGCTCTGAGCAGCACACAAAGCTATTGGTCCCTTAGTAAAATTCAGCTTTCAAGGGAAAATGCAAAAGATTTTACAGAAGGTGAAATTCAACTCAAGGAGGTGATTGTATTTGGAAACCATAAGGAAGAGGTTAAATTTAAACAGCAGTGAGAATTTTCCATTGTCCCATCTATGTCAATGTTTTGTTTGTTTCCTGGACTATTTAACAAGCTACCTAGCTTTGTATGGGATGTACAATATATAGACATGCAAGTTTTTATATACTGTCAACACTTACTGTGGAGTAGAGAGAAGAGGTGCTGGAAACTAGTGATAATGAGGAGCCATGTACTAAAAACAGAAAAACACCAAGAGCATTATTGCAAAAATATTGATGAAACAACAGGAGTTATTTCCTGTCAAGCTCACTAACAAAACATCTCTTTTCAAATGAGAACAATTTTCTACAAAAAGAAAGCTATTAAGAAGGCAATCCATTTACAAACACGCAAAGTCATTCTGCACCTAAAATGATTTTTCTATGCCAAAAAATACTTGTATATAGAGATTTTAATGGTGCGCTGTATTTTTGCCGGTAAACAACATTTATCTTGCTTGGATATCAAAACAACCTCTGAATGTCACCTTTTAGCAAATCAGTGTTTGACAAAGCAAATGCAGAGGTTCTAAAATGCTATTTGGAATCTAGACTGCAAAAGTGTATTTTGCCAAGCATATAGTTCCCGTTGTGGCCCCATTCCCACCATCACACATGGGGAAATAAGCTGTTGTAGGGTTCTGGGTAGCTTGTTACCCACAGCAACAAACCACCCTGCCTGGGTTCACACACACAGTGGCTGCACTGCCGAGGGTAATTATCCTCAGCCCCCTACCCTTGGCATGTGACCAGCACATGCAGGCTGGCTAACAAGCCAACGTGGCTTATAAACCATCACTGCAATCATGCGAATCAGGTCTGAAAGTTACATGGACTCTATTTTGGAATTTGTTGGTTACTTTGCTAAAATACAAAAAAACAGGCTTAAGTTCTACCCAAGAGGTTTAGGGTCAAACCAGATGAGACACCATCAACACAACGAACAATTGTGTTAATAGATTTTAAAAAGTAAATAGAAGGCATGGGCCCCATGATCCACATCACAACCCGGTGGTTTCAGGACCTGAACTAGATCAGGACCCTGGTGTGGGGGAGTAAGAAACTTTAACCATTTGCCCCTCACTGAGGTCCTGATCCAGATCAAGACTCCCATGCCCGATATTTGCTTTCGAATAAAAGCTTTCCTTGATGTGAATGAGAGTTTTTCTTCCAACACAAGTAGCAGGTCGATCCACCCCCTGCCCTAAATTTCTCCGTCTCCCCACATCAACTCCCAGCATTCCCAATCATTGACAAAGCTATCTAGGACTGCTGAGAGTTTTAATCCAAAACATCTGGAGGGTACCATGATGGGGAAGGCTCCCCTAAACCACATGGCGTTTAAAATATAAAGTGCATACAGTATTTTTTTTACTGATATACATTTTACAAATGGGCTTACCAAGAACTAGGATTGCTATTTTATTGATAGTGTTATTATAACATTTCTTCAGTGCTTTCAGTAGTTATACACATGTAATTTATCCTAGGTATGACTACTATATGAAGTTAATAGAGATGGGAGTAACTTGGTGCAAAGTCAACTAATAAGCTTCATGGTACAACAAAGATGTGAATCTGACATCCACACCAAAATACACTCCCCACCACATAAATCCAGCAGAATATTACTTGTTACTTCATTGGGTAAGCTTATGAAAGAAGATGTTGATCCTTTTGGGCAAATATTAGCATTGCCATATTTCTTCATTTCAAGGACAACACCTTCTTTAAAAAAACCCTCAGACATGATTTCCATAAAGCTTAAAGAATCATCACTTATTTCAGGTCAGTATAGCTCCATTTATCCTAACAGTTCAGGCACGCCAGCTCCACAATGCCCCATTTTTTAAATGTCAATATCCCTGGCTGAGGATGGCTGGCCAAGGCCAGCTCTGCTTGTTGGAAACACTGAATGGTAAAATCAGCTGAGACTGTTGCAACAGCCAAAAAAAGAGAAGCTGTTACCTTTGGCCTGCTGCCAGACCTAGCCTGAAACACACACACACACACACAGAACACTGGAGGGGGAAAGAAATGTCTTTGTGTAGCCAGGCAGTGTGAGAGAGCCTAACCAGGCAAGGAACCAGCAAACTTCACAGAAGTAGGGAAGTGAAAATCAGGCTGATGAAAGTAAAAGCCTGGAGAGCTTCAATAGCTTAGTAGCCATGGTGGCATGGACCATCAGCCTTGGTAGAGTGATAAACAGCTGTGAATTACTATCCCAGTAGGGATCTGACTAGGTAAAGCATATGTTGCATTTGTTAGAGTTAAATACAAAGGGAGGCCATAAGAAGATGGCCCCAATATATCTAAGAAAGCTATATTATATTGATTATGGAAGCTGTTTGTGGAAGAACAGGTGGAAGAGATTGCTGGTATATAAATATAAAGGAGTTTTATTGCACCTTTCTCCCTTTTCCTCCATAATGACCAGTTTGTGGGTGAGGCTTCGCAAGGGCAGAACCTAAGCACATGTTTGCATCTAAACTTCCAGATGTTCATTCAAACATGATTCCTCTTTATTTTATCACCTTTGTACTCACCCTTCTTCCAGGAAGCTCAGATAGGTGTACACAATGATTATCCTATTTTATTTCCGGAGCAACCATATTAAATTCTTAAACTGAACATGTCTGAATGGCCCAAGATCAACCAGTGAGCATGGCTGAGCGGGAATTTGAATTCAGATCTTTCTGGTCAAACACTATGGCTAGGTTTAGATGTATTGCCAAAACATAGGCTGTTCTGAATGTGAGCCTGTACATAAACCATGGTTTGTTTAGGACCAGTAAACCAGGATCTGCAATCTGAAGCTGCTTTGCAATCCATGGTTTGCACTAACTGTGGTTTTCTGTTACAACTGAATTAATAGTCGACAGGTTGCCTGTTATACATCCGATAGCTGAAACTATGGTATGGCTTCTTAACTATGGTTAGCATGAACTTTATTTTCATTTTATGCTCTGAATGCAGCCTCTGTTGAACACACCACACAAACTCTTACCTTCTTCCATGCTATCTCTGAATGAACCAGAATGACTGATTGCACGTGGTCTGTCCTCTAAGGATGTGGCACTACCGCACAGTTGGGAATCATCGTAAAGATCAAACGAAGAATCTTGTGCTGGGATGCTGTTTGACCGCATCATACTGGGCCCAGGCAGTTTGAATTGGGATAAGTTTGTTGGACTCACTGCAATATCAAGCACATTTTTAAAAACAGAGCCCTGCACTCCAGGGAAAAATAGTGCAAAATGACATACAGGCTTTTCAATTTTTTTTTAATGAATAATTAGAAACACTTTTAGGACAGTTTCACATCTGCATGCTTGGCTTATTTGTTCTGAGGGTACTCTCTGCCACCTTGACAGTTGTGTATTATTTTTCTTAGTATAGTAGCATTTTTAATAGTTAATGTTTCCAAATTTGTTCAGAACCTGTTAATGGACCCGGCTTTGTATGGCTTGAAATAGTGCTTAGTTTGATACAGCGAATCCTTCAAGCAAACATATATAGCTGTCAGAGTCGGACACACTGTGTCCCCCATGTCTGAATGAAGCCACAGTCACTGGCACCTCTAGTCATGATCCTCGCACGGTGTGCTCCCATAGCCCCCTGGAGGAGGTCTCCCCCCACTCAATTCCCCTGAGTGTGGGCTTCTACTCATCAGAGGGGAGGTGGCAACTGTCAAACTATCCTCCCCCCAGTGGCTTCAAATGTATGAACTGCAACACTATCTGTTGGTTAGGAAAGTCTTCCATCTAGTGACTAAAGGTGATACTGCAGGCTTCAAACATACACATTAAAATTAATTGTTGTGCATACCCCTAGGGTACCCATAGTATATATGTCAAGTTTCCAGTGTCTATGTTTTGTGGTATTTAAGCTCTGGCATTGGCAGTCACCCATCCTCCTTTATTATGACATGACATTTGCTAATTGTGCAGAACTTAAAAATTTAAGATTACAAATATCTAATCATGCATCTTTTTCTCTTCCTGCTACTTTTTTTTTGCATTTATCCTTATAGTAAGTGAATAGGCTTTATCTAAAGAGAAGTAACAGATTCCCACTTAGTTCAAATGCTATCCTCATCATTTGGAAAGCTGGCTTTCAAAAATCATACAGAGAACACTTTTGACCTTTCTGCTTGGTGTGGAATTAGGGCCATGGAAAACAGAACTCATCTGTCCCTTCTCAAACTGTTGTGTCAAAATTTTGCACTGATGTGGTAGATCAAGGCATTTCCAGCAGCGTTGGCTATGTCTAAAATACAAATGTCTGGAACAGTGTTGTTTTTTTTAGAGTCATTTAACTCCATAGGAAAATGGCCCACTGAGAACAGAAATACTAGAGGGCGAAAAGCTTTTGCAATAAGCAATTGTACTGGCTACCACATTAGAGGAAAATTAATCCAAGAAGACATATGGATTCCGTTTTACCAAAGGACAGATTAGTATTAAGAAAGAAACTTAAAGTATTATGTCTGCCTAAAATAAACAAGTCATCTACTGTATGTCTACACTTGCAATCTAAGTCCAGATATAAAATTATACTGAAATAATTGGGAGTTACTTCTAAGGGGGTGTAGTTAATTATTTGCTTATATGATATTCAAATTAACCAGGTTTTTATCCTCCAGGTTTCTGTTTTAAAATAAAAATGCTACATTTGTGTGCCCATATCAAAGTACTCTGCAGTGACTGAAGTATACCTCCACAGATGCCTACTAAACAGAGAGCCCATAAAGGTATATTTACTGGCATAAGGAAAAAGGTGAGCTATTATATTTTTTCAGTAGACTATAGCATATTCATCTGTGGTAGTTATAGCATAATATCTTTAATATATTTAACTGGACCCGGTTTCGCATGGCCTGAAATAGCCCCTAGTTTGATACAGCAAAGCATTCAAGCAAAGTTATGCAGCTGTTAGAATTGTACACATTGTGCCCACCACCCCATCTGAGTGAAACCACAGCCACTGGTAGCCCTCGGAGCCACCCTTGCCATGCTGTACTCCTTTAGCTCAGGGAGGGGTTTGCCCACTCCATTCCCCGATGGAGGCTGGCTCACAGGAGGTCGGAGAGGGGCAGCCGTAGACCTCTATCCCTCAGACTACTTCTCCGTGGCTTCAAACTGTGTTGTCTGCACAACTACCTATTGGTCAGGGAAGTTTCCTACCTAATGACTGAAGTTGGTACTGCAGGCTTCAAACACATGGACATATTTAAATTAAAATTAATTGATGTGTTTTTAAAAATCAAATAACTGTGCAGTGCACACTCTTACGGGGCTGACAAACAGACACCCCCTTTTATTATAGATTTTAAGATGCTAACAATGTAAGCCATTGCTCTTTGTGCAGGCAAAGATGTGTGACAGTTTACAGATATATCCGCAGTCTCAGAAAATCTCCTTGTGTGTTTGTGGCATTTATCCACAAAAGCAATGTCCATTTTTTGGGAGAACAGGATTTTTGTAACTTGTTAGGTCATGTTTTAATTGCCTTGTTAGTTTGAGGCATAAGTGCAGAAACCTTTTATATATTTTTGGACATATTCACATTTTCCCCTTAGTTAAACAACAACAACAACAACAAAATCCATTAAAGATCATTCCAAGGCTGGGTGGAAATGGTGCAGAGCCCATGAACATTATTCCCAAAAGCTGGTATTTGGAATGATGGCTAGTGCTGGCACATTCTTCATTGACTTATCTGGACCAACGTGCTATGGCAGAGGAAGCTAGGATTGTACCCCAATTAAAGAGCTTCTGCTGTTTGACTTGCTATTGCAAGGAGGAATAGCTCAAGTTGTTCCCATTTGGCTTCTGGAGATGACCTCTCTTCTCAGAACCCCACCTAGTAGGTTAAAGCAGTGCAGGCTGGTGGCTCCGATGTCAGTGGGGCTGTGCATCCACTCTAGGTTTCAGTCAGAGCTCTCAAGGAGCTATACAAGGTGCTTAACCCAGTGCCAAACCCTATCCCCAAAATAGGTTCAGCACCTTTGATAGCTCCTTTAGAGTTCTGTCTGGCTGCGACCCAGAGTGGATTCACCTGACATCGGAGCCAACAGCCTCCACTGAGCTAAAGTATGTATGAGAACAAGACTGAAATCGGTGACAGAGTCAGAATTACGGAACTCTGTGAGACTTACTTCTGGGCAGACATTCTTAGGAATGCACAGTAAATGTACTGATGTTCATAATATGCCCAGATATAGTATGAGCAGAAAAACAAACATACTTGAATTAAACAGTTGAAACTATGCATTCCCCCCCTTGTCACCTAATTTGTTAAAAAAAAAAAGCTTAATAAGAACACACTACAGGTGATTATTATTTTTTACCTAAGTTGGAAAAATATGTCCCTGTTGCAGATGAAGACATAACTGTAGGGGATACCAGGGGCGATTGATTTCCAGTGTCTTGTAGCCCTCCAGTGGAATGGGAACGCAACCACTCTTTCCCTTCCTCTTGACTGGCTTGCCGAGAAGATGGGGTATACCTGAAAAACATCACCACTGATACACTTAAAACTTCCACATGCAAGATCGAAGCAATGCTCAACAGAAGGTTAGTGGTCATACAGTTGTTTCGGTTGATTCTGAATAGGATACTTGGGTTCCTCATGTCACCCAAGGAACAGACAGACAAACAATTAACAAGTTGTGTGTGATGGGGGAAAAACAAACCAAGGAAATGGCAACGCTGTTAAGAAAAAGTTTTAAAACCATGTGGTGGGAGGGGAAGCAAAGATTGCATTTCAAGCATAGTGACAGGGCTGAAGAATGACAGACTGGTAGAGAGGAGAGACGAGGGAACAATTCCCACATGATATCTGCTACAGGAGCAGAGTGTACAGGTAAGCCGAAAGCAGCAGGAACAGAACAGCCGCTGTAAAAGAAATGACTTTCATTTGTTAATGGCATCTGATGGGACAAAATGCAATGTCTGTCTTTCAGAATGATCCTTGGTATTCTGTCCTACCCCCAAAATGGATAGATTTAAAGGAGCTAAGGGAGGAAAATGAAATACTCACTTGGACAGAAATGCGTTTGCAGGAACAAAAAGCCTGGGAAACCAAATCTCTCACTGAGTTTTTGGTGTTGCTGCCAACTGCAAGAATGTAACTCAGCAGTATATGCTACTACAGCCCATTGGCCAGACTCTGTGGCAGGGACTGAGAAAGGCGAATTCTTGAATGGATTAAGATGGCAAGTTAGCATGTGCAGGCATTTCAGATAGTTCAGGTTTCAACCCAAGAGCTTGCATTTTCCATATCAATGTACAGTCAGGCTTCATTGAGCCAAATCTTGCAGACTTAAAAACATGCTTAGCGTCATCATGGTTTTAAAAACCTGGGATGTTTTTAAAAATTCTCAGGTACACCGAAGATACCCTTGGCTAACTATTGCAACTGCTGCTCCTTGAGAGCACAAGGAGTTTTCCCTTGTTGCAATGATGGAAGCTTTACATCTGTACATATACAGGACTAGATTGCTGGGCTGCAGTACTTTGATCAGTAAAATGCTTTGATCACCACATGGGACAGGCACAATGGTTTTGTTTTGGGGTTTGGGGTTTTTCTTTTGTGTGAAATATTAGTTCAGGATTGTATCCCAATATATTTCTTCCTGATAAACAGACTAAGGGTGCCAGTCTACTTGGAAATATGCTCCATTGAACTCAGTGGGAATTACTTCCAAGTAAACGTACATAAACTGGTGTCTCATATATATTTTTCAAATAAAATTCTGGATCTTGTCACAGCATTGCACTTAAATTATTTGGCAATTATTTCCTGCCTTTAAAAATGAAGTAATATATATATATATTGGAGAGTCGGCTACAATTCTGAATACCTGAATGCTGCCGAAGTTAGCACATAGGGATCTTTTTTCTTGTTTTTACATAGACTCATGGCCAAGGACATGCAAGATCTGAAGTTGGATATGGTTTTGAGGCAGTCCTATAAATCCTCCATATGGGAGTTGGTTGTTTATATTTCTTTTCCATCAATGGCTCTTATGGTAATGTCTCAAATTCAACAGGCTGGAAAGAGAGGAACAGAACTGCTGACTGCAAAACACCATCTTCAACTTCTGATTTCAGGAGACACAGTAAAGTGCTCTGCCAAATGCAGTAGTCAAGATTACTACACAGTGAATTATTTTTGATGAGCAGACAGCAAGGGGAAGCTGAGATCAGGTCTTCAAAATTTTATTTCCCAACCCCATGAAAAATCAACCTTAATTTTCAGCTTTGGGAAGCTGACAACCCAGTAGCCTACAGTGCAATAGAAAAGTCTACTTTCTTTCCTCAAAATATCACTGATGATCATATGAGCTGTCCTAGCTCTCTGAGGGTCTTTCTGGATGAAGCTTTTATTGTGCAATCACACTGTCTCATTCACAGATTGCAGGCGGGGGGGGGGGGGGGCTCATGATGTTGTCTTCAGTTTGTAGTCCTCCTGAACTTTCCTACTGCTTCTGTCTGTTTTCATAGCAGAAAAAGATCCTAGGGATTAAACCTCCCCCCCACAATTTCTCCTGATATTCCACCCTCTACAATGGGGAAGTTAAAAAAGAAAAAAAATGCCTCCACTGATGCTAATTGAGACTTTTTTTCTTTTTTAACTTCCCCCCCTTGCCGGGGTGTGTGTGTTGGGAATGGGGGGGGGGTAATGGATGGGTGAAAGGCTTAACCTGCCCCCCCTCACCCCCAGTGCCATCATCTTGATCTGAATCAAGCAGCACACACTCACACAATGGTAAGGAAAACTATTATGCAAAGCTACACTAGGCGTGATTAGATTTAGTTTGGCAGTTAGAAGGGTGGTTTTAGGGAATCCATCTGTAGAGAGCAGAGGACACAGAACAAAAACAATGGCAGGGGAGACAGGCAACAAAAGTAGCATTTCTAAAGTGATATTTGAAACACATTTGGGAGTTCCTCTGTAAGGTGAAACATCTGAGGAATTTGACGTGATTGTGAAGTGTTTTAATAAGACTAGCAAAATTTCTTATGGTGTTTCTGCACACCCCTAGGTTGCCGGTGGATTCTACCTGAAGGCAAAATTTGAAGTAAATCTGGAGGTTCCGTGGAAGAATCTGAGCAGTTTTGAGGAAATAATTTTTCAGTAATGTAAATCTACTCATATAAATATAGAGACATTGGGGGAGGGGTGTGAGCGTGTAAAAATGTTATTTTACAATTATTGAGGGTGGAAAACTAACAAAATATTCAAATTTTTCACATTGCCTGAATGAAAAAGGGAAATATAGTTTTGTTTTTTTGTTTTTTAAAAATGGGTTTTTAAAAATAAACTGGAGTTTTATTAGTTGTTCAATAAACAGGATAGAATTGAAAAGAAAAGGATGAATTATTATAGAAAAAAGTTACAGAACAACAGAGAAACAGCAGTCATGCTGAATAAAACATAATATACCTTAATCCCTTTTTGGGTAGTGTATTTCTGTCAAGCTGCATGCTGTTAAAAACAAAGAAAACCCCTAAGGACACATAG
Source organism: Anniella stebbinsi (assembly GCA_029215795.1). Lineage (NCBI taxonomy): Eukaryota > Metazoa > Chordata > Lepidosauria > Squamata > Anniellidae > Anniella > Anniella stebbinsi. The sequence goes on from JARDYH010000003.1 coordinate 53,016,684, forward strand.
TAAACAGAATGCTTCAGAATTATAAATTCTAAGAATGTTTGTATCACAAAAGGTCATTTGGAGTTACTTTAATGTACCTTTTATGGGAAAAAATGCAAATTCATGAATGAACAAATTTTCTCAATCATATTCCCATTCCTAGCCCTAGTTATTATGGACTTTTAGACCCTTTGGAAAGATTATGCGGACCAGGAGGTTAGGATACTTAGCAGATTCCAGTTTCCTAAGATAATTTGGTGGTCTTTCATAATACTATAATTTAGAAATCCACATGTATAAGGGCTCACTATAGTCTGATGGACAAATGTTTTTGGTCTTGAGGCATGTTTCCCTTGGATGGCCTGATCTAAGGATGTGCAATGCCTGCCTCTTTATTGCTGTGGAGTTTTCCACTTGTGTTCTCCATGATCTTAAATATTCACAGAAACACCATGCAGTATCTCCTGCTTTTAGGAATTCTAGGCATAAATCGGATATACATCCAAATGCAGAAGCTGCGATTGCTTGCAACATTTGAATTTACATGCTCATGCTTAAAACTAGGGCTAGGTTGAATAAGAATTTGTATATCTAGACAGGCTTCTCTAACCTGGTACCCTCCAGATGTATTAGACTTCAATTCCCATCAGCCCCACTGGCCAACAGTCAGGAGTGGTCCAAAACATCTGGCAGTCACCACACTGGGGAAAGCTGACCTAGAACTACAAGCTCTACAACTACAATCCAGCAGATTCAGAAACTGAATCTACCGGATTACTGTGAAATCGCTAGTGTCGGCTTTGGTTTCCCATCTGCAAAATGACAACAGAAATTGGATTGTTGTGAGAGAAACTGAAATAGAAAAATGTTGCTATATATGGTAAGCCTTACGGACAGACTTATATAGATAAGTCATAATAAAATAAAGGGATGGAAATTAAGTCACCTGAGGAGCTCCCGGTCAAGAGAGAGTCCCCTCCTCCTTAACAGAATAAAAGAGAAGATCTGATCTAAGCCTGCTCCTACCATGTAGCTGCACTGCCCTTTTAAATGTATCCATACAGTCTATTCTATATATTTTACCCATTTTCCTTCTAAAAATCCTGTCCCTTTGGCTTATGAATAAAATAAGCTCCATTGGGCATTTTCTGAAACCCGTTTGGGAAATTCCTTCCTTCACGGTTCCCCCTACAGTGCCTTACCCTTGACCCTGATTCCAGTGTTAAGATTAAGGGACCTCCCAGCCCAGCTCGATTAATGTAACAAAACAGGGACTAGTAGCGGTGAATCTACTTGGAATAAATTCTCCATATTTCCTATACTGATTTCACCAACGGAGAGCCCTTTTAGGTCATAAGGAGGTTTTAGGCAGCATACACCTGCTTACAATTCTGCTTAATTCTAATTACTGGCAATGGCAGAATATTAAATTTCAACCATGTTTCATTATAAATGTTTTATATTATGTTATTATGTATGTTATATAAATATTGTTTTATTTTGAAGATTGCGCCCTTGAACAATTTTGAAGAAATTGAATTTTGGAGGGAGTTATATCATGTTTACAGAATTTCTTTAATTTGGCTTGGAAGTGATGGGTCTTTGCGTATATCTGACTCAACTATGGTTTAGTGAGACATGCATGAACCTAGTCTTCACACACACACTGAGCTTGTGAACTTTCCCCTTTCATTTCCTCTTCCAGTGCAACTGACTGAAGAAGTTCAGGAGCAAACTTTGGTTAATATTAACTATGGCTAGTTTCTAAGAAGCCAACATCAAACCATGGTTAATTATTTTATCTAATATTGGGCCTGTTCAGACAACACGTTAGGCCATGGTTAGGCTGCTAATGCTTTTGCAGAAAATGGTTAGACATTGGATGAATTCAGACAACACATTAGTCAATGGTGGGTTGAGTAGCCAACTCACAGTTGGTTATTTTGTGGGTACTCCCCACACAACATATTCCTACACAACTGTGGGTGATTGGGGCTGGCGTTGAGTGGACTAATAGTCAACCCAGCATTTGACTGACACAGCCTCCACCCCTCTCCCCACCCTCCCTCCTCCCTCAGTCCTCCCAGCTCTATCCCAGCAGCCTCTGCAAGTTGCACCAGTTGGTTGCTCTTGCCGCCTGTCTCTATGAGCTTGTGTTTTAACCCACTCACCACACGCCATTAACCCACTCACCCCTCTACACAACACTTTAAACAACTGGCTTCGAGCTAAACAACTTGCAAGCCAGTTGTTTCTCTCAGTTGCTTATTTGGGCGGAATAGCATACCGTCAGTAGTTTGTGAGCGGCGTGTTACCCTCCACACAACACGATAAGCAACACAACTGACTATTGTTCCCTCCCCCTCAGTTGCTTAATGTGTTGTCCGAATTCAGCCATTGTGTTTAAATGGTGGTTATGTAGCCACCATTGTTAGGAATGGTTCACATGACAGGCTAACTTATGGTTCACACAATATGCTAAGCCATAATGTTTAGCTAAACATGCTCAACCATCATAGCATGTCATCTGAACAAGGTCTATAAGTAAGATTAAGTACAGTTCCAATTTTGTAAACATGGGAAGCTGTGGTTAAGCAAAAGTAGAAGTGAAAGCTTCTGAACTCCTCATCCAGGCGGCACAGGAGGAGGAAAGGAGAACCCCACAAGCATGGCGAGAAGCTAGTTTTGTTCACAATTTGCAAAGTTATGTGTGACATTCAGCCATTGAAGTTTAATGGGACTTATTCTCATTAAATAAGTGGTTATAGAATTGGAGCCTCAATATACTCTATCAAAATCAATTTGGCCAAAATTACTTTATCCACCCCTTCTGTGTTGACATATTGGGGGTTTTGTTCCTGAATGCATCTAAGTAAAGGTAGCATCAAAATATTTCCTACCCCTTGTAGATAAATTATTCATGGAAGCACATATTCAATCTCATGTAACTGGTCCTGCAGACAAAACAACTGTGACATAAATCCAGAGAAAGTTAAAGGTGCTTATGTGCTATTAAAATTGATGGGATTAAGGTATTCGTAACCTTTTCTGGAATGGGCCCTACATCACAGTACAGTTAATCCATTATAGACCTTTCTATCCCTGTTTTCACAAATAATGTAATTGAATTTAGGTTGACTAACATTGTGCATATATTTGTGAATAATAAATATTCATTAAGCACTACATTAAAGTAGTGATTGGATGGCAGATGGATGGTAGATGGATACCTATGTTTGGCCAATAATATCTGTTAGAAACTTCAGAAATCATCCCTCACCTCTTGCCATCATGCCATGTGTTCAGTGTAATATTGATATGGAAATCGAAGGCCACATTTGTATCATCTCATAATCTACTCACTAATGAAAATGAAAGCTTAGAGAATGATTGCTATACTCGTGGCAGATTAAAGAGGGTCGAGGCTGGCTATATCTTTTTAATTATATAAAAGCTGTTTCTATATGGGCTACCTACTTCAAGGTAGTGAATGTCACTGTCCTGTAATGACCAGGAGAAAAAAGCTTGCACCACTGGATTTTCCTAAAAGCTCTGACTGGAAGGATAGGACAATTAAACAGGCAATTATCTATGAGCAGGAAGACTTCAGCTTTTTTTGATTGTCAATCCTTTAAACCTGAATGGGCACCAACTTAGAGCAGAAGGACTGTCATCTAACTTCGAAGATGCTATGACAGCACCGATTTAGAGGATTGGCTTATGTTTACTAGGCTTTTCTTGAGATCTGTGTTACTTTGAACCAGATGCTTTCTGATGCCTGTTTCACTGTAGTTGCATGCTTATTATGCATGTAAAAATAACATGAATCTGCAAACATTGCTCTAAACATCTCCTCCTCCAGGGAAGGAGGCGCAAAATGGTATAGTACCCATGGCATTACCAAGCAAAGCAGAAGCTATAAGCATGATGACATCTAAAGACTTTTGGCTAAAACAGCGATTTCAGAAATAATGTATAGCATTTTCTATAGAGCAATACTTAAAGGAGAAAGTTATAAAATTCTTGAGATTAACATATAGAGCATATATAGGAGCTGTTTACATGACATGACAGCCCATCATGGGTTATTTAATCCATGGTGAGGCTGTGACATGTAGAGCTGCCATTTTGAATATGAACTCCCTGCTAGGGAGTGGTTGTGTCATGTAGACCTGGTGAGGATAGGTTATGTGAGGGTCAAACAATATATTTTCACACATATGTACATACAGAAAGGAAGTTAGCATATCATGGTCTTAAGGCAGCCACTAGGTGGCCTTAGAAAAGCCACAGTCATGGATAATAATACTGAGCTACCTGACGGCTAAGTATTATTATAGTCCATGACAAAGGATTGCACAACATATTTTGCCTAAACATTAATACTTTAAATGTGATATTATATACTCTACAGAAAGCTACAGTTGTTGGATTATACTCAGATATATTCAAAATCATCTTCATTTTACAGTTTTGAGAAGTAATACATAACTGAAACAGTCCTTAATACCCAATTAAAGTTTTGATGCCATGAAAAATATTAACTCATTTAGTGTTAGAATGCAATTTTCTAAATGTTTTATAACAGTCTTGATAAGTTCTCTTAATACACACACACACACACACACACTATATATATATATATATATATATATATATATATACACACATAGATACACACACAGATACACACACACACACATACACACACACTGGGTTGCTATTCAATTATAAACTTGTGGTTTGATTTTCCTAGATATACCCTCTCTACTAGCATTAAGCTTTATTAGTTTTTCAGGGCACTGAAGGAATAATGTTTGTGTTGCCTACCGTATGTGTGTATGCACACATTCACTCCCCCCCCCCCAAGTCTGGTCAAATAGGTTTTGCAGGGTTTTGAAAAGCAAGTAATTGTAGCCTACAATTGTAGGAATGGATGGCAACAGCCCGGATATAAACTAAAATTCCTCCAGAAGAAATATGCCATACATATCTTGGATTTGAAAGCCCTTGGAAATCAACTGTTCTATCGAGCAATGAGGTCAATGGAATTATTTCATTTTCAGTTGTTTTATTTGTCTTCCTCCCCCTGCCTGCATTGCTGATGTTGCTTCCAGTTTGATGACATAGTTGTCTGAAGGCATATCCGGAGACATATTTTTGGCTGCTTCCATTTCTCTTGCCTCATTTATGACTGTTGTTGAGATAGCCCTCTCCGCCGTTTAACTCACCTTTCTGAAAGCGTCGATCTCACACTTCCAGTTCTCATGAGCAGGCTCTGAACCTCTTGAGTGCTTGTGGTCAATCCAGAGAGGGAGCCATGGTGGCTGAGAGGGAGGTCAATAGATTCAGAGCTCGTGTGGAGACTAGTCATTGACTGGTAACTCGGTGTGTCCTTACTGCCAGCAGAGGAACTACTCAGGTTGGCAGCCCACACAAGACCGCCTGACGTGAAAGAGTGGGCTGATGCAGGACTAGAAGCCAAGGAGTGACTTAAACTTACAACATCTGTGTTTAGGTCCGAGGGTTTGCAGAAGAGGGGGCTACTGCTGCCACTCTGCCCACCTGCACTGCCCATGCTACCTGTACCTGAAGACGGAGATTCCAGACTGCCTTGCCGAGCTAACGTGGTGCTAGGGCTGGGCATTGCAGACGTGGATTTCGCACCTTCTGTATTTGGTGCAGGGGCAGCTTTGCCGCTCGCTTTAGCACCAAACAACCTACAAGCAAGCAAACAAACAAACAAACAAACAGAAGTGTTAGAGGACAGAGCAGCATCCTGAAAGCCAACACACACACACACACAGAGTGTGAGAATTAAAATTAATTGCTTCTCACAATCAAATCCACTTGAAGCCTGCATTATTCGGATGGACTCATTTCACAATTTCAAAAGCATTCATTTGAGATTTGTTTCTTAAGAGGGGCAGGCCTTCCCATGGAGATGAAAAGCACAACAGCTCTGTGTTATGTGATCGCATTAAAAAATATTAACTTTTCGCCCAGATTCAGCAACTAGTTCTAAAGCTTCAGTTTATTAAGTTAAGACAGACTGAATTTCTACATAAGTGATATGCTCATTTCTGTATGGGTGGAGGGAGGAGAGATGTTAGCTCTTGGAAATATTTTTCCAAAAGTCTTTAGAAAAGTCTTTTGTAAGATTTCAATATTTCTGTTCCTAAAGAGTCTGAAATGTTCCACGTTATTATAATCCTACACAGGAAGAATTTTCTGAATTTACAGCACAATGCATTAAAAGGTGGGGCAGGAAGGCAAAGCTGTCAGCATAACATTTATTTATAATAAAAGCCATATAAACAATTTAAGCAAAATTATTGTGTTGGCAATTGGCCACAAGAGGGCAGCATTGACTTTGTTTCTACAAATCATTTGGTTTGTGCTCCTAAGGTAGATAAAAGGATTTATGTCTGGATATGATGAATGTTGCAAAGCTAAGATGAGGAAATTTTGATATCCAGATGTTGCCATCAGAATACAATAAAATGCTGGATTAACCCCTATTTCTTTAGAGTCCATTTTCTGATTGTAAATATTGCTGTAATATCAAAACTTCCAAAATCAGGATGTTTTAAATATTTTTTAAAATGATTTTCAGAGTGTTCAGTTACTAAAATTGAAAGGAATGAGCTATTAAGAGGGAATTACCATCAGAAAATATTATAAAAATAACATCCCTTAATAGCCCAGCCCCTCATCAGGAAGCTCAGTATTGTTTAGAGGTATCAACTAGTTTAGGGATATCAAGTTCTCTCATATACACCTTTCCTACAAAAATCACACTGTCCCAATTCATCTGCATGTGAAAGAAGGCATCCAGGTGTGCATTCTTGGCTGAATGGTGAAGCTGCACATACAAACTCAACCCCAAGCTAAACTGGTGTAGCCTGAGTTAGACACCCTGAATAACATCAATCAGCTGATCCTGAACAGTTTTAGTCCCTCCCCCGCTCTTGAACAGCTGTGGGGTAATACTCAGGGTCTGGAAACAGGGCTATGTGCATAGAACAGTGTACAGGGTTGAAATCAAGGCACGTACATAATGTACAACTTTGCTGGGATTTCCAAATGGGTTGATAGTTTTAAAAAAAATCATTTTAAATGCCACAGCTGTAGTGACATGGGGGATTGACACAGGCTGCCTGATTTTTCACTTCAGAGCCAGATGGCTTTGTCATCTTTGTTATTTTGTAAAATCCAATTTAATTAAGTGTTAACTTCTCATTGCATCATTTCCTGTTCCCTTCCTTAGGACTGGTTTTCTCTTCCTTGGGATCGAACTTCTTCAGGAAGATACAGATACATGAATTATTGTTCCATGTGATCGCTGAGAGATTGAATGAAGTAGTGATGCATGCAAATGCAGAACAGAGACACTTCAGAATATGAAGTCTCCCAGTTTGGAAGGCCTGACCCCAATATGAGATAAGGCTCTGGGCTTGTACTAGCAACTCACCCTACCACTGCAAATCAGCACTCTTCAGCCTCTCCTTACCCCACTGCCCTCTTCTCTTCTTCCTATCTGGCTGGAGGGTAGGACCATCAAGGTGTCCCTTTCCCTTCCTGGTTCAATGCACTTGCTCCAGGTACAAGGAATCCTGGGAAATGTCATTCTCTATGGCTCCCGATTCCATGCTATGTACTCCGACACTTTGGAGAACTACTTTTGCCTTCCTTTCTCCTAAACTTACCTGGCTCCTTGTGCCTGGGATACTGTTGTTGTCATGGTTTAGACTCCCTGATGGAAGGGAAGGGGAAATGAGAGGCAGGAAGATCTTGTTGGCACTGCCTCTCACCTACTGCCAGGTAAGTGTTGGAGAAGGGAAGGGAAGGGAAGGAGGATTGATGATGCGGGTTTCTGAACTCAAAATTGGTTTTGCGGGAGGGACTGACCAGATATTTTCTGACTTTTTGGGGAAATAGTTTGGTTTGCTGAGCCCAGTTCCAAGTCCAGAGGACTTTCCCTATTACTAAAGCCAGGGACTGTACAAAATATGGGTCCTCTGACTGTGGTCTGGGAGAGGCTTGGCAGAAAAGATTCTGCTAGTACACACTTTCTAGTATACATGGCTTTCTGCCATGCATCAAATGAATTAGGCCAGTTCTGTACACATCATTAAGAATGATTTGAATCCCTGTTTCACTATAACATCAAACACTTGATGCACAGGGTTGAAATTAAGGAGTCTAACAATATCTGGAAGGCCACAGGTTACCCACTCCAGGCTTAAGGTGTATTTATAATCTGAAGGAACCGATATTGAATATATATCCTAAATTTTTGTAACTGTGGCTACCCCCTTAAACCTAGGAATTTGCTATTAAATAATTGTGTTAAAAGATTGGGAGTTTGGAAAGGAGAAGATTAATGGAACCAGAAGGACTGCTGAAACTTCCTTAATAGTTGATGGCAAAGTTGTCAGGTACATGTTTTGTATTATGAAAATTGCTGCCTAAATGGCCAGGGGATGCTTTCTCTATGGCTTGGAATCAATACATGGAAGTACCACTAGGCCAATGTCTCCTACTTCTGTGACTAGGGAGGGGCAGGGCAGGCTGTAAAAGTTTCAGAACTTTGGGATGGGGGATTACTTTGAGATGTCTTTTTAAATACAGTTGATGATGATGATAATGAGGAGGGTAGCATCAAATGAGGTGGCCAGTGCATTTTTGGAGACAGACACAGAAAGAGGCAAAGTGCTAGATTTCGAGTCCTGTACACTGTGGAAGTATTTTGTAGTTCTGGCTGCCTCTCTCTGGAGATCAGATATGGGGCAGTGGATTTTGCTGTTGGGGTGTTTAAGTGGTTTTCATCCACCTACACTCAACTTGCACGTTTGTAAATAAACTCAAATATTACAAGCTGCCAGAAGCCTCTAGTGATCACATTCCAAAGGAAATCAAATCCAGGTAAAAACAGAGTTTGACCTTTCACTGCCCTAGGAAGTGGAGTAAGCGCAACACCATGTTTCATGGAGCACTTCTTACCTTCTAAATGTGGGTGAGGCAATGTCAGGGTACTTTGAACCTGGTTGCCTGAGGCTTGGAGTTCCACAGGCACTGGCTGAGGTTGGGCTTGATTTTGGAGAGCTGGACAATGACACACTCTCAGAATCAGACGCAGCCACTTTCTCCTTCTCTTTGTCTGTCTGGTTGATGGTAACAGGACTGGAGCGCCCTGAGCCGATCTTGGAAGGCTCCCTCAGTTTGTTGGTGGCAGCGGCTCCTGCGGATTTGCTGCTGACATTGGAGTCAATGCTGCTGGTGCTGGACCTGTGCCCCCCTCTGCCAGGAATCCCACTGGTGCTCGACTTGGAAGGGCGTGGCAGACTTCGGTATTGCAGGGTGGTCTTGGAGCTCACATGCAACACACCGTCGTCTTGATTCTGCGAACCATCTAGGCTCGTTTTCCTGCCCGCGTTTGACTTTCCACCAATAGCTACAGACTTTGGCATCTTCCCCAGGGTTGCTGAGCCACTTGTTATAGTTGCACCGCTGGCAGTGATCATCGTTGAAGAGCTGACGCCAGCTTTCTTGAACCCAAAGGAACCTGTTGCTGTGGATCTGCCGATGCCTGAGGGTGGTTTTTTCCCTTCATCTCCACTGCTTTTCCCTGCGTCTGAAGGAGAACGCTGGATGGACGTTCCTTTGAGGGGCGTTTTCCCTTTTTCTGAAGCCTTGGCGTCATCTGTTTTTCCTAACAAAATAATACAGGGTGTTTGTTTTCTGGGGGAGGAAGCCATTGTTTGCACCAACAGATTTTCAGCAACATGTACAGCTGTAGAATAAGAATTTACTTATGGTTTCTATGGTAGAGTAATGGACAGTTTGATCCCTACTGGGGTTTCATGTTAGTCATCTGGATGTGTAAAACCCCATGCACAATCCCACCATGAAATGTGCTCACATTGTCTGTGGCCACAGAAATCTGGTTGATGCACTGGGTTTCACTGTTTGCTCTGTCATGCTTCCCATCATTCATATGGATGGGCTATAGATGTCTGCATGTACGAATGCTTCACTCATACTCAAAATGCACTGAACTGATGCAGTCTGACTGTGATTAAAGTACATCTATACAAAACCATTCAAATCTTATCTAATATTAAAATCAGGACACATGGCAGCAGATAAAACATCAGCCAGAATCGGTAGAAACAATTTCCCCAATGGATTTCACTTTAGGTGGAATGGAGTGCACCTATATGATGCTGGAACACAGACACTGTTGTCGTTTTACTTAAATCATAAACAATTGCACTGAGCCAAAAATCACCAGCAATTAACACTATTCTCTACCCCAATAAAACCTTACTAGGGATGCACATGGATTTTGTTTGGTTTGCATTTTTAACGAATTGTTTTGATCTGCATATCCCAGACTAATGTGCAGGTTGGAATGCATTTATTTTACACTTTTCTGAATTATGTTACCTCACCTCAAAAAACATACCAAAATGCATATTAAAATGTATATTTTAGGATATAGTTAGAAAGTTGTGTCTTGATATAAAATATGTATAGAAATGCATATTTGTGGAAAAATACACCTACAGGTTTAAATATGTATATAAATACGAATTTTCAAGCATTTTTTAAAAAAGCTCAGACATTAATGCAGAAATTGGGGGAAATGGGAGAGTACTGATTTCTTAATGAATAGATGTGAAACTGACATGGACTGGAAATAGACTGATCCCTCACTCCCTAGACCTTGTCCATACATTAGCATAAAAGGCATTACTTTGTGTCTTCTTAAATAAGAACATGGTTGATTTCTGAACTTAAATGAATGTGATTCTGACATGTACCTGAGTTCTGAGTAGGTACTTCAGTGCTTATGTTTTGCTTTAATAAGATAGAATCCTTTATTTCCTTCCTCTCAATTGTAAAAAAGAGCATAACTCAAGATTGTTACTTTTACAGACAAGCATATTGCAGTATATTATAGTCATCGTCACCAACATTAGAATCCATTGTTGTAAACTCTTAACATATCCAATCTTTATTAAATGTTTGCAATAAAAAATCTATTATTGTTGTTGTTGTTATTATTATTATTATTATTATTATATAGTTGAATTTGGGTTGCCTTGTAGCTTTTAATAAAAGCTGATGAAAACATCTCAGCACCTTTATACAGGAATAATCTTAGGGTTGTTTCAAATATGGCACGGAAAGAAATAAAATGTGTCTACTCGTTTTCATTTAGTTATCTATGACTTTTTAGTCATTCATTATGAACACTACACACACACACACACACACACACACACACACAGAGTGCAACTATGATATAGCTTTTCACAAAGGTTTAACCTTACTTATCAGAAGTTGAATGCGAAGTATTTTTTAAATACCACCCAACTGATACACCTCAAGTACAGCAATTATCTGCATTATAGCTCAATAGAACTCTATTAATGGCTCTATGCTCGAAACAAAAGAGGGAACAGCTATTTTTCCTAACCCACTCACAGGTTCTAATAATGAGGACAGTGGCTTAGGGCAATTTACTGAAACATGTGCTCTACATGTAAAATTTCTGAATGCCTTTCCTACCAGGTGCCTTGAGAGTACTTGCTCCAGCTTTGTGCCTGGACTGCGCTGTTCCTACTTGTGCAGTCATGCCTCTTCTCCAAGAACCAGTCTGAGAGACAGATAGGGAGGTTTTTTGCCCTCCCTTCTCGGCATCTTCCAGCAGTCCAGAGGGATGTCCCTTCCATTTGCCACTGCTGTCTACGTTACTGTCAAAATCTTCCTCCGGCTTCTTCAGTTCTTCACTGCTGCCCCACGGTTCTCCATCTGTTATCGAACGTTTCTCTGAATCAGTCTTCAGCTATGAAATATCAATTTCATTACAATTATTCAATAGTTTTGTGCATATGTTATGGTGTGAGAGTGTAGGGTATCATTCAAAATGCTTAGGAATCTCTCCAAGAGAAGCAATCTTCTTCCAGTAATTTTCTGAAAACAAGTCTTTTCACTACTAAACTAACAGCACCACTACAGTGAAATTTCTCAAAGTTTATATTTACCCAAAGCAACATTTACTTACAAATATAAAGGCAATTTAAAAACAAACAAACCCACACACCCTGCAAAAAAAAGGTGTAACGTGTCTTCGAAGTCTCCAGATCCTTGAACCCCTTGGATTTGAATAGTAACATTGTCTAAGGGGCCTGGAATCAATAGCCCCTACAAATGGCAGAAAACTAAAAAGCAATAAAAGTAAAATTATGGTCCAAGATTATTCTCCAAGTTCCTAATTATTATTATTCTATGCAGGGAGAGTGACATTAGTCAATGAATTAATGACTGAGGGCTTCTCTACACAAGGCTTTTATCATGTGCTTGTGACTGGTCACTCATGGAGGTTTGCAGGTCTTTTAAACAACATTGTCAACCTCCAGGGTTTCTCCCATCCTTTGTGACCAATAGTGCAGCTTTTCTCTTAATGGGCAAATGTGGGATTAAATCTGGGAAGCGCAATTGCACTATACCACAGTGTATGTAAGTACGCAATTGCATTATATGACAGTGCCATCTAGTGACTATTTAATGAAACATATAGAACTTGCAGACAAAGGAAATTCTGTGGAGTGGGAGGAAGAAAGGGGAAGCGTATGAAAATAAGCTGATCTTGATCCTGCAAAGAATCCGGAAGCAGAAGCCCCGTTAAATCTGCAGGATAAAAGCATGCTATAGAAAAGCTCTTAACTTGTATCCCCATACAAGCTTAAACCTACTGATGTTCATAGCAGTAGGTGTAGGTAGGTGTAGTGTTCCACCCTTTGACCCTGAAGCAAACCTCCATGTGCAGGGCTACCACATGCACTTAGCTCTTGAAGACACCCCCCACAGAAGCCTTTTGTGTATACTAGAGCCTCAGTTTGCTGAAGCAAGGCTTTTGTCTCCAGTATTCACAATACAGAGGGCACAATCCAGTCCATGCGGGCACAATGCTGACATGCAGAAGATACCCATACGCTGTACCTCCCCTACCTATAGGTGCACATGGGTGCATGTGCAGGTCCCATGACAGGCTGTTAGTGGGAAGGGAGGGCCATGCCTAGAGCATGAATAACTTGTATCAAGGTGGGATGGATGGATGTAGGGGATATGGGAGGTGCATGCAGACTTACCATCTCCCATAGCCTCTTGCTGCCTGCCCATGTGCCTATGTGCACGCATGGTGGGATGAGGAGAACACAGTGCTCTATTGAAGCTATGGGAAACCCTTTCATGCGCATGACCATTACCATAGCCTCAATAGAGCCTTGTGTTCCTCTCTCCCGAACTATGAGCGCACATTGGCATATGGGCAGACAGCGAGAGTTGATCAGGCCCAGCGCATGCCATTTACACTGCATCCACTTGCTATAAACAGTTGCTAATTCTGAACAACAATTGCTATCATTTGCAAAAGGTGGCAGTTACCAGAAATACAGCTTACACTGTTTGCCTCAAAGTGGGGGGAAATCATCTACATCAACACATTTAGCAGAAGTTGATTGCCTTCCGGTGGATTTTAAATGCAAACAATTGATGTGATTTCTTCAGTTGCCCTTCCTTTTTATTTTTAGAGTATCGGAGTCATATGTTCAAAACACCAGGCTAGCAACAGATCCAAATTCAGGAAGGTTTGCAATATACTTCCAAAAACTGTCAGTGCTGCAATAATTGGTTTGACTGAAATGTAGCTCTCCATCAACAGGCCAATGGACCAATTTCGGGTGCAATTGCTCTTGGAAATAACTGAAGCTAAATGGCCTTTATTTAGAGCTCTATACCTTACACATACTGGTCATATTTATAAAGAGAAATGTGGTATGCTGAAATAGCATCACACTATACCTTTAACACCCACCCACCACTGCCAAATGCAATACTGAACGCCTCCTTGGGTTCCTGCAAATTCCGTGCTGTGATCAATAAAAATGTGATAAGTGTCATTAAACTCCAGCAGTGTTTATGACTCTCTACAGGTCCTTGATTGGGAAACAAGTTTTCCTCTTTGGGGTATGAAGATATATACACAGAAGGTGGCCATTGTTTGCCTGATTCAATTAACTGTTTCATTATGATTTTATGTCATCTGTGTATTACAATATTTGCATAACGACAACTATAATTTGCACTGGGAGAGGCTTACGATGATGGCATTTATTACCAATGAAGACATACAGACAAAACTGGAAAATAAATAAATACAAATAAAAACTGGAAAAGAAAGTGGCGTGCGTACAATCGCATTAAGGAAAAACAAGCAATGAAATCCCCCAAGCATTTGTCAGAATCACAGCTAGACAGAGAGAGGAAACCTCAACACCTACATGGGTATGTGCATTTTTTCTTGAAGAGGCAGTGATATTGGAATAAGAGCTGACTGATGATGTGGTGTTCAGGTCATCTGTGCTGATGTTATCCAAAGTATCACTGAGGCCGCTGCTAACTGAACTGCTGTCATCCCAGCTGTAGGACAGAAAAAGAGAGAAAGAGGATGAGCATCTCATTTATTCACCCCATGAAGAGAAGTCATGTCCAGAAATTAGCTGGCCAGAGCTGGGTTAAGAAATTAAACAGTACCTGCTAATACTCCATATGTGTCATTTCCCCCCCTGGTGTTTTAATTAACCATTCAGGGTTTTTCTGCTTACAATGCCTTGCTAGCAGTTTAGTTAGTGAAAAAGCAGGAGATTTTTTTAAAAAATGCAATTTCAATTTTCAGCAAAACCAGGTATAAGTTCTAAGAGCTGGCTGCTCCATGGCCCATCGCAATCACATTCTGAACGCTGCCGAGGGGAATTCATTCAACCAACCTAAATTTCTGGCCTAAGCTTTATTATTAGCCTGAAGCACTTCTATGGATTTCTCAGAAAAATAAAAATAAAAGAAATATTTCGTCTAGCTCTAGTTGGACCCACTGTCAAGGCCAGTTCATGTTTTAGATGGCAGATTAAGTTTGTCCACTCTGTGTTTTCTAGCCAACACCAACAACGTCTGGAGAGGAGGAGCATATTTTTCAAATAATGAGAAGCTATGCAGTGGATGTGTACCGTGGAGTGACAAATTGGATGCAGCCTCTCCAGAGGAAGAGGTGGGTAAAAAATATATAAATAAATACATAAATAAATAAACAAATAAATATTATTATTATTATTATAAATCCATTGCCTGTTTGCAGCAAGCCTGCAGTGCTCGTGACAGATTCACCTAAATGCAGCCCACCAGCCATAGACGTGCTTGACAATCACACCACTTCTTTGGCAGTCCCAGAATTTTTTCCCTTAAGGAATGTGCTGCTCTTTAAGAGACCTTTTTCGTCGCTGTGCTCAAAATTCATCAGACATTTGGCCAAAGAAGGAACTGCTAATTTTGATTTGAAATGTCGCCTTTAGTGAAATGGCAGGTTTGGGATGTGACTATCCTGCTGACAAAGGAGCACAGAGATGCAGACAGTGTAGCTGTGACCCCCTCCCAATTAGTGGCCCCTGGTGAAAAATAAGCATAGTGAGAAATAAGTTTGGGAAACACCAACTTAAATGGTCATTAAACATGCATCACTCCACCAGAATTCATGTGATGGAGAACTACAACAATGAGTACAAAAGGATTTCAGCTTGATGACTGTACCCTTGAATGGTAGCAATGTAATCATTGTGGTACTGGTTGTGTTGCTGTTGCACAAATTATCATAAGGCTTTGACTGATGTAGCTTATGAGGCTACAGTAGAGTAAGGGAAAATAAGTTTCTTTGCTGTGATTAAAATCAGGAAAATGAATAGATGTTGCTTCAAATCAGTTAAGTGGACAGGCCAAGACAGCATAACTTGCAGATGGTGGTATTTTAGTATTAACAACAACAGCCATACTCAAGCAAGTATAACCAATTCTGCCTCAGGCTTATACTCCAAGTGAGACCATTGTCTGATGTTAGCTTGGCTGGCACAATGGGCAAACTTGTTACAGATGTCCATCCACTGAGCAGTTTGGTGGAGCCTCTTAATTTTGGTTTTCAGGAAATGAATTACGACCATATTGTCCTGCTATGCATTTGAGGAATGGCGAATACTGGAACCTGCTGTAATCATGGATTTGTAACTCTTCTTTATGCTTTACATTTTTTAATTTATTGTATTCAATTGTGTTGTCTTGCTCTGACTTTATGTTTCTTAACTGTTGTTAGTTGCCCTGCAGATAAATACACTGCAGCAATATTTCAGCCGCTGGACTGAAATTGAACAATTCCCTTTTCTCTCATTACTGACCAGCTGTGCCAGGTTCCAGATAACCTTGTAGGGCAGTTAATTGTCTTTACTACTTAGTTTTGAGAAGCAGCAGCATTTGTATCCAATCTATTCATGGTAAGTTTTGTTTCGTTTTTTAACCAAAGAGTTGTCATTCAGTAACACAATTCGGATATGATTCTGGGCTCTGTTCAAGTTACAATTTCAGTGACAGGTGACTATTAAAAGTAAAGCCTGCACTGACGGCGTTCCATCGGCCAGATTTCCAGTTGATTTGCACACTTGCAGCAAGTGTCTTAATATCTGCAGTCTGTTTAAGTGTGCATTCATGCCACATCAAGGCAAATAAACACCACACTATGAAAGGGTGTTTTTCACTTGAGTGTTTGTACAGCAGTAGCTTTTCCTGTGACCCTTCTTGATGTGTAAGAAGAAGAAACAGCTGCCTCATGTCACAGCTGTTGCATGAACAGCGCACCCTTTCCAGTCTATTAAAAGAAGCTGGATGCCACTGGGAGGTGGCCAGACAGGATGGAGCTGTGTGATTAGAAATATTTTAACAAAGAGAAAGTCAATCATTTTAGGAATGTTTAACAACTGCTGTTTTAAAAAATTCAATGTGACTTCCTGATTTTTTTTTTAAAAAAACACACATTCAGAGTCTTCATCATTCCCTGCATCATACCACCAATAACACCCAATGCAACCTGAAAAGTGTCTTTACCTTAAATAAGCATTTCCTTAAACAATTTCCTGTAAGTGAGATAAAGTAATTATCTCAAATTAGGGAGTGTCATTAATTCTGTTTCCAGTTTGATTCATCTTTTCATGAAAGTCATGCAACAAATTTATCACTTGCAGGATCATGAGGAATTAAATTCAAGCTTAAGTTCTTGGGTAGGTCCAAATACATGGAGGAAGATTTGGGAATGTACATGTAGCGTTGTGTGCCCATTCATATGTAAAGCAAGGGTGAGATGCAATCAAAGCATGAAAAGGGCACATCGGGAGGGATGTAGTACTGCTGTACTTTCTCCCCTTGCCCACTACCTTTTCTCTGAAGCCAAAATTCTCCACAGCAGGGATCTCTTTTCTAGCATTGTTCCTTGGAAGAGGAGAAATGACCCAGTAATGCTTCCACAACCTAGTGTCCTACAGCTGTACTGAATGACACAAGCCTTTTCCAACTTGGTGCCCTCCAGACTTATTGGACTTCAGCTCCTAACATCCCACACGGAGCAGCTTCCTGGAGGGCACCAGGATGGAAAAGGCTAAACAACACAGTGTCAGACTATACTGATTGGCAGATTATGGGAGTTGTAGTCCAACATAGCTGAGAGCACCAGGTTGTGGAAGGCGGTTGTAGGGAAAGGACTACAGAGGGAAAGAAGCAGGGTTGTGAATATGTGTGAAGGGGAATGTTTAGGCCCCCAGCCCAACATGCCCTCTGCACTTTAACTCACCCAACCTCACCCAAATCGCCTCATTTAAAGATAAGGGTTGACCCTTTAAATGAAATTTGGGCTTAAGACCAGCCCATCACATTCAATGGCTCAGTTCGGATGACATATTAAGCAACGGAGGGGTTAATATTAATGTACTGACTGTGTGTTAGGCAGGAGGAGCTCCACAGATGACACACTGCAGCCGGCGCTGCTCAGAACCGGCAAATGCCCCAGCTGCAAGGAACTTGCGGCGGCCATTTTGGTTGTAGCTTCTCCTCCGTGTATCCCCCAACTGTATCCCAGCATGCACCGTGAGTTCTTCCGGCTGCATAGAGTGGCTGGGGTTTTTTGGCTGCTCTAGACAGCAGAACTCTATTCCGAAATGGAATAGTCCACAGAGAGAGGGGGGGCTGAATTCGGACGACACTTTAAACAATGGGGCTTCGGGCTAAACAACGTGCAAGCCCGTTGTTTCGCTCCGTTGTTTAAAGTGCCTGATTAACGTACTGTCAGTTGTGTGTGCATTGTGTGCTGCCCTCCAGACGACACAATAAGCAACACAACTGACGATTGTTCCCTCCTCCTCAGTTACCTAATGTGTCGTCCAAACTGAGCCAATGCTGTGCTGGTCCTAAAGGTGAGCTCTGCTGCTTCCTAAACCAAATAAAAGACTGGGGTGGGTAAGGTAGACGCAGATGGAGACAACCAACATACAATTCGGAGACATCACTACATTTGGGCTAGGGTCTACCTGAGCAAAGCTCCAGAGGCTGATTTTAATGCCAGAGATTCAATCATAGAGCATTTGAAGTAACGAGTGAGTCTGAACATATTCCAAGGGCTTCCCTATCATTGCTGAGAAACCACAACTAGCCCTATTACCCATTTGGGATTAGGAAGCACATCAGTCTTTATCATGCTTTCAGTCAGCATCAATCAGAACTCTAAAGGAGCTAGCCAAGGTGCTGAATCCTATCCCCAAAATATATTTTGCACTTTGAGTAGCTCCTTGAGAGATCTGGCTGGTTCTGACTGAAATCCAGAGTGGCGTCATGACTCCACTGACACTGGAGCCGGTCAGGCATCTCTCATTCCATTGTCTGCTCATTGACGGAATCAGATATTTCCCAAACTTGCATTCATGTTGGAAAGTGCACACTTGAGCAAATGCACATTTCCAAAAATGTGTATTTATATAATTCCCCCAATTCTGCATTTTCAGGCTTAAGCCTATTAGGGAAATACATGTTTTTGGTTATTTTTTGATATTGTTGTATGAGTAAATTTGCGTACAATTCCGGAATGCTAAAAAAAAAAACCCAAACCCCCACCATTCCACTAGTCTGCAGAATCCATGCAACATGAAAAAAATCTGGTCAATGGCAGAATCCGTGGTTTGGGCTCATAGAGACATCAGCCTATCTGAATCTATTGCAGATTTCTCCAACATCCCTAATCAGAACTTAATCGTAATGTTTGCCAAAGTGCACAAATATATTACATTTATACGTGAGGAAATGCTTTCCATTCTTTAGGAACATAACATATTTTAAATATTCTTTTCTGGTGCTTGCCATAAGCCAGAGAAGAAGCTTGCTCATTCCTGCAACCACACTATGATTTTGATGTTCACTTAGGCTGTTCTCACCAGTAACTCTTATATGATGTTACATTTTCCATATCTTAAATTCAAATGCAAAACCTTCAATGTCTAGAATGTACATATCACTTTCTATCCTGAGTTACCATTTCCAACTGACACATTTATATAGACCAGCCTTCCCCAACCTGGTACCCTCCAGATGTGTTGGACTACAAGTCCCAGCATCCCCTAGCCACTGGAAGTTGTAGTCCAACATATCTGGGTGGGGAATCAGGTTGGGGAAGGTTGGTCTAGACCGTGAGGCATTTTTACCATCACTTGTGAAAACACCTTTACGCTAAATTCACGCAGCTTGTTTATGCCAAATGTTGGAGGTTCTACCAATCTAGTAGGAATAGTACATAATGACATAAGTGAATGATCCTGTTCAGACAATATGCTAAGCAATGGTTGTTAAGCATTTTGAGCTAAACATTATGGCTAAGCGTGTTGTGTGAACCATTCCTAACCATGGTGGCTACATAACCATGGCTTAAACATGCTCACTAACTCTTTGTTGCAAAAGAGTCAGTGGCCTAACCATGGCTTAGCATGTTGTCTGAATAGTCCATGTATGTTATTTTACAGATCATTAGTAAGGTGAACAACCCAGGATGCTGGCTACATAGCCAGCATTGCACTTTAAATTGCAAGCTACATTTAGACTTAAAGCTGAATTTGGGCAGGAAAAGCACTTTATAATTGATCTACCAATTTCCTTCTGAATTATGTGTTATTAAGGGAGACAGATAAGAAAATAATTGGACTATTTTACTTAGAAAAAAACCCTTTGTACTGTACCAACACATCAACTGGAAAAGTCTTCCCCCCTCACCGTGACACAAAGTTCAATCCATCATCCATTTTTAGTGGTCCGTCCTTGGCATGGCTGCTGATGAGTCATAAAGCAGCAGCACTAACCCTGTCTAGTCATATTCAAGATGGCACAGACTACATAAAAATCAAACCACAGACTGTGCAAGTCAAACTAGGCAATGAATCCTTCTAGAAGTTTACAAGGACTATAAATTTTGGTACAGCTATTCTGTCTTCATAGGTAAACGCCTTTAGAGGCTATTAGATTCATACTTTACCTTCCTTTCCACAGCTAGTATAATGCATTACCTGTCATTTTCAAGCATGACGACCACTGAAGTGTAAATTCTGTATTACTTCAGGGTCACAGAATATATTTAAACAGCATTTTCACAGCTAAATTGTTTGTGGCTAAGCAAAACTAGGAATAAACAAATGGAACCACTTGTGTTCATTACTTCTCAGTGGGAACTTCTTCATGTAGGGTAAGAAATACAATGAAAGAAAACAAACAATTTCCCCCATATCAATATGATAGACTCTTATTTTTCACAATGTCAATGTATTTTTAGTCTTCTGCTTCTCTCAGACAGAACCAGGAAAAAATAATTTGAGTTTAAAATTCTCTGCCTGAAATAGGATATAAACATTCCAAAGACAACATAAATTTAACTAATAATCTGACTTAATTTAAATTGTAGTATTTTTTTAGCTTCAATTTCTCTTTGAATACCAATATGGCTGGAATATTGCAGGTGTTTGACAAAGGCGTGGTTGGACTGGTAACAAAGCCAAAATATTTTTAAAAACCAGGTAACAACATGTCATTTATTATCATCCACCATATTTAAAAAATGATAGGCAGCATACCATTTAAATGTATTTTAAAAATACTTAGACCAAGATATATATTGCACACGTGCACACACACACACACACACTTAAACACAAGGAAATAATTCCAAAGGAACTATAATGATATAATAACCACCCAGAGGAATAATGCTGCTGCTAAAATTATCTCTCAGATGCTTTTTGTTTAGTTACAAAACATAATACTTGCAGCCAAGAGACTGTTTACATTTTTCACACGCAGATGCTGACAAGTTAATTAGCACTAGTTAAATTTAGGCCATTATGCAGGAGCTCCAAAGAAATATATGAGCAAATACAACCCTATAAAGAGATGAAATTGATCCCATCAACTGGAACAGAAAATGAAAGAAATCAGGTTGGGATATATAAAATCACCCAAATAAATTAGTAAATTCTACAAATGCTCTTCTTCAAATACAAGTAAACCCCTTTTTATGACTTCAAAAATGAAGAAAAGACAAGTTAATACATGTCTAATGTAAATAAATTGATATACATATAGATATATATATCTATATATATAATCTTACAAATACCAACTGTGTTTTGACCATACATTGGTCTTCTTCAGTAATCTAATAACACAATTCCAATTTCTTATGCATACAAAGGTGAAAACATAATACCCTGCCTCTTAGCCCAATCAGCCAAAGAAAATAAAACCATAAAAATAACAGTGGTGTCATCAATTACAAATCCTATGCATGTTACATAAGATTCTATAACTCTCCGCATTTTAACAGAAAACCCTTACATCCCAGCATGCACTAACCAGCATGGCTGGCTGAGGCATGCTGGGAATTGTAGGAATTTTTCTTGTCTAAACATGCATTGGATTGCATCCTTCAAATCTGTACATATCTACATTCCTAGACTGTAATGGGATACAACTCACAGTAACGCTACCAATAGAGACTGAGGCAGGATCTACACTACTGCTTTAAAATGGTTTATAACTGTTGTGACAACTGTTGGGGCAAAGGACACACTCAATATAGACTTTTCAAACTATTCAAAGTGTCATTTCCTGCTTGGTGTAGATCTGGCCTCAGACATCTTATTTCTTTAAGAAAGTTTCCTGTGTTTTCAGTTTAATACATCCCCCACTCCCATTTCACCCGACTTTGTACTTAAGCCGACAAATATAAAGGTATCATGAAATGTACGTGCAAGGACTTTGAAATGAAGGCAGCAACACTTGACTATATCTGTCTGACTCATTTTATCTGGTTGGATTTCACAGCTCTTAAACACAAGTTCACAATTCCCTAACTTCCTATTTCTGAAATACCAACACCAACAGAGCTCTGCAACTTCCAGGAGGGGAAACTTAATTTTTTTCTTTAATCTTCCCCCCATCGTCTCATTGACTACAATGGGAAGATATTTACTATGCCAACTCAAGGGCTGGCAAAGTTCTCTGGGACTGTTTCAGAGGAACAAGAGGGCTTAGGATCCTGTGCTACAGACAGAGATGAAGGCCCATAACATCCTAACATCCTCCCAAGGGAGCACAGGATTGCTCACTAAATCTCCAAAGCAACTAACTAAAGAGCAGTGGAGTGATAAAACTTGGGAGACTATGGCTCAATTCGGACGACATATTAAGCAACAGAGGGGAAATTATGTACTGACGGTGCGTTAAGGAGGCGGAGCTCCACAGACGACACGCTGCAGCAGGCGCTGCACGGAACTGGCAAACGCCCCGGTTGTTAATAGTGTACGCAGCTCTGACTGACAGCTTGGCCACCATGTTCTCCGCTTACCTGCCTCCGCTAGTTCTCCTGCAAGTATCCCAGAACACACTGCGGCCGAAAATCCATGGGCGCCGCCACTGAAGCTGATGCTGGACACGCCTCCCAAACCCCATTGGCCGCCTCAGGAATGGGCAGAACACAGCAGCCTCGGGCAAAGAAGCAGCCAGGAGGAACGGCTGCACCAATACAGTGGGCGCACCCCGCACCCAGCACTGCGCCCCAACCGTTGGCACCCACGCCCCAGGGAGCCACCCCCACCCACCCTACATGGGAGATTGGGCAGCCGCGAGGGTGACCCATGTCCCCCAGCCCCCAGCCCCCTCCCTCCCAGAGCATCCACCCGCACACACAGGAAAGAAGACAGCAAAGACAGACTTCGGAGACGTAGGTTTGAGGTCCTCTCGGAAGAAGACGCTCGTTCGTTAGCTATTGTAAAATTCAACTTTAAGTTTACTTTGCTTTGTTTAATCTTGCCTTGGGGCTACTGAGTAAATTTCTGTTTAATTATTATCCGTTTTGCTCAGCTTTGTTTGGCCTGAATAAAAGGCGTGGTTTGGTTTGGTTCACATTTGGTGTAGTTTTTTATCAACCAAACTGAAAGAAGTTGTCTTTCACAACAGCTTGAATTTTACAATAGCTAACGAACGAGCGTCTTCTTCCGAGGGGACTTCAAACCCACGTCTCTGAGGTCTGCCTTTGCTGTAAACATAATCTTTCCGACCGATGTTGAATGCCTCTTGTTTCCGTCCGCCTCAAACGCCTGCGTTCCTTCAGGTCTTTTAAAGTTTGCACCGACTCCTCCTCAGATGATAAGGGCTCTGTCACACCTGCCGGTGAGTCTGTAAAATCAGCACTCTTTTCTGAGCTTTGATTCTCCGCAGCTGGAAGAGAGGAACTGGGAATTGTTTCCTCCTCAGCACCAGCATCCTGATCAAGATCAAGATTGCTGTCTGCTTGTGCTGGGCTTTCTGACAGCTGCTTCTCCTGCTCAGAAGAAAGAGGGTTAAACACAACACCTACGGCCAGCCGTTGATCGGACGGTGGCAACGCCGGACGCTTCATTCCAGACATCGAATGCGACATCTGACTTCTCCCAGGGCCTCCTCCAGAGCATGGAGACACCGTGGCTTTTGGGCCCTCCGCCTTCTGCGGATGGCACGGCGGAGGGAGCGCAGTTTCCCTGGGAGACGAGAACAGAAGGGGGAGACAGCCATCAGTGACACGGAGGCCAGACCAATGGCCATGCACCCTGCCCGACTGCCCCGTAACCAACCTCCATTGCCGCAGGGCTCTGCGGCGTCGGACAATGCGGCCTGCACGGAGCGCCACGGACCTGTAGGGTGATGCCATCTCGACTGGAGTTGGCTGCAATGAGGGGAGATGGAGCCGGGAACGAGAGGCATCCAGGGTGTGCTACAATGTTGCAAAGGGCTGCTGATGGACATGGCCTTGAGCATCCAGAACGGGCCGAGGGAGGCGCCGGCCAGAAGGACAGGGATCTAAAGGGGCCTTATTGTGTCTAGGGCTGGAAGCGATACAACAACTGTATCCCCCTATGGTCCCTTGGCGGATGGGCCTAGGGACCCGTAGGACGACCGAGGCTTAGGCCATGTCATGCTGGGAGGGTCTTTCCGCCCCCTCCTCGTCCTCCTCCTCCGCCAACTCCCCCTCCTCCTCTTCCTCTTCGTCAGAGTCTGGTGGGATGTCGTGGCATCCGGCCACCCCCTTGCCTTCCCTGAGGCACCTGCTGCTGCCAGCACTGCACGTGGGGCCCGATATGCTGCGGCCATTGGCGGGGGCAGGTACTGCTGCTGCAGCAGTGGCGGCATGTATCCGTATGGTGCTATGTAGGGGGCGGGCTGCAGGGGCCCATGGTAGGCGCCCCGGAATGATTGGGCAAGCTCCCTGAGCACCTTGGTTTGGCGGTCGATGGCTGCTGTGCGCTCCCGCATGCCTCGGTCGATGATGGCATCGGTGGCCGCCATGGCCTCGGTCATCCCGTTGACATGGTTCTCTAGACCTTGACGCACGTCCCTCCCTGCCTCCCTTATGGCTTGGGCGCAATCTTCCACGGCTTGAGTGGCCATTAGCATGGCCCACACGGTGAGGATGCGCTCCTTGGTGCGCCTGGCCTCCTCCTCGCCCGCCATGCGTGTGAACAGCCCGTGGATGTGTTCCCCTGTTGTCTCCGTGGCCATGACCAACTCCCTCGCCACCTGCAGTCGGTCTGCCTTGCGCCTGTTGCACATCCGGACACACCTCTGCGTGTTTGTCAGGGGACGGGCTTCTATGGCTGCGGCCGCGCCATACTCACCTGCGGGCGGTGGCAGCGGCTCCTCCTCCAGGGGGGCCACTCCCTTCATTGGCACATCCTCCAGCTGTGGGGGCCCCTCGATCTCCTCCTCGAGCACGGCCTCCCTGACCTCGAGCTCAGCTTCCAGAGGCGCCTCCTCCTCCATCGCCTCCATCTCCACGAAGGTGTCATCGGTGGCCTGTGTATCGATGTCCCGCAGCTCTTCCTGGGACGGTGACAGTTCTGGCTCCAGCACGTCGCCCACCTGCTGTTCCACAAGTTGCTCCATTTCGACCTGGTCTTCCTGTGACACTGGCCCCGTCTCTGTCATGGCATCCAAGATGCTGCAGGCGAAACCCTGCACCGTGGTGCTGTGTTTTGATGACCCCAGCCGCGTACGGGGTGCTGCTTCTGCCCACGGCGCTCGCCCTGCGGTGGCGGCTGCATGCCCCTTCGTGGGAGTTACCCTTGGGCATGACAGCCCTGGCCCTTCGTCCTCCAGCTGGGTCTCTGGCACCAGCGGATCAGGAGTGGGATCCTCTACCTGCATGTCCACACAGATGAGCCGTAGGAAGGCCATGGGGCTGCTGCTGCTGGAGGAGGCTGGCGTGGGGCAGATGTTCCTTGAGGTGGTGGCTGTCCTGGGCGGCACGGGTGGCAGCCTCGCAAGCACCGATGGGCTTTGGGATTCCGTGGGGCAGCTCTTCGGCTTCGCCTTGGCCGGCCATGCCTCGGCTGATGCCCTCACGGCCTTCTTGCCAGTGGGTGTTGGGCGTGGGGCGTCCCTCCATGCCGGCGGCTGTGGTTCCCGTGCGGTGGGGCCCACCTCCCATTGTGCACCTTGGTCCAGCCGTGCTCGTTGTCGTGTGCGCGGCGGCTCATTGGTGGTGACACCGTGCCGTCGTGCCGTCGTGGCGCTCCAACAGCAGGCGTGCCAGTTCGTCGTAGAAGGGCATGGTGCATGGCTGGACGCTGCTTCTTTTATTGTGGGTGATAATCTCCTTGAACTTCCTTTTGAGTCTGTGGAGCTTGTCCTTGCATTGCTTGCCACTGCGGTTGTGTCCCTGTTCTTGCATCTGCTTGCCGAGCCAGGGGTAGAGCTGATCATGCCTGGCTGTGGCCATGATCCTCCTGGCTTCTGGGCTTCCCCACAGCTCTATGAAGTGCCCGATCTCTGCCTGGGACCAGTGCTGCACTCTGCGTCTTTCCGGAGGGTCCTGGCTGCTCCCCTCTCCTGGGGTTTGTGAGCCGGTATCCTCGGCCGCATCGTCCCGGGCCCCCTCTTCCTCTGGCTCCATGTTGCCGGTGGGTGGGTGTGTCGGTGGTGGCGGTTGTCTGTGCCCTGGGCTGGCTTTCCCCGTCCCGTGTGCTTGTGTACTGGTGGGTGCTGGTGGGCCATTGTGCTTGCTGTGAATGTGCCCTGTGTGTAGGCGTTGTTGTCGTTGCTGGCCGGGGCCGCTTCTTGTCCTTGGGATTGTTGTGCATACTGTCAGCTGTTTTCCACAACATCCGCAGGTGGCTGGCTGTCGCCCACGGGCACCCTTTGCCTTGATGTTTTGTGCGTCTTGGGGATGTGCATGGCCGTTGCTTGCTGTCCGGCCGTGTTGAGCGGATGAGAGGGGGCTCGGTGGCCGCCGCTTCCCCGGCCCTCATGCTTCTGGGTGAGTTGACGGTGGAGGTGGCGGTGCAGTGGGGATCTGCTTCGGTTGGGTTGCTGTGCTCCCCATTGGGGGGGCTGCCCCTTGTTCCGGGGTGCCTGGGGGTGTTACTTATTCCGTTTCCTCCTCTGGTTCCCTTCTGGCGCGCTTCCCTTTCCGTTTGGGTGACTGACTGGGCACCCTGCGTGCGTGCTTGCAGGAGCTGGCCCCTTGTTGCACTCCATGCCGGCTGCCTGGTGGGGGAGGCGGGTGTCCATGGTTGCTATGGCGGTGAGCCCGGGGCTCTGTTGTGGGCGTGCCGGAGCAGCCGCCCGCGTTCTGCCGCTCTTGCCGCTCTCCTCTCTGGTCTTCCGCGCTAACATACTCAACGCACTTGATTAACACACGCACCCCTCCAGACGACATATTACTCAATTGACTAATACCTAAACAATGTGTAAGCATGTTGTTTCGCTCCATTGTTTAATTCTCCCAATTAGCGTACTGTGGGTTGTGTGTGCATTGTATGCCTCCCTCCAGACGACACGTTAATCAACTCAACTGACGGTTGTTTAATTAACCCACCGTTGCTTAACGTGTCGTCCGAATTGAGCCTATGAGTAAGCTTCGCAAGTATGAGCAAGGAGTCCTAACCCAATGAATGACATGGGACCTTGATTTCAATTTATTTCTTATGTTAAAGCTCTTCAAACTTTTGATAAAATACCCTCCAAGTATGGTTGCCTACATTTTTTCTGATTAATGCATACTAAATGACATACACTTGCACACACACTCCTTTTATATGTTGTATAACTTGCATTTTTACTTAGCTCCTGCTTAGGCTGTTTTATTGTAGGTGATCCATAAACATATGAGTTAAAATCTTAATAGATTTGTAATTAGTGATTTTTTTTGTTTCTTTAGTGATTTTGATTTATTATTATGTACGTTCTTCTTTTTGTTGCCTGTATTTGACCAGACTCACTCTCTGTATATGGAACATAGACAAAATAGAACTCCAAAATACATGGATCCCCAGCAAATTTTAATGCAGAAAACCAACTGTAATTGCAAATTAATGAAAAACAAAATGTTACCATAGCCATTTAATATATTAAAAACCAGAGGTTCAACATTCCACTTGATTTCCAGGTTTCCTAAATTATGGAAGCAAGTCTACTACAGTTACACAGGACAAACTCAATGTATTTATTAAAAGAAATAATAACCCATATTATATATGTGTGATTTTATATTAATTCATATAAGCAAAATTGTTGCTTTTATTTTTAAAAAAAATCAAACAAGAATATACCAAATAGCCTGAAATAATCAGCATATAAGGCATCCAACATCCGTAAAACCTATATCAGATCCCCTGGGTCATTATTGTAAACAAATAGAATTTACACAGATTTCTGAAAGTTAACAGTGGTAAACACTGGCAGATCTCATTAAGAAGCATATTCCAGAATCTCAGGGCTAAAACTACACCTTATTTTGAAGGTCTTTTTTTAGAGTTCCCAACATAATTGTATTTTTGTTTTCATTTTTTAAAAAAGCCTGCAAGATCCTATGATTACTTCAAAATGTGGGAAGCCAGTCCTGCTATACTGGAAGCCCCTCCTGCTCATTTGGCTAAGCAAGGCCCTGGATTTCTGCAGGCAACTGTTGGCAACTGGCTTCAAAGCAAATAAAATGAAATAAAAATGGTAGAGAAGCTTTCCATCCAATTAGCCACTCTCTTGCTGACCCTGCTGGCCATTCTATATTTACAGCCAGTTTGCACAATCATGGTGGGTTACAGTACGTGCTGGTGGCCCCTTTGAATATTCAAACCCCAGCGAGGGTTGCTATGATTTGTTGTGTCATCTGAACCGGGGCAGCACTTATTGTTTGAAGGTTAAAAAACCCTCAGATAACCCTAGAACAGACCAAATAAGCCACTGAGCGATCATGTGATCTCTTCCGGCACGCCTACCTAGATGAATTTTAAAGTGTTTTATTGGTGTTTTATTGGTATTTTAAATGATGTACTGGTTTTATCTGCTTTTAATCAGTTTTTGTATTTTGTGTTTGGTGTTGTTCCCCGCCTCGATCCGTTGGGAGAGGCGGGTGATAAATATATTATTATTATTATTATTATATTATGTGTACCTGGTCACTGGTTTGCTTATAACAACAATCCAGAGTAAGGCATGGTTTGCACAATCACAACAGCTGAAACAATCACAACAGCTGAAACAATCAGCAACTTTCAAATAAGCCATGGACAGTTGTTGGGTTATTTGGAAATTGTTGCTCATCCCAAACAAGCCATGACACTCAGGTTTATATGACATGGCAAACCAGACCAGTGTGGATAATTGGCTGCATGTTGGCTGCAACAAGTCACAGTGCTTTGTTTCAGCTGCTGTGATCATACGAAATAGGTCTTTGGTTGCATATGGGTTGTCATTAAATCATAGGTTGTTATTTAATTGTGGGTTGTCATTACATCTAAACCCTGCAATATGGTTGAACTATGGCCTGTTAGCCATGATCAACCCATAGTTGTTTGTGGTGAACATGAACCACGGATTCTCTTCCTGGATTGTTTGTGGAACTTCCTTGAAGACTGTTGATTAAGAGACCAAAGATATAGATGGCGCAGCAACCTTGCTGAAGCTAAACTAACCATAAACAAACTGGAAAGAGAACCTATGATTTGGAGTTGGGTTGTGAACTCTGTGTTACCTTGACAGTGTCCAGGGGTCCCTCTTCAGGTCAGAAAATAAAGAACAACTCAAGTGGCTGATTGTCAATGTGTTTATCTGTTCTAGAATTTACTGTTGCTTTATGGTGTATTTTGCCATGTTACTTGAAATGTTTGATGCAAATATTGTTTTAAAGTTTGGTTGACCAATAAGCTATAAAGATAATTCTATTTACGTTTCTCTAAATTCTCTTCAATTCTATGATAATTTGCCTAATTAATTTTGAATCTTGAGGAAATTATGAGTGGTAAAAGATAATCCCAAGAATTAATATAATACTGCCAGAAAGGAATTAAACCAAGAGAAGAAGTAACTGAGAACATGGTATAAAGTTCACTTGATAACAGCAGTAATCTAATAAGCCAGTACAAAAAATGAAATTGCTTTATCAGTTGGATTCCAGAGAAGTTATTATTGATTTAAAGGTTAAAATGAATGGCCCCATCAACAATATGGGAAAAAGAAATTCATCACCATATCTCCCAGGACAGTAATTCACACTGTAAATCTAATACTTAACATATTTAACCAGAATTAAGTTCCCACTGTGTTATACAAAATTTACTTTCTAGAAGCTTAATAAGTTTTGACATTACTAAAGTGGTGGTGACCAGACCTCTGCCCCCCCCCCCCCCATCATTCAGAGGGAAAAAGCAATATAGTGCTCTAACACTCTTTCACTGAAGTGGCAAAAAGCTTAGTGAAAATGAACATTATATCTTAACTATCTCACATTATTTGACTTGAAACAGGCTGGTTTAAAATGGCATGCTTAGTGGGAGTGCTGTAAATTAACATAGGTATGAGGCAGGTAAACATCCTGAGATTATTCTTTTGTGTAGATTAACATATGCAAGGGATATGAAAAGCGGGAAGCTTTGCTCCCTCCAAGAGGCTGACACTTTTCCGCCAAAAGCCAGGCAAACAAACGGTTAATGTAATATTTCCAGTGCTTCTGTTTTGTGCTTGCTTTAAGATCTGGCAAAAACTCCAAAATATGTTATTGATTTTGTCATTGTCATTTATGGTCCAAATATACATGCAGTCAAGATGTTGCCTTTGATCCAGCAAAGTCTAAGGCCAGCTATACAGATTTCAAACTCTAGGAATTAATGACATTCCTTTAACAACTGACTCTTTGTCAGTGCACATGATCTGCGGCAGAGATTCTAATGATATACTAACTAAAAACCAAATTTCATCTTTTTAGGTTTTATTTTTAAGGGCACAAGTACATATATTTTCCAAAGTGTATCAAATGTTTTTTTTAAAAAATCCATGGGAAAATAGTTTCTACTTTGTGTCTTTAAGAAAAAGTGTACCTCAAGACTTTAACCAGGCTCGGACAATCAGTGGGCGAAACATGTAGTGTGGGTTGTTTCCCCTGCCTCTGCGCATGCCAAATACTCAACTGGCATTTCCCTAATTAGCTTCGCTGTGTTGCAAGTTGCCGTGTCTTCTGAACCCAGTGTGGTGCGGCGGAGGTGGCTTCTTACCCACCTTACAACCCATGGCTTGTACCAGTTAACCAAGAGAACAGTATTTTAGACACTAACATTTCAGTCTGCCTATTATCATTGTCATAAGCCTTGGTATTACTCTGCTACAAAATAGGACCAATACCTTCTAAATGATATAAATGCAGCATAATACATATATGTGTAAGAATGTCATCATGTATGTGTGTTCATGGAAATGGGTGGGGTAACAATTCCACAGTGGTGAGATAAAACACTCTGCAAATAAAATAATAATAATAATAATAATAATAATAATACAACATTTATTTCTTACCCGCCTCTCCCTTTGGATCGAGGCGGGGAACAAAATTAGAACAATAACAATATAGATCAAATACATGAATTAATTAAAAGAGCATATAAAACAATCAACACATTTTAAAATTCTTGGTTTAAAATTCATCTGGGTAGGCCTGCCGGAAGAGGCTAGTTTTTATAGATGCCTTAAATTGACAAATCTCCTCCGGCAGGCCATTCCAGAGTCTGGGGGCGACAGAAGAAAAGGTCCACTGGGTAACAGTTGTCAGCCTAGTTTTGGCTGACTGAAATAAGTTCTCCCCAGAGGACTTGAATGTGTGGGGCGGATTGTACGGGAGAAGGCGATCCTGCAGGTAACCTGGACCCAAACCATGTAGGGCTTGGCTTTAAAGGTAATAACCAACATGTAGGTGTCAGCATTTTTAACTCTTCTTGGATGTGTGGCTACAGACTCTCTCTGAGGCTTTGGCTATGGGGGCTGTCATGAAGAGATCCTGCATGTCAATATTTACCACTACACTAACTGAAGGCAATTCCACACGAAACACCTAATTTTTGGAAGCTCCCTGAAACCAAGTTAGACATACAGGCATCTTTAGGCAGGATAACTTACAGGAACATTTAAAAAATCTACAGCTTGCTTCGGAAGGTGCTAGAAAAGCAATTACATCACATATCACAGCTTCTCTTAGAACAGAGGGGAAAGCTTTTATGATTCTCCCTAACTCCCACACTCCCATATAATTTACCCTTTGATAGTATTTCAATTTTGCTGGAGGTGGGGGGTTACTGGCAAAGTTTGTGGAGGGTGAGGTTGATTGCTCCTAGACTACTATATCTAAATTCGTTCACATCTTTTAGTTTTTATCTCCCTGAAATTGATGAACTTGAAAAATAGTGAAGAATTTTAATGGGAATCTACTAAAATGGCTCTGCTTAATGCTGCTTGAAAATTTGTCTCCATCTAAAATTTAATCGTTTTTAGGTCAGGCTGTAAATGCACTGCAAGGCATGTCAAATATGACAGATTCTTCATGGAGGTACACTAGTACAGCGAGACTAGCAATTATTCTAGGCAGGCCCTATGCTATGAATATTCATATTTCAAACACACAATGGTTTTTGTGGCTTTCCTGGTTGTTTTGCCAGAGAAGTTATTTCATTTCCCAGCCAAATCTTTAGGTAAGTATACTCCGTAAACTTTGCTTACAAATGACAGGATGTTTGCTATCATCATCAACAGAGCTTTGAGAATTGTCACTGTAATTATTTTCACATTCAGGCTTCAATGTAATTATCACAATTGTTGTTTCATTTCTCTCTTTCTTTACACCCATCTATAACTCAGGGTAACATTCAATGCATCTGATGAAGTGGACTCTGATCCATGAAAGCTTATCATCAGAAATTTGTTAGCCATTCAATTGCCTTTAAGATGCCACAAGACTCTTTGTTATTTGCACTAAAATTGGTAACTGGTAACTAAATCCAGCAAATGCCAGTTTCTCCACAACTGTATCTTCATGCTGGGAAAAGATGCATTTGTTCAATTATATCTCACCACTGAGCTATTCAAAGTGCAGACACCATGTCAAGAAAAGAAAAAGAGGAGCAACTCAAGAAATGTCTAATAGAACTTTGGCTAAGCAAATGTGTGAGCTACTTGTACACACGGATTCTTACATAACTAACAAGTAGCTTTATTTCCAGTAGCTGCTAAAAAGATGGGAGCAAAAGCTCTAAAAACTACTGCTGTAGCTTCTGCTCATAATGGATTGATCTGAGAGGCTTGTTCAACCTTTTCATTTTTGTGGCTGCCTCTCTTTATGTTGGCAAAATGGTAAGAACCTATGCAATACGCAATAAAATCAATTGACTGAAGTAGCAACTCTAGTTTAGTGCTGTTTCGGATGTAAACTAAGGGTCACACTAGATGTGACTCAGCATCCAGGGGTATTTTATCCATACGTCTGCCCCATCACATTTAAAGTAGGAGTGGGAGGGGTCTACTCTTCATGCAATATGGAGTGCTCAGGATGGGGAGTGAAACCCTCGCCATCCCTGCCTTAGCTCACTGCGCTTCATTACCATCAACTGTTTTCTCCCAGCTCAGTTCACTTCTGACATTGGAAACAAACTGGGAGGAAACTGCTGAAAGCAATGGCATGCAGAGAAGTCAGCCAGGTAGAATGAAGGCTTTGGGTGCTATCCTCCCATGTGCTTATTTTTATGTAAAGAACAGACTGCGAGTCCAGTTAATCAGTGAATAGGACAGATATGTGACTGGCTGACCCATCCTCTGTAGTTTCGCCTAGAGAGACTCATGCGCACTAGCTAGAGTGTTATGGGGAGGGAGGGAAAGAGAGAGAAAATGCATGCATATTAGAGGGATGGGAGAGAGCACTCATCTCCCTTGTTTTCTCCCTGGGGCAAATGAGCTTTATGATCTCTAGTGCATGCCCACACCTTGCTCATCTTCCTTTCTCCAACTACCGTGGTCTGTAAGCACAGCGCAACTATCATACATAGCTCTGCTCCACTGTGCCTGCTATGTCTTACTTCACCATGCCTGTAGGCGCTCTAGCAAATGGGCCTACCACACACTGTAGCTACTCAATACTAGGCACGTCCTCCCTTTCCTGCAGGAACCAGGTCTTTCCTGCATTTTCTGGGAGGTTGTTCCAGCTTCAGTTCTTACCGCTGTGGCTGGATGTGAGCAAAACCTTTGGTGTGAAGAAGAGGCCCAAGAGAGAGAAGAACGAGTTCAAGCTTTATCTCTTCCCCACCCTTTAATTTTATTTTTAAAGTGTGAAGTCCTCTGTTGCAGCTCCAAGAGCTGTCAGCTCGCCACTGCGAGGTAGATTTTAACGTTCTAGCGATCCAACGAGAAATTGGCCTCCTCTTACTGACAGAAGCAACAGAATATTTCTCAGTGAGAACCTGTGCATGAGATTGCTGATACGGTAAAGCAGCTTTAAATAGAGCTGCTGCTGCATTCACAAACATTCATAGCGCTCTTTCATTTCTTAAGAGGAATGTTGATGTGATCACGCACATGTTCAAAAAAATTGTGCAGTATCTCAGTGCTCACACACACGGTTTGTGTACAGCAAAAGTTTTCACAAATGGATGCAAGAAATGAAAAGCAGCATCTGCATCAATTTCTTCCAGAAATTGCCTATGAAAAAAATACATAGAAAGATGGAACCCCAGGAATACTGAAGATGAATGAAATGGAACGGGAGAAACAAATCCACCCCTATACGCGATCATGCTTCATCAGGAGATTATGGGAAGAGAAGACAAATTTATTATATAGCCACATTTAAATGTTGCAAAAATTAATAATAACATCCACATGCCCCACCGCATGAAGTCCTGTGTCAAATAATACAGCTATACTATCTCAGGCTGCCTCTACAAGAGAGGTTTAAAGCTCTTTCAAGGCGCTTAAATTTTTTTACCTCTACAAGAATGGAGCGCAAATCGGGCGTAGAGGCGCGTTATCTCTCCGATTATGCGCATTATCGAATGCGCGTTAAATCGCGAGTTTTATTTTGCTCCGGCCGTTAAAGCACATTTTGACTATGTGAACAAGCGCTTATGCGCATTAACTACTTGTAAAGCGCATTTTGGTCATCCGTTAATGTGCTTCGCCGCCTCTCGCCGCCTCTCGTGCAGAGGCATTAGGTGTAAATGCGCTTCAGCGATTATGCACATAATCGCCTAACCTGGCGCAAAAGCGAATCCTTGTAGAGGGGACCTCAAATAGTTTAATAGCCTATTATTTTCTTATTTTAATCATTTTTGAAACACTGTACAGACCTAACTCACTACTCACTTCTGGTTTTGGGAGAGGAGAAAAAGCTAACAGGAAAAAAGTAGTCTTTTGTACTATAATTGACTCATTCAGGGAAAATGCATTCATCACAATGCTGCCATCACAATGAATAGCCTAATCTCAGTTTCATTAGAAAGAGTGGCTTTTACGTGGTAGTATATATTGAACAATTATATTGCAACGGGGGGAAATGATTTTAAACATTATGCTGCTCTATCAAATGCCTTCGTTTTTCTGTTTTAAAATGTTATTGGATCTTTTTACATTAAGATGTCAGACTATTCCAATTAGAATTGTGATATATTAATAGTGTACTAAATCACTAATAATGATTTAGCAGTTATTTTCTTACTGGCCAACTTTTCTCTTAGATTGTGGAAAGAATAATTTTAAAAAGTGTAATTTCCTCCAATGAAGGGTATTTTCAGCAGGAAATAAGATAAAATCCAGTTGTCTTCTGGAATCATTATTAGAATCAGCACAATATAATTTGACTGGATATTTAGAATTAGAGATTAGATGCTATATATACAGATATGTGCACTAATGTA
Organism: Anniella stebbinsi; assembly: GCA_029215795.1. NCBI lineage: Eukaryota > Metazoa > Chordata > Lepidosauria > Squamata > Anniellidae > Anniella > Anniella stebbinsi. Next base: position 53,052,326 of record JARDYH010000003.1, read on the forward strand.
AACAGAATGTGGATGAACAGCCATGGGAAATACTCCGCTTTCAAACAATACACCCCACTGATATAAAAATAATTCTTCGGTGACCTCTGTTGAGCCCATGACACAGATGACATGTTTACCAGTGGAAACTTTTTTTCATTACTGTTAGAGGGGAAAAACTGTCCTGAGATTTCTGGGTTTATGTGAGGTGACAGCGTTGCTGTAGGAGATGTGTGTTTTGACATTGCCTTTTCCCAGAGTAGCTACGCTGCTTGGCACTGCAGTGGTTTCCAGCTGTTCATTCCCTTTGTGTGTTTGAATTATTAGAGAAGCCTCAAATAAATAGCTTTTGGATACATAATACCAGTTCTTTCAGCTTTAGAGAATACAAGACATTTCCCCCCTGAACTCTTCCAAGCCCACCTCATATATACACACCAAAATATGCTATATATTACACACACACACACACACGTTTATCTACCTAATGTGTGATCTTTATGGATATATGAGAAATCCATTTTTGCTCACAAAATATACAAAATGCCCCATTCAAAGCTGTGAACACAAGTATTAGGTTGAGCCCATGTCCATCAAAAACATTTGCAAATTATAGAGCACGTGCTTCCATTTGACTTGGTCCCAATTCCCAGTTCAACTTGCACAAATTTCTTCTGTAGAGGGAATCAACCTTTGGAGGAAATTTGTACAAATTAGGAACTTTGTGAAAATTTGGGGAAATATGCACAAATTTGGCAAAAATTTCCAAACCTCCTGTTCGATTGCTGATCAATTTGTGCAATTTTCCTGTTCCCACAAAGTGAGCAGCAATTGCAAACACGAATGGGAATCAGGCACGAGACAAGCGGTGAGATGATATGCAGAGTATCCTGGCAATCTTGAACACTGCTTATTCACTCCATCCCTAGTAAGCTTCCTATTTATTAGTGGGGCAGTCAAGTTCAGTCAAATCTTACTTCTGAATATTTAAATTTTTATTTCTTCCATGCCAAAGGATCCCCAAAGCATAGGGGTATATGAAGCTCCCTTATACTCAGAGCATGGATCCATCTAGACCAGTATTTGCTACTCTGACTGATAGCAATTCTCCAGGGTCATTAGCAGGGATGAGTCGTTTCAATCACCTGCTACCTGGCCTTTTCACTTGAGATGCCAGGGAGTCTTCTCCATGCAGCACATGGGCTGAGCCATGGCCCTTTACCAAAACATCTTATATAAGGGCTGTGGTTCAGTGGTAGAGCGCCAGCTTTGCATGCAGAAAATCCCAGGTTTGGAAAAGCTCCTGCCTGAAACACTAGAGAGCTGCTGCATCAGTGTCAGCAATACTGGGCTAGATGGTCTGAGTCAATGTATAGCAGATTCCTGTGTTTTTATATAAGAAGAACTATCTGGACAAGATCCATCCCTTTTCATCATATCTCACTCACTTGCTTGCTGGCAGTTTTGATAGTCTGGGGCTGAATTCGGACAACACGATAGTCAATGGTGGGGTAATAATCAACTTTACAGTTGTTCATCTAGGGGGTACTCCCCACACAACATGGTAATAAATAATCAACTGTGGTGTGGATTAGAATCATCGCTGAGTTGACTATGGCAACATTTGGATGACACGATAGTCAATACAACTGACGATTGTCTCTCCCCCCCCCCCAGTTGATTATTGTGTCATTTGAATTCAGCCTGGGTGTGTGCTCCCTAGCCCCTTGATATGGACTGCAAGATAGTAACAGAATAGACTAAACCATGACTCTTAAGGTTTTACCCATTCTGTCAGGAAGTACTGAGCCTGGGGAAATCAAGGCAAAATGGCATCCAGTTCAAAGGAAAGCAATAGGTACGGCAGGGGCCTAGTAGTTCTCACAGTGGTGGGTAGAACTCTATCTTACATGTACCCCATAAGATTGTAGGTGGGGCCACACAAAATTAAATGCTCCTCCATACAAATAAAATAAAATAAAATCTACATACAAGAGTAGATTAATAATAATAATAATAATAATAATAATAATAATAATTGCAAGGGAAAAGGCTAGACAGTAACCTTTCTTCCTGAAACCTAGTGTTCTATGTGCAGGAAATTGATTCCAGAGAGTCAGAGCCAAAGCTTGGAAGAGGATGGTGGTAGCTGTGGTGGGGGAGAAGTGTACACTTCAACAGAACATGGAATTCGGGGGGGGGGGGAAGAGTCTAAATTGTAGCTAATGCTCAAGGATATTTATGGGAAATTATTTCCCTATATCTATGTCCTGACTGCTCAGATCTTCTGAGATTTGCCAGAGGCAATCAAGGTAGCATTGGTAGAGCAGAACAAAGAACATTCTGAGCAGTGAGTTGCTGGCCCAGGCCCTACTCTAGAACTGGAGTGTAACTGTACAGTGAAACTAGGACTTGCACTGCCATGTCTGTCTATAAAAATAGGACATGAACGCTTAAGTCACCTAGCTAGCTGTCTATCAACTGTGAACATGCAAGAGAAATTGACTTTGGAAAGATAACTCACAATTTTGTTATAAAAGAGGTCAGAAAAAGTCTTTAAAATGGATGGATCTGCTCAAAAATGTTTGCAGCATTGGCCCATTAAAATAAATAAAATACATATATCAAAACCGAGACAGGATTATATGTTTATTAAGACCAACCAAAAATTACAAAAAGTCAGTAGACTCTTCTTCAGGTTGAATGTTATGACAAACAAAAACAGCACAAAGGAAGGATGTTGGGGCATATGGCAGAAAAGCCCCATTGTGGTCCATAGTGTAATTTTAGAAATGTAGAAAATGTAAAATTAAAATAGAAATGTTTCAGTCATGACTTATGAAATAGGATCGGATCATGGTATGTGTGTGGGATGGGATTCTGTTACACGTCCGTACTGAGCCCACCCACCCAAATGATGCTAAGGCCCGTAGAGAAAAATATTCATGGTATGAGCCCCAGTCTGCAGTCCAAAGTGGGATAGGTCAGACACAAGCTTACCACACCAGTAGGTTTGAGATATCAGAGACCATGAATGAACTACATTAATGCCAGACCTCCACTAGCTGGAGGAACAAAAGGCTCTAGCAGTACAATCTGAAGACGAAGCCAACATTAGAAGAGGAGCATTCCCCATTTTAGGCATAGGAGCAGCTTCCATATAAAAAGAGAAACCATGGGGGACAGATGAGCAACAATGGCTTGACTGTGTCATTACACCTGTCCCATATGGTTCCCATTTTCATAAGCTACCGAAGCAGTGTGGAACCAGACCATGTCAAGAACACGTCCCCTGTTACTAAGGCCATACAGCAATTCTGAGTAGAAAGAATATGGATTACAGGGACCAAACAGAGACAACCCTTTCTCTTACCAAAAAGATCTAAATAACATCTGGACAGAGTAACTATTTTCCTGGTGGTGGAGGCTAAAGCTGGGGGAGGGTGGGCTACATTTACAGTCCCATCTTGAATTCTGCTTAGGAGCTTGATAGGCATCCTACAAGGAAAGTAGGAAAGTAGTCCCTCTGTTTGTCTAGCATGGATTTAAGGGATTGTATTTTTCCAGGGGGAGAGGAGGTTGGACCCATATCTGACATTTACTCAAAGTAACCTGAAATCAGGGAGTATATGCTGCATTTTGTGTTGTTCTGGGTATTCTGAAACTGACCAACATTTCCACTTATTCTGCGCACGACTCATATTTCATTTCGGAGGAATGACATCCTTACAATCTGTTCACATTTTCTTGCACTCCTCCTGCCAACAGTGCTTTGCTTTATTAAGTGACTCATACATGTTTTGATTGCATTCTGTGATAGCTATCTTGGACATAGCCTAATTTCCTAACTGCTGTTGCAAGCTGTGAAAATCAAGGTTCAGGAAATGTTCAAAAAGAACCAACAAAGCTGACATTAGCATTTGCTAAATCAAGTCATGATGCAGGGATATAGATTGGAATCCATAAACAAGAAGCAAGTTTATTCCAATCCAGAATGCTGCTCTTGCAGTTCAGTGTTCTTCATTATCACAATATTGCTCCTGCAAATGAGAATTTACTTTTATGGTGATTTCCTATTGATCTCAAGTTTCTCATGCCATTACAACATCAAATGGATGCTGCAGTGAAGCTCGGTGTTTTATATGTTGAGAAACTCATTCCCAAATACACAATATCCATCTGCCCTCTCTTTTAAGAATAGTGTCCATGCATTTCAGTTGTTGCTTTTGCAAGAAATTACAAAAGATGTGGGGACTACATTGGAGGACTTAGAGAAAGGATGAGCCCGGTCAGAGACTGAGTTTGGGAGTGAGAATGGAGCGAGGAGCAGAGAACAGGGGAAGAGTGAGCAGCATTGAAGAGAGGTGCACTGCACTATCAGAACCAGGGCTGACAAATAAAGTAGTAAAGGCAATATAGATGGAGATGTCGGTGGTTTTACTCCTTCTAAATCTGGAGAGCATGGAGGAGCATTTGGAGGCAAGAGCCTGAAGTGCAGCAGGCATAGCTCTGTTAACTAGGGAAGATGGTCAGGCTCCTCATATTTATACCAAACTGAGCAGAGGCATCATACTTCCTGCTGATCAAAAAAACTGACCATGCACTCCCTGAGTCCCTTAGGAAGGCTCCAAGCCTTCCGGCCTCCCAGGAAGGAGACCAAAGCCCATCCATTGGCCAAAGAAGGAGTAACTTCAAGAAGTTTGCTTCCTTATTCCCCGCCAAAAGGAACGTTCAGCTCCAATGGACAGTTGCCCATAACCTAGAGGTAATATGCTTTGAACCCATTCATCAGACAGAAGACTAAGGGCTGCTGGTTTATGTATGTATGGTGTTTTTACTATTTCTTGCAACCCACTTTGAGAATCATTTGATTGAAAAGTAGGGTACAAATCTTCCAAATAAATGAAAAAGCAAGCTTTGGTGCTCCCAGTTAGCTCATATAACCTAGCCTCGAACCATGAGTTCCTGCTGCAAGCCAGGAAGTGTTCAGCACATAGGCAAGTAATATTTTCGATTTCTACCTTTCCTCATATGTTGAAAAGGTCTGCTAATATTTGCAAAAGGCCATAGAAAACGTAAATGCCAAGCCTGGAAATATTTTTTTTTACATCAACCAAGGCCAGATTATTGAGTCATTCTTTTTAGAATAATTCTTCCTTTAATTAATTGTAGCAAAACCCCTGTGTTAGTTTGATTAAACAATGTATAATATTATCTGGCTATTTTATATGAGATACCCAAGTAAACATTCTGTATTTGTTAAACAATTAGCAGCTCTGAACAACACTGTTGAGTGTGAATACGTAATTATTTAATGCATCAGACAGCAAGAATAAAAACAGTACTTTAATACTAATTTTAACATTTTTAAACTCTCTGAATTCACTGTGATACACAGTTTGCCCTTTGTTTATTTTCCGAGTGTGTAATGGCATTGTTTATGCACCAGCTTTCCAGACAGGCTTGCTATGCTGCCTTGTCTTATATGCTATAAAACATTGTTATATTGTTGCTCCATTTGTTAAGGTCATGTCTGCTTAACATTTTGCTTAGATTAGCCTGCACGCTGACACTGAGAGCTTATGTAAATGTTTTATACAGAAGCAATAAAATGTTTTATGCAGAGATAATGGGGTATAGAACTTGAGTTGATGATGCCCACATACCAATTACTACAGCAGTGGCTAAGGGTGACTGAACCTAAAATTCCTAAGCTTTTTCAATTATTTCCATAAAAATAAGACACATTTTAAAAAAATTAAAACCCAGTAATATCTTACCAGTGGCTGGCAACATACGGATATGGGCCCCAAAATCAGAAGACTTGGAAGCTATTTTTTTTTCTCTTTTAAATCTAACTGGCCCATGTATATGACAAATATAGCCATTTTGGATAAAGGCAAATGTTTATAAAACAGAAGCTAAAAAACAACAACCCTGACTTCTTCTGGGATTACTAATGGTACATGTTGTTACAGTCTTAACTACACTGATATAAAGAGGTCCATTTTAATAAATCATTGCTATGGCACCAGCCAATCATTTTCCTTTATTTTCTAATATTCCAGAGCACTCTAATTTCCTAGAAATGTCAACTTGGGCTTAAATACAAAGAGGACAATGTACAAGCTATTACTTGGCAAAGCAGCACAGAAAATGAACAAAATCAAAGTCCACAAGAAGCAATAATAGCAAACTGATGCACATGGAGCACGTATGTCAGAGAACCAACCAATTCCAACTCAATAAAGATGTTCTGCCACCAGTAGAGCTAATCACAGCAATAAATATTATTTATTTATTACATTTCAAATTCGCCCAATAACTAATATTTTCTGGACAGATTACAAACACTTAAAAGCACTAAAATCCCATAGAACAGAGGGGTTACAATTAGGAATGTGCACGGACCCCAAAAATTGAAGTGGTATCGGAATCGGAACAGATTTTGTAAAATATCAGATCAGAAAAATCGGAGGCCCATGTTATCTGATCAGATCCAATACCGATACAAAATCAGAAGTTCCCATTTTGCTATCGGACCGCCATTTTAGGTGTTTTCCCCATAGGCTTGCATTGGGGGAAAGAAAGCTTTCCCCCAATGCAAGTCTATGGGGAGAATAACTAAAATGGCAGGGGGCTCCCTCCCTCCCCCTCACGCTCCTTACCTGCTGCCATCCCACGCTGCCGTCCGCTGCTTTCACCTACTGAGAATTAGGCTTTGCAGCATGCTTCACAGTATAGCGCGATGCAACGGGTGACATCATCACCTGGCACGTCGTCGCTCTACTGAGAAGCAGGACGCAAAGCCTAATTCTCAGTAGATGGAAACGGCGGATGGCAGCGCAGGATGCCGGCAGGTAAGGGGGGACCTTCCCCTCCCTCCCCCCACTTGCACTCCATACCTGCCGCCGTTCCACGCTGCCATCCGCTGCATCCATACTACTGATAAACAGGCCTTGTGGCCTGTTCCACAGTAGAGTGATGGCGTGCCGAGTGATGACATCACCCAGCGCACCATCGCTTACTGCGGAACAGGCCACAAGCCCTGTTTATCAGTAATACAGAAGCAGCAGGCGACAGCGAGGAGGCAGCAGGTAAGGAGTGTAAGTGGGGGGAGGGAGGTCCCCACTCACCCGCCACCATATTTTCACCATAGACTTGCATTGGGGGAAAGCTTTCTTTTCCCCAATACAAGCCTATAATGAAAACACGTAAAATGTAGGCCCGATTTTCCAAGTTTTTCTGATATTAATTGGATTGAACAAAATCGGATCTGGAGAAATCGGACCTCCTGTGGCCAGTGTCGGAATCGGACATCGGATGCCCAATTTCCTCCTATTTGTATCAGCATCGGGTATCGGATCCGATACAATGCACATCCCTAGTTACAATACAATATGAATATTTAGAAGAATAGAATACAGTATAATGCAAAACAATAAGCAGCACAGGAATCAATAAAATAGGCATCACAGCCTAAAGAGATATTCAGACAACACGATGGTCAACGGTGGGGTAATAATCAACTTGAGAGTTGTTTATCTAGGGGATACTCCCCAAACAACTTATTAATAATCAACCATGGTGTGGATTAGGATCAGCGTTGACCTGACTATTACTCCTTGCTGAGTTGACTCTCTCTCCCTTCAGTCCTCCTGCTAGGATCCCATCAGCCATTGCTGCTGAAATTTTATCCTTCCAGCTGGACTACAGCAGCAGCCACTGCTTTGACTGCTCTTGCCTTGCGACTCTGTGGCTGATGAAATAACCAACGGTGCCTTCCACACCATACAATAACCAATGGTGATTCAAATAGCCAACTCTGCACAGCATTGGTTATTTTAGCCAAATAACCAACCGTTGGTTCAAAAACTCCCTCCACGCAACAATGGGTTAAATAACCAACTCCCTCCACACCACAATGGGTTAAATAACCGTCAACTATTTAAACCACCATTGCTTTTCGTGTTGTCTGAACACAGTCTAAACCTATGTCCCTAAAATGCCTGAGAGGGGAAAGGGGAAAAAGGATCTTTTCCTACCACTGAAAAGACAGCAACGTAGGTGACATGTGAGGAGTTTATTTTGTAAGTGGGGTGCCACCACTGAGAATATAGTTCAATAAATGAAGTTTCTCTAGTTTACCAAGATAAGGCTTCACAATTTTCAACCAAGCACCAAAAAGCAGGAAACTATGTGTTAAGGTTCACAAGCCAATACCATATCTTTCTTAACAGTCAGAAAGTGCGGGTGAAATCCTCATTCTCCCAAAGCAGATAAACCACGTGGACAGAATGGAAAATATGATATGCCAAGGTGCTGTGGAGTTGTGGAAAATTGATGATGAACGACTTATGGCCATTTACTTCTCTTTCTTTTTAGAGCAGCTTTCCTAAACTAGGAGTTCTCCAGGTGTGGTGAACTGCAACTTCCATTCTTGCTAGCCAGCATAGCCATTTCCTCTTATGCTGCCATTCCTGATGGAAATCATTCTAAATTTGGGATAGTTGAAAACTAGGCTTGTGAACTGTCATGGGATATACTAAATAAAATTTGTATGGCAAAACTATATGCAGAGCTAAAGGAAGAAAAGAAGGGTTCCCGCACCACAAATATGGGAAATACTGCAATTGTGGGACAAAGTGATTTAAACATATAGCAAGGCAAAAGAACTGAGTATTAGATTTTAGGAAAGAACACAAACTATTTGAAGTGTCAAGTGTTAATTTGTGTATGCCATAGCTGAGGAAACTGATCGAATACTAGAAACCAAACTGACAAGTCAGTCGTTTCCTTTCATTAAAAAAAAATGTATGAAGCAAGAGAGCTTCAAAGTGACTTTCTAAAAAACTGCTCAAAGATCAGAGATTTAAACTTTGGTATTCTCAATGGAACAGGGATGGCAGCCAATTAACAACACACAGTCAATCAACTCATGCAAAGAAAAGATAAGGACAGTTTAAAAAATAATCTAGGCACGCTATCCATATGGGAATAACAATGGGATTCAATAAATACAATAACAAATTAACCAATGAATTAATAAATCCATATTTTTAACAAGTAGAGACCCAGTGTAGCGTAGTGGTTAGATGAGGGGGGCATTTTTCTCTGTCAAGGGCTGCATTCCCTCATGAGCCATCTGTTGGGAGCCACATTTAGTCAGTGAGCTAGAGCCAGAGCCAAAAATGTATGAGCCGCCCATTTTCTCATTCACTTTCTGCCGCCCTCTTTTCTCCCTCTCCGGCCCTTTCTACACCAGACAGCTGTAGAGGGCCAGAGCGCCGGCAAACCCGGAAGTGCCTGCTTCCGGGCTAATCGCCCTAATACATACCTAATTGTGCAACGACCCAGGCTCCTCCTGGATCATCGCACATTGTGGGCGACATTTTTTTCCTTTAACCTGGGAGAAGCGCAGAAGAGCTCCTCCAGCAAATTGTAAGGTGTTTAAAAAACAAAAAAACAAAAACCTCACACACGTGGGCCCCACCCTCTCCCTGCCCTCCTGGGGGTGGTGAAACTGGTGCCACCCCCTCCACTGATGGGCACGGAGCCGCGCGGTGCCATTCTGTGCCCATTGGTGCTGCTGCACTTACTTATGCGTAAGCATGGCAGCACCTGGGACAGGAGGGCACATCTTCAACGGTCCAGCGAACTTCCCAGGACCGCAGAAAAATCTGGATTTTCCAGGGTTGCCTTATCCCTGGAAAATCCCATGGCCCCTCTGCCCCCAAGACTCCCTGTGCATCATCTGGACTCACAGGGAGCACCCAGGGGCAATCCCAGGCAAGGTGCCTGGTGTGGAAAGGGCCTCCCTCTTCCTTGACCATGCAGCAGGTTGCCAGGGAAGGGACAGATCCCTCTTGCTAAAGGTGTGAACTGATCACATGCAGAGGGCTTTTGAAATTAGACCAATGGCTGCCTAAGGCCACAGGTTGCACACCCCTGAGATAGAGTGTGGTCCTAGGACCAGAGAGACCCTGGTTCAAATCCCGACTCAGCTATGAAGCTAATTGGGTTTTGGCCAGTCACTACCTCTCTGTCTAACATACCTCACAGAGTTGTAAAAGAAATGCCCTATCCTGAATGCAGGAGGGGGGCTTGCGAGGTAGGGAATGAGGAGATGCGGCAGCAAACCACAGGGGAGGGGTTGACGGGGCAATATTAGCCTCTGGAGCCCTCCTCTTTGAAGTGCGGCTCCCTCCCTTGCTCCCTCCCTGTAAGTAGTGTGTGGCCTTTACTGGTTGCTCATTTGAGGGCTGAGCAGGAATTTTTGGCACACAGTCTGATTGGCTTGGCTATGTGTCATTTTGCCTGCTTCATGTTGTAAGTGGGATGGGATGGGAACATCTTAGTTTGATTTGGTGGTTTTCTTTTGGTTCAGTTGGTCACATTCCTCTAGGAAGGCTGGTTTGGGCGAGCTATGCTTTTCTGGATAGGGATGGTGATCATTCTGAGGCATCATTGGTGGTAACAGGTGATGGCTCAGGTGTTCCGCTGAGGATTCTGAGGCCCCAATGGGGGGATAAGGATTACCTGTGGGGACATCTCCCCTTGCACACTTGATGTTTTGCAGTCTGGAGGGATGTGATGTGCAAATGGGGAAATCCTTAGGCATGCCAATTCTACAGTAGACATCCAGCAGGCAAAGAATGCCTGATTGCATTGACCGTCTAGTGCCAGCATAGTGGAGTAGCCACCCAGGGATCACCCTTTGCAGATGTAAATAAACATGGCCCGATTTTTAATCCATACAGTTGTATCGTCTCTTTATTTTCTCAACTCCTTCACTCGTAACTAGTTTTCCAAACTGGTTCATGTGCATTGAGACAAATATCTCCTCTTGTTAGGGCAGTATCACCTTGTAGATGCATACATATATATGCATCTACATATATATGCAAGACCACTGTGTAATTGTGAACAGAAAGCTAAGTTGCAAGGCCAAGAAGGAGGAGGGATTAGCTCTCTATAGCTGACTAATTCACTGGAGGATAAAATATATTTTATTTGTTCCACAAGATCATTACATTATTTATTTGTTCATTTGTCTGTTTCAATATTTATATTGAATACGTAGCATACAAAATAAATATATATCACAAACAAATTAAAATACAGTCCCTAATAATGAAAACAAGCAAGAGGAATAAAGAAGCATCATAAAATCATATCAGCAAACAGCACAAGAAAGCAGACTCTGACAGAAATTGGAATAAAGCAGGCTTCATAGCCTGTTTAAAAATGAGAGGGCCAGATAAATCTTTGAAATGCTATTACATAATTTAGCTGCTACAACTGAAAATACCCCTTCTCTTGATTTCACCAACTGTACTTCTGTTGGCACAGGGAAAATGGAAGGCCTCAGAAACTGAACGCAGATCTCAGGTAAATTGACATGGAAGGAGTGAAATCCTGAGATATGCTGATGTTTAAGACTTTAAAGGCTAAAGCCACCAATCTGAACTGAGCCCGAAAACAAATGACTAGCCAGTGAAGTTGGAATAAAATTGGAACAATATGGTTTGCCCTGCTGACCCCAGCCAGAGAGCTGGCAACAGCATTCTGAACCAATCGACTTACCTGTTTCACGTGATCACAGCAGCCCACTGCGGCTTATTTAAGCCATGGTAGGTTCCGGTACAGGTGGGGATCCATTTTGAATATTCAATCCATGCTGGATGGTTGTCATGGTAAGTGTCATCTGAACACAGATGCATGGGTTATTTGAGGGTTAAACCACCCTCAACTAACCCAACAATAGATCATGTTTATGTTAGTGTTGTTTAAGTGTCAAACAACTCATGCTGCCCTGATTCAGATGACATGACTAACCACTCTCGCCAGGGGTTGAATATTCAAAATGTCTGCCTGTAAGAACAACAACAAATGGCTGCAACATTTATTCAAACAAGGGCAATTCCAAATAGAGTGCATTATGGGATATTTGAAAGTGATTAGGGTATAAATGATGAAGGCTGGAACTGATTTCTTCAGAAAAAGACACAACTGACGAACCAGACTGAGCTGGCAAAAGACACTCCTGACCACCATCATTGCCTGCACAGAAATGGCTCCAGGACTCCCCCAAACCTGCAAACCCAGGTGGAATGCAACCCCTTCTAAAACAGGTACCTTTCTTCCGAGATCATCAGCATCCCCAAGCGACAATATAAATCTAAATAAGTTCCCAACAAGAAACTTGTTCAAATTAAGTTTCCATTTGTTTAGCCTCATCCACAATGGATCTCAGACACTAATTTACAACTTCCCTGCCTCCCCAGGGAATGAGAGATAATGCTAGGTATCATCAACATACTAATGAACTGCCCAGCTCAGATTTTTGAATTACTTCTCCTAGGAGTTTCATATGGATGTTACAGAGCATAGGAGACAAGATGGAACCCTAGTGGTAATGTACATACCAAAGTTGCAATATCCCGGAAACATTTCTTTGGGACCTATCTGCCTAGCAAACTTCCCCACACCCTAAACCTGGGCAGGGGAACCTCAAATCCAGTCCTCCTAGGACCCCAATCCAGGCTCCCCCAGATGGCCATGCCCTCTTCCCCTGGTCCCACCCCCTTTTGCCCAACCACTGATCATTTAGTGGTTTCCCGACTTTTGTGCAATACACACCCACTCCCCTAAGGGTTAGTTAATTGCAGAAAGAGCTTCAGGCAACAATATGGTGGAATTTTGGTCTTTCCTCTTTGTCTTTGGCCCCACTCACCACTGGAATATGCCTCCTGAAAGCTCCTCTAGAATAGAATTTGGCCATCGGGTTGAAAGAGGTTACCCATCCCTGCCCTAAGCTCATCCCAGCATGACAACTCAGAAGAATGCCATGGTTAACCATATCAAAAGTCATAGAGATGTGAGTCAACAGGGTAACACTCATCCACCAGAGTATTCAATGTGACCAAGTCAATAGTCAGTTCTATCTATTAAAACAGCGATGGGCAACCTTTTGAGCTTCGTGTGTCAAACTTCGCCAAAAAACTGAGCATAACTCGGGTGGTGTGTCACTTTGAGGAAAAAACATTATTTCACGATATTTATAGTTTAAATAACATAAAAAACATAAACATAAACTCTAAGACTCTAATCGCAAATGTTTCATCCTCAGGAGCAGCAAATGTTTCATCCTCGGCTACTCAAGGATGAAACATCCTTCTCGGCATGCGGTAGGGTGACCAGATTTTAAAAAATCAAAATCCCGGTCCCCCCCCCCGCCCTCCCCACCCAAAACAACCCCCCCCACCAAGCCACCCCCCCAAAAAAAACGAGCCTGGACCTACCGCCGGGTTCCTCCGCCGCCTGCGCGGGGTCCGCCGCCCGCGCGGCCGCACCGGGTCCTCCGTCGCCGCCTGTGCGGAACAGGCGGGAGAGGGCCGGATCCGGAAGTGACGTAGCCGGCCCCCTCTGGCCTCCTGGGGCTCAATCGCGATGGCGAGGAGCCCGGACGCCCGCGCCCGCCTCTTCTGCGCGGGCATCCGGCCGCGCGGAAGAGGCGGCCGCGGGCGTCCGGGCTCCTCAGGGGTCATCGCCATCGCGATTGAGCCCCAAGGAGGCCAGAGGCCGCGCGGAAGAGGCGGGAGAGGGCCGGTTACGTCACTTCCGGATCCGGCCCTGGCCCTCTCCCGCCTCTTCCGCGCAGCCTCTGGCCTTTTTGAACCCGGCAGCGGCGGTGAAGGCAGCGGAGGAGCCCGGGAAGCAGCCGCCTCAGCAGGTAAGTGCCCCCCTTCGTGCTTACCTGCAGGGGCGTCCGCTTCCCGGGCTCCGCCACCGGCACCGGGTCTCGCTGCCACCACCGCGTGACCCCCCGCCACCCGGCCGCCTCAGCGGCCGCGTGTCATCAGAAATGGCTATGCGTGTCAGTGCTGACACACGTGTCATAGGTTCGCCATCACTGTATTAAAACCTTGAAATGACTGGCCACTATGAACTCAATGACCTTGCCCCTGCAAAAAGGCCACATTTGATAGCTGTTTAAATCAAAGGACTTGAGTGATAATTTTGTTAGAAAATATCAGTTTTAACTGTACATTATTTATCTTACAAATTCATATTCATTTCTGCTTCTTTCACCAATTTTTTTCCTGACACAATTGATTCATCATTAAAAGTGTCTCTTTGGCTACAAACAAAGGAGATGTTCAAAATAAGAAGGAAATAGCTGCTTTCATTCATAAGCAATAGGAAGCCACTTAGTATCTGTCATCAGTTCAAAGACTCTCTTCCCAGCAAAAGATTCAGATCACATACTACGCACAAAGCCAAGTCTTTTCATGTAATGCAGGAATCCTACCTTTAAAAGGAAAAAAGTGAAGAAACATTCTCTACCATTTAGAATCTCTGAATTCCCTTTAAGTGGTTTTCTCCCAAGCAAACTGTAGTTTTCCTAAAAGAAAGCCTTTTTCAAATTTTTGCTGATGGCAATTCATTGCCCTGAGATACTATGCTTGATAGTGGTACATAATTTCATGTTGTGATCACTGTAACTACAAATAAGGGTTGAGATTTCATAGTACATGAGACATGTACTGCTTTAAGAAACAACAATAGGGAATTTGGATCGTTATTTTCAAAATCAATGCCTCCTTTAAAACATATTTCTTAAACTATTTAAAAATCTCAGTGAATGCCTTTGTTGAAAGCAAGTAGCTTTTCTTTTCGTATTATAATATATAAAGGCCTAAAGCAGCACACATTTTGCTTTTAGTACATCTTCTTCTAAACAACTTTGCTGTTAGTTTATATGCTTAGCATGACATATATATGCATGCTCCACAATATTTCATAGCATCCATATCAACAGGCCCTCATATTTTGACCAGAGGACTTTTCTGTGTATAGAAATCACCATACCATCATCATAGTCTCTGAATGGGTTTGCATGTCACAGTAAGCCACAATGGGTTGTGAGCCTTGTTAGTGTTGGTGTGGCTTACCATGAAGTCTGAACCCAGGATGAGTGATTCAGCGTGGGTTGTTTTTCACGAACAAGCCATCCTGAGAACCCAAGAATTGTAGTAAGGTTGTCAAGGATAGCTTGTTCTCATGGTTGCTTGTCATGACGTTGTACCTGACACTGTGTCAGGGATGAGCCCAAGTCATTGAGATTTCTGATGACTCCAATTCTGAATCAGGGTTGCAGGAGCTAGATTAGAGCATGGAGGAGGATTTTTTCTCAGAGCCCCAAGGTGCTGGGAGAGATTCTTCCCAAGGACTTAACAGAGAGATGACCCAGGTCGAGTCCTTGCCTCCCCACTGCACCATGAGAACTCAAGTTTCTGAGGAGGAGGAAGAGGGGCATGACCTGAGAGACAGTAGGGTAAGTGGTCCAAGAAGGAGCACCAAAGGGCAGGGGAGGGGGGACTCCCTTGGCAGTGTCATCCTCTTGGTATTAAGCCTTGAACGGACACTTATCAGTGTCCTCCCCTCCATTCAACACATCCCTGAGTCTCTATAAGTTCATAAATGGGAGTTTTTGGCTCTCCCTACTGCCTTTTCATGGCTTCTTTTTGGAGCATTTACTGCTATGGTTCAATGCATTTGCACAAACCTCCCTGACAGTTATTGAAGAAGAAGAAGAAGAAGAAGAAGAAGAAGAAGAAGAAGAAGAAGAGGAGGAGGAGGAGGAGGAAGAAGGCGGCTGCAGCAGCAGCTTATAATGCAGCTGGATCGGACGGACCAAATGGGTCTCCACTGGGGGATGGATGTAATTGCTGCTGGTGCAGGTGCTACATTGGCTCTGTTCAGCTACCATCTTAAGGATTTTTAAAAATAAATAAATAAATAAAACCTGTTGAAAATATTTCCACAAATTTAAAGGTTGGGAAGTAAATGGAGGGGAAATTTGCAAAACTGCATCTCTGAAACACAGTCCATTTCTGGACTTGCTGGTGACTTGGGGAAGTGCTGAAAGGGGGAAGGACAGTGTCAGTTCAAGGTCTGATACATTGCCAAGTAGGAGTTATTGTCCCCTGCTGACTGGTATATCTGGATAGAACATAAGTGGAGGATATACAAGACACTAGAAGCATCAGCCCAGATAGTCCAATGTCTGCCTGTCCTGCTTCTCAACTGTGTTGGCAGGGCTAGATAGGCCAAAACCTTTCCTGGAACCTTCCTAGTAAAGTATAATAAAACAGCTCCCAGATTACAAAACTGTATTGTAATTCCCAGTAACATCTGCAATAATGGAAAATCTGGTTTACTCATGGCTGTCAGCTGTCTAACCGATCAACAAGTATTCATAAGCTCAGAAGCTGCTAATTAGCTGTATCATGGAGACAGTAAATCGTTCTCCTTTGCTTAATATACAAGGTTGTAAGCCTTCATATAAGTAGATCTATATATAAATGTTCCTTGATACAGGCTAGTACTATATATATATATATATATATATATATATATATATATATATGGCTTTTGAAAACTATTAGTAAATAAACCACAACATGATTCTATTGTCTTTCAACTTTGTATTTTTTCCATTATCACACCTGCCTGACAATTTCCCATGTAGCAGACAGTTTATTTTGTATGAAAGCAAATAATACATGTGTTTCTAAAAATGAAGAATATGTTTAGCAAAAAGTTCTAAGATTCTGAAGGCATATTTCTAGATAAAATACTATGAGGAATGCCAAATACCTGTTCCATGAATTATTATTCATCCCAAGGCAGTGCAATTATTTTCAAAGCCACACATTCCTTTAAAATCCAATAAAGCAATTTTTGCTTTAATGAATTTACCAAGTCAGCAGTATATAGCGTAGCCAGCCATTTTATATCCTGGTTTCAGGCTGAAAGATGTTCTTAGGTATAATAACTCCAAAGTGACTAAAATATTTTTAACTGCTTAGGTGCACAAACATAATGCTTGTGTAATGTTAAGCAGAATCTATAGGGAGAAAGGCCATTGGGCCTTTGCATCCACGCAGTCTTTATCATGGTCTGCCCCAAACTAGTGAAAAATAATCAGTATAATAGTGTCAATGGCTTCAGATGAGTTATATTTATACTTCTGCACAAATTTGAATTAAAGTAAGTTATTTAATTATTATTTTTTCTGTTCCAAAGACAGTTTTCCTATGGATGAATTGATCCACTTAGCGGGGTTATATACCCATAGTAATTTATGTGATGGTACAAATGTATTCATCAGATTCTGCTTAAATTATTGTGACAAGATTTGTGTGTGTGTATATATATGGCAGAGGAAAATGGGAAACTGCATGTTCTGACAATTTTGATACAGTTGTGTTTAAGGCTATAACTTCAAAAAGAAACAGTTTACAAGCTATCTGTTGTTGCTAATAGACTTGGACTTGGCTAAAAGAAACTTGGCTCAGAGGACCCAAACAAGGATGGTAATGCTGAAAGGCCTCTTTTATGAGAACTGATTGAAGAACTCAGCTGCTGCTCCAAGCTCAGAAAGAGCTCAGATGTGACATAATTTAGATTTACAAACAGAAAATGACAGATATGAATGAAAGAAAGCTCTTCAAAGAAAGAGGTTAACACGCAACAGGATTCTCTTTGCAGCTATAAACAGTGAGTTATGTTCATTGCAGTGACCTATGGTTTCCCTTCTTTGATTGGTTTATCATGGTCTGGCAAATTGATCTATGATTATATCAAGCTTCCAGGACTGAGTCTTCTGTGCTTGTTCATGCCTATCTTGTTTAAAAAACTTCCTCACCCATGTCTAAACATTAAATACCGTTTTTCACTGAATGTAAGACACCATCGATTGTAAGATGCACCTTAATTTCAGCACCCCTTCCCCCCTCCCCATCCCCTCCATCGCCCGTCCTCGCCGCTGCTGCTGCTCCGCGTCGCCGCCAGCGCTCGCCTCGACCTGGCAAGGCATCGTTCCCAGTAACAAGGCGAGCGTTGCCAGCAGCACAGAGCAGTGGCAACGATGGCAGCGAGGACGGGCAACGGCGATGGAGGGGAGTGGGGAGTGTTAGGGCCCTGCAAGTCCCCCCTCCCCCCTCCCCTCTCCCCATCCCCTCTTACCTTGATCGCTGCCACCTCGGCCTTGCAAGGCATCGTTACTGGGTTCCCAATAACGATGCCTTGCCAGGCCGAGGGGAGCGTTGCCAGCGGCATGGAGCAGTGGGGGCGGCGGCGAGGTTGGGCGACGGCGGAGGTGAGTGGGGAGGGTTAGGGTCCCGCAAGTCCCCCCTCCCCCCTTGCAAGTCCCCCCTCCCCCCTCCCCTTCACCTTGATCACTGCTGCCTCGGCCTGGGAAGGCTTCAGTACTGGGAAGGAGACTGAGATTTTGCGAGATCTCCCGAGATCGTGGCCTCCTTCCCAGTACTGAAGCCTTTCCAGGATGAGGCAGTAGCAATGAAAGTGAGTGGGGAGGGGGGACTTCTGACTGGCCTTGTGGGGTCCCTCGGGACCCGCTACGGCAAGTCGTGGGGGGGCATGCAGAGCCCTAGTGCCATCTGCAAAACGCGGGAGAAATTCCGCAATTGCAAGACGCCATCGATTCTAAGACGCACCCCGTTTTTACAGATGTAAACATGGGGGAAAAAGTGCGTCTTAGAATCGATGAAATACGGTAGACTGATAGTCATAGGTCGTTGCCTTCAAAGTCCTCCATAACCTTTCCCTGCTCTTATATCCCAATACATTTATTTACTGTATTGTGAAATGACCTCAGGCCACCTTTAAGAGTAGATCAGCCCATGATCAGATCAGCATTTTATTTGCTCCACCATCCTCAGAAATCCAAATGTGCCCACTATTTCTCTTTTGTTGACCCTTATGTTTGGAATTGCGTTCTGCAAGCGTTCTGCAGAACAACGATGTAGCACTTCTGGGGCAACCTGAAACTATAGGAAATGCTCCTTTTTCGAAGGGGGCAGGCTGCATAAGGAAGCTCTGCCAACCTTTCCCTCTTCCAGAAATGAGTGTTTTGGGACTTGTGCCCAGAAGCACTAAACTGCCATTCTGCAGGCGGTAGGGGGCTGGCTGCACATGGACCAGAATCAATGGCCAGCTCCACTAGCAGATGGGCAACAGTGGATGCTTCCCAAATACTCTGAATTTTCTCAAATGATTGCCGATACTACTTTTTGTGAAAAAGTAATATTTCATGATTTTATCTGTGTGGAGGGAGGAGTACATTATTTATGAATACTGTGTTCCTCCCTCCACATGGAATGTCCCCACTCCCCAACCTGCTCCCCCATCCTGGGTCTGGCATCTCCATCACACCCACCTTCCCCCCTGATATGCACCTGTGATTTTTACCTCTGTTTCTTTAGCACGGCAAGTGCTGGTCCTTTTCACGATTGTAGCTATACCAGGGGACTCTGTTTTCACTTTTTGCTGTCCCATTATTGTGCACACCTCACCCTGCCCCTTCTCCTTCCCCCTCCACTTCATTGGTGCTTGTCGGGTGGTGGACACCGTGTGTTGGAGGAGGAGAACCATCCCGCCCTCCTCTTTCATCAGTAAGCACACGTTCAAAGCACATGCCCCGAACAAAAGAAAAAATGCACGGATGGCAATACACAGGGGTGGAAGGGCAGTTTAATCCTGCGTAGAAGAAATAAACCAGACTTTCCCTGCTCCAAAAGGGAGGGGAAGAGGTGAGATGAATGCAGGACAGGGACGACGTCATGTGAGTACCGCGTTGCAAAACCACAAACCAGGCAGGATGAGAGTGCAATAAAATGCTGATGTGATGGAACCCTTAGACATTCTGAGCAGGGCTAACTGATGCATGAGAGCCTTGCCCAGAGAGCAGGATACCTAACTGAAAGTGGCCAAGAAGTGCTGCCATTACTGTGCCATAGCATGCATTCGAGATATATGCTGAGGCATGGGACGGCACTGATAATGGGCTAAGTAATGACCCCACCCTGGATTTGTGCATGCACAAAGAATTCCAAGCAAAGCCCAGGACTTGGATCATATTCACAGAAATGAAATAAAGATAATGACCTTGTTCAGGCAACACACTAAGCCACGGTGGTTAAGCGTATCATATGAACCATGATTTAATGTGTTGTGTGAGCTGTTCCTAACCATAGTAGCTATGTAACCATGATTGAAACACTCTCACTAACCATTTGCTGCAAAAGGGTTAACGTGCTGTCTGAACAGGACCAATATCAAATATGATCCACAGAGAGCAGATTTTCACAAAACCTTTATATAATGAAACCCAAAGTAACTTAGCAAATGGTCAGACTCTTTCCACAACATTACAAGTCTAATTAAAGGCAGACTATGGATCCCTTTCCTTCCCAGAGTAATTCGTTGCAGTTAAACCAGGAAAAACATGCTTGTGCTGCAGGTGTACTCAAGGCATTGTGCATACCTGAAGCAGCCCTGCTGCTCTGCACATGATGATAATTTCTGCTGTAAGAATGGAACACAAACGAATCTAACCCTTCTAAATCTTCCCTCCACTAGGATAATCAAAATTAAAAGAAAATTAAAATTTAGCCTCCAAGCAAATAATTGATAACCATTTAAACATGGGAGTGAAACAGAAATCAAGGAAACAAACAGGATGCCACTAACATTTTTTTGTAGCACCAAGGCTGCAAAGATCAGAATTCATGAGGTGGAAAGGGCACCAGTGGCAAACCTGTAAGCAGCTCCATTTAGCGACCCTTCATTTACACCATCTATCACCATAACTCTTTTACTATAAAAACAACCCCTCTCTATATAGCAAGTTTAATTAAACAAAACCAGCAATATTGTTGTTGTTTTAAATGCTGCTTAAGAAAAAGGTGCCTTTTTAAAACAAAATAAACCAACTACTTTATTTGTTATTCAATAGCCATGAATGAAATGCATGTTGTCTGGACCAGAAACTGGTGAACACAAACCCCTTCTCCTCTTGTTTGTATGTGAATACCCAGAGGCCCTGTTCAGATGTGACTTGGGGAAGGGTGGCTAGCTAACCATGGTGCAGAGTGTACTCCTGCCAGAACAATCACAGAATCACAGCCTGCAGGGGCGGTTACCTTAACCACCCTGCATCCTGCCTAACCACCCTCCACCCTAGTCACTCTTCTTGAGCGTGTGTAGCTTGCCCTTGCTCTGCTAGAGAGTGTGGGAGTAACCACTTTTCTGCAACTGCCATGGGAAGAGGTTTTCAGGCCTGATGGTTCTGAAATGCCCTAGCCCTAGGGGCCTACCAAAAGGGTGATAGGGGTGGATGGACTCACTTGCACCCAGTTTTACTGGGCACTCAATGAGCTGCCACCCATGCCTCTGGACAGCTCAACGAGCACCCAGCAAGCACTGTGGAGCAACCTCTCCTCATTGTGAGATGTAATTTTGCGCAAAAGAGGCGGCTCAGTTTTTTTGTTTTTTTAGTAAATGGCCTTTTATGTAAATGGTGGCCATAAAGGCACCAAGTACGCAGGTTTACAGGTGCATGGGCCTAAAGTGCAATGAATACTTCTACCTCGGCCTCAGACCACATTCTTTCATGCTTCTTCCCCGTTTCTTCCCCCATGAAAACAGCTTTGACTGTGGCATGCTTCTCAAATTGCATGCTGCAAGTGGAGATGGAGAGTAAGGTGGGTGACTGTCATTTGCCATGTCATGTGTTGCTAAGCAGATTTTGACCATGGCAATCTCGCATGGTGGCAGGAGTGGCTATCAACTGTATCCATTTACCACCAATTTCCATCTCACACTATAAATTACAATTTGCCTTTTCTCATGTGCAGAAAAGACAAAGGTGCTTAGAGTGGTCATCTGTGCATTCACATATATGGGCTCAACACATGTGCGGAGCCTCAATTCGGGAAAATTCTATCGCTGAGGAATGTTTTGGTGGGAACCCTCCCCCACCATCTACTGTGCATGTTATAGCGGGTTCCTACCTTGTTCCTCAGTTCCTTGAGATCGTCTGTAGGGGGCCACAGATCTGAGGGTAAACATTTCTACTCTGAACCAACATCAATACTGACACTGACACCGAACTGAAGGCAGTGGGTGGGTTGTGTGAATGCACAGATGACTACTTGAAGAACTACAGTTACAGATGATGATAATAATAATAATAATAATAATAATAATTTATTTATTTCATACCCGCCTCTCCCTCTGGATTGAGGCAGGGAACAACATTAAAAGCAAATGCTATAAAATACATAAAACTGATTAAAACATATAAAAACTAATACATTATTAAAATACCAATAAAACTCTTAAAATTCGACTGGGTAGGCCTGCCGGAAGAGATCAGTTTTTATAGCTTTCTTAAATTCTGGAAGACTGTTAAGTTGGTGGATCTCTTCCGGCAGGCCATTCCACAGTCTAGGGGTGGCAGAAAAGAAGGTCCTCTGGGTAACAGTTGTCAGCCTAGTCTTGGCCGACTGTAGTAAGTCCTTCCCAGAGGACCTAAGCGTGCGGGGCGGATTGTATGGGAGAAAGCAATCCCGCAGGTAACCTGGACCCAAACCATGTAGGGCTTTAAAGGTAATGATAACACTTTGCACTTCGCCCGGAAACTAATTAGCAGCCAGTGGAGCGATTTTAAAGCTGGTGTAACATGGTCACCCCTAGGTGTACCAGTGACCAACCTGGCTGCCATATTTTGAACTAGTTGAAGTTTCCAGACTAAGCACAGAAGTAGCCTTTGTACAGCGCATTGCAGAAGTCAAGCCTCGAAGTTACTAGTGTGTGCACTACCGTCTTTAGGTCTTCCAACTATAAGATAAATAACCTGCTTTTCTTCTTCATGGCCTCTGTGTAATAGGTATCCTATTACAGGATTGATGAAGAGACTGCTCATCCAAATGCACAGACTGATCGAGTCTTTCTTTATGAGCAAATGCTTGTTTATTTCTCCACCTTTAATATATCCCTAGCATATTTTAGATCCTGATTTTTTTAAAAAAAAATTGAAAAAGTAAGAACAGGAACACAATAGGACATTTTAAACCCTTCATAAAACAATGCAGAATGGGACTTAATTAGAAGTCATCCCTACAAATTCAGTGTGAATCAGGGAGGGTCCAATGCATTCAAATAACCCATCTTGGATAGTCAAGGGAAAGGCTAAACTGTCTAGAGATTAGATCACTTGACCTTTACACTCCAGGAGTCACACATAACCAAAATGTTTTAATTTTTGTGAACCGCCCAAAGAGCTTCGGCTATGGGGCGGTATAGAAATGCAATAAATAAATAAATAAATAAATAAATGGGCATATTCCACCATAATTTGAAGATGACTGGAAGCGTCACAAGATCCAGGAGTATTATTTTTTTAATCTCAGGGACTATAACATTTTTGCATGCTAAAATGTAATATTTTTACTACTTGATGGCTTTTTCCTTAAAGTTACATTTTCTTCAACCTCTAACCATTTGCATTAATTTTAGGAATATATATCCTAAACCAAAGTAAGTGCAAACATATATATATATATATATATATATATATATATTACACATTAGTGTATTTCCAAAATATGAAATATTTAGAATAAACATATCTGGATTAGCCTTTTCTACAGCATAGCAGGA
Organism: Anniella stebbinsi; assembly: GCA_029215795.1. Classification (NCBI taxonomy): domain Eukaryota; kingdom Metazoa; phylum Chordata; class Lepidosauria; order Squamata; family Anniellidae; genus Anniella; species Anniella stebbinsi. Next base: position 53,075,840 of record JARDYH010000003.1, read on the forward strand.
ACACATGCAGAATAGTGTCAAGATTCTTTGCACAATAAGCAAAGTGCAAGATAACTTGAAAACAAGGCAAGCAATTGCTAAAAGATATTAAAGCTAACAGATGCTGGAGAAAAATTATAACAACTCAAAACTGAAAAACGAAAACAATAACAATAAAAGCAGAACTGTATATGCTAGATTGTTTTAAAGCAGCAGCGTCTTTAATTATACTTTTTAAAGAGATTTTGTGTTGTAGTGATATGTGCACTCAAGCATAGATTTCTTGCTATTTAACCTTCATAAACCAAACAATATGCAGACTGACTGAAATTAGAGGTATGGCAGCATGAAACAGGCTTAACTTTTATTTTGTTTTTATTGCTATTCTTCTGTGTTTATGTTTTTTATCGCTTTTAATATTTTAACTATTTTTATGCATTTTATTGCTGTAAGCCACCTTGGATGGCTTTTGCCCTGAAAGGTGGCCAAGAAATATTTTAAATAAATAAATAAATAAATAAATATGATTGATTGATTGATTATTACATTTATATCCTGACCTTGTTCCTCTTCATGAAACCCAACATGACTTACATGGTCAAAATTTGCCCAATGAGCTTCATGCACAAGTGGGAACTAGAACCCAAATCTCCGAAGTCTCAGTCCAACATTCGAACCACTATACCACAATGGCATGATAAGCAATTCAAGATTTACAATATATGCAACTGATCCAGCCATGGGCACTAAGCACATGGGAAAAGCCTTCTGTGGGTAAACTCTTTAGATCTTGGCTATCAGCTGTTTGGGAGAAGTAGCTGCCTAAAATTAATCTTTCCTATTTTCCCTGAATGGTGGATTTTACAGTCTTTTAAAATTTGTCTTTCATTTCAATTGCACAAGTTTTAGCTTTTGAAATATCATATGCAGCCCCAGCAGTTCTATATGAAGCTTTATTTCTCTCCCAGCTCCTTGTGGTACAGAAAATCAGTAAAATTTACTATTTGTCAAGGACTTCAAAAACATATATCTTTAGGAAAACACAGACACCCATTTTTGTATGAAATGGTTAATTTACTAATGTATGGATTCATCTTTTCACTGATCTGCTGCTACTGAGTGAGTTTTATTAAAACACATCCATTGTACTCACACCTATAGAAGATGTTGAAGGAGTTAAAGCAAATAGCCAGTCTTTATACAAATGGACAACAGCACACTGACCACTCTCGCTAATTATCAAGAACTCATGAGAAGAGGAAAGGAACTGGCAACATGATGAGACACAGATGGTCAGCAATGAAGCCTGGGCAGGCAGATAACATTTACCAAATAGAGAGACTGGTAGGACTTAAACTCCAAAATAACTCAGTGGTTTCAGTGTAAAAGGCGAACATTTTGAAAAGGCAGGACTGTTAAACAGGACTGTCAATCCATAAGAATTTGATGTCACTTTTCAAATCCTCTTAAACCTCTCTTTTGCAGGAAAAAACAACAACATGATATTGCTAGTCAAATCCATCTGTTAAAGCAGATACCAGTATGGAGTGAGAGCGATCAAGTTCAGACATTGGTCTAATAAACTATTAGTGGAATCAGGTCTCCTTTTTATTTTTTTTAATAAACTACTTTGTTGACTGTGATCTGGCTGAGAAAACTCAACAGATTAGCCTGAACTGAGCCTGAGACAACTGCCAAATCCTTTATGTAGGAACAGATGGTGCAAGAATTTGGGATAGGCCTAAACCAGGAGTGGAAAACCATTTTTAATCTGGAGGCTACAGTTCCAATTTTCAAACTGACTAGTGGGCTGCTCCCCACCTGCTCAAGCACAGTCACGATCTCTCATGTGCACATGGCTGAAGATAAAATAAAATATAACGTGAAAACGATAATACATGTGAGAGTCACTTCCAACTCTGTTCTGCGAAAACACCTTTTAATCTCTGGTCACCATCCCATACATAAGAACAAAATTAATCTAATTATTCATCTTCCACATTGTTATTAGGCATTATTTTCTAGTGTCCCATTTGTTTATATTAATGATAAAACAACAACAACAACGAGTCATTACAGCAGTTGACAAACCATAACTTTTCCAACCGTCTTGGTTGTCCCTGTCTTGGGAATGCTGATACAAGAACTTTTGTTGGGGCATCATATCTTTGCTTTTCTCCTAACCAGGTGAGAACCTGGCAGGAATAACGAGACCTTATACGTTCCAGTCCCAACTCTAATTTAGAGTCTCCTTCTATGGTCATTATTGTATAATTCTGCCTACCCTGTTCACTACAAATCCACACATTTCATATTTATAGGAAAATATTAGGTCTTGTTTTAGAGAACTTTACCAGCATTTCAAAGACTTTGGCAATAATGCAATATTCTTTATTTTTAGACAGAAAATCAAAGAGGTGTTACCTGTCTGCATCCACAGTCACATCATGGACCCCTCTTTGAATGACGTCTCGGGAGGCAGCTATGTCTGGTATTCGGTTCAAGCTTCTCGTATACAGGTTGAGCCCTCCATCTGTCATGTAACTGAAAATAAACATATAACAAATCATAAGAAAATTAGACCATCTGGTGCTACTGATTTATCTTGTTCAATCAATGCAGCACTGTTGCAGAACTAAAGAAAGAGATGATAACTTTTTGTTCAATACAATTTATATTCTAATGCACAGTTTTGCAAACTTTGTCAGAATGAACCTCACTAACGGCCAAACTAGATGTGATGTGGTAGCTCTGTGAACACTAGAATCATCCATGGTGGTCAAAGTGTTAGCAGCAGTTAGTGCATGGGTCTATAGCACAGTGGTGTTGCCAGTGGAGGCTGGTGACTCCGATTTCAGCGGGGCTGTGAATCTATACTGAGTTTCAGTCAGAACCAGCTGGAATGCTAAAGAAGCTATCCAAGGTGCTGAAGTCTGTCCCCAAAATGGATTCAGCACCATGGATAACTCCCTTAGAGATATGACTGCTTCTGACTGAAACTCAAATGGAATCACAGGTCCACCAAATTCGGAGCCACCAAACTCCACTGTGTAGAGTACATGTTAGTGCTGGGCCAAAACCTGCCCCCTATTTTTGGGAACCTTCTCTCTCCATGCAAAAGAGGCACTGTTTTTTTCCTGCCTCTTTCACACGGGGGGGGGGGGATTTGGAGAATTTTCTCCTTGAGGAGGGGGACAGGGTTTCCACATACCTTTTTTTTAAGTGTAGCCGATTGCTGAGGGGCTTTCTTCGTATTTTTTTTAGTTTTTCAAAACCAAAACCAAAACCAAAAAAGCCCCACCCACCTCCCTTCCTCCAGCATTTGGACTAGTCCAACAGTTCTTAGTTCTTAACCTATTGGAGATCATGTGACCTTGCCCTCTCCAATAAGCATCCAATAACCACTCCCGGGCTCCTGAAAATGTTAGGGTGTTTTAAAAATAAAAAAGACCCCTCAACAACTGGCTACATTAAAAAAGGTATGTGGAAAACATGTTCCCCTCCCCAAGGAGAAAATTCTCTGAAATCCTCACCTCTCCCAGACTCTTTTGCTGGAGTTTTCGTTTCCCCCCACCCACCACAAAATGCCAAAAATTGAATGGTCGAAATATTCGGCATAGCACTAGTACATGCTTTGAATTCATAAGGTCCCATACAGATCCCTGCCATTTCCAATTAAAAAGATCAGGAAGCATTGATGGAAACGCCCTTTTCTGCCCAACACCCTGGAGAGCTGCTGCTAGTCAGAATAGACAATACTAGCCAGATGGACAGTCTGATCTGGTATAAGGCAGATGTTTTGCTGCAGGACACTTCCCTGTGCTTCCTAGATGTGGCACTGAAGGCTTAACCGTTTCCCTCTGCATTTCCCCCTATCAATGCACACCCCAAAACTGCTAATTGCTTCATGGGGCAAAAATATATAGTGCAGGGGGAGAATTAGGCTTTTATCACCACAGCTTGCTATTAACACCACAGTTGCTACTAACACTTCTTTAAAAAGTGGGAGATCTCATGTCATGTTCAGTTTGGCCTTAAGTCAAAAGAACAATTGCTTCAGTTTTGTTGCAGTAAGCGAAGGACACATGGTCTAAGAAGACATTTGTATCTCCTGTATAGGGAATGGAGTGGCACAGAGAACTGGACATCCGCGCTTTTGCTGCACCTGCATAAATCCCAAAGAACATCCATCAACACCAACTGCAGATAACTAGGAGTTGACTGAACTGCTGATTTGTCAAGTGGTACAATTCCCTCATATAGAGAATCACTCGCTTGGAAATGCACCCTTCTGAAAATTGAAGCCCTTGTCAAAGTTTGCCACCACAGAGAATAGGTTTCAAAACAAGCTTCCCATTTGAGATAAAGAGCTTTACTGTGGGAGTATGATTTTCAGATGGAAGTGCTTTCATGTGAGCAATTCTCATGTGAAAACTGAGGTGGGACATTTCTGTGAGAGTTCCAGATAAGCAAGTAAATGCTGGCAGCGGGGTGTGAGGGCAAGGGAGGAGGGAGACTCTATGCTGGAGTTTCCATTTACATACTTGCTGATCTTCAGACATCAGATATCTGAGAAACAGGTATCAGTAAAAGGAAAGAGCAGGGCCACCTGGTCCCACAGCCTGCCTGTCAATTTCTGGGGAAAGGATTAAAAATGTTGCCCTATTCCACCCCCACCCCACCCCACCCCACCCCCTGATATTAACATGTACATACAGTTGCCAACATTCAAAACAAGAAGTGAGGAGCTAACTGCCCTGATTCGCATTGCACCTCCTGGCCTAATTACATTTTATTTATACAAGCACAGGCAGGCAAAGGACTGTATCTCATGAACACATGTTTTGTACGCAAGCAGTCCTAGATCCAATCCCTGAAATCAGGGCCGGCCCTACCATTAGGCAGAGAGGGGCAGCTGCTGCAGGTGGCAGATTTTAGGTATCATGAAAGAGCAACAAATTGTTAGTTATTTAATTTTTTTCATTTTTTTACTGCCAGGGATGGGGAGTGCTGCTTGGCGGGGGTGGTGGTGTCTCATGAACTAAAATAACTTGACAATCTTTATCTATGCAACTTCACTTTGATGTGGGTGGAGCAGGGGAAGTGCTATTTCATGTTCCAACTCAGGAAGCAAAATGGCTTGGGCTGATCCTGCCTGGTATCAACAGACAGGCCTAGGGCTGTTTGAAACCCAAGAGAGAGACTACCAATCAATGTAGACAATACTGAAACAAATGGATCAACAGTCTGACTCAGTATAAGAATTACAGATCAAAACTCTTACCCATGTAAGTGGTCCAAACATGCTCTGTAAATGCACTTACTATTCATGGAGAACACTAGCACACCAGTGACTAAAGGCCTGGTTGGGTGTGTACCATATATTAAAATGATACACAAATGGACCACTGTGACGATACCCCACATTTCTGTCTCCTTACGTATGTCTGAGTTAGTGTATTTGGAGAGTGCAGAATGTTGGACTGAGTGGGTGTGGCTGGTGATGCTGGAAAAGGGAGGGGGAGGAGTATATATAATGTGAGAGAGTGGTTTGTAGATGATTATTGTGTTGGTTGGGTGGAGGGTAGTTAGGTGGAAGATAGCTGTGTGTGTTCTGGTCAGGAGTGTATGAAGTGAAATTAAATAGCATATTTTAAGGATTTAGGATTATTAGTAAGATTATTAGAAGTATTAAGAATAGGCAGGTTTGAAATTGATTTTGAAAGAACTGTAAACAATAATAAACTTTTTCTTTTATTTTTGCTACCACAAACCACATGTCAGCTTAGCTTTGTAACCTGCTCTCTTAAGTTATAAAGAAACACATAACATTACACCTTCAGCCAATATACTCACAGGAGAACCTTTTTCAAAACGTTAATACCCTTTTCCCCAATGCTATAAGGGAAAAGTGGTGTATCTTTTACCCTTCCATCAGGTATTTAAGTAATGGTGCTTAGCCTGAGAGGGGTGTGCTCGTCTAGGCCTAGTGTTTGAGACTGTGGCGGCACAACCACTGTATGTGGTAGTGCATTTACGTATAACAGGATGTACATGAAATGTGCTGGAGCTTTACCTTTGCCCCACCATCCCATGTATATTGGTACCTAATCATAAACTGAGGAGTCAAGAAAGACCGTCCTTGGGAACTCTCTGCACTCACCTAGAGAGGACAGCCTCACACATTAGATTTGAAAAACTGATAGGGTTTAGCTCAGAGTGGCAACACACTCAACTTATTATCACCTTATTGTTGCTGGATTGGCCCTTAGAAGCACGTCATTCATTATCAATCTTAATCATGAGATCAATCCTGTGAGTAAAATGGATATCAGTTTGTCCATGAATCTATGAAGTCTGTTTCAGATCCAGAGAGCGGATATGCACAGATTGAAAACCATATACTAGGATAACTTCTAGAAGTTCAACATGAATTTGCCTTCTGTGGAATACAAGTTAATTTCATAAAGTTATATTTTGTTATCCATTCTGCCAGGGGAAGACGCTCTGAATTTCAACTTATGTTTCTGTAGAATTACAAACTGAGAAATTGTGTAGGAGAAAATGAATGAGAACAGTATATATCTCAGACTTCAAGGTATTTTGATTCTTATGTGGGTAAATGCAATAGTAGAGAGGCTGAACATACAAAATAGGCCTCTCTCATAATAATTCCTAATTACTTCTGGATTCTCATCCCCAAGTGTTTAAAGTAATTAAAGTAAGAATGAAAGTCAAAAAAAGAGATAAGACTCAGCATGCCTGAATAAAGCATGAATTTTCAGTGCTTATTATTCATTTTTCTTTTTATTAAACACACACACATAACTGCACTTTAAATATTCTGACCAACAGCACTGCTGCTTCCTACTGTTTACCAAGTCATTCTCATTGCAGATGTCAAGAAAAGACAGCTTAATTTATTCTCTAAGGTGATTGATTAATTAATACATTTTAACTCAAGCAATAAAAAAAAATCCTGTCACAAGCTAAATACTGAAGAACAAAATCAGCAGATCTCCTCAGAACAGAACCATGCTGGATCAGGCCATTAATATGCTATATAGAAAAATAGACTAAAATTTCTTCAACTGCTTAATTCTTACTATTAAAAAACTATCTCAAATAAGACGAGGTTTAAGAAAAGTCTCAGATTTTGATGAGACTCCAAGAAAAGAGACTACCACCAAGAAAAGAGCAGCCACCAAGAACACCTTTGTGTGTGTTCTCACTGTTTTGCCCTCAAAGATCGTGCTATCAAAAAAATAAATAAATCCCAATTGATGTTAGTAGGGCTTATCTTGATAAGGAGGAGGGAATTTCAAAGGCACATAAACAAATAATTTAGGGTGTTTGAGGTAAAAACGCAGGAGTTTTACTGGCACTCTAAAGGTTAAAGGGAGACAATGCACATGCTAGAAGCACTGGTATGATTGATTGATTGATTGATTGATTTAATAGATTTCTCTCCCACCTCTTAAGAGGTTCACCCTGCCAAGGCAGTTTATAGACTGGCAGAATAATAAAATGAAATTAAAAGCCATGAAAACCATGAAATACAAAACAACATTAAGGCCAGATCTACACCAAGCTGGATATACTTTGAAAACAGTTTGAAAACTGTATATGGAATGTCATGGGCCCCAACAGTTGTCAATGCACTTCAATGCCATTATAAAGCAGTAGTGTAACATAAAAACAGCAATGGTGGATAAAACCATTATTAAAACACAACACATGCAATAAAATACTCAAAAAGATATCAGAATAAAAATGTTTTTACGGCCCTGCTAAAAACCAGAAAAGAGAAAGTTGATCTCTTAGGGTGAGGGTGGGGTATTCCATAGGTGAGGGTCCAGCACAGAGAAGGCCCATGTTATTGAAAACCAATGCACACAACTATGAACTATGAACTATAACTATGGAATGAAATGGAACACATTAGGCAAAACCTAGATTAATCTAACTCAAGTTAGTGCTATATGTGGATCTGGGATAGGGATAGCTGTGCACCACAACTTGTCATGTCATGTGAACTCGGCGAGGGTGGGCTACTGGCATAGGTAACAAACCACCCAGAACCCCTAGACTGTTTTAGGGTTGTGGGAGATTTGTTAACTACTCCAACAACCCACTCTGGCTGGGTTTGCAAGCCACAATAAGCCACGAAACACTCCTACCACAGCTTGCATTTAAAAATAATGGCTGCCATGCATCACGGAGCCACATGGGTAAATTAATTGTGAACTGACTCAGGAAATCGAAACTAGGCTTTTAAGAGCTAAGTGCTCAAACGTTCTCTGCCTGGATAAACAAATCCAACAGTTTGTTTTTCTTCCATATTCTACATTTTTAAAAAATGCCTAGTTCTTTCCATTCCCCTTTATATGAAGAAATTTGCCAATTTTGGTACGTTCTTATATATTTATCCAACAAAATTTTCACCAATCCCTAGTTTTATTTCTGGAGAAATAAAAACTTACCCACTGTTGATGTCATCAGCTCGAAGACTCTTCCCAAGAATGTCCCCATCACTCATGTACCCTCCAACATCAACATCAGAGGAAATGTCCAGATCGTTGTTTCCTTTTTCACTCATGTCAATCTGGGGTATGTTCCCGAGGCGAGAAACGGCTGTGCGGCGAAGAGGTGTTGTGTACATGAATCGAGAAGGGTCAGTATGGATGAAGCGACTAGCACCACTGCGAGGATAGCCTCCACCCAGGGAAGGGGCATCACCTGCCTGGAGACGAGGACTTGCTTGCCCAAGCCTCCAGGTCACTGGAGAGGATCGGCTTGTCAAGCCTGGAATGCTTCGACCATTCACTTCAGTTGTCACAGTACTGTCAAATGTAGTCTCCAATGTGCTGTGAAGCAAAACAAAAATTGATGAACTGTGGTTCCTATGCTTCTGAGTATAGGATGGGGAGGTGGGGAGGGACAGAGTAAAGTCACACGTAGAAACAAAAATTGCTTATGAAAAATGGGGCCTATATTTAAAAGCATCATCCTGACTGGCACACACGTTATCTTGCAACATTACAACATGCCCTTTAACCTGCTCAAGACTTTATTCGAAGAATAAAGATGAAAAAGGTGATGATGTGAAAGGACTAGAATAAAATGCAACACCCCAATGGAAAATTACAGTTTCTCACGCGCTACATTCCAAATGGAAATTTTAAAATGGCACAGCCACACTCATAAGGGCGTTTTAAACTGCTTATCACTTTTTAGCTGATCAGTGACTGGATCTCTTGAGTCCCAGTCTGACAATTCTAACCATTACACCACACTGGCTCTCCAGTTCATTAAGCACAGTTGATATCCAGAAATTATCAGCATGATTTGAGACTATTTGTCTTGAATTTTACATGTGCAGGTCCTATTCAAATGTTACCTCCCCTATCCCCTAGAAGGCATAAGATGGAAAAGCAGCAGACATGAGTTCAAGCCCTATCCGGAGAAAGGGACAAACAAAACCCCACCTAGCTTGGGGAAAAAAACTAATTGAAAAATAGAGCATATCCACTGGACACAGAAGATCCCATGTTCACTTTCCAAAGAGGACTCCTGCCAGAAACGCTGGAAAGCAGCTGCTAGACAGTGTAAACAATACTTAGCTAAATGGACCAACGGACTCGGTATAAGACAGCTTCCCATGAGTTACATCCAATGGTGTCGTTCGATCAACAAGAGGGAAACACTGATGGAATGGATTTCCCCACTCCCTCCTGCACCCCCCATGCCACCTAAATCTGCTTCAGAAGATAGGGGGTTCTCCAAAGCAGATCTATGGTGCGTGCAGGAAGGGTGCATAGTGGAGGAGAGGACAGGGATGTCCCACATGACTAGAAGTCCCAATGCTCAAGAAGATGTCTGCTCTTGTGAGGTTTGGATCCATCCCATTGTTTCTAAATCTGGGAATGGGATAGGGGGATGGACTGGGAACTGGGAACAGGCATTGTCCAACCAGACACATTTACTTCATAATTTATTTTATATTAGGGATTTTTGTTTCATCTTAATACTGCAGCTTTGAATATATATTTCATTTCATCATGTTGTTCATAGGTATGTCTGTAAAACATACAACATTGGAGTCTGTGACATTCCAGAAGAATGTCCCTGTGCAAATGCAGCCACTCTTATTACATTTACTGAATAACTGTTTCAAAATTACATTTCAGGATTAGCAATCTCTACTACAATATTAAAATGAATGATACTCTAAAAGTGTAACATAACTAAATTCTGTTAAAATTTCACCCATGCAGATTTGTAAAACAATGACCGAGACCGATACAGTAACAAAAAAAATCCTAGATAGGATTGAGAAGCTACTTTCTTCGGAAATTAGAGGTCACAAATGTTGTGCAGGAAAGGTGTGCTAACCCTGTTTCAGGCTGCTAAATCGATTGCCAAGAACTGAACTTAATCCATTGAATGGAAAAAATATAGAACCCAGGGGCTTGAATCAAAAAAGTGAAGCTTTTCAAACAAGGCTTGCTGTATATTGCATGTTTCTCAACTCTTGGGGCATGTGCTTAAGAACAGCTCTGACTTCTATATTTCAACTCCCTGCAAGTGTAACAATTATTGTACTTATTTTTCCAATGCTTGTATGACACAGATCACTTAAATCCCAGTACCAATCTAGGGTGCTACCTTTTGGCATTTGGGAATGACTCATTTAGACCTCACCTTATAATCTTCTGGCACACTGTATACTTCTTTGTAGGAAAACACATATACTCATATTGTGAAGCTACTGTGGTTTATCCAGAACAGTCTGTCCATAACAGCTTCTTGACTTCACAGCCCAATTTGCAGGCTGTAAAAGGGGACAGCCATTTTGGTGTTATTTTGGGAGGCCTGTGAATAGTGATGCTCTCAAGGTCCATAGATAAGCATGAACAATGCAGTGTATGCCCAGTGTTCAGAGCTGGGAGGAAGTGGAGGGAGAAGCCCATCCCTGCACTGCCTAGGCAACTCAGCAACATTCCCTGTCTTTGAGTGCTCATCTGCGAGGTTTTTCTAGTGCTGAATGGTGAGGGCATGCAATTAAACCATTGCAGCATATGGAACAAGACTGAAAATACATCCATGTTGCCATAGTAGAGCAAAACAGGGAATATGTACCACATTGCCAAGACAACTGAACCATAACAGCTGCAATTTATACTTTTTCATAAGCTCCTAAATTGATGTGCTTATGGACGGTTCTTTAAAAGCTTTGGGTGTCATCAAGTTCGACTCATTAAACTGATTTCTTGAGGCCTGATGTTCTCCTAACTACTAGCCTATATTTTCCTGACAGCTTTGTTACTAGACTCCCACAGGAAGGAAAGAGAAAGGAAGAAACGAAGCCCGGATGACAAGAACATAGGCCAAACAAAACTGTGACCTCAGTGTTGGAGTTTCCTCCTTGCAAGATGCATTCTCTGCAAGCTCTCACTTTTGGTCTTATATCATCACATGAAGCCAATTTCACTAGGAAATGGTACCTGTGGCTTATCTGAGTTCCTCTAAGACTGGACATTGTTTCTTCCAAATTCTGCCTCAGATCTGCTATGTTCTTTACAGTTCTCATTCTTCTTGCTTCAGGATCTTCCCCTGAAAAGAAAACGTATATGCAGATAAAGCAAACAGTATGTGGCATGTGCACTAAATATCTGAATTTAATAGAGATCTCTATCACCTTTATTCCAGTGATACTATAGATTTACACAATATTCATGATTTCTATTATACCAACTTCTTCAGTATCTGCCAATTAAATAACAGTACAAACATTATTTAGATTCTATAAATACAATAGTATTTTCAGACCTCAGGGTGTGTTTTAAAACTAAATTACACAATGACTAAATTACTTTAAACTCTCACTTATTTATTTATTCATTTATTACATTATTTATTTATATCCCATCTTTTTTTCTTCTTTAAGGAACCCAAGGTGACATAATAATAATAATAATAATAATAATAATAATAATAATAATATTTATTTATAGCCCGCCTCTCCCTTCGGATCGAGGCGGGGAACAGCAACAATATAAAACACAAAAATCACAACAGTTAAAATCTTAAAAGCAAGAGAAAAATACAACATTAAAAACATCTTAAAATTCATCTGGATAGGCCTGTCGGAAGAGGACAGTCTTCATGACTCTCTTGAATTCATGAAGACTGTCAATTTGTCTAACCTCCTCCGACAGACCATTCCATAGACTGGGAGCGATGGAAGAGAAGGTCCTCTGGGTAACACCCGCCAGCCTAGTTCTGGCTGGCTTGAGTAAATTCTTTCCAGAGGACCTAAGTGTGTGGGGCGGATTGTACGGGAGAAGGCGATCCTGCAGGTACCCTGGACCCAAACCATGTAGGGCTATAAAGGTAATCCTTTACATAATCCTCTCCATTTTATCCTCACAACAACCTTGTGAGGTAAGTTGAGCTGACAGCCTGTGCCTGGCCCAAAGTCACTCAGTGAGCTTCCATGGCCCAGCGGGGACTTGAACCAAACCTCCCGACTCCCAGTCCAACGTTCTAACCACTACACCATACTGGCACTTGGTTTTAAGACCTGCCAATTACATTTATTTTGCTAGCATCCTGTCTATTTATGTAGTTTTTAATTAGTTTATGGAATTTATAGATCAACCTGATTACTTTTACACATCTGGTTCATTTACACATGAACCAGATCTTGATGTATTGCATGGCTTGTAGGATGAGATCAGCAGCGAGCCATGGGCTTGTGTGCTAATTTCCTTACTGTTTCTCTTACCAAACTGCTGCTCCCCTCACCACCAGGAGATGATAAAAACAATAATGCAGGACAAAGGAGACCACATCTTTAGGTAATTCTTTGTGTTCTGTCATTAAGTTCTCCTGAGTGAAGGAAGCAGGAAATGAGACAGAGGATGGCATAAGCTAATGCCTGCTCCCAAACACCACTGAAGACATGGGTTTATCTACAGATTTAAATAGTTTTGTAATATAAAATAGTTAGAGATGCTGACAACATTTGCAAACACTGGGCTTGTAATATAACTTTTTTCCTGCCTGTGATACTCATTTTTATTATGAGTTGGGCACCCTTAATGCTGAAATGCTTATTACGTTTGACATTAATGTTGTAACATAAATCATACCAATATCCCAATTTTGCACCTGTGTGGTCAGACATTCATCACATCTGAGTGGAAAAGCCAGAAGCTACTACTAATATTTATTATTATTATTATTATTATTATTATTATTATTATTATTATTACTGTTGGCACCTAGGAAATTTATGGATATCCTTAAGGGCAGGGCATGTCTCTGTCTCATGTAAATGTAATGATTTGTTTTAAAGCATATGCAGGATGTTGGGGAAATCTGTGAGAGTCTGTGTACACCTGCTTTTTTTACTACTGAATAATAAGCCAGCCAACTAATTCAAAATTTGGCCAAAGTTAAAAATAATCCTATGAATTTTCTGTACATTTCAAGGCAACAACCAATCTTGCATGAGGATTTTTTTTAAAAAAAAGAACCATAAATCAAGCCATTTAAGAATGCAGCATTTTACCAACTCTCATCACTTTGATCACAATGCACTACTGGACTGGAGGTTTATACATTCAGGATTCAGATTACTAGTGCTGTTGGTGTCCATGGCACTCTTTGGATTCTCCTTTCCTACAGGACCACATTAGCAAAATATCTTTTAACAAATGTTTTTCCCCCCGTAGGCTCTCAGGCCAGTGCAGTTTCAGCCCTGTTGGATTCTTCACTGTAAGTATTTTCTTGTGGCTTCTCTTGTGTTTGCTTGCCCACCCTTACTGATGTGGGGGATGCAGAGATTATGGAGGTCCACCTCCAGCTACTTTAACACCATTAAGGGAGGGGAAAGAGTCCCCTCTGATTAGGATGACCATATGGAAAGGAGGACAGGGTTCCTGTATCTTTAACAGTTGTATTGAAAAGGGAATTTCAGCAGGTGTCATTTGTAGGTAAGCAGCACCTGGTGAAATTCCCTCTTCATCACAACAGTTAAAGCTGCAGGAGCGCTGCCCGCTTTTGTATTTGGTCAGTCTAGTATAGGTCTGCAGCTTTAACTGTTGTGACGAAGAGGGAATTTCACCAGGTGCTGCATGCAATTGTTAAAGATACAGGAGTCCTGTCCTCCTTTTCATATGGACCAGATCTACACCAAGCAGGATATGACACTTTGAAAACAGTTTGAAAACCGTATATGGAGTGTGACCTGGGCCCCAACAGTTGTCACTACTGTTGAGGGTGACCATATTTTGGAAACCAAAAAGGTGGACAACATGGTTGGCCCCCAAGGGGGCGTCCCTACCAATATGTTCGCCCCCAGGGGGGTGTCCAACACCAAGGGGGTGTGCCCACCTAAGCATAGCCTTGGTCACATGTCTGATTTTACAGCACACAATTAAGAGAAATCTGTTCTACATAACATCTTAATGTTAAAATCACTCAAATAACAAGTGAGACATCCAATGTATCTGAAATTAACTTCACACACTCCTACTTTTGTAGCTCTCGCTGTACTTTGCTGCTATATTCTGTGTGATACATTCTCCCCTTCCCTCAGATAACTTTTCTGATTGTATCCTCACTCTGCTGAAAGCTGCTGCTTAACAGGGTTTGCTGCTGGCCGCCAGCTGGCTTTTTTTTTTTTTTAAGTTTTAAAGTTCAATTTTGTTTTGAAACTTGCTAAAAATCAACAGATGAACAGATCTGCTTGAAACTTGGCATGGCTAAAGCTCTATTTAAGATCTATCATGATGCCAAGTTTCATATTCTTGTCTTTAAAAATGATGGGTTTTTTTTTTAAAAAAATTTTAAATCACATTTCTTTAAAAATCCTAAAAATCAATGGATGATTGGATCTCCTTCAGAGTTGTCATGGCTAAAGCCCTACATAGGAGCTATCAAAGTGCCAAGTTTCATCTTTTTATCTTTAAAAATGTCATTTTTAAAAATAATAATTTTTAAACCTCAAATTTTAAAAAAATCCTAAAAATCAACAGATGAACTAATCTGCTTCAAACTTGGCATGGCTAAAGCGCTACCTAAGGGCTATCATGTTGCCAAGTTTCATCTCTTTAGCTTTAAAAATCATGAAGCTGTAAGCATGTTTGTTAATTTCCATTGACTATAAAGTAGAGTTGCCCTTTGGGTGGGGGGAGGATGAGAAAAATATGGATTTTTCTTCAAATTTCATAATTTCCCCCCTTCCTGGATTTGTTACCAAAAATCCTGACATGTCCTGGTTTTTCCTGTTATAAACCGTTTTAAAGCAGTAGTGTAGATCCTGCCCTGGTCATTCAACCTCTGATTGGAATCTTTCTCAAACAGCTTTTCTAAAGCCCTAAAATGCCAGGACACACACATTCAGCCCACTCTTAGAGATGGGAAAGGGAAAGTTAGGCAACTTTTGGTTCTTTGCTAGTTCTTATCTTTTCCTGAGCTTTAAGGGGGTGAATGTAAGCAAGGATGTTAGAATTCATGAATCATGTTTAAACATGCGTTCATGGTGCTTGGCTGTACTAATCCGCATCGGAGTCAAATTTATTTGTGATCATGTCCAAGAGAACCAGATGTGATCTTATACTAACAAGAAAGTCGTAATAGAATTGGTACAAAGTATCTATGCAGACAGGGAGATTTAATTTCCATCATTAATAAGTCCAGCAGTTCATAATAGATAGCAATGAACAAGAAAATAAAAAATGTATTTGTGGATGTTTAGATGACTAAGAAAAAAACGTATGCATTAGTATATGTAAATCATATACTTAATGACTGTGGTCTCTCCCGTAAGTCCTAACATCTCACCTTTCATCTTGCTTTACTCATTAACATAGAGACAACCTTAACATTATTGTAATTTGACAGAAGACTTCAGAAGACCCAGATCTACATTGATCAGGAGTGTATTGTAATATGTGCTTATCAAATAAAAACCACCAAAATTTCTGTCTCTTGCAGTTCAAGTACAAGGCAATGACCCCAATTCAGATGAATGCTAGATCACAGTTTAGTGCTATAGGAATGAGCCCCGGCAACCTTTGTAATCCTAGTTTGCTAGGATCTGGGACTTATTTCAAGGTAAAGGTTTCAGTTAGCAACATGTAAGAGGTAGTTACAGTCAGTAGGTGCAGTCACATCAGAGTCACAATAGGTGTAGGCATGTCAATTATAGTCACAGTAGGCACTTGCCACATCTGGTATGGAGTACAAATAGTTATGTCAGGGTTAATGACAGAGTTTACAAGTCAGGAAATCAGATCAGCATTTCAAGGAGCTCCCAGTGAGTCTGAACTGGCTGTTTTTTTTGTTTTTGTTTTATCTGCATTAGACAACATGGGAAAGTTGTGTCACAGGAAGAATTTGAAGTCATCTAAAGCCTCATGAAGGTAGACCAGGCCTGTTCTGCTGTAGGCCCTGCCCTCTGAAAAGGGTTGGCTATACTAGGGTGACCAGATAAAATCCAGGTCAGAGCTCATGTAACTTTAACAGTTGTAGAGAAAAGGGAATTTCAGCCAGTGTCATTTGTATGCAATTAGTTCCTGGTGAAATCCCCTCATCATCACAACTGTTAAAGTTGCAGGGGCCTTGCCTTCTTTTGTATATGGTCACTCTAGTATAGTGCCTGCAACTTTAACTGTTGTGATGAAGAGGGAATTTCACCAGAAACTAATTGCATACAAATGACCCTGGCTGAAATTCCCTTTTCTCTACAACAGTTAAAGTTACATGAGCCCTGACCTGGATGTTATCTGGTCACCCTAGGCTATACACCTTCAAGGGTCCTTGCCTGGTTTTGTATTCTTAAGCTTCTGGGAGGCTGAGGTGCCTGTGTGGCTCATAACTCATCTGAAGTTGGGAATAAGGCTACATCATTTGGCCAGGAGGGCACAAAGAAGGATCCCGGAGGGTCCTCCTTTTGGAGGACATCCCAAACCTTCTCCTCATCTACAGCTGTCAAAAAGCAGCAACACAAGGAAACAACATAAATTGGTAACAATTGCATCAATTATCTGGAGTTTTGCTGTGGGATTATAATTTTGAGCACCTCTATTATTGAAAGGTACTTCTGCAACTACTTCCTGCCTATCTTCTAGAGTAACTGGCAGCAACCAGGTTGCAAAGGAATCCAACATATCAGGAAAAATATAGCTGTGTCCTAAACTGCATGGTGTGTGTGCTAAGCTGTAGCATATTGAGCGGTTTTAGCATAGTTAACATTAACTTTATTTATTTATTGAGTATATTTCTGTGCTGGCCAGTTATACCATATTCTTGTTTGTTTCTCTGTTGAGAAGGCCTGTAACCAATGAAGTGGGAGTAAATGCTTGTTTGAAAGCACTGTGCAAAAGAAAATTATACTCCATGCATAAAATTAGAATGTCAGGGAGAAGACGGGTTAAGATCTTCTCCACCCTGTCTGGAGCAAATGGATCACTATTTTGCTAGTGTTAAATAGTGAGCTAACAAATGAAACCAGCTACCCAGGACCAGTGTACTTGTGCCTACCTACCTGTTTACATTGGGTTGTGATAGCAGACAGTGCATTTTATGATGCTGCATCTGTAGAAGAAGAAATGTGCCTCCTTTGCTTCCATTTTCTCATCTAGGAGTGTGCTTCCTGCACAAGTAGCAGCCATATATATGAGTCCTCACAAAAACAGGAGGAATGAGGTTTCCTTCTTAGCTTGGAAGGGCTGTCCAGCTTTCCACGTGCTTCCCTTATCTCACATATACCAGCAGCAAGTACATTCCTTGCCTCTCTCAAGTACATTTTCCGAGCTTCCAAGCTTTTCTTTGTTGGATGAGCACAGAAGCTCCCATTAATCAAAGATATACTGATATTACCCACCCATTTTCATACCACATTCATGTGTAGCGATCTCAAACTTGTATGAACATGAGAGGATACCTTAATAGAAGTTCACAATTTTTTTGCCAAAACTGTAGGGAGTTGACAGGACACTACACATGATGCAGCAAATGTAATGTACAATGTCATGTTCTGTATGGATTGAAGTTATGGATACTGAAAAAGACTGGTAAATGTCTGATGTTCCTTTCAAAATATTTTTACAAACATATTACGTGGGGTTCTGGTGCACTCTCAGCATGATGAAGATTAATGTCTTATTTTCATATGGGGAAACTGAGGCATGTTCAGCTGTTAACAGCCATGCTTACCTTATGCTGTTGCAAGCATTCTCTTGTTTTTTTAAAAAAAGGAAAAGCCACACACTGTTCCCTGTTTCACTACCGGTTTACCTTAGTATTAGTGTGACATAAAACATTTCTCTTTTGGGCAGAGTTGTATTTGTGTATACATAGCTGCAAAACAGAACACAATTCATCTATCTATGAAAATAACCCCCACCCCAATTCTGCCAGTATTAGGGAAATGTGATGTCTGGCAGAAGCGATAGACAGAAATAGGAATTTCTTCCAAGTCATACAATGGCTCAGTGCAGAAACAAACACAGATTTTCTCATTTACCAAGCTCATAATCATTTCTCCATAAGTGTATTCAAATTCTGCATAAGCCATACCCTACAGATAGCCTTAGCCCCAGTCTGAGCATAAGTACATCTGGGAAATTTGCAAATGAGAGAAAGGGGAGAAAGAGACTTGGCAGTGGAGACACAGACTTTCAAAAATTTAATTACACAAAACCTCTGGATTCAACACTTTGAGCAACCCCACAGTTCCAAGTGAAGGGAGATGAAAAGTATAACCAGCTGCAGAGCAATACTCTGAAGCACCGATGGCTGTGGATTACTGATGCTTACTTGCCCGCATGGATGTAGCTGGTATGTAAAGCCTTGGCAGCACTCACAATTCTGCTCAAAGCCTGAATTTATGGATGAGATTTCTGCAGGGAGCATTATGAAGCTAGAGCAGAAAGTGGGCCATGGTATTGCCTAAATAAATCAAACCTTATTAAGTTTCCTGGTTGCCTAATTTTAGACTAATGAAGCAGAAAGTTAGTAACACAGAAATAAAACAGTTGTGAATCAACGGCCAGAACGGACACAAGTACCTGCCTGTGATAGCATTCACCCTCGATGAGGCCCTTGCCTGTGGAGGAAAGGGCAGGGATTTCAACATGCCACCCAGCCTTGGATGGGGGGGAAAACCCACCCTAGTGTGACTGCATGGCAGACTCAGGTATAAAAATATCTTTTAAAAATGAATGAAGAAATTGGCTAAAAATTCACATCCTCCCATTCCTTGTCAAGCTGCGTTTGAGTGCAGATCTGATTAGGAAAATCATTTGTTGCCACTAGCATATCCTTCAAAACGTATTTCCAAAGTAACTTTTATTTAACACAGTCTCCAGATCTAAAAGAAAGGAAGGAATATGATTTTAAAAAACACCCTCCGCCATCTAACATCTGAGCACAAACCCAATTGTGTCTCCCTCAATTACTGTCAACAAAGCCTCCTCCATCGGGATGTGCTGGTGCTTATGAAACTATTTGCCCATTTCAAAGAGTAGTGAACTTACCCAAGAAATCACTGTAAAGTACTTGTTTTAAGTCTCCAAGCATTGTTATTATAACATCCTCATCGAGCTGTGCTGTTCCCTCACGTATGCAACCTTCCTCCTCCTCTACCCATTTCTGGCTGGTGAAATTTGACTTAAAGGGTACGTTTTCATCACCCAAATGTCTCCTTTCTCCTTGGACAGATTCCTCTGCAGGGTAGCCTCTGAGCCGTTTATTTGTTTTTCTGCCTCCAACAGGTGGGAGCTCTTCCATTTCCCCTGGGGACTTGTTGCTGGCATGGTAAAGGGAGTGTGCTGATTTTGATAGTGCTTTGGAAAGGGAGGCTCTGCTTCCCAGTTCTGTCCCCCTCTGAGGATGAGCCTGGTTAGACTTGGAGGCATTGCCAAACCAGTTTTCTCTGTGCGAGTATCTCTTTTCCCCTTCACTTAGGAGCGTAAGGTTGGTCAAAGACTTCTGTTTCTGGAGAGAAGCAGCCCCATTTCTCGCATCCTTGCCTCTGAACACTGAGAGTTCGGCAGGTCGTTGCATAGTTTTGAGCCAAAGGTTCACCTCAAATTATGTTTCACATTTCCAAGGTGCACAGAAGGCAAGATCTTTTAAGTTGGTATCAGAAGCTAACCTTTCAGCAGCATACGGTTTGCACATCATGCAGCTCTTGTCTCCACCGATACTGAAAAGCATAGCTGAAACACCCAGTGTAAATGCTGCAAATGACTAGACAGGCACAGCCGTTTTGTCTGAATTTGTGCCGCTTTTGATGCTAAACCAGTTCTTTCCAGCCCTGTTAATCTGCAGTACTTACAGTCATTTTACTTGAATTTCCTTCACGCAGAAGAGAGTTGATCAAACACTCTGCTCCAGCACAGAAGTAATCCTAAAAGCCAACGATGCTTCCCTCTCTCCATCCAATCATCGGTCTCATCAGACTGATGGGCCTGCATCCCTTTCTACAGCTGCTGTATTCTGAAATCCAAAAGTACAGCGCAAGTGCCGACTACCGTGCTTCTCTCACCCTCCCTCACTAGATCATGACTGATTCCTGTGCACCGCTCTTTACTTGAGACGGGCTGATAGAGATGCAAGTGCAGCCAGCACGTCAGAGCTCAATAAGAGCCAAAATTAACCAGCGAAGCAAAGCTCTGAAAAAGCTTCCTTGCGTTTTAGTATTCAACCTTCATTCCCAGATCTATGACTGTTCTCTGCTACTGCAGTGGATTCTGCTGGCTGCCATGGCAGCCAACAGCCTGGCGAATTAAACCAGAAAGACCCAAGCCTCTCCCCAGGTTTGCAGTGCCAAGGGTTTCAGGACACAGTTTACGGTAAACAGGATGCCCCAGCTATTAACTTTAGCACACCCTGGAATTTTATATTTCTTTCTTTTTAAGGTAAGATTTTGAGAACTATTTATTCCACACCATTGCTACCCGTTATGCAGGCAGTTAAAAGCAGATTGATCAATGGCTCTTGAATCTTGCTGTGCGTGCTGAATAAGCCTCTTACCATAGTATAATAACAAATTTTAGGAAGACAGATAGCAATTACCCTTTTCTTTGTAACAAAGTGATTTTTAAAATGAAGCATTTCATTTCCATCTTCAAAATAATGGAATGCTTAAGATGTATAAAACATTATGGGATCCTTTAAGATATTGAAAGAAAATCTAGTTTTTGCAGTCAACCAGGGAAACAAACTATTAAATGGAAGAAATTACAAACTCTCAAAAAGGGAATCTTAGTCCAGTGCATGAATTCTAAATATTTTTTAAATACATGAGCATAAAAAATACCATAAGAAAAAGGAAATGGATAGCTACAAGGTTGCTCACTCTCAGAAAAAAACTGTAATTTAAAAATGTACAAAAGCACTGTGTTTGCAAAACAAAGTTACATTAAATAGCTTTGTCTCATCTTTGAACTCAGATCCCAATAGAAACAGAGAAATCGTATCAAAAAACATAACTGCATTTGGTGCCACTCAGCCACACCTATAGATATGCAAAACTTACAGAATAAAAAGCAAAACTTCTTCCTGCATGTAAAGAATGAAAACAGGCAGTTATCTACACTTCCATTAACTCTTTGACAGATGTACATAACTCCAGTGTCGCATTTTCACAAGCAAATATAGGCTTGGTTCAGATGTACATATCTCAGCTTATTAAATCAGGATATGCACAAGGCTTGGTGTTTATCAGGACCAAGATTTTAAACTACAGTTTAAAATTGGTTAAAGATCTTTGCTTCTGATCCTCGTACTACATACAATGGGAAATAATGCATAATTAATCCAGGAAGACCTTGTGGCATGTTGAGAAGGGAGAAGGAAGGGGATAATGTATGGACAGAATGCAAAAGCTGAGACATGTACACCCAACTCAGATCATTAACTATCATTAAAAGAGGATCACAATTAAAAACAAAACAAAATCTCTGTAGCACATTAGATAACAGGTGACATGAGAACAGAGACTATAGAAAATATCATTTAAACTATTATCTAAAACCAAGAGCAACTTTCTTTGTATGTAAAACTATAAGTCCTCAAATGATCCAGATTAGTCGTTCCATATTAGAGACAGCAAAATATTGGTACTCTCCCACCCCATCAGGACTGCAGCCAGTAAGGCTCTCCAGAGCACCCACTGTAATGGTACAAGCAATCTCCTGGGACACTTGTCCTGAAATGCATGGCAGTGAGGAAGGACCACATCAGAGCCAGACTCCCTGAAGTGGCAATTGGAGGGTAATGCAGCGGTAATGGGTGGGTGCAGCAGCAATAGGTGATGGTGTGATGCAGCAGCAGTGTGTGTTCTCCCGCCAATCATCATCATCATCTAGGTCCATTTCAATCAGGTTTCAGGCCTCGTATTGAAATTGAAATTTTCTTGGTTGCCCTGTGGCATGACTATTGGCAAGTGAGTACCAGAAGGAGTCAGAACCTGCTGAGTCTCTTGGGTCTCTCAGCAGCTTTTGATACCAACCAACATGGTATCCTTCTGAGTTGGGTATGAAGATACTGCATTGTGGTAGTACTGCTCCTACTTGGATTGTCAATTCCAGAAGGGGGTGCTAAGTCGTTATCTCTCTGCCTCTTTGCAATTCTGCCACAGAGTTCCAGAGGGCTATATTTTTGTCCCTTATGCTGTCCAACATCTAAATGAAATCACTAGTTATTATCTGGAGATGCAAATACAGATGTCACCTGTCATCCATGCTATGGCAACTTCTCATTTAGATTACTGTAATATATTATGTTTGGGGCTATCTTTGAAAATGGTCCAGAAACTTCAGCTGGCCCAAAAGAGGGAAGTGAGATTGTTAACAGTGACTGAACATATTTCACCAGTGATTTCTGCACTGGCTTCTAGTTCATTTCCAAGCCCAATTCAAAGTGCTGGAATTAACTTTTAAAGGCCTAAATGGCTTGGGGCCAGGTTACCTGAAGGACGATCTCCTTCCATATATCTTGCTTGGACCCTAAGATCTTCTTCAAAGTCCCTCCTCCAACTGCTCCAACTAAATGAGATGAGGTAGGTGGTTATTAAGGAGAGGACCTTTCAGCGGTGATATCCAGCTATGGAATGCCCTCCCCAGAGTTTTACTTTGGTTTTATTCTGTAACTGTTTTTTCAAGTGGATTTTTATGCTATGTTTTATTATATTCTTCCCCAACCTGGTACCCCTTCAGACATTTTAGGTTACAACTCCAAGCATTCCTGACCATTAACCATGCTGGCAGGAGCTGATGGGTGTTGAAGTCCAAAACTGGATGGGACCAAGTTGGGCCAGCTGTTTAATAGTTTCAAGCTCTATTTTGTGAACTGCCCAGAGAGATTCAGCTCTTGGGTGGTATAGAAATGTGTATATATACTTTAAACTCAAGAAAAGAGTCAACATAATTATCAAGTTAATGGACTGCATTATTATTTTTCTAGGGAAGACAACACATTGAATACATGCGGGTGACATGTTTGCATATCTAAACATTGCAGGATATAATTCTCTTTACCTATAGTAGCAACAATCCTCCATATGGAGAATTTCAAAATGTAAGAATGGGGTCATACACTATACCAGCATCATAAATAAACAAAAATTCATATCAAAGAGATGTTAGAATTCTCTCTTGTCCCAAAATGTTTGCAATGCCATTTCAGTGGCAACACTTCCTTATGATGTTGGTTCAACATCCATAGTTGCTTCCATAGCAAAATCAAAGAACCTCTCTGGAATTGAAAGTGTGCTGCAACAGAAGGTGTGTGCTTTTAATAAGATACATATACCCTTTTGCTTACTTTAGAATAAGAGATGATTGATAAAACTGAAACATAGGTGGTCTGTGCAAGCTGCTTGTATGTCTTGTGACAGAATGTTCGACTAAGTAATCACACCCTATTTTGGGTACAACCTTTTTTTTCATTCCTACATAAATATCTACCACTGTCTTAAATAAAGCATACGACTACATGTAGAGTAAGTTTAAATGTACAACACAAAGAGTGCTCAGTCATTACAAACCTCTTTTTAAATAGTTAATTTTACATGTCCTCATGATATATTCTACCCATCTGCACTACTGGCAAGTATACAGGATAGGAATGGGGAATTATCCAAAGTTAATTTTATTTTTGAGAAACAGTCTTATAAAAACAAATTATTCTATTTTTCCATTGGAATGCACAGATTTGATTTAAGACAAATGAATACCCAAACAATAATTTGTGGCAATATTTCAAGGAGCTTTAAAGTTCAGCTATATTTCAGCCTTATGGTGCCAGGTGGTAAACCAAAAGATGTATGTGACATTTGAAGTGTATTTTTTCAACCAAGGCCTTTTGAGTTAGGAATACTGCAGCCTCCTCTGCAAGTAACAGGAAGGGGGCAGTGTTGTAATTATTAATGCAAGGGCATAATTAGCCAGTGGCTTCCTGCTCTTCCCCTTCCTCTCCCCCATCACCACTTCTGCCTTTCTCCATTGGTGGATGCACATGGCATGCGCTCTCGCTCTCTCTTTTTGCTGATGTTGTAGAACACAAAGAAATGCACTGAACAAACTCCTTTTGAATCCCTACAGTATACCTTGTATATGCAAGAATATTTGTGAGTAAAGCTTTTACTTTTTCTTCACTAAATAAAGATGTGGTCTCTCTTTTATTGTGTGTGGGTGTCGGCTGGTAAACGCTCATTCTGTTTTGCCTTTCTTTTTTTCTCTGCTAGCTGCCTTTTTAAGAGGAGGCAGCCATATCAAATGTCCCATCATTCTGTTCCTTCTATCTCTACATAAGAATTCATTTAAAGAAGTCAGAAGTTGGGCTAGTGTAGGGAGAGTGATCACCAAAATGAGAATTTAAGCAATCATGAATACAGATAAATGGGACAGAACTTCTTTACGGGGAGAGAAGCTACAACTTTAAAATACAGGGCAGAGGTTGGTTTAGGTTTAACTAGCGCGGCAGTTTCATAGGTGCTCCTAGTACAATCTGGGCTATTTCTCTAACATGAGAGCACTGTCCCCTAGGAAAGCTGATCCTTTATCAGTGCCTAATGTTTTTTAAGTGTTTATGCTGTTCTGAAGTTTTAATTAAAAAACTTAAAAAGAGCCATGATTGATCAGACCAAAGAGCTACCTAGTCCAGTATTGTGTTCACACAGTGGCTAAACAGATGCTACAATGGGAAAGCCACAAGCAGGATAAGAATGCAGCAGCACACTCCCACCCTTATTTCCCTACTGCCCTGATACTGGAGGATATATAGCCATCATGACTAGCAGTCATTGATAACCTTATGAACTGTAAGTTGCTTTGGGAGAGGGGCTTAACTGGGTCGAAAGGCAAGGCGTACATTACTCCACTCCTTGCAGGACCAGGCTCCCAGGTACTGAGCCAGCTGCTGTGGACAATTACATCAGTCCCCCTCCCTTCCTGGGAGGGATATTTAAGCTGCTGGCTGAGGGGGCCTGGGAAAGCCATCAACCTGCAGGAGAGGGAGGCTTGCCGCCAGAGGAGGAGGAGGAGGAGAGGAGGAGGAGTGTGCCTGCCTGCCTGCCGGCTTTCTGTTTTTGTCTTTGGTTGTTGTTGTTTTTTGTTTTTGTTTTTTCCTCTTTCCCCAGGCTTGAGCTATGTGCCTGGGAGGGAGGATACAGGGCCAGGTGAGGGGATCTGAGGGGAGCACAATCAGGGTAGTGACGGGTAGAGGGAGATATGGCGTTGTGAGGAGGACTTGCCAGGTTAGGGAAACAAGGCCCAGACAGTTAATGGCTGTGCCTTGTTCCGGTCCCCCTCACACCCACAGGCTTGTTGGTTGCCTTATCAGCCAGCCCTCAGGCCTCCGGGTGCTGCTTTTAAATGCCAGATCAGTGCATAATAAGATCTCCCTCATCCACGATTTAATTGTGGATGAGGCAGCCGATCTGGTATGTATAACCGAGACCTGGGTGGGAGAGCAGGGAGGAGTTAGTCTCTCCCAGTTATGCCCACCGGGGTACTTGGTTCAGCATCAGGGTAGACTTGAGGGCCGGGGAGGGGGGGTTGCTGTGGTCTATAGGAATTCCATCCCCCTCTGCAGGCTCCCTGTCCATGCGACTACTGGTCTGGAGTGTTTGCACCTTGTGTTGGGCCAACGGGACAGATTAGGGATTCTGTTGGTGTACCGCCCACCCCGCTGCTCAACAGACTCCCTAGCTGAGCTGACAGAGGTGGTCTCTGGTGTACTGTTGAGGTCCCCCAGACTCTTGGTTCTGGGGGATGTCAACATTCATGCCGAGGGCACTTTATCTGGGGCAGCTCAGGATTTCATGGTTTCCATGACAACCATGGGACTGTCCCAACATACCATCGGCCCAACACATGTAGCAGGGCATACTCTAGACCTGGTTTTTTCAACTGGACATGGAGATGGGGATCTGAAAGTGGGGAACTTTACATCAACCCCTCTGTCATGGTCAGATCACCACCTGCTGAGGTTTAGACTTACAGCGGCTTTTCCCCTCTGCAAGGGTGGGGGACCCATTAAGATGGTCCGCCCCCGGAGGCTAATGGATCCAGATGGTTTCCAGAGGGCTCTGGGGAGTTTTCCGGCTGATAGGGCTGGCTCTCCTGTCGAAACCCTGGTTGATCTGTGGAATGCAGAAATGACCCGGGCAGTTGACACGATTGCTCCTGAGCGCCCTCTCCTGTGTAGAGCTCGAACGGCTCCGTGGTATACCCCAGAGCTGAGAGTGATGAAACAAAACAGGAGACGGCTTGAGGGCAGATGGAGACGAACTCCTGATGGATGCAATCAAACACTGGTAAGTGCTTATGGTAAGCTGTATTCAGGGGCAGTGAGGGCAGCAAAAAAACAATACTTTGCTGCCACTATTCAATCATCAACCTGCCACCCAGCGGAGCTTTTCAGAGTTGTCCGGGGGCTTTTACATGCTGGCCCCAAGGACATGGTAGAACCATCTGAGGCCCGCTGTAATACATTTGCTGGGCACTTCCAGAATAAAATCTCTGGCATCCGTCAGGACTTAGACTCCAGTGTTATAGCAGATGAATCTAGTGAGGTATCCAGAGCACAGGCTTGTCCTGTTTTCTTGGATGAGTTTCAGTTGGTGCAGCTCGAGGATGTTGACAAGGTGCTTGGACAGGTTCGTGCAACCACTTCCATATTGGATCCTTGCCCCTCTTGGCTAATAAAAGCTAGCAGGGATGGAACAACTGGCTGGGCCAGGGAAGTGATTAATGCCTCTTTGCAAGAGGGAGTGGTCCCAGGCCTCCTGAAAGAGGCGGCAGTGAGACCACTCCTAAAGAAATCTTCCCTGGACCCTGAAAATCTGAATAACTACAGGCCAGTAGCAAATGTTCCATTCCTGGGCAAGGTCCTGGAGCGGGTGGTTGCGAGCCAGCTCCAGGCACTCTTGGATGAGACTGATTATCTGGATCCATTTCAGTCGGGTTTCAGGCCTGGTTTTGGTACGGAAACAGCCTTGGTCGCCCTGTATGATGACCTATGTCGGGAGAAAGACAGGGGGAGTGTGACTCTGTTGATTCTCCTTGATCTCTCAGCGGCTTTCGATACCATCGACCATGGTATCCTTCTGGCACGACTGGCTGAGTTGGGAGTGGGAGGCACTGCATTGCAGTGGTTCCGCTCCTACTTGGTGGGTCGGCTCCAGAAGGTGGTGCTTGGGGAACATTGCTCGGCCCCGTGGATTCTCCAGTATGGGGTTCCGCAGGGGTCAGTTTTGTCCCCCATGCTGTTCAATATCTACATGAAACCGTTGAGTGCAGTCATCCGGAGTTTTGGAGTGCGTTGTCATCAGTATGCTGATGACACGCAGCTCTATTTCTCCTTTTCATCTTCATCAGGCGAGGCTGTGGATGTGCTGAACCAGTGCCTGGCTGCGACAATGGACTGGATGAGGGCTAATAAACTGAAACTCAATCCAGACAAGACTGAGACGCTGTTGGTGGGTGGTTCCGCTGACCGGATGGAGGGTGTTCAACCTGTTCTGGATGGGGTTGCACTCCCCTTGAAGGAGCGGGTTCGTAGCTTGGGGGTTCTCCTAGAACCATCTCTGTCACTTGAGGCGCAGGTGGCCTCAGTGGCACGGAGTGCCTTCTACCAACTTCGGTTGGTGGCCCAGCTACGTCCCTATCTGGACAGGGATAACCTGGCTTCAGTTGTCCATGCTCTGGTAACCTCCAAGTTAGATTACTGCAATGCACTCTACGTGGGGCTGCCTTTGAAGGTGGTTCGGAAGCTGCAGCTTGTGCAAAATGCAGCGGCCAGATTGATAACTGGAACCAGTAGGTTCGAACATATAAGACCTACTCTGGCCCGCTTGCATTGGCTGCCTGTATGTTTCCGAGCCCGGTTCAAGGTGCTGGTTTTAACCTATAAAGCCTTACACGGCTTGGGACCACAATACCTGATGGAACGCCTTTCCCGACATGAACCTACCCGAACACTACGTTCAACATCTAAGGCCCTCCTCCGAGTGCCTCCTCCGAGGGAAGCTCGGAGGTCGGCAACAAGAGAGAGGGCCTTCTCTGTGGTGGCTCCCCAATTGTGGAACGATCTCCCTGTCGAGGCCCGCCTGGCGCCAACATTGTTATCTTTTCGGCGCCAGGTCAAGACTTTCCTCTTCTCTCAGGCATTTGGCAATATCTGAGGAGCCTGGGTCTGTTTTGTTTTGTTTTTGTAGGTTTTTTTTGTTTTTTTTTGTTTTGTTTTTTTTTGTTTGTTTGTTTTGGTTTTTTTTGAAGTGTTGAAGTGGTTTTTAAATGTACAGATTGTGTGTATGTTGTATGTTTTTGCTGTTTTAATTTTTGTATATTGTTTTTAATTGTTTTTAATCCTATGTAAACCGCCCAGAGAGCTTCGGCTATGGGGCGGTATACAAATGTAATAAATAAATAAATAAAAGAAACATTAAAAACTGATGTGTCATCATGGTAGTAATCACTTTGCTCTGTGCCGACTCCAGGTTTTGGAAGGCCCTTGAGTAAGACCCTCTCAGTGGGCTCCCTCCCTCAGTAAATCTATCTTCTCACTTGTCACCAGCTGCCCTTGAGCCTCCTACTCCTCTTGCTC
Organism: Anniella stebbinsi; assembly: GCA_029215795.1. Classification (NCBI taxonomy): domain Eukaryota; kingdom Metazoa; phylum Chordata; class Lepidosauria; order Squamata; family Anniellidae; genus Anniella; species Anniella stebbinsi. The sequence continues at coordinate 53,104,952 of JARDYH010000003.1, forward strand.
ATCATTGCTACCACTTGCTTGCTTGACAGGCAGGAAGCCAGTCAGCAAGTAGGCCGTGGCTTCTGCTCCTCCTCCTTCTCACCACCACAATTGTGTGGGCCAGAGCGAGAAGCAAGCAGGTGGCAGTAGTCAAGAGGAGAAGCAACCCCAGGTGCCTGTAGTCAGTGGGCCTCTACTGGAGCATGTGCCCTTGGCAGGTGTTCTATCATACCCACCTTTGATGCCGGCCCTGCCCTGACTTTGCTGATGGCAGCAGTGTATAGCTGCCAAAATAAAATGTAAAAATACAGGGCTAAGAATAATCACGTTTTATGATTTCCCATTCTCTTTAAAGCTTGTTGTGTTGGTTAGAGGCTGGCGGTCCAGATACTCAGTGGTGAATCACTAGTATTTTGCACAAGTTGCAGGGCATACTAATTAAGAGCTGTTTGGGAACAGATCGTTGCCTTTGTATTTTAGAGAGTCTAATGCATATTTTGTATTTTATTTATTTTGTTCTTAAATTGATAAACCACCCTTCATCCTCCTAGGGATTGCACAGCAGTGCACACAACAGTAAAAACTAACTAACTAACAAATCCAACTTAGAAATCATAGTTACACATTAAAATTAAAACAGCAACTCTTCAGCCAGCAAGCCAAACAAAAATGTAACAATCCATTCAGTTTAAGAATAAATCAACTTTAAAATATTCAAAATATTGTATTGGCGCAGGATTTGTATTGGCAGAGTAACAATGAAACGAAAGAATACAATAACCAGCACAGTACAGTATCTTTCCAATCGCATCAAGTACTGGGGAACCATTTAAATGTTATAGCCCCCACACAGAGGCTACTGATTAGCACTTACACAATGTGAGCAATACGCCTGGCAGGAGACATGTTTTAAAGGCTTTTCTCTCCATGTGCTGGCCTCTACACATGCAGCATCCGCATGCCAGCGCATCCATGCCAGGCAGACAATTCTGGAGAGCATCTTGTGCATGGGGGTGGGGATAAGAAACTTTCAAATGTTATACCCACCACATGGGGTACTGACACAGGTAAGTGCTTTTTGGCAGCCACTCGCAGGGAGTTGTAATGTTTAAATCCACGATGAGTTGTAATGTTTAAATCCACGATGACTGACCTCGAGAAGCCATGACATCTCTTGAGACATGTTCAGTATTGTCTATGATGAGATGCCAAACAGCTAGCAATTTTGTGCGTTGCTGCCTCTGCACATCAGCTCATTCAAGCAACACAAATAACTACAGATATCAAGGTAAGAATGGCAGCATTCATAAAGGAGGAGGTAATAGCAAAATACTCACTCTCTCTTTCTGTGTGTGTGTGTGTGTGTGTGATATTTTAATGCTAAGAGGTATTTCTTGTTCCATAATTGAACCATTCTGAAACAATGCACCTCAGCTCCAACATGTGGACATTGTCAATCTGCTATTCCGTTCCCTGTTTTAGCCTAAAACCAATCTAGTGCCTGTGACATTCTGAAAAAAGGAGATAGACACATCTCTGATCACACCCGTGTGCCCATTTTCACCTTCCATGTCAGTTTGGAGGAGCAGAAGAGAAAAACCCATTACAATAAAAAGACTGGCTAGTTGCTTACCTAGCTGTCCATCTGCCTGGTCATTTCTGATAACTCCAGTGTGAACATATCCCCCCTGTAACACCCATCTGAAGCAGCACTGTGCCCAAATATTTTGAGCAACTACAGTATAAGCTTGTTCGTGCAAATTGACACAGGAAAACATACGTTATAGTCAACGGATCAAACACTGGGTTAAAGAATTTGTTGTTTAATATTGGGTTAAACAATCCTATTTGTTTAAGATAAAAACGACATACACACTAACAGTATTCGAGAACCATTTAGATAGTATTCAATAGGGATGTGCATGGCCAGAAATATCAGAATCGAATCGGATTTTTAATATCGGATCCGATCATATCAGGGGGTACCCGGATTTGATCGGATCCAATATTCGATAAATATTGGAAGTTCTGCCATTTCAGATATTTTCCCCATAGGCTTGCATTGGGGGAAAGAAAGCTTTCCCCCAATGTAAGCCTATGGGGAAAAACACTGGGCTGTCACTCCCTCCCTCCCCCCACTCGTGCTCCCTCTCCCCCACTCACTCTCCTTACCTGCCACTACCGCCGCCTCCGCTGCCGGCGCCACCGGTCCGTCCTACTGCTAAACAGGCTTTCTGGCCTGTTCCTCAGTAGAGAAACGTGTTGAATGATGACGTCATCACACGGCGCATCTCTCCACTGAGGAACAGGCCGGAAAGCCTGTTTAGCAGTAGTACGGACCAGCGGCGGCCCCAGCAGCAGGTAAGGAGCGCGAGTGGAGGGAGGGAGCGTGAGTGGGGGGAGGGAGGGAGTGCCGACCCAGTGTTTTTCCCCATAGACTTGCATTGGGGAAAGCTTTCTTTCCCCCAATGCAAGCCTATCAGATAGGGCCACCTAAGGAAATTATCGTTATTGGTCATTGTATGTCCGATAATGACCTTATCAGTTCGTTATCGGACCGATATGATACACATCCCTAGAATTCAAATACTGTAGGCCATTTAGATAGAGGTACTCAGTGGCTAAAACAGCAAATATTTCAGAACCATATTATTCTATTTAAAATGGGGTCATGTGAGTTTGTGTAAATCGGCTAAGTAACAAAACCAGACCCTTATCATGACTGAGTGTACGCAGGTCAAACATCATTGGCTTAATTTTTGCAATCACCCTTGCAACGGAAAATGCAGAGAGGATAGTATTTGCAGGTAATGCCAACTGGCATTTATCTCTAGTCACTAGGAACCCAGGAGTTTTACGAACCCTGTTCAGACGGCAAGCTAAGCCACATGTTTAAACAATTTGAGCTAAACATTATGGCTTAGCAATGTCATGGGACCCATTCCTTAGCAAGGTGGCTACATAGCCGTGGTTTAAACACACTCACTAACCATTTGGTGCAAAAAGGTTAGCAGCCTAACCATGGCTTAGAGTGTTGTCTGAACAAGCCCTGCATTTCTTCAAAAGGACATGATATTCGTGGATCCCAGGAAGAGAAAACAAGCAAAAATATCTCCTAGTATAACAAAGGAAATGGTTGTGAGAATCAATCTAAAATCTACATTTGAAGGGCAAATCTATGCATATTTACTCAGAAATAAGATGCATAGTGTTCAACAGAGCTTATTCTGAGAAACTGCCACAAATGTATTAAACCTAAAAAGAATATTTGGCATACCCCTTTTCTTATGCATATAGCCTAATTCACAAGGACAAAAATGCTGCAGAGTTTGCTAGAACTTCAGATTTCAACATTATGAACCACGTCTGTTTTTGTCCTAAATCTAGTTGTGTCAGATATGCTGAATTCCATTTTTGCCATGTTCCAATCTGACACTTCAATATGACACTGGAAATAATAATCACTCAAAACCCTAGCTTAGATAGCTCCTGTTTCTGCATAAATGCAAAGATGATGTGATGAAGAGACAATCTGCTTAGCTCTTGGAAAATTCGGACAAAGCGCTAACTGTATGCAATCTATAGTACTAACTGTATGAGAATCAGGGGAGATTAGTGGGCTGAGGTACACAACGATAAACTTCCACCTTCCCTTCTGTGGGGCACATAGAATGGACACATCCCTCCCTCAAAGGACTATTGGCAGGGCTATGACTAGGGGTGCCAGCGGGTATGGCTTCATTTGGACCAGGTTGATACAATGAGTCCAGCTCTATGACAGTAAGTTTGCTTGCAGCTTTCCCTGAACTTATGCCCAGCTATGTGAAGCCAGGTCAATTTTCAATAAATATAACGCAACAGACCAGGTATTAAGAATAAAGAATAAAGAATAAAGCCAAAATAAAACCAACAGCAAATAAAACCATCTCAGCACATAAAACCAAATTAAAATCAGCAGCAAAATAACATACTAAACCCCCCAAACCAGTTTTTAAAGTATTATTATTATTATTATTATTATTATTATTATTATTCCTTACCAAAATAGCATGTTCCCGATAAAAATGAAAAGAAGATAATAATGCAAGGGTATAAATAGTTAACGTTACCTCTGAAACAAAATTGATAAGAAAGACTATTCCAGTGTAATTCATTACTAATCCCCCCCCACACACACACATACAACAGGATCCAGCAGAATGGGCAGGACCATCAAATAAAGTATGTTTAACATTGGAATGTTCCTTTTCTAAATGGGGTTTACTTCTGAGTAAACATTATTGAAGGGTATTAGCCATGGGAATGGCATTGCAACATAGCTCTAAGCGCTTTTTAGAACCTCCATTTGAATCCTACTTCTGGAAAATCAGTGCGAAACGGTTTCAATGTGGAAGTAACCTTAAATCTGTAATTTAATTTGTTCTTTTTCCTTGATTTAAATCCCGGTTTTATTTGCCTTGAGGGCCCAATCTACACAGGTGATTTAATACGGCGCAAGAGCGCATCAGGGTTGTTCATGACATATGACATTGTTGCTATTCCACAGCAACTTCCTTCTCAAAGAGGTGCTGGGACGATACTCTACATTTCTATCTCCTTAGGTATATCTGGTTTAGTATGTCTGGAGACTGCAGAATGTTAGACTGAGTGAGTGTGGCTGATGATGCTGGGAAAGAGAGGGGGAGGAGTATATATATATATATATATATATGGGGGGAGTGTTTCTGTTTATCTTTATTGTCTTGGTTGGGTGGAGGGTAGTTGTGTGGAAGATAGCTGTATGTGATCTAGTCAAGAGTATGTGTGAAGAGATTATTAGGATTTAAGATTATTAGTAAATTATTAGAAGTGTTAAGAATAAGCTGGTGTTAAATTGATTTGAAAGAACTGTTAACAACAATAAACGTTTTCTTTTATTTTTTGCTACCACAAACCACATGTCAGCTTGGCTTTGTAACCTGCTCTATAAGTATAATAAAAAAAACACAAATCATTACCCTTTCAGCCAACACACTCACAAGAGAACCTTATTCAAAACCCTTAACACCCTTTTCCCCTCTGCTATAAGGGAAAAGTGGTGTGTCTTTTACCCTTCCTTCAGGCTTATTCAAGTGGTAGCGCTTGTCCTGAGAGGGGTGTGCTTGTCTAGGCCTGGTGTTTGAGGCTGTGGCGGCACAGGTGCATTTTTGCAAAGTCCTTTTAGTGTACCTTTTTTCCTTAAACACAGTTCCCACACAGTTCCGCTGCAGTGTGCCCCATTTATTTCCCCAAATTAAATACTGCATACTGGGCATGCCTAGGGATGTGTCTGTGACCTGGCTGTGACCTAGTCAAGGGGTGGGGCAGTAGCCACTTTAGACACAAGCTTCGTTCCCCACTTCTCACTACTACACAATAGCACCATTTTGCTATTCACCTTTATTTTTACTTTGCACTATTTCTCAGTTGTGCTGTTTCATTTCTATGTAGGAAAGAGGCTTCAACATTGCTATTTCTCAGTCCTGTGATTCCATAATTGTCCAATATCATATTAGCATAATAGTCATGATTGAAATGTACTGGGGTAGTAACTCATTCTCCACCTTTACAATGACCAGGAGTGTGGGGAGCAGAGCTTCAATATAGCTAATTCTCAGTTCTGATGGATGCGAAGGAGGAGGTACACTATGGTACATAATTTCCCTGAGCAGGGGAACATTGAAAGGGGTGGCGAGCAAGACTCTCTCTCTCATTTGCTGAGCAGCATCTACGGCGTTCAATTCTACTTGCTGGACTCTGCCTACCCAACCCCAAAGTATGGTGGTTTCAAGTACAATTTGGCCTGTGAAAGAGGGTTTTTTTTAGATAGTGTATACTCTGCTTTTCTTGTTTTGTGTGCCACCGACAAACCAAAGTGATTCCATGAAAATCAGGATATAACCAGAAAATGCTTCTGAAACTGTTTCCATGTAGACTGGGCAGATGCAAATCAATGTGCGTTGCAAATCCACAATACAAAAACAAAAGAAGTCAACAGTACTATAATACGCCTTGACTAATTCAGAAAGATATGTAGACATATATGCAATTTATATTTTAATAATGTATTTACATTATTTGTATCTTGCTTTTTTAAGAAGTATAGTCAAAATGGTTCAGAATAATTTCAATATAAAACAACAACAAAATGTTCACACTAGATACTCACCAGATATTTCCTCTAGGCACTGTTTGGCAGTCTTACTATATGCCAAATCCATTTTTGTAGGACTGGTGCAGGAGTCAGCGGGTGGGAGAAAGGTACTGTCATTTTCTGAATGAGTTCTGAAATTAACCACAGAGACTGATTGTAACATCTGTAACACCCATAGCAGTGGTAAAAGCTAATTCAACGTATAATAGAGTGGTATGTAATTCATCAAAAGCCAGATTCTGGGAATATCATTAGCACGTCTTTTTACACAAGAACAGAGTGCTAAGCTCTTAAGAGAAATAAGGTTATATCCATATGGTGCAAGGGAGAGACGTTTATCACTAAGACATCTTTTTACTAAATATAACAAGACAAGATGTCAAGTCTAAATGTCTCTAACAAATTTTCTCTACAAGGTGAGAAATGAGTGGGAAGGGAATGAGTAAATTAATTCACTGGTTAAGTAAGTAAGGGTGCAATTCTATCCATGTTTGAACAGAAAAAGGTCCTACAACTCCAGGCATTTCCCAGACCTTTTCTGTCTAAACATGCATAAGATTGTTCCCTAAGAGAGCATTTCTGGCTAAACATGCATAAGATTGCTCCCTAAGAGAGCATTTCTGGCTAAACATGAGTAGGATTGCTCCCTAAGAGAGCATTTCTGGCTAAACATGCATAAGATTGCTCCCTAAGAGAGCATTTCTGGCTAAACATGCATAAGATTGCTCCCTAAGAGAGCATTTCTGGCTAAACATGAGTAGGATTGCTCCCTAAGAGAGCAATTGTATGGCCCTTAGACAGCATTTGGGAGGCTAAGGGATATTTTGTATTCCCAGCTGGAGATGCTGTTTCGACCTCAGAGCTTGGAATCCTCTCTCCCCGTCCCTCCCTCTCTCCTGCTCCCATGGAAAGAACCACTCCGGCTGTCCTCCAAGGTAGCAAAAGAGACCTTAGAGAGGTGGTAAGAGGGGACATTCCAATGGGCACAGAGAAGACATGAGCTATCCTGGGATTTGAGCTATCTCAAGGCTTCTCCAGCCTCCTTCCCTCCCCTCCTCTGATATGCCCCAGTTAGACAGGCAAAAATCCATCTAGCTTAAATGCAGACATTGTCTTGGTGGGCAATGATTGCCTTGGCTGTTCCTCCTACTTTTCCCTGGATGCTCATAACCTTCTGAGTTTGTAACCTTCTGAGCATCAGCACAGAAGTCATAGAACTGCGTCCTAATAGAGCAATCCTATGGTTTCTGGGTGTCAGGATCAGGCCTGTTCTAGCTAGTCTGGGAGAAGGGGTTTCAGGCTATCAACTGGAATCAGATTCTGAATCAAAAGAAAGGGGACTAGGTATTTACCAGCCAACATAGTAAGCACGGAGATTCTCCCAGGCTCTGCAGGAGCCAGGGATGAATCTTCACTGGACTTCATCAGAGAGAATGCTAACAATTCAAAGTCCATGGGAACTGAGCAATTGCCTGGTTTTAGCCAAGAGGAAGGCTCCTAGTGTTTATACTCCCTTCAGGTGCGAAGAGATGTTTATTTGCTGGATAAAGTTTTGTGGACTACTTGGCAGGCCTCTTTATTGTCTCGCAATGCAGTGGCAAGGCTTGGAATCATGACACTGGGAGAGCATCCTAAGGATCATAGGATATGATGGATTCCCCCCTCCTGAGGGCATAGACACTGCTATGGTCTCAGAAGGAGTAACCTGAGAACGGACCATCCCCCCTCCTACTGGCACATGCTGTAAAAGCAACACAGTAGCTGCATTTCTAAAGTTGCAACAGTTATTTCAGGAGAGCTTGAGGAAAGGAAAAGGGCGTGGAACAGCAGGCAGAAAAGGAAGGGAGGAGAAGTATGCCTCTCCATTCTGTCTAACAAAAAAAAAAACCAAACAAATAAATAAGGTAGGTCAGCTAGACAAGCCTTGAGGCTCATCTAGCAAAAAATGTGAAGACAAGGAGGATCCAGAGGCAGGGCATAGGATATACAGAGGGCTCCAATGTCAGAGCCCTCTGTCTATTGAGCAGCAATCTCTTAGGGTTGTGCTCTAAGCGTGCATGTGCTTGGAATGATGAGGTTCAAAAAGTTCTGTTAATTTGGTGTTCATGCTCTAGTATCAAAAAGGAAAGCACCACGATGTGCACTGAAATGGACCTATATGGCAAGGGAAAATCATGAAGTACTGGTAGACAGGTATTAGTGAAGCCAAAATACCCCCACCCCCGGCAAAAAAAGTTCCTGTAGCACTTTGGGCTTAAGCTTGGCCAAAACATTTTTAAAACAAACAAACAAAAAATTGGTTCTGCAGATCCTTAACAATATATATGGTTATGGTTGTAATTCTAAACACAGTGAACTAGGAACTCAGCACCATTGAACACAATAGGATTTACCTCTAAGTAAACATATATGGGATTCTGCAGTAAATTACAGTATGGTTTTGTGGAAATCTTTGGGCAAAATTTAGAGCTGAACAGAACATGTTTTGGGCGCCAATACATAGAAAGCCAGTTGAATGTAGGCTCTATTTTTGTCAATGGGACTTTAGTTAGTTAACAGAACAAACATAAAAATGGAACAGGATATATAAAAGTTTAATGATTGCAATGAATTATACAGGATCACTCCATGTAGATAGTAATGCATTCGTGTCTTGAGTTTTGCTACCAATGTACAGAATTGTTTAATTGATATCCCAGTCTTGATACACAAAACTATTTTCATTATTCCTTGGAAGGTGCTTATAATAACAAATAATAATTCCAAATTTCTGATAGACTGGGTGCAATAATATTTGCCTTTTTTGCAATGAAAGATTACAGTTAGTCTCTTTCACAGACCTAGTTTATTCACTGAATGTATGAAACTAAGAATTGAATATTTGGTTCTTTTCAGTTAATGATAAAACAGAGGACACCTTGGGATGTTTTCCTAAAAGCAAGTATGTTACAAAATAACAACCTGTCAGTTATTTTGCTATGTTTACTACTTCCAAGTTGCTTATCTAATGGGTTTATTCAAAAGCATGCTGTAATGGATGAGGAAGCACATCTCTGAGCAGAATGTATGATCCTGATAATACTTTAAAAATGTTTTAAAGGCATCAAAAACAGAAACTGACATCTTGTAAAATATACTGTGCTATTTTTTAAGTTCCTGGAAAATAGTGAAGGCAGAAGAGTCATTTCCTCCTGTGTTTGACTTTGGTGGCTGCCATTTTTAATTTCCATTAAATCAGGGGTATGCCAGACATAATCTAACATCTGAGGCGAATGGCCTGGTTCATACATAACATTAAATGATGGTTTAGTGTTAGGAGAATGAGCGGGGGTGGGGGATGGCTTACATTCTCCTTCCTCTCCTCTTCACATGCCTCACATGTGAGGCAAAGAGGATGAAACCTTCCACCGTTAGTTTTTACTAATTTGTGTATCCTATTAAATCTGAATTTGGGAAACTGGCAATTTCAAACAAACAAGGATCAAAATTTGGTTTCAGATCCTAGTTTATTAACTAACCACAATCAGAATAAACCACAGTTTACGGAATCTGTATATAATAGGACACTATTTTATTCAAAAGGGGAAGAACTACTGACGCCCCCCACAGAAGCCAGGGGAAAGTGCAAGCTTGATGCTCCCTGTAACACATTCTAAGCCTAAAAACCATGGCTTAGCATTATGGCAGAATTGGGTAGAGGTTTCAGCTTGTGAGTCCCATCCCATGTCCTGTCATTGATCCTGACTCTCCTCCCTCATCCCACAACTCACTAGAGCACCAGCAATAACAAACCAAGCAGGACACACAGAGTCATTGTCAGAATGCCCACCCAACTGCCAGAAGACCCTTTCCCCCAGAGTTTAACTCAGGAGGAAGAGTCCTCCAGAGTCTACTCAGGAGGAGACAGACCCAGCTGTAGCCACTGAGGAAACACACCTAGCTGTAACTGCTGACTTAGTCTTTTCACAGACCTTTGCTGGGTTATCAGTTGCTGCATGCTCAGGACAGACATGTGACTGCAGAAGTCCCTTGCTGCTGCTTTTTCATGCCATGCGCTAAACTAGAGAGAAATTGCCTCCTGAGACTAACATGCCAGGCCTCCTCAAACCTGACATGAAGCCTGCAGCCAGCTCCTATTAATTTAAGCAAAAACAGGATAACTTAACCACAGGCCCCCATGTGACATCTAGTTTAGCCCTTAAAGCACGGTTGAACAACCTGAACCCTAATCCTGACCTGAGGTTTAACCTAACCTTGATACTCATGTGCCACTTACTGCCAGCCACTAAAAGTAAATAGCAAGCCGTTCTGCCGACCCACTCAATCAGTTTAGCCCAGTTAGCCTCTACTGAGGCCTTAGTTCCTATGTGGAGAGCCAGGCCTCCCCAACCTAAACCCTAACCTGAGTCTTATCAGTAAGTCACAGGTGCCACATGACATCTCAGCCACTCAAAGATAGTCGGCATGCCGTCATGGCCTGTCTAGGCTCTACTGAGGCCCTGGGGAGCCAGGTCAGACCAACTGAGTAGGCTACCCTAACCCTTGCTGAACCCTAATCCTCACGTGCCACTAAGATATCATCACAGCTCTTCAAAGATAGCAGACAAGCTGTCCTAGCAGCCTACTCCCATGGGCCTTTTTCAGATCAGGAAGCACAGGCAGGCTGGGATGCTGCAGAGCGGTTGAGAGATGCATAATAGAAGGAAAACACAAACACAGTACCCCCAGCCACCTCACAATGATTAGATATGCTCAAAAATACTACGATAAGAAATTCAAAGTGAATTATAAAGCACCCTGAAAATGAGGCAGAAAAATGGAAGCCTTTTTCATGAGGGAAAGAAAACTTTCAGGAAATTGCAGGACAGTTTTTGGCACAGCATTATTTCCACCTCTTCCCTAGAGTTAGACACAACACTGCCCTTTCACACCTGTGTTGTGGAGGATGCAAAATGAATAGAAGAATATAAGAAGGGTCCATCTAGTCCAGCTCTGTTTGTCAGAAACTGTTGGAGAATTTCTCCTCTGCCAGGAGAAATTTGGTGAAATTGTCATTCCCTCCCCCCCCCCCCCCCCAATGTCTCTGCCCACAAATAGGGTGGAGGATTTTGATAGGCCATTGGTGTGCAGCTCTACTGAAAAAGTTATGCACCCCTGCCTTAAAGGGCCAGGCCTTTTGAGATGCAATACATTCAGAACAAGTGGCATTTTGATAGCCGGCTGGGAAGGTGAGGGGAGAGATTACAGGAGCTTCTCATGAGAGCCTGGCTCCAAACTCTTCTGATCATACAGGGTACCAAAATGCAATCTCTGTGTTCCTCAAGCATATTCTCTTTTTAAACCAGTTGTTCCATCGAAATCAAATGCTAATTTCTCCAGTTGACTAGCTACATTAACTGAAGTTATATAGGAGGATAAACTATCTTCAGATATGTTATCATGTTGATCTGTGTTCTACAGTCTGCCTCAATTAACCCCTTTAACTCATTAATTATTCTTGCTAAATGAGGTGCCCTAGTTGAGAGCAGAAACCAGGCCATTGTACTACAGTTGTTAAAAACCATTATTCTGTTTCTGCACAACCTTTCCCACAAATATCAATGATTTGCTATCCTGTGACATTCCGAAAGCCATGCTATTAATATGCCTTATAGGTTTTGACAGGTTTCACAGCTTCAGCTGCCTTGGATGACTTTTATGGATTATTTGATTTTAGGATTAGCGTTTAATCACAAAAATAACAGTGCAGTATACTAGAAAAAAATGAATACCAGAATCACTCTTTTATACAACGAACTAAGAAATTAGCTATATAATAAGATTGGTCTGCCTCTGTTCTGTCTTTTTATTATTTTATTTTAAAAACCTTCCTCTACCTGTTGTAACTCAAATCTGACATTTCATTAGAAGGTGTACCACTTGAGCTATCCTGCTTTAACCCCCCCCCCCCTCCAAAATGCAGCCAATGAAATCTTCTTCAAATACTTTGGACTATGTTGTTGCAAATCTTAATGCTAACTTTGAGTGGCAGGATTTGGGATGGTGCGACTTAAATTTCTAACAATAAATGTAAGTGACATAAACTATTAGTTTACTGGTGTCTTCATGCCTCTGGTTTGCCATTTTAAGAACAGAACAGCTTGCAGTAAGCTTAGCATTCTAAACGCTGTTTGCAAAGGGTGTGCCCGATGTTCTAGGAGACAGATCTAGACTGGAAAGGGAAATAAGAATACTTGTTGGGTGGACAAAATTAGCAAATTAGGCACCTATCAAGGAAGCAGAATTCAAACCAGTCCCTCTGTCTTTCTGGCACTTACACAGCCCACTGAGCAATAAGGGGATATGAATGATAAAATAAAGAGCATATATGTTTCTTTAAATGCAACTGGCTGCAAAGGTGTGATCCAAGAGTATAAGTCATGCAAGCTGATAAAGGAAGATGCGATAGAAAAGCATGTTGGCTTGAACTGGCACAGTGTCCAGGTTCAGACAGTACTAGAGGTAAAAGAAGGCATTGTGGCTTCTCCCTGCACCTTATGCATGCCACATGCATGCCTACTGTTTGCAGAATTAATCGCGTTGCAGCACAAGTTAGTGTGACACCGCGCTGCAACATGGGTAGTTATGCAAACCACGACCACGCCCATGGAATGCACAAGGGTGGGGGAGAAAACTTGATGGCTTCATTTACCCCATGATCATCTGATCATCCCCAATCCAGTGAAATGCTAAGTATCCTCAATGGCTCTTCGCTTCTTTCAATTCTCTTCTGAAGCCTAGTTTGCCATCTCTCCCCACTCTCTGTCTGCTAACGACTTTGCCGCTTTTTTCAACACCAAAATTCAAACAATTCACTATCTCTCCATCTCTGTCCCTCTTCCAGTTCCTGTCCCTCAAATGTCAGTTCATCCTGCAACTTTTTCTGCAGTCTCTTTGGTCTCAGCTGATGAACTGTCCAAAATTTTGCCTTCTTCGAAGACTTCCACTTGTTCTCTTGATCCCTTCTTGTGTTTTCATCAATATTATTCCTGTTATCCCCCCTTCCTTGCTCTATATCATTAATATTTCTTTGTCCCCTGGCTCATTTCCTTCTGCTTTTAAGCATGCTATGGGCTCTCCTATTCTTAAAAAGCCTTATCTTGATGTGCTTTCTCTCTTTAACTACCATCCTGTCTCCTTGTTGCCATTTGTTTCAAAGGTCCTAGAGTGGGTGGTTTACTCTCGTTGCCTTTATTTTCTTTCTAGTAATTCTGCTCTGGATCCTTTTCAATCTGGCTTTTGTCCTTTGCATTCCACTGAGACAGCCCTTACGAAGATTACCAACGATCTTCTTATTGCCAAGTCTAAAGGCCTTTATGCTGTTCTTATTCTCCTGGATCTTACTGCAGTCTTTGACACAGTTGATCATGATCATTTATTGGATTCCCTTTGTGACCTTGGTTTTGGATCACTAAAACCTTCGCCCCACCTTTCATTCTCTATTACTGTTAATAATGTTACACTTAATCCAGTTGAGGAAGCTCGTAGCCTTGGTTTTGTATTTGATTCCTCACTCTCCTTTACTCCTCATGTTGAGGCAGTAGCTAAGTCCTGTTGTTTTTTCTTATATAATATTGTCAGGATCCAATCGTTTTTATCTGTCTCTTCTGCCAAGACTCTTGTTCACGCTTTGCTCATTTCTTGGCTGGACTATTGTAACCTTCTCCTGACTGGCCTTCCTTCTTCTCACCTTAATTCGTTGGTTTCCCTTCATCATTCTGCTGCTAAGATCATCTTCTTGACTCATGGCTTTGATCATGTCACTTCACTCCTGAAATCCCTTCACTGGCTTCCAATTCACCTCAGAATCCAATATAAGCTTCTCCTGTTGACTTTCAAAGCTTGTTACAGTCTAGCTCCTTCCTGTCTTTCTTCTCTTATTTCACTTTATTGCCCCATTCATGCTCTTCGTTCATCAAATGTTATGTTTCTTACCCACCCAAGGGTCTCTACTTCTCTTGCTCAGCTTCGTCCATTTTCTCTCGCTGCCCCCTAGGCCTGGGATTCTCTTCCAGAGCATTTGTGGACCATGAGTTCAATTACAGTCTTTAAACCTCAACTAAAAACTTTTCTTTTTTCTAAAGCTTTTAGAACTTGATTTTGATTTTACTTTTATACTGATAGTTTTATTGTCCCCTGTGCCTGTTTGGTGCATTCCCTTCCTTTTATTGTTTTATTGTAATTTTATCAGAATGTAAGCCTATGTGGCAGGGCATTGCTGTTTTATTGTTTTACTATGTATAGCACCATGTACATTGATGGTGCTATATAAATTAATCATCATCATCATCATCATCATCCCTAATATCTTGCCATGTCAATATCTATCAATCAGGCATTTCCTAAGCTACATGAACATGTATTTCCTGCTAATTTAAATTCCGATGATAAATTTAAGTTTTTGTTGCTTTTAAACAGGTTTCTAAGCCAAAGCATTGGAATTGAGTCCACAAACAGTACTAGCACATAAACATGTATACTAGACCTTAATAATTTGTGGCATATATATATATATATATATAAACCGAAACGGAGATGAACCTATTCTTTCTCACTTACAAAAGCTGTAAGTGACCTGTCTGGACAACTAGAAGCAATTTTACTTGCCACATACCACTTGTATATCTCTTTACAAGCCTAGGCTAAGGTTGCTTTTTTAAATGAAGTCTTCAAGCAGTTTTTGCTTAAATCATTTGTAATGCAAATATAAAATCTACATCAATCAAACAGCTCATTTGAATTACAAATTCATCTCTTCAGCATTAGCAATGATCACACATTCACATAAATAGCACAAGAGCAGCTCAAAGGTAATTTTCAGCCTAATATGTGCAAACAGTGTTAGAATCTAGAAGGAGCTTGGAAGGATGTCCTGGGGTCAGGGAATGGCATTTCCATAGCCGGAACATCTCTAATAGTTATTATATAAAACTGTGGTTCATTTTTATATTGGAATTTTTTAAAGAATATATATCTTGGTTGTAAAATTGTGAGAGGAAAAAGAATACACATTGACTGGATTCGGATGATACGATAACGAACGGATTGGTTAAACAGTCAACAGTGGGTTAAATAGTCAACAGAGGGGTTATTGTGTCATCTGTCAGGACTTTTTCACACCACAGTTAGTTATTCGGCCAAAATAACCAATGCAAATAACCAGTGTGGTGCAGAATTGATTATTTGAACAACCATTGGTTATCATGTCGTGCGTTGGGCAACGTTGACTATTTCATCACACGCAGTTGGTTATTTTCAGCGACTACAAGTCCCCTGACAAGAGTGACCAAAGTGGTGGCTGCCACTCTAGTCTAGTCGGCAGAACTCACAATGGCTGATGTAATACGAGCAGGAGGGCTGAGGGGGGGAGGATGTGTCAATCAAACACACTGTTGACTAATAGTCAACACGATGCTGGCCTTAATCGACACTATGGTGGATTATAATCATGTCATGTTGGGAGTATCCCCTTGATAATCAACCACAGAGTTGACGATTAACCCACCATTGACTACTGCATTGTCTGAACCCAGCCATTGTCCTAGCAGTAATCAGGCTTTGATTTTTCAGTGTGCTCTAATGTTATAAATGGACATATTGTAGGCCCTGTGCATTTAAAAATAAAGTGTGGTGCAATAACGTAAATGATGGTTTAGGTGTGGAAGTCCCTGATAAAAAATCCTAATCAGCCATGAGCCATACTAGGTGGCTATAGTCAATTATCCTCCAGACTAATTGACATCACAGGGTTCATCAAAATATGACAAAAAGGAATAAGCCATACTGAGCTCCTTGGAGGACGTTCAGGGTAAAAATACATCAATGGAATACATAGATATATCCCACTGGGTTTTTTTTATGTCCCTGCAAAGTGTAAACCATTGCCAACTATTTCAAAACCTGTGACCCATCAGTGAATTATTGCATAGCTACATTCAGCACAGAATTTACAAGATAAATACTATGATAATTGGGAGTTGGCTTCTTAAAAAGCTTGAAATAAGACTTCAGCCTTGTGTGTTTACATTTTCACGCAAGATCTAAGTGCAAAGTACTTTCCTTTAACTTTTGCTTGAAGAAAACTAAACTGAGAAAAAAATAGTGATGCAGGAAATGCTCATATATATCTGTGTGCAAGTTTGGTTCCTTAATGCATCACAACAAAGGGAAAATGAAATGGATAACATTAGGTATGGACAGATATCTGGTCCAAATGATATTCAGTCTATTTCTGGTCCAAATGATATTCTCATTTGTTCATTTGTTCATTTCTAAATCCATTCCATTGTATCCTGTTTCAACATTAACCTGATTTTAAAAAAACAAAAACTGAACAAAACTCCATATATGTATTTTTAAAAACATTTGCCACAAAATATGAATTTCTAAATGCATTTCAGAACACAAAGACAGTGTCTAAAATACCCCAACAAAAATATATGGAGGAGAGATAAACTGCTTTCCACGCTGACACAGTGTTATTTAGCAGTAGCTTAACAGCCAGCATGTGCATGTCATAGCCACTGGCCTTGTTGACACTCAACACTAACCAAGGATTTAACACTACATACACCAGCTGGAAGGAACCTGAGTGAAACCTTGGGTTGCAAACTCCCCACTCCTTCCCCCATGCAGCTTTGGGGAGGATACCTGCAGAGTTTCATTTAAAAAGTTGGCTTGTCATTACATATACAAACCAGCAAAACAAACCAGGGTTTGAAGGAAACTTTTTGTTATCTCTGGTTTTAACATAACATCAAACCAGCTATTCAAACATTTAAACCTTTACAGTACAATCCTATAAATATTTACTCAGAAGTAAGTCCCACTGTGCTTAATGGAGCTTCCTCTGAGGTAAAAGTGCATAGGACTGTAGCCTTAGGCAACATGTATGTGAAATCTTAAAAACAAATACACAGTCATCAGATTCCAAACAGTCAAAATTCTGTTTGGAATATATACAGTTCAGTATATGACCATAATATTCTCTCCATATAAAGTGATTTATTGTTGCTGTTTTTCATGGAACTTACACACCCAAAAAAGGGGCTGAGGGGGGAAGAAATATGATAAATCCCCATTGTTGAATCATTGTTTTCACAAACGATGGAAGCTCCTCACCATGAAGAAGCTCTCACATTAAATCAAAGCAATCCTTGCTAGTCCTAAAGAAGTCCTTCTAACATGTGAGTGCCCCCTAGCTGACATAGAAGGCACTAATGCTCTAAAATGTTATCTCTGTGTTTACTTACTGAACCCTCATTTTTAATGTACAAAAAAGATTCATATCAGTGTTTTATATCAGGGCTCATACTTAAATTTAAGCATATTTAAAATTAACGTAAAATACTATAGTGGGTTACTTCAATAGCTGTTCTATTCATCTTTTGATTACTTCGAATTGTTTTTCTAATAATTGAATATAAATGGAAATTATTAATATATAGTTATGTAGCACAATTGCCTACTCATTCCCTTAATCCAGAGGTGTTGAATCACTTTCAGAGAAGCTCTTGGGAGCTGCATTCCAGTGGTAGGCGGTGCTGAAGGCAAAAGGGGTGTGGCAAAATACCCGAAAAATCCAGCACATTTTAGCATAAAGCTCTTACTGTTAGTAGCAAAGCCTTCAAGGAGACATTTCAACATTCTAACCAGGGAGGGGAAGGGCTTCACAAAAGGCTGAGAAATCACTAAATGAACACTAGTCAGGGAAAGGGATGTGGCCATCTGGGGAACAACCTGGATTGTACAGGTGCAAATGTATCTGTGCAATCATTTCAGCGTTATCATATATGTGGGCACAATCCACTAAACTTAATCTTAAGTACCTCCAATTTCTATAGGAATACCAAATGCATCCTTAATTCTCTCCCACTATTGTCAACAGGGGTCTAAAGTGCTTAATTTTGGATAGAATTCTATTACATCCTTAATATTATGACAAAAAGTAAGGGTCTGATCTTCTGATATGCATTATTACTAGATGGATGGGGAAGTTGGGGGATGTCTCCCAATCACTATGTGGTGATTTTTCCCTGTCATTCCCCTATGGCTAACCTTTCACAGAACGATATCTCATGTGGTCAGTTTTATATTTTATCATTATTTAAAGCAGATAGGTTTTTGAAAACAGTTTAAACCCATGCTGAAATATAATAAAATGAAATAAGCCTTTAAAAAACAGCCTTCTGTGTTTAGTTACAGATCTAGTAACTCATAAAGCAGAAGTAAAGTCATCTTACCTATAAATGAAGGGTGCTACTGTAGCTGTATTTGGGTGGGTGTATTGCTGTTGCTGAGGAAGTTGGACGATGCTATTTCCTGTTGCTTGACCACTAGCTGGAGCCGCAGATGAACTAGGGGTAAGAGCTGTGCTAGATTCCTTTACTTCAGAAGAAGGAAGGCCAGGAGGAATGTATCCTTTCTCATTAACTTGGGATTTTGCTGTTGACGGTGGTTGATTTCCTTTCGTACTCCTCAGTTTTTCAGTCTCTTTATTTCCGGAACATGATGGTGAAGTATTTTGCTTTGATGTCGGGACTTTTGATCCAGGTTTTGGTATCCCACTCGATGAAGGTATTAAACTTTCCTTCTTGGCTGATGCAGCCTTGCTCCCTTTTGGGATCAGGCTTGCAATTTTTGAGGTCTTTTTTGCAGGTGTCTCTGTGGCCTGGTCTTTTTCTTCTTTTCCTGTCTTCTCAGTGCAAACTTTGTTTTTGTCCCTGCTCTTTTCCTCTTTGTCCTTTGGCTGTAGCAAAGACTTTTTATTGCTGAGATTTTTGCTTCCAGCTTTCGGAGGGGTGAGTTTCGGCGAGATTTTAGGACTGCTGCTGCTGGTGGAACCACCACTGTTGAGCCCGCTACTGAAGCCGTCCATTTCACCACATTCCAAAAAGGCTTCATCATCCCTCCCACTGTCATTGGGACCTGAACTTGATGACAAAGGGGCTCGCAAAACAGTCCTAGCGTTAACCAGCTTGAATTTCTCTAGCATGGATTTCTGCCCAGATGAAGGAGTTTTTGGTCCTTCAGAAAGGGGTGGCTTAAACCTATCTGAAGATGGCGTAGGGGAGGTTGCAGGACTAGGCTGTTTGACGGACAGCATGGTAGAGGTGGCACTGTGTTTGACATTCATGGATTTGCTGCGCCAAGGCTTGCTGGCACTTGGAGAGGGGATGGCAGAGACCGGCTGCTGCCCAGTGCTGGTGGGATGCTGTACATTTCCATTCATGCCTGCAGATGGGTGAGGACCTTTGGGTGATTCTAAAAAAAGAAGGGGCGGAAATTAAATTTGCAGAGCTTTCTAACCTTCTCTAATACAAAGTGTCATCCCAATTAGTTGCACATTCAAAAGCATCACTAGAACTGAGCTCTCCCCAAAGCCTCTTCCCGCTGACCTAATTTATATATGTAAGCTTTTCCCCTCCATCATTGCTTCAGAATCTCCTTTCTCCAAACTTCTGAGAAACTGGAATATAGAAATTCCATTTTACTGCTAAAATCCAGTTTCTAATAAATAATATACTGTAATTGTAATTTTATATTCAGTTGAAAGAGCTTTCGATTGGAATAAGCTTCAGCTGTCCTCATATTAACAGACATTCCAAATTACAAAGGAAGTGGCAGTGGGATGGTGAAGAACAGGAAGAGGAATCTGGATCTGTGAAGGATTTTAATGATTTCCTTAAAACTTGAATTTATGAAATTAAACGACTTATCCTATGAGCTGCTCTGCTGGAGAAGAAGTCTATAATTGCATGCAATGACTGCTGTAAACCAAACCAGGATATGGTTCTGGCACAGAAACTTGGTTTGTGCCACTAGGTTAGTAACAGCTCCCACAGAGCAGCTGACTACAACAAGTTTGTATGGCAAAGAAATGAATTGAGAGCGGTTATTGTAAGGATGGAACAAGAACTGAAACAATATCCTGAATGTGACATTCTAGAGGTCATTTTGGTCATCCAAGTCAGCACAAGCCTATATGTCTGATATAAATGGATTGCAAGTGACAGACAGCACAGCAGGATGGGTCTGCCCCACTTGCCTCATGTAGGATCCCTCTAGCTATAGCCATGTTGGCCCCAGCCATTTCCACCTGCACTGTCAAATCTATCCAGTCAGAGGTGTGTCAACTTGAATAAATAAGACTGCCAGACTCATTGAACTGTCTGGTTGGGTGATGTTAAGGTCACCAATACCGTATTGAAATTGACCCCTGTGACTTTAACAGCAGCGTAGTTGTATAACATTCAGCAGGTGCAATTCCTCTCAGGGTGGCCGCTCTACCACACAACTACTACAGAAATAAGGATTTCAATTGGCAGTCCTAGGAAAATATTGGAAAGGCGACTCTTCATATGTAAAAACTGCAAGAGGAGCTAATGTAAATTATGCCAGAAATACTTGCTGGATAAGGGATAAAGAGAATAAATAAAAATAAGATGATGAAACCAAATACACAATGACAGATTATTACTAGCAGTTGTGGTGGTGGTGGTAGTAGCAGCAGCAGCAAAGTCCATTTCTACAAGGAGTATTTTTGCTGGGTTTTTTTTTTTACAATGACTTGCCCCACGTATATACTCATGGGACTGAATCTCAATAATGATAAAAGGACTGAATTAGATGTCACTTTTAGCTATTGGCACCTCTATAAATAAAATAAAGGGAGCAATTACATTGAATTAGGAAAAGACTGGAATTTGCACAGCCCTCAATATTAACTTTCATATTTCTTTCTGTTCACAACAGAAAGCTTCAAGGTTGAAGAACTTCACAATACAATACAACAAAAAGTCTGTGTGGTATACTTGAGCTGTGGTGCCTTTACTCAGAATGAAGTTTGAGCTAAAATGCGGGGAGGGGGAGCTGAGAGTCTAGGAAACTGCAGCTAAGAAATTCTGCTCTGTTGGGCAAACACAGAAGGCCAGGCTCTGGGTAATTAAACCTCAGTGATCATGCTGAAGATGTTTTTCCTTCCTGCCTACCACAGGCACCTTTTCTGGTTGACTGGAAATGGCTTAAATATAATGGGCTACATTCCAGTCTTAGTTCCTCAGGACTCTCATTCTAATCCTACATAACCTGATCATCTGCAACAGCTGGGAATGTTATAAAAGAGCAATGCAGATCACAACAGTGAGTGGGTAGAACAGTCAGGGGCTAGGCTTGGATGGAGAGACTTCCGTGGAAAAGGACTTGCTGCCAATACTACTGCCCAGTGCCCCATGCCCCATGCCTTCTTGCCCTTGTTGTTCCTTCTTAAGGGCATTTTTTTCTTTTTCTTTGATACCACAATTCATTCTTGAATCATTTCTGAAAACATATGTCCCTATTCCCACATACGTGTAGCATGTTTTAAATAACAAGACTGCAACAACAACCCCATAAAGCCAATGGTAAAGGGAAGTGCAATATCTGAGCATCCTATTTGAATAGGAAAACCCTTGGAGTAGAACTAGGGATGGGCCAACTCACCTGCATCCAATTCATCAGATGCTTGCCCCACCACCGTTCACCTCTGCTCAGGGCACCGCATGAGCTTCTGTTCCAGTTTGGCGAAGGTCCAATGATAATGCCAGTCATCAGCCCTAATCTAGAGCCTCCATTGTGTGTGACAATGGAGGCTCTGGAAATTACGTAAGTCTCCCCTCCCCCCTGATTAAATGGTAGCTGTAAAGGCCCATTTACACAATGGAGGAAATGCGCAATTTCCAGAACCTCCTTTGTTGCGCAAAATGGAGTCTCCGGAAATTGCGCATTTCCCCTAATGTGCAAATAGTGGCCATAAAGGCCACATTTATGCAATGGGGGAAATTACATAATTTCTGGAGCCTCCACTATCACATCATGGAGGCTCCAGATGAAGGCAGCCGGCTGGCAGGCATTTGTCAGGCCACGCGGGCGCAGACTGAGCAAGTACAAAGCTGATCTAGAGCCTATCCACATTGCCCTTAAAACGACTTATATTCTGTATAAAAACATGGTTTTTTAAGTCGTTTCATTACGTGGTAGGACACACTGAGCAGTACTTACGTTTCATAGTGACTGCTTCCTCCGTCCTCAAAGTGTTCAATGGTGTATTACAGGGTTAATTCCATGACTCTTCTTCTTTAGTTTTGTTTTGCAGGCTGCTTGAGTTACGGAGACAGAAGTGGGCAGGTCAAGCAGCCTGCAAAAGAGAAACTAAAGAAGAAGAGTCCGGGAATTAACTCTGTAATACACCATTGAACACTTTGAGGATGGAGGAAGCAGTCACTATGAAACGTAAGTATTGCTCAGTGTGTCCTACCACGTAATGAAACGACTTAAAAAAACACGTTTTTAAACAGAATATAAGTTGTTTTAAGGGCAATGTGGAAAAGCTCTCAGTCACAGTCTTCCCTACTATGATGACATGTGTTTCTATTTACATTATCACCATAATTTGTAAATTTGCTGCTATACATATAAATTAACATAAGCAAATTTTATGCAAAATGTGTCATCTTTTGTCCTTTTTTTTGGCGATTCTGTCTGTCAGAATAGTTGGCTTCATGTGCCACCAGCCTGATTGAGGGCCAAACTACCCATTCATTCACCCTTCTGTGTGTTCCTTTTTCTACTATATATAGCATTTGAGACAAGGTGTGTGTGTTTTCACCCTTTTTAATCATTTATCCCCAAAGTGTAATCCTGATGAAAATCATTCCATGAAGTTGCTATCTGGAATGGCAGGGAAGCTACAGGATTGTTCCATGGGGGTAAAGAGTTAAGAAAAAAATCCCTTCCCCTTCCCTCAGTCCTGATTCCTGCCCAGCACCAACACAGCGGAATGCAGTCATGTCTTGGAGTCAGGGCTCCCAGGCACTTTTTAGCAGTGAGGTTGATGTCTGCCCCCCAACCCCCGTTCCATTTGAGCTTAGCTGCATCACAGCAGCAGGGAATGAGTGAGCAGAGGGGGGGATTTCCCCCCAGCAACAATATATTGTTCCCTGTTGCAATGCAAGGTTCTTCGGGGGTGGGGGGCTTGATCTTATCTGGACAATTAGCTTGACAAGAGACATGCTCCTCATGGAAGTGAAAACTGCTAGAACTGGTTTGTTGATATGGATCAACCCAGCTGCCGGAATTTTAGGACATTCCTTGGAGGTGGAGGTTGCTATGAGAATGGTCTTAGTGGTGACCTTGTTCAGTTGACACACTAAGCCACAGTGGTTAAGCATTTTCAGCTAAGCATTATGGCTTAGCGGGTCATGTGAAACATGACTTAACGTGTCATGTGAACCATTCCTAACTACGGTAGCTACATAATCATGGTTTACACACTCTCACTAACCATTTGCTGCAAAAGGGTCAGTGGCCTAATCATGGCTTACGGTGTAGTCTGAACAGGCCCAATGAATACCTCCACTACACCACTGCCAGCATGGCTAATGTTTAAGAAGAAAAATTAATCACAGAAGACAAATCTACACATTTTATATGATGTGTGGTTTAGCCCTCAGCCACTTCTATGAATCAAGGTCTGTGGGGAAAAAATAGCTTGGTTGTCTGAGCCCAGTTCCAAATCTAACATCTATTTTCACCCTTATGCTTGAGATGCAGGAATGCAGACATTATAATCACTTTTAAACTTACTTTAAACAAACTAATCATATTTTTGAAAAGCAAAGCAAGCTATAGGAAAAACATATGCAATTATAATGAGCCTTTCCAAATTAAGCCCATATTTCCTAATGTATCTGAACATGTTTATTTGCCTATTAACATATTGTGTTGAATTCAAAAAATGAGGTGTTAAGAGTGATTAGCTCTACAAAACCACCAGTTTTGTTTGCTTAACCACTGTGCATAATGTGATTATTTAGATCACATGTTTTCAATGGCTAAAATGAATTCCTAGCAAGGATACATGCTATATAGTTATACAGTACACCAAAGAACATGAGTAATATATGTGAGGAAAATACTTTCTTAAGCCTATATGAGCAGCTAATGATTCAAAATGGAACACTTCATACACATGGGGGGGGAGCCTTAAGGACTTGATAAAATAATCTAAAAAGAATTCTGAAGGGACTTGTAGCAGTATTTTTATGTGCTGAAAGCAGAGATTATGGAATTAAGAAGCATGCTGATGCACACTGCCCAAACACTCTTGCTTGGTTCCTCCTGCAAGTGAGAAAGCTTAAAGAAATAATTGACCTGCACCCATTGTTTGTTTAGCCACTCCCACTTGCAGGAAGAACAATCAGGCAGCATGCAGGACACTCTACCCATAAACAATAAGCCACGATTTTCCAGAACCTTGGCTTATAGTTGTGTCCAAATGCAGCCAAAAACTCTTCATTTTCATGCATGATTTTATTGGGCTGGTTTGTATGATCAAAACAAGCCACTGTGCCTTAAGCAAGCTACCATGGCTTATTGTGAGCTGTGGTGCTTACTGGTGCATGCTTGGCATGATTTGCATTGTCACCAGCTAGTTGCAGCTTATTGTGCTATCTGAACTCAGGTGGCATGACTTGACTGAGGATGAAGCAACCCTCAAATAACCCTAAAACAGTGCATTGGTCATGTAAGAGTTGTTAACTCTCCAACAAGCCATGTCGCATGGGTTCAGACAACATGATAAGCCACAGCCAGGTGGTGCTTATATCAATTGCACCAGGCACACGCTGCAGTTCACAACAAGCCACAGTGGCTGGGTTAAGCCACTGTAACTTGTTTTGATCATGCAAACCTGGTCATTAACTTAGCAAAATCAATGACTAGTTTCATGAAAAAGCAATTAATATTTCCTATTCATTTGTGAAAATACCATCTAACTATGGACCAGGCCTCTGGTTGATTTCATAACGGAATCTGGTGACTTTTTCCAGATATAGCAGCTCGCAAACTTGGTTATGGGACATATCTGCAGATTGGCTATTAGATGAAATCAGAGGACATTTCACTGTCGAGATATGCTAGTCTCCCCAACCCCTAATGTTTGCTGAGCTACTGCAAATTTATCCCTACAATAGTAGTGATGTCCTTGCAGTTATGAGGTTGATTTTTTCAATTAGCAGTCTACCTTTTTAAGGGAAACTGTTGATACAAAGTTAAGCTATATAGCTATTCAGCACACATAACATACTTTGAAAATATGAAACTCATAAATTAGGGTGACCAGATTTTGAGGATCAAAATCCCGGACCCCCCCACCACCCTACCCACCCAAAACAACACCCCCGCGCAGCCCCCCCGCACCGCCCCCGCCCCCCCGCGCCCCCCGCACTGCCCGCCCGCCCGCCCCGCGCTGCCCGCCCTGCGCTCCTTACCGGCTGGGGCGTCTGCTTCCCTCCGGTGCTCGGAATCTACTGAGAAACAGGCTTCCTGGCCTGTCTCTCAGTACCGCGCCGGGTGATGACGTCATCACCCAGTGCGCTACTGAGGGACAAGCCGCGAAGCCTGTTTCTCAGTAGATTCCGAGCACCGGAGGGAAGCAGACGCCCCAGCAGGTAAGTGCCTCGCGCCGCCCCACCCGCGCCACACCGCCCTGCCCCCCTCCTCGCGGGAGGAGAACGAGCTATTTCCCGGAGGTTGCCCCCTGGGGCCCGGTCGGCCCGGTTTGGCCCATTTTTCCCGTTTAGGACCGGGAAACCCCGGGGGGTCTGGTCAGCCTATCATAAATGTATTGTGAGAGAGCCTATACATTTTAAAGATTATCTTATGGCCTGCAGTACAAAGAAACAATCACATTATATATATAGCCATGCAGATTAAAGCATATTGTTTTCCTTTAAGCATTTTGTTGTTTTCCTGTTATATCTACATCCATGAACTACCAGTTTGTGCTTTAGTGTGTGTGTTTTTTAAAATCCAACTGATTAACCTAACAAAATCCAAATGCATTGCCTCTTAAGTATTAGCAGTAAGCATGTAGATTTCAGAAACATAATATTAAAGTTGTTATTTGATTGCCTAAATAACAAACACTCCATAGGCACTAGACTTTCCTAATTATGACCTCGATCATAAACCATATCTAGTTCCAAACAAAGGTAGGTTACAGATTTAATCTGCACAGAGGGAGAACCATAGGGAAATATATCACTAGATAAAACTTGCTTGGTGCAGAAATGCCTAACCCCCAACTGATTTAATTATCTAGGATCCAAATAATATTATTTCCCAACTAAATATGATCTCTCTCTCTCTCTCTCTCTCTCTCTCTGAGGATTGAGCACAAATGCTCATTCAGTGACATCTACTCCCACCTTGTGGTAGATCTGGTACACATTTCTTTCTAAAATATAATTCTTTTATATTTTTCTGTCTGTTTAGTTAGAAAAATAAGAAAACTATTTCATCAACATTTCATCTATAAGGTAATTGGAAATATACAGGAAATATATATTTAAAGCAGAGCGTATAAAATGTATCACAAGGTTCAGGCAGATGCCATTTAAAAAGTATTGGCATTCAGCTGCAAGTTGAAAACAAACACAAGCATGAAACAAGAGAGATTATGAGCCACATGGTCACTAATCCTTTGCTTGTGTTTATTACTTGTAACTATCATATTTATTACATTCATACCTCACCCTTCTTTTTAGACCAACTTTTAAGGGTTCTAACCCTAAAGGAGCCTAAAAATAATTTAAAGTAAAATAAATAAATAAATTCTTCCAATGTAGCCTCTCACCAATCCTGCTGAGAGATGGTGACTTAGCTGATTGGCTAATAATAATAATAATAATTATTATTATTTATAACCCGCCTCTCCCTCCGGATCGAGGCGGGGAACAACAACAATATAAAACACAAGAATCACAAACAGTTAAAAATTTTAAAAACAAGAAAAAATACATAATTAAAAACATCTTAAAATTCATCTGGATAGGCCTGCCGGAAGACAGCAGTCTTCATAACTCTCTTAAATTCATGAAGACTGCTAATTTGTCTAATCTCCTCCGGCAGACCATTCCATAGTCTGGGAGCGATGGAAGAGAAGGTCCTCTGGGTAACACTCGTCAGCCTAGTTCTGGCTGACTTGAGTAAGTTCTTCCCAGAGGACCTAAGTGTGCCGGGCGGATTGTACGGGAGAAGGCGATCCCGCAGGTAACCTGGACCCAAACCATGTAGGGCTTTAAAGGTAATAACCAACACTTTATACTTCGCCTGCAAACTGATTGGAAGCCAATGAAGTGATTTTAAAACTGGTGTAATGTGGTCACTCCTAGGTGTACCGGTGACCAACCTGGCTGCCATATTTTGAACAAGTTGAAGTTTCCGGACTAGGCACAAAGGTAGCCCTATGTACAGCGCATTGCAGAAGTCAAGCCTCGAAGTTACCAGCGTGTGCACTACCGTCTTTAGGTCTTCCAACTCTAGAAAGGGGTGCAGCTGGCGTATCAGCCGAAGCTGATAGTAGGCACTCCTGGCCGTCGCATCAATCTGAGCTGTCATTTGGAGCGACGGATCCAGGAGTACCCCCAAGCTGCGAACACAATCTTTCAGGGGGGGTGTAACCCCAGCCAGAACTGGTTGACACACCTCCAAACCCAGGTTGGGGCCTTTGACAGCGAGCACCTCCGTCTTGTCTGGATACAGCTTCAGTTTGTTTTTCCTCATCCAGCCCATTACCGCCTCCAAGCATTCATTCAGAGGAGACACACTATCCTTAGTTGACGATGTTGTCGAAGGCATAGAGAAATATATTTGGGTGTCATCAGCGTATTGATAGCACCTCGCCCCATGCCTCCAGATGATCTCTCCCAGCGGTTTTATGTAAATCTTAAACAGCATTGGGGAAAGGATGGCACCTTGTGGTACACCACATAGCAACTCCTTTTTTGAAGAGCAGCTATCCCCAAGCATCACCATCTGGAACCTGCCCGAGAAATAGGATCGGAACCACGGAAGCACTGTTAAATGTTTTGTTTTTGTTTTTTAACCCAATTCCTCCAGGCGCTCCAGAAGGATACCATGGTTGATGGTATCAAAAGCCGCTGAGAGGTCCAGGAGTACCAGCAGGTACACACTCCCCCTGTCAATACTCAGGCATAGATCATCCACTAAGGCGACCACAGCGGTCTCAACTCCGTATCCTGCCCTGAAGCCGGTTTGAAATGGGTCTAGAAAATCAGTGTCATCCAAGACTGCCTGGAGTTGGAAGGCAAGAGCCCTCTCAATCACCTTGCCCAAAAATGGAAGATTTGATACTGGCCTGTAGTTATTAAGGTCCAGGGGATCCAGAGAGGGCTTTTTTAGAAGCGGCCATACCACTGCCTCTTTTAAACATGATGGAAAACTCCCCTCCCTGAGAGATGCATTAATGATATGTTGTAGATGTGATCTAACTGCATCTCCTCCCTGGACGACCAGCCAAGAAGGACAGGGATCATGAGGGCAAGTCGTACTCCTCACACATCCAAGTACCTTGTCCACATCCTCGGTACTCACCAACTGAAACTGATCAAGTGTAATCCTACTCACGGAGTCGCTGGACACTCCACTGTCAGCCTCTGCTATAACAATGGCATCTAAGTCGGCTCTTATCCGAGAGATTTTATCTGAGAAATGATCGTTAAAGGCATCTTAGCGAACTACCGAAGGCTCTAAAATCGGATTCAGGGGAGAAGGTGCCTGGGTTAGACCCCTCACCACCCTGAACAGTTCTGCTGGATGTGAATTCGCAGACGCAATGCGCGCAGAGAAGAAAGCGTTCTTCGCTGTACGTATTGCCACCCCATAGGAACAAAGATGTTCTCTATGTTGTGTCTTGTCGGATATAAGTCGAGTTTTCCACCATCGGCGCTCCAGTCATCGTCCTTTCTGCTTCAACTCCCTGAGGTCTTTTGTATACCAGGGCGCCCTATTAGAAGTGGGCCGGAGAGGACGTTTGGGAGCGATCGTGTCGATAGCCCTAGTTAGGTCTTGATTCCATCTATTGACCAGGGCTTCTACAGGATCGTCGATGATACCAGCCATAGAACCCTCCAAGGCTTTCTGGAATCCAGAAGGATCCATCTGCCTTCGAGGGCGGACCATCATAATAGGTCCGCCACCCCTGCAGGGGCGGGTGGTAGCCGTGATACTAACCCTGACCAGAAAATGGTCTGTCCATGACAATTCAGAGGTATTCAATACTTCTGCCCACAGATCCATCTGTCCTGAACTGAAAACAGCATCGAGGGTGTGACCTGCTGAATGTGTGGGTCCAGAGACCAATTGGGATAGGCCCATGTTTGTCATGGATGCCTTGAACTTCTGAGCTCCACCTGACAACAAATGGGATGTTGAAGTTGCCCAGGACCAAAAGCCTAGACGAATCTAACACCAGCTCTGAGATCAGTTCCGTGAGCTTGGCCAGGGAGTCTGATAGGCAGCGGGGTGGCCGGTACACTAACAGAATCCCTAGTCTATCTCTGGCCTTCAGACTCAGGTACACACATTCAATATGATTCAATTCCAGAACAGGATGTCTGGTCAGGTTAAGATGGTTTTTGTAGACCACAGCTACTCTGCCCCCCCGCCCACTTTCCCTCACCTGTTCACTAACACAGTACCCAGCTGGGAGAGCCTGAGCCCATGTCGGGCCACTGTCATCTCCCAGCCAGGTCTCCGTGAAGCATGCCAGGTCGGCCTCCTCTTCTGTGAGTAGATTATGTTTGTTTTGTTTTTAACCGTCCTGGCATTGCACAGGAGCAAGGAAAGGTTCTGTGGGTGGCCTGGATCATTCCCTAAGATCCCCGGGGTAGCAGGGCGACCGGAAGGTAAGATGGGTGTTAGATATCCATCTCTCCTTCCCCTGTAATGGCATTTCGCCCTGCTATCGCCATATCTCCCTCTGCCCCACACAACAGATATTGGTGCTCCCAGACACATTTCAGTCGCCTTAAATTGTCCCGGCTCTCTCTCTTGCGCGCGCGAGAGAGAGAAAGAGAAGGGGTGGGGGAAGTGTGATGGTGCCTGCTGCACTTTCTCTTTCTCCCCCACTCACGCTACCCATTGCATTTCACAGCTGAGCAAAGAGTTGAACCTGGGTTTCCCACTTTCAAATGATAATATTCAAGTCACTTCAGCACCCCATTTCCATGGACAATTGATGGACATGTTGCACTTATTCTAAAATACTCTTACTCGGATTAAAATAAGTAAAAAAACCATGAAACTGACTTCAAAATATAGGGATATATGGAATCTAGATTTCCAGAAAGTGGAATATTAACATGGACCTCTGAATACTGACCCTCAGAAAAGCTTTGAAAATGACCTGAATCACAGCACATTGGAGAACTGTTCTCCACATGCTTTCATGATTCAGAAGACCAACTTGCTTTGCTAAGCTGACTATTCACTGAGATTTCCCCATAGCCCAGAATGTCCCCTCCATAGTTTCAAATACCAGGGTATAATTGTATGAGACAAACCTCGGGGAAATCAATGTGCACAAACTGTTGGCAGTTTTCCTTTAAATAGCTTGCACCAAAAAGGTCAAACACTTTCTTGAACTCACAATAGATTAAACAGTAGATTGGAATTTTTGTAGGTCCAGACAGGGTCAGCATCAATAGATGACATCCTTGGGCAGTTGCAAGGGGCAGCACCTGACAGGTCTCACTGCTGACACTTCCTTTGCCCCCCCCTTTTTTTAAAAAATATGTTTTTCAGCTAGCACGTCGAACAGCTCTAGGCAGTTGGGTCTGGCTGCCATTTTAATTTCCTAAAATGTCTGATAGCAATGCAACGTCAGAGGCATTGTGGGAAATAATGACTAGATCCAGGTCCTGGCACCAGGTAAGCCCACTAGAGGGAACTTTTCCCAGGGCCCTCCCAGGGCAGATGCCGAAAAACATCAACAACCCCACACCTTATTTTGAGATGTTCAGGTGTGTGGCTAGAATGTCCTTGGGCAATACTTTGGGTTATACCATCCTTTAAAAAAAATGAACTAAAATCTACATCACATTATGGTTGCAAGTTTTTTAGAAATCTGGATCAGATGACACCACCTCAGTCGTTCCCTTATATGTGGTGAGGAAGCGGAATGAAAGCACGTTTTACCATCCGGCATGCCTAATCTCCTTCCAGCTCTGCTGCCATTCATGTTTGGGCACAGTGTTCATACAGGAACTACTCAAATGCAATCTAGTGTAGCAGGCCTATTTAGCACTCACAGTTTCCCATACAAAATGTAGAAGAGAGATAAAACTCTCATTCCCCATCACACATACAGAAGTGATCAGGGTGGTATAGCCGAATTCAGCCCAGTCTCAATTTAGCAGTGAAGGCAAGGTCTGACAGAATGTGGACCACTATAAAATGGATCTCCATTCTTGTTGCAGGATGCTTTAGGATTCAGCTATTACATTCAGAACCAGCCACACTTAACACTGAGATCACTGATTTTATCAGTGTTTCGTTGTTCAAGACTGAAATATACCAAAAGAACAGCTGGTTAAGTTTTATAGACAATCCAACCACAATGCAAAATTGTGTGCTACAAATATGGCAATCTTCAGTCTTACTCAGCTACTGTATTGTACTTAGATCTCAGACTTAATCTTTTCACCTTTCTGTCTTTGTATGCTCAGTAAAACAGCACCAATTGAAGACTTACCTTTTTCATTTCCATTTGCATATTGTGGAGGCTTGTTTTTGTCAATGCTATTAAAGCTCTGACTTCTTCGATTTAAATTTGAGGCTCCCTGGACTTTGGTACTGCTGCCTGCAGCTGGCACCCTTGAGGGCCCGGGAAGCCTAGAATAGTACAGTCAGGAATAAATTGGTTGTACACTGTAAACTCACATGAAACAGGTAGTTTTTCAGTATAAATCCACAGAACAATGATTTTGGGGCAACACAATGACAACAAACAACAATATGATTCATGGTTAGTTAGACTCAACACTGCCAACAAAAGGTGTCAGCTTAACAGGCACAATAAGTGGGGGGGGGGGAGAGATGCTGTATAGGATCACAGACAAACATATAAGGATCCTTTGCATTTTCCATTCATACTACAAAAAAAAGATAATCTTTTATTCAAATCCTTCACTTACATATATTTCTAATAAATGTATAAAAGTAAAACAACCGTAGTGGGATAATATACTCTAGACACGATGTCTTAAATATACACTGTACTCAACTGTGAGATATTTATTTCTTCTATTGTTCCAGAGTCTTAGACATTTGCAATCGATATTCAATGAGGAATTCAGTGATTAATATAATTCACATATTCACTATTTCAAATTGAAACTCTTGAATGGAAGATATACATCTGCCTGAGAAGGCTATAGTTCAAGCTACATATTTCGACTTGTTGGTATTTGCTGCCACCATCTGAAACATCCTTGGTAGCAAAGTTAAAATTAATAAAGATGCTATTGCCTGCAACCCCTACAAGCCTACACTATACTGTCTGATTTGACATTCTGGTTTAGTTATTATGCAATCTTAAGCTTACTTAAATGCTATCTATAGACATTAATTCCCAAAACAATGTACATAAATTGGAAATTCAATAGACTTTTACTGACAGATTATTGAATGTAGATCAGAATTTTAAAAACATTGCTACCCTGGCACAGGAAGAAATCAGAGGAAAATAATATGTAGAGAAAATAGCAAATATTAAGTCTGGGTGTTTTGTTTTCTTTAATAAACAATGCTTTGGTTACTATATTTGCACATCAAAAAAAGCTGAAACTAATTCCACCTTTCTTATACAGAAATTATAAACAATAATATTTCAGACTTGACTACAATTGTTTGACTATTGATAATTGTTTGACTATTGATAATCCAGCGATTACAAATTGGAAAAAAAAATAATTGGATAATCCAGTGATTCAGTTCATTCCGAATATTTCACTGTGCTGGGAACAGAGTAGATTATCTAAGCTTTTATGGTCTGTGGCTACTGATTCAGTATGAATGTTCTAAAAACAATGTTCATTGTTTTATGAAAAGGACTACAAGAGCATTCGTAATACTTGAAAATAGATTTTAAAGCACTTCCAACACACATGCATTATATAAACAAAAACATGAGTAGTTTAAACATTAACTATGGGATTACTTACTTTCCACATGTATCCATTTATTCCAGTTGCAGTCATCCCTCCCCCCCATCAGTTTAAGCAACAAAGGAAATGCAAAGTGTGAAGCAACAGGTAATTCACAAGGGACATACTTCTAGTCAAAATTTTACAGACGCTGTTACAAATTTATAGTTAAACAAACAACAACTGTTCACTCCTAGACAGGATGAATTGGGCATAAGACAAAAGAGTCTGTGATAAATGGGATTGAAAACCTGTGACCACAGGTGCACAACAACTGGATTCTGGTATAGCTCATTCCAGGCTATCACCAGCAGCTCAAGACTGTGTTAGAAAACTGACTCTAGACATTGGATTACACAACTGGTAGTTCATTGTTAGCAATGAACTGGACAGCAAATGGTACACTCAGTTTTTAAAGGACTGGGTATAATCGACATAGACTGAACACAACAAGAGAAGCTACGAGTCCTCCTTTAGGAAACAAAGGCACAGATTTTAGTGGGCATAGGAAAGAAGGCCATAACCATGGCATAGACAGGACAGGCAATCAACATCTCGGCTGTCTAAGGCTGTTAGGATTTCCATCCATGTAAGATTATGGCATCATTCTATTTAATCACAGAAACAATAGTTGCCCCTAAGACTAAAGATTTCATACAAAACTTTAATGAAACATGACAGGCTGGAACAATGCTGGTTGCTCTATTCCAGTGGTTTTCAAACCATTTTCATAGGTACATCAGAAGCTCCTAATATCTGCACTGACTGGCAGTGGCTCTGGGTTTCAGAAGCCTTTCCCAGCCTTATCTGGAGACACCAACGATTGAACCTGGGACTTTTTTGCATGCAAAGCAAAGCTGAGCCATGACCCTTCCTACACGAAAAGCCAGATAATTTACTGGCGAGTTTGAAAACCAGTGTTCTTTTCCATTCTCAAGCCAACAATAAGGCTGTTCCACAGAAATCACCTGCTTCTTCTACTCGATTTATAAATTTACTGTTGTGCTTCTCCAAGCAATATCTCCTCTTTGAACTGGGCCAACTAACTGGAAAAGTGATGTATAGCTCACAGTGCTGTGAATGGTGCTGTCCCAACCAAAGTGACAGATGAACATATGAGCCTTGACTAATTGCACTCCATCTGTAGTTTATTCACTCACTGCCAGCCTTTTGTAGGTGTTGAAAAGTAACAAAAGTTCCTTTTAGGGCAGAGGTTCAGAACCTCAGGCCAGGGGCGGGCAGGTGGGCAATTCCGGCTTGTCTGTCTGCAGTTTAGGGCACAATCCTATGCATGTTTACAGATAAAACTTCTTTCTGTTTAAACATGCATAGGGTTGCACCCTTAGAGCCTATCTACACATGCAGGATAAACCACGTTGAAAACATTTTGAAAACTGTATATGGAGTGTGTCCTGGGCCCCAACAGTTCTCATAACTTTTATAAACTGTTTTAAACAGTTTTAACGCAGTAGTGTAGATAGGCTCTTAGTTGCAAAAATGGCTCTGCAATACAACTGAAGAATATGCCGCCAATCTTTTTTTAATCACATCTTTGTCTAGCCTATGTGTTGAACAAGAGGCATTAGAGCACTAAACTCCATCTAAAATCTTGACAACTCATTTAAGTCAGTTATGCTACATGCAGTATGTTAAGTAGCAACACAAAGATACATCTACAGCTATTACACAGAACTGTTATTTTTGCAAAGGGGGCAAGGCTTTTCCACTGGCCAAAAGAAATATCCTGCAAAGCCTGCATTTAAAATATGATGATAAAGAGCTTAATGTCTACTTTGGTTTAAAGAATAAAAATGCCAGTGGGCCGTGACTCTATTAAGCATCACTAGCAAGCAATAAATTAGAGATGTTAACTGACCTAGAAGGCTTTTTTTGACTGGTTGCAATTCCACTGTGATTAGACTGAGTTGCATATCTGGCTGTCAGACTGTATGAGAAGAAACAGAGAAATTGAATTAAAGAATTTTTTGAATATGCATAAAAAGCACAAACTTACCACCAAATGATGAGTTAATGTAATGCAATAACATGGATAGAAAACAAATTAATCAAAGAAAGAGTTAGATGTAATGTTTACACCATGAGTTTTCAAAGTACAGACTATGTTGTAATGCAATGCATTGTAAACTGCCCCATCTCATAAAGGAAGAAACACTTTGTCTTAAACAGAAGAGTGGTAAACTATCAACATACTAATTGTTTTAAAACACAAAATGCTTTGGTGCAATTAATTGTAATCCAAAGATCCACTTTCATCATTAATTGAAGATATTGTCTGTGTCCGAAAAGGCCATTCTTTACAGCTGTGGGTAACTTGTGTGTTCTTGTCTACAACTCCCATCAACCCCAACCAGCACAGCCAATGGTGAGGGATCATGGGAGTTGTAGGACAAAACATATGGAGGGCCACAAGTTGCTCACCTCTGCTGTAAGACACTTACAAGTATTAATGGGGATCATGCGCCATGATTTACCCTTAAATTTCATTCAGAAGTACAATTTTTGAATTTTATATAGCGTTTTAGTGCTTTTTTGCTACACCAAAACCTTTTAGGGGAAAAGGACTAATTAGAATGAGATACCATTAACATGACATTGCATACCAGATAGGTCTGATGCCTCATTATCATATGGCACAATTTGTCCAACTTCTGTTATTGTCCAACTCTACTGTCTGGGGAAGTGTATTGGAACATGGAGAAGATGACAATTTGTTCTAAGCACAGCTGTGCTAGCAACATGCAAAACACTGAGGTAGAAAATAAAATGCATAGGAAGGTGCTGGTGCTGGCACGGACCATAACATATCTATATCCAAGAGGTGATGGGAATGACAAGGGATGTGACATGACTGGACCTGGGATATGACATGGCAAAAGATATGAGGTGATTAGACAGCTTATCACTAGGTTAAATGGCTCCAGGACTCAACCACTTCAGAATGCAGGTGGGGGAATCACAAGAATGAATGTTTCACCATACCAAAAAAGCAAAACAAAACAATAATAATAATAATAATAATAATAAATAATAATAAATAATAATAATAATAAATAATAATAGAAAACTTAAAGAAAGTTAGGTGCCAGTCTGTCTCCCTGATGTGCAAGGGATGGCATGCAGGCACACAAGAGTCAGGAGGGAGGGAGGGGCCCAGCTAGGCTTCATCCAGGTTGTCTTGACCTATGATGGGCCAGCATAGCCACTTGTAGTCCTAGCAAAGAGAGCACTGTTGCATTCCAGATCTTTGGAACTAAGACTGCATCTAATAATGGAGTCTCTCGGAACTGTCAGGGGAGTGGAAATCAATGAACATAGCCAGAACATTGTCTGGGCTCTGCTAGTTTTCCCCAGATAGAAATGCAGGGTAGCAGCAGGAGACAGCAGTATGGGTGGGAAGGTGTTGGCAGGGAAGGGCAAGACCAACAGCTTAAAACAGCATTCAATTTGCTGGTATACTTGCATGTCAAATCAACTAAAAAGGAAGAAAACTTGAAAAAGTCTGCTGCATGATTAGTGGTTTTGTATGAATCCAGTCACTTTCATAAGTGAGGCTATTTCGCATCAACAAACAATGACAATTAGTTTCTGTGTGATAAGTTGGCATTATTCACCAGCCTCTTCCTGAAAGCAAGAACATTTCCATGTTGAAAAGGGGTAAGCAGTTCATTTGACTCACAAAGGCTGCTGACTACCTACTGAATAAAAGGGGCTTTGAGTTCAGATGACTATCTAAGGTCGGGGTGGGGGGGGGGTGGGAGGGGAGAGAGACTACATCATGTGCAATGGACTACTTGTGGCCAAATAACAGCAAGACTTATGGCACAGACAGTCATAAGGGACGAATACAGGCCTGTGATGAATGCTAAATTTGATACTAAACCCTGTGATTCATTATTGAAGTCTGGGTTAATAAACCAAATGGTAAAATGCTTCACTGGATTAAAAACAGGGTGCACTGTTAAGTGGATATGCTAACAATCTGGAAAGCCAAGTATGTTGCTAACTGTAAGTGCAAGATTTTTATTTTATTATCTGTAATAGTTTTTCACTTATATGGGACTCAGCACTGGAAAAAATCCTCAAACTAGTACTCAAATAGGTTGAGAAGCTTGGCATTTTCTCCTTTTAATTTCCATTCCTTTTAATCTAGATCTCATATTTGCAGCTCCTTTGTGATGCCATTTAAAATAGAAGCATTATACATTCTGCTTAGCTAAAAGTGATAGAATGTGAAAACACAATGCACTGTTAAAAGAAAACAGAAGAAAACCCCTAGCTATGGGTATATTACAGAAAACAATATTCTATACTAAACAGCAACAACACACCCAATAACCTACAAAGAAAGTGAAGAGATATGCTATAGCCTTAGGAATACACTAAGAACTTATTCTGCATAAGCCTCATTGAAAGGAATGGGAACTGGACAAAAACAAGTAGTGTTCTTTTTGAGAAGGTGTTTTCATTTATTTTCTGAACACCTTCAGTTGCCAGGTGGCCTATGTTTCTTTTCTTTTGGTCTTTCTTTTGGTCTTTTTTCTTTTTTTTTTTACATCAAGCAGATGCTCATCATTACCAGAAGAAATCCACTTCTGTCAATGGCAGACTTAGGAGGCCTCATGGGTTGGGGCTTAAACTTATCCAATGACAATAAGGGGTTGATAGCCACACTGCCTGGAGAAATGTTGCTAAGGTCAGATGTCATAGGAAACACTGGAAACACAGGAAGCAACTTTATACTGAGTCACATCAGGGGTCCATCTAGCCCAGTGGTCCATCTAGGCACTGACTGCAGCTTCCCAGAGAGTTAGGGAGGAATTTGTCCAGCCCTATCTGAAGATGCTGGGAATCGAACTTGGAACCTTCTGCATACAAAGCATGTGCTCTACCACTGACTTATAGTCCGGTGTCATCTGCTCAAGGCCATTCTCCTCCCATAGGCTGGCTCTAGGCATTTTGCTGCCTGAGGTGAAGGGCCAGATCCCCTGCATCCCTGTTCCAAGAACAGAAGCCAACTGGACTAGTAGTTGAATTTCGCTTCAACACTGGGGGCTGGACAGCACCCTCCGACGCACATGAAGGCAGCAGGCTAGCTTGAGAGATGGAGGTTGTGTCACACACACCTAAGTTCACCAACACATCTCCAGCCACCACCAACACCCCCAGCATTTGCCACCTGAGGCAGCCACCTCACTCTGCTTAATAGCAGAGCCAGCTCTCCTCCAAGGCAAGACCAGACTCAGCTCCTCTGCCTGCTAGACATAAGACTCTAGGGCTGTTTCTTATGCTTGCTGGCAAACAAGATTGTGTCCCACAGCTCAGTTGCTCTTTCCTTATACTTTTTATATGTTTTCCCCTACCCACCACTGCACACATTTTTGTTCACATTTTCCCCTAACATACAGATTTTTACACATTTTTGTTCAGAAAACTGTATCCAAAGAAGGTGAATACTGAATGATAACTGGATTTCAGTTTGCATTGGGAAGCACAATGTTAATGCCAGGGACACGTCTAAAGGGTCAGTGTTCCACCATAGTGCAGAATGTTTGTTTGCGGGTGATTGTTTTTGTTTCAAAAGGTCTACTGTTAAATGTTTTGTTTTTGTTTTTTAACTGTTGTATACTGTTGCCTCTTTCCATTTGTGAAACATACTTTGCCACGCACTGGATTTATCTAGTTTACTAACCTATCTGGATATACTGACACAATGCAGTAGATACACCCTGCATAATTATGAAACAATGAATTCATTTCGTTTTATTTATTTTAAATTATTTTTAGGACACCATTAAGGGTACACTGGCAATGTATGAAATAAAAACCATACAAACATGGATACAATATGAATCCATTAAATACATATTCAATAAAAGCACCATTTATTCAAAATAAAGGCATCTGTCAGGTATGCTTTAAGGTGGATTGGACACGATGGCCTTATAGGCCCCTTCCAACCCTACCATTCTATGATTCTATGATTTTCCTTTATTATTCCTGAAGCTTAGGAAATTTCCTTCTCAAGTATACTGACAAACTTGTCTCATTACCCCTAGAATAAAAAAAAAATACTTGAATCTTTTATCAAAGGTTAATGAGAAAATATTGCCAAGCACTGTTTGATTACATATAAAAAAGGTAAATTAGGGACAGCTCCTAAACTCCAGTGATTCTAACAGGGTATGATTACACCTATTAGTCATTATAATCACAGGAAAGCATATTTTTGTGGATATACAGTAGTTCACAGGTTTATGGACATCATATATAATCCAGATAAAAAGTAAAAAGTGTTAAGAGAATGATTTAAAGCAGTTTTCCCTAACCTCATCCCTCCAGATGTGCTGGACTACATCTCCCATTATCCTCACCAGCATGGCATTGCTGGGGAGTTGTAGCCTAACACATTTGGAGGACCCCAGATTGAGGAAGGCTGATTTAAATGGTAAAGGAGAAAGCTTTTTCCATCCCAACAGTGGCCAACTGCGGTTATTAGGCATTCAGTAAGTGTTAGGGCATGTAAGATGAAGTGTGAGGAAAGAAATTAAAGCATGTTCTTTTGCTAGGAGTAAATAGCAAAATGTAACTTCTGTGTGGAATTCAACCATATGGAGGATGATTCTAGATACTGTACGCTGACCCTAGAGTTGAAAGATGCTGATTATCTTGTGACAGAAAATCCGTTATCCCTCTCAACAGGAACAGTGTGAGCGGGAAAAGGGGAATTGCAGTGGGGAGAAGGGGAATAAAGGCCTCACGTGTTGACACATGTGGGCCATGTGAGGCAGGGGCAGGGCTGAGCCTATAAAGGCCGGTCCCGCCCTACATAGGCCTCTTGGTTCTTTTGCAGCTCCCACCCTCCCTCCCTGCTAGTATGGGATTCAGCCAGTCGCTCCCTTTGGGGGGAGGGCTGAGTAGGAATTTTTCCTTCCCATTATCGTGGGGAGGTTTTCACCTACTGGAGATTTTATTAGGAAGATGGATAAATAGGTTGATTTGTTGGCAGGGTGTGCGGGAATTTGATATAGCAAAATAGGGATGGTGACCACTCTGGCACCCTTCGGGTGATTGGCATATCCGGAGTTCCTGCTCCTCGTGAGTTTTACAGCTCCCGTGCCAGGATATGGTGTGCCTTTGGAGATTCTCCTGCCTCAGTTACTCAAGAGTTTCACAGCTTTGAGTGGGGATGACGTGGGGTGGTCTCTCCACACTTTCAAAGCGTTGTATAAAAGGGGAACTGGGTTTACTCGACTCCTGGCTTATGAGAGTGCCTCACTCATAAACCAGGCTAGTTGCCTGAGGTAAGGTTATAGATTCCTGCACTTCCACATGCAGATCCAGCAAGGGGTTGAATTTCCCTTATTGTTCAATGAAGAGGCCCTAGTTTATCCAAAGCTCTGGTGTCTGTGTCTTTATTCCATGCTTCCTTCTCCACTTGCAATTTGAAACACTTCCTAGTACAGGTCATATACAAAACCAAATAGTGATAGTTGCTATATATATATATATATATATACACACAAAGGGGTCTCTCAAGCCAGTGGCTTTATTACATTATTGTACCACAGAAGCTTGGCACAAAGTCTATGAGCTACAGAGAAGTTTTTGTGGGTTCTACCACTAAACCAGATTTTGGTGTCATGCAGTGGCACCCTTGATATTAAGTCTAGGTTAGAGAAAATACAAGTAGGAGAAAGAGTGCTGCATTGTGTTTTATGTACATAAACATTTAGCTGACTTTAAAACAATACTTTCCTCCTCCTGGGATTATTTTACATCTATTCTACTTTAGGTGAACAGTTCAAGACTTAGCTTTTCAAATTTCTTGCGGTTTATATGGAAAAGCAAGCGATGGCCTTGAACTCTTGATATTAGATTCCAAATTCTGTTTTCATGGTTCATTATGCATTGCTGGCTATCAGACTTGAGGTTACGCTATTCTACATTTATTTCCTGCTAGAAACTACAGTTTCATAACCACATACATCCTGCTATCGGGCGTCTGATGGCAGTTGATCTCAAGATAGCCTTTTAGGAATATTTTATTTTATAGAAAGATGGGCTATAAATCCATACAATACATAAAATTTTTGTTAGATTGACAAGAAAAATGGAACCATTCCCCAGTCTAGATAGTTGAGCATGCACATCTGTGACATAAATCTGTCAATGTTATAGTGTATAAAAAAAGAAAGAAAGAATAGAAACTAGCAACATGGAATGCATATTATTTAGCATTACAAATGCAGGTAAGAATTTGTTTCAAGCTACCATCAAAGTCCATAGGGTAAATTAGTAACGGTGTAGAAATAAGCAATGACAATGGAGCAGCCCTGTAGTTAGAAGGGCTGTATGTACTTTAGAATGACCCTCGGTATATAATAGCGTATTATTTTGCTTATTAATATTTAATATTTATTAATAGTATTGGTAATAGAATAACATCTCTAAGCAGTTCACATATACAAAGCCCTAAACAACTTGGGACCAGCATACCTAGCAAACCTCCTTGCCTTATATATACCTGGACGACAACTATGTTGGCCATTCCAAGACGAA
Organism: Anniella stebbinsi; assembly: GCA_029215795.1. Classification (NCBI taxonomy): domain Eukaryota; kingdom Metazoa; phylum Chordata; class Lepidosauria; order Squamata; family Anniellidae; genus Anniella; species Anniella stebbinsi. Next base: position 53,146,769 of record JARDYH010000003.1, read on the forward strand.
CTGGCCATTCCAAGACGAACTGAATGCCACCATGAAGAACCTTGGTGGCGGGCCTTCTCTGTAGTGGCACCCACCCTCTGGAAAACCCTCCCTCGTGCGGTTCGGAAGGCAGAAAACATTATATCTTTTAAACGCCTCCTGAAGACATACCTTGCCATGTTTTTAAATGTAGCCCGTTTTACACTGCCTTTTAAACTTTTTGATGTTTACATTTATATTGTTATTTTTTATGGTTTTTAATTGTGCACTGCCCAGAGAGCTTTGGCTGATGGGCAGTATAAAGATGTAATAATAAATTTTAAAAAATTAGAAATCACATTTAAATACATCACTAAAAACAATTTCAACTACAGTAAGAATACCACTCACATTTGTATTGCTTCTCTTCCCTCAGCTGTTTGCAACCAGCAGCCATTCTATCCGGTTGCACTGAGGGAGATGAGACGGAGAGCGAAAGCATTCCATTAGCCCTGCTAAATAATTAATGCCAGATAACTGAAGTATACAAATAACCAAACTACCAGATAACCAAACTAAAATGTTTGGAACAGATATCACCAAATTCTTGAGAAATTTCTGGCATCAGACAAAATGAACTATTGATCTAATCCATCATGCATCTCTTATGCCAACTTTAATTGAGTTTTAACTTGATGGATTATAAACAACAACCTGTAATGTGGTATACTGTGTGATTGTACAAAGAAAATGCCCATGGTGTGCTCGAATCTATGGCATTCTTCTCAAGTTTATGGCTATCGGTACTGAGTTGAGACGTTTTTATTTTCAAGTTAGCAAAATGGGATACGGAAGGAACAGAAAATGGCAAGGGAGTGATTATTGAAGAGCCGATTATTTGATTCATTGCTAAAGTAATAGTCACTGCAGGCCAAAAATCCACATGCAGGTGAAAAGCATGCATAAAGCTAGATCAGTCTTTTACATTTTTGCAGGGAAGTTCTAAAGGCTGAAGAGATAAAACTTTTAAAACTTGGTTGGAGGTGACTTGATTCTTAGGCAGTGAGCATTGCCACAACACAAGATGCAAAGAGAACTCCCACTGTTACCCACACAGCTTATTGCAATTGTGGAACTTTATGGTTATTTCGGCCCTTCTAGAATAGCAGATCACATGACAATATTGTGGCAGTTCAGTGCAAAGTACAATGCATATCAAGAATCTTTCAAGTTCTCTTTATATTTCATGACTACTTTAAATATTCATTGCCTTTGACAGTTAACGTGACAGAACTCACAAGGACTGCTAGTCTGTTGAGAGTCACCATTCCCATAGCTACCTCTGAAAAAACAGCAAAAGTAAAACATTATCCATAGTATGTAGGCTATAGTAAAAAATGGCTTTAAGTACCAGCTAACTAAATATATTTGCTTTTCTAAAGTAACACATGGTGAACTTTAATGAATTAACCAAATCCAGCTGCCTCTCAAGCTGTGACCACTGTGTCTGTACGTGATAACTTTGGTTTGTCTGCATCTTGGAATTTTGCTGACAGCTCCCTGAAATCAGTTACTTACTAATCCATGAATGGGAAAGAACTTTCATCTACATGTGTTTCCCCTTAGTATCTGGGTGGCTGAAAGACCATCACCATAGCAAGTTTAGATATGTGCTGCAATCATGAAATAAAACTTGCACAACATGGCACAAAATATAATATAATCATTGTTGCCATGCATTTCTGCTGACAGATATAATATAAGGTCATCAACATTGTGACCTTTTTTCTATTTGTAAAATAAACAAAAATGAAAGCATAACTAACTTGTAACTGTATTGCAGGAAAAGAGAATTCAATAAAAGTATTCAATATAACTATGTTCACTCTTCAGAATGCTTCTCTTTTTAAATTTTTTCATGAACAATATTAAAGTCCTTTCTTTTCATATTCATCTCCATCCATCTCTAGAAATGCATTGTGTGTGTGTGTGTGTGTTCAGTTCCATATATCAACTATTATTCATCTCCTAAACAAACCTGAAACTTAAATATAGCCGCTACCTTCAGAACTCTACTTGCTAACAATATTACCAGCAGGATAGCAAGATAATAAGAAATCAGTTAAATGTAGATGAACCTTCACTTCTAAATATGAAACATGTCTTGTGACTGAGCTTGTAAATTGAGAAATTCTTGGGTAGACAAGGAATAGTTTTTATCTAAGCTAAGCAGTTATGTGTCATTCTTAGACAGGACTTGGTTGTGGGGGTTGAGGATTAATGAGGTTTCTGCTATTAAGGAAAAACAATGGCTGAATTCGGACAACACGATAGTCAATGGTGGGGTAATAATAAACTTTACAGTTGTTCATCTAGGTGGTATTCCCCACACAACATGGTAATAAATAATCAACTGTGGTGTGGATAAGGATCAGCGCTGAGTTGACTATGGCAGCATTCGGACGACACGATAGTCAATACAACTGACTATTGTTCCCCCCTCCCCCCAGTTGCTTATTGTGTCATCCGAATTCAGCCAATGTCTTAATGAAAGCATTTTAGGTACTATATGTGTATTCTGGTATATTTATCTTTTATCATGTGCTGGTAAGGAACTTTGGTTTGTAGATATGTATAGTTAAATTCTTGCATGATATTATGGTGAACACAGGCCCTATAGACAAACTCAAATGAATACACAAAATTTGGTTGGAATTTGCCACTCAGTCCCACTCCCTTCCATGTGTATTCATGTGTGTCTTTCTATTATTATTATTATTAATAATAATAATAATAATAATATAATTCAGTTTATACCCTGCCTACTTATAAAATACCGTAGATGCGTGCGTGTGTGTGTGTGTGTCTGTGTCATTTGAAAGGTATATATATTGTTAATTTTAGTAAAAAGCAATCAAACTATCTCGTACAACTTTTGCTTACAAATGAAACCTCACTTCTCAATAAACCTGTAGAGGTGGTAGCTGCAGGCAGTCATTGGTGGAACACACGCCTATTTGATTAATTTGGCTCATTAGTGGAACATATGCCTATTTGATTAATTTGCAGGCAAAATACATGTTACCTTTAGTACTTAGCATGCAGTACATCTGTTCTGTTTCCTTACTTAACAGTAAATGCAGGGAACTGGCTTTAACCCTTTGTCCCCCACCCCACCCCATTGTCCTGGAAAATAGAGCCCCAGTTGAAATGAATGGAGGCTTTTTTCCCCTGTATAAATTGCAGGACTGGCTGCAGGGAGCAAAGGATTAAAGTTGCAATACCCCCTGCTAGGGTCTGAATCTTGATCAGGTTCCCGCATGTCCTTTTGAATAAGGAATAAGAACTGACATAGTTATGTGCCGTGCATTAAATGTAACATGTAGTTTGGCTGTGAGCATCTCTTTTATGTGATTCCAGAGAAGCATAATAATTTGAAGAGCTCTTACTCACTTTGAGAAGTATGCTGGAACAATGAAATATTTAAGGTTACCTGTTTGCACCTAGTGTAAATGGCCATTGTAATCCATAGCATGCCAGTTAGTTGACAAAATCCAAGTTACTCCTACTAGGGGATGTCCTGCTTTCACTTTAAGAATGCACTTTTACGATTCAAAATTCCTCTTATTGCACTTCATCTGCACTATGAAAATTGTGGACTTATTCACACATACTTTTAATGATGATAAGCTCTATGGGCTCCACATGCATCTGGAAAGAAATAAACTCCTGATTTTCACATTACACAGAGAAACTGAGTCATTCCGGGTGCTCTCCTGCTTTTGGGTTTCCTGTGGGCAACTAGTGGACCACAGTATGAACAGAATGCGGGACTAGATGGATACTTGGTCTGACCCAACATAGCTTGTCTTATCTTTTTAAGCATCCTCTCTGTTTTAGTATCCAAGCTGTTCTTTGAGTATGAGAGAAAGTGATGTTTTTGCCTAGTGAAAACATAACCCTTTGAAAAGCGCACAATGTTCTCAATGGAGAGCTTGCCATATGCGCGTCTGCCTCCAAAATGACCTACACTGACCAAAGGCCCAGCAAAAGGTAATTGCCCTGATTAATGCTTTTACAATCTACACTCCCTCATACAGAGGCATGACTACAGTGCCAGGTTACATTTTCACTCTTGTTTTATTGGAGCACAAAGAATGGCTCAATAGTTCCACCTCACATCCCAGTAAATCAAGATAAATGTGAACAATATTTTTACCATGCATTCTTCCAGTTAGAGTTAATAAATCAAATTCCTCTACTTGATTCAGAAATGTAGTTAAAGTCACATAAAGAATCTTATTGATCATTTGACCTTTAGGAAAAAGTTACATCTCAGATGTGGCAATTATTCTTAATTTAATTGAAATACAATCTATTTTCAATAAGGTGACGTTTAGTATGAGTAATGCACTTTTACATTCATATCCAAATTAAGATAAACCATCTGCAATGATATGACGGTGAAGGAGCAATTTCAGTGGTGCACCTATTTCTTTAAAATCCCCACAATGGAAAGTTAATGTGTTGCCCTAGTCTACTGGTTCCCTTGATCTTGATGTCACTTGAGCTTTCTTTTGATCTTTCCAAGCATCAGGTTACTCATCCATTTTTCAGTTCCTGCATTCTTGAATATGTACCAAACTGATTCTAGCAAAATGCATTCCTGCCCATCTCCTGGTACAGTCAAAGGGCTTCAGGCAGTGACACTTGCATCACCTAGTAGCAAAGTGCTCTGAAGGCTAACTACTCAATATTTTCACAACAAGAGTTCTAAAAGTGGACCCACAGTGCCATATTGGACAGACCGTGTGATATTTTTAAAATGTACAATTAAATTTGCAATGAAACTTACATATGCATGAATCAGCTTTATGAAAATTCAAGACAATTATAATAAACATTTTTATGGTGAACATGATCATGCTGTTAATGTGCAATTATTACATGGTTAATTTCAACTGGTATGTTTTAATCAGTAGCTATGGAAAGAGAGTTTCAAAATATTAAATTAAGACCAGTCAACATAAGGGTGCCATAACCAGACAACATGGAGCTTGCTAAACTATTATACTTTGCAGGCATTCTTGTTCAGATCTAGTTATTAGTAACTACAGTGTTTCTGATTATTATGCTTTGCCTCTATCATGATTGCTTAGCACTGCTGGGCATTGGTGAGGTCTGGGTTACAGGGTTCTGCAAGGGTTTGGGTGTTTACCAAGGTTTTGTGCCAGGTAGGTTTCTTAGGGAGGCAGGAAAAGGACTAGCATTGCAAGCTCCCAACGTTCTTATCCAGGCTTGAGCCCAGAAAATTCACCACCATGTCTGTACAGGTCACATGTAACTGTCATTCACATAAATAAATAAGACTAAGTTGAAACTACCAGAAAAATTATGTTTGTTTTATTTCCATCACATTTCTATCTAGGGTGACCAACTGTCAGGATTTCCCCTGATTTGTTTGAGTTTTTGTTCTATTTTGGGTGTCAGGGGGGATTTTATGTAATTTTCTATAATGCCCGGGAATGACACGCTTTCCCCTTCAAGGCTGCCATTAGGGGAAAGAGTGTCATTCCCAGACATTATACAAAATATCCTGATGGGAGCAGTGGGGAGAGGGGGAATGATATGCTTTCCCCTCCTCCATTCCAATCATGGCCGCCATTAGCATAGCAGTGGGGAATGACACACTTTCCAGACATCCCGGAAAGCACACTTTCCCGCCCCCCCCCCCACGGGTGTCCTCTTTTTTGGTTTCCCAAATATGGTCACTCTATACATTTCTAAATGAAGGATATGCACAGAATAGAGTCACTACATTATGACCTACATCAAAGCACTTTTGCATATAATTTTAAGCTTCATTGGGAAGTGTGTAACAGTTGACAACAATTTCACTGTGGGTTGGGTCTCAATAGCTAATATTTAAAAGGGGTGAAAAGCTAGTAAGAAAAACTCTTTATTCAACCTCTTGCCCTTTAAAAGCACTAAAAGGGAGCTACACATGTAATTAAACAAAGAACATATTCAATCAAATATATATGTCAAGTGTGTGCAGCTTTGTTATAATCATAAATTATGTTAAAATAATATGTTTTCTAAAGTGCATTCTTTGTCTATGCTTATAAAAGCCTGATCATCTGAGTGCTATGTTACTTAGGCCCATTCATGTCAATAGAATTCTTGCCTGAACTATTTAGCTAAATAATGTCTGGTTTGTATTCATTGTGGAACGTTTGGACTGCCTAAATGGTTTTTGCTTTCCTAAATGGATGTTTCCTTTCATCCTTACTCAAAGAGTCTTATATTCATGCAACAATCTGAATAGTACTTCCCCCTCTATAATCAGTCTTTGAATAATCCCATACATTGCAATAGTCAGAGTCACCTGTACTTTGGCTAGAAATCCTCTGATGTTCACCTGGCACATTTAATGCAATTATTTTGCTTCCAGTTTGAAGAGAAAGGAGGTAGTGTTCTCATTTGCCAGCACCAAACATGGTTCCACCTTTAAGAAGCCCAATGTGGCTCCTGAACTGGCTTAGCTGTACATGCTCCCAAGTCATGCTTTGATCTTTTTCTGGGAAACTACTAGCCTGGTTTTGCCTGTTCGTCTTTGATTTCTGTTGCTGCATTTCATTCCAACTTGTCTGCCTATCTCCCTTGTCTGCTACCTCCATGTACCCTGTTTCCAGCTTCTTTGGTCAAATATCACTGTTGAGTTTGCCAAATAGGTCTCTGTTTTGGAGATTTTTAGCTGTAATACTTTGATCTTCTGGCACACTGTTCCTCAAGTCCAGATCCTATCCCAGCCTCAAACCCTGCTGATACTTAGTCCGGATCTGATTTGTCTGCCCAATTTTAACAATGATACAGCAGTCATTTACCAGGCCAGAATTCCTTCTATTACCCTCTATCAACCTTCTATCCATCATATTCAGTAGAGATAAATGGCTGTATTTACAAGAATATAAGCAAACAGCATTCAGTACATCTTTATGTATTATTCAAGAAGGAATGTTCTGGCATATTTTAAGAACTGGAGTAATACTTTTTGTTAAAAAAACATTTGTTTTCAATGAAATAATGTGGTAATATCCATGAGTTCTTCTTGGTTCTGCTATCTACATGACAGTCATCTTATTCTATGTAACATGTGTAAGGCAACCCACAGCCTGTTGATGCCCTAGCTGCCTCTCCCACATTTCCTCCCTGCACCTCTATTGCTGTATCTCTATTCCCCTATGGCCTAAAATGGATTCTCTTGACAATCTAGCCTTCCGTACTCTCTCAAGAATAACATTACCATAGAGTGTGGAGGGCTGGAGTATCTTTTGCCACTCTAGCTCACTGTATTCCATCATTCTTCTCACAGTAAGATGGGCTAGATCAATCACCTCTCCTCTCAGAGTATGGAAATTAAAGCCTTCCCTGTGCAGGGAGGAAGAATCACAGCAGAAGGTGAGGTTTAACCCTTACCTACTCCAAAATCCTGATGAAGTCCCTACACCCATAGTGGGGAGGTAAGGTGTGTGTGTGTGTGTGTGTGTGTGTGAGAGAGAGAGAGAGAGAGAGAGAGAGAGAAAGAGTGACAGACAGACAGACAGACAGTGGCTGACCATATGAAAAGGAGGACAGGGCTCATGTAACTTTAAGAGTTGTAGAGAAAAGGGAATTTCAGCCAGTGTCATTTGTATGCAATTAGTTCCTGGTGAAATTCCCTCTTCATCACAACAGTTAAAGTTGCAGGGGCCCTGCCTTCTTTTGGATATGGTCACTCTAGTATAGTGCATGCACCTTTAACTGTTGTGATGACGAGGGGATTTCACCAGGAACTAATTGCATACAAATGACACTGGCTGAAATTCTCTTTTCTCTACAACTGTTAAAGTTATATGAGCCCTGTTCTCCTTTTCATATGGTCAGCCTAACAGTGGCTCAATTCGGACGACACGTTAATCAACTGAGAGGACTTAACCCACTGACAGTGTGTTAAAAAGGCAGCCTCAGTTCGGACGACATGTTGCAGCAGGGGATGCAAAGTTAAAATAACCACCCTGGTGGTTAAAAACGCACCAGGTTTTGACTGACAGCCCGGCCGCCATTTTCCACGCTTACCAAACTCCGGCAGTCCTCCAGCAGGTATCCCAGCACACACTGCAGCCGAAAACCATGGGCGTCGCCATCTTGGATGATGCAGGACACGCCTCCCAAACCCCATTGGCTGCCTCAGTCACTGGGCAGAACTCAGCAGCTTTGGGCAAAGAGACTGCCAGGAGCAACGGCAGCACCAATACAACACCCGCACCCCGCGCCCAGCAGAGCAATCCCAACGTTGGCACCCATGCCCCAGGGGGCCTCCCACCACCCTCCCCACACGGGGGACCTGGCAGTCGCCAGGAAGACCCACGGCCCCCAACCCCCAACCCCCCCTCCCTCCTAGAGCATTGTCCGCACACACAGGAAAGAAGGCAAGAGCGGGGTGGTTTGGAAAACTTTATTCAGCAGGGAAAGCAGACATGGGCAGTAAGGCACATGGGCACCAGTATGCCAGGGCTGAGCCCACAGAAGGGATAGGCGCCTCCGGGAAGGGAGGAGGAGGCGGCTGGAAGGCACAGCGGTGAAGAGTGGACGGCCGAGGCCACACCCCCAGGGAGCCATGCACGGAACGTGCCAAGGGGACGAGGCAGAGAGGGGTGGCATGCCAGGGAGAGATGCCAGTCCAGAGATGGGAGTACACAGGGTAGCGCAACCAGATCCAGGCACTGATGCTCTCACGCACCCGGGATGCCTCTGCATGGGAGCTCCCCAACGGGATTCTCCGGCCCTGGCAAAGGCTCGATGTCACGCCCATCCACAGCGATGGCGTCGGCATCCTCGCCCTCCCGAGGGAGGTCAGGGTGCTCGGCCAGTAACACGTCCCCACGGGACTCGCAGATGTTGTGCAGGATGCAGCAGCACACCATCACGTCCGGAATGATGTCGGACTGCAAGTCCAACAAGCTGAACAGGGAGCGCCAGCGCTCTTTTAGACGCCCAAAGGCACATTCCACAGGCAGGCGGGCATGGCAATGGTAGTAGTTGTATTTACGCTGCACATTGCTGCGTGGGTAGCGGTACGGGGCCATCAGCCACGGCTGCAGGGCGAACGCCTGGTCGGCTAGGAGGAGCGGACCCACCTCACGGCCACACACGGAAGCGGGACCAGACTTCAGGAAGCGCCCCAATGTAAGCTTGGCAGCCAGTGGGGAGTTCCAGAAGACAGCTGTGTTGTGGCTCCGCCGAGACACGCCCGCATACACGTCCAGGAAGTGGCCCTTGACATCCACAACCGCCTGCAGAACCATGCTGTAGAAATGCTTGCGGTTGAAGTACTCCTCGCCACGGGAGGGCGGGGCCAGGGTGCGCACGTGGATCGAGTCCATCGCCCCCACCGCCCGTGGGAAGCCCAGGGCACGGAAGCCACGCATGTTCTCCTTCTCGTCCCCCACCCGGATGACATCGGCCAGGTACAGCTCGTTCAGCACGCTCACCGTCTCACGGAAGATCTCGCACGCGGTAGACACGCCCACCCCGAAGATGGTCGACAGGGGCAAGTAGCCCACGTTGAACGCTAGCTTGTACAGTGTGAGGCCGAGCCGACGGGAGACTGGAATACATCTGCGCATATTTGTACACTCCCGCTGTAGGACAGGGGTCACCTCGGCCACCAACACCTCAAACGTTGTGCGAGACATGCGGAAGCTCCCACGGAAGTGCTCGTCGTCCCAGTCCTCCAAGTCCTGCATCTCATGCCACACGGCGTCCGTCCGGGGGAGCACCCAGCGGCGCATGCTTTCACGCTCGGCAAGAAACTCGGCCGACGTCGAGAGGGGAGGGGCACGATGCAGGGCTCCCTCGGCCGCGCCTTCGGCCAACGTCCCTGCCAGCAATGTGGAGGCTGCACGGGGATGAACCAGTGGCAGGATGGTGGCCCGAAGACAAGGCACAGCCTCCGTCGCCCCGAGCGGCCAGCGGAAGGTCTCCGCCCCGAACACTGGCTTTGCGGGCATGGCCCCACCTAGCCGGCGTAGGCGGGCACGGAATAGGTCTTCCTCGTCGGCATCACCATGGTTTTGCGTGGCCGCCTGGATCACTCCCTGCAAGCAGGCCGTCGCGAGCTCCCTCCGGGACATTTTCGCAAATGCCGGGTGGGCCAGAGAGGAGGCGGGCAGAACGGAAGGAGCGGTGGGCGAGGCGGAGCAGGAGGGTGGAGGGAGGTGGGGCTAGAGGTGGAGCATGGGACCGTCCACATCGTTAGCATGGGAATGAGAGGGCAGGAGGATTTGTTTAGGGTAAAGCGCACCTCCAAGGCTGAGGGGAGTGACAGGAAGCGGCCGGAGTGGGGCGCGTGATGGAGAATCGGCAGAGCAGGCCATTACTACGCTGTGACTAAGGGGGATGGGCGTACGCCTCCAAGCTGCCAAATAACCCTACGGCTGGCCGTGGTTCGGACGGCGATGGCGCCGGACGCTTCGTTCCAGACGTCGAATGTGACATATTATTTCTCCCAGGGCCACCTCCAGAGTGTGGAGACGGCGTGCCTTTTGGGCCCTCCGCCTTCTACGGATGGCACGGCGGAGGGAGCGCAGTTTCCCTGGGAGGCGAGAACAGAAGGGGGGAGAGGAGGGGGAGAGCCATCAGTGACACGGAGGCCACACTAACACCAATGCATACCACCCACCAGCCCAGTTACCAACCTCCATGCCGAAGGGCCCTTTGGCGTCGGACAATGTGCCCTGCTTGGTGGCCGTCGGACCTGTAGGGTGTTGTCATCACACCTGGTTCTGGCTGCAATGAGGGAAGATAGGGCCGGGGACGAGAGGCATCCAGCGCGTGCAACATTGTTGCATTGGGATGCTGATGGCCATAGCCTTGAGCGTCTAGACCGGGCTGAGGGAGGCGGCGACCAGAGGGTCGCGTATCTAATGGGGTCCTATCCAGTATAGGGGTGCGGGATGACGACATGGCCTTAGGCCATGTTGTCCTGAGTGGCCCTTTCCACCCCCTCCTCCTCCTCCTCCTCCCCCTCCCCTGGCTCCTCGCCCCCTCCTCCTCTCCCTCTTCGTCGGTGTCTGTTGGGATGGCGCGGCCCCTCTTTGGGCGGCCGCCTATGCTCCGGTGCATGTGCCCTCCGGCCGCCCCCCCTGCCTTCCCTGAGGCACCTGCTGCTGACGCTGTCGACTGTGGGGCCCGATACAGTGTGGCCATCGGTGGGGGCATGTACTGTTGTTGCTGTGGCGGCGCCATGTATCCGTACGGCCCCATGTAGGGCGCAGGCTGCGGTGGCCCATGGTAGGCCCCACGGAAGGATTGGGCAAGCTCCCTGAGCTCCTTGGTTTGGCGGTCGATAGCTGCTGTGCGCTCCCGCATGCCTCAGTCGATGATGGCATAGGTGGTGGCCATGGCCTTGGTCATGCCGGTGACATGGCGCTCCAGACCTATATGCACATCCCTCCCCGCCTCCCATGTGGCTTGGGCGCACTCCTCCACGGCTTGTGCGGCTGTGCGCGTGGCCCACACAGTGAGGACACGCTCCTTGGTGCGCCTGGCCTCCTCCTCGGCCGCCATGCGTGTGAACAGGCCGTGGATGCGCTCCCCAGTTGTCTCCGTGACAGAGACCAACTCCCTCGCCACCTGCAGCTGGTCTACCCTGCGCCTGTTGCGCATACACACACACCTCTGCGCGTTGGTCAGGGGACGGGCTTCTTCGGCCTCGACCTCACCGTGCTCGCCTACGTGCGGTGGCGGCGGCTCCTCCTCTAGGGGGGCCCCTCCCTCCATCGGCTCGTGCTCTGGTTGTGGGGACCCCTCGATCTCCCGCTCCAGCACGGCCTCCCCGGCCTCGAGCTCCACTTCCGACGGCACCTCCGCCTCCATCGCCTCCATCTCCACGTTCATTTCATCGGAAGCCTGCGTATCAATATGCAGCAGCTCTTCCTGGGACGGCGACAGTTCAGGCTCGAGTACGTCGCCCAGCTGTTGTTCCACGAGCAGCTCCATTTCATCCTGTTCCTCCTGGGAGACAGGCCCCATCTCCGTCACGACATCCAGGATCCCATGCGGTATGCCCTGCACCACAGTTGCGTGTTTCGAGGACCCTAGCCGCGTGCGTGGCGCTGGAACTGGCCGTGTCACTCGCCCTACGGTGGCAGCCATGCTCCCGTTCGTGAGAGTGTCCCGCGTACGGGACGGCCCTGGCTCTTCCTCTCCCTGCTGGGTCTCTGGCACCAGGGGGGCAGGTGCGGGGTCCTCTACTTGCATGTCCGCACAGATGAGGAGTAGGAAGGCCATGGGGCTGCTGCTGCTGGAGGAGACTGGCGTGGGGGTGATGAGGCGGTGGCTGTCCTGGGCGGCACAGGTGGCGGCCTCGCAAGCACCAATGGGACTTTGGGATGCTGCGGGCCGGCCATGCTTCAGCTGATGCCCTCGCAGCTTTCTTAGCAGGGGGTGGAGATGATGGTTTCGGGGCTGCCTTGGCAGGAGGAGCGGATGATGCCCTCGCAACTTTCTTGGCAGGGGGTGCGGATGATGGTTTCGGGGCTGCCTTGGCAGGAGGAGCGGATGATGCCCTCGCAACTTTCTTGGCAGGGGGTGCGGATGATGGTTTCGGGGCTGTCTTGGCAGGAGGAGTGGATGATGCCCTTACAACTTTCTTGGCAGGGGGTGCGGATGATGGTTTCGGGGCTGCCTTGGCAGGAAGAGCGGATGATGCCCTCGCAACTTTCTTGGCAGGAGGAGCGGGGGATGCTTTCAGGGGGGGCCTTGGCAGGAGAAGTGGATGATGCTCTCGCAACTTTCTTGGCAGGAGGAGCGGCGGATGCTTTCGGGGGGGCCTTAGCGGGGGGTGTTGGCCGTGGGTCGATTGGCCTTGCCGGGGGCTCCTGTTTCTGTGCGGTGGAGCCCTCTTCCCATTGCGCCCCTTGGTCCAGCCGTGCTCTTTGACGCGTGCGCGGAGGCTCGTTGGTGGCGACTCCGCTGCCCGCCATGTGCCCCGGGACGACGTCATGACACTCCAACAGCAGGCATGACAGTTCGTCATAGAAGGGCATGGTGCATGACTGGGCGCCAGTTCTTTTATTGTGAGTGACGACCTCCTTGAACTTCCTCTTGAGTCTGTGGAGCTTGTCCTTGCATTGCTTTCCATTGCGGTCGTATCCCCGTTCCTGCATTTTCTCGGCTAGCCATGGGTAGAGCTTATCATGCCTGGCAGTGGACATGATCCTCCTGGCTGCCGGGCTCCCCCAGAGCTCTATGAAGTGGCCGATCTCCTCTTCGGACCAGCGCAGCCAATGTCAGGGGATTGCGAGCCAATGTCCTCGGCCGGATCGTCCCTTGCCCCCTCTCTCTCTGGCTCCATGTTGCCAATGGGTGTGTGGTTCAGTGGTGAGGGTGGTCTGTGCCTTGGGCTGCCTTTCCCAGTCCCATGTGGATGTGTGTCGGTGGGTGCTGGTGGGCTCCAGTGGTTGCTGTGAATGTGCCCTGTGCGTAGCCGTTGTTGTCCATGGTGGCCGGGGCCTCTTCGTGTCCTTGGGATTGTTATGCATGCCTTCGTTCGTTTTCCACAACATCCGCAGGTGGCAGGGTGTCGCCCACGGGCACCAATTGCCTAGGCGTTTCTAGTGTCTTGGGGATAGGCTTTGCCTGCGCTCGCTGTCCAGCTGTGTTGGGCGAATGGGGGGGAGCTAGCTGGACGCTGCTTCCCCTGCCCTCGTCCTTCTGGGTGATGCGAGGGTGGGGGTGGCGTTGCGGTGGGGGTCACCTCTGGATGGGGTGCCATCCTCCCTGTTGGTGTGGGGGTGCTGCCCCTTGTTCCTGGGCGCCCGGGGTTGTTGCTTGCTCCGTCTCCCCCTCCCCCCCTTGCTCATGGCTCCGTTCTGGTGCGCTTCCCTGTCCATGTGGGTAGCTGACTGGGCACTCTGCGTGAGTGCTTGCAGGAGCCGGCTCTTTTTTGAGCTCTGTGCCGGCTGCCTGGTGGGGGAGGCGGGCATCCTGGTTGCTATGGCGGCGAAACCAGCGCTCCGTTTCATCCGCGCCCGAGCTCCCAGCCGCTTCCTGCTGTTCTTGCCGCTCTCCTCTATGGTCTTTTCCGTTAACGTACTCACCTCGGTTGTTTAACCCACGCACCTCAAGTGGCTGAATTCGGACAAAACGTTAGTCAATTGACTAACTTTTAATCAACTCGCAAGTGAGTTGTTTAACTCTGTTGTTTAAAACTGCGACTTAAACAACTGTGGGTTGGTTAACCGTTGTGTGGCTGAATTCGGACGACACGTTGGGTTAACCCACTGACGGCTGTTTAACGTAACACCCGTTGGTTAACGTGTCGTCCAAATTGAGCCACTGTGTGTGTGTCTCTAGATGAGGTATGGGCAGCACTCTGGGAAGGGGAAGAACATAAACCCTATACTGTAATTTTCACACAACAAACACTGTAAGATGAGGATATTGCTTCCCTTTCAAGAAAAAACTATACTCTTTCTTCTTCTTTACTTTAACTAATCTCTCAGGTTGATTTCCCCAGGATGACTTCCCACTCTCCGGCATTATTGCAAGAATTCTACTCATCAAGTAGTGAGTTTCCCCACGCTACTCCATGTCATTGCTGATTGCCGACATAAGTCAGTGATAACCACTCATACATTATAGACTTAAAATATAGCTGTTAATCTGAAGTAACTGTTTGATAATAGCTACAATCCTATGCACACTTACACTGGAGTAAGTCTAACTGGATTTAGGCTTACTTCTAAATAATGTATTTACATGCAGTTAAGATTGTATTCTGAGTTCTCACTTCAGACCCCCTCTAGATGGATTCCGTTTGACGCCTGGTTAGCCGATTATGCGCATAATCGCTGAAGCGCTTTATCGTAAATGCTTGTATGCAGGAGGTAATTGAGCGCACAACTGGTGGCCTTACCGGTTGTTTGAAATGCGCTTTACAAGTAGTTAATGCGGAGAATCGCTTGTTCACATAGTCAAAACGCGCTTTAACTGACGGAGCAAAATAAAATTAGCTATTTAACGCGCATTCGATAATGCGCATAATCGGAGAGAAAAAGCACCTCAACTCCTGATTTACGCTCCACTCTTGTAGAGGTAAAAATTTTAATGAGACTTCAAAGAGCTTTAAACGTCTGGTGTAGAGGCAGCCTCAGTTATCTTGAACATCTTTGCTACAAGATAAAAACAATTCAACCGCAGATTTTCCCAAAGGAATATTCTGACCTACCTGGACTGCATATCTTGCTGTGTTTTGGGCTGGCCAATCTCAGTGGGAGGTGGAGAATGAGAGACGTGCTGCTGTAGCTCTACCAAAGACTGATAGTATTGTTGCTGTTGGTGTTGTTGCTGTTTATAACGAGACAAACTGAAAAACAGCCCTAAAATCGCTTTCAAATTTCCATTCCTTATTTCTGAAAGAAGAAGAAGAAAAAAAAAGGAAGTGAAAATATATTTTAAAAATAGATTTTCAATTTTGTCTTCACAGTTGTGCATAATGGATGTTACGGGTATTTTCAGGTCAATAAATCTGCTAAAGTTTGATTCTGTGTCACTTAGGAACCAGTGTTTTGGCAGAATCCTGCATCTGATATTTTTTTTCTCTTGTGTGAAGTCCTCACTGGTTACCACCTCAAAGTTTATCCACCGGAAATGTTTAGCAAAGCAAAAATCATGACAGCATACCATATCTACTGAAGGCTTAATGCAGGAATGGCTTACAATTCCCATAATTCTAAGCCACCATAGCTAAAACACCTGGAGGGCTACAAATTGCCCACCCTGGTCTAATGGATTCTGGATCATTTAGGTGGGCTATGATGAATTAATTAAATTAAAATAAAATATTTCCTTATGTTGTTGTTAAACTGGTATTGTGCCTATTACTAGTTTTATTGGGTTCTGAATCCCTCAAAGTTCGTTAAGAAAACAGTTGGTATCAGCTGGACTTATGGATGAAGTAGAAGATGGAAGAAGTGGAGAGAAAACACAAGAATGTTACAAGTGGAACCCAATGACTCCATCAAGTTTCATGAGCAAGATGGGGCAATTTGTCTATTTGGATGCTGAAGAGAAGACCAACTAAGACAGGAAGTGGGGGATGGAATTCTCTAAGTCTCTCTAAGAGTCAAGGAGGGATCTTCCAGGAGCTTATCAAACAGGAGGCTTAGGCTCAGAAATCATCTTCCCCATCCATGGGAATTCAGTCTTTGTCGGAGGGGAGGGAGGATGGGAATTGACAGATCTCAGAGTCCACCACAGGGACAAGCAGGTGGAGTTGAGAGGGGGTGGGAGGCAGTCTGCCAAGCTAGCTACTCACTAGAGGTTACAGCTTGAAGACTCTCCCTGAAGGAAGGGTTCTGTAAAAGCCTGTTGAGCATGGCAGGAAACTGTCTATTTAGTTGATAGGCAACTGCTTTGCTGCTTTGCTTTGTCAAGCTAATTAAGCTTAGAGCAATCGCAGTCCCTTCAGGTGAAGAGATGTCTATTTACTGAATAAAGCTTTGTAGATTGCACAGCAGTCTTCATTATTGTCTCACAACTCGGTGGGAGGGCCTGGAATCATGACATCCATGGATATCTGTCTGGAGCTGTGGGAAGGTCCAGACAATGTCATCTTCCATTTGTAACCCATCCATGTTTCCCCACTACTTCATCCATCTTTCTTCTTACCACATAAAAGCTGTTAGGGTAGGAAAGATAGAATATGTGTGCAATGTATTTTGACTGGGAGCACTAGGAGCCCTCCGTCTGAAAGCATCCAGAGACAGGAAAGGTTGACTAAATAGAATGCCAGAGCTATGTGATGATTCTGAGTAAAGTCTCTAGGGCACAGTCCTATACTTTATCTAGGCTGACCATATGAAAAGGAGGACAGAGCTCATGTAACTTTAACAGTTGTAGAGAAAAGGGAATTTCAGCCGGCATCATTTGTATGCAATTAGTTCCTGGTGAAATTCCTTCTTCATTACAACAGTTAAAGCTGCAGGGGCCCTGCCCTCTTTTGTATCTGGTCACTCTAGTATGATGCCTGCAACTTTAATTGTTGTGATAGTTAGCCAAAGCGTAGCCATCTTTGCTTACACGTACAGAATGCTGGGAACCTTGCTCAAGGCTGAAGGAAAATTTAGAGTGCATATGCAGCTGAAAAGGCCTTGCCACAAGCCCGGTTTCATCTGATTGTAGCATTTGTCCTAATGCAAGGCCGTCAGCGCATCTCATCAGAAGCTACAGAATCTACCCCAGTAACAACTGAAACATGCGCAGTAGCTTTCAACAGTGTGTCAAAGGGCAGAGACTCTCTCGTTGGAATGCATGGGGTTTTGCTTGCGCTGTATAAAGCAATGACGTAGATCTTATGCTGTATAGTATAAAAGGGGGGGCTTGCGTGCCCCTAGGGGTGGCTCTAGTGAGCTGGCAGCTTGCTGGAGTGCACCCGCTCAGCTGAACGTAATAAAAGTGCATTGGACCAGATCTTTGGAGTCTGTGCTTCTTAGTGGGAATTGGCATATCTCCTAGGAAAACGAGCCTGTTACTTTTGGGCAACATGATGAAGAGGGGATTTCACCAGGTCCTAACTGCAAACAAATGACACCTGCTGAAATTCCCTTTTCTCTGCAACTGTTAAAGCTACATGAGCCCTGTCCTCCTTTTCAAATGCTCAGCCTACTTTTATCAGACAGGAAAAAAGGCCTAAAACTTCCCAGTCAGAATGCTGGGAATTGTAGGGCTTTTTTCTCTCTGAACAGGCATAAGAGTGCTGAATGTCCTATAGGGCATGCACTGGGAAACAAAACCAGGGAGCTCATGTAGATTCCCAGTGCTTTTTCCCTTTTGCTTACATTCCACCAGACAATGAAGTGCTGAGGGCCTTGCATACAATCCTTCCACCCAGCACTGAAGTGACTAATCCCCTCCACCAACACAAGTCATTCTGCCAACTATGGTGACAGGAGTAGAGAGCTGCCTTTATTATAGTAGGTATTTTTAAAAGGGGTCATTGTAACCCACTACACCAAAAAAGGTCACAGAGACACCAGAAATTCTCAAGGTGGTTCAATATTAAATTTAACATGGATCCCCACTGTACTGAAAATACACCATTCATGAACATGATAGACCAGTAGAAAAAGTAAAAGCTCAGTCACTGTTCAAGGCTTGGACTCTCAACTTCAACTTTGTCTCCCACTAGGCTGACCAGATAAAATCCAGGTCAGGGCTCCTGTAACTTTAACAGTTGTAGAGAAAAGGGAATTTCAGCCAGTGTCATTTGTATGCAATTAGTTCCTGGTGAAATTCCCTCTTCATCATAGCAGTTAAAGTTGCAGAGGCCCTAGCTTCTTTTGCATATGGTCACTCTAGTATAGTGCCTGCAACTTTAACTGTTGTGATGAAGAGGGAATTTCACCAGGAACTAATTGCATACAAATGACACTGGTTGAAATTCCCTTTTCTCTACAACTGTTAAAGTTACAGGAGCCCTGACCTGGATTTTATCTGGTCACCCTATCTCCCACTCTCCATCCACACTTCAGTGTTCATGTTGGATCAGATCAGCAACTCCTTCCACAGCTAAGCCCTGCTCCCAAAGCAGAAAGCAAGATTCTGCAAGTCAGTAGCTGGGTCTTAGATCTTCTTTAACCTTGATTACAGGAGCAGTTATTTTTGTGTTGCTTGATAATCCCTTGGGGCACTCTATCTTCCTATCCTCCCCACAACCCAACCCATTTCAGGTCCCTGAAAAATCACAACATTCAGTTTTCTTTCCATAATAAAGATGTGCCTCAAACTACATTATAAACATACTATACTTATAGATATGATGCAACATGGAACAAAAAGATAACTATCTTGTTTCAATCATAGATAATTAGCTTAAATTAATTCAAAATGTCTAGATGCAGCTCTTGGGTAAACTTATAAAATAGAAAGTAAACGTGAAAGAATGAATAGTAAAAGCAAAAAACCGGCAGCCAATATAAGGTGTACATCTGCACATGTTAGTATGCTTAAAAAGTTCAGCCAGGAAACAGTATATATTATTTTATTTTATTTTTTAAAAACTTTACTTTTAACATTCCAGAAATTTTTAAAAAATCATGTTTCTGACTATAAAGTTTGAAAAACATCAGATGCTCAGGCCAGAGTAGGCTGTTGTTATATTTTTACTCTTTCCAGCACTCCGGATCGTTCAGAACTGACTGTGTAACACAAAACACACACACACGCACAAACACACACACACACATATACACACACACACACACACACACACACACATATATTTCAGGCCAGACTTTTCTTTTTTAACACTGCAAAATCATTTAATGGCTATAGACAGTTTTGTTTGGTGATTAGATTATATACCTTTTACGGCCCTGATCTAGTAACTCTATTCTCTACTGTTCAGACACAGCTGCTATATATAAAGCAGCTTGGGCAGTAAAGTTGTATGGAAAAATGTGAGCAGCAGCCATATAATCTATTTGGCACATAAGCCTGCTTTGTAGCCAAGTTTCTAAAGCACTTAGACAATAAGCATAATTAAGATGATTAATTGTGCACATTATTTTATTTTATTTCATACCTTATCTTTCCACCCAACAGGTGCACACAACTGGTGCAAAGGTTTGAGCATCTACACACAAGGGGTGATGCTTGAGACATGTGGGATCATGCAGAAACATGGTAACACCTCTGGTGTATTCAACACGATGGGACTATTTACACAAACTTGAAACTAAAAGAATCAACCCATACAAATCCAGCATCACATCCTTATTCGCTACCACCACCAGCAAATTAGTAAAACAGTTTCTTTAGTTGCTGCTGCTTTACTACACCCATTTTTCCCAGTCCAACCAGACAGTTTCCAATCCAGCTGATAGAGTTGTCCAGACATAGCGCGTGTCAGAAGAACAGCAATTGTTCCAAGCAGCTGGGGTTTTTTTGGGGGGGGGAGGGCTGGATTAGGGATGTACAGATTTTGTGAATTGCATTCTGTCTGTGTTTTGCAGATTGGCAGGCATCTTTTGTTCCCTTGTCCATTCATTCATAGAATCAGATTTTTTAAAGGGATGTATGAGAATTTTATTCCACTTGCACTAATATGCAATTGCGTAGGGTGACTACATGGAAAGGAGGACAGGGCTCCTGTATCTTTAACAGCTGTAAAGAAAAGGGAATTTCAGCAGGTGTCATTTGTACGCATGCAGCACCAGGTGAAATTCCGTCCTCATCACAACAGTTAAAGCTGCAGGAGCCCTGCCCTCTTTTATTTATTTATTCATTTATTTATTACATTTATATACCGCCCCATAGCCAAAGCTCTCTGGGCGGTTTACAAAAATTAAAAGATTGAACATTAAAAAGTCAATATACACAATTTAAAACCATAAACCATAAAACAACTATTTTTTTAAACATTTTAAACTTTTAAGCCTAACCAAAAGTTCAATTAAAAACCTCAACTTCAGCTGTTAAAATGCCTGGGAGAAAAGAAAAGATTTGATCTGACACTGAAAAGATAACATTGTTGGTGCCAGGCGGGCCTCATCGGGGAGATCATTCCATAATTGGGGGGGCCACCACAGAGAAGTCCACAAGTCTGCAGAATCCATATTACTTGGGAAAAGCTGGTCTGCTGAGGAATCCACAGTTCAGATTCATAAAAATCTGAACTCATTTCAATCCATTGCAGATGTCTCCAGAATTCCTAGGCTAGATATAGTTTCTCTCTGAACTTTCCTCTTTGACAAATATCTGCTGTTTGTTTGGATACAGACTTAGGGCACAATCCTATGCATGTTTAGACAGAAAAAAGTCCTACAATTCCCAACATTTCCCAGCTAGGACTTTTTTTCTGTCTAAAACATGCAGAGGACTGCTGGCTCTGCGACCAATCATAGAAGTATTTACACACTGGGAAGATAAACTAGAAAAACCAAAGGGACTATCTCATCATTATCCCATGAATTTAATAAGCTATCTTGTCTTTACTGACGGCTGATAATTCCAACTGTAGATAATTCAGTCATTCAGGATTGAACGTTAAATTGCCTTCCAACATTATCCGTCTTTGCAAATTGTTTTGAGTTATAAACTGTTATGAGATTTATCTACCTGAATACCTGAGGAAGACTTCCCATAGTCAAAAATTTCACCAGGGGTCCGTAGTAAATTGCAATTATATCCTTTTTGTAGATTGCAATTATATCCTTTTTGTAGCCTGCCAGATATACCTGTAAAATGCCAGGTATAACTTTTTTGGTGTGACTGATTGCCAGACATGTACTGATATTGTTGTGTTTGATTCCTGCACTGAGTACGGGTTGGACTCAATGGCCTTATAGGACCTTCCAACTCTACTGTTCTATGTTTCCATGAAAACCCATTGATTGTCCATTATTGATATGACTGTTCTGAGTAATAACTGTTTAATTTTAACCATTCAATATTATATATTTTACACCAAAAAAGCCAATTTTGGTTCTTTGCACCTGGAGTATTTGTTCTGAACTTATTAATTGGGAACCTCATCTTTTTTTGTTTTGTAAGTCTGGATCCAACCTAATGCATTTTAAAATTTCAGCCTGTTGCTTCGAGGGAAAACAGAATTAAGCCTATTATACTCGTATCTCTACTTCAATCATCCCTTCACTGTGTTGAAGTAAAGCAAAGGACATAGAGAGGAAAGCTCAGAAAGTAAGGCTATTGTGGATTATTTTTATTTATTGTTGGAGACAGAAGAAACACATTTAATAAAAACACATGTCTCAATTATAATAAAAGCACTTATATAAAAACCCCAAAACACAATCCTATACATATTTACTCAAAGTAAATCCTGTTGTGTTCATTGAGCTTTTAGAAGGAAGCTTTTTATCTAGTTACGGCTTCTTCTTGATCTTTATACAGCAGAGAACACAATACTACATCATGTGTGGTTTTGGAGCTTCTCCGCTTTTCAAAAAGAAACAGAATTAAAGTGGATAAAATCCCAACGCATTATGTCATTCTGAGGAAGGTTATGTCCATTGCTTTTCTTTTTAAGTGTTCTTATATTAAGTTACCATCATCAATTTCTTAAAGGGTGCACCTCGGTAACCCCAGTGTATTGGCTGTCATTCTAAGAACATTTATTATGGCCTTACTCTTTAAGGATACACATTATGATTTATTAGGTGAGAGCAGCTTCACAAAACATCCTGTACAAAAAAACTTACATTCATAAATAGAGTTAGTGATTACATAGACAGTTACAGTACAGCTATGTGGAGATTGCTAGTGTAGTGAACACACAGGGATCCTGCATATTTCCTTTTTGATCTCAAAAACTTGCCTCCGATATGGAAAATTCAATGCTGTAGTCATTCTGTATACACTGACAATGTGTATGCCTGGTTGAATTGAGTATTTTGTTCGAAATTTGTCACAAATATTAGTTTCAAATGTAATTTTGAATACAAATCAAGGGTGTAAAATGTACTCTTTTAAAATATGAGTAATAGTAAATCATTATTGAATTATAATAGTTTGGGGCAAATAGGAACATTTATATTATGCATCTGTAAGACAGGCAGCAATAATTTTTAAAAAACTTAGAAAACAGCTTTGCAATATTTCTATACTTTTTCACCCCATTTCAACACAACGCTTCAGCAGAATGCAGCCTTGATCAGTAAGTGGACTTGGAACACCTGAAAGTTGTATATGTTCTAGAGGTTAAAAATAAAATTGAAAGGTTTTTAAGAACTGTAACATCCTTTTCCAGGATCGTGAAATATATCTACATGGATAAATGTGAGCAGGAGGAACAATTATACTTCCAAATATTCCCCACTGAAATTAACTGTGTTCTTCTGAGTATGTGTGAGAAAACATCTTTCACTATTTGGAATTCTCTACATTGCTCATTTATATGTCAAGAAATTAATTACTTCACATGTCAAGAGATGGGAGCTATTAATTTTGTGAAAATATGTTTTTGTGACAACTACATTTTGCATTTACTGTTAAAGAGAAGCCATAATTCAAAACTTAGTACTGTATTAGTCATTTCTGCTAAAAGAATAATTTCTGTCTTCAGCTTCAGGATACACTAAGGGCAGTCCCATATGGAGGCTAAAATACCGAGGAATCTCAAACCCTGCCAAAATCAGGAGAGTGTGCTCAATCACTTCATAGTATTAAGAGCCACTGAATATGCTGCTACTTTAGAGTTCTTCAGAAAGGTACAGCATAATGTAATAAACATGATTTACACACAGCAGGCAAACCTGCACACATAAAAATGTAAATTATACTCTGATCTTTAAAAGAATTGTAATTTTAAATACCTATTAATTTTCTCTGACAACACCAGACAACAGGTCATGCATCCAAAAACGACGATTTCTACAAATTGACCCAACTTCTGAAGTATATATTTGCACATTCCCATGTGACGCTGTACATAATTCATAGCACAGTTCATAAGCACAATAAAACACAGTCTTTAAATTAGTTTTGCCAAAACGATGTTTGCTGTTATCTTAAGTGGGCTTTGGATCATGCCCTATTTCAGTGATCTGCACTATAAGTCACACACACACATTTTCCAGAAATGTGTTTGTGGAAAGCATACTTGAAGCTACATATATCTTTAGGAAAGAGAGGAAATGGAGAGCACATATACAAGGGGAAAGTGCTAATTTAAATAAATGGGCTACGTTTCCCATAGGAAATGTTCATTTTCTTGTATAGTTATAATTTATACCAAGGAAGTCAAACCGAAATGATGTATTTCATAAATAACAAATATCTTTTCCCATATGGTATTTTGCAAAGAAAGGTTCAAGAAGTACTTTTCAGGAAGGTATTTCACTATCTCTGCTGGCAGAGTGTTTTTCTTACCTTCGGCAGAAAGACCTTGGACATTTACTCCTCTGGCTGCCAGAAAGCTAAGACAGACATCAACATTCTCAATCTGCAAAATGAACATGAAAGTGCAAAGCAGTTAAAGGCTATTTTACAAGACGGACTTGAACGCAGCAAATGGCTTGGAGAAAAAAAGAAATGAATACTTTACATTCATCACATACTCCAGTACTTTAGAAAAGTTTAACAAGAATGATTACTGCTAATTGGGCAGCTCCTATAAAAGCTTTCATTGTCCACTTTGGGGCTTAAAAACAATTCATAAAGGGTTGATCCAGAATGGCATGCTGACAAATCAGCAACCCACCTACTTACCATAATACTGGATTTTGTACACACAAATAAGCAATAATGAAAGCTTCCATACAGAACGCAATACTGTGGTGTCTGTACAAAGACATGATGATTGCCTGCTTCAACAAAAATAGGTCAACAAAAACAATTGACAAATATGTCAAAAGTATTTGCCTGGAATGGGGTGTGATATAATAAGTAAATGCCTTTTGAGCTTTGTATATGAGTTATGTCTTACATTCCTTCACATTGGTATCCAGAAACAAAAGCTATTAATTACCAATAGATTTTATGCAGTTCTGGGTCAGCCTGTCCTAACCTGGTGACCTCTAGATGTGTAAAGACTACAAATCCCATCAACCCCATCTACCCATGGCAAACATGCTTTGGGGTGATGGGGGCTGTAATCCAATATATCTGGAGACTGTCAAGTTGGGGAACACTGTGTAGTAGTGCTGTTCAGGCAAATGTGCATAGACTTAAAGTGGGTAAGGGTCAGCTCCATGCATGTTGGCTTCATCCCTACATTTCTGCATGGGCCGGGCCCCACCCACTTCATTCAGACATTGTCATGTTGAATCAGCAAGGTCTGAAAGGGAGTTCTACTCGCTTTCGCTTGAACACAAGTAGAACTCTCCGCACGGTTGTGGACACTGCATTATCAGGATTCCCTGCTGCACGGAAAGTTGTACTCATGTTCATGTTCATAATAATGATAGAAATTACAAGAGCTTTAAGGACACTAAAACACTAGAAAGGAGAAGAGCTTTAATGACATTAGAAAAAAACGTCAAATGGATTAAGCTTAGGTATTGTCTGATTCAGGGCCTCACCAATAACATAATTCCAGGTCTTTTGCCTATTTGTAGCTTGAACAGACAAACAATAGAGGAAAGGCCTACCTCACAATGGTGAGAAACATAAAACTATATGAAAGCAGGAAACAACATCTTTGCAAATTTAGTGGAATGAGAGTAAATGAAGGCATGGGTGAAGATAACATTTACAGCTTGGTGTTATGTAAGCATATGTGAACCTTAAAAATGGTGCCCAAATAGTAAACAGTATAAAAATGGTTTAAAAATTAATTCATTTTGTAGAACAAAATTAAATCTATTGGGCTGTATCCAATGGGGATGCTCTTCTGGTTCTGTTATGCTTGTGAGGGCAACCACACATGCTTCTAAAAATAACCCTAGAAATGAGCAAAGATGCTGCCTTCCAGATTGGGAAAGGTCTCTCTTCTTCACACTCTGCTAACCTGCCCCATTTTGAAAATGAGTGTTTTCATTTATTTGAGGATATTAATAAAGTGTGAAAGGCCTGTTGCATGAGCGGCCTTCACACGAGTACATGGGCACAATGGGATGCCTGCCAGTGAAGGTTATTCAGATTTCATGCCATTTATTTTTGGCATTTAAACTACTTTAGCATTATGATTAAGTTCTATGTGTTTTGGTGTGACTTTTTTAAATTAATCATTTCAGTTGGTAGCATGCCTTAATTACTAAAGATATATTGCGGAACAGAGGCGAGTAAATAACGAGACGACACAGTATATATGGGTTTAAACATGGGCCACATTTATTTAAAGATCTGCAAAGGTGGGGAACTCCTATGCGGGCATCTCGTCCCATGGCATCATCATGCCATAATCTAGGAATGGGCAACCCATTCTCAACCCATGCGGTGCACCTCGCCGCAGGGCTCTGAGGGAGTGAGTAGGGTTGGCCTCCTAGGCAAACCTTTGACCCAATAGCAGGTGCCGCCAGACTCCCTGCCATAGGTCTCCGGTACTACCCATCACCACCAATGGTGCCTGAGAATGCTCGCCAGTATTTCCCCATCCTCGAGATGCCCGCACCTAACCGCCAAATGTGATCAACTATCGAACTGACCTATTTAGTACACCCAACCTGTCTCACAGTGTGGAGTAGGCGAAAAAACTCATAACCCACTAGTATTATGAGCAAAAAATTCCTACTCGGCCTCCTACAAACGGACAACCAGCGAACCCACACTGCCAACGAGGGAGGGAGGGAGCCGAAGAACGAAGAGGGGGCGCAAGGGGAATGAGGCCCTATACATAGCCTCGTTCCCTCCTCCTCCAGGTGGCACCACCTCGAGGCAGCCAATGGCTGCCTCCCTGCGTCGCCCGCTCGCCCTGCCCGCAAATAGCCTCCCCCGCCCAGGCGCGCTGGGCGTGGGTTGAGGCACTGGGGGCAGCATTACTAAAAACAACAACAAACACACACACAAAAGCTAATTGAGGCAGTAAGCGTTTGTGGTAGGTCACTATTATTCCTAGAAATAGAGCTGAGAAATAGTATCTTGGTCGTGACAGGTCTTCCAGATGTATATCCAAATCTGTACACTGTGCCATTCCAGACATGCAAAGGGAGCAAGTGGCTGAAGAAACAAGTGCTGCTTGACAGACAGATGGCAACTAACGGAACACTTAAACAATTTAGTCATTCCCTCTACATCCGAAATCTGGAGGTGAGCGTGGATCCTTATGTGGCCAAAATGGCACCATTCATGCAAAAGAGGGAAAACATCACATTTTGCAGAAGTACAACAATCTTTAGTGAAGAAACCCTATGAAGGGAGGTCCCAAAATGGTTCAGTGAGGACTCAGTGGCTGCAGAATGTTGACTGGATGTTGTGGGGGGTGGGAAGGGAAGGGAAGGGAATAACATGGAGGAGGCCAGCCATGGTTGGCTGGGACACTTAATAGCAACACTCCACCCTAGATACATCTTGTTACAGATGCATCTTGTCTTTGAGAATTCCGATACGAACTGACTTGACCTGCACATTTGATTAATGCACAGATCCAAACTTACTTATCTACTGACTTTCATACTTCCCAAATGCACCTACACAGTTTTTTACCAACACCCCCCAAAAAACCCTATCAAACTATGTTTTAAAATGCATAGTTTGAGATATATATTCAGAACTGGCTATTTTGAGAAAAATGCAGTTAAAATATATACTGAAATGCAAATGTTCTATGCAGAGGATTTTTTAAAATTACAGATTAATGTAGTAATGGAATGGATTTATGTATGAACACATGAATAAGTGATACAGTCTAGAAATAGACTGATTCACACATCCAGGTGGCTATTCTGGGTGCAAGGTACAAATCAATTATTTCTTGGTAGGAATGACCTTATCCTGTCAATAAGGCTTGATCCATTTTAATACAATTGTTCCTAGAGAGCCCTGGTTTAAAGCCTCTAGGTTGCCTTTCTATCATCTATTCCTTTCCAATGGCAAAAGTAGCATTAAAGTGTGTAAGAGGGTGACGAACAGTGCAATCCTATATATGTCTACTCAATGGGTCTTACTCCCAGGTAAAGAATTGCAACCCTAATCACATGAAATGAACTGGAAACATGTCCTAAATGGTGTATGGACTTCAAAGGAAAATTGAGTCTACCTGTGGAGGTAAAAGAGGTAGAGGTTCCTAAATTATTCCTCTGCTAATGCTACCACAAAGTAACCTTTGAAGGAAAAATATAGAAACGTTTTTCTACAGAGCATGTAGAGGAAACCTTTCCAAACTTATACGGGAACCTTCTTTTAACACTTGGGCTGCTTTTTTCCAAGAGCAAGGAGAATATGTCAAGAGTCTAGACAGCTATATTTTATGCAGAAAAGAAGCACACTAAGTTAATGTAGTAAAAAACAAACTTTTATCAAAGTAGTTCTTCATACAGGAATCAAAACAGTATCCAAAGGACTACTATCATCTGTTAGGATAAGGGTGAAACACCTCTCCAAAGTATATTTTTCTAAGATCAACATGATGTAAATAATATGATAGCTAACACATTAAAATAAACACGTTGGTCTAGTTTGTAATGATGCTTTTATATAAATCTCAACTAACTTCACTGAAGTAAACAGACTGAATTCAAAATTATACTAGTCCCTGCAAGGTCAGAAATGCCTTTTTACTTGAAATAATTGTGCAAGCACAAATGTAGCATGTTTTATCAAAGTTGCACATGCTATGACTATCTTTAATTTTGTGAAAAAAATGTGGAGAAATGTCTTAGAGTAATTAAAAGCATCCTTGCTATTTGCAGAGCTGCGTGTTCAGGGGAAGAACGTTTCCTGGAGGAATACATGGACATTTATTTATCCATATTAGCTGTCTATGTCTCAAGAACTGTCCAAGGCTGCAATCCTATAGGGCAGCTACTTGGGTATATGTCTCACTGAACTCAATGGGACTTACTTATGAATAGACATGCATTGCATTGCCCTGAATGTCAAAGGAAAAGTCCTCCTAGAGATGGAGTGAGTATTCAAAATGGTGGCTTCAAAAATAAAAGTCCCCAAGCACTTTTGAAAAACCAGCCCCCTATCAAGTTTGGCCTAGTCCTCCTGAGCTGAACTAAACTCCGAATGGATCCACACCCCATTTAACCTGCACTCTCACCCTCCCGGCTAGTCAGCCCTTTTCTTATCTTTGGAAAGGTGGAGAAGGTACCAGGCAGCAGACAGCTATGATCAGAAATGAAACTGTACAAATGGTACTTCTTTCCACAGCGTTTGACTTTCCTTTTACATATGCTTACAGAGGTAAAGCAAGCTTTGTTAGCAACATGGAGTTGATACAACAGAAAGGGCTGCACTGAGCTGATTAACTCTTTCTGGTTAATATGTAACATTATAATTATTATTCTATTTTTAGAATATTTGGTGTATGAGCAGTGCATAATGTCCTATAAGAGCTCAGTTTACAAGGTCTCACACATGTTGATGTTGTTATTCCATCCATTTTTGCTGAATGAAGCAAAGCAGAGAAGTGGTGCAGCATATCAACTAGGGGTGTGACCAGGAAATCCCCAATTCAAATCTCCTCAGATGTGAATTCACTATTGACCTTAGATGAACCATTACTCTTTCAGCCTAGGCCCTCACTTGCAATACAGAGCATATAATGCTGACCTACCTACCAGCCTGTTGTAAGAATCTTTGAGATCATGTATATGAAGCACTTTGAATACTTGAAATATGCTATAGAATTGCTGTTAAGAAGATTCAACAAGGCATTTGGTAATAAATTCTTGGGGTTATTTTACACTTTCATTCCCATTTGATTTTTTTTTTTAACCTTTTAAGTCTAACAATTTTGAAGCTTTCAATGTATACATAAACATTGTTTTAATTACCTTCTTCTTGCCTTGGCAAACCACAATTATTCTTTGAACTCAGACCTCAACAGCCCCAAACACTTTTTATCCAAACTTACAAACAGATGAAAATAATTTAAATGTTGCAGTTGCACAAGTTCCAATATACTTTAGCCAGCTTCCAAGCCATCCATATTGTTTCAATCAGAACTGGAATGGGTCTTTGAAATCAATGTTTACCTAGCAAATTATGGGGTTAATGTAGTATGGGGTAGTTTTATGTCCCACCAGCACTACTTAGCAATACTGTCTTACTTGCTTGGCTTTAGGGTAGGCAGGATTGTCACTGTATCAATATCACATATACACACAAAACAAATCTCATGTAGCCAAACTGGATTTAAAAACAACAACAATCCTGTCAAACAATGTATTATCTGCCCCCCCCCAATTCTCTGATCAGCCAAACCGTTTTCTGTAATCTCACTGAATCCTGTGATTAACAGTTGATCATTTCCAATTGTGAATGTTTCATCCTCAGTTAATTCGATAAATTGAAGCTGCAATTCTTAGCTTACTAACTAAGAAGTAAGGCCTATTGAATGCTGGAGGATTTACTTCTGAGAAAATATGTTGAGGGCATGGCTGTGCTTTTAGATCTTTGATATTAATATTGACAAGCAAGTGAAGACCCATAAAACTCATAGTGTGGTGTGAGCAAAACAAGCATTGTGAGAACTGCAATTTATACAACATTAACTGTGCAATCTTATACCTGCCAACTCAGAAATATGTCCCATTGAGTTCATGGTGCTTAATCCCAGGTCATTGGGTATAGGATTGCAGCCTTAAAACTATAAAACCTATTTTTAGTATGACCATGAATGTTTTACATATGTGTAAAAATGAATGTAGGGGCTCTAAATTGAGCAACTGAAAATATCAAAAGTATGAGAGGTTAGATATAACCAGTTGAAATAAAAAAAAGGACAAATAGATTTTCCAAGAGTAACACAGACAGAATTTTTTTTCTCCCTTCTGTGAGAGATGGAGAGTTGTCTTTATCAACGATCTTTTCTTCTAGCACACGTGAGAGCTGAAGGTGTAAAGTGCCTAGAATTATGGGGGAAAGTTGATGACATTCTGAATGTAAAGCTTTTTAATTAATTTGGGAGCCATCTTTTATTTTTTGTTAATCCTACTAGTAGTATAGATATAGAAGCCTATTGATTAAGAGGCCAAGGATATCGTCTGAAGACAAATGATGAAGCAGCCTTGCTTAAACTAACCTGGTCTGGGTCTCCTTAGTGCTGGAAAGAAAACCATCTGAGAAGAAAAGCAAGTTACAGAAGTAATAAATAGGCTAATATGTTTTTTTCAGATTTAGCCCAATACTGGCATAGTTTGCATGTAATGACAACCCTGAATATGTGTTGAATATGGCTTACCAATGAATCATGGGTTGCTGTTGACTAGTAGGTTACCATTATGTGCAAACCTGGTATTCTGCTTTAACAACCCAGGCAGAGGACCCATGGTTTGTTGTTGGACAGTGAACTCTTGGTTGTTCGTGATTAACAACCCATGGTTAAAACATAGAGCAGGGTTCACCTTTAATGACAACCCATGATTCAACCCATACTCAGCCCATAGTCTGGGTTGTAATTAGGTGTGAACCAGGTTACTCTTCTGAACTTTCAATCTGGCCATACAATTACCCATTATCAAATGGGTAATTAAAAAGGCAACAGCTAGCAAATTAAAAGTATTGACTATGTACTTTTTAAATTCAGCTCTGTGAAACAAAAGCTTGTTTTTTTCCATGTTGGTCTATTTAAATAGATCAGAAAGATGTTATTTAATATATTGTTTAAACATTTTATAGAAGCAAACCCAATAAACAAGACTTGGGGGCAGGGATAATGTCCAGTGACTGCCAGTTAATAGTTTTACATTAACAATTCACTTGTGGGGGTAGAAATGCACCACTTGGTTATCGGTTTTTTTATATGTATATTTATTATAATTGATTCTGATGTTACTAAGCATAGATTTCATCTCCTTCCTCTACAGCAGTCTTCACCTTTTCTGATTCCAAACATAAGGAATTATATAATGCACATAGGACCATTAATCATATATAATACAACCAATCCACACACACGTCTCTCTCCCCTCCTTCCCTCTCCCAGCCTATATGTACTACTTTAGTTTGCTTCTTTATAGTTTTGCCTGTGTTTGGGGGTGATGATGTAAACTAAAAACTCAATAAATTGTGAATGAAAATGATAATTAATACAAATATAGGGTTGCATTCAAAATAATGTTAGTGGAAAAAGTACAAGAGGTGCTGTTGTTCCACTAGCAGTTGTGCTAGCACTTGCAGGACAACTAACACAAGTATCACTGTTGCAAAAGGAAGTAATAATGAGCTGTCAAAGCACTTGTGCAAGTAGAATTGTTCTGATTGTGGCAATTTGGCTGCAAAAATTGTTAACCTAGCAGAAGCTGCACCTCTGCCTACTTGCAGTTCCTGCTTGGCCTTTGCTGCACATGACCACTTCCATACTAATTTGTTTCTTATAGGATTTATCTCAAAAGATTTTGGAGTGGTGTAGAACAAGTTAAACGTCAAATACAAAAATTACAATAAAAATAAATGCATCAGTACAAAGTGGCTGGAATTTAAACAC
The DNA here is from genome assembly GCA_029215795.1 of Anniella stebbinsi. Classification (NCBI taxonomy): domain Eukaryota; kingdom Metazoa; phylum Chordata; class Lepidosauria; order Squamata; family Anniellidae; genus Anniella; species Anniella stebbinsi. The sequence goes on from JARDYH010000003.1 coordinate 53,178,828, forward strand.
CAATCAGTAAATGCTTGTCTGGAGGGGGGGGGGGGGGGAACAGTATTCAGCCAATGCTGAAAATGAAATAATGTAGATGCATTCCTACTGGAAGGAGATCCATAGAATTGGAGCCAACACACTGAAGGCCTACTCATGATGGTTCCCAAGCAGACTCTGATCCATGTGGGACTACCAGGAGTGCCTGCAGAAGACCTCAGTGACTAGCCAGGATGATAAGGAAGAAGGTGTGTCATGTATCCTGGTACCAGGTTCTTCAGGGCTTTGTAGACTAGTATAGAATCTTAAATTTGGCCTGGTAGCAACTGGGTAACCAGTACAGACCCTTCAGCAGGTGTGCTACATGGAGCGGCATGTGACAACAGCCAGGGAACCACATTTTGAACTAGCTGCAGCTTCCAGACCATCCTTAAAGGCAGCCCTACATAGAGCACATTGCAATAATCCAGTCTTGAGGTTACCAGCGCCTGTACCAACGTGGCCAAGCTATTCCTATCCCAATTGATCCATTGGTAGCAAGCCTTTGGAGGGGTAGCCCCGGTGGCTTATCTGTGCCTGAGCTGAACCACTGTATTGGGGCTTTGAAGGAGAAAAAGTAGGTAACATAGAGCAATGGGAGAAGAACAGAAAATAGCGCTGGTGGAAGTGGATGGTGTTGGAAAGAGATCAAATGGGGCCAAGTCAGGGGGAGGCTATTAAAAGGAGGAGGGCAGAAAATGTTTTTCTCTCTGTGTGTGTCTGTATCACTGTATACTTCTCCTCTTTTGGGGTTTGTGTGTGTGTCCTCAGAGACGTGGAGATGGTAGTGAATTGACAGGCAGAGGGGGTGAGAGAAAGTTCTTGTTTTGTGAAATGTGTATTCTCTTGTCTGGATTCAAATAGTTTTGTGTTTGGCGGCTGAGATCCACTCTCAGCCTCACCAGTTTGCATTTTACAGAATGGGTATCTCAAGACTGGCAATAACCACCATGGCAGCATGCCAGCCCAATGGCAGAACATCTCTTGTTTTGGAGGGATAAAATAATTTTTAAATATACTCTTTTAAGAACACACAGAGGGAAACTGGCATATGGCAAAACTTGGTTCTAATAAAGTGTCATATTAAGGTAAGAGCTTAATGTGTAAGTTTGTTTCCCTGTCCGTAATTGTTAGTTTTTAAGTATTATAAATAATAAAAAATTCAATTAAAAAGGCTACAACTGAAGTAATGAAGCCATGACTAGTTATTTTAAAACAATGATATGAAATATAGCTTCCTCCCCTTAACTTCCTGATTGCCCTTCATCCTCCTCAGATATGTTTACTTACACAATCCCCCTTCCATTATTATGTGGCCTTTCCTATGCCTAGAGCCCAAGTGATGTTTTCTCCAGATCCTTTCTTACCTATTCAGTTTTCTCTTTATCTCTCTGAATTTATGAGAAACGTAGAGCAGAAAATCAGATCAACTCGCTTAAGATTTCCCAGGAGGAGAATCAACAAGTCAATCAACCATCAGAAACACTCAATACATCTATGGAAATCATATCTCTCATTCTTAGGTAAACTTCCTTGATATGTGCCTTCAGCTTATACAATTTGCTAAATTAAAGATTCCAGAAAATAACAACTGAGATCACATATCTTTGAACATTTGTAGTAGATTAACCAAACGTCCACCTAAAATTCAGCACGGTCTTAGCAACAAGCTAGCCACTATACAAATGATAGCTATGTGAGGTATGTTAGGGAAACATTCCATGTTAGAAGAGAATAACTTCAGGTATGCAGAACATCCTCTTGAGGAAATTATGCTGAGCAGAAATTTATCCCAAGGCCAGCTACAAAGATGAAAAGATATTGCTGTTGAGTGTCACAATTTGCTCACATGACTTAGAGTGCCCTACTTGATGGCAATCCTCAGGCTATTTATTATTTTTATTCTATACCCTTGGAATCGGGGGGGGGGGGGGGTTATATATCCAAGGTTGGGAAAATATTTAAAATTGCTGTGTTGAGGATTGACACTTGCCAGCTTCTTGGAGAATCACTGCCATTGCTTCTAGGTCCCGTGATATCTTGCTGGTGTTTGTTAAAATTGTGTGTGTGTGTTTATATGTTTGAATGGAAATGGTTTTTATATTATGTACAACATTGTGTTTTTAAGTGTTTTCATTTTTGTAAACTGCCCAGAGAGCTTTGACTATTGGGTGGTACAGAAATGTAATGAAGGAATGAAGGAATGAAGGAATGAAAACAGACAATGGTGGCAGGACTGATCCAAGATGTTTTGTTGCTGGAGACAAAGGACAAAATGGCACCCTCTTCATTCCACTTGCTAAAGCCAACTGCATTGGGACTAGAATCTTCAACATTGACAATGGGATAGCATCCTCCACCATACCTGAGGACAGCAAGCTTGTTTAGGGTTTGCAGGCCAGGTTATGTTGCACACACACTGGCTGAATTCGGACAACATGATAGTCAGTGGTGGGGTAATAATCAACTTTACAGTTGTTCATCTAGGGGGTACTCCCCACACAACATGGTAATAAATAATCAACTGTGGTGTGGATTAGGATCAGCACTGAGTTGACTATGGCAGCATTCGGATGACACAATAGTCAATACAACTGTCGAATGTCCCCCCCCCCCCGGGGGGGTTGCTTATTGTGTCATTTGAATTCAGCCAGCGATTCAGTTTGCATGACACAGGAGTGGTTAAAAAACCATGGTAGCTTGTTAACCACCACCGTGCATGCCAATCAGGTGTCACCTCATTTTCCTTACTACCTTTGCCAGGTGTGACATGGGAACCCAGCAAGATGATTGGCTGCGGTGGTTAATGAATCACCCAGAACGCATAGTGTGTTGCAGAGTTGCTGAGAGTTTTTATTATTAGAGTTATTAGAATTGCTGGATGGTTTATTATTTTATTGTCAAGTTCACAACTTGTGCCTGGCAAGGGTTATTAGCAACCATGGCTTATTAATCACCCTTGTGTCATGCAAACCAACCCGTTCTGTCATCCAAGAGAGGGGCCAAGGGTGGTTCAGTAAGAACAGCTGGAGGGCTGTCACTGATGCCCACCAGCATCTGGTAGTGCCAGCCCTGAATAGAAACAAAAGAATGTTGCTAGACACGTCAATTTTCTGCTATTTTTGACATGGAAAGAAGGACTTCATTCCTGCTTGAAAAACACAGGAGAAACTTGGCTTCGCAAAAGATAGGCCTCAAAGCAGAGTGTTATAAGAGATACCAAGCCATCAGCCCCTTGCCCCTGCCAAGACTATTATTTTCCAAAATTATTCCCTTGGCCTTTTACCCTCCTTGGACCCTATTTTCAATCTACATAAAAGCTCCAAATATCAATCTGGAAAGATCAACAGGGAAATACTCAGACCTTGTTAATTTTTAACTGCTTGTTCAATCCTTGAGGAAGGAAAGCTTGTGAGTAAGTTTATCCCCAAGCTAGCATACATCTTGATTTTGACAAGCCATTCTTTCAGCCATAATTTATTTTGGACATAGTTTCAAATTTTAAGAATTAAGCTCAGAATTTGGACATATAAACAGCATCCCGTCAGTCCAATAGTTCAACCTCTTTGTCCCAAAAAAGCCTCAGTCCCACTCTCTCTCAAAAAAACAAACAAACCCCTTCACCCTTCCTCTCCCCCACTTTCTCTCTCTCTTTGTTTCCGAAAAGGCACCCTCCTGTCTCCAACTTCATCACACCCCAGACTGCGCAGACCCCCCTCCTTTACCAACCTATCCCTTGCAAACGCATTGACTTGCTGACCCTTTTATTTTATTTTATTTTTATTTCTAACCCACCTCTCCATCCAGATCGAGGCGGGGAACAACAATAAATATAAATATAAAAATCATAAAATAGATAAACCATTAAAACAGATAAAAACAAATACATTATTAAAAACATCTTAAAATCCAATTGGGTAGGCCTGCCGGAAGAGACCAGTCTTCACGGCTCTCTTAAATTCCAGAAGACTGCTAATTTGTCGAATCTCCCCCGGCAGGCCATTCCACAGTCTGGGAGCGGCAGAAAAGAAGGTCCTCTGGGTAACAGTTGTCAGCCTAGTCTTGGCCGACTGTAGTAAGTCCTTCCCAGAGGGCCTGAGCGTGCGGGGCGGATTGTATGAGAGAAGGCGATCTCGCAGGTAACTTGGACCCAAACCATGTAGGGCTTTAAAGGTAATAACCAACACTTTATACTTCGCCCGAAAACTAATTGGCAGCCAGTGGAGTGATTGGTTCTTCATGACCCACCCACCCCAGTTTTCAACTTTTCCCTGCTACCTTTTTTTCTATTGCTTTCTAGATCTAGCATTCTTCTCCTCCCCCCCCCCACATTGTCATTCCCCACTTCCATCTTTCTCATCCTTCTCCCCACTATTAGGACTTCTTCTTCTTCCTCCCACCATCCCCAATCTACTAGTCAATTTACCATTGTTTGTAATGTGCCTGCCTTAATAATTAGAACTCGTAGTCTGTATGAATAAAATGTAATCCTATAAATGCTTATTGCCTTAGTCTTATCTTTTGAATGTATATTTTAATTCAACTCAGTAAATTTTTCCTGGTTTAAGAAACTGTGCCTTTAATCTCCAAATCCCTTAAACCCATTCAGTTGCTAAATTTTGGTACACTCAGTGCTCAATGTTAAAAGATCCCTTCAAGTATCAAGGCTGCATGTCTGGAAGTGCACACTCAAACATACATCCCAGCAAAAGGGACACTTTTTGCCTCCCTGTAACACCCTCCTGAAAGTTCTAGAGAGAATGTTCAGCTTGGCCGTGATCAGACATCTGGTTCAGCAAAATAGGAAAAGCAAAATAAGGAAAGAACAAATACATCTGAGAAACAAAGCAGTTCTCTTCATGTAATGGAATGGTTACAGATGCTCTATTCAAACCAAAGAATGTGTCACAAACTGAATTTGGTGGGGCTGCATCTTATACCATTCTGACCAACGGGAGTCTGCATCTTCAAACCTTCATGATAGGATAGGCAGCAAGGCACCTTTTGTAAATCTTTCAGAAGTAGACTAACACCACTAATGTGATTAATGGCTCTTTTTTCCTGTACACATGAGAATTTAGGCTTACGGCTTGTGTTCATGGGATAGACTCCATTTCAAGTGCTTCCTTTAAATTCCTATGGTGGAATGTACCAAAGGGACTAAGGTCAAATTTTGGCTAGGGAAAAGAACTGTGGCTGCAATCCTATCGACTGCACCCTCAATGATCAGAAGTACCCAAACTCGGAGGCTTGCTGTAAGGCGGGACCCTACATCATGAGCTACAGTCCTTTCTCAGAGTGAGGCATTGTTTGACAAGATGATCCACAGCTAGTAAGAAGGGCAGAAGCAGGACGGCATTTGCAGGCCTGTCTTATCTTTATCCGACCCTGCTTTTTCTTTTAGTTAAAGAAATATTAGAAAAATGTTCTGCATGCTGATTTCAGTGGAATTTATGGATTGGGATTTGAATCTTATTGAGTGGGATTTGTGTCAAGCTGTGTTGCTAGTGATGGATACTTGTCTCTAATACACATGCAAATAAATGCACACCTGCAGACACTAACAGTGCATTCCTATGCACATCTACTAGGAAGGCTGCGATCCAACTCACACAGTACCTGGTAATAAATCCCATTGAACTCCATGGAGCTTAATTCCCAGTAGACGTGCATAAGACTGCACTGTTAGTGTTTGTAGGCATGCATTCCTTGAAATAAATAAATAAATAACAAGACATCTTGAAAAGGTAAAATTAGGGATAATGATTTCAGAGGAAACAAAAACGAGGAAATAGGGACAGTTGGGGCACAGATCTTCACCCTCTTCACTTAAATGGAAAACGCCTAGATTTTTGAATAAAATTCAAATTTGTAAATATTTATAGATTTTAACAGTTCCAGAAGCTGAAAGAGCACAATGAAAATGTACCCTTTACTCTCTTAAACAAAATCTTATTCTACTGGGTCAAATAACAGGTCGCCCCAGGTAACTTCTTTGCAAGAGTTAATTAACCCTGTGAGGGCAATCCATTTCACTAGTTTTAACTCATGACCACTTTTTTCATTCGGGCATCCACATCTTGTATTCTAGAAATGGCAGCTGTAATTAGTAGCAGAATAAAGCTTGGAATAGATTGACAAATGGATTCAATTCTGGAGGAGTTTGTTGTCAGGCATTTTGCAAACTTAAATCAAAGCCATCTAGATGAATCCCCTACTATCTCAGTCCTTGTTGTCAGTTATAATGGAATGCACAATGAAAAAGCAATGAAAAGTCAAAGAACATTTCCTGTTCGGCTTAGCCTTTAGACCTTCAAAGATTTAAGCTCAAATCAATTAAAGGGAAAAAAAAAACCATTTCTGTCACTTTTTACATTCCACATATAATGGCCCACAAGTCAGGCTGCATGTGATACCTATGTAGCATATTACCTCTGAATTGGAATGGTAGCTCTGGAAAACTACTTTCTTGGCAGGAATTATTTTACACTTCTGGAGGGTATTAATTGCAAAGTTAATTTATAATATGTTAATATGAATATGTTAATGCTTTTGTCATTTGGCTTTGAAAACATACAGTTCTATACAGAAATGAAAACCAAATCCTTCCTACATAAGGTTATTCAGTTCAAGGTCCAGCTCTTTCTTTGGATGGTTATTTATCTTTAAACCAGTCTTGGACTGGTCAACCCCTCAAATTAAGGATGCCATCAAAATCGAGGGCAGTCCTCTGTCAGTCCTTCAAATATAGGAACCCTACCCTACATTCTCTATGTAGGCATTCAATGAACATACAATATGGGAAGGGTGGAGCATGACACCTTCCCCTACTTAAAATCTGAATAGCTGAAGGGGCAAATAGATAAGTGCCCCCACCATAGGATATTACAGTATCCCATATTTCATTCAATGAAACAAATATGTCTTGGGATTTACAATAAGTAATCAGTTTTTTCAACAAAAGAAGTATTCCAGAGTTTTAAACAAATAGTTTTCACTCTCCAGAAAAGATTACTCTGGCAGTTAACAAGATAATTCAGGGCCACCTCAGGCAATTTTGCAGAAATAAGATTTGATAGAACATTCAACAGACAGATAAGTGGATCTATTGGAATATGAACTTTCAAGTAATCCTTTGGAATATAAATTTTCATAACATGGTGACTCAGACTAACAGGAAACAGGAACCTATCTTATACTGGCACACTGTTAACAAAAGCAGTCCAAACTGTGCTCCTCACAGCTGCTCTATTCAAAATGGCCTCATTCAAAAGCTGACATTCTCTGTCAGTTTTCTTTTATTGACCTGGCAATCACAACCCTATCATTGTATATGTGAAGCACTGGCTTCTCACTTAACCTTGGGTTCTCTCTTTGTGGTTGTTGCATGGGGGGCTGGATTAGAGAGGGATCAATAAGATCCTTGCCCGGCAGCCAGGTCACATGAGGGACCATGTTATTGATTTATGCCATGATGGGCTGGAGATTGCTTCCACTCCCTTCAATGTTTTCTCAGATACAGCCTGGGATGTTAGTTTTGGCCTGCAGTTGGCTTGCCTGATGAATGGATCCTTGCTCCATGACATGTCAAAACTCTGTGAGCTGTAACTAATAAAGGTTGTGGTGATTTGCAATCCACTTGAGCCTGTGCATAATTGTTATTTCCGTCCCCCACTTCATGCTGCTGACACAGTGTTTGTCCCAATGTGCTAGGAAAGGCAGGGGTATGGATCTGATTAATTTTACATACTGTTCTTCAAAGTCTTTGCATCAGTGGAAGATCCATTGACTTTAGAGAAGTTCCTGCTTCAGGAAGTATTTGTAGGATTACAACATTGTCATCCAACTCCAAGTCAGCTTAATATTTAAAACAAACCAATTTAAAAGAGTGAATAAAATCCAAATGTGACAAGTTGTCTGTTGCTTTTAGAGCTCTGGACAGAGGCTGCAGCTACGGATCTGTCAGCTTTCTAAAACAAATTCAGGTGGTTTCATTTTCGAGAGCTTTTGGACCTTCTGTGGTTGAGAGGTCTCTTGGCTATTGTATTAAACATGGGACACACAGAATGCAGGAAACTGTCCCATATTGAGTCAGGCTATTGATCCATCTAGAACAGTATTGTTTACACTAACTGGCAGCAACTCTCTGGGGTTTCAGACTAGGAATGCATGAGAAATTCATTCCAGTTTATTTTTTATCAGGATTTATGCAGTTCGCACCTATCGGACTCAGACACAATCTGTGACCGACGTCTGTACATTTCTGACCTTACAATGTGATTCACATACCCCCAAAAATGTGTTCGACAGCATGCGAGCATTTGAAAAAGGCACACAAAATAATGCATACTGTTGTAAAATGTGCACAAATATGCCTTCATCAATAGGAGAAGGATGTGTACATTGCAAAGATGTGCACAATTGATGTGTACATTTAGAAGAATAGGCAAGAAAAGAAAGGATGGATTTTCATGCAAAAAACAAAAGACATAGCTCTCAATCTGATACAGACTCGGAATGAACTTTGAGAAGGAATTTGGAGAACTTCAGCAGGCTTGACTTGTGCTGATTTGCACATCCCTATTTCAGACAGGGGCCCTTTCCAGCCTTACTTGGAAATGCCAGGGATTGAACCTGGTTTCCTTTTGCATGCGAAGCAGGTGCTCTAACATCTACAACCCTTTCCTTCTACTGAAGAATTCTGTGGCTCAGTTGTGTCTTTGTTTGGGCTTCATTTTATTGTGTATCAAGTAGCCTGATGGTTTATTTTATGTATTGTTTTTACATTGGCTATATCCCCCCCCCCATTTGAAATATTAATATTTTAAATAAATGAAAATGTTTTTTTCTAAATCACATAGTGCAGATTTCTTGTACCATCCCACATTTTAATATGTGTGAGGGTAGCATGTTTTCAGGACTGGCATCACCACTTGGTATCCTTGGGCAACTGTAAGATCCCACCACTGATGCCTGCCTTGCCCTGCCCTGCCCTGCCACCCTCAACCCCCCTTAAAAGAATTCCAACTCAGCACTGGTGGCTGAGTCCAGCTACCATTTTGATTTTCCACAATACCATCAACACATAGCTTTTTCCAAGCATTGAGAAATTAAAATGATGGCTAGTCCCAGTTGCCTGGCACTACTCACAGAGTGCTGCTGCTTGCCACTGCCAGGTAAGCCTACCAAGGGCCACAGATGGAGGAGGAACCCTACCAGACCACTTAGATGAAGGCCTCCTCAAACCTTCAGACAGCCTAGCATCACAACATTAAAAAAGACTCCCTGCACATAGAATACTAGCCTCATCATGCATAAGGTGAGCTTAGAACTGAGCTTCCCATGTGCAGGGATTTTTGTTGTAGAGGGGTTGACGTCTTCCATGTATGACCTTGGTGGAAATCTACACTTATGTGATGTAACATTATTCAAGAGTGGCGATTACTTTATGGGTCACTTGACACTCTTGTTTTGATGCTTTATCCTTGTTATTTTCTCTCTCTCTCTCTCTCTCTCTCTCTCTCTCTTTCTCTCTCTCTCGTAATATACCACACTAATCTCCACAGTCACAACATTGAATCGCCTCTTATGTGTCCTGTTATCAGCATTACCACCACAGCTTTTTGATTCAAACATTCCCTGCTAGCCAATCACTGCCCGGGGGGGGGGGCGGGCATGGTCCTCAAATTTCGGCGGCTACATAAGCATTTGTGAGGAGGGGCGGGGAAAAGAAAGCAGGCATCGCTGGGTGAGGAGTGTTTGGATGCATGCAATGATTGAAGGACCGGCCCGCTGCTGCAGTGGGAGGAGAGTGTGTAACAGAATAAAGGAAGGACAATTACCCTATGGCCAAGGAGTGTGCACCGAGACGTTTAAAACCAGGAGAGAGAAATGGCGTCTTTGGGGCTGATTTCTATCATTATGAGTGCATGTGTAGATTTGGCCCTGAAGTAGTACACTCAAAGAAGACTTATCACTTAATCTATCTAAACGTGCAGGTTTAGACAAAAACAAATTCAGCCACCTTGGTTTCTCCCAAATTGAACAAAACTGCACTTACTGAATGATATCCACCCACACCCATACCCATCTGAGCTCATAAAACAATGAAGATCCTAGCTCCTGTCCTTTAGGGAATATGGTCACTATTTCACAGATATACCCTTTAAGCCCTTGAACACTTCCTGGGTTCAATGATGTGCTGGATGAGAGTGAATAAATGGAAGTCAAAACAAATTGGAGGTGTCGTTGATCCGTAGAAAGTCTGACTCGGGGACAGGAATTCTACCTGTTTGGAAAGGGGTTGCAGGGGGCGTGGCCGAATCGGAATGGAGTGAAGTCATAGATCACCCAAGCTCCTTAAAAAAGCATTGAATTAAGCACTAATTCCTTATCTTGGAATGGTTGGCGAGCTAATGAAAGGCATGAAATATTGACTGGAAGCAGTAGGAGTGAGTGTGGAATCGCGGTAGAGTTCTCTTGGCAGTCAAACAGAAACTGGAGGAGACGAGGACGAAGATGAGGAGCGGCCATTACTGAGGTAATTTATGGACTTATAACTGAAGATACAAGGCGGGCTGGCTGGCTGTTAGAGTACTGGGAGAGAGACGGAGATAAAATATATGTGAATATATGTGAAGAGGAAGAACGTTAATCCCCAGTAAAAGCTGAAGCATAGTGTTGGCTGGCTGTGGTAAGAGCAAGAGGGAGTCACCAGGCAGACGGGGTGTGTGTGTAATAATTTATGAGTAAAAAGGGGCGACGAGAGAAGAGACCCCCTATATCTACCCCCGCCTGGGTTAGACCCTCAAAAGAGCGTGGATCGGACAGAACTTGGCAGAGATTGACACGTTTGGAGACCCAAAACATGCCAGATAAGCTGCCTAGCAAGAAAACGTCCCCTGTTAAAGGAGCTGCGTCACAGCTAGCAGAGCCGGCTGTAATTCCAAAGATCACCAGAGGAGGTCAGCCAGACCCAATGGATGAATTAAAGGATGACATTAAAAAAATGTTCAAGCTTGAGTTGGTGGATCTTGAAGAACGGTTAGCAAAACGCATTAATGACACACAAACTGAGTTAATGGCAGGCTTAAAGCAAGTGGTGAAGGATGTTGAGGTGCTGCAGACAGAGACTAAAGCTTTGACTGGAGTTTGCAAGAAGCAGGAAGAGCAGCTGTCTCAACATGATTTACGCTTAATAGCCATTGAGGATCGAGACCGACGTGCAAACATTCGCATAAGAGATTATGGGGAACAAGAAGGAGAGACTCCAAAAGATTTAAGAGATACAATTTTGACATGGATAAGACTTCAGCTTCCAGACGAGACTTGGGAGGTTTCGGATGTTGAGAGGGCTCATAGAGTTGGATTTAAGCGTAAAGGTATGCTTCCAAGGGACATAATTGTCAAATTTGCTAATTATTATAAAAAAGAAAAACTTTTGTAAGCAATTAGACGACAAGGTCAACCAATGATTCAAGCAACAGCAGTCCAAATATACCAGGATTTGTCGCCTCAGACCGTGCAGTGGAGGAAGAGTGTCAAAATGTGTACAGCAGCATTGAGGATGAAATCGATAACTTACAGCTGGGGATATCCAGTGTTTTTGAGATTTATGTGGAAAGGGAAGCAAGAAAGAATAACATTGTGGGAACAAGGAATGGAGCTGTTGGAGAAGCTGGGCATAATCGATGCCAAGGATGGTGGAGAAATAGAGCAAGAAGAAGGCGCGGTTGGAGGATCCAGTCAAGGATAAGGGATTAGAAGGGGAAAAAAACAAAAAGGGGGGGAGGATTGGACTTTACTCTGGAGGTTGGGCCAGGTTCCCCCCCCCTGAAGAGTTCTAAAATAATTGGGACCAGTGCCCAGATGTCTGGTGAGGAGGGGGGTAAAAATGGGGGTGTATGTGGGGGGAGGGAAGGGAGGGGGGTATGTGTTTCACTGAGCGAGACCAATTTAAAGATATGTGTGAAAGTAAGAAATGGAAAATAAATTGAGAATGGCAACTCTAAATGTTAAGGGGCTAGGAACAATTATAAAAAGGCGAAGAATTGAAACGTTGTTAAAAAGAAAAAAATAGATTTTTTTTTTTTGCAGGAAACTCATCAAATAAAGGAGGGGGTTAATGAGTTACGAATGAGGGATGTAGGAGTGTATGAAAAGTCATTTGGTACTTCTAAAGCGAGAGGTGTGGCAATAATAATATCGAAGAAATGTGGTATTAATATTCAAAGTGTAAAGAAAGATAAGAATGGAAGGATCCTTATAATTTACTGTACGATGGAAGAGGAGGAATTTGTGTTGATCAATGTCTATGCTCCAAATGGGAAACAAATTGAATTCTTTAAAGAAGTATTTGATATGGTGGGAGATGTAGGGAAAAAGAATATTGTGATGGTAGGAGATTTTAATATGGTACTCGATAAAGGGAAAGATAGGGATAACATTATAAGAGAGGTTAGAGGGGAGGGGAAGACGGAGTTAGCTAAATTAATGGAGCGGAAAGAATTAATGGATGTATGGAGAGCTTTAAAAGGGGAAGAAAGAAAATATACTTTCTACTCATCTAGATTTAAGAGTTATTCAAGGATTGATTATATTTTTATATCAAAGAATATGGTACCTAAACTAATAGATTGTGATATTGGAGTAATTAAGGTCACTGACCATGCATTAATGAAGATGGATATTAAAATGAAGAAGGATTATAAACAAGCAAAGAGATGGAGACTGGACGGAAGAATTTTTAAAAATAAAAACACAGTGGATAAATTAAAAAAGGAAGTGCAGGAAATATGGCAGATAAATGAAAAAGAAGATAAATCACAGGGGTTATTATGGGATACTATGAAAGCGGTAATAAGAGGGATTTGTATTAGGGAAATGTCCACACTTAAAAAGCAACAGGAAGTACTTTATAAAAAGGCTGAAGATGAGATAAAGAGTTTAGAGGAGAGATTAAGAGAGACAAAAGATAAGCGGTTATATGCCCAAATTCAAGGGGGAAAAAAGGAATTGGAGAAAGAAGATATAGAACAAGTTCAAAAGAATTTGCTATATTTAAAGAGAGATTTTTTTGAATATAATAATAGAAATTCAAAGATGCTGGCCAGATCCACTCAGTCAGAGAAGGCTAAGAATATGATAGGGACAATAAGAGATAAGTTAGGGAATAGATGTAATTTAATGAAAGATAAATTAATTACTTTTCAGGAATTTTACAAAGAACTATATACATCAGACGTGGTTTCACAAGACAAGATTCAGGAATATGTAGAAAGAAATTGGAAAATAAGACTGGATGAGCAAGATAGAGATTGTATGGAAGGCTTGGTCACTGAGAAAGAAATTGAGGGAATTGTCGATAAACTAAAAGGAGGTAAATCTCCGGGGATTGATGGTTTGGGGCCGGAATTTTATAAAATATTTAAGGATATTTTAATACCAAGATTAAAAAAATTATATAATAATATAATAGAAGGAGGAATGACTCCGCCATCGTGGGATCAGTCCTTGGTTATTTTAATACAGAAGCCAGGTAAGGATTTGATGGATCCAGCATCATATAGACCAATATCTTTAATAAATCAGGATGCAAAAATATTTACAGCAATAATGGCTAAAAGAATGGGTACATTTATTTTTAAATATATAAAAAAAGATCAATGTGGATTTATCTTTGGTAGGAAAATGCCGAATTTAATTGGGAGAGTTATAAACATAATAAATATGATTAAAAAAAGGAATTTAAAAGCAGGATTATTAGCATTGGATATATTCAAAGCCTTTGATTGCGTGGAGTGGCCAGCGTTAAAAATTATCTTAAAAACATTTGGGTTTGGACATAAATTTATGGGAGTGATTAACCAGCTGTACAAAAATAACAAAGCGGAAATAATGGTTAATGATGGGTTAACGCAACAAATTACACTAGCTCGAGGAACTAGGCAAGGATGTCCACTTTCACCGATCTTATTTGCAATAGTTACAGAAATTTTAGCAAACGTTATAAGGGAAGATGAAAGATTAAAGGGGATAGGAAGAAATCACAAGATTAAAGTGAATATGTTTGCGGATGATACATTATTGACACTAGAAGATCCCCTAGAAAGTGGGGAGACGATTCAGAAGCATTTGAGAGAATTTGGGGAAATTACGGGATTACAAGTTAACTGGGGGAAGTCAGAAATGATGTTGTATAATTATAACAAGGAAGAGATGGAGAAATGTAAAGCTAAGTTAGGATTAAGGCATAAAAATATAATACGCTATTTAGGAGTTAATATAGATAAAGAATTAGAAAGAATAGAGGAACTTAATTTTGTAAGGTTAAGAAAAGAGGTAGGGGAGAAATTACAGATATATAGAAAATTAAAACATTCTTGGTTTGGTAGAATAGCGGTTATTAAAATGAAGATTTTACCTAAGGTTAATTTTTTGTTTAGAATGTTACCGATTAGAATCTCAGTAGCGGAGATTAAAAGTTGGCAAAATATGATTAATGCTTATTGTAATGGGGATAAAAGAGCTAGGATAAATAAAGGGTTATGGTATAAGGCTCAAAAGAAAGGAGGTTTAGGACTTGCGAATATTAAGAATTATTATATTGCTAATCAGTTAAGATATATTATTCATGGTATTTTAGGGGAGGAAGATTTGGAATGGTTGGAACCGCAAACAGATGAGGTAGATTGTAAATTGGGAAATATATTCTTTACTAAAATGCAAAAGAAAGAATTGAAGGTACTGGACAACCCATTGTTGGAAAATATATTAGTGATCTGGGAGAAATATAGAGGGAAGGTGATACCTGGGGACTCTCCACTCGCCCCAGTTGTAGTAGTGGGAAACTTCCCAAGAGTATTAAAATCAGAGATAGAAGCGAGACTGAAAGATCAAGATATAATTAAGCTAAGGAATTGGATGGAAAAGATGAAGGATAGTGAGCATATTAAAGAATTGTTTAAAGGACAAAAGATAGCATGGTTCAAATGTTTACAATTGGGAAAATGGACACAGGAATGGAGGTTGAAAAATAAGAAATGTAGAAACAATACTAGATTTGAAGATTTAATTGAACTAATAGGGAAAAAAGAAGAAGCCAGAGCTAAGAAAGGACTGACTAGCGAGATATATAAAATATTGATAGAGGAGGAATTTCAGGACTCACTTAATGTTATAAAAGAGGTTTGGGAAGAAGATGTAAAGGGAAAAATTAATGATGATAACTGGGGGAGGATATGGAATGTAAGAATGTTAAAGTTACTGTCGATTAGAATCAAGGAGAATTACTATAAGACAGTTTGGAGATGGTATCTAACACCTGTAAGATTTCACCAGATTGATAAAAAAGTGTCTAAGAATTGTTGGAGGGGATGTCAGGAGGTTGGGACCTATTTTCATATGTGGTGGAGCTGTGAACATGTAGAAAAATTTTGGGAAAGGGTTTTTAAAGAAATAAGTGACATAATTGGAAGTAAATTGGAACTAAACCCAAAGTTAGCTCTACTAGCAATATGGGATAGGGAGAATGAGCATATAACTAACAGAGAATTGGTAAACAACCTCCTGGCACCGGTTAGAATAATCATTGGTAAAAATTGGAAAGGGCAAGGAAGCTATACAATAGAAGTTTGGTATAAAGAAATTTGGGATATGGCCTTGAATGATATGTTGACATGTAAAATGAAAATAAAGAGGGGAATGTCCAGTAAGAGTGATTTTGGAGAAATATGGAGTCCCTTTTTGGAATATGTTTTAAGATCGGGAAAGGGACAAACGCCTTCAAAAGAATCGCTAAAATTCTGGAAGGAGGAAGAATGATCATGAGAAGGTCTCGGGGGGGGGGTGCACGGGGGGATTGTGGAGGGTTGTAGTTTGGTTTATAATGTGTATGTTTTATAATGTGTATCTTTATTGTGTTGAAATTAATAAAAATTATAATAAAAAAAAAAGGAAAGGGGTTGCACTCTCCCTGAAGGATCAGGTCCATAGCTTGGAAGCGCACCTATGCTGTCCCTGGATCTTTAGGTGGCGGCGGTAATGAGGAGTGCATTGGCACAAGTATGCTTGCTGTGCCAACTGGGACCTTTCCTGAGTCAGTCTGACTTGGCAATAGTTATTCATGCCCTGGTTACATCATGACATGGGGCTATCCATGGACAGTCTTCATGGATAGTCCCATGTCGACCACATTGCAACGTGCTTGACATGGAGCTATCCATGAAGACTGTCCAGAAGCTTCAACTGGTGCAAAATGTGGTAACTATACTTATAACCTCTGCATGATACCAGGACCGTATTACACTTCTCCTGAAAGACCTGCACTTGTTGCCAATTGCTTTCCAGGCACAATTCAAGGTGTTGCTCTTAACCATTGAAACCCTAGATTGCTTAGGATCAGGCTGTCTGAGGGACTGCCTGTCTTATTAAGAACCTGTCTAAGTATTGATATCTTCAGGAAAGGCCCTTTTGAGGAATCCTTGCCCAGAGAGGTCCATTTGTCAGGCACCTGTAAAAGGGCTTTCTCCTGTGCTGCCCCCAAACTATGGAATGCACTCCCTCAAGAACTGTGATTGGCCCTCACTCTCTTGGCCTTTGGAAAGGGTGTAAAGACATATCATTTCAACACAGCCTTTTAAATTCTGTAGTTTTTAATGTTTTAATTTTTTTAATATTCTTGTTTTTATTGTTCAAGGTTTTATTGTTTTAAATTATATACTGTCTTCATGGCTTATTAGCAAATGTGGCAGTGCATAAATGTTCATAATAAATAAATACTAAATACGTAATAGACAGAGATATGTACTCTTTTTCGTATGTACAACTTGGTTCTGCGTATCACTTTAATAATCTACATTGAAGAGGACAATGTTAGTAGTGATGCTATTTTGAACAGCGGAGGCATTCTGGACATCCTTTATAACTTTAGCATGCTAATAACATATTTCCTTTGAAAAGATCATATAAATACACTGCAATGAAGCCAACATATTTTTCTAATCCTATTGTTACCCTGCGCAGAAATACATTCATTCCTGCAGCCAACAGGTGTACCTAGAATATTGCTAACAGCTATTGTCTTTGTATATTTACAAATCCAACTAACAGAGTTTGACTATAGTATACTTTTGCCAGTCAGATAGATACCTTTGGGGGGGGGGGGGGAAATCCTGTAATTGTGAATGCTTGAGGCATTTTTAATTAATTGATTAATTAATTTTTGCAATGTGTGTCAATTCTACTAACCTATATCAACCACAATAGGCTCTTATTCGCATGTTCAGCAATATGGGTAAATTCAATGAACCCACCATATCCCTAGGTCAGTCTTGCTGCAATGCAATGATGCAGCATCTGAAGAAAACATATGCTTTCTCATTCCAACACAAATATAGAAGAAACACATGATTCTAACGTGAGATGTTTAAGAAATTTAATCTCGGTGAATTCCCATATGAAATGATCTGGGCAGGATCTACACTACGGTTTTATAATGGTTTATAATGGTTTTAACAACTGTTTGGTCCCAGGACACATTCCGTATACCATTTTCAAAACATTTTGAACTGGCCCTGGTCTACACCTCTCAGACTGCACCTCTTCGCTATCCATTGGATTTTATACTTTTTAAAATCTTCCAACAGTTCTTGGAAATAGAAAGTCATACATATTCAAAATGCATGTACTAAAATAATCGATGTTGCCTTTAGACCAAGTTGTGGCCCTCCAGAAGCTGTTGAGAGTATACTGGCTTGGGCTGCTGGGAGCTGGGAACAGCATCTGGTCCCCCACCCTACTTTAGATATTATAGGCCTTTTCAGGTGAACCCCAACATGCATGCAGTGAACACATGGAGTGAGAAAGCAGGACCATGCTCCTGATGTTGGTGCGCTCTGTGGCCATACCTGCAATGCCCACACATTCTGCTGAACGTGAAAAGGATGCCTATTCTCATACTGCTGAATGTGTTTAGGGAATTACCTGGGCTCCATCCAGAACCCTTATTATGCAGGACACACTGATGTTAAGGGTGTGGCAAGCAGAGCAGATCCCTCTTCTCTCTCTTTTTATTCAGTGAACATGTAGAAGAATTAATCCGGAAAGATTTTACATGATGGATGCCCCGAAGAACTATAATCCAGTTCTCCAGCACATACTGAATCAATTAAAAGTTACTATTTCTGAAACCTTAATTGAAATTGATATTATACATATAATGTTGGTTGTAACTTTAGAAGATCAAAGTAAACAATAAAAGCACACAAAATGAAGAACAATTAAAAATAAGGAACAATAATAACTTTTAATTGGATGATATGTTTTGGTTGTGAATTAAATAGTAAAAGGATATTATTATTATTATTATTATTATTATTATTATTAAAAGCTAATACAGCCTTGGAAATATAACCTACAAGGTGATCTATTCATACTTTTCCTCTTTGAGAAATAGTTAACTTTCCATGGAATATCCAGGATGGAATTAGCCTACTGCTATAGCAATTTAATGTTTTGTATGAAGAAACAGAGGTCACAGGGTAAATAAGCAGGAGATGAGTTTCCAATCACAAATTGTAAGCAGCGTAGTGCATGCCCTGCAACCACAGTAAGGCACATGAATCAAACCTCTCAAGTTATAGTAAACACACAAAACCAAGCAAGTGCTATGTCTGCCACTAATTTACCATTATTTGTTATGTGGACCTTGCCAAAAACAACTATTGCTCATTACAGATGGCAAGGATTTGGGGCCTGGTTCAAGGGCTAGAAGAATGGTTGGGGCTCGAACCCCTCACTGCTTTGACCCAGAATGGCAATTGTTACACAACACTTACATGCAAAACCACAAAATCTCCAAAGTTATTTAAACTACTTATTGAAAATAAAAAATCGTGGGAAAGGAGGGTTGTTCCCACTGAGAATATAGGGTGTATCAAGTCATTTTCCAAAATGATTATCAGTTACATTACTGTCTAAATGGCTATTATTTGTTGCTAATAAAATGCATATCTATTTATTTCTATCCCACCTTTCAAGCACAGGTCCAAACACAGCGAATAATGAACTTAACACCAAAGAAATAAACAATCGACCTATTGAATAACCAAAGAAATAAACAATCGACCTATTAAATAAACAACAAAAACAAAGGACTGTGGAACAGACTTGCTTTCTGTGGCTGAAAAGCTGGGCAGGACTAGGATCTATGGGCTGAAATTGCAGAGAACCAGATTCTGCTGAACAAGAGGTATAATTGCAGTGAGAGAGGAGGCAGAATAATGCCATGGAAAGTATTGGCTTTCACATCGGATTGACAGTAGCCCTATTCATGCGCTTTGACCCTGAATTGGTCAAATATGCAAGGAACAGGAGCACTCCAGGCCCACTCCTCTCCTTTGTGGCATCCATCACCTTCTAATCAGGGGGGTGACTCTCTGAAGAAGAGAGCCTCCTGTATCTGTGGAGGCCCTCCACATGACCAAGAACACTAAAAAAAAAAAAACTGTTTTGACTTATGTGGAGAGCCCCCATGGATACAGGAGGCTTTCGTCTTCAGACAGCCACCCTCCACAAGTAGAGGATGATGGATACAACAAAGGAGATGGGCAGATCCTGAGCACTCCCTCTCCTCACATGTTTGCCCTATTCAGGTAAGGAACACCTGAAGAACAGCATGCTAAGAGGAAAACAGGAAATTTAATTTTCAGAGCTTCATTTATTTCCCTGCAGTTTCTTTGTTGAGTAACAGTTAGCAGTCTTTGGAAATACATCATCAATATCATATGGATATTTATAGGTTTGGCAATTTCATGTTTTAATCTGCAGGGCTTTGAAGATCAGACTTCTCTGAAGCTAAACATTTCCTTTTGAAAACAGTCTTACTAAGATGACTAACCTAACTGCTAGCCTTGACAATATCCCTTTAATAAGAAGCAGACTCATTGCATAGAGGCCACACTAGCACTTTTAACAATTTCCAGATTTGAAATATTTCACAGAAAACGAAAATGTTAATTACTGGCCATTTTTTTTCAAAAATAAAATTGAAAATAATATTGCATATTGAATACAGTGCTTATTTCTTCGTACCTTTTGGGTGCTATTTTTTTCCCCCAAGGACCTGTTGCCTGGCAGTTTTTTAAAAGAAAGGAGGTTAAAAGGAGAAAGGTCAGTTAGCAAATGGGCACACCCTAGAGAAGATGCTACCTTTTCATGGATGGGTGAGGGAGAAAGAGGGGAGATGTGATGGTGCACAAGCGCCTTTAAAAATTCCCGAAAAGACTGGCTGGACTATAAGAACAGGCTATGAATTTCCAAGAACAGATTATGCTGTTGGATGCCAATTTCCCCTTAGCAGGAGTGAGAAACCCATGGCCTTCCAGATGTTGTTGGACTCCAACTCACATCAGTCCCAGCCAACAAGGCCAGCGGTCATGGATGACAGAAATTGTGGTCCAACATTTCGAGGACCACAGGTTACCCATATCTGTCCTACTGTATCAGAGATAATATCATAGGAATCTGTTCTGGTTTTAAATACACAGCCTTCGAAATAACCAGTTCTCTCCTTTTTTTACAGGAGGATATGAGGTTGCAAAGGAACTGGATTTCTCAAAGGAAGGTTTCTCGAGCTCTGCAAAGCACAAAAAAAGTGCAAAAAGGTGGCAACAGGATTGGCCCTGCTAAGAATACTGGCCAAGGAGGGCATCTGCTATGAAAAAAAATCATATAGGACTAGTAGTCTCTTTGCTATGGAGTCCTCTCCTCTTGTTTCCAGTGGTGGAGTCCTTTAAAATTCACCATAGTTCAAAAGAAAAAGACAATTTCCTCATCATGTGACAGAGGTCAGATTCCCAAGTGTGTGGATTTAAAATACCAAGCATCTGCTCAGCATTAGGGAAACATATAAGTATGCCAGAGTTTAGGTAGCACAGAGAGGAAGCTGGGATAAAAAAAATCACCTGGAATACTTAAACTTCCTCTTTGTGTAAAGATAATTCACAGGAGAGATCCTTCTTGACACTCATTCTTTCTGTCATTAAAGAAGAACATTTATTGATAGACCTTATGCTTCCATGCTCCCTGATTTCCGAAGAAGCCCATTGGGTCAGTTAACTAGCAAACACAACTTTCTCACAAGCCAAAAGCTATTAACTCATTGACTGCCTTTGACTAAATTACTCCTTTCTTGTTCACGTCCCCTGCTTTGGTTCCGTGTAGTAGATATGGCTTAGCCTGACCTATTATTATTATTGTTGTTGTTGTTGTTGTTGTTATTATTATTATTATTTATTACATTTATATACTGCCCCATAGCTGAAGCTCTCTGGGTGGTTTACAAAAATTAAAAGATTGAACACTAAAAAGACAATATACAAAATTTAAAATGATAAACATAAACCAGCTGACATTTAAAACTTTTTAAACTGTTAAGCCTGGCCACAAAGTCAGTTAAAACCTCAACTTAAGCTGTTAAAATGACTGGGAGAAAAGAAAAGTTTTGACCTGGCGCTGAAAAGATAACAGTGTTGGCACCAGGTGGGCCTCATTAGGGAGATCATTCCATAATTGGGGAGCCACCACAGAGAAGGCCCTCTCCCTTGTTGCCATCCTTCGAGCTTCCCTCGGAGTAGGCACCCGGAGGAGGACCTTTGATGTTGAGTGTAGTGTACGGGTAGGTTCATGTCGGGAAAGGTGTTCCATCAGGTATTGTGGTCCCAAACCATGTAAGGCTTTATAGGTTAAAACCAGCACCTTGAATCGGGCTCGGAAACATACAGGCAGCCAATGCAAGCGGGCCAGAATCGGTCTTATATGTTTGAACCTTCTGGTTCCAGTTACCAATCTGGCCACTGCATTTTGCACAAGCTGCAGCTTCTGAACCGTCTTCAAAGGCAGCCCCATGTAGAGCGCATTGCAGTAATCTAACTTGGAGGTTACCAGAGCATAGACAACTGAAGCCAGGTTATCCCTGTCCAGACAGGGGCGTAGCTGGGCCACCAGCTGAAGTTGGTAGAAGGCACTCTGTGCCACCGAGGCCACCTGAGCCTCAAGTGACAGAGATAGTTCGAGGAGAACCCCCAAGCTACGAACCTGCTCCTTCAGAGGGAGTGCAACCCCATCCAGAACAGGTTGAACACCCTCCATCCGGTCAGAGGAACCCCCCCCCCCCACTAACTGCATCTCAGTCTTGTCTGGATTGAGTTTCAGTTTATTAGCAATTATCCAGTCCATTGTCACAGCCAAGCACAGGTTCAACATATCCACAGCCTCACCTGAAGAAGATGAAAAGAAGAAGTAGAGTTACGTGTCATCAGCGTACTGATGACAACGCACTCCAAAACTCCGGATGACCGCACCCAATGGTTTCATGTAGATGTTAAACAGCATGGGGGACAAGACAGACACCTGCGGAACCCCATACTGGAGAATCCATGGGGCCGAGCAATGTCCCCCAAGCACCACCTTCTGGAGCCGACCTGTCAAGTAGGAGCGGAACCACTGCAATGCAGTGCCTCCCACTCCCAACTCAGCCAGTCGTCCCAGAAGGATACCATGGTCGATGGTATCGAAAGCTGCTGAGAGATCAAGGAGAATCAACAGAGTCACACTCCCCCTGTCTTTCTCCCGACATAGGTCATCATACAGGGCGACCAAGGCTGTTTCCGTACCAAAACCAGGCCTGAAACCCGACTGAAATGGATCCAGATAATCAGTCTCATCCAAGAGTGCCTGGAGCTGGCTCGCAACCACCCGCTCCAGGACCTTGCCCAGGAATGGAACATTTGCCACCGGCCCATAGGTATTAAGATTTTCTGGGTCCAGGGAAGCTTTCTTCAGGAGTGGTCTCACTACTGCCTCATTCAGGAGGTCTGGGACCACTCCCTCTCACCGAGAGGCATTAATCACTTCCCTGGCCCAGCCGGCTGTTCCATCCCTGCTAGCTTTTATAAGCCAAGAGGGGCAAGGATCCAATACAGAGGTGGCTGCACGAACCCATCCAAGCACCTTGTCCACGTCCTCAAGCTGTGCCAACTGAAACTCATCCAAGAAAACAGGACAAACCTGTGCTCTGGATACCTCTGGATACACGACTTATTTTCACTTTTCATCTTTAGCTGCATCAGAGGATACAGGTACTCAAACTGCAAACATTAGATTGGCCTGCTAAATGACAGCAATAATAGTGACCCCTCTATGTGACAGATATATTACAAGCGGCATAAAAAACTGTCCTGTGACAACAATGTCAGAGCATGCAAGCACAAAAGTTTTGAAACTGGATGGGTTTGCATCCAACATAAACTCACCTCTATAGTCCAAATGAAATAGCACTAGTCCTCTATCTGCACTGCCAATCCATACCACATGTCTGAAAAACACAATTACTTTGACTGGACAAAGCAGGTCAGGTAGGGGCTGTTCAACAGACCTAAGAATGTAGGAGCCTTGCTGGTTCAGACTGAGGGTAAAATCCAACTGAACTCCTGCTTAGAGTAAACCCATTGAAATGAATGAGACGTAAGTCCCAGTCATTTCAATGGGTCTACTCTAAGTAGTATTTTGGATTCTACCCTGAGGTTCCAACCAGTCTAGTGACACATTTCTAATAGCAGCCAGCAAAATGCCTCTGGGAAATCCACAAAGAGGACATAAAGGCAAAAGCCCCCCTTCATTGCATGCCCCCAGCATCTGAATATGGAGCAGGGTTGGGGATCATGTGGTCCTCCAGATGTTGTTGCATTGCAACCCCATTACCGCCCCCCATCATTGGCTAAGCTAGCTAGAGCTGATGGGAGTTGCAGTCCAACAATATCTGGAGAGCCACACAGTCCTCAACGATGATATGAAGGTTACATTTTAACTCTCACAGCTGATAGTTATAGATACATCCTTCTTGAATTTGTCTAATGCTTTTTTTCTTTTACACCCATTATCACATCCTATAGCAGAAAATTCCATAAGCCAGCTACACATTGTGTGAACTAGTTTTCCTTTGGTCTTTTCTGAACCCATGGACTATCAATTTACATGCGAGAGACGGATTTTTAGTATGATAAAGTCTTCATACTATTGATAATTTTATAAACCGCTTTCAAAACGATCTCGTGGGATCTTCCTTTATCAACTAAACTAAAGAGCTGCCTTCTCTTCAGCCTTTTGCCCTAATGCCTTGATCATTTTAGTTATTCTTTTGTTTAATCTTTTCTGGATCTATGATACCCTTTTTGAAAAGGGATAGAAGGATAAGCAAGTATTGGTTTGCCCATATTCCAAGTGAATGCAAACAAATCTCTTAAAAGCACTTGAGAAACAACCACAGCCATCATCTTCACTGCCTCATTTCCATACCCAAGGGTGAAGGGAGGTGAAAATGGCAGCTGCAGGAATTCCTCAAACACTCTGCAGGCAGGTGAAGAGGGAGACAGAGGCTGCCAGTACATCTGCTGTCTTTTCCTGCTGGGCAGGATGAGGCTGGAACGTCAAGTTCCAGCAGCCCCAAAGGAAAGTGATGCTGCATATGCTATTACCATCAAGTGAGAAGTTCGCCAGGGCTCCTGTGCATAGCATCATATCTCCGATGAGGATGCTGAAACTCAGTCCATTCCCAAGCGCGGAAAAGAAAGCTGGGCCCGTTATTCCCACTGATGGAGAAGAATCATGGGACTGTCTTCTCAAAGGGAGCGGCATTCTCTGGGAGATTGAGAGCCCTAAACCACCTCTGCCTTACTCCTACCCCAAGGTAAGTTGCTTTGGGGCAAGGGAAAGAGGAGACAGCAGATGCATCTAAGGATATTCATCAGCGGGAAATCTGGCCCTTTGGGGGCTCACCGGGCTTCCACATCGGCTTGCTTTTGCAAGAAGATCTACATGGTTACTGGAATTCTGGGGACATTTTACATATGTTTTGGAGTCTCAGCCATAATTTGTGCAAATAGACAATTGTGAAAATTATGGCCACAATTTACACACATTATGCAAATTGCGACAAATTGTACAAATTTGCACAAATGTGACCGTAATTTACATAAATTCAAAAACACCCCAAATCTGCTAGCTGGCCTGACTCACTGCAAACTGAGTCATGCCAGCTTCTGGAAGACAGAACGGAGTCCAGGGGTAGAGGCAAGACGATGAAAGCCAGTCGAACTCCACCCACAACCAGATTTCTCCAAGATCCCTTGATGAAGAGCAAGCACAGCCCTGTTTTCCACTAGGGATGTGCATGCAAGCAAAACTCATGTTCTTTAAAGTTCTCCACATCCCAATTCAAAGCTTGTTCCGTCTTGTGACAATATCAGATTGTGACATTTGGTCCCTCCCCTTTTGCATGGAAATGTGTCCATATTTTCCTAAATGTACATATCATATTTGAAATATTTGCACTTTTCTCCCACTGATTAAAGCATGCTTGTGTGCATTTTTCAAAGTACATATTTTATGTGCATTTTTCAAACCTACACATGCTGTCAAACCCATTTGTGGGGGGGTCTGCAAGTCACAGTGACCCAGTTCAGATGACAACTTCTGAGCAATCTTCTTAGGTCTAACCAGGCACTCTCTATTGACTAGAATTTAGAAGCCATGAAGGGCACGGGTCATGTGCAAACATGCTAGGCAGACCTCACATAACTGACAGGTGACTGTGATAAGAGGGTGCTGCAGGAACATCTTGCCCTGAAATGTATTTAACCTGGATTTCATATTGACCATGTTCAGGTGACATGTTAAAACACAGAGGTTAAACATTTTGAGGTTATTATTATTATTATTATTATTATTATTATTATTATTA
Organism: Anniella stebbinsi; assembly: GCA_029215795.1. NCBI lineage: Eukaryota > Metazoa > Chordata > Lepidosauria > Squamata > Anniellidae > Anniella > Anniella stebbinsi. Next base: position 53,204,644 of record JARDYH010000003.1, read on the forward strand.
TTTACATTTATATACTGCCCCATAGCCGAAGCTCTCTGGGTGGTTTACAAAACATTATAGCTTAGCGTGTCATGTGAACCATGACTTAGTGTGTCGTGTGAACCATTCCTAACCATGGTGTCTACATAACCATGGTTTAAACATGCTCACTAACCATTTGCTGCAAAAGGGTTAGCAGCCTAACCATGGCTTAGCATGTTAGCTGAAAAGGCCCACTGTACGTCTGAAAATGTATGGACTTTGACTAGTTGGCATTTGAGCCTGTGTTCAGTCTAAACAGCGCAAACTGGAAAAATCTTGATAAAAAAGACCTGAAATTAATTTCTAAAACATCCCTACTTGCCCTGCTTAAAGCAGCATACTAGGCTATGTTCACCCTGATCCTACTCTCAAACATTTGATGACTGCCTGCAAATTTCCTGAAGAAGTTTGACCTTCTTTCCTTCCTCCCTCCTCTTCAACTTCCTTTGGACCGGTTCCCTCTGTTATGAGAAATTCCCTCTTCTGAAATTAAGAGCGACTGTTTTGGATTTTTAAAGATATTTTTCCCCTTTTTATGTTGACTCTAATACCGTTGTGTTCACTGTTCCAAATGTCTAGCAAGTTTCTGGGCAACAATCAGCATGAAATCAATGGTAATTCCCCCTGTTCTCAGCTCCATGACTAACTATTCAAAGGGACAATAATTTCTCATATCAAGAAATGTAACGTCTTTGTGATGATAAGAATGTACATTTATTTAGTCAGTGTGAAGAAAATTGAAAGTTTCATATCATTTTGCCACAACATCCTTTCTTTCTCATTACTTATTTTATTGCCAGGGGCAGCCAGGCAGGCATGTCCATGGTTACAAGTGGTAATTGTATTAGTTTTTACTTTAAGTACAACAAAATGTTGCTTATTGCCAAGTAAATGTGTTCAGCATCAGAGCAGCAAAAGAGAATGCCATTTCAATCCTGAAGTCATGGCGGTGTTGTGACTGAAGTCAGTTTTAACACATTGTAAAGCTTGGAACAGTACCAGAAGGGGAAGAAGAAAATGAGGGACTTTAGACCAGCTCTAAAGTGTGTGTGTGTGTGTCCCTGTTACATCCAGGGACAGTTATACCACAATTGTATTTGTGCTCACAAAACAGTCAAGACTACCCCAATTACAACCCCGAATGCGAGTGCAAACAGAATGTGCTGTCTGAAAATATTCGCAAATTCTCAAATATTCAAAAATTGTGGAAATTTCAGAGAAAAAGCAGTTCAAAATGGCACATTTTAAAAAATGTGCAGTTTCACACTTTAATCTAGGGGGGAAAGCTGTCCAACTTTGAACAATACACAAATTTTAGCACAATTTTCCCATATGTGCGAAAAGAGCAGTGATGACTAATGTTCGTGGAAACTGAAGGAGAGAAGAGCATCAACATGATGCTCGGAGAACCTGGGCAAAAATAAATGTAACTTGTTTGCCTATCCCTACATCATTGCCTCGAACCACCTAGTGCCCCACTGACAATATTTCTGTGAAGTAGGTTAGGCTAAGAGATGGTGACTGTCCTAACGTCACCCAGCGAGATTCACTACTGCATAGGAATTTGAATCTGGATGTCCATAATTCTCTTATCAAATGGAAAAACTGACAGAACTGTAGGGAAATTCATGAATATTTTAGATGCATCCTCTTATTTCCTCATAAGGTTCTTCATCAACCAAGAGTCAAATTTTCTCTGACCAAGTTGTCTTGGAACAATAACATTATGTCACATTACTAGGCTGACCATATGAAAAGGAAGATAGGGCTCATGTAACTTTAACAGTTGAAGAGAAAAGGGAATTTCAGCCAGTGTCATTTGTATGCAATTAGTTCTGGTGAAATTCCCTCTTCATCACAACAGTTAAAGTTGTAGGGGCCCTGCCTTCTTTTGTATATGGTCACTCTAGTATAGTGCCTGCACCTTTAACTGTTGTGATGAAAAGCGAATTTCACCAGAAACTAATTGCATACAAATGACACTGGCTGAAATTCCTTTTTCTCTACAGCTGTTAAAGTTACATGAGCCCTGTCCTCCTTTTCATATGGCCAGCCTACACATTACTCTTAAGGCCTTTATTTCTTGACCTATCCTTATTGGCCTGTGTTTCCATTGGCAGGGCATTTCTTTTCTTTTTCATATAAGATGACTACTACTCCACTGAAGGAACAAACATAGCTGGGATGTGTATGAGACACAGTTCTAGATTTAAATATTTCACAAGATTTTTTAAAAACAAGGAAATAGTTCCAAAACAAAAGGAGGATATAAACTTGAATTAATGTTCTTTCTCCTAAAAGATAATCAACACCTGCTGCTTAGTTTTGCATTAGCAAGCAACTTGCAATGAACAGTTAATTTTAGCATCTCCAGCTTCCTGTATCATATTGAATGTTAGCAGGCTCCTTTCTCAAATATCTAGCAGACATTTCAGCCAAAGTATGGGTTAGCAGCTAACACATGACAGGCCACTGCGCCACTAAACAATTGGAAATATATGATATGACTTTACAAACATCATAAAAAAGAACAGCAACATATAGAAATCTACATGTTTTGTCCAGGAGGACAAAAATTCCAAGTGTTGATTCTGCAACATCCCACAAAACCTGTCTTAATAGCCACAGACAATGCTCATCAATAAAGGCTACAAATATTAAGTCCCACTTCTGGCTGGTAGATGAATTGCCTTGGAATATATACTGTCTTTCACTGTTTCCAGCTCTTAGCACAGTCACTCCCAGCAGAAGTAACACATGCCTCAAGAGTCACTTCTGAAAAGCATAGTCAGGCTATGTAACTGGACTTCATTGTGGACAAGCAGAAAAGCTATTTATATTCATTAAAAGTTGGCAAACCCCATCTTTCAAACAAGTAGTCCAGACACAAAGGCTCCACTTCAGTTTGGTCCTGCTATTTGCTTCTTTAAAGCAGCTCTGGAATGAAATTATCTCTACAAATCTGAAGGACACCGAGATTTGTCCAATTAATCTATTAGCTCAGTCCTTCTTACATCCTCTGAACTAGTTTCTATCTAAAAAGAGAGAACCAAGTCTATGTTTTTAAAGAGAAAAAAGAGATATATAGAATAGCCAACATTAAGCAAAATGAATAGCTACTAGTTCACAGCTCAGTAAAGGGCAGATGTGACATCATAATACAAAAATCTTTTTTTAAAAAAATATTATTCTTACCATTTGAGACTGGCTCCGAGGACAGCCATTGATATCTTCAACCTTTTCATTTGCTGAAGGAAAACAGTGAAGGTTAAAAAAAATGTAAGGGTAAACAACAAGACTGTAGAAGAGAAAGCAAACAGGCACACAAGTGTTTTGTAGGCACTGAACTTCACTTGGAGGCACGGCGAAATCCTTCAGCCACAATCTCCCTTGTTAGCAGCAGTCCCTTCCCCATGCACAAATCATGCAAAAGGGAAGTGCAAAGGAGGTGGCTACTAATTCCCCAGCCCCTGCCAAATGACTGCTGACATGAAATCTTCCACAATTGTCTTTGTGGGATCAGGATACAGTTTCAAGGCATCTCAGAAAGTATAAACCACTCCGGCTAATAAAATGCACACATTGGAGACATATGGCTTAATGAAGCATTCATTTCAGACAATGCCAAGTGTGTGAAGCACAGTTCCCTGGCCATGAAAGAATGGTGAAGCAGACACTTACAAGCATACCCACACAAACCATTTTTTGTGTGTGGCAAAAATAAGTAATAGGACGGAAAAGAAATATATCTAAATCTGGAGGACTTAAGTGGCTGAATCAGCGCTCTCTATTCCATGCCCATCTCACAGTTATGTTGGCTCGAGCTCTACCGCATTTTTCTTTTCCTTCCTAAGCCAGAAGTCAACTCATGCTGTGGCTCAGAGCACAGGTCTTACCGATGATCTGGATGATTTCTGCTAGCAGAACTCCATCGGCAATGTCTTGTTGCAAGTCCTTGATCAGCCGCTTGTGGCCAGATTTTGCTAGATAGTGATTAGCCCAGTCAGTGTAAATCTGCAGAGTGGAGGGAGAAATGGGGAGAGAAAGGGAGACAATAAATTTTTTTAAGACAAATGTTGGCTTACCCATGAGCAGAGCTCTGAACCACATTCCTGTACAAAGAGTCAGAGCAAAAAATAAAACTTTAAACATTTTTTAAAAGCCTGTCCCCGTGCCATTTTTTTTTTAAAATTAACCTTGAATGAATCACTTTATTGCACAATGAAACATCACAGTCACTGTGACCAGGCAAAAGCCCCTTTAGGACTGCCAAGAAAACTCCTGTCAAAAATCACTTTCAATCTGATGTGATTCACGGAAACAACTTAGACTGAAAAACATGCTGGATATTGCTGTTACTCGAAGCGTGTGTGTGTGTGTGTGTGTGTGTGTGTGTGTGTGTGTGTGTGTGTGTGAGATATATAATACACACACTTAGAGTGCTTAAAGTATATATATTCCCAGTTCTGGTTTATGGTAAGTTACAGCAACATGATTGTATGACAAACGGTAGCAACCTGGTAAATAGAAATACAGGTTCACATGTTTCTAGTAGCATTTTCTGAGAAAAAAAACATTTCACTTGAGCTCGTATGTATGTGTACATACAGTGTATCTAGAGCACATCCATTTGGCAGCTACCTGTGCTTCCTAGCAGTAATGCAGCCTGGGAGGTGCCTCAGAAAGCATAGGTACCTTTTGATTTATTCGTTCCTCTTTCCCAGAGAGAGAGAGAGAGAGAGAGAGAGAGAGAGAGAGAGAGAGAGGTATCCAAGAGAAGTATCCAACAGTGCACACTGGATCGCCTGCATGCGTCCACAATCATTGAAAATATGAATGTACAGTAAGGGGAGCATCAAAAATCCTGTGGACACATGGATTACAGGATGTGGGGAAGCATGAGAGTAGATAATCATGAAAAACTGATTTGTGATCAATAAAGATCCCAAAATGGGTTCTATGACTCTCCTGGGATTGGGAGCTCCAACTCAGAGAGATCATTCCCATAATGGTCTGTTTAGGCAACTCACCCATCTTTATGGAAATCCCTCAATAACTTGTAGGACTTTGTCCTTTCATGGAGGATAGCCACTAGTCATGATGGCTATATTACCTCTTGCATTAGGGGCAGTATGCCTATCTCTAGTGTTAGGGGCACTATGCCTAAGTACACCAGTTGCTGGGGAACATGAGAAGGTGGCTGCTAATGTGCTTATGTCCAACTTGAGAGCTTCCCATAGACAACTGGTTGGCCACTGTTGAATGCTGGGCTAAATGGGCCTTTGGTCCGATCCAGCAGGACTCTTATGTTCTTTGTGAGATTATTGATACTGCCATAATTACATAATAAATATAACCTATTCTGAAGCAATCTAAAAATAATTGATAAGGGGAACATGTGTGTGTGTGTGTGCGTGTGTGTGTGTGTGTAAAGGATTGTTGGGTTTGTCATTCACAACCCTGTGGGTAACAATGTTTCTAGTTCACTGTATATAACAATTGCTTGCTCCGGTGAGACAGTTTCATTTGCCTTGTCACCTATGTTTAGATGTGCTGAAACGTCCAGAGAGGAGCTGTGAAAGTAACACATACACAGAGGTCACATTGTTGAAACTACTGCTGATATTCTAGAAACATGCTATGTTGACAGTGAGGGCAAAGATGTTAACAGTAGAAGTAAGTTGGCAGGGAATAGACTGAACCAGAGATGACATTTAGAAACAAGAACAAAACTTTGCTATCTGATGGGAACCCTCTTCCAGAGGGGTAGCTGTGTTGCAGGAAAACCAACAAAGAGTCGTGTGGCATGCGTTGTCATGAACTAAAGCCTACTTCAACGGAGACAGAGACACACATAAAAATCAGTTACACATTTTATAAACAAATGCATTCACTGACACATGAATCGCATACAAGAAAGCTCTGTGGAGCCACCATGATCAGAACCAGTGTGTCTTGGTGATTGACCCTTGTCAAGAGCAAATCTCCACCCCATTGACTACTTGCAATATAATAATAAGAATGGACTGGATGTAAAGATCCTTAAGTGAAAAGAAGATTATAACCAGTGTAGCCTTCACCAACCTGGTACTTCAATTCCCATCAGCCCAAGCAAGCATGGCCAATGGTCAGGAATCCTAGGAACTGTAGTAAAACAAAAAAACACGCCTAGAGGGCACCAGATTGGGGAAGGCTACAATAGTGCTATTCCACAATTGCTTGCACAATCCCTTACATAAGGCATCACACAAAGCTCTATCTAAATATGTAGATTTATAGCAGTTATTATGCTTCTACTTTCATTGCAGTTATTATGCTTCTACTTCCATTTGTGCAATGGGCTTCCATTGCACAAATGGAAGCCCATCTTTGAGCTTAGTTTCACTTTTCCTATGCAGCTACAGGAGTAGGCCTGGTGCCCTCCAGATGTTTTGGACTACAAGTCCCATAACCCCTTGCCTTTGGTCATACTGGCTGATGTAAGCTGTACCAAAGTATCTGGAAGTCACCAGGTTACCCTATTACAAGGTTTAAAATATAGATGGGCAAGTTCTTCCAAGTTCATCTCAGATTAATTTGTGAACTATCCAAAATCCTCCCCAACACCCCAAAAATAATTAGGAGATGTTAGATCATTTTTCTAAGTCAATCTAAAACTCAGAAAACTGGAACAAGTTTACCTTCTATCTATGAAAGGACATCTTCTTCTGAAGAAGCCCCGAAAGTTACATACAACAAATAAACACCTATGTAACTAAAACAAGGACAGAATGACTGATAGCAATCCAAAATGCAGCAGGAAACACCGCTACACTACAATTTAGTGAGGAAACAAGATATTCATACTATGCCTAAATTCTGGTCTAGCAGAGCTACCTGAATACCTGCTTCCAAAGCTTTCATGACATCAGTAAGAACCCCTATATTAACTTTGGAATAAGATGCAACTACATGTTCACCTGATCACTTTTATTTGGCCACACTTGCATTTGGCCACTCTGCCAGGAATGGCACTACAACTCTGGGTAGTTTTCTGCAGGGATTGTGTACACACTTCCTCCACTGATTAGATTAAAAGGCAAATGCCTGCCTGATTACCATACCCAGTGAACCCATAAGGCTACCTTTAAATTGGCCAACCAGAATCCTGGCAGAAAATTCATCCAAATTTAGATTCACTATCTAGATCCATTTCAATCTGGATTCAGTTATAGGACAGAGACTGCTTTGGTCATCTTGGTAGATGATCTTCTCCAGGAATTAGACAGGGATGGGGAGTGTCCCTGTTGGTTCTGCTGGACCTTTCAGCAGCTTTCAATACCATCAATCGAGGCATCTGTCTCAGATGGGACTAGGAGGCATTGATATACAGTAGCTCCATTCATTCTTGGAAGGGTAATTTCAGAAGGTGGTGCTGGGGGGTTCCTGTTTGCCACCATGGTCTTTGGTGTCCCTCAGGGTGCCATCGTAACCCTTGTGCTATTTAACATATACATGAATCTACTGGAAGTTCCAGAGCTTTAGGGTTTGGTGCCACCAGTATGCTGATGAAACCCAACTCTATCTCCCCTTTCCACCTGAAACCAAAGAAACTGTTCTAGTTCTAAATCAGCATCAGTAATGGAGTAGACAATGGTCAACAAACTGAAGCTTAATCCAGATGAGATAAACAAGTGCTCCTGGTTATGCAAAAGACATATCCTGTGCTGGATGGGGTTACAGTCTTCCTGAAGACTCAGGCTCATAGTTTGGGTATACTCCTACTCAGACCTGAATCTCAGGATTCAGCAGTGGCCTGGAGTCCATAGCTCAGGTTAGTACACCAACCATGCCAATTCCTAGAGATATCTGATCTGGCCACGGTCATGCATGCGTTAGATACATCCCATTTGGACTACTGTAATGCACTCTACATGGGGTTCAGAAATTTCAACTGGTCCCGAATGCTACAGCCAGGCTGTGGACTGGGGCTTGTTACAGGGACCATGTGACTCCTTTCTTACACTACTGGTTTCTTTCCAGGCTCAACTCAAAGTACTGGTTATATCCTATAAAGGCCAAAAGACCTCTTCTCCCATATGCGCCTATCCAGGTTTTAAGATCTTCAGGAGAGGCACTTCTTTTGATACCACCTCCTTCCAAGGTGCATTTGGTGGCTACACATGAGAGGATCATAGTGGCTGCTCCCAAGCCAAGGAACTCCCTGTCAAGGGAGGCTAGGTTATTTCCATCTCTACTGTCCTTCTGCCAGCAGATACAGACATTTTCATTCAAGCAAGCCATTGGCATAAATTGTTCTGTTGGTTTGAATGTTGTTTTTATCCTGCTATTAGTAACTACCTGGGCAACGCTCATGATACCCTTTGTTTTGCATAGTGTACTGGGCTTGCCGCTAGGTTTTTGCTCAATCAAGTGGCCAGGAACCTCCTGAGCTTTCTTTTCATTTCCCAAAGCCAAACTATTCTTCTCTTTGGTTTCACCCATCCTAGATCCATCCACTGAGCCATCAAGCCCTTTGTACCCTTTGTTTTAAAAATTATAACTGCCCTATTGTTCAGGCAACTGTGGTTCTTTTCTTTTTCCTTGGGAATCCTCATGCTTGTGTATTTCAGCACTAAAATGAACCTGGGTCCAATGGATTTCCAAGATAGTTCCTCTTGCTCCATTCCTAGCTTGATGCTGTACTTAACTTTTGTGCCTCTTCCAGAGATCCCTGTTACTCCAGTTGAAGCCCTTCATTGCCTCACTGAGAAACCCATTTGTCTTGTATATCCACCTCATGTGGAAATATCCAGGGGAAGAGCCAGTGATAAAGCACACATGTTACATGCAGAAGGCCACAGTTTAGTTCCTGCCATTTCCAACTGGGGTAGGAAAGACCCCTGCCTGAAAACCTGGAGAGCCTCTGCCAGTTCAGCATAGTTAGTTAGTACTGAGCTACACTAATAGACTGACTTAGTCTGAGGCAGCTTCTTGTGTTCAACTGATCCAGCTAAACTTAACAGCTGAAATATAAGGATGGATGAATCGATCAAGTTCAGTTCTACCCAGTTACTATTTTTTTCTAACTTCAAGTTCATTCCATCCCATAGCCGCATCAGTTTGCATTTTTTTGTAAAAAGTTCTCAGGAAAATTTGTACGTGTTTTCATGTGCATTTCTTCTCGTATATGCATTTTATCCACTTTTCCTAACATACATGTGTTTTCCAAGTGATTTCTTTCAATATATTGCATTTTTGGGTCCTTGTTTCCCTAATATACACATCTTTTTGGATACAGTTTTTGTATACACATTATACACATGTTTATACACAAATTTTTATTTGTAAAATGCATCACAAACTTTTGAAAAAGTGTGAATATCTACATTCCAATTGGTGGACCAGTTCAGAACAGCCCTGGGTTCTGGGTGGCTTGTTACCCATGCCAACAAGCTGTCCTGTCCGGATTTGCACATCATGTCACAGTTGCTTGAATATTCACAACAGAAGCTGGCACACGCACTGCAATGCGATGTGGTCACCATAAACTGTGTACATTTGGAGAATACAAATTTGATAAATTCACATTAAAATGCAAACCAAATAAATTTTTCACCCATCCTTACGGAATTCTCACTGACATCCACCATTTTAACACACACACACACACACACACACACACACACACACAATGTTTACTGACCATGAAGATACCCTCTGCTTGTTTTTATGCTTCACCTCCACAAGACATTTTCTTTTTGAAGTATTTATGATATAAAGATTTTTTTTCAATTCAAATAAGCACCTGCTTAAAGTTTTGCATGCCTCTTACACATACTTCTAATACTTCACTGCTGACTCACATTCCCTCTGTCATTTGCATTCCAGATGTGATATTTGTTTAATCTGTATTTTCCATCACAAGCTTCTATTTTAAAAGAGAACTATCAGCTACAACAGCTGATAATTATCTAATGCTTTTAAGCTGCACCGTTTTATATTTCAATTTCCAATTATAATCTAGAAAGCAATAGGGCAAACCAAAGTGAGAACATGGCTGTGTGCAGTCTTCCAATGAGCTCTTCTGCTATTCTATTTTGAAAGAAATTCCTTGCAAGCCAACATATAAATAAACGCATGGTTCACTCCCCCATCCAGCATGCAAATGACAGATATGGGGCTGAAGATAAAAGGATGCAAGCCCACCATTTATTAAAGCCACTTCCATTTTGTCAGGGTGCCAGGTCTTGTCAGAGACTGCACCTTTTCAGTGAGAGTTGGAAGGCAGCCTCATAGCAAAAACATGTTGTCTTGTTTATTTGTTCATTCGGCTTTCCATTATTTTTCACTGTTGGGGATTTTACACTGATGGATAGACCCCGTTAAAACATCACATCTAAAGAAAAACAGACAGAGCATTAGTCACAGCCAACTGTCCTTACAGAGTCATTCCTTAGCTTGGCTAATGCTTCTCAGTAACTGAACTCTTGGAACGTGCTGCCGACTTACTCATTTCCTTAAAAAGTTCTCTCTCTTAACCCTCTGTTCTTTATAAAATATCAACATTCAACACAAACCACTCATGCCATATCCAGGGAGCTAGAATTATCTGAGTCTTAACAGACCAATCCCAAGAAGATGACAGCATAAAAGCATAAATTCTGCATTTGTGTGGTCCCAAAGTGTGTGAGAAGTCGAGCTTAACTGCTTGCAACATGAAACACTAGACAGGACATTAGAGAAGCTTCCTCATGGTATTACGGTTTCTAGCATTCTTGAACTACTTGTCATTCTGTCTTCAAAGAGCTAAAGAAATTGTACTATCTTTGATACCCAAATATAGATATAATGTTTGTGCATAGCTATAAAATGCACCATCAAAGAATGTTTGAAATAACATTTGGGGTGGGGTGGGCTTAAATTTAAACAAACAAACAAACAAACAAACAAACCCAAGTGATTAAATGTATCTGCTAAATCTATGCAATAACACCTTGTTTGTTGCTATTGCCATAGTGCTAAAGTTCACATATTCTTGTTGATTGCACAGTTGTTAAGAATGATGATCCCTTTTAGAGAGCACCACTGATGTACAAAGAATTGGATAACTCTAGCAGCCCTGTTCAGAAGTTGCCTCCAAGTGTACACTAAGTGTATGGAGAGAGGAGCAGGAACCCCAAAATTGCTGGGCCCCACTGGCTTCACCCAGACATTGCTAGATCATACTGGTCATGCTCCCAGACCTGTGTGTGTGAGATGGAATGCCTGAAACGAATATCGCCATGAGTACACTGTGTCCATGTCGGCATTCTATGTGGTGTGGAATCCAATCATGCAGGTTGCATACAGCTGAATGCATCTAGGTGCTCCTTTCAGATGTTCTGACTAACACATACCTCCATGCTTTTGGAGGCAACTTCTAAACAAGGCTTCTATGTCTAGAATATAAAGATTGTAGCAGCTCTCCTCAGGAGTTACAAAGGAGCTGTGGGGACACACACACAGTCCTGCTTGAGATTGTGCAGTTCTTCTTGGCCCCTCAATATTGAGAAAGGATGGGAGAATCAGCAAGGTTCAAGCTCATCGAGATGGTTCTCCAAGTTCTACCTCAAAGCTCAGTCTACCTCATTCCTTTTTCTGAATGAAAGCTTTTGTTGATGTTGTTCGAATGGGGGAGGACAATGTAAACACCATCGCAAACTCAAAGTATGCAAACTTTGTCCCCAAAAGTGCTCACATTCCTGTTCAGGATGTGAATGGGGCAAGTTCTTGTGTTTAACCAACTGAAACAAAATTCTTGTTTGTCCTTAGCGTTAAGGGAGAATTCCAAGGAAGCTAAATGTCAGCTAACTAGCCAGGATATTAGCACTGAAGCTAGAGTGTGAGGGGAGGGGAGGAGTGATGCTCATTCCCAGATTTATAAACCATGGTTTATGAAGCAGAATATGTTACATCTGAATAAGGCCAGTGTGTCTCTTAAGACTTTTATGGAACAAAATAACATGGAAGCAATCTGGGACAAAACCTGACCTCCTATGCCACCCATTATGAGCACTAAGGGCATAGACAGCCCACCTAATGGAGTCTCTCAGAGCATGACTTTACTTTCTCATTTAAAAGGAAAAGAGAGCCAGAAAGACCTGTACATGTGGAAGAGGCAGGGGGACCTAGCAATGGAGGTGGGATTAGGCCTTCACTGGTTGGGACACAGAAGAATGCACAAACCATGCAGCCCAGGACTCTATGAAATAAATATCACATTCATTCTGCCTAGTCCTTTCATTTGTATATCCTGGGTTCTGGTTCTGTGTTTGATCATCCATGTACATTGATCGATGTATATCAGGGTGATGCATACCTAAAGGTGTAACAGGCACACCAATACAGCACAGGGCACACCAGGCATCCAAGATAATGCTAAACTAAAATTTGCCATACAGCTAGCAACAACAACAACCCAAAAAAACTTTCTGGTTTTTAAAACAGCATTCATTCTTGGTTTCTGTAAGGATAACTTTCTTGAGGCAAACTAATATATTGGGCTGTTAAACCACCGTGCCAGTGTCGTACAGCCAAGTACGATCTATAGCCAGCTTCCAGAGTTACATGACTACAAGAAAGCTCTTCATTTTCTACAGGGAGAGAAGCTTGGACATCCGTTCCAGACATTAACTTTGGCACCCAGTGAGAGACTTAGAGACCTAGCTGCCAAGCATGTACCAACCTTTGGCTGCCTGGTTCTCTGACCCTTCCACAACCTCGACAGTCACATTCATAAGAGCTCAGAGATTATTTTCCCCCCTCTGAGCTATACGTAAAGTGCAGGAGGCAAAGATATATTACAGCCTCACAGCTGCCCTTTGCACCTTATTTAGAAGAGAGACCTGCCAAAAACACAGCTGATTGGAATGTTTTAAATGCTACCTCATGATACTACTTTAAAATCTCCTCTTTATTTCAATTGACTACTACATTTATATCAAGCATATATTTTTGAAGCACCTTTTCAGTCAACTTACATTGGACAATGCACATGTTTTCTTCTTGTATGGCCTTTTCAGATGCAGTCCCCAAATCCTCACATGCATGATTGAAATGAATTGATTAAACAAGCAAATTCTGAAGTCCTAAGAGTCTGAAGACACTTCAATATGAACTTATATTATTGCAAACATGCCATTTTCCCCTGCAAATGTCAAATGTAGTCTAGTGGTTAGAACACTGAACCTAGATGACTTCGTTTAAAAACCCTGCTCAACCATGAACGTATATTCTATAGCTTTGGGCAGATGTCTACCATAGATCTCTGTACACTGTGAATAATGGTTAGCTACCTGTCTCCACTGGGTTCTATAGACTTGAAGACTTATATTTTAAAAATCTGTGTGGGCTGAGATAACTATTAATAAGTATCCAAGCCTCCTAGTTCAATGGTGATATTTCTCAAACTGCATGTTGGGGACAATCCAAGTGAGATGACTGTCACCAGCAGGCCTTGGTTATGAGAATCATAGAAACATTTGGTTGGCTATTTGTGAAGACAAAGTACTAGAGGAGATGCACCTTGGTATGAATCTGCTCTTATGGTTTTATTGAATTACTATCAGCTTTTTCTTAATCTCCAGACCAATTTAAAAACTTCTGTTTGACTTTCACTACCTTTACATTCTATGGAGACAGAAAATATGTTATACTTAATCAAACAAAGACTACAGTTCTATGCACATTTACTTGGAATAAGTCCCTTTAAACTCTAGGGTGCTTCTTTCCATGTAAACATGTATGGGTGTGGGATGCATATTGGATCGGTTCGCATGCAATGGCAACCCACAATTTTTAAAATTAAATTTGGGTTGTCACATGGTACATGCTTCTCAATTGTTCCTGCTGCAAACAGGAGCTCCTAAACAGCTCACGGACCTTCTGACTGTGGTTTGCTTAGTGTTATGTATGAACCAGGAACTCTGGCTTGTTATGGTTCTCTGGAACTGTGGGTTATTTCTGTGGCTTGTTGGGGGACAGGGGGAGACAAGCCAAAGCTAGTGGTTCACTTACCACGGCAAGCAACCCATGGATGAAGCACTAGCACACTACTTCATTTTAAGAAATTCTAGGTTGTCTTCACTTGCAAACCAGGCATATAATGAAATAGCAACATCAGCAGGCAAAGAGCAAAATATGAACTTCCTGAGCCCTGCTGCTGGAGCTAAAGCCAAAACATATAAAATTAGATGCATCCTAGATCTATAACAGGATAAACCAATTTTAGGGCACATGAGTAGTCCGGAATTGTTTTTAAATACTCCCTCCTCCCTGTTTGGCTATCTGTCACCTGTCATCCATCTTTAAAGGAAACATAAAAGCTCTTTGGGATGTTAGGCCAAGCACATAAGTTGAGGGAGATGCAGTCAAGAAACAAAATATATCCCTTCTAAATTGCAACTTAATTCATGTTATGTTTTCAAATCCTTACTGAGCAAATTGCAAATTCAGTGTGTCTTCTACTTTTGAGTGATTGCATTCTACAGACAAGATAACTAAATGAAACCTTAATAATCCCATCTAAGAAAATGAGTAGCTGTAATCTCCAGTGTATCAATCATGAACAATCTTTGAAGTCCATATATATATATATATATATATATATATATATATATATATATATATATTTCCAAGCCACAGGGGAAAATGTATTAAATTATTTATATCAATGAACATTGTAAAATGGCCAGTATCAAAGTTGTGTTAAAAAGGAATCCTGGTCAGAATTTAAGAACATCCAACAGCATCAAGGCCAACATCCCAGGTGCCGACTTTTCTCCAAGTTACAGTATAAACACCATGAAACCTCAGTGATTGCAATAATATTTAAGGCAACTTGCAGCAATAAATATAAATGTAACATGAATAATGAATAATGAAATTTGATATATGCTGTTCAGGTTTCTTCAGAGAGATTCAAATATTGCAAACCTGGAGAGAGGAAACCCTCTGTTGTGAAGCCTGGATGCTTGATTGAGTGAGTGATTGGATTTGTACCCTGCCTTTCTACCAAGACAATGGTACTTCAGTTGGCTTACAATCACAGATAAATAAAACGTGATCAAAGCAATAAGACAAGTCTGTTAAAGACACAACAACAACAAAATAAAAACAGGACCCAACCCAACAGATTCGCTTACATGCCAAAGGCTTACTTGAATAAAAGGTATTTGCCTGCCGGCAGAAGGCCAGTTTTATTTTGCTACTATTCACCACATTATGCTGGCTCAGGTAACTGTCTGTCTGTCTTGCAGTACCTGCAGAACACCACAGGAAGGAGCTAGATCATCATGCTGCATCTGCAAATAAACAGGAGGCTGACAGCTGATATTTCCCAGTCCAGTGTTAACAGCAATTAATGACTGTTCAGGCAGTGACACATCACGCAACTGTTAATTGTGGTGTTGAGTGCCAGAATATATTTTTTTAATGAAAAAGGCAACACTAGATGTCAAAATGAACCCAAACAGAGACAAACATTGCTTGAACAACTGAGTAATTTTTTAAAAAGCTTATGGTTTAAATCTCAGCCCAGATCCCAGGATTCCCTTTGAACAGGGGTAGGTGAGCTGGTGCCCTCCAGATGTTTTGGATGACAGCTCTCCTAAACCCTGGCCATTGGCCATGCTGGCAGGGGATGATGGGAATTGTGATCAAAAACATCTGGAGCATACCAGGTTGCATACCCCAGCCTTTGATCAATAGCTAAAGAGAACTGTGATTAAAAAAACATTTCTCACATCGACATATATCGTGTGCGCATTTACGTTTAGGATTACTGCTGTGGAAGAGAGATGTCCCTTTCTGTAAAGTGAGGATTGTGCAATCGGTTTTTGATTTGTAAAATAAAGTGAAGGGAGAAAAAATAGGTTGCAAAATAGGGCCAGGGACTGGTGCATCCTGGATTGTGCTGGTGTGCAGGCGATCACACTGGCATGCAGGTGACTGTGGTGGCAGCAGCGGCAAGGCCACGAGTGCCCACTGTTCCTGGGGCCCAGTAAGTCGATCCCTCCCAGTAGTGCATGCTGGGCGTTGTAGGCTCTTTCAACATACATATTCCTTGGGCTGTGAAGTAAAATGGCAGTTCCTTCATAAAATGGTCACCAGGGCCTCAGAACACTGAATCTGAGGCCTGAGGCTTGCACAACCCTAGTTGCAAGTGAATTGTCCACTCATATGGCTCTGAATAACTTGTAGTTTATTTTGTAACTATAAGGTCCAACATTTTGACCAGGCATTGAATGGTAAGCAAGAAAAAGGACAAGAGCTTTCTGGTCAGAGCCCTACCCATGAGGAACCCCTTTTTTCCTGAGTACATCTCCGCTGCAGCCTGGCACTTTGTTGAGGTTCCCTGAGTTGGGCCTGCCTCCTCTGGTACTGTCACTCCCTGGGACTTGTGGGGTGCTCAGCTTCCTCCTTTGAGGTAGAGTCCTCCTCTTCCTGAGTGGCTGGGAGCTCAGCAGTCTCCTCCATGGACTCAGGACCCTGTTGCTGTGCAGATCCTGGCAGTATCTTCTGTTGGGGCCTCTAGCTCTTCCTCAGAGGAGTCCAATGACACATGCACACACACACATGGAACTTGGGAGCTGTAGTCCAAAACATCTGGAGAATGTCAAGTTGCTGATCCCAGTTCCTTTTCCAGCTTGAGGGTTATTGCAGTGAACCCTACTTTCAGGCACATGAGTCCCCACGTATTAGGGAAACAGTCATTAGAAGCCCTTTCAGTTATGGGTAGTTTGCACGAGGAGAAAGTACTCGAACGTTAACCAAGGCATAATAAAGCAAACTGGAGTTCATAGTCTTGACAGGCGGGAAGAAAATAATCTAACTGAACAGAAAATCCTAAACATTCCTTGTGCTGATGTTAGTGCACATGACAGTTCACAAACAAGACTTACTCACACATGCCATATTTAATTACGAAATGTGCCCATTGGGTGAGAGATGGAAGTAAGTTAGTCCTCTGATGTTTATTGCCAATGAAGAACTTTAAAGCCTAGGACCTTGCAGAACCACTCTATTGCTGAGGGTGAACAGCAAATGGCACAGAACAGTACATTATTCTTGCTACCCTGGTACCTTTTTTTGCTAATGGGTGCCCCCGAAAAACAAGGGAGGGTCAGCTCCAAACTGTTATAACCCAGTTTATTTATTTATTTATTTATTGCATTTCTCTGCTGCCCAATAGCCAGTTGCTTTGGGGAAGAAGCCAGTCGGGAAACGAGGGGATCCACCAGGCGAAAGGGCAATGAAAGTCAGTGTGAGGGTCAGAGCACACCGCAATATATATATATATATATATATATATATATATATATATATTGTTGGTGTTTGTGAGTCAAAGAAACGATTGACTATTGGTTTCTGGCATTAAAGATGCAATGAGACCACAGACTGGTCTGGACCAGCCTTCCCTAAACTGGCTCCCTCCAGATGTGTTGGATTCCAGTTCTCATAATTCCCAGCCAGCCATTGGCTATGCTGGCTGGGAATTATGGGAATTTATTTATTTATTTATTTATTCACTGCATTTCTATACTGATAGTGCATGGACTGTTTTGTCCTAAGTACAAGGTACATAACATCCAGAGCAAAATAGTAAACAAGTCTGTGGTTTATGGCTTTCCATCTTAGCATCTCAACCTGTGCCTATCTTCAAAATGGGAATTCCATTAAAATCAATCAGCTCACGTTTCATGAGGCCTTGTACTTAGAAGAAATGTTTGCAAAAGCTGAATGCATAGAACTTCACTCCTACTCTCCTCCAGCTAGTGAGAAATCAAAATTATAATACAACATTTATCCTGACTCGAATATTCAGCTTTATTCCTAATCATAAACAGCAGAACACTCAATCCCAATCCTTCATTTTAGATAGCTGATAAAACATTTAAAATTCAACTGTGTCTCTTTGACCCTGTTCCCTTTACATTTTGTAAAATGGAAGGATGTAAGTGAGCAATCTCTTTCTTTTTCTGTGGGTTTGTATGGAAACAAGTCCAGAGTCAGATATTCTGAAGTGATGACTCTGACATAAAATACCACTCTTCCGCACACTGAAAGGACAGGTATTCCATCAGCTGGGTTAACTCTGAAGTAGTCCAAAAATACAATTAGCATCTTTGTGGAATTGAATCAACAACTACCTAAAATATTAGAAACCTCCTATTTCAACACAAACTTGGCAAGTATTTAATTACCAGACAGTTCACATGTAAAAGCAAGCTGTGTACTCTCATTGCAGACAATTCTGCCTTCCTAAATAAAGCAGATGTTTGTTAATTTACTGTGTCCATTATTTTGCTGTGACTGTGAGGGATTCACAGCTGGCCTTCAGCAACTGTTCAGTAAACAGCTCCTTATTTAAAAAAGAAACTGTACTACACCAAATTGTGGTTTTCGCTCCATTTGATGTACTAAAGAAATAAGGACCTAAGAAATGGGCCAACACTCAAGGCAAATCCTTATTTTTGAATCCAGTTCTTCAGACAGGCAACGAAGAACTTTAACAATGTGTTCCTACTGCCAATTAGGTTACAATCCTCAAATTTACCCTAGAAGTGGTTTAATTGATATGATTGAAGATTTCAGCTTAATTACAACCTAATTCTGCAAATATTTTGATAACATGTTTTCAAGATTCCAAATGAGTAAAGCTAACTTATTCAATTATTTAGGGCAGTGCTGAGCAACTATTTTATTTACTGAAGCCATTTTCCCTTCAGTATGAACATTGTTACCAATATACCATATAGCCTTTTTTCAAGAGAACCAGCCACATTTCTCTAAATCCTTTTGATTATCATGAAAGCTCTCACATTGGACTGAATATGCTTCCTGATTCATTTTTAAAAATCCATTTAAATAATTTCACAGAGCCAACAGGATAAGGTAGGGTGCTGGACAAAAAATCTAGGATCAAATACCATCTTATCACAAGACTCAGTAAGGGGCTTTACAGAAGTTACTATTTGGTAGATACAATTGCTGCTTGACACTAATGAAAAATAAAATGCACACATTATAGGCTTATTGTATAAAGCACTCTGGACACTAAAACCATATCCATCACACAAATTCTAAGACTGATTATTAATGTCAAACAGTAAAAGTATTTAATTAATCCAAAAGGGCACTTTGATTTTTAAAGCAATGTTAATAAAGGCAATAAGACTAAGCCAAATATATAGGTATGTGGCCTGTAGTTTGCCAGGAGGTGAGAGAAAGAGAAAGATGTGGCAATGGAGAGAGAGGGGAGAGAGAGAAAGAACACAATGGAGCGCCAAATGAGAGCTGGCATACAAAACTAGTACTTAAAACATAACATTGGATCCAGTTAGTCATGCTTACAGTCCAATAGAAATCAATGTGACAAGTTGGTAAT
The DNA here is from genome assembly GCA_029215795.1 of Anniella stebbinsi. Taxonomy (NCBI): domain Eukaryota; kingdom Metazoa; phylum Chordata; class Lepidosauria; order Squamata; family Anniellidae; genus Anniella; species Anniella stebbinsi. Next base: position 53,224,073 of record JARDYH010000003.1, read on the forward strand.
GATTAATTTAAGTCCCCTTGATTACAGTGGGTCTACTTTAATTGTGACTAAGTCTGGATCTGACCCATAGGCTATGTGATAACGCCAATCTGAAATTATGCACACCACAAAGCTGATTACTTTGAATTTGGCTTTAGCTAGGATTTGCAGAATTCTAAGTTAAGCGTTCACTATGGGCCGTCTTCTACAAGCTGACTGAAAGTAATGTTTCCATTTTCTTGTGCAGAACGAATTGGTTTATAATTACACCATTGTAACATACAAGTAATGAGATACTACACACTGATAGCAAGACACATAGAATTATCTGTCTATATTATCTACGCATGCTTCCTTTACCATTATTATTTTTTTGAATATAATGTCTTCAATTAGATGGCCTGCTATAATTGGTTCTGAGGGCTGTTAAGGATACAACCGAAGTCAATTGCAGAAATTAGGAGAAACATTTTACAAGTAAGAGCAGATCAACAATGGAACAAATTATCTAAAACGGGGGGGGGGGGGCGGTCTGTCCCACACTGGATATCTTCCTGCAGATGCTGGACAGAGGGGGCGTACAGTGCTCTCTCTCCAGCTCAGTGGCACTACTACCCTTAGTGGTTGAGGGAGCCCTGGGTGCTTCCTCCAGGTCTGCTTTTTCTCCTTGCCCACTCAGTCTTTCTGTGACCTTCCTTTAGGGATGTCAGAGAAATCCATTTGGGGAGTTGAATTCAATGAGTTTTCCTAGGTTCCGCTCCCCAGACTTTGTTCCGGTTCCAGCATCGGCACCCGACTCAGTCTGCAGCAAGTTGGGCCAGTTCATGGATTTTCCAGGCATTTTGTGCATTTCACAGGTTCCGCAATTTGTGCAAATTTCTGGGCAATTTCAGCAAATGTCTGAGCAATTTCTGCAAATGTCTGGGCAATTTGCACAAATTATGGTGAAATTTGTGCACATTTGCATAAATTGTGAAACCTATGGTGAAAAACTATGCAAAAAATGTTCCCGGAGTCTGGTGAAATGCCCACAGCTTGGCTTGGAAACACAAATTCAGTCATACCCAGCAACAGCTATCCTTTCCTTTCCTTTCTCCCACTCCTGCCCTCAGCACACACACACTTTCTCTTTCTCTCTCTTACCCAGCCCATTGTTGATTTTCCTTTCTCTTCGACACTCTACCACTCTTTCGCTTTTCTCACTTCCCCCTCCCACTTCCTGGCGTTTGCTGCCCGTGCTCCAACTCCATGATTCTATGATTAAATCCAAAGGTCCCCTTCCATAAAGAAAGACTTATTCCATCAGAGGATGCTCTTTTCATTGGAGGAATGGAGCTTTGAATCCAGCCTATAACTTGTAGTGCTTCCACACTCAGTGTTGTTGAGTCTATTAAATCCATTTTTTAAAACAAAACCTGATGTGGGCTGCTGACTGCCTCCGGCACTGTGAATGAATGCTCTTCCTTTAAAGCAATTATTTTACTCTGGTATCATGACCTGAACAAACCAGGAGCACACACGCATCCCACAGGAAAATGAATACACCATGAATGGAGAAAAGGTCTGAACTTTCAGATAATGGCATGTACTTCACGGTGTAACTCAAATCATCCTAAATGTAATCACCTAAAAGCAAAAGACAGCTGCACCCAATATTGATATTTATGATGCAACAGACATAATTAGCCATGGAAAGCCTTTCATATCCTGTTCCTCTCCTAGCTTAAAAACCCCATCACAAATGAAATAAAATTTTGTCAGGCATTTCTTCTTCCACTGAATGTCTGACCCAACAAAATGTGTCTTGGGAAGACTCATAGATTGTGAACAAGACTTATCAAGACCTAGTATGATCTTATTTTCCATTGAGAAGGAACTTAAGGGAAGAGCCAGAGCTTGGTGACAGAAGAAATGTTTTGCATGCAGAAAGCTTTAATCCACTGCATCCCTATGGAATGCCAGAAGAGACTCCTACCTGAAACTATAACTCTCATTATCTATGGCCATTGGCTATGCTAGCTGGAGCTGATGTGACTTGAAGTCCAAGAACATCTGGAGGTTCCCATTCCTGCCCAAGAAAACTACTGTCAGTCAGTAGAGCTAATGGTTTGACTTGATAGAAAGCAGCATCCTATATTCCCTTCACCACACCAGCAGGCGTAGCACCTCAGAAAGTGTGGGTTACTGTCATGTGCGTGCCTGATGGCTACCTCCTTGTGTTACTGGAAAACTTTAAAAGCCTAATTAATTTTCTGGGTGAGTTGGAGGGCTACAGGTTTGCATAGGAGGAGGCAGTCCATAAGATAAGCTGGTCCCAGATGTTTAGAGACTTAAAGGTCAAAACCAGCACTTTGAATAAGACTCAGAAACCAATTGCAAGCCATATGATGCAACATTGGGAGTTATGTACTCCATACACAGCACTCTGTAAAATACCTTAGCAACTGCATTTTGAACCATTTGTAGTTTGTGAACACTCTTTAAAGGCAATCTTGCTTAGAGTGCTTTACAATAATCTACCCTGAATGTTGTCAAGCCATTAGAGATATTGGCCAAGCCCATCTTGTCCAGTAGAAGGCCAAGCTGTTAAAAAAATGCTCCTGGCCAACACTACCACAATGAAAGCAGAAGACCAACACTGTTTATTTTCCTGGTGCATTTTGAGATTTTTTTTATCAAGGGCAACTGTTTTTCTTTCATATTTCTAAATAATGCTTTGAACTCCTGGCTTCTAACTCATTGACAGAAAACTTCCATCACATTTTGAAGAAATCTGTTGCCCTTGATAAAGGGAAGAATCTCGAAACTCATCAGGAACTTAAACACTGATGAAGCTGTCTTTTGTTTTGGAGTTGTCATTTGTTGCTTTAACACCTGGTTGTTGTTTTTATCCCAGCACCAGCACTCAAACACCCAGGAGCAGTGCTGATTCCAGGGACATAACCAATCAATGAATGGGGTCTTTTAAAATGAGACAGAGAAAAGTATTTCATAACAACTAACTCTATTTGGCTCTTCCCCGCCCCAGTTCCCTCCCAAATCCTGGATAAATGTGATGCGATTAACTCTGACCTCTATTAAAGCCCTTGTCACCACAGAAGTGATATGCTACAAGCTGCTATTAACTTGTAACATATAGGTTTGCATTTTTGTTTTAATGGGAAGCACTACACTCGTTTGGCTTTGAGTTTTTGCAAGAAATGACTGGAAAGCTTTGTTTGGTAAAATCTGGACTTTATATGTTTTAGTGTGTTGGTACAGTGGCAAAAAAACAGTTAAGCTATTTCAGTCCAAATAAATCCATATTATTCATCTTAGATGTATAATCTTGCATTCTAAGAATGTATAGGGACATCATTCTGCTGAAATACAGCTATGGCTCTTTTCATAACCTCAATTTCCTTTTGAAAACAATGGAGGTTCAACACTAATAATCCTATTAAAGAACTGACATGCTTGTAAGTATCCCTCCCACCTCCATTATTGTTTTGACAACATTCCAAAGAGTATTGTAAAATACTCATATTTCCAATCTGAAATAACTGCTTTATTTATTTACCTTTGTAGGCTTATAAAGGAACTTTCCAACACTGGAACTATCAGGCATGTTTTCTCTAAATCAGAACTATTGTTAGAATTAAGATCCCAATACAAAACTGAATCATCCTGCCAGTTCCACTGGTGAAGCCCATGTATTTATTTTTGAAACAATCTTATGGGATTGCTTCCCACTAGACAGAATATCTGAGTGAGTATGCAGTGCCCTGCTGGGCCGCTGCCACCAGAGTGGGAGGAACAGTGGAGGTGATTTCTTGCCTCTCCAGCCTCCTTTTTTCATCTTCCTCTAGATGGACCTCTGAGCCCATCTAGAGAGGCTGTGCTGCTAGGGGTGGGGGTGAGGCTAGAGAGGCCTTGTCCACTAGAACACCCCCTTTACCTTTACAAGATCCCCTGACCTTAGAAAGCAGCCCACTGGCTCTTTCTGCAGCAGCTGTGAGGGGGCAGGGAAGAGGATGGAGGGAGGGACTGGAATGCAGAAGAATCTGGAGATGGACCAGAAATATTGTGTCTTTTGGAGGGGGGTGTTGCTTTTTGCTTTAACACCTGGTTAAAGCAAAAAGCAGTCATAGAAATGCCTCCCAAAGTCATAGCAGTGCCTATGGCTTCGGAAGGAGTACTCCAACATATCCTGCGGTCCCTGGCATACTCTCCTAGAGAGCATGGTATTGCCTTGTTATTCATTCATTGATTCCTTCACTCACTCACTCACTCACTCACCCAATGCACTCCTTAGCCTTCTTTCAAGACTGTGCTCTCCCCAAAGTGGCATACAATATAAAGCACTACAATTCAATATAAAATAAAAAGCACTGCAATATTTTAAACATTTTTAAAATAAGGTAGTTAACATAAAGTACAGTTTCAAATATTTAACAGCAACAAATAGCATAAAACCTTTTCAATTAAAAGCCAGCGAGAACAAATATGTTTTTGAAGACCTTGGTAGGGAATTCCATAGTGTAGGGGCAACCACTGAGAAGACCATATCTCTGTTGTCATTGGAGGGCTAGTATGTATGTTGGGTCTCCAAAGATGTTCGTACAGCATGGGCAGGTTCGTGTAGGTGATCTTTTAAATAACCTGGACTAAAATGTTAAAGGTAAATACCATCATTTTTAATTGGGACCAGAAATGCACTAGCAACCAATGCAGCTGGTACAAAATTGGTGATCTAATTTTTTATCCCTAACAAGGATGTGAGTGGATTTCAGAATCATCTTTAAAGGCAGCCCTACATAGACTGTGTGATGTTCAGCTGCTGTTGAGATCTGTGTATATCAAAAATTGTAAGTAGTTGTTTATAAAATGCCATAAAAGAAGGTAAATATACTTACAGTTATGTTGTAACTGGATAAACATAAGGGGGGGAGTTAATGTGTGAGTGCTGATTGGATGGCGGTGGGGGAGTGCCGGGATTGGCTGGCTGTGTGAGAGTGTCTGTGTATATATTTTGAGCTGACAGGAGCGTGTGAGGAGAGTGTGTGTGTGTGTGTGTGTGTGAGAGAGTGAGAGAGAAAGAGAGAGAGAGAGAGAGAGAAAGAAAGAAAGAAAGAAAAAGAAAAAGAAAAAGAAAAAGAAAAAGAAAAAGAAAAAGAAAAAGAAAAAGAAAAAGATTGTTGTTGACTAGATTAGAGGATAGGAAGGACCAACGTGTTTTGTTATTTTGGTGGAACTAGATTGTGGGAAACAGTGTAGTGTAGTTTAGAGTGGGTAGAGTAGGCAGGAGAAACATAGAATGAGAGAGTTTCTATTGTAAATGTTATGAACAGAAAGTACTGAAACCATAAAGCATTAGGCCTGTAACCAATACGAGTATATACCTGAGGAAACCATCACGCTTATTGACATACATATACTTCTGTTAATAAATCTTGTTAATTACAACTGGTGTGATCATTGGAAGTGTACCTGAGGAAGGTACTGGTGGCAGCGGACAGAAGAAGGGGGATAAATAATTCACAGAATGCGCAGCCATATACCGACTGCTTTCATGGTTGGGATCCTTTAAAGAGAAATGTAAAAAGGAGCCTCAGGGTGAGCGGGGGTCATGACAAGCTGTTATATCTTCTATGTAACTACCAGACCATGGTTTGGACTACATGAACTAGCAGCAACTGGAATGTGATGAACATTTAATTTAACCACTTGGAGAACACCTGAATAGGGCACCTAATTTTTCATTTTGTCAAAAGTGGCAAACTATGGTTTCCACTCCCCTACAAACCAGCATCAGTAACCTGATTGCTTAAAACCAGGAAAGGATGTATAACATGACTATGCACAAGAAGAGGAGGAGCACATGAGCCCAAAGTTCCTTGCTGCTAGTTCATGTAGTCCAAACCATGGTCTGGAGCTTACATCTGAACCAAATCACTGCATTGTAAAGATCCTCTTACAACTTGATGGGATGATATAGATGACCAAGCTCACCCCTGGGGCTCTATAACATGTGGAGAACCATTAATATGGATCTGAATATTTTAATCAGCTCTTAATTGCAAGCAGAGGCTAACAGTATTTTGTTTATTTTAACTTGGGAGGTCTGAGATCACATATCAGAACTTCTAAGAGATCTAACTAATGAAGCAAAACTATTCATGTCTGTTATGCAAATAAAACATCTTGCCTTCCTCTCAATTCCAAACAAGATAGTTTAAATGGGTGCCTGTGGCAAGAAGGAAAGTAACTGTGTTGCATGTTTTACATTAGGATTTTAGAGAAATCTTTGAGTGTTTATATCATTTTACAATGTTCATGTTCACAGTGCACCACACTACGGGTTTATAGGAGACAAAAATCAAGCATAAAATGAGATGATTGGTTCTGTTCTGCAAGATTAACATATAAATGCCATATGGATACATCCACTCACCTCCCAGGAATCACAAAGAAGCCAGATTCTGATTAAAATTACACTTAAAATTCAGTAAAGCATCTGTTTTTCTATAGTTAAGAGAATTATTCATTAACTAGATCCTTAACCTGTCTGCCTTTGCCCTGAAGTTTCTGGAAAAGAAAATGTATAAACAAAATTAAAAGCTGCAATTAGGAATATAAATGCTAACATATCAATATTTTCAATCCATATGACAATAAAATAAAGCCAAAATAAGTCATGAACTGCTACTGGAAGATATTTAGGGATACCGCACATGTTAATCATTTTTTCCAATTAAGTAATTAATGTGTGATCTAAACAGCAATGAACTTGTTTTGTGATAAATGTGTTGTATATGTACCATAACACTAGATTATACTGTCTGCATGCAAAATGAATGGCCAGTTACAGCTTCCCAATGCATTTGCAATTTCAAATATAGAAATTGACGTATTACATCCTACACCAATGTGGCATGTCAATTCCGAAATTGAGATTATCTTCCGTACAGGAATTTTGTAATGTGTAATGCTGCCCTCATTTCTTGAATGAGGTGTTCCAAAGTTGTTGAGCAGTTAGCTCATGGGCAGACAACCTGGTGACCTCCAGGTGTTTTGCACTACACCTCCCATAAGCCACAGCCAGAATGTCCAATAGTCAGGGAATATAGGAGCTCTAGCCTAAAACATCTGAGGCCACTATGTTGCCTGACCCTGTCCTTGCTGCATGGAGAGGACTGCCAGGAGGACATGATAGGCTATAAGGAAGGAAGTGGCTTTTAAGGTGTTTTGCTACATATTCTCCAATAGTTTATAAATGAAAATAGGGACCACATACATGTCAGCCTTATTTTTCTGCTTATCACAAAACTATATTGTTTTGGACATTATAATGCTGAGCTGTACATGACCCAGAGATGAAAAGAGTTAGAGAGCACTATTTTAATTCTTCCTAGGAATTTTGTGATAACAGCATTCTAGCATTCTGGGCAAACACCGCTCCAGAAGATTAAGATCTTTCTGGCTGGGGATTCATTACATTCTCTCTCTCTGTCTCTCTCTCTCTCTCATGCAGAAAGGGGGAATATTGTGCTCTCAAATCAGCCATATTCAGGTGTTCCAAATCCATCAAGACTCAACACATGAGTAGGGATGTATGTCACTTTCATCACTCTCTACACAGGAAATGTGGCTTTGTGAAGAGGAGAGTCTTCTCTATCTGTTGGGGCTCTCCACACAATTCATAACATTGATTCTCCAGAACGCGAGGAGAGGGGCAGAGCTAGCTTGCTCCTCCTCTTTGTGTGTTTACTCTCACTGGATTCTGAATGCCTGAATAGGTGTTTGTGTTACAATCCTATCAAAGAGCAAGATTACATAGAGAAGAAGAACACGGAACTAAGGCTGCAGTCCTATACCTACTTGCCTGGGAGTAAGCTCCATTGAACAAAATGTGATTTACTTTTGAGTAGGCATATATAGGATTCTGCTATAAATATTTTTACAAAAATTGACCCTACAACATCCACACACAGAGACACCTCTACCACTCGTGACCAATATAAACAGATTAAAAAAACTTTAATTAATCATCAGTCTTTTAACTGATTAATTAATTTGTATTTCAATGGATTGGCATACTGCCAAAATCTCAGTATAGGTGCCTTTTTGGGATACTGGAGGAAGTGTGGGAACAGAGGTGGCTCATGACTTTTTTGTGTCAAAGACAGAACATCAAAATGGTATTCTGGCAATGAAGGTAAATATATAATAACGACTTCAAGAATTTATAACCCTTTAGTGGTATCTCAGCAGCTGCCATCCTCTATAGAGCAGAGAAGCTAGAGCAAATTAGGCAAAGCAATATATTTAGACAACAATAAAGGAATTAACTGCACCATATATACTGGTCCACTGAACCATACCCACCTGTGCAGATGTATTTTTGTTTGTTTGTTTGTTTGTGTCCACCAGAGCCTTTCTAACTGATAAGGTGACTTGCAATCTAATCAACTAAAGCTATCACTCCATTTTTTTTGTTTTTTAAGGAGCAAGGCTTTTTTTTTAGAAGCAAACCAATATTGCCCACATGCTAGTGGAACCTACCACCAGTACAATGGGAAACTAGTGGTTTCCAAAGCAGTTTGAAACTAGCAGATACAGCCACTACCAGAAGGGCACAGATCAGCACAGCTCAAGGAGGGGAATTCTACTGACCAGTCCCAATTCCATAATTGAGCATTTCTGCTCATTTCTGGGGTTAATATTACAACCGAGAATTCCCCATTGTGCAAGCAGTAGTCCTGTGAGCACAATGAACTTCCAGAGGCTGAGTGGCATTGTTGGATACTGCCCATATTGTTTCCTTTTTTATTCCTTATTACAGTAACAAATAAATTGATTCAGGAACATATAAACACGTGTGTCTTAAATCTGCCACACTCATTAATAAGGGCAAGCTTTTAATCTATCAGCAAATTATTTAGCTGATTAGGCAACTGATTAAACCAATTAAAATTGGCATCTCTAACAATGTTTATTTCTTACTATCCCCTATTTAGTAGTGCCATATAATAGCAGCTGTTAACCTACAATGGACTTTCTTCTCAAGCAGGCAGAATAATAATTAGTCCAAAATGGCTAATGGGAATTCTGGATGTTTGATAACACAGATTCAAGATTGCGGGAGGACAATATGAGGAGAAATGATGGAATGAAAAGACATATCCACATAATAGAGAGCATAAACAAGCAGAGAATAAGAAGGGAAATTTTCATTTATCATCTACCCCCACACACACACAAATTCCTGACATGTTGCGTAGAGGATGGCAGCTAGAGCAATATTAGGCAAACCCATATATTAAGACAACAATGAGGGAATGAAATGGCTAATAAAGAAACAGGTCCTTTTGCAAGAGACTATAAAATCAATATCTAGGATGCACAGACCAGACTCTGCAGACTGCATGTGCAAGCTATTTACCTTGGCAATTAATGTACAATTAAGGCAATTAATGTACAAAAGGGGAGAACAGCTTTATGATATACTGGAAAATACACATTTACTGTGACTAAACTTAACGAAGCACAAGAATATTTACTGTGTTAATATGGAAATAGTCTGGTGAACCAGATTCGTACTTAATTAAGGAAGACGTTCTGCCCAGAGCTGCCAGAAAATTACATACACAGTGAATTTTGTTTAAAACAGTTCTACAAGTTCCAGACCTTCACTCACTGGTTTTATGGGCAGTAACTCACACAGGCAAATTACATGATATTCCAAAGACAAAGGAGCCCATTGGTCCATTAATTCAGTGTTGTCTACATACTGACTGGCAGTCACTCTCCAGGGTTTCACAGCTTGGAGATGCTGGGATTGAACTTGGACACTTCTTCATTCAAAGTATCTATTCTGTCACTGAGCTCTGGTACCAAGATGGGCCATGACTGAAATCATTTACATGTTGTGTTATATTTTCAAGTGAACTGCAAAAAGCAATGGGGTGATCTACTCTTGTCCCTCAAGAACCTACTGTGTGTTTTGTTCTTACAACACTAATTTCTAGCAGGAATGCTGAAAGAATATCTTAAACTATAGATCAACAATAGAATACATTTTTGTCATGCACAAAGGTTTCAGTGTCAGTACTTGGCTTTTCCAGTTAGTGGGCAGAACTGGAAAACAGCCTCTGCCAGTGTCCTGTGCAAAGGTCTGGGAGAAGACTGGGGGCTTCTATATTTGCTTTTTCATTGGCTACAACTGGCCTTTCTCTTCCTGAGTACACCCCTTTGCTCCCAAGTACACCCTTCCTCTTGAGTAAACCCTGGGTGAAACAGTCTTCTGGCAGCCAAAGAAGTGCTCCAGGGACAACTCTATCGCTGCCAATCCTCCAGAGAGCCATGGGATAAGGAGGAGAGTCAAGAATTACAGCGGGGTTTGGGATGGTATCAAAGAGATTTTGGGGACCTCAGACAAAGGATCCCTGCAATGGGACTCCTCGGGTTTTCCCCTATCTTCTGTGGAATGGTCTTTGCTGAGAAATCCAAATCCTTCCCCTCCTCTTCCTCTTCCTCCTCCTCACAGCTCTCCCCTGGGCTTGGACTGGCCAGTAACTTTGGAGAGTCAGAAGAGTCTAGACTTCCCCAATCTGGTACCTCTAGATGTATTGGACTGCAACTCCCATCATTCCCAATGCTGGTTGGGAATGATGGGAGTTGCTGTCCAACACATCTCAAAGGCACCAGGTTAAGGAAGGCTGGAGTAAACAGTACTGGGCTGATTTGATCAATGGTATCTGATTTGTACGGGACAGGTTCATATTAAGTTATGAGAGTATTTATTGACTAAGTATTTCAGCAATATTTTTGTTTATAAGATCATGCAAAGAGTCATCAGAAAGACTTGGAAAGAGCACAGACGCAATTGGCTCAGACATATCAGTTTCCTGACTGGTGTATTCATGGGCACTTCATAAACAAAAGGTACACAACTTTTCCCTGCACGCATTTAGCTCTGTGTAGGAAAAATGTCATGTGTCAAGTGTCCCTGACTCATTAACTGACTCAAAGGAAGCTGTCAGATTTTTAGTTAAGAAATGAAATTCTTTTCCTCGGAGCTGTTCACACATTCCCAGAACTACCTACCTTAAAGTTAAACAATAATTTAAAAGTATATGACCCTTTCAGAGATCAGATGTTTCCTCCCACATTTTGTACAGATTCACACATGCTTTGCTTTCCTGTTATGCTTTCCCCTCTCTTGCTATTTACTGGTTATCGCATTTGGAAGAACTGACTTTTAAGAATCACAGTAAGTCTCTTCTGATCTATAGTTAACCAAACATAATGCTCATAAAAATACATAACTGATACAACATTTGTTTTATTTGGTCATCACATAGAGATCATAACGTGTGTTCATTGTGTTTGTTTGTTTGTTTGTTTGAAAGGTTTATAAATCGTCTTTTCAGGTAACCCCTCCCAAAGTGGCATGGAACACAAAACTGAACAACTGCAAAACATGATAAAACAATGAAGCATGCTTCCAAGATCATCATACGATCCACAGTGCTATTAAGATCAAATAGTGCTTTCAAATGCCTTGGGGGTGGGGTCAAACTGCATATTGCATTGAATACATTGCATTGGGCAGGCAGAAGCGGATTTCCCCTCCCACCTCCTGCCCATGGCTGCCCCTCCAACTCCCTGCAAATGGTACGTAGAGGCGTGGAGGTCCTGCTGAATGTAGTGCGCTGTGGTGTGTGTTGGGGCAAGGGGGAGGGATCCTCAAAAATAGGGCAGAGGCATCTTCCATGAGTAGAGGAGGGAATACAACTGTCCTATTGTTCCTACGCTTTCCAATGTGCCGGCAGGAGTGTTGATGCGTATGGAGCCAAAATGGCACAGCCTCTGAGCCTATCTACACTACTGCTTTAAAACGGTTTAAAACAGTTTATAACAGTTTTGAGAAATGTTGGGGCCCAGGACACACTCCATATAAAGTTTTCAAAACGTTTTCAAAGTGTTTTATCCTGCATGTGTAGATAGGCTCCGAGGCTGTGCCATTTTGGCTCCATACGCATCAACACTCCTGCCGGCACATTGGAAAGCGTAGGAACGATAGGACAGATGGCAATTAGCACAGAGCAAATATAGCTTAACAGAAAGGTGTTTGCACAAGCCCATCTACTTAAGATTGGACCCAAATTTCCACTTACACAAGCAGAGACACTTCTTCTGCTCATACAAGGGTGAGAGCCATGTAGTCGACAGGGTCTCAGGGTTCTGGTCTCCACTCAACCATAAAGCTCACTGAAGGATTTTTGTCTGGTCAGGCACTGACTCTCAGCCTAACCTACTCCTGCTTCTGGAAGAGGCAGATTGGATTCAAGTCCTTGTGCATTAGGGTGGCCTGTTAAACATTGCCAAAAAAAGAGGACAAAGGGGTATATTTGCATATGTAAATTGATACATATAGGTGTATATTTGGAAATCATTACTAAAATTTAAATATAGATACAATGCATATCACCATATTTGGAAATCATTACTATAATTTGAATATAACTACAATACATCTCACCTTAGCAGGGAAGACTGTGACCAGGTGGCCTGCCTGTCTGTTCAGTCTGCCATCCAGGTGTGAATGGTTGATGGGCAACTTCAAGGGACCTGCTCTCCCTTCTCATGGGGCTTTCTATTTAAAGCAGACTCAGACTAGGCAGCCATTCAGACAGAAGAAGCCTTCAAGTAGAAGACAATCCTCTTACAGATAAAAGGAGGACTGCCCTCCTTCCAAAGTAGTGCTGTCCTCCATAAAGTAGGACACATGGTCACCCATGTGTTAAACAAACTAAATCCAGATTGAAATTCGTCTTCAGAATGAAAACTGCTGCACTCCATTAGAAATGGATGTCCTCCCACAGCCTGAGCTCATGGTCATTCAATATTTTGGAAGAGGTCTAAACCCCAGTGGGGCCTATGAGAACCTTTTCATTCACTTGAATAGGCATTGACCCGTGCAGCAACTCTGCTAGATACATGATTCGTTTTGGTGCCTTGGGTGGTCCCTCAAGGCATTCCATCTCACATTCAGTCCACGGAGATACTCGAAGATACTCATGTGCTAACAGACACATGAAGTTATACTGATGTGTCTCATGATATGATATCCACCGCGATGCTTTTGTTAATGAACAAAGCAGATGCATGGCTCAGACCTAGACTTATATTGTGTCAGATCTAAGTACAGTAAAATAACCAAGTGCATATTTTATAACAAGGTTATAAAATTTGATATGGAAAGTGGTAACAGCAATCTTTAAAATCTAAAATGTCTATTGCAGGTTTATGAGCAGAATAACTCTTTCCATGAGGTTATGTTACAGAATAACCTGACATAAAAACAGCAGTGTGGTAATTGCTCATCCATTTCCCTCAGCATTTGAGATGCGGTACCACTGTTTATTTCCCAGCTACGCCCCTATCTGGACAGGGATAACCTGGCTTCAGTTGTCTATGCTCTGGTAACCTCCAAGTTAGATTACTGCAATGCGCTCTACGTGGGGCTGCCTTTGAAGACGGTTCAGAAGCTGCAGCTTGTGCAAAATGCAGTGGCCAGATTGGTAACAGGGACCAGAAGGTTCGAACATATAAGACCGATTTTGGCCCGCTTACATTGGCTGCCTGTATGTTTCCGAGCCTGATTCAAGGTGCTGGTTTTAACCTACAAAGCCTTACACGGTTTGGGACCACAATACCTGATGGAACACCTTTCCCGACATGAACCTACGCGTACACTACGCTCAACATCAAAGGTCCTCCTCCGGGTGCCTACTACAAGGGAAGCTCAGAGGATAGCAACAAGAGAGAGGGCCTTCTCTGTGGTGGCCCCCCAATTATGGAATTATCTCCCCAATGAGGCCCACCCGGCGCCAACACTGTTATCTTTTCGGCGCCAGGTCAAAACTTTTCTTTTCTCCCAGTCATTTTAACAGCTTAAGCTGAGGTTTTAACTGACTTTGTGGCCAGGCTTAACAGTTTAAAATGTTTTAAATGTCAGCTGTTTTATGTTTATCGTTTTAAATTTTGTATATTGTCTTTTTAGTGTTCAATCTTTTAATTTTTGTAAACCGCCCAGAGAGCTTCAGCTATGGGGTGGTATATAAATGTAAATAATAATAATAATAATAATAATAATAATAATAATAATAAATGGAGGCACAGCCGTGCCTCCATTGTTAAGGGCCGTCAGTAAAAACCACATTCCGCCATGTTAAAGTTATAATGGGGGGGGGGGGTCACTCTAACAGCCATAAAACCGAAAATGTTTCATCAACCTTTCTGAAATTTACAGGTGCCAGAAAGAAATGTTTGTTTTACATTACCTGAAAATTTCAAGAAGATTGGTGAAAGATTGAGGGAAGGAGAGCAGTTTAAGGTAGAAAAGGAATACAAACCTGTCTCCCTGCTTTTGTAAAATTTACTTCCGGGTTGCAACTTTTGTGCTCACAATTTGCATAATTTCTAGAGCCTTATTAATTAATCCAGTGGTGGGGTCTTCTTCCTCCTTGACTGTAGTTGGTGGAAAGCTTTTCGTTTTTTAAAAATTCCCTTCAGTTGACTTTTAAGGACTATTTTAACCTGTCATTCAAGCCAATGAGGCGGCCATCTTCCCTCATAGCGCGACACATGCTCAGTAGCGTCACTCTCCCCCCTCCCTCCTGCCTTAGAATGTGGGTTGGGTGAGTGAAATGGCTGCTGCCTCTAGCACAGACCTTTTGAGTGAAGAAGAAGAAGAAGAAGAAGAAGAAGAAGAAGAAGAAGAAGAAGAGTTTCTCTTTTCTCTTCTGGAACATGCATTCCTTTGGCTCTGAGAGTATTTTGGGCTATCTTCATAAGGCCAGTTTGCTCTTTTGCTCCCTGGTGAAGCAGGGCGTGGTTCCTCTGGATCCATGGTAACCTAATCTTCAGATCTCTCCTGGGAATAGGTGGCTATACATCCCTTTCTATCCATCACCACCCCAAACACACACAGTGTGCTCCTTCCCTCTTTTCTAAGAGTTTAGTCCATACTGCTATAAGTTGAAAGCTTCAAACACTTCATTTAATTAGTTTGGGCCGGTGTTAAGTTTTAAGTACAATGTTGAAACCTTTCAAAGTGCTTCTGGGCCTACAACGTTGGTTTCGGCCTAGTCACCCTGTTTTTCTAATAAAGTTTAAAAACAGTAGAGCTGTCATTTATTTTGCATAATGTACACACATGGATTTTCTTTCTAATCCTTGCAGTCTACACTGGCTCCCTCCTTGATGTGTTTTTGGATGCAGACAAACCCTTTTTTGTTCCAGCAGGCCTTTGGCAAATCATCTGGACCTCTGTCTATACCTTTGACTTTTAAATTGTTATGCATTTAAAATGTTTTAAATGCTTTAATATTGAAAAGTATTTAATTATATTTTTAACTTTTGTATATTTAGGCTGACCATATGAAAAGGAGGACAGGGCTCATGTAACTTTAACAGTTGTAGAGAAAAGGGAATTTCAGCCAGTGTCATTTAATAATAATAATAATAATAATTATTATTATTATTATTATTATTATTATTTATAACCCGCCTCTCCCTACGGATAGAGGTGGGGAACACAATGCAAATACAAGCATAACAAAGTTAAAAAAATTAAAACAAGAGAAACACATCATTAAAACATTTAAACTTTTAAAATTCCTCCGGATAGGCCTGCCGGAAGAGAACAGTCTTCATGACTCTCTTGAATTCATGAAGACTGTCAATTTGTCTAACCTCCTCTGGCAGACCATTCCATAGTCTGGGTGTCGTGACTCTGGCTAACTCTCTAAGCTTCTGCTCACGACTTTAGGCACACTGATACACAACAATAACAGTGAGATTTCTTTTATTGTAAATCACACGGAATTCAAAGCATGACGGTTTCATTTCTGCAATCACACACTTGAAGCTGAATACGGACCACACAGCTTTCAGGTAGAACGGCTTAATGAGAACAGCACTTACTCAGGGGTAGACATTTAGAGATTAACCCTAGTCCTTAGAGGGCAGGAGCGGCCACACTGCACTGGAATCCTCTGGAACATAGGGACACTCACGGAAAGCCTCCAGACAGAAGGTAAGACTATCTTGAACTAAATCAGACTCAGCCTGTCAGGGAACGCTGAGCAGATCACCGAAGCAAGACGTCAGGAACTGAACCTCTTCGACCTAGGGAGCCTTCCCAATTCACGTAGCTTTAGCTCTGAGGAAGGTCCTCTCACAGGTCCCAAACACACAGAATTGTAGAACAGCAACAATCAGCCTCTGCCTCCCTCTGCCCGTAACTTTGGCTCCATGGAGGGAGACAGCAGGCTATAGAACACGAATCCAGAACAGTAATCCCAAGTCCAAATCTATGAAAAGCCACAGTGCACTTTTCATGGCATAGTTCGTAGAAGTTCCAAGTCTAAACAGCAACAGAACATGTACAGAGTGCCTCATACAATTCTAAATCAGATAGAAACTCACAACAGCAGAATAGCACACAAGCAGCAAGAGGTTTGACGAGATAATTCCTAGCAAAGGAATTACTCTCAGGACAAAGGTAATATAGTGTGGAGGCTGGGCAATTCTAAGCTACTTTGATAGACAGGGCTTCAGGCCTGTAATCTAAACTCACGTGCCAACAGGGCGGCACGGTTCAACCTCTTCTGATGACGCCACAGTGTGAGGAAGATAGCCCCCACCTTTGCAAAACATAGTTTAATTCCCAGAGAACTTTCAAGGCCTTCGGCCTACCATTTGGGATAAGCACATAACAGAGAAGCAGAGATACATTTTCTCATGACAAATTGCCAAGTCTTCAGTCCACAATTCACAGGGCCAGCCCTGTGAATTGTCTACGAAGCACCCGACACCCAACACTGGGAGCCATAGAAGAGAAGGTCCTCTGGGTAACACTCGCCAGCCTAGTTCTGGCTGGCTTGAGTACGTTCTTCCCAGAGGACCTAAGAGTGCGGGGCGGAGAAGGCGATCCCGTAGGTAGCCTGGGCCCAAACCATGTAGGGCTTTAAAGGTAATAACCAACACTTTATACTTTGCCCGGAAACTGACCGGCAGCCAGTGAAGTGATTTTAAAACTGGTGTAATGTGGTCACCCCTAGGTGTACCGGTGACCAACCTGGCTGCCATATTTTGAACAAGTTGAAGTTTCCGGACTAGGCACAAAGGTAGCCCTATGTACAGCGCATTGCAGAAGTCAAGCCTCGAAGTTACCAGCGCGTGCACTACCGTCTTTAGGTCTTCCAGCTCTAGGAAGGGGCGCAGCTGGCGTACAGCCGAAGCTGGTAGTAGGCACTGCTGGCCGTCGCATCAGTCTGAGCTGTCATCTGGAGCGACGGATCCAGGAGTACCCCCAAGCTGCGAACACAGTCTTTCGGGGGGGGGGGGTGTTCTGAAACAGTCTTTCAGAACTGGTTGACACACCTCCAAATCCAGGTTGGGGCCTTTGACAGCAAGCACCTCCGTCTTGTCTGGATTCAGCTTCAGTTTGTTTTTCCTCATCCAGCCCATTACCGACTCCAAGCATTCATTCAGAGGAGACACACTATCCTTAGCTGACGATGTTGTTGAAGGCATAGAGAAATATATTTGAGTGTCATCAGCATATTGATAACAACCTGCCCCATGCCTCCGGATGATCTCTCCCAATGGTTTCATGTAAATGTTAAACAGTCACATCTGCAGATCAAATCGCGTATCTAGATTTTTGAGATGACAAGTCTCAGCATTCCTGACCATGGGACATACTGACTTGCAATGATGGGAGTTGTAGTCCAACACCTTTGGAGGGCACCAGGTTGGGGAAGGGCTGCTCTAAACAAAAAAAGAGAAGTAGGTGGCCCTAAGTTGTTCATGATCAGTTTTCAACAACCCCACAGTCCCCTCTGCATATCATATTCTCCACCCTGTCCTCATGGTTTATCTGCTTTGGGAGAATGAGAATTTCACTTGCACTTTCTGCCTCCTTAGGGAGGATGTGGCGTTAAGGCTTGTGAGCCTTAACTCCCAATTTCCCTGCTTTTTGGTGCTTGGTTGGAATCTGTAGAGCCTTAACAGTGTTTTTGTAAACCGTAGGTTTTTTGTTTAATGAATAATAATAATAATTTGACTGTGCCCTGCCTTTCTACCAAAACTGGCAATCAAGCCTCCAACCCAACAGGCCCACTTACACATAGCCCACTTGAATAAAATTATATTTGTCTGCAAGCGAGAGACAGCAGAGAGGGAAAGAAACTAATCTCCCTTGGCAGGAAGAGCCACACTAGGGAGTAGTCACCAAAGTGGACCTCTTTTGTGCTGTCACCAAACATGCCTTTGAAGGTAATGATCTTGAAAGAAGGGCCTCCCAGAAGATCTTAAAAACCAGGCAGGTTCATATGGGAGAAGACGGTCTTTCAAGTAGCCTTGTCTCAAACCATATAGGGCTTTATAGGTAATAACCATTACTTGCATTCTGCCCGGAGACAGACTGGTAACCAATGAAGCTATTGTAATTGTGAAGGAATCTACACTGTTGCTTGTAACGTTTTAAAGTGCTGTTTAAAACGTTGTATATTCCCGCGGTTTATTACATCTTACGCCACATTATGATCTACTTACATTACAGTACATATTTTCAAAAGTCTTCAAAGCGGTCCGTGAGGTCTCACTGTCCTCTGTGCGTCTCTTCCTCTTACGTTTTATCATCGCACTGCAGTAAACACGCCCACTTTTTCTTCCTATGCCCTCCTTCCTTTCCTTAGCTTTCACTTTCACTTTGACAAGCAGAGGAGAGCTGAAAACGACTGCAAACATGAGGGAAGCCAACAGCTATATGCAGCATTTGGGTGCAGAAAAATAATGTCACGCCCACACGTTTGCAATCAGCTACTAAAATATGGTAGGGAAAGGCACTTTATTGACCTTACAACGTTTTATGATCATAAAAGAATGGATTAAATCACAGAAGATTGTCGTTATTTACAAGGGGTATAAATTGTAACAGTAAGTGCGTCATGTGGCCAAAAGAGTTCTTGAAACTCTTACTTAACGTAGCAAACCTACAGTGTAGATTCCCTGTGTAATTCTTACCTATTCGGCCTAATCAAAAATAAGCAGGACAAAGCTTCTGCATGCCTAGTCAAAAGTAAGAAGGAAAGAACTAATATTCTAGCAATATAAATGATGATACTTTTTCTCTCAGCGCTACAAAACAGACAGAACCCCTTCTGTTCACATGTCTGGTGAACTGTTTCAAGTTATTGACGTGGTTCATGCTGCCTCCCAGAATCCCTTCCCATTGACTATGCTGGTTAAGGTTGATGTAATCCAAAACATCAATGTTGCTTTCCCCTTGTCTATCTACTATAAACCTAAGAGCCCATCTACACTACTGCTTTAAAGTGGTTTATAACAGTTTTAAACCGGTTAGTTATTAACTGGTTTAAAACTGTTATAAACCGTTTTAAAGCAGTAGTGTAGATAGGCTCAAAATCTTTCTCCAAAGGACTGCTTAGTTAGTTAGTCCTTCTGCTTGCTCCCCTCCATATATGCTCTCAAAGTTGAGAGTTAAGGACCCAGCATTCAACAGTGTGTAAAGTACATACTTATCTGTGGGAGCTCCAGGTTCCTCCAAACCTTTAGGGACAAGGACATTTGTGGGTCGCTGTTAACAGCAGTTAAAAACAGACAGCAATCTATCAGTTTTTCTGTTCTTCAAACAAAATTCTGACTCTGTCCCCAATTCATGTGGGATGTAAAATGTAAAATTTTCCTTTAACCATACCTACTGAACATACTGCCCTTCCTTTGTGTATGCTGATTGTATTTGGTTTAAACATTTTCCTTTGATTTTCGTTGCTTTTTAAAATGAGATTTCATGTGATTTCATGATTGGTCACTTCTCAGAAATTTATACAAGCAATGTAGTATTCATACATGATTAATCTGACATGATTAGGTCAAATAAAGTTATATAGGCAAAACATAATAGACCAGTCTTCCCCAATCTGGGACCCTCCAATTTATTTATTTATTTATTTATTGAAATATTTGTATTTCACCCTATATCACTGGGATCTCAGCGTACAGATAAAATCAGAACAATGGAAACATAAATAATATACACTGCTAAGCATGTATTAAATAATTAACAATTGCTTGTGGATTGCTGGGAATTGTAGTCCAACGGTCTAGAGAACTGCAATATACTATTCGTTGAAGAACTGATACTGAGAAAAAGGACAGAAAAATCCTGCTGGAAAGAGAATTCTTTACTATAAGGACCTGGGCCTGAAACAGCAAGTTAATTATTTAGGGAGACACAGAGGTAGAGGCCAGCGTTATGTGCAGAAGGTCACAAGTTCAACCCTGGGAATCTCTAATAAAAAGATTCAGTTAGCAGGTGATGTGGAAGACCTCTGCCTATGGCCCTGGAGTGGTACTACTAATCAGAGTAGACAAAACTGAGTTACCTGGACAAGTTGTCTGACCTAGTATAAGGTAGCTTCCTATATTCCTGTGTTTGCAACAAGCTGAAACTATCCTGCAGTGCAGAGTGATCGTGCACTGTTAATAGACTTTTCTGAATAGTGTGAATAGATTTAATTATCAGTTCACAGCAGGACCTTCTTGTTTTGATTTTGACCAGGTGTTCTTTATGCTTGGAATTTGGGATGGACAGATTAGTCTATTTCTGGTCAATGTCAGTTTTACATGTG
The DNA here is from genome assembly GCA_029215795.1 of Anniella stebbinsi. NCBI lineage: Eukaryota > Metazoa > Chordata > Lepidosauria > Squamata > Anniellidae > Anniella > Anniella stebbinsi. Next base: position 53,244,763 of record JARDYH010000003.1, read on the forward strand.
TTTATGCATGAATCTATTCCATTCAATTTCCAAACTAATTTGATATTGTTTTTTAAAAAAAAAATGCAGAAAAATTAAGAATTGGATACATACTTAAATACTATTTTGGAACATATTTTGTCACACAAATAAGCCTTTCTCAAAGTATTTTTTCTCAAAGTATGGATATGATCCTAAAAGACCATTTGGCAGATATTTTAGCTGAGAACTGCTTTGCAAAATTGGGAGAAGTGTGAGATCCAAGTGATAACTATGTTCCTATCTGTACATTTGTCTAGAGGTGTGGATCCAGATAGTTAGCAGATCAAAGAAAATCCTTCAGAATCCCTACAAGGAGAAGACTCTTTCCCTCTTTCATTACGAGGCGACATGAGTGCAGGACAGGGATGATGTCATGTGAGTAGTGCACTGCAAAACCACATACCAGGCATGGCAAGTGTGCGATAAATCGCTAGTGTGATGGAGCCCATAATCTAACTGAGGGTGTTCCATAAGCACACCCATTATGTATGAAGGACTGTAATCATTAAGTTTCCTCTCCCCCTTTTTCTCTTAGGACGAAATCCAATGTATGTTTAGACAGAAAAAAGTCCCACAACGACCAGCATTCTGGGAGTTGTAGGACCTTCTGTCTAAACATGTATTGAGTTGCATGTTTAGACCCTTAGTTACTGATCTTGCTGTATAACTAGGTGGTGCTCTTTCTTTTTGTTGCCAGCATTTTTAAAATTGATTTCAAAATAAAATTCCATGTTCAAAATAGAGAAAAGAAATTGGATAATACAATTTCTGATCAAGCCAGAAGATGATAAACCTCAGTGAAGAGAGAGTACTGATTTTATGCATAAATCCAGTTATGCACCAGGGCAGTGTCTGGATGTAGTTATGGAAAGCAGAGACAGGTGGACTACTATTTAGCTAGGCTCAAATTTTAACATAACTCTGCCTGTGAATTCCATCTGAAGACCATCTACAGTTAACCATATAAGACTTCATTTGGCTTAAATGGGCATAACCTTCAGAAACAGACAAACATATTTTTTTTTCCTTTTGACCCATTACTGTGTCTAGACAAAAAAACAAAAGTAATGTACATTTGATTGCTACAATTAAAGTGCCTCCTGATATAACTCATATTAGATTTAGCTCCAACAATATTTTAGAGGTTTTGTGGTGAAGCTAATTTAGCCAAACTATTTATTTTGTTTCTTTTCCGCTGTTGTTTCCAGCTAACCAAGCCATTAAAAACAGGTGTAATAAGGTTCATTGAATGTGAACTTTGAAAATTCCTCTTGCATCCAAATGGAAACTTTCGTATTTTAATGTTTTACTGTTTATTTCAATATAAATCCTTTTCATGCTGCTAATAATACACACAAAATAGGACAATTTTTTTACTGAAGTGATAAGTTGCTTTTAAAGCAACAATTCACGCACCATTTATTCTGAAGCATCAGACCCACTGGCTTGGGTCCTAAGTAAGCTATCCATAAACAAAAAGGTTCCTTCCATTCATAGAAGGATTTTAGTCCTGGGAATGATCCTGCTAGGGGAAGGGAGATGCCATTTTCACCAATTCCCACTACTCCTGCAGCTCCCCACCATTCTGTAGGGTGTCCCAACCCTCCAAAACAGATTTTCAGAGGCTGCGTGAGGCTGCAGGGGGAAGGGGAAATCATAAAAATTGCATTTCCCACTTTTACCAATGGAAACATCCCACGAGTGGAACTCTAATTGAGGGACGGTCCTACTGGTGGGAGAAAACCCAGGGATCCAGGTTATTCAAGGAAATGGAATTTAAGACAAATGAATGGCTTGTGGATTTTAGTCCAAGTCTATAAATGAGGACACTAAGCAGTATGACTGAATCAATAACTCTTGGTTGAAAGATATGAACTTATTAACATTCAGCCAGAAGGAAAAAAGATTAACTTCAGATCTCTTGACATCTGGAACAAAAGAGATCAATTGTTTCTATCCACATTCTGACTCATTAACTTTTCAAAAGAGTATCTGTATTTTAGTATAGCTTTGAAAAATTAAATAATGGTGAGATATAATTAGTTGTGTATATTCAAATTTGTTCCTTCCATGACACCCTTTAACACCATGCATTAAAAATCTCCATAAGACGCAAGTTACAGATCATGTAATTGGTCTGGTTTTATTAATTACATTTTTCCATTTTAGCATTTATTTAGTTCATATGGATTATCCCCATCTTAAAATGGATTTAATAACTGACTATAAGCCATACTTGCTTTTACTCTTGGGTGATACAAGAAGCCCAAAGTAAACATTCCACATTTATTAAACAGATTCAGCAGAGTACGACCATATTGGTGTTATATCAACTTTTGCTGAAAATCACTTTATGAAGTTTGGGTTTCGGCCAATTGGACAGCAGGTCAAGCAACATAGTTGAAGGAAGGAAAGAAAACTTTCTTTAGGAGATGGTCATAAAATTTGTAAGCTGAATGGCACAGGAATTGCTCCTTCAGACAACAGTGTATTAGGAAAACAGGCTGACAGCTGTACATTTCTGCTTGCTAAACTGTTGAGTGTATGAAATAAAATTGGAAGTTAGTCTAATATAAGAGGAAATCAATGGGCATGCCTTAGTACTTCTAGAAAGTTTTCTGAAACTGAAACAAAACTCATTCTAAACGCTAAATGAGAGCATACAGAAATGGTTAATGTTTAACCATTAAGACAAAAAAAAAAACCCCGACACCAGCCTTCATGGAATTCTAATTTTTTACTGGGAAAACACAACGAAGAGGAGAAAGTAGACAAATTGTCTGCAGCCCTGTCCACATATGTGGGAATTAATAAATTCTTCAGGACCAGCAGTAAGAAGGATTTATTTTAAAATTATTGCAGAATCAGTAACTACTTTGAACTACTGAGGAAGGTCCCATATGCATATTTGCCATTTATGTTGGAGTAGTTACTTCATAGTAACAATCATTATTTTGTGAAATTGCACTTTCTACAGAAGTGTGATAGTATGACCCCCTCTGATAGTATATTAATTAATCTTCTTGACTAAAAATGTCTTACATCATAATCCTACACATGTCTACTCAGAAGAAAATAAGCATTGAGCCCAATGGGCCTCAATCCCAGGTAAACAGTTACAGATTGCAGCCTTTTATCTTATTTTATTTATTGCATTAATATCCTGATGTGCTGATAGTGTGTGACTGGCCCAAAACCAACCAGTGATCTTCATGGCCGAGTGGGGACTAGAACCCGGGTCTCCCGACTCCTAGTCCAACCCTCTAACCACTACACCACACTGGCTCTTACACTAGATGCATAAAGATGCACCTACTTATGGGATGTTAGGAGCATACGGACATCCAACAGGGATGAGGTCATCTAGCATTGATGCTTGCATTCATTTGAAAGGAATGTAGTGGAACATGCTCATTGTCTCTTTTCCTTTCTGTTCCTAGTAGCCCTACCCCCAACATTTGCTCCTTGAGCACAGTGTTTGCAAAGGAAAGCCTAGGGGCACATCTTGATGGAAGGAAGACCTCATGGTGGATCTGCAGTGGCGGAGGTCATTTAAATGACGCTGCAGCCATTGCAGAGCCATCCAAGGGCATTCCCCCGAAGCTCCGCTTTAAAAACGTCGGGGACTTACCCCAACTTTTTCGTGCCAGCAAGGCACAGATACGCATCTCCCATCTATCCCCATCCTCCAGCTTGGTGCTGGAGGCGTGCCCCCGGCCACTGGTGAACCCTGATTGGTCGCCATCAGCTGTGACAGGGGGAGGGGGCGGTACAGCAAGCCAAATGGTTGCTAGACCGTCTCCACGGGCCAGCGGAGCAGGGCAGTTAAAAAAAAGATTTTTTAAAAACTGGAGCCAAGTGTGGTGCACCAGGACAGGTGGAAGGGGATGGCCGAGCAAGCTGACTGGCTGCTGGGCCACCTCCACAGAGCAGTGCAGGTAAAGATAAAGGGTAAAAAAAGCACAATTTCAGAGAGGAAACGACTCCCCCCTCCACAACTGTGGGGAGAAGAAGGAAGGAAAAACTGGGGGGGGGGAGCGGGGTGCATTGGGCAGGGGCAGCCCCTCCGCCTCCTCCTCGGTGAGGTTCAAACCCCCATTTGCACTCCATGCCATGGGGACTACCTGGCAAGAGCGCAAGTGTGGGATGTGGTGTCTTGAGACGCCAATGCGACCTCATATAGACACAGCCTAGCTGTCGCCAGTTGTACCCATGTAAGTTTCCACATGACTGGGAACCCAGTGCATCATGGAAGTGTATAAGGTTAAACATGGGGTGTTGAACCTCAGGCCCATGTGCCACGTCCAGTCCTCCAGAGTAGCCCAGATGGCCATGCCTCTTTCCCCTGAACCCAGCCCCTTTTCTCCCGCCACTAATTGTTTCCCAGCTTTTGTAACATTTCCCCCACCCCATTCTAAAGGTTGGAATTCCTCTTCTGATACTTCGCTTTTGGCAGTAAGAGCTTTAAGCTAAATTATGCTGGCATTTTTGGCATACTGGCTCCACCCTGTTACCTTTGGCTCTGCCTCTTTTGCCTTTATGCCCACCCACCACTGGAATACGCCCCCTGGGAGCGTCTTTATAATTAAATTCAGCCCTTGGGCTGAAAGAGGGTCAATGCCCCTAGAGAAAAGTATACAAAAATAGGCTCCCCCTTTCAAATATTGTGCTGAAGCCACAGATATCAGGGACTAGGCCAGTAGGGTACACAACTCAGGGACAGGACCTGGATCTCCTCCACACATTATGATACACACATAGAGGCATTGGGCTCTTGTGACATTCCAAACTGGCGACACTGCTTTGTGCAGGAAGCAAAATACCCTGAATGCTCCAACAAAACATGTGTTAACTGGCCATGTAACCCGCGAAGAAGATGGCTAAAACAGAAGTGGGTTGAAAGGCAGCACTCCATTCTTACCACCTTGATGACCTTCTTAAAATTAGCTCTAACAGAGACCAGACAGCAGAGCACTTCAGTTTTTTCAACATATTGGAACCCGATCCAGCTCTAACTATACCTCATTTTTCAACCCTATCAGAATCAGAGGCATCCAGCAAGCTTAATGGGAACCAGTTATCAGCATCTGGATATGCATGTCCACCAGCTGTGCAGGAAGAGCTGCATCAGCTTCACAGGCAGAGCGACATCTGTTGCACAGGCAGAGCTGCATCGGTCACACAGGCAGGACTACATCTTCACAGAGCCACACAAGCTGCACAGCTACACATGAAGAGTTGCATCAGCAGCACAAGCAGATCTTTCTAGCTCAAGCGGGGCAATTAGATTCAATTGACGGGTAATAGCAATAGATTGATATAAAATGTTGCAACACATCCATATACACCTAGCAACCTTATTTCCTGAATAATGTTCCAAAAATAATTTCTAGCTGGGGGCGGGGGGGGGGGGGGGGGGTAGGAGGTTGGGAAAGCAAATACTATAGTTCAACATAAATTATCCAAAACTAAGATTAGGTACTGTATGAGCCTTATCTCCCCCCCCCCCAAAAAAAAAGTAAATCAACTCCCTTTTCAAGGATAGGATGGAAGAACAAAGAAAAGATAGAGGTGCTTTCCCTGACCCAAGTTTATTAAGTTTATATTAATAAAGGTTTTGTTTTGTTGGCTTGGGAAACTGTAAATAACATTCTAAACAAAGCCTGAAACTCAATTTTTGAGGGTAAATTTTTACAATGGTGTAGAAAGAACTGAGTGCCGGTGGCGCACTTGATGGTTACCTGGGCAGGATTTACAATACTGCTTTAAAACGGTTTATAACAGTTTTGACAACTGTCGGGACTCATGACATACTCCATATACAGTTTTCAAAAAAAATTCAAAGTGTTTTATCCTGGTTGGTGTAGACCTGGCCCTGATGATATAAACTCATGGAATATTACTGTTTAAGACCTTACCACTGGGCTTAATTTGAAAATGGGTCCAGATTATTTCACACCATAGTTTTGCTGACATGTGCATGGTGTAATTGTTTTTTATCCAAACATTCAAGCTAGCCAACTGGGGGCAAGGGAACCACAATGCTATCTGGATCAGCCTTTTCCAACTTGGTACCCTCCACATATGTTCAATTGCAACTCCAATCATTCCTGGCCAGCATGGCCAAAGTCCATACTGACTGGGAATGATGAGAGTTGCAATCCCCACCCGCCACTTAATTTCTAAGGCTCTAAAATTAACTTATATTATTCCAGATGATGAAACAAGAAAAGCATTGCAGGACTTTGTAAAACAACAACCACAACCACCACAACAGCAGCAGCAGCAGCAAGCTTGAGCTTCAGCTCTTTCCCCAGAATGTCAGGACTACAAAAAGGCATAGTTGCAGGAAAGCCTCTTTCACACACAAAAAGTCAGTGCTCTACCATTGAAATGATCGTAGAACTAAATAGCCCAATAATTCAGGCACTCACAATGCTTGCCATGCATGCTGCTTCTACTGAAATTCCCTCTTCTATACAACTCGGGAAAGTGATGGAGCCATGCCTTCTTTTCATCTGGCCAGTGTAGTTCTGATGCATAAAAATAGCCACTTTAGAAGCATAATTCTATATATCATTCAGAAGTAAGACCCATTGAGTTCACTAGAATTTACTTTTAGGTAAGCGGATATAGGATTATAGAATAACCATTCCTGAAAAACCACCCTGTAGATGCAGAGAATCTACTACATTCGGTCTGTGTTATTTGAGCTGCACTCTTAGCAGACACTGGTCAAAATGTCTGCTATAACTGTAAATGATTTCATGGACCCATACAAAAACGATTCATTTGCTCTGTCTATAACTCTACTTGTTATCTCAGCTTGTGCATTTCATTCTTCCGGTTAATACAAGAATGCAGATAAAGAGGAAATATTTGCATATCAGGTTGTAAAACACACTGGTGATTATTCTAATCAATAGAGTTTTGTCCTATTAAGCTGTTATTCTGTGTTGTTATCTCTCCGGTAGTTACAAAGAACTCAGCATCTCAGCTGTGAAAGGCGATTATTATCTTTTTAAAATGTCAGCAATTTCCCCGTGTAGTAAAGCCGTGTAACAGTGCGGCAAAGATAAGTGCTTGAATCTGATAGGTCTTTGCTCAAGAAGCAACCATTCAGTGCTTTTAACACTTGAAGTAAATGTGACTGTAAACTCCACTTGAAGGCATGTATGGGCAGCCTAACTGAACACACCAGCAGAATTGCAGCTCAGTCTTTCCCTGTTCATCATTCCTCATAGAATGAATATACACTGGGGAGCAAGGGAGAGCAAGATCCACCCTTGATCTAAGGGCATTCATTAGAACATCTGTAGGGAGCCACACGGTATACAGCTGTACACACAGGTTCCAGACAATGTGTCAAGAGCACTCTACCTGTACAGGTCCCTATGGAAGTTCTAATGAATGTGTGTAGGTTGGGAGCAGAGCCCACTGCTGTGATGCAGCCTCTGTATATGTGTTCATTCTATATGAGATTCATTTTTTAAGAAGCCTTCTATCGAGTCAGAGAATTATGGATAAGAGTAGCAGCATGAGAAATAGAAAGTGCTGCCACCCTTCAATTAAGAATAAGAAGACATTTATTTTATGTATTTACTGAACAGTTTTATTCATCTGCTGTTTGGGGCTCACTGCTTTCCCAAAGCAGCTAGCAATATTACAAAACATACAAATTACAGTTAAATAGTCACCCACATACACATACATATAGTTGCCCCTGCTGCAGCAGCAGGTTTTTAAGCACCAAATATAGACGGGAATAAATGTGTCTTCATTTTTTTTTAAAGCCAGCAGTGATGAGGCCATACATACATTGCTCCCTAGGGAGATGGTTCCAAAGGTGTGGGGCCACCATTAAGAAATTCCTATCCTTCGTATCCAGGCACCTCTTGCTGTTGACAACCCAGAGTAAATGAACAGCCAACTACCCTTCTCCTGGCTGGAGTGGAGATGGAAATCTGCCCCACACAACCTCTCAACCACTGTTTCCTCCATGTATGTATTTCTGAGAACCTTTGATGAGAGGTGCTCCCCAGGGAGGGAAGGAGAAATTGTCATTTCCCACCCACATAGCTATGCCCCACCCACTAGTGTGGACAGAATATACACCCAGCAAAAGCACTCAAGCCATAGTAGTGTGGAAATGCAATTCTGCTTGTACCTTGCGGCAGAAGAGAGCACTAAGAGCTGCTGGACTAGAAACACACCAGGTTGGTGTTAGTAACAGTTGGTTGTTCTTAGAATCAGGTTTGCCAATGCATCTCTGTCCCACAAAGGAGAACAGTCAAGGGATTGGATAGCATTGTTCTTCTCTACTCCTCAGTACAAAAATGGCTGATATGTACATCCACAGCAACTACTACAATCACATGTGCCTTGCCTCATACAACTTATCTATGTATGCAGTTTCTGTAGTTGGCACAGAAGCACTATTTAGTCACAAATGGGAAGGACCTGAGCGTGCATGATACTGAAAGGAAAGGGGGGTGGTCTTCAAACTGTGGTCTGCAGTTCAGAAACATTTGAGAATTCTTTTACCAATATTTCATCTTCATATAACTTCACTCTTCATTTTTAAAACTTGGCCTTTTAAATATGCAAAATGCTTTAGATCACTACTCTCCCTTTAGAAAAGCGTCCAACCCAATGAAAGAGAGGCTTCTATTTCTGGCAACATCTTGCAAAAGTGGTGTAAAACCACAATGCAACAGTGGTGATATAGTTGAAGTAGTAAGTTCTCAAGTTCCAGGCATCAGGGTGGATTCCAGCTAAGTCTTTTTGGAATAATTTGTTTAAAAATCATCGTGTATGTATGCTATTAACATCCATGTCATTTGAACCTATAATATCTTGAGAGAACTCTCCCATGTGCTGCTCTTTTATGTAAATGACAAATCTTTCTTGACCTCATGCCATTAATGGCTTGCATGAATTAGATCTTTAACCTTTGCTGGACAACCTGTAGTGGAGTGTGTCGTGTGTGTGTCTATATCACACACACATACATACACACTTTGGCCTTTCTGCCAAAATATGGCTCTCAAGGCAGCTAATAACAAAATCCAGATTAAAAAAAACCCTCAGTTAAAACATAAAATAAAAACAAATTAAAAATGCAATTAAAAACGCAATAACAAAAGGAATAAGCAGCACCAACCAATTAAAAAAACTCTCCAGCAGCAGACCAATTTATATGGCAAAAGACTGCCAGAATAAAAACATCTTTGCTTGCCGGTACCTGGACAACAGAGAAGGAATCAGCCTAGCTTTCCTCAGTACAAAGTTCTGAAGTGTGGGAGGGGCCACAAAGAAGGCAATCTCTCGTAAACCTACCAAACGTGCCTTGGAGAGAAGAGCATCTCCTGAAGGTCTTAAAACCAATCTAGGCTCATATGGGGGAAGGCAGTCTTTCAGGTTTCCTGGTCTCAAGCTGTTTAGGGTTGAGAAAGAAACTATAATAAAATAAAACTGATTTAAATCAGCCAAAGTTCTAGCTCTTGTTTCTTTATGTCATACATATCAGATTGAATCTCATGTTTAAGAATTTGACCTCTCTCAAGCCCTATTCAGAGCCTATCTACACTACTGCTTTAAAACAGTTTAAAACGGTTTATAATGGTAGTGACAACTGTTGGGGCCCAGGACACGCTCCATATACAGTTTTCAAAACGTTTTCAAAGTGTTGTATCCTGCTTGGTGTAGATAGGCTCTCAGTCATTCAGCCAGAATGTGTAAGGGCACAAGGCATGTAGGCAGACCTTCATGCTCAACTACACACTTTGGGCCATCACAGGTTCAGGATGAGCACCTTAATAGGATTTGTGGTCTTCATCATTCTTCATAATTCAAAAAAGGAACTCAAGAATGGCAGATAGCTTTGTGACCCATATATTGTGTGTTCCATGTTCACTACTGTACAGTGCTGTGAGCAACTTGCATTAATTTAAGAAGTGTGTTTTGTAGCAAAAAGTAATAGGACCCAAAGACACATTAAAGACGAAAAGCTATATTGTGGGTGATCTTTCGTAAACTATATCCTAGTCAATGAGATGCATTAAATTTTGCATTAAGTTTTGGCTTCCCATTTTTACACAGCATCAGCTTCCAGAATTTCTGATCAAGGGCTTTCTAAGGCTTTAATCAAGAAAACAATGTTGGCTCCAAAGAAAACCTACAACCACCAATTTTAGCAAAACCAATAATAATCTAAACAAATTTCAATACAGAACACATTCCCCTTGCCCCCAAACTGCCTGAGTCTTAAAGCTTTTGTGATTATTCCTTTACAATAAATTGTTATGGGTGGGGGACTCTTTCAATAGCTGTGGTTGCTATCCACAAACCAGTCATTCAAACAAACCACCCCCCGTCCAATTAATTTTCCCACAGAGCAATGTCAAAAGAGTATACGGCCCTATGCTCAACCATTCTCTGGGCTCCCTGCCCCAAAGCAACAAAGTAATATAAAGATATGGGTTCACTTCTATGTACCCATGTGCTTTGTTCATCAAAGCACACAAACATTCACACACAGGAGTGGGGTCACTTTGATTTGTCCAACACATAAAGAATAGATGGTCACTCTTTATGGGTAATTCAAGAGAGTAATGTGTGAGATTGAAAATATATCCAGAAACCTCATTATGTTCATACCAGGTTGAGGTTTCTCAGTGCTATGAGAGACCTTCCATAAGCATTCTTATAGTCTTCCTTCCATGCATGGAGGTCATTTGAAAAAGGTCCTGATTAAGGGTCCCTTCATTCAATTCTTGGTGGCTCCCTGTCTTTAAGACTCCCTCTCTCCAGGGCAGTGTACCTGGCCAACTTTTTTTGCAAACTTCCAGTGACTGGCTAAGGCAGCATTTGTGCATCTGGACTATATATATTTTCCAACTTCATAGCCCCAATTCAGATGATGTTAGGCATGATTAATTTCCATTGGTTTCACAAGTTACTAATTCAAACATAATTTTGGGTGAATTAGGTCCTATATTTTCTGAGTTCCACTTTGGTTCAAATTAAGCCCCAAATCATTCTGTTTCTCAGGTATTTTCCCCCAACAAAACACAGCTGCCAAATTTTTGCCACACCATGACCCCAAACGTCTCCATCACTGCAGAAACAAGAAATTTACCTGTGCCCCTATAGCACGTTTAGCATGACGGCTAATGTACCCCTGCTTCACTGGTATCATGGAACAAATACAGACTTCAACTTGTATTACCAAACTGTAGGTAATTTCTCTAGGTGTTAACTTTACAAATCTCTAAAAGACTTTTTGTTTCCTGAGGAGAACAGTCCTGGTCTTTAAAACCCTTTCACAGAAATTAGAATTTAAATTTTGACATCCTGCAAAAGAAAATAAAAACAGCCAATATTTCTTCCAGCCAAGAAATGTGAATGAAATTGAAAGACAGATGCAGGTATTCAGGATAGACCTTAAGGGCTGCTTTAGTTATCAGCATATCCTTAGAGTTTTCACACAGTCAGATGCAATATCCTATCTTCATCTGCTGTTTGTTCATAAACGTGTTGGATTGTACACTGCAGAAACAGACAGACACAAAACTGCACATTGTACCATATTGTGGTCAGGAAGCTAAGGTCAGTTGTGTGCCAATTTGGATTATTCCCAGTAGTTGAGGAAAACACAATAATATAGTGTTCATAGTAACAAAAACATATGCTCCCAAAGATGAAAGGAGAAAGCAATCTAAATATTCAGCATTCTAACAGCTATAGTTTTGTGGTACTTCCTTTTTTTAACTCCACACTGTAACAAAACAACTCAGCACAGTTCCTGATACACAAATTGCTTCCTGTCTTGGTAGGGGGAAAAAACTGAAAATTGTTTCCTTCTGCAAATTTACATGCAATATTTCATGTACTGGGAAAATACAGTCATATATTATATACATACAAATGCAACTTTGGTTTGCAATAATTTTGCTTTTTAACAAGCAGTTGTTCCTTATACAGGGACTTTCTCTTAAAATATATGTTTAAGAAACTACATTTTAAAGATCCAAACTGTCTAAAGGGTTCTGCAGGATTTGTTTAGTCCCACAAGGCACAAATTAGCCAGTTATACACATTTGTAATTCCCATGCAAGTCACTGAGAGAAATTTAAATACATATTAACCTTTCTATTGCAATCAGTATGATTTAACTATGCTTAACATAATTTCTGAACATATTGGAAAAGGAGGGCCTTGCCAGGGGGCAAGGACCCCAAGAGGGGAGCCCAAGGGGCATGGGTCCCAAATGTTTTGATCAAACCTCCAGATCTCAGGGGTCAGATTATGGTTTATCCCCTTTCTCTTGGCCAGCCTTAGGGGTGGGTGCTGAGCTCAGGGAGGGTGGGTGTGCCAAGCTGAGTCAATGGCTGTTTTTTTAATGTACTGTCTGCAGTGAGCTAGGGTGGCAAAAAGCAAGTGTCTGTAACCTTCCTTTCAATGTTCTACAGGTTGTCTGGGTACTAACTGCAAAAATTATCTTTCTTCAATTAGCTTTAAAATATGTTTCTTTTCCTATTTCCAGGCTGATGTCATTTGTGCTAGGTACAAATCAGTGGAACACAGTTTTAGTTTGAGGCAATGTACTGCCTCAAACTAGCACTGTAAAAACTATAAGCACTATACAAATAATAATAAAATTAAGCTCTAAGCTGTAAGAGGCCATCTGGATACTTTTCTTCTTTATATCTTACCGTTATTATTTTTAAAGATAAAACAATGCCTACACTGTTATGTTTTGCAATCCTGTGCAAGTGATACAACTACTACAAAGATGCATGACTGCCCAGGGGTGGGGGAGGAGGACTGGGAAAATTTGCCCCATGGGGGGCTGCCATAGTTTCTCTGTTTCCCATTGGCCCCTTCCCTGACCCTGCTACATTGCTCACCAGAATTCTTGGTATTTTGTTTAAAGTTTTCATACAAAGAGGAAATGTTATATTAGAGCGTAAGATGACACTGAATCACAACATGTAATTGTAACATCATGGGACCTCTCCCCGCCATGATGAAGTAAATATTTTACACAATTGTGCATGAAACAGAACAGGTGTTAATTTGAGGCTTAAACTGGCTGTAAAATATGTTCTTGAGTAGCTGGAAGGAAGGGGCCTACTTATTAGGGAGTCTAAACCCATCATGGCAAGGTAAAATCTTGCTTTATGTCTGGGCAGCAATAGAGATAAGGTTGGTCAACCAGGCCAAACAATCAGAAATGTTTGTTTCTAGAATGGGGCAGGTCACCAGAGCTTGCATAAGGGAATTCTCTCACTGTGTCCCATTCCAGAAACAAGCATTTCTGTTCATTTTGGGGCTTGCTCCCAGAAGCATTAAATCTCTGTTGTGCAAGCGGTGGATGCTGCTTGTGCTATGGACTTAGTAGGGCTGGCTGCTTACAGAACAAAAGCAGTTGTGGGCCTCACTCATGGACGGCAGTGTTGGATACTGCCCATGGTGATGTGTCCCTGTTACCCCAAAGCTTTGATCGGCTAGTGTCGTACAGAAAGTGCCTTTGGACTTGTAGACTGCTAATGAATAAGCGAAATCAGCCTTCCCATTGGGTAAGTTAATTACTGCAGGGACAGAGATGGTATATCACTTGGATAAAGGTAAATTCATTTCAAATGAGCATGCTATGGTACTGAACTGATTCACCTCTGATCTATAATTTCCCTCTGAAGGAGTTGTCTCATATCTGTTCAGGCAAATGTCCCACCTAGATCAGCCCTGTGTCAGAATTGACTGGAAGCTGCACTCTTCCTTTCAGCAACCTCATTCATGCAAACCATATGCTCTGTCGCTGCGTTACGGATGCACTTCAGAAAAGGAAACATCATGCCTGTTTTGCCTTTAAAGAAATGCTGAGAGTAACAAATATTCGGGGTCAGTTGCTAAGCCAGGTTTCCTGGATGCTGTTCTGACCAGTCATAGTGCTTCCTATTTCACCAAGCTTTAAACTCAGTTTCTAAATAAAGCAGTTATTGACAACTCTGAAATGTTATGAGATTGCTATGGCACCCAGAATGAAAACGCAGCATCTTTTGCCTCTCTTTCCTGTACAACCAAGAAATAGTGGGGAAATTAGTGATGTCCTGAAGCGCGCAGTTTCGTGGCTTGAAGTATGAATTTACCTTTCTCGTAATCCTCAAATGTACGACAAGGCAAATATCATCCCCTTTTATAGCTCAGTACGTAAAACGAGATGCTGCAGCCATAAAGACTGTGTCTTTAGTTCATATCTATTTTTGGTACAAGTCCTGTATACAAATCACACCTCAATAAGGGAAGCTTCCCCCACCCCTGCCTGCCTACCCCAAGCGATCTCTAATTATGCTTGCCATTCTCAAACCTAGATGAGGGGCATTTGTCCAGCCCCATGTGTTAGTTTTGATTGTGTACATTCACATTCTAGACTTAAGCAACAATCCCTGTAAAGTATTGCACTACTACAATCACATTGAGATGTTGTTTTGTTTAAGATAACCGCTGCTATTTATAAACCATATGATCCACTGGAGTGTCTTTTGAGTGATTTTAAATGGACAATCTGCATTTGCTGAAGAAAATCCTGTTTACTGACTGGCATGCTTTGCCAGGAAATCCCATTGTTGCTGTTAGTGGTGAGTAAAAGTTCTGCGTGCTGATTTATGCCTTACTCACCCTAAATCATGTATGAGCCATACAGACCTTTCCTGCTGGATGAAAGCCTTCAACAACCCTTGCTAGGAAGTCGGCTTTCTATGCATGACCATCCTGATTACTAAGATGTGGTGGTTTTACAGATGTCCTATAAATCAAACCCTGATGCACAACAGGAAGTACAGACTGCCAAGTCCTTGGGAGTCCAGCACAGCATCATCAAGATGCTGGGCCAGGTGCTAGAACTATGGAATGCAGCTTTGCTTCACAATATTTGGTGAGGGGAAAGGAAATGCTCAGGAGACTCCATTGCCTCCTCTTGAACTCGTTTTCCAGATTAACTGCAGCTGCATTAATTGGATATTTTCAGCTGAGTAATGACTTTGAGTAAGTGTTGAAAAGTGGACTTTCCTAATGGTAAAACAAGCCATGTAGTCTGAAAAACCATAGGAGATCAGGGTGGAAAGGTGGCCAGGGAGGTTCAGGTCTCCATGAAAACTGCCACAAATTTCAGGGGGAACCATCAGGAACTCGTTGTCATATCCCCTGACCCAGCCTTCCCCAACCTGGTGCCCTCTAGGCCAATGGTCATACTGGCTGGGAACAATGGGAACTGTAGTCCAACACACCTGGAAGGCACCAAGTTAGGGAAATCTGCCCTGGCCTATGTTGCTGACCAATCATAACAAACACACCAGCCCAGCCAAGTGTGTGTAAGTGTGTGTTTGTGCAGGCATGTGTTTCTGTCAGGGCTGGTGCCCATAATTTCTGCAAAAGCCCATAATTTCTGGTTACCTGAGCTTTCTGAGAAAAGTCAGAATATTTTTGGGTGTGCCAGGTAAAAACAGCATAATTTATATTTAGTGGACATACTACAAACCATCCACGTGTACTCAGGGGGGCAGGCTATGGAGGTCAGCCCCAGCTCACAATTTCACAAGTTGCTGTAAAGTGTAGGCACATGCTTTCCCTATCACCACTCTACACACACTTTGCTGAGATGTGGCAGGCAAAATGGACAGTGGGAGAGCAAAGCAGTTCCTCGAAAGGGGCAACTCTAGTGTCGTGATTCCAAGCCCGCCTCCTGAGATGTGAGACAATAAACAGGCCTGCCATGCAATCCACAAAGCTTTATTCATCTCTTCACACCCGAAGGGAGTGTGAATGCTAGGAGCTAACCTCTAAGCTTAATTAGACTACCAAAGCAAGGCAGTTGCCTATCAACTAAATGGACAGTTTCTCACAGTACCCAACAGACTTTAACCGAAGCCCTCTGTCAGGGCAGGTCTTCAAGTTGTAACCTCAGGTGAGTGGCTAACCTAGCGGACCGCCTCCCACCTCCACTCAACTCCGCCCACTTTACTGTACGATGGACTCTGGGATTTGTCAATTCCAATGTTCCCTCCTCCTCCTCCAACAAAGTCTAAGTTCCCACAGGCAGGGAGGATGATCTCTGAGCCTGGACCTTCTGCCTGATAAGCTCCTGGGCATATTCCTCCTGGACTCCTGGAGAATCTTGGAGAATTTCCTCCCCCATTTCTTGTCTTGGCCTGTCTTCTTCAGCCTCTGAGTGTGTTTCTGGATACATACCAGGGAGACCGAGCCTGATGCTGACATCTAGGGATCTCTCATACCCACTTTTCTGTGTAGCTCCTTCACTCTGCTTTGGAAAACAAGCCCAGGCTCAGGCCACCATCCCTTCCAGCATCAGTCACAGAAAGCTTCAGTTATCATCTCCATTTCCATTGGAGTCTATCAGGCTCTACCCCTAAGTTTTTTCTGGCTCTACCCAGGTACCAGAAATGTTGAAATCGACCATACCAAGCATGAGGCTATAATAGAGTTGGGCAACAGATTTTATGCTGGCTAGGGCTGATGGGAGTTGTAGGCCAAAACTTCTGGAGGGCCATAAGTTGCCCACTCCTGGATCCTAACTAGCAATGTTCAGGCAAAACAGCAGCATGCAAGTCACTCCTTAACAGATACATGGAGTTATCACAATTAATATTGCACCTTGTTCGATTTCCTCATGTTTTAGACATGCAGACATGGTTATTAGCTGGCAGCTCTTTGGCCTTAATACCCACAAACTGTATGATCCTGCCTTAACCACTCGAGGATTATTTTCTCTTTGATTTGACTTGCTTATTTTCCAAGCCCTCCAAACTTGGTTTATACAGTGCTTGCATAAGAGCCACCAGAAAACGGTACGCGTCACACAAGGGAATTATCTGCTTGCGCTCACCAGACAAAATATTGTGAATTCTTTGACTGAGCATTTCAACATGTTATGCAATCTTCCAGTGAATTTCTCACTCCAATAAAAACATAAAAGAAAGGCTAATGGCCTAAGAAATCATCACAGCAACTTAAAATTCATTGAAAGTATCCAACTGTTAGGAACACTTGTGGCAGCTACTCCTACACCCAAGGGGGATTGAGTAAGGCCATGTTTGCCTGTGCCCAAACGACAAAATGAAGTTGTACCAGCCAACAAGGACTGGCCACTGCATGGCAACTTAGGGCTGGACAGGCAGATTCATTTTTGTTTGGCGATTGTTACAGAGGAGCTTCAGACGAACTGGCTTTCTAGACATCTACATTGTGTGCTATGCATTTAATTGGTGTTACTCTGACACCTGTGTCAAGAATCTATTTTTTTTTCTGGAAGAAACAGCAGGGGAATGCCAGGAAATATTGTTAGTAAAGCTCTGGACAGCCACAGAAGCTCAGGAGCCACACTGTGGATGTCCTTCTGCTAATTAGATTAAAGAGAGTTGTAACTACAGAAATGTGCAAATGTCCACCTGACTGTCATGCTACTATCCAAGCTGACTAACCAGTGAGGACCCCTTTGAATTGGCCATTCCAGACCTTTGGTGGCAAAAACAGCCTGAATTAACTAGGGAGGTTGTGGGTTCTCCTACACTAGAGGCATTCAAGAGGTAGCTGGACAGCCATCTGTCAGGGATGCTTTAAGGTAGATTCCTGCATTGAGCAGGGGGTTGGACTCGATGGCCTTATAGGTCCCTTCCATCTCTACTATTTTTTTATTCTATGATTCTATGAAACCTACTTACTGCCTTCCATATAAGATTATGTAAAACATAATCAGAAATGTTTATGGCACCATTTACAGGATTCTAAGCATGTTCTTTAAAAAGTACACACCTGCAGCAGCATCTACACATGTGTACATATACATACCGAGACTACCTTTAAGATTATCAAAGGGAGACTTGCTAATCATTCCAAAATTAACGGAATGTCACCATATCAATAACTCGATGGCAGGCTTTCTTGGTAGCAGTATGGTTTGGAAAACCATCCCCCATGCAGTTCGGGAAGCAGAAAATATGGCATGTTTCAAACGCCTCCTGAAAACACACTCCTTGACCCAGGCTTTCCCTGGCTTGTAATTAAATTAATCATGCTGCTTGTACTTAGAATTGTTTAATATTGTATTTTAAATTTTATTTTAATATTTATATGTGAACCACTTAGAGTTTTGATTATATTTAGCAGCATATAAATATCACAAATATATAAAAATAAATAAATACACCTAGTGGCAGCAGAATGCTACTGCCATCACCCTCATGTAGTTTTGTAAGTACATGTGAAAATCTGAAGACTTGGAAATTCTTGACAGCTGTATCAGTCTCCGTGATTGAGGATGGCTGCATCACTATTATGCTCTAAACAAAATGCTCTTCTGGCAACTATACATTCAATACTTCTGTGATTCTCCTTTAGAGGAAGAAAGAAACCCCCAAGTTCCATGAGACATCCTCCTGCCTTAGAAATCAGTAAAAGGCAGTGTTTTTTATGTGCGATTCTATGCATATTTAGACAGGGGTGGGTGGGAAACAGGGACTGTTTTCTGTCTAAATATGCACAGGAGTGTGCCCTTATTTATTTAACTTATATCTCATCTTTCTTCTATTATGGAACTTAAGGTAGCTTGTGTAGGATCCCAAGGTCTTCAACCACCTAGGCATTGATCCGAGATATACCTGGTTAAGCTTCAGTGAAATGCTTGTAACAGACCATCCTAGAGAAAGCTACACAAAAGGTAATAAGAAGCAGCACTCAATGGCAACCTAGCACAATCAGGTAAATATACCCATTCATGAACATTGTTGAATCGTGTGAACCAATGAAAGCTGGGCACCTGCAAGCACCATTCAAAAATGGTGTCTGTGGGCACCTAGGCCCTTTCTACACCGGAGGGGTGTAGAGGGCTCAGGGCGGGGGATAACACGCCCAATCCTCATCACCTGTGCGATGACCCCGCTCCTCCCGAGTTGTCGCACATCGCATCTGCCATTTTTTTTTTCCCCCCAGAGAAGAGCGCACGAGCGCTCCTCCAAAAACTGGTGCCACCCCCTCCCCTGCTGGGCACGGAGCCGCGCAGTGCTGCTCCATGCCCAGTTTGCAGCCATGCTTACTCACAAGTAAGCACAGCTGCACCCGGGATGGGGGGCACATTCTTCCATGGTCTCTGCAGAAGCATCGGGATTTTTCTGGTTTCTCTTAACCCAGAAAAATCCCGTGCCCGCCCCACCCCTGGGACTCCCTGTGCATCATTTGAACTCACAGGGAGCAGCCAGGGGCCATCCCAGGCATTTTGCCTAGTGTGGAAAGGGGCCCAGCATGATGCAACAGCCCCCTGCAGATAAATTAAGTCACGATGGGCTGTCATGTTCTGCAAACCAAGCCACAGAGTCTTCTCACCAGCAATGCTTCTCACCAGCATTGGCATCTGCTCCTGCTCCTCTTCCTCATCCTTACCAACTATTTGCTTGCCAGGAAGAAAGCCAATGAGCACTCAAGCAGTGCCATCAACTATTCCCCTTCACACCATCACTATTCTCTGGGCCAAAGTGAGAAGCGAGTGCACAAGAAATTGTAATGATGAAGAGGAGATTTAGGTCCAAGGACTTTGGGCAGTGGGCCCTCTGCTGAGGTGTGGACCTCTGTCAAGTACCCAGTGATGCCAATCTTTGATGCCAACCCTAGATGGATGGATAGATCTTCTATTCTGCATATGAGTTGGGAACATAAACATATGGCAAGCACAGCAGATCCGAGCTAGGAAAGAGGATCATCTAGGAAGTCGTGAGCTGATTTTTGCAACTGTATTCTAAGTTAGACTTGGCAATACAGTGACGTGTAGAAACCAACTGGGGTGTCAAAAGTCTCCAGCAATCAGGAGGATGGTACACAAAGGCCGCAGAGGAAGCAGCTGGGTGGCAAACTACTGTACTGACGTCTGGAAAATCCAAATTTATCTTGGAATTGAAAGCACTTCAAGCTATAGATAGAATGCACAGTGGATTTCCTACATGTCAATCATAACACCTTTCTGACAGGACAGGAAAGGTTAACAACTGTAGCAATTGCTGCAGTTGCATTTCCAATTCACTTGAAAAAGCTAAACTAGAACCTGAAAGCAGAAGCCAAGCATAAATGTAAACCAGATGATTAATTCATATTTTCCATTATCTTTAACAGATAGAGTCATCATTTTCCCTCAAAAATGAGAGTTCCCCACATATCCAATTATACTCCATAATTGCCCAAACACAAGCAGATTTTCCTTCATTTGGAAATTCTGACATGGTATTCATTACATTTTGAGTGAAAGACCTTTTATCTGATTTGTGTCTATGGAAACATTCCTAAAGGTATAGCACTATACCCTAAGAATGTCATGTGTTTAAGGCATTTACTAATCCCCAAGAAATACACCTAGGAAGTTAAATGAAGCTTTGGGGAACAATCGTGCAGGATCCACATCTGTTTAGGATGACCTGGAGGAACATTAACCCCAATGACAAGGTAGCATTCCCACTGGATGCTTAACCGCCCAGAGAGCTTCGGCTATGGAGCGGTACATAAATGTAATAAAATAATAATAATAATAATAATAATAATAATAATAATAATGGTTTGCTGCTGGTGTAACATGAGTATGTGCATGAGTATGTGCACTTGATCGGCAGCAGATTGATATTAAATAGCTATCTGATAGTTTCAAGCATCCATGCTAAAGAGACAGTGGTTCTGGAATTAAGAGTAAATGTTTTGGTCCCTCTAAGCCAGGGGGAGGGGAAATACACAGACCATGGACTGCATGTGGCCCCAATAAAGTGATTCCCACAGGCCCTGCCACTGCACCACGGAAAAAAAATCCTGCTATGGAATGCCACAACTGCTAAATTCAAGCTAAATGTGGCCATCATAGCATTCTGCAGCAGTTTGCCAATAAGAGTCAATGGCAAATTAGCCAATTTTTATTTTTATGTTTTCACTGGCGCTGCCACATTCCACTGCGCAATGGCAGGGTATGGCCCCAAAGAGTGGAGGTGGAAGAGCAGAAATAGGCCCAAACCTCCCAAAAGTTGTCTGTCCCTGCCCTAAGCAAGACATTCATGGTTAGAATTTCAAAGACAGGTTTCTCCCTGTCCTCATGTACTCCGTGCCAGGGGTAGGAATCTATGGCCCTCCTGAAGTGGCTAGACTGCATCTCCCACCCTCCTCCTTGTTGGCTGGGACTGATGGGATTTGGACTTCAACAACAGGTTTTCTGCCCCTGCTTTATGGAAAGTAATTTAGGGAGTAATCCTATGCATGTTTAGACAGAGAAAAGTCCTACAATACCCTGCATGCTGGCTGGGGTATGCTGGGATTTGTAGGACTTCTTTCTGTCTAAACATGCATATCATTGTGCCCTAAGTTGGTCATATTTTCTTTTTACTAGCAAGGAGAAAGAAAAAAAAAACCAACTGTAAATAATAATAATAATAATAATAATAATAATAATTTATAACCCGCCTCTCCCTCCGGATCGAGTCGGGGAACAACAACAATATAAAATACAAAAATCACAAACAGTTAAAATTTAAAAAACAAGAAAAAATACATCATTCAAAACATCTTAAAATTCATCTGGATAGGCCTGCCGGAAGAGAGCAATCTTCATGACTCTCTTAAATTCATGAAGACTGCTAATTTGTCTAATCTCCTCCGGCAGGCCATTCCATAATCTGGGAGCAATGGAAGAGAAGGTCCTCTGGGTAACACTCGTCAGCTTAGTTCTGGCTGACTTGAGTAAGTTCTTCCCAGATGACCTAAGTGTGCGGGGCGGATTGTACGGGAGAAGGCGATCCCACAGGTAACCTGGACCCAAACCATGTAGGGCTTTAAAGGTAATAACCAACACCTTATACTTCGCCTGGAAACTGATTGTCAGCCAATGAAGCGATTTTAAAACTGGTGTAATGTGATCACCCCTAGGTGTACCGGTGACCAACCTGGCTGCCATATTTTGAACAAGTTGAAGTTTCCGGACTAGGCACAAAGGTAGCCCTTTGCAGAAGTCAAGCCTCGAAGTTACCAGCACGTGCACTACTGTCTTTAGGTCTTCCAACTCTAGGAAGGGGCGCAGCTGGCGTATCAGCCGAAGCTGATAGTAGGCACTCCTGGCCGTCGCATCAATCTGAGCTGTCATTTGGAGTGACGGATCCAGCAGTACCCCCAAGCTGCGATCACAATCTTTCAGGGGGGGTGTAACCCCATCCAGAACTGGTTGACACACCTCCAGACCCAGGTTGGGGCCTTTGACAGTGAGCACCTCCGTCTTGTCTGGATTCAGCTTCAGTTTGTTTTTCCTCATCCAGCCCATTACCGCCTCCAAGCATTCATTCAGAGGAGACACACTATCCTTAGCTGACTATGTTGTCGAAGGCATAGAGAAATATATTTGGGTGTCATCAGCGTATTGATAGCACCCCGCCCCATGCCTCCGGATGATCTCTCCCAGCGGTTTCATGTAAATCTTAAACAGCATTGGGGAAAGGATGGCACCTTGTGGTACACCACATAGCAACTCCTTTTTTGAAGAGCAACTATCCCCAAACATCACCATCTGGAACCTGTCCGAGAGATAGGATCGGAACCACTGAAGCACAGTGCCCCCAATTCCCAATTCCCCCAGGCACTCCAGAAGGATACCATAGTCAATGGTATCGAAAGCCCCTGAGAGGTCCAGGAGTACCAGCAGGGACACACTCCCCCTGTCAATACTAAAGCGTAGATCATCCACTAAGGCGACCAAAGTGGTCTCAACTCCGTATCCTGCCCTGAAGCTGGTTTGAAATGGGTCTAGAAAATCAGTGTCATCCAAGACTGCCTGGAGTTGGAAGGCAACCGCCCTCTCGATCACCTTGCCCAAAAATGGAAGATTTGATACTGGCCTGTAGTTATTAAAGTCCAGGGGATCCAGGGAGGGCTTTTTTAGAAGCAGCCTTACCACCACCTCTTTTAAACATGATGGAAAACTCCCCTCCCTGAGAGATGCATTAATGATATGTTGTAAAAGTGATCTAACTGCATCTCCTCCCTGGACGACCAGCCATGAAGGGCAAGGGTCGAGAGGGTAAGTCGTCCTCCTCACACATCCAAGTACCTTGTCCGCATTCTCGGTACTCACCAACTGAAACTGATCAAGTGTAATCCTACTCGCGGAGTCGATGGACACTCCACTGTCAGCCTCTGCTATAACAATGGCATCTAAGTCGGCTCTTATCCGAGAGATTTTACCTGAGAAATGATCGTTAAAGGCATCACAGCGAACTACCGAAGGCTCTAAAATCGGATTCAGGGGAGAAGGAGCCTGAGTTAGACCCCTCACCACCCTGAACAGTTCTGTCGTGTCTTGTCGGATATAAGTCGAGTTTTCCGCCATCGGCGCTCCAGTCGTCATCCTTTCCGCTTCAGCTCCCTGAGTTGAGCATATCTCTTTGGGCATATCTACAATTCAGACTTAAACAGGTTGAACAAACAGTCCTTCTTTCCATGGAATTATGGGAATTATTGTTCTTTGAAGGGGAGAACGAGGAATCTTTATGACAGAATTCTCAGCACCTCACCAACTAGTTCCCATGGGATAAAATCAATATAGATTTGTATTGCTATGGGAGTAAATATTTATTTATTACATTTCTGAACTGCCCAATAGCCAAAGCACTCTTGGCAGTTCACAAAACAAACCATAAAACCATAAAATACAATAACACATTAGGACATAATGTAAAAACCTTTACATTTAAAACAAAATCAAACCAAAGTCAAAACCAGGGTAAAACCAAGAGCAGTGTAAAGATCTAAAAATGGACTAATGCAATTTTCAAAACAAGGACTATAAAGCCAAGTGGGAGACACCTCTCCACCTGGCATACAAAGACCACAATGGAGGCACGAGGCATCCCTCTACGGAGAAGGCATTTGATAACTGAATAGGGCTTCTCCTTAGTACCCGTCCACCTCACATAATTTATTGGGGACGCCTGGAAAAAGACCTCTGAGAATGAGTTTAGGATCTGGGCAGGAATGTATGGAAGGAGATGATCCTTCAGGTAACCTGTTCCTAAACCATTTAGGGCTTTGCAGGTTAATAGCAGCACTCTGAATTGGTCCCAGAAACAGACAGGGAGCCAGTGCACAGCTAGTGCACTATCGTAATATGATCAAATTGTCCAATCCCTGTTGACAATTGTACAGCCTTATTTTGGACCAACTGAAGTTTCTCAACTGTTTTTAAAGGCAGCCCAATGTATAACCCATTGCAGTAATCCAAACATGAGTTACCAGAACAGGGATAACAGTAGCTAAGCTCCCATTGTTTGAAAAGTAGACACAAGTACTGCATTGCATCTGTAGACAGGCATGCTACCAAGGGCAACAAGAGCCATCAATTCCCCTTTGCAATGGCACACAAACAATATTCAGTTCCATTAAAGACTGATATTTTATGTGTATTGCAACTCAATGGCCCAAACTACGGTACAGATCAGTCAAAGTACTTAAATTTGGGCTGGTATAGAGCAATTGCTTCAATTAACTACAGTTTCATTAAAGTCAAGGGCATAACACTTTAGTCTTTAACCATTTTTATGTAGATGTCCACATGTATTTCAGCAAGAATTACATTAAATCAATGTGTTTAGGATCACAAATTAACTTAAATGGGTTGTTTCATTGATCTGTAACCCAAGATTTCTTCACCTCAAAAATATGTTACAGTCTGGCCTCATTTGGCACTGTTAGTTGCTGCACAGTTCCATTTAACTTGCAAATAGGAAAGATGTCTGAGGACAAATCACTTATCGCATTGATCAGTATGCTTAGCCACTGTTGATGTTCGCTGGCACTTGACTCTGTGCTGGGCTACACCTAATGGCTGCAAAAAAATTGTACATGTATGGGGTTCTCATTACTGGTTTCAAGAGCTGGTTCTCTTAAGGTATGGATCCTTTCTCCTACTACAGCACACAGCGAAAGATAGTGGATTGGATACAGAGTTTCATAAGAAAAGTTCTTCTCACTGAATAGGGCACTCTTGAGTCTCAGCTGCAGCCCACTGCAACCCTGAAGGTTGGTTCCAGAGCTTGAGGGACCCTCCCCACACTTAGGTTCACAGAAACTCCACTGGATCCAACTCTGTTCCATCTGTAGAATGGAAACACACGTTTAGATCCAATCCATCACAGGGCAGCAACATCACTGAGTCATGACCTTGGTCTCCAAAGCTGCTTGTCAAAGAGAATATGGATTTATGCCAGGGTGGGCAATTTCCAGGGGTCAGGGGAGTGCATTGCTCCCCCACCAGAACCCAATGGAGTGCACCCCATCCCTGCTGCCAAATTTGCTGTGGCAGTGACCAAAATTGTGGCAATTTTGCAGGAAAAATAAGGCATGCAGGGAACACGCACCTTGTTTACAAGTGGAATCACACTTCTGGTAGACTTCAGGAGCACAGTTCTGTTTGGCAATCAATGCACACGCTCCCCACATGACTTATTAAACTGCCACAGTTTTGGCCAGCAGGGCAGTTTCAGCTGTGACAGCAAGGGAACACAATGGCATCTACAGAAACAGCCATGGGGGGGGGGGGGGGGGACATGCGACCTGTGAGCCTCGTGTTCACTACCTCTGATTGATGCAAACCTTTTCAACTCAGTGCCCTCTCCAGTTTAGCAAACAATATTGTCAGAACCAAAACAGTTTCCCTATGGTAACTTGGGGAGGTAATTTATCAAGAGCAAAGAAATACGCAGAACTCTGTTGTAACTAAAGTACAGCACATGCACTCCGCTCAATGCACACAAAGGTTTGATGACAGTGGATTTCAACTGAAAACATTTGTTGATAAAGAAAAGCCACAGTTGTTTCTGCCCAGTACAAAGCTAAAAACAATGCAAGGCACTGGAGAACTTTAAAAGAGCATTCTCTGAGTTTTGCTGCACATTTGTGAATGTGGCAAACCTGGTATGTCAAAACTTTCGGCATTGGAAAAGTGACACACCACAAGTTTCACAGAGAATCTGTGGCAGAACTGCTGCATCATTCACAAGTCATCCGTTCATCTCCCAGTTGACAGCCTTGTGTTCACAAGTAAATGAAACGTGTCAGATTTTATATCCCAAGATAAATATTAAAACATGGGACAGTCACAGAACGGTGTGACATTTTTAAGGGCACAATTTACCAGGATGTTTTCCAACATATGCATCATGGAAACAAACAAGGACGGAGCTAGGTTCCTTTTCTCAGCCCCCATTTTGTGTGTGTGTGTGTGTGTGTGTGTGTGTGTGTATGTATTATGCAAGAACATAAATACAGATATATAGCACATGCCTTATATCTGTAATTACCAAAGGACTCTACAGAATATAAGCCTGTGTTATACACAATTGCTTTTCTTTATTAATTTCTTTAATAAATTGTTTTCTTTATTAAATTAAGAAAGTGCGGCAGGACACATGAGGGAAAGCAGAAGGATTCTGTTGGTACTTTTGCTATTCTAAAATCACAAGACTAAAAAAAGTAGCTAAGATTCTTACTGAAGAAACTGAAAATGTTTCAGTTATCAAAACCACATGATACTAGAAAGACCCTTTGAATTTAAATATCAGCAAATCAGAGCACCCCGGACAGCAAAAGATCATGCAGACTCACATGGGTCAATGTTTGATAGAATGTCTCAATTTCCCCTCATTTTTGCAGTTCCACAAAACATCTAGCTATATGGATTGGAAAACATACCAAAAAAACCAAGAGTGTTTGTTATTCAGTCTGGAAGCACTTCCCCTTTGGGAATCAGGATAAGCGTGGGAACAGCGTTTCTTAAAATACAGTACACAGACACCAAGCCAAACATCAATATTTCCCTAACCGCTGTCAATTGACAGCTTTGCCTCTCCAAATCTCAACACGGGATGCAAAACAACATACTGAATAAAATAAGATCATTTACCCCCTAAACTCTGTGTGCATGATACATACAATTCTCCTACCCACCACAATATTAGACAGACACTGTGCATAAGTAGGTCACTCTTCCCAAAGTTCAGATCTCCAGGTAAAGTTCGGAACTAACCTTGCTATCCTCTGTCTCCTTGGCTTTTCCTTGGAGTGCTTTTACTTCTCCAAAATCACAGGCTGACTTTAATGTAAACTGACAAGAAAGCATTGAGCTCTCTGCCCTAGGAAGCTCCAGAGACTTTGATGAATATTGCTGTGACCCGCTTGTGCCAAGATTTGGTATCGGGTGGGCAGTATGAACAGGCTTTGACCCTATAGGTGGCTGCCTTAGCTTTGAGGCAACCCCAAGCACAGGCATGGCTTTTATAAATGTCTCCGCTTTCTGCCAAAAAAGAAAATTGCTTCTGACCTCAGCCGGGTAGACTGTAGCTTCAGTGAGTTTCAGAACAAATGCTTTAAACAAAAGTTGCAGTCATCATTTGAAAGTTTTAAAAACAATACAACGGTTTCTCGCGAAGAAGAAGTCGGTCTTTTCGTTCATCTCTGTGTTTTGCTCTTCTGCACAAACAGTACTAAGTGAGGCAGTGGCTGTGTAAGACTAAACGCTCCTTTGGGGCGTGAACTTTCCTTGAAGGTAACTGCCACAAAGCCGCCTGTCTGGGATTAAAGAGCTCATAAATTTGCTGATTCGTCTCCTTACACCATTACATTTCTGTGCATTAGCTGAAAGAGACAGAGACCAGAAGAAGAAATATCCTTGTATTCCAACTGAGTCTACAACACTGGAAACAAAGACCTCTTCCTGATTACATCAATAACCACCCCACATCTTTTAAAAAATCATTTTCGAGGAGGAAAAAAAAAACCCTGAATCCAGATAGTGGCCAAAGCAAACAGCTGTTAGAAGTGTTTTTAGCCGGAAACAATCATAGCAATGAAGCTGTTTGTCCCATGCCTAGCTATTTTTCACTGCTGACAGCCATAAGCTTCATTCCTTGCTCCTCCTGTGAAATCAGATTAAATTCACACAGGCTAGCAATAAATGATGAATCTCAGTACTGATAGTGTCTTCTGCCTTTCCTGCAATAAACCCATTCAAATGCATAGGTTAAAAGGGAGCAAGAAGTATATGCATCATTACTTAGATTTTTCCCTAGAACCAATCAAAGTATCATATTCATTATGGAATTGATATCGAGTGAAAAGGGAACTAAAACTTTACTTTGCTAAACTTTATTCAAAAGATAGTTAGTTTAGATGAATGATTTTAATAAATAGTATGAGCAACACTATGACTGTGATCCTCAACTCACATATTTGGGACATGGATAAAGAAATCCCACTGACTCAAGTCAACATTCCCCTAGAGTAAGCAGCTTGAATGGTATGCAAATTTTCTTTTTGGGATACAAAACTAAATTTCCTGCTCATGCAGACACCTATTATTATGTAGGTATGCAATAATTATGATAACCTTTCTGGACAGAAGCTTGGCCTTGGATTCTTGCAAGTTCTGGGCTCAAGAACCACCTCTGCTATGAACAGTTGTGAGACTACATCCTCATCACTATCTCTTGCCTGCAGTTCTCCATGGGAAAAGTATTGGCCTACCTTACAAAAGCTATTAGGAGAAGGAAGACTGTAGAGCTCTTGCGAGTTAGATGTAGTTGGAGCAATAATGTTCTAGGTGCTGACATTAGCACTAATAATGATTGTAACATCTTCTCCCAGGGGAGAACTCCAATTTAGCATGCCAATCCAAAACTGACTATGGGTTTGGTGCTTTCTCCTCAGACTCATAATGAATCAAACAGCTGGGCTGCGTATATGTGTGTATTAATGTGTCTAGATTTCGCCTGTGAGAAGGAACTTGTGGAACCTGTGTGAGAATGAATAGTTGCAAGATGGCGATGAGGAGCATGATGGCAATGTACAGGGCATCTGGGTGGCCAGGATATAGATGAAAACAAGACAGCTGGGATACATTAGTACAATAAGCTGGTAAAAAGGCAGGCAGTAGATGGGCATGCATAGTTTCAGTCAGGATCCATGGTGTCCAAGACTTCAGGATTGAGTGAAGCCTTGGAATAGATAATGGTGAACCAGGGAATCTGGAAAGTCTATCCATAATTTAAGCATGCTCTCTAGATCACATACATAGATCAGAAAACTCTTACCAGATTTTAACCACCCCCGCCCCTCTGCCTACAAACACACATACAAATAAGATTGTTAAAATACAGTAACAGGCTTCTTGTCACCCAATCTTTCAGTGACCCAGTTCATGATGGATTGGTGTTGCCAGCAGGCACCAATCCAAGCTATAGTGGCTTCTTATGTGGAAACCTGGTGAGGGTGGATTGTTGGGATGGTTGATCCCAACTATCTACCCTCTCTGGGTTTGCACATCATGAGAAGCTTATGTACCCCTATCGTACTCAAAATATTCAAAATGGTGGCCACCCACTTGGGAAATTCACCCACTGTGGCATCTTGTTACATGCAAACAGGGCCAGTGTGTGCTATGGGAGTATTTTTTCAAACCTATCTTAATCAATGTGGCTTGTTTCAGATTAGATTAAAATAACTCTATCTACTCATTTTTCAGAGGAAAGAGGAAAGTATTTGGGCAGACAAAAGATGTTCGTAGAATTATAGAATCATAGAATACTAGAGTTGGAAGGGGCCTATAAGGCCACTGAGTCCAACCCCCTGCTCAATGCAGGAATCCACCTTAAAGCATGCCTGACAGATTGTTGTCCAGCTGCCTCTTGAATGCCTCTAGGTGGGAGAGCCCACGACCTCCCTAGGTAATTGGTCCACTGTAGTACTGCTCTAACAGTCAGGAAGTTTTTCCTGTTGTCCAGCCAGAATTTGGCTTTGTGTAACTTGAGCCCATTATTCCGTGTCCTGCACTCTGGGTTGATCAAAAAGATATCCTGGCCCTCCTCTGTGCTGTTTACATTTGCTACATAATCACTACTGAGCAAGAAATGAATGTACCCTTTGACAAGTAAGATGTCTGGATTTGCCCCTATCATCAATAGTCAACAACACACAACTTGAAATTGTGAAGGGAATTATAAAAACAAATGAAGACCGCGATGAAATTGATCTGTTGGCTTGACAGTATGAACAGCTGAGAGGGCTAAGTGAAAAACACATTTTTTCTTCAGGGAAAGGAACAGAAAAAGATTGGTTTATCCATAATCCGCTTGCTCAAACAATAGAAGTGATTTTGGTAAGAAACGTCCATACTATGGATGCAGTTACTTTTGTCAGATTGGTAGGATCTCTGTGATCCTATCTGATCACGTAAAATGGCTGGGAATACTCTTGGACCTACACCCAGGACTATTTCTGAGGAAGCATATCAGTTGTTTCTTGAAGCATCTTTTCCCGTCTTCAGCGAAAGGGAATCCCCCCTCCCTGGCCCATTTCACCATCTTTCAATTTGTCCTGTCTCCCTTCCTCCTAGCTGAGGCTTCAGAATATTTCCCCACTGATCCCCACAAGCTACATTCTCTTCTATCTTGCAAAGGTTTCTCAGACGTTGCATTCTCATTGATAGCCTTTGGGGATCTGATTTAAATTATGATGTTTTGCCGCTTAGACTCAAAAATGATAGCACTTTGCAAGTACTACAAGTGTTTCAGATGCATAATTTCATCCTTACAACAGTTTGTGAAGGAGACCCTCATTATTGTGGTAGTTGGGAGTTGAAAATGAAGCATAGTGGTTTGCCAGTAGTCATTTAAGTGAGGTCATGGACTTCACAATTCACATTTGTGCAGCAAAATCCTATGCATGCTTACTCTAAAACATGTCCCACTATGCACAATGGAGTTTACTCCAAGGTAGGTGTGTAAAGGATTGCACAGCCTAGTGCCTTAATAAACCATGTGGAGGTATAGAAATAGATCCTTTATTATTATTATTTTTTTAAAAACTCCTACACTAGGATCCTTCCACTACCAGCAACAGTGAACCTGTGGCAGCCAATAGCAAGAGAAAGATCCTTTACCAGAAAAACCTCAGAAGTCAATGTAAGTTAATCCAAAAAAAAAAAAAGGATGCAAGGTGGCATATAGTAAATCACAAATGTGTGCATTTAATTTCTGTCCCAAGTAAGGTGTGGAACTATTCTATCAAGAATTAATAAGTATATTATTGAGACTTCAGAGGCCAATCTGAATGGCTTTGCTATTTATAATTCTTTGAGGCATCCAAATAAAAGAAAAGAAAAAAGAGACGGATGGGGGGTGTTCGGATGGACTGAAGTCATTACAGGAACAGAGTGGCTCAATTCGGACGACACAACAAACAACTGGTGTGGGGAAAACAATCGTCAGTTGTTTTGACTATTGTGTTATCCGAATGCTGCCATGGTCAACTCAGCGCTGATCCTAATCCACACCACAGTTGATTATTTATTACCATGTTGTGTGGGGAGTACCCCCTAGATGAACAACTGTAAAGTTGATTATTACCCCACCATTGACTATCGTGTCGTCCAAATTGAGCCACTGTCTTCTTCAGTTCTTAAGGGGTGTGTGTGTGTGTGTGTGTGTGTTAAATTGGGCCAAAGTTCTCAATGGTAAGCTTTCTGGTAATTTTGTTAGGCTGGTGGGGGATGAAAAGTGGGGAGAAGATTGCTCTGATCTTCATTGCGCTGGCAAAAATTGAAAAGAAAATTGTGGGAAGGATGACTTATGTTTCAATTCCAGGACACGTTCAGCAAATTCCCTCTTTTTTCTTCTTTTTCTTTCTTCAATTTTCGGCCTCTGCATCAAGCGGCAGTAGCACTCCTAGCATGATCCAGGGCCTCCAAGAGGATGCTATGTGTCCCCAACGATGTCTCAGGAGTCTTATTGGGAGTGGGGGTAAAGGCTCACTGTGGTACCCATTCACTCCCCAACAATGGCCATAGAAGGATGCTACATTATGACGTAAGTATGGCGCCATTTACCCATTGCTGAATGTCACTCATACTTGCTCCGATGGCAAAAGTTTGGCGGAAGAAAAAAATAGAGCAGAAAGTGGTAAATATACCAAAGCTACCTCCCAAAAATGTCTCCCCTATTCCCAAAAGCGTCTCACCACTTTCACAGTACAAGAAAGGGATGATAAAGGTGAAGAGCTGCATTTTGACCATCTCTAGTTGTTGTATTATTTTTAAAAGATTAATACTGTGGGGTTGATGTGACAGAAATTTATAGAACTAAGAACATTGTGGATCGGTTTAGTGGGGAAACATTATACCTCCATTACATAGATTGGAAATGGGTTTTGGCAAAAATGTGGTTTTTTTTTCATGCAACATAGAATTCATGGAATTCATTGTCACAAGATGTGGTGACGGTGACTACATATGTAGATCTATTTGAAGATTGATCTCTCTTGCTAGCTGTAGCAGCTAAGACTAGAATGCCACATTCTCAACATGATATAAGGCATCTGATTACTAAGTCCTCGGCTCCATGATGCTTCCCATGGCACTTGCCTATCTAGAGTTGCTCACAGATGCTAGATAGGCATTTTGGTCAGATCTGGATGGGGTTACACAGATCTAGATGGGGTTCTGGATGGGGTTACACTCCCCCTGAAAGACTGTGTTCGCAGCTTGGGGGTGCTCCTGGATCCGTCGCTCCAAATGACAGCCCAGATAGATGCGACGGCCAGGAGTGCCTACTATCAGCTTCGGCTGATACGCCAGCTGCGCCCCTTCCTAGAGTTAGAAGACCTAAAGATGGTAGTGCACGCGCTGGTAACTTCGAGGCTCGACTTCTGCAATGCGCTGTACATAGGGCTACCTTTGTGCCTAGTCCGGAAACTTCAACTAGTTCAAAATATGGCAGCCAGGTTGGTCACCGGTACATCTAGGAGTGACCATATTACGCCAGCTTTAAAATCGCTCCACTGGCTGCCAATTAGTTTCCGGGCGAAGTATAAAGTGTTGGTCATTACCTTTAAAGCCCTACATGGTTTGGGTCCAGGTTACCTGCGGGATCGCCTTCTCCCGTACAATCCGCCCCGCATGCTCAGGTCCTCTGGGAAGAACTTACTGCAGTCAGCCAAGACTAGGCTGACAACCGTTACCCAGAGGACCTTCTCTTCTGCCGCTCCCAGACTGTGGAATGACCTTCCGGAGGAGACTCGTCAACATAACAGTCTTTTAGAATTTAAGAAAGCTATAAAGACTGTTCTCTTCCGGCAGGCATATCCAGTGGAATTTTAGAATGTTTTAAGGATGTTTTTAGGATGTTTTAGGATTTTTTATGCAGTTTTAATAATATGTGTCATGTTTTAATCAGTTTTATGTATTTTATCATGTTGTTGTTCCCCGCCTCGTTCCAGACGGAGAGGCGGGTAAGAAATAAATAATAATAATAATAATAATAATAATAATTATTATTATTATTAATCTACCAGGAGAATTCTTAAGATATGAGTGGGCAGAAATTACACCTCCAGGTGATCTGCAGTAGATCAGCAAGGTTTTCCGACTCCCAATGGTTTGATAATAGAAACAACAAAAACCCTCTTGGATTAGGCTGATGAAATTAAGATTGTTATTTTTTTGGTTGGGTCAACAGCCACCAATTTCTGTTTAAGTACTCCAGTTCTGGTACTGAAAACACACCCATAAGCTGAGAATGTGCTCAGAGGCAATGTTCCCCATAATTCTCTGCTAACTTTCTGAGCCATTATCTTGTATCTCGTTGGTGGAGCTCAGGGCTTGGATCAAAACCAAGGCAGATCCTGCAAGCCTAAATTCTGCCCATCCTCATCTTAAGAGTCTTCTGAAAGTAAGATCAGCTGGGATCAACATGTTGAATTAACTGAGGTTTGGAGTTTTCAACCCCACTGTGTATATGCTTAAAAAGCTTTGAAGTTTGTTTTGTTTGAGATTTGTGGTTAAGTTTCTACATTATATTTTTCATTTAAATGTGACCCATATGCCAACTGCCTTACCATCATTCCTAAAGGAGGACAGTCACACCTCCCCAGCATATTTTTATGATAAAGAAATATTGATGTTCATAATTAAATAAACATTACTACTATTTAGGACAGTAAGACCTGATTCGCACATAACACTAACCCATGATTGATTTAACCCATGCTTAACCCAAGCCCTACCCAGGGTTTGTCTGGCAGACAATCGAACAGACCATGATTTGCTTTTTCAGTCCTTGGATTGTTTGTTTCCCTCCTTCTTTGCTCTCCGTCCCTGTATCCCAAATGCCTTTGCAGTGGTGTAGTACCTTCATGTAGAGTGGCTCTTGTTTTTTTATCACTCTTGCCTGCTGTTTCTGTAGCCTGGAAAAAGAACCCATGAACAACACACAGTTTTGGGTTCACACATAAGAACAACCAATGGTTTAAACAAGTCGGTTTAAACAGACTTCACAACCCAAAAACAAAGCATGGCTTCACTTTCTGAGTTGTTTGCAGTTAACAAATCATGTATATTGTGAACCACTGAGAGATTTTACTACCAAGAGGAATATAAATACAATAAATAAATAAAATGATATGTTAGTGTGGCTGGGTTCATTAATAACAACAACCCAGAATTCAAAAACTCATGGGTTAAATAAACCATGGGTTAGCATTATGTGTGAACCAAGTCTAACTCTTCATAGCTACTATAAAGTATTCCATATTCTCCCAACTGCCACTATTTCATAAATACAATCTTTTATCTTCTCACCATCCATACAAATTAGTTGCATGGACTAAATTTGTACCCAATAATGGAGTGCATGTGTACAGTATGTGGCTAGTTTCCCCTTTTCTGGAATATTGCATTTTTTTTTCCGTCATAGACTGGCATGATCCTTGCCAGTGATTCCTATAAGAATCACATGGAATTATTCCCATGGGACATAACAGAACTCATTCCCCCATGCCCAGTGTGCATGCATGCTCTGAGGATCAAGAGCTTACAGAGAATTGTCAGTCTGTATCTGCCTCCCATCTCCCATTCAGTTTTCTCCACTCCAGTTCATCGAGAAACAATTGTGCCTACTGTTCCCACCCTGGAAAGTGTTTGTATTTGGATACAAAATCTTATAGAGCATGTTGCACACAATTATGACACATGAAAATTTGCTTTTAAGCAGCCTTCCCCAACCTGCTGCTCTCCAGTTGTTTTGGACCACAACTCCCAGCATCCCTTATTGGCCATGCTTGCTGGGGCTGATGGGAGGTGGAGTCCAGAATGTCTAGAGAATACCAGGCTGGGGGAGGCTGTTATAAAATATGTATGTAACAACTGCAACATGTTGTGCATATTCTGATGCTAATATTTCCATAGTTCTTTCGCAGGGCATGCCACCAGAGCACATGAAAATGGGACCATTTTGTGGCCTCTCTACCTGTCTGATGTAGAATGAGTGTTTTCTCAGTCAAATGTTAAAAGGGGCAAAATTAGTTATGCATCTGTATGGGTTTCTGATTAATTATGTGCTCCTCTAGCTACCCAACACCCCCAAATACACCTACTAATTTCAAAACGTTGAACCTGAAAAGGAGTTTTCTGGTTAACTGCCAAGAGGCTGGTAGGTGGCAAACTCATGCTTTCATCTTCTAAATAGGGATTTTTCTCTCCAAGAATATTGGCTTGGAGTCTTTGATGCTGATCATTTTTTGTTACTGTGGGTTGGGTCGGGAGTTTTGAAATCACAGCTATCCTGGCCTTTGTTTCTGGACTACAGTACAGAAAATTGCTCCATAAGGTTCCCATTCGTATTTTTTTAAAAAAAACATTAGAAGCAGAAACATCTGTTGCACTCATGAGCAGAGTCTTGGCCGAGTTTGGCAACAGCAGTTAAGTACTTTGAAGTCAATCAGCTTTGCTATCACCAACAGCTATTCTTACAGTCAATGGAAATTCCGACACAGAAGGCTTGCAAGACGACTCATACAAAATTACATCCAAAACAACAGGTGAGGGGAGCCATTTGTGCTTATTGAAAGGGGAAAAGGATTGAGACAGTTTAATGGCCTGGTACAGATGTAGAATAGCTCAACTTTCTTTAGCGGTATGACCCCTGGAGACATACAAGTATGATTTCATGGAGTTACAAATGGGGTTAAATGGAGACTATAGCAATGAATCTTGATTGTAAGATGTAGTGCTAGTTCAAGTGGTAATCTTTGGCTTTCTTTTTTTTTCTGCATGCAAACCATTCCTAAATATGCATTGTCAGGAAGAATGTAACTTGTGACTCAGAAGTATATGCAGAATTGGTGTCAAGAGCAGGCATGGTTGGGCAGCTGGCAAGGGCCCCACTGACGCAGTCCCCTGGGTTTGCTCCTCCTCTTCATCACTGCAACCTGTCTGTTCATCTACCATTCACACTGACCCAGACAAAAGTGGTGGTGGAAAGGAGGAGCCATAGATGCCACCATCAACCTGCTCACTGGATCTCTGGATGTCGAAGAAACAGGTGGTAGGAATGTTGAAAAAAAGGACAAGGAGCAATAGCAGCTGGTGACCATGGAGGTGAGAAAATACTGAGGAGGGGGTCCGTCAATGGTGTCTTCTTGCCCAAGGGCCTCAAAAACCTAGAGCCAGCCCTGAGTATATGGACCCATTGTGTTTCTGTGCTCAAAGTGTACATAGCTGCAAAATTTTACCCATGCACTGTTGATTAACATCTAACTATCTCTACATTATTGCAAACATGTACGTTCAAAGTATAATCCCATAGAGTTTGTGATTGCACCAGATTGTTACTGGACATAAAATGAGAGATTCCCAAGGTTAAGAATGTAAGTGTCCAAACAACTCTAACTATGGGTAAAGACAAATATAAAATGTTTCATCAGTAAAGGAATAGAACTGGTGTTGTTCTGTATCTCGTTAGTAGTGGATATACTTCAAAATGTAGGACTCCACATAATTCACAGTATTAAGACTTCTATCAGAGGTATACTTTTATCAATATCAGAGGCATCCGTTGTGGACACACACCCATACCACAGCTAATACTAGGGCTGTGCACGGACCCCCCCGATCCAATCCGAATCCAGATCTGTCAGGTCCGGATTGAGCCTGATCTGATTCGGATCCGATCCAGTTTGGATCCAGATCTGGGAGGCCTGGATCATCCCGATCCGCTCCAGATTTGGGATCCAGATCCGTGCACAGCCCTAGTTAATACCAGAGATAATATAGCAGCAGTAGTACTTGGCTGCAACCCTTTAGTGCTGTGGTACTTTGGTCATGGAAATGCCTTCTGCTGGTACCGAAATCATTACAGCTACTGCAAGTACCTTCATGTTGATCACATAATGGGTTATTGCAATTCATAAAGGACTTATACTGTGTACCGTTTACAAATGTTTTCAGCAATAAGGTTAGCTTGAAAATCAAAGGCCTTGCCATTTGAAGTGGAACTCAGCCTGCTTGAGTAAATACAATTACTCTTTTGCTCATAGAGGCATACATGTCTACATCTTTCCCTTCCACACTATGACGTGTCTAAATGTATACAAAGGCCATTCTTGATTGTTCTTACTCTCTTGAAGAAACTTGTGTTCCGTTATGCAACATGTTATGCATATTCTGATGCTAATATTTCCATAGTTCTTTGGCAGGGCATGCCACCAGAGCACATGAAAATGGGTCCATTTTGTGACTTCTCTACCTGTCTGATGTAGAATGAGTGTTTTCTCAGTCAAATGTTAAAAGGGGCAAAATTAGTTAAGCATCTGTATGGGTTTCTGATTAATTATGTGCTCCTCTAGCTACCCAACACCCCCAAATACACCTACTAATTTCAAAACATTGAACCTGAAAAGGAGTTTTCTGGTTAACTGCCAAGAGGCTGGTAGGTGGCAAACTCATGCTTTCATCTTCTAAATAGGGATTTTTCTCTCCAAGAATATTGGCTTGGAGTCTTTGATGCTGATCATTTTTTGTTACTGTGGGTTGGGACTTACACTATGTGTTCACACTGGAAAACAAGCAAGCTTGCATCATCAAAGTTGGGAAGGTGCTTTTGCAGGAACACCTGTGGAGTGTGTAGTTTATTTTTGTTTCTGACAACAGGGTTGCACAGAAAACTGCCATAGGAAAGGTAATCTTAAAAGACCCTGTGCATGTAAAGAATGCCATGCACAGTAGTTTGGAACCTGACAATTCATCCATTACTGGAGTTGTATGGGAGCCATATTTGTGTGATGGATCTGATGCCACTCCAATAATTTCTGCACAAATTATGTGGTCCCTTCCCACATCAGCATAATCTGTGTTTGGAAGCCAGAAACACTGGACACATCATTCAGCCAACTCACACGGTTCCTCTTTAGAGACAATGGGTTGGATCCAGGATCTACCTTCCACAACAGGAGGGGAAGGGTTCCATTCATAGAAGGCTCCTCTGCCTGATTTGTGTGGCTCATCCCATCCCCACCTACACATCACAGCTCATCCCATTCAGCAGGGTGTGTAGCATTCTCGGGGGGCTGGAAGGGCTGCTGTGGGAAGGAGGGGATGAGGAGGCCCTCTTCTGCCAGCACAGTTGATCCAGTTTAAATATGGATCCAATCCAGTATCAGAGTGATGATATTTGAATCAGTTTATGTATTATCCTCTTGCAATTTAAACCATCAATATTATTTTCCAACCTTTATCTCATCTCCTACTTTTGTGTTTTCTTCATTAGCAAAGCCATTTCTACCTCCCCTACTCCACCATTTCGGTGAAAGACAAAGTGTAAGATAGATAGACAATCCTTCATTAGCAACTAGCCCTTTCGCATTCCAGTGGCACAGTCAAAGTTTATGGCTGAATTCACAGTCAAAGAAATTACTCTTCATTTCCTCTTTCCATCCATCTAGGCACAAACATCCCGAAACCCCACTCAAAGCACTATGCCTTTTCAGATTGCCTGAAAAAAGATGGGATTAATTGCTCATGCCAGATTCCAGCAATCAGAAGAATTGAGCATTTGATTTACTTCACCCCTTTCTGGCAATACAATAGAGAAAAAGATCAAAGCAATCCAGTGTTCTTCACCTTGTTGCTGCTCTTTATATGAATGCTGTATTCATATATGTACCCAAGACAAAATATGGAAGATCCATATGCTCACCTTACTTTGTGGCCTGCATCTTCTGTCAAACACATGTGGCTATTTCCCATTTCAGGCTTTAATTTTGGGATATATTTTGGGTGGTAGCAGTAACTACTAGGGATGTGTATCGTATTGGGTCCGATGTCTGATAATAAACCGATAAGGACATTATCAGGCATCCAATGACCGATGACGATTATTCCCTAAGGAGGCCCTATCTGATCAGATCCAATATCCATATGTCCGATAACTATAAGACATATCGGATTTTTGGTCTGCCATTTCTGGTGTTTTCCCCATAGGCTTGCATTGGGGGAAAGAAAGCTTTCGCGCTCCCTCCCACCATCACTGTCACCGCAGCCGGCGGGAGCGGTCCATAGTACTGCTAAACAGGTTTTCCAGCCTGTTCCTCAATACAGAGACACACCAAGTGACGTCATCACTCGGCGTGTCTCTGTACTGAGGAACAGGCCGGAAAGCCTGTTTAGCAGTACTACAGACTACCGGCGGCAACAGTAATGGCAGCGGCAGCAGGTAAGGAGAGTGAGTGGGGGGAAGGAGGGAGTGCTGTCCCAGTGTTTTTCCCCACAGACTTGCATTGGAGGAAAGCTTACTTTCCCCCAATGCAAGCCTATGGGGAAAACACCTGAAATGGCGGGCTGTAATTGGATCAGAACGTCCAATATTTATCAGATATCAGATACAATCAAATCCGGGTACCCCTGATATGATTGGATACAATATTTTTAATATCAGAAATTCCGATCCGATTCCGATTCTGAAATTTCTGGTCGTGCACATCCCTAGTAACTACACTTATGGTTTGATGCATTGATTGGCTCATCATGGAAACAAGTTTTAGGTTGAAATCCTACACAGATGTTACTGGGATCAAGCCCCACTGGACACAAATGGGATTTCTAGGATTGTGCTGATCACAACATACTTCCTAGTTTTCAGAAAAAATAATTCTCTTAGTAGGAGGCATGTAAACGGAGACTTTGCCAGGTAGTTCATACATTTCTTGTAAAGCACTTTATTTATTTATTTAAATGTATTGATCCTATTTGAGTACCTGACACAAGGCATCCAAGTTAATATGCATATTTTAAAAACCAAAAATACTGCAGCCAGCTAAAAATGATTTGAAAACCAAAAACAAATAAAAGCAGTGATGGCATCCATTTCAATACTTCAATTAAAAATGCCTGAAAAAACAGAAATGTCTTCACATTTTGACTACATTCTAGCAAGGAAGATTCTGATGGACTTCCCTGGGCAGCTGATTCCAAGCTGCAGTGTCACCACTGAGAAAGTCCTTCCCCAAATTTCCTTCAGAAAAAAAATGCACACATTTAATGTTATTATTTTTCCACCTTCAGGAAGATTTGCACATATGTAACGTTGTTATTTTCACTTTTGGGGAAAATGTTTTTCCACCTTTGGGAAGATCCACACATGCACACACGTTATTTTCACCTTCGGAGACATTACATTGAGCAAATGTAAGGTTTTGGGAGTTTTTCACCTTTGGGGAGAAAATCAGGTGCTCGATGGGTTGCTGTGATTTGCCTCCCCCCTTAATTCACCTTTCCACTTCTAGCACATATCTCATGGGCCTTTGCAGCACGACCACAGCAGCCTACTCTGATACTTCCGCTTCTGAGTGCTCGGATTAGGGGAGTAGAGGTGTGTGGTGTTTTGTTTTTGGTAGACTCTTGTTTCACCTTTGGGGAGATTTGCACAAATTTAACTTTCTTTTTAATTTATTTATTTATTTATTTATTTATTTATTTGTTTTTGCTTCCAGGGAGATCTGAGCAAATCCACTAAAGCAGAGTAACCATTGCCCTTTCGCACAGTAGTTACTGCTCTAAAGCACAGTAGTTACTGTGATTTTGTGGAGTTGTGCAAATTTCCCCAAAAGTTAGATAAAGTTAGGTTTGTACAAATCTCCCCAAAGGTGAAAAGAAAATACTACAAAAAAACCCTTCCACTCCGCTAACCAGCGGAATAGCAGAGTAGGCTGCTAAACTTGTGCTGCAAAGACCCATGGGATACGTGCCAGGAGTAGGCAGGAGAACTAAGAGGGAAACAAGCCGTAGCAAACCTCAGAGTGCCTGATTGACTGTCAGGAGTGAGAGAACAACCAAAGCACCGTAGCTTATTTTCAGGGTGGCTTACTGCAATGTGTGAACTGGGCATATACCTTAAATTAGGAGGCTAATTAACATATAGGCAAGCAGTGAAGATTATATGCCTTGTGCCATATAGCAACAACATTTTTAAAAATCTCTTGTTTCATTTACAGTGAAACAGCAACCAAAGAAACAACTATTAGAATAGAAAGGTATGCTATATAATCAAACCCTTGCTGCTTCTTTCCCTGACACCAACATGTCAGTTTAGTCAGTTTATTTGCCTTTAAGTCAATTTAGTCCTATTGAAGTCGAAACCAAATTGAGGAAAACTTAAATGTTCCTTCTTAATCAACTTGTGAACTACTCTGTCTGGCTCCCACGTGTGTGCTTAAAATTCATCTGTATTCTTAGCAATTCACCTCATGTGTGATATCTTTTACAAACAAGAAAGATCAGAATAGCACACAGCTGTGGAAGAGAACTTCAGACCCTGCAGATGTTAAGTTTCTTTCTTCCTGTTGCTGAGTGTTCTACTCAGAATCAGAAATATTACCTGACAGATGTGCCATACACTAAAATGCTGCTAAAGTTATTTATTACACCGGTCTAACCTTAAACTGAAAAATGGGAAACAAATTAGTCATAATCTTGCAGCAATGATCTGTTCCCCCACCCCAATATTTTATTTATTCTATTTAATATTAACATATATATATATTGTCTTACACACTATAAACCATGCAAATATGAAGGGGGCCCCTCCTGTGTTATTTACAATTAGATTTGATTAACAACAACCCAAGATATGAGCTAGTATTCAAGTAAAAAGGCCAACTCAAAAAATCACTTTGCAACACATTGTATTTAATTGGCCAATGGATCAGCCATCTTTTTTTCTCAAGAAAGACATATTCCTCCTAGTGGATATTCTGTCCCAATGACAAAGGAAATGCTGATGAGATGCTGAAGACAGCTAAGCCACGGCTTCAAGCGATGCCAACACTTTTCTTTTTCCTTGTGTTTTTTGGGGGGGAGAAAAGAAAGAAAAGAAAACCACAGCCACTTACATTTTAAGCTAAATCCTCTCCCTACATGAGAGTTCTTAGATTTTGTCCACCCCTGAAGAGTAATCCAATCTTTAGGGGGTGTTTTCACACACACACACACACACACGAAAGAATAAAAACATCTGGAGGGAATATTTTGTAACACGACTAGGAAGAACTGATGCTATTGATTAGCTTGAATGTAGGCTGACCATATGAAAAGGAGGACGGGGCTCATGTAACTTTAACAGCTGTAGAGAAAGGGAATTTCAGCCAGTGTCATTTGTATGCAATTAGTTCCTGGTGAAATTCCCTCTTCATCACAACAGTTAAAGTTGCAGGGGCACTGCCTTCTTTTGTATATGGTCACTCTAGTATAATGCCTATAACTTTAACTGTTGTGATGAAGAGGGAATTTCACCAAGAACTAATTGCATACAAATGACACTGGCTGAAATTCCCTTTCCTCTACAACTGTTAAAGTTACATGAGCCCTGTCCTCCTTTTCATATGGTCAGCCTACTTGAATGCATCTAGTGAAGGCTTTGAAGTACCTGCTCTCTGTAATGAAAATAGTGCAGTAACCTGTAAAGAGAGTACCATGTGATTGTTACAGATCCATTCATCACCATGCTCAACAATGTGCTGCTTTCACTCATTGCCAGAAAATGTAATGACAACACATCTATGGCAATTTGTGCAACAAAAGTTGCTAAACTCTGAACTCAAGCTTGTGATAGGGTTTTATTATTCTTTATCCACACCTCAGGTTTATAAAATATTATTGGGTCAAGCAGCTGGTTTAGTATTCAATATTAGTTCTGTGCCGAACTAATCTATTTTTTGCATTTCTTGGAGAGGTGGGGGTGAAATGAAAACTCTGGCGAAAGAGGCTGGAAGAGATTAGAATTTTGGCTATTGTTCTCCATTGGAAGCAGGACAGGATTTCAGCCCTCTTTTTTAAATGTAGGTGGTGGCTGAGGGGGTCTTCTTTCTTTCTTTCTTTCTTTCTTTTTTTTTTAAAACACCTTAAACACTTTAAACAAGCCCAGGACTCTTCTCCAGCCTGGCAACTCTTTCTGAACTCCCACGTGACCTCACCCTCTCCAAGAGGTATTCAAGAAAGGCTCCGGGGCTGCAGAAGCTTCTTTACAAAGAATGAGCAATCGGCAGGGTGACCAGATAAAATCCAGGTCAGGGCTCATGTAACTTTTAACGGTTGTAGAGCAAAGGGAATTTCAGCCAGTGTCATTTGTATGCAATTAGTTCCTGGTGAAATTACCTCTTCATCACAACTGTTAAAGTTGCAGGGGGCCTGCCTTCTTTTGTATATGGTCACTTTAGTATAGTGCCTGCAACTTTAACTGTTGTGATGAAGAGGGATTTCACCAGGAACTAATTGCATACAAATGACTCTGGCTGAAATTCCCTTTTCTCTACAACTGTCAAAGTTACATGAGCCCTTACCTGGATTTTATTTGGTCAGCCTAGCAATCGGGGCTTTTAGAGTTTTAGAAAGATTCTGTTCTTCCTTATTACAACACAGAGCAAGCAAGATAAGCATTTTCTATAGTTTCCAAAGTCCCACTTATTCTTTGCAAAGAAGCTTCTTCAACCCAGCAGTTCTTCCTGAATGCCTATTGGAAAGGGAAAGGTCACATGGTCTCCTGGGAGTTCAAGAAGTGCAGCCAGGTTGGAGAAGCATCTTGTACTGGGGAGATTTTTCAAGTAAAATAAAAAAATAATACAGAAAATAAAAAGAAGATCCTACAGTCACTTCCCAAACCTAAAAAGGTATGCGGAAAAAGGTATGTGAAAGAGGCAGGAAAAGCAATGCCTCTTTCACAGACAGAGAAAAAATTCTCCAAAATAGGGAGCAGGATTCAGTACAGCAGATTTCCAGCAAGAGGATTTTTCAAAGATCAGCACTATACGCAAATTACATGGGGACTGTGCTAACCCCATGATTACTGCTGGTTTGTTTATTTATTACATTTATATCACAAATTTCTTCCATTGTGGAACACAAAGTGGCTCCATTTGGTTCCCAGGTAGTCTCCCCTCCAAGCACTGACCAGACCCAGCCCTGCTTAGCTTCATCAAGGTGGCTGCCTCATGTGCCTTCAGATAATGTTTTGGGGCTTGTAAAACTAGAATGTTATGGATGCCACCCAAAATAGAAATGATAATTCCATGTCCCCTCCTTCCTGGAGATGCTTTCTTCCTCATTTCAGGTTTGCTGCTGGAAGTGATAGCTGGAAGTGCCCTAAAAAAACCAACCAGCCATCTGAAGTAACTATAACCCCCCACCCCGCAAAACCCAAAAAATATCCACCTATGAGTACCTAGAACATAATCAGACATGCATTTTATAGCACGCTCATTACTGGCCATTCACGGATGTTCGGGGGTCCTTTTAATGACGCCATCTGCCTCCCATGTAACTCTCGCTC
Source organism: Anniella stebbinsi (assembly GCA_029215795.1). Taxonomy (NCBI): domain Eukaryota; kingdom Metazoa; phylum Chordata; class Lepidosauria; order Squamata; family Anniellidae; genus Anniella; species Anniella stebbinsi. The sequence continues at coordinate 53,289,507 of JARDYH010000003.1, forward strand.
CTTCTGCTCTTTTTCCCGTCAAAAAACAAGACCCGTAAAATCAGATTTTATTGACTGAAATAATACCTGCAGCGTGCAAGACAAACAGTGTGATGAAAATGCCCACTGAATGGGCCACATGGCTGTTCCTTGCTTCCTCTTTCTTCCCCATGTGAAGAAAGAGGAAACTGTTCATCCCTATTTTGGGACAGAAGCAGGAGGCAAAGCAACGATTGTGATTTTCCCCACCATCTGATGAGGCTCTTAGTCAAACGTACATCCCATACATTTCAGTGGGAGAGATTTCGGCAGGTGCTTAACTCTCCCAAAGGCACATTCCCTAACTTTTGTATTTATTGAGCATGCGGCTAGCACAGATTAAATCCCAGTGGTTCAAAAGTTTGGTTTGCAAATTCTGAAACTTGTCAGAACTTCTTAAGATTTTCACATTGTATTATAATCCTCTGAGGCATGATAATGATCGTCTCATAAAGCTTTCTTCCTCCCACGTAACGTTTTAGCCTTCATTTTCTATCCCTTTGCCTTTTGAAACATTTAAAGTGACATTTGCCCATGCAACCTTTCCGCCCTTTTGACCTTGTATCCTTCTACCTAGAGTCTGCTGCCATTTGCTCATCATTTTCAAGTACCATTTCCAAGTACCTGCCAAACATCCTGCATGTTCTGTCTGATATACTTCTGGTGACCTAACTAATTTATGTATCCCAGTAAAGCTGATCGAAGAAAGCAACATACTTGCATAAAAAAAGAGAAACTGAGAGCATGCACTTGAGCTGTCAGTTAGCCTGAGACAAGTAGATAGTGTAGTTACAGCAAACGAAGTTTTGAGCCCCAGTGTATTCTCCGTATTTTAGTATACATTGTTTTTGTTGCAGCAAGACAACTCATAATCCAATACTTACTTGCACCATGATCTGGGCACTCCACATGAACACCCAATCAATCATGATGAACCCATATTACCATGCTTTTCTTCCCCTACCCTTTTTTAAATAAATAAGTCAGTATTCCCAATACAAAATGAATATGCCATATTAATCAAGCACTACTACTACATGGTTACATTTAGTTACATGTTGGAGAAATTCAGATTCAGTACCTATCAATTTCAAGGCACGAAGTGGGCCTCTTTAAGGAGACAATGCATCTTGATTAGGCCAGGAAGTGGTTTAGTGATGCTGTCCCAGCCATCAGCAAGTAAGACTATCCATTTTGTGGGATTTTATTTGATACCCAGCCAAAAAATTAAGTCTTCTTTTTCTGGATATGGTAAAGGGTTTCAATACATAAAAAGGTACATCACTTCATGTAAAACCGCATACCATTCTTATGGAAAACACGTCTTCTTAAGCGGTCAGAACTGAAGTTTTATAGCCATGCACTTATTAAGAGTAATAATATTAAAAAGCAGAGGAAGAAGAAGGGAAAGGTGTGCAATAAACTTAAGGAAGGATCCTTATAAATTTCCATACATGTTCATTCAAAAGACTGATGAAAAAGAAAGGTTTAGTGCAGGGGTTTCCAACTTTTTTAGGTCAGTGGATACATCTGGAATTTGAGAGAGGGTCATGAGCACTGTTACAAAATGGCTGGCACGGGGGCCGTGCCCATTCATAAAATGGCTGCCACATGGGCCTAGCCAATCACAAAACACTCATTTCCCAGAAGAAATGGTGAAACTAAAATAAAAGTAACCTTTCAAGAACTTAAGTACAAAGCATATGTGGGGCTGCAAGACACAAAGCCACTGTTTTGAACCCCAATAAGATGGTGCTGGAGAGCAACACTTCACTTTGCAGCATGCCAGCCTCCCAGTTTTTGTTTTGTTTTCTTGTAATTTTAAAAAATCTTAAGAAATAAAATAAAAATTATGAGAGCCTGGTGAGCACCAAGAGAAGTAGGTGTCTGTGGGCACCATAATGTCAGCCCCAGGTTTAGTGTGTATCATGATTCAATAGAAGATAGGACAAATTATGTAGCGTTTTTGATAGCAACTACACATACTATCAAAAATATAGGCATGCAGACATAGAAGGCACGGAATATGATGGTATACTTCTGTTAGTTGTAACTAGATAAATGATTAGGTAGTATAGAACAGCAAGTATATAACCCACTAATAAGAGAAGCATTCACTTAGAGTTATTCAAATATGTAACTATCCTCCTCCTGAGACTGAATATATTTGACAACATTACATGTTAAATCTATAAAATAAACACAAAAGTTCAGATTACAAGTGGAAGCACTCAGGGTGCTTGGGATGTTTGATCAGCTATTGAACAGCTCCTTGCTTAATGAGGTGTCTTTATCAATGTCTGGCTACATCAAATCAGAGGAAGCTGTTTATTCATCAGATCTGTTTTGGAGAGAGAGATGTGGCCTGGATTCTGTTTCCATTTAAGGTACTGAAAATGGTGTAACAGGAAGTTCTACATATACTCCCCCCCCCCCCCCGGAAGTCCATGTGGTATTCAGGAAAGCAACTAGGGCATGGTAGAAAAGTGAATTTCCTTCTTTATAAATATTGACTGAATTTGTTCCCTCTGTGCCGATTTGTGTTTAATTAGATTCTACAGCTATCAAAGATCTGCAAACATTAGTCTTTCTTGGTAGTTTGTCAAGACCTGAAATATTATTATCCTATTTCTATTTAGTAAAATATCATATTTGACTTTATGGGCCAGGATGGGTCAAAATAGGGAGGGACTGTAGCTTGGGGGTAGAGCACATGCTTCAGGGCCCACCCTACCATTAGGTGGAGTGAAGCAGTTGCTTAAAGCAGCAGATGCTGGGAGGTGGCAGCAAGATGTTGGAGGAGAGACCTTTGTGTCATGCAGCCTGCTCTGCGCCCCCTCAGACAGCCTGAAACCTTCAAGTGCAATAAAGGATATTGTCCCATCATCAGTGTTGAAGACAGATTTACTTGCCAGTCGACGTCTGCACATGCAATGGGAGGGGTGCCATCTTGTTATTTGCTGTCTAGGTGCTAACTGCTGATACAAAGCTTCAAGGTAAATCTCCTAATCTCCTTCCTTAGGGTCCTTTGACTTTAACTAGACTTGGACTGGACACATCTTCAAATAGAGAACACCTTCAAATTGAGAACTCCAAAATAGAGGTCTATCCTCTGTAAACCAGGACACTTGTTCATCCAAATTGGCTTTCCAATAGCAGAAAGTTTTTATGCTCACTCAAGGCATGAAATCCAAATGTCACTGATCCACCCTACCTACTGTAGCTATGGGGGGGGGGGGGTTGCTGCTGCTGACTTGCAAAAATCTGGGGGGACGTACTGACATCACTGATCACTGAAAGGGTCATTCCATATGTCTGCAACTAATAGCATTCTATTGATTCAGATTTGAGACAACTGCAGGTTCCAAAGCCAAAATGTCTGTCTGTGTTTTGTCTTAGCTATATATGAGTAGCCTCAAATTAACATCTGTCTTAATGTAAGGAGACATAGAGCCTATCTACACACCAGGATGGAACACTTGGAAAACGTCTTGAAAACTGTATATGGAGTGTGTCCTGAGCCCCAACAGTTCTCAAAACTGTTTTAAACTGTTTTAAACCATTTTAAACCATTTTAAAGCAGTAGTGTAGATAGGCTGATGGTTTGAGAACCTTTGTTCTGCCTTCCTAGCAGCCAAATACTCATAAGATTTTATAACAGTTATCACACAGGAAGTGCTCCTTCCCTGTAGTGTTGCCTATGATCCCCAGGATTTTCCTTCTTTTGGGGCCCTAATAACTATGTTTATTGTGGTTAGTGTGTAGTGTAGTGTGTGTATGGGGCAGGGGGAGACACATCCACAAAACTTAGAAGAGGTTTTCCATATTGACAAAAGGCTGCAACTGCCATTACAGGAATTTATCAAACATCCCCTTCTGAGAGCTCTCAAGATTAATAGAACTACAGCTAAAGAACCACAGCTCTATATTTGTGAACTGGCAAGGAGCAAATGTTAGGCAGCTTTATAATATAGTAATATTTATGGATCATGCTTTGGATTGCAAAGCACATGCATCACTGACCACTCTGATGTCGCTATTTGCTCAACTTAGGAAAATACAGTGATCACTCAGTATATTCCACTGAGGAGCCCTATGACTAAAGCTCCAGTCAAATCCACCCAAAGCCCTTAAATACATAGATTTCAAACACACCCTATAACTAGATTAAAATTTATGGGGATTTTTTTTGGTCCCAGGTGGCTTCTTTTATTTTTCTACTTCAATAATCATAGTCTGAAAAAGTTTTTCTTCATTTTTGAAAAACTGAATAGGAAAGTCACAACAATTTAATTAATTTTAAAGGCATAAGAGTGCCCGTATATCAGTAACAGACTAGCTAACAGATCTGAAAAGCAATGGACAGGGGTGTTCATTACATTTTATGTTTTAACAAAAGGCGTTGTTATTTTTATCTAACTGATAAAACTCAAATAGGTGAGAATGTCATGAAAGAACATGAAGAGGCAATTACCTGCAAAACCGAACAGCCACATATCCTGCAACAGAAGTAACATGAGAACTTAAAATCGGTTAGTGGCTTGCTTTTCCCATTCAATGCTTTGTTTTTTGCCATGTACTCCCTTTGTTCCCCAAGCCCTCCTCCATTATTCTGGTAAGGCAGGGGCCCTTGACAACCACAGCAGACTGACTTAACCACATGTCTGCTCTGGAGTTTGTTGACTATGGACCTTGCAATATTTCTTGGCACACTGATGCACAATCATTTTTAATTTTGTCTCTTGCATTTATCTTTTGCCCTCAAGGGACATGTACATTAGCTGCTATCTAGCAGACAGTTATCTTCCTTTTTACTGGTAGTTCATGTCCTTCCAGAATTTGTAATAATGACTGAAACTTCTTCAAAAGGAAGAGGAGTGCAGACATCCCCATCTCTAATAGTTCTGCACAGCTCCACAATTTCTCTTTTTTCTTTTCCACCATGAAATGTAATTCTGCTTTGTTCCTTTTTTTGAACACAAAGACTCCTTAGTTGTTTACTTTCTGGATGGAGAACTACCATGACGAAAACACAATTATATTGCCCCCACCATCCCCATGGAAAGGGCCGTGGCTCAATGGCAAAGCACCATAGGTGTGTGCAAGGTGTGTGCTGGGTGTGCCCAGGCACACCCTAAGGTCTCAAGCAATATGCACCAAATTGAGGGGGGCAATGAATAGGGATCCAGAGGGGGATCCAGAAGCAGTGGAAATGGTCCTCCAGCTGCCCAGCAGCAGGAATAAAAGGCAATTGCCTGCTGGAAGCCTCTCTACCAGGAGCAGCGCTTCAGAGAGTCCTGAAGGAGGGCCCCCGAAGGCTAATATTACCTTGTTAGCCCCAACAATGCTGGAGCTTGAGGGGAATCTCCTCATTCCCCACTCCCTCCCCTGCAATGGCCCTCCCGCAGTCAGGCAAGTCAGGACTAGGGCATCAGTGTCTATAGTATTTAATAAATAAATGAATAAAATAATGTACTTTATGATTGAGTATTCAGTAGATGTTCACCTTAAAAAAAAACTTCCACTGGTGCACACCCTAATGAAATTAGCTGTGCATGCCTATGTAAAGCACATGCTTTCCATGCAGAGGGTCCCAAGTTCAATCTTGGGCATCTTCAGTTAATGGTCAGGTAACAGGTGATGTGAAAGACCTCTGCTGGAGAACCTGAAGAACAGGGATGGGGATGTGTGGCCCTGCAGATGCTGTTAGACTACAACTCCCATGACCCCTCATTATTGGCTTTGCTGGCTAGGGCTGATGGGAGCTGCAGCCCAACAACACCCTGCTGATGAGCCACTGTTGGTCAGGATAGACAATTCTGGGCTAGAGAGACCAATCATATTCAAGTATGATATATATTTATATGTCCATATTTTACATATACTGTGATATACATCTCCAGAAATACCAGCGTACCTTGCTGCTTCACACCAATAGCATACACTTTTTGCACTGGCTTTGCCACATGACTGAATATGAATTGTATAACTCACATTATCTCCATTCCAACCCTTATAGCTTACTGGACCTAGGTCAAGCCATCACTGGCTCTGGGGGTGGTTGGAAAGAGTCTGGATTTTTCCCTTTTCAAAGCCAACAGTGGGAAACCCACCTGCTTATGGCTGGGATAGTGCCAGGCATACTGGCCAACATCTGCTGTAATACTGCAAAAATTATCAATGTTAGGACGGTCTTGTCTTGCAATATTTCAGGGGGAAAAATATCTTGTGTTTACTTTGCAGATATATCAAGCAATTATCAGAACATTCCCACTTTAAAGCTAATCATAATATTCCTGTGAAATAATTAAAGAATGATAGTTTAAAAATAGAAAGACATCATTCATGCTATTGAAATGAGTCAGGGTGTGTTTATTAAAGATCAAATTAGAAAATGGTAGCTTCATCAGCCTGGTCCTTCACTCTTATAGTCTAATATATATTTAAGTTTTTTGAACTCATTTTAGAATCTGGTTTAAATAGATTTCCAATTGAATGTTTTTATACCTTTTAAAGTGACAAGCCAATGAAAATATCTGGCAACTCAGCTTTTGCTTCAGTGGAACATAAGGAACCAAAATTAAGGCAGATGAAATATCCCAACCCAAGTTTGTCTGTTCTGAAAATAAAATTGATCTGCAAGTCACCATATTAGGGGTGGGGAGGAGAATTTTTGTTTGGTCATGGATTTACTATAAAATAAATTTGGTAATTCCAATCCATAATGTGCAGAAGCAGAAAACAAAAGGGTGAGATGTGGAAAAACAACAACAGGAATTTTACACTTAGCACAAATTTCTGTTCTTTAGGAATACAGGAGGGCATTTATTATCCTTCAGCATATTCCCTTCCATGGAGCTTGGAGGCAGGGCCAGCTTTTGAATATGATCCTCCTTGAGAAAGTCTAGTGCTCCCCAAAACCAAACTGGAAAACCTTGTAGGATCCTGGCCTTTAACACACTGAAGAAATAAACATGCTCTCCTTAATGACCAATACATCCCAGAGTAACAAAACACTGCTCCTGTAAAAATAAAGCTCTTATTTTCAGATAACAAGAAGTAGGGAAGATTACATCCCAATTGGGTCTTACCTAGGTTGACCATCTGAAAAGAAGGACAGGGCTCCTGTAACTTTAACAGTTGGAGAGAAAAGGGGATTTCAGCCAGTGTCATTTGTATGCAATTAGTTCCTGATGAAATTCCCTCTTCATCACAACTGTTAAAAGTTGCAGGGGCCCTGCCTTCTTTTGTATATGGTCACTCTAGTATAGTGCCTGCAACTTTGTGATGAAGAGGGAATTTCACCAGGGACTAATTGCATACAAATGACACTGGCTGAAATTCCCTTTTCTCTACAACTGTTAAAGTTACATGAGCCCTGTCCTCCTTTTCAGATGGTCAGCCTATCTTACCTACCTCTACACATGTAGCCTATTGTCCAGAAAAACAATCTGATTCCAATGAGGAGAAAGTCCTGCATTCCTCAAGTACAGGAATTTACCGTAACTATAAAAGCCCCGTTTCTCCCAGGAATACCAGGGCGGCAGTCAGAACCATTCTGAATATAACATACCTAGAACAATCATGGGCAGGAATAGTGCACTTTTGCTGTGCCTGGTGTGCGGATTTGCAGCATGGTGCTCACATGATGCTGTGTCTGTCCTGCTGACTCCCCACCTCTTCCCCAGCCTTTCTTAGAATGCTAAAAGTCTGGATTATTTTCTCTAAGACCCCCTCTAGATGGGTTCCGTTTGACGCCTGGTTAGCCGATTATGCGCATAATCGCAGAAGCGCTTTATCGTAAATGCTTATAATTGAGCGCACAACTGGTAGCCTTACCGGTTGTTTGAAATGCGCTTTACAAGTAGTTAATACGGAGAATCGCTTGTTCACATAGGCAAAATGCACTTTAACGGCAGGAGGAAAATAAAACTCGCTATTTAACGCGCATTCGATAATGCGCATAATCGAATAGATAACACGCCTCAACTCTCGATTTACGCTCCGCTCTTGTAGAGGTAAAAATTTTAATGAGACTTCAAAGAGCTTTAAACGTCTCGTGTAGAGGCAGCCTAAGTGCATTTAACGTGTCCTAAGTCTCCGTGTAGTTTTAAAGGAACTGGGGGCTTGAATGAATTGTATCAGGTCCTGGCAAGGAAAAGCAATCTCTCTGAGCAGCCAGCTCCAAGCTTCAGTATAAAACCCAAACCTTGCATCCCAGGCTCAAAAGCATTTTTTTAAAATCATACAATGCCTGAATCTCTGTAGAGACAGGACTGTACTCCCTTGATGCTTCCAAAGAGCCAGACTAAAGGGTTATTCCATTTTTGCCTGGGTCTCTGGGAGAAAGGCGGTCTGGTTGAAGTACTCATCTGCCAGGACCTGACTGGAGGGAGAAAGAGAAGGGGAGGGGTGGAGTGGAGCCGAAAAGCTAATGAGCCGAAGAGCTAATGAGCCAAGGAGCAAAGGAGCAAAAGAGCAGCTATTCAGGTGAAAGGGATCATAAACTTGAAGTGCTTTTGCTTCAGAGGTAAAAAAAAAATGCAAAGGCAAACCAGAGGGAGGGATTAAGTGTGATGGAGTTCTATGATGAGGATATTAGTGTCCTTCGAGACTCTTGTGGTGCAGTTCTTTCTACTTTTTAAAAAAGTTCCAAATAACCCAAGTTCGGTTGTTTTAAAAATTAGCTTCTATCCCTTAGTGTTGTAAAGTAGTTTAAGCATACATAATATTACTGAATGCCCCCCTCACTGCCATGAATCAGGACTTCAGGCATGTTTACCTGGTTATGTAGACAGCTGGTGAACTCTAGTCAGTGCTAAACAGCTTCCATTTTACATTTTCTTTGTGGAAGAGCCTTAGCTCAGTGGTAACATACACGCCTTGTACACAATTTGTCCCATGTTCAATACTTAACATCTTCACCTAGAGCTGAGAAAGACTCCCATCTAAACCCCAGAGAGTTGCTGCCAGTCCTTCCAGATGTTTTGGCCTACAACTCCTATCAGCCCTCACTATAGCACTCATTATAGCAGAGGCTGACAATGGAGTGTCAAGCGACTCTGCGAGTAGGATTACACTGGATCAGTTTCAGTTGGTGAGTACCAAGGATGTGGACAAGCTGCTTGGATGAGTGAGGAGGACGACTTGCCCTCTTGGTCCCTGTCCTTCTTGGCTGGTCGCCCAGGGAGGAGATGCAGTTAGATCATAATTACAATATATTATTAATGCATCTCTCAGGGAGGGGAGTTTCCAACATGTTTAAAAGAAGCGGTGGTACAGCCGCTTCTAAAAAAGCCCTCCCTGGACCCCCTGGACCTTAATAACTACAGACCAGTATCAAATCTTCCATTTTGGGGCATGGTGATTGAGAGGGCTCTTGCCTTACAAATCTCCAAGCAGTTTTGGATGACACTGATTTTCTAGACCCATTTCAAACTGGCTACAGAGCGGGATACAGAGTTGAGACTGCTATGGTCGCCTTAGCGGATGATCTATGCCTGAGTATTGACAGGGAGAGTGTGTCCATGTTGGTACTTCTGGACGTCTCAGTGGCTTTCGATACCATCGACCATGGTATCCTTCTGGAAAGCCTGAGGGAATTGGGACTCGGGGGCACTGTGCTTCAGTGGTTCCGGTCCTACCTTTCGGGCAGGTTCCAGATGGTGATGCTTGGGGATAGCTGCTCCACAAAGAAGGAGCTGCTGTGTGGCATACCACAAGGTGCCATCCTTTCCCCAATGCTGTTTAACATTTATATGAAACCGCTGGGAGAGATCATCTAGAGGTATGGGGCGGGGTGCTATCAGTATGCTGATGACACCCAAATATATTTCTCTATGCCTTTGATAACAGCGTCAGCTAAGGATAGTGTGTCTCCTCTGAATGAATGCTTGGAGGCAGTAATGGGCTGGATGTGGAAAAACAAACTGAAGCTGAATCCAGACAAGATGGAGGTGTTTGCTGTCAAAGGCTGCAACCTGGGTTGTGAGGTGTGTCAACCAGTTCTGGATGGGGTTACACTCCCCCTGAAAAGCTGTGTTCGCAGCTTGGGGGTGGTCCTGGATCCATCGCTCCAAATGACAACCCAGATAGATGCGACAGCCAGGAGTGCTTACTATCAGTTTCGGTTGATACGCCAGCTGCATCCCTTCCTAGAATATTTAGGTCCTAGAAGAACTAAGAATGGTAGTGCACGCACTGGTAACTTCGAGGCTCGACTTCTGCAATGTGCTGTACATAGGGCTACCTCTGTGCCTAATCCGGAAACTTCAACTAGTTGAAAATATGGTGGCCAGGTTGGTCACCGGTACACCTAGGGGTGACCATATTAAACCAGCTTTAAAATCGCTCCACTGGCTGCCAATTAGTTTCCAGGTAAAGTACGAAGTGTTGGTCATTATCTTTAAAGCCCCACATGCTTTGGGTCCAGGTTACCTGCGGGATAATCTTCTCCCAATACAATCCGCCCCAAATGCTCAGGTCCTCTGGAAAGAACTTACTACAGTCAGCCAAGACTAGGCTGACAACTTGTTACCCAGACGACCTTCTCTTCTGCCACCCCAGAACGTGGAATGGCCTGCCAGAGGAGACTCATCAATTTAATAGACTTTTAGAATTTAAGAAAGCTATAAAGCCTAATCTCTTCCAGCAGGCAAATCCAGTGGAAATTTAGAATGTTTTAAGGATGTTTTTAGGATGTTTTATTGCTATTTTAATAATGTTGTACCATGTTTTTAATTAGTTTTATGCATTTTATCATATTCTATATGTACTGCTGTTCCCTGCCTCGATCCAAATGGAGAGGCGGGTAAGAAATAAAATATTATTATTATTATTATTATTATTATTATTATTAATCTATGCTGATGGGAGCTGTAGGCCAAAACACAAGTTGCACACCCCTGGTGTAGACAATACTGAGCTAGATAACTCGGTATAAGGTGGCTATCTATTTTCCTAAAAGCCATTGAGCTGGCATTGGGGGAAAGATGCCACCCTGGTTTCTTCCAATCACCCAATGTTCCTACATCATACCAATTGATAGGCAGGGCAAATAAGACCCTACTCCACTTGCCTCATTATAGTTCTTTTCTGTTAAGCACCCAGCTGCCCCTTCCTCAAATCGGCAGGGTCTAATAATAAACCTACTGCTTGAAAAATTGGACATGAGTCTGGAACAGCTTTTTTGCCCTGTGAACTGTCTGCCTTATGAGTCTTCTGTAGCTTAACAGGATTTTAGGTTGGATATTCAGTGGATTAACTGGTTTTTTTTAATGCCACAACTAAAAAGGGTAAACCCTGAAAGTGAAAGTTGGAAAGATCTGATAGCTTACTAGCTTGACTGCACTATATTATCCTGTTAAGATGAACCAGTTTGTTGTAGGATTTACCAAGGAGTCTGAGTTGGCTTGTGACAGGGTGTTTCACCTGCTGAGTACTTCAGGTTCCTCACCAGTTGGATACAGGCAGCAACCGAGGGGGGGGGGGGTGATTTGAGATTTTACATGACACCCTGAACCAGGTGAGGAAGTGTATTAACATGCCCTTTGCATCCCATTGGTTAGATAATATTTATTATTGATTTATTTTTTAGTCTCTCAGTAACAAATATGTCCTCAGAGCAACTAACAATAAAATAGTTAATATAGTTAGTTAATATAGCACACCACATGAGAGAACAATCACACTGGGCTAAAACTCAAATATAAGCAGAGTCTAAAATAGTTTCAATATTTCATTAATGTCAACTGAATTAAAATATTGGGAGAATAAAATAATCTTTGCCTGACATTAGCAAAAAGACGTCAATCTAGGCACCGGCCAAGGCCTACAGGCATAGCGTACCGTAACTAGAAGGCTCTGTGTGTGTGTGTGTCATACCCTCTCTTGTATAGTAACTTTCAGAGCTTCTGACTGAGGGGACAGTTGAAAAGGGCTAATCTCCAGGTGTGGGTAGGTACATAAGGGTGGAAGCAATCCTAGAATCCAAGCCTTGCAGGATTTTTACAATGAGACATTAGGGTAAGACCACCGTACATATGAAAACTGGTCTCCACACCTCACTTAGGGCTTAGATTAGGCTCTCAGTTTACATACAGTTCCATCTGTAGTTCAATAAATATAGTATCTTTCCCGTTTAATTCTAGTTGCTGACAGACAGATGTTTAACATTCCCACCCTCTACTTTACAGGCAAAAATATGGGTCAAATCCATTTGATGGTTGGAGATTTTATTTGATTCTTCATAACAGCAAATTATATTTAGTATCTTTACCATAATCTGAGGAAATGCTTTGATAGATGTTGCTACATGTGTTATTATTAACTTTGCCTTTACTTAATTTAAATTGATGTCAATTTTTCTTCCATGACTATTTGCCACAGCTCCGTATACCATGAATTCAGTGTCAAAAGTCCAACTGTTTTGCAACTCTTAGCTAATACGCATGAGGTGCTATAAGCATACATACGAATTGTTCCTTAGGTGTCACTTTTGCATTTTGATCTTCCCATGTTGCTAATAGAGCCAATGCTGGTATGACATATAAAGTTTGATATATAATGTTTACCTGTTTGAAAATATCATGTTCTAAAACTGTAACACAACAGGACATGAGCATCACATATGAATATATAAATCTTGCTGATTACATTTTCTCCAACATTTTGTATTTGTCTTTTCTTTCTTTTGTTTATTTGCTTGCATATTTGTCTCTGTATTTGGAAAATTAATAAAATCTTTAAAATTACTCAATATAGTATCTTATCACTCTACATTTCCCAATTTTTCATGTCCTGTTATTCTTCTGGGGGCAATGCAAATCTCAGTTTTGCAGATTGATTAATTCCATTTGCTGCTCCAAACCATTGAGATGCAGTGACTAAGAAAAGTAACCTAAAGTTGTATACAGAACATAAGTACAAATCAACAAAAAGAAAATGACACTGTTAGGAGGTCCATGAAAAATAACAAGATGATTACAGAATTGACATAGAAATTCACGTTTTGAAATATTAAGGCTGCTGCAATGTGGAATATTATTAAAGCTGTAGCAAACAGCAGATGTGCCTTTACAACTTTTGCAGATGATTAGTAGAAATGGAAATCTGAGATTTGTAACCAGACTTCAAGAGTACATTGCCAAAGAAAAGACTGTCAATTTGCTAAAATGTGCAGATTTATCAAGGGATGTTATCTGATCTCTGGACTTCCTTTAAATTTCCTCAGTGAATCCACATGTATATAACAACATTCAATGTGAGAGCTTTGGAAGAGATTATCTATAAATTAAGGGTATAGGAAATTACAGATTGTAAGTGTGCAGAGATAAGAAAGAAGTAAATACCATTATGAGAGACAGATGCAGAGTCATGGAACAAGATGCTCAAAATGATCAAAAACAGAAATGAAAATCATTCTGCTGGCATAGAAGTGACAAGAAAGAAACTGATAAAGATATTTTTGAATAAATAGAAAGAGACATTAATGTCAAGAGAATTCATAACTGAGTCACATTTACCACAAAGAACTCAAATCATCAGATGATCATTCAAATTGAGTAAAGTAGAGGTGATTTAGCATAGTATGAGCCAGAGTTTGTAGATGAAATATTACCTTAGCTATGAGTCCATTGAGTAACCATTATTTTAGCCTTAATCCACCACCCCCATCTCACCCTCCCATAAGTGATACTGGCTTAATTTACTAAAAACTAGGATAGCTGAAATAATATATGGAAAATACTTTGAGAATTTAATTTTTAAAATCTTACAGAAATACCCTGCTTCTACACAGGACATATTTTGGTTCACACAACACAAATCCATGTTAATGCCCAAATTATTTTAGTATTGATTACTTTTTACTTGTGGTGTGAAGTCTTTCTCTTAGTACTTTAACTTCATCTTTCAATTACAAATCAGAGGAATTATCCATGGAGCTTAATATTGATCTTCACGATTAAAATGTGCAGGTATCTGTGAGCAGGCAACAGCTGTGAGGCAGACTGACAGTGCCTTCTACCAAAACCACTGAGCTACTTAACCTCCAGGAATGTATTCTGCCTCACTTCCATTGTAAACAAATTTAGCAGGTATTGACAAATCCCCTAATCAATCTACAACTGTGCTAGTCTCCTTTCTTGACATGTCCGAAGAGCACTGAGGACTGCAATTTACTATTTACAAAGCAATACATTTAAAGAACAAGACTAAATTCATTAGCAGAGAGTACAAATGCCAATTCATTGGTTTCTCCTGGCCTTGTGAAGGTAATTTTTTTGTGAACTGCCCACAGAGCTTCAGCTATTGGGTGGAATAGAAATGCAATAAATAAATAAATAAATATTAAAGAAACAAATTTCTCAAGACATTTTCTTCCTGAAATGAGAAACAAGATGGCACAAGGGGGCACAAGGCAGGTCACATGCCACACACAGAGATCTCTGTCTTCCAGCACCCTGCAGCTGCTCGCTGTCCCTCAGCATCTACCGCCTCAGGCAGCTGATGTACTCTGCCTTATGGTAGGGCCAGGCCCTGCCAATTATCTTCCAGGAGCATATTCTCAAAACTGTGAAGTGCAATTTCTTCCAATATCTAAAATAGATATATTTGTCTCACTACAGCATTTATCCTCCACTCCGAAAAAAAGAGTTTAAAAAAAAAGAGTGAAAGAGATCTCAAAACATGAATCATTGCTAGTCCTATGTTACAAATGTTTTCTTGCCCAGAAAATAATTTTAAAAAACATTTATGTTTTATATTACATGGCACTCCTCATGGTAAATAGCAAGTAATCAGCATGATAATATTGCTTCCGTTAATTATGTTAGTTAGCACATGTCATAATCTGGAACATAATCTGGAATGCACAGATTTATACACTGCGGTACTACATGCAATTATGAATATTTTGGCTTGCTCTACAATGCTTGGTACGGGGGGGGGGGGGAGGGTGGCAGTGGCCACTGAATCTGTGTCAGGGTTCTACGCCCTTTCTTTTCAGCATTCTCCTGGGGAAAAGCCTTGACAAGAAAAGGGCCTGAAAAATCTCTGGAAAAAGAGGGCACAGTTTCAGGAAGAGAAAATGCTTATGTAATACATCATGCGTCCTCCCGCCAGAGCATTGTCCTTTGTTTTGAAGGTGTCCTCTTTTTGAAGGGCTGTTCAGTCCATGTCCAGCTTAAAGATAGAGAACCATCAGAAAGGAGACCTGGGCCTTGAAGTTGCCCACCAACAGCACCTGGACAGCAGACTGACAGGTCACCTGGTCACAATCTTCTACAGTATGGTGAGATGTACTATATTGCTATTTAAATTAAAATTATAATTTTTAAATTTGCATATACAAACATAAACTGACACATGGAAATTTTATGCAAATTAATATCCCCTTATGTCCTATTTTTTGGTGATGCATGTCCTCATTTTGGCCAATTCATAAGTGGCCACCCTCCTCCCATTTCTGTTCATCCCTAAGTTAAGGCACTGCAATACTGATGCAGCTGAACGTTTTCAAGGAGGCTCCTACATACATGCTGAAGACAATGAAATGACGACAGGAACAGCTGGCAGAAAATACAAGTGCTGTAGCCAGTGAGCAGGATCAAAGGCTGCATGCTATCATACAACATTGCTTAATCTGGATGTCACAAAGGAGCATTTTATCCATCAACAGTAATCCTAAAACCCAGTAAAAATGTAAGCTTTGTAACTGATTAGTTGAACTGAGTCAGGGAATTCAGCTTTAACCTAACTTCTCATATTACTATATATCCATCAAATGCTAATCTCATAATAATAGTAGTCAGAAGCAACCATAAATTAAAAATAAAAACCTAGCTTAATCTACTGCTCTGAGGGGACATTTCCTGGAAGAATCCAGCTCCACTGGATGACCTTTGTCCAAACTTCATCCAGACTCAGCTTCCATACATCTTTGTAGCAGTTCTGCTTTGTCAGTCATTTGTCCTCGGTTACCATGTATTTTCAATCCATAGGCTGCAGATTTTTATAACAGAAATTACACAAGGAAATCAAATGAGAATGTGACATACTCTGAATGTTAGCGCCAAAAGACGCACGTTGTTGGGATATCCACAACTTAAAACACTTTTTAAATATCCTCTGATAGTTGGTTATTTAAATTTACAAAAAAAAATCTAAGAATGTAAGAAGAGCCATGCTAGATTAAAAACCTAACTAGTTCACCATTCTATTCACACAGTGACCAACCAGCTGCCTGTGGGAAGCTCACAAATAGGACATGAGTGCAACAGCATTCTTCCACCCGTTCCCCAGCAACTGAAACATACTACTTCTGAATCTGTCTTCCCTTATTCACCCTTTCTTCTAAGCTAACAGTCCCATATGTTGTAAATTTCCTTCATAGGGGAGTTGCTCCAGTCACTGATTATTTTCTGCCCTTTTCTGCCCTTTTTCCAACACTACAATGTGCTTTTTGAGGTGCAGTGACAAGAACAGTATGCCAAGTGTGGTTGCATCACTGATTTCTATAAGAACAGAATTTGCATTTTTTATTTCAATTCCTTTTCTAATTGTGCCCAACATAGAATTTACCTTTTTATAGCAGCCACACACTGGGTTGACGCATCCATCAAGCTATCCATCTACCACAACCTCAAGATCTCTTTTGTCATGTCCTGCTGCAAGACTCCTCCTCAGAAAAAGAGCTGAAGGACCAGGAATCACCCACCATCAGCAATGCCCAGGAACTGCCAGTAGACAAGGAGGAACCCAGGAAGACAAGAACTCTGCCTCAGATGTGGAGGCAGGGAAACCCCTAAGCCTTTGGGAGAGACACCGCCTGAAAAGATAGGAACTCAGTAAGAGTGCTATACTGAGCCAGAGGCCTACCTTTTAGAAAAGATCTACTTGCATTTAGGATTACTAACAAGGAGGACTTTTTCAGCTTAAACTGAGGCTTGGGTATGGGTCTGACAGCCTCTGCATAAAACAGCAGTGTAAGGCTGAGAGAGTTGCTAGAAACAATGTTAGTCAGGCCTTCCTGAATCCAGCTTCTCTTATCTTGACTCCAAACGGATGCCTTGATTGATGGTATGAGTATTTCTGCCTGCTCCTTGTCTGTTGTCTGTTGTCTGTTGTCTGTTGTCTGTTGTGTTGATCTCAAATAGTCAAGCTAAATTTGAATAAATTAATTGAGATCTCATGGGACATAGATAGATGGGCATCTTTAAAGTTGAGCTTGTGGGGCAAAGTTAATACGCTTAAGATGAACATAATACCTCAGAGTCTTTACTGTATGTTATATGTGAGTTTCCCCTGCTTATATCTGACAAATATTTCCAAAGACTCAATCTCTCTTTCATATTGGGTGGGAGGTGTTCCTCCCCACCATGAATATCATTTTTTCTTCTTTTTATGATTTTGTTTTGTTGAAATTTACAATAAAAATAATTTAAAAGGGGGGAGCCATGCTGGATCAGGGTGTTGAAAACCCCAAATTGTAGATGAATGCAATAGGACCCATCTGTTCATATTCCCCAGCAACTGGTATACATGCTGCCTCTGAAAGTGGAAGTAACATATAGCCATCATGACTAGTAGTCACTGATAGCCTTCTCATTGATGAATTTGTCTAATTCCTTTCTAAAGCCATCCAAATTGATGGACATCCCAACATCTTATGGTAGCAAATTCTATGGTTTCAGTACGTACTCTTCAAAGAAATGCTTCCTCCTTTCTGCCCTAAATCTCCCACCAGTCAGCTTCATGAGATGTTATAGTATTATGAATGAGGGAGAAAAAATGGTACTCTATCCACATTCTCCATAACATGCATAATTCAGTACATTTCTATCATGTCTCTCCTCACTCACTTATTTTCTAAGTTAAATAGTTCCAAATGTTGTATCCTTTCCGCATAAGGAAATTGGTCTAGCACCTTGATCATTTTGGTTTAATACATCTTTTCCCACTATACAATATCCTTTTTTAGGTGCAATGACCCAAACTGTACACAGTAGTCCAAATGTGGTTACTCCAAAGATGTCTATGATGGCAGAATGATTCCAGCAGCTTTCTTTCCTAATTATGCCTAGCGTGAACTTTCCCTTTTTCACAGCAGCTGCACACTAAACCAATATTTTCATTTAGTGCATCACAAAGCGAAGATCTTTCTTGGTTCAGCCACCTGTAGCTCGGATCCCATCAGCATATATCCTTATATTGAACCACATTTGCCATTTTGCTTTCAATCCTTTTGGAGCTCTTCGCAATCCCTTTTTGTTTTAACCACCCTAAATAATTTGGTGTCATCAGCAAAACTGATCACCTCATTGCTCATTCCTAATTCCAGATCATTTATGAACAAGTTGTGATGATGACGAGTACTAGCTTAGATTACTGTTTAAAAAAAAAAAAAACAAACAAAAAAACCTTAAAATATTTTTAATTCTCATCACTATATCTATTTTATATTGCAATAGTAAGATACTATAAAATATACAGAAATGTTTTAAATATTATGAATTAAAACCAATCTATAACCTGATCTATATGTAACAATTGGGAGGAGTAGCTTTGGTGCATGAGAGTGTATATCTCCTAACATGTGCTGTCCCTAACAAATGTATAGTGATGAAAAATTCATTATAGGAAGAATTTTTTAAAACTACAAAATTTCAAAGGGTTCATTCATAAAATAGTGGGCATGACAACAGGCCAGCTTGACATTCATCTGTAACAATCCCACAAATACTATCCAGAAATGTCTTTGGCTGTTGCATTTATTACTGCATGGTATGTGGCTGTGCATTATGCAATATTGCAGCCTGAGTTACAGGAGAATGATGGCCACCCAAGAGAAGCATGATCCCGAAGGAAGAGGCGCTCAGTAGAAAGTAACAGAATTGCACCATAGTTTGACATATTCAAATACTATTTTGTTTATCGATTGATTACATTTCTATACCGCCAAATAGCTGAGACTCTCTAGGCAGTTCACAACAATTAAAACCACAAAATACAGTGTAAATATAATGGTTTAAAACTGCAGTATAAAGGTGCAACCAGAGTGAAAGTTAGCAGTGGTGCAGAGATTTAAAATTCAATTGCAGTTTTAAAACAGTAGAGCCAAAAATTGGAATGCTAAAATGCTGAAAATGCTTGGGAAAATAAAAAGGTCTTCTTCACCTGGTGCTGGAAAGAGCACAATTTAGGCAAACCTCTTTAGGATACTAGTATTATGTAGAAGATTATCTTGCCCAGATACTACCCTACTAAGGATGCAATCCTATGCTGGCTGGGGGATGGTGGGAAATGTAGGACTTTTTTTCTGACTAAACATGCATAGAATTACACACTAATGCTTCATCTGATGACAACAATTGTTTTGGAAGGGAAATTTGGCCATGCCCCATATCATGATGTCCATCATTTTTGTGACAGAGGAGAAACTGAGAATCTTGCATATTATCTTTTCAAATTCCCTGTTCACATATCATTTAGAAATGAATTGCTTCCCCAGCTGCTGTCTGGTCAGGAAAATTGGCCAGACCTTCAAAAGACTGTCTTTTTGTTAGCAATTTAGGAATATTACTCAAGTCAGCAACATAGCATTCTCTAGATCTTGTGCTGTTTATATTGAACCCCATGTTGTGATCTGCTTCCATAAATAACTGTAATGGCAACTAATTTTGGTTGAGATACTTCTTACCCATTGTAAGAATCTGTAAGACAGGGGTTCCTATTATTAATCATTTTATGAGTTGTGTGTTTGCATTTCATTTATGATCTGTGGCCAATATGGAAATAACTGGAAAAAAAGAGGAGTAGGCATGGCACAATATATGGAAATCAAATAAATATCAGTGAGATTGCAACTTATGAAGTGAAGCCAAACACCCACAATAGCAAGTACTATGGGATGGATCCCAATGTGCATTTTCTCATGCAAACAGTACCTTCTACTCACACCTCATGCCAAAGAATTGCATGAGAAAACTAAAATGAAATCCAAACATGCTTTCCCACTTGCACAAGTGAAACCATGAGAACCCTTAAAGAATGTATATATGATAGCACTGAGAAAACTCTTCCACTATTGATTCTACAAACATTTGTACTGTGCTAGTGGCTATTCTTTTTCCACAACAGCAGTTTGTTATATAGCATGGGGAGCTGCTGCTAAAAGGTAAACAATCAGAAGTTCCCTAAATCCAAAAGGAATTAGAAGTTGTTTCCCATTAGTGTCCTTGTTGCTGACTGAATGTTCTATGATTCAGGACAGGCTTCCATCAGTGGAATGGGAAGGGAGGGGAGTCCCCCCCCCCTACAGAAGCTCTCCAAAATGTGCTTCAGAAGGACAGTGTGGGGAGACTGCAGAGGAGGGAGAGTAGCTGAAAACCTCCTCCCTTCCCATTCCACTGATGGACTCAGCCTGGTCAAAGAGCCTTCCATCAGCAAAGGAACAACTTGGTATAACCCTTTATACATTATGGCTAATAATATACCGTTTCAGGAACTGATCTCATTCAAAAAACGTGAAAGTTAACATTTTGCAATGTAACTTTACAAGCCATAACTTTTATTTTGAAAAGCCTACACACCAAATTCATAGGAAAATAATAAAGGGGCTTATAAGAAATTGACCTATTTTTTCTTGTGATCAAATTATCAAGAAAGCCAGAACCTCAAACGAAGCATGTATTCTGAAAAGTAACTGCAATCTTTGAAGCTGTGAGAGGCATTACAATTTATATACCACTTCCCATTTTAAGAACTTTGTCGTTAAAAAATATAATTAAAATATGATGCCAAAATGGTAGGATAGTTTTGTGTTGTTGCTGTTTGGGGGTCTCTTTTCTCCCTGAGGCAGGTGTGTCTTTTCTCAACTTCCTTCCACTGCACATTTTTTAAAAAGAAGTAAAACAAACTAGAGCTGTATGAAAAAGGCATCTTGAAATGTTCCATTCTATTTGTTCATGAAGAAAATGGAGGGACATTTTCACTTAATTTCTCCTACAGTTTCTCAGGTATGGGAACCACTATTTGCAGTAGCAGAGCTTCTTTCTTTTTTCTTAAAGTTTTTTTTTCAGGGGCTTTGTGCCACCACACCACCTATATACTAGGTGAGCACCCCTTCTCAGGCTAAGCACCACCACTTGAATAAGCCTGAGGGAAGGGTAAAATAACACTACCTTTCCCCTCTCTGTGAGGGAACAAGGTGAAGACGTT
Organism: Anniella stebbinsi; assembly: GCA_029215795.1. Lineage (NCBI taxonomy): Eukaryota > Metazoa > Chordata > Lepidosauria > Squamata > Anniellidae > Anniella > Anniella stebbinsi. The sequence goes on from JARDYH010000003.1 coordinate 53,310,744, forward strand.
GGGAAATAGGTTCTGCTGTGAATATACTGGGCTAAAGGTTTAATATAATTTGTGTATTTAGGAACCAATAGAGCAGGTGACAAAGCCAAGCTGACACGTGATTTATGGTAGCAAAATAAATATAATGTTTATTGTTGTTTACAGTTCTTAGTTTCTTCAAATTCAATTTAAATCCTGCCTATTCTTAATAATACTAGTAATAACAATCTTAATACTAATAATCCTAAATCTCTACAATCTTATATATATTCCTTTCTCAGTCTTCTTACACTCAGCCACCTACAAACCCCAACTAACAACCACTCACTGACAGACTCCCAACCCACTGACTAACTGCTAACAGACCAACTGACAAACTCCCCCCACTCCCTTATCTAGCATCACTAGCCACACCCACTCAGTCTAACATTCCGAGCTCTCTAAACATACTCACTCAGACATACCTAAGGGAACAGAAATCTGGGGTATCGCCACAGGCCTCCTCTGCAAGTGGCAGCAATAGCAGCAACTGAGTTGACAGCTAGGCTACCATTTTGCATGGATTTTGCATCAATGCCCTGGTCCTTGCATTGATCCAGAGCACTGTGAGGTGGGGAAATGGTGACCACCACAGAAAAATTGTGCCAAATATTTGGAAAAAATGGATGGGGAACATTGGTGGGATGGTGCTGTTGCACCCTGTCCTGTTTGTGAGTCCCTGGTCAACAGCTGGTTGGCCACTGTGTGAACAGAATGCTGGCCTAGATGGACCTGTGGTCTGATCCAGCATGGCTCTTCTTACATTCTTATGTTCTTCTTTCTCTGACGGGTGAAATAAAAAAAACTGGAAAATCTCTGAAATTTCATCACAGAATTTTCTCCTTAGAAATTACAGCTCAGCAATAAAACAATCTGTTAAAACCACGCAGAACCATCTCTTAATACTTTCTGTAGAGAAGTTTCTCCATTGAACTTCAGCATTGGGAGGAAAAGACTTTCACATAGAGAGCCTATCTACACTACTGCTTTAAAACGGTTTATAACAGTTTTAAACCGGTTAATTACAGTTATTAACCGGTTTAAAACTGTTATAAACCATTTTAAAGCAGTAGTGTAGATAGGCTCAGGGAATACAGGTAAAACCAAGCATAATTTACCACTGCTCTGGAATCTGACTAAAGCACAGTCGTCCTTTCCATAAAACTCAAACCGCAACACATCACAAGCAGAGGAGTTGCCGCTTAGCTTCAGTGTCATAAGAGAGGCTGTTTCATGTTTTACACCAAAGGGAAGTACTCTGCCAAGTTTAAATTAAGAACAAAAGCCAAAGTTATATAGTGCATCAGTTGTGGATTTGGCAACAGCGGAAAAAAGATAGCCTCAAAGCAAACTCATACCTTTTATGGAAACCAAATATTGACCACACTTGGCACACAAAAAACTGCATGGACAAACAAAACTGCTAGAAAAACAAATCAAAATTACATAGGAAGCTGACACCCATTCTTTAGAGTGGAAATGCAAAAATAAAATGAGTCATAGATCTTGTATTTTTGGACAAGATAAGCTCATGTGTCTGCTAGCAATGTATGATTTAATTCGTAATGAAACATGTAATAGTTCCAATATTTCCCCCAAAACTCTAACCAAATCATCTAGAATGAGGACAGTTTAAAATAATTGTTGTCATGGAATAGATGCCAATTTAAAAATTGCTGATCTCATAGTAGAGAAGATAACTAATTCAAATGCTAAAAACAACAAAGCCCAAAGTCACAGTGAGTTTCCATGGCTGAGTGGGGACTAGAACCTGGATCTCCCGACACTCTAGACACTAAACCACACTTGCTCTCAACATACATGGGCATCAGATGAAGTACAGGTGCGTTGCACAATCCAATAAAATGTCTCTTCTGACAAAAATTCTGCCACTTTATAATAAAACATTGGCTCAATTCGGATGACACAATAAACAACTGGTGTGGGGGAAACAATCGTCAGTTGTTTTGACTATTGTGTTATCCGAATGCTGCCATAGTCAACTCAGCGCTGATCTTCATCCACAGCACAGTTGATTATTTATTACCATGTTGTGTGGGGAGTGCCCCCTAGGGTTAGCGTGTGGGTTAGGGTTAGTCAACCCACCATTTACTATCGTGTCATCCGAATTGAACCATTGTGTAAATGCATAAGATTGGGCTGAATCCAATTTTAATCATACTTAGAGTAAACCCATTGAACTGAATGGGATTTAAGTTAAACTAACATTAGATAGAACTCATTATTCCCCTGCAGTATCAAAGCTGGTTTGCAATATTTTTGTATTTGCAGTGGGTTTAATTCCATCAAACCTTATATGTTGACAATCAACAGTAACTGTATATTTCATTATTTTATATCCACATTCAGAGTTGTCCACAACATCTTTCTTTTTGAAAAGGACTACAGTCTGAAATGCACTTCAAATTGTTATTCTTTCAATAAACCTCAGTGCACTTTCTGGTATTAGTTGTACTCTTCTGTCTGATGGTGCTACCTTCTTTTACCTACCATTTATTTAAGCTATATTTATATTCAAGTTAAATTAATTCTTAAAATGTCAAACTGATATGAATATCAGCTAGATGACCCAAGGAAAAGAATCCCCTTATCCGCCTGAGAATTGCTGTAATGGAGGATCAACCTGAAACCAAATACAGGTAAATAGAGAAAAAAATATTATGCTTATCCAAGTTAATCACAATTCAACGTAGAATATAAGTGTATCGCAAAAATTACACATTTTATTTCCAACTCAAAAATTACTACTCTCGTACATGGTTGGTAATATTACAAGAATTCAGAAGAGGGGTTTTACTTTCTTAATGGGGAAAACATGGCAATATCATTAATGGAAAAGGTATCTGTGATGAACTCTGAAATTCCTCTACAAGGCCCGGGTTAACTCACTTAAGGTGCATGGCTGGCAGGGGAATGTGGGGTGTTCTAAGACCTTTTCCTATATAAACGTGCATAGGATTATACCTTTAGCTGGTTAATTAAGTCCAGACTTCCCCAAAATGACTTGTTATTGTCTATACATCCAGGAAGAGTGAACACATACAGGAGGGGTGGGAAATCTGGCTCTCCTGGGGTCCCAATCCAGTTTCCAGAGTACCCCGTAGGGTGACCATATGTCAGGAAAAAAACAGGACATGTCAGGATTTTTGGTAACAAATCCGGGAAAGGGGGGAATTATGAAATTTGAATGAAAATCCGGATTTTTCCCATCCCCCCCACCCAAAGGGCAGCTCTACTTTATAGACAATGGGAATTAACAAAATTGCTTACAGACCATCATTTTTAAAGATAAAGAGCTGAAACTTGGCACAATGATAAGTAGGGCTTTAGCCATGCCAAGTTTCAACCAGATCCGTTCATTTTTTGAGTTTTAGGATTTTTTTTTAAGTTTGAGATTTTAAATTTTTTTAAAAAAAACACTGGAGCATACCCTTCAAACTCAGGTTGTCAACCCTCCTCTCTTTGGGGTCTTGCACCTTGAGCAGCTCCAGCCCTTGGCATCAAGGGAATCTCAAGGCTTTAGCTAAGAAGTGCTGGGCAAGTCCTGTTGCAGATTTGGTGGGCAGTTGGGCACCTGGAGCTCAGCAGAGGCAAAGCATCCACAGATCAAAATGTGGGGAAGGAGAGGTCAGTCAAAGCAGCCCACAGGGCAAAACAGAATGGGCCAGAGGCCTTTTTCTCAGTGTTCCACGTCATGGGTGATTAAGGGTCATCCTTAAAGAAAAACTCTCATGACCAACAGTGAGGGGTCAGGAGAGAGAGGCTTTCAACCTTGCAGATGCCCTGTTGGAACCTGTCATGTCATTGCTTTGCTTCGCTACAGCTTCCCTTCCACTTCACTTTGTTCACTGGCATGCAATGCAGAACATTTGAAGTGTATGTCAAAGAAAAATAGATAGATTTGTGACTTTGGCTGGCTGGCATATCTCTTAGAGAACACAACTCAGAGATTGCTGTAGCTGAGCCCTGAAAGGCTGGTGTGCCACACAGAGCCTTTTAAGAGAGTCTCAGAGTCCAGTGTTGGTGCAGGCAGAACCGGCTGGTGGCAGAGGTGGTTTTTAAAGTAAGAGTCACCAGACGTGACCAAGCAATAAGCTGGCACCCTTCTCCCTGGTCAAAGGGTACATGTGCACAGCTGCACCGTTGGGAGACTTTGGAAGAGGAAGAGAATTTGATTGTTTGAGGCTGGAGGCTTTGGTTTGGCTGCCATGATTTAGAGAAAGAGAAAACAGAGGCTGCACAGACAACCCAGAGACACCTGTTGTAACTTAGCCCCACGGTGCTGACATACAATGCAGGGCATTAGAAAGAGGGTCTCCGAGTCAAGTATTTGTGCAGGAAGTAGACAGGAATTCAAAGTCTGGATGTGAAACATGGTGCCGACGCAAAGGCCTTGAGAAGCTAATGTATATAAGTGAGAAGTGTGAATGGGCGAAGTAGTGTCTATGCCCACAACACCCACCCTAATGTTAGAGTAAAGACACTTGAGACAATCATACACAAGTTTTGAAAAAAATATTGAACTTTAAAAATAAAAAAGCCAACCAACCAGCCAGCAGCAAGCCCTGTTAAGCAGCAGTTTGCAGCGGAGTGAGGATACAATCAGAAAAGATATTTGAGGGAAGGAGAGAATGTGTCACACAGAGTATAGCAATGACATACAGCAAAAGCTACAAAAGTGGGAGTGAGTGAAGTTAGTTTCAGATATGTTGGATGTCTCACTTGTTATTTCAGTGATTTTAACATTAAGATGTTATGTAGAACAGATTTGTCTTAACTGTGTGCTGTAAAATCAGACATGTAACCAAGGCTATGTTCAGGTGCCCCTTGTTGCTGGACACGCCCCCTAGGGCTGACATGTTGGTGGGCCGACCATGTTGTCCTTTTTGGTTTCCAAAATATGGTCACCTACCCATATAACCATGATCCCTGCCCCCCAGGCACAACCCCTTTCCTCCAACCACAGATCATTTCATGGTTTCCCAACTTTTGCATTGTTTTTCCCCATTCTAAAAGTTTGAAATACCTCTCCAAAGGCATAGTAACCAGCAGTAAACGCTTTGAGCTACAGTATACTAGTATTGGGGGTATTTTGGGGGGATTGTGGCCCCACCCTTTTTGCTCCACCTACTACTGGAATGTGACTGAAAGTTCCTCTGAAAATGAATGTCCCACAGGTTGAAAGAGGTTCCCCGCCCCTGACATACAGAAAGGAACTATGTGTATTCAGTTCAATGTTTGCATGAAGCAAATGTGCAATGATCTTCCCATATGTTTCTCCAGGATTCCTGATTAAACCTCTCCATCCCTTCACTCGGAAATATGGATGATTGGGGTGAAGTGTGTGTGTGTGTGCTACCCTTGGTCCACCACCCACATCGCATGCGGCCTTCAGGGCCAGAAAGATTGCTTTCACTTACCCCGAATATGTCATGAGAACAGAGCATGTATGTTCATAAGCAGGTATTTTGGTGGTACCCAGAATGTAATTTACCCAAACTGGCCATAAAGGGCTAAAAAATGTCATGATTTCAAGCCCTCACACCAAAATGTGAAATAACAAAGAGATCCTCTGTGCAATCCACAAAATCTTTATTCAATAATAATAATAATTTTTTAAAAAAACTTCTTCACACCTGAAGGGAGTGTGAACGCTGGAGCTATCCTCTAAGCTTAATTAGCTAAACAAAGCAAGGCAGTTGCTTATAAACTAAATGGATGGTTTCTTGCTGTGCCTTGAAGGCTTTTACTGAACTCCTTCAAGGAAGGTCCTCATGACTCAATTTCTGACGAGCAGCTAGCCTGGTGGACCACCTCCCACCTCCTCTCAACTCTGCCTGCTTGACCCTGTAACCAACTCTGGGATCTGTTAATTCCCCCGCCAACAAAGACCGAGTTCTGGGGTGTGGGGAGACAATTCCTAAACCTGGGTCTCCTGTTCAATAAATTACTCAGGGAATTCTCTTCCTCCACTCCCTGGTCTTGGCTGGGCTTCTTCTAGTTCAGGCTCCACATCTGATTCAGAATCTGAAACCAAGCTAGGGAGCCCGGCCTCATCCTGACAGTATACTTGCTATAGTTGAGTTTCATTTGGCATAATGACTGCACTCTTAGGTCACAAATTCAAAGTGTATGTATCCATGCACGCACGTTGCACACACTCTTTTTCTCTTTCACCACATATAGCACATAAAGCAATTGTCAATCTTTTCTTTGCTCCCACCAGACTAAATTTCTCTCCCGTCAGCCTTTACGGAGCCTCCTAAACAGCAAGAACATTGCTAGGCAGACCCACCATTAAGAGGTTTTCTGAGCAACAGAAGAAGGTTGCTTCTTTCAATCCTCTTTGAAATCTCATGGCTCTCTGACAGCCTTGATGTCTATCAGATGGAGTCAGATTATTTGTCTCATTCAAATACGTACACAAGGACAATGTTTGATTAAATCAATCCTTTCTCCTGGAAATTGTCAGAATTAATGCCTTGTTTACATTTATATGAAATTACATACACAAAAGAGAAACAGAAGAGTGCCTGTGAAGTCTATATCTCTTTCATGATACAAAAATCCATTTAAAATGTACAATATCAGACTGTAGCAAGCTTTACAGTACAATCCTATATAAGTCTACTCAGAAGTAAATTCCACGGAGTTCACAGGGCTTACTCCCACATAAATGGAACTGCAACCTTTAAAAATAGATTACTTGGGCAGGTGAATAGCTACTTTAACTATAATTAGCCAGCAAAATATGTGACTGCCATCACAATCTCAAAACCTGGGAAACAGTGATTCCATTGAGAAAATCGTCACATTTTGAATTTCGTATTTTTCCTAGCATGGACTTCTTTTGTTCCTTTTCATATGCTGAATGATGATTAAGAATGCAAAATATGAAGAATATGTACTTTCCACCCTAGAGAGAAGGGGAAGTTAATGATTCTCACATGGCTGCTTCATGTAAATTTCACTTATGAATGTACATTATTGATTTGGTATCCTGATTTTATTTCAAACTCTTTCATGTAAAACAGAACTTGACTACATTTTATTTATGTTTATCATACTATTTCTGAGAAAGTCGCCCTCATTTTGGATAGCACTAGACATGACTGTTAAAATGTATTTGCAAATTCATTTTCAAGGGAAAGTTGATAGCACTAAACAACTGTTCTAACAGCAGTGCTTTGAATTTTTAGCATGCACCTATTAAACCAAAAGAGTACAGTCTAACACATCTCAATTTTTGTTAAATTTAGGCTTTTCCAAAATCAAAACATGTTACAGTTATACTGATAACAACGACTGGGGAAAAAATAGTTCCAATGCTGAGTAAAAGTAAGGACAAAACAACAATACATCAAACAAACAACTCAGACAATACAATATTTTATATAAGTTTGCAAAATGATAAATAAGCCAAGGTGAACATGGACAAGATAGATTCTTGTTAACATAGGAAATAACAGGAACTACTCAAGTGAACAACATAAGGTTGGGTTTAATTATGGTTCTAGATAATTTGGCAGGATGGGTTAATTTCTCTAAAAGAGCAAGATGCAAACCCTGCAGAACTAGTTTTGTAGACAGCAAGGATCTAGAGATTTCCAATATTGCATGATTTTCATGCACACCGCAACTAATAAGGAGTTAACGAAATCCCTGTGTACATTTTCATGTTCGTCCTCATACATATTTAAGAGAGGCAATATAAGCTCTAGCTGTAGGGAATAATAAATGTGAGACATTTCACCAGATACCCTATTTCAAATGGTAGCTATGTGAAAGCTCCATCACATATGTAGGCAAGGGCCTCTGATGATACAACTTTGCCAACAGTTAGATGAAACTATCCCACACATTTGAGTGTGGTAAGAAAACCAGAATGCATTACTTTCAGGGAAAATACCCTAACCTTAACAGAGGTAGATTTAAGAGGATGATGGCTTCACAGCAAGTCATCTCAATCCATCATCTGGTTGTTTCAAACCAATTTGGACTATGCCCAACAATATTCTCTCCTCTTTTGTTTTATTCCCATTATTGGACCCAGGGCCTTTTGTTCCTTTGTAGTCTTTGTTTAAACCCTAAAAAATCCCTGAGCTTAAAGCCCTTGGCGTTCTGTCTCCCAAACCAGTCCCACTCTGCTGAAATCAATCTTTGGATTCTGGGCCTCAAAAAGGCAAGGTGCCACACTGCTGCTGAAATCACTGTGGTTATGCAACAAGACAGGTTATCCCTGGTTGCACCCACTGACTCTCTCTCTCTCTCTCTCTCTCTCTCTCTCTCTCGGGTAGTTCTCACTCTGAGGAGGGGTGGCATCTGAGGTTCCACTCATGAAGGGGAAGTGTGCTTCTCTTCAGGGGAGGTACAGGTCCCTTGTTATCCCCAAATAGTCTCTCCACATCTCTGTTCTTACTTCCTCTCTCTCTCTCATCTGTGGCCTTCCCCAGCTCAAGTAGAGCTATATTAAAGTCTTGTAGAGCTATATTAAAGTCTTAGGCTGTGTTCAGAAAACACAGTAGTCAATGGTGGGTTAATAGTCAAACTCCACAGTTGATTATCGAGAGGATACTCCCAACACAACACGATTTTAATCAACCATGGTCTGGATTAAGGCCAGCATTGAGTTGACTATTAGTCAACAGTGTATTTGATTGACACATCCCCCACCCTTTCCCCCTCTTCAGTCCTCCAACTGGTATCCCATCAGCCATTGTAAGGTCTGTCAGCTGGACTAGAGCAGCAGTCACCACTTTGGTTGATCTTGCCAGGAAGTCTGTAGTCGCTGAAAATAGCTAACTGTGTGCGATGAAATAGTCAATGGCGCCCAACACATGGCACAATAACCAATTGTTATTCAAATAATCAACTCTGCACTGCGTTGGTTGCATTGGTTATTCGGCCGAATAACCAACCATGGTGTAAAGAAGTCCCAACAGACACAATAACCAACCATTTATTTAACCCACAGTTGACCATTTAACCATTGGTTATCATGTTGTCCAAACCCAGTCTTAGATTTCTCTATCGATTTCTATGAGCAGCTCTCACTTTCATCCCTGACAACACTTAAATTGTGAACTAGGAAATGACCAATTCAGACAGTCAACATAAGAACATAAGAAGAGCCATGTTGGAACAGGCCAAGGCTCCATCTAGTTAAGTGCTCTGTTTACACAGTGGCCAACCAGCTGTCGATCAAGAACCCACAAGCAGGACGCGGGAGTAACAGTACCCTCCTTCCCATGTTGCCCAGCAACTGCTGTATATAGGTTTACTGCCTCTGATACTGTAGATAGCACATCAAGTTAAACAATTATAAAGAAGCACATTACACTGACAAAACTTAAAACAAATACAAGCAGCAAAAAACAGTACAAAACTCAGTTAAACCTGCAAAAATACTCATCAATGAAAAAGTGCAATAGTAAAACAGCAAAGAATCAATCAAAGGCCCTGTTAAAAAGAAACATTTGAACCTGGCACACTGGTCCATCAGCAAAAGACCTCACAGATGTTTTAGAGTAGGCTGTTCCAAAGAACAGGTCCTAGGTAGCCAGCCACTACCATCCTTATTAGCTACAGAAAACTATGTAGATTTTTTTCTCACTTAATAATTACTCTTTGCATTATTAATTCAAAAATATTATTGTTTAATATTTTTCCCTCCGTTTTTTTATTACAGCAACAAAAATGCTTCTTTAACAGTGCAATCCTATACATCTCCACTCAGAAATGAATCCCGTTGAGTCCAGTGAGCCTTACTCTCAGGTCAGTGTGTATAGGAATGTAGCCTAGTTGTTCTTGAGTATTGAGACATTTTAAATCCATTCTCTCTCAGTAGCAACTTTTATACTGATTCAGTCATGGGAGATGAGTAAAAAAATCCCCTTGAGGATGAAGTCAATTGTAACACTTTTACAGAGCAGAGTATGGACACAAACACACGTCATCAGGGATTGAGGAAAGCAAATTCCTGCTTGTCTGAAGCTGCTCTCGTGAGCGGGAGGGTATTTTGTAAATGTTTAAAAGACAGATGTGTCATCTGCCATGTAGATTTGACAGGGTTTTTATGCCACTGATAATATTTGCAGTGCCTTAAAAAGCAGTAAATGTATTTATAGTCAAACTCTATCATAAGACCCGCTACAGATGATCTTTTGCCATATATTCGCTTTTTCTGTCCTCTATTCAAGGTGACAATAGGCAAAAGAAGGGGATGCTCCTGTCTTTTCAATAACCGTTTTTAATAGCTGCATACAGACACAGTGTACCAAGGTGAAAAGGCTACACCAGTCTTCCTCAACTTGGTGTCCTCCAGAGGTTTTGGACTACATCTCCTATCATCCCAGATCACTGGCTATGCTGGCTGGGGCTGAAAGGAGGTGTAGTCCAAAACATCTGGAGGGCACTAGCTGGGGGAAGGCTGGGCTACACCTACCAAAAGATCATCTTCTGCACAACTACCTTTCGTCGCTTGTAGCCACCGTCTCTCTATTTCTCTCTCTCTAAAAATAAAACCAACTAATAAAACAAAGGAAATATTAGTGATGGTGCCACTAATGCACCGCAACATGTCAGAGAACATTACCCTAACCCACCACTAGGACCCATGAACTGTACAGAATTAGGTACATAAGAGCATAATCCTATTCATGTTTAGACAATAAAAGTCCTACAACTCCCAGAATTCCCCAGCAAGGTATATTGGCTAGGGAATTCTGGGAGTTGTAGGATTTTTTTTTACTGTCTAAACATACATAAGATTGCACCTGTAGTCCATTTAAGCATGCCTAACCCTGTTTCATATTTGACTGTTAAGAGCTATATAGAATATAATAAATGCAGGCCTACTGCTCCACCTGAAAGAAGCAATGTTGAGATGTTGCAGATTTAATACCTACTATATGCCACCAGATAGAAAAACATAACATCTACTTGGAAAACAGAGGCATTGCTATACAGTATCTTCAAAACCTCAAAACCTTTTCTTTTCTCACAATCCTAATCCAACTTGACTATGCAGATCATCTGCCAATTTGTTCTAGGCTTTGCATATATTTCAGAAATATGATGCTAAATCCTCTAATCTCATTAACGAGAACTGCACAGAATATAACACAAACAAATCCTTTCTCTAATAATCTGTATTATGAAAAGCCAAGTGAAAATAGTAATAAATTTCATTTACATTCCTTCCTCTATCTCCGGTTCTATTCATTTTTCACAAAATCCTTTTAAAACAAACAAACAAACAAACAAACAAAACAAATAAGACCAGTAAAAGCAATGTAATTATCTAAATCCAGAGCTTAATTTTGAAAGCACATTGGATAGAAGTGAATTTATGTCTAATTCAGTTGAATAATCTAAATCTAAGTAGGTGTTTTCAGAAGTGACTCCTCCTTCTTGCTCTTCATAAGGCATAAATGGGCAATTTATTATTATTATTATTATTATTATTATCATCATCATCATTATTATTCTGCCTTTTTCCCAATACTGAGACTCAAGGCGGCTTACACATTAAAACATGTACAGTTAAAACAAAGGTATACAAAAATCAAAAACATAATTAAACATAGTACAATTTTAAAATGTTTAGAGTATTTAAAAACATTTTAAATACAAAATAATTTAAAAATCAAAACTATAAGCAGCACATCCACAGAGGTCTCAACTACTCCCCAAAGGCCTGCTGAAACAGAAAGGTTTTAGCCAGCCTCTGAAAGCACACCAAGGAGGGAGCTAGTCTAGCTTCCCTGGAAAGGCAGTTCCAGAGCCCCGGGACAGCCACTGAGAAGGCCCTCTTCCAAGTTCCCACCAGGCGTGCCTGTGATGGTGGTGGGACGGAGAGAAGGACCTCCCTTGAAGACCTCAGGGATGGCCAGGCTCATAAGGAACAATACAGTCTTTCAGATAACCTGGACCTGAACCATATAGGGCTTTGTAGGTCATAACTAGCACTTTGAATTGTGCCCGGAAACAGACTGGAAGCCAGTGGAGCTGTTTTAACTGGGGAGTTGTATGCTCCCTGTAGCCAGCCCTGGTCAACAATCTGGCTGCAGCTCTTTGAACCAGCTGAAGTAGCAATATGTAGCAAAATCTATTTTATTTTAGGTCTAAACACTACCACATGGTGAAAAGTCGATGGAGTACAAAAATATAGATACCGCCTAACGGTATCTCTATCCTATTACTTGTTTTAAGGTTCTTACTATGGTCGTAGAGTTATGATTGATGTGTTAATACACAAAGTGAATAGATTTACTAAAAAAAAGATAAAATAAGTAGTCAACACAGCATCATACCTGCCGCTCTTGATCCCTCCTTAGCCATTGCCAGGGCCACTGTAGTGTCAACAGAAGCCCAGGTGCCAGTGGGAAAATATAACTGCTGCAAGCAGGCTCTGATACCACTTTTTAAATGCCTTTATTGGTTTTTTTCATCATGTCAAAGCACCATCTTCACCTAAAATTATGATTCCATTCAGTAAACGGACAGCATTTATATTACTAACAGCAGGGACGAAACCATTAACCTCCAAGAGATGCAATGTTACTTTTGAATGTTGGTTCAGTTCTCTTAGGCCCTGCCCTTGCACCATTAGGTGCCCAAATCCATTAGCTCTGCATTTTAAGAACAATTTTATTTTAGCCGAGTGACAACTCTGAAAATCACCAGTAGATGGCATGTGCCACATTCAAGACAACTCAGAACAATGCATATGTTGCTATGGAAATACCTCTTGGGGGGAAGTGTGTGTGTGTGTGTGTGTACACATTCACACTGACAGGCACTTCCTAGATCTCAAAACAATGATCTGCCTTCAGAATAGCAGTAGCAACAACCCCTTCAATATAACATTTACCATTCATGAAAACTATTCCATCCATTCTGCCAGGAAAATACTTCGGATGGCAAGAAAAGCCAAAAACCTGTTTGAAAGTGGCTTAAATATCTTTTGATCCTTTGAAAACAAATTAATTAATGGAATATTGGATTTGTATGCTTGGTAAAAATTTAATTCAAAAGCTTTCTTTCCAAACTGCATCCTTCTTCCACTAGCTATTACTTCTAACTCATCTGTCATGCCTTTGGGGAGTCAACTCTGAAAAGCCTTTGCTCTTGGCTCAATTGCAGAAATATCTGAAATGCTGATGAAAGTTAACACAGTATATTCAATTACTTTGTTTAAATTAAGTAAGGCCGACTTCCAAATATGCCCTAGGACAATTTAAGGCACTGTTAAAAGCAATGGTTTTGTGATTCTGCCTCAAGCTTTTTTACTATTTGAAATACCATCTCTCCTCCTTCAATGTATTATAATTCACTGAAGTAGCATCTGTTGAGATCCGAGAGGGCCATGCACACTGAAAATTCTGGCACCGCTACCAAGTGGCAGCCAGCGGGGAGTGAAGGGTCTTCTTCATAAGGTTTACTCGAAACACCTGCAGAGAGGCTTCTAATAGCCAGTGCATGCCAATGGTATCATCCCTTCATGCCAGCACAGAACACACTTGGCAAAGCACAGCAGTCCCAAATTGCCCCTCAGTTGCTGCTTAACATAGGTCCAACCACTCTCCTGGGTTATCATTTGACATTTGCAGGTAGAAATTGTGACACAGACTGTCAGACAGAGATGGCTGGCCTTTTATATCTCTATGTTGTCGCCGTCTGCCAATACAAACAATTTGGTCTCAATTTACCTGCTTCATAAGCTACTCACAATAGTTTATTAAGCTACAGTGCATAATCTGAGTCATCCCCCTGCCTACGACACAATAACTTGATAGCAATCAGTTGCTAGGCAGAGAAAACAGATATCTACTGGCTGTAGGAGAGCGGCAGCAGCAGTTTTGTTCGCTCTTGCCAAGTGACTCTGTAGGCAACCAAAATAGCCCACTGTGACTGCCACACAACACAAATCCCATGATGGATTAAATAACCCATTCTGCAGACCGTGGGTTATTTTGGCCAAATAAACCATCCTAGATTTGAAAACTCCTGACAGACCACATGATAACCTATGACGGGTTAAAGACTGCTGGTCTTTATATCTCTTCCATCTCTATGTCGTCACTGTCTGCCAATACGAACAATCTGGTCTCACTTGACCATTTTTTTAACCTAGTGCACCACAACCTAAAACGAATTTCCAACTTTGCTAAAATAAGGACTGTCATGTTTATCTGCACTTCTGCTCTATGCCAACTCAGGAACCTGTGTGTTTCGCCCAAGGCAAGAAGCGGATGAGACTTCCTTACTTTCAGAAATGGAGATCAGCCATTTCTAGATGTAATCTGGTTCCTGCAATGCCTACTGCTCACTAGTTCATTCAGTCTGCAATCTCCATTTTGAGAAAGGGTCTAAACTGCAGACCTCATGACCATAACATCTGGACAAATGTGTGGACTTTTCTGTTTCTTTGCCCATCGCCTGCTTTTTGAACCACCTAGTCTGATGAAGGGTTTTGGAAAACTTGAACGCTTGCACATTCTGTTATCACAGTATCCACTCTTTCAAACTTCCAACCACTACAAAGTAGGCAGGTGCCAACCCTTCTGCTTGTTTGTTTTTGGCACCTACTGGAAATAAATAAATAAATAAATAAATAAACCTACCTTATATTTTGTACTAAAATGACCATTTGTTACCTACTGGAAATAAATAAATAAATAAACCTACCTGATATTTTGTACTAAAATTACTATTTAGTACCATTTGTACTAAAATTACCATTTGTCCTCCAGTTCATTGCTAGGGTCCCATTGCTAAAGCCTGCCCTGTTCCCAGCTTTGTTTTGTATTTGTTTTTCTGCCTTGGCACTCTGAGCAGCACCAAGCATTGAACATTTTCCACAAGCTAGCATTCCCCTGAGAAATGATGGGAAAATTAAAGGATGGCTAGAACCTGTACTGCTCAGAGCATTGGCATCACAACCAGATACACTTGCCAAGGCTCACTGATGGAGGAGAACCCCTTCAAACCTAAAGCCAGTCCTGATCAGAAGCTCTAGTTATGGACACACTTACATCCAATTTATAGGTTGCCTGCATGGTCTGATAACCATGGATAAACATGTACATATGGTTGG
This sequence comes from Anniella stebbinsi, assembly GCA_029215795.1. NCBI lineage: Eukaryota > Metazoa > Chordata > Lepidosauria > Squamata > Anniellidae > Anniella > Anniella stebbinsi. Next base: position 53,325,883 of record JARDYH010000003.1, read on the forward strand.
GGTTCCATATTGCATTCGTGATATATAACAATGTCAATCCCATTGGAATCTGGTATCAACACCCAGATTCCTTGGGCAACTACTGAGGTGCCAATACCCTGGGAAGGCCAACCCACCCCTGCCACTGGCCTTGGATCCTTAGTAAAGGGCAGATGAGTTTGGAGCTATCCACCATTTTCTTCCTGCTTTTGTTATAAATAAGATAGCCTCATGTCAGATTTCATAGATATTTCTAATGTATAGTCATTCATATTATCATTCCAATCAATTGGTAATTATTCATGTTGCCATATAACTTTACATAGACTTTCCTCTTTACAATGTTCCCAATGAATCGTAAGGTTGCAGCGGCGCTTTATTATTCCAAAACATAACAAAAATAGGTATGTATTATATTGAGCTCATCCTCAGTACTGAGCTGTCTTTATGTTCTTAGCAGAGCTTAAGGATAACCACACATAACTTGTCTTTTACAGATATTCCAGAAAAAAAGAAAATGAACTAAAGTTGACATACAACGATCTCAGTTCAAACCAATAATAGAGTGGAAACTCATGGGTGAAATATCAGTTTATCATCAAGCAACTTGCCAAAGAGGACAACCAATTGGTTGCAAAGCATGAGACATACTGGAATGGACATATATGTTTTCTATATATATCAGCATGCTGAGTAAAGAACATAAGAAGAGTCATGCTAGATCCGATCAAGGGTCCATCTAGTCGAGCACTCTGTTCACACAGTTGGCCAACCAGCTGTCAACCAGGACCCACAAGCAGGACACAGTGCAGAAGCTTTCTTTATTCTAGTAACAGACAAAAATAATGAATTACATTTTTAAGAAACAACATGACACAGTCTTCCAGGCATTGAAGTTTCAATTCACTGACAACTGGAAAGGTTCCCGTCAAAATGTTTAGGTAAAGCCTGAGGTTCACTTAAACACTGTCTTCAGAACTGGAAATGGAATGATAACATGCACCTGCTAACTAAAGCTGCAGCACACCTACTAGATGAGAAACCTTTGATCACACTATAGAGTACTTGAGCTTCACCATCTGTTGCAAAGAGCTAGGAAATTTTAATCAGCTATTTCAAACTTTATATATAATAGAAGCCTTTAACGTATCCAGGAAAAAAGCCAGTCTGCTCCATAGAAGTCTTAATCTATAGGTTGTATCATTCATTATGTCTTCTTGAGAATTGGGACTTTCCTGTCCCCCCATATGTACTGCAGCCCCCTGAGAAGTGCTGCAGGAAAGACTTGAGATATGACGGAGGCGGAGGGAAGAGAGCTGCAGTGGGAGGGGAGAATTGCTGAAAACAATTTTTGACAATTCTGTTCCCACCACCAACATAGACACTCATGTGACACTTTCAATGGGGCACCATAAGTTACACTGGGGAAGAAGCAGTAGGAAAGTTTCATTATGCTAGAGGACTTCCTTACCTGGAATAATGGATATTTATTTATTTGTATCCAATGATACAATAATAAAAATTAAATTCTGGTAAAAGTCCAAGTAAAACCAAGAGCTAAACCACCCTTAAATACCCATAAAACCAAATATACATTAGTCCAGCATCAAAATGATAATACAGTTGGTACCAGGATGACATCCTCTTGGGGAAGGACAATCCCAAGCTGGGGTACAACCACAGAGAAAGTCGTATTTTGTGTCTCCCCTTGATGTACTTCCCCCAGTAGTGGGACAACGAGATGGGCTTCTGCACAGAACTAAGGGGATGGATGCGCTGGTTCAGGGAGAGGCATTCCTTCAGATACCAGGATCCCAAGTCATTTAGGATTTTGTAGATGTCAAGGTTCCACTTTTACCTGGACATCTTGATCATCTCCTTAAAGATATTTTGCCTCTTTAAGAGCCCTTCTTTTCATCAAATATCCAGGTTTTACCTTTTACCTTCCCCTCTCAATAACGTGGGCTTTAGGCCTTAGGCGTAGTGTAAATGACACTCCAGACTACCAGGTTTTAACAACAACTGTTTACTATGTTATAAGGTAAAGCAAAATCACATAAACTTAAGGAATTTACTCAAATAGAGCTGTAAAACTTATAAAGGCATTTACAATGAAAATAAAATATGCAAAACCGCAGTATCCTCTAACCTAACTACACTTTCACCTGTAGTTAAGCCTAGAAACTCTTCTAGCCTTCTTTTCGGCCTTGTCCTTCGTCCAGGGTCTCTCTCTGACTCTCTCCATCTCTCTCCATCTCTCTCTTCTCCAACAACCACACTGTGCAGTTAACTTCACCCCTTTATGTACCCTAATACAGAAACCAAAACCTACAATCTGGTAACCTAAAACTGGAGAAATGAAACTCAACTCCTTTAGGGGAAAATGAAACTTAGGAATGTCCCCACTCCCATCAGAGGCTTTCCAGGCACCACCAAGCCTGTGTAGGCCTCAACCCTTGACAGTAAGTCAACACCAAGACCTTGAATTTGGCCCAGAAAAAAAGCAACCACTGCTGTTCCTTCAAGGCTATGTATGTGGTCACAGACAGCTGCCCCTGGCAATATCCTTGCTGCAACATTTGTCACCAGCTGTTACTTCTGGATTATTTCAACGGAACGGAACCATACATAAAGTGAAATAATGCTATGAAGTTACAAGTTAAAGGGTAATTTCACAAAACGTGTCATGACCTGGATTGAACCGCTGCAATAAAATGCTTCAAGCAACTGTAGTCTTATTTATGTGAAAATCACGTGGGTTAATGATAGCATTCCCTACTCTCATCCAACACATGGCATTCCCTAAGGCTAGTAAAGGAGCTCTGGGAAAACTGACACTAAGCCTGATCTAAGTTCCCGTTATCTGTTTTTTCCTGCTACTGAAAGAGTTCCACCAAATTTCCCACAATGCAGTTCTCCCAATGATCACACCTCAGGACACTGCATTGTGGGGCAATAAATAAAATAAAGAAATAAAGAAGAGATTGGTAGAGAGAGACTAACATCCATCTGCCCTGCCACACCACACCACACCACCTTAGAGTCTGATAACGCCTGCTGCTTGAAGAAAGGGGTAAAAAGGCAGGATATGAATGTCATAATAGGTAATAAGGAAGGAAGGAAGGAAGGAAGGAGTGAAGGAAGGAGTGAGTGAGTGAGTGAGTGCTTTGTGGAGAAAAACTAAGGAATGTTATAACTTCAAGGGTATTTGGAGCTTGAAGGAGGACTGGCAAACTTTACCTTCCCAGGTGAGAGATGGGGAAGAGACTATGAGAAGAGACCCAAGGTGAGAGCTGGGAGGAAGGCTGCCAAAAGTAAGAGGTGTGGCTGCCAACCAATGTTTGTAGGCTAATTGTGGAGAAGCCCTTGTTTAATAAAGATTGAATTATCCTTGCAGGGAGTGTTGCTTATATTGCTGTGTTACACTTTATTCTCTCTCCTGTTTAGTACTCAACTCTGAGATTAGGTTAGTTTGTTTGTACTGTTTTATCAGATATTACACGTCGATATTTCTGTTATGTATTTATCTACCAACATTGTGGCAATTCGTAATTCTTTCTATTGTATTCTTTGAATATCGTTATATTTATCACTATTCCATATGTTGTTGGAAACAATAATTACTGCTGTTCATTTGTGAGTTGCGCTGGGCACAATTTTGTAGAAAAGCGGCATAAAAATAAATTGATGCTGATGCTGGCAGGGTGTTCACCCACTTTTTTTCAACAGACACAAATCTTCACCATAAAATCTGTGTCCTTCGCTACTAACCTTACATAATTCAAAGCCCGTTGTTCACTATTAAGCCACTGTAATATACTAAGATATAATGCAGTAATACTTCTAAAAGAATATATGTGTGCAAGTAAGCATTTTTTTCTCAAGAGAAACAACAACCAAGGAAAGTTCCCATCCTTATTCAGCTAAAATGGATTATAGTTTCCATGTATTCTAATCCAATTATACAGTTGAATGTGTTTTATTGAGTTTGTTGTTCCATCACCTTATTAAATTGTATTTAAATCTTAAGAAATAATCACATTACAAATCCGATTTTCCCCCAAACTGTATTCATCAAGACTGTTACATAACTATTATAGTTATGACACGGTTAGAGGACTTTTACAATTATGTTCTCAGGAAAAGTAAGGCTAAAATTTTATTCACCCTTTCTTGAGAGTGTTCTACTGAACTCCCTGAGACTTACTTCTGAGTGAACATCACGTGTTTAGTATCATATGGTAAACCACCAAAACACACTAACTTTGGGGGTGGGGCCAGAGATACAACTCTGCAGCCCCATTGCATGGATGAAGAGTGCTCCAAAGTTGGGTATCAGTCGCATATTGATGATACATCACCTGAAACTTTCAAAATCTTTCTTGTGCCCGCCATCCTCCCACCAAACGCCAAAAGCACCTTTCTTTGAACACAAACAAAAGACCTCCAGCCACAATGGGCATACATAGCATTCTCCAATATCCAGAGATAGCCCCCGGCCAACTCAACAATCGGCCCCCAAACGGGAGATATGGGGCAGGCTGAATTCCCTAGCTGAAGGAGAAGTAAGCAACAACAGGCAGGAAGATGTTGACAGTTTGCCAGCCCCTCTCTTCCTCTTCTCCCCACAGATAGCTGCATGGCTAATGTGAAATGACAGACTGAATGCTAGAAACTAAGAAATTAAACTTCATATAAATCAGAAGCATCTTTCTGATAGAGCATGTAAGGTAGAAAAAGCATGAACTAAAGTACACGCCCATTCCCAATTAAAAACAGGGTTCTATGACATACTACATGTACTTAATTACTATGAAACATGGAAGCAAAGAGTGAAAGTATGATAAATTTAATTTCTACTTACACACAAAAAGGAAACATAGGCATACAAAGGACTCTATACCTATAAACCTCTAGTTTATTAAACCAGATTTTGCAATGGTTAAAAAAGGCATTCAAAGGATAATTTCTTGCAATAGTAGTAATGCTCCCCAAATTCCCCATTTGTATTTCCAACTCTTTCATGTCTAGTTCAGCGTATTTCAAACAATAAAACCTCGGTACCAAAATAAAAGCTTATGTTTTTTATTAGTTGCCTAGAGAGTAATCAATACTATTGTTTATATGCATAAATAATTATCCTTTTTTGTTGTTAAAATTAGGACAGCTTGCATCTTATATATCATGACTATATTGAATGGATCTAACCTTCTCAGTGGTGGCAGCTTCATACTAAAGCTTAGACAAAATACAATTACAAAGACAAAATGCTATGATGGCTTAGAAAAAATTGATTCATTCTGGCAGGAATTTCTGTAGCCTGCTTCAGATGCATGTATTAATTGTATTTTTCACAGGACAAATGTTATGAAGGTCTGCATTGGAGAACTAGTATTATGCTGTTAAGCGCATACATGATCTAGGAAAACTGTGATTCAGGTCTCATCTAAGTCATGAACACGCTGGATAGCCTTGTCAGCACTGGACCAGGGCTTTGTGTAAACATATCTGAAAACAGATGTGGAGCATTATTCTCCTAACAAATGCAGCTGGAAGAACTTATTGTGCTGCTATACTAGGCAAGAGCAGAAAGCCATATCAAGCCCAGGCAATCCAGAAGCTTTATGCTGCCTACCAATTGAAAGGCCCAGCATTTCAGACCTCTCTTTCTTACTGTGCCTGAAGAGGATGTGGTTGTGAGGACAAAGTGTGCACTGTCTCAGTTTGGTCACCTGGCTATCCCAGCTACAGAACATGAAGGTCCCAGAGCCCTAAGTGGCTTTAAGCAACCTATTAAATCTCTGTGCAGGCATTCACCTGCTTGCATGGAGAGCTAACTGTGTGGGGAGACATGGACAGGTACATAAGCCCCACCCCCAATGTCCCGATACATCTGGCTTCCATGTAGACCGCACATACAGTATGAAGGTCTAAATAGGGCTCTGTCAATGTGTTCAGCTTACAGAGGTTCCATAATTGGAAACTTTGATAAGACAGAGTTTATGATCATATAAGCTCTGAATGCACTTACACTTCATGCTCAACATCTTGATTTCACAATATTAGGAAATGATCATCACAGCAATCCAGGGGTTGCATGCCCCATTCTAATTATGGATTTTAGCTAACCATGGTCAACATTAAAGTTGGTGTACATGTAAAACTAACTTTGGTTGGCTTCAAAGAGTGAACAAGAATAGAATGACCATGAGGGAAGGAAGTGATTAAGACAACAGCATGTCCCCATTGAGGGATGTTACATCTGCACTGCACACACACACACACACATGGATCAATCATGTGAAAGGGGAAAAGAAGGGGGAAATGTCAGAACACAATATATGAATCAGCCCATATATATTCCTTGTAAAATGAAATTTGAACCATGAGAAATATTTGTCCCAGGAGCATCTTGCAAGACTTCTCCACCAACCTGCGTAATAAGCTAAGTTGTAAATATTTATTCAAAATAAAGTTATTGGTCTTTCATATTTGTCTAATAAACTGTAAGACTCTCATAAGCTATGATTTTTATAAAGAAGCAATGGAATACTAAAATATATTCCTAAATTAATTTTGAATCAGTTTATTCTGTTCTAAGAGAAGCATTTGTGATGACCCTAACCTTTTGATTAAACCTTTTATTGATCTAAGAGCCTGCTATGGGAAAGATGAAATTTTCCCAGTTGAACTCAGTAAAAGAGTAACAAGATTAGACAGTTGACAAAAAGATAACTGCTTATTAAACAATTGTACATGCTGAGGTTATGATGCAACTAAGTAAACATTAAATATTGTAAGAAGTAGGCAGAACCATGAGAGAAAACTAAGTGACATCCTACATTTTAACAACTTTAGTTGAGTTTTTTAACTGAATTTTTGGCCAGGTGTAAAAGTTTAAAATGTTTTAAATATCAACTGTTATTATGTTTTATGGTTTTAGATTTTGTATATTGACTTTTTAATGTTCAATCTTTTAAAATTTTGTAAACCGCCCAGAGAGCTTTGGCTATGAGGCAGTATATAAATTTAATAATAATAATAATAATAATAATAATAATAATAATAATAGGGAAACTTAAGGAACAGTACGCAGAAGTACGAGATATAAAGTAAATTTATTACTTCCAAATCATAACTAGGAACTTTTTTAAAACAACAACAATAATAAGAACAACTAATTGTTAGAGAAATTCCTGTTTTTTGGGAACATACATCATTTAAATATTACAGGCAAGATACTGGGACTTCAGAAATCAAACAACAGTTCTCTCAGGTTCTCTCAAGTGGACAATGGCATCACTCCTCATTGACTTCTCTGCTATGTTTTGCTGCAAGCTCAGTAATGCTATATGGGTTGGATATTTTGTTACTTTAAAGACAATGCTCCTAGAATTAAACTTAAAAAGCCTTTAATATGTGGTTTGGTTGTAACAATAATGTTTTTTTTAAAATTTGTTTAATGCTCTTATATCAAATGTGAATAATTAAAAATTGCTTGAAATTCTGAAGTAAAAGATGAAAAAATGTGCCAAATCTCGAAGTCCTCTATTTAAAAAGCTTTGTGTGTTACTACCAGGAATTTTGTAAATATACTAATTCCCTGGTGACACTTTGTACCTGGAATATGACAAGGAATACATTACCTGCTGATCCATGATCAGCTAAATACAGAAATCCCATATCATAATATCCCTAGACAAGGACAAATCTGTCACAGAACCAAATTTCAATATATATAAAAATATCATATTAATTAATTAATTATACTTTTAAACCACCCAATATATTAAATTCTCTGGGCAGTGTACAATACATTAAAAACCTACCAAACAAACATTAAAAAAAAAAATACAGAGAGCAGAATAAAACCAAATTTAAACCAGCAGCGAAATAAGAGTACTGAAAGCAGTAAAAAGAGTTTTTAAAAATGCCTGGGAGAATAAAAAGGCCTTCACCTGGGCCGGAAAGACCATAATGTAAGCTGCAAGAAAGCCTCTCTGGGGAGAACATTCCACAAATGGTGCCGCCACCTTTGAAAATCTGCACGGGCTGTATCCAAATACATTTTGAATGAAGAAGTTAGTGTTGTTCTATGGAAGATATTAATCATTTCTGAAATAATGTTGGAGGAGATTTTACTCTAGGAGAATAAATATATCCCCATTCATTATTTACACCTTCAGATGAACATAATAGGAAAATGAACTTTATTTCCTTCACGCTACATTTTGTTTAACTTAAAATGTCTTTGGAACATAATGTGCTGAATACAAACTATTTGCAAATATTATTTCTATTGGGCGATTCGATTTGAGCCAAAGCATTGCATTCTGTCATCCCCTCTCCTGCCATGTGTACAACTGCTAAGTGGATGAAGGAAGGCAGTCTAAACCCATCCAATCTTAGCCAATCTCGGTGATGAAAAGCATGGTACAGAGCTGCTAGAACATCTCATCGTTCCTGGAGCAATGGTGTATGCAAACTGGCAGCTATTTTGCCCTGTAATGTGGCTGTCAATTCAGTATACCAAACAATACGTCTGCTTTGTAAATCTGTTATGGGTAAGGATCTTCCGTCAGCCTGAAAAGGCTCAAGTTGTCTTTTTCAAATACCAGAAGGGAGAATATATGCCTTTTCCTCTGACCATCTCACAGGATCTGACTGTGGAACACCAGTTCTTGAAAATATGCTTACCACTTTACCAGAAGTGTTTAGTAATGCGATCACTTTCAATCATTCATAAGAAATTACTAAGGTAGCTATTACGATCTACTGAATCATTCATCCAACATGCTAAGCACAAGCCGCTTGTCATGCAAGCTGATTTGAACAGATTAAATTTTAAATTCAAAGTGCATGTGAGCTGTAAAGGCAATTACTCAGTATCACTGAAGCTTAACTTCCTGCAGAAAAGACCAGAAGCTCATTCTTTGCAAAAGGAAAATTGAACCAAGGATTGTGGGTAGGGGTGGGAGGGATGAAAAGGAAGAAAATGAACCAAATCCAATCAGCCCAAAAATGTAGCTTTAACAATTAGATGCCATTCACTAAACCAAAACCACTGTTGTATGGAAATGAAATAGGGCTTCATTTAAATATGAAGACATCTTCTGGAACCAGGAATGAAGTTGTTTATTTTATCCCTAGACAAAAGGAAATTTTAACCCAATTCACATATTTCTAAAATGAAATGTCCCACTGTTTAAGATTCTAACTAGCAAATATATCAAAAGGGCAGTTTCTCAACAGGGACTTCCTTCAAAGATATATCCAACAGCCCTGATCATGTACATGATATGCATTTAATTAGCTGCTGCTTGACAAACTAAAATTATTATAAGAAAGAAGAGTATGTTAAATCAAATTGTACAGACATTATCCTTGGCCCTGTAAGACCTTCCTTTTACAAATCTGAGTAACTTTTCTTGAGAGGTGGAATTCATTTGTGACCTTAAAACTCTGTACTTCAAAGATATTAAATACAGTCTGAATTCTTCCAGCCAGGTGCTTGAAATACAAAATTCTTGCATTACAATAACAGGATTGGATTTCATAATTCAGTGTAACACTTTAAGCAGTAAATGTAAGTGGTTTCATGTGGTAACAAGTTAATTATTCCATGGTCCAATAATTCATTTGCAAGACCACATGAAATTGTAACTCTATCATGACTGTCCTTCATTTATCTAATACTTATTTGGTACACTGGAATAACAATGACATGGCATTGGATTAAGAATTCTGCCCTTTAAATTAATCAATAATTCCTGAATCAGGCAATAATAGCAGTTAGTGACAGATTTTATGAAAACTGTTAACAATCCAGACCATTCTGAAATGGCAGAGTACTTTATTATATCTTGTCATGCTGGCATATTTGAAAACATAATTGAGTACGAATGGAAAAGAAATTAATTATAGGAATGCAGCATTCCTTTGTTTTCTCGTATATACTGAATTACCCATCAATTTTGAGGGACTGTTTCAGACTGAAAAATAGTTGTATGAATCGGAAAGTTCACATTGTTTTGCACTGCCACCAACACATTTGGTTCATAAAAGATCCATCTGCTAGAACAACTGTATTACCAGTTCTTATGGCCAGTTCAGAGGGTCCTGTTCTATCCAAATAGTAAGATAATTTTCCTAACTTCATACTCTTATCTATCTGTGATAAGGGGTATCATTTTGGCTTTTATCTTCAGGTGTAAAGAAGTGTACGGCAGGCATAGGGAACCTCCAGGCTAGAAGGCTCCCCAACCTGGCCCACGAGGAGCTCCCTCCTGGGCATGACCCTGTTGTGTAACCACACCCCCTTACCATTGATATATTGACTGGGTGGGTGGGTGTGTTTCATTTACTTTCAGACTGATAGAATGTGGTGTATTTTCCCCACATGTTCTGTCTTCTTCCATCTTCTCCCTGGCCTTTCAGTAATTTCCAGAGCACTTCCTAGTCTTTTGGGACTTTCCAGAGTACTTTGGCAGAGTTCAAGAGTTTTCCTCTTACTCAGCAGTCTCCAAAGCAGCTCAGGAATCTCAATTTCTCAAGCTGCCATGGGTGCATCCCGCTGAGCCATGACTAATCATCATCATTAAAGTGTAAGTTTAAAATAAAGTTACATTTACTTACTTGTGAGCAGGGATGGGAAGGGGTGGTTTTTGGGATGCTTTCTGAAGTGCTATGCATGGGTACTCCTGTGTAACTCAGTCCTGCTTACTTGTGCGTAGGGATGGAAAGGGACATCATTTGATTGTTTCCACTTAAGGAATAACTGTCATGTTAATAATGTTGGATGTTTCTCCCTTACTAGCCTCTCCCTGCCTACTATTTTGCCTCTGAGCCAAACTGAGTAATTCACAATGGAAGAAGAACAGACCAAATTGATTTATAATGTGTGCTTGTGGACAAACACAGCCATGCATCCCTGTGAAATCTGCAATGGAAGACCTGCTAACCTCCCCATCAGAACTGGTGGAAAGTTCTTTAATGTAGAACAGAAGTGGAAAATCTCTTTCAGCCTGAGGACCAAATTCAATTTTGGGGAAGCTCTCAGGGGACACATTCCAACAGTGGGTAGGGCCAAAGGCAAATGGATTGCAGCCAAAGGCAAAAAGGGTGGGGCCAAATATACAAACGATGCCATCATACTGTAGCTTAAAGCTCTTACTGCCAGTAACTAAGCTTTAGGTGAGGCATTACAACCTTTTAAAATGGGGGAGAGACTTAAAAAACCCCAAGGAAATCACCAAAATGATTTGTTGTTGGGCCTAAGGGGTGGGGCCATGGGAAAGGGGTGTGGGCATCTGGCAAAACCCCAGACAGCCAGATTTGGCCCCTGGGCCTGATATGTGCCCAAGCAGATATGTGTTTAAATAGGCTGACCATATGAAAAGGAGGACAGGGCTTCTGTATCTTTAACAGTTGTAGAAAAAAGGGGATTTCAGCCAGTGTCATTTGTATGCAATTAGTTCCTGGTGAAATTCCCTCTTCATCACAACAGTTAAAGTTGCAGGGGCCCTGCCTTCTTTTGTATATGGTCACTCTAGTATAGTGCCTTTAACTTTAACTGTTGTGATGAAGTGAGAATTTCACCAGGAACTATTTACATACAAATGACACTGGCTGAAATTCCCTTTTCTCTACAACTGTTAAAGTTACATGAGCCCTGTCCTCCTTTTCATAAGGTCAGCCTAGTTTAAATAGCTTTTGAGGTTCTGGCATTTGTTTTCCATTTACCTTCTACTTTGGATCGTGTTACGAATTTGTGCTATTCTGTTAAATGTACTTAAGCTGGTGGTGGGTGAGGAAATGAAAAACTTGACTTTCTGAACTACCGGAAGAGACAAAGAACAGCAAAGAACGAAAGATTTTAAAAGTTCTGTCCACAGTGATAGTTCTAATAATACCCAAAAGGTTAAGTAGGTGTGTGTCCAGGCTTTACTAAAATGATGCAGCCTTTCTACATAAATTTCCAGATGTTTTATGTGCTGATGAACACAAAACCATAGTACAGATAAGGCCTACAGGAACTGAAGTGCACTGTATAAGAAAAAAGACTGTGAACCTGGTTAACATCAGATAGATGAAATTCCACACTGAATAGAATTTATATTATGTCCCCATATCTTCCAGCTGTTTCCCTCATTTTATAGCATGATCCAACTTGCATCCAGATGGAACATAAATCAGGCAGTTTAATTAAAGTTCTTAGTTTAACAAAGCATTGGGAAAATGCCACACACACACACACACACACAACTTACTAATTGCTTCACCCGGATAGCTGGGAAGATCATTTGAAAATTATTTATTTAAAATAATGGTTTGAAACTTTTGTTTGTCCAAAGTTTGGGTTTTCCCAGAAATAAAACTAAGCAGGTATAGACTTTTTTAATATGAAAAACCAGAGAATTAGCTGAAATGTAATTGATTTCATTGTGAAGGTAGTCAGGTCTAGAGACTGGCTAAGCTGTCCATGCAACAGTCTTGGGCCAGATTTACAACAAGCAGGATATGACACTTTGAAAACAGTTTGTGACTGTATATGGAACTGGTCCTCAATTGAAAAAAAAATCCCTGTTTGCTTATCTGATATACACATACACCAGATCTATCTTTTCCTCATAACGTTTAAATACATTTTCTGAAAAACAATGGGATTTTGGATAATCAGTATGAATTAATGTTATGAAACAGATAGGCTGGGAAGTTAACTTTCCTTCTATATAAAAAAAAAACAGAACACACATACATGGAACAAGGCTTTCCCGCTTCCTCCTATCCTAACAACTTTAGGATACCATTTCTCAGCCCAAAGAGCATTGCAATATGATACCGAATTGGCGTGATGAAACCATCCAGGATGTCATGAACATTCAACTGGCCAAATGCGGTGTTACAACATTATGTAAATTGTTGAACAGCTCAGGATTGGCTGCAAAAGGACATGTTTGGTCATACTGACATGAGTCCCTTTCTAGCAAATTAAGGGCATGCTGGTCACTGCAGAACCAAGCTAGATTGGTAGAATCTTACATGGCCAGTATTGGGAAATGAACTTTTATAATGTGATCATAGCTGAGAAGCAGTACAATTGGATAGACATACCAACCAGTGAATGACACTGAAGTCACAATAGAGTAAGGTGCCCTATCTATATATGTAATGCACGTTTGTGTTTTAAATTTGTTTCACTGATTGAAACCTTGAAGTTCTACATTTGATTTTAACCAGTCAAGCTGTTGCTTGTGTGTCCACAATCCGCAAGTTAATGCATATCAGTTGTTGCTGCTTTCCCTTCAGGTATTCTCAGCAACTTGAACAGAAACACAACATACCCACTTGGTATGAATGAAGGGAAAAGGAGATTAATTCCTCAGAGGCTGGAGCATCTTAATTATAACAGCCTGTCGTTGTGCTTGAGAAGACTTTTATTTAAATATAATTTTAATACAGATTTAATATAAGCTTTGAAACCAAACTCTGCACTGTGATGGAGATGTTGTTAACAGAGCCTAACTCCTCAGAATGCAGACAGATGAAAATGCATAATACTAAACTTGTTTTTGCACAAGCAGCTTGGAGTTGGGGGTGCAGGTGCTCGAGAGCAGTAATTAATAATAACAACAACAACAATAATAATAATAATAATAATAATAATAATAAACCACACTGAGTGGATTAAAATTGGCCACAACTTTATTTGATACAGCTTAAATTGGTTTGGGTTGGGGAATAGGGCCAATCACTGGGCAGCCTGGCCACTGACTGATACCACCATCCCAGCCTGCTTGCTGGGGAGACATAACTAGGGCCACTAGGAATATTTTGGGTGCTCCACAGCATATATTGTTGCATGAGCCCTACCTGTGACCAGGGAGTATGGCAGGCATGCCAGCCCATTACTAGGCTGAGAATTGTAGCCATACACCTAAGAACTCTTGTGCAGAGTAGGGGAGCAGGAAGCCCATGCTTGCCTCACTAATGGGTCTGACCCAAAGCCATCCAACGCTACCAAACAAGTTGTAACATAAACAAATCTGAAATAACTAACAGTCACAAACATCTTATGAATTATACCTATGAGGAAGGCAAAACCCACACAATCACGCGTGTCCCAGACACTCACTTGGGTAAAATTCCTTTCCAGCTCCATCAACTGGTAGCTAACCACTGTCCATAGCAACAGAAAAGAGAATAATAAAAGTGTGGGAGAAGAGGAGATGCTGGTAATGCTCAAGTTGGGTCCAAGGCCTCAATTTTTATCCCTGATCTTAAGAAGAAGGTTCCCCCTCCAGTCCATCCCCAAACCCTGCCCTGATGAACCAGCCAGCACATCTGATTGGTTCCCAGGGCAAGGCCTGAAATGAGTGCCACAGAGCCCAGCCAAAGACCACACTGCTTCTCCCCAAAGCTCTCTCTGCTGTGCACCATCACAAAGAGTCGGGACTTACTTTAAGAACAATTATTGGGTTTTGTTTTTAACTTCCACCCTCCAAAACATGTCTAACTAACATGATTTTCTCTCTCCTGATAAACACCCATCAATGAAAAATGCTGCAACAAAAAAGTGAGAATAATTCTAACAAATGTTCCTTTCTGACTCCCCCCTTCCCAAACCTATTCCTGTAGAGTTATTACTTGAGGGGAGGGGAGGGGTAAGTATTATGTATTTTGATCATCAGGAACTAAATAATTGCATATCTCCTCAGAGAATACTTATTTGATTTTTAAAACAGAAAAATACTTTAGATAGAAAAGTGGGACAGAAGAATAGCCAGATTCTGGTTTCCAAATATAGTTGAAAACTTGTCTTGAGCCTTGTCATGCCTGAAGCAGTTTTTTAGTGGAAACTACACCCTGAAAAAATGAGATGAACACTCACGCCCTGCTAAAACCATAATAAATTTTGATGTGGTCATTATTACATTTAATAAGGTTCCTGAGATGGAAATTAACTTTCCCCAATAACATAGTTCAGCAGAGATGTGGCTTTGCCCTAGAAATAAGAAAGCCAGGAAAGGCTTGCTCCCAAATGAAAACTGATGCATGCAGAACTGTCAGTGATCTCAGCATCTAGGGTGGCCATGACCATCTAAAGTGGAGGCAATATGGGCCAATTTACACCAGGAGTCAATAGTTGGGAGGACTCTAAGGTTTATTAAGAATCTGCAAAGGGGTTTGCAGTAAAGTTGAAACATAGTTCCCCCTGGTTTCCAATTTAACTGACTTCTTTCTGGAATAGGTGAGCAAATTCAACAGGGAAATTGTTCCCCCCTCCCCCCCTCTGTTTTGATGTGGTAAAGTATACACACGCAGTACAACTGTGAATTTTCAGGTCTTGGCTCCAATTTATTACAAGTGACAGAAATGCACTTGCTATCAAGGATGGCTATCCAGCCCTTGGCAACTCTGAAATGAGAAATGAGCAAATGTGATAAAAAATTCACATGCACAATTGTGAAATCAAATTTCACTTCAGTTATTCCTGTCAGCTCTGCTGTAGTCTCAAATTATCTTACACACTGTGTGCCATAATCCACATCTCCATAGGGAAGAAGTGGCACTTCTGTTATATGTAGCAAGTTCCCAAGATACAATACCACAGAATGAGCTAAACAAAGATCAAGACCTCAGCAGCTTTGTGTGTGTGTGTGTGTGTATGAGAGGGGGGTGAGAGAGAGGTAGGGAGGGAGAGAGAGAGAGAGAGAGAGAGCTTGTTTAGGCTCAGTTGTCAATGTCCATTTTGTACTGGGATACCAGCATTATTAAAAATTATGATAACAAAAATTAATGGCAACATTGGTTGTCAATAGTTATGTACTTTTGCTATGACTCTCCAGTTTCAAAGGGAAACTATAGTCTTGAAAGATGTATAAGAAACACATTAAATAAATGGTCCAAACACAGCACTGATGTGAGTGGGTGAGTTTTCCCCTGGATGCTGCTTCTTTCTTCTTAGTTTAGTGATATAGGTGCACCCAGCCAATCAAAAATCACATAGTCTTGTGATGTCAACTCATTCACTACGTAGCCAATCATTTTAAGAACATGAGAAGAGCCATACAGGATCAGTCCAAAAGCCTATATATTCCAGCATTTTGTTCCTACAGTGGCCAACCAGATGCCTACAGGGAGCCCCACAAGCACATCAGTCCAACAGATTAGATGATATAATTTAACTCCCTGCTAACTCACAAAGGCTTCCCTCTTTGAGTAAGTATTTGGCCTGTGATATCCTGAGCCCTTCATTATGTTTCATTTTGTGATTTCATTTTGTGTTTTTTATTTTGATTGTTGTTGTAAGCCACCTTGGAAAGATGTGGCATAGGTGTTTAAAATCAATAAAATAAAATAAAATTTATTAGTCACATGAGTGATTCCATTCTATCATGGATTGCACAGTGAATAGGATAATATCCTTAAGCGTCATAAACAATCAGGTTTGACTATGTAATGACATCACTAGAGAAAATGTAGTCACTTGGAGAAAGTAATAATGTAAAGGAACAGGATCATTTTTACAAAGAGATTGGATGTCTAAAAAATGTGATGTTATGATCATACATAAGCCGACGTCAGGTTTATGGGGCTAAAATGCATAGAAACCACTCCTCTTTTCTTATTCTTTGCATTTACAAATTCCTCATGGGTGAAAGTGAGGTTCCTCATGACAAGGCTGACCATATGAAAAGGTGGACAGGGCTCCTGTATCTTTAACAGTTGTAGAGAAAAGGGAATTTCAGCCAGTGTCATTTGTATGAAATTAGTTTCTGGTGAAATTCCCTCTTCATCACAACAGTTAAAGTTGCAGGGGCCCTGCCTTCTTTTGTATATGGTCACTCTAGTATAGTGCATGCACCTTTAACTGTTGTGATGAAGAGGCAATATCACCAGGAACTAATTGCATACAAATGACACTGGCTGAAATTCCCTTTTCTCTGCAACTGTTAAAGTTACATGAGCCCTGTCCTCCTTTTCAAATGGTCATCCTACTCATGACTATGAATGCATTTCCTTGTACAGTTGGTTGGGGGAGACCAGAAGTTCCTCTAACTAGGGATGTGCACTGACCCCCCTGGATCGGATCGGATAGCGGATCGGAATCGGGCCTGGGGGGTCGGATCAGATTGGATCGGATTGGGGGTTGGGTGGATCCGATCCGATCCCGATCCGCAGATCGGATGTCCAATCTGCGGATCAGACGCCATTTTGAATGCTTTTTCCCATAGCCAAGTATTGTGTTACAAAAACGCCTATAACTTTTTACAGTGTAAAAGCCGGAACGGAACGGGCTGGAACGACCCCTTTATATTAAAAAAAACACGCCGAAAACAGTGGCATGTGTTAGAAACACTTGAGAACAATATTTTAGGACTGAAACCATTACAATATTATATTGTTATTAACCCCATAACTCCCAGCACAACATGTGGAACAGAATGGATGGCCCGGAACAGACACTTCCGAATGACTGAAACCAACCAAACGCAACCATCACACATTACTAGGTGGGACAGATACAATACGGCACAAAACAGCCACAAAAACCACGTTTCCTGGCTTATTCTATCTGTCCCACTTAGTAATGTGTAAGTGGTGAGTTTGGTTGAGTTGGCTCACTTGGAAGCTGCCGTTCTGGCCTGTTTTACACAATATGGACTATGGCCCAAAACGGTCACCGGAACACAATATTGTCACACACAATATTGTTCTCAAGTGTTTCTAACACATGCCACTGTTTTTGGCATGGTTTTTTTTAATATAAAGGGGTCGTTCCGGCCCGTTCCATTCCGGCTTTTACACCGTCCCATTCGGAAGTGGCCGTTCCGGGCCATCCTTTCTGTTCCGGATGTTGTTCTGGGAGTTATGGGGCTAATAATAATATAATATTGCAATGATTTCAGTCCTAAAATATTGTTCTCAAGTGTTTCTAACACATGTTGCTGTTTTTGGAGTGGTTTTTTAATATAAAGGTGTCGTTCCGGCCCGTTCCGTTCCGGCTTTTACACCGTCCCAAAAAAAGGAGAATGGCCAGAATCAATGACTTGGCAATTGGAGCCTCAGGCAGCAAAACCCATTTACTTGTGCTTTTACTTCCCCCTGTGATCCAGACTTGTTTTTTGTTTTGTTTTGATTTGCTTATTGACTCTATTAAGCAGCATCTATATTGCTGATGCTGCATAAACAGCAGCAACAACGACAATGGATAATGCCCCGACTTTTATCCCTCTGACTTATTTTTCGCATGTTCTTATTGTCAGCCAGATAGTACTGTGGAGAGATTGTAACAACCCATCTTATGGTTAAGTTAGGTCTTATCTTTCAAAGGCTGAATGTATGGCTGCTTTCCCCAAACCAGTGGAGGCTTGTAGCTCTGATTCCAACAGGTTTCTGGACCTGCCCGAGTTCCCAGGGGAGATTCCTCCACCCCCTCCAACCTGTGCTTCTGTCTGGAACAGTCTGCCTCCCTTTGCCCTCCCAAAACGGCCCCGCTACGTGTAGAGGGCAGGCAGGACGCTGAGTGGGTGCCCGTATCCTTCCTCAAGGGGGCAGCTCTGGTTTAGCAAGACCCCACAGCTGCCAGGGGGTAGGCGGATGCTATGCTTCTAAAATTTATCACACATGTGAACCAAAGTGGTATGTCTAATGTGGAGAAATTTCAGAAGTATAGCTTCAAGCGTGAAGTGGCAAGGTATTTTTAAAAAATGAGGAAGAGAACGCCTATAACTTTTTTATTTTAAAAGTTAGAAGTCTGAAAGTTGCTCACTTTGTAGATGGGATAGGGGTAGTTGTCTGTCAAAATTTCAGAATGATAGGTCCAGGCATTTGATAGCTACGATTTTTTTAGATTAAAAGTTACAACAACGCGGAGTTTTGACAGATAAAAAAGGGAGGGGGAGGCGGGGGGTGCAATTGACAGCCCAAGCCTCTGTGGAAAAACTTTTGTAACTTTTAATCTAAAAAATTCGTAGCCACCAAATGCCTGGACCTAACTTTCTGAAATTTCTGACAGACAACTACCCCTAACCCATACTGACTTGCAATGATGGGAGTTGTAGTCCAACACCTTTGGAGGGCACCAGGTTGGGGAAGGGCTGCTCTAAACAAAAAAAGAGAAGTAGGTGGCCCTAAGTTGTTCGTGATCAGTTTTCCACAACCCCACAGTCACCTCTGCATATCATATTCTCCACCCTGTCCTCATGGTTTATCTGCTTTGGGAGAATGAGAATTTCACTTGCACTTTCTGCCTCCTTAGGGAGGATGTGGTGTTAAGGCTTGTGAGCCTTAACTCCCAATTTCCCTGCTTTTTGGTGTTTGGTTGGAATCTGTAGAGCCTTAACATTGTTTTTGTAAACCGTAGGTTTTTTGTTTAATGAATTTCATGGCTTTGTGTAATGGATGACTGGATATTATACAGTTGACAACCAAGCCGGCCTCAGACAGAATGTTATACCACCTTGACATCCAATATAAAATCAAAGCTAGTGTTATGTGTTGAACTCACTTTTAACATTAATAAATCAACCAAAATGCTTGCATCTCCCTCATTTTTAAAGATAAAGAGATGAAACCTGGCATCATGGTAGCTCTTAAGTAGGGATATAGCTATGCCAAGTATGAAGCACATCCGTTCATGCCTTGATTTTTAGGAATTTTTTAAAGTTCAAACAGAAATCTCTTTGGGGTCCAGGACCTTGAGCAGTACAAGTTTAAAAAATGAAATTAAAGATAAAGAGATGAAACTTGGCACCATGGTAGCTCTGAAGTAGGGATTTAGCCATGCCAAGTTGGAAGCAGATCCGTTCATCCCTTGATTTTTAGAAATGTTTAAAACTTCAATTTAATTTTTTAAATTAACTAAAATGCTTACAATTCCATCATTTTTAAAGATAAAGGGATGAAACTTGACAGCATGGTAGCTCTTAAGTAGGGATTGAGCCATGCCAAGTTGGAAGCAGATCTGTGTATGCCTTGAGTTTTAGGAATTTTTAAAACTTCAAACCTAATACTCCTCTTTGGGTTCTAGGGCCTTGAGCAGTACATTAAAAAAAAAGAAAGTAAAGATGAAGAGATGAAACTTGGCACCATGGTACCTCTTAAGTAAGGCTTTAGCCATGCCAAGTTGAAAGCAGATTGGTTCATGCCTTGAATTTTAGAAAAAAAATTGAAGTCAAACTTTTAAAAAAAATATCCTAAAAATCAAGGCATGAACCGATCTGCTTCCAACTTGGCATGGCTCAATTCTAGGGTGACCACTAGGGTGTGGCCTAGTGGCTAAAGTGTTGGACTGGGAGCTGGGAGATCTGGGTTCTACTCCCCACTTAGCCATGAAAACCCATTGGGTGACTTTGGGCCAGTTGCAGACTATCAACCCAACCCATCTCACAGGGTTGCTGTTGTGAGGATAAAATGGAGAGGAGGAGGATTATGTATGCCGCCTTGGGTTTCATGGCGGAAAAAAGGTGGGATATAAATGCAATAATAAATAATAAAAAACTGTCAGGATTTCCCCAGATTTCTCCTGGTTTTTGTTCTATCCTCAGTGTCAGGGGGGATTTTATGCAATAGTCTATAATAACCTGGAATTACACACTTTCCCTTTTAAGGCCACCATTAGCGTGGCAGGGGGGAATGGCATCATTTCTGGAGGTGCGTCATTCTCTCCCACTGCTCCAATCAAGGCCTTAAAAGGGAAAAATGTGTCATTCCCAGGCATTATAGAAAAGGGCCTGATTGGAGCGGTGGGGTGGGGTGAGAATGACATGCTTTCCCCTCCTCCGCTCCAATTGGGGACTTTAAGGTGGCCCCAGAAAGCCATTTTCCTGCCCCCCCCCACTAGGTGTCCACTTTTTTGGTTTCCCAAATATTTTTTTTTATTATTTATTTATTTATTTCATTTCTAACCCACCTCTCCATCTAGATCGAGGCGGGGAACAACACTGTGCAAGAACTGAGTAGGTCACCCTACTCAGTTCTTGCACTGGCTGCATATCCATCCCTAGATATTTACTCAAATGTAAGACCCACTGAATTTCCTTGGTTCTTGAAAAGCAAAACACTTGCTTTTAGATTTGCCAGTCTCAGCATTCTATGTGTGCTATGAATGCCTGCTCTGTCTGTCCCTATAGTTTCCTGCAAGGTCCAGCCAGGGGAAGCCAGCAAATTAAACCCAGGGATGGAGGGTGGGATTCCCTCAGGTTCATCTGACAGCAGGTGCTATAGAACATGGACCTTCCAGGAGTGTTGAGGCTGGATTTCTGGCAGACCCAGCCAGGCAACTTTATGGCCTGTTAGTCCCTCCATTTGGTAGCCCGCAGAGCACCTGCCTCATAAGGCAAATGGCCACATGAGAACTGTTATTATGGCCTGCTACTTTGTTTGTCTTTAGTAGTCTGTGGCCCAGATGTCTTCAGAAGGGGGAATAGTGTTTTGTGGTTGGGGTCAGTCTAAATTATCTCCAGGGGTCCCTTACTCAGTGCCTCTGATAGCAAAGAGATTGAGGATTTTCCCCAACTCTGTTACTCTTGAAGTTACTAGGCCTGTTGAAAATAGATTTTATAACATAAGCATGAAAACAGTGAATACCCCTTTTAACGTGTTAAACCAATGAAAACATGCCAAACAAGAAGTCTTAAGATATGAATGGTTTATAAAGAAAAGTAAATGCAAAAGAACATCAGATGCAGAAGTGAAATCTGACACATTACTATTAGTAGTAGTAGTAGTAGTAGTATCCTGCCTTTTGCCCAATGCTGGGCCTCAGGGCAGCCTTACAAAACTAAAACATATACAGCTAAAACCTATAAATAAGAATATATACAAAAGTTAAAAATATAATTAAATACTTTTCAATATTAAAGCATTTTAAACATTTTAAATACATAACAATTTAAAAGTCAAAGGTATAGACAGAGGTCCAGATGATTTGCCAAAGGCCTGCTGGAACAAAAAAGGGTTTGTCTGCTTCCAAAAACACATCAAGGAGGGAGCCAGTGTAGACTGCAAGGATTAGAAAGAAAATCCATGTGTACACTATGCAAAATAAACGACACCTCAACTGTTTCTAAACCTTATTAAAAAAAACAGGGTGACTAGGCCGAAACCAACGTTGTAGGCCCAGAAGCACTTTGAAAGGTTTCAACGTTGTACTTAAAACTTACACCAGCCCAAACTAATTAAATGAAGTGTTTGAAGCTTTCAACTTTATAGCAGTATGGACCAAACTCTTAGAAAAGAGGAAAATTAAAAGAAAGGTATAGCTACCTATTCCCAGGAGAGATCTGA
Organism: Anniella stebbinsi; assembly: GCA_029215795.1. NCBI lineage: Eukaryota > Metazoa > Chordata > Lepidosauria > Squamata > Anniellidae > Anniella > Anniella stebbinsi. Next base: position 53,348,155 of record JARDYH010000003.1, read on the forward strand.
AGATCAGGTTACCATGGATCCAGAGGAGCCACACCCTGCTTCACCAGGGAGCAAAAGAGCAAACTGGCCTTATGAAGATAGCCCAAAATACTCTCAGAGCCAAAGGAATGCATGTTCTAGAAGAGAAAAGAGAAACTCTTCTTCTTCTTCACTCAAAAGGTCTGTGCTAGAGTAGGCTGACCATATGAAAAGGAGGACAGGGCTCCTGTAACTTTAATAGTTGTAGAGAAAAGGGAATTTCAGCCAGTGTCATTTGTATGCAATTAGTTCCTGGTGAAATTTCCTCTTCATCACAACTGTTAAAGTTGCAGGGGCCCTGTCCTCCTTTTCATATGGACAGCCTAGAGGCAGCAGCCATTTCACTCAGCCACCCCACATTCTAAGGCAGGAAGGAGGGGGGAGAGTGACGCTACTGAGCATGTGTCAGTGTCGCGTTATGAGGGAAGATGGCCGCCTCATTGACTTGAATGAGAGGTTAAAATAGTCCTTAAAAGTCAACCGAAGGGAATTTTTAAAGAACGAAAAGCTTTCCACCAACTACAGTCAAGGAGGAAGAAGACCCCACCACTGGATTAATTATGCAAATTGTGAGCACAAAAATTATGCAAATTGTGAGCACAAAAAGTCTCAACCCGGAAGTAAATTTACAAAAGCACGGAGACAGGTTTGTATTCCTTTTCTACCTTAAACTGCTCTCTTTCCCTCAATCTTTCACCAATCTTCTTGAAATTTTCAGGTAATGTAAAACTAACATTTTTTTCTGGCATCTGTAAATTTCAGAAAGGTTGGTGAAACATTTTCGATTTTATGGCTGTTAGAATGACCCCCCCCCCAATTATCACTTTAACATGGCGGAATGTGTTTTTTACTGATGGCCCTTAGCAATGGAGGCACGACCGTGCCTCCATTAATATGTGAATAGGCTCAGAGGTTTTTTTGTAGGTTATGGGGCGGTATAAAAATGCAATAAATAAATAAATAAATTATAAATATTTTTGTGCATTTAGCGGGAGTTCAGCTTCTTTCCTGATCAGGAACATTTTTTTAAAAAAATGTATTTTATTTTTGCATGAGTGTATGTGATCTTTGAATTGATTGGCTGCATTCTGCTCTCACTAAACAGTATCCGATGCTTCAGTGTCATAAAGAGGCCATGTAAAATATACAAGGGTTAGCAGCTGTGCAACACGCTTTCCTTTGGCTAAAAGAGGCATAGAGGTGTGATAAACAATGGCTACTACAAAAACATCACTGCTAGTTAAATAAAACTCAAGTGACTATAATGAACTTAGATAGAGCCAAGCAAAACGCAGTTTGCCAGTAACGTTCACCCTCTCTTAAATGGCGAGGCTACCTTATTCATAATGTCTAGCGCTGCTCCAAATTGCAAAACTGCTCTATCTTTTGGGTGGGTCATAGGGAAGGCAAATAGAGGGAGAGGAATGTGGATGTTCAAGTGCTGAGGGAAGATGTTCAGAATGGGGGGAATTCTTAGTATTTGACAAGGTGGGTGAGTGCTCTCCATCTTAGGGTGACCAGATTTTGGAAAGCAAAATCCCAGTCCAAAATGGCCACCCCACCAAAGCAGCCCCCCTGAACATAAAATAATTAAAAAGGCTGCCTGCCATGCGGCCAACAAGCAGACACCCCCCGCCACCCCCCACCCGAAACAACCCCCCCTCACCAAGCCCCCCCCCAAAAAAAACCCAGCCCGGATCTGCCGGGTCCTCCGCTGCCATCGCCGATCTCCTCCACTGCTGTGTGACCCCCTGCAGCCCCCTCCCCCTTCTTTCCCTGCTCCTGGGCTCCCTGGAGGTACCTGAGGAACAGCAACAGCAGCAGCAGGCAAAGGAGGAGGAAGAGCCTGCTTTAAAATGCCCGAGCTGCTCCCCGGCCTCCACAGGAAACAAGTGCTCAGCGTTAGGGAGCGTCAACAAATTCCTTGTCTGGTGGCTAAAGCAGTTAGCCACCAGACAAGGAATTTGTTGACGCTCCCTAATGCTGAGCACTTGTTTCCTGCCAAGGGGGAGCAGCGCGGGCAGGAAAGAAGTGCTTAGCGTTAGGGAACGTCAACAAATTCCTTGTCTGGTGGCTAAAGCAGTTAGCCACCAGACAAGGAATTTGTTGACGCTCCCTAACGCTGAGCACTTCTTTCTTGCGAAGGCCAAGGAACAGCACAGGCATTTTAGGGCAGGAGGAGAGCTGATCCTTTCCCCGGTTTGCCCCCGCCGCCCCCCTGTTGGCCCGGATTGCCCCAGTTTTCCCGGTTAGGACCCGGAAATCCAGGGCGATCTGGTCACCCTACGTCTCTATTTTTCTTTTCTTTAACCATAACTAAGGTCAAGTTGCTGCATTCAACATCTGGTTGCCAGTCAGTTTAAAAAAATCCTTAAGAAAGATGCTTAGGACATTGCTATAGCATTTTTCCAAACAATATTCTACAGGGGAAAATGGCTACCCGATGAACCTATAATTTTTTCCATATGGAGTACCTGCAAGTCAGGTTATATCATAATCACAAAGCGACATTCCAGAATACATTCTTACAGAGATTTTCGATCTGACTGTGTCATGGCTCCAGGTTTGAAGACTTATTGACCCTGTTCAGACGAAACACTAAGCCACAGTGGTTAATTAAGCATTTTGAGCTAAACATTATGGCTTAAACACACTCACCTTTGCTGCAAAAGGGTTAGCGGCCTAACCATGGATTAGTGTGTTGTTGTCTAAACAGGCCTGGTGTCATCCCAAAGAGCACTCTGAGCCAAGTGAGGTGCTTGTCACCTCACTCCGAACCCTAACCCAGAGCAGTCCTAATGAGGAAGGTAGCATCCAACTACATTTTCGAATATCTGCAGGAATATAGCTCTCCGCAAATTCCTATGACTTTCTTCTGAGTTATCACCTCAGAGACCTGGTCTATGCTGGCACATGACATGACTATTTGTAACTCAGACATATTGGCTCAATTCCAAAGGAAGTTTAAGCACATTAAGGTCCCACTGAAATTAATCGGAGGTAAATTAGTCACAAATAACTTGTCCTATCAATTTCAATGGTACTAAAACATAACTGACTTTCTTTGGATTTGGACCAATGGAGGACTTTAAAATACATGCAAGCATCTAAAAACAAAAATAAGTTTAATACTATTTATTTGGGGGGTTGATATTAAAATGATATCACAAATACATCAAAATAAGCAAAATAGGCTAAAATATACATTAAATAATTTTATTTGGCTTTAATTGAAAGTTTTTTAATACAATGTTTTGTAATGGTTTAGTCTTAATTAAAAATAATAAATTATGATTTTTATTAACTTGTTATATTGACATATAATTGTGCATTATATTATAACCCCTCGATGTTTTCTTCTAAGTTATTTTCTGTTTATGGACGTGCTTCGAAAGGCAATCATTTAGACCCTGTAGTGGTACAGATGAACATAGATACGGTCTGGTTTGATTCTTAACACATGAGGTCTGCAGGGAATTGATTAGGTTTACCCCCATGTTATACACTCCCAAACATTGCTATCTTCTGGGGACTAGCAGAAGAGGGATGGCGATCTTGTCCCTCATCTAACAGCTGCTTGATTCTATGCTGGATGGAAAGGAGGGAAACAGCACTCCATCCCTCTTCTGTCAGCCCACTTACTCACCTGCATGGAATTTCTTGGTCACCTATGGTGACCACACTAGACCTTAAATACAAGGATGGCTTAGCCCCAACACAAGAGACATTTCCAAAGCTAAACACTTGACTTTTTCCATATAAGTTAATGACTGCCCTTTAGTTCATATGAGGAAAGGCCCAGAGAGCTTCGGCTATTGGGCGGTATAGAAATACAATAAATAAATAAATAAATAAATAAATAAATAAATAAAATGTTGCACTTGGGGTACTCATGCTTCATTGAACCTGCTCTCTTCCTGTAGGTTTATTATTGACCTTAAGGCTGGTTCTGAAGCTGAAACTACTACAGAATGCAGTGGCTAGGTTACTAACTGGGGTGCTTTACCACACACATATTATGTTGTGCTAAAGGATCTACATTGGCTGCCAGTCTGCTACTGAGCTAGGTTTAAAGTGTGAGTATTAGTATACAAAGCCCTATAGAACTCAGGAACAGGTTATCTCAAGGGCCATCTCCCACTATGCCGACCTCCCAGGCCATTCCAATCTTCAGGGGAGGCCTTATTGTATGTGCCATGGCCTATGGATTTCCATTTGGTGGCAACAAGGACACAGGCCTACTCTGCAGTGACTCCGCCTTGTAGAATGATCTCCCCCATGAGGTGTCAAGCCTCAACATTGGCATATGTTAGGCATTTATGGAAAACATACCTCTTTACTTTGGCTGTCCCCCAGCCATGAGATTTCTTTCTACCAGTCTCATGATATTATTTTTTGTTTACGTATGTCTCTCTGTGTGTGTAGTTTTTGTTTGTTTATTTTGCTTGTATTTATTCTCTTGTAAACCACTTCAGGATTTGTTTCAAATGAGAAGCAATATGCAAATATTGCTAATAAATAAGTAAATATCTGAAAAATTTGGAGAATCTCAGATTATTTTTCCAAGCCTCTCATTTTTGTCCTTGCAACGAGGAGTAGCCCTACCATACAGCTGAGTGAAGAAACCTGCTTCAAGAAGCATCATGAAGGGAGATAAAATGAAGGCACAAACTAGTGTCTAAATGGTGCAGCAAGACTGTCTTAAAAGTTGACTCTAGCAAGGGGGGAGGCAGTGGGCACCATGTGGGCTCTGCCTCAGGCAGCAAAATATCCGGAGTCAGCATTGCCTACAACCTCTTGCTTTTTTCCTCTTCAATGTAACAGAAAAACATTTGCGGTATTACATTGCATGGAAAAAGCCAGCAATTCTGCTCCAGCTCAGATTTCAACCCGAACTAGAGAAGAATTTTGGAGCTTTTGAAACTCACCTCCTCTTTGAGACAGGCTTTATTGAGGCATCAAAATTCTTTTCTGAGCAGGTGCACAAGAACTTAACAAGCACTTTGAGTTGCAGTCTCTCAAAGGGTTTTCAATATGAAAACTCTTCATCTAGACCAGAAGTCCTCAAACTGCGGTCCACAAGCTCCATTCAGGTGATCCATGGAAAGGTTTCAGGAGAGTCAAGAATACCTGTTCTCCTCCTTACACTTGATGATGATGATGATGATGATCATGACGACCATGATTTGACAATGGGGTTCAAGGTTTTTTTAAACCAGGGCTGAAATATCAAACAAGCTAACAAGGCTCTGGCTTAGGACCCATGATTTTCATAATACAAAGCTAATGACATCAACATATACAGGAACACCCATCACATGAGAACGGGAAGACTACAGTTATTAAAATATGAGTTATGACTGTGCTTTAATTTGTAGAACAAAGGAAGTTTATTAAGTGGTTTGCAGAGACCCCAGCAATTTTTACATGAGCAGTGAAGAAAAATATTTGAGAACTACTGTTCTAGATGTACCCCCTCATAATGTGGGGAGGGGGGCAGTTTCCACCCTTTCAACTGCTCGTCCATATGTGGAATGGAAATTTCCATCCATATCAGATCCATTTTTATGTACCCACATTGGTATGGGGGCATTTATCTATGAGGCAACTCCACAAATTCACATCCGGCTGTTTTGGATAGTTAAAATGGGAATAACTATCACAAACACATCCACATCCCCACCTGCCTATTCATATCTTCTGAGTAGCTGTAGATGGACCCACTGGCACCTGGGAGCCACTTAACCATGAAGTGATCCACATACCTAAGGGCTGCATCTTAAAGCCCAACCATGTGGGCAGAGCCAATAGCATGAGCCTTTCCTATGCAATTGCCCACCTTCCTGGCAGGCTGCCAGTTTTGTATGAAAGACCACGTAATCTGTTATGCCCACATGTCAGGAACATAGCTCCCAGCAATGTGGATTCACTTTCTCCCACACATCTGCAAATACATTTAAAGGGTACCTTAGTGATCATGAATTGGACAGGACAGGGGGGTCACTTTCCCAAACCAACAAACCAGAGCTTAAGTATATGGATTTAGATATTCATATACAGCATAATCTTTGCAGGTATAAACATATTTTATGTATTTACTGTTTTTACATAGTGGTCAACAGCTACCAAGCACAATATATATAGAAAATAATTGATAAAACAGGTAGAATATGAGCAAATTAGTGGCTTGTTTGTGCCTTCTGGGACAATGTTTTGTTTTCTTCATTTGCTTCCTTTTGCCAAGAAAACAATGTCAAAATCTTGCTGCAGAACTATCACTAGTAGACTCTGGAACTGCATTTTTGTGGTATTTTATCAAATTTAACAGCAACTGCTGTGAAATATCCAACTATGCTGCAGAGGCTCTAAAGGTAACAGAAAAAGGGAAACTGAACTACACAAATTTTTATCCAGTACATAAAATCAGTAAGCGCGGGCATAAATTAAACTGTACTACAGTGATAAAAATAACTGAGAGTCTTTAAATGATCTCCCATAAATACATTAAATGAACCCAATTAAAACTAAGATAGCTTTCATATCCTACCAGAAAAATGGTAAGATTTCTAAATCATTAGTAACCATATTCTGCAATGGAGTGGTACTGCAATCTTCTAAAAATGTAGCCACATTTACATCATCATGAGAGCTCGAAGATGCTATGGCTTTTTGCATCCTGTATTACAAATATAACAGAGCCAGTTAAAAAAATACATTTGTAATAAATCACTTTTAATGTAGCTGGATTCACTTCAAACTAATTTCACCATCAAGAGATAAAGTCTGAGATTAACTGAGATTTTTTCTACTACGTAGAGCAGTGGTGCAGAATCTCCAGCCTGTGGGCCAAAGCCAGCCTGCAGGCTATCCGAATTCAGCCTGTGGAATCTTGGGTTTTTCCAAGGGGCAGAGCTTAGGCTCCCAGCCCCACCCACTGGAGGAAACCCCTTGGAGGGCATCTTCCCACTGCTATCTCCATCTTGAGATCAGAGATAACTGCAGGGATTCCTCCAGTAGTATGCACTAGTAATGGAACCTCCACTGTTATCTCTCATCTTTGATTGGAGATAGCAATGGGGGCAACATGTGCAGGGACAGCTGCCACTCTTCCTCACTCAGGTGATTCCCACCACTCCAATCATCATGCCTAATCAGATTGGAGATAGCAGCAAGGATACAGCAGAGCATGGGCCTGGTTCCCTTTGTCCATGCTGGAAAGGTGCCTTCTTCCAGCATGAAGGAAAAACCAAACTTAGCGGGTCATGTCAGTGGACAGGGACATCATCCAGCCTGCAGTGGGCCTGGTGAGCTGGGCGTGGAGTATCTGACCCACTGCACTCCTGACATGGAATATTAGGTAAAACTTTTTAAACCACCTGCTCCCAATGAAACCATTCATGCAAAACTACCTATAAATGATGAACAGCACATTTCATGTGAATTTTCCCATATAGATTTGCACAGCTGCTGTGATCATCATCAGAGGCCCCCCTGGTTGTGCCACATCCTGCAGAGGTCCATCTGGCGAGGAGGAAAAAAGGCCTTTTCCAGGGAGGCACCCACTCTCTGGAATACCCTCCCCAGAAATAAAACATGTGCTACTCTGTTGCAGTTTGGGCACACACTGAAAACGTTTTTATTCACTTCAGCATTTCCTAGTCCATGAGACCTGCTGTTATGATTTTTATTAACTGCTTTGTTATATATTTGTGCTTTCATTTTAACCATAATGTATAATTCTATTGTAGTTTTATTGTTCTACACATGTTGTACATGGCAGGCAGTAGATAAACGATTTAAATAAATAAATAAAATTCAAGCCAGTTTGGGTGTTCCCTGATTTAATATAATGGCAGTGACTTCTTCATCTCCTCCCATTGATGTGCTAGTAGTTTTCAGCATCTAGGAAGCCCAAACCACCTATACTCTGATTGGAAATTTGGGTTGCACTGAGTGCACACTGGCAGAACCATGGGTACCTCCATGCTGAACTTGCCATGTTTTCATATAACAATCACCAAATACGGCAATGATTTCCTGAAAGATAGCTTCAAGGTACACCTTAAAACTAATAGCTGTATTATGCGATAAGCTTCTGTGGATTAACCATTAAGCAATATAAGCACGAGCTTAGGGCACCAAGGGAAGGGGGCACCACAGAGTACTGGTGCCATAGCTGTAACCATCTAATTTTAAGGAATATATAAATATAATTAAAAATAGTTTATATTTAATATAGTCATGTGTTCTGGCGTGCCTTGAAGAAAACTGCATTTTTGAATGCCTTATTTCACCTTCAGCACTTATTGAGTCTTAATGTCTTGCCGGCTAAGCAATGGAAGGGCCAAGGGGACACCATTATTGGGCTGTGCTTAGGGCATCAACTGGCCTTAACCCGCCCCTGACTACAGTAGACTTCTGGAGAACAGTTGAACAGGTTTATTAAAGGTAACAAATATAACTGGCCTTGAGTCTCACAAACACAGGACTGACCAAGGGGAGGAGAAGAACAAAGAATATAAGTCCCACCCACTGAATTATTGGAGGAGGAATGGCTGCAGCCAATCTCATTCTAACCCTTCACAGACCATACACCTGTCATGACTCAAGCTCACCCCAAGCTTCTGTTCACGAACTTTAGGCAAACTGCTGACACACTCCAACAACGGTGAGACTTCTTTTATTGTAAATCACACGGAATTCAAAGCATGACGGTTTCATTACTGCAAACAAACACTTGAAGCTGAAGACAGACCAGACAGCTTTCAGGTACAACGGCTTAATGTGAACAGTACTCACACAGGGGGAGACATTTAGAGTTAGCCCCAGTCCCTTGAGGTCAGAAGTGGCCACACTACACTGGAATCCTCAGGAACATAGGGAGACTCACGGAGAAACCCTCCAGACAGTAGGTAAGACTATCTTGAACGAAACCAGACTCAGCCTGTCGGGGAACACTGAGCAGATCACCGGAACAAGACGTCAGGGAATGAATCTCTTCGACCCAGGGAGCCTTCCCAATTCTCATAGCTTTAGCACTGAGGAAGGTCCTCTCACAGGTCCCACACACACAGAATTGTAGAACAGCAACGATCAGCCTCAGTTTCCCCATGCCCGTACTTTGGCTCCATGCAGGGAAACAGCAGGCTATAGAACACGAATCCAGAACAGTAATCTCAAGTCCAAATCTATGAAAAGCCACAGCGCACTTTTCATGGCATAGTTCTTAGAAGATCCAAGTCCAAACAGCAACAGAACATGTACAGAGTGCATCAAACAGTTCTAAATCAGATAGAATCCCAAACATGAGTTTCTTGGCAAGTATAGAACTAGATGAAGAGGCATAGCGTTGAACAGCAGAGAATCAAAGCAGCAGACGAGCAGCAAGAGGAAGACGAGATAATTCCTAGCGAAGCAGTCCTTCTTCACACGTAGCTAATATAGGATGGAGGCTGGCTAATTCTAAGCTACTTTGACAGACAGGGCTTCAGGCCTGTAATCTAAACTCATGTGCCAACAGGGCGGCACAGTTCAACCTCCTCTTGATGACGACACTATGTCAGAGACGTCTTGCGAGACAGCCCTCACCTTTTCTAAACAAGCCTTCGTTCCCAGGAACATTCAAGGCTTCGGCCCACAGTTACAGATAAGCACAGAACAGAGACAGTTGCTTCTCATAACAATTGTCAAGCCTTCAAGTCACAATTCACTAGGCCAGCCTAGTGAATTGTTTATGAAGCACCTGACCTCCGACACACCTTTCTAACTGTACTGATGTCTTCAACTCCAGATACAGAGACATGTATCCTGTTTCCTCTGGCAACAGTAACTGCGTTGCCTTGTCAGCAGTAACATAGATGCCTCCCAGATACACTAGGGGAAAAACTTTTACTCTTCAATGTTACTAATGGCTAGTAACTTTAGAAAATCAGGACCATAACAGAAGGTTTGGTAATTTGATGCTAATTTCTCCTGCAAGCTGGGGATCTTGTATACCAAGTGATGGTGCAGATAATATGGTGACGATTTGTAGCCAAATGCAGTTACCCAATCAGCTGGTATTAAAGTGATATGGATGATTGGGAAGCGCCATCTGCCAACAGCTTGTTACACTCTCGGCTGGAACACCATTTAGCTTTCAACCAAGTCTGTGCTTCCAGTACTTCATCCATTTGATTCCTCTGTCATTTTCCCCCTGATTGTGTCTTTGAGTTGAAGTTTTGATTGTAAGCATAAGGGCAAGTCCTGCAGTGTAGTAACAGTAGTAGGAGTACTAGCAGTTCATAACCATAACTTCTTGTCATAGGAGCATGTACCTATTTCTACAATTAAGATCTTGGTCTTCCATAAAAAGTAGAGATTTATTAATCTGTCAACATTTTCAAAAGAAGCCAACAAATCAAACAGATAACTTGGCCAACTGTAATTTATTTTACAGCTTAGTGTGCACAGAGAAAATCCTCAAGTGTTTTCTCAGTACGTTCTCATAGTTCACGCACTGTAGGATCCGTTAGCTACCTGACATAAGCTTTTTCCAAACAACTTTCAGTCTTCAAATAAGGAAGTGTGTGCACTTTTTCAGATATTTCTTAAAGAGTAACAGATTCCTTAATCAGCAACATTTTAGAAGTTAAGATAATCCCAGCGTATAATTAATTAAAATCTGAAAGGGTTTAGAAAAAGACAGGAGCAAGAACTACATTATAAAGCTTCTCTTGCAGAAGGCACTTTTAAGGTCACAATGAAGCATCCTTGAAAGAACGATAATAGCCAAAATCACATTTTAATGAGTTACAATTACAATGAATTATAATTCAATGCATGTTCTAAATTATTGATCTTAGCCATTTTTTAAAAAATAGCTACATATTGTATTGAAAAGGCAACTAAGTCTAAGCCCGGTTTTGGACCTGAATCTAGTTTTTACAGTTTCTCAACCCAAGGTGGCAGTGTTCCCTTCAGGGATGGCTGTAGCTGCACAGTCAGACAGAAGTGCTGGAAGGCGTCCAAAACATTCAGACAAGCAGTCTTTAATGCCTGATAACTTATTTCTATCTGTGGTGAACTGACACACTTATCAGATAGTATTTTATGTCAGTCTAATATATCTAGTACTTTAGAAAATGTTTTCTACAAACATGATATCTGCTTCCATTTTTCCAGGCTACCTGCCTGTACAATATACCCATGCTGTATCTTCTATAAAGTGTTAATGCCAAAAAACACCACAAACCACCCATTAACACCTATATGACTGTCAAGTATAATTATATATGATTTTGTTCAACAAAAATTACTTCAGGAAACTTTCCCTCATAGGATTATTTAAACAATTCATTTCTTACTGGCTAAAACCAATATTCTTTGCAAGCTTTGTACTTAAATCTTCAAGCTTGAGCAAGATGTTGCACATAAAATGGTGTTTTAATGTGTTTTCTCTCTGCCTGAACACCATATGTGTATGAGTTTACAGTTAGCCACCAATGGGATTATTTTTTCTAGACCAAAATTAAATCAGATAAAGGCAAATGTAAGCAAGGTCAAAGATACTTGTCTGCACAGGTGGAACTACAAGATCCACATGAGATATTTATCCTAACAAATTATTGAGGCAAAACGCAGCCCCATAAGGCAAATAGCCAACATGTGTAAGTGTCATCAACATGACAAACAGTAAAAAACTGTTTTACAACACCACATTAAGATGCAAGACTTGGGTCTGGAAAGTCCAGGTGTAAAGCTCTGCAGAGCTTTAATGCTCTATAAGCATCCATGAACAAGCCATCATCAATCAGGCAAGTGAGAAAAAGATGCTGCACCAGAATCCATGAAAGAAGTGCAGGATTCAAACATAATAATTAGCAAGTTCTGAGATTTCGTCTCTTTCTCACGCTCTAGTATAACTCCAAAATAAAATGTAAGGGAATGGGGAATGAAGATGAAGAGGTGATCTCTGTTCTCAGCAATTTCGACTGAGTGCTACGGGAGAAAGTAGAGAACATATTATAGCTTTCTCTAAATGAGCAATTTATAGCACGCTTGTGACTGGCCACTCATGGAAGTCGTCATCAGTCAGGAAGTCTCCCACCCCTTTTCCCTCACCCTATCCCACTGTCAGAAAACACAGATAAAATCAGCTTTAGAAAATAAATCCAGCAAATCATACTGTGTATTGTGCTATAATTCCACTACAAGATAGCGGTGTCTCATTGATTTGAATGGAAGTCCAAATTCAAGGCAGAGATAGGAAGTATTCCATTCAAATCACATGGCCGCCCATGTAATGAGCTGACGGCGATTTTGAGATGAAAATGGAAACAGAAAGCAATGAGTTGTGTGTGTTTAAATGCAGAGAAGCTCTACATAGGACATAGCTGGAGTGGCCACATAATCCACAAACTGGCACCATCAGGTTCAAGAGTCAGGTTTCAACTCTACCCAAATAGTGTCCCCAGATAGTCATTTGTACTTCCTCCCAAAGTAGTGAATACATGACATTCATTCTTAAGGGAATAAAGCGTGGTACTCTGGAACACTGCTAAGGTGGAGGCAAAACTTGGTTTCACTGCCCTCAAGAATTGGTGGCCTAATGATAAGAAGCATAATGGGTCTCTGAGTACAAAGCCCATCCGTGAGGAACATTCAGCTAGTAAATAATGACAAGCCCACCACATTAGCCTCCATAACCTGGAGTTTCACAGGCACATCAAAGCCGTGGCAGGGAAATAGTGCACACACATCAATATATGCAGCACAAGGTCACTCCCACATAGCAAAAGTCAATAAAATGTAACCATGCTGAAAGGAAGACTAAGATCACCATAGAAATAACAAAGATGATGAGACAATTGTTGATGGCGGACAAAAAAGAAGCACATGAAGGCTAGAGACAATTTCCTAATTTAATGCTTCTATGTATGTTCAGGCTTCCATTCCTAAAGCAATTTAATATTAATCACATCTTGAAACATTCCTATAAAATATATTCTGATTTAAATGGGAGATGAAAAGGGATAATGTCTCAATCCCTCTGTTCGGTTGATTCATTACATCCATCAAGACAGGTTTGTTGGAAGTAAAAGGAAAAAAAGGGATCCATCACTCAACATCACAACATAAATCAAAACACACAGAACAAAAAGAAAATACACTATTATTAATTATCATTATGAAAACTGTATCAGACTTTAAAGGGAATTCACAGGAGACTAGAAGCTCTACACAGCATGTAATGGTTACTAGTCTGTCTAAGGAATATAGTTAAAACTTAGCATCCTAACCCAGGGATCCCCAACATGGGGTCTGCAGGCACCATATTTTTTTTTACATTTTTTAAAAAATTATTTATTTTTCAATTTTTTTAAATATACATACACAAATTTGTATGAAATGCATTCAACTTTTGAGCAATCATACATGGGCTGCAACAAAGGTGGACTCAATATCCAAATAATTATCCATTTGAAGGTGGTCTATATACTACTCTTTCAAATATTGCAAGTGTTGTAAGGTCCTCAATCCATTGCATTATAGAAGGTGTGTTTATCCTTCCAATGTTGTAATATCAGTCTTTTAGCTGTCAAAAGGGTGCAGGGAACTCATTTACACTGACCTTTGTTTTCCATGAAGCAGGTAAATAATTTCAAAAGAACGTATACATCAAAGAATATTAAAGACTATTCCAGTACAAAAAAAATCTGTGTAATAACCTCCCTACAAAGAGTCGCAACTCCTGGACATTGCCAAAACATGTTTTAAAGAAGCATTAGCTGTATTGCACCACCAACAATTAGCTGAATTAGGCAGTCTCTTATTAAAGAAAAGTTGTGGTGTCCAATAGCCACAAAGTAAACATGTTTGCTAAATAAGACGCCACTTAAGTCCCGGAGATGCAAAAGGTAGTTGCCAAAGTGGCAACCCACTGGGCATTTTGTAGTGGTGCCCACAGCAGTATCTCACATTCCCAAATGCACCCACAGGCCAAAAAGGTTGGGGATCCCCGTCCTAATCAGTTTGTGGACATGAAGAACTGACAGTCCCACTATACTAAAACGTTGTTACACATAGTGATTTTGGTGTGTGTGGGGGGGGAAATCAATGTCACCCTTTAACCCTGGACAGACACCTGTCAGGTATGCTTTAAGGTGGATTCCTGCATTGAGCAGGGGGTTGGACTTGATGGCCTTATAGGCCCCTCCCAACTCTCTATAGACACAGGTGTAGATGATGGCTGAATATTATTATGTACAAATTATAGTCAAAATTGTATTTTATAAGATCAAGCAGATTCTGCAAAAGCTTAAAGCACCATGAAATTCCAATCATTACTTTCTATTACTTTGCATTGTCAGAAATGTGAGCTTCCTCTGCAACATGTATCCAATGCTCGCTATCCACTGAAGCATTGGAAACCACCGGTGGAAGAGATTTCCCCCTCCGTCTGCAGTCTTCACAAAGTTTTCTAGATGGCTTGCCTTTGCAGTGATGTGTGTCTGTTTTACTTTAAACAAAAATTAAAATGCAGTAGTGGCTGTGTAGGCTCCGACACCAGCTGCTTCTTGATGGCTACCATTTTTTTCCAAGAATTCCCTGGATTGTTCAGAAAGGGGAAGATGGCCCTTCATGGTTGTCCACCATTTTTCAGCCAGGATGCCATAGAACAATACTGTATCTGAAGCATATTGTGCAGGGGAAGAATTAGGATTACCAAGAGGCAGGCTGTATGAGGACCTCCTCCAGCACCTGTTTAAAACAATTTTAAAAATAAAATAAAACATGATTCTGCTCAAAAGATGCCTCCCTCAAATTTCAAAGACTTCACCACCCCTTTAAGAAAACGGTCGAATTAGCCCTCAAGTTCACCACCTAAGAATGGGGTGGCCAATTTGTGGGCTGTTTTCAGTTCAGCCCTCGTTAAGTGATGACAAATACATTTTACAAATGGTAATGTAGGAACATTTGTTTATATACACTCACTCTTATCCATGCCTTATCACTTGTCAGCTGCCAATAAGCACACTGTTGCTGCAGTAGCAAATGGAAAAGACGTTCATTTCCAAATGGCACTTTGGTATGCAGCTGCTCTATTGCAAATCAATTCATTGAAGGGAAGTTGCACATAAGACAGTACTATGGAATTTCCCAAGATGTGAGTAGGAAGTTATCACAGCACATTTTTCATATTAGGAAAAGGAAATAAATATTTCTATTTTAAATGAAAAGCAGAAATATGCATCAGGAGAGTTTATTCACCAGCAATAACCTCCAGAATACACCTGAAACATGTATTTAGCTATATAATATTTGACATTACTCCAGGTTCTGATAGGATCGCTTGTGTTACAGTGTTCTTCATGATAGTCTACAAGAAGCGGGATTATATTCACATGCCTTTAATTAACACAATGAAGGGACAAAAAGAAACAGAAAAGGCAATAACACTGTTTCACTGTTCCATAAGCAATAAAGTTGATAATAAATATTACATGAAATTTAGAAGTAAGATTGATTTATTTGCATTGGCAATAGAGTAAAAAGGTTGTATCACATTTTAGGCAGAATACACTCTGCAGAGATTTCATGTTATTAACTAAAATACAAGTAACCACATGACTTTTCATTCTGGAATTAGAGAATGCCCGGAAATCAACTTTTACAGGATAACATGAATGCAATGCTGAGATTGTTTGTTTAGGAGTAAGATTTATTTATTCAGAGACACTTAATTCTGAGTAAATATGATCAAGATGGTCATGTAAGAATCCCAGTACCATTAGGGTTCGAATTTAAGAGCCACACATTGCCAGTCATTCTACCGCACATCTAGACCTGATGTGTGGTAAAAAAAAAATCTTCCTCCCCATTTGGTACGATACAGGCAATCAATCAAACCAAGGTGAGAAACAGCTCTAATGTTGTATGAAATATGAAACATACAGATAAACATAGAGATTTGTATTTGTATGAAATACAGAGATTTATAATACGTCTGAATGTTAAAATCTGTAACATCCGGGCACAGAGCATCACACAGCAGAAATGAATATGCAATGCTATTACCATATTTCATCGAATCTAAGATGCCATCAATTCTAAGATGCACCTTAATTTCAGGGCCACCAACAGGGAAAAACTTTGTGTCGATTCTAAGACGCACTTTAATTTCAGGACCACCTTAATTTCAGCACCCCTTCTGCCCTTTCCCCCCACTCCCCTCCATCGCCATCACCCATCCTCGTCGCCGCCGCCGCAGCTCCATGCCGCTGCCAGCGCTCGCTTCGGCCTGGCAAGGCATCGGTACTAGGACTCCGGGGAGGGGGGAGCGGAGACTTGCGGGACCCTAACCCTCCCCCTCCCCACTTACCTCGATCGGTGGCGCCTTGGCCTGGCAAGGCATCGTTACTGGGAATTAGGCTGCGATCCCACGAGATCTCGCGGGATCACGGCCTAGTTTCCAGTACTGATGCCTTTCCAGGCCAACGCGGCAGCAATCAAGGTAAGTGGGGAAGGGGGACTTGCAGGGCCCTAATCCTCCCCCCTCCCCATTTACATCGATCAGCAGCGCCTCGGCCTGGCAAGGCATCGGTACTGGGAACTAGGCCGCGATCCCGCAAGATCTCCCAGTACTGATGCCTTTCCAGGCCGAGGCAGCAGCCTTGTGGGGTCCCTCGGGACCCGCTAGGGCGAGTCACGGGGGAGGGGGCATGCAGAGCCGTAGTGTCTTCTGCAAAGCACAGGAGAAATCCAGCAATTCTAAGACACCATCAATTCTACGGCGCACCCTGTTTTTACAGATGTGTCTTAGAATTGATGAAATACGGTAATTCAAGCTACATTAAGCCTTGGAAA
Source organism: Anniella stebbinsi (assembly GCA_029215795.1). Classification (NCBI taxonomy): domain Eukaryota; kingdom Metazoa; phylum Chordata; class Lepidosauria; order Squamata; family Anniellidae; genus Anniella; species Anniella stebbinsi. Next base: position 53,365,021 of record JARDYH010000003.1, read on the forward strand.
AACATTTTAGCCACATATTTAGCCCAGTATTTTCTTTTCCATCTATTCTCTGTTAACTTTCTCTCTTTATATCCTTTGGTACATACTCTTCTCTTTCTCTACACACATCAGGCTTCTCTGCATCTTATATCCCTCCTATGTATGCAGCTTTAGGGTAAATGCCTATATAACTGTCTTAATTGAGAGTCGAACAGGAAGTAATACCGCAATATGGATACAATTTAAGAAAACACTACGTTACAGACCCCTCTTTTTCTCTCTGCATCCCATATCACTCTCACCTTTTTCTGTGGCTGTGCCATCGCAGATCCTTGTGGTCCATCTGCCACCCTACCCCATCGATTTCTCTAAACCTCCATTATCTGTTGCTCCCCCTTTTCTCTCTGCACCCCATAACATTCTCTCTTCACCACCACAGGTTCATTCATACTTTGCACCTTTTCTCTCTTCATCTGATAGTACTCTCCCTCCTTCTTTCCCACCTCCTCTTCTCTCTGCCCCTCCATCTTTTGCTCAGTTTTCTTCCTTCAGCTTTTCTTTTTCTCTGTTCTGTCCCCAACATGATCTCTATTCCTCCTCACTGAAGTTGATACCAAAGGTAGGCATGGCTTTTACTTTCCCATTGATTCAAGCTATGAAAGTGTAAGATGCTGGTGGGACATGCCTGCTGCATTATATTAGGTTGACAAAATGGTGGAAACTCATTGAATGCCTCCAAAACTCAGAGAGAAGATGAGCAATCTTGACTGGCCTATGGAAGCCTTAGATTTCCCCAGAAAATGGTAGGAATGGGCCACAAAAAATAGAGGCACTTGGAATTTCCTTGACACCACAGATTGGGCCTTATGTTATGCCAGCCTGGTATACAACGAAGTTAATGTTTCGTGAAGGTCTGGCATGCCAGGCTCTATGTGTATGTATATGTATGTAAAACATGAATGTAGAGCCTCTTTCCACATGAGGGCTGAATTCCATTTTGAAGCTCTCAGGGACCACATTCCAGTATCAGGCAGGGCAAAAAGAGTTTACAAAACCCAAAATACCAGCATTGTTTAGCTTAAAGGTCTTAGTGTCAATAACTACACCTTGGGAGAGGCATTTCCATCTTTTAGAATGGGGACAATACTGCCCAAACCTGGGAAACCACCAAGCCATCAGCAGTCAGGGGAAGAGGCATGCCCTTTTGGGTAACCCCGGAAGGACCAGATTGAGCCACGATACTTGATGTAAGGGTAAGCAGAACACATTTATTTAGGACAAAGAATTCAATGCATAGTTTGGAGGGGATTAGTGTGGGTTGTATGTACCTTTTCATTCTTCACCCAGTTGGACCAAACTACAACTTTCAATCAAGAACGTCTGACCCAATATTTTGCCTGAACAACCACTAAATATTATTGAGAGTACAAACACCACTATGCACAATAAGCAATTTAATGTGATAATATAGAGATATGCATTGTAATGCCACTGTGTGTGTATGTTTGTGGGGGCACACTGGATTACTGTGAACACTATGAGGAAACTTTTGCATTGTTTAGTTATTACATTCCCATATCTGTGTGCGTATTTTCACAGAACAACATTAATTTTAACTCCTCAGTGAAAAAGAAACCTCCATTTATGAAAAACAATGGAACAAAATATCACCCAAGACTCCTTAGCTTTTCAGACTAAATTAAGGCAATCTAGAGGGATTTGAGCTATTTAGGAAGGACTGAACAATCTGTATTGATGAATAATCAAGATAATTCAGGACAAAAAAAGGGTCAAAACATAAGTTTTGAAATTTCTCTATGGACCAATTTTAAATTAATTTTATCTCTAACTAATTAGAATATTCACTCTATGTATTACAAAAAAAAATCTATCTGCTGTAGTGGAAAAGTTTTTTAAAGCGCAAATCAATTTTCCAGTGTGTCCCAATGCAAACTTTTATTTTAGTCCATCAAACCTATTTGGGAAACAATACCCTAGGGGTTGATACTGCACAACCTATTTTATGGGACTCCTGTACAAGGTGGCCAGGGGCAGTGGAATGTATCTTAAAGAACTTAAAATACAATTACAACTGAGAAGCCATTTTCCAGAGCCTCTTGCAGCATCGTGGACACAATGGGCAAAGAAAAGTTCCAGGCCCCAGAGACAAACTTCTGAACCCAGTAACCTAGCCCTGGCGCTAGGCAATCACCATAATTGAGAGCAAGCACCTGGATCCTGAGCTTGGTTTTTTTTATTAATAATAATATAAAATCCATAAGCAAGTCACATATGAATATTAAAAGTCACATTTAAATTTATTATTTTATTACATTTATATACTGCCCCATAGCCAAAGCTCTCTGGGCGGTTTACAAAATGTTAACAGATTGAACATTAAAAAGTCAATATACAAAATTTAAAACCATAACACATAAAAATAGTTGATATTTAAAACATTTTAAGCTTTTACACCTGGCCAAAAATGCAGTTAAAAACCGCAACCTAAGCTGTTAAAATGCCTGGGGAAAAAGTTTTGACCTGGCACCAAAAGCATAACAGTGTTGGCGCCAGGCGGGCCTCATCGGGGAGATCATTCCATAATTGGGGGCCACCACAGAGAAGGCCCTCTCCCTTGTTGCTGTCCTCTGAGCTTCCCTCAGAATAGGCACCCAGAGGAGGATCTTAGATGTTGAGCGTAGTGTATGGGTTGGTTCATGTCGGGAGAGCCATTCCATCAGGTATTATAGTCCCAAGCCGTGTAAGGCTTTATAGGTTAAAACCAGCACCTTGAGTCGGGCTCAGAAACATATAGGCAGCCAATGCAAGTGGGCCAGAATTGGTCTTATATGTTCAAATCTTCTGGTCCCTGTTACCAATCTGGCCACTGCTTTTTGCACAAGCTGCAACTTCAAAGGCAGCCCCACGTAGAGCACATTGCTGTAATCTAACTTGGAGGTTACCAGAGCATAGACAACTGAAGCCAGGTTATCCCTGTCCAGACAGGGGCGTAGCTGGGCCACCAACCGAAGTTGGTAGAAGGCACTCCGTGCTGAGGCCACCTGCACCTCAAGTGACAGAGATGGTTCTAGGAGAAACCCCAAGCTATGAACTTGCTCCTTCAAGGGGACTGAAACCCCATCCAGAACAGGTTGAACACCCTCCATCCGATCAGCAGAACCACCCACTAACAGCGTCTCAGTCTTGTCTGGATTGAGTTTCAGTTTATTAGCTCTCACTCATCCATTGTCACAGCCAGGCACCGGTTCAACACATCCACAGCCTCACCTGATGAAGATGAAAAGAAAAAATACAACTGCGTGTCATCAGTGTACTGATGACAATGCACTCCAAACCTCTGGATGACCGCACCCAACGGTTTCATGTAGATATTGAACAACATGAGGGACAAGACTGACCCTTGCAGAACCCCATCTTGGAGAATCCACAGGGCTGAGCAATGGCCCCCAAGCACCACCTTCTGGAGCCGACTGGCCAAGTAGGAGTGGAACCACTGCAATGCAATGCCTCCCACTCCTAACTCAGCCAGTCGTCCCAGAAGGATACCATGGTCAACTGTATCGAAAGCTGCTGAGAGATCAAGGAGAATCAACAGAGTCACACTCCCCCTGTCTTTCTCCCAACAGCTCATCATACAGGGCGACCAAGGCTGTTTCTGTGCCAAAACCAGGCCTGAAACCCAACTGAAATGGATCCAGATAATCGGTCTCATCCAAGAGTGTCTGGAGCTGGCCCACAACCACCCGCTTGAGGACCTTGCCCAGGAATGGAACATTTGCCACCAGCCTATAGTTATTAAGATTTTCCGGATCCAGGGAAGCTTTCTTCTGGAGTGGTCTCACTACCGCCTCTTTCAAACGGTCTGGGACCACTCCCTCTCGCAGAGAGGCATTAATTACTTCCCTGGCCCAGCTGGCTGTTCCATCTCTGCTAGCTTTTATAAGTCAAGAGGGGCAAGGATCCAATACAGAGTTAGTTGCACAAACCTGTCCAAGCACTTTGTTCACGTCCTCGAGCTGTGCCAACTGAAACTCATCCAAGAAAACAGGACAAGCCTGTGCTCTGGATACCTCACTTGATTCATCTGCTATAACACTGGAGTCTAAGTCCTGGAGAATGCCAAAGATTTTATCCCAGAAGTGCCTAGCAAATATATTACAGCGGGCCTCAGATGGTTCTACCATGTCCTTGGGGCCCGCATGTAGAAGCCCCCGGACAACTCTGAAAAGCTCCGCTGGGCAGCAGATTGATGATGTAATAGTTGCTGCAAATTATTAGTTTTTTGCTTCCCTCATTCCCCCTGAATACAGCTTACCATAGGCACTTACCAGTGTTTTATTGCATCCACTAGGAGTTCGTCTCCATCTGCACTCAAGCTGTCTCCTATTTTATTTCATCACTCTCAGCTCTGGAGTATATCACGGAGCCGTACAAGCTCTACACAGGAGAGGGCGCTCAGGAGCAATCGTGTCAACTGCCCTGGTCAAAACCAGAGTTTTCACAGGACAGCCAGCCCTATCAGCCGGAAAATTCCCCAGAGCCCTCTGGAAACCATCCAGATCCATTCGCCTCTGGGGGCGGACCATCTTAATGGGTCCCCCACCCTTGCAGAAGGGAAAAGCTGCTGTAAGTCTAAACCTCAGCAACAATTCCAACTAGAACAAAACAAAACAATACAAGAAGACGGACACGCGTGGCTCTTGTAGGACAGTTCCCTGTGTCCAGCCCTAGGGTTTTCTATATATTCCCCATCCTTGGTAAGCTCTTCCTTTCTCCCTCATAGCTCCAGTTTTACATCCAGTGAGCTATTTCTGCCTGCAACCACTTCCATTCTATCAACTGATACCCTGAACAAGTTAGACTAGAAAAGTATCAACTACTTTTCTCTGCTATAAATGTGGAATACCAATTCAACCAGTGCCTGAAATCCCATTGTTTCTTATTTTTTATTCTATAAATAACGCATGAAGAATCAAACTGATATATCAAAGCACCAAATGTGTGTGTGTGTGTGTGTGTATGTTCCCCACCCACCCCAAATCCACTTTGGTTCAAAGGTTTCATTGACCTGAAACACAAATAATGGCTAACTATTAGTTAAGCGTACGCCTGCCACTTCTGCTTTGTTTCCACATCACCAAACAACCCAGGAGCATTCCATTCCAGGGTTGTTGCCATGACATTTGAGCACACTTGTGTTGTTGAAAGGGAAGCCAAACCAAAGTTCTTTTCCCCTCACGGCATGTCATGGCAATTACAGCACATTCCTAGGTTGTTTGGAATGCTATATGAATGCTAGAAAATGAGACAAGAGTGCAGGGTAGCGTTCTGTTACCTACTCCACTGTGAACTTACTGGTAAATGTCCCTCTTAGCCTCAGTTCCCCTTCTGAAATAAGGTAATATTACTAAGCTACCCCAACAGGGCTTTGAAAAGAAAAGAAAAGAGAATGAGGGATTGTAAATCATTTGTGGATTAGAACTCCTGTTGTGAGGATAAGTAGGGGGGAGGATTATGTACGCCGCCTTGGGTTCCTTGGAGGAAAAAGGGTGGGATATAAATGTAATAATAAATGTAATAATAAATGTAATAATAAAGAAGGGCGACTGTCAAGAACAGCCAGACTGGCCCATGCAAAAATTGACGTAATAAAAGATGGAAATGGCTATTCATGTATACAAAGTGCTAACAGATGTCTTACCAAATAAAGCTTAAAGCTGAAAAGCCATAAGGATATGATGGGTGGATGGGGGGGATATTAGAAAGAGGCACTGTAACTATAGTGATAACTATATCATACAGATTGCTACTGCACATGTTGGATGGAAAGCTGTCATCCACATCAATGGTACTTCTAAGACTGAAGAGACCTACTCTCATACTGCAGAACTGTAAATATACCTTGATAAAAGGCAAGCATAGATAAAGCATAGAAGCAATTTAAGAAATATGGCTTGATAGACATGAAAAATATTTTTTATTTAAAGAAGTTGTAAGCTAAGGTCCCAGAGTTGGTGCAAAGGAATTAAATGGTTCGCCTGCCCTAGCAGGGAACTATCCAACAAGGTATGGCTTTTACAGTGACTCTCATAGCATTGAGCCATTTTAAAAAACCAAGAATATTCATATAATTCTTTTACCATTCATGTAATATTCTTAAGTTTACAATATGGCACATTCTAAACATTTTAAAACAAAGGCCTAATTAGCCAGTAAATTGGAAGAATATATTTTAAATGATGAATCATATTATTTCCAGCTTTTATTTTCATACATCAAAACTTGCATTCATAATTGACACAAGGCAGCTAATGGAACAGACTAGAGGTTGCTATGGCAACAATGATGTGCTCTATCACTTAAGAAGAAGAAAATAAGTGAAAATGTAACCCACTCTAAGCAAATGGCATTTTTACCTTTCATATACGGTATAATCATAGGAAACACAGCCTGTCTCTATTGATGTTTACTTTCACAACATAAATCCTAAAGGATACTTCAAAAATAGAAAAAGCTACTCAAGACAAGTTTAATTTGATTGAATATTTAATTGCAGCAATGTCACATTATTGAATTTTCCATATAAGGCCAGTTTAACTTCTAATGAGCTGCTAACCCATTTACAAATTCTTCAAAACTCAATTTCATGGCACTCCCCAAACATTCAGAGCTCCCATTTTGTTCTAAATTGGGCCCAAAGTATTACCATTGGCAAGTTTGAACTTAAACTGACAATTACTGAAGGAAACCTTTCCACAGTCAGACTGAATTGTACGGCCTTGTGCAAAGATTATGCAGAAAGATGACTATAAAAGCTCTATTTGAAGTTCTTTTTTTTCTGCAGCTACTATTTTTGTCCAGCACAAACACAGAGCACAGCCTAGTTTTGCAATTATTAATCCTGAAGATACTGTTCTAAATTTGCTTATCAGTAGTTCAAGGATAATAACTGAGACACCAAGCCAAAGACAGCCAATTAATCTCAGGCTAGGAGAGCCATCCCTGACCTAACTTTAGAGCTCCGTACTGCACCCGCATGAAAATTTTGATTGCTCAATGGACTCACACAATTCCTTTGACATTTGCAGTGGTATGCAGAGGGAAGCATAAACTTGGTTAGGATCAAACCCCTCAAATTCAAATAAAAAGCCAATATTTTCTTCCATAAAAGTATTTCAATACAACTACTTTTAGATTCAACTTATGTGGGTAGTACAAGATGAAACGTTTCCACTGAGGAAAGGACTATCCTGTGTTGTTGATGGAAAACGCAAGGCAAGCCACACCGATACAAAGAAGGGTGAACAGTTGGGAAATGAATGGATGCACTTTGGAAGATTATTTTCAAGAGTGTGTTTAAAGGTAGCGCCAAAACATATTGGCTGAATTCGGACAACATGATAGTCAATGGTGGGGAAATAATCAACTTTACAGTTGTTCATCTAGGGGGTACTCCCCACACAACATGGTAATAAATAATCAACTGTGGTGTGGATTAGGATCAGCACTGAGTTGACTATGGCAGCATTCAGACGACACGATAGTCAATACAACTGACGATTGTTTCCCCACCCCCAGTTGCTTATTGTGTCGTCTGAATTCAGCCATTTAGTATATCAGCTCTAATGGTAAGAATTTAATTCTCTCCTGTCCTGCCAGACAGGCATTTCATACTAGATGTCAATGACTGTCACTGATATATTACAGCCTTTTTCAGGTGTTCAATTCCTAAGGTGTGAAGGGAAGAATGGGGGAATGGGGGTTGCTGGCTCCACCTCCTCTGTCAGGTCCCCATTACCCAGTCCCATAGCCCTCCATGCACTGGGGGGGGGGGGAAGAGAAGGTTCATGGTGGGCAGCCTGCTTCACATAAGTAGGATCTCTGCTCAACTGGGGTTCTCCTTATTGCAGATCTCCAAACCCCCACCCCACACACTCAAAATGGAGGGCAGAGTGACCATGCAACCAAGGGGATGAAAGTCTCTACCTGTTCACTCCCTCGCACATTAGGAATCAAATGCTTGGAGAGGGCTTATCTATCTCAGATAAAGGTAGCTAAAATATATGTGCCTACATGACTCAAATATGACACAGACGGAACATGCACTTTATTCTTGGAGACTGTGTTGTCTTAAATCTTCACTATTGGAGTAATGATATTCCCTGGCAATGTCACTGCCTGATCCTGAAGGTACTCCGTCTGGAATACCAGCCCTGCCAGCTTGAAATTTGGCGGGTTTCATTTATGAGCAAGCTCTATCAAGATAGAATTCTTTCTAATAGTCCATAAACATAATTCTATTCAGTAATGCTAAACACCTCAGATCAAACAGAACTTTAAATTAATATTAGGTGAAACGAATCTTTATAGAAGTCAACTTTGTTCCTGAAACATTGGCCAGGAACATCACTAGCACAACGGGAAAACTAATGGAACCTGAAAAAAATGGAAACAACCAGAAGAACTCATTTACAGAATGGGGCAGTTCAATAGAGTATGTGGAAGGGAACTCCACTGACCTAACCTGTTCTGGAAACAAGTGTTTCAGCTCATTGGCATGGTTGCTTTAGAAAGCACTAGTTTTCTGTTGAGCTAAAGGTGGGTCTTGTTGAAGTACAGAAACAGCAGAAGCTCAGTGACCATATTGAATTATAATGGGTATCCAAAAGGGATGGATATTTCAAATAAAGTAAAGGAGGAAGGAAGGAAATAGGCATACAAGTAGTTATTATTCCTCATGTTCAAATGAAGAAGAAAACATCATTTCAAGAGAGCTACAATCTGAAAATGCTTAGTCAGGAGCATTTTATGCTACCATAACCACAGCCAAAATACTTTTTATGTTTAGTTTCTGTGATTTAAAGTGTTACGCTGCCCTACAAGCTAAGAGGAAATTATGCTTTTGGGTATGATGCCCCTTTTTATTCTTTTCCATCATAACCAATTATTTGTTATGAGTTTCATCAGATGAGCATTTTATTGCACACTCACTACTGGCCCCTTACAGATGTGCATGCGTCCTTTAAATGGCGATGTCCACCTCCCGTGCACCTCCCGCTCCTTCTGCTTCTTTTTCCATATCAAAATAGACCTCTTTTAATTCGTTTTTTTTAAAAATGGAATGTGCCGTGATTTCTTGCTGTGTGCAGGAAAAGCGGTGCAATAAAAATGGTCCCTGAATGGGCCACATGGTCTTTGTTTACTTCCTCTTTCCCCTCCAAGCAGAAAGAGGAAGTAATGGGGGACAAAAGCGGGGGTGGAGAAGCAACTGTAAAGAAACACAATTTTCCCCTGTGTGATGATGATGCTCTATGTTTTCTTAAACCCCACTACCGCCACTGTCATCAAATCCATCTTATAGGAGCAAGTTACACAGCACTATTATATCATTTGCAGGACAAAACAAAAATGTGCTTCTTTAAACAAAATGTGTGGGAAACCAATACAGCAGCAGGATTTTCCAAGAAGGGAAAGAAACAATTAGAGAAGAACATGCAAATTAAAGCAAAAGAAACCAGCTCTATCTGCAAGATCAAACCAACCAACCAAGTCTAAAACTGACCAGCTCTGGCAAGTGTTTGCTCACCATTAGAACATGCCTCAGAAGCCAAACTGACCACTCAGCAAAGCTCCTGGTAATTACAGTCTCTGTCAAAAAGATCTGCCCCTTCAAATTAGTACCATAAAGGGAGTTCAGCTAAAGTAACTATTGTGAGCCTGAGAAATGCTCTTGCACTGCTTCCAATACAAAAACGGATACTTGCAAAAACTCAAAGAAGCTCACATAGCCTGAAATTCAGTGAACAAAAACTATGCCTCTCTGAATATCAGTTGATGGGGAACAACAGCAGAAGAAGAAAGCTTAATTCCTTCATGTCCTACTTGTGGGTTTCCCAGATTATCTCCTGTGAGAAACAGGATGCTGTACTACCTGGGCTTAGGTAACATAAGGTTACCTAAGCCCAGGTAACCTTATGTTTGTCTTATGAAATATCTGCAGCAACTTCCAGCCTTTCTACAGGTTACATAGAATGTGGTATTAGGATGAAAAGAAAGAGATTTGGGGCTATATCCCTTTATACTGCAGATAGTTTTCTTTTAATGTCAAAAGTGCAACCTCCATGCATGAAATAAATAGCACATCAAGGAGAAAAGGTTAACCTAGCCCTTATCCTGATGAGCTTACTACGTGCCAGGAGTTTCCCACAGGGGATCTTTCCAAACAATGACACAACAGTGCTTCAGTTTGCAGAGGAATACCCAAGAATTCAAACTCCACATTCTGCACATGGTGTAGAAAACAGGACAATCACACGGAACAAACTAATCAAATCACCACTCTACTTTGGCATAATGACTTGTGTTCATTTAACCAAATGAAGATTTCACATGCTACATTCTGAACTCCGTGTGATCAAAGTACACCATTGTCTCTCTGGCTCTGCATTTCTTTTTATGTGAGGTCAATAGTCATAAATGTAGCATTTTTCCCTCATATGTACAGTTAATTGCCTTCAAACAGGTTTCCTTATTAGTCTCTATCAGAGTCAGTTTTCCCCACTCAAATGACAGTGGTTTCTGTTGAGAAAGGAGGACACACGAATAATTGCAACCACCTTTCTAGTTAGTTCTCTAAGATATTAAAAACATCTATTCCTTCAACAGCGCACAGACAATTAATGCAATAGATCATGTGTGACCTAAACTGACAAGGCACACCATCCGAAGGCTCAGTAAAACATCTTCAGAGCAGACACGGCCTCCTTGAAATTTTGAATACAAGTAAAAAGGGAAACATTCAGGTTGTGATACATCATAATCACATTAGTCTTTTAAAATTCATTTCTTGTTCTTTCTTTAATAAGATTAAAGAAGCTGGAAAGGTGGGGAAGTGATATATTGGAATTCATTTGTGACTTTTTAGTTAGTGCTAATAAATTTATGGGAAGAATTCCCAAACCAGCAGACAGGGGAAAACAGTGAAAGAAATATTATTTATCTACTTCAACATTAAAGACAGTGAACTGTGAAGTCTCAGGAATTAAAATGCTTAATACTTATACCATCATTAGTTTGGTCTATGAATTTCAGTGTGTATTCAATCATGCCGTGACTCAAGTTTGTTCATTCACCAACTGCTAATAATGCTATCCAAGCCAAGAAGGATGCATTGAAGAAGTCTGATTAATTAAAATGATTTGACCTCAGAGTAAACTCTAGAAAGAAGCGTACTGTGGCATTCTTCTAGGGAGGAGCACTGGCTGCCTATTAGGTTTACGGTCAAATCCAGGGGCTGATTATCACCTTGAAAGCCCTAAATATTCAATTGCCAGGCATTTCTCGGAGAACACTTTCTCCATATTTGATTTTATTTATTACTAGTTGATATGCCTGGTATTGCTCAGGTCCGTGAATAATGTTTATGACAATTATTTGATAAATAATAAATTTCTCTGAAACTTATTCATGTTTAGATTGGTTGGTTGTTTTTAGTTTGGTTGAGTTCGTAAATTGTTTTGTTAGAATAATTGGAAAATTGTGCATGTGCTCTGAAGTTATTATTATGAAAAAAGGAAAGCAGCCAGAACACAGAATATTTTATTGGCATAATTTAATATATAATATCTACATTTAACAAATTTTGACAGAGAGCCAGAATGGTGAAAGCCACTTGAGACTTGGCCCTTTTATCTGACATAAAAATATTTAAAATCCAAAATTTCATTTTTAGATTTTCCTGGTACAATGTACAGCCAGGGCAAAAAAAGGAGAGAAGCAGGTTCTCAGAATGCTAAGATACTTTATTTCCAAGCCCAACGTGTTTCGGCCTATGTTGTTTTTTAAGGCCTTCTTCAGGGGGTTGATAAGACATGTCTGCAGAAATACTCTTAAAAGGATGATAGTCTCCAGTAATTATCATAGGAGAGACACTCTAAGGAGGCAGAAAGTACAAGTGAAATTCTCATTCTCCCAAAGCAGATAAACCATGAGGACAGGATGGCGAATATGATATGCAGAGGTGATTGTGGAAAACTGATGACGAACAACTTAGGGCCACCTAGTTCTTTTTTTGTTTAGAGCAGCCCTTCCCCAACATGGTGCCCTCCAAAGGTGTTGGACTACAACTTCCATCATTGCAAGTCAGTATGTCCCATGGTCAGGAATGCTGGGACTTGTCATCTCAAACATCTGGAGGGCAGCAGGATGAGGGAACGCTGTTCTATATCCTTACCAAATACAGGGTCTGCCCAATACTTTTCTCTCACACACATCTCACAAAAGGGGCAGTATTTGTTTGCAGATGTAGAACCAGAGCATGCGCCAATCACTTTCAACTTTTGATCAATATCCTGCCCTTCAAAGAACCAATGTTTTCTTAAAATGTGTTTATACAAAATATACTATTTACTCCCAATCCCTTTACAATACATCATCTCATTAAAGTGACAGAGAAGCAGAAAAGGTTTAGTTTCGCTGTCTTGAACTCCTTTCAGATGAGATTAGTTTGCAATCCTATACCACTTGGGAGTAAACCATAATTTAATTCAGTGGCACTCACTTCTGAGAAGACATATATAGGATTCAAGTGTAAACAAACCTTCTCCAGCCTGGTAATCTCCAGATGTGTTGCACTGTAACTCCCATGTTATGTGTTATGGAGATGACAAAAATCATTTGAGCATTCATTTTAAAATAATTCTTACGCACGTATTAGGTGGTAGCTCTGCCTTTGATCTCACACTGCTGAACAAGTAAGAGAAATCCTATATCTGATATTCAAGAAACAGACACCCTATGCCATGTGTTGAAAACTAATGTTGATGTCTGAAGGACTATCTGTATTAGGTATTCAAGGCTCCCTCTACAAGGATTCGCTTTTGCGCCCGGTTCGGCGATTATGCGCATTATCGCAGACGCGCATTTACTCCTAACCCCTCTGCACGGAAAGCGGCGAGAGGCGGCGAAGCGCATTAATAGATGTCCAAAAAGCGCTTTACAAGAAGTTAATGCGCATAATCGCTTGTTCACACGGGGAAAATGCGCTTTAACGGCCGGAGCAAAATAAAACTCGCAATTTAACGCACATTCGAAAATGCGCATTATTGGGGAGATAACGCGCCTCTACGCCCGATTTGCGCTCCGTTCTTGTAGAGGTAAAAATTTTAATGAACCTTCAAAGCGCATTAAATCTCTCTTGTATTGGCACCCCAAGTTTCACTCATTGTCGCTTCATTTGGTTTAGCTCCTCAGACTCCCTTCCTGAAAACATCAGTTCAGGCATTGGTATCTGTCCTATATCTTCTGCAGTGAACACCAATTAGAATTCATTCAGCTTCTCTGCAATCTCCTTGTCCTCTTTCAGTACTCCTGTAACCCCATTGTCATCCAATGGTCCAACTGCCTCCCCAGCTGGTTTCTGCTAACATGTTTAAAGAATTCTTTATTATTGGCCTTGATATTGTTAGTGATATGCTCATCAAAATGCCTTTTTGCAAGTGCAAATTTGTGCTCCCTTTGTACAAGTTTCTGATCCCTTTTGTTTTTCTCACTTGGGCAAGCCTTCCATTTTCTGAGGGAAGTTCTCTTTTCTCTAATAGCTTCATGCTATTAACCTCTTGGATTTGGTGGTACTATTCCTGACCTGAGGTATACATTTTAGCTGAGCTTCTATTATTGTGTTTTTAGTAACCTCCAAGCATTTTGAAGGGATTCAGCTGCCTTCAGCCCCTATTTCAACTTCCTTTTCATCAGTTCCCTCAATTCAGAGATGTTTCCTCTTTTGAAGTCAAATCTGACTGTGTTGGATTTCCTGGCCAATTTTACACTTAAATAGATATTAAATCTGATAGCACTTGGTCACTGTTTCCAACTAGCTCAACAACATTTACCTCTCATACTAGGTCCTGGGCAACACCATTTATGATTATATCCAGGGTTGCCTCCCTTCTGGTCAGTTCCATGACTAGCTGTTCTAGGGCACAATTGTTTAGGGCATTAAGAAATGTTACCTCTTTGTTATGAGTGGAATATGCATTTATCCAGTCACTGTGAGGGTAATTGAAGTCACCATTATTATAACACTTCCGCGTTTGGAGGCCTCCCCAATTTCATTTTCCATCTCAAGGTCACCCTGAGCATTCTGGTCTGGGGGGTGATAATATGTGCCTAGCACAAAGATACAAGGATAATTGAAGAATTAATGGAGGCACAGCCTCCACTTTGGTGCTTTGGTGTTGTAGTCCAACACATTTGGAGGGCACCAGGTTGGGGAAGGGCTGCTCTAAACAAAAAAAAGAGAAGTAGATGGCCCTAAGTTGTTCGTGATCAGTTTTCCACAACCCCACAGTCACCTCTGCATATAATATTCTCCATCCTGTCCTCATGGTTTATCTGCTTTGGGAGAATGAGAATTTCACTTGCACTTTCTGCCTCCTTAGGGAGGATGTGGCATTAAGGCTTGTGAGCATTAACTCCCAATTTCCCTGCTTTTTGGTGCTTGGTTGGAAACTGTAGAGCCTTAACATTGTTTTTGTAAACCGTAGGTTTTTTGTTTAATGAATATATTGTATTAGGTCATAACTGGACCTAATACATAGCTGCAGCTAGTGCAAAATGCAGCAGCTAGACTGCTGACTAGAACATCTCATAAAGACCATATAACACCGGTCTTAAAGGAATTGCACTGGCTGTCAATATGTTTGCGGTCGGAATTCAAAGTTGGTAATGACGTTTAAAGCTCTAAACGGCTTGGGACCTTGATACTTGATGGAGCGCCTCTCCCTATATCTGCCTGCCCGAGACCTAAGATCTGTCGGAAGAGCCCTTCTCCATGCCGCACCAACATGAGATATACACTATGGTGGGACATGAGAGAGGGCTTTCTCTGTTGTGGCACCCCGGCTGTGGAATGCCCTCCCCCTAGAGGCCCAACTGGTGCCAGCACTGGCTTCGTTTTGGTGCCAGGTTAACACATGGCTTTTTAACAAAGCCTTTGATGGCTAAATCCACCAGCCTGCACACTGTCTTCTTTTAACTGGATTTTAATGTTTTAAAATTTCATATTGGTTTTAATATATTAATGGTTTAATTTGTTTTAGAATTGTACATTTATTGTTCTATTTTATATGTACGATTTTATCTGTACACCGCCATGAGATCCTTGTGATATAGGACAGGATATAAATGTTTAAATAAATAAATAAATATTTATAAATATTTTATATAAATACTCTTGGATTTATTTGAATGTATTTTAATATATTTGAATGTTTCTTTGTAAATCGCTTAGACTTACATTTTAGATTTAGTTAGCAGTATATAAATATATTAAAATAAATAACATTTCCAAAATATTTCCAATATTACCATTTTAAAATATTGCATTGACAAGAAAGCATTTAAATTTCTATAGAATTACAGAAAGATGTAAATTTGCTTAGAGACATTTTAAAAATATACCCATGTCAACTGAATCAAAAACAACCCAACTTGTCCCACTCCTTTGTTGAATGTTTTGTGAATACTGAGCTCTATGTGTGCATTTTCTCCTCAAGGAGGACTTGGTGTGCAGAGCTGGAGTAGATGGGGTTATTATACAGTGCTACCACTGTCAATGTTCTTATTCCACTCAACTTTTTTAATCTCTAGGTTTGCAGGAACAGTTTCTCTTCACCTTTTGAAGCAAAAGAATGTAATTTGCAGATTCAAAGCTGCCCTAGAAGTTAAGGAGCTTTGAAAGGTATGTTTTAGATAAGTCATCTGTAATACATGATGAATGCCACTTTTTACAGCTTGTGTTGTGATTCTTATACTGTCACTGCACTAAAGAAAATTCTGGTCCACATCGTTTTCTATGGAAATTTAAAGAGTTGTAGGCAGTTTTTGTCTGTCTACCATGCAATTAAAATCAAATCCACTAATTATTAAAGTAAATAATTTTATTCTATGTGGTCATTGATGGTTACTAAAAACACAAGAGTAAATAGAAGCAAGTCATACAGTTCCCCCCACCCTTCGTGTGTGTGTGTGTGTGTGTGTGTTTGTATTTTATTTGCTCCAGGTTTTTTTCTATTGTTTTATAATTCATTTGTCCAATCAACATGCAATTTTTCTTCTCCATACAAGGGGTGGGACGAAGTAAAATGAACAGCACAATCTGATGCATGGCAAATATACATAGGATTGCAGCCATTAAAGATTGAACCTTCATCCATCTTCTGGTTAAGGGCATAAAACAATGAGGTATGTAACATCAATTAACAAAATGTAGGATACTACTGAAGCTCCTGTTTTCCAAATTGTGAATCTCCTTGTTTCATCTTTAACAATTACTTTACCAAATCAAACCCCAAGGAAAATATTCAAATTATTTTCTACTGCATATACATTTCTGTACCTATAATTTATGAACACACTCTTCTCTTCAATTGCCTCTGGACTATACCACCCTAGC
This sequence comes from Anniella stebbinsi, assembly GCA_029215795.1. Classification (NCBI taxonomy): domain Eukaryota; kingdom Metazoa; phylum Chordata; class Lepidosauria; order Squamata; family Anniellidae; genus Anniella; species Anniella stebbinsi. The sequence goes on from JARDYH010000003.1 coordinate 53,381,474, forward strand.
AAATTTCCCTTCCCAGAGAGACCTTCCATTATATCTTCTGGAAATAGCAATAAAACTGCAATCCATCAAAGCCACAGAGCTCCCATAAAATAAATTATATGAACACTTACTTTGGAAGAGAAATCACTGATGGCAACCATCTTCCTGCAGGAAAGGATGGACATTTGCATGCACATGGAGAGGTTTTTACGGTGCTTTCTTTGTTGCTCATAAACTGATAGGAAACAATATTTACTTTCTATAGCAACCTACATTATAGCCATTAGTTATTTTTAAAAAAAATCACCAAGCTCATTAGAAAGATGTACAAGTCCTTTAACTATACTTAATCTTTTCTTGAAGTTGACCTTCCACCTCCAAACACTCCAAGACCAATTTTCTGTTAATTACAGCCAACTGGATAAGAAAAAGAATGCCACCAAGTGAGATTCTAAAAAGAACGTGACCACATCAGTTCATTTTCACACAATCTGTCACTGGAAACAGGGATCTAAAGAAGTGAACAACTAAGTCAACAAACCAAAAGGGATTTGGGATTGCATATCTCAAACAGCAGCTACGCATGTTACATGGTAAGCCACCCTGGAAAGAGAAAGGATTTTCAAAAGAAGATTGTAAAAATACACAGGGATCTAGTGTTCAAGAGTACACATACCCCTGGAGTCTAGGTTCTTTCAATCTCAGTCAGTATGAGGAGCTGCAGTAGCCCTGCTTTTAATTTGTACTTCGTTGTTGCTTTTTTCCTATGCAGAAGCATGGCAGCATTCCCAAATGTAGTCTGAATAAACGTATCAACTATATCTTTCTTACTGGCATTGTCTTGCTGCTCCTCATAATAACCACCCCTTTTCTTCTTTTTGATTTTTGTCTAACCTGGTTCTGTACCAATTAATTATACACACTTCAAAGATTTCTTCTGTTAAATTTCCTTTTTTTGGAAAGAGCTAGCTATTTCTGAACTTGCATAACATTGGCTACTACACAATTATATTGCCACCTGTTCACATTTTTCTTTTTCCTTTTAAATTTTTATTTGAACTGATTTTGTGCAAATACACCAATTTATCATACACACCTCATTAATTCCTTCAGTTAATTTCTTATTTGAAGGGGCTGCAGAGAGTGCTTTCTGACCGAGTACAAATCTAACTACTTCACAATTCTGTCTCAAAACTAACCCTCTCTTCATCAGAGCCTTCATTGAGAGAGAGAGAGAGAGAGAATATTGCACTTCAAGGTTATTGGTATACAAGTTGACAAATGGCGGGTGCAGCAGTATTTGTTTTAACAAGTTGTGAACCTGATATCCCATGTGAAACCATGTGGTATGTGGCTATCATAGGTATCCGTGAAACCACTTCTATTACTTATGCCTTCCTACAGGAATGCAATAGTTTGAGTGCCATAGTTTGACTTCCGTTATAGTCTGAATTGTTGCTGATCTGAATTCTCGCTGAACATGTTTTTGAATACTTTTTTAAAGGAGCAGTAACTGCATGTACAAGCACTTTTTTATTAATGCATTATTTCCCCCACTATTATTTATTATTATTTATTACATTTGTATACTCCCCCATAGCCGAAGCTCTCTGGGCAGTATGATTAAAACATTTAAAAACAATATACAAAAATTAAACAGGAAAAACATGCAATATGCATATGCATTTAAAATCACTATAATAACTTAAAAGCTATAAGCCTAAAAACATCTCCAAGCAGGGTAAAGCCAGTGGTGCATGATGGTTAATGTTGGGCTTGGACCAATGTGGGTTGTCATGATGTTTGAATCCAGCTGTTTTTTCATCATGGGTTGTTTTCCACACACCCTGCCCACTTTTTGTAATCTCACTAGTGCCACTGCCATCTCCCTCATCCATTGTCAGTGCCCTCCACCCTGTGGTCCTAAAGAGTGAGAAGAAAGGATACCAGAGAAAGCCCCAAGAGCATTCGTAACCTTCTTTTTCCAAGTGCCCACATTCGAAAGTCCAGGGTTATGAAATCTGCATAATTAACCATGAAATTTGAGTGTGTTCAATGTTAATCCTATTAACTGTGTTCAATGTTAATCCTATTTTGAGGAGACCCATTGAAATGAATGGAACATTCGGCTAACACTGGATACAACTCAGTCTCAATAGGGAACAGAATTTTAAAAATTGGTGCTTTAAAATTCAGATCTCTGTACGTTGTACTTTTCCATATAAAATTATAGTATCTTTTATTCAAGGGTCCCAATTTCTCCCTAGAGATAGACAACTGATTTTCACGTGCAGCATACAAAGAACAAATGATTCAGGGATCTGCAGTAACAGAAGAAACTGTCAAGTGAGAGCTTGCCACTTCTCCCATCTCTGCCCTTGAAGGAAAACACAGGTTTGCGTATGAATATAAAAACTGACAAAGGTTTGTTTTTTTCTTGTGAATGGAAAGATTTCTTTGTGTATAGCTGTAATGGAAGAAAAACAAATTATTAGGTATGCAGTTATCCGAAAAAATGAGACAGCAGGTCCACAGCAAATCCTGCTTGTGACTAGAGTAAGATAGATTTTTGTCTTTTTGTAAATAAATACAGTTGAAGCTGGCTCTCATTTCAAGAATTTCAAAAACTTCAAAACTCTGGATGTCACATCACAGACTGTATCTGAGTATGCCAGTTTCAGCAGGGACTAGAGACTTCAGTTCTACTGGCCTGTCGTACTTGTTAACATTCATTAAAATTACATGCAAAAAACAGATACAAGAATGTACATCTTCTTGATTTTAAAAACTGCCTAGAAATTACTTAACTAGTCAGATTCATCATAATGCTTGCACAAACTATGTTCATGCAGTGTAGCGTCAGGGTCTAGTTTCAGCACTGCAGTGGTCTTGCAGTTTATAGCTAAGGTTTAATTAGAAATAGTCTGGATGGATCAGGGCCTATTTCAACCTGTGGAATGGCAGAATTTGTGTGAGATTGTTTCTCAGAGCAGAGCCGGGGAGTCACCCTACTCTCCGTCCACCTGTTGGCTTCAGCCTTGGGAAAAGAAGCTCTTGGTGAGAACCTGACAGAGCTTGGGGGGGGGGGGGGGGAAGAGGGATTGCAGAAGGGTCACCCAGACTGAAGCATCATCCTGGAGGGCTGTTTCGACAGGAGCCTTGATGGAAGGCTAAAAGTCCTTGTCTGTCAAGAGGTCTGGAGGAGGTATCTTACAGTCACGCCTTCGCTTTTAAGCTAATGGAAAGGGAAGGAGCCTTTGCTAGGAACATATTGTCTGCATTGCCTGAAGCTCTGGATCCATCATTATCGGAGCCTCAGAGGCACTCTACATATGGACTCTCCTAACTGGAACTTTGGATTGCTAAGGACTTGCCATGAAAAGTACTGTGAGGCTTTTCATAGACTTGAACTGTCGTTTGCTGTGGATTGTCATCAGATCAGTGTTTCTCATCAGCAGATTTGGTTTGATCTATGAATTTTGGACTTTCCTCTGCCTAGACTCATGTGGAGTTACCATTCCTTGTCCAGGTTTGGAACCATGTATGGATTGACCCTTCCCCTGTGTTAGGAACCATGAAGATGGCAAAGGGGAAACCACACTGATGAGGATCTCAGTCATGGCTGTAGAGATTAGTTCTGGAATTTCTTGGAGCCTATAGCTACTGACCATCAGTTGTATGATTTCTGAAGCTTGTAACCATTATGCTTTTGCCACGAGATTTCCTGCAGTAAAGATGTCTCACCAATTTGCCAGAATGTGTGATTGCCCGAGGGACTGGGAAACCTGACATGTAGACTGGCCAACACTCTTTGGTTCACTTGTACCACTCTTTCTAGAAATGCATGCAAAACTGTAGCATTAGTCTGAAAGGTAATCCTGTACAGGCTGAGTAAGGTAAAGGCAAAATGGCTATTCACAATTACAAGGAAAGATTTGCTACAAAGACTACACAATGTAAAAGAACTGACTTGAATCCAGAATTCTGGTGCAAAACTCCCCCACAGGCTTAGACAGATGATGAGTGGAGAAAACTGCCTTGTATCATGAGAGTCTATGAAAAGTTCCCCATCAACTGCAACTACTTTTCTTTGATGGGAGGCCCAGAGATTCTCACAAGTGATGATGTGTTTCGGTAACACATTAAATGGAACCTACAACCTTACTATACCCATGATATAGTTCTGAGTCAAATAGACCAGGATAGATTTGTTTTAAAAGGCAGAGTAAAAATATACACTTCTAATCACAAATGGTATATTAATCATCATATCTAAGAGGAAATATAAGAAATGCCATGCTGGATCAGACCAAGGGTCCATCTAGTCCAGCATTCTGTTCACACGGTGGCAAACCAGCTGTTGACCAGGGACCAATAAAGCAGGACACAGTGCAACAACACCCTCCCACCCTTGTTCCCCAGCAACTGGTGCACATCTCCATACAGATCTTCCAGTTTTGCCTTGCCTCACTACTATCTTCACCACATTATTCTCTCCTATAGTATTCCAACATCTTTTGTTAAAATTATTTTAGATGTGTGTGTCTGTGGTGTCTGTCTATATGCTAGTATGTAAATGGTTTTTACTCTTTGTATAATGTATTTTTAATGATATTTAAACTTGGTAAACTGCCTAGAGAGCTTCAGCTATTGGGTGATACAGAACTATAATAAATGAATGAAATGGTATGCAAAAATGAACAAAAATCTCACTCTGCCTCCGCAAGACATTTGGTTGTCTGCATTAGCCTCTCTAAGTCCATTTCCAGTGGACTATTTGCATTTTTAATTATTTAAAATGCAACTTACAGGTTTATTCAATTTCATGTATGTTGTCTCCTTATTTTTGTTTTAAAACACCATTAATCTTTTTTCCTGGGGGAAAAAATGGTAGGAGGAGATTTATCATCTCACAGTCACCTACTGATTAGTGCACTGTGCATAAAACCTTCCGCTGAAAAAGTGCAGGAATCAAGTTCCTGGAGAAAAGGGAGGGAAACACAGCAAGTGCATTTGGACAGTTCAAATTATATTTGTATGCAGTCCTTGTTTCATACAGTAGTACCTGTTTTAATAACAGTACTCAACATACATTTGGGAAGCCATATTGTAATTTTAAAACTTACTTTCATTTAACCGAGTTAAAATTGTAAAGCAAAGAATAATCCACTCCTCCAGACAGCTCCAGACAGCTATATCCAGTCCATATCAGTTTTGCATGCATTTAATCATAAATCCATTTCCATATATTTTTGCAATTTTTTAAATGCGCAGAAATTTGCATTTACTTTCATAAACAACTTTCTCTAATATATACATTTTTGTACACAATTTTCGTATTAGTTAGGGAAGTGTACATTATATTGTTTCATTTAAAAATGTGGACCAGACTAAATTCTTCAGAATCCCTAGCAAAGTCCATTCATTTCTGTTATTGAGCTATAAACAAGACTAACAACATACATTGATCTCCTGTCTTCCTACCATAATATTCAAGACAGCTGTTTCAGAGTTTAGAGTTTGTAGCTTATTTTTGCCTGGCTTGCACATTTCTAAACTGGCATTTTGAAGCCCAGATCTCTATATTGTGTGGTGCAGATTTTTTTTTTTAAGCCTTTTAGTTCCCAATTTTTTCCTCAATCAGCAATTCATTGTGTCAAACATTTCAACATCTGAATTAAAATAAACCACAAACATTTTAACATGTGGATGCCTCAGTCTCATTATATTACTTGCACAGGCATAGCAATGTCACAGCCGACACCAGAGATTAGATCTAATAAGGACTATCACCACAAAGCTTTTGGCAGAAGATGCAGGCTGATGATCTCACTGACAGATGAGGCCTTTCCACTGTTTACAGCCGCAGAGAGATACAAACAGAAATGATCCTGACTTGTTCTAATCCTCTTGGCACCTTTGTTAATATAGAGTGTACTATTCCAAATGACATAATGCTGGAGACTTGGAATTGACATGAATTGCTTGCAAGCACGTTTTCAACATGATTAGTATTATAAGTTCCATATTTCCTACTATTCTCAGTTATTTCTTTCAAATTCAGTATTTTTTCACCAAGTAAGAAAAGAAGTAATAATAGTGTATTGACCTTGAATAATTGCTTAATTCTTTGTTGTGCTTCCATATACCTTTCTTCTTATGTCTGGCTTTTTCATGTGTTGGTGTTTAGTTATAAATTCAAAGAAAGTATATCATGAAGACAATGTGTATTAGAATAAGTCTCCTGCTTTATGTTAGGTCTCATGTGATAGGAATAATTTGTTTCCTAGTTGGTATACAACTAAAAAATAAAAGGATGACATGCAGCATTTTTGGTCAACAGACCAGTTGATCTTGGGTTAGATGTGCTGCAATTTAATTTCCCTTAAGATGCATGTTTAGAAATGTGAAGGCTGGGGATGGTGGGGGGCAGAAAAAATAGGAGAACTTAGGGGGCAACCCTCTATCCCAGTTCTTTCCGGGTTTGTTTGCTTGTTTGTTTTTGTGGTGGTGGGGAATTGGGGAAGTTTTTCCCCAAGTTTTTCCTTTACCCCACTCTACCAGTGATTTCTTTTTTTAAAGACCCTTTCACACTCTATACTTATTCACATCTTAGGGGTGCTTTTTAGGCCAGCACTGATTCTAACAACTCAGATGTCTGCATATGTGGAATCTGTAACTACAATAATGTGTTCCTGTTATAAGTCTATGGTATGTACTCCTGTTAAAATGAGTATTTCTAGGGGGAGACAGAGATAAGCGACTGGAAGAATGGTGGATTTACATATATGTGTTGATTGACTGAGGGCTGAAGCGTGTGTGCTATATACACTGTATATTGCGCTGTGTGAGTCAGACAGATATAAAATAGGACAGAGATAGGGTTTAAATTAGAGACAGATTGGATGAGTTTGAGATATAGTGATGGTCTGTGGTGATTGTGTAGTGTTTGATTGAGAGTGTGATCTGGAGTATTGTGTATTAGAGAACATACATTAATAGTTTAAGTATTTACTATTCAACAACATATTACTGTAATTAATAACTTCATTAATTAATAGATCTTCATTAAAAACAAGTACTTCAAAAGTAGATCTCAACACAACTTTGATTCTGGGTACTTTTGACAGTGACTCACGTCAAGAACATCAACGCTACTACAAGTTTAAAGGAGAGTGTATCCAAGAAACAGCCAATGGTTCAAACTTTTCTGAGAGTAATTTTGGAAAGATTAATTATCAGTTCTGTGATTATAATAAGACTCTGAAGAGATCTAAATTTATGACATTAGTGCATTAGAAATAATTTTTGAAGGAGTATGAGACAGAATGACTTATCTTATCACACCTGATTCACAGAGATACACTTAACACATTTTCAATCTGAAGAAACAATCACAAAGAAATAATAGTTTGCAAGGATAAACATCCAAGGATGCTTTCAAACTAAACTAGGAAACCCTGTTCCACGTTCATTGAATTCAGTCAAGTGACCACCTCCTTCATTGGTGGTCAAAGCTGGCAAGCTTACCTTGCAAAGGCAGTGGCAGTGGCAGCAGAAGAATTCTAGGGCTGCCATTTTAATTTCCTACAATGTCCTGGACTGCTACCTTCAGCTTAATATGAGAAACTTAAATTTTAGCTCCCAAACCCCAAGTGGAGGAAGCAATTTAAATTTCCAGCCATGCCCCAGAGCACCTCATTGGCATCCTGTGGCAAAATTAAAATGGCACCCTGTGGCAAATTAAAATACTGGGGAACCCACTCATGCTCACTGGCAAGCCCAGCACAAGCAACAGTGACAGGCTCTGGCAAATGTATCAGAATGCCATGTATCAACAAACACTAGTACTAAAGGCCTGATTTGTCGGGGGATCATCTGCCATTTCCTATTCCTTCTCCCAATCAGGCAAGCCAAAGTCACAATCATCCTGGCTTTGTTTTTATTTATAATAATAACAACAAAAGAGTGATTTCACACTAATAGTAGAGACAGTGTTGCAGAGCAAATGATGCAGATTGTACGGGCCTCTCTAAACTAATCAGTCTACGTTTCTTTTTGATTGAGAAATGGCTTATATTTATTGAAGTATTGCTGCATGCACAAATCCTGTAAAGCCAGCACTAAATACACAGAATTCTTTGTCTTTCATTTGCCTTCAGGCTTCCCCAGATCTCTATTATATTTACAATACAATATCGCCAGCCCTGTAGAGGCAGAGAGGGACGGAGTCCTCCCTATCTCTAATCAGCTTCTTTTTGCTCTCTGGAGACACAGAAGCATCTCTTTTATAAGTACACTCTCAGATTATTTAATTTCTGAATGGTCCACAGCAGTTTTTCTACTCTTAATCTTCCACATGCTTTTCCAGGTAGTCTGACAGCCTGCAAACCTATACACAACTAAAGAGATTTGCACAAGGACACAAACACCCTGCAGTGCTTAACAAATGATAATTAGAACTTCACAGTTCAAGAAGCCCTTGCAAACTCTGTCTTTCTTCTATGAATTTCCTCTTCTTCTGAGACAGGAGATCAAAGCTGACAGTAACCTTGTCTGATGACTAAGATTAAATGTCAAGCTTCTGAAAATACCATGAGAATTTTATGAAATATTAAGAAAAGATATCGAAATAACTCTCCCTTATATTTGTCAGGATGAAAGCACAACTTTATTTTCATTAAAATGAACTGCCATCTCTACCCTTTTCAAACCAGAAAAAAAATGTTCACTTCTAACATATATGTTGTGTGTACATTATTTTAAGGGTTAAATCCCTATAACTTTCTTACCATACAAATTCTGATGTGATAACTATGCTATAGCAGTGAATTCCCTTCTTGTCAATTTGTGCCGCATTTCCCAGATTCCACTAGTGTAGCAAACGGAACCAGCTGTATTTTGGAAATCTTTAAGGAACGTCATTCCAGCAAAAGAAAAAAATATATAATACTGCAAATGTGTTTAGATTTCAATAAAAGGAGAAAATACTTTATGTATTTATTGAAAACATATATATTCCACCTTTCCTTTAAAAAAGCTCAACACAGCTAGCAATAAGTTAATTAAAACAAATGTAACAGACCAAAATTGCTAAATGCAACAGAACACACACAAACACACTACAAGAGAACTATTAAAACAATTTAGCATTATCCAGCAGTAAAAAACAATTACATACAGCAAGCTAAAAACAAATCACTACAAGAGCTTAAAAGCTATTCATGGTTCAAAAACTGTAAACAAGTTTTACAACCAATGGGAGGCAGGCCAAATTCGTACCATTTGTTTACCGTGTTACTACATATCAATGCAAAGCAGCCTCTCTGAAACAGACAGGAGGAAGATTAGTTTAGATCCAATCTCCCACCTGAGAGAGCAGCAGACACTTCTATCCACATAGGAGGGAGAGAGATTGCTCACATCTACCCACTCCAGCTGCAGTCCTTCATGCCGCCAGAAAAGGTACTCCAAAGGACCCTGTGGGGCACACAGAGGCTACTGCAAAAAGCAGGGCAGCATAAAAACAAACATTGGACATTGCAAGTTTGTTCATGGGAAGCAATTGTTGATCCAAGCCAATGTGTTTGCCAGTGTAAATTATGCAGTATGATCCCCCACCTTCCTCTGATACCTGGTGCGTGTTTCTTTCTGCATTGTTTCTGTATGCAGCAGAAACATACATAGAATCAAATAAATCAATAGCCATTTATTACAAACTCTGGAAAGATCATACAGACCTTGCAATCCAGTAATGAACTATATGGATACAAATGGGTGTGACAGAATTAATTCAAGGTTGGAGTTTTAAAGTCCAAATGAATTTTGCACATATTTATTCAAAGGGATATATGGGAATTACTTTTTTAATTATGTGTTTTCAAAACCATAAATCCTGGTTAAGCATCAAGAATTATGTACATAGCCATAAGATGACATTAACAGTAATTAGCATCCACAACAAAGGGCTGATTTCAGGTGTGTTGGAGGGCTCCCATACAGCCTCATTCTGTTTAATTAGTGACTTGTGGCAGCTGTACATGGTACAACTCATAAGGGACAGAAGTTCTATTTTTCCAGGGTAGCAAATTGAATACACTCTCACCTTCTGGTGTGCAGCTCAAGCATACATGATTCTATTGGCCAGGAGAATAATGGAAGGCCTCATGTCTGTAAATGTACCAAAAAGGGACCTTCTTGCTGTTATTATTCCCTGGGAAAATAGCAGAAGTAGCTGATTGGAACTTTGCAGCTAGAGCTAGTTAAGAGTAATGAAGGGAAGGGTGAGGTGGACACCTTAGCTGGAAAAGGGATGGGATTGCTGATGTAGTAAAAGAAATGGAGGACAGTCTGATGGGCTTTACATAGAACATGGGACACTGCCTCTCCCTAAAAAAGCAGCAATAATGCCTGATTAAGCAAGCCACACCTTTTCTGATCCTCACGTCCATGCACACTGATGGTGCATTCTCTCTCTCTCTCTCTCTAATAAATATCACTACGTCCATCTGAAATTAACCAAACCTACACACACACACACACACACACACACATCTAGAAATAGTTTCCCCCCCCCCCTCTCATAATACTAGAACCCAGGACCATCCCATGAAGCTGGTTGGTGGGAGATTCAAGACAGATAAAACAAAGTTCTTCTTCACACAGCACATTGTTAAACTATGGAATTCATGGAGGATAAAGCTATCAATGGCTACTAGTCCTGATGGCATATGCTACCTCCAGTATCAGAAGCAATATGCCTATGTACGCTAGTTGCTGGGGAATATGGCAGGAGGATGCTATTGCACTCATGTCCTGCTTGTGGGTTTCCGGTGGGCAGCTGGTTGGCAGCTGTGTGAATGGAATGCTGGGCTACATGGACCCTTGGTCTGATTCAGCACAGCTCTTCTTATCTTTGAACAAAGAACATGGTCAGCCTAGACACCCACATTTATATTTCTATACATTCCATGCTGACTCTCCAGCTTCACTTCTCCCTCCCCCGTAATTTGGCTTTTGTAAAAGAAGAACCATAGAATGCATGACCTGATCCTCCCAGGCTTTGGATTGGTCAGTTTGAATTTCCCATGTAACAAAACCCAAACTGTCTCTTCTCTCTCTTACAAAGCACCCCAGAGGGGCGATTTGCGTCAGAAAAGGGATGGGAAGGCAGTGTGTAAGCCTTATCCTGCCACTTGCTTCCTTGACCCACACATACTCTGCTCTTTTTAGCCCTGACATTGTTCAACACCAGTGCTTACTTTACAAACACATGTCTAGACATGGTAATTTATTTCATTTCATAAATTCTAAAATAATTAACACTCTGACCATCAGTGTCACTCCCGAATACATTCCCTAAAAGAATTATCATGAATTGAAGAAAGAGTTAAAAGGATACAGATAGCAACCAAAGTTTCTCAAAGTAAGTGGTAATGTCAAAATCACTCTGTGACAGTTTTACATACAAACTGGTCCTCATGTAGTAGGTGTTACCAGTTGCCTTTTCAGAATTACTTAATAATACTTGGATCACTCCATCAGATTCCCCAGAAAGCCTGGTCTATTAACAACAATTATTTAAGCACTGCAACCCATGAAATGGGCTGGCTACACCAGAAGTATAACTAATTATAGCACATATGGTAGAAACCACTAATTACACAGGCTTTCTTTGTATGCTTAGCGAGAAGGGCTGAACTGTATTAGAGTTCAGTCAAATCAAATAACCCTTTCCTATTGAATGATTTGACCTCTGCAGTGCACTCACCCAGATTTTCAAAACAATCTGCTTTTGAAACAATGGTTTCAGGAACCAACACGGGTGTGCGTGTGTGTGTGTGTGTGCATTAGTCCAACATAGTATTACATACACCACTATGCAGTTTTAAGCACATAAGCAACTTGTAAGCAACCCTATCTATTTCCTACTCCTTTTCTTAAATTATATTGTTTGTCTTAAGGCTAGCAGAGTCAATCACCCATGGTGCTTGGAACCAGTTCCAGATGAAAAGTCCCATCCCATTCAACTAGCAACTATCATTGCTAAGGCCATTAGGGGAAGGAAGGGAAGGAGAGGCTGTAGCACTCATACCTGGATCAAGCATCAATATCTTCTCCCGCTCCCATATTGTGCATTGCTTTAAGCTATTTGGGAAAAACTTTCGAGCTTAAAAGGTGTATGTGTGTGCGTATGTACATGTGGAAGAAAGACAGAGAAAGAAAGAGAGTATACGCACACAGAGAGAGGGGGGCTTCTTAAACACCATGGGGTGAATCCAGACTTAAATTAGTCATGTCTAATTAATGTCATTGATTTCAAGTCTGGATCTAACTTTTATGTAGCAGCTCTAATGGGGTAACAATCTAGCTGCTACCTGTGATCAGAAGGTGGCTCTGAATACCCATATGTGGGCTGCAGAGCAACCACAATGTCAAGGAAACGGACACCACCCTCACCCACCGTGCATATGGAAGTTCTTGCACTCATACATGAAGTACAAGTTGAGTAAATCGCATTGAATTCAAAGGTACTTACCTCTGAGTAGACATGTATGTATATGATTGCACTGTAAGTTCCCCATCAGCTTGCTGCTAAATAATGTTCTGGCCAGCCCACTAAACAGCTGGAGTATGATTGGGATTGAGAGCATGACTGGGATGGAGTGCTGCAAAGAGAATCATCCCGAAGTGCCACCATCCCCATCTGAATTGTGCACATCCCCACCCCAGTAGCACTGAGAAAAGTGCCAATCAACTGGGAATCAGGGAGGGGAGATGCACAGTGGAATCTCAGCATGTAAAGATGGGAGCTTTGATATTAATGGAATAATTGAGTTATTTACTATATTTGTGGAATGTAGAATTTGTGGGGAAAGGAAAGGAAACTGAGAATTGTATTAGCCTATTAACCAATTAAAACACAGTCATTGTCCCCCAGCCCATATTACGTTTTATATAATATATAATAGCTTAAAAAGTGCACTTTCTGAAACAAGAGCTGAGATCTGCTTGCTTACAGCATTTCCATCAGCACTGAATATCCCATTTCATATAACAGCTTTGATTAAAAAACATTAAAATAAATCTGATTTCATTTGAAAGGGAAGTGCAAATATCCAAGCATTCCTGAAACATAATAAAATGGGCAGATACAATTTTTGAGTTCTATGGCAATTAAATTCCATTACATTGCCAATCAAGGATGGTAAAAAAAATATTCAGTTGTAATCATCTGTTCTCTTTGCATTAGTCTCTAGAGGTGATGTTACTCAGAAATATATATTCCATGAATATGTATTTTACCCTTCGGAAATACATATGTAAGTCTCTGAAAAATCATCTTCTTGAAAATCAAAATATATAGAGCTTTCTGCACAAGATTTGGAATTAGAATGTCTGATGGATAAACAAAATGTTTATTCAGAAGGAAAATTAGTACAGGACAATCTACCTATATTGGTTCTGGAATTTGGATGTCTCTATATCAACTACTGTGATTACCAACAGAGTTTAGCCCTATTTGGGCATGATTAAATCGACTTCCCTCCACACTTGAGCAGGGAGCAGGGACATGCAGCAAAGCTCCACCCCCAACATAGTGCACACCATGTCACACCACCCCAACCATCCGTATGAAGATTTTTCTCCTGGGGTCCATCCCATGAAGAACCCTCAGTCATCCTATGGGAGATTCAGGATAGAAAAAAGGAAACACTTCACACAACACATAAATAAATGATGGATTTTTTACTACAGTGTGTAGTGATGGCCACCTTTTAGATGCATTAAAAGATTAGATAAATTCATAAAGGATACGGCTATCAATCAGAAATTGTGAATGATAGCTATATACTACTTCCTGTATCAGAGGCAGTATGCCAGTAACCCAGTTGCTGGGTAACATGAGTGAGAAGATGCTAGGGCAGTCATGTCCTACTTGTGGATTCCCTACAGGCAGCTAGTTGGCCATGTATGAACAAAATGCTGGACTAGATCCACCTTTGGTCTGATCCAGCATGACTCTTCTTATGTTCTTAAGTGACCTGCTGCTGGGTCTCTTGTCCCAGGGCCTCCAAAGTTCTGGTATATTAGTTTCTGAAAATCAAAGATGGTGGGAGCAATCCTATGGCCCCTAGATAGAGTCTCAGGGGGCATAGAGTTGTTTAGATTCCCAGAGCTAGGAATCAGAGCTCCATGCCTATTCCTACTTCTCGTGCTCTGCAATGAAAACCACGCCAACTGCCTCTAAGAGCTTGCAAACGTGAGATCGTAGAGTAGGGTGACCAGATTTTGGAAAGCAAAATCCCGGTCCAAAATGGCCACCCCACCAAGGCAGCCTCCCCCCCCCCCCAACATAAAATAAAAAAAATAAAAAGGCTGCCCGCCATACGGCTGCCCCACCAAGGCAGCCTCCCCCCCAACATAAAATTAAAAAATTAAAAAGGCTGCCCCCCACCCGAAACAACCTGCCCCCACCAAGTCACCCCCCCCAAAAAACCCAGCCTGGACCTACCGGGTCCTGCCACCGCCGATCTCCGCCACTGCCGCGTGTCCCCTGCAGTCCCCTCACCCTTCTTGCCCTGCTCCTGGGCTCCCTGGAGGTACCTGAGGAACAGCAACAGCAGCAGCAGGCAAAGGAGGAGGAAGAGCCTGCTTAAAAATGCCAGCGCTGCTCCGGCCTCCGCAGGAAACAAGTGCTCAGGGTTAAGGAGCGTCAACAAATTCCTTGTCTGGAGGCTAAAGCAGTTAGCCACCAGACAAGGAATTTGTTGACGCTCCCTAATGCTGAGCTCTTCTTCCTTGCGGAGGCCGGGGAGCAACCGGGGAGCAGCGTGGCAGGAAAGAAGTGCTCAGCGTTAGGGAGCGTCAACAAATTCCTTGTCTGGTGGCTAACTGCTTTAGCCACCAGACAAGGAATTTGTTGACGCTCCCTAATGCTGAGCACTTGTTTCTTGCCGAGGCAAGGGAGCAGCGTGGGCATTTTAGGGCGGGAGGAGAGCTGATCCTTTCCCCAGTTTGCCCCTGCCGCCCCCCTGTCAGCCCAGATTGCCCCAGTTTTCCCGTTAGGACCGGGAAATCCAGGGTGATCTGGTCACCCTATGTAGAGGATGGAATGGGTAATTCTGTGGCTGTGGAGTAGTGAAGAACAGGGCAGCCGGTTTATGAAGGATCCTCCGGCTGCTCTAACTTTCTTCCCCGCCCCTCTGCACAGCTCCAGCTAGCTGGATGAAATTGCCCATCTAGTAAAAATGCAGGGTGAAAGGAATGTGGAGATGACGATCACTTCCATGCTCCTCCTGCCCTGCATAGGATGATCATATGATCATAGGTTTATGATCATCAAGAGTGCAACCCATAGGTTTGCGCCTTAACATATCTAGATTCAATTACAGATGTGCATGAAAGAGGCAATCACACACAAAAAGGTTCCACCATTATAAGCCTTACTACTTATATTAAAATGATACCTGTTTAGCTAATAATGTGAAACCTGGCATCCATGATCCATCTGATGAGATCTACAATTGTGCAAAAATTCAAACCAATCCAATAAAAAATGGCCACAGGTACAGCAAGTTAAAAAGCACTGAAAATTGCAACATTTGTATTTTGTATTCCACAATACAATATGCAACTCAGCATATCGTTTCAAATTTTGGTGAAAATTACCTATGTACACTATTCAAGTTTGTCAAGTAGACACAACTTTCCTTTGGTGGAGTTCTGAGCAGTGGTTCAAACGTTATTAAGATTTTTCTGTCTCAGGCATGCTCAATTTCATGTGGTGGGGGGAGGAAAGAGGAAGAAAGCAGAAATCTTGGGTGGGGAGAGGAGTGTGGAGGTGGGTGCAATGGCAGGAAGAAATCAGTGGTGGCTGTGGCAGGGGAAAAATCCCAAAGGGGTCTGAGGATCACTTCTGGGGAGGCTGGGAAACGCTATTGTGTCCACAGGTGCCAGGTTGCCAAACTATGGAGTAATGGACTGCAGCTTCAATTTTACAAACCTGCGACTACTTGAAAGCAAAAGACAGATTGTCTGGAGTTGCTGTTCTTTAAATATAGCATAAGGTCCATTATTCAGGTCTCTTAATTAACCAAATAAATCAGAGAATATCCTCTTGCAGTTACAATTCTCTGAACATGTTCCATTATCTAAACATTTCCCAGGGCATTCTGATAAAAGTTGCACTGTATTTCTTCTGCTAAAGAAGAGCATTGATTGTTGGAAGCTGTCTTGAGAGGGTTTTTACCCTTAAATGTGGCTTATAAATATTTTAACTTAAAAAAGAAATGCATACATACATGCACATACGAATCCTAGAATGAGTCAACTGCAGCACATTTGGGGAACAAATTAAGCCATAGTACAAGATTGAAGGATTTTAAATCTTGCCTAAAGTTCAATTCCTAAGGCATCTTTATTACTGACACATACAGCCTTTTGTGTGGAAGCGTCAATAAGAGTGCTTCTGACTTTCTTTTAATCCGCCTCTTCATGGGCAAGATTATTTTTCCAAAATTGCTGTAATGTCTCTGGGGCCTACGAAACACAATACTTACAAGCAACATAAGTTATTTTCAGCCTCTTATTCCTAGATAAGAGTCTGAAAATACTTGTATAAAGTAATCAGGAAATGTTAATACAAGAATGGTTTCATCAGCTGTGATCTAGTTTTAGCTAACAGACAGGTGGAAGAGAGGTTATTTTAAAATCATTGTACATATTATTTAAGCATTTATAATTTGTCTTTCCATCAGTTCTCCCCAAGTAGATTTATTTCATTAAATCGTTTAAAATACAACATTGCAATTTTAAAAGACCAACAAAAAAGAAACAGGAATCAGTAAATTGATAGTAACAATGACCAAACATTAAACTACCAAAAGCTTACATCAGGGGTGGGCAACATGTGACCTGGGGGCTGCATATACCCCCATGGCCTTGAGTGTGGGCCCTGCCATCCCTGCACTGCTGAAATTTGGTGGTGCAGCAGCAAATAAATTGTCAGTTGCCTCTGAAATTCAGTGGCAAACCACTATGGATACCAAAAGTGCCAAATTTAGCTTCTTTTCAAGCTAAATGTGACCATGAAGGCTGCAATCTTGCACATGGATTTATGCACTCTTAAGATTCCTCATAGTTATAAAAGACACTTTGATTCCAGTGCTAACCCCATTTGCTCACTGGTCTCCACAAAGGCAAGTCAATGTGCTTAATATCAGTGCCTTAAGCACACATTTTGCTGCCAAAAAGTAAACTTCTGTTTAGAGCTCTGTACTAGATAAAAGCTTATTAGCATATATAACCTGTTAAATTTATGTCATTCCTCCCCTCACTAG
Organism: Anniella stebbinsi; assembly: GCA_029215795.1. Classification (NCBI taxonomy): domain Eukaryota; kingdom Metazoa; phylum Chordata; class Lepidosauria; order Squamata; family Anniellidae; genus Anniella; species Anniella stebbinsi. Next base: position 53,398,795 of record JARDYH010000003.1, read on the forward strand.
ATTTCTGCTTCCTTCCTTTTTTTATTCAAATCTTGAGAAAGAAAAAATAGCAAGCTTTTTTTTTTTTTTTTTTTAAGTGACAATAATAGCAACCAAAATGGCTTCCTGGTTCCCATTCACAATGTGCAATATAGTGTAAACTGGCTCCAGCTTTCCTGGAAAACTGCCACAGCAGTTACTTCACTGCCCCACTGTCCATAACTTTACAAGGCAACAAATTCTGTTTCACAACAGGAACATAAATGATTTGAAGACGCACAGCCTCTTTGGAAATTACTCTCCTTCCATGCAGCAATATCAGGAGACGATTAACATTATACATTTCTTTCCTATTCCTTCCCTATCCCTGGTCCTACTCCCCTGAGGTATGTTACTACTAGGGTGACCATATTTAGGAAACCAAAAAGGAGGACAACATGGCCGCTCCAAGGTGCCGTGCCCACCAACATGGCCGTCCCCCAAGGGGGCATGCTCATCCAAACATGGCCTTGGTCAGATGTCTGATTTCACAGCATACAATTAAGACAAACCTGTTCTACACAACATCTTCATGTTAAAATCATTAAAATAAAGAACAAGTGAGACATTCGACGTATCTGAAATTAACTTTACTCACTCCTACTTTTGTAGCTTTTGCTGTACTTTGAAACTTTTGCTATGCTCTGTGTGATAGTTTCCCCTTCCCTCAAATATGTTTTCTGACTGCAAATCCTTCACTGGATGACCGTAGTCCCAACTTTCCTAACATTTAACACTCTTTCCCCATCACATTTCTCTTATCATATGCACAGATTCAGCATACTGCTACCACTGAACAAATGAAGCAGTTGACAAGTGCAGAAAAATCTAGTACAACAAACTAGCCAACCTAGCATGCAGGAAGAGTATAAAATACGATAATAATAATAATAATAATAATAATAATAATATAATTTATTTCTTACCCGCCTCGCCGTCTGGATCGAGGCGGGGAACAGCAACATGATAAAATACATAAAACTGATTAAAACATGACACATATTATTAAAACTGCATAAAAAATCCTAAAACATCCTAAAAACATTCTTACCCTGCAAACATGATTACCCTGCAAACATTAGCCATAGAACAAAATGGACTAAAGGCTTGTTGTAGTCACTTCTCACCTCTTAGCTTGTTTCAACTTCTGGTTTATCAGTGAGAAACAAATCTAAAAATGTGTCATTATATCTCTGGTTCCTTAGCCATGTAAACAAAACCATGGTCAGTAGCAATACAAAGAAAGGCCAGAACAGATGCCCACTATCACAATGCTAGACAAGGATCTTTCCCTCCTTTTATCCAAGTATATCCTGAATTTACACTGCCTCAGTGTATAGAGAAGGGCCCTACCCCACTCCCGGCGCAGCTTGGGGGTGGTGGGGCGATTGCGGCGGGCGCGGGGCGAGACGAGGTGGAGGCGCGCTATTGGCGGCCTCCAGGAATGGGCGCGAAAAGGAGGGGGAGGAGGAAAGGGAGCCTATATCAGGCCAGGACTCCTCCCCTCCTTTGTCTTACTTGCGCGGCTCCCTCCCTCCCTTCCCTGTTGGCAGTATGGGAATGAAACTCCGGTTGTCATTAGGAAGCCAAGTAGGAATTTTTTGCTCATAAGCCGTCATTAAGGATGTGAGTTTTTTCGCCTACTTCATACTGTGAGTCAGCAAGGGAGTATTAAATAGGTGGATTGGCTGTGTTAATTTGGTCACATTTTGGTGGTTAGGCGCGGGCATCTTCACATGGTAAGGGATAGGTGAGCATTCACAGGCACCGAGCGGTGACTGGTAATACCTGAGGCTCATCACCTGAGTGGTCTTGAGGCCCTTGTGGTGAGATAAGGGTTACCTTTGGGGCGGACCTTTCTCACCCGCTCGGATGTCTTGAGGCACGAGCTGGGGGTGACACGGAAAGCCCCCCTACCCAAAAGGGGGGGCCAGGGGGTGGCGTGAGCTGCACGCCATACACTGGCCTCGATTTGACTCGCCCTATCCTTAGATTGGCATTGGCCACCAAGTTCTGAGGATGCCCGCTAGTTTTCCCCTTCTGCGAATTCATCAATAAAGTGTGGCCCATTTTAAACCCAATTTATTGTGTCGTCTCGTTATTTACGCGCTCCGATTCCGCAATAGAAATCCCAGTCAGGGACCCAAAGAAAACTGCCCAAAGAAACTTTAGAAATAACTCTAGTTGATTTCAATAAAGCTTACTCCCAGATAAATGAATGTAGGATTGCAGCCTCTTCACATCTGTTCACCTTACTCTAGCAAGTGCAAGGCCCTCCTGTCAAGGACAACTATGCACTCACAGAACCTGGCCTCCTCGATCATGCAACCAGCAGGTGCTTTCCAGAAAGATGCTTTCAGAGCCTAGGAGATCCAGACACACTCAAACAAGTCAAGCCAAGCCATGCTATGCTGGAACAGAACAATTCTGGGACACTACTTTGCAAGCGATCAGACACAACAGTCATACATATAAAAGAAAAACACAACTACCTCATTGACATAGCAATACGCAATGACAAAAATGTTGCAGAAAAGGAAGAGGAAAAGAGAGATCAAGCAAAGGTTTTAGGAAATCTTGCTCATATTGGCATAGGTTGAGATATTTTGCTGGTCAGAATTTTCATCAGTAGAACTCCAATGGACTTTAATGGAAATGTCTTTAGGACTTTTAACAATTTTACTTTGGGCTTTCAGACTTCAGAAACTTCAGGTGGATGATATGAAATAATTAGCAATTACAGGAGAAGTGAAAAACCCTTCTCCATCCACCCCACCCACCATGCCCATTGGCGCAAGAGCTAATAGTTAGATCCAAAAGATCAGTGAATTAATTGGAAAATTCATTAACAGTCTGACACGGGTTTTGAGAATTAATTGAGGAAATATATAGGAGATACAATATACAATGTGGATCTAGACTCCAGCTCAGCTAGATATGATCTTATGAAGATTAATAAACTGAGGAGGAATATGACTTTTTAAAAAACTTAGAACTCTATGTACTGGGTGCCCCAAAAGTAGGTATACAGTTGTTTAGAATGTTGATGGGAGGTGTGAGTACTATACTGTATACCTACTTTTGGGCCACTTGGTATTTCAGCCTTCCCCAATCCAATCCTCTCCAAATATCTTTGACTGTGACTCCTATCTGGTCATGCTGACTGGGCGTTGGGAGTTTTATCCAACACATCTGGAGAGAACCAGCTTGGGGGAGGATACTGTATTTAACAAGAATTATCTGTTTTTGTACAGTTACTAAAAGGATAAAACAAATGCTAGCACCAGTAAATATCACATAGATGAAGTAAAAAAACCATGGCCAGTAACAATCATCCTCCAATAGAGATGGATAATAAATTATGTTTTCATTATGTTTAAAAGGCCCATTGAAATTGCATCCATATACTTTTCCTCTTACACACAGCCATGAGCTATGTTCAAATAAACTTCTAATATGATACCATTGCACATTTTTATATTCTTTTTTTCTAAACTGCTTCATGATTTATTCAAATAAGAAGCACTAAATAAATATTGCTAATAAGTCAATTCATACATCAATATATTACAATGTTCTCCTCCAACAAAATAATCAAAGAAAAGCAAACGAGTGAGGTAACCAGATAAAGGTACTGCTTTGAAGCCAGTTTTCTGTTCCAGCAAAACACCTATTTTCCAGACAGCTAAACCAATTTCCTCAAACCATCTCTAAATGAATTCTTAGAAAATTAATTCAATCAAATTTATTTCCCGTAAATAGGAATATCAACTCCATGTCATCCCCCAACTCTCACACACAAAACTATAGCCCCCCCTCTCAACATGCACACAAACACGCAAACTCTCTCAAAATCATCCACCGCAAAACACACACGCACACATCCATTCATAGACAAATGAACATGCACCTATCACATAAATACACTCACACATTGCAAACACGTAAACTCTCTCAGGATACCCACCCCAAAACACACGCACACACATTCATTCATGGACAAATGAAGATGCACCCCATGCACCCATCACATAAATACACTCACACACACTTACCTCTCCCAAGGCTGCTCCTATGCTTGCTTCCACTCTCCCCCCCCCATTTCTCTAGGCAAATGTGGGGATTTTTACATTCACCTTGAAAATATTCTTAGTGGTAGCAAGGGGTTTCAGAGAAGTACAGGATAAGACCTGGGGGAGGAGAGATCCTAACAGGTGGAGGGCAGTTTTGGAAAAATTCTCAGAACCTTGTAACTGCCGGCAAAGTTAAAACAAAGAACTGATGTAATTTTAAAAGACTCCCTGTAATTATCTTATACTTGTCTATAAAACTATTTGGGAAATGGGGGACAAAAAAGATATTCCCTTGACACATACCTTGCAGCTGCTTATCTTGTTTTTCCCTGTATAGGTGTGAGGGATGTAGCACATCTGGGGGCTGATCTCTACCCTTCTCAGCACAATCAGAACAACCTGCTCCCCAGCAGCTAGAATACTTAGACTTAAAAAGCCCCATTGAATTTTTGTCAAAGCATTCTAGCTGCACAGGGTGCATGTTCTGATTATGCTAAAGAGGAAAGAGATCAGCATCCTCTCCCCATCGGCTGCATTTGCCACCTGTAATCAAGGGGAAACAAGAAACATAGCTGCATGCTACATATTAAGGAAACATGGTTCTTCAGCACAGTGCAGAGAATATCTGTCCATGTATATATTTTTCTTACATTCCACAAGAAGGGAAATACTCACATGTATTACAGGGCTTTCTAGAATACAAATGATCAAAATATATCTCATCTGCTCCAGGCACAGAATACAGCAGTCAAGGATACTTCAAACCCAGAAGCTGATTGCTGACAGCTGATTTCAAGAGCTGATTGCTTGGGCAAACAGATTTCACATTCATCTGCATTCTTACCACATGGGTATGGATTTTAGGACACAACAAGAGCATTTATGAATCTGTATTCAACCAAGGCACACTTTGGTTGCAAACTCCAAAGCCAATTGATTACATAAGTGCAATGCAGCATTATATGTGATGCTTGGATGAAGGAACTCAGGAGTGCTACAACTGACCTTGTGCAATATACTTCAATGGCTCAGAATTTCCTGGGAAAATAAACTAGAGTGTGTGGATTCTGATGAGCATTCTTCTGAAAGGTAATGTCTTTCAGGAGAATTTTGAATCATATACGCTGTTGTTTAGAACAAATGAAACAATACATATTTCTTGTTCCATCAGAACAAAGCTCTGTGCAAGTGCAAAACCCATATGTGTGATGCACAGAGATCACGAAGAACCACCATCTTTTTAAAGGAAGTACAGGACAGTGAGCAGCACAAATAACTGAAAGGAAGTGAATTAATCCAGAGGCTTGAAACAGCAAATGAAAAAAGGTATGGTAGGGTGCCATTTTTATTTATGTTGAAGGTTTATACCCTACCTTTCAAATGAATGATCTCCATGATGCTTCACAAGAGATATATCAATAATGCAAAACAGAAGTTAACCATCTCCCCATGCACATACACACACGCTAGCAGCCTGTAGTCCTCTGGGTGATGGATGGAACCAAAATGTGCTTCCTTCAGCTTTACTGGAGCAGACAAAATGGCTCCAAATGGATTGAAACCTTCTTTGTTGCAGCAAGTTGGGAAGCAAGCTCCCCACAACTTCCCCTTCTCTGGCCAATGGTTGAGGCCAGCTTGGATTTTCCTTGCCATGATCTTCTTCCTGGGAGGCAGGTGGTGCATCTTCCATGTAGCCCTAATTCCTCTACTCAGTGGCAAATGCCAGAGTGTACTTCCCTCCAGTTCTGCAGTCCCAGGACCAATCCCATCACTACCTCTAAGGCAGGAGTGGACAACTTCAGAAGGTCCATGGGGCAGAAATGGCTCACCCTGTCAGGGAAAATTTAAGTTTAAGTTGTCTAAAAGTTGATTGGACAAAAGTTTGAGTGTCCAGAAGGACTGAACAAGCCAGCTGAAGTCAATGAGCAGAGAGAGAGAGAGTTTTTTTCTCTGCCACAGAGAAGGTCAATCTGATAGTGGGAATGTTTCTACTAGGATAAGATAATTGAATATGCTGAGCTAGGGTCCAGAAATGTGTATATAAATCAGCCTATAGAAATGACTGTGTGGTGGGTCAGGCTGGAGTTATGTGGAATGAGACTGGTGTATGAGAGATTTGATGGAGGACTAGGCTACGCTATAGCCATAAGGAAAAGCCCGTATATATCTGGAGAAACCAGTTTTTGCCTTGTATATATTTTTATATTGGAACACAAGTAAAGGAATTGTATTATACACCATTTGCTGAGTGTGAGTATTTCTTCAGCTGCTGGGATTTTTCTGGACTTTATTGCTTAATCAAGCACAGGCAGCGCTTGTCTCTTCCCTCAACACACCCCTGCCTTAGATGCATGTATCTCTAAACATGCGTATACTTCTGCACGTGTTCAGTGCAGACTCTGTTAACAATGGTTAGCTTATAGCTCAAGCACATTCCTAGTCTATCATGTACATGGTAGTTGCTATTCATTTCACAGGCATCATCAGGCACCCCTGACTGGGATTTTTTGGAGATTTCTGTACTTAAGGGCAGAGACATTCATCCGGCCACTGTAGTGAAGCATGCAAGAAAGACCATGGGGATATGTGACTCTTTGCCTGGGGTATCTCTGTGCCTATGCCCTGATCAATGTGTCTAATTCTATCATGAAGCACCTAATCTTGTGTGGTTAATTAACTCATATTGCTAGATCTTACATGACCAAAAATCACAAGATGAATATGAGCCAACAGTGTAATGCAGCTGCAAAAAAAGCAAATGCTATTTTGGGCTGCATTAATAGAAGTATAGCTTCCAAATCGCATGAGGTACTGGTTCCCCTCTATTCAGCACTGGTTAGGCCTCATCTTGAGTATTGCATGCTGTTCTAGGCACCACAATTCAAGAAGGATGCAGACAAGCTGGAGCGTGTTCAGAGGAGGGCAACGAGGATGATCAGGGGTCTGGAAACAAAGCCCTATGAGGAGAGACTGAAAGAAATGGGCATGTTTAGCCTGGAGAAGAGAAGACTGAGGGGAGACATGATAGCACTCTTCAACTATTTGAAAGGTTGTCACACAGAGGAGGGCCAGGATCTCTTTTCAATCAACCCAGAGTGCAGGACACGGAATAATGGGCTCAAGTGACAGGAAGCCAGATTCCGGCTGGACATCAGAAAAAAATTCGTGACTGTTAGAGCAATATGACAATAGAACCAATTGCCCTGGGAGGTCATGGGCTCTCCAACACTAGAGGCATTCAAGAGGCAACCGGACAATTCTTGCATCCAGCAGGGGGTTGGACTCGATAGTCTCATAGGCCCCTCCCAACTCTACTATTCTATGATTCTATGAAATTCTTGACCTAGGAGGTGCTCACTTGTGGGGACTTCTTGCTCCTTTCAGCTGGAGATGCAAGCCTCCCAGGTCTGTCACTACATAGGGTGCCAGGTTCAACTTCTTAAAGTGACAAGACATTGTCACACAAAATGCAGGGCCAATGTGTGACACAGGTTCCTCTTGCTGGTAGGCTGCAACAACACATTGTGCACATGTTCCTTTTTATATTTGGGGGTTTTACCACAAAGCACAAGTATAAAAAGGGCAAGATCCAGATAGACCTCCTGATTTGGAAGGCAGGAACAGGATTTCACATGACCAAAGCACATGAAAAATGACAGAATTGGGGGTGGGAAAGAAAGAGGGGAATGAGAGTTCACGAACAGGTCCATTAGATCCAAACTCAAATGGCTATATTTGTGAAAGTCTTTTTGTGCATCACATTCCTAGAAGGATGTCATTTAACCTTGATGAGTATGAATAGCTGCTAACACTTAGTCTTTTTTTAAAAACACCAGGTCTTGGGAATCACAGGGATTCCCCCTTTCCTTCATGAAAGAACCCACACAATTGCCCCAGACCCGTGCACGGCGAAGCCTGTGCGCGGGGGGGGCCATTTGCGGGTGTGGGCGAGGAGGTGAGTGGTGTAAGCAGCCCATAGGCTGCTCGTCATGGCGCCACTGCAAGGGTGGGGACTGCAGGTATAAGGCAGGCTGCAGGCCCCAAACCCTCCTCTTGGCATCGCGGCTCCCTCCCGCCCTCCCTTGTTGGCAGTATGGGCGTTGCTGGTCGTCTTTTCGGAGACCGAGTAGGAATTTTTTGTACACATTCCGCGTTAGGCTGTGTGTTTTTTCACCTACTCCATACTGTGAGACAAGCTGGGTGTATTAAATAGGTTGATTTGGTTAATTGGTCACATGATTTTGGCGGTTAGGTGCGGGCATCTAGAGGGGGTGGGATATCGGTGAGCATTCTCAGGCACCATTGTGGTGAGGGGCAGAGTCTGAAGCCCAAGGTTGGGAGCCGTGTGGCACCAGCTGGGAGGTTAAGGCTTACCTCTGAGGCTGAACTGTCTCACCAGCTCGGAGCCGTGTGGCACGAGGATGGTGACACAGGGAGGTCTCCCTACCCAAAGGGAGAGCCCATGGGGTGGCGAGATGGCAAGTGCCACTACATGGGATAGAATGGCTCGCCCGTCCCTAGGATGGCTCTGGAAGAGGCCATGATATAGATGCCCGCATAGGTGTTACCCTGTCTGCAGATCTGGTTGAATAAAATGTGGCCCATGTTTAAATCCAAGATATTGTCTTGCCTCTTTATTTCGCCTTACACTCCGCAATTTGTATTTTGGTTTATGAGAGTCTGGACGTTAATGTCATCTTGTCAAGTTTCTCTCTGGAGCTTTAAGAGCTGGAAGACAGTTTAAGCATTGACCGGCTCAGTTCTTCATAATTTCAGGTATTTGAGCTTTGAGGGGGAAATGCTTTAAAGGCATTAGATTAGTGATGAAATCATGAGAGTAGTAACCCTGGGTATGACAAGATCACACTTATGCCACATCAGTTGATTTACAGAGGGTCTAGGTAGTACTGAATACAAATTACACTAAGCCAAGAAATAATCAGATCAAAATTCCTGCTTGCCCCCCCTCAACCCAGGAAATTCCACTTACCCAGTGGATTTATTTTATTTTATTTACCAGTAGATTTGTTTTATTTTATTTTATTTAAACATGGTTGGCTGGGGCACACTGGGAGTTGCAGGACTTTTCTTCTGTCTAAGCATGCACTGGATTGCACCATTATTCACTGCACTTTTCAACCGCCCAAGTTTTCTGAAGAGTGCTCAACACATTGAAGGCATACAGAACAAATATTAAAACAAAAATAAAATAAAAACAGCACAGAATAAAACCAGGATAAAATCAGCAGCAAATAATAAAACCTTTACAACATCATAAAACCAGCAGCAGAATAGAGCACTAAAGAATAAAAAGGTGTTCACCTGGCACTGCAACGACTATAACGTAAGCACCAGTCAAGCTTCTTTTGGGAGAGCATTCCTCAAACGGGGTGCCACCACTGAAAAGGCGCTCTCTCTTGCCTCATTTAATGTGGGGTGGGGGGACTGGAATAAAGCCTCAGACAACAATCTGAATGTTTGTGCATATGGAAGTGGCATGAGCTCTGTAGTTCACTTCTTAGTTAATTAAGAGATTTTTCTAAATTTAAGCTGCTCAGTAGATTAGATCTATGGTTCAAATGTTCATTTCGAAGCAGCTACTCTAGTTTTCTAGTCTTACTCACCCCCATCTGCATCCCCAAAGAGGTGATAAGGGCATGGCCAATTCAAGAACAGTAGTAGGAATTTAGATATCTTTTGGGTTTCCAAAAATTGATTTTGAAAAAAGGCTCAGTAACCCATGCTCACTGAGCCTATTCAGACAAATGCAAGCCCCCACGCTCGGCTTGCTCGGGCGGGGGGGGGAGCTAGTTGCGGGTGGATAGGACGAGGTGGATTGGCTGCCTCCTGGTGGTGCCACCGGGCTGGGTGGGAGCAGGAAGGCTATTTATTGCCTGGCCTGTTCCCGCCCCTGCTCTTTCGTTTGGTGCGCAGCTTGGTGATTGGAGAAGCAGCGCGAACGGGAGAAGCGGCAGCTCCTCCTCGTGGCTGCCTCTTGCCGCGGTTGTCGACGGGGCGTTGGAGGGCGGTGCTGCTCGTGTCCGTCCCAGCCAGGATTGTTTTGGAGGCGCAGCCGGCTCGTTTCAGTTGGGGGTTCCGTTGCGCGGCCCAGCCGCATTTTGGCGCAGGGAGGTGGCCTCCGTGGGGAGCCGGCCTGCTTCGGTGGGGCGGGAGTGAGCTGCGGGGGCAGTGGGGGCCTCCGTGTGGAGCCAGCTCACTGCTGTGGGGCGGGAGTGAGCTGCAGGGGCGGGGGTGGCCTCCGTGGGGAGCCGGCTCATTGCGGTGGGGCGGGAGTGAGCTGTGGGGGCGGCGGGGGCTTCCCGTGGTGTGGCCCAGCTGCATTTTGCCGCGGCGAGCGCCCTTTCAGGTCCTGGGCAGGGAGTCTGGGTGATGGGCCCTGTTTGGTGCCGTGAACGCAGCTCGATTGGTTCCTGGCCACCAGGGAAATTTTCTTTGCTTTGAGCAGGTGGCTAGGTTGGGGCGGGAGTGAGTGGCGTGGGCTGCCCGTACAGCAGGCGGCTCAGCCTCATTTTAGAGCTGTGAGCGCCCTCCTGTAGTTCCAGGCTTGGTGTAGTGACCTCTACGTGGCACTGCGGGAGCACCTTTTTGGGTCCCCTGCTGGCCACAACTTTTATAGTGTTTAGCATAGCTGCAACAGCCTAATCGGGTAGTGCAGTTTTTTTGAGGCCCCGTGCGCGCGTGGGGTGGCGGTTTGATAGCCACGTGGCCAGTCCTTTGGTAGGGGAGTATTTTTAGGGTATATTGCCCAGGAGCCAGACTTCCTCCAGGGATTTATTAATCTGTTTAATGGTTAGGGGTTAGAGTGTTCGACTGGGAATTGTTCCCCTGACTTCTTAATTGTTTAGAATTCTCCATTGTTTACAATTAGTGGTTAGAGTGTTTGACTGGGAATTGTACTCAGCCAGTTGGTTAGTTGTTCGAGTGTTTGTTGTTTTGCTGCTTAGACCTTATTCGCTAGGGATATACCGCCAAAAAAGGGTTTGGGGGGCAAAAAGGGCAAAGAAAAAGCCCAATGCCCTCCCATAAAACGGGGAAGGGAGAAAGGAGATTCTTCTTCAGAGGAGGAAGGAAATCCTCAAATAGCAGCAATCCTAGTGTGTTTGCAGGCAATTGAACAGGAGAAAGGTGTAGCGTGTCCACCAGGTGGTATTTCACAGGAAATCTCATTAGGTCCTGCTCGTTGTCAGACAAGAAAACAAACGTTAGATGATATTTTATTGAATTTATCAAATAGATTGGATGTCGTGGAAGCACCCTCCAGTCAAGTGCCAGTGGAGCGAGTTCCTGCAGCTGAGAGTTCTACAATACTTCCAGTGGCTACTCCTCCTCAAGACACACCATCCTTGGATATTTTGGCAGTGGCACGGGTTTCACAGCCTGTGTAAGGTCCAGGTGCACAGTTTGCATCACATACACAAGCCTCTCCCCAGGCTGTGGGTGCTTTTCCCCCATGGGGATGGTACCCATGGTTCTCCGGGATGGGCTGGACACAGGCAGCCACAACAAGCACACAACCATCTTCTGTACAAGCGAATTATCCGGGATCCATGCTCCCAGGACAGTCAATTTCAGTGTCATCTTTTAACAGTCAGTCAGTACCCTCAGCTCCGGCAAATTCTCTGGGACCGCCGCTTACAGGCATAGTTACTTCATCACAGACAGGCAGCATTATAGGACAGGGAACCATGGCATCCATTTCTACTAGTCAGCCAGTGTCTGGGGAATCAGTGGTGAGCCATGGGGTAGGTGGCCAAGGCAATATGGCTGGGGCTAGTGCACCTGGTCAAGGAACTCCAGGGTCACAGATACCGTCTGCAATGACCGTGTGTGCAGTGGTTTGGCAAGGACCCGCTGGCTCGTCTTCTAGTGTTAGCCTTCCGATTGGGGATCCATTTGCAGGGGCAGATCGTGATGCTATACCTACGGGTAGCACGGCAGCCCCCTTAGGCTACCATCTTTTGCCTGCTACCAGGGAAAAAATTTGGAAAGGTGATTATATTGATGTGTTTTCTTTGTTATTTCGTGAACCGGAAAACACAGATAAGGATAAAACCGCAGAAAGGGAGGCAGAGAAACTGAGAAAGAAGAAAGTTGCAAGGACCTGGGCTAATTGGTTACCAGGTTTCCTTATTTACATGGGCGTTGTGCAGCAACGTTTCCTAGGGAAAGGCGGTTTTTTGACAAAATACCTCGATATGATTTATCGAGCGTATTCTGAGTATGAGGGCGGGGCCTGGTTGGCCTACGACGAATCTTTTCATCGCAGAGCTGCCTTTGACCTGTCTTTATGGTGGGACGTGAAGGACCACGACCTTTGGCTGCAGTATATGACTCCTGCCAGGCTGGGATTTGGCGAGCAGTCTGACAGTGGTCATATATTAGTAAAACCACAACCTGCCCCCATGGTTAGAGGGTTGGCAGGGCAGGGGGTTCAACTCTGCCTGCCTTGCTGGGAATTTAGTGCCTGTGGTCTATGCACCAGATCCCCCTGCAGATTTAGGCATGAGTGCCCAGTCTGCAGCGGTGCCCACCCAGCATCCAGCTGCCCTAGAAATAGAGGTGGGAGGGGCAACCATAGGGGGGGGGATATGGCACAAGGAAGCCCGGCGGTCAACAGCCTCCTCCCAAAGGGCCCCAGCCCAGTTAAATTAGAACCCCTTAGGCATCTTTTGTTGCGTTACCCACTTAAACAGGATGCAGTTTATTTAGAATTAGGATTTTCAGTAGGTTTTCATATTCCTTATTTGGGCACACGGCGCGCAACAATAGCTAATAACCAGAAGTCCATGAGTGGGATGGAACCGGTGGTGCGGGAAAAAATTAATAAGGAAGTAAGCGCTGGTAGAGTTCTCGGCCCCTTTGATGCACCTCCTTTGCCTAATTTGAGGGTTTCGCCACTGGGAATAGTGCCCAAAAAATCTCCCGGGGAGTACAGGTTGATTCATAACCTGTCCGTTCCAAAAGATGCATCTGTGAATGATGCAATACCCAAGCACTTGAGTTCCGTCAGATACACTTCATTTGATGCCGCTGTCTTGATCGTCCGAAGGAACGGTTGTGGCGCATTACTCGGAAAGTGTGATATAAAACTGGCCTTTCGTATACTACCTATTCACCCGGCGGATTTTGACCTTTTAGGGTTTTGTTTTCAAGGAAAATTTTACAGAGATAGGGCCCTACCAATGGGCTGTTCTATCTCGTGTGTAATGTTCGAAAAGTTCAGTTCCTTTCTGGAATGGGCTTTGAAGGACAGGACTCGAATACAGGACTTAGTTCACTATTTGGATGATTTTTTGTTTATTGGACCTGCTGGATCAAATCAGTGTCTCCTGTTGATGCAGCAATTTCAGGTTTTGACAGAGGAACTTGGGGTTCCTCTGGCACATAAGAAGACAGAGGGTCCCAAGACATCGTTGTTGTTCTTGGAAATAGAATTGGATACCGTGGCACAATGCTGTCTTTTGCCACATGACAAATTGAGGGCTTTACAGGATAGGTTAATTGGCTTGCTAGGCGCACAAAAAGCTATGCTTCATCAACTTCAAGAAGTTGTGGGGCATTTAAATTTTGCTTGTAGGGTTATTGCCCCAGGTCGGGCTTTTCTCCGTCACTTATATACAGCCATGCAGGGTCTGCGTTTCCCGCATCATAGGGTTCGGGTTACAAACCCAATGCGTGAGGACTTGCGTGTTTGGGTGAGTTTCCTTGAATGTTATAATGGTGTGTCCTTCTGGTGACACGATTTACTCATAGAGGCAGAGATGCAAGTCCATTCTGATGCGTCAGGTGCGTTAGGATTTGGGGTGATATGGCGGGATCGTTGGTGTGCTGAACAGTGGCCGGTACATTGGCAAGCAGACGGCACTTGCAGGGATCTTACATTTTTGGATTTTTTTCCAATTGTGGTTGCGGCCCATATTTGGGTAACGCAGATAGAAAACACAGTGGTCCATTTTTGGTGCGATAACCAGGCCACTGTCCAGGTTATCAATTCCCTTTCATCCCGTAACCCTAGAGTGATGTCACTTGTTAGGATCTTCACGTTACATTGTTTAAATCATAATATTCTGTTCCGGGCACGGCATGTGCCTGGCCTTCAGAATGACATTGCTGATGCTCTATCGCGTCACCAGGTGCAGAGATTCCGAGAGCTGGCTCCTTGGGCTTGGCCGTTGCCAGAAGTCATGCCAGCGGAACTCTGGGAGATTGGAGAGTCAAGGTAGATCGCACAATGTGGCAGTCCGTGGCGCCTAGCACCAGGACCGCTTATGATAAAGCAGGTACGGAATTCCAGGCCTTCAGGAGGAATATGAATATGCAACAGGCATGGCCAATCCCTGTCGATCACATTTTGCAATTTTGTGTAGCACTGTGACAGAAAGGATTGTTGGCTCGCACAATAGGGGGTAAGCTTGCAGCTCTGTCATTTCTGTCCAAAATTCAAGGTGTGGTGGATTCCACAGCGGATGACAGGGTAAGGCATACAATCAGGGGTTGGAGTAGGATGTCACCTAGGACCTTGGATCCTAGGCTTCCCATATCTCCCAACATACTTTTAGGTTTAAGGGCCTCTTGGTCTCATCTTTGTCGTTCTTCAAATGAGACGAGTCTCTTTCATGCTACGGTCTTGACTGCATTTTTTGGGGCATTTAGGATATCAGAACTGGTAGCCTCATCGAAAAGTGACAAAACAAGGAGGTCTCTCCAATTGGATGATGTTTCCTTTTCTGAGAAGGGAGTGATTATTAGGTTGAGGCAGTCAAAGACCAATCAGCATGGTCGTGGTATTGATGTCCCTATTTTTCCCGCACCAGTGGACGAATTATGCCCGGTTCAGGCATTGCGGTCTTATCTGGCCTTACGTGGAAGTTTGCCAGGGGGTTTATTCTGTCATGGTGACTTCTTGTGCCTGACGAAGTATCAGTTTTGGACCGTCACGAAGAAGGCATTCGGACAATTGGACATTAGTGCTGCCAAGTTTGGTACTCATTCATTTCGAATTGGGGCAGCATTCACGGCTGCAAGTATTGGTTTTTCTTCCTCTCAAAAACAGGCGGTGGGGAGATGGCGCAGTTCGGCTTACAAGTCATACATTAGGAAATTGCCGAAGCAATAGCTGGCATGTCTGAGTACTAACATACCCATGTTTGTTTTTAGATCTCTGGAGAGGTCATTACCCAGTGAGCGTTATCATCTGCGGACACAGCATGATATTCTGGGCCAGCCGGCGTGCGTCTAGCTCGAGTTTTGGATCACAGCTCGGAATGAGCCAATTGGCATCCATACAATGGCTGGGCAGATACGGCATGCGTTGGGAACGTCTTCTTCCCACATTGTTTCAGCGGCATGCTAGTCACTTACCCCCGCAGGTTCTGCTTCTTCATCTTGGGGGTAATGACTTGGGCTTGCTCAAAGGCAAGGCCCTCATTTTACAAGCGGCGGCTGATTTTAGAACAATTTGGCAGCGTTGGCCCAGTGTTCTTATCATCTGGTCATGTTTGTTGCCCAGGCTTACCTGGAGAGAGGGTAGCGACCCTCTAGCGATGGAACACGCCCGTATAAAAGTAAATACAGAGATTTTTAATCAGTTGCGTCATTATGGGGATCTTAGTATTCAACATCCCAACATTGTGCAGTCTAGGAGGGAGCTGTTCAGGCAGGATGGTGTTCACTTGTCTAATCGAGGTAACGATTGTTTCCTGAGGGATCTGCAGAAGGGATTAAGGGAGGCAATCTTAGCTAGATTGGGGGGGGGGGCTGACTAACCGAGTGGCTTGTCAGTCCCCTTGGCGGTAGGAGCGGGCATCTTAAGGGGGTGGGTAGTATTGGTGTGCAGTCACAAGCACCTTTAAGGTGATAGGTAGAGTCTGAAGCCCACTCTGGGGAGCCATGCGGCACCAGGGGCTGGGATAAGGTCTACCTTCGAGGTCAACCTTCCTCATCCTCTCGGAGCCTTGTGGCACGGGACAGGTGACAATGGAAGGCCTCCCTACCCCAAAGGGGAAGATCATGGGGTGGCGAAGAGCCAGGCGCCACCTCATGGTCTGTGAATGCTTTGCCCATTCCCGAGAATGGCCTGTGGAAGGCCAAAGAAAAGATGCCCGCATAGGACACCTTACCCTTCTGCAGATCATAATAAATGTGGCCCTTGTTTAATCCCATACAGTTGTCTCGTCTCTTTATTTCCGCCTTCCACTCCGCAACATGCTAAGCCATTGTTAGGCTGCTAATGCAGCAAATGGTTACTGAGCATGTTTAGACCGTGGTTATGTAGCCACCATAGTTAGGAATGGCTCACACAACACTCTCAGTCAAAGTTCACATGACACATTAAGCCATAATGTTTAGCTCAAAATGTTTGACTACCGTGGCTTAGTGTATTATCTGAACTGGATCGCTATTATTTTCCCCTTCAATCCTGCACAAACTGGACTTTCTGCCTGCTATTGGCACTTATACCTTCTATATGTCCTTTGCCACACGTTTAGCAGCCTTAATGAATTTAAGAGAGCTGTGAAGACTGATCTCTACCGGCAGGCCTACCCAGTTGAATTTCAATATGTTTTTAATTATGTATTAGTTTTTATTTGTTTTAATATTTCATCTATTTTGTGGTTCTTGTGTCTTATATTTGTTGTTGTTCCCCGCCTCAATCCGGAGGGAGAGGTGGGTTATAAATAAATAAATAAATAAATATATTATTATTATTATTATTATTATTATCCCATCCCTTTCCAGCTTGTCCCACACCTAGTTCACAGGACTTCTCAAACCACAGAGGCACTTGGGAACCATGCCTACTTATTCAAAACATAATTCATCCATAGAATATTATAAAGAATTTCTGCAGTCATCGCACTGATACTTCAGCAGAACAGAAACATGGGAGCTGGAAAATTACCCGCAATCTGGTAATTAGACATAATATGGAGTGATTTGGTTATTATGGGGAGGCAGGTATACAGGTGAAGTGCAGATGTAAAGATGGCACATTGTGATGGAATAGAGTATTATTTGTTCAGCTAGCTTTTTGCCAATTTCATCTGTTAGCATAAAAACGGAAGACATCTCATATATTTCTGAGACATATGGAGGCCATTTTATTTAGTCAAAATGCATTCACTTCAGGGTATTTTTTTAATGAACTATTTTAGAAATAAGCAAGCCTCAAAGGTGTCAGGTGTTAAGTTTCTATGAAAATTAAATATCTAAGAAAAACACATTTTCAGTACAGAGCTAATTTTTGGAGGAAAATGTTTCTTTTATACTAGCGGTACAGTATAAACTAGATAAAATAAACTGAACATTTTTACTCTCTTTCATACTAAAAACACTTCATATTTCTAAATGGATGCATATATTGTTTAGGTGAAAGAGGAATCAGTCAGTCACCAAGACAACAAACAAAGCTTTTGTAATTTTGAATACGCAATGGATATTATATGCCCAGTAATAAATACCTTCTACCTTCCACAAAACATTTTTACTAGCTTACTCACGGTCATGCATATGAGTGGGGTTTTGTCACATTTACAGAGACTGAGCCTAACAGTCAATAGTTCCAAAGTGGTCAGCACAAACAGGGACCAGGAAAAGGGCAAGGTCTCAGGCAACAAGGTTTCAGGCAACAAGGTCTCAGGCAACAAGGTTCCAAGGCAACACAACAGACAAGGGTTGGGCAGGCAGAGGGTTAGCATCCACTCCAGATAACAGGCAGCAAGGTCCCAAGGCAACACAGCCGACACGGAACAGGCAGAAGGATAGTCAGAGTTCAGTCCAGAAGTACCCATACAATAAATCAGTCAAGGCAGTAATCCGGAGTCAAGGGAAGGGAAGTTGGATTCAGGAAGGTATGGTCAACATTGTTTCTAGCAACTCTTTTATCCTTACATTACTGTTTTTATACACAGGCTATCAGAGTCACCCCAGTTCTTAGCTGTGAGCTGTTTAGCTACTACAGCTGAAAAGGTCCTCCTTGTGAGCAAGCCTCCTTCAAGCAAGTAGAGCTTTTCTCACAAGGAGACCTCTGGCTCAGTCTAGCACTCCTTCTAAGTTCCTGACTTTTCAAGTGGAATCTTTCTTGACCGCTTGGGGGCTTCACTGCCTCTACCTCTCAGGCAGAGTCCTTGTCCTACATAGGTGATGCCCTCATGGTAGTCACTCCTGAGGGCCCAGGCTCCTCCTGGTCTAGTAGCAGATCCTGGGCATTGCTGAGAGAGAGAGAGGTTCCTGGTCCTCCAGCTCTTTATCTTTCAAGGAATCTTCTAGTGGGACCAGGACAGGTTTAAAGCAGTAGCAACCTTTATTACACTTCCAAGCATTGTCTGTTGCCTACACATAAATGCATATAAACCTATGCTGAAGAACCATCCACCAAGTACCACCACTGCTCAGTCTCCATGCATTTCAGGTAAGAAATGCAATCTCCATGCATTTCAAGTAAGAAACATCCATGAATTTTGTGTGGTGAAGTGTGTATATATTGTACTGAAGGAGCGCTTCATGGAATGCACTCAGCAAACTGCATATCTCCTGAACCTGACAGGGCCATAGCAGCAATGGTCATTCAAATGCTCTCCTATGTCACCCCAAGGCTAGAAGGTGTCCTTTGAATATGGGTCATTTGTACCAAACAAACTACTTCAGTAGATCTTAAATGCAAAACGATATCAATAACACATTGAAGACTTGCATAGGTACTTTCACCTTCAAGTTAGAAAACATTATTTTGTGCTTGCATTCAGTAAACTAGGGACATGAATAGCGGTTTATATCAGAACAATTAAATTATTTGGAAATTAAAGAAGGGAACTTAACCTATGGAATGTATTATGCACCATTATCAACACTAACAAATAAGCATCAAAATAGGTCAGGCATGCAATCTTCTGTCATCTCAACTCTGATCACAGTAGGTTAGAAAGACATCTGGTACTCGCGAACAATCCAATATTAAAGCTATCAAGAGTATTATTCCACACAGAGCCTGACTTTGAATGTTAATCTTTTTTAAAAAAACCAATATCGCTGCTTTTTCACACATTAGCTTTGTTGCCTAAACATTTTATTGCATGTATTTTGGGAAAGCGAAGGGGAAATGCAAAAAGTTACATTAAAGGACAATCCAGCAAACCGATCTATGTTCTCACTCAATTTTCAAAAGTTAAAGAAGCCAACATAGGCAAATTTTTTAATTAATGATATTGACTTATACACTGTTTTGTTTGATAGGCAAATGGATTTGGGCCATATTTCACCTTAAGGCATTTCGAGAAATATGAGAAAACTAAAAGACCAAAAACATCTTATTGGGTTTCATCTTATATGTTCTCCTACTGAACTGAAAAAAGCCATTGAACTTTAGTTTCATTACTGTCAAAAAGAACGTCCAATTTTTTCTGAGCATTCTAAGACTATCTTGAAATGGTGTGTATTTTTCATCCTAAACATGAAAAGGAACTGTGCAAAAGCCCCCAAAGGCTGATTACTAAGATGATGGAGAATTGTGCAGTCCCTGAATTAGGACATATGGATCAATTTAGGGAAGTCCCAAACCTTGCAGCCAGTGGAGCTCTACAATTCCTAAGCAATTGAGCTAAGGCTTAGGCAGAGTCACTTTATATATTCTCTGTAAGCCATATCCTCAGGTCACAGGACTGGAAAGAATCTCAACTTTGCCAATAGCCAAATGTGGGTAGAGGGGATGGGTAGTTTAGAGAGAATCAGTTTGGGAGCCCATCCAGATTTGGTCACTCAAGCTCAGAGACTGCACAGCTCCCTTGATCTCAAAGCTTAAGAGCTAACATGACCAGTGCCTGGTACCGATGGCTCACAAACTGCACTGTTCCCACCAGCCTTAAAAATAAGCGTTTTCTGACTTTTTAACTAATTCTGAGTATATAATTCATATCCAAATCTTGGTTGAAAAGCAGAGAAATACTTTTTTGTTTTTTAATGAAAAAAAAATCCCCATGTTAAAATTTAGACATGAAAATTCAGCTCAGCAATAATATAGAAAACAAGTTGGAATGTTGCCAAGACTACACAATGAACTCTCCTGTACAATGCTTACTAGTAGGATTAAAAATAGATCTTTACAACCTGACTTCAATGCAAAGTGGTAGGTTTATACTTGAGACTCCATCTCTGGCACTGCAAGACTGAAACCTTGAATATGTGAAAAACCAAGGATGCCAAGTATCTTCAGGAAAAGTTGTATATTCCTTTCTAAAACCCTTAAATACAATCTGAATTATGCCTTTTCTTCCAATTCAATTGTGTAACATTTTCACTTGCAATAAAGACATTTTATTTCCTCACTACAAATTCATAAAATACTACACATAATATCTATATCTATACATATAGTGTGTGTGTGTGTGTGTAAATTATATACAACACACATCTGATTGAAATCTCAAAATACATATTTGCAACATTTTATGATACCCGAATGTGGAGGCGAGGAAAAGAGCTTAATGAGAATGGATATGTAGTCGACTCTTGTAAAATTAGAAACTGATGTATATCAATGTCAACATTTTCTACTTTCTCCTAATGACAGCTTAATGCTATGCCAAATTGGCTGTAGATTTTCAAACAATCTGAACAGTGGAAACTACTTGGTATCATAAATTACATCCAACAATCATCTCACTAAAACAGCTCAAACCACATGGAAAAACTAAAAGATACAGCATAGCAGCTTTATTCAACCTTTCCCCATGTATCTAATGCTCAAAAGTCTAAGTCAGCCAATAAAATATAATCATAACACCAGGGCAAGTCAAACAGTATAGTTTTGGCTATGCAAAAGTCTGTGAAAGGCAACCACACATCACTATTAACTGCATTTTTGCACAACCTTTGATACAGCTGATAGAATGTATAAACACAGGGCGGGAAGAAACCATCCAAAGACCATGTTCCTGTTTGATAAGAGGACATCATTAACAAAGTCGTAACTGAAGATCTCATCTTTGCTACACATTCTATCTTCTCAGATTCTGAAGAACTCTTGGTTGTTGTTGGGTGTTTTTTTTTTACATTTTTGAAAAAGGAAGAACTATTACTTTAAACTGACACATGCATTGATGTGTCCATTCTAGAGATTGGGTTTTACTATGCTGGAGTTATGATTGGTCTAATTTCAGTTGCAAAGTACATGCTTTGCATGCAAAGGATCCTAGTTTCCATTTCTGGCATCTAGACATTAGGATCTCAGATAACAATCTGGGAAAGACTTCAGCCTGAGCTCTTGGAGAGAAACTTGCCAATCGGAGTAAACAGTACTGATTTAGATAGATTATTTGATTCAATTTAGCACAAGGCAGATAAATGAATCACTGCTGAAAGTGAATTGGTAGACTTAGCCTAAAATCATTAAAGGTTTAACATCAGTGATCAGTATCCAAGACAATTCAGTACATGACTGCAATGAAATGGGAAGACTGCATGCATAATGCTACTTAAATGCCCGTTGATCTCAATGGGATGGAAATAGTTTGTATATAGAGCTGCAGCCCCAGCCTCTAGCAATGAAATACCACACTTTTGGGGGACAAAATTTCAAAAAGGAATGGAAAAATAAATATCCTTTCACATCTAACTAGCACATTGCCTAGGAATATGAAATAGGACCTCTGTTAAATTAGTTTAAAGGGATGTCCAATAGCTCAAAGTATTCATTTCTTTCAATTAGAATAAAGACAACTTTCAAAAAAGCAAATTCAACAATATTTGGTCATTTTTCACATTCTACTAACAATAATCATTACGTGGTAATGCAGTTTTCTTAGTTACTATCAGAAAACTCTGGGAACTGCAAATTGTCATTCTCATAGTGAGGGATTAAGTATTCAAACAAGGTCAACACAAAGTTAACAGTATTGCTTACTACAGAAGACATTTGGCACAGTGTCAGAAGTGGCAGGAAAGTGAATGCTCTGACAACCAATTTGCTAGATAATTTCAATACTCCTTGGAAGTTAGATGGTCACGTAGCAGGGACAATGAGTTGCAGAGAAACAGACTGCTCTGAAGCAATACTTATAAATATAATGACATATTTATACTGTGTTTTGCAAAGGGTAGTGCATTTTGTGAAATGCAATTGAAACAAAACAGATTTCATTTTAAAAAGGAATCCAGTGATAAAAAATAGAGTTTACCTTCTTCTGATCTTCCAGCTTGTGACTGAGTGGATTTCTTCCATGCCTGCTCATTTCTGAAGGTAAATCCATCACATCTGTTCCTTGTCCCTTAAAATGGAATTGGTACCTCACCAACAGCAAACTAATCCACAATGTAGCGTCTATAGACACAGAGACACACTGCTATTTCCATCACACACCTTTGTGGAAATGCACCAACTCTAAGGAATGATTTAAAAATCCATGGACTAAGTTGACAAAATAAATTTCACGATTCTTTCTCGGGACCTTCTGAATCAACATATCGTTCTTAACAGCCAATACATCCAAGGAGAAATGATCATCCAGTTGTTTAGCTCCAACTGCTATCTGTTCTTCTTTATACAAGTTTCCATTTTAAAGGTTACATCCTGTCTGAGAATCTGTTGAGAAAAAAACATGAATTATAACTATTTGTTGGTATCTTGCATTTTCAATCTTCCTATGGTTTTCTTTCTATAGTTGGAAGAAGCTGATTATCTGGTTTAAGAGATAAATCACCAAAATATAGCATATCTTCCAGCCCATAATCAGCCATGGGTGAGACCCCTGTGCAATATTAATCTTTGAACCCAACAAGGTAAATGTGTATTTTGGAGTACTTCTAATAACCTTCAGAAATTTAAGTTGACTATAGACAGGGTACCAACTCTATGCAGTAAGCAGCCATCAATGCCAGATGGTGATGAGAATCAGTCCTTTAAACACCGTCTTGTGAATTTGTGTAGTTCCCTTGATTATGGCATGTAAACAGTCAAAGAAAATGTAGCGTCCAAGTATCAATCACCAAACCGAGGTCTGTCCCAAACACATATAAAGCAGAGGGGTTCCAAGTTTTACAGGACAGGGGTGCATGGGGATGTAAATACTCCCCCACAACTTTTGTGTAGTTCCATCCAGACTTCAGTGTGCTTTTATCATCAGTGGAGCTCCAGTGCCAAAAGTAGATTGGCTGGAAAAAGAGCACTTGGAAGGAGAGGCTATGGGAAGGTAAAGCAGTGTAGATGAGGAGTCAGTTCCTTTTACTGGACTGCTACCATCATGCCTAGTTTGGCTCCAAATCAAAGTAAATTAAGTGAGAGAAGAAGAAAACTACAGAGGTTTGTACCTCACTACAGTAAGGCATAAATCAATAGAAGTGAGAAAATGTGTAACAATACCAACAATAACCAAAGTAGCTGAAGGTTATTTTTCAGCATGATGCATTATACTAAATACTGTAAAATGCTGATCTGCTTAGTGCAATTAAGAGTTAATTTAATTCGTTCAAAATTAAAAAGTAAAATTGGCTTCTGTTGCTATGCTAATTCATTTTCAGCACTTCATGTTTTCAAAACATGGAATTGTCTTATACAGTGGCATGGGAACAAAGGAGTTTGCCAACGCAAACTTTATGCATTCATCTTTAGGCCGTTGTTATGGTTGTTTATTTCTATTCAGGCAAATCTTTAGGTATAACATTAAACACACTCCTGTTAGAATCCTGCAATTTTTAATTTTTCTTTTTTGCAGAATTCAAGGAGATTCAGCAAGCCAAATTAAGACCTGCATTATCTGGGAATAATGCAAAACCTCTTATGAAATTCCAGCATCACATTTATTCTATGTCTTTTCTAACCAACAAGTAAGTACAGCTAATATATTTGCATACAAATTCAACTACAGAATAGAAGGATGTTAACATTTCACTGTAGGCTCTTTTAATACCACTGCTTTAGGAGGTTTATCTTGTGGGGGGAACCTACGAGTTGCACTATTTCTTGAAGAGAAGGCCATTGCCATTTATTCTCAACCAAATTTGAGAAATTCTTCTGATTCATAGTCTCAAGAGCCACTTATTATTGGTCCAGCAATTTGTTACTTCCACACAAAGCAGTCTCAGAAATTTATCCCAGGCTGAAATTGGCTTGGATTCTGGCTCTCGCCCTGTCAAAGAGTCAAATGAATATGCCCTATATCTTCTTCCTGCCTCAATTTTTAAGTTAATAGCAACTCCTGCGTACAGATTGAGTTGCCATGCACAGGACCCAGGCCTTCTGTTATTTATCGTTTTATTTCAGTCTTGGAAAGGCTGCCAGACATATATGCCCTTCCTTTTATCTCCGCCATCATTCACTTTGTTGGTCGCTGAGCAGAAGAGAAAGAAAATATATCCAAAGTGTACTCTAGACGGTTAATCAATAACAATATGCTCTATTTCTGCTTTTCATCACAATTTTACTATGGGTTTAATGTGCAAGATAGGTGTGTTTGGAGCACAAAACCTACACAGTGGTCTAAGATTGAGTGCTAGTATTTAAAACAAACAGAGTTATTCTCTAAGACGAAATTCCCAGGACTCGGATGTTTTGGATCTCTTCCCCTGCTCCAACCCTGTGTGTTGCTGCTGCTGATTCCTATGAACTAGAAACTAATTGCCTTACACACAATGAAAACTGTAAAGGCCCTGTCCACAGGCATCCGAAACAAATAAGAGGAAGGTCAAAGGGTGACATGGAAATTAAAGATAGACGGAAAGCATGCATTGTTGGATGCACACTAGATTTTAATCTAAAACAGCATGAGGTTGCTGGATTTAGTCTTTGAAATACTAGTGACAACTTTTCACTGATTATGTAACATTAAAGAAGCATTTTGTTTAGTACAGGAGACAATCTCCAGTTAACAGTGAGAAAGGCTCCATGCATCTAGGTTGGTCTTTAGATAGCACAGGTGGTCTGGCCAAAAGCAGGCTGTTGAATACTGTGAGGTCTCAACTGTACTAATGCCCATGGCCACCCTTGTGCCCATAGACACCTCCCTTGGCACCTGTCAGGCTTCCTGTCCCTCCACATTGTTGAAAAACATTAACTGGAAGGCTGGCATGCTATAAAGTGAAACACCAGCTTCCAACACCAGCTTTATTTCCAATAATACCTCCAGGTCCTATGTGTGATCCAGAGGCATTCTTTAAAATAAAAAGCACCGCACACTGAAGTTCCCCTAGCAACTTAGAACACAACAACAACAACAACAACAACAACAACAACAACAACCCAATCCATACAGTTAAAAGCATACTAATTCTGCTTCTACTAACATCATGATTTGAGGTTTATTTGTGAGCATGAACAGATTCTGAAGAATAGAGAGATGGACATTAACAAAGCGACAGGTTACCAAAGTTCCGTTTTTCAGCTTTTAGGGATCCACTCAAGTCACACCTAATCCCCCAGTGTTATTTGAATACCAACCTTAAATATTATGGAGCAGCCCAGTGCCCCCAACCCATGCTAGGAAGGAGAGTTGCAGAGGCAACCACCATAAAACCAGCAGCTTAAAGTTTGTCAGGGGTTACATTTGCATTGGCCTGCAGGGCCTGAACCAAATTGCCTTTAAATAATACCAATGCTCTAGCGATAGGAGGACTGGAGGGTAAGTGGCATCCATTATGTTGTATAGAAGTGTAAAATGCAGAAAGGGCATCCATTATATTCTATGATGTTGTGTTGTTCTGAAATGAAAGGAGCAACTGTTTAAAGTATGAGTCTTCTGGCAAACCCTAAGCTCACGGAAACAGGAAAGATCTTTGGCTCAGCTCAGCAAGGGGAATTGCTATGCAACCCAAACAACTTTGCATCCTGCCACTCAGGAAGGGAATATATAGATCAGGTGATGAAAACAGGGAAAGGAGGGCAAGGAACCTGGACAGGGAGCTGAGAAGAAAATCCTTTCCCAGAAAGCAACATAGTTATACCATGCATGGAGCATGGCACTCCATCCCTAATGCTATCATTCTTGTGCAAAAAGACAGGACGCACACAAGGTCATAACAGCTGCTATACTGTCAGACAGTAACACAGCACATTGGCTTAAACCGAAGAAGCCATATATCACTGGAAAGTTTACAAACAAGGCACAATGGTCAGGTATGCTGTTTTTGCACGTGACATTACTGTGGAAAATAGCCACGGCAGACTAGTCCTTTATATATTTGTCTAAGCCTTTAAATATTCACGATGCTAGCAGTCCTCAGAGTGCCCAAGGGAAGGAGTAGGGAACTTGTAGCCCACCAGATGTTGTTGGATATTAACTTCCACCATCCCCAGCCACCGTGGCTAGTAGTCAAGGGTGATAGACATTGGTCCAAAATCTATGACAAGAAGCCAACTGATGAAAATCATGAGCTCATGAAAATCAATGGCTGTTAAATGGGCACGTAAGACTGCACTGCATTGTGGTCCACATGTTTATTATGAATTGAGCAAGGAATTATTTCCTTTCACCTATTGCCCATCCATTTGAATGATGTCCTAAGTTGTTTTGCTTTGAGAGATTGAGTTACAGAATTGGAGCAAGGGAATAAGGTGGCAACAGCAGGCGGGTCTGGTGCCCGCACCCCCAGAGAAAGCAACTTGCCCAGGGCCCTCAAACCTAGCTGTACCCCTGCTTTGACTAGAAGATACTTCGTTGTAGGCCTGTGTTTAGAGCCCTGCCAAGCAGCTGTGCATAAACATGTCCAATTACCAACTCAATGGTGCCTGACTTAGTTGTCAAGGTTCAGCAAACACCACATGATAGTAAGATGAAGCACAAATTGTTATATACCAAAAATCAGCTACATTTGAGTACTGATCTGACAAACAATAAAAGGTTTCCTTTGAATTTCAAGGGGGTTCAAAGAAATACATGCTGCTGAATTGGCGTGTCAGTACTAAGGTGTCCATATGCATAAACACAATTAATAAATCAATATGCAATTATGCTGTATTTTTCTCACTTACATTCGATGATCTATAGAAATAGATCTCACACAAATGGGGTTCGCACATAAAATGTGGAAAACCAATACTTCTAAGAATAACAGTTAGACAAGTATAAGAAGAATGATTACATTAATCCAACAATCCTTTTATTTTAGATCTAGCTCAAGCTATCCTTTCTCCATTACTGCTAAAGTCATTAACCCATGTGATTTACTTACCTTTCAAGGCAGATACATTTTATTTCCCCAATTACTAACCTTTGGCTGATTTACAATAGTCTTGTGTTGCTTTACATCTCAATTAGCTGACTATACAGTATTCAGTTATGTCTTGCTGACCATCTTTATAGGTAGTTTAAACCAACATTTGACTTGAGAGTAAGTACCACTCATATATATATTTTCTGAAATGAAACTATAAATAATGATAAAACCATAGGAACCTAGCCATAATCAATACACTCCAGAGAACATATTGCTGGTAAATATAATAATGTAGAGTTCAATATTCTTTGGAAACACACCGTCACATGCCACTTCTAGCAGTGTGTCCATCACATAAGCTTTCCAAATATATGCTTCATATATTAGTGAAGTGCCAACTGTCTCTTCTAAAACAGATAAGCAGATATTGATTACTGAACATTAGTTGTTATTACTTGCTTTTACAACTAACAACTTGAGGAAGAAACTGAAGAGGTGGGTCTACAATGTCTTTTTTTCCCTCCAAATTTTCTGTCTAGTCTACTCACCAATAACAAGGAGAATGTCTCTAAATGCATCAATATATTCTACAAGAATATGCTACAAGATGTCAGACAGGGTTTACAGGACAAAGCCTGCCAAAATAAAGAGAGATTAGGAAGCTGTCAACTATATTACTAAAACCACGGAGATTTTCTTATGGATGCCTCCCAAACTGACAGCTAGTGGCCAGCTTTCTTTTATAGTTCTTTAATAGTAAGAGGGTTACTTCTCTGCAGCGGCCCCATTAGATGCTCAGTACTGTTGATTTTGCTTAGCTATCTATGGGCACCATAACAGCAAGCTTAATTTGTCCTGTAAAGCTCAATGTCATTGACGTGCTTAGAAACCAGACATCTAACTTGCTTTCACAAATAGCTGAAGTAAAGATTTAAAATTAGAAAACTCAGGATTGTTTTAAATCTGCCATTTAAAACAGGGGGAAATGATGCAACTAACACAGCACACAAACATTATGACCCACCAATTGTTACAGTAGGAGGTGCTCTGGTATAAACATGTGAAGGTTCCCTAGTCTTTCAGAGAAGAGACCCAAATGGTATGCACAAAGAAATGCGTTGCTCAGATCAGATTCCTCCATTGACATTCAAGCGCACCACAGAATATGCATACATCAGTGTAAACATCAAATTAGGGATCTAGAAAAAAATCACTGGTAACTGTTCCTGGATTTACCTCCATTACATATTTCTCAGTAACTACATGTTCCAGCAATGAAAAACATTGTAGAGTTCAAACAACGAAAGGTTTTATAAGACCTTCATTTATTATAGCATAAGCTTTTGTGGACTGGGGTCTACTTCATCAGATGTAACTGATGCAGTAGAATCTAGCCCACCAAAGCTTATGCTATAATAAATTTGTTAGTCTTGAAAGTGCCACAGAACTCTTGATTGTTTTTTGCTGCAAGAGACTAACATGCATGCCTGTCCAGAAATGGCAGAGTTCAAGCTTTCTGTATGCCAAGCACAGAATTGAAAGTCTTGCCCATACCTCTCAGGTACTGCAATCACAGAATTACTGAAGCTATTTGATGTAGTATAACTAGCCAGGAAGTGATAGGTCTTGGACTTATATTGCTGGGAGACTTCTCTCTAGTTAGAAGTTTAACCTGAGCACTTGTGCTTAAGCTATAAAGGAAGATCTCTTCAAATTCTACATTACTGCTTGGCCATAAGAAAGGATAGTAGCTAGGGAAAGACCCTTTCATCTGCTGCAGCTGCTGCAAAGTGCTGCCCCAAGCAACTGTTTAAAGCCACTTCTTGATAAGCGGAGTCCTGAAAACACCCTGGAAAACCCATTTCCAAAGCATAATGAACAAGCAGGTTGATTTGCAATGCATGATTGCTGTTGATCTCAGCAGAGGGTGCTGCATCTTCAAATGGAATTAAGACATCACTATGAGAAGGAATCCAATCGCCTGTTGGAAATACACAATGAAAGTTGATCTCTCTCTTCTCCAGGTTTAGAAGTCCCAAAGTATATTCATTACACATCAAAGAATACTAAAATCACTTTTGATCAACAAATGTATTTGCCAACCACTCTCTGAAATGTTAAGGTGGCAAATTGAAAGTGCCACTGTTTACTTAGGACCTGTAGGACCTGTTAGGTGGATAATTTTCAAGAGACAGATTCATTAACATTCATAACACACTTTAGGAATAAACTTTTCTTGCTGGAGATTCTAAAAAGCATAGAAAGGATGGAGAAGGTAAACCAAATTCCCATGAAGGGTAAAAAAAAAAAAAAAAAAGCTAGAAAAAACCATAGTGAGTGGGCCTATTGAGACAACACGCTAAGCCATGTTTAGGCCACTAAACCTTTTGAAGAAAATGGTTAGTTAGCATGTTTAAACTGTACTTGTCACTGCCATGGTTAGGAAAGCTAAGTCATGGTTCATATGACACACTAAGCCATAATGTTTTGCTCAAAATACTTAACCACCATGGCTTAGTGTGTCGTCTGAACAGAGTCAGTCTGGTGTAGTGGTCAAGGTCAGGCTGGAACCAGATCTACACGAAGCAGGATATAGCACTTTGAAAGAAGTTTGAAAACGGTATATGGAATGAGTCACGGGCCCCAACTGTTGTCAAAACCGTTACAAACCATTATAAAGTATTTCCAGGCAGGATATCATGTATATCCTGCCTGGATTTGGGGAGTTCTAGGTTCAAATCCTTATTCAGCTAAGACATTGACTGGGTGACCTTGAGCCAGTCACTGGACTGGTTTGCATGACATGAAGGTGGTTAATAAGCCACGGTGACTTGTTTACCACCCCCATGCGTGATTTACCTGATTGCCCTAGGATTTGTTAACCATTCCAGCCACCCACCCTTGCCAGGTTCAGATGACATGACAAGCCACATCCAGTGAGGATAATTAGGTAAGTCAGGTGGCAGCATGCACAGGGATGGTTACCAAGCAACTGTGGCTTATTAACTATTCTCATGTTGCGTGAACCCGGTCACTAATCTACCTCACAAGACCGTTGTGAGGATAAAATGGGTGAGTGTGTGGGTAATTAATTACGTAGACTGCCTTGAGATCCTTAGAGGAAAGATGGGGTAAAATGGAATAACTAAATAAAAATCAAGTTAATTGTATTTGCAATAAAAGTTAAGGAACTATATGTGAATGGTTCACAAATTACTGTCTTTCATATGAGTTGTTAATGCATTACTATTTGCTAGTAAAGTATTTTATTTAAATATATAAATTATGAGACCACCTTCCTGGTAACGAGGTCAAAATATGGATCATTTAGAGCATTTTATTTTGCAGGATAATTTACTTCATACAGAAGAGTAGGTTAGATTCAACATCAGAGGTAAAATGCAAAACTGAATATATTCTTATTAAGAGCTACCAGGACTTCCCCATCTTGGGACCAAAGAATATCTGTGATCAGAGCTTCCAAATATGGTTTAAAAAAAAAAAAAAAACTTAATGGGAGCTGTATGGCCAATGAATGTGATAAAAGCTGCTGCTGAGGGAAGAATGTTTGAAATTATGATTGAAATTATGCGTGCGCACACACACACACACACACACACACCATTTCCATTAGTCCTGCTGCATAAAAAATACAAGTGCCTGAATTCTGCCCGTATTCTTCTCAGGACAGGGCTAACAGAGCTTTGGAAGTGAGCACAATTTATACCGGCAAAACAGCACGGGGAGAAAGGATTACATTTCCTCCACCCAGCGCTGCCACTCTGATCAAACTTGGAATGTGCATCCTCTGAGCAGCTGCTCTGAAGTTTTACTTTAACCCTCAGGGGGATCTGAACACAGGTCACCTGTGTCATGTCTGTTTTGGCCCTCAGGTATATCTGAATCCATGCTTTACCAAGCTGTAGAAAAACAACAGAAATTCAGTATGTCAGATGAGACAACAGGGTCAAGAAGAAACACACATCTGGAGAAAAAGTGCAAAGTGATATATTAAAACGAGGAAGGCATCTGCTTCCTTCCCTGCCATCTTCAAATTGGCACACTTTCATATTTAAAAAAAGAAAAAGCAAAGTCTTTCCTAAAGCTGATGCCTTTTCCCCAACAATTTTTTTATGTTGTACATTTCTAAGTCATCCAATAACTAATGTGTTCTAGACAGATCACATCAAGTTAAAAATCTAAAATGCCATTTTAAAACACAGTTAAAAATAGAAAATACAATACAAATTACAACTTGCATTCTTGTTCCAGCTCCATATTTCCAGGCTGTTCAAAATGTTAACAGTGTATAAAACAAGAGTTAAAAAGCTTTTTGGTTGGGTGCTCAGTGCATACAGATTTGTTACCAAAATATCACTGAGAGAAGTTCAGAAAATCTGACGGGAAAAAAAGCCAATCAACAGCTATCCAAAAATAACTTATTTATTCACATTGGTTTCTGGTGTCTCCTCAGGTTCTCTCTCAGGCATGATGATACAGAGTCAGCCTGCACTTGAGAGGAAGGAAGGGGTGAAAGCAAATGATCTACAGAGGCAGGTGATGATCAGTTTAACGAACTTTGCCTTAAAAATTGAAGCCAAAAACTAGGGGTGTGCACGGACCCCCCGGATCGGATCGGGACCCGGATCGGGACCTCCAATTTTGTCCCAGACCGGTTCGGACAAAATCGGAGGCCCCCCGGACCGGATCGAGTCCGATCCCGACCCAAAAATCGTACATTTTTGGATCGGCCGCCATTTTTTTCCCCATAGACTTGCATTGCAATGCAAGTCTATGAGGAAAAAATGGCGGCGGGTGGGTAAGGGGGGCCTAACTCCCTCCCCCCCCCCGGGGCCGTCCGCTGTGGACGGCCCCGGCAGGTAAACCCCCTCCCCCGCGCTCCCTACCTCCCCTGGGGCCGCCTGCTTCCATCCGCTGGCGCCCGCGGGCGCCAGCGGATAGAAGCGGACGGCTCCGGGGGGGGGGGGTAAGCCCCCTTCCCCGCCACTTACCTTCTCGGCCCGTCCGGCGCCGGCGGCTACTACCAGCGGGCTCCGCGGCCTACTCTCGAGTAGCGCGCCGGGTGATGACATCACCCGGCGCGCCACCCTGGAGCAGGCCGCGGAGCCTGCTGGTAGTAGTAGGCGCCGGCGCCGGACGGGAGCCACCGGGCCGAGAAGGTAAGTGCCCCCCTCCTCCCCCCCCCCCCGCTGTCCACTTTCATCGGCGGGCGCCCGCTGGCGCCCGCCAATGGAAGCGGCGGTGGGCGCCAGTGGGCGCCCGCCGATCCGACGATCCGCCGAACCGGTTCGGAGCTTTTTCGGACCGGTTCGGATTGGATCGGCCGATCCAGCTGCGGGATCGGAAATCGGATAATTTATCCGATTTCCCACTGGACCGGACTCGGATCGTGGATCGGGTCCGATCCAGTGCACATCCCTACCAAAAACCCTACTTGATGCAAAACTAAAAAAAAAAAAAAAAACCAACTTTTCCCCCCTTTTGCTCAGAATGAAGAACCAACGCCTTGAAGAGAGGACTTCCAGATACTATGGTGACACGTGTCAACTTGATTTATTATCAGGATTGTAGATGTGGAGAAGGGGAACCTAGACTGTGTTTGTCAACAATACAAATACTTGGAAAGACATTAATTAAAGCAGAAGTATTA
This sequence comes from Anniella stebbinsi, assembly GCA_029215795.1. Lineage (NCBI taxonomy): Eukaryota > Metazoa > Chordata > Lepidosauria > Squamata > Anniellidae > Anniella > Anniella stebbinsi. Next base: position 53,431,717 of record JARDYH010000003.1, read on the forward strand.
TATGCTTCGGACTAGTAAAACAGGAATGCTGGAGGGATGAGGAGACTGTGGCACTGAATGTCCTAATTCCAGCTCTTTGCATCTCTGCAAATAGTCCCAAATAATTTTTCACAGGATGAGTGAAGCATGCAAGGGTGAATCAAGAGGGATCTTCACCAGATGGTGGTGAAATATTATTTAAAAAATTATGAGAGTCACGGGCATAATGCCCAAGTAACTATGTGTCAACTGAGACCAAAACAAAGCAACTTAGATGCTTGTACAACTCATGATTGCTTGTAGAATTTATGGTCGCGTTCAGTAGTGATATTTATTCCTTAAATATAATCAGTGCTTACAGGCACAACTACACATGACAAAGGCTCTGAAGCACAGGCAAAGCAATTTCATGGCAATATACAGAAACATGGGGTGTTGGATCCTTTCCTCCATTTGCTCCCTGCACCTTCCCTTGCAACCTCTTCGTAAACCTTTTCCCAACTGGGTCTATCCCAGTCTCCGGGGGGGGGGGGGAAGCAGTGGGATGGAGATTGAGGGTGCAAATCAGAAGGGACAGTTCAACACCACCATGCTGGCCACTGCTTTTCTGCTTGAAATTGCCCCATCTCCAGCTTTACTGGTTTGACAGCAACCCATGCTTTAAGATACATTTCTTCATTCAATTGTATCAGAATATCCTTACCAGTAATGAAATAAATTAGATTAACATTTCTCTCATTTCTAGGAGCCAAATACTGCATTTCTGCAAAAGGAATGATTATTACCTAGATCTACAGATTCCACCAGTTTTAAAATCGCTTCATTGGCTGCCAATCAGTTTCCGGGCGAAGTATAAAGTGTTGGTTATTACCTTTAAAGCCCTACATGGTTTGGGTCCAGGGTACCTGCAGGATCGCCTTCTCCCGTACAATCCGCCCCACACACTTAGGTCCTCTGGGAAGAACTTACTCAAGCCAGCCAGAACTAGGCTGGCGAGTGTTACCCAGAGGACCTTTTCTTCCATCACTCCCAGACTATGGAATGGTCTGTCGGAGGAGGTTAGACAAATTGACAGTCTTCATGAATTTAAGAGAGTCATGAGGACTGTCCTCTTCCGACAGACCTATCCAGATGAATTTTAAATTGTTTTAAATGTTGTATTGTTCTCTTGCTTTTTTAAAAAATTAACTGTTGTGATTTTTATGTTTATATTGTTGCTGTTCCCCGCCTTGATCCGGAGGGAGAGGCGGGTTACAAATAATAATAATAATAATAATAATAATAATAATAATAATAATTATGTGACATGTGGAACTTGAACATGTTTTTCACTCAAAACATTCTTAAGAACATCCCAGCTAAAATGTGCTTTGCTGTCTTCTTTCAATACATGTTTAGTCCATCTTCCTTTCCCTTTCCCTCTATTCATCACAGAAGCTCTGTTCCTCCTCCAAAGCCATTAGGATGGCTTACATATGGTTTCTAAGTAGTGTCCCATCCAAGGAGTTTAGCCATAGCAGTAGTACTGTGTTGAGCCCCTAATTCTCTTTTACTGATTCTCTCTGGCCCAAGTCTTAACCCATCTCTGTGAATTAAAGTGCAGAACAGTGTAAAATGTATCTCTAATGTATTAGATGGGAGAAGTCCATAAAGGGACATGGGCTTCCCATGAGCTTTGATTGACCACTGTGGGAAATAGCATGGTGGACTATGTAAGACTTTGATCTGATCCAGCAGGGCAATTCCCAATGTCCTTATCATTTTGGGTTATAAACAAAGGGAATTACACTTCCTCTCTCTAGAAAAGATACCTTGAGCATTTTCACCTATGCCACGTATATTGCATGAAGTCATTTATCAAATAACTATCATAACTATTATAATAATGGGTTGTATCCAATGGCATCACTTTGCCAGTGGAACAAAGACAGCTGGCAGAATGGATTTCCCCTTCCCACTGCAGCTCCTCAAGCCCCCATCCAATCTGCTCTGGATGGTTGGGGGACCCTCTGAGCAGATTTGGAGGGCTGTTTTGCAAGCAGACCTCTACTCATGCACCATTTCTTGATGTTACTGGTATATGCTTGCCAGTTCCTCATAAAGTGAGAAACAGCACTATCAGGTTTAGTTCACTTTTAATAAGAGAGAACTGGAAGTTTATGACATCGTTGCGATATCTGCTTTCTTCACAACATATAAGAGCAGTTTGTGTGGAAGCAAACAGCACTTCTGCAAGGCAGCAGATCTACTAGCCTGCAGCAGATCCCCAAGGAGCTGCAGCCAACTAACACCTGTCTCTCTTTCTGCCTTTGTCTCTTCAAAACTGCAGACTGCTGTTTCTCACACCATCTGCCAAGCCGTCTTCTCAGAACCCACCTCTGCAGGTGAATTGTCCATTCAGGAAATATCCATAGCCATTAAAGAACATTAAGGTTATTTTTGTGTCAAGTCTCCTGGTTCCCATATAGAGCCATTTTTGGGAAAACCATAGTGACAAAACCACTCACACTAATCAGACAACACATTCACAGCAATACTTTTATTGGGGGGGAAAAAGAGAGGAACTGGCCATAATAAAGTGTTTTTCATTTCCTGATGTAACCTCTCAGATGAATTGTTTCTACTCCATAAATTCACATTTATAAGCATTGCACAAACTTTTGAGCTTGGCCGCTTCAGCAAAAATCTTCTGCCTGAAGCAATTTATCAGTAGATGCCATGAAGCCAATATGTTTTTTTTAAAAAAAAATACTCTAGATTTTTGTCTCATAGTACAGAGAGACGCCTAAATACCTCTTTTCAGAAGGATCACATACTACAGTATCTGGGATCCGAAGAAGCCCATGTGCATGCACAAAGCCCATCAACATGCACATGGGATATGTGCAGCCTTTTTTTTCTTTCTAGCAACAACTGTTCATGCCTCATGCTGTTAGGCTCCACAGTGCCAACTGATCTTCAAGACAGTTTTTCAGGGAGGGGCACACATGATTGCCACAAGAAGGGGAATCTGAAAAGCTCTGCATGCCAGGATTACTGTGGTGCTTTGAATCCCTGCCAGTGTCCATAGTGTTGGACATGGATGTGGGAAATTCAATTTCAGATCCCCACTCATGAAGCACATTGGGTGGCCTTCTCTAAGCTACTTATTGTAAAGGCATGGAATTCCACACCTACATTTTGAAGTGGTACACTCTAAGGAAGACTGTGCCATATCCCTTTGATGCATTGATTCTGGAAGCACCTTTTCAATCACTCTGTCAATAAATGTGTCTGTGATCAAATGGTAACCAATGCATTTTTCTATAGAAATTCCATTCCATTTCTCATGCCATCAGGGCAGGCGAATAGCTCAGAATGGTAGCAGAAAGAACATCAAAAGTTCACACCCTTTATCTTAGGAGGCCTGAAAATAAACAAAACAGAATATCAAAAGTGGAATATACAACCACCAGGGAATTCACTGAAAGAAATATATAGTATGTGTTACCCTAGATTATATCGTATGTATTAAGTTTTGGTTCAACCAAGAAAAGAAGTATACTCAATTACAATATTCATGATCAAGTGAAACATATGTTTCTGGGTGTAAATTCTAAATATGACATATAAACAGATGGTTCAAACTGCAACTTCTCAAATTCAAAATACTATCTATTTTAAACTGTAATTTTCTGAAAATGTTAATAACAATTATAGCCGAACAAACAAAAATGGCAACTCTGCTAGTAAACTTCATGCATAAAATATGACTGAAACAAATTTTGTTTCATGAGAGGTGGACCTGATAAATTGCTGGATTTACAAATAAACTTGTCAGTTATTAGCATAAAAAACTGCAAGGAGGCTTGACACACAAAACTGGAAGGAAACACTTGTAACCTGCTCTTCTCAGACACAGCATTTCTATTCAAGGAGTCAATTTAGGTTGTGCTTCCTTACTGAGGAAGTGTTTAATGCAATGCCAGTTGAGTGGTTTTATTCATAACGTTACTGCTGTCAAGAAACGATATGTCAGTGAGTTGTATCGTTTCAAATGAAACAGCTCCCAAAGCTGTCAATATGACATATTATACATTAGTAATAGATACCAATTTTCTCATCATTAGGGAAACAACTACAAGAGTTAGCTTCCACTGTTACATGCCACTGATCTCCCTTAGACAGAACACATGACTGAAATATACAAACAAAGATTTGCTACATGAGCAACCCAGCTCCTGGACAACAACAAAATCGAAAAAAATAATTCAGCAAAAGAGAATATAGCCGTATGTTATCAAGGCCATGTAGGATCAGGATCCTCCAGGAATCAACAGGCTATGACTGAAGGAGGCCATCAAATTATCCTCAATAAATAACACTAACCTTCACTCGCCAGAAACTCTCAGAGCAAATGCAGCTCCTAACAGAAACGTTTGATAAGATTGCGATTTTGTTATCAGTATCATCATTCTTTTTTAAATACAATAACGTGTATCACAATTCAGGTTGGTGTTCCTTATTAAGTTTATGTGTTAAGAGATGCCTAAAAAGATTTTTAGTAATGCAGTTGTAAAATTTAGCCATTTCATGCAGGTTTTAAATGTTTGAGGTTTTTAAAACAGAGAACTTTGTGTTTTCCAAAATAAAAGTATGTAGGCATTTGGGTGGTCATAAAAAAAAACACAACCCAAAAAGTTTGCAACATTTACCATCTGAGAAGGATCTATATATATAGTCTCCTTTCAGTCTTACTAAGGAATGTGTATTTATGTATTATAACTATTTTATTATTATATAATTCAAAGCAGTAATATCACTGTGCATTTTTTCTTCTTTTGAAAAGAACCACAGAAATTAAAGCTGACAGTTATGTCAATACAAACATACAGGTTCATTCAAATGAATGTTTGGGAATGTACTAGGGTGCCCAGATTTTGAGAACGAAAATCCCGGAACACCCCCCCCCGTCACCCCATCCACCCAAAACAACCCCCCCCTGCGCACCCGCGCCACCCCGCCCCGCCCGCCCCGCGCCGCGCCGCCCCCCGCGCCGCATCGCCCTCCCACCCCGCGCCACGCCTGCCCCCCGCCCCCCCCGGGTCACTTCTCTGTAGAAATTCATGTGAAACCTGCATATAGAATGTAATGTGAGTTGACAGCGTATTCACTTTTTTTGTTTAGATACACACCCAGGGAAGCTGCATGTGGCTGAACTGTCCCACCATACACAGACAGAGTAAAAAATCCACTTGTGCAATTGTCACATGCTTATCAGCCACTCACAGGTTTCATAACAATTCCTGTAAGTTGAATCTTCGGTGTACAAATGTTATAATGTATGAAGCAACCCAAGCAACGAAGAACATCATTCGTTGAGTTCTGGACATGCTGAGACAGGATTATTTTATTTATTTTTTTACAAACAATAGCAAGAGACTTCCTTGAATGCTGTTAGTTGAATTTATATTTTTGTACTGAAGGACATGCATGTGTGTGTGTCTGTATGCACATGCACATATGTATTCTTATTTCTTAATTTCTCTCTGGGGAGATTAAGTGCACAAGATCAAGTGCCAAAAATTCCACATTCCTGCACATCACAAATCCAAAGTAAATATTATGAGGTTTGCATTACTCAGCACATGACTACAGTCTTGGTCATTTTTTTATGAACTTTAGCAGATGTGTTTCACAGAGGAATGTATGTAAATTAAACTATTACAGTGACTAATTGGTTGTGAAATCTTAAACATACATGGTGAAATTTCCTCACATTCCCTATTTAGCCATATTGCTTCTGTGGCATTATGCATCCACTACCACAGGGGAAACCTTGGAAACTGTAGGATTACCATTGCTAGTTTATTACATTCAGCAGAAAGTTGTACAATCTTTCTGAAACGTAGTTCATTTTCCTTATGATACGGCTGTCTACAATCTCAGCAGTAATTCTTTAGAGCTGCTATGATTACAGAGAGTACTTCTGGCCACAGGTTCACACCATATGTTCCTACACAAGATTGAGCTCTTAGTGTACAGTGCACATAGAGAAATTGGCTAAAGAATTGTAATGTGCACTGGTTTAAGGCACCAAGTTGCAAACATAGGGAGTTAGGTCAGCTATTCAGTCTTCTCTTAGCATTGTATGTTGCAAAATTGTTAGTTATTGAGCAATTAAGAATTTTTAAAATAGTCAAACAATAAAACCTACCCTTCATTGTGAGCCAAGAAATGCCTGAGAGAAATTTCAAATCATGTTAAAATATATGCTTTGCATAAACTTTCGATAAAGGGTGTAATGTGAAAAGGGTACAACTTTGTCACTCAATATAAGAAAAAAGTCAGATGCGTGAAACCTACAGAACTTGAAATCCCTTTTTATACTTACTCCTATAACTGTATTGGAAATCTAGGATCCACAGTGATTATCTATACTGAGAATCCTTGTTAAAGCAATTTCTGTCACTCTGGGTAAGTCATTTTTGCCCTTTCCTATAAGCAAGAGAAACAACTTACTATCTACAAATCATTTAGAAGTGTTTGTGTTCCTCCATTTATTTTATTACAAATCTTCTTCTATTTATGTCAGAAGATTCTAACAGCCCTGAAGTACTTCCAGCTAGTTTGGTCATCACTGTGATCATAAATTGTGGTGAAATAGCGAGTAGTCCTTTACTTAGATACTGGCCATCTGACCCAGGGCCAATTATCTCTCATATCCTTGTAGCCACCAGTCTTTTTCTTTTACCCCGTACATTGGGCACCTCTGCATTTACACAAGAAGGGTCAACCTCCCCCATGTCAATGTGCCTAATGTCCCTGCCCCCTGCTGAGATCCTCCATGTAAAATGGAATCCTGACTGATCCAGTATTACACAATGTGCATTGACAGTGGATATGTCAGGGGAAGGGGCAGCCTGTACCACTCCATGAACCCCCTCATGTGCGCCTTGAATGTGTGGCAAGAGTGATCAAAACCCCCATTAACATCTTTATTAGGGAACTTTTCATTTTCTGTCACCACTTTCATTGATTAGAGATGAGAGGGTATCAAAATTAGGAACAGGAGAATCAGCAAGACGCAAGTTCACTGAGGTTCTTGCTTGACACACAATGAAGAGTAACTTTTATTGTTTGTTTTAAAACATCGTAAATGCAATTTCACTAGTAAATTTACAAACACAATGCCTAAAAGAAGATTAAATAGCTGACCTAACTCCTTGGGTTTGCAACTTGGTGCCTTACGTTTCAGCTTGAAGCTCAGTTTGCCTCATTCCTGTTCCTAAATGTGACCTCCTTCTTCTTTTTGTTCAAAATGCGTGTTTAGCTGCACATTTTTAAAGTGAGCACCCAAATGTGTACTTCCCTCCAACACGGACATTTCCCCCATTGACTCAAGTATAAAAATTCAGTCAAAATTTGCATTTTTAAAGTATACATTTTTCTGATGAATGCATTTTGCAAACATAATTTGCAAGCTCAAGAATATTCGAGCATTGCCTGAAAAATGCAGCCGTGTTTGGGGGGTGCAAATGGGGAATGTTCTGAAGTTAAACAATCTGAAACAAAATTCTCATCCATCCCGAATAAAGATTCTGAAGGCTGTGACTTACAGAATATTGTTTTGGTAAGAAAAAATAAAATTAAAGACATTCATATGTAAAATCTATCTTAGCAAGATGGGTTTGAGGTTCAAACAGCTATAGCTAAATAGAAACATATTTTCCTTTGTCTCAAATTCTACTATTGGAGTATTTGTTACACCATTACTATAGTCCTGGCCGTGGGGTGTGCCAGATGCCATTTTGAATAGGCAAGCTGCAGTAGGCAAATGCCATGGCTTGCTGTGCCATGTGAACCTGGGTGGCATGGGTTATGCAAGGATTAAACAACCCTCGGATAACCCTAAAACAGCCTACTCAATCTCTCTTTTAAACATAAATACCTCCTTTCCATCTAAAAACTGTACTAGTCATCAATCTCTCTTCCCCTCTCTCTCCCTTCTAACATTTCTCAGCTGTCTCCAAATTGTCACACCTGTCTCTTCAAACAGCCACAACATTCTAAAAGGGGTTTCCTTCACTTATTTGCAGGGCCAACTCCCTTGTCAATCAAGCGCACATTTCAAAATGACCTGAAATGCATCTCTTCACACTCAGTCATACAATACAATCTTACAATTAGATAACAGCACAGTATCCTGCAACATGTATATCAAGTATATAACAATACGGGTCCAAAAATACACATTTAAAATCCAGCGTACGTTTTGTGTACATTTTGTCAGTTGCCCAGGTGAATAACCGAAATATTTGGGTTCACTGTTTTTTCAGTGCCTGACCAATGCAATAAGGGTAGCCCCACTGACACCCCCAATAAAGAGGACTACTCCACATGAGCCACTGAAGTAGACAGAAAACCCATCTATAAAGACCATTTTTCCCTATTATTTGGAATGCTCACAGAACTATTGATCACAATACTAACCACACTTGTATGAATGAAAGTTCCATTAAAAATCAAGAGGTGTGTGTGTGTTTGTGTGTGTGTGTGAGAGAGAGAGAGATGGAGCATTAGGGTTACTTCCACATAAATTACAAGATCCAGAAAAAATCAAACATTATTATTATTATTATTGTTATTATTATTGTTATTATTATTATTATTACACTTATATACCGCCCCATAGCCGAAGCTATGGTATTGATGGATCATGTCACAGATTTGCAAAAATAGCTCTGCCCTTTTCTTACATAGAAAAGACAGTTTAACGTTTTAGAGCAGGGGTGGAGAACCTTAGGCCCAGAGGCCAAATCTGCCCCTCCATGTTGTGTGGGGAGTAACCCCTAGATAAACAAGAGTTGGTTGTTACCCCACAGTTGACTATCATGTTGTCCGAACACAGCCAAAAGCTCCTACCTTCCTTTTCAATCCCACTTGAGACATTCAGCCCTAATCCTCCCCTCAACCCCTCCCCCCACAACACCCTATCTTAACAGTGGAGATGCTTTGTTGTTACATTATCTGTTCTTTATAGCCCAAATTAAGAAGGGAACTGTTAATAAAGAGTGAGCACAGGGAAATCTATACCCGCTCACGGTTTAGTCCAGATGAGCTCTGCAACTACTCTTGCCAGCATTCTGATTTACGTTAAAGGGTTTGGGATGTCTGACTCCTGCTAGAGTTCTCCTTCCTTTCACTTCCTGCTGTCATAATTTTGGCATTATGGATACAACCTTGACCTGACAGATGCCATTTCAAAGTACAAAAATCCATACAAGAGACAAAAAGGGCCTGTCAGTTGGAAAATCAGTTGCTTTGTAATCAATGTGAATGTAAGCTTAATTATCTTCCTCCCTTTGTCTTATTCAATTCCCTAGCCAACTACCCATTGTACTGCCAAGGATCTGACACCAGTGGGGAGAAATTTTGTGAAATGCTTGTGCATCCTTCCCTCCCTACTGCAGTTATCAATTAAATGTGTCTAACCATTGGGTGTAAGTCTGGGATCTTCAACATGATGCCCACAGATACTTCTCTTGGTGCATGCCAGGCTTCCTGGTCCTCCCAAGTTTTATTTTATTTCTTAAGGTTTTTTTTAAAAAAAATAAAACTGGGAGACTGCTGTGCTGCAAAGTTAAATGCTGCCTTTCAATGTCATTTGCGTTCCAGTGAGTGGTTATTTATTTTGGAGCTGAGATCTTACTTCTCTACCTTGTACTTACAATTTGGGGCAAATTATTTTTCTTTTAGTCTTAACTGTTTGCTTTCTGGGAAATTAGTATTTTGTGACTGGCCATACCCTCCATAATAGCTGTTTTATCAACATGGTAGCCATTTTATGAGAGTAGTATGAATCTCTCAAAATTTCAAATCTGCCCACCGACACAAAAAAGTTGGGGACCGCTGGTGTAAGCTATTCACTAAGTGTACATAGTATTGCCAATGACACAAGAATCTGATAAGGTTGCACTCAGACTGTGGAGGCCTGATCCATTTACTCAGGAGGAAGATTTTATGTTTAAAAGGAATGAGGGACCAGAACATTTTTCAACATTATTCACACTTGACCTCATGTTTTCCTAGGAACTTGTAGAGGAACAATATGTGGATTATCCCACTTACATCACCAAATGTGGAAAAACTACATCAGTTTTCTCACTGCTGTTCCCTTTTTAAAACTTCTGGACTTGACACTATGGAACGCCATGCCACACAGCTGCCTCAGCTGTGAAACATTTCAACACAGCCATCAAAAGTCAATCCTCTGTACTTTTTAGAAACTCAGGAGTCTGCCAGCAAACAAAACAAGATATTTGTTAAGAGGATTATTTACATACGGGAATAAACTGTCCCTTTTTAAATAATAGGTTGTGTTTGTTTAAACATAGTTTAAATGTGCTTGGCAACCATTCCTAATAGATAAGAGGATCTTCCCCAGGTAATCAACTTCTCAATAGCTTTTTCCTCAGACCAGATTCCCTAAACTCCACTCAAGCCAATCCCTCACAAGCAGGAAAAGATGGTGCGCCACAGTCTTCCTCTGCCTCCATCTTGTTGCTTCCAGCTTCTAGGATGATTCTGTTTCAGGGACTATTTGTTAAAGTTTCCTCTCACCAGAACTGTATCAATAGGCAGAACTAAATGAGAAAGTCAGTAAATCAGAGAGGAAGAGGAAGTCAGTGACACTCATAAATGTCCTTGATTGGGGAATACTCTCCCAATCGGGAAGTGACTCAGCACTCCCAGGAAGCAGTCTGGGCAGGAGAGAAGCTAGGCGGGAGAATATATGTTTTGTTGAAGCAATAAAGATTTTGGTTTTTCATACAACACTGCGCTCTTTATTTACTACAAAACCACCTTTGAAACAAGAACCTCTGCCTGAAACCTTCTGGTGCCAGGCTCTGCTGCCAGGTTGCAGCTTTACCGCCACCACACAGCACAGCTTCCTACTCTCCTCAGCAACCAGTTCAAGTTGTCAGATATTCTTCCAGTAAGTTTCCTTCAGATTGACCAAAAGGCTTTCTCCTTCCTCAATTCTAAGGTGGCTACTTAAACATCACCAAAAAAAAAAAAAAAAAAGGAAATGCATCATCAGAAAATAAAGACAAAAAGAAGACACAGATGTGTATAAAATGTGCATATTTATATTAATTTGCTATTTTTTTATAAATATTAATTTGCTATTTTTTTATAAATATTAATTTGCTATTTTTTATAAATATTAATTTGCTTTTTATAAAGAGACACAAATTTAGAAATAATTACTATAATTTAAATAGAAATACAATACGTGTCATCATAGTATGGAAGACTGTGGTGAGGTGACCAGTGTGACTCACCTATCTTCAAATGTATGAGACAGTTCTCTGAAAGATTTTAAAGAACTCCCTTGAGGAAAGCCATAAATCATATATTGGGCAGAAACACTTTGGGTTTCTTAAAGAATAAAACTATATCTTGTGGTTTTAATTTTTGTGACCCGTCCAGAGAGCTTTGGCTATTGCGAGGTATAGAAATGAAATAAATAGATAATAAATAAACTATTTTTCAGCATTTTTAGGCTAGTTCCTTCTTTTTGAAATGAGGTGACCAGTGTGCCTGCTCTGGCTGCTGTCCAGGCCCTGCTGCTAGGCAGCTTCAAGGCCAAGTTCTTTCTTCTGATGGTTCTTTATCTTTAAACTGGACTTAGATGAGACAACCCTTTAAATTGAGAACTCCTTCAAACAGAGGACTGCCCTCTTAAAGTAGGGCACATAGTCACCCTAACTCTTCTTTCTTCAGCCACCAACTCTTTCTAACTGGCTCTTTATTTTAAGCCCCCTGGCCAGAACCTTTGACCAATCATGTTCTCTGTAAAGCTCCTGACCGCCAATCACATTGGTGGACCCCCTTGACCAAACCAAACAAAGGTAACGTCTCCTGCTAGCCATTGTCAAACTCAATTCATTTGAAAATGTTCTTCTGCAGCAACCATAACCACGGCTGCCTCGACTGTTTTAGGCTCTATAGTCGCAAAACTGGGCCTCTGGCCTATTCTTCCACAATATTAAACCAAAAGATGGGGTATAAATTGCCTTAATTAATACAGTAAGTAAATATACAGTTCCTGGTCCTTGATTTTTAAGTCTTATGCTTGATTAAACCAAAGTGGATTCTAGAACCCATGCTGTTATAGATAGGCCTAGGTTTCCTCATGCCATTTAATACCAATCAGAGTAACCCAAGGGGATTGTTGCATGGTTCTTTCCCACACACATCCATGACAACAAATGACCATATATGGGACTTCCAAAGAAAAGGGACAGTGCATACCAGAGCATCATTGGACTCAGTGTTTCATATTATGTACTGAACTTCCCCCTTTGATTTCTAGGAAACAATCTTTCTGCTTAACAATCTCTAGACTGCTGATCGTGGGTTTCTAAGACCCACCAGTTTACTGTTGAGTTTAAGCAATGAATCATAAAATCATTGAGTTTGATTTGCCTGAAGAGATTAAAACAGCGTCTCAGCTCAGGATGACAGATCCGCTATTTTCAAACAAACAGGTTCTTGTTTTATCAGAGTAGAGTTATAAAACACTAGCCATTTTTTTTCTTTAATCCGTCTGAGTTACCCAAGCAATGAAATGAAACCCTGAGCAGGGTAAAAGAAATGCATCAATCATTATTGGTGAAAATAATGGATAGAGGGCAGCAAGACTTCCAATAACCTTGCTTTCATCACTGGAGCCATTTTTCACAAGCCATGGGCTTGACAGTTTTTTATGGTTAAAAGCAAATCAACTTTCAATGCGGCCATTCGAAACATTAGTATCTCATTAAACCAACAGGGGTCATCTTGTAAAACAGCACTGGAGGGAAAGTGTAACACAAGGTAAAATATAAAATTCCCTATTTTTATAACTGCTGGTACTATACCTGCTACACACTAGATTCTTAAGTTTTAAAAATGCCCAATTCCACTGCTGTCCTAATCCTATAGTGTAGTGAGCTGGTGCAATGAAGAGGTGTAGAGCCATGATTCCACTAGTGACACTGGCCCTATAAACTCAAATCGAGTCAACACAGGAGGGAGCACTCCAGCCCTGTCCCTCTCCCGGTCTGAAATAGAGAGCCTCCTTTATCCGTGGGGGCATTCCACACGATCTGGAACACCAGAATAGACTTCGGTGTTACAATGAACTCACCATTTCTGACCTCATGCTGTGCTTCATCTACAGTATGATGATAATTACAATGCTGACCTACCTTTCAGGATTTTTAAGGTAACTAACAACATTTGTGAAAACACTTTGCACAAACAAGATGAAAAACAAAAACAAAAAAATACCAATCTTTGGTGTAACTTTAAGGCAGATACTCATATAAAAACAAAACAGAGCTGTGTATTAAGAGATGCATGCAAATTCAACAGATGCATTTATTTATTTATTTACTGTATGTATATACCGCCCCACAGCCGAAGTTCTCTGGGTGGTTTACAAAAATTAAAAACTCTGAACGTTAAAAAAAGATATACAAAATTTAAAAAGCATAAAAAGCATAATAACAGATTATAAATACAATATCCATTTGTTGTTGTCGTTGCTGTTGTTGTATATTATGCTATTATTATGCAGATGTCAGGGACACTTTGAACAGATGTAAATTTGTTTCCCTGTTTCCTATTTCAAAAATGTGCTATAGAAAAAAAATTAAAAAGTAGTCTAGAAAACTGAAGCATACTGTACAAATACAAAAAAACAAAAAACAAAACCCTATTAGAGGGGATGTTTTTAGTAAAGGGTTTCCTTAGGTTAAAATTAAATCCCTTACTTGCATTATTCTATTTTTCCCATAAACTCTAGGCCACAATGTCAAATCTAATCTTATCTTACATTGCTTTATGCAGTTCATGAACCTCCCATTTCTTTGTTTTCAACTGAGAAGTGGATACCACACTATTTCTGTTGCTAGCATTTGATTTCAAGTCTTTACTCCAATGTACAACAGTCTCTTTAGATTCATTTTTCAGATCTGCAGCCCTCTTCTTTCATTTCAGCATCAGTAGTATCTTCACAGCCTATAAGCACTTCTCGGCTGGAAATATATTCCATCTTTTCAACAGACCAGAGAAATATTACATATTCTTACCCAGTGGAATTGCACAAGAATTAATTTAGTCTACCATCTCTATTCTTAATTTCCCCCCTCTGTGGGTGAGATCATAGAAAGTTCCTAGGTTCCCATGACATGAGGGTCTGATAACAGTAATGAAATGTCAGCCTTTGATTAAATGAGTTTGTCTGGGGACTATAAGATTGTGTTATCATTAACACCATAACTTTCTGGTCCAAATATTCAATGACACATATCTATATGGCAGACTATATGGACAAATGCAGAAACATGTAATTTGGACTTTTAAACTGAATAAATATTTTCAAAATGTAATTAGTTCATTATTTATACTGTACCCTTCTTCGAAGAAGTTCTAAACACCTTGCAGGGGAGCTAGCCTGCCAAAGAGTGATTCTTCCTGGGGAGAATTTTCCAAAGACATGGCACAACAACCGAGAAGGCCCTCTTCCCAGTCACAACCCACCTAACCTGAGATGGTGGTGGCATCTGAAGGAAAACAGGTTACAGGCAGGTTCATATAGGAGTAGGTGATCCTTTAGGTATCCAGGCCCCAAGCCATGTAGAGCTTTACATGATTAGCACCCGCTCATTGAATTGTGTTTGGCAATGGTCCAGGAACCAGTATTCAGAATAATCTGAGTACTTGGTCAAAGTGTTGTTGCCTTTAAAAAAAAAATCAGGGCTATTTGCTAGAATGTGAACTATTACACAATTGGCTAAGAGAATATGGAACATTACAATAAGATGTGTTATAAACAGGAAAAAAATGTTAATGCTGTAAAGCCTGGGAGCTGTCCTCTGGCCCTAATTAGCCAAATAAGGGAACTACTGAAAGCGGGACAATGAGTTGCCTTTCAACTGATGGACAGGTTTACCGCCACGCTCGACAGTTTTTTTCTGGGCTCCTCCCATCAGAGAGAATCCACCCACCCCAACTTCTGATGGGCAGCCAATCTGTCGGAACTTCTCCCACCTATTTTCAGCTCCACCTGTTTAATACTGCGGTGGGATCTGGCATCTGTCAATTTCGGTGATTCCTTCCCCTCAGGCAGAAGCTGGGTTCCCACGGGGGGGGGGGGATCTTCCCTGGGGCTGGCCCTCCTCCTCAATAAGCCCCTGGAAAGGGTTTTTTTGGGGGGTGTGGGGTTGGTTGGTTGGTTGTTGTTTTTTGGCTGAGTTCTGGAGTCTTAAGGAATTTCCTCCCCTGCTCCCTGTCTCAGCTGGGCCTCTTCTAGTTCCTTTTCTGAATCTGAATCAGAGTAAGAAACAAACAAACCAGAAGCCTGGGCCCAATCCTGACATAACCCTTATAAACTTATTTTTTTGAAAAACACAAGACAGAGGATGCTTTATATGGAGTCAGACCATTGGTCCATCAAGCCCAGTACTCTCGACACTGACTGGCAGCAATGGCTCTTCAGGATTTTAGGCAGGATTCTTTCCTAGCCCTACCTAAATATGCCAGGGATTGAACTTGAGACCTTCTGCATGGCCCCTCCCCTTTTATTTAATATTTATTTAAAATATTTCTTGGCCACCTTTCAGTGCAGGAACTCTCCCAAGGTGAATTATTTATTTATTTATTTATTTATTACATTTGTATACCGCCCCATAGCCGAAGCTCTCTGGGCGGTTTACATAGGATTAAAAACAATTAAAAACCATATACAAAAATTAAAACAGCAAAAACATACAACATACACACAATCTGTACATTTAAAAACCACTTCAACACTTCAAAAAGCTACAAAAACCAAACCAAAACAAAACAAACCCAGGCTCCTCAGATATTGCCAAATGCCTGAGAGAAGAGGAAAGTCTTGACCTGGTGCCGAAAAGATAACAATGTTGGCGCCAGGCAGGCCTCGTCAGGGAGATCGTTCCACAATTGGGGAGCCACCACAGAGAAGGCCCTCTCTCTTGTTGCTGACCTCCGAGCTTCCCTCGGAGAATAACAACCAATATAGTAATAAAACAGCAAACATAAAAAAATACACAAGCACTACGTAAAACACTTAGCTAGACAGTATTGAAAACCTACAACATAATTGCACCTACAAACCAGAAGAGTCCACTCAAACGTAGTCAGGGGACTAGTCAATATTTCACTCAGTTTACACCCGGATTGTCCAATGTAAGATAGAAAAAATAAGATTACAGGCGCCAGTTCTTGTGGGTTTAGTCATACTTGCAGAGAATGAGCTTTCATTTAAAGAACTCTCACTTGCAATAAAATATTTTCTATGCTAAACAGAATGTAATGTAAGTATTGACTTTATTACTCAGAAAACAATTCATATCTGTTAAGCCAACTTCTATCGCAATATCCTAATACATAATCAGCAGGCTGTCTCCAGATGAGAGTCTCCAATCTTTTTTGGACCTGTGGGCACATTTGGCAATTTAAGAAACTACTGTAGGCACCACGACAAAATAGCTCCCACTTAAGATTTGGCTAGTCGTATAATGGCTGCTGTGATGGCCTGGCTAGTCAAAGGACAAGTAACTCACCCACAAAACTGAGTACAAGCAGAGGAAGTATCTGAACCCCCAAAGGTAGGCAATCCACCTATTTGGTCCCACGAAAGCTCAACAAAATACCCATTTAAATCTGCAGTCCTATGCATGTTTACATAGAACTCAAAGGGAATTACTTCTGAGTCCCAAAGGAAAGGAAAAGTGCCATACTTTGACCCCAAGAACCAGAGAAGGGGCTGAGAAGGCAAAGAGAAAGAGCGAGGCTAGGGCTGGAAGGATGAGAGGGAAGGAAAGCAGTCACTCCCAACCCTATGCCTGCCAGAAGTGATAGGCTACAATCTGCTTCATCCCCAGGCAGCATGGGAATGATGGGAGTTGTAGTGCAACCCACCTGCCCTAAAGCCTTCTGACCTCAACTAATGTTACCCTGAAGACAAACAAACACATCTTTGTTCAAAATTGCAAACTACAAAACCATTACAACTCGCACAAATCCTGAGCCTTGTGTGATTATCAACCAACAGGTAGGTTAACATTTTCGCCCCCCAGGGCGTACCTGGCAAAAGCTAAGAAATGTTGTGCACATATTCCAAATCCATTTCATGTAAGCAGAACCATGACTTCCTTTTATTTCCTCTAGGAAAGATTTTGAGTGACTGTATGTAAGGAAGGAGGAACCTTGAAAGCAAAAATGTATTATTCATTTGTGTCATCTCCTCGTGGATTAAATGAGAGAAATTTTAAATGGCATACATTCTGTTTCATTCGATCCTGTTTTTGCTTCGTCTTAAAAACATTTTTATCCCTTTTCAACTGAAAACGGGATAAAATCCATTTCATGGATTTTTTGTTTTTTGTTTCCCCTCCAACCTCAATTATCGCTTCTCAGCATTAATCCTCACCCAAACGTCCTAGATTTTTTTACCCTTTTGTACTAACATCATGTTCTTTATGATATTATGCACAAACTTATTCTTTTACCCTATAATCCTCACTCTGCCACAATTGCATACAACCTGAACCTTTTAACCACAAAACCATTCCATTCTCCATACTCTTAATCTTTCTATATTTCTCCTTAGCTCTACCAATATGAAGAATTCCTGCTTGCTTTTCCATTACATAAACCTGTTTCTCCCACCCCTTTCTCTGGGTAAAACAGGGGCTGGCAAAACATGGACCATGGACAATATGCAGCCCCCTTTGGCCTGTTTTGCACACACACTGCCCCCTCCCCACTGCTGCCCTCTTACAAACTTGCTGTCAAAATTTGGTGGCATGGCTGCAGCAGCTATGAATAATGGCTTTCATTTAAAAAGCCAAAGCGGTGGTTTGCCGCCAAACTTCAGCAGTGTGACAGAGGCGGAAAATGGGGACTATTTTAAAGCAAAATAGCCCATTTCCTAAGATGATGCCATGACACAAAATTTCCATGGGAAGCCATCACTTTTGCCTTTTAAACCGAAGCTATTTGGGTGGCTCTGCCACAGGGTTGTGTGTCCCCAACCTCTGGACATTACCCTTGGAGTAAAGTGTCACCTGCAATCGCATTTGCCTGTCTCAACATATATCTAAAGCAGAGACAGGGAGAAGGTATATCTAATGATAAATCTCCAGGTGATTTGCAATAGATGAGCAAAGGGTTCCAACTCCCAATGGTTTAAAAATTGTGACCACAAAAACCTCCCCCCCCTTAGTAAATCAAGCATGAAAGCTTCATGGACAGAAGGACTAGATTTGTGTATGAAAGGATGTGCACACTAAGTTCCAGCCATGATAACGAAAACAAATTCTTGGCTGAGCTCAGAAGAGGCACCTTGTCTGAAAATCTGTTCCCTGTCCTAAGCCATTTTCTTGCACCTGGCTCGGGTTGGTGGACTTCGGGGCTCTGGTGAAAAACCAAGGAGATCCTGCAAGCCTAAAGTCTGCCCACCATCAACTGAATGGCTTCTATTAGTGTCCAGTGCTTGCGTGGCTCTTTCAAGTTATGCAATACAAATTATTTGTCCAGCTTCATTTAAAGTGCCTTAAAATAAGTGAGAAAATTGACATTTTCAGGAAGAAGGGAGTTTGCTGACCCTCAGACTGATGGCAGGTGAGGTTGGTATGCTGTCTGATCCTACCATTAGGCAAAGTGAAGCTGCTGCCTTAGGCAACAGATGCTGGACGAAGCAGTTGCAGACCCACCCACCCACAGCCATTTCCAACCTTCTGAGCCAGTGCCCCAGCAGCTGGGAGGCTTACTGACTGCTGGCTTGGGCTGACTAGTTGCCTTCTCCAACATGTCACAGACAGCTCTGTTGGAAAAGGCCTTGACCAAGCAAGCAGGTAGACAGGCAGGCTGCCAGCTAGCCCAGGCTGTAAGCATAGACCATGTGGATACACGACCCTCTGCTCACATGATGCAAGCTGGCACCACAGGTGCTCCCCTGCAGCATTTATTTGAGTGGGCAAATAGGCACCAGGTGGAGTGGTAAGCACCAGTGCGATGTTGAAGGATGGAGCTGTGTGTGCCACACTGCCTGCTCTCTCACCCCTCCCCCAAAATAGCCTGCTGCTCTCAGGTGCTGTAGAGGATGCTGTCCCATCATTTAACACTGAAGTCAGATCCAAATGCCAGTTCGGTCAGCTTCTGATCATGGAAAGGGTGTGGGGAGGGGAAGACACCTCAGGCAGCGAAATATTTTGGGCAGCCCCAAATCTTTTGCTATGAGTCTACATTTCTGTTATTGTAATAATAATAATAATAATAATAACAACAACAACAATAATAATAATAATAATAATTTCTTACCCGCCTCTCCATCTGGATCGAGGCGGGGAACAACAACATGATAAAATACATAAAACTGATTAAAACATGACACATATTATTAAAACTGCATAAAAATCCTAAAACATCCTAAAAACATCCTTAAAACATTCTAAAATTCCACTGGATATGCCTGCCGGAAGAGAACAGTCTTTATGGCTTTCTTAAATTCTAAAAGACTGTTAAGTTGACGAGTCTCCTCCGGCAGGTCATTCCACAGTCTGGGAGCGGCAGAAGAGAAGGTCCTCTGGGTAACAGTTGTCAGCTTAGTCTTGGTCGACTGCAGTAAGTTCTTCCCAGAGGACCTGAGCGTGCGGGCGGATTGTATGGGAGAAGGCGATCCCGCAGGTAACCTGGACCCAAACCATGTAGGGCTTTCATGATAATTAAGTACATTGTACATCCTCCTTTGCAAGCCAAGACTTTTTCACAGGGGTAAGCAATCAAGTGCTCATTGCCACCAATGTGCCCCCCCAAACACCTTTCTTGGTGCCCCCACACACATTTTCTTACTAGCAACCATGTTGCTATGAAATAGGTTTCCACTGGTGCTGAAAATTGAGCGTTCAAAGGAATAGTTTAACATGTTGGTGTTGAGACCCCCATCTCAGCTTTGTACTCAGTCTTTTGGGCAAGTTACTAGTCCTTTCCCATGACAGCCATTTTTTGGTGGTGCTCAGGACAGTTTTCCATTGCCAAATGTGCCTATGGTCCAAAAAAGTTGCCTACCCCTGGGCCAGCACATGCATATACCAATCCAGTCCTTTAGAATTCAGTTGGAAAGTAACTATTTTGCTTTGCTATCTACCATTTGCTATTATACAAAGTATTACGATCATAGCCACAGGCTAGAAGAATCTGTAATTGTATTTTGTGCTGGATATACCTGGAGACATTTCAACAGAGACGAATTCTACTAAGCCAAGCTGAAGCAGCATCCTCTCTCCACCCAAAGGAGATGGGAGCAAACCTCCAGTGCTGCAGCACCAAGAACTGATATTACAACCCTGTGAGAACATGGCTAAAGAATCACATGACAAGCTGCAGCATTATCCCTGTGTAAAAGAACTCTGAATTCTCACCCTATATGCACTGCAACAAACATGAATTTGCATTTAGGCTCCCCGTAGAACTCATCATTTAAGCAGAATTGGAATCTAAGCCCTTTCAGTTCAAGTTGAATAGATATTCATCATGTCTCTTTGTAGGCAAGTAGATGGAAGATTCTTAAATCAGTTTGATAGAGAGAGAAGTGAACATTTGTCTTTCTCGACCTCAGTGATGCTGCATTTACGAGACAGCTTTATTGAAAGCTAATTCAGTACTTCCTCTTCCAGTTTGCCCATTCTGTTTTAATCCCAAATGGCACAGGTAATTATACATCCGGTCCCAATGTAACCATCTGAGCATCTTCTGTTATTTATAGTTGTTGCTACAACTATCACAGTGCATAGTATATATTGCTCAACAATATTCATAGGTCAATATTTTAAAACAAAAGCATTTAGATGAATGTATTTGAATGCTTACATGCAATACTGCCTTACGAGAATTTCGCCGAGAATTTTTTTTTAAAAAAACACACACACTAAGAATGACCTAGACAATCAATGAGAACATGAGTTAGTAGAAATTATTTGCTCATGCTACATGCATTTCCAAAATAATAAAATGCTGGCTTCTCTGAAAAATGCAAGTAATACATTCAGATTTCTGGAGGGTAGCCAGCAATGACTACATGAAATGAGAGCTCTTATCTGTGAATCTTTAATATGCAATGTTGCTGGAAATGTGTAATTAAGTGCAGTTCTATGGGTCTCCCAAATAAGATCAGTTAATTACATACTAATTTGCAATTTTTATAAATGTTAATTAAACTCGATGAAAGATTTAACAGTTGCATGTCATATCTTTGTCAAGATAGGTACCATATTAAATAAAAAGTTAACAAAGCATAGAGAATAGCTTATTGTATGACTCCATTTAACAGCCTTATCGCTTATTCTGACGTTTTAAGACTATTTACCCTAAATTCATAGTTGCTGCAGATACCGCAGGTATAGGAAATCACACCATCTTAAGTTATGCCTGACAAGCTGTTGTCTTTCAAAATGTTATTGTCTTTTACAATGTTGCCACCATTTTGAATTCTGTAGTAGCAAATGCTGCTGTTTTTACTTTACATTTTAGTCTACAATGTGCAGGTACCTAATAAAACTTCAATCACTTATGTAGTTTGCAAGCCGGCCAGTTATAAATACCTGGAAAGCTCATTATGAATTAATTTTTTAATTAATAATTGAATTTTAATACACACACACACTACAGATGGATGGATTTAATTGTTTATAAAATGAAGGATAAAGATTTTGAAACCACCCTGACTATCGTCTACAAGACCTTTGCCTTAAAACAAATTTTATTCCACATTCCCACAGTGGATTTCTTTGAATGTTCATAACATTCCAACTATTCATGGGATAAAACTAGCCCTTGATCTGTTGTGGGTTCAATGGCTTTTGGGTCAGAATCTGATTCAGAGGTGGATAGGGATGGTTTTAAAATCCACTTCAATCATGGGGCCTGAGAGTTTAGCTTGGCCTGGTTTCTCCTCTAATGGCAGCCAAGGGAGGAGGGTTTGGTTTGTGCCTGCTCAGGCTGTGGAATGTCAAAATAGTGAAATCCTGGCCTGATTACAAGCCAAAAGAGAGCAAAACTCCCTTTCAGCCAGTGGTGCGAGATAAGGCTTTAAATCAAAACTCCAATTTACAGCCTGAGATATCTTAAGTCAGGACCAAGCCTAGAGAGCATGTTTTCAGGGGTGTCACCCAGGTTGAAATGTCAACTTAAGAGGGCAGAATAGAGAAGCTCTGCTTAGCATAAGGCTTGTCTACAGACTAGAATCCCCTGTCACTTTAATTGTCAGAAGGAGGGCTCAAATAGCTCCTCCCTTGCATTCAAGTCAGTGCTGAGGTACAGGGCCTTTGCTCGGAACAGTCCGTCTTTCTTACACGAAACCCTAACTGCCTAGATTTTTCATCATCTGAGCTGCCGAACACTCCTCTCACCTGGACTCTCAATCAAATCTGGACCCTTGTCTGTTTGAACCTTGTATTGTTGAGAACTTGCCTGGAACTATCCTGAATCCTGAACTTAGTCTGCCTAGGACGATGGATTGTAGAGGCCTTGGATGGGAACCTCTCTAATGGCCAGTGCTCTTTCTCTCTCACTCTCTCTTGCCTGGATTTACCATGAATTATGAACTTGAAACTCTTGCCTGCCCTGGAACTGTTACTGGGAGCCAGAGGAAAGGCCAGTATGCATTTGTTGGGAACGTCATCTTAAAAGCCTGTAATGCTCCTTTGTCTGGACTTACCATGACACTTGACCTTTGATCTGTCTTGTCACACGTACCATGAAGATTCTGATGTAGAATCCATCATTGGACTGATCTCTGCCTGTGTGTGTAAATTCTAGTTCTGTAATATGCTCTTGGACGATGCCGTGAATATTTCCTTGCCTGGATTTACTGTGACCTTGATCTTGCCTTGTATTCTGAAACATAGAGATCCTAACTTGGGAAACTATCACTGGACTGATCAGGTTGTAGTTATTGGCCTTGAACTGTTTCCTTAACTAAGCAATGTACTTGTAGCTTCTGCTACAGTTATATGATTTATAAGAAATGTTAAGCTTTTGCCATATTTGCTACAGTAAAAAGTCCCACTGATTTTGGTGTTTTTTGCCAGAGTGTGTGCCAGATAGATGGACCATGACAGGGGGCCAAAGATAGGTTTAGTTGGAAGGGATGCAGATAATAAAAGAAGAATTACTACTGCAGTAATGACCCACTGTTAGGTTGAAAAAGGAGTTATTTACTATTTCATTGTAACTCCAAAGCATCATATTTAACTTGCTGGTAATGCCTCACTTTCTAGCTTCCCTTCTCTCTCTCTCTCCCCCCTCCCTCACACTCACACTCACACTCACACACACACACACACTTGCTATAGAGAAGATAAACCACCTCTGCACGGAAAAATGAAGGTGAAGCAGGAGGAGGATATGACACTAGCTTTTTCTCCCTCCTCCAAGATGTCATTTTGAATATCCACATGTGTTAATAAATTTGATGTGTTAATGTAGCCTTCCCCAACCTGGCCTCTCCAAATGCTGGTGATGATGGAAGTTGTAATCTAACATCAGTGGACTGCACCAGATTGGGGAAGGCTATGTTAATGTTTGTGTGGTAACTCTACGTTCTTGCTTATCCGTAATGGTTTTTACACATTTAACCTAGGTATTTGGCATCTTACAATTTTCTTCCAGAGCTAATAAATCAGGGGTCATATTTGAAACAGTTAAGCAAACAAACAGAGGTCCAGATTTAAGCAGCTTCAACACAACTTCCTGCTGTCAGAGAAATTATTACTAGAGGGTACAATTTTTTTCCAAAGATGTCTTCATATAGTTCCAAGCCTCATGAAAAATCCCTGTTCTGAGAATCATATGTATCGCATCAAAGAGAACTCATCTCAAATGATTCAGTAGTTGTATTTTAGAACTGACATCCCAAGAGTAAATTGATTTAAACAAAAAAATGTGTAGTACCTACATTAAATTAATGGGTCTGTGAACACAGGGTAGGTTTTGTATGCAATGCGTGGACAGTTCTATGGAGAGGGTTTTCGATGACTAATTGAATTAAGCTGTGTGAAAATGTGATGTTGTGCAGCTAATGGCCGATATTGAACCTGAAAAAGCATAAAATAAATGAAAGGCAGTTGGATTTTCAAAAGGAATCCAACTGGAATCTGCAGAAGACAATTGGGGAAAAGAAGAGAACAGGGAGGGATTAAAGACAAGGATTTTCATACCTCTTTAAAAATAGAATCAGAATTCTCAGAAATAGTAAAAGGTAAGATATTTTGTAAGATGTGTACATGGGAGTTTACTTCTCAGAAGAACTCTGGGAAAGAATATAGCAGTACTATACAAATATATGTCATACAGAAGGGGAAGGTCCGTTAGGTTAAAGAAACCTCTGGATAGAAGAATCAACAAACCAGGTGTGAATGAATTTACACTTGAAATTAAGAGATACTAAAAGGTGTCATAATGTGAAACATTATCCCAGGAGTAAAGAATCTTGTTGCTTTGAAAATGGAACTGGATTCATTTGTAAAGAATAATCCTGTCGTTTTGACCTGGGTGGTTAGAAATTATGGGAGTTGCAGTCCAGCACACCTGAAAGGCACCAGCATGGGAAAGGATTTCTAGAGCAGTTCTCATGGTTCCGCTTACTTAAGTTGTACAAGCAAAATAATACCTTTGAATTCATTACTTGCGTCTTGTGCAGTGTTCTGGGATGAGATGTAATACAGTCCGTCCATGACTGGAAAATTCTCCACGTGCCAAAGTTCACCTTTACACCCAATCGATTGTTATCACTTTTGCCTAACACATTTCAGTGTGAGAACACACTTTTAGGCACATTCTCTTATGGGCTAGTATCTAGTAGGGCTGTGCGCTCAGCTCTGAAAGTCCGAAGGTCTGACAAAGCTCCATTGAAGTTCCAATCTTGCAGAGCGGAGCAGGGATGATTTCAAAACCATTGGATATCCACGAAGTGAAGGTCGCTCAGAGCTCCGAAGCACTTCAAAGGTATCTGACTTTTTTTAGGCTTCAGGAGGGTCGTTTCAACTTGTTACAATGTTGATTGACTAACTGAACAATTCTCCATATTAGGAAGACGCTGAGGGGGTGAGGGGTAGTTTTGAGATTGACATCTGTGGCTAACCAATAGCCAGTGTCCTCCCTCCAATCACAGTGCTTAGGGGGAGGGGTTGCAAATTATATAAGCATTTGTCCTTGCCCTCCAAGTCATTCCTTCTGCTAGCTCTTGTAGCATTAGGAAGGAAAGTCAGAGAGAGAAAGAGAGCTGTTGCTTGCTCTGTGTCTCATTCTCTGATTTGTACTAGTAGTTCTGTGTCTATCTGTGTCCTATATAACCATTTATACCCCCCCAAAAAACCCCAAGTTCCAAACACCTTATACCCACACCACACTCTCTCTTTCTGTGTTATTGAGTGAGTCCGTGTGTGTATGTGTGTGTTCTTGTTCTATCCTATTACCCCTACTCTAAAATCCTTTTATCTTTCCAATCCTTCTTTAAATCCCAGTCTGTCTGAGTGTAGTACTAGTTTCTTCTTTTCTGTCTAACTAAAATCCAAGTTCCTTCCAAGCACCTTACCCATCCCACACTCCCCTTTGTTATTGTGTGTGTGTGTGTGTGTGTGTGTGTGTGTGTTTTACTGTTACCTCCACCAATATATATTACAAAAATTTCTCTTTTTCTTTCCATTCCAATCCTTCTTTAAATCCTTTACCTTACACTTCACCCCACATCACAAGTGCCTGCTGTAACTGTGTGTGTTTGTGTGTGTGTGTGTGTTTAAAGTCTACTACCCCCACTACAAATCTGTAAAAATACCAAAAAAATCATCCTTTGTGAGTTCTGTGTTGTGTTGTTCTGTCAGTATTCGTGTGTGCATGTGTTAGTTGTTGGTTCTATCATGGTACCGGGTTTCATCTCCTTATCTTTAAAAATTATGGAATGTAAGCATGATTTTTGTTAATTTCCATAGACTACAATGGAATAGTTATTCCAACTTTAAAAAATTCCTAAAAATCAAGGGATGAACAGACCTTCTAAAGCTCTATTTAAAAGTTATTGTGGTGCAAAATTTCATCTCTTTATCTTTAAAAATGACAGAGCTGTAAGCAGTTTGGTAACTTTCCATTGACTATAATAGAGCGGTTATCCAAAAATGGAGCGTTTCTTCAATGGATAATCCGATGAAGCAGAACAAGGGAGCCACTCTGAAAATAGAAGCAGAGAATCCAATCAACGGAGCTCCACTTCGAATTTTGGAGTGAAGCAGATCCGCTCCACATAACCCTGTTATCTAGGGCTGCCAGTCAGATTACCTTCTCATGGAAGAGCAAACATGCAAATAGGAATTAAGACAGAAACTTTAGGTATTATAAATGAATTTAGTCGGCTTATTTAGAAAACTTCAGCCCAGTGAAGAGAAAATATAGTAGCAATTAGCAAGCTCTTACAAGTGCATCTATTCCTCTATATCACAAAGTCACATGGCTTACACAACCATTTGTTTCATGGGTCATAAAATGCATTAACAAGCATCTCCCAATCTATGTTGCAAAGTGTGCAATGCCAGTTATTTACCTCAGGCAAAGTTGCAACAATTGCTCAGTCAGTAGGATACAGAGATGCACAGGCAGAATCTCTCATGTGAGGGAGCTTCCTACCTTCCTTCTGCAGTGTCCTGTGCTTCCCCAAATATTGCTCCGGGGGGGGGGGGGGCTCCAGAACAGTGCGGGATGCAGCACAGCATGGAGCATAACTTGGGGGGGGGGGGAGTTCCCCTTTCCCCATCAGTGTCCCACAGCATAGCCCACTTCATTCAGGAAGGCTTCCTGACCCACAGGTGGTGTTTTGGGGACTGCTGGGGAAAGTAAGGGGAAGGGACTCCACTTCTGTGAACTCCTCTCTGTCACTGTAACATTGGATACCACACACTATAAGGACTGAATGAAAACAGCCAAGTACTTCTGTGTGTTCCACTGATTTATTGGCTGTATGTAAAATAAGAAAAGTATACCTAGATCTCTTTTTTTGTATCTCTGTTGTTCTGCTCTGTGTTTCATCTGATGTTTAACTCAACATAGTGACGAGTGCTTTTTTAAAAAACCTCCTCAGTGTGCTTCTATTTAACTGCTGTTAAAATCCTCCTCCTTCCTTGTGCTTCATTCACCTGTCACTATAAAAGTCATTCATCACCTATTTTCAGAGTTTATATGATCAACATAATGGAAAGCATTAATTTTAAAAGAATTTCAATGGCACTGAAACATGGTATCCAAATCAATCTGCCATTGAAAGTGGTAATAAAGAGCAGAATATGCTTCTGATGGTTATGAAGAGAAGAGTTTTATTTTTACCAGCACCTACAGCCTCTTATTGTCTGTATCATTATCTGTTACACTGTTATTATATGACTGTAGGCATAATAAAATGCTCAAACTCAACATGTCTGGATGCAAACGTCTCAAAAGAATCTTAGGATGTCAGGCTATATGTTCTTCTAGAATGTAATATGTTTCAATCAAGTGAACGTGAGCTAGAGCATGATATGGAAAGAGAAAGATAATGGATTACAAACAGCTCCTTTGGGTTATTCTTATCTTATTTTCTCTCTCTCTCTCTCTCTCTCTCTCTCTCTCTCTCTCTATTAAAGGAAGTGTTTGTTTGTATGTCCTTCATGGACACGAAAACCATACATCTGACAGTTATGAAACTTTTAGGCTTTGTTCTACTTCTATCAGGGGCATAATGAATATTTTGACCGCCATCTTGAAAAAAAAAGGTGGCCAATCAAAATTTTAAAAGATTTACAAGTTCAATATCATTCGATCGATTTCAACCAAACTTGGCATGATGATTCACCAGATTATAATCCTTTTTTAAAATTATATATCCATTTCTGTCTCCATTAAAACTAGAGTCACCATTTAGTGGTCAATAGAGGGTTTGAATTACCTACTCCCCTCCCCCTCCTTGCCATGCGGATGCCTGAGTTGCATCAATTGTAAATTGGATGTTCTAATTAAATTAACCCAGGTGATGCCAGGTAATTCAGCTAGTAATCTCTATGAGAGTGATAGAGTTAAAGTACTAGTTACTAGGAACATGGGGAGCACTGAATGTGCACAAACATAGCCTTCTAATTGCTTTGTCATATGCTCAGAATAGTGCTTTACAGTCCCATCAATCAGTTTTGTAACAGGGCAGCAAAACAATTGGATAACTATTTTGCTTACATGTCAGCATGGTTGAAAAGCAGCATAAAATGGTCCTTACAGTCACTGATATTTCACTTTCCCCTTTCCCCCCTCCACCCACACACTCTACCACCACCATCACCACCCCATTCGCAATACATACAACCTTCGTTTCTGCTCCTTCTCCACTTACTTTGCAATATCAGGATCTGCTAGAACTAGAGAAAGAAAGGATGCTGGGGACCATAGGTGGCACTCAAACATATTTATCTGAGCAAATGGAATTATGGGAGTTGCAGTCCAGCACATCTGGAGGGCACTAGGTGAAGGAAAGCTGCACTAACTTTTTAATCCCAAGAGAACCACATCAAAACAGCAATCTTTACCCCTATTAAGTTTATAGATGCTCACAGGACAAAACTCCATTGTCTTCCCTTTCACTATTCTAATGGTAATATGCATAACCATCTTTCAAGGTATTCTGCTGATATTCCTTAAAACAATCCCCCAATGCTTATTCAGAAATGACCTTTGCTTCAAATAGTTAAACAGAAGAATTAAAGTAATTATATTATAATTGAAACCTACAGTGTGATTATTGGCAGCTCAACTCCGGAGAGTTTATCTTTAATCTACACCTCACATCTCTCAATAATAAATAGCAGTATAATTAAATGCATCAGGCAACAGTAATAAGAAGGGGCTGCTTAAGTCCAGTAATGTTATTCAGTGCTGACGGTATCATAAATAGAAGGGACAAGAGAATAATTTGATTACAGTACATTCATGACTAGAATTCATGTTTCTGAACCTACTTTCAATTAATGTTTTCACGAAAAGCTGACTAGATTACCGATGCTTTGTTTAAACATCAGGAGGCAAAAAAGACAAGGAAAACATGTGGAGCAAATTTAATGTGACTGAAACTGCTAAACCAGATATTAATTTAATGCACCCAGAATACAAATATTTATGTGTACATCTCTTCCCATTCTACTGTTGATAAACAGGAGAAATTGACTATGTCATCTTTTCCCCTTTTTCTACATCAGAACATTTCTGCCCCTTTTGTGAAATATTATTTCTGTCAACAAAGTGTTATTTAACTACATGTATGTCAGTCATGTCAAAATATAAGTTCATCTTTAAACTTCCTAGTCCTTATCCGTAGGCTTCTACAAAGACCTGTATCTTGAATATATTTCTTCCAAATATTCATCATGTAGTATATCCATGTCAGTCCTCAAAGTGGGGTGGAATGCCATCCTTTTCAGGTAGACATAACTGAGTCTGGCTTAGCCATCCCCCTTACATTATTTTCCCACATCGGTCACCAATCAATGTGATTATCACAGCTATCAACCCATAATGCAGAGCTATTACTCTAGTGTTCTGACTAGGGGTGATGAGGGCATGCCAAATAGAAATGAATCTAGATGGGGGAATCCAGCATGGTCCATGTCTAACACAAAAATCTTCCACACAAGATTTCCCTAGGGATGATGCTAGCTAGAATACAAGCTGTCAGCATCAAGTTTCTCAATCTTGCTCTTCACATTAATTCGCTTTCAAGTTCTTTTGAACAAGTCAAACTAATTCTCTAGAAAAAACATAATTTTGTGTGAAGGATTGTTTCTTTTAAAATGTAGAAAGCCAATTTATCCCAAATGACCAAGTCTGACAGTGGAACTACACAGTGGGCAGTATCCAACTGTGTCATTCCATTAGCACAAATGACATTGCACTAGAGAAAACTAGGTTCTGAATTATGCACAGCAAAGAATCCAACTAAACCCGCATTTGCAGAAGCAGTTGCTCAAGTAGTTGTGCATTATGCTTGTGCGACTCGTTCAATCACTTGCATATAACTCTTGCGCATCCTGTTGTGCCAGCGCAATATGCAACTGCTTGTGCAATGGAAAGTTTCAGCAGAGCTCCATTAGTGCTATTTGAGTTTGCAGAAAGACACCACTGGATACTGCCCAGAACGATAGCAGAAACAGGCATCCAAAACAATGTTTCCTCAAGTTATATGAATGGTTACTTATTAGATTTCTGCCCCCATATTTCCTTCAAGTTGAATGCCATGACCCAACCTATGAAGTTCATTACAGTGTGGCTAGGTTTGGATATCATGCTAAACTATGGCTTAGCATTATGTGAGTGTGCC
The DNA here is from genome assembly GCA_029215795.1 of Anniella stebbinsi. Taxonomy (NCBI): domain Eukaryota; kingdom Metazoa; phylum Chordata; class Lepidosauria; order Squamata; family Anniellidae; genus Anniella; species Anniella stebbinsi. The sequence goes on from JARDYH010000003.1 coordinate 53,462,135, forward strand.
CCGTGCTCATGCATTGCCCCTCCATCTTCTTTTTGTTCCTTCTGATTTTTTTTCTTTTAAAATATTTAAATTACAATATTTATACAATTAGTAACAATATCTCAATCATATTAAAGTATTGATGCAATTCTTACAATAAGAAAGATTTATTTTAATCTATGAGAAATTGATCTGTATAATAAATATACTCATGCTAAGATTTTTTTTAAAAAAAAGATAGTTGGTCTAAAAGGATTATTCCATTTAAATTTTTTTATTTATTTTAACCCCCACACCCACATACACAATAGGAGTATTAATGCAGCCATTTCACTGTTTTAAATTGGCCATTCCTCATGATTTCATTTTTACCAAAGGAAGAAATATACCTATGAAATGCTTGCAAAATTGTTTTTTCAATTCATAGAACAGCAAAAACAAAAACAAAAAAACCCACCGAGATGTATAGTATAGGCCCTTCAGTTCACGAAGTTTTATGGTAAAGATCTGAAAATGAACAGAAATACTGATCTATCCACCAATGCTGTAGGTTCATTTAAACACAGCACTGACACATTTTTTTCTGATTTTTGCACCCATTTGCGAGTTTGTAATCTATTACATGTATTAGGCATGTTGTCTGTGCTAAACTTTAATTTTTGCTAGCAATGTTTTATTAATGTAATCATCTGAACAAGGCCCATACTGAGGATAAGGAAAATTTGGAAGGATACAGGAATCAGAAATTCAATAAAAGGCAGAGCTTATTAAAGTCTACAATAAGTTAATTCAGCAAAAATAAATTAGGTGATTGTAACTACTAAATTAAGAAATTCAGACAAAAAGAAAATCCTCTTGAAATGAAACAAAGATGTCATTGCAGGACAGGCTGAGCAAGTTTAACCCTAATTGTAATCAATTTTCTTTCTACACCTTTATATGGCTTGTCGCTTTTTGTAGATTTTTCATTACAAATCCCCATTTCCTTCTTTGCCAATGTTGCTTTTGCCTTAGTTCTGTAATAAAGTATTTCTTATTAATTGGTATTTGGTAAAAAGGTAATTCTAATTTCAGAACCAAACATCTTAATAAGATAACCTTAACATGCTTATTACAAAAAGGAGAGAAAATGTATTTTAGTAATTGGAAACAGAGTCTTTTTAAATTGGGGAAAATGCAGTGCCACTAAGCTTGTCAATTTGTACAGTAGCAATAGTTTGCAGAAGCCTCATTATAGCGAACCTTACAAGTCATTTCTTTTCAAGAAATGAGACGCTTTCAGCCATTCAAAAAGGATGTAGGAATGTAGATGGCAGGAAGCAACCTTCACTCCATGCTGTACTCATTCATTAGAATCCCTGCAGGGAGTCTCTATGCATACAACTATATGCATGGAGGGCTCTTTCTATGCAATCAGTAATGGGGCAAAATCAAAAGTTCACAATTGCATGAAGACAGCTCTCCATTGATACATATTAGGGTGGCCACATGTCCTCTTCTGATTGTCTAATATGAAAGGCTGCCTGAGGACCACCCTCTATTTGAAGGCTTCCTGTATTCGAAGGGCTCTCTTGTCCAATTCTGATTTAAAGATAAAGAACTATAAGACCTATTGCCCATCGACAGTTAGCACCTGGACAGCGGACTGGGCAGGCATACAAGTCCATCTTCCACACTATGGAGAGATGTACCGTATTTCTATTTAAATGATAATAATTTGCATCTATTCACAGAAAATAGCATATGCAACTTTTATGCAAATTATCATCCTCTTTTGTCCTATTCTTTGAGGGTGCATTTCCTCTTTTTTGCCGATTCATAGAAGCTCTCTTCAAACATTCCCATTTGTTTTCATTTATTTATTTTCAAGAGTAATCATATTTCCCCTAGAGGCATCTTAGGGGACATTGGATAATTTGTATCCCTGGATTTGAGGTCAGAGGCACTGCTCTGACCTCAGAACTGGGAATCCACTCTTCCTGCCCCTCCCCTTCGCAGCTGGTGTGGAAAGAACTGCGCCAGCTGCGACCTTGTCCTTGGAGAGGTGGTCAAGGGGGGCGTTTCAGTGGGTGGTAAAAAGGGGACTTGAAAGGTCAGGATACAAGCTATCCCAAGGCCCTCCAGCCTCCTTCCTCCCCCATTAAGATGTCCCAGCTAGATGGGCCAAAAAGCCTGTCTAGCAAAAATGCAGAGGGGAAGGAGCAGGGAGGCGACAATTGCCTCCACTCTGCCTCCCACTCTGTGGTGGATGCTCATAAGCATCCAAGCTCAGAGGCTTACAAGCATCAAGGGCACAAACAATAGAATTGCACTCTAATGGAGTTTTAGGTCACCAGACAGGACAATATCCTCTCAAGGTTGCTTTCTAGACATATCATACCATAAAATCACAACTCCAATAATAAAATACAACCCAAAACACCATTTACCTATTGGAAATGCCACAAACAAACAGACCATAAATAGTATTGTTCAATGAGCCAGAAGCATCCTAAATAGAATAATCTCATTTAAAAGCCATTAAAAACAGATGGGTCTTCAAAGGCTTTTTGAATGAGTAATACCAATGTGCACAGGTCAGGGGCGGAGCTTTCAGGCATTCTACATACATTGAACATGCAGCACACCTGGGTCCTCATCGGGTTCCAAGCCTGGGAAAGCATAAAAGGTACACTTTTCTGGAACACAGAGACCTGGGGAGGGGTGACTGAACCCCTCAAAAACTACTGGTCCCAGAATTTCACAATTAAACTAGAAACTTTTCTTTCAGGAATCCTGACATTATGACCCCGCTAAGAGGACACCTTAAACCACGGCTTTAACCACAATAGTTAAGCCAGAAAGCCAGGTTATGTTCAGAAGACACCTTGAACCACAGCTTTAACCACGGCGAATAAGGCAAAAAGCCTTATTCACCATGCTTAAAGCCATGGTTCAAGGTGTCTTCTGAAACAGCCCGGCTTTCTGGCTTAACTACCATGTTTAAAGCCATGGTTTAAGGTGTCTACTGAATGGGCCCTATATCTGATAGAGTGGTATGAGCAGGAGGAGACCCATGTTACAACTTTGCACAGGGCCCCCAAAAAATTATGCTTAGGTCTTGGTCCCCATATCCTGACTCCTGGTGAAGTTTTACATAAGTCATACTGAAATAAAGGCATATACATTGCCATATACTTACACACCCCTCACTCATTCCATTGGGGCTTTTGCAACAGAAATTCATGGTGCATGCGTGCCTTTTGGTGAATTCTATAATAAAAGAATCACAGAGCCTGTCATTTCACACTTCAAAAGAATTGCCTTCGTATTTTTGTTAAAATATAATTTTAAAACAACTAACAAGATGTGATCATATGACTTTTCTATAACTATCTAGCTCCTTAATGGGAGTTACAATCCTTATGTGGGCTGACTCTTCTCCCAGCAGTATTTATTTAATAAGAGCGACAAATCCATCATATGACTTATTTTCAATAACTAATTATCTTGTTTTAAATCCCCATCACCTAAAATTATAATTGTATTATAGCACTAAAATTATTTTTTCCCATTTGTTTTTCATAATTTGGATTCCTACAATTGCTACTATTTTCACTTTTCAAAATTCAGTTCAATTCAAAATGCCAGCACTCTGGTACTATATAAAATTGTTTCTTATCACATTGTTGAAAGTGATGTTAGGAAAGCTTTCCACCTGATACTCACAGTACTAAATGTAACTATTTCATCCTGTTCCATGGCATCAGTCCAGAGCCCTTGGGTTTATACCTGAAATCCAGCTGGCTCACTAAAAGCTTCATTTTTTTACATATTTTTAAAGAAAGACATTACTCTTCCTCAGAAAAACCTCCATTGTACTAACTGTGACGTGTGGAATTAGGGCTAGAAGAAATTTGGAGGAAAATAAATGGCTCCTTGCTTACACCTATAATTTAGAGTGTTTATTGTTGTGGGTTTGACAGCCTTTAGACTGTGAATGAATAGTAAAGGCCTTGACAAAAAGAAATGTTCCTTTAAGAGCTGTAGCTGTTTCCAGAGTTGGAAATTCAGTAACTGAGATTGGCAGGGACCACAGCTGTGTGTGAAAGAAACAACTCTCTACTATTGGAATGAGTCATAGAGAGATCACACGGAGGGCATCTCTACATTAAGAAAAAAACCCACATCCTTACCAGGTCTCGGGTCTTTTCACATTCACAATGGGCCACTTCAGACGGCAACCAATGGCGACCACATGATTTGAATTGAAAAGGGAAAGCTATTCTTTAAATGAAACAGTACCATCTAGTGGTGGAATAAATCCTGTTATAAATTAGATACTGAATTATCTCGGTGTTTTTTTAAAATGGGATTACTGGGGGAAACTGTGGAGATGTCCTGGCTGTTGATGATGTCATGTTATCGATGTGCAAACTTCTGTGAGTGGCCAGTTACGAACGTGTTAAAAATTCCTCAATTAGAGAAGTCTGGAATCAGCTGAAAGTAAGAGTCTAAGGACACAATTCTATGAATGTTTAAACAGAAAAAAAATCCTACAACTGCCTGCATGCCCCAGCAACTCCCGGCATGCTGCGAGTTGTAGGATTTTTTTTCTGCCTGAACATACATAGGATTGCACCCTGAGATAGGCTGACCAGATAAAATCCAGGTCAGGGCTTATGTAACTTTAACAGTTGTAGAGAAAAGGGAATTTCAACCAGTGTCATTTGTATGCAATTAGTTCCTGGTGATATTCCCTCTTCATCACAGCAGTTAAAGGTGCATGCACTATACTAGAGTGACCATATACAAAAGGAGGCAGGGCCCCTGCAACTTTAACAGTTGTGATGAAGAGGGAATTTCACCAGGAACTAATTGCATACAAATGACACTGGCTGAAATCCCCTTTTCTCTACAACTGTTAAAGTTACGAGTCCTGACCTGGATTTTATCTGGTCACCCTACCCTGAGAAGCCTTTAGAGGCTGCCCCAATTCCTACCTTGGGGAGGGGCTTTCCATATGTGTGCTTGTTTGCCTGTACTTATGCTCTGTTTTTATATTTGTAAATAAACCAAATAGTATATATAAAAAAGAGAACACAAGTCTCCGGTGCTATCTCGTTCAAAGAAAACTTAAGCTGCAATCTATGGACATTTATCTGGGAGAAAGCCCCACTGAACTCAGTGGAAATTAGTTCCAAGTAAACATGTATAAGACTGCATTGTTAAAGTGGCCGTACACTTCCTGAAACTTGCCACCACTTTAGGATTCAACATCTTTTTGGTGGTGGACCTATCTCTGTTTAACTCCCTCCAGACTGAAGTATTTATAACCCCTACTTTACCAGTTTTTAAGCACACTGTAAATACTTACATTTCAAGCTGCTTTTACTTAGTATGTGTGGCATTCTATGTTGTTTTTGTTTTAACTGTTGCTGCTTTAATGTTTTTAGCTTGGATTGTGGTTTTTACTGATATGATTAATTTTGCAGTATTGTTTTATGTATTTGACGCAAGCTCCCTTAGGAGGGTTTTGCCCTGAAAGGGGGAATACAATTATGTAACAAACAAACAAACGAGAAAAGAAAGCAAGGAAAGCTCATTTTGTGATGTTAGAGTTTGCGTAAAGAACTGTTAGCATTTGCCTGTGACACTATCGTTTGGAACAAGGTGCTCTGTATAACTTGCCATACATTTTCTCTAATGTAATACTTTTGGGTATTTCTATATGGGGCTGTTTTAGAAACTTACAAAAGTCAGTCTATAATAACAACTACTCATACTACAATATAAAAACAACTACAACAATTCAATTTGTATGTTGCCCTATAGCTAAAGCTCTCAGGGTGAGAAACCTAATAAAAACATGTATCACTTTCTGGGACCACCCTCCAGAAAGGAAGTGGGCTACTAAAACACTACTCTGCAGGACAACCCAGAAGAACACCATAATTGATAGCATCAAATGGTCCTGAAAGGTCTAGGAAAACCAACAATGTTTCACTCCCCCTATCCATTCCCTAGCATAACTCATCCACTAGAATGACCAAGGCTGTTACTGCTTGACAACCAGGCCAGAAGCCAGTTTGGAATGGATCCAAATCAGCATAATCGAAGACACCATGGAGTTGCAATACCATCACTTTCACCAATATGTTAAGCCAAAACGTTAAGTTAGACATTGGACAGAAGTTGTCCAGCATTGTTGCATCCAGACTGGGCTTTACAATAGGGGTCTAAGCATCACCTTGTTATGGACGGTAGTACCACACCTTAACTCAAGAAGGCATTACCTACATCTGAGGACCATACTTCCAGCCCAGCCACAACAGGCAAGGATCCAAGGGAGAAGCAATAGTTCTCAATACTCCAAGTAACTCGTCCACATCCTCAGGCTGTACAGGCTGAAGTGTAACCATTACAACATGACCAGATGCTGTCCAGACTACATCCATCTATGGGCTTTTTCATCAGACAACACACTAAGCCATGGTTAGGCCACTAACCCTTTTGCAGCAAATGGTTAGTGAGCCTGCTTAAACCGTGGTTATGTAGCCGCTATGGTTAGGAATGTTTCACAAGACATGCTAAGCCATACCATTTTAGCTCAAAATGCTTAACCACCGTGGCTTAGAGTGTCATCTGAAAAGGGTCATTGTCTGTCAATTATGACATCTGAGTTGGCATAGAAGCAAGTGTTCCTGGTCACAAATTGGTCACAACAGGCTTCAGAGGGTCCACTTTCCCACCCCTATGAGCCTTTATGAAAACACCCCTCATCACTCAAAAAGCTCCAGTGGCCAACAGTGTGCAGATGGGAGGGCAGCAGAGAAGTAAGCTTTCTTTGCCACCATCAACATCACAGAACAGGCCCTAAAATAGGTCCTAGTCTGTATTCAGTAATATTTGCCTCGAGTCTTTTGTCAATGATTTTACTACCCTTGACTCCTCAGAATACCAAGGAGCCAGTATGACTTTAATTTATAAAATGATACTTTTGAAGATTCCTTTATAGCTTCCATAGAATCATATTTTGTGAGGAAGTGGATACTTTCCAACAATCACCACTTAACAGGAGTAATCCCTTTTTTAATCTTTTGGGAATGCTCCTACTTACCTTTTTAATATTACATGTTTGGCTACCTCTCCAAGGTCTTTAGAAGCTTACATTTAAGTTGGGTGATGAATGTGCCTTCCCTCTTATTGTATTTGCATGTAGAAGTACACACATGAACATTAAAACTAGAGTGTAGCCTATCATTTCTGTTTTTGGAAATGGAGACCAGCCATTGCTCCTCTGTTCCAGGATGCATTGTTAAGTGTAATCTGATATCTGCAACGTTTACCAATGACTAATTCATTTAGTCTGCAAATTTCCATTTTGAGACTGGATCTAAACTGGAGACCGTATGGCCACAATATCTGGCCAAATTTTGGGACCTTCCTGTTTCTCACTCTCCCCTTGCTTTTTGTACCATCTGGAGAACTTGAAAGTTTGCAGACTTTTGAGGCATTTTGGTTGGTCCTAATAAAAGTACTGCTGTAGTTTTTGGATTTGTTTCCCCTAATGGATCAGCATGGCTATCTTTGTTTCCCCACCAAAACAAATACAAAGGTGTAAATAATGCCTGTATGTTTATGTATCAAGAAAGAAATTCATGCATTTCACATACAAGTACCCTTAATAACCCTCTGTCTGTATACATAAAAGCTCCAGTAATTACATAAAACTAAACAATGCGAGAAGAATACTAAGAAGTTTTGGTACTTCCTCAGAACTTGTTAAACATTTACTAACTACTCAGAAGGCTGTTGCTTGAGTGGATCCTTTGCATAGCAGTTCATCACAGGAGTAGCCATAGCATGAAGGTAGGAGAGAGAGTTAAATCTGGCAAGGTCAATATAATCTGAAGAGGGAGAACTTAATTTTCTTATTTACTGTTAAGTGGACCGAAGTGTGGAAAGTATCAGGAAATGTTTTGTGAGGATATAAGAATGTATGGAGGAGTAACAATAGGCTGAATGGCAGTGGATAGCAGATGAGTACTGGGGCGTGAAAAAGCAAAGGAGTACTCATTATGAGCATAGAACCACAACAGAAATGCTTTTAAAAATGCTGGAATCATGTGACATAAGCAACAAGAAATGATAACCGAAGAGACTGAAAGGAAAAGAAAGCAAATGGTTAACGATAGGATTGATTAGCCAGAATAAAGAAAAGAATGAGAAGGGTATAATGAAGGAGAAAAGGTCAAACACATGTAATTTTCCTACCACATTTAATCAACATCTATGCACCACAGAGTTCTGTTAGAAACATGATTTCATGCTTCATGCCCATCCTACAGGAAACAGCCTCCATCCTTTAGCCTTCAGTGTTTTCAAATGATCGACAGTTGAATCCATCGAGTAATAGATGTGGATACTGTGCAATGATAACCAGGAATATTCTAGGCCCACATTATTATTATGGGTAATTGATGGTGTCAACGGTGCACCAAATCCAAGTGCAAGGATTTGAAGTTGACCCATCAGTACTAGCTACTGTGGTCCTGAATGGCTGAGCTTCCCAAGTATTCCTTCAAAATAGTATGCACAGTTGTTTACATTTAAATAATTTGCAACTGTTGAATTTGTATTATCCTGAGATGCAATTTGGAATTTTGTTCACTCCATGCTAAAGTGGAAGTCAAACTACAGGCTTAATGACATCCCCGCCAGACATGGATGCTTTGTAATAGCACAGATCACAGGAAGAAGCCAAGGTCAAAAGAGAGCATGAATGAATGGAGGTTAAATGGGACACAGTGACACAAGCTGTGCAGGTCATGCTGAAGAACTAGAAAACGATGGGAAGAAGGGGGCCAAGTTAAAATACAACACGAGTGTGGAAGGTACGCTAAACCTTCCCTCACCTATACCTTTTGACTCAAAACCCACTTTGTCTCTAGTTGCTTCTCTTGTGGCAGGGAATTACCGGTCTGGGAGATACAAGCGGCGAAAATGGCTAGAGGGGAGGAGATATGGGAAGAAAAGCATGGCAGGGGAAGGATTCAGCATCTCCTTGCACTTACGAGGTTTTCTCCTCAACCCATGCTCTGCAGACATTTGGCACAATCGATGCTCTAATACACAAGTCATACAGCTGTCTTGTTTAGTTTGTTATCAGAAACACAAATTATCTTCTGGGCCTCTCTACCAGATCATCTGGATGAACAATACTTTCCTATAATGGTTCACCAAGCCAATGCAAGATGAAATACAACTCCTACATTTTTGCAGTTATGCATCTCCACTAACTAGCTTTTATCTAACCATTATTTTGGATCCCTGAGCATTTTAAGCTTCTACTCAGTGCTTGATATTTAAGTTCCTATCAAATTAATGCTCTCAGCTATCTAAACTCACTCATTATTTCAGTCGGGCACATTGGCCAGGGGCTTGTCCCATTTAAAATCTCTTTCACATTTGCTTACACCAGCTTTTTATTATTCAGACATTTGGTCTTTTTTATATTTTCTCTCATTATCAGAGACTTTCACAAATCCTTGGTGAATAATTAGTTGTAGTAGGATACTTAACTCTCATATATACATTTTAAATTTATTAAAATGATCAGCAAATTACTTGTGTGCCATGAAGAGTGGCATACAACTCCAGCTGCAAACAACCAAATTACTGAGGACAGCAAAAGTAATTTTTTTAGGTTAATCACCCAAAACCAGCTAAGGAAATATTCACTGCAGCACTAATCAAGAGATAAAACAAAGGAAAAAGGTCCTTAGACTTAGGGCAGGCATAAACTATTTTAATGTTCAAGCATTGGTGTATTTTAGTAACACAGACACATATGTTCAAAAGATAACTTACATCTTTAAAAAAGAAAAAAAAAGATATTATACATACATATAGATGGGGTTCCCATTGGTTTCCCATCTAGGTTTTGATCAAATACACACCTGCTAGGGGATTGGACTCAATGTCCTTATAGGCCCTTTCCAACTCTACTGTTCTATGATTCAGTATTTCATGTTCTCACACTATTCACTAAAACCCATCTTCTTAATTCCAAAATATCTCCATACTAGTCCTACAGCGATAAATCCCTGATTAAAAAGTAAAATTCTTATTACAGTTCTAGAGGGGAAAATACAATTTAAATAATTCCATTCTAAGATATTGTGTTCCCCAGCATTTCAGTATTTGGCCGGTTGAGTACTGTAGTGCTTGAATACAGGAATAAATGGGTTGTTTTAAAACTTTAAGTATTCCAGGAGAACACCCACATGGGTGATAGAGGTGAAAGAAAGGGGTAACCTTAATACTTGTTCAAGGAACATTCTTAAGGGAGATAATGGTCAGAAATGAGTGGACAATTACCCCAATTGGAAAAAAATTAAGTAGGGCAATTGCTATAGGGATGCTTGAAAGATCTTATCTTTGCAAATTCCAGTATGAACTGACCAGATTGGTATGTCCAAGACACTAATGCATGGATCTGAACTTATTTGTCCACCAAATTTTGCACTTCACAGATGCATGAGGAAAATATATTGAACAGACTGATGGGTGACAACATGTGAATGTAACATTTGGCTAGAAATAGACAGATTCCATTATATACAAATTCAATGTCTCCAGTATTGTTCAGAATTATTTTTAAAAATCCTACATAACAATGGATTGTAAAGGATTGTTTTTTGTACACCAGTAGAAGTTGTTTGCCACATATTAAAGGTCTCCAAAGACATGTAAAGTTACATGACACCAGCCTTGAATTGGTATATTGATTTTCTACCAACAAATAAGATTACAATGACATTTGAGGTATCAGCAATTAATTAGGGGTGAGTGTATTGGGGAGGGGAAACAATTCACAAGATCAGAGATTGTTAAATGATTATCTACCAAAATAGATTTTAAAAAATACTGTTGCATTTATGGAATCCTTGTTGCTATGGTGATATTCACATCTAGAAAGAACTTTATTTCAGTGGTGCATCTGTACAAGTGAGCAAATTGCTTCTTTGCATTTCAGTCCCGGTCCTGTAATCACTTGACTCAACTACTTGTGTGAAGATTCTGAGATGGTAACTGAAATGTCAAAACACATGAAAGACTGTAGAGTTTTGAGTACTGAATGGATAACTTCAGACATGATGAAGTTATCAACTAAGAGCCGTGTGACACCTTAAAGCCAATCGGCTGGATCCAGATGATTGCCAATGGAACAGATGGCGACTTTCCTCCTCCTTACCCCAGCAGCACCCAGAGCATCCCAAAAACCCTTCCCAAACAGCCCTACTGAATGGGGTGGGCTGTTGCATAGGGGGCTGAGGGAAAAAGAGGGGTTAACCAAAAAACAGGTGGCTCTTTCTGGTGACCCTGCCCCTTTTCCTTCAGCCCAACCCACCCCACTCAGCAGGGTCCCCTGACCCTCAGGAGAGCCTGTTCAGGGGTATCAGATGTCTGCCGGAGGGAGGAAGAGGCAGGAAAGTCACTTTCCACCCAGGGCTTTCTGCTAGTCTTTGTCAGGATCGAAAACAATGCAGCATACTCAGTGAACTGGTTTATATGATCATCGTCGGCTAAACAAGCCACAGTGGCTTGTTGAAGGTGTGGCGCATGCTGAGTGCAATTTGATTAATCACCTGTGTCGCTGCAGCTTGTGGTGTTCACCTGAACTCGGGCAGCATGGCTTGTCTGAGGGGAAAACAATAATCAAAACAAACCTGCAACAGCTCATGAGTTATTTGAGGGTTGTTTTGGATATCCGAATTATTCAGTCATCTAACAGGCCGGCCAGGCACTCCCCCCAGTCCTTACCTGGTCCCATCTCAAGTGCCAGCAGCCATCCACTCCTCTTCAAGGGTTACCATTTTAAAAATAGCAAATTGTATATTTCCGTAATAGAAATCCTCCGCAAACGGAAGCCATAAAGCAGCCACGTATGCAACATTCTGCTCATGGGGGGGTGAGCAGGAGGAAGTCCAGATCCCATCCACTTCAGGTTGCTTTGGCCCAGATCCGACCTACTCCAGATCAGGACCGATTCGGTCTGAATCGGCCCACTTGGGTTGGAATTTGGATCTGGAGCTGAAGCGTTAAACAGCCCTATTAGGGAATGGTGCCTTTAATGGAAAAGAAATTTAAGAATCTGGCTACGACATCTAAAATGGCTAACAAATGGCAGGAACCATCACTTTTGAAGGGGAATGCAGCAGCAGCAGCAGAACATGGACCAGGTTTTACAGAATAAAGTCATCTTGACTTGATGACCTGCCAATGAAAACTCAGAAAACTTTACAGCTCCACACTGACTATGATCTATGAAGCAGAACATTAGTTGACAACATTCACTTATGAAGAGAAATTAGCCCATACCCAAAATGCTAGGGAACAATGTGAGCGCAAAATCTCTTTATGACCATATACCAAATGAATATGACAAATGTAATAGATGTGATACAAGCTATCTATAATGGCAAGTACATGGTCCACCATTAAGAAAACAGATGGACTTCTCAGCTTACAGGCTGAGAACCAAGGATTAAAAAGACACTTCCTTGGCAGATTTAAATTTTCTGGACCAATCTGATAAAGGAATTTATTTATCAGCGATGGAATAATATACTCAGAATAGAATGGAATCATGTGTCATCAACTTGCATTAATGGAAGAACAGATAATAATAAGCTATAAGTGGATGGTAGCTACCATCATGAGTCCACAAAAATTGTTCTCTCTGAAGTGCTAGTAGAATTGTGGATGTTTGTTGGTACACTGTTCAGCTGGATGGTTGAAGATCTCCTGAATGTGTACAGGTGATATCACAATTATTCCAAAGTTCACCAAGGGAGGAGGCTATTATGAAATGAGTACTGCAAATACAATGCAGTGTTTAAGCAGCATCAAAACATGGTGAGTTCTCCCCATGTGAACCAAATAGCACGGAATGGAGTAGCGGCAGCACCTCGCACAGGAGCTGACCACTTTCCACATTCCCCTCCACAAATCTGTTCCCTCTCTTCTAGCATGGGAGCTTCTTGTTTGCATCAAAAGTAGGGAACAGGTCTCAATACTTTTTAGACCCCCCCCCCCAAGCCTCCCAATCACACTTTCCATAACCATGTTTGAAGGACAGATACACAACCATGGTTATGGAAGATAATCGTGTTTGTGTGTCTGTCCTTCTAATCCAGTGGGTGACAGACTTCAGGCTTGTGGGATTTTCTTTGGATTTTTTTTTTTTTACTGGAATGCCAAGGTCCACCAACTGGAGCCAGGTGGAAAAAAGTGCCTGGGAAATAGGGAGGACATATTCTTAGAATTAAGGAACATGGGTGGCTCTAAGCACATGCTCAAAGCAGCAATTTATTTTCAGTACCAGAACTGAGCTCACAGAAATACTTGGTGATCCACTTCAAATCACCTACAGATCTACCTGTAGATCCCACCAAGCTGTTTGATCTGTCTTCTTTGCTGTGGGGGATACGACAGGACTCACTCCTGTCATAAAGAGGAACTATTGTCCACAGGGCAGGGCAGGCAGTGGGGCCAGTTGGCCCGGGGCCCACAATTTTGAGGAGGCACTTCTGTTTCATACATGTATTTAGCACTGAATCAGTGCCACTGATTAAAAAATACTTAATGAGCAGTTTGAAATGGGGGGCACACACTTCCCAACTGGCATGGGCATATTACCAGCTCTGCACGGCCCTGACATAAGCATTCACATTCTGTGTATGTGTGTGTGTATGTGTGCATTTCTGAGCGGGAATATGGACAATTTTATGGTATATATTTTATGAATGGAGAAATGATACTGATAAACAATTATTCAACATCCTACCCTCTACATCAGGAATGGGCTAAGAGAGCAGTCCTTCATTAGGTATCTTTGGAGAACTGCTACTGTTATCAAAAGATGATTGGGCCAAAACTAGCTATCGATTTTTATATTGGATTATTAAGGCATGCCATTTCAAGGTTCTTATGAATATTGGAATAACTGTTCTGTGACACTCACTTGTGCAATTTTGTTTTTGTTTCCACTGCCACGTTCCACTGAAAAATGTGAATAGAAATCGAATAAGGAGCCAGCTTATGAAATGCATGTGATCCCCATAGGCTAAGGACAAGCAGAAGGTGGATCAGACTCTACTGGTAGATCTCTGGATGATCTGAAGGAAATTGGCAAAGATTTCTTACTCCCAATTCCATAACAATAACAATAACAAAACTTCCACTTTCCCTCCCTAAATTATACTGCTGAAATGCAGAAAGCTTGGATGACCAGGAATTTATTATTTTGTGTACAGTCTAGAAATTCCATCCAACTCTTGTAGTCAAAAACAAATTCCTAAATTCAAAATTCGCTAATTCTAAATGTATGTCTTTTGTACCTGGCTCTGTTTGGTGGATCTCTAGGAAAAACAAAGTCAATTTTGGAAGCCTGAAATATGCCCAGCCTTGCCATAGGTGGTTAGAATTCTGACAACTAAAAGTGTAGCTATCAATATTTAATACAATATTTTGCCACTCATGGTTTCAGAGATATGTCTAGAATTCTCAAGAGCAGAAATAAAACAGATGCACTAAAGCATCTGACAGACTCCTAAACGTATGCTCCTCCATTTACCACCAAACAGATGAGTTACTTGTAACATCCAAGTCAAAGGTACCCTGCCCTTAATCGATAAACTGAAACATACGAGCTAGGTTCTGCCATTCTTTCAACTGTAAAATATTTCATGCTTTCTTTCCTGGTCAAGTACAAATAATCCAATTCAAACAATGCTATTAACAGAAAGCGCGATAATCACTGCGAATTTTTGAAAAGGCACAATTCTAGAGGCGCAAAGGTCACACAGACCATATTAAAGCATTAAAAGTTAATAGCATCGAAGTTCACAAAGCACAGGGAAGATGGGTCTCAAGTCATTTAGAGAAATAGCTTTGAGCATCTAGGACTTATTGCTAGAATTCCAATACATACCTTTACTTCATCATTCTATGCTGACTGTACATTAAGATTTAAATAAGATATCATTTCAAAGCTATTATGCTCTGACATTGAGAATGATCTCATTTTAGACATATTCAAGCACACCCAAAAAACTGAAGAATTTTTCTTGAACTGGCACTAGGCTGTAGCTGAACAGAATGCAAAGACGACTGCTGAGCTTGTGATCAGACCAATCAGATGAAACCATAAATAAAGAACAGCAATGATTTCACAACTGCTTAAACATCCTCTTGCTATGAGCTTCATATATCAAAAGCAAGCAGTATGCTGTGACAATGCTCAAGACGTCAGATTCCGATAACCTCTAATGGCAATTCAAATGCCAGCATTTACTGTCACTGCAATTAACTTTATAACTAGGCTTGCAAATCATGATTATATATATACATGCACTGTTCATAAAAGTGAGATCCAGCTTCCATAACTGGACCACAGATTTTCCATATTCAACTCATACATTCTGTGTTAATTGAACAAGGCTGCTAGCAATGCATATGAATGTAATAAACTGTCTTGGGGCCAGGAAAGGAACACCATGTAATTTAAAAGTAAACCATTGGTTGCTTTTAACTAATTTTGATTTAATTTGAAAAAACCCTCAGCATCAATGTTGCTGTGCAAATTAAATAATAGTGCCAACTGCAACAAAAGAAGATAGGAAAAAGAAAACGAGAATAGCAAATTCAGGTCAAAAGGTTTTGCCTTACACATACCTTTTTGAAGGGTTTTTAAAACTAAATAGAAAACTGAAAAAAAGAAATGTTCTGTGCATTTCTGAATGCTATAATCTATATATAGATGTAAAATTCTTTGTAGGCAGAAAAGGCATAAGTGCATTTCTGAATACAATGAAATGTATGGATGTAAAATGATCTGTAAAATAGATGAAAGCCCATCTTGACACAACAGCTAGTATAAAACTATACCATGGGGGGATCTACACTTTAGTTATGCTACGTTAAGAAATGGTAATGACCACTCATTGGGCCACATGACGCACTTACTATGACTTTTTTCTTCGTGATATTTTACTCCCATCTTCTGCAATATATGCCATAGTATTTTCATAAAAAGCATTGCAAGAAGGAGTATGTATTCTTCCTGATAGTTGTCACATCGCGAAGTTTGTATCTATGTAATCCAATTAAAGAACTGAGGGCGTGTCCAAGTCTTTTCAGCTCTGAAATCATTAGAATTGCCGTTGGCTAAAATTCTGTGCTTCGTCTTTAAGTCTTAATGCTCTCTTGGAAGCAAGGAAAAGAAAGAGGGGGTTATGAGGAAGTGGGCATGGAAACTAGGTAACGATGAAGACACGGCACAAGAAACGACGTGGAAAAGAAACAGAGAGACCTGCCTTAACGCTGTAACGACGGGAGAAATTTACTGAGGTAACGTGATATTAACTTCATGTGACCCAGGACGTTTTAAAACGCGGTAATTCCCTACGTTACGATGATCACTTTAAAATGTAACACCCTTGCTATGAGCCATGACTTTGTAAGCCTTAAAAATATTATCTTGAACTGTTTATCAGGATTTGTGTTTAGAAAGCTATGTAAGAAGATCATAGGCAGTTTTTGATTGATGGTATTTAGAGTCCCACCTCAATCCAAGATCAATAGAAAAGGCCCAATTGTTGACACCAGATGAATATTACAGTGCCCACCAGATGAATATTAGTATCCAACTTCACCAATATGTGCCACCAATATGAAGCAAAACAAAAAGCTTGTCCACAATCAAAAACCTTGTTCTAAGACTGTGGCCAACATCAGATGAGTAACTTAGGAGGATCCCTGAAAATATATCTACCGTATTTCCTCGATTCTAAGACACATTTTTCCCCCATATTTACGTCTGTAAAAATGGGAGTGCATCTTAGAATCAATGGTGTCTAAGAATTGCCGGATCTCTCCAGAACCGCCCTGGTCCACGCCGCCCCAGCCCTCCAGCGCCAGCGCCGGGGAAGCCGCTGCCAGTGAGGAGCTGCCACTGCAGGCCTTCCCCACTCACCTCCATTGCCATCCTGGTCCTCGCCGCCAGCACCGCTTGCAGCGGCCTCCCCAGCTCATCCACTGCCACCGCAACCGTCACCCGGGCCAAGATCCGCCTCCCTCCCCCCTTCGCTGCCCCATCACGGGCAACCCTCCTCAGCCCCCCAGCGAGGCGCTGCTTCCGTCGTTGTTGTCTGTCCCTCAGTCCCTCGGGGGGGGGGGGGAGACAGGCAACGTTACGAAGGCAGAGGAGGAGGAGAAAGAAACGGAAGGGCTGAGAAGAAAGCAATCAACCGAGGGGAGGCGGCCGCCGCCGCCTTGTCGCCCACCCCGCGCTGTGAGTGGCAGCCGCTCCATTTCCTCACGAACACACCACAAACACACGCAAAAAAAGGAGGGCGGCGGCTGCACCAACCACAGCAATGGCAATGTCGAAGGAAAAGACCCCCTAAGGAGAGACACTTGTGTGGGCAGGTTTATTTCTACTTTGTAGTAATTCCACATTGCCAGGCCATGGAGGTCGCTGCAAGCGGCGCTGGAGGTGAGAACCAGGGCGGCGATGGGAGAAGGCTGGCACATTGCACATTGTGTTATTTGCTGCTTTTTATTCCACATTATCCAAAATACTGCAACAAATGTCACTGTGGCCCAATCTACACCAAGCAGGATATTGTACTATGAAAGCGGTATATAAAAGGCAGGAGCCACACTACTGTATTGAAGTGCACTGACAACTGCTGGGGCCCATGACACATACCACATACCGCTTTCATAGTACTATATCCTGCTTGGTGTGGCTCCTGCTTTTTATTAGGGGTGTGCATCGGATCGGATCCGATCCACGATCCGAATCCGATCCGACCCAAAATCGGGAAAATCCGATCCGATCCGATCCGATCCGACCAACCTCCGATCCGATCCGATCCGATGAGGTCCGATCCGGATCGGACGCCATTTTGAATGCTTTTTCCCATAGCCAAGTATTGTTTTACAAAAACGCCTATAACTTTTTCATTTTTAAAGATAGAAGGATGAAACTTGGGGACATTGTAGACTGGTTAGGGATAGTTATCTGTGAGAAATTTCAGAAAGATTGGTGCATGCGTTTTGTGGCAATTAATTTTTTAATAAATACCCAGGAATGCTTATAACTTTGTCATTTTTAAAGTTACAAACATGAAACTTTGCCACATTGTAGGAGGTACCTTGGGACCTATGTGTGTGAAATTTCAGAAACATAGGTGCTTGCCTTGTGTGGCAATTAATTTTAGAAAAATGGGTAGTAGTGGGGTAAATACAGTTACGCCTCCCATTTTTTTATTTTTTAAGATACAAACAGGAAACTTGGGCACATTACAGATACCACTTGCCTTGATATGTGAGTGAAATTTCAGAAACATTGGAGCTTGCCTTGTGTGGCAATTAAGTTTTGAAACAATGAGGAAAGAAACACCTATAACTTTGTCATTTTTAAAGTTACACACATGAAAC
Source organism: Anniella stebbinsi (assembly GCA_029215795.1). NCBI lineage: Eukaryota > Metazoa > Chordata > Lepidosauria > Squamata > Anniellidae > Anniella > Anniella stebbinsi. Next base: position 53,480,609 of record JARDYH010000003.1, read on the forward strand.
TTTGCCACATTGTAGGTGGTACCTTGGGACCTATGTGTGTGAAATTTCAGAAACATAGGTGCTTGCCTTGTGTGGCAATTAATTTTAGAAAAATGGGTAGTAGTGGGGTAAATACAGTTACGCCTCCCATTTTTTTAGTTTTGAAGATACAAACAGGAAACTTGGGCACATTACAGGGAACACTTCACTTGATATGTGTGTAAAATTTCAGAAACATTGGTGCTTGCCTGGTGTGGCAATTAATTTTTGAAACAATGAGGGATTCATTGGACAGCACTTGCCCATAGGGATTCATTGGACAGTACTTTCCCATAGGGAATCATTGCATTGCACTTTCCCATAGGGAATCATTGCATTGCACTTTCCCATAGGGAATCATTGCATTGCACTTTCCCACTGAGAAATACAGTTATGCCTCCCACATTTTTATTTTTGAAGATACAAACAGGAAACTTGGGCACATTGTAGACTGGTTAGGGATAGTTATCTGTGAGAAATTTCAGAAAGATTGGTGCATGCGTTTTGTGGCAATTAATTTTTTAATAAATACCCAGGAATGCCTATAACTTTGTCATTTTTAAAGTTACACACATGAAACTTTGCCACATTGTAGGTGGTACCTTGGGACCTATGTGTGTGAAATTTCAAAAACGTAGGTGCTTGCCTTGTATGGCAATTAATTTTAGAAAAATGGGTAGTAGTGGGGTAAATACAGTTACGCCTCCCATTTTTTTATTTTTTAAGATACAAACAGGAAACATGGGCACATTACAGGGAACACTTCACTTGATAGGTGTGTAAAATTTCCGAAAGCTGGGTCCAGGCATGTGGTGGCAATTAATTTTTGAAACAATGAGGAAAGAAACGCCTATAACTTTTTTATTTTAAAAGTTAGAAGTCTGAACATTGCTCACTTTGTAGATGGGTTAGGGGTAGATATGTGTCAGAAATTTCAGAATGATAGGTCCAGGCATTTGATGGCTATGGAATTTTTAGATTAAATGTTTCAAAAAATGTTCCACAGAGGCCAGGTCTTCCTTTCCTCCCCCTCCCGCTTCCCGCGAAGAAAAGGAAACACTGTCTCGTCTCGATCCCTTTGATCCTTGCTAGTATCCATTACAGGGCTCGTGTCTGCTTTCCTACTTTCACTTTTTACTCAAGCATTTTTGTAAAACAATACTTGGCTATGGGAAAAAGCATTCAAAATGGCGTCCGATCCGGATCAGACATCTGGTCCGATCCGATCCGACCAGCCTCCGATCCAATCCGATCCGATCCGACCCCCCAGGTCCGATTCCGATCCGCTATCCGATCCGATCCGGGGGGTCAGTGCACATCCCTACTTTTTATACACTGCTGTCATACCACTCTCATAGTGCAATATCCTGCTTGGTGTAGATTTGGCCTGTGTGCCCTACGAGGTATAAATGTGCAAGAAGGGATATAGCGTTACCAGGATGGGATTGTAATGACTTGACATAAGGTGTAAATCTGGCCCTAGTCTGCAGTCTCTAATCCCTTCTTGTACAGTTCTCCTCAATTTTAGAGTTGTCTGTTTCTCTTGCCATAATTTCAGTGTATCCTTTCTTCATCTGTTATCCAACATTGCTTTTAATGTGGTAACTTTAAGCCAATGTAGGTATAATCACAGCAGTTCAGGGAGTAGGTGATACATTTTAAAGAACAAGAGTCAAACTTTGTTTACAGGTCCCTAAATGTTTGTACCACTTTTGGTACTGGTGATAAGAGGTAAAAAGAGGCAAATGCCCAGGAGCATTTACTTGGTCACAAGACAGAAGATACAACAAAGCTACAGAAGTAGACACCCAAGTGATACAACTAGGATGGGGACATATACACTATACAGCCTTCTCTGGGCTTCAGGTTAATGAATCTAGTAGGCATTAGAAAAGCAAGCTTAAATTCTCTTCTATTCATTCTAAATGTTACATTAACCTTTAAAAACAAGATACAGGCATTTGGGGTGAAGGGGGAAAAGAAAACTTAGACCAAGGAAGTAGATATTGTGATATCTTTAAAGTGTAAAAAATGAATGATTTTGTGTCTTGAAACAGGCACTTTCCTACCTAGATTAAATGTCATTTAAAGTTCATTTGTGAATAAACATCACATCTCTCAATTCAAATTTATCGCACAGAGGCAAAAGCCCAATTTCAGCAGTTTAAATCAAGCTGAATCTGGCTAAGGCTGCAGTCCAGTGCATGCCTACCTTGGTCAGTGTATGGAAATTTACTTCCAAGCAAAGATGCATGGGATTGGACTGTAATGCTACAGCCTAGATTATGCTTTCTAGCATCTAAGATTTATTCAGGTCTGGCAATGCACTAATGTACAAATCTTATATTTGGATACTAGAGTCAAACATGTATTTAAGTACAGAGTCAAAATTTACCATATCCATTACATGAGGCAAAGAGAGGCTTCCTACCACCATGATTTAGAATGTTAGATGCTTCTTTGGTACTTGCTTGAAACAAATCAATAGGGGTACTAATTACAGGAGATTTGACTCAGCCAAGGGAACAGAACTATTCCATTTATGAACTGGGAGTTGTCAGTCCTCTCCCCAAGTGCTTATTACAACCACTCATGCCACTTCTGAAGATTGTGGCCGGGGAGGGCGGGGAGAGGCATGCCAGGGTCGGATTCCATGTGGCATGAAGGACTGGAGCCAGAAAGGGAAAGTCAGCAAGTCCTCTGTGGCTGTGTGAAAAATACGTTGGTTGCATTCAAAGGCTTCTTTGAATCCTGGCCAACACAAACATAGCCTACATTTTCTATAAAAACAATATACCCATTCAAATAAAAACTTATCAATTGAAACATTATTATTATTATTATTATTATTATTATTATTATTAATTTTACTCCATTTATATACTGCCCCATAGCTGAAGCACTCTGGGCGGCTTACAACAATTAAAAACGTTGAACAATTAAAACACCGATATACAAAATTTAAAAGCATAAAGCATAAAAACAAGTTAAAATTACAATATCCTTCTGGGTCAAAGCACAACAACAACACAAAAACACAAACACCATCATCATATGCTGTTAAATGCCTGGGAGAAGAGAAAAGTCTTGACCTGGCGCCGAAAAGATAACAATGTTGGATTCAGACCTGCTGTTCTAGGAATGGAAGGGCTTCTTCCATTTGTGGAAGAGAGTTGGATCCAGAAGAGGCTCCCACTCTGTTAACTAGACATTGCTATGGGTGGAAGATGATTTATGCCAATTTCACCTTCCACCTGAAGCTTCCAGAGCTACCTCCCAGGCTGTTCCCAACCTCCACAGCATGTTTTTCAAGCCCTATGGGGCTGCTGAGGGAAGAGAAAAATCAGTGGAAACAGGCTCCTCCTTCTGCAGTTCACAGATTTTTACCACCATGCAATTGTGGTTCAAACCCAATATAAGCAACAAGCTACACAGATCTTCTCTACACACAGGAAAAAACAGGAAATATCCTAAAGCCATACTGTGGCTTTCGTCCTCACAGCATTCCCACCATCTCGACGCACTCCTTCACATGCAACCACATGATTTTGAATTGAAAACTTCTCTTCTCAGAAAGGTCACATTAGTCAGTGCCATCTAGTGGCGGAGAGATCCTGTGATATCCCAGATAATACTACATTACTTTTTTGTGTGCTTTTTTAAATGCCGATTTAAGAGAATATGTGGGAGACGTCCTGATTTTTGACAGTGTCATTTAATAGACCTGCAAACTTCCGTGAGTGGCCAATCATGAGTGTGCAATAAATCACTCATTTAGAGAAGGCTGAGTGGCCCTGTTCAGATGACACCCTAAGCCACGGTGGTTAAGCATTTTGAACTAAACATTATGGCTTATGGTTCATAGTGTGAACCATGACTTAGCATGTTATGTGAACTATTCCTAATATGGTGGCTACATAACCACAGTTTAAACATGCTCACTAACCAATCAATCAATTATAGTTTATTAAAGTCAATAGACCATAAAAAAGAAAAGGCATAAATACAGTTTGTCATTACGTACAAACATTACACATTACACAATATACAAACTAACCATTTGCTGCAAAAAGGTTATTGGCCTAACCATGGCTTAGCTTGTTGTCTGAACAGGCCTAGTAAAAAGTAATCAAAGTAACAAACACTTTTCTCTCCAGAATAACCAAAAGTTTACTCTCTTTTACCACCACCACCACCCAGTATTGGACTGGATATTACTAAAGATGTAGAGAGTTAAATAAGGTTGACTTAGATTAAAATTTTTATTTGGGGCATCACTCACTAAGAATTATTATTATTTATTTCTTTATTTATTTATATCCCACCTTTTCCCCAATACTGAGACTCAAGGTGGCTTTACAAATTAAAACATGTACAGTTAAAACAGAGATATGCAAAAGAATTAAAAATGCTCAAATATGGCACCACAAATATCATCAAACCTTATTAACCAGAAAGTTTTCACTCTTAAATGCCGTTCTTTCAGTACTGTGAATAGATCATCCAAAGTGCAGTGTTAACCATGCTTTTTCACTAGTACGTTCTACTGATTTCACTGCAATTTACTTCTAAGTATATTTCAAGTGAATGCTTAGAGCAGGGACGAGCAACTTGTGGCCCTCCAGATGTTTTGGCCTACAACTCCCATCAGCCCTAACCAACATGGTCAATTGTGAGGGATGATAGGAGTTGTTGGTCAAAACATCTGGAGAGACACCAGCTGTCCACCCCTGGCATTGATCAGCCTTCCTCAGCTGGTGCCCTCCAATGTGTTGGACTACAACCCCCGTAATCCATAAGAGTTGTAATCTAACTTTATTCAAATAAATAATTACACAGTTTAGTTTTTTTCTATTTTGCATATATGTAATTCACATTTGTTTCAAATTGCTATTTTTTTCTAATGAAAAAAGGTGTATGTTCACGTGAATTTTTTTAGATTTAAATCCTTTAGCTTCGTTTTGTTTTGTTTTTTGTTTTTTTTATTTTTGTTTTTTTGAAAGTCTATCTGCTGCTGTCTTATCAGTTCCAAGGGAAAAGATCCATCCACCTGCATCCAGCACGAAATTATCAATTAACTGTCAAGTTTCAACAGCTTTAATAAGTCAGCCTCCAACTTTCAAAAATTTATTCCTAAACGTAGGCAAAATCTTTGCTAATTGTTGCAAAGTTCAGATTTAAACCAATCCGATATTATTCAAGTCTCCCACACTCGAAGATATGCACCTGCTGGTGATCAATGAAAGAACATATTGATTTTAAGGTTCTTACTGCAGAAGGAGCATGCAAGACACAAGAGAATTTCATATGAAGAGTTACTTACGTCATCTAGGTCATAGAATGTCAGTATCTATTATTTGTCAAGAAGACTTGTAGCAGTAAACACATTAATGAAACCTCCAGAAACAGCATCTTGACAGGTAATACTAATAAGATGCAACTATATCATGAACCATGCTAGCAAGCAGGTACTGAATATATTTAATACGGAATGTGGTCTGCTCTGAGTTTTTAAGGCTATTCCATAAGAATTATCTGGTGGAATCAAAAGTTAATGAGGCTTAGCATTTACTGAGCAAACTTTAGCATTTTTTTATTCTCCCTAGTGAGATTTTTGACATTGCCATTCAGAAAGCCACCAAGCCACCACTCCAGAGAAAAATAATGATACCATTGGATTCTTATAGTGAATCCGCTTGATTGTCAGATGGTCCACAGGAAAGGAAACAAAATGGTTGATATGGATTTTTCTCAGCATCAGCAGCTTGAATTGCTGAGGTCTCTTATACCACATCCCTCTCCTATCCTATCATTTCAGAACGTCAGTTGTTTAGCTGTGTGGGCTACTAAATTCCCAAAGGCTCAATGGTGGTTAAAATGCTTCCTCGGGTATTATGCTGTGTAGTGTGGTACAGCGGGTAAAGTAGGAATTCACATCTTCTTACCCACCAAGTCAATATACAGCCTACTAGCCTCATATAACCTGTCAGGTGCTTGGTAATGCCCTGTGTTCTCAGTTTTTCTAGTTATCTGAGGGTCAAAACAGACATTACTTCAAATTTGTATCTAGTAAATGTGTCTTCCCCCCACCCCATTTTTAATCTAGAGTAGGTACAGGTGCTCCAATACAGGTAGAGACCCTACGGTGTGTTTAAGATCTGGATCCCTCTGTATCTAGAGTCAAAGTGAAAAAGACGTAGTTGCTAGACATGGGTTGAAATAAGCCTTCCTCAACCTGGTGCCGTGCGGATGTGTTGGTCTACACCTCCCATCATCCACAGCCAGCAATAGGCACTGATAGTCTCACTCACATTCAGAATGCCACTATGTTGAAGTGATGTGTTTTATTGTAACCAGAGTTCAATATTCTTTCAAAGGCAACAGTGGACTATGAAGATGCTTTCCTTGTATCAATTTGTTATCCCATCCTGCTCTGTCTCAGAAGGTCAAACGTCCCCTTTCCCATAGCTCTAACTATTGCTCTGTTCACTTGTGCTTGCATTCAGCAATGTTTAATAAATCTGCAGTGGAAATTTTCACCAGGTAAGCCAATATTAGTGGAAAATTGGAGCTCCATAAGCCTGTATAGTTTTAGTTGAATGTCAAGCATCTGAGGAGGTTTGCTTCCCCAACATCAACTCTCTGTTCTTGGGTTACTAAGCACTTTAGTGACTTGCTAAACATGGAGCTAGGACTCTTATTTTACCTACACATTTTTGCAAATGCTACTCCCTAAAATCAATATGATCTAGTATGGAGATGGGGAGAGATAACTTTATGGATTGGTAAGAAAAGCTCCATCATGGAAAGCAGGGGATGAATGAAAACTAATCACCCGTTGTACAGAAGAAAGCCTTTTCACCATGTAAATTTACCATGACGGCTAGGCTATATTACCATTATTTCCTTGAACAAGCCGATGTTAAAGCCAGTTTAATGTAAGCTAATCTTCCATTCACTGTATGTTTTTTAGAACTGAAACTAACAATGAGATAAATCTATATTTCAAGAGATGCACAAATATGGATGTTTTTCACAGTTAAATTTGCATATACAGGTTATAGGAAATACTGTATTATAGCAGTGGGGAAATAAATACTGCAAGGAAAGTCATTTTTAAAAGAATGTCTGCAAATTCAAGAGAAGTTCAATCTTAAAGACACAGACAAATCCAACCAATGAAAATCCTGTGAATAATTCAAAGATATATTCGGTTTAATAATAAATTACATAGATATTTCTTTATAAAATTGTTCATTTTATAGCCACAGTGACTAATGATGCCTGAACTTTGAGTGCTTTATAATAATGGTATTTTAATTCAGATTTCCATTATAACTGTCTTGCTGCGATCCCTCTGAAAAAAAATATGATCATCTAAATTTATTTAAGTTAACAAAGTGTTGCTTGTGCCAAAAGCAAGCGGCAATATTGATTAACGAGAAACATCCTAAAGCTATTGTTTGGGGTGCCATTGCTAAATTCTCTTCTCCGGGCAAGCTCAACTCCAACAGTGAACAGCAAAGGTACGTCATGATGGCAGAAGCAGAAAAAATACAATCCTGTAAGCACATTGCTTTGCAAGCACTTTTGAGATCAATGGGATTTGTGGAAATGTGGAACACTGAGGCAGGGTGTTGGTGGTTAAAGCCTACAGCAAGTTGTTCTCTTTTGCAGCATTTTTTCTAAAACAGTAACTGTAATTCAGCAGAGTTATGCACATTTACACCCCCCTGGAACCAATGGGGCTTAAATGTATCTTGTTTTATGCTCACTTGTGGCCAATGACTAGAACGTAAAGCTCTCCAAGGCTCTCATGTGCAGTAGTACCTGTACATGAGAGTGGCTCTCTGCTTCACATCAATATCTGGGAATTTGTACGTGTATATATTAACTTCTTAAATCACCTTTCTAATGAGGTATTCAGGGTGACTTACAACAATATGGTTGAGAGCTGGGCCCAAATTAGAGTTAACATAAGAAAGTGATTGCTCCCAAAACAATTTTTAATCAAAACTCTGAACATGCCCCTTCACTCAAAAGCATGTTTCAAAAATCAATTTAGAAATAAGCAGAAACTCTTCAACTGATATGACATATGCTTGGCTTACAAAAAGGCCCTCTAAAGTAGCATCAGCTCCACTGAAGATTTTCTTCACTACACTAAGAATTGGAATAAACGTCGCGGTTGCCAACATTTAGAAATACCTACCACATGTTTCGAGCAATGAAATTATGAGACTCTAGGTTCCTTTCCTAGGTTTTTGGTGGCATCCCAGAAAGGTACATGAAAATTCAGTGTGCTGACCAAGCAAGCTCCTTACGGTAATGAAGGAATTAGTCAAATTAGTCATCCTGGGAAAAGATGCCTAGGAACTAAGCAGTTCCCAGGAAACAGAAGAAAAGCAACAGCCAGAAGAACCACTTCTACTTGATTTGTTTTGCATACCTGTTGAATTGAAATTGAGTATTTCAAAAAGAAAAACTGCATGACAGGGAGAAGGAATTAACAGGACATGAGTTGGAGAGCAAGAACATAAGCTTGGATGCTTGAAAATCAAGTCTGAAAACCAGAACTGGCACACTGAATCACCCAATGAATGCCTAAGTAAAAATATAAATTAAGGAAGAGACCAATATTCCCTCCTCTAGTTATCTCCATGGTATACTGTGTGGAACTTTAGTAGCTGGGCAGGATACTGTTTATTGAGTTCAGGTAACACACGAGCTTCAACAATTCCACCCGCCATGTTCACCATGATGAGTATGCTGCTGCCCCTGGTGAGCATGATGAGCAACCTGGTTCACTCCCAAATCTGAAGCTCCAGAGGCAGGTGGGGATCATCCCAGCAATTGCAAGGCACACTCTGCCTCCTCCCCAGATCGTTTTAGTAGTGCTGTGGTTAAGGAGCCAAAAACACCTTGTCCAGGCAAGGCCAAACTGGTAAAAAAAATCCCCTCCAGCTATTGCTTCTTCCAGCCTTCGTCCAGCAATACTTTCCCTTAGGAAAGACTGGTGGAGGGATGGACTTGCTTGAATGCATTCACACAGTGGGAACGGCCAGCAGGCTTGCTGGGAGAGGGAGCAGAAAACTTCTGTTTCTGTCTCATCAAAAAAAACTGGGACAACCCTGGTCAAACTAGATATGAAAAACTACATGACAGGGAGAGGGAAAAAATTATTTTACAAAATATGGCAGCTGGGAACCCGAGACAGATCTTGGCTATGGCATTGGGTAGGTGGGTGAGAGATGTTAAGCTGCTATCTGCCCCATTGGTAAGGCAGGCACAGAGGGGCAGACAACAGCTTTGAGGGCACCACTGCCAGGACATGGCATCCACAGGCAAATGCTGACACCCTGGAAGGGCCAGGAACAAAACAAAACAAAGCCAGTTGGGCAAATAGAATTAGTGTCACGACAGCTGGAAGACAATAAGCAGTTTTATCAACATCAAACTTTGCTTGATAAAATATTTTCTCAAAATGCATTGGGAACCAGTCCTATTTGTGCAGCTAGCTTTTGATGCTGCTGTTGTTTCTGCTTTTTTCTACAGTATTTCGTATCCTCTCTATTGTGTGTCCTGGAACGGCCCACTGCTACCAGGCCTGGTTAGGTTTCTTTTTTATGTCTTTTAGCCCAGCCCTACCTGGAGCACCAGGTCCATGATCCTGGACTTTCCATTGCTATACAGCACCATATGACAGAATGAAAATGACGCTAACAATGGCACCTGCCGGGCCCAGACAGCACTTCTGCCAACTCTGCCTCCAAATTGCCCGCCATCATCGCTACCAGTTTTCGGGTCTTATCCAATGGGTGGTAGCATTTATTTATTTATGTTATTTATTTATTTATTTATTACATTTGTATACCGCCCCGTAGCCGAAGCTCTCTGGGCGGTTTACATAGGATTAAAACAATTAAAAACAATATACAAAAAATTAAAACAGCAAAAACATACAACATACACACAATACACACATACATTTAAAACCACTGCAACAACCCAAAAAAGGTACAAAAAATCCCTTGTCCACAGCCCTCCCAAGACTGCAGCTGGCCCTGTTGAGGAGGGGGCTCTTTTTTTTTTTTTAAACGCATAGTAAGCAAAACATATACAAATTCTACAATTAGCTGTATAAACAATATCTAACAAACATATGTGCAACATTGTGCAAATATAGAATTATGTCAAAGAAAAATTCCTATATTTACAGTGCAGGGGTACACAACACACAGCTCCTGGCCCACGGGTTACATGGGGCCCTCGTGGGACCCAGTACACTCACGTCGCTGTAAATATGCAGCAGCAGCAGCAGCAGCAAAAAAAAAAAGTCAGTTTGTTGCCTAATTTCAGTAGCAGTATGCTACAGAGCACTAGAACAACAAATTTAGCTTGAGGATAGCCTAAATTTGACCTTTTTGCTATTCCAAAATGGTTTGTCATTAAAATTTGGTTGCAAATCACCAGTTTGTTTGTTTTGCTACTGCTGCATCTGGCAGTGCAGCATCAGCATGAGGAGTCTGGGGTGCAAAACTGGCCCCAGGATCTATCAAAGTTGTCCATTCCTGTTATAATGGTTCAATTATATATTTTTTATTAAATAGGTAAATAAAGACCATTTGCTGGAATAGTTTTCTGTTTTGTCTACTATTTTGTCTCCTCAGTCCCTTTCCAAATCGTAGACTGACATTCTGTAAAGAGTGGGGGGCTGAGGCATCTCCCCATCCTTGAACAACTAAAACTTAGCTGCTGTTAGCAAATTCTGTCTAAATTCTCTCTTCTTAAAGTCATTAACATGTCCTAGTAAAATTACACATGGATCTAATAAAATTACTAATGAATTATGACAGAAATTACACACAGTTTTCTTGCAGGGAAAAAATTGATAGTCAGGTATTTTCAAAGGTGTAACAGCAGTGGCCATGATTTCGGTGGGGTGGTGAATCCATTCTGGGTTTCAGTCAGAACCAGCCAGAACTCTAATGGAGCTATTCAAGGAGCTAAACCTATTTTGGGGATAGGGCTTAGCATGTTGGATAGGTCCTTTAGAGTTCTGGCTGCTCTTGACTGAAGCCCAGGATGAATTCACAGCCTCACCAAAATGTGAGCCACCAGCCTCCACTGGATAATAGTGTTAGAAATGGCCGTTCAGCCGATGAAAAGGACAACACAATCTGGAAGGTTCAAAGCCAGTTTCTTTATGGCAAAGACAAGCTTTTTGCAAAAAGGGTGTGGTCAGGAAAGAGCACACACTGAGCATCAAAAATAACACTGTACTTATTGCCTACCCGGCCGGTGAAGGTCCCTCCCCGCAAGGGGTTACAACCTATCCGGTACGCCTGATTATAATACTAAAATCCCCGCCTTTGTTTATTCCCCCACACTTTTGCACCCACACATTTATTTACTAGAACCAGCTGTTTCTTCTATAAATGCAAGCATCTTAGCAAAGCTTGACCCTACTGTCATGGTCTAGTTATTTCTACCTGTGTTCCCTGCCATCACGCATCCGCTTCCAACTGCAGCCACCTGTGTTTTACTTGCATTAGCTAGGTTCCATGACAAAAATAGCGAGTGGAACAACTTTCTCAGTGCGTCTCGTGCCTTCCTTCATGCTTCGAAGGTCACACACACCTGACAATTCTGCTCCACTGTCTGTCTCTATCTTTAGAAATGATCTTCTGCTTCTTTTCTTGATTACTGTGTATTTGGCATTTTATATGTGCCTCCTAAATTAAATAAATTGCTTTAGCTATTGATTATTGGATTAATATGTGCCTAGCCTTTATATGTGCTTACTGGATTATATAATTGCTTAGCCCTGTATGTTACCTGGTGAAAAAGCAACATTTCTTACAATAGTACAGGGAAAGGATTAAACCCCTCTATTTCATGCTTCCAGTCTAGATCAAGGGTGAGGAGACGTTAATATTTGTAAAAGGAAACAACATTTCAAGTTCCAAATATAGAACCCTCCCACGTCACATTTAGTATGATCCTAACCATCCCAGTACTGGGTCTTACATTTCACAAATGTTGCACTGCTCAACTTTTGGACAACTAAATGGCATCCTCACTTGGTGGAAATGGCAGCTGCACACACATTGTATATTTCACTGAGGCTGAAGCTATTATTGCCGTCTGTCTCACAACACACTTGAGGCATATATTAATGGCCCAGGAAAACATGACCTACCAAGACTAATTGTTTAATAATCCTGTTGTGGAAGTTCTTGATGACTCAGAACAGTCACTGCCAGCTTCTTTTTCAGGGATATTGTTCACAACAGAGCCATTAGTGGCCACGTATAGCAAAGGTGCTCGGAGGGTAATAAAAGCTCTGTGTGTGTGTGTGTATGTGTGTGTGTGTGTGTGTGTGTGATAGTGCCTAAAACATTGCTTACTGTGTGACAGAGAAAAAATTAAAATCAGTCCATTAGAGCCTTGTTTAAATTATTATTTTTTGGCATGGGACAAGAATTTGTTCAGTCTTTCCCTCCCCCCTAAAACTGTTCATTGGCAGTCCTTTGTACAGGCAGTGGGGTGAGGGAGAGAAGAATAAGATGAAATTAACATTGCATCTCTACATATAGGTGTTGTTGTTTTTTTTAAAAAAAGCTTCAGCATTTATTCAAGTGAGTAAATTGTACTGGTCATAATTAAGAAATTGCATTAGTCATTATTCCTTCCACTAAAGAATGTGAGAGGTTATTTTTTATCAAAAGAGCCAAAGAATGGGTTCAAGAACATATAAATGTAAACAGAAGCAGAAAGAACAGGAATCATGATACACAGAGCCAGGTTACATGGATCAAGATAATCACATGGTGGGGGTTTCTCACGAACGGAATCACTGCAGAATGACAGATCACACATTTGAATTGTGCTCCATATTAAAAAATGCAAATCACCAAAAACACGGAAAACCAAGGACAAAGATTGTAGTATAACTTCCTGACAGGTTCCTTTTCTATATGCTGATTTTTATGTTATTTTGGGTTATTATTATTATTATTATTATTATTATTATTATTGTATACTATCGTTTAAATTTTTTATATTTTATTTTATGTTGTATTTTTATGATTTTAATTGTTGTGAACTGCCCAGAGAGCTTTGGCTATTTGGAAATGTAATAAATAAATAAATGTGTGGAGAACTGCACGTCTCTAGGATGGGCAGTTATCAAGTGCTACTCTATATAACAGATGCTTGAGCTTACTCATTATGGAACCGTTAACGCTCCAATTTATTTAGAATTCAGTATACCAACTTTTAGCATTAGAAGTTCAAGTATGGCCAAGTTAACAATAACCCTTGTAGCATCTTAAGCCCAGAAAGCAAGTCTTTCTTCCACTTCAAGCAGTGAATGTCAAAATATTGTAAGAAAAGAACAAAAATATTGGCGAATTAAAAAGCCAGCGTATTTTTTATTTTATTTTATGCTATTAACATGTTTATTTTGATACCGTTGCTCAAAACAAGAGACAGATTGACATTCTAGGCAAAGCATGTTAAAGAAACATATGATGAGCCAGAAGTATTGTGAACTTGGCCCCATGGCACATCCCAGGGCCCATCTTCACTCATCTGAGGCCCATTTCACTTTGCATCTCGGGCAGCATGTGTGATACATATTTTAAGAAGACAAGCCCTAAAATTAATACACGTGCATGCTCAGTTCAAATTAAAGCCACGATAGAGTATTTTATACTCTAGGGCTGCCATCTATAGGGAAAAAAGTATCATATGAACCAGACCTTAAAGTCCGCTTCATAAAGAGATGATAACAAGAGTTGTTCAAACAGACACAACCACACTTTCAGTGAACGAAGGAAGGGAAAATGGGATCATACTTGCCACATGAGCAGCATTAGCCTGAAAGGGTCCTTGCATGCAAATCGCTGTACAGGCATAGAGGGCTTCCACCAGATCTGGAGTACTAGGAAGTCAGAGTTCCTAATCAGGGAGAGTAGCCTCATGCACATACAGCTATATGCATGTAAAGTTCCTGTCACACCAACACTTAACATGTGACTGCCACAGATAGCTGCCTACAGACATGATCCCATTCCTTTGCTACTTCTAGTATCAGAGGCAGAATGCCTATGTACACCAGTTGCAGGGGAACATGGGTGGGAGGGTGGTTTGCACTCACGTCCTGCTTGTGGGCAACTGGTTGGCCACTGTGTGAATGGAATGCTGGACTAGATGGTCTGATGGATACTTGGTCTGATGCATCGCGGCTCTTCTTACGTTCTTATCTTTGAACGAAGAACATGGCCACCCTAGACACCCAGAGTTATATTCCTGTACATTCCAGGCTGACTCTCCAGCTTCATTTCTTCCTTCCTATAACTCGGCTTATGTAAAACAAGTACTGCAGACGTCTCCTTGAGAATGGATAACCAAGTCGTCCCAGGCTTTAGATTGATCAGTTTGAATTTCTCATGTAACAAAACCCAACAGTCTTTTTTCTCTCTACCAAAGCACCTGAGAGAGATGATTTGCGTCAGAGAAGGGATGGGAAGGCAGTGTGTAAGCCTTTCAGCTGATCTACATTCAACATAATAGTCACTGTATGCATTCACACTGGCTTTATGGCTTGTTTGTTTTTTACATTATTTCCTTTGATTTCATCAACTGTTATTCCACCCTGCCCCCACAATAAGGAGAATCGTGCATAATATAGAACAAGTTTATTCGCCCTGGGATGAAGAATTTATTTAGATCAGACTGTGATTTCAATGTATGGGGTATAGAAAACTACTTTAGATTTAGATTTTAAACCCACCCATCTCCATGAATTTGAAATAGATTATCATGCCTTTAAAACACACACACACACACACACACAGAAATGTACATAATGTATAACTAGAATCACACTAATTTCTAAAACTGAGACTACACATATCCACAGAGTATGACATTCTATAGTTCGAACAATCAATTAAAAACCTGTCCCTACCTTCCTTGTTGTCTAAACTTGATTCACAAATGGGTAATCAATACATTTGTGTTTGATCTTATGTGATTGTGACAAGATGAGATTGTAGCTAGACATGAGAGGAAATTCAGTCTCTTAAGAAGTATGGGTCCAAACAGTTTAGGTTGGCATAAATCAAAATTAAAAATACAACTGTGTTTGGCCTGAAAGATTATAGAAAGCCTATGCAGATATGGAATCACAGCTTGTGGCTCTTATGACCATTTACTGAATACATTGTGACTCGATTCTATTTAGACATGGATAGGATTGCACCGAAAAAGGCCCAAAGAAAACTATTTTCATTAGAGTCAACATACTTTTCAGCAAATGAAGTTTCTAAACAGTTAGCAAGGGCACCATATCAAGGAGTCATGCAGTAATCCAACTTGAAAAATAGAATTACTGTTGTCAGATCAACACTTCTGGATATCTCTGTAAGCCAGACTTATAGACATGATGGTGGATTCTGAGAGCACCTCAAGCCTGCACAACTACATATCTGGCCAGGCCAAACATCAGTCACTATTCCTTCAAGCGACAAACAGGGCTAGCCATCATTACTTCAGCTATGAATTCATCTTCAATTAGTTGCTTTCATCAAGTTCCTGAAGGTTTAAACATTTCCATGAAGTTAAGTTGAGATTTAGAAAAGTCTGCTCCAACTCTTCAAATCTAATATTTGATTTCCAATTTCCAGGGGGTATGCACCTGGACAATTTAGTGTTCAAATGGAAACACGTTGTGACTGCATGGGAAAACTGACAAGGTTACAATCCATCACAAAGTTAGGTGCACTTAAGCCCATTCATTTCAAGGGAATTATGGCTGGAGTCCTATGCACTCTTACCCTGGAGTAAGCCCCATTGAACTGTACGAAATGTTTTTGAATATGATTCCACTGCATACAATTGTGCTACATGTGCAAGGATCTGCACAATGCATTGTTGTGGCCAAAACCCTGAATGGCCACACGTTGTAGCCAAAACTAGCTCATGTACATACAAGTTACCTCTATTTGAAAGTTTCAAGGGAAATACAGAAACATATTTTCCCTGCAATGTTCAACTGTGTGTCTTGGAGCTTTGTTTCCTGGGCTACTGGTAAAATACAGATAATGTTAATTAAATATAGCCTGTGGCATAAAATTAGACTAGAGCACTTTCTAGTTCAGTAAGGTTTTATTTTTCAAAAGGTTATTTAGGTTTTCTATGCTTCAACTACAAAGCATAATTTTGGCATTTAAGACCTCCACTAGAAACTAGGGCTCAGTTTTGTCCACAACCTACCACTGACATTGTGATAAGAGACTGAAATACATTAACACATTATCATAAAACATTTAATAATGAGCTTAATTTGCAATTTAATTTAGATAACTGGTTTTCTGTTATACCCTTACTGTCAATAGTAATGAGGCTTAATACACAGAGAATTGGCTAACAAAGTTCCTTTTGCATAATGTTTCCTTTTAGTATGGAAACTATCATTTTATATCTGCTGGATTGTGAATGGGGAGGTTATCTCCTAGAAATAGAGTCATAAGTATTGACAGACAAAATTCTTGAGGACAAGTCAACTAGTTAATAACAGTGCTTTTATGTGTGAGAATCCATTAGGATGGGTGACAAAAATGTGTAAGAGATATTTTTTTAATAATATTTTTGTGGATAAAACTTTGACTGTACTAATCTGAATGGATCAAAGTCCCTCCTTACAGCTACTTACTAGTGCCTACTGAACCCATTTTTTTAAAAAAAATGATTGTCCAGTTGCAAGTGTCCTCTTTTTTGGCACAATAGAGACAGTTCAGATGGTCCTGTGCTGAGGTGGAGAGCCAGTGTGGTGTAGTGCTGGACTGACACTCAGGAGGCCTGGGTTCTAGTCCTCACTCAGCCATAAAGCTGACTTTATGTAACTGACTCTCAGCATAACCTACCTCATAAGATTGCTGTGAGTACAAAATGGAGAGGAGTAAAATCATGTACACCACCGTGGGTTACTTGGAGGAAAGGTGAGATATAAAAGCAATAAAAAATAAGCTCCAAGCACCATTGGGTGAAATGGGTTTAAGCTGCCTTTTGAAAAGGAGGATGTGACCCTGTTGATTCTTCGTCTCTCAGCAGGTTTTAATAACATCGATCATGGTATGTTCTTAGACAGACTCTGAATGTTGGAGGCAACTGCAATGTGGTGGGTTCCACTTGTACTTGCAGGGTTGGTTTCAGAAAGTACCTCTGGGGGACTTCTACTTGACTTCATGACATTTGAGTGGTGGGGCTCAAAAGCCATGTGGAGTCCCACAAGGTTCCATGTTATTTTAACATCTATATGAAGCCACTGGGTAAGGTCATGTGGAGATCTGGAATGAGATCCCCAGATGCCTAGCTCTATTTCATTCTGTCATCTGAATAAAATGAGGCTGAGTCTTTATCTTGACTTGGAAAAGAGCTGTCTAATAAAGTGAAGTCGAATCCTGTTAAGATGGAGGCATTCTGCGTGGGTGGCTCCTCTGTCCAGGGATTACATCCTGATCTGGATGGAGTTGCTTTCCCTCTGAGCAAATGTGAAGCTTAGGGTGCTCCTTGATCCAACATTGTTACTAGAGACTGTGGCCTCCATGCCTCAGAGCACCTTTTGCCTGCTTTGCCAGCTGCAGCCCTTCCTGGACAGGCATAACCTGACTCTGGTGATCCATGCTCTGATAACTTCCAGTTTTGATTGCTATTATGTGTTCTAAGTGGGGTGCCCTTGAAGACTGCTTAGAAATTGCAACTGGTACAGAATTCTTCTGCTACAGTTCTGACTCATCTATCTAGTTGGAGCCATATTACACCTAACAGGAAAGAATTACAATGGCTGCCTCTTAATTTGAACATAATTCAAGGTGCTGGTGCTTACCTTTAAAAGCCCTAAATGATTTGGGACCCAATTACGTTAAGGAGTGCCTCCTTCTATACCAATCCGCCCATGCATTAAGATCACTGGATGAAACCCTTCCCTGAGTGCCTTCAGTAAGAGAAGTGCATTATGAAATATGAAAGAAAGGACCCTTTCTGTGATGGTGCCCCAACACTAGAATGCCTCCAATGGAGATTCACTTGGCACCAACATTGTACTCTTTTAGGCACCAGGTCAAATTGTTTTTATTTGCTCAGGAATTTTAATTTGTGTATAGCAGTGGTGAAAAATCTCTTTCAGCCTGAAAGCTGAATTCTATTTCAGAGAACCTCTGAGGCGTCACACTCCAGTGGTGGGCAGGACCAAAGGCAACAGGAGTGGGACCAAAACCACAGCATATTTTAACTTAATGCTCTTACTCCCAGTAACTAAGCCCTAGGAGACACAAAAAACGCCGAACGACCATCAGTTGGGGGGAGGGCTGGGGCTGGGAGAAAGAGATGGGACCATCTGGGAAGTTCCAGTGGACACAAATTTCTCCCTTCTGAGGTCCTTGAGCCTGCGGTTCAACTCCCTGGGACTAGAGGAAGAAACAGAGTGAAGTCACCACTATCTTTTGTTACTTCTACTCCAAAACACTTTGTTTCACCATAAACCACTTGCATGCCCTGTTGAAGAAGTAAACACTTATGATGTTGAGCATCACCCGTTGCTAGCCCCAAGTCAACACTAAGGATCTTATTGTCTACATATTCCTTATACTGAGAAAATCTGCATTGAAAGTAAGCAGGCTCTGCTAAAGCAAGAGGGACCTCCTAAAATCTGTTGCCGCTAATCGCACAATGGGAATGGCTCAAATGTCACCACAGAAGAAAGTGCAACATGTCCACCAGCTGTGGCCTGCATTCACAATGTCCTTACAAATTCTATGCAAATTGTGTTAATTATGTGTAAATAAAACATGAAAATTTACCACATCTTTCCAGCTAATTGTGTGTTTCTAATGTAGCCCTCTGTGCTAAACAAGCTCCCTTCCCTGAGGTACTCAATTGGGCACTGTCCAGCTTTGTCACCAGATGGTTACAGCGTTCCTTTCCCTGCTCCAATTAGGGTGCCATCTTTTTATTATATTCAAGCTAGCATCATCCCAGCTGCAGAAGTATTATACTAGTTGGGGGGGGGGGGATGAGTGTCTACAGCTCCTGTGCTTGAGGATATATTGGGTTCCAATATATTTTGCCTATTCACCTTTGTGAAACTGAGAAAGCTAATGATAGGAACAATAACAGGAACATGAAAAGCTACCTCATAGCAAGTAAGACCATTGGCCCATCTAGCACATCACTGTCTACACCAGGAATTGAACTTTTACATGCACAATGATTCCTGACTATTAAAATGGCTAGTAGGCAATGGAGGCTGATGGCTCCCAATGTCAGTGGGGTGGTGAATCCATCCAGATTTCAGTCAGAACCCGTCAGAACTTTAAAGGAGATGGATACCTTGGATGGCTCCTTTAGAGTTCTGACTGAAACCCAGCGAGGATTCACTGCCCCTCCACTACAAGGAGGTCATTCAAACTTGTTGGCACAACGTAGATTCCTTCAAGGATTTAGGATTTTAAAAAGTTATTGAAAGCTGCCTCTGTAGTTGCCAACAGATCTGGCAATGCATAAATCTTTCATGGCCAAACCAGCAAATAATGCTCCATAAATCAAATGTGTTACTCAAGTCACAGTCATGAAAGAAAACACTAGAATTTATTCCAGAGTGTAAGGAAGGTGTTTCAGGCCTAAAGCATTCTGATAAACAGACCTCAATTATAGAATTAGAGGGGGAGACTGATTTTCAGAAATAAGAACATGGAAGAATGGCCATTGAAACACAAAGGCCAGGAACAAGTACAGTAAGCACAATACAAAACGGTAGCGCAATTTCTCAAGTCACCACTTGAAAACATTGCCTTACCTCCCCCACAGGTTAACTAATATAATAGAATCTGCTAAAACATTTTGCCTTGGCTGCCTATTTTCTTTATGTCATTTTAAGGCTTTCACTTCTTCTGCAGTGGAGTACATTAAGTATGCCTATAGATGTACGTAGGTCATACACACACAGTCACACACAGAGGTGTATGTTAGTCCTATTGCATAAACACACCACTATTATTGAAATAGGGTATTATTTTCACCCCACTTACAAAATGGAGTTTCTGAAGGATCAGATTTGTTCATCAGAATTCAATTCAAAGCCTCAGACTCTCGAGTTCAGAGATTTGCTGCTGCACCCTGAGGGTGCTGCTCTCTAGCTTCCACACCACCCCGATCTCTACTTTGAGGCTGGGGGGGGGGGGGAGGCAGAATGTTAAAATTCTATAGGTAGCAAGCCTGCTTTTCTTTGTCTTTAAATTCACACAGATCTCTTCCTTATCTGTCTATGAGGAGAAAAAATATATTCCAGAAGATTGCATAACGTTGTTGTCCAATTTATGTTTAATAGAAATATTCATTCTGAAAAGTGGTCCAATAGATGTGAATTATTTCGTAGGGGTTCAGATTCCACTCTTATTAAGGAAAACTGGGTGCACATTTACCAGAAAGCATCACAATCTTTTGGACAGCAAATGCATAGCTGTTGTTTATTAACCTTTTTCAGTGCAATTTTAATGCTTCTCTACACATTATGCAGATACACAGCCCCCTGTACTATGCGGAGATTGAGAAATACATTTTTATATTAAGCCTTGGGGAAAGAAACAATCCAGAAAAACAACAACAGTAAAACACACACACACACACATTACAGGCAGACATAAAAAAATAAATTCCAAGTCTATTGTCAGACAACAACTAATTACGTCCACATATATTAGAGGATGAGGGCATTTCTATATCCATTAAAACAAGCAGCCTACAATAGCAATCAGCAGCGTGCATTAAAAAGAGCAAGTAATTCACAGCTGTCTGTCTCTGTGAGAGAGAAAGCCCTTTACACATGTTCATTAGTGGTACAATTACTACATGGTGGGAGGTGGGCTGGCATTGTTGGGGTTCCACCCCAACCTGTGCGCATTTTCAGGGGAAGGCAATTTGTTGCCCTACAGGAGTTGTTAGGCAATGACTCCCACTAGAATGGGAGCCATCTACAGACTTTTAATGAACAGGGATAAGTTAGGGGCAGAACCAGCTGTTTCAGTGCTACTACTTTCTGTACTTTCACTGCCTTCACATTAGGAGCCTTTCTACACAAGGTATTGATTGCACACTTGTGATGCCTCAGTCATGGTAGTTTGCAGTGGCTTTACACGATGTCATATCCTCCAGGTCCACCCCTGTTCTTTGCAACCATGATAGGAAGGCAGGGTGGGTCCTGGTATCTTTGTGAATGGCAGCATGAAACCCTGGTGTATTTGTGCAATTCCACTATACCACAGAACCACCTAGTAATTGTGGAATGGAACATATAAAAAGGCAGGGAAAGAAAAACCCACCAAAAAAGTATGTGTAAACAAGCCAGTCTCAATCCCAAATCCCACAAAGAATCCAGAAACGGAAGCCTTAGTAAAGTGGCAGCAAAAGTCTTATGTAGAAAAGCCCCAGGTGCTATTACTACTTATGCAGGAAGTGCCAACTGTAATATGTTTTAGATGTTTTTTTTCAGTCAGTGGCTCCCTGACTGAGGGCTTTTCTACAGGAGGCTTTTGTTGGGTGCTCATCATTCCTCACTCATGGTTGTTTACAGATGCTTTAGACAATGTAATGACCCTCTAGTTGTGCTTTTGTTTTTTAAGAACTCCTTTGTGCATGCAATTTGTTTGAAGTGGGGAAAATCTGGTATTTTTTTTCATCCTGTAACAAAGCACATCCCACTAGTGTAACTGCATGATATGACAGCACCACCTAGAGGTTATGTAGCGGAAATTATGAAAAAGCAAAGCTCTTTGTGCAGCGGGTTAATAGAATAGGATCATCGAGAAAAGCTCTCATTGAGCTGCTCAGTTTTTGTTATCGTTAATTTGCAGATTCTAAATATTTTAATTGAGAGTATTTTTTTGTTTCATTTTAGGTTTTGGCTGAAACATTTTGCATTTATTGTTTTTAATATTTTAACTGTGAACATTTTGCATTTTTAACTTTTATACTGCAAACTGATTCAAGATGTCTTTAGATAGTCAAATAGTTTATAAATTGATTAAATAAATGCTAGTACTCCTCTTAACCCCAGGTGATTCCTTGATCATCCTCCATGGGGAGTCAAATATTGATGAGCGAAAAGTAAACGTGTCTTCCCAGCCACTTATTTACCTTATATACAATGGGTTAATAAATATCAGTTTGACCTACTTGTTGCATCACACCCGTCATATTCTGTACTTTCATTGCCTTCAGATTACAATTGCCCAATTAAAATTTTAAAGATACCGACCTCCAGGGAACAGGGCTAAGAACTAGAGCCTGGGCAGGCAGAACCTGGTGATCACACCCAAAGCCTTGAGAAATGTGGAGGTGGCGGGGAGAGCCAGGAGCTGTCCTTTATAAGTAAGGGACAGAACCTGTACTTTACTGCATTTTAGTTTTTGGACTTCAGTACTGATTAGCTAACAGAATTTTTTTTCCTGGTTGGGCCAACAAAATATGGTTGGGTTGCAACATAGATAGAAACATAAGAAGAAGAAAGGTGTTATATACTTCAGTAGGCATTGTTGAGGGCATCCTTTCCCAACCTGGTGCATTCTAGATGTTTTGGACTACAACTCTCAGCATTCCTAACCACTGACCATGCTGGCAAGGATAGATAGGAGTTGAGGTCCAAAACATCTGGCGAGCAGCAGGTTGAGGAAGGATGGTTTGGGTTATTAAGTATATTTTTATACTGTTCACACACGTTTTAAGTACAAGAGTATCCGATAACAATTTTTCACCCAATAAATTCATGTTTTGTAGTACCATGGGGAGAGAACCCCAGGTTCTTCCAATTCCTACAGTCCTTCTCTGTGGTAGGGAAGGAGAGCTGGGGAGGAAACAGGCAGATCTGTGAATGTAGGAGCGTAGTGCGTGAGAATAATATACTGGCTCTTCTGTCCATGTGACCAATAACGACGTTAAAGAGCATGAGCCTGTTCACACACTGGGTTAGTAAACAGAGGCCTTGCTCTCGGTTCCATTCCCTTTAGAGCAGGGGTGGGCAATGTGCGGCTCTCCAACCATGTCTGGCGCCCCCATCAGCCCTAGTCAGTACAGCCAATGTTGAGGGACGATGGAAGTTGCAGCCCAATAACATTGGGAGGGCTACATATTCTCCGTATCTGCTTTAGAGCTCCCACTTACAGAATTTCCTCCCCTAGGACTTTTTAACTAGCAGCTTCATGGGAAAGCCATGCTATGGCTATGAGGTGATGCTGCGTCATATAACCAACACAGCACCACCTCACACCCACCGTGGGGCTTTCAGAGCCTCTGGGCAGCATCCTAGTGATTACTGGCAGTGGTTCTCCAGGAGTGGTCTTTTTCCAGCTCTGCTATCTTCCTGCAGATGCTGCCTGGAGCTTTACACCTTGAAAACATGCATAAGCTAACAGTTCCATGTGAAAGAACCCCCATCTCCACCACAAACTTTATAAACACTTTAAAGAATAGCCAACACATCCAACACTAATGCAAATTCAGATGAAAACCTCACTGAAAATATCTTATAAAATGGAACACACACACACACACACACACACAAACCGCAATAAGCACGGGTAAACCCAAAAGTTTTTTTAAGGAGCCTAATTAGAGATAACTGATGTTACAGTGATATTTGAACAAAGTAGGATAGGAAGGCAAGTGTAAATGAATCCCAAGCACAACATTAAAATAATAAAAAGCAAAATAGATTTTTTTTAAGGAAATCAGGGTTTACATGGAATTAACAGGAGCAAAAAAGAAATAGCAGAAAAGAAGTTCAAAAAAGAATAATGAAGTGAGTTTTATGCGCATTTAAGTCATGACGATTCTGTCCAAGTGGGATGCCTAGCTTTTGGTTGCGGGAAAAATAAGCTTTTTATCTCAATCCTATTTTAAAGATGAACCTTAACACATGTCTCACCGTGAACAAGTATGTTGCCAGCCGACCTGGTATGAGCAATTAGCAAAGTCGTTCCTGTATCTCAGGAGAGAAAGTAAGAGAGTCACAATTTACAATGGGGAGGGGGGGATTACACTGGGAAGGGTTGGCCAAGAAAGCGAGCGTGGCTCAGACTGCTGCAGACTTAATAGGCCGCACTGACAAGGTTCAATTATAAAGAAGTCTGCAGCCTCCTCTCTACCACCGGTTCTCATTTAGGCACTGGTGCAAAGAACTACTACAGCAGACAGAGTGGGGGGGGGGGGATAGAAGGTGGACATAACAAAGAACACAATTTTTTAGTCTATTAATGTTAGGAGATTGTCTCGGTCAAGGTTGATTGAGACACTTCTCTCCCCTATTTGCAGCTTTACAGATAACTGCTATGTATGACTCTCACCTGAGGATTGTGCTAGCAGTGGCAGACCCCACTGCCATGTGTGGAAGGAGTCAGGGCAACCTTGTTATAACGAGGCAGACTAGCCCTGGGGCGGATCATTTTATTTTTTATCATGAGTTGGAGGCCCCAGCACTAGAGACTGATTACGCATATCCTTCAAAACCTGCCTAAGCCCAGAGTACTTGTAGGAATGCCTTGTCTCAGATAACCTCCCTGGAACCTAAAATTAGTGGGCAGAACCTTGTTCCTTTGGGGAGGTGAAATCCCACGATACCCAGAGTGCATTCTTTTCAACAACGTGTTTCAAATTGTATACTCTACTTTCCTATGGAGTGAAAACTCAAAAGACGCAATGTAAAGAACATTTTTAAATCAATAAAACAGCAGAGTAAGACAGCAAAAAAGCAAAAGCAATAAAATACTTTTCAAAGGCCAAAACAAACAAGACATGTCCACTTAATTTTTTTAAAAAAATGCATACATAAAATTGTTTTAAATATGCACATAAAGATATGCACTTCTCTGTGAACATCATTCTATAAACTGCTAAACACCCTACACAGCCTGGTTCCTGCCTTGCAGTCTGACCCATTTCCATCTGCTCTGATGAGCCCATGGTAGCAAATGCCCTATTCTTTAGCTAGACAGACAGCTTTTCTGCTCACTAGGGCCCTCAAAGTATTGCAATAACACAGAAAGCAAAATTTTAAAAAGAAAGAAAACATTATTTGAATGCCAAAACCATATTAAGGTTCATAAAAGGTTTGATGAAAGAAAACCATTTTTACTGCTTGTCCAAACCACAGCAGGAATGGAGCCAACCATGTACTCCCTTGGAATTCCAGTCAGGATGCTGCTACCCAAAAAGCTCTATTTAGTGTCCCATTAACTAAGCTTCTCTTGATGGTGGTACATACCACAGGACCTCTGAGGAAGACTGCAAATTAGGAGCAAGCTTATATGATAGGAGGCGGTCTTTTAGCTATCCTGACCCCAAGAAATTTGAGGTTGTGCAAGTCAAAAACAAGCATCTTGAATTGGGCTCGGAAACAAATTGGAAGACAGTGTAGATGTTTGAAGACTGATGATACACACTCTCTAAAGTCTGGCTGCCACATTTGGTGCTAACTATACTTTCCCAAACCTTTTGAAAGACAGCCCCTCATACACAATATTGCAGCACTCCAAATGAGAGGTAACAAAGGCATGGATCATGCAGCCAGATCTACCTTTCCTAGGAAGTGGTGCAGCTGGCACCCCAGCCTCAGCTAGGGAATGGCATCTTGGCCACAGCAGCCACTTGGCCTTCCAGGAGCAATGCTGGGCCAAAGAGCACTCAAGCTCCAAACTCCAAATCACCTTCCCAGCAGCTTCATGTAGATTAGGGATGGGAACCTCGAATCCATGGGCCAACTTGGCCGCCCAGGCTAGCCTATCCAGCCTGCGGGACTTCAGCAGAGCAGCTCCCCAAAGCACTCCTCCTCCTGAAGCCCCACCCCTGAAAGCTAATTGGAAAGGGAATCCTCACTGTTATAACTGATTGAAGATACTTTGGTCTTCTTCTGACCACTAGCTTTATCCACTTCATTTCCTCCCCAACTGAGGTGGAGGTTGGAGAAGTACTCTTCCACTCCTCACCTCAGTCAGGGCGGCTTTGGTGAGCGCAGGTACCAAATGATGTCAGCAGCCATGGAAGAGGCATGCCTGTGCTTACTGATATCTTTCGGCCCATGGAGGGCTGGGGGGGGGGGGGGGGGTGTACTTTGGCCAACTCACTCCAAACAAGTTCCAAAACTCTGTTGTGGATATTAAAAGGTATAGGGGACAATAGTCCCCCAGCACCACCCTTTCTGGCTACCTTCAGTCAAAGAGAATGAGAACCGCCATAAAACAGTGTCCTCAAGTCCCATATCAGCCAGTTCTCTGAGAAGGATACCATGGTCAATGGTACTGAATGCCACTGAGAGGCTCAGCAGGACTTTCATGGACACGCTCTCCCTTCCCAGTTCCCACATTACTACCATGAATGGTAGTAATGAACTTGTAATTAATGGTAGTAATGGTAGTAATCCTTGAACTTGGATTAGAAAGGTACCCAAATAAACAGCTTCATCAAAAGAAACCTGGAGTTGTGCTGCCAGCTGTCTCCCTAGGTGAGAGAGATGGGCTGCCAGCCATTTCTTGAGTCTCAGCTAACTCCTTTGGCATGGGCTACATGGGTAATTAAGACAAGTGGAGATGTAAGCATGACTGAAGCACCTGGCTTTTCTGCTGCTTAATTGTAATGCTGCTTGCTTTGATAGATTTCGATGAATCACATTGGTCTAAATTGTAACACATTTTGCTATAGATTTTTTTTTCTGCCATTGGTGTTTTACTTAAGTCAGTTAAAGATTGTATGGTTGTATTAGTTCATCAAATATGAGTATTGTTGTGATGATTGTTCTCATTAATGGCGGTTATCATTTTTTCATATTTTAGCAGAACTTATTTGGTGGATTGCTGGTGTTTTTGTTAGCTGGCTAATGTGGATACAAATGGTATGATTTATGAAATGTTTTAATATAGATTGGGTGTACTTATGAAATTTTATATATTGTTGCTGCATTAAATATAATGATGTTTTATATTTTTTGTTCTTGTGAGCTGCTTTGAGCATTATTTTGTATGGGAAGCTGTATACAAATATATTATTATTATTATTATTATTATCATTATTATTTATAATAATGACATTTCAAAAGTCTCTCTCTCTCTCCCCCTCATCTACCCTACCCAGGTAACCCTCCATAATGGTGACACTTATGGAACTGGCAACGTTTATTCTATCAATCCTGTTTTATTTAGCTTCAGGTAGTACTGAACTTTTCAAAAACACATATATATGATACAGTATAAAAACTGGACTATAAATATCCCAACAGTGAAGTGATCAGCGACTACTGTTCCCTGGGGGAAATCCAGGTTGTGGGCTGTGCAATCTGCTCCACCCCCACCCCCAATTACAACATCTCTGTCCATGAGATGTGGCAGCACACCATTTTGGGAATATTAGGCCTGGGACACTCTGGTACAACAAATTGCTCACTAGAGCCAAGAATGTAACTCAATGTATTCTATGTAATTGACATGTGCAAAGAGTACGCATTTTTAGAATGGAAAAAGTTATACAGAAACTTCCACACAATCTGTTTTTAGAGCAAGTTACTAATATAATCACAATTGAAGGGCATTGGCAACATAACTCACAACTAAAGCATGCACAAGAAGAAACAGTATATCTGACAGGAGAATGCATAAATCCACTGGAGCAGCGTGTTTGGTATGGATTTGGGCACATTAGCAAGGGATGACAGCAGCCCAGATGCAGAAAACAAAATTCTAAGGCAAAGCTATCCTTAAGAAAGGCATTGCTTTTATCTCACCACAATTGTGGAGAGTGAAGTGACAATCCATGATCAAGACACAGCAAATCAATATAAGTAGGTTAGGGGAAAGCTTTCAACTAATGGAGGAAAAAATAAATGCAAGGTACTGTCATAAAAACCCTCTGTGGCAAAAGGCAAATTTTAAAACCAATTGCCATGCAATTATCTGGATTTTACATTTAAGAATGACTATGCTAAAACCTAGCTAGCAGCCTGATCAGCCCATGTAGCTATCTTTCTTTCTTTCTTTCTTTCTTTCTTTCTTTCTTTCTTTCTTTCTTTTTTTACCATAACCCTTCTTGCTTAGTTTGAAGCTAAATGTTTGTTATTTCCTTCTGCATAATTCAGGAGGTGACATGAAAACCTGACTGTATAATCTCCATTTTCAGCCCAAATTATTTGCTGCCTGAGTTGGGGCCCAAATGGAGCCCCTGCATCACCTAGGGTCAACAATTCAAAGGGGAAAAAATCATGCTGCACCATTCAGACACCAATTCCTGCCTTCACCTATTCCCTGACCCACAGAGCGCCTGAAGCAGGTCACTTCAATCTGCTGGCCAAAAGGTTTCAATAGATGATTCTTCTGGTTGTTTGAAATATTCCAAACAACTAGTTTTAAACAGTCAGGGCAAGTTCCTTGTGTAACACAGAAGCACAAGCAAATAGACCAGGATGAAGACCACTTTTATGGTAAGGAGCTAGATTGCATTCCCACCAGGCCTTCTAGAGGCCAGATGACATGGGTGTGCTATTTCCCTGTTGGACAAGCGGAGTGTCATGCCTTCACTGGAGAAATCCTCTTCAGAAGAAGAACTAGAGTCTCCTGAATTCAAGGACACATTAGATTATTTGCCTGGCCCTTCGTGGAGGACCACTGCAGGCCCTTCCTGTCAGACCCCCAAGAGCATTGTCACCTGAAGTGACAAGCCAGTAGGCCTCCTGTAAGGAGTACTTTTTTACAAACACAGTGGGGCACTAGCAAGAGAGCTCAAATGGACAGCAGCTGAACTTTGTGGTTCAAAGCCTTCAGTCAGAGCTTGCTAGTTGCTGGAAACAACATCTCACCAGCATCTCCTGCCTTGTCTCCTGACCCTGCCTTGTGACTGAACCTTTGCACTCCAGGAGACCTTAGACTCCTGCTTGACTCTGCCACTGGATTGTGATTGCCTGTGCTTTGACCCTGTGCCTGTTATCTCAATCACTTCTGCCTTTGCTTGAACTCCCTTGAACTGAAACCTGTCTACTGGAACATTGGCCTGTTTTTTTGCTTTGCCCAGAGGTCAGCCCTATCACTGAGACTGCTACAGCCAACACAGAACACAGAGCCAGAGTCCACAAACAGTCCTTATCAGATCCAAAGTAATAAACAGCCAAACCAGGCAGTGTAGATAACAGGGTTTATGCAGAGACAGTAATCAAAACTAGGCTACAGTGACTTGCAGAGCAGGATCCAAGCAGAAGGCAGGGGCCACAGGTAAGTAGCAGGCTAAAGCTAGAATCACAGATGTTTTCTCCAGCAGCTTCTGTAAGCTTCTACTGGGCCTTTTATCCTGGAGCTGACAGAGCCCCCACTATAGTCCCAGTTGCAGACATTTACAATGATTACAGAGAGTCTTTCTCATGAGGAGGAACATCTACTTATGAGGAGCCCCTTTCCTTCCAAGCAGACATATGCTGCAGCCTGGCACTTCATTGAGTTTCTCTGTTTTGGGCTTGACCCCTCTGGCACTGGTGCCTCTTGGGACTTGGGGGGCACTCAGCCTCCTCTGCTTACCAAGGGATTGGGACCTCAGCAAGCTCCTCCATGGGTGCAGGCCCTGGCAAGGCCTGGGCATTGTCCTCCGTTGGGGCCTCTAACTTGGGTCTCTAACTTAGGGTAACCATATGAAAAGGAGAACAGGGCTCTTGTATCTTTAACGGTTGTATAGAAAAGGGAATTTCAGCAGGTGTCATTTGTATGCATGCAACACCTGATGAAATTCCCTCTTCTTCATAACAGTTAAAGCTGCAGGAGCGCTGCCCCTGTGACCGGATACAAAAGAGGGCAGGGTTCCTGCAGCTTTAACTGTTGCGATGAAGAGGGAATTTCACCAGGTGCTGCATGCATACCAATGACACCTGCTGATATTCCCTTTTCTATACAACTATCAATGGTACAGGAGCTCTGTCCAACTTTTCATATAGTCCCTACCTAACTCTTCCTCCTCAGAAGAGTCTTCCAATGGGGGCATAACAACTGGGGGTTGTGGCCACTCCCACTTATATCGTCACACCACCCTTATCAGCATTGTTCATGCTGAGAGAAAACAGGAGTTCCGTGTTTCTCCCAATATGGAAAAAAGGGACTCGCAGCCACTTTTCCCAGCATTGACAAAGTCCATAGTTTCCTGGAGTGCAATATAAAGTGACTTGGCCAATGATGGGAAGTACATCCCTCTTCCTGGGGGCTGAGTCCCCCCCCCATTGCCTGCATTCCTGCTGTTTCCTCTGAGCTCAGATAACAGAGCCACTCCCCAAAGAGAGGGGGAGGAGCACGCAGGGGAATCCCCATAGCTATTGCTGATCTCAGATTGGAGATAACAGTGGGTATTCCCCTCCAGGGAGGATTCCTCCATGGGGCTCTGCATGGATCAGGTGTCCTGAACCCCTGAAGTAGACCAAATGCAGTTACAGTTTGACACTTGTCTGCTTGCCAGGTACAACTGAGAGTGATGGTAGATCTACATGAGAGCCACAACATACAAAGAAAGAATAGAAATCCAACAACGTATCTTGTTCCCTCATGCCATGATGGCATAAAAGAACTTTGCACCTTTGTTAATCTACCACTTTAATATACCACCACTTTGCACCATTATGAACCTTCCAACACCTTAATCTCCCATTCATGGCATCTCCCTCTTCTGATACTGCTGTGCAGCATCCCATCTGTTTCTGTTTGCAGAACAGCAATTCCCCATTGCAGCCAAAAGCTTTTCAACAGAAGCCTCAGGCATTACAACTGCTCCCTGGCAATCTTAGCCTTGTTTAGTATCCTGGGTGGACAGAGAAAAATCAAAAATTCCCTTTATGGGGGGGGGGGGGACCACACAGAGTGAATATCTTCATCATGAAAATTAATACCTTTTTCCCACCTGATTCTTCTCAACATTCAGACTGTTTGCCTAAGTTACACTAAGGATATCAAGCAACGGCAAATATGCAAGATTCCAAAGCAGAGATTTAAAGTTGTGCCATATAAATTCGGGGACAAATAGCAACGGTTGTGTGTAATTGGTCCCTTTGAGCTCTACAATTGGTTTGTTTACTAAGCTTCCCAAAAGTTGACGTTTCCCACAGACTTGTAGTCAAAATGAAAGTTATTTCCCAATACAAACTCTGTGCTTTTAAACATAGCATTATGTAATAGATGCAAATATGCTCCCCCCCAAAAAAATATTAAAAGATTATTCTAGGTGAAGAGTTTCTGAAAACTTTCACCATAACTTTATCACAGTTGAAGGACAGATGGGTCTACTAACACACCAGCAGCACAAGGTCAAGAGGAAGAAAAACACCACACCAGCAGTTTCTTCTGTGTGTATATTGTCTAAAATTATGATAAGCCTCCATACATTGTCAGCAATTGGTGTTAGCAGATGTGTGGTTTATAGGAATTTCATATATATCCAAAGATACTCACTGCTCTCCATGTCTGATGAAGAACAATTACTTGAAGTGCATTCAGTGGTGCAGCCACAACTGGGCCTTCGGCCCAAAGTCCATGGCCTTCCATCCCAAAATACCACCCAGAAAGCAGCAGGCAATGAGGGCACCAGGTTAACAGAAGTAAACTCCATTGTATTCCTGTAGTCATGACGATGCTACGATTTACCTGAGCTTAAAACGGAAAACTGCACAAGCTCAAAGTATTCTCCCCAACCCCCAGGGGAGGAGGGGTTGGCAAACATTCTAACATATAAGGAATGTATAAGCAGTTGTAAAGCATGGAATGGTGGAGGGGGGGAGAGAAATATCAGTTGTGAACTTCACAACTGAAGTAGCACATTAGCGTTGACTATTATTATTATTATTATTAATAATAAAAATAATAATAATAATACTTCCGTCCCCATAAAACCATTAAATCCATGGTCTAAAACTACCTAGCTGCACCACTGAGTTCACTGGATAGTATCACAGTGATCTACAACTTTTGCCATTTCACATTTTAAAGCCTGCTTTTCCACCTTCTTATTCTTAAATTCTTCCAGGCAATCTTACAGAAAGTTGAACTATAAATTAGTTGCAGCCTCTAGCTTAATGGTAACTGCAATTGGCAGTAGTTAGGAACTGTAGAACACATGGCACGCTGAAAAACTGTTCCAGAAAAGATCAGTGGTAATCAGATCTATCTTTTGTTAGACATGAGGTTGTAGTCCACTAATGGTGATCAAAGGAATGACACATGTCCATATGTACTGTAAGTCCAAAATGCCATTCATGGTTTCCTGGGGGGTGGGAGCGGGGGCTGTCACCATACAAGCACATTACTCAAACTGAAAAATGCAACTTTTCCATATCACAGACACACACACGTACAGAACAGACTAGAGCAGAACATATGGTTTGATGATCTGCTTGTCAGACATATCAGCAGGCATACTTAAGCCTCATAGGCAGCAAGCAGAACAAAAACTCCCCTCACCATCACCCCCATTCTGAATTTATTTATTATTTTTATTATTATTATTATTATTATTATAATTATAATAATAATAATTTATTTATTTATTACATTTCTATACTGCCCAATAGCCAAAGCTCTGTGGGCAGTTCACAAAACAAAACTTAAAGTACAATAACATAGTAAAACGTAATATAGTTTAAAATAGAACAAAACCAAAGCAAAAGCTAGAGAAAAGTAGTATTACAAAGATCTCAAAATGCACTAACACCGTTTGTAAAACTGAAGGACTAAAAAGTCTGGGAAAATTAAAAGGGTCTTCACCTGGTTCTGAAAAGGCACCAGGTGAACTCCTCTGGGGAGAGCATTTCATAATTGGGGTGCCACCACTCAAAAGGCTCTCTCCTTAGTAGCCACCCACCCCAGATCATTCAGTGGAGGCACCTGGAGAAGGGCCTCTGAAAACAATATTAGGATCCAAGCAGGATATATGGGACGAGACAATCCTTCAAGGAACCTGGCTCTAAGCCATTTAGGGCTTTGAAAGTTAATACCAGCAATTTGAATTGGACCCAGAAATGGACTGGCAGCCATTGCCGATCATAAAGCACCGGTAACATGATCAAATGAGCCAGCCAATGTTGACAACCTTGCTGACCTATTTTGAACCAGCTTAGTTCCCGACCGTTTTGAAGTGCAGCCCCACATATAACACATTGCAGGAATCCAAATGAGAGGTTACTGGAGTGTGGATACCTCTGGATAGGCTATCTCTGTCTAGATAAGGATGTAATTGGTGTAGCATCTTGAGCGGATAAAAGTTGCTTCATGCCACTGAGGCCATCTCTGCCTCCACTGATAAAACTGGGTGCAAAATGCAAGTGTAAGGACCCAATCGCTGTACATCTTTTTCCTACCACACAGAAGTGTAGATCAAGGTTTCACACCACAGCATAACGGCTCAATAACAAGGCCTCACACTGACAGTTGCTGTTCCACCCAACTCACCCCTCTAGGAACATGCGTAGCATTCTGTAATTGAAAGTCCATCATTGGGAGAAGAAAGGAGACAGTGAAGCAAGCAGACAGAGGACAACAGAAGACCTGGAGAGAACTGGATCTGTACAGATATAGTTTCATAATCAGTCACAACAGGACACATGATTTATCTCAAAAGATAGAACCCGTGTGGTGGAATGGGTAAATTGTTGGACTTGGAACATCAGGACCAGGGTACAAATGATCCTTGTTCTGCTGTGAAGTTCACTGGGTGACTTTAGCCAGGTCATTTTCTCTCAGTCTCTCCAACACCACAGGTATGTTGTGAAGATAAACAGGGAGAGGATTTAATCACGCTTATTTCAATGTCCTTCAAGAAAGAATGGCAATAACAGGAAGTTTTAATTAGGGATGTGCACTGGATCGGACCCGATCCACGATCCGAGTCCGGTCCAGTGGGAAATCGGATAAATTATCCGATTTCCGATCCCGCAGCTGGATCGGCCGATCCAATCCGAACCGGTCCGAAAAAGCTCCGAACCGGTTCGGCGGATCGGCGGGCGCCCACTGGCGCCCACCGCCGCTTCCATTGGCGGGCGCCAGCGGGCGCCCGCCGATGAAAGTGGACAGCGGGGGGGGGAGGAGGGGGGCACTTACCTTCTCGGCCCGGTGCTGGTAGTAGTAGGCGCCGGCGCCGGCCGGGAGCCACCGGGCCGGGAAGGTAAGGAGGGGGTGCGTGGAGGGGAGGAGGGGGCGCGCGGAGGGGGGAGGGGGGAGGGGGGCCCTTACCTGCCCGGCCCGGCGGCTCCCGTCCGGCGCCGGCGCCTACTACTCCCAGCAGGCTCCGCGGCCTGCTCTAGGGTGGCGCGCCGGGTGATGTCATCACCCGGCGCGCTACTCTAGAGCAGGCCGCGGAGCCTGCTGGAAGTAGTAGGCGCCGGCGCCGGACGGGAGCCGCCGGGCCGGGAAGGTAAGGAGGGGGTGCGTGGAGGGGAGGAGGGGGCGCGCGGAGGGGGGAGGGGGGAGGGGGGCCCTTACCTGCCCGGCCCGGCGGCTCCCGTCCGGCGCCGGCGCCTACTACTACCAGCAGGCTCCGCGGCCTGCTCCAGGGTGGCGCGCCGGGTGATGTCATCACCCGGCGCGCTACTCGAGAGTAGGCCGCGGAGCCCGCTGGTAGTAGCCGCCGGCGCCGGACGGGCCGAGAAGGTAAGCAGTGGCGGGGAAGGGGGCTTACCCCCCCCGGAGCCGTCCGCTTCTATCCGCTGGCGCCCGCGGGCGCCAGCGGATGGAAGCGGGCGGCCCCAGGGGGGGTAGGGAGCGCGGGGGAGGGGGTTTACCTGCCGGGGCCGTCCACAGCGGACGGCCCCGGGGGGGGGAGGGAGTTAGGCCCCCCCTTACCCACCCGCCGCCATTTTTTCCTCATAGACTTGCATTGCAATGCAAGTCTATGGGGAAAAAAATGGCGGCCGATCCAAAAATGTACGATTTTTGGGTCGGGATCGGACTCGATCCGGTCCGGGGGGCCTCCGATTTTGTCCGAACCGGTCCGGGACAAAATTGGAGGTCCCGATCCGGGTCCCGATCCGATCCGGGGGGTCCGTGCACACCCCTAGTTTTAATTGCCTCTTCTTCTGTAATACGTCACAATTTGCTAGATTCTACTTGATTTTCTCTTAGTAACCATTTAATGGGGGGGAGAAAGTCTGTTTGTTACACAAAACTGCAAGTGTGGCAGCACAATAACAAATGATGACACATCTTGTAAGGGGAGGCTGTTATGTCAATTCAAGATTGGTGGTGTGATTAACAATCAATCAATCAAGGTTCAACAATCTCTTCTCAGGTCTTTGCTCTAAGATACTGTGAATGAAGTACTGCATCTACCTTGAACTTGCTGTAATTTTACACTGCTTCACTTTTATCACAGCTCTTCATCAGAATGACGGGTGCCAGCAACTTGCCAGCAGAGAATTAATAATATCCTGACATCTTCAACCCTTCTGTGTCTATGACATGAAGGTGCGGAGGGGGGCAGCGGGGGGGGGGGGGCAGAAGTACTTTGCTTTGAAGAGAGAACAGGAACAAAGAGATCCTAGCATCAACTGACACCAAGGTTCAACTCAATGGAGTTTACTTCTGAGTAGACATGTAAAGATCACACTGTCAGCAACTAAGCAACAGAAGAGAATTTGAAATGGTTAGCTGTGCATGTATGCACAGTGCATACATACATGTGCAAAAGAATAAAAATTATGTACTTTCTGTATTTTTTCCCAGAGCACAAATGAATGTGCATATTTGCCAGGATTTGATTCCAATACAATAAGGCCTTTGTTGCTGGTTGTAAGAAATCTGACTATATAGAACTGTCTTCCGCTTAGTTAGAACATTGGTCCATCTAGCATCTAGTCTCCCTTTCTCTAGCTGTGAACAGCAAGTGCACACTGCATGCATGGAACATCTCTGTTTGATTTTGTCCAAATACAAGAGCCATTTGGACTAAACCCATGTTTTGGTCCATAGGTTCTCCAACCCTACCTTGGACATTCCCTCAACCTACTTCTTGCCAATCAGCTGCAAAATTCAATCCCTCTCTCTCATACCCTCCAAATTTTAGATTTTAACCACAACCACCACCCCCGGCTAGGAGGCATAACCTGCAAGTTTCACGAAGTCATTAAGCAAGCAAGCTACATGGAAGCTTAGAAAGATGGTCATCTCTTATTCAAAAGAGACTGATCATGCTCATTTTTTAAAATCTTAATTTACTGCACAATGTAATGGGGAAACTGCTGAGACAAATCAGAATAAATAAAAAGGAAAAAATAGTTTTATTTGCTGACGACAACAAGGCGGCCTTAGATCCCATACATTTTCTATTTCAACAAATCATTCTCATTTCTTCCCAGTACCTGAATATAAGGGAGGTCAGTTCTGCTGCATATTAAACATAATCCTTTTTGTATCAACAGGACTCATCAAGGATGAAATGTTTAGCTTGAAATATATGCAGCACTTCTTTAAAAATGAAGCAGAAATATTAAACGAAAGAACTAAGCATCGCCATTAGCGGTAGTGTCACTAGTACTAGGAAAACTAGATTTTTCCAGCACTCCTTGAACCGTCTCCATTTGTAGACTATCTGTCTGACAGTGGACTGGCATAGCCTCAAATCCTTAGAAATTGTTTTGTAACCCTTTCTAGCCTGATGAGCAGCAACAGCTGCTTTTCTGAGGTCCTCAGAGATGTCTTCCGATCGTGGCATAATGTGTCTGCATGCAACCGTATGACGAAGACCTAACTCACAATGTTTCTGATCCTTTCATAGGGTAGGGCTTCCAAAACTCACCCCTGAAGATCCACCTCATTACTTAAACACCTTATTCTAATTATTCCCTTTAAGTAAGCTGATGCAACCAGGAGTTCACTTACTTTTGCACATACCCTGACTCTTAAGTACTCATTGTTTGCCTAATTTATACATCACTTTATTTCACAAAAAATGGATTGGTTAATATAATCTCTATTGGATATTTAGAAAAGAGCTGGTTTTGATTCATGAAGACTATCATGGAAAAACCATGGAATTCCTGTAATTATCATTGGAGTTCACAAACTTTTTTTCAGCACTGGATGTGAATGCGATAAGCATGTGCAGGCAAATTTTCACCACATGCCTACGCTCATCAGGCAGTCAAGCTATACATCTTGTTTTGAATGAACACTGTTCTGCTAAATTGGGTTTACCTCTGCCTCTGCTTAATCATGGAATAGGCTCCATCAGGTCCTTGGCCATTCATTCGACTTAACCCCTCATGCTCTTCCATCCTATTTCCCCAGCCTCTGGAAGGAGCAACTTTTCATTCTTGGTAACAATAAGAATTGCCACCCGACTTTATTGCTTTAATGTAATTCATGAATTAATTAAAAAGATGGATAAACCACCCTTCAACAGGGCATCCAGGGGGCTTTAGAACAACAAGATTGAAGTACATGCACAAAACATAATAATGCTTAGAAAATAAAATAAAAAGTATATTCAAAAGAGAATACTGTTCACCTCGTGGTGTCAGACAAAGACAACAGTGTTTGTATCAAGTGGGACTTTCTGGGGACTAAATTCCACAAGTGGGTGCCAGTACTGAGAAGGCTCTCACTGGTTGCCACCCATCTTACCAGTGATGTCCAGAGCACCTGGAGCCTCTGAAGAGGACTTCCATTCACAGACAGGTTGGTATATGAGCTGGTACTTGGGTCTAGGCTGTATAGGGCTTTAAAAGATAAGCAGTAGAAATTTTGTTTACACCATTTTTATTTTACTTTAATAAATGCACTTCTCACAAGGACATGAGAAGAGCCATGCTGGATCAGACCAAGGATCCATCTACTTTGGCATCCTGTTAACATGGTGGCCAACCAGCTGCCTGTGGGAAACCCACAAGCAGGACATAAGTGCAACAGCACTCTTCCACCCATGTTCCCCAGCAACTGGTCTACATAGGCATAGTGCCACCGATACTGGAACCATCAAGAGCCTTCTCCTCCATGAATTTGCCCAATCCCCTTTTAAACCCATCCAAATTGGTGGCCATCTCTACATCTTGTGGAAGTGAATTCCATAGCTGAACTATGTACTGTATGAACAGGTAGTTCCTTTTATCTGTCCAGAATCTCCCACCAATCAACTTTATGGAATGACCCTGGCTTCTAGTATTATGAGAGAGAGAGAGAGAGAGAGAGAGAGAGAGAGAGAGAGAGAGGTCTCCTTATCCATTCTCCACATCATGTCTCTTTACTCGTCTTTTCTCTAAGGTCCCCTCTACAAGAATTCGGTTTGATGCCCGGTTGTCCGATTATGTGCATCGTCTCGCAATCACTTTTACGCCTAATCCCTATACACGGGAGGTGGTGAAGCGCATTACTGGTTCTATGAAACACGCTTTAAAGTGTTTAAATGTGGAGAATCACTTGTTTACATGGTCATAAGGCGCTTCAACTCCCGGGGTAAATTAAAGCTCGCTATTTAACGCGCATTCAATAATGCGCATAATCAGACAGAAAAAGCGCCTCGACCCCCGATTTGCACTCCGCTCTTGTAGAGGTAAAATTTTTAATGCACCTTGAAAGAGCTTTAAATCACTCTTGTAGAGGCACCACAAGCTAAACAATCACAGATGTAACCTTTCCTCATATGGGAGATGCTCCAGCCTCTTGATCATTTTAGTTGTCCTTTTCTGTACTTTTTCAACTTTACAATATCCCCTTTTAGGTGCAGTGACCAGAACTGTACTCAGCTAAGGCAAGGTGGGAGGGGCATCAGGTCCACAAGGGACAGAATATAAGAGCATTCATTTACTATAAGCAGTTTGTCTTCTCACTTTCAGCACAGCAACTTCATTCATCCCTTGAAGCTCAGAACACACACATGTGGACAGTTCTTAGGTCAAGTGTAATACCCAGGCCATCATTCCTACCACAGTTTATACAGTACTTATGCTTTGCAGTAAAACATATTTAAACTGCAATCCTATACCCACTTACTTGGGAATAAGCCTCATTGTACTTACTGGGACTTACTTTTGAATAGACATTGTACTGCTAGTAGCGTAAACGCCTGATATTTCCAACTAACATATTGGCTTCAGGTTTGGTTTGCTTTTTAACTAGAGCAGAACAGTTTCCTTTATCCAAGCAATGACCGTTTCTCAGAAGGAAGGAAAGAAAGGAGGGAGGAGACAGCTTTCCAACAGCCAGAAAGGAAATGGCGGGGGTTGCGGGGGGGGGGAGTTACTAGACAGGAAGAAATAGAATTGGGCATGAAACAGATACTGTTAAGATTGGAGAACAAAAGGCATCAGGGAATAACACAGAAAACCTTAGAAAGTAAATTGGAAGGTCAGAGAGAGGACACGTCATGTGTGCTGTACAGGCAAACCCAATGAGCATGACCACAGATCAGGGAACGGAAACATTTTGAAGCATTATCATCGTGGAGTTACCTGAAACCTGAAAAGATTAGTGTTGAAAACTATAGTAAAGAAATGAAAAAAGGAAATAATGTTTTGGGTGTAAAGCCAACCTTCCCTAAAGCTGTCAAACGTTTAAGATCGGCTATGTCAGGTAATTAAATAATCATTTCGAGAAAACTGAGACTGTCCCATAAAGAAGCCAAATAGAGTCGTCTGCTTTTTAACACTGTGGCTGCACTGCGACAATCACCCAAA
Source organism: Anniella stebbinsi (assembly GCA_029215795.1). Lineage (NCBI taxonomy): Eukaryota > Metazoa > Chordata > Lepidosauria > Squamata > Anniellidae > Anniella > Anniella stebbinsi. Next base: position 53,520,348 of record JARDYH010000003.1, read on the forward strand.
CCAAGGGAGGGAACCTCACCCCACAGAGCCCTTGCAAATGCTCCGCATAGAGCTGTGCACAGGTGGCCTCTCAAAATTCTCCATCGTATTTGTAGGTAGAGAAATTGGAGGGACAATTTCACCAAATTTCTCCAAGGGAGGAGAAATTCTCCAACAATTTCTCATAGGTAGGTGTTACTTTTAGCAAGGGTTGTAGAGCTTCTTCTTTTTTCCTAGTGTGTGTGTGTTTGCACTGCCACTACAACTGGCAACAGCATCAACTGTGTTGGCAGCCTGGCCCCCATTTTGCATCTTCCACAATGCTCCATACACCTAAGATCACTCCAGGGCATTGAGGGAGGGAATGCAGCTACCACAAAAATAATGGTGAAGGAAATGTGGAGGAAGTTCTGAAAGGTATCCTTTTATTTCTAGGGGGTAGGAAAAGAAAAATCTCCAGAATTTTCTGAGAAAAAATGTCTTCTGAGGAATTTTGGTTCAGCTCTAGTTGTTATTCTTCAGGGCTCAGCAACTTCACTAGGGCCTTCCAAATGTTACATTTCTGAGGGGTGATTGTGGATACATCTTGTCTCTAATACAGGTGCTGGCAACACTGCTTCTTCCCTGAAAGCCCAGTAGCAGGAGTGGGCGGGGGAGGGGGGGAAAACAGTGTTGCATCCAGCTCCAGGAAAAGAATGGAGCTAACACTGCGCCAAAATCCATCCTCCAATTTCTTGAAAGTTTTCTTCTCCCATGAAAAAAGTTTCTATTTTTCTGCCTCGTTCTCAGGGCATTTTATAATTTATTTTGAATGTGTGTTGGTGGAGTTTTTGACCTTAATTAATCACTGTGAGGTGGCTGAGGGTACTGTCTGTGTTTTTCTTTCTATTACACACCTCTCCATTGCTCTGGTGTCTCCCAGGCTGCCTGCACTTCTGTAAATCATGCCCTATGGGAGGAATACATTCATGATGTCTTCCCCTTGACAGGAAGTGCAGGAAGCAAACGAGGCTACAGGCTGTCAGAGGGACAACTGTACAATGAAAGACAGGACACTCACACACATGCCTCAGTCATCTCGTAAGAAAGGTAAGCACAAGAACCAAAGCCCTGAGAATTTATCTGAAATTTCTTCTCCTTTGAATTTATTTTCTGAAAGCAATTTATTTTCTATCAGATTGAATTAGAGTGGTCTAAATTTTAATGGCAGAAATTTTCAGCGCAGCACTAGCTCCGCAGCCCCCTTCTGGTGCAGCAGTTAGGGTTTAAAAAAGCCTTCCATTGGCACCAATGGCGATCTTTTTTAAAAGTATAAATTGCCATATGCAAACTGATGGGGCAGAGGTTTGCATCTGGGGAGGGAAAAGTTAATCCTCTCTGTATGCTGTGAACTCTCCCCGCCCCAACTCCATATACTGGCTCCCTATTTGGTACTGGCTGCCTATTCGCTACTGGGCCAGACTTAAGGTTTTGGTTTTAGTGTACAAAGCCCTAAACAACTTGGGAACAGGATACCTGAGAGAGTGCCTTCTCCCTTATCAACCTGTCCAATCACTGGGTTTGTCAGAGGACATGCTCCAAATGGTTCCACATGGACCTATGACCCAAGCGGAGTAAATCAGGAGAAGAGGCTTTAGTGTGGTGGCCCCCTTTCTTTGGAACTCCCTGCCCCTGGAGGTCAGGCAGGTGCCAACACACTGTTGCTTCTGGCACCTCCTGAAAACAGTTCTATTCCAGGAAGCATCCCTTGACTAACAGCATTCTGTATTTTAAAAGGTATAATTTGAATGTTGTTTTAATTTTTGTAGCTTTTGCTGTTTTGCTTCTTATGTTCGAAAAACCATCCAAATCAGGACAATAAAAAGGGAGAAACAGGTTCTTAGGATGCTAAAGTACTTTATTTCAAAGCCCAATGCGTTTCAGCCTGTGTTGTTTTTTAAGGCCTTCTTCAGGTGGCTGTAATATTAAAAATCCATTAAATTATGTTTGCAGAGATAACACATAACATAGATAAATTAATATATATGTTTATAGGTTAGTTAGGCACATTGCCACAAAGGCCTATGCCCATATGTAAGTTTTTAAATATATATATATATATATATATATATATAATTACAATATGAAGGCTCTGGGGCCTGTCCGCATTACACATTAATAATAAAACTTGTATGAATCATATAAACACATTTTTAGCAAAGATATAATATACAGATTCTTACTTGATAAGAAAAGTCTGCAGAAATACCCTTAACAAGATGATAAGTCTCCCACGATAATTACTGGCAACTGGGAAAAATAATCATTCCAGGGCCCTCCTTATATTCTAATTCATTTTTTCTCATTTGTTTGAGCTTGGCCAGGTGCTTCCATGTGATTAGTGCAAGGTCTCAAAATACATCATTACTGCTATCCTTATTGTTTTTATGTGGGAGGCACTGCAGGTAATTGCTGAGTCACAGGAGTGGCAAAAATTCAAGATCTTCTTGTGTTCACCACTCCAGAGTCTGTTTTATATATGGAGTGGTATACAAATTTTGTAATGAAATGAATGAATGAATGAATGAATAGCACACTGCAAGTAGTCTTGAAAAAATACTTCCATTGCAGCCAGCGGAAAGCTTTCTTCAAACTTAACTGCAGCATTGAGGATGCTTGGTGGGCAACGTTAGCCATCACCTCTCCACATGTCACCCTGCCCCAAGAAATCAGTACCCTCCATATAGTGTGTGTGTGTGTGTGTGCACGCACACACACGCATGTGTACGAACATATATATACACACACACGGGCGCATGAGTGTCCTGCTATGGCTGAACCAGATTTACCATCAGAGAAAATTATGGGGCAATCCAAAAGGCCAGGCAACAAAGTAGTCAAACAGTCATGCAAAAAAGCTCTGATCTAGTATGGGATCAAGCAAAAGCAGGAGTAGTCCAGATACAAACAAATGTCAAAGCACAGTTAAGCAGTCAGCTGCCATACACAGTCTAGAAGGAGAGTCAAATGGGAGTCCACAATAGCACAGAAGATCAATCACAAGGCAAGGTCCAGAAAGCATGGCATGGGAGCTATTGAACTATGTTGTTCCAGCACTGGCTAGGCTAAAATTGGAGGCTAATATCGCCAGAGCCTTCTGAGCCCCACCAGGGCTCAGTTGCAGAGTGTTACAGGTGCTCTATTGTGGAACAGGCCGCAAGGCCTGTTTCTCAGTAGTACGGAAGCAGCGGACAGCAGTGGACAGCAGCGAGGAGGCAGCAGGTAAGGAGCGTGAGTGGGAGGAGGGTCCTTTTGGATCGATTAGATCCTCTGATCTTTTCCAATCCGGATTGGGTCCTTTTGGATCGGATCGGATTAGATTGGACGATTCAGATGCTAGGGATCGGGATCGGATAATTGTATCCGATTTCGCCTGGATCGGGTCCGGATCATGGATCCGGACCCGATCCGCTGCACACCCCTAGTTTTCAGGGACTAGGTGATGTTCAGCCTCTGCCTCAGAAGTGGAACTGAATGGACTATCAGTTATCTCCTCTGAGGGCCCTAGGCGCCCCCAAATCTCCTGACACAGGAGGCTCCTTGGCATTGTTGGTCTCTGGGAGCTCATCCTGCAGCGGGGGCATGACAATGAAAGAGAATATTGCCTTTCTTTATTCTTCCCTCCCACTTCCCCCTTTTCCCAAATAAACTTTTTTTAAAAAAAATCTTCAACAGTTGATTGAATAGTTTTAAAAAGGAAACTTCTCACTTAAACCTTCCCCACATGAGGAACTGCATGGTTGCTAAGCTATCCCTTCTATTCTCAGGATAGTTTACAATGTTTTGTTGAAGTTCTATGTCTCCTGGGCTTTAGGCAAGTCAATTCACAGTGCCTTCCTTTTTACTAGAACTGGCTGAAGGGAGGAGTTCTTGGCCAAAGGGCTTAGAAAGAAACTCCACAAACTGGACAGATTAGAGTGGGCGGGGGGTGGGGGGTAACCTGACTGGTGGGAGCTTCCTGTAGTTCTTTGGAGGGGGGAGTCCTTGGACAGAAGGGGAAGCACCAGTAAGGACACCCCACAATTCATCATACCTGCTTTTTAAATTTACACTGATGTTAAGGATCTTTGCGCCCTCCCTTAGTGTTCAGACAGCACAAGGAAGGAAAGGTATCATGCACACATCAGCTTTTCAATTCGTACTCACTGGCACATCCTCAGTTGTTTCACTTCTCATCAGCTCCTTTCTCTTTCCCCTCCCATCTCTAGGTCAGTCCTCACAGTTGACTATTACATTGCAATTTTGTTCTATTTTCTCTAGAAAAACTCTTATTTCTAAAAACAAAAACAAAAAAACCCTCTAATTTTATCTCTATTGCTCCATGGAATACTTTATGAGGGTACTCTACAACTTGGACTAAACAATCTGACGTTAAGCATACTGTGTTCCTTTGTATTTGGAAAACATGCTTGTTTGGGGGGCAGATCTACCAAACAGCCCGTCTTCCAGCATAATTGAGCTAGGGTTGCAGTGGGAAGTGGTTGCAGCAAATTTGAGCTAAATTCTACTGCCACCATCCCAGTCATTCATGTTCCAGAAAGGCTTATTCCCTGAAGATGGAGAAGTAGTTTGCAAAAGCCTATAGACCTGTGATCCAAGCACTGTGCATGGTTTAAGTGAGTGTAGCAAAGTAGGATCTGTTTGCCTGGTTGAACATAATGGCAAACTGTAGTTTAATTAGATAGGAAATTGTCCATTATGCCATGTGCTTAACGATGGAAGGGGTGGGAAGAGGATGGACCACTCATGCCTGTGACTCATTCCCAACCTAAAACATAGTTTGGAAGAACAATCCTGAATTCAGCCTTTATCTTAAGCTATATAATCTGTGGCATTTGTTATAGTCGAATACTGTGGTTGTTTTCTAGTCCCTAGGTAAGAACACTGAGAAAGCTCAAAATATAGTATATTACTGAGGGGATTGTCATCAAGACAGGGGATAAGATAGAAAGGTGAAGAAACATGAAGAGCCAAGAAAGGATCTATATAGATTCAGAGCATTATCAGAGCCAAACGGAAAACAGCACTCCAAATAGAAACCCATGGGATTAACTCACGAAGTCTTTTGAGGATTGCAGCTTTTTCTATAGGAACTGAAATGGTCATAAAATGAATATTTGGCATAAGTTGTAGACAATATGAACTGGTTAGCACACCAGAGACTTTTATCTCTGAATAAAGAAAGTAGTTAAGGCAAAGCCGGCTTTAAATAGATTCTATTCCATCTAGTGACAACTAAAGCCCTTTCAGACAGTTCAACTAGAAGGAATTAACTTGCAGGGGTAGAATGGGGATTGTGGTGGGAAGTCTTTCCTCAATCTACATGTGTTCATTTTAAAGTGAGAAGAGAGCCGTCATACATATGACTCAACACAAACAGGATTAATTCTGTGTGAAAGATAAACCTGCTTCTTCAGTATTTCCAACACAGAGCCCAATGCATTTTGCATTGTATAGGTGGTGTAACCACACAGAGGCTGAGAACTGGGAGACTATAAACAATTCCCCCATCCCTCAGGTTTTTGTAAAATGTGAAATGGGCTAAAGTTGTCAGAGTATCATTCTTTATGTGTAAAATCTGAGAGTTTGTTTCCAGTTTGCAATATTACACATGCTACAAGAGTATCTGTAGTAAATGTGCTTCAGGTCTATTTGGACATTCATTACATCACCTTTATTGCTCCACAGTGCCCTTTGTTCACTACCCCATTTCTAGATTTGACAAAAGAGTGGTGTTGCAGAGTTAAAGTGTTATAAATTGAGCTTTGCTGAATACAAGAGTTATTATGGAACAACACTGAAGTTGCATGGTCTTTTAAGCGGCCGTCTGACCTTCTCAGCCACAATTTTCAGAACTCACATTCTACATAGTGGCACTGGCACACTGAACTTGAATGATTGGCACTGGATAGCCAAAAGGGCACAACAGATGTAAAGCCAGGATGCATAAGCTTCCATATTCTACATACTACATTTCAACAGCCAATACATAGATGGACCATGTCTGAGATGGTTGTTTAATATTTTGCTCTCTCAATAGACACTGTAATTAAGTTGAAGCATTACTAGACATTACAAGAATGTGGTAGCCAGTATGCCTCACTTGCAGCAACTGCCCACACCAAGCCAATTGCCCTCTTTAGCATAGATGACAACCCTTAATTTTAGATATATTTCTCTCTTCTACTTGTACTTCACCCCCCACTCAGATCCAGCCCAAGACAAGGACAAAAAGGCACCCCCCTGTCATTCCATATACAAAATCTGTCTGGACAGGCAGATGAATCCAGCTTCAACTCTAATGATGAGGCAATGTCCTCCACTGAACCTGAAGGCAAACAAGCTAATTTAAGGAGCACAGAGTATGCTGCAAGGTACACTACTCTTTTCTTGAACACCTTGCTGCTGCCTCCCAGCATCTGTTACCTGAGGCAACTGCCTCATCCTGCCTAATGGTAGGGCCAACCCTGCACCCCATATCCACCAGCTAAAAAGTTGAATACCTGAAGCAAAGTACCATGGCAGTTTACTACCTTTAACAATAGGCCAGAGTAAGGCAGTTTTCAGCCTACCAGATTATTTTCATTGCTATTCTTGCCAAAATCCTACTCCAAATATTTGTTGGCATACTGTGATGTTTTACTGATTAATGCCATTTATACATGATGTCAGTATTTGTAATGTTTTTGTGATTGTTGCTATTTAGGATGGAAGTACTCTTTGGACTTCAAATACAAGGTTGGTAAGTGGTTAATTCTGTTGGGAGAGGGAGAGAGTGATTTGAATGTGAAGTGAATGCTGATTGGCTGTGGTTCAAAGGTTTTGATTGGTAGTTAGCGGTGATAGAGAGGAGTTAGGAAAGAAGCAGTTGAGAGTTGTATGTGGAGAGAGTGAAAAAGAGTCTGGGTTTGTCTGCGAAAGGGTTTAGAGCAAGAGTAGGATCAACATGTTTTTATTGTTTTGGGAAAAGAGTGAATGGGAAGAGACAATGTAGTCTAGCAGGTAAAGTAGGCAAGTGAAACAAACAAGTACTGCAACTAATGAAACCACAAGCTTTGTAAACAGGATTTTTAACTTATTGTTAAATAAAAGTTATTTTGTTTTACAAACTGAATTGGATTCTTAAAATACCTGAGGTAAGGTACAGTTGTATATGGCGGCAGCGGTGATGGAAAAGGCTGAACAGAGTTCTGGGCTGGTTGCTGTAAGACCAGAAAGACTTGATGAGTCACAGAATCAGTGAGCAGCATTCTGATGACTGTCCCATAGTTGGGATCCTTTTATGATAGAAATAAATAAAAGGAGGACCAAAGGGAAGACATCACACATACCTCTTTCAGCTCTGTATGTTTCGAGGGATCTTTCCATCTGTCTTTCAAAAGGCAGCCTAATTACCTCACCATCCTTCTTGTAAGCAAAGTCATGCCTCTCTATTTCTTTGTAGGCTGTCTCATTACTGTGCTCTCCCTCTATTTAGGCCTAGCAGCATGAAAAGTGACCTGTGCCTATGTGAATTATGTTGCTGTCTACCTGGATTCTTAAATTAATATTTCCCCACCCCACTGAAGAGCTTAGGTTTTATATGTATGAAATGAAACGTCAATGACTTGATTTGCAGTTGAAATATGTTACAAACATAATGGTTTCAAAATTACAAGATATATGAAGCAGGTCACACTACACAGGTCTGCTCAAGCAGAGGTATTATTTTAATGTAATGTTTACTGATGTTATTTGCCCATATGCAACACTGTAGAAAGAAGAAAAGGTTCTTTGCACCTCATTTGTGGTAAAGTTTCATTTGAAAAAGAAAAAGTGGACATATATGCTCAACATCCATAATGTCTGACTTGGAAGCATTCCAATCCCCAATGCATTTGGTCCCAAGCATAATGATGAATAGCCAGTAAGCGTAGAAAAAATAGTTCCACTGGATACTGGAACAGTGATGTTGTGGAGCCAGGGCCCACAGGGACCCGACAACAGCACTTTTTTATTAGCAGGGATGCTGAAATCATCTGTCACCCTCCTTTTTCTTTTTGAACTTAGCTGCAGTCCTCACAGTAACTGGGGGGAGGGAATAATTTATCCCAGGAACAATAGATTGTTCCCTGGTGTAGTAAAAGTATTTGACCCATTAGCTTTACAAAGACCTGCTCCTGGTAGGGATGAAAACTGCTAGAATTTGTTTGTTGATTCAATTATCAAAAAGCCTGTTAGTTTAAGACTAGAGTTAAGACTATCTCATGTTGGCTCAAGCTCCACAAAGCCACTTTTATAAGTAAACATAGAGTTTGAATGCACAGTATAACTGTGAATATACTCTAGTATGAGTCACGATGTCGCATATTATTTTCCCACCACACTGAAAAAACAAGGACTGGAGTCCTTGCAGTATTTCTGCTTTCAGAAAGGTGGTGTGAGACCCTGGATCCTTCTGCTTCACCCCCCTTTCCATTCTAACCCCAGCCTTCCTAAATTCTCTAAGGGTCAAACTGCAGTCACTTTTTAGAAACACCTAGGTTTTTTGTTTATGTATTTAACTCAAAAGTAAATTCATGGGACGTCACATGGATCAGGACCCTAGTGTGGTGAGTTTAATCCTTTGGCCTATGCCTGCAATTTACCTTACAACTAGATGCCATTTTGGTAATGTAAATTGGAGGCATGAGGGGGGCTGATCCAGATTGGGACCACAGCATGGGACGGGAAAAGACCCAACGTCTTTGTACCCTATCCCCAATGCTGGGATCCCAACCTGTATAGTAACATGCAGTCTGACATTGTGAAGTCACATTCCATAACTAAAGGAATAGGCAAGGCACACAGAAGCCTTCTTAGTAGAATTATTTTTAAAACACTGGAATCCTGGGAGTAGAATTATGATAAAAACACTGGAATACAGGAAGCATTCTAGCTTCAGAGGGAAATTAAGAATGCCTGATATAATTTTGCCAGCAATTGCTGCTATGGACATGCCAAAATAATGTACATAGTTTTCACCAAACTTTGAAAGAAATATATTATGTGCCAAGCCATGACTTATAGAAAAAAAGTATACATTTTCAGCACTTTTTAACTTTCTGTACCTGTGGCAAGTTTTATTAAATTGGTTTGAAATTTTGCACAATTGTAGATGCATCTGGTAGATCATGGGTGCCAAGGTTCAAGTTATTCACTCCACAGGTGTAGTTTTATAAGCAGTAGAACTTTGAGGCATATAATGACGGAAGCTTTTTTTGCAACTCACCTTAAGTAAAGGGGCATTCTTATGCCTAAATTTTTTGACTCTCCTTGGGGAAGTGGCTATGGGGACTGTCATATTGAGCACCTACACTTCTGTACTGAAGTCTCCCATGCCTGACCAAGGAAAACATCCCAACATGAGCCTGCATGAGATTATTAACTGAAGACAGATTTCCAAACTGGGCCATAAATATAACTAGGCAACCTTACATCTGCCTAGCTGAAGTCCAATTTGTAGAATACTTCATATTTAAGTCTATAGTACATAACAGCTTTGTATTAGTTTAACTGTCAAATTAAGCTATTTCAAGTATATCCCTATAAGACAGGAGTAACAGCGTCAGGACAGAGTTCTACCATAGTGGAGGGACATGTCCTTTTAAACAATGTCAGTGTAAATATGATAACTGATGTCATGGAAACAGTGGCAACAATAGGACACTGTAAACTCATGGAACCATAGTGATTTGGGCTCTCTGAATATATAGAATTCACATTTCCTCACACACATGCCAACTCTTTACAGATATCACTGCTAGCATACATGCACCCACAAACCATCTGCCTGTTCTCAAAGCAGTTAACTCCTACATAATATCATTAGCCAGAAACAGCTTTCATTCCCATGAGTTCTCCCTAACTAAGTTCTACATGAAACCCCCGAGAGTTATCAGCTTTACATGTCTCTGTCAACTCTATCGTTAGGGTGCAGCAGATCTTTCGGCCCATTAACATCCGAAGGTATTAAGGAGTCACCTTCTACAGTTGTGTGAGTCCACCAACCCATTTGGTCTTCCCATCTCTGAAGAATGATCTTTTCCATTGCAAAAAGGAGAAAAGAACAGAAAAGCCCAAATTGCTGTCAATCAAGTATTCAAGTGTTCAAGTGTCCCTGATTATTGGAAAACAACATTTCAAAACATCACCTATTAAAAATAATAGGACTGACATCTGAGTAGACATGCACAGGAGTGATTTGTCAATATATTTCTAGAATGTATAACCCACATTCAATTTTAAATTTACACTTCTGGAGTGGCATAGAATAAAACAAGGAGAACAGCAAAAATCTGTTTGTGTCTACTCAGAAGTAAGTGCCATAGAATTCAGTGAGACATTTCTCCAGGTGAGTATGTACAGGAACGCAGCTTCAAACATCAGATAAAAAAATAACATCTCAAAAGAAAGCAAAACTCATTCTGCCTAATGGTAGGGCCAACCCTGATACAGGTGTGTGTGTGTGTGTGTGTGTGTGTGTGTGTGTGTAAAACTCAGGGTAACAAGATGCTTCATGGTTTCTGAACATAAATAAGGAGAGAGAGCAATCACTTCACCCATCAGGCCACACAAGTGTCCCAGACCATTAGTACCCTAGCTATATCTTTGCTCAGAGGCACATCAGAACCAATTGGTGGATAATAGCTGAGGGAATTCAGGGCTTGCCTCTGCTCATGCTGCTGTTGGTGGGTTGAGCCATGGGAGTGGCTGCAAAAGGATTCCATCTTTTTGTAGAACACATTTCTCCTGTGCTAGGCTCAAAGTCCTTACTGTGATCCCAATTGATTTGTTAATTTATTTTAAAATTGCCTAAATTGCATCTTCATTCAGACATGGTTCTCAGGGCAGTATACATTTAAAAAAATCAAAATATAAACAAAGAATTGAAACAATAAAAACCAATCAAATCTGATAGGTAATAGACAAAAAACATTTGATCAGCTAGAACAATACAATACATTTGAACAGTCTGGGCTAATAAAAGTGTTTTTACATGGCACCAAGAAGAATACAATGTTGGCAACAGACTTCCTTTCTTCAAGAGGGGACTCCAATTTGGGACACCATCACTGAAGAGCCACTTCTTCATGGATGCATAATGCACTTCTCCTACAGATGAAATGCTGGGAATGAGCCTAACCTGATTCTTTTCATATGTGGGCAGGCTGGTATGGGTATTACTCCATCAGATGTGTGGCTAGAGATTTTGAGCTTTAAAAGGTAAGCACCAGTACCTTGAGTTGGCCTCAGAAATGAATAGGCAGCAAGTGTGATTCTTTCGGGAGAAGTGTAATAGGGTCCCACCTAGATAGACCAACCTGAACTCTAGCAGCAGAATTCTACAAACTACTTGCAAATTTCTGAACCATCTAAAAGGGCAGCCCCAGATATAAATAGGTTACAATAATCCAACTCAGAGGTTATCAGAGCATGATTTTGCAGGCTATCCCTGTCTAGGACAGGTAGCTGCTGGCAAACCTGCCAAAAAGTGCTTGAGCTACCAGCCACTTGGTCTCTAGTGACAACATTGGATCAAGGAAAACCCTCAAGTTTCAAACCTGTTCCTTTACAGACCCAATTCCCAGGCACAGGAGCCACCTGCAAGAGTGCTTACTGTCTTATCAGGATTCATCTACAGTCCAGACAATGGTTCAGCACCTCACAGCCTCTCCGGATTCAAATGCAAAAAGAAATAGAGCTGGGTGTCTTCATTGCACTGATCTCCTTCTCAGTCCCTGGATGATCTCACCCAACAGCTTTATAGAGATGCTAAAAAGCATGGATGTCAGCTGCAATCTTGTGGGATTTCACAGCTCACTGAAATGCCATGAAATTGACCAGCAGTCCCACCTTCTGAATCCTATCCTGCACCATATCAAGCAACCAAAAAACTGGGTCCATATAAGCTCCTCTGTATTCAGCCAAGTTTCTAACATGTGGACCCACCATTTCATCATGAGATAGTATACAACTGTCAGCACAGATGGCGTTGCACTAGTAGAAACTAAGTTCTGAACTTTGCACAAGAGGAGAATCCAACTCAAGTTGCATTTGCACAAGCACAATTGCACAAGCATTTACCAAGCGTAATGTGCAATGGAAAGATTTGGTGAAGCTCTGTTGGTACTATTTGAGCCTGCATAATGACACCACCAGATACTATCCATGACTCCCAACCCACAGATACCTCGATCAATATTATCAAAAACCACTGAGAGAGCAAGGAAAATCAACAGGGTTGCACTCCCCCTGTATCTCTCCCAACAACTGGCTCAAATCCATATTCAGACATTCAGGGTCATTAAAGTATTTCTCTACCTGCATTCAAGTTATTGTCCCTGCCCCCTCATTGCCTTCAAATCTTCATTAAGACCTGGAGCGGACTCAACTCTGGCAATCAGAATGGGATGCCAAAAATGTGGGATCAACTGCTGAAAACAACTCATTGGCTCAATTCGGACGACACATTAGGCAACGGAGGAGGGGGGGAACTATCATCAATTGTGTTGCTTATTGTGTCGTTTGGAGGGCAACACACAACGCACACAGAGCTGACAGTACGTTAATCAGGCCTTTAAACAACAGAGCGAAACAACGGCTTGCATGTTGTTTAGCCCGAAGCCCGTTGTTTAAAGTGTCGTCCGAATTCAGCCCCCCCCCCCTCCGTGGACTATTCCATTTCGGAATAGAGTTCTGCTGCCTAGGTGCCTGCTGGGATACGGCTGGAGGACACAGGGAGGAGAGGCTGCAACCAAAATGGCCGCCGCAAGTTTATAGCAGCCAGGGCGTTTGCCAGTGCCGAGCAGCGCTGGCTGCAGCATGTCGTCTGTGAAGCTACTCCTGCCTAACACACGATTAGTACGTTATTTACCCCTCCGTTGCCTAATATGTCGTCCGAATTGAGCCTCTATGTCTGGACAGAAGGAGGGTTTTCATAGAATACACAGCCAGATGAGCTACAGAAGCCACCAGGGTTTGAAAACTATTGGATTTATAAGCCTCTGGAGTTGGGCCATTTTAATAGGGCCATGGTCCTGCAGAGCCAAACAGTAATTGTAAACCCAACCTTAATCCAATAGTGATTTCTCCATCACAAAGGAATGAGCAATCAAAAGCTGGATCTATATAAGTTCCTCTGTATTCAGCCAAGTTGTTTTAGGGTTATTTGAGGGTTGTCTAAACTTCAAACAATTCCTGCTATTTGAGTTCACATGACCAGCAAGCCACGGCAAGTTAGGCACTCATGGGTGCTGTGCAAAACTGGCACCCGGCACAATGTGACAACCCCTGCGGGTAAATCAAGCCACAGTGGGTTGTCGTGTCATGTGAACCAGGTCATTGTGTGTGTGTGTGTGTGTGTGTGTATCTTATGTGAGACAGCCCATGTAGCGACATAAATCTCTAAAGCACTTAACATGTTTATTTAAAACAACAACAACAACAACACACAACAGAACATAAAACAAAATACAAAGCTGGTTTTAAAACTTGCCCAAATCAAGTGGTATTCCCAGAAGACACAACATCTGTCTCTATGTTTGGTCTGAATTTTGAAATTGCTGCTTAGTGACATTGGTGCTATCTATTCGGTATTAGAATCCAGGCCTGGAAAACTATTCCACAGAGAGAATCATAGACGAGTCAGGATTTACACTACTGCTTTAAAATGGTATTGACAACAGTTGGGACCCAGGACACGCTCCATATAGTTTTAAAACCTTTTTCAAAGTGTTATAATCTGCTTGGTATAGATCTGGCCCCAATTTCATACAAAAAAGACATTATCAAAGTATTCCAGTGTGTATTACGGCTGTCATAACCCCTAACACAAAAGTGGACTAGAGCATAAATGCAAATAGAAGCAATGTCTATAATGGATACAGATGGATCTTTGCAGTATAAAGACTCAAGCAAACAAAGGCTTTTCACACTCTAGACTTTCTTTTTAATATCTGGAATTACAGATAAGAATAAATCTACTGAAGCTGCTAACTACTTAAAACAGAACATTTCAAGCCCAGCAATGTATGCCACTTGGCCCATTTTGCTGACAAAGATGCAATCTTCCCATTTTAAATGATTCCCTGAGGTCAGTGTGCCATATTGTCTTAGGAAATGGGGAGGAGGCAGCTGGGGTTATCCCCTCATGATTCAAGAGGGAATTAACACCCATTGCATCAAACGTGCAGTGTCAACAAGTAAATCACTGCGAACACTTGATGAGCTGAAAATTGTATCTAGGCTTCTGCAGAGCTTGCAACGCAGCGGGCTTGGTGGTTGCCATAGCAATCATGTGACAGCTGCTGATTTATTACCTCATACTGCATGATTGTAAAGGTTTCTCAGGCTACCTTCTGCAGTGTTTCGAGATTCGAAAGCCAGACCATGATAAATGTTGGCCATCCGAATGTCGTACATGGTGGAATGCAACATCCGAGGGCAGTGCTTTAAATGCAAATTGTGTGCTTTCTTGCCCTTCCAAGAACATTAAAAACACATGAAGAAGATGAGCTCCGACCTCTGACACCATGATTCTTTGCTGCAGGGATCATAATTTTCTGTGGGACTGACTTCTGAATATTTAAGTAGGCTAAAATAAAAAACGAAGTAATAAATCCCACTAAAGATGGCCTGAGTAATGCATTGATTACAAAATCCAGAATGCTTGTGGCCAGTAATCAGATGAGTCAAGTCATATATATATGACCCTTAGACAGACAATAGCTTGCATTATTATCTCTAATTGACAACTTTAATTAGCTGTCATATCAGACTGTGCATGTGTGTTAGGTGTTACTGAATGGAATATTAAAATTAAATTTAATTGGAGCTTAACCAACAGTCCTTTAGCCTTGCACGTTCTACCATTGTTAAATTTAACTCCCCACACAATGGACACAGTAGTGCCTTTAAGGAAATAATTTGCTGTAAACATCTTTGTTCTTGAAATATTACATTTTAATTTATTAGGATTGCCCATAATTCATTTCATGTGCACAGCAATAAAAAGCTGAAAGAAAACAGGCTTTTGTGCTTATCATGCACAGGAGCTCCACACACTAATTTGTGTATTAGCAAGTCCCAAGTGGGCTACACGTTATTGATTCTGCCATCTACTTTCTACAGTTTGACAGGAAAGAAATTGTGTAGGTTTAATAAAATGATCTCTTCAAGCATTACTGTTAAAGCATTGGTTATCTACCTGCATATTTTAAAAGCTTTTCATAAGCTTTGAATAAAAAGCAGAGAAGAGAATCTTCTTGGCACAGTATATACCTCTCAATGTACAAAACAGGCAGTGCTTGTTGAATAATTACCAGAGCTACTTTTTACATGCCTTAATACACATGCCTTATAGTTGGTAGTCAATGTAGAAGTAGAAAAGGCATGTTTTCCCTAACCATTATGTTTTTGACTACACACATTTGCTAATCCAATAACGATTTAAAATTAAAGGTCTCACATCGGAATTATTATTTAAAAAGTCAATAGCCGCACCCCTTTTCTGTGGCAAAACCAATTTCAGGACTAGTTCCTATATGAAACAAAGCTCACAAAATGCCATTTAAGAAAAGGGAGTTTAAGAGAGTACATGTTGTGATTTATTCAAATTAATAATAAAAAAGTTAAGACAGCTCACAGCAGCAGACAGTTACACATGAGCAAACACTCTGTCCTACTTAATTGAATCTGTCTGGACTATTAAACATTACAGGGAGTTCATGGGTATGTCCCATGAGGCTACCCTAATGGAAGAGTCCTATTGGCTTTAAATCAGACACACATGGAAGCATATTTTAAGAACTGCAATGGTGCTTTGAAAAGTCAGAGAAAAGAAGCCATTCACCTAATTAAGAGGATGAATGTTCAAAAGCAGAACAGCAAATCTTAAGAGTATCCCATTGCTGACCAAAATATCATAGTTTCCACAGTATATTTCAGCAGGGCGAGCCATGATGGACAGCAAATGAAAGCCAATGCCAAAAAATAAATGAATAAAAATAAGGATTATTAAGAAACCCTGGTGCAAGCCTAATCTCCTATTGCGGAGTAACGTTTTCATTCATTCTTTACCTGTTACTTTGCTCAGTAATACACTTCCTTGCAGGGTAGAACAAAGAAAGAAAGGAACTGGATTCGTATAACTGCCACTTTTATTTAAGATAGAAGTCCAGTCACAAGACATTTCCTGCTGGGCAAGAAAAATGTACACACTTCTCTCCCAAACAGCTTTCCCTCAAACTTCACAAAACCCAAAGAGCAAAGCCCTTGAAATAAAACCAGACAAATTCCAAATACTTGAAAGGATTTTTTTTAATGTAGATATGTGTCTGCA
This sequence comes from Anniella stebbinsi, assembly GCA_029215795.1. NCBI lineage: Eukaryota > Metazoa > Chordata > Lepidosauria > Squamata > Anniellidae > Anniella > Anniella stebbinsi. The sequence continues at coordinate 53,536,726 of JARDYH010000003.1, forward strand.
GACCTTGGCAGGCCTTACTTCATCACCTGAGAAGAGTGGACAAGAATGAAATAGAAGATTGTTACTTCTTTCTCCATTCTTATCTTCCCATTAATGAGGAAATACAAAGGAACTTTTGCACCGGTTCACAACAAAGATCTAGTGTCCAGTTTCCAGAGAATGACAACCAAAATGTCTGCAAGCATTTGAGAGCCAGTGTGGTGTAGCGGTTAGAATGTTAACCTAGGACTGGAGAGACCCTGGTTCAAATTCCCCCATAGCCATGAAGCTCACTAGGTAGACTTGGGCCGGTCATCAACCTTCAGTTTACCTCAGAGGATGCTCTTACCTCTCAGGGATGTGCTGGGGATAAAATGGGTGGCAAGGCAGGGGGAGAGAGTCATGTGATTCTGAGCTCCTTGGAAGAAAGGTGAGAAATGAATAAAATAATAACATAAATAAAAATTACATAAAATAATGGCATAAAGGCAACAAAGTTCCTCTGTTGTGCTCCCTCAGCATCTGGCACCCGAAGGTATATTGCCCCTGAACATGGAAACTCCACTGAACCATCATGGCTCATAGCCACTGAAAGACCCATCCTCCATGAATTTATCTAATTCATCCTAAAGCTATTGAAGGCTGCAATCTCAAACACACATCTTAGATAGGGACTCCACTGACACTTTACCAAAAAAGAGAACAAAAGAGGACACTAATAACATTTACCAATCTAAATTTATATCATAGAATAGTGACGTTGGAAGGGGCCTATAAGGCCATCAAGTCCAACTCCCTGCTCATTGCAGGAATCCAACTTAAAGCTTATGTAGAGGTGCAAATTTAGAAAAAATAACTATGATTTAAATAGAAATACAATACAGCTCACAGTAATGGAGAAGACTGACCAGATGACCTATGTACCTGCTCAGTTTTCTATCCAGGTGTGAACCCTTGATGGGCAACTTCAAGACCCCTGCTGCTTCCCTTCCAAAAGGTTCTGTGACTATAAATAGAGTTGTCCTGGACAGCCTGTCAAATAGAAGATGGTTTCAAAAAGATGAATATAGGACAACTGGCCACTCTAGCCCAGGAACCCCCATTATGCATAGTAAGTCACTTCCAAGTAAATACACATGGGATTGAATGTATCCAATGATAGTCCTACATAGAACAGATCCACTTAAATGAGTGCGATGTAACTTAGTCATGACTAACTTAAGTCCCATTCATTTCAATGGGTCTACTCTAAGTAGAACTAACATTGGATACAACCCATAGATTTAGGGCCATCACATCTTGCAAGCTCTATTAAGTTGGGGGGGGGGGTGCAGACACACACACAAACTCAGATAAACAGTCCGTGATCCTGATACAGATCACTCATTCCTCATTGTAAGATCTCTGCGTGGTTAACTATTCCACTACTAAGTGAATGCTCAAATCACGTGACAATTTACAACTCTCTCAAGACCACTCTTTTTAATATTGCTTGCATTTTCCCATTTGTTTTATATAAAGGATTTCTTGCAGAGTTGGCAAGCTTAAACCTTCCCCTTCAGAGGGCAATCAAGCCTGAGTACATGCAAGATCTCCTTTCTTACTGAAGCAGTAAAATTTTTATTTGAAACATGGGTGGGAAAAGATGCAAGTGAATTCACTTCTCCCCCAAGACAATTCTGAATATCCACTCATTCAAACAGGTAATGTTTACCTTATCATAAAAACAAGAGGATAAATGGTCTAGTCAATTCCCTTATAAGCACAGGATGTCTTGTTATCAGCAAATGCACTTCCCGTATTGTGACCATTTTATTGCCATTCCTTCCCCAAGTCTTCGTGTTCGTCATATTTACTTCATTACACCTCTATTACATCTCTTTGTTGGAAGGTATTATCTGCGTCCATTATTCCTATTACAATAATACAATCATTTCTTCTAAAACTTCTCATTTCAATAATCCAGGAAGTTACAATGTTTTAAAGACTTTGCAGTAAATAAGCTTTGCTAATTTAAAATCTTTGAATGTCCACAGTATTTTCTTATATTTAAATATGTGTGCACACATAGAAGCATGTCTGTATTACATACAGACATGTGTTCAGTGGCAGAAGTTAACGTCATTTTCAGCATCAGCCAAAACCATACATGCAAATATGTCTTCCTCTTGGCCGACTTCTTGAGTATATTCAAGAGGCACTGGAGGATTATAATTTTAAGAGTTTTATTGTTATTTTAATAATGTATTAGTTTTATATGTTTTTAATCAGTTTTATGTTTTATATTATTTATATTTAATGTTGTTCCCCGCCTCAATCCAGAGGGAGAGGCAGATAAGAAATAAATAAATGTATTATTATTATTATTATTATTATTATTATTATTATCCTAGCTGTATATGGAGAATCCAAAGGCAGTATTTACAGATTGCAAGACAGCAACAAGCATCTACTAGAAAAAAGCAACAATTAAACCAGATATTAATAGCAATGCCATCAGCCCAAGGCCAAACCGACAGAATAGAATCACCAGAACAACAACAAAAATGGATATATATTAGTTAACTTTTATCTATTTTCTTCCACCCTAAAAATTGGTAAAGATACAGGGCAGCAAAATTATAAGGAATGAAAATAATAAGTGGGGTTGGGAAGAACAGAGCAAGAATAAATTCAAGTGCCATAAATAGATTAGCGGGGACCTTTCCCACAGAAAATATAAGGAACATGAATTTAAACTGAACTAGAAGTCCACTTGTATAGCTCGGTACTTCTAATTTAAGGAAGAAAAGTGGGGTGCAATGATGCATCCTGTTAGTGTTAAGAACAATGCAATTTGAAACCTTAAGGCTTTTGCAAATTAGTCAGAGTAAAATAAAAGCCAGAGTAAAATAAAAGTCAACCTATGTAACATGTGGTGAAGTTTGGGGAAGGTGAACTTCTTAATAATACAATGTTGACTTCGGGGATCATTGGCCATACATTGAACTAGTTTGGCATTCCATATAAGAATGAGTGTTGTAGCTAAAAAGGGGAATCCTGCTGAACAGGGGAATCATCACCACAGATCCAGTCATCATCATATATATATATATATATATATATATAGAAAACTAATTCATGATTTTAATTGTTGCTGCTGTTAATGAAAAGATAGGTGGAATCATCCACAATGCTAGAATCATGTCATGGCTCATACTACATTCCAGTCAATATCCTCTCATGGGGCCCTGCCTTGCCTCATCTCAATTTAACTGCTTCCCAGTTTACCAGCCATCAACCAATCCTGTCAAGCTATGACGCCTATGGAAAGACCTGTAAAGAAATATGGATCTGTTCAGCCTTAGGGCAGCACTACACATTAAGGCTGTTGTGGGAAACACCAGTGGTTACGTTGGTATTACCCACAGCAATCATAACATGGTGCCTTACTCTCACTATGTTGCTTGCATGGCACTTGGGTGCTTTTGAAGAAATCTGGCTGAGCATACACTGAAATAAATAAACTGAAATAAATGTTGAGGAAAAGGCCTCAGCTACCGACTTTATCTACTTTTGCTGATGCAAGGCAGACTCAAATAGAAATGAAGCCGGTCTATTAATGGCTTCAGAGATTAAGATCAAGATTCTGAAGTGTATCCTCAAGCAAGTAGAGAACCGGCGGAGTGTGCAAAGCTTGGGTGTGATATGCTCCTGAGGATTGTTCTTGCTCAAAAAGGCATGCTGCTTCATTTATGTACTTGAGAGCTTCTGCATTGGCTTTCACCTTACATACATCTCGCGATCCTGTCATTTCGACCTAAATCAAATCTTACATGCAACTGGAATGAATTAACAGATTCTTGCCTCACCAACTGTGTTACTTTCAATTGCCCTGAAGGATCTATTTGCCTTCACTTCAGCAACTTTTAAAAAGGAAAAAGGAAAAGGAACAACAGCAACACGGACACTGAAAGTTCAAATGCCAATGTATTTCCATACGTAGCTGCTGCATCTAGCAGTTCATATCCAGGTAAGCCTCATGGCAATTGCACAGCAGCGCACAGACATAACTCACCCAGCATTTCCCCTGCATTTTTCTATTCATCACTAAGAGCTAATAGCATTCATTTCAGTACTATTAATGAATGCGAAACACCAGGTTGATTGTGCCTAGTATGACATAATCCTCCAGCCAAGTCATTGCTGCTAATGCCTAAAACAAAGCAAGAAAGCAAGGCAATTCATCTGAAACATACCTGCATTATCAGTGTTGTGGGCTTACTGCAAATAGCCTATCACTACGATTTTGCCCCAAACCAACGCCTGCTCAGAGTTTGGGATTTGACGAAGTCATCTTAATCTTTTTAATGGCTCAGGAAGGCCAATAATAATTATAATAATAGTATCATTCTAAACGATGGTTCCTTAAAATGAGAATAAGACTTGTGCCTGTGCACTCCCTCTTCTGATTCCTTGCTTTCTCTTGAGCACCAGTGTTCCATATTTCTGGGGTTTATTAAGCTACAGTTTCTTGTTATATCTGGACTGGGAAACTGTGGTTGAATGGCAGACTACAAACGAGAATATCAGACAAAGATCTGATACTATACAGAATAAAAACATACATGAATTAAATAAAAGACAATATGGTGTAATTTTAAAAAGATGTACATAATTTTTTTTAAAAAAAAATCTCCCATAAACTATCTTCATAGAGTCTTTATCATTTATACATTATAAATTTACCAAATTATCTTGAGATATGGGATGGGAAGATTACGACTGATTGAAAAGAGACTTCTTAGGATAACAGAAAAGGGATCTAGCATATATTTTTGCATCGGGGGTGGGGGGGCTGAAAATCCAAGCTTAAGACGTATGCGTTTTCAACATCTTAACAAAACAGCATCTTCCAAAACCAGCTACAAGATTTGTAGAGACATTTCCCATTAAAATGAATTACAACAGACATCCAAATCTTCCAGTCATTTTTTAAAATTTCAGCCTTAATATCTCTACCTCAGTTTTTCAAAGTGTGATCTAAAAGACAAAGCATTCAATACATGGCATAGAATTAAACTGCTGTTTCTTGGAACGATAACATGGCCAGTTACATATGAAAGTAATCTGCTAGCTTGAAAATTACAATGGGGAAAAATATACCACCACTATTTAAAAAGAAATTGAACCCAAGCTATTTGGGCTGAGAGCAAGCCTGTCTTATTGCCTCACTGGCCCCAGCCCTACACTACTCCTAAGCGCTGCCAGTAAGACCTCAGTGTTTGCATGCAAGCCTGAACAGATCCCAATGCTCCTTAAGAATAACACATTTTGAAGGACATGAATAAGGAGGATGTGGACAAACATGCTAACTTCAGAGGGTGAATTAAAAAGGAGGAAACGGGCTGAAAGCATTTCATGCAGTCAAATGTATTATTCTCTGCAAGGATGTCCTCCTAATTCACAGAATACAGCTAATCCTCTTGATGAATGCAGCATGTGTTGTGCTGTAAATGAAAATTGTATAGCCTCTAAACAAGAGAGGCAGCAACTGCTACAAATGCAAATCAAATGACTGTCAGATTGAACACGGCCTTTTCGTCTTCCCCTTTTCTGTAAGCAAACAAATTGCACAAGAAACATTCAAACAATATTGCAGGGCCAAGAGGCGTCTTCCCCAAATATCAGTTAAAACGCCCAATTGAATATGAAGAGAGACGTGCAAGATGGTAGGGGTTAAATTTATCTAAGTTCAGCAATGCAATATTATTAGCACAGCCACACTTTTCAATACCAACAACGCTGCATGTGCCTTTTCCCCTAATAGCAGGCCTGGAACCATGCTTGAGGAGACTCTGGCCAGATTGTCCCCTGCTATCAGCAGGCTTATCTGGTGGTGGTTCTCTGATGATGAAAACCAAGTAACTACTGGGCAGTGGCTATAACTTGTCTCAATGCTAGTTTCTTTTTTATTTTTTTTATTTAATTTTTCAACATATAACAACATAAAATAAACATAATACATAAACAAAACTTCAACGTCCCCCCTGTGCTCCCCTACCCTTGAGACCTTCAATGCTCTAATATATTATACATTTTTCCAAAATTGCAACGATTCTTTTGAAGGTGTACAACCTCTCCCCTTTACTAAAACATATTCTATAAATGATCCCCAAATACTTTCAAAATAATTCTTTTTGGATAATCCCATCCTAACTGTAATTTTACATGTTAATCTATCATTAATTGCAATATCCCACACTCCTTTATACCATTCTTCTATACTATAATTCCCTTGTATTTTCCAATTCTTAGCTATCATTAATCTAGCCGGTGTCAGGAGGTTGTTTATCAATTCTCTTATGTTATTATTCCCATATTCTTTATCAAACATCACCAATAAAGCTAAATTTGGACTTGTTTCCACTTTCTTACCCAGTATTTCACTTATTTCTTTAAAAACTCTTTTCCAAAATTTTTGGACATACATGTCCACCACATATGGAAATATGTCCCCACTTCCTGACAACCCCTCCAGCATAGCTTTGACATTTTCTTATCTATCTGATGTAATCTTACGGGAGTGAGATACCATCTCCAAATTATTTTATAATGATTTTCTTTTATCCTTATTGATAACAACTTCAAAGTTCTTAGTTCCCATATCTTCCCCCAGTTATCCTCGGTAATTTGTTTTTTAAAATCTTCTTCCCAGAGTGTTTTCAAAATTTCTTGTTGCTCTCCCTCCTCTAACAATATATTATATATTTCACTTATTATACCTTTTTTACTTTTATTTTCCCCCTCCTTCTCTCTTGACTCAATTAACTTTTCAAATCTTGTTTCATTTCTACAGTCCTTATTTTTCTTTTTCCATTTCTGTGTCCATTGTTCCAATTATATACACTTAAACCATAAGTTTTTTTTGCTCTCTTAAAACTTCTTCTATTTGCTTTTTGTTAACCAATCTCTTCAGCCAATCTTTCACTTTAATTATTTTTCCCCCTCAATAGCCCTTCCAATTCTCTTCTCAAATTACCTGGGAAGTTCTCCAATAGAACAACTGGGGTTAGAGGAGAAATTCCTGGTATTAATTTCTTTTTATACCTTCCCCAAATTTCTATGATATTCCTTAGGATGGGATTTTCCATATCCTTCAGTTGATTCTTTTGTATTTTACTAAAAAAAAAAAAATTGTAACTCTAACTCTATTTCTCCTGTCTACGTCTCTAACCATTCTAAATCCTCTTTTCCTACTATACTATTTATAACATATCTTAATTGATTAGCTATATAATACATCTTTATATTCGGGAGTCCCAACCCTCCTTTCCTTTGAATCTTATACCATTTCGTTTTATTAATTCTTGCTTTTCTATCTCCGTTACAATAATTGATTATCATACTTTGCCAACTTCTTATTTCTACTTCTGTTATTTTAATTGGTAACATTTTGAACAAAAAATTAATCTTTGATAATATTTTCATTTTAATTACCACTATTCTACCAAACCATGAATGCTTTAATTTCCTATAAGCCTCTAACTTCTTCATTATCTGTTTTTTTAAACTACTAAAATTTATTTCCTCTAACTTTTCTAAATCTTTTGTAATATAAACTCCTAAATAGCGCACTATATTTTTAATCTTCAGATCAAGTTTTGAACTACACTCCTCCCTTTCTTCTTTGTCATAATTAAATAACATCATTTCTGATTTCCCCCAATTTACCTGTAATCTTGTATTCTCTCCAAATTCTCTCAAATGTTGTTTTATTTCTTCTATGCTTTCCCTCGGATTTTCTAATGTCAATAAAGTATCATCCGTAAACATATTAATTTTTATTTTATCTTCCCCTCCTATCCCCTTCAGTCTCTCATCTTCCCTAGTAACATTTGCCAATATTTCTGTAACAATTGCATATAATATTGGGGAGAGAGGACACCCTTGTCTTGTTCCTCGGGCTAAGGTAATTTGTTGTGTTAAACCATCATTTACCATTACCTCCGCCTTATTGTTTGCATAAAGCTGATTAATCACTCCCATGAACCTTTCTCCAAAACCAAATATCTTTATAATGGTTTTTAGTGCCGGCCATTCCACGCAATCAAAGGCTTTAAAAATATCTAAAGCTATCAACCCTGCTTTTAAATTCCTTCTTTTAATAACATTTATTATATTCAATACTCTCCCTATTAAGTTAGACATTTGCCTCTCTGGAATAAATCCACATTGATCCTTTTATATACTTATTTATAAAGGTATTCAGTCTTGTTGCCATGATTGCTGTAAATATTTTAGAATCTTGATTAATTAAAGAAATAGGTCTATATGATGCTGGGTCCGTTAAATCCTTATCTGGTTTCGGGATTAGTATTATCAACGAATGTTCCCACGATGGTGGGGTCTTCTCTCCCTTTATTATATTATTATACTTTTTTTTTCATTTTTGGTACTAAAAGCTCTTTAAATATCTTATAATATTCCAGCCCCTCAATGCTAGTTTCAATGCTCCAGCACTGTGGGAAATATAAAATGGTATCTTGTAACCACATGGGGCTCTAGGCAGGTGTCAGCATTGGTGAGCCCCAACACTGCCTGAGGGTGCCAGGTGATGACAATGTCCCTGCCCAATATTCCTTGTCAGCAGCTTTGTCTTTTGTAAATATTTAGCACTCAGACTAAATTCACACTTACCTGGGAATAAGTCCCATTGATCAAAGTGGGATTCAGTGGTGTAGTGGAGCCAAGGTTCGCAGGGTAGAAGTCCTGGGACTTTCTGATTAACAGGGACAATGATGTCATCTACCACCCCCTCAGACTTCGCTCTCAGCTTAGCTGTAATTCTCACAGTAGCTGCAAAGCTGGGGGATGGTTTTTCCCAGCAACCACATAAAACTGTGACCTATCCCTGTTGTAATGCAAAGGATTTTGGGGTGGCTTGGGCTCAAGTGGGTAATTAGGACCCATTAGTTTTACAAAAGACCTGCCTAATGGAAAAGAAAACTGGCAGAACTTGTTCGTTGACTGAGGGCTCCATCAGACAAGCATTTTATTGCACGCTCGTTATTGAGCTCTCACGGATTTTCGCAAGTCCCTCTCACGATGTCGTCTACCTCCTACGCACCTCCCAGCTCTTCTAGCCTTCTTTGCACAACAAAAAACACCCCAGTAAGTCCAACTTATTTTTAAAGACGGAAGTTGCCGCTATCCCCTGCTGAGTGCAGGAGAAGTGCTGCGAACAGAACTGCCCACTGAATGGGCCACGTGCACGTTGTTTACTTCCTCTTTCAACAGAGGAAGCAATGAGGGACAAATGCGCAGGCGGAGAAGCGATGGTAAGTAAACACAATTTTCCTCCGCAAGATGACACTCTGGGAGATTTTTTAAAAAACATCCCTGTTGCTGGGGAAAGCAACTCCAAGAAAATCTTGATCTGATGTGGATCAATACTGCTACCTGTCTTTTTTGGAAACTGCTTGGCAGCATGGCTATGGAGATTGTCATGATTAGCGCCTGCTCTTCAATTTTTACCACTACACCTGTGGTGGGATTACGGTCAGTCTACAGAAAACCCTTTACATTCTGGAGACTGGATAATTGATCAATAAGGAGCAATTTTTATCACTTTATGCAAGTTTCAAGAGACTCTTGGAAGATGAAACAAGAGCACCAGACCCCTTCTCATTCATGCAGTTGTAGGATCAAAGGGTTCAGGAGGCTTTAGCTTGAGTGCATACAGGACTCTGGCTGCAAGTGTTTTTTCACTGGAGTTGGAAAGATGCACCCATCCAAAATGTTAAACAATAGTTCAAGTTTTGAGATTCCAAGTAATTGAAATTTGAAGTCCTGCTTCAGAATTGCTAGGCAATATTGATACAATGATTACTGTTGGTCGGTCATCATGATGTAATGCTATTATTGGTGATCTAGTGGCAAAGGGCTGTGCAACATGATATCACTTTATTCTAGTAGGTTTTCTACTCATGGGAATATATATATCGTGTCTGGAGGCAGGTAGAGAAATTATTTTGTTTATGCTTATATTAAACATTTTACATCTATGCATTATGTACACACACACACACACACACACACACGGAGTACACATATTACTCCATGTGTACACTATAGATAGATATACTAATGGCCTGCTAAGATTAGTACACATAGTACACCATAGTACACACATTGGCCCCAACAGCATGTGCAAAGTGGACCTCTGACAATATAAGAAATAGCTCTCTCAGAATAACCTTCTTCCACAGACCAGTAACTGAGGCAAACCTATTAGCATCTGGGGATGGTTTCACTATATAGCCAGTCCATATGAAAAGTATTTTTCTGTTGACTATAGCATGGAAAAGAAACAGTCACTGGAAACTGGTGAATATTAGTAAATATCCTATTTATCCTGGAGAAAACAATGAGGCACTTTGTACCATTTGGTAATCAAAATATCTCATATGTACAATAGCAACGCTTCCTGGTATGTGGGAGTGTGGGAGTATATTTCTCTCTAAATACCGTCCTGCTATACCGAATGGTTATTTATACCAAGCGAATCCATACACAGCATAAATGTTAGTGAGGAGAAATGCCCTGTCAACTGGTAGGGAGAATGATAAGATACCAGAACGAGGTGAAAGGACTCCTTGTTGAGCAGGATGACATAGATACCTAGCTTATGAAATGACTACATGGATACTCAGGTAGATGGCAACTTGTAAACTGGCAACTGTATTCACCTCTAAAAGTGCCCCAAATCTACTGACCTAGTTATATGCCATTCATTGATCAGTGAGACATCACAGCTTTGTCTTTTCAAAAGACCAAGGTCAAGCCCCCCACATCCCTGTTTCATTCCTGCCCCTTCCTTGCACTACCCAACAATTCCTTCTTTCAGTGAGCTTGACCCATTCATGGTTAAGAGAAGGGAAGTCAGCAAGAGGGATTCCGTCATGCAATGTTCTGAACATGTTTTCAAATGGATACAAATGTTGCCATGTGAGCACCCCCTGGTGGTCTGTGCAGTCACAGTAGCTGATTCTGAGAAACAAAGCTTAGGCTACATGATGAATTCACATTTTTATAATGCCAAAAATATATGTAACAAGTTCAATATCATTTAAGGTAGAATCTTATGTCTCAGTTCGAAACTGCCTTGGGATTGGCAGATACCATTTTTCCAGTATATTACGTTTCTGAGTACTTTATTGTTGCTGGAATGAATTATAAGCAAGTCTGATAAAAGCTTTGCAGAAAATATACATGCATATATAATATCCATTGCCTAAACACAAAGCTAAATAAATAACTCTGAACCCCCCAAAATAATGCTTCCACATCGTGTCTGAAAGTCTACAGTGGAACAAATATCAGCTTAAGGTGCATACTCAGCTTGTAGCTTGTAAGCCAAAATATCTGCCATCATTCCTTACCATTAGCTACGTTGGCTAGAGCTGATGGAAGTTGTGGACCAAAACATCTGGAGGGCCACAAGTTGCCCACCCCAATGGAAAACATTTCTTTTTTAAAAAAAAATGCAAGTAGCAAGATTCCTGGAAGTTTCAGTGCACTGATTGTTTAAAAACAAGGAAGATTAAGCAAATGTTCTCCTCCAGGCCTTTCTTTTTTAAAAGTTCTAATTCATTCATTCAAGAGGTGGAAAGGAAAATCAAGGAACTGGCAAATTTCCTGTAACAATACGGAGAGCCCATTTCCCTGTATTGTTATTTCAAGTTAAATAAAAATGCATTTGTCCATAGCAAAAGGTCACGATCCCTATAGATGTGCAGAAAAACAGCTTTAAAAATGTGTGCCAAGGTCCACTGAAAATCAATAAGGTTCTCATTGACCCAAATATTGTTTTTATTCACTAAAACACTGAAGAATCATTATGTAGCTGTAAAGCTAATGAAAATAAAAGTCTGTTCTTCAGCTTGTATACACTTGATCTTTTGCCAACACAGAAGAAAAACAAACCTGTTAACATCAGGAGAATTTCTAGTTAAGGCATCTAGCAAATAAAATTTATCACAGGAGTATCGGGTAACGACCACAACCCAACTAAACTGTTACAATCTGTGGGAGAAGGTTTGCTGACACCAGGCCAGGTGCAAAAGTCCACAAAATAATATGCTGCGATCCCAGGCAACCACAACACCCATCTTGAGCACTCCTCATTAATCTCTTCTTGTTTTGTTTTTGTTTTGCAGGCTGCTTGAGTTACAGAGAAGAAGTGGGCGGGTCAAGCAGCCTGCTAAACAAAAACGAAAGAAGAAGAGTCAAGGAATTAACCCTGTAATACACCAGTGAACACTTTGAGGAAGGAGGAAGCAGTCACTATGAAACGTAAGTACTGCTCAATGTGTCCTACCATGCAATGAAATGACTTTAAAAACCATGTTTTTAAACAGAATATAAGTCATTTTAAGGGCAATGTGGATAGGTTCATTGAATGAACACACACACATCACTTTTAATATCACACACAGATTCCGGTACAAAAGAAACAGTTACAATTATTTTGATGTTAAGCGATTAATTGGAAAATTAAAAGCAATAAGAGTCAAAGAAATAACCCCATTGCAGTGGTCAAAGGAGCGTTACTATCCTGCAACAGCAAAAGAGAGAACATTGCAGGTATAGTCACTTTTCCTTTGCTGGCTACAGCCTTGTGCCAGAAAGTAGCAACAGTGTGGAAACCTTGTTAGTGCAGAAAATAGGGCTTAGAAAACAGGATTATGGCTGAGCAAGGACAGGAGACGGCATGCAGAGCAAGTATTGCAAACACTCAAGGAGAGCAGCAGTAAAAGAATTCTTCATGCATTTGCTCTGATCAAAACATCTTTTAATAAATACTCTTCTTTTAGGTCCTCACCTTAATTGCCACATATTACAGAATTCGCAACTCTTCTATGAAACAATACATTCCAACACGTAATGGAAAATGCCCACAGTGGATCTGGGTGACAAAATTTAAAGAGGTTTGTGGAAGAGATGCACAAAACTCTTCAGTTAAAACCTGGGCCAGATCCACACCAAGCAAGATATGACACTTCAAAAATGGTTTGACAACTGTATATGGAGTGTGTCCTGGGCCCCAACAGTTGTCACTACTGTTATAAACCATTTTAAAGCAGTAGTGTAGCTCCTGCCCAGGTTTAGCTGATTAAGCAGGGATTGCTAGTGTTAACCTTGATTAAGGTGCCAAACATCGGGGGGTTAAGGTTAGCGGAAGAAATTCATGCGTGGCATTGGGGCTGGGTGAAGGGACCATGCTAAAGAGATCAGGTTGGGTATATCTGCACCAGTCTACCACTGATAGAAACATACTCGAGGATAAACATTTCTACACAAGCAAGGTCGTATGCGATTCCCATTAATTTCAATCTGACAGGGACACCATTGATTTTTGATGGACTGTGCCCATCAGCATTAAGAAACACAATCAGTAATGTATGACTGAAATCTGAAATCTAGTGTTATTACTAAAGGACTGTACTGACTGATATTACTCATTGAATTAAAGGATCAACTTTAGGAAATCCATTATTGGTTAATGTTTATAAAGCAAATACTAAATTAATAGTTGTTCTTAATTGAGTCACATCTAAGGGGGAGATCATGGAAAGATGGCCCTAAGGTACACAGTAAAGAAGAAAGTAATTTATATCTTATCCCTATCATAGCATACCTTTTAAAATAAAATTATATAAACTTAATCAAAAGTGACTTAATCTTGAGGCTTCAGCTTAAGAAGAGTGACGCTAACAAAATAATAATGACAATAATAAAAGCTACAGCATCATTTAAGTGATGCACATAGAAAATGTGGATTTATGACATTTTCAGACAATGCCTAAGTGTTCAGCTCAGCATTTGTAAAGTCCAAGCAAGTCTAGTTTAAAGATCACAAAGCATGAGAAGGGAAGGCAGGAGCTCTGAAGTTGCCACCTACAGTTACCACCTGGACAGCAAACTGAGCCTACTTTCTCTGCCCTGTAATGCTTTTCACAGACTGGGGATTATGGACTTGTAGTCCAATACATCAGGTTGAGGGAAAGCAGTTCTGCAATAAAGAAACCAACTCAGGTAGACATTATCCCTCGAGAGCATCAGGCATTACAGGGCAGCCAGAAGAAAGCATGAGCCAATTTGCTCAAAGGAACCAGGCAACAGTGCAGCTGGCCTGCCAATGACATAGCTAATCCCCATTTAATCTTTCACACAATAGATAAATATTTGGCCTAGCACAAGAAGGGGATCAAAGACGCCCACCCAAACAAAATTGGTCTCCATCTTTTAAAACAGGGATGGGGAGTCAGCACAATGGAAGGGAGCTCATATGCATTAGCTTGCCTTTCCACAACTATTTCTCCACGAGAAAGATGACGTCACGGAAGCAAGCATGCTTTATTTATGAAACAAAACAAACATAAAAATTCAGCATACAAGGTATTCAAGTTTAAAGGTAAAGGCTGGATTCCCTGAAGAATGAGGTTTGCCTGATGCTTGTGACTATTGCTAGGGAAATCTCAGCTCTCCTCTCTCCTTGTGGTCCTTATTTGTTCTGTTCTCATGAATGGTCTTTCCCCTGTATTTTAGCAATGCAACTCTAGATTGGACAAAATTGTGATAACTTGTGGAAATTAAGGATGTAATCCTAGGTACGCTACACTGGAATAAACTCCGCTGAACATAAGGGGGCTTATATCCAGCCGAGAAGACATTCTTGAGATTGGGGTTGCAAACTTATCTGCACTTAGTTGACAGCAAGTCCTATTGAACTTATTTCTGCATGAACATACCTAGGATCGAACGGCACAAGATATACATTTACACTTGCATTCTAGAATAAAAGAAAATGAGTTTCGGTAAAACATGAACACATGGTTTGTGAACTTTGATATGACAACTCTAAAAATAGGGCTATAGTTTTTTACATCATCATTTCTACCATAGGAATCCCCCAGTGTGCAGTCTTTGGACACCAACATATCTGCTTCCTAAGTATACCTGAATGTGAATAAAGATCTATCTGCTAAGGAACTCTAGGCTGCCGCATTTCATCAGCACACATAGCCTATTTACTGTATGTGTGTAATGTTTTTCCCAATGGCACATGCTGAATTTCCCCCTTATAATTTCATGGTGGCAAACTTCAATCTTCATTTGGCCTTTCTGGCCTGGACAACAAACCACACTATTTAGGGAAGGGTAGCAACAGTAATATAAGTAGGAGTAAAATGTCTGTATTCATATTATCAAGCCACGTATGCTCTCTCACTGCAGTTATCAGTGCAATGCTCTTAATACTGGAACATTAAAATATATCTGATTATACATTTCTGGTAAGTCAGTGTTGTTTCTGTTATGGAGATAAACCTGAGGCTTGCTGCTGAATTCCAAACCAGAGCTAAAAAAAACCTCAGGGCTGAACATTATCCCCTGTGCTATGTCACAATATTTTCATCATTTCAACAGGAAGCTCAGCATCATTAACTTTAAATTGCAATGATACAGGAACCACAACATTGCCTTGGAGGCCGACTTAAAAGGACAAGTATAGCAACATAAATGTAAATGTTCTCTACCAGCTTGAAAAAAAATGCCAACAGTCTCCTCTCCACATACTGAATTGTGTACTTTCAGACATGTTGGATAGATGCAACTGATCTCTAGAAGATGTTTAAAAAAAAAAAAAAAAAAAACACCACTGTGTGCTATTGTTCATTATAGTGGTCAACTTTATACTAGCAAGAAGGCTATAGTGGAGTATGAATGATCCAACAGTGGAATTTTCTAGAGCTGTGCCTCTGCCCTCAGGTGACATCTTTCAGCACAGCTGTGGGAGTGGGAGTGGGGCAGGAGGCAAAAGGGGGGGAGAAGTGGGGGGAGAACTTCTGATGACTTTGGGGCAGTACTCTTGGGGGCAACACGACTTACAATGTTTATTTTTTAGAAGTCAGAGGCCCAGTCAGAAGCTTCTTTTAAACCTCCAAGTTTCTTTCTTGATTTATTCAGATTTTGGCCATAACATCCTTCCTCAGATACATAGTAGGGTGAGGATTTCTACCACCACAGAAAGGGGATGGCAAAGTGTGTTTAAAAGAGAGAAAATGGTGGGGGGAATTTTAAAAGAGCCTTCAGTTAGTCTGCTGCAGCAAAACCAAACAAGTCTTGTGTTACCATAAAGACTATTAGTAGTGCTGTGCAGCACCTCAGGCCGAATCCCCGAAACCGAGACGGGCTGATTCGGCCCACCTCGCCTCCGTTCTGAACCAGTTCTGGGTCAGCCCAAGGCCCCCGAAGCCGAGACACACCGGTACCCAAAGCTTCGGGGGGCTCAGGCCACTTCGGAGCGGCGCTGGGCCTTCCCTCCCGCTGTCTTGGGAAAGATGGCAGTGAGTCCATTGGATTCACCAACCTCTCCCGGCTCTCCCCACTCACCTGCCGCCACAATGCAGTCATCCGTTGTTGCCTGCCGCCGCTGCTTGCCATTGTCACCCATCATCACCAGCCACCGCCATCACATTTTCCAATCGCAGTGGGCAATGATGGCGGCGGCAGGCAGCAGCAGGTGTCAGTGGGCGACAGCGACAATGGCGGTCGATGACAATGCAGCAGCAGGTGAGTCGGGAGCGCAGGGAGAGGGAGATGAGTCCAATGGACTCACCGCTGGCCTTGCTACCGGCTTTCCTGGGTGCTGGCTGCGCAGCCGGCACTCAGGGACCTGCCAGGCTGAGTCACCTCGGGGGGCTGAATCTCGCCGCAGCACCGAGGCAAAGCGGGCTACTCCCAAAGTTCCCTGAGTTGAATCAGGGCTGTTTTGGGGGCTCGGAAACAGCCCTCGAGGCAAATCGGGGGGTGCTTGCACACCCCTAACTATTAGCCAGTGGACTTGACTCAGTAACCTAGTGGACCCTTGCATGCAGATGGTCACAGGTTCAATCCCTGGCATCTCCACGTAGGGCTGTTAAAACTCCTGTCTGAAATCCTAGAGAGCTGCTGCCAGTCAGTGTTGACAATACTTAGCTAAATGGACAAATAGTCTTATTCAGTATAAGGCAGCTTCCCATGTTCCTAAATGGTAAGTGTTAGCAGGTAAATCATAGATTAGCATTATGCGTGAAATCAGGCCATTGAACCTGTCTGAAATACTAGAGAGCTGCTGCCAGTCAGTGTTGACAATACTGAGCTAAATGGACGAATAGTCTTATTCAGTATAAGGCAGCTTCCCATGTTCCTAAATGGTAAGTGTTAGCAGGTAATTCATAGATTAGCATTATGCGTGAAATCAGGCCATTGAACCCAGCAAACAACGATTTTTACCAGGATTCATATAGGACTGTTAAAGTAGAATGGAAATCTACATATTTCTTAACAAAGTTTCATAAAGCACGTCTGTCTGTTTATATGGGAGTCCCAGCGAAGTATTCTTTTAGCTGAAGCCTGTCATCTCTGAAATAGTTGAGCACTGCTTATGATTAGCATGGATTGTTCATGTTGATTTATGTATAAGGAAAATGTAATCTCCTGCAGATTTTACATTTTAAAAATCCATTGCCTCTATTTTAAACTAAACTATTCTCACTCATTCGATGACTAATCAGTCTTTTGCATGACTAATCAGTCTTCTGCATGCCTTGAGCAGTAGCTTAGGCAGGATGATATCTGGCAGGAAATACCTTTTAATGAAATAATTGTGCATTTGTCTGGTCCTTGACAGAGACTAAATAGTATCAATTTCAATTATGAAGGTCTAAAAAAAATCCCTCCATGTATCTGTGGTAACGAATCACTGATTATCTTAATATCATCAGAATTAGACGAATTATCATAGAAATTGGTTCCTTCTATCATCGGGGTAATGGCATAAATCTCATGAATTAGCTATAGAATTCAATACTGCTGAATGGGTTCAAAATGTATGTGCATGGGGGGGGGGGCACTTCTGCAGCTTCTTTTACAGCCCCTTCGTCCACATCCATCCTCGCTGACCAGTTCCATTTTTTGTTTCATTTTTTAAAATGTTTATATTTGTAAGAACCCTAGGGATAAGCCATTAAAATGAATAGGACCTTGATATTGAAAAGATGAGCAGGCTGGTTTAAAAACAACAGATAAAAATGGAAATGGCATGGTGCCACCATACTAAACACTACTTAGCCCCACATCAAGCAGACCTGTAAACAGGATTTGTGAATGCAGTAGAATGGTGGTGGAACAGAAATGAACACAGAACAACCAGAACCTAGATACAGGTAACCTAACATGTTTCAAGTTATAAGTGTGTATTGCATTAATAATGCAACTAAATAGAAATTAAAAGGGCCTAGTGCTTGGTGTTTATCCTTTGCACTCCTTGGACAGAGCACTGTAAATGTCATCTTACTGAGCAATTGGGTAGAATATTTCCTCCTCCATGCTTACCCTTGTATCTTCACAAGGTAAAGGACTGGAGGGTGTGGGGAAAGTTAACTAAATTCCATGAAGGGGTCTGTGATATTTCTGAGGGGCCAGTCCCCACAGTCTCCCTCAGCCCTACATATTAAATAGCAGGTTCAATGAATAACGGACACCAAATACATACCATTAACTATGTGCCATTATTTTAGAAGCATTTCTAGTCCCAAGCCCTCAATAAAGTTTTTACCTGGGCAACTGTCGAGGACAGAAGCGGAGTATTCAGTTTAACTTTGAAGGCAATGGCTGAGAACAAGAACTGAGCTACACCTTTTCAGGTATAACAAGAGCTTCCCAGATCTACAGATTTTATTTGGACATTTGTAAGTTATTGCTTGCCCTGGGCTTTTTAAGATATAAAAACATTTATTCTTGGAAAAGGAGAACACCACAGAAAAGATGCCTTTCAGTACACGAAATTTATCATCAGCACATTTATATCCCAACTTTCTTCCATGGAATTCAAGAGGACATGCATGGGGCTCCCAAGCACACATATACACCCAAGACCTGTTTAGCTTAGCTTGACCAAAATTGCTGCATTAATTAATTAATCAATTTCCAACACTTATGTACAGCCTACTCAACACAGATCTCTGGGTGGTTTGTGAAATTTTAAATCACAATACACTGAAAGAACTTAAACATCAAATAAATTAAAAGCCATACACAGTGCAAACTGAGTAGATAAACTAATACCAGCAACAACAGGACAATACCAAGAGCAAAAAATTAAACACAGATATCATTGTGAGATCATGTCCGGAGACCCATATGGATCCTTGATCTTCAACACTGAACATCTTCCCACGCAAGGGAATTTATAAAGTAAAAGATGCTTAAAGCATCCTTCATCTCATCCCCTTAACTGCTATGGCGGAGGGTTATAAGTCCAGATTTTCCAACTCACACGTATGCTTCTCACCTCTCCAAGGCAGATAGTATACCTAGTTGCTCAGGTAAAAATTGAGGACCCAGCAGTTCACCCTGCTACCTAGAACATCAGTTGCCATTCATGCTGCTGAAGAGGTGAGCCTATCTTCCATGGATAGGAGCTGCTTTTCTTCAGCAGTGCTGCCTGATTCCATTTATCCACTGGCAGTCTTTAAGAGGTTGCAAGGCCACAAATACAGTTGGAAGAAAAACCAGCTGACAGAAAACCTCATGCATCTTGCTGGCACATAATTTCAGCCAGAAAACTTTATTCTCTCGTTAGGAAAGCCAGACAGTATCTCATCACCAGAAAAGTCTTGAAACTCCATTCTGCTTTCTTCCATTTTCAACTGAGGGTCAAACAAATCCTTATAGCCTAAATATCCTAAACATGTGCAATCCTAAACACACTATACATTCTCTTGGGACCAGAATGTATAGATGCCCACATTCGGAAAGATTTTTTAAAAAAATGCATCAGTCTTAGTTTAGCAACAAGATGGCAAGAACCCAATGAAAAACACAAGTAACACTCATTAATGGACTTAGTAGTCAGAATAATTGGTGCTTCCTATGTTTGTTCCACCAAAGATTTCCTTTTTCTCTTTAGCTTCATACAGGTACTGGCAGGCTACATTATATGGATGGTGAAAATTTCCTTGCACATTTCTAGAGGAAACATTAAAAGAAAATTATCAAACACAATTACATCTGGTGTATATCATTAGATGTGTTTCTTCATATCTGAGAAACATAAGCCAGTAAGATCACCTGCTAAATATACTTTATGGCAGGGATGGGGAACCATTTACTCTCCAGATGTTCTTGGGACTACAATGGCCATCAGCCCCTTCCAGCATGGACAATTATTGGGTTTGATGGGAACTGTTGTTCATCAACACCTGGAGGACCACAGCTGCTCCACACCTGTTTAATGACCTTTTAGTATAGTTAGGTGTTTGCCAAAAATTAAAATGAAATACACATAGTTATGAACATTTTGGCCCTGAATGAGATTCACATGCATATTTAACCATACCTGCCCATCAATAAGATACTATTACTGTCAGCTTATATTGAGCCAGTCACCTGTTTAAGGGAAGGGCTTAGATTCAGCGCTATCTACTATTGTTTACTTCAAATGTGTGGTTGCTAATGACAAAGATGCACAGGTCTTGATCCAATTCCAAGAATCCACACATACAGTTCAAGATGCAGCAATCCAGTCATGAGCATCACCTTTTTGTGAGCACAAGTGGCAATCCAGCAGTGAATGGGTGTATGAAAACCTGCTTCTTAATATGGCCTCTTCTCAGAGGATCAGAACATCTGTATCCTGTATGCAAAAGGCTAAATGGCTAACCAAACTGTAACTATCATGATTAACAATTCTATCACCTGTTATGTTCCTGACATTTGAATACTTTGTCAAGCAATCTTCTCAATTAGCACCAGAGCCTCATTTTTCAGAAACCCAATTTCCATTTATGCAAAAATTCTACACTAACACCCTTTACATATTTATATTATCTGCTTTTCCATACATAAAATCATTAGTTATACTAGAACACTTCTGTCTCCCAATTACGCAGGCAGAAGGTTACAAGTCCAATCTGTGACCTCTGGCACTAAAAGGTTTGTGGTGGAATGGTCTCAGGCAGAGGTTCCAGGTTCCCTTGAAGAGCAGCTACCAGTCAGAGGAGTTAGTACTCAGCAAGATTGACCAATAGTCTCACTTCGTATAAAACAGTAACGTCAGGTTTTCATAGAAAACATACATCCAAAGCTCCAGTGCATCATGGAATATCACATGGTCTGGCAGAAATGGATTCCATACCAAAATAGTAATACAAACATTGATCGGACCTATGTTTTAGCAACAGAAAGTTACTTTGGAATGCTTCAGTACTGAAGGTTGTTGATACAGGCTTAGCAGCTAGCCAAGTAAATTTACTTAATTCTAGGACCATTTGCTTGATACTCACTTCCAAATAAATATTTAGGATCAATACGTTTGTCCACTTATATAAACATTTCTTTTTTTCTAGTCATCACAAATCCAACATTTTCGACTGCTACACTTTGCCATCAATATATAGCCATTGTCGTGTCATTCATGGATAGTTGCCCATTCCCAATTGCTCGGCAAAGCCACCTTTTCCTATACCATCCTACTTTAAAGCCCCTCAGGTTTTTTGTGGGAAGGGGGGATGGCATGAATGCAACTGACCTGAATGTTTATGTCCCAAATCTGGAAATATTTTTACCTGCACATGCTTTAAAACCTTTTATTTTCTTTCAAGATCAGAATACTCTAGGTCAGGGATGGGCAGCTTGTGGTGGTATTCCAGAGGTTTTGGCATTTTGCCAAAACATTTGGAGGGCCACAAGTTGCCCATCCCTGTTCTAAGTGGTTACTAGAATGGTCTTTACAAGACTATACATGTTCAAAGTTCCACTGTAATGCTTATTTTCAAAAGTGTTAAATATCAAGGAAGTGCATTAATTTAGCCTGCAATCCTATATACACTTATCTAGGAGAAAGCTCCATTAAGTTAGAGCGAGATTTACTTCTCAATACACATATACAGGATTGCACTGCTGGTGTTCAGGTAATCTTATCAAAATGCATCCAGCAAGTGTTTCATTTGAGCCTAAATAAGACAGCTAATTAACAAATAATTATTTAAAGATTACTTGCATTATCCTACCCTCAGTGTCAGTCTTTACTCCTTTTCCAAATGCAATGTCTTTAAACACAGATCACCCATTAGCTGAGAGGAAGAAGAATTCAGATC
The DNA here is from genome assembly GCA_029215795.1 of Anniella stebbinsi. Classification (NCBI taxonomy): domain Eukaryota; kingdom Metazoa; phylum Chordata; class Lepidosauria; order Squamata; family Anniellidae; genus Anniella; species Anniella stebbinsi. Next base: position 53,558,889 of record JARDYH010000003.1, read on the forward strand.
CCAGGACTAGATAAGTCAGGGGTAGGGAATCTCCATTCCATGGGTACAATTCAGACTACAAAAATTCCCAATCTGTCTGATGGAGCATTCATGGACTCCTCCAGGGGGAGGGATTAGCATTGTACAGGGCAGGAAATCACCGCTGTCATCATTGATCACAGATGGGAGATGAAAACCATGAGGAACTCAGGTGGTGCTGGGTGTGCTGCCCCCATAGGGATGCTGTGTGGTATGCAAAGCCCCTGGGACTTACCCATGTACCACCTTCCCCATTCAGGAGGAGAAGTGTCCTCAGATGAGCTGGCGGCTGGAGTTGCTGAACTTAGTCAGATCGCAGAGACTTTGCTGTGCAGTGCTCAGTCAGGAAGACTTCACTGAAGAGTCCTGGCCCATGCACCTGGCAGATCATCCACACAGTACAACAGCTGGGAACCAAACAGCATTACGGGCAGTGGAGGCTGGTGGCTCCAATGTCAGTGGGGTGATGAATCCTGTCTTGAGTTACAGTCAGAACTCTAAAAGAGCTATCCAAGGTGCTGAACCTGAGCTCCAAAATAGGTTCAGTACTTTAGATAGCTCCTTTAGAGTACTGACTGGTTCTGACTGAAACCTGAAGCGGATTCACTGCCCCACTGACAACGGAGCCACCAGCCACGACTGATTAGGGGTCATGACCACGCCATAATTTGGCCTACTGAAGGCGGAGGAAGGGTCATCCAGACCCCATCCTAACTTAGTTCTCCACCCCTGACGTAGTCCAGTGTGTGAATAGTCTATGACGGCTCAACATATTCAGAATGGGTTGCCTACCTTTTCCTGGTAGGATTCTTATCGCTTCAACAAGCAGAAACAAACAGGAAAATCTCCTGATCCTGGCCTGGATCAAAGTGGTGGAAAGCTTCCCCTTTGACATCTTTGCCTGTTGGGCAATGGTTAACAAAGCACACGATAGTTGCCAGAGAACACAGTAGCACATTCTAGGTTTGAGAATGTTAAGTGGGGAGCGAGGTGGGGGAACAATTTCCTTGTATCTAAAATCCCTCACGTCCGTTCAAGGTGAGTCTAACGGAGTGTCCCACTCCACGTCTGAGTAGGAGATGGCTTGCTCTCTTGGTACCACAGGACTGCTCCACCGGCACCTGATGCAGACGGCCTGGAGAGATGGAGGGCGCTAGGACTCGGAAGAGCCCAAGCAGGCAGCGATGGATGCAGGAACTGTAACCTAGGCAATTAACAACAGGCTGCTTTCTTCTACTTTCGCCCCCTCCCAGCTCGCCCACCCGCCCTCCCTCACACACACACACACAGCGGTCCCCCACTAACCCACCCATACATACAGACACCCAAACTGTCAGCCTCCGCTTCGCATCTCCAAATACTGCCCTTCCCCCCCCCGCGCGCACACACACACACCGTGAGCCGCCGCCGCCTCCCTCTCCCAGCGCCCACACGCCCCTAATGCTGCCAGCCGCTTGTCTTCGAGGGAGAATGGATGCCCAATGTTAACTCCTTTTAAATGATTGCTTTGGGGGAGATCAAGGTGCCATCCATCTCCCAGAGAAAACGCTGATCGTCACAATAGTATCTCATCACTCTCCAAGAGGGCGTGAGGAGTGGGGTGTGTGTGTGAGAGAGAGGGGGGCGTGATTCTTTGGCACTGGGGGGGAAAGACGCAAAATACATTTGCACCTACAAGCCTCGGACAAGAAGAGATCGATAAAGTATAGAAAACATGCGAATGGTCAGCTGCAGGCCAGCCTGGAAATCGGGGACGTGGGAGGGGGAGGAGAAACGAAGGTTCGCGTTTGCTTGGGTGTTCTCCAGGACTGCAGGTTTGGAGGCAAAGTACATCATGCATTTTCCTTCTCCAGCTCTCCTCTCCCCCGTCCATCCCCCCCGCAACAAAAGAACCGCCCCACACACACACAAAATGAGCAGGGAAAAGAGAAACCGGCAAACAAACAAGAGCGGCGGGGGCGGGGAGGCAAGAGTGGAGGGAGAAGAGAAGAAAAACGAACGGGAAAAATTGGGCGGAGGGAAGAATCTGTAGGAAGGGACAAAGAAGGTAAGAAAGGCTCATCCTTACATTTGCCGAAAGCTCTTCACAACTCATCACCAGTCCAACGCCTGCAAAAGCTGCCCTGGGCCAAAGGTGTTGCCGCTTTGCAAAAGCTGCTGGAGCAACCGCTCTGGGTCCCTAAAGTCGCTAGTCCACAATCTTAACGCCGCCAATGTTCAGCATCCTATGCAATTCATTGCATTCATGCTTGCCAACATTTCTCTCTCTCTCTCGTAAGACAATAACGGAACAACAGAAGCATTTTAAAAAACCACAAAAAAAGCCCTCCGTTAACATGTCGCCGTCAATTATTAAAGGTAATATTGAAAGGTCAAGGTCCAAATGCAAGCCTGAGAAATGGCATCATTTCTTTCATACAGGCAAAGCAAATGGAAAGGGAGACGCGGCTTGGTTTGGTTTTAAAAAGAGAACTTTGGAGACAGAGAAGTCATAATAAAAAGACACACAGACCGATGAATATTTATAGACACTCCGAGCTAGAAGAGGTCCAAGGGCGAGCCGGAACCTTACCTGTCGGATGGCTTCCTGGAAGTGCGGGTAGAAATCCTCAGTTCGCTAAATTGCACCACTTCAGGCAGGTTACTATGGAAATCGTCTTCAGGAGGCTTCGAAACCAGCCACGTTCATCTTCTTCTCCCACCGCCGCGAAGGATACTCATCCCAGGGAGCAGATGAACCGCAGGCAAAACGTACCACCGGCTCTGCCTCGCTGTCTGGAGAAGTCACGCTGCCTTCCCCCCCCCCCCCCTTCCTCTCTTTCTCTCCCTTCCTTCCCCCAGAGGACTCCGCGGGGTGATCAGATCTTCCTTGCTGCCAGAGCCAGGAAGTGAAAGGACAGTCTCACACCAGCAGCCCCAGCCCAACGCTTTGCAAGGAGAGGAGCGGTTTCCTAGCCACACAGCTGGAATTTAAAGGGGAAGCAGCGCTTACCGGTTTCTCTACTCCCCACCACCACCACAAACCGGTGCACCCCCTCCCGTTCTCTCGTACCTAAAAACAAAACAAAACAAAAACACAACAACCAGTAGCTGCGACTGGGGGAGGGTCGCGCGCCAGAAAGTTTCCGGCAGGAACAATACAACGCCTGCCGGTAATCTATTGTTGATCAGATAATGATTATGTGCGTCGTGAAAGCTTATCCAATAACTGTCGCGCATTAGGATCCAATGGTTTGGGCAAGGCTAAGGGCTGGGTGTTTAAAATAAATAAATAAATAAATAAATAAATAAATACAACAGTATTTTGCAAACATGCCTACATTACCATTTGTAAATCTATATAGAAAAAAGCCATTTTCTTAATAAAGTAGATTTTTGAGCCATGAAGGCCAAATAATGAGTTTATCATTAGAACCAAGACTGCACCCAAAGCATTCTGGGAAAAACATATATTTTTTTAAAAAAATGGTTGCCTGGGGGGGTTTAAAAAATATATCCCCACGCATGTTTGTTTATTTTCAGCATTTTTAACCCTGCTCTTCAATAGAAAAAGGTTTCCAGAGCCATTGAACATAGAATAAAATATACAGTGGCAAAGTCATATGAGGTATGTGTGTGTAGGGTGACCATATGAAAAGGAGAACAGGGCTCCTGTATCTTTTAACAGTTGCATAGAAATGGGAATTTCAGTAGGTGTCATTTGTATGCCTGCAGCACCTGCTGAAATTCCGCATTCAATGCAACTGTTAAAGATACAGGAGCCCTGTCCTCCTTTTCATATGGTCACCCTGTCACCACGATCCTATGCATGCTTTTTTGGCAGTCCCAATGGGTTCAATAACACCCACAAATAAGTGTTCTTAGAACTGTAACCTTATATTCCGATGCTCTGTTTGTTTATTGGAAATAAGTCCTACTGCATTCAATAGAGCTTACTCCCTTAGGCTATCATTCTTATCTGGGTTAAAAGGCCCATTGAACTCAGTGTGACTTCCTTTTAAGTGACATGCATCAGGTTGCAATAATGTCTTTTCCTTCAGCACGGCATTTTGTCACTTCTGTATGTAATGTGTGACAGAAAGCAAAAAATGAAATCCAATGTGAAATTCAAGGTACAATCTAGCCAATATAAGACACACACTCAAATGTAAGGAATGCAAAATAAAATTTAAAAAGCACAAATTGTATAGGTAGTTTGAGAATGGATTCTTAAGTTTGATACAGGCTGCTGTGTAAGATACAAGGGCTAGGTTACTAACTCCTGTGCCAAAGAGGGCTCTTGTACTTTCATTAACAATATATATGATTATTAAAATTATTATTAAAGTGTTTAAATTAATATTATTTATTAGTGTTTGCACTAATTATTCTTAATTACATGCTTAACAGAAAACTAGCATGCAGAAATGTAACAGGTGAAGTTTATCCCTGCAAAGGAGATAAGTAGTGGGGGAAGTTTCATCTGCTTTCTAGCATTTCAAACTGCTGTTAAAAAGTAGGAGAAGAAGCTCTTTTTAAAAAATTGCCAGCCTTAACTGAGATGAAGTATGAGCCAAATGTTCATTTCTCACCAGACAGTGTTCCTGAGGGGAGACAGGAGGTGCTGGATTCTGCCCTCCCCACCCCATCACTTAGAAACATTTAACACCAGAGTTCAAATGGGCTGTCTGTATAGCCATTGTTGCTAGAAGCTGTGTGTGCACACCTGCTCCCAACCAGACACAAAGAAGAGAATGAAAAGCTCATCAGGTGCCCGGATTCTCAAATTCCCAGCACTGGCAGCATTCAAAGTAAAGCCTTCACCAATCTTCAGGGTGAGGGAGAAAGAGAATAACTATTTTTCATCTTTAGTTATTTGTATTCTGTAAGAGCAATATTTTATTGTGTTTTAATATATTATTTTATTGTTCTAATAAATTTTAATTGTGCCTTGGATCTGCCTTGGGTGCCATTTTTTGGCAGAAATGTGGGGTACAAATAAAACAACTACATATTATCCACAGATGTGTTTATAGCAGTCCTTTATGGTATATTTCCACCTTCTCTGAATGCGGCACACTTTATATTTAGGGATTAATGAGGTATGGAATTCGCTAGCATAGAGTGATGGCCACCAATTTGGATAGCTTTAAAAGGAGGTTAGACAAATTCCTGGAGGAGAAGGCTATCAATGGCTACTGGTCCTGATGCCTATTTGCTACATCCAATATCAGAGGCTATAAACATCTATGCTACCACCAGTATCAAAGGCAGTAAGCCTATGTAGATCAGTCATTGGGGAACATGGGCAGGAGGATGCTGTTGCACTCATGCCCTGCTTGTGGATTTCCCATAGACAGCTGGTTGGCCACAGTGTGAACAGAATGCTGACCTTGGCCTTGGTCGCTTTGAGGCTAGTTCCCCGATTATGCGCATCTCCTGACAATTGCTTTTATGCCTAATACCTATATACGAGAGGCGGAGAGGCGTTGAAGCGCATTACTGGCTGTATGAAACTCGCTTTAAAGTTGTTGACATGCATGCAAATGTTGCTGAAAGTAATGCACTTTGTCCCAGGAAACTGCCCAAACAGGTTTTGCATCTTTTATTCTCCCCTCTGACCAGAATCTCCCGCCTTTGGTTACCTAGGTTACCTGCCGGGAATGATGTGGTTAACCTGTTTGGCTACCTCTCTCCCCTCCAATTTTGCCACCAGCTGAAGTTGTCCCCCCTCCCAGAACTGCTTCAGGAGTAAATGGGAATGTGCCCCATAAGTTTCCCCTTCCAGCACCCTTTGAAAACTTATTTTTAGTCAGGGCTGCCTCTCTCCCCTCCCCCATCGCCCGATTGCCATTTCAAGTGAACTGCTCAGGAGTAAATGGGAATGTGCCTCACACGCACACACGCCAAAACAGACAGGGGAATGCTGCTTCATTCCTTCCCCCTCCTCTTCCCAGTGAGCTCAACCATTGTAAAACATACACACACACACACACACACACAGAGAGAGAGAGAGAGAGAGAGAGAGAGAGAGAAAGAGAGAGAGAGAGAGAGAGACCTCATGTCAGGAACCCAGCAAGAAGCAGGGGAGATGATATATCTAAGCTGATCGCTAATTATGCACACATCCGCACATCCTTCCTACCCCCTTTGTTTCTCGTGAAACCACCTCCATCTGGCCCCATGTCTCCATGGATAAAATAGTCCATCAGGGGAGTTAAAATAAACTTTATTTTCAGTTCACATTGGGTCTCGTCTTCCTGGAGCTTCCATCCAGAGAGACGGAGAACAAGGAGGAAGTTGCCAGGAGGAGACAGGAAATAAAACTAAATGAAAAAGTGGGAGGTTTTCCCAGCGAAGGGGCAGTTCTATGCATGACATCAAGACCATCTGACCGTTAATGCGCCTCCTCACAAAATTGTTTACACGGACATAAGATGCTCTTACTCCTGCGGTAAATGAAAAGTCACTATTTAACACACATTTGAAAATGCGAATAATCGGAGATAAAACACACCTGGAGCCCTGATTTGCACTCCGCTCTTGTAGAGGTAAATTTGGTAATGCACCTTGAAAGAGCTTAGATCGCTCTTGTAGAGGCACCTTGATGGACCCTTGGTCTGATCCAGCATGGTTCTTATATTCTTATGTACACAGCTATGAAGCTCATTGGGTGACCTTGGGCTAACCACTAGCCAAACCTACTCACAGGACTAATGTGTGTTGGGAGGGTGAGGAGCAAATCAGCCTCAGTTCCCCAATCTGTAAACTTGGAAAAATAGTGAGTTTCCTCAAAGGATTATCATTAGGTGAGACAATACTATATAAAGTTTATATGATATTGTCTCATTCATCTAATGATATTCTTCTGAACATGGATCCAAGTGCAAAACAATAATTAACGGCCATTATTTATTTCATTTCCTTCCCCTTTAAGAGACTATCGGGAAGACAGTTATTTGTTGAATAAAGAACAGTTTTTCAGCTGCATAAAACGCCTATAGTCACCAACCATTCTATATCAGAAATCATACAGAAACAAAGCTAAGAGGATGCCTTGAATATAATGTGCTCAGACCTGTCACCTGTTAACTACTGCTTGCTGTTGATGATCACTTATAAACCTGTCCCACTGGCATTATCCAAGCTGCTGAGATATCAAATTCACAAACATTCTAACTGTTGAGACGAGAGGTGTAAGGGCTAAAATAATGAAAAGAATATGCAGTTGCTTTGAGGGAGGTGAAAAGTGCAGTGGGGGGGAGCAACTTGAAATCAGGGGAGTCTTCTGAGAGTAGGGGTGTTGAACTGCTCCCCTAGGATTCCCCAGGGAATCACAGCCCCTTCCCCATGCCACGCCCCTTCCCCACAACCATATTTTGCACTGTTTTTCCTCATTCTAAGAGGTTCCTCAGACAAGCATTTTATCGCAGGCTCGCCACTGCCTGCTTACAGATGTGAGCATATCCTTTAGATAACATCCGCCTCCTGCTCCTTCTGCTCATTTTCCCATCACATAATAGACCCCTTTTAATCCAGAAGGACGCCAGGACTTTCAACCATGTGACAGGGAAGGGGCAACATGTCGTGTGACAAGCACCAGGAACATAACATATGGTGAGTGGTGTGTCATTAAGCCCTCTGTTGCCTTAAGTGTCATCCGAACTAAGCCATTGAATTCAGCCTTTGGGCTGAAAGAGGTTTGAGTCCCCTGTACTTGGAGCATGTTCTTTCTCCCTTTCCCACCTTCACTCAGTTCCCTCCACTTCTTCCTCTCTCAGATCCTGACAGAAGGGCTACTCAGTTCTTGATCTTTAGGGACCTTCTTCACAAGAATTTTTCTCTCTGCCCCTGCTGCTGTTGGATGAAATCCCCCCCAGCCATATTTACCTCTAGATGCAACTTTTCAATTTAACCTTTTAATATGTGTAGTTTTTTTTTAATGTTTTACAGTTTTTAATGTTCTTGTTTTTATCGTTGCAAGGTGTTTTCTTTTATTTGTACATTGTCTTAATTGCTTTTTAGAAGGTATGTATATATGTATGTATGTAAACCTTAATAAATAAATAAATAAAATGCATAATGTTCTTAGTGCATTTCCCCTGCAGTCCTGGTTGTTTGTTTGTTTAACAACGTTAACTCAATGCTTCTTTTTGTGATCACATGATAAAAATCTTGAGAAGAGCAGTGGAGCGATATCATATTAATGGCTTGCAAAATGGAACTGCCTTTATGTGGTTATGTTTTCTAATGGCTACTCAACTTAAAATGGTTACATATTGACCAGGATTGCATGAAATGTAATTTGCTGGTTTGCATGCTTTGTATGTGCCACTTTGGCTTTGCTTAAGAAGCCTATCATTGGATCGAACTTAGGTCGTTTTGTGATGTTCAAACCTGAACACTATGGGTTATTTGTGGACTAAACAACCCAAAGTTAACCTACAATTAGTTATTAGATTAATTTTGGATTGTTTAACCCACAAATATTCCATAGAATTGAGGTTGGCACATCACAAAACAACGTACAACTGGTCCGCTCTGGATTGATTATGCAAAATGGAAGTGCCTTTCACACAGTATGCAAACCATCATATTATAGATTAACCAAATTAATTAACCCATGATTTGCCTATATTGCATGCAGACAGGGCTGTTGACTACCTGCAATTCACTTTCTAAACAATGTGAGAAGAAGAGACCAATTGCAACCTATCTCAGCTGCCATTTTGGCGTGAAAGAAATTGGCTGAATTTGGACAACACATTAAGTAACTGGGGGGGGGAACAATCGTCAGTTGTGTTGCTTATTGTGTTGTGTGGAGGGTAACACGCCGCTCACAAACTACTGACGGTATGCTATTCCGCCCAAATAAGCAACTGAGAGAAATAACTGGCTTGCAAGTTGTTTAACTCGAAGCCAGTTGTTTAAAGTGTTGAGTGGAGGGGTGAATGGGTTAATGGCATGTGGTGAGTGGGTTAAAACACAAGCCCATAGAGGCAGCTGACAAGAGCGACCAAAGCGGCGGCTGCCACTCTGCTACAACTGGTGCAACTTGCAGAGGCTGCTGGGATAGAATTGGGAGGACTGAGGGGTGAAGGAGGGTGGGGAGAGGGGCGGAGACTGTGTCAGTCAAATGCTGGGTTGACTATTAGTCCACTCAACGCCAGCCCCAACCACCCACAGTTGTGCAGGAATATGTTGTGTGAGGAGTACCCACAAAATAACCAACTGTGAGTGGCTACTCAACCCACCATTGACTAATGTGTTGTCCAAATGCAGCCATTGAGTTCTTTGTTGTGCTAATCACAGTGCTGCAATGTACAATGATGTTGCCAACTGGCCAGGAAAAAGGTGTGTGCTGGTCTCATGTCTTTACTGTTGGGCCTAGAGGTATTATAAAGGAAAGCTTTTTCAAACCATGGAGAGTAATATCCTTACCAGCTGAGGTTTGCAGATCAAGCTACTGTTCAAGGCACAGGAGTAGGTCTTGGTCTAAAAGCCAGCAAGCTTATAGTGCAAAAATGGGTTGTTGTTTACTGCAGTAAGTGTTTGGAGATAGCACAGTTAAAGAACATTGTAATAGTAAGAAATAGAAAAGTAATTTTAATAAGATGTGGCAAAAGACAAGTACTAATAGTCAGGTGAGCCAAATGATCATTACTAAGTTCTCAGTGTTAAGAGCTGTGTACTAATAATGATACTACCTATACAGTTTAAAATGGGTTGTGCATTCGTTACTAGAAAAATCCAATAAAAGTTAATTGGGCCACACCTAGATATGAGCTGTACTGTTTCACAGACTTATAAAATAAGGCTCTTAAGAACTTTAATAACCCAAACAACTATACCCTTGGGGAAAGAAAGCTTCAGATAGAAGAACTCGGGGGGGGGGGGAGAAGCAATTTGTTTAGCAGGGGGGACTACAGTGAATGTTATGAGCTTGGTGGCTATTAGTACATTGAGTAACACTGTATATAATGTCATTTGCATATCAGTGTCATGACTATGCAGGTGGAAGCCTCAATCAATAGACACGCTGCACTCCAGTTAAGAAGGACCATAATTGTTTAAATTGAGATTTCCTTTATTTTTCATATTGTAGAGCTGGAAAAGTGCAAAAAAGGGGCTGGAAGGTTACAACACCTGGGATTGGTTAGCTTGGAAAAAGGAGGCTAAGAGGTGTACAAACTTATACATGGCGTGGAGAATGTGGATAGGGAGACCTTTTTCTTCCTCTCCCAAAATACTAGAACCTGGAGTCATCCCATGACGCTGACTGGTGGGAGATTCAGGACACATAAAACGACATACTCCTTCACACGATGCATAGTTAAACTATGGAATTTGCTATCATGAGATGTAGTGATGGTCCCCAATTTGAGCTGCTTTAAAAGTCTGCCCTCTTTTGTATCTGGTCACACTAGGCAGGGGTCCTGCAGCTTTAACTGTGTGATGAAGAGGGAATTTCACTAGGTGCTGCATACATACAGATGACATCTGCTGAAATTCCCATTTCGATACAACTGTTAAAGATACAGGAGCTCTGTCCTCCTTTTTATATGGTCGTCCTAGTTAAGGGCAAATAACTTCTCTAGATCCAACAAAGATTTCCCCACTAATGCAGTGACATATATGTATTTCAATTCCATAATGAGTAAAATGTATAATTGTCAGAACATAAACCACATACAGAACATTCTGTCTCATTTCTGCCCAGTTATGACAGAGACCAAGGGTTGGAGAGTAATTTTTACAAATAAGCCTTTTTTTTAACAAGGAGATTCTTCTGTCAAACGGCTATCTATCAAATATTGTTTGCCATTTACAAAAGGATTAACTCTAACTTGAGTATCTGATTTCATTCGTATGCATGAATTATTAAATGAGCTGCATGTTTTGCTTATTTCAGATTAACAATATACTCTTGAAATATTTTTAATTATTTATTTCTAGGAAAGAGATTGCTAGGGCAGGAAGACAAACAGGCTGTCCTGCCACATTCTGATTTGTAACTGTCCATCCTTAACATGGGGAAATTACCTAATAATAACAAGGGGAAAGAAAATAAGATCACTTTCAGGTCCTCTTGAGATATTTGTAAATCAATTTTTCCCTTCAGTTCTGAATAGGAAAACATTAGGCTGATTTACAATGCAGTTTCTCCCCCATGAGATAAAAATGCATATGTTTCATGCAAAACAGGAGCTTGTTCACATGTAAATGTGTTTCGACAATATTTAGGACAAGTGGGAGTGATGCATTAATTTAAAAATGGCAGGATTTTGCCTGGTGTATTTAAATGAGTTCAATTATCTTAGATTATGTATACTCGTGTAAATGGAACGGCAAAACAAAGAAAAGCTTACAATTGCAAAATAATAAATCCATCCCAGTGGGATATATTCAAGTGATTTGAAATGACATCATCGTTGTTTGACATGTGACCTTGTCCACAAATCCTGGAGGGCTCCATCATCAAGTATAAAGGACAGATTACCATCACTTTCTATGTATTTTAACAAGGCTTTCCCTCAGCCACTCTAAGTGTTAATCTCAAGCAAAACCTAGGGTTAACTGTTTTTTTTTCTCCCTTTCAACAAATGTGAAAGTAAAACAAAACATTTTTTTTAAGTCAGAGTGTTCCAAAGGAGACTAGTTTGGGTCGTTTTTAATGCAGCCACAACACACTATCTGGAATGGAACAAGAATAATTGCTGTTAACAATGATCACCCAGGAGTCAGAAGAAGGGAAGCGGGAATGGGATATGGAATATTTTTCCCTGCTGTCATTAATTTGTAATGTAATTGTTCTGTCCTAAGGATTTTCTGAAGGCACTGAAATGTTACCCCAGGATATAAGAGGCATAGTGCAAGTATCTCAGTAACACTCCTGCTATTAGCCTGGCTACTGAAGGGGTGGGGTGGGGAGATAGGAACTCTTAAAACACTTCTACTGGGAAATCCCACTGATGTCAGTGGAACTAACCTCCGTGTAAGTGCACTCAGTAGCATGGCATAAATGAATCAATGGGTTGCCTGCCCTCACCCCAACTCCTTAGGCTGAGGTACTGCAAATGAGGAATAGCTAGAGACACAGAGAGAATAAGGTATCCCTCTGCAATGGCAATGTACAATTTATGCTGCTGCTGCTCCCAAATACTTAATAGCTGGAATTTTCAAGCCACTCTCTCTTGAGGAATCTTAGTGAGGAAAGTGGGACTACTCGACATAGTAGTTTAAAGACAAAAGGCTAAGGGCTATGTCTAGAGAGATTTACCATCTAGCGCAAGGGTTTGGCATTACCATCACTTCTGTGCAACGCTTTACATGTGACTCGCGCTGACCCTTTATAGCCTGTTTGGACTAGCAGCAATCAGCTGAAGGATCAGCGCAGACCCCATGTGGATTGTGAGTGTCAGCTGTGCTGATTCAGTATGCTTGTCACTTGCAAATCCATCCATCCCAAAGCACTCTTAAGATCGTTCAGTATTCTAAAATGCTAAACTTATCGAGGCACATAAAAAATGTAGTATGCAAAAATAAGGCTGTTTCCGATTAAATCCTAAATGTTCCTTTTTGGTTCAATCTTTTACAGCTCAATTCTATCCATGTTCACTCCAATGTAAATCCCCATATGAAGCACAGTGGGGCTAGCTCCCAAATAACTGTGCAGAGGATTTCAGCTGGGCAGTTGAGTCCTGGGCCCTAGATGGCTTTTTAGCAAATAAGGTGGCAAACAATTGTTAATAATAGATAAATAAATAAATAAATATTCCTGCTGACTTCAGTTTAGTATTGTTTACTCTCAAGCAAGCATGTTTTGAATGTGAGGGTTGTTTAACTCTCAGATAACCCATGGTTGCCAGATTTGTGAGACATGACGCAACCCCCAACTATTCAAAATGGCAACGGCATAGGTGTGCACACAGGGTGTGCTGGGTGTGCCCAGGCACACCCTGATCCCTGGGCCCCTCTGCTTTCCTGCACCCTTGCTTGAATAGGGGCTTTTAAAAGGATGGGAAAGCCTTCGGAAAGTGGCCATTAGCATCCCTGGGGGAACTACGAACTTTCTGGAGCCCATGGAAAGCATGCTTTCTCTCTCTCTCTCTCTCTCTCTCTCTCTCTCTCTCACACACACACACACACACACTGCTCTAATTGGAGCCTTTAAGATGCACAACCTAATGAAATGAGCTGTGCACGCCTAGCACACACAACTGGCATGCGCTGCCGCTCATCAATGAGCCTGATGTTTCATGCAAACCAGCCCAGTGTCTCTGGAAGAGGAACACTCTTTTTACATGGCAGAGAAGAAATTCACAACAGGAAACAATTTAACATAGAACAAGGAGTTGTCTGGGATCCTGGAGAGGAAAAAGCATTGGGAAAGATAAGATGGGGTGTGGATGGGTTGAAACTCTCAGCAGGAAAGTTTTAAAATTACCTCTACAAGGGAAAGTTTACCTTGTGGGAAGTTCTGGCACATAATAATGGGGTAACATCATTAGGTCCCAGACTGTCTCTCCTTAATCTCACAGACATGTGTGCATATTGACTTTTGATGGGCCCTTTGAATCTCACAGGAATCCAATTCATGACAAGGCTCCACTCCCTCCAGTGCCATGTAGAGAGCCACCTAGGTGTAGATTTCTTACTGCATCTCTATGCTGCATCTCTATGCTGCATCTCTATGCTGTATCTCTATGCTCTCAGTACCTCTATATTGCTGTGGTAATCCAACAGAAGAATAGTCCCAATGGTACTGCTTCTATTGTAGGCCTTGCTAATGGTCTTTATAGCATGGGGTGGACAACATCATTGCTTCAGTGTATGTTGTCTCTTAGAGAAATGCCTGGTTGCCAGTGAACAAGGAAGTCAGACTTGGGTTGTGACGAGTGTAGACTAGCAGCTGGACCTATGGCAGAAGGGAGCTCCTTGTCAGCGTGAGTGAGAACAAGTACTTCTGCTTATTAATCCTTCTCCTTAGGTAGCCTTCTGTATAAAATTACCTTCCTGGATCAGATCAAAGGTGCATCTAGTCTACGGAACCTGGCAAGTGATGGCCTGCTGATGGGTACAGTGATGAAACTTTGCAAAAGATGCAAACAGCTAAGGTTTATCTAGTCCAGTGCTCAGCCTTTAACAAGTGACCTTCCATCTCCATCAGGAGTAGTCAACTTGTGGCCTTCTAGATGTTTTGGCCTAGATCTCATATCAGCCCTAGGCAGTGTAGCCAATGGTAAGGAATGATGGGAATTGTAGACGGAAACATCTGGAGAGTCATAAATTGCCTAGTCTGATCCAAATAATCATGGGAAGCCTGAGCTAAATTCCCAGGGAAAGATAGGCAGTGATCCTTTGTTGTTGCTCTGGTAATCATCTGAATATTCAGATGCCCTTTTGTCGTATTGTGGCACAAGCCCTGCAGGGTGTCTGCCATGGCACTTCCTTTTGCCAGCAGGGCTAGCACGGGGACAGGGAATACAAGAGGATGAAGAGGAGGTGCAGACACCACTAGGTTAGAAAGAGAGAGAGAGAGAGAGAGAGAGAGAGAGAGAGAGAGAGAGAGAAAGAAAGAAAGAAAGAAAGAAAGAAAGAAAGAAAGAAAGAAAGATTGGAGGACTGGCTGGTGGCAGGTGGGGACAGTGGCTTAAATGTTCTGCAAATGAGGAGGCATTGACAGAACTATGCCAACAGTCCACTAGAAACTGGTGTCGGCCCTGGTTATGCTCACATGAAGAAGAAATACTTCCTTTTGTTCTAGTCCCCACTCGGCCAAGGAAACCCACTGGGTGACTTTGGGCCAACCCACCTGACAGAGTTGTTGTTGTGAGGATAAATGGAAAGGAGGAGGATTATGTACGCCACCTTGGGTTCCTTGGAGGAAAAAAGGCGGGATATAAATGCAACAATAAATAAATAAATAAATAAATAAATTTTGTTGCATTGAAATTACTGCAAATAAGCTTCTTTGGGTGAACCTAAATACTAAAATTATGACACAGTACCATTTCTTTATGTCTCCACAATGTTTATGATTTTAGAACTGCTAGACTAGTGTGGCCAGATACAAAAGGCATCAGGACTCCTGCACCTTTAACCGTTATGTAGGTGCAGGAACCTTGTCTTCTTTTGCATCTGGCCAACCTAAACTTTAACCATCCTACTTTAAGGGAGCTTTCCCCTCTTAAAGGGACTTACAGTCCAATCCTATACATTCCTACACATAAGTAAGCTCTAGCGAACTCAATGGGACTTTTTTCCCCCAGGGAAGTATATCTCGGATTTAAGTCTTTCTCCACAGGAAAGTTGATCCAACCCTCTGGTTATTTTGATTGCAATTGTCGGTACCTTCCCTCTGTTTCTTGTGTAGCTAAATCATTATTTTATTTTATTTTGTTGCACTAGTAGGTAAGTGTAGGAAGCCACTTCCATCAGAACCAAAGTAAAAGAAAGAAGAGAGTAGAAAGCATTTGACTTGTGTAGTTAATAGGTCACCATTCTACCATCCTTTCCACAACACCCATACAGTCAGTGTTATAGTTCCTTTGTGTCATACAGTCCAAACTAGAGATGAATAGAGACCCACAAATGCCCTAAATTTTGAAATAGATGTTTGGAACTTATGTGGGGGGGGGGGGGGCAAGTAGTTTGTGTAGCAGACCAGAATTTCTCTAATCTAAATTACAAAAACAAACAAGAACCACCAAACCAAAAGATTATCAGCTTGTGATATTTATCCCGGGGTGCCTCTACAAGAGCAATTTAAAGCTCTTTCAAGTCGCAGTAAAAAAATTACCTTTACAAGAGTGGAGTGCAAATAGGGGGTTGAGGCGCGTTTTCTCTCCGATTATGCGCATTATCGAATGCACGTTAATTAGCGAGTTTTAATTCTCCGCGGCCGTTAAAGCGCATTTTGACCATGTAAACAAGCGATTCTCCGCATTTAAGCCACTTTAAAGTGCGTTTCATATTGCTGGTTATGCGCTTCACCGCATGTCATTTACAGGATTTAGGCATAAATGTGATTGTGAGAAGATGCACATAATCGGACAACCAGGCGCCAAACCGAATTCTTGTAGAGGGGACTAAAGAGACAATGTGCTCTAGCAATTTCTAGGAAGTCAGAATATGTTTATTACTGGGATGAGTTCCATTTATATAACTGAAATATAATTGGAGTGTATATTGTTGTGTATGTAGATCTAGCTACTATTGCCCTAGGAAAGAAACATATGAATCTAGGTACTTCATGTTGCCTTGGGTGCTGCACAATCCTAAAATAACTTGACCTTTGCTGTGTCTTGCAAATTGATTGTTTGAACAGGCTAGTTTGTTGTTTACAGCCATGGTAACCTTAGCAGAAGATGTAACATGGGCAAAACTGTAAGTCATATTGTCTATGTTTATCATCACTCTCTCAATCAATGTGCCTGTCTCTTCAAGGCTCGGTGCAAGTGGCACATTGTGTGCCTGGAGTTTTTCAGCTTGCCAGCACTGCAGGCAAGGTCCACCACAGGTGGCCCAATTGTGCATCTCAATGGTTGACCAGCATTGTCCGCAAATTGTCATCTCTGTGATGAATTATTGTGACAGCATAATAAACCTCTAGCTAAACGGATAAGGCACTCGACTTTCAGCAAACCAAATGTTTGTTAATTAGTGCACTTTTGTAAACATGAAAGTCATTGGTTACATTTTAAGAACTAAAAAAACAAAAATAGCCCCCAAAATAGATATGAAAAGAGGAAATGTTGGGCAGTGTCCAGTACCTTCACAGCGCTAGTGTAAATCAATGCTGGTGCAACATCACTAGTACTTGCTAGGCAAGTTTGGTGGCAAACCACACCGCTGATTTCAGTGACAAACTGCCAGTTTCCCTGCTTTGCCTGGCAAGCACTAATGACATTGCACTAGCATTGGTTCATGCTAGTATATGTTTGGTGCTAGCACTATAACAGCATTGGATACTGCCCTTTTTCAATTTCATTTAAAACAGAAAATATCCAGCACTTGGGGTGTCTCAAAAACCCAAGGACAGGTGTGCAAAAAAGGGGGAGATTTTGCTCATTTTCTGCAAGGACAATTGGAGGGGGAAAGACTCACCCAATTCTGCTTGCATGTACCCCCCATCAGTCCACCTTCCCCCAGGACTTAACTACACCTTACTACAAATTCCTAGAAGTCACACCATCCCTGGCAGGAGAAAGGTCTTAGCTGGGGTGATGGGAGTTGTAGTGCAGCTCCCATGAGCCAAAGTGGAAGGAATATCAGGACACTGACTAATCTCCTTTGTTATTTGGGCAAAATACAGGGAAAAGAGGGGAAGACCAGATGGGCTTCTTCCATCCAAGGAGCTGCCATGCTGCAGGAGCCATTCTCTGCCTGGTCCCCAAAGTAAGCTTTTGCTGAGTTGGGGAGAAAAGCTGTTGCAGGCAGGCAGGCAGGCAGGGAGGCAGGCAGGCAGGCAGGCAGAATGGATGCATGTTACCAGCCAGGGAGCTTGATTTTCAAGAAGGCAGATTGTTTTGGGGGCAAGCAGCATGCCCATTGTCTATTCCTATGCAGCACACCAACAAATTGAAAAGACAACCATTTAGCTGTTGCATTGTTTCATTCGCTTCAGGAGAATCAACCACTGAAAAATTCTAGACTATCTTGGCATAGCAACACAAAACAACTTATGAAATTGTGAAAGACACCACTGGAGAGAATAGAATATATTTACTAATATGAGTACAAGTACATGTGTTTCAGGTAATGCCTTTTTCAGGGTGATAGCAGTGAGGGTGGTAGCAGCCACATTTACAGGGTCAATGAAGTCCACAATGGCACAACTTCTTATTGATGCCAACACCTTCAACAGGCTTCATCTACACCAACCAGGATATTGCACTATGAAAGCGATATAAAAGCGATATATAAAAGGCAGGAGCCACACCAAGCAGGATATAGCAGTATGAAAGCATTATATGGTATATGTCGATGGGCCCTAATGGTTGTCAGTGCACTTCAATACTTTTATTTATTTATTTATTTATTTATTTATTTATTTAACATTTGTATACTGCCCCACAGCCGAAGCTCTCTGGGCGGTTTACATAAGATTAAACAATTAAAAACAATATACAAAAATTAAAACAGCAAAAACATACAATATACACACAATATACACATACATTTAAAATCACTATAATAACTTTAAAAAGCTATAAGCCTAAAAACAAAACAAACCCAGGTTCATCAGATATTGCTAAATGCCTGAGAGAAGAGAAAAGTCTTGACCTGGCGCTGAAAAGATAACAATGTTGGTGCCAGGCAGGCCTCATTGGGGAGATCGTTCCACAATTGGGGCCACCACAGAGAAGGCCCTCTCCCTTTTTGCCAACATCCGAGCTTCCCTCGGAGTAGGTGCTCAGAGGAGGACCCTAGATGTTGAACGTAGTGTTCAGGTAGGTTCATTTCGGGAAAGGCGTTCCGTCAGGTATTCTGGTCCCAAGCCGTGTAAGGCTTTATAGGTTAAAACCAGCACCTTGAATCGGGCTCAGAAACACACAGGCAGCCAATGCAATCGGGCCAGAGTAGGTCTTATATGCTCGAACCTTCTGGTCCCAGTTATCAATCTGGCCACTGCAATTTGCACAAGCTGCAGCTTCTGAACCGTCTTTAAAGGCAGTCCCACGTAGAGTGCATTGCAGTAATCTAACTTGGAGGTTACCAGAGCATGGACAACTGAAGCCAGGTTATCCCTGTCCAGATAGAGGAGTAGCTGGGCCTCCAAATGAAGTTGGTAGAAGGCACTCCATGCCACTGAGGCCACCTGAGCCTCATGCGACAGAGATGGTTCTAGGAGAGCCCCCAACCTACAAACCTGCTCTTTCAAGGGGAGTGCAACCCCATCCAAAACAGGTTGAAAACCCTGCATCCAGTCAGCAGAACCACCCACTAACAGCGTCTCAGTCTTGTCTGGATTGAGTTTCAGTGTATTAGTCCTCTTCCACTCCATTGTCGCAGCCAGGCACTGGTTCAGCACATCCACAGCCTCACCTGATGAAGATGAAAAGGAGAAATAGAGCTGCGTGTCATCAGCATACTGATGACAACGCACTCCAAAACTTCAGTTGACTGCACTCAACGGTTTCATGTAGATGTTGAACAACATGGGGGACAAGACTGACCTCTGCGGAACCCCATACTGAAGAATCCACAGGGCCAAGCAATGTTCCCCAAGCACCACCTTCTGGAGCAGACCCGCCAAGTAGGAGTGGAACCACTGCAATGCAGTGCCTCCCACTCTCAACTCAGCCAGTCGTCCCAGAAGGATACCATGGTCGATGGTATCGAAAGCCGCTGAGAGATCAAGGAGAATCAACAGAGTCACACTCCCCCTGTCTTTCTCCCGACATAGGTCATCATACAGGGCGACCAAGGCTGTTTCTGTACCAAAGCCAAGCCTGAAATGGATCTAGATAATTGGTTTCATTCAAGAGTGCCTGGAGCTGGCTCGCAACCACCCGCTCAAGGACCTTGCCCAGGAATGGAACATTTGCTACTGGCCTGTAGTTATTAAGATTTTCAGGGTCCAAGGAAGATTTCTTCAGGTGTGTGGCTGCTGCCTTTTATATACCTTTCATACCACTTTCATAGTGCAATATCCTGCTTGGTGTAGATAAGGCCTGTTTCAGAGGGAAAGGAGAACTGCGGCAGCATAGCGTGCTGGTGCTGAAGTCAACCTCATTATGAGCTGCAGTGCCAGCTCTAGGTTTGGAGGGCCCTTGGGCAAGGACCCCTCCATGGGCCCCCTCCCTCAATGAGTCTGCCTTCTCACCACCATGGTCACCAGCTGCTCTTGCTCCTCATCATTGCTGCCATTAGCTTTTTTGACAGGCAGAGGAGAGCCAGTGAGCAAGTAGGCAGTGGCATCTACTACTCTTTCTTCTCCTCACCACCATTGTCTGGGACAGAACAAAAGGTGGTTGAACAAGCCGCCTGCAGTGGTGAAGAGGAGGAGGAAGTCCAGGGGGTTTGGATCCCTGCTCGGATGTGGGCCCTCAGCACTTGTCCAACCCTTCATGCTGGCCCTGTTGTAATTAACCTGAAAATTCCAAACTGGGCATGATCCCTAATTACAAACTCGGGTTGCATTACTACTATAGAGTCTTTTTGCTTTTTTTGCTTTTCTTTTTATATATATAATTGAAGCAGACACTTGTGAAATGTATTTGATCAATAACATTAGTAGCTATGTTCCTTCAAAAATTGACAAAGCTACTACAATGCAAGAAGTGGCAAGTGACCTTTCTTAACTCAGTTTTTTTCAATATGAGTTGTCCAATGTAGAATATGAGTTTCATTGGCATAGACCTTTTGTTATTCTGTACCTTGAATTTAACATTTGCCAGTAGCGTACGGATTTTAGACATTTTGATATATAGAGAGAGATATAGATATAGATATATATAATAATCTCAAAATGTCTAAAATCCCTACGCTACTGGCAAATGTTATCTGCCATCAGCACTTGTTAATATGTACATGTGAAGCTTTTGTAATCAGCCCACATTACATAATTCATTTCACAACAATTGTTCAATAATGGGAGTCAAGAGGGGAGGTAAATTGGCTATCACCTATCATGAGGCTACTATTTAAAATGGATGCATGAACTTGGATCTCTATTCTTGAGGGTTTTCCATATACTGATAAAATCTATAATCTGTCCTTTTATTTGCTCTACTGAATGTTTTCGTTCAGTTATGTTAAAAGATTTGGCGTAATAATAATGTAAGGAGACCATGGCTAGGCATTTAGGTATCTCTTATTAAAACAAATTTATTGCCTTTATCTTGCAAGATTGTTGAACTTAGGCAATATACTAGAGGATAATATTTTGCTTCAAAAAAGAAGAAAGCACACCATGTTCTTTCAAGAAAGAGAAGATGAGTAATCTGGTACGTACATTTTCTTATGAGGACTAAATATTTGCTGCTGCATTGTATGGTTTCAATTTTTTTGTAAGACATTGAATTTTGATATCAGTGGGAGGTTTCTAAGTCTGTATTGTAGAATTACAGAAGAGCTAAATATAATTCTGTGGCTTGTGACAGGATACAAAGACTAAGGGCTGATTCATGTTTTATTATCTTTGCCACATTTATATTATATATACCATGGAAAATGTGGAGCTTGAAGTAGAGATGCATATCTGTAAACATGGGGTCATACAATGGACATGCACCAAAAAACTGTAACTCACCATGGCACTCTGGCACATGGGTGCACTGCATATTTGCAGATACACAGATCTCCTTCAGGACATTATGTTTCTCCACTGCAACAGGTATTGGTGTACAATGCTTCAACTATATAGGGCTTTTCTACATGAGGCATTTATCATGCACTTGTCATTGCTTACTCGTGGTTGTTTACAGGTTCTTTAGATGATGTCATGATGCTCCAGTTTCACTTCTATATCTAATCAGCACTTTCGGCCAATTTATTTTAGAGCAGGGAAAATATGGCATTTAACAGTGAAAGTGAATGCAATTGCAATTTTCTCTTGTGTATTTACACTATTCTGCTATACCACAGTGCCACCTAGAGGTTATGTAGTGAAAAAACAACAAAGGAAATGTTGTTTTTTCGTGTAGAGCTCAGCTTCCAATTGTGTGATAAAACCGATAAAACCTAAGAACACTTACTGGGAAACAGGTCCCACTGAACTCAGTGGAACTTACTTCTGAGTAAATACGCATACAAGCAGGGTGTAAAGTAGCAGGACCCAAGTTTGGTCACTATAGTCACAGAAACGAAGGTATATATATTGTGCCAGGAGCCAGCCAGCAATAGTGTGTAAGGGGCAGACAGAAAAGCAGTTCTGTTCTGATCACCATTTCTGCTCTGCAACAATTTTTCCCCAGCCTAAAGCTGGTTCATTCCTGCTTTCTGCAGGTACAATATTTAATGCTATGGGTTATAGCCAATGTTAGTCCTACTTAGAGTAGACCTATTGAAATCAATGGGACTTAAGTTAGACTAACATTGGATACAAGCCTATGAGACTCAATAAGCCGAAATAAAACAACTATGGGGGAAAGAAGATCTTGATGGTTTTATTTTTGAAACTCTTGATGGCAGTAGAGGCTAGTGATTTTGATGGCAGGGGGGCTGTGAATCCGCCCCAGGTTTCCGTCAGAACAAGTCAACTCTAAAGGAGCTATCCAAGGTGTGAACTTGGATAGCTCCTTTAGAGTTTTGATTAGCTCTGGCTAAATCCTGGAGCGGATTCACTGCCCCACTGACAATGGAGCCACCAGCCTCCACTACTTGATGGTTTGAATTGTGGGTTACACAGAAAAATACTTCTGTGCTTTCAAAATAACAAAAGTATGGCTAACCTTTTCACAGCCCAGAAATGAAAGAACTATCACTAAATACTGTCCAACATGGAACTGGTACGCCACCCTTAAAGGACCAGCTAAAATGATATTTTAAAAATATGAAGCAACTGTTAGCCAACATTAAACCATCATGTTATTCTGAGTCCTTAAAAAAGTGCAAATGGGTTTATTTCCAAAAGGAAAAAAAAATCTTGTTAACTTCCAGGCCTTGGTTTGTACTAGTATATTTCTGCTGAAATATAGAGATTGCATAGGGAAATGGCTCTCTGGTTTTGGATCCTGACAGCTGCAACAAAGAAAAAGAGAAGATGCATTTTATATGTCTCCTTTTTTTCCAAAATGAAAAAAACCCATCCATATGTCCCTCTAATGATTTCAGACATCAAGCAGTAGGGATAGAAAAAGTCATACAGTAAGATAATTTCCCTAAACAAATGGGGCCTTAAAACTATGTATAAAATAACAGGTGCCCTTTCAAAATGACCCTGTTTTCTGCCTCTGCTTTTAGAATGGTTGCTGCAAAACCTCACTCGTGTGGGACCAGCATATACAGCATAATATTTAGGTAGTGGCAGTCACTGGCATAAACTCAAAATGTTCCACACCATTTAGGTTAATGTATTCTGCAGGGCTATTAATGACATAGACAGGTATACTAAACACAAGTAATTGGCTTTATTTCACTTTGCCACTGATAACATGTTGGAATGTGATTAGGAGAAGGGCACATTTTGAATGACTGTGTGAAGAGGGCCCTGAAAAACCCTTTGTCCCAAGTACTACAAAAACCTGGTACCACAAAGGATGCATCAGTCATAAGAACACAGGAAGCTGCCTTATCTTGTTGGTCTATTGGTCCATTGTTGACAATAACAGGCTGTGCCTCTCCAGGCAGGACTTTTTCCTAGCCCTACCTGGAGAAGCTGGATATTGAACCTGGGACCTTCTGCATGCCAAGCTACAGTCCCCCTCCTAGTCACAGGACAGCCCAAAACAGCAGCACAAGGGAATGAAGATGGGTATAAAGGGTAAAAGTCCCCACCAATACCGAATTTAAAAAATGAGCAGGAGACAGAATACATACAAGGAAATAGTTGACAGATGTGCCCAGTAAATCAATGTACATTAGGACATCGTAAGTGGCAATAAAGCCCACACTTCCACCCCATGAGGAGGCACTGATAGGAAGCACAGGCCTAAATTCAGAAGCCTTTTCTAGATGCTCAAGATCTACCATGTCTGCAGCATCCCTCCCTTTCCACATAGAGTCACCTAGTCTGAAGTAGGACTAAGCACTGTCCCCTATCAAAGAAGACACCTAGTGGTCTACTGTTCACTAGCAGACTTGACGATTGTGATGTTCTGCCTTCATGGAATGGTTTGGGGAGGCATAAGAAAGCATGATTTTCAAGATATCATGCCATGTTTGAGAGTCAAGATACCTGCCAATCATCCCTTTGTATTCCAGAATAGAAGAGGAGGTGTCTATTTTATCTTCTGGGTCATCTTTTGGTAATAATAATAATAATAATAATAATAATAATAATAATAATCTTCTGATAGCTTTCCTTTTTTCATTCTTGTAAGGCTCTTTGAAGCATCAGAGGAACAGGCAGTAACTGCTATGGATGCCACTATCCAATATATAAGTAATATGCCTTTTTGTGCCCAAATCCTGAACTTGATATGTGAGTATGAAAAGTCAATAAGGACCTGTGGGGCTGGGGTGAGTGTTCAAACATCCAGCTGAAGTTTGGAGGGTTCAGCGGGTGAAATGTTCAGGGGGATTTTGATGGCATCTTTATTTTGGTTTTCCTTTTTAATTCATTTACAAAGGCTATTCGCAGCTCAGCAGTGGTGCTGCCACATGCTTTAACATGGCAGACTCAAATGCCACTATGTGATGACGTAGCATAGTTCGCAGTGGCACTTGCAGCTTCCATTTTAACATTTCCGACAGTGCAGCTTGCCACTGTAAATTACGGGGGAAATCCCACAAATTAAAGAAAAAACACCCAGTCACTTTGTTCAATAATAAGTACCTCAATGGTGTCCTTTATTAAACACAATTCCCCTCCCACCCTGAAAATCACTGACATACTGCCCCCTTTCCTTCATGGGGGATAAAGGTCCTGCAAAGGGGGAACATATTTGACCCATCACTAGGTAAGGCATTTTATCACACATACATATCACCTTGGGTGCAATTCCATAGCCACCATGATGCATGAAATGGCACTGCACCTGTCTCCTAAGGGTGGCCAACTTGCCATCATAGGCAACACAATAACCTCAGAGTAGAGGCAATTTGTGACCTTCCAGATGTTTGGCCTACATCTCCCACTGCTCCTAGCCAGCATAGCCAGTGATGAAGGATGAGAAGAGCTGGAGTCCAAAACATCTGTAAGGCCACGAGTTGCCCAGCTCCATTGTAAATCATTACATGTATGTGATTTGGCAATCCCATTATGTGAAGATTTGCCGTGGAGCAGATTATCAGAATGTCAGGAGGTGGCATAGTATGGGTTCTGTTTATTGCAGGGCGAAGTAGCCCATGTGCTTAGTGACGCAGGCCCAAACTCTACTGCCCCCAAATAGCACCAATCACCACCACATATTAGGAAAAATGTTGGTGACAAGCTGGATTTGAACCAATCCTTGAAGCCTCATTAGCACCAAGCTTGGAAAGCTGCTTTATAAGGTGGGGGTGAACCACTGAACTGGAATTTCTGATATCATGCGTTTACTGGAACGGTATCAAATGACATCATCAAAGTACATCCCAGAATTTGAAGGTTGCCTTCTTTTTCACTGCTGATTCATTACAGCTCACACCAATCCGTTTAGGAACTTGCATCCCTCTACCACAGCCAGCATCCATGTAAATAAAATTCAGGCTATAGTACAGAGGGAGGGTGAAGGGGGCCTTCCATCCTTTATTTCACTTTTTACAAGATTTTTGGCAAGATCTACAAGGCCGCTGAGCAATGAAGAGCCAATAGGCACCTTATCACATTGATAAGATAGCATAGATCAACCTTTCTCAACCTGGTGTTCTCTAGATGTTTGGGAGTTCAGCCTCCATCAGCCCCAGCTAGCATGGCCAATGGTCAGGAATGCTAGGAGTTGTAATCCAAAACAACTGGAGGGCACCAGGTTGGGGAAGGCTGCCATGGATTCTCAACATGATTATGGTGATTCACAAAGCAAGACTTCCTAAATGCTATTTTTGGGGTAGGAATCACTCACTAAAGTGTGTGTGTGTGTGTGTGTGTGTGTGTGTTTCCAATTGTACCCCAAGGTGAGTATACATGTGCACAGACTCTTAGTTTATTTTTTCTCAGAACAACTTCCTAAAGAATATTAGGAAAATATTGGGCTTGACAGAGAATTGAATTGCAAGTGAGACATTTATCCGCTTAGCATAGAAAGAAAGGGGGCAAAGAGAAGCTTATCTGCTCAAGCCAGGACTTACTAGCTCCATTGGGCTTCTTGTCTTTATTGGCATTTCCAAAAACAAAATGTTTTTCCCCATGTTTAGTACAGTAAATATTCTTTTTTCAGTAGAGACTGACAGTTACAATGTCAGTGAGGCAGTGAATCTGCTCCAGGTTTCAGTCAGAACCAGTCAGAACTCTAGAGTTGTGACTGGTTCTGAATGAAACCCAGAAAGGATTCATCACCTTGCTGACATCGGAGCCACCAGCCTCCACATCAGGGCATTTTTCAATGCTGTTATAGTGCTAGCGCTAATCATGCTATTGCCCCTCTCCCAGGCCAGCCCCTCCCAACTTCATCCATCTCAGTGGGGCCTGAAGGCGGAGAGGATGGAGGGCAACAATGAGCTACCACTGCTTTCACTTCCTTTCCTTTCATAATGCCAACAACTGGGCTGTTTATGAGGAGAAACTTCTTCCCTAAGTGCAGAGCCGGCCCTACAATTGAGCAGGAGGAAGCAGGCACAGCAGGCAATATGGGCTGGAAAGAGGGGCAAATTTTTCTACCCTCCCCTCCTAAAGGTCAAAACTCTGCTTGGCGAGCCACGCTCTCCCTACTGCCACCACTACCTCCCTCCCTAACTGCCTGCTTCTTTGGCCAGCTGGCCAACTGCTTGCAGTTGCCCGGCGATGGTGGCACCTCCTCCCTCCCCTGGCCAGTGGCTTCCACCTTCTGTTTAGTTTGGCAGAATGTCCCAGCTGGCCAATGAAAGTAGAGGAGTGCCCCCCCCCTGCAAGAGCGAGGAGCTGTGAGCCAGGAGTCCCCTGGGAGCTACTGCAGCTGCCATGTGATAGTAGGGAGGGGGAGGCACAGTGGAGAAGAAATGGGATGGGGTGACAGCGGCTTGCTTGAGACGGCAACTTCAGATGGGCTGGGCCTGCCTAAGTGACTGCTAGTTCTGGTGCCACTGCCATTGCGATGGCCCAGGCTGTGGTGAGGCCTACCACTGGCAGCAAATATTGTGTGGCCTCATCCACAGGTTCAGGTGTAATGCATTCACACCAGGGAAACACTCTAAAATTCTGAAGGTGAAGTAAATAATGTTAGGTAGTTGCTTCAGCCAGTCTGAATAAAGACTTCAAAACCATGTAGCGTCTGGCATATCTACGCCCATTGAGATCAATGGGTTTAAGGTGCTGTTTAGGATTGCAGCCCAAGTCTAGGCAATCACTTTGTCGAAGGGTGTCATGGGACAGTTACTCTGTGCAGATAGTGAATTAATGACCTCTGGAGCAGTTCTTTGAAGAGTATAAGGACTTTTAACTTGCTGCTTTACCAAGCTTTCTGCTTCCGGATTCTTTGTGGGATTAAGGTCAGTTCCTTTATACATGGTTTTTTTGGGGGGGGAGGATCTTTCTCTGCTTTTCTATATATTCCATTACACAGCCACTAGATGGCACTGTGGCATAGCAGAATTGCACAAATACACAATGTTTCATGCCACCATTCAGGAATAAACCAGACTTTCCCCTTTAGGGGGAAAAATACTATAATGGTTGCCAAGCATGGGAAAGGCCCTAGAGGATGAAGAGGTTGTGTAAAGCATCCACAAATAACTATGAGTAAGGGATCATGAGCACATAATAAATGCCTCATGTAGAAAAGCCTTAAGAGTTCCTTAGAGAAAGACAACAACAGTTTGCCAAGCTAAGAGTCTTTCATTCTCTCTTACCTCAAGATGCTTTGATCTAAATTGAACAAGGGATGAGTATATCACACAGTGACAACATGGGTTTGTTTTGTTTTTTGCCTTTTAGATTTTTAAACAAATAGCCTTTGGGTCATAATCTACTCTAAAATACATGCATGCGACTCCTGCTGACTTATAATTATTAAGTATGAAAACAGCTTGTGGGAAACTTGAACATTAGATATGTATCCTTCTTCCCTACTATGGCTGAAATCATATCCCCATTTATCCTCTTGAACTCAGTGGGGCTTACTTGCGGAGTGTAGGGTGCAAAATAAAGAGTCGAGACAAGAAAATTGGGTATAAAATGGGCCACTTTTATTCAAGATCTGCAGCAAGGGATAAGACCTATGCGGGCATCCACTCTTGGCCTCTTCCAGGCCAAATCTTGGGAATGGGCGAACCATTCTCTGACCTCTGGGTGGCATCCCACGTTCGCCACCCCTTGGTCATACCCCATTTGGGGTTGGGAGGCCTTCCTTTGTCACAACACCCGTGCCGCAGTGCTCCGAGCGTGTGAGTAGAGTTGGCCTCAAAGGTAAACCTTATTCCCATGATCTGGTGCCGCGGGGCTCCCAGATGTGGGCGTCAGGTATTACCCTTTACCTCAACGGTTCCTGAGAATGTTCACCAGTTGAAAAAAGGCCCTAAGGATGCCCGCACCTACCGCCAAATTAAAGTGACCAAATTAGTGCAAATCAACCTATTTAATACTCCCCAGCTGTCTTACAGTATGAAGTAGGCGAAAAAACTCCTAGCCAAATTAGGGTAAGAGTAAAAAATTCCTACTTGGCCTCCTAATGACGACCGGCTAGCCCATACTGTCAACAGGGAGGGGAGGGAGGGAGCTGCGCCAAGCAAAAGAGGGCTGGCTGGTCCGTTAGGCGGCGATTTAAGCCGCCCGTCCATAGCCCCGCCCAGTGGCACCATCTGGATGCCCCAATGGGAGCATCCCACCCACGACTCTTTGCCCCCCCCACCCGCAAATATCCTCCTTCGCCCAATTGGGCTCTGGATTTCACTTCTGAGCAGCCATGCACTAGATTGTACTATGTGTTTTTAGGATTGCAATCTCACTTCAGCCACACACTCATTTAGGAGGATACTTTTTTTTAATCTCAGACTCACCCTATTTCTCATTTCCCCCAATATGCTGCTGCTGATGATGATGATAGGCTGCTTTACAGAGCTGCTGTAAGAATTTCTGAGATAACATGAAGCATTCCAAATACTTTAAATAACACATGCAACCAGTGGACCAATTTCAAGGGTCTTTGCTCATTGTTGGTTTCTGACCTTTGCAGCATCACAGGCACTCGGGCCATAAAGCTTTCCAGCATGTGCCTTAAAGTGCAAGCGTACTAATTTTAGCAATTTGTGGCTTGAAACAAGCCTGGTCAGGTTAGCCTGCTTCAACCGCCTCAACTCTGCATGCTGCAGGATATGTCATGTAAAGGTGGATGCCCCATGGCACTGGCAATGAAAACTCCAACCAAGCCTGCCTGCAGCAGTCCATGACATAGATGGAGGAAGGAGACGGAAGGGCAAGTTGAAGACAAGCAAGGAGAAAAATCCAGAAGGAGTCTGGCAGAAAATATTGACGCATCCTGATAGGTAGTCCCATCCCTCTTTGTGCAAGAGCAGGGTAGCTGGGATGATATAGTTTGTTAGCAGCCAGGACTGGAATCAAGGGTAGGCCTGGTTGGGTACCTGCAGGAGGGACCCACTGAAAAGAGCCTCCTGGACTTCCTTTTCCTCTTCACCATTGCAACCTGCTTGTTCACTTGCCTTTGATCTGAATGTGAAGGAACTCCCACCTAACTGACCCACCTAACTGACCCCAGTCAGCTTAACCAAAGTGACTCCATTTTGATAAACTCCCCCATTCTGTGTTCTCTTTGTCTTTCTCATAAAGTAGCTTCGATGTAGCTGAATGCAGACTGCAGCCCATGTGACCTGACCTAGTTCACCACGCCAGACCATATAAGGAAACACCTAGGCTACCATACCGTTATGCTGCGCGCGCATCATCCTGTTGTATGACATGCTCTTTCCTGTTTGCTTGAAATGTATAAGAGACTGGGTCACCCAAAGGGGGGGGCTGCAGTCTGTGGAACGATTCCAGGCTGCTGTCTTGCTAGCAATAAAGGTTATCTGTTTGAAACTTGAACTTTGGACTGGACTCCGATTAATTACTGTAACATGAACAAGACAACAGTGGTGGTGAGAATGAATGAGGAGCAATAGATGCCACTGCCTACTTGCTCATTGGCTCTTCTATGCCAATCAAACAAGCAAGTGGTAGCAATGATGGGACAGAGGAGGTGGAGCAATAATTGCTGGTGAAAATGGTGGTGAGAAGGTAGCAAGCCCATTGAAGGTGCCTTTGCCTCAAAAACCTGGAGCTCTCCCCAGTAGACAATCTCTCCCCGGTACATTGAGTATCTGGAGCTCAATCATAGCCCAGCCCCAGGCAATGACTTATTAAAAGGCCAATTCCATCTACTGGGAGAAAGCAGGTGTCATTGAGGTGGGCTCAGTGATGAAGCCGGGTTTCTAGTTCTTTTCCCTGAGGCTCGGGAGAGTCTTCCTTTCTGCCAAGTGAGAAGAGTCACTCAGAGAGAGCAAGGATATTTCTGGTCTTTCTATCCTCACAGTGAATCTGGGGGTGCCTGCACTAAGCACACTGCCAGTTTCTACAGTATCAATATTCAGTAGAAATCTCTCTCCCCTGACATGTTTACATTGTTTTGGGAATGGAAAGTATTGTGTACTGCAAAAACAATTCCCATCCTTGGTGCAAAACATTAACCTCTTTAAATATTGCCTAAATAAACATTTACTTCAGAGATAGCCATAATACCTTCAGTAACCCAAGCTTTAAAGTCTCTGCATATTTACATGATCCACAAGTCAGCAGCTACAATAGTCCTTTTGACATTAGTTTAACCATGCTTTGTTCTCCATATAGCTTCTTGTCATTGCTTAATTGACTGTACCTTCAAACTTATTATAATGATTGGCTTTTAATTGCAAGCTATAGCAGAAACTCTATCAAATCATTTTTTAAAAAAGCATACAGCTCAGTTGTAAGCATGGTCACTTGAAATACATCCCATTGAATTCAATCATGAGGTTGCCTCCCGCCTTTGTAAAAGTCTGCAGTCCACACATTATTTAAGCTGGTCTGATTATAGTTAAGCCAGTTTGATCCAATTAAGGACTGAGCCAGCAAGGTTTTTAAGTGGCTGGTTGATGGCTCTCAAATTTGTCTGCAAAAAATGAAATAAAATCCAGTACGGCTGTATTTTTCCTCGCAGTAGGAAGAGTGAATGGAAGCCTCCTATTAATTCATAGGTAGGGAAACCCTTAGGGTATCTCTTCCAGTGACCATGATAAATGGAAAATATGTAGGTTCCCTGGTGGGTTCAGTTACAATAACTGCAAAGCTCTGTCATCATGAAGAAGGCCAGACATATACTAACAGCAACAAAGCAATAAACTTCGGACTAGCACTTCAGCCAGTCCCTAGTGAAATGGTCCCTTTCTTGTAAGCAAGGAAGCATACTGTAGCAAGTGGCTTTTCTTCTCTTCTTTTGAGTGACTGGCTTTCCCCTTCAAGAAGAACTTCACTCCAAAACCAGGGGAAGAAGGCCAGTAGCTCAGTGACAGAGCACAGCTTTTGCATACAGAAGGCCCCTGGTTCAATCTTGTGGGTTGGGAAAAACTCCTGTCTGAAACTTGGACAGCTACGGTCAGCCAGTATAGGCTGACCTTCCCCAAGCATTCCTGATTGGGGCTGATGGGAAGTCCAAAACATCTTGAGGCCACCAGCTTCGGGAAGGTTAGTGTAGGCAATATTGAGCTAGATGGAACATTTGAGCTAGCTGAACCAATGATCCGATTCAATTAATTTCCCAGTAGGATAAGTATCCTAGTACATTAATTGCCCAATCATTAACTGTGGCTGCAAGCCTGAGCAAAGTTAGGCAGCTTAAATCCCATTGAAATCAATGGGATTTAATTGTACACAAGACTGGAGCCTTAATGCCTAGACTTGGCTACTCAAAAGTAACCCATGGAATTTAGTAAGGCTTACGCCCAGGTAAGTGTGTGTAGGGCTGTAGTCTAAATGTTTTGCTTCACGTGGATACAAGAGAGGTTTAAAGCTCTTTCAAGGCGCTTTAAAATTTTTACCTCTACAAGACAGGAGCGCAAATTGGGAGCTGAGGCACTTTAAACATCAGATTATTCGCATTATCGAATGCGCGTTAAATAGCGAGTTTTATTTTGCTCCGGCCGTTAAAGCGCATTTTGACAGCTGACAGCCGGGCGGTCAGGAGGCTGAATGAGAGGAGGAGGAGGAGGAGGAGGAGGAGGAGGAGGAGGAGGAGGAGGAGGAGGAGGAGGAGGAGGAAATTATGTCACCCTCCCTGAGCCCGGAAAGAACAGGATTGCGCAGAAGGGAGGAAAGCGGGAGGAGGGGAGCCTTTAAAATGTGTCGCCCAGCCTGTCCAGGCGGAGGCTGGATCGGACAGAAGGACCCGCTTCTCTCCAAAGGGAGCCACTTGGCTTTCGACCCCGTTGCCCCAGGAGCTGGACTAGAGATTGGCTTTCAGGTAAATCCTGCAGGCGGGCGGCGCAGGGACCGTTCCATCGCTCGCTTTGAAGCTGCAGCAGCAGCACCACCGCCGCCTCATCCCCCAGGGGCCGCCGCCGTCTGCGCAAAGGGAGAGAGAGCCGCCTTCCTTGCCTCGCTCCGGCAGACGACGTCCCCAGGTTACAGCCCTGAAAATGTCACCAAGCACCTGCCCGATCCTTCCCGCTAGGGCGCCGGTGGGGGAGGGGGGACCACAGACACACGACTGCGGCTGCCGGAGCATTCAATCGCCCCGTCAGTTCCTTCGCTGCCCAGCATAACAACTCGCAGGGACCTGCCTTAAAGAGACAGGCGCCCGCCCGCCCTACCTCCCTCCTCCCCCCTCCCCTCTCCCTGCCTGCCTCTCGTGCAGAGGTATTAGGAGTAAATGCGCTTCAGCAATGAAGCGCATAATAACTTAACCAGGCGCAAAAGCGAATCCTTGTGGAGGGGACCCAAAGGTCTTCTTCCAATGAGCATGTAATCAGAAACTGGTGATATAATTAACCCTTTGATTATCCAGGAGTAATGTTGATTCCAGACTGGACTAACTTGCTGTGATAGATTGGCAGTGATACGTGGGCCTAATCCTAGATTCCTTCTTCCTTTAATCTGAAGTGAATCTAGCCTTCCATAATTGAAGTTTTATAAATCTGAACACTGAACTAGCATTTTTCCTCAATTATGATCTACCACAAGCTGAAGTTAATGACTTTTACTGCCATGTTCAGCTAGCTGCAACATATCTTGTGTTGGTAAAAAGATCAAGCATGCCTGAGATCAAGGTTCATAGCTAGAATCACTTAAAAAAAAAAAGAAATGGGCAGAAACGTACAAAGTCTTAACTGAAACACTGCACTGCCAGTACCAATAGAAGGCCTTTTCTTTATAGTGTATATATTTTCAAAGACTTTGATCAACCAATAAACAGAAATGAAAAGATTCACTTCATAGGTTTATGGTAAAGTATACAGGAACAATAAAAGTTGTTCCGAGTGGTAAGCTGGCTCTCTAGATGTGTAGTACTTACTGGAATATGAAAAATAGTGGCAGGGATTGATGATCCTCTAAATGCCCTAAGCCACCTGATTTTCCAAGCTTGCATCCTGCAGATATGTTGGAGTATAACTCCCATCATCCCAGCCTATATAACCAATATTATACTGGTTTGGAATTATGGGACTTGCAGTCCAACATATCTGAGGGGCACCAGTTTGGGGACCACTCCCCTAAACTATATCAATCTCATATTAAATCTCAAATATCTAGCATGGCCCTTGCTCACAGAAATTATACTGGGCTTGATGGTCAAGTGTGAAGAATCCTAATTCATGATGGCAGTTAAGAACATTAGAAGAGCCATGTTGGTTCAGACCAAGGGTCCATCTAGTCCAGCACTCAGTTTACACAGTGGCCAACCAGTTGTTGATCAGGAACCCACAAGCAGGACACAGGTGCAAGAGCACCCTACCACCCATGTTTCCCCGCAACTAGTGTAAACAGGCTTACTGCCTTAAATACTGGAGATAGCACATAGCCATTAATGCTAGTAGCCATTGATAGCCTTCTCCTCCAGGAATGCATCCAACCCCCTTTTAAAGCCATCCAAATTGGTGGCCATCACTACATCTTGTGGTAGTCATAGTTTAACTAGGCACTGTGTGAAGAAGTATTTCCTTTTATCTGTCCTGAAACTCTCACCAATCAGTTTAATGGGATGACACCAGGTTCTAGTATTATGAGAGACAGAGAGAAATGTCTCCCTATCCACATTCTCCATGACATGCATAATTTTGTACACTTCTATCATGTCTCCCTTTTCCCTTCTTTTTTTCCAAGCTATTGTAACTTTCTGTCATAGAGGAGATGCTCCATGACCATGATCTTATTAGTTGTGCTTTTCTGCACTTTTCCCCATCTCTGCAATATCTTCTTTGAAGTGTGGTGACCAAAACTGTACACTGTGTTCTAAGTGTGATTGCAGCATAGATTTGTATAAAGGCAGTATACTGGCAGTTATCGTCTCAATTCCTTTTTTAATTATGCCCAACTTCAAGTTTGCTTTCTTTACAGCGGCTGCACAGTGGGCTGACATTTTCATTGATCTCTGCCTTGGTCAGTCACCACTAGATCAGATCCCATGAGGTTGTACTTGAAGTTGGGATTCTTTGCCCCAACGTACATCACTTTACACTTGCTTACACCAAACTGCATTTGCCATTTAGAACCCCATTCTCCCAGTTTGGAGTAATCCTTTTGGGGCTCCTCACAATCCCTTTTTGTTTTAACTACCTTAAATAGTTTGGTGTCCTCAGCTAACTTGGCCACTTCATTGCTCACTCTTAATTCCAGATAATTTATGAACAAGTTGGAAAGCATTGCTTTTTCAACCTGATGCCCTCCCGATGTTTTGGACTACAACTCCCATCAGTCCCAGCCAGCGTGATCAAAGATCATGAGTGCTGGATGTTATAGTCCAAGAGATCTGGAATGTGTCAGGTTGGGGAAGACTGTCCAGGGCTAAAGTGTCTCTGAAAGTCTTTAGGTGCTTATCTGAGCCTCTGAAACCCTCCAAGGTTGAACAACCCTAAGCAACTTATGCCATTGTTGAATTACTCCAGTGATATTGTGGTAAATTTTGAAGTACCGCCACTCATAACACAGCCACGTCCCCTAGGTAAGTCCAACAATGCAGGCAACTGTGCTCATTTCTGTGTGTGTATTATATATGTATTTTGTAAGTCTTTTGTACAGTTAATGAGTGGCTCGGTCCATTCAATGACAAGCCACCTCAAAATATTTTGCATTACAATAGAAATAGCTCATACCAATATATTATTACTAGGAAATTCCATTCCATTCCATTCCCGTCCCGCCCCCCCCCCTCCAGGTACTGTGAGGATTGCAGCTAAATTCAGAGGGAACAGGGAAGCCAGAGGAGGTTGGTAAATGACAACATTATCCCTGCTAATCAAAACGTTCCAGTGCTTTGACCCTGTGTGTGCCCTGGCTCCAATACACTACTGAATTGCTCTTGTACTTAGAAGGCTCTTCTTATATTTAAACTAAGGATACCCTCCTGTAGCAAACAAGCAAGTTAGTTTCTCAACATGTGAAGCAGAATCCATCTTGTCAGGAATTCTGAGGAGTGGGAGAAGTGTTTCCTTTTCACCAGTGGTCATGTCCTCAGCAGCCATCAAACCAGCAGAGGGTTTTTTAGACTGGCAGGACTCATCACTAGATATTTTGTGGTGAGGAATAATTGAAAAATGGTCAGAATATGAATACACATACAGTGGTGAGAAAAAGTTTGTGAATCCCTTAGCGTTGTCACATAATTCCAACATAAAATTTTACTAGATCTTAATCTAACCCTATAATCCTAGATAAAAACAACTGATAACCTGATTAAACAAATGACACAAAAACATGACGCTTTTTCAACATTTATTTATCCAAAAGTGATTCAACATGCAATACCCATGTGTGGAAAAGTATGTGAAACTTTAGATTCAGTAACTGGTGGCACCCTCTGGAGCAGGAAGGACTTCAAGTAAGCGTTTCCTGTAACTGTTGGTCAGTCTCTCACATTGGTTTTGAGGGATTTTGACCCATTACTCCTTACAGAACTGCTTCAACTCAGTGATATTTGACAGCTTCCTTATATGAACAGCTCACTTTAGGTCTTGCCACAACATTTTGATGGGGTCTGGATCTGGGTTTTAATTAGGCCATTCTAAAACACAGAAATTCTTCTTCTGCAGCCATTCATTTGTAGATCTGCATGTGTGTTTAAGATCATTGTCTTGTTGCATGATGCACTTTATCTTCAGCTTCAGCTCACAGACAGATGGCCTGACATTCTTCTCTAGAATCTTCTGACACACTGCAAAATTCATGGTTGTGTCAACGACGGCAAGCCATCCAGGTCCTGAGACAGCAAAGTAGGCCCACACCATTACATTCCCATCGCCACACTTGATGGTTGAAATTAGGTTCATCTGTCTGAACTCAATGTTTCCTTTAACCAAACATAACATTTTTCATTGAGGCCAAAAAGTTCTACTTTTGACTTGTCTGTTCGGAGAACATTGTTCCACAAATCTTGGGGATCATCTATGTGATCTCTAGGAAACTTCAGATGGGCAGCTGCATGTCATTTTTAGAGAGCAGTGGGGGTTTTCCTGGCTATCCTCCCATGAACACCATTCTTGTTCAATATTTTTCTTATCTTTGAGTCATGAACACTCACATTAGTCAAGGCAAAACTGGTCTGCAGATCCTTGGATGTTACTTTGGGACTCTTTTTGATTTCCTGGATGATGTGCTCGTTTGTTCTTGGAGATATTTTGGTAGTGCCACTACTCTTAAGTAAAGTGAGTGTGGTCTTGAACCTTCTGCATTTGCAGATTATCGATCTGATAGTGGATTGGTGGAGCCCTAAATCCTTAGAAATTGTTTTGTAACCCTTTCTAGACTGAATAGCAGCAATAGCTGCTTTTCTGAAGTCCTTAGAGATGTCTTTTGTTCGTGGCATGACAACCATATAGCATAGACCAAACTCACAAAGTTTCTGATCCTTTTATAGGGAGGGCCTCCCAAACTCACCCCTGAAGATCTACCTAATTACTTAAACATTTGATTCTAATTATTCCCTTTAATTGAGCTGATGCAAGCAGCAGCTCACTTACTTTTGCATATAACCTGACTCTTAAATACACATTGTTTGCCTAATTTATAACATAATTTTATTTCACAAAACACAGAATTTGTTGATATATTGGATATTTAGAAAATGACTGGTTTTAATTCATAAAACTATGGAATTTCCGTAATTATCATTAGGGTTCACAAACCTTTTCTCACGTCTTCAGCTTATAGGGTAGGGTGACCAGATAAAATCCAGGTCAGGGCTCATGTAACTTTAAGAGTTGTAGAGAAAAGGGAATTTCAGCCAGCGTCATTTGTATGCAATTAGTTCCTGGTGAAATTCCCTCTTCATCACAACTATTAAAGTTGCAGGGGCCCTGCCTTCTTTTGTATATGGTCACACTAGTATAGTGCCTGCACCTTTAACTGTTGTGATGAAGAGGAAATTTCACCAGGAACTAATTGCATACAAATGACACTGGCTGAAATTCCCTTTTCTCTACAACTGTTAAAGTTACATGAGCCCTGACCTGGATTTTATCTGGTCAGCCTACTATAGGGGATACTATAAATATTAATAAATTACTTTAAAAATAAGAGTTGAATGCTTGTCAGTTATCTCAGGGCCTATGGACTAATTGGCCAGAATACAGTGTTTATGTATTCATTTATTTAAGGTATTTTTATACCACCCTTCAATTCCCAGGCAGGAACAAATTTACTTCTTTGTGAGCAATTGGACAGAATACTACTCCTCACTCATGCTTTTACATAGGTCCCCTCTACAAGAATTCGCTTTTGCGCCCGGTTAGGCAATTATGCGCACTATCGCTGAAGCGCATTTACGCCTAATACCTCTGCACGAGAGGCGGCGACAAAAGGCGCTTCCCTCCCCTCCCCTTCCCTCTGGCTGGCTGGCAGGCTGTGGGCAGCAGGCGAGCGCTCCTCCTCCTCCTCGCCTTCCTTTACCCCCTCTTCTTCCTCCTCCTCCTCCCGCCGCCCCCCCCCCCCGCGGGCGGGCGGGTGGGCTCTCTTCCCTCCTTCGCCATGGCCAGGCAGCCCCCTCCTCATGCTGCTCCGGCGAGCGGAAGGGACAGCCGGCGGGCGGAGGGTAGTCGCCCGCCTTCCCCACGTGCCCCCCCAGCTTCAGTTCGGCAGCTCGAGCCCGCCACGACTTTTGACAGCGGCGGCGGCGGCAGCAGTCAAAATGCGCTTTAATGGACGGAGCAAAATGAAACTAGCTATTTAACGCGCATTCAATAATGCGCACAATCGGGGAGATAACGCGCCTCTACGCCCCATTTGCACTCCGCTGGTGTAGAGGTAAATTTTTTAATGAGACTTCAAAGAGCATTAAACCTCTCTTGTAGAGGCAGCCATAGTCAGGAAAGCTCCACCTGCTGCCTGAGCAAATGATGAACACTCGTTTTAAAAGTTAGCTGTAACTGCTAAAAAATCTTCTTTCTCCTCAAATGGTTTTAATAGAAAATAAATTATTACAAGTGACTTTTCTCCAATTTACATTGCTACTGTCCCTGCACACAATCATTATGGAAAGGTTGCATTACAAAGATAACAGTCTTTCAAGAGTGCAGACTAGCAAAGGTCCCCTATAATATTTGCATCTTAGCTAAAAGATTTAGAAGGAAGCGAGTGAGAAAGCCAGAAGCCCCCAAAGTGGGACTATTACAATGCAAGATCTTGGCTGTAGCCACACTAGAGACTGTAGCCTTTCATTATATACTAATAAAGTATTCTATAACGGTGTCCATCCTTTTTAGGCAATAGGATGGTTTTCTAGGCCTTAAATAATGTCATTCCTTTTAACTAGACTTTTGAAAAGTACGTTGCCACGTATCTAATGCACACAATAACATATTAACAATATTTTTGGGGGGAAATTATGGAATATTCCATTTCATAAAATGTAATATAGGGCAGAATAAAGCGACAACATCGGCCTGATATACTGAGAAATAAAGGGATATCCCTTTTTTGAGGCAGATGTTAATTGGAAGCCTTGGGAAACTTCTCGTTACATACACATATGCCTTTTCCTCACATTTTCATAAATTATTAGAAAGCTGTGATGTCAGTGTTCTAGGAAGAGACAAGAATAGGTAAATATAAATTAGCTGAGGGAATTAAAACACCTCACAATAGCGACTCTCAGTGCATATAAAATAGCATTTGAAAAAGCCCCCTGGCATCTTGAGTACATAAGCAGCCCCTCAGAACCTCAGCCATGGATTTTGAATTTCAAATATTTCTTTTTGGCCCTTTTCAGGCTCTCATGCCTATTAGTCCACCTGCTAATCAATTTCAGAGAATTGCCGGCCTGGCACAATAGATAAGAGGCTTATAAAAACCAAGAACTATATGTAGTGATAGTGGTAGTGCATAGTCTCAAATTATTACTTCTATTCTAAATAGAGTGAGAGTAGTGGTAGATGTGTGTGTGTGTGTGTGTGTGTGTGTGTGTGTGAGAGAGAGAGAGAGAGAGAGAGAGAGAGATTCATAACAGCTTCTTTTAGAGTTGCTACCAGGGCCACCCTATCATTAGACAACAACCTCAGGTGGCAGATGCTTGGGGGTGGCACGCTGTTGCAGGATAAAGCTGTGTGAGCTGTCTACCCTGCACCCTCTCTGTCCTCAGGTGTGATGGAGGATGCTGTCCTGCCACCAGCACTGAAATAAAATTCAACTGAAAGTCCATTTGGCTTCTGTATTGGAGTGTGCAGGGTGGATTTTGTCCTTTGCAACAAAACATCATAGGCTGGCCATGGTTGTTCTTAGATGACTTCAGTCCAAACAAAGCAGGTGGTTGTTGCTGTTTAAATTTAATTTTTATCTCAACCCTCAATGGTAGAGACTTAGAGATTTTAATTTTCACACGTTTAAATAAATTAACATATGTAAAAAGAAATAATAATTTCTCTCCTGGCCAAACTCTTGTGTCTTTACTAGTACCCTTGATATGTACATGTTTAGCAAGTGAAACTTTTCCAGGCATGGAGATAAGTGGGGGATGAACCACCTGATTAGAATAACTATGAGTCAGGAAGGATGCTGTTAAAGGTATAATAGCAGAGCCAATAAAAACCACAAATTGCAGTTATATTTCATTTTTAGTTCAGCAGAGCTGGACAATTCTTCTCAAGTAGTAGAATGTGGTGGGGGGATGGGAGTTGTGCTTAGCAAAGTGGAAGCAAGAATATGGGGGCCTGAAGTAGGAAGAGGAAAAGTGGAAAGAAGAAATGTCCAAAGCCATGACAGGAAAGTGGGCAAAGCAGGAGCTGGACAAACATGAAGGGTCCAAAAAGCTGATGTGTATCTGTATCCAATTATCCCTGATTCATAAAATGGTGAAATAAAATACAGGGAGTCTAATGGTTCTAGTTTTTTAAAAAATATATTCTAACAGCAAAGTGGGTGGCCCTGTACCAACCACTTTGGAAATTAAATAGAGCCAACCACAAAGAAAAGGTAGGTTTCTGCATGTTGGGGGCGCAGGTTTAAGGTATGCAGAAGTATAAAACATTCAACATTGACCCCCTTGAAAGGAGTCACCCTCTCCTAATCAGTGATGTAGTGGAGCCAGGGCTCATGGGGACACAGCACCGGCACTGTTTTATTAGCAGGAGCGGTGGCACCATCTGCCATCCAGCCCTCTCCTATTCAGACCTTCTGTTCTCTCTGAGCTTAGATGCAAACCTCACAGTAGCTGATGTGGGGGGGAGGGATTAATTTCCCCCACAACAATATATTGTTTCCTGTTGTAATGCAAAGTATTTTGGGGTGCCCTGGTCTTGAATGGCCAATTAAAACCCATTAGCTTTAGGAAAGGTCTGCTCCTGGTGGAGATGAAACTGCTTGTTGATATGAATATTGAGGGTGTGGCTATGGAGACTATCATAAGTGTCTGCACTTCAAAATTTACTGCTACACGACTGCCCCATCAAATGATGGCTGTGCATGGATAACCCAGCCTTCACTGTTGATGTGCTCTCTGCTCTCCTGCATGGGAGAGGAAGGCATCAAGGTTTTTAAAAACTTAGTCTTCACACTCACAAGAAGAACTGGGCTTAAAATTCGCTTCCCATTTCCCCGACACAGGATGCCTCAAAAGATGGTCCTCCAGACTCCGGGACTGTGACAAGCAAGAGGCCAAGTTCCCCCCACCACCCCCAGGGGTACACGTGTAGAGTAGGTGAGGGATTGGCGGGAGATTAATGAAGAAAATGGCAGAGAGAGGCCAGACCTACACCAAGAAGGATTTGACACTTTGAAAATGGTTTGAAAACTGTACATGGAGTGTGTCCTGGGCCCTAACAGTTGTCAGTACTGTAATAAAGCATTTTAAAGCAGTCGTGTAGATCCTGCCAGAGAGAGAGAGAAGGGCAGAACACAACAGGGGTGAGACACGGACGGTGCAACATTTAATTGTGTGTCTCACTTGTTCCTCCTGAATTACCAACTTCTTGAGCTCCAGTTCTTTGAAAATTGTGGTGATATTTTTTTTGTATATATATATATATATATATATATATATATATATATAATTTCCCCATGCAAGCATTTCCAATGTAGTCAGCGGGAACTGTCCTGAGTCTGCTGATACAGAGCTCTTGGGATGCAGTCAGGATCCATTCCAAAAGCAAGGGCTGCAGGCAATCCAAAGTCAAACACAGGAAGATCCAGAGAAGAGATGGGTTAGCCAGGAAATACAAGTCAGTGAGCTAGTACTCATATTGTTCCAGAACTCTGTGTCTACAACTGGAGACGTTTAAGCCTGAGCCTTTAGATCCCCACCCAGAGCATAGCTGTAGGCCATTTGTGGCGCCAGAAAAAAGGTCTACTCATGAGCAGAGCCTTGTTCACAAGTAAATGTTTATTCACAAGGAGCCCCTATTCCTCACTCAAGTACTTCTTTGTCTGACAACTGGCTGAGCCTTGAGCTTTAGATGCCTGTGTGCTCCCTGGGGTTAGGTGGTGGAAAGGAGGTTAATAATGTGTGAGGGCCCCAGGGTCCCCCTGACTGACCTCAAAGTTCCCAGACATAGGCCCCCTCCACAAGGATGCGCTTTTGCGCCCGGTTCGGGGATTATGCGCATTTTCGCGGAGGCGCATTTACGCCTAATCCCTCTGCACGGGAGGCGGCGAGAAGCGGCGAAGCGCATTAAAAGATGCCCAAAAAGCACTTTACAGGTAGTTAATGCGCATAATCGCTTGTTCACACAGCGAAAATGCGCTTTAACGGCCGGAGCAAAATAAAAGTCGCTATTTAACGCGCGTTCGAAAATGCGCATTATCGGGGAGATAACGCGCCTGAACGCCCGTTTTGCGCTCCGCTCGTGTGTAGGTAAAATTTATAATGAGCCTTCAAGGCTCATTAAACGTCTCGTGTGGAGGAGGCCATAGGCAGCTACTCTGTTGTGTTTGGCTCAGAAGTGGGGGGAGGCAGTCTTCAGGTCATTCTGTTCAGAGAATTCTCCCATAGGGAACAAGAGAGGACTATGGCCTACTTCCAGAGGTAGGAGAGCTCACTCTGGAAAGACACCAGCATGCTTGGGCAAGTTCTTCTGAATTGCTGTATTGTGCATTTTATAAGATTGCTTTGAAAGCACCTTTCCAAAGCTCTTCTGTTCTCCTCTTGTGGCTTGCTCCAGTCTGAGTTGTTCTGTCTAGAGCTGATTGATGGATGGGTGATCCTGCCTTGGATGGGGGGCAGGGATGAAGCAGGGGTTGAACCACTTTGCTTTTTGGTCTCATCTCTAGATTTTTTAAAAGACCCTACAAAAAAAGGGGGGGGGGAAGAAAAGAAATATAAAGCAGAGGAATTGGAATTTCTTCACATGGAAGAAAATAGTACTATTTCCAACAGTATGATATTAACAATTCTCCTTCTGTTTTTCTAATCAATTTAAAAATAATGAGGAATTTGACTTATATTCCTCAATCACTCTTGGTAATGGATCATTTTGCTTAGAAGTTGACTCATGCTTCCTCTCAGGTGATGAGAATAAATAGCATCTCAAAGCGAAACAATTTTGCATTCACAATAGCTGAAACACCTTTTCCAATCAAGGAAGAATGTTTATTGCACATCTGAGAAGGCAGATTATCGCTTCACATTCTCTTCTATTTCAGGAGCTTCTTCACACCTTTTG
Organism: Anniella stebbinsi; assembly: GCA_029215795.1. Lineage (NCBI taxonomy): Eukaryota > Metazoa > Chordata > Lepidosauria > Squamata > Anniellidae > Anniella > Anniella stebbinsi. The sequence goes on from JARDYH010000003.1 coordinate 53,601,936, forward strand.
CCCAAGATCCAATAATGCAAATCATTGCTCATTTAATTTTTCTATGTGTGAAATTAATGTCATTTTTACACATACCTCCTACTCCTAGCCTAAGGAAACACAGGGATCTTAAATAAAATTACTTTATTCTAATTACAAGAACTATATATTGCCATGCCATGCTGTCATAGGCAAGGAGAAGGGACAAACCCTTTTCTTGTGAATGGATACTCAGCCTTATCAGCTATCCCAGATTAACCCACTTATTCTAGAGCTGCTGAAATCACCTGCAGCTAGCCAAGATGCCTACTGGTGTCATCTCCATATTCTGTCTAGTTATTAGCAGTGTCAGCAATAACTAAGTGCTGATTAAGATTAGCTGCAGCCTTATTAGCATCTCTCTGTATGTGCACACATATGATGAGATATACACACATATTATGGCTGCATTAACATGGCACGGTAAGCCATCATTCTTTAGAATCATGTAGGCTGACCGTATGAAAAGGAGGACAGGGCTCATGTAACTTTAACAGTTGTAGAGAAAAGGCAATTTCAGCCGGCATCGTTTGTATGCAGTTCGTACCTGGTGAGATTCCCTCTTCATTAGAACAGTTAAAGTTGCAGGGGTCCTGCCTTCTTTTGTATATGGCCACTCTAGTATAGTGCCTGCAACTTTAACTGTTGTGATGAAGAGGGCATTTCATCAGGGACTAATTGCATACAAATGACACTGGCTGAAATTCCCTTTCTCTACAACTGTTAAAGTTACATGAGCCCTGTCCTTCTTTTCATATGGTTAGCCTAGAATCATGGCTTAACGTGATGTGTGAATGTGTCCTATATGTAAACAGGTACAGTGAGGGAGTAGACTTGCATCACTGGTCCCTCTTCCATCCCAGGTTCACATTGAGCATAAGAGCCTAAATGGAGTTGAAGAGTGAACACATCCTTTTTCACAAGTTATGTCAAATGTGCATAGGTGGGAATGGGGTATGTGGGTGCAGTCCCACCCCCAACCTTTATGCAGACTCACTGAACACACATGCAACATGCTTACACTCCTCATATACCACACACCACACTAAGCCAAGATAGGTTAATTTATCCCCAGGGCCTAGTGGTGCATGAAGGAAGCAATTTTGCATATTCAAGCCGCGACCGCATCTTGTTGTGTTGTGTGAACCCTGTGAGGGTCAGTTGTTGGTGTAGTTAACAAACCACCCACAACCCATGTGTTGTTTTAGGGTTGTAGATTAGGGTGACCAGATAAAATCCAGGTCAGAGCTCCTGTAACTTTAACAGTTGTAGAGAAAAGGGAATTTCAGCCAGTGTCATTTGTATGTAATTAGTCCCTGGTGAAATTCCCTCTTCATCTCAACTATTAAAGTTGCAGGGGCCCTGCCTTCTTTTGTATATGGTCACTCTAGTATAGTGCCTGCACCTTTAACTGTTGTGATGAAGAGGGAATATCACCAGGATCTAACTGCATACAAATGACACTGGCTGAAATTCCTTTTTCTCTACAACTGTTAAAGTTACAGGAGCCCTGACCTGGATTTTATCTGGTCAGCCTATTGTAGATGGTTTGTTACCACACCAAAAACCCACCCTTGCTAGAGTCACATCACATGACAAGACATAGTCGTGGCTTGAATATGCAAAAGCATGCCATGGTGGGCTGCGATAATTGTGCAAACTAGGTCAGGCCTTCTCGGTGTTATTTAAACATTCGAGCAGGAGGAGTTTGCTAGCCCTGCCCCCTCTGATATTGCTGGAACAGTTCATGTAGAGATCCCCCATGGACAGAGGAGGCTCTCCTCTTCACAAAGTCACCCTCTACATGTACAGTGAGAGGAAAGTGACATCAGAGGGGGAGGGGCTAGCATGCTCCCTGTCCTTTCATCTTTAAACATGCTTTTTAGAACGTCTGAATAGGGCTGATACGTAGACCATGAGCCTATCTACACTACTGCTTTAAAACAGTTTATAACTGTTTTAAACTGGTTAGTAACAGTTATTAACTGGTTTAAAACTGTTATAAACCGTTTTAAAGCAGTAGTGTAGTTAGGCTCCATATGTCTGCTCTCTATAAAGTGAAATCAGGCTCATAACAGTTGAAGTGTTATAGATCTCAACCAAGGAATCCTAGTACTTTTGTGAAAGTACTCAGTCTCAATAACAACAACAACAACAGCAACAACAACAACAACAACACTTCAAACAAATAACAACTTTCCTCTTTGGAGAAAGCCATTTCAGTTCCATACTACCTTCAATCACATTCAAGTTACTGTGTAGATGCCCCTCCGTTCCTTCACATAGTGTTTACAGTTGCTTTTGCTCACAGCCACTAAAAGTGCCCCAGGAAAACTCTTTTCTACAATCTCCTCAAACTCAGATTTTTCTATAACTTTTCACAAGGAACATAGTTTAGCATCAGGAAGTGTCAAGGCTAGAGGCAGGAACTGCTGCATCTAGATCAGCCTTCCCCAACCTCATGCCCTCCAGATGTTTTGGATTATAACTCCCAGCATTCCTGACCATTGGCCATGCATGCTGGAGCTGATGGAAGTTGAAGTCCAAGACATCTGGAGGGCAACAGGTTGGAGAAGGCTGATCTAGATACTGCTGCTCCATCCAGTGAGCCACTGGAACTAGAGATTACAGCGTTCCATGGACAGTAAAGTGTTCCTAGTCTCAGGAGTGACTGTCCACTCAGGCTGGCCATGGCGCCCCCTGTCCTGGGAGGGCTACAACAGGCTTCTTGTTCAGACTGACTTTGCCTGGACCACAACAATGGACTGTGAGGTCTGGTTCTCCCCTTGGCTGTGGTATGAAGCCGTACGCCTTCCTACTCTGAAGCATTAAACTATCCTTTAGCTGTGTCTGATATGCATCATCAAAATGTGCTGTTTCTTGTAAATGCAATGCACAGAACATTTTAAAACAAGAGCTGAGTATGTTGGGCTGTACCAATAGATTATACACTCTGGCAGCAGCTCGATGCCCTGCACTCTAAGCTAGATCTTTTGCTTCTGTAGCTCTGAAGGTGTGTGCAAAACAGTATATATGGAAGCATTCTCAAGCTGCATGCTCCATTATTATTATTATTATTATTATTATTATTATTATTATTATTATTTCCTGCCCTGGAATTCCAGGAATTTTCAAGAGAGACTTACAAACTCATAACATATCTCTGAAAATCAAAGGTAAAGGAACAGATTCATGCAGCATGTGCTTCTCTCTTTTTGATAAACCAGCAATCCCATTCCCATTAAAAGTTTGATGCCACTTAACTGTTATTAGTGGCGGTGGGTGGGGGACTACATTTGGAGTTGCATAGGCTGACCAGATAAAATCCATGTCAGGGCTCCTGTAACTTTAACAGTTGTAGAGAAAAGGGAATTTCAGCCAGTGTCATTTGTATGCAATTAGTTCCTGGTGAAATTCCCTCTTCATCACAACAGTTAAAGTTGCAGGCACTTTACTAGAGTGACCATATACAAAAGAAGGCAGGGCCCCTGCAACTTTAACTGTTGTGATGAAGAGGGAATTTCACCATTGTGTACAAATGACACTGGCTGAAATTCCCTTTTCTCTACAACTGTTAAAGTTACAGGAGCCCTGACCTGGATTTTATCTGGCACACACCTTGGACTGTCCCACATGTGCTAGTCAGTTATATATACAGAAGCTGTGTTTTATCAGGGAGAGAAACAAGAACAGGAGAATGGGGAGGATGTGGAATGCGAGCCAGGGAGGATGAAGGAAGCAGGCATAGAAAGAACCAGGAAGTGAGCAGAAAAGCAAGGTCTTTAGGAAACAATGGCTCAATTCGGACGACACAATAAACAACTGGTGTGGGGGAAACAATCGTCAGTTGTTTTGACTATTGTGTCATTCCAATGCTGCCATAGTCAACTCAGCGCTGATCCTCATCCACACCACAGTTGATTATTTATTACCATGTTGTGTGGGGAGTACCCCCTAGGGTTAGGGTTAGGGTTATGATTAGTCAACCCACCATTGACTATCGTGTCGTCCGAATTGAGCCAATGAGTGGTGGAAGAAATGATCTGTCGAAAGGAAGGACAAAGGAAAATACAGAGATAGGGACAAACTTTATAGATGTTGCCACCTCACCCCCCACCTCCTCAGAGCAGGACACCTGTGCCTTTAAAAGCTTAATAATGGAAGAAATGTAAAAGGTGCAACTTTGCCCCTTGCTATATCTCTATTTGGGGAAAAGTGGGAGTTTTACATTCTTGTCGCTTTGCAGTCTTCAGAGGAATAGACCTCTGCTCGTAGACTGAGGGGATGTATATCAAAGCCACAGTAGGGCATGCCAGGACAACTGAGGCAGGAGCTACACTACTGCTTTAAAACATTTTATAACAGTAGTGACAATTGTTGGGGCCCAGGAAACATTCCATAAACAGTTGTCAAAAAAATTTCAAAGTGTCATATCCTGCTTGGTGTAGATCTGGCCATAGTCACAGTAGTGCATAAGTTTGTAACTTCCTGATTAGACAACTGCAATGCACTTTACATGGGGTTGCCCTTGAAGATGACTCAGAAGCTGCAGCTAGTGCAAAATGCAGTAGCTAGGCTGCTGACCGGAACATCACAAAGAGACCATATAACGCCAGTCTTAAAGGAATTGCACTGGCTGCCTGTACGCTTCTGGTCAGAATTCAAGGTATTGGCGATGACATTTAAAGCCCTGAATGGCTTGTGACCTCAACAGGGAGCGCCTCTCCCTATATATGCCTGCCTGAGATTTGTGATCTGTTGGAGAAGCCCTCCTCTGTGTCCCACCAATGGAGACATAGAGCCTATCTACACTACTGCTTTAAAATGGTTTAAAACGGTTTAAAACAGTTTATAACAGTAGTGACAACTGTTGGGGCCCAGGACACACTCCATATACAGTTTTCAAAACATTTTCAAAGTGTTGTATCCTGCTTGGTGTAGATAGGCTCATAGATTATGGCGGGACGTAGGAGAGGGCTTTCTCTGTTGTGGCACCCCACTTGTGGAAGGCCCTCACCTTGGAGTCCCGACTGGTGCTAATGCTGGCTTCATTTTGGCGTCAAGTTAAAACATGGCTTTTTATCAAAGCCTTTGAGGGCTAAAGCTGCACACAGTTTTAATTGTTTTTAATTGTTTTTAAATTTTCTACTGGTTTTAGCTTGTTAATGGTTTAATACATTTTTAGCTGTGTACATTATTTATTGTTTTATACTGGATGAGTTTTAGCTGTACACTGCCCTGAGATCCCAGTGATATAGAGCAGGATATAAATATTTTAATAAATAAAATAATAAATAATGAGCTGTACAATTGCATTGCTTTTTTGGCTGCGTACTGATAATTTTTCAAAGTCAGTTTTGTATAAGCTCTTAGAGGTCAAATTCCAGAAGCGGTAGGGAGGAGGGGTAAGCCAAAATTCCATATATACCAGCATTTTTTAAGCTTAAAGATCATACTGCCAGTAATTAAATCTTAGGACAAGCATTTCAGCTTTTTAGAAAATGTGTGTGTGTCGGGGGGAGGGGGAGAAAGATGTACAAAAGCTGGAAAACCACCCATTGCTGGTCAGGGAGAAAGGGGCGTAGTCAAGAAAAGGGGGCAGATTGAGACCCTTGGAGGTCTGGATATGGCCCACGGGGTTGAGGTTCCCCACCCCCATATTACGGAGTAAGACCCACTCAACACAATGGGATTTACTTCTATGTAAGCATGCATAGATTGTGTAGCTAGAAAAGATATTATTATTATTATTATTATTATTATTATTTACATTTATATACCGCCACATATCCGAAGCTCTCTGGGCAGTTTACAAAAATTAAAAGATTGAACATTAAAAAGTCAATATACAAAATTTAAAAACATAAAATAGATGATACTTAAAACATTTTAAACTTTTAAGCCTGGCCACAAAGTCAGTTAAAACCTCAACTTAAGCTGTTAAAATGCCTAGAAGAAAAGAAAAGTCTTGACCTGGCACTGAAAAGATAACAGTGTTGGTGCCAGGCGGGCCTCATCGGGGAGATCATTCCATAATTAGGGGGCCACCACAGAGAAGGCCCTCTCCCTTGTTGCTGTCCTCCGAGCTTCCCTCGGAATAGACACCCGGAGGAGGACCTTTGACGTTGAGCGGAGTGTACAGGTAGGTTCATGTCGGGAAAGGCGTTCCATCGGGTATTGTGGTCCCAGGCTGTTTACTATCACTGTGCATCACTGCCTGTGGTGCACATGTTCATCTTTTGTGTCCATCTGTCAATGTTTCCTCATACACTTCCACTGATTTATTGATAAAAGTGAGAAATTACTTTTGTCCAACTCTTCTTCCCAGGTGCTCTGAGCAATGAGTGTACATGCTGTCCCCTAACTCATTTTATGTTCACAGCAACAACTGATGTGTTAATTTAGGCTGACTGTGACTGGCCCAAATTGCCCAAGACTGTCTAGCAATGTGAACCAGGGTCTCTCCAGTCCTTATCTAATATACTTACCACTATACCTCATTGGATCCCATAACTGTCAGTATATGTGCACAAAATACAAAATAATGCCCAACAATTGGCTATGCTGGCTAGGGCTGATGAGAGTTGTAGGTCCAAACATCTGTGATATATATGGAATCTGTAAGTATAGTAATGTGTTCCTGTCATAAGTCTATGGTTATAGTTGTGTATTCCTGTTAAATCTCTGTGTTTTGTGGTAAGTATTTCTAGGGGGAGAGTGAGTGATTGGAAAAATGGTGGATTTGCATATCGGTGATGATTGGTTGAGTGTATGAAACATGCATGCTATATAAACTGTGCACTGTTCTGTGTGAGTCAGATAAGGGTTGGATTAGAGAGAGGTTGGATGAGTTAGATATATAGTGAAGGTCTATGGTGATTGTGTAGTGTTTGATTGAGAGTGTGATGTGGAGTATTGTGTACGAGACAATATACATTAACAGAACCATTAAGTGTTACGTATTTACTATTCAACAACTTATTGACGTAATTAATCATTTTATTTGTTTATACAAATCGTACGCCTTCTGCTCTTGGCTTCATAAGAAGGAAGTAATAAAGGGAACATTACAGGAGATAATAGAAGTCTGTGGCCATGTCTACACCAGGGATTTATCCCAAGGCAGTCCCTAGGTCGTCCCTGTGCGTCCACATGATGCACAGGGGATCCCAGGGGCAACCGGGGACGACATAGGGACATCCCCAGGTTAACCCTGGGATAATGGAAACTGGGGATATCCTGGTTTTTCTGCTGTCCCGGGTCCTAAAACGGGCACGGAGCCATGCGGGGTGGCTCTGTGCCCATGGGGGTGGGGGTGGGAGCAATTTTGCCATCCTCAGGATGGCGGGAGGGTTGGGGTGTGGGTTTGTTTGGTTTTTTAACCTTTTTTGCAGGATCGGGGCCTTCTTCTTTTTTAAAAAAATGGTGGCTGCGACGTCCCTCTTCCCTTCCAGGACATCACGCTCAGGTCTAGATGCTGGAGGAGGATTGCGGAAGCAGGTAAGTCCACGATTTTCCCCCTCCCTCCCTCTACACCCTTAGGTGTAGAAAGGGCCTGTGTGTCCTCACAGACAAAGGACTGAGTGTGGGTTGGACTTTAGCTTAAAGGTCCTGGTGGCAGTGGAACCATGTGTGTGTGTGGGGGGGGGGGTGTTGTGTGTATGGTGGAGTGAGAAGGGGAATTCTCACTGGGAATAGGCATGAAAGCCAGAGTAACCCATCCCTAATTTACCTCTTGGTAATGGCAGGCCTAATTCTAGACATGACTACTAGATGAGAGTTCCCTGCTGAAGATCATTCTAAAAGTGCAGATGCAAGGCTCTGCCAAAATTAGAGTGGTCACTTGTGAATCACCAAGAAAGAAGGCAAAAGAGGATACCATTTTACATAACATTTGCATGCGCTAATTTATATGGAGCAATGGAAATTTTGAAAGAATTATTGTAATTTAAATAGAAATATAGTACATCTGACCCATGGTATGGAAGACTGAAATCAGGCAGCCTGTGTGCCTTGTTTAGTCTGCTGTCCAGGTGCTGTGGATGGGTAGCATCAAGGCCCAGCTCTTCCTTCTGATGGTTCTTTATCTTTAAACTGGACATGGACTGGACACAGCCCTTCAGATAGAGCAGGCCTTCAAAATAGAAGGCAGTCCTCTGGGTGCCCTTCAAATAGAGGACTGCCCTCTGCAACAGAGGAGACCTGGCCACCCCAGCCAAAATGTGAGTGTTGCAGTCAGTCTCGGTTTCAGCAAAATTCTGCATTGAGACCTCTGCAGTTTTAGTCTTCTAATGCTCAGTTGAGCCCTTAATCAGCATTGCCACCCACCATGGCCTCCCAGGTGTACTGAATCCAGGTGTCCACCAAATTGCTTCATTATCTCCGTTTCCTCGCCTTTTGTTGAGGGTCAATGCCAATAAGCATTACAATGGGATTATTGTTTTACGCTGTGCGTGAAAGGGGTACTTAGCTGGAAGAAATATGATTAATCTTGCTAAAATCAGTTTAAGAAATTATTGCAAATTGAAATTTTTTGGAACAGTATGCTTGCGTTTGAAAGTTAATGCCATGTAGTAAAGGGAATGAAAGCATTACACTGGCTGAACTAGCTGGTTCATCTGCCTATAGGATTTTTAATTATTGTTTTTAACACTGTGGCATCCCACTTCTAAAACTCATCGTCCAAAGCTTGGCAATTTTGCAATTACTTGTTGCACAGATTCATTGTGTGTGCCCCACTCAGCACTATGTCAAAGAAGCCAAATATAACACGTGCTCTTGTTTACCTGAACTTCTAATTATCCAAATGGGTTTTGAGGTCCCACACTGATGCCACAGAAATGGGATTGTACTGAATATAGTTCAGCAGTTGGGGTAGTCTGTTTGAAGATGAGAATGTGGATACTCAGGCAAATTAAATGGTCCTGTTTATAAAGTGCTTATTATTTTTGAAGATTTCCTTTTGCCATGTTCCTTTTATCACAGAATGCAAAATGCTGAAAGAGGCTCTTGCAATATGATTCAGCTCAGCTGACAGCATTGTTTCTCAGTGTCAAATACTCCAACCTGAGGCCTAGAAAATATCTGGGTCAGAGTCAGGTAGTTGGATAGTGCAGAAGAGTAGCCTGGTGGCCTTAAAGTCCAGGGACCCACAGCCCAGCACTCCTCTCCCCTGCCAAATGACCAACAAGAGAGGGAAGTGATGAGGACATCAGGGTAGCAGAATAAAACTCTGTTTTATTTCCGTAGACATGACGGCACTCGGATATGAGCAAGCTTAAAGTGCAGAACTGCACATGCTCAGGGTATATATATATATATATATATATATATACTTAATTGGAGTTGTCCAACATTTTTAACATATAAGGAATGTAGAAACACTTACAGAGCATGGAATTATAGTTGTGGCAGGGGAGAAATGTTAGTTGCGTGCTTCACAACTGAAGTAATACATCTGGCCATCAAAAGAGAGCCCTCATAAAGCCATTAAGTCCAGGGTCTAAAATTACCCAGCTGCACCACTATGTGGCCTTCTCCATTGAGACAAGATTTGGGAACTTTATAGCAGGCAGTGGTAGTGGATTGGCTCTCTGTGATCATCTGATGCCCAGGACCAAGAGGATTAGTGTGTGGGGTTGGTGTCCCAGCTCAAATGGCCTGCAGTCCTCCCCTGTGAATTGTCTGGGAACCACTGCCCGCCCTTTGCCTCCAGAGCTCCCAAATTAAGACCGGCAGCACCTGACATTAAGGACAGTAAAGTCATGTAGGGACACTGAAAATCTCCCTGTTGTGGGAGAAAGACCATAAAGATTCACCCTGGTGCCTTCTCCTGGTCTTTAGCAAGTAGTGATTACTCTGTGAGGCCAGTAGGAATATGGAATGGTGGATGACTTAGCTGTCCCTAACCATGAAAAGCTTTGAGCAGACCAGTGTAATACCTAACAAGCTAGCAATTGTAGCCCTTTCCCTGATGGATGCTTGGAGCTACTTGATGCATGTTGGAGTCAATTGATTTAGTAGACAGCAGGAAGGAAAGAGAGCTCTACCTCAAGGAACAGCTTTCCCCATATGTTCCTGGCTGCTTGCTAAGTTCTTCAGAAGCTGTCAAGGGAAGAGACTTCTCTGTAGTATCCCCACGTCTGTGGTATGCCATTCCTAGGAAGATCTGCATGGCATTTATTTAGATGGCAGATTAAGACCTTCCTCTGCCAGCAGGGATTTAATTTTTAAACTGTTGCTCTGATTATTAATTTTGCTGCTGACTCTTTATCATTTAAAATATTTTAAATGTTTTAATATTCTGATGTGTCTGTTGTATTTATTGTTTTGGTTGTTATTTTATTGTTGATGTGGTCTCTTTTTTAATTACTGTAAACCTCGCTGAGGGCATCTGCCAGCTGAGTTGTATATAAATATAATAAAGAAGTCCAGCCAACAGTCTGTACCACCAGCGCCTCGCCGCCTATGTCACCAGGGCTCTGCCTTCTCTGCTAACTTGGCTGATGAAGCATTACAGTGCACTGTGGTCATCTAAGCTGCAGTAATCTTTAGCTGATCCAACTGTTTCTGGGCACTGAGCCCTGGCATCAGAGCTGGCACATCAGTCTTTCACTAGAAGAAGCAGATAATGACGAGGGGCTGTAGCTTAGAGGTAGAACATATGTATGCAGAAGGTCCCAGGTTCAATCCCCAGCATCAGCAGGTAGGGCTGGAAAAACTCCTGCCTGAAATCCTGGAGAGCCACTGGGCCAGACTGTCCGTCAATGTTGATAATGCTGGGCTAGATGGACCAGGGGTCTGATTCAGCATCAGGCAGCTTCCTCTATTCCTATTACAATTGTGACAACTCTTAGTGATTTGCTTTTCCCTGCCCTGCACAACTGTCTTCTCTGGCACTCAAATTTTGGTTCACACCTGACTAAGCCCCTGTCTCTGGCCCCTCAGAACCTGACTTGCCTGCCCTTACCTAGACCTGGCCTGTTTGGACCATGCCCTTGTCTCAGTACCTGACAACCAAAAGCAGGGACTGCTTAGGGTGACAAAAGCGGGGCCTAAAACAAGACTTAAGTCCAAGGCAGAATTGAAATCAAAAGATGAATCTTGATGACTGGCAAGCTTTTTTTTTATCAGCCTTGCTCATGACCTATCTCAAGCAGCAAATTGCGTCTATCACAGCATATTATTAAGGGGGGGGGAGATATTCCATGCTTCAGCTAAAATAATTAATGTGGGGAACTGGCCTTGTGGAAATGGGCCAATTATGCCAAATGCACAGCAAGCATAGAACACAGTAGCCCTAACTCACTGTCGATATGACCTTGACTTTCCATCACGTATTACGTGTTTGTGTGTTTGAAATAGACGGTTGCTGCTGATAGAAGTTTCCTGGACAGGGCAAAGCAGTGAGTGACTATAGTTTCTCACTGTGCAAGCTCTCCAAAGTTTTGAATTAAAGTGCTATGCTATGAATTCAAATACCTTCATTGATCCCAAAGCTATGCTTTACACCAGAAATGGAAATATCTTGCCCTCTAGAAGTTGTTAGACTATAATCCCCACCTTCGCTGACCATTGGCAATGTTGGCTGGGGTTGATGGGAGTTGGATTCCCATTATATTTGGAAGAACACAGTTTCCCCATGCCTGCTTTATACTGACATGACTTCATTCTTTGGCACAATCCCCTATTCACATTTCCTATTGTTAACTAAGCCCAAGTCTGTATAACTGAAATAATAACTTATTCTTCCCTTGTCTAACTGCCTCCATTTCCCATCCTCTGATGTCTCCCTGGTGTTTGTTTACTAGATTGTAAGCCCCTCAGGGTTGGCATCTGCCTTCTCATTTTTTTCTGTGGAGCTATATGACTTATTGTTATGGGTTTCCTAGATATCTGTGAGTAGGGCTATTGGTGTGGGTTGCCCCAGGCAATACCTGGAATTGACAAAAGAGTGTTGATAACCTGTGATGTTCTAGTGCTGATATGTCTCCATGGAAGCTAAGAAGGCTAGGTGATGGTCAGAGGAGATGACTCACCTGGATTTAGCCAGAGGGAGGGGAAAGAATAACAGAAATTGCTGCTTGAGTCAGATAGAGACAGATGAGAGCTGAGTTTGGGTTCTTCAGGCAGACAACATTTGGGGGGGGGGGGTTGGTTGCCTCTTGCTAGAGATCTGGGTAAGTACTGCGCTCCTGGAATGACTCACTGCTTAGAAAAGTGGGGTGACTGTAATGTTGTTGTTGATTTGTTGTTTTTGAGAAATATGGCTTTCATAAAAGTCAAACAAAATCTGGCCCTAAATATTTGTAATTGGTAGTATGAGCGGGAGAAGGGAGAACACAGGTGGCATATGAAGTACACCACATTGGCACATGTAATTCAGCTAAATTTATAGAATTATGTGCTTGTGAATACTTAGGTGGTTGTCATTTTCAACAGGGATAATAACCTTCAATCATGGAAGAGTTGGTGAGTCTGGGTACATGCCCCATCATGTCAGATGTCAAAGTATCCTAGGTATAACAATTAATAGCCTAGACACCAGTACTAATGCTGCCAACTCTTTCAACCTGCATTCCCAATGTGGTTCTTCATTGATATCTATGTAACATGCTGGTTGACAAGAGAAAGAAGGTAACATGTAGTCTACTTTGCAGTCATGTCAGGGGAAATGTAGGGTTCTTTGATGATTGCTACATGACCATAATCAAGTCATTTAGGTTCTCTAGTGCCAATTCAAAAGAGCAAAGTATATTTCCTCAGCCATTTGTACCAAAGCAGCTTCAAGAGCTGAACACTTTTTGAATTCACCTCTGATTCTGGTAGGGATGTCAGAAAAATCTGCAATAGATTTAAATGAATTTGGGATTTCTATGGATCCGATCTGCAGATTCCACTGTGGACTGGCTTTTTCCAAGTGGTGCAGATTTCATGGATTTGCAGACCATTTATGTTGTTGTTGTTGGCAGATCATTTTTCACAGGGAGTTTTTTTTGTTTTTTTGTTTTGCTTTTGGGGAAGATTTGCAGAAATGCCCATTTGTACAACAGGAATGAAATTCTCACACATCCTCTTTAAAAAATCCGATTCCGTCAATGAGCGGATGACGGAATGAAAGATGCCTGGCAATCCACAATACACAGATGTAACAGATTTAACAAAATCTATACATCTCTAGATTCTGGGAAGTAGTATGGTGAAAATGCTAGAGAAAGTCCAATTGCACATTGCCATATTGAGATGGTAGTTTTTGCATTCCCATTCATCCATCCATGACTAAATAATTGTTGCTTACAAACCAGACGCTTGCAAATTTTAACTGAGGTCTTTGGATGCAGTCACCAACAAATATTTCTCAATGCTGCAAGAAATTCTCATCAAGTAGACAATGTTGTTTGCAGACTGGGCACACCTGCGTCGAGCTGTTAGAATTTGTTTCCTGAATTCTCTTTAGCCAACAATGGGCAAAAAATTGTTTTCCTATCTTCTCTCATAATATTGCACATTAGTTATACACAGAACTTACCCTGTTCTCTTCCAGCCATTCCACAGAGTGCTGATTTGTATTGTTAGCAAAAAGCATTTGTGAAAACGAATGGAGGAAAGATATAATTTAAGTCTTTCCTTACTGAGAATAAACACTTATACATTGGCGTGTTTTGTTTTGTTTATTTCATTTTGAAACTGATATTTAACTGCTGGCAAGCAAGTTCAGCTCAGGGGATAGTTTGAGCATGAATCAAGGCCGAAAAATAATAACTAGTCCCACATAGCGCATGCATAAGTTCATCGCGCCTATTACAATTATATGCATTTTCAACTTCAGAGTATTACGAGCCTGCCCATCCCCTGAAATTTTCAGGGGAGGCCCTTCTCTCGGTCCCACCACCATCACAGGCATGCCTGGTTGGAACGCGGGAGAGGACCTTCTCCGTGGCTGCCCTGGAGCTCTGGAACTCCCTTTCCAGGGAGGCTAGTCTGGTTCCTTCCTTGGTGTGCTTTCGGAGGAAGGCTAAAACTGTTCTGTTTCAGCAGGCCTTTGGGGAGTAGCTCGGACCTCTGTTGATGTGTTGTTTGTATATTGGATTTTTTAAAATGATCAATATATAAAATGATTTAAATGTTTTAAATATTTTAATATTGTACCATATTTAATTATATTTTTAATTTTTGTATATCTCTGTTTTTAACTGTACATGTTTTAATTTGTAAAGCCTCCTTGAGTCCCAGTATTGTGGAAAAGACGGGATATAAATAAATATAACAATAATAATAATCAGATCCACAGTTTTTATTATTCTAGCTATTTATATATCCATTGAAAGGATATATAAATAGCCTTCCAACTCTACTATTCTATGATTCTATGATTCTATTCTATGATTCTATGAAAGTGAGCTACATGTTTTCCCTGCTCACAAGCTTACTACCTAAAGAGGAAAAAGGGGGGGGGGAGAGGAAAAAGCAAACCTAGGCACTAGTTTTTACTTATAATGGTCTTGCAACTAGGCTGCAATCCTATGGTCCTTGGGATATTGTCCTAGGGACCACAGGATGGGCCAGATCTCCCCTTCCAAGGTCAGAGACAGAACTCTGTCCTTGGAGGGGGAGATCCAATCTTAGATTGTGGCTCCTTAGCCATGCAGAAAGACCCACAGCTGTTACCTCCCCCGTGTTGGAACTTCAGCATTGGGAGAGATAAAAAGTGGGCAGATTGGGGGGTTATGGCATGGGTAGAGCAGGGGAGGCTCTGTATATGTAGTATCCTAAGGCCTCGCAGCTGGATCTTGAAGTGAGTTCTGCATGAAATCTGTTGCAGGACATCTTTAAAAACGTGGATTTTCCTCATTAAGGAAATAGATAGGACAAGTACCATAAAAACATGGCTCGTTTATACATTGTTTGTCGACACTGTGTAGATTCTGCATGAAAACACAGGCAACAAACCATAGCAATCGCACAATAAAAGCCACATGTGGAACTGTCCCGGCTTTTCCCCCTACCCCTACTTTATCCAAATATGTAATATCCATCCCCTACCGAGGCTTTATTTACAATCTATTTCATCTTTTGAAATTTACACAGAGGTTTACACATTATACCCAGGGAGGCAGCACGGTGTACGCTTACACATAAACACTGTGATTTCCAAAGAGATTTGAATTGATTAATAGACAATACAGAATGAAATCGAAGCGGCAGCATCATTAGCAGAGGAGGGCCAGGAATCAGTAGGAATCATTTCAGCAGGAATCAAGTTCAGTTACAGAAAGATAGGTATGCCTCCTCTCTGTCCCGTTCCTCAGCGTCAATGAGATCACATATACAGCACTGCCATTAGCAACAGGGGAGCGTTTAAAAAAAAAAAAAATGAACCAAGCAAAACCCATTAACATGACATTTTAAAAGACTTACTACACAACTGCGATAATGTAGATCACTCATTGAAGAAGCATTGATTCAGGCAGCCTTCCCCAATCAGGTACCTTCCAGATGTGCTGGATTGCATTTGTTCCCAGCCAGCATGACCACTGGAAATGATGGGATTTGCAGTCCAACACATCTGTCAGGCATGAGGTTGGGGAAGACTAAATTAAGGCCATGTGTAAAGATTCCATGCGATATAGACTTCAATGAGGAAAAGAACACCCACCTAGTCTTCTTCTCATGCTCTGGATAATTTGCCATGTAAAGCAGGTTTCCACACAGTTCCATTACATTGATGTACATTTTCTGGCAGCACAGCAGACACACTATCATTTTTTGTATGAAAGCTAGCTCTTCCTGAAAGACACGGGAGGTTACTAGATATAATATTATCCATAGCACAGAGACTCTCTTTGACAGTTATGCATAATCAGTCCCGTAGGGAAGATGGCCATTGCCCATGTCACATCTGCATAACAACAGCTGAGATAATGATGTGTGATATTGGCTAATAGAATTCTGCAGCAAGAGAATAGCACAGGTCTCCAAATACAGCTGGGGGAGGGATATAACTGGTCGTTTAAGAATGAAAAAGTAAACAATTTGTCCAGTCTTCACATACAAATCAGTGCAGGCAACAAAATGGTAGCAGAGAATGCTAACAAAGCTTGTGCAGTGAGATTTTGTATATTCTTATCGTATCAGGACTTCAAAACGTTTGTGATACAAAAGAGCCTTCCCCAGCTGGGGCCAGATCTACACCAAGCAGGATATAGCAGTATGAAAGCGGTATATAAAAGGCAGGAGCCACACTACTGCTTTATAGTGGTATTGAAGTGCACTGACAACTGTTGGGGCCCATTGATACATGCCATATACCCCACTATATCCTGCTTGGTATGGATCCTGCCTTTTATATACCACTTTCTTACTGCTATATCCTGCTTGGTGTAGATCTTGCCTGGATGTTCTCCTGATGAGTCAGACTACATCTGCCAGAATCCCCCAGCCAGCTAGTTAGGTGATTCTGGCAGTTGTAGTCCAACTTGTCTGGAGGGTGGCCGGTTGGGTAAGGTGGAGTTTCCAATGTTGCCATTTGTGATCTCCTCAAGCCTGAGGTCTGAGCACTGACAGATACAGGTACCATCATGAGAAAAAGTTCCAAACGCAACATGATGGTAGCTTTATCATTCCTGTGCAGTTAAGCTTTAGAGACAGTTTTGATCGTTCTAATTCATGTATCCCATGCCATACAGCTACCAATTATTGACTCCTGGCCACATCATTAAATAACAGACAGAATACACATTATGGTGGCCCATATTATACCAATTCTGTATCAACTGTATCAAATGGGACCAAGTCCCATTTAAGGTGCTGGCATTGACCTTTAAAGCCATAAACCAGGTGTGGGAAACACTCTTTTCGCTTTAAGTATACTGCTCATTTAGCTTTCATTTCGTAGATATTGATGTTCTTTTTTAAAGTTTTTTACAGTGATTGTACGCCAGCACCTTGGGACTATTTTCTGTTTTGAAAGCAGCATAGAAATCCTTGAAATAAAATAAAATAAAGTAGAATAAACATGCATAGATGGGATTGTGCTAATGTATGCCTGCTGCCTTCGCCCCTACGCATGTTTGGCTTAAATTGTGAAAGAGCCTACATACATAGAAACTATATCCATGTAGGTCACGAGTGGGCAGCTTGTGGCCTACAACTCCATTAACTAGAGTGACCAGATAAAATCCAGGTCAGGGCTCATGTAACTTTAACAGTTGTAGATAAAAGAGAATTTCAGCCAGTGTCATTTGTATGCAATTAGCTCCTGGTGAAATTCCCTCTTCATCACGCCTTCTTTTGTATATGGTCACTCTAGTAGTGCCTGCTACTTTAACAGCTGTGATGAAGAGGGAATTTCACCAGGAACTAATTTCATACAAATGACACTGGCTGAAATTCCCTTTTCTCTACAACTGTTAAAGTTACATGAGCCCTGACCTGGATTTTATCTGGTCAGCCTACCATTAACCCTAGCCAGAACAGCCAATGGTGAAGGATGATGGGAGTTACAGGGCAATACAGCTGGAGCATGAGAGGTTGTCAAACCCAGATGTAGGCTCTGTATGTATGTGGGCTCCTTAATAGGCAGGTTCCCTTATCAGACATGGAGAGTCTATGCACATACAGTTTGTACATGCATAGGTACTTCCATAGTTAATGTTAAACATGTGCAAGGGGCATGATCAATGGATGTGATCCTGCTCCCTCTCTACAGAGGAACATAGGAAGCTGCCCTAAACTGAGTCAAACCACTGATCCACTGTTGACATTGACGTGTGATTTTTATTTTTCTTAAATGAGCACAGGTCTGTGATAATTGAAATCCCAAAACCATCTACTTCACAATAGCCCCATCTTTATATATTTTCTCTCAATTGGGCTTTTTTTCTCAGCCTGACCTTGTGGCTGATTACTCAGAAGTAAGGTAATTGACTCCCAAACAGCTTTCTCTGAACACCAGCTGCCCAACTTGATGACCTAATCCTTCAAGTAGAACTCCAAAGAGTCTGCTCCACACACAAGAGGCAAATATGGCCCATTAGTTTCAATAAAATGTGCTTCCACTTGAGTGTGTGTAGGATCACAGTTTTATGGCCAATTCACATAATGAACTGAACTGGTGTTTATCAAGCAATAAGTGTTAACTGCTAAGGAAACTATATCTGTGGAAACCGATAGATCATGGGTATTAACACACCTATAATTAGGTGTGTTATAATTAAAGCATGCTAAATAATCATCACTGCAGTACTGTGGGGGGCACCTTTCTCATAGCTCTGCTGCAAAATGTAAAGGCCTGCAATCATGTTGCAGGGCTGGGTGGAAGAACTTACCACAGGGGGCTTTCTCATAGGATCAGGGCCCTGCTTTCCACTGATGTACTAATCCTTTGGAAAGGACCCATATAATGTATGCTGCTCATATTCTTGCACACCTTTAAACATTCCATCAGTGTCAAAAGGAGCCAATGGAAAGATGTCTCCCACAACCTCTAGTTTATCAGGCAAAGAAGATAGGCTGTTCTATTTTTCAGAGGACAGTTCTCTATTTCAAGGCTTCTATTTGAAGGGATGACCAACTGTCCCTGGCAGGATCTACACTACTGCTTTATAATGGTACTGACAACTGTTCGGGCTCATGACACATTCCATATATCGTTTTCAAACTGTTTTCAACGTGTTATATCCTATTTGGTGTAGATCTGGCCCAAGTCTGGTTTAAAGATTAAGAACCTTAAGAAAGGAGAACATCAGATAAGCCTGGACAGCAGACTTAGCAGGCATACAGGTCACCTGGTAACCATCTTCCTTCCTTCCTTCCTTCCTTCCTTCCTTTATTTATTACAGTTCTATCCTGCCTTTTTTTCCTCTTGCAAGGAACCCAAGAGAGCTTACATGGTCCTCCTCCTCCTCTCCATTTTATCTTCACAACAACCCTGTGAGGTATGTTAGGCTAAGAGTCCAAGGTCATTCCATGATCTTCATGACCAAGTGGAGACTAGAAACTCCCAAGGTGCAGTCCAACACTCTGACCACTACACCACACTGACTTTCCACTATGGTGAGATGTATTGCATTTTTATTTAAATTATAGCAGTTATTTCTAAAGTTGCATCTCTCTCTATAAATTAGCACATGCAAATTTTATGCAAAACTGTCTCCTCTTTTGTCTTCTTTTTTGGTGATGCATTTCCTCCTTTTTGGAGGAAGTATAAATAACAGTGAAGGCCTAAATGAAAGATAATATTGTAATTAGTTTAAGCAGTAAACATACATTAGTAGTATTTGATTTTAACAATAATGTTATTTTTATTATTTATTTATATCCCCCTCTGCCTTTGTCAGAAATTAAGCTACATTCTGCCTCCTACAATTTTGTCACCAATATAATTGGGCAGGAGTTGTATGGTATTTAGGAGGAGGAGGTGGAAAATTAAGACTGGCTGAATGTACCAGCAGTAGTCCTCTTGGTAGCTGGCAGCCTCCATGTCACCTCACAAATCCCCTAGAATGATGCTCTTCATGTAATGTCATTCTGAAGGGACTTATGTATCTGTGCATATGTAGGGGGAAATGGCATCTATCAATGGTAGAAAATAGCATAACTTCTATGAAACAACCAGCAACACACACACACACACAAATGTGAGCCAAGGTCATTTGGGGATACCTTTCATTCCTGACCCCCCACAATTCACAATGCTGCACTTTTGGCTCTGCAATATCTAAAACAACTTACATGGGGCCTCCAGTGGTCTCACAATCAACCAGCACTGTTCAAGCCATTATTTATTCCATTCAGTAACACTACAGTGTTGGTACTCCCAGACATTCACAAAAATGTATTGGGGGGGGGGGGGGAAGCAGGCAAGGTGTGGCAGCAGCCTCAGGTAGCTGATTTTGTGGGTCATGAAATGGCAGCAAATCATGAGTTAATTTATGTTATTGTATTTTTACTGCCAGGGAAAGGCATTTGTGGGATTTTCTACCTCAGGTAGAAAATAAAATAAATTATACTAGGCACCTTGACTGGGGTGGTGGGGGGGGAAAGATGTCATTTGCTGCCCCACCTCATGCCACAATGTCTTGGGCTGTCCCAGGTCCCCTCTACAAGATTTCGCTTTGACGCCCGGTTGCCCTATTATGCACATATACAGATAAGCGCATTTACTCCTAATACCTACTCATGAGAGGCGGTGAAGCACATTACGGGCTGTATGAAACGCGCTTTAAAGTTGTTTACATGCGGAGAATCACATGTTTACATGGCCATAAGGTGCTTTAACTAACACGGCAAATTAAAATTCGCTATTTAATGCACATTCGATTATGCGCATAAGAAGAGATAAAAAGCACCTCAACCCCCGATTTGCGCTCCGCTCTCGTGGAGGTAAATTTGTAATATGCCTTGAAAGAGCTTTAAATCGCTCTTGTAGAGGCACCCCCAGTGTAGGCAGAGAGCAAATAGGGTTATCATTGTCTAAAAGTCTTAAAGAGAAGAAAGGAGAACCAAATGCACAAGCATAATAGTGGGGAAACACCAGCAAGGGAACAGAGCCGTAAGCCAAGTTTCATCCTTCAGAAAGTGGCTCAATGTTAAGAATTAGGGTGGGATTGTACAAACAACTGGCGACATCTACTTTAAATCCAGTAGTGTTGGGGCTCCTTCACCTAACGAAGTGCAGATAATCTCACCACTACCGCCATGCTGAATTTCCCATTTTTCTAGAGGATGCTGGTATGAAACTTTCTGTGGCAGACAGAGCTCTGATTTCTGGTGGCTGGATGTGAGGAGAATATTTATAATCAGCAGCTGCTAACAGCTGACTGGTAGCAAGATTAATTCATCATCAATCACAAAAGACCCAACAGAGCACCAGCTCTGACGTGGCTGCTAACAAACTAAAAGGCTGAATCGGGAGTTAATCCTACAACGGGCTGTGCAAAGGGTTGATTTGAAGGAGAAATGTAGGTGTGGGGGGAGGGGGAAGGAGGAATCATGAATTCAAAGCACTTCTCTCTTGCCTGTCACAGCTGTACTAAGAGCCGGCAAAAGCAGGATTTCCATTACAGAGGATCTTTCTTTGGCTTCCAGTGGATAACTCAGTATGGAGGCACTAGATATATCGTAACAAATGCAAAAGCAGCTTTAGCATATTCGTGGCAGTGGAATATCTTTGAGGAGACTTTTAAAGCTAAGAAGGATTCTGCTCTCAAGAAAAAGGAAAAAACATGAACAAACGTTGTGGGTTTTTTATATATATTATGATATGTCTGATCTATGAGCAGCAAAAGGATTGAAAATTCTGAGCTGCTTGACAAAGAGACAGACCTCTAAACTAAACTAAGGCTATCATATTACACCCCCTGTGTTATTACACTAGTATTTTAATGTAGATTTAATGCTAGTGAATATTTTAGCATTAATAGCTAAAGCATTCATGCTAGTGAATGTTCTAGTGTTAATACTCTTATCTCAGGGGCAGGGCTGGTGTCAAGGGTAAGCATGGTCCCATACCTGCTGAGGATCCACACCCCAGTAGGGACCCTGTAATAAGAGCCCCCTGGACTTGCATGTCTTCTTCACCATTGCAACCTGCTTGTTCAGCTGCCTTTTGCTCTGGATCAGACAACAGTGGTGGTGGTGGTAAGGAAGAGCAATAGATGCCACTACCTACGTGCTCTCTGGCTCTCCTCTGTCTGTCAAAACAAGCAAGTGGTAGCAATATTGAGACCAGGAAGAGGAGAAATAGCAGCTGGTGATGGTGGTGATGAGAAGGTAGACTCATTGCGGGAGAGGGTCCATTGAAGGTATCTTGCCCAACAGTCCCTTGAAACATAACTGGCACTGCTCAGGAGTTCAATATCTGAGAACCAGGGCCCTCCAGATGTTTTGGAGCTAATGAAGGATCATGGGAGATGTAGGCCAGATATCTGTAGGGCCACAATTTGTCCACCTCTTGTTTAAGAGATGTGTATTTTCAAGATTTTTCTAGGAATATAAATGCTGCCCAAATGTGCACTTAAAAACATGATGCTCAATTTCTGTATTTTTACCTGGAATAGTTATTCAGAAGACCAACAGACCTGTATTCAAAGCCACTTTCTCGTTCATAATTAGCTGGGGCTGATAGTTTCATACAACAAGAAACCTTGACCTAATAATAGGATAGAATAATGCTTCCTATATTAAAAGACCTTGCCCTTTCAGGTCCTGTGTATGAGACACAGACTCCTTTTACTGATCACTCTTATATGGTGCCAGCTGTAATTTTAGAGGAATCCAAATCCATTTGATAAGCCAATCAGAGCCGTGTAGTTTCCATTAAGTCATTTATTAGCTAAACATTGATAACAAAGACATCACGACTAAGAAGGCTTTCTCCTTTGAACTAGAATTTGCACAGTTCAAAATCCCATTCCCTCAGACAGTGGATTAATGTCTACATTATCTGTGTGTATGAAGGCATCTCTGTTCTACCAGCTTTCTAAAAGGGCCCTGTTTTCCTTGTGTTGCAGGATATACAGATTTGTGTGTATTTGTCAGAAGCTCATACTCTAGGCCAGCGCAGTGTGTCTTGGGGGTGGCATGTGGGATAAAGTGTATTACCATTAAAATGCTCCCATGCTGGGTATTAGGCATTATTTCACTCTTATATTATATGTTGTAATAGGATCTGAATGTGGTAATGCCTCTTTGAAATATCGCTGGAAGTAAGGCCCTGCAGAGAACGGGAGAGCAAGAGATAAATCCATTTTACAAGCTAACCTATTCTGTGCTGGTACCATCTTCAGCTACGACTGTATGATGTCCTTCTGTGGAAATTAAGGCAGATTGTTTATATAAATTTGGAAACATGCCATAGTCTTATCTTGTTTGTAACTTAGCAACCTCTAATTTAGGTTTCTTGCTGTTACTTGCACGGCAGCTGATAATTCTCTCCCATTTTCCACAATATACTTTTGAGAGGCATGAGGTAGTTTAACCACATAGGAAATACCTGAAGCCATATTGACTTTGCTGATGTATAGTTTTACCCATAAAGACAGGCTCAGAAACACCCACTGTTCAAAGTCATGTTTAATCAGGCTGAATAGATTTATAAAAGCCGACACCATTGCTAGAAGGAAAGCAGGAGTCTGTGGGCCAAAGATGCTTCTTGGGACAAGATTTGTCTTGTAATGGACCTGTCTCTAATTTAATCCACCATTGTTTTTCTCCCAGCACCATGACTGAAATCCCTTTTTTATAAAATGTCCAGGTGTCTTATTCTTTTTCGTTTGTCTCTTCCCCACCCCTTTCTTTTTAGACTTTTCAGAACAAGAAGTTTAAAATGGACTTTTAATATTGCTGTATTACATTTTACTATTTTGTTTAGGAGCATCAGCAGACAAGCATTTTATAGCATGCTCATTACTGGGCACTCACAGATTTTCACTGGTTCCTCTCACAACGCCGTCTGCCTACTGCGCACCTCCCGCTGGTTTCCTGCTCCGTCTACCATTTTCTTCATTGTAAAATAGTCCAAACAAAATGCAACTCTTCTGAGTTATAACGGAATTGGTTGCAATTTCCTGTGGTGTGCAGAGAAGTATCGCTATAAAATGCCCACGAGAGGGTGCTGTCCCACTACACTGAATGGGCCACGTGGTTGCAGCTTATTTCCTCTTTCTCTCTTGTGTGATTCTTCTGAGCAGCAAAAAGCAAGAGTGACGGTGAGGAAATGTGATTTCCCCCGTTTGATGATCCTCTTGTTTTGTTTTGAAGCAAAGTGTCCTGAGTATCAACTGGCAGGGGAGTTAGGGTGGCCATGTGTCCTCTTTTCTGTTTGAATAGCTGCCAGAGGACTGTTCTCTCTTTTGAAGTCATCCTCTATTTGAAAGGCTGTCCAGTCCAAATTCAGGTTAAAGACAAAGAACCTTCAGAAGGAAGAGCTGGGCCTTGATGCTGCCCATCAACAGCACCTGGACAGCAGACTGAGCAAGGCACCCAACTCACTTGGTTAGTTTCCTCCACTATGGTAAGATGTATTGTATTTCTATTTAAATTATAATTATTATCCTTAAATGGTCATCTATAAATGAGCATATGCAAATTTATACAAATTGCTGTCCTCTTCTTTGGTATTGCATTCCCTCCTTTTTTGGGGATTCATTACTGACCACCATAAGGACAGTTCATGTTTAATCAAGATCAGTAGCAATATGTATAAACAATCCATTCTCTCATTTAAACTGGGGCTCCTTGCTTGGAGGGGGAGCATACCCAGATGCATGTTAAAAAAAAGAAAGCAATAAAGACAGAGCATGATGAATATCTTGACAAAGTATAATTTCTGCATTGCTTTGGCCCCAGCTGAATAAGACACGGCATGCGGTAAGCAGCCTTCTTCAGCCATAAAGCAATGGCCATTATATTAAACTGGGCCTCAGAGCTTTCTGTGTTCTGTGGCAAAGCTCTAAATGATATATTCATCAAAGGTGTTTGGCATATTCATTGCTGATATTCACCTTTATGAAAGACATTTGGCACATGGCTAAAGGATTCCTCTTCACATACCAGAGGCCCCAGAACAAGCTTTCTTTTCTTAGGTATTATTTAGTCATATTTCCTCCTGGAATTCCAGCAGTGTTGTATATTGTATCCTACTGAATGTCAGAAGAGTAAGGATGCTTCCAATAGCAAGCACAAATTGACAAGGCTTCCGGGTATGTTTTTGGCTGAAAATCTGTTGTCTGTTTTTATACAAAATTACTGTTCTCAAACTAACAAACCACCCCTCCCTCCATTTCTCTTTTTTGAAACATTTTTCTCACAAGGAAGATGTTGCAAAATGCAATGATGTATTTGCTGCATTTATATCCCACATTTCACTTAGAAGCTCAGGGATTTGCCCACCCACCTCATTGTACCTTCGCAATATCCCTGGGAGCTGGGTTAGACTGACAGGCAATTATTGGCCCATGGTCAACAAATGAGCTTCATGGCTGTGTGAAGGTTTGAACCCGGTAGAGATTTGAACTCTAATACCAAGATTCTATTCACTCCACCATTCCGGCTTAACCTGTAATAATAAAAGAGGGTGTCTGTCTGTCCATCCATAGTCCCAACACTATGAAATCTAGATTTCTGAAACTTGACATGCATACCAAAGGGACCCTAGGGGTGTTCACCTCCTGGTTATTTTGTGTCTGTGTGGTTGAAGTAACATTTTTTGCCACTAGGGCCAGACTTCCTTAACCGCACATAGCTTTGCAGTCTATACAGGTTGAAGCCACAGGAAATTAATAGGCTGAAGGACAGTATTATATGCCTGCCCCGTCTCCACTGCTGTTGGCAGTGCCTCCCCCTCAGGGTAATGGAGTGGACAGACCCGTTCAGGGTGTTATGGAGGTACCAGAAGAATGCCAGCAGCCATGGTTTCACTCAGATGGAGCAGGCACAATGTCTTGGTTTGCTTGAAGGCTTCATTGTATGAAACCAAGTGCTATTTCAAGCTGTGTGAAGCAGGGTCAATTTGCTAGTATTATTAATAAAAGGGAAACTATCCATGGGAGCCTACACACTGCCATCTATTTATGGACAGTCACAGAGTCATGAACCTCCGCAGTGGGGTTTTGTATAAATAAATATGCATGTATGTACTTAAATGAACCAATTAACATTAAAATGGGGAGTTCTGGATTAGGACATCACCATAGCTGAACACTTGTTTGTTTGTTTGGTTTGGTTTCACACATGTAAAATGGTAGTTTTTAGTGACAAGTTATCAGTGCCAGCCTAAGACATTTTGCTGCCTCAGGCAGGGATCTCCTATGCAATGTGTCATTTGGTCCTTATAAAATAGACTTGCAGTATAGTACATGTCTATATTGTGGCAACATTGTCACAGACAATGAGAAAGCTCAAAGGAATATGTAATCATACGCATGGGTAAACATTGGCTATACTAGGGTAGAACATTTGCCAAATCTGTGCATGTTTATGCAGATAAACCTGCTTCCATCTGCCTCCTTTGTAGTGGACTGCCCAATTGCTAACTTTGACACTATAACACTAGTAATCCATAGGTTTCTACTATCACCATGTATTGGCAACATTCTTTTGCTCAGAAAAACACACACACAAACACTGTAGTCATTCTCCATTTTCTCTCAGATTTAGAGGAAGGTAACTTAAATTGTCCAAAGGAATAAAATCCCAAAGTTGTTTTGGAGTAAGATTCACATAGCATTCCCCAGGTCAACTCACCAATTTGTTACTAGGTATTGTTATTATTATTATTATTATTATTATTATTATTATTTTGTGCCAATCAGTGACAGTTTGCAATCATAATGTCCGTTTTCAGCACACAATTGGGAGCAGTTGAAACCAAAATAAGAAAGCTAGAATGAAAGAATGTACAGAAAATGTCACCTACATTATAAGAACTGTTGTGAGATCAAAGTTAGGGAGGCATTTTCTGCCTTGTTGTTAGATGGTCCTGGAAAAAGTGTGCACGCATGTTTTTGCAAGGCAACCTGTATTACCTTGCGAGAGTTTAAATTTCTCATTCCTAATGTGACATCTCTGTCAGGCAAGTACACTGAGGATTGAATCACAGACAGCCATGGCTAAAGGCTCAGCTCTGCACAGAGATAGGCTGCAACACGCTGTAATTCTGGATGGTTCAGGCGGCTAGCAGCATGACTTGTAAAGTGCCTTGAGCCCTCAAGGGATTTCCTCCCCCCTTAACTGGGTCTTTCATGCGATGTGCAATTTTCCTTCACAGACTCTGCTGTGCAAACAATTACTTAGATGGATCTGATAATTAGTCACATCTCTTCCTCCAACTTTCCCAATTCAGTTTCAGTTAACCTTGGGCCAGGATAGTTTCACCAATCCACCTATCATCATATTCATTTCAGCATCTGACAGTGATGTTTGACTGTGAAAGCAACTGGAACATTTTCCCCGAAGTTTCACTCTATCACTTGTGCACACTCTTAAGCCTCCTGCCTTTCAGAAAAGGAAGCATGTTCATAACGCATCCAATAAACATATATGCATAACATTGCCGTATGGGAGCAGAAACAGCCAAGTGTCCTTCAGTACATCTAACATGTAGCTTTTTGGTTCAACAAAACATAATTTTCAATTTTCAGTCATCACATCCATTTAATTAACTTCCTCTTCATTCAGAAGGGGGGAAACAGTCCACTGCATAGATATATAATTGATTCTGACTACAGTGTCTGTTCAAATAGGAACCAAGAAGGCATGTCTGCATTAGAAGTGAAAAGCAAGCAAGCAATACCTGAGAATACGAGACCATATAGTTGCCATTTACATTGGCCACTTAACTAGCTGCTATGGTGTATTTGGGATGTAAATAATTCTTTTCATTCTGAATTGCCAGTCTCCTTTTAATTCTGTGCTCAGCAATTATGTGTGTATCTCTGCACATTCTACACGCGTGAAAGAAAGAGATGGGTTACAATGTCAGCAGAAAGGCTATGCTTCAGGTTATCTTTCACATCCCAGAAAATGCTATAGGGAATTAGGGATATTCTGCAAACATGGGATAGCTGATTTTACTTTTAAAGATAAAACAGACAGTGGGCTTTCTTTTATGCCTGCTGGCTCAGGGTGATATACACTTTTACCAGGTGTTTTTTTTAAATCTATATTTCACTTGAAAGTATTTCTCATTTTGTGTGAGATTCCAGGTGTCATCCACAGGATTTACAGCCCTAAAGTAACCCTATCAGATTTCTGTTTGATGATTTCTGACCACCTCCTGAGTAAAGTATGAACTTGTGGCTTCAGGGTTTTGACTAAGACAGTGTTGGAGAATATGGCAGTGAGTGACTGATTTCACTTGATCAAAAATCACCCATGGTGGCTTAAATAAGCCATCCTGGTTTGCAGGTGCTGATGTGTGTCCATTCTGTAACCCAACCACTACGTGTAGCTTGTGCTTTCTGAACCTGATGTGGGTAGATTGTTGGTGTGGTTCACAAACTACCCACAACCCTGTCAAGGTTTGTGATGCACTGTGCTCTCTGAGCATGAACAGAGTGCAAGCACACAGCAGCGGAAAAACAGCAGAGTTCACTGGTAGCAGACAGATGTCCTGGTAGCCAAAAAATACTCAGACACAGTAGTGTTTCAAACTACTAGACTAAGTTTACTGTACAAGTATATACAGAGAAGAAAAAATATCATCTAACGTCTCAAGCCTTCTTAACTAACAATACAACCAACCATCCACAACGTCCCACATCTATCATAACCCACACTGTTTCACCACATGCTGTACCTTTATAGCACTGTGGACCTATCACAGTGTTTACTGGATATCTCCCCATGTGTTGCTATGCTTTACAGCGCACAGGGAAGAAAACCAAATGACCTTGGTCTTTAGCGCTTACCAGCTGCACTTCATTTGGCAACTGTACAGAATACTTTAGATATCAGTCTCTAATGGTTCCCTCTTTTCACTTAGTTGCAGAAAAAATACCTTTTGCTTTACATTAAACCAAATAAAATCTTAACAAACCCTAGATCAGTGGGTTCTGGGTAGTTTGTGAACCACATAACAACCCATGCTCACTGGGTATGGGTGACATGACAAGCTATGGGGGGAGGGGTTGGGTACCTGTGGGTGCCCACAAAGCATGGTGGCTTTGATAAAGTGAACCCAGCCAGTATAGCAAATGAGATATGAGACGTGTAAGTGCTCTTCTTCTTCACAGCTTGGGAGATGTTTGACCTGTTGGAATAGCAATGGCAGGGGGGATCACACCAAATAAGCTAAGGGTTCATTTGTTTTTTGACCTTTTAAAAACATTATTTCTGGGTGTATTAGAGATTTAAGAGTAAACAGAGGTAACGAAATGGGATACCAGGTGGAACCAATTAAGTTTCCTTTTAGCCTTTATTTCTTCTGTGTAAAAAGCATGCCCAGAATGTTCTGCAGTGGTAGTGACGTCATCATGTTAGAAGCCTGTCCAGATTTACCCTTGCTGTTTTAGGGGGTTCTGCATGAGGCATTTATCATGTGCTTGACATTCCCTACTCACAGTGATTTACAGATTCTTTAGACAAAGTCATGATCCCATGGTTTCACTTCTGTGTCTAACCAGAAGTTTCAGTGAGTTTTTTAAAGCACAGAAAATTAGGTATTTAATTGTGAAAGCACAAGAAAGTGCCATTTCCTTATGTGTATTTGTGCTATTCCACTACACCCCAGTGCCACCTAGAGGGTATATAGCAAGAAAGCAAAAAAGGAAATGCTCCTGTGCAGTGCTCCAATGTCAATTCTGTGATGAAACCAGAAGTAGATATAGTAGATTAACATCTGATTAACAGCCTCATGTAGAAAAGCTCTTATACTTATGTGGCTGGCGACTCTGTAAAGTTTTCCAACCCTTCATTATTTTGCTAACATGGCCTAGACCTCTAATCCCTCTGCTTCAGCCTTAGTGCTGATGAATGCCAGTCAGTTAAAAATGACATTTTTCCTTCAGGACTAAGCTCATATAATGATTTGACGTAATATGTGCGATGGGAGCCGGCTCGTTCCAATGCATTTTGTACTGAGTTTCCATCCTTGGGATGGAGATTGGGGTGGGGTGGGGCCCATTGTTCTGTTGGAATAAGCAACAGCCATTAGTTAAACTCACTGTATAGACTGAAAAATAACTGGTTGAAAAGCCATTTAATGGGTAATGCATGTAGGAAGTTGTGGTGCTAGTTTTGGTTTTATGTTTACCTATTTATTTTTCTGACTTTAGCTGTAAGAAGATGTCTGTTAATATTATATAAAGGCCCTGTTTATAGCTTGCAGTTATTTTCTGTCTCAAGTGTTGTCCGTCAAAACATACCCTCTGGATCGGATTGGATCCAATTCCGATCCGAAAATTGGATATCCGGTTTTTGGATCGGATGCCTTTTAGCCCCTTTAGACTTGATTTTGGAGGGGAGAAAGCCTGTATTTTTGGTATTTTTAAAGACAGAATCATGAAACTTTGTACAAATGCAAGTGGGATGTTGCCAGTCATGTGCCCAGAATTGCAGACACAGGGGTGCAGGCGTTACTTGTAAGTAAGCCTTCAAAAGTCACTTTTTCACCAGTCATCTGTTCCTTTTTCAATTTACTTCTGTGTCTCAGGGGCACGCCACATTTAAAATGGTTGATTCTTTTTTTGGGCAGAACATCGTAGACCATGTCCCCAGTTGGGGAGCGCACTGAAGGGCTGTACGTACGTAGCTCTACCCCCTTTTGCAGACACAGGGGCACGGTTTAACGAAATGGAATTGTGAAAAATGGGTTTGCCCATTGCATGTAAACTGCAGAGTGATTTCATTAGATCCCAACCCCAGAAACTGAACTCAAACTTGGGGAGCGTACAGAAGGTCTGCTCTGCCCCCTTTTCACAGACACAGGGGCATTTCTGAAATGGAACTGTTAAAAATGGCTTGTGCTGGTAAGACCATTGCAAAGTGCTCTCTCATTAGATGCTGTCCCCACAAACACCACACTAATGTGAAGAGCGCACAGAAGGGGTGTACACATTCGCCCCCATTTCACAGACACAGGGGCATGGTTTAAATTGAATGGCAGGCATTTTATTGAACTTGGGGGACTCTGCTGATGCTCCCTTGAGGGGAACACCAGCATCCCTTGGCTTAAGCAAGCGGAGCGGTGGGCTCCAATATCACATCTAGCTCCAACCCACACTCCTTCCACTCCAACTAACTAAACCCCACAGAGAGCCAAAAGGGAAAGACTGAGAATATATATACTGGGTTTCTACTAAGCCCTCCTCCAGCATTGCGGTTGGAGTCTGCAGGAAGTCTTTAACAGGATTGGGTGATGCATTGATGTAGTGTGAAGCACAATTGGTGGATCAAGTTGTCACACACACACACAGCCTCCCCCCCCCCTTATGGAAGTTTAAAATAATAAACCACTCATTGCCACTAAAGTCTTGCACCAATTTCTCTGGAATTTTCCATACATAAATAGACACAAACAATCTCCCATGTCAGGGAGTTTCAGTTTTCTACCTCTTAAAACAAAAAAGTCCACTATGAGTTTAAAACACCATAAAATGGAGGTCCGATCCTGCACATCCCATATATATATATATATATATATATATGAAAGGCAGGATATAAACCAAAGAAAGAAATATATTGTGTGAGGTAAGGATAAACCACCAAACTACCCAACAGATTCCCTATAGTGCTGGGAGATTTAAACGTCTGTATGGAGCATGTGTTGTTAGGTGCAGCTTTAGCCTCATGCCTCTATGACAACCATGGGATTATCCAATGTTTGTTTTAGGCCCTATGCATGCAGGATTTATTGTTCTGCAATGGACAGATTACTGGTGGTTCAGTATTTGGAAACACTGAGAATCAGCCATGGCCACATCATTACCTGATCAAAGCATGAGTAGATTTGGCTAATACTTATAATGGTCTTCCTTTGGAGACCTCTGGAGCTTTACAGGAAGATTTATACGAGAGCCAGTGTGGTGTGGTGGCTAGTGTGTTGGACTGGGAGTTGGGAGATCTGGGTTCTAGTCTCCACTTGGCCATGGAAGCTCACTAGGTGACTTTAGGCCAGTCACAGGTTCTCAGCTCAACCTACCTCACAGAGTTGTTGTGAGGATAAAATGGACAGGAGGAGTATTATGTACGCTACCTTAGGTTCCTTGGAGGAAAAAAAGTGGAATATACAAACAAATAAATAAATAAATAAATAGGCTGGGATTTGAGATGACTTCAGCAATAGATGACTGAATGAAATTATTGATAGAGTCAGTGCCACCCCCACCCCAAAGATCTTTGGCTCCTTGGTTCACTGAGGAACTCATAGAAATGAAATGGGTTGAAACAACCTGAGGGCAAGTGCAGAAAACTGATGCTCAATCTGATAAAGCACACCCTAGATCACATTTACAGACCTTTGTGGAAGTGGTGCTGGCTGGAACAAAACTATTGTATTGTAGATGTTCCTAAGTCAGCTAGAGTACTTGATTAGCAGGAGTAAAGCTGTTGTTGCTATGAGTCTGTGTGAAATATTATGCATACACATGAACTCTGGATCAGGACCCTATAACTAAGACGCTGCCCTGTTCTGATGCTGACAATCTGAAATTAGTGTGAACTCAAAGGCCATGTGGAATTAGCAAACCTTGGAAGGAACCACAAGGAAAAAAAAGGATGCTTGGTGCATGTGGGAGAGATCTAGAAGGGGATGTTAGCCCCACTTGATCTGGGGGTCTGGTAAACTATTATTTTTCTAGTAAAGGGTAAATGAAATTAATAGAAGGGCCATTGTTCCAGACTACAGTGATGCTTCTGCTTTTCACACAAATGCTGACAAATACATTTGTCTACTATGATATATATATATATATATATATATATATATATTCATTATGCAAAGAGAAAGGGGGTATAAAAATGAGGAGAAACAAGGGGAAGTTACTCGAAATTTTGTGACTCTCATGTGTGTGTTACCCTCCCCAGGTGTCTAATAGCCAACCCCCACACTACCTAAAGTAGATACCTGAGTCTGGTTTAATAGAGGCAGCCAGAGAGAAAAAGATTTCCACCTGGTGGCAGTGGAAAAGACCACAGGAAAGCAAGGGTGAAAAGGTGTGTGTGAGCACACTATTTGGCCTGTTTTCCCTTCCACTCATGGAAAAGCACATGGCCGGTGCATGACACGCCCACACTGGATGCTAGTAAACTTCAAGACCAATTAAAGATTCTGGTGCTGATATTTAAGCCCTTCTCGACCCAGATCCAAAATACCTTTGAGATCATTTCCCCCTGTATATGCCTCAGCACCTATTGCAGTCATCAGATCAGCCCTGTGTACACCCACTATGTGAGGAGAAAATGTGATCTGCTTTGGAATGACTTTCCTAATAAGGTTAGACAGTCTTCTTCTCTCGTGTCCTTTTAATAGGGTTGTAATATTTTGGAAGGGTTCTGAGCTATCAATCTGTTTACAAGCTGTTTCATCAGCTGGCTGCTGGGTTTTGATGTTGCTCTACTGCCTTTTTAAACTATTCTATGGTTAATTATTGCTTTAATTGTTTAATTATTGTTTATTGTAATTATTACAGTTCCCTGCTGAAATTCTTCTGTGCCTCAAAAAAAATTATTGCAATCAATTGTTGTTTGAAATACGTTTATTATGATTTATGTACACTGCTTTGAGCAAGGGAAAATTAGGATAGAAATATTTGAAATATTTAAGACATAAACAACAGTGCGGTTACTACAACATGGAACTATAGTAACCCCATACACTCACACACATAAGTTATGTGAATATGAAGATTTTAAGGGAATATGTAATCATATATAAAGTATTTCCCACTGTTGTCTTATTTTAATGTATTTATTACATTTATATCCCACCTTTTCATCCAGGAGCCCAAGGCGGAGTACATGATCCTCCTCTTCTCCATTTTATCCCCACAATAACCCTGTGATATAGGTTAGGCTGAGAGATAGTGACCTGGTTTGCACAACTGGACAGCCCAGAAAGCCTCCTAATGTTACCAATCAAAAGTCATTGTGCAGCTATTCTGTCTTTTCTTCCTGAACTGATTTTCTGTGGCAAGAAAAAAGATGGCAGAAGCAACGGAAAAGCATGGGAGGGTTACAGATGGAAGACAATGTCATCTAGACACACACACACCAGTTCCATGAATGATGCAGATTTCGTAATAAAAGCCTCCACTGGAAGCATCCCTAGTCTGTAGGCCACAGATTGGTGAAATTTGTATTGTCAGTCTTCTGTTTTGGCACATCCTTAGGTTCTCTCCCCCCTCCAATTCCACTAAAACTGCAGGGAGAACCATCTGTAATGGAAAACAAATTGAGGCTACCCTAGTGTTGCTTCTTGAACCACAGTCCAAAACATCAAATTAGCAAACCATGCATGCACGTAAAGTACAGTAGCTATCTGTAATTTAAAAAGAACATGCTAAACCCATTTAACTAACTTTAGGATGATAATGATCTAGAGAAATCTAAGTGCATATGCTTCACTTGTCTGACTTCCTCATTTGCTACTGCTTTAAAACAGCCACTCTCTATCACTTATTGAAAGTGGGGAATGGAACAAAAAAACCCTTTAAATTGTTGGTTGAATAGTTTTCTCAAGCTTGGCTGTTTCTGCGAAATCCTCCCCACCATGATGGAATCCCTCTAATCTACACTTTGGTATCAAATATACAATATTCTGAAGGATTTCATATTTTTTTATCCATCACATTTCCTGTGGAATCTTGCAATGATGTACTCATTTTCTCATGAGTATCAATCCCCTTTTGTACATGAATCTGATAAGAGAATGAGATCCTTGTCATTTTCAGAACCATTTAGTCAGCTAAGTTGCCTGTCGTATGGAGTATCTGGCTATTTTCTCAAGATACAGCCAGCACTAAACTGACTCACTCCAGGCTAATTATATTGTGACTACAGCCAAGTGCTACTTGGATCCAAGCAGAGGCTGGTGTCTGATTGTACTGGCACTCATGTAGACCCCATCTGTTCCTTAAGCAGTCAAGTTCTCACTCTTTTATTTATCCTGGGTAAACAAGTTGCAAAAAGAACTTGTTGGAAGCAAAATCAGCAGTATTTCTTTACTTGATTTGCTCTTTAGTGGTAGTTTAAATCCTTTCCACACTTCAGGTGTGCTTCTTCTATACCTCTTATACATACACACATCTGACATTTTTAATGATGTTTGAAACATATTCTAAAAGAAAATGAAGTTTGAAACATATTCACCTGCTGATTACTAAAAACCTGTGTTAAGGTAATAATTTGCCCTCCTTGTGGTGTGTCATCAAGGCCCTTTCAGGCTTGATCTCATTCCCGGCTGCAAATTTCTCCTGCATAATGATCAGATATCAAAACATGAAGATTGAAAAGTTATGTCTGAACTTAAAGGCAGTTTGCTTTTCTTTCTGCATAAAGAACCAAAGTTTTTACAGGCCAGCAACTAGCAAGCAATTAGCTCTTCAGATGGTTTTGCAAACCTTGTACATATTTAATGTCTACTCTCCAGAATGGTGGTTTGTGATCAGGGCTCCAGAGATCTTGAGGATTCCTTGGAAGCTTATTAGGGTTCCTCAAAGGCTGCATTTAGACAACACAATAGTCAATGGTGGGGTAATAAACAACTCAACAGTTATTTAGGGGGTACTCCCCACACAACATGATAATAATCAACAGTGGTGTGGATTAGGATTAGCGTTGAGTTGACTATTAATCCACACTGAGTTGACTCACTCATCCCCCACTCTCTCTCTCCCATCAGTCCTCCTGTTAGTATCCCATCAGCCATGGTTGCCAAAAATCTATCCTGCCAGCTGGACTAGAGCAGCAGCCACCACTTTCACCACTCTTGTCTTGCGACTCTGTGGCTAACGAAATAACCAGCAGTGGCCAAGGAAATAACCAACAGTGCCATCCACATAACACAATAACCAGTGGTGGTTCAAATACCCAACTCTGCACAGCGTTGGTTATTTGTGTTGGTTATTTTGGCAAAATAACCAACTGTTGGTTAAAAAATTCCCTCCACACAACTCAATAACCTATGGTGGGTTAAATAACCAACCATTTAAACCTTCATTAATTATTGTGTTGTCTGAACCCAGTCAAAGAGAAGATCCGACATTATATCCTTGGTCTTCCAAAAAGCTTGTGAATCATCCAAAAAGCTTGTGAATGTGCCAAACCCAAGGCTTGTGAGTAAATGCAGTAACATGAGACAGGAGAATAAATCCTCCTATTGGTCAGTAACCTGGTTAAAGAACAGGAAGCAGGGGGAGGATACCAATTACTACAATAGAACAGAATAGAATATGACAGAACAGGGCAGGATAGAATACCAATTATTGGGAAACAACAATGGCTTCATACTCTGCTTGTGGCCTTCCTGGAAGCAATTGATTGGCCTCTGTTAGAAACAGGATCCAACAGATTGCTTTTCATGTTGTATTTTAACAAAATAATTATATTTCTTATGCTCATTATAAAATAGATATATGATTTAAATATGTGTACAAATAAATATAAAGGAAAAAGTAGAGACACCATCTTCTTGTTCTTAATCTGCCTGGCCAATGCCACCCATGAAGTCTGGATTCCCCTAGATAGAATACACCTCATAATCCAGTGCAACACAGGAATTCCCTAGCAGACATTCAGGAATTCCTTGGCAGGCATGTGGAAAGGCTTTCCTCATGACAAAAATGGTGAAAGTCTTTTTCCATACCCAAACAATGGCTCTCTTGCAAAACCTTGAAAGCTAAAGGTAATGCTAGTCAGCCCTTACCTATATTTATAAGGTACAGATAGTATATTAAACTGGTGTATCAAGCCCCAGTCTTAAGCACAGCATATTGCAAAGCTAGTGTAATGGTATATTGTGTGAGGTTGTGCAAAAACATCAGCCTGTACATCCTTCTAAGTGCCTCTTTGCTGATATAGCAGATCTTAGCAAGATAGGTCGAAGTGCATACTTAGCTTCTTACATGAGAATAATTATTTTCCAGAGACTTTGCAGCCCCTTATCTGCTGGATAATGTTTTGTATTTGTGATTTTATTTATCTCTCAGATTGATAACTTAACAGGATTCCCTCCCCACCACAGCATTTGTTAACCTATTCCTTAAGCTATTCACATTTACCCTAATATGCAGCATTTGCAAATTATCATCTTCTCTTCATACTTTATTTGTAAAGACGAATAGGATCTTTCTGCATGGAGAAAGAATTGGAACTATTAATCTGTTTGTAATCCTTCTAGATGGCCTGGGTTTTAGTTGCCACTGGAGAATTCTTGCAGGAGCTTTCTTTGTTTACTTCAAAGCTCTGGAAATATCCAAACAACACTGTTTTCTTTCTTGGACACAATCCATTGGGAATTTATCTTGTGTAGGCCTCACTGAAATGAATGGATGTTGAACTAGAGCATATCTACTATTCATTTCAGAGAAGCTGGCAAAAGAGAAAGTCACGGTGGATTGAACTGGTTTTGGACAAGGCATGTTTTATGTCCTTTATCTTCAATCTACATTTCCTACACAGTCCTTAAATTGTCAACTCAACCCAATTTGCAGTTATATTTCATACCAGTAATAGTGTATTGTCTTCAATTAAATGGCCATAATCATGCTTGAATAGAGTAAAACAACAACAACCCTAAAGTTGGACTCATATGTTTTTGAACAAGCCTTAATTCTTAATACATGATGTTAGCCTTTTATCAACAACTGGCAGCATTGCGGGATGATTTCTTATTTATTTATTTATTTATTTATTTATTTATTTTTGTATTACATTGCTATACTGCCCAAAAGCTTAAGCTCTCTGGCAGTTCACAGCAATTAAAACTACAAAATACAGTGGAGACTACAACATACAATTTAAAAGTTTTAAAACTACAGTATAAAAGTATAAGCAAAATATAACCTAGCAGCAGCACTGCAGAGATTTAAATACAGAAATCTGGAAGACTAAAAAGTCTGAGAAACTCCCTAGATCTCAGGTTGCCACTATAGCTCTGTTGCAGCAAGTACTTTGCATGTAATGTAGCTGTACTTGTCTATATGCTGGTGCTATTAATGTTAGGGTGACCAGATAAAATCCAGGTCAGGGTTCCTGTAACTTTAACAGTTGTAGAGAAAAGGGAATTTCAGCCAGTGTCATTTGTATGCAATTAGTTCCTGGTGAAATTCCCTCTTCATTACAACTGTTAAAGTTGCAGAGGCCCTGCCTTCTTTTGTATATGGTCACTCTAGTATAGTGCCTGCAACTTTAACTGTTGTGATGAAGAGGGAATTTCACCAGGAACTAATTGCATACAAATAACACTGGCTGAAATTCCCTTTTCTCTACAACTGTTAAAGTTACAGGAGCCCTGACCTGAATTTTATCTGGTCAGCCTAATTAATGTATTATCTACAGCACATAGTTTGAACCATGATACAGCTTAAGCAGATATAGCTTGCACTTAAGGGCACAATCCTATGCATGCTTAGAAAAAAGTCCTCCAACTCCCAGCATTTCCCAGCCAGTAATGGGGAAGTTGTAGGACTCCTCCTAAACTGGTTTAAAGGCAGGATTCTAAGTAGCATGGAGATGTGTCCATTCATTTTTGAACACTAGTGTGTACAGGCTATTGGGTTCCATGCCATGTTAAAGGCATATATACTGTATTTTAGTGTACATTATTTTATTTTATGTATGTGCATATATTATACTTTCAAATGAAAGCTTTCAAATGAAAGCTTTCAAATGAAAAATCAATACTTGGTGACCTTAATAAACAATGGCAAGCTACCGTCTACAAGCTAATTAATGTCCCCCTGTTACATAAATGCATTAAAAATACTTATAGCAGATTTATTTTGTGCATGTGTATGTACCCAAACCAAAATGCTGACATGACTGGATTTGAATATGCAGCAGGGGGAGGATTTTGATGAATGTGTATTCAAATGTAGTCCCAAAATAAATAGAATCAGAACCATTCCAGGTCCATCTCTGCCTCTAGAACAGAAGCTTCCAATAAGCTTCCCCCAGATAAATCTCTAGTGTATACTTTGTCATCTACTTGTTTATTTGTTACCATTATTATGGCTTATGTCTTCCAAAAAACATTTAGGAGCCTGGAACTCAGATTCTTCAGCACATATTTATTTTGCACTGCAGATGTGTAGCCAAGAAGCTGTGTTGATTCCCAGGCATATTTCACAGAAACTCAGCTATGAAAAGCCTCTGTCAAAGTATACTGGAAGAGTACATAGGGGAGATGCACTGGGATGTATCTAATGCTTGTTCTAATTAATGTAGCCATGAGGTGTGGCAAACAATACGATTTGGCCAATCCATTTGATTGCACCTACAAATATTATGGCTCGAGATGCTAAGATATAGAAGCAGCTTTTTAGTGGTAAACACACTGCTCTTGTGATATCCAAAGTTAACCTATTTTAGGTTTCTGGGATGTAACAAAAGCTGAGTCCAATGAAGCCATTTTTCAATGGACAGATTTTACAGGTGAAAATGAACGTCACTGTTTCAGTTGTAAAGCTGCACATACAAAAAAGATGCTGATGTTTCTTAATAGTTCCAGTATATCTCAATTGAACATAATAGAGCTGTTACTTACATTTAAAGCATCTGAAGATGTTCAACACTGGCATTGTTCTCCTAAACGTTTGCAGCAGTACATCTGGCTGCATATTTTACTGTCCCCTTCAGTTTATTGTAGTTTGACTGGCTTCACTCACTGAAGTTCATTTATCATTTTCATCTGGCACAATGTCTGGACTGTGTACACTGATCTGCATGGTGAAACAGATAGTTCTTCCTTGCAGAACAGTGTAAATACAGTGGCATAGTGCAATATCATGGCAAAATCATATAATTTGTAATGAAGCAGTGTTCTTTTGAACAACTGTACTATATCCATTCTAAAGATGGACTGGTTTGGCTGAACTCTTGTTCCTGAAGAACAGTGTACAGGGACTAAAGGTGCAGTCCTATGGGTTGTAACCTCGTTAGATGGAAGCTTCCAAACTCGGAGGCTTTCATGGATCCAGTGCCCTGATAGCAGCATGGGAGGAGCGACAGAGGCAGTTTTCACCTCTCCCTGCTCCTGCTGTGGCATCTTCACTCTAGAAGGGCCTTTGAGCCTGTCTAAACAAGGTGGGCTGGCAGGTGCAGGGCTGGGCTGGAGAAGCCATAGGATTCTTCATATCCTGGCCTTTTCTGTCACCTCCCCTTTCCTTACCTCCCTGCTCACTGGCACCTTCCTTTTAGACTGCTCCGAGTTTGCGTTTGCAACCTTGGAAAGAGCTGGCCCTACGATAATACAGAATGAGGCAGTTGCCTGAAGCAGCAGATGCTGGGAGTAGGGCCATTGCTAGGTTCTTAAAAGATCAGGGGCACGGGTCTATAACACAAATTTGCATCTGCTTATTAAGTCAAAGTAGGGATAGGGGGGTCAGTGCACACTTCTAATGTGTGTGTGTGTGTGTGTGTGTGTGTAGAGAGAGAGAGAGATACATACATTAGACATGTGCATTGACTCCCTGCTCCTTCAACTCAGAACCTGATTTAGTGGTTTGGAAAACATCCCACTTCTGCTCAGTCCAATTTGGAATCTGTGCACTTCACCTCAGTACCACACCTAAGTCAAGATTCGAAAAACAGTCTTTATGCTTCATGATGAGTATAATGGGAAATTAAAAACAACAACTATACTGTAACTTTTTCTCTTGGTCAGAATTGGATGATAACTGTGAGCATGGTAGCCCCTTAGGAGGGGATTGCATCTACCTAATATCAGAAAAATAGGTGCAGGGATTTTATATATATTGCACTACGTGCCTTTATATTTGGATTTTTATACCCTGGAAGAGTTGGATGAAAACATCAGGATTTGTTGCCCAGTCAGTGATCATGTCTGCCAAATTGTAGAATGATAAAGCCACAGGGCTTTTTGTGCACTGGTAGACTTGATATTTTAAGAGTCTCTAACAGAAAACATACTTCTCTCCCTATGTTCCTTTGGACCATTGTTTGCTAAGGGAGTGAGGCCTAAGGCCTCCTTAGTAACTGCAAGGCTACGGAGCTTAGAGGGAAGAAGCAGGCTTGTATTAGGGCAGATGATGGCAATGGGCAGCTCAGAAGATCCAGGGCCCATGACCAGGTGGGCCTTTGCTAACAACGCCCGTGGCTGGGAGACATCAACAAGGTGTTGGAGGAGACAGCTTTTTATTCAATAATAAAACAAACAAACAAAATAAACAACTTCATTAGCACCAGAGCTCGTCTCTTTTTCAGTTCCGGAGATAACTGTATACCATGCAGCCTGTGCATCATGCAGCCTATTCTCTACCCCCTACATTAGCTTGCTGCCTTCAAGTATGGTGGAGGACATAATCAGTGTTGGAGATAGATTTGTCTGCCAGTGCAGTTGCTATTTCTACATGGAACGGGAGGAGGCATTATCTTGTTCCTTGTCCTAGGAAGCACAGTGTCTTGGCCAGCCCTGTTTTGATGATCTAAGAGCTCAGGAAACAAAGACCTGATGTTTAGGAAAACAGATGTATTTTAATATCTCAGGAATTTTCCATCCATATAGCATAAATCTCAGCAATTTCTTTCCCAGATTATCCCATCGTGCTAGTCCAATATATCTCCTGGGATGCACTACTCTGCAATTAACAGGGCACTCTGGAATACTAGCTTGAATCAGGAATTGGTTCATCACAAACTCTACATTGGGGATAGCAGAGGTCAGAAGGAAGAGTCAGACAGATACAGGGGAGCCAAGGGAACAAGGAATTTGGGAAGCTTACACACTACAATGTATGAGGTAGGAGCCAAAGGAAAGGAAAGTGGAGGGACACTAGTTCACTCATGTCCTGCTTCTAGGCTTCTTCTTACTAGACAGTGTGGGAGCAGAGGGCAGGATCCAGTGGGGTACAGCCACGAATATAAATTATGTTGTGCTAGCGCAAGCATTAGCTGATGTTCTGATTTCCCTGGGAAATCTGTGTGCCAGCTAATGCTATTAGCATTGCGGACGGAGGGTGTAAATGAAGAGTCAGACACATGAAATGGATTTAAATAAGGGCCACATTTATTGAAAGATCTGCAAAAGGGGATTCCTAAGGGGCATCCAGTATAGGCCTATCCACAGGCCCTCTTTGCCCCGGTTCGGGCGAGCCATTCTTGCACGTGATTAGGTGGAATAACTCCACCTCTCCACGTGCTCCCCCTTTCGGAGAGGGAGACCTTCCTGTGTCGCCTCCCCCCAGGCCGCAAGGCTCTGGGTAAGTGAGAAGGGTCAGTCTCAAAGGTAACCCTTATCTCCCAAGCCAGGCTGCAGGGCTCAAAGCTGGAAGCCTCAGGAATTACCAGTCACCTGAACAGTGCCTGTGAATGCTGGCCAATTATCCTTAACTCTCTGGATGCCCCTTCCTATCCGCCACTGGGAGCGTCAAGCCACTTGCTTAGTCGCTCATGCCCCATCTAGAAACTAATACTTCCCTTAGGCCCCTCTGCAGATCGCGCAAAAATAAATCATTTCCTTGGTCCGACAAATGGACCCCATCTGGTCTGTACAGCTCCCTCCGGGAAAGAGTAATATCCAGCTTCTCTTCCCTGTTCCTAGCTGGCTCTGGTCCACCTTTACGAACATAAGAAGAGCTTTGCTGGTCCAGACCAAAAAATATATCTAGTTCAGCATTCTGGGCAGTATCCAATGAGCTGGAACCGCTAATATAAATTATGTTGTGATAGCCCAAATTATACTAACACAAATGCCATTCTGCCATCCCCGGCAAACAGCCTGGGGGCGGGGAGGCTTTTGCGGCCGGTGGGGGAAGAGGACAAACGTGCCCGCTCCCGATTGGTGAAGCGGGCAGGATGACGCCATGCGAAGGGGAGGGGGGAAAGGCTATTTAAGGGCAAGCCTCCCTCCTCTTCGGCCTCTTGCTCCTCGCGGCTCTGCGCGGCTCCCTCCTTGCTCGGTGGCTCCAAGCGGCTCCAGGCGGCTCCACACCTGGGCGGCAGCCGGGGAGAAGGAGCGGAGAGAGAGGAGGGAGAGGGAGAAGAGGACTGTCTCCGGCATTAGGGCCACAGGTTTGGGGAGACCGGCTGGTCTCCAGCGGGTGGGGTGGTCGCTTCTTGCGCCTCTGGCTGTTTAAGACGGCAGGGCAAAGGGGCGAGCGGACCCGAGCTGCGCTGGTCCTGGGCGGGCGTCGGCGGCTCCTTTTGAACTGGGGCGGCGGCAGCTCCTTTTGAATGGGCAGGCGGGGGGCTGCTCAGCGGGCCTCCGTGTGGGCGGCGGCCATTTCGGGGCGAGTAGGCAGCCTGCAGGGAGGCTGCTACTCGGCAGGCCCTGTGCAGGAGGCGGCAGCCATTTTAGGTGGTGGCGGCCATTTTGCGGGCAGCGGCGGCCATTTTAGGGGCAAGTAGGCAGCCGGCGTTGAGGTGCCAAGTGCGGATGCTATTTGGTGTGCCCCGGGAAAGGTCAGGGCAGGGGCTTACCGGTTATCCGAGTCTCCCAGCGCGCCATTGTTCTGGATGTTATTTGCTTTGCAAGTTTACTTTATTACAGTTGTGAGGGCGGGTGTGTCCAGGTTGTCATAAGGGGCTTTAGTCTGGTTTCTTAGACATTTTAATTTT
This sequence comes from Anniella stebbinsi, assembly GCA_029215795.1. Classification (NCBI taxonomy): domain Eukaryota; kingdom Metazoa; phylum Chordata; class Lepidosauria; order Squamata; family Anniellidae; genus Anniella; species Anniella stebbinsi. The sequence continues at coordinate 53,645,187 of JARDYH010000003.1, forward strand.
GTACTTTCGCGGCTACCAGTATGCCTTCTAAGAAAGGGGTTGGTGGTCCCAAGGGCAAAGGGAAAGCACCGCCAGCGAAGCAAAAACGTGGCAGAAGCAGGCTGGATTCCTCTGATGAGGAGTTGGATCCTGCTGTAGAGGCATTGCTGTCTCGTGTGCAATGTTTGGAAAGGGAAAGGGGGCTTAACCCTTCTACAGTGACTAGCCTCTTGGGTACAGACCAGGCTAGTTTTTGCCAGACGTGAAGACAGGCGCAGGATAGTTTATTAAAATCTCTTTCGAACTGATTAGATATAATGGAAGCGGCAGTGGCGTAAAGGTCCAGCACACAGCGGGGTGCGGTGCCCGACGAAAGCGAATCCATTCACGCAAGGTCGGGGACCGGAGAGGGGGCAGCAGTTTCGGCAGGATCTGTTGCAACAGCGGGAGCTCCTGTTCCGGTTTCACCGCAAGGTAATATACAGACAATGGGTGTGGTGAGTCCCGTTGGCCTTGCAGCACCTATACAGCACACGGGGACATGCAGCACACGGGTGTAATGCATCCGTGGGGATGGTACCCATACTTTCCCAATTTACAGTGGCAGCACCTTGGTGCTCCAGACAGAGCTTTAGGGGGGGAGCGGCCTTCACAGGCAGCTCCAAACATGGGGGAGGCAACCTGCAATGTGGCTGCAGCAGCAGCTACGTCAAACTCACTGGGTGTTCCGGCTGGGGGTGCAGTTGCAATGGCAGTGGCGACATCGCCTGCTTCTGTTGAAGGTACAGGGGCACGGGTAGCAGGAGAAGTGTCACAGGCGCCGACTATTAATGCAGCCGCGGCCTGCGCGGCAGTGTGGAAGGGTCCTGCATCCAGCTGCAGTGGCGCAGGGGTGTAGGACGTGGAGAAGGGGTACAGCGAAACATTTTTCTCTCTCGCATTGTACTAGAACCCAGACCAGATCTACACCAAACAGGATATGACACTTTGAAAATGGTTTGAAAACTGTATATAGAGTACGTCCTGGGCCCCAGCAGTCGTCACTACTGTTATAAACCGTTTTAAAGCAGTAGTGTAGATCCTGCCACACGGTCATGCCATGAAGTTGATTAGTGGGAGATTCAGAACTTTTCTACACAAGGCTGTTAATCGGCTGTTAATCCACTGTGGCCCTTTCCACACCAGGTGTCTTGCCTGGGATTGCCCAGATGACGCATAGGGAGTCCTGGGGGTGGGGGGATAGGTTGGCCACAGGATTTTCCAGGGATGAGGTCTGGGACACAAGTAAAGCTTTCATAAGAGGATATTTTATTCAGAAGAACAGTCAAATTAAGAGGGAAAGACAGGAGAAAATGAGGGCCATTATGGATGAGATTAAAAAGGAGGAGGAGTTAAAGAGCACACCAAGAAAGGTGGGATTAGCTACCAGATCAAGATACTGCAACAGCAACTGTCTATGTTGACAGTCAGAGAAATGGAATGGAAGTTAAATTTTGTAAAACAGAGAGAATTTGAAGGTGCAAATAAACCGGGAAAATGGCTAGCTTACAAACTGAGGAAAGAAAAAGAAAAAAAGACAAAAGTTAAAATTCAGGACGGTGATATGGAAATAATAGACAATGCGAAGATACAAAGAGTATTCTGGCAGTATTATTCAAATTTATATAAGAAACATGAGATGTCATTGGAGAGAATAGATAGTTACCTACAAAAACAGAATTTGCCTAAAATTTAATTGGATCAGAAACAAATAATAAATGGAGATATCACTATGGCTGAAATGGTCACAGCTATAAAAAGAATAAAATTGGGGAAAACGCCAGGACCGGACAGTCTTCCAGGCGCATACTACAAAAATTTTGAGGAGGAACTGTTATTGCCTCTGCAAAGTATGATGAACTCTATTTTGAAAGAGGGGAAGATATCAGAGACGTGGAAAACAGCATATATAACATTGATTCCTGAAGAAGGCCAGGACCTAACTTTGACTAAAAATTACAGGCCAATATCGCTTTTGAACAATGATTATAAGTTGTTTACATCAATAAGGCGGAAAGACTTAAGTTTGTATTGGAGGAATTTATTCATGAAGATCAATGTGGATTTTTACTGAAAAGACAGATAAAAGAGAACATTAGTATTGAATATCATAGAATATTTGGATAAACACCCAGAAAAACAAGCGGCTTTGATTTTCTTGGATGCGGAGAAAGCATTTGATAATCTTAACTGGGACTTTTTGTTTAAAGTTTTTGAAGTAATGGACTTTGGGTCTAATTTCACAACGTGGGTGAAGTCAATTTATACTGAACAGAGTGCACAGATCATTAATGGAGATTTGTCGAAACCGTGTAAGATTTCAAGAGGGACTAGACAGGGCTGTCCAATGTCACCTTTGTTATTTATCTTGGTGTTGGAAGTATTGAACAGAGCTGTTAGACTTGGAGGAATAAAAATTAGAAAAGAATCTTACAAGTTAAGAGCTTTTGCAGATGAACTGGTGTTTATTTTGGAGGATCCACTGAAAGGAATTGAAACTTTAATGAATAAGTTGAGTGAAATTGGCATATTAGCAGGTTTCAAGGTTAACAAACAAAAGACTAAGATATTTACAAAAAATATGAATAAGCAAGATCAATTAAAGGTGACAGAAAAACAGGTTTTAAAGTAGAAAAGATAGTGAAATATTTGGGTATAAACTTGACAAATATGAATTGTATGTTGTTTCATAATAACTATGTTAAGATCTGGAATGAAGTTAAACAGGATTTAATAAGATGGGATAAGCTTCAATTGTCTTTGATGGGGAAAATTGCAACAATTAAGATGAATGTTTTCCAAGAATGTTGTTTCTATTTCAGACAATACCTATTGTAACTTAGGAGTCACCATTCAAGCAATGGCAGGGAGAGAGATTTCTAAATTTATATGGCAATCCAAAAAACTAAGGGTGAAGTTTAAAATACTACAAGATGCCAAAGAGAGAGGAGGTCTTGGTTTGCCGGATTTGAGGATGTATTTCTCTGCCTGTTGCTTGATGTGGATGAAGGAGTGGATGTTGATGAAAAATAGAAGATTACTGGAATTAGAAGGACATGATTTAAGATTTGGTTGACATGGGTATTTGTGGTATGATAAAGTGAATGTAGGATTTAATAATCATTATGTGAGACAAGCGGTTTTGAGAACATGGATTAAATATAAACCTAGATTGTGTCAGAAAATGCCACTATGGATTTCCTCACAGGAGGCTTTTTATAGAAGAGAACTGGCAAGTACAAATAAATGGTTGACGTACAATGAGATATTAGAAACAATAGAAGGAGATGTTAAAATGAAATCAAGAGAGGAATTATTGAGTGAAGGAAATGTTTGTCAGTGGTTCTCATATTTACAAATGATGGAAAGGTTTAAGATAGATTTAAAAAATTGGGACTTTGAATGTGCAAAATCTGAATTTGAGAAAGTTTTATGTACAAATGATGATCATGTTATTTCAAAGACATATAAATTTTTGTTAAAGTATGAGACTGAAGACGAACAGGTAAAAGACTGCATGATAAAGTGGGCTCAGAATTTTGGATATAACATTACTATGGATCAGTGGGAGAATATGTGGTTGAGAGGATTGAAATTTACCTTATGTGCCAGATTGAAAGATTTTTTTTTCATAAAATGATGTATAGATGGTATATATCTCTGTCAAAATTGGTGAAAATGTATAAAGGGACATCGGGGAGGTGCTGGAAATGTGAAGAACAGGAAGGAACTTTTTATAATTTATGGTGGACATGTAAAAAAGCGAAATCCTTTTGGGTACAAATGCATAAGGTAATGCAAAATGTACTGAAGATTACAACACAACTACGTCCAGAGTACTTTTTGTTGGGGATAATAGATGAACAGTTGACTCAAAGTTATGGAACTTTATTCTTATACATGATAACGGCAGCAAGATTAATATATGCCAAGAATTGGAAGACTGAGAAAGTACCAACAGAGGAGGAATGGCTATTGAAAATTACAGAACTGGCGGCAATGGCAAAACTCACTGCGATAACAACAACAGGGTTTACTGAGGAATGAAAACCTTTGATAGATTTTTTTAAAAGAGAGAGAAGGGAAGGTCATATTTGCATGTGGATTCAGCGATTAAATTGGAAGAAAAACAATTGATAAAGATAGGGAAGTCGAGAAATTCACTCACTATTTTGTGTGTTTTTTTATTAGTCTTATTTTGATAAAGTGTTAAGAAAACATAGATATTTTTGTATGTTGGAGAAATTTGGAAGTCCATTTTAATGTTTGTATGTTGTATGTTGTATTGTGTGTGTTTTATCTTTGTTTGAAAATAATAAAAAGTTTTAAATTGAAAATCCAAATTTTCCCGCTGTCCCAGGAAGTCCTGGGATGTGGCTGTGCAAGTAAGCACAGCAGCATCAAAGGACACGGAACAGCACCGTGCAGCTCCGTGCCCCTCAGAGGAGTGGGTGGCACCAGATTTGACACCCCTGGGAGGGCAGGGAGGGGGTGGGGGCCTGTGCACACGAGTTTTTTTTTTTATGTACATTTTGCAGAGGAGTGCTTTTGCGCTCCTCCCGGGTTAATGGGAAAAAAATGGCACCCTTAACATGCGATGACCCAGGGGGAGCCCGGGTCATCGCACAATTAGGTGTGTATTAGGGCGATGAACCCAGAAGCAGGAACTTCCAGTTTCACCGGACCTCCAGACCTCTACACTCATCTGGTGTAGAAAGGGCCTGTATCTACTTTCAGTTTTGTCACAGAATTGAGATCCGAGCACTACTCAAGGAGCATGTCCTTTTCTGCTTTTCCTCTACATAACTTCTAGGTGGAATTATGGTATATTGGAATAGCACAAATAATCAAGAGGAAATCACACTTTCTGGTGTTTTTCACAATCAAATACCACATTTCCCCTGCTCTAAAAAAACTCACCAAAAATGGTTTTTAGATACAAAAGCAAAACTGGAGGATCACAACATTGCCTAAAAAAATCTGTAAACAATAAAGCACCTAAGGGTGCTTCCACACAAGGATTTTATTATGCAATTGCCCTGCCTCACTGATGGAATTTTATAAAGGGGGAGCAGATGATGTAGTTTCCCATTTGTAACCCTCCCTTTATTTTCCTTCCACCTCTTCTGTCTCCCCACCCCACAGGAAATTTGCACAACAAATGCCTCATGTAGAAAAGCCCTCAGGACAGATAAAAGGAAGCACTTCTTCACACAGCAAATAGTTAAACTATAGAATTTGCTACCACAACACATAATCATGGCCACCAATTTGGATGGCTTTAAAGGGGGATTATACAAATACATGGATGAGCAGGCTATCAGTAACTACTAGTCCTGATAGCCATATGCTACCTCCAGTATCAGAGGCAGTATGCCTATGTACTGCAGTTGCCAGGGTACGTAAACAGAATGGTGCTGTTGCAGTCATGTGCTTCTTGGGGTTTCTCACAAGTAGCAGGTTGGACACTGTATGAACAGAATGCTGGATGAGATGGACCCTGTCTGACCCAGCATGGCTCTTTTCATGTTCTTATGGCTGAAGATGATGGGCAGAAGTATGAGAAATAGTACTTGATTACATTGTGGCACATGAAACAGTTTGGATATAGATTCAGTGTATTACCTCTATGTTCACACTGGATGTCACTCTACCAGGCCCAAAATATGAAGACATATGGACTGTATATGTATATATCATCCACTAAAAGGAAAGATCTCGTTGGGAAATATGGAACCAGTACTCCATTACTTGATATAGAAGGAAACAGAGCATCCATCTAAGCAACAGCAATGCAATATTCTCTCACCTTGAAAAATCTCTGCCTGGTCCCTTTTCCATTCAGAATTCTGCAGTTAATATGATTGCCTAGTGTAACACTGCTTTTTTCTTTTCTATTTTCTCCATAATTCTTCCCAAGCCCTCCTGGCTTCCTTTCCTCATAAAGCGTATAATATGTGTCTTGTCTTTTAAAGATATCCAGGTCCCTTAGATATCATCTGTCACGTACCTCTTTTCCAAACAGAAATATTAACCTTTATTACTGTCATGTTAGGTCTGTAGAAAATTACCCTGATACGTTTGCCTATGCCAGCATTTAGAGCCAGTTCCTATCTCATGAACTGACCTAAGTTGCCCATGTATGATGGGACTGCAGTACTGACAAGATACTTCACAAGAGAAGCCTTTGCAAGAAAAATATCTACTCTGTCTCTTGTGAATACTCTGAGCTCAAATCTACTCTGTCTCTTGTGAATACTCTGAGCTCATGTTATACTGCTCAATAACTACAAGCACAAGCAGTTATTTGTATCAACCAGGGCTGATGCATAACATATGTTAGCTCTTAAAAACTCCCCATAAGATTTCTTCTTAATTTTTTATTTCTCATGATTCCTATTTTCAATTCAGATAATGGCTTGGATCCAGCACATGCAGTTGGGTTGGCGGAAGTAGACTTCACTGCACCACCTCCCCATGGTAGCTCCTCCTGAGAATGTGACACAGAAGGTTGGGGGACTCTGCTGAATGGGAAGGCTGTGGGGCTGGAGAGAGGGTGGATCCCTGAAAATCAGGCGGAGGCACCACCAACATGTGAAGGTGCCTCCACCTGATTTTTTGGGGAATCCCCCCTTCCCCCTTCGCCATGGCCCACCCCATTCAGCAGGGTCTCCCAACCCTCTGTGTCACATTTCCAGGGGCTGGAGGAGCTGTCATGAGGAGGAGTGGGTGAGGAAATCCACTTTACTCAGCCCAGTTGCATGGATCTAATGCTGGATTTCCCCCATAGTATGGAGTTGTGCATACTATGTTTTAATTTCATGCTTTAGCCGCCCTTCCATCTCTCCTCTCCTAAGCAATGGCCTATAGGGCATGCATGCCTTGCCATACTGTTGGTTCTAAAATAATGCACACACTGTCATTCTCTTGTAGCATTTTTTATGGATGTACCCTGAAATATCTATTGCCTGGGGAACTAACATTTTCAAAAACATAGTTAAATATTCTGATTTATAATAAATGAGTAGCAATCACACATACAATTTATACATTTCTACATGTGTGTTTTTAAAAGAAAAATGTAGAAACAGGTTTTAAAAGGTGAAGCAATTCAAGAGGACCTTCAAATATTCAGCATTTGCCTTCAGGCTACATTGAATTTGTCAACGCTGGTGGCTGTTAAGGAAAGGGCTTTTTCAGTGGTGGCACCCTGTTTGTGGAATGTCCTTCTCAGAGATGCTTGCCTGGCAACTGCACTGTAGTCTTTTCAGCACTAGCTGAAGACCAATTTAATTTCTCCTGGTTTTTCAGTTTTATAAACATGTTTTAGTGCCTTTAGATCTTGGGTGCTACTCTTGCTGGGTTTTATTCTGATGCTGTTTTAATTTGTTTTTAATTTTATGTTTATTTGGAATTTTAAAAGGTATTTTATGGTTTTAGGGTGTGGGTGGGTGTCCCCCCGTACACTGCCTAGAGAACATATTGTTAATGAGCAGTATGAAAATGTTGTTAGAAAATAAAATATTCACAGTTCTCATTCAGCAAGGAAAGGGAGGGAAGACAAATCGGGTGTTAAAGAGAGAGGATTACAATTTCTTCATTTTTTATTCAGTACAAGCTCAGTACTAGCCCTGGCATTTCATAGACTGCCTGAAAAGTGCTGATTTACATTTCTGCATTGTTGCAGGTCTCTTGCTATGGCGGAATGCCAGAAAGGGCATTGTCCAGCTTACTGTTCCCTAGAGAGGGAGCTTCCGCACTCTCTGCCATAAAAGGCACCAAATCTTGTTTTTTATGTGACACAACATCTATAGCCTGTCAAGGCAAAGCTTTTGAGCATAGCCTTGTATGCCGGCACTTCACATGCAGAGCTACAAGAAGATTAATTTTGTGCTTTCTTCAAAGCAATAGGAATCGTGCCGATGCTTAAAAGCGCTTGTTGTAGCAAGCTGATTTACCCTGCTATTTTGCCCTTTAGCTAAGAAATGGCCTCTCGCTGAAATGTTGCAAAAATGAAGCAACTTTGACAATATATTTTCAGTTGTGACACATCCATTTATGGCATCGGACTAGCCCAGATATCAGGCTACTTTTGGGGAAGAGTTTTGAATTTTGAACTAGGTCGGAGATTCTTAGAGCCTGGTTCCTTCTGACACAATCGAAAGCTGGAGGTTGTTGCCTTTGGATTGTTAGTGTAAAACAGGAGTAGGCTACCTTTGGGGCCCAAGGGCAGATTTGGAAATCTGAGAAATGGTCCTGGGCACAACCATAAAATGGCTGCTGTGGGTGGGCACAGCTAGTCACACAGGACAAGTAATCTGCCCAGAGGCATTCAGGGAAAATTAAGATGGCAGCAACTGTAGGCTCCCATTTCACTTTGAAGCAATCCCAGCTGCCAGTAAGAAAATATAAAAATATATATTTTAAAAATTGGGAGTATTAGAGTGACTTGGTGGGCACCAAGAGAGGTGCCTGTTGCCCATAGGCACCACGTTGCCCACCCCTGGTGTAACATAACAACCTCTCTCTATGTAATTACCTGATGTTTCTGGCCTTGCCCTTTGGCTGGATCTCTTGGATCACTGGCAGGTTGCTACATTTTTCTATAGAGTTGTGAATTCCATCTGCCAGAGGTAATATTATGAACTGGCTTATCTTGAAAACAATAATAAGGAATTAATATGTCTTATGTGATTCCAGCTAGCCATGGTGGCTGGGGAATGCTGGGAGTTGTAGGACTCGTTTCTGTCTAAAATGCATAGGATTGTGCCCTTAGAGTGCTTCCAGATGGACAGCTCCAGGCAATACGAATCAAAAGGCATTGGGTGGCTATCCTGTCTTTTACTCTTTGGTCAGAAAAACCATGGAAGAAGCAGTTGGAAATCTCAGGAGGGTTACAAGTGGAAGACAATGTCATCTGGAACCCCCTCCCCACTGTAAAAGGCAGGGTGATTGCATAATAAAATGCTAATCTCAAAGCACCCCAAAGCAAGTTCAGGGCTATTGTCACTCGCTAAGACGTTGTGCAAAGACTCTATTATTCATATCTAACTAGCATAAATTTAAACATTTCTGGAAATAGTTTCATTATAAGGTTATTTTCATGCAAGTGTGGTAGCAGACAGAATAAGTGTAGGCCATCATGAGATGATTTATGATCAAGTTTATGGATGCTTCACGGCATCTGTATTCCTTTAGCACATGGTGGGATTATAAATATATTGGTCTGAAGCTCTGGGAATCAACAGCTTCTTGGCTACACATCTGCAGTGCAAAAGAATTATGTACTGAAGAATCTGAGTTCCAGGCTCCTAAATGGTTTTTTTAAAAAGTCATAAGCCATAATGGAGAGAGAGAGAGAGAGAGAGAGAGAGAGAGAGAGAGAGGCAGGTGGGAGAAAAATCCACTAGAGATTTTGGGAGAATGACAAGAATACTTTAGGAGCTTATTGAAAGTTTCTTAAGTTGAAACTTTTCTGTTGCCATTCTGCTAGGCTAGTATTCTATTAGGGGTATTGTTATTGGAAAACAACCTGTATTCCCAGTCCCAAATGCTAACCAATTTAAATGGTTAGACTTCTCTCATGTATATAAAAAAAATCCTGATAGTTAAATCAGATTAAAGCTGAAGAATATTGGGCATTAACAGAGACCGACTCATTTATTCAGCTGGGGAATAGACACGTCTTGCAAACATGATGCACTTATCTGCATTTAGAGGGAAGAGCCTTTGTCAAATTGATTGGTAGCACAAGCTGTTCAGCAGTTTAATGCCAAAAAGAAAAGAAAAAGCCCTTGTTTTAATACTAAGCAAAAGGCCTTTTTCCTTATTCATGGAATGTGCAAAACCTGTTATGGGTTTCACAACGTTAAAAATAAATAGCAGTTCTAAGCTTTACTTCCACAATTATAGATGGGTGGCTTAGAAGAGCTGAGCCATATCTTGACAGCAGCGCATTTGCTCCACAAGCCCTCGAACCCCCACATTTGCGTTCCTTCACATTATCCCCATGGCAAGAAGTGCAAATGCGGGTTTTCAATACTGACTGGGAGGAGGAGGAGGGGCTGCCACCATCCCATGTGGTCCATTCTTCTCCCTGCTGTTTCCCCCCCCCCCCAGTCTTCTCCTCCCCAGGCAGGTTCTGTGAGCAAATGAGCACCACAGAGTGTCCCCCACCTTTTTATTTATTATTTATTTTTTATTTATTTCATTCCATTTATATACCGCCCCATAGCTGAAGCTGTCTGGGCAGTTTACAAAAATTAAAAACATTGAACAATTAAAACACCAATATGCAAAATTTAAAAGCATAAAGCATAAAAACAAGTTAAAATTACAATATCTGTTGGGTGTCGGGTGCTTCGTAGACAATTCCCAGGGCTGGCCCTGTGAATTGTGGACTGAAGACTTGGCAATTTGTCATGAGAAAATGTATCTCTGCTTCTCTGTTATGTGCTTATCTCAAATGGTAGGCCGAAGGCCTTGAAAGTTCTCTGGGAATTAAACTATGTTTTGCAAAGGTGGGGGCTATCTTCCTCACACTGTGGCGTCATCAGAAGAGGTTGAACCATGCCGCCCTGTTGGCACGTGAGTTTAGATTACAGGCCTGAAGCCCTGTCTATCAAAGTAGCTTAGAATTGCCCAGCCTCCACACTATATTACCTTTGTCCTGAGAGTAATTCCTTTGCTAGGAATTATCTCGTCAAACCTCTTGCTGCTTGTGTGCTTCTCTGCTGTTGTGAGTTTCTATTTGATTTGGAATTGTATGAGACACTCTGTACATGTTCTGTTGCTGTTTAGACTTGGAACTTCTACGAACTATGCTATGAAAAGTGCACTGTGGCTTTTCATAGATTTGGACTTGTGATTACTGTTCTGGATTCGTGTTCTATAGCCTGCTGTCTCTCTCCATGGAGCCAAAGTTACGGGCAGAGGGAGGCAGAAGCTGATTGTTGCTGTTCTACAATTCTGTGTGTTTGGGACCTGTGAGAGGACCTTCCTCAGAGCTAAAGCTACGTGAATTGGGAAGGCTCCCTAGGTCGAAGAGGTTCAGTTCCTGACGTCTTGCTTCGGTGATCTGCTCAGCGTTCTCTGACAGGCTGAGTCTGATTTAGTTCAAGATAGTCTTACCTTCTGTCTGGAGGCTTTCCGTGAGTGTCCCTATGTTCCAGAGGATTCCAGTGCAGTGTGGCCGCTCCTGCCCTCTAAGGACTAGGGTTAATCTCTAAATGTCTACCCCTGAGTGAGTGCTGTTCTCATTAAGCCGTTCTACCTGAAAGCTGTGTGGTCCGTATTCAGCTTCAAGTGTGTGATTGCAGAAATGAAACCGTCATGCTTTGAATTCCGTGTGATTTACAATAAAAGAAATCCCACTGTTATTGTTGTGTATCAGTGTGCCTAAAGTCGTGAGCAGAAGCTTGGAGAGTTAGCCAGAGTCACGACAATATCCTTCTGGGTCAAAGCACAACAACAACTTGAAAGCATGTCACACAGAGGATGTGATTTGAAAGCATGTCACACAACAAAAAAGATCCTTTCTGGCGCCACGCCCATGTGTGGATGCACAACTGCACATCATTGCACGGGCGTCCTCCATGGTTATTTTAAAAAAATCTTTCTTTTAACTTTCTTTTACTTTTACGCACTTCTCCTGAGTGGGTGTCCTTCTGTCCAAGCCGGAGAAGCGCTGAGGTGTTCCAGTAGCCATTCGGCTCACTGGTCCACCCCCTCCTTCCCCCTCCTCCTGTCTGACCATGGCAACCAATCAGGGGTTGCTATTGACAGGGACACGACTCTGGCGCAACACCGGATCAATGCGACAGATGGCATATGCGCCTTGCTGACAGGAAAAAGTCATAAGTAGCCTACTTTTTTAAAGCGGCACTATGAGGGAAAGCTTTGTGACAGCTCCGCGATAGCGGCTGCATCATCTGAATTACCTGCCGCCACTGCGGATCCACCCAGGGCAAACCCCTCGTCAAGACAGACCCCTGGATAAGGCTTTGAGTTCCCCATTCTAGCCTTTTCGTTATCAGAATCCTATGTGCAAGTGGTCCTCCCAATATATAACTAAAAGTATGGTGGCCACTTGTAAATTGCCCAAAAAGAGGATGCCTATTTACGTAAATTTTGCATGTGGTAATTTATATGTAAACAATACAAATTTAAAATAATTACCGTAATTTAAAAAGAAATACAGCACATCTCACCATAGTTTGGAAAACTATAGCCAGTTTTCCAAACTGTGTGCCTTGCTCAGTCTGCTTTCTAGTTGTTGCTGATGGGCAACTTCAAGGCCCAGCTCTTCCTTCTGATGGTTCTTTATCTTTAAAAGGGACTTGGACTGGATAGCCCTTTAAATACCGAACATTTTCAAATACAGGCTAGTCCACTGGCAGTCTTTCAAATAGAGGACTGTCCTCTGTAAAAGAGGACAGTTGGCCACTCTACATTGCAATCTGTTTATAGCTTTTAACAACAGAGGGAGAAAGTACTATTACTTCAATATGTATCTTTTATATCCATGACAGTGAAACATGTTTTAAGTAGTGCATGAATATCCCTAGACAACCATTCAAATTCAATATATGTGTCTAATCACATTAAGGAATATAGTATAACAGCAAGTTCCAAAGATCACTTGTAGTCCCTCCCACAGCATAGACTTCCAACATTTTGAACCCAGTACTGGATTTTTCCCTTCCTAGCCCTGGTTTTCCATAATTCCATGCTTCTTGGCCCTCTTTTCATCCAAGACATTTTGGGCCATTTCTCTGCAGCAAAAGAAATGGCCCATCAGATGGGGGAAATCACGTTTTCGTACCGTCACTCCCCCTGCTTCTGTTCCACAATATTTCCTCTTTCTTCACATGGGAGAAGAGGAAGTAAACAATGACCACATGGCCCATTCCGTGGGTGTTTTTATCATGCTGCTTTTCCTGCACACAGCAGGAAATGGCGGAACATTTTGTTTCCAAGAAAAATAATCGTATTTACCGGGGTCTATTTTGTGATGGAAAGAAAGCCAGAAGGAGTGGGAGACACATGAGAGGAGGATGGTGTCGTCAAAAGGACCCATGAATATCCATAAGTGGGGAGTAACGAGCGTGCGATAAAATGTTCATCAACCCTTAGACAATCCACAAATGCACTTCAGTGGGCCCAGATCCTACTCATTCTCTAGTGGAATGACATTGCATGTTCTATATTGCCTATAGAATTGGTTTTTACTGTTTTAAAATTCTATACTGGTTTTAGCTTATTAATGGTTAATTTGTTTTTAGCTGTGTGTATTTATTGTTTTATATTGTTTGTGTGATTTTATCTGTATGCTGCCCTGAGATCCTTGTGATATAGGGTGCGATACAAATGTTTTAATAAGTAAAATAAATGAATATAGAATTCTACTGTTAAAACTACTTTATCTGCTTGTTTTCTTTAACAGGTATCCGTGTGCTAATGCTTTATATCTGCATCCCCCAACCCAGTGCACTCCAGATGTTTTGCACTACAACTACCATCAGCCCCAGACATTATAGCCAATGGTCAGGGACAATGGGAGTTGTAGTTCAAAACATCTGCAGGCCACAGGGCTGGGAAGGCTGGCTTATATGATGTTTATTGGTATATGAAGTTTACTTTCTGTAACTCTTTGCTGCTAGGTGCTTATTTAGGCTCCAATCAAAGAGATCCAGTTAAGCGAACACACAGCTTTCCTGCATCACCTGAGCCACCGTTCAGTTACTTCTGCAGTGAAGAGATGTTGGATCAAATTATATCAATTTCTGAGGATGCATTTATGCTTGTAACTTCTTTGATTGGTAACCTCTTCTCTTCAGGTACTTCTGGACTTCTGCTGCTGCCAAAGCAATTACTCCCAAACAGCTCGGAAAGTCCTACGCTTTTTATGCCGGACGCAATGGACAAAGGCAGCAGGAGAGAAATCACAAGGGAGGGCAAAGGGACACACCAGCTTGAGTAACCCATGGCAACCATGACATTATCTCTTCATCTACACACATTTTTGTGCCTTATTTAAGATTTATCAGGAATATCTGTCCCTCTTCAGATGGTGCAAATGGAAATGCAACACCAATTTCCAGATGCAGGTCAGCTATGCTTCAGCTCTTCAGACACTCGCTCCAGTGTTTTTATACTTCCCTCCCTCTATAAATATGCAATCCAAGAAGATTGCACACTTTCAGAAGTGTGGCAAACAGGATGGAATTCAGCACTCAGTACATTGCCTCCTGCTTGGGCAGTGTTGCTTGAAGATCAGATCGTTTATTGTCAAGTTTCGCAAACTGTCACAATTTTAGGAGACAGAACAAGCAAGCGAAAGTTGGGTGAGGGAAAAGGGAACAAAACAATCTAATGCTAAGACAGGACATGACAAAACAGAAGATTCTTCTAATATCAACTTTTAAAGCTGTAATTGCAGCTAGAGGAAATCTGACTATTGAACAAGTGATGCTGTCGAAGTACTATACTCTTGCGTAGCTCTCATTCATTTCTATGGAGGAGAATTTCTTGGTTGTTTATGCCCTGAAAATAAAATATTCTGAAAGCTTTGTGAAAGCCAAAGCTGGGGCTTGTGAACTGAGCCATATCACAGATATCAGGATCCCAAACCGTCTTAATATTATCAATGAAATCAAAATGTATCAGCTAACTCCCTTCTAAAGTTTTGCATTAAAATAAATATCTAGCTTTCATTAGCAAAGTCCTGGATTTAAAGTCTGATATCATATGTAGTTCCTATGAAGCAGGGGGGTTGAATCCCTTTGAATTTCATTTCAGAGAAGCTTCTGGGACCAACATTCCAGTGATGGGAATAAATTGGTCACTTGTGAATCAAAAAAAGAGGGCATGCATCATCAAGGAAGACAGATTTGCATAAGGTTTTCATATGCTAATTTGTAAGTATAGATGCAAATTTAGACATGGTTATTATAATTTAAAGAGAAATACAGTCCATCCCACAATAATGAGAAAGATGTAACCAGATGGCCTGCGTTCCAGCTCAGTCTGCTGTCCAGGTGTTGCGGATGGGCAATTTCAATGCCCAGCTCTTTCTTCTGAGGGGTCTTCATTTTTAAACAGGACTTGGACAGGATGGCCATTCAAATAGAGGATGCCTTCAAAATAAAGGGCAGCCCATGGGCAGCTCTTCAAATAGAAGACTGGCCTCTACCAGAGAAGACATACTATATGGGCAGAGGCAAAGGCAAAAGGTGTGGGGCAAAAAAAAATACCATCATACTGTCGCTTAAGACTCTTACCACCAGTAACTTAACCTTAGGAGGTATCTCAGCCTTTTAGAATGGGTGGGTGGGGGAAGGGAACTGCATAAAATCCAGGAAACTACTAAATGCAGTGAAGCTGGTGGCTCTAAAGGAGTCAGAATCAGACAGGACTCTACAGAAACCATCCAAGGTTCAAAACAAAGCTCCTTGGGTAGCTCCTTTAGAGTTCTGTCTAAAACCAAGAGCAGATTTACTAACCGAATGACACTGGAGCCACCAGCCCCCACTGACTAAATGATTGGTGATCAAGGGAAATGGGCTGGGGAAGGGTATGTATGGCCACCTGGGGGATCCTGGAGGGCTGGATGGTGTCTCTGGGCTTGAGGTTAGGACATAAGAAGAGCCGTGATGGATCAGACCAAGGGTCCATCTAGTCCAGCACTCTGTTCACACAGTGGCCAACCATGTTCCCCAGCAACTGGTGTACAAAGACCATACATAGGCATAGGCACACTGCCTCTGATACTGCACCCTGCTTTACAGTCTACTTTTCCAAATCAATTGTTCTCTTCCTTTGTGTTAAAGTAAAGCTTGAAGTTAAAGTAAAGCCACTAGTTTCTTCTCCCTCCCCCATCCAAATGATCAAAGACCGGTTATAGCTCTGGTCCAGTTAAGTTGTTACTGCACATCTGCTGCTGTAAAAACAGCATCTTGAAATGGCGATTTGAGTCTGATATCCGCTCAAGCAATGTTTACCTAGCACACAGTGCTACTTGCGTGAGAACCATAAAGCAATCATGCTTGGAAGCCAGGCTGTTAGCTGGCCAGCCAGATGCCACAGAGAGATACACAGTCCAAGACAGTGCTTCTGTGACTCAAGCTAACGGAGGAGCCACCGTTCAGTAGTGCTGGGCAGGAAGGCAGTGGGGTAACTTTTCTTTCTGGGCCAAACTACATGTGACATTAACAGCATCTTTGCATCGCAGATGCAGGGTTTTTAATAATGGAAATTGAATCGCCTTTGAGGGTGGGGATTGATAATTAATGGGATGACAGCAGATGTTTCCCATGCTGCAGTCCCAGGGAAAATTCCTCATCTGAAGCTGGTGTTTGCTTTGCTGAGGAGGAAATTCCCCATTGGCACCTGCTCTGATCAAAGCAAATTAAAATCTGGAAAGATGTCCTTTTTGTCTCAGAAATTACTGCTGCTTGGGCCCCCTCCACAAGGATGCGCTTTTGCGCCCGGTTCGGGGATTATGCGCATTTTCGCGGAGGCGCATTTACGCCTAATCCCTCTGCACGGGAGGCGGCGAGAAGCGGCGAAGCGCATTAAAAGATGCCCAAAAAGCACTTTACAGGTAGTTAATGCGCATAATCGCTTGTTCACACAGCGAAAATGCGCTTTAACAGCCGGAGCAAAATAAAAGTCGCTATTTAACGCGCGTTCGAAAATGCGCATTATCGGGGAGATAACGCGCCTGTACGCCCGTTTTGCGCTCCGCTCGTGTGTAGGTAAAATTTATAATGAGCCTTCAAGGCTCATTAAACGTCTCGTGTGGAGGAGGCCCTGGAAAGGGAGAAAGATCTGTTGCAGAATCAGGACTGGCATCAAGGGTCGGCATGATTGGCAGAGCCCACTCAGCTGAGCCCACTGACAAGAGCTCCCTGTACCGGCTCTTCCTCGTCATCATTGTAACCTGCTTGTTCACCCTCCTCCTGCTCTGGCCCAGACAGTGGAGGTCGTGAGAAGGAGGAACAGTAGATGCCTCTGCCTTTGCCTCACTGCTCTCTGCCTCGCAAGCAAGCAAGTGGGAGCAATGATAAGGAAGAGGAGGGGGAGCAGCAGCAATACTGGTAAGGACAGAGCCCAGTGTGGGTATGTTGTCCAATGGTCCTTCAAAACTTGGACCCATCAGTGGTGGAAGTATTTGAACCTGCAACCAGATCCTGAGCCACAACAGAACGAAGGAATAGAGTAATTAACAGTGCAATCCTATACATGCCTAGCCAGAAGTAAATCCTCTTCAGTTCAATGGGGCTTATTCATTGGTAAATGGGATTGCAACTTTAGTCTGCTGAAACTTGATGATCCCTCTCATAATCATGATAATGGGTAGAATCCAATGCTGTCCCAGTACTGGCGCTAATGATGTAAACCAACTCTAGCACAATATCATTAATGCTTCTTAGGCAAAGGGGGAAAGTCGTGCAGTTTACCACTGGATTTTGGTGGCAAATCACTGCTTATTCCCTTTGCTAACTACTGCTGTGACAACACTGGTACTGCCCATGGATTCTGCAAATGTTTGATCATTGCTAACTAGTAAGTAATACTTTAACTATCACTTTAGTTAGGGGTGTTTCTGGACAGATGGCTCTTAGCTAGACCAATCAAAAGACATTGTGCAGTGGGAAAATAAGGGGGGTTACAAATGGGATGTGATATCATCTGTCCCCTTCCTGTAAAATTCCATCAGTGAGGCAGGACAATTGCCAAATTAAACCGTCATCTGGAAGCATCCTTAGGAAGTTTCTACACAAGGCATTTATTGTACACTTGTCATTCCCTACTCAAGGTTCTTTAGACAATGTTGTGACCCTCCAGTTTCACTGCTAGTATCTAAAGGACACTTTCGGTGAGTAATTTTAGAGCAGAGAAAATGAGGTATTTAGTTGTAAAAGCGGAAGTGCTGTTTCACTTGTGTATTTGTGCTATTCTGTTATACCACAGCACCACCTAACGGTTGTATAATGGAAAAGCAGGAAAAGAAACACTCTTCATGTAGAGCTTGAATCTCAATTCTGCAATGGAACCGAAAGTCAATACAGTGGATTAACGGCCAATTAACAGCCTTGTGTAGAAAAGCTCTTCAGCGTAGAAAATAAACAGCTCAATTGCCATCTTTTACAGGTTACTTGATATATTACTTTTTCATTCGCTTTTCCAGTAATATACTGTCATTGTGTACTGTTATTTCAAAGATAAGTGCTTTGTCTTAATTGTATTATTATTGTTGTTGTTGTTGTTGTTGTTGTTGTTGTTATTATTAATTTTGTCTTAATTTTGTGAAGTTTATTTTTATTCGCTTCTCGCATTGCACTCTCTCCTCTGAAAAAAGTCAGTCATTTGAATTCAGACAGTTTTTCATTTCTAAGGCAGAACTGTGTATTATCTATTGTTCCATTATTGTTTGGGGAATGATTTTCATGTACAATGCAGTAACTGAGGCTGAGATTTAAAGGAGAAGACCAGCAACAAAGGTTGGCTTAATCCAGCTTTTCCCAACCTGGTCAGATTGGGGAATAGTATCTTCAGCCTTCCTCCTTGCACAATTTCATTCCCATACTGCTTTCATCCCCATGGGGAAAAGGTACAGCTA
Organism: Anniella stebbinsi; assembly: GCA_029215795.1. NCBI lineage: Eukaryota > Metazoa > Chordata > Lepidosauria > Squamata > Anniellidae > Anniella > Anniella stebbinsi. Next base: position 53,663,830 of record JARDYH010000003.1, read on the forward strand.
TTTGTATCTAACTAGAAGGGATATGATGAGTTTGCGGAGAGGTGATTTTCAACAAAAAATGGTCTCCCCCTATGTTGAAATCTTCCATTTCAGGTTACCTGAAAATTGCCTTCTCTCATACAAGACTGCCTGGGTTTTAAGATGTTTGAGGGAGGCCCTTCTTTTGTTATTACCACCTTGGTAGATGTGTTTGGTGATGATGTGAAACAGGGCCTTCTTGGTGGCCACACCCAGGCTGTGGAACTTGGTGCCCTCCAAAGGTGTTGTAGTCCAACACCTTTGGAGGGCACCAGGTTGGGGAAGGGCTGCTCTAAACAAAAAAAGAGAAGTAGGTGGCTCTAAGTTGTTCGTGATCAGTTTTCCACAACCCCACAGTCACCTCTGCATATCATATTCTCCACCCTATCCTCATGGTTTATCTGCTTTGGGAGAATGAGAATTTCACTTGCACTTTCTGCCTCCTTAGGGAGGATGTGGCATTAAAGCTTGTGAGCCTTAACTCCCAATTTCCCTGCTTTTTGGTGCTTGGTTGGAATCTGTAGAGCCTTAACATTGTTTTTGTAAACCGTAGGTTTTTTGTTTAATGAATGTTCCTTTTAAAAGCATACTTTACCAACACTGGTGTTGCCTAGGTTTGGGGGGTAGAGTATGTAAGCCCAGCCCAGAGTCAGTAAGCCAGGATCTGGTCTGCAAACTCTTTGCAAAATTGGACCCAAGCAAGCCGGCCCTGACTGCAGTTCCTCATTGCCATGGTGTATCCATTTCCCACACAGCAATTGAATTATCTGAACCAAATGAGAGAACTCAAAAGAACTGATGCTTCTTTCTGTCAGGTGCTGGGATGGACTCCATATAGAGGAGACAAATGAGTTTACAGCTATTGAATCTAATTAAGATTACTGTTATATTACATGCTAATTCTTGTTTGCCCTTTCTATGGTGTCTTGTTATAAGTGTAATAGTGTTTGCAAACCCATGCAATTTGTTTATTCTAAAACATACCCTGTGCTGGATAAGATACATGCCTGAAGGTGTTATGCAGAAAAGCGATTATTATTGCTACCTTTGTAAGAGAATTAAACATATGCATAATTCACACAAATAAATCGGCAAACATACCAAAGGAAGATGTATTGTTGTTCTTTTCCTTTGACCAGCTGCTGCTTCAAGCTAATTGGGAAAAAATGAAAGAAACATGAATTCAGATTGTTCATATGAATTTTCACTCAAATTAATTTTTAGTATGAAATTCTCTATTTCAGCGATCATAGGAAAGAAGTTGTGAGGTACTAGGGTCTTGCCTGGGCACAACTAGTTTCGCTGGAAATACATAGGGGTCAGGCCAGAGATTTACTTTATTATTTGTTTGAAATATTTCTTGGCTGCCTTTCAGGGCAGAAGCCCTCCCAAAGTAGCATACAGCAATAAAACACATAAATCTGGTATGAAATTAAGAGTGATAAAAAATACAATAAAAATAGTTAGAACACAATAAAAACAGCAATAAAAACAGCAAGGAAGATAAAGTACAAATGTTGGCACCTAAGCATCTAAGAGGTGTTGCCACCTTAGGACATGTGTCCAATGCCCAGATAAAGTGTGTGTGTGTGAGGGGGGAATAGACAGCGTGGCTGGAACTGAGAATAGCCTTGTGAACAAGCTCTCAGCTATTAGAAAATCTCCCAAGGATTCATGGCCCTGAGTCCCAATGGGTACAGTGGTGAAGGATGGTACCTTCTCCCCTCATGAACTTTGCTTAACTGATCAGCTGCATGCTCTGGCTCTGTGAACAGGAGTTTCCGTGTTCCTTCCTATAGGCCAGGGGCAAGAACCCCCATAAGCCCTGCCGTGCTGTTGCCAGCCATTCCTGCTGCTGCACCACTGGAAAAAAATAGGTGGTTTGCTGCCAAATTTCAGCAGCAAATCTCCATGGAAAAGGACAAATTTAGGTTGAAAACAAACTAATCAGGAACCCACCTTTTTTTCTTTTTCTTTTTCTGCAGTTGCTACTGAATTCAGCCATGCAACGACAATAGGAGGGTGGCCCACAGGAGACTCTGGGGATCTAAAGTGATTCCCAGACCACACCTGCTATAAACTATTCTGCTATAAAGAAATGCCTACCAGCATCTGGCTTGTAAGCATGGGAACTTGGGAAATCTTGAGTCAAACTATGGCTGTGTCATTAATGGTACTGAGAGTGACAAGACCTGTGAAAGTCATGTGTACATTATGTTTACATTATCCTTGATCCAGGATATAGAAAGCACTAAAGATAGAGAAACTATTTGATACTACTACTACTTCATCATTAATAGATTATGTTATGGACAACTGTAGAGTGGGGGATCTCATTTTATCCTCGTATCAGCAGGTTGGGCTAATAAACCATGACTTGGCAAAGGCCATCTCAGTGGGTTTCATGGCTGTGAGAATTTTCAACCAAGATTCTTCGTCACCACAGCTCAATAGATTTGGCAGATTTATTTGAAGTAACAATCATTAATCTGTTATTTGATGGGTACAGTCAGAAGGAACATATCTTGTAATATATTAAAATAGCCTTCTTAAGTGTCCCTGACAGTGGAACAGATGTTTAGATACAGTGATTGAAATAAAATGTTGAACCTTCTTTTAAATGTTAATTCCCATCATACCCGAAGTGATCACATAGCGTAATAGGTAAGGATTGTCTCTGAAGTATATCTGTATCCTGGAACACTGCAACATTCTCATCTTAATTGTTCTTTATTGTGTTATACCAAATTACAAAACAGCCAGATATGATTAAAGTGGATAGTCTCAATATCAGCTGTATAATCACCTCATGATGGAAACCCCAAATGAATTCAATCCATAAAGATGGGGAAATGTCACAACTGCTGTTAGAAAACTAGAGCTGATTAATCAGTTAGATTATTTGATTAAAAAACTTTTCATTGGCTGAAAAGGTGTCCCTGACTAACTGGGCAGCAGAATACAAGAATTTGAAAACAAGCCAAGAAACTGAATGCGATATCTTACAAAACCTGCGATTGACATGTGACACTGCAGAAGAGGCAGTCCTGCCACCTTCTCCATTAAATGCCTCTTCAACAGTGATAGTGGAACCATAGCCACGAGTTCACAGGATTAACTTGGGCAATTTGTTTAGGTTGTTAGATTCACTTTCCCTTGTGTGTAACAGGAATAAATAACACCACCCTTTCTCACAGGGCTGTTATGAAAGTAAACACAATGATGGCTTTGAAACATCTCACGTTTTCAAAAAGTAACCTAAACATAATCTCCAAGAATAATCACCTCTGCTGAAAGCTTTGATCTAAAAGACAGAACAAGACTGAAGGGATATTCATGTAGTAGAATAATAATTGCTAAAAAGCACATATTCTCAATAAGTAACATTGCACCTTGATTTCGTTTTGAAGGTATTACCTTCGGAAAGTCACACTCATTTAAATTCTTGGACTTGGTTGAAATAGCCATCAAGCACTACAATTACTGACCTCTTGATGTTACATTGGCTAAATATTTCTCAGATTTTAATTAATTTTGGGTAACTACTGGAGTCCAAGTCAGCTTCTGACCAGGGACTGGAGACATTCTATAGCTCATTCCAAATTCTGTGAAGCATTCAGTCTGTCGTGAATGTAAATTTATAGATGCATAACAAAACAGTGGCTGAAATTCAACAGCAACTGCTGAGATGAAAAGGACAGCATTAAAACCTAGTCCAGCTATACTGTCTGAAGGGCGGCATTTACACCATCCTTCATTTTACATCCAGCCGCTTTTACAGTTTCATCAAAGCTATAAGGATGAAAAAAGGATATCACAAAGTACAATAAGAAGGTCTGCCCTCTCCCCATGACCTACCTAAGATAAGACGTTAAATTAAATTGGTTACATCGAACCATTTCCTTTCTGATTTTACAGCCCCATTGGAAAACAATGAGATGAGATGCTGCCACTGAATAATTTCGTCAGGCCAGAAAGACATCGTTAGAAAAATGCTAGCAGTATCTGATGTAGAAAATCAGTTTTACAGTGCACTGCATTTACATCATACGTGCTTACTATAGACATGGAGCTTAATCTCTCCATGATGGGGTGCCAAGATTCAAGTTTACTTAGGTGTAATGCCCAGTGACATGCAATCCCTAATTCTCCAGATGGTGAGAAGTTCCAAGGGTGCAGCTCTTACCTAGGTTTGCTTTCCTTTGGAAAAAAACACTGGAGACTTGCTGGCATTCTGTAATATTTGTGTTTATTTACAAACATATTGCTTGAATATAGGTGGAGAGACAGCAGTGAACAGATCCAGCCCAGTTGGCCTTTCTCAGAACTGTAGTTTCTTCACACTCACATACACCTTGATGATATCATCCCCAGATAAAGGAGGGGAAAGATGGAGGAAGAAAGACAGACTCCCCTTTTCCAAAATGGCTCTTCCCTTCCAGAAAAGTTTCTGGCCATTTCCTTGGTCATTGTTAGGGTAGGGACAGCTATTGAAAACCATTAGCTAATTTCCCCAACAAAGGGAAGATACTTAGCAATTTTGCCAAGACTGTTACCAAGTCTGGCAACCTATCATGATAGAAACCCAATTCACAGAAAACAAAGATCATTGCGTTGGAAATGACGCTGAGTGGTCATCCAGCCTAACATGTCGTAACAGCCCATTGATCTGGACATTTTTCCATAGTTTCTCAGATGTGTGAGATCTTGTTCTAGTGGTGCAGTAGCAAAGGGAAAACAGCAAGTATGTGCTCAGTACATAAGTCATTTATGGAATCGCTGGCACAAGATGTGGTGAAGGCAACTAATTTAGTCAGCTTCAAAGGGGGATTAAAAGTCCATGGCTATTAGTCATGATGGCTATAAACCAGGGGTGTAGAACCAGATATGGGGGTTCAATTGCCCCCACCAGGCCCTTCATGATATCACCAGGCATGGCCACACACACTGACATCATCACTCTTCCCCCACCAGGTTTAACTTTTCTCCCTGCCTCTCTAGGATGGAGAAAGACTTGGCCGGCACTGAGAGAGCCATCCGTTCCTCCCAGCGCTGGTGGTGTCCCAATAGTGATACACACTGTGCAAAGCTACTCAGCCGGAGCTGGGAAGAGTGGTCACATGCTTGGGGGGGGGGAGGAGAGAATCCCTAAGATAGTCTCCCTAAATCTGGTGCCCTCCAGTTGGTTTAGCTTTCATCTCCCATCAGCACTAGCAAACATGGCCAATGCTCAGGAATCCTGGGAGTTGGAGTGCAAAAATCTAGAGGGCGCAAGGTTGGGTAAACCTGCTCTAAGAGCTGGAGCTGTGGAAAAAAATATGAAAGGAAGGAGAAAGATGCCACAATGAACAATAGCCCAATAGGCAGGTTCCATGTTGGTTATGGCAAAGAACCTCTGGTGGGTATGTGTGGTATAAGTGAATTATATAACACACATTAGGTTTCTACCTAATGTGGGTTCCAAAGAAGTTTAGATATAAATAAGCTTTTCCTTCTACAGCTGGTCCATAGAGGCCTCCTCCCACCACCACCTTTCATTAGTGTGGAGATTATTTCAAATCCTCAGTTGTAGTCAGCAAATTCATCAATACTTCCCAAAAGGCTATTTATGAGGCACCTGAGAGTGATTCTCATGGTTAAGAATGCATTACAAAATGAGATTAAGTGGGAGGATAGTGAGTCTCAATAGAGCATCTATTAACTGGGATAGTATAGTGATATACTTTCCTGCACAAGGTGACCCTAAGCCTCTCAGTGTTAAATATAGAGAGTAAATTACAGGTTTAGATCTTTCTATAACTGCCCCTGTAGTTTTAATGCATTTCTTTTTAAAAGCCTCAGGTGGAGCTTTCATGATAGAGAATGGTTTTGTTCATGAGAAGTGAGGGAAAGGATTTTTTTGTTTTGCTAAACCTACTATTAAAATTCAGAGGGGCCAAAAGTAAAAATTTTGCAAGATCTCCCTTGCTGCTGATATGGATGTAACTTTGACTTTAATTTCAATTTTAATTCAACTTTTCCTCCCTAATCTACAAAGCAACCTGGTAACAGGTTCTACTTTGCCTCGAACACTGCTGTTATATGCTTGAAGCCAGCTGAAGGAGTTAACAATTTAAAAGCAATACCTAGAATATAAAAAGGTAATTTTTATTACATGAAAAAGAGAAGTCCTTCCCCCCCCTCCAGACACAAATGCATTCAGGCAAACAGGAAGAAGTTAATGGTTCTTCAGTCAAAATTCTATCTTTAGGCCATTGTGTTTTTATTTTGTATTTTGGTACTATTATGTTTGGATCAAAATTTGATTGGGAGGAAATAAAAATAGATTTTTCTGTTTACAATTGACTCTTGCATTTTATTTCCACGGTTATACTAATGACCTTTCTTATATAAAATAACATGTATTTGGCAGTTCCGTGGGTTCTCTTGAATAGGAGTAATTGATTTCTCATTTCCTCCCTTTATTCTGCTCAATACAAGGTATGTGGTGAAATTCGATAGCATAAGGGTGCAATGCAAACTGACTAGCAGTGTTGCTGTGCAGCTTTTATTGCTTTCAGTGATATTTGTGTGGGAACCCTCCTGGTTTACAAAAAATCTATCGAAGGAAATCCCACACAGCTACAGGGTTTATACTGTTTTCCAAAGACCAATTGTCTCAATACTAACTGAACATGCTATAGCACATTACTCTGTGAACCGATTTTTATCTTTTAGACTTTTCTAAATTATGTGTTTAAAGAGCAGAAGTTTTTGTTAGAATTAAACTCATCCTACCTCTAATTCACTGCTATTAGATGCATATCACTTGCTCGATCAGGAACAACAGGTACAAATAAGATGTACATTGAAGAGGAGTCTACACCAGCCGTTTATTGCAGGATTGTACCGAAGTCATCACTTATGGGCCACATGACATTCACCTGGTCCCGCAGTGATCTCTGGTCCTCCTCTAAGTTATTCAGGAATATCGCTGACTGCTTTTGTAATTTTTTTTCTGGCTCTCTCGCTACAATCCAGAAGTCCGCGGCTGGTTTGCCCCCCCCATCGCGAAACTGTTGCTGTTCAGCACAAGTTCCTGTCTCACAAACAGCCAGCCAGCTGCCAGGGGCATGTTGAGCAGTTTCAGAGGTGTGTGGGAGTGGACCGAGTTGCCATTTTTGCCACATGTTTTAGATGTGTTTAGATGTGTTTCAGCATGTTTAGGTGCTGAGAGTGTGTAATTGTTTTTTAATACAAACATATCTGTGTGCAGCATCACATATTCAATGGACTTCCTATCCATTCCATCTGTTGCTGTGTGTTTGCACAATCCTCATAAGTTATAAGAAAAAACTCAGCCCCGTAGCTGCCATCACGGGGCACACGTTCTCCCACAACGGCACTCCTGAAATTGCAGAAAACTTCACTCACTTGTGCCCCGTGAGTGCCAATCACAGAAGCGGGAGACGTTGCAATCACCCCTCCTCCCTTGCAAAAGGGCTGCAGATGTAGATTAGGCCTAATACTAATCTGAGTATTGGTTCAAATGTAGAAAGTTATCCACGTGGTATTGCTTTAAACTGGATGTGCATTCAGAGCCACATCTGCATGCATACAACCCATCATCATCATCATCATCATCATCATCATCATCTTATTTCTTACCCATTTCTCCCTTTGGACTGAGGCAGGGAACAACATTTGTACAATAACAATATAGATCAAATACATAAATTAATTAAAAGAGCATATAAAACAATCAACACATTTTAAAATTCTTGATTTAAAGTTAATCTTGGTAGGCCTGCCGGAAGAGGCTAGTTTTTATAGCTGCCTTAAAATCAGAGAGAGTGTTAAATTGACGAATCTCCTCCGGCAGGCCTTTCCAGAGTCTGTGGGCGACAGAAGAAAAGGTCCTCTGGGTAAAAGTTGTCAGCCTTGTTTTGGCTGACTGAAGTAAATTCTCCCCAGAGGACCTGAATGTGCAGGGCGGATTGTACAGGAGAAAATGATCCTGCAGATAATCTGGACCCAAACCATGTAGGGCTTTAAAGGTAATAACCAACACTTTGCACTTCGCCCAGAAACCTGGCTGCTATATTTTGAACTAATTGAAGTTTCTGAACTAGGTACAATGGTAGCCCTATGTACAGCGTATTACAGAAGTTGAGCCTCGAAGTTACCAGCACGTGCACTACCGTCTTTAGGTCTTCCAACTCTAGGAAAGAAGACAGCTGGCTCAACAGCCAAAGCTGATAGTAAGCACTCCTGGCCGTTGCATCTATCTGGGCTGTCATTTGGAGAGACGGATCCAGGAGCACCCCCAAGCTGTGAACACAGTCTTTCAGTGAAGTGTTGCCCCATCCAAAACTGGTTGACACACCTCCAAATCCAGGTCAGAGCCCTTGACAGGAAGCACCTCCGTCTTGTCTGGATTCAGCTTCAGTTTGTTTTTCCTCATCCAGCCCATTACCACTTCCAAGCATTCATTCAGAGGAGACACACTATCCTTAGCTGATGCTGTTATCGAAGGCATAGAGAAATATATTTGGGTGTCATCAGCATACTGATAGAACCCCGACCCATGCCTCCAGATGATCTCTCTCAGCAGTTTCATATAGATATTAAACAGCATTGGGGATAGGATGGCGCCTTGTGGTATGCCACACAACGTCTGTGAACGGCCCCAGCAGGTGAGGAGCGTGAGTGGGGGGAGGGGGTCCAATCCTCCGATCCAATACGATCCGGATCGGGTCCTTTTCGGTTTGGATTGTATTGGATCAGCCAATCCAGGTGCTGGGGATTGGATCGGATAATTTTATCCGATCCAGCCCGGTTCAGATCCGGATCGTGGATCGGACCCAATCCGGTGCACACCCCTACTTTTAACCCACCACTTTACTGAGGCTTCTGCTTCCAGAATTTTTTGTGGGATTAAGACCGACTCCTTTACATGGAAACATGATAGAGATGTACAGAATTATGCATGGTGTGGAGAATGTGGAGACATTTTTCTCCCTTTCTCAAAATATTAGAACCCAGGGTCTTCCCATGAAGATGATTGGTAGGAGATTCTGGGCAGATAAAAGGAACAACTTCTTCACCAAGCACATAGTTAAACTACAAGGCATAGTGATGGCCACCAATTTGGATGGCTTTAAAAGGAGGTTAGACAAATTCCTGGAGGAAAATGCTATCAATGGCTAGCTGATGGCTACATGCTACCTCTAGTATCAGTGGTAGTAAGCCTATGTTGCTGGGGAGGTGCACTCATGTACTGCTTTTGGGTTTTCTGTGGGCAGCTGGTTGGTCACTGTGTGAATAGAGTATTGAAGTAGATGGACTCTTGGTCTGATCCAGCATAGCTCTTCTTATGTTATGTTCTTACACGTACTTTTTCCCGGGGGGGTTTGTCTCTTCCTTTCCATATGTTCCATTACAAAACCACTAGATGGTGCTGTGGTATATTGCAAATACACAAGGTTTTCATAACACCATTCACAAAAATACCAGGCTTTTATTGTGAGGGGAAAAAACTCACTATAATGGTTGCAAAACATGGGAGAGGCCCTGAAGGATGACGATGTTGTACAAAGCACCTACAAACTACCATGAGTGAAGAATCATGAATGCACAATAAATGCCTGATGTAGAAAGGGTCATATTATTTGCCATCCCCCCTTCCAACAGTGCTTTGGAAATGTGATCCTGGTGAAATAGCTCGACATACAAAGAACCACAGAATATTATACTGTACATTCTTCATTTTCCATATATACTATGGCTTTTATGGAAACTATAGCATCACTGTTTTTCAGAGCAAACAGCAAGGGACGTTGTCCCAGTAAAAATGATTTTTAGGGCACATAGGAGAAAATTGTTATTATAAATATAGATCTTTATAATGTCAATCTTTAAAGAACTCTCCTTTTCCTAGGTTCTGCCAGTTTTATTAAATTCCAGTCAAATTCCAGGATCAAGTCAAAGTAGTGTACTGAATACATATAAGTTACAAAAATGTACTATCTTGAGAATTATAGTTGGATACTTTGTATGAAAGAATAAGATTCTGTATGAGCAAAGGAAGGAATTAACATCGTAAATGATGCATCTAGCTCATTATCTCATCTCCTACAATGGCTCCACCAGATGCTGGAGAACAAGATGTTTAACACACACACACACACACACACACACACACCTTCCAATAGGCAGATAATCTTTGAATATTTCAACCATTTGATGAATGACACTCAATGCATTTGAATTTCCAAAGCACTGTAGAATGTTTCTATCTGATCCATCCATCTATTTGAGTTTGAAACTCAACAATCTTCTGCCTGGCAGACTGTTTCCCCCATGTTGATTACAGCTGAGACTGCTAACACTTCAGGCAATAAAAAAACAACAACAAAACCCGCCATACATTACAATCACAGAGTCAGTAGATTTGAGCTAATTTTTTCAAACGGACAAAGCTGGGCTTGTTTGTTTTTACCATGAAGTGGCTGACATCAATGCTAAATGAAAAATGAAGTAGCACAGACACAGAAAACAGAAATTTGCTGAATAACGGCTGTTCCTTGATTGACACTAAAAGCTTGTACACTTGCCAGTGCTGGCTCCAGGTTTTCAGGGGTCCTTGGGAAGGATTCCCTCTCTGAGTGGCTTCACCTCCTCTCCGCTTGTGTTCCCATTGCCTATTCCACTGCCCCCCTCTATGAACCCCATCTGTACAACTGGCCAAAAGGAAAGCAGAAGGTAAGTGAAGGAAGCTGCTTTGGCTCCTCACTCTTGTCACTGCTCACATGGGCCCTTTCTACACCATAGGGGTGTAGAGGGCAGAGAGCGGGCAATCCTGGAAAATGGTGGCCTCTACGGCCCAGGCTGCTCCCGGGATGTTGCACCATCATGGGTGCCATTATTTTTCCAAAACAGCAGAGAAGAGTGCTCCTGTGTTCCAACAAAAAGGTGGGGGGAACCTCCGCTGATTTTAGGGGCCCCACCCCCCACCATCCTAGGGATGGCGGGCTTCCTTCCCCCTTCCCCTGATGGGCACGGAGCTGTGAAGTGCAAGTAAGCCTGGCAGCACCAGGGACGGGCAGCCACAATGGGATTTTTCAGGTTTCCATTATTCCTGTAAAATCCCGTGGCCAACCCCCCCACCCCTGGGAGTCCCTATGCATCATTTGGACTCACAGGGACCAGCCAGGGGCCATCCCAGGTGAAACGCCTGGTGTGGAAAGGGCCAGAGTCAGAGAAGGCAGCTTAACAGCCAGTACCAGTACGAAGGAGGAGGAGCAGGGCCAGTAGGCTCCAGGTGTTGACCATGGGCCCCCTACAGATATGTAAGCCTCAGCAAGTGCTTAAGAGTCCCCACTCCTGACACTAGCCCTGAAATCTGTTAATTTTTGGAAGCAAATACAGGCTCTATTTCAAATACAGGATATCTTCCAACAGAGGACTGTCTGCTCTAAAGTAGGACACATAGCTACCCAAGGCCCATCTTCCTTAGGAAAAGATGTAGCTAGCATGCCAACCTAAGCTGATAAAAAGCATTCTGAGTTAACACTACCACTTAAGCATCCAAGAGCAACACCTGATCAAGGAGCAAACCTATATCTTACAAGAGACTGTAATTCCATTCAAAGTAGGCTGTACATCTATCCCTTGATCAATTTAACTCTCAATGAATAGTACTTCCACCTGACTGAGATTAAGTTTCCATTTGTTCTCCTTCATACATTCCTGCTCATACTTCCACAACATATCAGTTCAGCACTTCCACTGCCTCTTGGGTCTGATGAAAAATTAGAGATTACCAACAACATACTGATAACACTTCAGACCAATCTCCAGATAACTTCACTCAGTGGGGTTGATATTAAAAATATGGAGGACATGCAGCACCCCACAAAGGCCAATGGACATGAGACAGATGAATAGTCTCCCACACACACATACACACTTTCTGGGACCTGCATCCTAGGAATGGCAAAGGCTACCTTACGACAGTACTCCCCAGCTCCAATCTTGCAAGATGGCCCAGAAGATTACTATGATAGCTTTCCCTAATCTCATGCCCTCCAGATGTTTTGTACTACAACTTCCAGGATTTATAACCATTGGCCATGAAGGACTTGGGAGTCCAAAACGTCTGGAAGGCACTAGGTTGGGGAAGGGTGATTTATGGCATTGAATGTCAATGAGAATCCAGAAGAACCAACAGGGTTGCACTTCCCCGTGCATCTCCCAGAGTCAGTCATCCATAGGATAACCACTGCAGTTTCTATACCAAACCAGGCTTGAAGTCAGAGTAAAAGGGGGGCAGATAATCAGTTCCATCCAGGACAAATACAGACAATCACCATTATAATAACAATAAAAGCATGTCTCTATACTCAGTCAAAATTAAGACACTGAATCACATGTAATGCTAACATATAATTAAAGGTACTAGGCACAGGTACATACATGTTAGTTGGAATGTTTGCAGTAACAAACTTTGGGGGACCAAAACTGTGGGCACGATTTACCTAAGCAATTTGTCAGCATTCAGGTACTTGTGCAGAGGCACTTGAGCTTTCCCAACCATTTATTTTTTAAAACCTTACAGAATTTTAAGCTTCAGAACCATTTTTAAAAATAAATTTATGGGTTTGACAGAATCAAAGAGAAAACAAGCAGAAAACCTCAATGTTCATGCAGATCAAGGGCATGTACCCCTGCAGATCACTGATTGTGTGTTTCAGCCTTCAAATTGGCTTCATGAGTTGTTCGTTCAAGGCATGTCTTAAAAAGAGGAGACTGGTCCCCAGCCTGCAGAATTGATTACCTACCCTTTCAAGAAATGGGAGGTGGGGGGAATCTATGCTATCTATTTTAAGCAGCATGTCATTTCAGCAAAATGCAAGCTATGTTAGTGACCTCTGTCAGCCCATATTCCGAGGATTTCACACAATTATCAGAGGTCACAGAGCTTTGATAATTATTTTCACTTTTCACCTGCTTTACCAAAGCAGCTGCAGGAGATTAATTTCAAGCTATGAGCGAATTCCCTGAGGTACTGGGAGCATCGGATTGCACTCACTGCAGCTCATTCGCTCAGACTAGAGGAAACACGACTGCAGCATAATTATGCAGTTTATGTCTGCAATGCCAATGGTAGCATTAGCGCCCTAGAGGCTAAGGCCTAAATCAGGATTCCAAACATGAACTCTTAATTTTTTTTAAACCTTAAAAAAAAAAAAAACGTACAACACAAAATGATCTTACAAGGTCTGTGCCAGTAATAGAAATGCTTCGCAGCTGGCTACAAGCAGATGTTTCAAGTGTTCGTTTAAGGGGAATACTGCCTAGCTATTTTAAATTGAATCTGGCTAGCTGTCCTTATGGCACTTTATAATAGGCTTAGAATTGTGTACATGGTCAATTGTGAGAAGGCACCTTTGCCAGAAAACCTACAAAGTGCAGCAACAATGAGGCAGCACCTATTTGTTGTGATGACATTTTAATAAAGCTAACTAGTCATCTCTCATTATTAATAATGAAGTCTTAGTATCACATGATATGTATTTAATAAGGGAATGGATAACGAACAGCCCTTTTTCTATTTGGTTGTTTGTTGGTTTACTTGGGTTTCTATCCTGCCCTATCCTAAAAGCTGGGGTGGATAATATATTAAAATGTACTGGAAATGATCCACATTGGAGTTGGCACATAATAATAATAATAATAATTATTATTATTATTATTATTATTATTATTATTATTTGTAGCCCGCCTCTCCCTTCGGATCGAGGCGGGGAACAGCAACAATATAAAACACAAAAATCACAACAGTTAAAATTTTAAAAGCAAGAGAAAAATACAACATTAAAAACATCTTAAAATTCATCTGGATAGGCCTGTCGGAAGAGGTCATAACACTATGACCGTGATCAGAAGACATGGTGAGCCAGGGTGGTTAAGCATTTTGAGCAAAACATTATGTGTTAGCATGTTGTATGAACATGACTTAACATATTGTGTGAAGCATTCCTAACCATGGTGGCTACATAACCATGTTTAGATATGCTCACTAAGCATGTTCAGCAAAAGGGTTAGTGGTCTAACCATGGCTTAGCATGTTGTCTGAACAGACCCTATGCCATAGTTTCTGTTAATCATGGTTTGTTGGTTTAGCCATGAATTGTTTTGCAGACAAGCAAAGAAGATACACATTGTTTGCTCAATTTCTGTTTTGTTTCTCTCCCACCCATTTTGCCAGCCTTCAGGGTAGTTTCATTTTCAAGCTGCTCTTGCACTGCTCTTCCTAGATGATTTTCAGTGCAGACAGCAGAACAAACAATCCAGGATAAGCCATGGTTCTGGGTTCAGACATCACAACAAGCCATGGTTTAAAGAAGCCAGACTTCATAAGCCATCAACAAACCTTGGTTTTTACTTGGGGTTTATCACTGATTAACAAACCATAATTTGTTTGTGGGGTTGGGTTTGGACAAGTCAGATTTTAACAAACTACACCATGGTTTAGCATCATGTACAAACTAGGCCACTCCATTTAAACACTGGCAAAACCCTTGCTGATTTTAATACATCTAGATTGAATCCCTATGACCTAGTGCATACAAAGACCATAAAGGGGATTAGATGGAGTCAGGTATAAGAGCCATTGTGCCAGTGCAATATTTTATTTATTTATTTATTTATTTATTTATTTATTACATTTGTATACCGCCCCATAGCCGAAGCTCTCTGGGCGGTTTACATAGGATTAAAAACAATTAAAAACAATATACAAAAATTAAAACAGCAAAAACATACAACATACACACAATCTGTACATTTAAAAACCACTTCAACACTTCAAAAAACTACAAAAACAAAACAAAACAAAACCAGGCTCCTCAGATATTGCCAAATGCCTGAGAGAAGAGGAAAGTCTTGACCTGGCGCCGAAAAGATAACAATGTTGGCGCCAGGCGGGCCTCGTCGGGGAGATCGTTCCACAATTGGGGAGCCACCACAGAGAAGGCCCTCTCTCTTGTTGCCGACCTCCGAGCTTCCCTCGGAGGAGGCACTCGGAGGAGGGCCTTAGATGTTGAACGTAGTGTTCGGGTAGGTTCATGTCGGGAAAGGCGTTCCATCAGGTATTGTGGTCCCAAGCCGTGTAAGGCTTTATAGGTTAAAACCAGCACCTTGAACCGGGCTCGGAAACATACAGGCAGCCAATGCAAGTGGGCCAGAGTAGGTCTTATATGTTCGAACCTACTGGTTCCAGTTATCAATCTGGCCGCTGCATTTTGCACAAGCTGCAGCTTCCGAACCACCTTCAAAGGCAGCCCCACGTAGAGTGCATTGCAGTAATCTAACTTGGAGGTTACCAGAGCATGGACAACTGAAGCCAGGTTATCCCTGTCCAGATAGGGACGTAGCTGGGCCACCAACCGAAGTTGGTAGAAGGCACTCCGTGCCACTGAGGCCACCTGCGCCTCAAGTGACAGAGATGGTTCTAGGAGAACCCCCAAGCTACGAACCCGCTCCTTCAAGGGGAGTGCAACCCCATCCAGAACAGGTTGAACACCCTCCATCCGGTCAGCGGAACCACCCACCAACAGCGTCTCAGTCTTGTCTGGATTGAGTTTCAGTTTATTAGCCCTCATCCAGTCCATTGTCGCAGCCAGGCACTGGTTCAGCACATCCACAGCCTCACCTGATGAAGATGAAAAGGAGAAATAGAGCTGCGTGTCATCAGCGTACTGATGACAACGCACTCCAAAACTCCGGATGACTGCACTCAACGGTTTCATGTAGATATTGAACAGCATGGGGGACAAAACTGACCCCTGCGGAACCCCATACTGGAGAATCCACGGGGCCGAGCAATGTTCCCCAAGCACCACCTTCTGGAGCCGACCCACCAAGTAGGAGCGGAACCACTGCAATGCAGTGCCTCCCACTCCCAACTCAGCCAGTCGTCCCAGAAGGATACCATGGTCGATGGTATCGAAAGCCGCTGAGAGATCAAGGAGAATCAACAGAGTCACACTCCCCCTGTCTTTCTCCCGACATAGGTCATCATACAGGGCGACCAAGGCTGTTTCCGTACCAAAACCAGGCCTGAAACCCGACTGAAATGGATCCAGATAATCAGTCTCATCCAAGAGTGCCTGGAGCTGGCTCGCAACCACCCGCTCCAGGACCTTGCCCAGGAATGGAACATTTGCTACTGGTCTGTAGTTATTAAGATTTTCAGGGTCCAGGGAAGATTTCTTTAGGAGTGGTCTCACTGCCGCCTCTTTCAGGAGGCCTGGGACCACTCCCTCTTGCAAAGAGGCATTAATCACTTCCCTGGCCCAGCCAGTTGTTCCATCCCTGCTAGCTTTTATTAGCCAAGAGGGGCAAGGATCCAATATGGAAGTGGTTGCACGAACCTGTCCAAGCACCTTGTCAACATCCTCGAGCTGCACCAACTGAAACTCATCCAAGAAAACAGGACAAGCCTGTGCTCTGGATACCTCACTAGATTCATCTGCTATAACACTGGAGTCTAAGTCCTGACGGATGCCAGAGATTTTATTCTGGAAGTGCCCAGCAAATGTATTACAGCGGGCCTTAGATGGTTCTACCATGTCCTTGGGGCCAGCATGTAAAAGCCCTCGGACAACTCTGAAAAGCTCCGCTGGGCGGCAGGTTGATGATTGAATAGTGGCAGCAAAGTATTGTTTTTTTGCTGCCCTCACTGCCCCTGAATACAGCTTACCATAAGCACTTACCAGTGTTTGATTGCATCCATCAGGAGTTCGTCTCCATCTGCCCTCAAGCCGTCTCCTGTTTTGTTTCATCACTCTCAGCTCTGGGGTATACCATGGAGCCGTTCGAGCTCTACACAGGAGAGGGCGCTCAGGAGCAATCGTGTCAACTGCCCGGGCCATTTCTGCATTCCACAGATCAACCAGGGTTTCGACAGGAGAGCCAGCCCTATCAGCCGGAAAACTCCCCAGAGCCCTCTGGAAACCATCTGGATCCATTAGCCTCCGGGGGCGGACCATCTTAATGGGTCCCCCACCCTTGCAGAGGGGAAAAGCCACTGTAAGTCTAAACCTCAGCAGGTGGTGATCTGACCATGACAGAGGGGTTGATGTAAAGTTCCCCACTTTCAGATCCCCATCTCCATGTCCAGTTGAAAAAAAAAAAAAAATGTTGCAAGTTGCGATATATATCACAAAGATAATAGACAGTGGTTCTGAGAGTTCATCTGCTAGCTCCTTTATTACTCTAGGATGTAATTCATTGGGCTCAGGAGATTTGAACTTGTTCAAAGAAATTAGGTGTTCCTTGACCAGTTGTTTATCAGTCTCAAACTGTAATCCTTCCACTTCAGCTTGTACTTTATTTTGCTGGGTGTGTGCGTCATAGACCCACTTTTGGGCGAAGTCTGAGCACTTCAGCCTTTTCTTTGTCCTCTGTTATCAATTTGCCTTCCTCATTAAGCAGTTGAACCACCATTTCTTTCCTCTGTCTTTTGCTATGCACATACCTGAAGAAAGCTTTTTTGTTACTTTTAGCATTCCTCGTTAGCCTCAGCTCATTCTCAGCTCATTCTTTAGCCTTCCTGATGCCATTCCTGCACTTCTGTGCTACCTTTCTGTACTCTTCTTTTGTAGCCTGGCCTTCCTTCTAGGCATGTGTATGCCCGAAATTATCGTATCGTATTGTTATCGGAATTTCGGACCAAAAAAATTATCGTCTCCGATAATATCGTAGGTGGTCCGTATCGTATTGGATTTCCGATAATTATCAGAAATCCGATATTATATTGTTTCTCCATTTTGCCCTAGAGAATTGATTTTTGAGTCAGAGAAAGGCCTAAAACTTCTTAATTTTCCAAGTTACAGGTGTGGTCCTTTTTCAAGAGACGTCATCCAGTACTCATGGGCATCTCACAGATGGCCTTGAGGGGACTCAGCTGTGCAGGCACATTGGCATTCTTCTTCATGCCAGAGCTGCACACATTGGCTGGAGCAGTAGCAAATAATATAAGTCACGTCCAGGGTACAGGTAGGTACTTTGGCAAATAATATAAGTCACGTCCAGGGTACAGGTAGGCACTTTGGCAAATAATATAAGTCACGTTCAGGGTACAGGTAGACACTTTGGCAAATAATATAAGTCACATTCAGGGTACAGGTAGGCACTCTGGCAAATAATATAAGTCACATTCAGGGTAGAGGTAGGCACTTTGGCAAATAATATAAGTCACGTTCAGGGTAGAGGTCGGCACTTTGGCAAATAAAAGGAAAGTCACGTTCAGGGTAGAGGTAGCCACTTTGGCTGGAGCGGAGGGAATGCGCTATGCGTGCGTGTGTGGCACAGTGAGAGTGAGTGGATGTATTCTGCTGCCATAGAACTGCTCCCTTGTCTCTAGATTCGGCCACGCATGTCTACAAATTAAAAGGATTGGGGGGTAGGAGCCTCATTGGGCCAGGAGATACCCCTGCGGTGCACCAACCAGCAGGATCCCATCAAAACTACCCTCACACACTGCCTTGACCTCATCGTGCTTGCAAATGACCCAGTCTGCCCGCCATCCCCGTGCAGGCAGGTGGGCATTTCTTCATGCCACACCTGCACTCATTGGCTGGAGCAGAGGCAAATAAAAGTCACGTTTGGGATAGAGGTAGGCAGGCACATTGGCCAGTTCATTTAAGTAATGTAGCCACATTGGCCAGTTCATTTAAGTCAGGTAGGCACATTGCCCAGTTCATATAAGTCAGGTAGGCAAGTTGCACGGTTCATTTAAGTCAGGTAGGCACATTGCCCAGTTCATAGAAGTCAGGGTAAAGGTAGGCGCTTTGGCAAATAAAAGTCACGTTCAGGGTAGAAGTAGGCACTTTGCCAAATTAATATAACTCACGTTCGGGGTACAGGTAGGCACTTTGGCAAATAATAGAAGTCATGTTTCAAAACTAGGCAGTGCCTTCCATATGCAGTCATAAAAGTAAAAAAGTAAAATGTGTGAACTGCTGCTGCCTTGTCTCATTGATTAGGTCATGCATGTTTATAAATTAAAAGGATTAGGGGGGTAAGGGAGTAATACGGGCGTAACAGTTGTTTCAGCCAGCCTTAACAGGCAGGGTCTCATTGGGCCAGGAGATACCCAGCAGGAAGCGAAGAAACCTGGAGGATCCTACTAGCACCTATGTGTGGCACAGTGAGTGGACGGCCGCATTCCGCCACAGTAGCAGAACTGCTGCTGCCTCAAGAGATTAGGCCATGCATGTCTAAGTACAAATGAAATAATAAAAGGATTGGGGAATAGCACGGGCGTAACAGTTGTTTCAGCCAGCCTTAGCAGGCAGGGCCTCATTGGGCCAGGAGATACCCCGGAAGCATGCCAACCTGCAGGATCCTCATCGTGCTTGGAAAATGACCCAGTCTGCCTGCCAACCTCATGCAGGCAGGTTGGCATTTCTTCATGCCACAGCTGCGCACATTGGCTGGAGCAGAGGCAAAGAAAAGTCACGTTTGGGATAGAGTAGGCACATTGCCCAGTTCATATAACTCATGTAGGCACATTGCCCAGTTCATAGAAGTCCCCTTCTGGGTAGGCACATTGGCAAATTGATAATATATGAGTCCCCGGCAGGCACATTGGCAAATAATAAGAGTCCCCTTCTGGGCAGCCATAGGCATATTGGCCAATTAATAATAAGAGTCCCCTTCTGGGCAGCCGTAGGCACATTGGCCAGTTAATAATAAGAGTCCCCTTCTGGGTAGAGGTAGGCACATTGCCTGGAACAGAGTCTCCAAAAAAATAAATAAACACCAAATGAGTGAGGAGGATGCTTCTGCAGTCCCTCACTAACGGACTCCACAAGGAGCAAACCTAGGGGACGTAGTGACGAAAAATAAAAATACAGGAATCTCTCTCAAGGCTCCCTAAAGCAGTCCCTCCAGTCCAGACTGGAACCATTGGCTGGAGCAATGTCTTTCAAAAGAAAAAAATAATAAAATGTGTGAGAGGGATGCTGCTTCTGTTTTGCAGTTCCCCTCCCTAAAGCAGTCCTTCCTGTCCAGACTGGAACCATTGGCTGGAGCAGTGTCTTCCAAAAGAAAAAACATGTGTGAGAGGGAGAGACAGCCACCCCAGAACTGCCCCCAGCAGCAACAGCATCTCTCCTAGACCCAGAGCCCCCTCGCCCAAGGTTTCATACTGCTACAAAGTACAAAAGTGATTGCAACAAATGTATGCTTTGCCCACAGTTTGTGAGTTTGTGTGCTGCTTTGACCACACAGATCCTGTGTGCAGGCTAGACACAGCAGCAGCACACTCACAGTCAATCAAGCAAACACACACACCCAGAGAGAGAGAGGGAGATAAATATAATTTTAAAAAATATAATATTTCTTTTTTTTAAGAAAATTAAACAGGGCAGAAGACAAAACACACTCCCCCTCAGTCACAGTACCCCCACTCATGCTAACCGAACCCTTCAAATCAATGCAACCAGAAAACATACTATAAAAATAAAAATTATAACTCAAAAGTCTCAAACACACAAGCAGCAACACACAGCCAAACAAACCTGAGACACAAAGATGCAAGAGATTAATGAATCTCCAACAATTCACCACCAAGACCCAGGAGCCAGGACAGAGCTCCAAATCCACCCTTCTCCCCTCAACACCTAACTCCCAACAGAGTCTGGAACACCAAGTGGGGGGGAGGGTTATGCGGGGATATCCTTAGCCCTCCTCCAACATTGTGATTGGCTCCTGCTGGAAACCTTGCTGCATGATTGGTCACTGAAACTGTCAGTCTCATCAAGCACACCCCACCTTCTAGCTCCATCCATGTGGTGGCAAAAGGGAATGCACCTTCCGGGGGAGTGGCCTAATGGACATGGAGTAGAGTCGGAGCTCTCTCGCTCTCGTTAAGAAGCGATGAAATAATCATAAAATCCCTAATTTGGAGACGACGGATTGTTAATTAAAGATTTGATACTGGGTCCGGAAGAATTGCTGTATCTGTGGAAGAAGGAAGCAGTTGCATTGCTGCTGTATTAGCAGAGAGAAAAGCGAAACTAAAACAGACCAGGACTCCTGGCAGGCTACCAGAGATGGCAATTAATGGATTTTAATTGAAGGAGTGAGGCTGGCTGTCTGATAAGACTGGAGGAAGAGACTGAAGCGAATATATGTGGGAAAAGAGACATTTAACCTCCAGCTGAATGTGTTAGAAGCCGAAACGTATTTGTCTGATAAGAACGGAGAGGATATCTGAGGGTGGCAGCTAAGTTTTATGTGAGGGGTGCGGATTTATAAGTTTAATTTTATGAAAAGAAAGCAAAAAGGTGATAAGTCCAGTGCCCCCGCCTGGAGCAGGCTGCCGAAAGATCATCTGTCAGATAAGAACTGGCATTGGCTCACTAGAAAAATAGAGGTCAAAACGCAGCCTTTAGACCAAGCCGGAAAAACTTCCCCACTTCACTCCGGAAGTGGCAGTAAATCTGGAAGCAAGCCAGGTGCAGTTCCTAAAGCGGCTAAAGAGAGTAAATCATGGTCACCAGATGATTTAATGGACAATTTTCAGAAGGTGTTAGATACAGCCTTGCAGAAGCAGGAGGAAAGATTAATTCAAAGAATTGTGGACTCACAGATTGAATTTATGACAGGCCTTCGAACAGTGGTGGAAAATATGGAGAATTTGGAGAAGGAGACTGGAAAGCTGAAGGAAGATAGCAAGCAGCAGGGGGAGCATTTGAAGGAGATGGACTTGCGTTTAATTGCCCTGGAAGATAGAGACAGGAGAGTGAACATTCGGATTAGATCTTTTGAAGAGCAAGAGGGGGAGAACCCTAAGGTTTTAAGAGATATAACTTTGGCATGGTTTAAGGAAGTGGAATCCCAGGAAACTTGGGAGATGGCTGACATTGAGAGGATCCACAGAGTGGGCTATAAGAAGAAGGGGATGCACCCAAGGGCTATAATTGTTAAATTTGCCAACTATTACAAGAAAGAAAAGTTAATGCAAGCAATTAGACGTCTTGGCCAACCGATGCTACAAGCAACACTGATTGAGGTTTATCAGGATTTATGTTCTCAAACTGTGCAGTGGCGGAAGAGTGTCAGAATGTGTACAGTGGCTTTGCGGAAGAGGTCGATAACATATAGCTGGGGGTATCCAGTCTTCTTGAGGTTTATGTGGAAAGGGAAACAACATAGAATAACATCATGTGAGCAAGGGATGGATCTTCTGGAGAAGTTGGGTTTAATCGACGTCACAGCTGATGGAGAAACAAAGCAGGATGAAGGCGCTGTAGGAGGAAGCAGTCAATAAAGGAATATTATTGTATTAGGGATAAGAAGAGATTATAAGGGAGGGGAGGGTCAGATTTTGCTCTGGGAATGTTGGGTTGCTTCTTCCCCCCCCCCCCCGAAGAGTTCTAAAAATATTTGGGACCATTGCCCAGAAAGGTCTGGTGAGGAGGGGGGTGAAGATGGGGGGTAAGGGTGGGGGGGAGGGTAAGGGAGGAGGGGTATGTGTGTCACAGAGGGAGACCAATATAGAGATTTGTGTGAAAGAGAGAGATGGAAAATAAATTAAGGGTTGCAACTTTAAATGTTAAAGGGCTAGGAACTGTTATAAAAAGGAAGAGAATAGAAATGTTATTAAAAAAAGAGAAAGCAGATGTAATTTTTTTGCAGGAAACTCATCAAACAAAGGAGCGTGTAAATGAGCTTCGGATGAGGGATGTGGGCATTTATGAAAAGTCTTTTGGTACTTCTAAAGCGAGGGGTGTAGCGATAATAATTTCAAAAAAATTTGGTATTACTATACAAAGGGTGAAGAAGGATGAAGCAGGAAGATTTCTGATAATTTCTTGCATGGTGGGGGAGGAGGAATATATATTGATCAATGTATATGCTCCAAATGGGAAACAAATGGAATTCTTCGATGAAGTTTTTAATGCGGTGGGAGAAGTGGGTAAAAAGAACATTGTGATGGCTGGTGATTTTAATATGGTATTAGATAAAGGGAAAGACAGGGATAATATATTAAGAGATCTTAAGAGTGGTGGGAAGACGGGGTTAAGCAAATTAATGGGGGAAAAGAACTAATGGATGTTTGGAGGGTATTAAAAGGGGAAGAAAGGAAATATACCTTCTATTCACCAAGGTTTAAGAGTTATTCTAGGATTGATTATATTTTTGTGTCAAAGAATATGATGTCTAAACTTATAGATTGTGCTATTGGGGTAATTAAAGTCACCGATCACGCATTAATGACGATGGATATTAAAACGAAGAAGGATTATAGACAAGCTAAGAGATGGAGAATGGATACAAGGTTATTAAATAATAAAAATATAGTGGGGAAAATAAAAAAAGAAATGCAGGAAATATGGGAAATTAATGAAACTGAGTCAAACTCGCAAGGGTTAATATGGGACACTATAAAGGCAGTGGTAAGAGGGATTTGTATTAGGGAAATGTGTACCCTAAGAAAACAACAGGAAGCACAAAATAAAAAGATTGAAAAGGAGGTAAGGGATTTAGAGGAGAAGCTAAGAGAGACAAAAGATAGATGCCTATTTGCCCAAATTCAAGCTAAGAAAAAGGAATTAGAGAAAGAAGAGTTAGAACAAGTCCAAAGAGATTTGTTATATTTAAGGAGGGATTTTTTTGAATATATTAATAAAAATTCGAAGATGCTGGCCAGGTCCACTCAGTCAAAAAAGGCTAAGAATATGATAGGGACAATTAGAGATAAGACAGGGAAAAGTAGTAATTTAATGAAGGATAAATTAAATATATTTCAGGAATTTTATAGAGAATTATATACATCAGATATGGGTCCACAGGTTAAGGTATTGGAATATGTAGAGAGGAATTGGAAAATAAGATTACAGGGGCAGGATAGCGATTATATGGAAGGATTAGTTACTGAGAAAGAAATAGAAGGAATTATTGATAAACTAAAAGGAGGGAAATCTCTGGGAATGGATGGTTTGGGCCGGAATATTATAAGACTTTCAGAGGAATTTTAATACCAAGATTGAAAAAATTATTTAACAGTATAATAGAAGGAGGAAAGACCCCGCCATCGTGGGATCATTCCTTGATTATATTAATCCCGAAGCCAGGAAAGGATTTGACGGATCCAGCATCTTACAGACCAATATCTTTAATAAATCAAGACTCAAATTTTTTTACTGCAATAATGGCAAAAAGAATGGGTACATTTATATAGAAATATATTAGAGAAGACCAATGTGGATTTATTTCAGGAAGGCAAATGCCTAATTTAATTGGAAGAGTTTTAAATATAATTAATATTATTTTAAAAAAGGAAGTTAAAAGCAGGTTTGTTAGCATTGGATATATTCAAAGCCTTTGATTGCGTGGAATGGCCAGCACTTAAAACAATTTTAAAAACCTTTGGGCTTGGAGATAAATTTATGGGAGTGACTGATCAGCTGTATAAAAATAATAAAGCAGAAGTAATGGTTAATGATGGGTTAACGCAACAGATTACACTAGCTCGAGGAACTAGACAAGGATGTCCACTTTCACCGATCTTATTTGCGATAGTGATAGAAATTTTGGCAAATGTTATAAGGGAGGATGTAAGATTGAAGGGGATAGGAGGGAAGGAGAAGATTAAAATGAATATGTTTGCGGATGATACATTATTGACATTAGAAGATCCCCTGGAGAGCGGGGAGTTGGTTAAGAAGCATCTGAGAGAATTTGGGGAGATTACCGGTTTACAAGTTAATTGGGGGAAGTCAGAAATGATGCTATTTAATTATAACAAGGAGGAGATGGAGGAGGGTAAAGTTAAGTTAGGTTTTAGGCTTAAAAATATAGTACGCTATTTAGGAGTTAATATTGCAAAAGATTTAGATAGGTTAGAGGAAATTAATTTTGCGAGTTTGAAAAGACAAGTAGGGGGAAAATTAGAGGCATATAGAAAATTAAAACATTCTTGGTTTGGTAGAATAGCAGTTATTAAAATGAAGATATTACCTAAGATTAATTTTTTGTTTAGAATGCTTCCGATTAAAATATCGGAAGTAGAGTTAAAGAGCTGGCAAGATATGATTAATGCTTATTGCAATGGAGATAAGAGAGCTAGGATTAATAAAGGGTTATGGTATAAGACACAAAAGAAAGGAGGTTTGGGACTTCCTAATATAAAGAATTATTATATTGCCAATCAGTTAAGATATGTTATAAATAGTATATTAGGGGAGGAAGATTTAGGATGGTTAGAAACGCAAACAGGAGAACTAGATTTTAAATTGCAAAATATTTTTTTTATTAAAATTCAAAAGAAAGATTTGAGGGGACTGGACAACCCGTTGTCCAGTCCCCTCAAATCTAGAGATCTGGGAGAAAGTTAAAGGAAAATTAATACCAGGAGACTCTCCACTCGCCCCAGTGGTAGTAGTGGGAAACTTCCCAAGGAATTTAAAAGTAGAGTTGGAAGGGATTCTGAAGGATCAGGAAATTATTAAGTTAAAGAATTGGATGGAAAGAATGATAGATAAGGAGCAAATTAGAGAGCTATTAAAAAGACAAAAGATAGCTTGGTTCAAAGGTTTACAATTGGAAAAATGGACACAGGAATGGAAAAAGGAAAATAAGAAATGTAGAAATAATACAAGGTTTGAAGATTTAATTGAATCAAGAGGAAGGAAGGAAGAAACTAAAATTAAAAAAGGTTTGACTAGTGAGATATACAAAATATTGATAGAGGATGATTATCAGGACTGTCTTAAAATTATTAAAAAGATTTGGGAAGATGATGTAAAGGAGCAAATTAATGAACATAACTGGGGGAGGATATGGGATGCAAGAATGTTAAAGCTGTTGTCGATTAGAATTAAGGAGAATTATTATAAGACAGTATGGAGATGGTATTTAACACTGGTAAGATTTCACCAGATAGATAAAAAAGTGTCCAAGAATTGTTGGAGGGAATGTCAGGAGGTTGGAACTTATTTTCATATGTGGTGGAGCTGTGAATATGTACAAAAAAATTGGGAAAGGGTGTTTAAAGAAATAAGTGAAATAATTGGAAGTAAACTGGAATTAAGCCCAAAGCTGCCTCTACTAGCAATATGGGATAAAGGAAATGAGAATATAAGCAAGAGAGAATTGTTAAACAACCTCCTGGCTCCTGTCAGAATAATGATTGCTAAAAATTGGAAAGGGCAAGGGATATATACTATAGAAGAATGGTATAAAGAAATATGGGATATGGCACTTAATGATAAGCTGACGTGTAAAATGAAAATAAAGAGGGGAATGTCCAGTAAGAATGATTTTGGAGATATATGGAGCCCATTTTTGGAATATGTATTAAGGACGGGGAAGGGGCAAATACCTTCAAAAGAGTCTTTACAATTTTGGAAAGATGAATAGTGAATAATTGAAGATCTCCTGGGGGGAGGGGTGCACGGGGGGTATGTTGGTTATGTATTGTATTTTATGTTGTTTTATGTTGTATTATGTTGAAAAATAATAATTAAAAAAAAAGAGAGAGAATGCGCCTTCTGATAAAACGATAAAATACGATACTTATCATTGGAATTTCTATCATTTCCTATAATTATAGTTGGATTTCCTATGATTTCCTATCGTATCGTTATCGTTAAATGGAGACACGATAGAGAGCATATTGTATCGTTATCGGCGATTTTAATGATACAATACACATCCCCACTTTCTTCCACTTCCTATATGTGTCCTTTTTTGTTTTCAAGTCATCTCTAAGCTTTTTGTGGAGCCACATTGGTTTCTTCTGTTGTCTTCTATCTTTTTCCCTTGTAGGGATTGTTTGTAATTGTGTCTCTAAAATTTCCTTTTTAAAAATCTCCCACTCATCTTGGACTCCTTTTCTCATTAGGGCCACTTGCCATGGGACCTTACTTATCATAGTTTTGAGTTTATTAAAATCAGCTTTCCTAAAATCCAGAGTACGCATATGGCTACACTCAGCTTTTGCGTCCTTTAAAATCAAGAATTCAAGTATGACGTGGTCACTTTCCCCCAGAGTTCCTGTACCTGCCACTTTATCCACTAAGTCATCCTTATTGGTCAGTATCAAGTCAAGGATAGCCATTCCTCTAGTTCCTTCCTCTACGTTCTGAAGGAGAAAGTTATCAGCCACACACGTCAGGAATTTCTTGGAGGGGCCACTTTTGAAAAAATTTGTCTCCCAACAGATATCGAGGTAATTGAAGTCCACCATTACTAATACATTGGATTTCCTTGAAACACTGGCAATTTGATCGGTAGTAGACTCCAATTATCATGCTCCTTTTATTTCTTACCCCATTTATTTTAATCCAGATGCTCTCGATGGGGCTACCAGGCTCATCTTCCTGTATTTCTGTGCAGGGATAAGTATTTTTAACATACAGTGTGACTCCACCTCCCTTTCTATTTCTTCTGTCCTTTTTGAACAAATTATACCCTTCAATTGCTGTATTCCACTCATGGGAGTCATCCCACCAAGTTTCAGTTATACCTATCAAGTCTTATTTGCCTTCATGTATTAAGAGTTCTAGTTTGTTCTGTTTCTTTCCCATACTCTGGGTATTAGTATATAGACATTGAAGTCCATATGCTTTATAGTCTGGCTTCTTTCTTACATTATTGTGAAGAGTATTTGGGGGCGCTATTACAGCTGTTCTCTCTGTTATAGTGCTCATGAGTCCCAGCTGGCTAAACACATAAGCAAAACTGACCATGGATATTAAGTAGCTTGGAGATGATGTGACAACCGTCCACTGGGGCAAGTAGGGTTAGACTGCAGTATGGAGAACTGAGCAGAAATTTGGGGAGGGGGGGAATAAACTATTTAATCATCATCATCATCATCATCATCATCATCATCTACTGACTATATCACTAAAATACATTACAATATACATTAAAATGCAATTAAAATATATAAAGACCACAATACAAAAAAGTGGGAGGTCAACACTTTTGCTTAGCACTAAATTCTAGACTGTTGGATTTTAGGTAACAAATCCCAAGTCAATGACGTGCCTGTGGCTGTGCTTTTGAATTGGGGAAATGGGGAATTTCTACACTACATCTTTTGGAAAGATACGCACACCTCCAGTAGCCCATTTGGTCCTTATTGAATATAGCCTGGTTTCTACACTGGCCCTAGGCAAACTTGAATTTCTCCCCAATCCTCAGAACTCTTAGTCCCCAAAACTTTGATACTAATATGTGCTAATATATGCTCCCCTCAGCTAGCAAAAGCAGAGGATACTCCAGTATATAAGCAACCCTAAGATAGAGAGTTCCAGCGAAGGCCAGCCCTTGCTGTAAGCCCTGTTCCACAACTGCTTCTGCTGGTAGACTGCTATTCATTTCTTTACATTATTTATTTATATATTGATTTTTAACACCATTTCCAAGGTGATTTACATAATAAAAACAATATTTAAACAAACCTTTAAGCAAGTACAACACAACTTTCCAAAAACTTGGCACAACATGAATGTTTTCACTTGCTTCTGAAAAAAGCAAGAGAAGGAGATCAATGAATCTCCTGAGAGAAAATATTCCATAACTCGGGGCCACCAAAAAACAAAACAAAAAAAGAGGTACTGCTCATGGTAAAATACAACCAGGCACCCATAAAGGACAGGGATTGGAGCCAGACCCTATTGGTTCATCCCAAAATTGTGTGTGCACATTATGCTAGAAGTATGTGAGTGAAGGTGCTCCCTCAGATAGAGAGCGCCACTAACCAAAGTAAACAAAGTAACATGCTAGCAAATTCTGTTGCTGCAGCCACCACACCATTGCACCATGATTTTCACATCTTGTTTAACAACTACAACCCCATATTTGGCCCATGGGCTGTCAGTTGCTAAGACAAGCCTACTGTATCTTGTTATTACCACCACATGGAGTGTGACACCTCTGTTTCTTTTTTCATTAAGGATATCCTTTGTATTATGCATTGTAGTAACATATTACTATGTTAGAATATGTTTTCCCACCTGTTTAATGATAACCCTGCCATCTTTAATCAATCAATTGAGTAAAATGAAGTTTACTTCAATTTAGAATTTGGCCACTTGTCAAGAAACAATCATGAACATTCATTTCAAAGTAGAAAAGGAAAACACGTAAACACAAGAGTTTGGTAAGCAGGAAGGATATTCGTTTAGGTATTGTTACTTGCAGGTTTATTTCAACCAGTTTTATAGAACAAACATACTGAAGATTTTATCTGGTGATGGTAACAATAATTTTATTAGTATTCAAAGTAATTAAAGCAGCAAAACCAATAGTAGAGTGTCCTGAGACATAATATAGAGGATGTCCTTCACCATAGGCTAAACTTTCTCTCTTATTTCAGTTATTTTCATTTTAATAGAAGCAACACTGTTAAAATCTGTTTATTGGGTCCAAATCCCCAACTAAGATTGCTGGGCTTCCACAAATCTTCTTTTATCACAAATATTTTGGGGTGGTGGTTTTCTTCTTCTTTTTTAATGCTTCAGAAAGTCACTTTCAAAGAGAATTGCAAATATAAACACACAACTGAGTTATAGCATCCACTGAGAATGTATTACAATGTTGTAGGTAGGAAGAATGGCAGATGTTGGCTGATCATACATATTAGTATTCAAGCTACAGGCAGGAATGGGAAAAGAGTTACTAATTTTCAGGGAATGTTAAGGTAAAAATAGAGAGAGTTTAAAACAGTAGTTACAGTGATAATTTCTGAGAGAAGATTCCTTCCCTGTAGCCTATTTAGAAGCCACCATGCCCTGCATTTTGTCTGCCTACTATCTTTCCAACATACATGCAAAAACATATATCAGACTTCATAAATTACAGAAAGAGAGGGACCCTAAACACAAATTGGCTAACAAAAGAGATTTGAAGAAAATGCAGCAGTCATTGCCCAAATGGGATAGGTCAGGGGTCCTCAATCTTTTTGGGTTCATCATCAAAAGATGTGTGTGGGGGAGAATTAGTGAGGCTAGAGATTAGGAGAGAGGGGATATAGCAAGGAAAAGGGTTGAGCAAAGAGAAATAGCAAGAGCAGAGGCTGAGGAGAGGAGAGGAGAGATAGCGACAGAGAGAAAAGAGGCAAAGGTTTCTATGGACAGAGGAAGATTGGGTGAAGCCAGGAGGTAACTCTTTCCTTCTCTTCCTGCCTGCTGATCTCCTGATCAGTAGCAGGTTCAGGAACAGGAAGAATAATGTTTTTCACATTTTAAAACATAATATTCTGAACGTAGTTGACAGTGGGGAGCTTTATGGGCACTATTGGAGGCCCCGTGACCATGGGCTCCGTGTTGGAAACCCCTACCATGGATAATCACAACAAAAGAGTCAACTTCAATATGTTCACATGGGATTGTGCACACAGGAGGACTCTCCTCCCCCCTCCCCCAATACTGCATTACCATGTAGGACAATTTTCATGAAATGACCCTAAACCAATTTCTGTACTTGCACTGATATTAATCAGATCAGCTGTCTGTGCAGTGCACGTTGCCCGGAAGCTATGCAAAAATTCAGCCTGTGTGTTTACATGACAGCCTGAGTTCTTGTTATACTGACCTAGCATCAGTAAATGAGTTTTCATGTAAGGAGTTGACTTCTGCACAAAGCTTCACTACATATATATCAGTCTCATGGTTACTGCATCTCTTAAAAGTGTGTATGTTAACCTGCCAAATTTGGATTGCAATATCCTCCTCCTCAGGAGAGTAGCTGAGAAATTATAGGATGCAGCAGAAGTACTGTTTCCCCACTGATGGGATCTCCCTGGTGCAGTGGCAGCTTTACTGCTGTCACTATTCCACTGCTGGTGTTTTGATGGTGGTAGGGACCAAAATGGGTATTTTGAGAGATGCCTTGGATCTTTAGAATCCTAAGCACCGCTCATCCTCCTGACATCCCCCACACCAAATAGGCCTCAAAACCCTGCCAGTCCTGAAGCTGGCATACTTAATTGACTCCCATGGTCAATGGGAACAAGGGAAATAGAAAATGGAAGAAATACAGTATAGAAAAAGGCCCCTCTCCACCTTCTGCCTTGGCCACAGTGAGCCAGCAGGGCTTTGGAAGTGATGTTCTGATAATTTGAGTACTAGGTGGTTCTAGTAATATTTTCCGCAGGGCAGGGTATAAACCATTTTTAACTAGCCAATGCACCAGATATTCAAAACAGTGTAGAGTTCTTTCCAGCTGTCAAGTGAAGAAGCGGAATAGTGTTAAAGTCAGCAGATATATCATGCTCATTGCCAGTTGATGCTGACAAATGTTGGACCTCTGACTCCCAGTCTTTCACCAGCCCAGTGTTGTTTATGCTCTTGTTTAATCATTCAAACAATCTGCACACAAGTTGATTGGAATTACTGTCGATACAGTTACATGTTGCTCAGAAAACTGCCGATGCAGTATTTTACTTTAGTGACACAACTATGTCAAATCAGCGTCACATTGCAGTGGTTTAATTACTGATCAATGGAATCTTTATTCTTAACAGCAATATGTTATTAGCCATGGGGAAAGTTCTCATTGCTAGGGCAAATATCCGATTTGTCTATTGTGACAGCAGTAGAAAGAATGAATCTCACTGTGGGCCAGCTTGAGTTTTTTCTGGGCACTTGGGCAAAAAGGATCCATAACAAAATGGACAATGGAGGTGCTGTAAATTGGGATGTGTGGAGGGGAAGCAATGCCTTTGGTGCATGCTCTCTCATGGTCAGCTCCAAGGCAGAGCATTTTGATTCCAACCTGGTTGGATGCTGTCTTAACTGAATGAATGCTCCCATGGACCCCTGTGCTATCCCTAGGGAATTGAAGACATTTTTTTCTTGATGGGCTCTTTAGAAAGACTGGGGACAACTGATCATGTTTCTAACCTGCCTTATGTCATTATGAAAGGTCATAGCTCAGTGGTAGAGAACCTGCTTTGCATGCACAGGGTCCCAGGTTAAACTCTTGTCTTCTCCAGGTAGGGCTGGAAAAATTTCTTCCTGAAACCTCGGAGAGCCGCTGCTATTCAGTGTTGACAATATTGGGCTAGATGGACCAAGGCAGCTTTCTATGTTCCTGTTTGTTTGCCTCTTGTGAGGTGGTGGATTATTTTCATTGCACATTGTGTAATTGTGACTAAAAACATCTGATAAGGATAAATAACAGATTTCTATTAAAATAAAAAGATTAAAACAGATTAGAGCACAATCCTATGTATGTTTAGACAGAAAAATGTCCTACAAGTTCCCCTTCACTGGCTGGGGAATGCTGGGAGCTATAGTAGGCTGACCATATGAAAAGGAGGACAGGGCTCATGTAACTTTAACAGTTGTAGAGAAAAGGGAATTTCAGCCAGTGTCATTTGTATGCAATTAGTTTCTGGTGAAATTCCCTCTTCATCACAACAGTTAAAGTTGCAGGCACTATACTAGAGTGACCATATGCAAAAGAAGTCTGGGCCCCTGCAACTTTAACAGTTGTGATGAAGAGGGAATTTCACCAGGAACTAATTGCATATAAATGACACTGGCTGAAATCCCCTTTGCTCTACAACTGTTAAAGTTACATGAGCCCTGTCCTCCTTTTCATATGGTCAGCCTAAGCTATAGGCCTTTTTTCTGTCTAAACATGCATAAGATTGTGCCCTAATCTGTTTTATAAATACATTAAAAATGATGAATACATGTTTCTAGTATATGCAGTGTTTCTAGATAAGGCTTTAATTGTACAATCAAACCCAGAACTTTGCTGGGAGTCCAGTTAACATCGTCTTCCATTTCTGACCTTCCTGTGTTTTCCAGTTCTTCTTTTTTTTTACCAGATAAAATCTGTTAAGTAAGGAAGATGGAAGAGATGCACAATTCCTTTTGACTTGTAACACTAGGAGCTGTCTGTCTGCAAGCACCCTCAGTTCAGCAAGTTATAACACACTGGAAACTTTCTTAGTAAGCAAGCTTGAAAGGAGAATTGTTTTCCATTCTTGGAAAGAATTACCATGCTAAAAATCTAAACTGAAATGTTTGCTGTCATGGTCATTAATTATCCTCCAGTAGTGATCAGAGTTGTTCAATAAACCTTAATTTAAAGCATGTGCTCGATCACTTTGAAACTGTTACTCACAAATCAATATTTTATCAATTTGTTAAAGATTGGAGATCTGAAACTGACTTCTGTAAAAACTCCCATTAAAAAGTCACAATTAACCTGAGATCGCAGTACAAGTAATGTGCTGAACAAAACAAAACAATGAATGCTGAATCAGCAGACTTGCATTGAAGGCAGCAAACAGAAAAGCTGTCTTAAATGCTATGGGAAAACACAGTACACTAATACCCTTAACAACCCAGCTCATATGCTTCTGTGTTCTTTGGATGGGTTTTTTTTTTTTTCTTCTTCAAAAGAAGAAGTTTAAGTTCATCCGTTTAACTGTGCAGCCATTTACTTTACGAAATTACTTTGTAGCATTATGTTTTTTGAGCTGTGAAAATATCAACCAATGTTCAGCAACTACATGAATCAGATGATACTATTACTTTTACAGCTCACACTCAATTAAATAAAAATTACTTGACTAATCGCGTGAGGTTTAATTGATTAACTGGTTAAATCTATACAGGAATACACTCGTAGTTCTGAAGAAAGAAAACATACTATGGGCATAATCTTTTCGTGTGCAGGTTCAGCACGAAGATATCCCCACTGGACATAACAAAACTGTCCATGTTCACACAGGCACTGCTACAGGTCGTTACAGAAAATATGTGGTCTCTGCATGCATCCTGTATCTCTTGCTCAGCCCTTTTTGCCTATCTTGGTCAAGATAAATGAGCTATGAACATAATCCCTTCTGTGTGAGAAAAGAGTGAATGCTAAGGTGGTGCCTGCTGCTTATGGTTTTTGTAATGATTTATTCCCTTTATTTATTTTTCGGTATCTACTGTGTGGGACACACAGATTGGTAACTGACCAGTGCACTAAATGTTGCCGCCTATTTGATATAGTTTTCCTACCTGCCTGCCTTTTCGCAAATGCCTCTGAAATTCCCCACTGATCTCCCTTCACTGTTCATCATTCCTGCTAAGGTTCAAACTAGATGTGACCCCATCAGACCCATTTGTTTAAACCTGATTGTGTCCCCATCATATATAAAGCTGTAGGTAAGAAATGTTGTGTTCTTTTCACCCACATCCCTCCTTTGCTCGAAAAATCAGATTATCCAACAACTATTTTATATAAATCAGACCAATGGGGCCTCTCCTTCTTACCCCACCGTTCACAGCAGTTAGGACTACAAAGGGGCTTCCATTGTAATCAATGGGTAGCCTTCTTTCAAGTCTAAATGCCACAAGATGGGAGCAGGTTAAAATTTCTGTCTGTTATTACTGTTTGGCCTTGATGTTAATAAGGCTGGAGATAAGTCGGACTTGAGAAAAGACACACAACCTTTTTGCAAGACATCTCTGCATTCACAGCATTAAGTAAGCCTTGTAAATTGCATTGTACAGACATGGTCCTGAATTATCTCGCCAACTAGATAGACTGATGGGAGATGGTATCATATATATATCACTGCTCCATCTATAACACAGGTACTGAAACTGTGCATCGGTTCTTTAAGTAAATGGAAGTGCCTCTAAGCTGGGATGATCAACTTCTGTATTATCAGGGGGCATTCTGTTCTCCAGTTACAAGTTTGGGGACTGAACACTTATGTTGTTGTACAATTTAACCCCCTAACAGCTGGTCAAGCAGTATGAAGTAATCAACACATAGACATACAGGCTTCAAAGCTAAAGAGCACATTTACTTGGGCACTGCCAGGACGTAACATACAAAATCCCTCAAAGGTGTTTGGAATTGTCTCACACACAACTTTTGAAAACAAATCTCCTTTCAAATTTTTTACCATTCTTGGTATGGCCCACTGGAGACCATATAAAATTGTTTCATATGCCAAATCTACCACATTATCACTGCGTGTCTATATAGACAATTGCAAAAAAATCCATGTGAATGTGTGACAGTGTAGCAGGTGTCTGGATATGGGTGCAAGCAGTAGACACAAACTAATAAATCAGAGCCAGTCATGGCTTCCTAGTAGCGCATGTACACACAGTGGTACCCCCATCACCTACAATGCATGGATTTCTCCCCCACCCCCATTTCTATATGCACCTCTTGTGTAGGAAATCTGTAGCAATTTTCAGGAATCCCAGATCATGACACAAACTTGAGTGTGTTAAGAGTGGGATCACATGCCAACTTTTGGGCTTGGTGCATGATGTCTGAATTCTCCTATTTCCCCCCAGAAATAGCAATTTATTTCCTTGTACCAGGGCTTCAAAGAAGATCGCAGAACAAACATTACAAAACGCCTTCCTCTTCCTCTTGAAAACCTAGAGAATTAAAATCTGCATAATGTGTGTACATGTATTTCCTGTCATCGAAGTTCTTAAAAAGATTCTAGGAAGCACCTAGAAAGCTGCTAACTAAAAAGCCTGTACAACAGCAGACGGACGGGGAGAGAGAACGCAGAGTGGCCCGGCCACTCTCCGCGGCGTCTCCCGAGTTTTAGGTTTCCCACTTCCATCTGTTCCCTTCACTTTCTTCTATTCTTCCAGGGCTGCACTTGAGCTGCCCACTCCTGCCTAACAAAAGCGGCGGGGCGGCCCGGGCCTGCCCTCACAGTTGAGTCACTCCGCCTCAGGCTTCCCAGGTACCACAAGGTGGGAGGAGGAGAGAGGCGGCAGAGGCGGCGGGGAAACAGCCGACGCGGCCACCACCAAGGCGCGGGACCTTGACACAGAGCGCGCCGAGTCTAGCGCCAACTCTCCGAACAAGGCTTCGAGCTGATTGGCGGGAACACCAGGGGGACGCCCCTTCAGCGAGCGCCTGATTGGCCGGATTGTAAAAATATGTTCAGGGCGCCAGAATAGAAGCTTTAGCGCCTAGTGGAATCTTCAGAGCAGGAGCGACGCGGCCAGTATAGGCACGTAGGGCGCGAGCGTCCGAAGCAGCAGTTAGGGCTTCGGGGTTCCTATTTCCCTTGAAGTCCCCCCAATGCCCCTTAGGCGGGTCGGCGGCGGCTTAATAGGGCCCCGAAGCGCTGAAGGAAAGGGCTCCCTTTGAGGAAACAGGCGAGGGAAGCTCGAGAAACGTAAGTACTTCACATTCCTGGAGCTTTCGGGGCGGGAAAGAGGGACGTGGGTTCGCCTCGACTTGCGTGTCGGTGTCTTTGCCTTTCCTGAGCCTTATTCCCGCTGTGACTATGTAGGCTGGCTATTCCCACCCTGGCAGAAAATCAGAAGGGGGGGGGGAATTCAGAGGCTTTCCCTCCGGGCTTTACTGCCGAACATGGAGGCGGGAAGGTGTCCTTCTGGTTGGACAGGGGCTCTCCCGCGCTTCAGGCAGGAGGCATTGGCGGATTGTGCCCCCGCCTTGAGCTGCGAGGTGGGCACTTAAGGAGTCCCGCTCCCATTCAAAGCTGCGATTGCTCCTGTGCCAGGTTCTTTGCGCCAAAACTAACCGATCCCGGGGCGAACTCCCTGAACTTCAAAGACAGTTTCTCCAGAAGTTCACACTACAAGGGTTTCCCACGGCCCCCACACCCACCTCCCCGATCCTATCCTTTTATTGTTTTAAGATCACATTGCCGTCTTTTTTAAAAAGAGCCAAACAAACTCAAATCGTTTTGGAAAAGGAGACGGGATCTGAACATTATTTTTTAAGCTGGGTGGTGATGCAACATGCTGAAGTTCTTGTGCAACTTTCGCGTTTGCAGATGGAGGTGAATTGTTTAACACTAAAAGACCTGATGACCCCGAGACATACAAGGAGAGATTTTATAAATGAAAATGGGGAAAATGCACAAAAGGTAAGTAGACAGCACTGGATGGCTTGCTCACAGTGTTTGGGCTTTGTTTTAAATTGTGTTCTGTTTTGTCACCATAAGTTTCAAATTGTGCTGGAAGTGATACATTTCAAACTGGTAATGCCTAGCTATCGTTTTGTAAAAGTAAAACAAAACCTATTTTGTATATGATAACTGTTACATGAGATTATTGTTACTGGTTCATAAAATAAAAACAAAAAACAAAATTTGTAATAATCCAACCATTTATCTATTTATTGCATTTCTATTCCGCCTAATTGCTGAAGCTCTCTGGGTGGTTTACAAAAATTAAAGCCATGAAAACCATTCAAATATAAAACAAACAACAGTATAAAAACATAATATAAAATACAATATAAAAGCACCACCAGGATAAAACCGAGCAGCCATGCAGAAATTAATACAGATTTAAAATACAAATTTAAACAGCAAAGTTAAAAATTAAGCTGATGAATTGTTAAAATACTGATCAAGTAAAAAAGTCTTCACCTGGCATCTAAAAGAATATAACGTAGGTGCCAGGCAAACTTCTCTAGGGAGCTTATTCCACAGCAGAGAAGACCCTACTATTTTTTCTCTGTGCTTCAGGCAGGCAATCTCCTAACTTGCTAAATGCTCTGTTTGGGCCAACAGCTTGCTTTTGGCTCTAATTTCACAGAAAGCCTATTAGCCCATCCTTGCCCTTTTAAGGAAATTGGGAATCATTTAACTAATGAGAGGTTTTGCAAGATGTTTGCCAGATGGGATGGAATTATGAATCCTTATTGGCTAAGAATTTGCAACAGACTCATTATGTTTGTATAGAGTTTATACAGTACTTTTTACCAGGACTCTGGCTGAACAAAATGGTCATTGGTAGCTCAGTATCAGGTGTTAAATGTGATGCGATAAAACTGAAGAGGTGGTCTCTCGTAATGTATAGGGGCTTCATGAAAGTTCACTGGGAAGGCCATATGTCATGTTAAGTGGGATATCCCAACATTCTTGTTTTACTTTACTCCAGTGTCTGGGGCTCCAAATTTTATTGGAGCAGTAGTACTGAGAGAGGGGGTGCTTAATCCTTTCTCTACCTTCCCATCTGAAGCTGCTGTTAAACAAATTGGGGTAGTAGTGGATGGGAGGAATGCAAATAAGTCTCCCCTTCCAATACACACACAACAGCAGCTTCAGAGGTGTCTTGGATCAGCAGAGCTACACAGAGGTGGAGAGAATGATTGGAACAGGCCTTCCACCAGGAAAGGACTGTTCCAATCAAATTTGGACCCTACCCAGCCACATTCAAGTAAAAATTAAAATATGGAATCCCATCGCTGAACTCTTACATAACAGGCTAGCTGACCTTGAGATGAACCGGACTTTACTTTAAATGGATGGACAAACGTCACCTCTCAAGTAGCCCTTAATAGTAGCTAGGAACTACTGGTGGAGTAACGCCTTGAAATTTATATGTGGTGTGTGTAACAGTGAAGAAGCCCAAAGAGGAACGAACATTGCATAAAAGAATGCCTTGACCCGATATGTTTTCAGTGTGGTACTTGATAGTATTTTTTAAAATAAATAAATAAATGCTTGCACAAAATTGCTTGTCACTGCATGTATCAGTCCATTCAAGTTGTGGAAATACATTTGGCTCTCTTAATGTCACTCCTTATCTACAGTAGATATCAAACTAACCAAACAGGCAGTGCAAGTCTAAATGACTGTTGATTGCTGTGGGATATTTCCTTCAGAAAACATAGATAGATGTCATAATGAGAGTTATCCAATAAGGTTTCAGCCTAGTCAAGTTTCCCCATTCTAAGCAATGGCACAAGTTTTAAGTAAGAAGTGTAGAACTGATGCAGAACTTTGCATTAACATGGACATGTCAGCAACAAGATATACCCCTAGTATGCTATAAAAACTAAGTTGTATCACAAACTGATATGGCTGACAGGAGGTGGGCAAGTGAGAAGAAAAGCTCTTTTGTCCCCCCATCGAGTTCTATAGTATTGCGTAAGCAAGCTACAGATTGAGAACCAGGTGAGACAGGATTGTGTGTGTCTGGCATTATCAAACTGGGTATACAAAAGGTAAAATGAATGAGTCTGCCAGACGAACGTAATAACTGGCTAAATAATACATGAATCAGCGTGATCTATCATGCAGAGCAAAGATGAGCCAATTGTTCATCATAGACAATTTCATCAGAGAGTGTTGCCATATCTATAAGTATCATTGCAACTTTGAGGGATAGAAATATATTTATACAAAAGTTTCATTGGTGCACCACCTTTTACTGCTATTGTCACCAGCTGCTTTCACTCCCCATCCTCTGTCTCATCATTGCTATCACTTGCTTGATTGACAGGCAGAAGAGAGCCAGTGAGCAGGTAGGAGGTGGAATCTACTGCTCCTCTATCTCACTACCATTGTTGTCTGGGCCACAATAGGAGACAGGATGCAATGGTGAAGAGAAGGAGCAACTTGTCAACGGGCTTCTGATGAGTGTGTGCCTCAGCAGGTGCCCAACTATGCCTCCCCATGACCCTGGCCCTGCTCCTCAGCTAAGAGTATTTATTAGTATGAACACTGTAGCTATTAATGCTAGAGTATTCAGTAGCAGTAAATCTACATTAAAATATGAGTGAAATAGCACAGAGGATTGCAATAACATAGCTTTACTTTAGTTTAGAGGGACAGAATTCTGAATCCCTTTGTTGCTCATAGATCAGATGTATAACATTGTGAGTGGGAGGCAGGTAAAGAAGCAATGATTTAGAGAAGGAATAAGTCCAGGGGGCTCTTATTTGATTTATAGCCTGCCTTTCTTCCAAAGAAAAAAAGGAACTCAGGGTGTCAAGACCTACTCTTACTGCCAGCCCTGGTGGGTATTTATAAAAGGAGGGTCTTTATATCTCAGGGGAATGCTTGAAGTTGGGTCTAAATATTTCCACCTAATTTGAGGGTATGATCTGAGTGTGTTCCCTCTCAACTGTGTCCCAGATTTTAGCCTGTCTCAAAAGCCCACCGTGGCTCAATTTGATGGTAGAAGCTATTGTGTTGTGCTGGGCGCCCACAGGAGCCATGCAGAAATAATGCCTGGTTTGCTGTGGTTTGTCATGTTGTGCAAACCCAGGCAGCAGAAGTTGTTTCAGGGTTACAAAATCTTCAAATAGTCCTAAACAACCATGGGTTATTTGAAGGTTGTCTTACTCCCAAACTACCCTTGGTTTGCATGATGCAAGCCAGAGCAAGCTGGGCTCCTATGGGCACCATACACAAAGGGTGCCTGCAGGAGCCTGGCACAATGCAGCGTCCCCTGCTGATAAATTAAGCCACAGCGGGCTGTTGTATTGTGTGAACCAGGTCATTGTCAGCCCTGGTTCTGTTTTGATGCTGGAGTGTGATAAGACCCTGTGAACAACTATCATATTTATAAGAACAGCAGCATTGATTGGTTGCTCTGCTACCTTCCAGCTGACTCTAAACTATTTTCTTTTTCTAATAGGAAAACATATTTGATCGACCTAGAATGACCCCAAAGACTCCAATGAAAAATGAACCCATTGATTTGTCAAAGCAAAAAAGCTGTACCCCCGAGAGGAGTCCAATTACACCTGTTAAGCTGACTGACAGGCCCCTGGCAGATCCGTGGACCCCCACAGCTAACCTCAAGATGCTTATTAGTGCCGCTAGCCCTGACATGCGGGACAGGGAAAAGAAA
This sequence comes from Anniella stebbinsi, assembly GCA_029215795.1. Lineage (NCBI taxonomy): Eukaryota > Metazoa > Chordata > Lepidosauria > Squamata > Anniellidae > Anniella > Anniella stebbinsi. Next base: position 53,704,476 of record JARDYH010000003.1, read on the forward strand.
AAAGAGCTCTTCAGACCACTTGAGAACAGTGTATTTAGTGACGGTTTCCCTGATTCCCTACAGGTAAGAGACTTGTCACAGAAAACTTGGTTGGAATTAATAGTAATTTGATAGCTGCTAAAATAATAATCTGCTTAGTCGTATTAAATAATTGTTTGTCACATTTATATCACACCTTTCCTTCCAAGGAACCCAAGATGGCATCCATGATCCTCTACTCCATTTTATCCTTACAACAACCCTGTGAGATAGGTTGGACTGAGAATCAGTGACTGGTCCAAAGTCACCCATGAGCTTCATGGCCAAGTGGGGACTAGAACCTGGGTCTTCCCAGTCCTCATCCAACCCTCTAACCACTACACCATAGTGGCTCTCATGTTGTTTTATTTGGCCTATGTGATGATTGGGACCCCCATGTTTCTGTTACATCACCCTTCAGATTTATTTCATCTGAGTTGAGGAGACTCTTTTTTTGACTGAGGCCTCAATAAAGAACCAAATCTTCTCATTTTAACCAATAGCCATCGATTAAAAAACATTTTTCAGACTGCTCAATACATCGCTTCTTTCTGTCAGTGAGTCTCTGACATTTCATACAGATTATCCAGGGAGTCTCTGGAAGTTGCTTCCTGCTTTGGTTTTGGATGTTGCTCTCTATGATAATAGAATCTGGTTCACCAAAACTCTGACTACTGGCCAAATCACCTATGGAATAACAAGAATAGTCTTAACATCAAGGTTCTGCAAGATACCTAGCTTTCACTTTGCGTTCCCATCATCTCTTTAATTACTTGTAGTTTATTCTGGGTGGATATCTCTGTTTTCTTTCCCCTCTGGGACTTCGAATCATTTGTGGATAATTCTCCCAAATTGTTTTATTTTAACCCTTCTTAGACATTCTATTATTTTCTATTTTGTTTTATTTTTACTTGCCATTTTGGTCTGCAGTGTCATACAGTACTTCCTCTATTCAACTGCATCCATAAAGCTACTCTGTATGGAAGATTTAAAGAATATGAACCTGCATAGAAACAAGAAAACATGTCAAAGAAGTCAAACATCTTCATGCTTTCCAGATGTCACGAGCAAAATATATTGTTTTTGTTGCAAAGTTTAAAAAATTATCTTTCACCAGTGGCAAAATAAATTGTGATGGGTATATTTCATAATAAATGACCAGCAGTTGTTGTATGGCAACTTCCATATTCATGATTACAAATTGTTTATTTACATGTGAACAAGATATGCAAATTATCTGTACTTCTCCATCTATTTTTCTGAAATGGTCCTCAGGTCAACTAAAGTTGACCCATCTTGTTTAAGGTATAATTTAATTCCATTTCTATCATGCTCCTATGATAGATTTCTCCAAATACTCTAAATGCTCTCAGTTCAAAGCATGGGTGCTTATGTGCACTGGTCACATTAATCTTGCTTCCCTTTGAAAAAAGCATTAATACCTGTTACTTTTTGAAAGTATTTCTAAAGTTAAATGAACATTGCCACTTATCCTACAACCTCTTTAAAATGCAAGGACATTAATTATAAATCAGCCTGCACCATGTGCAGTTTGTTTTTAAAAAATCTGTGAGAGGCAGCTATTGGGAATTGTCACTCCCAGAATCTCTCTAGTGAAAACTGCTTTCATATGTTTTCAGGAAAAATGAAAGCTGTGGTTTCTTTCAACATTTGGAGCTACTTTAACAAAGTACTTGTTGCACTGTGGGCCATTCCAACCACTTTCTGAAGATTTCCCTTCGGTCATGGCTGATTAAACCTACAAGAGTGTGTGTTGTTTTGAAAGTTGCCATTTGTAATACAAAACTTGGGCTTTTGGATCACGAAGAACATTTCATCTGTTTCCTCTCAAAATGCCTCTTGATTCCTCTTCCCTCCCATTTCTTTTACCTTCTGTTGTGCTGGGATTGCCTTGTTTTTAACTGATGTACACTGCTTAGCAAAGTTTTAAGTGCTTTATAAATAATTAAAAATTGAGTGTGTCTTGCTGCTTCTCCAGAGACAGGTTGAAAAGTTTCCAATCAAACTTAACTTACAGTATTACTTTTAAATTGAGCACCAATTACTTATTAAATTGACCAGCTGCAGTGCCGTATTAGGGGCCACCGCCTATCCCAGACCCATCTGCTTCTCACAGTGCCTGCTGGGGCCCAAGTCTTGCTGCCATGTTGCAAGCTTTGGCTTCTGTGAGAAGTGGAGAAATGAACAAGAGCAAGGAAGATAAAGGGAAAGAAATGGAACTAGCAGAGGGTCAGTAGTCCTAATGTGGCCTGACGGTCATTTGAAGGGATATGTATCTACTTCGGATGAATTCCAAATTCCGAACCATAGCAGGATGCTTTGGAGGAATTTCAACCCCTGAAGCACAGTAGGTCTTCCCCAAAGCAGCCCAAAGCAAAGTGGGCTGATCCCAAAGTTTCAGAAGGTATTTGGACAGCTGCTTTGATGAAAGTATTGGGGCTTTGACAACTGCCTCAATAGAAATGCCTTCGGAGCAGTCTTGCTTGAACATGCAGTTCCAGCAGGGACTACTCTGAAAACACATATTAGGGCACCTGTCAAAGGGAGGAATAGAACCAATGCATCCCAGAATGGCAGGTGAGGGGACAGAGCCATTTTGGGGTACATTGATTCTATTCTGTTACCCAATGGGTCCATTTTCAGGGTGGTATGCTTTCCTCAATCCCCAACCCATTTTCCCATGGTACTCAGCAGGGAGGCACAAAGCTTCAGGTCTTCTAAGGCAAAGTTCTGCTTCGGACCACAGATGAAGTAGCACTCCTCTGAGTCCAAGCCAAATCAGCCCAGTATCCAAATTGTGCTTGTCTGGGTGTTCAAACTGAATCTTTTCTATATTAATATTAATAAATCCCTAAATATATTTCTCATGAATGCTAACAGATAGGGTAGGTATCACTTGCTAGCTCATATGATCCAGACCATAAAACTTTATAAGCCAATGTAGTACATCTACATGTATTTAATTTTTCTTCTTGACATCCAAATCTGATGCCTTATAAATACAGAATGCTTTACAAGGGTTGTTGCCTGTTATATTTTAAAAAAACACCCGTTGAATCTATTTCTAGTGTGATACTGTAGATGATGGAACAACGGATGAATATGAAAAGCAGAGACCCAGCAGGAAGCAGAAAAGCTTAGGACTGTTGTGCCAGAAATTCTTAGCTCGCTATCCCAGTTATCCTTTATCAGCAGAAAAGACAACCATTTCTTTGGATGAAGTGGCTTCTAGTCTTGGTATGTATGCAAGAAAACAATGCTGACTGCAAAAATGACTGTTCCTGATAAATGATGTAGTGGCTTTCTTAATTTTCCTTACAAGCCCTGTTTTACTGGTTTATACTACTATGAAATTCCCCTGTATTTCAGCAGATCACTTATTGGAGAAGGTGCTGCTTGATTGTTTTGTAACGTTTTTCATGTTATCCCTCTGCAAGAATCCAAAAGCATTCTTGTTGAGGAAAATCTAGTTGAAAGAGCCTAAGGATGGAAGAATCTGTCTGTTTCTGGTCTGAGTCAGTTTTGCATGTATTCATTCATCATTCCATCCTGTTCCCGCATTAATCTACCTTTTAAAAAAACCCAAAAAAAATCCCACACATAGAAACACATATTAATTTTGAACATATAGTATCCTAAAATAACCATTTGTGTTCACATTCCCCCGCCACCCCAATTCTTTTTTTGAGTTAAAAGCTTCATTGCAAAATTTGGAGAAAAGTGAAAAATGAAGGGTAGTTGTGTTCCAATCTGGCTATTAGTCCCGAAACTTAATGCAGACTGAACAGAATCCCCCAGGATCCCTAAAAAAGGCCCAAAAGTTCTTAAACAGTTGGTTATGAACAGCATGCATAATAGTAGCTGGAACTGGATTGTTGTATTTTTAAGAAGTATATTAACAAAAAACATTTTTTTAAGTTACAACTATTTTTCTTGTTATTTATCAAAGCTCTCAATGGAGAGGTTATGTAATATATAATATAAATATATTTGTAAACCGCCCAGTTTTGGCTATGGGGTGGTATATAAATGCGATAAATAAATTATATATATATATCACACACACACACACACACACACACACACACACTTTGTTGGTAGTGAGCTTGCAGCACTAAATCAGATGAACCCCATATATATATATATATATATATATATATATATATATATATATTGGTAGTTAGGTTATAAGGTTCTGTCCCTTTCTTGTGAGATGCCCTTGACAACTCAATTATCAGATCTCCTATAAATACTGTTAATAATTAACCAACCTAAACGCAATTACTTAGAAGTAAGTTCATTGTAATCAGTAGATCTTCAAAGCAAATTGCTTCATAGCTCAGTGGGTTGAGCACATGCTTTGCATGCAAAAGACATTGATGGACCAATGGTCTGGTTGTATAGTCATATGTATATGTAAAGCTGTTTTTCATTTTTGCTATCCATGTAGCAGAATTTCTTAAAATAAAATACAGTTTTGACATAGTGTTCTTAGGGTAGATTTGTATAGCCCTTTGCTGTAGGAAGTTTAATGAAAAATGCAATGAGAAGTGACAGCCTCAAGAAACATGAGTAGAACACTTCCACTATAGAATCACAATCCTAAATCTGCTACTAAGACAAAGGTTCCTACAGATCTCTGTTTGCACTCCATTTTTATAGTTCCTGAAAAGGAAATTAATGCTGCTTTCTATGGCTTAGTCCATGGGTGGTGGCACAGGAACTGTGCTTTGTCCTGAATGTAAATCTTCACTGGAGTATGAATAGTAGGCGAATGAAACTATAAGTTCTAGGTAACGTGTCTGTAGGAGAAGTCCTAGCCCTGTTACACTCAACAGCAAATGGTATGGCATATTTGAGAAATATATATATTTCTCAAATTTGACGGTGTTACCCAGAAGCCAGCAATCTCAAATCTTCCAGATACTTAACAAGCTATATCTGTAGAATAATTGTAATAATAATACCTAAAGTAGCAATATTGATGGGTGGTAGCTTTTAATATAAGACATGTTTAATACAAGACATTCTCTTACCCCCATCAGCATGCCACTGAATTGCAAGCGACTAACCCATTCTATCTATGAAAGTTTCTCTGTAGTTTAGTAGTAGGCTTATGTTTCCCAGCATATGGATGTTCCCATACTGTTTTAAGGATCATCACGGATGTTTTAAATGCTGCTACATTAAGTCTTATAGAGCCCCATGTTGTTTTTTAGCTAAGTAATATTATACATTATTTACCATGGGAGTGGGGAGGAGAAGAGAGACCCACTTAAGTAGTTGCATAGGTGACATTGTGTAATGTGGTAATTTATAGCCATTGTGTAATGTGGTAATTTATAGCCAGTGGCTTAATCTTATTTGGATTGGTGGCGGGCCTGTTCAGACAACACACTAAGCCATGATCAGGCCGCTAACCCTTCTGCATGTTTAACCATGGTTATGTAGCCACCATGCTTAGCAATGGTTCACATGACACTAGGGTGAAAAGGAGGACAGGGTTCTTGTATCTTTAACAGTTACATTGAAAAGGGAACTTCAGCCAGTGTCATTTGTATGCAATTAGTCCCTGGTGAAATGCCCTCTTCATCACAGCAGTTAAAGCTGCAAGAGTCCTGCCCTTTTTTGTATCTGGTCAATGGAGCACGATTCCTGCAGCTTTAATGGTTGTGATGAAGAGGGGATTTCACCAGGTTCTACATGCATACAAATGACATCTGCTGAAATTCCCCTTTCAAGACAACTGTTAAAGATACAGGAGCCCTGTCCTCCTTTCCATATGGTCACCCAACACGCTAAACCATAATATTTAGTTCAAAATACTTAACCGCCATGGCTTAGGGTGTCATCTGAACAGGCTCAATAATAACTAACCTTAATAACTGGAGATTATGAGCGTCTTCTAAGAGATCATGTGAGTGCTCACATGCGAAAATGTTATGTAAGGATTGGTTATCCATGTAACCTTTCTCAAGCTGAAGCCAAGAATAGAAATTTTTGGGGAATGTAGAGTTCGTTCCATGGATTTTTCTAGGAAATATTGCCATCCCTACATAATGGTTCTACATTTACGTACTCATATGAGCATATATCACTTCAGCAGAAGAAGCTACATAGGCTACTGTCCATTTTGTAAATACGACTGCTCCTATGAGATATCTGCAAGTGAGAGAGGATCTTGATAGGTTAGTTGCAGTGCAATCCTTTGCATGTCTACTCAGATGTATGTTCCACTGAGTTCAGCAAGGCTTACTTTCAGGTAAATAGAGCATTAAAGCATTAGTCTTTATAACTGGCTCACTACCAGGCACATGTACCTCAGCTGCTTTTGAAGTCTAATTGCTTCTGTACTTACGATATAGATGTCTCTTCTTAAAGCTACTTGCCTGAAGAGAAAAGTAAGCCCTCTTGGCAGGCAGAAGGGGAATCTGGCAGCCTCCCTCAGAAACAAGTTGCTCCGTCTGAGGGAAGACAGTATGTCTGGGAAGGTTATACAAGCCAGTGGCACCATTGGCCCAGGCCAAGAGGGTTATGGGATACCAACTGGGAGGTGAATGCCCCAGCTAGAAGTATCTGTAATTCCCTTCTCTGACTTACAGTCATGGTGGTGAAGAGTGGGGAGCAGGTTTTGATCCACAAGATTCCTAGTTCAATCCTGATGGCAGCTATTCTGATAAGGAATGACATACAGCATTGTATTTTAAAATTGTACTGTAGAAAGTGGCCCCCCAAGGGACCAATTTTCTCCTGTAATATGACATTTTTTTCCTGTATTAAGTACATCAATTACAACCAAGTCAAAATTGTAGCACTTTTGACACCTGTTACATACTTATCTTGTGTGGGTACTAATGGTTGAAATTGACTGTTTTGGAAGTATTGTTCCAAGGAAAGAGAAGTGCGTCTTCCCCCTCCCATGTTTCACGTTTATTCTCTTTGTCTTTGTTTCTACATCTAGGAGTTGAACGTAGGCGAATTTATGACATAGTGAATGTCCTGGAGTCACTTGATCTTGTTAGCAGAGTGGCTAAGAATCAGTACTGCTGGCATGGTCGCCGCAGCTTGAGTCAAACTCTGAAAAACCTCCAGGAAATAGGAGAGTTGCAGAAATATGAAGAACTCATGGTCTATTTCCAGCAGAAAGAGCTAGACCTTGAGTGTAGATTTGGAGAGCACAAAAAAGAGACCTTTATAGATTTCCAAGACCGACAGTTGCTTGACTTCTCAGAGGCAGATTGTCCATCTGGTAAGTTAATGGAGGCTGCTGGCGAGGTAGTAAGATATTCTTGCCATATTGAGTGTAAAAAAGTATATGCAGTGCTACTTTAATTTTGAAATAAATTGTTGTGCCCAAAATATAATTGTATCTCTTGGGAGACAAACCCCTTTTCCTCCAAGTGGTGGAACCGCATCCATAGTCAGCTACTGTGACTTTGCCCTCACTCATTGTCCCTATCCACCTACATACTGTATGGCTTTTTTCCTGCTGCTTCTTAATAACCACAGTTTTATCACTTTCTGGAACGTCACCCACATAGCCTGATTTCACTCATCTGTGTGCCAGTATTACACGCGGATTAAAATCTTGTTCAGAATTTATCACTTTCCAATGTGCTTCTTCAAGATATCCTTTTACTGTCCTTTCCTCTTTTCCTGAAGAGAGTGAAAGTGCAACTGTCCATCTGTTACCAGCAATTATTTTCTACTCATAAAAAAAAAAAGCAACTGCTTTCCAACAAGGAATTTTTTTTTCTTTTTTCTGCACGATAAGCCTTCATAATGCTTTCTTGGCTATGATTAGACGTAACATGCTGAGACTTGGGTTGTGTTTGTAATACAGCGTCTGCAAACAGCAGAAAGGACAAGTCATTGAGGATTATGAGCCAAAAATTTGTCATGCTGTTCCTTGTCTCCAAGACCAAGATAGTCACTCTCGACATAGCAGCAAAAATATTAATAGAAGAAAGCCAGGATACAGCAGATCACAGCAAGTTTAAAAGTAAGTATTATTTCTGAGGGGTGAATGATCATCCTGTCACTGAGGTTCCAGATATGGTAACTTTTCCTTATAGGAAAGTTGTTCCAGCCCCTTGATCATTTTGGTTGCCTTTTTCTGTACCTTTTCCAACTCTTCGATATCCTTTCTGAGATGTGGTGACCAGAACTAATTACTTGGCCATTGTGCATTGAAGAGAGAGAATTCTAAAAGTAAATGACAAAATTATAATGACCATCCTGTGATGCTGACCTCTAAAATGAAACGTATTGTGATAGATTGGTTTGAATACATTTCAAAGAGGCTGCAATGCTGCTTGATTAAAATCAATGTGCCAATGTATATAGAACCAGGGTTCAACTCAAGGATTACAATATATTAGCTTTATGTTTTTCTTAAGGTAAAATGTATTGGTTCTCAATAGATAAATATTTTCATATACACTTCAATAATTTTGCTGGGGAGTCTATACACTGATGGGAATAAGACTGTGGAATGACCTGCCGGAGGAGACTCGTCAACTTAACAGTCTTTTAGAATTTAAGAAAGCTATAAAGACTGTTCTCTTCCGGCAGGCATATCCAGTGTAATTTTTAGAATGTTTTTAGGATGTTTTAGGATGTTTTAATGATGTTTTAGGATGTTTTAATGCAGTTTTAATAATATTTGTCATGTTTTAATTAGTTTTATGTATTTTATCATGCTGTTGTTCCCCGCCTCGATCTAGATGGAGAGGCGGGTAAGAAATAAATCGTTATTATTATTATTATTATTATTATTATTATTGAACCACAACTACTCATCCCAAATTCCTAATATACATTTTATTTGTATACCATTTCCCATGATTTTACTTTTTTGTTCTCTGGCAACATTTCTTTAGCCTTAGTTACATTTATATGTAATGTACTCATTTGTTTGAACTTAAAACTATTTTCCTTTTAGCAAAGGTACGAAGATTGTATGATATTGCCAATGTCCTGACCAGTCTCGGTCTCATAAAGAAAGTGCACGTAACAGAAGAAAGAGGTCGTAAGCCAGCCTTCAAATGGATTGGGCCTGTGGAATTCACTGGAGAGAATGGTAATGATTCTCCATGAATTCTATGTGCATATTATGTCAGAGTACCTCTTCCTATGAATTTCCTACTGCATTGCCAGCATGCTAGTTAGCCTTAAACTGATCCAGGCACAGGTTAACTGAAAGCCAAGTCCTTTACACTGACCTGGTTTGCACATAGCAACAACTAAGAGTATGGGTTGAGTACGGGTCGTTGAATGGTGGGTTGTTGTGATGTGCAAATCTTCCTTTATGCTACAACTATGCATTGTTAACCATGAACAATCCAGAATTCACAACCCAACAACAAACCATAGGTTCTCTTCCTGGGTTGTTTATGGTTAACAACCCATAGTTAAACCATAGCACAGTGTTCACACATAATGAGAACCCTACTATTAAAAAACAACCCATGATTCAACCCACACTCAGGGTTGTCGTTACATGCGAACCAGGTCACTGTGCAGGCACCTTCTGTAGGTTTTTTCTTTTAAAAAGTGACTACCTATTGATAGCACTGACTTACTGTCCAGATGATGTGCTAAGGCTCTATCACATTGAGCATTGTGCAAACACATTAAAAAGAGTAAGTGACCTAGCAAGTTTATATTCTAAAATGGAGATGAGAAAACAGGTATGGGAAGAGGATGGAAATGCAATGTTTACTAAATAAGAAAACCTAGCAAACAAGTGACCATATGTTTATGACTGAAGCAAGACAAGGAAGGATTTCACCACAGCATGTGATGGGAAAATGGCTATGAATCAGGGAAATGAATTACAGTAAGAATATTGTTACAATGAGGTGTAGATCTATTTTGTTCAGGAAAAAAATTGGGGGTGCTATGACTTATCCTCTAGGAACATAGGAAGTTGCCTTATACTGAGTCAGACCCTTGGTCCATCTAGCCCAGTATTGTCGACACTGACTGGCAGCAGCTCTGCTGGGTTTCAAGCAGGAGATTTTCCTGCTCTACCTGGAGATGCCAGGGATCGAACCTGGGAACTTCTGCATGCAAAGCAGGTGCTCTGCCACTAAGCCACAGCCCCTCCCCCATTGGGTTTGTAGCATGCTAAGTAGTATAATGACCAGAGATCATCCTTTGACCAATCCATGTCATAAAAATATATTTATTTAGGTGACATAAAGGTGGACGTTTCAACCCGTGCTGTTTTATCAGAAGTGAAAGGAGCAGCACGTGTTCCGCATCAAGCTTGCACTAATAGGAAAGAACGGCTGTCACGACATGCTTCTTTTAATGCTGCTCAGCCTTCCGAAGTGGTCAAGAGGAAGGTCAGCTCTGAACCCAGCAGCCCACACAGAGGGAGGCAAGGTAACTATTGGGGGACTTGCCCCAGCTCTGCTAATAGCTTTCAGTTAATAACCATAGGTTTGGCCATTTATTTTCTGGTGAATCAGCTTCTCTTCACTAGTTTAAGCTAGAGTGTGTTTCTTTTGTTAAAAACTGGCACAGAGAAACTAATGCACTTTAAATGGAAAGAGAGCATATTATTTTATGGTTGTTGGTGAGACGGAACTGACTGGAACAATCCTGTTTATAGGACTTTCACACTTTAGCACTGTAAAGTTTATAAAGTGATTTGAAGGTCTTACAAGAATTCTTTGACAATGGTTCCATATCTGCATGGTGCACAGTGCATAGCTTAGAGGGAACTTCTTTATCTTACATGTCTCTGGCTGCAAAATCTTAGCACTGTTACTTGGGTATACGTTCCACTGGAGACGGCAGGACTGAGCTATGGAATATAGAATGCTAACTCTGAACTCGAGGCCTCCATTTTCACAGGTTTCCACAAATACACTCATAGTACTTTCCAGGGTGAGTGTCCTTTCCCTCCCCTTCCCCCATGGTGAATGAGGACCTGGGAAAAGGTATGAGATAGTGTTTCTGCAATTCCACTGTACTTGCCAGCCACTTGGAGCACCTTCAAAAGATAATGTGACTGCCGAGACAGTCCCAGCACAGCAGGAGAGCCCCTTCTATGTCATGATGTGCTTTCGTGGAGCTCCAAGAATTTCAGAAGTGCCGCACAAATGTGGGAATGTTCACCTTCCCCCTTTCAAACTTTTGAGTTTGGAGGAGGGCTGCGGCTCACCCATGGCATGTGCAAATTTGGACAAAAGAGCAGGGTGGGGAAGCAGGCTATTGGTCTCACAGTCACATTACCTTTCTGAGGGGCTTGGAATGCCTCCGGTGCTCAGTGATCAATGGGGGAGCATCCTGGCAGTCAACCGGCATTTTCGTATAGACTGTTCTGTCGACCGGTGTTACGTATATATGATGCCCAAGCCCGTAGTATTTGGAGGCCTGAGGAGATGTGAAGTGGTGGAAGATGGACAAGGTTGGGAACTTTGTAGCCAGCAGATGATAACTGGAACACTGAGGCATGATAACCCAGAAAAGGGGAGCCGAAGGACAGTTGTTGTGAAAGAGACCAGGAGCTTCTTGCAGTGGAGATGAATAACAATAACAATTAAAAGGGAAGTGAAGAGAGAATGACTCGGTTCATACAATCAGAACAAGCCACCGTGGTTTCTTGGTTTAAATCAGTACTGTGTTCTGCTGCATGCTGGGAGCTATTAGCCAAATTACTCAACTGAGTGCAGCATGTCATTTGAACTTGGGCGGCATTGTTTGTGTGAAGGAAAAACAACTCTGAAACAACCTATGGCCTGTTGTTGGGTTATGTGAGGATTGTTTCCCCTCAACAAGCCATGGCATCTGGGTTTAGAGACATGATGAGACATTAAGCTATTGGTGCCTGGCACACACTACCGGTTTAAACAAGCTACTGAGAATGTGTTTAGAAAATGAATTGTAACAATGGTAGTCAAGGAGATTCTAGAGTGCTGTCATCTTCCTAACTTTTTGTGTATCTTGTTTACTCTAAGTCACTCAAGGTGTTCCTCTAGGAAAGATGTGGCTGAGTGTTTGTGTATCTAGTTTTCACTCAATACAAATATAATCTTTACCTGTAGATAATTGATTCATTATTCTGCGTTTCATTCATTCTTCAGATGATTTTTGCTCCAAAATGGTAAACCTAGCATCTGTTTGCTGCCAGAAGATGGAAGATGACGCAAGGTATATTGAGATTTAAAGTTGATAATCCACAAAACTATGCTCTGCATTAAAATTGGGTTTAATCTACCAATATGACGGCCGTGCAACTCTCCATATGTTAGGAGAGGGCAGAGGTCACATCTTTGGATGTTTCACAAAGAATGCCATTGGGTATATTGCCTTTCTTATAGGGTTGCTCCTTAGACTTGGCCAGTGTAAATCCAAGTACGTGTGTGTGTGTGTGTGTGTGTGTGTGTGTTTGTTTGATACTTGTGTGAGCATGCTTCCTATTAAGTGAAACAAATAATAGTATAATGTTAATAAAATTGAGATTTTGCAGACCATCTAAGCAATTTGAGTACCTAAATTGCAATAAATTTAATGGAGGGCAACTCCCCAAAATTATCTACCACTCAAAAAATATACAACAACAACCCACGTCTGGAAATAGGTAGTTTAATTATCTTGATATTGTGATGAATTATCTCCAAGGATGTGGTGCTTATGTTGGGTAAAATGTGATTAGACCTGAGTTGATGTACATGGTGCTATCTTAAACTTAAACGCAGCAAAGGCAACATGTTGATAATGTGGCATGGACTCTTGTATTCATGAGGCAAATGGGATTTCTGAAATCACCATTGATCACTGTTGTTGGTATTTATATAAATGATTCATACAAATATAGTTGCTGGTATTCATACAAATGACACCTGTCCACTGGCATCTTGGCAACATAGCTCTTCAGAGTGTTAAATCTGTTCACCCATTAAACCTAGCATTTATTTTAAACCCTTTTTATATGGAGAAAACTACTCATATAATTTTATGGTGACTGGCGACAGGATGACCTAGCTAGATCCAGTCTTCTGAGGTTAGACCAAGACAATGGAAAGGGTTTCTGAGATGTTAATGCATAGCTAGTGCTTTTTGATGCCATGGTCTTTGCTCTTTCCTTTCTTAGATAATGCTGATATGAGATGATTATAATTAACATGACCAAGGTTCATCAACCATTGTGTGAAGGAGCTGATTGGTTTTAGTATTTACATGGCTTCACATTGGGCTGAAAATGATTACAGGCCTTGTTCAGAACTAGCCAGACATTGATTATCTGAGTCTCCCACTTGTTCCAGTTCAACTCAGATGACAAAATGGAGTAAATAGCCTTATACTCAAACCCCAGGTGTTTGGGTTGACTCTATTGGAATAAGGTTATATCGGGCTAAGAATAGTCAATGTGCCATGGCTCTGGCCTAAATATCTCCCTTTATCTTTATAGTAAAGGTTTTCTCACTGAATCAGCAAGAAACCTGGGCATCATTTCTCCCTTCTCTGTGCTTCCTGTTCCTGGAGACTCAGACTATTGTCTTAACACCTGCCCTTATCCTCCTCCAAATGCAAACTCAGACATGTCACATCTATCTCTGTCAAATGGAATAAATGATCAAGATCTGTCATCATCTCTTCTATCAGCTTCCAAAACAGAGATTGGGAAAACCACTGTGCTCCCCAATCAACCTTTTGTTTACTTGCCATCTCCATCACTTTATATGCTTTGTGGCAAGCTACATGAAAGTCTCCCAAGGGAAAGCCTTCCAGTAAAGGCAAGTGGAGACGTTAAGGGCCAAGTGTCACCCTGCCTACCAGAACAAGTTGAATCTCCAGGTAATTGCCGGAAGCGGAGTTCCCAGAAGTGTGTGCCTCCCACCGCAGTTCCAGCTGAAGAGGAACCTACAGCAAAACAACAAAGCCTGGAGAAGAGTGAGGGGCCCATTTCACTGGTGCTGTCTAAGGTAACAGAAATGCATTAGACCAATATCCAAGTTTCTTGCTCATGATCACAGTGGGAGAAATGGAAGGTTCTTGACGTAACCCTTTCTCAGACAAAGTTACAATGACCTCAGTGACATAGAGGTCACTTTCCATACAAAAATTAGGCAGTCCAGAACTGTACACATGCATAGCACAACACGTGGAACTAAGCAGCATATGCATTCAAAGAGACAAAACCCATCCTTAAGAGCAAGTACAGGAAAAATTGATGCCTGTTTTTCCACTGCATAACTTCACAGTGACCTGTGTAAAATGTAGAGAGGTATGTCTAGAAACACATGGTAGACACATGCCTGGAAGTCTTGGGCAATAATGGTTCTTGAGCATGTATTTACTGTATGTTTCAGATTCATGATGTTCTCCATATGCTACAGGGTTCACCATGGAAGCATGTGGTGGGTGAGCAGGCACTATTGATCATGTGAAATGGTTCCAGTATTGAAAGAAGGAAGAAAAGTGTGGAAACTTCTTCTTTCCAGTCTTTGAGAGTTGGAAGGAGTCAAAAGGCCCCATGGCCCCATCACCTGCTCAAAAGCAGGACCATCAGTCCACCAGCTACTCCACAAACTTGTCTTCACAGTGTGACATGCCCACTGCAAAACCATGCTTACAGAGCAAATAGCTCAGGATGAGCTATTCTAGTGAATCAAATCAGACACTGTAGGAGAAGGTGGTTTGGATTACAATGTTCCCAAGTATGGTGATCAATCAAGCTCTGAGCAGGAGCAAAAAGTGTTTCATCCCAGGGGAAATGCCACAGTGCATCTCCCCACCATCTGTCTTCCTTTTCCTGACCGTGGCAGTCCTTGCTGTTTCTTACTCAAAAACACAATTATGGTTTTTGCCCTTCTTTGTCATTTTTGTGTAGTTTTGCCCTGGTGTGTGGGGTGGGGGAGGGCCCTAATCGGAAAAGTATCTTATGAGACACTTGTTCCCACTATCGGCCCTAGCTTTTAACCGTTCAAGGCTAGATGTGCGTTGTGAGGCTATGCTATCTTCGTACAATAGGCCTAGCCTCACGATAGGCTGGTGTCTCTAAAGAAAGGTGAAATGACTTGTGCTCTTTCTGTTCTTTTTCTTAGAAGACTAATAAGCCAACAGATGCAGACTCTTCCCCGGATAGTAACTGCAATTCTATTGACCAACTAAGAAGTTTTAGGCTTGAATCAGGGACTCCTGCTGTTATGGAAGCTGCTACAGCGAAATCCTTAGAAACTTGGGAGCAAGAAAGGTCCTTTAGGAGTAAAGAGCTGAAAGAAAACTCAACGGAAAATGAACAGGCCACTCAAGAAAATGGCAAACAGTCTTTTCTACCACAGTATCTCTATGTACAGCCTGCAGCTGGTAAGGGCTTCTCTGAGAACATAGATCCTGACTTAGCTGGAACATATTTTCAAGCTATGTGTGTGCAGAATAGTAATAATTTCCTAGGTAGATGTTTCAATAAAATGACTTCAACCTCTAAAAGAACTGAGAAAAGGGCCAAACTAGAGAAAATGGGAGATATGTGATGAGATCTCTTCACATTTCTTCTTTTAAAAAAATTAGGGTGAGAGCATAGGATAGCTGGTGTGGCTGACGTCCAGCAATCCCTTCGGTGAGAGCTGAGGGGTGGGGGTAATTGGCTAGGCTAAGGGACTGGCCATAGCTTGGACGACAGCCTTGTGTGATTGTATAATTGTGGAATGATGCTTGAGGAGGGAGGTATACTAGGCCTGTTTTAACTTTAGGTTGGCGCTGCTCTCGCTTACTGGCCTGGTTTACCTGTCTGATTGTACTGGCTTTTGTTTTGTATTGTTTTTCTGCTTTTATTGTTTGTATATGTGCCCAGGTAAATTCCAGGGGAGGGGAGAAACTGGGCACTCATATTAGTGTAATCTCAGGCAGAGGGAAATAAGGCGTTGGGGTAAGAGAAGGACGGGCCAGATATTTGAAATCAGTTCCAACTTTCGGTCCTTTCCCCATATCTCAAGATCCAGGTTGCCCTATCAGCCTACCCTGTGATCTGCTGGTGCTGCTATTGAATGCCAGGTTGGTCCACAATTAAACAATCACTATCCATGACTTGATTGTGGATGAAAGGGCTGACCTGGTGTGCATTACTGAGACCTGGGTGGATGAGCTGGGTGGAGTGAATCTGTCTCAGCTCTGTCTGCCTGGATGCTCAGTGAAGTACTAACCTAGATTGGAGGGCCGGGGGGAGTAGTTGCCATCATCCACAAGGAAGCCCATCCATCCTAGTACCAGTTTTGAGGGTTTGTACCTTGTGCTGGGCCAAAGAGACAAAACAGGTATGCTGCTGGTGTACCGCCCACCCCACCGCTCAGCAGTCTCCCTGCCCCAGCTGGCTGGGTTGGCATTGGAGGTGGTGTTGGAGAACCCTAGAACTGTGGTTATGGGGGACTTCAGTATCCATGCTGAGGCTATCCTGACAGGGCCTGCTTGGGACTTCATGGCTACCATGACAGCCATGGGGCTGTCTCAGTACATCGCTGGCCCGACACATGTGGCAGGACATACACTAGACCTGTTTTTTACTGTTGGTCAGATAGGGAATTATCTGGTTTGGGGGGGAGGCTTTCAATAACCCCGTGTCTTGGACAGATAATTTCCTTGTGAAATTTGGTTTGCCGATAGCACAGCCTCCCTGCAGGGGTGGAGGACTGATTAAGATGGTCCACCCCTGGAGACTTATGGAATCCAAAGGAGGATTTTCCAGCTGATAGGGCTGGCAATTCAGTCGAGGCCTTGGTCTCACTATGGAACGGCGAGATGGGAAATGCCATTGATACAATCACTCCCGAGCGCCCTCTCCGGTGCTGTGGAGCCTGTAATTCACCTTGGTTTACCGAAGATCTACAGGCAATGAAACAGACTGGATGATGGCTAGAGTGCAGGTGCCACAGGTATTGGAGCGTGTATGATTGAAGATCCGCAAAGTGTTTTCGTTGTGCCTATTATGCAGTAGTGAGGATGGCAAAAAGAATCTTATTGTGCCTCTTCCATTTCATCCTCAAAAAGCCGTCCAGCAGAACTATCCCAAGTGGTGAAGAGCCTGTTGGGACAAGGCTCGGTCTCAAAGAAACCAGGATTTGCTGTAACATTCGCTAGGCACTTCGAGGAGAAAGTTGCTTGTATTCGCTCAGAACTTGATGCCACAGTTATCACAGAGCCTGGGGAGGTGTCCAGTGCCCCATCTAGTCGTGCTTCCTGGGATCAGTTCCAGTCGTGGCAGCCTGATGATGTGGACAAGACGCTTGGATCAGTCCGTCCCACCACATGTAAGCTAGACCCTTGCCCATCTTGGCTAATAAGATCTAGCAGAGGTGGATTGATTGGGTGGGTCCAGCGGATGGTAAATACCTGTCAGGTGGTGGTGCCTGCTGCCTTGAAAGAGGCTGTAGTGCACCCTCTCCTGAAGAGGACCTCCCTGGACCCAGAGGTATGTGAGAACTACTGCCCTATCGCTAATATCCCCTTTTTGGGCAAGGTGCTTGAGCGTGTGGTGGCTGGGCAGCTTCAGACGTTCTTGAAGGAAACCAATTATCAGGACCCATTTCAATCTGGTTTCAGGCCAGGGCATGGCACTGAAACAGCCTTGGCTGCTCTGACCTACTCCAAGTGAAAGACAGGGGGAGTGCTACCCTGTTGATCTTCCTGGATCTCAGCAGCTTTTGATACCATTGATCATGGTATCTTACTGGATCGGTTTCTTAACTTCAATTCTTCTCTTCTTGTTTAGGATTAAATGGTTTTAATTTCCTGTTTCCTGCCAACCAAACTCCTTGTCCTGTCAGCCTACCTTCAAGCCATTTGCCTTCACTTAATGTTCCCTGTATGATGGTTCCATCTACAGCGTTGGCACCGTTTCCTCTCATCTATTCTCCAGCAGTAACAAGCCAACTTTCTTCTCCTGCTGGCTCCTTCCCAAATGTCACATGCATGAATTTTAGTATGCCTGGCCTGACATCTACAACACCTGTTTTCATTGGGACCCCCACAGTAGTGACTCAAAATTCATCCCAGCTACCGACCCTGGAACTGCACCAGCAGATTCATTCAGCTGTACACCTGAGCCCTGTGCTAGGATCTGCTTGCAGCTCTGTTAAAGCAGATTCACCTGTTTGCATGGGACACCCAGTCACTCTTCTGAAATTACAGCAGGTGAGAAGGCAAAGATTAGTGTGAAGGAGGGCTATACAAGTCAGAATGGGAGTGCATGAAACTGTTTAAATCAGGGGCAAGCAACATGCAGCCTGTGGGTTGAGGGTGCTGTGGGCATTTTTGTGGCCTCTGCCAGCTGTGCTGTTGTGGTGGTGGTGGCGGCGGCGACGGCGGCAGCAAAAAAATGATTTTGCTGTCATAGCAATTTCAGCTGTGGGGGAATGAGGCCCCCATACACCCAAACAATCACCTGCTTTGAAGAGGGGAGGAGACCAGTAATAGGACCAGTGGTTATCATCTCGAAATGCTGCTCTCCACTCTTGCATCCTTCCTGCCAAATACAGTAGTCATCACTGATAATTTCCCCTACAAGGAGCATCACTTCCTAGCTGTAAAGAGGGTCATTTGTACTGTTTACGATGCATGGACCATAAACAGTACAAATAAAGTTTCCATGTTACAGTGACTCTTATCACTAAATCTTGTGGTATACCCAGCTGATTGGTGTAATCATCGCTAACCACCTTCATATGCAAGTTGGCATGCACAGCCAAGCCTGTTCCCAGCTGGTTTGGAGCCCTAGAATGGAATTCCATTGGTATCAATATTTATCATTGCATCCCTTTCTTTGGAGTTGAGAATGTCTTGCAAATTTAAAGTTCTTTAGCTAGAGGAAAAAATGGGATTTGAGGAAAAAACTGCTATTGAATTGCTTTGTTTTCTTTTTCATGAATAGCCTTCTTCAACCCCACTGACCCCTAAGAACATGCGTCCTGCACCCCAAGAAGCATTTTTCAAGACACCCGGTAGCCTTGAGGATCCTGTTGTTTGGCGAAAGAATGAAGGCAACCAGAGCAGAACAACAAGTTCTGTTCAGAGAAGATTAGAAATCTCCAGCAATAGCTCTGACTAATCCAGCTCACTGCTGAGGTGTTGGCAGCTAAGAATAGAGCCTTATCCTTGTTACAGAAACAATCAGTTATTACATAAAAAAAAAGAGAGAGTGGAAATGGGTTAAGACAGGCACACTTGCCTACTGTACATTTATACCGCTCTTCTGTTAACTTTCTCCCTTGTGAGTCACCCTTGTTGTGTCAATAGTAATTCTGATTCAAATTCAAATTATGTGCATGCCAATATAAGGGAGCATCAAATTCTGTTTTGGGGTTTTAAGACATCTTACTTGTAATAGGATATGTGACTCAGTGTAACAGTTGTCTGTTCCAAAGTCCAAAAACAGGAAGATGGCTAGCACTTATGGAGAAGGGGCACTCTTTACAAACCTATTTATCCTGTGTCGGTCTGCGAGGTGGGTGGGCTCCTGGAGGCTTCCAAGTGAAGTAGTGAAGGAGCTGCTGCTTCGCTCGAACATTTGGAGTATGATTTAGTAGAAATTGTTTGTAACTTCAGAACAACAGACTTTTGCAGAGTACTTGAATGTGATGTATTGATGTACGATTTTTCCCTGCACTTGTTAAGTGAAAGTCTAATAACTTGCAGTATAAATGAATGTATTCATATGAAATACTTTAAGACCAAATGAACTGTGAAGTTTTAATTTTTTCATTGGGGCTTGTATTAATGAATGTTGTAGTTTTTCTGTTTGTTTCTGCATAAAATGTGCAAGTTAATTTTCAGTTGGCACAAAAGCTTGTTCCCAAAACTGTAGAGGTAGCAGGTTCTTTCAAGAATCAATGAGTCTCTGAATGTGTATGGTAGCGATACATCCCTAGTTTCAGTATATGGACTACAACCCCATATATTTTATATCTGAGCCAGGACTCAATTTATGGCCCCATGCTGAGAGAGCCTTGTCTGTAATTCTTCCACAGGTACTGTAGGACTTATCCTTGCAAGAACTTGTTACTAGTTTGACTGATAATGCCTATAACGTGGGCTGGTATGAATTACACAATGAACATACTTAATTTTCATTGAAAAACACTTTCAGTACAGTATTTATGGCATGAGTGTCTGTTGAAGTTAGAAGGAATGCATGACAGTAACAAACGGAGGAATTGTAGCCAAGGATAGAAATTACAAAACTATATCAGTGAAAGGAGTTAGACTAATCTGTGAGCCTTGTTGGAAGGCGGAACAGAGGATGTGTGTTAATTGAAAGTCCCCAAACATCAGCTATTGGCACTTGAGGACAGTTAATATTTTACAAATTGAATAGTATAGACTTTGGATTTATTTCACTAATGCTGGTTTTAAAAGAAAACCCATCATGTTACTTTTGAGTTTATAATCAAGTAAATGGATTATACTGACTTTTTTTGACCTGGGGATGACGTTGTATTCATGGTGTATGTTTCCTGAGATCACACATGTTTTCTGATCTGTCTTTTTACCAGGTTTAGGAAAAATGATGGCTTTAGCGTGTTTAATTTTAATTTTGACTAATGGAACGTGTTATTAAAAGAAAATTAAGTATGACTAATTTTAGTGGAGCTGCAAAGTAAGTTGGGAATGCAGTGTCTTTATGTTAGGTTAAACCAATAGCCTTACAAAGAGTGAAAAATCTTACGTTTCTTAAATCTCAACAGTAAAATCATAGTAGGAGATTTAAAACATGCAGAAGGAGGACTTGGTTATTCTTAGTTTCTTAAAAGTTTTACACTACAGAATGTGCATGCTTATGTGACTTTTAGCTATATGTTGTTTCATATACATACTACATTCATGTTTCCCCAATTGAAATGAAATCTTGCATTAGCAACACGTCTGCTGCCACGCACACAGTAGCAGCATTGTACTGCCTGTAGTAGCATTGCCCACTGCTTCTCAGCTAGCCCAAGTCGGTACCAGTTTGGGCTCAAAGTATACATGGTTGGATCCAGATTTAAGCACAATCCTATGCATGTTTAGACAGAAAAAAGTGCTACAACTCACAACATTCCTTAGTCACCAGTACAGGCTAGGGAATGTTGGCAGTTGTAAACATACATAGGATTGCACCTTTGGTTGTACTTAGGCTCATGGAAATCAATGTGACAAGTTAGTCATGACTAACTTAGGCCTTGTTGATTTAATGGGCCTTCTGTAAGCATGACTAAGTCTGGATCCAATCCCTAGTTTTTCTTAGCAGAAAGTTCATAAAATATGCCTGCTTTTAATCAGTCTTTCCTCCTCCATAGATTGCATGTGGTTCTCAAACCGAAGGCCAATGTCAAACTCTTCCCAAACTTTGTGTGTCTCTTTCTTCTTTCCTGATTGATGTAACTACGCTTTCATGTTTAACATCCAAAGCCTGATTTCTTGCATGTGTTATTGCTGTGCTGGACATACAGAATAGGAAACAACCCCCCCCCCAAAAAAAAGAGGAGAAATGATTCCTTCCATTGCACAACTTCTTTTGATGAGCATGTCTGTGTGTACACCCAGCTCCAACAAAACCATTTTGGGCAAAATAAAATCATCTGTGAACTGCTGCTAACAAAAAGTTGGACTTGTAGTAGGCATCATTTATTTGGCAGAGAGGGGAAATTCCTCCCTATTACTATTGGGCATTTATCCCCAAGATGGAAGCTTAGGAGAAGCTTCCTTGAAGGTGCAAAGGAACAAAGGGTAATCCCCACGCTAACATCATATACTTGATTGGGCAGACAGTGCTGGCCTTGCGGCTGTTTGTGTCTTATCTGCTGTGTCTGCCCTAGGAAGGCTGAAGGTTTTCATGTTGCATGAATTGGAGAATCAGATATGAGGTTAGCTTCTAATCTTTGCATGAGACCCTTGTGCAAAATTGGGGAGAACAGAATCAAATCAGATGCCAAACTGATGATGTGACAAGGCTAATTTCTAGGCCTGACTTTTTTTACCATTAATAATTGGCTCATTGTTGTAAACAGAAGCAGGATTGACAGGATGCAGCGGTGGTCTAGAATTCCTATAACTCCCTTTTGTAAAACTATGGCAAAACTGCTTCAAGAGAGGCAGAGGCAACATTGTTTGCACTGATGCAAATTGTGCGGGATTTCAGGGCTTGTAAAACCTTTGTATTCTGGTACTAAAGTGTTTGCAGGAGAAGAGTGTGTGTATAATTTATATACTTGAATCTACCTACCAGGTTTACATTTCTCAATTCCTTTTGTAAAAGGTGCTATTTCTGTATTTAAAAAGCTGTAAATTTTTATTTTTATTTTTTGTAATGTAAAGCTGCTTCGTGTTTTATAACATTGCACTGCTAGTTTATGATTTTAGTATTAACTTTACGACTGCTTGTGGATCTTCTTCACTGGTTAGAAATGACCTTTTTCTGCCCTATGTTCTTTGCTACACTCTGCATATAAAAACTATTAAGAGCACACACTATTGTTGTGGGGAGGGGAAATATTTTTATACTTTCAGTTAGAGAACTGCTAATCGTTGTAAAATAATAAAAGTAAAGTAAAAATGTTAAAGAGAAAATGGTTCATTGTTTTGTCATTTATAGGAAAGCACTTCACTATATACATAATAACTGCAACTCTGGATTTATGGAATTTGGAAGAGAGGAGAGGGGGCAGGTACACAGCCTGATACCACGCAATTAATGACAATCTTTCCATGCTGTCTGACATGGCTGATAAGAGCAAGAAATCCATGATCAAATCTGACATTTTCTTAAAATCAGCGACAGGGTATCCATTTTGAATGGTTGCTACATGAAAATCTTTTCAGTGGCCACCACAAGGCTTCTAAATTCACTCTCTACAGAGCAACTTAAAGGAAGAAAACTCGACTTGGAACTACTTGAAGAATTCCTAGCTTCTAGATCCTCATCTAAGGAAGTCCTTATCTACCTCCAACTGAGTCCTCTATGTTGGTTGAATGAGCCTGTTTCCTATGGCAATTGTCTCTTGCCCATTCCTTCCTTTGGCACATCGACAAGAGGTCTCTGGAGACTGTCCAGGGTCCCAGGAGCTGTTTGTTCCCTAGTTAGTAAGTGATGCAAAATCTTTAATGCAGCCAATTATAGGTTTTTTTGTATAATTTTAGAAAACGAGACAATTCAATCTGCATACTGCTGTTTAGTATATGTATACTGAAAACCAGGTTGATGCCAGCAGTATGGGCTGGTTATGCAACAATGCTAAAGGAAACTTGGCAAAGGCTTGTATAAAATATATCACATCTTTAAGCAAAGTTTCTTAATCCTTAGTTTTGCCAGCATAAACGTTTAAATTGGGATGTTGAACGTGACAGAAGTGGCAACATCTCAGGTGTTTTTGAGATGCAGTGATTTTTTTTTGGTATGTGCTGCAGATATTGGGCACAGGAGCAAAAATAGTATTTTGACTGGTCAAATGATGTGAGTCTTCCAAGAATTTGGTTCCTTTTCTCTTGTACTGCTCCTTATTCAAAGGATTTGCTTTGACTCACCACACGATGGCAGTAGTGCTTGTGTGACAGAATAGAATGACCACCAGCATATTTTTCAAAGTGCTGGGGGGGGGGGGGGGGCAAGTTTCCCCCTGAGGTTGGTATTTCCTTTTCGTGAGCGTCTCGTTCCTTGCCATAATCTTTTTCGGTTTGTCATGCAGCTCTAAACCTCAGAAAACTGCAATAATTTCCTTGTGTGCATTTTATTGGGTGATAACATACTTTTAAGAGGCTGATAAAGCAGCTGTAGCACAATGCAGGTTAATATTAGCAGCACAAACTGGTATTTACAGGTTCATAGTAGCTGCATTGAACTTGAATTCCACAATACCTTGTAGAACGTGTGCTCACTTTTTGCTTTGCCTTACATCTTTCAAAATTGAGATCCTGTCTGTTTTATGGATTAAGCTTTTGTTGACATTAAAAGATCCCAACTACCATCAATAGGACTTCAATACCATTTCCCCCCCCCCCCCCCCATTCATTCAGCTTGGGAAACATCCCTGTCAATGTTGTATACAGCCTGAGGGACTGGTATACTGGCTTGCCATCAATTGTCTCAGCGCAGCTTGCAATGGCTTGAGATGACCCATTGTGAAAATGGGGCTAAATTTATTTGAGCCATTGTCATAGAACGGAGGCCAAATGTGTGTTTGCTATTATCTTAAATAGCAGGTTATTTATTTAACACACCAAAATATAGCTTACTTGGTAGAAGAAACTGCTTCCACAAACAAATATGAAACCAATAAATCTTTGTGAGGAGTGGGAGGAACTACTTAATAGTCTAGTCTGGCCTTCTTGCAGCACCAAATTACTTCTCTTAATGCACTTCCCTGGAGAACTTTTGTGCAACTGGTACAGAATAAAGCATATCTGTCCTTTGGAACACAATTTCAGTCAAGCTGAAGGTAGCAGACTGCTTCTGTGGCTCTTTTTTTCATTCTCCCTTTTATTGGCCCATTGATTCCATTTAATAACATTCTTTGGTGATATAGATGAAGCTATGAGCTGCGTCAGCAATAGTCCATAAATCAATTTACAAACTGATGAAGACATCCGGAACCTCTGGGTTACTAATGTTCCTCACATCACAAGGTCATAAATCACATGACATAGCAATGCAGCTATCCATGGGATTCAAAATAGTGCACAAAACAATAATGGCTATAATTAAGCACTAGGTGAATAGTCAACTGTATTTCTTCCTAGACTGTGCAAATGTTGCAAAATGCTTGATTTCACATGAGGGCTCAGACCGTAAATATGCCTGACTTTTAGGATCCATTTACCAACATTTCCCCCCTTTACACCAGAAGTATAAAGAATGAGGGAATCAACTGCAAGCAAAGATTTCTACATATCTAGAAGAACTTGGAACAAAGTCACTTACTGAAATAAATATTTTAATAAATTAAGGCTGCAATACTTAATTTACAAAATAAAAACAAAATCCAATAAAACAGGCAAATCAAAGCAATAAAACAATCTCAATGCACAGCAGTAGAATCAGTACAACCAACAGCACTAGGACAACCAATGAACTTTTGGAAAAGAACAGTGTTCATTAGGTCCAAAAAAGCCTATAGAGAGGACACTGAATGAGCTATTTTTTATACCAGGCATTTATTGTGCACTCATTCCATATGCATGGTTGTTTACAGATTCATTTGATGACAAGATGACCCTTCAATTTTGCTTCTGTGTCTAGCCAGCACATTCGGCAAGGTTTTCTTTAGAGCAGGGGAAAGGCGGTGTTTAATTGTGAAAGTGAAAAAACCTCAATTTTCTCTTGTGTATTTGTGTGATTCCACTCTACCATAGTGCCATCTAGAGGTTATGTAGTGGAAAAACAGGAAAGGAAATGCTCCTCCTATATGTAAAGCCCTTAGTTATCATTAGAGTAGACCCATTGAAATCATTGGGAGTTAACGTAGACTAATGCTGTAACTGTGACTAAGTCTGGATACAATCCATACTTCATTATGTGCCTGTCATGCTCTGTGCAGGATCACTTTAAGCATTCCCTTGGTGTGATCTGGTTCTTCTTGTGCCCACAAATATAGAGAGTTTTGATTTCTTGAGGATCATTTTGCTAAGATTAAACAGTGTTCAGCTTAATTCAAAGTCTGAGATTATGCCTGAGGCCAGTGCTAACTTGAATCATATTTATCCAAATTCTCATGTTCTCAAGTAACAATTTGCTCTTCTATTTCATAACTAATATGTATTCCAATGCCTTAATCCAGCAAGGGTGATACACCTGCAAAAGTGGGTTCCACAGGTAGATTCCTTCACTCAGATTGTGTGTGCTAATGCAGATGCACACCTGTGCCTCAAGGTGCACTTGGAGATGAGTCATCAATGCGGTCCCCATTTGTGCAACACAATACAAGGTGAGGATGCACTCTTTCAGCTGGACTGGAATGCAGAAAGAAATGCGGATCTCCAAGTGTTTTTCAAGGATTAATAATAACCCCACCACTTCCACCCCCAAAGAAATAAGAAACAAGCCTTGTTATCTTCAACAGAATCAGATTCAAGCTGAAATCAAGCAGATTCCATTCAGGGTTCCCCGCCCCCCAGATTTTGAACTAATAGGGATTCTTCTAGATGGGGGGGCTCCTAGCAATAACAATCAAAAGGTATTATAGAGCTCTTCCATCTTTTCGTTCTTAACATTATGGAAGAAGCGATGGAAAACACATGGAGCGGGGCTACAAATGGAAGGTGATGTTTTCTGGACCACCACCTCATAAAATTTCACAAATGAGGCAGTACGATGGCACATTAAAAGCCTCAGCTTGAATCCAGATTTAAATATACCCAGAGTAGATCTATTTAAATCAATGGGCCTTAAACTTAGCCATGACTTACTTGTGCCATTGATTTCAGTGGGTCCCTTCTAAGCATGACCAAGTCTGGATCCAACCCATTATCTGGAAGCACTCTTGGTAAACCGATGTGAATGTAAAAGTCTTGCCATAACTCTAAATCGGTGTGTATAAATGCTATCTCTCCCATGTTAAAATATTCCAACGTGCTTCAGTGTCTCTGATTGTGAAACACCAGCGGCCAGAACAGGCGAGAAAGGATTACTTCGCATCATTCCACTCCACAGGAAACATGCAATTTTTCATGTTTTGTGAACAATCCAAAATTCAATATGCCTTATTTTATTTATTTTTAAGAGGGGAAAAGATTTTCTTCTGCTCCTCCTTCTGACATGTATTCTACGAGACTATCTGTCTCCAAAGAACTGAAATAAATAGTCTTGGTATGGAGCAGTCTATAAGATAATGCATTCAGGCTTGCAAATACATAAGAATTTATCAGACATTCCCCAGAGTACTTTGGGTTTGGGTTACAAGGAGAATAGAGAAAGGGTTTGGAATGTATTCATGCTACAAGGTGGGCCAACTTTCTGTTCTCTCTGCTTAAAGCTGCAATTATTTATCAGCCCCACTGATTTCATTTTAGTTGTTTAACAAGTTCATGTGTCATAAGCAAGTTGCTGCAGCTCTAAGTCTTTAAGTTACTTGCCCTCATAATTGTGCACACCAATCTGGGCCTGTAAACATGTGGGCATGCCAGTGATTTATTTACAAGGCGCTCATGGCTGTGCACGTGAGCCGTCTCCTCTCCATTTTTCCTCACAACAACCCTGTGAAGTAGCTTAAGCCAAGAGTCAATGGCATTGGCCCAAAATCACTCGGGGTGCAATACTATGCACATTTAGACAGAGAAAAGTCAAACTACTCCAAGCATTCCCTAGCTACTGTGATGATGCAACAGAGGTGAAAAAGAATTTGCCACCTTCACTGCCACTTGGTAGGTTCAATAATGAGTTCTAATCAATGTTTGGTCAGATTCGACATGAGTCTTCCTCCACTTGAGCGCCAGCCATTGTTCTGCATGATCCGTTATCCTCAACTCCAAGGCATACCAAGAGTCTCTTCCAAAGGTGAGAGGGCACTAAGGCATGATGGTGCCAGTGTCCCTGGTTAATGCTGTATCACAGGGGTTTCAGCAGGTGCTCTAGTCATACCCACTAGAAAACCCCCTCGGCCCTTCAAATGCCACTAGGTTCCATTAGTCTCCAAAGGTGGACCACCATTCAAATAGGTCCTCCACCTTTTCAGAGGGGAAAAGCTGCTGAAAGTCAAAACCTCAACAAGGTAGAGAGAGCAGTTCTTTGAGAGTGGCGACGAGTAGAAAGGGGTAATCGCAGACATATTATGTTCTTGAGCTTCCAAAAAGCTTTTAGGCAAGTCCTACAGCCAGGGCCTTAAAGTATTAATTAATTAATATTCTATTTATCACAATTTATTCATTACATTTCTATACCGACTTAAAGCCAAAGATCTCTGAGCAAACTGAACAGTCAGGGTTTTTCCAGCTCCTGTTTCTTAGCTCCTACACACAGGGTGTGAATTTAAAAAAGCAAGCAGTTGTAAGTTGTAAGTAAGAAAACAAAGAGACGCTAATAAGCATGCTATGTATTTAATGTATTGTCTACTTTAGCTCTTATATTGTTATGTCTGGATAAGTGAAAACAAATTTAACTCAATTTTTTGTTAAAAGATCATTTACGGAACCTGTCTGCATTTATAACCCAACGATATAAGGTCATCCATCACTTACCCAGCAAATCACTTATCAACCAAACCAAAGAAATCAGCAGCTAGAGAGAATGTTTAGTGAGAAGTATATGGCTACTGACCACAGTTATTAGGAGGAAATGCCTACTATTAAAAACATCATTTAAAAAATATATCCCTGTGGGCAGTATGCAATGCTGTCCACCCATGAATGGAGATTTAGCATTTCCAGGGGCAAGCTCTGAAATGAATGGAAATACCCACTTCTGGAATGGGCCCTGTGCCACCTGGGTAATTTAAACCGTGTCTTGGGTTTGGGTGACATGACAAGCTGCGCCTGGGCGGATAGTTAGGCAAGTGATGTCTGGTGCAGCTGAAACAAGTCACCATGGCTTGTTTAAGATGTGGTGAATGTGTGAACCAGGCCATTGTATGGATTATCATCCACCCGTAATACTTCTGAAAATGAAGGCAGGGGTTAATTAAAAACTGTGGTTCCAGAACAGTACAATGGTGTACCATGCAATTTCTTAAACAAACACACAGAAAATTCCTTTGAGGGTATAATGTAGGCATAGCCAGATCTAACCCACCTTTCTCATAACCTCACTCATCCACAGAGACTGCCTGTGGGAACCAGCCATTTACAACTGGCATTGGGCCCCTGAATATAGCTGGGGTGGGAAAGAGCTAAGAGAAATGCAGTGCTACAGAGAACATTTATCTGGCCTCAGCCTGTTCCTAAGATCAGTACTTTAAAACAAACACAAAAAGACATTTTAAAAAAAGAAAAAGGTAAAATAATATTTTAGAAGAGTCACCGTGCTGATTTCTTGTGTCAAGAACAACCATGATTTTTTCACACAGGTAAACACCAAGCTCAGCTTGCTTCATTTCAGAGACCTCTTTAAATTAGGTGCCTCAGCATTTAGAACAGTAATTGCACTATGTTTAGAAGGCCATGGAAAGCTTGTATAGTCCCTAGAGCCCTTTTATCATGTGTACGTAGCAACTTCCATGCCAGGAAGCAAGTTGCTACATT
The DNA here is from genome assembly GCA_029215795.1 of Anniella stebbinsi. NCBI lineage: Eukaryota > Metazoa > Chordata > Lepidosauria > Squamata > Anniellidae > Anniella > Anniella stebbinsi. Next base: position 53,733,666 of record JARDYH010000003.1, read on the forward strand.
CTGCATTCAAAAGCAGATAGTCCCAAGTGGAGCATCAGATGCTTTCCGTAATTCCCTACTATAGAGATGGGCAACTTGTAGTCCTTCAGATGTTTTGGCCTACAGCTTTCATCAGTCCTAGTCAACATAGCCAATGGCAAGGGATCATGGGAGCTGTAGGCCAAAACATCTGGAGGCTATCTTCACAGCTCCGAGTTGTTGCCATATTCCCCCCAAACCCCGTGCTTTCACTCCTACGGGTTTGCGCCAGATAATCCTCACGCCAAGGAGCAAGTGCAGGGTTTATGGCAGTCATCCGCCCCCCCCCTCCCCATTTCTCCCTGAGAATGCCCCTGGAGCAGCTCCGGAACGAGGACAGACCAGCGGAAGAACCAGGCTGCCCTCGCTCTGGCTGGAAAAGTTGAGTAAGTCCCCGACTTTTCAGCTGTGCATCTTCGGCTCTTTGCCCCTTGGTGATTTCGAATCTGTGGCTGTGTCACCTAACTGATGACGTGCAGATTCGGAACCACCCTGGGGCAAAGAAGACATCAAGACAGCCCCCTGAAGGGCCAGAAGTTGTTGTCCCCTGCCCTACCAGCTTCTGTGTCCCTTCCAAAACATTATCACCAAGTTCTTTGATTAGTTTATTACATCTTTCTCCGAGTCTTCCACATGTTCCGTTACCTTCACAGCAACCCTAACAGGTCGGCTAGGCTGAGAGATTGTGACTGGTTCAAGATCAGCCAATGAGCCTCATGGTCTGAGTGGCCATGAACCTGGCAGCACTCTAACTGCCACACAGGCTGTTTTAGCAGTCCCCAAGGTGCTATTTTCCCATGCCTATAAATAATGCTCCTCCTTCTGGGTGCTGAAGGACCTTCCTCCTCTTGAGAGCAATAGTTTACAAAGCATGCTTCCAGCCTCACTAGCATGTGCGTTTCACCTCACTTTCTTTATTACAAATGTCGAGTAATTGCAATCAGAGCGTTGCTCATTGAACTTAGTGACCATGAAAATCTGCTCTGTTCAATAGCTCTCAACAAGATTTCTTATTGCTTCCTTGTGCTGGAACAGTCTACTAGCAGCATATTAAACCACAGACTAAATCATGCAGGAACGTCAAGGCCAGAGCCCCGCAATTGACTTTTCTAACAATTCTTGCCAGTATCATCACAGATTTAGCACCAGATAAATGCATGCATTTGAAACTGATTTTGTTTTAATAGTTCTTCCCAGTTCTAAATGGGATTTTGCTGTTAGCTGGAGAAATTAAATGCTGCAGTATGCATGAATCATTCTGTGTAGACGTTATCTCTAACAAATCATGCTGAGGCAAGTAAAATAAACTCTTCCCTTTGGTGTTCAATTTTTTTTTAAGACCCAGGTAATTTATTGCTTTAATTAATTGCTGCAATTACTAAGAAAATTAGGGTAAAATCTGCCTGTGCTATAGATTGATTGAACAAGCAGCATAAAGGTTCAGAGGTGTACCCAGAGTCTGTGATGTATTAATAACAGGCACACCTACCTCCATTTTATCACTGTTTTATAAAGGATAAATTGACCTCTTCACCACCATAAAATAAAACGTCAATAAATTAATTCACCTCTTCCAAGCACTTCACAGACATTCTTCAGCCGTTCCAACTTACTGGCAAGGCAGGTGTTATTGGCTTCATATGGACTGGAAAACCAGAGCAAGAAAGCAAAAGTATCTGCTGTGGTTAACCCACAAATACATCCAAAGCTTTGTGCTCCGCAGACCTTAGAGCTGTGCACCCTTGCACACACATGCATTGACCAAACACATTGAGCAGAGCAAGTTTATTATTATTATTTTATTGTTCATTGCATTACTATATGCAATGACAAGCTACGGTGCACCCCTGTCATGCCCCAAGTATTGTGGCTGAAAAAGCTGACACCCATTTCACAGATAAAGGGGACTCCCTGGGATAGGGTGACCAGATAAAATAAAGGTCAGGGCTCATGTAACTTTAACAGTTGTAGAGAAAAGGGAATTTCAGCCAGTGTCATTTGTATGCAATTAGTTCCTGGTGAAATTCCCTCTTCATCACAACTGTTAAAGTTGCAGAGGCCCTGCCTTCTTTTGTATATAGTCACTCTAGTATAGTGCCTGCAACTTTAACTGTTGTGATGAAGAGGGAATTTCACCAAGAACTAATTGCATACAAATGACACTGGCTGAAATTCCCTTTTCTCTACAACTGTTAAAGTTACATGAGCCCTGACCTGGATTTTATCTGGTCAGCCTACCCTGGGGGATATTTAAGTTTTGAGAAATTCATACAGAGAAGAGGCTCTTACTAATATATGTGGGATCCAGGCCATAAACTAAAACCAGCAGCACCAATTATGCCCAAGAGCATACTACTTTTGGAACCCAAAATCCCGGTCCAAAATGGCCACCCAAAGGGGGCGTGCCCCCCCAAAACATAATATATATATATATTTTTAAAGGCCCATGCAGGTAAGTGGGGGGGGGGCCCTCCTGCCTCCCACCTCGCGCTCCTTACCTGCAGGGGCAGCCGCTTCCCTCCGGTGCTCGAATCTACTGATAAACAGGCTTCGCGGCCTGTCCTTCTGTAGAGCGCCGGGTGATGACGTCATCAACTGGCGCGCTACTGAGGGACAGGCCGCGAAGCCTGTTTCTCAGTAGATTCGCGCACCAGAGGGAAGCAGATGCCCTGGCAGGTGGTGGCGGGGGGGGTCCCCCCACCCAAAACCCCACCACCAACCCACCCACCCCAAAAAACCCACCCCGGACCTACCGGGTCTGCCGCCACTCTCCGCCGCCACCGCGTGACCCCCCCCGCAGCCCTGGTTTGCCCCTGCCGCCCCCCGGTTGGTCCTGATCTCCCCAGGTTTCCCGGTTAGGACCGGGAAACCCCGGCCGATCTGGTCACCAAACTAAAAAGCAAACTACTCAGAGCGTCATCAGATGAGCGTTGTATCACACATTCATTACTGCCCACTCATGGTTGTTCGCGCATCCTTTTGATACTGCCATCTGCCTCCCATGCGTCTCCCACTCCTTCTGGCCTTCTTTCCATCACAAAATAAGACCCAGGTAGGATTTATTTTTAGAAGCAAAACTTGCCACAATCTCCTGCTGTGTGCAGGAAAAGCAGTGCAATAAAAACGCCCACTGACTGGGCCGAATGGTCGTGGTTTACTTCATCTTTCTTCTCCGTGAAGAAAGAGGAAGTATTGTACAACAGAAGTGTGTGTGGGGGGGGGGGGAGAAGTGACAGTAGGGAACCATGATTCCCTCCCCCATCTGATGATCCCCTCAGTTGCAATTAGGGTAGCCCTCTTCCTGTTCCTTTAATAAAAAGCTGGCCCAAAGACATTCAGCAGCTGGAACATTCCCCTTTACTTTATCTTCCTGCCAGAAAACAAGTCACCTATGTATGTTTTGGGGTCAGGCTTCTATAGCTCATTGAAGTGCTACAGCAAGGCCAGAAGAAAGCTGGCAGCCATGATTGCAACCAAGCAGGTCGCCCTCCACCGTAGTCATTTCTACCAACTGGAACTTCCAAAAGGTTTTCTGATTGATACATAGCATGACACAAGCTAGATAGAACCTCATAGCCAAATCAGCCATTACTGTATCTAGCAGCTATGTCTTTTTTTCATTTTCTTTTACTCTATAGTAAGTGCAGAGCTCCCTATCTGGATCTTAAGAGCCACTCTATCCCCCATGCTAGGGTACCAATCTGGATTGGGTCTCCTGCACCTACCCTAGAATAAGAATCAGGGCAGAAAGAGACATCGGTACCAGATACAGATTCAAAGAAACTGTGTTTTGGTCCACAGTAGTAGTAGATCTTCAAGGTGGCAGAGACGTGAAGGATTCCTTCCACAAGCTGTATCAGATTGACTCCAATGATGACTTTTCCATTTTTTAAACTCTGCCCCTTCCAAAGCACCATCATCCCAATCTGAATGAAGGCTGCATGTGCTTACAGGAGAGTAAGAACAATAATCATGCATAGCTAGGGTGACCATATGGAAAGGAGGACAGGGCTCCTGTATCTTTAACAATGGCATAGAAAAGGGAATTTCAGCAGGTGTCATTTATATATATGCATACAGCACCTGGTGAAATTCCCTCTTCATCCCAAGAGTTAAAGCTGCAGGAGCTATACTAGATTGACCAGATAAAAAAGACAGCATGGCTCCTGCAGCTTTAACTGTTGTGATGAAGAGGGTATTTCACCAGATGCTGCATGCATACAAATGAAACCTGCTGAAATTCCCTTTTCTATATAGTTGTTGAAGAAAGAGGACCCCTGTACTCCTTTCTATATGGTCACCCTATGCATAGCTCCACCATGGGTGATTAGCCAAACATTTAATTTGGCCTTCTGTGCATAGCTCTTGCCGTTTATGGCTAATTTGTCCCATATTCCATCACAATAATTATAAAAGCCAAAGTGTGTTGATGGGCTGAGTGACAAAAAAACATAAAAGAGATGGAATCAGATTGATTGATTTATTTATTCATTTATTTAAATCCTTCTGATGCAGCCTTCTAAATACAAAATTCTCCTGGAACTTTAATCACAAAGCATATACAATCAAAACAAGCTATTTGTCACAGACTGGATATTCATCAGCATTACTTTGTTAAGTGCTTGGGGCACTTGATTTTACTGTCACTATACAGTTGTTAACTATGGTGTTCTTCCCGCTGCTGTCAGGCAAAACAAACAGGGGACAGAGAAGAGAACGGCTAGGAAAACAAGCCTCCATGCAGCTACTGGCATGGAGAGCCACAAAGAGCTGCTCCGCTTAGGTAGCTCTGCTCTGGTAGGCAGATTCTCTGACAGGCTTTCTCTGTTATAATGTATCCATAATTCATCGACATATAGGTGTGTGCAAGGGGTGTGCTGGGTGTGCCCAGACACACCCTAATGTCTCAAGCAATAAGTGCTGAATTGGTGGGCCACTGAATAGGGATCCAGAAGGGGATCTAGATGCAGTAGGCACGGTCCTCTAGCTTCCCTCTGGCTGCTTCACTGCCTTCAACTGTACGCCATGCTTCAAAAAGGCCAGGTGGAAGGGCCTCGAAGGCTAATATCACCTCTTGACCCCCTCCTCTGGCCAGTGTCACTACAAAGCCCCACCAATGCTGGGGCTTGAGGAGCATTCCCTCATTGTCCCCACACACACATATGCCTGCAATGGCCCTCCTGCGGGCAAGCAAGTGGAACACAGAGTAGGGCATCAGTGTTTACAGTGTTTAATAAATAAATGAATAAAAATAATGTCCTTTATGACTGAGTATTCAATAAAAGTTCATCTGTAAAAAAAATTCCCTGGGTACACACCCTAATGAAATGTGCTATGCACGCCTATGCATGGACGTCACACATAATAACCATGAATGTCAAGCACAACCTCCTTGCCACTGCTAGGGCTATGAACAAATCATCAACAGGATGTTAACAAAGCACATCTTGGCCACATTTTTTGTTTCATGGTTATATTGTCCCATGAGTCCTCATAGCACCACCAGGGGACAGGATATAGCACCTTGCTGAAGAGCATTCTCATTTTTACTTCTCTGCTAGCAGAGAACTTAAAAGTTTCTTTTTTTCTTTCTACATTCTGAGGAAATGCATATGTAGTGCCCAAGAGGGGAGAGAAAGGGAGCGTGCTTGCAAACCTGCTGTTGTTATTGTTGTTATTACAAATGATCAAATGGAAAGGCCCTACAAGCATTGGCCAAGCTCATCTAACAGTAACATGGCACTGGAAAACCAGTCTAGTTCACTCAACAATCGCCTGCAACTGGGAAAAAACAATTTCAAAGTCCTTCTCAGCTGTGTCTCCATGGGCTCCTCCAGTAATTCCAAACTTGATGCCAAACACACACCTGTGTGACATAAGAGAACCATAAGAATGTAATGAATGAATGGTTCCTGGAGCTCAGTATGCCCATACACAGAGGCAGCTGCCCACTGCATCTTTGAGTGATGCCCAGAACAGAGGCTCATGCAGAAGCCAGTGGTGCCATCTGGGCAAGCCTTTGGGGATAGAAGTCCAGGGGAGCCCTTAGCAGACCAAGCAGGATGGCCCCAAATGCAACAGGGCCATGAGATGGCTTGCCACATTTTGAAATAAGTGAATACACATTAACATCTAGAGAGGGATTCTCCACAGGGTAATTAAGTCCAGAATCTAACATTACTGAACTGCATTAGTGGCATAAGCACAAAGGGCAGGCTTCCTTAAGAGCAGGTAGTTAGTTTTTCACACTCAAAAGTAATTATTTTGGGGTAAATAAGTGGAGTGTATATCTCCAGTTTTAATTCAGAAGGAAAGTATGCCTCACCTATCAGAAGTTTTAGAAACATTTGGTATACTCTTTCGAAAAGTATGCCACTACTGTTCAATCTCAGTTTCCATTCGTTTGCACAATTTTATTTCCATGTTGTCATAATTCAGGGAAAATGAACTTCCATGATTGCCTATCAGACCACATGAAAATCTGCCATTGCTTCGAAGCTAACATATTGGTCAAAAGATGTGTAATTAGATAATAATACTGAAATGTAAAGGTGTTTAATCAGATAATAATGATATTGAAATGTAAATCTACAACATGACTACTAAGGCCTATTCCTGTTTAAAATACTGTATAGATATCACAGAAAAACATTCTTAGCTATAAATTGTACACTGGGAGCCTGATTTTAAACAACATGGCATTGAGTTTCCATTTGACAGAAATGTTATTGAATTTTAAATGTATCACGCTTCACTGAAAAGCAATTCAATTTTCAAATGTAATCTAAAACATCTCAATTATGTTAGATATCAGCAGGGCTGCAAATTCTGTCTCTTAAGAATATTTAATTATAGTTAATAATATTCCCCCTCAGAACATATTTTCTAGGAACAAAACCACACCAGGAAATTTCATGAGAAGATTTTATGAGAGACAGAGAGGCAGGAGAAGTGGTACATGTAACAGAGGAATTATTTCATTGCGACATCAGATATTCACATATATATCAATTACCACCATTTTTTAATGGTTGAAAGCTGCTAATCCTAGAAAAGAAGAAAACAAATATTATACTAAGAGACTTACAGTAAATATTCAACTTTTATTACGTTACATGTCATGGTATTCCAACATTTCATAGCATCCAATTGTATGATAATGGGTCAAGAAAAACACTGAACACAAGTTGTAGACAGGCAAAGAGAGAGTTAAAAGGAGGAGGATCTGTTCTTTTTCTTTTTGTTTTTTTAAGACTTCACATCCTAGTTAAACAAACAGATAAAAGGGACCCAGAAAGGAAGCATATCCTATCACCAAAGAGCCATTTAAAAAAAATAAACATATACTTTTGGAAGCAAAGAAAAGAAGGAAACATGTATTTTGTACATTTTGTAAACTTCAGTGGTAATGTGTATTTTGCTATCAGAGTAGAGAAATCCCATATATCCTGCAAATAATAATAATTCAAACAAACAGTCTGAAAACTACCTGTGTACTCCTCCCAGCTCCTATTAACATTGACATTCATGACTCCAAACATTTAATTATATCAGAGCATAAACCACACAGGAAGATAGAGCTGGGTAAGGTTGGGAGTGAGAAAGAAATAGAATGTAGAGGAACTCGTAACACAGCATTCCCCAGCCTGGTGTCCTCCAGATACGTTGGACTACAATTCCCATAATTCCCAGCCAGCAGATGTATTGGACTATAATTCCTGTAATTCCCATTGGCCATGCTGGCTGTTAATTATGGGAGTTGTGGTCCAACACATTTAGAGGGAACCAGGTTGGGTAAGGCTGTCTTAACAGCTATGACTTTTGAGGTGACAACATGTCATGGAAGTAGAGGCTTAAATAAATACAGGTGCTGGAAGTTGAGACTTTTAAGACATTTTATTGCATCCAATTCTATGATATGGGTACTAGAAAATTATGGGAACTATGGTTTGGAAGCATGAATACCAATGTTAACAGGAGCAGGGAGGAGTACATGGATGGTTTTCAGATGGTTTGTATGAATTGTCATCATGCTAAACTTCATTCTCATTAATGAAAGCTAGTCATATTTTGTCAGTGTGTTCTACTGCTTTGCACTCTGTGAAGTCAAAGGTGAAGTGAATAAGATGGAAAAAAACATGGATAATTTGGGAACGATCTTAGTAGTTTTACAGCTCTAAAACTGCAGAACTAGCTCAGGACCTTGATATGTGTCTGGCTTTTGCTTGCCAGAGTTAACCAAACAGAGGAAGAGGTTGCATCAGTTATGTTTCAACTGCTGCCGTCTGATTTTGATTATTTATAGATATATTGTTACTCGCTGCAGGCGTTTTGAGATGGAGCTGCCTAGAATCTTAAATAAATTCTTACTCTTTCACACTTGGAAACAACTCGACGAGCTGTACGCTGATGTAGTATTAGATCAGTTCCTCGCAAGACACTGAAAAGCAGTATCTAGTCAATTCATTGGTTGGATTGATCAATTATACCATCTTTGATTTACTAAAGATTTAAAATTTATCAATAATTTTTAATGCAAGAATGTACAAAAATTGGTTGGCATGCAGCATTTTACAAGAGATATTCATCCTTTTGTTGCATACGGAACTCTGTTCCAAGATGGTGCTTGCTGAGATACATCTGTACATCACCTAATTTTTTCCCCATTTTTTGTTTATTTACATACAATGTTAATTGATCAATTAGGGTGCATACGATATTTTGAATTACCCCTCTTAAAGCTGTAGAGCATCATCACATGGAGGGGGATTGTGTTTCCTTACCATCGCTTCTCCAACCCTGCTTTTGTCCCTCATTACTTGCTCTTTCTGCCTGGAGGGAAAAGAGGAAGTAAACAAAGTCCCCACATGGCCCATTCAGGAGCCGCTTTTATTGCACCGCTTTTTCAGCACACAGGAGATCGCACCACAATCCATTTTTTAAAAATTGGATTAAAAGGGGTCTGTTTTGCTATGGAAAACAAACAGACGGAGCAGGAGGCGTGTGGGAGATGGACGTCGTCTAACAGACGCACACACAACCATAAGTGGGCAGTAGCGAGCGTGCGATAAAACTCTTGTCTGATGAACATTGTAGACACTCTGACAGCCTCAGGATCTTTCCCTTACCCCCCTCACAGCCATTCTGGAAAGAACCATGGCTGCTTCTCTCCATGGGAAAAACAACCTCATAGAGGTGAAAAAGAAGTGTTCCAGTGGGACTCCCCATCCCTTGTCCCACACCTGGCAGCATGACCTCTCTAGATAGGCTCTGACATCCATCTAGAGGGGAAAAAACAAGGATTGAGCAGAGCCTGCAAAATTTAAAAATAATTAAACATTAAACAAAGTGTGAAACCATTTACGTAAAAACATATAAGCACATGTATAGACAACATACATCGAAAACAATTTTAAACAATCAACTAAAGACAATCCAGGATCTGATTAGAAGCTCAGTATGCTGCCAAATGCCTGAGAGTCAATTAGAATGACTCTTGAGAGAAAGATACACAACTGGAAATAAGACAGGTCTCTAAAAAGTGATTTTCATGCCTGGATATATGCGCAAAGGTGGTTATGTGGAAGATTCAGATGCATAATTTGCTGTTCAACATTGCTGTGAACTGCAGCACTTCTATGGGGTTTACAACTTATAACCAGGCCAGTTTGAACCAATGGGCTGCCTGAGTAGATGGAGCTATGCTAGCACCTGGGATGTTAATACAACTGTTTGTTTCCTCTCTGGAACACCAAGGAGGATCTAGTAGCCACCAGTTCTATTCCCAGTCACTTCTGACAGAAATATTGTTACCACAAGGTAACATTTCCCTATGCTTCTTTCATCATTCTTATAAATGCTCTACGCTAATTTGTTGTAGGAGAATTCAGCATGGTTTTATCTCAAATTTCACCATGTATGTGAAGATGTGTATGGAAATGTGACCACATGGATAAATTTCCAATTAAAATTGCATGCATATATCTGTAGCACTAGGACTAATGATATTGTGCCAATATAAACCAACACTTGCACAACTTAACCAGCGCTTGTGTGAGGGTGGTGATTTGCTGCTGAATTTCAGCAGCACCACCAAATTTTGGTGGCAAATTGCTGCTATTTATTGCATGTATGTGTCCATATAGTACAAAGTGGCAATTTGTCACTCAAATTTAGTGCTGCTGCCAAAATCAATGGGATTTCCAACAGAATGTGTGCACGGCTATGGTGCAGCTTTGGCAAGGGAGAGGGCCACTATGGCAAGGGCCACTAATATTAAAAAACCAAAAGGAGGAGAGCATCCAACTCAGGGCAAAAAAAGGAGAGAAGCAGGTTCCCGGAATGCTAAGATACTATATTTCCAAGCCCAACGCATTTTGGCCTATGTTGTTTTTTAAGGCCTTCTTCAGGGGGTTGATAAGAGATGTCTGCAGAAATACTCTTAACAGGATGATAGTTTCCTACAATAATCACTGGTGACTGAGTTTTTCCTCAGTTTTGTTAGGAAATATGCACTGAAAAACACATGTTGGAATCAGGCTGCACAATGTGTCCAGTGGACTATTAGACATGGGTTTCTCCAAAAGTACACCCATCCACCCAACACATCGCAGGGCAGGCAGGGTGCCTGCTATTCAAGAAATCAAGTCAAAAATCTTGTTGTGTTCACACAAGCCCTGAGGTGCTGCTAAAGCAGCTCTCTGGATTGTGGCCATGGAGTCTTCCAAGACTGAAATCCCGCTTCAGGTCTCTTTCCTCCACTTGTTCCTTCCCCCCTCCACAGAAAAGGACAAACCCCTTTTGTCTAGTCTGCCTCACAGAACTCCACTCAGGAAGTCAGAAACCTGTTACCATCATATGTAATGCTTCCTGCAGCTTGGAAAGTTTTTAGAACCTTCTTCCTGCCTTTTATATGCTGGCAGCATGACTTTAACAGAGCTGCCTTTGTTGGCTTCTTTCCTTATCTCACTCACACGCAGGTATTTGGTAGCTTTGTCAACAGAACCGTGTGTTTAATTGTGTTTTTAATTTATTTAGTTGCGTGATTATTTTAATTAGGTTTTTGTTTTTACATCTTGCTTTTATTATTGTGAGTCGCCTCAAGCACTGTTTTTTTGGTGGAAGGGTAGGATATAAATCAAATAAATAAATAAATCCTGCACCTGGAAGGATTGCAGTGTTCCATTCGGCTCCACTGTCCTTCCGTCACGAAGTTCTACAGATCTTTGCAATCAGACTGGCACTTAAACGATGCAGCATACACCTCCTTTTCTTTCTTTTTTTGGATTTTCTGGCCTCATTTTAATACACTTGCTTTTCAAAAGAGTTTTCAGCTTCATCGTCTTTTTGGAAATTGTATTTTTATCACTGTAGTTAAAAACAGCCTTGCAAAGAAGCCTGCAGGTGTTATTAGACTTGTTCTCGCAACCAAACAGGGAATATGGACTGCATGGATGGGGAAATGGGATCAGTAGCAGACACTGCCCTGATCTCCATGCACACATCAGTTTTTCTGCACAGAGCCAACCCACGAACATAGAAGTTGTGCCTGTGTAGGTTCTCTGCATTGCTGGGAACCTTCCTTTTCCATGTATAAGTTGTACTGTTGCTCATCAAATGTTAGCATCCGAGCAACAGACTCAACAGGCAGGCACAGAGATCACAGTCTTCTACCATACGGTAATATGTACTGTACTTTCTATTTAAATTAAAATTATTATTCCTAAAAGTGCCTCTATACCTATAAATGAGCATCTGCAAATTTTATGCAAATCAGTGCCCTCTTTTTGGGGGATGTATATCGCCCCTTTTTGGGGCAGATACATTGGCCACCTTCCTGACATATGGTGTCAGCATCCCTGCTTCACAAGAAGTGCCAGCACTGCATCCCTGCAAGTCCTGGTTCCACTACACCACAGCAAACATATGCAGGTTCTCTGCAGGATGGATTATGAATGTGTGGAAGTCAGGGGCAGGACCTACCTCTGCATTCTAAGCCCAGCCCACCTCTATTCAGTATTTCCTGTGTGGTCACATGAACACAGCTTTTTCTTTCCCAATTTCAATGAGACCTACTTCATTATGCTTTTAACACCTAGTTGCTAAGTCATAGCTTAATTTGGACAACACCAGAACCTGTGCTGAGTCCAGGAACACATTAAAACAGAGGTAGGGCACCTCTTTCAGCCCAAGGGCCAGGTTCAATTTCAGAGAAGTTCTGGGGAGCTACATTCCAATGATGGGTAGAGCCAAAAGCAAAAGATTCAAAAGTACACCCCTTCCAAAAAAAACCCCAGCATATTTTACCTTAAAGATCTTACCTCTTAGGAGAGGAAAGTCAAACTTTTAGATCGGGAACATAGGTTGCAAAAGCCGGAAAACCATCAGACAATTGTTGAGCAGGGAAGGAGCTAGGGGAAAGGGGCACGGCCTTCTGGGAAATCCTGGAGGGCTGACTTAAGAACCCAGGAAGGTTAGATTTGGTCCATGGGGCTGAGGTTCCCCATCCCTGCATTAAACAATGACAAAGAAGAAAGTGGCCAGGATTATATGCTCTGCCTTATCAACACCTATGAATAACTGCATATATCTGGGGATGTACTTCCAGTTAGGTTTGGGGTCTACCTGGAAGCACTATTTTCCATGTGTGTATTTTCAGACATTGAATACAATGAATCACCTGGTCCCCATCACCTCCTTACTTCGCCTGTATCTGTGAATCTTGGCAAAGGTGCTGATATGACATGGGACTACAAGAGCCACGTGCAGAAGGTTGTGTGGCACTTAAGGCGAGCTTTGGATAAGGTTCAGTGGCCAAAGCTGGACAGAGTCCTGTTCTAGTCAGATGCCAGTTTGGGGGCTCGCTTGCACTGGCTTATTATGGCTCAGAATATGCATAAATCTATCCTCCGGCTTCCAAAAATCATTCAGGTCTTTTCTGAGCCTCATGGGTAGAATTCAAAGAGCATGAGTGCATAACGTAAGTAGATAAAGACTTAAACCTACAAAGATTTAAAAAACATTTCCAAGATTAAAGCTTTTAGATGAATCAAAGCTATTTCAATTAAAATATGCAGGGATATATGTGGCACATATACATGTGCACACATAGAGTCCTAGCTAAGTTATATGTTGATGATCATGCCAGAATGAGCAAATGACTTCCAGGGCTGTGTCAGTTTGCAATTATGCATGATTGATGGCTCATCAATAAAGATTCTCACTCCTGCATATCGGTCAGCCGGAGCCCACATCCCACAATCTAACTCAATTCATTCCATTCCATTTTAAACACAGTAAATGCCCTGTTAAAGAAAAGCTCACAGGGATCTATTTCATGGTTACATGTGCTGACATTTATTAACTTAGAGCCAATTCATAGGTCACATCTTCTGACATTGAGATCAACATTCATATCACTAAAATCACCATTTAAAATATAACATGAGAATAGCCACATAAACATCTGCTTCACTCCTGGTATGCATTGAAAAGCTGATACATGCTAGTTTTCAAAGGTTTCTCATGGAAACAAATAGACACTCAAAACAACCAGCTTTTATATTAGATTGAACTTCTGAAACAAGTGTTGATTTTTTGTGTCAGGCAAGAACAAACACAAACAAACAAAACCCCTAATCTGAGAATTTGCCTTAAAATAATAGGTGTTTGAAACAGTTTGCAAAATATCAAAATGTCATTTTCAAGCAAATAGCAAAAAAAATTCAAAAGAAAACCTATGAATGCTGCACCAAAGTTGTTAAATAAATCGGGCTTGCACCACTGTTTTAAGGACAGACACATTTAATAGTGCTATTATTATGAAGTTGTTGAGGGACAAATATTTATAATATAGAGACTGTCAAGACATTGCTCCAGGGATAATGAGTGTCATCAGACAACTGTTTTATCGCACGCTCTTTACTATCAACTTACAGATGTTCATGGGTCCTTTTGATGACGACGTCCACCTCCCATGCATCTCCCTCTTCTTCTGCCCTTTTTTCCATCACAAAATAGACCCCAGTAAATCTGTTTTTTTAAAAAAATGAAATGTGCCTCCATTTCCTGCTGTGTGCAGGAAAAGTGGCGCAATAAAAACACCCACTGAAGGGGCCACGTGGTCATTGTTTACTTCCTCTTTCTTCTCCTATGTGAATAAAGAGGAAGTATCACAGGACAAAAGCGGGGGGGGGGGAAGCAACAATAAGGAAATACGATTCCCCCCCCCCCCGTCTGATGATGCTCAATATCTTCTTAAACTAGGGTTGTCAGCTTTTTTACTAGCTCTGTTCCAATGCTGTTAACAACAGCCTATGCCCAGGAGCAGGCCAGAAAAAATTGGCAACCCTGGTGCTAGAGAGTTAAGGCTTAAAAGACATCTTTCCATTTGTACACCTATAGTCTAAATACATAGGAACTGCTTTCTACGTTACATATGGACTCATGTAAAATATGTGGAGAATAGGGGGCTTTTAATCCCACTATAATCCTTATCGTGGCTTTTAATATAATGTGGGGTCTCTGTTAACCCACAGCTTCTGTCTGTTTCACTATGCTGCAGCTAACTGTGCATTTTAGGGGAGGAGACTGAAAACCTTAGGAGCTTCCCTGCATTACAGTTAGTGTATTAGTATATTAGTTTCCATACTAACCAGCGCACCATGTTCAAAATAGCTCTTTTGGGATCTGCAAGACTCAACATTCACCCTTTAGCTGCTAGCTGAGAGGTGCACAGATACACACAAAAAGTTTTCCCATATATCTTTTTGTTCTTGTTATTCAAGAGTCACCCTGGTGCAGCCATCATGGATGCCTGCCACAGCCCCCACCTCTTTCAATCCAATTCTCTGCCCTGGCATTCTGAGCCCTGGATGAGAGCAAGCTGCCATTTTAATTTTCCACAATATCAGCCTGACATACGTTGACTCCACAGCATTGTGGGAAATTTAAATGGCAGCTAGACTTCTCAAAGCACTGCTGATATCACTTACAACTGCCTGGTAAGCCCAATGGGCCTCCCCACATACAGAGCCCCCCTTGCCCATGGCCCCCTCAAAGCAGCCCTGTCCGTATTACACTTGCAATGAGTGGCTAATGCAGTTATCTACCTAACGCTTTCCGACATCCTCTAGAAAGTTTATAAAACAGAGATCGATAAATTTTCTGCTCTGTTATTCAGCCTAGCATTCATGTTGAGCATAGGGTAGTATCCTATGTAGAGTAGACCCTTGAAATGAATGAGACTTAAATTAGTGATGACTAACTTAAGTCCTATTCATTTCAATGGATCTACTCTACATAGAACTAACCTTAGATACTACCCATGGTCTAGACATATCTAGACCATGGGTAGTATCTGATTTAAAGAAAATAATCATACATGTGGAAATCATCATTGTAAACCTCACCAAAACTTGGCTATGTTTATTAGAATACGGAAAGGTACTTCCCCTCCCAGCAGGCTATTTTCCTATCAAATTTCAACTTTCTACCCACCCTGTTTCAATACTAAACTAGCTTGAAAATACCTACAAATTGTGTGTGTTGGGCATGCTATGGAAGATGGATTATTCCTACACACACCTACATCTTTTCAACCAGTTTTTGTTAGACTCTCAGGCAGGGAAAAAGTGTTTGGAAAATTTCAGCATAGAACATGGGACATTTCAACAAATGATGAACAAATTTAACTGAAGTCTCAAGAGCAGAAATAATTGCCACATTCCAGTTACAACAGAGATCTATAGCGTGAAGGACACCATATGAAAGTACTTTTAACATGAATACTACCACATTTTGGAAGCTTTAAGGCTAAGGAAAAAAGACACATCATCACCTCTTTGGCTCATGCAGTGATTTCATATGAACCTAACAAGGAGTTATGTGTTTGGCATAAGCTCCATTATGCCTATTGTACACTACAGACTTGTTCCATAAACTGTAGCAAAATAGCAGCAGGCATATTTCCTGTTCAAAAGTATTGGTCTGCACATTTGTAATGTCACACTTTAATCTTGGTTCAATTTGGAATCATAGATCCTAGTCGGTACTGTATTTATCACCAATCTGGGGACAGGATCTACACTACTGCTTTAAAATGGTTTATAACAGTACAACTGTTGGGGCCCAGGACACACGCCATATGCAGTTTTCAAACCGTTTTCAAAGTGTCATATCCTGCTTGGTGTAGGTCTGGCCCAGATTAGGTTCACTTTACACATCAGCAGGGTATCAGCACCAGCAATTATGGCGTACTACACCATTTCTGACTCTCAGGAGCACTTAAAATCTCTTCCTGTGGGGCCCTGTGCAGCTATTCAATGAATGTGCATAGATGGGGAGAAGAAGTGGCATCATACCTGACCCTATTCCCAATCTCCATGTATTCAGCTGAAGGTCTGAACAGAATCTATGTGTGTAGTGTACGCATCATTTGAGCGGCTGCCTTTGGAAGGCTTTCCAATTGCATGGAGATAGCCTTCATCAGGGTGGGGAACCTAAGGCCCAGGAGTGAAATCAAGGCCTGTGGGTTTCCCCAGATGGCCATGCCCCCTTCCTCTGCCCCCCTTTCCCCCAACTACTGATCATTATCCACCACTACATCTATGTTCATGAAATGTCTAGGCAGTCCATAGCTGCCTTGCATATCTGTATGTGATAGAGCTTGTTCATGGAGCTCTCAGCTGAAATTAAGGGGAATCTTGTGGCAGTGGACTGGGTCCTTTGTTGTATGATGTTTTCTGTTTACGCTTTTAGATCCTTCTTGGTATTGTCTCATTCAAGATTACCAGATTATACTTTCGCAAGAAACATGGTGTTAGAAGGCTATTATTATTAAGATTCACTTCCTTTACAAAAAAACTCAAAGAGTCATACATAAGAAATGCAGTGACCATTTTCTGTGAGAGAAGAACCCCCAGTAGGCAACTAATTTTCCTCCCTCAAACCAGCCATTGGGCCTCTTGAAATTTTGAGATGTACTAAACATCTAGTGAGAAAAATCAGAAAAATGCATCTTGAGGCTAAAATTAACGTTGGAGGTAATGTTATTGCCAATACAAATGACTAGGAAGTCACCTTCAATGATATTATGTACAAAGTGAAAACAGGATTTGTCCAAAATAATTTTTAGTCAAGGAATTAAATAAACCCTACCATTGTTTCTTTAAAAAATGCTCAAGTTCTAGGCAACACTCACATTAAGATCAGTGTCATAGCATATGATGGCCTATAAACATTTTAATTTATTCCTAGTTAACACACCCCAGTCCTGTAAACTGAGAGTCTTTTGTAGATTAGAGGAATTTATGACACTGTCCATTATATAATTCTCAGTAAGCTTCTTTAAGGAAACCTCACCTCAATCTCACACACCAATTAATGTTCTATAAATAAGATCATAAGCTTTAACAAAAGCCCAAAAGTTCCAGCTAGTTCATATGGAACTACCTAGTGCTGTTTTGTGTAACACAGGGAGTTCCCATGGAAGGAAGTTTAGAATAGGAAATGCAGGTATTGAACATTTACCATGGTTTACCTCTGATTATTGCCACTAATTTCAGCAAAGCTTGATGTTTATTATTTAATTAATTAAAATATTTCTTGGCCGCCTTTCAGGGCAGAAGCCCCCCCATGGTGGTGTATAGCAATAAATAACAGTACAAACACAAGAAAAACAGCAATAAAAATGAGCGCACAAACCAGCAAGAAATCCAGCAATTAAAATAGTTTATCCTAGATAGTGTAATCAAAATGAGTTCTGTCTTATTGACATTTGAATGTAAACATAGAGGGTTGGATCTAAAGGTGCCTTTTCAGTCACAGAAGGTCCATGTCTGATTTGGCTAACAAGTGTTGTATGAAAAGTGATCCCCAATTCAGAGGAGATCCTCCATTTGTGTAAGCTTTTGTATAAGGCTGAATGAGCACAAGCTCATTCTAAAAACCCTTTTTATCATCCACTGGAGTTTATATGCTGAAGCTTGTAGGGTTTTTTATTCAGTTTCTCATATCCTAATACATTATGGAACTACACTGCAAGAAATCTTTCTCTAGGGGCTCATCTACGTCTGCAGGCCTTCCGGGATGCAGTGGAAGATCTTGGCTTTCCAGCTTACGGGATCGTCCCCCAGGGTCCGAACACCAGCGTGTCATCCCAGAAGTGAAGAGGAACGTTCCGGTGTGGCATTGTTAAAAATAAATAAATTAAGATGTAGATATTTGCACAATTGCGCGGGTGCGATCCTGAACCAAAAGTAAGTTTAAAAAAAACAAAACCTGGAAATTCTGCACCAAAAACTGTCGAGAGCCATATTAGGGATGGCAAAAATGCTCTCCCCTCAACCCCAATGAGCACGGACTCCCCCCACAGAGCTCTGTGCCTGTTTGATTAGCACCACTACTCACGGGGAGGAGGGACAACCCTGGGAGCGAGCACCACACCACCTGCGGACCTCAGGGTTGTCCCACGACCGTGGGAAAAAGCGTGAAAAATCCAGTCCCAGTTATCCTGGGACAATGGAGAGCTCGTCCCTGGTTGGCCCCAGGATCACCTGTGTGTCCTTTGGATGCACAGGGATGATCTTGAGCCGACCCCAGGATAACTGGCTGGTGTTGACATGGCCTAGGTCTAGGGGTGCCTCTACAAGAGCGATTTAAAGCTCTTTCAAGTTGCATTAAAAAAATTACCTCTACAAGAGCGGAGCACAAATCAGAGGTTGAGGCACTTTATCTGTCTGATTATGCACATTATCGAATGCACGTTAAATAGTGAGTTTTAATTCTCCGCGGCCGTTAAAGCGCATTTTGACCATGTAAACAAGCGATTCTCCGCATTTTATTAAAGCGTGTTTCATACTGCCGGTTATGCACTTCACTGCATGTCGTTTACAGGATTTAGGCATAAACGCGATTGTGAGAAGATGCGCATAATCGGACAAGCAGGCACCAAACCGAATTCTTGTAGAGGGGCTTGCACAGAAGTTCATGGAACAGGGGCAAGATATTTTCTACTTCTGCTCACTGTCCCTTGGATCTAAGCTCTCGGCCTGAGGCTCTCAGCCGTGGAAACGAAGCCGTTGGACCAAAACTGCAGCCGTGGATGATGAGCACTAAGAGAGGAGAGCCACCTGCACCCCACCCTTCCAGCTGACCACAATGTGTAGAGGAGCGGCAATTTGTGTTGTGCAGGGCAAAGGGAGATATGGCGTTGGCAGAGCAATGTGCCGTTACAGGGGAAGGAGAGATGGATATCTCATACCCATCTTACCTTCCGATTGCTCTGCTAACTCGGGGAACTTGGAGAACGAACCAGGCCACCCACAGAACCTCTCCTTGCTCCTATGTAATGCCAGGTCAGTTAAAAATAAAACACATATCATCCATGACCTTCTTTCAGATGAGAAGGCTGACCTGGCATGCTTCACAGAGACCTGGTTGGGAGATGACAGTGGACCGACATGGGCGTAG
Source organism: Anniella stebbinsi (assembly GCA_029215795.1). Lineage (NCBI taxonomy): Eukaryota > Metazoa > Chordata > Lepidosauria > Squamata > Anniellidae > Anniella > Anniella stebbinsi. Next base: position 53,753,154 of record JARDYH010000003.1, read on the forward strand.
GCCCTCCCAGCTGGGTACTGTGTTAGTGAGCAGGTGAGGGAAAGTGGGCGGGGGGGCGGAGTAGCTGTGGTCTACAGGGATAATCTTAACCTGACCAGACTTCCTGTTCGTGAACTGAATTACATCGAGTGTGTGTACCTGAGTCTGAAGACCAGGGATAGACTAGGGATTCTCTTAGTGTACCGACCACCCCGCTGCCTATCAGACTCCCTGGCTGAGCTCACAGAACTGGTCTCGGAGCTGGTGTTGGATTCGCCCAGGCCTTTGGTCCTGGGCGACTTCAACATCCCATTCGTTACTGGTTTGTCAGGTGGAGCTTGGGAGTTCATGGCATCCATGACAACCATGGGCCTATCCCAATTGGTCTCTGGACCCACACATTCAGCGGGTCATACTCTTGATGCTGTTTTCAGTTCCGAACAGAGGGATCTGTGGGCGGAGGTAACGAATACCTCCGTGTTGTCATGGACAGACCATTTTCTGGTTAGGGTTAGTATCACGGCTACCACCTGCCCCTGCAGGGGTGGTGGACCTATTAAGATGGTCTGCCCTCGAAGGCTGATGGATCCTTCTGGATTTCAGAAAGCCTTGGAGGGTTTTATGGCTGGTATCGTCGACGATCCTGTAGAAGCCCTGGTCGATAGATGGAATCAAGACCTAACTAGGGCTATCGACACGATCGCCCCCAAACTTCCTCTCTGACCCGCTTCTAACAGGGCGCCCTGGTATACGGAAGACCTCAGGGAGTTGAAGCAGAAAGGACGACGACTGGAGCGCCGATGGCGGAAAACTCGACTTCTATCCGACAAGACACGGCATAGAGAACATCTTCGTTCCTATGGGGTGGCAATACGTGCAGCGAAGAAAGCTTTCTTCTCTGTGCGCATTGCGTCTGTGAATTCGCGTCCAGCGGAACTGTTCAGGGTGGTGAGGGGTCTAACCCGGGCACCTTCCCCCCTGAATCCGATTTTAGAGCCTTCGGCAGTTCGCTGTGATGCCTTTAACGATCATTTCACAGATAAAATCTCTCGGATAAGAGCCGACTTAGATGCCGTCGTTATAGCAGAGGCTGACGATGGAGTGTCCAGCGACTCCGCGAGTAGAATTACACTGGATCAGTTTCAGTTGGTGAGTACCGAGGACGTGGACAAGCTGCTTGGACGAGTGAGGACGACGACTTGCCCTCTCGATCCCTGTCCTTCATGGCTGGTCGTCCAGGGAGGAGATGCAGTTAGATCACAATTACAATATATTATTAATGCATCTCTCAGGGAGGGGACTTTCCCATCATGTTTAAAAGAAGCGGTGGTACGGCCGCTTCTAAAGAAGCCCTCCCTGGATCCCCTGGACTTTAATAACTACAGACCGGTATCAAACCTTCCATTCTTGGGCAAGGTGATCGAGAGGGTGGTTGCCTTTCAACTCCAAGTAGTCTTGGATGACACTGATTTTCTAGACCCATTTCAAACTGGCTTCAGGGCGGGATACGGAGTTGAGACTGCTATGGCCGCCTTAGTGGATGATCTACGCCTTAGTATTGACAGGGGGAGTGTGTCCCTGTTGGTACTTCTGGACCTCTCAGCGGCTTTCGATACCATCGACCATGGTATCCTTCTGGAACGCCTGAGGGGATTGGGAATCGGGGGCACTGTGCTTCAGTGGTTCCGGTCCTACCTCTCGGGCAGGTTCCAGATGGTGATGCTTGGGGATAGCTGCTCTGCAAAGAAGGAGCTGCTGTGTGGCGTACCGCAAGGTGCCATCCTTTCCCCAATGCTGTTTAACTTTTATATGAAACCGTTGGGAGAGATCATCCAGAGGCATGCGGTGGGGTGCTATCAGTATGCTGATGACACCCAAATATATTTCTCTATGCCTTCGATAACAGCGCCAGCTAAGGATAGTGTGTCTCCTCTGAATGAATGCTTGGAGGCGGTAATGGGCTGGATGAGGAAAAACAAACTGAAGCTGAATCCAGACAAGACGGAGGTGCTTGCTGTCAAAGGCCACAACCTGGGTTTGGAGGTGTGTCAACCAGTTCTGGATGGGGTTACACTCCCCCTGAAAGACTGTGTTCGCAGCTTGGGGGTTCTCCTGGATCCGTCGCTCCAAATGACAGCCCAGATAGATGCGACGGCCAGGAGTGCCTACTATCAACTTCGGCTGATACGCCAGCTGCGCCCCTTCCTAGAGTTGGAAGACCTAAAATCAGTAGTGCACGCGCTGGTAACTTCGAAGCTCGACTTCTGCAATGCGCTGTACATAGGGCTACCTCTGTGCCTAGTCTGGAAACTTCAACTAGTTCAAAATATGGCAGCCAGGTTGGTCACCGGTACATCTAGGGGTGACCATATTACGCCAGCTTTAAAATCGCTCCACTGGCTGCCAATTAGTTTCCGGGCGAAGTATAAAGTGTTGGTTATTATCTTTAAAGCCCTACATGGTTTGGGTCCAGGTTACCTGCGGGATCACCTTCTCCCATACAATCCGCCCCGCACGCTCAGGTCCTCTGGGAAGAACTTACTGCAGTCGGCCAAGACCAGGCTGACAACCGTTACCCAGAGGACCTTCTCTTCTGCCGCTCCCAGACTGTGGAATGACCTGCCGGAGGAGACTCGTCAACTTAACAGTCTTTTAGAATTTAAGAAAGCTATAAAGACTGTTCTCTTCCGGCAGGCATATCCAGTGGAATTTTAGAATGTTTTAAGGATGTTTTTAGGATGTTTTAGGATTTTTTATGCAGTTTTAATCATATGTGTCATGTTTTAATCAGTTTTATGTATTTTATCATGTTGTTGTTCCCCGCCTCGATCCAGACGGAGAGGCGGGTAAGAAATAAATTATTATTATTATTATTATTATTATTATTATTTATAATTTTCATATCTATAGTACTGAGTTGTGGTTTTTTTTGGGTGAGGGGGGCTCAGGCATTTGTTACCCTCCCAGATGTTTGGAGTTTTGTACTACAGTGTTGAATGAATAACCTGCTTGCCTTTCAGTGCAAAATGATGGAAATTTGCAGAGTAACAAGAACCAATGGTAGTACAATTTAACAGAAATAGTGCTTTTCTAGGATTGAATTTCTCATATAATCTTCTTGAAATGTTGAGGATTTAGACCTAACGCAGCTTCTTGACAATTTATACCTTCAACCTCTATTACACAAAAAAGGTCCCTCCATGAGAGAATTTAATGACTGCTAAGATTCATTAGCAAAGGTAATTTTGGCCTAATTAGCCTTCTAATGTATCTGTTATCCCTTGCAAGAATATGCCCTCAGAAATTAGTAAAATGGCTTATAATTTATGTTAATCACCTTAATCTGATTTGTCTTTAATTATACACGCAGTGGATAATTAGAAAATGAAGGGTATTCTGGAAAGGTCCAAAACTTACGTCAAGGAGCAGTACATTTTCTTCCTTTTAACCAGAAAAGTGCAGGAGTGTGTGTGTGTGTGTGTGTGTGTATGGAAGAATAGTAATTAAATTGTAGAGATGCAAAATGAGTTTGTGTCAAGAACTTTGCTGTGAGTGTGGTTCATAAATATCATAATCATACTTAATAGTTGGCATTTATATAGTACAAGCATTCAAGCTGCTCTTCACAGATTATCTTGTAATCTTGTGGTAATGGGGTGAAAATTCTAGCATTATTGAATATCTCGGCACACCCCAAGTGAATAATTAACATTCCATTTTAGCATTTGAGTAGCACATTCTGGAAATTTTAACAATTTGTGAGGTAAATAATTACAGTGCTATCAGCCCTGTTAAGTGGACTTCATGAGTAGATTAGTTTCACACTACCACTGAAAGCATTGTTGTTGTTGTTCATTTTTAATGGTTATTTTCAAAATTCTTTCAAACAATATTTCTATAATGCACCCATCAGGCAAAGGATTTCCTTGAGGAGAAGTATATTAAATATTGAACAGCAATATATGTTTGTCTGTTGCTTTGAAGGTTTTTAAAAAAAAGATATGAATGTTGAATATTTTATTGTTGTGCCAGGTTTTTTTAAAAAAAATAATCAAACAATATGAGTCTGGATCCACATAAAACTGGGACAGGTGACAGACATTCTTAAGTAGGAATGCCATCTTTTTTGTCGTAAGACTCCTATGTTTTTTACAGCAGAAATTCAGCAAGTGAAGCCTTTTCCATTGTTGCATCTATGGGCCAGGAAAAACTTTGCCTGCTAAACATATACATTTAACACAGATGTTAAAGGCACAAGAGCCCTAACAGGTTGGGGAGATAGAGAGAACTTGGCACCTTACATTCAGGATGTGCCTCTTTGGTGGAGTGTACATGAATGTCCAAATGAGTACACGCAGCTAGATTAGAGTCAAATCACAGCAAAGAGACACAGGAAAGACAAATTCCCTTCAGATGGGCAAAGGATCAGGTTCAGTCTCTTCTAGCTCTTAGCAGGACTGTTCCAGTTGCTGCTTATTGCTCCATGCTGGCTTTTGATGTATGTTTCAGAGGGGCTGTTTCCTTTGTTTCACATCTGCCTCGATTCCTTTCCCAGTTACCACCATTAAATGAAGTCCACTGAAGATCAGAAAAGGCCCAAGGCAAGGAAGAATGGCCAGTTGCCAAACTCAAGAGCCAATGATTCATGTTCCTTGTAGTAATTACATGACCTTTTCCCTTGCAGAACCATTGGTACTGGTTATAGCTCTATAGACACATTGAAGGTTGCACTTCAGTCAACATCTGCTAATCTCTTCAGGATAATACAGTACACAGCAGGGAGTGCATTAAGGTTTGCACTCCAAGAGCCATTTTTCTTTACGTACTTCAAAAAGAAAGAAAGAAAGAAAACCAGGAAATCTGTGAGCGATCACACATTTGTCCAGCAGTAAGGCAATGTGGATTCTCCCCAAATAAAGTACGCACCAACAAAATTGTTGGATTTGAATAATATTTCTTAGAAACTCAAAGACTTGCTTGTAAGCAAATAATGCCAAGGGGATTGTCACCCGATGGACGAAGAGCTCCATGTCTAAAACTTTATTGGAGTACACTGAAATAATCAGTATCATCCAACAGTTGAGAGGCTATCACGCAGTCCAGCACATGGCCCAAGAATAGAAAATTTGACACTGGGTGGTAGTTATCCAAAATCATTGGATCTAAATTTGGTTTCTTCAACAGGGGCCTCACCACAGCATCCTTCAAAGCTGCAAGGACCTCACCATCCCTGAAGGAGGCATTAACCACTTCAGAAGTCCAGATACCCAGCCCAGTTCTAGCAGATTTTACAGGTCAGGATGGGCAAGGATTTAATATACTCAACCTCAGTTCTTCAAGCATTGTCCATGTCTTTAACCTGCACAAGTTGAAAAGAATCCATAACATGACTAGATGGTGCACTAGCCTGATGCATCTCAGACTATGTAAAAACAATGGCATCTAAGTTGACATGGATATGAGTGACTTTATCCACAACATGTCCAGCAAATTGCCCTGTCTCTTATACTTGCCCATCTTCTTCATGTAACAATGGGGTGATGAGCAGGACCCCTGAACTAGATTGTTATTGCTGGGGCGTTGCCAGATTCATATGGAAATCTGGTGACAATTGACTGCTTATAAAAGGAGGGTTCAATAACAGAAGTTTTCCTGACTAGGATTCCACTATGATTAATGGAATATTGCAGAAATTAAATGACTTCAATAACATTCTAAGAATGCCAACTTTATTCAGTGTATAAACTGAATAAAACTACATGATACAACTCCACTGCAGAACTTCAAGTTTTGCATTTCTCTAAATTGCCCTTTACACTTACCAGCATGGTTTCTCCTGCTCCTGCAGTTGTTCCCACAATGGTAACTGAACATCTAGAGCAAGTGTGGATAATTTCAGGAGGTCTGGGGGCCATTTTTGCACTCCGTACACCTCTCCACCCCTACATGGGCCACACTTATGCTGTTAAAACGGCGGCAAAAACATATGCGGCATGCCACTGAATTTTGGAGGTAAACTTGTACAGAGTGTTAAAAAGGTTACAGCTAGCTTATACAAGAACAAGCTGAATTTGACTTTTTTAATGCTCCATAGCATTTTGCCACTGAAATTTGCCAATGATCTTGCAACCGTGAATTTCAGTGGCATGGCAGGGGACATGTCAGGAGCTACATATAACCCTCGTGCTGCATCTTGCCAACCCCTGAACTTCCATCTCCATGGGATGTATTATGCCATAGTTAGCACCACTGGTGGAGGCCAGTGGCTCCCATGTCAGTGGGGCTATGAATCCGCTCTGGGCTTCAGTCAGAACTCTAAAAGAGCTATCCAACCCAAAGCAGATTCACAGCCCCACTGCCATCAGTGCCACCCGCCTCCACTGGCAGCCACACAGACTTCTAGATCTCCTATACTTAAATAAGTAAAATCTACACTCCCCATAATTAATTTGTAATACTGAATTATGTAAAGTTCAGTTTATACTAGGCTTATACTAATAACAATATTGGTTAAAAGGTTTCTAGCTCTATGGATTACTGATCAGGTTTTAACAAACATTGTTTTGATTCCTTCATTTCTCTATTCGACAGACCTTTTAAGCCACTGTGATCAGATTTACTATTGAAAGCACAAGCCCAAGGCACCAAGGTGACTTTGTACTTTCTTAAAGGTAGTCTAATACAGAATTCTCATAGTTCTAAAAGCTAATCACACCTCCTGAGGGAGTTTACATGATGGTTTTCCACACAAAAAAAAAGCCACTGAATGAACTCAAGCACCAAAGAATTATGAAAAATCAGAATACAAACGAGGCAGTGAAGTAATGAATGATGCGAGTGGCTGTCGATGGCATTTGACATTACTGTTAATAGTCGTATTGTTCTCCGTTTGACTAAAAATTACCAGTTAGGCTGTGGAAAACATGTGCCTCTGGGAATCCATTTATTCAGAACCTTTATCAAGAGCACTTTACAATTAGTGGTGAATTATTGTTCACTCCTTCGGAATTCATTGCAATAAGGCTACTATTAATAAAGTCTTATATTATGTATGTGGCTGTGACGTATGGGAAATCTGTCACAAATGGGAAATCTCTTCTCAATGAATATTAAAGAGCAGCATTTCCAAGCAACAGTGCTAACAAAAGGCAATCCTGTGCCATGAGAGGGCTGTCAGCTCAGAACTTGGCAAATGTGAACCAATTAAACATCCCTTTACCCTGTGAGGTACATCTATAAGCAGTTTATCTCTCTAAGTAAATTAATCCCAGTGGCGAAGTTGTTAATCCTGATGCTCTCCAGCCATTCTGTGCTAAGCACATTGCACTCCCACCCAGCGCCAGTATTAGCCAATGTGGGCTGCAGAGCCATGGAAGAGATCCTGTAGCTACATTCAAAATTGTAAAAGAGAAGAAAAGGATACCTGTTGCATGGCGATCTAAGTCAATAGAAGAGGGAGAAGGCATGAACCTAAGGTATCAATAAGTCTGGCCCTGAGAGAAAACCTGGGAACAGAGAATGAATTGCTTTTGGAGTAGAAACTGGCAAAGGTCCTGGTTGGTTATCAATAGGGGGATGATGAGGTTGTGACTCTCACGTCATGACTAGAAGTGTTATTAATAATCATGTGCTAGATTTGGGGCTCACTTTGTGGCTACTGCCTGCTGAAATATTTTAGTTGCGAGCGGACAAACGAATCAGAAATAAATACACGGACACCAGAGGTTGGGTTAACTAGGGCCTCTTTATTTAACAACAGGTATAGCATCCTTCCTGGATCTGTGTGTGAACGTGCAGGAATCAGCACAACTCTACCTTCAGGCAACTAGCCTGCAAAAATAATAAAGGGCGAGCCACGCAGTTGGTCATAGTGGCCGGGTTAAAACCCGCACCTCTTTTACAACCACACTTAAGTGTTGGGGAGACCAATCTGCGTCACCTCCCACGCAGGGCTTCACAGTCCTGTGTAAGTGAGGCAAACGGTCCCCAAAGGCAACCCATATCCTGACTCGGAGCTGCGAAGCCCATCGAGGATCAGGCCCTCTGGGTTGCCCTTCATCATCAACGATGCCAAAAGTGCTCACCAACCCTATTCTTACCTTTCAAATTCCTGCACCCCCTACCACAAATCAACGTATTTATTCCCCATAGCTAAATTCAAATGTCCAGTATGGAGTAGGCAAAAACCTGCACAGCTCTATCTTCCAGGGAAAATACCTACTCAGCCCCTCCTCCAAAGGAGACGACTAGCTAATCTCATACTAGAAAGGAGGGAGGGTGGGGGCCGAAAATGAAAGAGGCCAAGTCCTGGGCAAGCCAAGGCTATATATCCTTAGATTCCGCCCCTCCGCCTAAGTGGCTCTTCCTGTGCACATTCTCATACACATGAGTATTTCTTCCTGCCGTTTCTAACCGCTCGCAACCAACGCCTCCCACCCAATCCGTGCCAGCTGGATGGGGAAGCAACTTCGCGAGCAGACAAATGAATCAGAAATAAATACACCGACACCTGAGGTTGGGTAAACTAGGGTCTCTTTATTTAACAACGGGTATAGCATCCTTCCTGGATCTGTGCGTGAACATGCGGGAATCAGCACAACTCTACCTTCAGGCAACTAGCCTGCAAAAATAATAAAGGGCGAGCCACGCAGTTGGTCATAGTGGCCGGGTTAAAACCCACACCTCTTTTACAACTACACTTAAGTGTTTGGGGAGACCAATCTGCGTCACCTCCCACGCAGGGCTGCACAGTCCTGAGTAAGTGAGGCAAATGGTCCCCAAAGGCAACCCATATCCTGATTCGGAACTGCGAAGCCCTCCAGGTTGCCCTTCATCATCAACGATGCCAAAAGTGCTCACCAACCCTATTCTTACCTTTCAAATTCTCGCACCCCCACCACAGAAGGGAGCCAAGCCTCTGCTTCAGCTCCCTACCCCCACCTGTTCTGAAAAATTCAAACAGGCCCACACACAGATCCTGCAGGAAAATGTCATTTCCTGCATCGGAAAGGTGCACCCCATCGGCCCTGTAAAGTTCACCTCTGGAGTAAATAATGGCAGGATGTGGAATAACCATTCCACGTCTATCCTCACAGCCAAAACGCACCTTCCTGTTCACTCTCTTAATTGCCCTATTTAAACTATGGGCATCCCAGCCCTCACGCCCACAGCGCTTGGGTAACATGCAAGATCACACCCTCCAGGTGTCAGGCAACCAATGCCAAATAGTGTGTATGTACAAATGTCTGGCCATCCAGATATCCTCCAGGTCTGCCCTAGCCTGTAGAGTTGGGGACTTCCGCTCCAGGAACCCCATCGTAACCCCCCAGATGGGCACCACACCTGCGGTGGGGCAAAACCAACCAGACTGGACTGTATTATGGAGGAGATGCCACCACAGCATGCCTCTCCATAGGGAGAGGCGGGCTATAAATTATTATTATTATTATTATTATTATTATTATTATTATTATTATTATTATTGCCTGCTACCCCCTGGGTGGAGGCCAACTGACCGAGCCCATCTGCGTGCCAACAGATGCTCGCGTCACTCTACAGATGGCCCAGATGCCACACTGTTTCTGCGGATTAGGACCCCCACAGGCTGAGGTCTCCTCTGCCAATCTGTCAAAGGAACACAAATATTGGCATTGAACTTCAGTAACTGTACTCATCTTCATTCCAGAATGTATTCTTATGCCTGCCCAAGACTACCATCTCTCTGTGGGCCAGATCTTGGCATCTACCCGCCCCGCTGCAGAAGCGGCAGTCCTGTGCCAGTGGTTTTCCAAATGGGCCATAGGCCCAATGTCTGATGGGGCTTCATGGGTACCATCAAAATGGTACCAGATAAGGGGAAGGCCCCTCCTGTGATCGAGTAGCAACCAGGTTCTTTCCCCCATAGGGCAGAGTAGGGTCAAAACCACAAATGGGAATATACCCTCACTCAAGACAGCACCTCTAGCCAGGTTCAATAAGCCTGATATCTGAAGGGTCTATCTGGCTGCTGTATAATGGTGCCGGTTATAGTGCAGCCTCTACTTGTAATAAAACAGAAACCTTAAGTTCCTTGCCCCAGAGAGCAAAGTAGAAAGTTGGACTGCTCATGGGCATATCCTTACGTTCGAGGCCACTACCAGCATTACCTGTCAGGGAAAATTTCTATTAAGATGAATAAAGGACTGGACAGTTTAGAGTGTCCAGAAGACTGAATAGAGCAGCTACAGTCAATTATCTGATAGAATAGTTTTTTCTATTCACTGTTAAAAAGGTCAGTGAGATAGTGGATTCTTTCTGGAAGGTTGCTTAATTGACTGAGTGTTGAGTCAGTGTACAGCCAAAATGTATATAAGTTAGGGACATTAGAATGGCTGATAATTAGGCTGAATGATTATGTGGAGGAGGAAGGCTGGTGGAATGAGAAATATGAGGATGGAAAATATGCTTTGTAAAATCTTCCTGGAAACCTGAATTATTTGGAGAAACCAGTTTGCTGTATATATTTATATTGGAACCACAGTAAAGGACTTGTATTATACACTATATTGCTGGAGTGTGAGTATTTCTTTACTACCTGGACTTGGCTGGAAACACGCTTGCTCTGCTTAAAGTGAATGGGGAGCGCTTCTTTCCCTAACAGGTTATGCGCCCAGAGTAACCAGGAGTGCCAGGAGTTCCAAATACAGCAGTGGATGATGGTTATCGATAAATGTTTAAACAGGAGGAAGTGGAATTGAGCTCTGGAAGTGATTCGAGTGAGGAATCAGAGTCAAGCGATTTGTCTGGCCAGAGGAAAGCTGTCGATTTGAGTCAGCCGGGAAACATGGCACAGATGAGCTTGCACGGAGGAATTCCTATCGAAAGGCTAAACGAAAATATCTTTCTAACATGGTCATTCAAAATGGAGATGTTTTTGAGACGTGACGGATGTTGGAATGTTGTGGAAGTCCCTAGACCGGCTGGTCTGAGCGTTGCTGAACAAAACACATGGGACGATTTAGCCATTAGAGCCAAGGCAAATATTGTACTGTGCATTAATGACAGTCAGTTGATTCATATTTCTCGGACAGACACAGCCAAAGAATGCTGGGATAAATTGAAAAATGTTTATGTGAGACAAAAGGCAAGTTCTAAGATAAGCTTAACACATCAGCTTTATAGAACTAAGTTCCATGAAGGAGGGTCGTTGTCTGAGCATTTGCAAACGATGGGCACTTTGTTTGCCAGACTCCAAGAAGTAGGTCTGCCATTCGATGAGGAAAATCGAATATACGTGATCCTGAGTTCCCTCCCAGAGAGTTGGGACATGCTTACTATGAGCCTAGAGTCCATGCCGCAGCAAGACCTTTCTATTGAATATTTGAGTGGGAGACTACTGGAGGAGGAAAGGAAGCGTGTGGAACGTGCAGAGGAAAAAGGAGAAACGAGGAAAGGAATCGGCCATGAATCGCATGGAGGAACAAAACAAGTTGCTAAAATGGAGTCGGGGCAGCGCTTACCGTTCGGAGGAGTCGAGCGCGCAATGGCGGGGGAAAAAAGGAAATGCTATCATTGTGGCAAGCTGGGGCATATTCAGAGAGATTGCCGGGTGAAGCTGCAAACAAAAGGAGCCGCACATTGGAAAGAGGAGAGCCGACATTCCAAGGGAGAGCAACAGCGGGAGGAAGCGCGTAGCGCTCAATTGGTCTCCGTAGCCGTGGAAACAAAGAAAAAGCAGGAAGAAATTTGGCTTATCGACTCAGCGTCTAGCCAAACCCTGTGTAAAAGCAAAGAGGCGTTTGATAAACTCCGGGCTGGATCTTTGGATTCAGTCAAGCTAGCAGATGGAAAGAAAGTTCCTGTGAAAGGGGAAGGGTTGTGCTTTATTCCACGCTTAGGGAAAAGTTTATCTAACGTGCTTTATATTGATATTCTTGATTATAATCTTTTATCCGTAGCCAGCCTAATGAAGAAAGGATATGTTGTCACATTCAAAGGATGCCTATGTGAAGTGAAAAAAGAGGGGCAGATTTGTGCGCAAGGGGATCTCAAAAATGGTTTGTTTGAAATGAGGTCTAAGAATTGCGTGGTAGATCAAATTGGAAATGCTCCAATACATTCAGATTGTATCCACTTACTGCACAGAAGGATGGGCCACTCGAGTTTTAAAGTGTTAAAATAAATGCCAAAGATGTGCAAAGGGATTGATCTCAATGGGTGTGAGAGATTTTTGGATTGCAAAGTATGCAAGCAATCGAAATCAAAGGTTCAGGCAATAAACAAAAAAAGTAACAGAGTTTCAAAAGAGGTGTTTGAGCTTGTACACCTAGATCTGGTTGGACCATTCAAGGAAAGTGTTGGTGGTGCCAAATATGTATTGGTCATTTTGGATGATAAATCCAGGTTTAGTTGGGTTTATACATTAAGGAAAAAATCGGAAGCATTTCAAAAGTTTAAAACATGGTTAACATGGGAGGAACGGAGATTCCAAAAGCAAGTGATTCAGATTCAATCTGATCGAGGCGGAGAATTTACTGGTAATGATTTTTTAAGGTGGTCCAGGAATAATGGGATTACTCACAGATTTTCAGATCCGTTTGCTCCTTGGCAGAATGGAGCAATTGAGAGAAGAAATTGTTTACTACAAACTGTGAAAGATTCTCTATTATTGGATTCAGGGGTTGAACAAAGTTTATGGGCAGAAGCGTTCTCAACTGCCAATTATTTACTGAATAGAATCTGGTCGCATGTAATTAACAATACTCCTTTTTACCAACTACATGGAAAAAAACCGACCTTATCTCATCTCCGAGTCTAGGGTGTGTTTGCATACGTAAACATCCCAAAGAGCCAAAGATGGAAGAGGGACAACAAAGCGACTCATGTACACTTTGTGGGATAGGATTCAAAATCCTGGAGGTTTTATGTTGGAAACGGTAAAATAATTGTGTCTAGGTCAGCTAATTTTGAAGAGCAAAACTGGCAAAGGATTCATTCAAATCCTGAAATGTTGCTACATTTCTCACCGAATGGGAGAAATGAAGGGGAGGAGCAGAAGGGGTTAATGCCTGAAACTGGAGCCGGGTCTTCCAGAGAGGAGCATTTAACTTCGCCCCCCATGGAAAGCAATGGAGAGAAACTGTGTGCAGAACCGACTCCTGGTAAATTGAGGAGGTCTGAAAGTTAACAAAGGCATACTGCCTGAAAGATATGGGTTTGAGAGCCACAGTGCCAGGGTGTGTATGGTGAATTACGAGCCTCAAAGTTATGAGGAAGTGTTAAAGTTGCCTGCGCAGGAGAAACGGAAATGGTTTTTTGCGATGCAAGACGAGATGGAAAGTTTTTCGAAACATGATGTGTATGAACCTACACGGTTACCCCAAGGTAAAAAAACAGTGGATTGCCACTGGGTGTTTAAAAAGAAGGCTTTGGAATCTGGTGAAACCAGATATAAGGCAAGGTTGGTGGCAAAAGGTTTTTTGCAAGTCAAAGGGAAAGATTTCAATCAATTTTTTCTCCCACTTGTAAAGCCACTACTTTAAGATTGTTTCTAAGCTTAGCTGCTAAGAATGATATGACAGTAAGACATTTTGACGTGGATACTGCTTATTTACATGCAGATTTGCATGAACAGATTTACCTGCAAAAGCCTCCTGGGTTTGATGAGGATTCTGACAAGGTTTGGTTGCTTAAGAAAGCAGTATATGGTTTGAAACAGTTAGCAAGGTGTTGGAATAACTGTTTGAATGCAGCCCTAGTTGAAGACCTAGGTTTTTAGAGGGGAATTGCGGATCTATGTCTGTACATAAGGGAAGATTGTAATGTTTTTGTTATGGCACTGATTTATGTTGATGATCTTCTGATAACATCTAAATCCACAAGCCAAATACAGAAAGTTACAAAATGTTTGGAGGAGAAATTCAAACTGAAGTCCCTGGGAGAAGTGAGCAATTATTTAGGTGTTCAGATCATCAAACGGAGGAATGGAGGATATTTTCTGAGTCAGAAACAGAAAACTGTTAATCTGCTAGAGTCCTGTGGCATGAGTGACTGTAATGGTGTACAAAGTCCAATGTTACTGGAATTCAGATCAAACTTGAAAGGGGAAAGTTTCAATGATCCAGAATTGTATCAATCTGTGATTGGAAGTCTTTTGTACATAAGTCAGTGGACATGGGCAGACATTGCTTGTGCAGTAGGTATTTTAAGTCAGCAAGTTGTGAAGCCCACAAATGCTGCTTGGTTAAGAGTTAAGAGAGTGTTACGTTATTTGAGGAATACTCTAAATCTCTGTCTAACGTTGTCATCTTTTGAAAATGAGTCCTTAGAGTGCTATGTGGACAGTGATTGGGCAGGAAATCCCACAGACCAGAAGTTTACAAGCGGAATGGCTATTATGCTTGGAATGTCGTTAATACACTGGAAATCCAAGAAGCAAGGTTGTGTAGCTACATCGTCATGTGAGGCTGAATATGCGTCTTTATCAGAAGCATGCGGAGAACTTGAATGGTTTATGCAATTGTTAAAGGACATGAATGTGAAATGAAATTTACCTGTTAAAGTATATGAGGATTCACAATCTTGTATAGATTTAGCCAATTCACAGATGTTGAAAGCCAGAACAAAGCATGTAGCTATAAGATTCTTTAATGTGAAACAGCATGTAGAGAATGGGTTTATAAAGTTATTCAACTGTGAGTCAAAGCAGAATATAGCAGATCTGTTTACCAAGCCTTTGGTGGTATATCAGCATGACAAATTAATTGAGAAATTGGGTTTTGAAATGCTTGATATGTAAGGACAGCTTTATTCATCTTAAGTATTCAATTTTGAAGGGGTGTCAGGGAAAATTTCTATTAAGATGAATATCCACACATTCCCATTCAGAACTTCTCTTTGGTGGCAGGCAATAAGTGATAACCAAAGGGGGTAGATACTGCTCACACAGTATTGCAGGGCCCTTGGCCAAAGTGTAGGGATCAACCCTGGAGGGTGACATCCCAGATTCCATGTCTGTCTGAATTGTATGCAATGCCACAGCTGAAGGATTGACTGCCCAGCATCAACTGCCGCGAGGGCCTAAGGTTTATGGGAGACCGACATGTGCTGATGCGATATTGGCTACATGCCACAGACTATTGGGCATACTGCCAATCTGGATTTCTGCTGGGAGCTCTCACCCTAATGAGCTCCTCAGAACCAACAGACCAGAAGAAATTATAAGTCAGCCCCATGCCTGAACAGGTGATCTCCACGGTCCCATTGTGTGCCAAACTGGCCAACCTGCTGTGTGTGGTGTAACTCACTGTGAACCATGCTGTCATAGGTCATAGGTTGAAGGGGATCCTGGACTTGAATATCTTCCCGTGCCGATTTTCTTGCAGGGGATCAAGGTAGATGCTTGGCTTGATGGCTTGTCTGCCTTAAATGATGTTACCTGAGCTGAAATGGAAACTTAATCTCGATTCGATTATAAGCCTGCCTACTTGTTGAACACATGTTCGAACCTGGGGCTTTGCAGCCCCACTTACCATTCAAACTGGCCTTACTGTCAACACTGAATGGCAACAGCGGCTCTGAGGACCCCAGGCTGGATGCCCTGCCCACCTCACATGGAGAACCTGGGGACTGGATCCAGGGCCCTCTGCATGCAAAGCATGTGCTCTATCACATTGAGCTATGGCCCCTAAATGCCAGGGATCAAATTGGGACCTTCTGCAAGCAAAACAAGTGTATATCCACTGGGCTAGAATCTTACCTAAACTTATTAATACATTTATTTTAGTCAGATCCCAGCTTTCTTCCACCAATTGGTCTCCTCTCCAGGCACCGATCGGACCCAGACCGACTTAGCTTCATTAAAGTGGCTGCCTCAAATGCATTCCCACCGTGTCCTGGGGCTGCTATCAGGCCAGTTGCTGATCCTTTAAAGATTGGAATATGCTCTCCATCTCACAGGCTGAGGGAATTAAAAGGCATCCCACCCAGATAGGGAGTACACAGGCCAATAAAACAGGGAGCTCTTTGTGCATGAAGATCTGTACAACTGGGTATATATTAGATACTTAGGAAGCTACCGCATTCTGAGATGGACCCCTGGTCCATCTAACCCAGTACTGTCAACACTGACTGGCAGTGGCTATCTGGGGTTTCAGGCAGAATTCCTTCACTGCCCTACCTGGAAAAGCCAGGGATTGAACCTGGGACCTTTTGAATGCAAAGCAGGGGCTCTATCAGACTGAGCTACGTCCCCCTCCCCATTTTTGCAGGCAAGCGTTGAGCCTTGCCCTTACTTTCCCCCCCACAAGCCTCTCTTGGGGGGGGGATGATTGTGCGATCACTCATCTGCAATAAAAAGGCTAGCAAATAGCCAAATCTGTATTTTAATCTGTATTAATTCCTGCTGCTTGGTTTTATTCTGTTTGTGTTTTTATATTGTATGTTATTTTGTGTTTTTAGATTGTGGCTTGTTTTATATTTTTAAAATGATTTCATGGTTTTAATTTTTGTGAACCACCCAGAGAGCTTCGGCTATGGGGCGGTATAAAAATGCAATAAATAAATAAATAAATAAGCCAACTGTGGCCTCACAGGCCTAGTATGTTGTTAAAAGGCAGCTTTCATAGGTTTAAAGACATATAGGCAGAGCTGCCTTTTACTGAGTCAGATGATTAGTCCACCTAGCTCAATATTAATTAACCAGCCTGGGCTCTCCAACAACTTAGGCAGAAAGTTTTGCCCACCTCTCCCTGGAAATGCCGGGGAATGAACCTGGCACCTTCCGCATGCAAGGCAGCTACTCTGCCAATGAGCTATGGGCCCCTCAAAAGCTGCTTTCATGGGTCTCCTTCTTTAGGCAGCCACCCATCCAGACACTGACCCAGCTTGATCCAAAAGTCTGCTATACTGAAACTGGGCCCAGTACAGGAAAGAGGCCTAACTGCGGCCTACCAATCCCCAGGCCTGCTAAAGTTAGGCTGACCATCTGAAAAGGAGGACAGGGCTCATGTAACTTTAACAGTTGTAGAGAAAAGGGAATTTCAGCCAGGGTCATTTGTATGCAATTAGTTCCTGGTGAAATTCCCTCTTCATCACAACTGTTAAAGTTGCAGGCACTATACTAGAGTGACCATATACAAAAGAAGGCAGGGCTCTGCAACTTTAATTGTTGTGATGAAGAGGGAATTTCACCAGGAACTAATTGCATACAAATGACACTGGCTGAAATTCCCTTTTCTCTACAACTGTTAAAGTTACATGAGCCCTGTCCTCCTTTTCAGATGGTCAGCCTAGCTAAAGTAGAGGCCAGCCAACTAGAGGCCTGGCCATATCCCAGGCACACTGGACGCTTCTGCCTCTCAGCATCACACTGGACACCAAAGGTTAAAAATTAGGAAGGATCCTGCTGGATCCTGCTTCCTCAAACTGGTGCCCGCGGGCACACACCACTGCTCCTTGAGCTGGGGGGGGGGGAGGAATGGCAATCTGGGCACTGCAATCTAAACTGCCAAAGAAGGGGCTCAAAAGAAAGCCCCCTGCATGAGACAATCCCCTCTGCTTGAGCCCTGGGGATTCCCAACCATGCTGAAACTCCAAACCTTTTGGGGTGGGGAAATTTCCCAGCCCCATATCCAGCCAAGCGTGCAGTCACGAGCACAAAGCCTCGTGGCCGCACGTGCTCTCCTCGCTCAGCCGACGTCTCTCTTCTCTGGGCCGAAAACGAAAGAGGCCAAGTCCTGGGCGAGCCAAGGCTATATAGCCTTAGATTCTGCCCCTCCGCCTAAGCGGCTCTTCCTGTGTACATTCTCATACACTTGAGTATTTCTTCCTGCTGTTTCTAACCGCCAACAACCAATGCCTCCCACCCAATCCGTGTCAGCTGGATGGGGAAGCGACTTTTCTGCAGGTACTCCTCCAACTCAATAGCCATGCTCCATATTGCACATGAGCATAGTGAGCATCAAGTGCTTCAGGTTGTTGTTCTCAAAGACTGGGGTAAACATTCTGAGACTCACAACCAACAATCTTAAATAAGAAGATAAAAATATATGTCTAGAATTCTTTAGGTATAACCTACAAATGAACCTGGCAAGAAGCATATTTGTGAACACTCTCACCACACACTTAGGAACAGATCAGGATAAGAGAGGTAATTTAACAGGGGACATAAAGAGTACAGAAGCAAAGATGGACACCCATGTAAGAACCTATTAAAAAAATGGTTTTGCTCCAATCCTATGCACCTTTACTTGGGATGTAGCCCTCTTTAAGTAAATGGAACTTTCTTCTGAATAAACATGTTACAGCTTAATCCTCTGCAAAATAACTCAGAAGTAAATCTCATTGGGTTCAATGTGGCATGCATAGGATTTCAATCACCATCTCATTCAATCCTGTCATTTTATGGTTACGAATTTAAGCAATATGCTTGTTTGTTTGTTTTTTATAATAATTTTATTAATTTTAAACATATAGTACATAAAATAAACACAATACATATACAACCCTCCACAACACCCCCCCCCCCGTGCTCCCCTACCCACGAGACCTTCTTACTTCATTGTTTTATACATTTTCCCAAAATTGCAATGATTCTTTTGAAGGTGTATATCCCCTACCCTTTACTAAAACATATTCTAGAAATAAACCCCAAATACTTCCAAAATCATTATTTTTAGTTAATCCCATCCTAACTTTCATTATACATGTTAATCTATCGTTAATTGCAATATCCCACACTCCTTTATACCATTCTTCTATACTATAATTCCCTTGTATTTTCCAACTTTTAGCTATCATTAATCTAGCCGGTGTCAGGAGATTGTTTATTAATTCTCTTATATTATTCTTACCATATTCTTTATCAAATAACCCTAATAAAGCTATATTTGGACTTATTTCCACATTCTTACCCAATATCTCACTTATTTCCTTAAAAACTCTTTTCCAAATTTTTTTAACATATTCACATGTCCACCACATATGGTAATACGTCCCCACATCCTGACAACCCCTCCAACATAACTTTGATATTTTCTTATCTATCTGATGTAATCTAACAGGAGTGAGATACCATCTCCAGATTATTTTATAGTGATTTTCTTTTATTGAAAGCAACTTTAAAGTTCTTCATTCCCATATCTTCCCCCATCTGTCCCCAGTAATTTGAATTTTTAAATCTTCTTCCCAGATTGTGTTCAGAATTTCTTGAGATTCATCCTCCTTTAACAATATCTTATATATTTCGCTTGTTATACCTTTTTATTTTTATTTTCTCCCTCCTTCTCTCTAGACTCAATTAGCTTTTCAAATCTTGTTTCCTTTCTACAGTCCTTATTTTCCTTTTTCCATTTTTGTGTCCACTGTTCCAATTGTAAAGTCTTACACCATATTTTTTTTTGCCCTATTAGAACCTCTTCTATTTGCTTTTTATCAACCAATCTCCCACTTTAATTATTTTTTTCTCCCGCAATAGCCCTTCCAGTTCTCTTCTCAAATTACCTGGAAAGTTTTCCAGTAAAACCACTGGGGTCAGAGGGGAAATTCTTGGCAATAGTTTCTTCTTATACCTTTCCCAGATTTCTATGATATTTCTTATGATGGGATTTTCCAAATCCTTCAATCGACTCTTTAGTATTTTACTAAAAAAAACATTTTGTAGCTTTAACTCTATATCTCCTGTCTGCGTCTTTAACCATTCTAAATCCTATTCCCCTACTATACTATTTATAACATATCTTAATTGGTTAACTGTATAATACATCTTTATATTCGGGAGTCCTAACCCTCCTTCCCTTTGAATCTTATACCATTTTGTCTTATTAATTCTTGGTTTTCTATCCCCATTACAATAATTATTTAGCATGCTTTGCCAACTTCTTAATTCTACTTCTGTTATTTTAATTGGTAACATTCTAAACAAAAACTTAATCTCTGGTAATATTTTCATTTTAATTACCGCTATTCTACCAAACCATGAATGCTTTAATTTCCTATAAGCCTCTTACTTTTCCATTTTTTTTTAACCTACTAAAATTTATTTCCTCTAAGCTTTCTAACTCTTTTGTAATATAAACTCCTAAATAGCGTATTATATTTTTAACCTTCAAATCTAATTTTAAACTACACTCATTCCTTTCTACTTTATCATAATTAAATAACATCATCTCTGATTTCCCCCAATTTATCTGTAATCCAGTAACCTCTCCAAATTCTCTCAAATGTTGTTTTATTTCTTCTATACTTCCCCCCGGATTTTCTAATGTCAATAAAGTATCATCCGCAAACATATTAATTTTTATTTTTTCCTCCCCTCCTATCCCTTTCAGCCTCTCATCCTCCTTAATAACATTTGCCAATATTTCAATCACAATTGCAAATAATATTGGGGAGAGAGGACACCCTTGTCTTGTACCTCGGGCTAAGGTAATTTGTTGTGTTAAGCCGTCATTTACCATCACCTCCGCTTTATTGCTTGCATAAAGCTGATTAATCACTCCAAAACCAAATATCTTTATAATAGTTTTTAACACTGGCCATTCCACGCAATCAAAGGCTTTAAAAATATCCAATGCTATCAACCCTGCTTTTAAATTCCTTCTTTTAATAATATTTATTATATTTAGTACCCTCCCTATTAAATTTGGCATTTGCCTTCCTGGAATGAATCCATATTGATCCTTTTTTATATACTCATTTATAAAAGTGTTTAATCTTGTTGCCTTAATTGCTGTAAATATTTTAGAATCTTGATTAATTAAAGAAATAGGTCTATATGAAGCTGGATCCATTAAATCCTTATCTGATTTCGGGATTAATATTATCAACGAATGTTCCCACGATGGCGGGGTCTTCTCTCCCTTTATTATATTATTAAATAATGTTTCCATTTTTGGTACTAAAAGTTCTTTAAATATCTTATAATATTCCGGCCCCAATCCATCAACTCCTGGAGATTTCCCTCCTTTCAATTTATCAATAATTCCCTCTATTTCTTTTCCCGTCACTAATGCTTCCATATAATCCCTATCCTTATCTTTTAATCTTAGCTTCCAATTTTTCTCTATATATTCCTGTATTCTTGTTTGTGAACCTGCTTCTGATGTATACAAATCCTGATAAAATTCCTCAAAAAAAATTAATTTATCCTTCATTAAATTACAATTTTTCCCCGTTCTATCTTTAATTGTCCCTACTATATTTTTTTCCTTCTTTGATTGCGTGGACCTTGCCAACATTTTAGAGTTTCTGTTACTATACTCAAAAAAATTCCTTTTCAAATATATTAATTATGTCTGAACTCTTTCTATATCCTTTCCCTCAAGTTCTTTTCTTTTTGCTTGGAGTTGGGAATATATAAGTTTATCCTTATTAATTCTAAATTGTTCCTCTAATTCCTTAATCTCTTCTTCAATCTTTTTACTATGTGCTTCTTGTTGTCTTTTTAATTTGCACGATTCTCTAATACATATTCCTCTTACTACCGCTTTCATCGTATCCCAGACTATCCCCTGCGAGTTTATCGTTTATTTCCCATATAGTCTTAATTTCCATTTTCATTTTCTCCACAATATTTTTATAACTTAAAATTTTAGTGTCTAATCTCCACCTTTTTGCTTCTCTATAATCCTTCTTTATTTTAATATCCATACTCATTAATGCATGATCTGAAATCTTAATTACATCAATTTCACATTCCATAATCTTAGAAAGCAATTTCTTTGAAACAAATATATAATCAATCCTGGAGAAACTCTTATATTTTGATGAAAAAAGGTATATTTTTTCTTCCCCTTTTATTATTCTCCAAACATCCTTTAATTCTTTTTGAACCATTACTTTTGCTAACCCCGTTTTCCCTATACCTTTTATAATATCTTTATCTTTCATTTTATCCATCACTATATTAAAATCTCCAGCCATTACAATATTTGCATTCTCTACGTTTTCCATATTACTAAACACATTGTCATAAAATTCCATTTGCTTCTCATTTGGCGCATATACATTAAACAAAATATATTTTTCTTCCCCCAGGAAACAGTGCATTATGATAAATCTTCCCCCCACATCCTTTACCATTTTGACAACATTAATTGCACATTTTTTTGAAATTATTATCGCAACACCTCTTGCTTTAGAAGTCCCAAATGCTTTCTCATATATGCCCATATTCTTCATTTTAAGCTCATTTCTGCCATCTTCTTTTTGATGCATTTCTTGTAAAAAAAATTATATCAGCTTTCCTTTTATTCAACAACCCTGCAATCCTCTTCCTTTTAATAATACTACCCAACCCATTGACATTTAAAGTTATTAATCTTACTTTATTTTCCATATCTCAATTTTTAATTTTCCCAGTAGGTCTCCTAATGTGACACTATTATCCCCCCTTCCCCCACATATATCCCCCATTTCCCCCCTTCCAATCCTGGGTTGCCCCGGGCAATGGCTCCTCTTCCCCTCTTCTTAGAACCCTTCGGGGGGGATGGCAGACACCCGACATGGAACCCAAACAGAACTCCCCCTCCCTTGCTCTTATTATCCCTCTTTAAACTGTTTCTTAGTCACAAACTGCGTCCTCCAGCTGCCCCTTCTTCTTCTCTTTCTTGTTCTTCCTCCATCAAACCCAAGCTCCTCAGCAGATCCATTCCTTGCTCACATGATGTTATTCTCTGTTGTTTCCCCTTGTAGGTAAATCTCAGAAATACTGGATATCCCCAGCTATAAACAATTGAATTCTTCCGCAAAATAGTTGTACACAGCTTCACACTCTTCCTCCATTGGATGGTTTGGTAACAAAGATCCTGATAGATCTGTATCTGTGAAGATTGAAACATCAATTGCCCAGCACTTCTGATAGTTTGCATCAATTTCTCTTTTTTATAAACGTTGGCGAATCTTACAATTATGTCTCTTGGGGCCATCCCACTCCTTTTAGGGCCAACTCTGTGGATCCTCTCAATATCTTCTTCAGCCCATGAACCTTGAGAGTCCATCTCCTTAATCCATTGCATGACCTTGTCTTTCAAAATCTTTGAATGTTCCCCTTGCTGTTCCTGGAAGAATCTAATACGTATATTCATTCTTCTATCTCTGTCTTCCATAGAGATTAAACGTAAGTCCATACCCTGTAAAAAAAAATCTTGCACCTCTATCTTCTCTTTGTTCTGCCCTGATTGTTGCTCCAAAGATTCAAATCTGTCATTAAACTTTTGAAGACTGCTTTGTAATTCCACTTGAGAAATCTGTACCTTCTTCACCTCTTGCATAAGCTCTTTCTTCTGTTTCTCTATCATGCCTTGAATGCTAGCCAGTAACGCTTCAGATGACATTGACTCCACTTGTGGTTTTGTTATCTTAGGAACTGCTCCTGGCTTAGCTCCATCTTTATGATTCCCACCTCTGGATTTCGGCAGTCCTGTTTTCCCGTTCGTCATAGCTGTTACTGAATTTTCTGAATTCTTTCTAGTCAGGCGAGACCAACTTTTATCTGAGGGGTGTTCTTTCACTCTTGACCACTTTTTTGGCAAGGTTTCCTTACTTTTCCCCCCTTTGTTGGTCATCAGACATTCAGCCAACAGTTACAGCGTTACAGCTCTCTACTGCCTCTTATTAAAGTCTCTGCTAATTAACCAATTAGCAAATACTGTCCAGAGTCCTCCGTAAGTACAAATTCTTCTTTACTTTGTTTAAAAAAATTTTTTAAAATAATTTTATTGATTTCTACATATAACATAACAATACACAATACAAAAGCCTCAACAGCCCCCCGTGCTCCCTACCCCCCGAGACCTTCTAACCCTGTTGCTTATAAATTCCCCAAAACTGCATTGATTCTTTAGATGGTGTATATCCTCTCCCCTTTTCTAAAACATATTCTAGAAACATAGCCCAAATCCTTCCAAAATCATTCTTTTTAGTTAATCCCATCTTTACTTTCATTGCACAAGTTAATCTGTCATTAATAGCAATATCCCACACTCCTTTATACCACTCTTCCATACAATAATCCCCTTGTGTTTTCCAATTTTTGGCTATCATAAGTCTTGCCTGAGTCAGGAGATTATTTATTAATTCTTTAATATTATTATTACCATATTCTTTATCAAATAAACCCAATAAAGCTATCTTCGGACTTGCCTCTACCTTTTTGTCCACTATCTCATTTATCTCCTTAAAAACTCTCTCCCAAAATTTTTTAACATGTTCACAAGTCCACCACATATGGTAATATGTCCCCAGTTCCTGACAACCCCTCCAACAATAACTTGACGCCTTCTTATCTATCTGATGTAATCTTACCGGAGTGAGATACCATCTCCAAATAATTTTATACTGATTTTCTTTTATCCTTATAGAAAATAACTTTAAATTTCTTGATTCCCAGATCTTTCTCCAGCTGTCCCCATTGATCTGAATTTTCAAATCCTCTTCCCAGATCATTTTCAAGCTTTCATACCCCTTATCCTCATCCACTAATATCTTATAAATCTCACTCATTAAACCTTTTTTACTTCTACTATCCATTTTATTTCCTCCCATCTTCTGTCTAACCTCAATTAACTTTTCAAAGCTTGTTTCCTTTCTACACTCCTTATTTTGCTTCTTCCATTTAACTGTCCACTGTTCCAATTGCATACTCTTAAACCATAAATTTTCCTGACCCATTAATATTTCTTCTATTTGTTTTTTATTGGTCATTTTCATTACCCAATCTTTCAATTTAATTATTTTTTTCCCCCTTAATAACCCCTCCAATTCTCCTCTCAAATTACCTGGGAAGTTATCCATTATAACCACTGGGGACAGAGGAGAAATTCCCGGCATTAATTTCTTCTTATATTTTCCCCAAATATCTCTAATATTTCTTAAGATGGGATTAATTATTTCTTTCAGCTGAATCTTTTTTATATTACTAAAGAAAACATTCTGTAACTTAAACTCTAGTTTCTTTGTCTGCGGTTCTAGCCATTCTAAATCCTCATCCCCTACTATACTACTTATAACATACCTTAATTGGTTAGCAATATAATACATCTTTATATTAGGTAAACCTAAGCCTCCTTCCCTTTGATTCTTATACCAATTTATTTTATTTATTCTTGGCTTCTTATCCCCATTACAATAATTATTTATCATAGACTGCCAGCTCTTAATTTCTACTTCCGATATCTGAATTGGTAACATCCTAAACAAAAAGTTAATCATTGGTAGTATCTTCATTTTAATTACCGCTATTCTACCAAACCACGACAGCTTAACCTTCCTATAAGCCTCTAACTTCTGTAATATTTTAATTTTCAATCTACTAAAATTTATTTCTTCTAACTTTTCTAACTCTTTAGAAATAAAAACTCCTAAGTAACTCAATATATTTTTAACCTTCAAACCTAACCTTAAACTTAACTCATCCTCTTCTACCTTATCATAGTTAAAAAGCATCATATTAGATTTCCCCCAATTTATCTGCAACCCCGTAACCTCTCCAAATTCCCTCAAATGTTTTTGGAGTCCTTCTATATTCCCCCCCGGATTTTCTAGTGTCAATAAAGTGTCATCCGCAAACATATTAATTTTTATTTTATCCTGTTCTCCTATCCCTTTTAATTTCTCATCTTCCCTAATACAATTTGCTAACATTTCAATCACCATTGCAAATAATATCGGGGAGAGAGGACACCCTTGTCTAGTACCCCGGGCTAAGGTAATCTGTTGTGTTAGGCCATCATTTACCAACACCTCTGCCTTATTATTTGCATACAACTGATTAATCACCCCCACAAATCTTTCTCCAAAGCCAAATATTTTTACAATAGTTTTTAACGCCGGCCATTCCACGCAATCAAAGGCTTTAAAAATATCCAATGCTATCAATCCTGCTTTTAAATTTCTTCTTTTAATACTATTTATTATGTTTAAAACCCTCCCTATTAAATTTGGCATCTGCCTCCCTGGAATAAATCCACATTGATCCTTTTTAATATAATCATTTATAAAGGTATTTAATCTTTTTGCCATAATCGCTGTGAAAATCTTAGCATCCTGATTAATTAACGATATAGGTCTATACGAAGCTGGATCCATCAAGTCCTTATCCACTTTCGGAATTAAAATTATCAAGGAATGTTCCCACGACGGCGGGGTCTTCTCACCCTTTATAATATTATTAAATAATTTCTCCATTTTTGATACTAAAATTTCCTTAAATATCTTATAATACTCCGGCCCCAGTCCATCGACTCCTGGAGATTTACCTCCTTTCAATTTATCAATACTCTCCTCTATTTCTTTTTCCGTCACCAAAGCTTCCATGTAATCCCTATCCTTATCTTTTAATTTTACCTTCCAATTTTTCTCTACATATTCTTGTATTCTCATTTGTGGAATCGCATCTGAAGTATATAATTCCCGATAGAATCCTTCAAAAATTTTTAATTTATCCCTCATTAAATTACATTTTTTCCCCATTTTGTCTTTAATTGTAGCTATTATATTTTTCTCCTTCTTTGATTGCGTTGATCTTGCCAGCATCCTAGAATTTCTGTTACTATACTCAAAAAAATTCCTTTTCATATATATTAATTCTTTTTGAACTCTTTCTATGTCCTCCCCCTCTAATTCCTTTTTTTTTGCTTGGAGCTGGGCATATATACGCATATCCTTCTTACTCCTAAATTGTTGCTCTAATTCCTTAATATCTTCTTCAATCTTTTTACTATGTGCCTCTTGTTGTCTTCTTAGTTTACACGTTTCTCTAATACAAATACCCCTCACTACTGCTTTCATCGTGTCCCAAACCATCCCCTGCGAGATTATCCCTACTTCGTTTATTTCCCAAATACTCTTAATCTCCTTTTTCATTTTCTCAACAATATTTTTATAATTTAAAATCCTAGTATCTAATCTCCATCTTTTTGCCTCTCTATAATCTTTCTTTACTTTAATATCCATAGTCATTACTGCATGATCTGAAACTTTGATTACATCAATTTCACAATCCATAATCTTCGAAAGCATATTCTTTGTCACAAATATATAATCAATCCTAGAGAAACTCTTATATTTTGGTGAATAAAAGGTGTATTTTGTTTCGTCCCCTTTTATTTCTCTCCAGACATCCTTTATTTCTTTATGCTCCATTACTCTTGCTAAACCTGTTTTCCCTATACCTTTTGAATTATCTTTATCTTTACTTCTATCCATCACCATATTAAAATCCCCTGCCATTACCATATTTATGTTCCCTAGATTCCCAATAATTCTAAACACTTTATCATAAAATTCCACTTGCTTTACATTTGGCGCATATACATTAATCAAGATATATTTTTCTACCCCCAGGAGACCCTGTAATATAATAAATCTTCCCTCTACATCCTTTACCACCTTAACAACATTAAATGCACATTTTTTAGAAATTATTATTGCAACCCCTCTTGCTTTTGAAGTTCCATATGCTTTCTCATATATGCCCATATCCCCCAATTTTAATTGATTTCTTCCATCTTCTTTCTGATGCGTTTCTTGTAAAAATATTATATCAGCTTTCTTTTTTCTCAAAAGCCCTTCAATTCTCTTCCTTTTAACAACACTACCCAGCCCATTTACATTTAAAGTTACTAATCTTAATTTGCTTCCCATATCTCCATTTTTGGTTTCCCCTTCAGGTCTCGTTCTGTGACACATTTAACCCTCCTCCCCCTCCCCCCCTCCCCCACATGTACCCCCCACTTCCCCCCTTCCAGTCCCAGGTCGCCCTGAGCCAAGGTTCTTCTTCTTCCCCTCTTCTTAGAACCCGTTGGGGGGGGGGGGGAACGGGAAACACCCGACATGGAACCCAAACAGAACCCCCTCTCCTTTTCTTCCGTTGTTATCCTTCTTACTATTTGTCTCAGTCATACAACACTTCCTCCAGCTGCCCCTCCTTCTTCTTTCTCTGCATCTTCCTCCATCAGCCCCAGGGACTTAAGCAATTCCAACCCTTGCTCACAAGAATTTATTCTCTGTTGTTTCCCTTTATAGATGAATCTCAAGAAGACCGGATACCCCCAACTGTAAACAATTGAGTTCTTGCGCAGAATGGTTGTACAAAGCTTCACACTCTTCCTCCACTGGATGGTCTGGAAACACAAATCTTGAAATATCTGAATTGGTGAAGATTGAAACATCACTTGCCCAGCACTTCTGATAATCTGCATTAATTTCTCTTTTTTGTAAAAGCTGGCAAATCTCACGATTACATCTCTTGGAAGCGTCCTGCTTCTTTTGGGGCCCACCCTGTGGACCCCATCCAGATCCTCTTCAACCCACGATCCGTGAGGGTCTAATCCTTTTATCCATTGCATGACATTTGCTCTCAAACTCTTTGGATTTTCTGCTTGCTGTTCCGCGTATTTTCTAATGCGAATATTCCTCCTTCGATCTTTATCCTCCATAGAGATTAGCCGTAGATCCAAATCTATTATTCGTTCTTCATTGTGCTCCAATTTAACACTGTTTTGCACAACCTGTTGCTCCAACGATTCATATCTGTCACTGATCTTTTGAAAACTTGTTTGCAATTCCACTTGTGAAGACTGAATCTTTTTGACCTCCACCAACATTTCCTGCTTATGGCGCTCCATCAAACCTAACAGATTAGCTTGAAGCATCTCCAGGGACAGTGCTTCTGTTTGTTGCTTAGTTGCCTTGGGAACCGCTCCTGGCTTAGAGCCATCTTTGATAATGCCAGCGGCCGAAGCCTGCTGCGCAGCCTTGCCGTCCGCCATATCTGCGGCCGAATTCTCTGAATTCTTGCGAGACAGGCGAGTCCAACTACTGTCAGAGGGGTGCTTCTTTACTCTCACCCACTTTTTACCATTCAACCTTTTCTTTTTCCCCCCTCTGTCTGACATCAGATATTCAGCCTACAGTACAGCTTGACGGCTATTACTAGCTTTATCCAGGCATTTGTTAAAAGCTAATTCCAATATAATGTCTCTAAGGCAAGGTAAGAAGTAATTCTTTTAAATTTATTGCAGTTTATATCAGCAAAGCACAGTTCTAGTCCCGTCGACTCCCCCGAGTTTTCAGTGTCCCACCGATGATTCAGCGCCTCCCTTCCACTTTTTTAGCTTCTGTAATTATTCCCCTTGCCAACATTTATCTTGACTTACGCTTTGAAGATCTATTAATTAGAATAACATGCTTTTACTTATCCGTCATCTCGGAGAGAGTGAAAGTTCGTCTGCTCACTCCATGACCGATGCTCCGCCCCCACTTTGTTTAAAATTGTATTAACAGAGATATGTGCTGTTTGTTGTTCCAGTCCCAGCTTGGCTGTTCTCCCGACTCGTTAAAATGCCAGGCAGCTGTTTTATCTACAGCCTCACAATTATCTTCTTTTTATTCTTTGATAATTCCCGTACTTAACATTTATCTCCGCTTACAGTTTGAAGTTTTCTTAATTGGGATATTCTTCTTTTTCTTTTATCTCCCGAGGGAGGAGAGACAATCTCCGTCCGTTTACTCCATAACGGAAGTCCCGCCCCCCGCAATATGCTTGTTAAAAGCACACAATTATCAGAAGAGTGGTTAATAACAACAACAACAACAACAACAACAATAATATCCTAGCAAAACTTTAATGATTTAGATGATATAGACCAGGGCGTAGATTAGAACATGAAATATAAAATAATTCAGGGCAGATAAGACTATTAATGGCTACTAGTTATGATGACTATATGCTACCTCCAGGTTCAGAGGCGATATGCCCTCATGTCTTGCTTCTGAGCTTATCAGAGGCATCTAATTGGTCATTATGGGAAATAGGATATTGGTATAAATAGGCCTTTGGTCTGGTCCATCATTGCTCAACTGTTCATGTTTCTGTGTTCTTCAAATTAATACTTAACTTGTTTACCCTATGGCCTGATATTCAGTCAAGTAGGAAGCAGGAACTGCAAAAGTGACTGGGTTCAGACAACACGATAACTAACGGTGATTTAAATAGTTAATGGTTGGTTATTTAACCCACAGTGGGTTATTGTGTTGTGTGGAGAGATTTTTTAAAACCAGTGGTTAATAACCCACACAAAGAAACAATGCTATGCAGAGTTGGCTATTTGAACCACTGTTGGTTATCAGGTTGTATGGTGGACACCATTAGTTATTTTATCAGACAATGAGTTGCAAGGCAAGAGAAGTCAAAGTGGCAGCTGCTGCTCTAGTCCAGCCAGCAGGATAGTTTTGCGGAAGCAATGGCTGATGGGATACTAGCAGGAGGACTGTAGGGGGGAGAGAGTGGGGATGAATGAGTCAACTCAACGCTGATCCTAATCCACACCACAGTTGATTATTATCATGTTGTGTGGGGAGTACCCCCTAGATAAACAACTACTGAGTTGTTTATTACCCCACCATTGACTATCGTGTTGTCTGAATGCAGCCAGTCTTGACATTCTCCACTTCGGTAGAATAGAGTTGCACCAAGAAATTCTATGAACCCATAATAGTGTATCATGTGTCCAGCAGAATGTTTAGAACAGGATTATCTAACACATCTGGTTGTGTCTGTTATCCAAAGGTTGCTTAAGATAGCTTCAAGGTGAAAAGAAAAGGAGGGAAAATAAATGATAAGGAAGTAATTAGAAAAAACCGTGGGGAGTTTTGAGAATTGCTGACATTGCAACCCTATGTATATTTATTTAGAAAGAAGTCCCACTTTGTTTAATAGAGTTGCTCCTGGGTAAATGTGCATAGGATTGCAGTCTGAAAATAGGATGAAAAACAGCAGAAGAAATACTGTGGATTATTGTGTTGAATTTTAGCCCAAAGGGAAAAGACATAGAATGGGTGAATAATAGATAAAAAAAGATCTCCAAGACCTTAAGCCATATTGGTGGGTAAAAAAGCTCTTATTTAAAATGTCAGCATTTATTTCAGCTGAGAACTTCAGCACAAGGCCTGCCATAGTGAAGGCATCCAGGGATTTTGAGTGAATGAGACTTTATTATGCATATATCAAAGGCTATTCAATGTTCTTTCTGCAACATCAGCTTCTATAAACTTTACATTTGCACAAATTTATTTTGCTTGCAGAGACTACATTTCTTAGATGAAGGTAATAGAAAGTCTATAGATCAGTGAGTTGTTTATTAAACTTTTTAAGGTGGCAATGAAGGTAAAGCACATTTGAGCTGTGGAAGAAAATAGCATTAGATAATATTCAGACACTATAGCTAGAAGGCAGTTGACTGTACAAGTCAAATGCCCTCCAAAATAAGTATGTTTTTATAGCCAGAAAATATGTATTCAAATTAAGCTCTTTGGGTCATATCTCAGTTTTGGGGCTACAGCTCCTTGCTGATATCTTAAGTTCACACAGTGAAGAAATCAGGACACCTGATGAAGATCTTCATAAGCAAAAAGATTCAAAAAGGTGATAGGTAGGTTCCAGACTATAGAGGTATTTAAAGGTGAGTCCCAGAATGTTGAATTATGACTGGATGCTAATTTAACACCAAATTGGTTGAATAGGTTTCTGCCTGCCTACCTCAGCCATTGGATATATATATATATATATATATATATATATACACTTGGCAGTGTATTTAAACCTTTCTCCCTGCTGCATAGATTGCTGGTGAAGGGAAGGATTTTTCAACAGCTGCCACAGTAGTTTATGAACCTGAAGCAATATGGAATGTATCAGTAAGTACAGATTTTGAATGAGCAAATGAAGGCACTCAAGAATGGGAGGAATTCCACAACCCTACAGTCTTGAGTGAAGTGGGGGATTCAGAACTCTGCATACTACTATTGGCAGAGGCGCTCACAAAGTAGATCAGTAGCTGCCCAGGGGAGTCAGGGACCACATTTATTCGATTGGGTACTCCATATCTTGACTCCTGAGAGGGTACAAATGTTGATCCATCACATTGTTTCTGTTATTTAATACTTGTGAAAATTTCCCTCCTTTCCAGCAAGAAAGCAGAAGCATGACTGAACCAAACAACAGTGTGTTGGCATATTCAGTTTTGTTCTTCACTATTAATATTATCCCAGCCAGTAGTTTCTGATATCCCTGGGATCATTTGGATAAACCTTACCACTCTATTGTTCCTGACACCTCAGTGGTTCATTAGGTAAACTAAATTAAATGTGGGTCTAGTGATTTCAGTTTTACTATTGGGAGTAGATCCACCCTAAAATGTCCAAAGAATCAACAACTGCCACCATGTTAAAGAGCAATAAGGTCAAATGTCAGTGGGGTGGTGAATCCACTCTGAGTTTCGGTCAAACCCAGTCAGAATTCTAAAGAAGGGCACCTTGGATAGCTCCTTTAGAGTTCTGACTGAAACCTGGAGTGGATTCACTGTGCCTCTGACATCAGAACCACCAGCCTCCACTGGTAAGACTCTTATGGAGAGAAGATCTAACTGGAGTACCACGTTACAGTTCTATCAGCTGCAGAGTCCTGAGGGGCAAATCTGGTCTGCTTAGGGTTCCAATCCAGCATTCCCCAGATGGTCCTACCTCCTTCCTTTGGCCCCGTCCCTTTTCCCACCAGTGCTCATTTAGTCTTTTCCTAGTTTTATGCATTTTTTTCTCCATTTGACAAGGTTGAAATGCTTCTCCTCAGGCTTAACTACTGGCAATAAGAGTTCAACTATGCTGGTATCTTTTGTCCCTGCTCTCGCCTTCAGTTCCACCCACCACTGGAATGCATCACACATACCCCAAAAGGTTCTCTGAAATGGAATTTGGCTTTTGGGCTGAGAGAGGTTCTGTTCCCTCCACCACCTAAGAACACAGAACATAGTTTTGTCATACCTTGGCTAAGAATATCGAGGCATAAATGTGGGATGAGATACCATTAGAATATATATATATATATATATATATATATATATATATACCCAGATCAGATCAGCTGAATTGAATAAAATGTTAGTTCTATTAACAAAATACAGACAACATAGCATTGCAAAGAAATAAGCACAGAAAATGCCGGCTCTAACTTCTAAAGCAAACTAGGTAAATGGCATTAGCAGATCCACAGCAGCAGGCAGTAGATTTGGGTTAGTAACCTGCAATCTGTCTCGCTACCCTCCTAGCAGAAAATGTAGCATAAATTTAGGGAGCATAGCTTTTTGCTAAATCCAACTGAAGCCACCTAACACAAAACCCGAATGTCAATTTCAAGACCTGATGCATCAACATGATCGCATGACCTCCTTTAGGATATCAGGCAGGAGTGAAACAATGGACAACCAATCAAAGCACATGTGCTTGCTCCTTAGGAAGAAAAGCAGGACTGGGGACTAGATGAAACAAAGATCAGATACAGATTATATGCAAATTCTAAATTGCATTATTTTCTGATATCTCTTAGACTTTAACCTGTGGGGTTCTCTGCAAAATGTAAAACAGGAGAGCTAAATTTACTTTCCATTCCTCATGCTGGTTTTAGAAATGAACGTGATGGGATGGTACAAGTAACAGAAGGTTGATTTTTCTCTGTTCTTGATCCTTTTATTGAACACTTATACCATTATGAATTTTTTTCTGTAGAAACTGTATTCACTTCCTCTTGTTTTGAACATTCTCCATAGATGTTTTTGTAGCTGGAAATAAATGTACGGTACATGCTCTGATCTGCCTCAGAAGGCTGCCTTTGTGCAGTGTTACCGGAGAAAGTGTTACATAACTAAGTCCTTGTTATAAGTGGTCAGCATTGCTGGGGAAAATTTCTGAACAAAGTGTTGAAAACAGATTGTCATCAGTACACAAAAGAAGCTCTTAGTGTCCTTGTCACTCTTCCACTACTCCAGTTCTCTTCACAGAAAGGTGAAATCTTTGCCAAGGCTGTGCTTTGACAAGTAGCCTCCTTGGCGCAAAGCTCTTTTCCCTCAATATCTGAGGCAAGAAGTACAGCACTGTCATACCAATATAATATAATGAATTAGTATGGATTAGGAATCGGGAAACCCAGGTTGAAATTCCCACCCAAGTACCAGCTAGGCCTGACCGTGCTTAGCTTCTGAGCTCAAGTGAGATTGGGTGTGCTCAGAGTAATATGACAACAGGTTAAAGCACTAGGTCTCCCATCCAAGTGCTAACCACACCCTAACCTGTTAGCTACAGGCCTGTTCATGATGGTATGACTGTAGGTAAACCTGGACTCATCAAATCCTCACTCGGCCATAGGCTCACTGGGTGACTCTGAGCCAGCCTCTCTCTCTCTCTTAGCCTAACCTATTTCATAGGTGGCTCCTACCTCATACAATGTTGCAGCTAGGTAATATTAGACCCTGGGCAGAATGGTTTTATGTAGGCCACCTTTAGATGGCCATCTGCATTACTTCAGTTGTGAAGCACACAAGTAACATTTCATTCTCTCCCACCCACTCCAATAGCCATTCCATGCCTCACAACTGCTTCTACATTTGTGTTAGGCGAGAACACTAACAACTGAAGTGTTTGCTAGCTCTGATAATGATGATGATAATATCCGGAGCATGTGCAGTTTTACATTTTAAAAATCACCTAAATCATAGTACCATCATGACTACAGGAATAAAAAGGAGTTTGCTTCTGCACCTCCCACTTTCTGGGTGGTCACTGGGAGGCTTCCTGGGCTGCAGGTCCTTGGTCATTGGCCCTTTGAGGCATCACTTACCTCACCACTGAACTCCTCAGAGAAAGGGCAATTGTTATCTGGTCCACCAGGAGGGGAATATTAAACCTTCCTTCTATCAAATCAGTACCATATTTTATTTGTTACCAATTTATGTCACTAGGTAGCCTCCCCAATGAAGAGTTAAATAGATAATTAAATAGATAATCTTTGGATCCATGGATGTTGTGTCAAAGGCAGGTGGCTACCATCCTGTATGGCACGCCAGCCCCCCACAGCAGTATAAATGTCATAAAAAGAAATAAAAAGGGGGTTCCTAAGTGAAATACAGTGTCATTTGTTCAATCACAACGGACCTATACAGGTTGAATCAATTCAAGAAAAGTATAGCTGCTGTCAACCTAACCCTCGTCCCTGCAACATTTATTCAAGAAGATATGTGATATAACATCATCATAGAGTTTTCCACTCTATGAACTAGCTTGCTGGGGGTGAGGAAACTGAGTGCAATGGCATTACCTCACATCTTCTTTAACAAAATGTTACCAGGATAATGTGTGCAGAAGACTCAGCATAGCTGCTGTATTTCCCTTGCCACCACACTATGCAAATTGGTGTTTGTCAGCCTAGCTAAACACATGGGTAATCCATGCCTCTTAGGTTTGGATGTAAGCCAGAGCATCTCTACATGAGCGATTTAGTACACATTCGTGATTGGCTACTCATGGAAGTTTGCAGGTCCTTTACCTGACATCATCAATCTCTAGGAGATCTCCTGCACTTTCCACTGTAATCTCACTTTTTAAAAATTGGAGATAATGCAGGATTTAAATTATTGCGGGATGTTCCTAATGTGTAAAGCTGGCGCAGTGCTATAATTCCACCACTAGGTGGCAAGATTTAATTGAACAGAATAGCATTGCCAAGAGGGGCAGTTTTCAATTCAAAGTCATGTGGTCACTGTCTAAAGGAGCCAGTTGTAAACACAGAAAGTCTCCAGAAGAAGAAACCCCAGTAATAGGGTGACCAGATAAAATCCAGGTCAGGGTTGATGTAACTTTAACAGTTGTAGAGAAAAGGGAATTTCAGCCAGTGTCATTTGTATGCAATTAGTTCCTGGTGAAATTCTCTCTTCATCACAACAGTTAAAGTTGCAGGGGCCCTGCCTTCTTTTGTATATGGTCACTCTAGTACAGTGCATGCATCTTTAACTGTTGTGATGAAGAGGAAATTTCACCAGGAACTAATTGCATACAAATGACACTAGCTGAAATTCCCTTTTCTCTACAACTGTTAAAGTTACATGAGCTCTGACCTGGATTTTATCTGGTCAGCCTACCCAGTAAGGGTGCAGGGTTTTTTCCTTAATGTAGAGACAACCACAGTTTCATCTATGGTTTAAACTGGTGTCGTTCCTGTACTGGAATCACAGAAACTTAAGCCACAGAGAATATGAGCAATGGTCCCCTTCACATAAGTCCTGGAATCATGAAAAGAGAATGCATGAATCATTGACATACTCCATGAGCCACTGACAATGCATAAGTCATTGGCATACTCACACTTCTGGGTTACATGCAAAGTAGACCCAATTGGCTTAAATCTAGTTTAATAGAGGTGTCCATCACAGTCACCAGTGCTCAAATTCCAATTTTTAAAGGCTACCAAGAGCCATGATTTAGCTCAAATTGAGGAGACTCACCAATAGGAGCTAGTAGATTTCTTTAAGAGTCACGCTACCTTTTCACTCATAAGCACTGACACCACATTAATGGATAACAGGATATTGGCCTTTACTCCCAACATATTTTTCTTGCTGAAGAGGCTCACATGTCACTTTTCCAGGGTATGCTTAAAGTATGTGAGCCACTAAAACCAGATAGTCAGTCATTTATTTACCTTCCTAAACAAGCATAAGCAGTTATAACTGTAACAATGTTTTAGGAACCAGTGACAATATTCCACCTCCCACTTGGTCAATTTAACAAGGTTTTAAGTTATGCCACAACTGGATATGGAAATGCAGCTTCTTGGTATCAGACAATTCCAAAGCACTATGCACCTGCATGTCAGAAATATCATGGGAAAATAAGAGATTGTACAGGAGGAAAAATAACTAGTGCTAGCAGAGACTAAGTTGAATTCTGCAGAGGAATTTAATCCTGCCCGAAGGCTGTTACGATTTTATGAAACCAGAACATTTCTGCAAGTGACTCCAAAATCTTAAAATGTAAGCAGAAAAGGATCAGTGGACCAAGTTGCAGTCTGGGACATGTTCTTGTGAGCAGGAAGGACTAGAAGGCTGGAAGCAGGCTAGAAGCCTTCTTCCCAAGCACAGGTGGCAATTCCTTCATTTTAGGAGTGAAGTTAAGTAAATCAGAAAAAAAATCCTGCCTTGACACTCATGCTTGAGCAGTTTTTCATGAGCAGACCTCCTGGCAGAGAAGATACTATCCAGCTTGACACTTGAATCAGTATGCTGGGGTGTCTACCTTTAAATGGATCTATTCCTAAGTGAGCACCATTGCTTTGTTATTTCACACCACAAATTTACTGGAGGGAAATAGGAACATCTTTGATGGGACGTTCTCAGTTCTCTGGACAAAACTTAGGGCAGGGATGGGGAACGGATGGCCCTCTGGATGTTGGTAGACTGCAACTCCCATCAGCCCTAGCCAGCATAGCCAATAGTGAGGTATGATGGGAGTTGCAGTCCAACAACATCTGGGAGGCCACATGTTCTCCATCCCTGACATAGGGAAATACTAATAGGGAACAAGTTGGCTTTGCTGTTTTCACTGGAACCTACCCGTCAAAATCTTGAGTAAGTGAAGGACTCATAGAATATGAGATCTCCAGCTGTGCAGCTAGGTAATTTTAGACTCAAGGCTTAATGCTTTTATGTGGGGAGGGGCCTCTTTAGATGGAAACATGTGCTACTTTACTTATATTGAAATGTGGCAAGATAGCTCTACTGCATTAGGGGCCTTCCTGCTTATTCTGCTGAATGAAACCCTGGACTTCTGCCCCAAAGCCATGATGGCACACCAAGCTCAACTCTCAAACCCAGAGTACTATGTAAGAATAAGTCAAATGATAGGTGTAGGCATTAAAATTCTCCCGAGCAGCTTCCTTCAATGGTGTTAGTGCTTTGCTAAGCTTTCCAGAGAGCTCTGTCTAGGAACCTCAGAACTTGGATTTGATTACCTGCTTATTTTTACAGGCATAATAATAATAATAATAATAATAATAATAATAATAATATTTATTTATCACCCGCCTCTCCCAATGGATCGAGGCGGGGAACAACACCAAACACAAGCTCGGCTGCCATGATAACATCAGCACCTGTGGTCTGCACTGCACATTATTTCACTAATTGCATTTAGGATTACATACAAATTGTGTACTGCTCTCATCTTCCTAGTGGGTTTTTAATGCACCTACTAACATCTCAAGTGGAGTTTAAACTATGAGCAAAAGAAAGATCAAGATCAAGATCTCTCTAAATGTGCTTTGCATTTGCTTTTTTTAAAAAAAATCTTATTCCATGCCCACATATTTACTAAGCAGCTGCCTCCTTCATGACAGAACAGTATGTTACAACACGCCTCTAAGCCTGTAAATTAGCACAGGCTCTTTGCAGCCTCTCATAGGGCCTGTTCAGACAACACACTAAGCCATGGTTCAGCCGCTAACCCCTTTGCAGCAAGTTATCAGTGTGCTTGTTTAAACTGTGGTTATGTAGCCATCATGGTTAGGAATGGTTCACATGACACGCTAAGCCATAATGTGTAGCTCAAAATGCTTAATCATCATGGTTTAGCATGTTGTCTGAACAGGGCCTGCTCTATGGGAAGGATGCTAGATGTATAAAGAGCATCATATTAAGTCAAACAAGGCTGCAAGGCAATCTGAAGCCAATGTGGATTTAAAATGACTCAAAGAAATGCATGATTCATATATTTGCATTGGCTGCACCAAGTTGGCTTCTACACTAGAGACCGTTAGAAATGCTTTTCTGTAATTGGCTGCATATGGAATAAAAGCAGAGATCCTGCACAGAACCTATTACAGTGCTACATTTACCAGCCCTTTCCTCTAATCACTGTACTTAGAAACATAGGAAGTTTCCTTATACCAAGTTGGCCCATTGGTCCATCTAGCCCAGTACTGTCAACACTGACTGGCAGCAGCTCTCCAGGGTTCCAGACAGGTGACTTTCTTTGACCTATTTTATTTATTTATCAATTTAAAACATTTCTTGGCCGCCTTTCATGGCAGAAGCCCTCACAAGGTGGCTTACAACAATACAATACATAAAAACAGCTAAAATATTAAAAGCAATAAAAACATAACAATAAAATAGCAATGCAAAACAATAAAACTGTCAATAAAACCAGCAAGAACAATAGCAGCAGTAAGTACTCATCATGGGAAGGCCATGATAAAATAAAATGTTTTTAAGCTCTTCTTAAAAGCCTTCAAGGATGGTGCATGGCGGACTTCCAATGGGAGTTTGTTCAAGAGGTTTGGGGCCACTACAGAGAAGGCCCTTTCCCATGTAGACACTCACCTAATTGTTCTCACAGGTGGGCAAATGAGAAGGGTCTCTCTTTCTGATTTTAAAGTGCAGGCAGGCTGATATGAGTAAAGTCCCAAACCATTTAGATCTTTAAAGGTCAAAAACAGTACTTCAAATGGGGCTTGGAAACACACACATAACCACTGCAGCTGATGCAGTATAGACGCCCCTACCAGTACTTGGCCGGCCACATGCTGCCATCTTCAAAGGCAGCCCCATGTACATCACATTACAGTAGTCCAGCCTGGACGTGACTAGTACGTGGATAACTGAAGCAAGGCCCATCCTCTCCAGAGAGGGCCGAAGCTGACATACCAGCCTAAGCTGTTAGAATGCACTCCTGGACATTGCAGCCACCTGGGCTTCTCCAGTTAGCTCAGAGTCCAAGAGGACTCCCAAACTGCGTATTTGGTCTTTTAGGAGGAATGCAACCCTATCTAAGGTTGTAAACCTCCATCCAAAGTAGATAGTTTCCCAACCCACAAAATCTCCATCTTGTCTGGATTAAGTTTCAGCTTGTTCCACCTTGTCCATCCCAAAACAGCCTCCAGACACTGGTTCAAAAGTTCCATAGCCTCCTTGGGATGCGTAGATGGGAACCAGAAGTAGAGCTATCTGAAGATGCCAAGGGATTGAACCTGGGGTCTTTTTGCATGCAAAACATATGTTCTACTGCTGAGCCACAGCCCTTCCACATACATTTTAAAACAATTTTAGAGGTTTTCCCTCAGCACTACAGCAGCATTTGGGGTGTAGGAACACTGATGCGATCCTTGTAAGAAGTGAAAACTGTCCAGCCATTTTTTAGAACTCTTCCCATTTCCAACCCTTTTTACATATAGTTCATTCCATCCTATGCACTCCCCCTCTTTGGCATTACAGCTGATATCTCCCATGTTTAATGATGGGGAAAGTGCTGTGAATAGCCCTTCTCCAGAGACACACACAAGCATAGCTACCTGTTAATTTGATTCTGTTTAGCATCAGAACCTATTCCAAAAGCCTACATGTGCTTTTATACATTTGTTCTGGCCAGAGATGGGAGCCTGAGTGTTGAGACAGCCATTTTCCAATCAAAAATGGGGTACATGGAAGGTGAGAACACCCATTCACCAATCTTTCCCCCAACAATATGTTTCATGCCCATGTGGCTTGGGAACGTATCTGGCATTATCATTAATGGATTAATCTCAGATTTTTCTAAAACTTTACTGAACATCTACCATTTGGGCATGTTTTCTTGATTGATGTGTTCCTTCCTGGTCCATCTTCCTTGAACTTATGGTTATCCTCACCTCTTTCCAACCATTGTTTGTGCTTTTGTTATGGCTTCCCAAACCAACAGGCACATGTAAGGATATTTACAGCATCCTTTATCATTATAGGTGCACAACATGAACTAGTCAGTAAAGGATTTTCCTCCTAATTGATGTCTAAGTGTTCCACAGTCCTTTTCTCCTCCACTTCTTATCATCATCTCTACAAAACATAACTCGCAGTGACCCTCTATTGCTCTGCAAAAAAGCCATTTGCAAAAGTCTGTTGCTTTTGTGTGTGTGTGTGTGTGTGTGTGTGTGTGTTTTGCAAAACCAGTTCTCTGAAGTCTCAGTTAGAGATATCATAATGCCATGACATTAACTGTATAAAATCACAAGTGCAAAGTCTTCTTGCCCATGGGTCAGGGGTCTGAGATATAAGTCTGTGGTCTTCTTAAATATGAGTCTGGAGTCTTTTAGAGTGGTTTCTTTTAGATCTTCCCCAAACCCTCATTCAGAACATCTAGCAATTCCAGATCAATTTATCTATCTGCAGTTTGAAATAGACTCTTCCTGTTAGCAAAACTATTTAACCCTTTCAGTGCAAAATTAACAGTGTGCTCCTGCCCTCTGCAGCAAGGTGGAATATTGTACTGCTAAAGTTTCCTTTGGGCTTTGGATAGCATAGAAAAACATTTGGGATGCTTATCGTTTAAAAAATCCCTTTGGCATAATTGAAAACCAAAGAGGGCCACTTTCATTTCTATAATTTCTACTAAAACGTTTACTCACCATAAGTCCCAGTCAGTAATAGTCCCTCTCAATGTGTAATAAAAGCTGCTTGCTCACAGCCTCTGATCCTTTTATTGCTTCCTGTTGAGATTACTGATGAACAGCCTCTGATTTGGCCCTTGAATGCCCTCTCCTATGCAGTGCAACTGTCTAGTTTCAACCAAGTCATCTTACTATTAATTTTATACTGTGTAGCTGCTGAGTGTGCTGTTGCATTCAAGTGTATATAACCGAGTCTCTGCAATTCAACCCCAATATTCCTTAACTTAGTTTAGAGCAATTAAATGGTTTGCAAGAACATGCCTACCTTCAAATGAAAACAATGCTTTTCTATTGCGGTGTTATTCAGAAGTTATGCCTGTGTGACAAAATAAAACAAAGAGGCCCTTGTGTTTAGAAATACTCAGCTGATACGAAGGCTGATCCTCAAAAGCTCTTTTGGCACAGTCCCCTGTAGACTGAATTAGGGCCTTTTAGTTTAATCAAGATGATAACTCTTTTCCAGAAGGTAAAGCCTTACTATGTATGATTGAGAAAGACATATTCAAGTCCAGTGCTTCTCCTTTTTATGTAATCTTTGCTTCAGTGCTGGAGAGAGGCAAGTCCCAACCCTCATAGAACTAAATAAAATTTTAAAAAGGCAAAAGATTCACAAAATGGCAGGACTTTGCACTCATGGTAATGTCAATAATTTTCATTGTGTTTGCATTAGTGAAAATGCTAGTATCGAATATTTATTTATTTATTTAATTACATTTGTATACCACCCCATAGCTGAAGCTCTCTGAGCGGTTTACATAAGATTAAAACAATTAAAAACAATATACAAAAATTAAAACAGCAAAAACATACAATATACACATAATATACACATACATTTAAAACCACTGTAATAACTTTAAAAAGCTATAAACCTAAAAATAAAACAAACCCAGGCTAATCAGATTTTGCTAAATGCCTGAGAGAAGAGGAAAGTCTTGACCTGGCACCGAAAAGTTAATAATGTTGGCACTGGGCGGGCATCGTCAGGGAGATCGTTCCACAATTGGGGGGCCACCACAGAGAAGGCCCTCTCCCTTGTTGGTGACCTCCAAGCTTCCCTCAGAGGAGGCACTCAGAGGAGGGCCTTAGATGTTGAACTTAGTATTTGGGTAGGTTCATGTCAGGAAAGGCGTTCCGTCAGGTATTGTGGTCCCAAGCCATGTAAGGCTTTATAGGTTAAAACCAGCACCTTGAATCGGGCTGGTTCACACGTAATGCCAATTCCTGCTTGCCTCTCACCTGCTCGTCACTTCTGCTTTGAATCAGCTTTCTGAAACAACCCAGGAATAAATCCAGATTGTTATTGCGATGACCAAACCCAGTACTCTGGGTTGTTTAGGATTAAACAACTCACACACTGTTCACACATAAGTGTGACAAATAGAGGGTAAAATAACCCACACTTTGCCATGGTGCATGCTGCTGCCACTTTGTATATGCAAGCTCCAGTTGGCGCAATCAGAGGATATTCTGTGACATCTGAACCCGAACATTATGGAACTCTTCGCATAACATGACAGCCCACCAGGGATTATTTAACCCACATGATGGTGCGGGGAGTATTCGACCACCATTTTTAATATGCAACCCCTGTTTAAGAGCTGTCATGTTGTGCAAACCTTGCAAGCATGGGTTACGCAAGGGTTAAGCAACCATCTATTCTGCAGCAGGGCTACCACATCCCCTGCCATAATGCTAAGACAGGGTACAGCTATGTACAGTTCTATAATGGTCAGATCCTGATCCTGTGAAGATCTCAATCTGTAAAAAGTATTTATCACATAGAATTGAAAACCAAATGTGGCTTTTCCCATCATCCCGGAGTTGCAGCTATGACAGAAGATCAACATATGAAGCTAACTTATAGGGCCAGTTGCAGCCCAACACATCTGGAGTGCAACAGGTTGGGGGAGGCTAATTTCAATTCTAGCTAGCCAAATGGGCTCAAATACTCAAATTGGTAGCAATTCTCCAGAATCTCAAAATACCCCTCCCCACCACATCCTATGAAAGACTTTTCTACTAGAGATTGAACCTGGCATAATACATAGGAAGCTGCCCTATACGGAGTCCGTCCATGGGTCCATCTAGCTTAGTATTGTCAACACTGACTGGCAGCAGCTCTCCAGGGTTGCAGGCAGATTTTTTTCCTACCCGATCTGGAGATGTTGCAGATAGAAACCTGCGACCTTCTGCATGCAAAGCCACTGCTCCTCCCTACATAAGGAGAACCTTGCAGGTCGTACATCTGCTAACGCTGCAATAACTCTCTCTTGCCAATGCACCCTAGAAACTGGCACAGCCCAGAAGCTGGTCTACCTCAGCCTTCCCCAAGCTGTTGTTCTCTGTGTGTTGGACGACAACTCCCAGGGGATGCTGGGGATTGTAGCCCATCACATCTGGAGAGGGCACAGCTTGGGGAAGGCTGGTTTACCTCCTCATCCACGTTTGAGGCTAACATTTTGATACAGCTAGCGCTGGGAGAACATCTTCCTTCTACGTCATAAGGTGAAAACGAGTTCATTTCGAGCTTGGCTCAACACCAGTAGAAAAGCGAAATAATGAAAAGCATTTGTGGTCTAGGTTTTCTAGACTGAGCAGCATCTGCTCGGGTGAAATGTGGAAACAGCTGCCATTCCCAGGGCACTCAGAACGCTCATGCGCGGGGGTGGGGGGAGAAATGAGAGGGAGGGGAGACCTCCATCGCCTGGCCAGGGGCGTAAAAACGGAGCTGCTGCGCTACGGTTACTACGGTAAGCTAAGAGCTCCTTCGCTACGGCTTGTGAACGTCAATGGGGTGGAGCCTTACGGGCGGTGAGAGAGAGAGAGATAAAAGGGAGGTCTCGGTTGGATGGATACGCTGTGTTATAGCACCGCCCCCTTGTGGGAACTTATAAGCAGCTCCAAGGGCGATCCAACTGGATTTTTCGCGTTGCCATTACCGCTGGTAGAGTTGGTGTGTCGTTCTTGGTAAGTGGCTTCCGAAGCAATTTGTGCGCACGCCTTTCCCCGTCTTCCACCCTCGCTTTCCTCCATTAGCCTTGGCGGCTCTGCTACATTGGCTTTGGCGGCTAGTTGGGATACCCGGGAGGATACGGTGGGCTCGCGCCTCTATGCGTGCGCTCACTCTCTGGAGGAAGGGGCGTCAAAAGCGGTTTGCCCTACCGGCACGGGTGAATCCGTTGGAACGCTTCCACACTCTTTCCCACAAGTACTTCGTTCCTAAAACAAAAACTCTCGGCGCTTAGGTGATGTGGGTTGTCTAGGAAAAGTTAAACTGGAATATTTTCTGGATT
Organism: Anniella stebbinsi; assembly: GCA_029215795.1. Lineage (NCBI taxonomy): Eukaryota > Metazoa > Chordata > Lepidosauria > Squamata > Anniellidae > Anniella > Anniella stebbinsi. The sequence goes on from JARDYH010000003.1 coordinate 53,797,707, forward strand.
GTTTTTGGTATGCAAATTTGCCTAGGATAATGATTTTCAAATTAGGGTAATTTGCATCGGAAAATTTTCACTTTGCATCAGAAAAAAATCTAATGCCGTAGAGAGTGATATAGTTTAGCCTGTTATTTTGCTTGTAGTTAGTGAACAACGAAGCTTTTAAAACAAAATACTCTATATTAATTTTTTGTCCCAACGCATTTGACCTGCAATACTTGAAGGGGAGAAAATTAACACACATCTAATGTGATTTAAATATTTTAGTATGTAGAATTTTGTGTTTGAATACTTGTAAAATATTAAAGGCAGTAGAGTTGCCACTCTAATAAATTTTAACAACTCAAAGGACTGTGCATTGAAATGCTGACAACCACTAATTTATTTCAGTAAAGTTTTGCTCTTCTCCATTAACTTTGTTGGGGAACCTAAACTTTAGCTGTCACTGCTTGTTAGTTCTATTTCACACTGAGGCACAGATGTATTTCAATGACATATATGTGTTCTCACATACTTGATTGGGATAATCCTTAATTACAACTTTGAAACTGTCAAACTTACCTAGTATTGTGTGCGCATGTTACTGAAGTTATCCTGTGATTAAAGCTATAAAACCTCTGCACATGCTCAGAGGCACACTGTACTTTTCTATTCCCGTGTCTGGTGTTTAGAATAGGTTCTATAATTGACTGCTTGTCCTCAAATAAGAAGGTAATAATCCTTTCTTTTCCTTCCTTCCCTGGTTCTTCCCAAACCCATTAGTTGAATTACTGGCCGTTTGTTGAACCCAGGTCCCTGCTAAGTTTATTTTAAAATGGCAGTACTTGGTTGCTCTAAGCTATGCTTCTATAAGGCTTTACATAGAAGCCAACAGTGTTGCTTAGTGGCCATTTCTGCAAGAATGCTAAATGTTTCTTTCAGCTGAACAACTTTTATATCAAGCCTTCCTTCAGCACCATCCTTTTTCTGAGCATGGTTTGGGACAGTTATGCGACTGTCTTTAGGTGGGGTATGATAAATAGTGTAAAATAATTTGTCTAATATATCCCCTGGACTGTGTTCCGCTCCCTGGCCAGTGTTCCAAACTTGTAAAGTGACTTCCTAAGTAGCTTATTGGTGAGAAAGCAGGAAAGCGACTCAGAAGAATGAAAGAGTCCTTCTGCAGTAGACTGATGGCCCATCTAGTCCACCATTCTCACAGCGGTCAACCAGATGCCTCTGGGAAGCCCACAAGCAGGAAAGGAGCACAGCAGCACCCTTCCGCTCATGTTTCCCAGCAGTTGGTGTTGAGGCATACTACTCACATAGCCGTGACCTCTAAATGATATTACTGGGTGTTGTGATATCAGCTAAAAGTTGGGATAAAAACTGTGTTGGTTTTAATGTGCATGTGCTGTGGGAATCTCTTTGTTATAATTGAGTAATCCTCAATTGGATTTACAGCCACCTGTTGCTATACTGTTAAAACATTTGGGAGGTCTTACACTTAACTGCACAAATAACTCAGAGGTTGGGCTACTAATAGAAGAGGTTGTTGAAGGACTACTTGTAGTGTGGTGCATATTCTGTTTTATTTATATCGCCTGTCTACTAATCTCGTGGAGGTTCCCATCTTCCTGTTCTGCAAAATGCCTCTTTAAATAGATGTGGATTATTTAGAAAAAGTACAGCTACCTGCTGTAAACCCCTTAGTAGAAAGCTAAATAATGTGGGTAATAGGGCTTAGTCACACGTATTGACAGCAAGTTCAGATCACCTGTTTGCTAATGTTAACCCATTTGACTCCAAACACAGTTACTGTCAGGTTGAAGATGAGATAATAGCAAGTTTCAGCTCTTAATAATACACCCATTGAGAAACTAAATGGAACAGATTTGCTGTTCCATTTCTACCAGAAGGTAGAAGTGTACATTGGTGGTATGGTATGGTAGTAGTAAATCTTGGCTGATAATATATTCTATTTTTCAACCAGTGCTTTTATGAGAAGCAAAATGTGTGACTGTTTTGCTTGATGCAAGGATTTGTAAATAACGTGCAATCCTCGCCTTCCACACTTTTAAAACTATTTTGTTTGTAAAATCTTTGTAAGCTGCGCTGGAAGGTTTTTTCACTGAAGAGCAGGATACAAAATCTTGTAACAAATAAGAACAAATAATAAATTTTGAAAGTCTCAAAATTCCTTAATCACTTCTAAAGAAAATCGATTACCATTCTATAGAATGGATTTTTATTCCTCAGCATATAGAACAGGTTCTGTCATGAAGAATTGCAAAAGTAAGGAGTATGGAAAATGTAATGCTTCTGAAGAGAGTTACATAATTCCTTGGCTCTGTCATGTCTGATTCATAGAACTCGTTCTGCAACCTGGCTGCTACAAAGCTAGGCTGACCATATGAAAAGGAGGACAGGGCTCATGTAACTTTAACAGTTGCAGAGAAAAGGGAATTTCAGCCAGTGTCATTTGTATGCAATTAGTACCTGGTGAAATCCTCTCCTCATCACAACAATTAAAGTTGCAGGCACTATACTAGAGCGACCAGATACAAAAGAGGGCAGGGCCCCTGCAGCTTTAACTGTTGTAATGAAGAGGGAATTTCACCAGGTACGAATTGCATACAAATGATGCTGGCTGAAATTCCCCTTTCTCTACAGCTGTTAAAGTTACAGGAGCCCTGTCCTCCTTTTCATATGGTCACCCTATACAAAGCAGAATATTTCCTAGACTGGATGAGCTCTTCTGTGACAGCTGATGGGTTAGTTGTCTTTTATAGTTTAAAAGTGTTTGAGTAACTTTAACTAAATTTATATATTTATACATTTATTTTGCATTTTTAGCTTGCCTTCCTGTGACAATCCGACTCAAGGCAGCTGGCATTGCAGAAGTATGTATCACAAAATAAGTTTTAAAAATATAGCCATAACCATAAAAACACAAACATAATAATGCATAATAATAACCATCCAGATCTGAGGGCTAACCTACAACATATTAAAATTACTGGGATCTGGGACGAAAGACTTAAATCTGGTCATTTTTTTCTGGTATAGCAACTGGAGCAGTATAGAACACTTGTTTAGAGAAATACAGAAAGAAAAATATTTTCATTTCTACTACTTAATACAGAATACAAAGTGCTTTACACTTTCTCCTCCTTGAAATTGCCCTTGAGGTTTAGGTCTGAACAAGATGTGTGATATTGTAATTATTCAGTTAATATATCTAGTTCTTAAATAGCCATAGAGCAGGAATGCAGGACAGGGGAGGGTATAATTTTTCTTCCCTGTCACAGTGGAAGCTTCCTTTCTAGGGAAGCTCCCTTCCTAGGAGAGAGGGGGGACTTTAATTGGGACCACAGGATGGTTGTGGGAGGTGGAGAAGGAAGGCTTTTAAAAACAAAAACACAACCCTGTCCATGCAGCTTCGATTTAAATTTTAAAAAATTGGACATGTTAGTGCTAATCATACAACTAAGACCATTTCTCAAGGGTAAAGATCTCCCACAGGGCTCGGAACCCACAACTTGATTTATTGGGCCCAAGTCAAATTAAACAAGTAGAGCGCTAAATGCAGCTTTACTAGTAAACATGTTTTGTTCTTTAAAATTCTAAAGTAGCTTTGGAACTGTAATCCACCTTGGATCTTTTCTGTAGAGAGAGAGGAGTGAATTGTGTTCAAGATGTATTACGGTTTGGCCCACTTGATGAATGGGTGGCTTCTGAAGCATCTCCTGTAAGTTAAATGTGTGAGAGTACTCTGCTTCCTCTAAGAATTACGGACTGAGGAAGAAATAGATCAGTGCTATAGTATTTTAACAGCACATTGTAGAGATCCACAACTTCTTCAGCTCCAAAGGTAACACTGGAAGCTCTTAACGGATTAGACTAAAAACTGTTAATTACACTTGCACAACATTTCCATAAATGTAGAGGGCAAGTCCTGCTCTTCAGCTGAGTCTCCAGACAGCTTTGATTAACAAGATCCCTGTTAGTCCCAAATAAGTTATATTTTGATTAAGGTTATACTGTTGATCTTATAACTAGGAGCTGGCAGTTGGAAGTCGACAGTCTCTAAAAATGAAGGTTGCCATGGTTAGTAGTTACTCCTAGACCTTTAGTCCTAAAGCAACAACTATTTAAATGTGGAAGATGACAAGGTTCAATGAAGAGGAGACTGAAATACGGGCCATTAAGTTATTTTGCTTAAATCACGAGCTTTCTTGCATGCTTGGGAGGTGAGCATCACAAATTCTTCTTGAGTATCTTGACTTTCACCATGAGCAGTATAGAATTGAGTTTTTAATTGAAGCCAAAACTCCTACACCATTTATGACCAGGGTTCTTTCTTGCATGAGAAACAATAAGTCCCTCACTAGCTTTCATCCTATCTTGTTCTTCTGCAAAGTAGTTTTCTAATCAGAAGATTAAATGCTTACTGTGAAATGATGGAATGTGACTGTTAAATGGTGGAATCTGACATCTTTGTAAATGCAGATTAATATGTCCTAATATGGGTTTGTAGATGATTCACTGAAAGAGCTTCCCATCTTGCCATGTTGGCTACATCTGGAGCACTCCATGCAAAACTGAACTGGAGCAGAACAGCACTGAATACAGTTTGACAGAAGCATCCAAGCATTATCTTTTTGGGGGAGGGTTTTGGAGAATGGTAGCTTAGAACTCAGTTAAAATGTTACAGAGCATGGTTGAATAAAACATCTGGCAATGGCTCTGTGTCACCTGCACTGCTTCCTTTACACTTTATGACCATACATTTACTAGCAGAGAGCTCATTGGGGAAGAAGTTGATTATTAAATCTGAAGCTGAGACACAAGGCTGGAATGCATAGAACATATTCATGAGTGGGCATGTGAAACTCAAGCAGTGAAATGTTGGTGTTAGAGAGTGAATGTTGACTGACTGCCCTGCATTCAAGATCTTTAGAAAGATGAATATGTACTGCCCTTTAAGTTGTCATGCTAGTTTAAAATATAGCTTTGTAACTGTAAACACTAGTGCAGAGAACTAGTGGCCATAATTTTCCTTCCAATAGCGATCATTTTAAATTCACAGCTCCATCCACCAGACTTTACAAGCACATTTCTCTCTATACTTGCTTTGTACAGTGGGAGTGACTAGAGTGGCCTGTAGAAGGGAAGGGGCCTCCAAGATGGCAATTGCCTGCTAGATGTTGCCTCCTCCCCTCCTCTGGGTATCTTTTGAGACAATTGGCCAGAGGAGAAAATTCCATACCAACATGGATATTTATACTAGGGCAGAGTAAAGTATCTTGCATATGCATGAGCAGTGCTATCTTAAACCAGTGCATGGTAATGGTAATGGCCTGAATAAGGACCAGGTGAAAGAAAGAGAGAAACAGGTTCTCAAGAGGCTGATTTTTTATTTATTTTTCCAAAGTTGAAGAGCCGGAATGCTGGAGAGAGAGAAAAAAATCTCTCTACAGATAATAGCACAATGACCCTGACATTTACTTAAAAGATAACACCTGACAAAAAAGAAAAAAAAAGTGTGCAGGGTTATAACACAAGGCTCTGCATACCACTCTTTTCAATTGTTATTTATCAGAGAAATAAATTCTGTTGAGAGGAAGATCTTTGCAAATACCTTCCTACAAGTAAGATTTCACAGATATTCTTTTGATTAGAAATATATTGCATGTATGTAATGAAATACTAGTATATAAAGCAATTTGTTCTCTTGTAATTTAAAATGTTGAAAAAACAGTTTACATATGTACATAGGCCCCTGTGGCAATATGACAACTTGTTTTTATAATGAGAATATATTTTAAAACATGTTGTCCCCGCCATGTTTTTTACAATATGTATTTTAAATGGTTACAGCCCCCTGAAGAAGGCCGTATAAAGATAAGGCCTTTCGGGCTCTTCAACTTTGGAAAAATAAATAAAAAATCATCATCTTGAGAACCTGTTTCTCCCTTTCTTTCACCGGATTTGGATGCTTTTCTCCCCCTGCTTTTCCTCCTGAATAAGGACCAGCAAATCAAAACTGAATCCCAACAAGACAAAAGGGTCATTGTGAGTAGATGGATCTTTCAAGCAGAAGGAAAATCTTGTATATAGATTGTCATTTGCTTAGAATGTTGTTCCTTATTTGGTTTTGACACCAACAAAACTAGTTAAAATTAAGTTCCTACTCATCAGGAGATGCTTTATTGAGAAAGGAATGCTGCTTGTATTCCTCTTGAGGTCCTATTTCCCTGATTTATGTCAGCTGCTGCATAAATAGTACAGCCAAACCCTTGGATAAATGTAATGAATTCTAACTTTTTAGACTCCAGTGGTTTAAGAATGACAAAGTAATACTAGCATATGACATAGTAAGAAACGTTTTCAACCTATCTTGAGCACTAGCTAATGCCGAAGCAAAGAAAACAGTATTAACCTTTTGAGATGCTTAAAAGCATGTGCTAAGTAGCTAAAATTAATGTTTCTACCTAAAACTGAGCAGCTAAGTCATATATGTATCACACAGTAGACTTGTAACTGTTGCATAGGGAATGCACTGATGTCCTATTTTGGATTAATTATTAATCTTATTTTCCCACATTCCAAGAATGTTTACCTCTGAACAATGGACACTCTACTATTTAGCAGCCTTTCCTTGTAAGGTTTGCTCGGTCACTCTCCATAATGACTAAACTGAACCCTATGTTCAAGCTTTTAAAACCAACAGAACAGCAGTGCTTTATTTAAGATTCTTTCAACATTGTGAACTGGCTATTGGTTTTCCCCCCCTTTATGCTTCTCCCAGACCATTGGTACTTCAGCCAGTTTCACACTGTAACATGAGGAATTTATTTTCACATGTGGAACTGTGGGTTTGCATGAGTCCTTTTGTTTGCAAGGCAGCAGCTCCACTATTTCAGCTGTACAATATATACTCTTGAAGGAACAGAGTTCATGGGAGGGGTGGCAGCTGAGTTGCGATCCAGGAGCTGCTGTTTCTCATGTTGGCTGGCTGGTTTGTGGATTGTTCTTGTGAGTGACATGGTTCCCAATATAATATGGGAATCCCTTCATTACAACATGAAACAAGAAAAGCTGCAAGATAAAGATGTGGACAGATATGTTACGATTTCTGGCTTTAAATGAGTAGAATTTACAATGGCACTTTAGAAAACAAAAGGAGAGCACCCCATTTCTCTTGAGAGGAAGCAATGCCCTGTATGAAACATAGTATCTCAATTCATATTGTTAGCATGTTCAGAGAAGAGGAAAAACAATGGCATACAGCAGTTTCACCCCAACCTGGTACCCTCCAGATGTGTTGGACTAAAAGTGCCTGAATGACCCTACCAGCCAGGCTGGCTGAGGCATGCTGGGAGTTGAAGGTCAAGGCATCTGTAGGGCTCCAGATTGGGAAAACTGGCATAAAACAATGTATGTGTACTGGATTACCAGTATGATAGGTAGGAACTGACACATGCAAACTGACTTTCCATTCAGAAAACTGGCAAAAACTGATTGCCTGTCACCTTCTACATACATTGCAATCGGAACTGGGTATACTTGAAACTTTCTTAACGATTAAGAATGCTAGCATCCTTAACACAATTTAGCAAAATGAGATTTCTAATAGATTGTAACAACTCTTGTGATCAGCTTTAACCTAAAAGAAAAGTGAAATGGAAAAAAGCTTTTAATTCCAGCAATACTAGCTATAGAACAGAGGTGGGGCGTCTCGCACCCGGGAGCCGAATTTTGTCCTCCCAACGCAGCCATCAGGGGTTGCCCAGATGGCCTCACCCCCTTTCCTCCAAACACTGAATGTTGGGTGTTTTCCCAGCTTTTATGCAGTCCCCCAACCCCATTTTAAGAAGCTTGAAATGCCTTACTGGCAGTAAGAACTTTTAGCTAAAATAGTTTTTGTAATTTTGGCCTCATCCCTTTTGCTTTTGGCCCTGCTAACCACTGGAATGTGCCTCCTGAGAGCTTCTCTGAAATTGAATTTTGCCGTTGGGCCGAAAGATGTTCCCCATGCCTGTTAAAGGAGATGAGTGTACAAGATGGCCATTTCAGTGGCTCAAAGGGAGGTGCACTGCACTGCTCCCTTTAAGTGCAGTAAACGATTTGGGACCAGGGTATCTCAGAAATTGGTTTCCCATATGAGCTCAGTTGACTCGCTCAGCCAAACCCCTTGTCTCCCCTTCTGACAGACGTTTTGCGGGTGGGGCAACAGAAAGGACCTTTGCTAGTTTGCAGTCGTGACATACAGATGATGGAATACTTTCGCCAGAGAGGTTTGACTGGCCTCCTCATTGCCCATTATTCAAGCAGGCATTAAGCTGTTTTTCAGCAAGCATTTGGGAGTATTTTTCTCTACTTGGTTTTTTTTTTTTTTTTGCGTGCTTATGCTTCTGTTGTGTAAAAATACTGTAAGCTGCCTTCAGTGTGCATTTTTGCCTAGAAAGGCAGGATATAAACTTTCATATAGATTTGACAATGAGGCAAAGTAGTGCTTTTCAAGTAATGAAATCTGTTTTTTCTGTTTTCACTGTGTGGTCACATCAGCTAGAAGACAAACTGGCTTACTGTTTGTATCTGTCTCAAAAAAAAATCCATCTGCATCCTTGCTCAATAGAACTTGATAACATTCCTTGATCCTTTTCATCCCCAATAGTCTGTATTCAGAGTCTCCAGAATCATGGCCCTGGCTTTTGTCCTTCCCTCTTTTCAAGGTAGCAATGCATTGATGCTGGATGAGATGCCAGACTGAGTAGTCTACCCAAGATATTTGGAGAAATAAGCTTCCTTTACCTATTGGGAAATAGCAGTGAGGAAGGGAAAGCAGGCATTGGAGATCTTAATATATTGTTCCTGCAAGTGCTGGGTGAGTGTGCAGCTGCAACTCCCCCAAGGGAATTCCTGGTAGACTCCAGGCCAGGGGGCAGGACTTTGGGAGAGGAGGGGGCAGAACCCAAGCCTTCAACATCCCTGATCTATGACAATTCGTTTCCTTAAACTAAACTTAAATGCTGCATTGTTCCAAGAAGTACTAAAGCTTACTTTGATCAGCAAATACTCTGGGCTGTAACTGATGGAGCAGAAGGAAAAAGAAGACCATACTTGATATCTAACCCCCCGTTTCTATATATTTACAACTCTTTAAGATAGTGGCTATATTGTGTAAATGCACATCCTTTGCCTTGTTGCTAACTGCTAGCATCTATTCTGCAGACTCAGAATGCCAAACTGGGGAGGAGGAAACAAGTGTGGCTCCTGCGGCAGGGCAGTGTACCATGCCGAAGAGGTTCAGTGTGATGGGAGAAGCTTCCACAGATGCTGCTTTCTTTGTAGTAAGTACGCTTGTAGCTCTTCTCAGTGAAGTGCCAGTGGTAGAACAGTGCCATTCATAAGCAGGAGGGACGTAACTTAGCTGTTCAGCTCTACAGGCCACCACCTTATGGTTACAAAGAACAGATTTCAGCGTTCAGAATGCCATGTGATACCAAACTAGCTTTTGCAAGTTTGAATTCCTTGAGATGTATCCAATGTTGGCCTAACGTAAATACCATTCACATCAGTGGGCCAGCTGTAAGTTTGACTAACATTGGATACAAACCCTTATCTCTAGTATGATTTATGAGGGCCATATCTTTAGCAGATGACTGTTTTCTGACAACAGAGTTAGACCTACTTGTGTGTCCTATAACTGAGCTTATTAACAATTAAAGCTGTTCCTGCTTTCCTTTGGGAAGGGTTATTGGAAGTATTGAACCAGCTCTATATGGTACTGAGAATATTGAAGGACCACAATAAGATGGGACTGGTGCTATCTCTGAAAATGCTACACTAGCTCAGTCTTCCCCAACCTGGTGCCTTCCAGATGTGTTGGACTACAACTCTCAGCATCTGCAGCCGTAGTCCAACGCATTTTAAGTTGGGGAAGACTGCTTTAGGTTCTTGCCTTGGTCCATGTAGGTCACTTCAGAATAAAGAACTTGCATTTTAATTGACTCTGACCTAAACTTAATTTCTAAAATTAAGCATGTTAAAAAAATACAAAGATCAATTCATCAAAATGCTAGTTTTCACACTGTAAATGTGTTCCAACAGTTTACACTTTAAACATCATTTTGTGAGAAATTATTCACTAGTTGGCTCTCTTCCTCACTTATACCAAATAACTTAATTAAATGATCTGGTTGATTTTCTCTTTCAGCATAGTGGAGCCAAAATTTTGTTGGGCTTTGGCACAGGAGACTCTAGGTTGTTGTAAATGAGCAGAGTCCATGTGATTATGTTTCAGCCTAACAGCTTATTGAAGCATTGAATTTTTTTCCTAAAAAGCTTCTTCATTAGAAGATGATAAACAATGGATCATATCAAATAATTGCCTAGTAATGCAATTGCCATAAATAACAGTACTGTTATGAGATAAAAATGCAGATAGTAGCTTACCCAAACTCCTATATGAAATAAATGGATACACAAGTGATTGGGGGTTACAGTAGATTCTCCAGTAGCTGTACTTTAGGAAAACCAAGGGGAGTTGCTAGTGTCATATTTATTAGCAAGAAAGTACACTAGCTAAACAGCAAGGGCTGACAATAAGAAGGAATAATCTCAAACATTTTAGTTTAGTTTCAGTATGTTTCTAATGATGCTCAGTCCTGTAAAATATGAAGGAATGGGTTTCTGAGGATAGATCAAGTACTCCATGATGAAGGAATATATAATGTCAACTGCCCTCTGTAATTGTGGGATTAAGGGCAGACGGACACGGCATGACTTCTAGTAAGTTTGAGGCCTGATAACTTTTTTTTCTTAGAAACTAAACAGTATCTTATAAGAGAAACAAGGAAAGTATTACTGCATTGACTACAGCATGATGAAAGGAATGAAAACTGAAGTGTGGCACTACTCAGTTTAAGATTTAAGCCCCCCCCCCCCGTACAAATCCCACAATTTAAATCTATTTCCATAACACAGCCCACCTTTTGATATGACAGAGCGATGGCCAAACTAGATATGAAGATGGAGCTGTATCTCCGCTTGCTAATGTTTGCTAATAGCAGCTGTGAGGGATGTTTTGCTTTGGGGGATGGGGGAGGGAGGGAATTATCTGTGCAGGAAGGTGCAGTCTTGATAACTACTACCCAAATAGCCAGGGATGCTATTTGCCAAAATTGAGTGGCAATACCTTTGCATTTGTTATCATGTCTAGTTTGGTCTTCATGCAAATGCTTAAATGCAAACGCTTTTGCACTTTTGATTGCGGATGGATCTAATTTTTTTATTTAATAGGCAAGTCTTTGGATGTACTATCATGCATCCAAAGTTCTGATTTCCGATTACACACTCAAAAAGCAATACTGCACTTGCCACTGTCTGTGTTTCAGTGGTGTGGATTTAAGCATGTTATCCTGACATAAGCACTATCATTGTACAATTGTGTGCATAGAGAACACCATGGACTCAGCTATGGTAAGTGTTCATATAAAACTGTCTTGGTTTTCTCAGACATACTGGCCTCATTCCCAGACAACCAAACAAAGAACCTAAAACTGTAAAAGCAGATATGGGTAATAGATTATTGCTGGTATTCCAGTATGTGGATTTCATTTGGCATAATGTTCCAATTAGTGTCTCAGACTTAATAATAGTACATGAATATCCAAAAGGTTTAGTCCATCATGGTACCTAGTTATGAATGCTTTGTCAAATAAACATGGACTTGTGAACTATTGCATAATTAAACATGTTGACGCAAATATAGATGCTTATTCTGTGTGATTTTAAAGCGCAGGAGGAAAAAATGCTGACCTCAGTTCCTGGCTTTTTGGCAGACTTGCTAATTAAACTACATTAAGTTTCCATTCTGTAAATGTCAGTCACGAAAGGGAAGGAAGGATAAGTCCCTTCATAGAACAAAATATAATTCAGCGATTGAAAAGAAATGGCCTTGTCTTTTATTTTCAAATAGTCCTATATAGTTTACTGAATTACCACAGGCAAGAGAAACAAGAACATCTGGCACTTGATGTTTTTCTATGTCTAAATAGACATCTGTAAAAGAGAACTGCTTTTAAAGGGCAATCTTTTTCTCCAGTGGTCTGCCGGAAAAACTTAGACAGTACAACAGTAGCCATTCATGATGAAGAGGTATACTGCAAGTCTTGCTATGGAAAGAAATATGGTCCAAAAGGATATGGTTATGGCCAAGGAGCAGGCACTCTCAATATGGACAGAGGTGAAAGGCTGGGCATCAAGCATGACAAGTAAGTGCAGCACTTGTTCACTTCTAGCTAGCAGTAACTTGAACTGCAGCAGGTTGTTTGACCCTGTAAGAAATAGCCATCTCTTAGGTTTTCTGGAGTAATATTTCACTGTAAGACTTCTATTTTATACTGAATGCAAACCACTTTTGACCTCTCTGCACAAAATTGAGTCATAAAGGTCGCTCTGGTTTTGTATGTGAGCCTTAGTGATTTGAGGCTGTTCCGGGGAAGCAGCAGTATAAGAAAATGAGTCAGCCCTATTTTACTTTGCTTTTAATAGTGATTGTACTTTCTAGGAAAGTTTCAGAAGTTACTGACTGAGTAGTTTTATGATTGAAGAAGCACAGGTGGTGTTTAAAGAGGCTCTACCTCTTAATCATATTAAGGGTGCAGTCCTATGCCTGTTTGACAGAAAACATCCTACAACTCATGCTGGCTGGGAAATGCTGTGAGTTGTAGGACTGTTATCTGTCTAAACTGAATGACTTAAATCTCTTTAATGTTGAGTTGGGCAACATACTTGTTCAATTCAGATGCAAAACCAAACCAGGGTTTGGCACTATGGGAATATGCTTGTGTGAATTACCTCTTCCCTTCATGCACTAGGCTTCAATACTTTTCCTTACATCCAAACGTGCACCCTTGGGCTTGTGCAACAGCAGCTATGTCTTCTCCTTAGTAACCTGTAACATTGTGGAGGCAGGGCAACAAATTCATTACTGTGCATAAACAATTCAATGTATTGTATGCTGCGTAATCTCTTCTGTTCAAACAGAGCCTTCAAAGCATCTCGGATGAGTTTCTGGCCTTCACAGCTGGAATGTAAAATATTAATGTTATATAAAGTGTGGCTATCTTAAAACTAAGGTGATCATAACCTCATTGATCATAGCAGGACTTCAAGCCATCTTTACTGATGAGAATCGTTGACTGCTGAGGCCACTTCAAACTTCGATCTGTAGAAGGGATACACTTTAAATTTTTTGTAGGGAATGCTGCAGCTGTGTTTATCATACCAAACCAGAACTTGGCCAGATGAGGTCGCATTCATGTTCCTTCAACACTTGGCCTTTCAAGTTTCACTAACATTTAAAACAGTGCTAATGAGAAACTTGCTTAAATGGGTACATTTATAGCAGTGCATGTTTGTCGTCTTAGCCATTATGGAGGGAAATCATACAAATAGCATTGTGCAAGCTCAACGGGGCAGCAAATAGAGGCACAACCATGTACTTGCATGCAATTGAGCCAGTGATCTTAGCCAAGAACTATTACCCCAGCACAGCCAAATTTCCAAGACTAAGGACAAAGGTCTAATTTTGGCACGAGGCCATAGCTAGCAGTCTTATGCCATTTTTTGCCTAGAAGCGGCAGCCATAAACATTGCTAACATCTTACAATGAATGTGATAGGAGTTTGGCAGATAGGTCAGAGACATGGCACTTATAGGATGCTGCTTTAATTATACTGGCACAAGCAGCTGTAGGCCAGAGCTGAATCAGTTCATAGGATTGGGGTGCAGGTCTGTTAAGGGCACTGAAGAAATGTGCCATGTACAACTTGAATACTCTGGATTGTAAACAAATGGTTCTGGTTAATCACTTAGAACATTGCTATAATGTGGCAGGGCTATCATTGAATAATGGTGGCCAGAGCTGAGTAACCTCAAAATGTAGTAAGGAACCAATATAGGGGATGAATTCACTTAAATGACTGTGCAACAATCAAAAGAGGATCAATTACTGGCTTGTGTTTTGAATAGCTCTTTAGTGATGATATTATCAGGCTCCCAATGGGTCTAAATGTGTGCACTAACTACTTGGACTTTTTATACTGAAAACATTGGGGTTGGGGGAGAGGGATGGTGACCCTTTGCCTCAAGCTTAGTGGATCAAGACTATGTCCAGTGTGACAAGGCCCATTCATATTAGGGCACATTTTTATTTTATTTTAGTGCACCTTCTCATCGACCTACAACAAATCCAAATACTTCAAAATTTGCCCAGAAATTTAGAGGAGCAGAGAAATGTTCTAGATGTGGTGATTCTGTGTATGCAGCTGAGAAAGTAATAGGAGCTGGAAAGGTAAGGTGGCATCTTGTTGCAAATACCTTGTCAAACACTGACTTCACTTGGGTAAATTAATTGTATATTAGAATCCTGACCTATTAGAGTAGGGCTGCTTGCTCTCACTAGAGGCAACCCAATAGATCTATTTGAGAAGGAAGAAGTATGTATCTGGGCCCTCGTCTTCACGGCGTCGGGTGGGTGGTGCGCCGGCGGCGGCAGGCGGTGCCCCCCGCCCCACATTTGCGCTCCTTCCGCCCATCTACAGTGGGAGGAGCGCCACTGAGGGCTTTCCTGCCACCGCCGCCACGCCTGCCAAACAAAGAATGAACAGCCGTCTTCCAAGGTAAGGTTATTGTTGTTGTTGTTGTTTAAAAAAACTTTTTAAAATGGGGTTGGGAAGAAGGGGGGAGGTCTGTGGAGAAGTGGAGGTGGTGCAGCAAGCTTATGGCTTGCTGGTCCATCCCCTTCCCTGCCCAGCCCATGGCGACCAATCAGTGGTCGCCATAGACTATGGTATGCCTACCAGGAGCTCCGGATCAGGAGCAGCAGATGGCAAATGCTGTTGTTGCGTTGCTCCAAGCTAAAAAACGTCGGGGTAAATGCCCGACTTTTTTAGAGCGGAGCTTTGGGGCTTCGCCCCTAGATGGCTTTGGAGTGGCAGCATCATCATGTAAATGACATGCCGTCACTCCGAAGCCACCGCGAGGGAAAGTGCCCGTCTAGAAGTACCCTGGAAATGGTGGCTGGTCAAATCCAATTTCTCAAATATATATGTATCTGAATGCTTTTTATTAATGGACAAACCTAATATGGAAAATGAGACAGCTCTATGAAGACAGAGTGCATTTTTATATTATCTATTGAAATTTTTTTAAAAACTTTGTTTTTGACTGGTGCAATACAGAAGGCTGAAATAACTTGCTCTCTTTTTAGCCTTGGCACAAAAACTGTTTTCGATGTGCCAAGTGTGGCAAAAGCCTTGAATCAACAACTCTGACAGAGAAGGAGGGTGAAATCTACTGCAAAGGTAAGATTAAGGCAAAGGACATAAGGGAACTGTTGTGGGTTTGATTCTAGGAAGGAAAAGGAAGGCTGATAGCCTAAAGTCATTTATTCAACTGATTTGTTGTAAATGTTCCAAAATACTTTCTCAATGCAAGTGATAGTTGGAGGATAGTGAAATAGATAAGTTGAAAACCTGTTATTTCATTATTTATTTACTGCATTTCTATACAGCCCAACAGCCAAAGCTGTCTGGATGGTTCACAAAAATTAAAATACAATTTAGGTATAAAATTTAAACCACAATATAAAAGTACAACCAGAATAAAACCGAGCAGCACTGCAGAGATTTAAAATACAGATTTCAAAGTGCAAGTTAAAAGTCTAGGATGGTAAAATGTTAAAATTCTGGGAAAATAAAATTGGTGTTGGTGCCAGGTGACCTCTCTGGGGAGCTCATTCTATAGCCAGGTGCCACAGCAGAAAAGGCCCTCCACCTGGCAGCCACCTGCCCCACTTCCTTAGGCAGGAGCTCACGGAGAAGGACTCCAGAAGATGATCTTAGGGTCTGGGCAGGTGCATATGGGAGGAGGCATTCCTTCAGCCAATCTAGCCCCAAGCCGTTTAGGGCTTTGAATGTTAATACAAGTACTTTGAATTGGACCTGGACTGGCAGCCAGTGATTGACTAATCAAATAACTTAATCATTGCCATGTGATGGACAGTTATATTACACTAATCAAGAGCTTCTTTTTTTTAGTAGTAGTAGATCGTTCTTTTTGAAGATTCAACTGTATAAGGTATAAAGCAGTGTTTTGGCCCTAAAGGGAAATAAACTCATATTGACAAACATAAAATCATACTGTAATTTGTTCGCTTTAGTACCTGATTTTACTTAGAACCAACAAAACGTATGGAGCTGAACTAATAGTGAACTCTTTGTCTTTGCAGGTTGTTATGCAAAGAACTTTGGCCCCAAAGGATTTGGCTATGGCCAGGGAGCTGGTGCGCTTGTTCATGCTCAATGATTCATTAATACCATTGCACTGAGATGGTTCTATAGTTACAAGATACAACTTAAAAGTTACTAATTACTGTGGAAGTGATACTAATGTCCGATACTTTTGCTTTGTCTTAATGTAGGGGTGGGGAACTACTTTGTCTTCAGGAGACACATTGCCCCTGGAAAAAGCCTTCTGCAAGTCAGATGCTGGCACTGGTCACAGTTGTTCCCCAGAAGAGCAAGACCAGTGCCAGTATGCACTAAGTTGGCACCTCAAGGAGGTGCCAGCTCATTGCCTTGCTGGTTTTGGCCACCCTGCAACTTCCCCTATTGGGGAGGATGCAGGGCAGGCAAAACATAGAGATGTGCAACCTTGAGCACTGCGCAGCTCAGTCCGGAGCCCCCTCCCTTTAATCTCCCCTTCATGATTGAGCCGAGGGAGAGATAAGGGAGTGTTCCTTCTGGGTTGCGTCACATGCTGGAAGTTCCCCACCATTGTCTTAAAGTATTGCATATTTCCAAGCCTTAAAGTACACTTTTACATGCACTGCCAATTGATTTGAATAAAGCTTTGTATTTAGACGAAAGTGTGTTGAAAAGTCTGCTGGAGAAAATGGTTCAGTTTTCACTTCTTACTGAAATGCAACTATATATTGCTTCCCTCGAGGCATTTGAAGTATGGTATGAGAGTTCTTGTTGCCTAAACAAGCACTTCATGATGTCAAAACACACTTCATGGTGTAAAAACATGTTAACCCTGTATAGCTAGGAGCCCCCAAACTGTTTCCCCCCTTTTTCTCTCTCTCTCAGTAGGCACATAACTTCAACAGACAATAAATGTGAGATGCCTAATACCCTCTAGGGATGCAACTTCTGTTACAGGAAAAACACAACTGCATCATCGCATGTAGTTGGCACATGTTGATACAGCAAAAGATATGTGCCTTGGGCAGATGTAACTATAAAGGCATTTTATGTTAAATGGTTCTGTCACAAGATTTAGGAATGGAAATGCAAATATTTTGTTCTAGTTAACATTTGGTTTTGGCATTCAGAAGTGAAGTGTCTGACTAGCCTTAGAGTCTAACTATATGTTCAGAAATCTCATGAGGCAACTTCCTTGAAATGGTAGTACCGCTTAAGGCTGTAGGTGAGAGCACGTATGAATGCTCCTCTGTTTTTTTTTTTAATTTAATCACTTGCATGTTAGTGGAACTTGGGATTGAATTCCTTACTTAGCATGTTAATTCTCCGACAGGGAGCATTCAAACAGAAGATCCAGACTCGATCACAGACTGAAGTGGTGCAAACCTAGAAGGGTTTTACCATGTTATTTGTCTTTTTAAAATCATTTTTATTTAGTTTCTAAATGTAGTATTACAATATAATAAACACAACAATATGCCATTATTCCCATCAACATAACAAATGGCAGAATTTCCAAGTACAGATGCAATTTCCACCATTTATGTCTTGCATGTTATAGGTGTGACCTTCAGTTACATGTACAAGAGGTATCACAAATTCAAGGTTTTGAGTAAGGGAGCCTTTCCAGAATGAATATTGCATACAAGGTGGTCTGCTAGCATGTGGATGTTTCCTTATATACGAAATAAAAGGATATCAGATTGCCTCAATGTGGTCTTGTTTTATTACACATCTATTTAGTCTAAAATTAATTTTTCTGATGCCATTTGCCAAATCCTTGTAAACCACCCTTATACATTACAACCTATCATTTTCCAGTGCTGCACTACCTCAATTCTGGCAGCAGCCAACCACAGCAGGATAAGTTTTTTATGTAGAGCATTATTGTATGCATTGCTAAGGATTGAGAGGCTAGGAGAATTGGTGATGGATTGGGAGGTATTAAGTTAGACCATTTCCAGTATTGTGCCAAAATATGTTGCTAATGGGCAGAGCCAACACACATGGATCAGTGGTACACATTTGTTACACTCCGTCTAGCACAACGGGGAGAGGGTGTTATCTATACAATGCAATTTGATGTCAAGATGCCACCTATGTAAATTTAATCTTGACTTTTATTTTCATTGAGATTTAATTGGACATTTGATCCAAACAGTCTCAATGATTGTTTGCTATTCTAACTCCTAGATCTGCCTCCCATTCTGCTTTTAGCCCCTTAGTGAAGCCATTTGAAGTGTGATCACTATGTTGTGTATGGCAGACAGTGTCCCTCTAGTTTTACCCTCCTGCCATGCATATAACTCTTCAAAAGCCATTGGTGCACGTGTCATTTCTTGTCTTAAGGTATAGCCAGCAGGCAATGAGCAGAATTTGATGCTTTTGCAACCAATTTATGTTTTTCCTGAAAAGTTCTACTGTAGCACCTGTGATTTCGCTTGCCCTTATCAAACGGGTCTGCAAGCCTTTGTAGCATGGAATCTTCACAGTGCCAGCAGTACCATAGTTCCTCTAGACTGTATCAAAGCGCCCCTGTTCTATGCCCTGCATGTAGTGTTGAATTCAGTATCTACATTTAGACCTGTTCTGGCTATTCTAAATCATGGAATCTGAAGGGGGCTGAAAAAATGGCTATGGCATAGATCCTAAGATAATTGATAGAAAGTTTCTCGTCTCATCTACCTACCTGTGTCCCTGAAAAGTCTCTCCGAAGGATCAGGGCCTCTCCTGAACAAAGTGGGATGAGATGCAGGCAGAGAAAGGGATGGGAAAAAATCCTTCTGTGAACCTCAAATTACTGTGGAATCCTGTAACTATATTGAGTGAAGTAATGAAAACCTGAAAGATCGGGATAAATTCCATAAATCCCAAAGTCTTGTCATCACTACTTATTGAGCGTTGATCTCCTGAATAGCTTGGAGTACTAGCACACAACTATTGTGGTACAGGGTTATGCTTGTGTATCTGCTGTTTAGAAAAACATGCAGTTTTGAAGATGGACTAGCATGAACATCCAACCATGTACTTGGATGTCTTCAGTCATTGGACAGGCAATCATTCTACATTGCAGGTGGTGGCTGTGGATAAGGCAGCTTGCCAAGGCAGTGATTAGCCATTTTTTTCTTGGGGAAAGGGAAGAAGGAGGCAACAGTTGCTAAAAAGCCTCAACAAAAGGTTTTTTTTACTTTGAAGGAACTCCATAAATTGCAGTAGAATACAAACAGGTAGGAAAAGTGGATGTACATATATACACCTCAAAACTAATTTCCCTTCAAACATACTTGCATTGTGATACTCATCCCTTGAGGCCATGTTGCTGTGACTGTTCCTTGCTTCCAAAAGATGGTGAGGTCCTGCAGAGCCATGAACTATTCTATATAGTATTTCAATAAGTCAACCAAATTCAAGGATAATTTTTTGTGTGTGATAACCTTGTGACTTATCTTCACTTTGATAACCCTTTCATGTCTCATTGCTCTTTATAGGATTTTCATTAGACGCTCATAAACATGTAAAAAATAATGGATTTGATATTCTTGCAGTATAATGTGGAATAATCTGCATTTCATGTGAAGCAAAGCTACTGCATTCTCTGGTTAATCATTGGAGTTCTTCTGGTCTGATGTAAACCGTGTGGATCATTATGAACTGAATTTTGTTCCAAGTCTGTGGGGCATGATGTCATTAAATTACAGATGAAGCAGAGATGTAGGAAGTATGCATGTCTCAACAATGAGCAGTTTGACTGCCAACGAAATAACTTTATCACTCCTTCCAAAGACAATTTTGTGAGCAGCAGAATTCTTACAAGGATCCCCAAATTGGAGTGCTAGTTTGCAATTCAATGGAGTTCTTTAACACCCACATAATTAACAGACGTAAACCAGGTGAACATAGCTTTGGCAGTAGGATCAAATACAAGCATTTTAAGAGCAATAAAAGGTGATAATTACAAGATTAGACTTAATGCAATTCACAGTGCCTTGTTCTTGCAACTGAATTCAAACTAGAAATGGCCTGGAAACCAGGTATCTGTGTGGTAAGAAATCAAGTTAGCCATAAGCAGGCCATTATAAAATCATAGAATCATAGAATAGTAGAGTTGGAAGGGGCCTATAAGGCCATCGAGTCCAACCCCCTGCTCAATGCAGGAATCTACCTTAAAGCATCCCTGACAGACGGTTGTCCAGCTGCTTCTTGAATGCCTCTAATGTGGGAGAGCCCATCACCTCCCTAGGTAATTGGTTCCATTGTTGTATTGCTCTAAGAGGAAGTTTTTCCTGATGTCCAGCCGGAATCTGGCTTCCTGTAACTTGAGCCCATTATTCCGTGTCCTGCATTCTGGGTTGATTGAGAAGAGATCCTGGCCCTACTCTGTGTGACAACCTTTCAAGTATTTGAAGAAAAACATGCTATCATGTTTTCCCCCCAGTCTTCTCTTCTCCAGGCTAAACATGCCTAGTTCTTTCAATCTCTCCTCATAGGGCTTTGTTTCCAGACCCCTAATCTGAACACGCCCTCCTCTGAACAAGCTCCAGATTGTCTGCATCCTTCTTGAAGTGTGGTGCCCAGAACTGGACGCAATACCCAAGATGGGGCCTAACCAGTGCCAAATAGAGGGGAACCAGTAACTCGTTTGGAAGCTATACTTCTATTAATGCAGCCCAAAATAGCATTTGTTTTTTTGCAGCCACATCACACTGTTGGTTCATATTCAGCTTATGATCTACAACAATTCCAAGATCCTTCTCACTTGTATTGATTAGCCAAGTATCCCCCATCTTGTAACTGTGCATTTGGTTTCTTTTTTCTAGGTGTAGAACTTGGCATTTATCCCTATTAAATTTCATTCTGTTGTTTTCAGCCCAGAGCTCCAGTCTATCAAGATCACTTTGGGGTTTGTTTCTGTCTTCCACGGTATTAGCGATCCCACCCAATTTTGTGTCATCTGCAAATTTGATAAGCATTCCCTGCACCTCTGTGTCCAAATCATTAATAAAAATGTTGAAGGGCACTGGACCCAGGACTGAGCCCTGTGGTACCCCGCTCGTTACCTCCCTCCAGTGTGAAAAGGTACCATTGATAAGCACTCTTTGAGTCCGATTCTGTAGCCAACTGTGGATCCACCTAATAGTTGTTCCATCTAGCCCACTTTTAAGAAAGTGAATCAGAATGTCATGGGGCACTTTGTCAAAAGCTTTGCTGAAGTCAAGATATACTATATCCACAGCATTCCCACAGTCCACAAAGGAGGTTATCCAATCAAAAAATGAGATCAGATTAGTCTGACAGGATTTGTTTTTGACAAATCCATGCTGGCTTCTAGTAATCACTGCATTGTTTTCAAGGTGTTAACAGATTGATTTCTTTATAATCTGTTCCAAAATTTTCCCAGGGATGGATGTCAGACTGACTGGTCTGTAGTTCCCAGGTTCCTCCTTTTTGCCCTTTTTGAAGATAGGGACAACATTAGCCCTCCTCCAGTCATCCAGCACTTCACCCGTCTTCCATGATTTCGCAAAGATAATAGAGAGTGGTCCTGAGAGTGCTTTAAAATTTATTCCCTAAACATTTACTTCCATAGTGGTTTGTTCTATTTATTTATTCCATTGTGTAGTGCAGAAGGGACACTTTAACTGTGATTAGAAATGGAATGTAGACTCCACAAGATGATCCTTTTGGATCATCTACCATGGCCAGTAAAGTATCTCTTATTTGATACTTTTCCAGCTAGCTACTGGGGAACAACTTCAGTAAGGCTACTGCAATGGACACAGCAACTGAAGTGTTCACTTACGGTCTTTGGATGAGTATTTTATCAATTAAGAGAACAATCTTACGGTCTCTCGGGGGGGGGGGGGAGTTGGAGTTGGTGATCTGACCCCTGTCGCTTCATAGCTGGCATGGGGAGAACTGTGGCAGCTGCCTCTCTGAGGTTGGAAAATTGACCTTGGTGAGGGAGAGAAGGGGGCATATTGGTGGGCAGGAAGGGAAGGAGACAGGAGAGGCCAGTATAAGATAGCCTGAGCCTCCTCCCCCCTCCTCCAAAGTGATCTTGCTAGACGGGCTGAAAAGCCCATTTAATGAAAATCTCCAAAGGTGGAAGATGGGGGGGCCAAGATCGCCTCTGCTACTCTTCCCATCCTGCTGGCTTCAGCCTGACAGGCCATAAGAAGACATCTGAGTAGTGAGAGCAGAATCAATAGCATTGTGCCCTAAGTGGACTATTTAGGCCTTTCTCTAGCCAATACTATTACTTGCCTTCATGCTGTTTGGTCAGACTGATAAACAGGAGCAGTTTCATGCATTGCGGATAGGTTTGAAAGTGTCATTAGTTTTATGCCAAGGGGAACTAAGAATTCTAGAGTATCTTTGCCCATTAAACCTACTCTTCTGTCCCTGAGAACCATGGAGCAAGTGCTGTTTGACAGAGTTTAACCATAGCAGTCACATTCTCCTGTAGCTGTATAAGGAAATTGTAGCAGTAACTAAATAGGATGGTATATGCCTTTAAAAAGCCATGTTTTTTCTGGATATAACTGAGTACCAAAACAAAACAAAACAAAACACCCACCTGGGAGTAGGAATACATTAAAGCAGAAATGCTATATATACATATGCTGCAAGAAAAACAGGAAAGGCATACAAGGAGGCATTGGAAGCAGAATTCAGTTTTGTGAATGGCTCAGATGTTTGTTTTAAAAAAGTGGTTAGCTAATGTTCATGAAAATAACCTTGAAAGGAGTTAGCAATGGTGTAATGTGAAGAACATTTTAGAGAGGCAGGTAGTCAATATCCTGTGCTCTCCCCAGACTAGCAGAGGCAAAAGTAAATTTATATGCTTACGCACATAATTTAACACAAATCCCTGTACTTGATGAATAAAAATTCTAATATAGATTATGACAGGGTTCTTGACCAGAAAACACACAGTTGCAAAGTAAGGAATGTATTAGAGCTTTTTTTTAATCATTCATATAAGTATGATTAAAAATACATCTATGTAGAGTCTTTATTACAGACCACAAATCTATTGAGAACAATAGATTCTGTCCCACCACCATCACAGGCATGCCTGGTGGGAACACGAGAGAGGGCCTTCTCGGTGGCTGCCCCGGGACTCTAGGACTCCCTTCCCAGGGAAGCTAGACTGGCTCCCTCCTTGGTGTGTTTTCGGAGGCAGGCTAAAACTTCTCTGTTTCAGCAGGCGTTTGGGGAGTAGCTTGGACCTCTGTGGATGTGTTGTTTAAATCTTAGATTTTTAAAAATTATTTGCATTTAAAATGTTTTAAAATGTTTTAAATATTTTAAACTTATACTACATTTAATTATATTTTTAATTTTTGTATATTTCTATCTATTTTGAATGGTACATGTTTTAATTTGTAAGCCGCCTTGGGTCCCAGTATTGGGGAAAAGGTGGAATATAAAGGAATATAATAATAATAACAGCAACAGCAACAACAACAAGTAGTGGTGAGGAAACAGAGAAACCCATAACTGGCAGCAGAAAAGCAGAGCTGGCCAAAAGGTCCCTATTAGGCTGACCATATGAAAAGGAGGACAGGGCTCCTGTATCTTTAACAGTTGTAGAGAAAAGGGAATTTCAGCCAGTGTCATTTGTATGCAATTAGTTCCTGGTGAAATTCCCTCTTCAACACAACAGTTAAAGTTGCAGGCACTATACTAGAGTGACCAGATACAAAAGAAGGCAGGGCCCCTGCAACTTTAAGTGTTGTGATGAAGAGGGAATTTCACCAGGAACTAATTGCATACAAATGACATTGGCTGAAATTCCCTTTTCTCTACAACTGTTAAAGTTACAGGAGCCCTGTCCTCCTTTTCATATGGTCAGCCTAGAGTCCCTATTGCTAATTGGCCTCTAACAACCATTATGAGCTTGAAATGACCATTGGGCTATGCTAGTTACCACAGGATACTGTGCAGGTGTGAGTTATCCCCACAGTAGAAACGTAACATTTTACTGACCTATTCCCCTTTCTCCCTGATCAGTAATTACAGCCTGACAGTGAAACCCAACCTCAAATATGGGCTGGCTATTCCAAAATTCTGTGATACTCAGAACAACCCTTCCCCAGCAGGTCTCACTCTTGCTCCCAGCATATAGTTTGTTGGCATGATGTAAGGGGCTACATTTAACACCATTCCTGTGAGCCGTTTGCCATGGCAGAGCAGCAGTTGTTTATGCAGGCAGCCTGTGAGGACAAGATACTCAATTACAATTAAACACCATCTGTGAAGAGGAGGATAAGGAGGTGTTTCGTGGGGGTGCTGGGTATTTTAAAAATTACATTCTAATCTTCCGTTTAGACTGTTGTAAAACATATTGGATTCAGGAAGGATGGGGGAAACTAAATTGGACAGCATGTGTCCTACAACTCGAGTCCCCCGAGGCAGAGAAAAAACTGTACAGGAGTTTGAGACCATCTCGCCAAAGCAGAACATCCAGTTTCGGTCCTCTTTGATTTTGGTTGACATTACTTTTAGCGCTTTTGCCTTACACCATCAGCCAATGGGCCTACTGGAATAAAGGAAAAATTGAACTTACTGTAAATTTCTGTTTTCAGGGGCTCCAGGATGGGGCATTCCTACTTTTGTTGACAGACTTGCAGCAAAAAAGAGACAAAGTGGAGGGCTTTTGCCTCAGCTCCAGATGGAACCCAGAGCCTGAAAGAAAGGCTCTTACTCCTCAAATTTTATGGTTTATAGCCAATAGCTATTATAATATAAATAAAAAAAAACATAATACATATGAACAAAAACATTAATCCAAAAGAGAGCTGACATACAACATTTCAAAATCACCAAAAGTAATATAAATTTGTCCTATTCATTTAAATTTAAAAAAATCTTGGCAAACTATATGACTTTCAGTCAGAAAAATGGCAAGCAACTTTCAGCTGGCACAATAAGAAAAAAACATTCAATAGTATTGCATGCGCTAAAGTGCAGATTGAAGCAAAAGGAACACTATGAGATTGCACTTGATTTGGAATAGCTAAATTGGATGCTGATAACATCCAAAAACAACAAAACAGGTCACTGGCTTGAGTTTCTGGTTCTGATGTTAAGGTTCTTTCTCTTCATTATGCATGGGAAAGCTGTCCCACCGCAGGGCCTGAGGTAATCTTTACTTTGGGGGCAATCTTTACTTTTGGAATCTCCAGTACCAGGGCCTTTTTGCTCATGTTAATTTGCTGCTTTGTTTACATAGAAAGTACTTCACTCCCTGTGAAGCCCTCATTGATGCCTTTAGGCAAGTTCCATAGCAGTGGTGCTACCCAAGGACACTGGGAGCAGTTACCAGCCCGAGGGACTTATGCTTCCTGTGTGTAGCCACAATACTAGGTCAAAGGACCTTTCTAATTCATCCTCTCATGATCCAGGGAGACCCATGTCAAGGGCGTTTTGCTAAGGCCTTGTGGGGTCTTGGCTCATCCAACATGTAGCTTCCCTCCCTTGCTTCCTTTCCCCAGCTTCTTTATTCATTCCCACATTTATTTTCTTCTGGTTAGGATCTCAAGAAAGGGATTGCTTTATTGCCCTCCAACCCAGTTTGCAACCACAGTCCACACTATGTGGGGCTCAGGGATTCCTAAACACAGCTTCTCTCAGCCCCACCACCACTGCCTTTTTCTATATTTGTCAATATGGTGCATCCCATTTTCAATGAGACTGAGATGATTACTTTTGTGACAAGAAATCGGTAGGAACCAAGGTAACCACTGTAAATTTCCAAATTGACTGCGAACGAGCAGGAGGTGAAGCCCTTTGCTTTCTTCCTCCTCTGAAACAGTAAATTTACCTGCTGTGACTTCCTTTCCCTATCTTTCTCCTGCTATTGCTTTGAAACTATCCATTCTGCCTCATTTGGCCAACCCTGTGCCATTGAAATGCAAGTTTCCACGAAGGCCTTCAGGTACTGCCCCACCCTAGCATGCTTCTCATTCCTTATGACACAAATATAAGCCCTCCTCTGTCTTCTTATGCTCTATAGCTATTATTAGGAATCATAAGGGAATAAACTATCGGTCCAGGGCTAAGGATGGTGTACAAACCAATCTTCTTTCTGTAAATATTTGTGGTAAAACATTTTTTAAAAAAGTATTCTTCAAGCTTACGTTTTGTCGATGTTTCTGAGCTAACTTTCCCCACTTCGTATAGTACAGTGCACTATTTGCCATGTGCACATCACAGCTCTGCCCAAAATCCTGGTGTTTCCACATTGAGTACATGTGTACAGAGGCATATTTACATGTATAATTGAGGACATGCAGTAGCACATTTCTATATACTTTGGCTATTGTTGCCATGAGGGACATTATGGTTGAGTGCTTATTTTGAGTACTTTATCTTTGTCCAGCATAGCCCTAGCAAAAATAGTAATAACAACAAGCTGGGAGGGGGGATTCAAGAAAATGTTAGTGATACAGCTAAAGCCTCCAAAGCCCTTAAGGAAATATCCAGCCTGACAGTATTTCTGAGAGATCCTCCCCTATGAAGACAGTCATATCTCCCCAGCAACTGCAACCTCTGAAATGTCCACTGTGAATATAAAAAATACAATTAGAGGGTTATGTTAACATATCTGTCAAGACTGCAGATGCCCATCATCTTCAGTTCTCCAGGATGCCTCTGGGCTGCACCTCATTCTGGGGAAAATTTGGCAGATGGGTGTAGCCTTTGCTGGTGCTATTTCACAGCACACCACCCTAATAAAAATGCAAACAAAAAGTGAACCCTGCCTATCAGGCTTATGGAGGTGGGCATGGAGGACACCTTGCCCAGAGCACTCTCAAATCATGCACAGTCCTGGCAAGAAACCAAGCAGAGGAAGCTAAACCAGCAAGGCTGTCTATCCTCAGCAACATTCTTTTTCTCAGGCTTTGGGGTTAGGGCACAACCAAGCACAGCCTGAGTTCCTTCATGAAATAAAAGGGCCCCCTCTCCCACAAATTTAAAAAGCTGAAGTAAAATTAAAATGGTGTTGGAACACCTCCAATACAAGCCACGCCAGAAACCTGCTGCTTGCTAGCTAGAAAAGGCTGGTCTAAGAACTGAGGGGAAGCGGTTCACTTTTGTTGTTTCTGTTGGAAGCCCTGCCAACTAAGAGATGATTTCCAAAAGTAAAGACTGCCACACCCTGGAATCACGAGAAAACTAGTCTGTTCCTTGGGATATGGGGCAGTGTTTGCTTGCTTGACACCAAGTGTAATTCATTTTTAGTTCAACTCACAACTATAGGCTGACCATATAAAAAGGAGGACAGGGCTCATGTAACTTTAACAGTTGTAGAGAAAAGGGAATTTCAGTCAGTGTCATTTGTATGCAATTAGTTCCTGGTGATATTCCCAGGAATATCACAATAGTTAAAGTTGCAGGCACTGTACTAGAGTGACCATATACAAAAGAAGGCAGGGCCCCTGCAACTTTAACTGTTGTGATGAAGAAGGAATTTCACCAGGAACTAATTACATACAAATGACACTGGCTGAAATTCCCTTCTCTCTACAATTGTTAAAGTTACATGAGCCCTGTCCTCCTTTTCATATGGTCAGCCTACACAACTATTTAGGTTGTGTAATTTATGCAAAACTAAAAAGGTGTGTGGGTGAGGATAATAAGTTCCACAAAGCAGAACACATAGAAAACAAGGGGAGGGGAATAAGATGGAGGTTGCTCAATTGTTATTTAATGATTGTCTTCAACACACTAATTTGAAGTTTGCTTCTCTTCAGTGGATACAATGTTCAGTGGACTAATACTGCATCTATATCTATTTCAAGATGTCTTCCATACATATGACTCAGATCAGTGGCATGTTATAAATGACTGAAGTGAGCACTAGCACGTGGTAAACTACTGCAAAAGTTGAGATGCTTCTTGGCACCTACGCTATTGTCTACAAACCACTGAGCAGCTCCTATCAAAGCTGGGGTAACGTGAAGATGCAGGTTGTATGCACTAGCGGGTCATTTCAATATGCCTTATCGTGCAGCCCTTTTTCAAGATGCCTTTTTCAGGCAGCTGTGATCACACATGTTGCAGCAACTGCTTCCACCCCCTGATGTGGAAGTGTTTGTTCCTACACAATTCTAGCTGTATTGCAAGTACACACACTCCAGCAGAGGCAGAGAAGCCTTTCAAAGTGGCTCTGTTGACAAGCATGTAATCCAGAAGTGCTTTAGAATCCATTTGGGGAAGTGAATTAATAATGGGAGATTTATACACCAGGGCACGCATAAGTTATATTCCCACATTTTCCAAACAATATTTGGATGTTAGCATTTAGAAATGCATTGTAAAGCCTTACTGATTTTTATAGTCAGACAGATTCTTAACCAGAATAGCTATTAAATCCTTCCTGAATCTTGTTGGCCCTCAAGAAGGCCAGGGAGAGGATGAGTGTATATGTATGGGGGGCGGGGGGGGGGGGGGAGAAGAGAAGGACACAACTACAAAGTTGTCTTGGGGTCATCTTTAAGTGCAACTTGTTCCCAATCCTGTTCCAGTACCTTGTTTTCCTCTTCTTCAAAAAAATGTTTAAAGAAAAAGAAAAAAAAATCTACTTTGCTACTCAGGGTAGAAGCAGAGACTGGTGTCCATTCACTGAGGCAAAAGGACAGACTAGCTCTTGGGAAGAAATGGGAAGGTCCTTCTAATGTAGCCCCCAAACAAGGTCTTATTTAAAAAGGAGAGGCCCTTTTAATGCAGGTTCCTCTGGAACATTGGATAGCGATTAGGTGAATGAGCAAAATAACTGCAGAAGTCAAGACAAACACTAACATCTAGGAGACAAGTATTTATTTGATTAATAACTTACAAAATTGACAGGTTTAATTTAAGTAAGGAGAGCTATTTTGTTAAACATTTTACAGATTTTGTTCACAATGTAATACATCAATATCTTAACAGTAGCAAAATAATACTTGGCACAGTTATAAATAAGGTAAATAAAAAAGTCAAAATCTCGTTTAAAACAGTGATGCACTTCTATGCATATTAACTGTTAAAAACAAAAGCGAAAAACTGGAAACTGCAAAAAAAAACAAAACAGTTTATCTAGGGCAGAGACAAAATTTTCATTTGCTTATCCTGTATCACAACAATGAATGTCTAACTTCTAATCTATTTGGATTGGTTGCATACAGCCCATAGAGTAATGTGTTGTTCTGCAATACATTTAAGAGATTTCTTGGCAGAAAAGAAATGCTGCATAGATTTTGCCCAACTCCATTCAGATTTCAGAATATACACCTCAGTATTTCTAACAACTAAAAGTATTCTAGAAGCCTCAATATAGAACATTCCTCTGGATGATTCTAAATCCACTATTATATTGTCTATTTGCCAATTTTGTAGTGTGCATTCAAGCAAAATTTACACTATGTCTTTTGGCTCAACTGAAGTAGGATTTACTTTTTAGTTGTTATCAAGGACACAATTTACAATTATTTGCACACGGACGCCATATGATACACATTACTGGAACTGGCAAAAGAAATACAAACGTATGTTACACAGTTTTTTCTGAACCTATGAAATGTATTTATATTTTAAAAATTAACATCAACCCCCCCCCCCCCTATCAAATCAGGACTTTTAACATCAATAAGTGTTTCTGTGGAACTACACTTTTCCCAAAAGGGAGTCAACTACACTGAGGCTGCAATCCTAAGCACACTTACTAAGTGTGCAATCCTAAGCACCCTTACTGAGAAACTCCCACTGAACTAAGTAGGACTTACTACTGAGTAAACCTCTTTAGGATTGGGTTGCTAATGTAAAATAATAAAAGATGCTGCCCAAATGTTTTCAGCTTTGAAATTAAAATTACAAGTAATGGTATAAGAATAATATATTCTTGTTATATTTCTAAATTATATGTCAAAATGGCACAGGACTTTTGCCATCCCTGCACCCAACTTCACTCTCTTCCCCTCACAGATAGTGTCTCAAAGAGAAGGTTGGATTTTTCCAGTATTAAACATTCAAGTTACACTAATGTTGCACTTCTGTAAATCTTGATATCTGGTACTTGCAAACTATGCACGCCTGTGATCAAAGAAACCGCTAGAGAAAGAAAACGTCTACCTGCAAATACTGAACATCAATTATTTACAGTTTCACTGCTCCTCTTACTAAGGCAAGGGGCGGGAATACCACTAGATTGCTTTAATACCTGTAATCTGCATATTACAGGAAATGCTAGTTTTGCCAAGCATCAAACATGCAGTGAAATTGCAGGGTACAGTGCCTATTAACAACAAAATTGATCATTACTTAAACAGCCCATTAGATATCGTCCTACATTTTTGGTTGGATAAAGTGAAATGAGCAGCTTTCAAATATACTAACGCACACGCACACACACACGCACAACAAGAAAAACTATTTGATAAATTATTTATATACAGATACACATTCTTTACACTGGTCTCTATCATCTGTATTAAGGTTCCCTTCCCTAAATTCCTCTCACAGGATTCTCGAATCACTATGTTGCTACAGCACTTAAAAGAGAACTAAACAGATTTCAAGTCTCTCTGTAAACAATAGTTAAGGAAGCAGTGAATAATTCACAAGGAATATATAAAAAATGCCTTAACAGAAAATCAGTGCATCACATTCAACAACAATAATCTCTTCCGGAATGCAACTTCATACTACTCTCCTTACCTTCCAAGCAGAGCTGGTCTTGATAATTTGAGACAAACACAAGTTAAGGGTGTTTCCCACTCACCATTTTATATTGTTCACTTACATGTGCTACAAAGGAATTATAACTTGCTTTAACTTAAATTCCATCATTTAATGTTTCGAAACATTAAGTTTGAATCAATTTTTACTTCTCCAGCAACTGCATCCAGTTTAATTACAGTCATATTCTTTCTTCCTAATATTGAGTTTGCTTTTCTTTCTTTGGTTCCACCTATGTGATTTCTTGTTAAGTTTTCAACTCTCAGATGACTGCAGAATGTATCATGCACAACGGTTCCCATTATTTAGGGACCGGAATTTCACTGACTGGATATATTACAATTTTTTCTTTATTTTTTGCAGATTATTATGCTATATTTTATTTTGTGGTCTAATTTTAAAAAGTATCATAATGCATGTAAGTGGGGCTTTATATTGGACAGAAGAGCTGTACTTCCTTTGTGCAACTTCCCCCCATCCCCTGAATGTACAACTTCACACAAGGTTTATTACAATTAACTTACTGTATCAGAAACAAGACAGCCTTAACAGCCAACAGCCATTACATTTAGATAACAGTTTTGTGACCAACATCCTTCTGTGTCCTTCTTCAGCAACTTCACACTTATGGTGGATCCCCAATAAAACCACGTGATTTTTCAAGAGTATTGAATGCACATTTTTTTCAATGCACATAATACTATAGCAAATCTATACAAAAATTCCATTACATTAAATATAATACAGTGATCTCAAAGTCTGACTGCTTTGTAAAATCTGATTTTAATTCCAATGAAATTGTTCAAATTATGAAATAAATATTGAATGTTCAGCACAGCATGACTTTTAGTATGTTTGTATTTTAACAATCTCATGCTCCATTGTGAAAGCAGGTAAGGAAAGAAAATGGTGTGAATATGTCTTTGTGAATAATTCCCGTGGTAAGAACAGTTAAAATCCCTTTTTCATCTTCCTCCTCCTCCTCATTGGCAGTTTATTCTGTCCTCTTTTTTACATCTGTTAATAAAACTGATGTAGAGAAGGTACCACTGTTAGCTCTATTCATAGCATGCTACTGTTCAAGGGATGCGGATTCAAGAGAAACAAATTTTCAGGCACCACTCAGATATGATATGCTCACAGGTTGGAGGTGGGTGTTACACTAGCTGGTAGCCACTTCCCGACGTTTGGTCATATTCTATTGTATACTGCCTTGTCCAGTCCACAATAACAGGACGAAAAAGACCACAGCATCTGAATTCAAAGAAGTCTATAATATTTCTTATACATCCATGGCTAAAAACAAACAAAAACAAAGTTACATAAATACCTAATGAAGTTAGCGAGTGCAACAATGTTAGCCCACATTAACTACTGTGCTTGGAGGTACTTGCAACATAACTGATGCCCATAGAAAAAATACTGCTACTGGGAGCTAGTGTGGTAGAGTGGCATGTGAACCATCAATCAAAAAGTCAGAGATTCTAATCTCTCATTAGGTGGCTTTAGGCAAGCTACCCTTCCTTGGCCTATGTCCTTGTAATGGGGATAACACTACTGATAAAATAAATAGGGTTTCTGGAAGGACTGATGAGTTAAGATACGAGGCGCTATAAATGCCAAGTATTACTTGCTAATAACAATGACATCACTGATTCTGATGGAACTCATATTACAAAAGAAGCAATAGAACAAAGGGCTGGGACGAAACCATGCAGAGCAGTTAATAATGAACATGAAGCATGATACTGGAGACACGGAGAAGCTGGGTAGGTAATTTGCCAAGGGAAGAGTTAAATCCAGTGGCAGCATTTCTGGAATTTCATTGGAAAGAGTTAGGTTGGACAGGCTCCTATGCAGATAGAGACCCTGTTCAGACAACACACTAAGCAAAGTGGTTAAGCATTTTGAGCTAAACGTTATGGCTTAACATGTTGTGTGAACTATTCCTAACCACGGTGACTACATAACCACGGTTTAAACATGCTTACTAACCATTTGTTGCCTAACTATGGCTTAGCGTGATGTCTGAAGAGGCCCAGAATATTGGTATTAAAGAATATGGATGATGGTTAATATATGGTGCAGGAAATGTTTTGGGATAAAGTTTATGACTGGTCATTTTTTTATGTTATTAGGTTGTTGTTGTGTATGCTCACATTATTGGCATCCTTGATTCCAAAGGGTGGGGTAACAGAGATAGTAGAAGTGGGAAAACTTCTACTTTGCTTCAATCTGGGTGAAAATACATGAGACATGGGGGACCCATGAGAAGTCTTTTTGTTTCTTTAAGGGATTGTAAATCTGAATGGAGCAGAAAGAGATGCTTAATGCTTTTCCTGTGAATCATTTTCAGATCCAAATCACATACATCATTACACATCTGCATTCTCATTCATGAGAAAAGATACTCCTCTCCGCCCCCTCCTGCCCCAGTAAATACATTTCAGGAAAAAAGACAACACAGATTAGTTCATGAGTCACCCATTTCTCATCTTTAGCCCTCAGATGTGAAGATCTTTTACCTTTATTCATTCATACACTTACTTAAATGGGCTTTCAATAGACGTCGTCGTAACTTTAAAGTGCTTGTATCGTCGTGCATTCATCCTTTCATTTGTAGTAATACCTAAACAAGAGATCTGGGGGAAATAACAGCAAGCAGGAATTATACTCTTTGAATTTACAGTATATAAACTCACTAAAGAGAATAAAGGCTCCAAATATTTTTGTCTACTGCTTCACAGATGGATCTTCACAAGACAGTTTAGCACTTTTGAGATATAAGTTAGTAAAATGTATTGCATGCTAGTGGAGCTTGCTGTTCACACACAACAGCTCTTCAATACACTGGAGCCAATCTGGTGGCTGCTCTGAACAGAACAATTTAGCGGAGCTCCCTTCTGTGAACACCGCCGATCTGCTCCCCCAGTTTTGATTGCACTAGCGGCCCGTCCATTAACACACAGGTAGGATTGATACTGCCCCAAAAAATCAGTATCTGGATTCTAACCCACAGAATTCTACTTTGTACTTCCTAGATATATCTACTTAAAACCCTAAATGAAAACACGGTTCAGTGGTATATTACTGTGCCTATTATTTTGTAATGGCAATACAAATTATTACTGATCCTCATTATTAAAACAAAAAGAAAACACTAGAAACAGAAACCAAATCACTAAAGGCATTTTAGATTGGTTTCATCAGTGATACCTTGCACACTCACCTCTCTGGGTAAAGTCTTTATTAACTATGTAAAGTTAGAACTGCAAGGTTTTTGCCAGTAGAACAGGTGTATCCAATACATACTTGACTCAATATTTTCTATCGTCTAGTGTTCTGTCTCTCATGATAATTTATGATCAAAGATGCATAAAAACAGATTTGACCATTTTTTTAGTTATTGTGTATATCAAAACCAACTAAATTCCACAGTGCTAGCTTTAAATCCACAGACTTAAGAAATAAGCTCATTTCAAGTTTGATGCTTTGCATTAAAGAGAAAAATAGCCAGGGGTAGCAATATGTACACAGAGCCTCACATAAGTACTATCATTCCATGACAAGAAATACTTTATATGTACGATGGAAGAATCTCTGTGTTGGCATATTAAATGTGTTTTCCTACCTGATACATCTGACACATTAGCAGCACAGCCACCCACATGAAATGAAACACGCTGTTCAGGAACATCCAGAACATCCAAGGCGAACAGGTGGCTATTTGTGTAATATATGTCCAAAAACCATCTGTTGTGTAAGTAGTGTGACAGTGTATTCCCCAGTCTGCAATTAAAAAAACGTATCATGGGATTAGAAAATGTTACCTTAACTCCTTACTACTCCCCTTAAAGTATTTAAGAAGAAATCTGCAATTTATTATGCTTACACTACTTTTCCTCCAAGAACTCAGAGAGAGCCAATGCAGTATGTAGCAAACTGTATGAGAAATGTTTCAAAATGAGAATGCTTTTATGATAAAAAAAAAAACATGTATCAAACTGTATGAGAAATGTTTCAAAATTAGAATGCTTTTATGATAAAAAAAAACCAACTAAGCAATAATCAATGTACAGTTCAGTGTTAACACAAAGAAAAACACAATGTTAAGTACATGCAGATTGCAGGCATACTAGAACTTAAACTAAGAAAATTAAGAAAATGATTCAGGAAACTATACTCACAAGAGATACAGCCATAAATCATCCAGCAAATCATGAAGAGTAAAAAGAACAGATATCCCATGAAATATCGATGATTGCCTGCTCCTGAGAAGAAGGAAGAATTGAAATAAACGTCTTTGGTTTTAATGCCGTTTTAACAAGACACCGGAGAGTATACCTCTAGTAACACATAAGAATTGCTTTCCTGCCAGAATACTAGAAGAGTATTGTTTCAACTGAACAGCACAGTTTGTCATATGCATTGCAAATAAATCACAAGTGTCCTCTGGGAAAAGAAAGAAGTATTCAAGAAGTGAAGTAAAAGTATGGACAAATGAGCATAAATATACAAAAAACAAAACAAAAAACAGACCTTCTACCCAATGACCTTTCCCCATCCAAAATGAAATCAGCTTCTTTTTTATATATAAATGGGACATTAATATTATCCCTGAGATGCCAATATAATACAAAGAATCCAGTAAAAATGGCTCAAACACAAAGCTCAAATATATTGGTTGGATCCAGCATTTCCTCTGCCAACATGAACACACCCTGAGCAGATTTCTACTCAGGATACTCCAGCTGGCAAGAAGGGGGAGAGATGCTAACTCTGCTGCCTTCCCTTTTCTTCTTCAACCACCACAGCCACATCCCGCACTGTTCCAGAGGGTTCTCCCCACCCACTCCAGAGCAGATGGGGAGGCATAGGGCACTGCAAGGATAGGAATCATCCAGGATTGCCTCATCTTTCTTAACATTTAAAGTAATGTAGTTATTTGTCCTGTTTAAACAGAATGTATTTGTCAAATATTATTGGAATACAATTGTGTGTGTCTAAAGAAGATAAAACTATCCTCAAGATTCTCAGCTGGGTGTAATTAAGAACATGGAACTCTGATAATAAGTGTGTTTATACAGTCGCAATACAGCAGAGAGTTTTCCACGCATGACAGCCTCTCTATAGTGGCTAAAAATGATGCCTTTCAGATGTTAAATGAATCGTCCCTATAGCAATTCCCTGCATCATGTTCCCTTTCAAGTGTTTTGGACCTCCTGCAGTACTGGATGTTGCTGACAAGGTAGTATACATGTACACACTACTTCATCCACTTGCTGTCTTATAATTAGCTCACAATGACAGAGAACTGTGCAGGCCAACTAGCATGAGCAACAGGCTGAATGAGCTCACTTATTTTTCTAAGCTATAATAAGAATAAAAATATTGTGTGCATTTTCTTCATCTAAAACAACAACAGTGAGTACATGAAAACTAAGGAACAATGTTATGTTTAAAAAAAAGTTTGAGAAGGGAAGATGAACATATTAAACTTTTCTTCCTCTAATTAGTACTTACCTACACAGTTCCCGACCCATGGACAGTGGTGATCAAATTTGGCTATACATCGATTGCATACGCCACAATGTTTGGACCTCACCGGTTTCCGTATCTGTTCAAGATTTTAATATGCATGCAATGTTACAAAGTTTTACAGCTGAAAGATGTATATGTGAAATTTTGAACACATTGTTGCTATTGGTTCTGCTTGTACTTCTGATGGATGGAGTGCCATCAAGATTTTTTGGATGTGGTCTGTTGAAGAATAGCTTTCACTTTTTTAAAGCCTGTCTTCATTACATAGCACCTAGTAAAAACATACCTCCCTTACTTTAAATACTCTTTAAATGGAAGTTTTGTATTTGTAATGTACACCCACAAGTCTTAGAAAATTATAATAAATTCAACTCAAGTACTGCACTTGCCCTGGCCAAAGGCTCTTAATGGCAGAATTAAGGCCAAACACAGGGGATTTCTCCTTCTAATCATAAATTGGAATTTCCCCACTGTTCTCTCATTTTATTGTCAACATTGAAACAAAACAATCTTTCATTTAGAGACAGAAATAGCTAAGACTATTAATGAGGAAAAATAAACTATAGCTTACGAATAAAGATGCCTTATAGAGATTTTTTACTATTTGTAGTTATCTAAAGATCAAATGATTATTCATGAGTGACTGCATAATCATTTGTATGCTGTATAGGAAACACTGAACAATTACAAGTATTGTTAGTGAAAATGTTTTATATAACACATGTCAGAAGACTATTTCAATTTCTTCTGCTACCATGATTTCTGTATTATATAAAACACATTCCATTTATTTCATACAGATGTTTTAGGCAAGATAAAAATTGACCTAATTGACAGAGATGGCAATAACTAATGTTATTTATTTTGTACATCTCACATACTGGATAATTATGTTCGCTACAAACTATCCAGTATAAAATAAGCATAACTACAATAAAACAGTGAAACATATATGCAATTACTGATGGAAGTATTTTGTGATTTGTGTTCCAAACTTAGACACAAGTTTACATTATCATCACTGAATATTTTAACATAGGAGCTCTATCAATTGGGAGAGAGGAAACAAGCCATTGTATGCAAATATCTGAACAAGCACATTAAAGCAATACGAGCAAAACAGTTCTGGATAATATTTTGAATGTTCCATCTTACCAAAAGCAAGGATTACAGAAATAGGACCGAGCTAGGAAAACATTTATGATGCAGCCTAGTATTATTATTTCTATCACAGTGATTATTTGGCACCAATGTGAAAGGTGCAGAACGTAATTATAGAAGTGATGCAGTTTCATTAGATGAACATGATGGGAGTGGAATAAAAAGAATACTGGAATGTGAGATATGAGAATAGAACAAGAGACTGTGGTGGCAATACCACACAGCAGGATGAGCAGACTTCAGGCTTGTGTGATCTATTTTTTTTACTAGGACTTTGAGGATCCACCAACTGGAGTCAGGTGCAAAGGAATGGCTCAAGTGGGTGGAAATATGCTAAGAATTAAGGAACAGAGAGCACATGTCAGCCCAGGAATTTGTGATCAGTAGCAGAATCAAGCTCACAAGTCATTTCATACAAAAATCCACTCCTGGTTTTCTCCCAAGTGTTCTTTTCCAGCAACCTCATTGGAGTGTGTGTGTGTGTGATTTTTGCCATTATTAGATCATTGTGTCAGAAACTCTGGTCAATCTATTGCAAATCACCCAGAAATCTATCAGTAGGTCTAATCCTACCATACATGATCCTTGTACACTGTAGTGTCGGTAGAACAAATAGAGGCAGAGGTGAGAGCAAGTAACGCTAGTGTCTATATTGCTATAGAGAAATAGAGCCAGGCACAGACATAGCCATTTGGTCCTACCGCAACCAATGTGCAGGTGTTCAAAATGTGGCCCCAGATGCCCCTAGGAGTGATGATGTGCCTTCTTCCCAAGTACATTTATTGGGGAGGGGGGAGATGGAAGCCCCATGGGCCTTTAATTTAGCTGTACAGAGGGAGATGAGAGGGGACGCAGGGCAATTCCACTAGCCCTACGGGAAAACTACTTAATTTCCACCCCCTTTTTTCCTTCCCATCCCTTTTCCCTTGTGTGTCCTGTCTTTTTAGAGTGTAAGCCTACAAACAGGGACTGTCTTGTTTTATTGAATTTATGTAAGCCACTCCGGGAGGCTTTTTGTCTGAGGAGCAAGATAAAAATACTTCACATAAAAAAAATGCAGCCTTGGGACCACCTCATAAACTGGTATGTAAGGAGGGGGGATGGGAAAGGTAAAAAACAAAAGGGACACAGAGCCAAACTTGACTAAATCATCCATTCCTAACTGCACCGCATCTAGACTACCATACAGCAGGGGTTGGCAACCTCTTCTGGTCCTCCAGACCAAGTTGGCGGGCTGGATGACATCGAAGAGATGGGGACCTGCCCCACCCCATCATGTCGCCTGGCTCTGCCCCACCCACTTTCTCTCTCTTTTGTCTCTGCAGAGAAAGGCAAAGAGCTCCATGCTTCTATGCATGGAGAAAGGTCCTCAGTTGGTGCCTGCATGAACCAGGTCGTGCAAGATCGGCTGAATTGGGTGTCCTCTTCCTGTGCTTGCAGGAGCCAGTATTGCAAGCTCCAGGCAAGTGCAGGGCAATCCCACTGAGAGGGCAAAGAGTATGCAGGGAATCCCAATCTTTCCAGAGGGTGATGCTTGAGAACTGGGCAGGGCCTGAGAAGGGTGCAAGATTGGGCACCTCCATAGACCGGATTAGGCTGCAGGCCGGAAATTGCGCTCCCCTGCCATACAGCAGTGCAAGACTTAATCTTTCTCCCTTTGAAGTTCTGGAATAGTCATCAATCAGAATTTCTATACTGAATGCAAGAACCATTATGGTTTGAACACAAAAGCAAGCACATATTTTAGTTCAAGGTTTTACCCAAATACTGTTGAACTTGTTTCCAGGACAGCCCACTGGAATACACAGTTCTAGCTGTAGTGGGATGGGAACCTAACTGAGAAATCCTACTACCCTGCTTTCTTTTGTATCCACCACAACAACAGTGTAGACAATACTTTTTTTGTCTTTAAGTGAAGTATGCCATTCATATACCTAAATTCTTAGTATTCTTACCTAGCAGAGACCTATACCCTGTATGAATACTTGCTCTTGCAAGCTGAAAGTATACACTCATTTTGAAAACTCTGACATTAAAAATTTATAGTTTAATTACATGTAAGCTAAAAAAAGCATACTACCAAACAGGTACTGCAGAATATACTGAGGTCCAAACTTCCCGTCTCTGCAAGTTCCACTATTGTCTGCAGAAAAGCAAAAACCAGAGAATTTATTTTTTTAAAGAACTGACTTCATATATGACATATCCATTTCTGTAACACAAACTAGTTAGCTTAACACATAGACTATCTCAAGCTTTGACAAGTAAATCAGGTTATGACATTTTATTGTGTTTGTGCTGTCTAGATGTAAAGATAGCAGCTGCATTGGTTTCCAGGGTACTTCCGGACCCAATGAAAAGTGCTTTAAAACTTATAGAAGCTTGAGACAAGATTATTTGAAGGACCGCCTACACCGATATGGGCCTGCCTGACCCTTAAGACCAGTTGTGGAAGACCTGCTCACAGGTTTACCAGTAAGATCCATCACACTGGTGAACACAAGGGTCAGGGCCTCCTCAATTGTGGCTCCATTATACAAGAACTCTCTTCCATGGGAAGTGAGTCTGAATCCTTCATTTACTGTTTTTAACTGGATTCTAAAGACCAAGCTGTTTACATTCACTTTTATCTGGATAAGTGAAGTTGCATCAGGTTTAAAATATAAATATTAGAGTTTAATTGAATGGTGGGTTTTATAATGCCATGATTATTATTTTATTTGGCATGTTTTTACTGTTATTATTCTTATGACCAAACAAAAAGGTAATTTGGTTCAATAAGAGCCATTTAATAAGATAAATTTATGCCCAATGTTATCCAGTCCAATGAATCAAATTTGTTTAATCAGCTCTTCACAGATGATCTTCTATAATAATGGTAACATTTTTTTAAAAAAAATCTAGTTCATTGGACCCAAGGCAGAAACAGTATTGATCTACTACTAATTGACATTATTTCAGTCTATGTACCCATTTTCATACCCCAAAATAAAGAATTAAAAATAGCCTAAGCCTTGTGAGATTTTCAATGGAATTAAAATACCAAAGAACTCATCTGAGAAAGCCCCTTCTTACCCTCCCTTTCTCCTGGTCAGCTAAGCATTAACCTCTCTGAGGATACTCTGATTGCTCCTATGGTCAAAGCAGGACCATGACAGTAGTGGATTGCTGAAAGATGGAAAAGTCACTGACAAGTGTCAACTTAACGTAATCTAACAATTTAAAAATGATTTTTTTAATCTTAATATTAAAAAGTTTAACAGATAGAACACAAATGTGAAATTCATTCCATTAACCCACAGCAAAGTCTTACAGGTCATCACATTGTTCTGCATCAGCAGAAAGGAGCGTTGGAAACTCTGCTTGCTTTCCAGTGGTTTCACACCTTCCTGTCTAGTTGTTCCATGGGGTTACTGTTCTTCTGCCCCCATGGGACTTGACATGTGGGGGTACTGTAAGATTTCATCTTGTTCCAAATATGTTTAAACATCTATATGCAGCAGCTGGGATGGATGGATCATTACTCTGAAGTGTACTGTCATTAATATGCATTTTATTATTTGATAATTCTGCTGCATCCCTCTTTCTGTGACACAGACTTTGCAACTGTCACCCATGCTTGGTTAACTTTCTGTACTGACTATTGCAATGAGTTCTACATGCATCTTACTTTGACGACACCTTGAAGCTGCAGCTGGTACAGAATTCCATGGTCCATATTTGGGTTGGGCCAGGCCACAAAGAAAGCTTATTATACCTATTCTTGCCCATCTTCACTGGGCATCGACTAGTTTGGGGGCCTAATTCAAGGTGCTAGTTATCACCTATAAAGCCCTGAACAACCCTTTGTATCCACTGAGAACTGCTGAGGAGACGCTGCTTCAGATTCCATTTGATGTAGACTGAACACAGCTTCTTTAACAGCAGGCAGCACCAACTCTTTGAACTCTGACTGGAAAGGCCACCTAACTATATTTTATATTCTTTCTGATAACCTGAAAGAACTTGATTATTTGCGTGGGCATTAATGGGGATTACTTTTATTACAAATGTTTTGAGGATGTACATAGAAAAGTTGAACAACATAATCCATTAAGAAGACATCGTCGTTGTTTTACCTTTTTCTTTTGTTCTTCTGTGGCTTTTATTATTCCTGGGTCCGATTTCCAGGATTTCCCAAAATTGTAGAAAAGTGCAACACTATTGGCAAGAAATGGAAGGTGGATGAACAGAAAATTTAGATGTATTGAACATTAAGGAATTTAAATATGACACGTACAAATTAGCATTCCTTTCCATTGCATTCAATGAAGCTTACACCTTAGCAAAGTTTTTAGAATTGCAAATGTTCCTTTAGAACATTTTACAAACGTTAAATGTCCAATCGCTTATGTGTTTTTTAAAAATGTTAGTTTCCAATAGCTTGAAATTCCAGTTAAATCACAAAGAAAATACTTTTAATCTTATAAGAGATTGTACACAGAAAAATGAAAAAAATCTCTTGAAGGCGGGGAATTTTGAGAGTTTCTGCCCTGAAAAGTGGCCAATAAATCTTATAAATAAATAAATAAATAAATAAATAAATTACAGTTCATGTT
Source organism: Anniella stebbinsi (assembly GCA_029215795.1). Lineage (NCBI taxonomy): Eukaryota > Metazoa > Chordata > Lepidosauria > Squamata > Anniellidae > Anniella > Anniella stebbinsi. The sequence goes on from JARDYH010000003.1 coordinate 53,839,987, forward strand.
TAACTGTAATTAAGCATATATATGCTAACTAGGTTCCAATTATGCAGGTTTTGCAAAATGACTTCAGATCCTGCTCAAGCTCTAGTTTGGAAAGCAATCATGATTAGTTAGCACAGATGCAAATGGAATGTTACACTAGTTGAAGTAAACTACAGAAGAAAGAAATCAGCAGGGGAGACGGAAGAAGGGAGCACATGTGTCTTCAGGGTCTGCAGACTGGAAACATTATATCTGCATCAAAAACAGATTAATGTATTTTTATACAAGCTATTACCTATGCTCTTTTGACACAAACAGAATATTCTATTAAAATCTGTCCCTTGAACTGAGTACATTAGAAATTATTAATCATCTAATCTATTTCTACTATGAAGAATACCACTGAGAATTACAAAGCATTGCAACAATAAGCACAGCAGCACTAACAGACCTTAGATGTCTCAAATTGAATACAGTGAGTAAATTCAATTTAATATTTTTCATCAGAATTCTGCTGACAATTTAAATGTCAATTCTAGTTATTTAGATTAACATTTCTGGAAACCCTGTCATTTTTTATCAAAATAGATGTCCAGCAGCAGCTCTATGAAGGCAGTCATAGGGAGTCAATTAATCAGATATCACATTATTCGTCTTACAGGGAATAAAAAGGCTACCGTTTTCTGCTGAAGGTAAGTGTCCTATAAATAGGACTGTAAGTAATGGGGGATAATTTCTTTTCCTGACCACAATTTTTCTACTTCATTCAATAAAAAACAGAGGAGACGTCATGTTTTCATCAAGTTGCAGACAAGTTGATCGACAGGAGAACTTCAATGGCTGGAAGAACTAATAATCAAGGCTTGCAACATTAATGACTTATGGAAAACGGACATAAGGGATTTAGGGAAGGCTGGTTTTGGCGGCATCATAGGAACATAAGAAGAGCCAAGCTGGATCAGACCAACAGTCCATTTATTCCAGCACTCTGTTTACAGAGTGGCCAACCAGTGGTTGATCAGGAACCCACAAGCAGGACATGGTGTAACAGCATCCTCCCTCCCACGTTTTCCAACAATAGGCTTTACTGCCTCTGATCTTGGAGCACACAGCCATCAGGACTAGTAGCCACTGGTAGCCTTCTCCTCTAGGAATTTATCCAACTTCCTTTTAAAACCATCTAAATTGGTGGCCATCGCTACATCTTGTGGTAGTGAATTCCATAGTTTAATTATGCACTGTGTGAAGAAGTACTTCCTTTTAGCTATCCTGAATATTTCACCTATTTGGGTTCTAGTATTTTGAGAGAGGGACAGAGGCATCCACATGGCCAACGTGGTATGTACTTATGAACTGCTATAATATCATAGGTTGTTCATGAACACAAACTGTGTAAGGGGAAAGATTTCATATTTGGTATGATAAATTTATGTATTTGAAGTATTTTGATTCTGCTACTCAGACAAAAAGGCTCCCAAAGCAATCAGTAAAATAAGACAGTCAGGGAACAAATCAGACAATCAACTGAAAAAAGCAGAAAGGTGAGTATGAAGAACAGGAAGGACAAGGGGAGGCCTTAAATCTGCCTAATCCAAAGCTCCTTGTTTCTGACATGTCCCAGAAAGGACAAAAAATGTACACCAGCACTGGAGGCGGGGCCACTTATTTTCCCTCCTATTGGTGTCAATGGAAGAGAATATTTTTAAAGGACTGAGGGCCCCAACAGTCTGCTCTGGCTGCCAGTGCTTAGGAAGTCGCAGTTTCTCTGCCATGGAATCTCTCCCACCTTACCACTTTAGAATTGATCTGTAAAACTGCTGTTCTCCCTGCTCACAGCCCTTACGTACTCAACCTATACTCTCAATTGTCTTTTTCTATTCACTCCGGTCTGCCTCACTTGCCTTTTACTTATTCAGTGAGCTTACACAGCACAATAAGCCATGGTGGATTGTGACCCATGTTTGTTTCAGAGCAGCTTGTCATGCAGCATGGTTTGTTATCAATGCACAAGCCACTCTGGCCAGGTTCAGACAACATGACAAACCACTCTTACACAAACTTGGCTCACAAGCCACCATAGCTTATCATGTTTTGTGAACCCAGTCACTGTCATGTCTCATCCATTTCCCTGCTCTCTTCAGTTCCACCACAACTCCTCTGTAACTCCTCTGAATCAAATCGTTTTCAAGCACCCTTATCTTCACTCAAGCTGTGTCATCTCTTCAAATCTTAACCTCTGGATTTTAAAGTCAGTGTTAAGTTAGTTAAACCACTAAAATTAAAATTTTCATATAGCAAATTACTGAAAATGTAAAGGATATCATTCCAGAACCAGAAAAACCATGTCACATACATCCAGAATTTTGTTGCTAAGTAGATTCCAAGAGGCAGTGCACTATGCATGGAGTGATCGAAGAATGATCTGTGGAACAACACAGAAACATTATCACATAAATGTTCAAACATGGTGTCCTGGCACAATGTAAATAAAACAAAACACCACTATTCAGTTTAGATCATCTTGCTGGAAAATGTCTGTAATGACTTAATAAAGCACACACTTTTTTTAGTCTTATGTAGAATGTTGCTGAAGTGCATAATTACCTGATTCAGAGTATGCATTTACTCAGTTTGTAATACTCAGATTAAGTATGAGTTGAACAGCATTTCCATCAAATATTCTCCAGTTTAGAGTTAAAACAAATTCTACACATTCATGGTCAGCATTCAGGCTGCTTTGCAGGCATATGCACAAAAATTCTTCAATTTATGTTAAACGTTTTTATTCCCAATGAAACTCTCATTAATTGCTACAACTTATGTGACCACCTGAACAAGCACCTTTTTGTTTGGTATGTATCTTCTCTATTTGGATGAATTCCCTCTATTGTTTTTGGCAAGCATTTTATGTGGCTGCAGGGTTAAAACCTTCTCTTACTCTTGGGTGTGTTCCTTTAGAGAGGTGGGAGGATTGAATTTCAAAGCCTGTCTCCACTATGACTGTTCCTGAGTACAACATTCAGGGAACAATACAGTAAGATGCATATACCCAGCACCATCAGTGCAAATGCATCAACATTAAGAGCCATATGAGAACATCTGGCAACAATTTTTTTAATGAGTATTTGTCCAAGAAAGTTCATAAATAAATACCCAGACAATTTTGATCACACAGAGGAGAGTTCACCCACCTTAAACAGATATGGACACAGAAATTTAAGGTAATATTTACACATTGCTGAGGTGGGACATATTTATGAAATGGCTTTCCCCCTCAATTATCACATGGTAAAATTGTCTTGTGAAAGTGAACTCATATATAAAGAAAGATACTTTTTTTTTCAAGATGTAGAGGTGTATGATCTTACTACATCTCAAAATGGTTACATGACTCAGCCTTTGAAGACAAGGCAGCAACCCTGCAGAAGTTCCAGGAGGAAAATTTTAAAGTGCTGTCAATCTAGTAACTTGTCAGGCTACACTGTTTCAGACTGGCCATGAAAATTTCCCAATGCTTAATATGTCCAGTTGGATTCCATTGTAGTAAAAAAAAAGTCTGCATGCTAATGGTATTAGACAAATCTACAACCACAGAGTAATGTTTATTCCAGAGCCACATTTTGACAGTAGTAAGAAGTAAGGCTAAACTGCACACTCAGCAAAACTCAAGATGATAGTTATTTTAACTGAGTTTGAACCAAAAGCCAAACCAGGAACATGAGATGCGGTAATCTAATCTCTTATTTTTACATAAGAGATTCCAACATTTAAAATATTTATCAGACATGTGTTGTATTTCTTAAATTGACAAGAAACAAATTTAAGATAACCCTCCCTACAATCTTTCCTTAGGCAATATAATTCTTGCTAGGAATGCATTTCTTTTGGCCAGTAAAATTACAGGGATATGTATAAGCACTCTTTTTTTCTTTGTTCGCTTACAGAAAACTAAGATATCCCTGTCAAAAATACTCTCTTAAAAGGATTGGTTTTTATTAGAAACCATCACATTATGGAAGTAGAAACACAGGATATTTTTCATTTTATAGAAGAAGTGATAATCATTTTATAAATGGATTTCACTATTTCGTTCCCAAAACTGGAAAGCCATATCAGAATTGTGAAAGTGGAAACATTGCAGTTAGGTTGATGCACCTTTTCATTCTCATACAACACAACTGGAGAATGATTCACAAACGGACTGAACTGGTAATTGCAATGCATCTAATAAACTATCCAGTGGTCAGAATTTAAGGGTATCAAAACATATTTCACTGTATAATGCACCTACATTTGCCATGTTTTTCTATCTGTCCTGAATAATAATTCAGTGAAAGGCTAAAATGGGAAAAACCCATCCCTTTCAAGAATGGTGCTTTTATACATTTGACAATATTTTATGTATTAACTAAATTATATTTATTTTTTACAAAGGAATTCTTTAATTCAATACTTACTTGGAAAGAAACTGAACCATGGCCCAAACACCACCATACATTAGTCCTTTAATGAGCCAAGAATCAATATCAAGGTCTGCTATAAACCCAACCAGCCAAATAACTAGGAAAGGTGTTCCTAGCATCACCTTCTGACGAAATTCCTACATAAAAAAAGCAAACATTAAGGTTTTTTTTTAAGAACTAGTTAAAAAGAACATAATGTTAACATCCATACTTCATAGCAAGTTACACCTGTTTAAATAAGGTTTAATCTTGCAGACTCAGGGAGGATCCTATGTTCAGTTAAATGCAACCTGTCTAGGTTTGGTCTATCACTTACCCCTACAAGGTCTGGAGCAGGAGCAAGAAGGGGAATGGGGCAAGGGGGGGTTTTCCCAAGGCTCCCAAAACCTCCTGCTATAACCCCAAGGGAGGAATATCTAAATAGGATGACCATTAATCAAAAAACAAAAACACATTGTATGATTTATCATTTAAAGATTCTTCTCACCTTATCAGCCCTGAGCTTTCTGAGAAATGATGGATTGTCATATCCTTTTGCTTGCCTTGCCTCCTGTAGATGGTTTATCATCCAAACATTTTTTCTTTGTTTTGCTAAATCAAGTGGTGATTCACCCTATTAAGAAAATAAAAGATTTAAGCTTTGTGTAAATAAAAAATGAAAAATAAATGCAGAACAATTTCACTTTTAAAAATAAACAGTAACTTCAAACATTTTAATTATTTAAACGTTTTAAAATGTACTCCATCATTTTCATTAGCAAATTTACTTTATTCTGTAGAGAAAATTACCTTCTTCTGATCTTTTCTCATTTTGATTAGGTGAGTGATATGGAGCTGGCTATTTCTGTGTGTTCCTGAAACAAGTTCTCTTGCCTCACTATTTCATTTACTTTATTTTAGTTTGCTTTAGGGATTACATGGAACAGTTAATTGGAGTTTAAAAGACCAACATGCTTAGCTCACTAGTCTGGAACAAGAGGTTCTCTCTCATATATTAACAAGCAGCAAAGGCAAGGCAAAAAAGGCAATTAGTATCTATTTATTGAATTACTCCAACAGACATGTTTGTTGAGCAGTTATCAATGCCCTGCGCAGATGGTTGATATGAACATGTGGTGGATTGCAAGTATAGGTGTTATTAGGCATATATTTCAGTATCCTAACATGTGGTGAAAACTAAAGATTGTAGTGGCCAATACTACTCCTTCCAGATGTTGACATTTAAATTTATGCTTATACTGATGGTGCCCTACATACCTACATTATAACAACATGTAATGTAACTTTTATTTTATGATATACAGATCACACATTTCCAGGTAGTATCTAATGGTGTCTCAACACAAACACTAACGGCATTGCACTAGCATAAACCAACACTTGTGCAATGTAACTAACCCAATGGGGGAAAGCAGCAACTTGCTACTGAAATTCATCAGCACAGCAGCAAAAGGGGACATTTTTGTTTCATAACAAGGCACGCAAATTCCATTGAAGAAAAAATTGCCCTTTTTTGCCCCCACCACTGCAAGTCACCCTTTTCCCCCGTTGTGCTAGTTATGTTGTCCAACCGTTGGGTTCACACTAGCACAATGTTATCAGTGTTAATGCCAGGGCAACTTTGGATACTATCGTCTGCATGTAGGCCCTAAACAAACATTAAATTCAAGAACTGAACATCAGATGGGGCCAGGGCAGGATAGGATAGTGTAATCCCAATCCTCTATTCTGTGTAGAAATTGAACATCTGCATTTGTGTATCTGAAAGATACATTAAGAGCTGCTGATAACAGTATAAAATATAAGCTAAAAGAAATGTTTCTTACAATTCAATAGTACTTTATAACATAGCTACAAAAATCCTAAAAAATGCAAATGAACAGGGTAATATATTGATTGCTGGTACCTGGTTGGCAGCTTGTTATATTTAGCCCTATGTTTAGAGATAATATTAGTAGCCAAGACTGCAAGTTTTGACTAGTTATTTTTAAAATTCTCCAATACTGAAGGATGAACAACAAAAAAAGGGTCCTATGATGAAATCCCTACAGCTATGGTACAAAATCATTCTTTACTCTTCTCTCTCAGGGAGTGTACTGGTAATAAATCATGGTCACTTTTATCTGCAGGCCCCTCCCACTTAGCATGAAATAACCATATTAAAGAACACAAAACTGTATTGGATTATGGCATCGGCAAAGTAATCTTTAATCTCTCATGATAAAATGCAAAAACCCTTCCAACTTCCAAAAACTTAAAATGACCTTGCAATATCGGGTTGACAGGATGTATCCTAAACCTATCTACAGGGATTCCCAATTGACAGAAAGGTACAGCTAGTTTGCACCTCAAGAAAGAAAGAAAGGTTCTTGTAGTACAGAGGAGGCAAAAGACAACCAACTGAAGGTACCTCCAGCTCCAGTTTTGCACTCCTCCTCTCTTCTACTGAAGGTAACTCCCCTCCTAAACAAAGCATTCATGGAGGCTTGAAAAATGGCTGAATCCTCCATCGTTCGGCCCTCTCCTAAAAAAAAATGAGACAGGTACCAGAAACTGAAAACTTACCCAGGACGGGCAAAGAGCCTTTGAGACAGAGCACAAATTGCAAGGATTACACATTTGAATTCCAGCATCAGTAGAGATTAGATACCTAATCAGAGTTAGGCATTTAATTTCTATTGACAGGATTTGTGCATCAAAAGCCCAAAATCTTAGCCAGCAATTTGCCGATAGCAGTAGAAACCAGGCAACAACATTTTCTGGTCAAGTGGAATTTCCTTCCACTTCCAAAGTGTATTGAGAAAGCTTAACCCACTACACACCTTAAGATCACGAGATGTGGTAAAAGATGTCCAAGGAAAAACAAGGAAATCAATGAACTGAACAAGGCTTGCCCCAGCGGAAGCAAAAGGAATGAGCTCAAAAGTAGCAAAATAAAGTTCTGATAATCTGTACATCTACTAGGATTCTGGCTTGTAAAGCTTCTGAAATGAAACACAACTGGTTTTCTTATCTTTTTGTAGTAATTTTAAAATTTCCTATGGACAATCACTCACTCTAGAGAAACAATGCCCACTGTAAATACTACTGCTGGTCCAACTGTTTCTTCTACTCTAGAGTAAATATGACATTCCAGCCCTTTTCAGATCAAATGACTGAAAACAACAACACAGTACCAGTTACCAACTAACCACTTTAAGGCTTCTTTTAATAATATGAAGCCATGGTTAACTGATAAGATTTTTAAAAAAACTGTATCAAAGCCAGATTTCAATGAAAGCCTATTATTATGTGGCAATTCGAATCTTTAAAGCAGAATAATGCATATGAAATTATTTGCCACAAATACAGTATACTGAAGTTTCTCTAGTATGATTTGCCTCAAATACAGTGGACTGTACATTTCTCTAGTATTGTCTTGCACTTACTCAAAGGAACCCTGGGCAGCTTCTTTAGTACTTGAAACAACCATGTAAAATAGGTTAGGCCGAGTGTAACTCATGCAGACAGAAATCCACTCAGTTTACTTTATGGTTAAGTGGGATTCAAACTTGAGTCTCTCCAGTCCTAGTGGGCCACAATAACTATTACACCAAACTGGGGGTTGTATCCTACACTGCCGCTGTGCTAGTTGTGTTGCACTAGTGTAGCAGACTGCTAGCACAACAGGAACTAGCAGTGCCTAAACTAAGCACGGAAATGCAATGCTCATTTCCAGAATGGGGCAGGTTAATGGTGCTCCCTTCTGTTTTTTTTTTCTTTTTCAGCAGAAAATTAATGAATGATGACCATGTACATTCAAATGTGTCAGTATCTGATTGGGCTCTTAAATGTCTAATTTGCTGAGTCAGTTTCTCCAATAATGCGAAGTTCCACATTCTCCCACACCAATCATTCAAATCAGCGAGCCTGTCACACTTCCAGTTTTTGCCAAAAACTTGTCCAGCAGCCAGCAGAAAAAATGTGATAAGGGCTTTTTGCAAATAGTTGATATTGAATTTGTTGTATAAATTAAGAAGGGCAAGACCTGGATCGAGACTAACTGATTGATTGGTAATTTTGTTGATTTTATTTTCAATCTTAATCCAAAAGAGTTGAACAAATGGGCAGGTCCACCAGTGATGGAGGTATGTACCAGTGGCTCCACACCCCCTCCAGCATAGCGGAGATTTACTTTCAGTTATTCTTGCAAGTTTCACTTGAGTGAAGTATGATCTGTAAGTCACCTTAATTGAACTTTCTCTAATACGCGCTGAGATAGATTTCAATGAATAGGCAGACCAATTTTTTTGCCAGCTTTTGTCATTTATTTTGTATCCTAGATCTTGCTCCCAAGCTATGTTTAAACTCTCATGCTATAATTAACAGTGTTGAGAAGGTATTTATAAAGTTCTGAGACTATTCCTTTAGAGTCCAGGATATAATTAGCTATGCACGAATTGTGTAAGTGGCCTTGTAGCCTGCTGCTTAACTGATGGTACATTTAGAAAATGAGGTATTTCGTGGACTTGAAACTACAGATTAGGTCCTTCTGAGTGCTCTGCTGATCTGCCACTTTCCAGAAATGAGAATTGCCACTCTTTTCTGCTTTTTTTCAGGAATCCTGCTAGTTCATGGGCAGTATAGGATACTTCCCTGGGACTAATACAGAAGGACAGATTTAATTTTCCATAAACATTTTTTTCTAATTGAGATAGAAAATGGCATATTTCTAATTTCTGTCCTTTCTTTGGAAGCACTTGCTATAATTCTAGATGCATTCTAATTGAAAATTACTCTTTTCAACACAAATCAGCAAAAATATTTCAAACAACAACATGACACCTATAACTAGCTTATATTACTCCTCAGAATTTGTCTTATTCAATAAGAAGTAAAATATTTTGTTCAAAACACCCTCAAAAGAAAAAAAAAGTAAGAAAAAAGTAACTTGCATTTCTTCAAGGATGTCACATACAGGGCCAGTTCAGACATAACACACCAGGTAGTGGTGGTTGTTTCATGCACAACCCAGCATAAGCCTTGGGCTCACATACTTTATCCACAAGGAGAGGAGATTTAAAATTTCTATTGCTGATTAGTTTGTTGCTGCACGTCAACTCAGCAAATGGTGGAGCCATCAGCATCAAACCACAATCTGAACCAGCTTGTGCATGTAAAAAAAAGAAAAGAAAAAAAAGCCATGCTTTGTTGTTATATCTAAACTGGGCCTACAGTAACACAAAAATGGCCAGGCTACGCCGGCCACCCATATACAAGATCATGAGGATTATTCTTGAAGAACAAGTTATGGGTTAACTGTATTATAGTGTTGAAAAACAACGCTAGAAGTATATATATTTGCATCCCCTTTTTATAGCATAATCTCCGAATTCCAGAACTGCCCCACCATGTATTAAATAAGTACTGAGTTCTGTACCGCAGCAATTGAGAACAAAACCACAAAAAACACAGGAACATCTATTATAGTCTACCTGTTATCATAACCTACCAAAGAACGTTCATGCATTTCCTGTAATGCATGAATGCTATCTAATGCTATCCCTGTAATGTATTCACTTTCTGTATGCTTACTGTCTATTATTATTATTATTATTATTATTATTATTATTAGCATTTTCCTTAAGAAGAATTGCGAAGGTAAAGGAAATAATAGTATTTCTATACTTGGGTCATATTTGTTTTTTAAAAGTAGACTGCTTCTGTTCACTTCAGTGTTCCAGTTTCTAACAAAGGCACAATACTGCCTATCCAAAATACTAAAGTGAACTTGCCAAACCATTCAAAGTTAGACCTTTCTTTTTTTTAGAATAAAGCATTATCTTTAGAAGAATACTACAAGAAAAGTTCCAGTAAAAACATGGTTCTTAGAAACTTAATTTAATATACTTATCACTCCTTTCAACAATCAAAGGGGGAAAACCTTTAAAAGGCTAAAGAATGACCGTAACGTTATGCATGCAATTTCAGTGTTCAACTGTTTTATGGCCAAAAATAAAGTAAACTTCCACAAAGTATGCAAAAGCATGATTGCTCGTCTCAAAAGATAAACCAGAGTCCACTAAATACAATCTGATACCCTGCTGCTACCTTGTCCAAACATTATGTTTGTCTTTCAAAAAGGGAAAGGGAAGAGAAAGTACCATTACCCGTCCTGAGTCCTTAGAACAGACCAAAAGCTGAAAAGATACTGATGAGAAAATGGGGATGACTTACAAAAAAGCATAAGAGAAAACCCTACTAGTCACCTGACTATAGCATACTTCTGCTATACATTGGCCACTGTACCCAGAATATATGCGTAGACAAAACAAAATTCAACTGACTTTTCCTTGTATCTACACAACCTAATCACATTCCTGAAAGCCTGAAAGCAGGCGTAAGAGATGCTACTACCTGTTAGGTAGCTAAATATCAAAATGTAAAATCTTGCACTAAACTCAAAACATAAAGCAGAACACTCAGAGGTCAATCTTAAAATCACTCCACTGGCTGCCCATTAGTTTCCGGGCGACATATAAAGTGTTGGTTATTACCTTTAAAGCCCTACATGGTTTGGGTCCAGGTTACCTGCGGGATCGCCTTCTCCCGTATAATCCGCCCCGCACACTCAGGTCCTCTGGGAAGAATTTACTCCAGTCAGCCAGAACTAGGCTGACGAGTGTTACCCAGAGGACTTTCTCTTCTGCCGCTCCCAGGCTGTGGAATGGCCTGCCGGAGGAGATTCGACAAATTAGCAGTCTTCTGGAATTTAAGAAAGCCATGAAGACTGCTCTCTTCTGGCAGGCCTATCCAGTTTAATTTTAAGATGTTTTTAATAATGTATTTGTTTTTATCTGTTTTAACGGTTTATCTATTTTATTGTTTTTATATTTGTATTTGGTGTTGTTCCCCGCCTCGATCTAGATGGAGAGGCGCGTTAGAAATGAAATAAATAAATAAAAATAAACTGATGAGGGTTTCCTGAATGAGGTCAGATGGTAGCAAGGCACTTTTGAGAGGACATCTGCAGAGATGTCCATGTAGGAATTTGCACATAATGACAACCCATCAGTTATAATAATAATAATAATAATAATAATAATAATAATAATAACCCATCAGTTAAACAAGCGAGACATGCCTGCCTCTTCCACTTTTACCCCACAACCCACAATTGGCTCTTTTGTAGGCTGTGGAGTGTGATGCCGTTAACCCAATAACGAACATGGGTTAACTGCTGAGTTGTTTAGCACCTGAACAACTGATCTGTCCAGGTTCACACAGCATGCTCCACAACCTATAAACAGGTCTATCCCGGGTTTTGGAGAAAAAGTGAAAGAGGAAACATGCCACTCATGTGAACCAGGTCACTATGTAGTTATTTGACATACACTTTGAAGCTGTTCTGTGACCAGCAAGGAAACTGATTAATATTTTCGGTGGATTCATACAGATTGTTTTACTTATTTGAAAATCTCCATGAATGGCTTTAACTATTGATAATTAAGCACTATTTTGGATTACTAAAAAGAAGTTCAGCTATTTTGCTGAATACGTGTCATATCACTAAAAATTCTAGTTTTTGAAGCCACAATTCTCTGTGAGAAGAGTGTTCAGTACACACAATTAACAACAGCTAACTGTCGTGTTTCAGGGATGCCACTTAGAAATGTCCAGGTCCAAGGTCAGTAATCCAGTCTGTCAGTCAAGAGCCAAAGTTGCCATTTGAAGTCCAGATAACTGTAGTGTAATCGCAAGATGTTGAAGCATAGTCAGGAAGCCGGTCCACAGGGTCAGGGTACATTCGGGCAAGTTCAAGATTTCAGGAACAGGCAGAGAATAGTCGAGTCACAATCCAAGGGTCAGAATCAAGTCTTGAATCAAAGGCACAGAGCTGAGAGGCACGGAACAAAGGCACAGACATCAAAGATGGTCGTTGCTTTCAGCACTTTGGCTGAGCTCTGGCCAGACTCTTATGGGACGGGAATTAATGAGCCATTAGCGTCAGCTGGCCAGAAGCCTAGCTGGTCTCCGCCAGCTTCTATGAAGTGTTACGCCCCAAACACTCCCTGGCTCAGCTGTTCCTTATCTCTGTCGTAACTGACTCACAGCACTAACAGTCCAAGGGATAGAATGCCCCTCTTCAAATGCCAAAGAGGCACTTCATTTTTATGGGCAGTTACTAACTGAGTTTTTATTAAAGTAGGATGGGTATGCCTTTTACACATTCTAAAGGACTAGATAAGCATCTAGTTTTGCAGGCAACTCTTTCATTTAAAGAAAGTTAGTGATGCATCCCCCACCCCATCTTTGCTTCTCTACCCACGCTTCACATTGCCCAGGGGAAGATTTGCATGCGATCTTCTCTCCATCTCTTGCACATTCACTTCTCCTGAGCCACTATAGAGAGCATAAAAGGAGTGTCTGTGTACTCTCAAATAGTTCTAGAGATGCGATGGGGGGAAAGTTCCTCAGCCAGCATGGGAGTTGTAGGACATTTTTCTTTCTAAATATGCATAGGATTTATCCTTCACTCTTACAACATTCTTAAACAGTACAGAGTTGGATGGAAAACAATGAAGAGTTATATCACGGGCCTGGATTTGGCTGTCTGCCAATGGTGCCCACTTCTATCCAACAGGCTATACCATCATATATACACTTAGAATTCTTTGTTCTTAATATGTGGTAATATTAGGTATCAATCTATTTGTCCTGCTATGCTGCCTGTTGGTTGTAGTACCAATGTGTTCTGCCCTTCTTGCACAGATTAGGGCATACAGACAATAAAAAAACCTAAGTTTCATCTACCAATGCTCACTCCACCCTGGTAAAAGGAGAAAAATCAGAAAAAGGGGCAAGACTACATGCACTTACAACATCTAACAGTGTATCTAAAATCTAGGAAAGTATGTTTGCAAATAAAAATAGAAAGCTATTGATTCTCCACTCCAAGTCAACACAAGGTATAAAGACACACAGCATCTTCTATAGTACTGACTGGAAGAGGGTAGATGAACATACAGCTTCCTACTACAATCAAGTTCAATGGTTACAATGACCCCCAAGACATACCTCCCTCAAACTTTAAGAAGAATTAGTCTGCAACATTTTAGTTATATTACAGACAGCAGAGCTTTCAGATCAATTATTGGCCACCTTTATTTATTCTCTCTTTCTTTATAAACAAAAAGCATATCAGAAGACTGAATCAAGAAGGGTTTTTCTCCCAGACTTAACAAATCTTTTTGAATAATCCTCACCTCTCCAATAAATTACACTAATATAGTACTTTATTCAGGCATATTTTTACATCATGGGCAGTATCCACTTGAACACTAGTGGTACCATAAATTACGTCGTGTCGGTGTAAGAGACCTCCAGTGTACCTCCAATAACATTAGCTAGTGCAAAGGAATTCCCAGGAAAACCTGTCATGCCAACTAACACTATTGGCATTATGCTAAATGTCCATTATGTTAGCGGAGCATAATTTAAGTTAGTGTCCTGTTGGATACTGCCCTATGTTTCTTTTTCTTCTGCTATCTTATTACTCTGCTGTTTTCTAAGAAAAAAACATGTCTGTAGAAAGGTAGCATGGCAAACTACTGCTTGCTATTAGTGAGAAGAAAATAGATGTTCCAGACTAGAGGTGCTATTTTTACATAAATCTATGAATATTTTATTTCATAAACTAAGAAGTGAACGTAAAAATGTTGGCAGTAGAAATTGCTAAATGAAAATAATTTTTAATGAAGCAATTTAATATTTTTAAAACACTGATTTTATAACTGAATAATTTTAGGAATTATAGGAATCCAATATGCTGGGGAAGCAGGGAAGTAAGTGATAAGAGTCTCCAGGAGACAGGGAACTTAAAACGGTGCAATCCAGGAGTTAACAGTAGCTCAAGGAACAAAGCCAAAGAAAGCACTAAAGCCAGGTCCACAGAGAAGAGATGAGGAGAATGTGCATGAGGTGGTAAAGGGTGAAGGGGAGAAAAAACAACAGTAGGCAAGGATTTGGGGGAAGGTTTCATACATGTGCAGAGGAAAAACCATTCAGAGTCTATGGAAAGGAATACAGAAATAACTAACCAAACGTTCAGGTTTCTACGCTTACCTTGATATTTTGGGCATCAACATTAGCTCCAGCTTCAAGAAGAAGACTAATCACTGTGGTATTTCCTGCTAGTACTGCCCAATGTAGTGCTGTGTTCTTATGATATTTGTCTCCCAGATTCACTGAAACATTGAAAGTAAGTAGCAACCGAGTGGGATCCACACTGGAAAATAAAAACAAGGTTAAATCCATACAAGCAAGGATTTACCATTATGTTCTTATTAATCCAGAGGTATGATGCCTTGGAAAAATGGTATTTACTTGTTTAATACATATGAGTTTTCTTTCTCCAGTAGTAAAAGCAATAATGAACCTTCAGAATATTTGGCTATTCAGAAAATACTAAGGCAACAATCCTATACCCACTTACCTGGGAGTAACTGGGTATAGGATTGAACTCAATGGAACTTAGTTCTGAGTAGACATAGACAGGACTGTGCTCTAAGATTCCCTCCACTCCATCTTTTCACAAATCTATTAAAGATTTTAAAAATAGGAAAGGTGGGCTGAATCTAGAAAATACTTTTGTGTCTACCTCTGAAGATGAAAAGTGAAAGGGAAGTACACTGAAGCCTGATCACAGTACATACTTTAATTGCATGAAGACAGATATGCTTAACATACGTCAATAAAACTGCTGTGGATGTTTTGACATCCCTGTGATATTGAATTAGTTCTCCTCACAAAAATTCTTATAAAGGTTCTTTTATTAAAATGTAACCAAAAATATTAACCAATTCTAAGGTATATTATATAATTTATAGTTTTATTTGACAAGTACAAAGAATTTCAGGTGGCTCTGGTTTTGAATAAGCGAACTTACCTGTGTGTTCTGTAAGCTGCCCACATTAAAGGAGTCATTCCATTTTGATCCATCATATCTACATCCTGATGGAAAGAGCAGCAGCAATCAGACATGTACATTTATTATAGCTGAAGAAAGAATACTGAAGAACAAATTTGCAGATGTCTAGCCAGAAGGGGTGACAAAAGTGGTGTATCTGTACAGTGATGCAAATGCTGTAACAAATATTTTACATACTGCAGAATGCATAATAAACTACTTTGTGTGAATATAACATGAGATCATCAATTGTAATATATGCTAGAGCACCATCTGCTGTTACAACTCCGCTATTTTTGCAAATGAACTACCCAATTATATAATGTGGATCTTGCAATCAGTATAAAGAACAGAATGCTTGGAGAGGCATGAAATAAGCACACTGCTCAGCACCGAAATTAATGTTCAGCTAGTTCTGGGCACCCAAGAAAACTTTGGACTTTGGTTTCTTGAACAGAAGTCTGCATGTCATAAAATCAGCCATGATCAAGCTACACCCGCTCTCTCTTGCTCAACAACCGATTTTAAACCAATGGGGGGAAAACATTCTACCATTACAAAGGGGTAATCGGGGGTTGGTCAGTCTAACATTCATAAAATAAAATTTAAAAATCACCAACCTTCCTGAAATTTACATGTGACAGAAAGAAATGTTGGTTTTACATAACCTGAAAATTTCAGGCTGGTTAAAGACTGAGGGAGAAAGGGCAGTTAACAGGGAAAAAAGTCCTTGCTCACGCAAAAGTGTTTCTGAAAAGTATTGGCAACCATTTGTGCCCGGCTCTGGTGGGCCCATGATAGCCACCACATATTAACTGTTGTCATTTCTGTATTCCCTTTCTACTCTACTAAGTGGAATGGAATTTCTGTTTTTAAAATTCAATTTACTTTTTTAAAAGATTTTTTTTTACTAATAAAAGCCTAATGTGGCACTTGGAATGTTGAGGGGGAGGAGGGAATAACTGCCATCTAGAGTAAAAGCAAAAATAGCTATGAATTTCCTGGACCTGTGTGTGTGTGTGCACATGGACAAGCAGTCCCCTGAGAGTGACCAGACCCTACCACAAGGAAGCTATGGAACTGAATGGGAGTGAAACTTTAGTTCATAAGCAGGCCTGTCTTTCCTTGAGGGTAGAGAATATTGCTGTCTGAAGTTTCAGAAGCAGATTCAGCCTGGTTCTTGACTCCATTTTGAGAGAAGAGTCCTCTTTTCTTTTTTGGAACATGTTTTCCCTTGGCTTTGAGACTATTTTGAGCTGTCTTTTCCCCAAGCTCAGTTCTTCTGACCCAGGCACTTGGTTCCTGAGCTGCTTGGTGTAGTTTTTGCCCCCTTATTTGATTTTGGTCAGTGGTGAAGGTTGGGCTTCACAGCACTTTTCATTTTTAAGTATTTTCTACACTCTCTGCCTGGATTAATTTTCCCTACCTGGACTTTGCAGAGTTCTACACCTTGGATTCTAGGAGAGATCTCTTTCAACTTTCCTCTGGATCCATGATAACCTGGTCTTCAGATCTCTCCTTGGAACTGGTAGCTATACACTCCTTTTAATCCCCCCGCCCTCTTACACACACACTGCTCCCTTCCTTTTTTCTAAGGGTTTGGACCATCATGCTATAAAGTTGAAAACTTCAAACACTTCATTTAATTTGGACTGGTGTAAGTTTTAAGTACAACTCTGAAACCTTTCAAAGTGCTTCTGGGACTACAACATTGTTTTCGGCCTAGTCACACTGTTTTTCTAATATGCCTTAGCAACAGGTAAACTGTAGTGTATTTTGCATAACGTACACATGTATTTCTTTCTAATCATTGCATGTTTCATATTTCACTTCTGTATCTCATGTTCTTTTGCATTTACTTTTCTCTATAAACCATTCATATCTTAAGACTTTTTGTGTGGCATGTTTTCATTGGTTTAACAACTTAAAAGGGGTATTCACTGTTTTCCTGCTTATGTTTTAAAATCTATTTTCAACTGGCCAAATAACTTCATTCCCCAATCTGCTGCCTTCCAGATGTTTGAGATGACAAGTCCCAGCATTTCTGACCATGGGACATACTGACTTGAAATGATGGGAATTGTAGTCCAACACCTTCGGAGGGCACCAGGTTGAGGAAGGGCTGCTGTAAAAAAAGAGAAGCAGGTGGCCCAAAGTTGTTCATCAACAGTTTTCTACAACCCCACAGCCACCTCTGCATATCATATTCTCCGTCCTGCCGTCATGGTTTATCTGCTTTGGGAGAATGAGAACTTTACTTGCACTTTCTGCTTTCTTAGGGAGGATGTGACGTTATCTTTAAAACTTTTTTTAAACATCACATTTGATTTATAAGCGCTCCATTTAAACAGGGTTACAAAAGTAACAAGAGTAACAGTGGATTCAAAAGGATAATGGTTTAGAGACCAAGCAATGAGAATCATTGTTTCTTTTACAAGACTATACCTGTTCTTTAGATGTAGATTTGTGAAAGCCACACTTGGAGAAGTGTACCATAAGAAAGGAACACATTTGATGTTAATTACTTTTGCGTTATATATGAACATCTGACTTATTTTGAAATATGCATACTATATAGGTATAGTATGACAAACTGAACAACTCTGTGTTTTACAAAGGTTTTGGGAACAAAACGTAATAAAATTACCTCAAGCTAATTAGATTCCCTAGTAGCACTTGACCCTTGAACAACAAAGAGCTCTGAGAAAAAAACATGGATTAACTCTTGAGGTTCAACTACATTGCTGCTGCATATTTGGACAATTTAGAGCTTTTATTCATATAACACAGAATTGACTAGCAGTGGAATTCTAAGAGTGACTATTCTGAGGCAAGCTCCACTGAGTTCAGCAATAGTTACTCCTAGGGAGGTGTGCATAGCATTGCAGCCTGAGAGTGGTTTATTAATCTGGAGAACAATCGTGTGATATGTAAAAATGTATTTTACAGTTAATAACCCTGCAAAATGAAAGTTGTAAATACTATCACCACTAAAAGCTACAGAAAGAAAGAACATACATACCTGCCCCTTGGCTATTAGATACGCAACAATAGAGGTATGTCCAAACTGGGCTGCTAAGTGAATACAACTACATCCTTCCCCATCAATTAATGATGGATCTGCACCATATTTCATTAACTGTACAACCATCGATAAATGACCTTGTCTAAAATGATAAGAAAGCAAAACAGAGAGTTTTGTAATGTAATGCATTACTAAGGTTTTTTAAAAAATTATTGCACAGAAGCATAGAAAAGAAAGGAACCAAAAAGCCATCTAATCCAATTATTTGCTACATTGCAAACCATCTGCCCCTTTGCCCTACAGATTAACCCAGGCAAGTGTTGGTATTTGAACAACGAGTTTTACATCGTTTGATCACACCATTTTAGATATAAAGCTAGCAAACGAATTAATTTATTCTTTAAGATGAAACATATTGGGGCACTTAAGAGTTTACTTTCCCCGCAGCTCTTCATATGGCAAGAGTGGGAGCAAGACTCAGACTCATGCAGTTCCTTTCTATTTCCTTTCACCAACTTTGCCATTATAGACGCCTACAAACAATGGGATTCTGCATGAACTGGAATGCAGGATCACCCTTTTCTTTAGGCTCACTTTCAAAAAGATCCAATATCTAGCGTGAAGCCTATTGACCCTACTGAAAAGGAAATTGCCCACTTCTGCTGAAGGTATATCTACAGCTAGGCAAGTGAGAATACTCAAGAATACTTGGATAAGATCTGCCTACTACTGGCTGAGAGGAAATCACCCATTAGGGAAAAATGCCTGATAAACAACTGAAATTATTCGTGCAAAGAAATGTCAGTTTTTCCAGAAGAAATTTGCGAAGAACTAATAATCAACAACTTCTTTTGGCATAAAGCTGAAAGTAAAAACATCCAAGTCTTTTCCCACCTTGTTGCCCAGTGAAGTGGTGTGGAGTTCAAGTCACCCCCTAGTTGGTCAACAATAGCACCCTTTGATATGTAGTACCTGCAGGCATAGAATCAGTACATGTATAACAAAAGATTGGTAAAGGCATTATCATCAAGAAATGTAAAACATCGAGACAAGCTGTAAAAATATATTTTTACATTAATTTAGTTACCAGCTTGCCCATTAAATGATATCATACTTTCAAATAGTGGTTAAAGATAAGGAGAAAGTCTGTATTTTTAAACTAACTATGCACATTAAACATTTTTAATCAGACTAATGAAGTTTAAAGTAACATTATTATTCATGTTAATATATAGCAATTACCTAGTGAAATATGTTTTACATGGTGTCTATTCATGCTACTCATTTTGTCTGTGGGAAAAAACAACACACCTCACATAAACAAATCCATATTCACTGTGGGAGAACAAACATCACAACTCAAGGAACATCTTAAGCATTGCAGGCAGTGTAAAGCCAAATCCAAAATCTACCTGCTTGTATGCTGAGGTCATCTTCAATGCTCTCCTCAGAGTGCTCCCACTGGTGAGGTGGATGATGACTAGAGAGGGTATGTTCAATTGTGGTGCCATTTGTGAAACTCTCTCCCCCAAAGAAGCTTATACTACTAATCTTCAGTGTTAGGCGAAAACCTTTCCATTTTCCCCAAACAAGTCTGACGGTTTTGTGTTTTTGCTTTTTTTTTTTTTTTTTTAAATGCTGCCTCAATATTGTCTTGCATTGAGTGTTTAGGTTACTGTTTTTAGAGCTTTTAAATACTTAAATTACCCTAGAATGTTATAATGAAGGCCATTATAGAAAATCATGAACTCAGAGCCCATTAATATAGGCAAACAGGTTTGTAGGGCTCTACTGACATCAGTGGCCATTTGGAGGCTGAAAGGTAGGCTAGGATACTGTGTAAGGAGTTTGTTGATGGCCCTGCCTTCTCCCCAACGCCAACCAGTGACAGTCAAATGCTCCTGTGTGGCTGGCATTGCCTTCTGCCCCTGATGCAGCATCAACAAAAGGTATCTGAGAGCAGCTGATGCAAATTCTGTAATGCTCAATGAGACATACTATCATATGAACATAATTAGGAGAAGGGAGAATTAAAAGTGTTCATATGGGTGTTTTTAGAGGAAGCTTTTTAAATATGCAATATATGAATGCCAGGCTTTCCAGGATTCATTTATTTTATTTATATTTAAAATGTATAGGCTTTTTGTCACAAAGTGACTTACAATAAAATAAACCAATACACATCATAAAACAAAGTGTGCCATTAACACCAAAGTCATTCATAGTTCTGCATTATGCCTGTAATTCTGAATTGTTAGAAACATACTCTATTTTTGTAACAAAGTAATTCAGATTTGTTTGACTTTTGTTGTATTCTAAGTGGCATGATATACCAGAATTTAAATGCACTTCATTTAATTCTTACAATACTGAAAACTGAACATAGCAGTAACCGATTTCAATAACTGGTTGTATACAGTTACTTAACTAAAGACTTAAAAGCAGGAATTCTGTTATTTTGATACAGGAATTATGTCATAACATTATTAGTGTGCTGGAAAAACTGAACAGCTGTTCCATTTACTGTGTAAACTGATCTCAAATGGGTCTGAATGCAGCTGCTGGGCAGGTCATATAGATTTTTTCATGCTATTTACGAAATGACTACTAAAAGTCATAAGTAATGACATGTTGATTTTTTTATTCTTTGCAATGCATATGGGAAAGTGGCACAAAAACTATGTAGTTAAAAAGTGACTGCTATTTAAATTATATGACTGTAACACACACTCATTTATTTTAACCGATTTTATCGGTTCTAACTATGAACTGATTTTGGTAGTATAGTAGTACTTACTTCACTAAATCTAATCTGTTGTTGATTGCAGCCCAATGGAGAAGTGTAACATTTTCTTTATCTGGTTGCCGTACATCATAACCTGCTTCCACCAATTCTCGACAACGTTCATAAATACCATACCTTGAAGAAAAATAGCAATATGATAAACAGTAATTTGGGATTAATAAAATCAAAGGATATTTGAATACTAATGTTTTGTATTATAGTATTTCCATGTCTGTAAAAACACAGTGCACGATCTAGAAAAAAATCCCAGAGGGGATCTCCACAGAGCTCACTTCTCTTGTTTTCCTTCCCCAAAATGGTTTTTGGTGTGCAATATAGCAAGCTAGCATTTATTCACAGCCCACCTCTTAATATCCTCCCTAGCCTTCAAGCTCTGCCCTACATGACTAACTGAACACATTTTTACCATTTAAACCAAGGGCAGATATTGCATTTTTATTGAACTAGCCCATGATTTTGATCAGATCAGATTATCAAACTAATGGCACTAAGCATTTGTACCTTATGAAGCTATCATGTCTTTCATTTTAGTTTTGAATACTTAAATAAGTAATTATATTTCTGTTCCTTAGCTGTGTGCATGCATACCTATACGTCTATGCTATGTACATAGATGGTGCTCTCTGTGTCTGTGAGAAAGAGAGAGAACATGCACTACATCTCTCAAGTACAGTTATCAGCTGTAAGAGAAGCACATGTACTTCATAGAATGAGAAGGACAATAAGGTTACTCAGCTGGATATACCATATTCTAAGCATCCTACATTATTATAGAAATGTCTTGAATGATTTTATGCTACATCCTCAATTTAGACAAATGGTTTTAGGCTTCTTTTTTATCTTGCATAACTAAAGCATGAAAGTTACAAGAAGCTATTACATTGGAATTATTGTTGGGCTGTTCCCACGACATGTTACAGCTTGTTGTGGATTATTTAAGCCATGATGAGCCGTGGCACCTGTGGGCACAATCCTGAATATTTAACCCCTGACCACGGGTAATCATGTCGTGTCACTGGGGTTTATGCAGGAGTTAAACAACAGGCCATTAGTTCTGAGAGGGTTGTTTAACCCTCACATAACCTCTAAGGCAGCCATCCTGACCATTCAACCCACACCCACCCCAACCATGAGTTCATGTCCTGTGGGCCGAAGTACTCAACATGTGCAATTTTGCATTTC
This sequence comes from Anniella stebbinsi, assembly GCA_029215795.1. Lineage (NCBI taxonomy): Eukaryota > Metazoa > Chordata > Lepidosauria > Squamata > Anniellidae > Anniella > Anniella stebbinsi. The sequence goes on from JARDYH010000003.1 coordinate 53,862,390, forward strand.
AAATATACGTAAATCGCAGCCCCGTCATGACTACAAGAATAAAGTGAAATTTGTTTCTGATGCCCTAAAGCTAAACAGATTTACTTGGGAATAAGCAGCATTTTGTTGTAGAAAAAGATATTTTAAAAGTAAAAATGATAAAATGAGTGTCCATAACCATGTACCATAAGGATATAACATGCTTTTAAAAATAAGACAAAGCATGCTGCAGCAACTAATACCAACCCTGGTGCTATTGCACAGTCTGTTTGCTGCTGCCCCCATCAGCTGCTTTTCCCTGGTTGTTCATTTGCGGGGAGGGGCTGTGCTGCAGGGGCCTGGATGTCCACTCCTGAGGTCCAGCACTAACTGTACCACTGCTTGTATATTTGGTTTGGTGGCAGTTTTACAGGTAGTTTTACCTGTATTTGTGTTTGTCTGGAGGAGTAGTTTTGTTATGTGTGTACTTAGGGGGAGGGAGGTGTTCCTGAACACCACCCGTTTTTCTTCTATGAAACTTGTATTGTGTTATGCTTATTGGGGGGGGGGGCAAATCTGTGGTTTGGGAAGTTACTTGTTCTTTGTGATTAGGTAGCCCCGCAGCAGCCATTTTGTGATGGTGCCCACAACAGTTTAGCAGATTTCCAAACGTGCCCACAGACCCAAAAGCATGGAGACCTCAGATCTATGTATCTCAAAGGGAAAGGGGGGCAGTAGAAAGCTAGTGCTCAAATATTAAAATACTGTTGCTGATTTTAGGCAGAGCAGTAGATGGTGCTCACTTTCAAGTTTCTCTTAAAAACAAAAGAGATTATCTCTTTTGTCCTAAGGGAAAACAGCAATACCACTTATACTTCCTTTAAGGGTTTCCCCCAGGTGCTAGCCAGTTCTACTTACAACTGGCTATTTTCTACAGAATCTTGGGAGTGTGGGGAAAATGTTCATTCAATGTCAGCTTACTTACCTCTCTCAGTTATCCCATTTATACTATTTGTAAAATGAATTATTTTATTCTAATATTATGGCTATGGGCAGAACTATGCATGACCATGATTCCACCAAGTAAAATCTAATACCAGGCACAGAATATTTTGGTCTGTTCAGGAAGGGGCAAGTGGAAGAAGGGGTTCAGCGTAAGTTTTACTTTTCTTGGCAATGAATTTCAATGTTTTGCATAGTTTATTCTCTCCCTTCCATAACCACTTTTTCTGGTTCTTCCATAAATATCATAAATTGTTATTATCACATGGCATAGGTTTTTTACAAGTCCAAAACCTAAGAAATGAACAAATTAGGAATTAGACAAGTTTATTTTATTACCCTTTGTTTGTTAAGAATAGTGGCGTTTTTAGGTTTTTTTTTATTTAAGATTTTTGGACATCCTACTTATTTTATTTATTCATGTATGTATTTATGTATTTAGTGCACTTGTATCCCTTCCTTTTTCCTTCCAGGAACCAAGGTGGTGTACATAATCCTCGTCCTCTCTATTTTATCCTCAAAACAACAACCCTGTGAGATAGGTTGGTCTGAGAGTTTGTGACTGGCCCAAAGTCACCCCGTGAGCTTCCATGGCTGAGTGGGGAATAGTACCCAGATCTCCTGACTCCCAGTCCAACATATTATAGAGTCATAAATCATTCTTTGAGAACGAGGCAGTGACAAATAAAATTTACTGTTCATGGAAATTAAGATCTTCATTTCTTTCTTTGCCATTCCAGTTCCATGTTACTAGTCTTTTATGTATGTTCTTTGACCACTATTTCTATACATACCCATATGTAAATTGTCACAATTACAAATTGTCACAATTGCACTCTCCAATCATCCACCAAAAACAATGTTCTGGTATTAGAACTAAACTTTTAGTTTTTAGCAACTTTTAGTATCTTTTCTTCTGCCAATAATTTGAATATTAATTCATAATTCCAGCTTCAATGCTGAGTTTCTCAAAAGCCAACAAACTAATTCTTGATGTAGAGAAGCAGAACTACAAAAGGAAGAGTGCAGAGACTACACTATTCTCTCTCTCCTCTCTCTCTCTGAGGTAGAGTAGGAGCATCCCACTTAATTCACAATGTTACTCAGGACCCAGGGAACAAGGGCTTATAAGAAAACCATGGAATGGAAGAAAAGTGAAACTTTGGTTCATAAGCACACTTATCTTTCCTTGAGGGCAGGAAGTTTTGCTGCCTGGAGTATGAGATGCTGACAAAGCTATGATCACATTGTGAAACAATGCACCAGTATGAGAAAAAGTTACAATGTTTATGACTCCTCACATCTAGCATCTCCATGAGTCTGGAAAGTTCCCATATACCCTGATAAGGCCTAAGGTAATATCAGCTGCCTAAAACTGTATTTTAGCAGGTTCCTGCCCACCCAATATGTATTTTACCAATCCAGAACCAAATTTCTAGTTGACAACTGAAAAGAAGGAAAAAGGCCAATCAGAAAGCAAGAAAGTTTAGGGAGTTAGTCAATCAAAAAGTGACTGAACCCAAGGAGAATGACTTCATTCAGGTTCTTTTCTGTTTTTGTTGTTGTTCTGTTTTGCATAACTCTAGCTTTTGCTAACATATTTTTGCTAGTTTTGGGGTCTTTGGGGCCATAGTTTGCATGTTTGTCTTCTTTTTGAAATAACAAAGAAATTCTTACTTTAACCATGTGCCTTCTTCAGTTTTAAAGGCTGCAGCTAACCAATGTTTTTAACTAGCTTTTTGAGGCTACAAGCTAAGCTCCTGAGCAGCTTAATTCAGTTTCCCCCATCTATTTTATTTTACTCATTGGTAAGGCTTAGACTTTTCATTTTAAAATATTCTTTGTATTTCTATTTGAATTAATTGTCTATCTGGACTTTGCTGGGTCCTATGCCTTAAGACTCCGAGAGAGGTCTCTTTCAACCTTCTTCTGGGTCTACAAAAGTGTGTTCTTCAGATCTCTGTTTGGGATAGGCAGTTATACGTTCCTTTTAATTTCCCTCCTGTTTCTTTTCTCTATGGGTTTCTACCACACTGCTATATATCTGGAAGCTTTAAACACTGCATTAACTAGTTTAGACTGGCAGAAATTTAAGTGGAGCTAAGTAACAATTCAAACTGCCGCTAGTTGGGCCTACTATAATTTTTATATGTCATAGCCATTCCATTTGATACTCTAATACAGTTTTCCTAACATTGACTGGGTTCAGATAACATGATAACCAATGGTGGGTTAAATAGTCAACAGTTGGTTACTGTGTCATCTGTCAGGACTTTTTCACACCATAGTTGGTTATTCAGCCGAAATAACTAATGCAAATAGCCAACGCAACTAATCAACACTGTGCAGACTTGAGTATTTGAACAACCGTTCATTATTGTATCGTGTGTCAGACACCATTGACTATTTTGCTGTGCACAGCTGGTTATTTTCAGTGACTACAGAGTTCCCTGGCAAGTGCTACCAAAGTGGCTGCTGCTGCTCTAGTCTAGTCGGCAGAACTTGCAAAGCTGATGGGATACCAGCGGGAGGACTGAGGGGGGGAGAGAGGGGGGAGATGTGTCAATCAAACACAACATTGAATAATAGTCAACTCAATGCTAGCCTTAATCCACACCACGGTTGATTATAATCATGTTGTGTGGGGAGCACCCCCTCAATAATCAAACACAGACATTGTTTTCTAATAGGCCTTAACAAGAGTTAAACTGTAGTTTACTTTGCATAGTATAATCTTGGCATCTACTTATGGTTCATAAGTACAGATGTATTTTCTTTGTAATCTTGCATGTTTCACATTCTAGTTTTGTACGTGATGTTCTTTTGCATTTACTTTTCTCTATAAGCCATTCATATCCTAAGACTTTATGTGTGGAAAGTTTTTATTTGTTTAACTAGTTGTTTTCTTGCTTAAATTTTAAAATATATTTTCAAACATACTGGACTTTTAAATAGCCTTAAGTCAGGTCTGGTTACACTCTCACATCCATTGGGACAAAATCAGAATCTCATTTTCACTCATAATGGAAGTACTGACTCTCTCCAATGTGCCTTTTTTATGTTCATGAAATGTGGTACTACTGCATCACCATTTTAAAATTCTTCGTAAAATTAAAAACTAGAGATGTTACAACGAAGATTCTAGATCTTACTTCAACATTTCTTCTAAAAAAGAATCTCCCCAAACATTGCCATTTATCTATATAATTAACAGTATTGGGCTTGTAATTAAGTGTTTACTTGATTGCTTGTGGCCACAAGTAGAAAAACAACACAACTCTCTTAATTGCGGCTGCACTCCTCATCTTCTCTTTTTCTCCTAGCAGACAAACAGACCCAGTTTACATAGCACAGTTGTTGCCATGATCAAAACCTTTATAGATGGCTCTCTGCATGGATAGCTGCTTGTATCAATACATATTATTTAGGCCAATTATCATCACATCTGAGAAATGGGAGAAGGCAGGAAAAGAGCTGTGAGAGCTGCAACCTTCATGCTCAACTGGGTTTCCATGGCACAGTGCTATGGCAGATGCTTATTCAGGCCTTCACAATGTTTCTGGCTTGAACTGGAGTTACATTAGAAAAACATGGAAACAAAGCAAGCCGTTCTTAATGCTGCCTTCCTGGCAATAAAAGAGGAAGGGGGAAGAGAAAAGTAGAGCAGGTGATGTATCATTGTATAGTATCATTCAAAATTTCACAATATTGAATGTATCCCTTCATTTCTGTGCTTGTATTTTATACCTGCATTCTGAAGTTACTAATATACACAACTGAAGTATTTTTTTTTCATGTACATTTATTTCCTCAAAGATTTTTCAAGAACTACCAGGCCAGAATTACTGTTGCCTTCCTCAAAATCTTTTTGCAATTGGCAAGACATTTTCAGAGTAGTTTTCCATATAGTGCTAAAACAAACTAATATGGTTATCAAATAAATCCACTTACTGTGTAGCTTTGACAATATCCCAAGTGCTATAATCATCAATGTGGTTTTTACGACCAAGAGGTTCACTGTATCCATGGTTATAATGGGTTTGAGGCTTGATTTCCTAAAAATTAAGTTTTGTTAGGCAATTAGATTGACTTTAAGATTTCTAGAATGCAAGAAAAGCCCTGCTAGAACAGATCAATGTCCATCTAGTCTAGCATTCTGTTTCTCACAATGGCTAAACAGATCCCTAGGAAGCCCACAGGCAGGATGCGACAGCAATAGCCCTCTCCCACTGTTGTTCTCCAGCAAGTAGTATTCGGGGGCATAGTGCCTCTAAACCTCAAGGATCCAAATAGTCATTATGACAAGTAGCATTGATCTTTTAAAAATCTTAAGTTAGGAAACAGTTGTTTTAACCCAGGTAAATTATTTCAACAATTCCACATTGATTTTAGTGTATTTTTTTCAATTTCAGCCATCCATTTTTAATAGCAAAGTGTGGTAACAGCTAGAGATAATAAAACAAATGTGTGTGCATGCACTTGCGTATAAACAATGTGCAAGTGTTGGCAACTGACAGAAAGTAATTTTTAGACTTTGCAGACTTACTAGCTTCTAAGACGTATGCCTGAAATAAGTGAGCATGCCTAAAATAAGTGAGACTGTTTTAAAACATGTACTATTACAAGGAAAGAAATATGAGTTGTGGCCAGAAAATTTCTTAATCCTTCTCATTTTGCCAAAAGCTTTCAAACTTCTAGGCTTCCTTTGTCAAGCAACCCTTCAACAAAACTGGAAATAATAGCCAGTGATAATTTCACAGCAAATATATGGAAAATGTTCCAAAGCATTTTATTAACCATCCCTAATTTAAGGAAAGCTTATAAACAGTAAACTGGGACAATGCATACCTACAGTGGAGACTAGAACAACTAATGTGTCCTGTGTGTACTTGCTTCAGTGACAGGCCAGCTTGTGCTGCTGCTGGCCTGGCAGTTCTAATAGTTGGCAAGACCCACTACAGACGATAACCAACCCTTTGGAATGAGAAATCCATCTAAAGCCTACTCACAGGAATTGCCATCATGATGTGCAAAGCATGTGTGGGATCAAATCTGAGAAAGAGAGAGATCGAGAGATCTTTTCCTTTATTTAGAAGTTGTTGTATATTGGTTTCAAGAAAGGCTGAATAGTAATCAGTCAATACAGAACTGATCAATTAAGCTTCTACGGCTCAATTAATGAGAAACTGCATTCCCCTCTTCCTGCCACCTACAACAATCTGTGTTCTCCAATACATTGTTTTTCTGTTTAGTCCAGAAGAGATGAGGTGCCACTGAAGCACTGAGTGGTAGCCGATACCTTCCAGCACCATAGGTTCAGAACATGCAGCTCCTTCTTTCCCAGCACATCTAGTGGCTAGAGCCTAAGCCAGAGTTGCCCATAGCTAGCACATCCCCATGCCTTTCAGTAAAGCAGAGAATGTGGGTAGGGGATGCAGCTTTTGCTGTAGTTATGCATAAGCTATTGCTTTTACTGCTATTCTTCTTATTTTAACTGAACTTACTGTGATTTTACTGTTTTATTAGTTTAGAAACTTAGCCACTCATTTGAAAATATGGCTTATACACGTTAAATAAATAAATATGACTATGTGCACATAACCTAGTCAAAGAACTGGAAGCATACAGGCTGATGTTCTGGTGGCACAAGCTTTGCACAGAGAAAACAAGCAAGATCATCAGGCTGTTCTCTTCACAAGAGCAACAAAAAGGTTCAGAGAATGAACTTATGACACTTCACAGCTGCTTCCTCACAAGCTGATTTTTAGTGACGGGCGGAAGACACTCAAGAGGACCTTGCACATGCCAATATTTTCCTCTCGTCCCTATCTTTTCCAAGCATTTAACAAGCATGTTATCCTTCTAAAGGTTTCAATGTCTAGTGTAGATGATTATTATTATTTCTTCAGTGGTATTACAATGCATTTGTTCTGTATGATAAAGAGCCAGTTATCCACTTTTTACTTTGTTCATGCACAGCAAATTAGTGCTGAATACTTTGTTGCCTGCCCTTGCCTCAAATTAATTTTTATGCATTTAACCAAATGTCTGTCAGTTTTAAAAGTAATTCATATATTTAAAACCTCACAAAATAAAACAGTGCAGTAGTAAACTACTACTAAGTAGCAATTTAAGTCTCCAGAATATCTAGCTGGCATTATTATTATTTTTGTATCTAATGTGGCCAAACCAACAACCTTGGATGAGCATCTAGTCTTGGTTGAACAACTGCAGAAGTCATCCTACTCCTTTGAGCAAGGTCAGATGCCCATCTGAACCCCAAACTATCACCCCTCTCTACTTTGGAGGAAGTAGAGAGGGATTCCCATTTGAAACCCATCTAAATTCTGTTCTTTTGTTGAAAAATAAAAAACCACAATTTTGAAAACCACTCTTTGGGAAAAAAATGATGAGGGAGGTACCGACCGTAAATATGCATGAAACATATACAGCCAAATCCGATGTGGAGTTCTATGATTAGGATCTCCCTGCCTAGCAGATAGGGTTAATTGCTCCCCCAAAATCAAGACTGAATCCTGGTTATGGGAAATACTGGGTGGAATCCAAAGAATCATACAATTAGTTCTACATACACAAGGTGATTTGAACTTATATTTGTTGAATACCCCCCATGCCACATTACAAGTCACTTTTGATACCGAGAGGACTTTCCGAAGCAGTTTTGATATGCCATGGGATTTTGTCATATCCAAATAGTCAAGAATCCCCCTATGTACACCTAGACCCTTGGTGATATCTGAAGGACCACTTTGGATCATCCCAACCAAATTATTCATATGAAGGATTCAAATTTGCACTCAGAAAAGACAAACATGTACACCTATAAAATCAGCTCAAAATAAATCTCTATATCAAAATCACAAGACATTTAACATTATGTAAGAAGTCCCCCACCCCAAAAACTTTTATAGTGGAATGGTGGATGCAATTTATACTGCAAATATTGTGCATGAATAACATCTGCATCAAAATTCTACTATAAAAATGGGTAGGAGCTGTAGAAGGGGGGTTACAGGAAGATGATCCTGCGAAATCCTAACTACAGAAATTGGGAGAAGTACCATATCTGAAACAGTTTTATTGAAGGAAACAGCAACAAATTCTATTTTTTTTTTCAGACATACAAAAATAATTTTCAAAACCTGAAAAGAAACAAAAAGCAACAGGGAGATTTTTTTTTTAACAAGAAACAGTTATTTAACTAACTGATTAATCCTGCACATTCACCACTATGCTTATACAGTTTTACATAACAAGGGGATGGACAGATACATGACTACAGCCTTTAATCCAACCACTGCATTTGGAGGTCAGAAAAATCATGTGATTTCATGCACAGCTGGCATGAAATAAGTCGTTGCTTATTTTCCTCACCCCAAAAGAGGGAGAAATAGACTATTATGATTAGTTGAGTTTTATTCATTCAAGCTGAAATATTCATGCCTTAATATCAATAGGAGTTTTTCCATTGACTTCACTAGCCTGTAGTTTCTACTGTTCATCTCAATCTGAGTTACAGAATTTATTCATTTTTAATATTAATGAATAGGGTCAAGGTATCCTTACTATAAGTTATTTAAAAGACCTAGAATATTACAACTGTATTTCTAGAATGATGACAGGTAACACCTATTCAACAGCTTATGGATTTGATGCAATTCTTAAACAGAATTTGTTTATAGGTCATATATTTCAATAGTAGCATATAACAAATACTATGACAAATATTTTAAAACACTGGGCATAAAAGCTTTGTGGGTTGTTTGGGTTCATTCAAAATAACCTATTTTATATTTTTAAAAAGTGGATTGTCATGATGTGTAAATTGGGCCTATGTCTTCTTTCTGCACTTTCCACTCCTTTTGAGTGTTTCTAAAGTGTCAGATATTTGCCACACAGGTGCTCCTACAGTCAAGTACAACCATGCATCACATGAAAGTTATTATCCCAATGTCACCTGAGACATGTTCCTTTATTTTCTACCACTCCTTCCAAGAAAACCTCTTCCTGCAGTTCTACTCGCTTCGAGTCTCATGTCCACTGTTCACCAGGATTTTCTGTAGTTTCACTGCAGTTATGAGATTGGAACAGATACAGATTATCTGCCAGCTCCCTTAGCATCTCTCCTACTAAATGAAAACACTGCCCCCTTAAGAAACCCATGTTTTGAATAGAGATTAGAAAATCTACGCTAACTCACAGAAACAATCTAGACAAAGTCAAATGTCATCATGTCCTATGGAATCAATGGTACTGGAGCACACTTGATACCCTCTGGATCTTGGCTAGTCTCATCATAGAACCAGAACTACAAACAATGAAAGGCCTTCCTAACACAACTAAACTTCCAATTCTTTTAAGCTTAAGTTTCATATCAAAAGCACAACGAAAAGAGAACATTCAGAATCAACTCGCCTCCTTTCCACCTGCTTCCCCATTACCTTCATTTTTCCTCATTTCCTTTGTCATATATTCATTGTTAAAAACTAGATAATCTTTACAAAGAGGTTAATTAACAGTCAAAGTCAACAATCAGATTGGGGAGACTTTAAATGTTGCTTGTAAAATGTTTACTTCGCATAAAACTGCTTTTAATAGAGCAGGAAATTACTATAAAGGCAAAGCTTTGTACTACTCAAACGTTTATGCAGAATACATTTTTTAGTCTTGGAAGGAGCAATCCTATGGCCCATAGACAGAGTCTGGGATACACAGGATATTTCGGATTCGTGGATCCAAGGTCAGATACAGTGCTTTGACCTGGGGCCAGAAATCCGAACTGCTCGCCCCCTTCCCCTCACAGCTGGCAGGAGGGAACTGTGCTGGCTGCCTCTCCGAGGACACAAAAGCAACCTTGAAGAGGAGGGAAAGGGGCATGCTGGTGGTCAGAGAAGGAACTGGGGAGGCCGGCTTATGATATATCGCCAGACTTTCCCAGCCTCCTTTCTTCCTCCGGCCCTAGCTAGATGGGTGAAAAAGCCTGTCTAATCAAATGCACAGAAGCAAAGATGGCCAGACAGTATTGCACCCTAAGGTGCTATGAGACTCTTTGTTGTTTTTGCTAAAAAGTTCTATATCTTTCAATAACTAATTGCAGATGCGTAATTTTTGCTGCTCTACACCATGCAATAACACCATGTCATTGAAAATGTAAACATAGATACAACAACCACAAACAGTCCTATCATTGTGAAAATTAGGATACCTACACATCAAAAAGTCCTCCAACCTTCCCCCATCAATACAGCTGAAATGTGGGCAGGAGACTCAAAATAGGATGTGGAGCAATGAGGCATTGTTCCATAGTCTCCAAACACTAAGATCATCTAGGAAGCTTGGAGAGAAATACAGTAACTTATCGTCATTTCTCCAGATTTTTGTAGTGCAATAAGCATTCTTAAAACCTAGAAGATCTGGACTATCACCTCCAGCTCATTCCCCATTCTTCAAGAAGTGCCCTTGAATCGCAGTACAAATTATCAGCTTTTAGTTTCAAATGCATACTCAAAAGATAATGCTTAATTCCTAAAAGAGAGGTGACTGTTAGGATTACTAAATTTAAGATTATCACCTGGTTTGAATTTAAAACTAACACATGGTTTATTTAATTCATAGTTTGTTGAATTCTGTTTTGTCATGTTATGAATCTGGCCACATTAACAAGCCATGGTTAGCAAATCATGGTATGTGAACCTTGAACAACCCAGAAAGAGAACCCATAATTTGTTGTTGGGTTGTGAACTCTGGATTGTTTAAACCATGGGTTTGTCAGAGTTTGTGATGCACTGCACTCTCTGAGCATGTACAGAGTGCAAGCACACAGCAGCGGAATAACAGCAGAGCTCACTGGTAGCAGACAGATGTCCTGGTAATCAGTAAACACTCAGACACAGCAGTGTTTTAAACTACTATACTAAGTTTACTTACAAGTATTTACATAGAACAAAACATTCCTCTAATATCTTCAGCAATACTTCCAACCAACCATAACCTACCACTAACATTCACCATCATCATCACCCACACTGTTTCTCCACATGCTGTACATTTATAGCACTGTGGACCTATCACAGCGTTGGCTGCATATCTCCCCATGTGTTGCTATGCCTCACAGCACACAGGGAAGAAACCAAATGACCTTGGTCTTTAGGTGCTTACCAGCTGCACTTGATTTGGCAACTGTTCAGAGTACTTGAGATATCAAGTCATCTCTCTTTTACTTTTCTTCTTAGTAACAGAAAAAATACATTTGCTTTTATATTTAAACAAATAAAATCTTAACACCCCTCCTTTTTTCTGTAACTAACAAACATTTTCATTCTGTCTGACATTCTAGCATTCCAAGCTGTTTTGACAATTGTTCATGTCTTTGTACATTCAAAGGTTTTGTGAATACATCAGCCACATTTACCTCGGTGTTACAATACACAAGTTCAATCAATCCATCATGTACAGCTTGTCTTACGTTGCAGTAACGAATATCAACATGTTTACTCCTTGCGTTCACCCTTTCTGACTTTGCCATATGAATGCAAGTCTGATTGTCTTCAAAAACTTTAATTGGAGTTTTCACTTGCAATTTCATATCTTTCAGCAACTGGATGAACCAAATTATTTCTGTACAAGCTTCAGACAATGCTGAAAACTCAGCCTCTGAGGTAGACAGGGCAATTAACCGTTGTTTTCTGGATTTCCACCCCACTAAACTGTTGCCCAGTTTTATTACAATTCCTGAGGTGGATTTCCTGTCTTGACTGTCACCAGCCCAGTCACTGTCTGTGTAACACTCTAGTGATAATGTGTCCAATGGTCTTAATTCTAAAGACACATCAATAGTCCCTTTTAAGTACCTGAGTACTCTTTTAACTGCTTGCCAGGCACTATTCGTTGGTTTGGACACAAATCTGCTCAATATGCCAACTGCATTAGCCAAATCTGGCCTAGACCATTGAGCTAAATAGAGTAGACTTCCTATTGCTGACTGGTATAGGTCTCTGTCACAAAATTCTGTGTCACTGTCATTACACTGAAAACCAGCCACCATGGGAGTTTTAACACTTTTACATTCTTCCATGTGGAATTTTGCAAGCAGATTTTTGATTTTCTGTTTTTGACTTAACACATAAGCCCCTTTTTGCTTTGTGACTTCCACTCCTAGATAGTCATGGATTGGACCCAAATCCTTTAATTCAAAATGTTTACTCAGTTGCTCTGCAAATTCTTTAACCTGAGTTTTTGTTTTTGAAATTAAACATATATCATCCACAAAAGATAACAACCACATTTGTTCACTGTTGACACCTTTTGTATATAAACATGGGTCAGCCATTCCATTTTTGAAACCCATTGACTCCAATGCTTCATGCAAACACTGGTTCCAATTCCTTGCTGACTGCTTCAAACCATAGATAGCTCTGTTTAATTTGTACACAGAGCCTGGCACATTTGACTCATAACCAGGGATTTGAGCCATGTAAATCTCTTCCTGTAATGGTGCATTCAAATATGCTGTCTTTATATCAAAATGATTCACCTGACAATCATATTTTGCAGCTAGAGTTAGCATTACTCTCATTGACTCAGCCTTCACAGTAGGTGCAAAGGTTTCATCATAGTGCACATTCTTTTCCTGTGTGAACCCTTTTGCCACAAGTCTAGCCTTATACATTGTCTCTCCTGACATCAGCAATTTCTTTTTTGAACACCCACCTACAACCAACCACTTTTTTACCTTTTGGTAGCATTGTAGGGGTAAACACATTGTATTTTGCCATGGCTTCCATTTCCTCATCCATAGCCTCATACCATAGATTTTTCTCTGGATTTGACAATCTTTGAACATCTGCATAGTTCTCTGGTTCATAAGATATTTGGCACACTCGTACTTCATTGGCCGTATATCTCTCAGGAGGTATTCCCTTTGTACTTCTTTCTGACCGTCTGGGAATAAAAACATTTCTGTTCTCTCCCTCCTCCTTCTCTTCCTCCTCCTTTTTAGGACTTGAAAGAGTTGTGGAACTGTTTGTTTGTCTCTCTACTGGCTGTGGTGCTCTGCCTATGTTTTCCTGTATAGGCAAACACACTTCACTGCCGTGCAAACGTTCCCAGTCACACTGCTCCTGAAAACTTGCTGATCTAGAAATTACTATGTTTCCATTACCAGCATAAAACCTGTATGCTTTTGAACCAGGTGCATAGCCTAGGAATTTCATTTTCCTGGCTTTTGGCTGCCCTTTCCTCCTAGCCACCTTGGGGATGTTCACCCAGGCATCACTCCCAAAAACTCTGAGATGAGCCAGGGATGGCTTCTTCCCAAACATGAGGAAATATGGAGTGTTATCTATTGCTGAGCTCCAAAGCCTATTAGCAATGTAATTAGCTGTTAGCATTGCTTCTCCCCAAAAATGAGCATGCAACCCAGAGTCTGTCAACATGGCATCTTTCATTGTTTGCAGAACCCCATTCCTTCTTTCTGCAACGCCATTTTGCCATGGTGAATGTGGAGCAGTTCGTCTCGCTGAAATTCCTTTCTGCCTAAGCCATTTTTGGAACGTTTCAGCCAGAAACTCCCCCCCTCTGTCTGTTTGCAATTGCTTTACTTTGGTAGAGAATTTCCGCTCCACCCAACTCAGCCAATCTTTGAAAACAGTAAACGTTTCACTTTTGTTTTTCATCACATAACAAAAACCATATCTAGTGTAATCATCCACCAGAATTAAAGCATACTTTGCCCCTCCTAATGTTGCAGTCATAGGACCAATTAAATCTGCATGTATTATCTCAAATGCTGCCGTGGCAACTCTGTTACTCTTCTTACAGATTGGAGCAACCTTGGATTTAGCCACCTTACATGCAGTACAGTCTAGATATTTGTCACAGGCTTTTACATTCAGTCCTACACACATTTCAGGCATTTTTTTCAGTATTTGGAACCCAACATGTGCAAGTCTCCTATGCAGCAAATGCACACAATCATTATGCAAAGGTGTGTTATTCATAACAGAATTTACATTTCTAGATGTTTCTAGACCTTTAGGCAACATTTCATAAAGATTGTTCCTAAGTACACCTAAAGCTACAACATTGTTTTGTTTGCTCACTTCACACTTGCTGTTTGAGAATGATACACAATATCCTTCCTTATCCAAACAAGATACACTTAACAAATTGTGTTCCAAACTTGGCACACACAAAACCTTGCTTACAGTTTTATCAATACATGGCACATATACACAACCTTCTGCAGTCACAGCTGAAGATTTGCCATCTGCTAATGTAACATGGTCCCGGCTAGCAGAATGTAGACTTGTAAACAAACTCTGGTTGTTCACAATATGCTGACTGGAACCACTGTCCATCAACCAGGTACATTCTGGGTTGTTCTCTGCAGCTTTAACTACGGAGACCTTCGGTTTAGCAGATTTTTTCTTGCTTGTTGCTGCTTTCTCCTTCGTTTGGTTGGGACAATCTCTCCGCAGATGCCCGGGCAAACCACAACGAAAACAGCGCCGAACTGCAAACACTTTCTCCTTATCTTCACAAGCTGCTTGTTTAACGTGGGTGTCTCTAGGCTTGGCAGTCTGCCTCTCTTGCCTCTTCTTTTCTTCTTCCAGCAATCGGCCGGTCAGAAAACGAAGCGTGAGCTCGGATTCTTGCATTGCTTCCAGGCTCAAAACAAGATTGTCCCACGAATCATCCAGGGAGCTGAGAACGACGTACACTTTGTGGGATTCAGTGAAAGACATGCCGTGCTCCTCCAGATCCGCAAACAGTTGCCTCATCATGCTTAAATGTGCAGATATGCTGGCTCCTGGTTCAAGTTGTGCTCTGTACAATTTTCTTGTTAGCATAACTTTGCTGGCTGCCGTTTCTCTCACATAAATCTCTCTGAGAGTTTTCCAGCATTCCTGCGCGGACACCAGCCTCCTTACATAAACAAGTTGGTTATCTTCTAAACACAAGATAATGCTTGCCAAAGCTTTCTCTATGTTTCTCTGCTCGTCTTCATCTGGCTGAGCTGGAGGATCACAGACAACCGTCCATAAACCTTCCCTCCTTAGATATTGTTCCATCTTAATGCTCCAAGCCAGATAATTGTTTTCATTTAGACGATTGAGTGGTAGATTAGCTGCCGACATACTTGCTGCCATCTCAAATTACTGCACACAGATGTCTTGCTTGCTTTTCAGCTTTCAGCCCCTCCAAGGCACTCAGCAACGACACTCACCGGACTGCAGATTTGAGAAGTCACTCTTCACTTCCAGGATTTTCACAACGCTCTGCCACCACGCAGGGAGTCCTCTAGGCTGTCTGGACACTCTGGACACCTTGGGTAGCCTTGCAGCCCTAGCAGCCCTAGCAGCCCTAGCAGCCCTAGCAGCCCTAGCAGACTGGGCCCATAACCTGTCAGAGTTTGTGATGCACTGCACTCTCTGAGCATGTACAGAGTGCAAGCACACAGCAGCGGAATAACAGCAGAGCTCACTGGTAGCAGACAGATGTCCTGGTAATCAGTAAACACTCAGACACAGCAGTGTTTTAAACTACTATACTAAGTTTACTTACAAGTATTTACATAGAACAAAACATTCCTCTAATATCTTCAGCAATACTTCCAACCAACCATAACCTACCACTAACATTCACCATCATCATCACCCACACTGTTTCTCCACATGCTGTACATTTATAGCACTGTGGACCTATCACAGCGTTGGCTGCATATCTCCCCATGTGTTGCTATGCCTCACAGCACACAGGGAAGAAACCAAATGACCTTGGTCTTTAGGTGCTTACCAGCTGCACTTGATTTGGCAACTGTTCAGAGTACTTGAGATATCAAGTCATCTCTCTTTTACTTTTCTTCTTAGTAACAGAAAAAATACATTTGCTTTTATATTTAAACAAATAAAATCTTAACAGGGTTGTCATTACATGTGAACCCAGAACTGTGGGTTGTTCGTGGCTTGTTTTGTCAAGGTACAAAGGTGACAGGCAAGAGCTATAAAAAAACAAAAAACAACAACAGCTATTCTACATGCCAGTATTGCAGCACCACAAAGGTATTTGGGATACAGGAAGGGGAAGAAGGAGAGAAATAACCAACCAAGAGATTGAGAAAACAAACCATGGCTTGTCTGACCATGGGTTAGCCATGGGTTAAATAAACCATGAGTTAGCATAGCATGCAAACTGGGCCACCATCTCAGACAAAAATTCAAGCTGTCAACCAAGAAAATTACCATCTGTTTAGTCAAAACGCCCCTGTTTTTAGGTGCACCTTTTAATGTCAGAATTTTTCATAACAAACCAAAGCATGCCCTTCATTATACTAGGTTGAAGACCATTAAAAACCTACAAAAATGGTTTTTCAGACCATTTGCTATATTCTTAAAGTAACTGCTGGAATCCTATAGAGCTTTTGACTAAAATAAAGAAACGATAAATGTTTCAAATTACACTACTACCAAGGATTTTTCCAGACACCCATAGCCTAACTTCGATAGTGCTCTACTAGCAATATCCATATGGTTAGCTATCCAGTCCCAATGCATTGAAAGGGGTGGGGCTAGCCTTGATGGGGCAAGACAGACGGGTTTAAAAAAAACCCTGCACATAGAATATTGGTTTTTAAAACCGATGTGGACATAGTTTTTTTTAAAAAGTACATTGACAGGCAACTGAGAAACAACTAAAGTACCTAACACTGGGCGCCATTTTTTGCAGTTAAATAAACAAACATCCATTAGGTAACCACAATACCACTTCAGGCATCTTGCTCAATAGACATTTTTACTGGAGGCAAAAAAAAAAATCTAATTGGTGGAAAACAGCTAAATCTGCTCAATAAACTGGCCTAAGGCTGCAATTCAATGGATTACAAGAAAGTATGTTCTACTAATATATATACTTATTTTATTATACCTATAAATACACAGGCCAAGGCATAGGCCACACAAGACCCAATTGGGGGGGGGGGGGGGACACAGATCAACAACCCCACAACAGTATAGACTTGAATCATTTCACCTAGAAGGAAGAGAACTGCTAAACACCCAATCCACTGAGCAGCCGGGGGGGCGCCATACTTTGTGCCTGGGTTCAAGCCTTTGGCCAGGCAGCAAAGTAAGGGCCAGTGTTTATCAGAGATGTCTGTGTCACTGTGGTACTTCTCAAGAGGGTTGAGTTTCAGGCCCTAAAGGTCTAAAAACAACAACAACCCCATGAAGAATGCCACAGCACTATCACCAACTATTTTTGAGTGAACAGAAGGCACTCATAGGCTCAAGAGCAGAATGGCCCCTTCAATCCAAATCCCTCCCCCCCATATCCTTATGAGGGAACCAGAATAATGAAATAAGGAATGAAAGGGGGAAGGTACCTCTCCCCCCTCCCCATTCTGAAAAACGAGAAGCAGCTTCTACGTCCTCCTCCCTTACCTTCTCCTGCCTCAGAAAGGCGTGCCCGCGGCCGCCGCTTTTCCCTCCCTGACAATCCAGCCCTCGCCTCCGGGCCAACCTCCGCCCCCGTCCGGGAAGGGAGTGCCAAGGAAGGCGGCGGCAGCCACCACAGTCTGCTCCTCCTCCCTGCCCTCCGCTCTACCGGCCCCTTCTTTCACTAACGGGGCAGCCAAGGCAGCCGACAACTAACCGGGCCTCACCTCAGGGTGCAGGATAGGGACGCAACCCGCTTCTTTCTCGTACTCATCCAGAGGCGCCGCCATCTTGGTGCGAACGCGCCGCCCGCTGCATGCCGGGTAACGCGCTGCCTCACGACCTCACCCCCCCCCCCCCTTCTATCGGCGTCGGGACTCGGGCAGCGGGTGGAGGGAGAGGGTGGGCAGGCGGACCAGGGCTGAGACAGGCTCCACCACAAGCCAACGGGAAAGGGGAAGAAGGGAGCAAGTCTGAGGAGCAGCAGGAATTCGACACTATCACCCCAGACATGGGAAATGAAAGATCCGACTGGAGCCATTCATTTGCACACTCGCGTGTGCATTTATTCGCAATATAGAATCCCACCCATGACCAGCATCACCCATAGCCAAGAGCAGGATCACCCACCCATCAGTCACAGTCAGTGGAGGCTGGTGGCTCCGATTTCGTTGGAGCTATGAATCCATTCTGGGTTTCAGTCAGAATCCTAAAGGAACTATCCAAGGTGTTAAACCTATTTTGGGGGTGGGATTCATATTACTTACTGCGGCTCTAGGAAAGCAGACCCACAAACGGGTTTCTTTGTTTCTAACTCTCACCTTTTAAGGGAAGGCTTCACAAGGCAGTTTACAATGAAAACGTATTTATGTTGTTAATCCAATACTGTCTTTTTAAGATTACGGGAGACATGAGAAGCGGTCTTTTGCGTTTGGTAACTTTTTGTATTTCACTTGCAGTGAAAGAAATGCAAAGAAAAATCATTTATTTAGGAAGAAATGAAGAATTACTGGTCTCCTAGACAAAGGAGGAAATGGTTTTAAGGCTGCAGGCAAACTGTTCCTTCCTTAGGCTGATAGCCCTGGATGGATGGTTGATGTTACATCAGTGGATGCTAATGTGACAAGAGAGGAGCAGCTGGAAATCTCTCAAGAGTTGTTGTTGATATAGTTGTTTTGAAGAGGACAGAACTTAGAGAGGGGTGGGCAGAAGGAAAATCTGGATCTACTGGTAGATGTTTGGGAGATTAGATCCCCCCAAGTGTTTCTGACTTCTGATTCTTTTACAATTGCAATAATCTGTCAAGGCCAAAATAGGGGAGAATCAGAAGTGAAGTCAAATTACTTAGGGTGGTTAAAACAAAAAGGGATAGTGAAGGGATAGTAAAACAAAAAGGGATAGTAAACTTCCAGTGGGCAGAAGATAGATCTCCAGATGTTTTGTGTTTCCAGAAACCCCTACTAGAATGGCCAAGGGTCAGGAATGCTGCTCTAAACTGGGGAATGAGCATTAAAATGGCATAGGATTGCAATGTAAGCGCAGGAATATGTGTGTCCTGTCCCATTCCCCACCCATGGCTCCATCTCACTCTTTTGCACCTGGTTCCTGTTGGTGTATCTCAGGGTTCAATTAGAAAACAAAATAAATCCCACAAGCCTGAAGTCTGACTCCCTGAATAGACACTATGTCTGTGGTTACTTTTTGTACTTTTGTACTGTAAGGCATCTAATTGTTTATCTGTTTTTACAGTCATCTCAAAGCTTTACAGTCCCTTCCTTGTGGCACCCTCAAGTTTATCAGTCTTTTGTCAATAATAAGTTTGTCTGGATTTGTTTCCGGTGGGAAAAAATACATGCTATGAAGCCAGTGCGGTGTAATGGTTAGAGTGTTGGACTAGGACTGGGAAGACTACATGGCCATGAAGCCCACTGGGTAACTCTAGGCCAATTTATTTATTTATTTATTACATTTGTATACCGCCCCATAGCCGAAGCTGTCTGGGTGGTTTACATAGGATTAAAAACAATTAAAAACAATATACAAAAATTAAAACAGCAAAAACATACAACATACACACAATCTGTACATTTAAAACCACTACAACACTTCAAAAAGCTACAAAAACCAAAACAAAACAAACCCAGGCTCCTCAGATATTGCCAAATGCCTGAGAGAAGAGGAAAGTCTTGACCTGGCGCCGAAAAGATAACAATGTTGGCGCCAGGCGGGCCTCGTCAGGGAGATCGTTCCACAATTGGGGGGCCATCACAGAGAAGGCCCTCTCTCTTGTTGCCGACCTCCAAGCTTCCCTCGGAGGAGGCACTCGGAGGAGGGCCTTAGATGTTGAATGTAGTGTTCAGGTAGGTTCATGACGGGAAAGGCGTTCCATCAGGTATTGTGGTCCCAAGCCGTGTAAGGCTTTCTTTATAGGTTAAAACCAGCACCTTGAATCAGGCTTGGAAACATACAGGCAGCCAATGCAAGCAGGCCAGAGTAGGTCTTATATGCTTGAACCTACTGGTTCCGGTTATCAATCTAGCCGCTGCATTTTGCACAAGCTGCAGCTTCCGAACCACCTTCAAAGGCAGCCCCACGTAGAGTGCATTGCAGTAATCTAACTTGGAGGTTACCAGAGCATGGACAACTGAAGCCAGGTTATCCCTGTCCAGATAGGGATGTAGCTGGGCCACCAACCGAAGTTGGTAGAAGGCACTCTGTGCCACTGAGGCCACCTGCACCTCAAGTGACAGAGATGGTTCTAGGAGAACCCCCAAGCTACGAACCCGCTCCTTCAAGGGGAGTGCAACCCCATCCAGAACAGGTTGAACACCCTTCATCCGGTCAGCGGAACCACCCACTAACAGCGTCACAGTCTTGTCTGGATTGAGTTTCAGTTTATTAGCCCTCATCCAGTCCATTGTCGCAGCCAGGCACTGGTTCAGCACATCCACAGCCTCACCTGATGAAGATGAAAAGGAGAAATAGAGCTGCGTGTCATCAGCATATTGATGACAACGCACTCCAAAACTCCGGATGACTGCACTCAACGGTTTCATGTAGATGTTGAACAGCATGGGGGACAAAACTGACCCCTGCGGAACCCCATACTGGAGAATCCACGGGGCCGAGCAATGTTCCCCAAGCACCACCTTCTGGAACCGACCCACCAAGTAGGAGCGGAACCACTGCAATGCAGTGCCTCCCACTCCCAACTCAGCCAGTCGTCCCAGAAGGATACCATGGTCGATGGTATCAAAAGCCGCTGAGAGATCAAGGAGAATCAACAGAGTCACACTCCCCCTGTCTTTCTCCCGACATAGGTCATCATACAGGGCGACCAAGGCTGTTTCCGTACCAAAGCCAGGCCTGAAACCCGACTGAAATGGATCCAGATAATCGGTCTCATCCAAGAGTGCCTGGAGCTGGCTCGCAACCACCCGCTCCAGGACCTTGCCCAGGAATGGAACATTTGCTACTGGCCTGTAGTTAAGATTTTCAGGGTCCAGGGAAGATTTCAATCACTACCTCCAACCAACTCTTAGCCTAACATGCCTCACAGGGTTGAAGTGAGAATAAAAAGAAGAGGAGGGTCATGTATATCGCCTTAGGCTCCTCAGAGGAAATGGCAGGATATAAATGTAACACATAAATAAAGTGTTGTCTCTTTAAATTCACCGTTTTTTTCCTAACTATTTTAAATCAGTTTTAGACCAATGTTTTGTCCTTCAGTTGGAGTTTTAGGGAAGAAGCTCAAATGAAGAAATGGTACCTTTCATAAATAGCATTTCTTCTTGGTGCCCAATATGCTTCAAATTACTTAAACAAAACTTGGATTCTTTTCTTTACTTGCATAGTTATAATATGTAAAGGTAATAGGGTAGTATCCAACAGTGTCATCCCGCAAACTCAAATAGCACTGGTGGAACTCAGCCCGATTTTTCCATTGCACAAGTGGTTACTCATTATACTTGTACAACCGGTTTTGCAAGCATATTATGCAACCACTTGCACAACTGCTTGACCAAACATAACTTTACTTGGATTCTCTTGCACATAGTTCAGAATCCAGTTCCCACTAGCACGTCATTTCCACTATGGAATGACGGATTTATTTATTTATTTATTTTATTTATTGCATTTGTATACTGCCCCATAGCCAAAGCTCTCTGGGCAGTTTACATTTAAAACAATATACAAAAATTAAAACTGCAAAACATCCAATATACAAATACATTTAAAACCATGATAATAACTTAAAAAGCTATAAGCCTAAAAAACAAAAACAGACCCAGGCTCATCAGATATTGCTAACTGCCTGAGAGAAGATTGGATTCTGCCTTTAAATACTCTAACTTCTTCACCTACCACATTAAAAAACAACATAGGATTGCTTACGGCATCTCTTTCTTATCTGCTCCACTTTTTTAAAAAATGGCCATCCATCAACATGTTTTCTGGGTGGCTTACAAAACTGAAAATAAAATATATTAAAATATAATATATATAATACAACAAAAGTGCAGTTAAAAACTTACTAGCAGCAGAAAAATTATACCAATTAGCTGCTCAGATCTTAATTTAAAAACAAAATGCAGTGCAATATATCTCAAATTGTGGTTTCTGTTTTCTCTCATTCTGATCCATATGTTGTTTCCTTTTTTACTTGGCTTCTGACATTGTGTAACATTTGCTTCTTGAAGATTATACTTTTTTGTTAAGCATTGGAAGAATGTGAATCAAGGGAACTTTAATACAGGGATGGGGAATGTGTAGTACTCCAGATATTATTGGAATGTAACCAATGGTGCAGATAAGTCATTTTAGACCTTACCTGTGCCATTGGTTCTTACCAGGGGAGGAGGCTTTAGATGGCTGTGTTGTGTTAGTTCAGTTGTGAAGCACACAGTTGACATTTGTCTTCTCCTCTCCGCTTTCCATTCCTTTCTTTACAACTGCTCCTAGATTCCTGATATGCTAGAACAAACAAAAACACAAAACTATCTGCCAGTCCTGATCAAGGAAGAAATACTTGTGCAGTTTTGCATTTTAAACTTAATTCATAGCACCATCTTGACCACAGGAATAAAAGTGAGTTTGTTTCTTTTGCCCTGATGCTAAATATATTTACTTGGAAATAAGCCGCGTTTTGTCAGAATAACAAAACAATTACATTTTAAAGTAAAAATAATAAAATGAGCATCTGCAACCATGTACATGTCCAGCCAGCTGCCTCATGACTATAACAAGTTTTATTTATTTATTTAAAGAGAGAAGAGCGGTGTTGTCCCCTGCACACCCATTCCAGCCTAGGTGCTGATGCTGGGTTTGTTTGCAACTGCTACCTGCCATTTGGGGGAGGGTGGACTATAGGAGCCCCAAGGTCCAGCTTTAGCTACACCACTGACTGCAATCCCATCATCCCTAGCCAGCATAGCCAGTGCTGAGAAATGCAGTCCAACAACATCTAGAGAGCTACATAGTCTCCATTCCTGCTCTAATAGTACAATCCTATATATGTTTACTTACTTAAAAGTAACTCCCATTGTGTGGGCTTACTTCTAAATAAGTCTGATTAGGACTGTGGCATTAACTTTTTACAGCTGTTACAGTAGCTGCTTTAGGTACTTTCCTTTCTACAAAATGACCTCCACAACTTTCCCTCAGTACAACACTTAAACCCTTCGACTGTTACTTTGTACAGTAATATCACTATAGGTAAGCAGTCTCAAGATATATCCATCACCAAGGCTACCCCCCTGTGAGACAAATTGGGCATTACCTAAAGCAGAAATTCTCAACTATGGTCCACTGCTGACCCACTGGATCCAGTCAGGAAGTCCGAGGAAAGGTTGTGAAACAGTTAAGAATATCAATACTTGCCCCTGCACTTGATTTATATTTTCTGATGATGGAGATAGGGGCCATTTTGGCCAGTGTCAGATTATTGAACAAGCAAACAAGAACTTGGGCTGCTGGTGAAGTCTCTCCCAAAGTATACCAACTAAAGGGGCCCTTATGAGCAGGCCCAAAATTTTCATAACACGATACTGAGTTTGACAAAGCTGCTAGTGCTGAAGGATAAAATAAAATATGAGTTATTTTATTTATTTGCTGCATTTTTATACCACCCAATAGCCAAAGCTCTCTGGGCAGTTTACAAAAATTAAAACCATGAAAACCATTCAAAATATAAAATAACGACATTATAAAAACATAATTTAAAATTCAGTATAAAACACAACCAGGATAGAAACCGAGCAGCCATGCAGAAATTGATAGGGATTTATAAATACACATTTAAACAGCAAGGTTAAAAATCAAAACTGAAGAACTGTTAAAACACTGTGAAAATAAAAAGGTCATCACCTGGTATCTAAAGGAGAACCTCTCTGGGGAGCTCATTCCACAGCCGGGGTGCTACAGCAGAGAAGGCCCTCCTCCTAGTAGTCACCTGTCTCACTTCCTTTGAGTACAATCTTATGCATGTTTAGACAGAAACAAGCCCTACATATCCCAATAGTCCTCAGCCAACATGGCTGACTGAGGAATGGCGGGAGTTTCTGTCTGAACATGCATGGGGTTGCACTCTCAGTGGTTTCACGCAGTCTGTGAGGTGGGTGGACTTTGAGAACCACTGACCTAAGACGCTGCCTTTGGGATGCTGACTGAGTGCCCATATTGCTGCGTCTGTTCTCACTGGAGCTCTACCAGTATGAAAAAGAAAAGCTTCTGATAGCTGCAGTCCCCAATTGCAAAGCCAGAGGAAATGGAAGGGAGCAGCAGAAGTTCCAGTAAAACCCCAAGGGCCATCACACACAGAACATTTTGGGGAGTGTATTTTCAAGTGATGGGGAGCTGCATTGCTCTGATTGAGTTGCCAAGTATAGGATACCACTATCTGCAATCTAGAACACATTAAAAATAACTTGAATAGTTTTTAATATACAAGATACATATCGTCTAAATTTGGGATTGGAGGTACCCACACCCCCTTTCTGTGATGTTTTCATCTGCATTTGTGAAAAGAGGGCTTTATATAATGTACATTACGTCATATAATGCATTATGCTTATCAGCTTAAAAGAACGCAGATGAGGCAACAATATTTGCCAATAGATTGAAATTGTAAACAAAGGCAGCAGGACAAATCTCCCCACCCCGTCTCTGAAAGGCAAACATATGCCTATATATTTTATATTTATTTATTTATTTATTACATTTCTATACCTCCCAATAGCTAAAACTGACACTGACTTCATCTAGCCTAGTCTTTTTTTGTATTTGTTTCTACATCCATTCTTTTCTTATGTCCATATATTTTCCATTCTGCAGCCCTAGGAAATATTACTCCTGCAAAGTATACAATATATATTTAACAGGAGCTCTAGTGCACTCTAAACAAGGCACTCAAGATGGATATTTATAATTTTCCATTAAAATAATAGATTCATATCCATCTTCCTGAAGTAACTCTAATAGTAATCTACTAACTCTAAGAAGGGAATAATGCACCTTAAAGTTGCACCAGGAGCAATATTTTGCAGAAACATGGATAATATTAATAGGATTTAACCCTCATGTATTTGGACTCATGAAATAACATATGTAAAATGTTACCTCTTGACCTGTGCTGCTTCTTGCTCCATGTAGTCTCATAAAAGAAAGGTGTTGATTTTTCTGCAGTGCTTCAACCCTCCATCGTATTTTACATGTTTGAGGGTTTCATGAAAAGCTATGTGAGGTTTGGAGGATGGCAACAAGGAAGAGGGTCTTTTCAGTGGTGACCCCTCCCTCGCTCCCAACTGTGGAATGTTCTCCACAGTGAGGCCTGCCTGGTGCCAACATTGTAATCTTTTTGGCACCAGGTCAAGCTTTGCCTCCATCTCAAGCCCGTAAAGGCATATGATGGACTTCTTATGCATCACTTGTTTTGGTTATGGTCTATACTGATGTTTTAGTTGTCTTATTATGTTTTGGTATTTTAATGGGAATTGTTTTTAGCTATTTGATGTTTTTGTATGTTTTAACAATGTTGTTGCAAACTGCCTTGGATCCCTTTTAAGAGAAAGGTGACTAAGACATTCTAAATGATGATGATTATATAATAGGGAAGGGGGCTTTGCCTACTATTGAAATATCTCCTTAACAATAGAGGCAACCAGCCCAGACCTGTCCAGCTGGTTTGACCAACTTTAATCAGTTAACCCTTTCCTTTGTCAGAGAATATGAATGTAATGTGTATTGTTGATAAGAATTTATAATAGTGCTGTTCCTAATAATCTGTGTATGCTAACTGTAAGTGATTAGTAATAGATGTGATTAGTTCTGTGTGTGTTGTGAGATAACTGTGAGGCAATACTGGAATGTATTATTTGAAATGAGGCCAAAAAAAGCTTGCCACAAGTGGGTTGGTTAATTTTTGGAAGCAGAAAGCTGCTTAGCTTAGGAGGGATACCTTCATTAAGGTGTTTCTGCTGTCAATGTAAACTTGGCTACATTGAGAGATAGCCCTATTAGGGTAAGGACTAAGAGTAATGTTATGACTAGGAGCCTCTCTGCACTACTGCTTTAAAACAGTTTATAACAGTTTTAAAACAGTTAATAACCGTTATTGATTGGTTTAAAACTGTTATAAACCGTTTTAAAGCAGTAGTGTAGATAGGCTCTAGCTCTGAAACTTAGGATGAGGTTTTCAAAATAAGGTGTATAAAAAGCAAGCGTTTGATCTGAATGCCCGGAGAGATCCTAGGAGAATGAGAAGCCTACCAAACATCATTACCTAAGGTCTGCCGCCCATACTTGCCATATAGGTAGGTCTAATGATTTTTGTTTTGTTGGTTGAGAGGAATAGAACTTTAATTTTACTAACAAATATGCTATCCACAATTTCTATTATGCTTCTAATCATCCTAATTGCATTACACATAGTAATGTGTTTTGCTTGTTTCATCGTTACAAAGCTTTGCTATTCTCTAATATTCTCTGAGGAATAAATATATATTTTGTGGTACTACTTTGTGTTATTTGGCTTGAGAGGAGTTTGAGGGACCAGATACCCTCAATTAAATCTCAATGCTCAAAACATATTGCTGAGTGGGGTCTGTCTGAATGGGTCTCCTATCTCACCTTGTTACAATCACAGAATCACAGAGTTGGAAGGTACTCCAGGTGATCAGCCAGACAAACCTCAAATCTGATTACAAAAGAAACAACATATGTGACATATTCAAAATCTTTCCTGATCAGTATCTGGGATGGAGGAGATCCTCAAAGGGAAAACAGCAAAGAGTTTTGTGGAACCTTAAAGACTACCATATTTATTCTAGTGCAAGCTTTTGTAAACAATAACCAGAATAAATGCATTAGTCTCTAAGGTGCCACAAGAGTCTTTGCCGATTTTGCTGCAACAGATTAACATGGCTATCATCTGAAAGAGAAGGCATGAGTGGGATTGCCAACCAGTCACCCTAGGAGGGCTCATATACAATGGACTCTTGACAGTCAGCAGATGGGTGGGACATCTGCTCCATGTGAAGAACCCTTTCACCTGTTGCCTAACTGTCTAACCTAGAACTTGCAAGCAAACAGAAGCCTGCCTATATCTAACACCTCACAGATGGCAGAAAATGAATAAATTGTCTAATGCCTTATGCTGTAGATACGGTCGACATTTTTCCACTTTTAAACATGAATGGTAGACCTGCAAAAATAGAAAAATATTTTGGATTAATGTAATTATGAGCACAGAAAAAAAGCACAGGTTATATATTGACTTTGGAGTGAATTATTATTATTATTATTATTATTATTATTATTGTAAGGTTTATGGACTAAAATGGATGGATGATTGTAAACATATTAGTTTAGGTTCTGATTCTAATAGCAAAAAAGAAAAAAGAAAGGAAGAGGTTCATCAGATGAGCGTTTTATTGCACGCTTGCAACTGCCCACTTACGGATGTGCGTGCATCCCTTTAGACGATGATGTCCACCTCCCGTGCACCTCCCACTCACTCCTTCCGCTTGTTTTTCCGTAGAAAAATATATCCCTTTTAATCCAACTTTGTTTTTAAAAGGGAATATGCCATGATCTCTTGCTGTGTGCAGGAAAAGCGATAAAAACAGCCTCTGAATGGGCCACATGGTCTTTGTGTACTTTGTCTTTCCCCTCCGGGAAGAATGAGGAAGTATGGAGAAGCGACGGTAAGGAAACACGATTTCCCCCCATGTGATGATGCTTGAAAGGGGAAAAAATAAGAGAAAAGAAATACAAAAACAAGAAGTACCAGATCAATGGGACAAATGTATTCAATACCGGAGACAAAAGAATTTTTATTGGAATATAGAGAAAGTATAATTAATTATAATATGTTTGATTGGAAAAAGATAAGAGAAGTATTGAATTGGTTATTAATAAATTGTATTAAGATTTTCCCACTCTTGGAATTGTATTTGCTCTTTAATGCTAAATGATATTATCAATAAATATTTCCTATATGATTTTTCAATCAGCTCAAGGGATCTTTTTTCTATTCCCAGTAATTAGATGAGTGCTGCAGCTGCCCCAGGTGAGGGTCTGCAGGGATCAATGTGTCTGGATTTGTGCCAGCTCCGGCCCTTCTCTGTTCAGGCACAAATGTCACAAGACCTCACAGTTGGCTAAAAAGTGGTGATAATTTTAAATAAATACAATTTAGGCTGCAACCCTATACATACACTTGAAACCCCGTTGAACTAAAGAGCCTAAAGCATTGAGAGGCTGGGGCAGAATGTTCATTTGAGGGCCCCTCAAATGGAAGGTACTCATGTAGGTCTCTGTGAGCATACTGGTACCTGCATTGAAGACCCCATAGTGTAGGTCTGGCCAGTGGAGACTGGTGGTTCCATTGTCATTGGGGCAGTGCATCCCTCTGGGTTTCAGTCAGAACTCTAAAGGAGCTATTCAAGGTCCGGAGCACATTCACTGCCCCACTGATATTGGAGCCACCAGCCTCCACTGTATCTGACTATGTTGGGCTGGGGTGTTTCTATCAGTACCATTTTGTTCCTGTTGTCATGACAAAAGGACACTAACACCAGCAGAGTTTGCTTTATGGGTTTTTCCCCATTAGGTTTATGAAGGTCAAGTTAGTGAGATTTGGAAAGAAAAAAATTGGCAGCAATGCAGCAATGCCAATGTTGATGTAGCCCACTCCATGTGTAAGCCCCCCCACTCATATGTGAGGCCCAGAGCAATTGTCCCCTGTGTCCCCCTCCTCTAAAAAGGCCCTTGATAGACATGTATAGGATTGCAAGGTTAAGGTGTGAACATATAGTTATGTGCTTACTATCTAAAGATGCATTTTCATTAGGGAGTTTTCATACCTATTTCTTCCTCTACTCTATGGGAGGAACCAGTCCTATATTTCGCAAAGGAAGCTAGTTGCAATCCACCAGAGCTATTCATGCAAGGCATGAGAATTGCTTCACTCTTTACGAAGCAATTGTGTTTGTCAAAGCTTCACAAGTGTTGCACCAGTTTCCTCTCAAAAATACTGTCAATGCTGTGAAAGGTGGGTCACCTTCCTCAACGCGTAGTAAGCATGTATCAGGACTCCCCAACATGTGTTCCTGGGAGACAACTTAAAGGTTCTATATTGTGTAAGGAGAAATTATATCCCCTTAGATTATTAAGTACTAAAACCTCCAGTCCTTTACAGTGGGGTTGGTTGAACGTTATTGAGAATGTCCTGCCACCTGCTGGACAGTGGCATGTACTAATGTTTTTCTCATGGGTTCTTTGTGACTACCATTGCAACCTATAAGAACATGTATTTAAGAGAACTGGATGCTTTAGACAGCAGGGACTCTTGTCTTGATTAGTTGGTTTTTATTCATGGTTTCCAACAAACAATTTCAACTAAAATGTACAGAAAGAACACTATTACTGTATTAGCACTATATAGAATATAAGCAAATATGAGAAAACATACATTAGTCCACCCTAGTATGTTTAAAAATTATGAAACAAAAATGATTTAAACAATCTAATAATCATGAACCACATAATAATAATAATAATAATAATAATAATAATAATGTTTATTTATAACCCGCCTCTCCCTACGGATCGAGGTGGGGAACACAATACACATACAAACATGACAGAGTTAAAAAATTAAAACAAGAGAAACACATAATTAAAACAGTTAAAATTCTTCCGGATAGGCCTGCCGGAAAAGAACAGTCTTCACAACTCTCTTGAATTCGTGAAGACTGTCAGTTTGTCTAACCTCCTCCGGCAAACCATTCCATAGTCTGGGAGCCATAGAAGAGAAGAACCTCTGGGTAACACTCACCAGCCTAGTTCTGGCTGGCTTGAGTATGGTCTTCCCAGAGGACCTAAGAGTGCGGGGTGGATTGTACGGGAGAAGGCGATCCCGTAGGTACCTGGGCCCAAACCATGTAGGGCTTTAAAGGTAATAACCAACACTTTATACTTCGCCCGGAAACTGACCGGCAGCCAGTGAAGTGATTGCAGCTTAGCAGAGCAATCCTAACCCCCATGAACAGAGAGGCTTGGATGAGGTGGGGTCCCAATTTACACCCATAGAAAACTCCATGGGCATAAATCTACTGAGATCAGTCTCCTCACTGGCAGTAGGCTCAAAAAATGAGATGTTGTGATGTAGAGTTCCTCTGTTCCCATTAGAGAAGCTCAGATTGGGCCTCTCAGCTTGGTCAGCCTGGAGATGTTGAAAGTAGTTTTCCATTGCTTTCAATGAGGGGCAGTGAAATGTAAGGAAACAAAGATTCACAGGGCTGAAAAGCCTGGTAAAGCTGCCCCCTGCCTCCTGCCCTGCCTGATGTGAGCACACACAGCCTTATCCATTTAGGATTACTCTGCAAGGGACTTAACTGAACGTGTGTGCCTGTTCCCCAATATGGGTTGTGCCCAAAGTATCTCTGGCTTGACTCTGTACCTCCTCTCCTGATTTTCACCACTCCTTCAGTTCAGGTAGCCCCAGGTCCTCTCTATGCTGCAGTCCATGTTGCAATGACATCTATTGTCCTTATCTGTGACAACAGATGTCCTGTGTACTTCTCCTTGGCACAGCTCAACCAGGCATGATTGTAAATGAGATTAGAATGGGGGTTGATTATTCCAACTTTACTACAAGCAATGCAGCCACCAGATAAGAAGCAACAGACTTACATGATTTGGGTTCAATTTAGTGATAGCCACTTTTGCTTTGGAATATTTATTTAATAGGATTCTGAGATTTTCAATTGGTGGTTAACCCAGAGTAACTGAGACCTATGCTTTGCTTAAGGAGATTTTAACTTTCAGCTTTCCAGTCTCCATCTATTCTATTGGTTCATTAACATGCACAAGAGAATATATGCTTGCAGAATAAAACATTATTTCTAATAATATTAGAATTGGTTACTAATCATCTATTTCTTGATTACATGACTAATACTGGATTGGAGCACTCAAAGATATTTCACATGTTTGCAGAAAATCCATGGACAGGTTTAGCCAGCTCGTGAAATTCAAAGTCAGAAGTTATCTCTGGCCCTATGAGAAATGGAAACATAGGTGTCAGTCTGTAGCATGGAACAACATACACATTTCTAGCAACTGGTGCCAGAACTAGAGATATCATCCTCAATGCTGCTGCCTATGGCAGAACTTCCTGCCAACCTGGCCCATAAAATGGGTAGAGATGAATTCTTAATGATGAATATCATTCATGGATTTCTTCTCACCCTGTCATCAATGGCAGCTGGTGAAGAGAGTTTTTTAGGCAAAAACATCACCAGGCAACAGAGTGGTGTGGTGTGGGAGAGAGGAATTCTTTCCCTTAGTTTTAGGTACATGGAGATGATGGTGGAGGAAGGAAAGATGGGAGATGCAGCTAGAATCTTGCAAGTGCATGGTTGTTGAGTGGACTGCTGCTAACACAGCAGAAGAGACTATCCATTCAGCAACTGTGCATTTGCACAGTGCTATTGCCACATAGTGGCTGGTGGTGGTTTTGCATAGTGAACCACCTCATTGGCCACCGTTACCTGACATAATAGCCAGGTATATATAACAAATGATATTATACATACATCTTTTTCCATATGGAAATCTTTGGCATAGGGCAGGGTTGGGAGAATGCAGGAGGTCTGGGGGCCGTTTTGGTTGGGCGAAGAGTCTGTGACTGGCCCAAAGTCACCCAATGGGCTTCCATGGCTGAGTGGGGACTAGAACCCGGATCTCCAGACTCCCAGTCCAACACTTTAGCCACTATGCCACAGTGGCTTGGAATGGAAATAAGGTAATGTTGGCACTTTGGGCTCTCTATAGCTCTTTTTCCCTTTATTCTTTTTCAGAATTCCCCCCTCAGCAATTTTGGGGTGCAGTGGGGTTGCCCACCCTGGTATTGGAAAAGTATTATATGTAAAAATGGTGTTCAGGCTTGACTCAGGCTAGTATAGGGACTTTCCTAATGTCATTGTTATATGGTAATGATTTTACCATATAACAATGACATTAGTTATATGGTAACTGGAATTAAAGAGAAAGTACCTCATTAATAAAGATGTGTCCTATTACTTGGGTTTTGAGCTCCCATTGTTGTTCATTATCAGTTATGGTTTTTTATCTTACCTATCCTCGAAGGAGCTCAGGGCAGCATACACAGATTCCCCCATCTCAATTTTGCCCAAGCTGAATAGGGATTTGAACCCAGGTCTTCCCAGTCCAGGTCTGAATCAGGAGCATTACAGTTTGGACATTGGACTCCTCCAGTGAGCATCGACAGTCTGGGGAGCATTACCCAATTAGCTCCTCAGACCCTCACTCTCCAGAAGAAGCCAGCAACTACTGGAAAAGACACTATCCCTTTAAAACCAGATGCAGCTCTTGAAGAGGTGGAACTTCCAGAGGTAATTCCCTAACCTGGCTATAAATCCCTGTCAGAAGCGCTAGGCCAGTGCTGGGGTAACTTGCCCTTACTTTAGCTGCAGGGTAGCTCTCCATGGTCCTGAACCTTAGCCCACAATCCTTGGGTTAGTATCTGCAGTTCTGTCCTGGACCTACTTCAGCCAGCCCACATTACCCTGTGCCACCACCCTTGGGCCATCACCTACGAGGGACAACAGAATCTGTGATGGGACAGGGTAATTTGCCAAGTTTGGACATATTAGCAAACTTTGTTGCTAATCAGAAACAGTCACTTTAAGCCTCATCCCCCCACTTGCATCTGAAGAGGAGTGGGGACTCTGTAGGCCTCAGGCTCTTGTTGGTTTGCTCATGTAACAATATCATGATTTGTTGATAAACCATCTAACTACTCAATAAGCTGTATCATATGCTAATCATGACTATCAGTCAATTTCTAGACTATCAGACTGCAATCCTAATAGTGTACATACATATCTGGGAATAGATATGTATATAATCATGCTAAGTCTCACTCTTCCTCCCCTTCTCTACAATTGCCCCATAAAGCACATTTTTCACCCCTCACTTGGACAACAGGCTCTTTTCAAACCCCAGATCAAATTCCAACTTGTTCATTGTACTACAGGGCCCGGGGCAAAGGAATTTTTCTCAGGGCATTGTCACACACAAAAATTACAACCCTTTTGTGTATTAAAAAATGCTTGTTGCCCCCCCCCCCCCCCCCGCCCAACTGTATGGGAGCTCAGGGCAAACTGCCCACTTTGCTCCCCCCAGCAAGCTTGTTGTTTTATTGAGATGCCAGCTACTTAAATAGGTTGCATTCTCCTTTTTGTTGGGGTGATAATATAATGAGCAACAAATGTGATGAATTTAACTGGTGAAATGCAATGGTTAAAAGAAAAATAGCAGATTCTTCTGAACTGAGGAGGAACATTAGCATAGCCCATTATTATTTTAGACTTTATTTGTAGGAATTCTCATAGATATCTGTGCCAACCACAAAAATGTAATCCTTTTACACAGCAAAAACTCTAATTGTATGTCTTCTGCATATAGCAATATGTTGTTCTGTAAACAAGTAACTCCATAGAGGTTTTTTCTCCCACAAAGGGGGCTGTTAGGGGAACAGGCTGACAGAGAAATATCTGTTAGTGAGAGGCTGCTTGCTATCATCTCCATCCAGCTGCAAGGAGGAGATGAAAGGCACTATCTTAGGCATATTTAAACAACAGTCCTACAACTCCCTGCATTCCCCAGCCAGACATGCTGGGAGTTGTAGGAATTGTTTCAGTCTAATATGCATATGATTGCACCTTAATTCTTCCACCTGCTTGCAGAAAGAAACGAAAGAAAGATGCTTCCCGCTGTAGTGAAAAGAACAGCAGAATG
Source organism: Anniella stebbinsi (assembly GCA_029215795.1). Lineage (NCBI taxonomy): Eukaryota > Metazoa > Chordata > Lepidosauria > Squamata > Anniellidae > Anniella > Anniella stebbinsi. The sequence goes on from JARDYH010000003.1 coordinate 53,896,130, forward strand.
CTATGCAAGGAGTACCCTGATGGCTAGGGTTGTGCCACTCATGGCTTGAAATCTGGGCTTCCCTTCCATTCTGTTTTGTTATAAACAAACAACAGTTTATTGCTTATTAGCCATACAGGTCATAAAAAACTCCTCTCAGCCAGAGGGAATTTCAAAATGCCGTTTCTCAGAGCCCATTTGACAAACTTGGCAGTCCTATATGATGTATAGTAATGTGTACCAGCCAATAATGTTAAAGTAATGCTTGCAGAGGAGTTATGATCAGACCCAACTATTAAGGGCTCAATATATTGCTTCCTCAGCTCTGTGTACAATAGGCACTCTGCTAGGAAGTGTCCTCTACCTTGAGACAGCCAGCTAGACAATCTGGTTTCACACTATGGTGGGACCTATAGTGTGCCTTCACCTCCATCAGCTGGAGTGAATTCAGTCTACACCTAGTCATAAGCCATCTCAGCTCATATAAGGTGACAGAAGTCAAGTACGGGTGGACCTTCCCTGGGAAGGCAATAATACTTTTATAAATCATGTTGGAACGACTCCCAGCAGCGATGGCCATTGCTGTCTGGATGTCAACATCATGTAGCCTTCTCTGGATCTCCTCCCTGCCACTATCGTAACCCCTCACAAGTAGGTATGTTTGCAAAAAGCCCAACTCAGAAACAGATATAAAGCTGCACAAAATTCTGAAGAGAACACCATAGCGGAGACAGCCCAAACATATGGGTGTCTGAGGTAGGAAATCCAAATGGTTCTTCCCCTGCCCATAGTGGTGCAAATATAAAAATAAACAAAATAACTGGCAATTTGCTGACCTTTAATGGTACTCCAAAAATTGACAACTGAAGAGAGAAATCTCATCCTGCCTATCTCTAAAGCTAGCTCTACAGTATGCAAAAGGAATTTGTATTCGATATGAAAAGATTAGTAGAACTATTTAGTAGGACCACATCTGGCCTTATTATCCATGAATTCTGCCTTGACACATTCTAAAAGTGAATAGAGATGGAGACTTGCAAGGGAGTATTTAAGATCTATGTGTTTTTTGTCCTAATTACCCCAGGCAATATACCGTGTGGGATATCTGATGAAACATAGATCATACTGAGTTCAATGGAACTTCCGTTAGAGTGTATATATATATATATATATATATATATATATATATATATGATTGTATAGGATAGTGAAAACATTTCACTTGGAAGCAGCAGCAGCTCATGAAAACAATGACTTTGAACAGGTGCCCCCCCAAAAGAGTGTAAAAGCATAGAACACCTTGTTTTTGTGGACTCTTTCCCCTTCTTGAAATAGCAACTTTCAGACTGAAAATCAGCACAGCATTTGTATAAACAAAGGCTGAAGCAGCAGCACTTGCTTAAACTAAACATATTACATAGCAAATGTACAAAACTGCTAGTTGAATCATCAAAATAAACCTTTAGACATCTTCAAAAGTGAATTGCTGAGCCCTGCGACAGCAACAACTTGGCTAATGGTATTTGATTGCCTGTCTGTGAAAACCCACAGCAATTTCTTTGAAAACGGAAAGTTACCAGTGATTTGCTTTGTCAACTACTACATGAAAATGTAGAAATCTCCAAGCAGACATTCTTTAGAGCTGATGGCTCCTTTTCTAATAGATTTCTTATGATCCCTATCAGACTGTTGTAAGACACTATTTGGATAAAATCAGTAAGAGAAAGTCTGGCCTTCGTGACGCCAAGTTATAAAAAACAAAATACAAAACACAATCCACTCACTGGCATTATCAGGGAAGTTGATATATGCACTGGCACCAAACTCAACTGTGAATTTAGAGAGCAAGGCTTAGAGCAATAAGAGAACAGAGCATTGTGCCTTGTGATTAAATGGGGAAAGCATTGTGTTGCACCTCTGTTCTTTGTCTCTCACTGTAGTCCTCTTGTGGAAACCACAAGCAGTTGACACCATGACAAACATAATGGACCCCCAATATTGTAGTATCCGGTTTCTTTTAGAGTGACGATATGATTTGTGCTTCCAGAACGGGTGGGTGGGGGACAGCCACCTTTTGCTATTGATAGCCTGACCTATACAGAAAACTCAAGGCAAGTAACCAAAGCATAAACCTTCCAGTGAAATGGTATTTTTATAATTATTATTATTATTATTATTATTCTGAAATTTTCTCTCCCTTTTGCAACTTAACCCTGAACCCCCAAGTGGAGGTTACAATGCTTTCAAAAGGGGGCAGGGGGAACTGGATTTCCCAGGGTTAAGGGCTCCCTGGAATAACCCAATTTTTCCGTGGTCCCAGGAAGTTCCCAGGACTGAGGGAGATGTGGCCGCTCGTCCCAGCTGCTGCTGTGCTTACTTGCGAGTAAGCGTGGCAGCATAAATGGGCATGGAGCCACACCGCATGGCTCCGTGCCCATCAGAGGAGAGGAGGGAGCAAGTCCGCCATCCCTAGGATGGCGGGGGGAGGATGCCCCCCCTGATTTCGGGCAGATTTTTTTAAAAAAAAACTTACCTATTTCCGATGGAGCGCAAGTATGCTCTCTGGATCCCTTCCTCCCGGGACATTGCACTGCCATGTGGCTTAGAGCGATGACCCTGGAAGCAGATACTTCTGGGATCGCTGCCCCTCCTTCCCTCTACACCTGTATGGTATAGAAACGGCCATATATAAAAAGGAGTTCATTTGGTGAAAGGGGAAAAAAAACAAGGAAAGACAATAATCACACACAGATGGGATTCCAAATAAAATCAATAAAACCAATCTAACATAGATAGCTGCATGTTGCTTACTTGAGTAAAATCTTGCATTTCAGAGCGCCTGTTCAGATGACACACTAAGCCATGTTTAGGTCACTAACCTTTTTGCAGGAAATGGTTAGTGAGTGTGTTTAAACCATGATTATATATTGCTACTAGAGGTGTGCAGAGCAAGTCTGCTCTGCTCTGAAATTCGGGGCGGCTCGCTTGCTCCACCCCATTGGATCAACGATAGAAGAAACTGCTCTGTTTTTGGATAACAGCTCCATTATCACCTATGGGAATTAACTGAAATGCTTACAGCTCCCTCGCTTTTAAAGGTCCCCTCCACAAGGATTCGCTTTTGCGCCCGGTTAGGAGATTATGCACACTATCCCTGAAGCGCCTTTACTCCTAATACCTCTGAACGAGAGGCGGCGACAAAAGGCGCTTCCCTCCCCTCCCCTTCCCTCCCTGCCGCTCCCCAGCTGGCTGGCTGGTAGGCTGTGGGCAGCAGGCGAGCGATCCTCCTCCTCCTCGCCTTCCTTTACCCCCTCTTCTTCCTCCTCCTCCTCCCGCCGGCCCCCCCCCCCCCGCAGGCGGGCGGGCGGGCTCTCTTCCCTCCTTCGCCGCGGCTAGGCAGCCCCCTCCTCATGCTGCTCCGGCGAGCGGAAGGGACAGCCGGCGGGCGGAGGGTAGTCGCCCGCCTTCCCCACGTGTCTCCCCAGCTTTAGTTCGGCAGCTCGAGCCCGCCGCAACTTTTGACAGCGGCGGCGGCGGCAGCTGTCAAAGGCGCTTCCCTCCCCTCCCCTTCCCTCTGGCTGGCTGGCAGGCTGTGGAGAAGGGGGTGAGATCTGACAATAGAGGGAGGAGGAGGAGCCGCCTCCGCGGGCACCAGCCTTTTCCTTCCGCGCGAGCAGGCACCAGCGGGCACCAGCGGAGCAGCAGCCCCCTCCCATCAAAATGCGCTTTAATGGACGGAGCAAAAAAAAACTCGCTATTTAACGCGCATTCGATAACGCGCACAATCGGGGAGATAATGCGCCTCTACGCCCCATTTGCGCTCCGCTGGTGTAGAGGTAATTTTTTTAATGCACCTTGAAAGAGCTTTAAATTGCTCTTGTAGAGGCAGCCAAAGATAAAGAGATGGAACGTGGTAGGATAATAGCTCTTAAGTAGGGCTTTAGACCTGTCAAGTTTGAAGCAGATCCCTTCATCCTTTGATTTTTAGATTTTTTAAAAATTTCCCCCCTCAAACCACCATCACCCATACACACACTGTATGGCACTGGGGGTGTGGGGTGAAATGTAAAGAAGGACTGGAATGGAAAGATAATAATAATAATAATAATAATAATAATAATAATAATAATATATTATTTATTACCCGCCTCTCTAGATAAAGAGATGTTTTTGTATTTTTTTAATATATTTTTTTAGTGGGATAAGAGTAAAACACACACACACACACACACACACACACACTTACACTATAACACACAAAGGGTGAGTCTGATGTGTGTCTAAGGTGCAAGGAACTTGGGGATTGCAATACACAACTAGCACACAGATAAGGGATTATATGTATATTTAGCAGGGGTAATAAGAACACATGCACACTACACTATTACACAGAAAGGGTGAGTCTGATGTGGGTCTAAGGTGCAAGGAACTCACGGACAGGAATACACAACAAGAAGAACTATAGCACACACACAAGAACCAAAGAAAACCAGAGATGCAGGGAGAGAATGCAAACAAACAGCAACACCCAGCAAGCAGAAGCACTCTCTCTCTCTCTGACTCTCTCCTCCTGCCTTCCTAATGCAGCGAACACTAGCACACTGATAAGGGATTTTTAAAAATTTATATATTTTTAGTGGGGAGGGACTAATAAGAACACCCACACACTCACACTATAACACACAAAGCGAGAATCTGGGGTGGGTCTAAGGTGCAAGTAAAGGAACTTGGGGATTGGAGAATAACTAATCTACTAGCACACACACAAGAACGAAAGAAAGCCAGAGACACAGACAGAGAATGCAAACAAATAATAAAAAATGCAAACAAGCAGAAGCTCTCTCTGACTCTCTCCTCCTTCCTTCCCAACGCTGCGAACAGCTAGCAAAGGAATAACTTCCAGGGCAAGGACAAATGGGTTTTATCATTTGTAAACCCTCCCCCTAAGCACTGGGATTGGAGGGGGGCAGGGAGGAGACTGTGGCTCAAATTCTGAGCATTTTCCTCATATGGAGAACTGTTCCTTTGACTCCCAGTGACTAAATACAAGCCTCAGAGAGACCCTAAAAAATGGTTGGATATTTTTGGGGCAGTTCAGAGGTCCGACGGCAGTCTGGTCCACCCTGAAGATCTCCGGCAGTGTTAAAACCACCCATGATCCACTCTGTGAGATAAGACCACCAACGGACCTCCAAATGGGCAGAGTGGAGTGCACACCCCTAGTAGCTACCATGGTTAGGAATGGTTCACACAACATCCTAAGCCATAATATTTAGCCCAGAATGCTTAACCACTGTGGCTTAGCATGTCATCTGAACAGGGTCAAAGTGTATAAGGTCTGAGTGAGAACATCTTTTGCCTTCTGCTTAGATGTTGTTATGAAGACCCAGACTGAGTTCACTCACATATTTATGGGAACCTGAGATCAGTGAAAGCCAGTCTCTTAGCAAAGGCTGACTGTTGCTTTGTACAATGGCGTGCTACTCTCCATTTCTGATATCAAGAGTCTAGCCAGCAAATTAGAAAATTACTTAGTGGCTGGACCACCTCCTTGACTTACATCTCAAAAGAACCAGATGCTTTTAGACAGGTGGATTATTATAAAGAAGAGTTCTATAAAATATTATCTGGGCTATTCAGCCTTCCTGGCAGGTTGCCAACTCACAAGACATTCTATGGGGCATTGATGAACTATATAAATATCAGAATTTGTCATAGCCCTAAATCATGACACTCACTTCAGAGAAACTTCTTTTTATTGAGGAAATCTCACACTCTAAAAAACACTGAAAGCTGAATGATGGTCAGAAAGCTTTAGGCTCCATTCCTGATACAATTCTTCAGGAAATCACACAGGCTGGGGGTGTGGGGGGGAAGAATTCTTGAAAGGCTGAGCAAACCATCCCAAGGGAGCAAACCATCTCAACGGAGCTTCTCCAGATGCCGCATATGCTGGCAACTCAGGGAATATGGACCACGCCCACAAGTTCATGGGAAGGGTAAAATCTCAGGTACAGGAGTCCCATGCTTTCAGTTTAGCACTGGCAACTCCCTGCCACCTGAATCTGGCAGAGAAATATCATGCACCATTAAACCCAGCCTGCCAAACACTGAGTAAACAAGGTGAGCATGATCCCAGGGAAGGGTACAAACTCAGGCACAGGAGTCCTGTGCTTCTGCTTAGCATCGGCAACTCCCTGCCACCTGAGTCTGGCTACAAACACACAATCCACATCAAATGCAAGTTCAAGACTATGAAAAGCCTCACAGTACATTTCATGGTGCAAGCCTTAGAAATCCAAAGTCTTAGTAGGAGCGGTTCATGTGCAGAGTGCGTTCAAAGTCCCAAATGGAGATGGATCCAAATAGGAGGGATTTCTGACCTTGCTTCGAAAGATGAAACCTAGCAAAGCTCTTCAGTTTTGCCCCCGCTCTTATAAACGGAGGCCTGGCCTATTCCAAGCCACTTGTCAGACAGGTTCTGTGACCTGTAAAACCATGCCTGTCTCCAAGTAGGGTGGGACTGTTCAACTCACTAAGATGAGGCTACCATCTAAGTTACTTCTTCCATAAGTGGGCTCCCACCTTTCCAAAACACTCCCAAGTTCCCAGAGAACTAGCAGCTTCAAGGCCAAGACAGGGAGTGAACAAGCTACTCCCATGGGAACTTCTGACAGAGACCTGCTTGCGCAGACATTCCAAAACGATTCCTAATAATTCTACCTCTGGCCTTGTTGAAGACATATACCTGACACCAGCCTTACCCAACCTAATGTCCTCCAGATGTTTTGGACTACAACTTCCAGAATTCCCAACCATTAGCCTTGACAACTAGTCCCACTAACTGGGGCTGATGGGATCTAAAGTCCAAAATATCTGGAGGGCACTGGGCTGCAAAAAACTGATATATGTAATACGACTATGTTTGCACCTTTTTAAACATGCCACTCATGTTGCTCTTCTTTTAAAATAAAAGGCAATTGAAACACAATAATACTAATTTCTATGCATATAATTTCAATTTCTTATTTTGAGGATTGCCCATCCTTTCTGAATAAGAATAGTAAAGTGATAATTCCAAGAAAACCTCTAAGTAGCAACAGAGTTTTAACGACGAGGATGATCAGGGGTCTGGAAACATTGAAGATACAGCTGGACAGCCATTTGTCAGAGATACTGTAAGGTGGATTCCTGCATTGAGCAGGGGGTTGGACTTGTTGGCCTTATAAGCCCCTTCCAACTCTACTATTCTATGAACAATGTTATTGCACAACTAATGTTATGCTGTGTAAAATCAATTACAATTTATATTTTGCATGACACTAATATAGTTCTGTTCTTAATCCCAATTTAGAGGAAGTCTCAGCAGTATAAAACAATTAATTTTCCTTTAAATCACAAACCAATATTACAGAAAACTGCATTATTAAGCCATCTTTGCCAAATAAATTATATCCTACTGGGATCATAAACATGGCCTCCTAATTGCCTGTTTTCATCGGGCCAAATCACGTGCTACAAACAGCCTCGTGTATCTTTTATTTATTGTTATATTTTTAGTCTGTCCAATAACAAAATGTTTTCTGGGCAGGTTTCATGATAAAAGAATAAAAACAGTACACAGTAAAAAACAACAATAATCAGCATAATATATATTTTACCTTTTTTACCTGAAAACAGCTTTGGGAGGTTGCAAGTTTGAGAAGATGAAGGGGTAGGGCAGGAAGATGCTGCTTCAATCTTTCTCACAGCTGTCATCCTATTAGGCAAAAAATGATGGGGACAATTTTGAGAGGAAAATGGCAGAAAGTGGTTGAGCAGCCCTTCCATCCCCCAGTTCCTCCAGTGAGACTCACTGCCTCTGAGAACTCACCTGAGAGCAGCTTTTCCCAACCTGATGCCCCCCAGATGTGTTAGACTACAACTCCCATAACCCCCAGCCAGCATCTGAAAGACACCAGATTGGGGAAGGCTGCCTTAGAGCCTTCCCTGTCATACGCATGATAGCGGTGAAGAAAGCGTACTTCACCACCACCATCGCATCCATGCTGTCCAGCTGAGCTCTCCTGAGATGTCAAGGGCCTCTTCCACCCTGGCTCACAGGGGCAGCTGGGAGGCACATTCAGTGGCTCACTGTGACCTACTCACTTTGCACTTCATGGATAAAATTGCTTATATCTGTTCTGACTTGGATGCCATATTAATTACAGATATAGGGTGGATATGACTGAAGTTTCTGCTTATCCTGTTTCTTAGGATACTTTTCAATTAGTGCAACCTGATGATGTGGACAACATCTTTGGAGAGGTGAGACCTACGGCTAGTATTCTAAATGAATATCCGTCCTGGTTAATTAAATCTGCCAGAGGGGGAGGTCAGCTGAGGAGTGGAGGTGGTAAATGCTTTCTTGGGAGGGGAGAGTCTTGAAGGAGCTATAGCACAACCACTCCTAAAATGCCCTCACATGATTCTCTTATCTTAACAACATCAGACTACTCCCAAATTTTCTATTAGAGCTACTGGGGCATATTGTAACGACCCAGTCACACCAGCAAACACTATTGGCATCCCGCTAGAGGTAACTTATGCCAGCACAATGTAACTAATTTATGTTAGCTCTAGTGCTGAATAGGATACTGCCCCTCATGAATAAATGTTCCATATTGTCTTCCATGTTATTTAACATCTACATGAAACCGCTCAGTAAGCTCATCCAGAGAACTTGGAGGGCATATTTTGAGTATCCTGATAATACTCCTTTCTTTCCTTCCCATCAAATTGAAGGGACTCAATGAAAGTTTTGAATATGTGTCTTAAGTGAGCAAGAGAATGAATGAGGGTGAACAAACGGAACCTGAATTCAGATAAGGTGGAAATAGGGTTTGCTGGGCATATGGCAAACCCTGGAATAGATCTTGTCAATCCCATTATGTACTGGGTTGCCCTCTCTCCTAAAGATGCAGGTTTGTGATTTCGGTATGCCTTTGGATGTGGCACAGCTATGGGATGTCCAGGTGGCATCAGTGGTCAAGAGTGCCTTTTACCATCTTATGTTGGTATGCTATTGGTGCCTTCTCTGGATTCATGCCATAGTGACATTCAGATTACATTACTGTAATGCACTTATGCCTTTGAAGAGTTCTTGGAAACTACAACTAGTTCAGAATGTGGCTGCTAAGGCAGGCTACAGGGAATGTATGATGACAATTTAAAGACAACTTGACTGGGATGTAGTTGTTTCCCAGGCCCAATTAAGCATGTTTTTAAAACTCAAAATGGGCTGGGTCTAGGGGGCTGTCTTGATGATGGTGCAGTGGTGCTACGAGCCTCCAAAACCCCATGCTTGTACTCCCTGAGCTTGTCCTCACACCAAGGGGCAAGCGTGGGAGGGGAGGGAGGAGCTGCTCTGCTGCGCCACTGCAGGAGCCTCACTGCTCCTCAGCACGGCCCTCCCTGGTTCCCCCCTTGCCTTGTGTGGCTTTACTCCTTCTCCGCACACTGAAGGTACGGAGGTGTTCCAGCATCTATTTGGCTCACTGGTCCGCCACCTCCTTCCTGTCTGGACGATTGCGACCAATCAGGGATCGTCATTGGACAGGACATGCCTCTGCCGTGACTCCAGAGCAAGGCGACAGAAGACAAATCATGTTGTCACCTTGCTCCATTGAAAAAAGGCAGGGTAAGTCCCTGACTTTTTTTAATTTGGGGCTTCAGGGGAAAGGCCTGGGATGACTCCACAGTGGCTGCTACATCATATAAATGACCTAGCACCACTGTGGAGCCATCCCGGGCTTTCTCCACGTATAGACAGCCCCCTGGATACCTAAAATAACATCTTTTCCCATTATCAATATTCTAATAACTTCCCCTGCTCCAGGATTTCCCATTATCTGGATATGGTAGGTGGTTATCTGGGAAAGGGGCATTTTGATTGGCACAAAGGCTATAGGATATCCTACCTGGCTGGATTTATTTTGTCTCTTTACCTCTGGTTTTTAGACCCTGGGATAAGGCGGTTCTTTTTCAGAGAGATTTCTGGGCTCTCTGATTACTTGCTTGTTTTGCTCCTGTTGATTGTTTCTTTTACTGTTTGCATCAGGTAGAAATGTTATAATAAGCAAACAAAGAAAACATTCAAAAAATAAAATTTATGGATTTGTGTACTGTGAAGTTTGGCGTCTTAAACATGCCTCCTTCCCTGGCTTCACTCCCTTTCTCCTGACTGCCAATCATTTGGTGGTTTGCCAGCTTTTCTGCAACTCCCCATCCACCTTTGAAATGCCTCTTGATTGAAATGCCTCTTCTAAGGCAGCAAGAGCTTTCTGCTCAATTATGTTGGTATTTTTTGTAGTTTGTCCCTGATCCCTTTGTCTTGGCCCTACATCCTGTGTTTTTGGCCCTGTTTATCACTGGAATATGGCCCTTGGGAGCCTTCCGAAAACTGAATTTGGCACTTGGGCTGAAAAACACTATCATATACAGTATCACTGGACACATGGTGGTATGAACTAGCAATAACAACAGCAAATATATGAAAAGTGCTTCTTTCACAGCTAGCCAATGTTTCTGTCACTCTGAAAAGTAAGTGCTGAATAAACTTTCCTCATCATTCAGATTCAAAATGCATTGAAATCTTTTTCTTGAGAAAAACAATTCCCAGTATATTAACTGTTTTCAGTGACACCCATGTATATGCTTGGCTCCTTTGAGACTTTTCAGTGCAAGATTTCTCCCATACAGGTGAGGAAGAAATAGCACTACTATGGGCCTAATGTCACTGATTTATTTGGCTTTTGAAATTAGCAAATTCACTGACACAGCTATCTCTCTAACTGTGGCTAGGCTTTGGCTCACAGAAATAAACTTAACAGAACAACAAACATAATCCATATCAAAACTAATGCAGTGCATTACTGTAAGCTACAGCTCATTATTATCAAAATGAGTGTGTTATAGGTAAATAGAAATACAAATATTTACAATCAATGTCATCATACAATACAGCAGAACACGGGAATTAAATTTTGATAAAACTGGCTTTAAAGCATGGGCATTAGAACCCAGTAGGGGAACAGCAGAAGAACCAGATGAACTCTGTGTCTTTGCTGCCAAGCATTTCTTCTCATCAAGGCTCTCAAATTAATAACCTACTGCAAGAGCTAAATATAATCTGATGGAAATGTCGTGTAGCATGAACAAAGCTCTGCATGCGCAGGTGGAAATGCTTTCTCAAAGTGATCTGTATTTGAGTGGGATATTGGAGAATGTGTCATGGTAAATGTTGTTAGTTCCTCATCAAGGAGGTTTTATTTCATAGCTGCAGCTAAAAGAGACTGTAGATGAGGAAATCAAGAAGGAGGATGTTTGGAGGAAAGGACTTTCCTTTTTTAGTGGATAATGGAAAAAGAGAATTATCTGAGACAAAAGGTCAGAACAAATACAGCTCCAAAGTTGGATAATGTCCATGACAGAATTCAGGTGTGCACCATTGAATTTGTTAAAAAGTGATATAATGGTCTTATATTCAGCTTTCAGAAGCACATAAGCTGAAGGCAACATCATAGAATAATATTTTCATTATAATCAGAGGCTGCTTCTACAATAGGCATTTAAAGCTCTTTCAAGGCGAATTAAAAAATTTACCGCTACAAGAACGGAGCGCAAATCGAGCGTAGAGGCACGTTTTCTCTCTGATTATGCGCATTATCGAATGCGCGTTAAATAGCGAGTTTTATTTTGCTCCGGCCGTTAAAGCGCATTTTGACTATGTGAACAAGCGATTCTCCGCATTAACTACTTGTAAAGCGCATTTGAAACAACCGGTAAGGTCACCTGTTGAGTGCTCAATTACCTCCTGCATACAAGGTTTTACGATAAAGCGCTTCCGAGAAGATGCGCATAATCGGAGGAACAGACGTCAAATGGAATCCATCTAGAGGGGGTCAGAGAGGATGTTTGCAGCAACAAAATATAAAAGAAAGAGTCCTGACACGTGATGTGCTGAAGGTCAGATCTAGTATTTGCTGTACAACTCATAGTATTTGCTCTACAACCATGCAATGATGAACTTGTATCCATTTTCTAGTCTTGTGAAATTGTTTTAGAATGTTTTACATAGTATCTGGCTTGCACAATAAAGCACCTAGTTGTGAGATGTATTGTGTATAGACTAGCAACAATCCCAAGACCCCAATTCAACACAAACACAAGATCTATGTTCCTGCCCAGGTCTTGTCCCACACTTGCCCACACAGAAGCTTTCTGCACTTCCTGTTCCATTCTTTAGAATAGACATAAATCAGTGCTTAGAAAAACAAGAACATTACATGGATTTTGTGGATCAAAAATGCTTGATTGTCTATGTGGACTGCACCATCCTGTTCTGGCCTGCTTTAGACATAACACTAAATCTGGTTCAGACACAAGCAGGCAATTAGCCTTCTTGAGCCTTGGACATGAGTGCTCACACCTCCCCAATCCCCTCCTCCCCAGGCATGACCATGAGGAAGAGATTGTAAGAATCTGCATCCTAGTTTAAACTAACCATTGTTGTTACATCTGAACTGGAATCTGAGGTTAGTTTAAACTGTGATCTACTGAAACAAGCCAGGTTTGATCATGGCTTATTTCAATAAAACCTTGTTTAAATAATGGGTGAGCAACTTATGGCTCTCTACATGTTTTGGCCTATAGCTCCCTTCAGCCCTACTCAGCATAGCTAATGGTGAGGTATGCTGGGATTGTAGGCCAAAATATCTGGAGGGTCACAAGTTGCTTACCACTGGTTTAATCTAACTACAGTTTGGCCTGGTTCAGATGTAACATCTAACAGCAGTAAGTTTAAACCAAGAAGAAGATGCTTCCAATATCCTCCTCATGGCTCTGTCACAGGAGAGCAGAGGGGTGAACACTCATGCACAAGGCTCAAATAGGTCTCGTGTTTACCATGTGAATCTGTTTGGGTTCTGCACAGGTGCTATGTAGCTTTCAGGGACTGAATGCACTAAATGACACACTCATGACCTTTGAAATACCCTGTGTGGCTATCCCCAGCAGCAGGTCCCAACAGGGGCTTCCTTCTTAGCTCATACGACAAACAAAGCTACTTTGTTATATAATCAGGCAGGAGTAAAAAGTGGTAGCTTAGATTTGTCAGCTCACTCAGTTAGTTATGCTAGAAACTGCTGCTAAAGTGTAGAAACTCACAGATATGTGTGCACATATATTACATGTATGGACCTGGGAATTGTTATCTTTTGAAAATGAGCAGTATACTTAGAATTGCAAAGAGTTCATAATAGCAGAACTAAGCAAGATTATTCAGATCTCTACCTGAATTTCTCATACTAGGTGCAATCCAAAGAAAGTCAAATATACTTAAATCCCCACGGGTTTTAATTTTTCTGGGTTATACTCACTGCAAAATCTTTGCAGCAAATACTATGATTCTGGCTTCATTTATTTTGGAGGTGATTCTTCAAATGCCCTGCAGAGGGCAACTGGAAACCTCAGAGAGTATGTATTATTATCCTCTTAGTGTCAAAAATACTGGTAACCCATCCACAGCTTTTAAATTCAGCAGTGTTGAAAATCAAAAACAAGACATAGATTTTAGCTTAGAAAGTGAATTCTGAGACCACACACCATTTTTATTAAAAAGCAAAGAGTGTCCAATTCACAAACAAGCTGATATATACATTGGACCAAGGTACCTCTAGACGGATTGTTTCCGTCGATATGGCTTCGCACTGGCAGCATTTTGGTTACATGACGCAGCCGCCAGTGCGAAGTCATCTAGGGACAAATGCCCTTTGCTCCTATTTTAAAATGTCACCCATTTAGTGCGACTTTTTTGGAGCGGAGTGGGCAGCCCAGGGAAAGGGGGTGGAGCAGCGAGCCATAAGCTCGCTGCACTGCCTCCGCTGTCTCCCCCCAGCCAGTTTGGTTAAAAAAAAACCAAAAATAAACTTACCTTACCAGCAAGGAGTCGATGCTCCCAGCCGCCCCTCCAATTGCTGGCAGGTAACTGCCCGCGCGGTAGCGCCAGCAGCTCTAGGAAAAGCCAGCATGGTGCCCCTCACGTGTAGAGGGGCGCCTGGGAGTGCAAACGTGCCTCACACCAGCTGCCGCCACCGGCACAACGTATAACTGACGTCGTCAAGAGGGGACCTGAATGAAGTCTAACTGAATGCCAGAATAAGCTCTAGGACGCTAACACATAATCCTATGCATATTTACTCAGAACATAGGAAACTGCCTTATACTGAATCCGACCATTGTTCTAGTATTGTTGATGCTGACTGGCAGCAGATCTCCAGGATTTCAGGCAGGAGATACCAGGGATTGAACCGAGGACCTTCTGCCTGCAAAGCAGGTGCTCAGCAACTGAGCCATGGGCCCCTCTCTAACTAAGACAGTCCCGTGTCCATTGGAACGTAGTCCCAGGTGTGCATAGGACTGCAGTCTGGTTCACACATACTTGAGTTGGTGACACTCTACAGTAAAAGTAAGGGAGGTGGGAAGACATAGCTGCTATACATATTTAAAGTCACGTCCAAACGATCACACAAATAGTGGAATAGTCTGCTTGGGGTGAGACTAGGGATGTTCTGATTTTGTGAAATCCATCCCTCATGTGTTTTATGGGTTGTGCAGTATCATTTGTTCAGGTGTCCATTCACAGACAGATTCCAATTTTTTTCCCCATCCTGTGGGAAAATATGTCAAATTCTTAGAAATCTGAGCTCATTTTAATCCATCTCGAATTTCTCCTGCATCCCTAGGTGGGACTCTTGTGCTGTTCTTCCACCGTATGAAGCCTGTTACCAGCCTAAATATGTATAAAACCGGGCGAATAGATAAAATCACACTGTGAGTTCGTCAACTGATGTTTGCTTAACACATGCCATGGTATAACATACCAGTGTTTGCCATTGGGCACAGCCTAGTCAGATAGCCATTGTCAATTCAATCTCTTGGAGACGTCTCTGTGGCTGAATTCGGACAACACGTTTAACAACTGTGGGTTGTTGAAGCAACAACCCATTGAGTTGTTAAACGTGTCATCCGAATTCAGCCACACAACGGAGCAACAATCACAGTTGTTAAAGTAACAACCAAGATGAACAACTCATTTGCGAGTTGTTGGGGGATTTGTCAATTGACAAATGTGTTGTCCGAATTGGGGCATTGTTGAAGCAACAACTGTGAGTTGTTGAGCAAGGAAAATCAGAGAGCGGAGCGGCAAGACAGGCAGAAAGCGGGCGGCCGCTCAAGCACGCTCGCAACAGAGACCCGGCTTTGCCGCCATAGCAACCAGGACGCCCGCCTCCCCCACCAGGCAGCCGGCACGGAGCTCAACAAGGGCCCAGCTCCTGCAAGCACTCACGCAGGGTGCCCAGTCAGCTACCCAAACAGACAGGGAAGCGCACCTGAAGGGCACTACGGCAAAGGGGGGGAGGGGGAGATGGAATAAGCAACAACCCCAGGTGCCCTGGAGCAAGGGGCAGCCACCCCCCCACACCAAGAGGGAGAACACCACCCCATCCAAAGCAGACCCCCACTGCACCTCCACCTCCACCCTCGCATCACCCAGAAGGACGAGGGCAGGGGAAGCGGCGACCAGAGAGCCCCCCCTCATCCACCCAACACGGCTGGACAGCGAGCCATTCCCGGGCCCCGAGAATCCCGTTGGGGAGCGTCGCGCCCGTGCAGAGGCGTCCCGGGTGCGTGAATGCATCAGTGCCTGGATCTGGCTGCACTACCCCCACCCCCTGTGAGCGTCAGCTGTGGAGTTCCATCTCTGGACTGGCATCCCTCCCTGGCATGCCGCCCCTCTCCATCTCATCCCCTTGGCACATTCCGTGCTTGGCTCCCTGGGGGTGTGGCCTCAGCCGTCCCCTCTTCACCGCTGTGCCTTCCAGCCGCCTCCTCCCTTCCCGGGGGCAACTGTCCTTTCCGTAGGTTCTGCCCTGGCATAGTGGTGGCCATGTGCCTTATTGCCCATGTCTGGTCTCCCTGCTGAATAAAGTTTTCTACGCCACCCCACTCTTTGCCCGAGGCTGCTCAGTTCCGCTCACTAACTGAGGCAGCCAATGGGGTTTGGGAGGCGTGTCCTGCATCGGCTTCAATGGCGGCGCCCATGGTTTTCTGCCACAGTGCCTTCTGGGATACCTGCTGGAGGACTAACAGAGTTTTGTGAGTGGGGAAAATGGCAGCCGAACTGTCAGTCAGAGCTGAGTAGGCAATTTGCAACCGGGGTGGTAGCCGATTCCTTGCAGCGCCTGCTGCAGCGTGTTGTCTGTAGATCACCCACTTTTCCAACAACCGTCAGTAGGTAACTCAACAACCGAGGCTGAGCATGTTGTCCGAATTGAGCCTGTATAATGCATATTTGCAAACATGTTAATCATGTACATGTAAAATCATTGTAACTTACAAACGTAAAGTATGAAGCAGCTCTGAGAGCATATTGCAAATCTGTAAGCCTCTTTAAATGTACGCTTCTAGAAAAAGGCAGAGATTAAAGCAGGAGTTATTGATGTTGTTTTTATCCCTGGGAAAGAAGTCTTTCCCCAACAGAGTTTGTTCAGTTACTCTGTTCTTGAAATATTCTTGTGAAACACGATAGAATACAAAATGGAAATAAAAGTGTTTCAGATACAGCTACTATCATAGCTATGATGTAATAGTTCATTCACGTTAACTTTTGTTCTTATCTCATTAACTTGTCTTATCTTTCATGGTTAGCCATGTGTATAAACAAAATAGTGCCTTCTTAGCCCCATTTCATCATACATCTGATAAAGTGACCTTGTGCATATGAAAACTCATGTCCTAATAAATCTTTATGAAAACAGACATTAAGACTTAGACCGTTGTCACACACACAGTTTTGAGCACACTCTCTGTGACTTTGATCCACTTCTTCAGCACGGGACTCGCATGACGACGTCCCCCTCGCGCTATTCTTTCGCCGAGTGCTCCGTTTTTAGTTTCTGTTTCAATTTAACCCTGAACGGGCAAAGTCCATTTCAGGCAAGTTCAACAGGCTGAGCTGAGGTATCGGAGCAAAACCAACCATGTGTGATTCAAAACGCTAGATTCGCATAGGAAAAGGAGGGGGAACCCGCAGAAGCAATCTAGGGGGAAAATGGTACGTTTGATAAAGGTCTTAATGAGTGAAATGAGAGTGTGAAAGCCATTCTTCCCTTTCTGTGGAACTCACAGAATCAGTAGGACATATTTGGGTTGTAATTATAAAGCTGTTTCCTTCCACCCATGCATGGGATGTCTTTATAATATGGGAAGACAGCAGAGTTGCACACTTCTCTGTGCTGTCCTGCCCCACTCACATTACTAGCTATCTGCTACTGTTTTTCTTGGAAGGCCTTCTCTCTGGCTGCCTCTGCAAGAGAGGTTTAAAGCTCTTTCAAGGCGCTTAAATTTTTTTACCTCTACAAGAACGGAGCGCAAATCGGGCATAGAGGCGCGTTATCTCTCCGATTATGCGCATTATCGAATGCGCATTAAATCACGAGTTTTATTTTGCTCCAGCCGTTAAAGTGCATTTTGACTATGTGAACAAGCGCTTATGCGCATTAACTACTTGAAAAGCGCATTTTGGACATCCATTAATGCGCTTCGCCGCCTCTCGTGCAGAGGTATTAGATGTAAATGCGCTTCAGCGATTATGCGCATAATCGCCTAACTGGGCGCAAAAGCAAATCCTTGTAGAGGGGACCTCTGAGTTTAATAGCCACATAACAAGCAAAACTTAGGCTGACCATCTGAAAAGGAGGACAGGGCTCATATAACTTTAACAGTTGTAGAGAAAAGGGAATTTCAGCAGGTGTCATTTGTATGCAATTAGTTCCTGGTGAAATTCCCTCTTCATCACAACAGTTAAAGGTGCAGGCACTATACTAGAGTGACCATATACAAAAGAAGGCAGGGCTCTGCAACTTTAACTGTTGTGATGAAGAGGGAACATCACCAGGAACTAATTGCATACAAATAACACTGGCTGAAATTCCCTTTTCTCTACAGCTGTTAAAGTTATATGAGCCCTGTCCTCCTTTTCAGATGGTCAGCCTAGCAAAACTTCATCATGCAAAGTTTTTTTTCCAGAGTAGAGATGCAGTAAGGATAAATGTTCAGAGGGGTAGCCATACTGTAGCTTCTTAACGACTAACACATTTATTCTGGCATAAGTTTTGGTGGTCAATGCCCACTTCATTGGGGATAAAAACTCATTTAAGAATACAAGTAGAACCATGCTACATCAGATCAAAGGCACATCCAGTCTAGCATTCTGTTGCTTCCAATAGTAGCCAACCAGATGCCAATGGGAAGCCGACAAGTAGGACATGCATGCTCTGTGATATGAGAACCCAGATACAATGGATTATTCATGGGTTAAACAACTCAAAGTTAACCTAAGAACTGATTGTAGGTTAACTTTGGGTTGTTTAGCCCATGAATAACCCAAAGTTAATACTTGGGTTCACATAGTATTCAGGTTCGTATCCTGTTTTGTGCATCATGGAGCAACCTGTGATTGGAGGCATATTATGCAAAATGGCAGCAGCACCCATGGCACGCGACCCGGAAGATCATAGTTAATTAAGTGCAAACAGGGTCATAGACATCATGACTAGATGACTTGAACAAATTCTGCTTATCACATGTTAAAGGCACAGAAGGCTTCCCCCTTCCCCAAATAGGCAAGTTTAGCAGATAGCCATGTGAGTGGAGGAGAGAAGGGAAATCCATTGTCTGTACTCTAGAACCACTTTGTGTCATTGATGAACTAAAAGAGTGATGTCCTGCTGTATCTTACAGAAGTTGAGGACTAGCCACAATATGATTGGATAGGAATAACACTATTGTAGAAGTCTGTCTCCTGCTTGCTAATCTCCATTCAACCATTCTAATTACTCTGGAAAACTTTATAAAGTAGGAGTCTGAGACTCTTGGTTTCTCAGCTTTGTACTTCTAGGGAGTAGGTGTGTTTATTATACTGTGTTTTTATTACTTCCATGCTGATGAAACAAGGGATGAACTCACACCTGCCAGTCCTAACATAATTAGTTCACTAAGCCATGTGAGACAAATCTCCCTCTTCCCTTATTATGAGTAATTCTTTTAATAGTTGTTGTTGGATTCTTTCTGTGTCTTATTTTTTTGGCCAACATGAGCCAGCATTGCAGGGCTAAGAGGTGTAATTGGTACCAGAAATAATGAATGTCACCAACTCAGCAACAGTCCCTACTAGTTTTAGGTTGAAATCCTACACTGAGACTTGGTTTGCATTAATGAGACGCCACCATGGGTGAATTTCCCCATGGAGCTTTTTGTTGCTCTGGCTGTTGCAATTTGGAATATTCAGGGCACAGTGGGGGGAGGGCACCATAGCTTGTCATTATTCAAATCCAGCGAGGGTGGATTTGCATAATCTATTGGGGTGGTTGGCAAGCCACCCAGAACCCATGGACTGTTTTAGGATTGTGGGTGGGTTATCAACCACCCCAACAACCCACTCTTACTGGATTTGCATGTAACAGGAAGCTATGGTGAGCCCCCGCTATACCCCAATTATTCATAATGGTGACAGCTGCCACCATGAGAAGTTCCGAAGAGAAATTCAGCCCCGGTGGCTTCTCATTATGTGCAAACCAGGCCTAATATCTCACTGGTAAGTGGCTTTATCAGTGCAATGCCACATATGACGATACCACAAAGACATACTGGCAGAACATCCCAAATATTTCAGTGTAGCCATTCCACTGGCAAATATATGCTGGCAGAACAGCAAAAACATGGTGTGGGCTAAATGTGGATAGCACAAGGAAGGAGTGCACTTGCACCATATCCTTTACCCCTTCAATGCACGACTATGCCCTCATTAGTGATATAACCAGTTCCAGACTTGGGAGCTATGCTGATGCTGTGTTGTGTATGCTCTCCCTCTTTCCCTCTGTGTTCTTCTCCAAAATGGTGGTTGTGAACAGCATCATAGGATTTGAACCCCTGTGGACTGTGTCAATGGGGCTAATGGGCTCTCTCAGGTCATCTTGCATGTGGTGTGATGCAGGGTGCGTCATGTGGGATGTCTCTGTCATTGTAAGTTTATTTGCTCCCTCTGTGCCTGCATTATAGCTGGGAACTGTTAGTGGCACAATCCAGTTAGTGAGCTGTGTCAATGTTTCCAGGGATGTTGGGGTGTGTTTGTCATTTCTATGCCATTTTTGTATTTTCTGGTTGTGTGTTTTCGCCTTCTGGGATGAACATGCATAGGATATGGAGGTTGTTCAGCTGGCATAAAAGGCGGGTATAGGATTGCTCTGCCCAATTGTTGCCAACAGCTTGTAGCTTACTGTTGCTTTGGTATGTCTCATAGTCTCACTAAGTATGCTCAAGCATTTAGGTCCCCGATAAAGTTCCATGAACATTCTTGTTCACAATTAGAAGATTAGCATTGCATGAGTTGAGCTGCTAGATTAAAGCAGAACACCCTTGCAGGAGAAGTTCATCAGCATCTCTATATTAATTAACTCTGTTAGTCAAAGCTAAGCTTTAGAAACTATTAAAACAAAATCCCTTCCACTGACTTTTTACATTTCAAAATGTTATGGAAATGTCTTAATACTTTTACTTGCAACATTTCCTGAGGAATATGATTTGAATAAATTTCAAGTTTTAATAGCTTGTGGGTAGCTCAATTTTCTTCTCAGGTTTACCTGCTGCATGTCCTGCCTAGGTCTAGTCCTGACTTGGCCCCTGATCAGGAAACAAATAGGAAGTTATGCAACAGAACAGGGGCAGGCCAAGGCCCAAAGAGACACAGGGTTGAATGAATGAATGAATGAATAGAATTTATTACAGTTGCAAGACCAGCAAAGAGACACAGGGTTGATGGGGGGCTACCTACACTTGTACCTTCTGACATCTGCACTCCCTGGGGATGAGAAGTGGCTTGACCTCCCACTCTGAAACCACAGGTGAGGCAGCAGCTACATGTGAGTCAGGGACCCCACCCACATGTCCTTCCAGGCCCTTTGGTGCCAATGGCCCTGTGCAGCCTCCTTGGAGATGCTCAAGATCATTGCCAGCTCCAGGTTTTTGAGGACCCTTGGGCAAGACAACCTCCAAAGTAAGACACCACCATTGTCATAGCTGCTACTGCTCTTCATCCTCTTTCTCATCATTGCTACCATTTTCTCACTTGACAGGCAGAGAGCCAGTAAGCAAGTAGGTAGTGCTCCTCCTTCTCACCACCAGTGTTGTTTGGGCCAGAGCAAGAGGCAGGTGGACAAGTAGGTTTTAATGGTGAGTAGGAGAAGCAACTCCAGGGGACTCTTGTCAGTGTTTCCATGCTGGGGTGTGAGCCCTCCGCAGGTGTCCAACTCTGCCTAGCCTCGATGCTGGCCCTGCTGGGAGTTTCTGGGGTAGCACTGGAGTCAGGGGGCCCCATATGTTCATCATCATGGCCTCAGGGTTTCATCTGAGGATGAGTCATCCTGGCTTGGGCAACATGACACTGCAAGTTTAAGTGCAAGAGTTGTGCTGCAGCATTTAAGTAACACCCAGCACAACAAAAATAGGAAACAGCTCAGTTCGGCTAGCCTCTTAAAAGCTCACAGCTAGATGTAGTAATGTCTCTTAATGTACCTACTGTCATGCCTCCCCAACAGTCCTCATCAGCAGAGGACGAAGGGGAAGAGCAAGCTCCAGCAGATTAACTGCTATGTTGAACAGGGCCCCTTACTTTCAGGGGGCAGGCAAGACCTGTCTGAAGCCCCTTTAACAGAGTCAAACAATGATGAAGGGGATCACAAGGCTCCTCCAACTCCAGCTAAGCACAGGTTAATGAGTGTCAAGGATCAGCGTCAACAGGCTGCTAGAGCTCAAAAGCTATGGAGCTAATTGCCAAGGAACGGAGCATGTGTGGGGAGTACCCCCTGCTTAGTGTACTGTGAGTATCCTATTAACCCCTCCGTTGCCTAATATGTTGTGCAAAACAGCCATTGAGTCCAACTCCTGCTCAAGTTGTGTCATGGGACATGGAGGCAGGAACATTGGATACTTCTCCCATTCCTGAGCTCACAAGTAGGAATGTCCTAAACACAGGAAGTTAGCAAATCTGCTGTTTAGTAAGGGCATAGAGGCGCATTATCTCCCGGATTATGCGCATTATCGAATGCGCGTTAAATAGCGACTTTTATTTTGCTCCGGCCGTTAAAGCGCATTTTCGCCGTGTGAACAAGCGATTATGCGCATTAACTTCTTGTAAAGCGCTTTTTGGACATCAATTAATGCGCTTCGCCGCCTCTCGTGCAGAGGGATTAGGAGTAAATGCGCCTCCGCGATAATGCGCATAATCGCCGAACCGGGCGCAAAAGCGCATCCTTGTGGAGGGGGCCTAAGAAGCCTGTGAAATAATTACATTCAAATCTTTTTATAGTTCTTGAAAAGGGAAACTTATACTTGATAAGCATTTAATGTCTGACTCTGAGCTGTAATACTCTTATTTAGAGAGGTTTATACTGGCAGAAGTAAAGCTAAAACATACTGAAAATAGAAAACCTAGTTCTTTAAAGCATGATTCAAAGAACAGAATTACCATGTCAACAAACCTAGGCATAAGATATTGGAGTCTTTGTATCTCTGTGGCAAAGCAGAACACCTTATTGAAAACGTTGAGCCGGAAGCCTTGTTTTCAAAGACAAAAACACTTAGTGTTCTTCTTCTTTTCTTTTTACTATTCATGTCTATAGGTATCAAGCAACCTTCAGTTCCTAGTGAAGTCTGTGGCTACAAAAGGGAGTTAGTACCACCAGGAGTTCCTGCTGTTGCACAGATCCAGCCTCTCCCCTGTATGTTATGTGAAGCCAGCCTTACCCAAGTAGTGTTGTGTTAGGGTATAGGTGTCTGATTACATGGATGTAAATGCATTACAAACATTTAAACTAAGTACACATATAACATCTTTTGGTGGGAAGAAAGGAAAACCTAACACCCCAAAGCTAAACGAGTCAGAGACCACAGCCATCATGGAAAACAATTGTTTATTAAACAATTAAAATGAATTTCAATCATACATCTGGGGAATTTGAATTATATGTCCAAAAGACATCTACGCTGAGGTTAAAAGATAACAAACATTTAAAAATTACTTATGTGGCTAGATACTTAGAAAATGTGTGTGAGTGTGTGTGTGTGTGTGTGTGAGTGAGTGAGAGAGACTAGGAAGCAGGTATGGCATTTTTTAAAATAATAAATTTTCTGTGAACATATGTGTGCCTTCAGCATATTGCTGGTATGGCTAATTATGGAGGTGGGTACAAGAATAGTTCAGGGTGTCGTTTTTGAATCCTGGAATTATTTGAAAGTAGGGTTTTTTTGAAATTGTAACAGTGGTTTCGATGTGGGGGTGGGTAGAAAATAAAGCAAATGCAATGGTTTTGGAACATAAAGACAACAGGGAGCTCCAAAGCAAAGGATTTTGGGCATTGGTGATGGGTGTAATATAAGGAAAAGCAGAGAGAAAAAAGCTAATTGGCTTATGGACCAATCAATAGGAAAAAATAGGAGTTACTAATTTATCTGCTGGCTTGTGGATGCTGGAAGCTCTGCTGAGTTTCTTCAGGAACAAGAAGAGGAGGCAGAAAGGGAAGAAGGAAAGGTTGCTTTTTTAGAGCAGTAGGAACCGTTCCTGGATTGAGAGAATCCTAAAACCCAAAGACCTGGAATCTCTTTTTATCCCTTCTCTCAGGATTTAATAATGTAAAATAACAAAACTAAACATGTTTACTTCAAGATGAGTAAATGGATTTGGGAGATTGATTTTCAGGAGTCAGTCAGAGAGAGTAGAAGTGGTTTGTCTTTTGCCTGGTGTGAGAAGAAGGGGAAGTAAGTGTGCCTTTGCATTAGCATATCTTGCCATAATCTGAGGTAGATCTCCAGCATTTCACAGGCCCCCTCCACAAGGACGCGCTTTTGCGCCCGGTTCGGCGATTATGCGCATTATCGCGGAGGCGCATTTACTCCTAATCCCTCTGCACGGGAGGCGGCGAGAGGCGGCGAAGCGCATTAATTGATGCCCAAAAAGCACTTTACAGGTAGCTAATGCGCATAATCGCTTGTTCACACAGCGAAAATGCGCTTTAACGGCCGGAGCAAAATAAAAGTCGCTATTTAACGCGCGTTCGAAAATGCGCATTATCGGGGAGATAACGCGCCTGTACGCCCGTTTTGCGCTCCGCTCGTGTGTAGGTAAAATTTATAATGAGCCTTCAAGGCTCATTAAACGTCTCGTGTGGAGGAGGCCACAGCTCCATGTCAGGCAATCAATGATTTGACAGATTCACACAGTACGCTAACCCACGATGGGTTATTGTGTTGTCTGAACACTGTACATTTTTGCATGGTGTTCAATTGTTGTCTGAACACAGTGCGTTTTCGGCAGGGTGGCTTGTTAACCATGCAGGATGGTTTATTTTTCTTGAACAAGACACCTTGAGAACCCATGGCTTGTTGGGCTTTTCAAGGTGGTTACAAGCCACACTCCATGGTTAATGATCATCCCTGTGGAAACGCTCTGCATTCAGACAACACGATAACCCACCCCAGCTAGTGTCTTAAACTAAGGACCTTGCTGAAGTAACAATAGGTAGCCACATGCAGGGCTGGATTAAGACATGCCCATATCAAGATTCAGAGGCTCCTTACCTTAAAAACAAAGAGAAATAAGCAAATTACATTATAATAGGAAGGGTAATGCAAGAGTACTACCTAGTGTTAGGGGATGCTTGTAGTTAAGCAGTGTTAGATAGCTTTCACTGAAGATGAGTATATGAATACTAATAAAATAAGTTCAATTTGAACTTCTAAATGGCTCTAGTTTGCACTTCAGGAATTTAAACGATCTATAAAGACTGAGCTCTTCCGGCAGGCCTACTCAGATGAATTTTAAGTGTTTTATTGGTGTTTTATTGGTATTTTAATGATGTATTGGTTTTATGTATTTTAATCAGTTTTGTGTGTTTTATGATGATGTTGTTCCCCGCCTCGATCCGGAGGGAGAGGCGGGTAATAAATAAATATATTATTATTATTATTATTAATAGTAAATGCTGTGTCGCCACACATTGGTCCCCTCTACAAGGATTCGCTTTTGCGCCTGGTTAGGCGATTATGTGCATAATCGCAGAAGCGCATTTACGCCTATTACCTCTGCACAAGAGGCGGCAAGAGGCGGCGAAGCGCATTAACGGATGACCAAAATGCGCTTTACAAGTAGTTAATGCGCATAAGCGCTTGTTCACATAGTCAAAATGCGCTTTAACGGCCGGAGCAAAATAAAACTCGCTGTTTAACGCGCATTCGATAATGCGCATAATCAGAGAGATAACGCCCCTCTACACCCGATTTGTGCTCCATTCTTGTAGAGGTAAATTTTTTTAAGCGCCTTGAAAGAGCATTAAACCTCTCTTGTAGAGGCAGCCTTTCTCTATATAAAGTAACTCTGCTTTAAGTCACACAAGACTTTCCAGTATATTTAAGCCAAAGTGATTTTGTCTTAGTTATCTCCAACATATTTAGAGTCCCCTCATAATACGAGGCCGTAAGCCATGACTTATTTGTCTTGTTCTTAAATCAGCACTGGAGCCATATGGCAGACACCTCTCTGTCTTTTATATGTATGTGTGGCAAAATTGTATTTCCCCTTCCAGTTCAGTTCTGGCACAGTATTGTGTCAGACTTCACAAACTTCAAAAGGTGTTAAAAGATTAAGGTGCAATCCTATCCATGTTTAGACAGAAAACATTTTTGTCTAAACATGGATAGGATTGTGTACTAAACAAAGTAAAACTGGCTAATAATTTTTCCTTCCATCTAATTTAAACAGGAAGACTAAAAATCAACACAAGATATTTCTTGTGGAGTGCTTCTGCAGCTGCCACCTTGAAGCAAGATCTGTAATCTGCAAGTGCTAAGAGGGAGGGATAGAGCAATTCAGAATTAGCTCACAAGCAAAGGTGTTTGCAAAAATTTATATATGCAGTTCTGTTTGGAATGTGGTTAGCAGGGGTGGGCAACCCATGGACGGCATGTGTCCCCCTGCCACCAGCTACTGCTGCATCACCAAATTTCAGGGATGCAGTAGTGGCAAAAAGACACATTCCCCCTTTTAAACAAGGTGAACGGTGAGCGTCAGGCATCTTCTTTAAATGGCAAAATGCGCTCTTCTGGAAGTGCCACCAAAATTCAGAGGCAATTCAGCAGTGCAGTGGGAGTTTTGGTAGTGAGGTGGGGGACGCAATTCCCAGGAGGGCTGGGGAAACAAAATTTGCCCCCAGACTCTGAAATTGCACACCCCTGCTCTAATGGCTGGAGGTCCTTCTATGCCTTTCCAAGTTGGAATGGAGCTTCCCTCTATAAACATAGGCTATTAGCTTCAAAATAGCAGAAATATGGGGTGTTGTGTAACATTTGGGAGCAGTGAGAGAACTGTAGCTATTTTTAAAATTCTTTCCATTTACTATTCTTCCTTTGAGGGATTATTATTGGAAGCACTACTCAAAACACACTCACAAGCACCTTACACATACACTTTTGAATCAGGCTGGCATTTCCTTGTCTTTATATTTTGATTTTGCAGGATTGCTGCTCAATAGTAAAAAAGGTATAAGTTGGTCCAGTGATTCCCAAGCATAATAACAAACAAAACAAAATGGCATGCCATCAGACAGCAATGCTAATGTATAATCCAATCTGAACAAGGTAGGTGCAACTAAATTCACCTAGATCAGTAGACTCGAACACTTTCAAGTCTCAGCCATCGATTATGTTACATAAAAGTCAAGAGCGAAAAAAATAATGTATCCAAAGAGGATGCTTACAGTGTTAGTGTGGATGTCTGACAGATGGCCTTGGCGCTTTGAGAATTTCCGGGGGGGGGGGGGAAGAATTAACTGTACAAATGAAGCTAAATGAAGCAGAAAGAAAACTGATTGTTAAGTAGCAACTAGCTGGGTAGTGTACAATTATAGTTCTGTCGCTATACTTTGAACCAGATTTTCTGGTTATTTAAAAGTTAAAATAATTTTAGGTCCAGAATGTTTGAAAAATGGCTTATAACAATACTTAATCAGCCTTTCCAACCAGGAGGGCTTGTGGGAGATTTAGGCCAAAACATCTGGAGGGCCACTAGTTGCCCACCCCAGTTAGATCTGAATACAAAATGTATTTTAAAAGAGCAAAGACGGCAAGGAGAGGGATAAAAAATAATATTACAAAAGTGTTGTAGTTTCCTCCACAACTTCCCAGCGTGCCACGGATTGGATCGAATGGGCTCCGGAGACTGCAGTCTTCTGATGAGTAAACGCCCTCCTGCGACAACTGCAGTAAAAATCTCTGAAAACGTGAGCTGCCATTTCCAGCGATTGTGGTGGCGCTGCATTGTTCCTTATATTGCTGCTTTATCCCTAAATCAGTCCCCCTGAGCTTCTTAGCATCTCCTGAAGTGCTGAGCTCCATTGCTCGGCCCTAGTGTAATGTAAAAGGAAAGAAAATGTGTGTGTGTGGGGGGGGGGGGAAACAGCTGTCGAGCCCGGACCGTGACTGCGCACCACGGAAGCCACAGGATGGGCTAAGTGCTTTGACAGGAGACTCTACGCAGGAACCGGGGCGGGGGTGGGAGAAGAGAGTAAAGGGCGGGAGGCCTTCTTGTAGCTCGCTAGAATCACACGATAAAGTCGAGGGCGGCGTCTCGGCGTTTACCTCAGCACCGTGCTGAGGATCCCCTATCACGTGATTTTCCCACAAGGGCGTGGTTGCGTGCGAGCGGGGCCCCCTCCAGAGCAGGCTCGCGGTCTCTGTGAGCAGGAGGAGAAAGCAGCAGCAGGAGGAGGAGGGCGGCCGTTGATGAGAGAATCAAGCGGCGACGCTGAGCAGCAACGGCAGTGGGAGTGTGGGGCGTGTGCGCGCGCGCGCAGGCAGTCAGGCAAGCGAGCAAGCGGCAGGCAAGCAAGCAAGCGCGCCACCAGCTTCCGTCAGCGCGAGCGGGGGCTTCTCTCGGCTCCTAAAGTCTGGCTTCTCCTCAAGTATCTTCTCGCCCTGGCCCTGCCCCCTTTCTGGAGGTGGCGGGTCCGGGGACGGAGGGTCGCTCCGCCTTTTTGCCCGGGCACCCTTGGGAAGAGAGGTAAGTCGGGGGGGGGGGGCGCAGCGGCAGCAGTAGCAGTCTCCCGTTGCCAGCTGCGAGGGAGCGGAGTGGCCCGAGCCACCTGAGTCGTCATCTTTATCCCACGGGTGCAGTGTGAGGGTGCGCGGGGGTGGGGAAGGCGTGGAAGAATTATTATCCCCCGCACCAGCTTCTAGGGTGGGCTTGGCGTTGCGTGGCCTTGGGCACGTCACTCAGTTCTGGCAGCTTTGCTGATCAAAGCGCGAGAGCCTTTTTCTGTTATTATTATGATTATTATTAATAATAATGGCAGGTAAAGTATCTCGCGATGATGATGAAGATGATGATGACCTACCAGAAAGTTAGAGCTGTCATGGCCCATGGTTGTACAGAATATGGTACAGAATATGTAATTGCTGTGAGTTTGAATTATGCTCACTCCCCTGTTAGTTTACATAGGGTTACACTAACAAAGATTAGTGTCTCCTCTCCAGTATTGGCTCAAAGTACAGATTAATGTACCATACGAAACTTGAATTTGTAATATTGGTATGCTTAACTAAAGCATAGGTTTCTGGTTTTCTGGGATTTCCTTTAACAAGCAACTTTTCTCATGTCAGTATGCTTCCAGCTATAACAAGGGCACATTCGCTACCCTGCCCCTTTGCAGAGAGTCTGGGAGATAACCATGTAAGAAACAGGAAAATTTCAGATATGCTGTAAGAGGCTTAAGAAGGACATAGGTTGTGTTAAGACAGTTACAGAGAAATAGCACACCTTGTTGTTGCTTTCATTGCCAATACCTGAATATAATTGCCAGTCACACACCTTGACGTACCTTATACAGTACCTGCTTTTCTCCTTCCTATTACTCAACCCTCTGCAATGTTAAGTGGATTGGTTAGTTGTTTACTGAGAGTCAGTATGACTCTCCTGTATGTGGTACTCTTCCTGTGTGACAGCAGTCAGTTTGCTTATTCTGCAGAGATGTATTTGTTTATGTTTTCGTAAGTCATTAAGGATGAATGTTGTTGATTCTATACAAATTTACGTGAGAGCAAATTTCATTAATTTCTATGGAGCTTGCTTCAAATAGGCGGTGCTTTAGTTTTTGTAAGCAATATCATTGGTAGGCACAGACTAAGTTGGAGGCATACCTCAGCTGCATCCATGTGCCCTTCAGAATTCTGCAGCTCTAGCAAAGAATGGAATGCGTGAATTGTAAAACATCTGAGGTACTGAAGATGAGTAGGAGGATCAGAGGGGAGACTGGAATTCCTGGACGTGGCTTGCAATAGCCTTTTGTTTTGAAGCCCACCCAAGTTTAGCAGCTAATGATTTCATTGTTTAAAATGTGCCCCGTCGCTGCTGATGGTACCTTACTGGCTAAACTTGACTTTTGTACACTCTGCAGGTGCAGAAGGATACATTTTAGTGGTGGATCCAGCATCTATGTTGCCAGTGGCAGATGCATGTATACATACATGTCAATTATTGTAATGATCTGGTCTTCATTTGCATGGCTTCCCTAGAATCAAGTCTGTCTCAACTGGCAGTGTCACAAATTTAAAGTAGGCTACCCTCAGAGGAGACTATAGTAGTAATGCTAAGTGCTCATTATATTCTTCTGTTTGGGGACCTGATTAAAATCCTGTCTTTAGGTGTTAGCAATTGCAGAGGGTTTTCTGTGTAACTAAAAAGTGTGCATGCTTCCATATCATTACAAGTTGATCCAATAAGAGCACAATCCTATACGTGTTTAGTCACGAAAAAAAGTTCTAAAATTGCTAGCATTCACCAGGCATCATGGCTGGGGAATGCTGGGAGTTGTAGAGCTTTTCTTCTGTCTAAGCATGCATAGGATTGTGCCCTAAAGGATACTGCTTTGGCTGTTTTGTGTTCTGTATCCTGAAAGGCCATATAGCCTTCTCTCTTCATCACAACAGTTAAAGTTGCAGGCACTATACTAGAGTGACCAGATACAAAAGAAGGCAGGGCCCCTGCAACTTTAAGTGTTGTGATGAAGAGGGAATTTCACCAGGAACTAATTGCATACAAATGGCACTGGCTGAAATTCCCTTTTCTCTACAACTGTTAAAGTTATATGAGCTCTGTCCTCCTTTTCAGATGGTCAGCCTACACACAGGTTACAAGTGATATGTTTTCCTTACTTACCTTGCTGGCTTTCTTCTTGAGAACTCCCAGAGGATGCAGCTGCTCTCTGAAGAACAAAACTCTAAACCAAAAACAAATAGTGGTTTATTCCACTGATGCGCAATATCTTTAGAAGCCAACAGCAATATGCTAGTTTAATTACAGGCTGCAACTTCGATATCGAATTTTCATAAAAATATTTTCCATGTTAAATTGGTTTGTAGCTAATATCAAAATACAACCTTTAAGTTTTTAAAAATTGTATTTATCCAAGTTTGCTACCAGTTTCCTAAAGATGATTATTTGTAAAATGCAAATTTTCAGGGAATAGTTTTTTTTTCTGGATCTTAGAGATAAAACATATATAGCTGAAATTGATTTAAAAATAGGCTACTCTATTTAAAATCATGCCTAATTTTGTGGACTGCATCTGTATTTCCAGCAATGACAAATTTGAAATGAAAACATCATTTTTTCTTCTCCCTTTTTTCATGTGCTGAATTACACTTCATTTTGCAGAACACATGGCTAGCTGGAGCTCTATTGGATTCCTGTATTCATTATCCTAATCTCATTTTCTATGGCTCCACTTTATCCCACCCTTTAAGACTTCACTTGTTGATCTTGTTGCAGATTTGTTGACTTGTTCAGACCGCATATACTCATATAAGTATCAAATGGGTTTTAGTTTCCTGCAAGAATTCTGTCCGTATAAGTACTTGCACAACTGTGCAACCACAACAAAATGGTAATGAACTAATTTCATTTATTAAGTTTTAATTTCTTATTTTATCTTAATAATTTTTGAAAAACGGACGAGGTCTTATACTGATCCATTAGAATTTGGTACACAGTTGACTTTGGCTCTGTTGAAGTATGGCACAGACCTATGGCTGGTTTCATAGTAGAAATGAAATTGTATTCATACCACATATGGCCTGACATAGCCTTAGTTTTCTGCTTGGAGCTTTGCATGCAGAACCTTACAGTTATTGGCTGTGATAATACTAGCAAATGATTGTGAGGCTAGACCTTATAAGGGCTCCACAGAGAGTGGCACTTTCTGGATGAATGTAACTTCAAAAGTGAAATTGTAGCCTAAATCCAAAGACAGTTCATCTCCTTTGTCCCATTAAAATGAATGCTATATAAATTAGTTGTGACTAACAATCTATTGATTTCAATAGGACTTAATTCCCAAAGAACTTTCTCTGGATTTGGGCTTATATTCTGTATCAGTTCTTTCATGTTTCTCTTGCGCTACTAACAATGATTAAGTAGTAGATACATTTCTTTTTGTGTAGTCCACTTACAGCCCAGCATTACTGGTCAAGTATCCTTTCTAGCTGAGTTGTAATATGCCAAGGTGACAATTGCGCTCTCACATAGTGGCAGCAATTCTGAAAGAGATGCATGTATTCTGATGTGGTGATCCTGAGGACAATTAGAGTTACTCCATTATTATATCCTGTTTCATAGATATCAAGCATTCCAAAAGTCATAGAGAGAACTTATTATCCCAGTTTTGCTGTTGCTTCCAGGCATAATGAATGAGCAATGCTGTCACTAAACTACATCTAATCAAAGTGAAAGCTAATGTTTAATCGGTTTCATCTTAACTGTCCTTAGAAAGTCATAAGATAAATGAAGACTGTGTTCTAACCATTCTTACTTGCAAATAAATTTGATTCAGATCATCTGTGGAAATTGTTATAATTTCTCATCATTAATCCCCCCCCCCCCCCCCGCTTCTTTTCTTTGGAAATCATTTGGAAACCGGTTAATTTAGACTTTCTGAAGCTTTGGGTTACCAGTGAAAGGTGTTTGCATTGCTTGAAACAAATGAATGAATAGCAGCTTGGGGATAGCTGAGCATTAAATTAAAAAGCATTATTTAAACATGATTATATCTTATGAAATGTCTTGCAGCAGTGTTGCTTAAACTATGCAAGTTCATATAGTAGCAAGGAGGCTTTTTGCCAACTCTTTGCAATCTAAAAGCCTTAGTTTGTAAGCGTGAAATGAAGACTTTTAAAAACCAGCACTCTCCTGCCTACCTGCTTCATAGTTGCCAGAGATAAAAGGATGTGGAGGGAAGCAATTTTGGTAATGTTCGTGCCAGGAGAGCATATGGAGGGAAGCTTGTCCAAGTGGCCATTATGAAAAGCTAGTTGCTGGCCAGCAATTTATAAGCTTCAAGGCAGTGACACCTACCTTTTGCTTCCTACTATTCTGTTTCTGTTAATGATATTTTTGTTCTGCATTTGCGGCTGCTGCTATTTCATTTTTGTTCTGTTATTTTCATCTTATGTTGCTTTTATTTTATCAAGTTTACTTACTTGCTGGAGACCTTGGGTTGTATCCATTGTTAGTCTAACAAGTCTCAATTCATTTCAGTGGGTTTACTCTAAATAGGACTAACATTACATATAAAACCAATGGGCTATTTAAGATGGGAAGTAATTACTGGCCATTTACAGGGTCTTGGCATGCATCATTTCAAGGGAATTGCATCTGTAGTTCTTGTGCATATGTGATACTGGTAATCTCTTAATCCTGCCCATTAATTTCTCCCGCATGTTCTCCAGATGGACTTTATCTACTGACCACTTTCTCCCAGATGGTAACTCTTCAGCAGTGGTGCTTTGTTAGGCATGCTTTCCCCAGAGAGGCTCACCTGGGGCCATTAGGCAGCAGAGATATTTAATTCTCATGCTGCTACTACCTGCTGATGTTGTTTTCAATCTTCTGTATTTTTTGTTGTTGATATTTTTACTGTTTTGCTTTTGTTAGTTTTAATGTGTGTTTTTTAATTGTAGTCTCATTTTTTAAAATAAATTGAATAGTGATTTAAGGATGTCTTAAGCAAACAATGATTAAGGGTTAAACTAGCAGTTCTATTACCCTGATGAACACAAACCACTTTATATCCTGGTTAAGAAGGAGCCCTGAATAGTGTTGGTGCTGTTGTAACTCTTGATTAATATTGGAAGGACTTGTACTTGAGGGAGGAGTACAGTCTCATAGTCCCTTCTTGTTGTCTTTGCCATGTTTAGGAGGAAGTTAACATTACTTCTGCACTAGCCCAGTACATTATTTTGCAAATGGTATTCTGCTAGGAAGGAATTATACAGTTTAGAAGTTGCTCACTAGTTTGCCCACAGCTACATATTTTCAGGAACAAGCTGGATCAGAGGTTATTCAGATTCTTTGTCTAAAATGTACTCAGATTGCTCAAGAATGGCCTTGAGGTATGATTCTCATTGCTATGCAAGAGGTCCTTAGATCAGTTTTGAAAGAATCTTCTGCTATCAGACAAAGGGGTGCTGCAAGTTTATAAAATGTTGAGCTAGACCTAAAATGAGAGCTCATTTTCAGAAGCAATATACCGCTGTATACCAGATACTGGGGACAAACATTAGGGGATGGGGTGTTCATTATACATTGTTTATGAGCTTTCTGGGAGTATTTGTTTCCAACAATGACTGGTCAAAATGCTAGAGTACATGGCTCCTTGTTTTGATATGGTAAGACATTTCTTATGTTGTGCCATTATTATAACTTGCTCAGCATGGCCACTTCTTGGACAGTAAATACTACTCTACAAGAACTCCTTCGATAAAGAATAAAAGAGAAGTAGAGTGCTTTGTCTAAGCTCTGAAATATAATGGCACAAACTTACATGTTTTGGGTGAAATATTATGTTTAACCCAATTAGGATAAAACGTATGAATTTTCATAAACTGCAGTTTCTCACTGTGGGAGTGAGGGCAATGTGGTCTGCAGCTGTGCACTCCTTCTTGGCATTCTTTTCTGTTCAAACATTCTCCAGTCAGCGATCTAGCCTACAAAGAGATGTGGTACATGGCCAGAAACTTTCTGACCTCTGAATTTATTGTTTGAGACTGGCTGCATGCCAGGCTTATTATGAAGGGAGAATTTTCCTCTTAGCAAAAGAAAGATGCTAATACCCTCATGAAATTTCTTTTTGCTGCTTAGTTGCAAAGTGGTCCCCACTATGAGCTTGGAAATCCAGCTCCACCAGATATTGATTGAGGGTAGGGGAGCTTCTAGAATTGATATCTCAAGTGATTGACACACAGATGCACACATGCCATCTCAACTCCCATCAGCCTCAGCCAACATGACTGGACATTTTAATTCAAAACATCTGGAGGCAGCACATTGGGGAAAGCTAGCTTATGGGATGCTTTTGGGGAATGTTTGCCATAAAGTATTGCCACAAAGATCTCTATGACCTGATATTCTGACTCTTTGCCCAATTGACACATGACCACTTTTTGTTTCTTATCTTTCTACTTAGCCTGATAAAATAGATGGTTGGATTTTCCAGTAATTTCAAAGACACCCAAGACTGTAATAGGAGTAAGAACATAAGAACTGAGGGTTCATCAGACTGAGGGTCCATCAGACTGAGGGTCCATCTAGTCCAGCACTCTGTTCACACAGTGGCCAACCAGCTGTCGACCGGGAACCAACAAAGCAGGACATGCTGCAACACCACACTCCCACCCATGTTCCCCAGCAACTGGTGCACACAGGCTTACTGCCTCGGATACTAGAGGTAGCACATAACCAACAGGGCTAGTAGCCATTGATAGCCTTCTCCTCCAGGAGATAACTTAATTATTAGACTCTCTTCTTCCTGTAAATTATGTGCTACCTAAAGGCATAATTTATCATCTGTATTCAAAACATAGTTTTTGTTAAGTCTTTGCTTCATTTTGATTTATTTCTATAGATAATGAGAAAATCTTATATTACAGAGACAAATAAAAAGTGTCCTTGTTCATTCATGAAGTAACACAGACTTTACAGCGATGGTAAAACTAATAACCAATATTTCAGCAATTCAGAAAAGCCATATAAACTATTCTGTGTGCTAAAGCCAGAAAATATAGTTGTACTTCTTCAATCGTTTTGTCAAAAATAATTAGTTTTTGACTTGAACCACTTTTACCCACGTTGTTACTGGTATCTTCAAAAAAGACTAATCGATTTTTGAGGTATGATCTCCAGCACACCATGTTCAGGTATGTATTTAAGTTGTTGGTAGCAGAACTGTTGCAACACTCAAATCAAGTTTGCTCTATGTACTTACGTGGATCACTTCTGAAGCTGATAAGGTTTGACTTAATTTTTTAAAAAGCGTTGATTTTTATTTTTAGGGGCATAATTGTGACAAATAAGCAGCTGTGGCTGCTTTATTTAAATTGGTATGGTAATCTGGGCTGCTTTTTTCTGGATTATCTCTATAGTACCTTGCTGTGTGGAAAATGCAGGGCTCCCATCAGAAAAGGAAACACATTCCTTGATGAAGTAACCAATACTGGAAGAGCTCCATTGAACCTAGTAGTAGGATATACTGAGTAAATGTATATTGGCTCAGGTTGCACATCTGGAAGATCAAACATTGTCATAATCTCTCATGAGATACCTATAAACCAGGCATGATACAAAACCATCCTGTGTTAAACAAGTTTATTGTCTCTGCAAGATATAAAATATGGGCCTGCCTCATACAGAAATACTAACTCTGAAATCTTGTACTCAATTACCTGGGAGTAAATCCCATTAAATTTGGACCTCCATCACACCTAATCCCCGCCCCCTGGTTTGTCTCCGCGTTTGTTTTTTTTACCTCTGATGAAAAAGCATGTCAAGCATATGATCCCTTTCACCTAAATAGCTGCTCTTTCATGCCTTCGCTCTTTGGCTCTAGCTTTTTGGCTCCACTCCACTTCCCTTCTCTTTCTCTCTCCAGTCATGTCCTGGCAGATGAGTACTTCATCCAGACCTCCTTTCTCCTCGGCAAAAATGGAACAACCCTTTAGTCTGGCTCTTTGGAGGCATTGAGGGAGTACAATCCTGTCTCTGCAGAGATTCAGGCGTTGTATGATTTTAAAAAATGTTTTCGGGCCTGGGATGTAAGGTTTGGGTTTTATATTGAGGCTTGGAGCTGGTTGCTATGAGAGATTGCTTTTCCCTGCCAGGACCTGATGCAATCCATTCAAGCCCCCAGTTCCTTTAAAACTACACAGAGATTTAGGGTGTGTTAAATGCTCTTAGGGAAAATAATCCAGACTTTTAGCTTTCTAGGAAAGGCTGGGGAAGAGGCGGGGTGTCAGCAGGACAGGCACAGCATCATGTGAGTACCATGCTGCAAATCTGCACACCAGGCATGGCGAGACTGCACTAAATCGCTAGTGTGATGGAGCTCTCATTGGGGTTTACTCTCAGTAGACTTGCATAGGATTGCACTGTAAGAAGTCAGATATATGGGTATTACCATGAGCTAAAATATGATATATTGGATATATAAAAATGGGTGCAAAGAATTCTGTGAAGGGAAGACTTATGGCATTTTAGATGGGTTGGTGTATTTGTGCATATTTCTCTAAGGCCCCCTCCACAAGGATGCGCTTTTGCGCCCGGTTCGGCGATTATGCGCATTATCGCAGAGGCGCATTTACTCCTAATCCCTCTGCACGGGAGGCGGCGAGAGGCGGCGAAGCGCATTAATTGATGTCCAAAAAGCGCTTTACAAGAAGTTAATGCGCATAATCGCTTGTTCACACGGCGAAAATGCGCTTTAACGGCTGGAGCAAAATAAAAGTCGCTATTTAACGCGCATTCGATAATGCGCATAATCCGGGAGATAACGCGCCTTTACGCCTGTTTTGCGCTCCGCTAGTGTGGAGGTAAAATTTATAATGAGCCTTCAAAGAGCATTAAACCTCTCTTGTGGAGGTAGCCTTAGACATTGTAAGTCAAATTCAGGCATTTATTACCCTCAAGGAATTAGAACTGTGTGAGAGAGTGGGGATGAATGCAATATCGCCATCCTACATTAACATCTTCAATGAGTTGGAAGGTGACTGTCTTTAGTGGGGAGCCTGGTCTGTTTGTGTGATTTAGAACCCTGGAAAATTGAGCTTCTAAATTGTATAGGGTGACTATATGGGTAAAACAGGCCGCACACTGTGGAGAGTCATCCTCCAACTTATGGAGAGTGAGTAAGATAGCATTGTGGGGGGATGTGGGGGAGCTGGTGTGCTCTTCCCCACTACCCTTTGTTGCATGAGGAATTTAACATGTCTGACAAGGGTCCCTAGTCTCAGCTGTTTTAAAAGGAAGGTTGTTTGTCTTGTCACAAAGGTAAAATAAATGTTTCTCTCTCCCCCCGCCCATACAAAGTATGTTTAAATTTTGCAGAATGGAACTTACAGATTGGCTTCTAATTACTGTTAAGCCAACAAATGTATCTAATGTCTGGCAATTTCCAATATAAAAGAACACAATTTGAGTGTTGAGCTTGTATTTGGTGGCAAGAGCTTGGTGATTGGTAGAGATATTTGTTTAGAGCTGATGGTTTGGTTGTCGGGGTTTTTTATGTTTTGCAAGGATGAGTAGAGCAGATGGGACTGTGTAAAAATCAATGTAAACTATTTGCATAAAGGAAAGAGGTAGAGGTGTGTTCATTTTTCATAGTAAAGCAGTCTGAAGGCTACCCCAGTGTTTAGAATGCAAATAGCAAATAAGTTTTTTTAAAAAATGAACAATTCCATTATCAAATGCTTTCAAACCTTAAACAGACTTCCCAATCCCTCTCTGTACTTTATAAAATTCATTACAGATACTTACAGTTGTTCATACTGTAAGTACTGAAGCTTCCACACATTTTGGCAGGTCTAGGTAGGCAGCCAACATGTGTGGTTGCCACCAACCCTGCCCTTACCCTTTCTCAGGAGAGAAGTGGGGTATGACCTTGTGCTGGGCTTTGGAAGCACTCTTAAGCAGAGCAAAGTGTCATTGCTTCCATGTATCTAGAAGCCAAGTGTAATGTTGGGAGACAATCCCCGCCTCCACAGTGCACTACTCTGTGTGTGTGTTGTGTAGTGATAGTGATGTGATTTCCCACTCTTCCCTAGCAAGTTGGTCTTAGTGAACAGGGTGTGGTTTGTCTGTCAAATTCTGCTGCCCTTGAGCAAGGGCTTTCATTATTCTGTATGCTAAGGAGCATACTTTGCTAATGAACTGTAGAAAAGCCCTGTGATAAGCAAACAGTCATATATTTTGTACAAAAGGAAGTGAAATCATCTGTTTAAATAAAGGAGATTGTCATCAATCTATTTAGATAGCTTTTATTTGCTAAGTTTTCTAATTATATGCCTAAGCATCAGCTTGAGAAAAACACACCATGTTAGGATGTAACACTAAGCCAGAATTGCTGAGAATCCTGGCTAATTGTTCACGAGCAGCACGTTTGTGCTTGCTGCCCAATCTCCCTCTTTTAGCTTCTCCTGCCACTGGGAGTGACTAAACTAACCAGCAAGCAAAATAATAATAATAATAATCCTGATTCATCCAAACTCAGATTCCTGGTTTGTTGCTCTCCTAACAAACTGGAGTCTGAAGCCAGGGTTTGACTTTTTTTTCCTGGTTTGTTAGGGGAATAACAAGCCAGGGTCTTAGTTAGGATGTAACAGGAAACGTATGCTTCCTCTTTAGTTTTTCAGCAGTTCCTGCTAGTAGGAGAAACCAAGTGGGTGTGATGGAGCAATATACATGAGCACTTTGCTTGTGAACAATAAGCCAGAATTCTCAGCAGTTCTGGCTTATCGTTGCGTCCAAATGCAGCCATTGTTTAGTTTTTTAGATAAATATGAATGTTCAGTGGTATTACTTCAGATAATTTTATTTGCCTACAAGGGAACAACTCTTGTTTGAGAGCTAGTTTCAGTAGGCTTGGACATTTGATCTGAGTGGCTGTAAAAGGCAATGCAATTATGCAATTTTCCTTCACATGAAATAGATCCAAAGACAGTGCAAGTTTTAGAAATGTCACAAGCTTTGTTGCCATGGACTTCAGTTCTTGCTAACTATTTCAATGATCTCCAGTCAACAAAAGGAGCTTTTGCTGTGTCACTAGGAATTTGCCTGATCTGTAGATGTGGGAGAAATAGGGAAAGGATTCAGATATCGGCTCCTCCACTAACAACTTTGCATTTTATGTTTAGGTGTTAAAGGATTATGAAGGTTAATTATAAACAATATTTAGAAATACTGTTTATGTTGCATGTTGAAAGCGTTGGAGGTGTTACTTATTTTCTTCTCACTTAATTGTTGAATGAGGAAAATACTGTGTAATGCCCATCTGTTGGATGGGTGAGCTCAGTATTTTTTTCCATTTAAACGTGAATTTTAAACTTTTATCTTAATGATTGCTCAATGAGGTTAAGTAAATACATACGTTCAAATAAATTTGCATTATTTTTTAGAGCTACATTTATTTTTAAAATAGTTACTCCACATTGCTTGCCTGTAGAGCTTTCTCTCTTTAACTGAGTTGGAGAGGAAATAACTGTTATAATATAACCTCAAAGCAATGGCTACTTTGCAATTACTTTGCAATTAATTCCCATGTGTGCAAGTCTAAACTTCAAAATACACAATATAGATTTGATATGTGCCTGAAGAAAATCCCTCTCCCATTTCCAAATTCTTCCCTATTAATCTTCCAACATAGATATGGTCTGAACTGTGGTGGATTTAAAACAGATTTCATGTCTGTCTGAACTTGTAGCATAATACAATGCGACATGGAGTGTTAATGTTGCTGTGCCTTTCCACTGTTTCTTGCAGTTTGGAGTAAGCAACCACAGCTATGCATATTGATTGCAGCAGGTATCTTCCATGCCTTCAGCCTGACCTCCAAGGGAGAATTTTATTTGGAGCTTTGCCTTCTCCTTTTCTAGATCTTGTTTGGACAGGAATAAGCTATGTGCCTGCACGCTCTTTGCTACTCATGTCATGCATCCAGCTTCAGTGAAGATAATCCTTATTTTTAAAACTAGTTTCTTGTGATGTCTGAACCAAGGAACCCTGGCTTATGGGCTTATTCCAAAATCCTATCATATTTTGGAATGAGAAGTTAGTCACTTTTGAATAAACATGAGTAAGATTGGGCTGTTAGCTGCATAAACGTTTATTGATTTTGTTTTGTCGTTCTCAAATACATAGTTATAAATAGGTTTTTGATTTATGTGCAGAAGTGTGTGTCTTGACAGAGACAGTGGACAAAATGTTTCCTGCTGGGATGTTTGTTTCTCTTACTATCATGATTCTTTGATCTCAAAGATTAAACGGTTTATGTAATGCCATTTCCTTTGCATGTTGTAAAAAAAATGTTTGGTATGTTTTCTTCTAGGGCAGAGGTGATTTTTTAATGCTTTTCAGACACCCGTCATTGTCAACATACCATATTTCATCGATTCTAAGA
This sequence comes from Anniella stebbinsi, assembly GCA_029215795.1. Classification (NCBI taxonomy): domain Eukaryota; kingdom Metazoa; phylum Chordata; class Lepidosauria; order Squamata; family Anniellidae; genus Anniella; species Anniella stebbinsi. The sequence continues at coordinate 53,936,752 of JARDYH010000003.1, forward strand.
CACACTTTTTCTCCCATGTTTACATCTTTAAAAATGGGGTGCGTATTAGAATCGATGGCGTCTTGCAATCGCGGGATTTCTCCTGCTTTTGCAGAAGGCGGGAGGGCTCTGCATGCCCCCCCGATCCTAACCGGGAAAACTGAGGCGATCTAGGCTGACCGAGCCCCGGGGGCAAACCTCCGGGGAAACGGTCACGCTCTCCTCCAGCTCTAAAACACCCCCCGCCACTCCTGAAACAAACCCCACCACCAAGCCACCCACCCCCTAAAAAATCCAACCCAGACCTACCGGGTCCTCCGCTGCCGCCGATCACCGCTGCCGATCGCCGCATGACCCCTGCAGCCCCCTCACCCTTCTTGCCTTGCTCGTGGGCTTCCTGAAGGCGCCTGAGGTGCCACAGCAGGACCAGAAGGAAGAGGAGGAGATCCAGCCACAGGCTCCAGCTGCCGCTTGTTTCCTGCCGCTGCGTGGAACAAGGGGAGGGGGAAGAGAGAAAGGCAGGCAGAGTGACGCTTGGTTCTTTCTGTGCGGCAGCGGCGGGGGGGGGGCTCTGTGTAAGTCACGTGTGCCTGTGAAGCATTGGAGCCCCCTGCCGCCGCCGCCCCAGTGCAGAGAGACTCAAGCGTCGCTCTGCCTGCCTCTTTCTCTCTCCCTCCCCTTTGGTCCACGCAGCGGCGGGAAACAAGTGGACGGGGCCAAAGGCTGGATCTCCTCCTTCTGCTGCTGCTGCTGTGGCTCCTCAGGCGCCTCCAGGGAGCCCACGAGCAGCAGCGGGAGGAGGAGGAAATCCAGCCGCAGGTCCCATCCGCAGCGGCAGCCGCACCCGAGCAACTCACCCTTGCGGGGACCCTCGGGGCCAACAACGACTGGTGACGGCGATGGAGGTGAGTAGGGAGGGGGTAGGGGGAAGGAAGGGCCCCGCAAGTCTCCCCTCCCCCCTCGAAAGTCCCCCCTCTCCCCTCACCTTGATCGCTGCTGCCTGGGCCTGGGCAGGCTTCAGTACTGGAAGGAGGCCCAGATCTCGTGAGATTTTCTGAGATCTCGGCCTCTTTCCCAGTACTGAAGCCTTCCCAGGCCCAGGCAGCAACGATCAAGGTGAGTGGGGAGGGGGGACTTGTGAGGGAGGAGGGGGACTTGTGAGGGAGGAGGGGGACTTGCGAGGTAGGAGGGGGACTTGCAGGGCCCTAACCCTCCCCCCTCCCCACACCCCTCCCCACACCCCCCTCACCTCCATCGCTGTCTCCCGTCCTTGCTGCTGCCGCTGCTGCTCCACACCGCCGCCAGCGCTCGCCTTGGCCTGGCAAGGCGTCATTACGATGCCTTGCCAGGCCAAGGCGAGCGCTGGCGGCAGTGCAGAGCAGCAGCGGCGAGGACGGGCGATAGAGGTGAGTGGGGAGGGAGGAAGAGGTGCTGAAATTAAGGTGCGTCTTAGAATTGACGCAAAGCTTTTTCCCTGATGGTGACCCTGAAATTTAGGTGCGTCGTACAATCGATGGCATCTTAGATTCGAGGAAATATGGTATGCTTCTTGCTCTATAGCAAAACTGTTCACTAATGTGTTTGTGGAATATTGTTTATATCTAGTACAGAGAATTCAGGGGAAGCCACAGCTTTTGTAGCACGTCATGTACCCAGTTGTTGAGGTTTGCAAACAGGATATTCAGAATTGAATTGTTGATGATGAAATAGTGCTGTGGGGTGGGGAATATTTTTTGGTCCAAGAACTGGAAACCTCCCTGGGACTGTATGCCAATAGTGGCTGTGACAAGAGCCCAATGTGGGCTTGGCCAGTGCCTTCTCCCATATATCGTTCACACCCACACCCTTCCCAGACCTATCTCCTCAGTTTTCTCCACTCAGTACTGAGAGAGATTCCCTTTCTCAGCACTGGGAAGGGAAAAGACTAATCTTTAATCAGCAGCTGATCAGAGCTAACACCTTTTGCCGGAGTAAAAAAAAAAAGGCAGGCCAGACAGGGAATCCCCCATAGGCTATATCTTGCTTGCAGGCCAGAGGTTCCATATGCCTTTCCTAGGATAATTATGTTAATATAGTATATGTGGCAATTGCTGCATCAAGATGGTTCCCCTGGACCAGATTGTTACCAGCATTTAGGAAAAGCTCCTATCCCTGTAAGTTTCTCCCACAGTGTTGCTGCTGCTGCTGCTTCCTTTTTGTGGGTGGGATTTCTTTTGCCATGTGTGATTTGGTAGAAGTGAATAACTCCAGCTAGGAATTCTGAAATGTATTCTAGCTTATTTACTGGATCACCATCTAATTTTCCTTTTTTAAAATTTATATCTTCTACTTATTTATTTAAATTAGAAGAGTGATATTCTTAGTTTGTTATAAAAAATATTATGGAATAGTGAACAGTATTTAGTCTTTTTACGTAATATTTATCCACCACCTCTGCCTTTTCTTTCTTTACTAATCATGTCAACAGTATATTTTCTGCAAATACTGCTGTTTTCCATTTTTCAGAAGTAAAATGGTAGTGGTGGTGAATGTGTTATTGCATTGCTCTTCAAAGACAATGTGGTTGCATTATGTTGTCTATATCCAATAATTCATAGTTAATTTCTGGTGTTTCTTTTTTGTTTTGTTTTTGTAGACTGCAGAATGGAAGAACTCTAAGTGAAAGAAAAGCTCTGTTTCAGCATGGAGATTGCTTCGTTTGAAGGGGAGCCCGATAGAGTTTCGGTGAGTAATTTGTATAAAGTGATTGGCAACTGATAAACCTTAAAGGAAAGAACATTCCTCTAAATTGACAGAAGCAGCTTTTTTCCTTTTTACAGAAAAAGGTCTCCATATATTTGTACATAATGTTCAGTTAAGCCCCAAAAGAGGAAGAATTTTAGTAAAAATTATAGATTTGTGTATTGTTTGTTTCTCTTGTTGAAGGTGAAAGAAGATGGTGTCCCCAACGTTTTCTCAAGAAGTGAGTGGTAAACTGGGAGGTATCAGACCAGTATTTTCAAATAAGGGATATTCTATACTAATTTTTCTATATTTATGTAAAGAAGCAGAATTGAGTGTCTGCTTATGTCTGCTAACTTGGGGTGGTATCCAGTAGTGGCACATTGCTAGTGGTGTTGTGCTAGCATAATGGTGGTACAGTGTTAGCACTAATGATGTTGAGTTAGCATAAATCAATACTAGTGCAATATCATTAGTGTTTGCTAGTACAAAAAGGGAAAAAGTGGTGACATGCCGCCAAAACATGGCGACAAATTGCTACTTTTTCCTTTTGCACTAGCAAGCTCTAATGATGTTGCATAGTGTTGGTTTATGCTTGCTAAACATCATTAGTGTTAACACTGTACTACTGTAGGATACTATCCTTGAAGTACTTGGTGGGGAAAATATAGTAATTGACCAGGAGGTTTCTTTTCCCCTTCCTGTGTGTGCTGCTCGTGCACCCACTATTTCCCTAATTACCCTCACTGTGGTGCAGGTTGAGGTGAATGCCAGGGGTGGCTTCCAAAATGTCCCACAACCCATGACTTCTTGTACAGGTTACGGGGTGGTTTGGAAACTACCCTTGCCACACACCTCGTCACGTACGGATAACACTAGGGTTCAGAGGAGGCTAATTAGAGCAATAGTGGTATGTGAATGGAACATGCAGGGCGGGGAAAAGAAGCCAAGGTGATTGTCTGAACTCAGTCGTTGCTTAAAATAAGATAGGAATCCAACTACAGGCAAAAATTCAAGAGACACGAGGACCAGAATTTAATTCCAAATATATCACCATCCTAGAGTTCTCAAAGAACTCAAATTGCTGATCTTCTAACCCAAATATGCAACATGTCCCTAAGCTCAGTCTTTGTACCAGAGGACTGGAGGATGGCCAATGTAACACCAAAAAGGGACCGGGTTAGCTTAACGTCTGTTCCAGGTGAATTGGTTGAAAGCATTATTTAAGACAAAATTAGTAAGCATTTAGAAGGACTAGGCCTTCTGAAAATGAATCGGCATGGCTTCTGCAAAGATAAGACCTGTCTCACTAATCTTTTAGAGTTCTTTGAGAATGTCAGTAAACATATAGAAAGTGGACATTGGTGGACATTGTTTATTTGGCCGTTCAAAAGGTTTTTGATAAAGTTCCTCACCAAAGACTCCTGAGCAACTTAGCAGTCGTGCAATAACTCTTATGAATCAGTAACTGTTTTAAAGAAGAGAAAGCAGAGAGTAGGAATAAATGGTAAATTCTCCCAATGGAGGGAAGTAAATAGTGGGGTCCCACTGGGATCTGTATTAGGACCAATTCTTTTCAACTTATTCATAAATTATCTCGAATTACGAGTGAGCAGTGAAGTGGCAAAGTTTGCCAATGACACCAAATTATTTAAAGTGTTTAAAACAAAAAGGGATTGTGAGGAGCTCCAAAATGATGAATCCAAACTGGGAAAGTGGGCATCCAAATGACAGATGCGGTTCAATGTAAGCAAGTGTAAAGTGATGCATGTTGGGGGGGAAATCCCAACCTCATGTATAACCTGATGGGATTTGAGCTGGTGCTCACCAACCCAGAAAGAGATGTTGGGGTTGTGGTGTACATCTAAATGAAAATGTCAACCCAGTGTGCAGCCACTGTAAAGAAGGCAAACTCCATGTTAATCATTATTAAAAAAGGAATTGAGAATAAAACTGCCAGTATCATACTGCCTTTGTACAATTCTATGGTGCGATCACACTTAGAATACTGTGTACAGTTTTGGTCACCTCACCAAAAAAAGATATTGTAGAATTGCTAAAAGAGTACAAAAAAGGGCAACTAAAATGATCAATGGACTGGAGCATCTCCCCTATGAGGGAAGGTTACAACAGCTGGGATTGTATAACTTGGAAAAAAGGAGGTGAAGGAGAGACATTATGCACGGTGTAGAGAATGTGATGTTTTTCTCCCTCTCTCATAATACCAGAACCTGGGGTCATCCCATGAAGGTGGGAGATTCAGGACAGATAAAAGTACTTCTTCACACAGTGCATAGTTAAACTATGGAATTAACTACCACAAGATGTAGTGATGGCCACCGATGTGGTTAGCTTTAAAAGGGGGTTGGATGATCCTGGAGGAGATGGCTATCAATGGCTACTAGTCCTGATGGCTTGGTGCTACCTCCAGTATCAGAGGCAGTAAACCAGTTGCTGGGGAAAATGGGAAGGAGGGTGTTGTTGCACCATGTCCTGCTTGTGGATCTCTGGTTGACAGCTGGTTGGCTACTGTGTAAACTGAGTGCTGGACTAGATGGACTCTTGATTTGACCCAGCCTAGCTCTTCTTATGTTCTATATGTTCCTTAGAGAGTGGTCCTAGATACGAAAAAGTTGTAAAAAAGAAAATTTATTAAGGTTAATTTATGAAACCTAATTTTATAACGTTTCTTTGATCTTTACCTCCACCAAACCTGAAGCATATATGCAGTCTGTTTCATTGTAGCTGCTGGTATCAGTCTTCTCACATGGACCACTTTCATATCTTCTGGTTATGTAATGTGTTTGAGGATTTCTGAAAACAGATGCTTGATGTGGTTAACAATGACAGGATATATTGTCTAACATGATCCAAAATTGTACTTTTGAGTTACTTAAAATTCTGTTGCAGATGCGGATGTAGTTAATACCTTGCTTACTAAACATAGCATAAATCTACATCGCCTCTTGTCAGAAAAGTGCTATGATTCCATGTAGCCTTGACAACATATTGCAGGAGAGCTACAGACAGAAACAATTATTCTTTTGCAATGCCAAATGTCAACCTTGTTGATAATTTTCATTATTATAATTTGCGTTTCCATGTCTGTGCCAATATTTTAAATAAAAATATAATAGAAGATGGTAGCCTTTACCGTAAATGTTTCTCCATGTAAAGCTATCTTGAATGACTGAAATTATCAACACTTTTCTATTTCTGTTATAATTTTATTCTGATAATATTCTTTCCTTTCTTTCACTCTCATGTTGTTTTTTAATGACTTAGGCTGCAATCCTATACACACCTATCCTGGATTAGCCCCCATTGAACATGGTGGAACTTACCTCTGAATAAACAGGATTGTGCTGTTAGATACTTCTACATAGTATCTTGCAAACAGCAAAATTTTCTTCATTGGAAATATGCATGAAAGCCTTACTAAGTTGTTTAGCCTCGGGAGAGTAAAACAGTGGCTGTGTTCGGACATCACAGTGGCCCGTGGTGGGTTAATAAGGTATGCACAGTAGCTTATTTTTGTAATAGTCCACGATTCCCTGCCATACCAATGAGCTAATAAGTAGCTTATGAAGCTACTGTGAGTAATTTGGCTCATCCCCCGCCCCCTGTCCTACTGCAGTCATTCTGTACAAGCAGTGGCACACATTCATATCTAAAGCACTGGCAATTTGCAGTTGGGAGGCATCCGATACAACTTCAAAACCCTGTGGGACTGCACACTAAGGAATGAAAATTCTGAGTGCACCAAAAAGGGGGTGATTGCTATAAAACTCTGAGGTTTTGCAAGATTAGGGACAACACTTCAAACGCAGACTCTCCTAATTGAGAGGCATCAGATAAACAACAAAACCCTGAGCAATTACACCTGGAGGAGGGAAAACCCCAGATGCATCAAAAAGGGGATGTCACTAATAAACCCATGGAGGTTCGCAGGATCGTGACAAAACTTCACAGACAACCTCTCTTAATCTAGAGGCACTTAATCCAATGACAAAACCCTGTGCGATTACCACAAAGGAGTAAAAATCCTGAGTGGACCTAAAAAGGGGAGGGGGTTATGTTATAAAAGCTTGGGGCTTTGCAGGTTCGGGACAACACTTCACACTCAGTCTCTCCTAATCAGGAGGCACCTGATCCACCACTGAACCCCTGCATGTTTGCGCAAATTCACAGTTGTGTGAATTCTCATTAGCACAAATTCCTACCTGTGCAATTGTGCACTTTAGGCTATGGAGAAATGCACATTTTTGGCTGTTTTCTTTATTTTTGCTTATTTTCCAAAGTTTTATTTGTACCTCCCTTATTTGGTGCACTCAGGATTTTCCCTCCCCAGGGTGAAATTGCACAGAATTTCGAAGGTGGATCAGATGCGTCCTGACTAGGGGAGGCTGCCTATGAAGTGTGGTCCAAGTCCTGAAACCTTCAAGGGTTTGTAGAGCAGCAGCAGCTATATGATCCTGTCTTGCTGTGCAACTCTATAGGTGAGCAAATTATCTCACAGTGCCCGATAGACGACACAATAACCCACGGTGTGTTAAATAACACCAAATGCAGATCGTGGGTTCTCAGAGTGGCTTATTTCAGCAAATAATCCATCATGGCTTTAAAAAAATCCCAACAAATGACACGATAATGCACAATGGGTTAAATAATCCACGATGGGTTATTGAATTCATCACGGAGTATCGTGCCATCCGAACCCAGCCAATTCTTTGATTAGCACCAATCAAAATTCACAAGGTAGCATGCTTCTGTTAGTGGATGGAAAATATAGAAGCTGTTAAACATTTACTGTGAGGCCATGGTCTCATTAACAATAGTGAAAGTCCACTTAAAAAAAAATCTAAATGCCATTAGGTATGATCTAACATGGTGATGTAGCGTTAGAGAGTTAGCCTGGCAATCTGCTTGAAAATTAATTTTCTTTATTTCACTAACGTGAGAGGGAAAATTTTATAAAGCCAGGAACTGCTCCCGGGGTTGGATTTGGAGGCAGACAAGGTGCCTCCAAATCCCCTGGATATCTGGTGGTGCCAGTAGGAGGACCAAGAGGAAAGGAAGGGAGGAACAATCCACAGTCAGTCCAGTTGTATGTTGGGCTCACCGTGGGTTGTTCTGATGACAACCCACACTTCATGGTTATTTTGCAGAGTGGTGCCTTGCCAACTCAGCCAATGTCTGCATAGTTCAGCTAGACTCATGTGCTGGAAGGTAGTTCTTCATATGAATGGTGAGAAGATTGGGTTGGACAAGGGGGTGCTTTGATTGAGCTTCCTCCTCAGCCGTTAAACTCACTTGGTGTCTGTGGGATAGTCACTAACTCTTAGTTGAATTTTTTCAGAGTGTTGTGGTGATAACTTTATGTGGGAGAACCATATACATTATCCTGAGCCTGTTAGAGAAAAGCCAGGATAAAAATATAATTCAAGCTCAGATGGAAAACTACTAGTTTACTGTCTGGATTCAGATATTGTTAACTGGAAGACACTTAAATATTCTATAGCCTTTCTAAAAGAGGAACAAAGGAGCAAGAGATTTTTGTTGCCCACTATTGGATCATCTCTATTACTAGTCTGTTCAGCTTGTGTAACACCCAGCTGAAGGCAGCCTGCTAAGGGCTCAGTAAAATTATAATTTAGAAATTATAAATATGAGGGGCAGCCCACAATATATGACTGATTGAGTCAGCTTAGGTCATTGGGTTGCACATTGTGCTGTATTATGTGTGAAATTCTAAAACGTTGTTAAACTTAGTGTATGGAAAAATAGTTCCTTATGACAGTTTTTTATACATTAGAAATTATAGGAGAAATATTGTGCACAAATGTCTTCAATGTATAGTATTAATGTGCTTGTCAGTTTTCATGAGAAGCTATAGCACAAATGTTGGATTAGTAGCAGATCAGGCATCTGGTTAAATGGGCTATAGTCCATGAAAGCTTACGCCAGAATGAATTTGTTCATCTTTAATGTGCCACAAAACCTGGATTTCTGTTCCCTGCCTTAGACATTTTCAATCCAGTAATGTTATGAAGGGGAAAGCTTTCAGACACAGCTGGGTGGACAGGTTCTATACTCTTATATAATTGTCACTGTCTTTTGAACTGTCTTAAAACATAGCCACCTGCCACCACACTAGAGCCTCTGTGAGTGTTCCAGCTTTACTGCTGAATTTTGACTTGCTCTCTTCTAAAAAAAGATCTGTTTAATCTTGGGCTGAGGTGTGTGTGTGTGTGTGTGTTTTCAGTCAGATGAAATTTTTAATAAGTGTAATTGTACAGAAATGAATCTGTCCTAATCCAGCAGTAGAAAACCTTATGTCGGAACAGGCTTGAATGCTACAGATGTACTGCTGTGGGGAGATGCTCAATAGACTGCTGCAGGAAGGGTAAAATTCTCACATCCAGCGATGGTGTGACATATGCATTTCCTCATGCAGTAACAGCCAATTGTATTTTTTTGATACAGTTGCCTAATCTAGATAGTAAGAGTAATTTGTTTGGGTTTTATATTGTCAGCCATTCAGAAATCTTTGTTATTAGAAAGCAGGCTAAAAAGCACTAACTAACAGAGTTTAAACAGATTCAGCACTAGCAGCAACGTGAAAACCCTATTAAAAGCTAAAGAGAAGGGGGAAAGAAGCAGATACCGTTTTTTGCAAAATAAAAATATCAGGGAGCCTGGCAGATAAACTGGTATTCCAGGGGTGGGCCACTACAACTAAGAAAATCCAGGTGCTTGTTGCCCCCTACCTGGCCTCTGAAGAAGATATTAATGGTCAGCCACATTCATGTGGTGTTTTAGATAATCTAGTCCCAAACTGATTTTAGGTTTTAAAGGTCAAAACCTTTGAATTGACTGGATTGTAGTTTGTATAGTTATTTAATTCTGACAAGATACGTTCTCTATTATTAGAAAGAGATTGGGCCTGGGCAAGTTCATATAGGTTTAGGTGTTTCTACACATAATGTTGTCTCAAGCTGTTAAAGGCTTTAAAAGTTATCATCAGCACTTAAAATTGGCCCTGAAAATGTACCAGCTGCACTGGCAATCAGTGCAGCTGGTACAGAATCAGTGTTATGTGCTCTGATTGCCTAGCCACCCCCCTAAGCGACTGGGTGGTTGCATTCTGCAGCAGCTGAAGCTTCTGGATTATCAAAATGAGATAAGACCAGGGCATGAATAACTGTAGCAAGATATGCTTTCTCCAGATAGGGATGCATCTGGCAAATCAGCCAGTGCTGATAAAGGGTACCCCTGGTAACCAATGCCACCTTGATTTCCAAATCCAGAAGAACTCCCAAGCTGTGCATTTGGTCCTTAAGGCAGAGTGCAGCCCCATCTAACACTGGTCACACACCACTCTCCTGATCAGCATATTTCCCTAGTCAAAGTACCTCCATTTTACTTGGATTAAACCTCTCAGCTGTTTTGCCCACATCCATCCCAAAACTGCCTCCAGACACCTGTTCAGGATTTCCACAACCTTCCTGGGACTAGTTGGAGGAAACAAGCAGTAGAGCTTTGTGTCATCCACATGTGGATGAGACTTCATCGGAAACTCAATGGTGCTGTCTGGCAAGGCTCTACAGTTGGGTTGAGAATGTCTGATGGCCTGAGTCATCTCCCCATTCCAAGCACAGAGACCAGGACCACAGCAAAACTGCCATCTAAAATGGCAGGAAACTTTTCAAGAAACCTCGAGTAACCATCCAGATCCATTAACATCTGTAGGTGGAACATTAAAATTTGCCCACCACCCCTGAAATGGCTAGGAGTGGTCAATAAATCAAACTTGATCAGATAATGATATATCCATGATAATGGAGTTGTATCTAGCTCCCCTGTCCATAGATCATTGCCCCTAAACCAGCATAGGAAGCAAGGTCCAATACATGTCCTGCCATGTGGGCTAGATATTGAGGCAGGCACTAGGTTGTCATAGTGGCTGTGAAATCCCAAAACACCCCAGATGAGGTTGCCTCAGTGCGTATGTTGAAGTCCCCCAGACCAAAAGTCTTGGAGTTCTCAACACCACTTCCAAAACAACGTGTCAGTTCAGGGAGGAGACTACTAGACAGCAGGATGGACAATATACCAACAAAATCCCTGTCCTGTCTTGAATTCCTAACACCAGCTACAGATGCTCAAAACTGGTTGACCACTGGATAGGGCATCTGACTAGGGAAACAAGATCCTTCATAAATTCGATCCCACCGCTCAAGCCAAGCTTGGTGGACACATCTGGGAAATATTTAAACCTCCTTCGTCCAACCAGGTTTTAGTTATACATACTGGGTTAGTACCTAGCTGTACTCTTTTGCACTTGTTGGTGTTGCAATGTGGGTGCAGCTTTGTGCAGTACTTGTGGCTTACTTGATCAGGATATTTGAGCTCCTGTTGTGCAATACTAAAAGTCTAGTACTACACTGCACAATATGAAAAGTTGATTTCACCAATTTGGATAACTTCTACATCACTAGAATTTTGAATGGAGAAGTGCGAAACATGTTTCCTAATTTCCCATTCTAACCCTCCCAAACCCTGAAAGTAGGCCTTTTTGGAGTAAAATCTTATTCACTTAGGATGCAATCCTATGCATGTTTAGAATGCTGGGAATTACAGAACTTTTTTCTGTCTAAACATGTGTAGGATTGCATCCTTACTGACTTTGCAGGGCACTTTGTGCGACCTTGCTATATACTAAGTATTAAATATTTTGCCTCTTTGTGTTGCTCTAGTTCAACTTGCTTATCAGCATCCAGTATTTGTATTTTTAATATTGCCTATTTGAAGGCTTACCATTGTATACATTTGAGTAATGCATCAAAGCTGCTGGGCCTAGATATGCTTGTTGTGTTCTCTTGGCTTGGTAGCTATGGGTTGTAACAATCTAGCTCGCTTATATCCTACATTATTAACATGAAATGAGTATTCTATGTCAGATTGTAGATAAGCTGCTTTTCCCCGTTCAAGTGTGTTGAATGTGTAGAATACAGAGAGAACATGAGTAGACCTTATTAAGGTTGTGTTAGCCTTTTACTTAGGAGTTCCTTGAGAGTGATTACCTATGCAGTGCTGAAATATTTACATTCTGGGCATTTACAATAATCTTGAGTGATCAGCTGCTTTACTCAGCTTTCCAGTTCAGTATATCTCTTGCTGGCATTTGCTCAATTGTGGAGACTTTAATGACTAGACTCTCCTCTATTTTTTCTTGTAAGTACTGTTCATAATGTAGTGATTGCATTATAAACCTCATCTGAGTCATTTATGCTGAAGATGCTGGTTTTCTCTTTTCCCTTTTCCATCAAACAATTGAGAGATGATTTAGTTCTTAGTCATAGTCTTGGAAAGATCATCATACAAATTAATTTGTAGCAATCTCATTCTATTGTTCTAAGCCACTTCAACTCACCGTTATTGTTTTAAAAGCTATAATTGTAAAGTAAAAGTCCATTTAAAAATGGACTTCATCTCAAATCTGTTGTGCTAGGTTGAAACTGTCCCAAAGCCACTTTGATAATTTTTGTCAGTGTCTGAGCACCTTCTATAATCCAAATACTTAACGGTAGCCAATGGAACACAACGATTCTCAAATAACTGGTTAGTCTTTAACCCCTTCAGACTCTGAATCTGCCATTAATCTTCTGTGTGCAACACAGCATATGATTTCATTTTTATTTTTTACTATACACCTCTCTCTCTCTTTTTAAGAATTTTAAAAGGAAAGTGTGTTGGTACTGCTGGAACAACCCACTTCAACTTGGGGTGTGATCAAGTTGTGGAACATGGGGACACAGGAAGCTGCCGTAGACTTAATCAGACCATTGACTGTCTAGCTCAGTATTGTCTACGTTGAGTGGCAGCAGCTCTCTGGGATGTCAGGCAGGGTGTTTCCTAGTGAAAAAGCATTTGGCTTTCTTGCCTCTATAGCAGCCAAAAGAAATATGTGTAATTGTCTCTACTTTGTTTTTAAAAGTATATATACATTAAATGAGAAGTAGCCACAAGACGCTGTTAGTTTGTAAAGCCATTTCTGTTCATAATTCCCAATCCCACCCACAATTATTCCCCAGAGGAGGAAAAAATAACAATACAAGTGTCTGTATCTGTTTTTCCATGAGTGTAAAAGCAGTTTTGGTAGGGGACAGTTTTGATTGAAGGAACAATGCCATAGTGGAAAAGGCTAAACTGCTGTTCCTCCACTTAGACTGGCATTCTCATAGTAACTGTTGCTGAAGTATTGTCAATAGTTATTTGTGCCTGTCAGATAATAAATACTGAAACATGATGGTAGGTTTTCTTACCATTTTAATTGTATAGTTGAGTGGGGGAGAAGCTTGCATGCCGCTGAGCTTTTGGGGTGCAAGAATTGTATAATGAACTGCTGTATAGAATGAAGCTTAAACTATATCTACTGGCAGAACAACGATAACAAAAATGATTTAATAAAACTAAATATTAACTAAATAAATTATATTGCACAATCTTTCGTATAATGTATATGGGACCTGCAACAAAATATTGCAATGTATCCCCAGCCTTTAAGAGAAGTGTTACGGTTCAGGGCTCTGGCCAGACTGGAACAGGGGCCTTGTAACAATCTTCAGGCCACAGGGTGGATGGAGTTTCAGGAAGAGGGTAAGAGAAGGACACTTCCTTTTTTTAACCAACTGCTGGGGCCTTCCTTTACTGTGCTAAAAGTATGAGGTAGAAAGTGACATGGAGGATGTCTGCCTGTGACCTTGGAAAGACATTGCCAGTCAGATGATACTAGGCTAAAGTGGATGAGTATTCTGACTGGTATAAGTCAGCTTCCATTGTTCCTATAATGCCGAAGATATCATTTTAAAGGGAGGGTTCTGGAGAGTGGGAAAGGGAAAGGGTGTTTAGTATAATCCATATTTTCAATAATGTGTCTCAGGATATTGTATAAATCACTTGATTTGCTACTATTCTATAATATTCTATTCTTCACTCACTGTATCTGATGCAACATGTTAGTTTAAAGAAACATTATGCAGCAACCTTTAGTTAGCCACTTTTGGATTAAAGGTAAAGTGCTTGATTTCCACTATGAATGGATTGAATGTTGGTTACACTCTTGTTCATTTGCAAGTTTCTAAATGGCATTCCTGACTTTAGTGTTCCAGTCATGTGTTAAAGGAAAATAATGTTGAAAGGTATCTGCAATTAGGGGCGGTGGGGGGGGGGGGGAATTAGCCATTTACTAACTGTCGCAAAGCTAATAATGGCCTTTGCTAACCAACTTGCCTATGTGCCTTTTTGTTTTGCTTCATTTCCTCTGTTGTGGAGCTATGTAGTTAAAATAAATCCATCAGGACTGAGGTGCATGCTTTATCTTCAGTTTCAAAATAACACCCTGTTTCCCTTGTTCTTCTTTCCTTTTTGTTGTTGCTGCTGTATGTCGTCCCCCCCCGCTTTTTGGCCTGGATACTTTTGTTTACTGCGTTCTCAATTGTACTGCACTTCCAGCATCATGGTGATATCAAAGACGGTCAGGGAATCTCAAGTAAGTAAATGGTTTCTGCTACAGTATGTTGAAAGCTATATTCTCGTAAGGCCAGATCTTGATTTCATTAGCTTGTTAAATCTAATCTAAAACATTATTTTACTGAAGAGAGGGTCTTCCAAAACTGAGAACTTTACAGGAAAGGCACCCTCTCTTATATATTTGACAGGTTGTGGTCAGAGTCTAACCATCAATGGCTGTGTTTGGATGTCATGATTGCCCATGATGGGTTAATAGGCTACTCACAGTAGCTTATTTTTTAAATAGCCCACTATCCCCCCACCACACAAGTGGGCTAATAAGCTACTGTAAGTATCTTATTAAGCTACTGTATATAATTTGAGTCATACCCACCCACCCACCCCTATCCTGCTGCAGTTCTCCTGCCCGAGCAGTGGCGCTATTTCAACTCTGAAGTTTAGACATTTGCAGGATTGGAACAAAACTTTATATATAGCCTCCTCCAGCCAGGAAGCATCCAATTACCATCAACCCCCAGCATGATAACTCTCCAAGGAGGAAAAATTCCAAGGACCCCAAAAGGGGGAAGTGGCTAGAAAACTTTGGGAGTTGGCAGAATCAGGACCAAACTCCATGCGCAGCCTCTCCTAGTCAGGAGGCAATGGATCCACCATAGAACGCCTGCATATTTACTCCAGAGGAGCAAAAATCCTAAGCGCTCCCCAAAAGCTGGAGATGCCTAGAAAACCTTGGAGGTTTGGCGGAACGGGACCAAACCTCATATCTAGACTCCTCTACTAAGGAGGTACCCGATGCACTATGAGAACCCAGCACCCTAACTCTGAAAGCAGTAAAAATCCCAGATGCCCCCAAAAAGGGGAGATGACTTGTGGGTTTGCAGGATCAGGACCAAATTCCATACACAACCTCTCTAATTCAGGAGGTGCCCAATTTCCATCAAAACCCTCCGCATTTACTCCAAAGGAGCAAAAATCCCAAGTGCCTCAAAACGGAGGAGATGCCTAGAAAACCTTCGAGGTTTGTAGGATCAGGACCAAACCTCATATCTTGCCTCCTGTGCTATGCACCATGAAAACCTAACCCTAACTGTGAAAGCAGCAAAAATCCCAGGTGTACCAAAAGGCATGAGATGCCTATAACACCTTGGGAGTTTATATTTATATGTTTTAACTGTATATGTTTTAATTTTGTAAAGCCACCTTGAAGCCCAGTATTGGAAAAAAGGCGGAATAATAATAATAATAATAATATATGCAGGACCAGGACCAAACCTCATCGCCTGCCTCTTCTACACTGCTGGCTTGGTCGCTTTAACGTGTTCCTAATCAGTAAGCCAGTGAAGATGACACAATAACCCACGATGGGTTAATTAAGCCATCATGGCTTAATTAACCTATTATGGGTTATTGTGTCATCTGAATCCAGTCGATAAAGGACCTTTCAAATAGGTTGCTTTTGAAATGGGTGGACGACCTGTTTTGATCCCAAGGGCCACATTGGGTATGTGATGGATGCCGCAGATGTACACATGCTCCCTTTCTTTAAGAGTTGCTGCTTCAGGATCACTGGGCTTCAGCGTTCTCTCTGCCCCAGCCCCCTCGCCGACTTGATTGCTGCTTTAGCATTAGCATTAGCAGTGATAAATCAGCAAGCCAAGCTGCATCTGTGTTGCGGGAGAAGTAGGTAGCCTCTTCCCTGCTCTCCTCATCCTCCTTACCACTGCCATTAGCACCATGTGGCTGTAGATTTTATGGTGATTTTTGTGACAACAGCTGGAGGTCGTGTGAGGCCACACATATTATATCCCAAGCTGTGTTAGCTTGGAATGGGTGCCTGCAGCCCGTAGGTTATGCACCTCTATTTTAAAGCACAGAAGTTTTAAAGACTTTTAGTCGACAGCCAATTAACTTTCATTTTTTTTCCTAGTAAATTTAAATTCTTAATAAAAATACCCAACAATTTATAAGTCACTTTTGGGTTATATAATAGAATATTGTTTGCGTTATGATAGTACTGTCATTTTGCTTTAAATCAGCATATACTTGCATATGAATCAAGCAATAGTTCAGCAGACAAAATGCATTATTTTTCTTCTAAAGTATACATTAGCAATCATGCTTTTAAAAATGTATACCCAGTGCTGCCACTTGTATTTTGAAAGCAAAAGCAGCATCGTACTCCCAATCCAGATTGGGGATCCTCACCAATTTCCCATAAAAAATCATGATGTTCTAGTTTTGATGCTATAATGTGTGTAAAACTTATCTTGAGAAGATGAATAGAAGCTCTCAAATTTGATAGTATAAGTAGATAAGGTTTATCTGCTCCTCCTGGAACACTTAAACGGGACTGTTAAAGCCTTCTCAGATAGCTGACACCGTTGTACTGAAGAGCTCTTCTCTTCACTAATTGAAACTTGTTACGGTAGTTAGCAAGGTTTGGTGAGATCCTTTGTGTTATACATTAGTTTGTACTGGAAAGTTGTCTTTAGGCTGGAACCCAACTAGGGATTTGGATGGACCGTTGAATGACAACAGAGTTTAAATTTTTCTAAAAGAGGATAAGAAGCTTAATGAATTCTTCGCATTTGTCTTCACTGAAAAAGTTACAGGGTAGATACTTGTGCCTGGAGTGATATTTTTAGAAAGGGAGTTAGAGGAACTGATGCAAATAGTAGTGACAAAAGGTGAAGTTCTAGACCTTATTGACAAATTGAAAGCAAACAAATCACCAGGTTCAGATGGTATCCATTCAAATGGATGGATTTCGAAGGTGAAATTGCTGATCTTCTATCAAATATATGTAACATGTCCTTAAGATGGGTCTCTGTACCAAAGGACTGGAGAATAACACCAATTTTTAACAAGGGATCCAGGGGGGAATCCAGGAAATTATAGGCTGATTAGCTTAACACCTGTTCCAAGTAAATTAGTGGAAAGCATTATTAAAGATAACAATATCAAGCATATAGAAGGGCAGGTTCTGCTGAATAAGAGTCATCATGACTTCTGCAAAGGTAAGACCTATCCCACTAACCTTTTCAAATTCTTTGAGATCTTCAGTAAACATGTGAACAGGAGTGATTTGATAGAAATTGTCTACTTGTACTTCCAAAAGCCTTTTGACAAAGTCCTTCACCAAAGCTTCCAGAGCAATGGGATAAGAGGAGAGGTTATTTTATGGATCAGTAACTGGTTAGAGAACAGAAAGAGCAGGAATAAATGGAGAATTCTCACAGTGGAGGGATGTAAACAGTGAGGTCTCCCAAGGATCTGTATTGGTACTGATGCTTTTAAGCTTGTCCATAAACGATATGAGTTAGGTGACCAAGTTTGCTGATGACACCAACATATTTAGTGAGGTTAAAATAAAAAAAGTATGTATGTATATGTGTGATGTGTGTATATATATAATATTAGGATGTAATAAGGTGCACGTTCTTCTAGATCTCCTGCCTTACTGTGTCCCGAGGCACAACCCTAGCAAAGTTCTATGTTGTTCCAGTAGGTAGGATTAGAACCAATGGTTGGAAGTTGCAGGGAAGCAGATTTTGGCTAAACATTAGAAGACATTTCCTAACAGTAAGGGCTATATGGAAGTGGAATCAACTCAACCAGGAGATAATGGGTTCTCCTTCATTTGAGATTTTTCAGCAGAGGCTGGATGGCCATCTGTCAGTGATGTTGTACCTGCATTCTGCTCTGCACAGGCTGCATTAAACACGGGGATGAACTAGATGATCTCCAACATCTCTTCCAGCTCTATGATTCTATGAATACAAGTTGGACAAATGATTAATTTCTTTGGCACACACACCTCCCCCCCTCCCTTTGGCATAGTAATATATGGCACTTCCTATGTTGCTGGTTCAGAGCTTTTCAACTTCAAGAAACTACCCATTTCTTTTCTGGAAGGAAGCTGTCATAATATGTATGGCTTTGGTTGTTGTTTTTTAGGAGGGTATTACAGTATTCTAATATTGAGTGTTGTAATGTTTTCTAAGGGCTGTGAGCAATCTCTAATAATTTTGTTAGAGAATTTGAGGAAATTTGCACTTCCACAAAGAAGCCTCTAGAGGGCACTGTGACAGTGTGAAAGATCAGAAGTGGGGATGGGGGGCAGGAATAGCCACTGAAGTGACTATTTGGAGGGGAGAAAGTCTAATATCAAAACATGCACTTCTCATTGATTGGGTAGTTCAAAAAGGCAGTAATATCTCAAAAATAAACATTGTATTTTTATGTATTAGGCTTCAAGTTGATGCTTTACAAAACCTATATTTTTTCTATTGAATATCTGACTAGAGGCTAGGAAATTTGGATATTAAGTAGGCCATTAGTCACAAAGTTTTCTATTCTAGGGAGTGAAGTTGATTTTTGAATGCGCTGAAGATGCAACAGTTTGGTAAACTTTAGAAATTCGGTATTGGAAAGATTTAGTCTGCAATGCTATAGGAAATGTGATTAAAGATATAAAGCAAGACTCAAAATGCTGTGCTAAAATTTCTGAGATACCAAAGTAGGTTTTTGTTAAAGAAATTGTCTAATTTGGTCAATCTCTTTCATAGAACTTTGACTTCTGTGAAGAACTAAGGAGCTTTTCTGATACAACTTTAGGGTTATGGGAGCCATTGCAGTGTATGGCCTTCCTGTGCTACTCCAATAATATTAGAATATATTCTTCTACGTGAGAGGAGGCAATGGCATGGTTCTTTTTCATGTCAGTTTTGCCCAAGAATTATAGTCATTCTGTAGTGGGAAGCAGCTACATTATTGGCTTGTGTCATATGACCTCAATCTTCTGACAGTTAGAGTGATGTGGGGCGGGACACAAGCTGCAGCAGCAATTCCAATGTTAGCCTTCTGGTGCTGGAAGAGACCCATTGCTTTTGACACATAAGATGTTTTTGGGAGTGTGGTGTAACTTGTACATTGTGAAGGAAGAAAGCCTGTCAAGCCTAGAGAAACTTCCTCAGTTTAAGTAGAAAAGGAAGAGCTAAGCTCTGGAATGAAGCATGTGGTGCATGCCTTAGATATGTGGTGGCTATGCCTCCATACAACAGCCCCTTTGAACCGAGCTTGAATACCTAGTAAGTTATGGGGGAGATTTGACAGATTAGCAGTCTTCATGATTTTAAGAGAGCCAAGAAGACTGATCTCTTCCGGCAGGCCTACCCAGTTGAATTTTAAGATGTTTTTAATGATGTATTGGTTTTTATTTGTTTTTAATTATTCATCTATTTTGTGGTCTTTGTGTTTTATATTTATTGTTGTTCCCTGCCTCGATCCGGAGTGAGAGGCGGGTTATAAATAAATTTATTATTATTATTATTATTGCCACCTTTTTTATGGGTTAGGA
Organism: Anniella stebbinsi; assembly: GCA_029215795.1. NCBI lineage: Eukaryota > Metazoa > Chordata > Lepidosauria > Squamata > Anniellidae > Anniella > Anniella stebbinsi. The sequence continues at coordinate 53,956,346 of JARDYH010000003.1, forward strand.
ACTGAGACTTCTAACACCTAATTGGTGGTAATAGTAACATTAGAGAAGCTCTGTTTAAAAGCAGTAACAACATTTGTAAATAGTAAGATTTATTGCTGTATTTCTTTTTAATAAAATATAAATTTGTTTACTTTCCTCGTACCTCTGATCTGTTTTGTCTCATGCCTAATGACCAGGTAACTTAGGAGAAAGGTATATATTAATAAAGAGGTGTAGTTTTATCGTGGCAGTGGAAATCACAGGAAAAAGGGGGTAGGGCCAAGGAAAGGTGGCATGGCTATCTGGAGAGCCCTAGAAAGCTGGATTTGGGACCTCAAGAAGGCTGGATTTGGCCCTCAGATCTAAGGTTCTGCACCCCTGATCTAAGCACATGCAGTTGGAACAATTTCATATTGCTTTCCTGTTTAACCGATTTCACTTCTGAACTTCTTTTTTCCCTGTTTTGAATTTTTCATTGTATGCTTCTCAGAGCAGGTAACTGTTCTCTTAGTAAAATTACAGTGAAAGCACAATGTATACTGATAATGGTAGTAATAGTGGTAGTGGTAATAATAATAATAATCCTCTTTGATTTTTTTAGCTGTGGTAACAAACAATGATGAATCTCATGCTCTGACTCCAGGAAAAATGAGCCAGCGTCAGGGGAAAGAAGGGTATCTTACTCCAACCAAAGAACTACACCAACCATCGTTGAGTCCAGGAACAGTCCATGGCCATGGTAAGAAGCATTTCATTGTAATTAATGTAATGTCAAAGCAGATATTCTAGCATCTTTAATAGTTACTGCAGTATTTGCAGCAAATGTGTTCAAATTCCATGTTAGTAAATGAACCTTTCGGCCACACAAACTGTGGCTTAATGTCCTGTCTTAACCATAGTTTCCTGATTCAGACAAATCTGGAAACTATAGTTAGAGGCTTCTTGGTTTGATTGGGCCATGAAAAGAGAAGCAAAGGGGCTACATGGATAGACAAATGCTCGTTCATATTTCATCTTAAGTTGAGATATGATGGTCAGAACCAGACCAATGACCATGAGCCACAAGGTGGGTGTCCAGATAACCAGTGTATTTAATTTTTTTAATGTTCCTGTTCATTTGAATGTGACCGCTGCGTGTAATGTAACTTTTAAAAGCCTGCTTTTTCAGGTTACAATCGTATTATAATGTGTGTGTTACAAAACTGACAAATACTTTATTTTCATTACTGTATTTTTATTTGCTGCCATTAAAATTACTGATATTTTTTTCCCAAGGAATGACGAGTGTGAAGTTTGAAAATTGGGAATTTATGCTTTTGCACTATTTGTTTTTTTTTTAAATCCCTTGCAACTTATAAGCATTTTCTGCTTCTGGGATTTACTTCAGAATATATTATAATCATTTACAGTGGAGAGAAAAAGGTACATTTACTGAATTAGTGCCATCTACATAAGTTGTGCTTGAAGGCTGTAATCTTATGCATATTTACTTAGGAGTAAACTTCATTGATTACAGTAGCAAACATACGTAGGACTAGACTGTAAGCATTCCATGGACATACACTTGGATATGCAAAGGTGAAGATGTTTGAATTAGGAAAGTATTGCATACAGTGACTGCATTTAGATATTATGAGAAATCATGTTTTATTGTGATGGGAACAACTCAAGCCTTCCCCTGGGTTCTCAACCACTCCCTCCTCCCCTCTTCTTCTCTGGTGTGGCTGCAAAAAAATATTCAGAAACTTTCACTTCTGTTTTTGATTAACCACAGCTTGTCATGTTGTCTGAACCTGACAATCAAGTAAGTCTTAACTATAGTTTGTTTGAAAAAAGCCAACTTGAAATTATGAAATATAAAGCTGGCCTGCCTCAACAAACCACAGTTTTGGGCTTGGATAACCCAACAAATCATGGTTTATAAAAAATGGAAGTGAAAGCTTTTGATCTCATGGCTGTGGTGGAGGAGGAAGTAGAGCGTGTGTGCCAGTGGGAGGCCAGGGCTCATTCCCATCACAATAAAATGTGGTATTTCCATCTTTCTGATACAAAGACTGTTTGAGAGAGGCTTTTGAAGAAGTATACTGTGCTGCTCATGTTCTGTAGCAGAGCTAATCCTAAATAGTTTTCCAGGCAAAATGCAAACTAGATAAATTACCAAGAATATTAAAGAATTTTAAATGAACTTACAAATTACAAATGTTGATGGTTATATTTTTCTTTCAAATTGTAGTGGAACTTGGGTTATGAAGAGGCTTTATGACTACATTAGAGAAAATTTTGCTCACGTGTATCTGTTTGATACCCTTACTTCCTAATTAGTGACCTTGTTTTCTCAACACCCCATCGTGATTTAATTTACCTGTGAGGGCTGTCATGTCGGGCTGGGTATCTGCAGGAATTATTTTTCCATGGTGCCCAGCTTGCCATAGCTTGTCATGTTGTGCAAACCGAGGCTTGTTTTAGAGTTATTTGAGGGTTGTCTAACTTTCTTCCCTTGCCAGCTGCTTTGGCATGATTCAGCAAGCCATGGCGAGCTGGGCACCCAGAGGCGCTCAGGGCAACGCAACAGCCTCCATCGGTAAATTAAGCCATGGTGGCTGTCATGGTGTACGAACAGGCCCATTCCCTTCATTTGTTGTTTTCCCTCTTGTTGTTTTATCTTGCAGACTCCTGTGTTTTATCTTCGGACGACACGATAGTCAGTGGTGGGGTAACAATCAACTTTACAGTTGTTCATCTAGGGGGTACTCCCCACACAACATGGTAATAAATAATCAACTGTGGTGTGGATTAGGATCAGCACTGAGTTGACTATGGCAGCATTCGGATAACACGATAGTCAAAACAACTGACGATTGTTTCCCCCACACCAGTTGTTTATTGTGTCGTCCGAATTGAGCCTATGTGTTTTTATGGTGGTTTGTAAAGTGCTATTCACATTGTTGCTATATAAATAAACTTATATATAAAATTGGAGGTGTGCATAATATAAATGTTTTTGCGTTTGGTCAATTTTTGATCAAAATCTTAGAAGAATGAACAGTTAAAGGAAGTTGGATGGGGCATAGCGAATTGCAATTAATCTCCTGCCTTTTTCCAACATTTCAGGTCATTGAGAATATTGTTTCTATAAATAAGCCTTGTGGGTTCATCTAATATGTTGTTCGTGTTTTTCAAATAATAATGATTGTTCTGTCCCAGTAATTTGAAAGTCTTTTTGGTGTCAGGCTGATTAAATTGCTCTAGAATTTTCAGAGTGAATTGTCATACATTCTACGACATACATCTTTACACATTACCTTTCTTTATGCAGTGTAGCAGAGCAGTCAACCAATTGAGTTAGGAAATAGTATTGAGGTATTAGGCGATTTTGTGATATGTAAAAGTGAACAATTGGAAAGGCAATAGTATGTTCCCATGTCTTACAAATCTTCACCCTGTCCAATTTACAGCCATAAGAAGGATACATCTTATGGAAGGACAATCACAGACTGATATATAGAGACTTCAGATGGTACAGATAAACTTGGTTAGTTACTCAGAGGACTATCTCAGAACTGTAAAGATTAGCCATTTCTTACAGCCTTAATATCACAAAATAATATTATAAAATCACATGTCAATGTTCCAAGTTCTGAAATCCATGGCTAGTCTTAACATGGGGCGGCTCCTAATATAGGGCGAGGAGGGCAATGACCTCTTGCAGTAAATCCCCTCTTTTTCACCATCCTCTGTTCACTGTAATTCACCAGTCCTTTAAAAAAAAAGGCAAGCCCAGTGAAGCTGCAGTCCCAATCGGCAGGATCACTCGGCACTGTGCAGGGCAGCCAGAGTGTGGGAAGGGCAGAGAGCAGGAGCCCGTCCATTATTAAAGCAACAAATGTTGAGGGTTTTTTTCTTGGAGGAGGAGGTGGAGGAAGAAGCGAGTGAGGGAGAGCTGGTTCCTTTTATTATTTCAGAATATGTGTGGACTAAAAAGCAGGAGGATCTGAGTGAGTGAATAGTGTGGGTATTTAAAGTAAAAATAAATAAATTCAAATGTGTGTGCGTGTGAGAGAGGAAGCTTCTACCACCACCACCACAGCAACAACTAGCTAGGTAAGTAATGGTTCCTTCTTTCTCTGGGCCATTTCCCTTTTTCTTTATGTCCACCTTACAGTGCAAGCCTATACATGTCTATTCAAAAGTAAGCCCCATTGAGTTCAATGGGACTTTCAGCCAGGTAAGTGTGCATAGAGTTACAGCCTTGATCTCCTTCCTGGCTTCTTAGTTGCTTTGGGGGTGGGTGCCCGTGTGTGTGCATATGTGTGCGTAATAGGAGTGTCTGTGTGTTTTGCAATGGATTTCTGTTGGCTTCTCAAGGGATACAATTAGTAGTAGTAGTAGTAGTACATGCAAGGGGATGGACTCTGGATGTGCACAGAAGTTGCCATGCTTTCTCCTGAGCAATACAGTCCTCCTTACTTCTTACAAGATATGCATAATCTGGATTTTTTGCTTGTGCTCCTTTTGATGCTCCTTGTGCTCCGGTGGATGGTTTGTATGTATACAAAGGAATGGATTTTTGGATGTTTTCAGAACTTTTTCCTGTGTTCCAAAAGCTGCTTTTCTGTGTTGCTCTGAGAATATCATGTATTCTTTTAATTATTATGAGTATCACTGTTATTATTATCCCTGTTTGGATTCTCCCTTCACGCTCATCATCTTAGAGTCACTTGATTCTCTGTAGAATGGGAGTTATTGTTGGAAAAGGGGAATGTGAGTCTGGAGGAGTACTTTTGTGTGGCGGTGTGATTTTCTCCACCTCCACTCCACCACTTTGCATGTTTTGAGTCTCAGTTATCTCTTTCTGTGGTATGGGTTTCTGCCTGTTGGGGATTCAAAGGCTGCTCTGCTTCTTGTGACTCCCTTGGCTCTGCCTCTCATGACCCCTCTGCCCTCTGCTCTTCCAATCAGACTGGCCACAAGCCTCCACTGCCTTAACACCTGTTCTACCGAGGCTTCTTTGCAGCATTCCTAGACCTAGTGACGCCAATCAAATTTCTTGATTCTGAATTCCTATTAGACAGCTGAATTTTACTAACTTGAAGTATACTGGCATACTTTCCCAACCTTGTCCCTGAGAATATGGAATTTGGCGAGGCTGCACCCTTTTTTCCTCCCTCCAGTTTGATCTGAGCCAGCAGTTTAAGGTGGTGAGACAATATGTCACAATTGGAGGCCTCACACATACTGTAGTAGAATATAGAAGTGTCCTCTCTCAGAGGCTGATGGATGTCTATTTATTGATAAGCAGATACCTCCATGCCAATTCTGACAACACAAATGTCACTGGGAATAAACACTCCCCATTTCATTTTATCTGATTGGCAGTTTAAATGATGTCTGAAGATAGTGGGCCTGTCTAAGTCATGGTTAGGTCGCTAACCCTTTTGCAACAAGTGGATAGTGAGCATGTTTAAACTGTGGCTATGTAGCCACCATGGTTAGGAATGGTTCACATGACGCACTAAGTCATGGTTCGTATGATATGCTAAGCCATAATGTTTAGCTCAAAATGCTTAACCATCATGGTTTAGCATGTTGTCTGAACAGGGCCAATAACTTACCTTGGAACTAAAGCTCCAAAGAATATAATTTTGATGGTTAAAGTAAACCTTAACTCCATCATTTCTTAGATCAAAGGTGACATAGATGGTAATTGCTCGTGATGAGTACCTAGGGAAAATTGAATGTAATTAAAATTAATGTCCTTCCACACCTAATATACATTATTATTATTATTATTATCATCATCATCATCATTATTGTCCTACTACACATATCTGTATGGACTGAAACTCTTGCATGAAAGAAGATGGTTTAAATTTTTTCAAATGACATATGCTGTAGATCTGTTTCATTTCTTGTACTCAAAAATGGCATCATACACAGTGGACCATCCTAGAATCTTATTTGTTATTACTTTCACAATGGGGCTGTCTTGCATTCTTATATTTTGATGAATTAAGCTTGTGGGGAAGGACAATAGTAACACCTGGGGTGTTTTTTATGACATGCAGTTGATCCAGTCCTGGATTTTAGCTTGTTGTTAATGTACTAAATATAATTGTCAAGAAATATCCATATATATAACCAGGACCAGTGTTTTCTTTGCCACCTGGGTGACTAGGCAACAGAATGGCAGATGAGATGCAGTGTAAGTTCAAAATGATGAATATTGGGACAAATGTTCTAACTGTGTATATATACCAAAGGGGTCTAAATCAGCTGTAGCTACTCAGGACTCATTGGTTTATCATAGAAATAAGTTTATTTAAATGCAATTTCATTATGCTGCATAAGTAAAAAAATAAAATAAAAGCAGTATAATCCATTTTTAGAAAAGATTGAAAAAGAATCATAATCCCATTATATCAATTTGTGATGCATTTGTATTTAGAAGATTGAGTGCAGTTTTGGGGACTGTATTTTAAAGAGTGCTGTACAACTGATAAAGGTACAGAAGAAGAAAAAGCTAAACAATTGCAGCATATTTTGTATGATGAAAAATGTATGATGATGTGGCTTTTTTAGCTTGGAAGATTTCTACAAGAGGGTACAGTAGAAGATTATAAAAATATATAAGATGTGGAGAGTAACTATAAATGGCCTTTTTTGCACTCAAAATACAAAAACTTTCATCCCGTGAAATTAATTGCTAGTTCATTGTTTTAATTTACAAAATATATTACCACAAGTTGTGGTGGCTTTAAGTGTTAGCCAAACACATGATGTTAGTGATGACATTGTAAGTCCCAAATCAGGAGTGGTGTTAGCAGTAGGGATGTGCACTGGATCGGACCCGATCCACGATCCGAGTCCGGTCCAGTGGGAAATCGGATAAATTATCCGATTTCCGATCCTACAGCTGGATCGGCCGATCCAATCCGAACCGGTCCGAAAAGGCTCCGAACCGGATCGGCGGGCGCCCACTGGCGCCCACCGCCGCTTCCATTGGCGGGCGCCAGTGGGCGCCCGCCGATGAAAGTGGACAGCGGGGGGGGGGGGGGACGGGGCGGGAGGAGGTGGGCCCTTACCTTTCCGGCCCGTCCGCTCCCGTCCGGCGCCGGCGGCTACTACCAGCGGGCTCCGCGGCCTGCTTCAGGGTGGCGCGCCGGGTGATGACATCACCCGGCGCGCTACTCGAGAGCAGGCCGCGGAGCCCGCTGGTAGTAGCCGCCAGCGCCGGACGGGAGCGGACGGGCCGGGAAGGTAAGCAGGGGGCGCACAGAGGAGAGGAGGGAGGCCCTTACCTTCCCGGCCCGTCCACTCCCGTCCGGCGCCGGCGGCTACTACCAGCGGGCTCCGCGGCCTACTCCAGGGTGGCGTGCCGGGTGATGTCATCACCCGGCGCGCTACTCGAGAGCAGGCCGCGGAGCCCGCTGGTAGTAGCCGCCGGCGCCGGACGGGAGCGGACGGGCTGGGAAGGTAAGCAGGGGGTGCGTGGAGGGGAGGAGGGGGCGCGCGGAGGGGGTGAGGGGGGCCCTTTCCGGCCTGTCCGCTCCCGTTCGGCGCCGGCGGCTACTACCAGCGGGCTCCGCGGCCTGCTCCAGGGTGGCGCGCCGGGTGATCACCCGGCGCACTACTCGAGAGCAAGCCGCAAAGCCGGCTGGCGGTAGCCGCCAGCGCCGGACGGGAGCGAACGGCCCTAAAAGGTAAGCAGTGGCGGGGAAGGGGGCTTACCCCCCCCCCCCACCGGAGCCGTCCGCTTTTATCCGCTGGCGCCCGCGGGCGCCAGCGGATGGAAGCGGACGGCCCCAGGGGGGGTAGGGAGCGCGGGGGAGGGGGCTTACCTGCCGGGGCCATCCACAGCGGACGGCCCCGGGGGGGGAGGGAGTTAGGCCCCCCCTCACCCACCCGCCGCCATTTTTTCCTCATAGACTTGCATTGCAATGCAAGTCTATGGGGAAAAAAATGGCGGCCGATCCAAAAATGTCCGATTTTTGGATCGGGATCGTACTCGATCCGGTCCGGGGGGCCTCCGATTTTGTCCGAACCGATCCGTGACAAAATTGGAGGTCCCGATCCGGGTCCCGATCCGATCCGGGGGGTCCGTGCACACCCCTAGTTAGCAGAACTAGTTTTAAGCCGCAGGCCTACACACATGTACATGGGAGTAAGCCCCATTGAACTCATTTTAACTTAACGTCTGAGTAGGCATGTATAAATCACATACGAAGGGCTGAGCTGATTTTAAGAACCAAAGGAGCATATGACTACAGAGAGCAATACGTTCCCTGTGCTTAATGCTTATTTTCCCACAGCCTCTCCTTTTAGCTGAGTTCACATCTGGTATTGGAACCCAGCTGAGTGAAGTTCCTGAATGGACCCACTGCAGAGAGGTAGGCTGCAGGTTTGGGAGAGTTCGAGGCCCTGTACTCATGTACCCCCACTACTATGATCTGTATCTGATAGGGGATTTGCTGCTTCATATGTATCAACCATTTTCTATCATCCATTCTCTATCATCCATCCAGTAAACAACAGTACACTGCCTGTGCACATCAATGTTCTGCTCTTATGGCCAAAGGGGCACTGGTGATATCTGTTTCCATCATGTTCAGTATATGTGCTGGGGCTTTGGTTAAGATCCAGCAAAACACTCTTGCATTCTTATATGTTACTTCTGATATCAGGGTGCTTTTTTTCAACAACTAGAAATAGTTACATTGTGCAGTAGTCCTTTTTTGTACACCTTGAAGTCTTACATTGTGTCTAGCTTACCACCTGTAAACTGTGTTGTACTAAACAAGAGAGGGACATATATTGCCCTCTTCTTAAAGAGGTTTCAGTAATGTTTACAAAGTTAGATAATTAGTACTCTAAACAATATTGACTAAGGGTTATATCTAATGTAGTCTTTCTGCTGACGGAAGGTTTGTTGATCCAATGAAGACTTCTGTCAGGGATGTGATCTTCACAAGGGTCCTCTCCCTCCTGCCTCACTCTACTTCTGCAGCCTCATCCCCACACCACCTCTCATGCTGTTCCAAAGGATACTCCAACCCTACGGAGCCAATGTTGGTGAGTTCACAGGAAGCTGTAGGAATTGACGAAAGTCTCCTCTCCATTTTGCTGACAGAAGCCTCCATTGGATCAAATAGTGTTCTGTCAGCAGAGGGACATTATTGGATACGACCTACAATTTAAGATGTTTCTAAGGTTGAACTTGTTGAATCTCTTCACTGTTTGTGAAGTATCTGCCAGGTTACATTAAGCAGAACTGTTTTTGCTGTGGTTTACTGTTTCATTAAACACATTTGCTGAGAGAACCCTATGGGTGTAGGGTCAGGGCAGACATTCATCTGCGTGTGCATAGAGTGATGTTCTGGCCACTGCTGTTATTCTGCGCTCCCCTTTGTATGTGTATTCACTCACCCTGGATATAATATTCACTCACCCTGGATATACAAATACAGGGCTTTTGGTCTTCGCTTATTGTGGTGTTAATGCAAGGAAAAATACTTTTCAACAAAGCTTTCTTTGAGAATAAGCTTTGGCCAGATTGACCCACATGAATCTAATATGTTGTCCTTGGCAATTCAGAATTCTTGCTTGGGCTAAAATAACTGAAACCTGAGTAGTCAACAAGTGTGTGGGAGGAGCTGCAGAACAGAGCTGTTAGAGATGCAAGTCTACAGCCAAGTGAGACGTAATAAGCCGCAAGCTGCTTTTATAAAAGCTGTAACCCGATGTACCGAAAGGAATTGTGCTTTAACATAAATTGAACATATTTCAATACTGTCAAGCCTGGGACTGATAGTCTTTTCTGTAGTAAAACATGTTGCTGCTCTTGTAATATAAACTGCTTTGTGGCTTTGGATATCCATTCTGTGAACTGGACACATCTCTGAAGGCAAGTATACCTCGAAAGGTGTTGTTGGTTTTAATAGGAGAGAGAGAATTTGACTTTGCAATTTAGATGGCACAAATTATGCAGTTGTAGCTTTACAGCTGCTAGCAGTTGTTTTCTAACCAAATACATTGTGTGGGGAGGAGCACATGTTACAGATGCATGTAGTTAATATGAAGTTATTTACAGGTTTCGTTTTCGATACCTTTGTTGATGTAACAACCTTGTGTAAAGTTACTAGGAATCCTGTCCTCCTCTCCCCCCCTCCCGCCGGTGCTTGACTTGACATTCTTTCTGTTGCCCCCTCTCCTATAGAGGTAATTAATTTTTGTAAGCCATCTCAGATATCGTAAATATCTGACATCTTCTAATGTGTGGTACTACTACAGCAGCAAAAGGTTTGGTTTTGCTGGTTATATGTGCAGTATTGGCTTCAAAAAACCCTTTTGTTTGCAATTCAATTTATTTCAAGGCTATATTCCATTTTGCTTTTATTGTAGATAATGTTGATTTAAAATGTGCATTTTTAGAATCAAAGTTTTAGTACACTTTAATCAAGGAAAAAAATTAAATAACACTGACACAATGTTGATTTCAGGATTATATATCTCAAGTGGTATAGATAAAGATATGGCTGTATGGTGAAACAACAACAACAACAACAACCCCCCCCCCCCCCAAACAACGAGAGCTGACATAAACTGAACTCCATCTGAGTAGCTGTCAGGAGCAAAGCACTAAATGCATTTCCAAAATAAGTACTAATAATTTCACCATCTTAAAAACAATATTAAATCTTAGCCTTGAAAAAGAAGTAATGCTCAGTTAGCAAAACAACTGAAAAGGGTTGGATATTGAAATATTTTCCCCAGGCTTTCATACACTGGAGGGATAGATTATTCCTACAACAATACCCATGACTAAAATCCATGTTGAATGTAAACTGATGCTGTTCATTAACAACCTTTTCTATGGACTCATGGCATAGAAGCTGCTCTTGCATAAGAGCAAGCAACACAGAATAATTTTATGCAAAAATATTTTTCAAATTGTTTTGAATTTAACCGAAAACTAGAGACAACTCATCATTAATATATATCAGTAGCTCTCAACATTTTAGCTACATTGATTTTTGTAACCTTTTAAAGGCAAAGCAAAATGGTCAATTAGATAAGCCTTGTGTTGTTCAATTAGCCTTGTGCTTAAAGTGATTTTCATTGGCAAATGTCCATGTTAACTGGGATGATGTAGCAATTTTGAATACTTTTGTAATAAATTTAAGCAGCCTTGGAAAGGCTTCTGCCTTGAAAGGCAGCCAACAAATATTTTAAAGAAATTAAATACATAAAATATTTTTTTATTCGAAGACACCAAAATAATTCCGTTTTGCAACCTTAGTTGTAGGCATTATTTTCCCGGTCTTGTACTAGGGATCTTTGTCTTAGTCAGTCTCTTGTGAGCAACTGGTTAGTTGTCTGCATAAGGCAGGCTTCTCTAACTTGGTGCCCTGTTTTGGACTTCAACTCCAGCATGGCCAATGGCACTAGGTTGGGGAAAGCTGCTGTAAGGCCTTGTAAGTAGTGTCTGTCATACTTTGATAACTTTCACTGATAGCAGTCTTATACTCATTTTTTGCAGTCTGTGCAATCATTACAAATATCTTTGCTGTTTGGGCTTTATTAGTCACAGGTTGAGAATTCTATATCTTTAGGATTGCATAATAATGAATATGAAATTTCAAGATACCAGTCTAAGTGGCTGAAGGGTGACTGTTAACTTCCATTACGATTGCCAATGGCCATTCCAAAATATTTTATTTATTTAGTTAGTTAGTTAGTTTATTGCATTTCTATACTGCCCAATAGCCAAAGCTCTCTGGACAGGTCACAAAAATTAAAACCATGATGCTTGTTTGAAATTGATGACTTTCAATGCATTCAACAATCGTTTGTCAATCAATTGTGTTTCCATACTCTGTGCAGAGACACCCCTTGGGTAGTGTTCTTGCATATATGCTCATTGCAGTTTCTATGGATTTTCTCCATCACTCAATTGAATTTTCAGCTCCATGAGGCTTTGGATCAGTAGCCTTCTTTCTTAAAATATCAAATTTCAGCTTGCTCTGCTGTTAAAACCTGTTCATCATAGCTTTCTATTTTTATTGAAGTTCAAGTTACACTGTTCAGATTCATGAGTTGTGCATTCCATGAGAAGATTATCATTAAGGAGCTAAGATGCTAAAGATTGTTTGAGGCTTCATTGAAACCTCCTGTGGGAGCATGGATGGTGAATACCTTCTCTATTGGAAAACTGTTCCTCTTAGTTTTCCTCTCCTTTCTGTGCATAAGGAGGAGGAGAAATGGCATTTCTCACTTATTTGAAACCATTTCGTTTTGGCAAGTAACTTTTTCCCTGTAATATTACATGAAATCCCGACTGTTTTTAAAAAAGTTTGTACTGTGAAAGAATGCTGAGCTTCTGTTATGTTCTAGAAGCTTATTATTTCTGTGAGGTTTATATGCCTTCCAACCCAACGTGCATTTGAGAAACAAATGTGAATTAACAGGAAGAAAATAGCAAAGAACCAATTATGGAAGCTTGCCAAAAAAAAAAAAGTATGCTGTGGACTTCACTTCTCTTTGAAGAAAAGCATGATAAATTGCTAGGACTCAATGTAATTTAATACTGAAAGATCTGCAAAGAGAAACCCCAAATTGGAGTAGGAATACTTCATAGATAAAACTCACAATACGTTTTTCCCTCTGGCTTCTTGATGTAGAGACTGCATAGGAGGGTAGGGCAGTAAAAGAGGAAGGGATCAATAAAAAAGAGAAAAGGAAGATTGATTGGAAGTGAGGCCTAGGATTTGAGAGCAAGGGCATAAACAGAACATGAAAAGGAAGAAAGGACATTGAATTGTTATGGGGAAAGGTTGAGAATAGCTTGGAAATTTAGTAGTAGAATGAATAATACAGGAGAAAAACAACTTTCTGGTAGTGAAAATTGCTTTCAAAATGTGTCTGTAAAAGCTCCTCAGTACACACTTTATAGATTTTGCTCCCTTATTAAATACTAATTTTGAGAAATAGTGTTCCTCCATTACAGGGATGGGGAATCTGTGTCCTCCGGATACTGTCTCCAACTCCCATCAGCCCAAGCCAGCACGGCCAATGGTCAGGAATGATGGGAGTGTAGTCCAACAGTGACTGGAGGGCCTTCGGTTCCCCACTCCAGCTCTATTATTTTTAACTCTCAGCCTCAGTGGTAAATTTGTGTCTGGGCTATACCATTTCAGACTGCAGGTGGAGACTCAAATGATGGAATGCTGCTCAATATTTAAAAAGTGTGCACATAGAAAGAAAGCTGGACATTGCAGAGAAGGCTTCTAATGTAGACTTTCCCCTGATGTTAGTTTTCTATGTGTAGGAATCTTTGTCATGAGGGAACATTCATTCTTGTTTGTCTGTGTCTGCTGTTAAATGTGGTACATCCCAGACAGTTTTACCACTTCAGTGAGAACTAGGTCTGAGTGCGAAGCTGCACTGCTTCGCAAGCAAGTGTACAAAATCACCAAGTGCCTAGAGACTTTTAAGCATAAATCAGCTCAAATAACAAGGATTAGTTTGTAATTCTAGTGCAATGTGTGATAGATATGAAGGAGACTGGAAATATTGGTATTGTAGCATGAATGAGGGGGGAAAACAACAATTCTGTACTTAAGAATATGAATTCAAAATATGAATTCAAATATTATGTAATTTAATCGTGATGTTATTTTTCTCACCAAATCTTTCCTGAACTAAAATATTAACAATTCAAATCTTATAGGCATGCAATGATTTGTGTTGATCCACTTAGTCTGTATTTTGAATTGTTAAATCCTTATGACAAAGGTTTCAGGAATAACTCTTATTTAATGTTTTCCTTTTGTGTTAAATAAAACTGTGTTTGCTAGGATAAGAATTTGGAGGGGGGCACTTACCGGGGAGGATCATTGAGTGGGCAAGAGGGAGGGAAGTGCTTAATTCTGCCGTGCTTGCTGATGTTTCTTGCAAATGTGCTGCTGGGTCCTTCTCTTTCTCCCCCTCCCCCTCAGGTGCTCATTTCCAGTTTCATAGCCTGACTGGAAAATAGAAATTTAAAATGGCTGGAACAGGTGAATTTGCGAAGTATAATTGGTGAGGAGAGAATGGGTTAAGTACAACTACTCCCCTACCCACTGATTTTCCTGCAGTTGCTCACCCGTCCCCCTTCAGTGTTACTAAGGAAACCATTGTTTCCCTTATAACTTCTAGTTCCGCCCTTAGATCCCTACGGTTGAGAACAGGTTTTGTGCGTCTTTGTGTGCGTGCGTGTATGTTAGTGTTATAATGTGTGTCGTTATAATAAATGGCTAAGCTACAGGGTTTTTTTTTCTAAATAGCATGGCATTTTTCCATTATTCAAAGTTGAATTCCATGGGACTTATAGTTATAAGTCTCATGGTTTTCAAAACTTATAACAGAAGACTGTATGCCTGAGAAGTGAGCTGTATCATAGTTCCCAGTTATAGTTTTTTAGCTGTTGAAGTTCTCCAAGGTCTGTCCATATGTAGGCACATACAAAATGAGAAACAGAATAAGATCCACGAAGAGGATCCAAGGCAGTTGATCTTGCTGAGGATGTTGGCACCATCCTGCTTCCACTCTGTGTTTCCAGTTAGGAGGTGAAGGAAGGAGGCTGATCTCCAATCCTTCTGTGTAACTTGATAAGATGAGGATTTCCCATGAGGTCAGGGAGGGTTGTGTAAGTGGCTTGTGTTCTGTATTGTTTCAGAATATTTGGTATCTAGTAATGAAAAGTGTATATAGACAAAAAGAGTCATAAAAAATTCAGCATGCAAACAGATAAAACTATGGCTTTTTTTTTAAAAAAAGTTCTTCTTTGTAGAATATCAAGGATCTTGGTGGGGTGGAGAGAAGAAAATGGCTTTGGAAGGGATTTATACAAGTCTGTCCAGGTAGACGACCTGCTGAAGCTAAATGTTTGGAATGGAAAGCAGGAGAAGATATCCACCTAAATAAAGAAAATAATTTGCATGCTGAGCAGGCGAAGCACTCAGATGCTTGAATAATTTCAGAATGAAATTTTAAAATATACATTCTGTTCCAATTATATTGCCAGTAAAGTATTAGCTTGTGGTTTCAAAAGGTGACTTCTTAATTTGTATTTATTAAGGATTGCTGTTCTATAGCATTAAGCAACTATAGTTTTCATTTAGTGATTTACCTATATGTTCAAGACATATCAAACTATTTTAATGAAAAATGCCTCTGTTTACTAAAGCTGTTAGGTTATTAAAAGCAAAGTAATCAATACAAATTTTCATTTTCTTGCCAGTAATTATTTTGTGCTAAAATCTAACATTTGGTGTTATTTCTTAAAAGACATTTAAGTCAGTGGCAGTTTTCTAAAATGTACTTTCAATGTACATAATTAACACCTAAATAATATTGCATTCAGAAACAAGCATTTCTTCAAGAAAGCTTTTTATGTGGATTTAGAATCCGTCGAACTTATTGTTTGGCAACACAGCCAAACCCCATGATAAAAGTATTGCAAATATAAAGCTGCCCTTTTAACGAGAAATTCCTGTGTGGATTCTCAGTGGCAGTCTTCATTTTCTTATCTGAATTTTAGAACTTTACCCATGATAAGTTGTTTTGTGTGCTTTAAAACAGGCTTTGAACACTTAGGAAGTGGAGCCAGGACTTTAATAACTCCTCCATTCTGATGTATTTTGTCATGACAGTTGTCTGGTGCCTGCAAAACAATGAGGAGTAACAGCTTGTCTTGGGGCATACTGAATGAAGTATGAAATGTTATTGATGAAGGAATGGCAGCAGCTTGAACTGAATTCATAAATGTCCTTTGGCTTTATTACCAACTTTATCAGCCTCGGTTATATCTTCTTGTTCCAAGTGCACACATGGCACTTGATCTTCATGTGTCACTTACATGTTGCTAATCTGAATGTGAGGGCAACGGCTTTCTCTGCAACGTTCTTATTACTACTACCCTTCTGAATGACAACAATCATTATACAGAGCATCTAACTCATGAAGGAAGAGGGTCCACAGCGACGTAGGTTTTCTTCATGTGCTGGGGTTTCGTTTCCTCCACGAGGTGATGGTCGAAAACTTGTCCGGAATGCTTCATTCGGAGGATACAACGAATTTTCACCAGTTTTTCGAGGTTTGTTTTGTCTTTTTTATGTTGTCACAAAAATAGTTCTGCTTGTAAAAGCTTTCAGATACACTACTTTTTTAAAAAAGCCATTTACTAAGATGTTTTCTGAAGAAGCTGGATTCATGTTGAATTAAATCGAGATTTGGAAATAATGATTTGTTGTTTATACATGTTGTCAGATAGCATTTTCTTTAGGCTTTGTGTAAATAGCTGTGGTCCATTTGTAGATTGAGTGTGATTGTACTTAATTAGAAATGTATTTGACTGGCTATGAATAGTGTTTTTCTTGTCTGCAGTTGGTTATACAACCAAATAATTTTCAAGTAAATGGAACATCATTTCTGATTCTATAGATTCTGAAAATGATATCTAGAACTTTTTAGCTCTTCAATTGTAAAATATCATTTTTTTTAACTGATGGTATGTTAAATGAATGATATATCCTCAATCTTTACATTATTTAGTAATAAATAACTTGGAACTGCTCATAATGTGGATATGATTTGCATCAATTCTAGTGGATTTAAACAGTTCTGAAAGAATATAAGGATGCTGTAAAAGTAAGTTACTGCTATTGTACTAACTTTTAATAAAGTTGGTTTATTTAAAAATTATGACTTTCTGGCTAACTGACTTCTAATGTACCTATTACTGGTCCACTTTTTCTGTTGTAGTCTATCGTTTGACTACAAATATGCTATCAGTCACTTAGAAATTAGAAGTAATAGTCTCTGTTTTCATGTTTTTTGTGTAAGCAATAAACATATATTGTGTAAGCAATAAACATATAAGCAAGAAAGGCAAATAGACTTGATTTGTATACCCACGACTGTAGACAATTACTGTAAAGTTCTGCATTAACATAACCAGTACAACTGGCTGGCTGTCAGGACATTTGAACCAGTAAGCCAGTAAGTTGCGTAATTCTTCTCTTACATACATCGATTATTTATAGACTGAGGTTTTGCCTTACCTTATTGAAAACCCCGTTTGTCTTGTAAAATGTTTAATACACTCAGGTGGTAAAGTGAAAGAAAGTAAGAACCCATTTTGACTTGAAGCCTTATCTTATATTAAGTTAGTATGTACTTATGTATGTGTGCTAGATCTCAAATGCAACTAGCTATGGGCACAAAGTAATGTTAACACCAATTATGCTCTCTTACCTTAATTATAACTCTCTGTTTACTATCTGGAAAAACTATACAATATTATTTTAAAGTTCATGCTATTTTTAATATGTTAGTAACTGATATTTGATTTATATTCTTTCATATCAGTTTGTGTGGATTTAGTTAGCACATTGGCTTGCTATAAAGGGCAGATTACACATTGTGGAGGGTTATATTAAATTAAAGAATGGTATTTGAATTAGCAGGTTCTTTACAATGTACATCTTCGGAATTCATATTAATTTTAAGAATGTAAGGTTTCTGGCCATATTATTAATACTTCCATATTTTATATACCTTTTGAGGTGATAAATCGCATAGAGTTCAATAGAACATAATTTCTGTATGAATGTTTTGAGTGGGGCTTTTTTTTTACAGAAAAATATATAAATCTGTTAGTCTACATAGACTAAATGGGTTATGAATTAGAAACAGTGTGTACAAGTTTATATTGGGTGTCAGCTTTAGATGGGGGAAGGGGCATTCGGAGTCTGGCCTGGATTCGTTGTAGCCCTAGTAGGCATACCATGTTGATCCCTACTATTTTTCTACAGTTTCTAGCTTTAGGCAATGTCGTTAGGAGCAATTACAGACAGAATTGCTTTACTTAAAATTGCCTACAAGTGGATTCATTGCACCCAGGAATCAAATTAATTCAGCCACTTTCCTTCTGTATTTTGTTGACCATTGAAGACATAGACTGGGTTTGAAATGACACGATGATACACAATGGGTTAAATAAGCCACTGTGGTTTATTTAACCCACTGTGGATTATCATGTTATCTGGCAGTCACCTTGGTTTATTTGGGTCTCCTACAGAGTTGTGCAGCAAGAGCGGTTCAGATGGCTGTCATCCTGCTCCTTGCATGTGTTCTTTGTGTAATGGAAACAGCTTACACGGACTATTTCACCAGTGTTTTTGGGGGAGGGAAATGCGCAGTTGGGAACACCTTAAATAATCTATGCCAGCAATGTCTATAGAAGAAATATACATCTGTGCTTTAGCAGTATTGAGAACACTTTAAGGCATCCATGCCGGCAATGTCTATGGGGGCAGGGGAATGCACAATTGTGCTTTAGTGCTATAGTGTTTTAGTGAAAGAGCACTACAGTGCTCCAAAGTGCACTACTGCCACTGGGGGAAACACAAGGAATGGGTTTTGAGGGTGTGTTGGGAGAGGCATCTATGTTGAGAATTTGTCCCGTTCCTGTTAACTTCCAACGGTTTACTTGCGCCACCCCTTTTTTTGGTGCCCCCCCCCCCCGGGTTTTTGCTTTTTTATATGTAATTGCACATGGTTTTGATGGCACGTTGGGTGCCTCCAACTAGGGGAGGTTGTATTTGACATTTTGTCTTGATCCTTCAAACTTCCAACGCTTTAGAGCTTCCACCCCCTTGTTGGAGTGATACTGAAAGTGCTGAATTAAGTCCCTGTACTTTATCCCACATTTCTCCCGTCTCATCGGGATATTGTAGAGGGTTAAAATGGGCTGCTACAATGTTGTCAATGGGTGAAACAGCACTACTGCTCAAGCGGGAGGACTGCAGCGTGACAGGGGCGGGGAAATGACTCCAATTATGCACCATAGCTTAATAAGCTACATGCAGTATCTTATTTGTCTGATTGTGAGGGGATAACAGTAGCTTATTTTCAAAATAAGCTACTGTGCATAGCTTATTAAGCCATCATGGCTTACAGTGATGTCCAAACCAGACCATAAATTTATTTATTTGTTAGTTTATTTATTTAAACATTTAGAAACTGCCTTTCATCTTTGTGGATACTAGGGTGGAGTACAAATAGAATTAAAATAATACATAGTCCAATAAAAGAGTGTATAAATTCCGTAAGCATGCCACTTCGTAGGACATATTGGATAATGTATAGGTTGCATTTCTGGTAGCAGTGCAATTCTTTCTGAAAAATGAATATCAAATAGCATCTTACGATAGGTGGAGATGTGCTAATCATTTAAGCTTTTGATACAAGATGTAAGGGCAGATTTGAGAATAAGTGAACTGTTCTTTAATCCATCTGCTAGCTATGGAAGTCACGTGACTCAGAAAATGGCCTTTAAAAACATCTTATATATTATCCTTCAGCACTAAGAGATGCAGAATTTCCAGAGCCCTTTGGCAAATCAAAATAAGCAGCAGTAATGTAATCTTTGAATACCTGAAGCCATCTATATTGTTGTGTTCTTTCTGTGGAAACATAGTTGTAAACAAATAGGTTTACTGTTGGTAAACTTATTTAGGATAAAGAAAATAATGCACGATAGAGTAGACCAAAAAAATATAGAGGTTGGTCCAAGTAATGATATTAGGGGTATTTATCAAACAGGAAATCAAATCAAGTTT
Source organism: Anniella stebbinsi (assembly GCA_029215795.1). NCBI lineage: Eukaryota > Metazoa > Chordata > Lepidosauria > Squamata > Anniellidae > Anniella > Anniella stebbinsi. The sequence goes on from JARDYH010000003.1 coordinate 53,975,986, forward strand.
TCAGTCAAAAACCGGAGCAATCATTGTGGGGGAGGGCTGAAGCATTATAGAAAAAGTATCTTTGAATCCAAACAAGAACATAATAGTTTCCTTTTTAAAAAATCAGAAATTACTATTCCAACTAAACAGAATTGGTGTATACTAATCAGTCCCAAGCAAATTTGACCTGAAGTACATTAAATAATGTTGGGTTTCTCCAGGCTACTGTTGGTCCTCTTCAGGAGCTGGGGAAGCAGAAGGCAGCTCATATGCCTACTGCTTTAAGGCTGCACTATAGAGAACATCCTGAAGATAAACAGCATGGTGGAGGAAGGGGGAGAAGGCAGCATTTCTCTTCTCTCCCCGTCGTCCCCCTGCTCTTTGAAATTAATGTTGTAGGCTGATTTCCTTCTTACTGTTGGCTTTAACAAACATGCATATTCTGGGCTTAAATAGCTTATAGACAAACTGCTGCTATGGTAATTAGGCCTGCAGGGCAGGCAGTACAGGCTGCAGCAGCTTTATACTGGGTATTGAGCTTTAAGAGAGCCAGGAGACTGGAAAGATGGATTTTTTTAGCAGTAAAATGGAAGGTTTGTGAATGAGCAAAAGACGATGCTGTTAGAAAAAAATAAGTTTTAAGTTACATTTAGCACACTTACATCTTTTATTAGATCATAATATAGGTTCAGTAAACTGTTTTCCTGGCCTTCCCTGTTTCCCTGCCTGCAATATTCCATCTTCATGTAAAGGTCTAATTCCTTTCTGTCTGTTGGTACTTGAGGGTAAAATATATTAATCATCTGATGCTGACTTTTATATATAAAAGTCCGCAACAATATCTGAAAAATATTTACATTTTCTGAACTGAATCAAAACTGATCTTGCTATTTAAGCTTTATTGACTGAAAATATTTCAGTGATAGCTGAACCCAAACTAGACCCAAACCAGAAAGTAACACACTGTTTTCAATACATGATTTGACCAGGAAAAATGAGTTAAGTAGTGGAAATAGTTACATGAGTGAACTAAGATGATGATGATGATGATGATGATTTTGCGTACTGTTGTGACTTACATCGCAGCACCATATTCATTTATATTTAGAACTGCTAGAATTACAGTTATGAAACAACTTCTAGATGAGAGCTCTATATTAAATTACTCGTTTTAGCTTGCTTCTCAAAAACTTTCTTCCTAAGTCTGTTAATACTCTGCATTTTTGTAGCGAAAACTTTATTACATATATGCCTTTTGTTCTGTTCTTGTGACTTGCAGAAGAGAAATATTCTAGATACGTGCTGAAGAAAAATATTCTTGATTTACATAACCTGTTTTTCAAGATACTGCAGCAGAGAAACTCTGTTAGTAGATAGTATACATTGGATGATCAAATCTAAACCAAAAGAGTATCTGTGTTTGGGGATGAGCTTCGTGAACCACGAGTTTCATGCATCCTATGTACAGCAATGAAACAAGCCAGGAAACAGCAGTTCATCCATACTTGCTATTAAATGTAGGTTCTTGACTTGTTTCCCTCCTCATGCAAATTGAGGAGCAAAGAGGCTGCATGTGGTAGCACAAAGCTTGTCTTACCCTGACTTATTAAGATAGGATTTGATTGTATAAACACAGCCAGTGCATACATAAAGACTAGACAGTCATCAAATTTCCTGGTTGCAATTCGTCTTTGTGGGGGGAAATCATGCATTTATCTGAGGTTGTGCTTCTTATTTCTGCTGCAGCACTTCCCTGTAATGAAGAGATGGGTTCGATTTTAAATGAATAGTAGTTTGCTCAAGTTAGAACTGCTGTAGCTCAAAGAGTGAGCAAAGCTTCAGCTACATGTGGCTATCTTTCAAATATAGTCTATTCTTTTCGTTGTCATATGTGAAGTACAATGGAAATAAGGCTGCAGGTATTGACCTTAGACATTTAAATGTTGTGTGAACAACCCTGTTCACAAAACATTTCTTGGGATTGGTATTGTGTCTACTGGCCCTGGCCCTTTTCCAAAACTTCATACAAACATCTGAAAAGAACCTGTAAACATGTAAGTTGCTGCTTAATCCATGTTAAGAATCCAGAATTCCTCTAGGGAATTTCCCAAGTTCCTGTTGGGAAGATAGAATTTCTACTCAATATGTGTCCCAGGGATTTTGAATGGATATACTAAATACATTCGGTACTCTGAAGAATGTAGGTATTCAACCCTGCCTTTTAGCGTAATAAACGGAAATATGGTGTAAGCCTGATTTGGCTTTGCACAAATTTTCTGACTCATGCTGTCTTGTAAGATGTTGATTGGTTCACATCTGTAGAGGCGTATAATAGTATATGTGAACACCATATTGTTTAATAATCTTGATGGATGTTAGAACTTCTTTAAAAAGTGAGACAACAGCTGCTTTTTTAGTTCCACAAGGCATTGTATTCGAGTTGCTCTAAGCTGGAGGCAGCCAGCAAGCACATGGCCAAAACCATTTTGAAATGACTTAAACGAGAACTTGTAGGTAAAGCTGTATATGTATCTTGTTCCTTTATACCCTCATAGACTAAAGCTTTTGCTTTTTAGTCAGGTCTAGGAAAACCTCTTTTCATTTTGTATGTTGGATTCCAAGTAATTTGTTTTCCTAATTTTTAAAACTTTTTTTTTGCATTGCACCAAACTTCGTCTGGATTTAAACTCTCTGGGCTTATATACACACCGAAATGTGTAACATGTAGTGCCAGATTCAGGTTTTTGTGGCCGCTTGGGCAAGACACCCTCAATGGGCCCCTCTCTTAGTCTACCTTCTCACCGTCATTGTCACCAATTGCTATTGCTCCTCGCACTTTCTTATCATTGCTATCACTTGCTTCATTGACAGGCAGAGAGCTAATGAACAAGTAGGCAGTGGCATTTACTGCTCTTCCTTTTAACCACCACTGTTCTCTGGACCAGAGCAAGAGGCATGTGAACAAGCAGGTTGCAATAGTAAAGAGGAGGAGCAACTCTTTGGTGGGGCCCTGTTGGGGTGTGGGCCCTCAGCAGGTGCCCAACCATGTTTACCCTTAACCCCAGCCCTAGTAACATTGGATATTTTGATTCAATATGGTCATATTTAGATGATCAAGTCTTGCCTTGCTAGGTTAGGAAATGTATGAACTTCAGGTAACCATATGCAGCCCCTTTGCTGCCAATGTGTTCCTCTCTTCATGCAAGTTTGATACAAACCAGGAAATAGCAGTTAATTCTAAGTTCCCATTATGTTTGAACTGGGAACTATGTTAATGGCTTCCAAGCAAACCAAGATTCAGAGGCCAACTTTAAACCATGGTTGACTAAAGAATCATGGATTGCTTGAAGCTATTAACCATAGTTCCTGGTTTGGATGTAATAGGAAGCTAAGATTAATTACAGCTTCCTTGTTTGTTTTGCTGCTTGCGGAAAGGGAGGAACAAAGGGGTTGCATGTAGGTACACACAAAGCTCATGTATATCCTGGCTTATTAAGGCATGAGTTGATCATCTGAGATAGGCTTGGAATAATTGCGGTATCTCTGAATGCCTAGAAGGCTAAAAGAAAAGTACTGTCTGTTCAGAGGGATGGAGTTGATAACTACCATTTATGTTACTTTTTGAAATGTGTAAGGGAACTGGCTGCAGGCACAAGATTAGAAGGTTGAGAATCTTTTTCTGGTCCTGGGTGTCCAGTTCTTTTAATATGGCCTTAATATTAAACAATGTTTTCCTAGTTTTTAAAGTATTATGACACTATTTGGGGAACAAATAATGATGTTTGAATCCCAATCCTAAATATATTTAGTCAGAATTTAATGGATATGTATTCTAAGTAAGTGTACTTGGTATGTTTAAGATTTTGTCCTTAGTGATATATGAAATACACTGAATTGTTGCAACCATTCTTTTTAAGGTTTTGACAGAGGGAAAGATGATGCATCACAAAGTAAAGATGATTCTCCACAGTCTATGTCAAAAAGCAAGGTAAGCACATTAACCTCTTAAAACCAGTAAACAGTAAAAAGCATAGTTCAAGTTGCTACATCTAAGTGAGTTTAGGTACTTTGTTCCAATGAATGTAGTATTTTCAAGAGTTGTTTCATTGGTTCAGTGATGAGTTGACGATGCACACTGTTTCTAAATAGCTTTATACTCTAGGTAAGTATATATTTAGTAGGTTAAGAAGCTCACGCTTCAAAATTAAGACTGATTGTACCTTTTAAATTAATCTTTCAATTATGAGTCTAGTACTGCTTCATACTAGTATGTGGTAGAAAGAAGCCAAGCTCTAATTGAATCATAGCCTCATAACCCTTTTCATCCTGGACCAAGATGAAGTTGATGATACGTTGATACTAATCGCAAGTAACATAATGTTGAATGAGGGAAGTGTTCAGAAAGTATATTTTTTGCACACCAGATTAAGTGACTTTTAAAATAGTAAGGAGAGTCATACCTATCGGTCGTCTTTGGCTTTATCACAGGTGTTTGATTAGTGTTTTGAATACTTCATATTCAAAACACTAATCAAGCACCTGTGGTATAGCCAAAGACTACAGATAGGTATGACTCTCCTTACTATTTTAAAAGTCACTTAAAGCATGTTTATATTTTTTTTATAAATATGCTTCAGGCATCAAAAAGGGGAAGGTAGTTTCTTCTAGATGTAGTTGATGTGTTGATTTGCAATGAAAATCTGTGTTTCAGTTTGGCAATGGAAAAGATAAGAATACAGTTATCATTTTCTTATGCATTATACTGTACGTATACATATGTACTATATAATTATGATGAATTAATTTCACGGATGTTTGTTTGTTCCAGAATGAACTATGCAAACTTTTGGGAGAATTATCTATATTTTCATGATACGTGAGTGGGAAAACAAACTCTGTGAGTTGGGTCTAGGTTTAGCCATATTTAGGGTAGACCCATTGAAATCAATGGGTTTAATCAGATCAAGTCTGGATCCAAGCCTTTAAATGCCATTTTGTCAAAACTTTCCAATTACATAAAGACAAAGGCAGGCAGGCAATGATGTACCAAATTTGTTCATAACTGGACAGTATTTGTAGCATTTTGCAAATCAAGGCTCATATATTTTTACAGACATATTTATATCCCCAATTTTTGAGTAGTAATTTTGTCTTTTTGTTATTTAATGAATATATAATATATATGCTTATTTTATAAAACTTACTAAAATCTAGTTGAACTAAGACAGCCTTTATGACAGCTTGCCCTTTAACTGAGTAACTTTGTGGTTTATGGAGGAATTCACACAACCACGTTCATGTAATAATTAGCACGGAAATATTAGCTTCTACAACAAAACTATTTTAATGTGACCTAGGCTTGATGTTGCTTTGGTAATGCATGCAGGTGACAATTGTGTGGATTGCTTGGATTTTTTTCTTAACTTTTCACACCATCACTTCATCGCCATCAGGGCTGCTCCTTCTGGCATGGAAGGAAATCATAAATATGGGAAATTCATGAAGGAAATCATAAACATGGGAGATTCATGTAATTGGTGCTTACATATATTACTGCTCAGATGTGGAACTCCAAGAAGTAGTTTCCCAGCAGCTGATATCACAGAGGCAAAGGAGAAAACATGCACTACCTATCAATAGAAGAATGATCAAGGTCGCTTGTTTGAGTCTTGAAGCTGATTCTGAGGAAGCACTTTAGAATGGCCCTCTTGCAAACCAGTCTAAAAGCTGCATATTTACCTCCAAAATCCAAAATCAGACATACAATTAAAACATGTTTTAAAATTTTAATAGCTGTGTAAATGTACTACTTTTGTGTAGTGGAATCTACTCCATTGCAGTACTGACATTTCATGAGCACTAGTGCCTATTAGTTCCAGTCCCGAAAAGCATGCAGGAAGATCTATATATACAGTGATGCTTAGTTTCTAAATAGAAACATTCCCCACCCCTTCAGTGCCACATTGGAAATGCATCCTGGATTCTACAGCAGCTGCTGATGCATCCCTGCCATATGTGTACTGCTGTTCAGAATGTATAAAGCTTGTGTGTAGCCATAAACAATTGAATTGGGGCCTTTCTGTCTCATCTTTTCATATTGTACTACCACATTGAAAAAAGTAAAAGCAAAAAAGTTTTGGAAAACTTAAATTAGTAAGAGAGTTTTTGAGAAAATATTAAATCCAGCCAGAAGACTTGTTTAGTTCCTGGATATCTTACTATTAAGTAAGTCCTGTCAATCCAACTTCTGTTTTGATGTACAGGAAAACAAACGCCTTATAACTTACACAACGTTTATTTTTAGTCAGGAGCAGATGCTTAATGTGTTAACTTGGTTACCATAACTTGGTGAGTGATCGACTGCCGGAATAGCTCTGCAACTCTACGGGTTTTGGGCAGCATGTGTAAAGAAACAATTTTTAGACTGTAAGACAAGATTGATAAAATGCATGTGCTGCCACAGCAGTATGTTGGCTTGCTGTAAATGAAGGCTCTGGTTTAATAAAGAATTATTTTCAATGTTACAGTACGTAAGTGGAGTAAAGTTATAGATATCTAGAAGCATGGTGTTAGGGACAGCAAGCTGTAATAGTGTTTTGGGTAGCAGCGGTATATCATTTTTAGGGAATAGAACTTATGTTTATTTGGAGAAAGTACTTCCTTTCGATTTCATTTACAAGCTCCTTTTTTGTCTTGATCAAATGAAACAACATCAGGATAAAACTTAGAAGACTACAAACTCAAAGAAACCTTCCTGGTTTCCATACTTCATTTAACTGGAGTTTGTCTGCCTGAAAGACAGCTCGTATACTTTCTTCATTATTTTCTTGTGTGATTTATATTTTCAGTCAGAATCTAAGCTTTATAATGGATCAGAGAAAGACATTACAACTCCTTCCTCCACCACTTCCTCAACTACCAAGCTCACAAAGAAGGAGTCCCTTAAGGTAAGTTGCTTTCTAAAACAGTACACCTACAGTTTCTAGCCTTATGTGACTATACAGTATACACTTTCCAGTTTACTCAAAAACTAAAAATGAGATACACATTTGGCAGCAGAAATATGAGATACTCATGTCACTGCTACTTCAGCCAGTGAGCCTGTTGAGACAACATGATAAACCATTAGGCTGCTAATCCTTTTGCAGCAAATGGTTAGTGAGTATGTTTAAACCGTGGATATGTAGCCAACATGGTTAGGAGTGGTTCACATGGCACACTAAGTCATGGTTCACACGACATGCAAAGCCATAGTATTTAGCTCAAAATGCTTAACCACCATGGCTTAGTATGCCATCTGAACATGGTCAATGTTTTTTCATTCCTACATTACCATCTCAAGGAGAGTGGCTACAGACGAAGAAGGCTATGGTGTGTTTGCAACTAGGGGCGAGAAGTGGTTTCGTGCACTATCCGCCACCACGAAAGTGATGTGACCATTAGTTTCTGCCGGAAATAATAAACATGTCACAAGCTTATAGCCACTTCATACTAGATGAAAGGTTTAAGCTTATAGGAATAGTATTAAATTTCAATCAAGGTCTGATTTTTCTTTGAACTTGGGAGTGTTTTTAAAAATACTTAGACGTGTCTGCTTTTCTTACCTAAACTGCTGAATAATTTTGTGTGACATTTCCAGTTTGCACAGAGTATTGGGGAACATCAGATGCAGCCTAAGAGAATTCTCAGTCTGCATATCCCACCTCTTCCAGGTTAAGAAGCCCACTGAGTCCACTGTGCCCAAGGGCCCCCCAAATCCCTGTACCAGTCAGCACTGACAGAATATTAAGGAATGACAAAGCTTTATGTTAGATGGGCAGCTATTCTAAAACTGCTCTTTTTTCTTTTATTAATTGAACTAGGCATCTTGAATTCATGGTTCTATGATGACCTTTGATTTTTGCAAGTCTAGTTGATTCATAAACTTCTTTCCATCCACTTCTGTTTCTAACCCTGTTCGTTATTTATTCTGTCTTTACAGGTTCAAAAGAAAAATTACAGGGAAGAAAAGAAAAGAGCCACAAAAGAATTACTTAGCACAATCACAGACCCATCGGTCATTGTTATGGCCGACTGGCTGAAGGTCAGAAAGTGTGTGTAACATGAGTAAAAGTTGTAGCTGCTGTCTGCTGTTCATTTACCAAAATAGAAGAGACTTTAAATCCTATTTGGCTGCTGATGTTTACCACTAGCAGAGATTCTGTTAATTCTATCCTAGAGGTTTAGTACTTGATGCATACGAAACCTAGCTGTTACTTTACTGTGGTTGCCATGGCTACATCTGTCTGCAGTGACTAATTGTGTTGATGATCCCTTTGTATTACATATAATGTGAATTATGAGAGATTCCTCTGGTAACTGAACATTCAAGGTCATTGATGTACTGCTACTTTAAAACGGGTGCCTTCTTGCAGACTTCCCCCCACCCCCACGTCTTTTCATATGTGATGGTATAAAACTTGGGGAACTTCACATTTGTGAATTTCAATAATGATAGGAATAGCTCCAGCATATCAAAATAATCTAAGCTGCTTAATTGCAGATTTCTTGCATGTTAGTAGATGTCGTAAATGTCTCATACTGATCAATAAAATATTCAGCTGGGGATGTTGCTGTTTGGATGTTGTTTTACTACATTTTTAAAAATTGACTGGTTACATTTGTATCCTACCTTTCCTTCAAGGTACTCAGGGCAGTATTTTCTTCTCTCAACAACCTGAGAGTTAAATTAGGCTTAGAGAGAGTGAGGCACCTGAGGCCACCAGGTGAGCTTAATTGCTGATTAGGGATTTGAACTTGGGTTCACATTTCAACCATACTCCCTAATCAGTAGACTGGACTAATGTCAGTTGAGACCATTCTGCAGACAAGGGAATCATCCATGTTTCTGCATTTATGCATATAATATATCATAGTAATTTAAACTGCAATCCTATCACAATTTACTTGGGAATAAGTCCCACTGAACTTACTGGGGCTTAATTCTGAGTAGACATATATAGGATTGCACTGCACAATTTCATTTCAGAGAAAAACTGCCTGCAATGGTATATTTAATATCTTTTAGTCACTCAACTTGTATCAAGGAACAATATGCAGACAGTAAGATGTTGTGGCTGTGTGTGATCATATGAGATTTGGATATTGGACAGGAACTTAGAAGTATATCTTCTTTAGTTCTACAATATTGAATGTTTATGTATACTGTGAGTGGTCTTCTCTGCCTGGGAGGGAAAGGATTGAAATATATATATAAATTTATAATTAAAAGCCTTCCTTTTTTCCTTGTTAAGATTCGTGGTACATTGAAAAGCTGGACCAAACTTTGGTGTGTGCTGAAACCAGGAGTGCTACTTATTTATAAAACGCCTAAAAATGGCCAGTGGGTGGGAACAGTGCTTTTGAACGCATGTGAACTCATTGAGCGGCCTTCGAAAAAGGATGGATTTTGTTTCAAACTTTTCCATCCTTTGGAGCAGTCTATCTGGGCTGTTAAGGTAAGTGAATATGTATTCTTGATGCAGGTGGTGTTGAATGGAACATTACACTAATGATATCCTAAACCTTTCTTCATCATTAAATATGAATGTCCTCAAAGTGCTTTCAGTTGTTATAGATTGGTCTAGCTCAGCTACCCCTTTGCTATTCACGCCTGATTTTCTGACATCCCCAAATCCTGAAAATTGTGGCTGTTCAGGTGCTTTCAACACTCAGTCTAGAAAAGTTGGAAAGGGCAGATCTGACCTTGTATGTATGCACTGTACTGTCCAGACTCTTAATGAAGCCAGGGTGGTTGTTGAAATGAAGCTTTCCTCAAAGTGACTTTGGACAGGATGGGGCTAAACAAAGTATTAAATAGCTTGGTTCTGGAGAATGAATAGGAGCCTTCCTTAGGTTCCTGGCTTCTTGATTGAATTTCAGCTGGTTAATTCAGTACAACAAAAGCCAGTCTTCCATGGGACAAATAAGTAGATGTTCTTTAAAAAAGAAGAAGAAAAGACCCACAAGGGGTAGCCAGATTGTTCTTTAACCTGTTAATCTATCTGGAGGTATGGATGCTTCAGTATTGTGGTTCATACTTCCTGCCAAGGCTTTCGTTTGGGCAGTGTACATATTACCTTGTGGATTGATTGACCATGGTGGTGATATGGAAGTGTGTTTATCTAGAGTTTCCATTGTTTGCTAACTTGCATGAGGGAATTCCTACTATTTCAATTAGACACACACCATGAACTTTTATTCCAATAAAGGCAGGTAGCTAGTATATTACCATCAGGATCCTTTTGCTTCTAGTTGCCATGAGTTTTTACCAATGCAGCCTTTCCCAGAATAAAGATGTATTAGACAAGGGGATGTCAATGAAATGTACATGTAAAAGCCATCATGGCCGAGCTTCTCAATAAAAGGAGGAAAGGTGGAATTAGATCCTATACATCAGGCAAGCAATATTTATGTGCCATTGAAATGATTATATGGAACAGCAATTATGCATCTGTTGTGGTATGATATTTCAAGTAATATTTAATAACCTTTTCAAGGAAGTTTTTTTTAAAAAACTATTAATTCACTGGTGTCCATTTTGTGATCATTGATGTTTTCCTCCTTCAAATTTGAATAAGTTTTGGTTAATAGCTGTAATCTCTATGATCGGATTAGCTGATGGTGGAAACATCCTATCTTGGCAGAAGATCACAGGGCAGTTTGCTGATAGCCTAGATTAATCAAAGCTGTACCTATGAAATCCACCACTCATTACAGAGATGTTGCTGTAGTAGTAGTAGTAGTAGTAGTAGTATATTTATAGCATGGAAGACATTATTTAACATCTTTTAAGTCAGGTCAGGTTTTAAAACCTTATTAGGGTTGAAATTGTGCATTTTAAATGTGCTGTGAGCTGACCTCAAACATGAAAAGCTGTCTTATACTGAGAGAGATAATTGGTCCATCTTGCCCAGTACATTTGACTGGCAGCAGCCTTCCAGGGTTTCAAGGCAGCTGAACTACCTCCCAGGTATTTCACAGTGATTGAAGGGAACAAGTATACAGATGGTATTGCCAATCCTTTCTTCCCCTTTGGCTGCTAGTTCTGCTTAAATGTATTTGTGCCATCATCTTTTTTTTGTTTTCCACCTCCAAAATGAATGTGGAATCAGAGTTCTTAATGCCACCAAAATACTGGCCTTTGTGAATGGGATAGCATTTTTAGAAAATTTTCAAATGTGGTCTTTTTGCGGCGTGGTGGTATGGGGGGGAAGCAAATGAAAATTTGAATCCTAAAGATCTCTTTAAAAGGGTATGGCAGGATTTCAGAAACAGGAGCAGTTACTAAAATTAGTCTGAAGAGCAGATTCCTGTGAAAGATGACAGTTCCTACCTATCACTGAGTGACAGGGAATCTGCTTGTTTTCCTTGCCTGGATAAGGTTGAATTCAAATTAATCTAAAACTCTTGCATCTGTTTGTAATTTAAGGGACCTAAAGGTGAAGCTGTTGGCTCTATAACACAGCCATTACCCAGCAGTTACTTGATCATCCGAGCAACTTCAGAATCGGATGGTAAATAACTTTTTTTTGTCTTTTGAGATCAGTTTGTTACAATTCCTGAAGAGAATTTTATTGAAGTATATGCAATTAATTAATGGAATTTAAAAGCCGGATAATGTATACATATTGTGAACATTAAGTTTTTACAGCAGAATCCTATGCATGTCTACTCAGTAGTATTTCCCATTGAATTCAGTTGAGCTTACTTCCAGGCAATTGAGCATAGGACTGCAGGTGAAATCTATTAAATAGGTTCTCCTGATTAATTGAGTAGCAGATATAGAAAATGCACAGGAGCACAAGACCACTTGTCCATTATTTAGCCCAACATACTGATATCTCTGACAACCCACAATAAAGTCATTGTGCTGGGTTTGGATGTCATGACAAACCACCCTGATAACAAGGTACCCTGAAAAACCCAACAACAAGCCATGGGTTCTCAGGGTGGGTTGCTCATGAAAAACAACCCACGATGAAAGAAACACTTGGTGTTCAGATGTCACAACAAGCTACCCTGAAACAACTCTCGGTGACAGCCCAACATAGCTTATTGTGTCATGTGAACAAGGTCAATGACTAGTTTTGAGTCATGTTCAATTTAAATACTGTAACAGTTCCATGTTTATTTAACTAGATGATTCTTTGATATTAAATTATCCACAAAAGAGATTATGTGGGGAGTGGCTGGTCTTCTGAGGAGACAACTTGTGGGTGGGAATGAGATGTATGTACAGATCTTTCAAGCAGCTTTCTGGATTTTGACAAATGTTTCTTGCAAAATAATGTAAACATTTTTCGGGTCTTAGATACTAAATATTGAGTTGGATCCAGATGTAATCATATTTAGAGTAGACCTGTTGAAATTAATAGGATTTCAGTTATTTGTGACTAATTTGACCCATTGATTTCACTGGGTTTTCTCTAAGCATGACTAAGTTTGGATCCATCCCAATAATAGGTTCTGCTTTGATTTTATGACTAAGGAAGAATAAAGTGTTGAAGTAAAGGAAGGCTTAAAATAATTTTTTTTGTGGTGATTAAAGTCTTCCAGCATCTTTCATTAAGAAAGCACCTTCTGTTTGGTGAAAATTGTAAAGGTTTGAGATGCTGAAGTCTGGAATATATATTAAGAGTTGGAGAAGGGATGTTTATAAATGCAGTGTCTTTTGCCTTGGATTTCAGTGCATCCAAATCTAGAGACACAATCCTAAGCATACTTACAAGGAAATACATCCTATTGAAATAAATATGACGTCTGAGTAAACAAGGTTAGAATCAGACTGTAAAATAGACTGGTTGAAATAGTTTTTCAAGATCCCAAATAATATTTTCTGGTTTTGAGATGAGATACAGTAAATGCTTAGTTCAGTGATTTAAAGGTACAAGCATCTGAAATGCAGATCCTCTAGCATCCTCTTCTAATTGTGAAATCAATAATTTGAGATATTCTACTACTAAAACATATATTTATTTTTAGGTAGGTGTTGGATGGATGCATTGGAGCTGGCTTTGAAGTGCTCAAGTTTGCTCAAGCGTACAATGATTAGAGAAGGTAAAGAGCATGAACTGAACTTAACAGACGGTGCACATGTCTCTTTTTATGGCCTGCTGCGTGCAAACAACGTGCATAGTAGTGAAAGCTTCCCGTAAGTCAGCCAAATTATACATTTGAATTGTTTTCCAGGAACACTTTTTTTTGTTCTCAACTACTCAATTACAATTTGCTGTGGGAGGAAGGGAGGGAAGACAGTGGTGCTAATAGGTCTGAACTTCAGGGCAGATGACTCTGGTCCTGGAGGCCAGCAGGGCGGGGCATGAACAAACCTCTCTCTCTCTCTCTCTCTCTTTTAAACATGTAGGCTCAGTTTATCTGCCATTTTTATTTCTTTGGATTTCCTCTGGGCCCCATAACTATGCAGTTTATGAAGAAGTACTTTTTTCCCTGGCTTAAATCTCCCACCATATAGCTTTGTTAGATGCCCCCAAGTACTAGTATGATAGGAGAATCAGAAAAAACTCTCTCTCCTCTTTCTCCACTCCATACTCACCCTTTTTCTAAACTAAAAAGCCCCACATATTGTGAGCTCTCTGCATAGGGGAGTTGTTTTAGCCCCACTTGCAACTAGTACAGAGCGCAGCTGCGAAATGCCTCTGCTATGCGGACTGAAGTGGCTCCCTCCCAGTCCATTTCTGGCCCAATTCAAAATGCTGGTTTTGGCCTTTAAAAGCTCATCATGGCTGAAGACTAGGATATTTGAAGGACCATCTCTCTCCATATGATGCTACCTGCATATGAAGATGTTCACTAGATGGCTTCTGGTGAATATGCCTACAATCTGAGGTGAGGCAGGTCACTGTCAGTGAGTTGGTGTTCTCCATAGTGGCACCCAGTTGCGGAACACTCTCCCCAGGGATGTTCACCTAGTGCATACCTTATTGACAATAAGGTGTCTGGCAATTTTTGTCCCTGAGATTTCTAGGTACAATCTTAATCTTTCTGACTGTTTTATGCTGCCATTATGATTTTTAGTCTTTCAGTTTATTGTGTTTTTATATTTACATCTTAATTGGATTATTCGTTTTGTAAACTTTCCCTGGGAATATGACTGAAAAATGGTATACCTGCATATAATAAACAAATATTCTCCGAAATCTGAGGTGAATGATAAACATGCCTCAGAGTATGAAGGTAGTTCCCTACTGTTTTGCCAGCAAGTTACCAAACAACTACATATATAAGCTATAGTTCACTGTATTGAATTCAATACAACTAGTACCAAGAGACATAGAGAGTGGTGATTGGTTGAATTAACTCTGTGTCACAATATATACTTACCAATGACTTGACCTGCTAAAAGACCCACACTATGATTGTAGCACTCAATTCAAAGATAAATTATCACAGTGATAGCTTTAAATGCAGTGTTATGGCTATATGAACACTTCTGTAATATTGATGTATTTTGTAAGAAATGTTATATTTTTTTAAACTATTTTTTTATCTCTAATTTTAACTGACAAACAAAGTGCATTCTTAATTGGATCACCACTTATGTATGTACAGATACATGTGAGTTTATATACAATAAATGAAAATTATTTAAAACATCTCAAACTGGAAGCATGGATTGTTTCCTGAGTCCATGGGATAAGGTATGCTATAAATCCGAGAAAGAAAGAGTTTTGATTGCAATCTATGCAATAATCTTGCAACCCTTTTTATATGCATAGTAATTCATGTAGAAGATTATGAAGTAATAGTGCTATAAGGCAGAGAGGCTCATAGATATATGATAAAGTTTGAAAGTTGTTGCATAATTTAAAATTTAGGATATATCTAGTCAAATTTAAGCCCTTCAAAGTCCCATTGATTTCAACACACTTAAATTTCCTAACTAAAATCAATGAGATTGTAACATACTTAAACTAGTCTTCATTGTGTCTCATGTTTACTGAAATGACAGCTTTAAAAGGCCATTAGTTGAGTATAGTGGCATGTGCTGCAAGTCATTAAATGACACTGCATAAAGGAAAGGTGAGAAACCCTGAGAAACCTCCCCCTCTCTCTTTTTTTTAAAGGTTAAATGATAGTGAAATTGAAAGACATCACTTTAAAGATCCAGATATGTATTCTGATAAATCAGATAGGGAAAATGATCATGATCGTGATGAGTCAGATAATGATGGCTTGGGAGAAAGTGACACTGATACATCAGAGCGACAGGATGACTCGTACATTGATCCTGAACCTGATCACGTCAAGGAAACAACATATTTAGAAGAAGTTCATGAAGAACTTGGGGAGGTAAAGTATTTTATGGAAAGTAACCCAGGGAAGGTTTAACAGTGTCAGCTTGGCAGTATTTAAATTGAAAAATCATTTGTTTTGCCATCATAATGACTTACTTGATGTCTATTGCTCCAATAGCTGTATGTCAGTTTTAATAGCATTGGTAAGTTAATGTTTAGGGCATATCTAAGTGTAAGTGGGGCCAATAAAAAGCAAACGAAACTGTTAGAAGTTGTCGCTGGATAGAGTTGGTGTAGTGCAAGAAAGAGCTTGACAAATCAAAAGGCTCACAGGCAAATTTGGTGCTGAACTATTTGATCTGAGCTCACAGGGTGGTGGTCGGAAACTAATCTAGAACCACAATTCAGATAAGCTGCAATAACATTGGCAGGGATAGTGAAGGAAAATACTGTAAGTCGTAATGTTGTCTCAGGCCACCTACAGTCTTCAGTCTTGCTCTACTAATAGCTAGTGTTTATGCACACCATTTTTCATCAGTGCACAGTATGTGAATTGCTTCATGTTATATATTGGCCCTTGCTCAATCAGGGCTGCAAACTCAGCAGTATTTTTTTAAAAGAAATCTGCAGTATGGAGAAACTGGTTTGTTCCCAGCTTTAAAGCTGCATCAATTGGGATCCTTCCTCCAGTGTTGTTCACTGGAGCCCCACGTGATATATGTTAAATGTGTAAGGCAAGCACACCAACAAACTGGTCATGCAAAATCTGCATAAATTAACCCTGCAGCAAAGAACAATGGCATATGCTATTGTGCTCCAAACCAAATACCTTCTGCAAATTTGCCATCTCAGTCAGTAACCTGTTCTTCCTCCATTCTGTTTTCCGTTCATTGAAGGCAGGAGAAGCTTCTCAAACAGAAACTGTATCGGAAGAAAACAAGAGTTTGATCTGGACACTGTTGAAACAAGTACGTCCAGGAATGGACCTCTCCAAGGTGGTGCTACCTACGTTTATTTTGGAAACACGCTCTTTCTTGGACAAACTCTCTGATTACTATTATCATGCAGACTTCTTATCTGAGTGAGTTGATTTTATTCCTCTGCAATAAAAAATTCCTTGACTTTTCATCTCAGTATTTTGTTTCAAAAGCCTGCAAAATCATTTTGATGAACAAGTAAACATTGATAAGTTTAAAATTGTTTCTCTTGTTGGGCTTGCTTTAACTACCAAAGAGGTTGTCTTACAGTATATCTGTGTCTCTAGTATTCCTTGCCAGGGATATCTCAGTATTGTAACAAAATGCATATCTAAGCCTTACATTGCAAAATTATTTGCAATGTTGAAAAACTTTATAGCAATTCTTGAGAATATAAAGGGGATTATATATAGGGAGGGGAAGTTGGGATTACAGGATAGCTACTGAAACATAACCATCTTTTTTCTCATATTTCTTCATAGTCTTTTAAAACTTTTTTTAAAAAATAAAATGGAAAGCCATATGTCCCTTACCATTCTTTGAAACCAAGTTTTTAAAGAAGGAAACTATTTTCTTACTAAAATCTAAAAAGTTCTTATTTAAAAAATACTAGCTTTATATCCTGTATGTAAGAATTTCTATCGGGTGGGGAATCTGTGGCCTTCCAGATGTTTTTGGGCTATAACTCTCATCATCCCTCACCACTTCCATGGTGACTGGGGTTAATGGGAGTTGGAGTCCAACAGCATCTGAAGGGCCACAGGTTCTTTATCCCTAGTTTATATGCATTGACCAGTTTTCATTAAGCAGACGAAGGTAACAAAGGAATGCTGTGGAAAGACACAGAAAGACACAGGGAAACATCTAGAGAGGCTGAGTCGCACAAATACATGTCTTAGTTGTGTTACTTATGCCTACGTTCAATGTGCTTCAGCTCAGATGTGGCAGCAAACTTCCTACTGCCAGCAGATCTCAGTTGTTTTTAACTCTTGTCCCCATTACCAAAAGTTTTTATAAAGCAGTTATGCAGGATCTGCTTTTCCTACCTATGAACCTCCTGTGGAAGCATACTCGACTAGTTCCTGATACAATGGCTTCTGATACTTGTTGGTCAGCTTTGTGCTAAGTCTCAGTTCCTCCATTTTCTAGACCTACCTGAACTAAATGACAGGCCAGTTTCACAGTTTTTCCCCAAGGCATCAGCAACTATAAAACAACCCAAAGATTGGGACTGCAAGGACAAGACTCTGGATCAAGCCCACTAGTACTGGCTGATCATGCAAAGATGAATTAAAACCCTAAAGAAAAGAAACATCACTCAGTTGACCTAAGCACATGTCCTACTCCAACCATTGTTGTCTAGAAAAGGCTTTGAGTTGAACCAGCTGTTTTCTTGCTGTTTTGATTCTGACTGCTAGCTGAGCTGGTCCTTGACAGGTTGCAACAATTCCTGAGAGACCAGAAAACACTGCATCTACAGCAAACAGTAGGTGGGTTAGTTTTCTGAGAGGGAGATCAAGGGCATCATATCCTTCACCTTTCAAGATCATTCTTCCTCTACTCAATATAGACCACATAACTTTAATCAGTTCACATCCCCGGCTGAGAGACATCACAGCAGCCCTTCCAGTCCCTGGGATCATCAGATGGAGTGTCATCTTGAGTCAAAGTGTTGGGGCCTTTACACCTATTGGAAGCCTTTTCATTGGAATAACTGCAGTTCTTCCACTTCCTACTGACACTCCTCAAGCAGCTCCTGGGTTGGCCACAATATGTGTGCATCTAATTGAAACAGATATGCTCATGCCTAGATCTCCATTCTGGAATCTCCCCTCCACATGGGGGAAGCTAATTTACCCTCTGACAGGTAAATGCTATATACAACCAGCCACTCCTGGTTTTGGAACCTTCCCAGCACTATATCCATACCAGATGAGTATATTGCAGCTCTAAGAAGGGCTGGTGTGTTTCTTCCGGATGCTTTCCCAGTAGACCATCTCCACCATCTAATTGTTATCAGTTTCCAGAAGTGTAGCTTTGTTCTCTGCTTTTTCAGTAGAAGCTCTGAGCTTGGAACTTTTCAGAGAAGCTATCCAGCCCAATCTATTTACACTTGTAAAGCATTATGGTTTAGGTATGAAAGCACAAGTTGCTGTTGTTGGTAGAGTTGTCTTTATAGCTTTTCCTAACCACAGCACTTTCCTCCAACTCAGTAGTATCCCATATGTATGTCTGCACAAAGAAGTTGTTTACCTGCATTTGGAGTTATTCAGGTGGTTATATGTGCAGTCACACAGCCTATCTTCCTCATCCACAAATGTTTTATTTCCTATTCTTGCATGAAGGAATGGAGCATTTTTCCATCCCTTGAGGTGTGCAAAAAAGGGGGGAACTTCTCCCTTTGAGTGGACAGGTAGAAGCAAAAAAATCTAGCTTTAAGCACTAGATATTTCCCATATGTGTGACTGCACAAAATGAGCATTTGAAAAACACCAGTTACAAGTAAGCAGTCTATTTTACTGTAACTGAGTGAGTATTCTTAAGCTTAGGCTTAAATTAAGTTTTCTGTGCATGTTCTGATAATGTATTTGAAAATTACAAAGAAGTTAAAGTCATATGTGGCATGCTACATTGATTAAGCAAAGTTTTATCAATGTTAAACTTAAATGTATATAATAAATCTGGTGATTTTTTTTTTTTTTTAGAGCTGCACTTGAAGAGAATGCATACAATCGTTTGAAACAAGTTGTGAAATGGTATTTGTCAGGATTCTACAAAAAGCCAAAGGTAACACTTTACACACTTCTGTGGTAGCAGTTTACGTAATCCTCAGTCACTGGTTTCAGGCCAAATGTTTCACATACTGAAACAATTAAATTTTAGTTCCGTCTTTACAATTCCATGTTCCAGGTATTCCTCAACTATGATGAGGTGCAAATTCTTCAGCCCCCCACTCCTAAATCTAGTGAATAATTAATGTTTTTAATCTTATAGCTTTTGTGGTCAATTCTACCACTATTGGAATGACTGAGAACATAAGGTCCTAGGTCAGCTGTCCCCAGCCTTGCACCCTTCAGATGTATTGAACTGCAACTCCCATCATTTCTAGCCAGCAAAGTGGCCCCACATAATGCTATTTAATTTTTAGATACCATTCATATTTATAGATGCATAGACCAGAACCTTTTTTCCATTTCTGGTGAGAAAGGCATATAGACGGTAAAAAAGTTTTGAGTCTATTTTCATAATATCATAGAATCATAGAATAGTAGAGTTGGAAGGGGCCTATAAGGCCATCGAGTCCAACCCCCTGCTCAATGCAGGAATCCACAGTAAAGCATCCCTGACAGATGGCTGTTCAGCTGCATCTTGAATGTTTCTAGTGTGGGAGAGCCCACGACCTCCCTAGGTAATTGGTTCCATTGTTGTACTGCTCTAACAGTCAGGAAGTTTTTCCTGATGTTCAGCTGGAATTTGGCTTCCTGTAACTTGAGCCCATTATTCCGTGTCCTGCACGCTGAGATGATCGAGAAGAGATCCTGTTCTTTGTGGCAACCTGTCAAGTAATAGGCAAATTACTCACTTCCCTTATCATTACAAACAGTTTAGGGGGCAATAATACCTCACAGTTGAGGTGTATACCTTTTACAAACCTGAATTTTTAAAATATTTTAGTCTCATTCCTTGTAACCCAGCATAAGAATTTTTTGATTAGTTATTTGCAAAGTTCATGCTAAGCAATACTTACTCTTTTTGCTTTTGGGGTCGCATGGACTCGAATTGCATCTAACAACCTGCATCTTTACATCAGCAGGTGGTCAGCTTTAATGGCAACTCTCAATCAAGGGCCTTTATATGATCCCTGCCTTTTGCAAAATGTGTTGTTGAGGGTTGCTCTCAAGCATTTTTGTACCCAGTTTGCTCCAGCAACTCAAAACTTAGGCCAGACTGATTAAGAAATTAACACTACATTTACAGAGTTCTGGATAAAAAAAATAACAACTGATAATTTTTTCACCACTAGCCAGGGAAAAACCCGGCTTTGGCTAGCATATTGGAAAAAATACAAGCCAGAAATTCCACCAGAGTTCCTTTCCCACATATCCAGAAGTATCAACAGCAGCATGTTTTGGTTTTCAGAAAGATAGGACACTTGTAAGTTATGTACCAAAAAGGAAGGGTAGTGATTCTCCTTTCTTCAGTCCATAAATATCCAGCAATCTCAGATAAGAAATCCAAGCCTGAAATTATTATTTGTTATGATAAGACTAATAGTAGTGTAGTCATGATCAGATAGGTCTCTACATACACTTCCAAATGCATGATGAAATGGTGTCCAGTGTTATTTGTTTCAAATATAGTAGACATAGACCTTGTTCACATGATACATTAACCCACCATGGCTTAATTTACCCATGAGGGCTGTCATGTTGTGCCAGGTGTCCACAAGTGCTATTTTTGCATGGTGCCCGCCTGGCACAACATGACCTGCCCTGTGGGCAAATTAACCCCAGTGGGCTGTCGTGCGAACCAGCTCATAGCCTCTTTAAATGTGTGTATGGTTTGGCAGCTGGACAAATGTAAATGGAGTGAACATCCTAAAGATGTAGCTTTCTAGTAGACCTGGGTCTATCAAACCCTGGATTGAGTATGGAAACAAAGCCAGCTCGCTTGGGACATTGAAAGAGACAGCTTCTGAATTGATAGGGTTGCAGGACCTGCTACTGCCAATACCATAGCCTGCTCAAGATAGCATGGTTGCAATCTCTGCATGATTTGTTAGGGTAATTCACAACTCATGATTATATTTATGTAACTGTTATAATTATGTTATGTGTATGTTAATGGCATAATATACTTTTATGTTTAAAACAGCTGCCAGGCTTTTGTCTCGGACTGGGTGGTTAGTGGGAATTAAGAACTATGTATCTGAAGGAGCGCTTGGTCAGATAACAGCTTGTCCATGCACTGTGGTCTTCTTCAGAGGCTCTCCTCCAGTTGCTCCCATCTGTAGTAAGGTGGATGGTGACCAGAGTGAGAATCTCCTCAGTGGTGGCACTTCATTTGGCCTGGTGCCAACATTATTATCTTTTTGGTGCCAAAGACATTTTTATTTTCCCTGGCATTTTATTGTGTTCATTTTTTTGAACATTGATGTTTTATTTATATTTTATCTTGCTTTTGTACACTGCCATGGAATCTCATTCCCATGCTGCAGGAAAGGCTGGCTAAAGCTGTGGCTATTCGTGCTGTCTTCTTTGTGTGCAAGCTCAGTTATGGTTGGGGATTGGATTGGCTGGCACCCACCATGAGAACTCAGGGTTGATTCCTTTGCTTCCATGGAGGGAGCACTCTTGAAACCCCTCTCCCCCAGGTTTTGGGAGAATGATGAACAGGTCACCCCTTCCCGAAAGCCATTCTTCCCATCTGTGCATACTGCAACATGTCTTAAAGCTCTGTTGCTGACATCAGTGATTGAAGGAGGTGGAGATGGGAGGCAGGAAGCCAGGAAAGCAGTAGGCATTTTGCTGCACCCCAGCCCCCACTGGCAGGCTGCCACTGCTACCAAGCTGTAGTTACAAGGCATTCTGGATGCTTCTTTAAATGAAGTTTGCCCTAACTTATCCTGTGATAAAATGTCATTATACGCCTTTTGTTGTAGCAACTTTGAAATATATTTTCATTGAAAATTATTAAGCTGTTTTGGGGATTGAAATGCATTTTCTGTATATTTAAAATTGTCCTTTTCTGTCCTTTTTCTCAGGGACTTAAAAAACCCTACAATCCTATACTTGGTGAGACCTTCCGTTGCTTGTGGGTTCATCCAAGCACGAATAGCAAGACTTACTATATTGCTGAACAGGTATTACCAAATATCTTTTCTTTAAACTACTAGCAGCATTTGTTCAATTTTTACATTTGCTTTCAAGGTTAAAATGCAGCAGTTTGTTTTTATTTATTTATTTTCTTTCTCATCCCAGGAGGGTCAGTAGGCTAGGGTCATGATTATTTTAGGCTCAGGACTCTTTTGTATGTTATAGGAAATACCAAAAGGGGTGAGTGACTCTATTTCCCAAGTCACATGTTGATTCCACTTATAGTAAGCAAAAGGGACACTAGCTCCTGCATCTGAGGGCCAAACTAGTTCTTATGAGGGAAGGGGTGGGGATGATGGAGAAGAATGGTGGAGTTGTTGAGGGGTGGTGTTTAATCTTTTTTCCTGCCTGCCATTCTTCCTTGTAAATCCCAGTCATTTGTAAGGTTATTTCCCCAAGCTGGATTTCAAAACCAGAAGTAGCCAAGTGGGGCAAACTACTGAAAGGGGTAAAGTTGGGGTGAATTAAGCCAAAGATCTTAATGGAAAATCTAAATGCTAAAACTTTGGTTCTTCTTCGTGGTCTCTGTGCATCACACATATGGGCTCGCGCCGACGCCGAGCCTACTTCCGGGAAACTTCAATAGCTAGATAGAGTTTTGGCGGGAACCCCTCCCCCCACCATCCTATCGCGCATGCTCAGGGTTCCCGCTCTAACTTACCTCAGTTCTTCTTCGACCGCTTCGCTGTAAGCCTCGCGGGAGACTTCGTCTGGTTTGTAAAACCTGTGAAAGAAGAATAGTTTAATAGAGTTAATATAGTTAGATAGAGTAGTTGTTTGTTTGTTCGTAATTAGTTAGGTCTAGTTGAAAAAAAAAAAAAAAAAAATCTTTTTACTACAGTTTTATAAAGTACTTAATTATATCTCTCGTTGGAGATTAGCTGATCTGCCAACGCAGTTTCGCCATCTTATGGCGAAAACCGCACTATTCAAGCGGTGCTCCCGGTGTAGGGCAAAAATCGGCCTCACCGACGGCCACGCGCTCTGCCTGTTTTGCCTGGGTGAGACCCATATCGTTGATTCCTGTGCGCACTGTATGCGCTTTTCCAGGCAAACTAGAAGAAACAGAGCTGACCGACTCCGCAGCCTTTTGTGGTCTAAGGCTCTTTCCGCTGTGGATCAGCCCCGACCACCAGCAATGCAGGGAGCGAATTCTGGGGAGAGCCGAAGCCTCTCGATCCCAGCATCTCCGGCTTCCCCCCAGACTCGGGCAGAGGCGCCGGCATCATTATCAGGTTTTTCACCCTCCTCGTCTCCTCCTCCGGCTAAAAAGACGAAAAAGTCGAAATCTTCAAAAACGCTCCCGTCGACAACGAAGACGCGACCGTCTTCGAAACCGTCGGCCGTGAAAAAGTCGGTGTCGCGCCCCGCATCGGTACCGCCCTCGACAGTGAAAGTGGTGGCGATGGTACATAAATCAGCTTCGGTGCCGACACAGTCTTCGACATCGAAGCACCGTACGCTATCTATAGGGTCAGCCTCGCAGTCGTCTCAACGAGCAGAACCCTCTCCGACTGCATCGACGTCGAAAAGACGTACCCCGTCGGTGTCGTCGTTGCTACGCACGCCTCCAACCCCGGGGATGCCGCCGCACCATCAACCAGCGCCCTTATCGCCGGCGCTTTCGCTACCGTCTCCAGGACCTATTCTTATTGCGTCCGATACCGAGCGCTCGGTACCGCCGGAACCACCGCAACCGACACAACGGGAAAGTCATCGCCGTCAATCTCAACGGTCTCGACGCCGGTCCTCGACGTCGATGTCTCGGTCCCGATCAAGATCCCGCGACTGGGACGTTTGCTCTGACCGCTCTCGTCCATCGGAGCACGGTCGATACCGATATGACCCGTACACTGGAAGGCGGCTTCGACAGGGGCAATCCCCTCGGGGGCTCCAAGAAGTACACTCTCCTCCACCAGTCCCTCCGCGTAGAACGACTTCGCTGATCCAGCAAAACCTTCGACGGCGAGAACACTCGGCAGCGGTGGCGCCTCCGGCTTGGGATCGAGCTCCGCCTGCTGTTCGACACCGAGAGCCGTCGCAGTCCTTTGAAGACTATGTTTCTGATTCCTCCTCGGAACCATCGCCACGCCCCTCAGAACCGTCTCCGTTAGACACGGTCGGTACAGAGGACAGAGCGTCACCGACGATGGAAATGGGCAGTTTTTCGGAGCAAATGCAAAGGCTTGCTCAGTCCCTCAATATTGACTGTCAGCAACCTATTGACGACTCGGACGATGGCATTTACGATGTCATGTATGCTGAACCGTCCCCTCAATTAACCTTGCCTATGGTGAAAGCCCTTTTAAAGACATTAAAGCAGTCTTGGGAACACCCTGCCACTGTTGGCCCGACTTCAAAAAGATTGGATGCAATCTATAAAGTAAAGCAAGCGCAGGCACCTTTTTTATTCCAGCATCCCAAGCCGAACTCGGTTGTGGTCGAGGCGGCGCAGAGCAGATCTGGCAGAACGCATTCCGCCCCCACGGACAAGGAGGGTCGGAAATTAGACTCTTATGGGCGACGCATTTACGCGTCTACATCATTGGGCATAAAAGTCACCAATTATATGGCTTTGATGGCGCGCTACCAGCTGTTTCTTTGGGAGAAAATTTCATCGCTAACCGACTATCTCCCCGATGATCAACGGGAACTTGCTCGCGTTTTTCAATCAGAAGCCGTCAGATTATCGAAGCAGGAGTTAACAACAGCACGCCATCTAACGGACTGCGTCTCCAAGGCAATGGTCGGAGCGGTGGCATTACGCCGTCACGCGTGGCTGCGCTCTGCAGCGCTGCCACAAGAAACGAAAAATCGTATTGAAGACCTTCCATTTGATGGAGAAGGTCTTTTCAATTCAGAAACGGACGCTGCAATGGATACCCTGCACAAAGCCAGGATGACGGCTAAGAAAATGGGATTCCAACCAACCCAGCAGCCATATAGGCAACGTAAATGGTACAGACCAGTTCCATACAAGCCGCAGCAACAACAAGATAGAGGCCAGCGCTATCAATCTGCCTCGGCCCAGTCGTATCAGCAACGAAAATCGTCGAACCGGTTCCAACAACGCAATAAACAGCCACCACCGCACAAGCGTCGTCTTTGACTTGACGCCGTCCATGCTAGACGACCCAGCAAACAGGCTCCAACCTTTTCTGCACACTTGGGCGTCAATAACAACAGATGCTTGGGTGTTGAACATCATTGCAGAGGGTTACAGAATGGAATTCGTAGTCCCTCCTCCGCTTGGTATCATAAAGTCCACGCCACCATCATTAGCTCTCGCGCAGGAATCCGCCAATCTGCTTCGCAAGGGAGCTGTCACGAAGGTGAAGACATGCCATCTGCGTGCCGGGTTTTACTCCCGGTATTTTACGATACCAAAAAGGGACGGGGGACTTCGTCCCATTATGGATCTCAGAGCTTTGAACAAGTTTATACAACCCAGGAAGTTTCGAATGATTACCCTCGCATCAGTTCTTCCCATGCTAAGAAACGGCAACTGGTTCACTCTAATAGACTTGAAGGATGCTTATTTTCACATCGCTATTCATCCTTCACACCGGCACTACCTGAGGTTTGTCATAGGAAGCCAGGCGTACCAGTTCTCAGTCCTTCCTTTCGGCCTAAAGTCAGCGCCAAGGGTGTTCACCAAGTGCATGTCGGCAGTGTGCGCACACCTTCGGTCAAACAACATCGATGTATACCCGTACCTGGACGATTGGCTAATCGTCTCCACCACCAGAACCCAGGCGCTGGCCGATGTCCACAAGGTTGTCACTCTTCTCTCGTCTCTGGGTCTGCAAATAAATTACAAAAAGTCCATCACTCAGCCATCGCATCGAATACAATTCATAGGAGTTATCCTAGATTCCACGATGGGGAAAGCGTTTCTTCCGGTAGACAGAGCTACAGTCCTACGACAGCTGGCAACAAGGCTGAGATCCCGGCACCGGATTTCGGCTTTCCAGATTTTAAGGCTGTTGGGGTTAATGGCGGCCAGCGTGTTTGTCGTAAATTGGGCACGACTTCGCATGCGGCCTCTCCAACAGTTCTTGCTCAGGCATTACTCCTCTCTGCAAAACCCACACAAGTTGATACTTACCATTCCGCTGACCGTAAAGAGTTCGCTCCGCTGGTGGACGGACGGGCACAATCTTTCTCGGGGCATGCCATTTGTAGCTCGAAGGCCGTCTCGCATAGTTACAACCGATGCATCGCTAGCAGGGTGGGGTGCTCACCACGACAATCTAGTAGCACAAGGAAGATGGTCACCTTCAGAAGCTCGCCTACATATAAACATATTGGAACTTCTGGCAGTGAAAAAGGCTCTACACGCTTTCTCTCCTCAACTAAAAGGGCACCATGTCCAAATCGTAACGGACAATACCACGGTCGTGTGGTATCTGAACAAGGAGGGAGGGACGCGATCGCATCACCTCCTTCATCTTGTCATGGACATTCTGCACTGGGCCATTTCCCACAACATGATCCTATCTGCGCTGCACATTGCAGGAACCGAGAATACCATAGCGGACGAGCTCAGCAGGTCTTTCAACAACACCCACGAATGGGAGCTCTCCCCTCGTGTCCTGGGTCGCCTACTTGCTCGTTGGGGATACCCCGACGTCGATCTTTTCGCCACGGCTACCAACGCAGTGTGTCCAGCGTACTGCTCCAGAGCAGGCATAGGGGAGGCGTCGTTGGGGGATGCCAGCCAATCGGACTGGTCGAGAGGTCTCCTTTATATATTCCCACCGTTTCCACTACTGGCCTGGACGGTAGCCAACATCAAACGCAGCGATTCAAACGCTATAATGATAGCCCCGTGGTGGCCAAGGCAGCCTTGGTTCACGTCGCTACTCAGACTGGCGAGATCAGAGGTTTGGCACCTACCGCATCTTCCCGACCTCCTGTCACGGGAGAACGGGAAAATCCTGCATCCCGATATACGCGCTCTACACCTAACAGCGTGGAGAATCCGGCGTCTTGGAAAGACCTTACCTTATCAGAAGGAGTAAAAGTTATTTTAGAGGCAGCACGTAAGCCATCCACTAGGCTATCATACAATAGCAAATGGAAGCGCTTCCAGGATTATGCGCGGCTCAATGACTTTGACCCTTTGACAGCGGGCTTACCCAACATCGTTTCTTTCCTTTATTCGTTGCACTCGAAAGGGCTAAAGCCGGCATCCATTCGGGTGTACCTATCCGCCATTGCGGCCAACCATGGGTTAGTGGACGGATTTTCAGTATTTACACATCCCATGGCACGGGCGTTTTTGAAAGGCTTAAATAATTTGTTTCCCACTGTCCGCCCGGTAGTCCCACAGTGGAGTCTATCATTAGTTCTCACAGCCCTCACGTCAAAACCCTTTGAGCCGTTAGCCACGACAGATATTCGATTGTTAACACTTAAAACTGTATTTCTGGTTGCTATCACGTCCGCTAGACGTGTTTCGGAGTTGGCAGCGCTACTTATAGACCCTCCCTACTTGCAGTTTTTTCGGGATAAGGTGGTGCTGAGGCCAGACCCTATGTTTGTTCCTAAAGTTTCCTCAGTATTCCACGTGGGGCAGGATATCGTTTTACCAACATTCTTCAAGCCCTCGTCAGACCCTTTATCTTCAACGTTACATACGTTAGATGTCAGGAGATCGCTAGCTTTCTATAAGTCCAGGACAGAGGATTTTAGAAAATCTCGCAAGTTGTTTATTTGTTATGGAGGAGTGTCTAAAGGGCTGCAGGTTTCTCCGCAGCGCATATCCAAGTGGGTTGTAGACACCATTGCACTGGCCTACCAGATAGCAAAGCAAGAACCACCGTTTCGTTTGACAGCGCATTCCGTTAGGGCTCAGGCAACATCTTCGGCCTTGCTGCATGGAGCTTCGCTGACTGATCTCTGTAAAGCAGCCACCTGGACTAATGCTTCCACGTTTGTAAAGCATTATCGCCTAGATGTGAGAGCTAGACGGGACGCTTCTTTTGGAAGAGCAGTCCTCTCCTCGATTTGTCAATGACCAAACAGCGTGCCTACCCACCTCCGGTAAGTCTTGCTTGTTATTCGCCCATATGTGTGATGCACAGAGACCACGAAGAAGAAATGCAGGTTGCTTACCTGTAACTGTAGTTCTTCGAGTGGTCATCTGTGCAGTCACACAACCCACCCACCATCCCCTCTTGGCATCGCTGTTGTGACGTCAAGTTGTGTCGCCATGCTCGTTTTGTACATTGCTATACTTAATGCCTTAGTTGCGAGGCCAAGCGGTCTCAGAGAACTGAGGTAAGTTAGAGCGGGAACCCTGAGCATGCGCGATAGGATGGTGGGGGGAGGGGTTCCCGCCAAAACTCTATCTAGCTATTGAAGTTTCCCGGAAGTAGGCTCGGCGTCGGCGCGAGCCCATATGTGTGACTGCACAGATGACCACTCGAAGAACTACAGTTACAGGTAAGCAACCTGCATTTATAAGTAATGAAAATTAGCTCATTATTAAAGGGAAGGCAATACCTATATTCAAAGATTGGGCTCTGGGCAACTCAAACTGGCATAAAGTAAAGGGCTGCTTAGGCACATCTTTAGGCACAGAAGGGAAGCACACACTGGCCTTTTACTACCAGCTAAGGCGTCCAGGGCCACTGGGCAGTTTCATCTCTTCCTTCCCAGGACATTGTAGCATATGGAAGTTCTTCAGTGACCTGGGAAACACTTTTGCATAAAGCCCAGATGAAGCAGTTGTCCCACTGAGGTCTGATAGGAGCAGTGCACAACTAAATACGATTGCCATTTCTTTGGCAAAAGACCGATCAAATTTGGGATATTCATCAAACATATTTTCCCAAAGAATCTTCACTGCACAGATTAGACAATTCCATTACTTATAGCATTGCTTTCAAAGCATTGTGTGTGGCATTATGGATATCCCTTTGAAATGTAAGCACAAATCTCCCAGCCTACCTCATCTTTATTGAGGCTGTCTTTCAGATACGTTTGGTTGATCTTGATGTTTCCAAACTCATGGTCTATAAGAACAAATTTGACAACATTTGATAAGCTGAAGGCAGGAGCTGTGGGGTTGTGTAAGTCTACATGCACAATATGTATAATCCTCTCACCTAGAACGGATGTGTAGTTTGAGAAGAACTGGTCTCCATACATCGCTAGCACCTGTTTTTACTTCTTACTCTAATTAGGCATACCATGTAAAAGTTCTTCTCAAATTCTTCAGCCCATGCATCAAAATTCCTCTGGAAGATATGTTTGAATTCCCAAATTTGATGGCTTCTCCACAGTAGATTATTAGTAGATATTATGAGAGGAGCGCTAATTCAAGGCCAAAATAACAAACTGGTTAAGGAAAGATAGAGGTCCCATCTGGTAATAAAATTGGTACCTGAAATGCAGAGATGATGCAGTGTATTGTATCCCAATTATATTTTTCAGCAGCCCAGGTAAACTATTACTTCCGTCAGTTCTAACCATATTTTTTTTAACATTTGAAGGTTCTTCTTTGTGGTCTCTGTGCATCACGCATATGGGAGTCCCAATCAGTAAACCTCTATAGCTGAGGAATTTTTGATGGGAAGCCTCCCCCACCATCTTAATGCTCATGTCCCTAGTGGATTCCTGCCTATTTCCTCTGTTCCGTTTTGATCGCCATTGTGGTAGCCTCATAGGCAACTTCTCTCATTCTTCATTGTCCGTATTATAACTGCTGAGGTGTTTTTTCTTCTGCTTTATCTTTCTGCCTTCTCACTTTTTCTTTCTGTTAATACCGTTTTGGTTTTTTTTTTGGGGGGGGGGTTGGTTCTTTTGTGTTTGCTATCCCCGTGATCGCCTATGGGCATATAGCAGTAAGTTGCCTCCCATTGATGGGCACTCTTTGAGTCTTTTCTGCCTGGGAGAAAGGCACAAAATGGAGACCTATGCTCATTGTCAAGCCATTTCAAAACAGGCGAGATGGAATCACTCTGACAGGCTGTGGGCTATTTTTGAAGGAAAGCCCTTGAAGCAGTGGAGTTGTCGGCGGTCAAGCCTGCTATTTGGTGAATTAAAGCTCCTTGCCTAGTATTAAGATTTCTAATTATATTTTTTCTGCACTTTTACATGTTTCTACTGACTTTTACAGTAGGTCACCTGCTTTGTTGCTTTCAACAGGTATCTCATCATCCTCCAATATCTGCCTTCTATGTAAGCAACCGAAAGGATGGATTTTGCCTTAGTGGTAATATTTTGGCCAAGTCCAAGTTTTATGGTATGTTCGTCAAAGCATTCATTTTGATCAGAATTTTTGTGGAATAAATGTCTGTAGGAAATAAGTATAAAAATTTGATGAATACATAAATAGAATTAATTGAAATACCCTTTCTACTACAAAATAGTGGTATAATAGTATTCTATTTAATTTTAATATTACTCTGCAATATATAAGATTTACTATAAGGGGATTGTCCAGTCTGTTGGATCTTCTGTTTGCTACTTTGGATGTCCAATTTTTGTATGTGTGTTCCAGGAAATTCATTATCTGCCATTCTGGATGGTGAAGGGCGACTGATGTTCCTAAATAGAGGAGAGGAATATGTAATGACCATGCCATATGCACATTGTAAAGGTATTGGTGTTTTTTTCCCCTAGAGATCTACAAATAGCAGCTTGGCTTACTAGCCAAGCCTGTATTCATCCTCGCTACCAGTCCCATCCCATCCCCCTGGTAGGCACAGAGGGCTTGGGAAGGAGGTGGAGTCTTGTCTGACTCTCACAGAGATGTGGAGAAGAAACAGCAAGAGAAATGCATAATGTTGCTTTTCTTACTCGTACTGTAGTTCAAGTGTCTACACATTTCTTTCAAAACCCTCCACGCTTGCTAAGGGTGCTCCACTTCAAATACTGCTGTGGCTGCAAGCAAACAGGTTTCACAACATGTAACTGAAGATGCTTATTCTCTCTTGAACAAGTGTGGCTTTTGCCTGTGCATGTCCTTTATATGGTTCTATGAGCCGAAATCCTCTCCCCCACGTCATGGTCCTTTCCAAAAACCTCCAACAATAGCTGGGTGAACTGCTTTTGCATTGGATCCCAGCAAATTTTATTCTTATCAGATAGGCTACAGTCAAGTGATCATTAATGGTGAACTGCCTGTTGCTTGGTTCATAAAGATTTGTGAACCAGCACATGACCCCAAATTTCACTAAGTCTATTCCATTTTAGAGCAATTTGGTCTTTTCCTGGTTTGGCAGAAGCGTTGGCTTTCTGTCTGCAAAAGTCCTTCAATAAATATATAAATGGTTGTATTACATAAAGATTGACTGATAGGGTATACGTGATTGTTTTAATTTAAAATATGCTAAAATCCTCATAATGATTCAGAAGTTTAATCTTGGCTACAGAAAGACAGCTCAAATCATTTGCATCATTTCTGAAAGAGGCTTGGCTTTGAGTCTCCAAGGGAACAGAATTTGATAGCAGTAGGACGTTCTGAACTATGCACACTGATGGAACATTTAGAGGCATTCTCTGTTTACTGAATAAGTTGCAATAGAACTTAAAAGAGAATGCAGTAGTTATGCATATCTGATATACACAATTTCAGTAACTACAGGAAGGATAAAGCAACAAAATAAATAAATAAATAAATAAATAGAACATGGCAATTTTTATGGGTACTATATTCCATTTAATGAAAATGGTAGTGATATTTTTATTTAACCAGCTGGAGATTTCTGCTGACATTGTCAATGAGGTTCTTGCTGCCTGATCGGAATATAGGCTCCAGCCTTCAAAAATTTGCTTGGCTATTTTCAGTGTTTGTAGGATATCACCTAAGGCATCTGGTTTGCTTCCCTCCAGTTTTATTCACAGTTCTTCAGCTGTTTCTGGGCTATTTGCTTATGAAGGACAGATGTTTTCTAAAGAGAAGGAATGAGCTGGAGCTAGGCTGTTGGATTTTTCCTCCTCTTATCCAGCTGACAATCAGTTAAATATTCTTATACTGTAATAAAAGACTTGGGCTGTGATATGTGGTCTTCAGTCATGTGTAGAAATGGAAGTACCTAGTGGAGGGAGTTTCATAACAAAGCTAGAAATAAAACTAGTTATTTTTTCTTACAGGAATTCTGTATGGCACAATGACTTTAGAGCTTGGGGGAACTGTTAGCATTGCGTGTGAGAAAACTGGATACAGTGCAGCACTTGAATTCAAGCTGAAGGTTAGTTGGTCCTGTTAATAGGCAGTAGAGCATTTAATGCTGAAAAATGGGCAGATTCAGTTTTCGAAAATACCAACATTCAAAGCTTGTCTGATTTTTAAAAATAAACTTTTATTGTTATGTGCATGAAAATTACTTATCTAGGTAATGCCCAATTAATGCTGAAAAATGAGCAGATTCATTTTTTTGAAAATGTCAACATTCAAAGCTTGTCTGATTTTTTAAAATAAACTTTTATTGCTACGTGCATGAAAATTACTTAAATTAGATAATGCCCAATAGTAATTAGGTTTTTACTCATCATAAAAGAATGACAAGAATAGTGGTTCATATAGGCAGTGTTCTACAAACAGAAGTCTTATAATTAGTTCACTATGATTTGAACTGTAATTCATACCAAGTAGTACAACCCATTCTTGTGGTTCCACAGAGCAAGTGACACATTTATGTATTGGCCCAATTTGTCTTTAAAATGCTGGAAGCAAACTTTGAGCAATATAGTTTTTTAAAAATCTTCCAGTAGATTAAGCTTACAATACTAGGCATGCTTACTTGAGAGGAAGCCACATTGAACTCCACGAAATTTACTACTAAGTATGCATATTATGGATTTTGACAAATGTTCACCTCTTATCTGATGAAAGTTTCAAAGTTAGTCTACCAAATTAAGAAATATTTGTTTATTAATCATAATACGGATTTAGCATACTGTGTGCCTTTTCAGTGCTTATTAATAAGCAGTAGAGTGGCATATAGAATTTGTTTGGAAACTAAGCATCAAACTTGTGGTTGTAAATGAACCTGTTTATTTAAACTATTATTTAGTAATCATAGGGTTGGATCAGACTTGCTTCTCTGCAAATGGAAGGACTCCTTTTGTTTGCAGAGGGAACCAGGGTACAGTGGAGACTCCCCACAAGAGGATTTTTGCCAATTCCACCTTCCTCCACCTCCCATACTGTTCTGGATGGTCCCCCAAGCCTCTGGAGCAGCTTTTCATAGGGCTGAAGTGAGAAGTAGGAATCAATGAAAATAGCTACCCAATCCACTTCCTCCCATGCCAGCAGAACTGTGCTGAGTGCAATTCTGTATCCAATCCAAGTCCTTGTAGTAATCACTAAATTTTAATACTCATGTAGCTTGGAGACAATGCCACATGATATTACACTAATCGTGATGTTTTCCTCCATTCTTTTCCTGAGGAGGGAGGGCGCCTTCTCATAATTTTTGCCTCACACTTAATTTTCTTCAAATACTTTGTATAGAATGAGAATTCAGTGGTTGATTCTTCATAGTTATGATTCTTCATAGTTTATGGTTTTAATTTTTGTGAACTGCCCAGAGAGCCTCAGCTATTGGGCGGTATAGAAATGCAATAAATAAATCAGTAAATAAATAGTTATGGGAGAATAATGCTAGACAGACATATTATAAACAATTTAGGCTGACAGTTCAGAAATCTCTTAGCAGCGTTTTATAAAGTGCTACATATCTTTCTCAAACAACTTTTCCCCCCTTTAACAGCCATTTTTGGGTAACGACGACAACGTTAATCAAATATTGGGGAAAATTAAACTGGGAAAAGAAGTTCTAGCTACTCTAGAAGGCCACTGGGTGAGTAGTAGCATAGTTATGATTATTATTTTGGTCAAATGTTAAATATCTCTTTAATCTTTGATTTATATTTAAATGAATGATTGATATGTAGTGCTGTTAACCATGACTTACACCCGCAATCCATACTGTGATCACTCTCAGATCTTCTAATTCCTCTTCAGATCAAATACCTTTTGTACATTTTCAGGGACCTGAGCAAAATACAAACTACCACTTCCAAACATGGCAATTGCACATACATGCCTGACCAACTGTATATATGCTGAGCAGGAATCCTCATCCTTGCCAGCCTCTCCCAGTCCTTCAGAGCAGGACAATAGTAGTATGTCATGGAAAGGGGAGAAAGAACTCACATCAGTACAATTTGGAGATGTTGGGACAGAAGAGAACTTAACATAAAGTGCCATTTTCTGTGGTTGCCCTATTTTCTTATAAGACGTAGTTTCTCAGATCCAAACTAGAGTGGCCAATATTGTGAGACGAAATCAAAACAACAAATGCTATTATTGACATACATTTATAAAGAACTGTACTTCTGGACTCAGTCATTTAGGTTGGAAGGAAAAATAAAGCGTGAAAACAAGTTCTGAAAGTGAGAGAGGGCAGATGGGATAAGAGAGAGGTTTAATCCACTAGAGCTCTGAGAGAGTTTATAAGGTGAGCATAGAGGAAGAAGAGGAACAACAGGGGAGAGTTTCAGGTTTTGCTCTAAACACTTCCAATGGCTATGTGAAATACTCACTGTTGTTCATTAAAACATTGCTGGCGAATGTAGTTTCATTTGCAGAAAACAGCTTGTAGCAGTGCCCAAGCCCAGAATTACTGCAACAGGAGCGGATCATTCAAGTTTGAATCCTTATGGCTTCCTAGGTTCCCAGAGGAAAATGCTTGAAAATATTGATCCATAGGTTGCCCTTTTGCCAATGAATGCATGTTTTGGTTGAACTGATTACAGCGTACTTTCCAGCATGGTTAAGGTTTAGGTAGGATTATTATCCCAACTGAAATTAATTAAATTGTTCCATTGCAGTATGTCAGTGTGTTCCGAGTGTATATTGAGAGCCACAAGTGGATGTCCAGAATCTCATTAGTGGGTTTTACTTTTAGAGGTAGGAACTGATTAGAAGATCCTTGATGAAAGTCACATTCCAGTCATGGGTCACTTAGCAAAAAGCTTTGGGAACTACTGCACTTCACCAAAGGTCAAAACCTAATTGAAAGTGAATAGGTCTGTTCCCTTAAATTAAGTTCTTGGTGCTGAAATAAGGAGATCTATTTTCAGATGTGACTTTCAGTTGTCACGAGCCATGTGTGCCAAACTGGCAAAACAAATCCCTCGGTTGCAAAAGTTACTTTCTGAAAGAAGTCTTTGTTCTTATTGACTTTGTAAAATTGTTTACTCTTTGTCTGCTCAAGTAATCTAATATGTTAAACATTACAGGACAGTGAAGTTATTATTAGGGACAAAAAGACAAATGTTTTGGAGACATTCTGGAATCCAACACCTGAGATCAGACAGCGCAGATTAAGAAGACACACAGTGAGGTTTGAGGAGCAAGGTGACTTTGAGTCAGAAAAGTAAGTTTCCTTTAAACCTGTATTCTTAAAGAGTAATAGATAACAAGAATTGTATAGCTAAGGCTGAAGGAAAGAGAGTGGAGAATGAAAAATATACCTTAGTGAAAGAATTTAGGGACTTGAACAGTTTCCTCTAGTAAACTGGTGGGAGAGGTCCTAATTTGAGTTTTATTTGTTCTGACATCTTAGTCTTCTTGTTACTTAATTTGCTTATTGCTCTTTTTATTATACTGTATTTATATGTTCGCATGAATAATTTTATTCATACTTTTATACATCATCTTGGAAGGATGTTGATAAAGGGTGTTTAAGAAATACTTTCAATAAAAATAATAAAATAAAAATAATACAGGGAAGTAGAATGAGAGAATGCTAATGGGGAAATTACATGTTTTAATAATTGATCAGACTACTTCGTTCTGATGAGACAAGAGAAATTTGCAAAGAACAAATTTTGAACACATTCTGACTCTTA
This sequence comes from Anniella stebbinsi, assembly GCA_029215795.1. NCBI lineage: Eukaryota > Metazoa > Chordata > Lepidosauria > Squamata > Anniellidae > Anniella > Anniella stebbinsi. The sequence continues at coordinate 54,011,989 of JARDYH010000003.1, forward strand.
CAACATCATTACTCTTAACTGCTAGACTTTGGCAACATGTGACTCGAGCTATAAACAACAAAGACCAAGCAGAAGCGACTCAGGAGAAATATATTCTGGAAGAAGCTCAGAGAAAGGCTGCCAAAGAAAGGAAAGTCCAGGATGAAGAGTGGGTATGCAAACTATTTGAGCCAGATCCACTTACAGGAGAATGGAATTACCGATATTCAGAGTGAGTCATGAAGCTGATGGGGGTGGGGTGGGTTCTGTTCTGTTTTGACTATTGAAGATACTAATCCATATAGTGACCATAGTCCAAGACAGATTTGAGAACATTTAACAACTCCATTGGATTGTGCTCAATAACTTCATAGTTTCAAGACAAATAACATGTATTTTAAAAATGGCTTACATAACAAGTCCATTGTTGCTGCCAGCTACTGATCTAGCACATCCACAGCTTCACCTGATGAAGATGAAAAGGAGTAGAGCTGTGTGTCATCACCATACTGATGACAACGCACTCCCAAGGATTCCATGGTCAATAGTGTCAAAAGCCTTTTTCTGTGCCAAAACTTGGCCTGAACCCTGACTGAAATGGATCAGATAATTGGTCTCATCCAAAAATGTTTGCAAGCATCCGCTCAAGGACTTTGTCCAGGAATGGAACATTTCCCACAAGCCTAAAATTATTAAGATGTTCTGCATTTATCTAGGGATGATTTTTTCAGAAGTGGTCTCACCACCACCTCTTTCAAGCAGCCCGGGACTATTCTCTCTTGCAAGGAGGCATTAATCACCTCACTGGCCCAACCAGCTGTTCCCTCCCTTCTAGTTTTTATAAGCCAAGAGTTGCAAGGATCCAATATGGAAGTGGTTGTACAAACCTGTCCATGCACCTTATCAAAGTTCTTGAGCTGCACCAACTAAAACTTAAACAAGCGAACTGGACAAGGCTGTACTCTGGATACCTCACCTGATTCACCTGTTGCAACACTGGTCTCTAAATCCTAGTGGATGCAAAAGATTTTATCCTGGAAGTGTTTAGCAAATGTATTATAGTGGGCCTTAGATTGATCTACAGTGTTCTTAGGGCTAGCATGTAATAGCTCCTGGAGGAGTCTGAAAAGATATTGTTTCTTTGCCTCCCTCACTGCCCCTGAATATACCTTACTCTAGGCAGACACTAGTGTTTGAATGCATCCACTAGGACTTCTTCTCCACCTGCACTCAAGTTGTCCCCTATTTTGTTTTATCACTCTTGACTCTGGGGTATACCATCTTCAGACTACATCTGCACAGGCTGTTTTTCATGACCTAGACAGGCATTCAATCAGCCTTTGACATACACCAACACAGTTTGGCAAACACAATTTGCCCACCCTAAAAGCAATGGGGGCCTAAGATTCTCCTATAGCACCCCTACTGCTTTGGGGGGGGCAGTTGTCCTGCTCTGTCTTAATGAAAATGCTGAAGTGGGAAAGTAGGGCGTATTCCATGGATTTTGCCCAATGCAATGCACATTTCATTGCAAGAGTTGTGCTGGTTGACTTCCCAAAAATTCAATTATCCAAAACAGCTGGAGGCACAATATATTAAGTTGAACAAATACAGCAGTACTTGAAACCTTCAGTGAGAAACTTATGAAAGTGGGGTTGCTGCTGGCCTAGTGACAAATCACTGCCTGGCAATAAGAGTTACCCTTTCCATTCTACCGTGGGCAATCACTGAATGGATTAAAGTAATCTACAAAATTATCCAACAGGTTCCAAGCCCACTACATTTGTTGAAAAGTACAAAATAATTACTTTTCCTTTTTCCCTTTCCTTTCCTTATGGTTTAACTATAGTAGGCTTATTCCAAATATTTGAACATAGCCAGGATGGCTTGTTAACCATGCAGTGTGGCTTATTTTTCTCAAACAAGCCACTTTGTACAGGGTGGTTAATAAGCCATACTGTATGGTTAACAAATTACCCTGACTGCATTCATACAACACGATAACCCACCCTGCAGAAAATGTGCTGCATTCAGACAATACACTAACTCACCATTCAACAAACAACCCATAGTTCAAACAACCCACACTCAACTACTGAGTGTGAGTTAGCGTGTTCTGTGATCCCAGTCTTCCTCAAACAGATAGAAAGGCTTCTTCCATCCATGACAGGCTTCTGATTCAGTGAAGCTCTGACAAAACAGGACAGGAGACAGTCGTCCCCCTCCCCGAAGTTCCTGTGCGCTTTGAAAATCTTTTCTGGAGAGTTGAAGGTCCTCTGGAACCTTCAACCCTCCATGAGAGGTGGTGCTGGGGGCTGCAGAGTAATGTGGGAACCGGTGAAGATTGCCTCCCCATTTCTTGCCAACCAAAGCATTCTAAGTAGAATTCCAGCTGGCAGGGGAAAAGCTGGAACCAACTCAATATATTTGGGATTTTTGAAGAACCCTTTCTCATATTTGAGGATATTTTTACCTTTCTATGAAAAGACTGTCCTAATCATGGTTGAAATGCCTAAGAATGATTGCCATATGTCAGTCACGGTCCTTTGTATGTACTCTTCATATTGAAATGGTTCTAAATAACCCTGTTTTGGAGGCAACGGGGTTGAAAAAGTACTCTTCTTGAATTGATTTAGTTAACTTTTATTTTGTTCATTCTCTGCTGTCCACAGCACAAGACCATGGGATCCACTGAATGATATGATACAGTTTGAAAATGATGGTGCTATTCAAACAAAAGTCAGACATCGGACACCAATGGTATGCTCTTGCAGGTTTTATTTTTGTTGAGTACAAAATTGCAGATTTCCTTACGGAGTCAAGCTTTAACATGTATTTAGCTTTTGTTCAGTTGCCTTGAAGCTAGTAAAATATTAATGGCAGCTTTCCTTCATACCTGACAAGAAAGGTGCATTGGGTAACAGAATCAAGGAAGCTAAATGATTGTGGTTCTACATGATCAACTTTGTTAATAAATCAGCTTGGGCATCAATTTTCTTACTTGGCATTTCAAACAGGAAAGAAGATTGTCAAACAAGCAACTGCTACAAGACAGCATGCATTTTATCTATATAGAGTTGGATCCAGGTTTGCCCTTCTGTGTGAACAGAAGAGCTCTTTCTATTTACAGAAGGAGCAAGGATCCTTTGAAGGCTTCTTGCTAAAGGATGACGGTGGTTTTCTCTGATCTCCCCCTTCCCCAGTACCACCACCCACAGTGTTCTGAAAAGTTCCCCACCCTTCCAGAAGAGTGTGGGAATTGGCCTTAGGGGCTGCAGGAAGTAAGGAGAATCTGAAAAAACTGCCCCCCTGCCCCCTTTCTCCATTGCCAGTGGAACTTTGCTGAGTACATCTGAACCCAAACCTTTGTTTCTAAGCAAATACGTGCTATGAATTTATAAATTACAGGTTAGTGTTGCAAAAATAAAGAGGTCTGCGAAGTCGAAGAAAGGGGAATGTGGCTTCTCTTCACCAGAACCTGATAATCAGGACTCCTCTGAAAGTGAAGGTAAGTGCTACATCTGTTCAGCCTATCCTTTTTTTCTTTTCAGTTATGTTTATCATGAATGCAGTAGATCAGTGCCTTAACTTCATTTTTGTTCAGTCTTAAGGTGTTTCTAAGATGATACATTACTTTAGAATGAGGTACACCTTTCTGTCCTGATTTACAGAAAAAATAAGAATTACCTGGTCTTGTTTGGTGAATTTGCCTTTGGATATGACTTACATGATTTATACTCTTAACTTGTTTTATGTTATTTGATTTACTTCTGAAGCACAACTCAAACACAGTACAAGAATTCGAAAGAAGACACTAGACCTTGGTGAGCTGCAAAGTGCCATTGAATCTATAAGGGAAACACAGGAAGACATTCGGAAGTATGTATTTTTAAAAGTGTTTTAATAATACCGTTTTTACTATATGTGCTTTGTATAAAATAAGCATCATGTGTATGTATTCTGTGTTTGATTGATAAATAATGTATCAGTCATGAGTGTCAACCTTTTTTTGGCCCAGGAGCCAAATTCCAATTTGGGAAGTGTCTTGGGGGCCTCATTCCAGCCGTGGGCAGGGTTAAGGGTATGAGGCAGAGCCAAGGACAGGGAAAGTAAAGTGAACTGGTGAAAACCAGTGCTTTAGCCCCCTGAACCTTACTAGTAAATTACTCTAGTACTGAAACAATTCCATATGTGACAGTTTTAGAGATTCTATAGTACTAACTTCAAAGTTGATAATCTGTGAATTCACCTTATTAATACTTATATTTTGTAGGGATATCACAGCTCTAAGAACCCGAATGACTTCAAGCTCACAAACTCCAGATAATAGCTTCTTTCAGTTCAAGCACTATGTCTTCATTTTGCTGTTGATTCTCCTACAGCTTATAATCAATTACTTGTTTAAATAGAATGCCTGGACAGAAGAATATATGAAGTGAAATGATTATCTTCTTCGTGGGACCATATTTTAAGCTTGGGTTGGCTTCAAATAAGGCAATATTATGTAAAACACAGTAGCCCAGAAGATTCAGGTCTTTGCCTCTAAAGCTTGTGCTCACATGGAGCAATGTCTGTTGTATTCCGTCCTAGCCAGATATGTGGACAATGCTTATGTGCCAGTACCTTTCTCTTGCATCTTTCAAATGCCAGATAACTGCCTTGCATATTCTAAAGTGTCGTAGACTACAGTGATAAATACAAGTACAAATTATATCAGGATGGGAATTGAAGACATCGTTTTCATTATAACTATATAATCCCCAATGGCCATGTTAACAAAACAAATGAATTCTAATTCAAGACTTGTTCAAAGTTTAATGGGATCATAAAGTGACACTTACTTAATGGTGTCAATCAGGAAGAGTTAATTGTTGTCCAAGATTAAACTACTCCGCTGTTCATTGCCATTACAAGATGTTAAGCTATTACTCCATCAACATGTTATTAACTGCACATTTTAATGGTTTCAATGGTTAATGCCTTAATGAAAATGGTGTTCCATTGATAGCATTAGTGAGTAAGGGAGCAATCCTATGGTCTTTAGACAGAGCCTAGGGGTCCATACAATAATTTGGATTCCTGGATCCGAGGTCAGAGACAGTGCTCCAACTGTGTATCCATAAATCTGCACTCCCCTCCCCCTCGCAGTTGGCATGGAGAATACCACACCAGCTGTCTTGGCAAGGTCACAATGGTGACCTCAGAAAGAAGGTAAAGGGAGCGTGCTAGTGGGTTAAGAGGGGAGGGGACTAGGGAAGCCAGGATATTATTTATACCGAGATCTCCCTAGGCTTCTTCCCTCCCACTCAGATGTGCCCTAGCTAGACGGGTGAAAAAGCCCGTCTAGCCAAAATGCATAATGGGATAAGCGGGGAGGCGAAGATTGCCTCTGCTGCTCCTGCCACTCTGCCTAGGATGTCCGTAAGCCTCTGAGTTCGGAAGCTCACAGGTGTTGCCATAGGATTGCACCTTTCATGAGAAATACCATAACAACTGTCCAAAGAATTGCACAGATAGCTTTGCATGCCCTGCAGTATTTTTATCAATTTCTTCCCAAACTGCTTCTCTTATTGACAAATTGCAAGTTACTAGTTGTTTTCTGAATAATGTCAGAAGCACTCTATGTTGAGATGTAGCGGGTGGGGGCAGTGGAAGAATTACTTTGGGTGGAAATAGAGAAGCTTTGCTGGGTGCCATATAAGGTTTTCTGGATTGTATCCCTGGGATACTAATATCAGACAATGGATATTTTTTTAAAACAACCAATATCCTCTACATTGGGTTTATCAGACTAATTTGAACCATTTGAATGAAATTGTGTTTTAAACAGCAACCTCATAGTTTCAACAACAACTTTCCAGAGCCAGTTAAACTGCCAGTCAATGCCTGTTTAGCCCCAAATCCTAGCATATTGGTCTGTGCTTATTATATGCTAAAATACAGGCTTGTAACAGTGTGTGTAAGTGAAATCTCCCATCCTACAAATCTGGGCTGGATTGCTTAAAAATTAAACTCCAAAAGACAAATCAGATGAAACCTGATTAGTCCTCTCTTCTATTTCTTTTACAAGGCATATATAGTACTAATTTAAGATGCATGGCAATATGCAGAACAGCACAAAGCTTCAATCTTCTGTGATTTATATATTTTTATATAAAAATAAAACATGCATACATAGTACACAGTTGGTCAATCTAGGACTGAGATGATTTTCAGAAGCTGTCATTTTATTACTTTTTTAAATATAGCACTAAGTAACTTAAGCAAAGTAAGATACCTGCATTTGAATCAGACATATTGATCCAGATGTTTGTTTATTTCTGTTTAATAATTGCATATCTCTACCCTGTCTTTCAATTTTTCCCTTTTATTCTACATTGTGGAAAGACAATCCTTAAATATACAGAGCAACCTTTCTTCAATTCCATGACAGGTTATTATGTGGTTTCTAAAGAGCTGCAGTTCATAAGTACATATTTAACATGGTTGTAGCAGACTGGTTTAATCTGTGTAGCCATGATCTTTGCAAGTTGGCTGGGATGCTGTCATGTTGACGCATGTGAGTCAGTGAAAGATCTCTGGTGACAGTAACACCAGCGAATAGTTACGCTATGAAAAGAAGATTCGTGTATTTATTTGTAAGCATTTGGGACAACAAGCTATTAATACTGCAGTACGGTCAAAACTTTAAAATTTTATTTATCTTCACTTTTAACCCTATTTATTAGTGTGCATATAAACAATATTCTGTCGTTGCCTGTTTGCTCATATGTTTTGTTTGTGAATTTCTTTTGTGAGGTGGAACTAGAAAATGTATTTAATTGCTATCTTAGGTATTTCTTGTTCCTTTTTTTTTAAAGAAAGGAAGGAGTATTTAAACTGTCTGTTACAAAGTTAAATTATAGCAGTCCAGTCTTCTCCTCTGTCAAACACAGAAAAGCACAGCCCTTAAAGCCCAAATTCCTACTTTGTTCCTTCATTTAATCCTTGTGTGAGTTGAAAAAGGAATTTATTGCCCAATTACTTTTGGTATAATATGGTTGATTATGGGCCTAGTTTGTGAGATGTTTCTTCATGTATAAAATTTAGCCATATGTATATGACCTTAAATTCCTTCAGACTGACTGTTTTCTGCACATAGGTACAAAGAAACTGTGATTATACAGTTTGTAGAACTCCGAGGGCAATGGCCTCCCTGGTAATCTTTAGTATTTAAAGAAGAGCACTTGATTTCTCACTTGATTATGTATGATTTTCCTTGTATATAAGTAGAAAATATTCAGAATTGCTTGTTATTGCCAGATTTATGGCTGTTTAAAAGAAATGCACTATAAGCCTTTAATATGCCATGTAACCATTAACATAACTAAAGAAAATGTGTGTTGTGAAAAATAGTAAATAGAGGCCTGGCAATACACAGTGTTTCTTGTGACTTGTGTGTTCGATTAGTTTTTAACTATTAGAAAACCCTTAAGTGTATAACATGCTTGCTTTTCATGAAAAGTTCATTCTGATAGCTAACCTGTACAATGTATCAAATAATTTTACAGTTCACTGCCCTCCTGTGCCTTTGGGAAAGTCTTCTTGCCAATTCAATGTTAATGAAATGGAACAAGAGTTAAAACACATTTGTTTCATCTACTGTGATGGTAGTCATTTGCTTTAACAGCTGTTTCTTCTTCATGATTTTTATCCTGTTGTAAATAGAATACTTAACTGCTGAACTGAGTGAGTACTATGTTTCTCCTGTATCCTCAGTTACTGGGCATCTTTTGAGAGTAGGCCATCAAATACTTAAGTATTGTAACAGTGCCTTGATGGAGTTCACACAGAAATGTGTATATAGAAAGATGTTGTCAAGGTTGTGCCATATGTATTCTTACAATTTGTGGAAGCTGTTATATTTCCAATATTAACTTTCAGAAAAGATTTATACAAAAATATGATACAATTACAGAAATACACATTGGTGTTTTCTTTCTTTCTTAACTAGTAATGACTGAACCCAACAATTCTCTATATTTTGGAGTGTGTATTCTTACAATGAAGCTGCAATGCTTTGTTTGTGATACTAAAAAATAGCCATAATAAAAACCATAACATCACAGACAGACTATTTTGGCTTCACTTTTGGTTTTAGGTTAAAACATTCTAAAAAAATAAACTGTTGTGATGTGAGCAGGAAAATGAGGATAAAAAGATAATTGGTGTCCAACCCTTGATGAAACCTACGGAAAATAACACTTCTAACTGCTTCCTTGTATGAACATTTAGTAGATTTAAACTTGGCTCAAATCTGGAAAGCACTTTTTTTACTGTATAGCCTTTTGCTAATCTTGAACTCTTGTTCACTTTTATTTCTGAACTTCACACAGTTCCCACTAGCATATTTTTTAAACATCTCCTCTCTCCTTTTTTTTATTTCAGCACATTGCTTGGTTTTTTATACTGTTACACTTTTTTTAGCTGAAAATGGGCTGTTACACTAAAGCTGTACAGGACCAGTGTTTAAGTCCAATGCATACAATATATGTAAGGAAAAGCCAGAAGTTATGACAAAATGTGAATGCACTTATTCAAATGCACTTATTCCTGTAAGGCTTTCGTTTTATTTCTGCATATCATGTAAAATAGCATTATTATTATTGTTGTTATTATTGCACTGTTGTTGTTTTTTAAAAAATCATGCTGCATGCAGTGTGATACGACAAATAAGCAATTCCTTTGGAAAAAATGGAAATCGTGTGTTGCATGCTTAAATGTACAGCTGAGGTCAACAACTTGTTTAAAAGGCCATTTGTAAATTTAAGGCTCTCCACTGGTCAATATTTTGTACAATTAAAGAAATAGAATAAAGAGCTGTGATCAAAAACAATATTCTGAGTGGTTGTTTGTACAACTGAAACTTACTTGTAAAGCCTGTCACTACTTTTTAAGTGCAGTTCCATTTTATAATGTCGCAACGCTGCTGGAGGCCACGTAATGCATGCATACATGATGGCCAGCAATCAATTTCCGCTTCAGTGTTAGCTATGTAACACTGAGCACTGTAACACAAAGCACACACTCCCACCACTTGGTGAGGCAAAAACAGGCTGGGAGTAGTGCCACCTCTACATTCACTCTCCTAAATCTGGGCACATGGAATCTAAAACTACAGAGTTTACTTACAGAGAAGGGGGACAGACCTGTTAATAGATTACCTTTGTTTGGCTTAAATCCAGTGTCGCATGAGAAGGCTTCCTCTTTTGTTCCTCCTCCCTGCAACTTCCCAAATCTATTCTGTAAAGTCCCACAACTCTCCAGAGCAGATTTTGGAGTGCAGTGGGATGGGGAAACTATTCCACCAGCCGTTTCCATTCTGCTGGTGGATAGTCAGGATTGAATAAAATCCATGGAATTTGAACAATTGGTAGGCAAGACAGATCCTGAGTTTGCAAAGTACTTCCAGAAGTACTACAAGCGAGAAGGATCTAGGACTTGTAGATCACAAGCTGAATATGAGCCACCAGTGTGATGTGGTTGCAAAAAAAAACAAATGTTATTTTGGGCTGCATTAATAGAAGTATAGCTTCCAAATCTCACAAGGTACTGGTTCCCCTCTATTCAGCACTGGTTAGGCCTCATCTTGTGTATTGCTTCCATTTCTGGGCACCACACTTCAAGAAGGATGCAGAAAAGCTGGAAGGGGTTCAGAGGAGGGCAATGAGGATGATCAGGGGTCTGGAAACAAAGCCCTATGAAGAGAGGCTGAAAGAACTGGGCATGTTTAGCCTTGAGAAGAGAAGTCTGAGGGAGACATAGCAGTCTTCAAATACTTGAAAGGTTGTCACGCAGAAGAGGGCCAGGATGTCTTCTCAATCATCCAAGAGTGCAGGACACAGAATAATGGGCTCAAGTTACAGGAAGCCAAATTCTGGCTTGACGTCAGGAAAAACTTCCTGTTAGAGCAATATGACAATGGAACCAATTACTTAGGGAGATTGTGGACTCTCCCACACTAGAAACATTCAAGATGCAGCTGGACAGCCATCTTTCAAATATGCTTTAAGGTGGATTCCTGCATTGAACTGGGGGTTGGACTCAGCCTTACAGGCCCCTTCCAACTCTACTATTCTATGATTCAAAGTCTAATTCAGGCTTTTGTTAAAGATTCAAGATAAAGTTACATAAAGAAATAGTACAAAAAACAAACAATATTGACTGACTTATTATACTTTATACATACTAAAGTTAATTCAAGTAATTGACATGTGAAGGAGAAAGACCCTTGTACATGCCAAGAGTATTCGATTCTATTCTAGAAAAAAACAGTTTACCCATACACAGTTATGCATGGAGAAAATGGATAGGGAGACATTTCGCCCCCCTCATACTAGAACCTGGGGTCATCCCATGATTGGGAGATTCAGGCCAGTTAAAAGGAAGTACTTCATCACACAGAGCATAGTTAAAGTATGGAATTTGCTATCACAAGGTGTAGTCATGTCCAGATGGCTTTAAAAGGGGATTAGACAAATTCATGGAGAATAAAGCTATCAATGACTACTGGTCCTGATATCTTCCTCCAGTATCAGAGGCAGTATGCCTCTGTACACCGGTTGCTGGGGATTATGAGTACGAGGTGCAATTGCACTCGTCCTACTTGTGGGTTTCCACAGGGACCTAGTGGCCACTGTATGAATAGCATGTTGAACTAAATGGACCTTTGGTCCGATCCAGCATGGCTGTTCTTACAAAACGGAGACAAAACAGAATCATCCTGTTTTTATGCTGCTTATTCTAGAAAGGTTGGCACAGGTGTGTCAAAAATCCAATGAGATAGGATTCTGACTGGGTCAGTTCCAGCAGATATGTACGAAAGCAATAATTAACACTCCTTTTTGTTTACAAAAGGAACTAAGATGAAAAACTGAGATGTCTTTCTTCCATTCTTCCGTGATACTGCCTGGATTAAGAGGAAATGCAGCATAAGTGGTTGGATGGTCCCATAATTTGAGTATCAAGAACAAAGAGCATTTGGAGGCATAAATGGGAATAAAGGAGAGGGATGTTGGAATTGGCCCTTCTGTTACAAACCATGCTCCATTGAAATACAGAGTAATATTAATCCCTATCTCTCATCAGTAAAATGAGGAGGCTTTGTGATATCACTCAGAGCACCATCAACCAGTGCTCTCTCCAGTCCCATTCCCAAGCTTTGTGCCAAAACTAATATAGGGCTTTATAAGAGAAAGCCAATGAAAAGGAACCTTTTGCCCTGACTTTTTTTCTGTCTGTATGTGGTCTGTAGATGCTGGGACTGGGAGCCATCGTTTTAATTTCTCACCATGACTCCGAGGGGAGGGACCATAGCTCAGCGTGATAAAGCAAATGCTTTGCATGCCGAAGGTTCCAGATTTTCTGTCCCCAAATCCAATCCTGAGTGGACCACTACATTCTGGCCGTTATTTGATTTTATGTTTCAAGCAACGAGCACGTACACGCTACACCCTCACCCTCCGGGAAGCAGACGGAAAAACGCTCTGCCCTTGCCATGGCAACAGCGCTTTAGTTCCGGTGGGTTATACAAGTTCCGCTCAGGCTCACAAGGCCACCACCCTAACCCCAAAGAGTACTAAAGAGGGGGGGGGGGGGAACCTTCCACACACACCTCTTACTTCCGGTCGTTCATTGCCATTCCTAAACTGCTCCTCCTGTTTTGAGGGTGCGGCTGAAGTAGAAAAGGATCGATGTAAAAACGCGAAAGAGAATCCGCGTTGGCAGTGGAGGCTGGTGGCTCCGATGTCAGTGCGGCTGTGATTCGGCTCTGAGTTTCAGTCAAAACTCTAAAGGAGCTATCGAAGGTGCTGAACCCAATCGCCAAAATAGGTTCAGCACCATGGATAGCTCCTTTAGAGTTTTGGCTGCTACCCAGAACAGATACACCACCCCTCTGACATCAGAGCCACCAGCCTCCACTGGGGGTTAGTGTTTCTTTCTTCTTCGCGGTAGTAATTTGTGATTATGGTGCCCTCTAGCTGCTTCTTCACTGGTTTCTGGCATTGAAGGTGGTCCGGCTGTTGGCGAGTACGGTTGGTTTGTTCTAAATAAAAATGATGAAGAATAAACATCCTACAAATTCAGCGCTCCCTCCTTTTTAAAAATGAATCCAGCTAAGGCTAAAATGAATGTTTCGCGCCTGGTCATTGTAGGTTTTAGATAGGCTGGAAGGCTCACAACAAAACAAAGAGGCGGTCCTCACACTAAAACAAAAACACACCGAAGTGGATCCACCGATATGAGTCTGGATGTGTTTAACTACTGTGATGTGCTATATCACACATTGCATGTCATATAAACATTTGTGCATGCTAAACTAGTAGTGTTAGAAACTGTCGAATACACAACACATTTGTTGTATCTACAAAATGAATATTCAGATACAGTTAAACACATAGTGTTGGAAAATGTCAAGTACATACAATACACATCCAGTACAAACCGGTATTACCGTTTCTACAGTTTCTAACACTTCTAGTTTAATAGTATCTGAATATTCATCTTGTGGATTCATTAATTTGTGTATCCAATATGCTAGTTATTAATTGTTGAACAGGTTCCTATAACATTCAGATTGTGTATTCAACACTTTGACAACATTATTGTTGAACTGGAATGTTTAATATCCAGGGTAAAAATCACTGTTAAATTCAAATAAATGTCCTTTTAGCATGCACAAATGTTTATATGACATGCAATGTGTGATATAGCATATGACAGTAGTTAAACACATCCAGACTCATATCGGTGGATCCACTTCGGTGTGTTTTTGGAAGGCTCACAAAACATTTTAATGGTCTATATGTTTTGGCATGAGAAACACAGAGTTAGGATTTGATTCTGCTTTCAAAAGCCGGCACACCAGGCAAAAGTCGACAGATTTTCCCATTGGCATGGCATAGTCACAGGGGAAGGGGGGGACTCTACCCGTTGGATATCTGCCTGTATATAGATAGCTGTGTCAATCCCGCTTCCTTTTTATTCGTGCTTTGTAATTTGCTTTCAAAACGTTGCAGCAAAAGGAACCTTGCAATGCATATGCCTTTGAAGTAGCCACCAGATGTTTTGGATTACAACTTCCATTGGCTATGCTGCTTGTGTCTGATAGGAGTTGTAGTCCAAAACATCTGGAGGGCACCAGGTTACCTATAACTCATGCATCTCTCCGTCTGTTGAATTGCTGCCCGTCACGAGGCTTTTAAAAGTACAGCAACCTTGCCAGAAAATGTGCGGTCACTTCCATATTTACCTTCTTATTGTTTTTTTTAGGTGGCGTGATTGTTTATGGTGCTACAACGAAAAGGATCCTCTGATCTTGCCTGCTCTATTTGAGTATTAAGATGAATGCCTATTTACTTCCACCTCTCTTGTGCCCACACATGGAAGCTTCCGAGAGTTTCAATCAGAAACCGGAAGTTACGCTAGAAAATATTTCGGGGTGGACCGCGCTGCCTGGCCCGGGCTCCTCACTACTCAGGCGCTGGCTCTTCTTTGGCACCGCGGAGGGATGTGGCTTGTTCCAGGTTGGCAACGGGTTACTGAGTGACCCGATTACGCCCTCTAGGGGAGAGAACAGAAGGAAAGACCCTTCATAGTACGTTCAGTTCCTTGCTTGTTGAATTCAATTGTTGACATTGCAGAAAGCCGGTATGACAGCCTTCCTCGAGATGTGTTGGACCACAACTCCCAGCATTCCCCGAGCCAGTCCTGGAAGGCACCTCTCTGGGGAAGGCTGCCATGTAGCATGCAGCCACTGTGTGACTGGTGATGGGTGCCTCATGCTTTGTACTCAAGCCTGTGCAGGACACTGTAAGGGGACTGCAGCAGGTCATGCCATTCTCTCCCCTCCATCCTCTTCCAATTGACGTTCTACATTCTGCAACTACTGAGCATGCCCAGTTGTCATTGTGCTCTTTTTTGGTCCTCCCCTTAGGTTTGTGTACTTCTGTCCACTTTGTTCCTACACACATGCTGATACCTCTTTCTCGGTGGGCCCCTTCTTGACTCCTATCCTATCAGCACTCACTACCTCAGTTCAGCATTACAGGGAATGCCAACTGAGTCTCACGGAAAAGACGATGTTCCAGAACTAGGGCTGAAACAAACTATGACTTCAAAAGGGAGCAGAAGTGATATATTTGTTGCAAAATACACTTCTCTCTGGTTGTAACAAGCCCAAAGCGTTTGCACAATAGAACATGCACATACTTTACAGCAGGGTTAGGGAGATGATGGCCCTCCAGAAATTGCTGGACTGCAACACCCAGCAGCCTGACATTGGCCATGGTTGCTAGGGATGAAGGGATTCGGAATCCAACATCTGGAAGGCCACTGGTTCCCTAGCACTGCTCTATGGCCTCTCAAAACGTCCAAATTTCTTCCCAAACACAAGGCTAGAAATGAACTACCCACGTGTAGCTCGTGGCAACCATTGTTGGTGCGACTACATTCTGTTGTGTGTATATCTAAAATTTTCTTAGATGCCCCTACCCCCAAACATACATTGATTTTTGTTTGCAAACTGGTTTATTTGATTTGGTAGCCCACTTACATCATTGTGTTTCATTCTTATAACGCTATAAAGACATGGGTTGGGATTCATGGTGACAACGGACTTGGAAAAGCATTTGCTTCCAGCCCTTTTCTGTTTGTGAAGCAGAGGGTTCCTCTACAAGAGCGATTTAAAGCTCTTTCAAGGCGCATTGAAATGTTTACCTCCACATGAACGGAGCGCAAATCGGGGGTTGAGGCACGTTTTCTCTCCGATTATACACATCTTCGCATTCGCATTAAATAGCGAGTTTTAATTTACCATGGCCGTTAAAGCGCATTATGACCATGTAAACAAGCAATTATCCGCATCTCAACAAGTTTAAAGCGCATTTCACACAGCCGGTAATGTGCTTCACCAGCTGTCGTTTATCGGAATTAGGTGTAAAAGCGATCGTGAGAAGATGTGCATAATCGGGCAACCGGGCGTCAAGCCGAATTCTTGTAGAGGGGGCCAGAGATATTAAGTAGGGCACAATGGGAGTCAGTGTTAAACTTGAACTACATCTCTGGCAGAGACCTGAGGCTGGGAATTTGGTTGTCTGTTGAAGGGTTGTGTGCTGAGTGTAAGAAGGATGGGCATGATTTTTAGAAGGAAAATGGTAAATATAAGAACAGTGCTTAATCCTTCTATCCTCTCCCCTCCACTTCTTCGGCCTGTGTCCAAAACAGTAGCTGAGCGGGAGGGAAAGTTGTACGGAGG
Organism: Anniella stebbinsi; assembly: GCA_029215795.1. NCBI lineage: Eukaryota > Metazoa > Chordata > Lepidosauria > Squamata > Anniellidae > Anniella > Anniella stebbinsi. Next base: position 54,027,263 of record JARDYH010000003.1, read on the forward strand.
GAAGTGGTGAGTTCCTACAAATAATGTTCTCTCCTACCTCTTTGCATCTGTTTGGCAGAGGCCTCTACAAAAGTGCATTTCTGGCTTTAGAAGGTATTTTTTGTGGGAAATTAAAAAGTAAGTTTCCCTCCTCTTTTGTATACCATTTGTTATCTTTTTCATTCCATTATTCTGCTATACGGTTCTTCTAGTCTATCTAACAGGGTTTCATATCTTTGTTGTAGAGTTTCTTTATACTCTCTTAAGAGCATCATACTTCTTTCTCAAATGCCATGGTGAAGTGAAGGGTATTGCCAATTGTACTATAGCACACGTGCCTGTCTAGTTCTCAGGTAGACATCTGCTCGAGCTATCTGCAAGTTGGACCAATTTCCACTCCCTTTTCCTGTCATATTGTTAATATATGCACAGGTTTGCAGTTCTTCTACTTGTCTGGCAAACTCTCTGCCTTGTCGTGAGAGACAAGCCCTGTGATTTCCATCTTCTCTGTAGTGAACGCTGGAGGTATGGTCATATCTCTGGTCTTTTAGCGCTGGAAACAATAAGGACAAGGAATTGCAGCTTTGATTGCTCCAAGCTCTTTTATTCTGGAATAAAGCCAGCATGCAATCTATTTCTGTGGGATTTGTGGTCCATCTTAGTGGGAAAGGCACATTTTGTGCTACTGGATGTCTTGAAGTGCAAGCATAACAATTACTTTTATTAAGGCTCAAAGCCGTATATTTTACCCACTCCACCTAGGCATTTGTGTCTCTATAACCTGTCTCTATTTCAAATGTTTGTTGCAAATCTCTTATTTCTATTTTTTTTTTTTACTATTTTAGGATTTACTTGGGGTAGTTGAAAGGGTTTTCAATACATAAAGTTAACAAGACAACATTTAGACAGACCAACAACTCCCGGGATATCTTTCTACTTTCATGAGACTAGTCTGGTGGAATACTTTGACTTCTTCCTGTATTTTTCCAAATCACTGATATCAAATAAAACTTTAGATCTTATGTTCTCTGTGGTATTGAATTATGGGAACCGAAAAACTTTCTCTTTTTATTCTCGAGATGGCTCCTGACATTTCTGATCTTCAGGGAATTCTATGAGAGAGAAGATTCGTTCTTCTCAAATTTTTGCAATTTCTCTGGAAGTGTCCCACTTGTCCACACTCGTAGCATCCTGCTGTCTGAGGATTCCAATTTCCCTTCTGGAAATTCCCTCTGCCTCTTTCTCCCTCTGTACTCATACTACCTCCTCTCCTATCTCTCCCTCCTCTCCATGCTCCTCTCGAAGCTCCTCTGTTTCTTTCTTGACCTTTATGGGTCATATTTTGATCCATTTGTTTCATTACCTAAGGTGGTCATCATTATTTTAACTTTCTGTTTTTGCTTTTTCTCCTCTCTTCTTACAAACACTTTCTGGGCTTCTCTCAATAGATCCTCTATGGATTTCTCATTACATCCTACAATTTTCTGTAACTTCTTTTGTATGTCCGGCCAGGATTTAGTTACAAAATTTATTTTCAAGAGACCTTCGGCTACTAGGTTATCTGAAGATAAGCCAGAGTATTGTCTCATTCGATCCTTTAATCTGTGTAAAAAGGCCGAAGGAGCCTCTTCTTTTTCTTGTTGGACATCAAATGCTTTAGTGAAATTTTGGTTCTTAGGGGTAGCCTCTTTTATTCCTTTAATTATTAATCCCCTAAAGTCTGCCATGTGGGTCCTGTGTGCCGGATTATTATTATCCCACCCAGGGTCCACATTGGGAAATTTCTGGTCTGCAGGAGCCACATTAGGTGCTGGTGGGTGTTCAGTTTCCCATACTCTCAGGGCCGCTGTTCGGATTAAACCTCTTTCTTCTCCAGTAAAGAGAATACTTAGAATGGACATTCATTCAGTCCAAGTAAAGAGATTGGGACCCAAGAATTGGTCCATCTGTTCAGCTAATCCTTCTGGATCATTGAGTAAGTTTTTCATTTCTTTCTTAAAATTACGGACTTCCGCACTGGTTAGGGGACTACTAACATAACCTATATTCCATTGCCAATAGGAACTTCTCTTAAGGGATATAAGTGATGTGGAATAGGATTTTTACTCTTTTTCTGGCCAGGTTTTCCAGTGGAGGGAAAAGGGAGATTTGCCAGGTCTCTTTCGCACTGTTCTATTTCTTTGTGAAGTTGTCTATGAGTCATCATCTTGTTCATCTTCACTATCTGTGTATTTTCTTGTGGAAGTGGAGCACTTGGTTGTTGAATTTGAAGTGGAACATTGATCCTTCCCTGATTCATAGGGTTCACCTGGGTGGCGGGGCATAGGGTGGGGGAAGGTTGTCTAAGGGTTCCCACCTTTTCTGTGATATTTTTGTATTTTCTGTGCCCTTATTCTCGGTTTTAATTTTTAAGGGCATCAACTGTGTGTTGCTTCCTATCCAGCAGGAGGCATAGTCAGATTCTTCTTGAGAAAAGGGCACTTTATCATTTACATATACATTTAAGTCTTGGCACAACCATGCCTCATCTGATCCAAATTTGGGTCAGAATACAGCTGGTGGCCTGATACTCTGCTTTGGCCATTCAAGAACACAGTATTTTATCATTATTCTTTTATTCTTATTCCTTGTACAAGTTAGGTCCTCCCAGGACCGTAACATTCTTCGCAATGGACTATCTGGAAGAATGTTAGAGGGAAGTAAAAAATGGGAATTGCAGACCTGGAGGGCACTAGGTGTGTGTGTGTGGAGGGGGGGAGCTGCCCTAAACATTCCCCCCCCCCCAAATGTCTCAAGGACACATTAAAAGAGCACATGTTTTTTTCTCTCTTTCTTAGCTCTACCTCAAAGTCACCACTGAGTGCCCTTGGAAAATAATCCACAGGTTTATTGACTGTTGGCAATTCAAGTTGACCTCGGAAGTCTGAGAAGGACTTGTACATCATTCTGTGTAGAAAGGCCCTGGCCCTGTTCAGACATAATGGTGGCTTTCAGCAGGGGTTAATTAATCTACAAGTTGTGGGGTGTGTGCCACTCGCAAGCCACTTTGTTTCCAGCATCAACCTACAAATGCAGCATTTGTAGGTTGTTTCCATGATATCCAAACCCAGGTGCTTGGAGTTGATTGTGGTTTAGCAACCCCAAGTTAACTGTCAAGCAGAATGCCTGGTATTTGATAAAACCAAATGTGAGGGCTGCAATCCTATGTGAATTTACCTAGGAGCAATTCCCTTTGGAGCGTATTTATTTATTTATTTATTGCATTTCTGTACCGTCCAATAGCCAAAGTTCTCTTATTTCTGAGTAAAGATGCATATGATTACACTGTGAAAGTCTTTTATGCTATGCTTTGGTCCTAAAAGCAGGGGTTTCAGTGTAGCCATCAGTGACTTGCTTCAAGAGGGGAAGAAAAAATTGTCAGCTTTCTTGAATCCAGCAATCTACCATTAATATATGACATGGATTTATCCAAGGAAATGTAACTCACACTTGGAGGAACATTGATTTTTGTATAGGGTTTCTGCTGTTAAACAATGGATAAATAGCCTGTGTGTTCTTATGTTCAAGCCTGAGTCATTTAGACATCTGGAGTTTCAGTCTTTGTGAGAACTAAATACCACAATTGTTTCTCTGGCAAGTTGCAGCTTTTTCTGAGATGCAGAATCTTGCTTCCAGTGGTGTTTGCAACCACTATAGTATCAGGCAGGACCTATGTAAAATTAAGTTTTTTATTTAAACCAATATGTACTCCATTCCTCACTCTTTGTGTCCCTCCTGCTCTGCGTCTGTACAGTTGTGCTGAGTCACTTCTGTAACTGTTCCCTTAATCCAAGCCTTCCCTCTGCCTCACTGAGATATTATTTCTGTCTGCTACCCAACTGTCTTATGTACTTCCACATATATTCATACAAATCCAACCTTAAATCAAAATGAATCCTGATCAGCCCTAGCCAGCATAGCCAGTAGTGAAAAATCATGGGAGTTGTTGGTCAAAACATCTGGAGGGCCACAAATTGCCCACCTGTGCTTTAAATGCAAAGGAGGGAAGTAATGTACGTGTGAACAATTCTTGTGCTTAGCATCATTCTTGTGTAACATATTGGCGCTGTTCAGAAGACACCTTAAACCACAACTTTACCCATGGTGAATAAAGTTTTTTGCCTTATTTACTGGGGTTAAAGCTGTGGTTTAAGATACCTTCTGAACAGGGCCATTATTTACCTCAAAAAATATAGTTCAGATAGAAAGGGATATATATTCCTTTCATGAGGATGTATAACCTTCCTATCCTCTTGTTTTATTTTTTTACTGTAAAGAGAAGAGGACCCTTCGGAAAAATTCTTGTTCTGTTTACCATTCTCAGTTGTCATTTATTATTCCTCTCTACCTTGCATAAGCATAGCAAACTCATTAGCATGCACAGCAATCCTTTTCATGTGCATCTTACTTATTTCTTCACCGTCACTAGAACAATTAACCAGCTCTTGAAATCTAGGCAATTCAGAACAAGCTGTAACCACAATATCTGGCACAAACTTGCACTCAGGAGGAACACTCCCATCTGCTATAGTCTGCATTCAGAATGATTTTGAAACGTAAGCAATTGCAGTTAAATCTTCCATCTCTGTTCTGAGATGAGTAATATGCTCAGCAATCCAGGTTCCCTGCACATCTATATCTGAAATCCCACAATGTGGATAATCAAATGTTACAAGCTTAATGCAAGCAGAATAGCAATATGGAAACAAAGCAAGAACAAGGCGATAAAGGCCCTTTTCACACCAGGTGTTTCATCTGGGATGGCCCCCGGCTGTGTATTAGGTACTTCCAGGATCGCCCTCCTTCCCTCCCTGTTTGCCGATGGTGTGTATTAGGTACTTCCGGGATCGCTCTCCCTCCCTCCTTCTACACCCCTATGGTGCAGAAAGGGCCAAAATCACTTTCCATCAAGCAGTGACCATCATTCTTTCTTCAACAGCACTTTTCTCCTTCAGAATTACTATACTCAATCCAAGAGAGAAAACTTCGCTTACCCACTGGATACTAATCACCAAAAGAAAAGGAACTAAAAATTAGGGATGTGCACGGTCGAAATTATTGTATCGTTATTGGAAATCTCTATAAAAAAAATTCGGATCTGATTATTTTGGAGGCTTATTGTATCGAATCCAATACCATATTGATATCCAATATTTAATTCGGAGCCCTATTTTGCCCTATAGTATATAGCTGATTTTTTAGATAGAAATGCCTAAAACTTCTGTATTTTCAAAGTTACAGACTTGAAACTTGGTCACAGTGCTTATGGGGTATGCCGAAGTATGTGTATTAAATTTCAGATCAATCCCTCCAATCCTCAATTTTATATGAATTTTTAAAACATCATTTAACTTCTGACAGCTCAGAATGACAGCTCGCCACGTGCATTCATTTAGAGCTGTCAAAAAAGTTTCACAACGTTTAGAAAATTCATATAAAATACAGGGGTTGAGGGATTGATTTGAAATTTGGCACATATGTGTAGCAACATGTGCTAGATATGTGTTTTAAATTTCAGATCAATCCCTCCAACCCTCGATTTTATATGAATTTATTAAACATCGTGCAACTTTTTTGACATAAGGTTGACCGGGCCTCCGGGCTGTCAAAATACTTCTTGTCTGTTTTTTTCCCCATAGGCTTGCATTGGGGGAAACGCGTGCATAACTTTTTTATTTGAAATGGTAATGACATGAAACTTGGGGAGCCAGGACTAGCAAGATCCAATCTGCAATGTCCAAAAGGTTTCATGTCTCTATCTTTTCAAATTAAAAAGTTATAGGGGTCCCCCAAAAGCCCCACCCCCCACTGTAACTTCTTCATTTTTAAAGATAAAATCCTGAAACTTGTGGGATATTGAAGATGGGATCTGGATAGCCATTTGTGAAAAAAAAATCAGAGCAATTGCTCAAACCCTCTATTTTCTATGAATTTTTTTAAAGATCATGCTAGTTCTGACAGTGAGGCCCGGTCAACCAGCTGTCAGAACTAGCACGATCTTTAACACTTCTGAGCTGTCAGAAGTTAAATTATGTTTAAAAAATTCATATAAAATCGAGGGTTGGAGGGATTGATCTGAAATTTAATATGCATACTTAGGCATACCCCATAAGCACTGTGACCAAGTTTCAAGTCAGTAACTTTAATGGTGGTCCGATAATCCGATAAAATCTGATATTATCGGACCAAAAAAATTTCGGATCTGATAATTTCGGAGGGATTTGTATTGTATCATTATCGTTAATCGGATGTCTGATAACACTATTATTGTATCGTTATCGGACATCGGAACAATACGATACACATCCCTACTAAAAATATACCCAAATCCACATGTTCAAAACAATAGACACCTTTAAACCAATCCCAAGGCCTAATCCACACCAAACAGGATATTGCATGATGAAAGCGGTATATAAAAGGCAGGAGCTACACTACTGCTTTATATGGTATTGAAGTGCACTGACAATTGTTGGGGCCCATTGACACATACCATATACTGCTTTCATAGTGCTATATCGTGCTTGGTGTGGTTTAGGCCCAACAGTTGGTATTGTGGTTTTTTGCTATGTTGATAATAGCTTGCTCTGCACAGCAATCGAGCCGTTGCATTTTGCACCTGCAGCAGCTGCAGGACTAACCTCAATGACAACCCCTCATAGAGCACATTACAATAATTTATGTGCATGAACCACTGTGGCAAGGTTATCTTTGTCCAGGAATGGCTGTAGCTGGCATAGCAGCTGAAGCTGGCAAAAGGTGTTCATACTTGTTGAGATCAACTGAGCCTGAATTGACTATAATAAGTGTTTTCATTGCTTATGTAAAAATAAAATAAAATAAAAATATAGGTTTTTAAAATGAATAAATACTAAATTCATTCATCACTAAATTCATTCATTAAGAGTGTCATCAGAAAGGGGGGAAATCGCAGTTCTCTACCGTCGCTTCTCTGCCCCTATTCCTGTCCCACGATACTTCCTTTTTCTAACCAGAGAAGAGGAAGTAAACAAAGACCACGTGACCCATTCAGGGGCCATTTTTATTGCACCACTTTTCCTGCACACAGCAGGAAATGGTGGCACATTGTGTTTTTTAAAAAAGTTAGATTAAAAGGGGTCCATTTTGTGACGAAAAACAGGCAAGAAGGAGCGGGAGGTGCTGGGAGGTGGACAACGTTGTCTAAAGGAAGCACGAACATCCGTAAGTGGGCAGCAGTGAGCGTGTGATAAAATGCTTCTCTGATGATGCCCTAAAAGTAGGAAACTTAACAGTGCGATGCTATGCATATTTACTTGGAAATAAGTCGAATTGTCTTCAGTGAGGCTTACTCTCAAGTAACTGTACAAAGCTGCAATCCTATGTACACTTGCTGAGAGTTGAACTTATTCTCAGTAAGTGTACATAGGACACAGCTGGACTTATTTTTGAGGAAACACTTGCATAGGTTTTGCTGTAATAGTCACTAATGCAAAAAAACTTGCATTAGCTTTTTTACTTTTCTTTTCTTTTTTACTTTTTATTCTAGTGATTAAGCATTTTAACAGTTCAACACAAAGTATGTGCCTAAGTGGAATTAGTAGTAATTCACTAATTTATTTGTTCCAATAATCAGTTTGAAAGCACGCGATTTACACAGCAGTACAGCAAATAATAAAGTACCCAGGCAAGCACACACATTTCAAACAATGAGGATCAAAGACATAACGCAGAATACAAATATAAATATCCATTATGATTTTGAGAACAGAGATGAAAAGGCATTTGCTAGGCATTAAAATCGAATGATGAATGTTGAAGGAATGATCATAAAAGGATTAGGTCCAGCACCTAAGTGAAAGGAAGTTATATAACAATGCTCTGATTTGCTAAGAGCAATGCTTCAGAATTTCCTTTCCAACTTAATGGTATGATCTTTACCATTGCTATATGAGACAATAATAATAATAATAATAATAATAATAATAATTCAGTAATGAAAAATAGTAGCCTAATTTGGCTAATAATCACTGGAGCCCTCATCTTGACTTCCGTTCAACAACATGTGCATATGATGTGCCCTGCTCCAGATATTTGCTAGCAATTTCAATTGTCACAACTCAGTATTCATCTCCTTAACTACAATATTTGTTTGAGAGTCACAACAGCATCTATTTGCTTGAAGGCTGTAGTATGATAGCACCCTACAACTGACCCATGCAGGGGATCCTGAACAATGGGTTGGATCCAGATTTAGGCTCCAATTCTATACACATATAACTGGGAGAAAGTCCCATTGAACTCAATGGACCTGACTTTTGAGTAGATACATATAGGATTGCGCTAAGGTGACCATGTGTCCTATTTTAAGTCCTATATTTGAAGGGCTGTCCAATCCAAGCCTGGTTTAAAAAATAAAGAGATATAAGAAGAGAGAGCGGGGACTTTGAAGTTACCCAACAACAGTTAGCACCTCAAAAGTGAACTGAGCAGGCACACAGGTTATGTGGGCGAGATTCTATTTCTAATTAGATTATAGTAATTATTTTTAAAATTTGCATCTCTACTCTACATCACCATAAACAAATTTATGCCAACTCTTTTAGAGATTCACTTCTTCTCTTTTGGTGATGTATAAATGGCCACCTAGATTGTGCTGACTAACTTAAATCCCATCAATTTCAATGGGAGTAACACATTACTAATGTAGGCTGGATCCAACCAAATGATGTCCTAAAAGTTGAGGTTTCAATAATTAAATAAGAAATTCCCAAGTCTTTTCAGGCTTACTATGTAATTAATCTTTTCTTGAAGATGCATCGAAGTCAATTTGTTCATGTACGAACCCTAATTGGCCAATCCTAAATACACATCTTCCATCTTGGTGGTTATTATCAGGTTTTTAAAAAACCTGTTCCCAATGTAGAAGGCTTTACCACATTTTTCATTAGGCACATTCCTTAGGCATAAAAAAGCTGGGAGAAGTAAAGCATAATTGCCAATCCTTGATACAGCAGATAAGACCTTTTCCTAAACAGCTGCATCAAAGATTAACTAAGGCTGCACTCCTAGGCACACTTATCTGATAGTATCAGCACTGGTAGTTACTCAAGAATAAATATGCCAAGGTCCCTCTACTGTAGTTTGTGTCATCTTGACCATTGACAGATTAGTAGGGGTGTGCACGGACCCCCCGGATCGGATCGGGACCCGGATCGGGACCTCCAATTTTGTCCCGGACCGGTTCGGACAAAATCGGAGCCCCCCCGGACCGGATCGAGTCCGATCCCGACCCAAAAATCGTAAATTTTTGGATCGGCCGCCATTTTTTTCCCCATAGACTTGCATTGCAATGCAAGTCTATGAGGAAAAAATGGCGGCGGGTGGCTGAGGGGGGGCCTAACTCCCTCCCCCCCCCGGGGCCGTCCGCTGTGGACGGCCCCGGCAGGTAAGCCCCCTCCCCCGCGCTCCCTACCCCCCCTGGGGCCGCCCGCTTCCATCCGCTGGCGCCCGCGGGCGCCAGCGGATAGAAGCGGACGGCTCCGGGGGGGGTAAGCCCCCTTCCCCGCCACTGCTTACCTTCTCGGCCCGTCCGCTCCCGTCCGGCGCCGGCGGCTACTACCAGCGGGCTCCGCGGCCTACTCTCGAGTAGCGCGCCGGGTGATGACATCACCCGGCGCGCCACCCTGGAGTAGGCCGCGGAGCCTGCTGGTAGTAGTAGGCGCCGGCGCCGGGACGGGAGCCGCCGGGACGGGAAGGTAAGGGCCCCCCTCCCCCCTCCGCGCGCCCCCTCCTCCCCTCCACGCACCCCCTGCTTACCTTCCCGGCCCGGCGGCTCCCGTCCGGCGCCGGCGCCTACTACTACCAGCAGGCTCCGCGGCCTGCTCTAGAGTAGCGCACCGGTGATGACATCACCCGGCGCGCCACCCTAGAGCAGGCCGCGGAGCCTGCTGGTAGTAGTAGGCGCCGGCGCCGGGACGGGAGCCGCCGGGACGGGAAGGTAAGGGCCCCCCTCCCCCCTCCGCGCGCCCCCTCCTCCCCTCCACGCACCCCCTGCTTACCTTCCCGGCCCGGCGGCTCCCGGCCGGCGCCGGCGCCTACTACTACCAGCAGGCTCCGCGACCTACTCTAGAGTAGCGCGCCGGGTGATGACATCACCCGGCGCGCCACCCTAGAGCAGGCCGCGGAGCCTGCTGGTAGTAGTAGGCGCCGGAACGGGAGCCGCCGGGACGGGAAGGTAAGGGCCCCCCTCCCCCCTCCGTGCGCCCCCTCCGCGCGCCCCCTCCTCCCCTCCACGCACCCCCTGCTTACCTTCTCGGCCCGTCCGCTCCCGTCCGGGGCCGGCGGCTACCACCAGCAGGCTCCGCAGCCTGCTCTAGAGTAGCGCGCCGGGTGATGACATCACCCGGCGCGCCACCCTAGAGCAGGCCGCGGAGCCCGCTGGTAGTAGCTGCTAGTGCCGGACGGGAGCGGACGGGCCGAGAAGGTAAGCGCCCCCCTCCTCCCCCCCCCCGCTGTCCACTTTCATCGGTGGGCGCCCGCTGGCGCCCGCCAATGGAAGCGGCGGTGGGCGCCAGTGGGCGCCCTCCGATCCGCCGATCCGCCGAACCGGTTCGGAGCCTTTTCGGACCGGTTCGGATTGGATCGGCCGATCCAGCTGCGGGATCGGAAATCGGATAATTTATCCGATTTCCCACTGGACCGGACTCGGATCGTGGATCGGGTCCGATCCAGTGCACATCCCTACAGATTAGCCTTTGAATGAAAGAGGAGGAGGAGCCTCTGAACAGGATGTATACAAACTGCAATACTGGGACTTTGACAAAACAAGAGAAAATGTGAAGTGACAGAGGTGTGGCACATGGTGGTGGGCATGGTGATATCCACTACAAATGGAAATCGGCTCTGTGGAGTGGAGTACATATGGCCTATTTCCTTGCTGGCTGCTACTCAAAGGCACTCTTCATAGTCTACAAAGCTGGAGAGAGGTGGCAAGCCCTTCATTAAATCCGCTAACTTTAGTCCCTGATTCCCCACAGTTTTACCCAAATCGTGCACCTAGAAACAGTAGCCATTCAGACCATAACAAAGACCCCTTGGTCACTTGTAATTTGAGCACTGTACTTCATTTCTTATGATACAGGAGCCACTTAGCCATAAGAACATACGAAGAGCACTACTGGATCAGACCAATGGTCCATCTAGTCCAGCATTCTGTTCACATAGTGGCCAACCAACTGCTCGTGGGAAACCCACAAGCAAGACATGAGTACAACAGTACCCTCCCACCATGGGTTCATCTGATGGGTACTGCCCTAAGTTTTAAAGGCCCAGCAACACCACATGGGCAGCATCAGTTGCATGGGTGAGTGGTCCTTTCATGCAATTATTGCTCAGCCTGGACCGGGGGAGAGGTAGCAATTGGGTGGAAAGGACCCACACAATTGGCCCATGTGGTCTTTTAAATCATTATAGCAGCAACAGCAGCATGGTGAACAGGGCCCACACTGCAGAGATCTTTGCCACCAGTGAAGCCCAGTGCATGAGAAGTGGGCTGGGGGGGGGGGCATGTTCACATATTTTGAGAGTGGGTGGGTTTTCATTTGTTTTTGTTTTTTAGGAGGTCTCATGAATGTTTTAAGTATGCCCAACACCACCCACAGGTATCTCTGATGACCTGCCCATGTAAATATCCTGCCTGTGGGGAATTATGACCTATGTACTGGCTACGTTGTTCAAATGGAGGAAGGAGCATTGAGGGTGTACAAACCCCCATGCTACAGTGTAGCATGTTTGTAAAAAAACGTATTCTGCTTCCAGCAGCATGTGAAGATAGAAAACTGAGAGTGTGGCAAACTGCTGTGAGGACATAGCCTTTGGATGATCTGTTGTGTATGAGTAACAACAACACTTTCCCAAGAACAGCATTTAGCACTCAGCCAGCAGTACCTCTTCTCACGGTCTATTTTTAGGATGTCTTGAATCTAAAGTTTAGAACATCTGGGATGAATGCAAGCACCTGTATTTAGGAATTACAAGATGTGAAAAAATATGATACATGCACATTGGGGGGAAAGTAAATCCTCCAAACGCAAGTTCAGTGCAGCACATTAAACATGCGCTTTCTGCTCTTCTTTTCCGGCAGCATATAGGTTTCATAACATCTGCCAGGACATAAAAGCATGTTGAAAGAGCAAACATGTTTTCCAGTCCCAGTTTAGGAAGGATTGTTGCTGTCTCCAGCAGCTGAACTGACAGGTCCCGCAGCTACTGAGGAGAGAAGATTAATATACAGATAGCTTCTCCTATGGAGCTAAAAAGGGGAATCAGGCGCTTTGAAATGCTAATAATTGGATCGGATGTAAGACAGGTTCCAGGGGAATGCATCTCCAAAGCTGTCCAGCCTGATCTGATTTCATATTACTTGATTAATGTATGAGGCAGCAGATTCACTAGCTAAGCGTTATTTACTTAAGTTGCTGGGCAAAAGAGCTCCTGAGTGCTAGAGCTAATCTGAGGAATTTAAACCCAACTGCTAGGGTCTGCATTGTGTTGTTGTTTATTGTTTGTTTTTGTCAATTATTCTTGCATCAGTAATAATTTGGGAGGGGCCCTTGCTCAGTAGTGGAACGCATGCTTTGCATGCAAAGGCCTGAAGGTTGATCTCCGGCATCTCCAAGCAGGGCTGGAAAATCTCCTGCCTAAAACTCCGAAGAGATTATGCCAGTCAATGTCGACAATACCAGACTAGAGGGACTGATGGTCTGACTCAGTAGAAGGCAGCATCCTACGTTCCTAGTATTAAATATTTTTCAGTGCTTACAATAATACACTCACACGCATGAAGGAAATGTGAAAAATATGCCCCCAAATATGAATAGGATATAATGTATACATTGATATACCTGCCTCCATTGTCAGCAAGGCAATGACTACCATCTCCATCACCAACTTTCAGTTTGGCCTGGAGTTGGATGACAAGAATCTGGCAAATTATGTACATGATCTCATGAAGCAGGGTTGCTTTTTCCTTTCTAAAAACTACAAACATAACAATCAAATGAAATAAATTATTTCATAATCAGGGACAGGGAATTATTTCATAATAAGGGGCAGTCTAAGTGCTAAAGTAATTGCAGATCCTAGAGAGCCATCCTGAATTCCTTCATTGAGCTGCAGTAGATGGCTTGGCTCTGCTAAAAATAATGATAAAATATCCCTTCCATACTTTAGAACATAAGAAGTACCATGCTGGATCAGACTGAGGGTCCATCTAGTCCTGCACTCTGTTCAGGCAGCCTTGCCCAGCCTGATGCCCTCCAGATGTTCACACCTGGGGTCAAAGTGATCCTGTGAAATGCTGTCATTTTTTATTTTTATTTTACAAATAGAACCTTCCTTGTGACCCAACAAAACTATTTTTTTTTCATCATAGCTCTCATTTTATAGAAAAATCCAGTTTTGGGGGGTCATTTTGGCCCTTACTGTGAGACTCTCCCACAGTGTAATTGGGACTCTGGGAGCCTGCTGAACTGGGGAGTCCTGCTGAATGGGTGGGTTGTGGGGGGTAAGGAGGGACCCCCAAATCAGGCAGAATAACTTTCCATGAGCAGAGCTCCACTCACAGAAGCTTCCTCCACCCAATTGTTGAGGATTCCCCCCCATTTAGCAGGGTTCCCTGACCCCCGTGAAGCATTTTCAGGGGCTGGAGGGAGCATGAGAGGGATGCTAAGTCTGCTTCTGCAAGCTCAGTTGTGGACACCTAAATGTAGATCCACACAATACGTTTATGATGCTAAAAATTATAAGGATGTGCCAGCAGCTCAAAATCTAGGTCAGAGGGTAATAAAGAAACGAACACATATCCTATATATGTCTATTCAGACATGTTTAGTCAGACATGAACTCAATGGGACATCCTCATAGGTAGGAATATAGGATTGCAGCATTATAGGGTTCTGTGTATTATTACAACTGATAACTTTTTCGCCAGTGTGCCACTAGCCAGGGAATTAGCTAAGAGCTTTTCTACACAAGACATTTATTGTGTGCTCATCATTCCCTACTCACAGTTGTTTACAAGTTCTTTGGACAAGTTGTTACCCTCCAGTTTCACTTCTGTTTGTAAACAGCACTTTCAATGAGTTTTTTTAGAGCAGGAAAAATGTGATATTATTTCTGATTGGCAAAAGAAAGCACAATTTCCTCTTGTGTATTTATGCAATTCTCCTAGACCACAGTGCCACCCTGAGGTTATGTAGTGGAAAAGCAGGAATAGTAGTGCTTGGATCTCAATTCTGCAATGAAACTGACAGTAGATACAGTGGATTAACAGTCACACGTAGGAAAGTCCTAAGAAAAATTAAACTTTTTGGCACACCGAAACAAACCAGAAATTCCCCTAGAATTCCTTGCCCTCAAATCCAGATGCGCAAACAGCTGCATTTTGGGGTTTCAAAAAGATTTTGCACGTGTTAGTTAGGTACCAAAGAAATGACTGTGATTCTCCTTTCTTCTATGCATATAAGATCTAGTAATCTCAGTCAACAAATCCAAACCTGAGATAATTCATTATTATAATAAGACTAAAGGTGGCACAGATACCCATGAGTCTCCACATATATATCATTATTTATTGATTGATGACATTTGTATACTGCCCCGTAAGACAAATTATGTTACATGCCAATTAAATGAATACTGTTTATGGAAGATGATATGCTTTTTATAGCGGGCCAAAGGGAGCAGGTTCAGAGCCCTGCAGTGAAGAACATGTTTGTATTTTTAGTTGGTTCTCTTCATGCCTCTCAAATTTTATGGCAAAAAATGTTTATTTTAGTGTTTATTTCATTGATATTTTAATATTGTATTGATTAGTGGCATTTTTATGTATACTTTTGGATGAAGGTGCGGTTTATACATTTTTAAAGTAAATAAATTAAAGTCCTCACATTGTTGCTGCTATGCATGGACCCAGCCACCTTCATCTCTGCAAGAACGATAGTTTGCCAGTTTGGGGAGCTTTTGGTCTGCTCTCTACTGCACTTCAGTGCTGCTGCTGCTGCAGATGGCAAGAGGGTGTTACTGCAGCTGCCAGCTCATCTAGGGTCGGGAAGGGCACAGAGCCAGTCAGGTCCCATCTGGCCTTATAAAGCTGCTCAAGGCCATGTGAACATTCTCACCAGAGGCCCAACATAGGAAGCTGCCTTAGATGGAGTCAGGGCATTGATCTATCTAGCTTGGCATGGTCTACATCAGCCTTCCGCAGCCTGGTGCCCTGCAGATGTGCTGGACTTCAGCTCCCATACTTCCCAACCAGCATTGCCACCTGGAAAGGGCCAGGTTGGGGAAGGCTGGTCTGCATTGACAGGGAGTGGCTGTTCAGGATTTTTGGTCATTCCCAGGCCCAACTGGAGATTCCAGGATTGAACTGGGAGCTTTTTGCTAGCTCCACTGAACTACAGCCCTTCCCCAAAGGTTTATCCTTCACTTCAACTGCACTCTAGACAGATGCTAATGCCCCCATCTTCCTCCTGTAGCTGACTCAGTTGGTTAGAGTGTGGTCTCTTTTTTATCTGGGTATGGATATTTTGGTGTGTGGTGGTATAAACACAAAACGCAGAATCATAAGTATGAATGGTCTGAGGTTCTGAAAGCGTTGAGTGTCTTAGGTTGGTTGGGAGTATCGAAGTAAAGCTTGTGTGGGCTCCATGGAATGCAGGTGAAATAGAAGGGATGGGGAAGGAAGGAGTCTTAAAATATATTATTTCCATGTTCATTTATTACTTATTTTATGTATTTGTATATTGCCTTTGAAGGCAGAAAGCCTCCTCAAGTCAGTTTGGAAATTTCAAAACATAATGTGGATAGGGAGACATTTTTCTCCTTTCTCAAAATTCTAGTACCTGGGGTCATTCCATGAAGCTGATTTGTGGGAGTTTCAGGACAGATAAAAGGAAGTACTTCTTCACACAGCACAAAATTAAACTATGGAATTCGCTAGCACAAGATGTAGTGATAGCCACCAATTTGGATGGCTTTAAAACGGAGGGTTAGATAAATTCCTGGAGGAGAAGGCTCTCAATGGCTACTGATGCCCATATGCTACCTCCAGTAGCAGAGGCAGTAAGCCTATATTCACCAGTTGCTGGGGAACATGGGTGGGAGGGTGCTCTTGCACTTGTGTCCTACTTGTGGGTTCCTGCTCAACAGCTACTAGGCCACTGCATGAACTTTGCATGATGCTGATGCTAGGTGTGTTTACAAGGATCACATTCTCAGTAAGCATGTTGTGTGGTGGGGGGACAGAATCTCTTTCAGCCTGAGGACTGAATTACATTTCGGAGAGCCTTTCAGGGGTGGGATCAAAGGCAAAAGGGTGGGGCCAAAATACAAAACTACCAAAAGTATCAGCATAATTTTAGCTTAAAGCTCTTACTGCCAGTAACCTTAGGAAAGGCATTTCAGAATGGAGAAAAAAAACTTCACAAAAGCTGGGAAACCACCAATCAGTAGCTGGGGCAAAGGGGGTGGGGCCAGAGGAACCCCAGGGGGCATGACAGGGACCCCAGGTAGGCTGGATTTAGCCCTGATCCTGAGGTTTTGCATGCTATTCTGTGTCTGTTTTTCCTCAGCAACACTCTCTTACTTAAAAGGACTGAACTGCTAGTACGTTAGCTTGATAGGAATAGTGAATGTACTGCTAGCATACATTTCTTCTTCAACCACCAAGTAATGCAAATTACATAAAATATATATTCCTATGACTTCATGTTCAGCTTTAGTTCCATGTCACCTTGTTGCTCCTGAGGACAAAGGAAACTTTTCAGCAAGATAAATGTAATTGGACTTGCCTAATTTGTCTGACCCAGCAGAAAGATGATTCCCTATTGCAATTTGCAGCAAAGAAAATACCTAATTTAGCACTGATGACATAACTTGCACCACAGTGAAGTTGGGAAAGGACCTCTAAAATCATCTAAGTCTAATGACTTGCATGGAGGTAGGAGTCCGTATACAAAAAGGTCCCATTATTCCTTGTGCTAGTGGCGTGATTGCCCTGGGGAAGGGGAGACTCAATGGCGCATGACCCATGCTGCATGGTTAGGCACTCATTTGAAGCAGGGCCCATGTGGCCTTAATCAACACCCAAGACAACACTTAAGAACATAAGATGAGTCATGCTGGATCAGACCAAGGGTATGTCTAGTCCACCACTTTGTTCATACAGTGAACACACCTAGCATTAGCATCATGCAAAAATGCTTTTTTTTTTTTTTTGCATCTCTTCTTGTCTGCTTGCATTACCTTTGTGCAAGCTTGTGCTCCCTTTTATTTTTCTCATTTCAGTGAGACTTCCATTTTCTAAAGGAAGCCCTCTTTTCTTTAATAGCTCACTTGACACTGCTTGTTAACCATGCTGGTGACCTCTTGGATTTGGTGCTACCTTTCCTAACCTGTTGTATACATTTTAGCTGAGCTTCTATTATTGAGGTTTTGAATAACCTCCACAAATTTTGTAAGGGATTTAACCCTCTTCACTCCCCCCCTCAACTTCCTTTTTGCCAGTTTCTTCATTTTAGAGAGGTTTCCTCTTTTGAAGTCAAATGTGACTGTGTTCGACTTCCTGGGCAATCTCCAACTCAGATATAGAATCTGATAGCACTGTGATCATTGTTACCAATTGGTTCAACAGCATTTACATCTCGTACTAGGTCCTGGGCAATACCATTTAGGATTAAATCCAAGGTCGCCTTCCCTCTGGCTTGGAGGCTTCTAGCATTTGCATAGAAACACCTATGAACGGTACCCCTCCCCAGATGCCATTGGTGTATGCATTTTTGCTATGGCACTTAGGCCTCTTTGATTGCACAGGTATGGCCTAATTGCCATAGCAAGAAATGCACACAGTTGCGCAGGTGTGGCCAAAATGGATTAAACCATATGGACACAGCTTGACATAGTTGGCTGTTCCATAGAGCAATATCTGCATCTAGCTACAATCAGACTGCTAAGAAAACCCAGAAATTAGGCCTATCTGAGAGCAGTGCAACTTACTATTGCAATTTTAACAAAATATGTCCCACATAAAGGGAGACAATGCTAATTCGTCTTTTGGTATATTTTTATATGTTGTTTGTTTTTATGCTTTTATGCTTTTAAATTTTGTATATCAATTTTTAATGTCCAAAGTTTTTAATTTTTGTAAACCGCCCAGAGAGCTTCGGCTATGGGGTGGTATTTAAAAGTAATAAATAATAATAAAATAATATGTTCAACCCATTCTTGAAAATTCCCCAATTAAGTATTTCCTGTTATCTTCTTTAAATAAGTCCATTCAAGCCGTCATATTTCAAACAACAAAGAAGGTTGTTTTGAAAATCTAAATATAGGAAGGATATTTCTGTATCCAACAAAATATACATATAGGATAACAGTTTGTGTCTTCTGACTAAAACAAGACATACATCATGGTCTTTGCATGTTATATGTTCATTTATTTTAAAAGATAGATATGCACACCCATGTCTCTTTTATGCAATGTTGAAAGAAGAAGCTCCAAGGTTTGTGATTACTTGTTTGTATATGTATGTCTTCCCATTCCCCATGGTTTTAACTAAAGTGAAACATCATCCAGTTTGAAGGTTGCTCAAGAAAAACATCTGCAGGTACATTTTATGTAATTACCAGGGTGTCACGTATGACCCTCAAACCATGTTCATCCTGCCTCTTTCTTGATTATTTTATTTTATTCTCTTTTGCGTCAGAGCAGATATTATCAAAATAATTAAATATATTTCTTGTAAAACAGAAAAGTACAAAAATAGCCAATTAAGCATCAAGCCATTACTGAGCTGCTGGAACAAAAGAGTGTGGGATTGCTTTTGAAGATACTTGGGAAGGGAATTTTAATGCAGAAGAATGGACACTGGGAAGAGCCCAGTCTAGAATTAGCATGTGGAGGGCACCACCAAGTTAGGCTGACCAGATAAAATCCAGGTCAGGGCTCATATAACTTTAACAGTTGTAGAGAAAAGGGAATTTCAGCAGGTGTCATTTGTATCCAGTTAGTTCCTGGTGAGATTCCCTCTTCATCACAACAGTTAAAGGTGCAGGCACTATACTAGAGTGACCATATACAAAAGAAGGCAGGGCCCTTGCAACTTTAACTATTGTGATGAAGAGGAAATATCACCAGAATCTAATTGCATACAAATGTCACTGGCTGAAATTCCCTTTTCTCTACAACTGTTAAAGTTACATGAGCCTTGACCTGGATTTTATCTGGTCACCCTACACCAAGTAGCTACCATCAGTTATTTGTAGAAGTGCCATGAGATAAAGGGAAGGTAACTGTCTCAGGTATGAATATTGAACAAGCCTTTTGGGGATTTATAGGATAAAATCAAAATGGTGCCTGGTACACTACTGCAAAGAGATGTGCTGCTTCAATCTACCCTGTTAGAAGTTGGGCTGACATATTAGCTGAAGTCCCAGGACAGAGTTGAAGGGCAATTCCAAGGGCATTGCCAACAATCATCTCTAGGGAGGCTGAAAGGATCAAAATCTGAAAGCAAGTATCATGACTTTTTCTCTGGGTAGAATTTGTGCAAACTGGTAGGCTACTGCTGTTTTTAGCGATAACATTTCTGTCAGGCCTCAGCAGGGATCTGTTCTTGGTTGTCAGATGCTAAGACACGGCTGAGCTCCAAACAGGCAAAGTAGAGTCCAAAAGAAGCAGAACAGGGTCTATGCAGCTAGAGACAAGGGTGTCGTCCAACAGGCACAGTCAAGGGTTGAGTTTGAGATGAGGTGAGGTGAGGCCCCAGGAGTCTCCTGCTAGTTTTAGCTGCAAGTTGCTCAGACCGATGGAGCAGTCTTGAAGCCAGAGTTGTACAGGCCTAGTTGAGCCAGGCTAGACCTGTGGGGGCAGTTGCTGATTATTCAAGCCTAGGCCGGGGGGCGGGGGGGGCGGGACTTCGGATATGCAGTAAACAGATCGGGATTGTATCTCCTTCCGTGGGAGAAAAACAAAAAAGAACAATATCCCAATTATAAGAGCTTCAAACTGTAAGTGAAGAGAAATCTTTATTATGGGAATCATTACAGAATAAAGGGAAGTTAACTGCAAGGTTGTAGATAAACCAGCAGTCTTACATTTTAACGAACAGGGAGAGCAGCCAAGCTGGGATTGAAACAGCAGACGGCGCATATCTCTGTTGATACAACTTTAAACAAAAGCAAAGAATAATTTGCACTTATGGAGAATACTGGACATTATTAGCCAACTAGCTAATTAGCAGAGATCTAAATAAGAGGTAGCAGAAAGATCGAACGCCGCAACCATTGGCTGGATGCCAGATGACCAGCGGAGGGGGGAAAAGTAAGAAAACCTTGCCACCGAAGTGGTTGAGAGTTAAAGTACACCCCTCTGACAAAAGTTGGTGTTGTCTGACTAGAAAGAATTCAGAAAATTCAGAAGCAGTCATGACGAATGGGAAAACGGGTCCGCCAGCAACCGGAAGTGGGAGTCATAAAAATGGAGCTAAAACAGGAGCAATTCCTAAGATAACAAAACCACAAACAGAGCCGATGTCCTCTGAAGCTTTACTCGCTAGTATTCAAGACATGATAGATAAACAGAAGCAGGAGCTCATGCAGGAGGTTAAGAAGGTCCAGATTTCTCAATCGGAATTACAAAGCGGTCTTCAAATGATTAATGATAAATTTGTATCCTTGGAGCAACAATCAGAGCAGAACAAATATAAGATAAAAAAGCAAGAAATAATTTTACAAGAAATGGACTTACGTTTAATTTCTATGGAAGATAGAGATAGAAGAATGAATATACGCATCAGATTCTTCCAGGAACAGCAGGGGGAAAACTCAAAGATTTTGAAAGACAAGCTAATGCAATGGATTAAGGAGATGGATCCTCAAGTGATATGGGCTGAAGAAGATATTGAGAGGATCCACAGAGTTGGACCTAAAAGGAGTGGAATGGTCCCAAGAGACATAATAGTAAGATTTGCCAGTTTTTACAAAAAAGAAAAATTGATGCAAACCATCAGACGTGCTGCGCAATTGATGTTCCAATCTTTACAGATACAGTTCTACAATGATCTTTGTTTTCAAACAATCCAATGGAGGAAGAGTGTGAAGCTGTGTACAACTACCCTGCGGAAGAATTCAATTGTTTATAGCTGGGGATATCCAGTATTCTTGAGATTTATGTACAAGGGGAAACAACATAGAATAACATCATGTGAGCAAGGAATGGATCTGCTGTGGAGTCTGGGCCTGATGGAGAAAGAACAAGAAAGAAAAGAAGAAGGGGCAGCAGGAGGAAGCAGTTTGTGAATGAGAAATGGATTAAAGAGGGATAAGAAGAAGAGCAAAGGGAGGGGGAATTCTGTTTTAGTTCCATGTTGGATGTCTGCTGTCCCCCCCTCCTGAAGGGTCCTAAGAAGAGGAAAAGAGGAGCCACTGTCTGGGGAAACCTGGGGATGAAGGGGGGAAATGGGGGTTATATGTGGGGGGAAGGGGGAGGGAAGGGGGTAATTGTGACACATTAGGAGACCTACAGAACAAATTAAAAATGGAGATATGGAAAATAAAGTAAGATTGATAACTTTAAATGTTAATGGGTTGGGTAGTGTTATTAAAAGAAAGACGATTGAAGGGTTGTTGAATAAAAGGAAAGCTGATATAATATTTTTACAAGAAACACATCAAAAAGAAGATGGTAGAAATGAACTTAAAATGAGGAATTTGGGTATATATGAGAAAGCATATGGAACTTCTAAAGCAAGAGGTGTTGTGATAATAATCTCTAAAAATGTGCACTTAATGTGGTCAAAGTGGTAAAGGATGTGGGGGGAAGATTTATTATTTTACACTGTTTCTTGGGGGAGGAAAAATATGTATTGATTAATGTATATGCTCCAAATGAAAAGCAAATGGATTTTTATGATAAAGTGTTTAGTAATATGGGGAATGTAGAGAATACAAATATTGTAATGGCTGGAGATTTCAATATGGTGATGGATAAAATGAAAGATAAAGATACTATAAAAGGTATCGGGAAAACGGGACTAGCAAAAGTAATGGAGCAAAAAGAATTAAAGGATGTTTGGAGAATAGTAAAAGGGGAAGGAAAAAAATATACTTTTTATTAATCAAAATACAAGAGTTTCTCCAGGACTGATTATATATTTGTTTCAAAGAATTTGCTTTCTAAGATTATGGATTGTGAAATAGATGTAATTAAGGTTTCAGATCACGCATTAATGAGCATGGATATTAAAATAAAGAAAGATTACAGGGAAGCAAAAAGGTGGAGATTAGATACTAAAATTTTAAGTTATAAAAATATTGTGGAAAAAATGAAAAAGGAAATTAAGACTATATTGGAAATAAATGAAACAGGGGTAAACTCACAGGGGATAGTTTGGGACACGATGAAAGCAGTAGTGAGAGGAATATGTATTAGAGAATCGTGTAAATTAAAAAGACAACAAGATGCACATAGTAAAAAGATTGAAGAGGAGATTAAGGAATTAGAGGAACAATTTAGAACTAATAAGGATATGCATATATATGCCCAACTCCAAGCAAAAAAGAAAGAACTTGAGGGAAAGGACATAGAGAGAGTTCAAAAAGAACTAATATATTTGAAAAGGATTTTTTTTAAATATAGCAACAGAAATTCTAAAATGCTAGCAAGGTCCATGCAATCAAAGAAGGAAAAAAATATAATAGGGACAATTAAAGATAAAACAGGGAAAAACTGTAATTTAATGAAGGGTAAATTAAAAATTTTGAAGATTTTTATCAGGAATTGCATACATCAGAAGCGGGCCCACAAACAAGAATACAGGAATATATAGAGAAAAATTGGAAGATAAGATTATAAAATAAGGATAGGGATTATATGGAAGCATTAGTGATGGAAAAAAAATAGAGGGAATTATTGACAAATTGAAAGGAGGGAAATCTCCAGGAGTTGATGGGTTGGGGCCGGAATAGTATAAGATATTTAAAGAACTTCTACTACCAAAAATTGAAAAATTGTATAACAATATAATAAAGGGAGAGAAGACCCCGCCATCATGGAAACGTTCGTTGATAATATTAATCCCGGAACCAGATAAGGACTTAACGGACCCAGCATCATATAGACCTATTTCTTTAATTAATCAAGATTCTAAAATATTTACAGCAATCATGGCAACAAGATTAAATACCTTTATAAATAAGTATATAAAAAAGGATCAATGTGGATTTATTCCAGAGAGGCAAATGCCAAATTTAATAGGGAGGGTATTGAATATAATACATACTATTAAAAGAAGGAATTTAAAAGCAGGGCTGATAGCTTTGGATATTTTTAAAGCCTTTGATTGCATGAAATGGCTGGCGTTAAAAACTATTATAAAGATATTTGGTTTTGGAGAAAGGTTCATGGGAGTGATTAATCAGCTTTATGCAAACAATAAGGCCGAGGTAATGGTAAATGATGGTTTAACACAACAAATTACCTTAGCCCGAGGCACAAGACAAGGGTGTCCTCTCTCCCCAATATTATTTGCAATTGTTATAGAAATATTGGCAAATGTTATTAGGGAGGATGAGAAATTGAAAGGAATAGGAGGGGAGGATAAAATAAAAATTAATATGTTTGCTGATGATACTTTATTGACACTAGAAAATCCGGGGGGAAGTATAGAAGAAATAAAACAACATTTGAGAGAATTTGGAGAGATTACAAGGTTACAGGTAAATTGGGGGAAATCAGAAATGATGTTATTTAATTATGACAAAGAAGAAAGGGATGAGTGTAGTTTAAAATTAGATCTGAAGGTTAAAAATATAGTGCGCTATTTAGGAGTTTATATTACGAAAGATTTAGAAAGCTTAGAGGAAATAAATTTTAGTAGTTTAAAAAAACAGATAATGAAGAAGTTAGAGGCTTATAGGAAATTAAAGCATTCATGGTTTGGTAGAATAGCGGTTATTAAAATGAAAATATTACCAAAGATTAATTTTTTGTTTAGAATGTTACCAATTAAAATAACAGAAGTAGAATTAAGAAGTTGGCAAAGTATGATAAATAATTATGGTAACGGAGATAGAAAAGCAAGAATTAATAAAATGAAATGGTATAAGATTCAAAGGAAAGGAGGGTTGGGACTCCCAAATATAAAGATGTATTATATAGCTAACCAATTAAGATATGTTATAAATAGTATAGTAGGGAAAGAGGATTTAGAATGGTTAAAGACGCAGACAGGAGAAATAGAGTTAGAGTTACAAAAAATTTTTTTAGTAAAATACAAAAGAATCAACTGAAGGATATGGAAAATCCCATCCTAAGAAATATCATAGAAATTTGGGGAAGGTATAAAAAGAAATTAATACCAGGAATTTCTCCTCTAACCCCAGTTGTTTTATTGGAAAACTTTCCAGGTAATTTGAGAAGAGAATTGGAAGGGCTACTGAGGGAAAAAAATAATTAAAGTGAAAGACTGGTTAATGAGACTGGTTAATAAAAAGCAAATAGAAGAAGTTCTAAAAGGGCAAAAAAAAATATGGTTCAAGTGTTTACAATTGGAACAATGGACACAAAAATGGAAAAAGAAAAATAAGGATTGTAGAAAGGAAACAAGATTTGAAAAGCTAATTGAGTCAAGAGAGAAGGAGGGGGAAATAAAAGTAAAAAAGGTATAATAAGTGAAATATATAATATATTGTTAGAGGAGGGTGAGTCACAAGAAATTTTGAAAACAATCTGGGAAGAAGATTTAAAAATTCAAATCACTGGGGACAGATGGGGGAAGATATGGGAACTAAGAACTTTAAAGTTGTTATCAATAAGGATAAAAGAAAATCATTATAAAATAATCTGGAGATGGTATCTCACTCCTGTAAGATTACATCAGATAGATAAGAAAATGTCAAAGCTATGCTGGAGGGGTTGTCAGGAAGTGGGGACTTATTACCATATGTGGTGGACATGTGAGTATGTAAAAAAAATTTGGAAAAGAGTTTTTAAAGAAATAAGTGAAATATTGGGTAAGAATGTGGAAGCAAGTCCAAATATAGCTTTATTGGCGATGTTTGATAAAGAATATGGGAATAATAGTATAAGAGAATTGATAAACAACTTCCTGACACCGGCTAGATTAATGATAGCTAAAAGTTGGAAAATACAAGGGAATTATAGTATAGAAGAATGGTACAAAGGAGTGTGGGATATTGCAATTAATGATAGATTAACATGTAAAATGAAAGTTAAGATAGGACTATCCAAAAGAATGATTTTGAAAGTATTTGGGGATTATTTATAGAATATGTTTTAGTAAAGTGGAGAGGATGTACACTTTCAAAAGAATCACTGCAATTTTGGAAAAATGTATAATAGAGCAATGAAGGTCTCAAGGGTTGGGGAGCACAGGGGGGATGTGGAGGTTTTGTTTATGTATTGTGTTTATTTTATGTATTATATGTTGAAAATTAAATAACATTATTTTTTTTAAAAAAGCCTAGGCCAGACTCTTGCACTGCCGTTCTTAGGTTTGCAGGCGAGGCAGAGCACTGGTGGCACAGGAGGCAAGATGCCAAGGACTGGGTGTCCCACTTTAACACACACACACACACACACACACACGTAGCAATGTGCTCATGTCTATATAAAGAACACACAGAAGTGCAGTTCTTTCCCAGATCCACATGTTGGTGGAGACATGTGCTAATGCCTTTTCCACCAACCATGTGCTTCTTGAATTTGTAAGCCCAGGGCTATCAGATCTTTTTACAGAGAAGAAGCCTATACATGAGCTCATGCATAGGCTTCCCTGTGATCAGAACTCATTGTGTGAGCACCTCTCCACACTTATAAGGCATGAAAGGGGCTAAAGAAGTGCTTAACTGGGTGCGCTGAACACTAGGGAGCTTTGCAGAAATACTGTCTCAGCCTCTATACACCACCACTGAGCCTGATTTTTTAATTTATATTTATATTTAGTAATATTAATGTTTGTTAAGATTTATATACCACTTCTCATTTTAAAACTGTCAAAGCATTTCACAATATATTCCAAAACAGCAGCATTTAGATAAGTTAATGGTTGGGGAAAGCAAGGGTAAACAAGTATGTTTTTAGTAATCTTCAAAAGCACCCATGATCACCAGTGCCTGATGTATCGCAGAAGAGAGGTTATTCCAGAGGGAGGGGGCCACCATAAAGAAGGCCCATTGCTGTGCTGAAGTCAGATGGAACTCTACACAGACAGCAAGGATTCCCCTGAAGATCATAGTGGGCTAATTTATTGTTATGGAGCTAATAATACTGACCTACCTTACATGGGTGTTGTAAGGATTGCTGGGACAATGTATGTGAAATGCTTTGCAAAGTCAAAATACTCTATAAATTTGTGCTTAATCGATATCCTTAATTGGGCTAAATTTGAATCAGGGAGGAAAGAGGAGCTGCTGTTTCAGAAAATGAAATTGATCCAAAGTCACGGGCTGTTTTAAAAACAGACTACCGCCCAACTCTTTGGATTTAGCTTTTGATCCATACTGTTACAGTGGGATGCATTGACTTCAAAGCACCATTACTGCTCATACTTTTAGCGAGACAGCTCTGTGTGGAGTGCTTTCGGCTTTTGTAGCAAGGATTTTTCTGGCAGATGCCAACTATAAGAAAGATGCATTTTTAATCAAAGGAACTATTTTCAGCAAGGAGGGGGAAATGGGCTAATAGGTTAAGTATCAGCAAACAACTTGACCCATCCGTCTTACTGCTCTCTAGAAGATGTATTAGTAAAGTTTGATCTACTTTCACATCCATCAGGTTGGAAGCAAAACAACCACTTGGACAACAAAAAGGCAGAGTCATGATTGCAGACGTGTGTCCTACTTTATTGCTCAGCCTTTACATTAATAGTTTCAGATTTGCACTAGAGGTGTGAGAGAACACTCTTTGCTTGCTCTATCATCCAGGTATATGACCAAATGAAGTTGATAAGAAGGCTAAGGGAATGGTGCAGGGAGCATTTCCCCTACCCCCACTGGTATATGATTCCAGAAGAGCACATACATGCCTGACATGATAACTCCATCAAACATACACCAAGATCGTAATCAGTTTTAATTAGATGCATTAGCTATGGACATGATCCCAGATATGAACTCATATTCAGGGTGGTGACAATACTGAATTGAAATTGGTGATACATCTTTTTTAAATGGAACACATACAATACTGATGAGCTTTGAACTCCCTACCTCCAGGCCATTTTTGCTTTGCAGCATAATGGCAAATGTTGCATATTCTAAATTGGATGAAAAATTAATAAAGATGGCTTTCCTTCTAACAATCAGTAGTTGGGTTTATTAAGTTGTAAGTCATGTCACACTTAACAGAAACAAATTCCTCGGAAAGGTACTTTTGTGTAAATCTTGCAAAATATAAAACTGGTTATAATTAATTAATTAAACAATTTAGAAAGATAACTGATTATAATTTCTTGATAGACCTTGTTAAAATGCATATTTTCCTAATGTTTGCTCTGAGTGTTCTTTGACAAGCCTCTAGAGCAAGGTGGAGAGCTTGGGGCCCTCTAATTGTTTTAGCCTACAAGTCCCATCAGCCCTAGCCCGAATAGCCAAGAGTGAGGAATAATGAGAGGGGCACAGGTTGTCCACTCTTACTCTAGAGAGCTCCATTTTATCTCCCTGGTAACATTCAGACAATCATTTGCAGCTCCATAGATCACGCTTTATGAAACCATGGACAGGGCGCTGTGGTCACATGGTTTTCTATCACCTCCTTCATTATGGAGAGCCTGGCTTATTATCATGGTTTTCCTGACATTAGCCTGACATTACATCAAAGTTCTCTGGCTTAATGGAAGCCATGATCTTTGTACTGAAGCCAATGTGAGATAGGAGGAAGGGAACATAGGAAGTTGCCTCATACTCAGTCAGACCACTGGTCCCTCTAGCCCAGTATTGTCGACACTGGCTGGCAGCGGCTCTTCAGGGTTTCTTGACTAGTCCTACCTGGCGATGCCAGGGATTGAACCTGGGACTTTCTGCATGCAAAGCAGGTGCTCTACCTCTAAGCTTTGGCCCCTTCTTTAGGGAAATGCTAGGGAGGAGCACACAAACAGGCCAGCAAAACTGATAACACTAAAAGTCTAGTACTTCTGAGTAGTGTGTGTCTCCAAAATCCATACAATAGGATATGTGATGACAAGATGCATCGACTCAACTATTTTGGGTTATAACTCTTCTCAGCAAATGGAGTTGGCACAAGTGGTTGAGATTGGTAGAGTGTTACAGGCCAGGATGGGAACTGGTTATAAAGGCTGAGTTTATGCTTACAATCCTCATATCATGCAGAGTCATGCACATGCACCCCCCAATCTGGTGCTCTCCAGATGTGTTGGACTACAACTCCCATAACCACAAAGACCATGCTGTTATGGGGTTGTAGCCCAACACATCTGGAGGGCACCAGGTTGGGGAAAGTTGTGCCAGAAGAAAAAATGTTCGTTTGAGTTATAACATCTACCTTTATGTTATTCCGACAAGGAGATTAGCACTGTTTGGATAAAGCTGGCCAAATACTATATTTGTTTGGAATGGCAATCTATTAAGACTCTCCAAGTTCACTAGAAAAGGTGAAAGATTTATACAATCTGAAGGGGAAAAAAAGAGTATCCAAGTTCACCAAAAAGCCAGTCCGCAACAACAGGTGGAAGAGCTTTCATTTGGAGAAGCACTAATTTTTCAAAGGGGCATTGGTCAACTGAAGGACATTGAGCCAGCATCAATTTGACAAAGCAAAATCCAAATTTTCAAAAGCCTGACAGGACCACTTGCTCTCAGAGTGGCGGTGACTAAGGAATTGGATTGACTATAAAGATGGATTGGAGTGAATGGGCAACACCTCTTATTCCTGTTAGGAAGAAAAATTGAGCCCTATGGATGTGTTGTGATTTCAAGGTTACCATTAAATCAGCGCTAAGAAGAGAATAATACTCCTTATTTTCATATCTACGACTTTTTCGTTCCTTCTGCCAAGGGGATGTGATTCAACAGACTAGAACTAGTTTTTCTCCTCAAAATGGAAGAAAATAAGGAGTAAAAAGGTTTGATGTTTAGAACCCAAAAGGTTCCAGTATAATCTCTGTGTGTGTGTGTGTGTGTGTGTGTGTGTGTGTGTGTGTGTGAGAGAGAGAGAGAGAGAGAGAGAGAGGTTGTTAGCTATGACCATGCAGGTTCACAACTGAAATAATTGCTATGAATAGGAATGGGCTGAATACAAAGAGGCTTTTGAGTATCAGAGGCAGTAAGCGTGTATACACCAGTTGCTGGGGAACATGGGGGTGTGCTGTTGCACTGTGTCCTGCTTGTGGGTGACAGCTGGTTGGCCACTGTGTGAACAGAGTGCTGGACTAGATGGACCCTTGGTCTGATCCAGCGTGGCTCTTCTTGTGTTTTATGTTCTTGGGAGGCATGTGGTGCTTCAGTGTCGGGCAGGGTGAAGTGGCAGATACTTGAGGCAGGCGGACAGCAGTATCTCTCCCTTGAGGTTCCCTAAGCTACTCTGCTGCCCTCAGGTATGGTGGAGGATGCTGTCCTATCACTAGTGTTGAAGAAAGATTCCACTGCCAGGGTCATCAGATTCTGTCCTTTGCCTCTGGTCAACCTTGGCCTGTAGAATTGGAAACTGATTTCACAGGTAGTGCCTGTTTTATGAGCATAGCTTTCTCTTCCAGATATTTAAACACTGCAGCGTACAAGTGTGTCTAGGTCGACACAGTGCTGATTTTTGCCCAGTGCTGATTTTGCTCTGTGGAGTTAAGAGCTGCATTACCTGTATGGCAGAAAAATTACACTAGTGGCTTGCCACAAAGATTTGCTGTCCATTTCCATCCCACAAAAGGCAACACAGAGATGGCTGCTGCCTATACACAAAGATGGGCTTTGTTTTAGGGCCTTAATATTGATGATGTTAAATTTAAAGCAACATGCAGAGAGCCTCTTGCGACTGCCATTATTGGAGCCAGGGAGTGGCATGCTGCAGGAGAATGAATCAGGTCCTGTCAAGACACCCAACGTGACACAAATAGCTTGACTAGCAGCCCAGCACTGCTGAAGCAGAAGGCAGGCAAAGATCTCACACCAGCACAGGGATATGAAACTATCTTAAAGTGCTAGGAAAATGAACCAGTAGAAAGTGTGATTTTAACAAAAAAGTCTTTGAAGCAGTGGAGACTGGTGGCTCCCTTGTCAGTGGGGCTGTAAATCTGCTCTGGTTGGGTTCAGCACCTTGGGTAGTTCCTTTAGAGGTCTGACTGGTTCTGACTGAAACCCGGAGCAGATTCACAGCCCAACTGGCATTGAGCCACCAGCCTCCACTGCTTTGAAGACTCCAGGTCATAGAATAGGGATGCAGCACCTCAAGCCCGGGGGCCAAATTTGACCCTCTGGGGTTTCCTAGAAGGCCATACCCCCTTTCCCTGCCCCTCACAATTGTTTGTTGGTTTCCTGGCTTTTGAGCAAATCCCCCCCTTCTAAAAAGTTGAAATGCCTCTCTTATGGCTTAATTACTGGCAGTAAGAGCTTTCAGCTAAAACTCATTGGTCTGTTTTGTATGTTGACCCCCCCCTCTTGCTATGGCCCCACCCACCACTGAAATGAAGCCCTGGAGAGTGTTTCGAAATTGAAATTTGGCCTCTGGGCTGAAAGAGATTCAACACCCCTCCCCTAGCATACAAATACCACAGTTGGCTCTGGCTCCAGCAAGAGTTCGCAGATGTGGGAAACAAATATGTATGTTATGTGAAGGGTTCTTTCTTGGAACTCCTGTCTAGTGAGGTTAGAGAAAATGCTGCTGATCCACCATTGCTTTTCCCCAGCAGCTTTCCAAACATGGGATGGCCCTGGCAAACATGTATGTGCAGTTTTGGCCAGTGTATGTGCATTTGTGATGGTTGGTGGTGGTGGGAGCTATGCTCTCCTTCTTCCCCTCCATTCTTTTGAATCAGAACTGTGCCCTGCCAAAGCTGCTGTTTCAATCAGAACCATTGAGGGGTGTGTAAAATGGAGTCCCCCCCCTGAGATTTGAGAATATGCTAATACAGAGAAAGTAAGACCTAGTGAGCTGTGCGGCTGTTGTCATGACGCACCACCCACGCTGATCATTAAGTTCCAGAGCGATTGCTGTTCCACAGGGGTTGCTTATGCAATACCTAAGCACTTGCCCCTCCTCTAAATAAATCAGTGTAACCTCACAGTGGAGAGGGCTGCCAGCTGGGGAGCATTCTCTATTCTTGGTTCCACGGTAACCATCAGATGGGTCATTCTTGCCCAGCCAGCATTCATTCTGCAGGGCAGCCTGTCTTGAACATTTAGGGAGATATTATACAGAATCGTGCTGCCTTGGTAGTCACTTTGAAGCCAATGCTATCTAATTAAAAGCAAGAATTCAAGCAAATAAAAGCCATCTCTTTGCTTTCTTCTGTTATTTGCCTTTGTGGATTCTAATTGTGTTATTACTACATAAGTCCTGCCACTTAAAACAGGAGGCACTGCAGTGTGGCTTGGCAGAGCTGTATAAGTAACGGTTGGCTTTTCTTCACAGTCTGTGTGCTTGAAATGGAAAGAGAACTATTGGGATCTTTGCATGGCAGTGGCAATAGCATCAGGACAGGATAAACAGCTTTTTATGAATGGTCTACATGATATAAATCTCTCTCACACACCCACATACTTGTGATTCCGTACTGTCCCGCCCACCCCTTTCTTTAGCAACTAATCATTACTAAGAGCACACTCCCAAGTAAGTGAATATCAGGACTCCTGCAATATCAGAATTGCAGTACATATTAAGAACTCTCTTCAATTCCTATGAAAAAATTAAAAAGCTGAAAATCGATACCTTAATCTGTGTGTGTGTGTGTGTCTTTAAAGGCAGCTCACCAAGTATCATTCATTAAATCCACCAAGGCTTCAGGCAGATTTTAAGAATAAGCTGTCCTGGCTAGATCAGGAGCCCAGAAAGAGGAGCCTGTACCACATGCCCTCACGAATGGTTCAGCATCAAGTAGAGAGGGGTAGAAGCAAGTAAAGCAGGATCACATCCAGGAGAACAAGGTTACAGGAAGCTGAAGAAGGGTCAGGACCCTGGACAGTGTACTGTGCAGCTAGGGTGGGGGCAAAACCTTTCCAGCCCCAAAGACTGCCTTTGATCCTAGCTTGGGAGCCACACATGTGCATGCACGTATGCATATATGTGATGCATGCACATGCACGCACACACATCCCATTCTTTTCATGTGGCGAGTACCAGCAGGGAAAGAGCCACCTGAAGGAGAATCGCCGGAGGAGGAAGGAGGGTGCCTTATCTTCATGCCTCCCCTATCAGTCTGTATGATGATCTCTGGGGAGCCTTCTCTGTACTCCAGCCCCCAGTGATCGTGATACAGATTGCTCTTTCCTCGCTGGTCACAGCTGCAGGAAATGTGCAATCTCTATCAGGATTGCTGTGGGAGGGGATGGCGAGGCTAGTCCCATGGAGGTCATAGTTAAGGCCTTGAGGAGTGTATGAGGCCCTGGGTTGTGCATCCCTAGAGCAGGGGATACAGACTGAAATGTTTCCTCACAGAGAGGTATCTTGTTCCAGCCAGGAACTGTAAGTGACTGGCCTTAAGAAGGTTGGTAGGCCCAGATGGCCCAGAAGCTCCACCCCCACTGGATGCCAGCAGTAGCCTTAAAGGACCCATAGTTATTTATGTAGTCTTTCCTGCTCCTACGTGGCTGACTGACAGGAGAAGTTGTGCAGGAGTCACCCTCAAAGTCTGAAGTTGAAGAGAAGGCTACATCCTCAAGCCTGGAAGGGATAAGTTTCTCCCTGAAGTGGGTCAACTGGTGACTCACTGGGAATTCTGAATTCTTCTCAGGGGTACTGCTGAGCCACTGAGTTTGGGGTGATGCCATAATCTATTGAATCAGTGTGTGTGTGTCCATTTAAAAAAAGAAACACACACAATGTGCTGATAGCTGAAGGACTATTAATAGATATTTGAAGAAGGAAGGAAGGAAGGAAGGAATCATACCTAATTTTGATGTACTGAACTCCATGCACCTCTCCCATAGATATAAATTCACAATTTGAAAAGTTTTATTCAGATTTTTATAGCATGAGGAGTGAAACATTGGAGCAGCATATGAATGCTTCCCCCCCCCCCCCATGTTGATCTTCCATGTCTAGATTCTTCACAATGGTAGTTTCTTTCAGCTCCTTCGCATAATGAGGAAATTATGAAAGCAATTAAGAATAGGAATACTGGGACATCATCGGGTCCGACTGAATGGTATAAGGCATTTTCCAACCTGTTAGTTCCAAAACTTTGCCATCTTTATAATCATATTTTAGAACTGGGCTCTCTTTCTTAATTGTTAAACAATGCCTATATAATTGTGATTTCTAAGCCTGGCAAAGGTCATACTTGCTGTGCAAATTATTGACCAATTTATTAATTATAGGTTGCAAGAAGTTATCACAACATTGCTGTGAGCAGGTTGGGTGGGATTTATCAAACATAGATGGGGGAGCTGATAATCTTAAATTAGTTGTAGATCTGATAGTTTTAAACATGGGCAGAACAGACCTGGCAGCCATTGTTTCTTGTATGGCAAAAAAGCCTTTGACAAAATTCATTGGAAATCTGTTTTTGGCTTTTCTGAAGAATTTCTTAAATGAGTTAGAATTTTATATTCAACCCCAAGAGCCATCCCCCATTAATTCCTTTTTTAAAAAAGCCTGTGATAGCCCAATTCTGCTGAAATATCTCGGGATTTCCTACCTACAGGGGAAGTTGTGCTACAAAGCACCCACTAGAGGGCATTGTCCCGTTCAGTGCTATGAGCAGCGAGAGAAGGAGAAGTTTTCCATTACAGACCACATGGTCGTCCCTCTCCAGTCATCTATTTTAGCCCCGTTGCACTTGCGCAAGAGAAGCAGAAAGCAAAGGAAACATGATTTCCACTTAATCTAAAGAAACCCAGAGTCTCCTTTGCTATTGGAAGTTATATCGACCCACGATTCACATCTTTAAATACTTATTATTGATGAATGTATTGAACTCCATGGGGTAACTCTTTGCTGGGCAACATTGTCACAAGATTTCTGGTGTCAGTGGAGCAACACTAATGTTTCTCTACCAGAAGAGCTTTGCAAATGTTTAACAAAAGGCCACAGAAGATTTGGCTGCTGAAAGATGCTGCAGGCTGCACTGTGTCCATGATTTGGTCCTGTCAAAACCTTTTAAAGTTGACAGTTGGAAGAGGAACTGTGTAGCTGGTACAGCCTTTCATGCGAAATGCATTTTCAAGGAGATAAAAGTAAGATTAACGTGTAATGATTTTGAAAGCTCTTCGTGATACTGGTGGTAGAAGAGGCCTTTAAAAACACATAACCCAGCAATTTCCTGTATGATTCAAGGACCATTTCAGAAGCTCAGGAGAGTAATCCCAATAAGAGGAAATGTGAGCTTAACTTTCCCTATGAAACTCATTACAAAGACACCATGTACTTGTTGCAAAGATGCTATGAAACCAATTACAAAGACTCATTGCAAAGATACCAAATTCTCAAACCTCTGGGCTGCAGTCTTCACAACAAAGGTACAGTATAGGCAGTTTGTAGTAAAAGATCTGGACTTGTGTTTTCTCTTTACCCATTCAGCTTCCATACTCATTGGGTATCCTGATAGCTAGGTAGGCCCTGTTCATCTGGGGGAAAAGGAGCTCATGAGACTTAGGACTTTCCAGATGATCCATTTAACTACGCCTCATGCCACAGTTTTCCCCCAACCTACTATTGTACACTGCCAATATTCAAAATTTTTGTAATCTCAGGATTTAAGTGCTGATGGCAACAAGCATCCTTCACACATACAATGGTCAGTCCCAAATGCTCCATTGCCTTGTTTATTATTCACTTGAGTTATCAGACTCTAGCAATCACAATCCTGCTCCCTATAACCTGCCCCACCATCCACCAGTTGTTGGTTAAGCAGCAATGGGCTTTGGAGCAAGAGTTGAGATCAATCGTCATCCTCACTGGAAAGTGCTGTGACATAATTCTTCAGCAGATATATGGAGCTTTTACAGGCACACTCTGTAACACTGTGACTATGTTACATGCAATAAGAACATAAGAAGAGCATGCTGAATCAGACCAAAGGTGCATCCCATCCAGCATTCTGTCTGCATAGTGGTCAACCCGCTGCCTGTGGGAAGCCCATGGGTAGGACACGTGCAATAGCACCATCCTGCTCATGTTCCCCAGCAATTGGTATACAGAAGAAGTGGTATACAGAATGGTGGCTAAACAGTCCAAAAATATGCTTGAGAGTAACCCAATGGGGATTTTTGGATTTCCCCTCCCAAAGCCATTGATACTCTATGACTTCAGGAGAGGGTCTTTGAGATTCAATCACTCCACCTGCCTCCTCACAGATACTTCAGAAAGAACCATGGTGCCTGCTTTCTGGGTTTTCAAAAGCAACCTCAAATGACCTCAAAGAGGTGTTCTGGTGGAGGGCAGAAGGTGGGATTCACTCTATTTTGTGGTATTTCCAACCCCAGCCCAACCCTGAAAATGCAACTCCTCTTGACAGGGTCAGAGGCCCATCTAGAGGAAAAATTAAAAAGGAGGACAAGGAGACAAAAATCACCTCCATGGCTCTTCCCACCCTGCTGGCAGCAGCCTTGCAGGGCACAGGATACTTGGAAGCCTCCAAGATTGACAGCTTCTGTCTAGCTGGCAGCGATGCTTGGTTTCGCCTATTTTGTAATTAATCTGAAATGTTATAATGTTAGTATTAGTGAAATGAGTTGTTTATTATTATAATGAGGTACTTTTGTAATGAGGTATTGATATGCTTTTTTGTTTTTGTATTGCTGTTTTGTTACCCGCTTTGGGCACTTTTTGTGGAAAAGCGGCATATAACTTAAATGGTGGTGGTGGTGATGATCCCATAGGATTGCATCCTTAATTGCCCAATATGACTTTCTGTTCCTGCAAGAAGGGGACACTTCCATTACCAATTTCCTTACATACTTTCTTTCCTGATCATGTTTTTTTAAAAAATGCCAAAATGGTGTTATTTTGCTATAAAAGCTAAAAGAAAAAGTAATGCAAGGAAAGCAGCCATTGAGCCATTTTCCATCCCCTTAGAAACAGCAACTGACAGTGGGACAATTAAGTGAAGCTATTGGGCAATTAAGATATTATCCATCAGTAAACCGCAACGAACGTTAAAAATAAGTAATAGATCCAGCAAACAGGAAACTTCTAATTCAATGGATAGGAGCTTTGAAAGCACCTCACTAGCAGCATTGCTTCTACAATAGAAAGGCTGTTGCTGCAATTGTGTTTTATTCCACAAATGTCACCACAAAGGTTTGAAAACACATAGGAGGACAACATGGAAAACACTGGATTGTAATGGTTTGA
Source organism: Anniella stebbinsi (assembly GCA_029215795.1). Classification (NCBI taxonomy): domain Eukaryota; kingdom Metazoa; phylum Chordata; class Lepidosauria; order Squamata; family Anniellidae; genus Anniella; species Anniella stebbinsi. Next base: position 54,063,801 of record JARDYH010000003.1, read on the forward strand.
CAGCTATGTCTGGATTCTCCATAAGCAGAGAGTCAACAAAGAATAGCAACTCCTGAGAAAGGTGTTGATGTGGAAGCAAGGCTAGTTGTAAGATCAGTTATTCACTGTACTGCACTTTAGAGAGCACAGTATTTTTTGCCATACTATATAAAACTAGGCTAGGCAGCTGGGAATGGCTCTTAACCAAGAGGGTTTTACGAGGCTTGTGGATTGCTGAGTTTAACACTATTTCCCAGAATGCTCCATTACAAAGAACAGTTCCAGAGCCAAAAGTAACAATTATTCAGACGGTTGTTACATAGCTTAAGACAAAGATATTCCAAAATAATAGATCCTATGTATTCTTGCATTTGCCTAAAAAGTAAGTTTAAGAATTGAAGTTAATAGAAAAGTGGGAAAAGTGTATATTAGTTTTAAAAACTGCAATCAGCAAATAGCTCCTGGAAATTACAGTGAATACATATAATAATATGATTGCATTACAGTCATCTCTTTTAAAATAAAATGCATGTATCATTGTATGAGATTGTAACAGTAAGATCTTGTAATGATCACTAATGCACTAAAAAGGAACATAGAAACCTTTTGCAACCACACCATGAATTTATTTTAAGCACTAATATCTCAGCTGGATAAAAGCATATTAGAATGGGACCATAATTCTTTCATATTCAGGCTCAGAAGCTATGCTAAATGTAAATATACCTACTATGATCCCTATGACTAAGGATTAGAGCTTTTTATAATACAGCTGTGGAGGACCGTCAAGCTTTCCATCTGTTTTTTACTTCCTTGGTTATTGTAAGGACATATCTGGATTTCAAAAATTCGGTCATTTGACAGATGCTTCATTTTTCCTTTGTAGGTCACTTGATGTTTTGCTAAACATGATAGGGGCATAGCTTTTACTGAAACTGTTTAATTTAATATTCTTTTGTTCGTTTCTTTCTTTTTCTTTCTTTTAATGCATTTTATATACCATCTTAATACTAAAGCAAACTTTTTTAAAAAATTCAAAAAATAGAATAAAGTTCTCTGGCGCTGATTCAAGGTAATGGAATGAGCTCCTTAGTGTGGACTTCCTGACTTCTGCTTCTTATTTCACTCAGAAGTCTCTTCCTATGCTAGGCAAACTCACTACAAACCACTGCTCAGATATCCTGGCAGATTTTGTCTGAGATTGAAAGGAAGAACAGAATACAGAGCACCTCTAGAACAGCCTTCTCCAACCTGATGCCGTCTAGATATGTTAGACTACAACTCCCATTATCCCCAGCCAGCACATGCACAGACAATTTGGGGATGGTGCAAAGCTGGAAAACATGCTCCAGAGGCATTCTCTGGGAGAAAATCTGTTTATCATGTTAGCGATGAGCTCATAAAGGCATTTACTTGTGATCAGTCCAACTTGGGATACCACCAGCCCTTCTAAAATTCTTCAGGCTCCGGGGATGACATCTTCACTTGGATCCCTATTCTTTCCTCAAGTGGATTCTGCATGGGAAAAAGGGTGGGAGGAGGACGAAGTCCCTTCCAGAATCTGAGGCTGTGTGGTCCTCTTTTTTTTTTTTTGCCAAGCAAGCACCTTCTCTTTTCTATATAAAAAAAATCCTCATGTTCTGTGGAAGCACCAGTCAGTACTTCTAATCCTGAGAAAGTGAAATGGCTCTATTTCCAAAACAGAAATATTGTGTACAATTCATAGGTTGAGTTGACAGCAGTGATAGGTCAAGCCCAGCATCAGAGGTGGGCATTACTGGGCACCTGCCAAGCTTCACCCGCCCTCAAGGGGTCCACTGCCAATCCTCCGAACCTCTTGGCCCTACTTTCCCTCTTCCTTACTGTCATTGCTTGCCACTCATCTTCTCCAAGCTGCCTCAGATGCCATTTATTGGTAGAAAGGTGGGGTACAAACCAGCTATATTAATGTAAGCCATGACCAGAGTGAGAAGATCAAGCAGCATCCTTCATTTGCATTGCATTCTTCCTCTGTGTAGTTGTATAAATTGGGTTGGGAGCGAGAGGGCACGTGAATGGCGGTGAGGAGGTGGACCCACTCAGATGGGGGGGACGGACATTTGAGGACAAGTTACCAAAATGCCTCCCAAAACCTGGATGAACCCCTCTCCACTTGCCTTTAAAGCCATTTTAACCATATCAACCAATGAAAAAAGTTACTAGTTTCCTCTGCCTTTCCCTCCACCTCTTCTGGGGGCTGTCTATGCCCAAAGGTGGCTTCATGGTGGTACTGCATTGATTATACAATGCAGCAGCTACTTCAAAGCCATTGCGAGGCTTTCCAAAGAAGCCCTGCTTTTTAAAAGTCGGGGATTTACCCTGACCTTTCAGGATGAAATGAGGTGAACACGGCCCTTCGGCCATCTAACCTTACTCCATCCTCAATAAGGAGGCATGGCTGGTCGGATGGCGACTCCTGATAAGTTGCTGTCCGCCCAGGCACAGGGCAGGCAGGTGAGCTGAATGGCTGTCAGAATGCCCTGTGCTGTCTTCAGCATGGGGAGAAGAGTTTCCCTTTTGCCAAGGAGCCTTTTGCATCGTACATTTTAAAGGTAAGTGGGGGAAAGCCAGGGAAGGACAGTGTGGTGGAGGCCATAAACCCCATGCTCGCTCCTTGCCATGTGGATTACCTGGCGCAACCCTGGAGGAGCAAAGCCATGGGGTTTATGATTTGACCCACAACCCTAATCATGACATGCCAACAGCCACCCTCACTGGTTTTGTATGACACAACAAACAGCAGTTGCAACTTGAATTTGCCAGAGTCTCCTGGTATGTGCAATTGTTTATTGCAGACATTTGGTGGGCATCTTCTCCATTTGGATCAATTCTTTCAATTGTTTATTTCAGATGTTTTATGTAGTTGCTGTGCCCAATCCAGATCTAAAACCCTCTCCTGTTCTCAGGTGGGTTTATGTTGGTTGAATCTCTAATCAGATCTCTACCATGTACTCGTTTCCCAGGATGAAAGCAATAAGGTGCAAGGATGTGAAAGTATCAGTGCACATGTGCCAATCTTACAAACAGGAAGGTAACTTTGGGTGGGGGAGAAGAAGAAGAAGAAGAAGAAGAAGAAGAAGAAGAAGAAGAAGAAGAAGAAGAAGAAGAAGAGCTGTTTTCTGAATGTTTGATGAGAAATATCACAATGACCAAGCTGATTCTGAATTTAGCTGAGGGGAGTTGGTCCCTCACAACACACTTTTTTGTAACGTCATATACAAGCAATGTATAACGTGACATCATCACACTGTGTCTCCCTTTGCCACCAGCCAATAATATGAAGCAGGTCTGGGGAGGCACACAGTGTTCAATATTGCATTTAAAGATTAGAGGGAAAGCTAAGCATAGAGATGTAATCTTTTTCTTCCTAATTATGTAAAATTAAATTCCGCTTTAATAGGAAGCTCCATTTGAGGATAATCTTCAATATGAAAGATGTCAGTATTTCAAACAGAATACTTTACTAGTTGCTACTAAAACGAGGAAATTAGCATTAAAATTATGCATCCTTAAGCTTTTTGGGCTCTAACTCATCTGCAGATGCAGTATAGATTTCCCACTGCCAAAAGACAAGTTAATAGATTGGTATTCAACTGTATAGTTGTTCTCATATAAGTCTCCCACAGGACATAAATCTTTAAAATAAATAAATATTTAAACTAAGTGTGTATATTATAAATATATAGAACCAGGGTTATGCAAACATACTTTCTACTGTTAAGATGTAAACATAACATTAAACAGTGCTAATAGCAAAACAATCTCTACACCCCCTGCAAGAATTGTGATGCTAGAGGGTTGAGATTACAGTGTTAAGAATTCATCTGAACATGGTAGTTCATAGTTAAAAGAATAAAATACAAAAGGCAGTGAATTAATCAAATTTCAAAAATAGAGCCTGCTTGATTATAACAGCAATTAAAAATTTATACCAGCAGTACATGATATGATAAGAGTTCCCACATCAGAGATAGCAAGGAAAAGAAGAGGCATCTGATAAGCTATGGATAGAGACAGAAACTGATCCAGCAAGTTTTTAAAGGTGAACTTTCTACACAGTATCCAATAGGATTTTTTCCTGAGCAAAAGCTGCAAAGCCAAACTCAGATTTCTTCTCCAGGCAAAAGCTGCAATCTTAGGGATTTACTGTTCGGCCAGTGGCTTCTTGTAATATGCAACCAAGAGTATAGGCGGTGTCCACGTGAAAGGCAGGTAGATCAAGCAGAGCCCACCCACAGTTCTAATTTAGCTTGTATTCTTTATTAAACAAAAGAGTATGAAAATGTAGCTATTGCTTTCAATGCAAAGTTGCATAGTCTGTTTGCTAGTAAGCATTAAAGTCGTGAACCTTAGTTTATACAACCTGCTCCACATGCAATGCTACCAAGGAGTAATGATGGGCAAATGTTTCCTCCGAGAAAAAAAAAACGTACACCACTTTCTTCCAGTCCTCCCCAAGATTGTAGTAGAGAGCCACAATTTGAATCACAGCTACTGAATGAGCCAAGAGGCTGTCTGCATTCCACCTCTACCCCCACTTTTGCAGGCAAGGCTACATATATTTTTTTAAAAATACATTAGTTTTAACTAGGCTGACCATATGAAAAGGAGGACAGGGCTCATGTAACTTTAACAGTTGTAAAGAAAAGGGAATTTCAGCCAGTATCATTTGTATGCAATTAGTTCCTGGTGAAATTCCCTCTTCATCACAACAGTTAAAGTTGCAGGAGCCCTGCCTTCTTTTGTATATGGTCACTCTAGTATAGTGCTTGCAACTTTAACTGGTGTGATGAAGAGGGAATTTCACCAGGAACTAATTGCATACAAATGACACTGGCTGAAATTCCCTTTTCTCTACAACTGTTACACTTACATGAGCCCTACCCTCCTTTTCATATGGTCAGCCTAAATAATATAAAACAAAATAGAAGGAAAAAGCCTTAGGCTGTAATCCTATGTACACTTACCTGGGAGTAAGTCCCATCGAACTCAGTGGGACTTCTGAGTAAGTAAACAAGCATGCAATTGTGCTGTTAATCATACATTGTCCTGGTTTGCATGTAATACTACCCATGGTTTATTCAAACAATGGTTTATTGCCCTATGGCAGACAATTGAACAAAATGTGGTTTGTTTTCTCAGTTCCTGGGTTGTTTAATTCCTGGCATGTAAAGACACTTGTGTTATTTTAACTGTTTTTGCCTGCTGCCTCTGCAAAACCACCCACGAACAATCCATGATTCTGGGTTCACATGTAACACAACCCATGGTTTAAATTAATGCTGTGCTAATCCTGACCCCTATTTTCAGTATTTTTCTCTCTCCCTGCAAAAGAGGCTTTTTAAAAATTTTCTGCCTCTTTTATAGGGAGGGGAATTTTTGTGGAGAATTTTCTCCTTTGGGAAGGGGACAGGAAGGGGACATACCTTTTTAAGTTTGGGAGATGGCTGAAGGATCTTCTGTTTTTTATTTTACTTGAAAAATGCCCCAGCATGAGCCTCTTTGAAGAGAGCATGGTAGCTCTTTCTGAACTCCCAGGAGAACATGTGACCTCTCCCATTCCAATAGGCATTCAGAAAGAACTCTTGGGCTGCAGGAGCTTTGCAGAGTCCCAGGCTGTTGCAAGCAAGAACAAATGAGACTTTTGGAGCACTAGGAAAACTGTTGTCTTGCTTGCTCTATGTGGCTGCAAGGAAGAAGAGAATTTTTCTGAAAACCCATTTGTTCTTGTTTTGCAAAGCATCTGCAGCCCTGGAGCCTTTTCTGAATGCCTATTGGGAGGGAAAGGACACATGGACTCCTAGGAGTTCAGAAAAAGTTGCCAGGCTGGAGAAGAATCCTGGGCTCTTGCAAGTGCAGGGGGTGTTTTAAAAAAGAAAGAAAGAAATCCCCTCAGCCACAGGTAAGCAGAAATCCTATCTTTCTCCCCAAGGAGAAAGTTGTTCAAAATTCTCACCTCTCCCAGCCTTTTTCACCAGAGTTTTTGTTTCACCTCCACCACACGAAATGCCGAAAATGGAAGAATCAACATTTTTAGCACAACACTAGTTTTAACAACGCACAGTTTGTAACCCAGCAACCATGGGTTCGCGTCATGGGTTGTTTGTGGTTAACAACCCATAGTTAATCCACAGTTTCTGGTTCACACGTAATGACAACCCATGATTCAACAAACCATGGCTAATTTAATTAAACCATAGCTTGTCATTATATGAGAACTAGGTCAAGCTATTAGCATAAGTCTAATGTCAAATAAAAATCTATTTGATATTAAAATGATTTTCTAACTTCCTTCCAACTCAAATGTTCCCAACCCCCACAATATTGCCAATGAATCTTACATAATGAATGGTAAGTGTTTGGGGGTTCTTGCACAAATAAATGTGTTACATAGATATTTATTTGGCATACCAATCTTTTTGCGTGATCAAATTTTAGCACAAGAAATGTGAATTTGTTTACTCATTTTTTGTGCATTGTTTCATGTCTTCTATCTTGAGTTCATTCTTATATTGCAGTGATACTGCATTTTCTGAATGACAGTGAGCTATAATTTGTACCTGAGGAAACGTGATGCTTTCCCTAGACAGTGCATCTATCACTGTCGTGATTACTAGAATATTGCTACAAAACCGTCATAGCTTTTAGCTAATCATGGGCAATATCCAATTCCACACTACTGCTAACATAAATTACATTGCACTAGTGTAAGCAACCTCCAGCACAATGCCAATAGTGTTTGCTGCCCATTGTATGTGACATCATTAAAGACAAGTGTTATAACTCTGAGAGGTATCTGGACAAGTTCAGCATCAAGGCAAATACATAAAGCTTTCTTTTCCAACTGCAATCAATCAATTTGCTTCTATATTTGTCGAACTGTGATTGTTACACACCTTAAAATACTTTTACTAAAAAGAAAAATATTGCAACCCATTCCCAGAGTTCAGTGTGAATACTTCATCTGAACACCTTGGAAAATGATATTATGTCAACAGTTAATGCAAATATAATTCACTTTGGTGAGTTCACATTAACTTTTTTACATAACATTTTCAACTAACAGCTGATAACTTACCATGTAAACATAAATATATCAAACTATTGTTGTGAATCAGTTATTGCATACGGTCCCTCCTCTTATATCAGGCAAGTGTCAAGATGATCCTGTCCCTTGTTTACTATTATTTAATTTTTACATATAAACTCCGAGTTCGATTCTATATTATGCTTACTTCAGCAGCATATTGACCTTACATTTTTGATGAAGCATTTTCAATTTAATGGTGGTGTAATATCTGTAGTTTTAGCTGCAGTCAGTTGGACAGTACTAAGATGATATAATTATTGATCCTGCTACAAAGTAAACATTGTTTCCCATTACATGATTTACTCATGTCCTTTTCATTTTTGCTGAATAGTGCTCTAGACATTGAGAAAACAAATTTGTGCAGCAATTTTCTTTCAATCAATCTTCTGTTATCTAGAACTGAAACTTGTGTCTCAGTCAGCTGAGCTGATGTGGAAGTCTCCCAAGGCCGTTTGCATGCCACGTACAAACTCATGAAGTAGCATCTTGTATCATAGCTCACATCCTGTTTCCCTAGCTTCTATCCTGCCAGATACCTATCCCCCTTTTCTTCATGCAGATACCCCAAACACCTGACTGGGACAGTCACCTGCAGCCCAATGAACAGAAATTGTAACCAAAGCAAAGCAAAGAGCATCATCAGACGGGGCGGGGGGAGGACTGTGTTTCTCTACCGTTGTTTTGGCCTACTGCTGCTGTCCCACAATAGGGACGAGCAGCTTCCTCTTTCTTCACACAGGGAAGAAAGAGGAAGCAGCAATGACCACGTGGCCCATTCAGTGGGTGTTTTTATTGCACTGCTTTTCCTGCACACAGCAGGAAATGGGGGCAAGTTTTGCCTCAAAACAAAAATAAATTGGATTTTTTTCTGTCTTATTTTATGATGGAAAAAAGCCCAGAAGGAGCGGGAGGTGTGTGGGAGGTGGACGGCATTGTCAAAAGGACCAGTGAAAAACTGTGAGTGGCCAGTAACAAGCGTGCGATAAAACGCTCCTCTGATGACATCCACAGATGATTTGGCCATTGGTTTTTACTGTCAAGCTAGTGCCAGAATCACTGGCTATATTAAGAGTCCCAAGGAGCGGACTTGAGAGAGGGGGAAACATATGAAATATAGGAAACTACCCAGTGTTGTCCCTTAGTCATTGGAAAACCAATACCCTGGAATTCTTGGTGCACTTTCTTTATAGATCAAGGAGATTAAGAGTTCTAAAGCAGGGGGAAATAAAATCTTAAACAGCAACCAGAGCTTCAGGGAGGTCCAACTCCTGGCCAATTCATAGAGGTCCCTCTCTCTTGAATGCAGAGGGCCATGACAGAAGTAGATGTTGCCATAAAAATGGATCACTTCTTGAGTACTCCATAATGAAACTAAGTATTACAAAAGAATATGTACTTTTACGTCTATTATATATACATGTTACCAAATAAAAATGCAAAAAAGAGTTATAGCATTAAAAGGAAACATTATGATTGAAACTTTGGGCAAACTTATGACCATACGTCGATTAATTTGGTAGGGCTGCCAGGGGGCCCTTCATTAATTAGAAGAAGGGGTAGAATAGGTTTGTAGCCCACTACCCATTGTAAATAAATCACATATTGGCTGGTTTCGGAAGACATATTAGGCAACGGAGGGGTAAACAGTGTACTGACAGTGAGTTAGGTAGGCAGAGCTCCCTACGCAACACGTTGCAACACCAGTGCTTGTGCAGTTGAAAGTTCCCGTGGCCACCTTGCTTGCTACGTCTGCTCCCTCCCCCTCCCTCAGTCCCCCAGCTGTATCCCAGCATGCACCACAAGTTCTGCTGGCTATATAGAGCTGCTGGGGGTTTTCTGCTGCTCTAGCCGCAAAACCTCTATTCCTAAATGGAATAGTCCACTGAGATGGGGGGGGGGGGTTTCAGACAACACTTTAAACAACGGGGCTTCGGGCTAAACAACATGCAAGCACATTGTTTCTCTCCGTTGCTTAATTGGGTGGAATAGTGTACTGTCAGTTGTGTGTGCGTGGTGTGTAACCCTCCACACAACACAATAAGCAACACAACTGACGATTGTTCCCCCCCCCCCCCCCCCGGTTGCTTAATGTGTTGTCCGAAACCAGCCATTGAGAAGCTTTTTTATATGAAAAGCTGCTTTTCCCATCATAGGGTTCCAGATGTGTCTTTTTAAACACATTTGCAGTCATCTCAGAAGGAAAAGCATCTGGCAGGGGAGCTATTTTATTTTAAAAATTGGATTGGGGGGGAGGAAGCAGTCATTCACCTCACCACTCCTCCATTCAAAATTGCAGCCTCCCAATGCTTCTGTTAATTAAAAAAAACTGTTAGGGGCACAGCTTCAGTACACATATTTGCATATAACATGTAGTTTGACCTTGAGAGAGAGTGAGAGTCAAGGAGGGCTGTGTCATTCCTTGAAAGCTATTACTTTGGTAGTGTTTTCTACAGCTACTGAAACATACAGTTTTACATCTTGTGCCGATTTCTGGTTTTCTTTATACACTCTGCTCTATTTATGTCAAAAAGGAGTATAATCAAATCAACATTTCATTTTACCCCCATATCACATCCTTTTTCTTTTGTCATAATGTTTCAAAGTTTCTCCACTCTGCTGTTGTGTTCCCTGCGGGGAAATCCACTTTCTTTTCATCAGCATGAAAGAAAGAAGTACAAAGGGAAAGATGGGTGGGAACCTCATTTAAACTTATGTAGGGAAATAAATAAAATAAACTATCCCTGCCAAGTGATAGTTGGTTAGAGCCGCAGTGATGCTATCATGTAAATTGTCCTCAGATTAATTACTAATTTGCCTGTGCTCTAAAAATATCAGTCAGGTAATGGGGAAAATACTAAGAACTTATTACTGAATTATTCTTTTGAACACACACACACACACACGTATGTATATATATATATATTCATTGCCTAGGAAAACTGAAAATGTTGTAATTGATTTCTCGCAAGACCCATAAAAAAACTTTCCTCCAGATCTCTACATCATCAATGCCTACTATAATGTTGGCACTATATATTAACACAGAAGATTCAAAATAATCTTAAATAGTCCAGATCTATGTTATTTAGTTCAGTTTTTAAACTAGCTTGTTCAGATCCTGAACATGCTCATATACAGTTGCATAGGTGGCAGAATTTGCCCATCACAGTCTGCAGTGATGGAAGAAGCCATGCCTGGTAGTTTTCTTTCCCTAACTTACAGATCAATCTTATTCATGCTTACTCAGAAATCATTCCTCCTGTGTTCAATAGGGATTACTTCCAGATCAGTATACATAAGATCGGAGTAGACACAAGAACCCATACAGAATCTGGACATGGCAATCCTAAACACAAAACTGGAATCAGGCCCAGTTCAAATTAAATCTTGGGATTGTGAGCCATGCTAGAGAGCAGCCTATAAACTACAATGTAACTAAAACTTGAAAGGTCTTGTATGCTCCCAATTATGAAACTATCTAAATATGTAAAACATAATTATGAGATCTATAATATATTCAGTCCTCAATACTCATCTTATTCTGGTAAAAAAATCTATCATTAGGCTGCCATCCTATGCACATTTATTTGGGAGGAATAAGCCCAATTGAACAAAGTGGAATTTATTTCTGAATAAATGCATAGGATCAGGTGAATGGGTTGTATCCAATAGTGTCCTTCCTTCAGCAGAACAGACACCACTGGTGGATGCATCCTGTCCCCCCTCCCCCAAATCTGCTCCAGAAAGTTGAGAGATACTCTGGGGAGGATATAGGGTGTGTGCAGGGAGCTGCAGTGGTGAGGAAGGAAAGAAAAACTCCTGCTGTATAAACAGAAATCCCTTGCTTAAAGTCCCCTGCATGCTCACTGACACACAATGATGGGAGTTTCAAAATTGTTAGGGTACTTCTATAAGCCTGCTTTCAAAGCTCTCTGTGCCCTTGTCCTTGCTTATCATTTTGCTCTCATAGCCCTAACATTTGCTCCTCCAGCCCCATCACTTTCAACCATCCAAGTGTTCCTGCTGCTTCAAGTTATTTCACTCATTCTTGCTTTCTGCCCATGACACCAGGAATCACCCTGTAGAATAACTGTGTGATGCCACATCTCTTCAAATCTCTCCTCAAAACCTACAACTTACCTCCCCTTCCTCCGTTGTCTCTCCTATGTCAAATTGGAAACCCGTCAGGGAAGAAAGCTCTCCTCTTACATATTGTAAAGCACCATGTACACCAACATCATCATCATCATCATTATTATTCAATGTGTGACTTGCTCTCTATCCAAAACTCACAGTGCAACATCCTTAAATACAAAATAAAACACAATAAAATCCAGTTAAATGTGATTAAAATATGGTAATAAAGGCCACAAATACAATTTTAAAAAGCGAAAATTTTAAAACCAACAAATATTAGATGATGATGATGATGATGATGATGATGATGATGATAGGCAGCACTCCAGGTAGGGTAAGCCAGTGCAAAAACAGGTCGGAAGAGAGAATGGAAACTCTCTCATTTACACCAACATACACACACTGTATATATGTGTATGAAGGAATACATGGTGGATGGATATAATATATACATTCGCACACACACACACACACACACACACACAGGTTCAGTCTGGAGCCAGCCAGGATTAGCCAGTTTGGCCGTCACGCAGTGCCGGTGGCACCACCCAAGGCGCGACTCAGGCTCCTGGCTCCCGTCCCTTGCCAACTGTCTCTGTCATCCCTTCTTTTTTCCTTACACACAGACGCGCGCGCCCTGCTGTTTGTCCCAGGGAATCCGACAGCACGTGGCTTGCCCGCGGAGCGCCTGGCCTGCCCGCCTGGGTCGGTAGTTGGCTAGAACTTGGTTGGCGGGTTGATTGGCGGGCAAGAGAGAGAGAGAGAGAGAGCGCGCTCACTGCTTGTCACTAGGCAGCACGTTCGCCATTCCAAGGCAGGCCAGTAGGCGCGCGCGCACGGGGTTGCCAGGAGACAGGGGGCGCGCGGGAAAAGGAAGAGGAGGAGGAAGAGGGGAAGGGGAGGAGGGGGCACTGTTACGTGGTGACGTTAATTCTATATGAGCGCGAGCGGCGGGAGCTTGGGTCTTTTTACCGCCAGCCGCGCGGCACTTCTTCTTCGCTCCTGAGTCACTGCGAGAGACCCGGCCTCGCGCAGGTAGTCGGGGCGCGTGGCGTAGAGGGTGGGACCCTCTATGCATGGGAGGGGGGGAGATGGGAGGTAGGAGATCTCCGCCTTGCAGTTGCCGGGGAGATGGGGGGGGGGAGAGAGAACCTCGCGTTCCGTCGGTACCAGGGAAGGAGGCGGACAGAGGCGGTGCCCGTCCCTGGCCGTTCCTCCGCCTGTGGGGAATATGTATGTGCCTGGTTCTGGAACCGCGGCTGCTCGACGGGCGTGTAAAGGTCACTCTACCGCCGTCCAGGTCACTTTTGCCTCGGGGCGAGACGGCGGCCCGCTCCGGCTTGGCCTGGCCTAGTCTGGCCGGCTGAAGCACAAACAAGCACGTGGGGACGGGGCGGATCTGGGCGGCCTCCGCCTCGCCTCCTCCCCCCCAGTCTCTGTATAACGTAAACAGCAAAGGATGTGTTAAGAAAGGAAAGCCATACAAAACTATCGGGCTGCAGCGTAAATAAGTCTCGCAGCGATGGGTGGGGGAACGAGAGAGATCGGGGACAACCAGTCGGATAGACTCTGTGTGATGGAGGGCCCTATACTGAGGGAGGGAAGAGACTGATTGGGTAGGGTTTGGAGGGTGCACGTTGTGGCGGGAAGGCGGTCGGACTATTCCGGTTCCGTGTTCGCGCTTTCAGGTCTGGCTAAAAGGCATCAGTTTGGGGAGGACTTTATGTTTCATGAAAGGGTTTCTCTCCCGCCTCTCCCCCCCCCCCCCCCCAACATAGTAGGGCTGTGTTTTCCAGGTAATATAACAAGCTCTGGCCTCCATTTCGTTCCATTTGCAAGGTGATAATGTTAATTTGGGAGATTGAAGAGCTAGGTGGCGAATGGCAACGGTGCTTGGGGCGTTTCTTATAGGTTCAGTAAGTATAACATATCTCGATCGCTTCTGGCTCACTGGGTTGTGGTAACTAAATCATTCCAAGTGTACCTTTTTAGATTTTTAAAGTGCCACATTCGTTTTTAAGACGCCACATTCGTTGTTACATCAGGTTATATATGCTGGGTTGCACTAGCTGCGAACGCATGTTTGATGCTGGCAGTTCAGGGCAGGGAGGAAGCAAAGTGTCTTGAAATTCTGCTGTTTACTTAGCTGGTTTTCAACTGGTAGGTCGATCTACACACAGGGGCTGCGTTTGACCCAAGCTGCGTCACAGTAGCAGCATTGCCACCTTTTTTTCTGTTTGGAGTGGAGACAAAAGGAGTGGATATGGGCGGGGAGAGAAGTCCAGTAGAATATTAAAGGAGGCTTCCATGTTATGGGTTTAATAAAGGTGGGTCCAAGGGCTTGATGTGGGATTAAGATCTAAGGCATGGTTGCTTTTTGCATGTGTTATTTAAGATCCAGCTGCAGTACAAATGTTTAAGTGCTGAGAAGGCCCAATATACTTTTGCACAATGAGCTGGAGCTGGTGATTCTCAAGTTTTTCTGGATTTGATAATGTCAAGCATATCAGGCTGTAAAACATGCTTGAAATTCTAAATGGGTTTCAAGATCCATATTTACTTTTGAAAGGATCTTATCCTTTCATTGAGCATTGGATAATTCAAAGATTTCTCCACAAATTAGTGATTTGAACAAATGAAAAGTAGTCTTGTGGGCTACATATTGCATGCCAGACTTAATTTTAAGTTTTTTGTGTGTACTAACACTAATGTTAAATTGTGCGGTCTTAAACCCAATTACTGTAATGTATGCAGCAGCATATTGCTGTAAAAATATGCCATAGTCACTTTCTGCTTCAAGTTGCCATTCTCTAAAAGGGTAATGATATTAAGCTGTTTGAAGATGCATGTGCAGAACTGTAAAGCACTTTGTACCCAATGTTATTATATATAAATAGTAGGCAGCGATAAGACACAGGCACAGTTTAATCAGTATAGTTTCTATCTAACAATCTGGTCTTCTGCAGATTTACTTGAGAGTCTTATTGAATGCATTGTAACTTACTTCCAGGTCAGTGTGCACAGGATTGCAGCCTTATTGCTTCCATATATTTTAGGTCTTTAAACTTGAATGGGTATAAAACTAATATTTACTTATGCTTTGCAGTTCAAATAATGAGCAGAATTGTTGCAAGGCTGACTCTTGGGGTGTTCCTGTAGCTTCATGCTTAATTCCCTAAGGGTATGTTTACATTTTATTTTTAAACAAAAATTAATTGTAATTTAGCTTCTCTTCAGTAATGTTTTTATGTACATGCCTTAATCATTCCAAAAATTTGTACCAGTATCTGCTAAAGTTTAGCTTATCTCCTAGGGACAACCCTTAGTATAATTCTCTGGCTTTTAGTATTTACAATACCATATTTATTTCTCTTGTCTGTGAAGGGTACCAACTAGTGATTAGTAAATAGGAAGATTACTTAATAAAGCACATGTGACTAATTCTGGTGGCTAACAGTGAATGATTGGAACTAGACAAGATTTAAGTGACAGAAGTGAACATTGTACACCTCACTCCTTGCTATAGTAGATGGGATCAATGGTTAGGGGTATGTTTAAAGCAATGATGGTCAAATTGGAGTGATCCATTCTTCAAGGTGGTTACGTATGGTGAAATCTGTATATAATGCTATGCATATTGAAAATAATTTAGGTTTGATACAATAATCTGCAAATGAATCACCCATGAGTGGGGGGATCGGCATAAGGAAGGGGTGGATAACCTTTTTAGCCCTGAGGGCTGCATGGTTCCAGATGGGTTGGAGGCTTTGATTGCTGGTGTGAGGGAGTTTAAAGCCAGAGCACTATTTCCTCATTCTCTGGATCTGTTCATTGTTCTCCAACTGACGGCTAATCAGCTGGGAAATGTGTGGGTGGCACCCCAAGGTTCTTCAGGTCACCACAGAGTGGGCAAGAGCTGCAGTTTGCTTATATGTGTTATGGGACGTGGTAGAGCATTTTTCCTTTCCCTCTGGCTTTGTACATCTGAAGCTATAAGGAATGGGGAGTGCTCATATTCCTGAGCCTCTTATATTCCTGTCCAGTACTCCTCTTCTCTTGCATTACTTAACAGGGCAGCTGCAAACTGGACAGGGATATGGGAGTTTTGCACAGATCTCCATTCCATGTAATGATATGCACAGGGCCTGCATATGTTCCCATGCACATCTGCCATGGGAAAAGAGGGCTGTTGTACACTGGGGAACTCCCTCTGCATATGGACACTGTGCTTCTGGTGGGCTGCTTTGAGTCCGGTGTCTTATCTCCTATGTGGTTGTGGACTTGTCCTGCTAATTGTTTCATATCTTCAGGCAATGGTCACTACTTCACCAAAATAACTTACGTCTACATTGAATATGCAGATGCTTGTGTCTTGTCCAGGAAGACTGGCCACTCTTAAATAAAGGTCATAACTTGAGTACAGTGTCTATACCAAAGCCTCAACAAGAATGGCCCACAATGGCTCTTGCAAATCAGACTCTTTTGCATGTACATTAGAGTAGCATTTTGGACCCATATAAGAGAACAGGGAGTTTAATAGTTCTACCTAAAGTGAAGAAAGGGGGAAACTGGCACCAGTCCTGCCCTGGCTGCTGTAAAAATCTGCAATGTGGTCAAAGTTTGGTGAAAGAAGGTGACATTACACTGATGGGCAGCTAACTCTGCCCATGATGTTGAGGATAATCTATAGAACATGGAGGACAAGCCACAGTAGAGTTGTCTTGCCTGCCTCAATACCCTGATTTCTTCTTATAGCAGTTATTTTCTGTTTACAAAATAACATCAGGACTAGGTTTGGACATCACGATAACTCACGATGGCTTATTTAACCCATTGTGGGTTATCATGTTGCTTGTTGGGATTTTTTTTAACCCACGATGGCTTATTTGATCATAATAACCCACTCTAATAATCCACTCTCTGCAGAGTGTGTTATTTAACCCATCACGGGTTATCGTGTTGTGTGGTGGTTACAGTGGGTTATTTTGGAGCCTACAGTGTTGCTTGGCAAGAGTCGCTTGGTTCTGATCCTGCAGACTTCCAAAGGTTTAATTTGCGCCACCACTTTTTGGTGGACCCAGTGTTTTCGCTTCTTTGAGTGTAATCATGCAGGGTTTTAATGGTGCAACGGGTGTCTCCTGACCCAGGGAGGCTGTGTATAAAGTTTGGTCCTGATCTCACAAAATTCCAAGGATTTATCTGTGCCACTTCCTTTTTGGTGCACCTGGAGTTTTCACTCTAGTGCTTTTGGAAAAAACCTCCCGTCGTCAGGTGATGCTGGAAGTGCTGAATTAACCTTTCTTCTCTCATTGGGATATTGTGGAAGGTTAAAATACTCTGCTGCACTGTTGTCAATGGATGAAACAGCACCACTGCTGGGGCTGGAAGACTGCAGCAGGACAGGGGGCGGGGGATGGTTATGCACAGTAGCTTATTTGTGTGATCCTGTGGGGGATAACAGTAGTTTATTTTCAAAATGAGCTACTCTGAATAGCTTATTAACCCATAATGGCTTAAAGTGAATGCTGCCCAGAACTCTCACTAACATCTGGAAAACAACACTTTCCCCCCTAATAACCAGTGTGTATGGCAGTGATCTTCACTATTTTTCAAGTGGGAATCAATTTGGCTTATTTATTTATTGCATTTTTATACTGCCCAATAGCCGAAGCTCCCTGGGCGGTTCACAAGAATTAAAACCGTAACAATTATTCAAAATATAAAACAACAACAGTATAAAAACATAGTATATAAGAACACAAGCAGGATAAAACCAAGCAGCGATATAAAAGCAAGCAATGCAAAAGCTGCATTAACTTGTAACTAACATTAACACATAATCATATGCAAAACTTACTTTGAACTTCAACTCCCATCAGCACCAGCCTGCTTACAGAATGTCTGGTGGGCATGAATGGAATGGAAATCTCTGCTTGCTCATCTGCAGAGCATCGGTGGGGGAGGTGCAACTGCTTGCAGGGGTGGGGGAAGCTGATTCTCCCAACACAAAAGAAACCACCCAAAATTTACCATGGTCACCCACCACTGTTTGCTATTCTAGGGAATGGAGGAGGATTGCCCTGGTCACAATGCCTTGCCTTTTATTGCGCTAAAAGGCAACTCCTCTTGCTGCCTCTCTGCTGTAGCTCGGCTGTCTTACTTTGCTCTTTTCTTCCCTTGTCTAAATCTTGGAAGGGGCTTTGCTCAGCTTGGCTAGGCTGGGAAATGTTGCTGCCAACCAGCACATGGGAAATGTTGCTGCCAACCACCACATACTAGAAAGTGCAATGTTGCAGCTATGCACCATTTTCATTTAAAGCATTTTTTTCTCAGTGAGACTGGCATCATACTCAGCCAATCATACTTCACCTTTGGCTCAAAAAGCTAATACTGGAGCAGTGATGGAAGGGTGAGGGATTCTCATTGGCTGCGTAACCAGAAAAGTGGAGTCTGGCTGATCTTGTTGCTCCTCCCAGAGAAATGTTTGAAGTTAAATGGGGCTATGAGAGGGAGAGAGAGAGAGAGAGAGAGAGAGAGAAAGATGGGCTGAAAATGTGTTCGGGAGCCACTAGTGGCCTGTGGGCCTTGCAGTGAAGAAAAATGGTCTATAGAATTCTGCTGGCTCTCTTTATAGGATACGGATAATACCAGTACAACATCACAGCTCCATCTAGAAGCCAATAAGCTTCTTGGTACTTGTTGTTTTTTGTAGTTCACTTCAGTTTTTTGTTTTTTTTGGGGGGGGGAATAATTTTTATTTATTTCAACATAATAATAACCATAACAACATAAAATACATACATAATCCTCTACAATCCCCCCCGTGCACCCCCACCCCATGAGACCTCCTCTTAATCATTCTTCATCTATCCAAAAATTTATCGACTCTTTTGAAGGTTTTTGTCCCTTCCCCGATCTTAATACATATTCCAAAAAGGGACTCCATTATTTCTCCAAAATCATTCTTACTGGACATTCCCCTCTTTATCTTCATTTTACAAGTCAACATATCATTCAAAGCCATATCCCATATTTCTTTATACCATTCTTCTATTGTATAGCTTCCTTGTCCTTTCCAATTTTTTGCAATCATTAATCTAACGGGTGTCAAGAGGTTGTTTATCAATTCTCTCTTAGTTTTATTCTCTTTCCCTCTATCCCATATTGCTAGTAGAGCAAGCTTTGGGTTTAACTCCACTTTACTTCCAATTATTTCACTTATTTCTTTAAACACCCTTTCCCAAAATTTTTGTACGTATTCACAGCTCCACCACATATGAAAATAGGTTCCAACCTCCTGGCAACCTCTCCAACAGTTTTTAGACACTTTTTTATCAATCTGGTGAAATCTAACAGGTGTTAGATACCATCTCCACAGTATCTTATAAAAATTCTCCTTAATTCTAATCGACAGCAGCTTTAACATTCTTGCATTCCACAACCTCTCCCAGTTATATTCATTGATTTCACCCTTTACATCTTCTTCCCAAATCTTTTTTATAGCTTTAAGTGAATCTTGAAATTCCTCATCTATCAATATTTTATATATCTCACTAGTCAGTCCTTTCTTAGCTCTAGTTTCTTCTTTTCTTCCTTTTAATTCAATTAAATCTTCAAATCTTGTATTATTTCTACATTCTTTGTTTTTCAATTTCCATTCCTGAGTCCATTTTCCCAATTGTATACATTTAAACCATGCTATCTTTTGACCTATTAATATCTCTTTAATTTGATCATTATCCTTCATGTTTTCCATCCACTTCCTTAACTTAATTATTTCCTGGTCTTTCAATCTCACTTCTATCTCCACTTTTAATACCCTTGGGAAGTTCCCCACTGCTACCACTGGGGCAAGTGGAGAGTCTCCTGGTATCAATTTCCCCCTAAATTTCTCCCAGATCTCCACAATATTTTTCATCAAAGGGTTGTCCAGTCCCTTCAAATCTTTCTTTTGATTTTTTTTTTAAAATATATATTTCAATTTATAATCTATTTCCCCTGCTTGCGTTTCCAACCACTCAAGGTCTTCCTCTCCTAAAATACAGTTTATAACATATCTTAACTGATTAGCAATATAGTAATACTTAATATTTGGAAGTCCTAAACCTCCTTTCTTTTGAGCCTTATACCATAACCCTTTATTAATCCTAGCTCTCTTATCCCCATTACAATATGCATTAATCATATTTTGCCAACTTTTCAACTCCACATCTGATATTTTAATTGGTAACATTCTAAACAAAAAATTAATCTTAGGTAAAATCTTCATTTTAATAATTGCTATTCTACCAAACCAAGAATATTTTAATTTCCTATATACTTCTAATTTCTCCCCTACTTGTTTTTTTAAAGCTACCAAATTAAGTTCCTCTAGCCTATCTAAATCTTTATCAATATTGACTCCTAAGTAACGTACTATATTTTTAAGTCTAAGACCTAACTTAACCTTACCTTCTTCCAGCTCATCCTTATTGTTATTAAATAACATCATTTCTGACTTCCCCCAATTTACTTTTAATCCCGTAATTTCTCCAAATTCTCTCAAATGCTTCTTAATCACCTCTCCGCTCTCCAGGGGATCTTCTACTGTCAGTAATGTGTCATCCGCAAACATATTCATTTTAATCTTCTCCTTTCTTCCTATCCCCTTCACTCTTTCATCTTCCGTTATAACATTTGCCAATATTTCTATTACTATTGCAAATAAGATCGGTGAAAGAGGACATCCTTGCCTAGTTCCTCGAGCTAGTGTAATCTGTTGCGTTAACCCATCATTAACCATTATTTCAGCTTTGTTGTTTTTATACAACTTATCCATCACTCCCATAAATTTATCTCCAAACCCAAATGTTTTTAATATTATTTTAAGTGCTGGCCATTCCACGCAATCAAAGGCTTTGAATATATCCAATGCTAATAAGCCTGCTTTTAAATTCCTTTTTTTTATAATATTAATTATATTTAAAACTCTTCCAATTAAATTAGGCATTTGCCTACCCGGAATAAATCCACACTGGTCTTTTTTAATATATTTATAAATAAATGTACCCATTCTTTTTGCCATTACTGCTGTAAAAATTTTGGAATCTTGATTTATTAAAGAGATTGGTCTATATGATGCGGGGTCCGTCAAATCCTTACCTGGTTTCGGAATTAATATAATCAGGGAGTGATCCCATGATGGCGGGGTCTTCCCCCCTTTTATTATGTTATTAAATAATTTCTTTAATCTTGGTATTAATATTTCTTTAAAAAGCTTATAGTATTCCGGCCCCAAACCATCCATCCCCGGAGATTTCCCTCCTTTTAGTTTATCGATAACTCCCTCTATCTCTTTCTCAGTAACTAATCCTTCCATATAGTCCCTATCCTGCTTCTGCAATCTTGTTTTCCAATTCCTCTCTACATATTCCAATACCTTACCTTGTGGCCCCGAATCTGATGTATATAATTCACTATAAAATTCCTGAAATATATTTAATTTATCTTTCATTAAGTTACAACTATTCCCTGACTTATCCCTAATTGTCCCTATCATATTCTTAGCCTTTTCCAACTGAGTGGATCTAGCCAGCATCTTCGAATTTCTATTACTATATTCAAAAAAATCTCTTTTTAAATATAACATTTTTTTTTGGACTTGTTCTAGTTCTTCTTTCTCTAATTCCTTTTTCTTAGCTTGAATTTGGGCAATTAGACGTTTATCTTTTGTCTCCCTTAACTTTTCTTCTAAACTCCTTACCTCCTCTTCAATCTTTTTATTTTGAACTTCCTGTTGTTTTTTTAAAGTGCACCTTTCCCTAATACAAATCCCTCTTACCACAGCTTTCATTGTATCCCATAATACGTCTTGCCGATTATTCTCTTTTTCATTAATCTCCCAAATTTCCTGCATTTCTTTCTTTATCTTCTCCACTATGTATTTTTTATTCAACAACCTTATGTCCAGTCTCCATCTCTTCGCTTGTCTATAATCTTTCTTAATTTCAATGTCCATTATCATTAATGCATGGTCAGTGACCTTGATAACCCCAATATCACAATCTATGATTTTAGGTAACATATTTTTTGATACAAAAATGTAATCAATCCTTGAATAACTCTTAAATCTAGGTGAGTAGAAGGTATATTTCCTTTCTTCCCCTTTTAATACTCTCCACACATCCATTAGTTCTTTCCCTTCCATTAATTTGCTTAACTCCGTCTTCCCCTCCCTCTTAATATCTCTTAATATATTATCCCTATCTTTCCCTTTATCTAGTACCATATTAAAATCTCCTGCCATCACAATATTTTTTTTACCCACCTCTCCCAACACTTCATTAAAAAAATCCATTTGTTTCCCATTTGGAGCATATACATTCATCAGTACATATTCCTCTTCTCCCAACTTGCAGAACATAATAATAAACCTTCCATTTTTATCTTTCTTTACACTTTGAATATTAATACCACATGTCTTTGAAATTATTATTGCCACCCCTCTCGATTTAGAAGTTCCATATGACTTTTCATAAACGCCCACATCCCTCATTCGAAGCTCATTGACACCCTCTTTGGCCTGATGAGTTTCCTGCAAAAAAATTATATCTATTTTTTTTTCTTTAATAATATTTCAATCCTCTTCCTTTTGATTACTGTTCCTAGCCCTTTGACATTTAATGTTGCTATTCTCAATTTATTTTCCATCTCTCTCTTTCACACAAATCTTTAAGTTGGTCTCCCTCTGTGTAACACTTACCCTCCCCCCCACACTCACCCCTGTTTTCACCCCCCTCCTCACCAGCTTCAGTTCTGATTAAAATTATTTTCCTTGTTATGTGATCCTTCTCTTCTGAATGAATTGACAAGAATTCAATTTTTGTGTGTAAGAAGTAGGGATTATGTGAGCTGGAACCAAAGCTTTTGAGCAGAGTCTTGAAAAATGGGTGAAGGAGCACTTGGATGCCCTTGTCTTTCAAATTTAGTTCTGTTGAATATTACAGTATGAAAAGTAGTTGCATGCTGTTCCTCATATCCTTTCTAGAAAAGAGAATAGCTGCTTCTATGTTGAAATTTCCATTATAACATCTAAGAGGGCCCTAGAAAGTGAGTCTAACTTGATGGGTCTGGGAGGACTTCATACATCTTGTTGAAGATCTTCTGCAGCATGAAGCAGTCTCTCATAAAATCCTATGCATGTTTAGACAGCAAAAGGTTCTACAACTCCCAGCATGCCCCATCCATTGGGGTCTACTTAATAAAAACTAGAGATGCATATGGACAGTATAGAATATTTTAGGGGTGCTGCCAACGGTTTCCTGTTGGTATCCTGCCATTACAAAGGTTACTGGTAAAGGTCCACTTGGCATATGTTAGAAACTTGCTAAAGTTGAGTGTGATTTTATAAATCACTGCCTTGAAGGGCAACTGTTATATTTTAGTATTGCAATCTACATTTGCAGACTCTGATCAACTTTTGGACCTGGAGATCCTGTGTACTAGCCAAATGTGTGGTCACTTCTGTATTCAGCGGCTACATTCAGCTTGACTGTCATGTCCAAAGCTTCTATACTGTAAACCAGTGAACTTCAGCTGGTGGGTTGTGACCCAAAAGTGGGTCATGAGATCAGTCAGATGGGTCTGCAGCAAAGGTGTTGCTGTCATGTTGGGCAATTGTGAAAGTGGGTCCCATGTTGCAGGATGGGAGTCCAAGGTGAGTCTTAGGTCTGGACCAGTTGAAGACCAATATGATGCATAAGGATAGGGTATGGTGTTTATGTGAAAACTATTATTTCAAAACTATAATCTTTCCATTTCAGTTTACAGCATAAAAACATTACGATTCAACAAATATATAAATAAAATATTAAATATAAGCAATTTTAAATGAAACCAATTTCAATAAAATACAATTTCAGACTAGCAAATTTCACGCAAAAATCAGTTTAAAAACAGGAAAAAGAGTGAGTTTTTAAAACCCTATAAAAAGCAGCCACAGATGAGGCCAGCTGTATATATGTCTCAGGAGGAAATTCTATACGGTCAGCACCACCACTGAAAAGGTCTCTAGTGCCTGCCAACTTACTAATCTTGGTTGCAGGGCAGCAAGCAGAATCATATGGGTATAGGAGATCTTCAAATAACCTGGTCTCATACATGTTAGAGCTTTACAGATAAAAACCAGCACTTTGAATTGGGCCTGGAATTGCATTGGTGACCAGTGTAGCTGGTACAGATTGGTGTAATATGATCTGACTATCTAGCCCCAACAAGAGCTTGAGCCAGCCACATTGTGTACCAACTGCAGTTTCAGAATCATCTTCAAGGGCAGCCCACCATAGAGTGCATTATAGTAGTGTAGTCTGGATATAGGTTCACCTTCCCTAGATAGAATTGAAGCTGACATACCAGTCAGAGTTGATACTACTGCTGCCACCTGTGCTTCTACAGGTAGTGAGTTCCAGAAGGATTCTTAGGCTACAAACTTGGTTCTTCAGGGGAATTGCAACCCCATCCATTACTGGTTGAATCCCTCTACTCAAGCAGATTTCGCCACACACAGTACTTCTGTCTTATCTGGATCAAGCTCTATCACAAAACTGCCTCCCTGGGACTAGCAGGTGGAAAACGGAGCTAGAGCTGCATGTTATCAGCATATTGGTGATAGAACAGCCCAAACTTCCCCTCTCTGGGGTTGAGCTCTGGGAAAAAAGTTCAAATTTTCATTAGTGACTGTTTGTGCATAATGCAAATTGGATGCCGCTCGATAAGTTATCAAGAACTTGCCCCCAGCAACCTTTTTCTTGCATTAAAAATTAATCTTAGGTATATGTACTTGTTTTAATAAAAGCGGACAGTCTGCATGAATTTTCAGAAAGTGGCAGGAGTCGTGTCCAAGCCAGCATTTTGTTAGCTGGTATTCACATCTGTCATTTTCTGTTGAGAAGCCAGGATGAAGCTGGGCTGTTCTTGTAACTAAGGAGCAGTTGTGAACTGCTTTTGCATTAAATCTGTCTTCATTCATATTTCCACTACTATATAAATGTTTCTGTAACTATTTCAGTTGATCAGGTTTTGATATGTTTGGAATTGTTTCTTATTGTTGTTGTTGTTGTTACTTTATTGTAAATTGCCTTGAGCCCTCATTGAGTGGAGGGCAAGTCAGAAGAAATAAATAGCATTTGCTAATCTCAGTATTTTATTTATCCTCCAAGCTTAATTAAGTGCTTAATTGTCTGCAAATGAGAGTTTGAACTTCTGGATTTTCCTTTATGCCCAGCTGCCCTGATCATCTTAGTAAAGCTTGAAGCCAGAGCCATGCAATACTTCAAAGTGAGCCCTGGCGTTGTCAGTATATCTTGCTGCTTTATGCCAACTCTGGCAAGGCAAAAAGCTGTTCTATAACATTAAGGTCTCTTGAATATCACTGCTGTTACTGTCCTAGTGCTGGGGTGAAAATACTTGATGGAGATTTCTGATAGAGAATTCCAGTGAGAGATTAAATTACTTGCTCTGCAGTGCAGGAAGGTAAAATGGATGTGACAGAGATACCATAGTCCTGCAAGATTCATGGATGTTGCAGGGGTTGAGGGGGAAGATGTGTATGTTGGGCTGATGAAGGATTTTTTGAATACCACTGGACAAAATCTTGCAATCTCAGTAGTTAGTAAAACAGCCCGTATTCCTGGTGAGGATATGTTAAGAATTAATGAGCACTTTTCCAATCTTCAACAGTTTTCATCTATGTACCCACCCTTTAACACCAACCTGCAAGACCTAATTTCAATTATTTGCTGTATCTGTTCTGTCATCCTCCTCTTCATTCTTAATTCTAGATCCCTACATTTTTTTTTCTTTTTAACAGAAAACGGTGGTTGTTTTTTGCTGCCACTGGTTTATCTCATTTTTGGTTTGCAATCCTTATGTGGCCCTTCTTCTAGTACTGAAGACTAATGTGTTATTGATAAGTCCTATACCATGCCATATAAAGCACTCTTTACATGTAGCTTTGACTTTAAGGAAATTATGCACATGGCCCAAAGGGGCCCAGTTAAAGTTTTAATTGTCATTTGTTTTCTCCCATTGAGATACAACTGACAGCTTCGCTTGCAGTGCTTCTTCTTGTTCAGAGGCTGGGAACAGGCAAATAAAAGTTTATAATCATTATAGCACATGTTAAGAATACTCCTATTGGCATTCTAGAGACAAATTATTGAACCATCAATTAGTTGACTGGTTCATAAATACTTAAACTTATACATGAGCAGCCCCAGCCTATTTCTTGGCACATACTGGCACAAGAGCCTTGGGCACGTGCTGGCACACATATCAGTGTATCAGGTGGCACATTAAAAGTTCCAGCAGCAGCTTCCATTATTATAGCAGAGGGTTGGGGGAATGTGTGGCCCTCCAGATGTTGTTGGATTGCATCTTGCATAATCCCTTTGGCTATGCTAGCAAGAACTGATGGGAATTGCAATCTGACAACATTTGGAGGGTCGCAAGTTCCCCAACCCTGTTATAGCAGTTCTTCAGCGAGTAGGCTGTAGCCTTCCCCATCCTTGTGTCCTCCAGGTGTTTTGAACTACAACTCCCAGCAGCCCCAATCAAAATGGCCAATGGTGAGGGATGCTGGGAGTCATAGTAAAAAAACTAGATGACAAACTGGGTGACACCAGGTTAGGGAAGACAGAAGTAGGATCACAGAAATCCTGCAGCTGACTCGACCCAGATTACTTGCATTTCTCTAAATGAGAAAGGGTTAGAGAAACACTTGTGGCTTTGTTTATGAATGCGTTCAAAAATAAGGAGAAATGTCTTTTCTATATAGCTATCTATGCTATGCATTGATTAGGCTCCCAAATTTAGCAAATAGTAGAAAGATCTGTAGGTACCAGCATCAACTTTCATCTGCTGAAGTTGAAATTGGAGCCATCTGGGTTTTTTTTCTCATGAGAGAAGAAACATCTCAAAGTTGTAAAATCAGATTTAAAGACATATTGTATACTTAATTCAGCACTTATAGCAAACCTATCATTCTGACTGATCTTAAACCATGTAAAGAGGGCTTTTCAATTAGGAGCTTTCCATAAGCATATGATGTCACTTTCAAAAATCACTTTTAACATCTCAATTTTTCACTCTAGTACAAACTGCCAACCAAATGTCATGCATCACCATCATAGACTCAGTGTCTGCAATGTATAACTCATTTAATCATATGTGAGGGCATGCATTTTATTGACAGTTCATTGAAAATGGCTTCATACATGCTTTCCAAAATTTCCTGCGGCAATTTATTAACTTTATTTGACTTTATTTGTTTTATCTTGTACCCGTCAGATGTTACACAGGCAGACTAGGTACAGGTTGTGCTGCAGTAGACATAGTCTGGTCTAGCACATGACTATTTAATGTTGTGCTTGTAGATACAATGAAATATGATTGCTATACAAGAGGCTTTGTAAAGATACCTACCAATCATTTGCATCAAACTTAAGAGGTTTCTGCATCTGGTGAATCTTAGACCTGTGACATTAATGTGTGGATGTGAAACAGTATGTGGGGAGCAGTCTGTGTATAGTGTCTTACATAGAAAGGGGTGTGTTTGAGACAACCGTGAAAAGAAGAAACAGCGGTGGGGACAGCACAGAGAACAGTGAAATGGGACATGTCTCACATGGTTGAATAAGCTGGAAGTGTGGATACTTTTCACATGATGTGGTGATACTGTTGGGGTCAGCCATGTTAAACCCACCATGTTAAGTCTACAAATCCTTTCAAGTTGTCTCCCATCTGATGGATGCAGTGGAAAATTGGCCTTAAATAGTAGTGTTGACTGCCAGGTTCTTGTAATTGCGTGTGTACACAAATCTGCCAATGTTTAACCTCACATGTCCGTCCATACTTTTGGTGGAAATACAAAGTACAGATGCATCAGTGTGCAGGAGTAGTAACAATCCTTGTATTATTTTCAATTGGATGACATAGAAGACATGGTTTGGAATAATAAAAATTGGGTAGACGTGAACAGGTTGGAATAAGTCTTGAAGCCATTTTCCAGAATGGACATTGCCTGTCCTTCTGGAGCAGCTATCTCATAAACCATGGCATAAAATCTTACATTAAACTAGAGGTTTTGAGGTACCAAAGCCAATAGTAATTCCCCCAAAACTATATCATTCTGAAGTTATTCAGCAAGGTATCAAGTGAAATAAAGTTTTTTTCCAGTCTGATCCTAACCATCTTCACAAGTTTTGCAGCAAACTGTATGAAATGACAAATATGTACTCCTAAAGGCACTATTGAATATGAAATTGCATGGTACATAAACTACCTTTTGCATTCCAATGTGTATGTAGCCCCCTATTGGATCCTCAGAGCAATCCTTTCTGTACCTAATGTCCTACCATAATAGAGGAATGTTTTTGAAGGAATTTGGAGCTTGAGAAAGAGAAAAGATGGAGGCAATTCTGTGGAATATACAGAGAGATCATCTGATAATTCAAAGGACATTGAAGAAGAGAAGAGCAGACTTTTACCTTCACGCAACCAACATGCAGAGAAGCTCTACAGCCAGGGGGTGACTGAGACCTACAGCTGCATTCCAGCTCAGGACTCTACAGCACCAGTCACAGGTATGAGCCATTTTAACTGCACACCTAATTTCTTCTCCTCCTGTTATTAGTTCTAAAGTTGCCTTAAAATATATCTGCCTCTGATTGTTCTGCTTCATTCCTTCCAAGTGTTTTTTTTCATGCCTTATGTAAGTTTGTCTACTAGTCCCCTCACACACACATCTTGTTGGGAAATGGGACTCTATTTATGTGCATTGGGTGGGCTGGTAACAGTCTCCTCACCCCTCCCACCTCATTTAAGGCAATACATTCATGAGTAATTGATGAGATTTATTGCAGAACTATAATGGGTTGTAGCTGCAGGATGCTAATGTTGGAGACTAATGCATTATTGCTTTGTGTTTTCCATTTCAGATGCAGAGTATGGATATGACACAGCGGCTGAGCAGCATTTTTTGGGGAAACCATCTGTTTGTGGAAGCTATATTGAAGACATTAACTCCAATATCTCCCTCTGCATTATATGTCATATGTATGAAAACATCATCTGAAAATGGTAGGAAAGGGAGTCAAGAAATTGCAGAAATTTGAAAGGATGTTGCCAAGCAGGTTAAATTAGTAGACAGTTCACAAATTGTCTATCACACCATTAACCAGTGTTACAAAATGTACACCTTGAAAAAGATTTTGGAGAAACTAACAGAGGCAAAATCTGTGAAGCTGATCATGAGTCTACAGTAAATGATAACATAAGCCATAACATGGCAAAACCCAGTTCCAGTTCCATAGTGTGGCCACCTCCTTCAATAGAATCCAGATCAACTGCAAAGTGTTTTGTGTGGTCAGATTCAGCACAGTGGTGTTGGAAGCATAGGAGAGCTCAGAAATTGTTGATGGCAGCAATGTATCTGATAGGTGAAATGGACGATGTATCTCATGTTTTTGGAGCTGATCTCTTCTACCACATGTTATGTTTGGGAACATACCTTTAAAATATAATCAGAAAAATTGCATTAAAAACACACATCAGCCCCTCAGAAGGAAGGCTTTTTAAAGAAATCCAGTGTTAAAAACTTCCTTGATTGTGGCTGTGGAATTTCATTGTCAGATATTCATGATATCATGGGAAAAACTGTAGTATCAAACAAAGAGGTCAGACTCTGGCCTTCATGGATGCAGTTCAATTTCCATCAGAAGTTGGGTGGGGAATCTTTTATGGTGTTCTTACTGGAATCTGGAGTTGAAGAAGTAGTAAAACCTATACATTTTATTGAAGCAGTGAAGACCAGACTATTTGAAATGCACTCTTGAATCAGGACTTTGGTTCAGAAGGCAAATTTTGTTATGCACAGGAATTAAAAGCTTCATTGAGGAATGCAGAAGTACCGGGTCTGTTACTGACACTCCTACAAATGGCGCTCAATATACAACAAGCCCCTCTGCTGGCAGCTAACAGTCAGTGACCAGTTCTATGATGCTGACATTGACACAGATATCTCCGAAAGTGAAGGACAGCATTGAAGTTACATGCAAGCGGGAGCAAAAGTCTTCAGACAAGGCTGCTTTCCTCATTTCGGAACATTTATACAATCTTCAGAGAAACTCTTGTGTGCATCATGACAGCTCATTCTATGTATGGTAAATACAAGACTAGACATTTCCCATTCCTGCAGCTCAAGGATTTTTATCATTCCTGTTTACAAGAAAGGTCTCAAAGACTATTTAATTATTGACCTATAAGTTTGCTATCTGTAGTTGGGAAGGCTTTCGCTAGTTTTTTGTAAAATAAATTGAAAATGTGGATTAAGGTTGAAGAGATCTTAAGGGAGGAGTAAATTGGGTTTAAGTCTGGCTGATCTACTCTTACTGGTCTACTCTGCTTGGTTCTGGCTCATTTAGCAAAGGGAAGTAAGCTATTTACTGCTTTTATTGATTTAAAATCTGCTTTTGACTTCATGACTGTCTGGAGTAATCTAGAGCGGTGTTGCCTCAGTAACAGGGTACTATTTCTGATCCGTGCACTGTACCACAATACATCTACCCAGGTTCTTTGCAACAGTTATGTCCATATTTCTGAAATTTTCTTCCCCCAAGGTGTTGGACAAAGATGCATTTTTGCCTCCACTTTGTTTAATCTGTACTTGACTGATCTCTTTTGGGAGATCAGCTCTATGTAGATGATGCAGTTCTAATATCCTAATCTTGGGTTTCAAGCAATTATTGACTGGGTTTGCTGATTATTGCAATAAAGTATTCTAATCATCAATTATTCAAAATCAAAAGTTGTGGTGTCCTCTAAGAGGAAGGTTAGATATTCTTGGGCCCTGGACTTGATCAAATTGGTTCTTACAGATATTTGGGTATTTGGTTTTAGGAGGCTCCTAACTGGAAAGTTCAGAGGAGATTTGCAAAGATCAAGGATGTACAAAATGTGGGTGTTATAGTTCGTTGTTGTTGTTGTTGTTTATAACGGGGTGGCCATATGTTACAGCAGCCATATGTCTTTAAGCCCAAAATTGTATCCCAAATGCTCTTTAGAGCATGTATTTAGTTCCCACACTCAAACATTTATTTTGAAGGAGTTAAGTCCCACTTTCTTAAATCTATAGGTATGTTACCATTGTTACTCTTAATTTGGAAGCTGGCCTTAATTACTTAAACTGTTTGTCTTGAATATATTTCACTCATTTTTGGCTTTGTTGTTGTCTTTTGCTTGCCCCCAATTCCTTTGTATCCCAGATGATGGCAGATTTCTACAGGTCTGCCTGGAAGGAGGAAGTGGGGCAGAAGTTCTTTCAGTGAGGCTGTCTCCTAACAGATATTGATTCTCAAGAACTTTACAGAACAGCATACGATCCATGCTCTCCATGGTCATGATATTTGCCAGAACAAAACATCTAAATGGGATGTCATATTTAAATTGGTTTTCAATCCCCAAATATGGGAAGACTTTTCTCTGGCTTGGTTTAATGTTCTACCCTCTAATCTTTTATATGGTGTAGATATAATGAAACTTCAATTAATAACACATACTGCCCCTGCAACAGTGAAGAGGTGGAGTCTGTTCTGCATGTCTTCTTTCGTGGAAGTTACAAAGCAGCTGTGTTCTGACAACACGATAGTCAGTGGTGGGGTAATAATCAATTCAACATTTGTTTATCTAGGGGGTATTCCCCAAACAACAAAATGATAATCAACGGTGGTGTGGATTAGGATCAGCATTGAGTTGACTATTAGTCCATGCTGAGTTGACTTACCTCATCCCCCACTCTCTCTGCCCCCTCAATCCTCCCGCTAGTATCCCATCAGCCATTGCTGCTGAAAATGAACCTGCCAACTGGACTACAGCAGCCGCCACCACTTTGACCACTCTTGCCTTGTGACTCTGTGGTTGACGAAATAACTAACAGTGCCCTCCACGCAACACGATAAGCAATGGTGGTTCAAATAGCCAATTCTGCACAGCACTGGTTATTTTTGTTGGTTATTTCAGCCAAATAACCAACAGTTGGTTAAAAAAAACCTGCCACACAACACAATAACCCATGGTGGTTTAACTATCCAACTGTTGCCTATTTTAACCACTGTTGGTTAGTGTGTTGTCTGAACCCAGTCTATAAGTTGCTAAATGTTTTAATATTTGTATATTCTTTTATTTTGTGTGTATGTAGTCAGTAAACCGTTGATAATAAACTGCCACTTAATTGCAACCTATGTTTTTAATATCAAAGCCACCTGTATTACGCACTACTATTCCAAGCTGGCCCAGTAGGTTGATATCAGATATATGCCAAAGGATCAGACTGTTTGTCATGCTTACAGCAATCCTCCTGAAAGAAGGAAGTTTACAAAGCTGTATCTTATTTTCATGTCACTTTTTAACCATCTTTGTATTTTATATTGACTTTGCTGGTCTGTGACCGTAATAAATAATTGATTGATTGACTCCCAGTGTTAAAGGCAGAGGATAATTTGCTTGGTCTCATATGAGCTGGATGTTATGCACTAATTTCACATGCTATCGTCCCAGGAATGCATGTTGGATTCCTACCACATATTCCTCTCTTGTTGCACAACCAGGTACAGTGTGCACTGTTATGTATAGCTCCTCAGTATTTTGTCATAGCCCTTTCAAGCAGTCTCTGAAATGTTGGTTGTAATGTAAGAAAATAGTCTGTAGCATGGAAAAGTTTTAAAATGGCTGCAAAATCAGCAGTATTTCTCTTCCAAAAGGGTTCCGTCTTGGTTCTGATATAATTATTTTATTGCTTTAAGCTTCAATTAAATGTAAAATACTTCTTTCTCTTTCCCAGAGGTTTTCTGAGGTCTGGAAAAATGGCAGACATTGACAAGTAAGCATGTTATCTTTAACTTTGGCTAAAATGCTATTATATCTTTCAAACGTGCTACGATCAGCAGAATTCATCCTATACCTTAACCAGGCCTCTGTGTGTACCATGTTGGTGCCAGATTCAGTGTCCTGAGAATTTTGGCTTACATTTATTTTTGATAGCTTCTGTATCTGACTGTTGTGAAGATATGCTTACAAGTTTGTGGGTTCTGCATGTTAAGTCTTGGACCCAGTTCATACATTTATCTGGGCAGCAGCAGCCTTCATGTGGCGGAGGAGAAAATACACTCGTCTCTACAGTGCACATGATGCAACATGGGCAATCTATGTGGAAGCCTATACAGACGGCTACCTGATTTGGATAGGTTTCCCCCTCAAAAACATTATCTGCATTAGGCTTGTATGTATGGGTTTCTGGGGAGCACCTGCATCACAGGTTACTTTACATACATTGCGGAAGCTCAGCATATGCCTAGTCCTCCATAATGTGTATAGTAAAGTGTAGGGCTTTGCATAGTTTTATAAGTAATCTATTAATCAGAGTTTTGGTTTTAATACTCTGGCTTCAGTTAGCACCAAATTGCTTGGCTCAGAATATTTTCGTTATCAGCTGGCTTGTAAGATTGTGCTGTCAAATTTAATGCATTTACTTATATCACCAAGCTATTTGAAGTAGCAAAGATGGCTCATATGATTTTGTATGGCATGTAAACAAAACATTTCAAGATTTTCTACCTTTCTTCAAATAATTTGGCGCTATAGAAAAAATATATACATTAACATATGTATGTGTATTCATATAAAAAGCTTATTTAAATTTATATACTAAGGGGTTAGGGTAGCTTGCAGCAATTTAACTGCATTTTTGGTCCTTGTCCATTTAAAAGAATAATAGGCCACATTAATGAGGCTACACGCTAAGTGACTAAATCACATCTGGATGTGGAAGAGTATAGTTGTTACGTGCAGACATGCTGTTTATCCCATAGACATGCTTAGAGTGTGCAATTGAACATTTTACAAGTTTAATATTTCTGAAGCTAGTAATGTTGTGTTTGAACCTGTCCCTTCTGTCTTCATTTTGTTCAATAACGCTAAATCAGTAAGACAGTGTTGTCTTACCTCTTCCTAAAAATGTCAGTTACAATTGCCTTTGGTGCTAAAGGCAAGGTAGTACACATGTGAGAGGAAAATGTAACTGGAAAAAATAATTTAAAGGAAGACATACATGAATCAGTTTTCAGTGCAAATATCAAGTAGAACTTGAATTGCATGGCTAGCTGGGAATAGTAAGAGTTGTAGAACTTTTTTCTGTCTAAACATTCATAGGATTGTGCCCTAAGAAAGTAAAAATCAAGCTGTCACTTTCCATTCTTGTACTGTCTTTGGACTTAGCATTCTGATGTTCTTCTCTTGCCAGCCAGTTAAGCAGTGCTGTGACCTTCAGTCCAGAAATATTGGTGTAGTATAATAATACAAATTTGCATCATCTGACCATTATCGAGTATAGATATGCTTTATCTTCTAATGTCAAAGTCTGAAAAGTTCCCTCCTTCTTACTGTTACTGATAGATTCCTGTTTCTCTGTGTAACTGATATCTGAAAAGATTCCATTTACTTGTTTGGTAGATTTTTTGGGGTGCTTGTAGTGAGCTTCTGCCAATGTCTGCTGTACTGCAGCAACATCTTCAACTAAAATGCACGTAATTGCAAACTAAGTCAAGGTTCCTTGTATGTCAGTATGAAAGTAATTCTCTGGTTATGCTGACTTTTTCAGGTACTGTCTTTGTGCCTAGGGATCTTAAAAACAACATTAAGTGCATGCCATCACTGCAACAGAGAGAGGAAACCTATGGGTTGTGCATTAGAAAAATGGGTTGAAAGACATGTCTTTCCAGGCATGTTCTGAACTAAAATGTTGCTAGATACTATCTAGAGTGATAACACTTTAGAAAAACATACATGCTTAAAATGCTTTGGTTAAAGATATTCAAACTGCTGGTATGACTTGGATTTTAATAGCAAAGAACAGGCTGATCTTGACCAGCAAGACATGGAAGATGTTGAAGAGGTAGAGGAAGAAGAATCTGGAGAAGATGCTAACAGCAAAGGTAAATGCAAAATGAGCTGAAGGGAGATCAATAAGTTGAGCTCTGTAGGTAAACACGAGAAGTACTTTTTCACTTTAAACTGAAAATGTGCTAGTAAAACTTCTCTCAGTTGTCTTAATTTTTTAGGCAGAATTTGTCCACATGTTAAATATTAGTGTGATCTTTCCAACCTACCAACATCTCTGTAAACATACTTGGATTAAGGTGATATACAATGCAATCCTATGCATGTTTCCTTAGAAGTAAATTTTACTGTGTTCAGCGCATCTTATTTCCAAATATGTGTGCATAGGATTGCAGCCTAAAATGCGTAAGCTTTACATTTAATATAAAAGTTTCCATTAACAGAATTATTTTTTGCGACTGTATTTCTAGTATCTTAGATCTTATGTAGCTTTGTTTTAATGGCTAGCTAGCATGTTGTCATTCTGCTATTATATTAGATCTGTTCAGCTAGACACAAATAATTCAAAATGCTGACATATGATATATTTTGATGAAAAGACCTGTGTGTCCAACATTGGGCTAAAACTATTTCATAACGGGTTCCTTTTAAGGAAAAACTAAATTCTTTTGTTTTGTTTTGTTAAGCACGTCAGCTGACTGTACAAATGATGCAGAATCCTCAAATTCTTGCAGCCCTTCAGGAAAGACTTGATGGTCTGGTTGGAACACCTACAGGATATATAGAAAGGTACAGTGACTTCTCTCATTAGCTATGTTCTGGCCTTTTTGCTATCTTTTGCTGCTTGATAGATGAACTTGTTTGCAATATATCAAATAGTAATCATTCTACAAAATTATGTTAGAAAACTAAGATCCTTTAGGTAAAAATAGTGAAGTTATATGGGAGTCAAAAGTTGGGGGCAAAGCAATCCATTTTAGAGACGTAATACTAATTCATGTTATGGAAAAGTACTTCAGTCAGTCACTCTGCAGTCCTATACACACACTGAACTTGGTGGGTCTTCTAAGTAAACATGCATAGGATTACACTGATAGTGTTGGAGAGGATCAGAATGCATTTGTCTAGTGACAGATCTAGGTTGCAGCTATTTGTGGTGTGGTGGTAATGTGACGTTTACACAATCTATACCGGGCTTTCATGTTTGAAACATCATAGAGCTTGTTTTCTTCTTGCTCTTTGAGTGTTGCAGAATATAACATGCACTCTCCCCTATAGTGCTCATTCTGTTTCACTGCCTCTCCTGACTTCTGATTTATCACGAATAGCTGCACTGTCTTTTAAAAGCCCTTGTACTAAAATGGAGAAAGATTCCTTTTCTTGATAATATGAATTTTTAGAAGTAGTGTTGACTGAAGTCTGAAAAATTAATCGGCCATATTGCTGGAAATGCACACTCCATGTAGCATTTCACGCTCCAGATGTGTAGCTGGATGGTGTGCTAATACAGCAGTGCCCAGGTCCAGCCCAGCTCACATCCCAGGCAGTGCAGAGACAGAAGTTTGTTTATCAGGCAGTGCAAGATGTAGATCAGGGTGGAGAACTTTTTTTTAATCAAGGGCCGCATTCCATCGAGGGGGCAGAGTGTCAAGGGCTGCATGCTGGCAAGGGCCTAATCCACATCTACAGCCCTTTCACAAAGGACGGGGTGATTGCAAGGTTTCCCACTTCCATGATCAGCATTCACAGGGGACACGCGAGTGAAGTTTCCCACAATGACAGGAGTGCCATTGCGGGAGGACGTGTGCCAAGTGACAGCGCTTCCGAATGTAGATTGGCAGAAGTGGGCAGGGTTATGCAGGCAATGTGGCTGTGGGGCTGGGTTTTTTTAATGACTCGTGAGGGTTGCACACAAATGCAAAATCACAGCTACATATGGGGTGGATAGGAAGTCCATCGAATATGTGATGCTGCACATAGCTATGTTTGCGTTTAAAAAAATACTCTTGGCGCTAAAACACATGATACACAATGAAAACGTGGCAAAAATGGTGGCCCACTCCCACACACCTCTGAAACCACTGGACACACCCCTTGCAGCTGTTTGGATGTTTGCTGAGACAGGAACTTGCGCTGAATAGCAACAGCTTCGCGAAGGGGGGAGGGCAAATCAGCCGCGGAGTTCAGGATTGTAGTGAGAGAGCCGAAAAAAAGTGACAAAAGCAGTCAGCGAAGTTCCTGAATAACTGAGGGGTGGACCCAAGATCACCACAGGAGCAGGTAAATGTCATGTGGTCCGTTAGCAATGACTGCGATACAGTCCTGCAATAAATGGCTGGGGTAGACACCCCCAAGGTCAGAGCCTCCCCACATGTCCTGTCACATCCTACCGCCATTCAAGAATCTTGGGAGTAAAGTGGTAGTGATATTAAATAAAGATCACCATCTCAAACTCTTTCCATCTATCTAGCCATTCCCAGACTCATCACCCCATTCTCCCTGTCTCTTCATGTTTTCCTCAACCCCTGCCCGGGTCTGGGGAAGTTTCAGGAGATGCTCCTTCAAGGCATGTGAGGCACCTTGAACCAGCGTTTCCCTATATAGCATGCTTCCACCTGCCTTTCCTTATAGAACGGTGAGGGGCAAGGAAAGCATGCTTTGTTGTGAGCCACCATGCAGAGTGGAGTGGGCATAGTGCCAGGATGAGAAGCCACAAGCCAGATTGGGGTGCACCACGGACCATAATCGGCTCGTCGTCTCCTCTCCCTGGTATAGATCCTGCTCTGAGTTTTTGTACAGCAGTAACCATCCTCATGGTTGTGCTAACAGTAATCTCCGTCACTAAAATTTTACAGGGTGCTTCAGAACAGGACTTCTTGAACACTAGCCTCAGTTTGGCAAAGGGTTTCTTGGTTTTGACAGTTACAGTGCACTTTCTGCCAGTCTGCAGGTTTGGGCTGGTAGATGCTGGCTAGAATATACTGCTCTGAAGTGGCAAGTAGGAAACATTTTATGTTAAAATGTCATGTCCTTCAGATAGATACAAAAACAGGAGAATAACTAAAAAACCAAAACAAACCATATCCAGTTTGATTAGAACTACCGTAGGACAAGTTCCTTACGTTTTTGGAAAACGGCTATGCTGTAAAAAATGCTAAAACCCCATGAACTGAAAGCCTTTTCCCCACACATGCTTAGGATGGGGAAACCCTTTTTATGTGCAAGCGTGTGTAATGATTCCAGATATAACTTGGAGCACAGAGGTTGGGATTATATATGTTCAATCATTTCCCTGATGGCTACTTAGGTGCTTGTCCCTCTACCCCATGGGGCGCCAAATGAACATTTACCCCCATGCAAATGCACATCTGGAATCTTATGGGGGAGGCAGTTGGGGGAGTGCAGTTGGGAGTAGAAATGGCAAAGATTAAGCACCCCTGTCTCTTAGGTGCTCTACTTGGAGTCTCCCAAAACTGCTTTTCTGAACTAAAAAGTCCAACGTGCATTGTTACATGCATTTGTGTGTAACATGAAGCTTGCTCCATATCTTCTAATTGCTAGTCACAATTGATTTCAGATCTGCTGTGAACTTGCTTTCTTTTCTCTCACAGCATATTTAAGTAACCTCTGCTAATCTGCAAGGTCCTTGATCCAAGATCAGTAAGTCCTTATGAGATTCATGATGCTGCTTTCACGGAGATACTGTACCATTTGAGAAAATTATCAAAAAGCCAGTTCTTCATTGCTTCAAGTACAGTAGTTCACCCCTAAAACTTTTGTAGCATGTCAGCTGAAGCATTGTGAAGCAAGTTGAATTAACAGGAGTAATGTTTGAACGTTTAATACTTGCATGCTTGCTTGAGTTTAAAACATTTTGCAGGTGTCATTTGCATCTCTTAATTGATATCACCTAGGGATCAGAATAAGAACCAGAAGGTCAGGTTTGATGCAAGACTATTTATGCGTAGAATGTGTAAGGTATTCCTTGGTTAACTGGCTTCAAGAGAAGTCTCATTTCTTTCTGCTCAAGGTGCTAGTTTATAAGCTAGCCATCTACTAGCAATCTTTTCTTAAATTGCTACATGGAGAGCTAAAGGAAACCCATCTCTATCAGTTCTCTTAAAATTATTACTATAACTTCTCTGTGTTCATTAGTTTCATCCCTTTGTTCATCTATCTTTAATTTACTTTAGAACTAATACACAGAAATGAGAACTTTTATTATGAGAGGCTACATTTATAGAACTAAACCAATAATCTTGTTCAGCTATGTAACTTCCTTTTATAATGGTCAGGTGCTGTCCCTTCTCAGCAGATGGAGGTGTAACTGGCTGACCCACCTGTCATTCAGTTACTTTGTCCTCACAGTTCAAAGTCTATAGGTACCAAGAAGAAGAGCAATATGCTACTATGTTGAGTGCTTGCTTTGTTCTTTTGCCTTAAAGGGCTTGTTGTTCTTATATGACAAGGACAGGATCCTGCAACAGCTTGGGAGAGAGAAAGCTCATGCAAGTGCACTAGGACAGTGTCCCCCAACTACATGCCTTTCAGATGTGTTGGTTGGCAACTCACAGTATCCCCAGCCCACCCTGCTGACTGGGGATGCTGGGAGTTGTAGTCCAACACATCTAGAGAGCACCAGGTTGGGGAAAGCTAAATTAGGAGATGTATAACCTACCTCTGAAATATCTGCAAGGATTACTGAAATATTGATTTTTGTTGTACCGATTTTGTTTGACTACTTTTTTGGACATTACTAATTCTGAATTGTTCTACTCAAATGCATAAGTACTTAATGTTGAGGCAAGGTTATATTTTTGGTTTCTATGGCATAGACTGGATTGAAATTTGGTTAAGGTTGCTTTCAGAAAGTGAAGATAACTGTTTTGTATATACCTTCGTTACTCTTTAGAATTGAACATAACTCATGCAAATGGCAGCAGCATTTTCATTAGTTGCCGTATTTGGCACTTATAATGGCTAATCTTTGTTGTACTGGACAACTATCAAATTTATTCCAGGTAAAATTGCAATGTCATAATAGTGAGCAAAGCTGATTTAAAATAGACAATTTTAGCAGTGCATATTTGTCTAAAGTCATACCTCTCAAACTTTCTTGACTGGTTTCCTCCCTGGGTTTCAACAAACAACTGTGCCCCCATTCCCCTTGACTCATTGATTTATTAATAATAGTGATACATCAACATTGATATACTGGTATTTTAATTACGTGGGTCAATTTTCCTGACTAGTCCTTTTTATGCCAATAAAGCAATTTCATATCTAAACCATTCATACCCAATTCAACAAGTCTTATTAAATTGTTGCAATGATTCTGTAGTAGCTAGTTAAGCCTTAAACATCATTTACAATGCAGGAAGTTCTACCACGAATGCTTTCCCCCCTATACTTATTCATTATTTTCAAAATGTCCTGAAGAATGACTTCTGATGAAATTCATTGCAGAGTCCCTGCTACAGCTGTTGTTGTGGCTCACAAAATGAAACAAAAAGCCCTGCCCTGCAGCTGTTCTCAAGTCATGAGCAGCTGGACACAGCATATCCCTCTTTTTAAGACTCTGACCTCTTCTAATTAGAGCGTTCACGGATCTGTCTGCCCTCTACAAGTTAAGGACAGAGAAAACAACGTCCCATTGGAAGGATGAAATCATGTTTGTCTCTACTGATGGTGTCAATCCCATACCTATGCCATAGGAACCAGACTACTGAGTTTGTTTTAAGGGTTTATTTTAGTGGCAGCACTTGAAAGGTTTTATAGCTAAGACAATGGCTCAATTCGGACAACACGTTAAGCAACTGAGGGGAAATAACCCACTGACTGTGTGTTAAAGAGGTGGTGATCTACAGATGACATGCTGCAGCAGGCGCTGCAAAGATTCGGTAACCATCCCAGTTGTTAATAATGTACTCAGCTCTGGCTGACAGCTCGGCCATCATTTTCCCCGCTTACCAAACTCTGTTAGTCCTCCAGGAGGTATCCCAGCATACACTGCGGCCGAAAACCATGGGCGCCGCCATTGCAGCTGATGCAGGACATGCTTCCCAAACCCCATTGGCTGCCTCAGTCAGTGGGCGGAACACAGAAGCCTCAGGCAAAGAGGCAACCAGGAGGAACAGCAGCACCAATACAACAGTTGCACCCCACGCCAAGCACTGCAATTCCAACATTGGCACCCACTCCCCAGCCCCCAACACCCCCCCACCTCCCTCCTAGAGCATCTTCCGCACACACAGGAAAGAAAGCAAGAGTGGGGTGGCGTAGAAAACTTTATTCAGCAGGGAGACCAGACATGGGCAATAAGGCACACGGGCACCACTGTGCCAGAGCAGAACCTACAGAGAGGACCGTTGCCCCCGGGAAGGGAGGAGGCGGCTGGAAGGCACAGCGGTGAAGAGGGGACGGCCAAGGCCACACCCCCAGGGAGCCAAGCACGGAATGTGCCAAGGGGATGTGGTGGAGAGGGGCGGCACGCCAGGGAGAGATGCCAGTCCACAGATGGAACTACACAGCCGACGCTCACAGGGGGTGGGGGTAGCGCAGCCAGATCCTGGCACTGATACTTTCACACACCCGGGACGCTTCCGCACGGGCGCAACGCTCCCCAAAGGGGTTCTCGGGGCCCGGCAAAGGCTCACTGTCCAGCCGTGTTGGGTGGATGAGGGGGGCTCTCTGGTCGCCGCTTTCCCTGCCCTTGTCCTTCTGGGTGATGCGAGGGTGGAGATGGCGGTGCAGTGGGGGGTCTACTTTGGGTGGGTTGTTGTTCTCCCTGTTGGTGCGGGGGGAGCAGCCCCATGTTCCTGGGCGCCTGGGCTTCTTGCTTATTCCGTCCCCCCCTCCCCCCCTTTGCCGTAGTGCCCTTCTGGTGTGCTTCCCTTTCCGTTTGGGTGACTGACTGGGCATCCTGCGTGAGTGCTTGCAGGAGGTGGCCCCTTTTTGAGCTCCGTGCCGGGGGAGGCGAGCATCCTGGTTGCTATGGCGGCGATGCCGAGGCTCTGTTGCAACCGCGCCTGAGCGACCGCCCGCTTTCTGCCGCTCTTGCCGCTCTCCTCTATGGTCTTTTGTGTTAACGTACTCACCTCAATTGACTAACTTTTAAACAACTCGCAAGTGAGTTGTTTAACTCGGTTGTTTAAATCTCCCGCTTAACCAACTGTGGGTTGTCTATCCATTGTGTGGCTGAATTCAGACGACACGTTGAACTAACCAACTGACGGTTGTTTAATTAAACAACCGTTGCTTGACGTGTTGTCCGAATTGAGCCTATGTGTTGCTTTTAGAAGTTGTTTCTGGGGCCTAAAAGCTGGGCAACAATAAATAAACATATTATCTTAAGTATTTTATTCATCCTAAAAGAAAATATTTCATAATCCCAAACTGTTCAATTTTGGGGGAGGGGAATGATTTTTTCAGGGTCTTCTTTGTAAGAACAGTGACTGTTCTTGCTATATGGTTGAGTTTTCTTTCTCAAGGTTAGTGTGAAGAAGGCATCCAACAATGGGTTGACTGCTATCGCCAAGGAAAAGCAGGAATCATATGAGAGGTTTTTTTCTATTATCTGTGGTCTTAGGCTTCTCCCTGTCAGTTCACACCTGCTTTTCATCCATGATAGAACTCTCCAATTCTACCTTCACGCTAACTTTGGGAATGGAATCTTGTTCACTTACTATGAAGATTCCTTCCAGGTTAGTGTTAGTAAGGCATCCAAACTGACTTGCTCAGTCTACATGTTATTTGGCAAACAGACAATCTGCTTCTGTGTCTGATTCTGCCATACGTCTTTGGAGGGAAGGCTCCTCTCTTCAGTGTCCAATAGGGGCATTGTGTGCAACTAGCACTGCCGGTTGTGGTTTGTACCCCTAATACTTGCTGCCACGATGTGCAAGAATTTCTAATTCCACTGTCATCTTTGTGGACACATCTATGTGTGTATATGCATGTACATGAGTTCCTTTAAAAACAAACAAACCACAATTCCATCTATTAGAAAAATGGGAAGTCTTGTCCTAAGCTTTGGGCCTACAGAAGGTTCTAAACAGTTCCTTTACTATTGGTGAGACAGTAATATTAGAAAAGCTAAGGAGCTGATCCTGCTGTATTTTTCTATATGCCTTGTGCCTGTGACACTTCCCCAAACAAGCAAATTTCAGTCCTGACTAGTGAGCTTTGGGCAGTTGGCATGTAAGGAGCACATTTGCAGTTGCTTAATCACTGTACAGGTAGGTAGCGTGCTGTGGGTGGGGAGGAGGCACAAACTGGGCCCAACTTAAGATGTTTTAATAACTGGGATTCACCCTGTTTTTAATTTTCATCCTTGTCGCAAATTGAAACCACTAGCTCAGAATACTGCAATGGAACTTTATCGCTGGGTTTTGATCATTGCCAGAATGAACTGTCACCTTGGCATGTATTGAGTTACTTAAGAAAACAGGGTTTTTAGAGGCCAGAGAATTCTGAGACTGTGCCAACATTTCAACACTTGGCTAAATCCTATATCCTGAAGTCAGATGAGCTGGGAGCACACCAATGTGTCAAGTCCCCATTTTCGGTTAAGTTAGTGAATGACATGATAGGGTACTAACATTTGAGACGCATGAAGTGTACTTAATATACTGCTTGCATAAAACGGCTTAATCTTGCTTTGTGAGTCCTAAATTGAGTGAAGAAGAAGTGTAGGTTTCTAAAAATGTCCAATAAATGCTGAAATTAGTTATTACTGTAATGCTTCTGTATAGACAGCCCAGTGCTTCACATTCTAGCTCTTTTATTAACCTTGGATACAAAAAATTAAAACACCACAATCCAACCAACATATTTAAAGAAAGTTTTCTATTCAAAGAATAACTTGATGTATGATTGTTGTTGGTGTAACCGTGCAATCTAATTCCCTTTCCCAGCTTGCCTAAAGTAGTTAAGAGGCGTGTAAATGCACTCAAGAATCTTCAAGTTAAATGTGCACAGATAGAAGCAAAGTTCTATGAAGAAGTTCATGAACTGGAAAGAAAATATGCTGCTCTTTATCAGCCCTTGTTTGACAAGGTAAGGTGTATGGTTTTATATTACTTTATATTTGAAAGCTTTTTTTGTGAGCGTGGCAAAGGGACAGAATTCGCATTGACTGGATTTGCATGACACCCCAACCCACGATTGTATTCCAGAACAACCAAAGATGGGTTAGTGTGTTGTCTGCAGTCTGATGGCTTTCTGTGGGGTGCCATTTTTTATTTCCGAAATGTTTGTGCTTTGTTGCCTTGCAATGGGTATTGAATCAAAATAAGTTATGGTAACCTAAAAGAACTATGATTTAATCTTCCAGAGGAGTGAAATCATCAATGCAGTTTATGAACCTACTGAAGAAGAATGTGAATGGAAAACAGATGTTGAAGAAGAAATTTCAGTGAGTACCTAAAACTGTTTTAGTAGCTTTTGTATACCCATGCTTTAGTAGTTGGAAGTAGACTCATACTAATAATAAATACAGAGAAATCATGCAATTCATATCTCAGTTAAAATAGGCTTTGCTTGGCTATGTTTGGACCAGAAAACATTTTAGTCAGATGTTTAAATATTCTAATATCCTATCTTCTTCTTTAGAGATTTTCTAAATAGCTTTCAATAGCCTAAACAGCAATGTAAAGAAACTAATCATGCAGTATATACTTCAAGTTTGTCTGTCCATTGTAGTTATTAGTATAACACTTAATCTCTTGATTAGTATGCAGCGCTCAAATATTAGAAAGAGTAACTTCTTAATTTTAACAAGGAGGAAATGAAAGAGAAGGCCAAGCTTGAAGAGGAGAAAAAAGATCAAGAAAAAGATGACCCTAAAGGAATTCCTGAATTTTGGCTGACCGTATTCAAAAACGTTGACTTACTCAGTGATATGGTTCAGGTAAAAGAATACATTTTTAACTATTTGAAATGTTGCTGGTAAACTAAGTTTCCAAAACCTCAGGAGCTTGATCGTTATTAAGATTTCTGTTTTGATTTCCAGAATATTCCACCAATAAAGTTACTTTCAATTTTGCCAGTTAGGCCTGAGCAGGACTTTACTTTGTGTTAAAAGTCAAAATTCTGCACCGTAAGGTTATGACATAGCTTTGCTTGATCAGACTAACTATGCATCTAGTCCAGTATCCTGTCTCCAGCATTTGTCCACCAATGCCTTTGGTGTGCTGGCCCACAAGCAGGGAATATTGTAGACCTACATACGTCTACAGTAAGGGCTTGCACCAACCACACGACCACAATTTCAGACCAATTTGAAGGCCGCCTACTTCAACTTGGATCCGAATTTTGATTGGAAATGTAAATCTTCATGCTTCCTATTGACCATAATTGGAAATGATCAAATGGCTATAATATTTTTGTTTGTTCGTCAGAATTGGATGAAGTTTGTGGACATAGTAGCCCCTTATGAGGTGATTACATCTACCAAGTTTCAGACAAATAGGTGCAGGGGGTTTGTACAATGTGCCTTTAAAAAAAAATTTCTTAAAAAAAAAGGGGGGGGGGACTGCCAATGGCTTTTTAATTTTGCAGAGAATGTAATTCAGCCTGCCAAGTTTCATATTTGATTAGGGATTCAGATGAATCTGAAGTACGCCCCTTGTCCACACCATTTCGTAATAGGGCCCTTAGTT
This sequence comes from Anniella stebbinsi, assembly GCA_029215795.1. NCBI lineage: Eukaryota > Metazoa > Chordata > Lepidosauria > Squamata > Anniellidae > Anniella > Anniella stebbinsi. The sequence goes on from JARDYH010000003.1 coordinate 54,108,633, forward strand.
AGCTATCATGACTAATTGTATTGCAATCTATTCTTCATGAATATATCTCATTCCTTTTAAAATGACATCTTAACGAGTGATCATTTCCACATCCTGTGGCAGTGAATTTAACAAGCTAGCTGTATATTGTGAGATACAGTGGGACATCTTATTCATTCTGCTATCACTCAGTTTCATTGAGTGGCCTTGAAGTTCAGTATTATGAGACCTTTTGCCCCACTTTAACATTCAGACTTTCAAACCATTAATTTTATCAACATATATAATGTCTTATCCACTTAGCTGTCTCTTCACTAACCTGAAATGTTAAGTTTTATAACCATGCAAATTTGTATACTTTTGATGGCTTGCATATTTTGGTTAACTTGCATTGTCTGTAAATCATGTGATGGTAGAAGAATGTAGTGAATTTTATTCACCTGCCACTGCCCACATATTTAGGAGTCACTATAAGGGCTAAAATTAACATGTTGTAGACTGAACTCTGATTCTTAAAAAGGTGAACATCTTAGCCAATACTGCTTTTGCATGGAATTGCACAATATGTATACCCCAGTCATATAGCATGCTTTTCATTTCTCCATAAACCTGTTTTCATGTTTTATGGGAACACTTACATGCTAAATATATGACAGTTGTTACCGCCTGGTGAACTAATTGTATCAGTGAAACATACAAATTTAATTTCAAATGCTCACCCCAGATTGTGTGCATTCCCTGTGTTGTAACTGCATGAAATAAACTAGGTGATGAATCAGTGGCTTATTATTATTGTTATTATTATTACTTATATACCACCCCATAGCCGAAGCTCTCTGGGCGGTTTACAAAAATTAAAAGATTGAACACTAAAAAGACAATATACAAAATTTTAAACCATAAACATAAAACATAAAATATCAATTGCAATTTTACTTTATAGGAACATGATGAACCTATTCTGAAACACTTGAAAGATATTAAAGTGAAGTTTTCAGAAGCTGGGCAGCCTATGGTAAGTTTTTTTAAAAAACTTGGTGAGAATAGTAATATTGAGACAACAGAAGAAAGTGTTCTGTTCTTAGTAATCAGTAGTAACACTTGCAAATTTTGCAATCTATTCTAAACTTGTAGCCATGAACTTTATATGTTCTACATGACTTATTAGCCAAACGTAGATTAACAGATACTTGTAACTTCTTGATATCTGACAACACCAAAGATTTCTCTTCAACTCGCATGCAGCTGAATGTGTGAACTGGCTCCATTGAAAAGTATTGAGGTGTTCAAGATCAGTAGTGTTTGTATCATTTAGGCAGCCCATCAGTTGGCACCAACATTAACCCAACGAAGGCAACAAGGGTCCTTGCTTTAACTGGGATACTTAACTTGCACAAATCCTGGGGTAGTATTCAGTGTTAGTCTTACTTAGAGTAGACCCAATGAAATAAATAGATCTTAAGTTAGTGCTAACAAGTGCATTTATTTCAGGAGGTCTACTCTAAGTAGGATTAACATTGGATACTACCCCTTCAATCCCAATAAGCTAATTCCTGAGCACCAGTGGATGTATGTGTATTAGCTCTGAGCAATCAACTTAAATGTGTGACAGTTCCTTAATATCTCCTTGAGAAAGTTTCCTCTTTCCAGTTTGCCATTGCTGTATGGCTTTTACTGGTGAGAATTCTACTGAAGTTAAAGGGGAACCTACCAGTGCAAGTTCTCTGAAAAATGGGGAAATTGATGTCATGCAGAAAACCACCAATCCTCTCTTCTTCTTTTTTGTGTAAAATTATAATATAACAACAAGCCCTGTCCAGACCAGGGTTGGGGGACCTGTGGTCCTCCAGATGATGATAAACATCAACTCCCTGACCATTGGCCATCCTGGCTGAAACTAACAGGAGTTGTAGTCCAGCCACATCTGGAGGGGGGGGGCAGAGATTCCCCATCCCTGGTGTGGACAAACTTTGATTGAGTGTATTCATTTGAGTAAGAAATGGAACTTAAAGAATGTTGAATGCTTTATTGACAAAATTACAGAATGTGTTTACTATATCTTGGGTATCTGGTTTGTGGTTTAAATTAATGCATTGCTTAGTCATTTCTAATGCTGTGTTTTTAATTTTTTAAAAGACTTTTACATTAGAATTCCACTTTGAACCTAATGAATATTTCACAAATGAAGTAGTGACAAAAACATATAGAATGAGATCAGAACCTGATGATTCCGATCCTTTTTCCTTCGATGGACCAGAAATTATGGGTTGTACAGGGTAAGTTTAATATGCTATTAAAATAATTGATTGACACTCTTTCTTAGTGTGCTGTTGTATTTTGGAAAGCCAGTTTCTTTAAACTAGAGTAGGGGCGCTGCTGAAGTAGGTATGTGCTGCTTACACAATGCAAGTGTACCTCTATGCTATAAACCTTTTAGGAGACATTTGAACCATGATTTAGCTTGTATATAGGTCCTTCTTTCACTCTAAAGAAATATATACTTGGTTAATTCTATACATGCTCTATTCCTAGTACTTGTGGTGCAAACATTACCAATATAAATCCTGATATAAGCCATGTTACTAAAATATAATTAGATTCACAAATATTTACTGTTTTGACCATAATCCAAATGACAGCCAAATAAAAGATGTTACAATAATCACTTTACGTTTTACTTATTCTGTGATAATTTCCAGGGAAAGTGAAACTATTTTCAAGCCATGTTCAGATAGTGGGTTTATATAATTCTGATGTTATTCTCTACCCAGTATTAGGCAACTCTATCTATAGAGGACATAACATAACAGGGTGTAAGTGTGCCTTGTTACTCAGATGAATAAATTACTGTTTTGGGGTTGGTGTATGTCAATCAAAACTTCAAATGTTACAATTAGCCAAGATGAATACTTGGTTTAGTAACTCTGTTGTCCTGTAGGTGCCAAATAGACTGGAAAAAGGGGAAGAACGTTACTTTGAAAACCATCAAGAAGAAACAAAAGCACAAGGGGCGTGGAACAGTTAGAACAGTGACAAAAACAGTTTCCAATGACTCTTTCTTCAATTTCTTCAGTCCTCCTGAAGGTAAATTTCTTTCACTTATTTAGAATATTTATATGTTGCCTATTGGCTACAAGAGCCTCCAAGGTCAAATACAAAATAACTGAATGGTAACAGCAGCAATAAATGAATTGTAGCAGCTGTGTGCAAAATTAAAAACAACCCAAAAACATGGTGAAATAACGTTTTGAGGCCATCCTTCAAATAAGCTGGCCTCAAATCATTTAGAGCTTTATAGGTAATTACCACTGTAAATTGTGACTGGGAAAGAATTAGAAGCAAGTGCAATTTACATAACACCAGACTTATGTGCTCCATGAAATGGATCCTTGCCAGCATCCTAGCCATTTTGCTCTAGCTGAAGCTTTGAAACACATTTTAAGGATAGCTCTACAAAGAATGCCTTGTAATAATCCAATCTGGATGTTACCAAAGCATATGTAACTGTAGCCAGATGTGCTTTTTTCAAGGAAATGATGCAGCTAGTGCATTAAGCCGAACCTGTACAAAAGCACAGTTACAACTTGCACATCTACGAACAAAGCTGGGTCAAAGAGAGCCCCCAGACTAAACCATCATTCTAGAGGGTGTTACCACATGTTGTCATTTGCATGTGCGCATGAACTCACAATAATAATAATAATAATACATTTATTTCTTACCCGCCTCTCCCTCTGAATCGAGGCGGGGAACAACATTAAATACAAAACAGCATAAAATACTTAAAACTGATTAAAACATATAAAACTAATGAATTATTAAAAACATATTAAAGTAACACATTATTACAAGGCATCTTAAAATTCAACTGGGTAGGCCTGCCGGAAGAGATCAGTCTTTATGGCTTTCTTAGATAATGTATACACAGATCATGATGAGCATGGAAACAAAGGAATAGAATGCTTAACATACTAATCTTCTGGGGTCCATTATTGAGCTCACAGTTTGATGTAAGGCCTGAAACATATGGAAGCTGGCTAGCTTCAGTAAGTGTTTCACCAGGATGTGAAGCTCTGTCTGGATATTCAATGCAACTGGTTTACCTGGGCAAACAAAGCAGCAACAATTTCAAGTGTGGTGTGGAGTGAAGAGCGAGCAAGCAAGTGAAACGGGGATGGGAACATTGGCCCTGGAAATGTGGGCTAGGCCTCAGAGTAGAGAAGGGTGTGCTAGCAAAGGTCATGAAGAACAGGCTAAGAGACAAGTGAGCCCTGAGTGATTTAGAGTTGTATGAGAGAGTCCATACTGAATCCAGCGATGGATGCCTAAGTTCCTGAACTCTAGGGCAGTTAAATACTTCAAAACAAAGGGTACGAAAAGTTCAATGGTTTCTGGGCTGGACTCAAGCTGGGATAGAACAAAGGGAACAATAACTTGAATTGGGAATGAAAGGGAACCTCAAGGATGTTCCTGGCTACTTTACTGTTTTAAAGCTAGCTGGCTGAGCATTACAAATGCCATGCATATGGGAGACAGAGGTGTACAACAACTGATCAGTGTTTCCTGCCAAGGCTCTGGATTGGCCAGTTTATACATTCCCTCATGGTTCGACAGGTGGAATAGTGATTTGGTAGTTGGGTAATAACTTGCATGTATTGGGAGTTCCATGCTGCAAATGGTTAGTGAACGTGTTTAAACCATGGTTTAAGCCATGGTAAGGAATGGTTCACACAACATGCTAGGTCATAATGTTTAGCTCAAAGTGCTTAACCACCATGGCTTAGTGTGTCGTCTGAACAGGGTCATTGTATTCCTAGCAGTACCTCTGTCCTAATCCTTAATTATTTACCCACATCCAATCTGTAATTGCTCAAGCAAATGGTTCAGGATCTCCACAGCCTTGCTAGCATTAAATGAAAAGAAGAGCTAGAACAAGCTAGGTACTTGAATTTTTTGTTGTTGCAGTAAAATCTCAATACAGCTTTCTTAAAATGGATATTGTATTTATAATCTGTTTTTATGTTTTTTAAAATTTTGTATATTGATTTTTTAATGTTCAATGTTTTTAATTTTTGTAAACCGCCCAGAGAGCTTTGGCTATGGGGCGGTGTATAAATTCAATAAATAATAATAATTTAAAATATATAATCCTACATCTTAATTCTTTCCTTACAGTTCCAGAAAGTGGAGACTTGGTAAGTCCCTTAATTTTATTTTCCTAATGAAAAATATAACTCTAGATGTTAATAAATGCAGTAGCAAGAGGCTCATTTTATCAGTGATAAAACAAGCAGTGTAAAACTTTCTTCATCTTGAGTCTTGAATTCTCTAAATTTGTCAAAATCAGCCTAAGAATTGGTCTAGATTCTTCATATGTTCTTATATGAAAATGTGCCTTCAATTAAAGTTGCTGTTGAGCAGTAAATATGAATTTGCCTGCCACACGCATGATCACGCATGGACTGCTGAGCAAGTGAATGAAAGTTAAAATGAACCTATTTAAATAATCAAATCATGGTAGTGTAATTGAACACCAGTAAATTGTCCATTTGTTTGTTGGAAGTATTCTTTAAACAAAGGTAAAGCATTGAAAAGTTGTACATAAGTGTTTAAATGTTGGTCTAATAGTCAAAATAGTAACTAATGAGCTATGGCTGTGGCTAAAGTGGTTGCCAAAGATGTTTTGAGGAATAAAACTACAAGGTAGTTAGCTTTCTGGAGAGTAAAAGTGGGGGGAAAGTGAGAAGAGGTCTTGAAAATTAAATTTAAGGCAATAATATTCCCAGCCATGCAACATGAATTCAACAATGTTTAAAGTCGTCAGACCAAAATTAGCTCCTGAGCTTCGGAATTCAGCACTCATTGGGAGGCTAATAAAGATATGTTTTTCAGATAACGAATTCATTTTGCAGTCACATGTACAGACTAATTGGTGAATGATGAACTGGTATCATGTTTACTAAATACAAATTCATAGAGCTATGAATTCATATACTTGTGCAGGATGATGACGCTGAAGCCATTCTTGCAGCTGATTTTGAAATTGGTCATTTTCTACGGGAGCGCATAGTTCCACGATCAGTATTGTATTTCACAGGAGAAGCCATTGAAGATGATGATGATGATGTAAGTGATGATGATGTAGTGCAAAAGTCTCACTACGTATAATTGAATGCTATACATAACTGCATGTGATAGTACTGTGTTGTACAAAATTATATGCTAGGCTAAATTTGAGGCTGTGCTTAGTTTCAACATGTTTTCAGCAAAGGCTGTTTTTGTGACCATGTTCAGAATGTTTTCCCCTCCTATTCAGCAGCTATGGTGATCAGAACTGAAAGGGCTCCAGGGTTAGAATGCAAATTTCAGATGGGCTTGAGCCCAGGCAGCCATAAGCAGTTTTGAATAAAACCATATTAAGAGCTGAAATAACAGATCGCTGGTGAAGGAAGAGATACAGCTATTGAATGGGTTCTCTAGCACCCTAACTTAACACTGGACCAAGTATCTCCTACTTTTGCAGAACCATTTATTTCCCATGAAAGGGTGGATATTGGGGGCGGGGGGGGGGGGCTTTGAAGAGGACAATTTTGAAAAAAAAACGGTGAGTAGGCTTACCTCAGAGGGTGTGTAAGTAAAAACAATATTAAAACTTACCTCAACCTATCCGAGTTTATCTCAAACTAAAAATTGACTTCCAAGTTGTCTTTAGTTGTCTTAACTGTCTAGATAGAGAGAGGCCCCATCTGTCAGTCCCTATGCCATCTGAAGCTAGATATGTAGTGACCCATGATAGAGGCCTTCTATGTTGTGGTACCTTTTATTTGTGTAATTTAAGATTTACATTTGATATTTAAAATTTCTGCAACCCAAAGGCTTGAATTTGCAAGAAGGTGGTCTTGATACTCTTTTTCTCCTCCCCCCTCCCCGACTCTGTTTTCAGTATGATGAAGAGGGTGAGGAGGCTGATGATGAGGTGAGTTTCATGGTGGGTTAGAAACACAAAAATATGCAAGATTCTCTGTTTGCTGTTAACTGTTTTCAGTGCATAAAATATAGCACATGGGTGCTAATGAATATCGAAATATAGGTATACTTTAAACTTCGCTCTACCTGACACAAAGTACACTTGCATGTTTCAGGAAGGGGAAGAAGAAGCAGATGAAGAAAATGATCCAGATTATGACCCAAAGGTAAGTTACCAATGCTTGTGTTCTTTGATAATTGCATTGAGGAATTGTCTGTAATTGACACGTTCCTGCAGTCTTCACACTGACCTGTTCTTTTTTTCTCCCAACAGAAGGATCCAAACCCAGCAGAATGCAAGCAGCAGTGAAACAGTGTGTATGTGGCCTTGAGGATTAACTGCACTGTAATAGCCTATACACAACTATTAGTTACTTACAGCCTTATGTTTTGTATCTTGGTAGAATTAAGTTAAACATTTTGTTAAAACAAACTGACAGAACCAGTTTAAAATGTAGGTTCCTTGTACCTAGCATTTTAATAGTACTTTTCTGCCAATATGTAGAATGCAGTAAATCCCTAAAGCATGAATAGTTAATTCATTGCTATATATAGTTTGGTTCTTGTGAAGTCTGTTGTCATGTAGCTATTAGACTGCAGCTGTGAAGATATCAGAACTGTTGACGGAGACCACTATTTGTTTAGAAAAGATCCTTTCCTGAAGAACCAACCAAAGTATTTTTAAGCCCAGTAGTTTAAATGGGTTTAAGTCTGCTTGCACTAGCTGTGCCTTCATTACTTCGTTATAGAAATGGCAGTGACTTGTACTAATTAGGAGATGACATACAATTTTGAATTTGACTACTTCCATATAATCTGTTAATTTCCATCAAGACCACATTGAACCTTCATAACTGTCTGCTTGTTTATGCTCTAGGTTTTTGTATTTTGTGATGGTGACCTACAGAAAAACTAGAGACATCATATTAAGGTTGTGAATAAACCTAGTATTTTCAGAAATTAGTTGTGTACTTGTGTAAACAGATTTTCCTTGTAAAATAACCTGATAACAGCAGTCATAATGTTGTGGGAAGCATTGGGGATCAGTCTATCAAAGATATCTGCAGAAGCATCATTGAAATGCCTCCAGTGACAGTACTTGATCCTAGTAACTTTTAACTTGATAGCCCCCTTAGAATAGGAGAGGGGAACCTGTGGCCCTCCGGATATTGGACTGTAATTCCCATCATCCATGATCATTGGCAATGCTGGCTGGAGCTGATGGCACTACTTTGAAGCTCAGATATGCCCTTTGTTTCTTCCTTCAATTGTTGCTTGTACAACTTTCACTTTTTCCTTCTGGAGAAGTATGAGGGACAAGTAAGTAAAATATGATACACAAAGTAAGCAAAAATCCAGTCAGATGTAAAAGACAATGAAACAAATTCAGATTTTTTCAAAGCTAGTCATGCCCAGGTTGATTGGACAAAGCCAAGAATATGTGCCTTATAGTTTTCATCCTGCGAGATGCTCCACATGTGCAAACATTTCACAGCTCACTTGTCAGGGCTCACTTTCAAGGTGAGTAGTAGGTTAGAGCTGCCACATAGTGGGATGTGTTTTGAAACATGACTCATCATAATAGTGATGCTGAAATGAATACAGTGATATAAAATGGTTGGCTGTGATCCAAAGAGCCATGTAGAGTTTCAGGGAAAGCTTTGGGGATTTTGAAACCACAAAGAGATTCTGAAAGCTGGGGGAACCCTATAAAATAACAGCTGATGTAGCATGATCAGCAGCAATCAGAAGGGGCAATAGAATCCCCAGGCTTTAAAACAGAATTGTCTGGCTGCGTGCAAGGAGATAATTTAGTTCATGGCTGCTGTTTTAACACATTTAATGCCATAGTCTCCAGAACAGCAAATCCTATTTGACCATTAAGAAAACAAGCATCTCTTCATGCTGATTTGCACAGAAGGAGCAGCAGCAAATTAAGGTGGCAAAAACTAATAATTTAAACTTATGTGGTAAGTTGTTGGATATTTTGCCTCACCCACCATTAGTGAAGGGTTTTTTTTAACCAATAAACCTACTCTTAGTAAAAAACAAAAAACAAACCCCTCACTCTTAGTAAAAAATTCTGTTATTATTAAATACATTTCTTAGCAGCCTTTCAAGATTACAAGCTTTCTAAGTGGCTTCTAATATAAAACAAGTAATTCTGTATCAATAACAAATTCAATAACAAATTCATAAGATCATATATTAATTTTAAAACCTGTTTAAACCTATTTAAAATGAACTAATATGTATACTAAAAAAAACCCTTCAATTAAAGGCTAAAGAAGCAAATAGGTATTTAAAAAAACACAAAACCTTAGCAACAGATGGACCCGCTTCCCCTGGGTAAGTCATCTGCCAGGGCAGTCTAAGATAATTTGGTCCCCAAACCAGGTCTTAATTCCAGATTGGAATGGATTCAAATAACTCTAGATCTGAAAAGCCTCCACCCACTCCAGAATCTTGCTCAAGATTAGACACAGCACAGTTATCATAGATTGTAGAGATTAAATACAGCCTTTTCAGGAGAGCCTAGCCATCTCTTTTAGAGGGATAGGCATTATTCCCTCCCTTAAAGAAGCATTTATCACTTCTGAAGTCTGAATTCCTATTTCTGCTCTGGTAGATTTTAAAAGCCAGGATGGGAAAGGATTTAGAATACAAGTGGTAGGGCCAAATCCTCCCAAGAAACTTGTCCAGGTCATCAGGCTGTGCAAGATTAAAAGTATCTGTAACAGGATCAGATGGTGTCCTAGCTACATCCAACACGTCAAATGTGCGGTGTCCAAGCTGGCATTAATGCAAGTAATTATTTATAAAGTGTGATGCAAACTGGTCACAGTGAACCTTCAAGGGTTCGGCAACTTGGACCCCATGTTCTGCAGGTCTTTCACCACTTGAAATAGCACTGCTGAACAGCATTGTTCCCATGCCCGAAAGTGGGCTCTCACATGTGTTAAGTCGTATTTGCTTCAAGTTTTTTGGCACTTGCACTCTGGTCATTGACCTTTCAGAACACTAAAGTGCTGATTGAACTCTGTGATTTGTTTGAGAATGTTTGAGAGCAATCGTATCAATGGCCCTGGTCATCCCTCCTTCCAAGCATTGACCATGGCCTTGGCTGTACCACCAGCTAAAACTGCAAAGAACTCACACAGAGAGGTTAGAAAACTCTGGATTCATCAGTCTGCGGGTGGACCATACAAATCAGTCCCCCAGCCTTGTAGAAGTTATAAGCAGCCTGAAAGTCCCAACTTGATCAGGTAATGAGATGTCTATGATAATGGAGACATAACTGGCTCCTATGCCCACAGATCATTGTCCCCCATTTCATTATGGAACACTAGGGCCAAGGTGTGCTGAGCCCAATATAATTTGAGAGAGGCCCATTATTCTCATGGAGGACAAGAAATCCCAAGTCTCCCCAGACAATGTACTCTCCATGAACATAATGCTGAGGTTCCCTAAGGTCATGACCATCAGCCTTGGGAGTCTTCAACACCACTTCCATCAGGTTGGAAAGGAATACTTGTTGGGCAGTGGGTTTAGTGATACACTAACAGAATCCTTGTACTGTCTTGGGTTGGTTCCCAGCACCAGGTCAAGGTAGTCAAAACTGTTGGACAGGTTATCTGATCAGGACAGGTTATCTGATCAGAGCTGGAATTCCTATGATTCAGGTCCAAAGCAACAGATTCTAACCACAGGTTCCACTCTTACTATAAAATCCAAAGCAATTTTCCAATTTAGTTTTTACTCCCTGCATGTAATGTGCTTTGAGACACCCATTCCTTGCCTGTACATCTGGGCCACAGTGCTCTCTTTGCATATTTCATATAGTTATGTTTTCCTGCTAGAACAAATTTGGCAAGAGGTAGGAATGGATTAAGAAAGGAAGTTACTAAAAATTCAAGTCCAGTTGGAGTAAAGCATTTCAAGTTTGATAACAATTTCATCTCTGAACTGCTTTTCAACCAACATTAACTTAAATCTCGCAATATAATTTATAATTAAATATTTAATATGTGAAAGTATTTCAAAAATATTTTCCACGAATCAAACCCCTATTTGGCCACTAAGGAGCCAGAATAAGACTAGCTTTGGACATATGATTGAAATGGAAAGTACAAATGAGGTTCTTTTTCATACCTCTGTAATATTTTATTATCTTCTACACAGCTCTGAAATTTTGAATGGGGAGTGGTATATAAATATTGTAAGTAAATAAATAATATTTGAAGCAGGGGCTTGTACATATAAAAACACAAGAAATGGGTGTAGATTCACATTTCATAAATGGCTAGATCAGCCTCGCACCCTCCAGGTGTGTTGGACTACAACTCCCATAATTCCCCTACCAGGTTGATGAAGGCGAGTCTAAGTTGGATCTGAGTTTTGGCTTCCAAAATTATCTTTGGACGCTGACTTGCATAATGAAAGCACAGCAAAACATTTTAGCTATTGATATTGTTCAGTTAGAATTTTTCATCTGTCCAAGTAGACGATAATACATGTACTGTGACAGTAGCTTAGGAGTGTGTGTGAAATATTCTTGTTGTTATTATTATTTACACTTGTATACTGCCCCATAGCCGAAATACCCCTTTCAACGTAAATCTCAAATATAATAATGGCATCAAGCTCTCGAAAATAGTTTGAAATATGATCACACCCGGATTGCTTTGCTTATGGTTCCCAGGGCTTATGTAGAAATTCAGTTGTGGAATATGGAAGAGTAAGGTCAAAATATCCTATTATGTAGAAACTTTGGTTCTTTCAACTTTAGGTTTCAGAGAGGTGGCTACATTCTTTTGCAGCTAAAACTACAAAACCTTGTGATGCTTCTTCTGGCATAAGCTTTTCTAGGCAGGAGCCACTTGGTCTGTTGCCTCAAATATCTATGCACATTGAATGCAGAATTTTGTGGGGGGGTTTAAAAACTTTTAAGAAAGGTGGCTAAAAAGCTATTCAAGAAACATTGCAAGAGATGTGTCATATTACTATGCAGTGCACAAATGAACACAAGTTTTACTTTGACACTAGAGGGCATCTGTGTGCTACAGTATCAAACATCACATTAGCAGTGCAGGCTGCTTGTCTCAAAATGACTATAAAGATACAAATAGAACTTGTTAAACTGCAGTACTGCTCAAATGTGCAAATCTAGTAGAGCTGCTAACGCTGCCATAAATGCAACTGTAATTGCACTGTTTTGGGTGTGTGTATATGTACAAATGTTTAAAATTATGAGGTATTTTGTGTCTAAGCCTTCTTCAAATCTCCATGGGTTCGTTGCTTTTTAAAATGGCATCAAAAGTTCAGTTCTGTTTACATGAATAGTAAGACCTTTGGGTCTTGCAGGGGCAGAGCGGGGCTGTCCCCAACCAGAAAGGAAGAATTCATTTTATCAGACTTGCACAGCATAAGGCCTGCAGCCTCCTCCCTGCTTCCAAGAGGAATTCTAAATGAGGTTTGGGATGACAGAATGCCTGTATAACTACATCTCCGTTGATCCTCCGTTGTGCATTCAGAGGTGCACAGTGGAGGTGGGACCCATTTTTACACCACACTGCAGACTGCCTGCTGTTGCTGCTGAACTTTGCAAGGAGTCGTAAAAATAAGGCTTTGGACAGTTGGACTCACAAAACAGCAAAAACAGGAACTGGAAAAGGATGTGTAGACTGTGTAGAAAAGAAAGGGTAATTTCTATGGGCTGAAGGAAGTTCTTTTGACTCAGGTAAGTGGGTAGCTGAGATAACTGAATTAGCAGGAGACGTGTGAGATGTGCAGAGAGAAAAAGATTAAATGGGGCTTGGAGTTGTTTTTAAAACCCACTGAATTAGAACTGTCAAAAGCTTTCTTGTGTTTATTAGAGCAATGTGAGCCCCGGAGTTAGTAAAGATATATTAATGTTATTGGGATTTTTTTTCTGATGTGTGTGAGTGTGTGTGTGTGTGTGTGGGGGGGGGGTATAATGACTTCCCCTGTAAAGATCGCTAACTAGTAAGAAAAGTGGGTGCTGTAGTTTCCTCCCACATATATCTTACAACTCTTTAAACAAGGTTATTTATAGAAGGTTACAAGAAGGATGAATTGTCTTCAGGATGCTTTGATTTGAATCTCAGCTGCTCTATTCACAAAGTTAGGTCTGCACACTTTTACTATTACCAACAGATACTTGGGTGTAAACCGGCTTACTTGTTCCATCAATATTTAATCAATTACAGCCTTACATTATCTTTGATTTCCTGTCTCTTCTTTTCTCCCTATGTACAACATAGCAAAAATAGAGCCCTTGGCCTTCCAGGGAAAACCAGATCACGCTCCAGTAAACCTCTGCCTTGACTACTTCAGCTGTCTCCCCTCTGAATGTCTGATAAACCTCAACCTCTCTGCCTGCTGCCAAAATCATTCTCTTATTTAAAATATGTGGCAACTATTCTTAAATCCCTATGCTGGTTTCCTGTCCATTCCCAGATTCAGCACAAACATTTTGAAAGACAAAATCCTCTATAGCCTTCACTGGCCTTTGTCTTTACGGTACCATCTGTGACCTTCACTCCTTCAGCTCCTCCACCCAAATGTTTCCACCTTTAACAACTATGACTTGGTTCATAAGTAACTTCAAAACTCTTTAACAGGTTGTCATTGACTCATGAGTTGTTACATGTGAACCCTCAACTATTGTTTAACTATAGTTTATTAAGCACAAACACTCTAGAGTTCACAAGCCAACAACAAACCATGGGTTCTCTTCCTGGATTATTCATCGTTAACCCAGAGTTAAACCATAGAGCAGGGCTCAGACATGACAATCCATGATTCAATTGCAACCCATATTCAAGGTTGTCAGCCCATATTCAGGGTTGTCAATATGTGCAAACCAAATCAGTGTCTTTTCTGCCTTACCTCCTGGAACTCTTAATTACTTGTCTGCTACCTTTTATGTAAAAGTCTACGGAACCTAAGAAGAAAGCTACATGGCAGTCTGTCATTGGTTCCCTGGCAGTTTTTTATTAAACTGAAATGCAAATTTGGTGTAGGATTGCAAATTTTGTTACAACAGTGATGCACATGGGAGCCATTACCCCATGTGCCAGTTTTAAAACAGGGTTGGCATCACAACCAAAAAAAGGTCCAATTCCTTTATAGATACCTGTTGTCTAGGCAGCAGTTTCAGATATTGAATGAAACACTTGTGAAAAAAACATGGGGAAATATGGTTCTTTGGGTACCCAGGTCCCAAGTTGTTTAGAGCTTTAAAGATGAGAGCCAAATATTTAGATTAGGTTGGAAAATGAACTGGGTAACCAGCACAGATCAAATAATGCTAGGATGATATGTTCAAATTCCCCTACTCGAGTTGACAGAATGGCAGCTGCATTTTCTATCAAGTTAAAATGTCTGGGTAGCCCACTGTAGCATGCATTGGAGAGTGAGTCCATTTCAGAGTTTTGTGTTTGTTGTCTCAACAACTAGGGCCAGATCTACACCAAGCAGGATATGACACTTTGAAAGGGGGTTGAAAACTACGTATATTGAGTGTGTCCTGGGCCCCACTATAACAATAGTAATAGTTTATTACTATTGTTATAAACTATTTCAAAGCAGTAGTGTAGATCCTGCCTAAGTTTTATACCAACGCTCAGCGTGACAACAACCACTACGATTGCCAGCCTACACAACCTAGAAGTAAGCCCCAATGAACCCTTACACGGGCTCTGTCTTTACGGCGGTGTGTTGATGCCACTAGGCCTTGGGCTCCCGCAGTTGCAATCCTTCCCAGCATCTGCATGGGAAGAAGCCACCCTGCCGAGCACCAGGGAGGGAGGAGGAACAGGGCAGCTGGAGGGGGAGGAAGAGAGGGCTGTGTGGCACCCAGACCCGCACTCCTGTCTCAGACCTCCCAGAGGTCTGCCCCCTTCCCTGTCCAGCCAATGGCGACCAATCAGGAGCCGCCATCGGCTGCGGCATGCCTCTGCAGCAAAATAAGTTGGGGTAAGTGCTTGACTTTTTAAACGGAGTTTTGGGAGTTTGCCCCTGGATGGCTTTGGGATGGCAGCTGTGTCATATAGATGACCTGCCACCACTCCGGGTCCACCCCAGGGCAAACCCATCTTCAAGATGTACCCATGGTGACGTACCACTGCATAAGATTGGCGTTTATGTCACACAACAGCATGTTAGTGTATGCTATATCACTAGCCAATGAAGACTATACAGCTGCTTTACAAAATAAATTCAGAATGCCAAAGGAAACAAAAAAAAGTTTAGTATTGCACTGTTTTGCTGATTGATTGGAAACTGCTCCCAGAGCCTTTTTCTGGCTGAGGAGGGGGAGAAAATACTTTAAAATAAGAAAAATAAAATAAAATGCTGTTTTTTGGAGGTGAGTCCTGCTGTGACTACAAATTTATATCCAGTTATTTAATAGTTTGTTTCTGTTTTCTATTCCGTATGAATGCCCTTCACACGTGCACACGCGTGGCACGCAAGTGTCTCAAGGACATTCTTTGTATAGCCAGTACCTCCCTTAACCAAAAATAAGGATCGCATTGCAGAGGGGTCGCCGTGTTTGTTGCAGCAAACCCCGAAGCTTGCTGTGTCACCTTAAAACGAACAAATTTTGTTTCCATCTGACAGAAGTTGGACGGCGAAGGGCTCGGTGCGCAGGGCGGGCTTTCGCGTGCATCATCCACGTCTGTGGGCGGCACATTCCAGAGGGGGCGCCAAGCCTCCGTCCTGTCTCTCTCTTGTCATTTCAATAAAAAGTGATCTTCCACCAGCCTAGAGCGGGGCGGCGGAGGAGGCGGACTCCGTTTGAGTTTGAGGAGTGAAAACGGCCAGCACTGGAGAAGCGCTTTGTTCTTTGGCGCTGTTGCGGTTCGAAGGAAACGACACAGGCCTCCGGCGGGAGAAGGGAAGCCAGCAAGCCAGCACGGAGTTCCCTCCCTCTCCGTCCCCGAGGCGGCGGTGCCAGAGCGCGGGGCTTCCCCCGGCCAGCCTCTTCGGCAGGCACCGCCCGCCTTCGCGCTCCCCACCCCTCAGAAAACCTCGGGTGTCACTCTGGGGCGGGAAAGCCGTGTTCAAAAGCAGCGGGACGGAGGCAGCGTCTTTCAGTGGTGGCGGCGGAGCAAGCCGGTCGTCGTCGTTGGCGGCAGACGAGGAAAGCCCTCAGGCAGCGCCCTTGGGGATCCCACCTTCCCGGCCGCCGAGCCCGCTGGGCTCGAAGCCTCCGGCGCCCACTTCTCTCCTCCTCCGCCTTGCTGGAACTTTCTTCGCGGCGTCGCTCGGCAGGATGCTGGAGATCGGCTGCAAGCCAGTGAAGGAAGGCGTGCTGGAGAAACGCAGCGACGGCTTGTTGCAGCTGTGGAAGAAGAAGCGCTGCATCCTCACGGAGGAAGGGCTCCTGCTCATCCCGCCCAAGCAGCAGCAGCAGGAGCCGGCGGTGTCTCCTCCTCCTCCTCCTCCTCCTCCGGCTCCTGGCGTGGAGGCGGCGGCGGTGGCCAAGATCAAGGAGCTGCCCTTCTCCACTATGAAGACGGTGGACTGCGTGGAGCGCAAGGGCAAGTACGTGTATTTCACGGTGGTGATGGCCGAGGGCAAGGAGATCGACTTTCGGTGCCCGCAGGAGCAGGGCTGGAACGCCGAGATCACGCTGCAGCTGGTGCAGTACAAGAACCGCCAGGCCATCCTGGCCGTCAAGTCCACCCGGCAGAAGCAGCAGCACCTCGTCCAGCAGCACGGGCCCCGCCTCCGGAGCGCCTCCAACTCCGCCTAGCCGGGCCCCGCGTCCAGGTACCCACCTCGTCCGCTCCTGGCTGGGCCGGTGTCCGCGGGAGGCGCCGCCAGGCGCCACCATTGCAGGCGGCGGCGGCTGAGCAGGGGGCGGGAGTAGGATCAAGCCAGGACCTGTTTCCCGTCTCCTCTCCCGCAGCCCCTTTAAAGCTTTCCCGCCGCCGCTGCCTTTGGAAAGCCTCCTCTCCGTCGTGTCAGACGGACCCGACGACAAGAAGCGGACGAAGTGTAGTGGCCGCTTACAAACTACCTCATTTTCCCAAAGCGGGCGCCTTTGTATGCAGCTGTCAGCTACTTCTCCCGTTTCACACGTTTCTGGTTTTCCTCGCACGGAGCTCTAGTTCCGTGTGAGGAAAAAGCATGAAAAGCAAATGCAAAGTTAGCTCCTGTGGTAGGTGTAGAGGTGTGTGTTTTATTGCATGTGCTCTGTGTGTGTGTGTGTGAGAGAGAGAGAGAGACAGACAGACAGACAGACAAGATGACCATATGTCTTTTATGCCTTTACCTGTACGGGCATATTTATTTTCTGTGTGGATGAGAGAAACATATGAACTGAAGCAGCTCTTACTCAGGTCCATCTTTTATCCTTGCACTATAGGATGCTGTTCATCTTACTTGCGGAACTAATATCAGCCTATGGGCTCTCCGGGCACTTTGACGCATAACATCTGCTCTCTGCTTCTGGTGGGTTGTTGGATGGATTCTTGTGTAGCTACACTCTGGGAAGGGGGAAGGGAAAAGAGGGCAATGGCCTGTTGGTGTCTCTTAACGAAGGTGATTCCAGATGAGGCTTTTATTGTGCAAACACGCTGCCTCATTTGTGGCATTTAAGGTGGGGGGTGGGGGGGTTTCCAGACAACGTTGCCTTCGAATTGTATTGAGTATTTCTCCACCAATTCTTCAGTCTTGTTTCTTACAAAAAACAAAAACAAAGAGTTAAGGAAGAAAACGCAGAATAGCTGCACAGAATCTTTTGTTTGTTAGCACTAAAAACTTTTTCATCTGGAAGCAACCTAAGAATCTATGGCTTAACCAATTCTTTTCTAAAGCACACCAAGAATTGAACCATTTTGTTGCTTTTTGAATCTGAACACTCCTCTTTCTGCATGCACACAGCTTCCAATCCATATTTGCCCCCCCCCCCCCCACTCCGCCAATCACCCTTAGCGGCAGGGAATGAGCAGAAAGGTCTAAGAGTTGGTTCATGCAGTACTTTTCTTCTTCTTTTTCTTTTTAATTCATGACGATTCTTAGCTGGCTGTGTTATCAGATGGACAACCTGTGCATGTAGACAAGTGACAATATATATGGCTGGTGGTAATATTATAATGCTTTTGTGATCATTAAAAAAAAATGCCAGCCATATTTGCAGTCATCTAGTTCACATATTATGGTTGTCTTTTCAAACACGTGGCTGAGGACAGGTGGTGACCATTTACATGTACTGTAAACATGATATGTGAATTGGCCGTGGGGTGGGGGATAGTATGTCACTGGGGCCGAAGCCTAGTTGTGAAATCTACTGCAAGAACATTGCCTAAGGTTACTGACTCCTGGAATAATTTTTTTTTGCAAGGACACTGTCCGTTTCACTGTGTCACTATCAGATTTAAGGTAGCAAATAGTGGGTTTCTCTGTAATTTGTGAAAGCAAAATGTTGCTAGGTTATTGAGATCACTGTCCTATGTTATAGATGGAATTCAAGAGGCGCTTCTGCAAGCAATACTGGACCCTGTTTCTGTTGATCACAAACTTGGCAAAAGGAATAGAGGTACAAAGGAGAGCATCCGTTCAGCCACTGGAGACTTCCCTGTTTTGACACAGTTGATGATTGCTCTGGGGAAGCATTTCAACTCTAGTAGGTTTTGACTATTATTTATGAACTTATGACATGATTATTTGACCTGCTGGGCCTCAAAGGACATATGTTGTGCTGCTGTTTTTATTCTGATCTATTTTATTTTTATGTTTATTTATTAGTGGAGGGGGTTTACGCTTGTTAGTTCTGAATGTAGGCCATCTAGAAAGGAATAAAATGCCGCACATACTTGCATTGATATATGGTACCCATGGTGGGAGGAAGAAATTGAAGAAGAGAAGAAGAGGATGTTGGAGAAATAGATGCTGGAAAGAGATTTACCAGAATATGAACTTTCCGACTAGATTTTCACATTGCTATATATCAGTTTTCATCTCAACAAGTGAAAGACTGTTATAAAATGAACGTATGAAATATATCCCAACATGTTAAAGGTGTTTGCATCAAGGGAAGGAATGACTTGGAACTTGATTGCTATATTGTTTTAATTTTTATTATACATTCATCTGGAGAGTATTATATTTTGCATTCAATAGTAAATACATTTGGGTATGTCACTTCTACATATTCCTGCTTCACGGACAGGCTACAGGAATCTGAAAATACATTATGTTCTTCTTTTATATGGTATTCTGTTTGTAGAACCATGCTGATAACTGTTTATTGCACTTCTTTGTCTAAATTTGGGACCCTTAGCATAATATTTCTCAGAGACATTGTACTTGATTCTGCTCATGTCATTCTGAAACCTTTTCATATGCGATACTAAAATTGCCCTATCCAGGGTGTCTTAACATGTTGAACAGAGTAATTTACCCATCATTATTATAATTTCCTGGATAAGCCTTAGTGCATTTTCCATAGTCCCATGCAATAGTTAAAATTCTTCTGGCCACTATTAAAATCATAAAGCATTTATGAAACCTGTAAGAACATAGATATTTCAACCATGGAGCAACTCGTTTTTGTTAGCATCATATGAGAAGGTCCTCTTCTTTTGTTGGTATTATTTACAGTCTTAAGATGGTGCGAGAAAGGCTTCTAATAACATTGTTTTTAGAAACAAAGCTTTTAGTCAGTTAATTCTGGTATAAGGAATGAACTGCTATTTATTCATTAACAGTTAATTAATTACCTAATTTATTGTTAATTGGATAAGAGAAGACAGAGATTTGCAAAACTTGTTGCAGTCTTCATTTTAGCTGTTCTGTTTTGGAGCATTCCTTGTGGTTTTCTTTAACTGCTTCTTTCTCAGCCTATCCTCGAGGAAGATGACTCATTCTGCCTCCATTAACCTCAGATTAGATACAACAGAGTGCACCTTGAAAGATTTGTTTGAATGCAGCCCTATGCATTCTAATCCTAACAAGTTGTGACTGAGCCGCTCTCTAAAATTTTGATTACAAATGTAACCCTTATGTGGGCATTTAAAAATCTAGGCTTGGAAGGGCTTTTTGTGCTGGTCCCACCCTATTCCACAGTGAACGGGAAGGTCTGAAGGGAAACGTAATTCAGTTATGGCTGTAACTGTTCAGCCAAATGTGGGATGAGGAGGGTGGGGTGGGGTGATGGCAAGGCAAGCTGCCTTTTGTAGACAAATGTCCACACTTAAACTTTTGAATGCCTGTATAGGGGCTTATCTCAAGTATAGATTGGATGAAGGATGAACACCTACCTAGTTTCCTTCTCAGCATTATCCAAATAGTGATGAAATCAAATTACCCAAAGACACCAGTATAATTAGAAACAGGCTTACATCAGCCTTTTCCAACCTGGCTATGGTTGCTTGAAGTTGTAGTCCAACAGAACTGGGGGGGGGGGGCATTAGATCATGGAAGCCTGGCTTATGTGATGAGTTTTACCATTTTTCTTTTGCTGTCCAAATCAATGAGACCATCCCTCTCCCCATCTACCCCCACTCCTGCCATTTAATGCTCTGGAACAAGAATTTGGACCAAAATACTAAGTTCCATATTGAATTTCTTGGGGTTGGCTCATACTCTCATAACTTCTCAATACACTGTAAGCATTAAGCAAAATAAATAAATAAATAAAGCAGAAGTCATCATCACCACCTTTTATTTTTCACAAGACAGTGGAAAACTTTGACATCAGCTCCTATTTTGTAATTGTGCATCCAGATGTTGACATTCATTGAAATGCTACTATGCATAACTAAGGCAGGATCTGCACTACTGCTTTAAAACAGCTTATAATGGTATTGACAACTGCTGGGACCCAGGACACACTCCATGTACAGTTTTCAAGCCGTTTTCAAAGTGTTTTATCCTGCTTGCTGTAGATCTGGCCAATGTTAACAGCCCACATATAAAAGATCTTGCCCTCTGTCACCCCAGAAAAAGATGTAGGGAAATAGTGGGTAGTGTGCGGGAATCATGCTTATTCTTCTCTAACTGAGGGGAAAAGTCTTAATTGTTTGTTGTCTTCAGCTGGGCAGCTATCTAAAGGACAAACTTAATTGCCATCTGTTTGGGCGGTGGGATATTTATAATATTTCACTTTGTATGATCAAGTAGACTGTGGCTATTTTCCCCCTTCACCTAGTCCTCATTAGGTTTGCTTAATTCTGTATTACCTGTAGGACTTAAAATAAATTCCTACTGGACCGCTAATGCTAATAAATGTCTTTGTAGTACATAGAGGTCATTCATAGGGTGTTTCAGACTGTGACAGAGCAACCAATTTAGAATTGCACTGTAAGTCTCATTAAACTTAATGGATTTACTTCCAAGTAAATCCTTGGTTTGGATTTAGCTGTAAATCTTATTTGAGAATTTTATAAGCAACATAACCATTTCAAATCCTCACCACAAGGGTATATGGACATAAATAATGTAGAATCAAGTAATGATTACAGCTTATGAGGAAGGAGGTCCCAGGTTAATTAGACCTTTTAAGAAATACTTATTCAGCAAAAAAGTAGTCAATTGTGAGGTTCATAAATTGCATTCTCTATCACAGAAGACTGCTGCTATATATGAGCAGAATTCTTTGTGAAAAAGGGCCAGAATTGAGCAAGGAACTTCAGGCTGTAGTTACTTAATAACAATAGATGGTTTTGTATATGTGCTTTAGCGTCTCTCTCCCCTAATCTAGAGACCTGTACAAAGGGAGTTGTATGCAATTATTCTTCTGCCAACATGCATCTATGTAATGTCCCAAGGTGCTTCCAGAAGAAGCTTTTAGCGCACTGCCCCTTTCCCAGAATTTTACAGGAGATCCAGATGCTGTCATCTTCCACTTGTAATCTGCCAGTGTTTTCCTACCACTTCTTCAATTTTTTTTTACACAAAATATTTGTTAAGAAAAAGACAAAATAGCTGCACAAGGCCTTTTATTGGTAGTCCTAGGAGCCCTCCTTCTGGAAGCACCCCCAGTGAAAAGCAGGTATAAACTGCTGATGCAATTGAATGGATGTTGATGAAGAATAACAGGTACCTTGCTCTGTAAATTTGCTTCTCAAGAGTGTAATTGAGAAGCTATTCTTAGTTTCAGAAAAAAGAAAATCAACCCTGTGTTTTCTCTGCTACATTCTGGAAGTAACCCCTCTCCCTTTCCCCATGCCCTTTTTCTAAATTCATGGTTTGCAAATACCAGCTTCTGAAAATTAGCTGCAATGATGTACCAAGTGTTTTCTGGCT
The DNA here is from genome assembly GCA_029215795.1 of Anniella stebbinsi. Taxonomy (NCBI): domain Eukaryota; kingdom Metazoa; phylum Chordata; class Lepidosauria; order Squamata; family Anniellidae; genus Anniella; species Anniella stebbinsi. The sequence continues at coordinate 54,130,920 of JARDYH010000003.1, forward strand.
TATTGTGAGCTGAAACAAGTGTTAACAAACAAATGTGTGTAAATATGATTCAAATTATTTCAGAGAGATGTGATTTATTTTTCAATATGCATTCCATTTCAAATAAAGAAGTATCTATTGAAATGTTTGCATAACATGGTGTGAAAATCTGAAGCCCATGTGGCACACTGAAAACACTTTTTCTGGACTTGGAGATCTTCAATAGACCACTGTATATCTCATTCACATCAATGAAAGATCATTTTCATTGATGTCACAGAATTCTCTCAGGTTTGAGGTCATGCCACAGTAAGTAGATATATATCTATATAGATATATAGATATATAGATAGATATCAGTGGTTTTCATGAATGCGTCCTAGGAGAAATGCCAGATAAAGAAATACCAATAATTACAGTGGATGTTTTCAAGAAGATCTTTTCAGATGAGCTACCTTGAACATGTCGCATCAATGATGTTGTGCCTGTTATCTGTAGAATCTGTTCTTTTGGGGGGCTAATGTAAAAAGCAATACAAATCAGATAAGTAAACCAAAGCTGCAATCCTATACCCCAATTACCTATCCAACTGAACTCAATGGGACATGTATAGGATAGCACTGGAAAAAAGACAGAATATGCATAACCTCCTTTATAGCACACTTAGGCTGTAATTATAGCTTATCTATCTGGGAGTAAGTCCCACTGAACTTATTGAGAACTCAATTAATTCAGTGGGACTGACTTTTGAATAGATGTATATAAAATTGCACTGTTCAATGACTAACGTAAGCAGGTTTACATGCTGATGATGACCTAGTTACCTCACAATTTATTATGCGTAAAAGCACTTAATTTATGTCTTTGCACTGTTCATCAATAAAAGTGCAGAAGCTTATGCTGAAAATTATCTGACAAGTGCATCATGGACACCAAGATCTGTGTTTGTGGCTGCGGAGAGATGATTTACTACCAACACAAAATCAGTGAATTCAACTCAATCCAGAACATTGTGTGAATTGGCCAGAGCAGTTGTTTTGGCTTTTATTGAGCTATTGTTTGAGCTAAATGGCTATGGGCTTAGCTGACCAAGTGATTTCAAGGTGAGTCAAGAGTACAGCATCAGATAAGATTTTGCTCTCATTTTATATTCAGGATTTCCAAAGAAACTGGTGTCACTTAGAGTCAGAACAAAATCATTTCATAGCAAACATAGGCCTAATCCACACCAAGCAGGATATAGTGCTATGAAAGTGATATGAAAGTGGTATATGGTATGTGTCAATGGGCCCCAACAGGTGTCAGTACACTTCAATACTACTATAAAGCAGTAGTGTGGCTCCTGCCTCTTGTATACCACTTTCATAGTGCTATATCATGCTTGGTGTGGATTAGGCGTTGGAAGTCACTTTGCCAAATGCAGTTTGTGAAGTACTCACAGAACTGTTTGATTGCTACATTTCTCAATTATCATTTTATGCTTTTGTAACAATAACCATGTTTTTAATAATGCTAGGGGGATAATAAAGTTAGGGGGTGCAGGGGGAATGTCATGCTTAAGCAGAAGCATCCCTTTCAATGAAAAATAATCGGAGCCACTTTAAAGCTCAGCAGCATTGCACTATTTCCAAATCACAGATAAATACGATACAATATCTCTCAGAGAGTCAGCGATTTGAAAGCAATGAAAGTTGAGTAATGTTCTGATTATTTGCTTCTTTGGTGGAATTTACATGACCACAATACAGGGCTTTCCGGATTTATTTTGCATCAGCTAACAGCCCTGCAGTGGCTGATAATATTAACCTATAGTACCCATTGGACTTCCTTACATGTGAGTCAGAATCTTCTTGCTTCATTTGGGTTTGAATGTGGATGCAACACCTACATTGGCCATAATGCTCATTCATATTACAAATATTTCTTTACTTTTTTGCCCACATTCTTGTCAACAGCCAGATGTGAATAGTGCAAGCAAAGCCGGAATATGAGCTAAAGTTCACATGTGCCCTTCTAACCCTAAAGATAGATCTTTAAGGATGTAATCGCTATGCACACTTACCTGGTAATCAGTGCCATAAAATGCATTTGGGCTTACTTTTGAGCAGGCATGTATAGGTTGTCCCAAAGGGACAATGAGAGACTCACAGCAATAATAACACCTTGCACTTCTTCACTTTGCCAACCTGGTGCCCAGCAGGTATTTTTGGATGCCAAATCCCAGCATTTCTGACTGTTGGCCATGCTAGCTGGAGCTGATGGGTATTGAAGTCCAAAATATCTGGAGGCACCCGGTTGGAGAAGGATGCATGCATGTGGGGACACATCTGACTCCTTGGGGGAGAATTTTCCTCACCATAGGCTAAGTAAAGTCTGTCTTTCAGACAGGTGTTTTACAGTAGAGTAACTGAGGCAGGTAGTGATTTGCACAAGGTCACTCAAGAATGACTGAGCCAGGATGGGAACCCACATAAGCAAAGGTCCAGGCTCAATCCTATGTTCAGTGGACTATATGAAGAGGTGGAATTTAGTCCCATGTAGATCATGTAAATAGCCTGGTACTATTCGCCTGATTGTCTAGTTCAGCCTTTCCCAACTTAGTGCTTTCACAGATTACAATTCCTATCATCTACAGCCAGACTGGCTAAGAATGATGGGAGTTGATAGGCGATACATCTGGAGGGCACCAGGTTGGGAAAGGCTGACCTAGTTTCCAGTAAGACATGGAACGACTGAAAATACTGTATGACATACAATGTATGTTTTGAAACAAGGCCTTGTCTGTCTGCATGGCTATTTTCTATACTGCAGTATCTGGCATGTGTTCAGCTAGCATCGAGACATTCTGACCTCCCTTTTACACAAGGAAATTGAATGAAAAAGGAATTGCTTAGTAATGCAGCACTCGGTCAGTCGGGGGGGGGGGGGGAGTGTACCCTAGTCTTTTTGGATGATTGTATGGTAACTCTGATTCCCAAACTTCTCCCCCCCACCCCCCGCCACCACTGCTGACACACATACACTGAAAACAAGTCCATTCAATAATGCCAATTTCCCTAGGGTGACCATATTTTGGAAACCAAAAAGGAGGACAACATGGCCGGCCCTCAAGGAGATGTGCCCACCCCAACATGCCCAACCCCCAAGTGGGCCCATCTTGATGTGACCGCCCCAAGGGGGCGTGGCCTTGGTCACATGTTAATTCTACACCTCACAATTAAGTTAAACCTGTTCTACAAAATATGTTAATGTTAAAATCAATGAAATAAAGAACAATTGAGACATTCAGTGTATCTGAAATTAATATGTATTGTAGTTGCTATACAAATTTCTTTATGGTAGTTCTTTTTGCTGTCCTCATACAAGATCAATAGAAAAGAAAATCTATTATTTTCCATTTTTCTAAAGAAAACAGGTTGTGGATTAGGGGGAAAAATAGCTAAAGAACACTGTGATTAGGAGGGGGTACACCAGTGCTAGACAAAACAGAAAATGGAAAATATGCGGTAAAGACAGATTAGAAAGGGGGCCAAAAGGTGCAATCCTCTAGCCAGAATAAAAGTCCTACAACTCCCAGCATTCCACAGCCAGCATGCATAGGATTGTTCCCTAACCAGAATCAAGCCTCACTGAGTTTAATAAGACTTATTCCCAGGTAAGGGTGTAGATAGAAGAGAGCAATCCTGTAGCAATCTTTTCTCAGGCCTATTTGTGTGATTTAATATTAAGCAAAAAAGAGCAGCTCTCTTTAAAACATTATCACACTTAAGATGTAATATAAACTAGATTTTCACAAGTCAATTTCTATTAAAAGTCTTGCTCCAGGCATAACATTCTGCAGATTTTGCTGTGTACACTATTGGGAGAACTGGTGATAAGCACGCACCATATGGCCTCAGTGGTGAGTTTCTACCAAACCCTGTTACTATACCACTATCAAAACATCTGACTACAAGTTACAAGATTACAGAGTTTACATTTTATTTATTTATTCCATTTATATCCTGCCATTTCTCCTGCAAGAAACCCAAGGCAGCGTACATAATCCTCCATTTTATCCTCAAAACAACAACCCTGTGAAGTAGGCTGGGCTGAGAGTCTGTGACTGGCCCAAAGTCACCCAGTGAACTTCCATGGCCAAGTGGGGACTAAAACCCAGATCTCCTGACTTTCAGTCTGGCACTCTAGCCACTACACCACAATCTACAACTCAGACATTTACTATACTAGCAATATTAAATGGATAGTCAATGTGAAGTTCAGGTTAATTCTAGTTAACTTTGTATGAATGACTAGACAGCATAGCATAATCCTACTCAGAAGTAAGTCCAATTGAGTTTCTGAACACAAAAGAAGAAGAGCTCCCTATGCTTCTCGTAATATTTGTTCACCTTTCTCTAGCAAGTGCAAACCCCTCCAGTCTAGGAGGACTATACACCCACCACAGTTTGCGGCCCACTATGGCTTCTGTATTCTTTATTTTTAAAAGGCATTTTCATGGAAACAAGAATTCATCAACTCCCACTGCCCACATAATTTTGTCTTTGTGATATCATAATTTCCACAGCAATCTATTGTGAGGATTATTACTTTTACTGACAGCAAAGCAGCAAACAAATCTGCAGATTTGTTTTTAAAAGCATATTATAATGCAAATATGCTTCATAAGAAAAGGATAAATGTAAATTATATAGACTAGATATGCACACACACACTCACATAGGGTGACCAGATAAAATCCAGGTCAGGGCTCATGTAACTTTAACAGTTGTAGAGAAAAGGGAATTTCAGCCAGTGTCATTTGTATGCAATTAGTTCCTGGTGATATTCCCTCTTCATCACAACAGTTAAAGTTGCAGGAGCCCTGCCTTCTTTTGTATATGGTCACTCTAGTATAGTGCCTGCAACTTTAACTGTTGTGATGAAGAGGGAATTGCACCAGGAACTAATTGCATACAAATGACACTGGCTGAAATTCCCTTTTCTCTACAACTGTTAAAGTTACATGAGCCCTGGCCTGAATTTCATCTGGTCAGCCTACACTCACACACACACTACCCCTAAATAGAATATTTTTGATCAATCCTATTTTGGCAATATAAATTGCAGGCATGGAGACACTGATCCAGATTTGGGACCACAGAAAATTAAACCTGACCTTCTTTAATATCTACCTTCACTGCAACATTTGACAAAGCATGAGTATCATTATAATACTATAAACCATATATAATTTAAGAAGGAAGTGCGTTGTCCTCCAATAATATACCTGCAATAGGTCATTCACTCTACAGAGGTGGAGTCTGAACATCCAAAACACAAAACTCTGTATCCTTTGAATCTATATTTGTTTGCTCGTGCAGAAACCCATTTTTTAAAAAGCAAAGTGAAGCAAATTGGCTGGTAAATAGACCGAGGTTCTGTGTGCAAAGCAAAGGGGTGGTCTGATCCACACAATAAGAGCAGAAAACCACTCCTTTGAGCCCACAATTTGAGCCCCCACCTCAAGCTGCCCGCTGCTCGGCTGCCCGCTGCCCACCTGCAATGCCCGCCGCTCACCTGCCCGTGCTGCCTGCCGTTTGTTTGCTCGCCCGCCACCTGCCGCTCACCTGCCCACCTGCCCCACCCACTTAGGGTTGCCATATTCTGAATCCACAAAACTGGGACAATTTGGGGGGGGGGGGGGCTAGGATTTTTTTTTTTTTTAAAAAAACAATTTTGGGGGGGGGTAGAATTTAAAAAAACAATTTGGGGGGTAGATTTTTTAAAAAAAACAATTTTATTTCATTTATAGTGCAAAATGCTGCTTCCAATTAACAGCATCCTGACATGCAGCTGTTAATAGGCAAGCAGGTGTAGGATCTATTGGCTAGTGGTGGGCAGCCTAATATTAATATGAATACAGTAATATGAATAAATTGTTATATTGCTACTACTACTGCAGAAGTATAGGGAAAGGAATGCAAAAGGGAAGAAGTAAAAGTATGCAGCAGAGGGGCTGTGTAGAAAGAATGGAAGGGAGGATGTAGGACTAGCAGGGGAAACTGGCCCAAGGTACCTTGCTGCCTGAGACAAACAGCACCCCCACCCAAGGCAAATGCTTTTAATAGGCTTGCCTGCAACCCTGGAGAGACCCTGCCAGTTAGTGTCACCAATTCTGGGCTAGATGGACCAAGCGCCTGACTCAGTAGGTGTTAGCTTCCTATGTTATGCGTTCTTACCAGGGAGCAAATCCCATTGAACGCAATGGGATTTACTTCTGAGTAGACCTATCTACAATTGCTCTGCATAGCCGTTCCACCTAACCACCATCTCCTTCTCTCTCTCTCTCTCTCTCTCACACACACACACACACACACACACAGAGCTGTGTCTACTTAGAAATAAAGAGGTAAATAAGCCAAGAGCAATAGGAAATGGGGGGGGGGGGGAGAGAGAGGAAAGCTCCTGCTGGAAAAGTGGACAGAGAGAAACAAAAAACGCAAAGGGAAGGCACACAAAACAAAGGCTCTCTACTGCACCAACAGCTGCAACGCCTTCTCTGCCAATTATCTCTGCCACAGTCAGACTCAGGGGAGCGGAAACAGAGCCTGTTGTCCCGTGGCACGGTCACTGCGCTGCGGGGTGCGCCACTTTTTCTGCCCCTGTTTTCCCTCTTTCCTTCTCTCCTTCTTTCACGCCGGGCCACCCCCGGCTTCACTCTCACGCTGCCTGCCACTCGCACACTCACTTGCTCGCCCGCCACCCACCGCTCACCTGCCCTACCCACTACTTGCGCTGCCTTCCCACCACTCACTCGCCACCCACCGCTCAACCACACACACACCCTGCTCGCCGCCTGCCGCAGCCCACCACCCACTGCTTGCCTGCCCGCGCTGCCTTACTTACCCCTTCACCCCGGGACCATGCTGCTACTGCTGCTGCCGCCTCTTTCTCCTTTTTTGCCGCGCTTACTCAGACTCCGCCTCTCCCTCAAGTCTCACGAGATGGGGATGAGAAGTCAGAAGTCTCATCCCGGAAGCATCGTGAGACTGGGGGAGAGGAGAGAGCAGGTAAGCTACGACTGCTTTCCCCCCCCCCCCCCGCATCTTTCCCAGTATGAAAGGGTCTCTTAACCCTTTCATACTGGGAAAGGTGGGAGGGGGACGGAGCAGGCTGCGTGTTCTCTCAAGGCGTGGAGATCACCTAACACCATTAGAGTGGCTGGGAGGATCCTCCGAGCCATGCTAATAGTGTTAGGTGATCTCCTCGCTTTCCAGAGCTCTGGAGAACACGCGGCCTGCTCCGCCCACCTCCTCCGTCCCCCTCCCACCTTTTCCAGTATGAAAGGGCCTCTTAATTCAAGCATTAAGAGACCCGTTCATACTGGGAAAGTTTCGGGGGTGGGAGGAGGCTATGCATTGTCTGAAGCTCTGGAAAGTGTGCAGGTGGCCTACGCCATCTCCCACAGAAGCCCCTGGCACCAGACTGCGCAGGGGGGGAGGGAGGCAGCGAGGAATGGCCGGCCACCGCGGGACTCGCCCTGGGAAGGCCAGCGAGGCAGCTGGAGGACGCGGGGGATTCCGAGGCAGGAGCCGCAGCGGGCCTCTCTGCAGGCTCAGCAGCAGGCTCCCTGGAGGCCCTGCCAGCCCCGAAGGGTCCAGCGCCGCTGTCGCCGCCGTTGCCATTCTCGGGCGGCAGGGCCTGGCGGGACGCGCAACGCAGAGTGGCTGTGCAGCAGCTCGGCCTCGGCGCGGCCTCCTCGCGGGACCTGGCGCTGCTCCAGCAACCCCCTCGGCAGGCCTCCAGGCCAGGCAGGTGGAGGAGAAGGGGCCGCGGGGCGACTGCCGCACCCAGCAGGGGCTCAGCGACGAGCCAGAGCGGAGAGCTGCGGGGGAGGGCGACGCTGATGGCGCCAGGGCCAGGCAGCCTCCTGGCCTCCCCCGCAGCAGCCCCCTCTCCCGGCTGCAGCCGCCACCCCCCCCGCTTGATCCAAAGCGCTTGCCGCCCCTTCCTGCACCAGCCCGGCGCCTGCGTCCCCCTCCCCGCCCCACGGCTCCCTCCCCCCAGGAGCCATCTGCGCACTTTCTGGAGCTATTAAAAGATATTAAAAAGTCCGGCCGGATCCCCCCCACCCGCGCGGCCCCCACCCACCGCCCCGCCCCCTCGTCGCCCGCCCCCGCGCTCCTTACCGGCTGGGGCGTCCGTCCGCTTCCCTCCGTGCTCGGAAACTACTGAGAAACAGGCTTCCTGGCCTGTCTCTCAGTAGTGCGCCGAGTGATGACATCATCACCCGGCGCGCTACTGAGGGACAGGCCGCGAAGCTTGTTTCTCAGTAGATTCCGAGCACTAGAGGGAAGTGGACGCCCCAGCCGGTAAGTGCCTCACGCTGCCAGCCTCCCGCCACCGCCGCGTGACCCCCCGCTGCCCCGGTTTGCCCCCGCCGCCCCCCGGCTCGCCCCAGGGCCATCTGGTCACCGTTTTGGGGGGCTAAATTTCCGGATTTGGCCCCCCAAAACGGTTTTCCCGGTCGGATGCGGATTTGCACCCCATTTCCCGGACATGTCCGGACAAATCCGGGCGTCTGGTCACCCTAAATTTCCCCCCTGATGTCAGGCAAATGTCTCAAACATACATGATCGCTTCTTCCATTAACACTTTCCTCCTTCACCGCCTTTGTTCACTTATGCCATCAGTTGTCAAATAGCTCCTGTAGACAGTAGCTGAATCAACATTTTGTTGATTTTGTGGCTACAACTTACTTATTATTAATAGTATTATTAATTACATTTATATACCACCCCATAGCCGATGCTCTCTGGGCGGTTTACAAAAATTAAAAGACTGAACGTTAAAAAGTCAATATACAAAATTTTAAACCATAAAACATAGAACAGCTGATATTTAAAACATTTTAAACTTTTAAGCTTGGCCAAACAGGACAAGAACAAACTAGAGTTCACAGGTAGCAGATGTGGCAGGGCCTGGTACAAAGGCACAAAAGGTTCACTTACAGCACAGTATTAACAGTGGAAGAGCAAACTAGAGGTCACAGCCAGCAGGTGTACCCAGAAGTAAACCCACTAAGTGCAATAGGACTTACTAACAGGTGTGTATAGGACTGCTGCAATCACACTAGCATGAGCTTAACTATACCTAAATCAGAACAGAATGAAGTCCAGCAACTTAGTGAGTGTGGGCCTGGAACTTACTAAGCAAGCAAGAGTTTACTAATATAATGGTTGATTGCTGAGATTGGATTTCATTAAAAGTTTAAAGGATGGGCCATCTCATTTCCTCAAAAAGTGAGAAATTGACAAGAAAGGTTTAATTTTTTTACCATCATGGGAACAAAAAGTAGGTTCTGCAACCCATTATCATAGAGAACCTATGCAGTTTTCTTATACTGAGTCAGACCATTGGTCTATCTAGCTCAGTATTGTTGACACTGATTAGCAGAATCTCTCCATTGCTTCCCAACCCTATCAGAAGATGTCAAGGATTGGAACTGGGACCTTTTGCATACAAAGCCCATGCTCTGCCCTTGAGCTGTGGCCCTAAATTTCTTGTGGCAGAAGGTTTCATAGGCTATGGTTTACCTTGTGCATAAAGCTGGTCTGTGTATGTAGTTTTTTTTAAAAAAACCATTAGGAATGGAAAAGCTTATTTTTTATGTGTGTGTGTGTGTAAGTATTTTTGTTCTCAGGTATTACAATATCTGTGATTAGATTTGCTGGATGATGCGTCTGTATTTCTGTTTTCTTGAACTGAGCAAAGCTTTGAGCCATTCCTTCAGTTCCACATCTGGAAAATATAGCTTTAGGCTCTTTGTTTTTTAAAGTACAACTGAATTGAGTAGCTCATTGTTTCTCAGATCACCTCCACACATTTTGTTCTCTCCAGGACAGGATTGGGAGTAGTGGATAAGGACTTAGATGGCATATTAGATTTGGTATTAATTATTAACATTAATTTATATTAATTTTCACCTTCCATCCAATTTTCACCTTCCATCCAATGATTTTTACTTTCATGTATCTCTGGATTTGGGCAGTTGTTGGGTCACCTCACTAGAGAAAAAATGTTCAATGATATAGGATGAAATCTTCAAATCATGTACTCAGTATACGGATGTTGGAGAAATCCATTTGTGGGGTACAGTTTGACAGGTTTTCCTAGGTTTCACCCCGCCCCAATGGCTGAGCTGGGCCACTTTACAGATTTTCTGGACAGGTTCTGCAATTTGCACAAATTTCTGAGCAAATTTGCACACATTTCTGAGCAATTTGCACAAGCTATGGCTAAATTTGCACATATTTGGCCAGAATTTGCACAACTTGCTCAGAAACGTGCACAAATTGTGGAACCTGGAGGAAAAAAATGCACACCCCAAAAATTTCCCTGAGCTTGGGGGGAAAGCCTATGGCTCAGCTCGCAAATGCAAATCAAGTCATACATGTCACAGAACGCTGTCCAATCACAAAAAGAACTGGGTTTCCCAGCGACGGATATCCCTGACTCAGTAGATAATTCAGATGGGGTGTACAGCTGCAGCAGCCAAAGCATTACAGTATGCAAGCACTGCAGGAAGAAACTCCAAATGCATTTATTATTAGTAAAATGCGTATTTAGTAATTTTGTGCCATCAGTGTACATGACCCTTTCGGTGCTGGCTTCAGGTTTTGGAGGCTCCCTAGGCAAGATGCCCTCAATGGGCCCCCTCACTCAGTGAGTCTACCTTCTCACTGCCATTGTCACCTCTATTGCTCCTTAACCTCATCTTTCTAATTGTTGCTACCACTTGCTTCCTTGACAGGCAGAGAGCTAGCGAGCCAGTAGGCAAGTGGCATTGTCTGCTCCTCCTTCTCAGCAGTACCATGGTCTGGGCTAGAGCAAGAGGTAGGCGAACATGCAAGTTGCAATGGTGAAGAGGAGGAGCAAATCCAGGGAGCTCTTGCCGGTGGGCCTCTACTGCAATGTGGGCCCATGGGCAGGTGCCCAGCCATGCCAAACCTTGATGCCAGCTCTGGTACTTTGCAGAACAACATGTGCCAAAAAGAAAGCTCCGTGCACTGGGAAGACAACAGAGGGAGAGAATGGAAAGGTAAATGTAACAGAATTCTACCCATCAGCAGGTGGGCAATGGAAAGGGAGGAACAAAGTGGGAGATGTAGAAATTACCAGTGCATTTCTGGGCCCAATTTAAAGTGCTGGCAGTTAGTTTTAAAGCCCTAAATAGTTTGGGCCCCAGGATGCTTCCAGACTATTATGCAATTGGCCAGTTTCATTCATGGACATTTATGGGGATCCAAACAATCATGAATCCTACTTGTTGTTGCCCATGTTTTCCCACTGCTTTCCCCCCCCCCCCCCCATCTTTTTTCTTTCCACAAAAACAATGGAGTAGCTGGACAATGCCTTTTGTTTGGTAGTGCTAAAAGCTATCTGTCTGGAAGCACCACAGGTTATTTGAAGAACTGCTGTAAAGGTTTGAGGCCTACGCAGGCTTAGTTTAGTTTAGGCCTGAAGGCCTGGAAAGCCTCTGTTGGGAGGGGGGGCATTCCTAAGTTTCATTTTCCCCTAAAGGAGTAGAGTTTCATTTCTCCTGTTTTAGGTTACCAGATTAGTAGTTTCAGTTTCTGTATCTGGATTAGGGTATATAAAGGGGTAGAGTTAACTGGAGGGGGTTGTTGTGATTGTTGGAGAAGAGAGAGCTGTAGAAAGCTGGAGAGAGCCAGAGAGAGATCCTGGAAGGAGGACAAGGCCTGTAAAGAAGGCTGGAAGAGATTCTAGGCTTAGCTACAGGTGAAAATTTAGTTAGGTTAGAGGAAACTGTGGTTTTCCATTTTTTATTTTCATTATAAAGGCCTTTTAAAGTAACAACTCTATTTGTGTAACTACCTTATGTGACTGTATATAAAATAGTAAATCGTTGTGGTTAAAACCTGGTAGTCTTGAGTGTCATTTACACCACGCCTAAGGCCTAAACCCCATGTTATTGAGAGGGGAAAGTAAAAGGTAAAAACTGGTTATCCAATGAAAATAAGGGTTCTTAACGAGGCAAAATATCTTTAAGGAGCTAATCAAGGGGTCCAGGTAAAAGTGGAACCTTGACAACTGCCTACACTTATATGAACCTGCCTAGACCCTATGATTGGCCAGAAAGGCGCTATGATTGGCCAGAAAGGCCCTGCTCATAGATCTGCCATCAGAATCCATCAGTTTGGTCGGCACAAGAGACAGGGCCTTTTCAGTGATGGTCCCATTCCTTTGGAACTCTCTTCTGCAGAAGATACATTTTCAAGGTCTTGGGTGAGTTCATTCAGCAAATGTGCATCTTGCAAACAATATGGGTCCTGTGTACATCCTATGCTTATGCCCTAGCTAAATACATGTCAGTGGCATGCAGTCATGGGATGTATATAGGAAGTACAGACGTTCATATGAAAATTGTATTGTGCAGATGTTCCATTAGTTCTTATTTATTAGCACAAGGTGACATTTGTTATATTTAAAAATTGTTCCATAAAAAGATTTTGTCAGATGTGTTTCACAGGACAGTTATGGAACAAATGTAAGAAGTTGTTCACTTGCAGTTAAAGAATGTTAAAGATCCCTTGAGTATATTATGACCTTTAAGATATGCCAGAAGAGTAGTAAGTCATATGCTTTCATTTAAAATAACAGTGTCTCTTGTTCTTTTCCTTTTGAAATTATTTGCAAAAGGTGAATCAGTTCTTTGAGAGGTTTGCCACAGTAACATTTAATTTAAACTACATTTTCCTTTGGACATTTCTACTGGTTTCTCTGGAACCCCAATAATGATTATGGCATTCATGTTGTGGATGACTTTAACACATGTTGTTTTTTATTTGGGATTTCCTACCTTATGAAAGTAAGTGTAGCTACCAAGATATGTGACATCTTGGGCCTCTGAGAAGTCAATGCTCAAAGCATCCTCTCCCCGGATATTGATGCTGCAATTACTTTTCACACCACAGAGGAACTCCTAGCCTCTTGAACAAAGTCACATTTTTATATAGCCAATCAGGGACCCTGTCTCACCTGTTGTCACTCCCATTATACAGGACTGTAACATGTATTTTATTTGATATGGACTGGTTACTGAAAATGGCAAGGGTTCCTCACCCTTGCCACAATATGTACGAACATTGCATGGAGCTTGTTTTAGAACATGTTAGATACCCTCATATATTGATCTTCTAACATCAGTGTTGTTAAATGCCACCACTGCATGGAAGGATGTTTGAACTCTTAACAGTGGAAATGATGGTTTGTGTTGGATTGGATGGAGGGCACTGACTTAGGTTTAAGGTTTGACCTTGAAAACTAAATTCTCAACCCAGTTGTATTTAGGTCATTGCCTTAAACTGTCTATATTAATTAAGAGACTTATAGTCGTGAGTCTTCTTGTTAAGGTCACTCAGTGATTAACACATTCCACCATGTTAAAGGAGTAATTTGGGGAAGTGTTATCCTAACATTCATAAACATATGAAACATACGTTTTACTAATCTTCCCGAAATTTACATGTGCCAAAAAGAAATGTTGGTTTTACATAACCTGAAAATTTCAAGAAGCTTGGTGAAAGATTGAGGGAAGGAGAGCAGTTTAAAGTAGCAAAGGGGGAAAAGTCTGTCTCCCTGAAAATGAACTGATTAATCCCATTGGCGACTCTATGTGCTCATGATTTTCAGAGGGATTAAACACTTATTAATTAATCCAGTGGTAGGGTCTTCTTCTTCCTTCACTGTAGTTGGTGGAATGCTTTTCCTTTTTTAAAAATCCCCTTCCATTGATTTTTAATTAATATTTTCACCCCATAATAACAGATACACGGTGGCCATGTTTCACTCTTTCTCTCCCTCCCCCTTCTTCCTACATCAGCTAGAGAAAAAATGGATGCCACCTCTAGCAAAGACATAATCAGTGTCTACCCAGGAGTAAGTTCCATTGGATGCAGTGGGTTTTACTCCAAGATAAGTGTGTAGAGGGTTGCAGCCTTTTTAAAAAATGCTATTTGGGGGGGGGGGGGGGCTGAAGCAAAAGCATTTCCTGATCAGCACAATTGTCCATCTTACAATTAACAACTTGTTTGCTTTGTGGGTGAGTTCTTTTATTGTTCATTTGATCATTGTTGCTGCTTGATTTTCACTCTAATCCTAGGCATGTCTACCAAGTTCCATTCAATGCAATGAGTCTCACTCCCATGCACTAGCTTGAAGGGGTGTGTGGATTTTGTTGTAACTTCTCTCTGGAAGCTCTGTGTATTTAGAGGCCATGGCTTTTTGTGAGAGAATGGTTTAAGCTTCCTCCCCCCTTTCTTTGTCCCAAAATCCCCCTCCCCCTGGTTAATTTTTTTAAAAAAAACTTCATTGTTTCCAATGGATCCCTGATTCCTTGTTGCCTGGTTAGCCCAATGTATTAAATGATGCTTACTCTCTTGGAAGTCTACTTGAAATCACAGCCTTAATTTGCTTTTACTATGTTGTAATTTCTAGGGCAATTCATTGGGATTTACTTGAGAGTATACACATGCAGATTATTGTGCTATAAATAAACAAGGATGACAAGTCCCAGCATTCCTTACCATGGGACATACTGACTTGCAATGATGGTAGTTGTAGTCCAACAACTTTGGAGGGCACCAGGTTGGGGAAGGGCTGCCCTAAACAAAAAAAGAGAAGTAGGTGGCCCTAAGTTGTTTGTCATCAGTTTTCCACAGCCCCACAGTCACCTCTGCATATCATATTCTCCATCCTGTCCTCATGGTTTATCTGCTTTGGGAGAATGAGAATTTCACTTGCGCTTTCTGCCTCCTTAGGGAGGATGTGGCGTTAAGGCTTGTGAGCCTTAACTCCCAATTTCCCTGCTTTTTGGTGCTTGGTTGGAAACTGTAGCCTTAACGTTTTTGTAAACCATAGGTTTTTTGTTTAATTAATTATATTTTAGTTGCTTTAAGCATTATCACCATCTTGGTCATCGATGGAAGTTACGTGGCGACTTTTTAATGGTCTGTTTTGCAGCTCCTCTAAGGAGAATAATTTAATTAGTATATACAGCTCAAGACTTTTTTTTTAAAAAAATCCTGTGCCAAGGGACATTAGAGAAATACTTTCAGTGTCAATTATATGTCATGTCCTTCAAGACTCCTTTCCACTGATCTTACAAGCAATTAGAAATATGAAGAGAGTCTGGATTATTCATACTCTTTCTCAGCTGCAAAATTGCTTCCTGAATGGTATTCATTAAGGTATAATCCGGTTTGAATTTGCAGCTGTGTCTTTAATTCTCTTCATTATTTTTTAAAGTATCAATGTCCTCAAGCAAGTATAAATAATGGAGAGCAGGAAGCAAAATATTTTCATGAACAATAAGTTGCCCTCTGGCATTTTCTTCCACTCATATGTGTTATTTTCACTTTACTTTTATCACATGCTTTATGCAAGAGTGTTCTCAACAAGGGCCTTTATTCTAGTTTGTGGGTACCACTTCACAGGACACAGAAATGGTCATACCCAAATGGTTGGCTAAAGTATATTTTATGATGCATGTATTCACTAAACAGGTAGCAGTATACCATTTGGATTTATACAAAAAGCTGGAGCATAACAGTACTTTGCTTTCAATTTAATAAACATTAACGTTGTAAAACCTGCTCTACATTGTGAATACACATAAATAAATAATTCCTTTGTGTGTGTGTGTGTGTGTGTGTGTGTACGCACATACTTATTCATAATAGCAACTGGCTTCCTCTCTAGTGGTTTCTTATAGAGCTGGTTCACATGATCAAAACTGCCCACCATGGGTTTTTTAAGCCATGGTGGGCTGGAGCCTGTGCCAATCAAGATTTGCATATTCAATGCCCTGCTGCATCTTGTCATGTCACTCAAACCAGTGACCATGGGTTTTGCGAGAGTTAAACAATCCTTGCAAAACCCACAGTCCCTGAGTTCACAGGACATGACAAGCTGTGGCTGTCAGTTTGAATATTCAAAATGGCTGCTCACACGCACTGGTAAGTGTCATAGCCCATCACAGCTTACACACCATGCACTGTTTGATTGTGCAAACTGGCATGTGCTACTTTTAAAGTTTGGATAATACATATTTCAGCAGTTTCTGGAATGTACATTGTTCTGTGTTAAACCTGGAAATTCAAGCTACATCTAATGTTCAGAAATACAATACCCCCTTACCAAAAGCGCCCATTACCACTCAGGGAAAATTTGGAAGTGGAATAAGATGAAGTAGTGTAATACATGTTCCCAGGTCATTCCTATTAGAGACAAGATAGATCAGATGTATTTTAACATGAAGTAAAGTCCTAATGCAGAAAAGGCCTCCCAGGACTGGAGCTTACAAGACCTTTGTATCTCTCTAACCCAATTGCAATTAATGTAACTATAAATCTTGGCTGTGCTCCTAAAAACACATACTTTGGAGCAGTCTCACTGGGATCAGAGTGACATGTTCGCTGTAATTAATTTCAAGACTGCAGACTATTATTATCTAGAGAGGCTTTTTCCAAGTATCAGAGGAAATGGTCTAGCAGACCCAGGAAAGCATTGGGTTTGATTTTTATTTCCCATTCCCCCTTTCCCACACCTGCTTCTGCTGAATTATGTCATTGGCTTCAATGGAATCCAGTCTCATCTCTACTTAGTAGAATAGTTTTTGTTTCTCTGTTTTTACTGGGAGTGTCCTTAATGGAAGAACTGCACTTGCCTTCTTTGTAACCACACCACACTGAGAGTTTACATACATCCTATCCCATGTGTTGAATAGAGTATGCTGAATGAACATGCAGCAGGGCAGTGGACCCATATCACCTAAGCTGACTGAGCACAATATATTACCAATGAATACGGTTATACATGCTCTCTAACACAATCCTTATCCAGTAAAATTGGGAGTAGCAAAAGGAGGTTGTGTATTAGCAGGCCAATAAATTGTATTTCTAATCTTATCAATTGTGTCCTTGATGAAGCCCTGATACTCAGAGGGTTCCAATCCAATGCAAGGTGGAAGGAGCAGTGGAACTGATCCTCCCCACCCTCCTATAGTGCATTTTTTGTTAGATGGGCTTTTTTACCCATCTACTGGAGGTGCTTTGGAGGAGGAGGGAAGAAGCCTGGAAAGTAGGGGTGTGCACGGACCCCCCCGGATCGGATCGGGACCCGGATCGGGACCTCCAATTTTGTCCTGGACCGGTTCGGACAAAATCGGAGGCCCCCCGGACCGGATCGAGTCCGATCCCGACCCAAAAATCGTAAATTTTTGGATCGGCCGCCATTTTTTTCCCCATAGACTTGCATTGCAATGCAAGTCTATGAGGAAAAAATGTCGGCGGGTGGGTGAGGGGGGGCCTAACTCCCTCCCCCCCCCGGGGCCGTCCACTGTGGACGGCCCCGGCAGGTAAGCCCCCTCCCCCGCGCTCCCTACCCCCCCGGGGCCGCCCGCTTCCATCCGCTGGCGCCCGCGGGCGCCAGCGGATAGAAGCGGACGGCTCCGGGGGGGGTAAGCCCCCTTCCCTGCCACTGCTTACCTTCTCGGCCCGTCCGCTCCCGTCCGGCGCCGGCAGCTACTACCAGCGGGCTCCGCGGCCTACTCTCGAGTAGCGCGCCGGGTGATGACATCACCCGGCGCGCCACCCTGGAGTAGGCCGCGGAGCCTGCTGGTAGTAGTAGGCGCCGGCGCCGGACGGGAGCCGCCGGGCCGGGAAGGCAAGGGCCCCCCTCCCCCCTCCGTGCGCCCCCTCCTCCCCTCCACGCACCCCCTGCTTACCTTCCCGGCCCGGCGGCTCCCGTCCGGGGCCGGCGGCTACCACCAGCAGGCTCCGCGGCCTGCTCTAGAGTAGCGCGCCGGGTGATGACATCACCCGGCGCGCCACCCTGGAGCAGGCCGCGGAGCCCGCTGGTAGTAGCTGCTAGTGCCGGACGGGAGCGGACGGGCCGAGAAGGTAAGCACCCCCCTCCTCCCCCCCCGCTGTCCACTTTCATCGGCGGGCGCCCGCTGGCGCCCGCCAATGGAAGCGGTGGTGGGCGCCAGTGGGCGCCCACCGATCCGCCGATCCGCCGAACCGGTTCGGAGCCTTTTCGGACCGGTTCGGATTGGATCGGCCGATCCAGCTGCGGGATCGGAAATCGGATAATTTATCCGATTTCCCACTGGACCGGACTCGGATCGTGGATCGGGTCCGATCCAGTGCACATCCCTACTGGAAAGGCCTCAAAATAGCTTGTATCCCAACCTTTCCAGTCTCATCCTCTCCCCGCCCACCAAAACACTTTTTCCCCCTCTCAGGAGCCCTGTCCTCCTTTCCATATGGTCACCCTTTTTGGAGGGGGCGGGAAAAACAGCATTTTATTTGTGATGAACATGCTGCTCTCTCAAAATACTAGAACCTGGGATCATCCCATGAAGCTGATTAGTGGGAGATTCAGGACACATAGAAGGAAGTACTTCTTCACACAGTGCATAGTTAAACTATGGATTTCATTACCACAAGATGTAGTAATTGCCACCACTTTGGATTGCTTTAAAAAGAAGTTTTAGTCCTGATAGCTATGTGCTGTTTCCAGTAGGGCTGTGACTGGATCCGGATCCCGAACCCAGAGCAAATTGGGCCAATCCAGCTCAATCTGGGTCTGAATCAGATTGGATCGGGGCCGGATTAGATCCGCGATCCGGATCTGCTCTGGGTCTTTGCAGAGCCCTCCCTCCCACTCTCCCCGCTCCCTCCCTCCCCCCGATCGCCGTGCTTACCTGCAGCCTCCTCTGTGTTGTCCCCCGGGTTGTCCTGCTTCCTCGATGTCGGCTGGCCACTTTCCTGCTCATGAGCGGGAAAGTGGCTGGCTAACATCGAGGAGGCAGGGTGACCCGGGGGATGATGCAGAGGAAGCTGCAGGTAAGCAGGGCAATTGGGGGAGGGAGGGTTCTGCACGGACCCAGAATGGATCCAGACCTGAGGCGGAATGGATCAGGCCCGATCTGACCCGTGTCAGATCGGGCCCAATCCGGACCTCCCAGATTGGGATCCAGATCAATTCGGGGTTCTGTGTACAGCCCTACTTTCCAGTTCCAGAGGCAGTACGTCTATACCAGTTGCTAGAGAACATGGGTGGGAGGATGCTGTTGCACTTGTGTCCTGCTTGTAGGTTCCCAGTTGACAGCTGGTTAGCCACTGTGTGAACAGAATGCTGGACTAGATGGACCCTTGGTCTCATCCAGCATGGCTCCTCTTATGTTTTTAAAAATGCTGGGCATTTATTTACTTGCAAACAGGGTTGTCTGGATCCTTGCAATGTCTTAATTTCAACACGCCTCCCAGATTCATCTCTCTCTCTATATATATTATCCTTTTGTCCTAAATTTGATTAATGCAAAATTGGCAACCCTAATAACTACAGAGACTCTCTTTTATTTTGAGGTATTTTGAATGGAACATCGGTAATGAATCAAGGATAAATGCCTGCATAAGTCTGAAAGCTTGCAGAATGGTGCAAACATCTAGAGTTTATACAATAACATAGAAGATCTTTCATGTCCAAAAGCACATTATCAGCCTGGCCCTGGGACTGGAGAGAAGAAAGGAAACACACTCTGGTTTCTGCCATCAGCTGTGGGACCTAGGGCCACTGGGAGGCTACACATTTGCTACCCAGGAATAACATCAGTGCAAGGTGTTGACCAACCTGGCACATCCCTCATCCAGAGAAGACAGAGCTCACTTCCCCCTCTTTGCCAGAAAGAACACTCAGCTCCAGTTGCTTATTGCCCTGGGCCTGGAGAAACAAGGGGAAAGATCAGTATGGCTACATCTATAGGCCAAAGGTAAAGGAGACACCAATTGCCATTCAAGCAAGAACACCAGCAAAATAAGATCAGACTGGCCTGAACTGCACATAAATGCCTACTTATAGCTCATCCCTTGAAGAACTGATCTCCCTCATCTGCTTTTTCCTCTCCACTCCCCTTCCCTTGTGTGTCTCTTGACTTTTTCATTTGTAAGCCTGGTGGCAGGGCCAGTTATTGTACTGATGTGAGATGCTTTGGCAGACAATAAAAATAAAACCCTGATCTTGTAAAAAGAAAAAGAAAAACAATCATCTATCTCATCACCAGTTGAAAACTGGCATTGCAAACATAGACATTAGACATAGAGCTGGTAGCCTGACTTTACAATTTCCCCTGCAGTAATAAGTCAAGGGAAGAGTATAGGAAATGAAATGAAATAGTATAGTTTGTTGCTAACAGTCTGTGACGTTCCTGCATGTTTAATGAGGTATTTCCAATTATAATTTTAATGGGCAGCCCGAAAATCCATCCCTACCATGTTAGGGGTCAAATTAAACAACAGATAAAGGAAAGATTGGGATTTTGGTTTTGCAGCAGTCACCATAATCAAATCAAAGCTATTTGCACACCTCTGTATGTAAGAACCTAATGGAAACTAGATTAATTATACTTCCTTTGCTTCTTGAAGGAGTTCAAGCTTCTAATGTGAATGTATCAGCTAATTTACTGGGGGTCATTATGAATTCTGCTAGTGGATCCTACTATAAATCACACGTATTCTTACCTAAAATGCAAGCGTCACTGTCCACAGCACCCAGCATTTTAAAAGGCACTAAAATGATCACAGTATTACAACTTAAGGCCTTTTCTGCTGCATGCATTAGCTTCAGCCTCTGAAGCTTTCAAAAGGCAGCCCCACATAAAGCACATAATAGGCACCTAGCCTTGAGGTTTCAAAGGCATGAATGACAATTGCCAGGTCTGAATGACAGAAAAGCTTTCCACTTTCTCACTTGGTGGAACTGGTGAATGCATCTCCAGGGTGCCGCTAGAGATACTCCTATGGTTTATGTATGCTTTTAATACATATTGGTTACTCTGAATCTAGTCATTTATTTATTTATTTACTGCATTTTTATACCGCCCAATAGCCAAAGCTGTTGTAAATATTGTAAATATGCTCTTGTCCTGAATGTATTGCTTTGCACAGATGTTGTATTAGTAAAGGGGTGCAGAATGTCTTTCAGCCCAAGAGCCAAATTCAATTTCAGAGAACCTCTTGGGGCTGTATTCCAATGGTGGGTGTGGCCAAATGCCAAAGGGGTGGGGCCAAATATACAAAAAAATACCAGCATCTCTTAGCTTAAAGCTCTTACTGCCAGTATCTAAGCATTAGGTGAGGCATTTCAACCTTTTAGAATTTGGGGGGACGGGGGATAGGACTGCACAAAAGCCAGGAAATCACTAAAGAAATGGTAAGGATGGGGCCAGGGCTTTGGGAAAGGGGCATGGCCATATGGGGGCTAGATTGAGACCCCCAGGTGGGACAGTATTTGCTCTTGGGCCTGTGTTTCTGCACCCCTGAATTGATACAACCTTGCTGTTGAGGGATTCCTGGCCCTTATTTATAGTGACAGAGTGATGGGGCAACTAGGTTGTGTGAGTAAGGAAGAGGCCAGCACTATCCCAGATCTTTTGTATGAGGAAAGGAATCATGCAAGGTGGTAGTGGTCTGTAGCTGTAGCAATCCTCTCCATTCTTACTCCTTGCACTTCTGTTAAAGACCATATGGTGGATGACCCACTGCACTTCTAACCCCATGCAGAGTCAGTAGAAGACCATCTGGAATTCACTCTTTCAAAGGATCAGTTTGCCTTTCTTCTTCTGAGAGTTTTATCTTCTCCATTTTTAAGTCTGCTAGAAGGTAAAGTAACATAGCAGTGGCAACAATCACTTTCTCAGAGTTATGGAAAGACTTTTCATTTAAATGATAAACCTAAAGCCTATCTACCCTACTGCTTTAAAATGGTTTAGAACAGTTTTAAACCGGTTAATAACAGTTATTAACCGGTTTAAAACTGTTACAAACCATTTTAAAGCAGTAGGGTAGATAGGCTCCTAGCTTCTAAATGAGCTTCCCTTTTAATTTGACCATGAAAGGAATCCACCACTTGTGTTGTATTCCCCCCACATGCAGGAATGACATAAAATGGACCATTTATATCTCTCTGCTTGAGTCATCTCCCCTTCTTTCATGTCAAATGTTTCCAAGAGTCAGTGTTTCCTACTGTGGCCATTAAAAACAACAACACATTGATAACAAAACATATGGAAGTATTTATGCTAACCATTATGATCTGTTATCTGATTTTTATCTAAACCATAAGACCTGTCTAATAGTGAATGTTCTGGCTCTCCTAATCCTCACATATGTGCTTTTGCTTTGCTTTGCAAGGGTAAAGGTCAGTAATTCTGAATCATTTCTTCCTCCATCTCCAGAGGATGGATTACAGAATGAGTCATCAAAAAGCAATTCATAACAGCTATCTTCTACAAAGGCAAGTGCCCATGAGGCCTAGGCAGCATAAACAAGGGTGCCCTTTAATCTTCTAGGTATATAAGGTACCTCCTGCACTATAGGATATTATAGAAGAATGCTGAAGCAACAGGTACCTAAATTGACTTGAACAGACAGGCTGCAAAATTTTAGGAAACGTATATTAGGAAACGTAAAGGGACTATTATACACCCCATTCCTCAAACGAGACAGATGTTATATCTCTTATTGTGATTACAGTGATTTATTATATAAAAGCAAGAGAGAATCAAATGTTTGAGAATAAGATTATTGAGAAATGGAGTGTCTTTGTTACATGACTATAATTGTCTTGCACAGGTTGAGTATTGAAATAGTTTATTGAAAAAGATTTTGGCTGTTTCAATTGTTTTAAATTTTGTATGTTACATTTTTATACTATTTTTTGTTATAATTATAATGTATTTTTTTGTGAATTGTTGTGAACTGCCCAACAATGTGCTTGATGCTGTACATCAGTGGTGGGCAAAAAGTAGGTCAGCATCTACTAGTAGATTTGTGGGGCTTTTGCAGTAGATTGGCAAGAGAGTCCAGTTCCCAAGTGTTTAACAACAGCAACAACAAAACAACTTTTCCCAACTAAATCACACTGCTGAAATGAAGAAACCAGGCATGAACTTTTTTGTGAAAGGAGTGTGAGTTCAGTTCTGGTACTGAAAACAAATTCCTTAGTTCAGAATGTGCTCAGAGGCACCCTGTGTTTTAATTCTAAGTGTATGTCTCTTGCCCTGGCTCTGGTTGGTGGATCTCGGGGTTCTAGTAAAACAACAAAGTAGATCTGACAAACCTGAAGCCTGACCATGCCTGCTGTGGCCAGATCTACACTTTGTGTCAAATCATTACATGTGCAATAAAAAGCAGGAAATAACACAATGAAAGCGGTATATGGAATGTGGATTGCACCCCAACAGTTATCAGTGCACTTCAATACTGCTATAAAGCAGTAGTGTAGTTCTGTCCAGAAGAGCTCCATCACACTAGCAGTTTAATGCACTCTCACCATGTTTGGTATCTGGTTTTGCAGTGCAGGACTCAAATGAAGTCATCCCATGCACCCATCTTGCCTCTTTTCCTCTGTTTTGCGTATTAATTTCGTGCGGGGAAAATCTGGATTATTTTTCCCTAGTGGATTTAATGCACCCTGAACCCTCCGTGTAGTGCCGTCCTCTCGTTTTTTCCTTGTTGGGGGCATGTGCTTTGAATGGAGTCTTGCTGATGAAAGGGGAGAGTGGGGTGGTTCTCCTCCAGCACTCTGTGTTGAACGAACAGACTTGTGCTTATTCGATTATGGACTTTTTACTGCTCCAACCCCACCCTCATAGCCTGGAGAAACGTAGCCCAGCTGATGAAATGTTAAATCAGTAAATCTCTAGACAACAAAGCCAGAGTGGGGGGGAAGGAGCCCACACCCATCAGGGTACCACAACCAATGAACTGGAGGTGGAAGGAGAAGGGGTGGGGTGGAGTGGAATAGCAAACAAGCGAAAGGGAGGTTTTATGGTGAAGCGCAATGCCACAAACCCACGTGAAAGTGGAGGCAAACCAGGGGGAAAAATAGGTGTGAAGGAGCCCAAAGTGTCAGAGATAGTTGGTTTGAGTTTGAGCGGGGCTGCTAGGGGGAAAAAAAGTACTCATAAAGCCAGCCACTTTACCTGCAGACACATTGCACATTTCTTTGGTTTTTGTTTTATCTGTGCTTGACACAGCCTCGCCTTTGCAGTTCATCCTTTATTAACTTCTTTAGCAAAGCCTGCCCTGATCCAACATCCCCCACTCTTCTTCATATCCACAAGGTCTTGATTCTTCCCTACTCCATCTCTGCAGTCCCTTTTCCAGCCTCACCTGTCTTGTTTATTATCATAGATTACAAAGACGTTCATCAGATGAGTGTTTTATCACATGCTCATTACTGCCCACTTACGGATGTGTATGCGTCCTTTAGACAACGACGTCCACCTTCCGAAGCTCGCTCTCCTTCCGTTCGTTTTTCTGTCACAAAATAGACCCCTTTTCTGACTTATTTTGAAAATGGAATGTGGGGTGACTATGGATACATCTTATCTCCAATACAGATGCACTTCTCTGCAGTGGCTCCACACCTATGGAACAAACTCCCATCAGAGGTCCGCCATGCACCATCCTTGCAGGCTTTGAAGAAGGCCTAGAAAACATTTTATTTTACCATGGCCTTCTCATGATGATTACTGTCATTGCTGCTATTGCAATTGTTCTTGCTGGTTTTCTGGATGGGTTTTTTTTTGTATTGCTATTTTATTGTGTTTATGTTTTTATTACTTTTAATATTTTAACTGTTTTTAATGTATTGTACTATTGTAAACAACTTTGTGAGGGCTCCTGTCCTGAAAGGAAGCCAAGAAATGTTTTAAATAAATTATAATATTGCTACTTCTCTGAAAGCCCTGAGGCAGAAGTGAGGGGGGCAGTGTTGTTTCCAGTTCTAGGAAAGAAGTTGAGCTAGTGCTGTACCAAAATTCAACTCCAATTTCCCAAAAATCTTTCTTCCTCCTTGAAGAAGTTGCTATTTTCCTACATTGTTCTCAAAGCATTCGATAATTTATTTTGAATTTATTTTGGTGGTGTTTTTGACCTTGCCTCATCACTTCAAGGTGGCCAAGGTTTTCTTCTCTCTCCATTGCGCCGCCACTTCCCATGTTTCCTGTGCCTCCAGATCTGAAAAAGCCCTATGGGAGGAATGCGTCATGATGGCATCCCCTGGGTTTTAATAGAAGTGTGGGAAACTGAGGAAGCCATAGACACTTGGAGAGATGAATGTACAATGAAAGACAAGGTAAACACAAACCTCAAACTCATTGAGAATTTCTCCTACATTTCCTTCTCCTTTCAATTTCTTTTTAAAAGTGCTTTCTTTTCTATCAAATTGAATAAGAATGATCCCCCCAAAATTTGGGGGAAATGTTTGACATAGTGCTAATATATATCATATATAGGAGCGATATATTATATATATATAGTGGTCCTTGACGAAAAATTAAGCTGACTTGTAAGGTTTCCCGAGGGATCTCACATTTCTAAAAGTGGACAGCTGGCCTGTTCAATCTGGGACATGCTAATTAACCTATCCGTTATGTTACAACTTGAGAATATTTAACGAGCTGGGACCATAGAAATTGCTGAGGAATTTTTGCACAAAGGACAAGGATTTCCTTGTGTAGCCAAATCCTTCCCACCTGCTACACAAGTACCAGACTATTGCTGGTTTCAGTAGGAGCATTAGTTAGGCAGGCCAGCATTAAGGACCTGGCCCCAAATGTAAAGACACCTTGTGGGATTATATATAAAAAAGGAACAATCATTGTATTTATACTTGACTTCACTCAGTCACAATTAATGATAGTTTTATTTATACTGTACTTCTCCCTGGTGCTGTCTCATTTATTTAATTCCTTGGATAAAATCTGAGCTCCAGAGAAGATGGTGACAAAATTATTAATTCCTCTGAGGTGATTGTTGCAAATTGATACTAGAGTGAAGGGAGGCAATTTCATCCTCCCCAACTGCTACTTACTGTAAGAATGAAGAGAGTAAAATATCTCATGATGGATGTTATCTAAAAATTAGCAATACCACTTTCCTTATTCATTCATTCAATTACATAACTACTAGTGCAAAACCCATGTTGCCATGGGTCCTTAGCAGTGTGAGGGCAAGCATACTATTCCTTGACTCCCACTACATCAATCCTCCACACAGGCTCCATGGAGGTTTCTTTCCTTCAGCATAACTGAGGAGTTTTGCCCCTCAGTTCCTCACATCTGCTGTATGACGTTCGCTTCTCCCCAGGCATCAAGCCCACCTCTACCCCTACATTTTAAAACCCTACTTTTCCTAGGACCACTTCTTTTCCTCCTCTGCCACTGTCTCAGAGTGTTGGCTACTGCCTTGCTGCCAATATGGCCACTCCAAGAGCAGGCCTGACTTGCAAAGTCCAAGGCCCTCCCTCCATTCCTGCCTTTGTGTTTTTGTCCCTGAGTGGTGTGGACCTGCATGGGAGCTGTTGTACCCTGACTGCCTCAGGCTCCTGGCCAGGGCGTGGAAACATGCTGTTTAGCTATTAAAGCTCAAGCATTGAACTTTTCCAAACTTTCAAAATTTTCTGCATGTCTACAGTGGTCAGACTTCAGTTTAAAACAAAAATGAGCAAAACTGGTCTGGTAGATCTTGAGTAATAAGCCTTACGCTACCATATCCTCATATAGGTACCTATATCTATATAATCTATCTCTCCTCTAAGAAATTCAAGGCAGGGTACATGGTTTTCCTTCTCTTAACATGATCATTGTCTACATTATAAAGATACGCTAAAATAACTAATGATCTTCCTTCAGATGACCATAAATCCTATTTTATAGAGGTCAGTTCTGTATCTGAAGGTTTAAAGATTAAAAAAAACCATAAGAAAAGGGAGCAGGGCCCTTGAAGCTGTCCATCAAGAGTTCGCACCTGGACAGCAGGTTGACCAGGCAGTTAAGGTCACCTGGTCACAATCTTCCCCATCATGGTCTTGTAAATTATCATTATTATTTTCTAAATATGCATCTACACATATAAATTAGCACATGCAAATCTGTCTTCTTTTATGGTGATATGTTTCCTCTTTTTGACATGTACACAGGCACCCTATTTTACTATTTCCAAATATCAGATGCTTGCAGACAGAGGGCTCCTAGCCCTTCCAATCAGAAGCCATTGTGCAGTAATTCTGTCCTTTCTTCTTTAATGCATTTTATCCAGTAAGGAAAAAGACAAATGCAGCAGCAGCAGGGGAAACACTGGAGGCTTGTGAGTGGAAGGCAATGTTGTCTGAACCTCTCTAAAATTTTGTGAATGAGGCAGGGTGATGGTACAACAAACCAAAACACACCTTCATCTGGAAGCACCTATGTACAAAACCAGAGGAGGTAAATTGGGATTGCTACGTTCTGCCAAAACGTCCTGGAGGCAATTCCAGTGTGTTTCTGGCCAAGCCCCTGTAGTTCTTCTCTTAACATGCACCAGAAATATTTCCTGCTGTAATACGTTTATCAGAAGGAAGGAGATCTACTAACACTTTCTGTAGCTACATTCTGAAACTAAAGAGATACTATCCAGCTTTTCTATGAATACTCATGCTACATTCGTCAGTCTTTAAGGCAGCCTTCTCAAATCTGATGCCCTCCAGATGTTAGGACTTCCCCTTTCATCAATCCCAGCCAGCATGGGTAATGGTAAGGAATGCTGCCAGGGCTTAAGTTGGGGAAGGTTGATTTAGGGTGCAATCCTATGCATGTTTAGCAGAGCCGGCTGGAGAATGATTGTACCATTAAGGAGTATTCCTCCCCATCCCCCGTCCCTGTAATAAACAGCAGCATTTTGAAACCCACACCATGTTTTTCTGGCAGTTGTAGCAGACCACAATCTGGACAAATTTCAATTCCAGTTTTATTTTGGATTCAGACTTCCTCACTCTCCACACATGCTAGACCTGGTTTAAGCAGCTATGGGTGATTTTGGTTAAGCCCCAGTCTTAGAGCTTCAGCGCACCTACTCCCCTCCCCCCTGTTTGCTTCTGCAGGTCCCCCCTCCATTTCCTATGCGAGTCTAGTGTTTTGAATCACATGTGGTCGGTATTGCTGCGATTCCTCAGCTTGGCCTGTTCCAAATTTGCTCATTTAGGGATACAGAAACTAAAAATGGCGACCTCAGCGTGAGAGAACAGCATGACGGGGACGATGTCGTGCGAGTCCAGCGCTGGGTAAGTGAATCAAAGTCGTGGTGGGTGTGCATCAAACCGCCCGTGTGATGATGCCTTAGTACTTGTGGATACTAAAGCGGTGTTAAGAAATCCATACTTGGCTCAGGCCATTTCTCTGCATTTTCCTGGTCCCTGAAGGATTTCAATATATGGACAGCAGTGACTGACTCCTATTTCTGTGAGAAACTCAACTTGAAATCAATCAGCTACATTCAGCTGTAGGAGTTAACTTTACTTAAAGCTTCTTTCAAGCCCTTTGAAAGAGCCTCATTTTTAGTTTTAATATTACATTAAAACAATGGCTGCAAAAGGTGGTAATAATGATAGATACTCCATCTTTAGATATATATTTCTGGTTAAAAAATAAAGGAAGATGGAAGCAGCAGCAGGGAAACATGGGAAGGCCACAAGTTGAAGAGGACTTTGTCTAGACATGCTGTGAATAAAAGAGGCACTGTGATTGCACAGTGAAAGCTTTGCCTGGAAACACCCCAGAGGCACAATCCTAAGTACCTTGAGACAGTAAAACAAAAACAAAAACCCCTCCTACAACTCTCAGCATCTCTCCAGGTAGCCATCTTGGGAATTGTAGGAATATTTTTTCCTGTTAAAATATGCATAGAATTGCACCTGAGGTTACTTTTCTGGAAACAACAGGACATCAGCAGCAGTTGGGATGTAATCATACTTATTTAGAAGTAAGTTCCACTGAAATTATGACATACCAAGGAATCCTATGCATAGGGTGACCATATGGAAAGAAGGACAGGGCTCCAGTATGTATCTTTAACAGTTGTATAGAAAAGGGAATTTCAGCAGGTGTTATTTGTATGCATGCAGCACCTGGTGAAATTCCCTTTTCATCAGCTGCAGGAGCCCCAGCTTTAACTGTTGTGATGAAGAGGGGATTTCACCAGATGCTGCATACATACAAATGACACCTGCTGAAGTCCCCTTTTTTATACAACTGTTAAATATACAGGAGCCCTGTCCTTTCCACGTGGTTACCCTATCTATGCATGTTTACTGAGAGGCATGCTCTATTGTGTTCATTGTGTATAGGCTTCCTTCCAGTCTAAGGCTACAATCCTAAACACATTTACCTGAACGTCAAACAGCTACATATTGCTTTCCTATGTACTCCTGATTTCACTTCCCTACCCTCCTCTGTTGCTTCCCCTGTCTCAAATTGCAAGCTCCTGGGGCACTCTGGCCTCATCTACACCAAGCAGGGTATTGCACTATGAAAGTGGTATGATAGTGGTATATAAAAGGCAGGAGGCGCACTACTGCTTTATAGCAGTATTGAAGTACACTGACAACTGTTGGGCCCATTGACACATACCATATACCGCTTTCATACCACTATATCCTGCTTGGTGTGGCTCCTGCCTTTTATATACTGCTTCATACCACTTTCATAGTGCAATATCCTGCTTGGTGTAGATGACGCCTAAGTAAACTGTTAGGCACACTGATAGTGCTATATAATGAATACATAATAACTCAAAAATAAAGCAGGTTTACTAGGATTTTCTCCCTAGTAAACCTGCTTGGGATGGCACTGCATGTCTTAATTTCTGTGGAACTTCTAGTAAGTGTGCTTAGGGTTGCAGCTATTCTGAGTTCAGAAAAGTTACCACATTTGGAAGCAATTTTTTTAAATAAAAAAAAATCTACACTGAGAGATTCAAGTTAATCACACAGACATGCCTTCCATAAGAATGCTATAGGAACCTGGTAATGATGTGTTGCTTGTCCCTTATTTCTAAGTAAACATGTATGGCTAGAATTGGCCTTGTGAATAACTGCCTGCTTAATCCCCATTGAATTAAATGTGAACTAAACATGTCTGAACTTGTTCATGTAGATCAAGGGGTGGGCAACTTGGGGCCCTCCAGATGTTTTGTCCCACAGCTTCCATCAACCCTAGCAAGCATTACCATTGGTGAGGAATGATGGAAGTTTTAGGCGAGAACATTGGTCCTCCTCCTCATCATCATTGATAATAATTTATTTCTATTTACAGAAGATTAGCACCTTCATTGTATGTTACGAGCACAAAGTTTCTGCACTCATACAGTAACTGATAGGCTCCTACCTAGCATAAACCGCTCACAGTAGCATGCATGGTAAGAAACAAACAACTGTTCCTTTCTATAGGATAAACCTAATCCAGTCTCTGTCCACTACTTGAGTTTACTTGGATCCATGGTCTTTGTTCCCCTCTAGGAGATACGACATCTTTTTCATTCCTTTTTTTTTAGTGGTATGTGAGTGTTGATGGTGGAATTTTACCAACTGGCATGAATCAGATATCAACCCCATTAAGATGACATGACTCATTGTATTACTGCACTGATTTGAAGAAGAAGAAAAACTGTCACAGGCTATTTTGAAAACAGTATCACATTCTGTTTCCAGTGCATCATTCTACAGTATTCATGACAAACCACCAAAATAGTAATTGCTAGTTTGTAGGAACAATTGCCCAATAATAAAAAAACTCTTATTTAAAAACACCCATTTACAGTACGCATTCATACATTTGTGAAGTGTATTTTTTCAAGCTGTTCAGTTGACAAGTGAATATTTACCTAATGACAAGGCTATATTTTGTTTCTGTTTTATGGAATTTCAAAATGAGGCAGAGGCTTAGAATTTTTCGTAGCAATGAAGGCTGCTGGTACTTGCCTTCAAAGTCCGGAATCTACACCTACAGCTGCTGCCTCTACCTATTGCTATCTGCACAGAATGGATCAGGTCTTTGCTACACGAACTGAGTACAGCAGCTACAAGGAGCAGGCTTTTAACTGTCATTGCCCCATGTTTTTGGAATGGGATACAGTAAATATATTAAACTTTGTGCTGGTTTAATAGTTTTGAAGATTTTTAAAAATTATCTATACCGCTACTGTTTTTATTGTCTTTTCATGCAAGCCACCTAGAGCTTTGTATAAAAATATTTTAAATAGAATAAATTTTGGCATGAAGATAATTTTGCCAAATGAGCTAACTACTTACCTCCTATTACAGTTCTAAGACATATTTTAGCTGCAATGTATGGCTTTACTGCAAAGCTGAAACCTAGAAGGTAAAAATAATGGTATTAGAAGACAACTCAAAACATACAAGAAAATGGATCTGGATTTGATGTCATTAAACCCAAATCTTAAGAATGTAAGAGCACTGTTGGATCAGACCAAGGGCCTATCTAATCCAGCATGCTGTTTCACACAGTGGCCAACAAGCTGCACATGGAAAGCCCACAAGCAGGGTTGGACATCAGGAAAAACTTCCTGATTGTTAGAGCAGTGCAACACTGGAACCAATTACCTAGGGAGGTCGTGGGCTCTCCCACACTAGAGGCCTTCAAGAGGTAACTGGACAGCCATCTGTCAGGTATGCTTTAAGGTGGATTCCTGCATTGAGTAGGGGGTTGGATTCAATGGCCTTATAGGACCCTTCCAACTCTATTATTCCACGATTCTATGATTCTATGAGTGCCACAGCACTCTTCCACTGTCATTTCCCAGCAATTGGCACTCAGAGGCAAGCTGCCTTTGATTCAGGAGTTAGCATATAGCTATCACAGCTGCCACACACTGGGCCAATGTTTTCATTTCCATCATTTTAGATTTTAGCAATCTAGCACATCTAAAATAACTATTCTTATTTATGTCCAGATTGTGAAACCATTATTCACATTGAGCACCACTGTAATTCTTGAGTAATCACATAAATACTGCCACATTGAGAATATGGATAATCAACCCAGAGATGTTGCAATTTTTAAAATTGTAAATACATTTATTTCCGGTTGCAATATTTCAACATTGTATATTTTGTAGGGTACAAATTACTATGCTATCTCATAGTCCATCATCACTTACATTCTATAATTTGGCTTATTTGATGTTTGTATGTCTGCCACCAAAAAAAATGCTTCCCTGTAGAAGGGTGCTGTGGGCTTTTCTTCCTGAGGTATTTATCATGCGCTCATCATTCCCTACTGACAGTTGTTTGTGGGTTCTTTAGACGACATCATGACCCTCCAGTTTCACTTCTGTTTGTAATCTGCACTTGGGGTGAATTTTTTTAGAGCAGGGAAAATGTGGCATTTAATTGTTAAAGCAAAAGAAAGCGTGATTTTCTCTTGTGCATTCCTGCTATACCACCTAGAGGTTACGTAGCAGAAAAGCAGGAAAAGAAACACTCCTCGTGTAATGCTCAGATCAAACTTTGCCATGAAACTTAAAGTAGATACAGTGGATTAACAGTCAATTGGAAGCCTCATGTTGAAAAGCTCCATATTGCAATGGTATCATATGCAAGTAGGAACTGCATGGTTTGTCTAGATTGTATGGTTAATTCTCACACTAGGATGCACTTCCAACTGAGAACATTTGCTCTGGTAATAAGCATGAAATCTGAATAACCCAAATGTTGCAGTTTCACATATGCTACAGGTGAGATCCGGAGCCTCTTAGAAGCATTATTTTGGCAGCAATCACATCACCATGAAAATGCAGAGTCAGGCCTTAGAAAAGCTCCAATTCTGGGATAATCAGTTTGCATGCCTGCTGGATGCATCATCAGTTTACTGGCAAAATCAGGTGTGGAACTGCCGTACAAGCCAACTCAAGGTCTTCTAGATAAAAGGTAAGACCAAGGTCTTACTGGTACTCTTGGTACACATCTGTGATAGCTGATTGAATCTTTCCACATTTTGGAAAGCATGGTAAAAGCACAGTGGTATCCTGAAGAATGCATTAATTATAAAATGATAGGTCAGACAGCATGAAAGAGAATGTAGATATTGATAAAGAGACTCTAGGTAGCAGTGCCTCCCGCCACAATTGAAGCTTCAGCTTACCAGGATCACACACCTGGAGCGTCACCACATGGGGGAAATCGTGTTTCCTTACTGTTGCTTCTCCACCTGTGTGTTTGTCCCTCATTACTTCCTGTATCAAAAGAGGAAGTAAACAATGTGCATGTGGTCCATTCAGTGGGCTATTTTGATTTGCTGCCTTCCTGACCAGATACAATAGAGGGCAGGACTCCTGCAGCTTTAACTGTTGTGATGAAGAGGGAATTTCACCAGGTGCTGCATGCATACAAATGACACCTGCTGAAATTGCCTTTTCTATACAACTGTTAAAGATACAGGAGCCCTGTCCTCCTTTTCATATGGTCACCCCACAATGTAGAACCATAGGGAATTATGGGAGTTGCAGTTCAACATATCCAGAGAATGCCAGGTTGGGAAAGACTGCTCTTAGGGATATCAGAAGTTGCCTAGCACTGTGCCTGTGTAGCAGCTTTACGGATTTGTATGGAAACTCCCTCAAGAAGTGAAGGGGTTGAACAGGTTTCGAGTAACTATAACAGGCGTGGCAGTCCTCTCATCTTCTCAAACACCACCAGAAGGAGAAAAGTGAACCAGGTTAAAAATAAGGGAGAATATTTTATTGGGGGAGGTGAGAGTTTTAGAGGAAAAAGATATATTTTAAAAGCTTATTTTCCCCCAATGCATAAGGTCTATAGTTGACCTGCAGCAACTCCATTGAAATGAATGGGAGCTGTGCTTAATGCTTTTTCACACAGAGGTTTGTGCAGAGGTTTTTAATTTTAGATTGTGCAGCGGTTTTTAATGTTATCTCTCTAATTCCCCCTCCTGCCTTGCAATATTGTTATGAACTCAGGAGGACAGGGGAAAACTAAAGGTCAGGGACACATTCTATGGGTTAGTAGTCAGTAACTGCCTTTTCCTACCCAAATTCTTTCAGGATGACAACTGCAAGCACATTGCGCACAACAACAAAAATTATCTGTCTGGTTAAATAACGTTGCCAGCATTTTATTGTCTGGGACATTTCAAGGGCATTTCCACATTAATTAAGCGTTTATCAGTGACTGTGCCGCAGCTCTTACAACATCTCTCATGAGTCTTCAGTGCTCCAGTGTTTATTGCTTTTGGTGTTTTCTTCCTGAACAGCCACAAATATTGTGTGAGCTGCCCAAGGGGGGAATCCTCTCAAGCATTCATTACAGAAAGCAATAAGCCAACCTCTATTCAAAGCTTTACTTCAGCAGAAACTTCAGTGAAAGCATCTGGTCCCCCTGACTTCATTCTCAGATGTTGTCTTAAACAGGACTAGGCAGAAGGTAGATTGGGATTTGCTGGAGGATCATTGGATGATGTGAAAGGAGTTCTGATTCCTGGTGCTTTTGTCATGCCATCTTCCTGCCTCATTTACATAATTTTACAGGGCTCCAGAAGTCATCATCACCGACTCACAACCTTCCTTGTGTTTCCCCACTCCTTCCTCCACATGTTTTTTTATGGCAGAAAATCTAAGGAGAAAAAGATGGAATATCTGCGATACCTTCAAATTAAGAACTTCTTCAGATTAGTGTTTTATCGCATACTCGTTGTGACTGGCCACTCACAGTTGTTTGCAGGGCCTTTTGATGATGCAGCATTCCTCCCAAGCATCTTCCGTTCCTTCTGCTCTTTTTTCTGTCACAAAATGAGCCTCATCAAATCCAGGTTTTTTTGGCTATAATGAAACTTCCCCCCATTTCCTTCAGTGTACAGAAGCTGCATGATAAAAATGCCCACTGAATGGGCCATGTGGTCGTTGCTTGCTTCCTCTTGCTTCCCATGGGAAGCAAGAGGAAGCTGCTCATCCTTATTGTGGGACAGAAGCAGGAGGCAAAGTGGTGGTAGGGTAACACAATTCCTCCTGCCCGTCTGATGTCCCTCAAAGTGCCATCTACCTGGAAGCACCCCCTATTTAATTCAAATCTAGGCCTTTATTACACATACCATTTCCCCCCAGATTGCTTCTGTGAGTTCCCCCTCCGTTTCCTATGCAAATCTAGCATTTTGAATTACATGTGGTTGGAATTGCTGTGATAACTCAGCTTGGCCTGTTGAACTTGTCTGAAATGGACTTTGCCCATTCAGGGTTAAATCGAAACAGAAACAAAAAACGGGGCACTCAGGGCGCGAGAACAGCACGAGGGAGACGACATCATGTGAGTCCCGTGCTGCAGAACTGGATCAAAGTTGCAGCGGGTGTGCTTAAAACTGCCCGTGTGATAAAGACACTAGACTTCTATATATGAACCATCCCAGTATATGGGGTGCCCAGAGGTAATTGGCTTCACCCACTGAGCAGCCATATTGCATTTAGCTCCATTTAGTAGATCTTAGGATTCATTATTTAAGAAATCATTTTAGAAAAAACAGCCCCCTATTTTCCACCCACCCTCCACCCCCACCCACTAGTGTCCCAGTCCAGATTGGGACCCCTGTGTTTACTCTAGAGTAAAAAAAAAGTAATAGATGTCAGTTATGTAGTTAAAGCAGAGGTGGGCAACTTGTGACTCTCCAGATGTTGTTGGACTGCAACTCCCATTAAGCTCTAGCCAGCATAGCCAATGGTGAGGAGTGATGGGAGTTGCAATCCAATAACCTCTGGAGGGGCACAAGTTGCCCACCCCTACTTTAAAGTAATCTGTGCTTTGGCCCTCCGTTCAGAAATGCAACAACATGTGGTGCTCCTGTAGCATTCATTATGCTCTGATAGTCTGTGTGTGTGTTTATCAGTATATGTAATTACTTTGAAAGAAATAACAAAGGGAACTTAATAGCTTTTGTTTTCTTTTTATAAAATCACTATAAGGCCTTTATCACACATACCATTCCCCCCCCCCCCCCCCAGATTGCTTCTGCGGGTTCCCCCTCCATTTCCTATGCGAATCTATTGAGGGATAAATCGAAACAGAAACTAAAACCTGCGACCTCAGGGCACGAGTGCAGCAGGAGGGGAATGATGTCATGCGAACCCAGCACTGAAGAAGTGGAGCAAAGCCGAGGTGGGTGTGCTTAAAACCGCCCGTCTGACAATGACCTAACTGTAACTCCACTGGAATCAGAGAAAGCTTTCTTTGCTTCTGTTTGAAGTGGATGAAGACAGAGAGCATCATCACATGGGGGGAAATCATGTTTGCTTCCCGTCGCTTCTCCACCCATGCATTTGTCCCTCATTGCTTCCTCTTTTGAAAGAGGATGTAAACAACGTGCACGTGGCCCATTCAGTGGTCCGTTTTGATCGCGCTGCTTCTCCTGCACACAGCAGGAGATAGCGGCAACTACTGTCTTAAAAAAAGGTTGGACTTACTGGGGTGTTTTTTTTTTGTGGCACTAGAAGGGGCAGAAGGCATGAGGGGGCAGACGACATCATGAGAGGAACCTGTGAAAATCTGTGAGTGCCCTGCAACGAGCGTGCAATAAAACACTCGTCTGATGGAGCTCAGAGTGCCATGAATGAGGCAGACTGAAAATGTTGATGAAACTATTGATCAAAGAGTGAAATCAGAGGACCCCAGACTTTAATGAAGGTAAATCTTTGATCCTGCTACAGTCCCAGATTTTTTTGGGGGGGAAGAGGGGGTCCGGATGCTGTTGTCTTCCACTTGTAACCCTCCCATGCCTTCCTATCACTCCTGCTGTCTTTTTTCTTACTGTGGAAATCCATTAAAGAAAAAGATGGGTTGTTAGTGCTAGGAACTTCTTCATCTGTAAACAATTTGTATTACAGAAGCAGTAGCATGCAAATGTATATCCTGAACTTCCTCCAAGGAGTACAGACCAGCATTTTATTTTCAGAACAAATCTGTTGGTAGAATAATCTAAACTAATGATTAAACTTTATAGCCAAACTTTATAGCCAAATAGCATCTACATCCGGCACTCTAACTACTGGATGGCAGAGTGGCTTTTGAATTTTGTTATCAGTAGAAAATCACTGTAAGGTAAGAGCTTGGTTCAGGAAAGCCAGGATTTGGGAAGGGGGCGGACACAAGCATTGATTGGCCCCCTTAACCTGTTAAGGATATACTTTGCAAGAGAGCAGGAAAACATTTTATTTGCATTAAGTACTAAGCCTTCTGGGAGGAAAATTTATGGGCATTAGAGTTTACGAGCGTCATCAGACAGTGAAAAATCATGGTTCCCTACTGTCTCTTCTCCATCCCAGCTCTTGTCCCCCAATACTTCCTTTTTCTTCCTGGAGAAGAAAGAGGAAGTAAACAAAGACCACATGGCCCGTTCAGGGGCTGTTTTTATCACACCACTTTTCCTGCACACAGCAGGAAATGACAGCACATTCCATTCCCCCCCTCCAAAGTCAGATTATTTGGGTCAATTTTGTGACAGAAAGAAGGCAAGAAGGAGCAGGAGGCAGATGGCATTGTCTAAAGGACACATGAAAAAACGTGAGTGGGCAGTAGCGAGTGTGTGGTAAAATGCTCATCAGATGAAACCCTACATTTCAATGTAACATGTTACCCAGAACATTTTCCATACTGGGTTGGATCCAGATTTAGTAGACCCATTGAAATCAATGGGATTTAAATTAGTCCCATGATGTCAGTGGGTCTTCTCTCTAAGTATGACTACATCCGGATCCAACCCATAATCTGTAGATTATTGCATTTTTCTGATACATTGTAATAGAAGATTGGCTGGAGTCATACACGGCTTCAATAAATAATAATAATTTATTTATATAGCGCTTTCGAATGAAGCACTGTACATGAGCTAAAATAGGCCAGGAGTTTAGAAAAATTGAATAAATACAATAATTCTAATAAAAGACCTTAACTGAAATTAAAAGAATCAAACAATAAAACCTTAAAAACCCATATAAAATGTGTCACGGCCACCACATAAACCATCAGCATGCTCAGGAACGCCCAGCCAACCCCCTCTATTCAAAAAGAAAGGTTTTCAAACCGCAATGGCAGGGGGAGTGAATTCCACAGCTGAGGGACAAGGTCCTGGAATGCACGATACCAGGACACCACAATCTATGAGGTAGAATGGGTCAGGAGGGCCTAACCCATGGATCTGGTGGCCTGGTCCAGATCATACCAGGACAAAAGGGAGGAAAAGTAAACTGGGTGGTGCAACTGAAGGACCTTAAAAGCCAGGAGTAAGATCTTAAATTGGGCCCTGGACTTCAATGCAAGGTCCTACGTTGGAAGGAGGTATGGGCAAATCGGGGGAGGTCCAGAACTTTCCTAACAGCACTGTTCTGGACCAGGATCAAAGGCAGAGAGAGGAAAGAGGAAGATCCGCTAGGAGACTATTACAGTAATCCAGGTGTGAGACAACCAAGGCCTGAACCAAGAGATCTGCAGTCGCCTGAGGCAGGAACCTGTGAATCCGGTGGAAATTGCAGGCCCTTGCTGTGTTCTCAATAAAGCAACACAGTGAGAGACAGTCATCCACCAGGACTCCCAGGATCCTAGCAACAGGAACCAGGACCAATTGGGTACTTTGAAGACAGTGTGGAGGTAAAGAGGGGAAGGAGGAATGGCAGTCAGTACGGAAAATCAAGATTTCAGTTTAATCCATGTTCAGCTTGAGGCGGTGAGCAGACATCCATGAGGAAATCTCCAGCTTGCAATTTCCCACAGATTCCCACTCTCCTTCCCCAAGCGGATCAAAGGACTGGTAAACCTGGGTATCATCAGCATAGATGTGATTCTGGAAATCAGAATTGGAAATGGGGGGGGGGGACAAAGGAAGGGTAAAAAGAGAGAAAAGGAAAGGTCCAAGGACAGACCTTTGGGGCACCCCAAAAGTAAGGAGGAAAGGATCTGAGACAATTCCAGAAAAGGAGACAGAAAGAGAGTGATTTGACAAGAAGGATGTGAACCAGGAAGGAGCAGCACTGGTAATGCCCAGGGATGCCAACCGAGCCAGAAGTATCCCGTGGTCCAGGGTATCAAATACTGCTGAGAGATCCAGAAGCACCAGCACCGATGTACGATGTATAGCACCAATTCTAATCGATGTACGATGTATAGCACCGATTCTAATAACTTTCCCCTTATGAATTAAAGCTAAAACTATGTGGTATCATTACAAGTTTTGATTACCTCCTTCCAGCCTTCTTAGTGCTTCTTCTCTTGATGTCAGGATCCCATTTTGCCACTCTCTGGAGACAGATATGCAGCTCAGCCAAGTATCAAAGACTCAGGATATAGCTAAATGATTAGCATATGCCTAATCTCACCTAAAATCATATAGCTGCAGAACATAAGCCCACTGCCATAATTGTAGGGTGACACATTGCCAAAAAAGAGAAAATTCATCACCAAAACGGGGACAAAAGAGGACATAGATCTACATAAACTTTGCATATGCTAATTTATAGATCGCCTGCTCATAGTTTTCTCCTCCACCATGGTGAGATGTATTCTATTTCTATTTAAATTACTGTAATGATTTCTAAATGTGCACCTATACATTAGCATATACAAATTTTATGGATATATATATATATATATATATATATTTGGCAATGCAATTCTTCTTTTTGGGGGCAATGCATAAGTGGTCTTCCTAGTGACTAGATTACTTGGGTGCCTGCTCAGTCTGCTGTCTTGGTGTGAACTGTCCAGGCTCTCTGTTCTCCCTTGTTATGGGCCTTTATCTTTAAATCAGAATTGGACTTCAAATAGAAGACACTTTCAAAATAGAGGACTGTCCTCTGATAGTCTTTCAGTGTCTAGGGGAGATTGGCAAAGACCAAGACTTAACAAAATCCTGTTAACAAAATATCCCCCCCCCCCCTCCAAAGCATGGCCAATTGGTTCCTGCAGCCATCCGTGTCTTCAAAGCCAAAAGTGTATCCCAGATCCTTTTTGGAGTATCTATCTGGTTTACATGCTCAAAAAATTCCTTTGAAGGTGTTCAATCCCACTTTCTCAGATCTACGTTTGGTGTGCCAAAGTGTGTTGCTGGTGTTACTCTTAACTTGGAAACCAGCCTTAACTCCTTAAACAATTTGTCTTGGATATGTTCCATCCATTTTGGCTTTGTTGCCGTATCCCAGATGATGGCAGATTTTTATAAGTCTGCCTGGAAGAAGGAAGTAGGGCAGAAAGTTATTTCAGTGGGGCTGTCTCCTTCCTATTTGTTATCTATGAGCTGGGGGACAACCAAATGTATTGTTAAACAGAAGCTAACGGATATCGATTCTTAAGACCTTTACAGAGCAGCATAGCGTTCATGCTCTCCTTGGCCATGGGGTTTGCTATGTCCAAACTTTAAAAACCGAATGTCCTATTTAAACTGGTTATCTATCTCCAAATATAGGAAAGTGTTTTTCAGGCTTGGAGCAGTGTTCTATTCTCTAAACCTCGAGTTAATAACACAAACTGCCCCTGCAACAATGAAGAAGTGGAGTCTATTCTGCCTGTCTTTTTCAGTTGTAGTTCTATATCAAGGGGCTATTTACCCTATTTACCCTGTTGTACAATCTTTCTCTGGATGATCCTTAGAGCCCCTGTTCATTATATTACTTGAGGGTTCTAACATTTCAATTATAGAGGAAGTTGCTACATTTTTTTTAATGTAGCCATCTGGTTCAGACTCTCTATGATGGTTTTGTTGCAAATTTGAGACTCTATTCTTAAATTTCTATGTTCTTTATTTTTCAATATGTATTTTATATTTTTTTATTATTCTGTTTGTCAGTGGTCAGTAGACCGTAAATAATAAACTACTACTACTGTTTGACAGGACTGCCTTCTGTAAAGTAGGACAGATATGACCACCTACATAATTGTCCTGAATCCCCATTATGTTTGCATCCTTATTATGTTTGCATGTTAAGCTTTGTTGTCTTAAGAACCAAATACACCAAGGAAATGTATGTGTGTGTGCGTGTGTGAGTGCATGTGTGAGTGCATCTATAATTCGTACGCAAATATCCATAAACGATAAATACCCACTTAATTTTTAAGCCTTTAGAAATGTTTTACCCAAACTCATAACCATCTGGAAAATGTTTCAGTTGTGTGGGAGGGACAGCTGTGCTTCATTGTTGCTTTTGTAGGTGGTTTCCCCCGGAATTATTAGCAGAACTATGTAACTTCTCATTTTCACAGCTTGATCCCATTAAACAGTTTCAGCATGCCAGGTAGAAGGAGGCAGAGCCAGCTAGCTCTGCCTCTATCAGTGTAACTCCACCTTGAGCACTTTCCATTAAAAAAACTAGGTCAATTTGGAAATATAGCCAGTCCTGCTGAGTGAAGAAATTCACTTAGTTCATCATGGACTTCCTGGAATCCTGTGTTCATGTGAAGTAATCGGGCAACACATCACTCAAATAACAGAGGCACAATCACCCACATCCTGCATAGCTGAAAGAGTTGTGTGAATGGGCTTGTAGGTGAGCGCATTTCCTGATTTTCATCATATGTTTGAACTATGAGACCTCATTATTTCAGGCCCACATGCTTCAATCTGGAATCCAGGTTATGCCTTGACCATCTGTCTAATCCTGTTTCTCAAGTGACCCTTTGGTCTTCCGGGATAAGAACCTTACAAAGCACAACAATTCATCACAAGATCCATTTACCAATGCTCAATATAACTGAGTTCATTTTGTGATAGTGCTGATTTATGAGATAAATTCAAGTTGCAGTCCTAGGGACACTTCATTGAGAATAATTGCACTGAACCAAGGATAAATTACTCCCAAGTAAGCATGTGTAGCATTAGATTGCACATACCTGAAAGGCTTTCCTTTGTGGTAAGAGCAGGAATTGGCATTGTAAGGTCTCAGCCCAGTCCTAAAAGTAACTATCATCCAAGATATCCTGAGTCATGGTTAGGTGCCCAACAACCTGTTGGTTGGTAGAACCTGCCCATGTTAAACTGCAATTCTTCCCTGCCTAGTTGTTGTTCAGATTTTTGGAATGGGAATTATGTGCCTTGCTTTTAGGCCATGATTGGTTGTCAATGAACATGTGAGGGGATAGTGGGAAAGTACTATTGAGAAAGGACCCATATACACGAACAGCTGTGCACCTGTAGGCTCTTTCTCCTGATTGGGAACCCTGGCCAATGAGGGATCCTAATGGGGTAGAGGATCCTATACAGGAACAGCTGTATGTGTGTAGCTCTCTTTTCTCACTAATGCTGAATGTGCTGCCATTGGGAGCATGGCCAGTGGGCAACTTAGTGTGGTAGGTCAGTGGATGTGTTTACAACACTCCCACAGGAAGGGGGGTTGAACACCTCTTTAGCAAGAAGAAGGGGTCATAGTTCAGTGCAATAGAGCACATGCTTTGCATGCAGAAAGCCCCAGGTTTGATCCTCGGCTTCTCCATGTAGTCCAAGGAAAGGAATCCTGCCTGAAACCCTGGAGAGCCAGGCAGTGTTGACAGTACTGTGCTATATGGACCAATGGTCTGACTCAGTATAAGGCAGCTTCCTATTTTTCTATGTTTCATGTTCTAGCAGAGCCTGACATAAAATCAGGAGTGGTTAAGATTACCTAACAGTGAAACAACTACTGGCTCCATGGTGATGCTAACAAAATGATCATGCTTGTCTGCCTTGAGGATACTACGGTTCAGTTTACACATCTCGGCTACTCAGGATTTGTTTAAATCCTGAGTAGTCATGAATGGGAGGGAGCAAGTGAGTGTGCTGTCTCACTCCCCCTGAACTAACTTTCTTTCTACACAATAGAGGTATAGAGGGAGGGAGAGCGATCGCAGAAGTACCTAATACACACCATCGGTGCACAGGGATCAGCCGGGGGCCATCCCAGGCAAACAGTCTGGTGTACAAACGGTCTAAATGACCCATAGACACTCTATTCCTGATTTGTTTATCATGATGGTTGAACACAGAATTGTAGGTTGTTAGGAGAACAACAACTCAGACTTGTAACCCATGGGTTGTTTGTGGGTTACAAATCTGGGTTGTTCCTCTCCCAACAATCCACAATTCCATGCTTGGGTTTTATGCTAAACAACCTAGTGACAGACCATCCCTGGATTGTTGAGCTTCACCCAGCTGCAGCAGGAGCTATCAGGCACTGAAAACTAGGGGTGTGCATCGGATCGGATCGGATCAGATCGGCGGATCGGACGCCATTTTGAATGCTTTTTCCCATAGCAAAGTATTGTTTTACAAAAACGCCTATAACTTTTTCATTTTTAATGATTGAAGGATGAACCTTGGGGACATTGTAGACTGGTTAGGGATAGTTATCTGTGAGAAATTTCAGAAAGATTGGTGCATGCATTTTGTGGCAATTAATTTTTTAATAAATAACCAGGAATGCCTGTAACTTTGTCATTTTTAAAGTTACACACATGACACTTTGCCACATTGTAGGAGGTACCTTGGGACCTATGTGTGTGAAATTTCAGAAACATAGGTGCTTGCCTTGTGTGGCAATTAATTTTAGAAAAATGGGTAGTAGTGGGGTAAATACAGATATGCCTCCCATTTTTTTATTTTTAAAGATACAAACAGGAAACTTGGGCACATTACAGGTAACACTTGGCTTGATATGTGTGTGAAATTTCAGAAACATAGGTGCTTGCCTTGTGTGGCAATTAATTTTTGAAACAATGAGGAAATAAACACCTATAACTTTGTCATTTTTAAAGTTACACACATGAAACTTTGCCACATTGTAGGAGGTACCTTGGGACCTATGTGTGTGAAATTTCAGAAACATAGGTGCTTGCCTTGTGTGGCAATTAATTTTAGAAAAATGGGTAGTAGTGGGGTAAATACAGATATGCCTCCCATTTTTTTTATTTTTAAAGATACAAACAGGAAACTTGGGC
This sequence comes from Anniella stebbinsi, assembly GCA_029215795.1. Classification (NCBI taxonomy): domain Eukaryota; kingdom Metazoa; phylum Chordata; class Lepidosauria; order Squamata; family Anniellidae; genus Anniella; species Anniella stebbinsi. The sequence continues at coordinate 54,174,756 of JARDYH010000003.1, forward strand.
ACATTACAGGTAACACTTGGCTTGATATGTGTGTGAAATTTCAGAAACATAGGTGCTTGCCTTGTGTGGCAATTAATTTTTGAAACAATGAGGAAATAAACACCTATAACTTTGTCATTTTTAAAGTTACACACATGAAACTTTGCCACATTGTAGGAGGTACCTTGGGACCTATGTGTGTGAAATTTCAGAAACATAGATGCTTGCCTTGTGTGGCAATTAATTTTAGAAAAATGGGTAGTAGTGGGGTAAATACAGTTATGCCTCCCACTTTTTTATTTTTAAAGATACAAACAGGAAACTTGGGCACATTACAGGTAACACATGGCTTGATATGTGTGTGAAATTTCAGAAACATAGGTGCTTGCCTTGTGTGGCAATTAATTTTTGAAACAATGAGGAAAGAAATGCCTATAACTTTTTTATTTTAAAAGTTAGAAGTTTGAAAGTTGCTCACTTTGTAGATGGATTAGGGGTAGTTGTCTGTCAGAAATTTCAGAATGATAGGTCCAGGCGTTTGGTGGCTACGAATTTTTTAGATTAAAAGTTATAATAGTTTTTCCACAGAGGCTTGGGCTGTCAATTGCACCCCCTCCCCCGCCTCCCCCTCCCTTTTTTATCTGTCAAAACTCCGTGTTGTTGTAAAGGCAATGTTGGGGACTGGCTGGGAGCTTCCCCTTGGGGAAAAGCACAAGTCCCATAGCTTGCGCGAGAAGGGCGGTGTGCGCTCCTCGCAGGTAGGATCTTCAAGACAGCAGCATCAGCAGCATCAGCATCAGGCAGACATTCAAATGGCAAAGTCCAACATTGGGGACTGGGTGGGAGCTTCCCCTTGGAGGCAGCTCTGTCTCCCACCTACCCACCCATCGCAGGCGGAGAAGAAGGGGGCGCACACGGAGGAGCTGAGCATGGAGGGGGAGGAGGCAGCTTCCTGATTTACTTCTCTGTAGCAACTGCTCTGGGCAGAGAAACGGACGTTCGTGGGGAGGGGGGTTTAAAAGGATTCATTGCATAGCACTTCCCCACTGAGAAACCATACTTGCCCATAGGGATTCATTGCATAGCACTTGCCCATAGGGATTCATTGGACAGCACCAACGTACCTTCTACAATGTGGCAAAGTTTCATGTGTGTAACTTTAAAAATGACAAAGTTATAGGCATTCCTGGTTATTTATTAAAAAATTAATTGCCACAAAACGCATGCACCAATCTTTCTGAAATTTCTCACAGATAACTATCCCTAACCAGTCTACACTGTCCCCAAGTTTCATCCTTCAATCATTAAAAATGAAAAAGTTATAGGCGTTTTTGTAAAACAATACTTTGCTATGGGAAAAAGCATTCAAAATGTCGTCCGATCCGGATCGGACATCCGATCCGCGGATCGGGATCGGGTCCGATCTGATCCGACCATCCTTCGATCTGATCCGATCCGATCCGACCCCCCAGGTCCAATTCCGATCCGCTATCTGATCCGATCCAGGGGGTCAGTGCACATCCCTACTGAAAACTAGCACCCTTGCCTATTCCTATTTAATTCTTAACAACCCATGAACTGGATCACTGCCTTAGTTTCCTGTTGGTGGGTATCTGACGACAGCTAGCCAATAGTGCCATGCATATCACACAGGTCATTTGATACTGGAAGCAATTACTCAAATAAAGAACTGTTGAGTGTAAGCAAATTGTATTAGCTGATTATCCACAGTGCAGCATGAGTGGGTGGTCCCCACCCAGAGAAAACAATTGCAAGTTTTAGCCACTTTATCATAGCACCATGGTGGGTGGCCATAATTATGCATATACATGTGGCAGAGCATTTGTGTCCATACACCCTCTAAAATCTTGTTTAAGCTGATATTTCCTGATTTACTTTTAATTGTTCTATATTGTAACCTAGTAAGTAGACTGTTGCTTCTGCAGAAGCATGTTTAATATTAATTATTAAAGCATAACAAATAATTTCAAAGTTTAAAAAAAAAACACTCTGTTTGGCTGGTGAAGATAAGTCTCACATTTAGTGGGAGCCCAGGCGCATTTAGTATCAGGCAAATATGGCCAAATCAGCAAGTATAAAATTATTTCTCAGAACCAGCTCTTTACTTAAAGATGTTCCACTGTGCTGTTGCATAGCAGTAACTTGAATTAATCTAATGAAACAACAGAAATCCTACTAAAACCTCAGTTAGGATTCTTGTGGTCTTTCTATGGCTACCTCAGGATATTTTAATAGTATGTTACAATATGCTTTTAAGTTGGGGATTTCTACAGCCCATTTTGAGTTTGTGGTTTTTGAGGCAGATTTTTCCCATTTCAAGGATTCTTCCAGATGGGACTTTGATTGCGTAATCGCTATGCCTCCTACACAAAAGTTTTACTAGACCAGATATCTTCATCTTCCATTGCTTCCCCATGTTTGCCTATCATTTTTTCCAATTTCCTTCTTACCGTAGAAAACCTGTTAAGGAGGGGAAAATGGAATAGCTGCACAATAACTTTTTTACCAGAAGCTCTAGGAACTGTCCACCCGGGTGCACCCCTAGGGGCTGTATTCATGGCACCGAGTTTGTGACGCCTCCCTCAGAAACCTCATGATTTTCCTCTCCCGCAGTGCTGTCGGGTAATCCTGATGCTGAGTAGGGAGTGCAGGGTTTCCAGTGGCCATCTGGGTACCGGATCTGCCCCCCTGCCCTCTTCCAGGTGGAAGGTGACCAATTGCTGGTCGCCTTCTATCAGGGACCACCCCAGGATTGGCCCTGGAGTGACGTCAGACAGCGAAAGAGCCGTATTGACATCGCTGCCATTGAAAAGGTTGGGGTAAGTCCCTAACTTTTTCAGTGCGCAGATTTGTTGGAAAGTCCCACTGTGGCTGCGAAGCTGCATCTGCATCATATAACTGATGCAGCAGATCCGCAGCCACTGCTTTTACTACATATAGACAGCCACCCAGTTTCTGAATAGTTCTTCTAAACGTGTTCTTGGTTCACCACCAGCATCTCTTCAGCATGATATTACTGGGTCAGTTCACATACCAATACTGATGTTCATCCAAGTTGCAGAGCCAGAGGAGCTCTTTCAGACAGGGCAAAATCATATTCGGGGCCCACATAGCTCTCAGATGACTCAGTCTGCAGAGGGTCATATATTTGGGCACAGTGGGAGGCACTGCAACCTTATCCTTCAAAGTTTTAATCCCAATTTAACTCTGATATTTTAAAAAGCGTGTTCATGCTCCTCCTCATGCTTGTTATTATATCACTATTCCTTCAAACTTTCCCACAGGCTGCTAAGGACATAGTCACTGTTCTCTTGGGTCATGCGATGAATGAATAGCTGCTACGTTCTGTACAAGGAATTTGGAAGCAGCCCAGTACAAAGAGCAAGATAGGCTCACACTTAACACAGAAGCGGATTTTGATAATTGCCCTCTAGTTGTGGGCCGTGTTATAGCTGATTCAGTACAGGGTGTTGCAAAGAAGTATGTCCCACTGAATTCAATGGGACTAACACAAAGACCTCCAGTAAGGGAGATCTCCTCACCTCTTAGTTAATTGGTTCCATTGTCAAACTGCTCTCACTAGTGCAGGGCCTGCTAGCGACTCCTGCTAGCTAGTTCCTCATACCTTTTATATAGTTTTTACTGGTGCATAGCACCAACATGAAAACTCCAAGGATGTCTGGGGCCATTGTGTTATCAATGCTTCTACTGTGGCACACCAAATCTGCTGTGCTGCTGCAGCAAACCTACTTCTGAGCAAACATGCATAGGATGGTGCTACATCAGCCTCCCCAAGCTGGTGTGTTCAGTTATATCTCCCATGCTGGCTGGGAATGTTGAGAGTTGTCATTTAAGTTCAACACATCTAGATTAGGGAAGACTGTGCTAGATAGCAGTTACTTTGGATTCTGGAGAACCATGGTGCTATCCTTCTAGTATTGTTTTCTTGTATAACTTGGGATATTTTACTGGCTTTTCCAGTGGCAACACTACCAAAATACTAGTGTTACCAAAATACCAAAATAAGTAAACACTACCTTGACTCCAGCAAGAGTTCTAATGGTAAATCTACAATAATGACATAATATTTATTTCAGACCCACTCATTTTATGAAAAGTCAACCATTCCTGAAAGCATTTCGTTTTCCACAAACCTAAGAGTTCGAGCTTCTTCAGACAAGGTGGGGGGATCGTGTTTTCCTCCCATCACCTTGAAAGAGGGATGAGCAGCTTCCTCTTTTTCCAAACACTGAAGAAAGAGGAAGTAAACGAAGACCACGTGGCCCATTCAGTGGGCGTCTTTTTGTGTGCTGCTTTCCTGCACACAGCAGGAAATGGCAGCATGTTTTGCTTCAAACCAAAAAAGATGGATTTTCTGGGTCTTATTTTTTATGGAAAAATGACCAGAAGGAGTGGGAGACGCATGGGAGGTGGATGGCATCATCAAAAGGACTGGCAAACATCTGTAAGTGTCCAGTAACATTCGTGCTATAAAATGCTTGTCTGATGACACTCTCTGTCATGATATACAGAGAGACATAATTTTGCTGAAGTTTTTACAAGCGTTAAACATGAAGGAAAATTCCTGCTCCTTTATATTGAAGGAACCATTCTGTGAGGCTTACTGCTCAGTTCTAGATCATAAAATGTAATGAATTTCAGAAAAAGAACAGCTGAGCTTACTGGATGTTTGTAAAACTATTTTTTTTTTTAATATCTTTTTTTTTAAATAATTTTTATTGATTTCAACATACACATACACATAATATAAACAATAATATAAAACAAACTACCCCCCTCGACTACCCCCCGTGCACCCCCCCCCATCCGAGACCATCTCATAATCATTCATCCTCCTTCCAAAATTTTAATGATTCTTTTGAAGGCATTTGTCCCTTTCCCAATCTTAAAACATAATCCAAAAAGGGAGTCCATATTTCTCCAAAATCACTCTTCCTGGACATTCCCCTCTTTATTTTCATTTTACAAGTCAACATATCATTCAAAGCTAAATCCCAAATTTCTTTATACCAATCTTCTATTGTATAACTTCGTTGCCCTTTCCAATTTTTAGCAATCAGTATTCTAACGGGTGCCAGGAGGTTGTTTACCAATTCTTTGTTTATTATATGCTTATTCCTACTATCCCATATTGCTAGTAGAGCTAACTTCGGGTTTAATTCCAAACTACTTCCAATTATATCGCTTATTTCTTTACAAACCCTTACACAAAATTTTTGTACTTGTTCACAGCTCCACCACATATGAAAATATGTCCCAACCTCCTGACACCCCCTCCAACAATTCTTGGGCAATTTTTTATCAATCTGGTGAAATCTAACAGGTGTTAAATACCATCTCCAAACTGTCTTATAATAGTTCTCCTTAATTCTAATCGACAATAGCTTTAACATTCTTCCATTCCATATCCTCCCCCAATTATCTTCATTGATTTTTCCCCTTACATCTTCTTCCCATACCTCTTTTATAACCTTAAGTGAGTCCTGAAATTCTTCCTCTATTAATATTTTATATATCTCACTAGTGAGTCCTTTCTTAGCTCTAGCTTCTTCTTTTTCCCATGATTGTTCAATTAAATCTTCAAATCTAGTATTATTTCTACATTCCTTATTCTTTGTCCTCCATTCCTGTGTCCATTTTACCAATTGCAAACACTTGAACCACGCTATCTTTTGTCCTTTAAATAAGTCTTTAATATGCTCACTATCCTTCATCTTTTCCATCCAATTCCTTAATTTAATAATGTCTTGTTCTTTCAGTCTCGCTTCTATCTCTGGTTTTAATACTCTTGGGAAGTTTCCCACTACTACAACTGGGGCGAGCGGAGAATCCCCTGGTATCAACTTCCCTCTATACTTCTCCCAGATCATTAATATATTTTCCAACAATGGGTTGTCCAGTACTTTCAATTCTTTCTTTTGCATTTTAGTAAAAAATATATTTCGCAGTTTACATTCTATCTCTACTGTTTGCGATTCCAACCACTCCAAATCTTGCTCCCCTATAATAGCATAAATAACATATCTTAACTGATTAGCAATATAATAATTCTTAATATTCGGAAGTCCTAAACCTCCTTTCTTTTGAGCCTTATACCATAACCCCTTATTTATCCTAGCTCTTTTATCCCCATTACAATAAGCATTAATCATATTTTGCCAATTTTTAATCTCAGCTACTGATATTCTAATAGGTAACATTCTAAACAAAAAAAATAATCTTAGGTAATATCTTCATTTTAATAACCGCTATTCTACCAAACCAAGAATGTTTTAATTTTCTATATATCTGTAATTTCTCCCCTACCTCTTTTCTTAACCTTTCAAAATTAAGTTCCTCTAATCTATCTAATTCTCTATCTATATTAACTCCTAAATATCGTATTATATTTTTATGTCTTAATCCTAACTTAGCTTTACATTTCTCCATCTCTTCCTTGTTATAATTATACAACATCATTTCTGACTTCCCCCAGTTAACTTGTAATCCTGTAATTTCCCCAAATTCTCTCAAATGTTTCTGAATCAACTCCCCGCTTTCTAGGGGATCTTCTAATGTCAATAACGTATCATCCGCAAACATATTCATTTTAATCTTATCATTACTACCTATCCCCTTTAATCTTTCATCTTCCCTAATTACATTTGCTAAAATTTCTATGACTACTGCAAATAAAATCGGCGAAAGTGGACATCCTTGCCTAGTTCCTCGAGCTAGTCTTATTTGTTGCGTTAACCCATCATTAACCATTATTTCCGCTTTGTTATTTTTATACATCTGGTTAATCACTCCCATAAATTTATGTCCAAACCCAAATGTTTTTAATATTATTTTTAACGCTGGCCATTCCACACAATCAAAGGCTTTGAAAATATCTAAAGCTACTAATCCTGCTTTTAAATTCCTTTTTTTTATAATATTTATTATATTTATAACTCTCCCTATTAAATTCGGCATTTTCCTACCTACTATAAAACCACATTGATCATTTTTTATATATTTAAAAATAAATGTACCCATTCTTTTAGCCATTATTGCTGAAAATATTTTTGCATCCTGATTTATTAAAGATATTGGTCTAGAAGATGCTGGATCCGTCGGATCCTTGCCTGGCTTCTGTATTAAGATGACCATGGACTGATCCCATGATGGCGGAGTCATTCCTCCTTCTATTATGTTGTTATATAATTTTATTAATCTAGGTATTAAAATATCCTTAAATATTTTATAAAATTCCGGCCCCAATCCATCAATCCCCGGAGACTTACCTCCTTTTAGTTTTGCAATAATTCCCTCAATTTCTTTCTCAGTAACCAAGGCTTCCATACTCTCTTTATCTTGATCATCCAGTCTTATTTTCCATGTAAAACTATTTTTAAAGAATGTAATAGTTTGTAATCATCCTCTTAATCATGATCTTTCACTGACATGCATTAGCTCCCCATGAATAAGTTACTACATAAACTAGTCAAATTTAACAACTCAAGACATGGGATAAGAACTAAGATGGCTAGAATACAGAAGACTGTTTAAATGCAAAGACAGGGAAACATCATGGATTAGCATTTGGATTGCATTTGGAGAAGAGAAATTGCTTACTGATATTGGGTGGGCAATACCAATTTAAATCGAGCAATGTTCTGGCTTGATATATAAGCCATCTTCCTATATTGTGCAGAAAAGCAAGACACTAGCAAAGAGCTTTCCCCAACCTGATGCCCTATATGCTGGCTGAGGATGATGGGAGTTGTAGTCCAACACATCTGGAAGCTACCAGGTTGGGGAAGCCTACATAAGCATATTCATTCATTGATTTGATGTGTAGCCCGCCTTTCTACCAAGAAAATGGCACTCAAGGCAGCTAAGAATCATAAATAAAAGTTTGACAATGGGGAGAAAAGGGAATCAACACATTTGATCAATTCATAGGACAAAATGACGAGTTCCTCACATTTGCCAGTTTACAGGCAAATATTTGATTGCTCACACCAGTTATTGGCAATATCTCCAGCTAAAGCGCACTCTGTCCACCATCTATGGCCCATCAGATATGAATGCCTCAGATACCCTAAGGTTGTTGAAGGACTTCATTAACACAACAAAATCAGACAAACCTACCATAACAATGTACAAGAGTCTGTTGGCATAGGATAAAGTTGACACAGAAATACTAAGGAAAGAGTGGAACAGGAAACTGGAGTATCTATCAAATACATCCAGGATGATGGAAACAGGCTTGGGCTTCCATTCAGCACATCTCTCCAGACCTAACATTGCGCTTAATTCAAAAAAAATCATATATTGCACATACAGGAGCCCACAATATTGTTGGGGGTGGTGGGAAATCTAGAGTCCTCAGATAAGTGCTGACACTGCAGCACAAAGGGTGCATTATTGGTCCACATGACATGGCATGTCTGGCTAGACGTTATTTTTCGAATTAATTTCATACTAGATGCATAATTACAAATCAAGGATATTCATGTACTCCTTAAGTACGTTCCAATCATATGGAAACTCTCTGAAAATAGCTCTTATAGGCTTTTATGACAGCCAAGAGGAAGATATTTCAAAGCTGAAAAGAAAAAAGCACCCCATCCGTAACACATGGGACCGGAAGTGTTGTAACTATGGTAATTTTTGTTGTTGTTTTTAATTATGTTTTTGCTGTTGATGTCTTTTGTTTTAATAGGGTATGCATTCTATGCTGATTCTGTTTTGTTTTTTATATGTAAAAATGAATGAAAGTATTGATACAAAAACATAAATAAAAACTTTATTAAAACAATAAAATAAAAATAATATTAATGCATTAAAAGCACAATTAAAAACACAAGAGTAATGGAATGAAAACAACTAGGGATGTGCATCATATCGGACCCAATACCTGATACCGATACAAATTAGAGGAAATCAGGCATCCAATGTCCGATTCCGATGCTGGCTGCAGGAGGTCCGATTTCTCCCGATCTGATTTTTTTCGATCTGATTAATATTGGAAAAAATCAGAAAATTGATCCTCCATTTTATGTGTTTTCGCCATAGGCTTGCATTGGGGGAAAGAAAGCTTTCCCCTAATGCAAGTCTATGGAGAAAACATGGCGGCGGGTGAGTGGGGACCTCCCTCTCCTTCCCTCTCCCTACACACACTCCTTACCTGCTGCCTCCTTACATCCGCCCACTGCTTCCGTACTACTGATAAACAAGCCTTGTGGCCTATTTCACAATAGATCGCTGGTGCGCCGGGTGACATAATCAATTGGTGTGCAGTCGTTCTACTGTGGAACAGGCTGCAAGGCCTGTTTATCAGTAGTACGGAAGCAGCGGGTGGCAGCTGACGACAGCAGTTGGTAAGGTGCCCAAGTGGGAGGGGGAGGGGGAGGGAGGGGGAGATCCCCCCTTACCTGCCAGCGTTCCACACTGCCGTCCATTGCTTCCGTCTACTGAGAATTAGGCTTTGTGGCCTGCTTCTCAGTATAGCAACAACGTGATGGATGTCACCTGGCGCGTTGTCGCTCTACTGAGAAGCAGGCCGCAAAGCCTAATTCTCAGTAGATGGAAGCAGCAGATGGCAGCGCTGGACGCCGGCAGGTAAGGAGCGTGAGGTGGGAGGGAGGAGGAGATACCCCCCTTTCCTGCCGGCATCCCGCGCTGTCGTCCGTTGCTTCTGTCTACTGCTAATTAGGTTTTGTGGCCTGCTTCTCAGAACAGTGCGATGCAACGGGTGATGACGTCACCTGTCACGTCATTGCTCTACTGAGAACCAGGCCGCAAAGCCTAATTAGCAGCAGACAGAAGCAGCAGACGCCAGTGGACGCCAGCGCGAGATGGCAACAGGTAAGGAGTGCAAGTGGGGGGAGAGGGGAGGGCAGCCATTTTAGGTGTTTTCCCCATAGACTTGCATTGAGGGAAAGCTTTCTTTCCCCCAATGCAAGCCTATGGGGAAAACACCTAAAATGGCAGTCCGATATCAAAATCGGAACTTCCGATTTTGTATTGTTATCGGATCGGATCTGGACATCCGATTTTAACGATATGATATTTTACAAAATCTGAAGTTCCAATTCCACATCCCAAAAAGAACACCCAAACCAACACACCCGCTTACATGTCAAAAGTGTGCTTAGCTAAAAATGTCTTTGCCTGCCAGCAGAGGAACGGCAGAGAGGGAGCGAGCCTAGCCTCCTTCACCAGGGAACTTCTGAAATGGAATGATCTCCCTGATGAGGCCCACCTGGCGCCAACCCTGTTATCTTTTCGGCACTAGGTCATAACTTTTCTTTTCTCCCAGGCTTTTTAACAGCTTAAGTTGAGGTTTTAACTGACTTTGTGGCCAGGCTTAAAGTTTAAAATGTTTTAAATGTCAGCTGTTTTATGTTTATGGTTTTAAATTTTGTATATTGTCTTTTTAGTGTTCAATCTTTTAATTTTTGTAAACTGCCCAGAGAGCTTTGGCTATGGGGCGGTATATAAATGTTAATAATAATAATAATAATAATAATAATAATAATAATATATGCTGGCTGGAGATGATGGGACTTGCAGTCAAACACATTTGGAGGTCAGCAGGTTGGGAGGCTGCACTAGTATATAATTTCTCAAACCAACATCATTTCCCTCTGTGAGACTAAGCACTCCATTTCTCCTGTCTTGTACTATTTGTGCAATATCACATGTGAGTGTTGCTGATGTGTGGTAGAATGGGGAAAAGAAACTGAATGATACATTCTAAGCAAGGCTGATATTTTATTTGCACAAGAGGAAAGCACTAGAGGTAAACTCAAGCCAGTTTAAGCCTAATATGTAAAAATGGCGTATGTATTTGCAGAAAAGGTATAAAAATGGGCTTTCCTCTGACTTGTGGTCTGAATGGGAAAAAGTTAGTGTATCTCGAGACTGCATTTCATGGGGCAATAGTACAGCCATTGTCTTTATTGCAAGAAAGACCCTGTTAATTCATGAGTATGTGAAATGAGAAAAGTAGATGCATTTAACCTCTGAAAGCTTCGAGGGTTAAGAAACGGCAGGTGGAAGCTAAAGCTGTTGATGCTCCAAGGAGTCCTGGGAGACAAGCTGGGCCAGGTCTCCTTTCCACGTAGAGATTTGTGTGTGTGTGTTTTCTTTTCATAAGTTTTGTTCAGAGAGGGGGAAAGGCTTTGTCAGGACAAGCTGACAAGGCATTCTTAAATTTGGGATTTGGGTTTCATTACATTTTTTTTTTTACAAAGTTCTCTCTGTAGTTCCAGTAAATAAAACTGTGTGATGGGTAGAATTTTGGATTTCTGTACAAATCAATATTCTTTTTTGATTGAAGATGCTGCAATTACATTCTTGCCTAACAACTGGAGCAAGCTGCTGGGTTCTGTGCAGGTGTGAGACAGGAAGTAATTATTGACAGCAGCCGCCATGCAGAGATAAAAATAAAACAAAAACAAAAATTCCTTCGAAGAACCACATCCTTTTCGGAACCTCATTGCTTCCCGTGCAATGCTTCAGCCAACGACTGCAATATCTGGAATTTAAAATAAAAATACTGGCACTACTCAATGTGCAGACTATTATTCAGCTCCTTTGAGGTTAGATTTAGAAATAGCAAATATAAAAACTGCCAGTTTGCATTGTTTTATTTTCCAGCACATGTCCCAACACCCACGAGCATGAGGGCACACAAATAGAAGATCATTCTTGCAATTATTAACATCGTCTGTACATGTTTTCTCTACATTACAAATACTCCATCATATGCCAGAGATTATATTAATGAATAACATTATTTGATAAAGTAGAAATCCGACTACTGTTACTTTGGGATGAAAATTCAAAGCAAAGGCACTTGTATGGTATTGATAGGAAAGGGACAGAGTCCTCATTTGTGGCATGCTACTGACCCTAGTGGAGTCATTGAAGTTGGCACAATCCTGTGCTGGTCCTGGGTCACAGTACTGGCCAAAGGTATCTTGCTACCTCAAGCAATATGGCAGTGCCACTGCCTTTCTACCCATTTCTTCTTGCTGTGGCCCGCTGACCCAACCCACCTGGCTGGCTGGCTGTTCACTCCTGCCTGCCCAGCCTCTGCTCCTGCCTTGTGCCTCACTATAGGGCTCCCACGAGAGGCTGGCCAAACTATTACATGAGGTCGGCCAGCCACAGCTGGGGTGCAAGGCAGGGGCAGTGACCAGGCAGGCAGGAGTGAATGTCCAGCTCGGATGACTGAACAAATGAAGTATGGTAAGTCAGCTGGCTGGCCAAGTGGATGGGGTGGTCCAACCACGGCTACAGCCATCCACAGTAAAAAGAAGTGGTGGCCCTTCCTGGCAATTTGCCATTCTTCCTGCTCTTCCTCCTGATGTGAGCGCATACTGGTAGGGACAGCCCTGCTGGACCAGCATTTATTTAGTTCTATTTACATTTTATCCGCTGGAGCAGCTTAATCGGTAAAACAAGATAGTCCCTGCCAATAGGCTTACAATCTAAAAAGACATTACGCCCAAGGAAAAAGAGATGGGAAATATTTCATTTCATTTATTGTATTTCTATAATGCCCTATAGCTCTCTGGGCAGTTCATATATTTTTTTAAAAAATTAAAACACATTATATGAAGTATAAAAGCATTTGTGTAAGGACATAAAACAGTGAACACACACAACAACACATATCTAAAACAGTTTTAAACCATCAGCCACAGACAATCCAGGACCAGATCAAAAAGATACCTTATATGCTGCCAAATGCCGGAGAGAAGAGCACAGTTTTAACATGGGCCTCTTTTGCTTGCTTCAGGGCTATAATGGTGAAAGTAGCTACTGCAGATGAAGAGATTAGTCTGCAGGACTAATGCTTATACCAGCCCTCTTGTGTAGTGAACAAAGTGGATCTGCAACTTTACATTGTCTGTTGTAAGACAACTCAATGGCCTGGTTGAGAAATATGTATCTGTAGACCAAGACATGCACAAGCTTTGTGCTCATGTACTTCATCCTCATGCTGCCCCTTCCCTCTTTCCTTCTCAGAAAACTGTGATTTGTCCAGGAGATCTTCATAAATCATAATTTACTGTTATGTCTGAACCAAGAAACTATAATTACCAGGATTAGAACAAGCCATGATCTTAAACTATGGTTTGAAGTTGGTTTAAGATCCTGGGCTGTTCTGTTCCTGGTAATCATAGTTTCTTGATTCAGATATAACAGAAAAACATGATTAATTGATCATAGTTGACCATAGTTTGCCATTCTGTCCAAACTCAAAAACTATGGTTAATTGAAGGTTTCATGGGAGGGTCACAGTGCAAGGGGTAGTGCAAGGATGGAGTAGTGCAAGGAGGGAGTGTGTGGGTCCAAGGCTCATTGTATGTTGAAGATTCATTGTATTAATACATTGATCTTGGCCAATGTATTAATTTCAAGGTTCCCAAAAGTAGTCTATTGTCATGCAGGATGGAACTCTTAAGTGAAAGGAAGGGATATATTGTATTTCATGTTTCTTTTCTTACAGAAACAGTTCCAAGATTTTGATGCACTGAGATTAAGTTATCCAATTTAAACTGCATAGCTAGCAGCCTAGCTTGGTCATGCTTAGATAAACTGTGTGGGAACACGCCATTGATGCCAATAACTCTGAAACCCTCCTGTATCATATTGAGTCCTTTGGCCTTTTCAGCCATCTCCTGTTTACATAAGATTCCTATTTAAATGACATTTTAACACATACCACCAAATCACCTAACACCTGTTTTATCTTACATTAAAGAGGATCTATTCCTGGGCTGCCCTTTACTTCCTGCTGTGAAATTGTTTCCTTCAAGTTGAAGAGGGTTTAATATGATCTTCTTCCAAAGTTTAATTTATGTTAGCTTTATTTAACTATAGATAACCTTTCTAGTTAATCAAAACCTGTTGGAGAATAGAGACATTTTGGCTATTGGACAGTATAGAAATATAATCAATAAAAGACATGCGTACGTTTTAGAAACATAACTAAAATATATTCATGAGGTACAGACTTTGTGACTCAGTATTAGAAAGATTTTGACACAGTAAACAATGAGTCATTTAGTAGGTCCTAGATTGCCCTTGGCTGATTGTTTAAAAGTTGTTTTTAGATATATGTTGTCTGTGTGTGTGGCATTTGTTTATACTAGCTGTTCCCGTTGTGAACATTTTTGCAATGATGTGTGTGTAACTTATGATTTAGTAACTTTGCTAATCAACTGTTTTATCCGATCTTGAGATTTCACAACATTGTATTAAATTTGTATGAAAACTGCTAGAGATAGATTGGTACTAGTAAGCAAAAAAGTTGTTCAGTTTTGAAAGCGTTTTCACACTAAAAAGAACCTCTGCTCCATGGTCAAAATGCAAACCTCCAGGACTCCCAGTCCAGACCTCCAGGCTCTTCTGAGGTCTCACCCCTTCATTGGCCCCATTACAGATTACCAATATTATTTACTCCAGTTACAATGACTGATTCCTTCCAACTGTAAAGGGGAGGGGGCTCATGCAAGTTGGGGAAGGAGAATGCTTAAGATGCAAATGTCTTCCCCCCTGTTGTGCACTGGACAAAATTAAGAGTCACTTCTGTAACTCCACCCATTTTTGCTCTAGCTCAACTCACTTTGGCTCTAGCTCCACCCACTGCAGGAATGTGGTGGTGGTGAAACTCCAGACAGGTTTTGATTGAGGTAACCTGGAACTCAACAGGAAAAAGGTCTCCCACCTCAACTGTGGGAGACTGAAGGGCCAGATTGGGACCACAAGTGGACTGGATTCGGCCCCCGATCTGAGATTCTGCATCCCTGCTGTATGCAATCCCCAGTGCCTTGGTTTGTCCCTCAATAGTGAATGCCTGCAATTGTGTATTGCCTACCCATTCAGCTCCATGAACAAATTATTATAAACATTAACAATTAATTGCAAAGCTGTCCATTTATTTTAAGGGGTGTGATTATTTTTCTGCAAACTTAGGCATTGACAGCTTTCATTTGAGACCATTCTGAACTCAATCAGATAATTTTAAAAAATGTTATCCGGAGTGAACAAAAATCCGTGCTCCATATTAATATATTGATAATTTTATGTAAATGGTTTTTTGACTTTGTATAATATTTAATGGTTTTTAATATTGACCACCAAGAGAGCTTTGGCTATGGGATGGTATAGAAATAATATGAATAAATGAATGAGAATATAAAAGCAGCTCTAGTTGGGATAGAAATTAATCGGATTTTACCCACAGCGAGGTATTGCTTTGTACAGTCATTACGCTAAGACTGCAATCCTAAATGCACTTACTAGGGAGTAAAACGCAGCTGGACATACTTTTGATGAAACATGCACAGGATTGTGCTGATGTTGGATTGGGGATAGTGAGAAAGAGACAGGATCCGCACAGCAGGGCGCTGAAGCTGTACCTATTGACCTATATTAGTCTGGATTTTCAAGTGACCAAACTGTGCTATGCAAAAATGAGAGTTTACAAACTGCTATTTAAAACATAAAAAAGGAAAGCTGAGGATCTTGGGATACTTAACGAGGTGTTAAATCCAACTTTTGGATGATGAACCTGCATACCTGTGGAAGAAACATGGTCTTGGCTGTTACTATCCACATGACATATTTGTTCTGTGGATGGACAAAGTTTTACTCTCAAGAGATAAACATCAGACACTTTCCACAAACAGTGCATTGGCTTTTTTTTTTTTTTAAATCATTACAGACCAGACTTGCTGAAGAAACTGTGGGGAAGAAACTTGGAAACTGATATAACCAGAGCAAGGCTGTGAGAAGCATGCCATGTCTAGTACTCCTGAAACTGCCATGACTTTGGCATTTGGGATGAGAAGTTAGCAAAATATGAACAGAATACAGGGAAAAGGCTGTGCATTTATGTTAGCGTACCCTGCTGCAAGGAATATTTTTAAACAGCTGGGTTCTTGCAGGCAAAGTTCAATGAAGAGGCCACCATGGCTTGTATAAAAGATTAAATAAACAGATGTAATTTGAAGTGGGCTCTATTATTTTGAGTCATACTTGGTTTAAATCAGTCCCTTAGATGCAATCTGATTTCATCATTGTTCTCTATTAACTAATGAAATGCCAGGAAGACTTGAATTACATCAGTATCTGAGGTTTGAGAAGGCTCCAAAAACTGTGCCCTTTTCTACAGGATTCTGCTTGCCAATTTGGGAAGAGCTTCAGGTTTTTATTTTGAACACTAACAATCCATATAGACTGTGAATGAAGAACAGGCGACATGTTATCACCCAAATGGAGTACAAATGATCATATTTAGTTTTAAAAAAGGAAAAGAAAACACCCTCTGTTATCCATCTTAAATGTAATTAGTTCCTGCCTTTAGTCATTCATTATAATCTTTTGCTTCCTGTACTTGTATAAATAATGTTATCAACTGTTTTGAGAAAACCTTCCTACACGTTCGAATGTTGCTGTGTGCTTCCCCAAGGAGGTGGCATGAGAGACACCAGGCCTGAAAGGGCTGCCCTTGCCATTTCTGCCACCCAAAACAGTGGAAAGAGACTGTTTGATGCAGTAGATGAAACATATTCAGAAAATGTATTGCAAACTCAAGTTAGGATATAATTACATTCAAGAAATCCTTAAAATATCTCATGAAAGCAGCAATTATTTGTGGATAAATTCAAGTAGAGGTATGACTAATGCTAGTTCCCAGAATTCTGGCTTTCAGATGTTTTTGTTTTTAATGCATTGTGTCTAAGGCCTTGTTCCTACAATCAGTTCTATAGAAGGAGGACCCACAGACAAATAAAATAACTGATGTATTAGTTGCATGGGTTTCATTATGGATCTCCAGGTGGAATGTAAAAGTTTTGATTACACCAAGGATTCTCAAACTTTCTACCTGCAGGGCTCATTTGAGAGAACTGCAGAATTATTGAGTCCCACCAGCAACGAATGATAGTGCAGAGGCACACCTGATCAGAAAATGGTGGTGGATTGAGGTGGAGTTTGGCATAATCCCCTGGCAATTATTGATATCAAGTTCTATTGATATCTAATTCCCGTTTGGAAATGTTTAAATACTTTGCCGCAATGATGTCCTTGTTTTGGCACTAAAGATGCTTCCAGATGAAGCTTTTATGGCACCATTGCCCTCATTCACAGAATTTAATGGGGTGTCCAGATGATATGATTTCCCACTAAATACCTTCTCATTGGTAGCACTAGGAGCCCTCTGTCTGGAAGCAATGCCAATATCCTGAGATGCCTCATTTCACTGCAGTCAATTATGTTGTTGTTGAAAATATATGGAGGGCTCCTTTCAAATGTAATAATTTGCATTGGCGCCAAACTTTCAAATGTAATAATTTGCAGTGGAACAAACTGCCATCAGAGGTCCACCATGCGCTGTCATTGCAGGCTTTTAAGAAGGCCTTGGAAACGTATTATTTTACCGTAGCCTTCTCTTGAATGGCTGCGGTTGCTACTGTTATTACCGCTGTTGTTTTTGCTGGTTTTACTATTGGCTTTTATTATTGTTTTTATTGTTGTTTTATTGTGCTTATGTTTTTATTGCTTTAAATTTTTTAAACTGTTTTTATGTGTTTTATTGTTGTGGGCCACCATGGGAATGCTTATGCCCTGAAAGGCAGCTCCAAAATATTTTAAATAACTAACTAAAATAATCAATGGAAATCTAGGGGTGATAAATTCAGGATTTTATATTGCATGAAAAAATAGTCCACAGCCTCATATCTGGAGGATGTAAGTCTTCTCCAACCGAGTATGTGCTACACAAGTTTTAGGGAAAAAGTATCAGGTGCTATTGCAGTTTTGTATTGAGATTCACTGAAAAAAATTCAAAGCATCCTGATGATTAAATAGACCGAGCTACTTACCATGTAGGGATTGCAACTGTGCTATTAGCTCTTTCAATATATTTTGACAATGCATTGGAGAAAAGAAAGCACAATATCACACATTTTACCTTCTTTTTAATTGAAAAAATAAATTTAGGACATGTTTGTAAATGCTAGCTTACTTTCATGGACAAAAATTCTGCTTTTTATGATTTGGGGAGACAGATGCAGTAGGTTACTGAGCCAGATCTGGAGCATGCTCTAAAAGCCTGGGGACTTATTATCTTGGACAGAATAATAAGCTTGCACTTGCTCCATATGTGCCTTACAGGCAAGAACTACATACTTCAAACCAGCAGGAAGCAAGCTGAGAGTGACAAATGATGATTTAGTATTACAATCCTTGTTGGATGGAGTGAGGCTCACATGGCAATATTTCAGGGTTTTCCCCCTGCACTGACTTGACTTTTCAGTCAGTTCACACTAGTTATGTATACATTATCCCAGTCTTCTGTGTGGTTCGACTCATACTCAGAATGCAGGGTAACTTCAGTTCTGAAGTTAGGGTGACCCGATAAAATCCTGGTCAGAGCTCATGTAACTTTAACAGTTGTAGAGAAAAGGGAATTTCAGCAAGTGTCATTTGTATGCAATTAGTTCCTGGTGAAATTCCCTCTTCATCACAACAGTTAAAGTTGCAGACACTATACTAGAGTGACCATATACAAAAGAAAGCAGGGCCCCTGCAACTTTAACTGTTGTGATGAAGAGGGAATTTCACCAGGAACTAATTGCATACAAATGACACTGGCTGAACTTCCCTTTTCTCTACAACTGTTAAAGTTACACGAGCCCTGACCTGGATTTTATCTGGTCACCCTATCTGAAGTGCCAAGCTTTATTTTTCTGCTAAATGTTTCAAAAACACCCGTTCTCCCCTACCCTCAGTTCTTTCTCCCATGCTGCCTTATCTTTTTGCTCTTCTTTGCCATCCCACCACAGTGGTTGATGTAGAATTAGGGGTTCATCAGCCAAGCATTTTATCACACGCTTGCTACTGCCCACTCACGGTTTTTCGTGCGTCCTTTAGATGACGCCATCTGCCTCCCGCATGCCTCCCACTCCGTCTTGCCTTTTTTTTCCAACACAAAATGGACTCTTTTTAATCTGACTTTATTTTAGGAAACAGAATGTGCTGCAATTTCCTGCTGTGTGCAGAAAAAGCAGCACGATAAAAACAGATCCTGAATGGGTCACGTGGTTTTTTGTTTACTTAATCTTTCTTCTCCAGGAAGAAAGAGGAAGTATTATGGGACAGGATCGGGGGAGGAGAAGTGATGGTAGGGAACCACGATTTCTCCGACATCTGTTGACGCTCTTAGACAGTTGGTATTGATAATGAGTTATTCATTTTGATAAATTAACTTCTTTGGGAAGCAGCAGTTATAATGCAAATGCAGCACAATTTTAGACAACTGCACATTCTTATGTTATAGTCTGGCCTTAAAAATATTTTAGGTGTAACCTGGGGGAAAGAGCGATGGGCAAATATTCCCCGTGTGAATGATTTACTCTGAAAGTAACAAATTCATTTATGTGAGCTCAGATGAGAGTTCTCTTTAACGCAAATGCTCATTCTGTGTATACGGGTTTTTTGTGTATGTGCAATACCAAGCTGTAGTTTGGAATTGCATCACCATGTTATGTGGTCTGTGTGATGATGCCATGTGATGTTTACTCACTGTCACTGATTGCTGGTATAAAGATGGACCAGCAGAATCTTCCTCATCAGAGCCAGAGCTGTGGCAGCAGAAATAGTAAGAAGACTGCTTCAAGTACATTTTTTGGGAGTGGCTGGGTTGAGGTGGTAGCATGATGGAAAATTTAGGGAGGGATCTGTATACTACTTTACTTTACATGCTTTGAAGCTCACAAGCAATTCTGAACTCAATCGCCAATTCATAATACATCAATCCAGGCTCACTACAAAGTTGAGCATTGCAAACTGATGGGTTTCCACGAACGAGACGAATTTCATAATGCAGATTCAGTGACTTCACTAGGGGGAAAGTGGATAGAAGTAAAGATACTGGAGGAATTCCATCCTTGAGAATTCTGATATGGACTCTTATTCACACCACTAGTATACAGATTGGAACTTAACTTTCTACTAGATTTCACACTTCTCCACATGTTCCAATGCAGTTCTTGGCTCAAGTGTATCAAAAAGTGTTTTTAAGTGCATATTTTGGGAGAAAGTACATTTAAAACCCAGCATTTAAATATGTACTTAAATGAATTTTAAAACCACGGATTAAAGCAAAAACAGGATAGAACAGACTCATGTATGAATACATGTGAGTGACTTGAACCGGAAATAAAGTGATTTGTCCATATCTATGTAGAAGTTTGAAACTAAATGTTGTTGACAGTAATTTACAGAAGATCCAAAACCCAAATGCCATTGTCCTCAAAACAGGTTAACGCTGGAGATTCATCCACCTCCTTGTGGTCTTTGGGAAACAGAAACTGTTGAAGTGCTAAAGGCAGCTGTGCTGAAGAGATTAGAACAGCCTTCCCCCACCTGGCTCCCTCCAGATGTCTAGGTTTGCAACCACATCATTCCCAGGCAGCATGGTCAATGGCCATACTGGCTGTGGATGATGGAAGCTGTAGACAAACACATCTGAAAAGAAGCCAGGTTGGGAGAAGACTAGGGGCTCATCTACACCTAAGGGTGTAGAGGGAGGGAGGATTGTAGACTCACTTGCTTCCACAATTCTCCCCTAGCATCTGGACAGCCGTGCAATGTCCCAGAAGGGAAAAGGGACATTGCGGGTGCCATATTTTTTAAAAGAGGAGCCATGTGCTGCGAAAAAGGTAAGCAACTCCCTCACCAAATCCTGCACCGAATCCCCCACCATCCCAGGGATGGCAAAATTGCTGCCCCCACCCCACCCCCATGGGCACGGAGCCACCCCGTGCAGCTTCATGCCTGCTTGAGGACCTGGGAGGCTGCGCCACACCAGCCACATTCCTCGGGATCATCCCGGGACCACAGAAAAACCGGGATAGACCTGGTTTAGTTATCCCAGGGTCATTTCTAGGTCATCTCTGGTTGAACCCGGGCTGGGATCCCCTGTGCATCATATGGACACACAGGGATGACCTAGAGACGACCCCCGGATAAATGACTGGTGTAGACATGGCCTAAGGTAGATCTTTCAGGCCAAGTTCTATATTTGTAACAAAGCTCTTCTTTTTCTTCTCCTTCCCCTTCCCTTGCTGAGCCTTAAAAAAAAAAAAAAAAAAAAAAAAAGACCAGAGGACATCCCTAGAAACACATCACAACAATATAGAACAGTGTCAAAGAAAGTTTATCCACAGTGGTATTATGGTTTGGATTTTCAACCAGATTTCTTCCCTTTTTCCTGCAGTGTGTACTACATTTTAATTCTCTTTAGATCCTCTTCGTATCTTGTATTCCCATGGCATCGAAGGTTTCTTTTTCTGGAGCTTTATTTACAACTGAATTGGATTTTAAACAACTTAGTCACATACTGTTTAAACTAAAGTGCTTCTTGCTTTTAAGATGATTTAGTCACACCAAAATTAGTGAAGGTATCCCACTTTGTGCAAGGTTTCCTTATTTTTAGACTTCATTTTAGACTTTTTTTTTAATTGAAGCTGGCACTGCTTTCCTGGCAATATGGTTTATTTACAATCATCTTCCCCAACTAGGTGCCTTCCAATGTTTTGGACCATAGCTCCCAGGATTCCTGACCATGCTTGCTGGGGCTTATGGGAGTTAAAGTCCAACACATCTTGGAGAGGGCAGAAGTTTCCAGAAAGTCTTTAAAGACAGCGTATTACCATAGACCAGCCTGGATGTCACCTGAACATAAATAACCAAAGCAATATCCCCCACTTTCCAGATTGGGTCATAATTAGAGTATCAGCCTAAGCTGGTAAAAGATACTCCTGCCCATGCTGCTGCCGAGCTTCTTCCATTAGTGCCAAGTCGAGGAGCATTCCCAACCTGCACACAGGGGGAGTACAATCCCATCTAAGAGCAGATACAATTCTCTATCCAGATTAGTTAATTTCCCTACCCGCATTAGAGCTGAATTAGCCTGAAGTGCATATTGATGGCACTTCAGCCCAAACTTCTGAGTGACTTCCTCCAGTGGTTTCACATAGATGTTGAAAAGCATACGGGACAGGGTGGAACCTTGCAGCACTCCGTAGGCTAATGGCCATGTGTTGGAGCAAAAGTCCACAAACACTACCTTCTGAGACCATTCATCCCAGAAATAGTGTCTAAACCTGGTTTCTGCCAACCATGGTTACAAATCCATACCACAGTTTGAACTTCCAACGTACAAGAGGAAATCATAATTTACAGCTGCTTGTCTGCTTTTGTTTTCCCATATGCTCAACACTCAGTTTCATGGGTTCTTAATTCACTCTTGTCTGCATGATGCAGTAGTCTCTTGAGCAATGGCCTTAACTGTGGTTTGTCAATGGCTTGTGAATTCAGTCATAACAGTAAACCTTAATGGAAAACAATGTAGCTTGCAAGTCAGCTTCCAAGTGAGGTTAATATTTCAGTCATCTGATGATGTGGACAATGTCTGCTAAACTTATGCCAGTATAAATGCCTTCACATTGCCATGTTGGCATCGCTCTGCTGCCAAACCCCACAGTATCACTGCTGCATGGTGGCAGTGAGTAATCATCACAGGGAGGAGGCAGCGTGGTCTTTCTGGCAGTCATGCAGTTCACTGCCCCCACCCTTTGTCCAGCTTCTGGCGACCAATCAAAAGTTGCCTTCCACCTGGGAACACCCCTGGCAAAACACCAGAGCAAGGACAGACAGTGGAAGAACCAGAGTGACCTTGCTCCAGCAGGAAAAGTCAGATTAATTCCCTTGAGGGCTGTGAGGTGGCTGCTGCATCGTATAACCAATACAGCACCATCATGCAGCCACCACGGGGCTTTTAAACTGTCCCTAGTCTTTAAATGTGCCACAAGATTCTTTGTTGGTTTTGCTGCATCAGAGAGCACAGCTGACTCTTTAGAATTTGATACAACCAAAATTTGATATTTTGGTTTAGTGGCCATGGTTTGCAAACTGAACATAGGTTCAATGTAAAAGTAAAAACAAGCTATGGCTTTCCAAATCATGGCTCGGTGTGATGTTTGAATGCAGTCTTAGACTGCAACGTTACGTTAATTGGTCCCAAAATTTGAAAATAATTTTCTGCATCTAAAATATAAAGGGTTTGTCATCATTCTGTAAATGTAGCTTTTTGTTGTTGTTGGGTTTGTTTGTTTTTTACATATGCAAGTTGTCTAATCAGTTGATGCGAAGTCCTCCCTGTTGGGTAACTTTTCCATGTGATGAATCATTTCTTGGGATCATGACCTTTTGTCTTGCAGACAAGACACAGGTCATGTCTGTATTACTCCCTGTGACAGCGTCTGTTTCCTCTGTTGCTGATACACTACTGGTCATGCAAGCACCATGACTAAAAGTCCCTAGATTTAAATGAACTTTTACTGCTATACAAGTACTGGACTTTATCTTTTATCTCTTATAAGCTTAGCAATGTGGGTGTGTGGATGTGGAATGGGACATGAGGGGAAGCAATGGTAGCACTCCTAGTTGGTTCTGCCCCTCCAGTGTATGAGGTCTGGTAGACCAAAAGTTAGAAGCTGCAGTGTTTGTGTGTCTCCCTGGAAGGGAGTTCTTATTACTGTTAATATTAAAGTGGCATTTGTTTTCTTACTGAATATGGCCACTAGAACCATTAATGGCTTTGCTACCCACAACCACTGTACTGAACCATGTTTCTGGTGACATTAATTTCCTGGCAATATTTCAGAACGTCATCCAGAATTGATGAGTACATTCTTTTTTATATCGAGGTCTTAGGATGCCTTGTTAATTCAGATTTCACAAGTGCTTTAAAGGGAAACTCATGACATCATATTCCTCCAAAAGCCCCATCAGAAGGTCACACTACAGATTTCCTAAACAAACATTGAAGCCCATTTTTCCCCTGCTCCAAAATCTTCTAAAGCCACAGGTGTGGCAATAATACTTGTCAGCAATTTAAATCTTACATGAACAGCCATTTTACAGGAACATAACAGATGTTTTATGTCCTAATCCTACTGAGATTTTTTTTAAAGAAGGATGTTAGATTCCATCTGTAGTCCAGAATTCTAGACAATTCTGTTAATTACGTTAGGTCTGAGCTGCTTCAAAGTGGATTTATTGGGTGGTAACCTGAATTTTGTTGCTAATCCAAACTCAGACAGGTGGAAGGCCTCCCAAGTTGTGATCTGTATCTTTACACTTTACTGAACTCATAATTCATTAAATCTTTCTGACATCTGGAGACTTTCTATCAAAATCTTCAAGATTATACATACCGTCTTGCCCCACACAACAGTTCTGCCTGCTTCAATTATGTTGTTTTTGTAATTGGCCTGTCTTCTATTTTACACAGTGCCTATATTGGCTCCCAAACTGTCTCAATCTATTCTCCTGTTTTCTGTCTTTATAAATGAATCTGCCTCTATTTACTTTGGAACATCAACCACACAGAAAGAAATAACAGTGGACAAAATGAAACGGGGGACTGGAGCATTGGAAAGCCATAAATCATAGAGTTAGAGCGAAATCCTAGACTCAGAAATACATCACACATTGATCAATGGGGCTTACTTTCTTGAAATTTCATCAAAGATTACAACCTTAGGTTGGAATCCAACGTTCATCTATTTAGGAGTAAGTGCCACTGAACTTAATGGGACTTTTGAGTAAATACGTTTAGAATTTCACTAACACTGAAGTATTATTCAAGGAGGAATAGGGATTGTGTGGCCTGCAGATGTTGCTGCACTGCAACTCCTATCATCCTTCATCATTGGCTATGCTAGCCAGAGATGATGGGAATTGTAGTCCAACAACATCTGGAGGGTTACACATTCCCCATACCTGCTGTAAAGATTCTTTAGTCCATGATTTTGAGATATTGCTTAATAATCTTTTAATTGGAGGGTGTATTCCTAATTCTTGGAAATAAGTACACATTATTAATCTACAATATTGCCATATAGCTACTGAATCCAGATACTGTAGTATTCATGGTAATGTTGATGAAAAACAATTTGGGTTCATGTCTTCTCGACAAATTTCAGATTCCATTAGGTATTTTAAAAACATTATTACAGCCACCTGTAACAAGGGCTCATGAGGCTTTCCATCACTTCAACTGGCTTCCCCTCCCCCCGAGTGATAGATGTCAATTACCTAAGCTAAATCCATGTAAATTTCTATGTGTTAACTGTAAAACTACTATACCAGTCATACGAATCCCCTAAAATTACTCTTGATTTGTCTTTCAGAGGAACCAAACAAAGATGCTTTCCAGAACAGGGCAGGTTGGCAGAGCTTGCAGAATGGAGCTCTGCTGACCTGTCCTCTTCTAGTAATAAGTGTTTCCGCTCATTTCCAGGGTTCCTTTCATAAGTACTAGTTCCTGTTGCACTTGCTAGGGTAACTGAAACAGCGGACGCATAGCAGCAGAATTAAATACTGTCCATTATGTGCAGCTCTCTCAGAATTCTTGCAGTGGAAAAATTGATTCTACTTGAGAGATGTTTCAGTCATCCAGCTGAGGTAATCAACTACAGATATAGCATACATTCTTGGGGCTAGCTTTGCTATCGGCTGACTCATAAAGAATGATGTGGCTGACATCAGCTTTTTAATAAGCTTAGTGTGATTCACAAGTATGCAAGAAGAGAAGAGGAGTGGACAGAGATGAAGGTGAGAAACAGCATGAGGAAAAAGCAGATAAAGAGCTGTTTTTCTTGGAACAGAGTTTGTCTAATCATTGGCCTACACAGGACTCATTCCAACATATGATCTCACTTCCTTGTTGATACCACCTCGCAAAATACAGGTTCGCAGTATGTCAGTGCAGGGAAGGTCATCTCTGGCTATGGACTCTGTCACATATTTCTCTGCTTGAGAGATAAAATGATGGAATACTAAATGGCATTATAGCTTAAAGCCAAAGCAATCCAGTTATGAGGCTTTGTAAAAAGAGATAAGGATATGAACTGGTGGCTTGTATCAGTGGCCACCTGGTGATTTCTAGGACATGTGAAGGATCAATTTAAAAGTATTAACCTCTGGAAGTAATTGGGATAAGTGAAAAACACCCCTGTCAGTCCATGTCTTCCAAATTACAAGTTGTGGTCAATTAGAATATACAAGTTTCCCCATAAAGTCAGGTTGTTATGCTGTTGTGCCATGTTGTTGTGCCTTGTGGTCCATTTCGTAGGTACCTAACCTTTCCAGGTTGTTACAGAAGAGCTCCAGATGTGCTGGCTCTCTGGCAGGTGTATTATGCACTATGAATTTAATTTGTGTTTTTGTGACACCTTGGCTCTAGAGAGATGCCAGGAAAGTTATTGAGGTTCTGGAAGCACCACAGAGGCAAAGGAGCCATAGAATACACTTGCCTCCTCTGTGATTAAAGAAGGTTCTTGCCTGCGTCCACAGAGAACATACAAATACCTGCCTGCTTGCCCCATCATCCAGCCAAGTAACCCATGATGATACCTTTAAATTGAGGTGGAGAAAAGAAGAAAAATTGAATTGTCCACTCAAAAGCCCTGGTGAGAAAAATGGTCCAATCTTGAAGCATTCCTAACTTCCAGATAGATCAGCCAAGTGAAATGCTACATGACTACCCTTAATTATTCTTGTAAATATATATATTGTGCTGTGCCAATCTGTACAGTCAGCCAGAAGAAAACTTAATCAAGAGGCAGGGAACCTCCCTGAGTCTTTTGTTCAGCAGCCAAAACCAAACCATTGTTTCCTTTGTTTTATCCCATCCTGGGTCCAGCATCTGAACCATCTTTGTGCCCTTTGTTCCCTTTTCCCAAACCCTACAACTGCCTTGGAGTTTGGTAAGTCTGTGTTCTTTATTTCTGCTTGAGCATCTCTCAAGTTGGAGTCTCTTTCAGATCTGAGAATAACCCAGGATCTGATGGATTGTTAATAATGTTCCTCATGACTCTTGCCTAGCAGGATTACTTGCTGTACTGTAGTGCCTGCCATGCATTTCCAGGGCCAGAGTCCACCAATTTTTGGCCTCAAATGGTAGTTGATTCCCAGTGTGCTGTGCTCCCAATGGAAACAATTCCACAATCACAGTCCCCTATCAGGGACTGGAACTGTTATGTAGAGCTGGCAAGCTGTGCTGCATTATGCATAGACCCCAGCTTTGACCTCAGTGGGACACTTAACCAGAAGACACATTTTTCTCTCCGGGTTTATGAGACAAAAATGAATGTATTAGGAGAAATGTGCACAAAAATGAGAATGCACAGCAACAAATTCTTTAAGTGCTTTGATCACAAAGCTGGAATTTTGAACAAAACATGTAGAATTTCTAGTGCAATAAATGATCAGTTTTGCTTTACTGGGTTACGCTCTTTCCGGATATAACCAAGAATTACTTGTTTTTCTGCAGTGGACAAGAGTACAGTGATTTCCATCAGCTGAGAAAGAACTGGACTGTTTTGGTTCATGAAACTCTTTAAAAGTGAATTCTTTAGCATTTTGCCTGTTCTGTGTTACTTATTTAAATATTGGTGGCAAATGGATCTGACACATTTGCTGCATTGTTAAAGTAAGCCGTTAGTCAATGAAGCAGAAAATCAAACAAATTGTAGCACACTGAATTATTCATATAATTTGTCTGCTGACTTGGGAGATAATTACTATCTTTGGAAGAATGGTTGCCAGTTTGGTATGCTATAACGTGGTATGGTCTAATGAAAATGGACAGAAATTGGATTCCCCCTCCCCTCAATATAAGAACAAAAGTTATGAATAAAGGCTGATTGGGTTTTTGAATATTTGGGCTTGTCCTTGAATGAGTTGCAAGTTGGCTGTGATGTCAATCAAAGCTATTGCCTGGAGCACAAACCACCATCTGCTTCTCCTGGAGCAGACAGGAGCTACTGTCTCTGACATAATAGAAGCAAGGCTTCAAAGCCATTCAAAGAAAGCAAAACAAAAAAAATAGTATCTTGCTGAGGAGGGTGGGGCAGTCAAAGAAGACCAATATTTTAACATACATAGTAGCAGAATGCGCTCCCAGTTGGCTGGTGTCCCAGATGTTCCAAGCGTTGTATTGAAAACCACACATCTCATTTTGGAAAGCCAGACCTTGTGTACTGTGAACCTTTCCCACTTCCACATATATTTGTTGTCATATATGAGCACACTATAGATAGGTATTTGGTGTCTGATGCATATAGCTTTATATAGCTATTACAATCCTGAGAATGGGTTCCTAGATTTCGCCTCAGATGGGTTCTGACAAACTCCAAAACCCATGTTACTCTCGAGCTCTGATTATGGTGCTACTGTGATCGGTTTTGTATTGTCTCCAGCAGCATTGTGGGGTGGGGTGTGTGTGGAGAATTAAAGGGGAGCAATCATCTGGCACTTGGGACAGATGTGGATCTATTGATAGATCTCTGGGTATTTGCAGTAGATCAGCAAGTGGTTCTGGCTCTCAACTGTCTAATAATAGCAACAATTATTAATTACTTAACTTTGGCCACCACCCTAAATTAGATTGCTGAAAATGAACACTGGGTGGGGTGGGGGGAACCAGGGGTGGAAAGGACTTTTGGATGAAAGTTCTTGTGTAAGCTTCGTTGTAGTACTCATCACAAAATCCAGATCTGTGTTGCCAGGAGGCTATGGTTCTTTTTAGGATTCAGAATACAACCAGCACACTAATGGGTGAAGGCTAACAATTTATTAAGCAAAAGCAAAGTAACAGAGTGATTAATGCAAAAGAAAGCAAAACATGATAATTGCAGGAATCTATTTCAAGGCAAGATCATAAGCTTAGTCCCATAATCAAAATATGACAATGGGTGTGATTCCAAATGGCCTCTCCTTTCTGGATTGGCCTGCATTGAAATCCCCACTCCCACCCACAAGCGTGTCTCAGGGATTCATAGTAAACCCTTCTGAAGCTCTACTCCACTGATTTCGAGAATGTTTGGCAGTAAACCAACATAGATAGAATGATCCCAGCCACCATCTCAGCAAATGGCCAGCCTTGAGGTCTCGCCATAGCCTTATCTACTAGCCTCGAGAATGTTCATTCTCAAACGGGAATTAGAACTAACTACTAAAAGCAACAGGCCCAAACAAAAGTCTAGACATGAGAAGGAGCCATTTGTTGTGAACCACAAACTCCTCAAAATAACAATTGTCTTCCCCGTTTCTACTACAAGGGCTATGTGCTCAGAGGCAACCCGTTCCTTAATTCTTAGTACAAGTCTGTCCACCTGAAACTCTTACACTACTGCTTTATAGCGGTATTGAAGTGCACTGATAACTGTTGGGACACAATCCACATTCCATATATCACTTTATAGTGTTATTTCTTGCTTTTTATTCCACATTCATAATAATTTGACACAAGGTGTAGATCTGGCCCTGGTGTTTTCTATGCTCTGGCTTTAATCACTAAGGGTATTTCCATTTGAGGCTTTTGTCATGCAATACTTTGCCTCATTCATGAAATGACAGGGAGTCAAGGTGTCATCATCTCATACTTGTATCTCTGCCATGTTTTCCCACCACTTCTGTCTATTTTCTTTCCACAAAAAAATCTATTCAGGAGGGGGGGAGGGAATGCAATAGCTACGCAATGTCTTTTGACTGGTAGCACTGTCCAGTTGAAAACACCCTAAAATGACAGTGGAAAATGTTACTGCTAGAACATTATAGCAGCCCTTAGAAGAAAGAACTAAATAAAAATTTCAGCTGATCATGCATAGTGTAGCTATACATGATAGTTTATTTAGCAAGAGAAGGGTGTTAAAGCTGTCCCCCCCACTGATTTTCTCCTGAGATTCCATGGGGAAGGGATTTAAAAAACCTCTACTGGAGTCAATGGAGGCTCCCCCCCTTTTCCCTAACCCCCCCCCCCCCAGTAGGTGGATGTGGAATTTTGTGTGGGGGAGGATTGGGAGAAGCTTTAACCCTCCCCACTTCTGAAGTCCTGTGATCCTTATTCAAATCAGGGCTGTGCATGCTTACATGAAGGCAAATCAAACTATCACTCAAAGTTATATTATGTGTGATTAGCTTGGTTCTAAGTCCCATGGAGGCCTGTGAGAACTTATTCCCAAGTTAGTGTGCTCAGGACTGTAACTGAAAATTGTTACATTGGTATCCCAGGGCTTCTCTAAACAAGCTATTTATAGCACTCTCATTTCTGGCCACTCATGGAAGTTTCCGGGTCAATTAAATGATGCTGTAAATAAACAGGCTATCTCCCATGGTTTCTCCTCTCCCCTTATTCCATTTTAAAATAGATCAGAGAAAAGCTGGAACAAACCCTTAATGGTGCGAAATCAGCAGCATGTAAAGCTGGCATTGCGCCTTGAAATTGCCAAGGAAGGGAAGAAGGACTTTAAACAGAAGAAGAGGGTAATGCCTTTCTGCAACAAAGGGAGGCAGATCTGATCCCCATATGTCTACTCAGAAGTCAAACCCAAGTAAGTGTGCCGAGACTTGCAAACTTACAGCACAATCTTACTTCTATTCAGAAGCAAGCCTCGGCTTTCCTGGGGGCTGTGAGGAAACAGATGAAAACAAGACTCCCCACCACCACTCCTTTGCACATAGGCCAGGGAGGGGAGGAGGCATTCCCTCGATTCAACTGTGTCTGCCATTTAAAGGAGTTCTGGGAAGCAGCAGGATCTTCTCCCTTGTCAACCCTCTCCTCCTGTATGTCAGTCACACAAAAGAACCAGGAAGCACAACAGCACCGAGTAAAGGGCAGTATTTCCCTTAATGTAGAGTCATTGTAGAGTCCCAGTCATCCCCATCAGTGGTTTAAATGGAAGCAATAGCAGTTTATAGTATAGTGAGTACCTGCTTTAGGGGCTAAACAAACACCAAAGCACATTTTTCCCATACACAGAGCAACAGAGGTATGGTGACCAGATCGCCTGGGGTTTCCCGGTCCTAACCAGGAAAAGTGGGGCGATCCAGGCCGACTAGGCCCCGGGGGATGACAGGGGCAAACCTCCAGGGAAACGGTTGCTCGGTTAAATCTAGAAGCGTCACGGTGCAGGCCAATCTGGGCAGTTTCTAGGCCTGCGCAGTCACGCTGGCTAAGGAGAAGCCCCGGATCGCCCAGGGGAGAGGCTGGAAGTCGCGTTTTGGCGTGTCCAAAACGCGACTTCCAGCCCCTCCCCCAAGCGATCCAGGGCTTCTGCTAGGCCAGCGCGACTGCACAGGCCTCGAAACTGCTCAGCTTGGCCTGGGGGAAGGGCTGGAAGTTGCGGCCTGCGCAGTCGCGCTGGCCTAGCAGAAGCCCCGGATCGCTCAGGGGAGGGGCTGGAAGTCACGTTTTGGACACACCAAAATGCGACTTCCAGCCCCTCCCCTGGGTGATCCGGGGCTTCTCCTTGGCCAGCGTGACTGTGCAGGCCTAGAAACTGTAGGGTGACCAGATCGCCTGGGGTTTCCCGGTCCTAACCGGGAAACCTGGGTTGATCCGGGCCAACCGGGGGGGGTGGCGGGGGCAAACTGGGGCTGCGAGGGGTCGCGCGGCGGCGAGCGGCGGTAGACCCGGAAGGTCCAGGCTGGGTTTTGGGGGGAATGGGTGGCTTGGTGGTGGGGTTTCGGGTGGGGGGGACCCCCCCCGCCACCACCTGCCTGGGCGTCCGCTTCCCTCCGGTGCTTGAATCTACTGAGAAACAGGCTTTGCGGCCTGTCCCTCAGTAGCGTGCTGGGTGATGATGTCATCACCTGGCGCGCTACTGAGAGACAGGCCGCGAAGCCTGTTTCTCAGTAGATTCGAGCGCCGGAGGGAAGCGGCTGCCCCTGCAGGTAAGGAGTGGGAGGCGGGAGGCAGGCCTTGGGTTTGCTGGAGTGCCCTTGAGCAAGGAGCTGCTTTCCCTGCTGTGGAAGTAATTCACACACCTCTTGGGCAATGGGGACTGCTACCTAACAGCTGACTTCAAACGTCGTTGTGAGGATGGACAGGGGAAGGATTTCGAAGCCTTCTTGTCTTGAGTGTGCAAAGGGTAGTCATAACAACCCAATGTGATGGTTTTCTATTTTCATATCGTGCGTCAGAAAGGACAGAGCAAAACAATACGGAGACGTGGAGGAAGGCATAAAAAATACTAGTGATGTGCTGCCATGTGAGCTAAGGCTTAAAAAATAATAATGACTTCAACTCCCATCAACCTCAGCTCAGCCTGTTGAACTTGCCTGAACTTGCCTGAAACTGCCTGTTGAGGGATAAAGCTTCGGCTTTGGCTATGGGGTGGTATATAAATGTAATTATTATTATTATTATTAATAATAATAATAATAATAATAATAATAAATCGAAACAGAAACTAAAACCTGCGACCTCAGGGCAAGAGAGCAGCAGGAGAGAAATGACATCATTAATATTAAGGTAGCACATGTTTGTCTTAATTGTGTGCTGTGAAATCAGACATGAGTCCAAGGCTATGTTCGGGTGGGCACGCCCCTTGGGGCTGGACCCGCCCCCTGGGGGCCAGACATGTTGGTGGGCATGCCCCCTTTGGTTGGACATTTTGGACCTGGATTTTGGTTTCCAAAATCTGGTCACCCTAACAGAAGGTTGCCTGGGCTTAGGCCAGAACCCAAAGGAAAGCTGATGCACAAGTCAAGAACTAGTAACTTCTGTTGTTTTTAAAGAAAAGATGAAAAGCAAAACAAAACAAAACAAAAAACAGCCAAGAGTCTTGTGGCTTCTTAAATCCTTACAGATACTTCTGGCACAAATAGCATGACCATATGAAAAGATGGACAGGGATCCGCTATCTTTAACAGTTGTGTAGAAAAGGGAATTTTAGTAGATGTCATTTGTATGCATACAGCACCTGGTGAAATTCCCTCTTTGTCACCCTAGCAGCATAAACGTAAATATGAAGTCATGCATCCGATGAAGTAGACATGTCCATTAAAGGTTATGCCAGAATAAATTTGTTAGCCTTTAAGGTGCCACAAGACTCTTTATTGTTTTTGCTGCAACTTACATGGCTATCCCTCTGGAATTTTGTTTTTGAAACTTTATTCCTGCTGTAAATCAGAACTTTCAGGGGATATAAGAATTCAAGAATGTGGAAATCAGACCCAGTTTAGAAAACCAAGTTGGGTCGTACTGAAATTCCTTTAACATCACCAGACAAAGAAAAAATGCACAACCAATGTGATTGGTGAAGTTGTCCCACATATATCATTAAAAATTTAAGAGTAGCCATGCTTGATCAAATGAAAGGCCTATCTAGTCCAGCATTCTCTTCCCAGAGTGGCCAGCCAGATGTTCATAGAGAGCCCACAAGCAGGATATGAGTGCAATATCACCCCCCCACGCACACACACTCATGTAGGGTGACCAGATTTTGGAACCCAAAATCCCTGTCCCCCCCCCGCCACCCAAAACAACCCCCCCACCAAGCCACCCCCCCAAAAAAAACATCAGCCCGAACCTACCGGGTTCTCTTCCGCTGCCGCCCCTGCTGGGTCTGCCGCCCCCCCCCCAGGCCCCCCACCACCGCTGGGTCTTCCTCCTTAGCCGCCGGGTCCCCCACCGCCAGGTCTTCTGCCGCCGCCGCTGGGTCCCCTGCCGCTGGGCTCGTAAGGCCAGCGGCCGCGCGGAAGACGCAGGGGAGGGCCGGATCCGGAAGTGACGTAATCGGCCCTCCCCCGCCTCTTCCGCGTGGCCTCTGGCCTCGTCGGGGCTTGTCGACGAGCCCCGACGAGGCCAGAGGCCGCGCGGAAGAGGCGGGGGAGGGCCAATTACGTCACTTCCGGATCCGGCCCTCTCCCGTCCCTTCCGCGCGGCCTCTGGCCTCACGAGCCCGGCAGCGGCGGTGGAGGACCCGGCGGCGGTGGACCTGGCAGCCCCAGCAGGTAAGTGCCCCACGCCCCGTGCCTCGCGCCTCGCGCCCCGCGCTCCTTACTGCAGGGGCGTCCACTTCCCTCCGGTGCTTGAATCTACTGAGAAACAGGCTTCGCGGCCTGTCTCTCAGTATCGCGCCAGGTGATGACGTCATCACCCGGCGCGCTACTGAGGGACAGGCCGCGAAGCATGTTTCTCAGTAGATTCGAGCACCGGAGGGAAGCGGACGCCCCTGCAGGTAAGGAGCGTGAGGCGCGAGGGAGGGCATTTACCTGCTGGGGCGGCCGCTTCCCAGGCTCCTCCGCCACCACCGCCGCCGGGTCTACTGCCGCTCGTCACTTGCTGCCACTGCCCCGTGCCCCCCCGCCATCCCGGTTTGCCCCCGCTGCCCCCCGGTTGGGCCGGATCGCCCCAGGTTTCCCAGTTAGGACCGGGAAACCCTGAGCCATCTGGTCACCCTACACTTATGTTCCCCGGCTACTGGTGTTTAGAAGTATATTGCTTCTGATATTGGATGTAATATTAAGTTATTCTGGGCTAATCAACATTTTATTGATTAGCAGAGATTATTACTAGAAAGTAGCCAGTGCCCAGCAGATCTGAAAACTGGCAACATGTTACTCCTCCCACCCCAGTAAGCTACATCAAGGTTCAGTGTGTGCAGTGTGCAAAAATGCTTTCTTTTCCTCCTATAGGACAGTATATTCCAGCCAATCCAGCCCATTTTGCGCAATAGAGTAAGCACAGCTATCCATCCCACCCACCTGTCATGGCAGGTGAATTGGGCCAAAAGAGGACATGATCACCAAAGAAGAGGACACCAATTTGCATAAAATTTTGATATTTTAATTTATATGTTTAGACGCAAAGTCAGAAATAATTATTTTTAACTGTAGGCATTTCATTATTGTAAAATGGCTGGAGAAATTCATTTTATGAGGAGTTTAAGAAATTATTACAGAAATAGTAAAGAAATATTATAATTTAAATAGAAATACAGTATATCTCACTATAGTGTAAAAGACTGTGATCAGGAGACTTGTATGCCTTACTCAATCTCCTGTCCAGGTGCTGCTGATGGACAACTTCAAAGACCAGCTCTTTTGTTGGTTTTTAACTTTAAACCAGAAGTGGTCTGGACAGTCCTCTGGCAGCTCTTCAGATAGAGGACTGTTAAAAGGGGACACATGGCTACCCTACAAGTAATGGCAACCCCTAATATTCATTCAGAGACAACATATCCAAAGTCACATAATATTCTCACATAATATTCAGCACATTTAGGGTGCAAATATATAGTTGATTCCCTGGATATTTTGACTTTGTGATCAATACAAGCATGAGATTTATGTACATAAATCATTGCATGGTATAGTTACCTTTTGGGGGGATGTAAATTAATGGAAAATCGCAGACCTTCCATACTTTCTTTTAGAAATAAGCATTATGTTTGCTGAAACTTCCTAAGACTGATGGTAACTATGGCTACCACTGAATATTCCAGCTAGACCTTTATTTGCAGCACTTACAGAAATTCATATGAGAACTGTTGCTGGCTTGAGAAATAATCATTTTGTCTTGGTCTGCTGGGCTGAGAGGATGTATATGAATGTAAAAAGTTTTTCATCTGCTGTGTTCTCTCATGCCCTGGTTAATCTTAAGCCTTTGAAATTCTTTAAATAAATATTTTAAAAATTGTTTGTTAAGGATGTTGCTTCAACTTGAAGATGTTTTCTTATTTCAACATAATCCTGTTACATTAAACAACCTCTCAAAAATGACTTCAATATAAACAGGGAGCTTTTCTCTTCATTTTCATTATATATAATCCTGTTTCCTTGAGTTACTGACATTTCATACTAGTGTAAAAAAGAGATAAAGAATTCTTAAAATCTACTAAGGAAAACCCAGACTGTAAACTCTTCTTCCCATTTGCCATAATGGGCTGCGTGTGAATAGGTCAAGTGGTTATAAGGAACATCCCTGAATTTAATCTAATTTTAATGTATTCCTGTAAAATGCACATGGATTTTATTAATGGAAATGCAATAACTGGAGACATCTTACATTTAATAATGACTATGGCTACAATCCTATGCATAATTACTTTCGTGTTAACGTAATAACACCTACCTCATATAGTAAAATGTAATTGCCCTTCCTAATAAATAGGTGCAGTTTTGACACCAGTTTATTTCTACAATTTTCCAGATGGCTATTAGATTTTTTTGTAAAAAAAAAAAGAAAAAAAAGAAAAAAATGAAACCATTATCAATATGCTGATATAGCAGGTTAGTAATAGGATTTTTAAGGAAGATTAATTAGGCAAGACACAATGCTGCTTAAGCATAATTATGAATCTCATTACCACACCGGGACTCACCTTTGTTTATCTGTTATATCTTCATTAAACATGCCTGTTCTATATTCTGCAGCTGGTTTGTAAAACATTATCCGTTCTTCTTTGTTTTTATTGGGAACTTGTGCTTATGGTCTTCATTAATTTCTGCAAACCTACAATGTATGTTTACCATGATTCTTCTTGTGTATGCATCTTTGCACACCATTAGTTTTTTGTGCAGCACAGCAATGGCATTGGTTTTGTATATTGATAAAAATATAGTTATTGAACTACATCTGGAACTTGAGGTCAAGACCCTGAGGTTTCTCTAACATCAGTGGAATTATTAGTAAGCTTATCTGTGTCCACCCTTACCTTGGAGAAGTAAAACCGAATCAAACATTTTCTGTTTCAAAGCTAACTGCAATGAATTTGCTGACGGGACAATAGTCTAGCGGAACTGCTGGATAGCGATCAAATGCCCACTTATATATAGAAAAAGATACATAAACAGAATCAGAGGTGAAAGGGACAACAGTCTTATTGGCATAGTGCAAAGTCTTGTCTTGACATTAATTGAAACAACTTATCTCCCTGGAGTTTCCTAATGTTATTAGCAGACCTGCACTGCATAGATTGGGTGTTTTCCAATTGGTACTAGTAGTTATCACTAATGTTTATGAACTGCCAGGGCCAGCCTAAGACATTTTGCTGCCTTCCATTGTGTGGATAGTAGTCAACTGGACTGGCAGTTGAATCCTACTTCAACACCGGCAATAGGTTAGTGTCCTCCATCACATCTGAAGACAACAGGCTAGTTTAGAGGTGCAGGGCAGGCTGTGTGGCACACACAGCTTTTCCCTCCAAGTGAGTGAAATGGCTGGAGAGTAGGAGGAACTGGTAGGGAGCTGTCACTGCTGCCCCTAGTATCTGCTGCCCCCAGTATCTGAGGCTGTTGCCAGCTGGCCTGCAGTTAAGATGCTACAGACTAAAGTAATACATCCGGTGGCTTGTCATTTGATATGAATATAGCCTTGTAGGGAGAAGGGTTTCTTGCATGTCATTGTAGCAACAACTTCGTAACAATTTCCTCCCTTGTTGTGGTCCTGAGAAAAAAATAAAAACTCCTCTAAAGCTTGAATGTTCATTGGAAGGAAACCTCCCATTGGTGCATAGGCTGTGACCCCTGTAGTTGTTTGAAGGAAATACACTTTTCACATACTAACTCCTATTTCAGTCCCTTTTGTGTACACACACACACACACACACACACACACACACACACACATATATATATATATATATATATATAATCTTACATTTTGAAACCAACCCATGTAGTGGAACAAAGTTCTTAAACTAAGAAGATGATTGATGATTGCTAAGCACCAAACTATACATAATAGGTGACACTGATGATGACTCTCCCAACATTAAAAAAAAATCTTAAATGCAGTCAGTGTGTGTGTGTACAAATTTAATTGCAGCAGCAGCCATGGGAGGAGAGTGTTTAACACTGTTTTGGCGTTCAAAATTCTTTCCCCGCCCCCCAGCTGCTTTCCAATAGATCCAGGGTCAAGGTCAGAAAGGTGAAGACATCATCTTCTTTTGGGTTTCCAAATAAAAAGATGCATTAAAATTAATTGTATATTGGTTTTGGCCTAGACATGCAGTTAACAAATTTCAAATTAAAAGGGCATAGCATCTAAACATTTTCATTAAAATAAATATCTGCACAAAGCTCAGTGCTTGTCAAGCTCTACATAAGGCAGAGCCACCAAGAGAAATACATTCAATTATGTGTTATGGAGGTTTTATAAACATATGAAGGGAGGAAAGGCCATGTAACTGGCTAAATGGGACCTCAATGAAACCTAGAGCCATATCTGGTCAACAATAGTTTCAAAGTAGATGCATGTACGCAACATTTTAGTGTAGTAAAACATCTCATCTTCCAGATGCATTTGATCCCTTTAATCTAGTAACACATGATGTTCATAAAACTTCAGAACGTCTAAA
This sequence comes from Anniella stebbinsi, assembly GCA_029215795.1. Classification (NCBI taxonomy): domain Eukaryota; kingdom Metazoa; phylum Chordata; class Lepidosauria; order Squamata; family Anniellidae; genus Anniella; species Anniella stebbinsi. The sequence continues at coordinate 54,212,993 of JARDYH010000003.1, forward strand.
CACAGTTATATTTTGATTTCATTTATTGTGACTATTCAGCAAATAAACTGTAATTAACCCGCATTCCAGTACTCTGTCTAGGGCTGCCTCTACAAGAGAGGTTTAAAGCTCTTTCAAGGTGCTTAAAAAAAATTACCTCTACAAGAACGGAGCGTAAATCAGGCGTAGAGGTGCGTTATCTCTCCGACTATGCGCATTATTGAATGCACGTTAAACAGCGAGTTTTATTTTGCCCCGGCTGTTAAAGCGCATTTTGACTGTGTGAACAAGCGCTTATGCGCATTAACTACTTGTAAAGCGCACTTTGGTCATCCCTTAATGCGCTTCGCCGCCTCTTGCCGCCTCTCGTGCAGAGGTATTAGGCGTAAATGCGCTTCAGCGATTATGCGCATAATTGCCTAACTGGGCGCAAAAGCGAATCCTTGTAGAGGGGACCTAAATCCTATTTTTAATTGCTATGATGTATTTTAATTTAATCTCAAATACAAGTAGCTAGATTCTGGACTGGGGTAAATTCAGAAAAACATAAGAAAAGCCCTGCTGGATCAGACCAAAGGTCCATCAATCCAGCATTCTATTCCCACAGTGGCCAATCAGATTTGTATTGGAACGTGACAAGCAGGATATACGTATGATAGCACATCACCTGCTAATCGTATTCTCCAGTATTTAGTTGCACACTACTTTTGATAATGCTCATGGTGGTTCCACATGGACCTATGGCCTGATTGGAGTCTACCAGGAGAAGAGCCTACAGCATGGTGGCTCCCTTTCTGTGGAAGCCCTGTCCCTGGAGGTCCGGCAGGCATCAACACTGTGTTATTTATGGCACCTCCTGAAGACAGCTTTAGTCTAGGAAGCATTCCTTGACTGACAGCCACGGTTCTTATTGACATTCTGTTTTGCTTTGTTTTAAATTATAATTTTAATGGTGATTTAATTTTTGTATCTTTTACTGTTTTAATTCTTATGTTTACCACTCTGGAATCTGTTTCAGATATGGAGCAGTATATAAATTTTGTAAAGAAAGAAAGAAAGGACATTACATGAAGCCACCTATCCATCCATAGCCTTATCATCCATGAATTTGTCTAAAGCAATCCAAGTTGATGTCCACCAGTACATCTTATGGTAGTGAATTACATAGTTCAGCTATGCATTGTGTGAAGAAATACTCCAGTTTGTCTGTCCTGAATCTCACACCATTAAATTTCAATGGATGACCCTTGGTTGTAGAACTATGGGGGGGGGGACCCTCCTGCTCAGTCAGCTCAGACTCCACTAGTTGGTATGTGAAATAGGAGTTTTTGCAGTAATGTGCATCAGTTTATCCTTGCTTACATTGAATTGCATTTGCCATTTTAATTCTTATTCCCCTGGTTTGGGAGATCCTTTTGGAGCTCTTTGATATCCTTTTTCATTTTAGCCACCCTACATAATTTGGTGTCATCAGCAACCTGGCCACTTCATTGCTCATCCTAAACTCCAGATCATTTGTGAATCAGTTAAAAAGCACTGGTCCTTGACAGAGCCAGAGTGGCTTGATGTCCTCTATTGTCCCAGAGCTTTTCTACATGGGGCATTTATTGTGTGCTTGTTATTCCTTACTTGTGCTTATGGATTCTTTAGATGATGTCGTGATTCTCCACTTTTGCTTCTGTTTTTTAAGAGTACTTTCCCAGTTATTTTTAGAGTGGGGAAAATGGAGTATTATTTCTGAAAGTGAACAAAAGGTATTCTCCTACTTGTGTAATTGTGTTATTCCATTATCGCACCACCCAGAGGTTATGTAGCAGAAAGGCAGGGAAGGGAAAGCTCCTTGTGTAGAGCTTGGAGAAAAACTATTTGGCTGTGTAACTTTTACAAAAAAAATTAAACAAAATAATTGAACTTCTGGAATAAAATATAAACAGACAAGTTACTTCCCCATGAACACAATTTGTGAAGAAAAATAAAATCTGATGAAAGGTTTAACTTAACTAACTGTGTTTATTGAAACATTCAAAGTGTTACATCTTTTATCTTTACAAAAAAAATCCTTAAATACAACATTCTTAGTGCAAACTTCAGAGCGGTCACTGTAATGTCCTTGTTCTGCTCCATGGATGACTTGAATTTTGAGGTCTGACAATGAGCACACACAACTCATGGCAATGCAGAACTGTCCAAGGCAGAAGACAGGTTGGTCCACAGTCTGTTACTGGCTCTTGTAGATCCTAATGGCAACGACCAGATGTATGGGGAACTGGTGATGCTTTAATTAGAAAGGGAGGGATGAGTCAGAAGATGCAAGGCTGATCCTTGGCAGGAAGTTCTGCTTGCCCTTAGCCTGTACAGTGAGGGCTTCCTGATGCAAGCAGTTGTGCATGGCAAGCATGATGAACCTTGCGCCATTGATAAGACCCTTAGTCACATTCAGATTCCTTAGCAAGATGATCATAGTGCCCTTCTTCAGAGAACCAGTGTGATGTAGTGTCTAAAGTGATGAACTGGGAGTTGGGAGATCCAGGTTCTAGTCCCCACTCGGTCATGGAAGCCTGCTGGGTGACTTTGGGCCAGTCGCAGTCTCTTAGCCCAACCAACCTCAAAGGGTTGTTCTTGTGAGGATAAAATGGAGAAGAGGAGGATTATGTAGGCTACCTTGGGTTCTTTAAGGATGAAAAAAGGCAGGATATAAATGTAATAAATAAATAAGTAAATTAAACTTGCCTGGGTTGAGAGTGTTTATGGACATAAATGAACTCCTAACTTTGAATTATAGTGAAAACTGTTGTTATTTGTGGAATATGTATGTCAAGAAATTACCAATGAAATGTGTTGCATCATAATTGGTCAATGAAAGGCAGCCAAAAAGGGATGACCAACTAACTCTGAACTTTGAATTATATAGAAATGGATTAGCACTTTTCTTTGGACTATTTTCGATGTATTTTGATTAGTGTGTGTGTGTGGTGGAATTAAATGACATATAGGCTACAATTAGGCTTACTTCTGAGTACACATGCATAAGATTGCATTGTTAGTACATTATCTCAAATTTAAGCCATACAGTTTATAAAACGTTTTCCAGGTTCCAGAGCTGTCAGATATCTGCTCTGATTGGCAAAGTTTCCATTTGGAACTCTTTGACATAGGTCCCTTTCAGATATTTTCTAAATGTTACATACTTCAGATCCACAGAAACTCTAGGGTTAATTTTCCACCAATGTCTGTCAAATTTATCTAGACTAATTAAAAACAATTAACATTGCCTAAGCTATCCATCTATCATCAGAGACATTTTCCTCTGTGAAAAGTAGTGGGTGCTATCAAAAGAGTCCATGGAAACATTCCTCATTTGGAATGTTATTTAAGCCAAATTTCAAAAGCCATAAAATAGTACATTTATGAACAATGAAAAAAATGATGAGAAGTGGGTAATGGTCTGTTTTTTTTTAAAAAAAAAACACCTACAAACAAATGACATTTAATTGACCAATTAATAGAAGGGAACCTCTATCTTGAAACATTTTACTAGTAAGAAGTTTGATATGCAAAAATGTTTTGAAAGGATAATTTTCAAGATGTTTTCAGCTGCCCCAAGGTTATTTTGAACTTGTTTACATTGTTTGTAATATTTACATCTCAATTTTCTTCTGTTGAACTCAAGATAGTATATATAGTGTGATCCCCCATTCAGGTAGTGACCAGACCCAGGCCTGCCTAACTTCAACAAGGTGCCTTCAAACCATGCCCTGACTTGTACTCGGCTATTTTCCAGCTTTCTAAACACAGACTTGCTCTTGAACAGATTTCATGATATCTGAAAGCACTTCTCTTGATGAATATTGAACCCACTTCATGATTAGCCCAGGAGCTCTCTAGGGTTGGGGAGAGTTTCTGTTGCAAAGAAGACTATCTTCATCCCAGTAACTTCCAAATTAATAAGCTAAGCATGGACAACTTGTATATTCTCATCGGCCTCTTTGATCTCCAAACAGTGGTCCAGAGGGTAGAAATATGTTTTGCTGTACAACTCAATTCCCCCACGGATAGCCCAGCTCCCATGTTGAAAAGAAATGTTATTTTCCTAAGTACTGAAATGCCTTGTTTAAATTTTGATAGGGCAGCCAGAGGACAAATTAAATCACTTCATGCTCCAAATCTCATCCACCGACTGCCAATTGGTCATCCCAGTAATAAGGATTTTTGGCACTTTATTAAGCTTAGGGTTATTGGCCAGCTTAAATAAAATGGTAAACAACTGTTGAGTGTCAGGTGCTTCGTAGACAATTCACAGGGCTGGCCCTGTGAATTGTAGACTGAAGACTTGGCAATTTGTCATGAGAAAATGTATCTCTGCTTCTCTGGTATGTGCTTATCTCAAATGGTAGGCCGAAGGCCTTGAAGGTTCTCTGGGAATTAAACTATGTTTTGCAAAAGTGGGGGCTATCTTCCTCACACTGTGGCGTCATCAGAAGAGGTTGAACCGTGCCGCCCTGTTAGCACGTGAGTTTAGATTACAGGCCTGAAGCCCTGTCTATCAAAGTAGCTTAGAATTGCCCAGCCTCCACACTATATTACCTTTGTCCTGAGAGTAATTCCTTTGCTAGGAATTATCTCGTCTATCCTCTTGCTGCTCTGCTGCTGCTGTGAGTTACTATCTGATTTGGAATTGTGAGATGCACTCTATACATGTTCTGTTGCTGTTTGGACTTGTTACTTCTAAAGAACTCTGCCATGAAAAGTGCACTGTGGCTTTTCATAGATTTGGACTTGAGATTACTGTTCTGGATTCGTGTTCTATAGCTTGCTGTCTCTCTCCATGGAGCCAAAGTTACGGGCAGAGGGAGGCAGAAGCTGATCGTTGCTGTTCTGAAACTCGTGTGTGTGTGAGACCTGTGAGAGGACCTTCCTCAGAGCTAAAGCTACGTGAATTGGGAAGGCTCCCTAGGTCGAAGAGGTTCATTCCCTGGCTTCTGGCTTCCGTGGTCAGCTCAGCGTTCTCTGACAGGCTGAGTGAAGATTTAGTTGCCAGTTGACCGATATACTACTGTTAGGAGGCCTAATCCTAGAGTCTCTCTATGTTCCAGAGGATTCCAGTGCAGCGTGGCCGCTCCTGCCCTCTAAGGACTAGAGTTAATCTCTAAATGTCAGTCCCTGAGTGAGTGCTGTTCTCATTAAGCCGTTCTACCTGAAAGCTGTGTGGTCCGTCTTCAGCTTTAAGTGTGTGTTTGCAGAAATGAAACCGTTATGCTTTGAATTCCGTGTGATTACAATAAAAGAAATCTCACTGTTATTGTTGTGTATCAGTGTACCTGAAGTCGTGAGCAAGAACTTTAGAGAGTTAGCCAGAGTCACGACAACAACTTTTATCTGTATTGTGGATAAAACTGTGGTACAAAAGCATAATCAGCAGGTATTTGATGTGCTTTGGAAATAATAAATAATGTGTATGGTATATCATGATGCTTTAGGCCAGTAGATGTGCAATCCTATGCATGTTTAGACAAAAAAAAGTCTTACAATTCCCAGCATTCCCAGCCAGAATTGTAGGACTTTTTTCTGTTTAAACATGCATAGGATTGTACCCTCACAATATTACTCTCTGTATGATGTAATGTTGGATATCTAGGGCTTCTCTATGGACAATTGACCAAGTTTGTGAAATATTTACGAAAAGGATTCCCAGCATCCAAATGTAGTGGCCAACACATTCATCATTTATGTTCCTCATATTGTTCCTAAGATGTTCTAATCATTATATAGAGCCCAAAATTGCTTCCTGTTCTGAAGAATTTGCAACTGGTATCCACTCGCAATTTACACTAGTTTTACATTAATAATAATAATAATAATAATAATAATAATTTATTTATTTATTACCCGCCTCTCCCAACGGATCGAGGCGGGGAACAGCATTAAACGTAAAATACAAAACTGATTAAAAGCACATAAAACCAATACATCATTAAAATACCAATAAAACACCAATAAAACACTTTAAAATTCATCTGGGTAGGCCTGCAGGAAGAGATCAGCTTTTATAGATCTTTTAAATTCCTGAAGACTGGTGAGTTGGCGAATGTCTCCCGGCAGGTCATTCCACAATCTGGGAACGGCAGAAGAGAAGGTCCTCTGGGTAACGGTTGTCAATCTAGTTCATTAACATGCTTTAGGCATTGGAGTACATAACCATGCATTCATTTTCAAATGTGTTCCAATCTAGGAGAATTATAAACAGTTCAGGAGAAGATATTTGTAAATGTACTGAGCACACAGTAAGCAGCATGCCAGGATACCCTTATGCCTATAACTAAGAGCCTAAGAACTCAGAAATCCAAGACAGGTGAATAATTGTGGATGAATTAGAGATGACGTGTAGTTCAAGTTGAAAAGCATTTTCATCTTGATACCTCAGCTGATTCCACCTTTGGAAACAGATATATCAGCATTAGCTTTACTTACTTGATCTGGAGAGGGGAGACTTAGTAAAACTACAACATGCATGACTGGGAACCATGTGATGCATTTGGTTTAGTTACCATTCCCCATGCTGTAGTTAGTCCCCTTGCGTCCCACCACCACTGGTTATCCTAGCAGCCATTGCACCAGCTGCTTCATCCATCACTATGTGACAGTGACCACAGTGTCCAGCTGCAATACCCAGAGTGTCAGTAGAAGTGATGGAAGCACTAGGCAGGCGACTCTATGGATGCCACTTTGTCATGCAGAACAGACATTTCTGCAGTGGGGGGGGGGCTTAACTGCACTGCAGGGGGGGTTACCCAGGCTGGTTAATTAGCCATCATTGTCAGAGCATACAGGAGGACATATAAGGAGGGGGGGGGGGAAACCTGTCCGTACTATACACAGGTTCCTAGCTGTTTAGTACAATAACAGTAAGAAATAACAGGAGTCTCCTGTTTAATTACTGGAATGTAGGTAGCTTCAAGTTACTTTGCTTCTCCAAACTCCCTGGGACTATCACTGCTTGCTGTTTTGGAATTTGCCTCTGTAGCCCTGTTCGAGCATTACATATGAACAGGGAACCACAACACTTGTAGGGGAATACTTCATTCTTGCACACTCCACCCCCAACTTTTCTCCATTGAGCTGAAGGTCTGAAGGGGGGTTCTATGTAGAATCCTCACTATCCAAATCTCTGCTTTATCTGGGTCTCTGTTCGCTTGGAGGCTTCCATTCACATTCAAGTGAACATGTGTAGAAGCTCCCTTCAGACTTTCCTGCTCAATGTGGTAAGGTTGGCAACAGGAGGTGGGCATGCACATGAAGGGACACCGGGGTGGGGCCCATGTCCCCTACACACAATACAGTTCCATGAATAGGGCTTCTGTGTTATCAGATGGATGGCAAATGTTTGGGAATCATTTGGTGAGTTTAAACTCAGAATTCCTTCTGCACTAGAACGGCTGTGATGACATTGCTTGTGACATGCAGGAAGATCAACAGGGCCCTGAGGGCTGGAATGCAACCTAAATCACCAGAGCAGAAAAAGTTTCTGACAAGAACACATTGCTTGAGAAAAAAGATTCAGTATTTGTAGGATGACAGAGAGCAGCAAAGAGCATTGGAGAAAGAGGAAGGCAGAGAGGAGCGGGTGCATATATTTAGATCTGTCAGCAGCAGCTTTCAATAAATATTTTTCCCCGGTAGGCAAACCGAGGTTCTGAAGTAATTTTTCCTCTCTGCTATGCATGGAAGATGTGTTGCAATGAAGCATTTCTATTTCCCCCCCACCAGAACTGCTCAACAGCTCCTGAGGCTTTTACTTTAAATTGTTTCAATTGCTATACTATGAGCATTCTTTCCACAGTGGCATTCCTAGCACAAAGATGGTTCCCCACCAATGGGCCCTATGTACGGTGAGAGATTTTAATGACAGATTTGCTACTTCACTGAGACCATAGATACCAGAAAATAGGCTTTGGAAAAATAACATTGTTGCCATGGCAACGACATTACCCTGGCAGTTAAGCAAGTTCATTTAATAAAGTTGTAAAAAAAAATCCATATAAACGTTAGATGGCTTTATGTAAATGCAGTAAAGCAGAGTCATACAGAAAAGCAATAAAACTCATTGTGTTTATGATGCAAAACAAAATTACAATGCAGATGAGGGCAAAATTACCTATAGCAAAATTAACCTAATATTAAACACATAGTTGAACATATAATGTGTCAGCTGTAGTATTAGTGAATGGTCATGTGTAATAATCTAAAGTTAATCATGATTGTGAAAGCATAAAGAAAAAGAAAGCTCTTCTCTGTATTGTTTATAACACTGTCTCCATAGTTTAGTCATAAATGGGTGGAAGTAGACAGCTAATAACCACACAGCAGCTGCTTAAACTCACTTAATAGTGGTTCTAACTATAGGAAGAGGTGGTAACTGGTAGCCTATGGACTCATAACAAGTTCAACATTAGTACATTCCCCCACAAATCCTCAAAACCCTAGGCCCTAGGACAGTGGTCCCCAATATTTTTGGGCTTATGGGAACATTTGGAATGTTGAGAGGGTGTTGTAGGTGCTCTCATAAAATGGCTGCCATGGAGAGATTTGTTCATTCACAAAATGGCTACCATGGTGAATATGATGGGTCACAAAACATCTATTTAACAGATGGCAAACTGATGAGGCTAAAGGAAATTAACTTGTCCTACAACACAAGTTCAAGGAAGAGAGAGTATCTGAGCTCCAAAACACCATTTTACGTCAGGCCAACTGATGCGGCTCAGAGGCAAGGAACTTGGCTAAGAAACTGAGTACAAAGCAGAGATGGAGTCTATGCCCCAAATGCCAAAAGGAGATAGTTGAATGGAATGGAACTTCCAATAGGCAGACAAATTATTACATATTATCACAGTAAAACTGATTTATTCTAGTTCTCAGTAGAATAACATTGCATTTTAAGGATTAGAGCTACAATACAATCCTGTTCTTGTGCATTTGCTTAACCATATGCAGTTAACAATCCTATTTTATCCATTGCCACGTTACAAACAACAACAGTCCATTTTATTTAATACATTTTATACTACTCTACTTCAATGAACTCAGGGTGGCATACATGGACATTTGCAGGAGGGGCGGAAGGGGGGGCAGTTGTCCCCTTGGATGAGTCAGAACCCAGATTCTCATCTTTCATTTCAAATGAGAGCAAGAGCGAGAATGAGAGCAAGCAAGTCTCTAGATTATCTACTGGTAGCAGGTTTCCAGATTTCAGACAGCAGCCCTTCCCATGCCTACCTGGAGATGCCAGGAGCATCTTCTAGTCATAACGCTCATGCGTTTTTCCATAGCTTCCTTAGTCTCCTCTCTTACCACAAAAAAATCAGTTAAGGAGGAAAAGATGGAATAGCTGCACACTCCCTTTTGATTGGTAGCACCAGGAGCTGTCCGTCTGGATACACTCTTGGTGGATTTATCCATTCTTTGGCTCTCAATTATCCTCTTTGCTGATGACACTTGATTCAATTTTAATTAGTTCCTCCCCTTTCTGTAGTCACAGCCAATTTATTTTGCTTTTATCATTATTAATTATACATACAGCTCTATTTTTCTGCTCCAGCTTTCTTAGTATTATTTCTCATCCCTTTCTGCTTAGAGTTCTCATTCACATCTTAATGCTGAAATTTCTGTGTTTGTTCCTTGTAATATTTTTTTCTTCCTCTTTTTTCAGAATTCATAATTTTTAGGGGTGTGCACGGACCCCCCGGATCGGATCGGGACCCGGATCGGGACCTCCAATTTTGTCACGGACCGGTTCGGACAAAATCGGAGGCCCCGCGGACCGGATCGAGTCCGATCCCGACCCAAAAATCGTAAATTTTTGGATCGGCCGCCATTTTTTTCCCCATAGACTTGCATTGCAATGCAAGTCTATGAGGAAAAAATGGCGGCGGGTGGGTGAGGGGGGGGCCTAACTCCCTCCCCCCCCGGGGCCATCCGCTGTGGACGGCCCCGGCAGGTAAGCCCCCTCCCCCGTGCTCCCTACCCCCCCTGGGGCCGTCCGCTTCCATCCGCTGGCGCCCGCGGGCGCCAGCGGATAGAAGCGGACGGCTCCGGGGGGGTAAGCCCCCTTCCCCGCCACTGCTTACCTTCTCGGCCCGTCCGCTCCCGTCCGGCGCCGGCGGCTACTACCAGCGGGCTCCGCGGCCTACTCTCGAGTAGCGCGCCGGGTGATGACATCACCCGGCGCGCCACCCTGGAGTAGGCCGCGGAGCCTGCTGGTAGTAGTCGCCGGCGCCGGACGGGAGCGGCCGGGCCGGCAAGGTAAGGGCCCCCTCCCCCCCTCCGCGCGCCCCGTCCTCCCCTCCACGCACCCCCTGCTTACCTTCTCGGCCCGTCCGCTCCCGTCCGGGGCCGGCGGCTACTACCAGCGGGCTCCGCGGCCTGCTCTAGAGTAGCGCGCCGGGTGATGACATCACCCGGCGCGCCACCCTGGAGTAGACCGCGGAGCCTACTGGTAGTAGCCGCCGGCCCCGGACGGGAGCGAACGGGCCGGGAAGGTAAGGGCCCCCCTCCCCCCTCCGCGCGCCCCCTCCTCCCTTCCACGCACCCCCTGCTTACCTTCTCGGCCCGTCCCCTCCCGTCCGGGGCCGGCGGCTACTACCAGCGGGCTCCGCGGCCTGCTCTAGAGTAGCGCGCCGGGTGATGACATCACCCGGCGCGCCACCCTGGAGTAGGCCGCGGAGCCTGCTGGTAGTAGCCGCCGGCCCCGGACGGGAGCGAACGGGCCGGGAAGGTAAGGGCCCCCCTCCCCCCTCCGCGCGCCCCCTCCTCCCCTCCACGCACCCCCTGCTTACCTTCTCGGCCCGTCCGCTCCCGTCCGGGGCCGGCAGCTACTACCAGCGGGCTCCGCAGCCTGCTCTAGAGTAGCGCGCCAGGTGATGACATCACCCGGCACGCCACCCTGGAACAGGCCGCGGAGCCCGCTGGTAGTAGCTGCCGCCGCCGGACGGGAGCGAACGGGCTGGGAAGGTAAGGGCCCCCCTCCCCCCTCCGCGCGCCCCCTCCTCCCCTCCATGCACCCCCTGCTTACCTTCTCGGCCCGTCCGCTCCCGTCCGGGGCCGGCGGCTACTACCAGCGGGCTCCGCGGCCTGCTCTAGAGTAGCGCGCCGGGTGATGACATCACCCGGCATGCCACCCTGGAACAGGCCGCGGAGCCCGCTGGTAGTAGCTGCCGCCGCCGGACGGGAGCGAACGGGCCGGGAAGGTAAGGGCCCCCCTCCCCCCTCCGCGCGCCCCCTCCTCCCCTCCACGCACCCCCTGCTTACCTTCTCGGCCCGTCCGCTCCCGTCCGGGGCCGGCGGCTACTACCAGCGGGCTCCGCGGCCTGCTCTAGAGTAGCGCGCCGGGTGATGACATCACCCGGCGCGCCACCCTGGAACAGGCCGCGGAGCCCGCTGGTAGTAGCTGCCGCCGCCGGACGGGAGCGGCCGGGCCGGGAAGGTAAGCGCCCCCCTCCTCCCCCCCGCTGTCCACTTTCATCAGCGGGCGCCCGCTGGCGCCCGCCAATGGAAGCGGCGGTGGGCGCAAGTGGGCGCCCGCCGATCCGCCGATCCGCCGAACCGGTTCGGAGCCTTTTCGGACCGGTTCGGATTGGATCGGCCGATCCAGCTGTCAGATCGGAAATCGGATAATTTATCCGATTTCCCACTGGACCGGACTCGGATCGTGGATCGGGTCCGATCCAGTGCACATCCCTAATAATTTTCTCTAACCAAGCTTTTAGCTTTTGTCTTTTTTATTGTTCTTTTTCCTTATCCAGTTGCTCAAATGCTAAACAACGGGGCCCACGCTCAGTGGTTGAGTGTGGGTTGTTCTTGAACTGTGGGTTGTTTGTTGAACCATGCATTAGCATATTGTGTGAATGGCTGCAGGGTGACCAGTTAGCCATGCAATGTGGCTTATTTTCTCGAACAAGCCACATTGAGAACCCATTGTTTGTTGTTGGGTTGTTCAGAGTGGTTAACAAGCTAATGTGGGTTTGCATGTTATCTGAATGGCCCCAACTGACTTTTTGCACAGATAGCCAGGAGGAACACAATCCAGCCAGAGATGGTTGGAAGCGGTCACAGTTCTTGTAAACCTGCAATGATCAGGCAATGGTCAGTGCTATATTATCAAGGTGCATAGCCCTAGCTCTGCAAACAGCAGATTGCAAGGTGACTAAATCACCCGCAACCAAGCTTGCTGTTAATATCCTTAGACTTTATACATTCCACCCATCCTCAATATGAGCAGGAGACTGAAGAGCATGCAGACTATAATCATAAAAGTTCATTATATATTGTTTCCCTGTTGAAGGGCCACAGTCTGAAACACACTGGATCAGTTAAAAAAAAATTTTTTTTGTTTAACCAATGTTATTTTCTTTAATGATCATAAAGGCCAGGAGAGTCAGTGCAGAGAAAGTGTGTGTGGGGGGGAGGAGTTTCAAGAAGTGTTCAAACAACCCCCCTCATACATTTAGTGAATATGTAAAGGGGAGAGTAGGATCATGCTCACCAACCAAATTTCTGAACATAGGTGCCAGCCATATTTCCTGCCAAATGCATAGGCAGGGGTGCATTGCTGGCAGGAGTATCAGCAATAGGGGAAAGGCTGGCAGGGTGATCCTGCTACTGCCTCACAGGTTTGAGAACCACATGAAGTGGGTCATCTGAACACCATCTCTGTCATTGACAATTGGAGCAAAGTGAGGGGGGAATCTTTTATAGCCTTGCAATGATGCAGCAGCTGGCACCCATTTATATTTTATTTATTTATTTACAGGATTTGTATATTGCTCCACATCTAAGACAGATTCCGGAGTGGTGAACATAAGGGTAAAACAATAAAAAGATTAAAAGACTATATTAAAAGTGCTCTTATTGAAACAGAATACCAGTAACAAGATTTAAGGGTGGCGGGGTGGACAGTCTGAATAATTCTCCATAAAAAAAATAAGAGAAACACATACTGAGGCTGGGTTAGATCCTTGTTTATGTACTTCCCTGTCAGCAGTAGCTAGTGGCTCAAGGACATCTGGAGACCTCAATCAAGATGGTGGCTTGAAATTTAAATCTTGTCCTAACGAGCCCACTGATTTTCTCCTAGTCCAAAAGTAGAATAGAGCTATAATAATAATAATAATAATAATAATAATAATAATAATAATTTATAAACCGCCTCTCCCTCCGGATCGAGGTGGGGAACAACAATAAATATAAAATACAAGACCATAAAATAGATGAGATATTAAAAACCAATAAAAACCAATACATCATTAAAAACATCTTAAAATTCAACTGGATAGGCCTGCTGGAAGAGAGCAGTCTTCATAACTCTCTTAAATTCATGAAGACTGCTAATTTGTCGAATCTCCTCTGGCAGACCATTCCACAGTCTGGGAGCAGTAGAAGAAAAGGTCCTCTGGGTAACACTCGTCAGCCTAGTTCTGGCTGATTTGAGTAAGTTCTTCCCAGAGGACATGAGTGTGTAGGGTGGATTATACAGGAGAAGGCGATCCCGCAGGTAACCTGGACCCAAATCATGTAGGGCTTTAAAGGTAATAACCAACACTTTATACTTCGCCCGGAAACTGATTGGCAGCCAATGAAGTGATTTTAAAACTGGTGTAATGTGGTCACCCCTAGATGTACCAGTGACCAACCTGGCTGCCATATTTTGAACAAGTTGAAGTTTCCGACTATCAAATGGCTAATAGTCATGATGATAATATATGGGGCTGGCATCAAGGATAGGCATGGTTGAGCACCTGCCAAGAGTTCCTACCCCAGAAGGGGCCCACTGACAAAACGCTGGGGAATAGGAGCAGGAGGGTATTATTGTCCTGTTTGTGGTCTTCCCTCCAGCATCTGGTTGGTCACTGTGGGAGCAGAATACTGGACTAGATAGACCTTATGTTCTAACGAGTCTATACAAATTGCACCTCTATTCTGTAAGCAGGGGAGACAGAGTTGCCCTTCCGATGTGTACAAAAAGGTTTTTCTCAAGTCTGACACCGATTCTTCATGGAATAATTCCCCTTTCAATATAAAACAAATAAAACAAGCAAAAGGAGGGAAGGGAAGAGGGAGGAAAAGGCTTGCTATACAGATGGCTCCAAATCAAGACACAATTCAGAGTGCTTAAGTCTTAGTAGGTCACCAAATTATTCATAGATTTATACAGACAACAGTTTTGGAAAACACATCCCTGACAACTGCCCAGGAGGCGATCTCATAAAAGCTGTGGGAAACTGGCAGCGACTCCCTCCAACTTGGAGGAAAAGAGTTGGTGGGAAAGACGCCTCTCCAAGGCACAGAAAATGTAGCCTTCCATGAGTTCTCCTCTGGCAATGTGAAAAAAGGGAGGAGAAGAAGGCAGGAACCCAAATGACCTTGTAATTTCTCTGTTCATGGGGTGGAAACTTAATTTTAATAGTCTGACATGTGGATGAAGCATCGCTGCCAGTCATTTGCTTGCATCCTCTGATGAACAATTGTCCACTTATTCCAAGATGTGAGCGACTAAGGCAGACCCAATTGGGGTCCTGCTGAATCTATGCAAAGAGGAGTAGTGGGATATGATTTAAAATTCAGTATCAGTGGCGATGGTAGATGTAAGCACCCTCTGTGCCTTTTACCCTGAAATTGCTATTTAGCCACAGCTATTTTTCTCCCATTTTCAGAGCCCCACCATAGGGGGAGGGGGGAAAGCTGGGTGAAGTGGCTGTGGGGCAAAAAGAAAACATGGGGTCAGGGGACATTCAGCTCCCCCATGCTGTATATAAAATCAGCCACACTATACTACTCTTCTTTATATGGTTTGGGTGACAGTCTCACATTTAACACACAGGTCTGTCACCATAACTTCTAGTTTGGCCCTCAGTAACATAGTATCTACCTAATTCAGATTTTCCTTCTCAGTGTTTCCTTCCCTAAATGGAGTAAAAAAAGTTGTTTGTGAGATGGGAGAACTATGGATTCAAGGGCACTGTTTAAGGAGGAGGGAGGAGCAGTCCTTTCTTCCCTGTGTTGCAGTCCACATGGGATTATTTTTTAAACATCTAAACTTTTATATTGAGAAATAAAAATAAATATTGCTTGACCCGCCCACTTCTGTCTCCATAACTCAAGCAGCCTGCAAAACAAAAACTAAAGAAGAGTCAACGAATTAACCCTGTAATACACCCGTGAACACTTTCAGGATGGAGAAAAGCAATCACTATGAAACATAAGTACTGCCAGATGCTGCATGCACACAAATGATACCAGCTGAAATTCCCTTTTCTATGCAACTGTTAAAGTTATAGGAGCCCGGTCCTCCTTTCCATGTGGTCACCCTAGACTTGTAGATTGGCCCCAGCTTTCATTGCCTATGACCAACATTTCTTCCACAGGATCCCACTTACTCTCTGCCATGGTCTCCAGGCACAGTACCAGACTTCCATCTCTTCTGGGGCTTAGAGGAAATTTATATCTCTAATGTATTCCACCACTTGCCCTATCTCTGGAACTACAGTGATTCAACCTATACAGGCACATTTCAATATGTTAACCTGTGTGTATGTTTTAATTTCAGGGTAAAAGCTTATCTGCTCTATACTATTTCCTTGGAGGTTTCAGTTGTTTGGTGTTGGGTTTTTTATTTTTTGAAATATTGTCTTCTGGGTAAATATAATGATGCATTTTTATAGAATGCATCCAAAAACGTGCACCAGCATTAAACACATTTTAAAGAAAAACTAGGCTGCCTCTACAAGAGAGGTTTAAAGCTCTTTCAAGGCGCTTAAAAAAATTTACCTCTACAAGAACGGAGCACAAATCGGGCGTAGAGGCGTGTTATCTCTCCGATTATGCGCATTATCGAATGCGCGTTAAACAGCGAGTTTTATTTTGCTCCGTCCGTTAAAGCGCATTTTGACTATGTGAACAAGCGCTTATGCGCATTAACTACTTGTAAAGCGCATTTTGGTCATCCGTTAATGAGCTTCGCCGCCTGTCGCCGCCTCTCGTGCAGAGGTATTAGGCGTAAATGCGCTTCAGCGATTATGCGCATAATCGCCTAACCAGGCGCAAAAGCGAATCCTTGTAGAGGGGACCTGTATAACATCTGGAAATTGTGTATTCTTTGATTTTGGGTCATCCCAACTTTCTGTAAACACTCTTCATCTATAGATTATACAAGTTTGATATGGTTAACATTTTCCAGTTAGGCCAATGGCGACTAGAAATATCTGCACATGTAACTAGACTTGACTTCTGATTAGTTGAAACTGTCTGCCTTTCCACTGCACTGTGATTTTTTAAAAAACAACAACTGTATCATTTAGAAGTTAACAAGCTGATGATATTTGACCAATGAAAGTGATTATCTTGACATTTTGTATTTCTTGCTAAATCCAATTCATTAATAACATTGTTTTCAAAACAGTACAATCCCATGCATGTCTACTCAGGAGTAAGACCCATTGAACTCAATGTTCAATGGAGCTTACTCCCAGGCAAATGAGTTTACTCCCAGGGAATATGGATTGCAGACTGGGGGGGGGGGGGGAGAAGGGTATAATGTCCTTGTTTTGAGATCATGTACTCATGTGCCAACAGGTTAGAAAAGGCATTCTTGTTCCATATGCTAGAATGTATTTGTTAAAATAATGCTTGTCAGCTGGTGGTGGCATTAAAAATGTTTTCTAAAAAGTTAAAATCTCTGTGACTTTAATACTGGGCACTTTTTTAGTTGCTAAACATATTTTAAATGATTAATCTAATCAATTAATTGATTAAATGTTGCATCCCTACGTTTAATACAGATTATTACAATTATGCAGAAGTTCATATTATAATATTCCAGTATAACAAGGGAAATACCAGAAATGATGTAATTGCCAAAGAAATGGCCCATTAAAATCTTCTGCTTCAATCTCCTGAAATGAATACTAACAAAGGAATAACCTTGTTAATGATCTTGGTGTTTGTGTAATTCACAGGTCCTGCTATTGTTTGCAGATGCTATTTTCTCATTTCCACAGTTAAACAAGAATACCCCCCTCCAAAAAAACCCACCCCATCCTGAATTAGAATGGCAGAGAAGAATCTAATTCAAAGCTATTTGCAATCAAAGAGCCTCACCATACCCTAAGATAACATTCATACCAAAAGCAAACATTAAGCCCTTTGCAATTAAAGTGCAATTAAAATCTGATCCCAAATAAGGGCAGATTTAACAAAGCATGCCCTTTATCTTTTTGCTGTGTATATACACACATACACACACATTTAACTTCCTTGTATTTTCACTCATTTATAGAGTTGGCCAAACACAGAACGTCCACAGTTCGCTACACAAGCAAATACCATAAATGGGGCATATCTACCTTTCAGACATGAAATGCTACAAGCAGGATAGAGAGAAATTGCAAAAATGGATCTCATTAACAAATTGAGCTGCATTTCTCAGGGTTTGAAAAAGTATTGTGGACAGTTTTCTCATTACAAGTAGTTGTCTCCCATTTGGCTTTTGTTTATATTTCAAGCTCCAGGAATTCTATTTATTTATTTATTACATTTATATCCCACCTTTCTTTCATGGAGCTCGATGGGGATTTGAATCCAGTCCTAAGCAGAAAAGTTGGTACAAATTGTTAGGTTAAAGGTGCTATGTTGCCCTATATTTCCCATATTTTACAATCCTGTTTAATTGGTATTAGCCAGATCTACACCAAGCAGGATATAACTGAAAGCGGTTTCAAGACAGTGCATGGAATGTGTCCTGGGCCCCAACAGTTGTCAATACTGTTATAAACCATTATAAAGCAGTAGTGTAGATCCTGCCCCAGACACTGATTTGGTGCCAAACATGAATTTTGAAAGCACATTTTGAACTATATTAGGACCTAAGGTCAACTACACACCATACAGTTTGTTGTGAGGATAAAATGGGTGGCATCGGAAGAACTACATACACTGCCCAGAGATCTGTGGAGAAAGGTGGAATGTAATAAATAAATTATATGTTGGGTGACCATATGGAAGGGAGGACAGGGCTCCTGTATCTTTTACAGTTGTAGAGAAAAGGGAATTTCAGCAGGTGTCATTTGTAGACATGCAGCACCTGGTGAAATTCCCTCTTCATCACAATGGTTAAAGCTGCAGGAGCCTTGCCCTCTTTTGTATCTTGTCACTCTGCAGCTTTACCTGTTGTAATGAAGATGGAATTTCACCAGGTGCTGAATATATACAAATGACAACTGTTGAAATTTCCTTTTCTAAACAACTGTTAAAGATACAGGAGCCCTGTCCTCCTTTTCATATGGTCACCCTACACTAGTTCTATTTGAGTTTTGCAGAATGACACAGTTGGATGCTGACCTTTCAAGTTCTACCTGGCTATTTTCCTCTGCTTAATGTGCATTTGTCCTTCTCAAGTTATGTTTTCAGTATCTGCTTTGCATATTGTTCAGTCCTCTGTAGAATTTGGTTCAGAATAAATAATTGTTGCGATTTCCTCCCTAGAAAGTATATCAACTGTGTATCAAATCCAACGATATATTGCTAAGGCAAAACAAAACCCAGACACTGATTTGTACTAAAGGAAATTTAACTGCTGTAACATTGGTGGAAGACTCCAGCTTTTTAGAAGCGCTTAGTGTAGTTTCGCAACAGCTGGGACTACTGAAAACTCTGCCTAGTGAGGCAAGTTAGCTCATTACAAGCAAAGCAGATGGATTGAATTTCTCTGTGCAGAATGTAATGGCCAGGTTGCCTGGCTGCTGCTGCCTTTGAGAAACTGCCATCCAAGAAATTGTTAATCCAAAAATTAAGGCCTTCCATTCTGCAAGCTTTACTTAAAAGTTGCCCTGGGAACTAGGGTGACCAGATAAAATCCAGGTCAGGGCTCATGTAACTTTAACAGTTTTAGAGAAAAGGGAATTTCAGCCAGTGTCATTTGTATGCAATTAGTTCCTGGTGAATTTCCCTCTTCATCACAACAGTTAAAGGTGAATGCACTATACTAGAGTGACCATATACAAAAGAAGGCAGGGCCCCTGCAACTTTAACAGTTGTGATGAAGAGGGAATTTCACGAGGGACTAATTGCATACAAATGACACTGGCTGAAATCCCCTTTTCTCTACAACTGTTAAAGTTACATGAGCCCTGACCTGGATTTTATCTGGTCACCCTACTGGGAACAGATGAGCACATTACCCTAGTAATTCTATCACAATAGAGTACTGGACTTCCTGAACATATTGAAAAATTAAGCTATGGTAATATCCACAGAAATTTACACATATACATTTCACACCTAACCTGATCAAAGCCATGTTTGTATAGAATGCCCATGAAGTTCAATGGGGCTTACCCCCAAGGAAGCATACATAGGACTGCAGCCTTATGTTCCTACGTCAGTATTTCTTAAGTAGAGACCTGACTAATCCTATGATTCTTCTATTCTAGAGCCACTCGTAGCACAGCTATTGCCATAATAGCAATAAGATCCTACGTACTTCTAGCAGCAGGGTGTTAAACAATGCCTGTAGAAACAAGAGAAAATATAGCAACGCAGATAGCCACTCCAAAAGCATCAGTGGCAAATCTGCCACACACCACCAATCACAGTGTTGTGCATCAACAATACCCCCAAATTACCCCAAATAACAGAACATGTAGCCAGAAAAAGACCACGGCATCTCATCATCACAAGCCCTATGTTCGTTGTAATGGGTAATACTGGGTAACAACAGCCACAAGATCCAGACCTTTCCTGAAATATGAATGAGGGCTGCTAGCCCTCCATCAAGGAAACATAGGAAGTAAGAAGTTCTATTTCAACATATGGGCTGCTGTCCCCATAGCTCATTAGCCAGAGGTTTACACAAGAATCCATAGGCTTCCTGGAAGAAAGGTCTTGATCCTCCTATGTATAATGTTCCCACACTATGGAAAGGGCTACATGATCAAGGAAAATGGGACACTATGTCAGCAAGTAAGCAATAGCAAGTAAGCATTTGTCTCTGCCGAATTTCATTTTGTTAGTTTCAGCCCAGTTTTCCATTCTATCAAGGTAATTTTGGATTTCACTCTTGACCTTTGAAGTATAGGTTCTCTCTCCCAGTTTTATGTCATCAGAGAGTGCAGCATAACAGAAGAAAATGCTGTAACTAGTGGCTGCGGAGTGGTAGACCCTGCAATTAATGCTTCCCTCTCAGCGGAAGTGTCATCTTGCACCATACTTGGTTCAGCTGCACATATTCTTCCAGGGGCCTGCAAGAACAAAAAGGTAACCACCTCATAGGGGAACAATTGGATTCTTATTGATCATGATGGCTACTGAGCTTGCTTTTGGTCTCTATTGCTTATACCGTATGGGGAATATTTTTGCCTCTGCCCTTTTTAGGGGACTATCTGGTTGAGTAATTGAGGATTAGTGCCATCACCTAGGTGCCCTTTGATTGTGTTCCCTTTTGCTGGTGTCCCTGCTGTCCATGAGCCTATCTACACATGCAGGATATAACACTTTGAAAACGTTTTGAAAACTATATATGGAGTGTGTCTTGGGCCCAACAGTTGTCACTACTGTTATAAACCATTTTAAACCATTTTAAAGCAGTCGTGTAGATAGGCTCCATGTTTGGTGGTGCATTTGTCAGTGTTAGACAACATAGTTCTCTATTCAGACAATACCATAAAATGAACTGCAATGGAGCTCTGTCTCCAGTTACTGTGGTGCCTGCTCATTGCAGCCATCTCTGATCCTACACAAGGACTGCAAGCGTGTCTTGCTATATGATAAAATGTTACTTCTTTGTCTCTAAAGCAGATTTAGGAGTAGTGGCAGATTGGGGCTGGGGCCCTGCCCTTCATTTGGCTCACATCACTACCAGGCTGCCTTCCCACCCAGCTTACATCACCACCACCATGGTTCGTTCTCCCCAGGTGGACAGCTGCCACCCCCGCTGATCCTGCCCACTGTGGAGTACCACCTGCAGTGACATTTGTTGCTGAAGGAAAGGGGATGGAAGGGATTGGGAGGGACAGAGAAAGAAGCAAATTCAGGCCTTAATTCATAGAGCTTCTTCACACAAGTGATTTATTGCATGGTCGTGATTGGTCACTCAAGAAGTTTGCAGGTCCTTTTCATTATGTCTTCAACTTCCGATTCCTCTTCAACCATTTTCAAATGGGAAACTACCATTTTACAAAACTCTGAAAATGCTCTAATAAATTGAAACTGGGCATTAAAACAATACCACCTGCTGGCAGTATAATGGAAAATTATGGGAAGGAACTGGCAAAAAATAGGGAAAATGCATGTATTGTGCCAATCGCTAAACCCACGAAGACTTCGGAAGACAAATTTGGAGATGCCAATAGTTACAAGATGACCACCACCCGATCCCCAGAGGAGATGGACCTGCTGCTGCAGGCCTTTGCAGGCCTTCAAGAAATTGTATTACATCTTGACCTTCCTGGAAGTGATTGTAATGCAGCAAGAAAATGTTGTCCTTACAGGGTTGGTCATCTTGGGGTCTTTCTCAAACCTGTCTGCCATTTGTCACTCCTGCTGTGGCAGGAAAGTTCTGGGGCGGCAGATGAAGCCCACCACCTTCAAAGCAAATGGTTCTGTTTCTCTTCCTCATAGGTCAGTTGGTTCCGATGGCCTTTGGAAGGGGGAGAGGGGTTCCAGCACAGTTGTTGGAAGCAGCAGCAGCAAGAAGAGATGGTGAATATGGGAATTTGCCTTCCAGTCTGTTGCTGCTTCCCTTCCGTTCCTGAGAGGGCAGTGATAGCCTCTGTGAGCAGGGAGGAGGAGCCCAGCCCAGCTGGTGAAAACAGCAGTGAGTAGAGAGTCCACTTTATAAGGACTTGAAGCTGAGAAATGTATTTCCTCTTTAATTGAATCCTGTTCCAATGATTCAAATTACACTGTCAGACTGACTCTTTCATGATGGGTCTTCAAACCCCACACAGCAAGCTGAATAATTTCAATAAAGTGGATGATCATTTTGAATGTATTGCAAGATCACAATATAAATATAAGAGTGAGAAGAGTCTGTGTTTGGTATCTATTTGTTATTTGTAGCCTGAAAATGCATATAGAAATGTTGCTGCTGAAGCTAAGCAGGTCAGGAGGCCTGCTCAGGCCTGAATGGGAGGTTGCTTGGAAGTGTATGTATAGGGTGACCATATTTTGGAAACCAAAAAGGAGGACAAGATGGCCGCCCCCAAGGGGGCGTGGCCTTGGTCACATGTCTAATTTCATACCTCACAATTAAGACAAATATGTTCTACATAATACGTTAATGTTAAACTTACTGAAATAAAGAACAAGTAAGACAGTCAATGTATCAGAAATTTACACTTTCTTTTTGGCATTCTGAATGCTTTTCTACGAAGTTTTTACTGAATTATAGACCAGAACAGAATCTAAAAGACAATAAAGTAAGATATCATTGCGCATCTCCTACAGTTAAACCACCTTACTGTTGTGAAATGCAGTCAGTTGGGAAAAAAGGGAAAAGAAGGGGCAGGAGTACATCACCACTTTCCATGTTTATCTTACAAACACATCTCTTAAAAACAGAAGTGGCATATGGAGATTCTCTGATGTAAGTTATGGATGACGAAGAATGTAACTTTTAAGCATAGTCCACAGTGAACTAGGATTTCTCAGCTAAAAAAATAACTAACATCAGAGAATCACCATGCCAGTTTCCCAATCCACGCATCACACAATTGACAACGCAATTCTTCCAAACATCCCACCTCCCTTTGTAGCTGAGATATCATAGTTCACTGTGGACTATGCTTAAAAACCAGTGGTGCTGCTGATGGTGAGGAATCCACCTACCTAAGGCAAAAATAAAAATTCATTCACACACATACACACCCAAGGTAAAATATTAATAATAATTAATAATAGTAATAATAATCCACACATACCTCACACATGCTTACCACAGGCAATAATAATAATAATAATAATAATAATAATTAAATCCTCACCCCCTGCACACTCACCCAAAGTGGAAAAAACCCACACCCTCTCCAAAACAATTAAAAAAAACCCTCCCCCCATACACCAAAGGCAAAATAATAATAATGATAATAATCCATAGCCAGCTACCCAATAACATTCATCAACATAATAAATCTACACACAGACATGCACACACACCCCAAGGCAAAACATAAAATCATATAAACAATACAACATCTACCCACATACTCACCCAAGGCATAATAACAACAATAAAAATAACAAGAATACAAATCCACACACTCACATGGGCAAAACCAATCAAACACCTATACACATTCAACCAAGGACTGCCCACTCCCTGTCCCCCGCCCACTGCACCCCCGCTCTGCACCCCCGTCCACCCTGCGGGACCTCCACCTGCCTGCATCACGTACCGCTCGCCTCCCGCCCGCCCATGCCATGCGCCCTGCTGCTCGCGCCACATCATTCGCACTGCTTGATGCCCATGCCGCGCCCACCCACCCAGCACCACGTGCCCCACGCCCAGCACCTCGCGACCCACCACAAGCGTTCCGCACCCTTTGCACCACTTGCAGCCCATGCCGCGCCGCCCACACCCGCCCATCACCACGTGCCCCGCACACACTTACCCCTTCATCATGGCCTGCGCTGCTACTACTGCCTTCACCATCTGGTTGTTCTCCCACAAGTCTCCCGAGAGCAGGACAAGACAGGAAGAGAGTTGGGAGGTATGATGTCCAAAATAAAGGGCCGGATCACCGAGAGAGGGGGGGGGGAGAAAAAGAGCTCTTTCACCCCCCCTCCAGCCCTCCGTCTCCATGATCCAGACCTTTAGCAAAATAAAGGGCTGGATCGCGGAGAGGGAAGGTGGGGGGGGAGAAAGAGAGCTCTTTCACACACACACACCCAGCCCTCCTTCTCCATGATCCAGACCTTTAGCAAAATAAAGGGCTGGATCATGGAGAGGGAAGGTGGGGGGGGGAGAAAGAGAGCTCTTTCACCCCCCCCCAGCCCTCCTTCTCCATGATCCAGACCTTTAGCAAAATAAAGGGCTGGATCACGGAGAGGGAAGGTGGGGGGGGAGAAAGAGAGCTCTTTCACCCCCCCCAGCCCTCCTTCTCCATGATTCAGACCTTTAGCAAAATAAAGGGCTGGATCACGGAGAGGGAAGGTGGTGATGGGGGGGAGAAAGAGAGCTCTTTCACCCCCCCCAGCCCTCCTTCTCCGTGATCCAGACCTTTAGCAAAATAAAGGGCTGGATCGTGGAGAGGGAAGGTGGGGGGGGGGAGAAAGAGAGCTCTTTCACCCTCCCAGCCCTCCTTCTCCATGATCCAGATCTTTAGCAAAATAAAGGGCTGGATCTCTGAGAGGGAAGGTGGGGGGGAGAAAGAGAGCTCTTTCACCCCCCCCCCCAGCCCTCCTTCTCCGTGATCCAGACCTTTAGCAAAATAAAGAGCCAGATCGCGGAGATAGGGGGGAGAAAGTGAGCTCTTTCGCCCCCCACCCTCCCTCTCCACGATACCGCCCTTTAGAACAACGTGTGCCTGCACTTCCAGGTACGTGTCATCCAGCCTTTTTCCCGCACCGGTGCTTTCCTTGGCCTGCGTGATCACGCTGGCCAAGAACAAGCCCCGGATGATGGGAGGAGCTGTATAACACATACCCAGAAGTACGACACGCGTCGTCCTAGCCACTTCCCAGCGCCAATCAGGGGCTGTTCTTGGCCTACACTATCAAAGAACAGGCCCCAAATGGCGCAGGGATCTGCCTAATTCCCGGACATTCCAGGAAATCAGCTGATTTCCCCCCCGGATGCCATTTTGGCACCCCGTTTCCGGACTTGTCCGGAGGAAAGAGGATGTCTGGTCACCCTATGTATGTACAAAAGAAAGGGAGGATATAAATATAATAAATAATTATTACAGGCTTTTAAATAGATGTTCACATAGCCGCTTGTGGTAAGATGCTGTGGGAAATGTTGCTTTTTCACTAGGCAACATATAGGGCTACGTAATTATATAATCCAGTAAACACATATATAAGGCTGGCACATATTAATCCAATAATCAATAAGCAAAAGCAATTCATTTAATCTAGAAGCACATATAAAATGCCAAAATGCACAGTAGTTAGGAAAAAGCAGAAGAGCATTTCTAAAAGACGGAAGCAGACAGTGGAGCAAAATTGTCAGGTGTGTGACCTTTTGAACCATGAAGAAGGGCACGGAAAAGCACCGAGAAAGTTGCTCCATTTGCTGTTTTTGAGGAACTTAGCTAAGGCAAGTAGAAAGCAGGTGGCTGTGTGGTCGGAAGTGTAGCAAGGAGCGCAAACAGAGAATAGACTTAACCACTAGATTACGACAGTGGGGTCAAAGCTTTGCTAAGATTGATTGCAACTATAAGGAAACATCTGCTTTAATAAATAAGTGTATGGGTGCAAGAGTATGGGGGGAGAAAGAGAATAAAAAGGCGGGGATTTTAGTATTATAATCAGACGAATCGGATAGGTTGTAAGCCTTAGGCCCTTTGGCCAATTAGAGGGGCCGGGGAGGGACTTCACCGGCCGGGACAAGTAATAAATACTGTAATGATCTTGATGTTCGGTGTGTGCCAAGCTTGTATAGCCACACCCCTTTTGCAAAAGGCTTTGCAATAAAGAAACTTGCTTTCAACTTTCCAGATTGTGTTGTTCTTTTGAAAAACAGAATGGGCATTTTCTAACAATGCTACCCAGAAAAAAAAGTCTTTGTACTCCCGAAGAGAATTGGTTACATTTTTTGTCTTTTCTTCCAAAACCTTGATGTGCTACAGATTACTTACGCTGGTATAAGTGAAGATGAGGAGGCCTAGATGCATGCTGGATTTATTAGCAAGGCTGAATTACTAATACATCAGCCTGTGGGTGCTTCGGCTATGGGCAGTATAGAAATGTAATAGATAAAACCAGTTGTATATCCCTGTTGTGGCATTCATACATTATATGAATTTCTATTTATGTGTGTGTGTGTGTGTGTGTGTGTGTGTACAGCTAGCATAAAGGAACCTGATCAAGTCTCTTTCTGATTTTGAGAATAAAATGCTTACTGAAAACCAGCAGAATATTTTTCTTGTGTTCCTCAATAGCTTCTGTTAAGGGGCTGCCTTGACGGCATCGGGTTGGTTCTATTTTATTAAATCCCCACGCTTTTGCTGCTGTGGGGTGGCATCAGGTAATTCCGATGCAGGAGACAGCTTGGGCTTTCCGGCAGTCATTTGGCTTGCCAGGCCTCCCTCACCTGGCTTCCGGCGATCAATGGGAGGTCGTCTTCCATCTAAGAATGCCCTCAGCATGGCACCAGAGCGAAGAGAGATGGCGGAAGAGCCGTGCTGACCTCACTCCACCAGGAAAAGTGGGGGTAAGTCCCCAACTTCCTGATGCACATCTTCATCTCTTTGCCCCACAGTGCTGTTTCGGAGCCAAAGCGGGGCAAAGACGACGTTTAGACAGCCCCCAGATTACATTGGCCAGACTTGAATTCAAAGCCGTACGCTGGTATCAAGATGATTTGCTTTTCCTACACATTTTTTTCCTGTTCAAGAAGCTTGCTTACTGTTTGCTCTTAAATGCTGCTTCAGAGCAATTATTAATATCTTTGGCAGTGCTGCAGATGAATATGTGTTATCAGTCTCTGTCTATGCCTAGCTGTTAAACAAAAGCCTTTAAAAGGAACTGATTAGTAGCAAAATCCTTGGTTGCAGAATAAAGCAGATTTCCACTGGGTTCATGAAGAGAGTTTCAAATGAAAGCTGTTAACATTACACACAAAGGGAATGAGGTCTCTTCTTTCTGTAAATGGATGCATTATTCATTAGGTGGAATGGGCTCCTAAACTAGCTGTTTTCTGCACCACTGCAACCAGTGCAGTCATTTCTGCTTGTTCAGCAAGATGACAACTCAAACATATATGATAGGTCCCATTTAAAAGGGCCAAGGGGCCAAGTAGGAGAGAAAGCCTCAGAGGTTTTTTTTTCTTTGTAACAAGAATGTGCTAAGAAAATGCTATTCCATGCTGTGGGTTTGCCTGTTTCCAACAGTGTATCCATTCGGGATTCCTGCACTGTGAATAAGGCAGAGGAAGTAACTTAGGAAACGATTTGGAAGCAATGCTAAAATATGTTTGATATGGTTTGTTTTATATGTTACATTATTCTTCTAGATTTCATTCCAGGCATGTGCCCTTTGCACCTAATACTCTTTCCTCTCCGAATGTGCACTCTACCCCTGGGTTTCTGGCAATCAAGTTAACACCCACAAAATAGATGCCAACTTTACTGCAGTGTAATATTACTCTGGCTCAGAAGTCAGCACTACCACTGAAAAGACCCTGTCATGGGTCATCACTTGCATGACTTTCATAAAGTAGGGCACAAGCCTTCTTTTTTTTTTTTTTAGTCTCAGTACAACTATTGAACATATCCCATGATCCCATCCCATGTGAACTCATGAACTCATGAATCATGAAATGAAGATTTCTGTTGTAATTTCTGTTTAATTTCTATTTCTGAAATGAATTTTCTGCATTTCTGAAATTGCATCATGGCCCATGTTGGGGCTTTTTTACTATTCCAGAAAACAACCCCGTTTTTGCCATTTTGGTTTAACGTAGCATCTAGCCTGAAGATGAGCTCTAAAAATCTTGTGGACTATTTTCTAACTTTTGGACTCTTTTGTGAGCTCAGTGATCTCTTTCCCACATGGTTTTATTCTTGGGGAAGTCAGCAACTGCCAAAGTCAGCAACTGCAATGTGCAGTCGCATGGGAGGTCTGCCTTAAGGGTCTCAGGTTGAACTGGAGTCAGAATAAAGGAGAGATCTCATTCTGCTGGATACACCTCTTTGGCCTCACCCCATCAAAGTGCTGATTGGTTCAGTGGTTGCCTCCTGGGAGGGCAATGCTGCTATTGCAGTTGCGCAACTGCACCTCACTAGCCTTTTCTCCATTCGCTGCCGGCCTGCGCTCTTGACAAATAAGGGGGGAATTGGCTTAAATGGAAAACGTCAGAAAGATAAACGCCCCCCCTCTGGTGGCATGATAGACATTGGGCTGGATCCACTGGTGAGGGGGAACAGGCTTGGACTCCTGGCTCCCCCACGGTGAGCATTCCCATAAGGGATCTCAGGGACACGGCACCAAGACCAAACCAGCATGGGGCTGCGAGCTGGCCACATCCTGTGGGGGAAAGAGATACACATTAGTGGTCCATGCCTGGAGTGCCCTTGCTCTGCTATCCACTACCAGCATTCCTGACATGCAGGCCAGGAAGGGGAATCGGTCAGCTGGTCGATGACAGGATCTACACCCTATGCTCTGGCCAAGCCTACCCAAGTGAATCAATGAAGTTGTGGCCAATTTATTATCCCAGCTACATCTGTGTGTCTGATTTGTTCTCTTCCTTTTGCCACACAGATCCAATTAAGCAGCGTCCATACAAAAACATGAATTATCAATCAAATTCTCTTGCAAGTTTACAATCTATAAACAAAATAGCTATGTGGCTCAACTTTTCTTGCCAAAAAACAAGGAACCCCAAGAAAGAAGCCAAAAAGGCCAGAGGCAAAGGGGTGAAAACGGACATGTGGTTTTTAAAAAATAATTACCAACACGTTTCGGACCCTAAGGTCCTTCCTCAGAGTAATTCAAACAAAAGTGAAATATCAATTCTCTTATGAACACACAGTCTCCTATGCTCCTAACCCTTATTGTTGTAAATCTCATATAATAAGATAAGTGGGGACAGTATATGCTCTTCTGCTTGAAGATATTTCCCCCCAGAAATTCAGGTGCAACATTTCATGAGCAAAAGCCTCAGGGCAGTATCACAATACTGCTGCTGCATTCCCACTGATCTGACTTTTTCCAGAACCAAGCACTTCTACTTGTTTCAGTGGCTTGTAGAACTGTAAACTCCTGTTGTGCCAGCGGCTGCTACCACTCTCACTGGGACATGGGCACAACAGGGTACTTCCCTGAGAAAGGAAAACAGTATAAACATGTGCACCGTTTTAGAGAAGGACTTCTTCCAACAATTCACTATTGAGGATGTTGCTTGTTTTGCTTTTAGACTGCTTCTGATTGGCTTTGTTGCTTGTCAGCAAATCTGACAAGATCTGGACAATAGTGCCATAGATACATGGAAATAATTTCCCATAAATATCCACAAGCATGATCTACAATTTAGCCTCCATTTTCTTCTTCTTCATAGCAATGGGGTTGCAGCCTAGGCTGGATTCCCTTAGATATCTGGGTCCTGTTAAAGTGTACCTCCCCCACTATGCTTGGGCCCTGGGCAGAAAAACTGAGCAGAACCTGAGAAAGATCTGGACAGGTTCCTGTGGGACAAAGCAGTCCACAACACACCCTGTCCACAAGCCATTTAGGCTATAACCATTAAAATCATATGCATTTGGATGATTAAAATGTCACATTGGCTGGTTTCCATTATCTATATGCTGCCATGTGGTTCTCTGACCTATTATTATTATTATTATTATTATTATTATTATTATTTTACAGCCTGGCATAAATGACAAACCTATTTCACACTTGGAATACTCCTTCTCCTCATATGGGTGATCAGTTCTAGCTTTCCTCTGTAGTTTCCTATCTGTTTAAGAGAAGTACAGTCTCCTCCCCTAGATTTCCTCACCACCAGCACCATGAAAACAGAATGGTTGTTTTTTAAGGGAAGTCTCCTTGTTTGTTTTATGAACTAATGTTGGAGGTATGCAAACAACATTACAGTACAACCTAGTGAAAATGCATGAGCACCAGAAGAATTATGCCACGGTGTATTTAAGCAGGAACCCGGAGACAGCTGGAGGCACTCACAAGAGGATAGACATTTTCAAGAGAAGCCTGCGCGCCAACTTGCTTAACTAACAGAAGATACTAATCATGTAAATGTATCCCAAATGTGAATAAAGCACACACACACACACATTTCCCATGGCTTATTTTCACCAGGAACCTTGCTCAGTGTTTTATAAGCACCAACTTCACATGATGGACATTTTTATTATTTTACATGTTAAAATCTGCTGGTGATCCTGTGAAGGAGATCCACTGAAAGCAAGAGCTCACCTTTGTCTGATCTCACCGTGAAAAGGTGCATTTCAGCAGAATATTCACCATACCAAATGGACATGGTGAAGCAGCTGTGAGATTTTTTGGACTGATTCTGATTAACAGAGCCCTGCTGCATTCCATTTTTGGTTTGTTTTAACACTGTTGGCAAACATAATTAAAATGTGCCTGATAGAAACAGAAGCCTGTCTCTCTTTTCCCCCTCCCTTGATTGATGGCTTTTCAGGAGAGTATCTGAATTTGTGCCATGCACTGTGTCATGTGGGTTTCTTTTGGCTTACACAGAGATGTTCTGATAGGCCACGAACTGAACTGGGAGAAAGAACAGAGAAGCTAGTGGTTGCTTTAGAGAATCATTTATAAAGGAATCTATTTTGCCCTAATGTTGTACTACATGATATAATTACCTGCAATGTTAACATTGCTGAGTGTAAGTATTAAAGAGAATGTTGTCTGCCCAGACTTCATCATTTGTATAATACCCATCCAGACAGAAGAATGAATGTCGTACCCAACTCAATCCAGACAATTAGTGAGGGTATAATAGCAGAGCTCTTAGGTTATTAGGTTACATTTCTAGGCTTAGGTGATACTTGAAAGAACAAAGGGGAACCACTAGAAAGCCCAGTAACTAATGCCCTCTTTGCATTAAAATGAGTGGGAAAATGTACATGCAGCCACTCACACTACACAGCTTGGATAAAATTACACTCAAATGAAAAGTAGGGTGTCTGTGGCCCAGATTAGTCTCCTTTACATGAATACCTCTCATACTCATTCTTCCCATCTTTTTTCAGTTTAGAAGCCTTTTCCCCCACCACACCTGTTCTTGCCAGGCTGAGATAATGCCATGTGCATCCAGAGGGGAGCAATGCCATTCTCATAATAGATAGGTTCACACAACAAGCTGACCTACTCAATGTGGATTGTTGTTGAACCTTGGTTGATCATGTTGTCTGAACACAGCACATTTTCCACCGGGTGGATTAATGTCTTGCCTGAACGCAATCGGTTTTCTGCAGGGAGAGCTATCTGAATGCAGTGCCTTTTCCATGAATGGCTTGTTAATAATGCAGTCTGGTTTATTTTTCTTTGAACAAACCACCTTGAGAACCCATGGCTTGTTGTTAAATTGTTCAGGTTGGTTTACAAGCCACACTGCACGGTTAAGCTACCCTGTGGAAAAGGTGCTGTGTTCAGACAAAACTATAATCCACCCTATGAAAAATGTGCTATGTTCAGACACACTATAACCCACAGTTCAACAGCAACCCGCACTAGGTGGGTTAGCATGTTGTGTGAACCCATGTATGTTGAACTGTGCCCATTGATGACTTCATAGATGCATAGACCTTAGTGGCTCATCTACTCCCTCCTCCTGCTCTGAGACAACACTGCCAACCTTTAAAGAATCCTCAACAGAGCATCTGGCTTCTTCTTGGAAGCCTTCAAAGGCCTAACCAGTTGAGTTTTCCCATTCTTAAATTGTACAAATCTAGGGTGCCTCTACAAGAGGCATTTAAAGCTCTTTCAAGGCGCATTAAAAAAATTACCTCTACAAGAACGGAGCGCAAATCGGGCGTAGAGGTGCGTTATCTCCCCGATTATGCGCATTATCGAATGTACGTTAAATCGCGAGTTTTATTTTACTCCGTCTGTTAAAGCGCATTTTGACTGTGTGAATAAGCGCTTATGCACATTAACTACTTGTAAAGCGCATTTCGGACATCTGTTAATGCGCTTCGCCGCCTCTCGTGCAGAAGGATTAGGCGTAAATGCGCTTCTGCGATTATGCGCATAATCGCCTAACCAGGCGCAAAAGCGAATCCTTGTAGAGGGGACCCTAGTAAAATATGCATATACAATGGTTAATTTAAGGGTTTCCCAATCAGCAACATAAAACGGGAGGTTGTGAATAGCTGAAAGGGACACCACTGCCCCTATTAAGCACATAATGGGTTGGATCCAGACTGTTTACACGTAAAGAAGACCCACTGAAATCAATGGGACTTGCATTAGTCATGACCAGTTTAAGTCCTATAGATTTTGGTGGGTCTACTTTAAGCATTAAGCCTGGATCTAATCAACTTGAAAAGAAAATAATTGCCCTGTCAAAGCTTTGTGGACAAATCTCTACACTTTTTGCAGGGAGCATTCTATTTAGTAGGCTGCAGTCCTAAAGCTCAAAACAGATGGCAGGATAGCCGTTCTTGGGTAAACCCTGATTGCTTTTCCTAACATTTTATCTAAACCCACCCTCTTGTACTGGGTCAGACCAAAGGGTTATCTAAAATGATATCCTGTTTTCCTATGGGGAACTCACAAGCATGACATGAATTCAATAGCCCTCCATATTGTTGTTCCCAGAAACTGGTACTCAGAGAGATACTGCTTCCAATATATAGTCCAGGCAAGGTCAATTGTTCTAAAAACAAAAATGACTGTAGAGATTTATGAAACGTTTGTCTACAAAATGAATCCTATAACTGACCAGTCACAGGATTCAACTTGGAGACAAACCTTTCAGAGATTGACTCCTGAGGAAGGCCCGATTACATGATACTAGGCTGACCATATGAAAAGGAGGACAGGGCTCCTGAATCTTTAACAGTTGTATTGAAAATGGAATTTCAGCAGGTGTCATTTGTATGTATGCAGCACCTGGTGAAAGTCCCTCTTCATCACAACAGTTAAAGCTGCAGGAGCCCTGCTATCTTGACCAGATACAAAAGAGGGCAGGACTCCTGCAGCTTTACTTTTGCGATGAAGAGGGAATTTCACCAGGTGAAGAGTGAATTTCACCAGGTCTCAGGAGTGTGTGTGTGTGTGTGTGTGTGTGTATTCAACACCCTGAGACTTTGTTTTTTCATTCCCCTGGATGATTTTGGAAGTTCTCCAGTTTTGTTTGACTCTCGTAACATATAGCCTTCAGGACTAGCAGCCATTAGTAGCCTTATCCACCATGAAAGTGTCTTATCCCCCTTTAAAGCCATCCAAGTTGTTGGCCATCTCTACATGGTGTGGTAGTGAATTCCATACACGTTGTGTGAGGTAGTACTTCCTTTATCTGTCCTGAATCTCCCACCATTTATCTTCATTGGATGACTTCACATTCTAGTATTATGAGAGAAGGAGAAAAACATCTCTCTATTAACTTTCTTCACACCATGCAAAATTTTACACACTTTTGCCATAGCTCTATTTACTTACCTTTTTTCTAAATGAAGAAGCCCCAAACGTAGGGGAGTTATTCTCCATACCACTGATCATTTTAGCTCCCCTTTTCTACAGTTTTCCAGCTCTACACAATACCAAACAATGTGGTATCTTTCCTTGGCAGATAGAATTAATTACTGTCCTCCCTCTTTTTTATGTCAACCATGTAGGTCTGGAGAACCTTTTCACCCAGGAGCCTGCCTATTTGCTGAGGCGCCCTTTCCTTTGTTGGTCAGGCAAGAAACAGGACCATTTCAGTGGTGGCACCAAGGCTGTGGAACAGGCTTCTCAGAGACATTTGCTTATCATCCATTCAGTTTGTTTTGGAACCAGGTTGCAATATTTTATTTGAAAGAGCTTTTAATGTCAGAGAGCTTGAGGAACCTTCATGTTTATATTTATTAGCTGTTGCTGCTGTTTTATTTGGATTGATTTATTTTAGTGTCTGTGTCTGTATGTGTGTGTTTTCTTTTGTCTGAATAGAATTCTAAATATTTAGGTTAACCAGCCTTTAGAATGTAAAGTGGAAAGACAGGATATAAATATATTAAGTAAATAAATAAAGTTCAAATATTAAACAAGTATTGATGTTTCTCTCTTCTCCTTCACAATCATCTTCTTTCCCACGGTTTAAACATACAGACCAAGATCCAAAGAGCTACTTTACATGAGCCTGAGTTTTTAACATATTTTCCATGGGTTTGTTGTTTTAACACTTAAAAAAACTGCTTAGGAACATATGAAGTAGTCTTATAACAAGTGAGACCATTGGCCCATCTAGTTCAGTACTGTCTGTCTACAACACTTAGAAGCAGCTCTCCACAATTTCAGATAGGTGTTGTTGTTGTTTCTGCTGTTGTTGTTGTTCTGCCAAGCTCCTGGGGATGCCAGGAACTGAGCCTGCTACCTTTGCCATGTAAAGCTGCTCCACCACCTGAGCTCTGGTTTTTCCCCTTTGTAGACTCCCATGCAATGTCGCAAACTGCTTTTGCAACACCACTTCATTTCAAAAGTGATTTGCCATAAAGTTGGGGGGGGGGCAGTTGGCAAACATAAGTCCCAAGCCCCCGTGGGCACCTGGTCAGTGGTATCATGGTAATGTTTTGAACTTCATGCGCTCATCACGATAGTCCACATCATCAAGGAGCCACACCTCCAGGGAGAGACCAAAAATGCAGGCAGCTGTGTTGATCCCTCTCTTTCTCTTTCTCTCTCTCTCTCTCCTAGTGTAAAGCCATGGGCACTAGTAGTCCTGCTCCTTTCCCACTTTTTTGCCCCTTGGTCCCCTCACCACAGAGGGGCTCATGAATAATGCAAATGTGGCTCATGCATAGTGAATTTCCCCTCTGAAATTTGCATGTGATGTTGCCCCTCCCACTCACCCCGATTGGCTGCTTTCATCCCCTTTTCCTTCCTCAATGGCAGCTATGGCCTAACTGCATATCTGCACCTGTAGCCTGCCTTTGCACCATACTGATTGGCCAATCATGGCTGACAGAGGGCCTGCCATGCCTTTTTGGCATGGAGGAAATTAATTGAAGCTTTGAGCTTTTTCGGACTTTTAAATTCTTCTGCACATCTATACTGCTCAAGTTTCAGTTGAAAAGAAAAATGAGCTAAATCGGTCTGGTAGATCTCGAGTAATAGTCCTTACACTACCATAGTCATATATACAGTATATATGTATACATATATATGTATGTATGTATGTGTGTGTGTGTGCCCGTGTGCACACACATGCGTCCGTCTGCCTGCCTGCCTGCCTGCCTTTTATAGTTCTTTCATAGAGCTAATGGGTCTTAATTACCCAATCATGTCCAAGCCACCCAAAGATATTTTGCTTTACAACAGGAATAATTCATGACAATATATTGCTGCTGGCAAAATCCATTTTCCCACCAGCTATTGTGAGGACTGCAACTAAGCTCAGAGGGAACAGGGAAGTCAGAGGGAGGTGGCAGATGATGTCATCATCCCTGCTAATCAAAAGTCCAAGCGCTTCTACCTTGCGCGCCCTGGCTCCATTACACGTGTTGCACAGGTGTTTGGCTCCTAGCCAGATAGCGCTGCTAGTCCAATACTCATTGATCATCCTTGGCCTTTCCTTTCTTCACATAGCACTACTAGATCCTAAGAATTATTTTCATCCCCACTGAGTTCCACCAAAAGCAGCCTTGGGATTAGGCACAAAAACGAAAGAATATTTATTTTCTAAGCTAAATAAGACTGTCTGTTGTGTTTAGCAATCTGAGAATATGCATTCTACTTCAAGGCATTAAATAACATGGGCTTGTGATGAAGATGAATGGACCCATTTTGTGCCAGACTACTTGGCAGCAATATGGCCAGCCTTTGTGTCTTGCCAGATACTGCTCAGCTATTTCAAAGTGAAAGCCAAATGACAGGACAGGAGTTAATTAAACGTTCATTAGAAGTGTGTCTAGGGTCTTCTCTTAATTGGAGTGAAGGGCAAAAGATTATCCACCCAGGGCACGAGTGATTTTGAGTTTATTTCCAAGCTGCATGGTTTATTTCATCTTATGGGCCAGTTACCACAAACGAACAAATATAAGAGCTCCTGTGCAGTATCATATAGAAGGGGGGGGGGATATAGTACATTTCATGACACTGAAACAATTAGCAACTTTCTAGCTGTCAGACTGATTACTGGTTCAAGAAGCCAGCATCCAGGCCCAGCATCAGAAAGGCCCACCCCTGCCGACTCATTGCCATCACGAACCCACCCTGGAGAGCTACATCAGCAGGAGAAGGTGGTCAGTGTGGTTTTTCCAAGAGCCAGCCAGACCCAAACACCTGGCTCTGATAGAGCCTCCCAATGTTTTGATTTTTTTCTCAAAAAATCCTAACTGACCACTGCATAAGCAGCTGATGAGCAATTATGAGTTGAAAACAGCCAGACTGGAAGGTTTACTCTCCAACTTCCTGTTCTCATGTTTAAAATCATGGCTTCCTCCAGAGACTCATTTTGGGTTTTTTAAAAAATGAATGTTTACATGTAACAAGTATTATTTCCTTACCAGCTTTTTATCATCAGTGTGGGGGGTGGGGGGCAATTTGTGGCCCTCCAGATGTTGCTGGACTGGAACTCCCATCAACCTTAGCTGATGATGAGGTTTGATAGGAGTTGCAGTCCAAGAACATGTTGCCCATCCTTGCATATGTAATGATTTGGCCAGAAGCACCTGGTTTTACCAGGAGCTGTTTATTTTAATATTTATTTAATTCTACATAAAAATAGTTTTTATTAATTATTATTATTATTATTTGTTGCATGTGGATACCGCCCCGTAGCCATAGCTCTCTGGGCGGTTTACATAAGACTAAAATGTTTAAAAACAATTTACAAAAATTAAAACTGCAAAACATACAATATACAAATACATTTAAAACCATTATGATAACTTAAAAAGCTATAAGCCTAAAAAAAACTATAAAAGCAACAATAAACATAAACACAATAGACTAGCAATAAAAACAATAAACATCAACAATAAAACCAGCAGCAATAACCATGGCAATAGCAGCAACAGCAGTAGTCATATCACAAGAAAGCCACAGTAAAACAATCTGTTTTCAAGGCCTTCTTGCAAGCCTGC
Organism: Anniella stebbinsi; assembly: GCA_029215795.1. NCBI lineage: Eukaryota > Metazoa > Chordata > Lepidosauria > Squamata > Anniellidae > Anniella > Anniella stebbinsi. The sequence continues at coordinate 54,249,952 of JARDYH010000003.1, forward strand.
AATGGCAGAGCATGGCAGACATCGGATGGCAGCTTGTTCCAAAGGTGTGAGGCACTGCAGAGAAGGCCCTCTCACATGTGATCACCTACCCAATTGCTTTTGCAGGTGGGCAGATGAGAAGGGCCTCTCTTTCTGATCTTAAATTGACTCACTGAGCCTATCTACACATGCAGGATAAAACACTTTGAAAATGTTTTGAAAACTGTATATGGAGTGTATCCTGGGCTCCAACAGTTCTCAAAACCGTTATAAACTGTTTTAAAGCAGTAGTGTAGACAGGCTCTTTGTCACCCTTATTCAGGTTACAATCCTGCACCCACTTAATTGAGTTGAGACGTATTGCACTTAATGAGACTTACTTTAGGATAAACCTGGCTGGGATTGCACTATCAGTCTCTGATTAATAGGTTGAACATATAAACATATCTGAAAAGAATTGTTATCCTGGGATACTTGACAGATAGAGCCTATCCACATTGCCTTTAAAATGACTTATATTCTGTTTAAAAATGTGGTTTTTGAAGTCGTTTCATTACGTGGTAGGACACACTGAGCAGTACTTACGTTTCATAATGACTGCTTCCTCCGTCCCGAAAGCATTCAGTGGTGTGACACATGGTTAATTCTTTGTCTGTTCTTGTTTAGTTTCTGTTTTGTAGTTTGCTTGACCCGCCCACTTCTGTCTCCCATCTCAAGCAGCCTGCAAAACAGAAACTAATTGTGAAGAGTCAAGGAATTAACCCTGTAATACACCAGTGAACATGGAGGAAGCCGTCACTATGAAACGTAAGTACTGCTCAGTGTGTCCTACCACATAATGAAACGACTTAAAAACCACGTTTTTAAACAGAATATAAGTCGTTTTAAGGGCAATGTGGATAGGCACATAGTGGGCCTATATACACAGACAGTGCCTGCACTTATTTCTATGACAGCACCAGCAGCTGCAAACAGTGACACTGAGACTGAGGAAATTATTGCTAACCATCACTAGAATCATCAGTCCAGTTCATAGTGAAATTCCTCCAAGCAATTCCATAGACAGAAGGGATTATATACACTAGGATAAGGAGTTTGGGGGTGGGATGGGGAGACACAGACTTTGGGGGATGTAGGTTTCTAACTGATTAGAATGGCAGAACACTTCAGTCTTATGTGACTAGGAAGACTCAAAGGAATGTTGTCCAAGAAAGTGCACACACATGTGGACACACGCATACTGCTGAGAGACATTAACTCTTTTCATGCAGTAAATTGCGAAAGTTTTGGAAGCAAACTCAGGGCCCATGCTGCCCTTTAAGTGATACCCTAATAGCAGATGTTGCCCTTGCAATGGTATAGAGGTAGAATCAGTATCACATGTTCTCCTCTCTTGTAACTTTTACAAACAGGCTCCAGCAGATTTAATTTGGCCCATTACCCAAACTCTTCCAGGCAGATCCATAAATCAATTAACTGTCTTGCTCTTGCAGGGCTCGGATAAGACTATAACTGTACAAGTAGCAAAGTTTTTAAATTGGGCAATATGTACAAGGATTTTATTGACTGAATAACCCTAGTATTTTAAATTTTAATATTAACTATTGTATTAAATCAATGACAATGTATGATTTTAAAGTTTTAATATTTTATGTTTTGTACCTTTGGTCTATTGACTGTAATAAAGGTTTACTACTTAAGTGATACCCATTTTTCTGATAGTTTAATTTATTTTCAAAAAGTGGTATGCCAGCCATATGTGGCCAAGCTCCCTATAACTTAAAAGAAAATCCCTTTCGGTCCAGGAAATAGTTGGCACTGGAGAAACACTTTCTGTTATGTTACTGTTGCATTTCATTTGCTCTATGACAGAGGCTCCTATTGCATCACATGGCTATGCCTTTGACAAAAGTCTCTCTCAGTCGCTGTGCTTTTAAGTACAAATTGTCCTCTTTTTTAGGTACAAATTGTCCTCCCAAGCATTCACCACACACTTGTACACCAAATTGCCTTGAGCTTTGATTATTATCACAATGATGCTGTTTCAGTCATGGATCAGGACTACATGACAATAGGTAGTGCGCAAACATGAAAGAAAAAGGCACATCCCCTCCCTGAAAGTTTACAATTGGACAATGCGTGAGCGCAGGCAGGCAGACTGGGCTACCGCTGTAGAATGAAGGTATCAGAAAACAACGTCAGTTTGGATAGAAAATAAGCAACAAGCCACACAACAAAGCACCACTGGTCCCCCAGGCCAGGGCAGGATCTACACTACTGCTTTAAAACAGTTTATAACAGTACTGACAACTGTTGGGGCCCAGGACATACTCCATATGCAGGTTTCAAACCATTTTCAAAGTGTTATATCCTGCTTAGTGTAGATCTGGCCCATCAAGTGTGGTCACACTATAGATTTCTACAAGGAGAATATGATATTGGCAGTTTATTTTTTATTCCTTTCCTTAATATTCCTAAAATGGAATTTACTATTTTCACAGCAGCTGCGCACTGGGTCGACACTTTTGTTGAGCTGTCCACCACAGTCTCTTTGTTGGTTGCTAGCTCAAATCCCTTCAGCTCAAACGTGGAGGTGGGAGATTTTGCCAGAATGTGCATCGCTTTGCACTTGCTTACATTGAACCACATCTACCATTTTGGTGCCCATCCTCCCAGTTTGGAGAGATCCTTTTGGAGCTCGTCACAATCCTTTTTTGTTTTAACCACTCTAAACAATTTGGTGTCATCCGCAAACTTGGCCACCTCGCTGCTCACTCCAAATTCCACATCATTTATGAACAAATTAAAAAACATTGGTCTCAATAGAGATCCTTGTGGGGCTCCATCATTCAAATATTGATTTAATTAATTAATTGACTTTACAATATTTGGTTCCCTGATTCACAGAGAGGCTCAGAAAAGAAAATTTTAAAGAAATTAACAAATGTTAGAGCAATCTTGGTCAGGAGGGGGTAGGTGTGAGTGAAGCAGTGGCTCTTCTGACTCTTCAAGAGCCATGCTAGCTCACATTGGTCATGGCAGAAGTATAGCCAGGTGGGTGACCTGTGATGGGGATGGGTGGGGCTTCACCAGCCCAGTAGACCCTTTTTTCTGAAAGGAACGGGTGGGGGGATTAGCTACACCAGCTCCATTTTGGGCCTACTGCTGGTGCGAACACTCCTGCCAGTAGATTTATACCCACAAAGTTTTCTGGGGGCATAAATGAGGGGCCTGGGCAGATCCCCCACCACCACATCCTGACCCCCTACTAGATAGCCAGAGGGTTAGCATTGCTCTCCTTCACATTAAAAATAGATAAAACAATAAATAAAAATGTAAGCGGGGTGTAGCTGAGTAAGGGAAGGCTGATTGTCTCACCTGGGAGTTGTGCCTTAGGCTGTTTATTCCCCCCCCCCCCCCATTAAGTAATAAAAACTGAGGCTCTTGCCCAAGGCATTAAAAAGGAGAATAAAACAGCAGATCCACAAGTGTAAAAATTTATAACCCGTATTTGGTAAATTCAACATGCTTAACAAACAAAGGCATTACAACACCCAGTCTGGATATAACTAACATATCCCCATAGGATATATTCAATGGGAAATAGCACCCTTAAATCCCCTCCTCCTCTGCAGAATTTGTCATTCCATTGTTGAAAGACTAACATAATGGTTCACTTGTGCTTTTGGATACATTTTCCTTTTGCTGCAATCTGAAATATGTAAAACACAGTATTAACAATCTCAATATTTCATTAATGGATACATTCCCTTAGAGTCTGTCTGCATCACTGAAGCAGATGAAAGAAAATTGACTTTCACTTTCAGTCCTATGGGTATGCGTGCGTGTGTGTGTGTGTGAAAGAGAGAAAAAAAATCTCATTTCATGTAGGGCAAGAAGCTAGCTTTGCAGTAGTGCTTGTAGTTCTGTGCTCTATTTTGCCAAATTATTATTCATTCTTTCCACCTAGTCCATCTACATTTTGAAAGCTGTTGTTTTGCAGAGGAGGATGTTCTGCTTGCTAAGATCATTTTTAATTTCAATTAAATGTATTTACTTATTGCCATTCTCTTTCCTATGAGCATGCTTTTTCTTCTTCCTATTAATTACTTCCCTTCTCTTTCGCTCTGTTCCCTCCATTTTTCAGTGCGACAGTTTTGGTCTTTCCAGGAACTAAGCAGAAAACAGTTGGATTTAATGCTGGGCAGTTAATTGGACTATTTGGGGCATAGAAGCACTCAGTGCCTTGATTCCCCCCCTTGTGGAAAACCAGGAAAGGGACAAGTGGTAATAAAGACTTTGTTCATACAATCACAGATGGGAAATAAGTCATGGTGGGTTATTTCCCCTCTCCACATGTGCCAGTCATGTACTAGGAAGGGATGAGCATAATTATCCCTTGGCAGCATGGCTTGTTGAGTTGTGTGAACCCGGGCACGGTGTCTTTTTGCCATGGATAACAAGCTACCCACAACTCTGCAGAGGGTCATGGGTTCTGCATGGCTTGTTACTCATAACAACAAGCTACTCTGCCTGGGTTCACACAACATGGCAAACTGTGCTGCTGGGGGAGGTTATACTAATCCCCCCCACCCCCCCCGGCATGCAACTGGCACATACTGGGAGGGGAAATAAGCCATCATGGCTTATTTCTCCTCCATGATTGTGCGAACGTGACCAATGTGTGGCTCAAGGTCAAACTGGGAGTGATATTAATTGCATCAAATGCAATCAATGAAATAGCAGCCTTAACACAGAGAACACCAATGGAGGCTTCCCATAAAATTATTTGGTGAGGCAATTTTGTCCAGGTCTGGCAGGGAAAGTAAATTCCCATTCCTCATTCCTACCATTGCCCATGGTCCTGAAACTGCACAGGCTTCCCTCTGACTGGTATTTTGTTTTGAAAAAAAGTGTGTTCAGAGAAGGCATCAAGGGTAGGCATGGTCAGCTACCTGCTGAGGGCCCACACTCCATCAGGGGACCACTGACAAATGCCCCCTGGACTTCCTTCTCCTCGTCACCATTGCAACCTGCTTGTTCATCTGCCTCTCATTCTGGCCCTAACAATGGTGGTGATGAGAAGGCAGAGCAATAGATGCCACGTCTGACTTGCTCACTGGCTCTTCTGCCTGCCAAGCAAACAAGTAGTAGCAATGATGAGAAAGAGGATGAGGAGCAATAGCAGCTGGTGACAATGGCAGTGAAAGGGTAAACTTATTGAAGGAGGGGGCCCATTGCAGGTGCCTATCATGACATGGAAGGCTATGAGGCACCTGATCTGCCACATGCTAGAGTTGTCACATGGCACATTTCTTTTAAAGCAGGTAGGATGGTGCTAAATAAATACATTGCATTAACACATTACTGAAGCTACCTGAATATTTATATGATGGCTTTTTCTAAGGGCTTTATTTTTCCTGAACATTAATAGGCCAAACCCATCTCTGACCTAATTGTACAAGGGCCAGCCCAGCCCACCCATGAAGCAAGGTGAGGCAACCACATCAGGCAGCAGAGTGAGAGGTATGGTGAATTGTGCCACTCCCCCCTGCCCTGCTTTGCCCCCTGCCAGGCCGGCCTGCACTGTCACCCCACCTCCTCCAGTAGGTGCTCTAGAGAGCCCCGCCAGCTGCTCTCCCACTGTAGCATTTGCTGCAGCAAGGAAGCAGGCAATGGAGCCCCCTGGAGCAGCCGCCCATCCTCTATTTCCCTTTGAGTGGGCTAGAAGAAGTGGTTGTGGGGCACTCATGAGAGCTTGGCTGGGACTCAAGCTCAACCATTTCTCACAAGAGCTTGGGCGTCTCCTGCAACACCCAGTAGGCTGCTTCTTCCAGTCACATGGCTCTCCAGAGAGCCAGCATGGTGGCAAAGGCAAGGGATTCAGGAAGGGGAGGGGGTGGGATGTGACAGTGGAAGGAAGGGAAGGGGTGCATGGTGGCGGCACATATTCTCCTGCTTCCGGCGGCAAGAAAGCTTGCGCTGGGTCTGAATTAAACTGAATTTGACCCGATGGCATTGGCCTTACTCAGTCTCCAGCTTACGAGAAAAGTAAATGAACTGAAATGGCCATTTGTTGGAATTCCCTTTTGAAGTTCCATAACGTGACACAAATTCTTATTCATAAAATGAAGGCTGTCACAGCTGAGTCATTCTCTATTTCATTTTCCGTAGACAACCCCAGAGCTCTGGAAACTGTTCAAAAGCATAAAAAGCAAACAAAAAGTCAAAGACAGACAGCGGGCTTGTCTCGGCCATGTGGACAAGTGTACTCAAGCGCTAAAATCAGATTTAGGCATACAAAGCTGTATTGTAGCACAACAGATGGAAAAGCTGACAGAAGCTGGAACTGTAGTTTCTGATTTGTTTAATTATAAGCCAGCGTGCCACAAAATTAGAGTGCAACACACATAGAGGGCTACTTCTACGTCACCATCAGCAAAAAGGGGGACACCAATTTGCATGAAATGCTGGAAAGACTCTTTTGCCTAGCAGCCCAACAGAGGGGCCAGGAGGGCACTCAACAAGTGCAGTCCCAGACTCACATAGACAGCAACAGCCTCCCATGCTCCACTCTGGGCATGGGTTTGGAAAGTAGGAACATAAGAAGAAAAGAAGAGCCATGCAGGATCAGGCCAAGGGTCCATCTAGTCCAGCATTCTGTTCACACAGTTGCCAATCAGCTGTTGACCAGGGACCCACAAGCAGGACATGGTGCAACAGCACTCTCCCACCCATGTTTCCCATCAACTGGTGAATATATGTATACTGATGTATATAGGCTTACTAGCCACCAGAGTCAGGAGCCAATGAAAGCCTTCTCCTCCAGGAATTTATCCAACCCCTTTTTATAGCCATCCAAATTAGTGGCCATCACTACGTCTTGTGGTAGTGAATTCCATAGATTAACTATGATCTGTGTGGAGAAGTCCTTCCTTTTATCTGTCCTGTATCTCCCACCAATCAACTTCATCGGATGACTCTGCATTCTAGTATTATGAGAGAAAGAGAAAAATGTCTCCCTATCCACATTCTCCACTCCATGCATAATGGGAGTATGAGCCACACCAGGGGAAGGGGCAAATATGGGCCTACCCACCTTTGTAGGGTGACCAGATGAAATCCAGGTCGGGGCTCACGGAGGCACAACACCCACCTCCCAAAAGTAGTGACAGGAACAAAAGAGTGGAGGTGGTCTCAGCACTGAAATCCACACTCCAAGCTTCATAGCGCACTTGCTAACCCAGTGTGACGGTCACTATTTTTCAAAATTGGAACCATTTGAGCTTCAAGCACCACCACTGAGGACACCACTTTGCTCTTGTCCTCCTCTCCCAACAGAGCACATTGGCTGATTGTTCCTGGGTTCTTCTCTTCCCAACCCTGCAGCACCTTACAGCTGATAGGCAGCAGGTCTCCTGATTCCCCAACCCTAAATTTATTTATTTATTTATTTATTACATTTGTATACCGCCCCATAGCCGAAGCTCTCTGGGCGGTTTACATAGGATTAAAAACAATTAAAAACAATATACAAAAATTAAAACAGCAAAAACATACAACATACACACAATCTGTACATTTAAAAACCACTTCAACACTTCAAAAAAAACTACAAAAACAAAACAAAACAAACCCAGGCTCCTCAGATATTGCCAAATGCCTGAGAGAAGAGGAAAGTCTTGACCTGGCGCCGAAAAGATAACAATGTTGGCGCCAGGCGGGCCTCGTCGGGGAGATCGTTCCACAATTGGGGAGCCACCACAGAGAAAGCCCTCTCTCTTGTTGCCGACCTCCGAGCTTCCCTCGGAGGAGGCACTCGGAGGAGGGCCTTAGATGTTGAACGTAGTGTTCGGGTAGGTTCATGTCGGGAAAGGCGTTCCATCAGGTATTGTGGTCCCAAGCCGTGTAAGGCTTTATAGGTTAAAACCAGCACCTTGAACCGGGCTCGGAAACATACAGGCAGCCAATGCAAGCGGGCCAGAGTAGGTCTTATATGTTCGAACCTACTGGTTCCAGTTATCAATCTGGCCGCTGCATTTTGCACAAGCTGCAGCTTCCGAACCACCTTCAAAGGCAGCCCCACGTAGAGTGCATTGCAGTAATCTAACTTGGAGGTTACCAGAGCATGGACAACTGAAGCCAGGTTATCCCTGTCCAGATAGGGACGTAGCTGGGCCACCAACCGAAGTTGGTAGAAGGCACTCCGTGCCACTGAGGACACCTGCGCCTCAAGTGACAGAGATGGTTCTAGGAGAACCCCCAAGCTACGAACCCGCTCCTTCAAGGGGAGTGCAACCCCATCCAGAACAGGTTGAACACCCTCCATCCGGTCAGCGGAACCACCCACCAACAGCGTCTCAGTCTTGTCTGGATTGAGTTTCAGTTTATTAGCCCTCATCCAGTCCATTGTCGCAGCCAGGCACTGGTTCAGCACATCCACAGCCTCACCTGATGAAGATGAAAAGGAGAAATAGAGCTGCGTGTCATCAGCGTACTGATGACAACGCACTCCAAAACTCCGGATGACTGCACTCAATGGTTTCACGTAGATATTGAACAGCATGGGGGACAAAACTGACCCCTGCGGAACCCCATACTGGAGAATCCACGGGGCCGAGCAATGTTCCCCAAGCACCACCTTCTGGAGCCGACCCACCAAGTAGGAGCGGAACCACTGCAATGCAGTGCCTCCCAGTCCCAACTCAGCCAGTCGTCCCAGAAGGATACCATGGTCGATGGTATCGAAAGCCGCTGAGATCTCGGCTGAGATCTGGAGGCTTCCAGAGCTAAGCCTCCAGATCTCAGCCGAGATCTCAGCAGCCTCCCTACACCCCACTAAAACCAACTACCAGGCAAAGCTAGAAAGACCCTGCTCAGACTCAACAGCTTACTGCAAACAGGGAGGGAGAGTGTGTGTGAACAGAAAAGAGAGAAAGAGAGGTGACTGGGAACCATCACTGGCCCTCAATCCTTGCAGTGAAGAACACAGTCTTATATTAACCACTCAGCCACAGCAGCAGACAAGCAGCAAACACAACCCTTTTCTGACTTTCCCACCACCCAGCACCTAGTCATAGATGACAGGAACACAGGATCTGTAGGAGACCCAACTGGGTAGAACAGCTCACATTTTGCACATTAGGAAAAGCAAGGAGCACCCTATCCATGTCCAGGCACAACTGAGCCAATCAGAAGGACTACTGCATACTCCAGTAGCATTGCCTCTGCATGGCAACCACATGACTAATCCTAGGGTGACCAACTGTCTGGTTTCACCCGGTCCAGAAATGTGCCCTCCCCCAACTGGGGTCCAGGAGGAGATTTTCCATCCCCTTGCTTTCTGCCTGATAGGCAGGGCCTGAGGGGTAGCATCTCAGTAGGACTCTGACTGAGCAGAGAGAGGAGGAGCTCTTGCCCCTGATCCCATCAAACTTCTTGCCCACACCAGTTAAACAGCACTAGTTATACACGCCTTTTCTACTGAGGCTTCTGGTTCCACATTCTTTGAGGGATTAAGATTGGCTCCTATACACGTATTTCCCCCAGATGGGGGTTCTTTCTCTGCCTTTGTATATGTTCCATTACACAACCACTAGGTGCTGTGGTATAGCAGAATTGCACGAATACACAGGGTTCCATTCCACCACTTACAGAAATACCAGACTTTCCTCATAATGAAAAAAACATCAAACAAAGAACACTATAAAGACTGCAAGGAACAGGAGAAGCCCTGGAGGATGACAACCTCGTGTTAAGCACCTGCAAACTACCAGCGCACAATAAGTGCCTCATGTAGAAAGGCTCACAGTTTCTAAGGGTAGAACTAAACTGACACTGGCAAACACAGGTCTGGGAACCCAGGTTGCTCCATTTCTACTGCAAATTGACAGGGAGGGGGTAGGGCAATTTGCTATCCATCTGGTCTGTACCTCGTCTTCTGAAAAAGAAAATGCAAGAATGAATTTGAGTGGCGATCAGCGAATCCCTTCTGTAGCTCCAAAGGCATAACAATTGTTCCACCTCCCATAAGGTCCTGTCTCCTGGTTCTCTGGACCCCATTAGCTTTCTTTATTAAGAAGCAGCCTCCTTAACAGATGAAGATGATAATCAGATGACTACTAAATGCACTTATTTTTAATTATAACTTTTAGTATCTTGGAAACTTGATGCCTTGAGATACAAATTAGGCAAAGCAACCAATCCAAGCCAGAAAATGATTACAAGTATGGGAGCTAGATGCACACACACAGAGTTCCCCAGCTCACAAGAGCTTCTGTGGTCTTGTGAATGAGGACCATGAAATCTTTTAGGGATACATTGGGCTAGTTCACATGACACGACAGCCTACCATGGGTTATTGTAGCAAGTATGGCCATCATTTTTGCTTGTGTCATGTTGTTGTGTGATGTGAACTCAGCAAGCGTTGGTTATGCAAGGGTTAAACTACCTTTGCATAACCCTAGAACACACTATGAGTTATGTGAGGATTGTTTAACTCTCACATAATCCACTCTTGCTGGGTTCACATGACACAACAACCCCTGAAAGGGGGTTGGATATGCAAAGTGGTGTCCGTGGGCACTGCAACTAGTCATGGGTTAAGTAACCCACGAGGAGCTGCACCATGTCTTCAGAACCAGGTCATCAAATCCTAGGGTCCTTCCAGATCAATGGTTCCTAGTGCTACCAGTCAAAAGATATTGTGCAGCTATTCTGTCTTTCCCTCCAGAACAGATTAAGATGGAAGAAGTAATAGGAAAACATGGGAGGGTTATAAATGGAAGAGGATCTCCTCTGGACCCTCCCCCCCCTTAAAATTCCTTGAATGAGGCAGAGCAACTGCAAAATATAAGTTGGGTCCGGAAGCACCCTTAGTGTGTTATTAAAAGAAGAGGAAGTCATGAAAGTGCCACTGAACAATTTCCAAGTGGTAGAGAGTGTTCGTGGCACACACAGAAAGCTGCTACACATCCTTAAGTATGTTCAAAATCTAGTTTTCTTCTGACCAAAGAAACTAAGTACATAGCTTTAAAGGGAGCACACGTAGAAAATTTGAGTAAGCAGACACACATTGGGAATTAAGGGAAAGAGCTGCCATATATCCAAATTAGTTGCTTCAGACCTATTTGAGGAGACTGTTTTCAGATGGGTATGTCTTTTCCTAGTAATTAAGTACTGCCTTGAAGCTGAGTCTCTTCAGACATTTGGTGATAGCTGCTCCCTGTCCTTAAGAATGTTAAAAAAAAAGTCCTTCTTACCAAAGAAAGGAAGCACACAGATCTGAAAAGAATATACAATTTAAAATACACACAATTTAAAATACTTGGGGCAAAATTCTCAGTTCACAAAAGCAGATGGTAGCAGAGCTGTAACCATCCATTTTTTTGTGCCTTGGGCAGATTCCAGCTTTAATTTTACTTTTGTCTTCCATATGCCTCTTTCCTGAGCAAGATAAAAGACTACACTGCCTAACCTTAGATATACTGCAGGATGCTGCTCTTCCCATTGGCTTTGAAGACAACGGCATTATTTCCTCTTCAGTAGTCTCAGAGGAAACTTCGTTTTGTGCTTCAGTTACCACAAAGCAAATCTTTAATGTCTCTAATAAAATCCCTAATAGAATAAGCGTTTGTCCTATTCGTTCTCTTGTACCAAAAAAAGTTGGATCACAGAGTATACACAATGCAGATCTACTGTAGGATTTATGTTTGTTTGGACTGCTGTTACTATATTTTGGAAGATTTTTAAATAGTTACATTGTGCTTAAACTTCAACAAACATGAACTAGTATAAAAGAAAGCCTGTTGAACACAATATCTAAGAATTTAAATTCACAACCTTGCTAAATAAAAACCACGATGGGGAGAATTTTTGAGGTTATATTGTAATTTATAGTCTGTCACCTTTTGAGCACCAGCATCCTCTTATGTAGCGTGAAACATGTTCTTGGTATTCTACCTTTTTAAAATATGAGAATTGCTCTTACTACAATTGAGAATGAGAGCTGTTGTACTTGTTATGGAGAATGAGCTGATAGGTCGAGACAGTAGAATGTAGGGACCTTCATATGTGTGCAACGATTAGAAATGCAGTCTCCTCTCTACACTCTGAAATAGTACAGTTCACAGTTCTACCATCTCATTTGGAATAATGTGTGCCTGGCCTGCACAGAGGCTGCGCAACTAGGTTGTAGATGAGGGTGTAGATGAAAGTGTATGAATCCAGACAGCAGGTGGAACTTGCCATTTTTGTATGTTAAAAACTAGTATAGCAGGGAACAGACGTGCTACATTTGTATTTCCATGGAGGGCTTCTGGTGCTTTTACATGGGAGAAGCCTGAGGCTGCAGCCCATTCTACCATCTCATTCTTCCATGTGCATAGAACAGATCTTGTGGAAGTCTCTGAGAGACAACCTTTCCTTTCTAAACAGTCCTCTGAAAGTCTGAAGCTAGCATTCTTCCCAATCTTGGGTCCCCATATGTTATTTATTTACCAATTCTTATGAAATCATTTAAATTAAAAAGAAATTTCTAAGTAATATACAGACAATACAGTCCAAAACAATAATAAGATATTCTATAAAATGTAGAAGACACAATAACATGGTAGCAAGGAGAAATACAAGATTTTGGGAAAGCATGATGGAAGAAGTAAGTTTTCAGCAGGTGCCAAAAGATAAAATTAGTAAACATACAAAAGGTCAAGCCCTACTGAAAAAGAATTAGCATGGCTTCTGCAAAGGTAAGTCCTGTCTCACTAACCCTTTAGAGTTCTTTGAGAATGTCAATAAACAAGTAGACAGGGGTAATGAGTGGACATTGTTTACTTGGACTTCCAAAAGGCTTTTGATAAAATCCCTCACCAAAGACGCCTGAAGAGGAGAGGTCCTCTTATGGATCAGTAACTAGTTAAAGAATAGAAAGTAGAGAGTAGGAATAAATGATAAATTCCCTCTATGGAAGGATATAAATAGTGGGGTCTCCCAGGGATCTGTATTTGGACTAATGCTTTTCAAATGATTAATAAATGATCTGGAATCAAGAATGAGTAGTGAAGTGGCCAAGTTTGCCAATGACACAAAATTATATAGGATGGTTAAAACAAAAAAGGATTGTGAAGAGCTCCAAAAGGATCTCTCCAAGATGGGAGAATGAGAGGATGCTTTTGCATGCATGTCCTTCTTTGGGATTCCTGGTCAAAACTGGTTGGCCACTGTGAACAGAATGCTGAACTAGATGGATCCATGGTCTGATCCAGAATGTCTCCTCTGATGTTCTTATGTTCCTATGAAAATCCAGAATGGTTGGTGCCTATCTAATTTGTATTGGTAGAGAGTTCCAAAGTATGAGTACCTTAGGTACCACCAGAAGTGTGTTTTCTGGTGAGCGCAGCTAGGGAATAGGCAGGTTGGAAGAGGGGGGCAGTCAGCCAATCTCTTAAGTATCCAAAAATGTTGGATTACAATGTCCATCATCCCTGACCATTGGCCATGCTGGATGGGGATTGTGGGGGTTGTAATCCAACAATATCTGGGGACTTCCAAAATAGTCATCAACTGATGTTCATTTACTAAAATAATTCATCTTGCTGTTAGTATGAAAATGAGAAAATACAAGTGCTTCTGTCTCTTAGAATTGGAATATAATTCAGATGGAGTCAGAAAAAAATGTTGTCTTTGCTCTAACAAAAATGTCCAAACTTGATTTTTAAGGTACATAACCAAGCTGCTTGTTTTCCTGCTCTAATGATTTATGTTATGGGCTACATGCCTGAGTGTGCCCTACTCATAGAGAGCAAGAACATGCTGTCCCAGAGCTGATAACGACAGGCTATTTTTTAATTACAATTGATTTTCATCCATTTTTTCTCATTTCCTCCTCTTCTCCCATTTCAGTGACTCTGAAGCTTTTTCGGGCAAACAGGCAACAAAATGTTTTCCAGTCCACCTGATCTGAAGCCAGTGGAGGCAAATGGCTCTGATATCCATGGGACAGTCTGAAACTCGGACTGGATTCACTGCCCCACTGACATCGGAACCACCAGCCTCCACTGCAGCCTTGTTCTAATGCCAAAGAAATTAAGAATGGGCATAGAATAGAATATTAGATTTTACCAAGATGTTAATCTCAGAAGGCTGAAATCCCACATCCTTACCAGGACTTTCTGCTTCCAGAAAGATGTGATGGGCATCTTTACATGGCAGAGACATGATTTGAATTGAACTGAATTGAAAACTTCCTTAGTCTGCAATGTTCTATCTATTTTAATAAACAGTGTCGTCTAGTGGCTGAATTATAGCGCAACACCATCATTTCACATTGCAAATATCTCTCATTAACCTTTCTTATCCCATTATCTCTGATCTTTTTAAAAGTAGTATAAAGCTCAAAAAGTGTGGGAGTTGTGCTGGTTATATTATATTATTATTTATTTCATTTCTATTCCCACCCAATATCCAATGCCCTATGGACAGTTTACAAGAATTCATCAGATAATAAAGTACAGCAAAAAATATAAACATATAAAATTTAAAACGTTAGACAGTTAAAAACAGTTCAATAGAATACTATACCTGTTTAGATGGCTGACATATGCCATTAAATGTCTGGGAGTAGAGGGCAGTCTTAACCTGGTGCCAAAAAGATAACAGTGTTGGCACTAGGCGGGCCTGAGTGGGGAGCTCATTCCATAGTTGTAAAGGCTCACAAACTTCCGTGAGTGACCAATCACAAGCGTGCAATAAAAACCTTGTGTGGAAATGCTCCAAGCCATCTTCATAGACCACAAATCATTGTAGGGACATTATTCCTGAATAGCAAATTGATAACATGTTTTAGATCAAGATATATCTTTGCCTACATGACCACCCTGAAAAAGGCAGATTAAAATGTACTAATTAAAAATAAAGACAGGGAGGGAGAAATACATGTCTGTTTACTTGATTGCATGAAAGTAAGGTCCCTCTCCCCCACTCAGATTTCAGATAGACTTTGTGCCGAAGTCACAGTTTTGTCTGATAGCGTCTACAGGATCAACCCATTCAAAGCTGCACTTAGGTCCGGTTCACACTAACAGCCTCTCAGATGGTGATTTGTATGCGTGAAACAAATTTCCAGGGTCGTTAGTAGGGAAAAAGAGGTTGATACTCATGTCATTTTGCATCTGCCGTCCTATGCAATCAACCAACTAGCATGGTCCATTAGAAAAAATTGCAGTAGAGTAATACATATAACAGAAGAACCAACTGAACCGTCACAACGTACTACTAGTCAGCAAGCGTGATCACACTTTTGCAGCATTTCAGTTGGTCCTAATCAAGGCATTGCCCTACTATGGCTACCGGGGAAAATCTATTTATTTATTTATTATTTATTTATTTATTTTATTTCTAACCCACCTCTCCATCCAGATCGAGGCGGGGGACAACACTAAATATAAATACAAGAATCATAAAATAGATAAAACATTAAAACAAATAAAAACAAATACATTATTAAAAACATCTTAAAATTCAACTGGATAGGCCTGTTATCCTCTTCATATTTGCCTGTTCAAGGATATTGGGGTACACGCAAAGGAAAATTGTCTATCTCATGCTTGACAGAGTGGTCTACGTCACCTTTCCCATTTTATAGGTATGGTACACAGAGCTTTGGCAGCTGCACGTACATAACAA
Source organism: Anniella stebbinsi (assembly GCA_029215795.1). Lineage (NCBI taxonomy): Eukaryota > Metazoa > Chordata > Lepidosauria > Squamata > Anniellidae > Anniella > Anniella stebbinsi. Next base: position 54,265,612 of record JARDYH010000003.1, read on the forward strand.
GAACCTGATCTTTCCCATATAACACCTTAGACCTAAAACGAAACATAGCATGAAATAGACCTTAAAAACAGTAAACCATTAAAACAGGTTTTTGTGATAGAAACCTTTATGGGTTTTTTTAATGCTCTCTTATATTCTCCCTTAACACTGCAGCTGTTGTTCCTTTCACTATAAGCAGAAAATCGATATGGTTATGGGGCCCTCCCAATTGTCAGAGATTTGCTTTAAGCCTCTAATCTCAGCATGCTTATTCCAAACTCTTATTGGAATGCTGGAGCTTGGCATGAAAATCACAGGAAGATTTAGTTTCCTTCTAGACTCCCGCACAACATGGGCTTGCAGTTGGAACAGATACTAAGTAATACTAAGACAGTTTCTGTTGATATTTCAGACATATATCTTCTGGTTAGGGATAACACATGCCAAATTCATTTTTCAGTAGTGAAAATTAATGTGATGTGTTGATGTACTTTTAACATCTGTGACTTGGCCAACTGAGTTTCTATCTAGTAAGCAAGCAAACAAATAAACTGGAAGTTTAGAGAGTCTAAAATATACATGACTGCAATAGTGTTTCAAATAATGGAATGTGCTTTTCACTTAAGAAAAAAATACAGTACATTTCCAGCTTTCATGATTGTGTTACCAGTCTGAGCTCTTTCTCTAATGATGTGGAACGATTTCTACTCCACCACTCTGCTCCCTTAATGAGCCACCTCACCTGTTTAAATTGATTGAGCCTTCCATAGAACTGGAGACATGACAATGGCATCAAAGACAGGGTGCAGGCCTGGTATGATGTCATTGACCCCATTAACATATTGGAGTGTCAAGCCTTGCTCAGACTTAGGGAAAGAGAAACCACAGCTCAGTGGCAGAACAGTTGCTTTGAAGCAGAAGGTCCCAAGTTCAATCCCCAGTTTCTCCAGGTGGAATTGCTAAAATTCTTGCCTGAAACCTGGGAGACCCACTGCTAATCAGTGGGCTTCTTGAAGCCATGGTGGGCTGTGGTGCACGTGTGCAACTGTTTTGAATATTCAAGCCATGACCATGGCTTGTCATGTCATCCGAACCTGGTCACAGCTTGAATATTAAAATTCCACCCAGCATGCACTGCTGTGGGCTGCAATGTTCATACAAACCAGGTAACTGTCAAGAGTATTGGTCTAGATCGATCAATGATCTGCCTCAGTATAAAACAGCTTCCTATGTTCCTATAAAGGTTAGCCTAGGAAGATCCTTCACAGACCATTTCCAGAGTCCATTAAGTCCCACTGAAAATATACCCTGAGAATTGAAAGGGTGGACTCCAAGAATTAGTTGTTTATGCAAGAAGATAAACAAATTGCTTTTGACCTGATTCAAATTAGGCCCAGATTAAATAATTTAAATTCATTCCAGATGTGGCTAAGGTGACTTTGCTACCACTAATCACAATATATAGCAATTTAAAGCAAGATGTGAAACATCTCACTGCGATGAGAATGGAGAATGACATGCCTATAAACCCAAGCAACTGTTGTGGAAACTGTGACCACTGCAAAAGTGAAACAGCTTGATATATAGAAATGTTATTGTGTACAGGCATGGAAACAGGTCACACCCTGAAAGGGTGGTTGTCCATGCCATTTTTCAGGACTCTGATGTGGTCCATCAGCATATCCTGCACCTGCTTTCAGTTCTCCTGCCTGTCTCACATCAGCACAGCTCAAGTGCAAAACTTAAAATGCTATCAGTAAGATGACAGATATAAAGGTCAAAACCCAAAGGAGCCCACGATCTTGACGATCAAGTTGTGCCTTTTGAAGATTTATAGATGTAAGGTCCAGAATGGTGTGGTATGAGCTGCCTGCAGTTTACAAGCCATGTAAATGAATATTTCATACATGCTCATCTTCTCTGCACTCTAGGAATACTAACCTCATAAAAAATTCAGATGTTCAGTTCACTCTGTATACACTTGTCACAATGGTTGTACAACGATAAAAAAAAAACCTTTGGTGCATCGAAGAACACATGGGAACAAGTTGGGAGGTGAAAGTGGGGGTGTTTGCATAGTAATATGGCATTTAGATGGCAAGAACAATATATTACATGCATACTTAAAGTCTAATCAGGAAACAGGGAAGAGAGGCAGGTTTGGATTCTGAAAAGACTTTACCTGTGCAGGTATAGCATACTATTTTTTTTAAAAAATGGGAACAGGCTGTTGCATATTAGACTAAGGTCTATTTCATATGGTACTTAAGAACACTTGCAAGCAGAGAGATCCCTGGCTCCAATGCCAACATAGTTGCATATACCTGCCTGTGTGAATAAGCAGGAGATAATAGTTCTCAAAGAGCCAAAAAGAGTCTAGTCAACTGACTAGTCAACTGAAAGTATAGACACCTACATCTTCTTGTTTACAAGGACAGATCTGTGAAAACATATGGCAAAGTCTTAAGAGGAATGAGGATTTTTGGTTAAGATACTCTGCTTTTGCCCAGACAATCTACCCAGCTGATGAATGGGTACTAGGGATGTCAGAGAAATCTGTTGGGAGGTGGTGGTGGTGGTGTTCAACAGGTTTTGTTAGGTTTGCCCCCGGATTTCATTTTGGTTACTGCTACTGCACCCAGTGAGTCGGGCCAGTTTGCTGATTTTTATGTGCATTTATTTCCAACAGATTCTATAATTTGCACAATTTGGGCAGATCTTTCAGCAAGTTCTGCAAATTATGGCAGAATTTGTGCAATCAGCCAAATTTGCGCATATTTGGCCTTAATTTGCCCAATTGCTCAGATACTTGCACAAGTGGCAGAACCTATGCCCAAAAAAATGCACAAAAGAAGTTTAGAGGAAAGCATGCAGTTCAGCTCGCAAATGCAAAGTGAGTTGTGAATTGGATTTTCCAATGATGGACATCCCCTAATGGGTACCAGATACAAGAGGTTTGAGAAATCAGGCTCCACTTTCTCTTCCTATCTCCTTCTTCCCCCCCCCCCCCATGCATACACACAGTGGCATGGGAGCTGCTTCCCCACTGTGCAATCCCCCACTGCTTGCTTTATTTATTTATTTATTTATTTGCATGTTTATACCACCCAATAGCCAAAGCTCTCTGGGCAGTTTACAAAAATTAAAAACATTAAAACCATTCAAAATATAAAACAACAACAGTATAAAAACATAATATAAAATACAGTATAAAAGCACAACCAGGATAAAACCGAGCAGCCATGCAGAAATTAATACAGATTTAAAATACAAATTTAAACAGCAAAGCTAAAAATTAAACTGATGAACTGTTTATATACTGAGACAATAAAAAGATCTTCACCTGGCATCTAAAAGAGTATAATGTAGGTGCCAGGCGAACTCTCTAGGGAGTTCATTCCACAGCTGGGATGCCACAGCAGAGAAGGCCCTCCTCTATATGCGTTTGTGTGATGCAGAGCCACAGGATGTGTATTATTGGCTTAACACTGCCAGATGGATGATATAGGATGCTGTTCTCCAGTGGAAGACACTTGAGCTAGCCAACAATACTGCCAGTAGCCAAGGATATAATTAAAGGGGGTATGTCTCCTCTTCCAAGGGAAGAGTTCCACCTCTGAACCAGTGGAGGCTAGTAACTATGATTTCAGTTGGTCTGTGAATCCATTCTGGGTTCAGTCAGACATCTAAAGGCGCTATCCTTTTTTATTGGGTTCAGCACCTTGGATAGCACCTTTAGATTTCTGACTGAAACCCAGAGCAGATTCATATCCTCAGTGAAATCAGAGCCACCAGCCTCCACTGATCTGAACAATATATGCAAGTGGAGCAAATGTGCCTAAAAATAATAGTCATCATTTATTTCAATTACAGAATTTCAGTTTTTTTGAATTTTGGGTTTATTGTCAAAACGATGCAATTTCTGGATGATAAAAATAGTAAGATGTGTTGAATTCAGTGGGACTTACTTCTGAATAAACACTTGGTTCAGACTGCAGACCTGCTAAAAAGAACTAGCCAAGCCATCTGGGATTATACATTACTTTTCCTCTCAACTCTACTGAACAGATCCTGAAATTGTAATGTGCATGAGCCTGGGAATACCTTGACTTTGAAATATGACCATTCATCTTCTGGATTGGTCTGGCCATTAATCTTTGTTTAGTTTTATTAGACCAGGGCTGCCAAAGGAGGAGTGAGTCTAAGAAAAAGAAAATGTTTGGCTTGCCTTCTTATAGCCTAAATCTGCCTTCCCCAACCTGGTGCCCTCCAGGGGTATTCAAATACAGATAGCCATTGGCTATACTAGGTAGGGATGATGGGAATGGTAGTGCAACACATTTGGAAAGGCATCCAAGGAGGCAATCCTACACATGTTTAGACAGACAAGAAGTCCTACAGCTCGCAGAATGGCTGGCTGGGACATACTTGAAGTTTAAGAGTTTTTTTGTCCAAACATGCATAGGATTGCATCCTAAAAGTTTAACTGAGGATATTATAGCTTTCTTCTTTCTGTATGCTAGTTTCTTTCTTATTGCAAACATATATTACCATCCCTACAGGCATGCAAACAGTTGCAGGTCTATCGTCAGAAAACAAGAATATTTGACTGGTTCTCATATCGCAGCCTCATCTGGGCAACTGAAGTCAGTTTAATATGTTTAGAGCTACAAAAGATAAGCTTATGGGCAATGAGATTGGAGAGCTTTGTGGTTATTACAATTCTGCTTTCCTCTAGTGAACAGCAGTCTCTGAAAATTGTTTTGCAGCACCAACTTGGTATTTATATTAATTTTCATTATTAAAAAATATTATAAATATGTCATAAGTTTTGAATATATTCACTTGCACAAGAGAATTCTCTGTTCAAAGTCATCACTAAATCTGCCCCAATGGGTTTTGATGGCAAATATTTGAAAGAGGAAAAATAATTGGTTTCGGGTTTGGGTTTTTGTTTTGTTTTTTTTAAAAAACTGAACTCAAATGCTTATTTTGGGTCTGGCCCCCAAGCCTTGAAAATGGAATTTGAAGCCCTTATTTCAGCATCAAACTCATGCACCCTACTGGGCCAAATGGGAAATATTGTTGGGTTGTTGTTGGTTTTTGTACCAATTTCAGTGAGATATTTCATACTCAAAATCTAAACAGAACTGCAGATCATATTTACATCCCTTCAAGTCATGAGTTTGGGTAAAGGTTTGTTTTTCTTCTGAGAATGTGTCCTTTCTCATTTCTAAGATACAAACCAAATATATTTTCAGTTCAAGTCAAGAGAAACCTCCAACAGACATTGAATTAAAAAAAAGAAAGGCAAAAAGAAGGGATGCAGTTCTGTTGAGCTAAATGTTAAGAAGTATTTGTTTGTTTATTTAGGAACCAGCTGCATAGTAGGTAGAAGGATCATTTGCACAGCACTGCCATGGAGAATCAATCCATGGAAGTCATTTCTAGCTTCCTCTTTATGATGAAGAGTGGCTTTCAGACACTCAGACTATGGCAAGCCCCCAAGAGGAGGACATTCAATAATAGCAGGGCAGCCTTTGATAACATCTCTCGACATGCTCTTGTATGCCAGTTATATGATGCACGGAGGCAGGTGGCCCTCTGTTAAATAGAAGAGCTGATGCCCAAATCCATCCACATATAATCATGCACTTGCCATGTGTTTATTGAGGAAATGCCTGTCATGCATAACAAAATTCCTCATTGCTTTAGACTGTAAGAAAGCTTGATTTGCATGCCACTTCATAACTAAACCCAAATTGTATTTCATAGCTTTTAATAGAGGGAAGGAGCTTTCCATACACACACAAACAAACACCAATGCCAGTTACACGCATTGGCCAGAGAGATGACCTCAGATGAACTCCATTTGTTTTCATTGCTGCTGGTGACGCATAGCTCTTAAGAATCAATATGCAGTGGTAGGTTATTATGGGTTTGCACTGGGAAGTTTGGAAAGTATTGATATGATTGTTGGACAGTTGGTGGCACTAAATTAATAGGAGCTGTGAATGTAATTAGAAAGTATAGCTAGTAGATAATTGACAAACGACCTGCAGCATCTGTTGAGGAACTGAGAGTTGGGCCTCCACTTCCTAAATCAGCATTTGCTGCATGATGTAAAACCAAACAATAAACTTAATTGCAAGAAGAAAATATTAACTCAGGTGTCCTAAAAGACATTTATGTGAGTTTCATGTGTATATGGGGAAGAGGTTGGTTTGTCCTGATTTTTGTTTTTGGTAGAAGTCTTTATATATAAAGATATACTTTATGGGTTCAGTAGTCTTCACTTTTTGTGAGCCTAATGGGACAGGGCAGCTTAGCAAATACACTAAACAGAGGAAGATGCTATACACAGCCTGTAACTCTGCATGACTGCAATACAGTTGATATTGACCCCAGTGTCTAAAGTCAGCATTATGCTGCAATACAGCCACTAGATGGCACTGCTTCATTGAATTTTATGGAGCATTGCCCAGTTTTCAATTACAAATCACATGGTCACCAATGGTCATCATCTAAAGAAGCTTGTAGTGAATGTGGAAAGACCTAAGGGAAAAAAGCCTGATCAGGATGCAGTTTTTTCCCCTTAATGTAGAGATGCCCCTAGAATTAAGCCCTAGCAGTTTTATCTTGGGGTAGGGTCCCATTCCTCTTGTGGCTTTAGTCTGAATAATATATTGGCTAACAGAAAACAGGGTCACTGTACCTCCACCCCTCCTTTTACCCCAACCATTCTGGTTTGAGGTCATGCCAGATCGCCTTCTCTGCAGTCCTGTTTGTGCAGGGCAGTGAGGAAGGAAATTGGGAGCCCACGATCAATTCCATCAATCTACAGAGTTAGCCTCACTCCAACCATCAAACAAATAGTAGGACCAAAAGTCCTGCTGTCTCTCAGCGATACCAACACCCTTGTGGTCTGGGAGAGCAAAATTTAAGACATCATAACATTGTCAGTTTTAATAACATTTTTTTAAAACAACCACAGAATCATTCTTAACATGTTTTGATAACTACTCTTACAGTGCAACCCTATCCATATCTATTCTAAAATAAACCCCTTTGAGTCCAAGTCAGACTTATTCCCTAGTTACTAGTGTGTGCAGCCTAAAGTACTTGCATTTCATTAAGCAACTTGCATTCTCTCTGCAGTCCCAGGATTCCTGGCAGAACGTGCCATCAAAGCCTTGCAGCTGATAAACAACCATAGAGCTTTGCTAGGAACAAAGATGTAAGGAAGTACTGTACAGCATGAATAATTTAAATTGTTACTGTAACGGAAAAATGAGGAAGTTCAGTTGTAAATAGGGGCTTGTTTTCCTTTCATGGCTCACCACAAAAGACATCTGCAACAAAACTGGTGGGGAAGAAACTGGGAATGCTCAAGAAAAGCCCATTTGTCCCTTTATATCTGGTAGCCAATTGGGCCAACTCCATTTGAGTAAAGGGAATGACTTGTCCAATGCTCTCCAAGGTCAACACAATTTTTATTTATCAGCCATGTCAATGAAAGTCATGAAAGTTACAGCTGCAAGGGGAGAGGCTTTGATGTGAACGCACCTGCTGTCCCTTCTATGTCCCTTTAGCACTTGCATTGACATGCTTCCTATTCATCAGAATTTTCACCCTTCACTTTCTGCTGCAGCAAGAAAGAGTGAGTGTAATAGCAAGATTTAAACTTTAAGTCAATAATGCTCAGTTCTTTCCTCAGGTACAGACATCCAGTCGGCATGTGGGGATTGAATGGAGTCGGTGAATATAAACACAGATACTAAGACAACCTTCGGTGTGTTTCCATCACATTTTAAGTAGAAGCTTCCCCCATTGGGGGGGGGGGAACAGCCTTTGTTTTGAAAAATAAAGCTGCAATTTAGGCTGCTGGGTGCAGAGCCTACAGCAGAGTTCAGCTTTTATTTCCCAAATGAAACACCAAAACATAATTTTAAAAAATAGGGTCAAAAAATCTCTGTTGCATGGGAAATGAGCAATGCTACAGTTACTGATATGTCTATGAATCCCAAGGTGAGTTAGGCCAACACACCATTAACTGGCATGTGGGCAACGCTGGTTTGTGATGGGTCTATGAAGAGTTTGTAACATTCATGGGGTAATTGTCTGATTGCTTCACCATGTGCAGAATTTGCAACAATATACGCTATCCGAAAGGGTCACAGCCACTCTCCCAACCCATGGCATATCATGTCAAGATAAGAACCTGATTCATTTACCATGAGCAGAAACATTCCATCACAACACTATGTGGCTAGATCAAAACGGGCATCTTCTCCTCATAGCAATTGATCCGGACATGGCATTTGCCACAGGCTGGATACAAAGAGGCCACCATACACATAGCAACTAAGGGTGTACACAGAAGACAACATGCAATTCAGATCTGGCTTTGACACCAAGGATAGAGGGTCACTCTGCCTTGAGCCACTTTGGCCACAACCTGCTTTGCCGTGGGTCCAAAACCAGGCCTGTAGACAGGGGTGGGCTAAGGAAGGCCTGACCATCCCTAACCTTTCTCTACCCCCTAATTTTTTTCCCCTGCTTACAGTTTTGTCTATAAAAGGCCTGCAAACCAGATGAACTGTCTCTCCAAAATAGAGCCTTGCTTTGTGAATCCCCAGCTTCCTATGTCTCCCCATTGATTAACATGGGGAAATGGGGGATGTGTGAGAGGGGAAAGGCCACCGCTGCCAGGCAAGGTCCCATGGGGCAACAAGTTCCTTGGGGTGGGGGGGGTGGCTTCTCTCACACTGACCATTTATGGAGATGTAAGCTTTTCTTCCACCACGTGCAAACTAATGGAGGCATCAATATTCAGGAGCAGCTCTGTACAGCCACTGAATGCACATAGCATGCAGCAATAACCCCCTCAGAACATCTTTAGTAAATGTGGGGTGAATCGTGTGGGGTGAAGCAATTTCAACAATTTTCAGCATCTATATGGATCCTGTCATGGTGCATTTCCAACACATCAGTTTAGGTTCATATTGACAAGAAAATGATCCAGCAATGGAGCATGTGAATTCAAACTTAATTAACATGTCTGTTAATTTTTTGTTATTGCCAAGTATAAATGGTTACTACCTGGGAATGCAAATGTTTGCCTTAATGGCTACCAGCCAGAGAGAGCTTCCCTTTGCTGGGTCCTAAATACTGTTGTCCTGAACCACCAGCTATAAGTTGCCTGTTAATTTTGTTGGGACCAACTTGTTACATCACTACGATCTGTGTCAGAATGTGGGCCAATTTCCTACAAAATGGGGGAGAGGGGGCAATGTTTGCTGTCAGAGGCTAATCAGAAGCAAAACGGCTGGGAGAAGCTGTTTCTGATGGGGAAAGAGTATAGCATTCCCCAACTGTATGCTCATGGTGTGCTTTTGAACACATGTCCCATCTGACACTGTCCCGTCCATGTTGGACAAGATTTTGGTAGAAAATTAACTTATATTCTGGGTCTGTAAATATCTACACTGGATCCCTCAAGAAAAAGAAAAAGATAACCATCAGTTAGAAACTATATCATCCAGTCTACATTTGGGCTTGAAATCTTTAAATTAAAAAGAGTTGGTGCCTGGATTGGATTTATATCTGTATGTATATATTTATTTATTCCTTGCATTTATATTCCTTGCATTTCTTTCACTGGGGAATTCAAAGCAGCCTTCACAGGGTCTCCTAGGCAGACTGCCTTTTTGGCTTGCATTAAAAAAGTATTGTTCTTGTTATTTATTCACATGGTTCATGATCTTCTCAGTCATAACAGCTACTAGCTGTGAGCTAAGATGTAGGTCATATCTTAGCACAATCCTATAGATATCTATTCAGAAGTCAGTCCCACTGCATTCAACTACACTTACTCCCAGGTAAATTGCAGCCTAAATTAACCTATCCTCTGCTTAAAGCGCCAATCATTGTGTTAATAGAACCAGAATTTTTTTAAAAAAAGAAAATGTCCTCTTCTGACTTGTGGAAAAGTGATAAGCTACTCAATCATCTTTCTAATGGCTACAGTGCCTGGATTTAGAAGTCATACTGGTATTTCATTGCAGGCAGTTTATTTGGAAAGTAGGGAAACACTGCAAGCTGCCATACACCTTGTTCTAAATATAGAATTGCTTTTATTCAACATGAAATGCATCTCAGATTCCAAAGTATGCCTAGTGGTGTGCTAGTATATAATAGCAAATTATTTGAGAGCTCAGGTAACTGCCCAAGAACCTACCTTAAAGACTATGGACCTTTCTACACTACCCAGCATTCCGGGAGGGAGGCTCTCATGATATCCTGATAGTGAGAGCCTCCTCCAGCATACATACGCGGTGCGTGACATCCCAGGAGAAAGCCAGGATGTCACGGCCACCATTTTTTTTAAGCAGCGGGGCTGGTCGTGCCCCGCTCCATCAGAAAAGGTAGGGTTTTTTTAAAAAAAAAATCCCCCCAAAATCGCACCTCTCCCCCTGCCATCCCATGGATGGCAAAAATGTAGCCCCCCTCTCCTCTGATGGTCACAGAGCCACGTGGCGCAGCACCGTGCCCATTTGTGGTGACTGCTTATTCATGAGTAAAGGGGCACCAGGCAGGATGGGCACCCACACCTCCCATGGTCTCAGGATGGCCCCAAGACTGCTCAAAGAATCGGGTTTCCCAGGGATGAAGAAACCCCAGGAAAACGCGTGCCTGCCCTGCTGCTCCTGGGAATCCCTGTGCATCATTTGGACGCACAGGGAGCACCCAGAGACAACCCAGAGTCAAAAGGTTGGTGTAAAAAATGGCTTATGTGTCTGTTTTCTATGTGTTTAAATGTTGTAGGCTGATTTATTTATTTATTTATTTATTTAAAAAAATGGCTCCAAAGCATATTGATTCTAACACAACTTTCCCATTACTGCAAAGATAAAATCACTCTCTGAGGTGTACAAATTGTGAGGCTGATCAATCAAGTTACTACTACCATCAACATGGACAGAAAGTGTTCTTCTGACTCTTTTAAGCATAACAATGAGGGAAATGGCTTCATTTCAGTGATGTTAATTTGCTCGAGATAGTGCAGATGAGAGCAAACCTGATTCCTGCATAAAACAGATCGACAAAGGTGAATGGCAAACTACGTGGAATGGGTTTTCTTTTTCAGCTGTACATTTGAACAGAGAGCATAAAGGTGAGAAAAAAGGCTAAAGGAAACAGTCAAGGAAAAGGTTCTTTTATTGCATATTCCTATAGACAGGGTTTTCTTTTTCAGCTGTACATTTGAATAGAGAGCATAAAGGTGAGAAAAAAGGCTAAAGGAAACAGTCAAGGAAAAGGTTCTTTTATTGCATATTCCTATAGACATATGATAGGGGCTGATCAAACTACTATGTGAAAATTATGCAGTCTACCTAGGCTGACCATATGAAAAGGAGGACAGTGCTCATGTAACTTTAACAGTTGTAGAGAAAAGGGAATTTCGGCCAGTGTCATTTGTATGCAATTAGTTCCTGGTGATATTCCCTCTTCATCACAACAGTTAAAGTTACAGGCACTATACTAGAGTGACCATATATAAAAGAAGGCAAGGCCCCTGCAACTTTAACTGTTGTGATGAAGAGGGAATTTCACCAGGAACTAATTGCAAACAAATGACACTGGCTGAAATTCCCTTTACTCTACAACTGTTAAAGTAACATGAGCCCTGTCCTCCTTTTCATATGGTCAGCCTAAGTCTACCTGACTGGCTGCATTAAGAACACAAGAAGAGCTCTGCTGGATCAGACCAAAGGTCCAACTAATCCAGCATTCTGTTCACACTAGATCCCTATGAGAAATGCACAGGTAGGACATTCCATTACCCTCAATTTTCTCTCGTGGGGCTTAACTGCATACTATTTTAGGGCAGAGGTGGACAAAAGGTATATATCCAAGTGTTTTGAACTTCAACTCCCAGAAGACTCTGTGAGCACAGCCAATGGTCAGGAATGCTGAGAGTTGAAGTCCAAAACATGTGGAGATCTACTGCCAGCACAAACTCTGTTTGTGTGACTGATGCTCAATAGGAATTCAGGGACCAGGGGAGAAATAGGTGGATAGGTCGGTGAGGAGAAGACTTAACCCATCTTGTCCATATGCCTACAAATGCCCCACTCCGTCAATTTTCCCAACAGCTGGGCAGCTTCCAATCTCTGCGCCAGGCTGTGGGAAAACATCTGGGTCGACATTTGCATGGGAGAATTATCAAGGATGGGAAATGCTAAGTATTTCCCTTCTGCCAATCTTCCCCTGCATTAGTGACAAAAAGACTAATAGGGTACTGGGTGGGAACCTCCTGCTTTCTTTATTATGAGTAGTTCTATTCTCAGCTGTTTAGTATGGAATGCAGAAGTTAGCAGCAGCATACCCTCTTAGAGCGCAATCCTATGTATATTTAGATAGAAAAAAGTCCTACAACTCCCAGCGTTCCCCAGCCAGCTAACTAATATTCAGTGGGGACACCTCTTCTCAGTTCTGTGCTATATCAGACACTGGTGCCCACAAAAGTCCTCTTCACCAGGGCCAGTCTTAAGGTTGGTGAGCTGGGCAGATCTTCGGCTCTGCTGTGGGATATACATAATTCTTTTGCTGGAGCAGCTGCTCCAACTCTTCACGGGTGGGCTCTGTTTGACTCTTGCACTGTATCCTAGGTCTAACCAGATTGGCAAAAAGCTGCAGTGAAAGAGAGCATGTTTGCATTTAAAAACAGCTGTAACAATGCTATATGGACCTACCAAACAGATCTTGCAATGTGCATTAGTTACTATGGTACATGCTTCTGGTTGCACAAAGAAAGAGGTATTTCATTAAATGAATTAAGTTTTAATTGTAAAACATATTAAACAAAAAGAATATCTCATGCATGGAGAAAAAAATAGCGAGATTATATGCCCTGTCTTTTCCCCTATAATACATATATTGGCCTCTGCACAGTTATAACAATAGAAGGCCAATTTTAATGGTCCCCCTAAAACAGCAGTAATGTACATTTTATGATTAAATAAAATGAGTAAAACATCATAGCCCAGAAAGTGAATTATGACTATGTTATAGTCTTCCTCAAAATGCTCATAAATTATGTGCATATCGGGAATGTATACGTGGATAATTTTTAACTGCACATCGGTGATAGATGTTGGCTATAAAGCTTCTTTTATTCTACACCTAGTTAAAGAGACTTTCAAATGTAGAGACTGACAGTTTTATCTGACAGCCAGTTCTTTTGTGTAAATTCTTCTTTTGGTTAGCCTTATAGTGCCTTTGTCTAATGTCACTATTTATTAGTTTTATGTCATTCAGGTTGATTAAGAGGCCACCATTAGTGCTGCATCTTTTGTTGTTTTTGTTTTCGTTGTTAAATTAATCTGGGCAGATTTACAATTTCCATGTGTGTAGTTGACACTTGGCAGATGTTTTTAATGAAATAGTTTTGTACAAATTTAAGGGCACATGTTTAATTCACAGTGGAAAAGACAATGCACAAATGTATGTATTTGCAGGATTAAGTCAAGGGTTTGGAATTGCAAAGTTAACATTCCTTGATTTATTTATTCTTTTTAATGGCCACTGTCATGATATAGCCATCCAGAGGATTTCATCTTGGTCTGAAGAGCACTCTTCAGTCCAAGGAAATGGCGTCTACTGCTGCTTCATATCACCACCACTGTTATTTGGGGCAGAGCAGGAGAAGGGTGAACAAGCAAGCTAAAGCGAAGAAGAGGAGGAGCAAGTCCAGGGGACTCCTGTCAGTGGGGCCCTGCTTGTTGGCTCGGTAGGTGTCTCCTTCTTCCCTTGTGTACCATGTGCGAAGCTCCCAAAACTCTGCACTTGGTGGAAGATGATGGCCATCCCAGATAGGAGTATAATGTAATGCAATGTAACCTATGTCATGAAGTGCCATGTAATGCAATGTAACTATGTCATGAAGTGCCATGAAGTATTTTATGCTATAATATGAAGAATACATTCGTTAGCAGTTCTGAAGAGCTGTGATGCATTTGCCATGAGGGGATGGAGTGGTGCAGGGGGAAGGAGGTGGCTCTTTGCTCTCCGTTTGCTCTCCCCTCCTACATGAAAGATTCTGCAATGAGCACTGATGTTCCTACAAGGTCCCAAATGAGCCTGAGGCAGAAATGTCTTTTTGAACAGCAGTCGCAACAAGGGCCCCTATGCCTTTCTTCTCCACAGAGGAGGTACATACAAGACTCATGTAGGCTGGAGGGAGAAGGGAAAGTGGGCAGAGGCTACCTCTTCCCTATTAGCTACGTTCTTTCCAGAGAAGTTAACATAAGTACACAAGAAGACCCATGCTGGATCAGACCAAGGGTCCATCTAGTCCAGCATTCTGGTCACACAGTCGCCAACCAGCTGTCAACAGGAACCCACAAGCAAGACGTGAGTCCAACAACACCCTCATGCCCATGTTCACCAGCAACTGGTGTACATAGGCTTACTGCCTCTGATCGTAGAGGTAGCAGATAGCCATCAGGATTAGTAGCCATTAATAGTCTTATCTTCCAAGAATTTGCCAGAGGGATTGCTAGGGAAGTCAGGGTGAAGTAACTGGACCTAGGTAGGGGGACCACATGGAAAGGAGGGCAGGGCTCCTGTATCTTTAACAGTTTTGTAGAAAAGGGAATTTTAGCAGGTCATTTGTATGCATGCAGCACCTGGTGAAATTCCTTCTTCATCACAACAGTTAAAACTGCAGGAGCTATACTAGAGTGATCAGATACGAAAGAGGGCAGGGTTCCTGAAGCCTTAACTGTTGTGATGAAGAGGGAATTTCACTAGGTGCTGCATGCATACAAATGACACCTGCTGAAATTCCTTTTTTATGGAACTGTTAAAGACATTGGAGCCCTGTCCTCCTTTTCATATGGTTACCCGAACCTAGGGCTCGTGAAGAAATTTTGTTCCTGCAATTCTCCCATGCCGAAATTGAATCTTTTAATCAGGAGCTGCCAGAACTCCTTCCAAGGTTCAGCTGTAGCTCATCAGAGACTTCGGGAAGAAGTCCTCCTCCAGAGGAGAACCCCTGCAACCATGCACATTTTCTGAGCATAAGGACTTTACCTGCCTCTTCAGGTGTCTTCACTCCTTGTGGGTTCAGTGGTCATTCTGCATCTACCTCTGAAGCACAGCTGCCTTCTTCCACGGTGGGGAGTGAACCTTTAGCAGTCCCCCCCCCAAGGACCCTGGCTCCTTCTGAACCACTGGCATGGGTGGTTTCTGGGCGCTGCAGTTACTGGGGAGCTCCAGTTCCTCCTCTGAGGAGCAATTCTCTAGCTGGGGCATTGACCTAAGCTGTTGGGTATGCTCAGAACTGACTGGAAGAACCATGTATCTCATCCAATAAATCTGGCTTTAGAGCTGTATTATAGTTAGTGTTCAGAAACACTTTAGAGGTGACTAATGGGTACCTATGACTTTTTTTCTTTGACTTTTCATACTCTGACTTAGGGGTGCTTCCAGGCAAGGCTTTCATGGTCCCATCCACAGAATTGTATAGGGTATCCAGATGTCATCATCTTCCACTTGTAGCCCTCCTGTGTTTTTGCATAGCTTCTTCCATTAGAAAAGCTGATAAGTGGGGGGGGGTACAGATGTATTTTTGTACAAACCTTCTTGATTGTGAGTGCTAGGAATCCACCCCAATAAAAGTGTCCCTTATACACAGGATAGTACCTGCCCAAAGCCATTTCTAATAAAAGAAGGTACATTAGCAGGGAGGGGGAAAGAGCCTTTTGTACCTTACAATGAAGAAGGAAACAAGGATTTATCTCTTCTTCCTTTCTTCAGAGATGAAGCCAGAAAACTCCAGAACTCTTGGCAGCTGCATCAGGAAATGCCTGCAGCTGTTTGCACTGAATGGTTTTTATCCTTTTTCTCCTGCCCCAAGCACTACATTTAGTTCTATAACATTCCAATCCTAATGCAGGTTTACTCAAAAGTAAGTACACTGATTTTAGTTGGTCTTACTCCCGAATATGTATGCATAAGATCGCAGTCTTTGATCTGTAAGCCCTGGGTATTCCCCCACCCCCATATTCCTTGCCGTCTTGTTAAACTCTGCCTCCACACTTTGCTTAGACTGGAGAATGCAGTGATCTGCTGCATCCTACTCACAATGAATCATAATGCCTCAAGTCTTGTCCTGAAGGAGCAATTTTACTGCTTTCACCTCAGCAATATGCTACAACACGATGATTTTAAGATGGAACCATAGTGAAACATATTCCTTACTCTAAATGAGCATAACTCAGATGAATCTGTGTTAGTCTTTTTATTACTGCACATTGAATCTGATAATTAGCAAATTTCGGAAGTTCAAATGATACTATACACATATCATTTTTGCTAAAATTCAAACTTGTTTGGTTAAGTGGATAATATGGTAAACTTGCATTTGTAAAATCTGGGATCAAATCCCTACTAAACTATGTCTTACTAGGTGGGCTGAGGTGAGTTATTGTCTTGCAGTTCATGCTGGCTCCAGGTTTTTGAGGACCCTTGTGAAAGACATCATCAATGGGTCCCTTCCCTCAGTGAGTCTACCTTCTCATCACCATTGACACTAGCTGATATTGCTCCTCATCCTCTTTCTCATAGTTGCTACTATTTACTTGCTTGTTTGCCAGGCAGAAATCCAGTGAGCAAGGAGGCAGTGCCATCTACTGCTGCTCCATCTCACCACCACTGTTATTTGGGGCAGAGCAGGAGAAGGGTGAACAAGTAAGTTAAAATGATGACGAGGAGGAGCAAGTGTAGTGGACTCTTGTCGGTGGGCCCCTGATGGTTAGCTAGGTGGGTGTCCCCTTCCTTCCTCACTGCACCATGTGGAACAAGTGGAAAAGGACTTGGTGGAAGAGGTTGACCACCTCAGATAATGTCATTGGGCACACTTCACACCAGCTGCCCACAAGAAACCCTCAAGCAGGACATGGTGCAACAACACCCTCCTGTCCATGTTACCCAGCAACTGGTGTATATAGGCTTGCTGCCTCTGATATTGGAGGTAGCACATAGCCATAAGGACTAGTAGCCATTGATAGCCTTCTCCTCCAGGAATTTGTCTAATTCCTTTTTAAAGCCATACAAATTGGTGGCCATCACTTCGTGTTGTGGTAGCGAATTCCCTAGTTTGACTATGCATGGTATGAAGAAGTACTTTCTTTTATCTCTCCTGAATCTGGGTTCTAGTATATTGAGAGAGGGAGAAAAATGTCTCCCTATCCACATTCTCCACCCCATACATAATTTTGAGCACTTCTTTCATGTCTCCCCTTATCCTCCTTTCTCCAAGCGAAAATTCCAGCTGTTGTAACCTTCCCTCAAAGGAGAGATGCTCCAGCCCCTTGATTATTTTAGTTGCCCCTTTCTGCACTTTTCCCAGCTCTACATGATCTTTTTTTTAGGTGTGATGACCAGAACTGTACAGAGTATTCTAACTGTGGTCACACCATAGATTTGTATAAAGGCAGTATGATACTGGCAGTTTTATTTTCAATTCCTTTTCTAATTATGCCCAACATGGAGTTTGCTTCCCCCCCCCCTCCAAGGCTGCACACTGGGTTGACATTTTCATTGAGCTGTCCACCACAACCCCAAGATTTCTTTCTTGGTCGGAAACCACCAGCTCAGATCCCATCAGGTTATACTTGAAGTTGGGATTTTTTGCCCCAGTGTGCATTACTTTACACAATTTAGGCCTAGCGCTAGCATTTACATGTTAGCTTCAGCTTCTGGGGGAAGTTGGTACATCAGCAGCTTTAGAAGAGCTGGAGTCAGTTTTCTCACTATTTTTGGCAAGCTTGTCTACTTTTAACAGGGGCTCTAGGCTTGCCTTGGTGAACCATTCCTCAGTCCCTCTACCCCCAACCATTATGGGCTATCTATGTAGGAGGTTCTGAAATAGATATAGATATTCCTTGTTTCACTGCAAACCTTACAGTCACTGCATAAGTGTTTTATGGTCATGAACATAGATGTGAGCCTTCTGACAGGTTCATTTGCATACATTGCATTTCAAGGAAGTTGGGACCCTTTTTTCTCCCTTTGGTTGGCTGAAGACTATAAAAGGGCAATTGAAATGTGTGTACCCTGAGGAGAGTGCCTGGTGAGATCTTCTGTGATAAAGAGGCTTTTTTTTTTTTTATGACCGAGAGAAAAGTAATGTCCTCAAAGCAGAACAACCCGACCGCTTTTGCCTATTCGTGCCCAAGTCTGTTCTTTACACACTTTACCACACACTCTATATTACTGGGCAAAAAACAAGGTGGAAAAAACAAGGTGCGTTTATTTGTTAATGTTTTATATTTAAGTAGAATAGCTTTCCATTTGCTTTTGCTGGCTTACTACAAACTAAGCTTATATTAGTCAAGGACATCACTGTTTCTAACGTTTGTGTTTAGCTACATCTTCAATCATTGCTTTGTTTTATTCTGAGCTATCTATAATTTTCCAAGCTGGGTAGTCCATACTGATAACCTTTTAGTCACGCAGTAGTGCCTAGAGGCTCCAGTGGAGATTAGCATCACATTGTGCTAGACATTGGACATGTACACACACATTAGGAAACAGCTCCATTACAAAGAGTTAGTTAGTTACGTAGGCATGGCAAATAAAAGAAATATTATGTCCACAGAACAAGCAGGAAATGCTAAGCAGACAAATCAAATGACATGCCCAAGGTCACCTAGAATGTTGTGGCAGAGCAGGGGCTGTTTGCATTTGCAATACTTTTGCTGAACAAGTAATATTTTGACATTGTAGCTGAAATTAGCATAGAGCTTAACAGCTACCATTGCTTTATATGGGCTGCTTGTTTGAGGATAGTAGACATTCAAGTTGAAAAAGATAAAAAGAAAAGGGCGTACAGTAGAGCAGCCTTTACCTGAATTGTCTGTGTGGGTCAGATTGTATATTTCATTCCCTGGGAGTTCAGAGAAGTGGGAGTGCTCTTTACACTGGGCTGTTCAGACAACACACTAAACCATGGTTAGGTCACTAACGCTTTTGCAGCAAACAGTGAGCATGTTTAAATCGTGGTTATGTAGCCACCATGGTCAGGAATGGTTCACATGACACGCTAAGTCATGGTTCCCACAACACGCTAAGCCATAATGTTTAGCTCAAAACACTAAACCACCATGGCTTAGTGTGTCATCTGAATAGGGTCAATGAATTATAAAATAAACTTTTTTTTTTTACTGTAAGTGTATTGAAACTTCTTTGAAAAGTCCATAATAATTTTATTTTGTAATTTATGATTTTGAAAGTTCTTGCCAAATATACAGAAGATATTGAAAACTATATTTCTTCACTGCAAGTTCAAGGAAGATTTTAAACTAGATACATAGCATGCAATAATTAATCACACAAGCCAAGATTATTGCAATTTAGTTGGCTGAATTCTTAGTGCAAAATGTGTTATAATATCATCTAAGAGGAAACATTAAGAGGCACTGTTCTATGGTGGTTCACTGTTGCTTTGGAACCACAGTAAAGAAGGAGGGGGAAGGACTCTCAAAGATCATATTTTGCAGAACATGTTCGAAAGTAATTGACAGAAGGTTAAGTTGGAATCTTGTATTTTTCTTTTATGATAGTCAGCTTTTAATATCACTGACATTTGTCATGTGTGTTGATGACTGCCTTGTGGAAATTGAAGACAGAATACAGCACATGACCCTTAGAGTTGACTAGCCCATGAAACACAGCAGGAGTAATATATTTCTTTAAATATCACCACTTGAAGCATCACAAAGGCTACCAGTCAAGCCTGAAAGAAAACCCAATGGCATAGCTGCATTTTTCTCAGTCCCAAGTCCTTGAGTTTCCCAAATACAATCCATCCAATTCACATTGCACTTCATAGATCAAATACTTAATGTGCAATCCTATGCATGTTTAGACAGACAAAAATCCTACAACTCCCAGCATTCCCAAACAAGCACTATTGGCTGGGGAATGCTGGGAATTGTAGGACTTTTGTCTGTCTAAACATGCATAGGATTGCGCCCTTAACTATTTGGATATCAATGCATTCAAATCACATTCAAATTATGATCAAATGACTCACACTTTAGTTTCTGGTATGGTCAGTTGTCAACTTGTCAAGAAGAATTTGATAGGGAAAGAACACAATTAACTTTTTGGTGCAAACCATTCATCAAATCAACATGTACAGCAATTCAATCAGAAGGCACAATTCCCATTGCAACATTGCTAGAATATTTTTCTATCCCTTCAGTGAGCAATATACAACCAGTCTAAAGATCTGTTCTTTGGCATCTACCATGCCATAGCTCCCCTTTTGCATCGGCTCTTCTAGGTGTTGTTCCATTTCTGTTCTACATTAACTTGACAGAAAACTGTGCTTCAGTTAATTACATAATCACAAAGTCACCACCATGCAACCTAGGAGCTGTCCTGGAGATGGGAAATCCCAGAAAGTAACAGCATGCATTCTGTTCCTCCAGTTTCCCTACCTCTTAAGTCTGGAAGATGAGGATATGAGCTTTGGAGAATCAAAGCAATGCACTATGGGGACATTGAGCCTCATTTTTAGCATGCGACATTGTGTCCTCATGAGAAATCACTACACCAGCTAGGAAAAGGCCTGTCACTGAAAGAGGGAACAGGTTGCCTTCTTTCTATTGTATTTTTCCTTCCTCTTGTATTTTCCTCTATTGTATTTTAATGTATTGTGTCATGATTTCATAATTTCATTTTAACTGCTGGTAATGGAGTATATTTTGCTGTTTCATAAAGCTCCCCAATGTATCCTGCAGGGCTGGAATCATCATCATCATCATCATCATCGGACAGACACAATACAGCTTCAAAATAATTCACCAACAACTGGTGAAATTCAACCTCATCAAATTCAACCTCATCAAACAACCTATACCATACTATACATACTCACCCGAAACTATCTTGGGAAATGCACATCATAAAATATACTGGTACAGAAAAAAATCATACAGGCAAGACAATACCTTGCAACTGACCAGACATAAGGGTCACAGACAAAAAAGGAAACCACACATACCTCACTGACATAGCAATACCTAATGACAAAAATGTTGTAGAAAAGGAAGAGGAAAAGAGACAAATATACACCTCTAGCCATGGAAGTAAAAAAAACTATGGCAACGGGGAAAGGTCACAAGTATTCCATTAGTCATATCAGACACTGGCATCACATCAAAAATCTATACAGAAAACCTTCAGAAACTGGGCCTACCAAAATACATCCACACCAACATCCAGAAAGCAGTCATAATTAAAACATGCTCAAGTGTCAGGAAATTCCTGAATCTGTAAAAGACAGTATGACTTGGCAAAGCCTGTTATGTCTGTCTAGAAAACTGCCACGAGCGAAAAAGAGAAATAACAACAACAACAACAACAACAACAACAACATCATTCTCCAAGGGAAACAAAGTCCTGAACTCCTACAAATATTCAGAATTGGATCTCTGCTTGAGCAAGCCCTGGATCAACAGAATAACAATATATGATTTTGATCATCATCATCAACATCATCATGAGTTCACCTCTAGTTCAAAAACCAAACATGCAGATCAGGTGTATCGCTCCAACGGCTCCTCCTTCCTATGCAATCAGAGCTACTGGTCAGAGGTGGGAACTATAGGCAATTCCAGTAGGGATATTCACCCAATAGCCTATTATTCTATTGCTTTGGAAAGTCAGGCAGCACTAGAGGGTCAAGCTGATGCCCACAGGCTGATATAAATAGGATCGGTTCACATGTTGTAGCGAACCATGTGATAAAACACCCGACATGTGAACCAGGTCATCGTTTCAGGTGTGTTGCCTTCCCTCAGCTGTACTCTAGCTGGATTCCGTTTGACGCCTGTTCCTCCGATTATGCGCATCTTCTCGGAAGCGCTTATCGTAAATGCTTGTATGCAGGAGGTAATTGAGCACTCAACAGGTGACCTTACCGGTTGTTTCAAATGCGCTTTACAAGTAGTTAATGCGGAGAATCGCTTGTTCACATAGTCAAAATGAGCTTTAACGGCCGGAGCAAAATAAAACTCGCTATTTAACGCGCATTCGATAATGCGCATAATCGGAGAGAAAACACGCCTCTACGCCCGATTTGCGCTCCGTTCTTGTAGAGGTAAATTTTTTAATGTGCCTTGAAAGAGCTTTAAATGCCTCTTGTAGAGGCAGCTTTAGTCTGGTCAATGGTGCTAAAGGAAGCCACCAGATCCTCCCTCTAAACCTGAAGACTATCAGCCACAACCAGCCAGCCGACTAAGATACTGTCTAGCTGAAATATGCTAAATGCACTATTTTCCCTTGGATATGTGATATTCATACAGGATAATCAATTGCCCTACAGGTATTAAAACTTCACACAAACTGAAATGAGGTTTTAAACACAACTTAGCTGGCTTAGCTAAGGAATAGGGTTTTGAACAGTTTAAAACAGAGCTGATATTCTTCATTTGTAGTAAAACAAAATACAGAAATAAAGAATTCAATTCAACATCATCACATTATACATAGCTTTTAGACCAGCCGTCCTCTACCTGGTATTTTGGACTTTAGCTCCCAATTAGCTTCACCCAACATGTCCAATGGTTGGGAATCCTGGGAGTTGTAGTCGAAAACATTAGGATGGCAGCAGGTTGGGGGAGGTTGTTTTAGACTGAACCAGTCACTCAGAGACAACTACAAGCCCCAATACTGATTTCTGTAGAGTTACTTTTAAGAGTGAACTACAATTTGAAGTCAAATTGTGCAAGCACCTATCTGTGAGACATTTGATGGAGGATGTAGTTCTTGTCAGATCAGAGGATAAATGATGACAAAGATTATGAGCAGCCTATCTCTACTATTTCCTCAAGTGGGCACCTCAAGCTCTATCATTTTCAAATGAAAGCTGCAGTCTCTGTTCCTGATGAGTCATCTGGGAGTTTTGGCTAAAGGAACAGAAAGATTCCTTCGCTTTAAAGTACATTGATTGGTATGTGCTGAATAAAAATAGAACAAATTAAAAAAGTAAGATTATATAAATCTAGGGCTGAACCAAAATTTTTCACAATATCTTCCAGCAGTATTGAAAAAACACTTTCCCCTTGTTCTATTACTTTAGGAGCCCTTGAGGAGGTCTATGCAGCCTATTCACCCCATCACGGTTGTGCAGTGGTGCTGCATTGTTTATATGACACAGCTGCCAACTTGCAGCCACATTGGGTTCCTATCCCCAAAACTGCACCTTTTCACAGTGTCCTTTTACCACAATTTTTTAGTTGCTCCAAGGTCACCACATTGTTTCCCAAACTGTCAGTGGTGGCGTTGGTTTGGGTTCAGTCAGTGGGCATAGCTGGAGGTTGATGCAAGTCCCAGGGTAAGTCCAGGGAAGGCAGGGTGGAGAGTGAGCTTGGTGAGTCGAATAACCTCCAATGCTGCAGTTCTTATGGCCAGGTAGGTCGCACTCCCACCTGCCGTCTGAATCCATCATTCCTACCTCGCAGCAGTGATGCCTTGGGGGTTAGAGAGAACTCAGCTACAAATCAGTGTTGTACAGACACACACACCCTTGAGAAAATGTTTACCTATTCATTTGTATAATTGTCTTGTCTTACCTTCTGAATGGACTTCATTTGTCAGTGGTGTCATCATGTAGCCAAATCTGAAAAATGAATCTGATTGGTTACTTAGTGTTGTGATCCCTGATTGGCTGCAAACACTCATGTGATTAAGGAGAAAGGAACAGAAGTTAGGAGGAAATTACATCAAAGCACCTCCTGCTGCTGGAACAAGTTTTTTTAAAGTGAATATTCACACAATCTAGGTGGTTTTGGGGGGAAAGATTCCTGCCCAAGTAAAATTGCTATGTTCAACCCAAATAATAAAACTGGAGAATATTTTCCTCAACTCTATATAAATCTGATTTGGCTAAGAAGAGCAAAATGGGGAGATAAATCAAAACAAAGGAAGGGAGAATTAAAAATAATGGGACAGTTATAACGCTAATGGTTAAAATTGTAGTCCAGATGAGGACCAAAAGAATATTTGATGCTTTGAAGTCAGTTTCCGCATGTCAAAGATCTGCAACTGCACCATCACCATCACCCCTGAAATGATCGTACTACAAGATGTATTTAAAATCATGGTAATAAACTTAAGTTCAAGCTTACACAGAAAAGGGATGTCAAAAGCGGAGAAAAGCTGAAAAGAAAAAATGTTGACTAAGGTTACAATATAATTTATACAATATAATTTATAATTTGCCTTTCTGTTTTCTGTAGCTATTATTCATTGAAGCCAGTGTGGTGTAGTGGTGAGTAGTTATAGGCCCTACTTGCTGTCAAAATTATGCAAATGAGGTCACGTGACCGGAAGTAAACAAAGCCATGCTGCCGGAAGTGACGTCACCACCTGTCAAAACAAAACCACGTGACCGGAAGTAAGCAAACATCACGTGACCGGAAATGACGTCATCGCCTGTCAAAACAAAGCCACGTGACCGGAAGTGACGAATGTAAACAAACGCCATGTGGCCGGAACCGGAAGTGACGTAGGCATGCAACCCCCTCTTGTGGCCGGAACCGGAAGTGACATAGGTAAACAAATGCCATGTGGCCGGAACCGGAAGTGACGTAGGTATGCAACCCCCTCTTGTGGCCGGAACCGGAAGTGACATAGGTAAACAAATGCCGTGTGGCCGGAACCAGAAGTGACGTAGGTATGCAACCCCCTCTTGTGTCCGTAACTGGAAGTGACATAGGTAAACAAATGCCATGTGGCCGGAACCGGTAGTGCCGAATGTAAACAAAACCCAGGTGGCCGGAAACGGTTCAACAGTAACACGGGCCCCTCTGGGTGACACGTCCTGTAGGAACATGTCCAGGCATGTCTCCCCACAGCCCCTCAGCGGTTGGCTAAGGAATAACACGGGGGCCGTCTGGGTGACACGTCTGCAGGAACATGCCCAGGCATGTCTCCCCACAGCCCCTCAGCGGTTGGCTAAGGAATAGCTCGTGACCTGCCCCCCGGCCAATAGGAAGAGGTTTCAGAGCCCCCAACACTAGGACAGGGCGTGCTGTGCTTTTCAGACAGCCGGGGCAAGCCGTCGGTCACAGTTGCTGATTTTTGGAAGAACATGGAATCCCCCAGCACCCCGATGAGGCCTACAGAATTTTCTACCCCGATGGCGCCAGGCAGGCCTAAACCCAGAAAGCGGTATATCAGTACCAGCTCTGACGATGAACAGTTCCCACCAACAAAGACCCCAGAGGAGGAAGAGAAAGATATCGCGAATATATGGCAAAGCTTATTGGATTCAATTTCCTTAGAAAACTCTATAATGCAGGTAAAACAGCTTTTTACACCTTTTTCTGGGGGCTATTTGTGTGGGAAACCGCTTGTAAGGTTTAAAGAAGATTACAAGTCTTCTTAACTTTCCAGGAGCCAGCTGCAGATACTGGAGCAGCTCAAGAATCTGAAAAGTCTGGCAGCACTAATGCACAACCGTCACCTACAGAACTCTGGAACGTGGCTTCTGCAGGCAACATTCACATTCAGGTGTGTGTGTGTGTGTGTGTGGGGGGGGGAGTCTGTGTGTGTGTGTGTCTGTGTCCTGTATAAAAAGTTTTCCCAAAAAATAATGTTAATAATTTTAAAATATCTTTTAGGCTCCTGAAGCGTTGGCAACCAACCAGCCTGCTCATCTCACACTGAAAAATCTTCTTGGACTACAAATTGATGAAGCACAGTATATTTTACCAAGACAGCGACGCGGAGCTATGCGTGGCATTGTCAGAGCCACCATTTATGGCATTTTGAAACACTGCCTAAATCAGTATCTGTATGAGAGCTGTATCGGTTGTACTATTCAAGCACCCGGGCAGAGCTCTCACGAATGTACAACATGGACATAAATGGACATTTCCCAGAAATTACGCATTCTTTGTGCAAAACTGTGGTTTCAGCCTGTGTTGCATATTGTTATCCTCATTGCTTATTCTCTAAAATGTCTTGCTTTGACCTCAGAGAACGTGGACCAGGTCTTAATTCTGACTACAGAGATTAGTAGATCTGTAAATCCACGTACTCAGCTTGAAAAAATTATGAAGCCATCTGACCATACCTATCTTCAACATGTAGAACGGGTAATCAAAAATCGGCACTATAAGTCATTTCTTACCACTGTAAATGCAGTTTTTAGAAATTCTGTATAAATTCCTTCATTGTTAAAGTGTTTTGCATCATTGGGAATCAAAAAATAAAGAAAAGCAGAGCTGTTTGCAAGCAAAGGGATGATTATATTTTTTTCCACCACACATAATCCTATTACCATTGGGTGGGGTGGGGGGGTCCACATTGCAGGCAGTGGTCGGAGAGGCCTTTGGAGCCCTAGTGTCTCTGATTTGTCTTAAAAGTTTTAACAGCGAGGGGCTTCTTTTCACCCCTACTTTCATACGTTTAGCATTCCTAATACGCTTTGACATGTATTTTAATGCTAGCTCTTTGTGTGTGCGGCTACGTTTCTTCAGCCGTCCTGCTCCTTGCTGCCTGTCCAAACCTTTTTGTATGACAGAAATTTTAGCCTGGGCAGCTTTCACATATTTTTTTAAGGCATGGGGTCTCAGTAAGCCGGCACTCAAAGATGCCATAACTTCTTGCATGAGCTTTGCAAGCGAGTCATTATAAGAAGTAGAAGAAGGGACAGCAAGGACCAGCTTCTGTTTTTTAAGTGGTGATGTTTCTAAAGTGTTCGCTGTGAGGTGTTTGAGTTTTCTTTTTGCTTTACCGTGTCCTCCGGGTCTGTCACTCTTTGAAGCTTGGGGGTCCTCTTGTGGCTTTGGTGGCATCCGTGGTGATGGTGGTTTATTTTTTGAAGTTTGGGGGTCATCATGTGCCTTTGGCGATGGCTCACTTTTTGAATCTTGAGGTGCGGGGCCTGGTTGTTTTAAAAAAATAAACATTAAGCATTTACAAAAATATTCATGACAGTCTGTCTAACAAAATAACCCAAAAATAATCATGTTTGTCTTTACCTTGGATTTCAGTGTGTGAAGCCCCCGGTATGGTTCTCTGGCTCACCGGTAGAACATTTTTCTTTGGGGAAGACATTTCACGATCTGTAAAACACAAGTATTTTGAGTATGCAACTGTGGCCAGTCCCCTTGGGGCATGTTGAGACCTGCCCGCATGAGACCAGATACAATACAAAGAGTGGGCAATTCCTTGATCATTTTTCACTATACCGCCAAGGGCAATGGCTCCTGTATCGTTTGATTATATTTACAAATGCTTTGAAAATTATTTGAACTGTACTTCTGGACAAACATCTCAACACAGAACACCCCTGATTTTACAGAAACTTACCTCAACAAATCACGATTTTGCTGACAAGGAGCTATGGTCACTTACGGACACTCTTGAACTTAATTCTGTGGATGATGCCTGTAGAATTTTCAATCTTGTGATGGAAGGGGAATTTGCTGATGGAGAAATAAATTGGGGACGTATTTTAACCATTTTTCTGTTTGGGGGCATTCTCGTAAAGAAACTACAAACTCGCGGAATTCCTATGACTCATGAAAACACCAGGAAGATGGCTAAATTCATGACAGAATATATACTCAACACCAAGGCACAGTGGATCAATGAAAATGGAGGCTGGGTATGTCTCCTTTGTGAAATTGTGTGAAAGACAAACTGTGCTAATGCTGTACTTCTTAACCAAAACTGTTTTATTCTCTTTATCACAGGAAAATGGTTTTTTAAGCACGCTTAAGATCAAGAAACCACCCTATCGGATGAGTGCAAAATGCCTGGCTGTTTTTGTTACATGTTGCACTCTGAAATGGCTATTTTTTACTGCTGTGTCTGTGTATTAAAATACATATTTTGGGTTTGTTTAATTACTACTTTATTCAATGTAACGAAAATGTGTTGAACTGTACCAAAAAGGCCGCTGCATGGTAAAACCACTGGGGTTGTGAATTACCTTAAAACAAAAAAGTGAGGAACTTGGGTTTTAATTAAAGTGGCAGCATGCTTATAGCACCAATTTATAACCCAGCTTATAGCCCCAATTTTAAAAGATTCATAGTGATAAATGTAAAACAACGTATATTTAAGTAAAAGTATCTACATTCTCTTGAATACACCCCAGTCATCTGCTTGGACCAATTCTTTTTATCATGTAAAAGAACGCGTTTCTACCCCCAATCAAAACACTGTCAAACCAATCAAAATTAAAACAAGCTTGTATTTAGGATATTTAACTGTGATAAATAAGCAGAAACAATTTCTTTTTAAAAAGTCAGTTGAAGCAATAGACAAAACCACTCACCATTTTTCATGCAGGATAACTTCTGATTCCTCCAGAAACCAACGGCGACTAGCCCCTTGTGCTCTGTGTCTTTATACAGCTTCAGCTCAGGATGCAGCCCCTCTGCCTAGGCTTTCTAGTCCCTCATTGGCTGATTTAAAATATTCACCATCTTCAGGGCCCTCAAGGTGTAAGCCTTTGTAATGAAAATGGCTCCATTGCCATCCCTTCATTGTCAGATCCTGGCATTCCACACAACAGTGATAGGATTGTGTCCTAGGGGCCTGGAAAAATGTCCCAGGTGCTACCATAGCCAAACCCTTCATTGTTTAACTCCTGACACCTCGCCCAGCCCTGGTGGTATTATGTCTTGGAAAAATGCCCCGGGTCATAGACCCTGCCGCCCCACCCCACCCAATAGTAATAGGATTATGTGTGGTGGAAAAAATATAATCATCCCTTTGCTTGCAAACAGCTCTGCTTTTCTTTATTTTTTGATTCCCAATGATGCAAAACACTTTAACAATGAAGGAATTTATACAGAATTTCTAAAAACTGCATTTACAGTGGTAAGAAATGACTTATAGTGCCGGTTTTTGATTACCCGTTCTACATGTTGAAGATAGGTATGGTCAGATGGCTTCATAATTTTTTCAAGCTGAGTACGTGGATTTACAGATCTACTAATCTCTGTAGTCAGAATTAAGACCTGGTCCACGTTCTCTGAGGTCAAAGCAAGACATTTTAGAGAATAAGCAATGAGGATAACAATATGCAACACAGGCTGAAACCACAGTTTTGCACAAAGAATGCGTAATTTCTGGGAAATGTCCATTTATGTCCATGTTGTACATTCGTGAGAGCTCTGCCCGGGTGCTTGAATAGTACAACCGATACAGCTCTCATACAGATACTGATTTAGGCAGTGTTTCAAAATGCCATAAATGGTGGCTCTGACAATGCCACGCATAGCTCCGCGTCGCTGTCTTGGTAAAATATACTGTGCTTCATCAATTTGTAGTCCAAGAAGATTTTTCAGTGTGAGATGAGCAGGCTGGTTGGTTGCCAACGCTTCAGGAGCCTAAAAGATATTTTAAAATTATTAACATTATTTTTTGGGAAAACTTTTTATACAGGACACAGACACACACACACACAGACTCCCCCCCCCACACACACACACACACACACCTGAATGTGAATGTTGCCTGCAGAAGCCACGTTCCAGAGTTCTGTAGGTGACGGTTGTGCATTAGTGCTGCCAGACTTTTCAGATTCTTGAGCTGCTCCAGTATCTGCAGCTGGCTCCTGGAAAGTTAAGAAGACTTGTAATCTTCTTTAAACCTTACAAGCGGTTTCCCACACAAATAGCCCCCAGAAAAAGGTGTAAAAAGCTGTTTTACCTGCATTATAGAGTTTTCTAAGGAAATTGAATCCAATAAGCTTTGCCATATATTCGCGATATCTTTCTCTTCCTCCTCTGGGGTCTTTGTTGGTGGGAACTGTTCATCGTCAGAGCTGGTACTGATATACCGCTTTCTGGGTTTAGGCCTGCCTGGCGCCATCGGGGTAGAAAATTCCGTAGGCCTCATCGGGGTGCTGGGGGATTCCATGTTCTTCCAAAAATCAGCAACTGTGACCGACGGCTTGCCCCGGCTGTCTGAAAAGCACAGCACGCCCTGTCCTAGTGTTGGGGGCTCTGAAACCTCTTCCTATTGGCCGGGGGGCAGGTCACGAGCTATTCCTTAGCCAACCGCTGAGGGGCTGTGGGGAGACATGCCTGGGCATGTTCCTGCAGACGTGTCACCCAGACGGCCCCCGTGTTATTCCTTAGCCAACCGCTGAGGGGCTGTGGGGAGACATGCCTGGACATGTTCCTACAGGACGTGTCACCCAGAGGGGCCCGTGTTACTGTTGAACCGTTTCCGGCCACCTGGGTTTTGTTTACATTCGGCACTACCGGTTCCGGCCACATGGCATTTGTTTACCTATGTCACTTCCAGTTACGGACACAAGAGGGGGTTGCATACCTACGTCACTTCTGGTTCCGGCCACACGGCATTTGTTTACCTATGTCACTTCCGGTTCCGGCCACAAGAGGGGGTTGCATGCCTACGTCACTTCCGGTTCCGGCCACATGGCGTTTGTTTACATTCGTCACTTCCGGTCACGTGGCTTTGTTTTGACAGGCGATGACGTCATTTCCGGCCACGTGATGTTTGCTTACTTCCGGTCACGTGGTTTTGTTTTGACAGGTGGTGACGTCACTTCCGGCAGCATGGCTTTGTTTACTTCCGGTCACGTGACCTCATTTGCATAAGTTTGACAGCAAGTAGGGCCTATAACTACTGTGGTGAAAATGTTGGGTTGGCACCTGGGAGATCCAGGTTCTAGTCTCTACTTGCCCATGAAACTTACTGGGTGACTTTGCATCAGTCACTGATTCTCAGCCTAACCTACTTCACAGGGTTGTTGTGAGGATAAAATGGAGAGAATGACAATAATGTAAACTGCCTTGGGTTCCTTGAAGCAAAAAAGGTGAGGTATAAATGTAATAAGAAATAAATTATTTACCAATATCGTGCCTTCCTTGCATATGGTGTTTTACAAAGAACGGGCACGACAGGTTCTACAATTTGCAATCTGAAATTAACAAAGGTAAAGAATGGAGGAAGAGGAAAATGGAAGGATGGGGCAGAAGATGTGGTTGCTTCAATTACATGTACTTTGGCTTGGTTATCGTAAGGCATAGGGACCACAAGGGGGATAATCCAAAGGCTTCTGGAAAAAGCGGATTCTGAACAGAACTGAAAGAAAATTAGGGGGGTGGTTAAAATGAAGTTCCTACGTAAACAAATATTAAATCATTTACCTAAAATGTTAGAGTTGAAAAGTGAAAAATGAGATTATTGGCAATGTACTGTAAAATACTTCAAGACAATTGCATAAGAATGCTTGTTTGCCTAAATGTTGGTCTTGATTAACATTACTGAATAGAAAGTTGGAGAAGAGTTTAGCATTGAAAGTCCATGATCCTTGGATCTGTTCTTCAGGACACTAAATAGAAGAGATTGTCTGTGTGAGTCTGTTTTGCCTTGTGCCAAATGGCAAGCTTATTAAAATATGACAAATTAACCTTTGTGTTTTTTCCTTGGGGGTCTATGACTGATTTAACAGTACCTACTAAGCACATTTTCTAGCATTTCAGATTTAGAGAGACAGCAGAGTTATCCAAAATGGTAAAAGGTTGCCAGGAAAAAAGATTTAAGAGACCACAAAAGGGAAAATGCCAAATTTGGGGAAGTAGTTGCAAGTTTTTGATCTTTCCTCATAAAACTCTGTGGAGAAGGGTACCCCCTCAACACACGCATACAATTATGGTTGAATACATAAAAAACAAAGCTGTTGGGGAGGTTGTGAAATCATTCTGTGGCAGCACAAAATTGTACTGTGCTCTCTGGTAGCTAGAGTTTGAGTAAACATATTTTCCTGGCACTAAATTGGCTACACTTTGGCCCCTTTGCAGAAAGCAATCATATTGTGGTGTAAAGTGAAGGCCTAATAGGGCATGAACATCTCTTGACAAGGCCATTGTTTCACCCATGTAGAGATTTGTGTTTGCACTGGAGCCCTATTCCAGTGAATTGAGGCAGCTGGCTCTGGGGAAATAGGCATTTTTTCATGCTGAGGGAGCAGCAGTCATTCTTTGTTCTTTCCCAGCCACAAACTTACGCAAGCAAACTTGAAAGGCAAAGATGGTGGTGACAATGACAGAAAAATCTGGACCCAAAGCCAGAGCTTGTGTGAAAATGATGGATTGTGTGAAGGAACTGTTTTGGCCACTCTGGTGGATGTTTTATGCTACAAAAATCAACAGGGGAACCAGTGAATTCTCCTTGTTCTCTCAGCTGCGTTTGATACTATCTTCTGGATGTGGCAGCAGGGGCATGATCAAATGTATTTATGCAGATGACATGGCACTGTTATTTCACACAGAAATAAGTTTAAGACAAGTGTTTACAAATTTTGTCTCCTGCTGTTTGAGAGAGTCCTTACTCATTAACTAAAAATCTAGTATTCCAGTGGCCCCTCAGATGTTGATGGATTGAAACTCCCATCAGACCTAGCCATCATAGCCCATAGTGAGGGATGATGGGAGTTGCAACAACATCTGGAGGACCACATCCTTGATCTAAGGCCTGAGGAGTGGCATTTTCCTACATCAGGTACCCTTGTCACTAAGAAGAGCCAGGAGCTGCAGAATATCTAGCTGCCCAACGCACCAGGGCCCAAAACATCTGGTACTATCTGGCCTTGGTTGCTAGACAGCACACATTTGTGGGGGCTGTTCTCTACTATGTTCTCCACAGAACCTTGGAAAATTAGCAGTCAAAGGAATCCTAGCAATGTTAACATCTAAGGCCTAACATTTCCCATCACCTTTCCCCAGGAACAAGGTGGGTAACATGCAGGCTGCAGGCTGCAAGCAGAAGACCTGGCTGTTTTTGTGCAAGGGGCCTGCCCTCACTGAATTTGCTGTGGTAACAGCAAAAAGGTGGGAACCTTGGAAGAAATCAAGGTGTGTGAGGGGGAATGTGGCTTGTTTGGAAGCAGAATCACACTCCCAGAAGTCTGGGAGCATGATTCATTTTGTAAACAAGGCAACCCACATGCCTGGTTTCCTTCTAAAATCATCGGGAGTGGTGGTGGTTGATGCATTGGCAAATTTGGCAGCATCAGAGACAATTTTGGAGTCTTCCCACCCCAAGCCCAGAAGTTGCCCACTCCTCTAGAGCCTTCAGAAATCATCACCGCCTTTTAAAATATTAAGTATTCATTCTCACTTATTGTTAACCACCTTGGAGACGTATTAGGCAGAAAGACCAGATAGAAATATTTGAAATAAATGAATACTAAATAATACTGTTTGCCAGTAGATTTTCTTCCTATAAATGTGCTTTGGCCAATAATTCACAAAAACAAAGAGTTTTAAGCAATGGGCCATTTTAAAAAAAACACTGTGCATCATTTAATTCTGCTCAAGCTATCCTCTTTTTTATGAAAATCAGAGGAAGTAATTGAGTACTTACAACAGCACCTAAAGAGTTGCAGGATTAAACACAGGTGTATGTGCTGTAGAGCAAAGAAATCTAGGGGTACCTCCACAAGAGAGGTTTAATGCTCTTTGAAGGCTCATTATAAATTTTACCTCCACACCAGCGGAGCGCAAAACGGGCGTAGAGGCGCATTATCTCCCGGATTATGCGCATTATCGAATGCGCGTTAAATAGCGAGTTTTATTTTGCTCCGGCCGTTAAAGCGCATTTTCCCTGTGTGAACAAGCGATTATGCGCATTAACTTCTTGTAAAGCGCTTTTTGGACATCAATTAATGCGCTTCGCCGCCTCTCGCCGCCTCCCGTGCAGAGGGATTAGGAGTAAATGCGCCTCCGCAATAATGCGCATAATCGCCGAACCGGGCGCAAAAGCGCATCCTTGTGGAGGGGGCCTAGGAGTGGAAAGACACTCTGGCTTTGGAAGCACTTCAGAATAAGTTTTCTGACATCCTTATTCTGTCTTCTTCCTCAGGACTGCTGCTATCTTCTCAGGATTGATGGATGAAAAACATGTAGTTTGTTAAACTGCCAATAAAACCCTCTAAAGGCAGGCGGCATACACTTTTCTTAAAACCTTTAGGGCTTCTCTTTCTCAACTGCTGCAATATTAAAAACTGCCACACAGGTTTGACTTTTCACTCTTTCTTCTCAGGTGTGGCAAAGCTCTATAAAGGCAAAGACCTGAAAATGAGAACACCTGGAATGTTAAGAGTCTAAAGCTATATTTATCAAACCTTTGGTCACCAAGGGAAAAACTATATTGCTGTTGTCAAATCACTCACAGTATTGTAGACAGAAATCCAATTGTAGGCATTATGTTGTTTCTAAATTAAAACCCATCTATCAATATGTGTGTGTGTGTGTGTGTGTGTGACAGAGAGAGACAACAATAGTCCTCACACTATCTCATAAGGCTAGAAATAGTGATCTTCAACATTAGAATGGACCTCAAACAATGAAAGGTTTATCCTGTTAATTGTAAGTAGGAATTGGCTCGTTATCGGAAACTGGCAGTCACTAAAAAGGCAGATGGTGATAATGTATTTTAATGTGTTTCTATTCTGTTTCTATTCTTTTGTTCTATTTATTCACCACTCCAAAATTCTTGAATGGGGAGCAATATATGAATATTGTAAATAAATAAACAATCTGAAAATTGAAAATTGGTATCTTAAAATCACAGCATTGATTTTAACAAAGATCAAGTTTCTTATCCTCATGGTTGTAGATATTTTTTTTAATGTGCCGAAAAGTTACTTTCGAGACCCAGAAAACCAAACAGTGCTGGTGAAGGTGATCGGTGACAAGGAGAGGGGAAAGAGAGCCTTGCATGCTTCTCTATTCTCCAAAACAGCAAATTGGGCTGGTTGAGGCCCAAGGTTTAGAAGTGAAATGGGGCCACCTAAAGATAAGACAATGGTTTCTATATACTTGGTGGACTCCCTAGGTACACAGAAGTATACATTTGAAAATCAAAAAGAAAAGAACACTGATCCTGAGAGCTTTAAGGCTCTACCGAATGTTGAGACCAGAGGATCATCAGATGTGGGGGAGGGAAATCGCGTTTCCTTACCGTCGCTTTGCCTCCTCCTCCTCCTGTCCTGCAATAGGGATGAGCAGCTTCCTCTTTCTTCCCATGGGAAAGCAAGCAATGACCATGTGGCCCAATCAATGGGCATTTTTATCGCAGCTTCTCCTGCACTCATCAGGAAATGGTGGCATGTTTTGTTATAGCCAAAAAGTCAGATTTGATGAGGCTCATTTTGTGGTGGAAAAAAGAGCAGAAGGCGCAGGAGACATCAAAGTGCCCCGCGAAGAACAATGAGTGGCTAGTCGAGAGTGTGCGATAAACGCTCGTCTGAAGAAGATCATAAAGTCTCTGTGCCATAGGGTAATTAACCTCATTGTCTACAGAGGGGATTTGCGGAACAGAGGCGAGTAAATAACGAGACGACACAGTATATATGGGTTTAAACATGGGCCACATTTATTTAAAGATCTGCAAAGGTGGGGAACTCCTATGCATCTCGTCCCATGGCATCATCATGCCATAATCTAGGAATGGGCAACCCATTCTCAACCCATGCGGTGGCGCCCTGCACCTCGCCACCGCATGGGTTCCCCATTCGGGGCAGGGAGTCCTTCCTTTGTCACCGTCCCCGTGCCGCAGGGCTCCGAGGGAGTGAGTAGGGTTGGCCTCCTAGGCAAACCTTTGACCCAATAGCAGGTGCCGCCAGACTCCCTGCCATAGGTCTCCGGTACTACCCATCACCACCAATGGTGCCTGAGAATGCTCGCCAGTATTTCCCCATCCTCGAGATGCCCGCACCTAACCGCCAAATGTGACCAACTATTGAACTGACTTATTTAGTACACCCAACCTGTCTCACAGTGTGGAGTAGGCGAAAAAACTCATAACCCACTAGGATTATGAGCAAAAAATTCCTACTCGGCCTCCTACAAACGGACAACCAGCGAAGAGGGGGCGCAAGGGGAACAAGGCCCTATACATAGCCTCGTTCCCTCCTCCCCCAGGTGGCACCACCTCAAGGCAGCCAATGGCTGCCTCCCTGCGTCGCCCACTCGCCCTGCCCGCAAATAGCCTCCCCTGCCCAGGCGCGCCGGGCGTGGGTTGAGGCACTTCTGTGTATACATTGTATACCAGATACTAGACACCCTGGATTTCTCCATTACTTTCTATGGACAGCTCTTATACCCAAAGGGAGTGGTAGAAAACATCTAAAGATGGGGTACTCAATGTGGCACCCACAGGGACCTCCAATGTAGGCTGACCATATGAAAAGGAGGACAGGGCTCATGTAACTTTAACAGTTGTAGAGAAAAGGGGATTTCAGCCAGTGTCATTTGTATGCAATTAGTTCCTGGTGAAATTCCCTCTTCATCACAACAGTTAAAGTTGCAGGGGCCCTGCCTTCTTTTATATATGGTCACTCTAGTATAGTGCCTGCAACTTTAACTGTTGTGATGAAGAGGGAATTTCACCAGGAACTAATTGCATACAAATAACACCGGCTGAAATCCCCTTTTCTCTACAACTGTTAAAGTTACATGAGCCCTGTCCTCCTTTTCATATGGTCAGCCTACTCCAATGGCACCCACAAAGCTCTTTATTCCCTGCACCCTTCAAAACCATTTTTAAAATAAAAACCTTGGGAAATGTTATGGTCCCAGGTACTCCTTCCTGTTCCTGACCCTGCTGCAGGTCAGCTGTTTGGTGGGCAGTCAGAAGCCCCCTCCACAAGGATGCGCTTTTGCGCCCGGTTCGGGGATTATGCGCATTATAGCGGAGGCGCATTTACTCCTAATCCCTCTGCACGGGAGGCGGCGAGAGGCGGCGAAGCGCATTAATTGATGTCCAAAAAGCGCTTTACAAGAAGTTAACGCGCATAATCGCTTGTTCACATGGTGAAAATGCGCTTTAACGGCCGGAGCAAAATAAAAGTCGCTATTTAACGCGCATTCGATAATGCGCATAATCCGGGAGATAACATGCCTGTACGCCCGTTTTGCGCTCCGCTGGTGTGGAGGTAAAATTTATAATGAGCCTTCAAAGAGCATTAAACCTCTCTTGTGGAGGTAGCCAAAGAGGCAAAGTCCTGCCCAATCTTCTTCTGCCACACAGACGTTTCCCTTTGCCAAATCTCTTGCCTCACATTTTCTCTCCCGTCCCTGATATCTATAGCCTTCATCTTTTGCTCCCTTTGTAACCTCTGACCTTGCTCTTTCTCTCCCATCTACCCCTTTGCCTTGCTATTTTTCTCCTCCCTCACTTCTGTAGCTCACTGTTTCTCCCCATTAAACTTTGGCCTTGCTCTTTTTGTACCCCTTTGCCTTGTTATTTCCCCTTCCCAGCCTTTAACCTCACTATTTTTATCCCCCCCCCCTTTAGCTTACCTTTGATGAGGCAGGCCCTCACGGCAGTCATTATGTGACCAACCACATCCCCCAATGGGAGTTATTATGTGACAGTGCTCACAGCAGTTTCTCAATTTCCCCAAAGAGACCATTGATCTAAAAAGATTGGGGACCCCGGAACGATGAGAAGTTGAGCAGACTATGCAAATCTAGCAATAAAGCACGTCATCAGACAAGCATTTTATTGCA
The DNA here is from genome assembly GCA_029215795.1 of Anniella stebbinsi. Taxonomy (NCBI): domain Eukaryota; kingdom Metazoa; phylum Chordata; class Lepidosauria; order Squamata; family Anniellidae; genus Anniella; species Anniella stebbinsi. The sequence goes on from JARDYH010000003.1 coordinate 54,303,186, forward strand.
TGCTTGTTACTGGCCACTCATGAATTTTCATGGCTCCTTTTGACGCCGCCGTCTGCCTCTCTCGCATCTCCCACTCCTTCTTGTCTTTTTTTCCCATCACACAGAGGATCACACAGGGGAATCATCACACAGGGGGAAATGGTGTCTCCTTCCTGTTGCTTCTTTGCCTGCACGTTTGTCCCTCATTACTTCCTCTATTAAAATAGGAAGTAAGCAATGTTCACGTGAACCATTCAGTGGGCCGTTTTGATCACGCTGCTTCTCCTGCACACAGCAGGAGACAGTGGCAACTTCCATCTCAAAAAATAAGTCGGACTTTCTGGTTTTTGTTTTTTTGTCATGTGAAGAAGGCTAGAAGGGGTGGGAGGCGTGCGGGACGCAGACGACGTTGTGGAAGGAACCCATGAAAATCCGCGAATGCCCAGTAATGAGTGTGCAATAAAATGCTCATCTGATGATGCCTCCAGTAAATCCATTTTTTTCTTTTTTTGAGGAAAAATGTTCTGTCAATTCCTGCTGTGTGCAAGAAAAGCAGCACGATAAAAACACCCACTGAATGGGCCGCATGGTCGTTGCTGCGGCTTCTTTCTTCCCAATGTAAAGGAAGAGGAAACTGCTTGTCCCTATTATGGGACAGCAGCAGGAAGCCAAAGTGACGGAAGGGAAACACAACTTCCCACTATCTGATGATGCTCTAAGTCTGGCCCCGTCTTCACGACGCCGGGAGCGCTGCACCGTTGTGCCTCCCCGGCGTTGCGCGGTGCATTTACTCCCCTTACATCAGTCCTCATGTAAAGAGCGTGGCGGCGCTTTTTCCCATGGAGTCGCCCATGCTACTGTGCATTTGGTGGCGGGGTGGCAGCTGGAGGGGGGACTGGGAGCTTCGTCTCCCCTACTCTCAGGTAAATTACTTTTATTTTTTACAAAATGGGGGGAGGACAGCCGAGGCGCGTAGCTAAAGTTTTTTTGTTTGTTTGTTTTAACTTAAAAGGGGGGGGAGGACTGCCGAGGTATGGTGCGGAGGTGATGCAATGAGCTTATGGCCTGCTGGACCACCCCGTTCCCTGCTCAGCCCATGGGGACCAATCAGTGGTTACCAAAGACTGGGCAGGCCTCCCCAGAAGCGGCGGAGAAAACGAGGCAGATGGCAAAAGCCGTTGTCGCTTCGCTGCAAACAAAAAAAGTTGTGCTAAATGGCCGACTTTTTTAGTTCGCGGCAAAGCCCCTTTGCCCCTAGATGGCTTCAGATTGGCGGCTGTGTCATGTAACACAAGTGCCATCATTCCGAAGCCACAGCACTGGATACTGTCCATCTACAGCTTTCCTCTGTCTGTGCCTGAGGACAGTTGAGCCATCGAATATTGAAGGTGTCAGTTAAAATAAATAAAATAAAATGGAGGGAAATAGAGGGAATTAGACTGCCTGATCTCCTAATTTCTTAGAACATCCTGGAGATGAGCATTAGGGTGGGGGAAATACATGCCATGAGATTAAAAACCCTCTTCCCCACACTATAGCCCCTTCCTCTCGAGTTGTATAGCAATCAAATGTGAGTCCACTTGCACTATTTATTGCATAGCAGGGGAAGGTTTCAGAAGGGGGGGAAAGGGGGGAAAAGGCGTCCTTTGCAAGGCCTAGCTGCACTTTAATGCTTCATTTCCAGGCTGTTGAAAATCCTCAATAGGGGCACTCCTGTTAGGGGCTGGGGAGAGACTGAAATATTTATTGTGGATCTCCATTTCTTCTTTCCTGAAAACAATGTTTCCTTTCCTCCCAAGACCATAATGATCATCTAACAAATTCTCATGCCTTTGACTCCATCTATTCTCCCATATACCATTCCTTGCCAAAATAGAACCAATATGTTGAGCCTACGTTTGAAGAAATGTGAACTCTGCAATCAAAATAATAAATTATGCACATGAACTTGGTTTCCATTATATTTTGATCCCATAAGTTAATGTGCATAATTTATGTTTGCAGAATTCTACTTTCTTGGGATTTTATTTTATTTTGCACAAAATACAGCCAGCCATGTACATACAATTGCATCAGAGTAGTTTTTCCTTAAGCGTATGATGCATGTACAACATATGTTTCAAATAAAGTCCTCTCGGGCATGTACAGGCAAAGTTGAAACAACATGGAATCTGAACCACTACATGGAATAGATTTTCTATGGCACACATGCAATCTGATTTCAATGGGATTTACTTCCAAGTAAGAATGTGTAAGATATTTATTTATTTATTTCATTTCCCTACAACTGGAAAGGGGTTCTTGTTTGCTTTCTCTCTCTAGATGCCAGAATCCACTTGTATTACCAGCTTATTTTCCATCCATGTCTTTGAACAGCAGCACAAAGCAATTCAATCAAATCAGGATACACGTTTCTTATGGACAGCAGGTGAGTCAATGGGTGGAATGGGCAATCCAGTGACTCCTGGCAGATTTTTATAGCTCTGTCAGCCCTTCATCAAGCGAGCACTGACTTATTTTTTTAAAAGAAACAAAACTCTCTTCACACCCTCCAAGCGGAGTTGCATGATATCTGTATCCTGCAATGAGTTGTCTGTAGTAGATGAAAAGTTGATATTGCCTGAAATACATTGGGACTCATTGTTTGTTTTTCAATTAAAATTGTTCTTTGCACCCCTTAGAGAGGAATTCTGTGCTGTACTTGGATATGCAGTTCTAACCTCTTCTGTTGTGGCTTGTTTCCAACAGCAAAATGAAACAAGGCAAAGCTTTGATAAAGAGCAAAGAGAAGAAAATAAAGAATGTGGAAAATGAATACCCAGGAAATGAAGAATGAAGAAAAGGAGCACATTTTATTCTTCCCTTTCCCTAAAAGAGGAGAATCTAACTGTGAAAAACCCTTAAAATTCTACAGGATATGAATAGCAACCTGTACATTTTCAAAGCTGTTCGGCATTTGGCCTGTGTGGTTCTATTATTATTATTATTATTATTATTATTACTATTATTTTGCTGAAGATAATCAGCTAGAGAACTTTTAGCCTGTTTTGACCTCTACAATTCTATCTTCTACTTAGTTTGTAGCATCTAATGCTACAAGTATCCATTTTGTGTCCCCCCCCCCCAATTGACACCTACTATTGATGTGTCAATTAACTTCAATAACAGTAACAAATCTATTTGAGACATTCACTGGCAACAGAGCCATAATTCTTTCAGAACAAAAGCTACAATCCAGCAGCGTCCTTTGAACTGCGGAATCCAAGCATGTGTTCCCAGCGGTTTCCTCCACAGCCAAGGATGGCAAGTCCCTGCAAATGCAGTACTTTGGATTCCACCAGATGCCAGCTGGCACTTTTACTAATCCAGGGATGAATCTCATTGTGAGGCAGTACTACCTTAATGACTTGCCTAGAGGGAAAATAAAGCTAGTGCAGCCCAAAAATGGATGGCCAGGGACCAAGCTGAACACCCTGCCCCCATCATCCAAGTGCCTTGGGGCAATAGGCTGCTCAGTGGGGGATGCCACCCTGCCTGACTTGCACAGAGGAAAATAAAGCCTTTTCATCTCCTGAAAATGGATAGCTGCCTTAATAAGCACTTTCAAAGCAGTCCTTGCTGGCGCTGTCAACTCCAGAAAGGAGTGCTCTAAATGTGCTGTATCACCCCAAGAGGGCCCTGGCAACTGCCCAGATATCTCCCGAAGCTCCGAAACAGCGCCAGAGCTTTGGGACCAGCCTCCTTTGGTTTGGAGGAGATCACACCTTTGAAGACACCCACTTCAGTTCAGTATTGTGCTCCCCTACTATTGCCACTGTAGGCAATGTAATGAGGTATCTATATGACAACGCTTTGCAGCTGCTTCCCCCCAAAACCCCGCAGCAGCGATACTGCAGGGTAGGAATGCTAAATCTAGGCTGCCTCTACAAGAGAAGTTTAAAGCTCTTTCAAGGCGCTTTAAAAAATTTACCTCTACAAGGAGGGAGCGCAAATCGGGCGTAGAGGCACGCTATCCCTCTGATTGTGCGCATTATCGAATGCACGTTAAATAGCGAGTTTTATTTTGCGGCGGGATGTGAAGCCGGCGCCCGGCCTCCTGAGTGCTGCTGCTGCTGCTGCTGCTGCTGGCTGCCCCGCTCGGCTCCTGGCTCCGCTCCTACCGGGCTCCCTTTTCCCTTTTTCTTGCCCTGTTCCCCCCCCCCCCCGGTGCGCCCTGCCTCCCGAGTGCTGCTGCTGCTGGCTCCCCCACTCGGCTCCTGGCTCCGCTCCTACCGGGCTCCCGCTGACCTCTCACTCTCGCCGTCTTCCAGCTCCCTTTTCCCTTTTCTTGCCCTGTTCCCCCCCCTTGCTCCGTTTCATTCAATCGCCCCGTCAGTTCCTTCGCTCTCCAGCATAACAACTCGCAGAGACCTGCCTTAAAGAGACAGGCGCCTGCCCGCCCTACCTCACAACACAACAGCTAACAAGAATGTGTATCAATACATCAATTGCAGTAATACAAATGACTGCAGATAGAGCCCTTAAATGTAGTGCTGTCCCATCAAGTTTTTTTAAGGACTTCCTGGTCCGGCGCTACAATGACCCAGTCTGCACATAATGAGAACCCATAGTATGGGTTGTTGAATTCTGGATTGTTGTCATGATGTGCAAACCAAGTTGCATTAACCAAGCATGTTTTGTTCACCACAAAAAACCCAGGAGCCCATGGTTTGTTTGATCATCTGCCAGACAAATCCTGCCTAGAGCAATAAAACATAGGTTAAATAAGCAATGGGTAACCATGCATTTTGAACCAGGCCCATGTATCTCCAATAAGGGCAGCTAGCCATGGCTATGTGCATGGTAGGGCTTCCTTTCCTTGTTTCTTTTCAAGCATCCACAGTTGTCAAGTATTAAGTGGCATGAGCTTTAGAACTGGTACACTTTCACTTCCTGAAGAAGATATAGTCTTTGTGTTGTCTTGTATGATGGTCATCTAAATTTATCTCTGCATAGTTATTGAAAGGGGCTGGGCTGGGGAAGGGGAGCTGATGAGCTGGCATGATGCCATCCATTCAAACAAATCAGTCAACAAGCCATTTTGGAAGTATCAAGTGTGGCCGTTAAAGGATGAGAATCTCAGCTCGAAATATGTGGAGGTTATGTGCTCATGGCTGGAGTAAATTCCAGACATAAAAATAGCCTCCATAGTTAGTTGTTGTTTTGGCCTTGGCAGGATAGGAGGAAATGCTGAGTTCTAGAGAGTCATTATCTTGATCTCCTGTTGGCTCCTTCTGCATAGGCTTCACTACAGTTTATATAGTCTCTGCTTCTATTTTGCTGTCTCATTTGAACATTACAATCTCCTGAATTGTCAAGTGAGTGAGCATAGCAGGGGGGGGGGGGAGGCGGGGAACCTGCTGGTGCAGACCAAGCATGCATTTAGCCCAGCATCAATGGGCAGCTACATCCTTGTGGAGCATTACAAGCACAGCAGGAAGGTAACATGCTTGTCATTGTATGTCTTCAGCAACTGGTATTCTGTGTTTTAACATAGAGGCTCCTTTTCACGATCATAACTGATAAATGTTAACTGACTTATCCTATGTTAAGAGCCTTTTCAAAAGCTATCTAAACTGGTGGCCATCGTAATACCATGGGGAAGTAAATTTTGAAACTATAGTCCTATTCATGCATTTGGGTGAATGTGTGTGGACTTAAAATGAGGGGGGGCATGTGATGCCGTCCCTCTGGTCCTCCTTTATTCCTTCCTATAAATCAAAGGATCCCAGCAATGGAATGGGCATCAGAGTGCTACTCACTGTCTTTGTGATTTGCCACCTTTGTTTGGCCTCATAGTAGCCCAGTCCAGCCCTCTATACTCACACTTTCCTGTCCGCTGCCACTATTGAATCCTGTACCCTACCTCAGTACCTCACAAAACACTCCAGTGTGAAACAAAAAGAATGTTTATTAACAAGTAAGGTTGTGCAATTAAACAGTGTAATGGTTTCATCAGGTTCAAGCTTATTTGTTTCAGTACTGTTCCATATATAACTCTGCCTCCTCTACCCTCTAGACTACACTATATCTCCTCCAAAACACGTTGTTCCTACACTAAATCTAGGCCCTCTCTCTCTCTGACCCCAAACCCCTCTCCTCTCCCTCTTCACACAATTCTCACTAGTTGCTTCTCTGCTAACTCCTCCAACTCCCTGCTAACTACCAATCCTAAATTTTGAACCACCAGCCAATCAGAATTCACTCTCACATCCTGGTCACTCACTTTTCCTCCCACTAGAATTAACTACTTAACAACCTTGGCCCTTTCCGCACCAGGCAAAAGGCCTGGGATAGACCCCAGCTGCGCCCTGTGCATCTGCATGATGCACAGGGAGTACCGGGGCAAGGGGCAGGCATGGGATTTTTCCTGGTTCTCCAGAACCAGAAAGATCCCAATTTTTTTTACAGTCCCGGTAAGTTCCTGGGACTGTGGAAGATGTGGCCACTCCCCCTGGTGCAGCCACACTTACTCACAAGTAAGCGTGGCTGCACCAATGGCTACGGAGCTGAACTACACGGCTCCAAGGCCATCAGGAGAGGGGGAAGCAGAATCGCCATCCCCAGGATGACCGGGGGGGGGGGGCGCACTGGATTGTGCGCGGGTCTTTTTTTTTTTACTTACCTTTCGCTTGTGCACTCTTCTCTGTTTAAAAAAACAAAAAATGGTGGGTGTGATGGTCCGGGAGCAGCCTGGGCCATTGCGCCCATTACATGTGGCTTCAGAATGACGATCCCGGAAGTGGCTACTTCGCTGCTCCCCGCCCTCCACACCTCTATGGTGTGGAAAGGGGCCTTGTTCCAGCAGTACACATTGCAAATACTTCTTTAAACTGCACACATTATTAAAACAGTACAAATACTTACATTTCAAAGCAGGCATTAAACAGTAAAACATCAAATCGCACATGCACAGGCCCTGTTCCCAATGTCTCAGTGCATGCCAGTTCTACTTCCAACCAACTTGTGTGTTTAGCAAGAATGTATGAAGGGGGATTCTAAGGGCTCCTCTAAATGAGTGATGTATTTCACACTCATGACTGGCCACTTATAGAAGTTTGTGGGTCTGTTAGATGACATTGTCAAAGACCAGGACATCTCCTGCATTACCCCCTGGATAACTTTCTTTGAAAAGAACCACAGAGAATGTGGTAATATCCAGAAAAAGCGGGATCTCCCAGTGTTTAAACTCAGCTTTGCACAATAATTCTGCCACTAGGTGGTGCTGTCTCAATGGAAGTGAATAGAGCATTCAGAGAGAGGAAGTATTCGATTCAAACCATTAAGTCCAGCATTCTGTTCTCACATTGGCTAATGAGCTGTCAACCAGAAAACCATAAGGACACAAGTGTAGTAGAAACCCAGAGTTAACCTAACAACTAACCATGGGTTTAAAAACACAGAGTAATAGGTTTGGAAGTCACGACAACAACTTAAGTATGGGGCATCACTGGGTTGTTTAGGAAAGCAAAAAATTAGCAGGCCATTAGGAACCAACATGCTCACTCCCTCGCTCACAAACAATCCACGGTGACTTAGACACATGATGTAGGATTATCCTATGAGACAAATGACACTAGAGAACTGTACAGTTTCCTGTGTGGAAATGACTTCCATGTTGGAAACTGGTATCATCTGGAGCCACCCTGAGTTTCACTGCTGGGTAAAGAACCTGAATATATTTTATCCAAATCCAATAGGCTTAGCTACTGCATGGCATGCTGTATTGTTACAAAGAAATAATTAAGAACATTCAATTTATAGACTGCTTTGAAGCTGTGAGGCCCTCCTTCTATTAAGTAGTAGGGAAGTGTGGCCTACATTTGAAAACATCTGTGATATTGTATTAACACATTTACGAGCCCATTGGGATATCAAAGGGGAGGTGTTAAAAGAAATGGATTATATTTCCTTTACCAAAATATTATAGGAATAAAGAAATTGCCTGACTGGAACACATTGTATATCTAATGTGTGTGTTTGTTTTGTTTTACATCTCCCTCTCACATTTAAGTGCGATTTCTACATCACATATATATGGGGTAATTAGACATTACATTCAGTGCTGGCTTCTAGTTTGTGTGGGCAGTACTTAGTTGGGTCTGGTTGGCAGAGCTTGTTTGCAAGCTCAGTGATCTCTTCCCCCCATGGATTTACTCATGGGGAAATCAGCAACCATGAAGAAGTCAGCAACTGTAATCCTGGAACTGGAGGGTAGGTCTGCCTTTGAGAACCTCAGGTTGAACTGGAGGCAGAATGAAGGAGAGATCTCACTCTGCTGGGTCCATTTCTTTGCCCCCCCTTAAAGTGCTGATTGGCTCAGCAGTCCACTCCTGGGCAGGAGACGATGATGATGATGATGATGATGATGATGATGATGATGATGCAGCTATGCAACCACTCTTCACCAGCCTTTCTCCCTTTGCTGCCAGGCTTCCTGCCTCCACAATTTCACTGCTCCCCATTAAGAGGGGAACTTGGCTTTTTAGGTTCCTTTGGCAAAACACCAGCCCTGTTCAGAAGACACCTTAAAACCACAGCTTTAACCACGGTGAATAAGGCAAAAGGTCTTATTCACTGTGGTTAACACCCTGGTTTAAGGTGTCTTCTGAACAGGGCCACCATCTCTTGGGATTTCTTGTCAATGGGCCCGTCAGGATTTAGAGCCTCGGCAGGTGCCCAACCATGCCTACCCTTGATACCAGCTCTGATTACATGGATACATTTTAATGTGAAGCACTGACAGAGCAATACTTCTAATGTCTTGGATAATTTTGGCAAATGCCTTAATGAGAGAGGGGGAAAAAGAATCCATACTCAACATGTTCACTCTTAAGATGTCATAGATTTTCCTCCCAAATCTGTTCATAGAATATTAGAAGTATGAACTGGAAGGGATCCCTAAGTTTGGCATTGACTCTGCCTTACCCAATACTCTTAGTTGTTCTGTGCAAATCAGGGACAGGCAACGTTATTGGCACTGAGAACTATATTGCATATGGCAAAACATTTTGAAAACCATCTCTATGCCCACGAAAAAGTACCGAGGCACTTAAAACACCAGAGACTAGCATTTTCAGCTTCTAAGCAATTATGCTGCTATAAAGCATAATGACTCCTATTTTAGTATTCTATTTGTGGAAGGAAATAAAAAAACAAGAGAAAAGGCTTGCATAGATAGTTGAACTAGACAACTCTTCATCTGCAAAGCACATGACTGAAATACCATGAGTTATTGGGAGTTTGCAATTAAGAACTGGGTAAGAGGAACTGGAAAAAGGATGCAGTCAATTTGCACAGCAGGCCTCCCCTATCAAGAAGATTAAACATCCTGATGAACTGCCACACAGGAAGTGCTGTCTTTATTTATATCCTATCCAAAAATATATGAGGTGTTTCCTAAACTGATTAGTGTTAGCTGCTCCTATGGCGAGGGTAGGAATGTGCAGCTGGGCACAATAATAGTCTGATCCTCCAGGAATCATAACATTGAGCAAGAGGAAGGCCAACAAGTGTTTATTCCCTTGCAAAGCGATAAAGGGAATTATGGCCAACTCTTACATGATATTGCCTGCTCAAGTGATGGCTCTGGCTTCCAGGAGTGTACATGTGCATACTATCCATAAGAAAATTACATCTTGAAAAGGTACAGTCTTCACACTACTGCCATAGATGAAATGCTTCCATATAGCATATGGTGGTCATATCTGGGATGTCCCCTTTGGAATCGCTAAAAAGGAGAATATGTATTACCAAAAAAAACAAGGACACAGAAGTTTGCATAAAAATTGCATATGGTAACTTATTCAAAATAATTATTATAATTTAAATAAAAATGCATTATATCTCGTCACAATTCAGAAGACTGAGAGTGTCATCAGACGAGCATTTTATTACACATTCGCTACTATTGCATGCTTACGGATGTTTGTGCGACCTTTAGATGACGTCCGCCTCCTGCGCACCTCCTGCTCACCTCCTGCTCTTTCCACTCATTTTTCTGTTGCAAAATAGAACCCTTTTAATCTCTCTTTTTTAAAAATAAAAAATGGAATGTGCCGCCATTTTCTGCTATGTGCAGAAAAAGTGGAGCAATAAAAATAGTCCCTGAATGGGCCACGTGGTCTTTGTTGACTTCCTCTTTCTCTCTCCATGTAAAGGGATTGTCGCTATGGTGGGACAACAGCAGGAGGGCGAAAATCCACCTGTCTGATGATGTCCTGAGACCAGGGAACCTGAGTCCTGCCTGTTTAGTCTGCTGCTTGGGTGCTACCTGTTCATGGGCAACAGTCCTTGTGGTTCATTGGGCAGGATCCAATTGTGGCCTTGTGGATGTGGCCAGCTTTGCTGATCCCAGCCTCTGCCACTTACAACGCCAATTGAGCACTTCCAGGGCAAGCCCTGAAATGAGCGGAAAGGTCAGCTGCACACTGGTGTGCAATCAACATTAAACTTACTTTCAGATTGGTGCCAATGCAGACAACAGCCAAAGAATCAGACAAAAGTAAGGGCATATGAAAAGCCAGCTTCTGAGCAAAAGATTTCAAGAATCTCATGAGGAATCTATGTAGCAAAAGCCAAAGTCACTCCACCCATTCTTACTAGAAATGGGCCCAAAATATTAAGGCCTAAAATGAAAGTTAACCAAGGCCCGTAGAAGATTGGTTAGCCAGGCAATCCATCAGTCGATCAATTTAACATTTGCTTTATGGGAAAGCAAGTGGGGCCTGTAACAAGACGTTGCTGGGTCTCCTCCTCACCTCCTAAAAGGAGAGGTCCTGTTCATGGTTCCATGGTCCAGCCATTCTCTCTAAGCAGGACATTCCACACACCCCATTCTTAGTTTCCTGGTTTTGTTTGACATGTGATATATGACACTCAAGATTCCATAGCCACTGAAACATGTTCAGTGCTCATTGGGCTGCTTGTGTAGGGTAGATGTGGGTTGTTTTTGTTTTTTTCACCTTAGGTTTCATTTAGGAGATTTTGGAGGGTACGTCTGTAAACTCTGGGATTCCTCCAAGCATGCAGATACCTCCCTCTTGTTTTTCAATGGCCCTGTTTGGGTTTTATTTCTGTTGGAATTCACCACCTGAGTTTGATATTAGAGGGAGTGATTGCTGGTGTTATTTTGTTATGAAAGGTCTAATAATCTTCTTGACCAAGCTACCTTGAGGAGTAATGCCACTACTACCACCACTATCCCATTGCCCCTTTACCTATCATACTGGTTTTGACACATCAGCCCCTGGCATATGGGGAGAGTGAGCTTAAGCAAGAGAAACAGGTGAAAGTAAAGAAGGTTTAAACAGTCTTAATGAGGTTTAAGGGGTAAGGAGACATAGAAGAAATGATGAATTGAGGTTCTCTAGCAATATACCTTTAATAAAAGAACACAAACGACCTGGCTTTGCCCTAACCTATGTCTAGCTCTGCTATATATCAGTGTGGGAGTTAAACTGATTCTCTTGTCAGTTGGTCTCTTCCCAGTTCAGAGAATCAGGAAGGTAGACCTTGCAGCCAATGAAAGGCCAGAGGTTTCTTATCTAGGAAAGTACCTGGTGGTACCTTCAGGCAAACATCCCAAAGCTGATGAGTTGTTTGTGACAACTCTAGTAGATAATTCTTCTGTCTTTAAAAATAACTGTGAATAGTTTGTTTTTGCTTCTTCTCTCATACTATTGGAATTCATTATGCTGCCAAATAATTCTTTACAGAAAACATACCACATTCCCTTTGCCACATATGCTGAGGGCCAAAACAGCTACATCTCTCCTCATGCTGCATTTTTACCCTAGGGTAGGTACAAAGCCCCTGGTTCAGGTCAGGACCCTAACATGTGTGTGTGTGGGGGGGTACTTAATATCTAGATCAACCCCCCTGACCTATTCTAGAGAAAAATGAACAAAAGACATAACTGCTAGATGCAGATTTAAAATATTGCCTTTTTTACCCTGAGAAGTGTTTAACAGTGGGAGTTAAGAAATCTGAACTGAAGCCACCTTGAGGCACTGAAAACGTTTTTTAAAGCTATCATTTGTGAAATAATGGGCTGAATATATGAGTTTACTTTCCATGTGGGTTACTTTCAGACAGAAGATGTCGCTGGCACTTCCTTTCTGGATTCTTACTATGCATTCTACACAATGCATGAACTTTTACCCTTTATCATGTTACAATATTGCCAGATGCAAAGGAAGACAAGGATTCTGTACTTTAATAGCTGTATAAAAGAAGAAATTTGGGCAGGTGCAGCTATGCTTACCTCCACACAACCAGCTCAAACTCCCTTGTACACAGCTATTAAAGGTACAGGAAACCTGTCCTCATTTGCATCCACTCTAAGGCCTTTATCACACAAGTGGTTTGATCCACACCCGCCGCGACTTTGATCCAATTCTTTCACATGACATCGTCCCCCTCACGCTGCTCTCGCGCCCCGAGTGCTCCATTTCCCATTTCCCATTCGAAGTATCCCTGAACAAGGATGGCCCATTTGCTCCCCTCCTCCGCAGACTTAGCTGAGGAATTGGAGCAAATATGACCACATGTGATCAAAGGCTACACTCGCATAGGAAACGGAGGGGGAAACCTGCATAAGCAAAACAGGTAGGTGTCATAAAGCCCTAAGGCCCTTTCTACACCATAGGGGTGTGGGGGAGGGAGGGTGATCCCGGAAGTTCCTAATACACACCATCAGCACACAGGGAGGGAGGGTGATCCCGGAAGTTCCTAATACACAAAATCGGCACACAGCAGCCAGGGGCCATCCCAGGCAAACAGCCTGGCACTCTTCATACAAACACATTCTGTTTTCCTCTTGATCATGTCAGCTCTTTAACAGGGGCACTGCTTACCCTCGCTGAACAATAAAAATAATTCTGCTCATTAGTCGGTGTTCCTTATAATTACCATCCTTCCAGTCTTACAGGTTTTCTTAATATAAATGCGGCATCATGACAAAATTTCACTGAGGAAGGATAGTTTGCCTCGGCTGATATGGATTCTCAGGTGCCAATTCTACTGTCATTTAAATAGTGAGGGACCTTTCCCCCTTGCAGCTCATATTTCCATTGGAGAAAATTTGAACCTGAACTTCCTTGTTTGATCCAGCTGGAACAGAGGGGCTACCTTGGGTCTCCCTAGGATACAGTTTTTATTGTGCAATTACCCTGCCTCATTCAGGGAATTTTACAGGGGGGGTCCAGATGTTATCACATTCCATTTGCAATCCTCCTGTGCTCCATCACTCCTTCCACCTTTATGCTTTCCTCAAAAACAATCCATTAAAGAGGGAAAGACGAAATAGATGCATAACATATTTTGATAGATAGTATGAGGAGCCATTTGTCTGGAAGCTACATATAGCTAGTTCTGGAGAGAGTGGTAGCCATTATTGCAGCTCCTCTGCTTCAGCCAGGAAGCATCTAGCTCTAATGGAGATTGGAGAGGCTTAAATAGTTGCCCTAGAGAGCCAGTTCCGTAAACTTGTGCCCAGGGGGACCCACAACTGCCCTTCTGCACTAACACAGCATTCCTGGCTCAAGTGGAAAAACTACAGTGGTGGCTGTGCAGCCCCTGCAATAGCTTCAGGAGCTGAAGGGAGTGTCGCTTTCTTCCGCCCTGAAGCCAGGGCAGAGACTTGTCTCGGGTGCAAGCCCACACAATAATACTGAGCTGTGAAAGAGTGGGAGCTTTCTTCCTCTTCTCTTTGGCCCTCAAAGCCCTCATGGAAGTTTGTGCTAGGCTGAAGGGGGATCACCTCAGGTGAGGGAAATGGGCATCATCTAAAGCTACTTCCTCCACATGAGGGAAACAGGCATCTTCTGATGCCATTTAGGTAGGGTGACCATCTGAAAAGGAGGACAGGGCTCCTGTAACTTTAACAGTTGTAGAGAAAAGGGAATTTCAGCCAGTGTCATTTGTATGCAATTAGTTCCTGGTGAAATTCCCTCTTCATCACAACAGTTAAAGGTGCAGGCACTATACTAGAGTGACCATATACAAAAGAAGGCAGGGCCCCTGCAACTTTAACAGTTGTGATGAAGAGGGAATTTCACCAGGAACTAATTGCATACAAATGACACTGGCTGAAATTCCCTTTGTCTCTACAACAGTTAAAGTTACAGGAGCCCTGTCCTCCTTTTCAGATGGTCAGCCTAATTTAGGCCCTAGGCTAAAGGAAATGCATTAGTAAGCTCCTTGCTAACCCTTCAGCCTCTCACAGCCTTAGCCAGTTGAGAGTCATGTTCTCTGGCCTTGATTCCCCCTCTGCCCTGTGGCTCAGATTAGGGATAAAGAGGCTTTATCCAGTAACTCATCATTTCCCTTCTATGTTGGAGAATGTGGCTTTATTAGACTCCCTGAACTCAGAGATCATGTCTCCAGTGCAGTCCTCACCACCTCCATGCCATAGGAGCCAGTGGTTGAGGATTTGGACAATGGCCCTATAAGAAGCAGGCAGCTCCTCAGAAGGGGCAGAGCGAACAGCAGGTTTAGTCCTGCCAACCTTCATAAAGTTTCTGCATGTTGCTGAGGCAACAGCTCCTCCTTAGCGAGTTCTAGCCAGCAGACAACTGTACTGTCTGGACTTGACTCCCCCTTGCCCTTCTAGTAAGCGCAACTGCTTCAGACTGGCTCCCCTGGGAAACTTGAGTTGAGTTTGACAGGTCTAGTGTGCATGCTGCTCTCTGGTGCCAACATTTGTCGGTAGTGTGAGGGTACAGCATTTCCATTGACTGTGCCAGGGATCCCCCTGATATGTGGAATTTCTCTGTATATCTTGAGGATTCCATACACATATTCATAGGGAGCCACTGCTTTTTTCCTGCTCTGTTTTTTGTATCGATCCTCACATCTCACATAAGAAAGGGTTTCCTTGATGGAGCTGTGACGAAGGACTAAAGTTGTATATGTAAATCTAGGATGATTTATATTTGACTACCCTGCTGCTTTTTGTGAAGATGCCACAGACTGATTACATCTCTTCATTATGCAAAAAAACAAACAAAAAAACACCGCTTCCTTGGTGTGCTTTCTTCTTTTGCAGCCATTCTGGGGTTACAATGGGCACAATAACGTGCCACCCCCTTTCCTCCCACAACATTTTTTTTTGGGGGGGAGACAGTTCCTGTGGTGGGGAAGTTCCATACGTTCCATTTAAACAGCCAGCAGATGGCGCTGCAACATTACAGGAACATTTTGCTAACTAGGAAATACACCAGCTCTTTCATAGCAGTATATATTTGTTACAGGTTTTTCGGCATGGTAAAACTCAGTGGAATAAACTTCAAAAATACTGGGAGAGAAGTCATGAAAAGGACCCACAAACTTCCATGCGTAATCAATCTTGATCGCACTACATATGCACCATGTGAAGGAGCTCTGGATCCAGGGACTTTAGTCATGGAAAATATATCATGTCGTCTGCTATGGAGCTGTCCATTTTTTTCTAAACACAATTATCTCCTTTCACTAAGCATGTGAGATATTCCATTGACTTAACAGGGAGTACTCACCAGCTTAATTTTAAGCATTGACTTTAAATGCTTGCAGGACTTGGGTTTGAGATTGCAGTGGAGATTGCTCTGAAAAGCAACAGTAGTTCAAGTGATTATTAAACAATCTGTAAAATACCACCTGTTGATTATTCTCCATCCCCTAAAATCTCATGTTACAACTGACAGCAGCTGCATTGTCAACTATTTGTTTTATCTCACTATTCATAAGCTTGAGAAATTTCTGGGCTGCATTCTGCACAGCAGTTGAAAGATGCCTTCGCTTTCTCTCACTAATGTGATGGTTCTTTAGAAGACAATCTGAGATGGGTTTTGGACAAATTCCAGCAGTCACTGGTAAACATTAGCAATATGTTATGTTTTTTATGAATATTAACCGCAAAATTGAAACTACTCTAATATTCCTGTAATCTCTAATAACCCTTTAACTATTATATTAGTTCACTTTCTGGCTTTCCTGGTCATTGAAGAGCTGCATCTTCTGTGTCTTTCTCTGTCTCTGTCTTTAGCTGCAGGCCTCCAAATTTACCTGTTCCTCAGGGCCATTCTGTCCCAGTTCATTCTCTCCAGATCCTGTTCTTTCACTGTCCGCAGTCTCCTCCAAATCCCGTTCTTTTCCTGTCCCACTCACCAACACAACACCCTCCTCACAGAACCAGGCTTAACTCTTCGTCTCCCTTTTCTAAACGCCTTTTAACTGTCCATCCTCCTTGCCAACATTCCATTATTGTAGTACTATTGTAGTACTTGCCACAATAACTATTTAGGAAGGCCACTTACTTTAATGTCTGCTTTTGTGGTTACCACTGTTCTGACTTGTCTCGTTATAGACCATTGATTTGTGCTTCTCTTAGAGCTTTTCTAGATGAGGCATTCCTTACTCATGGTTGTTTATGGGTATTTAGACAATGTTGAAACTTGCCAACAGCATTTTCCATGTGTGTTTTTAGAGAAAGGAAAATGCAGCATTTAACTGTGAAAGGAAAACTAAGTGCTGTTTCTATTTCTGTATTTTCACTATTCCGCTATACCACAGTGCCAACTAAAGGTTAAGCAGTGGAAAAGCAGGAAAGGAAACACTCCTCATATGCTCAGATCTCAATTCTGTGATGAAACCAGAAGTAGATACAGCGGATTAGCAGCCTCATATAGAAAAGCCCTTCATTTCTTTTGTCTCAACTACCCACCATATCTGCATTGGAACAAATCCTGACCATTGGCCATGCTATCTGGGGCTGATGAAGGTTGAGCCCAACAGTAACTGGAGGGCCACTGGTTCCCCATCCCTGCATTAATGTGCAGAAGATCTATGCAAACAAAAAAAATCTGCATTCATTGTTGGTGTACAGATATTATGCATGATTGGACTACTATATACATAGGGCTGCCTTTGAAGATGGTTCAGAAACTGTAATCAGTTACACAGATTCTAAGTTGTTGACTGGGATGGAGATTTTGAGGAAGCAGCATTGGCACTCCTGAATTTCTTTCTGAAATATTCATGGCCATACCAAAATCTTTTGTACACCGCCGCTTTGAATGTTTCAAACTCAATCACTCCCCCACAGGGAAACTATCATAGATTTCAGCCAAATCTCCCCTTATCAGGTTTGGGATAAACCTCATACAATCCCGTGGATTTACTTCCCATATCATGACTGCTTTCTCAGAGATATTAAAGAAAAGTTGTGGATCTTGTCCCTCTATGTAAGCAGTGAAATCCTTTGGAGATAACTTAGGAGGTGTGATGTTCTACTGTTGAGGGATGTGAATGTGTTGCAAAAATTATTATTTGGAGTTGCAGGTCTGGGTATGTTTGGAATGAGTGGTGAGTGTTGATTGGTTAGTTGTTTGGAGTGCCTGGATTGGTGGAGTGAGAGTGGGAGGAGCTGGATAGCGAATGAGATATAGATGTCAGACAGAGGAAGAGCTGACAGGGTTGTTTTGGGTTGAATTGAGGAGAGGGGTTGATTGTGGGTTGAGCAGGGACAAGATAGAGAGAGAGAACGAGTATCTAGTGAGGTGTTTGATTGATATTGTGAGAGGAAACAGTTTGGCTTTGGGAACAGTTTGAAACATATAAGCCTTATACTTGAAACTGCTACACAAATGAACCAAAGAAACCAATAACTGTTTCTGTTACTGTGCACGCAATATACTTGATGTTAATAAAACTTGTTAATTTCATCCAACTGGTGTGGTCATTAAAGTGTACCTGAGGAAGGTACTGGTGGCAGCGGGAACATAGATGCTAGTCTGAAGCCAGGTTGCTGGGTTGGAGAGCTGTAGGGCCTAATAATAAAGGCTGGACAGGGGCAGCAGCAGTGAAGGGCTAGGATAACGCGTCACAGAGCTTTGGCTCCTCCACTTATCTTCCTGCTCAATTTTCTTTTTCTCCAGTGCAAGGCGTTCCATCTCTAATTCGCGATCTCTTCCTTTTAATCTTATTTCAGATTCCCTCAGTTTCTCTTCCTGGTGTAATTTTGCTAATTCCACCTCACGATCTTTTTTTTCTGCTGCAACTCAGCTTCCCTCATTCTTATTTTCTCCACTTCAATTCTTTCTTGTTGTCTTAATTTTTCTAATTCAATTTCTCTTTGTTGTTTTAATTCCATATCTCTTTGTTTTAATTTCCACACACAGTTTCCAGTTCCACACACTGAGGAGACATTTCTGTAGGTGAGGACCTTACAGGATTTACCTCAGCTTCTCCAGCCCCACTATCTCTGGAATATTCAATGAGCACCCACTTTAGCTCATCTATAGATTTACCCTCCACTGGTAAACCTAACCTCCTACATTTTTCTCTCAGAGCTTCTCTCTTCATTCCCAGAAACTCCATGTTTTACTAGACAGATAGATATATCTTTAATAAATAAAATAGGACTAGGATTTATTAAAATGCAGTCAAGAGTTTTAATCTTGAAATGGCAACACTTCTATATTACCACAGAGAAAATATTCTGTCAGAGACAGTTGTATCAAATCATCTTCTGACCTGAATATAAGGTAGCTTTAATAGCTAAACACAGTACTTGACACAGTAACTGTATCTCACAGAGCTTTCTTTCCAAAAAGAGATTCTTTGTAATTTCTGATCACAGTAACTGACTAGAAAATCTACTTCGAATCCCACCAATGCTGCCACCAAATATGTGCCACCACAGCTTCAAACACTAGGGCTTAGACAAGCACACCCCTCTCAGGCTAAGCACCACCACTTAAACACCTGAGGGAAGGGTAAAAGATACATCACTTTTCCCTTATAGCAGAAGGAAAAGGTACTGAGGATTTGAAAAAGTTATTCTGTGATTATATTGGCTGAAAGGTTTGATGTTATGTGTTTCTGAATTAAACTAATAGAGCAGGTTACAAAGCCAAGCTGACAGTGGTTTGTGGTAGCAAAAATAAAAGAAATGCTTATTGTTGTTTACAGTTCTTTCAAAATCAATTTAAAACCTGCCTATTCTTAATAATTCTAAAAATCTTAATAATAATCCTAAATCCTTAAAACTTTATATTTATTTACTCTTCACACATTCCTGACAAGAACACACAGCTAAACACATCTATCTTCTACCTAACTACCCTCCACTCAACCAACACACTGAACTAACTACAAACCACTCTCTCATCCAATATATACTCCTCCCCCTCCCTTTTCCAGCATCACCAGCCACACCCACTCAGTCCAACATTCCACACTCTTCAAACACACTAATCCAAACATACTTAAGGAGACAGAAATGTGGGGTATTGCCACACAGGTATTTAAGGTTTTCCAGGTCCTTATCCAGAGATACTATGCCACAAAGTGAAGCTGCAATTACAATATCTTTCACCCTGTTCCTCCAGATCTCCTCCTCTCACTCATCCACCCACCTCCTCTGTCTGTTTGTTTTGGTCAGTAGGACTCTTAATTAACCCCTACAGTTGTAGGGAGAGGGCTGATGGAGGAAGGAAACAAACAAAAAAAATGCAACAGCTGCATCATCGCTTGGTCCATTTAAAGGCATAGGCACCCACTTCCAGATAACCTTAGGTCTTTGCTTTTTTGGGATCTGGTCTGCAGCAAAATAAGAAGCAACTCCCATGACTCAAATGACTCAAATCCTCAAAACAAAGATACTTGAGAAGCAAGAGTTCATATTTGGCTTCAGAGAGGAATGATAAATGTATCTGTGGTTTATTGTAGTTTCCGATTGGGGCTTGAAAATAACATTTTTAAAACATCAGATGTGTAAAGGATTTGATGTCGATGACTGCGTTTTGTTTAGGAACACACACACACACACATAATCACTACGTATTATTGACTGGGTAGATTCTTCAGAAATTGGGAAATTCAATCACTACTACTTTTTTTAACAGACCATAACTTTACTTAGGCTGACCATCTGAAAAGGAGGACAGGGCTCATGTAACTTTAACAGTTGTAGAGAAAAGGCAATTTCAGCCGGCATCATTTGTATGCAATTCGTACCTGGTGAAATTCCCTCTTCATTACAACAGTTAAAGCTGCAGGTGCCCTGCCCTCTTGTGTATCTGGTACCTGGTATAGTGCCTGCAACTTTAATTGTAGTGATGAAAATGGGATTTCACCAGATACAAATTGCATACAAATGACGCCGGCTGAAATTCTCTTTTCTCTGCAACTGTTAAAGTTACATGAGCCCTGTCCTCCTTTTCAGATGGTCAGCCTACTTTACTAGAGAAATATTCACTTTCAATTTGACAAAAATATATTTTAATTATGATCCACAAGCTGCAGCCTGCAATTTTCTGCAGCATGATTACCATATGAATAAAGTACACTTCAAAAGTTTAGCTGTTGTTCGAAGGTTTCAAGATTGCAGTTCAAGGATTTTATAGAACTCTGTTTAAGATTAGTAGCAGGCTTAACAAGCAGTGGGAATTTCCTCCTGCAAGCCTAACAAATTGCTTCTGCAAACCCATATAAAAACACTAAAAATACTGAAAATATAAATTAGAAGAACAAATAGTAAGGAATTGAACAATGACTCCCACCTAGTGGTAGGGTGGGAAAAAGCACTTTCTATTTACATGTTGTACATGAAATTACATGATTCCCCCCACCCCAGGCTCCCCGCCACCTTCCATAGTGAGCATTAGCTCTGGGCCTTGCAGGGCCCTAAAAGTTACACTTTACTGGGGGCCATGTATCCAGGGCAGGGGGTGGGGGGACAGGGCAGGTTGTAACCCATTTACCATATGGAAAAAAGTAAGGCTAAATTGTAGATAATTCTTGAGGATACAGAAATGTAGAAAAATGTATTTTGAGAGTGGAAGTAAAGGATTTCCTGTCATGATTCATGAGACTGTATATATGGGATGGTATCGTGGATATATTTATTATTTATACTTCTAGGCTGCTCTCAAAAAATTTTTTTTCACAAAGTGCCTTACAAAACATCAAAAATTCAAATTCAAAACACAATTTAAAAGCTGCAACCACCACCATCAACATTTAAAACATTAAAATACACATTCAAGCTAGCTAGATAAACAATAAAGAGGTAACACCTCAGCAGGAAGGACTAAAAACCTTTCTTAGCCAAAGGCAGTGCAAAATTTAAGAAGTATTAAGGGTTCATCTGGAACTCAACAGGGACAAACTGTACATCTTTGGGGAGAGAGTTCTACAAATGGTAAATGGGTAAGTACGGGGGTGGGGCATGTTACAGTTTTATACTAGGCCCCAGAAAATGATGTTTAGACCATAGAGCCTGGGAGGGGGTAGCTAGAATCAATTCCTATTTGCATCATCTTCACATTGTAATGGCTTTATAAGAGACTATTATTCCTAGAAATGTTAATATTGCTCTGCCTGCAATGCATCATATATTTTGTAATCAATAGTTTAGGCTGCAATCCTAAATGCACAAAGGAATAAATATCATTTAACTCAATGGGACCTAGTTCTTAGTAAACATGTGTAGGATTGGGCTGCGGTGTTGCCACATGATTTATTACTTGCTTTGCAAAGTCCCATCTGCTCAGATCTATCAACTCCTTCTCCCTCTTAACAGCATATCTACAAACCTATTATCTTTCAAATACCAATTTAACAGTCATGGTTTCCCCAAAGCATCCTGATGAGGATGCTGAGAATTCTGATGAGCTCTAGCATTCTTCACAAGGAGAGGGAATGACTATTAAATTAGTTAAAATATGTAGTGTAGATATACCCTCCGAGAAAGCTAAATTTTGCTCAGTACAAGATGTCCATCTGGCCTCAGCACACCCACCACAAATGGATTCCAGCCTTGATTCCCCCACCCCTTTACTCACCTATGAATACTGAACCACTTTACTTTCACTTTATTATTATGGCAACCCAATTAGGGTTTTTGCCAGCTGCAAAATACAGTTAAAATACAATACAATACAATATATACAGCCTATATTACCCACATCGATACAACTACAATTAATCTCTATACATTTATCCACCTTTCATATTAATTCTGCTTATTTACACCTCAACTTCCCTGTTTTTCCCTAATTTTCATCGCCTTCATCGCAAATATGGCTAAGTTCAACATGACTATTTTATCCATTGATGTAAACAGATACTTACTTTTATCCAAATCTGTACATTGGGACACCTGGGCTAAGTATCTATCTAAATGTCTATTCCTAGGGCTCTTATATAATTTACAGTGCATAACATAATGAATCGTATCCTCCACAGCTTGTTCTCCACATATACAAAATCTCTGTTCCCTTGGAGTATTATTTTTCCTTCCTTCTCCAAAGTTGGATGTCATTGTCTGTAATCTCAGGCTAGTAAGGGCTTTTCGAAGACCAGGCGTAGTGATTTCTGTTAAATATTTTTCTTCTTCATGCAGGCGTTTTATATGGGGGAAACTGTTAGAAAATCTAGAGATTTTAATTGCATCCATATCCATTTTGCAGTAAAACCTCTGCAGTGTGTCTTGTATCACCTCCCTGTTTTGTTGGAATACTGAACCAAATAATTTAAGGAATTAGTAGTTCAAATGTATCAGTTCTTTTGCTACACCAGCTTTAGTTTCCTGATTGTGACTATGTCCTGTCTTTCCAAAGAGTTCTGTTGTTTTAGGACAATGGGGCTATCTATACACAGGGAAAGCCCAGCAGTGGCTGTGGATCTACACTGTGTCAGTTAGACGATGCAGATGCAGCTTTGTAGCCACTGCGGGGCTTTCCCCGTGATGCTGAGGTTTGAAGAAGTCTGGGATTTACCCTGACTTTTTCAAATGCAGCGATGTAAATATGGTGCTTCCGACATCTGACGTCACTCTGGGGCCAATCTGGGGTCAACCTGGGGGCGGTGCCTGGTGGAAGGTGACTGGCGATTGGTCACATTCCACCAGGAAGAGGGCGGGGGTGGCTCCAATATCCAAATGGCCACCCAGAAACCCCACGGTCCCTCCTCGACATCAGATTACTTGATGCCACCCCAGGAGAGGGAAAGCACGGAGTTTAAGAGGGAGGCAACAGTCCCAAGGTCACGCAGCAAACAGGAATAAAACAGCCCCTAGTCCTGTCCTAATACCATAATTTTCTCATGTATTCCCTGGATAGCAGAGAATTTACTATACTAGTCCTCTTTAATGATAAAACCTTTAGATGATGATGATCATCATCATCATCATCATTAATCATTTATAAAATATACACTAACAATATATAAAAAAGCCCTGCAGTTTTAATAATAATAACAATAATAATAATAATAATAATAATAATAATAAGGGGTGTGCACGGACCCCCCGGATCAGATCGGGACCTGGATCGGGACCTCCAATTTTGTCCCAGATCAGATCGGACAAAATCGGAGCCCCCCGGACTGGATCGGGCCCGATCCCAATACAAAAATTGGACATCCGATTTTTGGATCGGCCGCCAATATTGTTTTCCCCATAGACTTGCGTTGGGGGAAAGAAAGCTTTCCCCCAGTGCAAGTCTATGGGGAAAAAAAGGCGGTGGGTGGGTGAGGGGGGGCCTAACTCCCTCCTCCCCCCCTTGCGGTTCTTACCTGCCGGGGCCGTCCGCTGTGGACGGCCCCGGAGGTAAGCTCCCTTCCCCGTGCTCTTTATCTCCCGGGGCCATCTGCTTCATCCGCTGGTGCCCGCGGGTGCCAGTGGATGAAAGCGGATGGCCCCGGGGTGGTAAGCCCCCTCCCCCTGCTTACCTGCCAGGGCCGTCCGCTCCCCTCCGCTGCTGGCCGCTACTGCGAGCAGGCTTCGCGGCCTGCTCCTGAGTAGTGCGCCAGGTGATGACATCACCTGGAGCGCTACCTAGGGGCAGGCCGTGAAGCCTGCTCGCAGTAGCGGCCAGCAGCGGAGGGGAGCGGACGGTCCCGGAAGGTAAGCCCCCTGCCCCCGTTGTCCGCTGTTGGGTGTCAGGTGCTTCGTAGACAATTCACAGGGCTGGCCCTGTGAATTGTAGACTGAAGACTTGGCAATTTGTCATGAGAAAATGTATCTCTGCTTCTCTGGTATGTGCTTTATCTCAAATGGTAGGCTGAAGGCCTTGAAAGTAGGGGTGTGCACGGACCCCCCGGATCGGATCGGGACCCGGATCGGGACCTCCAATTTTGTCCCGGACCGGTTCGGACAAAATCGGAGGCCCCCCGGACCGGATCGAGTCCGATCCCGATCCAAAAATCGGAAATTTTTGGATCGGCCGCCATTTTTTTCCCCATAGACTTGCATTGCAATGCAAGTCTATGAGGAAAAAATGGCGGCGGGTGGGTAAGGGGGGGCCTAACTCCCTCCCCCCCCCCGGGGCCGTCCGCTGTGGACGGCCCCGGCAGGTAAACCCCCTCCCCCGCGCTCCCTACCCCCCCTGGGGCCGCCTGCTTCCATCCGCTGGCGCCCGCGGGCGCCAGCGGATAGAAGCGGACGGCTCCGGGGGGGGGGTAAGCCCCCTTCCCCGCCACTTACCTTCTCAGCACGTCCGGCGCCGGCGGCTACTACCAGCGGGCTCCGCGGCCTACTCTCGAGTAGCGCGCCGGGTGATGACATCACCCGGCGCGCCACCCTGGAGCAGGCCGCGGAGCCTGCTGGTAGTAGTAGGCGCCGGCGCCGGACGGGAGCCGCCGGGCCGGGCAGGTAAGGGCCCCCCTCCCCCCTCCCCCCTCCGCGCGCCCCCTCCTCCCCTCCACGCACCCCCTCCTTACCTTTCCGGCCCGGCGGCTCCCGTCCGGCGCCGGCGCCTACTACTTCCAGCAGGCTCCGCGGCCTGCTCTAGAGTAGTGCGCCGGGTGATGACATCACCCGGCGCGCCATCCTAGAGCAGGCCGCGGAGCCTGCTGGGAATAGTAGGCGCCGGCGCCGGACGGGAGCCGCCGGGCCGGAAAGGTAAGGGCCCCCCTCCCCCCTCCGCGCGCCCCCTCCTCCCCTCCACGCACCCCCTCCTTACCTTTCCGGCCCGGCGGCTCCCGTCCGGCGCCGGCGCCTACTACTTCCAGCAGGCTCCGCGGCCTGCTCTAGAGTAGTGCGCCGGGTGATGACATCACCCGGCGCGCCATCCTAGAGCAGGCCGCGGAGCCTGCTGGGAATAGTAGGCGCCGGCGCCGGACGGGAGCCGCCGGGCCGGAAAGGTAAGGGCCCCCCTCCCCCCTCCGCGCGCCCCCTCCTCCCCTCCACGCACCCCCTCCTTACCTTTCCGGCCCGGCGGCTCCCGTCCGGCGCCGGCGCCTACTACTTCCAGCAGGCTCCGCGGCCTGCTCTAGAGTAGCGCGCCGGGTGATGACATCACCCGGCGCGCCATCCTAGAGCAGGCCGCGGAGCCTGCTGGGAATAGTAGGCGCCGGCGCCGGACGGGAGCCGCCGGGCCGGAAAGGTAAGGGCCCCCCTCCCCCCTCCGCGCGCCCCCTCCTCCCCTCCACGCACCCCCTCCTTACCTTCCCGGCCCGGTGGCTCCCGTCCGGCGCCGGCGCCTACTACTACCAGCAGGCTCCGCGGCCTGCTCTAGAGTAGCGCGCCGGGTGATGACATCACCCGGCGCGCCACCCTAGAGCAGGCCGCGGAGCCTGCTAGTAGTAGTAGGCGCCGGCGCCGGACGGGAGCCACCGGGCCGAGAAGGTAAGTGCCCCCCTCCTCCCCCCCCCGCTGTCCACTTTCATCGGCGGGCGCCCGCTGGCGCCCGCCAATGGAAGCGGCGGTGGGCGCCAGTGGGTGCCCGCCGATCCGCCGATCCGCCGAACCGGTTCGGAGCTTTTTCGGACCGGTTCGGATTGGATCGGCCGATCCAGCTGCGGGATCGGAAATCGGATAATTTATCCGATTTCCCACTGGACCGGACTCGGATCGTGGATCGGGTCCGATCCAGTGCACATCCCTACTTGAAAGTTCTCTGAGAATCAAACTATGTTTTGCAAAGGTGGGGGCTATCTTCCTCACACTGTGGCGTCATCAGAAGAGGTTGAACCGTGCCGCCCTGTTGGCACGTAAGTTTAGATTACAGGCCTGAAGCCCTGTCTATCAAAGTAGCTTAGAATTGCCCAGCCTCCACACTATATTGCCTTGGTCCTGAGAGTAATTCCGTTGCTAGGAATTATCTCGTCTATCCTCTTGCTGCTCTGCTACTGCTGTGAGTTACTATTCTGATGTGGAATTGTGTGATGCACTCTGTACATGTTCTATTGCTGTGTGGACTTGTTACTTCTAAAGAACTCTGCCATGAAAAGTGCACTGTGGCTTTTCATAGATTTGGACTTGAGATTACTGTTCTGAATTCGTGTTCTATAGCTTGCTGTCTCTCTCCATGGAGCCAAAGTTACGGGCAGAGAGAGGCAGAAGCTCATTGTTGCTGTTCTACAATTCTGTGTGTGTGGGACCTGTGAGAAGACCTTCCTCAGAGCTAAAGCTACGTGAATTGGGAAGGCTCCCTAGGTCGAAGAGGTTCATTTCCTGACGTCTTGGTTCGGTGATCTGCTCATCGTTCCCCGACAGGCTGAGTCTGATTTAGTTCAAGATAGTCTTACCTACTGTCTGGAGGCTTTCCGAGAGTGTGTCTCTACGTTCCAGAGGATTCCAGTGCAGTGTGGCCGCTCCTGACCTCTAAAGACTAGAGCTAATCTCTAAATGTCTACCCCTGAGTGAGTGCTGTTCACATTAAGCTGTTCTACCTGAAAGCTGTCTGGTCCGACTTCAGCTTCAAGTGTGTGTTTGCAGAAATGAAACCGTTATACTTTGAATTCCGTGTGATTTGCAATAAAAGAAGTCTCACCGTTGTTGTTGTGTGTCAGTGTGCTTAAAGTCGTGAAGAGAAGTTTAGAGAGTTAGCCAGAGTCGCGACAGTATAATTCCTAGCCACAAAGCCAAGACCTGCTGTGTCCAGAAATCTCCTGCTGGAGTTCTCCCTCAAATTCGAAAAGACCTGCAGGTGATTCTCTTCAACACCGAGACTGTATAAATTCTTCAAAAGAGTAAGTAGATCTCCCTGTTCCTTGGATTTTACAAACCTTTGCCTGCATTCCAGTAAGAAAATTTATGATCATCCTGAAAGATTCACACACACCCCTCCACCGCATCGTTTTTGCTAATTGAGATCTATCTGCGAATTGTACTTTCATTTTCCTCGCCAATACAAGCCGCTTCAAAAAGGAGAAGAGAGGGGGGGAGTAAAGATAAAAAATAAAAAGAAAACCACCTGTCATCAGCTTTCGTTTTTCAACCAATTTAGAACTCTCTTTTTTTTTCTCTCATCCTTGCTAAAGACACTGTTCATTTGATTTGAAACTTTAAATTTTGCTGTTATCTGCCTTATCATTTCTACAGTGATTTTATTCTGTATTATGTACCACATGTTTTGCTCTGATTCTGCCTTTTTAATGTTTCTTACCATGTACAAAATATTTTTAAAATGTCATTGTTGATTTTTAGAGCTTAAATCAAGATGTTCTGTGTAGAAAGTTTTTTCTCCCTGCTTGGAGGCTTTTCTCTTTTCCCTTAGCTGTCTCCGTTGCGCGCCGGAGAGAGCTGGGGGGAGGGGTAAGAGTTTTCCAAGTTGGGGGGCATTTTGGGGAGGGGAAAGTGTTGGGTGTCAGGTGCTTCGTAGACAATTCACAGGGCTGGCCCTGTGAATTGTAGACTGAAGACTTGGCAATTTGTCATGAGAAAATGTATCTCTGCTTCTCTGGTATGTGCTTTATCTCAAATGGTAGGCTGAAGGCCTTGAAAGTTCTCTGAGAATCAAACTATGTTTTGCAAAGGTGGGGGCTATCTTCCTCACACTGTGGCGTCATCAGAAGAGGTTGAACCGTGCCGCCCTGTTGGCACGTAAGTTTAGATTACAGGCCTGAAGCCCTGTCTATCAAAGTAGCTTAGAATTGCCCAGCCTCCACACTATATTGCCTTGGTCCTGAGAGTAATTCCGTTGCTAGGAATTATCTCGTCTATCCTCTTGCTGCTCTGCTACTGCTGTGAGTTACTATTCTGATGTGGAATTGTGTGATGCACTCTGTACATGTTCTATTGCTGTGTGGACTTGTTACTTCTAAAGAACTCTGCCATGAAAAGTGCACTGTGGCTTTTCATAGATTTGGACTTGAGATTACTGTTCTGAATTCGTGTTCTATAGCTTGCTGTCTCTCTCCATGGAGCCAAAGTTACGGGCAGAGAGAGGCAGAAGCTCATTGTTGCTGTTCTACAATTCTGTGTGTGTGGGACCTGTGAGAAGACCTTCCTCAGAGCTAAAGCTACGTGAATTGGGAAGGCTCCCTAGGTCGAAGAGGTTCATTTCCTGACGTCTTGGTTCGGTGATCTGCTCATCGTTCCCCGACAGGCTGAGTCTGATTTAGTTCAAGATAGTCTTACCTACTGTCTGGAGGCTTTCCGAGAGTGTGTCTCTACGTTCCAGAGGATTCCAGTGCAGTGTGGCCGCTCCTGACCTCTAAAGACTAGAGCTAATCTCTAAATGTCTACCCCTGAGTGAGTGCTGTTCACATTAAGCTGTTCTACCTGAAAGCTGTCTGGTCCGACTTCAGCTTCAAGTGTGTGTTTGCAGAAATGAAACCGTTATGCTTTGAATTCCGTGTGATTTGCAATAAAAGAAGTCTCACCGTTGTTGTTGTGTGTCAGTGTGCTTAAAGTCGTGAAGAGAAGTTTAGAGAGTAAGCCAGAGTCACGACATCCGCTTCCATTGGCGGGCGCCCGCTGGCGCCTGCCAATGGAAGCGGACAGCCCCGCCAGGGAAGCCCCCCCCCGCTTCCATCGTCTGGCGCCCGCCAATGGAAGCAGCGGTGGGCGCCAGCAAGTGCCCGCCGATCCTCCGATCCATTCCGATCTGAATCGGGTCCTTTCTGGATCAGATCGGATTGGATCAAACGATCCAGCGGGGGGATCGGAAATCGGATAATTGTATCCGATTTCCCCTGGATCAGATCCGGATCGTGGATTGGACCCGATCCAGTGCACACCCCTAATAATAATAATAATAATAATAATAATAATTATTATTATTATTATTATTATTATTATTATTTCTCACCCGCCTCTCCCTCTGGATTGAGGCAAGGAACAACAATAAATATAAATAATAATAATAATAATAAAAATTATTATTATTATTATTATTATTATTATGTATAACCCGCCTCTCCCTACGGATCGAGGTGGGGAACACAATGCAAAATACAAGCATCACAAAGTTTAAAAAATTTAAAAACAAGAAAAAACACATCATTAAAACATTTTAAAATTCATCCAGATAGGCCTGCCAGAAGAGAACAGTCTTCATGACTCTCTTAAATTCATTAAGACTGCTAATTTGTCTAACCTCCTCCGGCAGACCATGCCATAGTCTGGGAGCCATGGAAGAGAAGGTCCTCTGGGTAACACTTGCCAGCCTAGTTCTGGCTGGCTTGAGTACGTTCTTCCCAGAGGACCTAAGAGTGCGGGGCGGATTGTACAAAGACCATAAAATAAATAAAATATTAAAAACTAATAAAACTAATATATTATTAAAAACCTCTTATAAAGTTCATCTAGGTAGGCCTGCAGGAAGAGATCAGTCTTCACAGCTCTCTTAAATTCAAGAAGACTGTTAAGTTTTCGAATCTCTCCCGGCAGGCCTTTTCACAGTCTGGGAGCGGCAGAAGAAAAGGTCCTCTGGGTAATACTCGTCAGCCTAGTTCTGGCTGATTGAAGTAAATTCTTCCCAGAGGACCTGAGTGTGCGGGGCGGATTATACAGGAGAAGACGATCCCGCAGGTAACCTGGACCCAAACCATGTAGGGCTTTAAAGGTAATAACCAACACTTTATACTTCGCCCGGAAACTAATTGGCAGCCAGTGGAGTGATTTTAAGACTGGTGTAATGTGGTCACCCTTAGGTGTACCTGTGACCAACCTGGCTGCCATATTTTGAACTAGTTGAAGTTTCCAGACTAGGCACAAAGGTAGCCCTATGTACAGCACATTGCAGAAGTCGAGCCTCGAAGTTACCAGTGTTAAGGCTATATCATGTTGGTTCAAGCTCTACAAAGCCAAGAAATTGGAAGCTGTGGCTGATGCCTTAACAGACGTGCCCCATGATCAATAATGATGTTGTTCAATGTCACAAATTGTGCTTGCTTACAATTTACCCACCATTAAGCCACTCCTTTCCTTGGTCTTTCAGGCCCAAATTTAGAAGGGGAGGATGGAATGCCAGGGACCAGCCAAGATGTACCACTTTGTCCTATATGAAGCATCTGAGCCTTATTTTATTGCTGGAGGGTTGATCCTGTGAGTTGATCCATGTCTTACAGCAGTAGCTAGCAGGATGGGTTAAACAAGGAGTGGGCAACTTTTCTAGCCTCCTTCACTATCCTTGTGCTGGCTCAACACAGTGGAGGTTTTTGTGTGACATTATAGTATGAAAGAAATGATGAGTTTTCAGATTTCTTATTCTTAGTCCCATTGAAAGAAATCTATTGATTGAGGCTACAATCCTATATGTGTGTTTGTTGTGTGGAAGTAAGGCCCACTAAATTCAACAATTCTGAGCAGACATGTATAGCTTTGCATTGTAACTTTATAAGTCTCACAATGCAATCCTATACAAGTTTTCTTGCAAGTAAGTCCCAACTATATTCAAAGGAGCTTACTCCCTTGTAAGTTTAAGCTTTATTTAATTAATTCTGCATATGAATATAAGAGAGGCTGGTTCTAAGATGCCTCTGCCATCCAAAGTTTCTGGAAGTTATTTTATTGTTTAATAAAATAAAAAAATCCCAGTTAATTGTGGGTAACTTTTGGGGGAATCAATCAAAATATTAATCTGATTAATACAGTAGTGGGAACAAGAACACCTAGTGAACTGGAGAGAGGATTTAAAAACACACACACACACACACACATTTGTGTGCCTCCCCTAGTACTTTGCTTTGCCCCATCTCCTCCCCATTTTCAGGGAAGCAGAGCTAGAAGCAGGATATTATTGTTTGATACCACTGACAGCACCTGGTAGCCCAGATCTCCCATTGTGAACACAACACCGCCAATAAATCTGATGTTATTATTGTAAGCCACCTTCCCAATTACAGTGGAATTGCAAATATCACAAATAATTAAATAAAAACAATATGTAATATATGACAACATAGTACTTCCAAGACTTGCCCCCAAATTAATTGCTGAACATTGGTCTGCAATATATTTTGTCTCAAAGGGAGTCAACAGTGTTAAGAGGTGAATGTTACTGTCTTGCTTTCCAACAGAGTTCAAGGATTCATCCTGTTTTACATGCAAATAAAAGGAGACAGAATACCTGCTTGGTATGCAGATAAGAACTCACCACCGAATGATCAGCATGATCAGCGTATTTTGTACTTCAGAGATCAAATTGAATATTCATGTGTGTTCTAAAGCCCTCCAGGTTAGAGTTGAGTCTAATATTCTGGAGTTGTAACCTTTTCTCAATTACTAAGATATGAAAGTCTCCATATGATTCATTGGACACTAGGAGATTGTAATGGTGAAAATCATCTGCATAGCAGTAGACAAAGGTATTTCTTGCGTGGTGCTTCAAGTAATTGAATTTTGCAGGACAGTATAAGGAACAAAAGCAGTATGATCTCCTGGTATATTAAATATCCCATTTCCTAGAAACTGACAATGTGCTAAATAATCATAATGTTCCTAGCAAGGAGAGCAATGTCAGTTTGTCAGGGATATATAATAATCAGTATAGCAAAGTACTGCACAAAAGGGAGACCAAGGCCCCCTCCACAAGGATGCGCTTTTGCGCCCAGTTCCGCGATTATGCGCATTATCGCGGAGGCGCTTTTACTCCTAATCCCTCTGCACCGGAGGCGGCGAGAGGCGGCGAAGCGCATTAATTCATGTCCAAAAAGCGCTTTACAAGCAGTTAATGCGCGTAATCGCTTGTTCACACCGCGAAAATGCGCTTTAACGGCCGGAGCAAAATAAAAGTCGCTATTTAACGCGCGTTCGAAAATGCGCATTATCGGGGAGATAACGCGCCTGTACGCCCGTTTTGCGCTCCGTGCTTGTGGAGGTAAATTTTTTAATGAGCCTTCAAGGCTCATTAAACGTCTCGTGTGGAGGAGGCCCAAGTCTTGCTGCTACTGAGTTTCAAGGTTGGCAAAGGTTATAGTGGTCAATGCTGGGTAATGCGTCAATGATCTCCAATCTAGAAGGTCACATTGCAGGTGCAATGCATACACTTGGCCTACTGACTCCCACCTTTCCAGAAGCAGGTTTCCCAGCCATCCAAATGCTCACCATAGACTCCAGTGCAGTGTGATTTGCTTGTGCGGTTTCTTTATGCTTAGATTATGGGTTTTCTGAGAGCAGGGGAGAATGAATGACCTTTGAAAGTGAATTTGTGATTTGCATACATATCTAGAAGCAATTTTTTTTTAGCATGTTGCCCTTCTCTAGGAAACAAAAGGTCAAGGAAGTCTTTTTGTAGAAATATGTGCTGAGTGGCCTGTTCACGTGTAACACAAATATGATCACTGTAGTTATCAAACTCATATCTGGAGCAGTCATGGCTTATGATAAAAATTAGAAAAGCCAAAGAGTTCTCTTTATGCTTAGACTGAGAACTGCAGCAAAAGAACAGTTGTGGTTTAGTTACTAGAGCGATGGGCTAGGTCTGGGAAGATCTGAGTTTGAATCTCTGCTTAGACAGGAAGGTCATTAGGTGGCCTTGGGAAAATCAACAACTCTCAGCCGCACATACCCCTAGGGATGTTTTAGAGATAAAAGGGGGTAAACTTGATGTATGCCATCAAGGCAGGAAAGATTGAATTAAAATGATAAATGTTTAGTATTAATTTGGACCAAAATAACAACAGCAAGCATGGACTGGTTTTCTTAGGAAACCCATAAGACAGCCTTGGGAAAAAAAGCCTACAAATGTTATTAGCCTTCTATGAGGCTAGGAGCCTCTGGCTCAGTTCAGAAAACACGTTAGTCAACGCAGTGTGAAAACTCCACTCAACGGTTGAGTTTTTTAGGAGGTACTTTCCACACAACATGTTCTAACTCCTCCGTTGTGTGACTGTGGTCTACTGTGGAGTTGAGTAAAATCCATTGCAATGTTTGATTGACAGTTCCTCTGCCCTCTCTCCTCCCCTGGTCCTCCCCATGGTATCCCATCAGCCATGGCTGCAAAAAAACAATCCCGGCAGCTCTCCTAGAGCAGCATTCGCTTCTTTCGCTGCTCTTGCCAAGGAATGTGGATGTGCTGCTTGTAGTTTGGATTTTTAAAATTATTTTTTGTATTTAAAATGTTTTTAAATGTTTTAAATATTTTAAAATCGTACTATGTTTAATTATATGTTTAATTTTTGTATATCTCTATTTGTTTTAACTGTACATGTTTTAATTTGTACGCCACCTTGTGTCCCAGTATTGGGAAAAAGGCGAGATATAAATAAATATCATCATCATCATCATCATCATCCTGTAGCCAGTGGGAAAAGACAACTCAACTCAATGGGAAACTCCATGGAGCCCGCCACACAACACGACACACAATGATTGTACAGGAACTCTCCTCTGCGCAACGTGGATATTCTGCGTGGAGTGTTTTCCAAAAATACTCCACTGTTGTGTGGAGTTTTCCTGTCAGACAACACATTTCTCAACAATGGTGTAAAAACTCTAACATAAGAGTTCTAAAACTACCATTGAGAAACATGTTGTCTGAACTGAGTTTCTGTTTCCAGGCTGGCTGCAGAAGAGGCAAAACTCCATCTTCTAAAACCCGCATAAAAACTCAGGCTTTGGTCCTCTAGGCAGATTAGTGAAAAATAAAAATAAAGAAAAGCTTTTTTTACTGACCAAACTGGACAGATCGATCTATCTCACCTCTGCCAGCCTTCTGTAAATCCATGGTGGGCGTTGGAGAAATAGGGCCCCCTCCACAAGGATGCGCTTTTGCGCCCGGTTCGGGGATTATGCGCATTATCGCGGAGGCGCATTTACGCCTAATCCCTCTGCACGGGAGGCGGCGAGAGGCGGCGAAGCGCATTAATTGATGTCCAAAAAGCGCTTTAGAAGACGTTAATGCGCATAATCGCTTGTTCACACGGCGAAAATGCGCTTTAACGGCCGGAGAAAAATAAAAGTCGTGGAGGTAAAATTTATAATGAGCCTTCAAGGCTCATTAAACGTCTCGTGTGGAGGAGGCCTAGGTTTTCCTTCCTCTGCAGTTAGCACAGAAATCAAGTGGGCTGTCATAGGAAAGATGCAGCGATTTGTTCCTCTTCCTCCACCATCAGCCCTCTCAGTCATCTGCATAGTATTCCTGGTTGCCTATGGCTAGAGGTGCATTTTTAAATACAAGACTGCCAAAAAAGTGTTCTGAATCAAGTTGAGAATAAGCACCTAAATTCTGGGCAGGAGAGAATTGCTTGGAAGTTAACAGGGCATGCAGAAACCCCAAAGCACCAGATGTAGGTACAATTATCACACAGCATCTCTCTCTCTCTCTCTCTCACACACACACACACACACACACACACAGAATACAGAATACATCCCCATTTATCTGAATGAGTAGACCAAGAACATTTGGATAATCACATATTTGGACAAATTGGAGTACTTTCTGTGAAGTGCTGTACAGATATATACAAAATAAAAGAGTCTGGAAGTAAGTGGAAGAGTTGAATAAGCCAAAGCCCGGATGTATATCATGAGTGAATGGAACGTTTTGTATTGTTTTCAATTGGTGAAAATTAGCTTATCTGCAATTTGTGAATATGAACTTCTTGAAATTCAAATCTTTGCCTACCAAAAGTGGCATAAAACTCCCAAAAATTGATCCCGGTGAAAACAACAGAGTCTTGTGGCACCTAGAGGCCATTTCATCCAATACATGAAGTATTATCCTAAGATGCTGGGTAACCAATTGTGTGTGTGTGGGGGGGTGGATGGATGGGGTGGGTAGGTGGGATGAAGGTTGTAAGCAATAAGGTTAGAGGGAAATTAAATTTAAAAAATTGTAGACTGTTATAATTATGTTACAGCTTAAATGCAGGCAAAATCTTTACAGTGACAATTCACAAAGAACTGCTTATGATAACACAATATTGGTCAATTAATTAACAAGTTCCCCCAAGTTTAGAAAGAGATCAATACATTAAAAAAAAATCTGGCACATATATTGGTTGACCTAAAACTTGTGTTTTGAAAAACTGTGATATATGCTAGCAATAATAAAAATGTGCATGTAAAATATAAACACAGCTGTCCTAAGACCTTTTGCTGCCTAAAGTAAAACACCCTATTCCTTTTCTACATACAGAAGCTGACTGGACAGCTAGTTGAATTTGACTACACTCTGGTGATGAGATAGCATCTTCCACCATACTTGAGCACAGCAAGCCAATTTATTGGATCAAAACCAACTGTGTGGCACACACAGCTGTTCTCCCAACAGACGGTAATGGCTGAATTTGGATGACACAATAAGCAACGGGGGGGGGGGGGGGGAGGGGGACAATAGTCAGTTGTATTGACATTCGTGTCGTCCGAATGCTGCCATAGTCAACTCAGCGCTGATCCTAATCCACACCACGGTTGATTATTTATTACCATGTTGTGTGGGGAGTACCCCCTAGATGAACAACTGTAAAGTTGATTATTACCCCACCATTGACTATCGTGTCATCCGAATTCAGCCAGTTTCTAGGGGCCTGTGGAGGACCAGTCAGGGTTCTATAAGTGCTGTCCTCCAGCATCTGCCACCTGAAGCAGTTTCCTCAGCCTGACTAATGGTAGAGCTGGCCCTTTATATGAAATGCAAAGAGAGGCAAACCTGGCAAATATTTTCAATGACTATGGAACAGGACATTTCCTTTCCTACCTCATTTTGTGCTGGAAGGTGGGTCCCCCCCTCCCGTTTTGCAGTTCTCAATTTTTTAAAACCCAACTGTTTAACTGGACAGAACAGAAACACCACATGTCAAACTAGAGATACTCAGTATTTGTAACTGAAAATATTATCTTCTTAAGATGTTATGGTAAGCTCCAAAAGAGATATGTAGCTACCAGGTTTTCTGCATATTTATTTGCAAGTCAGTGCCATTGAGCTCAAAGGGATTTACTCTGAAATGAAGGGGCATAGGATTGCTATGTTGATCTCAATGTGAATTTCTTCTAAGCAAATGTGCATAGAATAATGCAGGTTGCCTATTTTGTTAATTATTATGCATTTGGTATTAAGATCTGATCCGTGTGGGCAGGTGGCAGAGAATGAGATCTTTAAATGGTAAGATAATACCATTGGATCAATTTCTCTTGGTAAAATGAGAGTGCAAAGTTCTCAATTAGAAAGACCTCTTGATTAGGCTGAACTGAAATGTGAATAAAACACTATTTTGTATATTTAGAGTAAAACTTGTAATGGATACCATAATGCACAGCAGGAACATACTATGTTCAGTCTATGAAATCAGCCATAAGCTCTCCTGTTTGTAAAGCAATACAAAAAAAATGTCTAGCGGAACTCATCTAAAGCACCAGGGAATTTTGTTTTAGCCCCAACCGACCAAGCTCTAAATACAAATAATGCGCTGGGTTGCTTCCAACGACGCAAGAATATCACGCGCTCAGTCGTCGATGTCCTGTAGGGAATTCCTGTTAATACTGAAGACTACAAAACCCACAATGCACTGCTGCACGACACCCTTGGGCTTACGTTCAAGAGAGCGTTGTGACTCCACAGAGCTGGAGGGAGACAAGAGTCACTCATTATCTTGCGCCTCATGGGCATTTCCGGCCTGAAATTGAATTAGTTTTCTTCTCACTTCCAACGCAAAGTAGTGAGCGCTTCCACCTAGAGATACCAACGTAAGAGCGACGCCACATTGCTACCTTAGAGAACTAATTGCGGCTTTCATGGTTTCGCCGCAAATTTAGGCTCCTTTTCTACTTTTTTCTATCTCTATAGACGACCCCGCCAGACGACAATGTCCGACAAATATTGAGCCCAAGGGGACCCCCTGCTGCCTCCCAGCCAGCACTGCGCTCTTTTGCTTCGCGCTTCTACTTCCGGGTCGTTGCCGGGTGGAGAGTTCACGACTTGGTGAAGTGGACGCGGCATGGCGGCCCCCGAGAAGGCTGAGCGTGGGAAGGGGAGTACGGAGACCCGGTCCCCCACCGGCACTCTCAAGCAGACAAGCAAAGGTGACGCTATGTTGTCTACTCCAGGAGGCTTTCGGGATTTGTTTTCTGATCTCGATCCATTGTGCCACGAGCAAATGATGCTTGCCTTGTGGTCGTTTAGTGCTCTGCACACGTACACACACACTGTGCTGCATAGACACGTATCCGAACTGATCCTTAGGATGTCTCTTTAAAAGTGCAATCCTATGCACGTTGAGACAGAAGAAAGGCCTACAACTCTCGGCATTCCCCAGCTTGTGTTGTATTCCAGCCCGATTCTATGCATGTTTACTACGAAGGATTTCAGGAGATCTAATTTAAGTGTGCATGGGATGGCAGTCCTGGATCTTGGTACATTAGGTTTACAGCTTTTTGGTGTTTGTGTTCCAGCTTGTTCTATCTCTTTTAACACTAAAGTCACTGAAATCTCTTGGGCTGGGTTGCGATATATATATATATATATATATATATATAATAAATGAAAGCTCTGAATGGCTGCAGTTGTTTGTTGGGAGAAGGCTGTTAGAAGCATGTTTAGCCAACCTTCCACTTTTGCTGGTTATCATGATCTGCTCTCATAAGCTGGCAGCTCAGCATTATATTTGGGGCAGTGGGAGTTGGAAGAAATAATCTCTTGTTGTGATACCTGTAGAATTTGGAGGAACTGCCAAAACAAAAGCAATGAAATATAATGTTTTGAAAGAAAAATGTAGTGTATTGAATGTCTCTTTTAAGTGTTTTGGGGGCATCTACAGCAGCAAGCAACATATATAGGATCTCATAGTACAACTCTGTGATAGTGGACAGTACCTGTTTGGGCTTATATTACTCCTCTACCCCAACTGCACGATGACAATAACTCTGGAGAAGAGTGCATCAGAATATAAATACAGTTCCTTGAAGCAATTGAGTTGTAGGATTGCTATTATGTGTTATGTAATGCCTGGCAACTTGTAGATAGTGATCTTTAAGTTCTAATGCTGCTATATATTTTGTCCCTTGCTTGCTTCCATAGGAAGAATAGCAGCCTACTCAAGGGGGGAAAAAAACATATGGCAAATGTGACTGCTTGTCCACTTGTGCCTTTCCTGTCCCAATATTGGCACCATCATAGCACTGTGGTGTTTTTTACCAACTGGGGAACTCTGCTGGCATGCTATGGCTGCTGCACATGCACCTTCTCTACTGTTCTTTCTTTGAGGGAGAGGGAAGAGGAGGAGGAGTGAATGTTCCAAAACACAGCAGCAGACTTAGCATGCTCTTTTATTTTCCATCCTGGAAAAACATAGAGGGACATTGCTTCTGTTTCTATACATGTGCACATTATTTCCCGCTACATAGAAAGGTCACAGCGGTCATAAGTGGAGAAGGAAGTGAGACATGTGACTAGAGCAATTTGAAGTGATCAGTGCCATCTTCTGATTGAGCATTACTAATGAGAGTGATTTCTGAGAGCCAAGGTATTTGTATCTTGTTAGGATTTCAACTTGAAATTTTGTACTGCATTTTTGCAGCCCAGCTCGTACAACAATTGCTGTGCAGTTCTTGAAGTTCAACAGTTTTTCCACATCAAACATCAGCATTTGGAGAAGTTGTTGTTGCATCATACTTTTTATTTAAGACAAACTATTCCTTTTTTTTTTTAACAGTAGATGTATCTGAACTTCTCACTGTTCCTGATGGATGGAAAGAGCCAGCTTTTAAAAGAGAAGATAATCCTAGAGGGCTTCTGGACGAAAGCAGCTTTGCCACTCTTTTCCCCAAATACAGAGAGGCTTACTTGAAAGAATGCTGGCCCCTAGTACAGAAAACTTTGAATGAACATGTATGAATAGTTTCTATACTTTCACAATGCTTAATGTTGACTTTCTACTTTAGGGGTGGGCAACTTGTATCTCTCCAGATGTTTTCGCTTACAGCTCCCATCAGCTCTAGCCGTTAGAGCCAATGGGTGAGGGATAGTGGGAGTTGTAGGCCAAAACATCTGAGGGCTACATGTTGTTTGCCCCTGTTCTACTGAAGAGCCTAGATTACTGAGAGGAAAGGTGAGGTGTGGTGTACTGTTGGGCAGAGAATTCTCAAACTACTCATCTCTACTTTCATAAATGGAAACACACAGACTGGCTTATAATAATATGCTACTTAAAAGAAGAAATTACTATTTTCACAGTGCAAGATTTCCTACAATACTAAGATATAGCATACATCTTATCAAAGCTTTAGATACCTGAGCAGCCTGCATGTTCCATTGAAAATAAATGTATCTCTGTAGCAGATGTTTGGATTAACATGATTGTGTTTGTAAAGTTTATAGGCATATAGCATGAGTCCTCACTGCTGGCTCCAGGTTTTGGGAGGGTAATTAGCATGTGAGCCCTCTACTGCAACATGGGTTTCAGCAAATGCCTGACAATGCTAACCCTGATACCAGCCATGCAAGTCCTGTTCATTTAAAATTCTACTTGAAACATCCTAGGTCAGGCCCACATACGTTATCAAAATGTCTTTTTGTTATTGTTGCATTTGTATTCAAGATATATTCCATTCGTAAAATGTGTTTAGTATATAAAGCTCTGATACGCCTAAGAAACATGTTATTGTTATAGTCCATTTCTTGCTTCTTTGTGTTGCAGCACATAAATGCAGCTTTAGACCTAATTGAAGGAAGCATGACTGTCAGCACAACAAAGAAGACATTTGACCCATATATAATCATCAGAGCCAGAGATTTAATAAAGCTCCTAGCAAGAAGTGTTCCATTTGAGCAGGTTTGTTCAGTGATTCATAATTAGGTGTCCCTATTAAATTGCCTGAATTCTGTTTTCCTATCCGTTTTCATTACGTCTGAATATAGGAAGATCTGAAATATGTGCCTAGGTTTATTTAAAAAGTCATTCAGTTGAAGAAGCAGTCTTGTTTTGATTTAGAATCTTCTTTCAGAATAGTTTCTCAGAATGAATAAAATTCCTTTAACAATGTTCCCACCTGTATTTGTATCTATTTAACTTTAGACGGTCTCTAATGTTCTATTCAGGCTGTACGCATCCTTGAAGATGACGTTGCATGTGACATCATTAAAATAGGGTCCCTGGTCAGAAACAGAGAAAGATTTATAAAAAGAAGACAGAGGCTTATTGGTCCCAATGGATCTACTCTCAAGGTATGTCTTATAAACTTATGGCCCAGTCATATTCTCATGGGTTCAGTGGAGTTTATACTCTATTGGGAATGCTTAAGATATAAATCTGAGTGATCATTTAGACCTCAGCTTATGAAATATCCTCTATATCTTCTTCTAATGCAGGCTCTAGAACTGTTAACCAACTGCTACATCATGGTTCAGGGGAACACTGTCTCAGCTCTTGGACCCTTTAATGGCTTAAAAGAGGTAAGGTCTCCTTTTCATAGGAGAAAACATTTTAGAAGTTCAGTTCAAGTTGTAGAATCTGTTTGCCCATTAAACCCCCCACTAATAAATATATACTTATGGGGGGGGGGGAATCTTTCATCCTCTGTCCTAGGAAGATGCTTAGTTGTTTCACAGAGTTCGTTTTTCTGTTTTAGCATCAGCATAGAATTTTATGTTATAGTTGAGAGTCTAGGGCCATGTGTGACCACCCATGCAAGCTGTGGAGTAATGCAAATGAACCGTGCAAGTGAACAGTGTAAGATCTTGCACATTTAACATGTGAGAAGGTGGGAGGCATAAGGTGCAGTCCTATGCATGTCAACAAAGGATTATCTCTTTCCACCCGATGCACCAATTTCCTTGCACTGCTACAGCATTGCATCCGAAAGTATGAATATCAAAACTTTGGCTATTATCCAAACAGTCTATAGCATGCTACATAAGAAAAGGATACCAACTAGCTTGGTTTGGTGAAAATACTTATGCATTTTACACATAACAACAATTCATGGTTTAATTAACCATGGTTTGTTGGTGTGTGTTGTTATGTACAAACCTGAAACTATGGGTTAACTTTGGAAGTTAACTACAAACAGCCCATGAAGAGAACCCATGGTTTGTTGTTGGGTTGTAAACTGTTGTTTAAATCATGGGTTGCTTTTATGTGCAAACCCAGAATTGTGGGTTGTTTATGGGTTGTTTTACAAGGCTACAAAGTCAGTGGACAAGGGTGGTCAAAAAACGTTTGCGTGCTAGTACTATAGTCCCGCAAAGGCAGTTGGATACAGAGAGAGAGTGGGCAAAGGAGGAGGGAAACGAAAAGGGGCTGAGAAAATGAAACATGGTTTGTTTGAACATCAAACCAACAAAACATGGTTTAAATAAACCATGGGTTTAGGGTTACATGCGAACCAGACCATTGTGAAAACTATAGGATATTAGGTTGTTGGTCTACTTTCCTTTCAAAATGTAAATCAGTGAATTTTTCTGAAAAGGTTATTCCAAATTCATATAAACATTCATTATTGAAAATAATTTGCTGTTTGTTCTTAAATCTAGGTTAGGAAAGTAGTTCTGGATACAATGAAGAATATTCATCCCATATATAACATCAAGGTGAATATGGCTTTTTTATGCTACAAAACATTTCACATAAGACTTTACTTTGGGTCACTTTTCTTTTTAGCCTAACAAGTTTATCAATTGAGATGCCTATTACTTTTTTTTTTTAGCTTTTTTAAAAAAAATTGGTAAGAAAATTATTTTTGGGAAGAGCAATCCTATGTCCTGGGGTGAGAGAGATCTACAGTGGAGTCGCCACCATATCCAGGAGCCTTCTGCCACTCAGTGGCCAGAGCTGGTTTTCCCCCTTCCTTTTCCCATGCCTCATTACTTCCAATGAAAAGGAATTAACTACATTAGCTCTCAGGCCTGCAGAGGTTCCAGCTATATTTGGAGGCATGTTGGGAGCCCAAGAATCTGCAGATCCTGCACTTCCTAGACCCTAGCATGCCACTGAACTGCCCTCTTTTGAGCTGCACTGATGTCGGGACAGCCACAGTGGCAGGAAGCTATGCTGCAGTCCAGAGAAGACCACTGCAGATGGGATAGGAAGTTCCACCTGCCATATCCAGCAGTCCCTTAGTCAGCTTTGCAGGGAGCAGAGGATTCCTTCCTTAAGGAGTTGAAATACAGATAAATTTGGAAATAGAACAAAATAACAGAAAATTGCTATCTGCCTAATTTTTATATATCTAGCATATCATTGACCATATTGGATAGCTCCCAAAGAACAGGGTAACATCGCGATTAATCGCTTGTTGTTCATAATCAGATTTCTGGTATTATCTACTGTTATTAAAAGGTTATCTTAGCTCTACCTAGAAACATTTAATTCTCTCTGTCTATCTGAGTAGATAATGGAGTTGAGTAAATGTTATGTTCTAACTGGTGTTTTGTTTGAAGACTCTGATGATTAAAAGAGAGTTGTCAAAAGATCCTGAATTAAGATTGCAGAGCTGGGAACGGTTTTTACCTAAATTCAAACACAAGAATTTGAACAAACGGAAGGAACCGAAGAAGAAAAATGTCAAGAAGGAATATACTCCCTTCCCACCTCCACAACCAGAAAATCAGGTCTGTTAAATCCCAAAATTTTACTGCACAGCATAAAGGTGTTCAAGGTGTTCAAGGGGAAAAAAACTTGGCTGATGTTATAGAGCTATGATGGGCCATTTATGACCGTTGTTTTTATCAAGTCCAGGATCTTACTGTAACTGTTTTAAAATATTTTAAATGGTTTTTACATTTTTTGTATTATCTTGTATTATCTTGTATTTGTGGCTTTTGAGAACTGCCCAGAGAGCTTCAATTATTGGGTAGTATAGAAATGAACATCATCATCATCATCATTATTTCCTTGAAGGGGGAAGCAAAAGAAAAAAAAGTTGTAAAAATGTGTATTTGCTTGCCTTTCTGTCATAGAATACTGACCATATTCTGATAAACATCATCATTTTCACATATTCTCTTTCACATGAAATACAGAGTTTGGTCAGAGTTTTCTTTCAGTTCATATTTCTGAAGTATATTATCTTGTTTTTAAATGGAGATATGGCAGTATTCAATATGGAACCTGGCCAATCATCATTATTTTTACAGGTTGATAAAGAATTGGCAAGTGGTGAATATTTCTTGAAAGAAAGTCAAAAGAAGCGAAAGAGAGTAGATGAGATAAAGGTATAGTCACTTTGATATTTTTTGAGGTTATAGTAAAATTTATCTAATTTGGGGGTGTATATGATACCTGAAATGTGGGACTTTTTTATTATTTAGGCAAAACAAGCAGATGCAATTAGTAGGAGACAAGAGGAGAGAAATAAAGCTTTTATGCCACCCAAGGAAAAGCCAGTTGTAAAACCAAAGAAAGGTAAGATTTCTTCCTGGTAACTTCTATTTTTTACCTTTGTTAAAAATAATGCTCCCTGTTATACAGAGGCATTCATGGAGGGAAAGAATTTTGGTTTGTTGTTTATGAAACTAATTAGTACTGGCCTCTCTTATGTTGAGAAGCTAGTCAATCCTGGAAAATCGAGGAAAAGAAAAGTAAACAGATGTACTGTCTTTTAGAATAAAGTTCCATATGCTAAAATTGATATTTGTATGCTTGTTTAAGGA
This sequence comes from Anniella stebbinsi, assembly GCA_029215795.1. Lineage (NCBI taxonomy): Eukaryota > Metazoa > Chordata > Lepidosauria > Squamata > Anniellidae > Anniella > Anniella stebbinsi. Next base: position 54,346,952 of record JARDYH010000003.1, read on the forward strand.
ACTGACATTCTTTTTTGTAACTTTAACAAAGCAAAAAAAACCCTAACATTTTGAATGCCAAGCATGTGTAAACTACTTAACAAATTTCTAGTATTAGTAAATTTTGTGCACGTTTGTGTGTTTGGAATATCTGCATGTATTTTTCTGGTTTGTCTAGCAGAATCAGTCTCTGCTTTACTCCTTGAAACTAGTTGGATAATTATGGTTCAACTTAATGAGGCTATATTTTTGTCTTATACTGAAGTGTTCATTATTTATTCTATCCAGACCTAAAACCTGTTTTAAACTAATGTATAAATGTAAAGGGCTAGAGAAACTAAGGTGTGGCAGCATAATCTCAGTGAAATCTTAAGACTAGTAGATAGTATTTAAGTAAAAGTGCATTGACATTAATGTAAACTCCTGCCAACACATAGCATCTCTATGCCATTATAGACAAGAAGAACAATGCATATCAAGCTACTTTTCAAGGCAGTGTGGTTCCAGATAAGGGTGTATTTATTGTACCAGCCCTCCTGTTCTAGATAATTTAATTATCTTAGTTTAAGTACATGTTAACTGTAGAAGGAGATAAAACCTGGTTAATATGAATATGGCTTCTGATCCAGTAGAGGAATCCTGTTAGTGGAATGGAAAAAGAGGTGTTGATTCACCTCTCCCCTCCAAAAACAAAACACGCTGCTCCAGATGGTTTGGGAACCCACCCAGACAGTGGGGGAGGTGGGACTGAGCTCTACAAAAGGAGAGGCAATGGGTGAAGATTGCCTTCCAGCCTCCATTTCCACTAGTGACAGGATTCTAAGCCGACCTCTGCTCCTGCAGGTGGAAAAGAAGCTGGACCCAATACTTCCTTTTATTTCATTTAGGTTTGATTTTAAAGCATGTTTGTGTGTTAAAAATGAGCTGTGACCACCACCTGGGTTGCTGTACCTGTGCGTGCAACATTATGATATCAGGAATTCTTGGCTCATGTACAAGGCACTAGTTTACTAATGTTGCATACTCTGTCATAAAAAACAAAAAAACAACCTGATTTAGTTATGATACGTTTGTTGGGGGGTGGGTTAGGACACTTGGCGTCATGTTTAAACTGGGCCTTATTAATGTGTGTACAATTTTTGAGAATCTCTTGGGTCTCATACGTTGATCCTAGGAAATCCAACCTATATTAATGTCTCTCTTACTTCGTAGCTTCTGCTGAAACAAAAATTGATATTGAAGCTATTAAAGAAAAAGTTAAAAAGGCAAAGAAGAAGAAACTGGGTGCACTTCCAGTAGAAGAAGTTAAGTTAAAAATTGCAGTGGATGAGAAGAAGAAGAAGAAGAAAAAGAAATGATCTTTGAAGTTGTTGTGCTGAGCTTTTCCAAGGAGGAAGATTCCATAAATTCCTGATTTATAACTGACTTTATTTATGTTGTCATATTTCTGCTACAAATCAAAAACATAAGACTCATTCTCTGATGGTTGAAAAACAGCAGTTCCCAGGCTTACATAAAGTAAAATGGACAGCTTATTCTGTTGCATTCTGGACAACATGAGTAATGCTTGCAGATTTACAGTATCCATTAGAATAAGCTGGTGACTTAAAAGGTTTTTGGTATGAAGATTTCTAGCATACACACAACTACCACAGGGGGGATTTGTACAGTGTATGAATATTGCCAGCACATATTTGTCATTATTTGTGATATCGTTGTGTGTGATTCTTGCTGCTCTGATAAATTGCAAGAGGAAATAGGTTTTCTTTGGGAAGATGTTAAAAAATTTCTTAAGTACAAATGTAAACTGATTTCTATTTTAGGTCTACCAAGATTACATAAAGTATTTTTTTTATATGTTGCTATTTCTGAAAGTGTTTTTTTCAGTTGTCTTGAATGTTATGTATCTTGTTTGATAGATGCACTTTCCAAATGCTGGTTGCAACCAAGCACTGAATCAGTTTCTTTAAGTACACTGAGATCAACAGGACTATCTGTAGAAATAATGCAGACTTTGGATGTTTGTTTTCCCTTAGAACATCTCATGAATTTTCTGGTTAAGAAGTCATATAAATCATATATCTTGTGACTGTTGACTGCTAAACTAAAAAGGGAGGTCTTTTTCTTCTGCGTGTACCTTTTTAATATTCAAAGAACAACTTTGAAGCAGAAACTCTAATGTCTTGATGTTTAATCATGTCATACCAGCTGGTTTTTCTTATTCTTTTTTGAGACTTATTCGATATTAAAGTCATATAGTTATAATTGTTGCCAGGTCACTTACATATGTACATTTTGGGATGCTGCTGCTTCATAAGTAAGACTCTATGTCAGTTCCGAGGTTTCAGAGTTTCCTATACCTGTTGGGTTGAAGCCGGCAGAGCTGAAGAAGTGTGGCGTTCCTGCCCATTACCAGTGAGGATACCTCTTCAGTAAGGCCTTCCCCACAGCAGGCAAGACCTTCCCCACACACAGTAACACTGCCACATTTAGGCTCAGCTACAACACTTCCTACTTTGTTGTCGAGCTGTGAGAACACATTGGCTTTATTATATCCCCTTTTTTACCTTAACTCCTACATAGCCAAGAGCACAAGGCATAGGATTTTATGAAACAAAGAAATCATTAATTATAACATTTAGATGTTGAACAGTAAATCAGTAACTCTTAAAGCTTCTATGTATATCCTTTCATATACATAATCCTAGTCATTCTCTCTGATCTATTTCCTAACAAGTCAAATCCCTATCACACAGGCACAGCACCTACCTTATATATCATATTTACTTCACACACACCTTGATCAGCCAATCCTCTCCCATATGCTAATACACCATTTCCTCTATCACTTATCCCACTCTCCCTGTAGATATACTTGCCATGAAATGCATGGAGTTATAATACCTGCCCCTTCCGAGGTCTGAGAACTGTCTCTGATCTCAAGTGTTTTTCCAAGCAATCCCTGGGCTGCTTGCCCAGGGACTGCAAGACAGTGGTACATGTTAGGGAGTTCCTGGATTATTAAACTTATAATTTAGGCATCTAATACCCCAAACAAAAAAGCTCTGAATTTTGGATCAAAGCCAAGAGGTTTTGTTAGAATCTAGTGCTGTGATCTTCACTATTTTTTCAAGCAGGAGCCACTTCGATGTCAGGCGCTGCCACCAAAGTCACTTAGAATGGACTTCTCTGCTCACCCACAGCTAACTGGATGATTGCTTTTGTGTTTGCCTCTCGCCACCTTACAGATGACAACTGGCAGGTCTCCAGGCTCCCCACCCCTAAAGCCTCCTCCAGTAGCCCAGATCTCAGCAGCCTTCCCACCTCCCACTAAAGCTAAAAACAAGGCAAAGCTAGAGACCCTGTTGAGACTGAACAGCTATAGTGAAAAGAAGGGAGTGTGTGTGAATGAGAGACAGAGGTGGAGAGATGTACTTGAGGTGACCAGAAGCCACCAGTGACGCTTGGTCCTTTCAGTGAAGAATACTGAAATAGTTTATTCAACCTGGGACTGTGGATAGCATGTGTGGCTCCATCCTTAAATGTTTCTGCAAAATCGTTGGAAGTCCCTGGAATGTGCTGTTGCTCTGGGTTGGCAATTTACCTGAGCAGGTACTGCACAAATTGTCAGAATGCCTCAGGTCTATGTTGTGGTTTAGAGGTCTCTGGAATTCTCACCCTTGGGGTGTTCCACCATCCCCACACCCAAAATTGGCCACTTGGGAAGCATATAGCCTCCCCCCTCCAGGTGAAAGTGGCTTCACCCCTTATAGGTAAAAGATCTCTTTCTCAATTATATGCTGCAATAAGCTAAAACAAGTGACTTTTCAGGACTTGGTGAGACAGAATGCTGCTTATTGTCTACCTTCCTGTCCTGTCTTCTGTCCTCGACATGTAGAACTAAATACAACATTTTGTAACAGGTGATTTCAAGTCTTATGGGGGAGAAGTAATACTTTTTAAAAAAATAATATGCAATAGACACTATGTTTTATGAGAGGTTGATTCTAAAAAGTTTATGTATGTCCAGAAGATTGGCCAAATGATTAATCTATGGTCTGCATCAGAACTGCAAGTAATTGGTATTCATCTGAAGTCCTTGTATTTAGGCCACACCAGGTCAAACAGTATTGAGACTTTTGTATTGGGGTTAATCACTGTGCATTTTAGCAACGAAATATTTCCCACTTCTCTAAAGCATATTTGGCTAGAAAGTAGTTGCTGCTGGAAAATTGAGAAACTGATTCCTGGTTTTACTCTGTGTTGGCTGGCTCACAAGAATGGGAGGCTTTATTTTTTCCATGTGATCATTTTCGTTCATAGAGAAGCTTCAAAGTGAACAAAGCTCTATGCTAAGACAGTCTACAACCCAATTCCAACAGCCCTTTGTACAGCTACTATAATTTTTAAAATTATGGACCAAATAGTTTTAAAACTATTTTAAAAACCAACTTGAAACAGAAGAATTAGTGCCTCTACATACAACACACTAACCCACACTCAGGGATTGTGTGTGGGTTGTTTTGAACCATGGGTCTGTTGAACATGGGTTAGTGTGTTGTCTGAACATAGCATGTTTTCCACAAGGTGGGTTATTGTGTTATTTGTGTACAGACAGGGTGGCTTGTTAAACATGCAGTGTAGCTTGTTAATCACCCTGAACAACCCAACAACAAACCATGGATTCTCAATGCAGGTTGTTCAAGAAAAATAACCCACACTACATGATTAACAGGCCATCGTGGCTGAGTTCAGAGAACACAATAACCCATAATTCAACAAACAGCCTACTGTTCAAAACAACCCACACTGAACCATTGAGTGTGGGTTAGCATGTTGTGTGAACAGCCCATTACTGCATGATCACACCCCAAGGCTACATTTCCTAAAATGGAATAACTTTGCTGACCTTTTACATGCCACAACAAAGCTTCCCTGATGAGCTACTAAGAGTGGAGTTCTTCAGCTCAGTTGCCACCACTGAAAAAGCTCTGAAAACTGCATACAGCCTGCTTCACATTAAGGTTCCTCCCCATAATCCCTTACGTGGGAGTGAGCATGTGGAGAACATGTATTGAGCCATGCCTACATATTTTTAATCTACTTCAATTTCTGTGGTTACTGCTTTGCTTTAGATTGTGCTACAGCCAGATAGTCAAACTGCTTTACTTGCTCTTGATCTATGCCAGTTTTATTACTCTGCCAGCCCTTCATTTTGAATGATTGTGTCATCCCTCACAGCATTCCCCCCCCAAGAAAGTATATTTTCTTTGCTGTTCTCCAGAATTATATTCCACACCCCCTTGTATAAATTCTTCGTTTTATGTGCTGAAATACATAGCTTCTCAATACATCTGTGGATGTTTATCCTGTATATCATGAAAGGAATGTGTTCTAAAAACCTGTCTTAGAGAACATGGCATGGTTCCGGAGCAAAAGTTTCTCTTACCAACCCTAGAACAATTCACAAGAATATTACCATAAGCTTCTCAAATGCTTACAACCACCTCTGGATCATTCAACATGAACGACTATGGCTATAATGGTGTCTCAACACACAAGTATAACTAAGGATGTCTCAACATGTGCAGAAAGAGGTAGAACTTACAGTGGTGGTAAACTAGGAACATGATGATGCACTTTATTTCTATTCCGCTCAATAGCCAAAGTTCTCTGAGCGGTTTAATTCAGTGTTATAAAACCACTGTCTTGTAACATTCTTATAGCTTTATCAGGGTTGCAAAACCAGTTCTTTTTTTTACTTATCACAGTCTGTCTTTACATGGTTCTCCATGACGCTGCTTGCTGCTCCTGTTTTATACAGTCACATTGGCTAAGTTCCACTGTGTAAAAGAACAGCTTTGTCAGCTCACCTAATGGAAAGGGAAGGCTTGACACTGGGTGAATTACAGGTTTCTGTTCCAATTTTATTGAAACTGCTTTAACTGTGAAACTATAGTCTGGAATGATTCTTAATATGTAGTAAAAGTTGAAATAGTAGACAGTAAGAGTGCTAATGTTCTGTAACTCAGCCAAACTTCATAAAGGGCTTTTCTGAACATAAAATCAGTGATTCAGCCTTCTTTTCAGAGTTTAAGGACTGACTTCGCCAGTATTAATTCCTAGCAACTTGCCAATTATTTGAGTTTAATGATGGGTGCAACGCTCAGATTCTCACTGCTATTTATTGGACGGTTTCTAAAAGGCTGTAATTGGCCACTAAGCTTTTTAATATTATTCGAATGACTAAAGGATTAAGGTGAATGTTGCATCATTATTTCTTTCCTCTACACACTCATTTAACTGGCAACACTTTGGAAAATGATGGGAGACCTCAAGTGGTGAGGGCTTTGGCATGAAATCTCCAGAGATAAATTAAGTACTGTTGATATTGGTCTAGACCAGGGATAGGCAGTCTGGTGCTTGCTGAGGCATCCAACCCTTCCCACTTAAAAAAAAAAAAAAAAAGACGACTTTCTTACCAGCAGCTGGGTTCACTTCAAAGTAATGCAAGAGCCTCCAGCAGCAACCTTCTTCATTTCCCATGAATGCACCCATGTTTTTTTTAAGGTACGTTCTTAGGAAATAAATAACAAACATGGTAATGTATCCAGACACCAAGAAAAAGGGACTCCTGTCTGATAAGTTTATGTGTGGTGGTATGGAGAGCAGTGGGGGACTACTTAGAGCCAAGGAAGCCAGAGGGTAAGGAGAGCAGCATGAAGTCAACTGCGAGGGGGGGAGTCAGGAGCAACTGGGGGGGGGCATTCTGCCAAGAGGAGTCTGACCCGAGAGTTTTCCTGTTGCAGAGTTGTCTGCAGATGTCTTTTTGAGCAGCTGGGGAGCCTGAAGAAGACATCAGCCAGGAAGAAGAACAGCCACAAGAGCAGGAAGCCAATCTGGGAGCTGAGAGCACATGAGGCAGAAGCTGAAGAGGGTCTGCAAGTGAGAAGAGGAAGACTCCAAGAGCAGCCTTCGGAGGAAAGAGCTGAAGCCTGAGTGCCAGCTGGTGGCAGCGGTCTGAAGTCTGGGCAGCTGCTGGGCCAAACTGAAGACTTCAGGGGACACTTGGTGAACAGCCTTGAAAGTTCTGGGTTGAATTCAAACCGGACCAGAAAGAAGACTCCAAAAATAGGCTCCCTGCAAAATGTTTGCTCTCTTTGTGTAACATTTTCAGATTCTCCTCCCACCCCACTTCAAAACAAAGTCAGTTTCAGTCTTGAGCATCCAAGCAAGAGTTTTACCTCCTCATCTTAAGGAAAGATTTATACGAAAACTGTCTTTGTTTCCAGGCAGCACTTAGCAAACTTTTGCTGCCCTTCTGCTTTCCGGCTTATAAGCAGGCTATGAGAAATGGTTGGAAAATGTATACACAGGTATTGTAGAACCTCAGGACCAGGGGCCAAATCTGGCCCTCCTGATGTCCCAATCCAAGCTTCTGGGGTTTCACAGATGGCCACACTCCTTTTCCCTGACCACCAATTATTTGGTGATTTTCTGGCTTTCATGCAGTTCCCCCCCCCCCCCCCCAATTCGAAAAGGTTGAAATGCCTCTTCTAAGGCTTAGTTCCTAGCAGCTTTCCCCCACCCTTTTGTCCATCCTCTCCACTCCTGAGATCTTCCCCAAAATGGAATTTGGCCCTCAGGCTGAAAAAAGGTTCAATACCCCCGATATACACATAATTTCCATTCATTATGGTGTTTCCTTCACTTCCACTTGTATGAACGAAGTTATATTAAATAGAATCAATGGAGTACATGACAGATTGGGTACACAATAGGATTTTTTAAACCCCACCCCGTTGTGGTTTCAATGAAGCTGTTAATTGCCACATGCGGGGCTTTCTCCTTTGACAAATAGCAGACTTTGTAAGGTGTGTGTGTGTTTCTGTCTGAATCATGGCACAGGGTTCCTCCTGTGTAGTCCTGAGCCCACCCACCTACCCACCCCAGCAGCTGTTATTTAATGCATTTAATATAATTTAGCCCTCAAGAAGCAGCTGGATCTATACCTGGTTATACCCTTGAAGGATGGTTTAAAGAAAATCACTGGTAGATATATAGAAAGTTTACAGAACCTTGTCTGGATGTTAGTACTCAGTTCCACAGTACAGAGGTTAGTCTAGAAAAAAACAGACCTGTGAGTTCAAAATAATCCTGGAGATCAAGCCAAATATGTGTGTGGCTTTTATAAAATTAGCTGTAAAGGTGTTCTTTATGACGCTGAGTTTGAAAACTTCAGGTTGCATTTTTTCTCACTTTCTGTGGTCTCCAGTATTTCAATATAGCCACAGGAAATGAATCAGCTTCAGCTGAAGGCGTGGACCATTTTTGCATTTGAACTGTGCCTTTTCTTTCACTTCCTTATATAACATTAATTTACATTCAGTAGTTTACATTCAAGAATTACTAAGTATAGATAGCATAGACCCAATTGTCTCCATCCATCTATATCTGCTTGGATCCTAAGACAATCCTGAGGCCGTTCTCTGGGTGCCCCTGCCAAACGAAGTGAGGCAAGTAGCTACTAAGGCGAGGACTGTTTCGGTTGTGGAATAAGCTTCCCAGAGAGGCTCACCGGGTCCCATTATTGTGGTCTTTTCATCGACAAAGGAACACTTTTTAAAAACCATTTTACCAGGCTCTTTAATCCTTCAATTCTAAAAATTGTCTTCATGCATTTTTAGATCTTTCCACTGTTGCTGGCTTTTATCTTAGTTTCATCTTTGGTTTTATTCTGTTTTAAACTTACGTTTTTATATTGTTTTACTGTGTTATTATTTTTTTTGTTTTTTGCTGTCGTGTAAACTACTAAGCGCAGTAATAAATAAATAAAAGCATGTGCATTTATCAGGTTCAGACCTCGTTAATTCCTTCTCTATCACACACAGCTTTTGGAGTTCCCTCAGTTACTAACACCCCAAATATGTGTTTAGCAGAAGTAATATCCAGCTACATCCATATAGGTTAAGACTGCATTTAGTGCAGGGGTGCAGAACTAAATCTTCCCCCTCTGGGTCTAGCTCTGGCCCTCCAGGGTTCCGCAGATGACTGTGACCCCTTCCCCAGCCCCACACCCTACTGCAACTATCGCTTGTCCTCCAGTTGTTTGGTGGCTTCCCAGCATTTGCCGTTTTTTTCTCCCATTATTGTAGGAGACTATCACCTTGTTAGGTGTATTTCTGCAGACATCTCTTATCAACCTCTTGAGGAAGGCCTTTGAAAGAACACAAGCTGAAATATGTTGGGCTTTGAAATAAAGTATTTTAAGGATCCTGATAACTTGTTCTCCCCTTTTCTGGTTTCCTCCTTTTGGTTTTTCATTCTAAAAGGTCGAAATGTTTCTCTGAGGCGTAGCTATTAGCAGTATGAGCTTTGAGCTAAAATATGCTGATATTGTTGATATTTTGGCCCCCATTTTACCTTCAGCCATGCCCACTAGAATGCAGTCTGACAGTTTCTCCAAAGTTGAATTTTGCCTTCAGGCTGAAAGAGTTTCAATACCCCTGATTTAGAGCTCCTTCCGACAGGGGGGAGGGGGGGAATCGTGTTGCCTTACCATTGGCTATGAAACTGCACCTCTTCCGCTCCAATTTAATGGAAGGAGAGAGCAGGAAGAGAAGTGATCACATGGCTTGTACAGCTTCAATGCAATTTAATGGACAGCACCCTCTGGTTATAGTGGAACTTCCCCTGCACATGGCAGGAAATAGCGACATATATCGGAAGGGTCGGCTTTCCTGAGCCTTTTTTCAAATTGCTAAAACTGGGAAATGGAACAGGAGGCGCACAGGAGGATCACTGAGTCGTCAAAATAACCCGCGAAACTCTGTGAGTGGCCAGTCACGAACGTGCGATACAATGCTTGTTCAAACCAAATTAGTACAACTGATTTGTTTTTTTTAAAAAAATTCTTAAAAAAAGCATGACTTGTAATTCATATATTAAAGGTATTTCCTCCCTACTCATGAGCCAGGTAAGTCCATACCTGCACTGGCTACAAATATCTAAGAGTAAAACTCTATTTTTTGGACAAGCCTCCTTGTGGAGGGGTGAATTCCTCAGCTCAGGCAGCAGAGCCAGGAGTGGTGAATTGTGCACTCCCCCTGCCAGGACTCAGGGGTTCTCTACCCCCTTCTCAAACAGGTGTTACGGAGAGCCTTGTTGGCTGCTTTCCTGCCATGGCATTTGCTGCAGTGGGAAAGGAGGGCTTTCCAGAGCAGCCACCCACCTTGTGGCACTACAGTGGTGCTTCGGAGAGCCCTGCTTACTCCCACTCTCCTGCTGTGGTAAATACAACAGTTGGCAGGACTCTTCCTAGCATCTGCCTACCCTTTGTTTTGCTCTGAGAACCACCCTAGAGTGAGACAGAGGACAAGCAGATAGGCTCTCTTTAGAGTGTAAAGAATGAGCAACTGATCCCCGCCAGTCGTCCTCTGGCTTGGGTTGAGAATCCTCTCAGTACGAATCAGAGGGAGGGCTCTCTGGAGACCCACATTGACCAGAGGAAGTGGCTGGTGCAACTCTTCAGAGTACCAGACAAGCCCAAATACCTGGCTTTCATGGGGTCCTTCCTGAAAGCCAGGCATTGAGGGAAGAGTGTCCCAGGAGATCATCTGTACAATGTTTCCAGCCCATGATAGTTCCGGTACTCTAAATTTCAAATGTTTATAGCTCAGTCCTGTGAAGGGCAAAAAATACATAAAATTGGGAGCAAAGGCTGTAGCTTCCCACCGGTAAGCAAAATACATAGGAGGATGTGGGCAAAAAATGAAGCCTGGGGAGGAAAGAAGCAGGAACAATGGAATGCTGAAACCACAGAATAGAAACCTTCAATCTGTGAAGACTGAAAGTCCCCAAAGACCCAAATGATGCCAATTAGGGACAGGTTTCTGACTAGCTTACTCTGGTGCAAATGCTGCTACAGTAACAGCTCTTTGGGCCAGAGTGCCAATCATGAGATTTCAAAGATGAAATGCAATGTTCCTGTTCCGTTTTTGGAACCTATTGCAATCATACTGACAATATTTTATGTGCAACCTTGCCAGCTAGAAGCTTACATAAACCTTATATTTTTAAAGCTTAGAATCAGAGTATAACTTGAACATACATTGGATACTACATCCAGGTTAGAGAGATTATTCATACATAAACATTTGAGGATACTGCTTGGATAATATGGTTACAGTACCAAAAGTAAAGAATACAAAAAATGTTCTTAAAATTAAAACAGCAATACAGTATGAGTCACATGCTGAGTGTGATGAAGTATCCCAGTCTGGAGACCAATTGGAGTGACCTAAAATACAAACAGGTGTCAGCTTTATAAATAGATTAAAGCCAATCCAATTAATAATGAAGACAATCCAGTTTTGTAAAAAGACCATTAGCCAGAGAGCATTGGCTAATGAGCGGTACAGAAAGTAATAAAATAAATAAATAACATACTCATCCATCGATCACGCTCTGGATTCTCTAGGGAATGAAAAGAAAGTAATGTAAATATTGAATCAAATCTGGTATTCTCCCAATCAATAATATATCTGCTTAATCTGGATAGTTGCTTAGTTTATGAAAAACCTTAAAGCTATTCCCACCATCAACAGCTATTTTTAATAGTCCAAAGCTTTTGTTAATAAATTCAGAAAAATAAATTTTTGCACACCTGTTTACTACCCCGTTTTGACTGTCAATATGTTTACATTCCCATAAGACTGAAATGTAATAAACATCTTGCAAAGTTCAAACCATGGAAACTAGTGAGCCACAGCCCTGATGGGGGCTTCACTAGGCGCCTCTATCTAGCTCCTGGCCTTTCCTCCCAAGTCCCACGTATTCTCCTTGGCCTCCCGTTTTCCTCACTGCTCAACTGATTTGCGGAAACAGATGAGAAGCGCGGTGAAGACAGGGCATGGCTGCAGAATGCACTACTGAATGTGCTCTTCAACCCACCGGCAGCTCACATGTGGAGCACTGAGAAAAGGAAGCCCTCCTCAGCACTCAGCATGGAAGCCATGCAAGCTGCCCATGGAGGAAGCTCTTTCTCCTGAGTAGCTTGTATGGTGTAGGCAATCTTCATGGAGGTTGTGGCTGGGAAGGAGAAGGATGAACCCTCCTTGTGCTGCAATCTCAGCAGAGACCCCACCGCCACCCAGCAATTGGGTTTGAATAAATCTTCCCATTGGAGCGAGTGGGAGGCTTTATTCAGACCTCACTGCAAAGGTGGGATCTTTGTGTGTGTGAATAAACAGCCATGTAATGAGTGAGAATGGGGTGTGTGTTCTACGTATGAATGCCTATGCTTCCAGACAGGCGACTTCTAGTGCTAATGCTCAAAAGGTATTGTGTAGAGATTCCAAATTCTTTTCCTTAATGGATTTTTTTTTCTGGTAATAAAAAATATGGAAGATGTGGTGGGAAAACATAGAAGAGATACAAATTGAAGACATCGTTGTCTGGACTTCCCAAAAATTTCTATCGATGAAGCTTTGTCTGGAAGCGCCCTGAATGTCTGTGTTGTGTTGAATGGATGTGTTGTGCCGGTTGTATCTGGATGTGTATGAATGAGGTGTACATGAGTGTGCGCTTTGGCCCTGTCCACTACTAGCAGGTGGCCCCCAGGGGCTGAAAAAGGTTCCCCACTCATGGTTTCAGCACCCTGGAGAGTTCTTCCTATACAGTAAACAACTGGGGAATGCTTTATGTGGGAAGGGTGACATGCATAAAGCTAAGAGACTTCCTAGACAATCAGTTAAAAATGTCATAGCAACATAAAATCATAACTGTTGCTCCTGTATAGCATTGAATCCTGATGCCTTTCTTAAAGGAAACACTTCTGATAGATATACAGATATTGCATTTCCTAGCATTCAAATCACAATGAGCCTGCTCAGACAACACACTAAGCCATGGTTAGGCCACTAACCCTTTTGCAGCAAATGGCTAGTGAGTGTGTTTAAACCGCGTAGCGACCATGGTTAGGAATGGTTAACAAGCATGGATGTGCGCAAGGGGTGTGCCAGGTGTGCCCAGGCACATTCTAATGTTTCAAGCAATAAGCACTGAATTGAGGGGGACATTAAGTAGGGATCCAGACACAGCAGGAATGTTCCTCTGGCTGTTCTACCACCGTGCTGAAGAATGCCTCCGAGAAAGCACCATTGCTCCTGGAAGCAGAGCAAATAGAAATCGCTCTGCTGGTAGCCTCTCTGCCGGGAGCCACACTTCAAAGAGACCAGAAGGAGGCCACCAAAGGCTAATATTGCCTCATAAGCCCCTCCTCCAGCCAATGTCACCATAAAGCCCCACCAATCTGCTCAATCCCCCCACACACACACGGTCAGGCAAGCCGAACGCGGAGTAGGGCATTAGTGTCTAGTGTTTAATAAATAAATGAATTAAAATAATGTCCTTCACCTTTAAAAAAAAAATCCCTGGGTACACATCCTAATGAACAAGGCACGCTAAGCCATAACGTTGAGCTCAAAATGCTTATGCATTTTGGCTTAGCATGTCGACTGAACAGTGTCGTATTGTTTCTGGAGAAATTGCTATCAGAGATAGCAATGTGGCTACATAATAGTCACAAGCATCTATTGCATTGAGCCCATGCATGACATCACTGAACTCAAGCGAACTAGTCCTTGCGCCTGCACCATTTTTTTGTAATGCCAGCACTGGACCTACATAGGATTCACATAGGAGTTGAAACACAAAAAGTCCCAAAAAATCCTGAGGAACATATATTTAAATGTTGTAATTGCACTTGAGTGAAACTAACAAGGGGCCTTTGCTAGCAACTCCTGTGAGAGGTTCTTCTTTTTCTTTTTCTTTTTAAGCTGAGGCAGAGTTTATCTCTGGCTTTTGTAATGGACAGAAATGGAGACTTCATGGCTATTCTTCCCCAATCTAAGCAGCAGAACTGTTACCACCCTTATCCTTTAACTGCTGAGTGGCTGTTACTTTCTTCCCTTTGAACTGCAATTAGTAGATTATCATGCAAAGACTAAACTGCAATAGGGCCATATTTGAACTCATCGACTAGTTAAGCTGATAAGAAAGTTTGTGCTTAAATTAACAAGATCATGGCCAGGATTATTTTTAAGGGCAAGTCAAAACTTATACCAGGCACTGCAGGACATATGACACCATTATAAATTATTCTTTTTTAAAAAATCCATTCTTGCATGACAAGCTGCTCATGCCAGAATCCCCTCTTCTACACAGCCATTAATTTTTTAAGGAATCTTGTCTTCTTTTGCAGCTGGTTACCCTAGTGAAAAGGTAGACAGTTGGTGGAGTTGATTTACAGAGCCATCCTAGCATTTGGTGCGGAAAGCCGTGATGTTAGAGCCTCCAAGCCTCCAAACCCCAACCGGCATGAGCCCAAACAGAGAGAGCAGTAGCATTTCTTCTTTTTTCCTGTCTAAGTCATTGTGTGTCTTTTAAAAAAAAATGAATTCCCTCCTTTTGGTTTCAATGGGGGGGGGGCAACTGATCTATGCTAGCTCCAGGGCTGATGTAGATCAGCAGCTGGTTTGGGTGCATGTTTGGGGACCATATCCACAGCCTCTCCTGCCATGGCTTCTTTCCCCACTTTCTGACATTCGAGTTCTAACATCAGAAAATATCTTGCTGTGGAGGTTTCCATGGTGGCTGGGAAGGGGTATCCAAGAGGACCTCAGAAGGGGAATTCTGACCCAGGGACCATAGGATTGCAGCCTTAGCCTGTGTGCCATCTATCGGGGAGGCAGATTCCTAGGTACTTGAATTCTACATACTAGCAGTTTGGTCAACAACCACAGAGAATTTTAAAAGTTTCAATCTTTCTTAATTTGAAACTTGCATATGATCTGCTTGATGCCAAGAATGTGTATGATATTCCATAGTGGCCGTTCAGGAAGTCATATAAATGGTTATGAGAAAGGAAATGGCAAACAAATGCCATTCCCACAACTAACTACATGGATTTATCTTTAAACCAGGGGTGGGCAACATGCATCCCATGGCTGCATGTGGCCCCGCTGGCCTCCCTCACACACAGAATATTTTTTTTAAGTTCTGAAAAAGTCAAACAATCTAAATTTGACCTTGTTTGGTGCTCTGTAGTGCTACAGGCACAATTTTTCCCTCTCATATATTTATTTTTAATTCATGTTCAGGTTGCCTGGCATACTGCAGTTCACACATGCGTTATTGACTGAAAATGGTCCCTGGATTTCCTGAAGTTGCTCAACCTTGCTTTAAATCAATTTGTTTTGGAAGTAAACTCTATTAATATAAAAGTATTTGTAATCACAGAATTCACTGCAATTTAGTATTAATCAAATGAGAAAATATCAGTTCTTTTGTAACCCTAATGACAGAATCCTTACCACATAGCTGGTCTACGCACGTTTCACCATTGCACTCACTACATGGTATTCCTTTTTTGTAAGGTTGCACTGGATAATTCCCACTGCAAAAGCAAAGGCAATTATGTCTGAATTTATGAAACAGATAAGATTATATCCAATTAAATTGTTACAGCAACATAGTATGAAGGAATATTTTGAAGACTTCAATATTTCAGATACGGTGTATGTATTTTTAAAGGCAGAAAAGGAAAATATCTCTCTGCCCTCTACAGATATATCAGAAGTTTCAAGATTCAAGTTCAGATTTTATTAACTTTTCAACCAATATCATTGGCTGTTCCAGGGATTTACCTCCAGGGATTTACCTCCAGAAACATGAACCATTCCAACTTTAATACATGTAAGTAGAAATATAGACCCAATATTTTTATAAGGAAGCATTCATTTTAAAGGTTCATTAAAAGTACTAATTTTAAAAATATTATATTCAGATAGTGAAATTGTTTGTGTATATTTTAGCATATGTGTAACAATGTTATTTAGGTCATTCCATAAAAGGAATTGCATCAAGTAAGAAACAACTAAAATGAGTTAATAAAGGAGGAAAATATCAAATCTCTTACTATTATTATTTTTTGCTGACAATCCTAATCATGTTCACTTAAAAGTAAATCTAACTGATTTCAGTGATTTTAAAAAGAAGTGTGTTTAGGACTGCTATCTTAATCCCAAACATACTGGCAACCGTTTAAGTGTATTTTTGTGAATTAATAGAGCAATCCTATGGACCGTAGACAGTGTCTGGAGGGCCATAAGATTGTTCACTGTACTGGTTCTGACTTCAGAGCCAGTAAACCATGCTCTCCTTTTCTCCCCCTCCCACTCATAGCCAGTGTAGAAAGAACCACACCAGCTACCTCTCCATGCTCGGGGGTGGGGAGGGGACCAAGGAAGTCTCACATCACTTCTTATGCTCACCCCAACCCCCTTTCCTCCCACTCCAAAGTTCCACAGCTAGATGGCGAAATCACCTGTCTAGCAAAAATGCAGGGCAGCTGAAGCATGGAGGCGAGAGGACCTCCTCTGTGCTTTGGCCACCCTGCATAACGGTACTCAGCAGACTCCGACTTTGGAAGCTGCCAACTATTAACATAGGATTGAACCCTTACACAGTTAACTGTCCATTAATTTCACTGAACTTTAGTTAAGTATAGACAGCTTGCTCTGGGTTGTGTTAATTGTATTTCAGAGTTGGTTGTTAGGCATCCATTATTAGAAACTATTTACATTTAGTTACAAGAATGTAACAATCAGCACCAGTATTGTACACTTGGAAACAGGGATTCTACGGTACTTTTATCTCAGACTTCCATTAACTAGAGGTATATTTGGGGTTGCTTTAATGCTCTTATGATTATGTGTTATGGCTATAACACACCATCTTTTCTAAAGCCAAGCAAACTTATTGTGTAGCACAGCCAGGGAATATAAATGAGGTAGAAGTGGTACTTGCAGTTATTTGACCCCTGCTGAAGCTCTGTCCCAGTAAAAAGAGATCAGGTGTCTTGGCTTTGAGACTTTTGCCTGGACTATGGCTTGAATGATTGGGCTATAAACCAACACTGACCTGGTTTGCATGTAATGACAACCCATAATTTAGACAACCCATGGGTCTTTGTGCTTGAGGGGGAAAGAGCAAACACACTGGCTGAATTCGGACGACACAATAAGCAACTGGGGGCAGGGAAACAATCATCAGTTGTATTGACTATCGTGTCATCCGAATGCTGCCATAGTCAACTCAGCACTGATCCTAATCCACATCAAAGTTGATTATTTTTTACCATGTTGTGTGGGGAGTACCCCCTAGATGAACAACTGTAAAGTTGATTATTACCCCACCATTGATTATCGTGTTGTCCGAATTCAGCCACTGCCTCCTGTGCATTGCCTTCTGCATGCCTCCCACTTCCACTGTTAATCAACAACCTACGATTGGTTCATTTGTAGGTTGCTGAGTGTGACATCCAAACCTAGACTGCTGGGTTAGCAACTAAATCACCCAGAAGTTAACCCATGGTTTGTTGTTGGGTAAACCACTAGATTGTTTAGCCCCTAAACAACCCATCAGTCTGGGTTTGGACATTACGCTCAATATCTTACAAAGGAGCTGATTGTAGGTTGATTAAAAGTGAAAATGTTGGGCGTGCAGGAGGCAGCACTCTCTGTGTATTCCACTTGTCCCCAGCAACCCAGGGTTTGTTTATCTCGGGGCTGTTATTATATATGAACAACACCATTAAACTGAATCTATGCAGTTAACTGGTTTGTGGGCAAAAGTGCCAATGTGCTTTCTAGTGGACTAAGGATGTCCCTTTGGAAAGAAATTTAAGTGATAATGCCATAGTGATATCAAATTAATACTGATAAGAGATATCATCTAAACATATCTGGATCATTTGGGACTGATACAGCACTTAGATTACAGCAGTTTCAGGTCAGTAAGATATGGGCATGAGTCCCTTTACTCAGAATGTGCAGAAGAATACAATCCCCCCATTATCTCTATTAATTTAAACATCTTTAAAAATATTGGAAAACTGATATACGCTGGTCCATAGTTGCAGACAAAATATGCTCCACTAGAAAATCCTTTATAGCCTGAAACTCTCTGGCAGAATTGGACTGCACAGCCAACTTTGTAACTTCGTGCCCAAACAACCTAAGACAGAGAAAAGAATTACATTATATAATTTGTATAGGACAGCATAAATTGTCTAGCTACAGTTAAGCTACTGGACTATCAATTAAAAACTGAGGCAATAATTACCTTGCGGGTATTTAGGTACATAACTTTAGCCTTAGCTTTTGTTTCTCTGAGATATATTGCAACTCTCCCTTAGCACTATTAATTAGGCCTATTTCTTATATTATTGCTATGAGAATAGGGAATATACCTTCTGTTTTCTTCTGATGTTCTCTTTTGATTCCTTGAACTAATGCAGGGACAAGTGGCCAGATGATGTCAAGGGGATGGGGAGCTCCGTGCCTCATTCTGCACAGAGAAAGCAACTCGTCTGGTGCTTTCAGGAAGGAGTTCGGTGCTTCCTACCCACACCAGTTGCATCCTATTGGGGTGCAAGTGGTGCAGGTAGGGAATTACCCAAAGCTTGCATGAGCTGATCCTGCAAGCCCCAGCCAAGTCTGAGGGATTCCCTATCAGAGAAAATAGGGGGATTCCTCTCCCCCACCTACCCCAGCCTCCAGGCCATGGGGGGGGGGGGGGCTGGGGGAGGGTGCCCAACCCTCCACAGGCTAGATTAGGCCCACAAGTTAGAGATTTCCCTCTGGACTAAAGGAACAGAGGTTTCAAAGACTGTGTTTGGATATGACAACAACCAGAATTACTGAGAATTCTGGATTATTGCTAATGAACAGCATGCTTATACACACTGGCTGATTGCCCCCACCTAGCATTTCCCCTGTGCAAGAACCCTGGCATATTGTTCCCTTAACAAATCAGGAACTTCAGACCCTGCCTTCAGATTCTGTTTTGTTACGGGAGCAACAAGGCAGAAGTATAGGTTTAGGCACAATGCGAATCTTTGCTTCCTCATCAGTTTCTGGTTCGTTTAGCTACTCCTGCTGGCAAAGAGCCAAATAAGGGTGATCTGGCAGTATACCCAAGTATGCTACTCATGAATAATTATCCAGAATTCTAGTTTATTGTTGCATCTGAATGCAGCTAATGCACTGATGAGCAAGGGGTTGTGATTTTGCAAGCACACACGTGTATGCGATAGAGAAGCTGTGCGTGCCTTGCTTGTAGTGAGTATGCATGGCTGATTTTCATGGCCAATTTTAAAATTGCACCAGGAAAAAAATAGACCCTACTCTTGCAATATACTTGTGCAACTGAAGCCAGAATTTGTATTTATATGCCCATGTTTCATATTTGCTGTGTACTTAATTTATAGCTTCTAGTGGCAGAATGGGGAAGGAAGGAATCACCTGAGTATAATGGCCACAAACATTAGTACATCCATTGTTCTCAAAGTTGTAATATTTCACTTCATCATACCAGTTCTGGACAGCATGTTCTACAGAGAACAGAGAGAGTGAGCCAATCCAAAGATTTTCTCCAATTGGAGTAAAGTTAGGGTGAGCCTTCCCAGGAGTTTTAAGATAGATATTATGATCAAAGTGGCATTTCTTTGCCCATGCTTTGGCTGTCTTTGCCAAAGAAGGGTCCCAGGTCTGCAGAATTAAAAGACAAATTGATAGTTTAATTGATTGTGCTTTTTTTTACAAGTATATTTTACATCATTATCTATTGCTCTAGACAAAATATAATATAGACTAGTGGATGCATTTACATTTCTTGAATCCCAGTATCATGCATAACCACTAATATAGTGCTTTACCAACAGAAAATATATATTAAGCTGTCTTCTTTGTTGCTTTCTTGCCTTTGCTTCATGCCTTCCCCACTTCCTTAAAGTCTGTACCTTGTTAAAACCTGCAACTGTTTTCACTTTGAGTCATAAAATTAGCTTTTTCATTGCTTTACATTAAATGGCCTGTGCAATGTTTTCTGTGTCCTTCCCTCTAATAATTCGTATTCACAAATTGGATGGAACAGATTTACAGGAGATGTACATTGGCAAAGTCCATTCTGCAGGCTTCTTAATTTGTTCGAACAATTCATGGGAGAAGGAGTTCAATTAAGGTCTATAGGATCTACTGCTTCTCTCTTGTCTCTTGGAAACAGATGGGATATGCTTAGTTTCACAAATTTCTGTTGTCTCTTATTCACTTATATCCTCTCACACATAGACTATCTGACCAGTTGCTCCAATTTCATACACATACACACACACACACACACACACACACACACACACACACACACACGGTGGGTGCTCTCTCAGACAAATCAAGTTCCCCACCTAAGGTAGATAGTTTCCATAATTGAAAAAAAGGGTAGTGGGGAGGGGGAAGTGAACTTACTCTGCCCAAATGCTCTGCTGCTAGTAACTCTAGTTGCAGGCCACTATCCTCGTACCCAAGGTTATCACACAGATGGAAAACCATGGGAAGAGGTCACCATTTTTAAAATTTGGGGCATGCTGTACCTTCTTGTTACATGGGAACCTGGCGGGGGGAGGTTGTTGGGATGGTTGACAAGCCACCTGGGATCCTAAAATAGCTCATGGGTTCTGGGTGACTTGTCAACTACCGCAACAATCCACCCTCACCTGTTTTACATGCAATGATCAGCAATGTTGCACCTGCAGGTGCTGCAACCCACCGTGGCTTATTATGGTGGCCATGACAACTAGGTTAGAGAGAAAAGAAAGGCTGGATCATTGAGAGAAAATCTGTCTAGAGTGAAAATAATTTGGTGGTTCTTTTTCTGCTTATGGAAGGTACTGACGATAAAAATAACTTCTGTGTTTTAAAATCTATTTTTCTCTTATAAAAACAACTCTTGAGAGGGTGATGTTGAAAGTATGCTCTTTGGACATGCAAAATGACCTCTTAGGGGTTTTGTTGCTGTTGATAATAGCTGTTTGATCTTTAATGCTGGTGGCTACTTGAAAATACTAGAATGTGAATGTCACACCTATTAGTTAGGGAGACCACAGTTTTGTATATACTGGTTGGCAGAAGATTAAAAGAAGTAGGAATTAATGGGGAGAAAAAGCAAAAGACTGAGTTTCTGCAAGTAACTGGCAATAAGCAGTCTTTTGACAGGTGTTTCCAGGATTCAGTGTTACTTCTGGGAAACTAATGGTGCTTTAAAAACTAGTAATGTCCATCTTATCTGCGTGCCTTTTCTCCATATTCAACTTTTATATGTTTAAACCAATTGATATTACAGAACCCCAGACTCCAGTACTTTCTCCTCACAAGGAAACTGACCCTATAAAAGGCAAAACCTGAAACTTCCTACCCATGGAAGAAGTGGGAGCACAAAACAGCATATGCTCTTTGCCTTCTGTACAAAGATAGGGAAAGTTTTCTTACCATATGATACATGTTGCTTGCTGAGGGGCTCACCCTGGATCGAAAATAGTTGTGCTTGTTCACACAGTCCTGTATAAACTGTTGATCTTCTATATCAGGTAAGGAAATTGGATTATAAGTATAACAGTAAACAGAGAGATCCAATAATATCCAAAGTCCACATAACAATCCGAATTCCATTCTTCTTCTGAATCTTTGGTTGCCTACTAGATACTGAAAGGTTTTTTTTTGTTTTGCCTCATGCACAGACCTCTGATGCGCTGTATTCAAGATTGCACTTATAAGGAAATCCTATTTGAACAGTTTCATAGTAACAGGAAAGAGTTGCTTCAGCACTCAAAAAACAAATGTACAGGAAGTGGTTTCTTTAACTTCTGTGTGGAAACAAACAAAAATAGAGAAGTCCAACTACTGTGTTTTTAAGTGATGGATAAACAGTTCTTTCTTGGTTTCTGGAACATAACAAGGATATTATCTGTCTTGACATTAAGAAATTATCCGTCTGTGCAGCTTCCATTCAGTTGAATGGGAATTGTTCAGAACAAAATATCCAGTGGAATATGATCAGAATTTCTTCCTGCAGAAAAATATGCAAGCACAAAATTGTTAGGATTAAAAAAAGCTATTCTCAAATCTTTCCTGCAAAATTAGATTTTGCTTTTGAACAGGCATTTCCATATTTGCCACCTTCTTTACTCAGCACTCCTGAAAGACAAAAATACACTAGACTTGTTTAGGACAAATTTTGACTTAGATTGTGTAGATAACTGTTGCTTAGAAGCTAGTGGAGTGATGTTGCACCCTCCATAATGAAAAGCTCCTGTTGGCTTCTCAAACGGTTAAGATACAAACCTCATATTTGTGAACTGCTGCCACTGATCTTCCTCAGCTCAGCATGGCAAGGAACAAAAAC
The DNA here is from genome assembly GCA_029215795.1 of Anniella stebbinsi. Lineage (NCBI taxonomy): Eukaryota > Metazoa > Chordata > Lepidosauria > Squamata > Anniellidae > Anniella > Anniella stebbinsi. The sequence goes on from JARDYH010000003.1 coordinate 54,369,230, forward strand.
TGAACATAATGTATAAGTTCTTGCTAAAGCTTTTGTGGGAGTCATTGTATCAGTACTGTAAGTACACAAGAAGCTTTCTTCAGACCTGACTAAAGGAATCCCCTGCTCCCCACACCACTGTTACAGGACTTAACCAGTGCAAGCTTGTGCCAGTCTCCATAGCAGCCGGCCAGGAGAAGCTGTAGCTGCACATTCTCCAGCCAAGGATTCCTGAGCTTAGCAACTTGAACTGTCATACGAAGTACACCAAGCAGGAGATATTGTTCTATTGTCTAGGACCAAATCTACATGGAAACAGTATGAGAAGAGCTTTCTACTTATACCCAGATTTTAATGATATTGCTTTGGTCAGTCAGCAGTACATGAAACAAGAAAAGCAGAGTATACACTATTTAAAACCTGCTTTAATGGGTAGGCCTGACCCAAGTCAGGTTGCCGCATAAAGTGCAAGGGACCCACTGTGCCCCCACAGCCCCCTCCCCTCCGCCCCCAAGAAGCAGCACCCGCTCAGTTGCCCATGCGCCTTGCCTCTCAACCCTGCCTACAGCCAGGCAACTTACTTTTCCAAGCATGGATATACACACCTGCTTCACCTGCACGCTGCCTCTGTCAGGTCTTTCTGTCTTCAGGATCCACACAATGCCTGTGTACCTATCCAGCGCAGCTCCTGAAGGCAGAAAGACCTTACAGAGGCAGCGTGCTGACAATATGGGCACATGTGTCCCCACTAAGGAAGTAAGCTGGCTGACCTGGCCGGCAGGGTCGGGACCCAAGGCACAGCAAGGAGGGAAGTGCATGGTGGATGGGTGGGTGGGGGAGTGAACGAGCGGCGGCGGCTGCTGGCAGGGCCTGCCGGCTGCCTGCATGGCTGGCAATAAGCAGCAGTCCATTTGCAGAGGAAGAGCACCACTCTTCCCCTCCTACACCAGCTTCCTTCCGCTTAATAGTAAGGCCGGTCCTGGCGCAGGAGCACTGAAGAACAGCATCGGCAAGGGCTGTTAACCCTTGCCTTGCTGTGCTGAGGATGTCTTGCCCAGGTAAGCCCTCCTGGCGCAGGTGGGTGTGGCACGGATTCACCACTCTTTCCACTCCCCGTCTCCTCATGCAGGAACTTCCTCCTGCTTCATATAAGTCTGGCTCTGTTAATGGGTCAGCCGGCATTTGAAACTACCATACTTTGGGGTTGGGTGGGTGGAGTCCAGTGAATAAAACTGAATGTCATCAACTGCCTAGGTGATGCTCAGCAAATGAGTGAAGCTTGCTCCCCACCCCTCTCCATGTTCCTCTGCTGAAGGAAGCCCATATTTCAATATCATGGTACTGTGAAGCAGTGAAAGGGTAAAACCACAGTATATATCACTACTGTGATATAGTGCAAAGTGAAAATAAACAGCAGAGAAGTGCCCTATATCCAAAACACGCAACAGTGAAATGGTGAATGAAACACTTATTTTTCTCAATAGCGCAACTGCAACGTAAAACTAAATAGTAGAGATGGAAAGGGGAGAAGCAGGAGATAGCACCAAGTCCCCTATTTCAAAAGCATGGAACTGCGAAGTGGTGAAAGGGTGAAACTGCAGTATTGCGAGGTCACAGTACTGCGAAATAGCGAAAAGTAAAAACAGTGGAGAAGGGGGAGCAGTAGTAGTGAAAGAGTGAAACAGCGCTATTGCGAAATAGCACTACTGCAAATTAGTGCTAACTGGTGAGAAAAGAAGCCTAAGCCTGTGTCCAAAAAGTGAACTACTGCCAAGGGCAGAAGAAAATGAATGTGGGGAGGAAAGGGGACAGCTCCACCCTTGACTGGATCACAGCCAGGTCATAAATACACCCCCCAGCATACAGGAATTATTTTGGGGGAATGGTATACATTGCCTATGAACCACACAGGAGCCACCTTAAAGAAAAAAGATGCAGTAAAACAACTTCCCGAAAACACCCCATCTTCAGGGGAAGGCTGCAGAATTGCTGTTGAGTGGCAACAATGTCATGTAAATAAACAAGGCCAGGTTCATAGTACATATTCCAGATCTGGCCACTCTAGAGACATCATACTACTTGCCAATTGCTGGGTTGATGGTGTATATTGCTATTCTTTCTGTGCCTGTAGAGGGCTCTGTGACCTATCCCTACTTGGAGATTGACTTTAGGCCCCAGACTCAGACCTTGCTGTTAAAGCCCTGGGTTGCTTAAGTAGAATCCTTTAACACTGCTGAAGCATTGCTTTTCTGAGGAAGAATTAAAACAGAGATTTCACAGGACTATATTATGCAGCAGTGCCCTTTCCCCCAAGTCCTAGATAAGTTCCTCTTATGCTGTTAATTCACATGTAGAGCTCCATCACACCTACTTTTTTCCCCTGGTATGCACCCACGATTTTGACCTTTGTTTCATTAGTGAGGCAAGCGCTGGTCCCTTTCACGATCGTTGCTATACTGGGGATTCGCTTTTCACTTGTTTGCTTTCCCGTTATTGTGCCTGCCCCACCCCGCCCAGCCCCACCCCTTCCCCTTCCAGTTCATTGGTTCTTTTTGGGTGATGGATGTCGGAGCCTGTCGCCGCTTGCTCTGGCTTTGGTGTCTAGCATTTTACTGATTCAACGTTTAATCGGCTGGGTGCTTCTGCGAGCAAGGAGGGAGGGGTTGGAGCAGCACAAGCCTGTTAGACTGGCTCAGCACAAGCCTGTTCGTTTGACACAGTATGCTGGAGGAGAACCGCCCCACCCTCCTCTTTTGTCAGCAAGCACACGTCCTCAACAAAGGAAATTGCGCGAGGACACCAATACATGGGGCAGAAGGGTGCTTTAATCCCGCATGGAGGGAATAAACCGGACTTTCCTAGCTCTAGGAAAATAATGGAGGGGAAGAGGCAGGGTAACTGCAGGACAGGTACGGGGTCATGTGAGTATCGCGTTGCAAAACAGCAAACCAAGCATGACAAGAGTGCAATAAAACACTGGTGTGATGGAGCTCGTAAAGTCCCATTCAATAAAGATAATCAGTAGCATCAATAAAAAGTTTATTGTTTGTACATTCAGCCAGTTTTATTGATCTTGGTGGGGGCAATAGTGATGAATGGCCAAATTGCCCCTTGCATAGTCCTCTCTGAATTGCCTCAATGAGAGTTCCTGCTTCTATGGGGGTGGAGAGCTTTAATTACTGAATTCCTGTTTGTTTATGTATTGCTTTATGATGAAAACAAAATGTGGAAAGCAGTAAATAGAGCCTTCTCCACTGTAGGAACAGAAACTGGCATTGAGCAATTCAGAGAAGCTATACAAGGGACAATTAATGGGCTACTATTCACTAACGCCACAGCTGAGATCAACAAGAAGCAGCAAAACAGTATATATTTATATACAATGTATATCTATTCTTTTCTGATTTTAAAAGTATTCTCTAGACATTAAGATGGAACAAGTAACTTTTTATAATATGATAAAATTGCAAGAATAATATAAAATGATGACATTAATCAAAATGACTTTAAAAATAAGGTGCAGGAAAATACTTTTAATATCCATGTAAATGTGTGCTGCTAGTTCTCTTAGATACTAACAGGAGTATTAATTTTTGTGCTATGTACATATCAAATAGTTTATGTTTGCAAACTTAAACCTCGATAACGTTGTAAACAGTAAACAGCTGTGAATGCTAGAAGCATTACTGATGGTCTTAAAACTGCAACAGCAATACAGTAGTCATCAACTTAATTCGGTGTTCCCACAGTGGAAACCATCATGCATAGCCTACTAAAACAAATTAAAATAATTTTTACTGAACATTAATTTGCTTTTGAATTAAATTTAAGATATAAAATGTAACCCTAATACTTACGCTTGGTGTTTTCTTCTTCACGCTCAGGATTTCCTGGAAAAGGGGGAGATAAAAGACTTTTTTCTTGAACTTATTAGAAAATCTTCTTACAGCGTGAAATGATGGAACCCAGAAACTGGCTTTCATGACTGTGGTAGTTGCCTTTATCTGGTTTTTCATGAATATTACTCCATTCAATTCTATACTTACCACAGAGATTATTGTGACAAGTGTCTCCTTCTGGGCATGTGCTACATGGCTGTCCTGCTTTATAAGGTCTAAATGCATAGTTTCCCCTAAAGAACAACATTTTCATAATGTAATATAGTATTCAGTACAAAAGCTAAGCTGATGATTGAAATGCAAACTATTACAAATATATAAAATACATAAGAATACGGTAGTATAAGGTTTATTACTAGAGTTCCCCCAGACTGATTTTTCTCATTTTTATTTTAAACTAAAGCTTGAGCTGTGTAGATTACATATGCAGAAAATTTTGAAACTTTGAAAAAGTTCAAAGCTCAAGCTTTAATAGAAATCAATTTCTTCCACATTAAACAGGCAGGGCAGCCCCTCTGCCAGCAGGATGCTCAGCCACTTAGTGGGCAAACAGGCAACTTGCCCACTACTATCCCCTGAAATATTGGCTTAACTCTTTGGCTGCTTCTAGATGAAGGGCTCCTAGTGCTACCGATCAAAGGTATTGCGCAGTAATTCCTTCTTTTTTCTCCTTAACAGATTTTTGCCCATAAGGAAAAGGATAGAAGAAGCAGTGGAAACAAATGGGAGAGCTACAAGTGGAAGATGTTTTTGACGGGACCCTCTGTAAAATTCTGAATGAAGTAGGGCAATGGCACCACAAAAGCCACATCTGGACAACAATAAAGCCCAGCAGGCTTAATCAGTGGTCTGCATGAGCTGGTTGTGCATCCTACAGTACAATTCTCTGAAACATCACTATGAGGGGTGCTGTGGCAGATATGTAAGACTTCCTCATCTGATCAGTTGGTGTGAAATGAGTCTCTGAAAGCCACTGATATAGAAAGTCTGAAAGCCACTGGTTTAGATGATTCATTAACTGGATCACTAACTGGAGTTTTAAGATTATTGCCAGTTCAGTACAGTCCTCCAAAGGAACAAAATTATTCAGTAAGAGTTAGTTTAACAAATGAAGTTAAACCATATCTACTTTGACTGACAGTGTCTCTTCTGTTGCTCAAGCAGATGTCTTTCTCAAGACCTGCTACCTGATCCTTTACCTGGAGATATTAGAGTGACTGAATCTGGGACCTTCTACATGCAAATTATGCATTCTGTTACTGTGCCATGGCTTCTTCCTGGTATAGAAGTTTAGGATCCAGATGAAAAAATGATTAGATTTCTACTGTCTCATGTTCTTGAGTTCTTAACTGTTTTAGAACTCTTCATGGCTGTTTGTTTTAGATAAGACAATCCATTGTTAAACATAGTCATGCCTGGATAATGCTTTTGAAATCATTAATAAAAATGTGAACCAACTTACAAAATCCAAAATTACCACCCACAGTAATGCAACTGCAAATAGCCACATAATTTTGGATATCAGAATACTTTTTATATGAATAACAGAGTGAATACAAATCTAAGCTAATTATAATATATTTGCTTTAACATTTGTTAACTTACTGTGGACCATCATTGCACATGACATAATCAATATTTCTATGGCGATCCAGTTTATGGCAGAAAACAACAGCACAGCCAACCTTATAAGTAGTAGCCCAAACAAGCTGGAAAAAAGGTTTTATTTTACAAAATAAGATAGAAGCTCTGCTAATAGTTACCCACCTCTAAAATTAAGTTTATCCTCAGATTTCTCCCCTGCACTTTTATGGGTATTTGGCCAAAGACACCTGTGTACCTTATATTAGTATTCAGCAGAAATGGCTCTATGTCAGAGCAGCAATTACCATACCCTGCAATATTAAATATGTTATATGTGTGGCACAATCCTATGCATGTTTAGAGAGAGAAAAATCCTACAACTCCTAGCATTCCCCAACCAGTAATGCTGGCTGGGGCATGCTAGGAGTTGTAGGACTTCTTTCTAAGCATGCATAGGATTGCACCCTTGAAGAAATTAATATTATCCATTGTTTAGTTTTGGGATACAAATCAAGCAAGTTTTGTAACCATCATCCTATGATTTAACAGCACACTCAATTCTCCAAGTGCTAGTCCAAGTAGCCAAGACAATACCATTCAAAAACAAGAGGGAGGTATCAGCAGGTTAAGGTGAATTCCAAGGTTTGCAGAAATATAAGCAAATGTTAGAACCCTCTCAAAACTGTCCAATGAGGACTGAGCTTGCGCAGTGGCCACAGAATGCTGGCTGACTGTTGGAGGGGAGGAAAAATGGAAAACCTGGGCAGGGGCAGGAGGAATGAAATACTGCATGTCTGGTTGGCTGGAACCCTGAACAGTACACTCAACATTTTCTTTCAAGTCACACTTGTGTCCTACAAATTATAATTTGTTTTGAATTTTAGCAACATTCTGTGTATTGAAAGTGTTATGCCACTAAGTACTATAATAATTATGATATGTAAACATATCAGTCAATCAAGTTTTATTGTATGACCAAAGTTGTCACAATATTCTATAATCAGAGAAAGTGAAGCACACATGATCAAGGCTATCTATCAAGAAAACAGTAATGCAAATAATCTGCCCTATGCCAATTTTACCTTACACATTAAAACATGAAGAGCAACAAAAACATTCCTAATCTTGGCTACTTGCACAGCAAACTGTGCAACTTAAGTGGTATACCTAACATTATTATTTGATTTTTTAAAATCAACAATTTGATAAAATAGTCAACCCTGCACCTTATCAAAGAAGTGTCTATTATCTTCCTTCCAGGAATTATACAAACAATGATATAGGGTAGGTCTTTTATTATCTTCATACCACAAGGGGGAAGTACTTTCATGGTACTGTTAAATCATCTCTTCACCTCAGATTATATTAACTGGAATTTTAGTGAAATAAATGCTTGCTTTAAACTAAACATTTACTTAAATAGATAATTTGCTTATGCATCAGAAGAACATGGGTGCAATACAAAGTTTCTTGTCCTCCTAGCTATATCTATCCTCCAATTTTGCTAAACATTCACAACAAAGTACTAAAGAAGACTCTACTGGTGTTTACTTTTGGAGTTTGCTGCCGTTTGATTTATTTTTTGTTTTAATATTGCATACTACTTTGTACATTTTAAAGTAGCATTACAAACTAAGAAATAAATAAAATAAACATCTGTGCCCCCACCCCAACTACAGAGTATCTCCTAACATTGGGAGTTGCTTGATTGCCAGATATTGAATGGCATCCTACTTCACTTTGGACACATTCACGCCAGCTTGTTTTTGGGGATACACCCAAAACATCCTGGCACCATTCATACCAAATTCCACGTGAAGTCACTGTTTATTGTTCTGTCTTCTTGGGAAATTAAATTCGTTGCCTATTGTGAGTTAAGCCCAATGGGTACTTATTCATACATTGTTCTTGAGCTGCTCTTTGCTTGGGTACACTGTGTACAGGGGGAACTTACCAGGGCATGTACAGGCTATTCCAAGACAGTTTGTTCTTCCTTTTCATGGTAAGAACTCTGCTGGTATGTATACATATGCCCTACAAGACTTAGTGTTGGCTTTCTGCCAGTAGCTCAGGGAGCTTTTACAAGTATTGCAAAAAAGAACCATTCTGATCTATAATGGCCTGTAATTTATGTAAGCTCATTAGAACTGAAAATTGAAATGATTTTTTTTCATTCAGAAATGCACAAATTAGCTTTAATTTCAACCGTTCTATGTTATTTATAAAGAACCATTACTGTGATTGCTTTAAAAAAGTATGATTACAGAGCCCCTATAATAGCTAGTTTATATATTTGTTGCCTCAAGCAATCCAGGTCCTTCACGTTTTGCCCCCAAATTAAAAATTACTTGAACGGATAATAAAAGTTACCTGAGAATAATCCCTGCATAGTTGTGTACATGATTTGTTTTGGTAATTGTAGAAAATTACCTTTGAGTACCATGCATTCATGGCTCCAGTAAAATTAAATGGTCTTCTGCGGGCATTTCCATACCATATATTTTCTCCAGGAGGATTAAATTTAGGATCAGGATGGCCTCCTCCTATTTTCTTCCTTAATTGGTTATGTTCAAAAATGAATCTTTGTCCTCGTGCTCTAGCTATGTTAGCTAAAGCAAGATCCCATGTCTGAAAAATATGAAGGTATATAATCCGCTGATTTTAACTACATTTTTATTAACCAACTTCTATTATGGGTATAAATATACTAATGTAACATCTTCAGTTCTCTTAAAATTTTAAATACAAATATTTATTTGGATGACTTTGCATCAAGTTATTTTCCTGCTAAGATTCTGGTGTATCTAGTGAATAGTCTGTTAGCAACTTAGGCATTTATAGATACTCACTGCAGAGTAATTCTACCAGTGTCGGGGAGGGAGAACCTATGGTGGGAGAATCTTGATGGCTATGTGCTACCTCCAGTATCAGAGGCAGTAAGCCTATATACACCAGTTGCTAGGGAACATGGGTGGGAGCATGCTGTTGCACCGTGTTCTGCTTGTGGGTCCCTGGTCAACAGCTGGTTGGCCACTATGCGAACAGGGTGCTAAACTAGATGGACTCATGGTCTGATCCAGCATGGCTCTTATGTTAAGAACTGCCAAATTCAAAGCTCTGCTGAGCTCTTGCTAGGGCTGAAGGTGGTGGCAGTAGCTTTTCCCACCCCCACCCCCCTCTTATTTTCCTACCATTGCTTCCAGTGGGAGGAAAAATAACTATGGTAGGCATGAGTTGAGGGTAACCTGAGGCTTTGGATCCTGCAGATCACATGACTCACTCACCATCTGCCCCCAACAGTGAGCTTTTCCTCTACCCACAGATCTCCCTCTCCACTTGTGAAAAGGCAGGTCTGAAATATCCTCTGGTTTTTAGGACATCCTCCCCAGGGCCATAAGATGGTGCCCTTAAAGAGTGACATTTTTTTTTAAAAAAAATCATAATGAGAGAGCTTGTAACTTGATGGAACTACAATATTTAGTCTTTTTTCCTTTCTAAAATGTATATCTCACTTTCTCCAAAAGCAATTACCCTTAAAAATTTAAAGCAATCACTGATAAAAATAATACAACACTGACTTAGTAAACAAAGCAGCAGCAATAATGCTAAAGTCAACACTAGCAGAAAGATCTAAATTAGTCATCACACAGATATTGATTAGAGTATACAATCAGAGAATATGGCAGCCAGGGGCAGTGCTACGTACTGAAAGGATCTGGGGCTTAGGCTCATAGGATTTTTTTTGGTATGAATTCACACATACTAATTATATATGCAATTAAATGTGCTTAATTAGAAATAATTACTAGAATTTAACATTTATAGAAAGCAAGCTAATTCACTTCTTGCTTATTTTCAGGACAGAACTGTGCAATGTCCCAAACTGTGCTTGTTTAAAATTTACCGTCCTTGCACTCACACTTTTCCTTGGTCTTTCATGCCCAAATCCAGATGGAGACGATGGAATGCCTGGGACCAGCAAAGAGCTGTATGGCACCATAGACATTAACCAATTAATTGCAAACTCAACATGGCACACTGTCAAGGGAGTTTGGGAATGTACTGTAGACTATAATAAACCATAACCATAGGTTGCAAACTTACACTATTATTAGCGAGTAACCCCCGTTAAACATAGTGGGAGTTACTTCCGAGTAAATCCTCACTTGTACTCCCCGCCCCCACCTCACCAACTAGCTCAACAGTACCAAACAGAGATTTGAAGATTGGAGGACATCGCTTTGCTGCTCCTGCCTCCAAAAGTGGCTCCTCGTTTTATTTAAAATTGTCGTAGACTCCCTCCCCCAGTTCTTGGCTTCTAATTAAGCTCACGTCTGGCAGGGGATGTTACATTCCACCGCCAGCCGCCCCGCCCCGCCCCCACCCACTCCTCTGCTATCATCCAGGCTCTTTCACTACTACTTCCGGCACACACCATATAAAGCATGTTGGAGGCGGTGGGGAGGACTCCGGAGCGGAGCCTGTTGTGGGTATCCAGGTACTGGCTGATAAAGGTCCTGTTGGTGATTGTGGGATAAGCCCCCGGCCGAAAGCCCTTCTTGCCGCGCCTGCCCGCGAGGGCGACGAGCCCCAGCACGACACACAGCCAGAGCCTCGTCATGGTAGCAGCGCCCTGCGAGAGACATGTGAAGGAGCACACGCACATGGACGGTTCCTCGCCAATGGTCGCAGGCGGGAATCCGTCTTGCAGGACCAATGGGGGCTTCGGCCGTGCAGCGCAGTCTGATGCCCATTTAAGCAGAAGTAAATCGGCTTGTGTTCATCAGGGTTTACTTCTAAGGAAGCGTGCATAAGATTTCAGCCTTCTGGGTGCAACCCTGCTGAGCCCTGGCTGGCTTAAATTAAGCTATCGTGCGCTGCTCTTCATATACTGGACGCTCAATCCTGGGCACGTCTACGCAGCCCTATTGAGTTTATCATGAATTACTCCTATATAATTATCCATAGGATTGCAGCTCTGCACTACCGAGTTTAATGTGGAGTCTTTCCCTGTAAGAGTGTTTAAGAACATTGCCTGCCGCTTCCGTCAGCATCCACAGGATGGTCATGAAATTCTCGAACGTCTCATTCTAAAACACTGGCCCGGTATTGCAGTGTTCTGAAATGGTCTGCACTGAGTCTCTACACATGCAGCAAATTAATCAAATCTATTGTTGATACCTAGGATGAAAATGCCATTACCCAGAAAGGAATCAGAGATACGTATCCATCGGGGTCAAAACTCCTACCTTCACATAGGTAGTGATGGCATCTGAGCTAATAGTGCCAAACCAGGAAAGACTTTGAGATTGCTTGAACAGTTTAAAAAAAAAAAAAAAGCCATTGATCCAGTGTGGTAGTTGTGAAAAAAGGTGAATTCCATGCTAGGGATCATTAACATTAATGATCCCTAGCATTACTCGGAAGTAACTCCCACTATGTTTAACGGGGGTTACTCGCTAATAATATGTATTATTAAAGGCAATATATACATTCTAAATCGAAATAGTAAATAACCTGAAAATGTCAGTATCAAACCGTGGTTGTTTTAAAAAATGTATGGTGCAACCACACTTCTGGGGCATGGTGGGGGGAAATAGGGGCTGCCTTTGTGTGTGCATGTGCGTGCATGCATATGTGGCAGCTGCCATTACTCACCATCCCTCCCAAATCTCTCTTAATACTGCAAATCTCTAGATCATTTGTAGGGGGGCAAGGTTAGAGAGCTTTATCCTGCAGCCATCTTTGCTAAAAATAAGGTAACATTGCAATCCTATGTAGTTACCTGGGTGTAAGTCCCACTGAGTTTATTTATGAGTAAGTCCCTTGGTTTATTTATGAGTAGGCATTTATAGGATTGCTTTTTTTTACCCTGCTGCAGTTCACCAACTTTTAAAGAACCTTTTGCTGCCCTCCCAGTCTTCACATCTGCTTAAATCTCAAGCAGAAAGTTTTCTCTAGTGGTTCCAGTGAATATATTGTTTACATTGTCTACTTGGATTTGCAAAAGGTGCTTGACATTAGGCCGACCAGATAAAATCCAGGTCAGGGCTCATGTAACTTTAACAGTTGTAGAGAAAAGGGAATTTTAGCCAGTGTCATTTGTATGCAATTAGTTCCTGGTGAAATTCCCTCTTCATTACAACAGTTAAAGGGCATCTAAAATAACCAAATCTACCACCCATTGAATGTTACGAGGTAGTACTTGGAAAGATGGTAAAATGCACCGCCACCTTGATTATGACCTTGCTGACTTTCTGTTGAATTAAATGTCATGTCTCCTTAGTGAAAAATATATGTATTGCAGCCATGCTTCACCAATAGATGGGAATTTTTAATCCTGTTAAACAATTCTGGAAGGCCTAAAACACTCACCTAGTTTCCTTCAAAGTCAGCTGATACTTTCTTTGCTATTTCAGGACATCCTGGCTGTTGAATCAAGGTTGATAGCAAGCTTTAAAAAGGGCACTGTGAACAGATACTAGGCTGACCATCTGAAAAGGAGGACAGGGCTCCTGTAACTTTAACAGTTGTAGAGAAAAGGGAATTTCAGCCAGTGTCATTTGTATGCAATTAGTCCCTGGTGAAATTCCCTCTTCATCACAACAGTTAAAGTTGCAGGCACTATACTAGAGTGACCATATACAAAAGAAGGCAGGGCCCTTGCAACTTTAACAGTTGTGATGAAGAGGGAATTTCATCAGGAACTAATTGCATACAAATGATACTGGCTGAAATTCCCTTTTCTCTACAACTGTTAAAGTTATATGAGCCCTGTCCTCCTTTTCATATGGTCATCCTAACAGATACCAATGTGGTGATACCCAAAAGTCCTTCATGATCTATCTCTGAAGGCATGTTTGCTATGCAATATCAAGATTGAAGACAGAATGGACCTCCAAAAATAGCCATGTGGAATCCAGGCCAATCACTGTTGTCACATGACAATCATGGCTAATTGATGAACTGGTATAATAGGCTCCATGTGCCCAAAGTTCTGGAAAATGTTGAAATTCAGCAACTACAGGGCATCATCCTTAAAGACTGTTTCCTGTACTCACCAATCTGAGATTGCTTGTAAAGAAATGCAGGTTGCTTACCTGTAACCATAGTTCTTCGAGTGGTCATCTGTGCATTCACACATATGGGCTCTGCGCCTGCGTGGAGCCTGTTTCGGAAACTTCTATAGCTAAGGCAAACGTTTTTGGCGGGAACCCCTCCCCCACTGTCTACTGACTCCATGTTCCCGCCTTTCTCCTCAGTTCAAAGAGACCGACTTGCTGGCCCCATAACTAGGAGAGAAACCGCTCTGTATCGACAGTACATTTACATCGACACCAAAGCGGGGACGGTGGGTGGGTTGTGTGAATGCACAGATGACCACTCGAAGAACTATGGTTACAGGTAAGCAACCTGCATTTCTTCTTCGTGGTCTCTGTGCATCACACATATGGGCGATTAACAAGCTAAATTCCTGGTGGAGGGTAGGTGTAGATCAATGTTCCCTCACAAGACAAAGAAATTGCTTGCCCCAAATTCCAGTTTGTCCTGGTACAAACAATCAAGTGGTAGCATGTAATGAAGTTAAAGGACTTATACCAAATAGCTGCCTTACATATTTATTTATTTCATTTCTAACCCGCCTCTCCATCTAGATCGAGGCGGGGAACAACACCAAATATAAATATATTAGCAGGGGATCGACAATCCCCTGCTAAAGATACGGACTTCGATGCACTGCACATCGACTTAGCTGTTACTGGACCAACAAGCTGCAAGCCCTTCAACTTGTAGGGCAGTTTAATAGCATGTACAATCCACTCCACGAGTCATTGCTACTCTTGCGTCTTATGGAATTTGTTAGTTCTAGCCCTGTGTGGAAGCCCAGGTAGGGTGCATCAATACTGAGGCAGCTAATTCACTCGATCTGCGTAGTGTTGATATAGCCATCAGAAAACAACTTTCTAAGAAAATAATGTGATATCTGAAGGTACCATTGGTTTAACTGGTTTCAATGTCAGAGATTGTGGCATGACAGAGAAACTCCATGCCAGAATGAAACTCCTAATTAGAGGAGACAGATTTGTAAGGCCCAGAGGAACCCCCTAACAATGGGGTTGGTGCAAAAACACGTAAAGCAGTCAAATACCTGCATATCGACAACTATTTTAGCCCTATAGTGTATAGGGGGGTAAGTGTAAGGACATCGTTAAGGAGGCTGAATGGGGCTTGAGGCCCTGAAGATCCATGTATTTAGAAAAGAATCCCATTGTGCAGTATATGACTTCATTGCAGGCTGCATGAAAAAATGGAATCGACCTCATGTCGAAAGTAGTTACGGTATTGGGATACCCCATGCCATGGGTCTGAGCATAGGCAGGGGCATAAACTATGGGGGGAGGGGGGTAGCGGGGGGGGGCAATGTCCCCACTGGGATTTCCCAAAGGGGGCAATGCCCAACTAAGTAACATCAGTAAGCTCACAGCCTGACTGACAGATTCCTCAGTCAGTCTCCAGTTGTCTGTATTCTTATGTGTTTGGACGCAGTCTAAATTACATCCAAGCACATCCTGCTTCCTCATCAGCTGCCCAGCAGATCTCCTTGCAAGACAAAAGCCACTCTCCTGTTGTGTCAGGGTCAGGCTTCCCCAGATTTATTTTCTTCTACCCACTCAGGCGCTGTAAGACAAAAGATTGCCCATTTAGGAATTACAGTCTGGGTACATCTTGACGAGAGTTTTGCCTTCGGTTGGGGTGTATCCGGAGTGGCAGCAGGTCATCTATATGATGCAGCTGGCATCCCGAAGCCATCCAGGAGCAAATCCCTGAAGCTCCGGTTTTAAAAGTCGGGTACTTACCACGACTTTTTTTTTTTTTTTTTAATCTTTTGAGCTGCAGCGGAGCTGATGGTAACCCAATTGGTCGCCATTGGCTGATATCTTCAGAAGTAGAGTGAGCCACACCTGTCTCGGCCACCAAGGGGTGACTATGATAGAGACTGTGTGGACTACACAATATTAATATTATCATACCACAGTACTCATGGAATGAGAAGAAAAATGAGGGCTGCAAAGACATTCCCAGTTGAACAGGAAAGTGTTTGTATGAGGACTTGAGATGGGGGAGGAAGTGGGAAAGCGCATGCCCCGTAGCAAATAGTCTGTGCAAGTACACCAATGTAGGGTTGTTAGATCCAGGGGAGTCTGGATTCTGTGTTCACTATGAAGCCCAAAGAGCTCAATAAATTGAGTCGTCACCTTGCCTTCAATAGCATTTCCTTTTAGGAAGCCACCAGAAGCCAGTTGTCTAAATATGGGTAGATTTCTACCCCTTGAAGGCAAATGAATGGAAGGAGCAGTGCCATACATTTTGTAAATATTCTGGGGCAGGGCTTTATGTGTCATCAGAAATTTGTGATTCTGATGTACGTATGGAGCCATCTCAAATCCAGAACAGGTTGAAGAGATCTGTAGAGGAGTGGGCCAAATATTAAATCAGAGAGTGATATAGGTCTTCCAAAAGGAGGCTCGACTCTGTACAGCTACCCCATCAACAGGCGATGCAGAAGAGAACAATGTTGAGTCCAACTGAGAGCTCTCTAAGGATTGAGGGGAATCAGGTTTAGTTCTATGATTAAACCCATCTTCTCCAAGCTGAACTTTTTGACACCCCACAGAGTGGGTCTGGAAAGGAGAAGAGCTAGGTGGACGTACTGACGCATTCACGACGGTATCATGAGGCAATGGTTGAGCCCTGTGGACAGGTCACAATGACAGTGATCTTGGTAGAGCTAGAGGGAGTTGCAAGAAAACTTCCTCCAGTGGCAATCACGATACCGATGGAGCTGCTCAGTATCGAGAAAGGCGTATGTACCAATATAGGGGTTAGTATCGATGCCTGGTACGGGAGTTACGGACCCATTGCAAGAGGTGTCCCTCTTATAATTGATGCCAATCTCTGTACTGGTATGGCATTCTCGGGGGAGGCAACCCAGTTGAAGTTCTGTCCCTGTTTTTTTTTTTTTTCTTGTTTTTTTACAGGGACCCGAGAATGATGCCCCTAGACATTACAGGCATAAAAAACTCTCTCTGTTGAAATCATAGCACTCCAATTGTAGCAGCTCTAGGGAGCAGCCCTGTAATTGGCAGCTAGCCTGTAATGGCTGTGCTAATTAACTTGGTGGGGAGATGTCTACTTCAAGCTGCATGTTAGACGTCTCTTCTTGGTACCAAGAGATTGGTACCAAAAGAGGCAGTTGAGTCTCACCCTTTGATGTCGATTCTGCCTGCTAGACATCTCATCTGGACGTCAAAGCTGCATGTTAGACATCTCATTTTGGTACCAAGAGCTCTGCACCGAGGAGCTTGGTACCATGGCGCTCGGTACCATGGCGCTCGGTACCAAGGAGCTCAACACCAAGGAGCTCGGTACCATGGAGCTCGGTACCAAGGAGCTCGATACCAAGGAGCTCGGCACCATGGAGCTCGGCACCATGGAGCTCGGCACGAAGGAGATCGGCACCAAGGAGATCAGCACCAAGGAGCTCGGCACCAAAGCCATCGGTACCAAGGAAGTCGGCACCAAGGAGCTTGGTACCAAGGAGCCTGGCACCAAGGAGCTCGGTACCATGGAGCTCGGTACCAAGGAGCTCGGTACCAAGGAGCTCGGTACCAAGGAGCTCGGCACCAAGGAGCTCGGTACCAAGGAGCTCGGTACCATGGCGCTCGGCACCAAGGAGATCGGCACCAAGGAGATCGGTACCATGGAGCTCGGTACCAAGGAAGTCAGCACCAAGGAGCTCGGTACCATGGTGCTCGGTACCGAAGGAGGCAGTTGAGTCTCAGCCTGTGATGTCGATTCTGCCTGCTAGACGTCTCATCTTGACATCGAAGATGCATGTTAGAAGCTCCAGTATCGAGAGCTTAGACCTCGGTACCCAAGGAGCCAGTTAAGTCATCGCCGCCAAAGGGGCCACCCTCAGTATCGGGGGGGGGGGGGCTAACAGCTGCAGAGGAGTTGGAACCTGGTCTCTCTCTAGCTGTAGAAACACAGGTAGAGAGTATCCAGATGTTGGAAGATCGGAACGACCTATGGTTAGGGTGGGGGTCCGAAGACACTGAGGGGCTCTCATCCATAGAATCGCTCCAAGCGATCAGTCCCCAGAAGTCCTATGTAACCTGGCCTTCTTAGATATCCCTTTCACTGTAGAGACAGCTAGGGAGCGTCCAAACATTGGACGATCGGAATGACCCATGGTCAGAGTCAGGGTCCGAGGACGCAGAGGGGCTCTCCTCCGTAGAATCTCTCCATGCGATCAGCCCCAGAAGGCTCCTGCCTTCTTAGATATCCCTCTTGCTGTAGATACAGCCTGGGGAGCGTCCAAATGTTGGAAGATCGGAATGACCCTTGGTCAGAGTCAGGGTCTGAGGACGCAGAGGGGCTCTCCTCCGTAGAATCGCTCCATGCGAATAGCCCCAGAAGGCTCCAGCCTTCTTAGATATCTCTCTTGCTGTAGATACAGCTAGGGAGCTTCCAAATGTTGGAAGATCGGATGAGGCATGAAGCGGCCATGTCTCCAGTAGATCAAGGAGCCTGTGCCATAAGTGTAACAATTGTCTGGAAGAAACCATGGCTTCTAGAGCTTTTATCCATAGACCTGGCGCCAACACGGTTATCTTTTCAGCGCCAGGTCAAAACTTTTCTCCCAGGCATTTCAATAGCTTAAGTTGAGGTTTTAACTGACTTTGTAGCCAGGCTTAACAGTTTAAAATGTTTTAAATGTCAGCTGTCTTATGTTTATGGTTCTAAATTTTGTAAACCACCCAGAGAGCTTCGGCTATGGGATGGTATATAAATGTGTAAATAATAATAATAATAATAATAATAATAATGTAGCGACAGGTTTTGATGACCTGAGCCTCTCCCAAAACAAATTAAACAGAGAAAAGTCTGTCTGCTGGGGAAGCTTGCTGACGCACTTAACACATTTTGAAAAGGGGCCTTAATGGCTGTGCGATCCCCCTCAAAGCGATCCAAGATCTCTGGAGAATAAAATATCTAAGAATATAATAACAATAAATTATATTGTTTTAAATGTACGTGTGTACGTTGTATGTTTTTGCTGCTTTAATTTTTGTATATTGTTTTTAATTGTTTTAATCGCACGTAAACCGCCTAGAGAGCTTTGGCTATGGGGTGGTATACTAATGTAATAAATAAATTAATTAATTAAGACTAAAAATGAACTAAAACAAAGTAAAATAACTAAAAACCTTAGCACTCTAAAGCTTTCTCCTCAGGAGAAAGACAGAAGTTCCCAACAAGACATCCTTTCAGCAAGGCGGTCGAAAAAGAACTGAGGAGAAAGGCGGGAACATGGAGTCAGTAGACAGTGGGGGAGGGGTTCCCGCCAAAAATGTTTGCCTTAGCTATAGAAGTTTCCGAAACAGGCTCCACGCAGGCGCAGAGCCCATATGTGTGATGCACAGAGACCACGAAGAAGAACTGAAAGTTCTCATTTTGAAGACAGGAATCAGACTGAATAGCTGTGTGATTTCATGAAACCCTCTGGTTTGTTTTCTTCAGGGACAATGAAGAGAAATACTCCTATAATATGTGGAGATAGTGCTTCTGAGCAGGCAGGCCTCACAAAGGTAGACAAGACAACTTCCAGCACTCCCATTCTTTGAAATTCATGAAGAACTCTGGTGGGAAAGGGAGCTCGCCCAAGGGAGCAAAGCTGTCATCCCTGACATGTTGGTGAGAGAATTTGTCAGTCTTTCCTCACCTCTGAGGCACCACTTTGTGTTTGGCTCTGGTTGGTGGAGCTTGGGAGGCTACCAAAGGCAAAATCAAACAACATAGATCACACAATTCTGAAGGAATGAGGGGAGGAACATTTTCCTTGGGAGTCAATGTTCTTGAGTGGTGCAATAAGTTCCCAGTTTTAATCCAATGGGGTGTGTGGCAGCAGTGAGTTCAGCCAAGGACAGATTTTGCAGTAACTATGAGACCTAGAGGCAGGGTTGGTTCATCAAACACTGGTAAGTGCCTATGGTAAGCTGTATTCAGGGGCAGTGAGGGCAGCCAAAAACCAATACTTTGCTGCCACTATTAAATCATCAACCTGCAGCCCAGCGGAGCTTTTCAGAGTTGTCTGAGGGCTTTTACATGCCGGCCCCAAGGACATGGTAAAACCATCTGAGGCCCGCTGTGATACGTTTGCAAGGCACTTCCAGAATAAAATCTCTGGCATCCGTCAGGACTTAGACTCCAGCGTTACAGCAAGTGAATCAAGTGAGGTATCCAGAGCACAAGCTTGTCCTGTTTTCTTGGATGAGTTTCAGTTGGTACAGCTCGAGGACGTTGGCAAGGTGCTTGGACAGGTTTGTGCAACCACCTCCGTATTGGATCCTTGCCCCTCTTGACTCATAAAAGCTAGCAGGGATGGAACAACTGGCTGGGCAAGGGAAGTGATTAATGCCTCTTTGCAAGAGGAAGTGGTCTCAGGCCTCCTGAAAGAGGCAGCAGTGAGACCACTCCTGAAGGAATCTTCCTTGGACCCTGAAAATCTTAATAACTACAGGCCAGTAGCAAATGTTCCATTCCTGGGCAAGGTCCTGGAGCGGGTGGTTGCGGGCCAGCTCCAGGCACTCTTGGATGAGACCGATTATCTGGATCCATTTCAGTCGAGTTTCAGGCCTGGCTTTGGTACGGAAACAGCCTTGGTCGCCCTATATGATTACCTATGTCAGGAGAAAGACAGAGGGAGTGTGACTGTTGATTATCCTTGATCTCTCAGTGGCTTTTGATACCATCGACCATGGTATCTTTCTGGGATGACTGGCTGAGTTGGGAGTGGGAGGCACTGCATTGCAGTGGTTCCGCTCCTATTTGGCGGGTTGACTCCAGAAGGTGTTGCTTGGGGAACATTGCTCGGCCCCGTGGATTCTTCAGTATGGGGTTCCACAGGGGTCAGTCTTGTCCCCCATGCTGATCAACATTTACATGAAACCGTTGAGTGCAGTCATCCGGAGTTTTGGAGTGCGTTGTCATCAGTATGCTGATGACACACAGCTCTACTTCTCCTTTTCATCTTCATCAGGTGAGGCTGTGGATGTGCTGAACCGGTGCCTGGCTGCGACAATGGACTGGATGAGAGCTAATAAACTGAAACTCAATCCAGACAAGACTGAGACGCTGTTAGTGGGTGGTTCTGCTGACCGGATGGAGGGTCTTCAACCTGTTCTGGATGGGGTTGCACTCCCCTTGAAGGAGCGGGTTCGTAGCTTGGGGGTTCTCCGAGAACCATCTCTGTCACTTGAGGCTCAGGTGGCCTCAGTGGCACGGAGTGCCTTCTACCAACTTCGGTTGGTGACCCAGCTATGCTCCTATCTGGACAGGGATAACCTGGCTTCAGTTGTCCATGCTCTGGTAACCTCCAAGTTAGATTACTGCAATGCACTCTATGTGGGGCTGCCTTTGAAGATGGTTCGGAAGCTGCAGCTTGTGCAAAATGCAGCGGCCAAACTGATAACTGGGACTAGAAGGTTCGAGCATATAAGACCTACTCTGGCCCGCTTGCCTTGGCTACCTGTATGTTTCCAAGCCTGATTCAAGGTGCTGGTTTTAACCTATAAAGCTTTACACAGCTTGGGACCCCAATACCTGACAGAACGCCTTTCCCGACATGAACCTACCCGAACACTACGTTCAACATCTAAGGTCCTCCTCCGAGTGCCTACTCCGAGGGAAGCTCGGAGGTCGGCAACACAAGGGAGAGGGCCTTCTCTGTGGTGGCCCCCCAATTGTGAAATGATCTCCCCAACATTGTTATCTTTTCGGCACCAGGTCAAGACTTTCCTCTTCTCTCAGGCATTTAGCAATATCTGATGAGCCTGGGTTCGTTTTGTTTTTAGGTTTATAGCTTTTTAAAGTTATTATAGTGGTTTTGAATGTATGTGTATATTGTGTGTATATTGTATGTTTTTGCTGTTTTAATTTTTGTATATTGTTTTTAATTGTTTTAATCTTATGTAAACTGCCCAGAGAGCTTCGGCTATGGGGTGGTATACAAATGTAATTAAATAAATAAATAAATATATTCCTTTTTCTGTGTGCTGTTTTAGAGCTACAGAGTTTACTTAAAAGACAAACCAGAAGACCTTTGTTCATGATTCTGGGCCATAAGTGTGCTCTCTAGGGCAGGATCCTTGATACTGGTTGTTTCAACTGAAACCTGAAGTAAAGTAAGCAAGAAGGTACCAGGTATGTTAACCTGACAAAGGCACAAACCAGGCTCCTATAATTCATACAAGGCCTGAATAGTGCCTGCAAATTGCAGGGAACAATGTTGAATTCTGCCATTCCTTTCTGCACTTGCAGAGGGCATCGAGGTGTATGCACATTCAAGCTACAGTAGCTCACTAGGAGGATTCATCTCAGCCCTGAGGTTTCTTGTCAAAACCTGAACACAGAGGGATCCTATTAATTAGGAAGGCCCATAGAATTATTGCACAATGTAGCCTAAGGACACCCTTTCCTCTCCTCACCTCTACCCAAATGGGGTTACCACCTCAGTCAAGGACAGAAAGCAGCAACTGGGACAGTAGTAGGCTTGAGATCAAGTTTATCTTATTCTTACAGCCCTATCAGCAAATGGCTCACAGAATCAGCATAAAATAATTTCACCTGTTGGACTACTTAATTCTTGAGCATAATGTTCAATTATTCAGCATTTGGAGTAATAGGAATTGGAAACAACTTTATATAAAATGTTTGGAATCAGATGGGTCATGTTGTGAAATTCATCATGTAAACATTTTTTGTTATAGCCTGTGAATAATGCCAAATAATTAAACTTATCTTTACGATGCTGACTTGGTCTTTTTTCACATAACGCTGAATATCATAATCTATTCTACTTTATCTTAGTATCTACGAGATTTAAAACTACTGACACATTTAAGAAACAATTTACTTTTTACAATTTGAAAAAAAATATATCAGTACATCATACGAAACAATGAAATGAATCTAGTTCTAAAACACAAAGCACAGCAAAACAATCTAATCAATCCTGTAAATGTGGAGGAAATGTATATCGGAGATTAGTCTTTAAAACTTAACCCTGGATAACGGACTCTTAAGTAGTAAACAGCTGCAAGTACTAAAACCAATGACAATGGCCTTAAAACTGCAACAGCAATGCAGGCTTTATCACACACAATTTTCTTTGATGAGGATGGGTGCCAGCTTGAATAGCCTATTTAAAAAAATGTAAAATATATATATTTTTTTACTGAACGTGAATTTTGTTTTTGAAGTAAATTTAAAATAGAAAATAGACTTGTAATACATACTGGTATTTTCTCTGTCACGTTCAGGATTTCCTGGAATAGGGAAAAATAGTTACAACAAGTAAAGAAAGCTTTAAAAATATTAATATTTTACCACGGATTGACTCTTTTAAGGCACAATATGATGTAGAACATGAGTGCATTTCCATTGAATTCTAGCAACTGTAATGTACAATAATTTAATTTATAAGTAAATTCAAAGCCTTGCTCAATCTCTTATGCTTTAAATAGACTATGAATAGCAAAATTTAACAACCAAATTATTCATTCCAATAGCCTGAAACTTCTAACAGGACAACAATTGTGAAGGCACTGTGTAGGAGCATCTCTATATTAAGGGGGAAAAAAACCACACCTTTACCAGGCTTCCTTCTGGGGTCTTTCCGCATTTGCTACAGCTCCTTCAGACGGTGACCAAATGATTTGTAATTGAAAATTTCACCTCTCGGCAATGCTCCATGAAGTTCAATGAAACATTGCCATCTAGTGGCTGTATTATAGCTCAAAGCCAACTTTACATACTGGGGATATCTCGCAATTTGTTTTTTACAATAACACTTTTTAAAAAATTATTTTACTAGTATTTGATCATACAAATAATTAAGAAATAATAAATCATTCACATTCCATTTTACAAGTAAACAAAAGGTTAGATATAAAATGCATTCTATACTGCCTCATAATATCCTTAATAGGGAATGTGGATTAGCACTCTTTTAAATGTATCTCTGAATTTTATGGTACGCAGAGACACATTACAACCATGACCTAAGAGATCCCTTTCAAAGGAAACTGGGCCAGTTGGATCAGGGAAAGGGAAAGCATTCATTGCGTCCACTGCAACAGTGGATCAAATTGCAGTTTCTCACTTTTTCTCCCAAAGAACTGAATGGCAGCCATTCACTTCAATGGGAGAAAGTTAAAAAGGGGAAATTCAGGAATATCACTATTCTTCCTTGGGTTCTATGTCTTGAACACAATAGACACTCTCTCTTGAGTTGATTGGGATAAATCCCAGGCACTGAATTTAATAAATGTGATTAGGGATGTAAAATTTCCAGAAATTTTGAAGCCATGGAAAAACCAAGTGTTTCCCTTGGTTTTTTTTTTTCCAGAAAAACCAGAATTTTTCAAAAAAAAAATTTAAAATTACAATAATAGCTCTTTTTACGGATTGTAAGTCACTTTGTTATTTTAGGAACCTAAAATGTAATTATGTACAAGTTGGTTTGGCATAAAATTATCATATTTGGTATATTAAAAGTACAGTGTATTCAAACAATTATCACAAATTGAATATACTTTTTTTACTTTTTTTGGTAACAAATGGAGCTACAAGCTCCTGAACTGTAAGGAACGCCTGAACGTTAAGGAACTTCTTTGGTTTTGACAGTTTATGAGGAGCAGGAAAAAAACAATTAAAAAAAACAAGACACCATCAACATTAGTAACAAAGAAAATTATTTATGTCTCTGCTAGTCCTCCACAGTAAAGTACCCATTCTCATAAAAAGGTTTTAGAAATTATTTGGAGAAGTAAATATATGAATACCTTGTCTTAAACATATTATTTATCATGCTAACATAAAATATTCCATAATCCATTTTTCTTCATTTTTTCAATTTTTCAGAAAAAAAAATAAAGGCTTCAGGGAAAAAAATGGAAAAAATACATTTCCCTCCTAATTTTTCTGTTTTTTCCCCGGGCCTTCAGATCTCTAGATGTGATGATTATCTTTTTAATGAATGTTTCTTAATTCAACTCTATACTTACTACAGAGTTTTGTTTCACAAGTGTCTCCTTTTGAGCACTCGCTACATGGAATTCCTTCTTTATAAGGACGAACCCCTGCATAGTTACCCCTAAAGGAGAAAAAATTCAGAATGTAATCAGGTATTCAGTACACAAAAGCTAAACTGAAGTTTAAAATGCAATCAAATGCAAATACATTTAGATGTGCCAACTTGTTTGTCTTACATATGTCAGAGGTGAGCAACATGTGGCTTCCACCATGCTGCCAAATTCAGCAGAGGTGAAAATTCCCAGCCCCACGAATGGCACTTTAGCACTATGAAGTGCAAAGTATCAAATTTAGCTTGTCTTCAAGCTAATTTTTTACCATTTCAGAATTTGCAAGCAAAATATAAAAGTGTTTACATTTAGCTTGCAAATAAGCTAAATGTAATCCATTTAGCATTATGGTGCAATTTACCACCAAATTTCAATTGGCATCATTGGAAGATTTTTTCATCTAAGCTTAATTTTCATACAGAGGGAGATTTTCAGGAATCACAATGTGCAGGCAGGGGAGGGCTAACCCCCATGGACCACCCCACCATAGCAATTAAGCTTGGAAAAAGCCTTTCATTGGCAGCAGTAGTTTCCTAAGCTTAACTGCAAAGCAGGAGACGTGATTTTCCAAGGAAATGCAATACTTTTCCTCCTCCATCTGTGATCCACCCCTCTGCCTACTTGATAATTAAGCTTAGAAGGAAAACAATCCAATTGGCACCTTCGGACACTCAGGGCTCTGGGAAATAGATTCAAGGCCTAGGAGCACCTCTGGTTCTCAAGCTTGAAAAAACGTTTTGAGCGTTTGCCCTAATCAGACAAATGTCTCCTTCCTTTTATGATAGCCTTTCTAGTGATGTTATCTATCAGGAAAGCAAGTAATTTGTGCCCTGTCATATTGCCAGGCTTGGAGACTCAGCAGCACCCCATTGAGAACTCAGAGGCCAATGAGAGCCACTTCAGGAAGAACCTTCAGTACCCCCTTGTATAGCTTCCAGGCCTGAGGATGTAACCTTCCCCTCAACTCCAGAGTCTAAGAATGACTCCTCGCACCTGATTCTCTTACCCCTATGCCACTTTGAGGTATAGTTAGCATCTAGTAAGGAGGCTGGGAAGCCTCTGGACGTTCTGGGCTTGCCAGCCTTCTTAAGACCACAGTTGCTTGCCTCGCTGGAACAGTTCTTTCCGTGAGGAAACACTTGTCAGTAGCACCTTCAGTATGCTGTCCAGGGTCCTGACAACTTTTTTACCTTGCTGTGATTCTGCTCTCCTGGACATAACCCTTTTCTACCTGACACTGAACCAATTGTTGGGTGCACATGCTACAGGCCCCTTCCCCTGAGCATGTAGCCCAGCCAGGACATCAGCCTTACGGTCAGACATACTGTGTCTCCAATTTCATAAGACCAAAGCTGATTTGTATCTGGATAGTATACCAAAAAGTGATTATATGATCGACAATGGTGCAGATAAAAGCCCTCCTGAGAATCACTGAAGAACTAATGACAGTCATGAAAATGGAATTTGGGATAGGAAAATGCAAGATGTTACACATAAGAAAAAGGAAAATGGAAAGAAGAAGGAACAGCAGAAAAACTAAATAACGATATATTTGACACCATGGAAGAAAATGAAACATAAAAATACTTAGGATTCCAACAAAAGACGAAAATCAACCACTCCACAGTAAAAACTCAACTAAGAATGCCTATCACAAATCCTAAAATCCAAACTCAACACTACAAACATTTTCAAAGCCATCAAGACCTACGCAATATCCATGGCTCTCATACTCATTCAGAATCATACACTGGTCACACACTGAACTCGAAATAAATAGACTAAATCACACCAAACCCAAGAAACATTGCATGCTCCATCCCAATTCATGCATTGAAAGAATAACTATCAGCTGGAAGGAAGTAGGAAGATGTTTGCTGGACATTAACACAATTCAAGCCAAATGGATAAAACCACTTAGAGAATTCTTTCACACTAAAAATATCACCATTCATAAAGCCACAGTAAAAGCAGATAAAAATTACACTTCACTTAACCTAGTACAACAAAACGAAGACCAAAGACGGCCACTCACATTCACAGAGAAAAAACAAAAATGGGCACAAAAAGCACTACATGGGAGCATTACAACATACTACAGAACCAACAAATAAACAAAGAACAATCGTACTCAAAATAGAAAGCCAGAAATACTAAGAAGAATCAGGAAAGATAGAAGAAAATATTGAAGGATAACTCTCTCAGTAAGCTCTTAGAACTGGAAGTCTCCTAAGCTGAAACTGCCACAATTGAGGTCAACGAAGAACTGAGAGACTGGGCGGGAACCCTGTGGAGTATGTGCACTGGGGAGGTGGGGGAGGGGTTCCGGCCAAAATCTCCTTAGCTATGGAAGTTTCCCGAATGAAGCTCCACACAGGGGCAGAGCCCATATGTGTGATGCACAGAGACCACGAAGAAGAACCAAGTACTGCCAAAAATACATCATAAAAGATAACAGTGCAACAACAACAATTGTTATCAATCCCAAAAAACAATAGACCATGTAACAGGAGGATGTAAAATTCTGGCAGGAATGGACTATACGGACAGACACAATACAGTTGCAAAATTAATTCACCAACAACTGGCCATCAAATTCAACCTCATCAAACAACCTATACCATACTATACATACTCACCCGAAACAATCTTGGAAAATGCAGATCATAAAATATACTGGGACAGAACTATTCATACAGACAAGACAATACTTTGCAATCGATCAGACATAACAGTTATAGACAAAAAAGAAAATCACACCTACCTCATCAACATAGCAATACCTAATAACAAAAATGTTGTAGAAAAGGAAGAGGAAAAGAGAGAAAAATATACACCACTGGCTATGGATGTTAAAGAACTATGGCAACAGGAAAAAAAATACAATTATTCCATTAGTCATATCACTCACCGGCATCACTTCAATTTTTTTTTTTTTTTTTTTACAGAATTCTTTCAGAAACTAGGCCTACCAAAATACATCCACACCAACATCCAGAAAGCTGTCATTCTTAAAACATGTTCAATAGTCAGGAAATTTCTGAATCGGTAAAAGATAGCATGACTTGGCAAAGCCCGTCATGTTTATCTAGAAAAGCTACCATTAGCAAGGATAATAATAATAATAATGTGAATCAAATTGCAAAATTCAAAATTACTACATAAAAGAATTCAGTTGGAAATAGCCATGCAATTCTTCATTATAGAATGAATTCTCTGTAAACAACCTAGCATAAACACAATTTTACATCACTTTACCATTTGTTAACTTACGCTGGAGCATAATTGCACACTAAAATCACAATGTTCTTCTTTCTTCCTCTATCTACATTGCGGCAGTAAACAGCAGCACAGCCAACCTTATAAGATGTAGCCCAAACAACCTGTAAAAGAGTAGGATTAACTATACAACAAAAGTACAAGTTGTGATAGGATTAACAATACAACAAAAGTACAAATTGTGTTAAACATTATCATTTCTAAAATTCAGTTTTTCTCCAAAACATCCCCGTTCTATTTCTCTCTCTATATAAAAGTAAGTGTTTGTATGTCCTCGATGGACTAGAAAACCATGCATCTGATTGTTATGAAACTTTCAGGAGTTGCTGTGGCTCTATCTGGGATGGTTTTAGGCATAGTGAAAATTTCCTCCACCATCTTGAAACAAAATAGTGGCCAATCAAAATGTTTGGATAGTCACTGCCTCTATGCCATTTGACTGACTGGTATGAAACATTTAGGATTTGTTCTACCTCTATCTGGGATAATTTTAAGCATAGCACACATTTGGACTGCCATTTTGAAACAAAATAGTGGTCAATTGAAATGTTCTGACATTCATTGCCTCTATGCCATTTGTTCAATTGTTATGTAACTTTAGGATTTGCACTCTGGTGTCTGGGATGGTTTTAGGCATAGTGAAAATTTCGACCGGCATCTTGAAACAAAATGGTGGCCAATCAAATATTTACAGATTTACTGCTTCAACACCAGTTGATCAATTCCAACAAAACTTTGTCTCATGATCTGGCACTGCAGCAAGCAGATTTTATCTATACAAAATTGTGTGTCCACCATCTTGAAATAAAATGGCATTCAATCAAATTGTTTAAATATTTATAGCTTCAATACCATTTGATCGATTTCAACCAAACTTGGCATGACGATTCAGCACTGCAGTGAGCAAATTTTAACCATACATAAAGCACTATAAAATCAATAGCAGTTAATAAACAAAAAGGTGAAATTGGCTGAAAAGTAATATAAATACAATACATAGGTAATTCCATGGCAGAGCCCAAGTCTAGGGGTTCCAATCTGAATGGCTTCACTCAGATAAGGCAGGCACAATCTCTCCAACCCTGACAAGTGTATAAGGCTTTGTTGTATCCAACTAAGGACTCTTCCCAACCCTGGTGAATCCTAGTACTTTATTAGTTGTCTAAGTCTGCAACCATTATTTATCTGTGGTAAGGAAATATGTCACTCTATGTAAATTAAGATTGATTATTCTGCTGAGAACTGTAATGTCAAGCAAAACATCATTATCCTCAATTAAACGTTTCATTCTTCTTGCATCTGATGCAATTCAAACTACAATAATGAATGCTACAATCCAGCCCACTGTTACAGACAAATGTCAGAAAGTATTGTTGGCTACCAAACCCTCAAGAAATTCACACACACAGTTTTAAAGCTACTCCATGAATAACATGTCTTTTGCATGAAATATATTTATTACATTTTAATACGCCCCAGAACAAAAGTTCTCTTTTATTACAACTTGGCCTTCCTGGCTACTAATATTGTTTAGTTTGAGGAATTTAGTAAAGGTCATTCTATTTTTCAATAATTTGCCATGAAAGCTTGATAAAAGATTTCTACCAGCTTTTTTCTTTCAGGTTTACTGCCATTTGATGTCTTCTATAGTTGCAATTATGAAACATTATAATAGTCCTTTTTGTATTTTTAACAGAGAAGTGGTACAAAAGCATTATAAATAAAGGTAGTAAAATACCCATGCTGGCACCTTGTATCCTATCCATTTCACCATTCATTTTCACATGCTTGAAAAGGATTTCCAAAGAGAGTGAAAATAAAATGGGGGAAGCGCCAGCACAGACTTGAGGGTCAGGAAGGTAGGGTTGCTGTGTCTATAAGGATTCCATTTCCTTCTCTAGGATTCCTGTGTTTGAATATCAGTCTTCGGTGTTCGTATTTTGTGCTGGGTGCTTAGGACAAACTGAGGGTTCTGCTGGTGTACCACCCATTGTGCTGCCCATCATTCCCCCTGCTTGAGCAGACCAAGTTGTTCTCAGATTTGGCGTTGAAGGCTCACAGGATGATTGTTCTGTTATCAAGTCATTCATCTAACTAGTTGAGTGGTATTCAATCTGTTCTGGAGTGGGGTTACACTCCTTCTAAAGTAGAAGGCTGGAGTTTGGGATTACTCATGAAGCCAGCAATATCTCCAGAAGCACAGATGGCCTCAGGGCTCAGAGTGCCTTTTTTATTTTTATCTTTGGCTTATAAATCCTATTGGGATAGAAATAGTGATCCTGTTCAGATGACACGCTAAGCCACAGTGGTTAAGCATTTGAGTTAAACATTATGGCTTAGTGTGTCGTGTGAACCATTCCTAGCCATGGTGGCTACACTGTTAAATCACTGTTTAGTGCCCTTTTTCCATCTGAGTTCCTTACCTGCTATGTGTGATAGCCAGTTGGGACAATTACTTGTAAATCATTCCTGTGTTGCTTTTTTAATGGGTAAACCGCACATGTGCTTGGACTAGGATAGGAACTGAACAGGACAGGTAAGAACCATTCCAAGAAAGTTTGCCCTTCATTCACATAATAAGAATTTTGCTGGTGTGCACATGCCCTACAAGGAATAGTGCTTGTCTACTGCTGGTAGCTCAGTTTTTACAGAAGTTACAAGCCACCAGGATTCATGTAAACTCTTCAGAGCTGAAACTGGATTTTTTCTTCTCAAGTTCCCCCCAATTTTTTTTCCAATCGTCTTGGAAGGAGCAATCCCATGACCCATAGGATTTTTCAGATTCCTAGATCTGAGATCAGACACAGGGCTCCAACCTTGGAGCCAGGAAACCATGCTTCCCCACCCTCTCGCAGCTGGCATGGAGAGAACAGTGCCAGTAACTTCTACAAGCTCACAAATGTGAGCTCCTAAGGAGGGAGAGGGGGTATTGCCAGTGGGCGGGAGGGGATGGCTTACACCATATCCTCAGCCCTTCCCAGCCTCCTCCCCTCTCTCCTTCCCGAAGCCTCCACCAGATGGGCAAAACCACCTGTCTAGTTAAAATTCAGTTCAGGAAGTGCATTGGATACTCATACGCCTCCGTGTTCAGAGCCATATGAGTATCTAGGGCAGATGTAATAGGATTGCACCGTAAATTAAACTATTCAGTTTTTTATAAGGAAGAAGACTTAGAGAACACAAGACAGGTAATTATGCCATGAACGATGATTACAAGAACTACTATAACAGCTATTTCATATTTTGATTGCATCAAGATTTCTTGATGTTTTGCTTCAAATTTGTAGGCTGAACAGAGAAGAATAAAACTTACCTGAGTATAATGTCCACATACACCAGTACACTTGTGGCTATTTAAATCATAGAATCTGACCTCATTGTAAAATGCCCTAATGGCACCAACAGGACTAAATGGACGCTTGCTGGCATGTCCCATCCACAAATTTTCTCCCATCGGTCTAAATTTACGATCAGGGTGTTGTTTAGTATTCGTGTTGTGTTTCCAAACGCATCTCTGTCCCCATGCTCTAGCTATTTTAGCTAAAGCAAGATCAAATGTCTGCAAAACATAAAAGCATCATGCACAGCTTTTAACCACAACATTGTGTTATGCACCTCTAGTACGTACAGTGATGCTTCAGTTCTGTCAACGATAATAAACTAAGGGCGCAATCATATGCATGCTGAGACAGGAAAAAGTCCTATAAGTTTCAGCGCGGCCTATCCTATGCACAGGATTGCGTCCCAAATAGATAAAGATGCGCTGTCCTTTCACGACGCATAAAATCAACTGCCTGCGATAGCCGCATTCCTCTGCTTAACGGCTGGCAGTTTGCTTCCTTGCTAGCTTTTTGACAGGTAGGCACGCACGCGATAGACGCAAACTGCCCCCTCCGTGAAGCAAAAGGAAGCGGAGTAAATTGGAAGCGTCTCCTCTAAGCACTCAATCGGTGCGTCGAACCTTATTTCCCCGCCAAAGTGTTGCCGCCGCCCTCAGCCATGTTCCCGCTCCCCGCTCCCTCGCACCTTCATCAACCCCATTACCAGGACACACCATGTAGCGCATGTTGGAAGCAAAAGGAAAGACTCGGCTGCGGTACTCGTTGTGGCTTTCGACATACTGTTGGATAAACTTCTTGTCGGTGATCGAGGGATAGCTCTGGCCCCGCACATTCCCGAGGAGCGCGGCCAGCCCCAGCGCAACCCACGAGCAAAGTCTCCTCATGGTAGCTGCGCCCTGACACGAATACACGACGGTGCGCGCGCACCAGCGGTTGCCCTCCAACGGCCGGAGCATGAACCAGCTCGGCTGCGACCTAGAACATCCCAGAATCCGCGGTTATGGCCAACCTTGGAGCGGGTGGATTTTTGCTATTTCCCTTTCGGCTGCGTAGATTTCACCCGGGAGCAATACGATTCCAACGTTTTTCTCTTCTTTTTTTGCAGTCCGAGGCTGCAATCCTGTACCTATTTACCTAGGAGTAAACCCTTATTGAACTCCATCTAAGTAGACATGGATAGGACTGCAATGTCATTCAGACTTTAATTATATGCACCCGTCCGCTGCAATCTTATCTATGTCAAAAAGTAAGTTCCATGGAGATGAGTGAGACTTACTCCCAGGTAAATGAGCACAAAATCCAAGCGTTAGGGTGCAGTGGTACACTATCTAGGACTAGGCTTCATTGATTTCAGTGGAATTTAGACCTCCATCACACCTAATCTCCCCTCCCCACCTGGTTTGCTTCCGTATTTTGTTTTAACTCTGACTCAAACGTGGTCAAGTTTATGATCCCTTTAACCTGAATAGGTGCTCTTTTGCTCCTAAGGTCCTTCACTCAGTTGCTCTTTCACTCCACTCCACCCTTTCTAAGGGTGCCTCCACACGAGACGTTTAAAGCTCTTTGAAGGCTCATTAAAAAATTTACCTCCACACCAGCGGAGCGCAAAACGGGCGTACAGGCGCGTTATCTCCCCGATAATGCGCATTTTCAAATGCGCGTTAAATAGCGACTTTTATTTTGCTCTGGCCGTTAAAGCACATTTTCGCAGTGTGAACAAGCGATTATGCGCATTAACTTCTTGTAAAGCGCTTTTTGGACATCTATTAATGCGCTTCACCGCCTCTCGCCGCCTCCCGTGCAGAGGTATTAGGAGTAAATGCGCGTCAGCGATAATGCGCATAATCGCCGAACCGGGCGCAAAAGCGCATCCTTGTGGAGGGGGCCTAATTCTCTTTCCAGTCAGATCCTGGCAGATGAGTATTTCAACCAGGCTGCCTTTCCCCCAGGGCAAAAATGAAAGGAACATTTAGTCTGGCTCTTTGGGGGCATTGAGGGAGTACAATCCTCTCTCTGCAGAGATTCAGGCTCTGTATGATTAAAAAACAACAACTTCTGAGCCTGGTATGCAAGGTTTGGGTTTTATATTGAGGCTTGCAGCCAGCTTGTGAGAGAGATCACTTTTCCCTGCCAGGACCTGATGCAATCCATTCAAGCCCCCCCCCCCCCTCCTTTAAAACTACAGGGAGGCTTACCTCACATTTAATGCATTTAGGGAAAATAATCCAGACTTTTTCCAGGAAAGGCTGGGGAAGAGGTGGGGTATCAGGAGGACAGGCACAGTGTTATATGGCTGACCATATGAAAAGGAGGACAGGGCTCCTGTAACTTTAACAGTTGTAGAGAAAAGGGAATTTCAGCCAGTGTCATTTGTATGCAATTCCCTCTTCATCACAGTTAAAGTTGCAGGGGCCCTGCCTTCTTTTGTATCTGGTCACTCTAGTATAGTGTCTGCACCTTTAACTGTTGTGATGAAGAGGGAATTTCACCAGGAACTAATTGTATACAACTGACACTGGCTGAAATTCCCTTTTCTCTACAACTGTTAAAGTTACAGGAGCCCTGTCCTCCTTTTCATATGGTCAGCCTACTGACAGTGTCATATGAGTACTGTGCTGCAAATCCACAATGCAGGCATGGCGAGAGTTCAGTAAATCACTAGTGTGATGGAGGCCTTACTTCTAGGTACCTATACATAGGATTGCACTGTTATTTCACTTACATCCCACCATTTTTCTAAGGTGAGGCCCAGGGTTTCCAAGCTAGGTCAGCTCCAGGTATTGAACAAACCCCTGTACAACTTTCAAAATCAACATATCCTGCTCCTTTAGGCCATGCACTGAGGCCTCATGGGAGTTGAACTCAGTGAAACTTACCTTTCAGTAAACCTGTCTAGTGTAGGTTATTTAATCCATATATGTACAGGGCCAGATTACGACATGCTGAGGTCCTAAACTATGTCAAGATTCAGAGGGCCCATACTTTAAAAAAAGAAAAAGGTGTATTACAATATAATAGAAATGGTAATGAGAAAATAAATGGCAACCCATTAGATTTGCATATATACTTAGACAAAATGCAATGAAAAACAACAAAATACTTCCTGTGAAATGTTGTTTGCATTGCCAGATACCAAAGCACAAGAGCAATTATTACAGAGATTAGAATTTAGTTAATGGAAATAGCAATGTACAACAGTCTAAACACACACACACACACTTTATATTTTTGTGGGCCCCCAGAACACTGAAGCTGGTTACCAGCCTGTGTAGTAGTATATGGATGGTTGGAGGTGGGAAAGTGGTGAGGAGGGGATTAGCAGAGATAATGCTTGGTGTGAAATGCGACTTTAGAGTATTGGTAAGAGGGCTCCCATGATCTCTTGAGATCCGAGTTGAGGCTGGGCAACCTGTGGATAATACAAGTTTTAATAATGTATTTGTTTTTATTTGTTTTAATGTTTATCTATTTTATGATTCTTGTATTTATATTTATTGTTGTTCCCCTCCTTGATCTGGATGGAGAGGCGGGTTAGAAATAAAATAAATAAATAAAATAGTCCACCAGGCCTGGAAGGGAAGTTGATGGGACGTGGTGAGGATTGGGATGGGGAGGTCAGAATTCAGAATTTTGGTGGTTAGTTTTATATGAAAGTTTTATATCAAAGAGACTAGGAGATGATAGAGAATATCCTATTTCCTGCTCCCTCCTCTTCCTCCTTCTTCTGCAGCAAGTCCATGCAATCTCTCCAGAAAGGAAGCAAGTAACCATTATGTCATGCCTTTCCTTGCTTACATTCATACACCCAGAGTTAGGGTGTGCTAACTAACAGTGTTAGATAGTCTTCTCTGCAGATGTATATAAAAGCACTAATAAAATAAGTTGATTTGAACTTCTTTTAAACTGGCTTTAGTCTGCATTTATTGCCTCCACTACTATTAAATGCTATGTTGTTACTGCCTCTACAAGAGAGGTTTAAAGCTCTTTCAAGGCGCTTAATTTTTTTTTACCTCTACAAGAACGGAGCGCAAATCGGGCGTAGAGGCGCGTTATCTCTCCGATTATGCGCATTATCGAATGCGCATTAAATCGCGAGTTTTATTTTGCTCCGGCCGTTAAAGCGCATTTTGACTATGTGAACAAGCGCTTATGCGCATTAACTACTTGTAAAGCGCATTTTGGTCATCCGTTAATGCGCTTCACCGCCTCTCGCCGCCTCTTGTGCAGAGGTATTAGGTGTAAATGCACTTCAGCGATTATGCTGTAAGCCACATACTTTCCAACATGTCTACGCTAAAGCAATTTCAGTTATTAGTTATAATACGTCTTAATTATCTCCAAAATATTTAGAGACCCCATATAATATGAGGCCCTAAGCCATGGTTTACTTGGCTTGTTCTGAAATCTTGCACTGCATGTATGTCATGTTTAAACTGGCATTCTCTAGATGCTACTGCAAGTGTGCACTAGAACCAATTGGGTCCAAGATTACATTGCTAAACATCTGGCACACATTTACCAACACGGTATAATCCTATGCATGTTGAGATATTAAGAAATCCCTATAAATCCCAGCACGCCCCAGCCAGCATGGCTGGCTAGAGCAGGCTTGAAGTTGTAGTACTTTTTCCCCTTGCTTCTCGATGGTGATTCGGTACTGAGATCGAGTTTTGAACGGCAGTTTTGCTTCCAAGGATACTCGCACTAGATCATACAGACGGGATTATATCTGTTTGATGAACTCATAATCATGATGGGAAATCGGTATATTTTGGGCTCGTGGGTGAAAGACGCTGCAAGCCATCTCAAATCCTCTGTAGTGATTTTAAATGCTAAAACTGCAATCTTATACCCACTTACCCGGGAGTAAACTCCATTGAAAACACTTGGACTTACTTCTGTTTATAAGTTTGTACTGTATATAGGTTTGTACTTTAAACCAGGTTAGTGGAATGTTCAAGATTAATCATACATCCGGACTAGAAAGGTGTAACTTTTGTATTTGGGCTTTGTTATTTGTATTGAAGCCCTCCCTAAATCAAAGCGTGTAGAAGAGATTCCCGCCACGCCGTAAGCGGCCCTTGGTGTCCACCAGGGGGTACCAACGAGGGAAAGCAGAAGGAGTCGCAGGACGGGAACTTCCTTCATGAGTCTATGCTTTACTTGGCCGCCACTCTACTTCCTGCTCGCCGCGGCGACTTCCTCTCGTAAGGATCTGCAGGTGGGCGAAAACAAACCGAGCAGATCGAAGTGGATAGTTTGTCGCCGTTGCCGTCATTGTAAACATTTTCTGCTCGCCGCCATGGTGTTGTCCTCGATGCACCAGGCGCTGGTCTCCGTCGTGCTGGTGCTCTGCATTTTCGTAGTGATGCCTAGGATGTTCGGTGGAGGCGGAAGGTCCCCGCGGGCTGCCAAGTCCTCCCCTGGCCGTCGTGATCCCCATCAGCACCGCCACGGTATTGTGCCCGCCACCTTCTCCTTCCAACCCATCCCTGCACTCCGGCACAGAGGGAGACAGGAAGCTTCCTAGGCTGCTTGTCTAACTATCTTTCCTTAAGAGATTCCTCAGCTGCTAGTAACCTTCCTTGATTTTGTTTTGTTTTGCTCCCCCTCAAAATATAAATCAATAAATCTCAAATTCTGCCTTAAATGTAGGCATGAATGCAGAACTCCTGGATTTATACAATCTCCAGATGCCTTGCTTGCTGCTACGGCTAAGGATTGGGCTGGTAACCGCAGCATCGGAAGTGGGAGGATGGCTTCTCCCGCAGTTAAACTCCTGTAACTCTTAAAAAGGAAAGGACTTGTTTTTAGAAAGTGGCAATATTTTGAAATCTCATATCAAAGTAGTTTTAAAAAAGAAGGACTAGGGTTCACTTTGATAGGCAAAATAAATAAATAAAAAACTGTAAGCCAATTTTGTTTTTCTCATCTCTTCAAACTGGGAGAGCGGGCATCCAAATGGTAAATGCTGTTCAATATAAGCAAGTGTAAAGTCATGGATGTTGGGGCAAAAAAATCCCAATTTCAAGTATAACCTGATGGGATCATGGGATTGTGGTGGATAGCTTTATGATAATGTCATACAGATAATGTTTTTACAGTGGCCAGTGTGCGGCCACTGTAAAAAAAAAACCGGGCAAACTCCGCATTAAGCATAATAAGAAAAGGAATTAGAATAAAACTCTAAATACCTCGCAATATCTATCTTGCTCTCCCTTTCAGACTGTTATGTGTGAACTAGATATTGTACTGTTGTCTTTGAATTCAACTCTCAAGTCTGTGCTCCAAATGTTAAAATCCTGTAGAGTACTTGTTCATCTGTTTGTCTGAAGAGTTCCAAGCAAAGCCATACAATGTAATGCTTGTGCTCAAGTAATCCAGAATTAAAGTGTCAGTCGTTATTGATTGGATTTGACCGACTCTGCATCTTTAAAATATTTGTTTTGTAGGTGGATCTGAGGAAATTTTGCAATCACAGATGAATTCAGAAACCACTGAAAGTAAAACATATCAGAGCATCCAACAAATGAGGAATGCAATGGAGAAGGAGTTGAAGACTGAGCGGACTAGAGGGAATGGCAAAGACTTTGCTTTAACGCTCATGCCTTTGTATGCTCTTGGTGTAGGAGTGTTTGCTTTATACAAATTCTTAAAGGTAAATATTAATAAGCTAGAGTGTTATTGATCCATATATATGTACACCGTGTGGACCTGTGTAAATGTGATTTATTTCTTCAAATTCATATAATTAAGTAGAAATCCTAGTTTCCCTTCCTTTAGTTATTTAAGCATCTAAAAGATTTTATTTTAAAGTAGTTTGAATTATTTTTTCTCTTCTACAAAATTTAAAGGATATGAGGGCTCAGCCATGTAATGTTATAAACATCTATACCAGCCTCCCCCTACCTAGTTTTGGACTTCAACTTCCATCAGTTCTATTAACATGGCTAATGGACAGGAATTCTGGGAATTGTAGTCTAAAATATGTAGAAGATGCAAGGTTGATTTAGACTTGTTTCAAGACTGAACTGGGAAAAGACAATGGCCCATAATCCGAAATCATAGCTTATGCACTCCCCCTCCCCCCAATTCTTCTGGCACAGCCATGTGGAGTTTAGAAGCTTCCATTTCACGTTAACTGCATTTCCAAACCCTCAACTGTGGTTAATCCTACTATTAGCTTAAACAAGCCTCTTCTGTAAAACAGTTTTACTGGGTTTGGATGACATGGCAAGCTTCAGTCCGTCTTGTAATGGAAGTGAAAGCTTCCAAATGTCTTGCATCTGCACAGTGCACAAGCCTGAGGTTAAACTCTGGTGAATTATCCCAATAGTAAAACAATATTTAATTTTTTCTTCTTCATTGGGTAGCAGTTGGGAACATTTTCCTAGTAAGAACTCAAAATATTATGAATAATATGCTGCAGCAGCGGCTAACTCTTGCATAGAGCCTTGTTTGACTTGTCCTCCAGATGTTGAACTGCAGCTCCCAGTACATCCCTCACCATTGGCTGTGCTGGCTAAGGCTAATGGGAGTTGCAGTCCACAACATCTGGAGGGCCACAAGTGCCCACCCATACTTTAAAAGGAAAACAAATGAATAGGAGATGTGTCCCAGTGTTGTTTATCCAGAGAAGCATGTTCAAAGAAACCAGAAGCTTAACAAAATAGTATGCAAAGAAGGCATTGCTGCACTAGAAGGGGTAGTCTTGCACCGTTTTCACAAATGATTGTCTTTTAAGGGTGAATGCAGTACAGTAGAGGCAAATTCATTCTGGGAAGTAGGGAAGGGATTTTATGCCTTGATATGGGCATTGTCCAATATAAAATGTATAGTCTTATACACATGGAACAGAAGTGGAGGTACTAACTGAGTGGAGAAGTGGACTTCCTGGAGAAAAGACTTTTGAACCTTTTATTATAGGGGAAACGGGAGCACTTCCTTTGCTAAAAAAATAATAGTATATAAACCGCTTCGGCAGCACTTCTAAGTGCACATATAGCCCAATCCTAAAAATAATTACTTGGGGAAAAATCCAATGTAGTTTATTGGGGGTTACTTCCGGTAATTATATTTAGGATTAAATGGTAGAAATTGATGCTGAAATCAGTGATTTTAAGTAAATGTAGTTACAGATATTAAATACTCCCCACAGTTGTTCTGTTAGGAAGGCTTTCGAGTTTACAGATATTTCATATCATTTTTCATCAGTCTCTGTGCTCCATAACTTGTATTGTACACCCAATTCAAATGACAAGTGCAAATGACAAATGACAAGTATCACATCCCAAATCAGAAACAAATTTTACTGAAATCAGAAAGACTTAAGTAAATAACACTGAGGTGTAAATTAAAGCATCATGACATAGCTTTACTGGAGAGATCAGTTTACAGCCTGGGCCAACTGTATAATCTGGATTGACTAGTGTAAAGCCCATGTTGCCAGTGGTGCTGGCAACCCTGCTAATTTCCTGCTTTTTTGCCCCTCACCACAGTTGGGCTCGTGAATAATGGCGCATGCATAGTGAACCCCCCTCCACGCACCCCAGTTGGTTGCCTCCGTCTGCTTTCCCCTTCCCACTGGTGGTTACAATTTAACCAAGTTGCTGTGTCCGGGGCCTGCCTTCACCCCACCCTGATTGGCCATGCAGGGTTGTCTGACAGAGGGGCTGCCTTGCCTGTTGGGTGCGGAGGAAATTAATTGCTATTAAAGCTTTGACCTTTTTCAAACTTTAAAAAAATTCTGTACCTCTACACTGTTCAAGCTTCAGTTTAAACAAACTGAGCAGAATCAGTCTGGTAGATCTCAAGTAATAAGCCTTACACTACCATGTTCTTATATACATACTGGCTTAATTGTAGTGCAGTCAATGAGACTAAGTGGGTTGAAGCCTAAATAAAACAGATAGGGTTTTTATTTGGAGTACAGTATATTTCAACGATAAAATATTGTCACCTACCTCACATCCTCTGAGTCTGAACCATTGTATTGCAACCTAAACAAATAGTGAAAGTGGGAATAACACTTTGTTGAGGTTTAAGTATTTTTAAAAAAACAATTACGGTAAATTTTGTTTTACTTTTTATAGATGAAGTCTCAAGAGGAAAGGTTATCCAAGAAAGAGAAAAATACCGAAGAAAAGACAAAAGAAACAGGTAGTAATTGGTTCCAAACTCTTCCGTCTATCTTTTTTACAATATTGTTTGTGCATGGGATGTCCATGTGTTGTTTAGCTCTGTCTGGCTGCAGTGGGAGCAAGTGGGTGATGAAAAAGAGCACACTCGCTTCCCTGCACTTCAATCACAACCCTGGCTTGTTGTGACGTGCAAACCGGCTCAGTGAGTTCCTTTGGTAATATATATCCATGGTATTTGAAAATTATGCGCAGGCTATAACACAACTACTTTTCTCATTAGCAAAGTTGCTTTTTTAAAACAAACAAACAAACATTTGTTCTCACTTGTAGAACACCAGCTTCTGGAGTTGGAGCAACATCTAGCACAGACAGAGAAAATGTTAAATTCTTTATTAACTCAGTTGGATCCACTTTCAAGCTGGTGAGTAAACTAGGCTAAACCATAGAATTGACTTAAGAAATGCAAGAGTAATATTCATGTACTGGTGAACACAAATGCCACAAGAATATTTATTATCAGTTATTTGCTGTCTCATATTTTCTGCATGAACTGAAATTTTATGGTAACAGTTTTTACTCTCAATTTCCCCCTTTTGGGCCCTAAATAGCATACTGATAATAGAAGTCCCACAGGGACTTGTAAATTCAGATTTCGAGGTGACAGCATTAGCTGTTTTGCATCTAGACTTTTCAAGCACTTGGGATATTTCCAACACTGGAATTGTATTTACTGTTGGGAAATAAATTACTCCAGTTTGTTTGGGTTGAGTTTAGCAGGCATGGTATTTACGTGGTTTTCGTCCTTTCTGGAGGAGCAGTTTTAGAAAGTGGCGCTGGGGTACTTCTGTTCCACCCTATGGCCATTAGCCTGTTGGGTGGCGCAAGGTTGCATCTTGTCCCCTGTGCTCTACAACATGTACATGAAACTGCTAGATGAAGTCATCTGGAGGTTTGGGCTAGAGTATTATCACTATGTGGATGATACTTGGCTCTACATCTTGTTTCCATCTGCGTATCCCAGAGAGGCTGTGAAACTCTTGAACCAATGTTTGGAGACTGTTTTGGGGTGGATGAGGGTGAACAAGCTGAGACTTAATCCTGACAAGATGGAGGTACTGTGGATTGGGAAACCCAACTAATCTGAATTGAGGTTTACAACCCACACTCCCTGTAAAAGACTGAATGCATAGTCTGGGAGTCCTCTGGGAGAATTTTATTATTATTATAAGCCACTTTTGGGGGCTCTTGTGCTGAAAGGTGGCCTGGAAATGTTTTAAACAAACTCTAATCTGAACTATAATTTATAGTTGAAACAAACCAACTTCTTAAACCTGGTTTGAAGTTGGCTTGTTTAAGAAAAGTATTGTTAAGGCTACCCATGGTTTGTCTTTGTTCAGACATAATGCTAAACTGCAGTTAGTTTAAACATGGAAGCAAAGTTTGTGATCGCCTGTTTTCAGTCATGCTGGAGAATGGAGGAAGAGCACATGAGTTCAAGGCTCATTTACATAACGCTATTGTGCTGCATTTAGATGCAATGCTTATGAGCAAACTCACACTAAATCAGTACTAAAGATAGTAAGACTTGCAATTATTCCCTTTCCTTTTGAGGTCGAGAAACATTATTTTGATGGAATTGTAACGACTGTTCTCTATCACCACTTGTTTAATTTTCAAGCAATTTTTTGGCTTTTCAGTATTAATGCCTTGGCTTCTGCACAGAAAGATGAAATTATGATACAACTTGAGTCCATTAGGAAGCTGATGAAAGAAAGTGGATTGGATAAATCGGCAGTGAAACCTCAAGGTACTAGTATGCTTGGTATCATAAAACCTATTATAACAAAAACTGCTACTTAGCACTGATTCTAAAATACATGATTTTGCTCGCCTCAACAGATTTGTATGACATCTTGACATCTCACTGATGTGGGTGTAGTATGCTCATTGTAAGCAGTTGTATGATGGCACAGAGAAGACATACTGTGCCATCATACAACTGCTTACGATGAGAAAACTAATTTTCTCATTGCACGCAGATCTCTTCCTTATGTGGTGGCCCTCATTCATTTTAATAGAGGAAGGTGTCCTGCATGCTCATTCCTTTGTGTATATGACTTGGCTTGCTTCATTGAAATGAATGA
This sequence comes from Anniella stebbinsi, assembly GCA_029215795.1. NCBI lineage: Eukaryota > Metazoa > Chordata > Lepidosauria > Squamata > Anniellidae > Anniella > Anniella stebbinsi. The sequence continues at coordinate 54,410,805 of JARDYH010000003.1, forward strand.
GCAGGCAAACTTCTTTCTTCTTCTCTTGCTCGCTTAAATCATTGTGTATAAGCTATGAATGTGTTTGCTGCTGCAGAACAAAAGAAACCTGATTTATGATTTAATAGGTAAGTCAGGGAACTGGACATTTTATCAAAATGTTTAATGCAGTTTGTTCTGACATACATAGTAAGGCCTCTGATTTGTTTATAACTTTTTGACAGTAGCCCTGTTTTAATTACTGTAAAGACATTAGACCTAAATGTAACTGTAAATTTCCATTTTCTGTTTTGCAAATTAAGACATTAACCATACATGCCAAGAAAAGCTTGAAGACCTTATTCAGTCATTCAGTAAACATCCTGAGATAGATGAGGCGGGTGATGAAAACTGTGGGCATGAAGTACACTTTGACAATATTGTGGAACACTGTGGTGAAGAGGACCATCAACACTGTGATCATGAGTTCTTACTTAGTCCAGTGGAAGAGCTCAAGATGGTGGAAATTGCTGGAGTAACTAATCAAGATACAGCAAAACCAGAGATTGGATTAAGAAGACGTATTAGAAATGAATGAAATAGATATGCTCAGCAAATTGTGATGAAAGATTGCACATCCTATGATGCACTTTTAAATTATTCTGAAACAGGTTCACATTTACTGCAATATGCTTTAAAAATAAGATATTTATGAAACTTTTCTATTCTGTATAAAATTATGTATCACACTATGTATATATTACACTGAGAGTCCTATAGTATTTAATTATCAAGATTTATCATATTTTTACAACTATTAAAGTTGGGGAATGATAGCAGACATTGTTGTGAGCATCTTTGTTCGATGGCAAACATCTGTAGTAGGTTTTTGTGATGTATGTTCCTGCAGAAATGACTTAGAACAAATACCAAGTGGTATCCTGGATCAAGATGCATCTGTGTCTTTAGGTATTGACTGTCAGTGCACTTTCAGTGTGGTTCTTCATGATTCCTTGCTTTGTTTTGGAACAAAGCAAGAAAACAGAATGGTTTATATGGCTCACGTGAAGAAGATTACTTACAGGTTAATAAAACTCAGATTAATAAATGTATCAAGACATTATAAAGCAGTAGAAGTGTTGAAAAACTGGCTGGATGAAAGGCTAGTGAAATGGGATACTAAATTTAATAATTTACTTGTTGGAACATCGCATAACATATCTACATGTGGATAGACATAAACTGACAAAAATAATAATTTGATTTCAAAATTCGTGGTAGAGGAATAGGGCAAAATAATTCACATTCTCTTTGGTTTGGGCATTGAAGTTCCTAAGAAAACAGAATCATAAGAGAAATCTTTTTAAGACGGCAATCTGATTTAAGAAATGTTATTTATAGATTTTGGTATATTGGTCTGTCAATTAAATTTGTTATGTTTATTGTTCCAACCATCAATACATCTGCAGTTTTTATAAGCACTTGTATTTAAAAAATAAATTCGGATATTTTAATGTTCTAATTAATCTATGGGGATAGCAATCCTATGATCCCCTACACAGCATCTGGGGGGGGGGGGGGATAGGATTATTTGGTTTCCTGGCTCCAAGATTACAGGCAGGGCTGTGACCTTGGAGCCAGGAAATTGCATTCTCCACCCCCTCCATTGCCCCCTCATAGCCAGCACGGAGAGAACTGCAATGGCTACCTCTCTGCACTTAGAAAACAGAGTGTGGAGAAGGGGGGGGAGAAGAAGGGTGCATTCCCAGAGGAGGAGGAGAACAGGGTGGCTGCAATAGACTGTTTCCTATGGCCGCCCCAGCCTCCTTCCACCCCCTTTGAGGCGCTGCTGCAAGATTGGCGAAATCGCCCATCTAGCAGAAATCCAGGACAGCTGGAGCATGGAGGTGAAGATCGCCTCTGCTGTCCTTCCACCTTGCGTTGGATACTCAGCAGCCTCCGAGTCCAGAGGCTGTGGACTATCCACAGAGGATTGTGCCCTAATTGTTGATGCCTGGGTTGTTAGGTTAGTAAGATGTAGTAAGTTGTTTAGATGAATGATACAGTTTATATGAAGGACATGATTGCCAGCTTTTCAAGTAGCCTCTGTAAGCGTGCTCTTGTGACGATATCAGATAATGATTATAGTGTGCATTAGGAATGTATGGATTTTTAAAAAATCTTTCATGTCTGTGTTTCACAGACTGTAAGGTGTCTTTCGTCATCCGTTCATTGACAGAATCGGATATTTTTACGAATGTAAGAGATTTTTGTTAACACTAGCGCAAGTGCGCACTCGCAGAAGTGCATACTAGTACTAATGCAAATTCGCACAAGTCCTCCCCAAAAGTAAAACAAACAGTTTCCATGACTCCAAAAAAGTGAGTTTGTTGTAGAATCTGCAGGTCAGATTCACAGAAATCTGAACTCGTTTGAATTCGCCGCAGATTTTTCTGACATCCCTAGTATGAAAAACCTCATATAATATCTGTACATGAAACTGCTGTTACAGGCACAACAGCAGGTCAAGATTTCTTTTTTTATATCAATTTGCAACTATAGATAAGAGAAAAAATATATGTATTGTTTTGTGCATCAATTGAGGCCTCTGTGTGTTGTATCCAGTGTTCATCTTATGTAGAGTCGATACATTGAAATGAATGGGACTTAAGTGAGTCATGACTCACCTCAGTCCTGTTCATTTCAATGGATCTATTCTACATAGGATGAACACTGGATACTACCCAGTGCCCTGCTGTGATCTTCATGTTTTGATATTGGGTGTGTTATGATTGGTGCCGTATGAGACTTTTAAGAGTAACGTTTCTCTGCTTTAAAAAGTTCACAACTTCAGTTTCAACAGTGAGGAGGACTGCAGGAGTGAGGGAAGGGAGAGGTGAGGGTAATAAACAAGGGTGGTGGAAAAGATGGGAGAATAATAATTTCATGGGATAAAAGCTGTCATCTAATTATTATTATTTAACACTTGGAAAGCACTTAAAACATGCTCACAGGCTTACAATCTAACGGACACAATACAAAAGGAATAAGGAGATGAGGAAAGCAAGCAGTGGAGCTGCTCCTGGTCAATGCATTAGGTCAAACTGGTCTCCGCTTTGCCATGGTAATCTTCCTGGGAGACAAGAGGTGAATCTTTTCAGTGGTCCTTGTTCTCCTGGCTGATCACAAAGGCTAATGAAGGTAATTCGTACTAGTACAGCACATTATTGATGTGTGATGCTACCTTCTGAGATTTATCATTGGCTAAAGATCTTACCAGATTGTAGTGCTGGGGTGCATGATTATATCTACATGTAGTACTTTCTGTTCTCTGTTCTGATGACTTTCCCTTGTCATCTTATGATACAATATGTGCTGGGAGCTCAAAATTGCCTTGGAGTACTGTGGCAAACAAACTGCTAGCTGGATGTCTTGAGACCATGGAATCCAGTAAACTCACGTTATCCACTTGAGAGTAAATTTTTAAATCAGTTGTGAAGCACAGTAGACAACAGACTTTATAAGAAGAGGAGAAAAAGCAGTATTGTGTGATAGGGCTCGTGTAGTATAAAATACCTTGTGTATTTTTATTTCCAATCTACGTGTCTACATAGGTCTAAGGAAAACAATAAACATCTCCATTTAAATTGGGGTTGGGAGCAGTAAATAGCAAGCATCACACAAGTGGAGGATTTTTGTTAGCATAGTTGCTGCATGGTTGGTGAGGAAGGAGGGTGGTGGGTCTAGCCTCTGCTGTTATGTAATCTGCTGTTTTTCAATGGGTGAGTGGTTGGGATTTGTGTGAACCACCCTACAGTCCTCTGGGATCAAGGAATGGATCAATCATAAATACTACACTCATGTTATGATCAAAGGCTTAAAACAGGACTTCTTGAATTAGGAGAAAGCTGACCAATGGGGTAACATGATAGAAGTATATAAAACAGCTAGAGTATAAAATAGCTAGAGCCTGACTGTTGTCTGTACAGTATAAAAACAGAGGGTTAGGGTGGTAGTCCACTTACCCAAAAGCAGCAATAGTTCAGATAGACCGTAATTTAAGAGCAATTAATTGCAAAGGTCACAGCTTTTGTTGTGCAATATTAGGTGGAGAAGTTGCAACAGTGTGGTCACAGATGCAGGGCTGTATCCAATGTTAGTCCTACTTAGTATTCCCATTGAAATAAAAGTAACCTAAAACTGGAAAGAGTTTTCAAGTAGTAGCGTCCCTCCCTGTTTATGTTACGATTCAAGATGCTTGGGAGACTAAGCCAGCCTTCTCTAATCTGGTGCCCTCCAGATGTGTTGGACTACAACTCCCATTCACTCTAGCTAGATGGGGTGCTGATAGGTGTTGTAGTCCAACACATCTGGAGGAAACCAGGTTAGTCCAAGCTGTAGGTTATATTACTGCAATGCCTCTGGTTTTATGTTACTTTTAGGGCAAATCTGGTATCTTTGGGGCTGTCTCGTATGTTTTTTCCAGATATTTTTTTTTTCATTTTAAGTCCACGACTCATTATTTAGGGCTGCAATCCTCAACACGCTACTTGGGAGTAAGGACCACTCGGTGGAGGCAACATGCATTGGTGATCTCGGCTAGGAATTAAAAGACAAACACAACCAACTCGCCAAGAAGTCGGGAAAAGCGAGTAGCTTGGAGTGAGGAGCGCGCACCAGGTTCCCTCTCTTACGCGACTGGGGCGGCGGGAGTTCAGGCCGGACTAGTAGGAAGTGCCGCGGTGGCCGTAGGAAGGAGGGGTGACGAAGGTGAGAGGAGGAGTTGAGGGGTGCTCCTGCACGCGGGGAGGGGGGGGGCGTTTCCCGTTTGCGTTTTAATATTAAAAAACAGGGCGGCGGGGGGGGGGGGTGAGTGTCTCGGCTTGTTTTGCCAGCAAGCAGCCTAGGCAACCACGGGAGCGCGCCCACGGAGGGGAGCGGGGCGTGGGCCGAGAACTACTAAAGGAGCCCTTCACCTTAGAGGAAAGAGGAAACCAGGCGTGGACATTCACTCCGTCCTCCCCTCTTCCACTCTCTTGTTTCAGAAGTTGCAACGGTTGGTCCTGCTCCGAGTGTTGTTATTGTTACTTATGAAACCACGTCGGGGGAGCGGAAGCAAGACGAAGGGAAGATTGGGTCGTATCCAGTGATAGTCGTAACTTAGAGTAGACCCATTGGCATGCATGGGACTGACATTAGATACAGGCCATTGGACGCCACTCCAGTATCTCTGAACTTGCGCAGAACGCATTTCCTTCGTACACCTTTTTCGCTAAACACTGGGGAACAGGGATATAGGAGAAGCCTGCGCACATCGAGACGTGTGAAGATCACAGATGAGGTTACTGTGCTGCCAAGCCACGGTTGGCTGTGGCTTCTCAGGCTGTTGGTATGGTTTGGTTGGGGAAATGTATGGGTTAAGCAGGCCTGACTGATACCATCAACAAGGCTTCCGTGCTAAGATCAAGCATATGATCTTAGCACAGACCTGTTTATTGAAAAGTAAGGCCTAGTATGTCCAGCTGTATATTTTCCATTTCTTTGAGAGTCTTTTCCTTTAGAATGATGTACTTTGGGATTGTGAGACGCCACAGGCCATTTATTTTCAGTAACTCTGTAAAAACAGCTCTGCTTTCTTTCAATTACCATGATTTAGTTAATATATAACAGTTTCACCAGACATAGTAGATAAATCACTCTCTCTAAAGGCGAGTGCTTCTTGCTGAGGATGCTGGTTCTGATGTGAAGCCGTAGAGAAAGTTGGCAATTACTTCTATTCCACAATGCAGCCCTCGGAGGACTTTGCTGCCCATAGAGGCCCTTTTGTTGAGCATGCTCCCAAATTTTGGAATGCACGCTGTTCAGAATTATGATTCACCCCCACAATCTTGGCTTTACAGAAAGGTGTTCAGTTACATCTCTTTAACCTAGGCAGGATCTACACTACTGCTTTATAGCTGCATTGAAGTGCACTGACAATTGTTGGGGCCCATGACACATCTACATCAAGCAGGATATAACACTGTGAAAGTGATATGAATGCGGTATATGGAATGTGTCCTGGGCCCCAACAGTTGTCAGTGCAATACAGCTATAAAGCAGTAGTGTAGATCTTGCCTTTATGTACCTCTTTCATACCACTGCCATAGTGCTATATCCCACTTGGTGTAGATCTGGTCCTAGTCTTTAAAATGTTTTCGTGTGCTATTTTAATGTTTTTAATGACTTAATGGTTTTCTGATTTTGTGTTGTTTTTACTGTTATTTTAAATGGTTGTGCACTAATTTGGTGGCCCTTGGCAAAAAGGGTGATATATAAATGCTAATAATAAATACTTGTTTTGTATCTTGTACTCCTATATGTAACAAATGTGAAATATTACCAGTGTTACAGCTTCTCTTTGGAGCGTGTCCACAAACATAATTGTATTGTTTGGCTGTGGAAACAGACACTGCTTAAAGATGAGAGTTTCAGGGAAACTCACCACATTCACATCCTTCTCTGTATTGTATCTTCCCTCCACATACACACCGCTGCTTGTGTAGTGATAGAATTTAAGAAAGCTATAAAGACTGTTCTCTTCCGGCAGGCATATCCAGTGGAATTTTAGAATGTTTTAAGGGTGTTTTTAGGATGTTTTAGGATTTTTTATGCAGTTTTAATAATATGTGTTATGTTTTAATCAGTTTTATGTATTTTATCATGTTGTTGTTCCCCGCCTCGATCCAGATGGAGAGGCGGGTAAGAAATAAATTGTTATTATTATTATTATTATTATTATTACTACTGTGGGGAATGGCATTGGTTATGGTCTTCAGCTTTCCCCCTCAAGACAGCTGCAAAAGGGTGCAGAGTCAGAATTGTAGAAGGATAAGAGAGCAGAGTACATCTCTTTTCCCACTATCTTCTTGTATCATATCTAGAAACTACAGTTTCTCTATTCTAAAACCAAAGTGGTATTTATTATTTCACTGGTTAGGCCTTTGTGACCTAAGCACTTAAATATCCCCAGTACCATGTATCCCTGAATTCATTGATTTGTTGTGAATCAAATTTTGCTGAAAAGCACTTCACAATATAATAATTAATGTTTATGTATTTAACCAATTTGGTCTTCAGGGGCAACAGTATGCAAAGCTTGCCTTTGAAACATTATAGCAAGGTTCTTCTGGTGGAGATTAGAAAATGAAAATTATTTCAGCTGATAGGTACTATCAGTTTAAGCAATAAATTGAAACATATAATAACTGGATGATTTTAGACTAAACTGCAATTCAGGGAGAAGCATACTAATTCTTGAGGAAAATACTGTTTTGTTAATCCTTCTTAAAGCATTCTCTCCTTTTTGTGTTTGTTTTACAGTTCATTGTTAAGTTAACAACAATTTAAATGGATTTGGAGGTTAAAGGAGTTGCTGCGTCTCCAAGAAGGCAAGAGCCACCATCCTCAAGAAAAAATAAACTTGATCAAGTATGTTTAAAGATTAACAAATTTTAAAAATGTAGATAATTCATTTTAATGTGTTATATATTAATGGAATAGATACCCATAATTCAGATAACTGTGCCCAGGGCTAAACCACTGCAAGAATGTGAATATATACATAAGATGAATTGCTGCAGATGGCAAAATCTGAAATTGTTACAGGATCTTGTGAACAGAAAATTATGTGAATCCATTATTACATAAAAACAAGGTAATAACATAATATCAGCAGATGACAGAAATACCATCTTCATCTCAATTAGTACATGGCTGACAGTTCAGGAAATTTCATTTCCATGGTACAAAGAATGGATGCTCATCTTCAGTAGTTGGAGACAGCAGCTGGTTTTGGACAACATAATAATCAACGGACGGGGAAGAGGCAACCGTCAGTTGTGTTGCTTATTGTGTCGTGTGGAGGGTTAGACACCACACACACACAACTGACGGTACGCTATTCTGCCCAATTAAGCAACGGAGAGAAACAATGGGCTTGCACGTTGTTTAGCCCAAAGTCTGTTGTTTAAAGTATTGTCCGAAACCAATCCCCCATCTCAGTGGACTATTCCGTTTGGGCATAGAGTTCTGCCGGCCAGAGCAGCTGAAAACCCCAGGTTGCTCTGATACAGCCGGCAGAACTTGCGGTGCATGCTGGGGTATGGCTGGAGGACTGAGGGAGGGGGAGGGAGTAGACGCTACAGCCAAGATGGACGCCGGAACTTTCAGCTGCTGAAAGGACAGCAGAGCAAGGTGTCATGTGGGGAGCACTGCCTATCTAATGCACGGTCGGTACGGTATCTCCCTTTCCGTTGCCTAATATGTTGTGCGAAACCAGCCAATGAATGAAATTTCAGTGAAGAGTAGATGCAGAACTGTTTCAGCCTTTGTTTAAAGTGGTACATCATGCAACTGTCCTGCTGACTTCTAAATACAATATAGGAAAAGTGAAGAAATAGAATCTCATCCCTCAAATATTGCTCATTAGTATGAATGTCCCTGATTTGAATCAAATTTTAAGGTACCCCTAATTTCTCCTTGGGGTATACCTACAACTGTTTCTAATGGCTGCTAAATTGTTATGGTACTACACCAGCTATTTTGCCCCAAAACATAGCAGAAAGAGCTGGTGTAACCTGCACCTCATCCCATGTAGTATTTCTGATTTAAGCTCCATTTCAGATTTTGTTCTAGGAAAAACAGCACTTGATTAAACAAACACTAATTTTCCTGATATTTTCCAAATAATATTTGGACAGACAGTGTGAGGAACATTTTCTATTTCAAACTTTCTATTTGAAACAGCAAGTTGAGGCACTGCCTGTGAGTAAATATATTAGTTTGCTCTTTTAAGCAGCAAGGTGATGTACTAACCTGAAATAGGGCTCTACAGCTATCTGCTTGAAAGGGCAAGTTGATGTGCTTATTCACAAGTAAATTGTTTTGATTGTTTTTGTCATATCTCTTGAATCCTGTTGCTTTTCTCTTCACTCTGGTGTTTTTCAAACATACAATTGGCAGCAGTGGAATAAATGAGGGACAAGAGAATTGGTGGGGAATAAAATAAAGTATAATAGAATTTATGATGCAGCTATATGCAATGGGGGCGCTATGCCTCCACTGCTTACATTGCGCTCATGGGACACACTGCTTGTGCAACAGGACTTTGGTGCTTCTAAAGAAAATTTCAAGATAGCTCAGTGTAGCTCCCTTTTGCCCTTTTCTAGAAATTATTGTTTCCACTCATTTTGGGTTATTTTTATAAGTGCCAAAACCTTGTTGTGAGAGCAATGAGTCCCAAAAATGCCCGGACACAATAGGATATTACCCAAAAGTACACGGGCACAGTAAGATATTGCCCATTATTGAATTACAGGTCAAATGAAACATTAAAAGAATTATGCAGGGCTGGGCAACTTGTGCCCCCCACCCTAATTTAAAAAGCTTTCTACAAGCAGTCAGTCCAAACCTTTGGCAAAAGTGATCTGTCCCTCCCCTGGTGGTCCAGTGAGCAGGGAAGAATGGGGAGAGAGAGAAAGAATAGGGGGTGGCCCTGCTCCCTTTTGGTGCTGGCCTGTCCACTGTCAGCATGTGGCCCCCAACAAATTACTCCTAAGGTTATCCAGCTCTTGACATAAAAAAGATTCCCCATCCCTGTCATGGAAAGGCAAGAATTGGGTTTAAGCAGTAGGCAAAATTCAGTTACGGTACTCCATTTCCTTATAGTATGAAGAGCCATATAATCTTCCATTGCTATGGTTCCCACCTTTCAGAAGAATTTCTCATTGCCACATAATTTCAGATTCATCAGTCTATTGTATTCTTGTGTATTTGAAAAGGACTCCACCATATCATTAATCACTAATTAGAGAGACATTTATTATCTCCATAAAGTATACATACTCTTTAAAAAAATCCTAGTTTCTCCCTCCATAGGAATTCCATTTCTTTCATTAAAACCCACCACTTTTCTCAAAATGTGACTTTGTTATTTACCATAAATTTGATCTCCCCATTTTGTGCCTCCTGTCTAAATATATTTTGACCCAAATTGATTCTTACTTAAAAGGGTTGTGATCCTTATTTATAAATATGGAAAATCCTTGTATAAAAAGTGGTTATTTGTTCTTTTCTAGGGCTGCAGGCCACATACAAAATCAAATCATGGTTCTCGACCAGCAGAGTAAGTCTGTATTTATGGTTTTTTTTAAAGAAAAATTTATGGCACAGACATACAAAGATTAAAACTATATCATACATGTCCAGAAGGTAAAAGAGGGAGAGAGAGTGAAAGATCAAGAACTGTTTTTATTAAAAATGGTTTTGAACCTATAAGCCATAGACATGAAAAAAAGACAAGATTAAGGTCTTCATCCCCAAGGAATATCATTATTTTATATCTGTTGCCTCATACTATCATTTCAATAAGTGTATTTCCAGTAATCCAGAAAATACCCCCATCTGTCTGTAAATGGTTGCCAAGCATTTTTCCTGCCTGTTTAAGTAAAAACAATTGCTTTAACTTTGCTCATAATAAGAACTGGGTGCCAGATTTTTTGAAACCAATGTTCTGTTGTTAGAATAAAGCAGGTTCCCCCCCCAGGGTTTTGCAAATATTATTTTCACTGCTGTAAGCATATAACCAGTCATACCACCATTCCGTTCTTTAACCTATAACTGCATATTGTTCAGTAAAATAGTTCTTGGGGAGAAAACCATTTATCTGCTGTAATTCTCAAATTACTTTTTACAATTGCTTTCCAAAATGGCTTTATAGCCGTACATTTCCACCAGATGTGGAGAATATCAGGGGTTTTGTTTGGTTATTGTATATTCCCAGTTTCCATTTCTTGTATGTTTAAATCTGTTTTTAAAAAAACTCTACTGTGAGATTTTAAAATTATTTTAAAAATTATTTAAATGCTGCATACTATTAGATCCGATTTAAGAGTATTGTTCCATTTTTGCTCAATAAATCTGTTTTTTAAAACATTCTCCCATTACATCTTAAATTTATTACAGTTAGTCTCCAATCCATCAGTGATTCATAGATGAAATGCAATGATATGTATAATGACAATGTTAATTAGGGTGACCAACTTTTGGTCACAATGTAAATCGAGGTGACAATCTAAATCAGGATGACCCACCAGTCATTGCTTCAAGGGCAGCAATGACTGGTGGGTTAGGAGGTGCATATGTGTATGCACACAGACTCACAAACAGACAGATACAGAGGCAACACACACACACACACTTGCCAACACCCACATCAGCATGCGAAGAAGAGCAGTTTTGTGGGGATGGAGAAATTCCTGCATGTTAAGATTAGAGACGTAAAATTTCTGGAAATTTTGAAGCTATGGAAAAAAACCGGTTTTTCCTTTTTTTTTCAGGGAAAAACAGAAATGTTTGGAAAAATTGAAAAAATGCAATATTAGCACTTTTTACGGATTGACAGTCTCTTTGTTACTTTAGGAACATAAAATGTAGTTATGTACAAGTCGGTTTGGCATAAAATTTTCACATTTGGCATAGTGCATTCAAGCAATTATTACAAATTGAATTTACTTGTTTAAATTTTTTACTTTTTTTTTGTTTAACAAATGGAGCTACAAGGTCCTGAACTGTAAGGAACCTCTTTGATTTTGCCAGTTTATGAGGAGCAGGTAAAAAACAATTTAAAAAACAAACAGAAGAAACCATTAACATTAGTAAGAAGGAAAATTATTTATGTTTCTGCTAGTCCTCCACAGTGTCAAGCAGACATAAAGCACCCATTCACATAAAAATAATTGAGAAAAAAGGGGGATCAATATTCAATGAATACGCATTAAATTTAATCAGACTCATTTTCTGAGCTATAGCTATCCCTATCAGTTTCAGTCTCTGTTTCAATGACAGTGCCCCCTAGAGGTAGAAATGCATTGTATTTGAGAGCTAGAATCTCAGTTTGCAACCTAGGACTTGCTTGTCCTCGGTGCACAGAAATTGTAATCTGATACTGTACATAATTTTTAGAAATCTTTTGAAGAAGTAAATATATAAACATATTCTCTTAAACCTTTTATGCATCATGCTAAAATAAAACATTCCATAATCTGTTTTTTCTTCATTTTTAATTTTTTTTTGGAAAAAAACCAAAAAAGGCTTAGGTAAAAAAATGGGGAAAAAATGTCCCCCCTCCCCGAATTTTCCCAGTTTTCCCCCCTAATCCTTCACATTAGTTGAGATATCAATGTGCCTCTCCTCCCTCACCCAGTTGAATGGTACTAAGAACAACTTTTCCCAGTGCCAGTCAGCTGTGCAGGGGAGGCACATGATTTAAATGGGGAGGAAGATACGTGGGGATTACTCTCTCTGCACATTGCCCATTTAAATTACATTCCACATACCCTGCCAAGAATAATTTGTCATATGTGTGAACCAGATATTAATCTGCACTGGCTCAAACATTCAGAGGCTGGAACAAAAGTTTGCCTTCCAGATCACTCACAGAGCTTCCAGTATCCTTTGCAAATGGGGATGAAAATAGTCTCAAATGTATTCTCTTCCATCTCTGCTTCCAGAAGCAAAAGCAGGTTGGTAGGAACATTTTTTGTTCAGGGTTAGATCATTTTGAAAAGCAGTGAATTTGTATCATAGGGAAAGCGTAGCATCTGAAAAATTGGTTTTGCAATCTTGCTACATTTCCTGATTTCTTACTTTTTTAAAAAACAGAGTTCCATGCCTTGATTTGGGAAAATTGGGAGATTCAGAGGATGAGGTAACAATTATTTATTTTTATCTCAAAAATTATTAATAAGCATGCAGGTATAGCAATTGCTGGAATTGAAACACTGGGAGGAAAATAAGAATAATACTGAGTTCTCATGCTGCAATGTGATTGGCCTGCCCTAGTTGTCTTTCCCCTGTCATCTCATCTCACAGATTCTTCTGAATTCATGGGAATATTCTTCCTGGGAGTTAGTAACAAGGATTAAACATTTACCTGTTTGTCAAGTTATTATTTCAGGATGGAAAATTTTGTATTTTTTGTAGTTTCCAGTTAGTGTTGGGATTTGGCTTATGTAAACAAATGAATTTTTGCTTGCAATTATATTATCAAGGTATGTGAAATCCGATGTTCAACACAAACATAGCTATCTGGGAGCAAATATATATAGTAACTTTGACTAACTCTGGTAAATTCTGGAAAAAAGATCAACCACCAAAAACGGGAATCTGGATTCATAAAAACCATAAAGTCTACTACTATGATATTTAGTTTGTTTTTAGGCTTTTATGGTTTTAAATTTTGCACATTGGTTTTTAAATGTTCAGTGTTTTTAATTTTTGTAAACTGCCCAAACAGCTTCAGTTATGGGGCGGTATATAAATGTAATAAATAAATAAAAAATAACTATGCTAATTCATAAATTGACTTACTTTGACCACCTCTGAGATTGACAAGTTTAATTCAAGTGACAGTCTTCAGAGACAATGGGGTCCATTTATCGAGTATTTGAACTAGACTGTTCCATCTGAATATATGTTTAGTTTAAGAGAGACCTCTAAATGAACTTATGATTTCTGTGAAATTGGACATAATAACTTGGTTCCAAAGGTATCTTCACCTGCCCAACAGCACTTCCATTCTCACAGGGGGTAGGTTGACCTATTTTCAGTGATTCCCCTTTCCTGCTGCAGCTCCCAGGACCACATCTCATTCTGTTTTACAGGATCCTCCCATCAGATTTTTTGGAAAGGTAGGGAGCTAAAAAGAGGAAAGTGCTGCAGTGGGAGAAAGCAGCTGTAAAAGCACTGTTCTGTTAACAGGTTAGGAACCAAGCCAGGTTCCCCACCTTTTCTTTTTTATTCTTGGCTTTTTCTTTTTCATTTTGTATTTTAATATGATTCTTTTTATAGCTGTGCTAATACATTTACCTGTGAAAACCCGTATGTTTTAAATTCCTTTTTTTATCAGATATTCTAATAGACAGATATGAGGGTGTGTGGATTTAGTATATTTTGATTCTGATAGTGTTAACAAAGTTGGCTAAATGGGGACTCTAAAGGTGAAAGAACATAAAGAGGACCTGAGCCCTTGATTTTCCTTGGAGATGTTATTAATGTTAAGGGGTAAAATCCAATACAGCTTTTCCATTGATTGATAGGGCTGGCCCTAGATAAACAGTGCCCCAGGAAAGGAGTGCCTTTACCCCCCACTGGCGGTCATCTTTGCAGAGTCACATGGATGGTTTATGAGGCCTGGTGCAGATGTGATGTTGGGGCCTCCACTGCTGCCCCCTGGGAATTATTGCAATCAATGGACTGCACCTGAGAATTCTCGCTTGCAGCTTCTCCTTGCCTTGGAGTCAAGCGGAATGATAGATGTGCTTCATTTTTTCTTACATGGGGACAAGGGAATAGCGATTGCGCTTTCCTTGGAAAAGCTCAAGAAAAAGCTAATGCTATCTCTCCCTATATATTTATGTATGACTATTTAATTTTAGGATACCCTTAGGGTAGTTATCAATGACCATTTTACCACATGTCGGATCACATATATGTACCTGAAGTATTGGTAATGTTTTTGCCACAACAAAAATGATACAGATTACTAGCTAACCTAGAATTAAAGAACTCATCTTTGGGTCATTTATCTATATTAGCTCTTTGTGGCACTTCTATTTTCAGTATCTATTCTGAACTTTTCTGTATTCTTAGGCAACTGATACTCTGTAATGGCATAACAAAGCATATCAGTTTGACACAAAATGGTCAGGAATGTTCTCCTTTATTTTAGGATGGAGATACCTACATACCATACAGCGTTGGGCATCCTCATGTTGGTCCTCTATCTTCATCTTCAGCTATTAGCTGGGGTACTCCATTACAAAGTCCTTATGCTCAGCATCATAATATTAATATTCATCAGGTAAATTGGTTTGTTATTTTAGATATTTTCAAGCATATTATCTTATCAGGAAATACCTTGATTTTGTATGTTCATGGGAAAAATGCTCCTTTCCAAATTAGCTATTAGCTTGCTGTTGTCCAACATTATGCTTAAATAATATGGATGCTATTTACTTTTATGACATTAATAGCAGATTCCAAACATTTATAAGTATTTTCTTCATTGCGATGCCATAATTTGTTTAATTTGAAAGAATTATAACCCACTTTATTTATATATAAAATAAGTATATTTTGGTAGTTGTCTGTATTTGTTCAAATAACTGAGATATTTTCTAACACATCAGATATGCTGAAAAAGTATTAAAGAGTAATTGCTTGATTTCTAAATAAAGTATAATATATTTTATATATTGTGATCTTGTGCACTAATCCATATGCACCACCATGCTAAACACACTGATCTTGAGTAGCCTAACTCACAGTATGGCTTCCTTGTACCTATTTATAGAAGGAAAAAAGAGTCCTATTCACTCATGGAACTCCATCAACCATAAACAGAGTTTGCACATAATGGTGACATTTTGTGGGTTAATTCACCCATGATTTGCCAAGTTGTGTGATGTGCATGTGCTGCTGCTGCTTTGAATATTCAATCTCTGATTGGCCTGATTGTAGGTTGATTTATGATTTATGATGTGCGAACCTGGATGCTATGGATTATTCATAGGTTAAACCACACAAAGTTAACCTACAATTAGTTCTTTGTTAACCCATGATTCTCCGTAGTTATGTCTGAATGGGCCCATTGAGTCTCTCATGAATATGGCTGTGAATATCAGCTATTATATCAAAGTCTCATTTCTTCAGTGGAACATTCAGCTGAATGACCACAATCTAAATGGTCCATAGTTGTTCCTCTTCTACACATGATTTGTCTAATTATGACACCAACATTTATAGAATGCATCATTGTGGATGTGTGGCTCTGGATCATGACCAGAATGTTATAATTGGTGTTTTAGGCTGCAGTCCTATCATGCTTATCTGGAAGTAAGCCCTGCTGAGTTCAATAGCTTATCTAATTTCCCCTAGTTGTCATCTCTGAAATTATTCATTTTTGCATTATGCTTATGAGGTTAAATCATATCGAATGATGTTCCTTCTCTTTCTATTGTCCAGTCAGCAAGAAAACCTAGTCTGAAGAAAACTGAGGTAAAGTAGTTGAAGAAATTCACAAAACAAAATGTTTCATGTGTTTTTGTATACCAAAACAAGCCTTTTTTTGTGGTTGAGAGTTAATGAAATCATAAATATTTCTACTACTGTCCAATAATAGAAAACAAAGCATCTAAACTCTGGGAAAAAAATCTAGAGTTAGAAAAAATTTGCAAGTTTACATTTTCATACTTACCATTTCTGATTTGCAATTTAAAAGTGGAAATGCTACGTTCAAGATATTCTTATAAGATTTTGTAGAAATCCTTGTCAGTTTCACCTGTTAATTGGTAAGATAATGAACTGTGTTATTGACAGATATTTCAGCTTCCATT
Organism: Anniella stebbinsi; assembly: GCA_029215795.1. Classification (NCBI taxonomy): domain Eukaryota; kingdom Metazoa; phylum Chordata; class Lepidosauria; order Squamata; family Anniellidae; genus Anniella; species Anniella stebbinsi. The sequence continues at coordinate 54,427,199 of JARDYH010000003.1, forward strand.
TGATAATTGCATCAATACATTTTTGCAATCCAAAACAAAAAAAACGTTTTTAAAATTCCTACTAGAGCATCTGATGTCACTAATTCTTAACTCCCCCTGCAAATGCATTTTAGGATGACAAATGTTATTTTATAATAGAATTTGCTGTTACTCCCTCTCTTGATCATTCACTTTCAGCTTGCTTTGTAGGAGCAAAAGACAGTACCAGAAAATCTGCCACCCCCAGCAGATACATATAAACTGAAGTATCAGCAGTATGAAGCAGAAATGAAAGAGGGATTTAAACAGTATTCTCAAAGAGCTGTGGAAAAGAAAACAAACACCCAAACCAATGAACCTCCTGGAAAAATAGCTGAGAAAAAGGTAACAGTTATACTTAATCTGAAACTGGAAACTCTACTAACTGCTTCTTCTGAAAAATACTGTGCCAAGGGAATAGTCCTATTGGACCATATAGAGGCACAAATTGGATAATCAGTAGATTTCTGTTACTGTGTAATATATAGTGTTGGCCTTCTTTCTAAATTCTGATATTTCCAGTCTTTGCCCATCCCCATTCCACTGTTTCATTTCCTTTGAGGTTCTCTGTGTTAGACTTTATACCCTTTTGCCTCGCCATATTGTTGTTCTGGATCCCTCCTCTGACTTCCTTTCAAACTTATTTTCAGATTTTGATGTCTGGCTCACCTTCTTCCTCTCTGACAACTCCCCCAGTTTGCTCCTTTGTAATTTCAACATTTGTGTTGATAACCCCTCTGACCCTGGTGCCTCCTGTCTTCTTACCTTAATCTCCTCCTTCATTCTCCAGTTTTGGATAACTCCCCCATACACTGTCTTGTATACTCTCTTGAATTTGTCTTCAACTAGGAGTGCTCTGTCTCTGATCTTTCCCTCTCTGCTATGGAGTGCATCTTATCTCCTTCAGTATTGTTCACTTTCCACTCCCCCCCCCATTCTACATCCTTTTCTTTCCATGACCTCCAGTCCATCGATCAATTGGCTTTCTGCAAAGCATTGTCATCCCCTCTCTCAGCTGAGGTTTCTTCTTGCTCATTAGAGTCTGTATATTTCAATTTCAATGCATCCCGGTCTTCAATGCTTGACACATTTTCTCTACTCTAGCAATGACCTATTTGCCCCTCTCCTCTTCAATCCTGGCTTGCTCACTCCATTCAATCCATGTTTTCATGCATCTGAATAACCAGAGAAGAACAAAAGAAAAGAAAAGAAATTAGCAACTAAAATTAAGAGAGAAATGGCTGATTTACTCCATTGTAAATTCATCCTCCACTCCTTCTCCTTTGCTATCAACCTGGCTAAACAACACTATTTCACCTCTCTGATCCATGCCATCTCCAGGAATCCCAAGCTCTTTTTCTCTATTTTGATGTCCTGCTTAGACCTCAAACTCTTTCCTCCTCACTCTGTGCTCAAGATTTAGCCTCCTTTTTCAGTGAGAAAACTGACTCCATGTGCCCTGATGTCTAGCCCTCCCTTCCCTGTTTTCTTGCTTCTTGCTTCCCCAGCACTTCCTACTACCCTTCAGGATTTCTGCCAGTCTTGCAAGATCATTTTCTGGCAAATGTTTGCACTTAAGTAAAGAGGTACACAGTTTTGTGCAGTTGGACCGGACAAATGTTTCATGTTCCACCTTGGTCATTGTCCCCCTGCCCCACTGTTAGAGCCAATTCTTGTCTTCATTCTTTTTTTAAAAGTGTATTCATAAAAAAAACTCCCTTTTGCAAAAAACAAAACAGAAACAGAAACAAAACTTTCAGGGCGAGTTTTTGAACAACTACAAAGTTCTGCTATTGCACCTATTTCTCTGTTAATTTTAGTTGTTAATTTATTCTAGCTGAAGCAAAACCTGACCACTTAAATTCACAGATCTCAGGTTCTTAACAATAAATGTCTCAAGGCAACTTTTATGCTGTATTTTTTTAAAAAATATTTTTGGAATGATTAAAAAGTTATGCTCAGGAAACGTGTACAGGTTACTACCTACACATGTTTCTTGCTCATTCTGGACAGTGAAATGCAGCAGTATTATTGGTTTGGGACATATATGGCCCTAGAGGAGAAGGTGATCAATGGCTACTAGTCCTGATGGTTATGTGCTACCTCCAGTATCCAAGGCAGTAAGCCTGTGTGTACCAGTTGCTGGGGAACATGGGTGGGAGGGTGCTGTTGCACCATGTCTTGCTTTGTTGGTTTCTGGTCGTCAGCTGTTTGGCCACTATGTGAACAGAGTGCTGGACTAGATGGACCCTTGGTCTGATCCAGCATGGCTCTTCTTATGTTTTCAGTGGTCATAGCTAGATCATATGTTATGTTCCCACATAGGATTTACAACCTGAAAAACAAAGAGATGATGAATTGACAGTTCTTGATGAGAAAGCCCTGCTTCAGCAGTGCTACACAAGCAAACCTTACTCAATTCAGCACAGCATAAGAAAACTAGAAGCTGTAAGTTTTCAGGGGAATTTTCCATTGTTAGAAAAATCAGTGTATAGCTGTGCATTTAAGTGTTATAATATAAGTAGGCAAAGAAGATGTTTTGTTTTAAAGGGTTAACACCACAATCTTAACTTCATATTGTTATTCTAGTTAAAATGCACGAATAATACTGATTTTAATGGAATGCATATGTGATGTGATACTGCCATTGGAATGATTTTCTGGCTCACTACTACTGTTACTTTTTAATAACCAAAACCACAGGAGGAGAGCATCCAAGCCAGGTCAGAAAAAAGGAGAAACAGGTTCTCATGATGCAAATAATTTATTTTCACGAAGCCCAATGTGTTTCGGCCTGTACTTTATTCAAAGGCCTTTCTCAGGGGGTTGTTAGAAGATAGTGTCTGCGGAATGTCCCCTAACAACCCCCTGAAGAAGGCCTTTGAATAAAGTACAGGCTGAAACACGTTGGGCTTTGTGAAAAAAAATTATTTGCATCCTGAGAACCCATTTCTCCACTTTTCAATAAGCATTTAATTTTTTTTACATTTACAGAGGGATCAATCTTGTGGACCCTAGGCAGCGTCTGGGAAGCCATGGGATGCTGCGGATCTCCTCCACCCCCATAGACAGAGCTCTGAGCATGGAGGAGTAGATCCGATTGTGGATCTTTCCTCCCCTATGTCTTCCCAGCCACTGTGAAAAGTTTCCCGTATGGGGTTGCAAGTACAACCTTGTAAGAGACGTCAGAGAGGGAGAAAAGGGGTGTGTTGGTGGGAGGGGAGGAGAAGAGAGACAGGGATAAGCAGTATCTTATGACCTCCCCAGTCTCCTCCCTGCCCACTGAAAAGGGTTGCTGAACTAGATGGCCTCAGAAGCTCATCTAGCTGCTTTTATATTTTAAATAGAGAAACAGAGGCGAAATTGTTTCTGCCCTCCTCTTGCCCTGCCTGGCTCTTGCCAGCAGGGCATGGGATAGACAGAGGACCTTGAACTTGGAGCCCTATGTCTATTAGGAGCGTAACCCCTATGGTTGTGCCCTTAGTTACTTGAAATCCTGAGTTTAACTTTATCACAATGGCATAGGACTCCAGTTTCATAGGATTGACGATTGATTTGATGATTTCTGAGCAGAAAGCCATCCTGTGTTACTCTAAATGGAAGCAACGCTAATGGAGACAGTTTTCTTGCCTATTAAAATCAAGTTTGCACGTATGATAGATACAGTATTATTTTCTTACTAGTTCATGAAAATGATTCTTTTTTCATTAACTCGGCTGTGATAATCTGTGAAAAGTTTTTAGAGGGCAACATTTTATGTGTCCTAGTTTTACAACAAAGATCTACTGTTAATTATTAAGAGCTCTAAATGATCCCATGTTCTGAACCTTTATCCTGTGTAACCCGTTTAAAAATATTTTCTGAACTACTTAAATTCTATTTTTTCTGTTGGATGGTTGCCTTGCAGGAAGATGTGGCAGCGGAGAGAAAAAAACAAATTGTAGTGGAACAAGTGATGATAGATCAGTTATCTAGGTAAAATAATAAATTCAAATGTTGATTAACAAAAAGAAGAGTGCTTCTATGTAGATGTATGTATTCCCCCCTCCCCCTCTGAGAGAAAGAGATGCCAATTCTTAGTGCTGTTAATCTGGTCATTATTTAGGGCACAAACTAGCCAAAGTCAAACACTTTTAGGTTCCATTGTTCTCATCAAGGAGAATTACATACATGAAGCCACTGGAAAGTCAAAGCCCAAAAATTATTGTATCTTGAGTGAAAGAAATTGCTATGCTAATGGAATTCCACTGCCTTTTGTTGTTGTGCAAATGCACATAAGATCCTCAGTGCTTGTGCAAGTGGTTGCACAAATAGAACTTTAGATGGATTCTTACTTTGTACATTGTTTGGAAATTAGTTTTCACTAGAACAACATCATTTACATTAGCAGAATGACACTGTTGGAGACAACCCCATCTGGTTAACTTTGGCTGGATTTTTTTTAAAAAATATTTATTTATTTATTTATTTATTATTGCATTTATATCCCACCTTTTTTCCTCCAAGGAACCCAAGGCGGTGTACATAACCCTCCTCCTCTCCATTTTATCCTCACAACAACAACCCTGTGAGGTAGGTTGGGCTGAGAGTCTGTGACTGGCCCAAAGTCACCCAATGGGTTTCCATGGCTGATTGGGGACTAGAACCCAGATCTCCCAACTCCCAGTCCAACACTTTAGCCACTACACCACACTGGCTTACATCCCAGCTCTCCAATAAGTTCAAGGTGGCTTACATCATAAAACTAGAAAACAAAAATGAGCGATTAATAAAATAAACACTAAACATAAAGCAGCCTAATTATAAGCATGTTTACACATTTAAAAGTCTCATTAGGTTCAGTAGGACACTGCTGAATAAATATATGTAGGATTAGGCTATGAAGTTATTATATTAAGGGCACAACTTGTAGGAGTGTGCCTTCATTGGACAGAAGCCTCTGAGATCAGAGGCTTCCGAGTATCAAAGGCCTGGCCAGTCTGCTGCTGATTTTTGCTTTTCTGCCTTCCTTTGTGTCTCTCCCCCCCACCCCTCTAGATGGGCTTCTGGGCCCATCTAGAGAGGGGTCAGGCTAGACTGGAGAGACATAGCATTTATTGTATTATGGCCTCCCCTCCCCTCTTCGAGGTCCTCTGAGGCCGCTTTTGTGTCCTCGTAATGCAGGTGCTGCAATTCTTTCTGCAGCATATGTGAGGGGGTGTGAGAATGAACAAATTCTGGAGTCCCCCTTCTGCGGTCCTAGCACTGTCTCCACCCCCTGAAAAAACCTATGTGGCTCTCCAGGGATTGTTTTCCCTGCACACTCATTTGTATGTAGGTTCTGTTGCAATAAATTGGTTTTTCAATATATAATGACCACTATCCAGTCCTTCCTCCAACAGAAGGCAGGATAAATGGTCTTTGCATGCAAAGAACTGGAATCTGGCAAATAAAGGTTGGTGAGGCCTAATGGAGAAGAAGAGGATAGAACAGTCACCTTCCTTTCCTCTTAGTGGCTGACAGAATGCTCCTTTCCTGATTGCATTCATCAGCTCATACTGTTAGAGCTACTCCTGTTCTTAGCGCGTGGGGAGAGAATGACTTTAAAGGAGCCCAGAGGAGATTCAACCTGTCAGGCATTGTCAGCTGAGCAGCAAGAAGGATGAGAGAGATCAAGGAGGAGGTAGAATATGCTCTTTATCCCCCCTCCCCTCTTGTTTATCAGTCATTCTTTGTGCACTTGCTTCCAGTTCTCCATGCAAATCCAGTGCATCCTGCCATCTGGGGCTAGATTGCGTGACTAAATCTTTCGTTGTGAAGGCGGATTCAAAGGCAGTGTTGCTCCCTAAATGGAATTTCATTAGTATATAGTGAAAGAAACCACTCATCAGTTATTCTTTCCCAAATTTTGTGCACAGTTGTCTCTTGCTATCAGTCTTGTAACTGTTAACAAGCAGCAAGTGCTAATGAAGTTTGACTGGTATCTTGTCAAGACATGCTTATTTACCCAGACATCTTGAATTATATTGCCTGTGTAGTTTTATGGTTTTGTTGCCTCTCCATTGATGATACATTGTTTTAATTATATTGTGCCTTTATGTGTGTACACCACCTTTAAATCCATTAAGAAGAAGGGCAGCCTAGAATTTTTAAATAAACAAATGATAATTAACTAGGGCATACATTTTAATTCCATAAAACCATTTCCATAAAATCATGTTTTGTTTTGTTTAACTTTTTGGGTTAGAGCTGTGATAAGTGATCCAGAGCAAAATGGAAATTCTGATACTTACGAGAAGGATCCTATTCTTCCAGGATTAAGAACAGCACCTCTCCGCTTTAGAAAAAGAACATTGCATGAAACAAAGTAAGTATATGTTGTTGTGTGAGCCTGCCTTTACTGGTCATATCCTGAAAATTATTTCATAACGAAGGTTAGGTTGATTTCAGTCTCTGGGCTTGTTTACATGATCACGGTGGCTTATTTCCCCTGCCGAGCATGCTGGTTGTGTGCTGGGGGATTAACACAATTACCCTTGGCAGTGCAGCTTCCTGTGTTGTGTGAATTTGGCCAGGGTGTCTTGTTGCTGTGGTTAACAAGCCACTCCAAAATCCTACAATGGTGCATGGGTTCTGGGTGACTTGTTAACCATGGCATGGGTTCGTGTAACATGGGAAGCTACACTGCTGGGGGTAATTATGCCAATTCCCCTGGCGTGTGACCAGCTTGTGTAGGGTGGCTAACAATCCATGTTTGCTTATTAACCACCCTGTAATTATACGAACTGGATCTGCGTATCTCTATTCCTTTGTTCTCTGAAAATGGGATCCAATAACAGTTAATTTTATTTAGAATGGCAACTATATCTAGTAGTTTCATTTTGTGCCTCTTCTCCGGTGAGAGGCTTGAAGGAGATAAATATGCTTGTTCTTTTTGGAAGATCAGTACTTCCTATATTATTATCTTTGTGAAGTGATTAATTCATATAAAACATTTAAGTAGATGGCTTTGTTAGTATTAATTGAATAAGAGTTTTCCAAACTTTTAATCATTAAATCTATTTACATGTAGTAAATACCAACTAAACAAATGATCCTCTTCCGGTAATGCTATCATGCTGTGCTAAAGGCATGGATGTTCATAATTTATGCAGCTATATCCCCATTGCTTTTACTGTAAGAATTGCTGATGCATCTTGTAAATTATCTTCTTTTCATTCTTTGAGAAGTGAGATGGTGACTGTTTGTCTTTAAAGCATTGCCATTAACATCAAAGTAAACATGTTAAATAATTCTGATTTTATTCAGGCCCTCTGAAAATTCAGGGCAGTGTTGATGGATTTGTTTCTCTAGCTTCTAATTTGAACATTTACTATCAGAAGAGGTTGAAATACATTTTAAGCATTAAGAAATCTCTTTTCAAGCAGAGTTCTTTTTGAACTCATAGATTCTGACTAATCCAACATGTCTTTTTTCTTTGGCCAGTTACACTTCATTTCAAACTTCAGAATACTTGAAATTCAAATTATAGCGGGATAATTTGGTGATGGATATTTATAGAGAGACTGGGAAGCTATGCATTTTTCTGAATTGAGAACCAGTGGTTAGATGGTTTCTAAGCCAAAATGAAACTACAGTCCCCTCTCAGTTATGTTCCATAATTTACATCAGGACTGAAATATAAGAAAAAAGTTGAAATATTCATCTGTGTAGTAACACCTTTAGAAAAATTAATCATGTACAGTACCAACTTGGGACTCTTCAGTCTTTCAGTTATGTTTAAAAATAACTAAAACTTAATCCAGATAAGATAGAAAGAGTAGCTCCCTTCATGTCTGAATTGCATCATGGCCACCAACTTAGATAGCTTTAAAATGGGATTGGGCACATTCATGGAGGAGAAGATTATCAAATGGTTACTAGTCATGATAGCTAAATGCTACTTCTAGAATCAGAGCAACATGCCTCTACCAGCTACTGAGAAACAGTAGCAGGAGAGAATGTTTGCTTCTGCTTGTTGATTTCTCATAAGCATTTAGTTAGCCACTGTGGATAGCAAGATGCTGGATAGGCCTTTGATTTGATCCATCAGTTTTCTTCTTATGTACAGTTTTATTTGCGTGGTATTGCAAAACAGGTACACATCTTGGAAATATTTCTGGATCCCGTGCTTTTCCTCTGGATGTAACAGTGGTGAATAGGTATGATTTTCATCAGTTGCAGCTGGTGCACTAGAATGTCCCTTCTTGGGGAAATCAGACCATGGTAATTCATGACCTAGTTACATCCAGATTAGAATATATGGGGCTGCCTTTTGAAGAGTGGTTCAGAACATAGTAATCAGACCTGTCCAGGAGAAAGAACTCCAGATATATTGCCCCAGTGTTACTCCAGCTGCACTAATTGACAATTTTCTTCAGGGCCCAACTCAGGATACTAGTCTTGACTATAAGGTCTTAAACCTGGGACTACAATACTTTAAGGACTACCTACTTCCATATAAACCTGCGTAGACAGTTTGTTCAGTTGAGACCCTGTTGAGACCCTGTTGGTTCTCCTCTTTCCATCAGATGCATGGCAGGTGGGAAGGTGTGATAGGGCCTTTTAACTGCAGCATCTAGACTGTGAATGCACTCCCCAAAAAGGTCCACATGTCTATCTCCTTGTGTGCAGCCAAGATGTAGCTTTTCAGGAAAGCTTTTGGACTGCTGCCTACAGAATTTATTTTTGATTGCTGTGATTGGTTTTGTTTTTATTTATATCATTGTTTTTATTTATACTGTTGTTTCAATTTATGTTGTAAACCAGCTTAAGTTTTTTTTACAGATTGATGGGATATACATTGTTTAATAAATAAATAAAATGACCAGAATTATTTTAATGCTGAGCTGAAATGTGGGATTTGGATATTAAGGAAGCTCTTCTTAGCATTGATCTCCAGTAGAGAGTCCATGTTTACTCAAGTTCCAAAATACCAGGATATCAAATTTGCAGATGACACAAAATTGGGTGGGATAACTAATACCCTGGAAGACAGAAACAAACTTCAACGTGATCTTGATAGGCTGGAGTGCTGGCTGAAAACAACAGAATTAAATTAAATAGGGATAAATGCCAAGTTCGGCTATGGGACGGTATATAAATGCAATAAATAATAATAAGAAGTTCTACACCTAAGAAAAAGAAACCAAATGCACAGTTACAAGATGGGGGTTACTTGGCTCAGCAATACTACAAGCAATAAGGATCTTGGAATTGTTGTAGGTCACAAGCTGAATATGAGCCAACAGTGTGACATGGCTGCAAAAAAAGCAAATGCTATTTTGGGCTGCATTAATAGAAGTATAGCTTCCAAATCATGCGAGGTACTGGTCCCTCTATTCGGCACTGGTTAGGCCTCATCTTGAGTATTGCGTCCAGTTCTGGGCACCACACTTCAAGAAGGATGCAGAGAAGCTGGAGGGGGTTCAGAGGAGGGCAACGAGGATGTTCAGGGATCTGGAAACAAAGCCCTATGAGGAGAAACTGAAAGAACTGGGCATGTTTAGCCTTGAGAAAAGAAGATTGAGGGGAGACATGATAGCACTCTTCAAATACTTGAAAGGTTGTTACACAGAGGAGGGCCAGGATCTCTTCTCAATCATCCCAGAGTGCAGGACACAGAATAATGGGCTCAAGTTACAGGAAGCCAGATTCCGTCTAGACATCAGGAAAAACTTCCTGACTGTTAGAGTAGTACGACAATGGAACCAATGTCCTAGGGAGGTAGCGGGATCTCCTACACTAGAAGCCTTCAAGATGCAGCTGAACAGCCATCTGTCAAGTATGCTTTAAGGTGGATTCCTGCATTGAGAAGGGGGTTGATGGCCTTATAGGCCTCTTCCAACTCTACTGTTCTATGATCACAGCCATTCCATTAACAGATGTGTTATTAGGCAATATGCGCATGATATTGTTTCCTATACTGTTGTTAGTTTCAGCTTCATCACTATCTTGGAGGTGGATGGCTGTCACTGGAAGAGTGGTGGACCTAAGTCCCAGATTGGACTTAGACATGTAAAGACTATGCAACTGAAGCTATCATGCAATTGAAGCTACCATTTCACATTACAAGCACCCAACTGCCAGCCAGTACCATCCACATAGAATGATAGCTCCAAAGTACTGGTAAAACTGCAGCTAATCACAGCATAGGATAACATACCATATGCATATTACTTAAATGACAGATCCATTAAGAGTGTGCTCCTAATTTCCTGGCATTTTGTAACTTGATTGAATATGGAAAGCACTTAACAGAATACGTTAAACTGAAAGGCTTTTTGTCCATTGAATTTCATCCTATTTTGAGAAGGTTATGCTTACAACGCTAGATGCCTGGACCATTTAAGAAAGTAAACACGAATCATATTTGCCTTCAAGATGTCAGTACTATTTGGAAGATAATGAGCAGGTTTGGATGATCAGCAGGGGAACCAAGCAGCTGGTCTTGTGACCGGGGTTACCCATGCCGTTTTGCAGGTTGCTGTGTTGTTCGAACACGGTGCAGTGACTTTTCACCCACCCTACAACCCCTACTGCAAGCCATGGGTAGAAGGGTGGGTGAAAAGTCACTATGCCCATGCTGTGCACCGGATTCGGAAGTGGGTAATTAGGGTAATGCCGGTCACGCAACCAGCATGTGCAGGGGCAGAGATAAAACAATAAAAACTGCATTGTATCCCCTGCTGATTATCCAAACCTGACCAGTATGTTAAACCCCAAGTTGATTCTGAGGAGACAGGGAGGAGGGAAAAGGAGACAGAGATCTGGAAGAGAGGTTCTGAGGTTATTTCTTAATATCTGTGTGTGGCTGTGCAGTCTAGGAAGTAACTGTAGGCCTCAGTTATTGACCATTGATGATAGAGGTGCTGCTGTCTGGTAACTGGGAGCGGGGCAGAATTCTTCTGCGGCTCTATTTCCTGATCTTTACTCAACCTCCTCAGGACCTATCGTCATTATTATATTATTATTATTATTATTATTAATCTCTATCTTTTCCTCTTCACAGTTCCTTCAGAATCCGCAGTTGTTTCAAAACCTAAAAATATTTCTTTTGGGACATAGTACATAGTGCATACCTTCTCTCTTATCTGAGATGACAGACTCTTTTCCAAAAGTTGCTGTACAAACAGATAAATGTTACTACAAAATAAACCCCATGTAAGTCTGTGAAGGGAAAACAAAACCCAGACAGTACTGGACAAAATACTGATGGCCATTCGTCAAATTTAAAACTCTTATAAATAAGCAATTTCTTTCCCTTTCTATCTTAAAATTGTCATGGAACATTCTCAAACCCACCTCTCCTACACTACCAAGTTTCAGATGGATTTGTTGAGCTCTTTTCTCAGTATAGGATGTAGAACTGACTGCCCCTTTGAATTTTGGTTATAATGGCAGAATGCGATTCAGCCACCTCACCCATAACATCCTTTCATGGTTGGTTTAGTTTGTAATTCATGAGCATTCTTACTTCTAGAAATAATTGGTATGTAAAATGTTATTTTTTTTATTTGCATAATTAGTATTATGATTTTTTTTAACAGAATAAGGACTAAGTCGGCGTTAACTGAAAATATGCTTTCCAACAAATTACGCTTTGATGGTAGATTATTATCAAGGTATGCCTAAAATCCTCCCCCCCCCTTTGCATGTGGGCTTTTAATGGACTGAAAAGACCCATTCATTAGTCAAGAGTTGTGCAAGTAGTACCCCAGATTGTTGACAAAAACTGTCTTTCATCAGTTTGAGGGTATAGGAGGTAATGTATAGGGCGATATTCAGCCATCAGCACCCCTCAACAGATGATCTGTGTTATTGCAAGCATAGCCCAGTTTCCTAACCACTTTCAGCTCCATGGTACACATTAGATAAAATGTATTGTAGCATTTAATGTAAGTGTTACTTATGTAACTCCTTCAGCAGAGCCTCCATTTTAGATTGGGAAAATGGAATGTGAGGAGAGAATTTAACAATAACAGCTAGAGCAGCCGAATCAACCCTGGCGATAAACGGAGTGACAGACGTTGCAGCTAGATCATCCTCAACATCCGGAATTTAACCTGTACTGCGGTCCTGACAAAAATCTCCCCAAAACTGACAAAAAATTGAACTCTGGCAGAGAGGGGAGGGGAAGGATTAAGCCTCCCTACCTGAATGCCATAGCATCAATCCAGATTAGGGTGTTTCGTGTTCAAAATTATATTTGTATTAAATGCTAAAGCATGTAATTTGGCCCTCTGATCAATTATATGGATCAATTGGTTTGAATCTTGCTTTTCTTCTTGGGCTTGGGAGGAGTACCCACATTGATGGAGAAATGAGAAATTACCACTCCAAGCTTTTGAGTCCTGCTGGCTCCACCATTATTTCATATGGGAAAAATCTGTGGAGGAAGAACATGATGGGTCAAAGGCCCTCTGACAATTCTTATTATGCAGCTATGGATGAGTTACATATTTTTTACCTCATTTCATGGAATGCTGGTGATGTGGGGAAGCCATGCCTGTCCATTATAGCCTCAGATGTTCAGATCCTAGTTTGGGAGAAGTGGCGATGGTAGCAAATTTCTCCAGCAGATGGTCAGTTTCATGGCTAAATGTATCTTTCTGCAAGCTATCATAACTTGAGGCTTGTATAAGGTTTGATTGATCTGCCTTTCACACTGGAAGTAAGTAATTTATTCATTTGTATTTTGCTTAACTTTTTTTTATGGTATGTATTTTTGTTCCTAATCTGTCAAATACACACACAGATGATATGTATTTCCTGTCTGCTTAATCGGTAAGAATTCTACTTTAAAAACAAACAAACACCTTAACTTATTTCTGTTATTATTATAGAAATGGACGTGATGCTTGTCGAGAACTGATTGGATTTTTCTTTGCATTTGACAAATCTCTAACAGTATATGAATATCGACAATTTGGTAAAAATAGGTATGTAGGACAAGGAACAATTTCTTCAGAATGTTATTGAATCGTTAGTGCTTAGTGAAAGCACTTCAATACTTTTCTTTAAATTTCATGCAGGACAAATGCTCTACCTTTCATTCAGAAGGGAGGTTATAATCATCAGCGTGGACAAAGAAAAGGGGAAAAATACTGTCTTAATTGCTTCTACGTTGTAAGTATTGTGAACCTCATAGACCCTGTTCAGATGACACGCTAATCCACGGTGATTAAGCATTTTGAGCTAAATATTACGGCTTAGCATGTTATGTGAACCATGACTTAGTGTGTCGTGTGAACCATTCCTAACCATGGTGTCTACATAACCATGGTTTAAACACGCTCACTAACCATTTGCTGCAAAAAGGTTAGCGGCATAACCATGGCTTTGTGTTGTCTAAACAGGTCCATAATGTTTACCTAAGGGCTAATGTCTCAGCAATTGTTATGTCTAGCAATGTGAAATTTCCAGAAATTTTGAAACCATGGAAAAATATTTAAGATTTTTTGGGGGTTGGGGGACAAATGGACATTTGGGAGAAAATTTAAAAATATGCAATACTTTTTTTTAAAAGCAATCTCAACCTTTTATTTGAAAACTTTCTGACTTAATGTACCAGTCTATCTCTAACAGTTTTAATAGAAATTTAATACGAAGTTGTGAAATCTCAAGACTGGGTAAAACAACTGATTAATGAAGTTATTAAATCATATTACACACATATGGTTGCAAACATTTTCAGTGGGTACAGCTAGTATGTATAACTTGTCTAGAATATTTCATTCATAATTCTAAAAGAAAATATTTCATAATCCAAAACTGTTAAATTTTTACAAATGTTCAGAAAAAAAATCAAAAATTGAACTCCAAAAAAAGACCCAAGGAAAGAACTTTCTCCCCTAATTTGTTTTTTTTTTTTCTGGGCATTCTCATCTTTAGTTATGATGAATATCTGATCTTCATATCATATTTGCATGTCTCCAGTCTTTACTGTTTCTAGAGATGGATTATGGATTTCACTTACTTGTTGTGATTTGTGCCACTCAGGGAACACTGAAGGGCATGTGTTTATACGACATTTTAGACATTTCACAATTGTTTGATCAACAACCAAAATAATGTTCAAGAGGATTTTGCTCTAGTTGGTTATTAATCCAGAAAAATTAACTGTTTACTGCCTTCATTGAATTTCGATTCTGCACCTAAATTTTGGGTTTGTGAGTTCTGTTTAAATAAATCTATTGTAAATAGTATTGCCTGTATAAGATTGCATGTCTTGCTTTTCCCACAAGAGGGCAATCACTAGCAGTCCGGAAGGGATTATTGAACATACATTTTGTAACTTCTATAGCTAAATGAATCATGACTACATTGTTTCCCTAAGCTTCTTTCTTTATACTAACAAATTTAGCAAAATCTAATGGCATACCTTATGCAAATTGTTTACCACAAATTTTAGAATATAAAAGGATTTACTACAACATCTTAAGGAAGAACAGTATTGGGTTTTTTTTAGCTTTAGATAATGCCCTTTTTAAGAATTCAAGAAAAATAATAAATTATTACTGGCTAATTGATTGATAGAATACCTACGTTCACCTGAGAAGAATTTATGTTCAGTTTAAAAAGGCATTTTACATATGGGATCATTGATCTGACAATTGCTTCTGTATCCAATTGTGTCAAAATTGCATTCAAAGTGTAGAAATCAAATTTGAATCTACTTCTGTTTTTTTTGCCATTCAGTCGTTCCATGAATGCAGAACTATAGCATGCCTGTGCTTCAAAGAATGCACAATTTGGATAATATGCAGCAGCCACGGATGCTGACACAACTGTTAGAAGTAGTTTCTAAAAACAGCAATGTCTCACTAAGACTTTCAACTGTAAACTGAGGGCTACTGAAGCCTTTTCCACCACTTTCAGCAGCAGTGCTAGTGGTACTGGCAGCTGGGCCTTGCATTCTGTGAGCTGCAAGTGTGCTTGAGGCTTGCCAGGGTTGAAGAGGCCTTGTGGACAAATGTGCATTTGATTTCCATACATAGACAAGGATGTTGCCTCAAAGGATGCACTCTGTTCAGTATGTTTGTAGATATTTCCTCTATATCAGGAGTGCAGAACTTTAGGCCCTGAAGTCAAATCCTAGGGTGTTATTCAGTCCTCTGGTGTTTCCCAAATGGCCACATCCTCTTTTCTTTGGCTGCTGATCAATTACTGGTTTTCCAGCTTTTGCATATTCCCCCCCCCCCCCCCCCCAGTCTAAAAGGTTGAAATGCTTCTCCGAAGAGCATTAAGCTAAAACATGCTGGTGCTTTGGGGTATATTAGCCATGTCTCTTTTGCCTTTGGCCCCACCCACCACTGGAAGGCACTTCCTGAGAGCTTCTCCATTATGGAATTCAGCCTTCAGGCTGAAAGAGGTTCTGTGCCCTTTTTCTGTATAATAACTCAACAGACATGTTTAAGACAAAGATTACAAGAGATTTTAAACTGGAATTATGAAAAAGAGGTTGTGTGGCTTTTAACATCTAAGTCACTGAGGATTATGAATTCCTTCAGCATATTTGCTTTTTTTGAGTCAAAGCAAATATTAAATAAAATCCAGCTTGATCTGTGAATTCTTGGGATTTGGACTTGGGATATATTTCTTGTGTAGATGTGTGTATTGGAAAGGGCTGCTTGCCTTTCTGCGTGTACCTCAGTCACCCACACTGCTCATGTTGTTTGTCATGTGTTATTTTGCTATCCCAACAGTCAGGATAGGTCTATCAGTGGTTTATCTGCTCTGTAATGCATTTTTGGAAAAGGCGTTTGTAGTTTATTTTGGAAATGAATGATTGAAAATAGTAATTATATACAGATTTCACACAATTATTGGATGCAACATTTAGTGACTAGTTTCTGTTAAAAGTGTAATGATCATGGGAGATACATTACATGCTTGAAGAGCAGGTTAGCACTCTTATTCATTCCCCCTATCCTTTTCTCTTGACTCTGGACAGGATGTTTTAGTTGGGGAATACTATTGTGAATACGTTTCCTTGCTGCACTCTTGAGAGTCCCAAAGACTGGAATACTTCCAGGATAAGCATTATAGAAGTTCTGCAACAACAGGAACAATTGATGAAGGCATGGGAACAGAGAAGAGTCTGTTACTAAATGAAAACATTGTCAGGAGGCAGGCGATAATTTGGAGCAGGCAATCTGGGCATTAAAGGAATGGGCAACATTAATGTCAGCCCTTCGGAAAT
Organism: Anniella stebbinsi; assembly: GCA_029215795.1. NCBI lineage: Eukaryota > Metazoa > Chordata > Lepidosauria > Squamata > Anniellidae > Anniella > Anniella stebbinsi. The sequence continues at coordinate 54,443,439 of JARDYH010000003.1, forward strand.
GCACCCTCTATGGACCTCCTCCTTCAGTGAGTCTACCTTCTCACCACCATTGTTGCTAGCTTCTATTGCTCCTCATCCTTGCTACTGCTTTCTTGTTGTACAAGCAGAGAGCCAGCGAGCACGTAGCTAGTGGCATCTCCTGCTCCTCCTCCTCACAACCACCTACGTCTGGGCCAGAGTGAGAGGAAGATTGTAATGACAAGAGGGGCAAGTCCAGGGGGCTCTAGTCTGTGGGCCCCCGGCAGGTGTTTGACCATGCCTATCTCCAACACCTGCCCTGGGCAAGATGTTGTGGTTGAATTGAGCTGGTGAGCAGAATGAGTAAGGACAGATGAAGGGTGAGAGTTGTAGGTAAATGGTGGCTGTTGTGACTGGACTCTCTTGAGAATACTGGATAAACAACATAGAAGAAAGGGGAAGATTGAGTATAACAACCAGATTGTGTCTTCGGTTGCATTTTAGTCATAAATCCTTTTGCTTTCTGGTTCCTGTAAGTCAAGCAAATGCGAAATAGTTCATCTCTATGAAAATAGTAGTGATGACTGAGTTATATTTTGTGGAATATAGTAAAAAAAAATAGTGTGTGCTTGTAAATCACTCTTATATTATTGCTCGTAGGGAGCGGACTTAACTTTTTTGAGCTCTCATCATCCTGGCCTTCCAGAAAGTATGAAGCAGAAACCAGTATTTACAATCCGTGTTACAAATATTGATGAAACTGCTAAAGCTTTTCTAAAGTAAGTGGAGTTAGAACTAACTGGTCAGTTTTCATTTCCTATCTTGAAAATATGTTCACAAAGATATATTAGCTTTACAGGTTTGGGGTTTTTCCTTTTACTTCCCTGACATAAATGTTACATTTCATTAGGGAAATTGTATTGCCTGACTGTGGATAGTGGAATTCCAGTAAGCAAGATATGTTGTGTGTGTAGGAACTCACACACAGCATATCTTAGGAAAAGCTCCAAACAGATACAGGCAGCATTACATGTTACATGTAGTTCTCATGTAGTTTTCCAATTCTTTTTATAGAGTTTGTTTCAGAAAATGCAGTTGTTCAAGCTGCTATTTGAAGAGGGGAAATGATGCTGGGGAGGATAGGGTTTCTTACCCTTTCCCTTCAGAACATTTTCAATCTCAAATTCTATTTTTAGCCATTTTTACTCTTTTACTGCAACCCCTGCCAATGCATTTTATATCTTTTATCAAACAAAACACTGTCCGTAAAAAGAATCACAGAACTATGTGTAACGTATAGTTTCATCCTCAAAAGTGGGAATGTATCAGCAATTATGTTGGGATGGCTGAAATAGGGATCAGGACCAAGTGGAAAATATTAGCAAGTTTCCAGCTGCAATGAATGTGCTATACCTTCCTGTAATTCCTGCTCCCTCCCCCACACTTAAGACTTCACTGATAGCTTAGCAGGCCTAAGGGTCAGAAGTCACCAGTAAAACTATAGAGGTTTATTTGAAGGTGAGGGAGGGAACTGAAACAACTCTTTGACAGGGCTAATTAGAAGGCAGATAATAACTAGAAGCAAGAATGGTGAACAAGCTGAAACTTAATTCAGGTAAGATGGATATTGGTTGTGAATTCAGCTGATCTGGGTGGAGATATGCAACTTGTTTTGAATGGGGTTGAACTCCTCTTGAAGAACCAAATAAGCAGCCTGTGGTTCTCCGGGATCTGGTGTTATCCTTGGATCCCAGGTGGTGTAGGTAGCTATGATTATGTTTTGCCAGCTTTGACTGGTTTACCATCTGCAGCCCTACCCAAAGAAAGTGGAATTGGGCTCAGTCACCCATGCACTGGGCACATGCATACTTGGCATTGCAGAGCACGCTATGTAGCCTTGGGTTGCCTTTAAAGATAGATCAGAAACAATTGGTACAAAATGTGGCCACTACGATGCTGGTGGAACAGAGTAAGTGGCTCATACTATTCCTATACCACCTCAGTTGCAATGGTTACCTGTTGTTTGGGTGTTCAGTTTAAAGTTTCCCTTTAAAACCATAGATGGCCTGGGACCATCCTGTTATCTTATAAAGTCTGCTTCATCCATAAGAACCTGCCCAGGCTTTAAGATCGGCATCAGAGGCCCTGCTCTCAGGCCCGTTATTAGCACACACCCAGTTGATCCATGCCAGGGACTTTTCAGTGGGGTGCTCCAGCTCTGTGTGCTCTATTACATAAGTGTTGCTCAAGTGTTCACATTCTTTAAATGTTTGAGCTTCACAAAAAAGTTTAGCATTCTACACCCAGCTACCTGATTTGTGTCATGTGGCCAACGTTAATTTCTGTATGGAGACATTAATTTGACATGCTTTCTTTTTTAAATATCAGTTGGCTTTCTTTTTAAGTTGTTAATTACATATTTATTTTCAACATTTCTATGCCACCTTTCTAGAAAGTAACAATCAAACAGTTTAATAAGGCAGTCAACCCAGTTTCAGTTCCAAAACTTCTTGGGAACCAGTAACACTGAATTGCTGACAGACGACAACTTTTTAGATGAACTGGCAACAGCTTTTGTTACAGGAATCAGCTTTTGAAAGAGGGCCGGTATAAACATCTGGCATCCTTGGGTAGCAGTCACATGCAACACTGCCCTGCTCAGGGCCCAACAGTGATGTCTCCCTGGGGGGTCCTTTTAACTCCCCCACAACCCAGTGCTCTGAATGGCTGGGTTTAGTTTCCATTTAATTTCCCACAGTGCCCCCAATATTTGACCTCTCTAGGGCATTGTGGGAAATGCAAATAGCACCTTCCACCCATCTGGTGCTGCTTGGAGTACTTCTGCTGCCTGTCAGTGCTGCCAGGTAGAGCCCACCAACAGAAGAGGGAGCCCACCAGAGGCCATGTCGTTCAGGAATCCTCAAACCTGGAGCTGCCCCTGATTTCAAATTTCATTTAATGTGTAGTGTAACATGGTTTAAATGCAAGCATGCTGTCAAAACTCTAATCTGCCTACCTACCTTGCAGTTTAGCAGCCCTGCAGTTATGCATTAAGAGTGTATATATCTATGTATTATATGGGGGGGGGGGTTCAACTTGGCATTTTAAAATAAATTAGTTCCAAAATTCCTGAATTTTGAGAAGTTAATTTCCCCCCACCCCACCCCAAGCTTGGTTAAAGAAGATGTATTTATATCTGTGGAAGTTAGCTTCTATAATGTGACTGCTTAATGAATGTATATATTACAGGACTTTTGATGTGGAAAATGAGGAACATCCTACCAAGCAGGAAGGTGATGGCAAGAGTATTTTTAGGAGAGTTCAAGGTTTGTATATTCCATTGTGTCTTGATTTAAAAACAACAATAACACATACTTTAAGGCCATTTAGGCTGCAGTTTATTTCATAGTAGCTTTATTAGCATTAGTATATCTCCAGAATAGATGGGTTTTGATTGTAAGTAATAAATATAGTTATTTACTGTCACAGAGCTGTATGTATCCATTTATTTCTGTTTGGTAAGGGTTACGTTCTCTCTTGGAATGGTGGAATAGCACATGCATTGTATAAAAGAAACCCCAGGTTGAATATGCAGACTATTTAGTGAAAAGTATCTCATTTGGCAGGCCTGGGAAAGAACTCTGCCTAATATCTCAGATGAATCAGTGCAAGTCAGAGTAGACAGCATTGAGCTAGATGGACCAACTGTCAAATTCCATACACAGCAATATATTTCCCTTTTAGAGAATAATCACCAACGCAAACAAATGAAATCTTCATTGAAATAGTTTCTGTTTTTATCTTCTTCCCAGATAGGCTGAGAGGAAAGCTAAGTAAAAGAGGAGTTCGTATTGTTACAGGATTAGGAAAATACTTCCGGGAACTGGACAAGAAACAAAATGGAGTTCTTACAAAAGCAGACTTCAAGCAAGCATTGAAGGTGTTCCATTTAGAAGTGCCTGAAGAGGTATGTTTTCATGAATGCCCTATCTTGATTGAGTCTGCTGACCCCCATTTGCACAGAGCCTTGCATGTTCAGTCGGAAAAGTGCTCCAAGCTATGTTTCAGATAACCGTTGCTGCCACCAATACCCTATGGATTGTTTTTGCCAAAGTAGAGGAGATAGCTCAGAAGCGTAAATGATAAAGACAGGCTTGTGACCCCCAGTCTCTCTAGCTGTGCAGTCTTTCCAATGTCCTGATCTAGAGCAGTCAAAGGTATTTTGAATTATAGGACATAGAATAGGCACCAAACAGAACAAGTAATTTAGGAAGGGAAATAAACAGATAAAAGTTTCACAATGCTAACTCTGTATTGTTGCTAATTTTGAGAGCAGTCTCTAAGCTGTAGTAAGTTGCTGGGAATCAATATTCTTATCTTTATGGAATATGACAGCCATTTGCATGACAGCAAAGTCTGATTTCTGGGAGATGGGCTTTTCTTTTGGAATGTTTGCCGCAATCAGGTTGGACTGGTTGTCAGTAGGATGTATTTCAAACTAGCTGTCATTCCCGTCATGGATTTTCACTGGCTGTGATTGTAATATAAGCCAGATAATAGTTGCCACCCACCCACATACCTAGGCACTGCTACAGCTCCTGCAACAGTGACAGGGTGGCAGGGAGGCTGATGGGTCCAGTACTCCCCCACCCGACTATTATCTGGACTGCTGCTATAGGAGCATACCAGGCACCAGGGGCAATGTTTTCAAGGGTGTCTTCCATCCCTACTATGGATGCTCAATGCTATGAAACATGTGGTTTTCAGGGGACCTGATGTCCATACTAAACTACATTTCTCAAGGTGCCTGCTGTCTGTAGGAGAAGAAGAGAGAACTCTCTCTCCCTACTACCACTATAGCCGTAGCTAGGGGGCCATGGGGGTGTGTGATAAAGTGCTTATGGCTCATGGGGGAGTGGAGGACAGATTCAGAGCAAGTTCCACTTTCAGTGATATCATTAGGACCACAATGGGTTGTCTTCTGGATTTGGGGGATGTGGGGGACCGTTTGGTTCACTGAGCCCAATTTTTTCTCAAGCCAGAGTGGAATTCACCCCCACTAGTTGTCACTGTTAATGGCTGAAGGCAGATGAGATTTGGAATGGATATTATAGCTATCTAGGGAACAACATCAAACATAAAATACATAAAACTGATTAAAAACACATAAAACCAACACATCATTAAAATACCAATAAAACACCAATAAAAACACTTCAAATTCATCTGGGTAGACCTGTCAGAAGAGATCAGTCTTTATAGCTCTTTTAAATTCTTGAAGACTGGTGAGTTGGCGGATCTCTCCTGGCAGGTCATTCCACAATCTGGGAGTGACAGAAGAAAAGGTCCTCTGGGTAACGGTTGTCAGCCTAGTTTTTATTGACTGTAGTAAATTCTTCCCAGAGGACCTAAGCGTGTGGGGCGGATTGTATGGGAGAAGACGATCCCGCAGGTAACCTGGACCCAAACCATGTAGGGCTTTAAAGGTAATGCCCAACACTTTGTACTTCGCCCGGAAACTAATCGGCAGCCAGTGGAGAGATTTTCAAGCTGGTGTGATATGGTCACCCCTAGGTGTACCAGTGACCAACCTGGCTAGGCACAGAGGTAGCCCTATGTACAGCCCTATGTTATGATGCTTAACACTTGCTAAACCCTTAGGTCAATCTATCTCACTTGGAAAGGAAGCTTATTGGGTTATCAGGAAGCAGTAAGTGTGTGATTTTTCCTTAGGATACCTTTCACTATTTCCTGGCATAATCTTTTGTCAGCCTGTTCTCATGGCAATCTTGGGGCCAGTTTTTAATAGGAAACCATTAGCTGAACAAAATTGTAGCCAAAAGGATTTTTCCATTGCACATGTTGAGCTGAAAACTTATATACAATTGTAACCAAGCAGAAATAAGTTGGATCTTACAACTCAGATATGCTTAGAAAATAGTAATCTGTTTCTGCTACATAATGTTCAAATGAAAAGTCTTCATCTTCAAGCAATAACTTGGCCTTTGCCACTCTTTCAGTATGTGGTAGCATTCATCTTGTGTTGTCCATGTGTTGAGTAGCAACCTATTTGATGTGAAAATCATAAATTGCAGGATTTTGAGTCTTTGTGGTTAATACTTGATGACAACAGTAATAATAAAATTGATTATATGGACTTTACTCGTGCCATTCTTGGAGAAATGAATGAATATAGGAAAGCATTCATCAGAAAAGTAAGTTTATTTTAATTATATAATCAGCCTACAAATAATTTTAAATAAATAAGTTATTCTTTAACACATACATATACCACCCTTTATATTATTTATCCCAGGTTCCTTTATAATTCAGTATGATACAGCATATTATATAAAAAAAGAGTTCTTTGCTATCAGGTTACTAGTAAAAGGGGGAGACGTAGGATATCAATTTCTGAAACACTAGATGCCTGCCACCTGTTTCCTAGTTGCAACCCTATGAGGCTGGCAGGTGTTTGCTGAGCTGCTGTGATATTATGAAATGTTCTCAAGCATTCCAACTGCTGAGGAGATAGGTCAACTGTCACGTTGTTGACAGGCATTGTAGCTTGTATTAAGGAAGTAAAAAAAAGTCAACTTTTCTGAGAAGGGGAAAGCCCTACAGAAAGTAGGGGTGTTGCTGGTAGAAAAGGAGGATGACAGCTAAGAATACTGCAAAGACTCAAAGATGTGGGTGATAAGAGGGCAAGAACTCCTTTGCCTGATCATGCCAGTGGTCCATTTAAGCTGTAATTCTATATCCATTTACCTGGAAGTTAGTCCTGTTGAACTCAGTGGGTGTTACTTCTGAGTAGATGTAGGATTTCTCTGTTACGATAGCACTCTTCCTCCAACAGAGGGCAGGCAGAAGCTTATGAGCTTGGAATACCTTTTTGGTATGCCAAGCTCAAAATCTGGTAATCAGAGGTTATTGTAATATGGTGGCACTATTCTGAACTGCTTTGGGCAATAGCCACGGATTGATTTCTCTTCAACGAATTTGTGTAATATATTTAAAGTGCAACTATTCCAATAGTCCAAAGATGATTGCGCAGTAATGGGGACGGGTTGCTGAATTTGCATATTTGAAATAGTCAGTCTGATCTTTAACTGCAAGCCGCTCATCTCCAAGCTAGACTTTCATCTGCAGGCCTCTTTTGCATACGAAAATAAGTATATACTTCTTGGTATTTAATTCTACTGACCTTGAGCCTTCTAGTTTGAAGCATTTCGGTTTGTGAAAACAACTCCAGCACGAAGCCAATATTGCTTGAGAGACAGAATGACAGAGAGAGAAAGAGAAATTATCTTTCTGGGTCATCTAAATAAAATTGTCAGTGAGTGAGAAAACGAGTGAGTCAGTGAGAAAATATTTTACTGTTTATGCAATAGGCAAAAAAAAAAGTGTTAATGAATTGGCAGTATTGACCAAAAATAAATAAATAAACAGACTTCTGGATATAAAATATCTATGTTTTGATTTAAAAGCCAATAAAATAAAGCCTGCAGTCCTGAGGTCAGTTTAAAAAGCTTATTTCCTCAGAAGTTACTGCAGTTAAGCACGCCCAACTGTTTATTCTGACTTTCTCCAGACCCTAAATAGATGCATGTTTGCAGCCAATATAAATTCTAGGTTTTGTATATATACTGTCTTTTAATGTCATATGTATTAATTATTGTTGGTAAAAATGCCAGGTGTATATAAACATAATTCCTTTTCTTTTGTTCTGTTCCCACACTTGCACTTTTCTGATTATTTTCTTTTTTCAGGCTTATATGAAGCTGGATTACAACAAAACTGGCAGTGTGCCTATGGTGGATATCAAGAAATGTTATTGCGCTAGAAAACATCCTCAAGTCATAGCAGGTAACTAAAGTACAAGAAAGTAATTTTTTATTCTTATCAGAGGAATAGTATCTGTCTCACCGATTCTGACTGACTGCAATAGTTAACACAAAGTGAAAAAATTACCCCTACTTCCAAGTGAACATTGGGGAAAGATGGAGCCATTCACTCATGTGCCATATTTTGGTGGAAATGACAAAAAGGATTTTTGATACAGTTGAATTCTCCTAACCTGGCTGGAGTAAGAGGCTGATGCCTCTTCTCCCCCAAGAATCCCCCATATGCCACAGGACTGGAGGGGTTGGGGTGACCACAAATAGTGGTTGATCACTAAAGCTATTTGCAAACCTCTGAATTTGTCTATTAGAAAAATAAGTATTTATTATTTTGACTTTTTTGTGAGTACCATATTACATACAGGCTGCGTTTGGACATCACTTTAAGCCATGGTGTGTTAATAAGCCAGTCACAGTAGCTTATTTTGAAAAGAAGTTACTGTTATCCCCCACATGATCAGGCAAATAAGCTGCTGTGCATAGTTTATTAAGCTACTGTGTGTAATCTGAGTCATCCCTCCTCCTCCACCTGTACTGCTGCAGTCCTCCGCCCATTGACAACATCACAGCAGCCTGTTTTAATCTTCCACAATATCCCAATGAGAGGGAGAGGTTAATTCAGCACTTTCAGCATCACCCTGACAAGCGGGGGTGGGGGGGTGGCTCTAAAGCTCTGAAAGGATGCAGGATTGCTCAACAAGAGGCAAACACACTATCAGCCCATTAATGCCAATACAGGAAGCAGGTCCTGTCCCCATATTTCAGTCTGAAGAAGTATGAATGAAACTTAAAATGAGTAGAGGAAGTCTACAAAGAAGAATTCTTGTTATATCAGCACTGAGGGCTCTGGGTTTATATTACAACTGAAGGTGAGGTTCTCAAAGCTTCTTGCTTTGTATTGATTGTGCATGATAGATGCTTTGGGAGCTTGCTTTCTGACCCATTTGAGTTACACGGGAAGGGTGGGAAAGATAGGTGCTTGCAGTTCTTGACAACTATCGACATTTTATTTGAATGGTTTACCTCACACTTTAATAATAGAGTTACCAATGGACCAGGGACCAATGGACCTAGCCTGCTTCTGTCCCTTTAACAGCAGCAAACATTTAATTTTTGTTAAGTGAACTTGAGATTCTTCTTCGTGGTCTCTGTGCATCACACATATGGGCCGACGCCGAGCCTCCTTCGGGACTTCTATAGCTAGCTTAGACTTTTTGGCGGGAACCCCTCCCCCCACCATCCTATTGCGCATGCTCCAGGTTCCCGCTCACCTCAGTTCTTTTTCGACCGCCGTGCTGATCGCCTCGCGGGAGACTTCGCTCTTACAAACTGTTCGTATTTCTCTCTGTAATAGAGTTAGTTTAGTTTAGTTAGCTTAGTTCTGTAGTTAAGTAGTTCGTTCGTCTTTAACCTAAAATAAAAATAAAAATTTAAATATATATATATTATTAGTCTTCGTTGTATAGTTAGTCGAGGGCTCAGCCTGTTTCGACTAATGGCGCAGACCGCGCTTTTCAAGAAATGCTCCAAGTGTAGAGCTAAAGTGGCCCTCACGGATGGACACTCCTTGCGCCTTCTGTGTTTGGGCGAGTCCCATGTTGTAGCACTGCATGAATTTCTCGCGTCAAAGCAGGAGAATTCGAGCAGATCGACTGAGGGGTCTCCTATGGACCAAGGCCTTAGCGGCGGTAGATACACCTCGGCCAGCCCAGATGCCTTTGCCCTCCTCTCTTTCTGGGGAACGTGGGGCCTCGCCCGCAAGTCATTCCGACCCAGCAACGAAGGCTACCCCTGCTGCGAGGGATAAGCCCAGGAAGCATCCCAAAATGGGAAAACCATCTGAAGAGGCTGGGCTCAAGAAAAAGGCAAAGGCTAAACCGTCTGGGAAGGCGGCAACAGCCTTGGGAGACACGCCAAAGCCTGGCTCTTCGGGGGCGCCTTTGACGCCGATGAAACCCTCGACGTCGAGATCGATACCACCGCTGTCGGTGCCTACATCGCTCCCGACGAAATCGACATTAAGACCTCCATCGAGGCCGACGTCACTCCCATCGGTATCGAGGCTGGCTTCGATCTCATCGCTGTCGTCGCCGTGGTCGACTCCGCTACCTGCGTCGATAGGCTCACCTCTGTTTCGCTCTCCGTCGACACCGACAGGCCTGGCGGACCAGTCTACCTTCGTACCATCCTCGATACTGGTGACAACAGACGTGCAGATTGGCCTGGGGGACCAGTCTACCCTCGTACCATCCTTGATACCGACCACATTGGCGCCGATAGACATTGACGAGCCACCAGTAGCTCTCCTCTCGAGCGGAGGAGGGTTCAAACCCCTGTTACTCCATTCACCACAGTATCAACCATCGGCCCACTCTCTGTCTCCGGAGTCGAGAACATTGAGAAGGGCTTCAACATACCGCCGCTCTCGCTCCCGTTCCCGATCTTGGGACTGGGACCGTTATTCCGAACGGTCGCCGATATCGTCCAGGTCGCACCGCCAGCACGCCCACGCTACCGCTTCTCGACATCGATATGCTTTCGACCCGTATACAGGGGAACGCCTGCACCACAGAGATGACGCCCCGATTCGTTCTCCGCGTCGCCCTACGACTACGGTGTCAGCCCATACTCAACTTGCCTCGGTACCGGAGCGCCCCTCTGAGCTCCCTACTCCATCCTCACCGCAGTTGGTTGAGGACTACGTCTCTGACTCCTCTTCGGTGGCGTCTGCGCCGCGGTCATTACCATCGCCACCAGATGATGTCGGAACCACTGAACATGCCTCACCTTCGATGGAATTGGGAAACTTCTCCGAGCAAATGCTCCGTATGGCCCAATCCCTCGGCATCGATCACCATCAGCCAGTGGACACAGTTACCGACCACATTTTCGATGTCATGTATGTCGAACTGACAGCCCAGCTGTCCCTGCCATTGGTTCCGACGCTGTTGAAGACGGTGCAGCAGTCTTGGTCTAATCCCTCCACCATTGGCCCGACTACAAAGCGACTCGACGCTCTCTATAAGGTGCAGGAGGCTGAAGCGCAATTCTTGTTTGTCCATCCCAAACCCAACTCGATAGTGGTCGAAGCAGCTCAAGGTAAATCTTCGCGCAGCCATTCCACCCCAACGGACAAGGAAAGACGAAAGCTGGACTCCTTTGGCCGCCGCATATACTCATCTGCGTCTCTTGGCATCAAGGTGGCAAACTATCAAGCCATGATGGCTCGCTACCAGCTTTTTCTGTGGGAGAAAATGTCTTCCCTTATGAATTATTTGCCGGATGATCAGAGGGAGCTTGCCAGAGTCTTTCAGTTGGAAGCCACTCGCCTCTCGAAACAGGAATTAGAAACTTCCAAACACCAAACGGACTGCGCTGCCAAGGCAATGATTGGGGCTGTAGCCTTACGGCGCCACGCTTGGCTGAGGTCGTCCACCCTCCCGCAGGAGACGAACCGGATAGAGGACCTCCCCTTTGACGGGCAGGGATTGTTTAATGCCACCACGGATTCGACCATGGACACCATTCACAAGGCAAAGGTGACCGCTCGCAAGTTGGGGTTTAGCCAACCTACACAGTCCGGGTTCCGGCCATGTAAGTGGTTCCGGCCTTTACCCTTGCAACCGCACAACCAACAGGACCGCTGGTCATGCTACCAGCCTGCCACTGCCTCCTCCTCCCTCCAGCAGAGGAAGCCATCTACCCGCTTCGTCAAGCCTCGTCACAGGCAGGACGCAGGCCACAAACGCCGACTTTGACTTCTGCACCAATTTCAACGGACCCCCATGGTTTGGACGCATCCTACACCACTTCCACCACGTGTGGGTGTCCATTACGTCAGATACCTGGGTTTTGGACATTATCAACAACGGATACAAAATAGAGTTTCGAGTTCCCCTTCCTACTGGCACCGTGCGCATAACACCACCCTCGCCTGCCTTGACACAAGAAACTTCTCTACTACTCCAGAAGGGAGCGATCACGAAGCTAACCAGGTGCAACCATCGGGATAGGATTCTATTCCCGTTATTTCACGGTGCCAAAGAAGGACGGGGGACTCCGCCCTATTATGGGCCTCAGACATCTGAACAAATTCATAGTCACCAAAAAATTTCGAATGATCACCTTAGCCTCCATCCTTCCACTCCTGAAGAAGAACAGATGGTTCACCTTAGCGGACCTCAAGGATGCTTATTTCCACATCGCGATTCACCTGTCGCACCGCCGATACCTCCGATTCGTAGTAGGTCTCCATGTTTACCAGTTCTCCGTTCTGCCATTCGGCCTGAAAACTGCACCCAGAGTATTCACAAAGTGCATGGGAGCGGTATGCTCTCACCTCCGTGCAGCTGGTCTGGAAATCTATCCATACCTGGACGACTGAATAATAGTTTCGCCATCATACCATCAAGCGTCCCAGGATGTCATGACGGTAACGGATCTGTTAGCCCGTCTAGGCCTACAGTTGAACGTAGACAAATCTACCCTACACCCTACCCAAACAATCCAGTTCATCGGGGTATGTCTAGATTCCACAGTGGGCAGAGCTTACCTACCACCGAACAGAGCAATGACTCTGGCCCTGGCGGCTCGTCGACTCCAAGCGTCAAACTGGGCCTCAGCCCAGTGCGTCCTACAACTACTGTGCTTCATGGCCGCGACTGTCTTTGTGGTCAGGTGGGCCCGTTTACACATGCGGCCACTTCAACAACTGTTGCTGCAAGAATTCAACCCCACCATGAATCCCCGAAGGATAAAGCTGGTCATCCCACCGCCGATTCAACAGTCTCTCGGTTGGTGGACGTCCTTACAAAACCTGTCTTCCGGAATGCCGTTTATGGACTCGGGCCCCTCCAGAAGACTGACCACGGACGCATCTCTCCTGGGTTGGGGGGCTCATTGCGGCACCCTTGCCATACAAGGAAAGTGATCTCCTTCGGAGAGACTCCAACATATAAACGTTCTGGAGCTTCTGGCTGTGTCACGAGCCTTGACTGCCTTCCAGGTCCATCTGGAGAACCACCACGTGCAGATCCTATCAGACAATACAACAGTTGTTTGGTACATAAACAAAGAGGGAGGGACTCGTTCTCCCCGGTTACTGGATCTAACGAGAGAGATTCTACTCTGGGCTGTCTCCAAGAATATCCGCCTTTCTGCAATCCATATTGCCGGCAAAGACAATACACAAGCAGACGAACTCAGCAGGAACTTTCTGGACACCCGTGAGTGGAGATTGTCCCCGGTAGTTCTGAGATGTCTATTCACCCAGTGGGGCACCCCGGACATCAACCTCTTCACAAATCAACAGAACGCTGTATGTCGTGCTTATTGCTCCAGAGCAGGTGTGGGACGGTCCTCCCTCAGCGACGCGTTCATGGTACCGTGGACCCAAGGACTAGTATACATGTTCCCTCCGTTTCCACTCCTCACCTTAGTGTTAGCCAAGCTGCACCGTTACCCTGTGGACGCTATTCTAATAGCTCCCTGGTGGCCGCGACAAGCGTGGTTCGCACCTCTACTGAAACTGTCGAACAGGGAGATGTGGCGGCTACCGATCCGGCCGGATCTGTTGGTCAAGGGCAACAGCAACAGCAACAAAATATTCCACCCAGACCTCGATTCTCTGAAACTCACCGCGTGGAGAATCCGGCCATATGGCAACACTTGAACCTCCCACTGGAGATCAAATCCGTTTTAGAAGCAGCCAGGAAACCAGCCACTAGGGTTTCCTATGCGGCTAAGTGGAAAGTTTTCCAGCAATTTGCAAGGGACAGACAATTCAACCCACAGTCAGGCTCGATTACTAACATTGTTACCTTTCTTCATCACTTACATGCTAAAAGCCTGAAGGCCTCTTCTGTCAAGGTCTACCTGTCTGCCATCTCGGCTAATCACGATCTGATAGACAGGTTTTCGGTTTTCTCACATCCAGTCACTAAGAGTTTTATCAAGGGCCTGACCAACATCTCTCCTCCACGTCACCCACTGATTCCACAATGGAGTCTGTCGGTCGTACTGACTGCCCTGACTGCTAAACCCTTTGAGCCACTTGCCACTATTAGCATTCGGCTTCTCACTCTAAAGACGGTGCTCCTAGTAGCCATCACGTCTGCCAGACGAGCATCGGAACTGAGTGCCTTACTTATTGACCCTCCTTACACCCAGTTTTTTAGGGACCGGGTTGTTTTGAGACCTGGCCCGTCGTTTGTTCCCAAAGTTGTTTCCAACTTCCATGTTAATCAAGACATTGTACTGCCAACCATTTTTTCAAGCTTCCACAGACTGACTTACTTCAAGACTACATTCGCTGGATGTGCGCAGAGCATTGGCTTTTTACAAGAGCCAGTCAGAACGTCTTCGTAAATCTTGCCGCCTCTTCATCTGCCATGGGGGAAAATCTAAAGGCCTCCCTGTCTCGTCACAGCGACTGTCTAAGTGGATTGTTCAGACCATTTCATTAGCCTACCAGCTAGCCGGCAAGGATCCTCCTACCTTGCTCAACGCCCACTCTACAAGGGGCCAAGCAACGTCTACAGCATTGATACGGAGCGTTCCGATCCCTGATCTCTGCAGGGCCGCTACTTGGTCTACTATCTCCACGTTTGTAAGACACTACAAACTGGACGTCCGGGCCAGAAAGGACAGTTCATTCGGCAGGGCAGTGCTTTCATCAGTCCTCCAGTAAATGGGACAGCGAGCCAACCCGCCTCCGGTAAGTTTGCTTGTTAATCGCCCATATGTGTGATGCACAGAGACCACGAAGAAGAAATGCAGGTTGCTTACCTGTAACCGTAGTTCTTCGAGTGGTCATCTGTGCATTCACACAACCCGCCGTCCATCCCCTCTTGGCTTCACTAGCCGTTGTCAAGTAGTGTTTCGCCATGCTCATTAGGTAAAATATTGTTATGGTGTTCATCTTGGTCGCGAGGCCTAGCGGTCTCAAGGAACTGAGGTGAGCGGGAACCCGGAGCATGCGCAATAGGACGGTGGGGGGAGGGGTTCCCGCCAAAAAGTCTAAGGTAGCTATAGAAGTCGCGAAGAAGGCTCGGCGTCGGCGCGAGCCCATATGTGTGAATGCACAGATGACCACTCGAAGAACTACGGTTACAGGTAAGCAACCTGCATATATACTCTGAAATGTGAATATGGATTCTAACTGATCATTGTTTATGATTTTGAGAACAAATCCAGAGTAGTTATATTTTTTTCTTTATTTAATTCATCCAGAAAAATTAATGTGACCTTGCAAAATGAATGCTACCTTGTTGTAAAATGTGTATAAAAGATGATTTATAATGCACACAGCAATTTTGGGTGCTACTTCTAAACTGCTTCTCTATGTATATTTCTGAAGAATTTTTCAGACTCATACTTAGACCTAAAAAAGTTTGCCTTAGTTAACTTACTCCTTACCAAATTAAATTATCCTTCTCAAAACTCCATTTGAACTTCTTGCCTTAATTTGCTTCCTACAATTTTCTTTTAAGAAATACCTTTATGATAAATTCTTAATGTACTTCATAGGAATGCACCTAGATTTTTATTTTGTTGTCTCTGATTTGCTACATTTTTGGCATGCCTGTGAACGTTTTTAATAGTGAGTAATATTTTCATAGGTAACGCAACCGAGGAAGAAATTAAATCTTCATTTCTAGAAACACTGGACGATGCCTGCAGCAATCCCAATGAAGTTTCATTCTGTGAATTTGAGGATTATTATGAAGGATTAAGTATTGGGATTTTGGATGATGAAGATTTTGTTAACACACTAAAGAATCCCTGGGGAATTTAGAAGCATATAGTATAAGGTATTCATGTAAAGAACTAGGATGAGAAACTGAACATCAAAATTTGAAACTTTTTAAAATAATTTAATAAATTGGGCTGATAGTTTGAAAATACTTGAGTAAATGTTTAAAATCGTTTGCCCATCTTATATATTTCTTGAGTAAATATAGCTTTCATACTGTGTATATGTGTGTGTGTGTGTGTGTATGAATGAAAGCTGTGTTTACTCAGTGGATATTTTCATGCCTCTCAAATTGCTAGTAAGACCACATCCTATATAATGAAATAATGTATGTTTGTTAAATCATTAATTTGTGGAACTGAGTAAAAGTATATGTACAAGAGCAAGTATGGGTGTGTTGTATCAAGGGTAAAATTGATACAGTTGAATGTTTTTAAAGTGATAGTACACATTGATCGCTGTGACTTTTATTTAAAATGGCTATTTCTAGCAAATCTGTATAGATTTGTAAGTAACTTTAATGGACCTGTTAATATTACAGTTCCCATGCTCAAATAACCTGATACTACCGGAATTCCCTACCTATCCACACTACAAAATGGTATCTCTGTATCTTTAAGTGGTTATTTCCATGTGCTTCCTATGTTTTTGCTTTAGAGCATAGAAAGATGTATGTAGATATGCTCTAAGGCATTTTAAAAGCTGGCTTTATTGTCTAAACTCAGGCAAGTATGTCTAAACTGAGGAGCATCTCACAACAGTAGCTGGAGTATGGGGAAATCTGGGCAGTGCAATTCATATGTAGTTAAGAGCAATTCACATTTTCCATTTTGGTTTTTTAATAATGTAACATTGGCTCATTTTTATTCATCCAGATATTCTCTAGATTTTTACAGCATACTGAGTTTGTTTTTTTGCAAAAGTGTGCTCAGCTTTGAACATTATACCTTTTTTAATGATAAAAATGATTTAATGATTTAAAAGCAAAACTAATACAAAAAAATCAATTAATTTGTCTTGAAAAAGCGGTTTAATCTTTCATTCAGCCTTGTCTACACATTTTCTTTAATGCTGCTAATATTCGGTCTCTTAATTGTACCTTTAAAATAATACAGATTTTTAATAATTTTGAAAAAATGTCCTGTTTTTATGAACTAAAAATCCTTGGTAAGTAGTCTAACCTCATTCTGTGATTCTTACGGTGAAATATGTAATTTAATGCCAGTGTCTTTTGAGAAACAAACTTCCTTTTTAATTATGTACTATTAAACTATGGGTGTTTACTATTTATGTATGTATTTGTTTCTTTGTGAGTTCTTTTCAGTGTTTTTAAAGTAGTGTCTTGGACAATATATTCTATTTATTTATTTACAAGTATGTTTAGGCTGCCTTTAAGTGTTAGAGTAGGTTGATAAAGCAACATAACTTCAACCAAATTATTTTCTACTTTGCGTTTCATGGGTTTAATAGACTTATTGTTACATAATTTCAAAGTGACTGTATCTAGTGAAGTTTGTTTTTAAAATGAAAATTAAAGTCTTTTATAGCAGATTTCTCTGCTTTGAAAACTGGATTTTCACCAGTTTCAGGACCTTTCACTCCTGGCCACATACTTTCATTTCTTTTTTATTTATCCTTTTATTTCTACTGTGACCTAGATATTCCTTTAGTTGTAATGAAGGTGGTATGTGTGTATTTGTGTGCTTGATTGGGGTAAAGATCCGTATTCCTCAATATATTCAGGATTTCAGAAGGGACAACATTCTTTGAACATATCGAATGTATTATATTGATATACTTAAAGAGAAGAGCTGGTTACTGTGGGGAAAGGAGCTGTTCAGAATGTAGAAGTCATCTACCTGACCACTGAAGTCTATAAGCAGCTATCCACCCAGATACCTTCTGTTTTCTGGGCTTTTGTAAAAGGATAGGCTAAGGAATGGACACACACTCCTCACAGTCCAACATACAAAAGTTAGGAAATGTCTTACATGGAATATCTTGAAAATGTAGAGCTGGGTGGTTGTTGTCAGGGTAGAGAATAAGCTAAATACTGTAGTCTTGATTCCTGATATAATTGCATCTTAAAATACGTCATGTTCATATTACATTCGAATCCCAGTTTCAAGGTTATGTACAGGGATCTAGACCATGGTCCATATAATTTTTTGATTATTTTTAGGCGTGCATTTTGGTGGCAGTAGCATACTGAGTGCCATACTGATTCTGCCTTATGCACTCTGAAGCTGGGGGAAAAACACACACAAGTATAGTCTGACCCTTTATGCATTTCTTTAAAAGTAATATTCAAAAGATGAACATGTTATTCTGAACACATAGATTGATCAAGGGTTGTCTCCTGTAACAAATTATAGGTACCATCTTAGCTGAAAATATAAACCATCTGTTTAGCAGGTGTCTACATAGAGAGCCTCATGTATGTACGGAACATAATGATTATATAAAAGTAGATTCCACTGAAATAAAATTTAAGAATGGTGGGGTGCAAAGAATAAATAACAGGATTCTTTGACTACACTAATTTACTTCCATGAATGTAAATGTTACATCACTGCAAGTGGCCAGTGAAGCTGCCTAAAATTAATTTACCTGTTCAAAAGAAAAGAGATATATGTTTAAATAGTTTCCATACATGTAAAATCCCCCCCATGGAGTGAGAGCAAACACTACAATTTAAAAAGGACACATTTGCCAGCAACCTGTCTGTTTATGGGTCTTTCCTTTTGACATAATGGCCAGGTTTGCATGATCACATAGGAGGAATCACAGTGGGTTATTTCCCCCTCTGCACATGCCAGGAGGATTTGCAAAATTATTCTTATCACTATGGCTTGCCATGTTGCATGAACCCAGTGAGAGTGGCTTGTTGCTGTGGTTAACATGCAACCCAAAAACCATCGACTGTTGTAGGGTACTGGAATGGCAACCACAGCAACAAGCCACCCTCATGGCAATCCACGCTGGGTAGAATATTTATGCAACTCCCCTCCCCTCCCCAGGTGTGGCAGGGGAAATAAACTACATGGGAAAATAAGCTACCATGGCTTATTTCCCCATCCTTGATTGTGCAGACAGGCTCAATCTCTGTGCCTGCTTGTATGGTAGTTATTCATTATTTGCACGGTATTTCACCTTGCGTCCTGATTCAGTCAGTGTCCCCTCATGTTCTGTTCTGTGCAAACAAAAGAGAAAGTACTTCCTGTCCCAGAAAATGTATTACCCAAGGTGATAGGTAAGAAGCAGTGGTTTGACACAACCTCTTGAGATTTGAGAGCTATCTGAGGAGGAGTTATGATAAATGTCTCATCTTGCCACTCACCCAACCAAGAACACTTTGTAGTATTTTTTAAACAACTGGAAACAAACCCCAATATTGCCCATTGTATTACATGAGTGTTGCCAAATGTCCTTTCTGGATATGTGGACAGAATCATCATCATCAAAAATATATACTACTGACCTATTTAAAATATCTTTTAGCAGTTTACAAGGAAGTTAAATATGTTAAAATACATTATAATATATGTTAATTAAAATATATAACATTAATCTGACTGTCTAGCCCCAACAAGGACTTGAAGGGCCATGCTCAGTGGCTGTCTCGTCTTCAAAGGAACACCACGTAGAGTTTATTAAAGTAGCCCTGTCTGCATGTAACTACTGCATCCGTAACTAAGACCACTTACCCTAAATTGGATTGCTTTCCCTAAATAGTTGGTCAAAAAAGACTATGTATATTGTCTTTTTAATGTTCAATCTTTTTAATTTTTTTAAACCGCCCAGAGAGCTTCGGCTATGGGGCGGTATATAAGTGTAATAATAATAATAATAATAATAATAATAATAATTATTATTAATAATAATAATAATAATAATAATAATTCCTTATCATTTGTGCTTCCGTGACCATTGTTTCTGCATTGTGCGAATTAAGCTTCAGCTTTTTCATCCTCATCTAGTTGTTAAATAGCATGGAGTACAATACGGAACCTTGTAGTACCCACAGGTTAAAGACCGGTTAAAGACCACTGGGCAAAGCAAACTTTCCCTGGCACCACGTTCTGAAACTGACCTGCCATGTATGTGTGGAGCCACACTGTGCCCACTAAACATGACCCATCCAAGTGATCCAGAAGGATTCCATTGTTGATGGTACTGAAAACTACAGAGGTCCGGGAGAACAAACCCAGTTGCACTCCCTCTATACATTCACTGGTATAAGTCATCCACCAGGGTGACCAAAGCTGTTTCGGTCCCAAAATCAGGCATAAACCAATATTGGAATGGAACTGAACTGAGCATGACTTAAAAGTGGACAGGCACTGCCAATTTGTCTTAACTGATAGTGTTTTGTATACAGGGGTTTAATGAAGTGGTTTATCTTAAATGGGCTTCTCTAACATCTCCCTAACCCCACTATTTCTTTTTGCTCCAATAAAAATAATTCTAAACACCATGGCACAATCTTCCATGAGTTGCTCTTGAGTAAACTCTATAGGAATAGATGAAGGCTACACAAAAGCTTCTACAGAGCTCATTTATTTCAATGGGGCTTTATGCAGCAGAACTTCCCAGTGGGTTGTGCTTTCAGTTTCTATGTCGCAAGATGACCAGCTGCCTAATCTAGCTCAGACGAGTAGAGTCATCCCCAGTCATATTTTTCCTTTCTTTCAAAAATAAACCTGGCATAAGTTTGATTATGAGCAAGTCAGTGCTTTTTGCTGGGCCTATTTCTTCTCCTCAGTTTGAACTTTAGGTTCTTATATGAATGTGCCATCCAATTTTACAATCACCATTCCAAACACATAAAACTAATGTACCATCAATATTACACATTTCAGCTTGGCAGTCAAAATAGGCGTCAGGCAATAAAGAAGTCAACAAACCTAAGCTCCTCAAACTTTCAACCTATACAACCCAAAAAGCCTGGAGAGTGAAAACATAGTCACGTTTTAAAACTGTCTTATCATATGTATGTATTAGGTCTTAAACAGAAGTAAGGAACCTTCCTTAAGGGGGGAAATCCTTGTGTAGTAAATGCCTCCCTTGAGTTGTATCAACTGCAAATCCATCCCCTAGTGCAGCTGTACCCAGAGAGGAAAATAAGATTGAAGTGGCTTTCCAGTTGACTAATCCCATGTCATTTACAACCGAGAAAACTATAAAACCACTCCTTTGAATTCTAGCTGGAAACTTACAAGAAACTAATGCAGATCCAGCAACATGGTGCTGAAGTGATGCACTAATTAATCTGCAAAGCATGACATTCTGCAAAAGCTTTAGATTTTGTAGTCTCTAGGAATGATATCCAGTCTTGAAGAAATAAGGATATTGAAGGTTATGGCATAACCTACAATGGAGACAAAAATAACACATGGTATAAGAGCCTATTTACATTACTGCTTTAAAATGGTTTATAACAGTAGTGACAACTGTTGGGGCCCAGGACACACTCCATATACAGTTTTCAAAATGTTTTCAAAGTGTTGTATCCTGCTTGGTGTAGATAGGCTCTAAGTTAAAAGTACTCCAAATAAGATTAAAATAAAGCATTAAATGGTTAGCAAGCCAGATGGCTTCTGTACTAAACTTATTTGGCTGGTTAATCAATATTTACAAATGAATCTTGGACTTAAAGGTTTAGAATTGCTACAGGGACAAACTATTGGCCTCTTTTCAATTAGCCCATTAAATAAGAAATATGCAAATTTCTCCATAACCAAAAAAATGGTTTCATAACTATGCAACTACATTACAGGGGCTGCATGCATTTGTTGTCTGCTAAAATGCCTGGTAAAATGCTATGGCTTGATGTCACCTCTTTGGATATCTTTATAGTGGAAGTCACTTATCTTTGAAGACTGAAAATGGGGGGAAAGCCATAGACAGTAGAAGTGAAAGTTGAAGCCAGCATCTGACTTCTTTGGTCACATAGCCTTTCAATACCCTCCTCTGGCATTTCCATAATGCCACCTTATCTTCCTTATTTGCTAATTCCCCCAATTTTCATTTCTCTATATCTTAGATAATCAAGGAGGAAATAAGTATATTCCATCGTTTCTACACTTTGTAATGGTTTCAGGGCATTAATGATATCCGTGGCAGCTTGATACTTGAGCAAAAGTGTCAGGGCAATGCCAATTAAATCCATAATGCACAAGATGTGTGTCAGAGAGCCAGCATATCTGAAGCTTCTCTGTTACAAAGTTCTTAAATGTTTGAGGGAATGGTACTGAAAACACATTGACCTGGTTATCATGACACACCATGGCTCACACCGTGGCTCACGATGAGCCATTTTGCATATGCAGTCCCCAGTCGGGTTTTTCTGTCATCCAAACCTGGCCATTGGAGGTTATGTGAGAGTTGCCCCTGTAATTGCAGAAACATGCAAATAGCTGATGGCCATGCCACCATCCAGTTAACCAGCAAGGCTATCTTTGAATTGGCCAATCAAAGCTCCTGAAGTGTTCCCATCTCCCAAAGAGATCAGCAAGGTCAGGCATGATTTGAGCAGCCTTGATGACACTTTTGAAAGACGTTGTACTCTAGATAGCCAGATAGTTGTAAATTAATCAAAAGGCAAAGTACCTCCCTGAGCTTTCTAGTCTAGTCAGTCGTCAGAACCAAATTATTGTTTCCATTGTTTTGGCCAATGCTGTGTACAGCCTCTGAGCCACTGAGTCCTTTGTACCCTTTGTTTCGAACCCTATAACTGCTTTGGAGTTTGGGCAGCAGTTCACCTCACACTGGTGTGTCTTAGCTCTGAGAATATCTGGAGGCCCAACTGGCTTTAATATTGTTTTTTGAGACTCTTTCCTAGCATGATTCTGGTGTGTGTATCCCACATTTCCAGGGCTAGAAGTTCACCTTGCATTATACATTGGACCACTACATTGCTGCATTTCCCCAGAGAGAGTCATTACCTTGTACATCCAGAAAGAACACTTTACCAAACCTGCTAAAGTGCCCATTGAGTCCCAAAGTTGAGTTCCGTACATGCAAGAATGCAGTTTGACTTCTGTGAGACCATGGAGACACTCTATAACCTCCTGTGTTGAGTTGCTAGCTTTGAGTCCAAGGCAGGTGGTCAAGAAGTGAGCCTAAACTATTTGGAAGTAGATATCAAAAGGTTTTTAATAGGATGCATGATCTTTGAATCCTATTGGGCACTCTTAAGGAGAAGGCCCATTGGCTAGGCTCTCTATCTAAATCTATTTCTAACCAAAACTGTGGTGCCTCCAGAGTCTATAATTTTCCTTCATTCAGTCTCCCCATCATTGTCCAGAAGCCATCATTTTGGCTTTTTCTAGATGACAGGTTATTTAGGAGTGCTGGAAGTGCTCACTTTTTAAATTTGGAACTAAAGCTGAGAAACCTGAGGTTAGTCTTTGCTCACAGCATTTTTCTGATTTTTGGCAAGAAACTAGGAAGTGATGTTGTTTGGGTTCTCCTTCCCCTGAAGCCAGGTAATTATAGCTGCTTCTTCTCTACTTCTCTTCCGTTTCTCCTTAATCTCTCCATTCCCACCCCTGCCACCCACTCCTGCCACCAGCACCATAGACTCGCAATCCCCTGCTCTGCCACTTCCATAGTGCCAATTCCCCTCCTTATTTGCCAGTTTCTCCAATCTTCATTTCTCTATATCTTAGAACTAGTATACTGTGCTAGGGCAGCATGGGGTTTGGGTATACTAGCCAAGTCATTTTTCACTTCTGCAATGAATGTCCATCCTTTTTGACACCAAAAATCTGTAGAAAGAAAGAAAGGTCTATACTTTCGGGCTTTGAATGAGTGTTTGAGCTAATTTCCTATTTCAGAGCATCTACTCCCCAACTGATTATAGTAGATAAATCCATTTTGTGCTCACCACACCCCTGGTTGAAGTCCCCTTAGGTCTGCACTGATCGTTACACAACATGTGTACACTCATCAGTTGTGTGTCCAACTGACAAAGTTGTACTTCACCATCAGCCCTCTCCATGTAGAAAAGCTAAGCATCCATTCACAGGGTATGGCAGGAAGCCATGGAAGCTGCTCTTTAAATTTTCAGTGGAAAAGACTGCTTGAAAATAAGCAGAGAAATCTCAGCATTGGTCCTTTGTAGAACCTTGTTCTGTTTCCATGGCAGTAGACAGCTCCATCCAAACACAGGCAGTTTTCTCTGCAAAAAAATTAAAATTAAAAAAATACAGGGGTGGGAGTGAGGAGATACAATGCAAAAGAAGCTGGTAGTTATTTGATGTGCTAGCTAGTAGGTCAAGTCCTACTGTGATATTTTGTAAATGTTCAAATGGGGAATAAAAAGTCTTCCTCACCTTCCAGCATCCACATACATATCAGAATACTGTTGAAAATTGCATGCCTTGTAGCTTGTTCACATATTATCCTCTTAATAAAGAAATATGTTCCATTATTGCGTTTCTTTGAGCAGTGGAGGCTGGTGGCTCTGATGTCGGTGGGGCGGTCAATCCGCTCTGGGATTCAGTCAGAACCAGTGGATTGCTTCACACCTAGGATAGCTCCTTTAGAGTTCTGACTGAAACCCAGAGTGGATTCACCACCCCACCGACACCAGAGCTATCAGCTTCCACTGCCTCTGGCTAAATTTGGAATGTAGAAGAAAGGAGCTGGTTCCCTTCCACCACCAGCCACTGCAGGTGCCAATGGCTGGAGAGTCTTGTGGAGCTTGCTTACTCCTTATCTCGCTCCATGCTTCAGGAAATGAGAGAGGTGCTTTCACTACTCTACACTGAACCAGATGTGACTGTGGAAGCAGCACTTAGCTTTTTCAAGGCATCATTAACTTGCTTACTGTGGCAGTAGCATCTTTTGCTTGCTGCCAAGATGAGGAATACTCTTTCTGAATTCAAATACCAGCCCATTTGACTTCCCCTGTTTTCTTTGGTTCTGCCCTCCTCGAAACTCATACAAATAGAAGCAGGAAGACACTTCTAATAAGCTTTTCAGCAGCTTCAGGTAGAGCTTCTTGATTGAAACTGCTTTCTGCTGTTCCATTTGCCTTGTTCTGACAGACTCTTCCTTAACCCATACCTCTTTCCAATCCTGTTTGCTTGTTCACTGCCTGTTTTGCATTTCTGATACTAAAAACGTAAGAACCATGCTGGATCAGACCGAAGGTCCATCTAGTCCAGCACTCTGTCCACACAGTAGCCAACCAGCTGTCAACTAGGGACCTACAAGCAGGACATGGTGCAAATGCATCCCCCCAGTCATGTTCTCCAGCAACTGGTGTATATAGTCTTACCGCCTCTGATACTGGAGGTAGCACATAGCCATCAGGACTAGAAGTCATTGATAGCCTTCTCCTCTAGGAATTTTCCAACCCCCTTTTAAAGCCATCCAAATTGGTGGCCATCACTACATCTTGTGGTAGTGAATTCCATAGTTTAACTATGTGCTGTGTGAAGAAGTACTTTCCCCTGTTTGTCCTGGATCCTGACCAGCTACACTTTCCACATCCTGGTTTGTCCCTTGGCACATGGCAACTTGGTATATGGTTCTTCTCTAGGTGCATGGGCCAAAAAAAGGGTAAGCCAATCTTACGGCTTTCTGGCTGGGACCTTTGCACTGGCATCTGATTAAAGGGAACCTTCTTCCCAATTCCAATACAAGCAGACAGAGTCACACACTCACATGTTCTCATTAACATGACTTTTATCAACCACACACCATGTGCACACTATGGTGACTTCTCCTGATCAATGTATTATAATCAACTGTTTTACTGTTAAACTTTTGTGACTGGTTCATAAAAAGCGATTGAGGGTGCAATCCTATGCATGTTTGGACAGAAAAAGGTCCCATACCTCCCAGCATTCCCCAGCCATCCATGCTATTCCAAACCATAATTCAGAATAGCCTGGTTTGGTTTTGTATATGGTTCAGAATAGCTTCTTTTTAGTTTAGCTTAATGCAAAGTTCTGTTCCCCTCAAATACGCCCATGCTCGTTCAACAATGTAAATTGGTCATATAAAAGATATTGCTTTATCTTTTTCTTGGTGCTATTGTACTACATACTTTTCTACTACATACATTCAAGTCTTCGGTAAATCAGTAATGCAGCTACAGAGGCTCACAATCATTGCCAGTCATGAGCAATCCCCTAAAGAATGAAACAGACAGTCATTTTCTCTTACTTTAAATATGGAGTTCAGAAGATGGTGACCTTATGTAAACATTGTTTGCATAGTTCAAAGACAATAAATGAAATACATTATAAGTTGGATACTCTGATGGTAGTACATAAATACCAAGTTACAGAAACACCAATAACCCACTGGACATATTAACAATACATTAGTGACAGAGGGTGCTTCCAAATCCTAGCACTACAGATTAGAAGGTATTGTGAAGCTAAGCCCTCTTTTTTTCCTTAAGTGGATTTGTCGCAGTAAGAAAAAAGTCTGAAGAAACGATGGGAAAACACAGGAGAGTTACAAGTTGAAAATGATGTTGTTCCATGAATGAGATGGCGTCATTAAAGCCTCATCTGGAAGCACTCTGAAAGCGTATTGAAAGCTTTATATGACCTTCTAGTTAGACATGGCATTTGGCTGTCTTCAAATAATTCAGCAGTCTAACTTTTTCCTCAGAGTCAGGAACTGCTGACCATTGCCCTTTGTGGTGAGTCACATAATTGCAGCCGCTCAGTAAAGAACCTTTTGGCCATTGACTTGCAGTGGGCAGAAAGGAGTATAAGAGCAACAAAGTCTACTTGAGCACTGGCATGTTCTGCGCTTTGGTCCTAGCTTGTTCTCTGGTCCTTTTTCCTGTTTTGCCCTCTGATCCTAATTCCTCCTCAGTCCTCATCTTGGTTCCATGCTCGTTTCAGATTAGGGCTGTGAATGGACCCCCCGATCTGATCTGGATCCAGATCTGTCAGATCCAGATCGGGCCCGATCTGAGTCCGTCCACAGCACTCTCTCCCGCTCTCCCCACTCGCTCTCTCCCTCCCCTCCACTCTCCCTGCTTACCTGCTGCCTCTTCCATGTCATCTGCCATCATCCTGCCATTGTTTTCTCTCCTTGCTGTGGGCTGCCGCATTTGCTGGTTGCAGCGGGCAATGATGTCACCTGCCGCGACCAGCAAATGTGGCGGCCCACAGCGAGGAGGGAAGATAACAGCAAGACGATGGTGGACGACGTGGAGGAGGCAGCAGGTAAGCAGGGAGAGAGGGGGGAGGGAAGGAGGGAGAGAGAGAGAGGGCGGGGAGAGCAGGAGGGAGTACTGTGACAGGATCCAGATTGCATCCGGATCACGGATCTGATCTGGCCCAATCCGGGCCTGATCCAATCCGGATCTGGAATCTGGAGGCCCGGATCACCCTGATCTGACTTGGATTCGGGATCTGGATCCAGATCCGGTCGCAGCCCTATTTCAGACACATGCACAGGGCAGGCCCTCCAATGAAGCACAAGGTGAGGTGCCTGCATCAGGTGGCAGAGTGGAAGGGGTGATGAATTCTGCCACTTCTCTCACACACCAAGAAGGCCTGCTGTCGCTGTCTCCTGCAGGTGCTGAGAGCCCTGCCAGCTGCTCTCCCACTGTGGTATTTACTGCAGTGTCGGTTGGGCTCTCTGGAACAGCTGCCAAAACCATTTTTCCCATTGCATTCTTCCCTTCGCTTTACCTTTGCCACCACCACACCAACTCTATGGGGAGTCATGCAGCCAGAAGAAGCTCAGTGGTAGCAAAACTAAATTGGCTCAGTGGTAGCAAAACTAAATTGGAAAGGGGACACACGATGGGGCTAGGGGAGCAATGTGGCACAAAGGGGTGTGATGTGGTGGCAACGCTTGTTCTCTCTCACCTCAGAGGAAGAGAGAGCTTGTGCCAGGGCTTCCATTGCCCATGGCCCAGCCCTGACACTGCAGTTATTCTCTTCTCTAGGCATTCCATAGAGGTGACAAATGAAGCTATATTTCTTTTCATTAAGGTTATAATCTTAGTAATTTGCCTAAATGTAAAGCTCACAAATCCTTACAACACAGTATTTTACATGTCCACTCAGAAAGCAGTCTTACTGGGTTCATAAGATTTACATCCAGATAAGTGTGCTTAGGATTGGAGGCTTTTTGTTCTTGTGGAATAATGTGCTGTTGTCACTTGAAACTATACAATTATTACTCGTTGGGTTCCCCAATTCCCCTGAAAGTTTGTAATGTGTGAGGGAAGAAAAAAATCCTTAACCTGCTAGTTGTATTTTTTGGTTTCTTTTTCCTTAGGTTCAGTGAACAGGTATTGGTTAACTGCAGCCAATGAAGATATTCACCATTACTATGCAGTAATAGTAATTGGCATTTAGCTAACGTGTTTATATTCTAACACACGTGTGTGTGTGTTGTGTATGTGTGTATTTGTGTTATTATTTCAGTTGTCAGCATTCCCCATTCCCTTTTGATAATGCATGATCAAACATTCTTTCAAAATTTCTTTCACAAGGATGTATCTTTTTTTCTTCTTAAAAAAAGGAAAGATTTAAGATGCAGTCCTATGCATATTTAGGCAGAAAAGTGTCCTACAACTCCTAGCATTCCTTGACCAGCATGGGAATGCTAGGAGCTTTGGGACATTTTTCTGCCTAAACATGCACAGGATTGTGTCCTGAGTTGAAAGCCCTTAGCTTCACAAATCTTTAACTATAAACCAGTTTTCACTGATGATTCATGTGAAATTCAGTTGACACTTGTTAAGAACACAGTGTATATGTGTTCTTGATTTAAACACATATATTTATTTTATTTATATGCACCCCTGTTGCAAAATTGTCAGGGCGGCTCACTAAATATATGTATGTGGGTGCTCCGTAGTGCTTTGTTTGGGGTGGTAGCAGTGTTTTGGCTCTCTCTCATCTAGGAATAGATGATGTATACAAAATAATGATAATAGGCATAATTCCCTCTCTAAGTTAAGAACAGTTCATGCTGCTCTAAATGAGAAAGAAAGGTGGTGCCCTTGGCAATGCTTACTTTTGCCCATTCCTTGGAGACAAGCAAATCACAACAAAAGAGAAAGAAAGAAGAACAGGGTCAAGGTACCTAGGAAAGGCATTCTAATAAAGGCAAAAGCCTACAAAAAGAAAAGAGTTGCTCCCAGAAGTGAGGATAATGATGAAGTTGATGATGATGGTGACTTGGTCAATAGGGCCTCTTATATTATACTACTTAGGGGAAAGGTGATCTAGTTAAAGGCCAATTTATTGTTCTCAGGGCTGGCCCTCTGATGAGGTGGAGTGAACCCACTGCCTCAGGCAGTGAAGTAGGAGGAGTGGCAAATTATGTGCACTCTCTGCCAAGAGGGCCCTGTATGAATGGCACTGGGAAGGCAGGTGCTCTGGAGAACCCCCACCACCATTTTCCCACTGTGCCATTTGTCACAGAGGTCTGGTGGTGGGGGTGGGAGATGTGATAGATTACTGGGAGTTGCAGTGGGGGGTATGGGAGGCAAGAGACAGCAGGGGTGGCAATGGGGGTGGATGTGTCAGAAGTGTGAACATGCTCTCCTACCTCAAGCAACAGGAGAGCTTGCACTGGTCCTGGTTGTTCTAAAATCATTGAAGAAAACCAATGTAGGAAAACAAATATACATGTAACATTGTAAATTGGCTTTTTGTTGTTGTTGCTATGATGAACACACAGGTTGGGGAGTATACAAAATATGTCCTTGTTGTCACACTTCAAATATTGCTGTACAGAGCTTTTGTCCATGTAAGAAAAATCTGATTCAGGAGCCCAAAAGAGGCACTGGAAAGGATAAGGGGAACAGCCCCATCTCACATAAGTCTCAAGAAGTTCTAATATCCAGGGTATTTGTGACATAAATCACAAGGAATCCTAATATCCAGGATATTCCTCAGTGTGTGACTGAGTTGGCATTCTAGGGGTCATAAAAGGGCTGAGAAATAGTGCAAATTTTGGGCTAAGTAACATTATTTTAGTTAGGGAATACTCACAGCATTGGTGAGAACATTGTGCACCACATATTGCCATTTTACTCACACCCTACTAAACTGTTATTCCTTGCCTACATTAATTCCTCAGTATGTAAATTGTTCTGCAAAGAGGGAAAGATGTATTGTGATGGGGTATGTGTGTGTATACACGTACACAGAGAGAATTCAGGATACTCCTTATTGATAGTTGGTCAATGTTGGTTATCGGTAGAAGTAGCTTGCAGCATTATCTGTGTTAAAAACTTCTAAGAGCTGCTATAATAATAATAATAATAATAATAATAATGATTTATTTCTTACCCGCCTCTCCGTCTAGATCGAAGCGGGGAACAACAACATGATAAAATACATAAAACTAATTAAAACATGACAAATATTATTAAAACTGCATTAAAACATCCTAAAACATCCTAAAAACATTCTAAAAATTACATTGGATATGCCTGCCGGAAGAGAACAGTCTTTATAGCTTTCTTAAATTCTAAAAGACTGTTAAGTTGACGAGTCTCCTCCGGCAGGTCATTCCACAGTCTGGGAGCGGCAGAAGAGAAGGTCCTCTGGGTAACAGTTGTCAGCCTAGTCTTGGCCGACCGCAGTAAGTTCTTCCCAGAGGACCTGAGCGTGCGGGGCGGATTGTACGGGAGAAGGCGATCCCGCAGGTAACCTGGACCCAAACCATGTAGGGCTTTAAAGGTAATGACCAACACTTTATACTTCGCCCGGAAACTAATTGGCAGCCAGTGGAGCGATTTTAAAGCTGGCGTAATATGGTCACTCCTAGATGTACCTTCATGTAACAGTCTCCTTTCTAAGTGACAAGAAGACAGAACTCTCCAATAGATTTTTTTTTTACAGTTTGTGGGTGGAGCCTCTCATAGTCTTCTTTGTAGTACTCCTTTGTTTCGTTGACTCATCACGATATTTCAAAGTGAGGACTGTGCTTTTATTTTATCTTGGTATGTATCAGGCTTCTCCAACCTAGAGTCCTCCATATGTTTTGGACTACAACTCCCATCATCACTGACCATTGGCCATGCTGGTTGGGCTGCTGAGGTTTGTATTCTGAAATATCTGGTGGGGCACCAGGTTGGGGAAAGTTGGCATTTACATTGTGCAGATTTTTTGGTTTCCAATAACAAAACAAAAACACATATAGGATGCCAAAGATAGTTTACTAGGAAGTATGACTCTCATATGCAAATATAATTTTGAAAATTCCGTAAGGGAGATGTTTGAAAAGAGGACAGGATGATCACAGAAACAAAAATATGTACCCCCCCCCAATCCCACTTACATCAACACAGGCTGTGTTCCAAATACAAGCAAACTGGAAAGAAGCACACACACACACACTTGACGTAAGCCATACAATCTAACCTGCAATGCAGATATAGCCGTAGAACTTTTTGAGTGCAGGCAATCTCTAGATCTTGGGGTTACATCAATGTTTATCTCTGGATTAGCCTTTCTAAAAGTGTATTTGCATCTTTCCAGTGAAAAAGTACATTTGCTTTTGAAACCTTGTCTATACACTTTGGGGAACATATCGATCTTATAAATTCAGTAAAATAACCAAGATAACAGTGGATTTAAATATTTTATGGTTAGATCCACTCAGAGGGGACTTCAGACTTCTAGCTATTCCTTTTGTTACCAAAATATCTTTCCTGTTGGATTCGGAATGAAATATCACATTTAGCCTCCTTCAACCTTCCTGGAACTTGGAACAAAACATTGTTACGTAATCTGGGGTTGAATCGCCCCTTTCAATGCCATAGCTTTTGCTGATGTCAACAGATCCAGGTGGCCTTTCTTGCTACCAAGGAAAGTGGTACTGGGGAGATGGGGTGTGTGTAAGTGTAATTACAATTGTATCTATATACAATTTCATATCACAGAACATATTCCTTTTTTCTGGTCTTAGCCACCTATAGGAAAAACCAGGTCTTTCACTTCCAGATGTTTTTCTAGGGTGGTTCTTTAGATCTTGGGAACCAGTCTACATTGGATGCTCTCCTTCAGCTGCTAATGTTGAGTTCCTGGAGGATGTGGTGAGGTTGTGACTGTACATTCTATGGAGAGGGGTTTAATAGCTACAGGGATAGCTATAGGAAAATTCTCCCATGTACAGTGGGTTAGGGAAGTAGATCTAGAAGCAGAGGTCCCTAGAAAAGAAGGAATGATGTACAGCCATATGTTTCCGCCCCCAGCTGCTGTGTCTGCTATTGCACTTCCACACCCTGACTTCTTGTGTCAATGCGTCCAGCTCCTCGGTGTCATTCTCACCTGTAGCTAAGTGCCACTTTCAGGCTTCTGTCGGATAAACAACTCTTCTGAAACCGGATGTTCTGGTTTCCCTGAAGTGAAATTAGCGTGGAGAGGAGATGGAGAGCCAAGGCGCCTTCCCAAGAGCTGGGTGTTTGCGTTTTCTCGAGGCTGCTTTCAATTACTGAGCGGAGGCAACCACACAACCCAAGGAGAGAACACTATAGGCAGGGGGTTGCCTGCCACGTAATTGCTGGAAAGTGGTGCTGAAGGGACAGCTCTCTCTTCGCCGTCTCTTGAAAGGCAAACGAAGCGACGAGCGCCGTTTCTTTTCACCTTGGAGCTGAGAGCGAGGGGCCAAACGGGAGAGTCGCCTGGCTTCAGCCGCGGCGAGTCCATTCGATGCTCTGAGCCCATCCTGCCGACACCCTCTTTCCCTCCCCCATGTTTTTGTGATGGTTTTTCTCCGCCGCGATGGTAAAGCGCCTCATCTATCTCCCACAATGACAGAGGAGAGGTTTCCTAGCAGCAGGTGGGGGCTGCTTTTATTGCTTTCGGAGCCGGCAGTCAAGGGCGCCGGAATGGCCACCTGAAGATGGGAAGAAAAACGCTCCCAAGTAGTTCCTCGTTTGACACGGCCGCACAGCGAGCCCCGAGGCAGCTGCGAAGGAGAGCGCGTTTGCAACGTGAAGGCGAGCCTCCTCTTCCTCTAGTGTCACCAAGGTATTGAGGATGGCTGAGGTGGCGGTGGTGGCGGTGGGGAGAGGGAACCATACCAGCGCCTGTCTGACTCCCACCCGCTCATCTATCCATCTATTAAGCTACAGGTAAAAACCTGCTGAAGGTAGACATCCACGGGAAGCGACCCCGAAGGGTGGTGCCGCCCGCTGCTCGATGATGTCGGGGAGGGGTCGCGCGCAGATTGTGTGTGTCACTAGCCAAGCCCCGGTGCCTCCTGTAGGGCTCTCGGTCTTGGAAGATGGACAAATGGCACCTCTTGTTCACCCCTCCCTTTTGTTCGGATAACTTGCCCGAAAGAATTCGGAGGGAGAGGAGGGATGAGCGGGGTTGACGAAGGTGACTGCTGAGGGCCATCAAGGAGAAGCGGCGTTATTTCGGTTTCAGCCGTGACTGTGTTGGAGGGAGGGTGGGCGTTTAGAGGAAGAAGAGTCCAGATCATCGCTGGCGGAATGGTGGTGGTGGCGGTGATGATGATGGGGGAGAAGATGAAGGAGGAGGAAAAGAAGCCCTCTGATAACGGGAGAGGCATGGGCGGTTTCGAAGGAGCGTGGGGAAAAAGGATCGCTCTGAATTTTGCCCCGGAAAGAGCTGGAAGGCGCGCAAGGGGTTTTGCGCCAGGGCCGTTGGCGGCGCAACTTTCTCCTTGCTGGTGGACGTGCGTCTGCAAGGAACTTAGACGGGGAGCCCAAAGGGCTCCCATTCAGAGGGTGGCCGGAAGGGATGGGATTGGAGGGGTACCTTGTTGGAGGCGAAGGGCGGAGGGAAAGAGGCGGGAAAAGGGAAACGAAGGCGCCGACACGGAAAGGTCTTTCTGAAGATCAGGATCGCGGGTGCAAGCAGGAATCGGACCCCAACGGATGTGTGCAGGTTGGGCAGAGACCCTGTCTTGGACGGGATCAGCAGCAGGGAGCGAAAGGCTCCTGGAGCGGTGATCCCTGAACCAGGCTGCTGGGTGTCTGCCAGCCTCTTCGTGGAGGGCTTCGTCCCCTGTCCCAGAGGACGCGATGGGCGCAGCAGCTGCTCTCGACCCCGCCCCGTCTCCTCCTTGCCACCTCCACCCCAGCCGGCTTCCTCGACAACCAGTGCTTTCCGTCCCGCGGGCGGCCTAAAAATAACCCTTTCGCACATTGTCGTGTCTCCCCTTCTCCTTCTTCTCCTCCTTCTCGTCCGCAGTCATGTCTGAGCCACAGAGATGGGGAAGCTCGAGGATAACGAGAGGGTGATCCTCAACGTTGGGGGCACCAGGCACGAGACCTACCGGAGCACCCTGAAGACCCTGCCGGGCACCCGCCTAGCTCTGCTCGCCTGCCAGTCCCAAGGCGAGTCCCCTGGCGGCGGCGCCGCGGAGGAGCAGCGCCACCAGCCGCCGCCCCTGCCTGCCCCCAACCCGGGACCCAACCCCGGCGG
The DNA here is from genome assembly GCA_029215795.1 of Anniella stebbinsi. Classification (NCBI taxonomy): domain Eukaryota; kingdom Metazoa; phylum Chordata; class Lepidosauria; order Squamata; family Anniellidae; genus Anniella; species Anniella stebbinsi. The sequence goes on from JARDYH010000003.1 coordinate 54,477,461, forward strand.
CGGCCTCCTGGACGGCGTGGGCGGGAGTAGCTGGAGCCCGCGCAGCGATGGCGGCGGCGGTGGCGCCGCGCATGGCGGGAACGGCGCGTGCTGCGAGTTCTTCTTCGACCGCCACCCGGGCGTCTTCGCCTACGTGCTCAACTACTACCGCACGGGCAAGCTGCACTGCCCCGCCGACGTGTGCGGGCCGCTTTTCGAGGAGGAGCTGGCCTTCTGGGGCATCGACGAGACCGACGTGGAGCCCTGCTGCTGGATGACCTACCGGCAGCACCGCGACGCCGAGGAGGCGCTCGACATCTTCGAGGCGCCCGACCTCATCACGGGCGAGCCGCCCGTCGACCCCGACGACGAGCTGGCTGCCAAGCGCCTGGGCATCGAGGACGTGGGCGCGGTGGGCGCCTCCTCGTCGTCCTCCGCCACCGGCTCCCCCCTCGACGGCAAGGGTGGCCGGTGGAAGAGGCTCCAGAAGCGCATGTGGGCGCTCTTCGAGGACCCCTACTCGTCCCGCGCCGCCAGGGTAAGACCGCCTTCCTCTTTGGGTGCCTCTTCACGAGAGGTTTAATGCTCTTTGAAGTCTCATTAAAAAATTTACCTCCACACCAGTGGAGTGCAAATGGGGCGTAGAGGCACATTATCTCTCCGATTATGCGCATTATTGAATGCGCGTTAAATCGCGAGTTTTATTTTGCTCCGTCCGTTAAAGCGCATTTTGACTGTGTGAATATGCGCTTATGCGCATTAACTACTTGTAAACTACATTTTGGACATCCATGAATGCGCTTCGCCGCCTCTCGTGCAAAGGGATTAGGCGTAAATGCGCTTCTGCGATTATGCTCATAATCGGCTAACCAGGCGCAAAAGCTAATCCTTGTAGAGGGGACCTTTGCCTCCTCAAACCACCCAGAGGTAGGAAAGGGGTGAGAGAAGCCAGCCTGAGCCCCGCTCACTTGGGAGCTCAGTTGGACCTGCTTCTGAGGAGACATGCCCAGTGGAGGCTGGGGGCTCCAAGATCAGTTGGGCAGAGAATCCGCAGCAGGTTTCTACCAGAACTAGTCACACCTTGGATAGCTCTTGTAGAGTTATGACTGAAGCCCACAGCGGATGCATTGCCCCACTGACATTGAAGCTGCTACTGGACAGGCCTGAATGTGGCTGCTTATGTTCCTGTAGCATTCTAACTTTTTGAAAGTCTACTCAGAAATAAGTCTCATTGAGTTCAGTGGGTCTGACTCACAACCAGTGGTGCATAGTAACGCTGTTACTTTGCTCATTTTTACCATGGCTGTTTGAGATATCTTCACACTGGGGGACTGGGGCTGACAATGGAGACTAAAATAGCTACAGGTAAGCTGCATACTCATGTACATGTTTCAGGTAAATCCCCCCCACCATGTCAAAAAAGAACTTGCCATGTGTTTGCTGCTTTGTATATAGAGTTAGTACACTAGTGGTTAGTGGCATACTAAACAGTTGAACTGTTGGTGTGTTAGCATTACACAACAGTGGCCCAGCGTATATGGAAAGTGTCAGGTACACATGGGAAATTTATGCACATAAGCTCTTTACTCATAGGTGGCATCACATCTGTCCTGATTTGTTGATGGCTTCTTGATGCTCTGTAGGCACTGTGAGATGTGAACCCACGTCTTCCACATGGAAGCCCAGCTTATGAACCAGGTGAAACTGGCTTGATGGTAGCCTTGAGTGGAAAAGGGCCAAGACTCTTGGAGCAAGTCATTCAGTGGACAGGGAGACTAGAATACAGGTTTACCATGCAATGTAAGAATAACCCATTAACTCAGTACTGCAGTATCAGGCCTTAATAACCCTAATGGTAGAAGCATGCAAATGAGGGTCGGAATCTGTAAAATGGTTTCTTAATGGTTTTGATGAACATATAAGCCTTTGAGAAAACTTGATCAGAATAGGTTTTCTGTTCAACTTTCCCAGAAAACATTTTGTGTTGTTATCTTGCATAAGTTTGGGTTGTTGTTTTGTGTGTGTGTGGTCCTGTACACAAACAATTGAAATGCCCAGTTATGGAAAAGCATTGTTGAGGAAGCCACATTCATACAGAAAACCATGGACTTCAGCTTGCTAAGCACATGTCTAAAGCTGTCTCAAGTTGTCTGGAATCCAGCAACTCATGTGGATGAAGTGGGACATGTCAACTTAGAAGGAGTTGTCATCAGGCACCTTTCCTGTCAAGCAATTTCAGAAATGATGCAGAGAGCCAGTGGTGTAGATTCACTTGAACTGGTCTTGCTCTTTCTGCTGTGTAGATGAACAGAGATCAGTGCAGTCTGGAGCATGACCAAATGACTGAACTGTGTGTATGTGGGTGGGATATGGAAATACTAAAGCAATACTTTCCATTCTCAAAATCAAGGACTGTCAGGATATGCTTTTATATATTTTATATATTTGGCCTTTCACCATATGAGGGAAACTTATATATATGTACAAGAAGAGTACAGTATACTCAGCAAGGAAAAGTATAAATAGAATATAAAACAAACACATTGTTCTTAAAGAGCCAGTACTTTTACATCTCTAGCCCTATTCAGCATATGCCTGAATAGGGTTCATGAATATGAGTAAGAGGGATGGGCCCTCGAACACCCACCCACCCCATCATCCCTGACTTTCCTGTGCTGAGCAGAGAAGATTGTAGGGTTTTTTTTTAGTTGTATTTCCTGAATGCAGGCAGAAGCTTCCATGTGGCTGGAAAATTTATGCAGGGTTCTGGACTGCATAAATGGTTCCACTTGCATCCAAGGAAATGAGTGTGGAACCTGCTGCAGATCTCACTACTCACCAAGGGGAGGTTGGGGACAGTGGGGATGGGTTTGGCAGATGGGAGAATATTGGGGCAGGGACAATGCATTCAGCCCCTACATAACACCTGAATAGTCTCGTGGTGAATACTGAGCATGTGTAAATCAAAACGCTAGACTTGCATAGGAAACGGAGGGGAAACCCGCAGAAGCAAACCGGGGAAAAAGATGTAAGTGGGATAAAGCTCTTAGACACTACTTGTCCTTGGCTGCCTCTACAAGAGAGGTTTAAAGCTCTTTCAAGGCTGATTAAAATGTTTACCTCTACAAGAGAGGAGCATAAATCGGGGGCTGAGGCGCTTTAAACATCCGATTATGCGCATTATCGAATGTGCGTTAAACCACGAGTTTTAATTTGCGGCGGCAGTTAAAGTGCCTTACTGCCGTGTAAACATATGATTTTCCGCACGTCAACACGTTTAAAGCGCGTTTTGGTTGTCCCGTAATGCGCTTCGCCGCCTCTCGTACAGAGGTATTCAGTGCGCTTCCGCGAATATGTGTATAATCAGGCAGCCAGGTGCCAAAGCGAATCCTTCTAGAGGGGGGTCCTTGTTTGATAGAATCTTTAGTTCCTGATTTACAGGTGCTCCCTTTGTAGCCCTTTGTGTGTGAGAAGCCTAGTTTGAAGACATATCCTCACAGAATATAGAGGTGTCCTTCAAATTGTAGGAGTTATATCAGAAAGAGACCTTGGTGCAGTTCACTTTACTCTTACCTAGATGTTCATTTTCATTTGTGTTCAGAGCAACCCTATGCTTTTATAGCAAGTGGCATCCCTGGGCACTGACTGAAGTTGATAAAAATGTCCTTTCTTTATGTCTTATTTTCATTTTTTACAACCTCAGAGGACACAAGTATAATGTTAATCCTAAACACACTTACTACAGAGTAAATACCATTGAGCTCGGAGGAACTTACTTCTGAGTAAACATGCTTCCAACTGCTGTGACAGAAAGCCGAGCTTGACTTTTTCCTTTTGTCTTTGGATAAGTCCTTAGTTTCACAAGGTGATTTGTGATTGAATGAAAAATCAAAGGAGTAGGTGATTATATTAAGTTATCTTTAGTTGTGAATTCTAGCCTTTGTTTTATTCTCTGCTTTTGAATGTGACCTTGGGCTTAGTCTTTCATGAATGTTTCTGATGTCACTAGTCCTCTGGATACATCCTCTGATCTCCCTTATTTACTGCCTAAGACTTAGTCCAAATAGTTGACATATTCTCATTTAAGACTTGCATGGGGTATTATTGTCAGAGGGGAGAACAGGAGGGAACACTCCCTTTTGAGCCTTGCTGAATCACATGGCCAACACCACACATTGCTGGAGACAGATTATGCTGGCATGGTATCTGTGATCTAGTGATGTGCCTCAGACAATAAATTTAATTGTTTTCCATGTGGAGCCCCCAGCATGGGTGTGATTTTCACTAGCAACCCAACAACTAACAGTGCTTGAATTGGGTCACTGCTAACTGCACTCAGACAAAGCACAGTGTGAAGAACACTATTTTTAAAAGAAATATATGATTAAACTTCCGTTTTTTTTTTTTAACCCTTCCACCTGCATTGTTTTTCTGTTGAAAATTGCTGTCTAGTGCTACAAATACCAGCATGGTTTGTGTGTGTGGCAATTCTGGGCAAATTAATATCCCCCTGCCCCATCGTGCTGGAGGGCCCCATGGCCTGTCTTGCTAAGACTTGACTGGGGGGTTGTCTATATGCATCTGTAGCCTCTCAGTGGCTGCAAATCTGTGCTGCATCAGTTATATGATGCAGCCACAGATTCTCAGCCGCCACAGGGCTTTCCTGCGAAGCTGCATAGAAAAAAAATTCAGGGACGTACCCTGACTTTTCTAGTGGGAGTGAGATCACCCTGGTTCCTCCGCCATGTGACCTCACTCCGTGGCTGATCTGGGGTGGTGGTCCTGGTGGAAGGCAACTGGCGATTAGTCACCAGAAACCAGGAAGAGGACAGGGGCGGGTCTAGTACCCGGATGACCACTGGATACCCTGCAGTCCTTGACATTGGGATTGCCCAACGCCAACTCAGGTAAGTAAAACTGCAGGGTTTTGGGGGTAGGCGGCACCAACTCAGCACCATGAAGACAGTCCCCTGGTGTAAGCATGTGCTTTAACGCACATGCTTAACATAGTATATAGTTTGGCTCATGGATAGCTGTGGATTGGAATGCAATGTTTAGTTGTTTGATATTTTGTTTTGATTTCTTAATAGGATGCCCCCAGTTAACTGATTTCTTAATAGGATGCCCCCAGCAGATTATTTAAAAATGTATTAATTATTTTTAATACACGCACCTATAAAAACATGCAATCTTAGAGGTGTTTGTCCTTCAGTCACACACAAGAAGGAACACCTTTTCTAAGATAGTGCCTGATGTAACAGGTGTGTCACTTAAACAGCAAAGGGAATGTGTGTTCTTTGCATGTGAATCTTGTTCTATTCATGTGCAGATTTATACAGATTAAGGCAGCAATTCTCAGTACACTTACTAGGGAATAAGCCTCACTGAAATCAGTAGGACAGTTCTTTAATCAGGAGTGTGCTATTAATTAATAAAACTTAAAGCTCATCCATGCAATTGAGAAGCCCTGTTATTGGGTGTTATCTGTATTGTAAGATGTAGGGAACCACTGTGCTCTGTATTGGAGACCAGAGACATATTCTGTATTTCACCAAATCTAAGACGCCATTGATTCTAAGACACACCTTATTTTTAGGCCACCATCAGGAAAAAAGTGTTGCATCGATTCTAAGACGCACCCCTTTTGCCACCCCGGTCCTTGCCACCAGCGCCGCCCTGATCTGCACCGCCAGCGCCACCTGGTCCTTGCCGCCAGCGCTGCCCCGGTCCTTGCTTTCAGCGCCACTGGCAGCGAGGAACAGCCTTCACCACTCACCTCTATCGCCGCCCTGGTCCTCGCTGTCAGCGCCGCTGGTAGCAGCCTCCCTGTCCTGGAAATGCGGCGTTACTACAAAGTAGGGGCAGGTAGTCCTCGACGCGCCCTCCCCGCGCCACAAGCCGCTTCGGAGTGCTGCACCCCGCCCAGTGTGGATCAAGCCTTGGAGGCTCCGCTCTCACTCTCACCACCCCTGCCCTTTCATCCCAGCCGGTCCTGGGGAGGGAGGAGGGAGGGTTGTAAACAAAAGCCAGCGCGGAGGTGAGTGGGGAAGACTGAATCGCTGGGGGGGCATGCAGAGCCCCTTTGTGAAGGCGCTGTGGGTGGGTGGGACTTCAACCCTATACCAGCGCTGGAGAAATCCAGCGATTCTTAGACGCCATCGATTCTAAGATGCACTCCATTTTTACAGATGTAAATATGGGGAAAAATACGGTATGTTGGGATTAATACAAGGTAGATGTCAGGGTGAAACATTTCTTACTGGTTTTTCCCTTAGCCTCCCCCTGCTACCATCAAATTTTGGGAAAACATTTCCCAAACATGACCCCTCAAATCTCAAATATTATACCTGTAGCAAAATCTTACCATGAGGTGGTGGTTCTGAAGAGCTGCTACCATAGTCCCTGACTACAGGAGAAGTCGAGGGTGGGAAATAAGTTAGTAGAGTAAATCTGCCTTATTTATTATATTCCAAGACCTCTGTCACTTTAGTCAATGAATGTAATCCAATATTAGTTTTTCATTCAGCAAATTAGAGAAAGTATTTCACAGTGGGAGAGAGTGGGCTATTAGAATATATTAGATAATGAGGAGTGTGCCGTCCGCCCCTTTTTTACCCAGACTTTCACCTGTTATCCCCTCATGCCTAGGACAACAAGCCTAAACAGTGGGACATCACTGCCAAGTCAGTCGTATACACAATTGTGTGTTGAAGCTATCACTGTTACTATAATTTCTAGCTTGGGGAAATGGGTACTGGATGTAAAGTGCTATTGTATACAGTAGCATATACAGAGACCAAGCTGGCACATGGGTTTAACTCAATAGCACAAAATAAAAGTATAGTATATACAAGATGATGCTTAAGTGTTATAGATGTTGTTATTATTTACTTGGATGATTAACAATTACCCTCTAAATCCTCCCTCAAAACTAATATGATGCTTCGCCAAACCCCTAACCAAATCTACCCCAAAACTCAACTGACAAAACAGAAAAATCCTCCTCTCACCATATTCACTCACCTTTGCCCCCCAAATAGAATCAAACCATCCAAACCCACCCCTCTCCTACTCACAGTTAATCTCTTCTTTATCTATGTAGCCAGTACCTGAAAAACTAAATACATTCATAATTAATATAATAAATCACGCTAACTGGAGAAACAGGTGATTTTGTCACAACCAAGTCCTTGAAAATTTATGACCTTTCTGAACTTAGGTGAGTTTGATTGTCTCAGGCAAATGTCTTTAAAATAGGTAGATAACTATATGGACTATATTTCATCAAATAGTACTAACGATTTTCAGTTTCAGCACTATTGATTTTTCACCTTGCTTCAGTTACTGGATCTTCATCTGTAGCTTTGTTGGATAGGTAGCATGGCATATAAAAGGACCTTTTCTCCAGAGATCAATGTATGAAGGCAATTTGATCACAATGGATCATCTATCTAACTGCATGTGGGTGAAGTGTGGGCAATTTCTACAGAAAAAAGCAGGAGTGCTTGTTAATTTTAGCTTTCTATGAGTCATATTGTTGCTTCATGTTTATCAAGGACAGTTGCTTTCATATAACATAAAAATGCCCCAGAGAATTTTCAGGTTCAGTCAACTTTGTAACATTTAAAAGTATTCTTATTTCTGAAGGCATCTTTTCCTTCCCAAACTGTATTTATTATTTTTCAAAGTTATAACAGTATTTCATTTCTGGGTTCCTCATATAGCTTTATTGTTGAATACATCTACACCATATATAACGGAAAATATTCTAAGTGCAGGTAGAAACTCAAGAATAAGTGCCAATGATCTTCACTATGTTTCAAGCAAGAGCCACTCTTTGGCTCGAGGCACCATCACTGTGGCCACTGGGGTGGGGCTCGCCTCTTCCCCTCCAGACAAGCAGTGACATTGTGCACCAAACTCCTCTGAAGGCCTTTTCGGACCTCTTCTCCCCATCCTCTCCATTTCGTCCAAGCAAGGCATCTTTGGTCAATCACCTACTCACCATGCAGGCCAATTTTGAGAAGCTCACATGGTCCTTGGATTGGGCTGCATATTTTTCTCATCACTAAGAGTGGTCTGCTCCACTCAGTGCTGCAAAATCTTCCAACGCAGGTCCACGTTGCTTTCTTGCCTGCACATTCAATTTTTCCTCCACATCCAGCACTTACGCTATGACTCCTGCAGCTAGACAATCATGTTGCACTTTGCCTCTTGGATTCTTCCCCAGCCTCAACTAATTGGCTGGTTGCTCTTGTATTTTCCTCTTCCCATCCCTGCTGTAACCTTACAACTGACGAATAGCAGGTCTCCAGACCCCTCACCCCTGAAGTCTGTTCCTGTAGCCCAGATCGTGGCAACCAACTTACTGCTAAAACAAACAAAAGGCATAGCTAGAAATCCCTGCTGAGAGTGAGCTGCTACTGGAGAAAGAGAAAGAGGCAGAGAATTGTCCCGGAGGTGAATGGGAGCCACAAATGGCCCTCATGCCTTGCAGTGAAACAAACTTTTTCAGCACTTGTACACATGATTGACTTCATGATCTTAGCCTCAAGTGGGTCACCTTAAGGGATGTAGATGCTATTTCTTCCTTACATATTGTGAGTTAGTGAGATAACTGAGATTAGCAAATGTAAATAGTTTCCTATTTGGCGAGCCTCAGTATTTGTCTAAATTTCCTGTCCTCTTATAAAATAAATCCAACGCATTGGCTTACGCAGCCTTTTATGGCATCCCTTTAGCTGGCCTTTTCCAGTTTGGTATAGCTAAATGCACCAGTCCCCCCCCTCACCCCCCGCCTAGTAAAATTTACTTTTCCAGACGGCTATATGCTTGTTATGTGGGGGTATGGTGGAAAAAAAAGAAAAGAATGCTGTTGAAAGCAGAGTTTTCATAATCACAGTATACCAGATTGATTTGGCCAAGGCATAGTTGTTTTGCATCAGTAAATATAACTTTGTAACGAGTAGGTAAACATTTTTTGTTGTTGTTGTTTCCAAAAAAGAAAATCGTTAAGTATTTTACTACTATTTCAACAGAACAGAAATCACGATCCATTTGCACCAAGGGACAGGGCCCGTGTATAGAGATCTTGATAGAACTCAGTAGAAACCTTCCCCTCTCAATATAGCTATGCGGGCGCAACAAGATGTTAGGAGGAATGAAAGATCTCATGTATCCCCATTTAGCCATCTTTCTCTGCGTCTTGCAAGTGACTGGCTGTATGGGGCTGAGGAGCATACAGAGACTTCCCTTTCCTCCCTACAATCCTATTACGTGACCTGCCTATGTGCACAATGTAGATGAAGGGAGGGAAGGAAGTGAGTCTCTGTTGAGTCCCATTGGCACCCCCTCCTTTGATGTGAATGGATACTGATGATTCAAATGCCTTCTGTCCCAAGGAAAGAAACAGGAGCTTCCTTACCATTATGGTAAGAGAAGCTTACCATACTTGTTTAGAAAACAATGTATTAGCATAAATGATCAACTTTCTGCCATGCTATTTGAAAATGATTGCTCCTTAGGGACAGTTTGTTACATAAAAGAAAAGCAAAAGGGCTTTTAAAAGCAATAAATGGCAAGCATGATAATATAGCATGTTTGCGGACCGTTCTATACCGGTTCTCCCCCCCACCCCCATGTTTTCCAATGGTGGTATAAGTCAAAATTTAGAGAATTGTATTAGCTGACTGTTGGAATGCCCCAGCAATAGTTTGAGAAATTGGCAGTTGGAGGTTGGCTGGCACCTGTTGCTTAATGAGTTTAGGAATGTAAGAAAAATCAGCTCAGTTATTTGAACTGATATGTTAAAAAGGTAAAATAAGAAAGATTCCTTCCTGCCCAACATCTGCATTTCCCCCCTCTAGAACCGCACTGTCTAATGCTTCTCTTGTTTCCATGGAAACAGGTCAGCATCTGCCTTCTTGTTTTCATTGAATACGGCATCCCTCTTCCATTTATGAATCTTACAAAAAAAACCCATTTCCCCCATTGCTTTGACATAAACACCGTATAGTTGATCTGAACAGTCATTTCCATGATAGCTGTGGGTAACCGTATGTGTGTAGGTCCAGATTCAGCTGTGGGGGAATAATCCAGAGAAATACCTCAGTCATGATTCAGTCATAGTTTGCATTAGTGAAGCAGGGAGAAGAAGTTGGCTTAAAATTGTTAGGCTCACATATGCAGCTACTGATAAATAAAACATGGGCTTCCTTTCATTTGGAAAGCCCTACCAACAACATTATATTTTTCTTTCTTTTTTTATGGTTAAACAGAAAGAGTATTCTCACATATTTCAACACTTGTTTATACTTAAATATTTTTTTAAATAAAAGCATTTCAAAAATCCTATCTAGGAGTGGAGTCTCTGTGAAATGAAAATATCTGAGATAATTCTTCTAATTGTGGCTCTGCTACCATAGATCTCTGTATTGCATTATCTAGTAAAGATGGGATACAGCAAAGGGAAGGTGATGACAGGGGTTAGAAAAATCCTATGTGTTTCATTGCTCAGGTGCCAGGGAATGTACTGCTAGAATCTAGAATTTTGTATATTTTTCTAGCCTTGATAACCAGCACATTGAATACACTGTTTAGAGAATAACCTGCCATTTTCCAGTTTCTTCACAACCAGCATAACAGAGGTCAAGCAGCCTATCTACAGTACTGCTTTAAAACGGTTTATAACAGTTTTAAACCAGTTAATAACGGTTATTAATCAGTTTAAAACTGTTATAAACCATTTTAAAGCAGTAGTGTAGATAGGCTCAAGGGTGTGCCTAGTAAGGAGTTTACCCAGAATAGAAACTTTCTTCTAAAAAACAAAAGAAAATTCCAAACTCTGCCTTTTAACAGCACTATCCCCCCACCTCCATTTTATGTGTCATTTCAAGAGCCCGAGGTATTTGAAGGGGCAGCATATTACAGTATCTCCTATGTATTATTTGCATGCCTCTCTGCACAGATAAGAGGCAGACCTAATACATAGCCCATAGCTGAGGTAGGGCTATATCAACTATAGAAGTATAGTTGTTAGTCTATACACCTCTCAGTGCCTTTTGAAATATATGGGTGTTACCCATTTTGATGGATGATTTGCAAAGAGAAGAGCTATTGAGGATGCTGGCCCCATTCGGACATTGCCATCAGACAAATATTGCTAATACAATAGGATAACTAAAAGATTTCAAAAACTCCAAATTGCAATCCTTTCCTTTCCTTTTGTTGAAATGGAAAGGAAGTCAATGTACAGAAAGTATGAAAAGCCACACCTGTATAGTAAAACAGTATAGCGAGACAAAACTATCTGTACTTTTTGGGGAGAGACATTTTTGAAAAACTATAGCAGGGGTGGGCAACTTGTGGCCCTTCAGATGTTTTGGCCTGCAACTCCATGGGGGTGTCTACACCAGTCGTTTATTGCAGGATTGTATCACAGGCATCACTAACGGGCCACATGAAGTTCATCTGCTCCTGCAGTGGTCTCGGATCCATCCCTATTCAAGAATATCGCTGACTGCGTTTGTCATGTTTTTTTTCGGCTCTCTCGCTACAATCCCGAAGTCCGCAGCTGGTGTGCCCCCCTTTCGCGAAGGTGTTGCTGTTCAGCACAAGTTCCCGGCTCATCGAAATCCCAACCAGCTGCCAGAAACGTGTCCAGCAGTTTTGGAGGTGTGTGGGAGTGGACCTGGGTGCCATTTTTGCCACATGTTTTCGGTGTGTATCAGCATGTTTTGGCACCGAGAGTGTGTATTATTTTTTTTAACACAAACATATCTATGCTCAGCATCGCATATTCGATGGATTTTCTATCCACCCCATGCATAGCTGTGATTTTGCATTTGTGCTTATCCTGCATGAGTCATCAAAAAACCCAGCCCTTAGCTGCATCATCTGCATAGCCCCACCCACTTTTGTCAATCCACATGCAGAAGTGCTGTCACGGGATATTGTGGGAAACTTTGCTCACATGTATCCCGTGAGTGCTGATCGCAGAAGCGGGAAACCTTGCAATCACCCCCCCCCCCCCCGAGAAAGGGCTGTAGGTGTAGAAAGGGCCCATGTTGGCTTGGGCTGATAGCTGGAAGGCTGCAAGATGTCTGCCCCGAACGATGGTAATTAAAAGGCAAAATGATATATTCTGTGTTAACGGAGGCAGGATCTACACTAGGGCTTTATAGCGGTATTGAAGTGCATTGACAACTGTCGGGGCCCACGACACAAGCCATATACCACTTTCATACTGCTTTCATAGTGTTATATCCTGCTTGGTGTAGATGTGTCATCAGTCTCTGTTCTTATCATTGACACAGGCTTCTGCATTTAACAAGGGATTTGTGTACAACCTTGCAACCCTACTGTTTTGTTTTTGAGGATTCATATTGGGAGTGCTTGGGATGTCTAAGTACTTCTCCTGGGATCTTGTTCCTATGTAGTGTGGCAATAAAAAAGCACATAATGTGTTTTAATTGTAAGGTTGGTGGCATCTCTAGCTATGATATATGCACAGATAGGAAGATGTCCCTTCCCCTGTTTGCATGATGGGCTTCCTTCTCCAAAACGATTATCTGGTCCTTGAGCTAGCCAAGAGTGGGGTGTGCTATTTAAACTAATATTGTCAGTGGTCATGTCTAGAGTGGAGGTATTTCTGCTTCCTGATAAGGTAGGTTTTACAGGAAGAGACACCTATGACGTGAACTGATGGAGGCCAGAAAGCTGGCCTGAGAACTATTTTCAGTTTGTAGAACGATGTGCCAAATGAGATGTATGGCCAAATTAGTAATATTATTACTGGAACACACAGAATTGCCTTACCTATAAGGGGGTAGTTTCAGCCAAAAGTTCTATTTAAAATATATATATTTTAAAGGTTTAGGCATACTGTATGTGTGTGATTGCTATTCTTTTTACTCCTTTGCCTTATTGAAGTCAGGCACTGTAAGGTACTTGTTGAATAGTCATGTGCAAGTTCTTCTGTGGGGAGGAGCATATGAAGGAGGAAGAGTATGAGGTTAGCAAGTGGAGGCTGGTGACTCTCAAGTCAGTGGGGCAGCAAATCCATTCTGGATTTTAGTCAGAACTCTGAAGGAGCTATTCATACACCTTGTATAGTGCCTTTAGAGTTATGACTGAAACCTGGAGCAGATTTACTGCCTCAATGACATCAGAGCCACCAGCCCCTACTGAGTTTAGGGAGGTCTTCTCCAACCTGATGCCCTCTAGATATTTTGGACTTCAACTTCTATCGTTCCCAACCAGGAGCGCCAGTGGTTTAGGTTTAGGCTGGTTTAGGGGCTACAAAATGTTCAATACAGGCTATGCAACTGTCTTTAACTTAGCTCTGTTGAAATACTGTGGATGATCTGGGAGAGGAAGCAGCCATTGTCGCTGCCCATCCCACCACCTCCCGTCCACTTGTAAATATCACTTAGTTTTCCTTGGGCATCCATTTTTTTAGTTACCCTGCTTCTTTTCTATCCAGTCACTCTAATACAGCTCCTGCTGCTTGAACTCTTGTGATGAAGAGGGAATTTCACCAGGTGATGCATGCATACAAATGGCACCTGCAGAAATTCCCTTTTCAATACAACTGTTAAAAATACAGGAGCCCTGTCCTCCTTTTCATAGGGTCACCCTTACTCTCACTGAATTTTTATTGTGTTTTCATCAGAATGATGGATATTTGCCATTTGATTTCCTAAAGAAAAGATGCTAATTCATTGATAATTTATAGGCTGACCAGATAAAATCCAGGTCAGGGCTCTTGTAACTTTAACAGTTGTAGAGAAAAGGGAATTTCAGCCAGTGTCATTTGTATGCAATTAGTTCCTGGTGGAATCCCCTCCTCATCACAACAGTTAAAGTTGCAGGGGCCCTGCCTTCTTTTGTATCTGGTCACTCTAGTATAGTGCCTGCACCTTTAACTGTTGTGAGGAAGAGGGGATTTCACCAGGAACTAATTGCATACAAATGACTCTGGCTGAAATTCCCTTTTCTCTACAACTGTTAAAGTTACATGAGCCCTGACCTGGATTTTATCTGGTCACCCTATTGATAATAAATTAAAGGTAGCACTTAAAAATACTGAGCCAGTTTTTAGCCAGAACTTTTTGAAGTATAGTAAAATGACTCATGCTATGACTGTACAGATACTCTGAAATCAATGTTTCAGAATCACTTGAAATGAAATAATGCTATTCAGCCTGAATAGATCTATGGTCAATCTAGCTGCCGATATGCAGGAAAAGGGTGAGTCAGGATTGACTGGCGACAGCTTGTATGTGTCTAAAATATTCAATCAGATCTGATCTGTAACCACTTGGGATATGGATCCTATTTTGGGAATGCTTGAGACCATGTCTCAGTTGGCTTCATTCTTTCCTCACCTTCTAGCTTTGTACTCAGCCAGCTCCTTGAGGAGTTGGCTCAGCCTGCTTTGCTTCTCCCACACCTTTCCCAGTTGGAGTCCTTTCTCCATGCAGGGAGAGGAACAGAGCAACCATTCTGAGCCTCTCTGTGCATGAAGAAAGGGAAAGGGCAGTGGAAGATGTCAGGTTGGGTAGCACATTCCATCATTGGAGCTTCATTGGATAACCCTAGGTTCTACTACTTTAAGAAATGGGGGGAAAGTGCACCCTATCCACTTTCTCCACACCATGCACAATTTTATCCACTTCTCTGTTGTCTCCCCTTGTTCTTTTCTTTTCTTTTCTTTAAAAGCTGAACAGTCCCAAACACGGTAACCTTTCCTCATAGGATAAGACCCTCCTGGCAGTTCTGCATGGGTCTGACGTTTGTTTGGAGTCATCTCAGAGTAGAGTGCTTACTGAACTGCCTCCTTAACTTTGAAATTCCCTGCCAATTCATGTCAGGCAGGCACAATGTTCTTTTCATCATCTGCTAAAGACCTTTTTATTTAAACAAGCCTTCCTTGATTAAAAGACCAGTTATGGTTTTATTGGCATGATTTGATTTTAGATATTTTAATTATTTTGTTCACCACTTGGGAAGCTTTTCTAGGTGTAGAATAGTTTATAAATGTTGTTAATAATAATAATAGTAATACCCAACACCTTAACAACACCTACGGTGTTGACATAACACACCAAAACAAGCAAAGCACAGAATCAGTCACCTCCTGTAAATGAATGACATCCAAATCTATGCTTCGACATTGACACAGATAAAAGGCCTCCTGCAAATCACTGAAGAACTGGCGACAGACATGAAAATGGAATGCGGGATTAGAAAATGCAAGATGCTACACATAGGAAGGGGAAAATGGAAAGAAGAAGAAACAGCAGAAAAACTAAATAACGAAATATTAGATAACATGGAATAAAATGAAACATACAAATACTTAGGATTCCAACAAAACATGAAAATCAATCACTCCACAGTAAAAACTCAACTAAGAATGCAATATAAAACTCGCCTATCACAAACCCTAAAATCTAAACTAAACTCTAAAAACATTTTCAAAGCCATCAACATCTATGCAATATCCATCCTCACATTCACATTCAGAATCATACACTGGTCACACACTGAACTCGAAGAAATAAACAGACTCAATCACACCGAACTCACAAAACACGGCATGCTCCATCCCAACTCATGTATTGAAAGGATAACAATCAGCAGGAAAAAAGGAGGAAGAGGTCTGCTGGACATTAACACAATTCATGCTAAACAGATAAAATTACTCAGAGAATTCTTTCACACTAAAAACACCTCCATTCATAAAGCTATAGTAAATCAGATAAAAATTACACCCCACTCAACCTAGCACTACAAAATGAAGACCAAACACGACCACTCACACTGTAGAGAAAAAAGAAAAATGGGCACAAAAAGCACTCCATGGGAAACATTATAACATAATACAGAACCCACAGATAAACAAAGAACAATTGTATGAATGGCTTAGCAAGGGTGAGCTATTTCCAGAAACAGAAGGATTCCTAATAGCTATACAAGATCAAGTTATAGCAACCAAGAACTACCAAAAATACATCATAAAAGATAACAGTGTAAAAACAGATTTATGTAGGAAATGCCATCAATTCCAAAAAAACAATAGACCATGGAACAGGAGGATGTAAAATTATGGCAGGAATGGACTATATGGACAGATACAATATAGCTGCAAAAATAATTCACCAACAACTGGCCATCAAATTCAATCTCATCAAACAACCTATACCATGCTATACATACACACCCGAAACAATCTTGGAAAATGTAGATCATAAAATATACTGGGACAGAACAATTCATACCGACAAGGCAATATCTTGCAACTGACCAGACATAACAGTCGCAGACAAAAAAGAAAAATACACATACTCCATTGACATAGCAATACCTACTGACAAAAAATGTTGTAGAAAAGAGAGAAAATATATACCACTGACCATGGAAGTCAAAGAACTATGGCAACAGGAAAAGGTCACAATTATTCCATTTGTCACATCAGTCACTGGCATCACTTCAAAAAACTACAGAAAATCTTCAGAAATTGGGCCTACCAAAATACATTCACACCAACATCCAGAAAGCAGTCATACTTAAAGCATGCTCAATTGTCAGGAAATTCCTGAATCTGTAAAAGTCAGCATGACTTGGTAAAGCCCATCATGTTTGTCTAGAAAGAAATGCCATGAGCGAGAAAGAGATTAATAATAATAATAATAACAATAATAACAATAATAATAATTTGCTTTTTTTCTGCACCTTTCCCAGCTCTGCAATATCTTTTTGAGGTGCAGTGACCAGAATTATATGCTATTTCAAGTGCTGTTGCCATATAGCTCCTGATTATGTTTCATTAATTTATTTAGTTAGAGTATTCTTAGCTATTAAGCCTAGTATATTAGAAATGAAAACATATTATTTATTTATTACATTTATATCCCGCCTTTTCTCCAAGGAGCTCGAGGAAGTGTACATAGTTATGCAAAACCTGGACAAATTATACATATGTCACTTATATTTGTCCTTAAAATGCACACTAACAATAAAGTTGATTATAATTTTGGGGGTGGGGAGGGGGGAGAAAGAATCCAGAACTGATTCAAATCTTATGATGTTTGAGTACTCAGTGTGTGTGGATTTTTAAAGCCAATAACCAGGGTTAGCATATATATGTTGATCTGGTTCTCACATAATGCTAATCCATGGTGTATGTAACCCATGGTTTGTTGCTCTACCCAGGGTTTGTCTGTTTTTTTAATCCCTGGGTTGTTAATTTCCCTCATCCTTTACCTGCTCCCTCCTTGTATCCCAAATGCCTTTGTGGCACTGTAGTACTGGCATACTGAGCGGCTGGGTTTTTTTGTTTTTTTTTACTTCTCTTGTCTGCTGCCCATGTAGCCTGAAGAAACAGCCCATGAACAACCCATGGTTGTGACTTTGAACATAACAACAACTCATAGTTTAAACAACCCAGAGTTTACAACCCAACAACAAACTATGGATTCTCTTTTTGGGGTTTTCTTGGGAAACAAATCATGATTTGATAACTTGGCTGTGTGACAATCCATGACAATCCAGAATTCAAGAACCCATTCATGGGTTAACATTATGTGTGAGCCCAGGCCTCTTGCAAGATATTGTTGTTATGGTATAAAATATCTCCAGATGTCACATCTTGTATAAGATGATGATAGAGAAGTGCAGGGACAGCTCAGCTACAATTAAATACTCTTAGTACACTTTGATTCAATGAGAGCTAAATACTTGTTTAACTCTTCCATTGCAATCAGTGGAACTTAAAGGTGCTATAGTTTGGCTGGATTACTTATTTTTAGAGTTGAATGCCCTCTGGGATGAGCTATGGAGCAGTTCCTTTCTTGTCTGGACAAGATGCAAAGCATTTTAATTCTAGAAAGCATTTAGCTGCTGAGATTGCTGTTTTGTTATTATGCTTTATGTTGTTTTGTTAATCTTGTTAGGGGTTTTTATTGTTGTGCTATGTGTTTCTAATGCATAATGCTATTGCAAGCTGCCTTGAATATAGGAGAGATAGAATAAATAACGGTTAGGCTGCAAAGTACAAAAGTGTTTTGCTTTGCTGACGTGACCGCTTCCTCTCCCATGGGGTAGTTTGTGACAGTTTTGACAAGTCTCAAAACCTCTTCGCTAAGAACAGGACAGTGCTGTTGGTTTTTGCATATTGGTCATGCTGTATCCAGCACCTGGGTATGCCCAGGGTTTGCTGGTACCTGGTTTCTTGATTGAGTTATGGGGGGCAGGGGAGAGGAGAGAATAGTATTAGTATAGCAGACTATGGTTTTAGAGAATTGCATCCTTATTATGACAGATCTACCTTTTGTCTCTATGGGATAAGTGTTCTACAGCAGGGGGACAGCAGACTGTCTACCTTCTGGGAATGCTTTCTTTATCCATGTTTATGTCAAGGAACCACCTGAGTGCCTGTCTTGGAATGCTGGTGTACTGAAATGGACCCTTAGGCATGTTCTGTGGTGTATACTCTGTTTATGCAGTGTAGTGGCCAGGTCAGTTGAGCCTCAGCATTGCCCTCAGTGTGCTCTACAAAGTAACAAATATATCTGCATATTGCAGAGGAAGTGCAGTCATGGTGAGCGAGCTTGTCTTTCTGGGATGTTTTCTGTCATTATTAATTTCCTCATTGAGAAGATGTCTGATTAGCTGCCAAACAATTCTAAAGTTTCTAGGAACACTGTTTGGATGGACCACACAATTCTATAGGATGGACCACAGAATCAAGGGGTACCAACCGTCATCTAGTCAGTTGTTCAGTTTTTCCCCTAGAATGTAATACCCTGCTGGCATGTTAGGATCACAAGCTTTTTTAGTACAAAATCCCTAGTATATCCTTTCTTTTTCCAAATATTGTATTATTATTTCATTTCTTAATATACTGTGTAATATTGATGGAAGATCATAATCAGGAAACTATTGTTGTTTTCTGTCATTAATTTTATCATGAATAAAATGATTTAAGAACTGGTGTGGTGCAGTGATTGGAACAATGGACTAGAACACCTCAGGTTTATTATTTATTTATTTTAGTTACAAGGTTAATATACTGCTCTATATCTGACAAAATTCTCGAGGGGTGTACGATAAAAAGAAAAAAAAGAATCAACACACAGAATTAAAAGATTTAAAATCAAATTATGCTAATAAAATAGTGGCTAGTCAGTCAGGGAAGGCCTGTTTAAATTCTGACACAGCCATGAAGCTCTCTGGGTGACCTTGAGGCAATCAACCTACCTCATAGGGATGCTGAGAAGCTGACAGAGAGAACTTTTTTATGCTGCCCTGAACTCCTTGCAGGTTAAACATATCATTTAAAATATTAAGGCAAAGGTGGAGAACCTATGGCCCTCAAGATGTTATTGGACTGCAACTCCAGTCAGCCTCAGCCAGGATGGCCAATGGTCAGTGATGATGGGAGTTGTAATCCAACCACCTGAGGAGAGCTACAGGTTCTCACTGTTGTTTTAAGGTATTTAAACATGTCTTAATGCATTCTAGTGTTCAGCTATTCAATTCCATTATCTAGCAAGCATAAGTTGTATTGTCTGAAAATTGTTGATTTGAGGTCCATTAAACATCCTTATTAAATGTGTTAATTTTACTGACTTCGATTTTTCAGCGCATCATTTTCAGAATCCAGGTTGTGTTCAGACATAATACCAAACTATGGTTTGGAATCATAGGAATGAGCCTGCACAAACCTTGGGCTCATGTTCCTCCCCATCCTCACTCCTCTAATTGTGGTTAATTAAATAATAAGCCAGGATCTCAAATCATGGTTTGACCCTAGTTTGTTCTAGCTAGCCCTAGTTAGAACAAACTAGAGTTCTCTGAATTTGGACATCATGTGGAAGCTGTAGGTAATTTTAAAATGAAAGTAGAAGCTTTTGATCTCACATGCGTGAAGTAGGAGGAGAGGAGAGGGGTGAGTGTACAAGCCTAAGGGTCACCAGGGCTGTGCAGAGCTGGTGTGTGCCCCCCCCCATTTCAAACTGCTCATTAAGTATTTTTAATGTTTTTTTTAATGCCCATCAACATGTCTGTTCTACATAACACCTTAATATTAAACCTGTTCTACAACACCTCAATGTTGAATCAGAAATTAACATTTATTTTTAGTTGCTTCATTATTATTTATTTATTTATTTATTTATTACACTTATATACCGCCCCATAGCTGAAGCTCTCTGGGCGGTTTACAAAAATTAAAAAGATTGAGCATTAAAAAGACAATATACAAAATTTAAAACCATAAACATAAAACAGCTGTCATTAAAACACTTTAAAACATTTTAACTGTTAAGCCTGGCCACAATGCTATACACATAGCATTGTGTATACAACAACAATAGAATAGTCATTCATCATTATCAAACATTATCATCATCATCATCATCGTCATCACCCTCACAGTATCATCATCATTATTATCATTAATAACTATCATCATCATTACCTCACCCTCTGCTCCAGAGATTATATGCCATGGAGAAGATTGAGGAAAGAGACGCAGTAAGGACATCCATCGCAATTTAGGCACATATATCCCTGCCCTGCATGCGGCATGGCCCTCTGGAGCTTGTAGTCTGACCGAGGTATTCACGACGGACAGCTTCTGCTCTGTTTCCGCAAGGCGGGCTCCTCGCTTCTCTATGGGCCGCTTATGCTACAGAAGCAGTAGCGTAAACTAGGGGGAACCTCCTTGTTGGAGTGCCCCCTAAAATCGTGGGCCCCGGGCCAACTGGCCCCACTGCCCCCCCCTCTGCATGACCCTGAGGGTCATGCAGGCTTTTGATTTGGTAAAATTAATTGAGCCTGTGTGTATTAAATCCCCAGTTTCTTAAAACCCTAGTCTCTCTCTCTCTCTCTCTCTCTCTCTCTCTCTCTCTCTCTCTCTCTCTCTCTCTTCTCTCCAGTGCTTCTTACATGGTTGTGGCAGTTTTTTAAATTGGCTAAGGATTTCCTATAGCATGCAGAGAATCCAGGAAAAGCAAACTGACACATTTGCATGCTAGAGCTTCTAATGCTTCTATAAATAGCTGCAGTTAGGATACCAATGTAAAAGAAAACATATTAAGACCTCGAGGATAGATTTTCAGGAGCTGCTGAAGAAAACTGATGCCTATGAAATGACAGTTAATTTAGATGAAAGCCCAGGAAACAAAACCATTGAAAATAAAAACTGGGAGCAAAACATTTCGAAGACCAAAAGGCAACAGAACAGATTTGAGGTATTACATAATGGCATTGCCTTGAAATGTAGAATGTGTTTTGTTGTAGTGCCTTCCTGACCTCTTATTTTGCTGCCTAGGGAAGAGAAAATGCATGTTAACAATTTTGCAGGATAAAATTATTTGCATTTATCACAGACCTTGGGAATTATTGAGCTGATTACTATAAAGCAATGAGTGGAAAAAAATCTTGGGAATTCTTAAGCTGATTACTGTAAAGTGATAAGAGGGTGTTTTTTTTACTGCTTACTGATTTTAGATCTGTAAAGTCTTATTGAACATAATTATGTACATGAAGAGTGGCTTTATTAGAAAATCTTTTGTTTTCTGCCCTCTGTGAATTTGTGATCCATTGAAGAGAATTCTACTGATCGCAGTAGGCTTTTAGATATGCCCAGTTAGTGAGGGTGGGTGGGTGATATCCATTTAGCAGAAGTCTTAATTAGGGATCTTGACTACAAGACTTCAGTCCATTACTCTGTATATCTCAAAGACAGGGTTCTTGAGGAAGAAGCTGCTGTCCTGGTACCTGCTACACTGAAATACTACTACTACAAAGGGTTGGAAAGGTAGACTACAATGCAGTATCATACAGAGAAGCTGAAGGCAAATGAAACACATTTGGCTGAAGCTTCCTGGAGCAGTTGAGCCTTGGCCTGTGGACTCAACTAGGTCCTGGAAGTGTGTGGTAGAGTCCAGAAATGGGGCTCATTGGTCTCTTGTCTAGCCGCCCTCCAATCAGCACCAGACATGGGGGTAAGAATCCAAACTCAAGCTTTATTTTAACTGCAGTGGAGACTGCCTTGCATCAAGACAAAGAGCAGCCCCGAATGCACGATGTTCGAGGGTTTTATACAGTGTAACAAATATATATCATGACTACAGACTGCGCAAGTACGAGTAAAACTCAATGCATGTCAATGAGAGCCACCACCCGTTAGCACGGCGCCAGGTACTTTCCAAGTTACTTAAGGTGAAGCAAGTGTGCATGCTTAAATTGTTGCTGGACAGAGTTTGCTTGCATTCTGTGCATGCTCTGCACTCATGTATCGCCCATGCCTGGCTGATGGGACATGCAAGTGCAGAGAGCATCTTCTGCTGAGATGTTCAGCTTTTACCGAGTGGAAACTTTTTAGCTTAACCGCACTAGCTTCCTGTTATTCATGTGTTTTAGCTTCAAAGCTTAAGATGGGCGAGGTGACCTAGATTAAAATAGGAGAGGAAGATGGGGTGGGTGTTTCTTGGGCAACACAGCAGCCATTTCAACTGCTTGCTGTATAGTTTTCTTCAAATGGTCAAACATGACGCTGGGCTCAGGCTAAAAGCTTAAAAGATTTATATCAAGTGCCAGCTAAGTGGGAAAAAACGGAGTGTCCAGTTGCTCTTCTAACCTTTCTCCTTTTTGAGGGTGTGTGGCTTCAGAGAGTCCTCCGTGGGCTGGATGGGCCAGTTTGGAGGTCCAAATTGTGTAATAGTATTAATAAACATAGGGTCTATTTGTCTCAGGTAATCCAATACATTGAATGCTCAGCATAATGATTGATCCAAATTCTAATGATTTATGTAGTTCAAAGAAAGATACATTTTCCAGAACACTAGTTCCAGATGTTTTTTGCAACCATTTTGAAACAAATAGGTAAATGAAAAATAGGCCATATTAATCGTAAAGAAGAGTTTAATGAGATAAATGACAATGAAGGGCATGAATGATAAAAGAGGTACCATTTCTTCCTGGAAATTAATGCTCTGGAAATAGAAGAGACAAGGAAAAAAAGAAATCTAAAGCAGGTAGGAACTATGACATTGATCTTAAGTAGTTAGTCACATTCTTCTTCGTATTTTTTTTCTGTTTCCAGTTTTTTTAAATAATGGCTTGGATCTAAAGATAAAGGAACGGAAGGAAGTTCAGGGAAGTAAAATCCATTCCACAATAGCCACCCAAAAGGCCTCTCTGGAGATTGATGGGTTTTCCTGAACTATGTGGCATTGGGTGTGCAGGGCTGCTGGAGAGGGAGGAACTGCTCATCAAGCAGAGAGATCCGTCCGATTTTGGATGGTTTTACCCCCTCCCCAAATAGCCCTGCCCCACTCTTCATTGTTCTGGAGGGTCCATGACCCTCTGGGGCTGTGGGTAGGAGGGAAGGGATAGGAAACTGTGAGCCTCTTTAACAGTGCAATCCTATACATGTCTACTCAGATGTATGTTCCATTGAGTTCAATGGTTTTTACTCCCAGGCAGATGTTCGTGTGTATAAGATTCTGTTGCTTTTACTAACGTAGAATATCTGTCAAATATCCCAAAGTCCAGCCAAAATCTGGGCATATTGAACTCAGTGGGATTTGTAAGTAGTCCTGCATAGGATTGCACCTTGTGTCAAGCATTAGGAACACAAGAAGAGCCTTGCTGGATCAGAACAAAGGGGGGTTTATGGGACTCTCTGTATTCAACCTGTGTGTGGATGCTCTGCATGGGAACATAAGAAGAGGCCGCTGCATCAGACCAAAACCCTACCTAGTCCAGCATTCTGTTTCCCACAGTGACCAACCAGATGCCAATGGGAAGCTCGCAAGCAGGATAGGAGTGCAGTAGCACCCTCCTGCTTGTATTCTCCAGCAACTGGTATTCAGAGGCCTCCTGGAGGTAATATATACCCACCATGACTAATATCAGTCAGCAAGGAACCACAGATAAGCGTGTTTGACAGCATATCCATTTAACATCTCTCTGCATATGCATAGCATGCACATTCAACTCCCTCTCTCTCTCTCTCTCTCTCTCTCTCTCTCTCTCACACACACACACACACACACACACACACATACATATATATATATATATATATATTAAAGACTAGTCTCTTCCGGCAGGCCCACCTTGATGAATTTTAAACCTAAGAATTAAAGATGTCCTGATTGTTATTTTAATATTATATTGGTTTTATATGCTCTTTTAATTAATTTTATTATTTGATTTTTATTGTATTGTTGTCCTAATGTTGATCCCCACCTCGATCCAAAGGGAAAGATGGGTAATTAATGATAATAATAATAATGATATCAAAGAGAATATTGGTTTGAAACCTTCTCCTTGATGTGTAAGCATCTGAATATATATATATATATATATATATATATATGCATTTTGATTTTGAAGTGCTTTTAAATAAGTACAATACTTTGAAGACAAATAAATAATGTTCTTTATTGGCAAAGATAATTCTTGTCCTTCAGCCAGCAGTTGGTACATTATAGGAAAAGAGAAGAGTTTGGGAAAGGTCTTGGGGCATGTTTCAGAACAGTTCCCAGTGGAGTGATACATAGTTGTCTGTGTTATGGTGGGAGTGGCTTTGGATGTTTTAAAGAAGCACAACTGAGTTGTACTCTCTTCCTGCACTTTTGGTATAATAGGCTGACCATATGAAAAGGAGGACAGGGCTCCTGTAACTTTAGCAGTTGTAGAGAAAAGGGAATTTCAGCCGGTGTCATTTGTATGCAATTAGTTCCTGGTGAAATTCCCTCTTCATCACAACAGTTAAAGTTGCAGGGGCCTTGCCTTCTTTTGTATATGATCACTCTAGTATAGTGCATACACCTTTAACTGTTGTGATGAAGAGGGAATTTCACCAGGGACTAATTGCATACAAATGACACTGGCTGAAATTCCCTTTTCTCTACAACTGTTAAAGTTACAGGAGCCCTGTCCTCCTTTTCATATGGTCAGCCTAGGTATAATGTTAACAAGGGAATTTGTGTGGGTGAAACATGCAGCCTATGGGTGAATAAAAAGCTTCTGCATTTCCCCACAGATGTTGTCCTTTTTGAATGTTACATCAGAAGCACAGTGAAGACGTGCAGTTTTCTTGTATTTCCTTTGCCACCATTTGTTTAGAATGTCCAGAGCTACCTTGAGAGGGCTGCTAGTTCCATAGTTTACACTGCAGACCTCCCTAAGGACATTGGCCTTCCACATCGAGGATTGTGGCACTAGAGGCAACAGCAAATAGTGGGTGAAAGCCCACCAAATCTGTTACAAATGGGAAATAGACTAGAGACTGTTTGGCCTCAGCAAGGGTCAGGCTCTAGTGGGTCAGGTTGCTGGACCAGGTTTCTTGGGGTGACCATATGAAAAGGAGGAAAGGGCTTCTTTATCTTTAACAGTTGCACAGAAAAGGGAATTTCAGCAGGTGTCATTTGTATGTATGCATCACCTGGTGAAATTCCCTCTTCATCACAACAGTTAAAGCTGCAGGAGCCCTGCCCTCTTTTGTATCTGGTCATTCTAGAGTTGTGATGAAGAGGGAATATCACCAGGTACTGCATGCATACAAATGACGCCTGCTGAAATTCTCTTTTCTATATAACTGTTAAAGATACAGGAGCCCAGTCCTCCTTTCCATATGGTCACCCTAATGTTTCTGGTCAGTCAGATTTCTGGACCAGGTTTCCAGACATCCAAAACCAAGACCAAAATAAGTACAAAATAACTAGAGATCAGGTTCCAGAGCAGCAATTGATGAGAAGCTGGAGGAAGTGAAACTTAGGCAAGAAATGGCCTCATGCAAGATGCAAGTTGCTTAGATTGAGGAGAAACTTCTAGGCCTACAGTTTTATAGTGGATAGAGATGATCACTTGAGATCAGTTGACTTTAGTACTCAGGCAGAGTGGTAGTGAATCCTAAATGGTTGTTTGAATGAGTCATATGTGAATGGAATATTGTCAGCTGTGGATTCCTTGTTTTTAAAAAAGGAAATTCCACTGATAATTATTTCTGTTATGAAATGCAAGTATAAAATAAAAGCAGGATTTTTGCTCAGAACTGTCACGACAATTTTAAGGAGCTTTCATCCCCCCCCCCCCCCGAGCTCCATTTCAGTAACTGAATTTTGTTAAAGGAGCTGATGTATAGTACTAGAAAAAGACTGATTAGCTGAAGTAATATAGATATTCCATATCGTTTGGTCTCTAGCTGATGTATAGATTGTTTTTCATATTAGATTGTGGGATTTTGGTTCCATGCTTTCCAATGAAGTTAAAAAGTGTAATCTGGAAATACATGATGTAACAGAGAGAAATGTCATAATTGGAATTGAAGCTTGAAGCTTTAAAATACCCAGTTGCATTCTAATAATGTACGTTTTATATATTATTAAACTGTCATACAGAATTTATAAGCTTTTATCTCTGACTTCTTTTAAAATATTTGATGACAATAAAAGTTCAAAGGTAAAAACCTGAGGTTGTAGGAGATGATTTAATGACACCTTTATTCTGTGTCCTGGAGAGACCAACTGTTTATTGTTTTAAAAGCGTAAATCCATCCAGCTATACAAAATCAATTTTCTCACTGATTTGAGTTAGATCAAATTTAGTTCAGCATTAATGGCACTGTATTTTTCTTTTCTCATTCGCGTATTTGTCATTTTGTGAATTTCTCATTTAATTGCTGTACATACTCAGTCTAGCCACAAATTAATTTTCCTTTCTTTCGAACTAATTTTATGCTCCAGATGTTTCCAGCCAATCTTTTTCATGTATTATATTTCGTCTGTCATTCTGATTTTTTGTAGTTCTAAGTTGAATTTAGACTTTCTACAGAGATATATATTTAGTGAGACCCTTGCATCAGGACCTGCACAGATAGTGAAGCGATCACGCTCCTAAGATGTCAAGAACAAAATCATGGCTACTGAATAGGTAGGAATGTGGAGTTTGGGTGATAATGTGAGTAGCGAGTGCCTGCAGAATGCTGAGGTTGGAGCCTTGTGCCTCTACTGCCCCCTCATTACACTCTTCAGTGAGGGTATAGGTTACCCCCCCCCCCCCAAATTCAACAGTATCTAGCAGCGGAAGCTGGAAGTTCCCTAGTGAACTGCCACATGCTTATAAATAGTGGGAGTATTGTTTGTCTTAAGTATCTGGTATTCAGAAGTAAACTGCTTTAGAACATGGAAAGTTCTGTTTAGCTCTAATGGTGGAGAGGTAGTGACTTAAATGGCTACCTAATGACTTTACCAGGTGAAGTCTTTGCTCACCGCTCATATGCTTAGACACTGTGCTACACTACATCAGAATGATTGAATATCCTCCTGGACAAAGCAACACCTGATAGTACTTACAGTGCACATTGCTGGGGTGGACAACCGACTGAGTCAGACCTATTCTGCTTTCCATGAATGGGAACTGGACAGGGCAATACTCACAGATCTGTTTTGCATTTGGGACACTCCAGAGGTAGATTTGCTGGATTGGGCAGCCAACATTGTTTGGCTGAACTTTTGCAGCACAGAGGGAGTAGATGAGACAACCTGGGGACACCTTTGTTTTCTAGTGGATGGGAACACTGTTTTATCTTTTCCCACCCTTTCCACTTGTAAGTCGTGGCAAAGATAAGGATGGATGGACTACATTCTGATCATGCTGTGGTGGTTCAGGCAACGTTTGTTTGGCCCTCTATTTCAACTCTCCAGCTGGAAGTGTTGCCATATTCCATCGATACCGAACCTGATCACACACGATTAAGGCAAGATACGGCATCCAGCCTTCAACACACAATGACTACCTGTTGAACGTTTCTGTCCTTTCAAGTCCATGATGCTGTAAAACACATTCTGGATGTTGTTTGTAAACAATTTATGAGACATTCTTCTGCCCATAAGTAGCAATCTCTATGCTCCTTTGCTACCTCTCCTCACTTTGACCCCCAATTGCACCAGCTTTTGAAATTTATTTGACTCTTTATGACAAGGGTGAATTTAGCCATGTCTTTCAATCCCACAGCAGCTATAGATCTGGCTCAGTAACATGGTGCAGGGATACTTTTTAAAAACTTTCCCTCTGCACTGTTTTCTTGCTGAAAAGCACCCCAAGCTGTTTATTACTTCCAAAGCTGTGCAGGGAAAGGGTTAACACCCATGCACCCACTGACCCACATGTGCTGTGGTTACAATCCAGATTAGGGTCTCCCACAGCTGCTGTGAGTTTAGAATCATAGAATCATAGAATAGTAGAGTTGGAAGGGGCCTATAAGGCCATCGAGTCCAACCCCCTGCTCAATGCAGGAATCCACCTTAAAGCATCCCTGACAGATGGTTGTCCATCTGCCTCTTGAATGCCTCTAGTGTGGGAGAGCCCACAACCTCCCTAGGTAATTGCTTCCATTGTCGTACTGTTCAAACAGTCAGGATGTTTTTCCTGATGTCCAGCAGGAATTTGGCTTCTTGTAACTTGAGCCCATTATTCCGTGTCCTACACTCTGGGTTGATCGAGAAGAGATCCTGGCCCTCCTCTGTGTGACAGCCTTTCAAGTATTTGAAGAGTGCTATCATGTCTCCCCTCAATCTTCTCTTCTCCAGGCTAAACATGCCCAGTTCTTTCAGTCTTTCCTCATAGGGCTTTGTTTCCAAATCCTTGATCATCCTTGTTGCCCTCCTCTGAACCCCCTCCAGCTTCTCTGCATCCTTCTTGAAGTGTGGTGCCAAGAACTGGATGCAATACTCAAGATGGGGCCTAACCAGCGATGAATAGAGGGGAACCAGTACCTCGCATGATTTGGAAGCTATACTTCCATTAATGCAGCCCAAAATAGCATTTGCTGTTTTTGCAGCCACATCACACTGTTGGTTCATATTCAGCTTGCGATCTACAACAATTCCAAGTTCCTTCTTGCTTGTAGTATTGCTAAGCCAAGTATCCCCTCTCTTGTAGCTGTGCATTTGCTTTATTTTTCCTAGGTGTAGAACTTGGCATTTATCCCTATTAAATTTCATTCTGTTGTTTTCAGCCCAGCGCTCCAGTCTATCAAGATCACTTTGAAGTTTGTTTCTGTCTTCCGGGGTATTAGTGATCCCACCCAATTTTGTGTCATCTGCAAATTTGATAAGTATTCCCTGCACCTCTTCGTCCAAATCATTAATAAAAAAGTTGAAGAGCACTGGGCCCAGGACTGAGCCCTGCAGTACCCCACCCATTACCTCCCCCCAATATGAAAAGGTACCATTAAAGAAACAAAGAAGGGGAGAGTCCCAATCACAGGTTTCAAAGCTATGGTTAACAGCACATCTAGTATGATCCTTTGAAATTATGCAGAAAATTAATTTGCAGGGAGAAGACTGGGACTTTTCTTCCTGACATATTTGTTTTCTATGGGCAGGGAATTTTGTGTGGAAGAGCTTTAAAACATTTACCTCCCCATAGTATGAAATATTCAGGTCCAGGAAAAGCTGTACCGCTACATCATATGCTATTCCTGGATCAATAGTTGGTCACCATTTGTGCTCTAGCAGTAACGGACAGTAGGAGTTGTATTAATTTGGTAGGTGCACTGATCTTTTATAAGGTTCGCTTTTTTTGCTAGTCTTTCAAAAATAGGGCATACACTGGCGCTTTGTTTCTTCTCTAGCAATGTTTCTCAAAACGTTACAACCCAAAGTGAAAGGGGCAATCCTTTTGTTCAAATCTGGAAAGAGAGGGGAAACAAAACCCTCAAAGGACTACCTTACATTCAGGTGCATCTGGGAACACTTCCTGATTTCTCTTTCATTTGTGCAAGGCAATAAATGAAAGAGAAATCAGGAGTGCTGTGAAAACTTGATTTGTTTTAGTAATCTCTTGCTGTCCTGAAGCCATTTATATTGGCATGGATGTGAATTTTAGAGCATGCCTTTTCTATTGTAAGTATTTGGCAGTGTACACAATGTGAAATATAGTAGGTCTGCCAAGGAGTATAGATAAAATTTATGTGTAGTGTAAGGTTACCCACACTTCTTCAATTAACCATGTCACTCATAAAGATGTCATAAGAAGAAGGGGAGGAAATACAGCAACTGTGCTTTGGAAGAGAAGCTGACCCCTTTCTTTCTTTCTTTCTTTCTTTCTTTCTTTTTTTCTTTCATACCTTCATTGAAGCTGTAAGCCATCTCTCTTTGCTTGACTGAACATAACAGTTTCCCCTGTCCATGGATACCATTTCCATAGGACCAGATTGATTGGCTGACCAAATGTCATAGGAAATGTCACGAAGTTGAAAACAACTTGATTTAGACTTCAAAGTGCCAGGTCATGCCATAGGGGATCTAACAAAGGACACATAGTGTAAGGATGTAGATACAATTTGGAGTTATTTCATTTTGAATCATAATAATATTTTCTCCAAGATAAGAAATAGTATGAAGGCTAAATTTCCTCTCCCGCAGAGTTGCATCCAAATAGGATGGATGCCTCATATCTAGGGATATGTGAGAATTTTGGTTTTGCTTGCAGAACGTGTGAGCATGCCCTGTTCGAAGGCCCAAATATGAGCGCGAGCACGTCTGCCGAAAATGTTCATAAATAGTCAACCACATGCACTCGTTCATCTTGTTCGCAATTCTAAGCTTGATTTGTGCAAATTTCTTCATTACACGAAATCAACCCTGCTTTAATCCATGGAGAAAATTTGTGCAAATTTTGGGAGATTTGCATCAATCTCCCATTTGATTACCACTCAATTTATGCAAATCTCCTATTTGCACAAGTGAGTAGCAATTGCAAATGTGAACGGGATTTGGGTAGGAGATGACAATATTCGGAGAATTCTAGCAATCTCGAACATCACTTGTTTGCCCATCCCAACTTATATACACTGGTTCTTTGGATTTAATCAGTTTATATATGGGAGACACCAACACTGATTTGCATGAGGCCAATTGTGGCATGCTTTAGGTACCAATTGAAGACCTATTTCTTCCTGATTGATTGTGCTGCCTGGACTGTTTGTTAATTATGGCACCATGAGTACTTGAGTGTAATGTATAGTGCAATCATACATGTTTATTCAAAAGTAAGTCCCATTGAGTTCAGTGGGGCTTACTCATGTAAATGGGTATAGGATCCTAACCTCATATATATATATATATATATATATTTATTTTCAACTTAAAAAACAACATAAACACAACATAAGTACAATACATAACTCTTTCACTACACCCCGTGCTCCCCTCCCCCCAGGAGACCTACATTTATTCAATTATATTATACATCTTTCCAAAATTGTAAAGAATCTTTCAAAGGTGAGTGCCCTTTCCCCTTTCTTAATACACATTCCAAAAATGGACTCCATATATTTTCAAAATCATTCTTCCTGGATAATCCCCTCCTGACTTTCAAATTACACGTTAACTTGTCATTAAGCGCAATATCCCATATTTCTTTATACCATTCTTCTATTGTAAACTTCCCTTGCACTTTCCAATTCTTAGCTATCATTAATCTAAAGGGTGCCAGGAGGTTGTTAATCAATTCCTTCATACTTGTATTCCCTATTCCTTTACCCCATATTGATAGTAAAGCCAACTTAGGACTTATTTCCACATTAATTCCCGTTATTTCACTTATTTCTTTAAACACCCTTTTCCAAAATTTTTGTACATATTCACAACTCCACCACATATGAAAGTAAGTTCCAAGCTCCTGACAACCCCTCCAACAGTTCTTAGAATTTTTTTTATCAATCTGGTGAGATCTCACTGGCGTTAAATACCATCTCCATGCTACTTTATAATAATTCTCCTTTATCCTAACTGACAATAACTTTAACATTCTTGCGTCCCAAATCTTCCTCCAGTTAAATTCATTGATTTGTTCCTTTCAATCATCTTCCCAAATCATTTAAAGAGAATCTCGGTGGTCATCGTCCTCTATCATAATTTTATATATTTCACTAATCAAACCTCTTTTATTTTTATTTTCCCCTTTATTTTCTCTCTTTTTTTTAAAAAAAATTATTTTATTTTTCAACATAATACAACATAAAACAACATAAAATACAATACATAACCACATACCCCTGTGCTCCCCTCCCCCCAGGAGACCTTCAATTATACATTATTCTTCTTTCCAAAAGTGTAAAGACTGTTTTGAAGGTATTTGCCCCTTCCCCGTTCTTAATACATATTCCAAAAATAGGCTCCATATATCTCCAAAATCATTCTTACTGGACATTCCCCTCTTTATTTTCATTTTACACGTTAGCTTATCATTAAATGCCATATCCCATATTTCTTTATACCATTCTTCTATAGTATATATCCCTTGCCCTTTCCAGTTTTTAGCAATCATTATTCTGACGGGAGCCAGGAGGTTGTTTATTAATTCTCTCTTATTTATATTCTCATTTCCTTTATCCCATATTGCTAGTAGAGCCAGCTTTGGGCTTAATTCCAGTTTACTTCCAATTATTTCACTTATTTCTTTGAACACCCTTTCCCAATTTTTTTGTACGTGTTCATAGCTCCACCACATATGGAAATAAGTTCCAACCTCCTGACATCCCATCCAACAATTCTTGGACACTTTTTTATCTATCTGATGAAATCTTACCGGCGTTAAATACCATCTCCATACTGTCTTATAATAATTCTCCTTAATTCTAATCGACAAAAGCTTTAACATTCTTGCATCCCACATCCTCCCCCAGTCATGTTCATTAATTTGTTCCTTTAAATCATCTTCCCAAATCATTTTAAGAGAGTCTCGATATTCAGCCTCCTCTGTCAGGATTCTATATATTTCGCTAATCAGACCTTTTCTAGTTTTAATTACTTCCTTCTTTCCTCTTGATTCAATTAAATCTTCAAATCTTGTATTATTTCTACATTTCTTATTTATATTTTTCCATTCCTGTGTCCATTTTTCCAATTGTAAGCATTTGAACCAAGCTATCTTTTGTCCTTTTAACAACTCTCTAATTTGCACCTTATCTATCATTCTTTCCATCCAGTTCCTTAACTTAATAATTTCCTGATCCTTCAGACTCCCTTGCAACTCTACTTTTAAATTCCTTGGGAAGTTTCCCACTACTACCACTGGGGCGAGTGGAGAGTCTCCTGGTATTAACTTTTCTTTAACTTTCTCCCAGATCTCTAGAATATTTTTCAGCAACGGGTTGTCCAGTCCCCTCAGATCTTTCTTTTGAATTTTGATAAAAAAAATATTTTGCAATTTAAAATCTAGTTCCCCTGTTTGCGTTTCTAGCCATTCTAAGTCTTCCTCCCCTAATATACTATTTATAACATATCTTAACTGATTAGCAATATAATAATTCTTTATATTTGGAAGTCCCAAACCACCTTTCTTCTGTGTCTTATACCATAACCCTTTGTTAATCCTAGCTCTCTTATCTCCATTGCAATAAGCATTAATCATATTTTGCCAGCTCTTTAACTCTACATCCGATATTTTAATCGGCAGCATTCTAAACAAAAAAATAATCTTAGGTAATATCTTCATTTTAATAACCGCTATTCTACCAAACCAAGAATGTTTTAATTTTCTATATACCTCTAACTATTCCCCTATCTGTTTTTTCAAACTTGCAAAATTAATTTCTTCTAACCTATTTAAATCTTTTGCAATATTAACTCCTAAATAACGTACTACATTTTTAAGCCTAAAACCTAACTTAACTTAACCTTCCTCCATCTCTTCTTTGTTATAATTAAATAACATCATTTCTGACTTCCCCCAATTAACTTGTAAGCCAGTAATCTCCCCAAATTCTCTCAAATGCTCCTTAATCAACTCCCCAGTCTTCAGGGGATCTTCTAATGTCAGTAATGTGTCATCCGCAAACATATTCATTTTAATCTTCTCCTTCCCTCCTATCCCCTTCAATCTTAAATCCTCCCTTATAACATTTGCCAAAATTTCTATCACTATCGCAAATAAGTTCGGTGAAAGTGGGCAACCTTGTCTTGTTCCTCGAGCTAGTGTAATCTGTTGCGTTAACCCATCATTAACCATTATTTCTGCTTCACTCCCATAAATTTTACTCCAAGCCCAAATGTTTTCAAAATTGTTTTAAGTGCTGGCCATTCCAAAAAATCAAAGGCTTTGAATATATCCAATGCTAACAAACCTGCTTTTAAATTCCCTTTTTAAATAATATTGATTATATTTAAGACTCTTCCAATTAAATTAGGCATTTGCCTTCCTGAGATAAATCCACATTGATCTTTTCTAATATATTTATGTATAAACGTACCCATCCTTTTTGCCATTATTGCTGTAAAAATTTTGGAGTCTTGATTTATTAAGGATATTGGTCTATAAGATGCTGGATCCGTCAGATCCTTTCCTGGTTTTGGGATTAATATAATCAAGGAATGATCCCACGATGGGGGGGGGGGTCTTTCCTCCTTCTATTATACTATTAAATAGTTTTTTCAATCTTGGTATTAAAATTCCTCTAAAAATATTATAATATTCCGGCCCCAAACCATCCAATCCTGGAGATTTTCCTCCTTTTAATTTAGCAATAATTCCTTCTATTTCTTTCTCAGTAACTAATCCTTCCATATAATCCCTATCTTGCCCCTGTAGTCTTATTTTCCAATTCCTCTCTACATATTCCAATATCTTAACTTGTGACCCCGTATCTGATGTATATAATTCTCTATAAAATTCCTGAAATATATTTAATTTATCCTTCATTAAATTACAACTTTTCCCTGTTTTATCTCTAATTGTCCCTATCATATTCTCAGCCTTTTTTGACTGAGTGGACCTAGCCAGCATCTTCGAGTTTTTATTACTATATTCAAAAAAATCCCTCCTTAAATATAACAAATCCCTTTGGACTTGTTCTAACTCTTCTCTCTCTAATTCCTTTTTCTGAGCTTGGATTTGGGCAAATAGGCGTTTATCTTTTGTCTCTCTTAGCTTCTCCTCTAAGTCCCTTACCTCCTTTTCGATCTTTTTATGTTGTGCTTCTTGTTGTTTTCTTAGGGTACACATTTCCCTAATACAAATCCCTCTTACTACAGCCTTCATAGTGTCCCATATTAACCCCTGCGAGCTTAAGTCCTTTTCATTAATTTCCCATATTTCCTGCATTTCTTTTTTTATTTTCCCCACTATATTTTTATTGTTTAATAATCTTGTATCCATTCTCCATCTCTTAGCTTGTTTGTAATCCTTCTTCATTTTAATATCCATCGTCAATAATGCGTGGTCGGTGACTTTAATTACCCCAATAGCACAATTTATAAGTTTAGACATCATATTCTTTGACACAAAAATATAATCAATCCTGGAATAACTCTTAAACCTTGGTGAGTAGAAGGTATACTTCCTTTCTTCCCCTTTTAATACTCTCCAAACATCCATTAGTTCTTTTCTCTCCATTAATTTGCTTAACCCCATCCTCCCACCACTCTTAAGAACTCTTAATATATTATCCCTGTCTTTCCCTTTGTCTAATACCATATTGAAGTCACCTGCCATCACAATGTTCTTTTTACCCACTTTTCCCACCGCATTAAAAACTTCATCGAAAAATTCCATTTGTTTCCCATTTGGAGCATATACATTGATCAATATATATTCCTCCTCCCCTTCCATTTGAGAAATTATCAGAAATCTTCCCGCTTCATCCTTCTTCACCCTTTGTATAGTAATACCACATTTTTTGGAAAGTATTATCTAAAGTAGCTGAACATCACATCCCCCCCTTAAAATAAAGCGGAGTATGCCTCTTTAGTCCTAAGGGGCATACATAGCGTCTAAAGTCCAGGGTGTGTGTGTTCTTGCGCTTAAACAGATTTCTTTGTTCTATAAGTGCTCTGGGGCACACACAGAATTCAAAGTTCACCAGAACACATTGAAACTTGTCTTTTCCGCTGTCTTCTTATCCAGGAGTGCCGCTGTTGCTGGTCCTCTCTCTGTCGCATCTGGTTCCTCCGCCACCGCATCGGGAAAGTCTATCGGCAATAATGTGGTCTTTGCCTCTCACATGCTGGTACTCTTGTAGCAGCCACGACCATCGTTGCAGCATCTCATCTGTGCTTCCCGCAGTCTCTCGCCAAATTACTGTTTGATGGTCAATCTTGTCAGCTAATCTTCTTCTCATCATACAGGGTCTCAACTGGTTCTGCATTCAAATGAAAGCTAAATCTGTTCTTAGGCTGGATGGATAGATTTTTTTACTGCTTGTTGGCTTTCTACTTGGAAAGACAATAGGATAGTAAGTCTTATTCTTTCTTTGCAGCCCTGCTTCTGCATCACTGATATGCTTTAACTCATTAGTTTTTTTAGACTTGTGGGAGTTCTGAGGTACCCATATTTGATCAAGCAAGTTGTCTTCCCACAACAGTTGCTTTTTAACAGTGTCAGCGCTGGATGTCACAAAATGCTGCACTTCCTGTATAAGAGACTCTAGGCTGCTATCGGCCTGCAGTTCTTGTTTAAGGTGGTAGGTGTCATTCTTTCAGGAGCATGTACCCCTCCCAGCTCTGCTGTTGCCCGGGGAACTGGGTTGCTCAGCTTCTCTACCGGCCTGTGTGATTCTGACCCTACTGAAATAGGATCTACATTTTTAAGTCACAGGGGCTGCTTTTGCCTGGCTCTGGGTAATAATTAGGATCCTCTCAGTTCCGGTCTATCACATCTCTATCCAACAGTACTGGTTCCTCTTGCTCATCATTTATGCCTACTGTGAATGCCCCCTCTTGGCCTCTCCACATGATTTTAACTTTAGCCAAGGGAATTTCTTCAGGCTTCTTATTTATATTCTTAATCTGGACTGTTTGGTGAGGCAAAAGATGTTTTTCCTCCACCAGATGTTTATTAACTGTGTCAGCACTGGGTATCACAGAACGCTGTGCTTGCTGTCTTAGAGACTCTAGGCTGGTGTCTGCCTGCAGTTTTTGCTTATACTCGATGGGTCAGAAAGTGGTGTCTCTGCCCTAGGAGCAAGTTCCTCTCCCACTCTTGTGGTTGCCTCAGAAACCGAGTCTCTCAGCTCTTCAGCTTGACTGTTTTTTTGTTCTAGTCTTGATGAAATCAAATTTAACTGTCTTGGTGGTGTTTCTGAAGAGAAACTATGGTTTACCTCATCTTGGTCTCTTTCCACCAAGCTAGGAATGTACTCCACAAACTCTTTTTGAGGTATATCCCAACTCTCATCAGTCTTCTCAACAGTGGCTAAAAACACCTCAGGATCCTCTCTTGAGTTAAAAGCTATGAAGTCTTTAGGTGTCACTCTGAGTACTTTATCTATTTCAGCTTTTTTAATCTTCTCCTGTTTTTCCCGCCAATTCTCATCTGCCCTAAAATGTTCTGTCTCTAGTTTTAGTCTTTCTGATTCTATTTTTTGTCATTCTGCCTCCACAGAGAGCTGTTTTTCTATATCTTCTAATTCCAACAGTTTAATTTTGCTCTGGTTTTCCAATTCTAAAAGCCTAATCTTATTCTGTTCTTTCAGAGTCTCTATATAATTTATTTATTTATTTATTTATTGCATTTTTATACCGCCCCATAGCCGAAGCTCTCTGGGCGGTTCACAAAAATTAAAACCATGAAATCATTTTAAAATATATAAAACAAGGCACAATCTAAAAACACAGAATAACATACAATATAAAAACACAACCAGAATAAAACCAAGCAGCAGGAATTAATACAGATTAAAATACAAATTTAAAACAGCAAGGATTAAAATTGAGTTAATTTAACTGTTAAAATACTGGGAGAATAAAAAGGTCTTCACCTGGCGATGAAAAGAGTACAAAGTAGGTGCCAGGCGAACCTCTCTGGGGAGCTCATTCCACAGCTGGGGTGCCACAGCGGAGAAAGCCCTCCTCCTAGTGGCCACCTGCCTCACTTCCTTTGGCAGGGGCTCACGGAGAAGGACCCCTGTAGATGATCTTAGGGTCCAGGCAGGTACATATGGGAGGAGGCATTCCTTTAGATATCCTGGCCCCAAGCCGTTTAGGGCTTTAAATGTTAGTACCAGCACTTTGAATTGGGCAGGATAACTAACATTTACTATAGGATTTCTATCACATTCCCCCTCAACAGTGTCAGATACTCGGTGTCTGATTAGTATTACTTTTAATTCCTCTGAGGTCCTTCTTTCATATTCAAGCTTAAAAGCTTTGGACATCTCAACTAGGGCATCTTTTTTCAAAGCTAAGATTTCTGCCATTTTCTGAGGAAAATTGCATTCACTTTCTTGTTAATTCTTTTTGTTATTGTCTCCCCTGAGACCTGGTGTGTATTCTCTACTGGTTTTGTGATTTCTGTCAGAACACCACGTGTAAACTGTTCTGAATCTCCACAGACCTCTCAGTTAAAGCCAACACTTGTGATGTGCACAGGATTTTCACATATCTCTCAGCTTGCACTGGAACCTCTTGTATCTCTCAGCTTGCACTGGGACCTCTTGTATCTTTCAGCTTTCACTGGAACTTTTCAGATCTCTCAGCTTGCACTGGAATCTCTTGTATCCCACCGCTATAGCCACCGCTTGTGATGCCCTGCCTGCACCCGTGACACTCACCAGGCTACACAACAGGGCTGTCCACGCCACTCGCACTCAGGGCTTACTTCAACCCTCCCTGTGCTTATGATGTGTTTGAGGGTTTAGGCTTACTGCTGCTGCTCCTGTCCCGCCTTTACTTTTTTAGGCCCCACAGCTGTACAGCCCAGCACTCTAGCCCTCAAATCCCCCTTTGTTCTATCTGCTGCCACCAGTACCTTCCTCAGGTACACTTCCAATGATCACACCAGTTGATATAATTAAATGTAATTTATTAACAAAATGATTGTTCAGGTAGCAGAAGCTTGATGGTTTCCTTAGTTTAGCAGCATATTGGTTACAGGCACAATGCTTAATAGTTTCAGTCAGTAATTTCTCTTCATAACATGTTTCAAATATAAACTTCTAAGTTCTATGTTTCTCTTGCTTACTCTACCCACTCTAAGCTACACTACACTCTTTCCCACAATCTAGTTCCACCAAAATAATAAAACACATTGGCCCTTCCTAGCCTCTAATCTAATCAACAATAACTCTCCCCCTCACCACTGTCTCAGCTCCTGACAGCTAAAAATATATACACAGACACTCTTCACTAACTCCTCCCACTCTCACACAGCCAGCCAATGTAGGCACTCCTCCGCCTCCATCCAATCAGCACTCACACATGAACTCCCCCCCCCCCCTATACTTACTCAGTTACAACACAACTGTGAGTCTATTTAACTTCTTTCTTGGAACTTTTGGCATTTTATAAACAATTACTTACAACTTTTTATATACAAGGACTTCTAAAGTAGCTGAACATCACATTTATCTATAACCCTGTGCACAATTAGGCTGTTAAAATCCTGTTGTCTTTAGTAGGGATTAAATAGCTTAACTGTGCACTGGGTTGCACAGCTAAACCTAAACCCTGGCACATTTACTTGGAAGTAAATGTAATCTTTGGTGGAAAATGTTAATGGCTGAGAATGATGGGAGTTGGAGTTCAACTCCACAATCACAGATGGAAGGAGATGCCGCAGTGTGGAGGTGCTTTAACCGCCTCTGTTTTCTAATGGTCAGGGATGATGAGAGTTGGAGTTCAACTCCACAGTCTCAGGTGGAAGGAGCTACTGCAGTGTGGAGATGCTATAACCATCTCTAGTTTTCAAAGAAGTGCATGGAGGGAGGGGATGGGGAAGGGGTCTGGGTGTGTCCCTCCCATCCTTGAAAAAATTGCCCCGTCAGTGGAACCACCACTAAATGCTACTCTGACCTGCCTCTCCCAGGGGTAAAAGGGTAAGCCTTTTCCTTTTGGAGAACAGGATGGGCTGATTGTGGGATGGGAGGGCCTATGTGTGAGCAGAATTGGGGCTGGCTGCAGAAGCATTTGCTTAAGCAACCACCCTGACTTGATTCCCTGTGGCACCCCTACAATTGGAGCGGACTCTGAAAAATGATCAGCCTTTTGCAAGACCCGCTAATCGATATAGAGATAACAGAGCAAAGAGAGATTAAAATAAGTGTAATCTCCTCTGTGTTACCTGCTGTCTTGTGAATAGCTGACCTTTGTCTGACTAGCTGGAAAAGCCTGTGGGAGAATAAATGCATTTTTAAAATATCCACCAGATAAACAGACGGAAAGAACAAAGTTATTTTGGGTCTTTTATTTTTGGCCCCGAAGTACATACTGACCCTTCCTTGAAGTGATCTGTACAATTTAAAAACTTGAATCAAATGTATCATGTCAACAATAGTTTATTCATTTTGACAGCACAATCACGCAGTCTGGTTTGCTTTCTATATGGATTCAGTAGTGTTTATAATAGGGATGTGCACTGGATCGGACCCGATCCACGATCCGAGTCCGGTCCAATGGGAAATCGGATAAATTATCCGATTTCCGATCCCGCAGCTGGATCGGCCGATCCAATCCGAACCGGTCCGAAAAGGCTCCGAACCGGTTCGGCGGATCGGCGGATCGGCGGGCGCCCACTGGTGCCCACCGCCGCTTGCATTGGCGGGCGCCAGCGGGCGCCCGCCGATGAAAGTGGACAGCGGGGGGGGGGAGGAGGGGGGCGCTTACCTTCTCGGCCCGTCCGCTCCCGTCCGGCACTAGCAGCTACTACCAGCAGGCTCCGCGGCCTGCTCTAGGGTGGCGCGCCGGGTGATGTCATCACCCGGCGCGCTACTCTAGAGCAGGCCGCGGAGCCTGCTGGTGGTAGCCGCCGGCCCCGGACGGGAGCAGCCGGGCCGGCAAGGTAAGCAGGGGGTGCGTGGAGGGGAGGAGGGGGCGCGCGGAGGGGGGAGGGGGGCCCTTACCTTCCCGGCCCGGCCGCTCCCGTCCAGCGCCGGCGACTACTACTACCAGCAGGCTCCGCGGCCTGCTCTAGGGTGGCGCGCCGGGTGATGTCATCACCCGGCGCGCTACTCTAGAGCAGGCCGCGGAGCCTGCTGGTGGTAGCCGCCGGCCCCGGATGGGAGCGGCCGGGCCGGCAAGGTAAGCAGGGGGTGCGTGGAGGGGAGGAGGGGGCGCGCGGAGGGGGGAGGGGGCACGCGGAGGGGGGAGGGGGGCCCTTACCTTCCCGGCCCGGCCGCTCCCGTCCGGCGCCGGCGACTACTACTACCAGCAGGCTCCGCGGCCTACTCTAGGGTGGCGCGCCGGGTGATGTCATCACCCGGCGCGCTACTCTAGAGCAGGCTGCGGAGCCTGCTGGTAGTAGTAGTCGCCGGCGCCGGACGGGAGCGGACGGGCCGAGAAGGTAAGCAGGGGGTGCGTGGAGGGGAGGAGGGGGCGCGCGGAGGGGGGAGGGGGGAGGGGGGCCCTTACCTTCTCGGCCCGTCCGCTCCCGTCCGGCGCCGGCGGCTACTACCAGCGGGCTCCGCGGCCTACTCTCGAGTAGTGCGCCGGGTGATGACATCACCCGGCGCGCCACCCTAGAGCAGGCCGCGGAGCCTGCTGGTAGTAGTAGTCGCCGGCGCCGGATGGGAGCGGCCGGGCCGGGAAGGTAAGGGCCCCCTCCCCCCTCCCCCCTCCCCCCTCCGCGCGCCCCCTCCTCCCCTCCACGCACCCCCTGCTTACCTTCTCGGCCCGTCCGCTCCCGTCCGGCGCCGGCGACTACTTTTTTTTTTTGTTTGTTTTCGAAATAATTTTTATTAATTTCAACATAATAATAACATAAAATACATACATAATCCACGACAATCCCCCCCGTGCACCCCCACACCATGAGACCTTCTCTTAATCTTTTATTCTATCCAGAAATTTATCGACTCTTTTGAAGGTGTTTGTCCCTTCCCCAATCTTAATACATATTCCAATAGGGGACTCCATATTTCCCCAAAATCATTTTTACCGGACATTCCCCTCTTTAATTTCATTTTACAAGTCAGCATATCATTCAAAGCCATATCCCATATTTCTTTATACCATTCTTCTATTGTATAGCTTCCTTGTCCTTTCCAATTTTTTGCAATCATTAGTCTAACAGGTGTCAGGAGGTTGTTTATCAATTCTCTCTTATTTTTGTCCTCTTCCCCTCTATCCCATATTGCTAGTAGAGCAAGCTTCGGGTTTAATTCCACTTTACTTCCAATTATTTCACTTATTTCTTCAAATATCCTTTTCCAAAATTTTTGTACATATTCACAGCTCCACCACATATGGTAATAAGTTCCAACCTCCTGGCATCCCCTCCAAAAATTTTTAGATATTTTTTTGTCTATCTGGTGAAATCTAACCGGTGTTAGATACCATCTCCACAATACCTTGTAAAAATTCTCCTTAATTCTGATCGATAACAATTTTAACATTCTTGCATTCCACAACCTCTCCCAGTTGTATTCCTTAATTTCTCCATTCACATCCTCTTCCCAAACCTTTTTTATTGCTTTAAGTGAATTTTGAAACTCCTCCTCTATCAATATTTTATATATCTCACTAGTCAACCCTTTCTTAATTTTCTTTTCTTCTTTCCTACCTTTTGACTCTATTAAATCTTCAAATCTTGTATTATTTCTACACTTGTTATTTTTCAGTTTCCATTCCTGAGTCCATTTCCCTAATTGTATACATTTAAACCATGCTGATTTTTGACCTATCAATAGCTCTTTAATTTGCTCATTATCCTTCAAATTTTCCATCCACTTCCTTAACTTAATTATTTCCTTATCTTTCAATCTCACTTCAATCTCCGCTTTTAACACTCTTGGGAAATTCTCCACTACTACAACTGGGGCAAGTGGTGAATCTCCTGGTATCAACTTCCCCCTAAATTTCTCCCAGATCTCCACTATATTTACCAACAAAGGGTTGTCCAGTCCCTTTAATTCTTTCTTTTGAATTTTTTTTAAAAAAATATTTTTCAATTTATAATCTATTTCCCTGGTTTGCGTCTCCAACCACTCCAAATCTTCCTCCCCTAGAATACCACTTATAACATATCTTAACTGATTAGCTATATAATAATACTTAATATTTGGAAGTCCTAAACCTCCCTTCTTTTGAGCCTTATACCATAACCCTTTATTAATCCTAGCTTTCTTATCCCCATTACAATATGCATTAATTATATTTTGCCAACTTTTCAACTCTACATCTGATATTTTAATTGGTAACATTCTAAACAAAAAATTAATCTTAGGTAAAATCTTCATTTTAATAATTGCTATTCTACCAAACCAAGAATGTTTTAATTTCTTATATACTTCTAATTTCTCCCCTACTTGTTTTTTTAAAGCTACCAAATTAAGTTCCTCTAGCCTTTCTAAATCTCTATCAATATTAATCCCTAAGTAACGTACTATATTTTTAAGTCTAAGACCCAACTTAACCTTACCTTCTTCCAACTCTTCCTTATTATAATTAAATAACATCATTTCTGACTTCCCCCAATTTACTTTTAATCCCGTAATTTCTCCAAATTCTCTTAAATGTTTCTTAATCACCTCTGCACTCCCTAGGGGATCTTCTACGGTCAATAAAGTATCGTCCGCAAACATATTCATTTTAATCTTCTCTTTTCTCCCTATCCCCTTCACTCTTTCATCTTCCCTTATTACATTTGCCAAAATTTCTATTACTATTGCAAATAAGATCGGTGAAAGAGGACATCCCTGCCTAGTTCCTCGGGCTAGTGTAATCTGTTGCGTTAACCCATCATTAACCATTATTTCCGCTTTATTGTTTTTATACAGCTTATCCATCACTCCCATAAATTTGTCTCCAAACCCAAATGTTTTTAATATTGTTTTAAGTGCTGGCCATTCCACACAATCAAAGGCTTTGAATATATCCAATGCTAGCAAGCCTGCTTTTAAATTCCTTTTTTTTATAATACTAATTATATTTAGTACTCTTCCCATTAAATTAGACATTTGCCTACCCGGTATAAATCCACACTGATCTTTTTTAATATATTTACAAATAAATGTGGCCATTCTTTTTGCCAATATTGCTGTAAATATCTTTGAATCTTGATTTATTAAGGAAATTGGTCTGTATGATGCGGGATCCGTTAAGTCCTTACCTGGTTTTGGAATTAATATAATCAGGGAATGATCCCATGATGGCAGAGTCTTCCCCCCCTCTATTATATTATTAAATAGTTTCTTTAATCTTGGTATTAAAATTCCTTTAAAAAGCTTATAATACTCCGACCCCAGACCATCCATCCCTGGTGATTTTCCTCCTTTCAGTTTATCAATAACTCCCTCTATCTCTTTTTCAGTAACTAAACCTTCCATATATTCCCTATCCTGCTTCTGCAATTTTATTTTCCAATTCCTCTCTACATATTCCAATACCTTATCTTGCGGTCCCGACCCTGATGTATATAATTCGCTATAAAAATCCTTAAATATATTTAATTTATCTTTCATTAAATTACAACTATTCCCTGACTTATCCTTAAT
The DNA here is from genome assembly GCA_029215795.1 of Anniella stebbinsi. Lineage (NCBI taxonomy): Eukaryota > Metazoa > Chordata > Lepidosauria > Squamata > Anniellidae > Anniella > Anniella stebbinsi. The sequence goes on from JARDYH010000003.1 coordinate 54,521,895, forward strand.
TGTCCCTATCATATTCTTAGCCTTTTCTAACTGTGTGGATCTGGCCAGCATCTTTGAATTCCTATTGCTATATTCAAAAAAATCTCTTTTTAAATACAACAAATTTTTTTGTACTTGTTCTAATTCTTCTTTCTCTAATTCCTTTTTCTTAGCTTGAATTTGGGCAATTAGGCGTTTATCTTTTGTCTCCTTTAACTTATCTTCCAAACTCCTTACCTCCTCTTCAATCTTTTTATTTTGGGCTTCCTGTTGTTTTTTTAATGTACAACTTTCCCTAATACAAATCCCTCTTACCACAGCTTTCATTGTATCCCACAATATGCCCTGCCGGTTATTCTCTTTTTCATTAATCTCCCATATTTCCTGCAATTCTTTCTTTATCTTCTCCATTATATCTTTTTTATTCAGCAACCTTACATCCAATCTCCATCTCTTCGCTTGTCTATAATCTTTTTTGGTTTCCATGTCCATCATCATTAACGCGTGGTCAGTAACCTTGATAACTCCAATATCACAATCTATAATTTTGGGTAACATATTTTTTGATACAAAAATATAATCTATCCTTGAATAGCTCTTGAATCTCTGTGAGTAGAAGGTATACTTCCTTTCTTCCCCTCTTAAAACTCTCCACACATCCATTAATTCTTTCCCTTCCATTAATTTGCTTAACTCTGTCTTCCCCACCCTCTTAGTATCTTTTAGTATGCTATCCCTATCTTTCCCTATATCTAGTACCATATTAAAGTCACCTGCCATCACAATATGCTTTTTACCCACTTCTCCCAACACGTTGAATACTTCATCAATAAAATCCATTTGTTTCCCATTTGGAGCATAGACATTCACCAATACATATTCCTCTTCTCCCATCTTGCAGAACATAATAAGAAACCTCCCGTTTTTATCTTTCTTTACACTTTGAATAGTTATACCACATGTTTTTGAAATTATTATTGCCACCCCTCTCGATTTCGAAGTTCCATATGCCTTCTCGTAAACGCCCACCTCCCTCATTCGAAGCTCATTAACTCCATCTTTGGCCTGATGAGTTTCCTGCAAAAAAATTACATCTATTTTTTTGTTCTTTAATAACATTTCAATTCTTTTTCTTTTTATTACTGTTCCTAGCCCTTTAACATTCAATGTTGCCAATCTAAGTTTATTTTCCATCTCTCACTTTCACACACATCTTTAAGTCGGTCTCCCTCTGTGTAACACATTCCCCCCCCTCCCTAACCCTCCCCCCCACATTCACCCCCATTTTCACCCCCCTCCTCACCAGCTTCCTGGGCATTAGTCCCAATCTTCTTAGAACTCTTAGGGGGGGGGGAACTCGGCCCAACATTCCGGGATAACGTCTACCCTCCCTCCGTATCTACTATTCATTACTCCCCCCTGCCGCGCCTTCGTCTTGCTTCTCTCCTCCAGCCGATGTGGCATCCATTATGCCCAGCTCCTCCAACAGCTCGATTCCTTGCTCACAAGATGTAATTCTTTGCTGCTTCCCGTTCCACTTAAATCTCAAGAAAACTGGGTATCCCCAATTATAGGAAATCGATTTCTTCTTCAATGCCCCTGTGCAGATTCTAACGCTCTTCCTCCACTGCACCGTTTGGGGGCACAAATCCTGGAAGACCTCAATTGGTGTTGCTTGAAGCGTTGGTTGACCTTGACTTCTAACTGCTTGCATTAATTTTTCTTTTTTGTAATAATTAATAATTTTTTGTAATAATTGTCATCACCCGGCGCGCTACTCGAGAGTAGGCCGCGGAGCCCGCTGGTAGTAGCCGCCGGCGCCGGACGGGAGCGGACGGGCCGAGAAGGTAAGCAGTGGCAGGGAAGGGGGCTTACCCCCCCCCGGAGCTGTCCGCTTCTATCCGCTGGCGCCCGCGGGCGCCAGCGGATGGAAGTGGACGGCCCCAGGGGGGGTAGGGAGCGCGGGGGAGGGGGCTTACCTGCCGGGGCCGTCCACAGCGGATGGCCCCGGGGGGGAGGGAGTTAGGCCCCCCCTCACCCACCCACCGCCATTTTTTCCTCATAGACTTGCATTGCAATGCAAGTCTATGGGGAAAAAAATGGCGGCCGATCCAAAAATTTACGATTTTTGGGTCGGGATCGGACTCGATCCGGTCCGGGGGGCCTCCGATTTTGTCCGAACCGGTCCGGGACAAAATTGGAGGTCCCGATCCGGGTCCCGATCCGATCCGGGGGGTCCGTGCACACCCCTAGTTTATAAGCATACGACTAGCATTTCTTAGTTTAAATACTCCATACATGATGCCCATCTTCAGCTTTTAGTCCCTTTTTGAAAACCCTTTTCTTTTATGTTATATGTACATCACACTTGGATTGGATTCAGACAATGTTATGTTTAGAATAGACCCATTAAAATCAATGGGACTTAAGTCAGTTCTGACTAACTTGTCCCATTGATTCCAATGGGTCTAAGCATGACTATGCCTGGATCCTACCCATTCACATTGATAGGAATTAAGTGGAGATAAGTGAGCACTGAATCATAGGTAAGGAAATGCCATCCATATGTATTATGGTTTTATGTGTAATTGATGAAACATTTTCTTCAATTAGGAAATATGCTGATTGGTAATTAATGAATTACAAAACTAGCTTTAACAGGAGTTCTCAAACTTTTTATCCATAGGATCCACTTGAAAGAAATGAAAATTATGGAGACCCAGTAGTCACACAGTGCCAGTGCAGGGCTAGAGCCAATCACAAAATGGTGGTAGATAGAGGCAAAGTTTGGCATAATCAACCAGCAATTACTGATATCAATAGAAAATTAATCTAATCCATTTTTGGAAATTCTTTGCCACAGTGGTTTCCTTGTGACAGGAAGTTCTATAGTTCTCTTTCCTCATATTAAGCACAGATTTTGCAATAACATGACTCTGCCTCCCTAGTTTAGACAGAATTTGCTGATCAACTGGCTCTAAGTGGAGAATATTTTTTATTTGATAAAATAAAATACTTGTCAAAATACTTTCTTCTCCCCTTCCCCTTAACTCAGTTCCATGGATCTCCCACACTAACCGTTTCACACACAATGGCGGCCAATTGTGGATTAATCAACAAGGGTTGCATGAAGCCACCGTTCAGAATATACAACCTCTGACTGGCTTGATCAGAGGTTGTTCCATGATATTCAAATCCAGACACTATGGGTTAATTGTGAGTTAAACAATCCAAAATTAACCTATAATTTGTTGTTAGGTTAATTTTGGTTTAATCTAATTTATAGTGTCCGGGTTCAGACATCATGGAGCAACCTCCTTTTGGGCCAATAGGTTACATATTCAAAATGGCAGTAGCACATACTGGGTACACACCTTGGTAAATTGTGAGTTAATTAACCATTACATGCAAACAGACTCAATGGCTCAATTCGGACAACACTTTAGTCAATGGTGGGTTAATAGCATACTGACGGTGTGCTATTAACCCACCATTGCCCATTCCGTGGCTAGCTCCACAGACAACACGCTGCGGCAGGCGCTGCAGGGAACCAGTAAACACCCTGGTGGTTAATAATGTACTCGGCTCTGACTGACAGCTTGGCCGCCATGTTCTCTGCTCACCGACCTCCATTAGTCCTCCAGCAGGTATCCCAGAACACACTGCGCCCGAAAATCCATGGGCGCTGCCATTGAAGCCGATGCAGCAGCCTCCGGTGAAGAGGCAGCCAGGAGGAAAGGCCACACCAAAGCAACGTCCGCACCCTGCACCCAGCACCATGCAGAAAATGTTGGCACCCACGCCCCAGGGAGCCACCCCCGCCCACCCTACACGGGGGACAGGCAGTCGCGAGGGTGACCCACGTCCCCCAGCCCCCAGCTACAAACATCACCCTCCCTAAGCATCCAAACACACACACAGGAAAGAAGGCAAGAGTGAGGCGGTTTGGAAAACTTTATTCAGCAGGGACCTCAGACATGGGCAGTAAGGCACATGGTCACTACGAAGCAAGGGCAGAGCCCACAGAAAGGACTGATGCCCCCGGGAAGGGAGAAGGCGACTGGAAGGCACAGTGGTGAGGAGGGGGAAGCTGAACGAGCACCCCCAGGGAGCTAGCCACGGAATGGGCGATGGGGAAGAGGCGGAGAGGGGCAGAACGCCAGGGGGAGATGCCAGTCTACAGATGAAACCCCACAGCTGACTCTCACAGGGGGTGGGGGTAGTGCTGCCAGATCCAGGCACTGATGCTCTCTTGCACCCGGGATGCCTCCAAATGGGTGTGGCACTCCCCAACAGGATTCACGGGGCCCGGCAATGGCTCAATGTCCCGCTTGTCCACAGGGATGGCATCGGCGTCCTCTCCCCCCCCCCCCCCCCCTTGGATGTGGTTCTCTTCTGGTGTGCTTCCCTTTCTGTTTGGGTGGCTGCATGGGTGCCCGACGTGAGTGCTTGCAGGAGCCGGCCCCTTGTTGCGCTCCGTGCCGGCTGCCTGGTGGGGGGCGGGCAGGTGTCCTTGGTTGCTATGGCGGCAATGCCGGCGATCTGCTGTGGGTGTTGCTGAGCGGCCGCCCGCGTTCTGCCGCTCTTGCCGGTCTCCTCTATGGTCTTTTGTGATAATGTATTCACCACAGTTGTTTAACCCACGCTCCCCTCCAGACGACACTTTAGTCAATTGACTAATCCCTAAACAACTCGCAAGTGAGTTGTTTCTCTCAGTTGTTTAATTCTCCCAATTAGCGTACTGTGGGTTGTGTGCCTCCCTCCAGATGACACGTTAAACAACTCAACTGACGGTTGTTTAATTAAACAACCATTGCTTAACGTGTTGTCCGAATTGAGCCAATATGTCTAGTTTGGCCTAAGGGTATTGAAAGCTCAACGTTTCATTTGCATGCAAATAAAATCTCTTCAACAGAGCTATGACAGCCAGATAGTAGTTTGGAAGATACCCCCTCTCCAATGAAATACATAAAGTTTAAGTATTAAAGAAGGAGGGAATCATAGCAAAAGCTTTTTTTAACCTATCCTGGAACTAATACATGCATTTTAAGAGCTACTTCTGTACATAAATCAGATTTGAACATTTTGATTTCTATCTTCCTTTGACAGCAATAGTGTATCCTTGAATTTTGCATTATACATATGGGCATTCCGTGTTGTACCCAATATTTGTCTGATGTAAGCCCTGTATATTTCAGTGAGTCTGCTCTAAGTAAAATTAACATTGGATATAATACTCAGTCCTTTCAACCGCTGAAATTACTCTTATTTTCAAATAATAAAAATACAAAAGTATACTCAAGAAAATATATAAATCTACAAGCAAACATCATAATATCAAACCTTTCCCCTCTACTCATATGAGTAAAAATCTTCTGAAACAAAAGATATAAAGCATGCTCATGTTATTTAGGTCACATTTATGCCAGTACAAATATATAAACTTTCCATAAGTTCTAACATGGGTTTAATCAGGTTTCTCTGTGTATCATTAAGAATTCTGCTGGGCTAGCTTGATTTCTGCTAACCTTAATGTTACGTGTTATTTTCTCCATTGCAGAATATACTACGCAACAGGTGGCCATTGACCTAAATGTGTGGCATATTGTGCCTTCTTATCTGATTCATAGCTTGGGATTCTTATGAGCTTGGGACTCCAGTAATCATGTCAATTTTGCTAACGATTTCTTTCCAAGAGTTTGAGACTTTGAGTATTACATATTATAGAATACAGCTGTACACCACTGCCTGTTCCTGTAATGGTCAGGTCATATACCAAAGAAGCAATATTGTCAAGGGCCATTTCTCGAGATCACTGGATCTGCTTTTCACGTTTTGTTTTCAAATCCACAATCTCTTCCTTTCATTGCATTAAACCTGAATGTATCTTGGGAAATGTTCCATATTAGTTAGGAGTAAAACGGGATACAACTCGGAGTTTAGGCCCCTTCCTGGAGTTGATGTGGAGCAAAATAAAGCCTCCGGACCTGCTTATTCCCAAGAGAAAACCTTAGCAGCTTTTTGTGGGTGGGGCAATCGCCTTCGGATGTATCAAAAAATAAGATAAACATTCTTGGAAAATTCCAGTTGCACTATTACTACTGTCTTCAGAGTGCTAACACAAAAGCTAATTTTTTACTGACTCAGTTCAGTTGCCTGTTTGATACCGTAAAAATAAATGAATATGGAAAGAGACAGGTGAAAGACTTTTAGCTGAGAACATCAGAGAAGTCATCTGCCCATACCATAGGGATTGTTTTGTTATTAATGTTACTAGCTCAGAGCACTGTCAAGGTTAACTGGCTGCAGCAGATATTTCAGCAGTGGTGTTAAATTCCTGATGACTGAAAGTTTGATCTTTCAGCATTCTGCAGTGTATATTTTCCTGGCATTTCAAACATCACAAAATATTTTCTCTGCTTAGAACAAATAAGTGTCCTTGCTATAAATGGATAGAGAAATGATAAAATAATGAAAACATGTAATCTTTGAAGGCTGAGGGTTATGGACTGAAGTGACTTATGCTGAGCATGTTTTTACAAAACAAACCAATTCACAAATGAATGTCGTTTTGCAAGGAAAGGATCAGTTGAACAGAAACCACGCATTTATCAAAATTTCCATAGTTTTGTTTTAGCCTGTTGTACTGAAAACTAGTGTTTTGGCATCAATATAATCAGCAGCTGGCTAAGATCTGCATGCTTAACAATTCAGAGTATTAATTTTGTAATGTTATCTTCCGTTCTACCCATTCATACCTCAAAAATTAAGAGCAGGATAAAAGCTGTCTGCAATTTATCCCAGTGATAGAATTGAGTAAAGCATCACCTGTACTTTGATAAAATTTTGTACAACTGCACTTTTTTGTTGGAGGCAGCAGTGTTCCAAATTTCATTTTCTTGCCCCAGGTTGGATGATATTTTAGGTGCAAGAGTCGATCTCACCAGGCCAACTTTAAACCATGAAATGGCTGTATATTTAGAAAATGGAGATGGATAAGATTCTTTGTACCCAACTTGGCTCCCAGAAAGATGATTATTTTCTATTCTGTAATAGAGAAAGATATGACTCAACATTTCTTCTATCAACATTCTGTTCAACAACCACACACACTATTGCCTCAAGATGAACCATGGAAGCCAAATCTTTAATGTGATAGATATGCTTCCTTGTCTATCTCCACACACACATGCTGGTATGTATGTATGTATGTATGCTGGAAGACATAAAAGTCAGGCACTGTTATTTTAGTATACTTAATATGCATGATTGATACACACATATTTGCATACGTGGCCCGCATTTAGGAAGCTGGGAGAGGGTAACGCTAGTGGTAGATTGTACTGCTAGAGCTGGAAGTTACAGAGTGAAATATCAAGAATCTGGCAACAGCAATACCAAGGTCATGGGGGACATGAGTAATGAGGAAGATGACTTTTCTAGTCACTTGATCTTTATCACCCCACCAGGACTTGGCAAAACTCAAATTTCTTCATAGTTAACATGAACTTTCTCTTTTCTTCTTTAGCTTCAATGGAAAGGCCTTATGCCCTGCTAAACTGTCTTAGGATAATATGTAGACATCTTGGATAATTTCCTGATTTAGGAAACTGGTGAATAGCTGCTAAGGCCAATGCCAGGGTATCCATTTGAAATGCGAGTTTTGTTTAAATGAGTTGCTCTTGAGGACAGATATGTATCCTTCTGTTTACAGAGCACAGTAGAACACCAGAAGGTTAATTATAATAGTTTACAAAGTACAAGATATCTTATGGGAAATAGCAGCTACATTTGTGTACTGGTAGTGTCCATTATCTGTGAATTTGCACTAGGGAGTAATTAAAATGGGAATCAGAGCTGGTGAACTCTGTAGTGGTGAAAGCTGCAGCAAAACTGGGCACAAGGATGGGGTGGACAACTGGGTACAAGGATGGGGTGGACCTGGGTTTGATATCCTAGTGGGTTCCATATTTGGTGAAAAAGACACTGCAGTTTGTTGCAAATTGCAGCTGGGAAATTCTCATCTTCTCTCTTTTTTATGTGAAGGGGACATGGAGAGGAGGGAATGTGTAAGACTGAGGCTTGCACTTACTCATTCTCATAATAAGTTTTGCCTTTGTGTTTGATTAGGATCTAAAAGTCCATATGAGATTTGGCCAAAATAGAAGTCAGAGAGGCTACCAAAAAATGTATTAGACTCTTACAAATGGAATGGATCTAAGATAGGCCGATGTAGTGTGGCGGACATTCACTTTTCCATAAAAGCATCAAATTTACATCATATGTGGACTAACGTCACCATTTTCGGCTATTGGGGCATGTGTTATTGCACAGCTGACTGAGCATGGAATAACTCATACTGACCCAAATAATAATGGTGCACTTTTTCATTGCATAGGAGCTATCATGTGTAGGCACATCTCTTGACAACTTTGATTCTTGAGTCTGTTTTTACAACAAGGCCACATCCCATCTGTCCAAAGAATCCTTTTTCACCAGTTGGAGGAGTGAAGTTTCTTTGGGTGATTGTGTCCTGAAGCAGGGTGCCTGTAACCGTTGTAAGAAGACAAGTGTTAGCAGTCTGCTCTTCATCTATGTGTTGTTCTGTCTGTGCAAATTGCTCTCTTTTGTTCAGAGCACCTCTTCAATATAATTTCCTCTGATATACTCAAAATCTCCATAATGGAAAGCCAGAGTGATATAACACCATGCTTTGTGCCTTATCATCTGAATTATGGGCTTCCTGACAGAGGTTTATATATTGCTACTGGTATGCAGTGCTTGGCTGTAGAATCAGTTGGTATCCTGTGCTGTCATGGATGTGTTGGCATAACAGGAAGAGGTGAGGAATGGGGTGGGGTGTTTTTTTGTTTTTTATTAGCTCTCCATTGAGTTCAATGATAGCATGTAAACATAAATAACCTTTTTCCTGCAGTATCTTCAGATCTGCCAATGCAGGGGACTAGTTGGTATGCTATGGTCCACTGTAAGGGGCTATAGGATTGTGTTGAGATGGAGATCTTTGTGTACTTGAGAGGTTTTTTTAATGTGTTACTCTCCATTTCTAATGATTTTTTTCTTTCAGGGTTGAGGGGCCTGAAAACGAACTGTTCACTGATAAGAATTTACATTTCCAAATCAAAATTGAATTAGTCCATACATTCTTTTATATCTATAAACTTTTCTTTTTTTACTCTAATGCAGTCTTATCTGTGATCTGAACACACATAAGAATGATAATACTATAATAATTAATGCACTGTCAGTAACTTAAGGGTGTATGTAGACTATTTTATGAATTGCAGTCTCTGTAAAATTTAATTTCTCCAGAGATAATTGCATCACTTAATTTGTCATTTTATTCTTTTAGATGGATTATATCTAAATGAATGATAGGAAAAAAATATTGGTGTCATTTTCACACTAGTTTTTAATGTATAATTAATCATCTATCATAACAGATCAGATATAAGAGGGTGGTGAAGATTTTCCAGATGGATTTGCTTTAAGGAAAAGTTGAGCTATTCTCTTCACCACTTCCCAAATCAGTGAAATCAGTTTAAACTTCCCTTCTCTCCCTGCATGAAATCAAGGCGTGGGGATCATAGGCCAGTTTAAAGCTTGTCCCCCACCCCCAGTGTTCCTGACTCAGATTGTTGTTTACTCGCTGCTAATAACAGCAAGGAATAGCAGCAAGGAAAGCATGATCTTTGCTATAGGATTGCTGGAATGGGAAGACGTTCAAGCTATTAATCGCTGCTTTTAACAGGGGAACAGCTATTTCTTCCCCATTCCCCACCTAATGGCTGATCAGCAGCCTGCTGGGGAAAAGTGGGGAGAGTACTCTGGGGCTTCACAGGCACACAGCAAGTAGCCAAGAGCTGCAAGTGGACTGTGGCTGTGGTGGTGCAAGTATGTGGTGTCAGATGCCCAAGTCTTACATATTTGGGCATCACCCGCTATCCTCATGGCTCATTCCAATCTTGGCTGTGGGAGGGGAGGGCATTCCTAAGGTCTGAGCTTAACTAGAAGTCTTGGTACAGCCCTGCTGATGACTTGATAAGCACGGGTCCCCATATATATATATATATATATATATATATAAATTAAAATAAAAACCTTGGGAAATGTTAGGGCAATCTTCTTTTTGTACTTTCTAGCCTTGCTTTTTCTATCCCCTCACCTCTTTAGCTACTGTTTCTCCCTCTCTTAGCCTCTAGGCCAGCTCTTTCTGTGTCCCTTTGTTCCCCAGCTTCTAGCTTGGCTATTTCTCTCTCCACCTCTTTACCTTTCTATTACCTTGCTATTTCTCCTCCCTCCCAGCCTCTAGCCTCACTATTTCACCACCACCACCACCACCACCACCACCACCACCTCTTCAGCTCACTTTTGACTAACTAGGCCCCCATGGCAGTCATTATGTGATTAGCCACATCTTCTGTGGGAGCCATTTTGTAGCGGTGCCCACAGCAGTATTTCAAATTCCCAAATGTGTCCCTGGGTCCAAAAAGGTTGGGAATCCCTGTGATAAAGCTTTATACTTCCTGGAAGGATCATGGTCACTATAACCCAGCTACTGAAGAAACTCCAGGGTTAATAGGGAAGTCGGAAATGGGTTGAACTGCTCTGTTAAAGTGGGCAATTACCGAGAGCGTTGTGATTTCAGTTTATTTTCCATGGCAGTGCCTATGATAAGGAAATCCCCCAATTTTGTAATATTTTTCAATTTTAATATATCTTGTTTCTTTGTGCCTTTTAAGCATGAATCATACAGTTGCAGGTAATTGCTGCCTACGTACCTTTCAGTGGAAAAAAATCATATCTATTTGAAGTCTATCTTGGCAGTACAGAACATTTTACATCCCCGAGGAATAAGTGGTAGGAGCCGTACACTACCTGGCAAACCTAGATGTGTCATTTCTTAAAACTATTTCAGATTACTCCACCACAATTCTATCATTCTCAATTACAGGAAAGTGCTTGATATTTTGGCAATAAGAATGGATTAGTAGGTTTGTGAAACCTGTGGAATTTAATTTAATTTGAATGACTGTTGATGTGTAATCATATTCAGTAGGACTGTGAACTACACTAAGCTGCATGCAAAGCATCGATTAAAGGTCAGTTCAACAAATGATGAAAACATATTCTTGACCTGATTAGGTTTCCAATTATGTAAGCTTCTTCCTGGTTTGATACTTCTGATGTTAGAGTATGTGTTATATTTCTGACCTTGTGGCTTATTGTTCCAATTAATAGTTGTGAGCGGAAGCCCTGTTTCTCACATAATTGCTTAGAATGATATAGCTGAACATTCTTACAACTGAAAAGCTGAAATTACGGCAACCATTTCAGGGAACTGATCCAGAACACAGCTAGACCTCTGAAGTGACTCCTATATTGGGAACAAGGGGGTATACAAACTTAGATCTGTTCCTATGGGAAACTTTGGACTTCCTTAGAAAGTTATCAAGAGTACTCAAATGATCTGGTTCACAGGCAATGAAAAGAACACAATTAAAACCATGGGTTGTTTGGGAGCACACAGGAAAAATAAGCATGCAGACCCTGGATTCTTTGCCTACTTATGCTGGCTAAAAAAGCCAGGGAAAACCCATCCCTGGATCTTTTTTGGGGGTGTGATATGTGAAGCTAGAACTCATTGAGGGAGAAAAAAAAAACAGAGTTTGAACCCATGGTTTATTCTTGAATCAAAACTCTGGGTTGTTTCTCCACCAACAGTCAAGTGTTCCAGATTCACACATTACAGAGAACAACTCAGGGACATCGCTAGGTTATTTAGTGCAGTGGAAGCAGGCAAGCAGACAGAAGTCAGCTTGCATGCTCCCAAACAACCCATGGTTAACAAATTGTGGGGTTTTCATTGTGTGGGAATCAAGTTGATGGGAAGTACTGGTAGATAGTTAGCTTCTACCAGACTTCCCCTGCAATGTGCAGCTACAGGAGAATAATGGTTGTGTTCTAAGAGTACACTCTCAAGTAGGGCAACAGTAAGATTCAAAGACTCAGGTGTAGTGCAGCTGAGACATGGGTATTCTTCATTTAGCTGGAAATGGAATGGAACCTCCTGCCTCCATTCTCTCTCTCTCTCTCTCTCTCTCACACACACACACACACACACACACACACACACACACACTTGATGAAATCTAGTACCTGCACAGAATCATCCACAGTGTGCCCCTTCTTTTGCAGTCATGCAGAGGTTCCTTGGCAGATGACTCAAGGTGGAAAAAGTTCCCAGAAAATAGAACGTTTGAGAATCACAGAATGTTAGTGATTTCAGTTGCATGACTTTCCTGTTTTCATGGGCACACAGATGGCTAATCAGGATAGGCCTAGATTAACATTTTGTCCGCATGTGTTAACTAGATTAAAATTATACAGCACATTGCCTTTGAAAAATGAGTCTTAACACCAGATAAGGATTCCTTAGAACTCATTGTTGGAATATTTTTGAAGTGTGGATTTGGCTCAGTGAATACTGAGACTGAGGAGATTGCTGTGATTAAGTACACTCTTTTATGTGTGCTGAAGGACTTGCCATGGTGGGTTGTCTTTTCTTTTTTCTTGTCCAATTTTAAGCGTCATCAAACGGGGAAAATTGCATTTCCTTACTGTTGCTTCCCCTGCGCTTCTATCCCACAATACTTTCTCTTTCTTTACACGGGGAAAAAAAGATGAAGTAAACTATGGCCATGTGGCCCATTCACTGCTTCTTCTGCACACATAAGGAAATAGCAGGACATTTGCTACAGCTGAACAAAGTTGGATTTTCTGAGTCTTTTTTTGTGATGGAAAAACAAGCAGAAGGGGTGGAAGATGTGTGGGAGGTGGACGTCATCGTCAAAAGGACCCACAAAAAACCATGAGTGGCCAGTAACGAGTGTGTGACAAAATGCTCATCTGATGATGTGCAGTGTCTCACCTTTGCATTACATGCTAATTGGAGAAGAGAGAGAGAGAGAGAGAGAGAGAGAGAGAGAGAGAGAGAGAAGACTCAGTAGAACTGCTGTTCATGAAGACAGGAAGAAAATACCATGCTTCTTTGCAATTTTAAGTAAATGTGAATTCAGTATAAATTTCTAAAAGAACAATGTCTTGTTACTGATTTTTGAAAGCAGAGCTTTCAGGCTTACAGTCAATCTTTTGAACACTTCACTTCCTTATTGGTTTTTTTAAAGGTATTACTTCCCTATTTACAACAGCTATCCATGCCCAATGCACAACCATGATTTCTCAGTCTGGGCACAGTTCAGAGTCCCCAATCCCTGCACATGTTCCCTTGTTTGTTTTGGAAAATTGGAAGATTGATGGGTGTTCTTTAGTTTCTTTTACTTCTCTTTGTTTAAGCTCCTTACCTTATCTGGCTGCCTGATTGATTTGTATTTATAGCTCTACCCAGCAGTATGACATTTTATATATTAAGAATACATGAGTGCACCGACAAATGTCCTTTAGACACTGTTTCCAGTCCCTGGGATCTAATGTCAGTTCCTCTCTGCACTCTGGAGACCAGAGGCCTTAGCTCATTTACTGACATATGTTCTGGGGTTTGTAAAACATTTCGGCACCTCTGGCTCCCACTGGGATCGCAATGTCCCTGATAATGATGGCGTGTCTCCTGCTAGCTGCCACACTCTGTTGGCTCTCTCTTCCTGTGCACAGGACATTCCAGCAGAATTAAGGAAAACTATGACTTGTAATACTTTAGATAGCACATCATGTAAGGAGGTACATTTCTCTCTGCCTCAGTGTCCAGAAGCCTTAGAGTTTCCCCTACACAGTTCCCCCACTGCCTGCTTTTTCTGTTCTAACACTGCTTCTGACTGGCCCCAGGATATCTTACAAGATCTGGACATCCCATATAGATACAGAGAAATAAGCTTCCATAAATATCCTCAAGTATGATCTAAAAGTTTGCCTCAGGTTTTTTCCCTTCATAGTAATAGGCTTCAAGTGATGCAGCTAGGGCAGGACTTCAGCGTTGACATTGAGGGCTTTGAAACCCAGCATCCCACCCTGGATGACTAGCCATAGAGCAGCAGGTGATTTGGCAAAGGCAAATATGCCTGGTGTCAGCACCTTGGCCAGTGTGGGCATGCCCTGAGGCCAACCATGGGGAGATTTGAATGTTTCCATGTATGCCATTCTGCTGTCTTGAAATTAACTTGGCAGTAGTAATTTATATTTCGTAGGGACAACTTTCAGTTAGTGAGTATTTTCCTTTTTGCATGGACTCTGGCTTGAAATCAAATTGGTGTGAATTTGTTAGGATTGCTTGCAGTTGATGTCTCTGCCACATCCTTTTTAAGGCACTTTGGGGTGTGTAGCTCTAGGAGGAGAGTATCATGCACCTTGACTTTTCTTGCAGTTCATTGTACCTTATAGTGTGTGGCCTGATTTTGTGCTTCTTGGTAATCAGCCTTGTGCACAACTCTTCCCCAAAGCCAAGTGTTATGCCATTGTTTTTCTTCTGATGGGCATTTAACTACCTGACCAGGTTGCTAAAATGTGTTTTTTTCCTAGGCTTTGTCCCAAATTCTCCTGTGTGTGAGATGGAAGGTGACACACATCATATTGTGCTTCATCGGAGGAAGCAAAATATCTTGGGCCAGCTCATGGTTGTAGGCAGGAATTTTCTAGGGTGCGGGAAAGGCTGCAGAATTATGTGTGATTCTAATTCATGTACACTTCTACAATACACCTATGTATTTCTTTGTGCCTGTGCTTTGTTACTCAATGTCTCATTCTATTACATTTAGACGCCTACAAGGCGTTGCAGAAAATCCTGGGAATTTGGTAGCACTATAATTCAGAAGAACATTATAGTCGAGCTTTACACAAAAGACATTATGAACTGCAATAAACTTTATTTGGAGTGTGAATATATATAAATAACCAAGAACAATGGGGAAAAAACAGATGCACAAAGACAATATAGTGGTCTTACGAATGTGTTAAGATATTTTCTGGCGTAATTACCCTTATAACATTGACAACTTCTCATGACTTGTCAGGAAAAGGGCCCTCATGTTTTAGAATGTCTCTTTCATCTCAGAAGCACTCTGTAAAGAATAGCAGTAGTGTCTGCAGGGATTGTCTTTGGCAGGGCAAGGAGAAATGGGTTGATCAGAGTTTAAGTTTGTAGAGAAGTCTAGACTGATCAATCCCCCCCCCCCCCCCCCGCCACACACACACATTGTCAGTCGACAATTTCTGGTAGATCTGGTGAAGGAGCAGCAATAAGGTCTGGGGCACTTATACAACTGTTGCCAGACTTGTACCTGTCGGTTGTTTTTGGATAGACACACTATGCCCAATCACAGCTCTGAAATAGATGATGCAGGAAGCTACTTGGCTGTTCCCTTAAGTCTGCCCAATGACGCCATCAGTTTAGCCATCAGCTCACCTGAGTATTCTTTGTTCATCTCCTTTGTCCTTTATTTAAAAGTTTTACCTTTCTTTCACTTCATAGAAGTGGAAGGGGTCCTATGCATTCTTATCTAAGGATATGACGTAGCTAAAAATTAGGGATGTGCACTGACCCCCCGGATCGGATCGGATAGCGGATCGGAATCGGACCTGGGGGGTCAGATCGGATCGGATCGGATCGTGTGTCGGATCGGATCGGATCCGATTCCGATCCGCGGATCGGATTTTCCGATCCGGATCGGACGCCATTTTGAATGCTTTTTCCTATAGCAAATTATTGTTTTATAAAAACGCCTATAACTTTTTCATTTTTAACGACAGAAGGATGAAACTTGGGCACATTGTACACTGGTTAGGGATAGGTATCTGTGAGAAATTTCAGAAAGATTGGTGCATGCAGTTTGTGGCAATTAATTTTTTAATAAATAACATGGAATGCCTATAACTCGGTCATTTTTAAAGTTACACACATGAAACTTTGCCACATTGTAGGTGGTACCTTGGGACCCACGTGTGTGAAATCCCAGAACCGTGGGTGCTTGCCTGGTGTGGCAATGAATTTTTGAAAAATGGGTAGTAGTGGGGTAAATGCAGTTATGCCTCCCATGTTTTTATTTTTAAAGATACAAACAGGACACTTCGGCACATTACAGGGAACACTTCCCTTGATATGTGTGTAAAATTTCAGACAGCTAGCTCCAGGCATGTGTTGGCAATGAATTGTTGAAAATTGGGTAGCAGTGGGGTAAAATACAGTTTTGCCTCCCATTTTTTTATTTTCAAAGATACAAACGGGAAACTTTGGCACATTGCAGGGAACACTGCACTTCAAATGTGTGTGAAATTTCCGGAAGCTAGGTGCAACATTTTAGTGGGAAACGAACGTTTATTCATGGCATTTCACATGGGATTTATGGGTTGGTTTTAAGAGCTACAAAGCTCTAACTCGCTCACATGGCACAGGACCTATGCCCGCTCAAACGCTGAAAATTTCACAAACTTTGGTGCAATACTTTAGTGGGAAAACAAAGGTTTATTCATGGCATTTCACATGGGATTTATGGGTTGGTTTTAAGAGCTACAAAGCTCTAACTCGCTCACATGGCACAGGACCTATGCCCGCTCAAACGCTGAAAATTTCACAAACTTTGGTGCAATGCTTTAGTGGGAAAACAAAGGTTTATTCATGGCATTTCACATGGGATTTATGGGTTGGTTTTAAGAGCTACAAAGCTCTAACTCGCTCACATGGCACAGGACCTATGCCCGCTCAAACGCTGAAAATTTCACAAACTTTGGTGCAATGCTTTAGTGGGAAAACAAAGGTTTATTCATGGCATTTCACATGGGATTTATGGGTTGGTTTTAAGAGCTACAAAGCTCTAACTCGCTCACATGGCACAGGACCTATGCCCGCTCAAACGCTGAAAATTTCACAAACTTTGGTGCAATGCTTTAGTGGGAAAACAAAGGTTTATTCATGGCATTTCACATGGGATTTATGGGTTGGTTTTAAGAGCTACAAAGCTCTAACTCGCTCACATGGCACAGGACCTATGCCCGCTCAAACGCTGAAAATTTCACAAACTTTGGTGCAATGCTTTAGTGGGAAAACAAAGGTTAAACTTTATTATTTTAAACCTTCAGGAAGGGGACATTGCCTGCCTGGTGTGGATTGGTAATGAGGGAAGAAAGTTTCACTTATTCATTTGTAAAATGTAAAGTGATTGTAAATTGCTTTAGGGACCCATACATTTACATGACAAGACAGGTGTTGGTTGCAGGAATGCTACCAAATGCACTAGTAGCTAATCCCAGGTAATAGCTATTCAGATCCTAGCTAATAGCTATTATTCAGATCCTAGCCTGGGAAGGGATCTTGCAGGATAAGTGATTGTTCTTTTCTTGTGTAGTATGTAATTCTAAACCAGAAGGCTGCTTTGATGTAGAGCCAATCCACATGGTCTCTTGCAGCACCTAGTATTATTTATTTCTCCTTCCACAGCAGAATCTGGAAGGCGGGCAGGCAGGTTGGCATTTAATGGGCAAAGTCCAACAGCGGCGTTGGGGACTGGGTGACATTCTCCTTGAGGGCGAATGCCAAGTCCCATGGCTTGTGCGAGGAGGGCGGCTTGCTCTCTTTGCAGGAAGGATCTGGAAGGCGGCAGGCGGCATCAGCAGCGGGCGGGCAGGCTGGCATCCAGGGCAAAGTCCAACAGCGGCGTTGGGGACTGGGTGACATTCTCCTTGAGGGCGAATGCCAAGTCCCATGGCTTGTGCGAGGAGGGCGGCTTGCTCTCTTTGCAGGAAGGATCTGGAAGGCGGCAGGCGGCATCAGCAGCGGGCGGGCAGGCTGGCATCCAGGGCAAAGTCCAACAGCGGCGTTGGGGACTGGGTGACATTCTCCTTGAGGGCGAATGCCAAGTCCCATGGCTTGTGCGAGGAGGGCGGCTTGCTCTCTTTGCAGGAAGGATCTGGAAGGCGGCAGGCGGCATCAGCAGCGGGCGGGCAGGCTGGCATGTAATGGGCAAAGTCTCTCCTTTCCCGGGCACTGTGGCAGTGAGAGTTCCATAGGCTGCAAAAGAAGAAGGGGGGGAAAAAAGAATGAATATTAGTTGACCACTTCAACACAACTAGCTCCCTTCCACCCAGGATTGCCCTTCCTGAGTGCCCACGCCCCAGCAGGCACACGGGGCTGCCTGCTCACTCGGAAGTTAGCAGGCAGACAGCCAACCTTCAGTTAGGTGGAAGGTGCCCCCCCATTCACAGAACACTTACCGTAGTCCTCCTGAGGGCGTTGTTGATAAGATGCCACTTCCAGGCGGGCAGTGACGGGCAGGTGGGCAGTCTGCATTACCGTCTCTCCTGGGCACTGTGGCAAAGAGTTCCATAGGCTGCAAAAGAAGAAGGGGGGGGGAAGAATAAGAGAAAAATGATACTTTTCCACCACTGGCTCCCTCCCACCCAAGACTGGCATGTGCCCGGTCCTGAGTGCCCACGCCCCAGCAGGCACACGGGGCTGCCTGCTTGCTTACTCGTGGGTAAGCTCTCTGACAGGCTCTTACCAGAGTCGTGCGGGCGACGTGAATCGATGGGCCACCTCCATGCGGCCGTGGCTGGGGCAGATGGGCAGTCTGGATTCACGGGTGCGCTTTGCGCAGTGGCGAAGAGTTCCATAGGCTGCAAAAGAAGGAGGGGGGGGGGAAAAGAATGAATATTAGTTGACCACTTTAACACAACCAGCTCCCTTCCACCCAGGATTGCCCTTCCTGA
Source organism: Anniella stebbinsi (assembly GCA_029215795.1). NCBI lineage: Eukaryota > Metazoa > Chordata > Lepidosauria > Squamata > Anniellidae > Anniella > Anniella stebbinsi. Next base: position 54,540,603 of record JARDYH010000003.1, read on the forward strand.
GTGCCCACGCCAAAGCAGGCACACGGGGCTGCCTGCTCACTCGGAAGTTAGCAGGCAGACAGCCACCCTTTAGTTAGGTGGAAGGTGCCCCCCCATTCACAGAACACTTACCGTAGTCCTCCTGAGGGCGTTGTTGATAAGATGCCACTTCCAGGCGGGCAGTGACAGGCAGGTGGGCAGTCTGCATTACCGTCTCTCCTGGGCACTGTGGCAAAGAGTTCCATAGGCTGCAAAAGAAGAAGGGGGGGGGGGAAGAATATGAGAAAAATGATACTTTTCCACCACTGGCTCCCTCCCACCCAAGACTGGCATGTGCCCGGTCCTGAGTGCCCACGCCCCAGCAGGCACACGGGGCTGCCTGCTTGCTTACTCGTGGGTAAGCTCTCTGACAGGCTCTTACCAGAGTCGTGCGGGCGACGTGAATCGATGGGCCACCTCCATGCGGCCGTGGCTGGGGCAGATGGGCAGTCTGGATTCACGGGTGCGCTTTGCGCAGTGGCGAAGAGTTCCATAGGCTGCAAAAGAAGGAGGGGGGGGAAAGAATGAATATTAGTTGACCACTTTAACACAACCAGCTCCCTTCCACCCAGGATTGCCCTTCCTGAGTGCCCACGCCCCAGCAGGCACACGGGGCTGCCTGCTCACTCGGAAGTTAGCAGGCAGACAGCCACCCTTCAGTTAGGTGGAAGGTGCCCCCCCCCCCCATTCACAGAACACTTACCATAGTCCTGAGGGCGTTGAGGACTTGGTGAGATTCTCCTGGAGGACCCCTAGTCCCATGGCTTGTGCAAGGAAGGCGGCTGGCCCGCCTCGCAGGAACGATCTGGAAGGCGGCAGGTGGCATCAGCAGCGGGCGGGCAGGCTGGCATGTAATGGGCAAAGTCTCTCCTTTCCCGGGCACTGTGGCAGTGAGAGTGCCATAGGCTGCAAAAGAAGGAGGGGGGGGAAAAGAATGAATATTAGTTGACCACTTTAACACAACCAGCTCCCTTCCACCCAGGATTGCCCTTCCTGAGTGCCCACGCCAAAGCAGGCACACGGGGCTGCCTGCTCACTCGGAAGTTAGCAGGCAGACAGCCACCCTTCAGTTAGGTGGAAGGTGCCCCCCCATTCACAGAACACTTACCGTAGTCCTCCTGAGGGCGTTGTTGATAAGATGCCACTTCCAGGTGGGCAGTGACGGGCAGGTGGGCAGTCTGCATTACCGTCTCTCCTGGGCACTGTGGCAAAGAGTTCCATAGGCTGCAAAAGAAGAAGGGGGGGGGAAGAATATGAGAAAAATGATACTTTTCCACCACTGGCTCCCTCCCACCCAAGACTGGCATGTGCCCGGTCCTGAGTGCCCACGCCCCAGCAGGCACACGGGGCTGCCTGCTTGCTTACTCGTGGGTAAGCTCTCTGACAGGCTCTTACCAGAGTCGTGCGGGCGACGTGAATCGATGGGCCACCTCCATGCGGCCGTGGCTGGGGCAGATGGGCAGTCTGGATTCACGGGTGCGCTTTGCGCAGTGGCGAAGAGTTCCATAGGCTGCAAAAGAAGGAGGGGGGGGGGGAAAAGAATGAATATTAGTTGACCACTTTAACACAACCAGCTCCCTTCCACCCAGGATTGCCCTTCCTGAGTGCCCACGCCCCAGCAGGCACACGGGGCTGCCTGCTCACTCGGAAGTTAGCAGGCAGACAGCCAACCTTCAGTTAGGTGGAAGGTGCCCCCCCCCATTCACAGAACACTTACCATAGTCCTGAGGGCGTTGAGGACTCGGTGAGATTCTCCTGGAGGACCCCTAGTCCCATGGCTTGTGCAAGGAAGGCGGCTGGCCCGCCTCGCAGGAACGATCTGGAAGGCGGCAGGTGGCATCAGCAGCGGGCGGGCAGGCTGGCATGTAATGGGCAAAGTCTCTCCTTTCCCGGGCACTGTGGCAGTGAGAGTGCCATAGGCTGCAAAAGAAGGAGGGGGGGGAAAAGAATGAATATTAGTTGACCACTTTAACACAACCAGCTCCCTTCCACCCAGGATTGCCCTTCCTGAGTGCCCACGCCAAAGCAGGCACACGGGGCTGCCTGCTCACTCGGAAGTTAGCAGGCAGACAGCCACCCTTCAGTTAGGTGGAAGGTGCCCCCCCATTCACAGAACACTTACCGTAGTCCTCCTGAGGGCGTTGTTGATAAGATGCCACTTCCAGGTGGGCAGTGACGGGCAGGTGGGCAGTCTGCATTACCGTCTCTCCTGGGCACTGTGGCAAAGAGTTCCATAGGCTGCAAAAGAAGAAGGGGGGGGGGAAGAATATGAGAAAAATGATACTTTTCCACCACTGGCTCCCTCCCACCCAAGACTGGCATGTGCCCGGTCCTGAGTGCCCACGCCCCAGCAGGCACACGGGGCTGCCTGCTTGCTTACTCGTGGGTAAGCTCTCTGACAGGCTCTTACCAGAGTCGTGCGGGCGACGTGAATCGATGGGCCACCTCCATGCGGCCGTGGCTGGGGCAGATGGGCAGTCTGGATTCACGGGTGCGCTTTGCGCAGTGGCGAAGAGTTCCATAGGCTGCAAAAGAAGGAGGGGGGGGGAAAAGAATGAATATTAGTTGACCACTTTAACACAACCAGCTCCCTTCGACCCAGGATTGCCCTTCCTGAGTGCCCACGCCCCAGCAGGCACACGGGGCTGCCTGCTCACTCGGAAGTTAGCAGGCAGACAGCCAACCTTCAGTTAGGTGGAAGGTGCCCCCCCCCATTCACAGAACACTTACCATAGTCCTGAGGGCGTTGAGGACTCGGTGAGATTCTCCTGGAGGACCCCTAGTCCCATGGCTTGTGCAAGGAAGGCGGCTGGCCCGCCTCGCAGGAACGATCTGGAAGGCGGCAGGTGGCATCAGCAGCGGGCGGGCAGGCTGGCATGTAATGGGCAAAGTCTCTCCTTTCCCGGGCACTGTGGCAGTGAGAGTGCCATAGGCTGCAAAAGAAGGAGGGGGGGGGGAAAGAATGAATATTAGTTGACCACTTTAACACAACCAGCTCCCTTCCACCCAGGATTGCCCTTCCTGAGTGCCCACGCCAAAGCAGGCACACGGGGCTGCCTGCTCACTCGGAAGTTAGCAGGCAGACAGCCAACCTTCAGTTAGGTGGAAGGTGCCCCCCCCCATTCACAGAACACTTACCATAGTCCTGAGGGCGTTGAGGACTCAGTGAGATTCTCCTGGAGGACCCCTAGTCCCATGGCTTGTGCAAGGAAGGCGGCTGGCCCGCCTCGCAGGAACGATCTGGAAGGCGGCAGGCGGCATCAGCAGCGGGCGGGCAGGCTGGCATTTAATGGGCAAAGTCTCTCCTTTCCCGGGCACTGTGGCAGTGAGAGTTCCATAGGCTGCAAAAGAAGAGGAGGGGGATAATGAATATTACATGAATACTTTTATACTGCAAAAGAAGAAAGGAAAATAAATAAAGATTTGTATTAAATAATTAATACATGCAAGTCCTAGTAGTCTCCCACCGGCACACTTCTCTTGTTTGTGATGCAATCCTCTTTCTCCTGCTGCACCCCTCCCTTTCTAAATCACTCTTCTGAGCCCATTGTTAGAGGGATTGGCTATCCTTTTGTGTCTGGCAGGACACAGCTTACCGGATCATTAGAGAATCACCATTTCTTTTGTCCTTGGGTTATTCATTCACTCCTAATAGCACCCTACGTTAGGCTGACCAGATCAAATCCAGGTCAGGGTTCCTAACTTCAGCAGTTGTAGAGAAAAGGGAATTTCTGCCAGTGTCATTTGTATGGAATTAGTTCCTGCTGAGATTCCCTCTTCATCACAACAGTTAAAGGTGCAGGGGCCCTGCCTTCTTTTCTATATGGCCACTCTGCCTGCACTCTTACCTGAGTCGTAGGGGTGACGTGAATCGAGGGGCCACCTCCATGTGGCCGTGGCTGGGGCAGATGGGCAGTCTGGAATCACGGGTGCGCTTTGCGCAGTGGCGAAGAGTTCCATAGGCTGCAAAAGAAGGAGGGGGGGGGGGAAAGAATTAACATGAGATAAATCATACTTTTCCACCATTGGCTCCCTCTCACCCAGGACTGGCATCTGCCCGGTCCTGAGTGCCCACGCCCCAGTAGGCACACGGGGCTGCCTGCTTGCTTACTCGGAAGTAAGATCTCAGACTGCCCCACTTCTGGACACTCTCAGGTGTCCCTGCGTTGACTGCACACACTTACCTTATTCGTGCGGCCGCTGTGGATCGGAGGACTCCAGTGGCACATAGGCTCCTCCAGGCAAAGTCACATTGGCATAGGCTCCTCCAGGCAAAGTCACGTTGGCATAGGCTCCTCCAGGCAAAGTCACAGTGGCACATAGGCTCCTCCAGGCAAAGTCACAGTGGCATAGGCTCCTCCAGGCAAAGTCACGTTGGCATAGGCTCCTCCAGGCAAAGTCACAGTGGCACATAGGCTCCTCCAGGCAAAGTCACAGTTTGGCACAGCTCCCTCCAGGCAAAGTCCCAGTGGCACAGGCTCCTCCAGGCAAAGTCACAGTGGCACAGGCTCCTCCAGGCAAAGTCACAGTTTGGCACAGCTCCCTCCAGGCAAAGTCCCAGTGGCACAGGCTCCTCCAGGCAAAGTCACAGTTTGGCACAGCTCCCTCCAGGCAAAGTCCCAGTGGCACAGGCTCCTCCAGGCAAAGTCACATTGGCACAGGCTCCTCCAGGCAAAGTCACAGTTTGGCACAGCTCCCTCCAGGCAAAGTCCCAGTGGCAGAGGCAAAGTCCCAGTGGCAGAGGCAAAGTCCCACTGGCAGAGGCAAAGTCACAGCTGCATGGGCACCTCCAGGCAGGCAGGCGGGCAGAGGCAGAGGCAGAGGCGGGCATGATGCCAGGCGCTTGCACATTGCACAAGTAAGCAATAGAACCGTGAGACCAGCCCACGCATTCCGGCTACTTCACAATGGCGGCAACCTAGCAGGCGGGCAGGCAGGCAGGCAGGCAGGGGCAGAGGCAGAGGCGGGCATGATGCCAGGCGCTTGCACATTGCACAAGTAAGCAATAGAACCGTGAGACCAGCCCACGCATTCCGGCTACTTCACAATGGCGGCAACCTAGCAGGCGGGCAGGCAGGCAGGCAGGCAGAGGCAGAGGCAGAGGCGGGCATGATGCCAGGCGCTTGCGCATTGCACAAGTAAGCAATAGAACCGTGAGACCAGCCCACGCATTCCGGCTACTTCACAATGGCGGCAACCTAGCAGGCGGGCAGGCAGGCAGGCAGGCAGGGGCAGAGGCAGAGGCGGGCATGATGCCAGGCGCTTGCGCATTGCACAAGTAAGCAATAGAACCGTGAGACCAGCCCACGCATTCCGGCTACTTCACAATGGCGGCAACCTAGCAGGTGGGCAGGCGGGCGGGCAGGCAGGCAGGCAGAGGCAGAGGCAGAGGCGGGCATGATGCCAGGCGCTTGTGCATTGCACAAGTATGCAATAGAACCGTGAGACCAGCCCACGCATTCCGGCTACTTCACAATGGCGGCAACCTAGCAGGTGGGCAGGCAGGCAGGCGGGCAGGCAGGCAGGCAGAGGCAGAGGCAGAGGCGGGCATGATGCCAGGCGCTTGCGCATTGCACAAGTAAGCAATAGAACCGTGAGACCAGCCCACGCATTCCGGCTACTTCACAATGGCGGCAACCTAGCAGGTGGGCAGGCAGGCAGGCAGGCAGGCGGGCAGGCAGGCAGGCAGAGGCAGAGGCAGAGGCGGGCATGATGCCAGGCGCTTGCGCATTGCACAAGTAAGCAATAGAACCGTGAGACCAGCCCACGCATTCCGGCTACTTCACAATGGCGGCAACCTAGCAGGCGGGCAGGCAGGCAGGCAGGCAGGGGCAGAGGCAGAGGCGGGCATGATGCCAGGCGCTTGCGCATTGCACAAGTAAGCAATAGAACCGTGAGACCAGCCCACGCATTCCGGCTACTTCACAATGGCGGCAACCTAGCAGGCGGGCAGGCAGGCAGGCAGGCAGAGGCAGAGGCAGAGGCGGGCATGATGCCAGGCGCTTGCGCATTGCACAAGTAAGCAATAGAACCGTGAGACCAGCCCACGCATTCCGGCTACTTCACAATGGCGGCAACCTAGCAGGCGGGCAGGCAGGCAGGCAGGCAGGGGCAGAGGCAGAGGCGGGCATGATGCCAGGCGCTTGCGCATTGCACAAGTAAGCAATAGAACCGTGAGACCAGCCCACGCATTCCGGCTACTTCACAATGGCGGCAACCTAGCAGGTGGGCAGGCAGGCAGGCGGGCAGGCAGGCAGGCAGAGGCAGAGGCAGAGGCGGGCATGATGCCAGGCGCTTGCGCATTGCACAAGTAAGCAATAGAACCGTGAGACCAGCCCACGCATTCCGGCTACTTCACAATGGCGGCAACCTAGCAGGCGGGCAGGCAGGCAGGCAGGCAGGGGCAGAGGCAGAGGCGGGCATGATGCCAGGCGCTTGCGCATTGCACAAGTAAGCAATAGAACCGTGAGACCAGCCCACGCATTCCGGCTACTTCACAATGGCGGCAACCTAGCAGGCGGGCAGGCAGGCAGGCAGGCAGAGGCAGAGGCAGAGGCGGGCATGATGCCAGGCGCTTGCGCATTGCACAAGTAAGCAATAGAACCGTGAGACCAGCCCACGCATTCCGGCTACTTCACAATGGCGGCAACCTAGCAGGTGGGCAGGCGGGCAGGCAGTTTTTTAAATCATATAGCCAAAATAAACACAACACACAGTGACAGCCCTGCAAGGCTGCCACATAAGTCCATAAGACACAGTCAGAAACAGTGTGGGATGCTGCTTGTCATCCACTCAATGTAGGAGCCTGGAAGAGGAATCCTATCGCGTCCTTCGTTCATAGTCAGAGAGGTGCATGCGTTCCTTGGCGATAAAATTAAGCCTTCTTCTTATCCAAAGTTCTCATGAGCCTCTGACGTGGTCTTACAAGAAGAAACGCCCATGGAAGTGTGGGACCTTACAGAAGGCCTGGAGGGAGCCATCGGAGTCCAATTTCAGAGGCACACGTGCAAGCACATTGGTTCAAGTCAAACAACATAGAATGTGTGAGATGCTTGTGCATCCCCTCAATGTAAGAGGCTAGGAGAAGAAACTAGATCCCTTCGGGATCCATCGTTCAGAGTTGAGTTACTGAGCTGTAAACAACACAGCCAGTAAATTAAAGTAAAGAAAATTAATTAACCGAAAATAAGAATTAAAAAATCAAGGGCCTGCTGGTGCCTGCCCAAAGGTGTGGGATGGATGGGGGGTGCCTGCCAATTACTCCCCCGCGGGCATGAGGGTGGGGTATCCCAGCAGGGGCAGATTGACCTTGAGGAAGACCAGCTGCTCCACAATCTCAGCGTCCAAGCGAGAGCGGTGGGGTGTGACCACGTCGCCCGCCATGGAAAACACCCGCTCGCTTGGAACGCTGGACGGTGGGCAGCTGATTCTGTCCATGGCCACCCGCGCCAGATCAGGCCACATCTGGCGCCGAGATGACCAGTAGGCCAGGGGTTCGATGGAGCCGTCCTCCATCTGCTCCGCCAGGTAACGCTGCACTGCTGCTGCAGCGTCATCCTGGCGGCGGCTGGGTTGAGTGCCTCTATGCCCAACCGCAGCCTGCAAAGCCTTGTCCCAAAACCCCTGGCCTGTCCCCCTGCTGGGTGTGGTGGTGCTGCTGCCGCCGCTGCTGGTGGTGCTCAGCGGACTTAGCGCCTGGGCTTCGGTGGGCTCCTCCTCTGCCTGCCCAATCCTGGCATCCCGGGCCGCCCGAACGTCCGTCACCAGCATTTCCACCCAACCTGCCCGGGAAGTCTGCCCACATAACCCATCCTTGATGCGCGGGTCGCACATGGTGGCCAACATGTACTGCCTCTCGTTGTAGAGAGGCTGGACCCGGCGGGATAGGCTTTCCCTCAGCCTCGTCACCACTTCCCGCACCTCTGGCAGGAAGCGCCTGCCGGTGACGGCATCCCCGGCCTCCAGAAACTCGCCCATCTGATTCTGGAGATGCCTGGCCACGGGGAGCACCTGGCTGAGAAGGGCAGTGCTGCTGCTCAGGGTCTCGGTGGCCTCAAGGAACGGCTTGAGGACCACCAGAAGCTGGGACATGGCCTCCCACTGCTGCCTGGACAGTGGGGCCTGGATGCCAATGTCCCCGACCCTGAACATCTCGTGGACAACACGCTGTTGCTCCACCATACGCTCGAGCATGTGGTAGGTGGAGTTCCAACGTGTTGCCACGTCCTGCACTGGCCGGTGCTGCGGAAGTCCCAGCTCCTGCTGCTTCTCCCGCAGCAACCGACTGCCCTTCACGCTGTGGTGGAAATGCCCAGCCACCTTCCTGCAGCTCTCTAGGAGATTACGGATTTGGGGAGGGAGAGGGGCCTTGCTGCCTCCAAGGCCATCCCTGACGACCAGGTTGAAGACGTGCGCGATGCAGCGGATGCCCTCAAATCCGCCATCGCGCACCGCCTTCAGCATATTGGCTCCCCCGTCCGTGACCATGTAACCGCGGGTGTGCTGGTGCCCGCCCAGCCACCCTGCCACCATGCGGTTCATGGCCTCCGTAATCTCCTCCGCCGTGTGGGACTGGTCCATGACTGCGGTATGAAGGAGGGCCCAGCGGCAGCCCTCCTTCCCAGTCCCAGAAGTCCTGGGTGCTTCCTGCCCTGAGGCTCCCCACCAGTGAGCCGTCAGGGACAGGTAAGCGTGCACTCCTCCTTCGCTGGACCAGATGTCCGAAGTGAAGTGCACCTTCTGTGCCTCTGCCTGGCACAGACGACCCAGAACTAACTCCCTGCATGCCTGGTACAGGGAGGGCACCACACGCCTGCTCAGGGTGGTGCGACACGGCGGCTTGTAGTATGGAACCACAAGAGCCATCAGCCTCTTGAAGCCTGCGTTCTCGATGAGGCTGAATGGCTGGTCATCCAACGCCACCATCTCACCGATGCAATTGGTGATCTGGTTGGGCGCTGGAAAACGCCACCTTGTGGCTCCATACTTCCCCCACCCCATCTCTTCCATGGTGGCCTGGCGAAGCCTCTTGGGGATGGGAGGTCGAGAGCTGGCAGAAGTTGCAGGAGCCTTCTGCTTGCCCTTGCCGCTAGCACCAGTCTGCTGCGAGGTGCCCGCCTCGGTCCCAAGCAAAACAGACTGGTGGTGCCTCTGCATGTGGCGGCTGAGGTTCGTGGTGGTGAAGTGGCCTGGCATTTTTCCCCTGCTCACTGACATCTTGCAGTGGCGACAGACAGCAAAGCGGGAATCCACTGCCACCTCAAAGTGGTCCCACACCTTGCTTGCCTGTCGCTTCTGGGGTGACACAGACGGCCTGCCGGCGCCTTCGCTCTGTGGTGTCACCTCAGGAGCAAGGGAATGAGTGGAAGAGAGGACGGATTGTGGAGAGTAAGTCTCTGGTGCTGCCTGCTCTTCCTCTTGCCCCACATCAGAGTCCTCCTTCTCACTCTGAACCTCGCTGACTTCCACAAGATCTGGGAAAAGATCAGTCAGCGGGTTCACAGGCTCACCCACCAAAGAAGGAGCTGGATATAGTGCTCCTTCTTCATGCCCACTGCTGCTCCCAGCACCTGCCTCATGTTGCTGAAAGAGTGCCCTGCAGGCACTACTTTGAGTTGCCTCTGCCTGCTTCTGCTGCCCCAGTGGAGAACGCCTCAGTTTAACTGGGGGTGTGGAAGTAGGCTGCCTGCTGCTGGTCCCAGCAGCAGCAGCAGCAGCGCCATGCCCAGAGCGGCCTCTCCCAAATGCTGCCTTGGGAGCACCCCCCCTTTGAGTGCCACGCTTCATTTTATTTTTATTATTATTTATTTTTGTGTAAGTGTGTGCTTTGCTGACTTTTTTTGTGTTTGTAGCAGCAGGCTACACAGCCCAGCAACACACACTCACTCACAAGCGCACACACACACACACACACACACACAGAGAAAGAGAGAGAGAGAGAGAGAGGATAGAAATATTTTTTTATTATTTTTTGGGGTTTTTTTCAGAAAGCGAAAGTAGAACAAACACACTCACTGCAAAGACAAACTGAACTCACAGACAAACAAACGTGCTATCTAAGAAAGGAAAGGCAAGAGAGAAAGGAAAGCCAAGAGAGAGAACAAGAAAAGCTGAAGTAAAAGATCAGAAACTCCTCAAAACCACCTCCAAATGCAATCAAATCAATTCAATCAATACAGTCTCTCCAACACAGCTCCAAAACACTCCCTAATCTCCTCCACGTTCAACCCACAAAGAGCCAGAAGGGCAGGGCTGAGAGAATATATACTGGTGCCCTCCTCCAGCATTGCGATTGGAGGCTGAAGAAAGTCTTCACAGGATTGGGTGATTCAGTCATGTATTCTAAAGCACAATTGGTGGATCAAGCTGTCAAACACACACACACAAACACAGCCTCCCCCTCTCTTTCCTGAAGGTTTAAAATAATAAAGTTTAACCTTTGTTTTCCCACTAAAGCATTGCACCAAAGTTTGTGAAATTTTCAGCGTTTGAGCGGGCATAGGTCCTGTGCCATGTGAGCGAGTTAGAGCTTTGTAGCTCTTAAAACCAACCCATAAATCCCATGTGAAATGCCATGAATAAACCTTTGTTTTCCCACTAAAGCATTGCACCAAAGTTTGTGAAATTTTCAGCGTTTGAGCGGGCATAGGTCCTGTGCCATGTGAGCGAGTTAGAGCTTTGTAGCTCTTAAAACCAACCCATAAATTCCATGTGAAATGCCATGAATAAACCTTTGTTTTCCCACTAAAGCATTGCACCAAAGTTTGTGAAATTTTCAGCGTTTGAGCGGGCATAGGTCCTGTGCCATGTGAGCGAGTTAGAGCTTTGTAGCTCTTAAAACCAACCCATAAATCCCATGTGAAATGCCATGAATAAACGTTCGTTTCCCACTAAAATGTTGCACCTAGCTTCCGGAAATTTCACACACATTTGAAGTGCAGTGTTCCCTGCAATGTGCCAAAGTTTCCCGTTTGTATCTTTGAAAATAAAAAAATGGGAGGCAAAACTGTATTTTACCCCACTGCTACCCAATTTTCAACAATTCATTGCCAACACATGCCTGGAGCTAGCTGTCTGAAATTTTACACACATATCAAGGGAAGTGTTCCCTGTAATGTGCCGAAGTGTCCTGTTTGTATCTTTAAAAATAAAAACATGGGAGGCATAACTGCATTTACCCCACTACTACCCATTTTTCAAAAATTCATTGCCACACCAGGCAAGCACCCACGGTTCTGGGATTTCACACACGTGGGTCCCAAGGTACCACCTACAATGTGGCAAAGTTTCATGTGTGTAACTTTAAAAATGACCGAGTTATAGGCATTCCATGTTATTTATTAAAAAATTAATTGCCACAAACTGCATGCACCAATCTTTCTGAAATTTCTCACAGATACCTATCCCTAACCAGTGTACAATGTGCCCAAGTTTCATCCTTCTGTCGTTAAAAATGAAAAAGTTATAGGCGTTTTTGTAAAACAACAATACTTTGCTATGGGAAAAACGCATTTAAAATGGCGTCCGATCCGCCGATCCGATCCGGATCGGACCTCGCCGGATCGGATCGGATCGGATGGTGTGTCGGATCGGATCGGATCGGATCGGATTTTCCGATTTTTGGGGCGGATCGGATTCAGATCGTGGATCGGATCCGATCCGATGCACACCCCTACTAAAAATGTCTGTTAAAACGTTTCTTTAAAAGTTCGTACTAGATGTACTGCTTGTCACGTGGTTTGACTTTGCGGGGCTGTTTTTTTTTTTAAAGTACAAATAGATAACACGAGTGTGTATATGTCAAGCTGCACCCCCTTTGCACCTGCTATTTGCAATTGGAAGAAAACTCCTGTTGGTGCCATTGCAAATAGCAGGCCCAGGGGGTGAGGGTTGATTTTGATCAGGACTGCAGCAAGGACAAAGTGTTAAAATGTCCCTCCCACATACCATGGTCCCAGTCCAGCTTTCCCCTTCCCCCCTCCCCTCTCCCCAAGTGCTGGCTATTTGTTAAAATAAAATCCAATACCACATTCATGTGACAAATGGCACATCTACTTTAGCCATTAACCTCATGACACCCTTTTGATAGTATTCTATTTCAGGCTCATAAATAGCCATTTTCCTTTGGTGAGTATGTAGTGCCTTCAGATGGCCAGGTAGGATATAAACTGGCAGGGGGTGATCCTTCCAGGCTGCCAATGTAGCAAAACTGTCTTGATGTGTGTGGGCAAGAAGGCTAGTAAAACGTTCTGTAGACTAAGAACTTCTATGGAGCCTTTGCAATGTTGCTATACTTTACTATAGATAGAGATGGGACATGAACCCAGATATCCCAATTCCAACTTCAAACCATTGTCCCTGTGCCAGCTTTCTATGAATACTGTATACTTCAACATGAACAATTAAAACCTCTACTTACTTGCACTTCAACCTACTACTTAGGCATTATTTGTGCTAACTACTAGATCCCAATAGGGGAAAAAGGCAGAGGTGTAGTTAACAAGTGAGATAGGATAGCAAAATCTAACAGGGCTTCACTTTTTGGCACTTCTCTATAGCTGAAATAATGAGTAATTAGTCTCTTTAATATATAAACCATGGAGACACAATTAATATAGAATCCTATTATGCACTCCACCACTTACTGTTCTATCTTGAGAGAAATGTAGGGATTTGGACGGACTCTTTGGCAATGTGCATTACAATAAGTGTACACGATTGGCTAATAAATTTAACTTGTGAGCCTTCCAAGACTAGCACATAACTCTAGTTCTCCATCCGTGAGTTGTTTTTGTTTTTTTCAGTTCTCAGGCAGGAAGAAATATTATCCTGGCAAACATCCAGATGCTTGCTGTGCCATACAAGGTATAATCATAAGGAGCTCCAAATGAACAAAGACAAAAATTATCATTTTTTTTAAAGTTAATTTTTATGTGGCCTTTGTTCATGTATAATTGCTTCATCTTTTGTGTGTGAAATGGACTTGAAAACTCAATATATTTTTTTCCTGGGTAGTAACTACTTGCACAGATCTGAATGAATTCAGATTCACTACACAGAGGTCATAGGAATCTAGTATACATTCATCAGGAACCTTTTGATTTCCAGTTCCTTGAATCCTAAGGCAATTTTCTTAATATGCAGAAAATGTTAATGGCATTTTGAATATGCAAAACACAGTAGATATTAAAATGGCATAACGGCAGAGGAATTAGTTCCGCTTTTTCGTTCTACAATGTATCCCTTGACATTTCAAAGGTCATATGTGTACAGATTTTACAATATGCCTACTCTGATAACCAATAACTTTAAAAATCTATATCCTAATTATGACCTTTAGAGGCTGCATGTGGATGTAGTGTTGAGCTATTTGCTAGAGATTTGCACAGACTTGGTTCATGATAAAATGAAACTCTACACTCTGTAGAGAAATAAACATTGGGTTACGCTAAATGTCACAAGTTCCCTGTTAACCAAACAACAACAGCAACAACAACAACAAAACTCCAGAAAGTCTAGCATTTGTTCATTGGAAGATGAATGTGCACATTCTAAGCATATTCAATTAAGGTAACCCTGGGGCTCATCTAGACTGGAGGTTAGCCCTGCAGTGGCTTTGGAGTGGCGGCAGCTAATCTACATGACGTTTCTGTCATCCCAAAGCCATCCGAAAGCAAAGCCCAAAAGCTCCGCTTTAAAAAAGTTGGGCACTTACCCCGACTTTTTTAGCTTGGAGCGAGGTGATGACGGCATCTGCCATCTGTTGCTCTTATTCCGGAGCTTTTCTGAGGTGTGCCACAGGCCATGGTGACCACTGATTGGTCCCCATCTACTGGGCAGGGAAGAGGGTGGACAAGCGAGCCAAAAGGTTGCTGGACCACCTCCAGGCCTCTGCAGACCCTTGGTTTTTTTTAAAAAAAATTAAAGCTGGGGGGGTGGATATTCTGAGAGAGAGAGCGCACCCCGTTCCCTCCCCCCTTCCCCTCATTTAGCTGTAAATGCGACTCTTTGTATTAGCAGCTTTTAAAAAAGTACAAAAAGCAAACAAGGTAGGCCAATTTTAAAAAACCCAACCTTGGAAGAGCGGAGCGGATGCTCCCAGGCGCCCCTGAACTCACTCATGCTCAGGTGGGTGGGTGCGATGGCAGCGCCTTTAAGAAAGCCCGCAATTGTGCTCCTTCCCCTGTAGATGGCCAGAAAGAGCGCCAATGTGTGTGTGGTGGTGGGGCGCCTTGTGCTGCTGCAGCGCTGCTGACCCGATGCTGTTAAGATGAGCCCCTGTAGAGTTCCAAAGAGAGAATCTGACATCACGAAGGCAGAAAGATGATGTGAGGGCTGTTCTTTTCTGTGTGGTGTAATCACACATTGTACTGAACATACACTCACGTTCTACGTGTGCTCATTATGATAGTTGTGAGAATCTCATCCGGTTCTGTCATTCTGCTCATGTTGAAATTTTACACACAAGGAATGGGAGCAAGAAGAGTGTCCGTTTGCTCTATTTTCCTCCCTCACAGTTGTCTCAAGCTCCACAAATCCAGGACATCGGATGCTAAATGATCAGCAATGATGTTGTGCAATGTGGCAAATTGTGCTTGCTTATAACTTAAACTCGATGGACCTACACCTTTCCTTGGTTTTTCAGCCCAAGGAAATTCAGATGGGGAGATGGAGTTCCTGGGATCAAAAATAGTCGACCTACTGGTCCTATACTGCCTTATGAAACATCTGAGTCATACTGTATTGTTAGAGGAATCCTCCTGTGAGCCATGCCTGTTTGTTTCTTGTAAGCAAGCACAAGTTTCGATATTTCACAACATCAGTACAGATCACAGGGCATGTCCAGTCGTCAGCCTTAGCTTCCAATTTGCTGGCTTTGTGGAGCTTGAGCCAACACAAGATAGCCTTAGCTCTGGTCTTAAACGGACAGGTTTTCGTTTTAAAAAATGAATATGAACCTGTTGGTTTTTTTTAAAAAAAAATACTCTCCCCTTGAGTAATTTGTTCTCAAGGTGGTTGACAATGAATAAAACCCAATAGAACCAATAAAGGAGCATCTAATAAAAACAGTGGGATATTTAAAACAGCTGAATTAAAAATATGAGATGAATTATCATGGGAGGAGCATTCAGCCAAATTCAACTGATGTTTAAAATGGCCTAAATGAACAAAGATGCAAATTATCACCTTTTTAAAGTTAATGGTTGGGTAGCCTGGGAAAATAAAATGGTATCTGCCTGATGTTGAGTAGATATCAAGTTGGGTGTTGTCTGACCCTTCCTGGAAGACAGGATGCTGTTTCAGAAAATGTCCTCTCCTCAGTCATTGATGAAGAAGCATCATGAACTTCAACCCATGTGTAGCTTGGAATACTTTCCCTTGTAGCAAAAATGTTGAACCCCCTCTTTTTTTTCTTTTTCTTGTTTCACTGTGGCATTTCTTATTATGCTGTCTTTATAATGTAACATAACCTTTACTGCAGTAGTTTTCTACCATCTTTTCAGGAAGTTACACTTAATGCTGAGGATACATTAGCTGTTATAAAAAAATGATGCCCACCAATTTCAGAGGTCTCCAAATCACAGATCCTTCTCAACAATTTAAAATTCAACCCTAGCCCTTTTTTGAAACAACATCGAGGTGATATCCTAGAGCTTTTAGACATTGGATTCACAAATGCGAAAACTTGGATTCAGAATTCCAGAAGATACATAAAACTAATAGTTTTTATGAAGTATTGTTTCTATCTTCTAAGAAATGTCCTTAAGTGTGCAATCCTATGCCTCTGGTTGGGGAATGCTGGGAGTTGTAGCACTTTTTTGGGGTTCTAAATATACATAAGATTGTTCCCTAACTGTGCCTTATTCTGCTGTACTTCAGGAGCTACCTTTCTAGTGGGCCACACTACTTGTTCATTTGTGAGCCAAATTAAATGTCACACATTTTTATTATTAAAACGAATAGCAGTTGGGGATAGAGGAGAGAGAAATATAGTAAACAGTGTGGTTAGAGAAAGGATTAAACACTTTCACCCCTGTAACTGCTTCCACGATCAAATGAGCAGACCCAACCCTAGTTTGATGAACAAATAAACAACGGTCATACAACTCCCAGCATAACATGTAGTTTGGCACTATGTGGTTTGCCATATTAGAATATTCTGTTTTCTTGTAAAACTGTACTTTTTGAGGAGGTCTTCAGCAGTGAACTGTTGGATGCATAAGACTGTGAAACACATTAAAATCCTAAAAGTGCCAACTGAAAAATTGAATCTTCAAATGTATAAAATCCACACAGCACATCATCCTGCTCCATATTTAACAGTTCTCCTTAAGCTCCCAGCAGTTCCAAGCTGCAACAATCATGAATATTTTATTAGTGGATATGAAAAGTAACTGTGTAGCAAAAATACAACCTCCTGCATTTTTTATTTTGTTTATTCCCTTTTCTTTCCTTTTGGTTTTATCTAGATGAATCAGCCTTTTATCTCCCTTGAACCTTCTAAAATTATTACCATTGATGTATTGCCTGATTGTATGCAGATTCAGGCTTGCCTGAGTTCATTTATGGTAATGAGCTCAGGTGTGCCTAACGCTATGTAGGATTGGGCTGTTAGAAACACGTCTGCTGAGATCAGAAGTCATTTGCACGGGTGCCCTCCAGCGAGGAACTGAGGGCAATACTGGATGTGATATGTGTTGTGTGGTTTAGACTTGTGGGTCTGATTTTTTTTTTTTTTAAAAAAATCAGCCGATGCTGGGAGGAGGCTGAGCTGGATCAGAGCCATGGTATGAGGGGACAAGGGCTTTAACCCTTTGTCCTGCCGTTGTCCTGAGCAGAAGCCCCCCTCCCCATACCTGCTATTTGCAATGGGAGGAAAGCTCTTATAGTCATTTAGAAGAATCTTACCAGTTTATAAGGAAGATTATTATAGATCACAAGGAGAGAACAGGAATGGCCGAGCTATATTATAGCAAAAGTGCTGAACGGTAATCATTAGCAAGAGCTTACTTTTGAAAATAAACTTTTGCCCTTTGGACATTTGTATAACTGATCTGCAGATTCCCCAAAATTATTTTAATAGGATTTTAACCTATATCCAAATGGTATTTCTTCCACTAGCTTTTCACAAGGTTATCATTGTATTCAGGGACACAGGTCCTTTCCACACCAGGCAGTTTGCCTGGGATGGCCCCTGGCTGCTACCTGTGAAGCTATATGACGCACAAGGAGAGCCAGGGGTGGGGGGCATGGGATTTTCCTGGGAAACCGGAAACTAGAAAAATCCTGAATCTTCTGCAGCCCCTGGGAAGTTCTTGGGACCGCGGAAGAATGTGACCGGCCGCCCCGGTACTGCCACGCTTACTCAGGAGTAAGTGCGGCAGTACCGAGAGCCACGGAGCTACACCACGTGCCTCTGAGGCTATCAGGAGAGAGGGGGCACCAAAATCACTATCCCCAGGATGGCGGGGGAGGGGGCGTGATTGCGTGTAAGTTTTAAAAAAACTTACGTTTGCGGAGGAATGCGCATGCACTCTCCATGGATCATCTAAAGAAAAAAAATGGCTGTCGCATTGTGGTGTGTACAGGAGCGACGAACCTGGAAGTGGCTACTTCCGAGTTCGTCCGCTCCCTGCCCTCTACACAGTTATGGTGTAGAAAGGGCCACAGATTGCCAAGTACTGGAAACAAACAACATGGATTGGCTTCATGAATCATGCCCTGCTTGTGAGTTTCCAGAGTCATCTGGTTGGAGAAAGACTTGTAGTATTTGGTCTAACTTAGCAAGGGATTCTTAGCCTTTGGTCTGACTTAGCAAGGGATTCTTAGGTAAAGAATAAAAGAATAGGATTTTTAAACGGGGTTTTATAGGAGTACCACAAACATTACTAGAACTAACTAAGAGCAATGTTTATTCCCTTCCTATGCATGTTTAGACAGAAAAAGTCCTACAATTTCCAGCATTCTCCAGCAAGCCATCCTGTCTAGGGAATGCTGGGAGTTGTAGGTCTTTTCTGTCTAAGCATGTATAGGATTTCACCTTTGATGTCTAGATTTGTAATATTTTGTTTCATTTTCTGTTTAATCAGGGGACTCTCCCACTGTGGATAGAAGTGAGAAAAGATAATTTACCATATGTATACAGGCAATTCAGATGGGATTTTGCATACAGAGTTTATCTCTGCATGTTTTAGTTGGCAGCAGAATCTAGGAAAGCCTCCAAGAATGGCCAGTTTCATTTTGGATACTGGAATACAACAGTAGGTCTGCAACTGCCGTCCCCAGTCCATAACGGGGATCAAAGTCTGTCACTCCAAATAAAGTGTGGATTAAAGGATATTCAACATTGTTATGCTATATTCTAATATTGTCACTACAAATGAAGTGTGGATTAAAGGACATTCAACACTGTTATGTTATATTCTAATATTTGGATATTGAGTTCTTTCAAAACTTTTGTTAAATCATCATTGTTAAATTATTATTTATGTGTGTTATTGAAGATCAGATACACAGCCACTGAAGAAGGAGTCAGAAACGGTTTAGGACAAACCGGTATTACCGTTTGTGTATGTGTATTGTATTGTATTGTGGACACATTACTGTGTGTATTCCACATGCTGATTATTATTTGTTTAACAAGTTCCTCTATGTGTTCAACTGTTTAGAATACTCATTTTGTGGATATAACGAAAGTGTTGTGTATTCAACAGTCATTAACACTACTACCGTATTCCCTCAAATCTAAGACGCCATCGATTGTAAGACGCACCTAAATTTCAGGGCCACCATCAGGGAAAAAGCTTTGTGTCGATTTGAAGATGCACCTTAATTTCAGCACCCCTTCCCCCCAACCCAGTCACCTCCATTGCACGTCCTCACCGCTGCCACCGCTGCTCTGCACCGCCGCCAGTGCTCGCCTTGGCCTGGCAAGGCGTTGTTCCCAGTAACGAGGCGAGCGTTGCCAGCGGCGCGGAGCAGCTGTGGTGGCAGCAGCGAGAATGGGCGATGGAGGGGAGGGGGGAGGGCCCCGCAAGTCCCCCCTCCCCCTCCCCTCTTACCTTGATCGCTGCTGCCTCGGCCTAGTTCCCAGTAACGATGCTTTGCCAGGCCAAGGGGAGCGTTGTCATCGCCCGTCCTCGCTGCCGCCGCTGCTGCTCCCGCCGCTGCTGCTCCCGCCGCTGCTGCTCCCGCCGCTGCTGCTCCCGCCGCTGCTGCTCCCGCCGCTGCTGCTCCCGCCGCTGCTGCTCCCGCCGCTGCTGCTCCCGCCGCTGCTGCTCCCGCCGCTGGCAACGCTCCCCTCAGCCTGGCGAGGCGTTGTTACTGAGAACCCAGTAACGACGCCTTGCCAGGCCGAGGCGAGTGCTGGCGGTGGTGTGGAGCAGCGGCGGCAGCAGCGAGGACGGGCGACGGCAATGGAGGTGAGTGGGGAGGGGGAGGGTTAGGGCCCCGCAAGTCTCCCTCCCCCCTCGCAAGTCCCCCTGCCCCCTCGCAAGTTCCTCTCCTCCCTCACAAATCCCCCTCCTCCCTCGCAAATCCCCCTCCCACCTCGCAAGTCCCCCTCTCCTCTCGCAAGTCCCCCTCCCACCTCCCAGGTCCCCCTCCTCCCTCACAAGTCCCCCTCCCCCCTCGCAAGTCCCCCTCCTCTCTCCCCACTCACCTTGATCGCTGCTGCCTGGGCCTGAGAAAGAGGCCGAGATCTCAGGAAATCTCGCAAGATCTGGGCCTCCTTCCAGTACTGAAGACTTCCCAGGCCCAGGCAGCAGCGATCAAGGTGAGGGGGAGGGGGACTTGTGAGGCCCTTCCTTCCCCCTCCCCCTGCTCCTCTCCCCTCCCTTCCCTACTCACCTCCATCGCTGTCGCTGGTCGTTGTCGGCCCCCAGGGTCCCCGCAAGGGTGAGTTGCTGGGGTGGGGCTGCCGCTGCGGACAGAGCCTGCGGCTGGATCTCCTCCTCCCCCTGCTGCTGCTTGTGGGCTCCCTGGAGGCACCTGAGGAGCCACAGCAGCAGCAGCAGCAGCAGGAGGAGATCCAGCCGCAGGCCCCGTCCACTTGTTTCCTACCGCTGCGTGGAACAAGGGGGGGGGGAGAGAGAGAGGTAGGCAGAGTGACGCTTGGTTCTCTCTGCGCTGGGCAGCAGCAACAGCGGGGGGGCTCTGATGCTTCACAGGCACACACATCTTACACGGAGCCCCCCCCCACCGCCGCTGCTGTCGCTCCCGCACAGAGAGACCCAAGTGTCGCACTGCCTGCCTTTCCATCTCTCCCCCCTTGTTCCACGCAGTGGCGGGAAACAAGCGGCGGACGGGGGCTGTGTCTGGATCTCCTCCTCCTCCTCCTGCTGTTGCTGTGGCTCCTCAGGCACCTCCAGAGATCCCACGAACAGGGCAAGAAGGGTGACGGGACTGCGGGGGTCATGTGGCGGCGGCAATCGGCAGCAGCGGAGGACCCGGTAGGTCCGAGCTGGGTTTTTTAGGGGTTGGGTGGCTTTGTGGTGGGGTTTGTTTCAGGGTGGGGGTGGCGGGGGGTGTTTTAGTGCTGGAGGAGAGCGTGACTGTTTCCCCAGAGGTTTGCCCCCAGGGCCTGGTCGGCCTAGTTTGCCCCAGTTTTTCTGGTGAGGACCAGGAAACCCCTGGCAATCTGGTCACCCTAGGAGTCGCGGGGGGGGGGGGCATGCAGAGCCCTCCCGCCTCCTGCAAAAGCAGGAGAAATCCCGCAATTCTAAGTCGCCGTTGATTCTAGGACGCACCCCATTTTTATAGATGTAAACATGGGAGAAAAAGTGCATCTTAGAATCGATGAAATACGGTAGTTTTACTTTTATTAATGATTGCATTATTCAGTGCATTCAACAAATTGTTGAATTAGGAATGCTTTATATCCAGGGTGGAATCAATAAAATTAATTGTTAAATTATATATGTCCTTCTAGCATGCAGAATTTTTATACGATATGTAAAGAGAGTTCTTACATGAATGTAGCATTTTGAGATGCTGCACACATAGCAGTTATAGATGCCCAGACTCTTATCGGTGGACCCTCCACGGGGTTTCGTGTTAATATAGCCAGCAGATTCTGTGGCCAAGCTTTTCCTTGTTTCCCATCTAACATCCCAAACTTAAAGAGCTGCTGAATCTGTTTGGGATACAGTTGTACAACCAATGCAATGCTAGCATCAACAATGGCTGCAGTCCAACACACAGTTAAGCATGCATACATCCCATGCTTATACTGCAATGAGCCATAGTCATAAGATTTGGTCATTATAAAGCCTCCATAATGGAACCATACATTGTGGAAATTATGATCTCAACAGTCTAAACAGTGTATGGTTCCATTTTGTGTATTGGTTGGCTGGCATCACTGATGGCAATGTTGCTGTTGAGATTCAGCACCACCCCAGGCATTTTTTTCAGGGACACGATCTAGCTGTCTAGATAAACATCCATCTTGGAAGCATGTGTTTCATTCCAAGTTTTTATTTAACAAGAAATATGGAGGTTAAGACATAAACATTCAACTTTGCCCTAAGAAATGATCTAAAATTCCCCTTGACCTCTCTCATTCTCCCCAAAGTTGCAGCTGTACACAGCACTACCCCAGCCATGGATGTTGGATTGCACCTCTCCACTTTGCTCCTCCTTGCATCTTTTTGAATGGGGAGATGCAGAGATCCCCCTTTCCTGATGGGAAATTCTGGGAGAAGAGAGGAGGTCCTATTTGGGGTAGCAATAGATGTGCAGGAGGAGGGGGCAAATACAGACATGGATTTCCTTTGCAGTTTAGGCTGCCACTACAAGAGAGGTTTAAAGCTCTTTCAAGGCGCTTTAAAAAATTTACCTCTACAAGAACAGAGCGCAAATCGGGCGTAGAGGCGCGTTATCTCTCTGATTATGCGCATTATCGAATGCGCGTTAAATCACGAGTTTTATTTTGCTCCGGCCGTTAAAGCGCATTTTGACTATGTGAACAAGCGCTTATGTGCATTAACTACTTGTAAAGCGCATTTTGGTCATCCGTTAATGCGCTTCGCCGCCTCTCGCTGCCTCTCGTGCAGAGGGATTAGGCGTAAATGCGCTTCAGCGATTATGCGCATAATCGCCTAACCGGGCGCAAAAGTGAATCCTTGTAGAGGGGACCTTAATCTCATTCGCTCATCTCCAGAATTTACTTGGAAATAGCGGGAGGAGCAGGCTACAAAGGGAATATGATTTGCTTATGAGTGGGAAAGGGGAAATCATGAGTCTATGTATTCAAAAGTGTGTGGATGCTCTGCATGGGAATAAAGATGAGAACATATGAGCCCTGCTGCATCAAACCCAAAGCCCATTAAGTGCAGAATCCTGTTTCCCACAGTGGCCAACTGGATGCCGCTGGGAAGAGGCCCTGAAACAAGACAGGAGGACAATATCCTTCTCCTGTGCTTTTTCTCTAGAAACTGATGTTCAGATACATGCTGCCTCTGATTCTGGAAGTAGCATATAGCCATCATGACTAGTAACCACTGAAGTCTTAACTTCCAGGAAAAAAAACAATGAAAAGGATTTCTGAATCTTTAATAGTGACAAAGAAATGGATATATGCTTTGCCCTGTAATCAGCACAAAATTGCAAGGTAAAAGCCTTGGAATTTGCTTGCACACTTATTACACACAATAACATCTTATTATGTTCCTTCTTTTTTGATTAGCGATTGAGCTAATAGCCATGTGGGTAGGCTATGTGCTAAAGATGGACTATGATTGCTTTGATTCACTGTCACTGCTTTCAAGTACACCTGGTCTCCATTTGTGATTTTCAGCTGGGGAAGCTACCATCTGGATTGGCATGAGCCCTTTGAAACAGGGGGGGCGGGGGAGAGAGAGAGAGAGAGAGAGAATATATTTAAATTTAGGTTACAGTAAGCTTTTTTCATCTAATGAGACACTAGTTTTGTTTCTGCAAGGAACCAAATAACAATAACTTTGCTTAGAAAGAAAAATCTGCAGACAAATAGGAAATGGCTAATTTCACATGACAGTATGGAAATAAATGAAGTATACAAAGAGTATCAGCTAAGTTTTTAACATTTGCTGAATTCCTTCTCAGCTAACCATCCCCGCCCCAGCTTTTCAAGCTGAATGCCTAAAAAGTGGAGCAGTGAAAAAATAATCCTACTTGATGCAAAAGAACAGTGAAAAGAGCCAATGGATGTACATCCTGACAATACCTATGGTGGCTCATCTGATCCAGATTTTGAAAGCCATATGCTGAGACAAACCAACTGTTACTGACATGGCTGTGGTGGTGGTGGTGGTGAGGAAAGGTGGGTTGTGAGAACATTTAAATCCTCTTGCCATGAGGGTTGCAAGATCACATGGGGAAAAACTATGCCAGTGATGTACTTTGCTGGAGACCAGCAATACTGGTGTAGTTACTTCTCATCCATTCCAGTGAATGGAATGAGACTTAAGTTGTGACTTAAGTTTTCCCACATCTGCCTAGAGCCACCACCCAGTAGATGTAATATTTGGCAGCAGCCGGGCCATTTACAGAATGTTGTATCAGGCTTTCATCTTTTGAAACAGGTGAGTCCTGTTGGGCTTTGTAAGGTGGTATACAACAGAATGCTTAACCCGGAGCCTTAAAAGAACCTGATTATTTGGCAGTCATTCCTCTGAAGCCAGTTGGAGGCTGGCTATTTCATGTTAATAGCCAGTGTGGTGTAGTGGTTAGAGTGTTGGATTGGTAGTTAAGAGGTCGAGTTCTAGGTCCCACTCAGCCGTGGGAGCTAACTGGATGATTTTGGGCCAGTCACTGACTCTCAGCTCAACCTACCTCACAGGGTTGTTGTTGTGAGGATAAAATGGAAAGGAGGAGGATTAAGCCACCTTGGATTCCTTAAGGGATATAAATGTTATAAAATGAATTAGATAAATAGGCTTCAGTCTCAATTAGTTGCTTATTACAGGTCTGTGCTGATTTCAGGCATCTCTAATGTGCACCCAACGTCTGTGTTCTGCATTGACAATGTCTGGGAATGAGCATAGGAAAACTGATGCATGGTGTTACTGTGTGCAAATTGTTCTAAATTGCTAAAGCGAGTATTGTCCCAGTTTGTCTTACCACACTGCAGGATGGTGGGTGGCTGTAAAGTCTGTGGATGTGTCTGCCAGACTTGTTCACTCCCTGTGGTTCAAAATATTAGGTTTCCTTTCCCCTCCCTTTCCCCTCCTTGATTATACTTTGTTCAGCTCCACAGTTGTATACAGGAAGGAGTGATCTGTAGATTTTCTGCCAGGAGTACAGAAAGAGGATAGCTGTTATCTCACCCAGCTGGAGCTGAGCTAGGCTGACCATATGAAAAGGAGGACAGGGCTCCTGTAACTTTAACAGTTGTAGAGAAAAGGGAATTTCAGCCAGTGTCATTTGTATGCAATTAGTTCCTGGTGAAATTCCCTCTTCATCACAACTGTTAAAGGTGCAGGGGACCTGCCTTCTTTTGTATCTGGTCACTCTAGTATAGTGCCTGCACCTTTAACAGTTGTGATGAAGAGGGAATATCACCAGGAACTAATTGCATACAAATGACACTGGCTGAAATTCCCTTTTCTCTACAACTGTTAAAGTTACAGGAGCCCTGTCCTCCTTTTCATATGGTCAGCCTAGCTGAGCTCAAATGTTTGTGGCTGGAATTCTATGTTCATTGTTCACTAATGTTCATTCTTGATATCACTGTACATGGCTAACGTAACCATCTTAGGATGCAAGCCTTTGTATGTTTAGACAGAAAAAGGCCTAAAACTCCCAGCATGCCCCAGCCAGCCATGCTGGCTGGGGCATACTGGGACTTGTAGGTCTTTTTTCTGTCTAAACATGCATAGTATTGCGCCTTTAATCTCTCTAGGATCAAAGACAGTTCTGCTATATATCTTCAAAATGTGTACATTTCATCACTTGAGTGGTGCTTGTTTGTCTGCCTCCAAGAGCTATTGAAATCCTCCATTCTCTCAGCAGTTTGCACGATAGGGATAGGATTGGGAAAGAAAATGGAAATTGATCAAGCTCTCCTCAACATTGAGAATTAGAATCAGCTGAGAATGAAGATTGTAGTGAGCTAATTCAAATCTGAGGGGTATGTGATTTGGGCACAGAATAGAGGGAAATTATCCTGTGGGGTGTATTGGGGTCTTTCAGAATAGTGAGGGGTATTTGCATCATGATTAATTTAGAAGATAGATTCAAGATAATAAGTAGTTTTGCTTTGAATGGGAAGTATGAGATGAAAGTTAGGTATGTGGATTTTTGCTTCTGTTTTAGCTGGATTGTTTTTGTTGTTTATTTGTTTAAAATATAATGTTACTAATGGATCTATGGCAATTTAGGAATGTCATGAGCCACTTTGGGGACTCTAACAGAAAAATATGATGCAAATCTACTAAACTAAATTATACAATATGGAAATGGCATGCTCGTAGTCTGGTTAAATGTCCTTGCTACTCATAGCCTACTGTCTACTTGCACAGTCTTTCTTTTAACTGTGTCTGTTCCAGGCCCTTGGGCTGGAGGAATTTTCTGCTTTTTCCTTTCCTTTTTAAAAATCAGCTCTCATACCAATGAGTTCTTCTGAATATGTCTCCATGTAGCAAATTATATATTTAATTCTCTCTCAGAGGAGGTATGTCTACTTTTGTGTAAAAACCAGAATTTATGGCCAACCAGTCATTCACTTATACTTTGACCTTTCCCTTAAATACTTTGGGAAAAGATTGCTGAATTTTGTCACTTTGTTTACTATTATTGATTTATTTCCTTTAAAGTAATCATTTAAAAGGAGAAGTTGTTATTAATTTATTTATACTCTAGACTGTAGGGCTTAACGTATAAATATAGTTCCTTATTTATAGAGCAATTAAAGAAAGTTGAGAAGTTGCTTCAAGTTATAGAGAATCCTTCAATAGCTTGATTTGAATATTGATTAATGGATTTCTGTTCTTTTCATGTTCTTCTCCTCTCTCTCCACTCCGAGGCCTAAATTATACTAAGTCACAATAAACTTGGTGGTATTTACTTCCAAGTAAACATGTCCAGAACTGTGTTTTTAAGATTACTACAGGGCATGCTGTCTTCTATAAGTTTAACAAATGTTCATGGAAAATATTCATTAACTGGCACTGGATTTTGTTTGAAGACGTTAGAGATGGTGGTTTGAAAACATTTAATCTCCCCTATAAGGACAAATATGCTACTACCAGATTGAATGATATCTTCATATTGAATACTGCTGACATCTGCTTACTTGCATTTGTCATCATTATGTAAAACACCGTATGTCAGGAAGAAATGCCGTTCAGCATAACAGTGGAGCAGTCCTGTGTGAAGCATCAGCCATCTGTGATAATTTTTGAACAAATTTAGAAGAATGTCTGGTTTCTTACAGAAGAGCAAGGATAATATTTGGCCTTACACTATTTTTTTGAAAATAAAGGAATAACATTACCTGTTCAATATGTTTGTTTCAATTTTGTATCTTTTGATCCATTATGAATTTGCATCAGGTCAGTTTATTTGATTTGATTGTCAGTGAGCAATATACTAGGACCTACAATAGTAAGCCTTATCGATATGCCTCTTATTTGTCAGTGTATATCTGTTCTTATATTAATAATTTGTCTGTAATCTAGCCAAGCAAAGAGCTTTCTGCACCAGTAGGCATCTTTTCAAAGTCTCCTGTTGAAGAGGAATATAAAAATCTGCATGCATCTGTCCAATTGAATTCAATTGGGCTGGATGAGGAAAAACAAACTGAAGCTGAATCCAGACAAGACGAAGGTGCTTGCTGTCAAAGGCCCCAACCTGGGTTTGGAGGTGTGTCAACCAGTTCTGGATGGGGTTACACTCCCCCTGAAAGACTGTGTTCGCAGCTTGGGGGTACTCCTGGATCCGTTGCTCCAAATGACAGCCCAGATAGATGCGACGGCCAGGACTGCCTACTATCAGCTTCGGCTGATACACCAGCTGCGCCCCTTCCTAGAGTTGGAAGACCTAAAGACGGTAGTGCATGCGCTGGTAACTTCGAGGCTCGACTTCTGCAATGTGCTGTACATAGGGCTACCTCTGTGCCTAGTCCGGAAACTTCAACTAGTTCAAAATATGGCAGCCAGGTTGGTCACCGGTACACCTAGGGGTGACCATATTACGCCAGCTTTAAAATCGCTCCACTGGCTGCCAATTAGTTTCAGGGCGAAGTATAAAGTGTTGGTTATTACCTTTAAAGCCCTACATGGTTTGGGTCAAGGTTACCTGTGGGATCGCCTTCTCCCATACAATCCGCCCCGCACGCTCAGGTCCTCTGGGAAGAATTTACTACAGTCGGCCAAGACTAGGCTGACAACCGTTACCCAGAGGACCTTTTCTTCTGCCGCTTCCAGACTGTGGAATGACCTGCCGGAGGAGACTCGTCAACTTAACAGTCTTTTAGAATTTAAGAAAGCCATAAAGACTGTTCTCTTCCGGCGGGCATATCCAGTGGAATTTTAGAATGTTTTTAGGATGTTTTTAGGATGTTTTAATGCAGTTTTAATAATGTGTGTCATGTTTTAATCAGTTTTATGTATTTTATCATATTGTTGTTCCCCGCCTCGATCCAAACGGAGAGGCGAGTAAGAAATAAATTATTATTATTATTATTATTATTATTATTATTATTAGATGATGATGATGATGATGATGATGAATTATGTAAAATTTCAGTTGGTGCTCCCTTCATAAGGTACCTTAGGAATTGAACAACTCCTTGTAGTACGTAATTAACTTAACAAATTTATAAAGCAGTAGTGGAAGACAGGCTATATGAACAGGATGAAGTTGACCCTTCAGCACACTCTACAGAACCAACCAGATTTTTATAGTCCAGATCCTAGTCTAAATACTTCTATACATGTTTAACTTGACTAATATGAGTCAAAACTTTTCTTTTCTCCCAGGCATTTTAACAGCTTAAGTTGAGGTTTTAACTGAATTTCTGGCCAGGCTTAAAGTTTTAAATGTTTTAAATATTAGTTGTTTTTCTGTTTTATGGTTTTAAATTTTGTATATCTACTTTTTAATGTTCAATCTTTTAATTTTTGTAAACCGCCCAGAGAACTTTGGCTATGGGGTGGTATGTGAATGTAATTATTATTATTATTATTATTATTAATAATAATAATAATAATAATGTGGTTTCCTCATTGAAAATCATAGTGGGAAAGTTTAGCTGGTACTTTCAGTGATATAGAAAGTAATAAAAATGTTGTTGCAGC
This sequence comes from Anniella stebbinsi, assembly GCA_029215795.1. NCBI lineage: Eukaryota > Metazoa > Chordata > Lepidosauria > Squamata > Anniellidae > Anniella > Anniella stebbinsi. The sequence goes on from JARDYH010000003.1 coordinate 54,568,901, forward strand.
CCTGAACAGCAACAATAAAGGGAGCTCCTGTCCTCAAGTCAGGTCTGGGTATGATGGTATGCTGGATGGAGGAAGGTGAGAGGAACAAGTAAGATGGCTATTGGCGGCAGGATGGGGAGGCTTCTCCAGGCCAGGCCACCTTATGTCCCAATTTAGAATTTCCTGCTCATTCAACAGCACTTATAGTGGGGAGGGAGCCTTAGCATGGAAGACCTGGGTGAAGACATCTTTCCGCAGTTCCACCTTCTCTGCATATAAAAAAGTGGTCCCTTAGGAGGGATACTGGGTTTGAGCTGCATCAGTCTGCCCTGTCAGAGGGCTTTAGATCACTCATCCTGCACTGGAAGTTCTGAGAATGTTGTTTAGTTGCTGGTTGATTAGTCCAAAAGTCAAATTTTTCCATGCTTGTAAAATGGCCTGGGTGTTCTCACATTCCTCTAGCAACCTGAAAAAGCTATAAGGGTGGTTACTGTATGAATGTGGCAAGATCAAGATATAGTTGACATTTTGATGGTGCAAGGTGCATGTTCTGATCACTTTTTATTTGTGATGCCAATCACAACTTGATGGAGGTTGGAGTATCAACTTGAGACAGCAACTGGGGGTTATAGCGATAAATGGGAAGGGACATCCACAGTCCTCAAAAGGGAGGGTCTTCTTGACAGGTTTCGCAAACAAAATATTATGCCCAAACTAATCCTGCAATAAGGGAGGGATTTCAAACTGATACTCCCAGGGGATTCTCAAAGGAAAGGAGTGTCTGCCCTGCATCAGCCTGTCTCTGAACTTGAGGTCTTAAGCATACTTCAGGTTTCCAAACCAATTATGGCATTAAGTTGTAGCTTTGTTTTAATTCCAATTGTGTATGTGTCAATTTGTCTCTATGCCTCACCAATTCTTTCACTCCATGCACACCCGCACACCACAAAAATCTCAAACAAATATTCCAGCTCAATTTGTTAAGTGTCATTTTTGTATTTGATTTTGGTACATTGTATATATTATGACAATAATAATAATAATAATAATAATATATTTATTTATTTATTACCTGCCTCTCCCTCCGGATCGAGGCGGGGAACAACATCATCATAAAACACACAAAACTGATTAAAAATACATAAAACCAATATATCATTAAAATACCAATAAAACACCAATAAAACACTTAAAATTCATCTGAGTAGGCCTGCCAGAAGAGCTCAGTCTTTATAGATCGTTTAAATTCCTGAAGACTGGTAAATTCACGGATCTCTCCCAGCAGGTCATTCCATAATCTGGGAGCGGCAGAAGAGAAGGTCCTCTGGGTAACAGTTGTCAGTCTAGTTTTTGTTGACTGTAATAAATTCTTCCCAGAGGACCTAAGCGTGCGGGGCGGATTGTATGGGAGAAGGTGATCCCACAGGTAACCTGGACCCAAACCATGTAGGGCTTTAAAGGTAATGACCAACACTTTGTACTACGCCCGGAAACTAACTGGCAGCCAGTGGAGAGATTTCAAAGCTGGTGTAATATGCTGAGTGTCTGCCAAATAAGTCTATCTTGGACAGAGCTGGGGAACAATGATCCATAAAGAATTTTTGGTCAGGCCCATGGCCCCCTTCCATCTCCCTCTGTCTTCCATCTTCTCACAGAGGCAACTGGATCGCAATGAGAACAGAGTGTGCACAAGAGAGAGAGATGCAGGTAGGCATGCAGGCACATGAGTGAGCTTAGAGCCTCAAGCACAGACTATGGAGGCTAGAGCATCTTTCTGAAACACATTCTAGCTGCTGTGCTGTGTGTCGGGCCTCTGTGTGTGCCTTCCTCTAGCCTTTTCTCTTTGCCATGATACAGTCGCTGCCATGATGTGAATGAGAGAGACACCAAAAGGCCCGAATTGAAGTGGAGTGTGGCGGCAGTGTGGAGGAAGGTGGATGGAGAAAGGCAGGGGGATAGTTGCACCCCAAAGGGAGATTGAGGGAGGAAAAGCCTGTGCAAATTGGATGGGTGGGTATGGATGGGTGGGTAGGAAAATTTGTGTGTGGGGGAGATGGAGCTAAGGAGAGGGAAAGATGATCTGAAGTGACTTTGTTCTGCCTTTGGCCCCACCCACCAGCAGCATGCAACTCTCCTAACTTTACCTCTGAGGGAAGGTGGCTCTTGGCAGAAAAAGTGTTCCCCACCCCTGATCTGGACAAACCGAAGCATATGCTGCTGCTGATGTGTAAACAGTTTCTTGTTAAGCAAGGACGCCAAAAATGTGCTTGCCAGCTTGTTACTGGTGAACACATCTTTTATTCTGAAGAGATCCCCTGCCTTCTTCCTCCTGTGATCTCCCTGGCCTTGGAGAAGTTCAGAAAACAGTGCAATGCGCTGTGCTTTTTGGACTTGCCTGAAGTCAGTGCAAGTTCAGGATATCCCCCTCCTTTCGCAACGGAAGGGTGGGTGAGAGGGCTCTCAACCCCACACTCAGCTTTTGAGAGTCTCCGAACGCAACAAATCTCACAGCTTTCCAATGGTCAAACTAGACCTGATGCATCAGTAGGAAACCAGTCAGGGTTGTTGTTGCTGCTGCTGTCGTTGTTTAAATTAAATAATAGCAACCACTAGGCTGACCATATGAAAAGGAGGACAGGGCTCCTGTAACTTTGTTGTAGAGAAAAGGGAATTTCAGCCCGTGCCATTTGTATGCAATTAGTTCCTGGTGAAATTTCCTCTTCATCACCACAGAAAGTTGCAGGGGCCCTGCCTTCTTTTGTATATGGTCACTTTAGTATAGTGCCTGCACCTTTAACTGTGGTGATGAAGAGGGAATTTCACTAGGAACTAATTGCATACAAATGGCACCGGCTGAAATTCCCTTTTCTCTACAACTGTTAAAGTTACAGGAGCCCTGTCCTCCTTTTCATATGGTCAGCCTAGCAACCACCCTTTTCATAATAGGCCCTTATTGCCATATCTACACACCTAGCCCTCAACTGCTAGCTAGGAGAAGAAAGGGGGTGCACACTTTTTTCCTCTGTTTTTTAAAATTATTCATGTAAGTCAACCAATTAAGAAGACAGGCAACTAAATGTTATTTTGCAAATAAAACACCCCAAAGCAAGGTGCTAATTGTCCATATTAGATGAGAAAAATAGCCCTAAGGGAATTAGTTGTCTGTGGCACCAGGAATAGCAAATGGGAAATTGGCAAGCAATGTAACCCTCGGTTGAAGATAAACCCAAAACTTTACCACATGTGCAAAACTTAAGCAAAACTTAAGCAAAAATCTTTATTTTAATAAAGATGTATGTTAGCAAGCTTGAAAATCTTCATGCTGAGCAAAGAAGGATTGGCAGAACAATGATATTTATTTCTGGGACTCTGCCTAGAGGCTGAGGCTTGCAGCTAAACAAGGAAGCTTTGATTTCCATGCACTGTTTAATGAACCACAAATGTTGTGTGTGGTAACTAGTTCTATGATTTTAAATTTAAAACATGATGACACAATCACAAGTCTTCTGCAGTAGTAAGATTTCAGTTCATCCCAAGGTAATTTCATTCAGTTGATAAGATCCAGGACAACTTTTTATTTTTTTTAAATGTAGTATATATCTGGTCTTGCTGGAGAATTTAAAAGGCTTGGTAAAGGTTTAAGAAGGTTTTTTTGGACACATTTTGTACCAGTTGAAATTTGCAGATCATCTTCAAAGGCAGCCCGACATAGAGCACATTACAGTGGTCCAGTCTGGATGTAACAAGGGCATGGATAATTGAAACCATTTCTGCCCTTTCCAGATAGGAACATATTTGGTACACCAGCCTAAGCTGGCAGCAGGCACTCCTAACCACCACATCTACCTGTGCCTCCACAGGTAGTGCTGAGTCCAGAGTCCTATTCAGGCATCTGGGAATGAAACTGTGGAGGGGACATGGGGAGACATGCTGCTGGCTCCATCTCCACCCTCTCTGGTTACAGTCGTCCACATGATAAGGAGCACTGATTGCATAGGGCTTTTCATTGCATGGAGGACTGTAACTGTGTTCAGCCAGACACAGTTACAGCCTCTTTTCAGTTGTTACTTGTCAACATGGGGAGGTTAGGGTGGTGGGGCCAGGACTGGTGTGCGTGTAACCTCCATGGTTTCAGTGTCCAAATACCTGAATAGGTGCCCAGGAGGCCCCCAGTCTTAGGCTGACTAGATGTCTGGTTTCAATTGTCCGGGGAAATGCACCCTCCCGCACTCCATTTGGGCCTTTCCTTAGCTGCTGGCACAACGACAACCAAAAAGAAGCCCTAAGCCCTGCCCACACCTCCATCCAGGGTCTCATGGTTGATGCTATGATGTTGACCAAAACCTGGTCCTGATGGCACATCAGCATCCAGATCCAGCATCTTCATCTTCTTTGGATTAACTCTTTCTCTCCAGTCCATTCCCCTGAAATCCAAATAGAAGCTGCTGAGGGGAGATTTTTGTTCTGACTGTGGCAGGGAGAGAAAGAGTCTTTGCACCACCCCACCTCAGCTCAAATTTCATTAATTTTATCCATGGCATAGTATTAACATCAGTCTGTTTGGTCCCTAACAAGGTAGAGGCTCAAGCGCTACCTCACTTTGCCTTGGCACAAGTTTCCTCACCAGCTAGACTGTTCTTAAGACAGCTTATTTTGTTTATATCCAGAATATATTAATTTTGTTTATATCCAGAATATATTAATACATAAACATCTAAACTGCTTTCATTTGAGTCTGAGTCCTTTCTTGTGATGCCAAAATGGGAGTTGAGTTCTGTATGGAAATTTAGCCGGAAAGGAACCTCTTTCCAGAGCAAATTCATTCTCAGTTGCTGAGTTACAGGGTCAACTGAAAGGCAGAGGTGCAAAATTTAGCTGTGTTTCAGCAGAGGCTATAGATATTTCTATTGAGGAAATCAGCTAGTGACACACTGGGAGAGAACACTGTATACAAATAAATCACTTTTGACACATCCCTTGTGCAACTGGGTTTCTCAGGCTCCGCAATGCATTGGGACATACTATTATTACTTCCCATATGATTATGTGTTTGCATATGCTGTCACTATCCATTGTGGGAATGAGCCATTTGAACGCGATCATTTTCCTTTAGAAATATCCTCCTCTCTTTCTTCCAAAGTGAAATGCTGTATTTTTTGTGATTTCAAAGCTTATTGAATTTGAACAGCAAATGAAAGCAATTTTCTCTTTTCCCCTCATCTGTCTACAGTGCTGGAATTAAAGTGGAGGAAGAGTGGGAGGGAGGAGAACATGATGTGGCTGGCCGTGTTTATTGGACATTGAGACACAAATGTGCATGAAAGAGGCATAGATAGAGCTCTGGCTGTCCAGTCTAGTTAGCATCTAAAATTCAAGCCAGCTTCTGCAGCTTCTTAGTATGAGGAACAGCTGCCAAAGAGGTTTTTTTTTTAAAAAAAGAAAGAACTGAGTACTATTCAAAGTCACTTCACAGCTTATGTGGCAGTCAAACATGTCTAGTACTTCATGTACACACTCTTTGGAACCACAGAAAGCACTTGTTTGAAAACTGAATTTCTTTTATATTTTTGGTTAATGGTTTGAATCTTGACTGAGGTGGTTGAACTTAATGGCCATAGAAATCAGTGGGACATGATTTAGTCATAATTTGGTTCCCCTTGAAAAAAATGGGGCTTAAGTTCAAGTAATGTGCAGTGCAATCCTGTACATGTTTACTCAGAAGCAAGCCCTACATAATTCTGTGTGGCTGGCTCCCAGCTAAGTATGTTAATGGGATTGCATCCTTAGTTTGGATCCAAGTTATTGATCGAGTTCACATGATCACGGCAGGGGAAATAAAGCACAGTGGCTTTATTTTCCCCACCTCATAGGCCAGGGGATTTGCATAATTATCCTCCCTGGTGTGGCTTGCCATGTCGTGTGAATCTGGCAAGGGTGGCTTGTTGCCGTGCTGGCAAGGGTAATTATCCAAAGCCCAATGGTACATGCAGTAGGGGAAATAAGCCACCATACCTTATTTCCTTAACTATGATTGTGGAACTGGTCAGTGTAAATAAGAACTCCATGATTAAATATTTTACAGCACACAACAAAAGCAATAGTAATGTTGTACACAACTGTAATTCTGTTGTCTTGACTGCCTGCTTTTGGATGCCTGTTGTACACAATACAAGATGTTGCAGAAAATATTCCATTTTCCATTCATAAATGCTGATGTTGGAGAAAATTGAATTTTTGGTGTTGACTTAGTAGCATAATCTCAAGCTCTTGTACATTTTAACATGCAGGGAGATTTAAATTTTGGATTTATGTTTCTGAGAGGTTTTAAACAAGGCAGCTTTTCAGTGAACGTTCCAAAAAAGTTGCAGGACTGTTGTTTGCATGTCTTTGATGATGATGATTATCTTTATTTGTAACTCGCCTTTTGCCCAATATTGGTCCTCAAGGCGGCATTACAAAATTAAAACATATACAGTTAAAAGCTATAAATAGAAATATACAAACATTTAAAATATAATTAAATAGGTTACAATATTAAGGTATTTCCACATTTAAAATATATATTAAATTTTAAAAATCTTAACATAGATGGAGGTCCACATTATTCATCAAAGGCCTGCTGGAATAAGAAAGTTTTTGCCTGCCTCTGAAAACATATCAAGGAGAGAGGCAGTTTAGCTTCCCTGGGAAGGGAGTTCCAGAGCCTTGGATCAGCTACCGAGAAGGCCCTCTCCCGCTTACCCATCAGGAGTGCCTGGAATGTTGGTGGGACTGAGGGAAAGGCCTCCCCAGAAGACCTCAGGGGACTGGCAGGCTTATATGGGAGAATACGGTCTTTCAGATAACCTGGACCCAAGCTGTACTGGGAGGGCTTTATAGGTGATAACCAGCACTTTGAATTGTGCTCAGAAACAGACTGGAAGCCAGTGGAGATGTTTTAACAGGGGAATTGTATGCTCCCTGTAGCCAGCCTTGGTTAGCAATCTGTCTGCAGCCTCTTTTCAGCTGTTATCTGTCAACATGGGGAGGTTAGGATGGAGGGGCCAGGTCTGGTGTGCATGTGACCTCCACGGTTTCAGTGTCCGAATAGGTGCTATTAATTATGCTTATCTCTATGACCAAGAAAGTAAAATATTTGTCATAAATGTGGGTAATATTTAGACAAGGTGCATGGCCAGTATAGCCACTTCTTGGGGGGGGGGGGGGGAGGAAGCTGCAGATATCTTCTCTTAGAAATAGATGCATAATAATCTCATACATTTTCATGTACTTTAACATGCAGCTTTACATACCCCTGTACAGAAGGAAAATGGTCCAATTCCTCCAAGGTGTGGTATCTAATGGCGTCTAGGTGCTAGCATTAATAAAGATGCACTAATGAAAACAAAATTTGGTGGCACAGCTGCAAGAATGGGTGCGGGTTTTTTTGTTTTTGTTTTTTACCAACAGCAAATCTCTGCTTTCGCCCATTGTGCTAGTTATGTTGTATATATAACATTATATATTAAACAGGTACAGGTAAAAATGCATATTATTCAAATGCTTCCAAAGTTAATACTCAATTGTTCACTTAGAAGACGTTGGCCCCATTCAGAAGACACCTTAAACCATGGCTTTAACTATGGTGACTAAGGCTTTTTGCCATAGTCACTGTGGTTAAAGCTGTGATTTAAGGTGTCTTCTGAACATGGCCCAGCTTTCTGGCTTAACCACCATGGTTAAAGCTGTGGTTTAAAGTGACTTCTGAATGGGGCCAGTGACTTAAGCTGCAATCCACCAAATATTGTTCTCAGTATATCATTGAGATGGGTAGGGATGGAGAGGAAATGCTTGTTGCCAGATGAGAATTCTTAATCAGGCAGGTGAAGCAGCATTGTAAAAATGACAGGATTGCTTATGGAGTTGATACTTGATGATAAATGTTTGCATCAATAGCACCTATCTTTAATATCTGTATGAACTGAGAGTGGAGCAACAGATATATAAATGATACAATGATAAAAGCATTTGACAGGGACCTGTTGTGATAATTTGAGGATAAAATTGCTTGACTTCATGCCAGCTTGAATGCTGTTATAGTACAGTATCTGGTGAGGTACCAAGTGCATTGCAAGGGATAGATTTTAGTTTTTGGATGCCTCTACAAGAGCAATTTAAAGCTCTTTCAAGGCGCATTAATTTTTTTACCTCTACAAGAGCACAGCGCAAATCGGGGGTCGAGGCGCTTTTTCTTTCCGATTATGTGCATTATCGAATGCATGTTAAATAGCGAGTTTTAATTTACCATGGGCGTTGAAGCGCCTGATGACCATGTAAACAAGCGATTCTCTGCATTTAAATACTTTAAAGCGTGTTTCATACAACTGGTAATGTGCTTCACCGCCTCCCGTGTATAGGGGTTTGGCGTAAAAGCGATTGTGAGAAGATGCGCATAATTGGATAACCGAATTCTTGTAGAGGGGACCTTTGAGAGATGGGGATGTAGACAAGACTTTTGTAGCTGTTGGCTTTGACCTGCTCTCTCGATCCTTGATCATCCTGGGTTATTTGAGCTAGACAGGAGGGGTTGGCTGAGTAGATCCAGGGAGCGATGAATGCATCTTTGCATGATGGCGTGGTGCCTGCCACCTTGAAGGAGGTGATGGTACGTCCATTCCTGAAAAAGCCCTCCCTGGATCCAGAAGTTTATACCATCTCCCAGTCACTAATATCTCTTCCTTGGTCAAGGTGCATGGAAGGTGGTGGTTGGGTAGCTGCAGATTATTTTGTGTGAGTTCAGGCCTGGTTTTGAGACTGGAGATGTACAATACCTGGACATTTTGAGACCATGGAAAAAAACCTGTTTTCCTTGAGGAACAAAAAGGATTTTTTGGGTGGGGGGGGGAAGGAAAAATAAGCAATACTTATTTTTAGCGCTCTTTACATATCTAAAGTCACTTTGTTGCTTTAGGACACCCTTACCCTTCTGATATTTTGGACTTCAGCTCCCATCAGCCTCAGGCAGCACGGCCAATAGTCAGGAATGCTGTGCACTGTAGTCCAAAGCATCAAGAGGGAACTGGGTTGGGGAGGCCTTCTTTAGGACCATAAAACAATCTTTCTGTTCCTAAAGTTATTTTTATGAATAATCAGTTTGCTCATAAAATTATCATTACATTTTAAAACTTTAAAAATTAAACTGAGTTAGTAAGTGTTTTAATCCTCTCTGTAAGATTCCCAGCATAGTTATTTCTTTCATTCCTTATTAAAATTATTAATCTAAAGTATATGTTCCTGATAGACATTTATGTTCAGTTTCCCTAAATGTGAGTAGAGTCACCATTGTGCATTCCTGACAGTAAATGTGTGTTCTTGTTCTATAGAGTCCTGCATTTCTGATGATCCAGCAGTCATCTATTCAGACAATAATTACAATTTTTCCCTCATAGCTTCATTATTTCCAGACATTTTACATATCTATTCTTTCTATAAAAGAGTTCTTACTACATACTTTTTAGAAATCATGGGGGTGAGGAGTAAAAATTGGGTAACAATATATAAATACTTTTTCTTAAATTCTAAAAGAAAATATTTCATAATCCAATTTTTCAAATTTTTCAGAAAAAATAAAAATGGTCTTCAGAAAGACAACAAAAATGTGGTTTTTTTTGGTCTAATTTCCCAGTTTTTTTCTGGACCTTCACATCTCTGAAATAGAATAAGCTTTAGTAGACCTGATAGATTACCTGTTGCAGGAGAAAGAGACAAAGGGAGTGTCTGTATTGATCCTGATTGATGTCTCAGTGTTTTTTGATACTGTTCACCATGGTATTCTTTTGGATTCCACGAGTTGGGAATTAGAGGCACTGTGCTACAGTGGTTCTGTTCCTACTTGTAGGGATGGTTCCAGAAAGTAGCTTTGGGGGACAGTGCCTCAGCTCTCTGGCAATTGTGCTGCAAGTTGCCACAGGATACCTTCTTGACCTCCATGCTATTCAACATCTATTTAAAGCTGCTGAGGGTGATCATTAGAGGTTTTGGGGCAAAGAAAGGTTTCTCTGTAACATCTCAATCTGGAAAGCCTGTGCATGGTCTGAACCAGTACCTAGATGCAGTAATAAGTTGGATGAGAACCAACAAACTGAGACTGAATCCTGACAAGACATAGCTTCATTGGGTGGAAGGGTTGCAGGTACAGGAATTGGGGAGTTTGCTTGTTCTAGATGTGGTTACAGTCCCTCTGAAAGAACAGGTGTGTAGTTTGGGGGTGTTCCTGGATTCATCTTTGTCATTAGAGGCCTAAGTGGCTTCTATGGTGACAATCACCTATTATCAACTCAGGTGGGTATGTCAGCTATGCCCTTTCCTGGAATACCATGGCCATTGTTGTTCATGCATTGGTAACCTCATGTTTAGATTAATATAATGTGTTTTTTGTGGGGATCCCCTTGTGCTTGGTCCAGAAGCTGCAGTTGGTGCAGAACATAGCAGCCAGGATGCTGGGTGGAGTGTCTGGACACGCACATGATACACTACTGTTGAAGCAACTTCACTGGCTACCTATTAGCTACTGAGTCAAGTACAAGATTTCACTGTTGGCATATAGAGCCCTGTATAGCTTGAGACCGGGTTACCTGGTAGATGGCCTGCCCCAATACAGAGCTATGTGATCAATAAGATCATCAGAGGATGATTGGTTGTACCACGACCTGCAGATTGCTGTCTCAGAGCAACTAGGAAGCAGGCCTTCTTTGTGGAACGACCTCCATGCTGGTATTCAAGAGGCAACAACTGTAGCATGCTTTAGGCATCAACTAAAGACCCATTTCTGTACACAGGCCTTTCCTGAATGAGTGTGCTGCCTCTTCTAATTATGGTCGTTTCTACACCAGGCTGTTTGCCTGGGATGGCCTCCGGCTGGTCTCTGTGCGCCGATGGTGTGTATTAGGTACTTCTGGGATTGCCCTCCCTCCCTCCCTCTACACCCCTGTGGTGTAGAAAGGGCCTATGTGTTATAGTGATTTTAATTGATTTTAATGTTTTATTAATGTTTTATATGTTTTTGTGATTATTAGCCTTTTAATTGTATCTTAATGCATATCATAATATATTTCAATGTAATTTTCTTGTAAACTGCATAGAGGTATTTTTAAAAATATGGGCAGTGGTATATAAATCTAATACATACCTTGGAATGCAAGTTTCTTGAGATGTAACTTCAGTGACCAGTGTCAAAAGAATTTCCATGTGACTTCCTGAGACACAAATTTAGAAGCTTTTTCCAGGGTAGCTGCAAGTCAAGTCTCAACCTGTCAGGAAATATATCCCCTAAAATTAATTGAACAGGGCACTATTCATAACATTCAAAGGAAAAGTAAATAGCTTTCAACTATTCACACTTTCCAATGTGGATGTAATTGGTTATTATAATTCTCAATTCAGGCAAAAGACCTGTCTCTCTAAAAGCCTATATTTGTGCTATAGATCACTCTTTTAATAAATGAACAGAAAGTTAAGCTGTCATCTTGCCTAATTGAAATGAATTATATGAGCATAATTAAACCAACAGAGTGCCTTGTAAGAATATAAACTGCAATAAAAGTCCATTTTATGGCTAGCTTGACCTCTCAGACATATGGCTCTGTCTGTCATTTTTTATTTTCATGGTACCAAATCATATATTTGAAGAGAGCTGCAATTTCTTCCTTGCACATATATTTAATGAAGTTGGTATTTAGCCATGTAACAATTTGTGACTATCACTGTTTGCGATTTTTGTATATAGCAGATAGTTTCCTATTTTAAAATTATTCAGCAGGCATAGTACAACATTATAATTTCTCAATTTTCTCAGATTTTTTTTAAAAAAGGCTTCATCAATCTGCTAGATTGCTGGCTTGAAGTTATTTTTCTTATGCTATGGAATTAATATTGCTGCCACCCCCTTGAATACTTTGCAGTGCAACAATAATGTATAAAAATATCTGGCACCCTTAGTGGAAATGTGATGTCTAATCTTGGATTTATTTAATAAAATATTCAAGTAGTTGTAACCATTTAACATTTTGTTTGGCCAATCATTCTTTTCTTTTTTATTTTAATGAAAAAGGAGCAAATAGTATATATTGTATATATTTAACTTAAACTATATATTTATTGTGATCATAGAAATAAAAGTAGTATGATGTATAAGAACATTAAAAATGAAGCATGTCCTTAGACTCCTTTGTGTGCATGTAATAATAACTCAGTTTGTTAGTGAAAATGCAGAATTGTTTCACTTTACAACATTTTAGGTTCCTTTAGGGTGGCCACTTGTGAATCACCAAAAAGAGGACATAAATCACCAAAAAAGAATGTCTATTTGCATAACATTTGCATATGCTGATATACATTTACAGATGCAAATGTAGAAATCATTATAATTTAAAGAGATATGATATTTCACCATAGTGTGTATGACTGTGGCCAGGTGACCTGTTTGCCTTGTTCAGTCTGCTGTCCAGCTGCTGTTGATGGGCAATTTCAAGGCCCAGTTCTTTCTTCTAATGGTTCTTTATCTTTATTCCAAACTTGGACTAGACAGCAGACTGATACCATCAAAATAGAGGACAGTCCTCTGGCAGCCCTTCAAGCAGAGGACTGCCCTCTGTAAAAGAGGACACATGGCCAGCCTAGGTGCCTTACCTGAAACAATTGAAAATGATGTTCTGATCTAGAGAGCATCTTGCTGTTAAGATAATTATTCGAACTGTGAGTTTAAAAGCTTAAGGGAGTGCTACATTTTGACATAATAGATTTTGTGGGCCAGTGAGAAGTTTGGAGTGACCTTTAAGAAGCCAGCTTAATCACATGCTTAAGTGTTGCTGAGTTGAAAGTGACCTAATTTGAAGAATGTGCTTCCTAGATGAGAATGTCAGATATGAAATTGGAGGCTATATCTCGCGTACCTTATTCGTATGTGTACTATAGTATTTAAAATTAATGAAGAAGAAGACCAAAATTTGGTTTGGAAAGGCATATATATTGGGGCTTAATTTCCAAGATTCTTACTATCCCACATAAAAAGTAAACAACCCCTTTCCATTTGCGTACAGCAATTCTATACCTTCTGTACAAATGGCTCCAGTGCAGTTATGGTTTTCAAAACATGCATGTATGTAGCATCTACTCTAAAAGTAAATTTCCATTGACTTTTGTAATATTTCAGTGGTGGTCTCTAAGAGATTGTGAAATGTTCATAAGTGTGCTTGAAACCGAACCATATCTCCATTTTCTTTTTTCAGAATTAAATTAGATTAATCTTTAAGTGTAGCCATAGCGCATGTTGTTAACTGCACTTACTTTTATGGCCATATTTCATATTATTCTGATAGGACAGTAACTTTGTGTCATTTCTCTTGGTGAATATTACTAATGTGGAGTTAGTTTCTTATTACTAAACATAAAATGTTTATGCAGTGATTGACTGCTGCTTAAGCCCATTCCTGGAGGAGCACTAGACTTGAATTATGCTGTCACTTTCTTCCCCAGCTGAATACGAAAAGTGGAAATAATTCACTGCATTGTATAGATTCCCCTTCAGCATATAATGATTTCCACATTAACTTTCTCTATACGCTGGTGACATTTTTACCGTATAGTATTAGTAATGGACAAACTTCTCCTGGCTTGCCTTGTAATTTGTTTAGGTTCCCCCTTTTTTTCCCTGAACCTTCTCATAGAATTCTCTGTTTTGTAGTCTTTGAGAAAGCTCAGAAAAAATGTTGACCCCAATCTTTCTTACCATACCCCCTTCTGCCCAAGTGAGCTGGGAAACCTGAAATGAGAGCGAGCTAGCTGGAGAGCAGAGAAATCTTGAAGACCTTCTAATTTAGGCATGGTGCTCCTGAGCATGTTCAGAATCATAAACTTCTGCCCGGTTACAAGGGAGTTCTAGTTGCCTGCCTCCAAGCTCCATTCATTGAATCAAGAGTTATAAGAAACTACACGCCGTATGTACCACAGCAGGAAATTATGCACTGGAGCATTTAAGCCAGTCTTCCCCAATCTGGTACTCTCCAAATGTTTTGGACTAGAACTCCCAGCATTCTTGACTATTGGCTCTGGAGGGCACTAATATGGGTAAGGCTGACTTATGCCCCAGGAATGAGGTCTGCAAAGCCTCTCCTATCTTCATTTACTCCTTCCCACTGTGGGATCCACCCCTTAAGGTGAATTTAATTGGAAAAGGAATGACCAGCAGGGATGGCTGGATGACAGTAGTAGAGACCTGAGACAAGCGTCAGATTTTTTTTGGCCTTGGCTCATATTAGATGTAGTGTTTCCAAATGGTGGAGTTCAGAAACAAACATCCCCAATTCTGAAATTTCTAACCATCATTATATAATTTAGTCATCTGCCATTGTCCTGCATGTTTTGGTTATATTTTGGATGTTTTCAGTTTGTTTTCCTTTGCAAGTTATGTAGCGAGCCTGAGTGGGAGGCACTGCATTGCAGTGGTTCCGCTCCTACTTGGGGGGTCGGCTCCAGAAGGTGGTGCTTGGGAGACATTGCTCAGCCCCGTGGATTCTCCAGTATGGGGTTCCGCAGGGGTCAGTTTTGTCCCCCATGCTGTTCAACATCTACATGAAACCGTTTGGTGCGGTCATCCGGAGTTTTGGAGTGCGTTGTCATCAGTACGCTGATGACACGCAGCTCTATTTCTCCTTTTCATCTTCATCAGGTGAGACTGTGGATGTGCTGAACCAGTGCCTGGCTGCGACAATGGACTGGATGAGGGCTAATAAACTGAAACTCAATCCAGACAAGACTGAGACGCTGTTAGTGGGTGGTTCTGCTGACCGGATGGAGGGTGTTCAACCTGTTCTGGGTGGGGTTGCACTCTCCTTGAAGGAGCGAGTTTGTAGCTTGGGGGTTCTCCTAGAACCATCTTTGTCACTTGCGGCGCAGGTGGCCTCAGTGGCACGGAGTGCCTTCTACCAACTTCGGTTGGTGGCCCAGCTATGTCCCTATCTGGACAGGGATAACCTGGCTTCAGTTGTCCATGCTCTGGTAACCTCCAAGTTAGATTACTGCAATGCGCTCTACATGGGGCTGCCTTTGAAGATGGTTCGGAAGCTGCAGCTGGTGCAGAATGCAGCGGCCAGATTGGTAACAGGGACCAGAAGGTTCGAACATATAAGACCGATTCTGGCCCACTTGCATTGGCTGCCTGTATGTTTCCGAGCCCGATTCAAGGTGCTGGTTTTAACCTATAAAGCTTACACGGTTTCGGACCACAATACCTGATGGAACGCCTTTCCCGACATGAACCTACCCGTACACTACGCTTAACATCAAAGGTCCTTCTTCGGGTGCCTGCTCTGAGGGAAACTCTGAGGATGGCAACAAGGGAGAGGGCCTTCTCTGTGGTGGCCCCTGTGATGTTCAGCTGCTGGGAGAACTGTTTATATCAACAAGTGTAAGTAGTTGTATATAAAAGGCCATAAAAGAAGGTAAATATGAGAACAGTTATGTTGTAACTAAGTAAGAATAAGGGGGGAGGAGTTTATGTGTGAGTGCTGATTGGATGGTGGCGGGGGAGTGCCTGGATTGGCTGGCTGTGTGAGAGTGTCTGTGTATATATTGAGGGAGCTGACAAGAGCTGACAGTTAGTGAGGGAGTTAGTTAGTAGAGGAGAGGGAGAGCTGACTGGAGAGTGAGAGTGAGAATAGATTAGAGATAGGAAGGACCAACGTGTTTTGTTATTTTGGGGGAACTGTGGGAGAGAGTAGAGAGTAGTGTAGAGTGGGTAGAGTAGGCAGGATATTTAGAACGTTAGAGTTTCTATTGTCAATGTTATAAGAAGAAAGCACTGAAACCATAAAGCATTGTGCCTGTAACCAATACGAGTCTATACCTGTGAAAACCATCACGCTTATTGACCTGCATATACTTCTGTTAATAAATCTTGTTTATTTACAACTGGTGTGATCATTGGAATTGTACCTGAGTAAGGTACTGGTGGCAGCGGACATAAGAAGGGGGATTTGAGGGCTAGGGTGCTGAGCTGTGTAGCCGTGGGGCCTAGAAGAATAAAGGCGGGACGGGAGCAGCAGCAGTAGCCCTAAATTCTCAACCACGTCATAAGCACAGGGGGGATTTGAAGTAAGCCCTGAGTGCGAGTGGCGTGGACAGCCCTGTTGTGTAGCCTGGTGAGTGGCACAGGTACAGGCAGGGCGTCACAGCCCCTCAATTATGGAATGATCTCCCCGATGAGGCCCGCCTGGCGCCAATGCTATTATCTTTTTGGTGCCAGGTCAAAACTTTTCTTTTCTCCCAGGCATTTTAACAGCTCAAGTTGAGGTTTTGATTGACATTGTGGCCAGGCTTAACAGTTAAATTTTTAAAAAATGTTTTAAATGTCAGCTGTTTTATGTTTATGGTTTTAAATTGTGTATATTGTCTTTTTAGTGTTCAATCTTTTAATTTTTGTAAACCGCCCAGAGA
Organism: Anniella stebbinsi; assembly: GCA_029215795.1. Classification (NCBI taxonomy): domain Eukaryota; kingdom Metazoa; phylum Chordata; class Lepidosauria; order Squamata; family Anniellidae; genus Anniella; species Anniella stebbinsi. The sequence continues at coordinate 54,585,350 of JARDYH010000003.1, forward strand.
GCTTAGGAAGTTGTTAATAATAATAACAACTTCCTAGCATAGACTGGAAAACTCTTTTAGGAACAGTGTGGCTGCATTTGGACAACACGATAGCCAACAGAAGGGTAATAATCAGCACAACAGTTGTTTATCTAGGGGGTACTCCCCACACGATAATAATCAACTGTGATGTGGATTAGGATTAGCGCTAAATTGACTATTAGTCCATGCTGAGTTGACTCACTCCCCCCCAGTTCTCCCGCAAGTATCCAATTAGCCACCACCACTTTGACCGCTCTTGCCATGTGACTCTGTGGCTGACAAAATAACCAACAGTGACTGAGGAAATTACCAACGGTGCCCACCACACAACGTGATGGTCCAGATAGGTAACTCTGCATGGTGTTGGTTATTTGTGTTGGTTATTTCAGCCAAATAACCAATTGTTGGTTAAAGAACTCCTGCCACACAACACAATAACTCACGGTAGGTTAAATAACCAACTATCATCTATTGAAACCACCGTTGGTTATCGGTCTGAACCCAGTCAGTGTGTGCCACATCGATTGATGTACTATTATAGAGCAAAGTGGTTGAGAAATAAACACATTTACTGAGGAGAGGAGACTTTGTAATTGGGAGTTTCACCAAGGTCAACAGGGCATGACGAGGAAAATCATGTGCATAAAATTGGTTCACTGATGAAAAGTCTGATGATCTGCAGAATGCAATCAGAGACCTGGAATTAATAATTGGCAGAGGAAGAAAAAATGTGCCATATTCTGTAGAAAGACCGTAAGTGTAAATTGAGAATTGTTCCAAATCACTGAGCCAAACAGTCATTTGCCTATATCCTGTTGCAGATGTAACCCCTCCCAGCCATTGAATTTATAATATTATGGAAATTCAGTTTTTGGATATCTGGTGAGGACAACTGCATGGAGAAATCTGTTTTCTGAATAACAGGTTGTGAATATGTTTCTAGGCATAAAAATACACTGAGATTTTCCTTTTAAGCCCAGTGAGAAAGGATAAATTAAATTTTGGCAGCTTTTTTTCAGCACTTTGGAATGGCATAAGAAATAAACTCATCCATTATTAGTTCTTAACAAAAAGGATTCCTCCTATTATTCAACTCTTCTTTTACTTGGCTCACATGACTGTAGAGCAGCCTGCAACAGAGCTTTCACTGGAAATCCAGCCAGAAGTTGACAGTAACTTCAAGCCAAATATATATATATACACACACACACACACACACACACACACATATATATATATATATATATATATATATATATTCTCAAATGCAATGTTGCATTTAAGCCAGAACGAAAATAGCACTAAAAAAAAATCTGAAACCTTTTTGGATTGCCTTTAGCTTCATATTTGGTCTGATTATTATGCTGTTTCTAAAATTTCGTAATCCTTTTAGAATACAAGCATATCATTTCTACAAAAAGAAAAAAGATAAACCATTTAGAAAAATAGGACCGTTTAAAAATGTAGTTGGAATTGCTTTTATAGAAGGGAAATATGCTGATCTCAGAAGGTATTAATATTAATAAATATTAATATCATTGTGGCCAAGATCCAAAGAACTGTCAAACTAACTTAATGAGCACAAGTTTTTTTTAGACTTGTTTTTTCTCAAATAACATTCCTCCCCCTGGCCAAATAACAAACTGTTCTTGAAACGGAATGGAGTTTATAAAGTAGTATTTATGCAGAAAAGACTAAATACAGGGTTGCTCACAGACACCCAATCTGTGTTTCAATATCGCACCCATGATCACAAATATTAGATATGCAGCAGCAGCAGCAGCAGCAGCACAGCACTGGGTGCAAACAACAGTGGAGTGTAACAGATTGCAGGCAGAAATGCACAAGGAAAACCTCATAGTATATAAAATGTATTTATTTATTTATTTATTTATTGCATTTTTATACCGCCCCATAGCCGAAGCTCTCTAGGCGGTTCCCAAAAATTAAAAATGAAAACCATGAAAAATGTGGACATATGTTATAAAAACTGAAAATGGATTTCTCCATTACTTTGTTTCCCTTTAGTCAAACCTAGTCTTCTCCTTGCATAGTCATGATGTCCAAACCCAGCACTCGGGGTTGTTGGGGTTAAACAACCCAGAGTTTTAACCCAACAACAAGCTATGTATTCAAACTTTGGGTTGCTTAACCCTCAACATCTCAGAAACAAGGTGTTCCTGAGTTGTTTAGCAAAGTAGATGCAAAGTGGAAACAGGCAGGAAGCAGTGTGCTCGCTAACTTGCACTTGACTCGAACACCCCATGGGTTGAAGAATCCATGGGTTGTTGTTACTTGCAGACCAGGCTACTGAAATCAGGCAAAGATATGTAAATAAAAGTAATGACTGTCTTTGAAATCAAAATCATGAGCATTATGCTGAAAGTCTTATCACATTCCCAAACTATAGCCCACTGTTCCTAAATCACTGACAGCTATTAGCATTCCTTGGTCTGTGCCATGCACATTGCAGGTGCCATAATATTCATAATTCTGCCTTGCTTAAGTATGGTGTTAGAAATACACACATCGGCTCAATTCGGACGACACGTTAATCAACTGAGAGGACTTAACCCACTGACGGTGTGTGTAAAAGGCGGCCTCAATTCGGACGACATGCTGCAGCAGGGGATGCAAAGTTAAGTTAACCACCCTGGTGGTTCATTACGTACTCGGTTCTGACTGACAGCCTGGCCGCCATTTTCCCCGCTTACCGAACTCCGGCAGTCCTCCAGCAGGTATCCCAGCAAGCATTGCAGCCGAAAGCCATGGGAGCTGCCATCTTAGATGATGCAGGACACGCCTCCCAAACCCCATTGGCTGCCTCAGTCACTGGGCGGAACTCAGCAGCTTCGGGCAAAGAGTCTGCCAGAAGCAACGGCAGCACCAATACAACACCCGCACCCCATGCCCAGCAGAGCAATCGCAACGTTGGCACCCACACCCCAGGGAGCCTCCCACCACCCTCCCCACACGGGGGACCTGGCAGTCGCCAGGAAGACCCACGGCCCCCAGCCCCCAACCCCCCCACCTCCCTCCTAGAGAGTCCCTCGCACGCACAGGAAAGAAGGCAAGAGCGGGGTGGTTTGGGAAACTTTATTCAGCAGGGAAAGCAGACATGGGCAAGACGTCCAGGGATGAGCCCACAGAAAGGATAGGCGCCTCCGGGAAGGGAGGAGGAGGCGGCTGGAAGCACAGCGGTGAAGAGTGGACGGCTGAGGCCACACCCCCAGGGAGCCATGCACGGAACGTGCCAAGGGGATGAGGCGGAGAGGGGCTGCATGCCAGGGAGAGATGCCAGTCCAGAGATGGGAGTAACAGGCGAAGCTCACACGGGGTCAGGGTAGCGCAGCCAGATCCAGGCACTGATGCATTTACACACCCGGGATGCCTCCGCACGGGCGCAATGCTCCCCAACAGGATTCTCCGGCCCTGGCAAAGGCTCGATGTCACGCCCATCCACAGGGATGGCGTCAGTGTCCTTGCCCTCCCGAGGGAGGTCGGGGTGTTCGGCCAGTAACACGTCCCCACGGGACTCGCAGATGTTGTGCAGGATGCAGCAGCACACCATCACGTCCGGAATGATGTCGGCCTGCAAGTCCAACAAGCTGAACAGGGAGCGCCAGCGCTCCTTCAGACGGCCAAAGGCACGCTCCACAGGCAGGTGGGCACGGCAATGGTAGTAGTTGTATTTACGCTGCACGTTGGTGCGTGGGTAGCAGTACGGGGCCATCAGCCACGGCTGCAGGGCGAACGCCTGGTTGGCTAGGAGGAGCGGACCCACCTCACGGCCACACACGGAAGCGGGACCAGACTTCAGGAAGCGCCCCGATGTCAGCTTGGCAGCCAGGGGGGAGTTCCAAAAGACAGCTGTGTCGTGGCTCCGCCCATACACGCCCGCATACACGTCCAGGAAGCAGCCCTTGGTATCCACAACCGCCTGCACAACCACGCTGTAGAAATGCTTGCGATTGAAGTACTCCTCGCCATGGGAGGGCGGGGCCAGGATGCGCACGTGAGTCGAGTCCATCACCCCCACCGCCCATGGGAAGCCCAGGGCACGGAAGCCACGCATATTCTCCTTCTCGTCCCCCACCCAAATGACATCGGCCAGGTACAGCTCATTCAGCACTCTCACCGTCTCACGGAAGATCTCGCACACGGTAGACATGCCCACCCCGAAGATGGTCGACAGGGGCAAGTAACCCACGTTGAACGCCAGCTTGTACAGTGTGAGGCCGAGCCGACGGGAGACTGGAATACATCTGCGCATATTTGTACACTCCCGCTGTAGGACAGGGGTCACCTCGGCCACCAACATCTCGAACGTCGCGCGAGACATGCGGAAGCTCCCACGGAAACGCTCATCGTCCCAGTCCTCCAAGTCCTGCATCTCATGCCACACGGCGTCCATCCGGGGGAGCACCCAGCAGCGCACGCTTTCACGCTCGGCAAGAAGTTCAGCCGATGTCGAGAGGGGAGGGGCGCGGTGCAGGGCTCCCTCGGCCGCACCTTCGGCCAATGTCTCCGCCAGCAATGTGGAGGCTGCATGGGGATGAACCAGTGGCACAGCCTCCGTCGCCCTGAGCAGCCAGCGGAAGGTCTCTGTCCCGAACACTGGCTTCGCGGGCATGGCCCCACCTAGCTGGCGTAGGCGGGCACGGAATAGGTCCTCCTCGTCCGCATCGCCGTGGTTTTGCGTGGCCACCTGGATCGCTCCCTGCAAGCAGGCCATCGCGAGCTCCCTCCGGGACATTCTCGCAAATGCCGGGCGGGCCGGAGAGGGGGCGGGCAAGACGGGAGGAGCGGTGGGTGAGACGGAGCAGGAGGGTGGAGGGAGGTGGGGCTAGAGGTGGAGCATGGGACCGTCCACATCGTTAGCGTGGGAATGGGAGGGCAGGAGGATTTGTTTAGGCTAAAGCGCACCTGCAAGGCTGAGGGGAGTGACAGGAAGCGGCCGGAGTGGGGCGCGTGATGGGGAATCAGCAGAGCGGGCCATTACTACGCTGCGACTAGGGGGGATGGGTGTACGCCTCCAAGCTGCCAAATAACCCTACGGCTGGCCGTGGTTCGGATGGCGATGGCGCCGGACGCTTCGTTCCAGACGTCGAATGCGACGTATTTTTCTCCCAGGGCCACCTCCAGAGCGTGGAGACGGTGTGCCTTTTGGGCCCTCTGCCTTCTACAGATGGCACGTCGGAGGGAGCGCAGTTTACCTGGGAGGCGAGAACAGAAGGGGGGAGAGGAGGGGGAGAGCCATCAGTGACACGGAGGCCACACTAACACCAATGCATACCACCCACCAGCCCAGTTACCAACCTCCGCGCCAAAGGGCCCTTCGGCGTCAGACAATGCGCCCTGCTTGGTGGCCGTCGGACCTGTAGGGTGTTGCCATCATGCCTGGTTCTGGCTGCAATGAGGGAAGATAGGGCCGGGGACGAGAGGCATCCAGCGCATGCAACATTGTTGCATTGGGATGCTGATGGACATAGCCTTGAGCGTCTAGACCGGGCTGAGGGAGGCGGCGGCCAGAGGGTCGCATATCTAATGGGGTCCTATCGCGTATAGGGGTGCGGGAGAGTATACAACTGCACGTCCCTATGGTTGTATGGAGGATGGGTCCAGGGGCTCGTAGGACGACCTCGCCTTAGGCCATGTCATCCTGAGTGGGCCTTTCCACCCCCTCCTCCTCCTCCTCCCCCTCCTCCTCCTCCCCCTCTTCTGGCTTCTTGCCCCCCTCCTCCTCTCCCTCTTTGTCGGTGTCTGGTGGGATGGCGCGGCCCCTCTTTGGGCGGCTGCCTATGCTCTGGTGCACGTGCCCTCCGGCCGCCCCCCTGCCTTCCCTGAGGCACCTGCTGCTGACGCCGCTGACCATGGGGCCTGATACGGTGTGGTCATCGGTGGGGGCATGTACTGCTGTTGCTGTGGCAGCACCATGTATCCGTACGGCCCCATGTAGGGCACAGGCTGCGGTGGCCCATGGTAGGCTCCACGGAAGGATTGGGCGAGCTCCCTGAGCACCTCGGTTTGGCGGTCGATGGCTGCTGTCCACTCCTGCATGCCTCAGTCGATGATGGCATAGGTGGTGGCCATGGCCTCGGTCATGCTGGTGACATGGCGCTCCAGATCTATATGCACGTCCCTCCCTGCCTCCCGTGTGGCTTGGGCGTACTCCTCCATGGCTTGTGCGGCTGTGTGCGTGGCTCACATGGTGAGGACGCGCTCCTTGGTGAGCCTGGCCTCCCCTCGGCCGCCATGCATGTGAACAGGCCGTGGATGCGCTCCCCAGTTGTCTCCGTGACAGAGATCAACTCCCCCGCCACCTGCAGCCAGTCTGCCCTGCGCCTGTTGTGCATACGCACACACCTCTGCGCGTTGGTCAGGGGACGGGCTTCTTTGGCATCGACCTCACCATGTTCGTCTACGTGCGGTGGCGTCGGCTCCTCCTCTAGGGGGGGCCCTCCCTCCATGGGCTCGTCCTCCAGCTGTGGGGACCCCTCGATCTCCTGCTCCAGCACGGCCTCCCCGGCCTCGAGCTCCACTTCCAACTGCGCCTCCACCTCCATCGCCTCCATCTCCACGTATGTTTCGTGCTGATGCCCTCGCAGCTTTCTTAGCAGGGGGTGCGGATGATGGTTTCGGGGGGGCCTTGGCAGGAGGAGCGGATGATGCCCTCGCAACTTTCTTGGCAGGAGGAGCGGGGGATGCTTTCGGGGGGGCCTTGGCGGGGGGTGTTGGCCGTGGGTCGACCGGCCTTGCCGGGGGCTCCTGTTTCTGTGTGGTGGGTCCCTCTTCCCGTTGCACCCCTTGGTCCAGCCGTGCTCTTTGACGCGTGCGCGGAGGCTCGTTGGTGGCAACCCTGCTGCCCGGCGTGTGCCCCGGGACGACGTCGTGACGCTCCAACAGCAGGCGTGACAGTTCGTCATAGAAGGGCATGGTGTATGGCTGGGCGCCAGTGACGACCTTCTTGAACTTCCCCTTGAGTCCATGGAGCTTGTCCCTGCATTGCTTTCCATTGCGGTCGTATCCCCGTTCCTGCATTTTCTTGGCTAGCCATGGGTAGAGCTTATCGTGCCTGGCAGTGGCCATGATCCTCCTGGCTTCTGGGCTCCCCCAGAGCTCTATGAAGTGGCCGATCTCCTCCTCGGACCAGCGCAGCGCTCTGTGTCTTTCCTGGGGGTCCTGGCTGCTCCCCTCTTCAGGGGATTGTGAGCCAGTGTCCTCGGCTGGATCGTCCCTTGGCCCCTCTCCCTCTGGCTCCATGTTGCCAATGGGTGTGTGGTTCAGTGGTGAGGGTGGTCTGTGCCTTGGGCTGCCTTTGCCAGTCCCATGTGGATGTGTGTCGGTGGGTGCTGGTGGGCTCTAGTTGCTGTGAATGTGCCCTGTGTGTAGGTGTTGTTGTCCATGGTGGCCGGGGCCTCTTCGTGTCCTTGGGATTGTTATGCATGCCTTCGTTCGTTTTCCACAACATCCGCAGGTGGCTGGCGGTCGCCCACGGGCACCAATTGCCTAGGCATTTCTAGTGTCTTGGGGATAGGCTTTGCCTGCGCTCGCTGTCCAGCTGTGTTGGGCGAATGGGGGGGAGCTAGCTGGACGCTGCTTCCCCTGCCCTCGTCCTTCTGGGTGATGTGAGGGTGGGGGTGGCGTTGCGGTGGGGGTCACCTCTGGATGGGGTGTCATCCTCCCTGTTGGTGTGGGGGTGCTGCCCCTTGTTCCTGGGCGCCTGGGGTTGTTGCTTGCTCCGTCTCCCCCTCTCCCCCTTGCCCATGGCCCCGTTATGGTGTGCTTCCCTGTCTGTTTGGGTGGCTGACTGGGCACCCTGTGTGAGTGCTTGCAGGAGCCGGCTCTTTTTTGAGCTCCCTGCCAGCTGCCTGGTGGGGGAGGCGGGCTTCCTGGTTGCTATGGTGGCGAAACCAGCGCTCCGTTTCATCTGCGCCCGAGCTCCCGCCCGCTTTCTGCTGCTCTTGCCGCTCTCCTCTATGGTCTTTTCTGTTAACGTACTCACTTCGGTTGTTTAACCCACGCACCTCAAGTGGCTGAATTCAGACAACACGTTAGTCAATTGACTAACTTTTAATCAACTCGCAAGTGAGTTGTTTAACTCCGTTGTTTAAAACCATGACTTAAACAACTGTAGGTTGGTTAACCGTGGTGTGGCTGAATTCGGACGACACGTTGGGTTAGCCGACTGACAGTTGTTTAACTTAACACCCGTTGGTTAACGTGTCGTCCGAATTGAGACATCGTCTCAATGTAACAGTTTCAGTACACACTGCTCAGAAATCCAGTCTGAAATGGGAAAAAATGAATTTCTTCAGTACTTTGCACAGCATCACAAATTTCTGCATTTGAAGGGTGAGCTGATGATGCATCTTTAATGAGTACAATATGGCTGGTACTGGGGTTGATTATAATACCATGCTCCAAAGGTTATCTGCAAGCTGTGCATAATAAATTACAGCACTCATATCTATCAACTAATTATGCAACTGCTTAATTTTTCACAGCATTTACATCTGGATAATTATACCCCATACTCTAAACTTTTCAGGAAAAAAATGTTTCTGACTTCTTGGAGGAGAATTTTTGCTGTGCAAGTATCAGGATTAGTCAGTTCTGCATGGCGTTTATCAGACCACAAGCAACCTGAAATAATAGTTTTTGAAATGTGAAACATCCAATTCACCTCTACAGATATCGTTATTAATAACTAAAGCTGGCCATTGAAATGGCAATGTTTATTACACTCATGAAATTTAATTATTTTAGCACAACTTTATGAGTATTAAACTTTACTTATTGATATTAACAATTTTAGTCTGTGTATAACCTGTTTGTGTTGGTGTATTTTGGAGAGGAAGCATTTTTCTGCAAGGGAGAGGGATGGAGCCAAAGGCAAGGAATAACACAAATTATAACAGTAAGCTCATAGGAGGTAGCATTATAAGTAGTCATATAGTTCAGTCCAGAAGAGCAAGGCAATAGGACATTCCCCATTCTTGCTTGAGCTGCTATACAACACTGGTGACATTCATTGGCAAGTGAAAACCTTTTTAGGTCTCCTGCCAACAACAGTAAGATGGGAGTAAATGGAGAAGCAGCAAGGCTAAAACTCAAAGCTTCTGTGCTCTAGAACTGAGAGCAACTTCTCCCTTCACTACAAAATTAGTCAGAATAAAGACTCATGGTGGGGCACTTATAGGGCCTGTTCAGACAACACACTAAGCCATGATTAGGTTGCTAACCCTTTTACAGTAAATGGATAGAGAGTATGGCTCAATTCGGATGACACAATAAACAACTGGTGTGGGGGAAACAATCGTCAGTTGTTTTGACTATTGTGTCATTCCAATGCTGCCATAGTCAACTCAGAGCTGATCCTAATCCACATCACAGTTGATTATTTATTACCATGTTGTTTGGGGAGTACCCCTTAGGGTTAGGGTTAGGGTTAGGGTTAGTCAACCCATCATTGACTATCGTGTCGTCCGAATTGAGCCTATGTTTAAACTGTGGTTATGTAGCCACCATGGTTAGGAATGGTTCACCTGACATGTTAAGCCATGGTTCACATGACACGGTAAGCCATAATGTTTAGCTCAAAATACTTAACCACCATGGCTTAGCATGTTGTCTGAACAGGGTCACAGTTTTCTGCCACTCCCCATATGAATCCGGAGATGTAGACCAGGATGGAAGACTATTGACCTTGAATCTGGAGGTTCCAGTGTGTATAAGAGCCATTGAGAGGCTTTTCCTCCATAATGTCTAATTTCCAGTTAAAGCTATCTAAGCTAGTGGCAATTACAACATCTTGTGGCAGTGAATTCCATACATGAATATTGCATTGTGTGAAGTACTTTGTTTGTCTAGTAAATCTAGTACAAGTCAGTTTGATTAGGTGACCCTGAGTGGTGTTATTATGACTGAGGGAGAAACACTCTCTCTGTTCACTTTTCCTGCATCATGCCTAATTTGTAAATCATTATCATGTCTGGTGGACTGACCTAGGGAGGATTTTCCAAAGCATGGGTACCACTCAGTGGAGGCTGGTGGCTCTGATGTTAGTGGGGTGGTGAATCTGCTCCAGGTTTCAATCAGAACCAGTCAGAACACTAAAGGAGTTATTCAAGGTGCAGAGCCCAGGGATGTGTGTGCAGAAGTATAGCCTAGATTGTCTTTCCTGAAGAAGTCAGCTGAAGCTTATAAAAAGACAACTTTGACCACAAATACCATCTGGGCATCAGATGTAACCAAACTTCAGCCCTGCTACTCAGGGTCAACATGGTTCTCTTCAAGTATTCACCTGCTCTTAAATTGCCTGGTCTACCCACCATCAACAGCACCTCATGCCTGGATTAAGTTTAGGGTTATTCATCTTCATTCAGTCCACCACTTATTCCTGCCACTCATCTGAAGAACTGTTGCCACACTTAAGATTAGAAGAAAGGGAGAAAGAGAACTGTGAACGATTAGCACACTGATGCCTCACTCAAAATCCCCTTAAGAAGAGCTCATCTAGCTGTTCAGCTATTTTAAAGTCACTAGGACCAGATCTACACCAAGCAGGATATAGCGGTAAGAAAGTGGTATATAAAAGGCAGGAGCCACACCAAGCTGGATATAGCGGTATATGGTATGCGTCAAATAGGCCCCAACAGTTGTCAGTGCACTTCAATACTGCTATAAAGCAGTAGTGTAGCTCCTGCCTATTATATACCGCTTTCATACTGCTATATCCTGCTTGGTGTAGATCTGGCCCCAGTGACTTTAACTGAACAGCTAGGTGAGCTCTTCTTTAGAGGATTTTGAGTGAGGCATCAGTGTGCTAATCAGAGTAAGAAGTTTGTTGCCTTAAGTTCTCCTTATAACTCCACCCCACCCCTCATACTCCAGATTTCTTGGCATAGACCCAATTCCTGCAAAGGAGTTGCTGAATATTTCAGTATAAGAATATCATTAATTCCTAGACTGGATGCATTGATCTCTGGATGGATTGTTTTAAAAGGACATGTGATGCCCTAAAAATGTGTATGGTACAATCACAATAGATTAGGGTTAATCCATTGACGTAAATAAAATGTCCAAATATGATGCTTTATTTGCATTGCTAGTTTCCATATAAATGAATCCACTTATGATCAAACTGGATATGTGGGAAGGAACAGCCATTCTCTATACACATTCAGTTCTTGCTGTGTGCCTGAGTATGAAGAGGTAATATTAGCTTTTAAGGTACTACAAGACTCTTTGCAGCTTCTGCCAACATTGCTAATAGGAAGGCTGAGTCCTTTTCATTAGCGCACAATCTAATTAGAATTATTTACCAAGAGATAGTTCTTTCCCCTTATGTATCATTCTGACCCAGGGCTCCAATCCATCTGAGCTACAAAATGTAAGCACAAATTAAACTGAATGGTTTTAATGGTACAACTCATTCTGTTATTTTAAGAGTCTTAAATCTTATGTATTAGACAAATTGAAATATAATGGCCTTTTCTTAAATCCTGCTCTTCCATAATTATTTCTATCATTGCACATTTGTCTTTGGAGCTGTGGTTTATAAATAATAAATATTGTCATGCTGATGACCTTCTTCCTTTTAATCAATTAATGTCTTATTGTAATCACATTATGATCCATAATATTTAGTGTCATTGGGAACTGTGTCTTAGAGATAGGGAAGAGATGGCTTGTACACAGAGAGCAAGAGCTATGAAATCCTGCTAGGCTGCAACATTTAGCTCTGCCCACCATCAGCTCTGGCTCTACGCACCTTCAGCTGGAGCTCCCAATTGACTTTTCATGGGGGTCAATGCCTTTTCATAGTGTAGCACCTGCCTGTCAACCTTCTATCTGAGTGGGAGGGGGGAATCTTGGAGCACGAGCCCTTGGAGTTGGGTCTGTTAGCTGGAAAAACTGGAAGGAAAAAAGGAAGAGAGGAGGCAGAGGGACAGAAAGAGCAGGCTGAAGGTTTTTGAAGGAGATAACTTTTGTGGATTACAGTAATCTTTGTATTGTACAATAACTTTTGTTAGATTTATCATGGAAGGATTTATCATCTCCTCAGGCTTACTTCTTAACTGTTCCTTTTCTTTAAGTGTCTTCTGTTTTGTGTTTTCCCAAAATTTAATGTATATGTATGTGTTATTATTTATTTGTCAATCATGTACAAATATTTTGGTTCTGTTTATTGATATTCATTAAGTCTATCATTATTCCAAAATTCATGTTGCGTGTGTTGATTTTAGCGGGTAGTGGAAATGAAATAACACTTTTGAAACTGTGAGAAACACATAAATAAAGTTTACAATAGGAAAAAGCTACCCTAATCATGCTTTAAAGTGTACAGGTAGTGCATCTGCTTACAAGTTCCCTACCACCAAGCAATAAAAATATACTGTAGTATTAATTTGCAAAATACAACACTACTGCATATAGAGTGATGACTCTCCAGTAGTTAGGTTATCAATCTAAGTTATTGGTCTGCTAGGGGTTTGGATGGAATGTGGGGCAAAAGCAAAGTACTGAGAGCAAGTATGGTTTAGTGGTTAGAGTATTGAAGTAAGGCCAGGGAGTGACTTCAAAGGTCTCATGCAGTCGTGCAGTATAATTGATGATTACAGCACAAGAGCCTAAGAGCTGTGCTGGATCAGACCAAATGTCCCAGCATTCTGTTTTCAGTGGCCAACCAGCTGCCCACTGGAAACCCAGAAGCAAAAGTTGAGTGCAACAGCAACCTCCCACATATGTGTCCCCAGCAACTGGTGTACACAGGCATACTGCCTCTGATATTGGAGGTAGCTTATACCCATCAGGACTATTAGCCATCGATAGAAGACAGGCTGCCTCTACAAGAGGCATTTAAAGCTCTTTCAAGGCACATTAAAATTTTTATCTCTACAAGAACGGAGCGCAAATCGGGCGTAGAGGCGCGTTTTCTCTCCGATTATGCGCATTATCGAATGCGCATTAAATAGCGAGTTTTATTTTGCTCCGGTGGTTAAAGTGCATTTTGACTATGTGAACAAGCGATTCTCTGCATTAACTACTTGTAAAGCGCATTTGAAACAACCGGTAAGGTCACCTGTTGAGTGGTCAAATACCTCCTGCATACAAGCATTTACAATAAAGCGCTTCAGCGATTATGCGCATAATCGGCTAACCAGGCGTCAAACGGAATCCATCTAGAGGGGGTCACAGAGATTATCCAGTAAGTGAAATGGAAATCTATATAACTGGAGCCAGGGTTATATTATTTTATATTTAAATCCAGTCCTATAAATCTGTTGTAATCAGACCTACTCAGTTTTAATATCAGCAACCTTGAACTCATTTAACAATACCTTAGGGTCAGGGGAATAATTACTGCCTTACTATGCATCCAAGAAAGTTGTGTGTTTACTTTCATCATTCATTTTTGTATGCATAAATTACAGTTTTAATCTGGTCCATTTCAAAACAGCAAGAGACAGTCTTTAGGCTTTTAGTTCTATCCAAACTATTTGTTTTCTTGTTAAATCACTAGTTTAGATAAAAAAAATAAGGTAACTAATATGGAACCCTAAACTACAATCTCAGGATGGAAGGATTCCACCAACAAACACTTTAACACACATACTAGAATAGTAGGGAGAAACTCATAAAAATTACCAAAGACAATTAAATTTTAATAGGTAAAGGAGAAAAGCAGACAGCAGACCCCTGAGAGCAATTTTTCTCTTTATTCCAGTCACCTAGATTCACAAAAGATGTTAAAAGAATATCAACAATGAGTGACAACCATCAAAGAAACACAGCAAGCCTTAGGAACCTTCCTGGAAATCTGAGGGTTAATTTTGGTCCTGTATGCCCTCGTGTGATGCAATCGCCCACTTTGTTGATACAATTTAACATAAATCAATGGTGCACTTGGAAGGTATGACCATTGGAAGAGATAGATTGCTGTAGCAGAGGTATGGAGCATCAACTTCTACGTTAGTAGTGAGGACAGAATTGCCTGATGACATGGAATTGGTACTGAAATAGTAAAGGGGGAGATTCTCGGTGAATCTGTTCACTTTCGGTATCTTGCTGGTTTGCTGCTTTGGCTGCTACTGCTGGTGTTAGATCTGCAGCACTAGGAGCTGCGTATGTTGCGGTATCTGCCTGACAACAGTTGCCCTGGTGCCTGCTGAAAAGGGGAGTGATGATATGTGGTCAATACAGTCTCAGGGTTGATTGATGAATGCATTCCCTCCCCTTTAGGTCTCTTGCTTGCTTGCATCCCTGGCTGCCACTTAGGCCCTTTCTACACCTAAGGGTGTACAGGGAGGGCCATGGGATGATCCCTGACTTACCAGCTTCCAGGATCATCCCCCTCTTTCCAAACAGGAAGTGCGACGTCCCAGCTTCCTCCTGGGACGTTGTGCCATCACGTCCACCATTTTTTTAAACCAGAGGAGAGAGTGCGCTTGCACTCCAGTGGCAAATGTACGTGTTTTAAAAACAAAAACAAAAACAAAAAATGAAATCGAGCCCCCAACCCCCTCCCTGCCATCCCCTCTCCTGATGGGCACAGAGTTGCCCGGCTCCTTGCCCATTTCTGGTGCCTGCTTACTCGCAAGTAAGTGGGCACCAGGCAGGATGGGCGCCCACACCTCCCACGGTCTTGGGACGTTCCCGTGACCGCAGGAAGAATCAGGTTTCCCCAGGGTTTCTTTATCCCTGGGAAAACCTGTGCCTGTCCCTCCCTGTCCCCGGGAGTCCCTCTGCTTCATTTGGATGCACAGGGAGCACTTGGGGATGATCCTACGACAAAAGGCCGGTATGAAAACAGCCTTAGTTTGGGCTCCAGGGTTTTGAGGGTCCTTGGGTAAGACATCCTCAATGGGCTCCCTCCCTCAGCAAGTCTCTCTTCTCATCACCATTGTCAGCAGCTGCTATTGCTCCTCCTCTTTCTTACCATTGCTAGCGCTTGCTTGCTTACCAGGCAGAGAGCCAGTGAGGCAAGTAGATAGTAGCAGGTACTTTTCACTACCACCATTGCCTGGGCCAAAGTGAGAAGTAGGAGAAGAAGGTTGCGGTGATGAAGAGGCGGGGCATCTCTAGTGGGTTTTTGTCAGTGGGCTTCTGCTGGGGTGTGGGCCCTCTGCAGGTGCCTGCCCATGCCCAACCTTAATGGCAGCCCTGCCATTATGATGACTCAGTAGAGGCATCATAATCTGGTTGCATTGTCCTCTGGCTCAGTAGCAGAGACAAGGAAAGTCGGAGGACATGAGGCTGATATGGGGAGGTTGGTATGGACAGTGGGGACATGAGGTTGGAGCATAGGAACATAGGATGCTGCCTTATACTATCCATCTAGCCCAGTATTGTTTACACTGACTGGCAGTGGCTCCCCAGGGTTTCAGGCAAGAGTTTTTTCCTAATTGCCCTAACTGGAGATGCTGAGGATCAGACCCGGGACCTTCTGCATGCAAAGCAGATGCTCTACCACTGAGCCACGGCCTCTCCCTTGATGGCTGATATGGACATGGGGCTGATGTGGACAGTAGATAATCCTGGAGGAGAAGGTTTGGAGCTAAGGGGCTGGGTTCCCTTCTCCTTTGATCTTCCACTGGCTTCAGATGGTTCCTAACACTTTTTAGATCAGCCTGCAGACTTAATGTGAGATGGTATTTAATTGAACATTCAAGTGTCAGGTGTAATTTCAAGAAGTGAGTTTTCTTTGTATGTTTTAGGAGATCCTTTTGTTTTCTTTTTACATCAGAGCATATTAAATATTTAGTAGCTCTCTTTCTGCAGTCACTGTATCAAGGGCAGTCTTGTAAGTCCTGAAATCAATGCAAATAAGGTCCCCTCTACAAGGATTCGCTTTTGCGCCCGGTTAGGCGATTATGCGCATAATCGCTGAAGCACATTTGCACCTAATATCTCTGCACGAGAGGCGGCGAGAGGCGGCGAAGCGCATTAACGGATGACCAAAATGCGCTTTACAAGTAGTTAATGCGCATAAGCGCTTATTCACATAGTCAAAATTAGGGGTGTGCACGGACCCCCCGGATCGGATCGGGACCCGGATCGGGACCTCCAATTTTGTCCCGGACCGGTTCGGACAAAATCGGAGGCCCCCCGGACCGGATCGAGTCCGATCCCGACCCAAAAATCGTAAATTTTTGGATCGGCCGCCATTTTTTTCCCCATAGACTTGCATTGCAATGCAAGTCTATGAGGAAAAAATGGCGGCGGGTGGGTAAGGGGGGGCCTAACTCCCTCCCCCCCCCGGGGCCGTCCGCTGTGGACGGCCCCGGCAGGTAAACCCCCTCCCCCGCGCTCCCTACCCCCCCTGGGGCCGCCCGCTTCCATCCGCTGGCGCCCGCGGGCGCCAGCGGATAGAAGCGGACGGCTCCGGGGGGGGGGTAAGCCCCCTTCCCCGCCACTTACCTTCTCGGCCCGTCCGGCGCCGGCGGCTACTACCAGCGGGCTCCGCGGCCTACTCTCGAGTAGCGCGCCGGGTGATGACATCACCCGGCGCGCCACCCTGGAGCAGGCCGCGGAGCCTGCTGGTAGTAGAAGGCGCCGGCGCCGGACGGGAGCCGCCGGGCCGGGCAGGTAAGGGCCCCCCTCCCCCCTCCCCCCTCCGCGCGCCCCCTCCTCCCCTCCACGCACCCCCTCCTTACCTTTCCGGCCCGGCGGCTCCCGTCCGGCGCCGGCGCCTACTACTTCCAGCAGGCTCCGCGGCCTACTCTAGAGTAGCGCGCCGGGTGATGACATCACCCGGCGCGCCATCCTAGAGCAGGCCGCGGAGCCTGCTGGGAGTAGTAGGCGCCGGCGCCGGACGGGAGCCGCCGGGCCGGAAAGGTAAGGGCCCCCCTCCCCCCTCCGCGCGCCCCCTCCTCCCCTCCACGCACCCCCTCCTTACCTTTCCGGCCCGGCGGCTCCCGTCCGGCGCCGGCGCCTACTACTTCCAGCAGGCTCCGCGGCCTACTCTAGAGTAGCGCGCCGGGTGATGACATCACCCGGCGCGCCATCCTAGAGCAGGCCACGGAGCCTGCTGGGAGTAGTAGGCGCCGGCGCCGGACGGGAGCCGCCGGGCCGGAAAGGTAAGGGCCCCCCTCCCCCCTCCGCGCGCCCCCTCCTCCCCTCCACGCACCCCCTCCTTACCTTTCCGGCCCGGCGGCTCCCGTCCGGCGCCGGCGCCTACTACTTCCAGCAGGCTCCGCGGCCTACTCTAGAGTAGCGCGCCGGGTGATGACATCACCCGGCGCGCCATCCTAGAGCAGGCCGCGGAGCCTGCTGGGAGTAGTAGGCGCCGGCGCCGGACGGGAGCCGCCGGGCCGGAAAGGTAAGGGCCCCCCTCCCCCCTCCGCGCGCCCCCTCCTCCCCTCCACACACCCCCTCCTTACCTTTCCGGCCCGGCGGCTCCCGTCCGGCGCCGGCGCCTACTACTTCCAGCAGGCTCCGCGGCCTGCTCTAGAGTAGCGCGCCGGGTGATGACATCACCCGGCGCGCCATCCTAGAGCAGGCCGCGGAGCCTGCTGGGAGTAGTAGGCGCCGGCGCCGGACGGGAGCCGCCGGGCCGGAAAGGTAAGGGCCCCCCTCCCCCCTCCGCGCGCCCCCTCCTCCCCTCCACGCACCCCCTCCTTACCTTCCCGGCCCGGTGGCTCCCGTCCGGCGCCGGCGCCTACTACTACCAGCAGGCTCCGCGGCCTGCTCTAGAGTAGCGCGCCGGGTGATGACATCACCCGGCGCGCCACCCTAGAGCAGGCCGCGGAGCCTGCTAGTAGTAGTAGGCGCCGGCGCCGGACGGGAGCCACCGGGCCGAGAAGGTAAGTGCCCCCCTCCTCCCCCCCCCGCTGTCCACTTTCATCGGCGGGCGCCCGCCAATGGAAGCGGCGGTGGGCGCCAGTGGGCGCCCGCCGATCCGCCGATCCGCCGAACCGGTTCGGAGCTTTTTCGGACCGGTTCGGATTGGATCGGCCGATCCAGCTGCGGGATCGGAAATCGGATAATTTATCCGATTTCCCACTGGACCGGACTCGGATCGTGGATCGGGTCCGATCCAGTGCACATCCCTAGTCAAAATGCGCTTTAACGGCCGGAGGAAAATAAAACTCGCTATTTAACGCGCATTCGATAATGCGCATAATCGGAGAGATAACGCGCCTCTACGCCCGATTTGCGCTCCGTTCTTGTAGAGGTAAATTTTTTAAAGCGCCTTGAAAGAGCTTTAAACCTCTCTTGTAGAGGCAGCCTAAGCCAGATGAACCTTAACATCTGCTACTGAAGCCTCTGGTTAAAATCTGTATGTTACATAGCATTACATTACATAGCAAAGGCAAATGGAAAAGGAGGTGATGAGAATAGAAGGCAGCTTCCATTTCAAAGGTTACTGACAAGGTAGGGAAGACATTTGTATACATAAAGTAATAAACTCAAGGCTTTTGTTAATACTGTATTTCACCGAATGTAAGGCACCATCGATTGTAAGGCGCACCTAAATTTCAGGGCCACCATCTGGGAAAAAGCTTTGCATCGATTCTAAGACGCACCTTAATTTCAGTACCCTGCTCACCTCCATCGCCTGTTCTCGCCGCTGCCGCTGCTGCTCCACACTGCCGCCAGCACTCACCTCAGCCTGGCAAGGCGTCGTTCCCAGTAACGAGGCGAGCGTTGCCAGCGGTGCGGAGCAGCAGTGGCGGCGGCAGCGAGGATGGGCGATGGAGGGGAGGGGGGAGGGTTAGGGCCCCGCAAATCCCCCTCCCCTCTCCCCCAGCCGTCTTACCTTGATCGCTGCCGCCTTGGCCTGGTTCCTAGTAACGATGCCTTGCCAGGCTGAGGGGAGCATTGCCATCGCCGTTGCCCATCCTCGCTGCTGCTGCCACTGCTCCGCGCTGCTGGAAACGCTCCCCTTGGCCTGGCAAGGCGTCGTTACTGAGAACCCAGTAACGACGCCTTGCCAGTCCGAGGCGAATACTGGTGACGGTGTGGAGCAGCGGCGGCAGCAGCGGGGACGGGCGACAGCGATGGAGGTGAGTGGGGAGTGGGGAGTGGGAGGATTTCCTGAGATCTCGGCCTCTTTCCCAGTACTGAAGCCTTCCCAGGCTCAGGCAGCAGCGATCAGGGTGAGTGGGGAGGGGGGACTTGCGAGGGGGAGGGGGACTTGCGAGGGGGAGGGGGGACTTGTGGGGCCCTAACCCTCCCCTCCATTGCTGTCGCCCATCCTTGCTGCTGCCGCTGCTGCTCCACACCATCGCTAGCGCTCTCCTCGGCCTGGCAAGGCATCTTTACTGGGTTCTCAGTAACGACGCCTTGCCAGGCCGAGGGGAGCGTTGCCAGTGACGCGGAGCAGCGGCGGCGGCAGCGAGGATGGGCGACGGCGATGGCAACGCTCCCCTCGGCCTGGCAAGGCGTCGTTACTGGGAACCCAGTTACGATGCCTTGCCAGGCCGAGGCAGCAATGAGCAAGGTAAGAGGAGAGGGGGGACTTCTGACCAGCCTTGTGGGGACCCTTGGGACCCACTAGGGTGAGTTGTGGGGGGGCATGCAGAGCCCTCCCATCTCCTGCAAAATGCGGGAGAAATCCCGCAATTGCAAGGTGTCATCGATTCTAAGACACACCCCATTTTTACAGATGTAAACTTGGGAGAAAAAGTGCCTCTTAGAATCGATGAAATACGGTACCACCGTACTATTTCAATATATTATATTTAACATTCAGTGAGGTTATCTGACTGTTCTGGGCATACTGAAAATGGATACATACTCAGGTACACACTAGGAGCAGTTACATTGATCAGGTTGACACAGCTATAGGAAAAGTAGTGTTGAAAGAACATTTCGCATTTCTAGATGTCAGCAGCAAATGTCTCGGTGGCCTGAGATTCCCCCCCCCCCCCCCCCGTTCTATAGGCATTGAATTCAAATAGTTGGGAGATTTGGGAGCACGGTGAAGGACCACAGTTTTGGGAAATCTGCCATTTTGGGACTTGGAATGTGTTAGGCATGACAAGAAATGTAGTACTTTGCAAAGAAATAACATTGTTTTTTTTAGCACGTGTTCACATTTGCCTTTTTGGGTTTGCTGTCACTCTGCTACCACATGTAGAGCATAATGTGTGATTCTGGCTCCCAAACATGCACATCCTACTTTAATTCAGCTTCATTATTTATCATAGAATACCTGGGATAATGTTGATGGTAGCAAACATGACAAGGACTCTATGTGAACAGTTAACTGACCATTCCTGTTGCCTTGGAAGGAGATCTAGCACTGATAGCCAATTTAAATAATTGATTCAAACCATCCTCCCCCAACCTGGTAGCCTCCAGATGTGTTGGATTATGACTCCCATCATTCCCAGTCAGTTGATTTAAATCAGCTTTCTGAGTTTCCAGATTTAATATTTATTGAATACTTGTGCATGTTAGTTACTCTAACAATTACAATATACAATTAATGCTCATACAGCAGTATAATCGAATACCAGTTGTCATGCAGTCCTTAATGATTTCTGCACTACAGAATTAATAGTTACATACTATATATACAGTATTTATATATTATAATTTTTCACTTGGTCCCTTAAGCATATATATATATATATGCTTAAGAGACCAAGGTAAAATTTAAGAATTTATGTTTAGCTGTTTCTGTACACATGGAAAGACAGAAAAAAAAACTTACTCAATGATGAGATAGAGGGTCTACATATAGAAACGTTGTGGGAGCGTTGGTTGCTCTCAATAATTCGTTTTCACCACAGAAGAAGACACTGTTCTGACAACATATAAGTCACAGTGGTTAAGTATTTTGAGCTAAATATTATGGCTGAACGTATTGTGGGAACCATGACTTAGCGTGTCATGTGAACCATTCCTAACCCATTGGCTACATAACAACACTTTAACCACACTCACTAACCATTTGCTGCAAAAGCGTTAGTGGCCTAACCATGGTTTAGTGTGTCATCTGAACAGGGTCAAAGAGTCACAGGAGCCACGTTGGAGATTAGGTCTGGAACAGTTGGCAAGGGCCCAGGTTTTGTGGCTGTATATATGGGTGTGGTTTATTGTGTAGTAGCAAAGGATTGAGATGTTTGTGTATGATCTATTTCTGTAGTGTGTGTACAGAGCATGGTCCATGATCTCAGGACAGTGATATTCCATTTTATCCCACAAACAACTCAAGGTCACTTGTTGAGTTTCATAATTGAGTTAGGTCTCCCTGGTCCAAATCCAACATGCTGTTTGCTTTACTTTCCATGGCGGGAGTGGGGAGAAAAATGTAAATGTGAACAAAAATGTGAGAAAGGAAAAACTATTGGATATATTGGAATTTTGCCACAGTATCACAATTCAAATAACTTTTGTTACTGTATTAAGAATGCCACAGGATTCTTTATCATCAGTCAAGTCTTCATCCACTATAAAAGCTTAGCTAAATGGATGTCAGTAGAGCTATTTAGATTTCTGCCAGACTAGAAAATGGCCTCATAAATTACCAGAGTAAACTGCATAAAACCACATGTACCATACCACCGTCCTATATTGTGTTGCAGTAATATTTTGCAAATGTCACTTAAAATTATCCATTTGGATTGCAACTAGAAACGTAACTGAGATTTCTTCTAGAGAAGGCTTTTGTTTTGCAATTGCTCTGCCCCATTCATAGAATTTTACAGGGGCTGCAGACATCAGCTCAGTTCACACAACACATTTCTATACACAATGTGAAAGCTCCACTCAACGGTGGAGTTTGTAGGGGGTACTCATCACACAACATGTTCTAACTCCACCGTTGCGTGATTGTGGGCTACCGTGGAGTTGAGTAAAAGTCAATGAAGTGTTTGATTGACAGTTCCTCTGCTCTCCCTTCTCCTCAGTCCTCCTAATGCTATCCCATTAGCCATTGCTACAAAACAACAATGCAGGCAGCTCTCCTAGAGTGGCACTCCCTCCTTTCACCGCTCTAGCCAGGGAATTCTAACCACTGGGGAAACTCCTCTCAATGCAGTAGGAAACTCCAAGGAGCCCTCCATACAACATGCAACACAACTGTTGTGCAGGAACTTTCCCTCTGCAGAAAGTGAATATTCAGGGTGGAGTTTTTTGTTTGTTTGTTTGTTTGTTTGTTTAAACAAAACAAAAAACTCCACCATGGGGTGAAGTTTTCCTTCCAGACAACACATTTCTCAATGGTGATGTAACAACTCCGTTGTGGAGTTCGAAAACCACCGTTGAGAAATGCGTAGTCTGAACTGAGCCAATCATGTTCCACTGAGAACTCTGTTGTGTTTTCCCACCGTGTCTTCCGTCTTTTTAATTTACAACAACAACAAAACAACAACAACAACTATTAGGGAGGAAAAGATGGCACAGTTGCTCAATGTATTGGAAGTTTTTGTCTACCTAAGTGTTGCTTGGAAATATTATTCAGCCCTGACTTTGCATAGTTAGTGGGAATTTATTGAAAGCTTTTCTGAGAGGTGATATTGTGTAGTGGCTAAGAACTGAGGAGTGATCCAGGAATAGTCTAGTTCAAATTTCACTTGACCTATTTGACCTAGATGGCCTTTGGTAAGCCCCCTTTTTCTCAGCCTCAGCTCTCCATTTGCAATATGGGGCTACTCATGCTGATTTCCCTTACAAGGTTGACACAAGGTTCCTGTGCTCAAGTATGTGAATATAAATGCTAACTAGTTATTTATTGTTATTTTGGAGCACTATCATTTGTAGCTTGCAACAAAAGGAAGATTTGTGGGCCCACATGGACAATGGATAAACAGCTGTACCAACTTCACCTGTGGCCTGATGCTAAATTATGCAAGTAAAAATGGGTGACTCATGCTTTAGGGCTCGCTGCTTTCAGAATTGGAACAGATGGGAACGGATACATAAGCAGCATCACACTTGATGATTAACACATAAAAGGAAAGACAAAGAAAGGACTAAACTCTTCATATTATCATTCTGATCAAAACCATCATATTTCAGTATGTTGCCTCAACGTAAGTGATACTCATTTCAAAATAGTACACAATTCAGAAAAAATGAAAGAGTTCCCCACCCCCAGGGGGGAAAATACTCATCTTTTTAATACCACAGATGATATTTTCATTCACTTTGCCAGGGTTACTTGAAGACTACAGTTGCAATGTCACACAAGGCACATCACAATTAAATGGCAAGACTGATTGTGCCTTGACCCAGCATGAGCACAACACTAGTTGCTCAGACTCTAGAGACCATAGAAGTGCCCCTGAGGCCATAATCTGATGACTTTCTCAGCATGTGGCAGTTGTAGTTTTAAATCCATCTGTGCTGACTTCCAATTGTGACTGTAAATCTCACAGCCTGACAGCCTTTTCCCATATCACTGTGATTGCCTGAAAAGCCACTCAAGTTATGGACACAATGGTGTATTTTATTCCCCCAGTGTTTTTCCTTTCCATGCAGGGAAGGTAGGGTGACCATATGGAAAGGAGGACAGGGCTCCGGTATCTTGTTGTTTAGAAAAGGGAATTTCAGCAGGTGTCATTTGTATGTATGCAGCATCTGGTAAATTCCCTCTTCATCACAACAGTTAAAGCTGCAGGAGCCCTGCCCTCCTGACCAGATACAAAAGAGAGGGTATCTTAATCTTTTCCCTTTCTGCTGTTTTTCTGCTCAAAATCACCGATCTGCACTTCCATCAGTAGGGAAAAGATAGGGGATCTTCGTAACTTTTCCTTCAACTGGAGAAAAGCGATGTAGGGATGACAGTTTTTTTAGTGGGCAAAAAGCAGGTTAAGCACCCCCCCCCACACACACATACTCTGCCCCTGCCGTTCTTCCACTCCTGGTTGGAGCTTCCAGGCCTGCTTTTCAGGAAGAAAAAGGAGAAAAAGGGAAAAGAAACACATAACATTGTGTTACACGTAGTTTGGTCTGTATAAAAAAGCATATAAAACATTTTATCCATGCTGAGACGATGGGAGTGAAGGCAGGAATGTAGTACTGGGCCATTTTTTAAAAAGCGCAGTAATATGCTTAGAGAGTCATGAGACCAAGCCCTAAGATGCAAGAAAATGTAAGCAAGGATACTTCTTATTTTGTTAGTTTGATATGAATTAATATGATCCTTTTGTATGATGTTATATTACCCTTTCGTATGATGTCAAAATGAAGGGCTTAAAAACCTCATGAGTGTATTTGTCTCTAATAGAAGGCTGTCTCCCCTCCCCTTCCCTTCCTTTCCCTTCCCATGCCACGTAGCTTGATTTGGATAAGATTTCAAGGTTATCGACCATTCTGTTACCCAAATTAGGAACTTATCATTGCTGTGGCCTTCTCTCCCACCCTCCCCGTGTTCTCTGAATGACACTTGGTAAAGTGTGGAACAGGAAGCTCAATCACTTTCTTTTGTGATGGTGATATATATTACTCTCCCATGATTTTAAAAAACAATAACAACAGCAATAGTGCTGTGCCAAAACCTGTCCCCTATTTTGGGAACTTTCTCTCCCTGTGACAGAGGCATTGTTTTTTCTGCCTCTGTTGAAGGGAGAGGGAAAATTTCAGAGTATTTTCTCCTTGGGGAGGGGGACAGGGTTTCCACAGACTGGATGTTGAGGGGGGGGGGTCTTCTTTCTAGTTTTTTTTTTTAAAAAAACACCTCTGGCACGCAGTTCTTCCTGAATGCCTATTGGAAACCATGTGACCTCACCCTCTCCAGTAGGCATTCAGGAAGGGCTCCTGGGCTCCTGTAAGTTCCGGGGACGTTTTAAAGAAAATAAAAAGATAGAAAGAAGACCCTTAAACAACTACCTACACTTAAAAAAGTATGTGGAAACCCTGTCCCCTTCTCCAAGGAAAATATTCTCCAAAATTATCACCTCTCCCAGCCCCTTTTGCCAGAGTTTTTGTTTTAACCCTCCCCCCCCCCCCCATGCCATAAATGGAAGAATCATATATGGCATAGCACTAGCAGATATATTTTGCGAATTCACCATAAAGAAGCTTTGCTCCTAGGCAGATCTCTATAAGGCATCCAATTCTGCAGTGTTGCTAGAGCAGCAGCATGTCTGTTTCAGTGCTTATGATTGCCAGTTTGGGGTAGATGTTAATATTGCTGCAAGACTAAGAACATAGGAAGTTGTCTTATACGCAGTTGGTCTGTTGGTCCATCTAGCTCAGTGAAGTCACTGGCAGTACTTCCCAGTGTTCTAGACATGAGTCTTTCCTAATCCTATCTGGAAATGCCAAGAATTGATCCTGGATTCTTCTGCAGCAGCTGTAGCCACAGTTAATATAATGTAAGGCTTTATTGGTTAATATAACCTCATGTAATGTAATTCACACTGAGTTTTGGCCTCTTTACTAGCTTCCTCTTTTCTTTGCATGTAAGAGAGGGGATGCTCTGCTTGCAATGAGGGAACTTGCATGAGAGTTGAAACAGGTTAATCCGAAGGCAAATTCTATCAGGTCAATCCTGGGCTGTAAATTACCAGGAACTCTTTTGCACAGAGCCTGTATTGTTCCTCTAGGTTATGGCTCCACATTGGTTACTTCAGAACTGGGTTATATGGCTGGGATTCCTGGGTGTGATGCACAGGGCAAGAGGGGAGGGAATGGGGCATATTATAGGCTTAACCTAAGTGAGACCACAGAGGAATCATTATTAGCTCTGTTTCATGTTTCTGTGGCTCTGTGGCCGGTGTTGCTTTCTGGAGTAGGACTCCAGAATTGTAGTAATAATGCTGAACTTACTGTTGCTAGTAGGTAACTCTAAAAGTAAATTGCCTTGCAGAGGGGACACTGAGGAGTGGGACTCAAATCTGCTGCTCCTGTTTTGCATATCGTTGGTCTTTCCCCCTGATCTGCCAACAGCTCACATGTTGCCTGCTGTGAGTTTCTGGTTTTAATATGCATTTTCCTTGTACAAGTGCACAGCGTGCAATTATATGCACTGTGTGTGTAATGATTTTCACCACAGTAGGACTTAACCCTTCTCCTGGGAGAGAAAGCTGTTGCCTATAATTTCTGTCTGAGGGCATCCTAATCACTGAGCTATGGAGTAGCTGGTTGTTATGACTGGCATGGCACTCCTTCTTTCTCTGTCATTACCTTGTCAGAAGTGTTGTTCAGAGACTGCTGCTAGCAGTACGTGGAGAGCTTGGAGAATTAGACTCCTGTATGAGGGGAACCTTGGAGCTGCAGGCTTCAGGTTCAGTTGCTGCCTTTCTAATTGCTGGGCCACAGAAACCTGTCAATGGAGGAGCTGTGGGTTCTCCTTAATTGCATGGTGATGCATTGTGTGAACTTACCTTGTGTTGATTGGCACCTTCCATGCATGGGAACTGTGTGGCATCATCTGCATGAAATATTGTGATTGGCTGGTGTTGGCAGAGTCGTTGCGATGCTGTGGAGGTGTCTATTGATATTTCTACATTATCTCTTGTTTCTCCTGATATTATTTTGCTTTCTATGCTGCTGCTGTAAGTGCATAGGACTGTAACGACATTATGCTGACATAATGTCACTACCATAATTAATAGTCGTGCCCACCAATTTGGATGGCTTTAAAAGGGGTTTAGACAAAATCATGGAGAATGAGGCTATCAATGGCTACTAATCATGATGGCTATTTATTACCTCCAGTACCAGAGGCAGCATGCCTCTCAGTACCAGTTGCTGGGGAACTTGAGTGGGAGGATGCTGCTGCAGTCATATCCTACTTGGGGAGCTCCCGTAGGCACCTGGCTTGCCATTGTGGGAATAGAATGCTGAACTAAATTTGGACTAATCCAGCACTGCTTTTCTTATATTCTTAATGCCGATGTACCAACTGTAATTTGTAGAAGCTTCCCTATTTTTTCACATTCATTTTATCCATAATTTAGCTCAATTTCACATGGGTGATCTAAAATACCCATTTGATTCCATAATATGTGGAATCTGATTGCAAAGTATGTGTACGTCCTTTAAATATTACAAGGCACTCCATTGCTGCTTCTACATACAATTTTCTAGTTCGTTGTTCTCCCAAGATAACAGTAGTATATTTACAAGAAAGCAGCTAATTATAAAGAAAAGCCTCCCCTTAATATGTTCTTTTTTGCCATTTTTTCTAGCGGTGAGGCTTCTTCTGCGGCTGAGTTTTCACTTAATGTTTATGAATTTGCTGCCTTGATTGATTTGGCGTTCTTCATTGCTTGAGGACAATGGTCTGAATTTGTCAGGGATTGAGAAGCACGTTGCATTTTAAGTCCTACACACCCTTGGGTGAGAATTGGGAAGTCTAGAAATGCCCTGGGTTTTGAATTCCATTTTATACATTTGCCAAAAGTCGCTTGGATCTGTTGTTTTGATTGCTTGACTGTGCTATATGACTGCTAAAATTAGTAATACTCTGAGTAGATTTGGGAAAGGTTTTTTTTTAATGTAATTATTAATAATTCTCTGTGGATTTTACAGTGATTATCTATTACTATGTGCCCTTTGTGATAACAGCTTAAGCAAGCTAATTTTAGCTCTGCATTCTGGAATAATTAAAATTAAATGTCAAAAATGTGTTTAAAGAAACAGAGATAAAAGTATCCTTTAATATATTATCTAGAAATACCAATAATACTAATACATGTCTTGCACAGTCTAATTATAGATAAGTTTTATAGCCTCCATCACTGAAGTAGCTGTTTACCTACCAAGCCTTTAAAATTAAGAACAAATCTTCATCTTTTGGGCCTTTCTGATTGTAATTTAACCCTGGTGTATGTAATTGTTGAGCTTTGGAGGGAATGCTGGTGTTACAAAAGTTCTTACATCCTGGGGCTTTTAAAGACTATGGGCAGGTTTGCACATTACTTTAAGCCATGATGGTTTATAAGCTACTCACAGTAGCTTATTTTGAAAATAAGCTACTGTTATCCCACATACGATCAGATAAATAAGTAACTTTGCGTAGCTTATTTCCCTCAACCCTCGCCCTGCCTCCCTCTACAATCCTCCTGTTCAGCCAGGAGGGTATCTCAGCCTCTTTTGCATTGGAAACCAAATCCCGGCATTCCCTGCACCACCGCTATGTCATCTGCATCTCTCCAGTTGGCCTGTCTCATGCTTGGGGCATATTCTTCTGTCTCCTGTCTCTTCTGGATCCTTGCCATTATTGTCGCATTGCCAATTATTAGCCACTTTTCCACTCATGCCCCCCCTGCACCACCCAACCAGCGGTGACCTGATTCTCAAGGTATTTTCCCCTGCTGCTGCCCCCTCCACCCACCACTGCCCCCTCCACCCACCACTGCCCCTACTTCCCTTATCTATGCCCGTGAGCAGCAAACGTATGGGCTCTAACTCTTAACAGTTGGCTGGAATGGGGCAAAATCTTATATGCGGGGTCTCCTCATGGAGATCCTCCAAGTGCTGTACTGGATAACTGCATGACTTCCCTAGTGTGACCATATGGAAAGGAGGTCAGGACTCCTGTCTCTTTAACAGTTGCATAGAAAAGTTAATTTCAGCAGGTGTCATTTGTATGCATGCAGCACCTGCTGAAATTCCCTCTTCATCACAACAGTGAAAGCTGCAGGAGCTATACTAAAGTTACCAGAGACAAAAGAGGGCAGGGTTCCTGCAGCTCTAACTGTTGTGATGAAGAGGGAATTTCACCAAGTGCTGCATGCATACCAATGACACCTGCTGAAATTCATTTTTCTATGCAATTGTTAAAGATACAGGAGCCCGGTCCTCCTTTTCATATGGTCACCCTAGACTTCCCTTTTTCATTGAAAAGTGACCAGAAACCAACCACTTGCTACCCTTTCATTCCCTTAGCTTCCCCTTCCCCTTCCCTTAACCTTCCCTTCCCTTTGCATCTCCTCTCCCCCATCTCTTATTCCTATCCCACAGCCTCAATGTCCTAGCCTCCCCACCCCCACCAGCCAGCAGTAAAGTAACAACACAGAAATAAAAGCAAGCTATTTATTAGCATAGAAAGCACCTTGTTCATTGGCATACAAAGAGGCTTCTTTGGCTTGTTTTGCTTGTTTGGAACAGGGATTGCTTAATACCACGTTGAAACAGAGATCTGCCAGCTGGAGCAGAGCGGGGGCAGCAGATTTGACCACACTTGCCAACCATTGTTTAAACCACTGGGAGTGCCGGATGACATGATAAGCCACAGTGGTGTAAATGAATCTCACTGCAGACCATGGCTTATTAGGGTGACTTATTTTGGCTAAATAAGCCACCATGGGTGGGGAAAATTGCTCGCAGACAACACAATAAGCCATCATCGCTTATTCAGAAAAAGAAACCACCGTGGCTTATTGTGATGTGTGAACCCATTCCTAATGTCTGTATAAAGGCGGAATAAGCTGCAATAAACAATTGTCTGTATATTTCAAATGGCTAGATTGGAGAATTAAATTTCTACTGCCCCCAATTTAGTTGATGCTTCTTTTACTTAAGTAGTAAGAATATTGCCAAGTCCCAATTTATTAAATTTGTCTCTGCATTATTTATTTGTTTCCCATCAGCAAGGGAATGAAAGTATCCTGTATTGGACCCTTGAACTTACAGTTTTATTCTAGCTGGTTTGTCAGGGACAGTCGATTCCATCCTTATGCATACAAAACACAACATTTCCCCCTAAATCTTCAAGAGATGTATCATGATTAAAGAGAATAAATGTGCATTTGCTTAGGCGCAGTGTAGAAAGCATATAGCTCCTTAATGGCTCAATTCAGATGACACGTTAATCAACTGAGGGGAATTAACCCACTGACGGTGTGTTAAAAAGGTGGGCTCAGTTCGGATGACACGCTGCAGCAGGCACTGCAAAGAATTTTTAACCACCCTGGTGGTTAATAACGTACTCGGTTCTGACTGACAGTCCGGCCGCCATTTTCCCCGCTTACCGAACTCCGTCAGTCCTCCAGCAGGTATCCCAGCACACACTGCGGCCGAAAACCATGGGCGCTGCCATTGTAGCCGATGCAGGACACGCCTCCCAAACCCCATTGGCTGCCTCAGTCAGTGGGCGGAACTCAGCAGCCTCGGGCAAAGAGGCTGCTAGGAGGAACGGCAGCACCAATACAACATTCGCACCCTATGCCCAGCACTGCAATTCCAATGTTGGCACCCATGCCCCAGCCCCCAACCCCCCTCCCTCCTAGAGCATCTTTCGCACACAAAGGAAAGAAGGCAAGAGTGGGGTGGAGTAGAAAACTTTATTCAGCAGGGAGCTCAGACATGGGCAATAAGGCACAGGGGCACCACTATGCCAGGGCAGAACCTACGGAAAGGACAGTCGCCCCCCGGGAAGGGAGGCGGCGGCTGGAAGGCACAAC
The DNA here is from genome assembly GCA_029215795.1 of Anniella stebbinsi. NCBI lineage: Eukaryota > Metazoa > Chordata > Lepidosauria > Squamata > Anniellidae > Anniella > Anniella stebbinsi. The sequence goes on from JARDYH010000003.1 coordinate 54,615,685, forward strand.
GGTGAAGAGGGGACGGCCAAGGCCACACCCCCAGGGAGCCAAGCACGGAACATGCCAAGGGGATGAGGTGGAGAGGGGCGGCATGCCAGGGAGAGATGCCACTCCACAGATGGAACTCCACAGCCGATGCTCACAGGGGGTGGGGGTAGCGCAGCCAGATCCAGGCACTGATGCATTTACGCACCCGGGATGCCTCCACACGGGCACAACGCTCCCCAACGGGATTCTCAGGGCCCAGCAAAGGCTCGCTGTCCGGCCGTTTTGGGCGGATGAGGGGGGGCTCTTGGGTCACCACTTCCCCTGCCCTCGTCCTTCTGGGTGAAGCGAGGGTGGAGGTGACGGTGCGGTGGGGGGGTCTGCTTTGAGTGGAGTGCGGTTCTCCCAGTTGGTGTGTGTGGGGGCTGCCTTTTGCTCCAGGGCGCCTGGGTTTTTTGGTTATTCCATCTCCCCCTCCCCCCCCTTGCTGTACTACCCTTCTGGTGTGCTTCCCTTTCCGTTTGGGTAGCTGACTGGGCGCCCTGTGTGAGTTCGTGCAGGAGCCGGCCCCTTGTTGAGCTCCGTGCCAGCTGCCTGTGGGGGAGGTGGGCATCCTGGTTGCTATGGCGGCGATACCAGCAGTCTGTTGCGAGTGTGCCTGAGTGGCTGCCCGCTTTCTGCCACTCTTGCCGCTGTCCTCTATGGTCTTTTGTGTTAATATACTCACCTCAGTTGTTTAACCCACGCACCTCAAGTGGCTGAATTCGGACAACACGTTAGTCAATTGACTAACTTTTAAACAACTCGCAAGCGAGTTGTTTAACTCAGTTGTTTAAAACTCCAACTTAACCAACCGTAGGTTGTTTATCCGTTGTGTGGCTGAATTCGGACGACACGTTGAGCTAACCAACTGATGGTTGTTTCATTTAACAACCATTGCTTAACGTGTCGTCCGAATTGAGCCAATGTCTGCAGATATACATAGTCATGGGGACTGGGAAATTAAAGGCTAATACTTAGTATTTTGGCAACCGAACTTGTGGTTTGCTGAAAGTCTCACCAACATGCAAAGTGCAACTACAGAATATCTCTAGATTTACTAGAGTTTTTCAGGATGTTATATACATGTTATATAATAAAAGAAAGAACTGAGCCTTTGGGTTACATTTGGAAATGGTGTTGTATATGAAGAATAGTTGGCCATTGACACCCTGTATATTGACCATCCATGTTGAACTCCCTCAGCTGGTTGTTCATTACATCCTGAAGTTCATAAAATCAGTGCTGGATAAATTATATGATGTATGCTGAGCACACCATTTTCCTCAGTAGTGTTGCAATGTCTTCCTGTGCTGCCACTTGAGGGTAAGACATCCTTGCAAATGATGGTTCTGTTGCAGAAATGGTAGCATGGCTTTAGTTTCCAGCCACAAAAGCAATGAGGAACTTTCCAAGTTTAGCAAAGCTTTTAAGGATGGGCTAGAATTTTCATTCAAACAACTTTGCTAACTAATGTGTCATTAGCCTCATTATATAGGAAACATTAAGGACGCTATACAGCATACACAAGAGCAAAAAAATATGTAATCCACTAGACCCTTGAAAACAATCTTTATTTGTCCCTTTTAAGCCTTGTAGCGATTTGCTGCTGACATTTGGCAGCAAACTGTTGATTATTTTGCTGTTGTGCCACAACATTTTGACAGGGCTGTGGTGGCAAGAGGGCAACCCATAGGTGCACGGAGGTCCATAGGTTGGAAAGTGGCCCGCAGATCCCCTAAAATGCTCTAGAGCATTTGCATAAATAAAATGTCATTTTATCCCAGGACTCTGCATTCTCTTTTACGTTGTTTGTCTAATATATATCAGTGTCCAAAAATTGTATAACTTCACTACTTCTAATCTGGTAACACTGGGGGAATCTCACAAATGGGGAAGAACTAGTGATGCATTGCAAAATCCAAATACATTTTGGGTATGTTTTGTTTTTCCTCATACATTAAATTGTATTCTGTTGAATTCAACAATTCATTATTTGTACAAGGAGTCTTTAAGAAGGGTAGGTTCTACATTGTACCTTTGATAAAGTAGGAACAACTCCTGGGCATTACAAATAGCCTGTAATCTATTTTGTATTAGATGTGGGTTTCTCTGTTATCCTTGATCAATTTTTTTTACTGTTTGATCAACACTGCTATATTAAAATTATCAGCCTCACATCAGCCCAGGGGCAATAGCAGGTGAGTCATTTAGATGTGTTTTTCTGACTTGAGAGTCTTTGCAATAAAGTTTAATATAAGCTAAGATATATGATGCTGATTGTTATGTTGTTGCTTTGTTTTTTGCTGCCTGGTTCTGATACATTTCCAATTTCTTTTCTTTGTAGTTCATTGCTTTTGCCTCTTTATTCTTCATCCTACTTTCCATCACGACCTTTTGCCTGGAAACCCATGAAGCATTCAATACCATCAAAAACAAAACAGAACCAGCAATCAATGGTAGCGAGGTGGTTCTGCAGTATGAAATAGAGACGGATCCTGCTCTGATGTATGTTGAAGGCGTCTGTGTGGTGTGGTTTACATTTGAATTTTTAATCCGTGTCATTTTTTCACCCAACAAACTTGAATTCATCCAAAACTACTTGAATGTCATTGACTTTGTGGCCATTTTGCCCTTCTATCTAGAGGTAGGCCTCAGTGGCCTCTCCTCCAAAGCTGCTAAGGATGTGCTTGGTTTCCTCAGGGTGGTGAGGTTTGTGAGAATCCTGCGAATCTTCAAGCTCACCCGACATTTTGTCGGCCTCAGGGTGCTGGGTCACACGCTCCGAGCAAGCACCAATGAGTTTTTGCTGCTGATCATATTTTTGGCATTAGGAGTGTTGATATTTGCCACCATGATCTACTATGCCGAACGCATAGGTGCCAAACCCAATGACCCATCAGCTAGTGAACACACAGAGTTCAAAAACATTCCCATTGGCTTCTGGTGGGCTGTGGTCACCATGACCACTCTTGGGTATGGAGACATGTATCCAAAGACATGGTCAGGCATGCTAGTTGGTGCACTGTGTGCTTTAGCTGGGGTGCTGACGATAGCCATGCCCGTGCCTGTTATTGTCAACAATTTTGGAATGTACTATTCTCTGGCCATGGCGAAACAGAAGCTTCCAAGGAAAAGAAAGAAGCACATCCCACCTGCTCCTCAGGCAAGTTCCCATACATTTTGCAAGACAGACTTGAACATGCCCTGCAATAGCACACAGGGGGAAGTCTGTCTGGGCAAAGACAACCGGCTGATGGAACACAATAAATCAGGTAGGACACAATCTCAAATGCATGTCTGGTACGTTTGGCAGTACAAAGCATCAGAAAGCATTTAATCTTTCTGCAGCTAGAGAAGGTCATTCACACACCTCTTCCTTCACTCTCTGTTTGTGTACATCAGTTTTGTAGATGGTAAAATAGTTAAAACAGAAGAATGATATTCCCGGATCTGTGCATTGCTGATCTGTAGCGTTTGCTAGGTGTATTGTGAATACACAGCTGCCTTTCATTTTCTTTCTCTCTTCTTAATTCTTTCGTTGTACTGGCGTCGTCTGCTGTTTCTTTTGCACTGTGCAAATGTTTTGTTTTGTTTCCTGCATGCTTGTGACTGTACAGTTGTACCTCCATTCTGTTGAACTTCATGCCATTTTGCGTGATGTTTGTCTCTTTTGTTGCTTTGCCTCTGCCACACTGGTGGCAAGAAGTATTAGAAGCAATTTAAGAAGCATTCATTTAAACATGGATGGTTAATCTAGGCCCACATCCAATGCAACAAGTGACACAAAACTATGCGCTCTAGATTTCAAGGACAGCATTCCCCCCACCCCATGAGTTACAATGTGATGTGCCTGACCTGGAACATCAGCTATAATAGCTACAGCAGTGCCATATGGCTTCTCAAAATTCTCCACCCTATTTGTAGGCAAAGAAATTGCACATGTTGAAGGGTAGGGGGAGACACTATTTTATCAAATTTATCCAAGGGAAGTAGAAGTTTTCAGTTTCTCAGAGGTGATAACACAGCTTCTTTCTTTCTTTCTTTCTGTCTTTCTTTCTTTCTTTCTTTCTTTCCTGTGTGTGTGTGTGTGTGTGTGTGTGTGTGTGTGTGTTCTGCTACTGCAAGCAGCAGCAACTGCACCAACTGTGTTTGCAGCCTGGCCACCATTTTGCATCCTCCACAATGCCCCATACCTAGAATTTGGAGAGAATTCTGCAGTGACCTTTAATTTCTAGCAGGGAGAGTAGGAAAAGAAAAATCGCAAAACTTTCCTCAGAAAATGTCTTCTGAGAAATTTTGGCTCAGCTCTAATTAGCAGGACATAGGAAGCTGCCCCATGCTGAGTAAGGCTGTTGGTCCATCCAGCCCAGTATTGTCAACACTGACTGGGAACAGCTCTGCAGGGTTTCAGGCAGGAGTCTTTCAGCCCTACCTGGAGATGCCAGGGAATGAACTTGGGACTTTCTGCATGCAAAGCAGAAGGTCCTTCCCCTAAGGTTGTCATTCTTCAAGGTTCTGTGCCTTCACCAGGATCTCTATTGAATTTCGTTTGTTGGAGGTTTCGAACTTGCCTTATCGTTGCAAGGTGACTAAGGATGCTGTTTGTGTGTGTGTTTTCTTTCTATTACACAACTCTCCATGGCTGCCTGCATTGCCTAATCTAAAAGAGCCTTGTTGAGGGAAAAGTTACCTCATGACGTGAGGTAGTTGCTGGCTGCCTGAGAAATGATTGTACAGTGAAAGGCAGGACGCTCACAAACACTCCTTGACCACCTAAGAAATAATGTAAGCATAAGAACCCTGAATCTCACCCATGAGAATTTCTCGGAAATATTCTCGTCTTTTGAACATTTGTCTTTCAAAACCAATTTCTTTTCTATCTAATTGAATAAGAATATGGAGCAGAACAAAACTACGTTTGAAATAAAGTTGGCTGATTCTATAAGAATACAGAACCTTTTAATTTTTTTTTCAAGTAATGCTCACCTTTTCTTCATAAATAATGCTATGATCCCTGATTTTAGGAAACAACTGCTGCTCAAGAAATTTCAGTTAAGATCAGACCCAAACTTACTTGCAAGTTAAGTGTCTTTAATTTCATGGACTACCAGGTCCATTATATTAAAGTACATTTTAAAGAGTTTGAAGGCAACATTAACACATTTAAATCTAATGTTGTAGTTTTAGCAACTTTACATTAACAGTAGTGCTGCATTGAAAATTTCTATTATTCCAGTTTTGGCATTTTCTAGAGGGAAAACAAAAACTCTATCAAAAGAGGCTGGGAGAGGTGAAAATTTAGAAGAATGTTCGCCTTGGGGTGGGGGATAGGGTTTCTACCTACCCTTTTAAGTGTAGGAAGTTTTGTGGGGATCTTTCTAGTTTTTTTTTAAAACACCCCCCAGCACTTGCAGAAACCCAGGAGTTTTTCCTGAATGCCTATTGAAGAGGGTGAGGTCACATGGTCTCCAATAGGCATTCATGATGTACTGCAAGGCTCCTATAAGTATTGAAGGAGTAGATGTTTTTAAATAAAAACTAGAAAGGAGACTCCTAAACAACTGGTCATACTTTTAAAAGGTATGCCGAAATGCTGTCCCCCTCCCCAAGGAGAAAATTCTCTGAAATTCTCCCCCTCCCTGCGAAAGAGGCAGAAAAAATAATACCTCTTTCTCAGGGAGAGAAAAAGTTCCCAAAAATTAGGGACAGGATTCGGCACAGCACCAATTAACAGTGCAGCCATGTTAAAACATGTCTATTCAGAAGCAAGCCCCATTGACTTCAATGGAACTTTCTCTCAGTTAAATGTCTATATGAGTGCAGTCTTATTATATCATAGATGCTTAAATTATAAATTAATGTAATGTTTCCTATAGCTTCTTTAAAAAACCATCGAAGCAATAATAGTGTTGGGAGAGAAGGAAAAACTTTACTGTTTTTTGGATTTGTAGTCCCAGCGATTGGTCCTTTAAAGAGGAAAAAGGACAAACTGCTCTGACTTGTATGACTGCACAGCCACCAGGCAAAAACGTGATTCAGTTCAAACTCCCTAGCATATAATCCATAGAAAGTATTTATACAGGGTTTGGGGATTTTATGGTTTAGTTTTCATTTTGAAAATGCTAAAATTAACAATTCAGGAAAAGCAGAAATGATCTTGAAACAGATTTTATATAGTGGAAAGAATATTGTTACTTCTGCAAGGTTTCACTGTAGCTTACTAAAATAACCTTCAAAGTGATAACGACAAGCACTTTTCCATATTTATTTAAGTCCTCTTCATGATGTCCCAACATGGAGAAACCACAGTTTGCAGATCAACATGTAGTGGGGCCTGCAGATATATTTGTAAGTCTTAGATTATCTCACACTTCCCCAACTTGATGTTCTCCAGTTGTTTTGGACTACAACACCCAGCATTCTTGACCATTGGCCATGCTGGCTGGAGCTGATGGGAATTGAAGTCCAAGACATCTGAAGGGCATCAAACTGGGGACAGCTGTATGAATATACTGATGGAGGTAGAGTTCAGAAAAAGAATTGTCAAGATTATCAAATTTATAAAATTCTTAAATGTATATTTCCCCTTTCCAGTGCCTTTATATTCTATAATCATTACATTTATCATTATGTTCTGAAATATTAAAAAGCTTATTATCATGATAAAGGAGCCATTCTTTTTTTATATGAAGATGTGAATCAAAAGGTATAGACGTTTAAAGAGGAATTAAATATATATTTAAAATATGAACTACCAGAGTGAACATTTAAATAGGAGAAGAAAGTGTTTGAAGGCCAAATTTCATGTCATGTCAATCATGTGGTTTGCCTTTGAGTGCAGGATTTATCTCTGAGAAATAGCTGGGACAGGGGTGATCCAGGTTGGGATCCATCCTAGCATAGGGGGTAGGGGGAATTAGCCTTTTGACCCTGCTGCAATCCCAGTCAAGACTGGAACCCCTGAAAGGGGAATAAAAAGCACTTATTGAAGTGAATGAATACAATGTATACAGAACAAGGTAAACCAAAGGAAAGGGATTAGGGCTGTGCAGATGATCTCTGAGTGTGTCCTTTTGGGGGGGGGGGGCAAAACCAAAACAAAACCAAATGTCCCTACTAAACTGCATCAGATGTGGAAGGCGGAGCCTAGATAGCCATTATCACAGCATGGTGCCTTATGTACTGCTAAGGACTACACACTGATGTGACTCTCATATAATCATTTACAGCAGATTTTGGGCCAGCCTGGTAAGTGCCCAAGATACTAACACGTTAGTATAATTAAGATAACACAATTAGGACTGCTGCCATTATTACCCGTGAATTCATTTTTAGCAGTGGATGCAATGCACAATCTGGAATTAAAGATTTATTACTTCCCCCCAACACACGTTTATTATTATTAAAAAGCAATCTATGGCAGCAAAATCTGACTTCTTTTAAGTACAGAAGACACCAAGGCAATAAATGAAATATTGAAGATGGCAGTAGTCTAAAAGGCCAAATATTAACAGTAAGATGTTTTTTCCTTAACAAAATATAGATTTGCTACATTACTGTAGTAATTAATGATGAACTGCCATCTTTCTTCCATATCATGTAGTAGATTCTTCTTTTTTTGTATGTGAATAATAAGGGGTAACAGGCAAGTTATTTGTGATGTCTCATTTCCTCACTGGCTATATGATGTAAATGGGCATGGTGCTTTAACCAGTGTTATCAGGTGAAGACAGTACAGAAAGTGAGCAGCCACTGTCACCTGTGGAAAGGCTCCCACCAATCAGACGCTCTAGTACCAGAGACAAAAACAGAAGAGGGGGAACATGTTTCCTACTGACAGCAGGTGATTACACGTGTGCTACTGATGGAGGGATCAGGAAAGGTATGGACTCTTTCATTAGACTATAAAAGTTCATTCAGCACTGTTCTTCTAAATAAACAAAGCCTGGAATGAAGCAGATGTGAACAAATGCTCTCTAGGAAAACCTGTATTCAGATCAATGTCTTTTCTTCTTCTTCTTCTTCTTCTTCTTCTTCTCCCTCTTCTTCCTTTCTTTGTTATCGCTTTCTTCCTTACAATTAAAAAAAGTTCTTGGCCCATCAGTCCATCTGAAAATATGTCAGTGTGGGTTCTGATAGTTGTTTCATTCATGGTTTCATGTGTCTATCCTGTCCAACGATAACTGTAATTTAAGCCATGTTCATTAAATCACTTTCATAAAGATTCTTTAGAAATTGCTTTGGGATATTTTAAATTCCAGTTAATTACTTATCGGTATAATTTAGTACTATTTTAAAAGTTAACGATTAAATCTGGATCTAATTATCCAAGCCCTGATTTGATCGAGTCCAATACCAGAATATATATATATATATATATATATGAATATATATAGTTTGGAAAGTGTTTATATTGAAAGAAGATTTGATGCCAGAGGCTAAGGAAGGTTCCACATTACATAGCAGCATGTTACTACAGGTACGTCTGCACCAGTGTTTCCCAGAGCAAACCATGGAAATTTCAATGGCATGTCCATGTGTATAAACACCTGTGTACATGTATCATTGATCCTTTGTCCAAACAGGATGACTAGTGTGTGTGTACATGAGGATTTTTTAAAAAGATAAAGATATCCATATTTTATGTGTTTGTGAGGGACAACCAGTGTACTTGCAGCTAACCTAGGGGGAACTTTGCACATTCCTCATATGTTCCGCAGCCCCAAGGGGGTTGAATGAGAACTGCTAGACTAGACAGTGTGTGCTTCTATCTCACCTCATTCTATACAATTTATGTCAAGCACAGTTTTATGTGTATAATCCCCATGAAAATCAATGGAAGTTCACTCCCAGGTAGGCTTGTTCAGATTAGGGCCATTCAGATTATGAATAGATCCCCGGGTTTTGCAGTGTATTGTAAGAACTGTTCCTTCTTTGTGCAGCACATTAACTGTACAATTCTATACATGTCTACCCAGGAGTAAGACCCACTGAGTTCAGTGGATCTCAGGTAAGTGTGTATAGAATTGCAGCCTAAATAGTTATGCCATCCTACTTAAACTGCAATCCTATGCACACTTGCCTTGAAACAAGCATCCATTACTAACTTCCAACAAAGAAGCTTATAGCACTTTAAAGACTAACAAATTTATTCTGGCATAAGGTTTCGTGAACACTTCCACTTCATCAGGCAATTTGCTGTTTTGGATGCAACAATCTAAAACGGCTACACCTTTAGACATTGCTAACTTAAAATGGATCTAACTTGCTTAATGGGGTGGACAGCAGATTGAACTGATATTTTACAGTTTCAGATGATGACCATAAACCATGGTTTATGAAGCTGTGTGCGAATACTGCGGCTGCCTGCTCCTCCCTTGGCAGACCCATCCTCCTGTTGCATGCCAGTGTGGAAATCCTGGCTTGTATTATGTCTTGAACCATGGATCTCTGGCTTCATTTTGGTTAACAAATTAGAAAAATAAGCCAGGATCATAGTAGTAGTGTTTGGGAAGCGAGGAGTGCTCAGCTTTGATTCTCATCCAGGGTTCCATAAAACATATTTTATGAAACTTGGAATCGTGCCAGCAATCTGTGAAAAGAAAACTGTGGGTGCAGGATTTCATGCTAGTGGTGAATATTGTTTAATAACATGTAAATATGTACATTCTTGTCATATTAAGCATATATGTAGTCATACTGTGTTTCTTTCATTAGTACTAGTTGTATACTTATTGCAAATAGTATGGCTTTACAGAGTAGATAACTAAACAGCTACAAATAAATCACACATTTTAATGAATTGCAAATCACTTAACTATTGCAAATACATCACGCTTCAAATAGTATTAGATGCAAAGTGTCAGATGCCTAATCGAAACACTTCCAGAGATGGAGCTTTTTAACAATACATAATTTAATCCTCTGCATATATGATTACAAAATGAGTTCATACCTTTAGGTAGGAAATGTTCTGCAATTTAAAATTTAAAGTATTAGCCTTGAATTAGCCTTGACACCAAATATATATAATATTTGAGATAATTTTTTCATATGTCTACATCTGTCATTCTGAAATGCATTACACAAGAGCCAATACATTTTCTATGTGTTGTCAGTATAACTCTATTGAATCCATTGGACTTGGACTGAGAATACATCAGTGGCTGTTGACCTAAAATATAATTTATTTACTTAATCTTATTAATATGAATAACACCATTTTATATTTTTGTCTAGTGTTAACAACACTCTTTGCGCTCTGCCCTCTTAGAACCCAAGAGCACGTATTATTACATTGCATTGTATTGTTTGTTTATTTTCTGGCTGAATTCAACTGATGTCTGTGCATTTTCTCATGAAAGGCTACGAAAAATCCAGAAGTTTAAACAACATAGCTGGCATGGCAGGCAATGCCCTGAGACTGTCTCCAGTAACATCACCCTACAGCTCACCTTGTCCTCTAAGACGCTCTCGATCTCCCATCCCATCTATCTTGTAAACCAGATGGCATCAGTCGGCTACATAGCTTTAACTGACGTACTGTTATCACCTAATGGAAATAAGTGTAGCATTAACTGTAGGTTCCACTAATACAAGTATAAATCATTGTGTGATATAACTGTCAATAGCAAGCAATGCCACTTGGGTAGCTGAAGATCCTAATTTTGCTTATAAGATCATATAAAGTAATATTTTCTCCACTTAACTGCTTTTGTCCTACCTTACCACAGCAATAAAGGGACAGTTAGTGGACTTCACTGGCCAGTATAAATAAATAAGTATAATTTCAGGGAGATATATTTAAACCAATGTGCTTCCAATTGATAACCACTCCATTGGACCTTCATTTCCTGTGGCTCTAACCCATTCTGAATATATCTTGGATCTTGTCTTGATTACATAAAATCTGACTTCAGTCTAATCATTTGCATGGACCATACTGTCTCCATCACCTGAAATCCATCTTGCAGATTAACTGGGACCACAGATGGCTCAGGATTGTGCGGGTTTGTTGTTGTTTTTCATTGTACCAACTTGCTGAAACCAGAACAGTGATCAACAGGTCTGCATGTGGGATTGGGTTGTTTCTTGTATTTCTTTTTGGTTCTCTTTGATTTTTTAAAACTTATTTTCAATACTGTTATTTCTTGATTGATTAACTTTGGTACTGGACTAACGTATTAGAGTTCTGAATGTTTCCGGTTGTTTGCACACAGATAACTGCAAAGAGGTTGTCATTACTGGTTACACGCAAGCAGAGGCCAGATCTCTTTCTTAATGGCTTGGGGAAGGCACAAAACATGAAAGAAAGGTAAACACCATCCAGGCTTGCAATTTTAAGTTAGCAGGTGCTGCTTGGTCCTATAGTCATTTCTCTTCTCCAGGATTCTTCAACATTTTCAGAGGCAGAGTGCCAAATAAAAACCAGAAATACATTCAACTCTTTTTTATTTTCTTTTTTTGTTTATTACAGGTTTAGGAGGGCAATAGTTTTCAAAAGGGGGTTTTGACCAACCTTAAACCTCTAATTCCAAAGCTTTCACAATTTTGTTTTTATTAACGGTGTTTTTTTGTTTTTGTTTTTTTGCTTTTGCTCTGAAATGCTTTGTCCTATGTGTTGTTTCTGTCTCTTTGTCTGGCTATCAGTCTGTATTTTCCATCTGTCTCCATAACGCACACTTGCCTTCTTCAAAAACGCTCTCTTCATATAAGATTAGCTGCTAAAAACATTTCCTTCCTTCCCCCACTTTTTGATATATGTATCTATGCATATCTCAAGTGTAAGCTGATATCCCTCTAGTCGGCACTTTTTGGACATATTTCCAAATGTGGGATTTAGTGATGGTGTTGCCATTTCAATAGGGTCACTGCTTCAATCCCACCCCCCCCTAGCAATCAGCATTCATTCTTGTGTTCAGACTTTATTCCCTACACCGGCTTTTTCTTTACAATAAAACAAGACAGCCTTGTTTATGCAACATAAATGTAGTTGCAGATATGATGTTTTGGGCTGGTGAGGAAAAACACCCGACAACACAAAAGCCTTAGAACAAAAGAAAGAAATCATTAGAGATCCTTGAGATTGTTGAAAAATCCCTGATTTTTGTATGTTTGTTTTTGTTAGGAAAAGAAATCTATTTGACCATGTAACATATTTTTCTGTATATTAGCCTAGCATGAGCTGCATGTGAACATTTCTTGAATAAGAATGTATTTATCGGTACCTACATTTCTGATATTTAGAGATGTACCTTGATTTAGTTTTGGTAAAGAGCACTGGTTAGACATAGATTAATGTAATGTATATAGACTTTATGCAAATAGCTTCTAGCAAAGGAATTAATATCTGGTGCTGCTGTTATTGGCTACAGTGTTATACAGAATTTATCATGGATTTTTGACTGCTGAAAAAGGGACAATGGAATTTAGCCATACCAAGGACTGTACTGGAAAGAGTCTGCTCCTCCTGAATGGGCCCTGATAATCACCTGCCGCCTTGAAGAGATCCTTCCAATTTCCTATGGAAGTGGAGCTTGTTATGAGGATTAAGGAACAATTCCAACCGCTGCTGCCAGCAGACGCAATTATTAGTCACTATTGATGAGTCAGCTGTAAATACGATGTGTGTGCATGGAATATCAGCTTTAGTCATCTATGCCAAGGGATGCTGAATTCAAAGACATAATTTCTGAGACTCCATGAAAAAAAAAAGGCCAACACACCTTTGTGTATTCTTCCTGGTCCCTACAGTAGGTCATGCTGTGGATCATATAAAGGCACACATGTTTTAACAATAGTGATGTAAACGCTGTCTGTCATAGGTTTCCTCATAACAACTGTATTTTTGCAAAGTTTGTAACTCATGAACATTAATGGCGTAGGATTTTGCTACAAGTCTTTGCACTCTCAGTTTGCCATATCTATATTTTTATGAATACTAGTGAACACGGAAACATTTTGTTTTGACTTTAATAAGAGATATTTGATTTCAGATGAAAACAGTAAAAATAATAATAAATGAATCACAGACTTTGTCCAGAGTTCTATAGAAGCTTTTTTGTTTTTGTTTACTTCATTGTTACCTCAAACTATAGGTATTGAGAGAAATGAAATACTGGCAGTAAAATATTATAGGTTTTTTATTGAAAATATCACAGAAATAACATCAGTAAATATAAAATATAAAATAGATCCTAAAATGTATATTTTGCATAAGAGAGATATTCTTTACCTTTTTGTGACTTTTGTGGTGAAATTGTTCTAGTCTATTCTACGTCTATGATGCTTTGTAGCCGGGTACTGTGTGAACTTATGTTCTCTCCATCCTGTTCAATAAGACCTTCTCCAGAAAGTGTTTGTCACCCTGGTATTTTGAATGTAGGGACCTTTCCCACATATGAAACTCTGTATTGTAGACCTTTTTGTGAACATGTCAAAAGGTGCATGCATAAACCTGGTGGAAACCAGTGGCCATGTAACTTAACAGAAATGGAGAATAAAATGCAAAAGATCCGGGGAGGAAGTTGGAACATATCTTACAATGTGGCTCATATTTTTTTCTTCAGTGTTTCCTTTTTTCTCATTCCTGCCCTCTAATTTAAGAAAGGCTTGGCTATCCTAATCATTCCTAGCATTTTTTCACACAAGTAATTTCAGGATTAAATCGGTATCCCATGGTACTTATAAATGAAAAGCTGAGGTGTAATGAAAGGGAGAGAGGGACTGGCCAGGGAAGGAGAAAGGTGCTGCATACGCCTCTCCTAATTTGCAGCAGGTATGTTACCCCTTAAACAAATTGTTGCTCCCTCTATCCATACCCCCTCTTTTATACTGTTTGCTGACAGCCCAATCCTATACATGTCTACGCACAAGTAGGTCCCACTGAGTTCAATAGGACTTACTCCCATGTCAGTGGGTTTTAGTTTGCAGTCTCATAGTACCATACATAAGAAGCAATTACAGCTTCTTGTCTTTGCAACCCAGCTCTCAGAAATGGATCTCTAGCCTTGGTGGTTCTGTGGTTTTGTGTGATTTTTGGGGGCCTCCCCTTTTGTCATTAATATGAAAAGCAATGTTGAAAGGCATATAATTCATTTTTGCCCCAGAACTACTTAATAATTATCTGTCAGATATAAACCAGATTATTCATATGTGTCCAGAAACCCTTTCAAGAAATTGCTTATTGCCATCTGCATGAAGTAACAATGTATCAAGCACAAAGAGTTTCCCATGTGCTTTTTAGCCAGTGGTGAACATGTGACAGGCACGTACTCTTGTAGGAGCATTCACATTTATGCTGAGGATGCCTCTCTTCATACCCTTGCTCAAGAAGTGGCCATAAAGGCTCCAAACTTTATATAATATCCTTTAAAAAAGTGCCTGCTTATTGAAAATGTGAAGTGTTATTTGCATAACAGAATGCCACTTGATTTCTCAAATACCTTTTCATAGGATGTTTGAACTTCACTGCATTTGAACATGTTTCTTTTGGAAGCTCTCTCTCTCTCCCTCCCCACATTCCCCTAACATCCAAATACTAATTACATATCTAATGCCATACCTGGAACATACCCCCCCCCCCCAAAAAAACATACGGGTTGTCAGTAAGGATGTGTATTGTATCGTTAAAATGTCGTTATCAGACATCCGATTAATGATAATGATACGACAGAAAAACCTCTGATAAATATCTGATTTGAAAAAATCAGAGCAATTGCTCAAACCCTCAATGTTCTATGAATTTTTTAAAGATCGTGCTTGTTCTGAAAGCTGGTTGACCGGGCCTCACATGTCAGAACGAGCACGATCTTTAAAAAAATCATAGAAAATCGAGGGTTTGAGCAATTGCTCTGATTTTTTTTCACAAATGACCAGCCAGATCCCATCTTCAATGTCCCACAAGTTTCAAGTTTTTATCTTTAAAAATGAAGATGTTACAGCGGGGGCTGGGGCTTTTGGGAGACCCCCTATAACTTTTTAATTTGAAAAGATAGAGACATGAAACTTTTTGGACATTGCACATTGGATCTTGCTAGTCCTGGCTCCCCAAGTTTCATGTAATTATCATTTCAAATAAAAACGTTATGCACACGTTTCCCCCAATGCAAGCCTATGGGGAAAAAAGCAGACAACAAGATGACAGCACGGAGGCCCAGTCAACCAGCTGTGCCAGTAAGGTTGCAGCCTTTTGTACTTGTTTGCTCCCATCACTTCCTTGATCTTACCTGGTTGGGTTGGTTCCCTGGGTTGAATAAATATGTGTCTGTTGGGCTCGTTCCCTGGGTTGAATAGACATGCCTTGCTGACACAGCTTGACTAATCTCTGATTCGGACATATTAGATTTGGGCTCTTGACTGTGAGAGCCTGCTTAATCCTTTACTATGATGCTGGTCCTCCACTCCTATTGAAATATCACTCTACAGTACCTATGATAAGCCTGATCCTAAAATATGGGGGCTCAGGAGTGCTTAACATTTATATAAGTAACCCTGATACAATTTCCCAGGTGTTTTGAATTCTTATGATAATTTCCAAAAGACATCCTATAACCCCCCAAGGCCTAGCTGATGGTGGCTTTGGAGGGGAATAGGGAGAAAAGCTGATCTATCTATCATCTATCTATCTATCTTACAAATGGCGTCTTGTATGCCGGTTGTAGGAGGTTAGTTGGTATCACCAAGAAACATTGCTGAATCACCAAGAAATACTGGCAAGCAGAATTGCATGTGCCTTTTTATAAAATGGATTATCTATTAATGTTGAAAATGTGGATAAAATTACAGTGATTGAAATAACATATTTTAAAGGTGTTTTTCTTTATCTCATGGCTTATTGAAGAAAAAAGAGGTGCCCGGATAAAACAACTAGGTACGAAAATGATTCCCACTGTATGTAATGTGAAGAAGTAAATTAAAAATTCATGAATGTATTAGAATGGGGACACATTCATATTATTATCTAAATAAATCATGCAGCACCTATTTCTTGATAATGAAATGGGAAAAGAAAATGGAAACTAGGAAGGCAAAATGAGTTGCTTAATATGCCTGATTACAAAGCAGTAGCGCAAGTGATTTCATTAATGCTAATAGACCCAAAGGGAAAAACAGTCACGATTTCTAAGTGAAAATTATCAAATCATTAGATGCACATGGGGCAGTTTAGGGAATGAGGAATGGGGTGTAAACAGAGGATCCTGTCATCAATGACCACAAGCCATAGAAACCCTGGACAGGGTTTTGTGGCATAACTTAAATTATACATGAAAACAGGAACTTGACATTAGAAGAGTCACTGTAAATGCATATTTCAGGTTTCTTTCAACTCTGCCTCTGTTTCTCAAGTCACCTCACCACCACTACTTTCGTACTCCTTCACAAGTAATGCGCTTGTCTCTGTGTCATTTGGAAGCATAGTGTGTCCCAGAGACATGGGGATCTCCTGTCCCTCAAGCTAAGTTTCTTGCTTCCTGTAGGAATAAGTATATTAGCACCTTAATTCTTGCCGTCCTGGAATATAAATTGTGCTAGCCTTCCCGTTCTCAAAAAGTTAAAAGGTGGGGAAAAATATGACATAAAAGAGACCGGTGCTTTTGAATTCATTGGAATTGAATTGCAGCTCAGAAAGGAAGAGTTTAAAACCAATTTTGGAAAGCTAACAGTCATTACAATGTTCAAGTTTTAGAAATATCCTCAGGCAGAAAAAGCAATTCACCTAGTTCTCTTGAGTATGAAGTTCATGAAATTCCTACAGATTTGAAACGATTGCAACGGACAGTGGGCCTGTTCATACGAACACTGTGGCTTATTTAAGCCACCATGGGTGGCAGTGCATGCTGGCCACCATTTTTAATATGCAATCTGTGGTGGGTGAACCTGGGTGACATGGATTATACGAGAGTTAAAAAACTCTCAGATAACCCATGGGTTTTTCTAGGATTATCTGAGAGTTGTTTCATCCTCACATAACTCATGCAGCTCAGGTTCACATGACACAACAAACCATGGCGCACACCCGCCAAAGCTTGCATACTCATCAAAATGGCATCCAACATGCATCACAACTCACTGTTGCTTATAAAACATGATGGACTGCGATGATTGTACAGACGTGGTCAATGTGTTTTGTGCTTTATGAGGCCTAGTTTCCTATGTAACTACTGCCTGTTGTAGAAGTTGGAAGAATGCATGAATCTGTTGGAAAATGAAACAGGAATCCAGAACATCTTTGCAAACCATGAAGGTAAGCTAAGTTTGTGATGTTTCAAAGTAGCACATCACTAGGGGAAGTTGTCAGTTACTTATCCTCTATTGGGGAATTCCAGAGCTTAATTTTCATAGCTCTAAATAATCTCTTCTGGTGTCATTTATACTGCCTTTAGTACTAGCAGGGTTTGTGCCGATTGATATATCCCTAACAATACTAGAGTGGTTTTAGGGAAGTCCATTGTTTTATTTATGATTCCTTAACCATAATATAAACAGCAATCAATAAAACATGTTCAACTTGATTTATCCTTTAAAAAAAACATAAACCAACAACACAGCATAGAACTTAAAAAGATTAAAAGCTCATTAAAGCAATTTGAAACTCCTCATTAGTCTCCAAAGGCCTGACAGAAAAAAATGAAAATAATTTTTGTAGAAACCACACCAGAGCTAACTCCTAGAGCTCTATGGGGAAAGGTTTTATGGAGTTAGCGCCACTACCCAGAATGCCCTTAAATCTAACATTGTGTGAGCAGACATCTGCTCATGCAATGGGACTTCCCTGTCCTCTCCACCCTGCAATGTCCTGTGTCCCCCCCCAAATCTGTTGCAGAAGATTCTCCAATCCTCTGGACCGAATGGTTGGGGCGCAGGAATGAGGGGAAATCCCTTCCACCACTATTTCTGTTCCTCTAGCAGTAGGACACCATGGGATTCTAACCCACATCTCCTCAGTCTAACTTCAGCCAAAGATAGAATTTGGAGTGAGGCCTCCCCTGATTTCTAGATATGTTAGTGATATGTTCTGGCAACTAGCATCATTCAGCACTACATTCTTCCATTCCTGCATCATGTAAAACTAATAATTTAATTAAAATGTTACATTTTTTGTTTAGATATACAGCATGTTCATTTCAGTGAAATCCTGATCTACTTATGGTGAAAGCAAAAAGGACTTCCCTTCAGAAAGACAGGCAGTATTTGATGTGACTGCACTATAAATATTTCTCTCATTTGTTGGCAGTCAGATTTAGCACTGAAAGATTCTACTTTGTTAGGTTAAATGCCCATTAGGCACTGGTGTCTTTTAAAGACTTATATTTACATTTTCTGGTCATATGTGTAAGCCTGAAGGCATTATTTTTCAAAAGTACTCTGAGATATGTTGCTCTTTTGGATACACTAGAGGTTGTAGCTTGTAGCAGTGGGAATCATTTTCCAGGCCAGTTATTTTTGCTTGAAGTGATGATCTGAAATAACCTTTTGATGTTTATGTTTCAGCCATTTGACTTTTAGGATTCTCTTCTAAGATCTTTATTTTATTTCACGGTGAACTGAACAGAGTTCAAGTTGCATTGCCAAATTAGGATGGTGATGTCTTCATTTTCTTTGAAGGTGTATATAACATTGGCAGTTTGCAAGGTTATGCATACATTTTAATGTGTAGGGTCCATGATGGACTGGGAATATATAAGAAATGCTTATTTAAATTATCTGTATTATCAAGGACTTTGGAAGATGCAAGAACACATTAAAAACATGGTGATTCAAAACAATATTTGGAATGTGGAGTAAATCGGGGTTCCCCAGAGGCCAGTATATAGTCACCAGTCCCTGACCCTGGACACATTTGCCTGACTATTCTTTTCCATTCTTATGCACATTTTTTGCAGCCATTATTTCATGGTTTAGACCAAGGCCAGATCTACACCAAGCAGGACATAACACTTTGAAAGCAGTTTGAAAACAGTATATGGCATGTGTCATGGCCCCCAACAGTTGTCAGTGCATTTCAGTACTGTTATAAAGCAATAGTGTAGTTCCTGCCCAAGAGCTAACAAACCCATGCATTGTAATAACATGAGTAAAGTTTCTTAGGGTGTACCACTTTTGATTGCAGATGGAAGATCTCATGTTTACATTCCCCTCAAAGCCTCCCTTTGCATAGAAAACTAGCACACCAATAAGAAGGCTAACCTAACCCCTTATTTCAAACATACTTTTTTTCTATATGCAGTGATTTATTTTAGTGGGATCAGTAAAACATGAGATTCCCTGCAATCTAAACTTGTATCATCCAAGATAATTTGCATCATGTAATTTTCCTGCTCGTGTAGATCCGCTTTTTGGGGGGGGGGGGAATAAAAAAGGAAGATACAGGAGGAGATAACTAAAGGAAAAAACTACCTTCCCCTTGCAAATTTGTTTGACATTTATTATTCACACTTTGAATGAAGGGCACAGTGTGGAAGCAAGTCACTGATATCAATGCCTTGTTATTTCTATGTTAAGGAGTAGAGAGTAAGCATGATGAACATCATTATAAAGCAGACTGGAGAGCATCAGTAATCTACTCACAGGTATGGATATTCATTAGTCAGTAATCTTAATGATTTTGTATCTCAAACTGGGATGATTAATTAAACAGAGATAATGTAAATACACAGGTTATTTTGATATTTGCCTTGCTGTTTGTCTGATCAGGCTGTTAAATTCATGTTCAATTTCTTGCTATTTAGACAATGCACATTATTCTCATACAAAACTAATTTTTATGTTCTGTAATGTTTTCATCATTTTAACCATTAAAACAAACTTAAGTTTAATCAGCAAGTATCAAACAGATGGAAAGCAATTAGCTAAAACACTTTAAGGGAAGACTCTGAAGGCAATAGATGAGTGCTTACTGTATAAAAACCAGAAACTGAGTACAATTATTTACTGGTATTTTCAGAGGACCTGTGCTCTTCATATACCAGTTTTGGATATATGAAGTTATCGCCACAGTGTGCTATGCATATTTGCACCAGAGTAAAACACACACACACACACACACACACATTGTGGTGTCATAAAGTTCCAGTTCCAAACATTGGAATATAAATGGATATTTATTTATTTATTTATTACATTTGTATACCGCCCCATAGCTGAAGCTCTCTGGGCGGTTTACATAGGATTGAAAACAATTAAAAACAATATACAAAAATTAAAACAGCAAAAACATACAACATACACACAATCTGTACATTTAAAAACCACTTCAACACTTCAAAAAACTACAAAAACAAAACAAAACAAACCCAGGCTCCTCAGATATTGCCAAATGCCTGAGAGAAGAGGAAAGTCTTGACCTGGCGCCGAAAAGATAACAGTGTTGGCGCCAGGCGGGCCTCGTCGGGGAGATCGTTTACTGGCAGGCAGTTTTGGCCATGCTTTCACACACTGAATGGTATGCTGTTTCTTAAGTCAGCAGTTACTATGACCATTTTATCACTGTTACTCTGCCTGAAAACACACACACACACACCTTAAGGTGGGTCAACTTTTCAAAGTCCAATTCTATCTCTTCTTCAATAGCACTTAATAATTTGTTAAACTGTTACTGTTATGATGATTGTGTTGGTCGTTTCCAATTATATTTTCTTTGGTAAGCCACTATGGATGCTTTTCCCCATTCTGGATGGCAGTTGCTCAGACTCTGACCTAGAGCTCCATCACAAACAGTGATTTATCGCACTCTCGCCATGCCTGGTATGTGTTTTTGCAGCACGGTACTCACATGATGTTGTCCTTGTCCTGCACCCATCTCTTCTCTTCCTCTCCATTTTCCATCTTATTTTGGAGTGGGGAAAGTCTGGGTTCCCCCCCTCCATGCGCAATGAAGCCACCCTCCTCCCGTGTATGGCTGTCTTTGTACTATATATCGGATAATCCCATTTTTTGTTGGAGGCATGTGTGTTGAAGAGTGGTCTCGCTGACAAAAGAGGAAGGCGGGGTGGCTCTCTACTCAACTGCTCAACTGTGAAGGGGGAGGGAGAGAGGGTGCCCGAAATCACAGTGAGAAGGCAAGCAAGGTCACTGCTTCCCTTGCCTGGGACTCGGTCCCATTCAACACTATGGTTCTTACTCTTGAGTAGGCATGTCTAGGTTTCCTGACCAGAACAATGTCGGCTTCCCCTTACCATGCCAACATTGACCACAAACCTCTCCAAAAACTAATTATAATACTTCCTATTTGCTTATCTTATTTAATATGATCTCAGGGGAAAGTATTGTGTGTTTTACCATAATTGCGCATACTATTGTGATTGTACAGAAATATATATATAAAAATATTAAAAAATTAACTGCAGGGGGAAGGAGAACGTAGGAGGTGGGGTGGGAGATTTTGCTGACATAGTAGCAATACAGGTGAAGAGATACATGAGCACAACAACGCATAGGCATGAAAGTGCCCAGCGCTCGACTTGCAAATGAAACCGGGGGGGGGGGGACCACGGACGCAAACCAGGGAAAAGAGTGGGTGTGATGCAACCCTTATATGAGGAGAAGCCAGACAGATTAGCAAAGGCATGAAAGGCCTCCTTTAGCCCTCAGCCCAGGATTCTCACTTAGAACTCTCTGAAGACTTGCAATTCTTGTCTTGCTAGCTAGACTGCATCCAACACTTTTAAGCAGAATGGCAGGGTACAGAGGATACGGATGCATGGAGCTTAGACATATACAGTCATTATGCATAATCTGTACCTAGCAAAAATATGGCATATTGAACGTTTTGCAAGAGACTTGGCTCATACTGCTTGCATGTGTATAGGCTCTGTACAGATGTTGTAGGCCAGATCTACACCTTGTAGATCTGGCCTACAAGGTGTAGATCATTACGATCCCATCATGGTAATACTATATCCCTCTTGCATATTTATAACTCGTAGGACACACAAGGACATTTGTTGTAGTGTTTTGGATAATGTGGAATAAAAAGCAGAAAATAACACTATGCGAATGGTATATGGAATGTGTAATGTACCCCAACAATTATCAGTGCGCTTCAATACTGCTATAAATCAGCAGTGTAGATCTAGCCCTGGTGAAAGTGCAGGGGGCAGAGCCATTGAGAATGATTCATCCCCTCCATATGTTCATTCTACACATATATGTCATGTGAACAAAGCTCTTGCCAATGGTTCAACAAATCTGATCATGGAATAATTATGACCCATCCTAGTCTTTTCTGGAAGTTTTTTTAAAGAGGTGTTTTGTCATGCATTTGCAGTGGCGGCACCAGAAAAAAAAATTCAGGGGTGAGGCAAAGAAGGGCAGAGTATATTTCTAGGTGAACAGGCTGTAACCCTTATGTAAGACCTCTGAAAGAAAAATAACAGTATATCTCACACTAAAACTGCCATCCTAACCATATATTCTGAAATAAGTCATATATTGATAAATTTAGGTTTTGTTTTTTTTAAAAGCATGTATTAGCTAAATTCAAATTACTGTAAGGAAAGGGCTTTCAAAAAAGGTACAGTCACTATACAAGCTTTTTCCTGACATTCAGATTAAACAGACAGAACACTTTCTTTTGAACCAGTGCAGGCAGAACCAGAAAGGTAGACTCTTATTGTAAGGAAAGAGCAAACTGAGACACCTGGGCCCTGTACACCTAGGAAACCCAATGCATGTGAAGTACTAGTCCAAAGATCCAAAAGATGAAGTTTTTGAAGATGACGCTCCTGATGAAGCTGGGTATTTTTTATTGCAATCCATTGCCTTTATAATATGGAATAAAAGAAATAAGAGGCATTGAATATGGTAGGTAAACCTTCATAGGCTTGCACTGTGAGTAAATTCTTCCCACCCCATTCCTGTCCTAAAAAAGGAAAATGTGGAGAAGGTACAGATTAATTTTTTCCTCCCCCTCTCATTTTTCTTGGACTACTGTCCTGAGGGGAAAAAAAGGAAGAGATCCATGGAATAAGCAGATTAATTCTTCTGAGGGTGTTCTTGTTGCTCTGGCAGTTGGTGCCAGAGCAGCGTGTGTTTCAGTTACATAATTGCAGCATACTAAATTCCCAGAACCAACAGAGATCAAGCTTTTTTTTTAAGTGTCTTCAAAAACAATTTATACAGTTTATGTCACAACATAGAGAAAGGCATTTATAGCCAAGCCCACTCCTCTAAGATTTAAATTAAAGGGAGATGGGAGACCACGAAACCCATTTCACACATAGGCAAACTGAGACAGCAGTAAAATAAGAATCAATGGCTGTAAGTGAGTGAGTTTGGGTTACATAATCACAGGTTTCAGAAGAAGAAGAAAAAAGTATGCCCCATAAAACAGAAGGAATTTAGACAGGAATATATGTTAACTTGCACTACGAAAAGGAAAGAAAGGATTTTTTTAACCACATTTTCACAATATGACTGAAATACAGCAAAACAAAATAGATTCTGGGTTATATTCACGAGCAGTTGAACCCAGCAACTGTTGGGGGAACTGAAAGCAAAGAGGGGAGGGAAAACACCCATTAACCCTTTCCTTGCCCAGAAGGCCTTCTAATACCCATTGGCAGTAACTTACTTCTGAGTAAACATGCATAGGATTGTGTAGTAAATCCTAAAAACTGGCACAAACCAATTCTTACAATGAAACACTCTGGTCAGTTCACAACAATTAAAACCACAAAGTACATTATAGATTACAATATAAAATGTAAAAGCGTAAAAGTTTTCCCCAAAGTTATACCTTTTAAAAAATAAATAAATGAAAATAAGTGGAAAGCTGCAATTAGGAAGAGAGGACGGAATCTTGGTAAGGGGTGTTTACACTGCCAGCTGTTCTTCCTCTAAACCAGTCTTCCCCAACCTGGTGCTGTCCAGGGGTTTTGAACTTAAACTCCCATCAGCCCCAGCCAACATGTTCAATAGTCAGGAATACTGGGAGTTGTGGTCCAAACCATCTAGACAGTGCCAGGTTGTGTGTGGTTGCTTTTAAAGTCATTCTCTAGCAGCTACCTGCAACCAATCCATCAAATACACACGAGGGGAGAGAGAAACTAGTCCACTCTGTATTTTTCCCAGTTAGGGCAAAAAGCTGGGTTTGGGGAAAGGGGGTGGGGTGACAGCAGCAATGGCTGGAAAGCTTTAAACATCCCCTTCCCATAAATTCTTCCACCATTCTTAATTTCAGTCTGGGATCTTACAGGGATTTAGTAACAACATAAAAAGTCTGTATGTAGCTAATAGCCCTAACAAGTGGAATATAAAAAATACTATTACCAGTACCTGGAAAGTGTAGGTGATTATCAGCAGAAATAATCTGGGCTTGCCTGGCTCCCTGTCCCTGCTGCTGTATATGGGGAAAGGGCTAAGGGGCTGAAGAGGAGAGGCCGCCTCTCTCTCCTCTAAAACAGCTGAGCTTTGCCTGCGAGAAGGCAGCCACAAGCCCGGCCCATGTGGCTCATCTGTTCCTTCTCTGAAACCTAGGAGAACAAAGGCCACAGTGCAGGCGCCTGGCTTCTGGCAAGGCTAATTGTTAACCCTTGCTGTGCCTTGCCAAGGCTGCCTTGCCTGGGTGAGCCCTCCTGATAAAGCCAGCTCTGCCAGCAACTGGGGTGGCAAGTTCTTGTTTGGGGGGCGCTTGCCCCCTGTGCCCCCTGGCGCTGCCCCTGTGCATTTGGATATGTGTTGAATCAACATGTGCAAAGCCATTTAAAAAGTGAATTTGTGTGGACCCATGCAAAACAAGGCTCTGTGTTCATTATGCCTCCTTTCTAGAGGGTTTGAGTTGTTATTGTTTTTGGTCAGCACTCATTTCAGGAACAAGAAAACCTGAATGATTTAATGTCAGGACAGGAGCATTATTATCTATGACTGAAGAAACAGCCTGGCTAAATTTAAAAATGTCACATTTAAGGTATAGCACTGTGTAATTGCGCTGCAGAAAAGGAAGGGGGGGTGAAATCCATGAGTGTCTGAATACAAGACTGGTTTGTAGATGATTAACAATAAGACGATTGAGAAATATAAGAAGAGCGCAGATGAAAAACAAAAAAGAGAGATAAATAAGGAAAAAATATCCCCACAGATATGCTGAATTTGAGCTCACTGAGATAACAGGAAAATTTAAATTCTCTGGTGTAGAAATAGGGTCTGGAGATGAATATGAAAGATAAAAAGATCAAAGGAACAGCCAGAGATCAAAACATATTTTTTTTCCAAAGGGAACTGAGAAAATTAAAGAGTAAAAAATGTCAGAAAGCAAAGCAGAAAGGTGGAGGGTGATATTCAGTAGAACAACAACAAATTTCTCTTTGTAGTATTGTTTTCTTAAAAGCAGGCTTTTGAAAAATAACTTAAGCACAATCCTATGCATGCCTACTCAGAAGTATGTCCCATTAATTTTAATGGGGCTTACTCCCAGGGAGCTGAGTATAGAATTGCAGTTTTAGGAAGACTTATCACATAGGTCAAATATCCATTTAAGCAACATTATTGTAACATTTCAAAAATGCTATTAGAAAGCCAAATAAAAGTACATTTTGTTTTGATCTACATTGTTTAGGGAGAATGCAAAATGCGATATGTGGAAAGTTTAAAATGAAACAATAAATTTATCCAAGCATATTTTCCCTTAACCCCTCGGTTGAATTCAGTTTGCTGTTTTGAAGAATCAAGTCAATATTTAGAGGCTGCCCTTCTGTTTTGTTGTTCTTTGTATTCTTGTGACCTTTCCATTTCTTTCTACTAAGAGAGAGAGGGGGAGGGAGGGACGGAGGGAGGGAGGGAGGGAGGGAGAGAGAGAAATAAAAAAGGAATTACTAAAGACTGATTTGTTGACACAAGATAAAACTTCAGAAAACCATTCCAATAAAAGTGATATATTGAACACTATCTTGCAGACCCTGTTATAGTTTAACTACAACACATCTATCCAGACATTAAAATCATATTTTGGGGCCCTTCTCCAGGTGCCCCCACCAAATGAGATAAGGCCAGTGGCTGCAAGAAAAAGGGGCTTTTCAGTGGTATAACTTATTAGTCTTTCACTGTCAAGAAATCCATTTCCTTTTTGAGATTTAGCTGCCTGTTGAAGCTTCATTCCATGAGAATGGGCCTGCATGTGCTCGCTGAACAACCTGTTCACTGAACAACAAACCGATAAGGTCGTTATTGGACATCCAATTAACGATAACGATACATACTCCTGGAGGCCCTATCTGATCGGATCTGAAATCCATATGTTCGATAACTATCGGACATATCGGATATTCGGACCGCCATTTTAGGGCCGGCCCTCCCTCCCCCCACTTGCGCTCCTTACCTGTGGTATTCCCTGCTGCCATCTACTGCCCTCCACTGCCCTGGACTACTGAGAACTAGGCTTTGCAGCCTAGTTCTCAGTGGAGTGACGACGCACCGGGTGATGACGTCACCCGGAGCATCGTCGCTTTACTGAGAACTATGCCGTAAAGCCTAGTTCTCAATAGTCAAGAGCAGCGGAGAGTAGCGGACAGCAGCGGGGAAGGCCGCAGGTAAGTGGGGACCCCTGGGTATCCCTCCTTGCCCTCCCCCACTCACACTCCTTACCTGCGGCCTTCCCCGCCGCCGCCACCCCGTACTACTGCTAAACAGGCTTTCCTGCCTGTTCGTCACTACAGAGCCGCGCCGAGTGATACGACATCACTCGGTGCTTCTCTGTACTGACGAACAGGGCAGAAAGCCTGTTAAGCAGTAGTATGGGGCAGCGGTGGCGATAATGGGTACGGAGCGCGAGTGGGGAGAGGGAGCGCACATGGGGGGAGGGAGGAAGTGCCGGCCCAGTTTCTTTCTGCTTTCTTTCCCCCAATGCAAACCTATGGGGAAAACACCGTTATCGGATCAGAACTTCCGATATTTATCGGATATCAGATCCAATCAAATATGGGTATCCACCAATATGATTGGACCCGAATTTTTTTTATATCGGAATTTCCGATTACGATACAATACGATAATTCCGGCCATGCACATCCCTAATCTCATGTTGTTCTAGTTTCAAGACCAGTGTTCAACTCTTGTCAATGAGACTGAATGATTTCAGCTGGACTGCTGTGAAAACGTTCCACCACCCCTGTCCTGAAAGGAAACTATTCAGTGAGCTGGGATTGGCCAAGGAGGCTCACTTCTGAAGAAACTATTCCACCAGCTAGTGATTGGCTAAGGAGGCTCACCTCACATTTGTCAAAGGCTCATGGGTTTAAAGCCTTTGCCTTTATCTTCATGCTACAACTTGCTTTCAGGCTTGATTCCCTGGATCCCAGATTGGCCCTGTTCTATTGGAAGACTTGAACTTAAGTATCACATAGGACAGATTTGGGTATCTTCTGTTCCTTTTGCCTGAAATATTGTTTTCAAAAGTTGGCTTTTTTTTGGTATGCTGTTTATTCCTGTGCTGTGCTGGTGGTATACTGAATGCAGGGGGTGGGCTAAAGAACATGAGAAGAGATGTGCCAGATCAGGCCAAGGGTCCATCTAGTCCAACAATTTGTTAAAACAGTGGCCAACCAGCTGTCGACCTGGAAACCACAAGCAGGACACAGTGCATCCCCCCACCCATGTTCCCCAGTAACTGGTATATATCGGCTTACTCCCTCAGATACCGGAGGTAGTATATAGCCATCTGGACTTGTAGCCATTGATAGCCTTCTCCTCCAGGAATTTATCCAACCGCCTCTTAAAGTCACCCAAATTGGTGGCCATCATCACATCTTGTGATACTGAATTCCATAGTTTAACTATGAGCTGTGTGAAGAAGTACTTCCTTTTAGCTGTCCTGAATCTCCCACCGATCAGCTTCATGGGATGACCCCAGGTTCTAATATTATGGGAGAGGGAGAAAAATGTCTCCCTATCCACATTCTCCACACCATGCATAATTTTGTACACCTCTATCATGTACACCTTAGTCTCCTTTTTTCCAAGCTAAACAATCCCAGCTGTTGTAACTTCCCCTCATGAGGGAGATGCTCCAGCCCCTTATCATTTTAGTTGTCCTTTTCTGCACCTTTTCCACTGCTCTATAATATCTTTGTTTTATGTGTGGTGACCAGAACTGTACACAGTATTCTAACTGTGGTCACACCATAGATTTGTATAAAGGCAATATGTTCTGGCAGTTTAATTCTCAATTCCTTTTCTAATAATGCTTAACATGGAGTTTGCCTTCTTTACAGCGGCCACACACTGGGTTGACATTTTATTTGAGCTGTCCACCACAACCCCAAAATATCTTTCTTGGTTGGTAACCACCAGCTCAGATCCCATCAGATTATACTTGAAGTTGGGATTTTTGTCCTAACATGACCACTTGCCATCACTACCCTCTCCCTACATGATATGCACATTAATAGTATGGATGTACTATTTTCAACACGTCATTTAAGTCTGTATCTTCCACAATACTGATAGGATAAGAACATGGGCTGTTTTAGGATTATGCAAAGGTTGTTTAACCCTCATATAAACCAATTTCGCTGGGTTCGCACAACAACATAAGCCATGGTGACAGCCTGCAGATGCCACAACCCACCGTGGCCCATTGGCTGTGGGTCGTATGGTAAAGGGGCCATTCTATATTCCAGATTCCCAAACTGATATATGCATGTTGATATTCTGAACAAAGCTATTCCATCTAATTGCTAATTGTTGCCTGCAGTTCATGTTCTAGAAGAAAAGCTTCAGTGATTTCACCTTGAAATGCAAAGTATCTAATACTTATCACTTCCTAAGTATTTAAAAAACTAGATTATGTACAAAACACACAAATGTTAGACTCTACCCAATGAGCTTACAATCTTATTAATAAAACTGAAGGAAAACCCATGTTTAGATTTCTTTTGCACCAAGTTTGTCAGAGCAAGTAAGGCTGCATACCCTTGTGTCTCACTAATTAATAAAATTAGAGCAAATTTTAATCTGTAACTAAAACTTTAGCTGAATAACCTTGTGATTAAATTGAATAATACTAGAGGCCCTAGCATGAATGAAACCTGCTGCCTGCTTACCCTCATCTCAAATAACAACTCTTTGCATATTACAGCGAAGAGAAATCAAACAGATCATGCACACATTATGCCGGCTAGAGGAAAATAAAGTACACCTGAATGCCTTGCCCCTGAATCCTAGCCTTTAATATTATGTACATTCATACTTCTCACCAGCCACTATGAAATTGGAACAACATTTTTATTTACCCTAAATTTAGCTCATATATTCAGACAATCATATGAGCATTTTGACCCTGAAATGCTTTCATGTGTGGTGGGGTGTGTGGAAACCTGTAGGAAAGCTATCAAGAGTTCTCGTATCAGTTCCAGAATAACACCCTGGAGCCATGAAATTCTGCCAATGGGGAA
The DNA here is from genome assembly GCA_029215795.1 of Anniella stebbinsi. NCBI lineage: Eukaryota > Metazoa > Chordata > Lepidosauria > Squamata > Anniellidae > Anniella > Anniella stebbinsi. The sequence goes on from JARDYH010000003.1 coordinate 54,645,090, forward strand.
TGATTCTGATGATGCAGCCCAGAGGTACATATCAACTGGAATATGGAAGAGGAAACAGAAATATTCATGCTGGTATTGAAGCATCTTGTCATGAACCTGCCCAACCCCCAGGCTTCTTCTCATGAATGTAGGCAAACTGACAAGACACTCAAGGCGGTGATAATCCTTTGATTGTTAAATCACACGGAATTCAAGCATGACGGTTACATTTTTGCATACATCCATGTAAAGCTGATGAAGGCCAGGCAGCTTTAGACTCCAAAGGCGTGATACAATCCAGAACAGCAATCACTCGGGGGAAGATGTGTAGGGATAGACCAAGTCGTATCTGAGCAATTAGCAGATGCGAAACACGCTAACCCATCAGGAACAGGCCCAGAGCCCAAGGAAAAGCTCCAGGCAAGGGGTGCCTGAAGACCGGCAGAGAGAGTTTCATCTTGCACTAACCAGACCCAGTCTGCCAGTAAGCACTGGGTTGATCCAAGTAAACAAGATGCCAGGGAATGAACTTTGACCCAGGAAACCTCCCTGCCTGTAGCTAAAGCTCTGAGGGAGGCTCTCTCACAGGTCACACACAATACACGATCCAGAACAGCAACACGATCCCTTCATGGAGCCTGTAACTTTGGCTCCATGAAGGGAAGCCCTCTCGCAGGCCATAGAACACATGATCCAGAGCAAACACCAGTCCAAGTTTATGAAAAGCCTCAGAGCACTTTCCATGGCACAATCCTTAGAAATTCCAAGTCCAAATTGCAACTGAGCATGTACAGAGTGCATCCAACATCTCCAAACAGATAGAATCCAAAACACAAGGGGTTCCATGGCAAGTGTTGAACATATGATCCTAGCAAAGGTCCTCCCCTTTGCTCATTCCTCTTATAGATTGAAGGCCTGGCTTATTCCAAATCACTTGACAGATAGGTCCTCAGACCTGTAAACCAAACTCATGTGCCGACAGGGCGGCACAGTTCAACCTCCTCTTGATGACACCACAATGTGAGTGACAGCTTGCAAGGTAGCCCCCACCTTTTCCAAACATTCTTTGTTCTCAAGGAAACTCACCAGCTCAAGGCCTCAGCTAGCAAACTTTCCGTGAGAAACAGTGACAGATGATAAGCTTACAGAGACACAGACTTTCTCATAACAATTCCCAATCTTTCAACTTACAATTCACAAGGCCTCCCGGCCTTGTGAATTCCCTATGATACACCTGACATCCAACACATCTGTTGTTGTGACTTGTGAGAAAGATTTTTTTCTGGGCAAAACTAAAAGTGGGAATATAAATCACAAGAGATCTGGCAACATCATACTCAAATAATGCTATAGTTTTCCTTAACAGTGATACTGGCAATTTCAACCACCAGTTTCCCATATTGGATCTAGACTTATTCATAATTTGATTAGACCAATTGAAATTGATGGGATTTAGATTAGTCACTGGGTCTACTCTAAGTATGAATACATATGGATCCAAACCACTAGATAGATAGATAGATAGATAGATAGATAGATAGATAGATAGATAGATAGCGTTTCCCTCAGATCACCTGAAGGTGACCATTGCTGGTTTGTAAAACAAGGACCCAATTGGAAGGACATGACATTAAATATCTAGAGAGGAGTCCTACACTTGCAGTATGAACTTGCAGAATTGAAGTTCTCAAAAGCCAGCAGTCTTTAATGACAACAACCCTTCCTTACCATTTGCTGATGAGCTTTTGAAAAAGCCTTATTGCCTTGTTATGAAGATGGATTAAATTCATAAACAAGAAGTGGTTCTACCACTCCAATGAGAGCAAATAACTGAATAATCATAATCACAATTCAATATTGCATAACTTCAGTACATCATCCCTGTAAAATCCTGATTTCACCATAACAGTTACCAACCTGCCTTTTGAATGCAACAGCTTTGGGCCAAATGAAACGTGACAGCATTTACACAATTAGGAATCACTATATATATATATATATATATATATTAGTAGGTGCAAGGGATTGTGCCCATAGTATTGTGCCCTAAAATAACTACACAGCTCCTAACTATGTAAATTGTGTCACATCTACTTTGGCCCTTTGTTTAGGCTGTTATGAGCAGCATTTGAAACCAAGCTGAATAATTTCTCAATGTCATCTACAATGGACTTCTGGACAAACGAGGTTGAAGTTGCATAAGAATGTTTGTTGTGGTTTTTTTTTTATGTAACGTGCCATTCCTATTTTTATTTGTTAAGATCTAAACACTCGCTTCCCTGCCCTGACTTTTTTGTTCTAAGAGTCTCTCACTATCACAAAACTTGAGCACGCTTGTTTGCAGAAAGACACGTTGCAATTTGGAACACATGTTTGCGTGCAAAAAACATCAACAAACCTGCTGTCTTTTTAAGAACTGTCAGTTAGAAGGTCCCCTTTCTACCAAAATAAGCTCGACATACCTCTGAAGCATGGCTATTTGTGACAGGGATTCCAACACAACATGACATTGTTTTCTTCAGTATTCCAAGGGGTTGCTAAATCAGTACATCCCAGATGTATATATTCATGCATAACAGCAGGTATAATGCTGGGGGTGGTGGGATCCCATGCTTGGTTGATTCGAAAATAGCCTTCCCACTAAATTTAGGAGCAAAGCCAGTTTGGCTTGCTCCCATGGTAGCTCACATATCTGCCACTACAAACCAAACCAGCTGAATCTGAATTTCCATTGTTTTATATTTTTGCTTAACATATATAAGAACAAAAGAAGAGTCCTGCTGGATCAACGGAAATATCTGTCTAGCCCAGCTTCCTTTTTTCCACAGTAGCTGACTGCTGGGAAACCCACAAGCAGGATGTGAGGGCAATAACCCTTTCTCATTTTTCTTCCCCAGCAGCTGGTTTACAAAGGCATGCTGCCTCTCCTAGAGATAATGCATAGCCATCATGACTAATAGCCATTGATAGCATTATCCTCCATGAATTTGTCTAATCTCCTTTTAAAGCCATCCAAATTGGTGGCCATCACTGGTAATAAGTTCCATAGTTTAGCTATGTGCTGTGTGAAGAAGTACTTCCTTTTGTCTGTCCTGGCTTTCCCACCATTCAGCATCATTGGATGACCTCCGGTTCTAGTATTATGGGAAAGTGTAAGGAAGGCATTCCTAGTGATTTTCTCAGCAAGTCTTTTGAAGCCTGCAGCAGGAAGACTTGCTTTGAGTGATTTAAAGAGCTTCAATCCGTATCGCAAAATCCCCCCTCTTTAAATCCACTTTCAAAAATTGCACATCCCCAAAATCTCAAGTCATTTACTATTTAAAAAAACAAAAACAAACAACAACAACAACAACAACAACAACACTGGGTTAGATCCAACGGTTTCCTTCCTCCAGCAGAAACCATTGTCCTCCAATGGTGGAAGCAGTGGCCAACCTTTTAGGTAACAGTGCCAGAAGCAAAGTAACTAACTAACTAACTAACTAACTAACTAACTAACTAACTAAGTAACTAAATAGGAGAGAGGAAGTGCCTGAAGTGATTTTTGCATGTATTCTAGGGAGCAAGTAACACTACCTTCTGGAGAGGCAGGCAAGAGCATGGACCTGATTCTGTGCTACAGCCATACTCAACACTGTCCAGGTCTGTGACAAGCACCTGCAGCCTGGCCTTCATGTGGCACCAGTGCTGCAGGTTAGCTGTCCAAGGGCTACATAAATGGTGGGCTCCTGGAAACTTTTCTACATACGCAGGCGGTGATGGTGGTTAAAGTTCTGTATGTGTGTTGATTGTCAGTTTGAATGTGGTGCAAAGTTACAGTTCCACCCACAGGGTGTAAGACCCCGACGTTTGTAGGGTGCTGTGCAAGGCAGCTGGAAAGCACACAATGCCCCTGTCATTCCCTCTCAGTCTCTGGCAGTAGAACAGAAGTACCTTAATGAAATATCTTCGTATTGCATGACGTACAGGGGGGGCTGTCCATGTAGTAGTTCAAATATCCTCTTGTGATATCTCTGGGTCCAGCACTGGGGACCTGAAAGCTGTGCGGTGCTGCTAGTTGTGACTTTGCACCCTTTTGGGGAGTCTTATTACCTCCACCACCAGCACTACCACCAAATGCTGTTTTCCATTACGTTGGGTCATTCGTCTTTGAATTAATAGGAATCCTTAGTACAGTCTTCTCCAACCTGGTGCCCTCCCATGTTTGGACTACAACTCTCATAGTCCCTGGCATAGTTGTGTTGGGTGAAGGTGATGGCTGTTGTAATCCAAAACTTCTGGAGTGTACCAGGTTGGGAAAGGCCACCCTAAGAGCACATATACAGTTCAATCCAAACAAATACAGTCTTGACTTCTCAACAGATGAGACTCTCAGTTAATTTGTGCTGTGAAGTCATAACAGTTCATCTGCTGTCCTGATGTACAATTACGTAATCATCTGTGAATTTCAAGTCAAAATCTTTCCCAAGCCACATGTCTATATATCACAATCGAAAATGACATATTTACAGTTCAGATCCAGAAGAACACTTCAACCACATTTCCCACGAAATTCAGACCTCTAGCAAGACATGGAATCCGCTGTCATCACTGATGTCTGCCTGTGCATGCAGATGTGTGGGTGGAACATAGATAAATTGATGTACATTAATGCCAATAGTTGTTGATTGACACATATCAGGCCTGGAGGATATTACTAGAGCATTATTCACTGCATTAAATCACACCATTTTAGACATGCATGTTGTAATTCCATTACCTGTATAGACACTCTGAGTTCATACTTTTGAATTATATTTTTATAGCACTTTGGGATTCCAGTCTGTCTGGAATATCAGTATTATATTGATGGTCTTTGGCAGATTGACTTAATGCTTTTTGCACTGATTATGTTATTGTTGTTAGATTACATTTCATTTTGGAGCTTCTTATTCCCTTGGAGTACCCTTCTCTATCACCTTTATAAACACCAGAAAAAGTTAACACCTTGCCTACTTTGAGATTCCCAACATCCGGATGAATGTGTGCCTGATATATTTCAAAAAAGGTAAGTGATTACATTATGACTTGGCTGGGAAAACACACACACACATTATGATTAGCCCAGCAGAGCTGAATAATTTATAACAAGCATGGAGCTTGAGGACTTTTAATATATTTCCAGTGCATAACAGCTTAGCTGATTCATATATCAAAGAGGTTGTGTAACATATTCTTCAGGAACTGAGGCACTCTAGATTCTGCTCAGGGCAGGTTCCTCCATTGTTGGGATCTGTTATTATGCTGCTGTTGAAATCAATGCTAGGTAATACTGTAAGGCAAAAACTACCAAAGTTTATTGGAAAGACAGTGGTGTAATCCCATACTATCATTAGAAGGTACTGGTGTATTCTTGGGAAATAGATTCCTTTATTTGTATCAGCCACAGGCCTTTGCATTTGAAATGAAATGTACAAAAACTAAAAGCAAGATTATACTTGACCAAAATTGCCCAAGTTGCATTCTAAAAATTTACATTAAATTCAAATTCCAAAAATAATACACAGTTCTTTACACATGAAATAAAAATAAGTAAATAAAACAAATAAACTTCTGTTCAGTTAAAGAACTGTGAGAAATAAAGACTCTGATAAAATGGTAGAACTTATTTTGATAGCACCTGCTAAAATTTTGCAGTTTTTGCTGTCACCTGCTTATTTTGGTCTGCAAGAAGATAAGACGCAGAAGCAATAACTGACCGCCCTGGAATAGATAACAACAGTGGAGTGATCACCTCTTTCCTCAAGTCCCTGTAAAAAGTACAAAATCTTTCCTCAAGTCTCTGTAAAAAGTACAAAATAATAATACATGAGCTACTATTCTGATACTGCCATTTCCACATGGGCATATGCAGTTTTCCAATGGGATTCTTTTAAATTGGCCCTCGAGTACAGCTGATGGCAGTGTATTCAGTCTTGCATAAGTGAAAGCTCATCTGTATTTTAGAATTGTTAAATTTTGCAAATAAGATGCCAATGCGTCAAATAGACCAGATGGAAAGTAGTCATAGCATGGACAAAATTTTCTTATAGTGGCCAAATTGTTCTGTCGTTCAATATCATATAGACATTGGCTCAATTCGGATGACACGCTGAGCCTCGGTTGTTGACTCACCCACTGACGGTTGTTGAGAAGGGCGGTGATCTACAGACAACATGCTGCAGCAGGGGCTGCAAGGAATTGGCTACCACCCCGGTTGCAGATCAACAACTCGGCTCTGACGGACAGCTCGGCCGCCATTTTCCCTACCCACCGAACTCTGTTAGTCCTCCAGCAGGTATCCCAGAAGGCACTGCGGCCGAAAACCATGGGCGCCGCCATTGAAGCCGATGCAGGACACGCCTCCCAAACCCCATTGGCTGCCACAGTCAGTGGGCGGAACACAACAGCCTCGGGTGAAGAGGCAGCCAGGAGAAACGGCAGCACCAAGACAAGAGTAACAACCAGCAATGCTCCCCAAACATTGGCACCCACACCCCAGGGAGCCACCCCCGCCCACCCTATATGGGAGACCTGGCATCTGCGAGGGTCACCCCCCTCCCCCAGCCCCTTCCCACCTCCCTTTCAGAGCAGCCACCCACACACACAGGAAAGAAGGCGAGAGTGGGGTGGTGTAGAAAACTTTATTCAGCAGGAAGATCAGACATGAGCAGTAAGGCACATGGGCACCACTATGCTAGGGCAGAGCTAACAGAAAGGACAGTTGCCCCTGGGAAGGGAGGAGGTGGCTGGAAGGCACAGCGGTGAAGAGGGGACGGCTGAAGCCACGCCCCCAGGGAGCTAAGCATGGAACGTGCCAAGGGGATGAGGTGGAGAGGGGCGGCATGCCAGGGAGGGATGCCAGTCCAGAGATGGAACTTCACTGCTGACACTCACATGGGGTGGGGGTAGCGCAGCCAGATCCAGACACTGATGCTTTCATGCACCCGGGACGCCTCTGCACGGGCGTGGCGCTCCCCAACGGGATTCTCGGGGCCCGGCAAAGGCTCGATGTCCCGCCCATCCACAGGGATGGCGTCGTCGGCGTTGCCCACCTGGGGGAGGTCGGGGTGCTCGGCGAGTAACACGTCCCCATGGGACTCGCAGATGTGCAGGATGCAGCAGCACACCATCACATCTGGAATGATGTCGGTTTGCAAGTCCAACAAGCTGAACAGGGAGCGCCAACGCTCCGTCAGAGACCCAAAGGCGCGCTCCACGGGCAGGCGGGCACGGCAATGGTAGTAGTTGTATTTATGCTGGACGTTGGTGCACGGGTAGCGGTATGGGGCCATCAGCCACGGCTGCAGGGCGAACGCCTGGTCGGCCAGGAGGAGCGGGCCCACCGCACGCCCGCACACAGGTCCCTATACATATTGGCAGGAAGAAGGTTAAATATCATATCTTCCCAGTATATCAGCTGCCCACCACCGGCACCAAAACATGAGCTAACAGCTGAATTATCTCTGACATGCATGAAAAGCTTGATGGCTGAGTTACAGCATGTAATGGAGGGGGGGCTCTTTTCCACAGCCCCCTCAGGGACAGCATTGATGGCAGCAGGAACACAAGGGAACTGGGGAGAGGCTTTATAATTATGTTCCTCCAGCATCTCTCTTAGCTAAATTTGTATTGAATCATATAATCCGTTGTAAACCACCTTGGGAATCATGGAGCAAATCACCAAGGGAGATTTTAAAAATCTCAACAGTTGTTTTAAAATGAATAATATAAGCATCCACTAGAGATAGCTTAATTTAAATTGCCCTGCTTAAAGTTTATTTATTTATTTTATTAGATTTCTGCAATGCTAATAGCTGAAATTTTCTAGATGTTCATAAAACAGTTCATAGTACCTAGACTGTGCAACATTTTTGAGATCTATCCCAGTTCTAAACCATAGTATGAGGCAATGTTTTCAGCTGAGTTCTACTTGTACTCTTCAGATGTGGGACCCACCCATAACCCCCAAACTTTTTATTTATTTATTTATTTATTTATTTATTGCATTTTTATACCACCCTATAGCCAAAGCTCTCTGGGTGGTTCACAAAAATTAAAACCATGAAATCATTTTACGAAATATAAAACAAACCACAATCTAAAACCACAAAATAACAAACAATATAAAAACACAACCAGGATAAAACCAAGCAGCAGAGATTAATACAGATTAATACAAATTTAAAACAGCATGGGTTAAAATTGAGTTAATTTAGCCATTAAAATCCTGGGAGAATAAAAAGGTCTTCACCTGGCGATGAAAGGAGTGCAAAGCAGGCGCCAGGTGAACTTCTCTGGGAATCTCATTCCACAGCTGGGGTGCCACAGCAGAGAAAGCCCTCCTCCTAGTGGCCACCTGCCTCACTTCCTTTGGCAGGGGCTCACGGAGAAGGACCCCGTAGATGATCCGTAGATGATCTTCAATATGGCCCTGTTCCCTGACAACGTCCAGCCCATGGAGGGCTTGAAGGGTGGGCAGGGTCATCCTGCCTTGAATGAATGCAAAATTCCTTGGAGACATTGGAACGAGATTCCCCATTTCTGCCAGCTGTGGTGGAAGGCTGGAGCAAGGTGAGTTAGTGTGCCTTAACTCCGAGGTTCAGGCATCTGGCTGATATTTTCTGTTTCAATGTGGAAAATAAAAGAATGAAAGGCAGGTGCACACATTTTTTTCTGAAACCCTAAATATGGTTTCCAAATACGAGTCAAGCAATGGGGTGTTATTGCCTCAAAGATGACAATAATGGAGATATTTGTTCTCAAGTTGATGTGGCAAGCCCTCAGCAATCAGAGCATCAGCATTTATTTGAGCAGGAAGTTGCCACAATCTCATATGCTGGTACCTGGCAGAGGATACTTAGCCTTTCATGAGCATCAATTGAAGATGGAGGTTCATTGCAGGCTATGACATTTAAGGTATACCTTTGTGGGGTAACAGGGAAATTGGAAATAGTGCAGTTGGAGACAGACAGATTAATTCATAGAAATAGTAAAGCATGTCAGGTGACTAAACAGCTAAATAGACACAACATTCATAAACAGGAGATGCTGCTTAAAATAGAAAATAAGGGAACATGTAAAGGAATATCTACGCAGATGGACTATCTTTATGTACCCATCTGGCAAGCAACTCAATTTTGAATGCTGTAGGAGGTCCCAGAGCAGCATAACGTGATTGGTTTGACTCCTACTGCAAGTTCTAAATGTATCTACTTGTTCTTCATGACAATGGTATAAGCATCCTAGTGTAGCCCATTTATGATGTTTGATACAAACTTTGAGCAAGAACAAGAGAGGTAAGGCATAAAGGGGAGAAATGAATCATAAATGTCTAAGGAGAAAAACCAGCCATTTGAGCAGAGAAGATATGCTTCATACTTAAGAAGAGCATGTCTGCAATCAGCACAAAATGGAATTATCCACTATATGTGACAGTAGGAATCACTATAAAGCACTAGTGTAGATCCGGCCCTGGATTGGATAAAGCTAGCTTGTTTGTAGAGGCCTGCTTCAGACAGCCTCATCAAGGGTTGATCTTCTAGGACAGTGGTCTTCAGCTGGTCCAGACCCGAGACCCACCTTGGACTCCCAACATGTAACATGGGACCCTCTTTCACAATTGCCAAAGATGGCAGCAACAGCATTGCCATGACCTATCTGAACTGATCTCGAGACCCACTTTTGGGTCACGAACCACCAGTTGAAGACCACTCTTCTAGGAAGTACAATGTGTGCTCAGTATGAGACCCTCTCTTGAAGAGTCTCACATCACTTGATTGTTGTCATTATTTTTAAGCAAAACAAATCTAGATGAAGGACATGCTGGGTCATCTGAGGGGAAAAAGTATAGTACAGCCTTCCCCAACCTGGTACCCTTCAGATGTTTTGGACAACAACTCCAATTAGCCTCAGCCAGCATGGCCAGTGGTCAGGAATGATGGGAGTTTTCATTGTAGACTTGGTTCAAGCTTCTATTTTGTGCACAGTGGCTCACTTAAGGTTTGCTGAAGCCAGGAATCTCCTGGGTCTAGTATGGCTGGATTAACACTTCTATGGCCATCAAATTAAAAAGCCAGGCTGGATCTTATATTGTGTAATAAATATCAATGTACATTGTTTTGTGGCTCCCTAATCCTTTCTTTACCTGGCCTGAAATGGGGGCTATCAAACATGAATGAAGTCTAGGCTCATAGTATTTCCATTTACTTCCTCTCCCCTTTCTTAAAGTTGTGTACTATGTTTCTGCACAACCAGTTTAATAGCTCATTAACTGGATGTGCTCAGTATAGTACCAAAGGGTATAAAAAAGAATAGGTGTAATGTGCTAATGCGTGAATAGATTACCAGCCTAACACCACCTTTGTCATTACTCCAAAATACATTATATTGACATATTATTATTTTTATTACATTTATATCCCACTCACCTCCCCACCCCGGCAAGGAACCCAAGGCAGCTTGCTTGATCCTCATCTATATTTTATCCTCACAACAAGCCTGTGAGATAGGTTAGGTTGAGAGTCAGCAACTGATCCAAAGTCACCCAGTGAGCATTATGGTGAAATGCAAGCTAGAATCCAGATCTCTCAAATTCCAGTCCAACACTCTAACACCACACCACACTGACATAGCTATGGCACATTTCTCTAGTCTCTATTGTCCTGATAGAGAAGTGAAGCAGTTTACTGGAGTAATACCAGAGGAATGTAGACTTGCATAAGGGCAATATTGGGTCAAAAGAACTATTACATATGCCTATCAATGTATTGTTGTTGTTGTGTGTGGTGCTCAGTTACTGCCTGTGAAAAAGAAGTGTATTTTATACAAACATAAATGGAGAGTTGAGACAATGCAGTAGTGCATCCTGAACCCACATAAGGCTGTGTATAAGCCAATTCAAGTCCATTGACTACATTTGGGTTATATATGCATATGCAGAAGCACTCTTCCTTACATTATTTCTTCATCTTCCCTTTAGCCTCTGAATAATCTTGAGTTCCAAAGAACTACTCTGCAGCAATGATGCAACAGTTGCAGTCTATTGGTTCAGTTGTCAACACCGATGCTTATAAGCAATATTAATCAGGCCCCACTTTTAAGAAGAAGAATTGTCACCATTGGGGCCAAATGTCTCTAACAATTTATATGTTTCTCTACAGAAATGCAGCGTTTCTATTATTTATGTAGCTTGAGTAACATTGCACACGATTCTAACTCATTAACAGAGAAGAGAAATGTTCTTTACGATAGTTTCCCACCCATCATCACGTACTTGCATTTTTGTTGCTTTTGTTTTCAATCCAAGGGAGAAATGAGCAACATGTTTTGTTTTATGAACAGCATCTGAGGCTTCATAGCCACTTAGCAACTCCTTTTTATGGAATGAAAGTGACAATCTGGTAGGTCCTTGTTCTTGCTTCAGTCTCTGTAGATAGATATTTGTAGATGTATATCATATGTCCGTGAGTCATCCTATACCAGCAGCAATTTAATCTGAATTCTAAACTGAGCATCAGTTTCTATTACATGTAACATAGTTCAACTTCACTGCACAACTGCAGCATATTGGGCATTATTGTGCAATTGTCCCAAAATGATTCAGGGAAATTAAAATAATAAATGGGTCTCTTTCGATTTAGATTTTAAAAATATTGGCCTTTAATGAGATTTTTTCTGAGTCTGGCAATCCATGGCCATGTTTTATTTATAGAACAGTGTATGATTCATCATTAGACTTTCTTTCAAATGTTGGAAGGGAGAAAAAAAAAGGCGTTGTACATAACACGAGTATCTCCAGATTCTTGCAGCTGCTGCTATTTTCAACATCGGAAAACTTCACATTGACAGATTTTAGCTTCATCTTCCTTCCGGTGCTTATATTTAAATTTTTTTTTGCTTGTTTGTTTGCTTCACACAATCAATCCCATTGTACGGATGCAAGGATGTCTCTAACATCACAGTTATTTGGCTTGTCAGCAAGCTGTGTTTGGTTCTTCCCATTCTATGGAGGAAAGGTTGACAGGATTTGGAAGGCATCTTTACAAAGTATTACGTCTCTTTGCAGCTGTTATCCTGTAAAACATTGGCAATGCATACATTGAGCCAAGCTGTGTACTGAGATGATTTTGGCGACAGGGGGATATTACTCAAATTCTCTTAACTTAAATGTGTTTGTAAACTTATAAATATAAATTTTGATTCCCCAACTTAAGAATGTTGCTAGATTTTAAGATATAGGAAAACATATGAAGTACAGTGTTGATCAACTTAAACTTAAACACCATTGTGTTAACTTTAAGCAACAAAGCCTGACTTTTAGGTTTTCTAAATGTTTTATTAAGTTTTGGTTTTACACCTACAAGATATAACATATCAACATGAAATCACCATTAATACATTCTGAGATGAAGAGTTTCATTCTTCTGTTGATTCAACTTATTTTACTGGGTAAGTGATGTATGTAAAAGTTTGTTTTTACAACTTATAGTATCTCTTCAAAAGGAGGCATGAGTGTCTTGTGGGTATTGTCCAGAGGAACCTGAATTGCTGTACAGAATAATAATAATTAATTATTATTATTATTATTTATTTATTTTTAACCCGCCTCTCCCTCCGGATCGAGGCGGGGAACAGCAACAATATAAAACACAAAAATCACAACAGTTAAAATTTTTAAAAGCAAGAGAAAAATACAACATTAAAAACATCTTAAAATTCATCTGGATAGGCCTGTCGGAAGAGGACAGTCTTCATGACTCATGAAGACTGCCAATTTGTCTAACCTCCTCCGACAGACCATTCCATAGTCTGGGAGCGATGGAAGAGAAGGTCCTCTGGGTAACACTTGCCAGCCTAGTTCTGGCTGACTTGAGTAAGTTCCTCCCAGAGGACCTAAGTGCACGGGGCAGATTGTACGGGAGAAGGCGATCCCGCAGGTACCCTGGACCCAAACCATGTAGGGCTTTAAAGGTAATAACCAACACTTTATACTTCGCCCGGAAACTGATTGGCAGCCAATGAAGCGATTTTAAGACTGGTGTGATGTGATCACCCCTAGGTGTACCGGTGACCAACCTGGCTGCCATATTTTGAACAAGTTGAAGTTTCCGGACTAGGCACAAAGGTAGCCCTATGTACAGCGCATTGCAGAAGTCGAGCCTCGAAGTTACCAGCGCGTGCACTACCGTCTTTAGGTCTTCCAACTCTAGGAAGGGGCGCAGCTGGCGTATCAGCCGAAGCTGATAGTAGGCAGTAAGTATTTTAAAATAAATCCTGCTTTGTTAAATCTCTGACTTTATGAAACCTTTGTTACACTTTTGAAAATCTGTCCATTTCAGATTACAAGAACATAGCCATTCTGAATCAGATCACGGGCCTATCTAGTCCAGTATTCCATTCACATAACCAGAGAGCTGTGAGAAGCCCAAGAACAGGACATAGCACACGAACAAAACTGACCACACACATATACACTGCCTGTGTTCCTCAGCATCTGGCAGTCAGAGGCATACTGTGTCTGAAGCTGGTGGTAATATGTAGCCATCATGAGCAGTAGCCATTGATAGTTTTATCCTCCAAGAATTTGTCTAATCCCCTTTGAAAGCTGTCTGAATTGGTGACCATCGCTACATCTTGTGGTAGTAAATTTCATAGTTTAACCATGTGCTCCTCTTATTCCATGATTGCTAAGATTGCAGCTATGGAAATCTTTGATGAGAGACTTTGTCAAAAGCCTTTTGGAAGGCCAAGTGAACACCGTCTTACCAGGTCCCCACTATCCACATAGTTACTTTAATTTAATCTCTAAACTATATATGTGGCTGCACAGCAACGATGAGGCTGATCCACAGCAATCTCTAATGACTCATAAAAGAATGTCTGAGGATCCAGGTGTTATTATGGGATAACTGCAGGTATCATGTGAACCGTGTAATATGTAAGTCCTTCCTAACAATTTTATTCTTATTTGTTCCTCCCATATGTACCTTCCGGGATCCCATGCTGCCAGTTGGTGCTTTGTGCTGCTCCCAGGAAGAAAGACCACAGCAGGACTGGTTCTTTTATGAGCCACTTCCAGATGAGGCTCTTGCAAAATCCAGCCACCACACAGTCCCCGGTAGTAAACCCTTACTGGCCTGCTGGAGATTAAAACAATACAGGTAAGCAGGCAGGCCAAGCAAGAAGGAGGCAGTGCTCGGCTATGCCCAGCTATGCTCCCACGTGGCAGTAATGGTAGTTTTTTTATGAGCCACTTCTAGGTGAGGCTCTGGCCCAATCCAGCCACTACACAGTCTCCAGCAACAAATTCTTAATACCAAAGCTGCAGATTAAAACAGTCCAGCTAAGCAGACAGCCCATCAAGCAGAGCTTGGAGAAGCAAGAAGGCACTCTTGCTAGCAAGTAAAACACAGTTGAGGTAGAGGGCTAGATGTTTCTTGTGGGCTGGTTCTTTTCTTGAGTCTCTCCACCTAACTAAGGTACTGGGAAGCCTGACAGAGTATATGAACTGTGGCTCTATAGCTGCAGTTGAACTGAGTCTGGCTTGTTAGTATTCACAGTTGGTTCTTCCTTCTCTTGAGTAGACCCCTCCAGTCTCCACCCTTTTGATGCTTTGCAGCACTGAAAGCACCTATTAAAAAAGAGAAAAAGAACTTTAAAAGTTTCTGCAGGACCGGTTCTTTTACATCATGAGTAGGCTTTTGTTCCTGAGTAGAAATTTTGAGCTTTAAGCCTTTCAGTGTTCTGTAATGCTAAAAGGTGCCCCCCCCCCACTAGATAGATAGATAGATGGGGAACTGGCTCTTCCAAAGCTGATTTTCTCATGCAAAGTAGGTGCTTTACTACTGAGCAATGACCGCAGTCCTTAATCCCCTTTAGCTCTGTGTATGGGAAGGGGAAATTGATCCCTTCTGTAGCTGAAGGCTCTAGACTGGAGGAACCCATGACTTATGTGTCTTTTCTGTTAATTTTACTGTGAGTGAGTGGTGTATTTCCTGGGTGATTTGTGGCAGAAGTTTTTCTTGAAAGGGAGCATGGAAGTTTGGGAGGGCTGAGAGAGAAAGGAGAGAGATTAAAGACTGAAGAGGGTGGGGGGTGGGGGAGACAGTCAGAATTCCAGACGTAAGGGAATACTAATATTTACTTTGGGGCTTTCAAGATTGCTTGGTGACAATTCTGAAGGACTCAAGAAACACTGTTGCTGCTATGGGAGAAAACGGCACTCACTTCTCTGGAAGTTGCTCCCCCTGGTCTACCCTGACTGGCAGCAGTGCTGCTCTCCAGGGGTTCAGGCTGGGGCTCTCCAGGGGTTCAGGCTGGGTTTTTTCCAGCCCTACGATACCTGGAGATGTCTGGGTTAGCTCAACCAACAGCAAAAGAACAGAACAGTGAGAGGGTGAGTTTATCATTATTGCCAGAGGGAGTGTCTTTTTTTTTAAAATAATATTTTATTATTGTTTTTTTTTAATAACAAACCAACACATACAAAAAAGAAAACATATAACATATTTAAAGACCATCTTCATAAGTGAATATACAGTGTGTCAGTTGGTCACATTTCTCCATACTATTCTTTTTCAGTTATCGTTCATCAGTTTATCTAATTACTCACATTCTTAGTCCAATATATATTTATATAACAATTAGCTATTTTTTATTCATCTGACAGTATTGTCAATTTATCATTTTATATGAAATAATCTCTATTTTATTGTAATTTTTATCTTGTATGCTCTACTATTGATTATATATCATATACTATATTCTAAGTTATTCAAATAGTTTTCAACTACTAATTTTTCTATTTTGTTATATCCGCATATCTTTTTTCTCCAACCATTGATAAAATAAATTCCAAATCATATAAAATTGTTTATCTTCTTGTTCTCTTATTTCAAATGTCAATTTACTCATTTCTGCACAATCCATAATTTTCTTAATAACTTCCTCCTGCATGGGTATTTTCCCATTTTTCCAATTTTTAGCAAATACAATTCTAGCTGCTGTTAATACATTTACAATCAAATATTTCAATTCTTTGTTATAAATTTCAGGTATGATTCCCAATAAAAAACATTCTGGTTTAAAGTCTATATGTTGCTTTATCATTTTTTCCAACCATGTGTGGATTCTTATCCAATATCTTTTAGCCTCTGGGAAAGTCCACCACATATGGTAATATGAGCCGGGTATCTGATGATTTCCAACATTTGTCCGACTTACTCTTGAACATTCTTGCAATTCTTGATGGGGGTAAATGCCATCTGTAAAACATCTTATACAAATTTTCTTTATATGCAGTTGACATTGTCATTTTATAATTCTGTGTCCACAGTTTTTGCCATTTCTCTAAGTCAATCCCATAACCAAAATTTCCCCCCCATGCAATCATTGTTTCTTTGACTTGTTCTTCTTCTAGCTTAATTTCTAACAAATATCGATAAAGTTTTTAAATTATTTTTTCATCAGTACCCATCAAAATCTTATCTAATTCAGTTGGCTTATTATAAATTCCTTCCGCTTTGGAATCCTTATCAAATCTGGATTGTATTTGAAAATATGAGAACGAATTCATTTTTATATTTTGTTCTGCCAATGCTTGCATAGATTTAAGTTCACCCTCTTCATTCAGTATTTCACTATATCTAATTGTTTGTTCCCTTTTATATATTATTGGATAAGAAAAGGCTTCAATAGTCGATATCCATATCGGCATTTTTATATAACATTGCCTCTTTGTCTTCTGCCAATTCAAAAACAACGCCTCACGAATGTAATGTCTTCTGAAATATCCCTGTGTTTTAGTACCCCCATACCATAGGAAGGCATGCCATCCCAACAGTAAATCATGCCCTTCTAAAGTCAATAGCCTAGTATTCCTCAGTGTAATCCATTCCTTTATCAACATCAGACTTGTTGCTTGGTAATATATTTCCCAGTTTGGTAAAGCAAACCCTCCTCTTATTCTTGCGTCTTGCAATAGTTTAAGTTTTATTCTTGCTTTCCTGCCCTGCCATATAAATCTCAAAACAGTTTTGTTTAATTCATCAAAAAATTTCTTCCCTAATTGGATTGGGATTGTCTGGAATAAATATAGAATTTTAGGCAACACACTCATCTTAATCGTAGAGATTCTCCCAAACAATGACAATTGTAAGTTTCCCCATTTTGTTAGGTCTGCCACAATCTGTTTTTTAATTTTATAATAGTTATCTTCTTTTAATGTGCTACATCTTGAAGTGATGTATATCCCTAAATACTTGATCTTTTTTGCGACCTGTAATCCTAGAGCTTCCTCCAATTCTTTTTTCCGCCTTATTAACATATTTTTTGTTAAGATTTTGGTTTTATCTTTATTTATTTTCAATCCTGCAACTTTCCCATATTCCTCTATTTTTTCCATTAATTTAGGTGCTGTTTCTAGCGGTTCCTCTAGTATAAATACCAGGTCATCTGCAAAGGCTTGTACTTTATACTCCTCCTTTCTGACTTTCATTCCTTTTATTTCATTTTCTTCCCTGACAATTCTATTTAGCACTTCTAATGTTAATATAAACAACAGAGGCGACAGAGGGCAACCTTGTCTTGTACCCTTGTTTATATCTATAGATTCAGTTAATTCTCCATTTATCATCACTTTTGCACTTTGTTTATTGTAAATTGTTTCGATGGCTTGAATAAATTTCTTACCAAAGCCCATCTGTATCATTTGCAATAACATAAATCTCCAGTTCACATTGTCAAAGGCTTTTTGCGCATCTAAGAATATCAGCGCCATTTTTTTTCAGGGTGTGCTTCATAGTATTCCAGAGTATCCAAAATTATTCTAATATTATCTTTGATTTGTCTCTTTGGCAGAAACCCATTTTGGTCAGTATGAATAAAGTTATTTAAGTATCTTTTCAATCTTTCTGCCAATATTGAAGCAAAAATTTTATAATCTGAGTTTAGTAGGGGTATCGGTCTATAATTTTTAATCTGCTGCTGGTCTGTGCCCTCCTTCGGTATAAGTGTAGTATATGCTTCTGTCCATGTTTGGGGTATTTTCTTTCTCGAAATAACTTCATTCATAACTTCCAATAGAGGTATATTTAATATCTCCTCAAATTTTATATAAAATTCAACTGGTAATCATCTGGACCTGGTGCTTTCCCAGTATTTTGTCTTTTAAGTGCTTCTGTTAATTCCATCATTGTAATATTTGCTTCTAACATTGTTTCAACATCTTTAGGTATCTGAGGCAGATTAGCTTCCTGTAAGTATTGTTTAATTCTTCCTTCCTGGACTCTCTCCTGATAGTATATCCCTTCGTAGTACTCTTGAACAATTTTCTTCTTTTCCACCTCTCCATAACAAATCTGTCTTTGCTGATTTATCAACTGATTAATCTTCCTTGACTGTTTTTCTTTTTTTAACTTATAGGAAAGCCATCTGCCTGGTTTATTAGCGTCTTCAAAATAATTTTGCTTAACACTTTTAATTTTTTGAGCTAGCTCCTCCTTTTCAATTAGACCCATCCTATGTTTTATAATCTCCATTTTTGTTTTAATGTTTTTCCTTTGTGGAGATTTCTGTAACTCTTTTTCCATTCTCTTATACTCCTCTTCTAATATGCCAAGATCCTTTTTCTTTTTTATATTTTTTTTCCTTGTATAGTCTATTATCACTCCTCTCGTATATGCCTTCATTGTATCCCAAAGATTTTGTAATGATGTTTCCTCTCTTTTATTTTCTTTAAAAAAGAATGCCAACTCTTTCTCCATTTTCAATTTAAAATCATCTAGAGGGAGTGTCTAAAGTATCTGAAAGAGACTTCCCAAAGCAGCAAACAGAAATCCAGACTCTCCCTAAACCCCTAGTCATGGAAGAGGGGGAGGGGGAGGCAACACTAAAACTGCCAAAGAAACTGCTTCTAAACAACCTCTTGTAGAGTCTGGTGCAAAAATGCCCAAGGGAAATTTCTCCTCCTTCAGAGCCCATGAAAACAGCTTTTGCTTCCAACAGCCTTTTGATGCAGGGAAGACTTCAAAGGTAGAGCCCCCAACTGCTGGAAGAGTCTATTTGACACACAAATTGGCCCTGTTCAGAAGACACCTTAAACCACAGCTTCAACAATGGTGAATAAGGATTTTTGCCTTATTCACTGTGGTTAAAGTCGTGGTTTAAAGTTTCTTCTGAACAGGCTATTAAAGTTTTAAAATTATCATTTTATCCTTAAATCAGCAATTGGACTCAGAGTATATTTACAAGGAGTGGACAAAGATCTGGAATCCCAGAATCCTGTGTAACCTGACTGTGTGAAGCCAAATACTGCTAACACTGAAATTTTCTTTTTAGATGCTCTTTTAGGGTAACTATATTGTGAAGTGATGTACTCTAGTTACACCCGCGTACAAACTTGCACACATTCTAATGAGACTTACACACCCACTTATAAGGAATCTTAAAACATTTAGCAATGCAGCATCCATGGCTAGGAATGCAATTCCCACCCAAAGAGATCCACACCATTGAAGAGACTAATGCCACAATGGCACATTTATTGAGGTTTCAATGCACAAGCTAGTTTGGAGGAATTCGCTGAGCAAACAGAGCCCTAAAAGGAGTTTCAAGAGTGTGAGGAGTCTTTTTGAGACTTAGAAAAGTTGGAGCCACACTTCCTAAGCCAAGTGAGCCCATGAAAGAGCCCCCCCCCCCCCAGAACAGTCTCAACTTCAAGGGAGTAAGAAAACCCAGTCTAATGTTTCTGCCATGCCAAGTTGTAAATAAAATTCTGTGGCAAGTTTAGAAGTAGAAACTACAAGTATATAGCCTGTCAAGGAATGCAGTGTAGCATAGAAGGCTATTTCTCAGAGAGTGCATTGGTCGCTGGTATACCAGGTGCAACCCATCCAAGACAGCCTTAGCAACAGAGAAAGCTGGCTCACTTTTCCCCAAGGGAAATCCTTCATCCATCTGCTTCAATATTGTTTACACCAGGGGAAGGGAAAAATGTGGCTCATTACCTGCATGTGGCCAAGGCTATCACCCAGCATCCTCTCATGTCCTCCCAATGAAAAAAAATCAAAATAAAAGGGGGAGTCAGTACCTGCTACAGAGCACTCAAACAGCCAAATTTCACTTGTTTGCAAGCTAAATCAAGCCCTTTTGGTGCTGAAATTCAGTGACAAGCTGGTGATTGGGGGACTTCCTTCTATTCAGGGGCAGCCTACAGATTATTTGGTGCTCTGCGGACTGCTGCAGGGATCTATGGGAAAAAATGGCACCGACATCTTTGGAAGTTGCTTGCCCCTGGTCTACACTAACTGGCATAAGCCTGACCTGAAGATGTCAGGGTTAGCCCAGCCAACATCAAAAGTAAGAACAGAACAGTGAGAGGGCAAGTTCATCACTGTTGCCAGACAGAGACTGTTAAAGTGCTGGAAACATACTTCTCAAAGCAGCAAATAGAAATCCACTCTCTCCCTAAAACCCTAGTAGTGGGGGAGGGAGGCAATACTGGAACTGCCAAAGAAACCTCTCCCAAACAACCTCTTGGAGACTCTGGTGCAAAAAATTCCCAAGGGAAGTTTCCCATCACTTTGAGGAGTTGAGGCTGCACTTCTTAAGCCAAGTGAGCCCATAAAAGAGCACCCCCCCCTGGAACAGTCTCAAGTTCAAGGAAATGAGCAAAACCAGTCTAATGTATCTTCCATGGCAAGTTTTAAACAAAATCCTATGGCATATTTAGAAATAGAAATTACAAGTATAAAGCCTGTCGAGGAATGCTGCGCAGCACAGAAGAGTATTTCTCAAGATTGTGAAGCAACACTTGCTTTGTCTCCTGAAACAGTGGCAAAGCCTAATAAAGAAATCCTTGGCTGAATTCGGACACACGATAGTCAATGGTGGGGTAATAATCAACTTCACAGTTGTTCATCTAGGGGGTACTCCCCACACAACATGGTAATAAATAGGATCAGCAATGAGTTGACTATGGCAGCATTCGGACGACACGATAGTCAATACAACTGACGATTGTATTCCCCCCCCCCCAAGTTGCTTATTGTGTCGTCCGAATTCAGCCCTTGTGTTTGTTAAGCAGCTTTGGCTTCTGAATAAGCAGCCTTTTGATGCAGAAAAGACTTCAGAGGTAGAGCCCCCAACTGCAGGAAGTATCCACAGGAAAGACTTCAGAGGTAGAGCTGCTAACTGCAGGAAGTGTCTACTTGAAACACGAATTGGCACTGTTCAGAAGATACCTCAAACCACAGTTTTAACATGGTGAGTAAGGCTTTTTGCCTTCTTCACTGTGGTTAAAGCTGTGATTTAAGGTATCTTCCGAACAAGGCCGTTAATATTAACATTAAGCAACAAATGGTCTCAGGTTACAGTCACAAGTGAGTGGACAGAGATCTGGAAGCCCAGAATCTTGTGCAACCTGACTGTGTGAAGCCAAATGTTGCTAACACTGACATTTTCTCTTTAGATGCTAACACCAAACAGAAAGGTGCTAAAGCAAAGTGAACCCATGACATGGGTGTGCAAATAGTAACGCTTTTTTAGGGTGACCATATCTTTACATGATGTGCTCTAGTTAGACCCATGTACAAACTTGCACATGTTCTAATGAGACTCACACCCCCTCTTACAAGGAATCTTTAGACATTAGCAATACAGCATTTATGGCTAAGAAGGCGATTTCCACTCAAAGAGATCAACACCATTAAAGAGGATAACACCACAATGACACATTTATTGAGGTTTAAACAGACTCAAATGCACAAGATAGTTTTGGGGAATTAGCTGAGCAAACAGAGCCCTTAAGGGAGTTTCAAGAATGTGATGAGTCTTTTTGAGACTTAAAGCATACACTCCCACACACATTTGAATTGTGCTTATACCTCAGTCAATGTGCCATTGCAGTGTTATGCTCTTCAATACTGTCTGAGGTGAGAATTGCCTTAATTATCCATAGATAGGGGTTGTTACAAACCAGGATGTGCCGGAGTGGAAGGGAGGGTAACATGGAGGTAGGGAGTGCTGCCATAGCAGTTGTCATGGGTAAGGGAATGTTTAGCACAATGGGGCGGAAATGTTATCAAAATTGTGGGGGAGCTTGATGGCTACAAGCCATTCCCCTTTCTGATCCCCTCCCCATCCTGCAGGTTCCTGGTGGACTGGCTACTGCACCATCTGGCCTGGTTGTGGTGCTGGTGAACGCCAGGTCGGTTTGCAACAAGACCTCACTCATCCATGATATGATCATGGATGAGGGAGCCTACCTGATGTGCATCACTGAGACATGGTTGGGTTTGCTGGGTGGTGTAGATATGACTCAGTTTTGCCCATCTGGTTATTCAGTGCAGCATCAACCCAGGCTAGAAGGTTAGGGTGGTGTGAGAAGTGCTGTGGTCCATAAAAGTTCAATTTTGCTCACTAGGAGACCTCTTTACCCTGGGAAACATAGGTGCTTTCCTTGTGTGGCAATTAATTTTAGAAAAATGGGTAGTAGTGGGGTAAATACATTTATGCCTCCCATTTTTTTATTTTTAAAGATACAAACAGGAAACTTGGGCACATTACAGGTAACACTTGGCTTGATATGTGTGTGAAATTTCAGAAACATAGGTGCTTGCCTTGTGTGGCAATTAATTTTGAATCAATGAGGAAAGAAATGCCTATAACTTTTTTATTTTAAAAGTTAGAAGTTTGAAAGTTGCTCACTTTGTAGATGGATTAGGGGTAGTTGTCTGTCAGAAATTTCAGAAAGTTAGGTCCAGGCATTTGGTGGCTACGAATTTTTTAGATTAAAAGTTATAAAAGTTTTTCCACAGAGGCTTGGGCTGTCAATTGCACCCCCCTCCCCCCCTCCCCCGCCCTTTTTTATCTGTCAAAGCTCCAAAAGCTTTCTGAAATTTCACACACATAGGTCCCAAGGTACCACCTACAATGTGGCAAAGTTTCATGTGTGTAACTTTAAAAATGACAAAGTTATAGGCGTTTCTTTCCTCATTGTTTCAAAAATTAATTGCCACACAAGGCAAGCACCTATGTTTCTGAAATTTCACACACATATCAATCCAAGTGTTACCTGTAATGTGCCCAGGTTTCCTGTTTGTATCTTTAAAAATAAAAAAATGGGAGGCATAACTGTATTTACCCCACTACTCCCCATTTTTCTAAAATTAATTGCCACACAAGGCAAGCACCTATGTTTCTGAAATGTCACACACGTAGGTACCAAGGTACCACCTACAATGTGGCAAAGTTTCATGTGTGTAACTTTAAAAATGACAAAGTTATAGGCATTCCTGCTTATTTATTAAAAAATTAATTGCCACAAAACGCATGCACCAAACTTTCTGAGATTTCTCACAGATAACTATCCCTAACCAGTCTACAATGTCCCCAAGTTTCATCCTTCTATCATTAAAAATGAAAATGTTATAGGCGTTTTTGTAAAACAATACTTTGCTATGGAAAAAAGCATTCAAAATGGCGTCCGATCCGCCGATCCGATCCGGATAGGACCTCGGCAGATCGGATTGGATCGGAGGGTTGGTCGGATCAGATCAGATCGGATTTTTCCGATTTTGGGGCGGATTGGATTCGGATCGTGGATCGGATCCGATCCGATGCACACCCCTACTTTTTGGCTGCCTCAAAATAGAGTCTGTTCTCAAAAGAGAGCTACTGTATAACAAAATGAAAAGTAGGACAGGGCTTCTGTATCATTAACTGTTGTATTTAAAAGGAAATTTCAACAGGTGTCATTCTTATGCCTGCAGGACTTAGTGAAATTCCCTCTTCATAACTACAGTTAAAAGCTACACAAGCCCTGCCTGGTCACACTTGGCAGGGTTCTTGCAGCTTGAATTGCAGGAGACCTGCCAGATAACTCTAGTCCAATCCAGCCACCACAGTACCCAGCAGCAAACCCTTACCAGCAAAACTGCAGAGTGAAACAGTCCAGGTAAACAGGCAGGCCAACAAGCAGAGCTTAGAAAAGCAAGAAGACACTCTCACTAGCAGGTAAAACACAATTGAGGCAGAAGGCAAAATGTTTTCTGTGCATGGTCCAGTCAGCTCCATACTGCCAGTTGGTCCTTTGTGCTGTTCCCAAGAAGAAAAACCACAGCAGGGCTGGATCTTTTATGAGCCACTTCCAGGTGAGGCTCTGGCCCAATCAGACCCCAGCAACAAACCCTTACTAGCAAGCTGCAGATCAAAACAGTCCAAGTAAACAGGCAGGCACTCTTACTAGCAGGTAAAACACAGTTGAAGCAGAGAACAAGACATTTTTTGTGACCTAGTCAGCACCTGGGCCTTCATGCTGCTCTCAGGAAAGCCCTCCACAGCTAGTCCATTTTTTGACTCTCTCCCCTCAACAAAGGCACTGGGAAGACTGAGAGATTATATGCACTGTGGCTATTTAGCTGCAGCTGAATTGAGTCTGGCTCATTAGTATTCACAGCTGGTTCTCCCTTCTCTTGAGTAGACCCCTCTAGACTCCACCCTTTTGATGCTTTGCAGCACTGAACACAGCTATTAAAAAAGAAGGGGAAAAGAAACTTTAAAAGTTTCTGCAGGACTGGTTCTTTTACCTCATTGATAGGCACTGAAGGAATTTCAACCTAGAGAAAAGAATGTCCCCTCTCTATTTTGTGTCTGTATTTGCCTCTGTGTAATAGAAGGGGTTAAATCTACCTCCTGTCAGGATTGATTGATAGCAATGCCATGTGTGAAGAGGACAAAGAGAAAAGTTTTAAGTCAATAGAACGTCGAATGTAGTTTGTATGACTTCCTTATAACCAATCAGGTGAAGCTTATTCTATAACTCACTCATATATGCATATCTTATCTTTGCACTTGAAACCTAATCCCTTGAGCACAAACCTATAATAGTCAGTATTATTAGACTGTAGTGACGTTTGACCAATGAAAGTGTTTTTTACTCCTGTAATCAAAGTTTATATAAGAGTGTGAAGTCCTTTGTTCTGGGCGCTCTTGATTTGCCAGGTGCCGGAGCGCCACTACTGCAGCAGAGATGAATAAAGGGTTAAGTTGGATTCTCCAGTCTCTGAGTCTTTATTGGCTGAAAGATCTCAGAAGTCACAAACTCTCACCCGTTTAGGGACAACAAAGTGGCGAGCCTTAGCCAGGAGTTTATGTACAGCCTGGCCCTGATCTCTACTCATGGCGGTGCCTTTTTCGGAAGCGATAGTTGTGGCCAAGTGCGCTCTGGAATTTTTAACCAGGGGCCGTATTCTCTCTCTCCGGTTCGGGCGGTGCTGATGAGCGGAACAGAGGAACACGCTGAGAAAACCAATTTAAACAGGAGGAGAGCAAAAAGAAGCCTTCTAGATTAGTGAGTGTCTCATTTACTTTGGAGAAGGTAGGTGAGTTCCTCATTTACTTTGGGGTAAAACAAGCAACTGTAAAAAGATTCTACTGTGTTGATGCTTTAGGAGAGGAAAAGTTAGTTCAAGTCTTCTTTCCTCCGCCTTTAACCAGACTTTGAGAAAGCTCCGGGGCTGAGCAGAGAACTACGTAGACGCTGAAAGTAAGGGGGGCCAGGGTTCAAGTCCACGGTCACCTGCCTGAAAGAAAAGACGGGGTTTGACTCCCCAGAAGAAAAAACTTTTAGCAGAGTAGTGGTTGCTTAAAGAAAGAAACAAAAAGTAGAAAAATGAGAACTACCCAGCCAAGGATCCGCCCCCTCGTTTCCTCTTAGTTTGAGAAACAAACAAAAAAAAGGGGGGGGGGAAGAGATAGAAAGAAACCCAAAGAAAAGAAAAAGCATGCACGTGCAGGAGGTTTTCTTTGGTGTCAGGTCAATTCTGTTTCCAGTTTGAGTCATTTTGTTTTTGATTTTTGGCCATTTTTCCTTGTTTTGCCTTCTCGATGTTTTCTGTTTCAAGAACTCCAGAATGTGGCAAAACTCTAGGTACCTATCAAATTTTTGAGAAACCGAAATTTTTACACCAGGCCTGTTGAACACGTACACAGATTTTTGTGTTTAGACAATGCCCATGTGAATCAAGACACTAGTCCCCAGTGAACACGAAGGCATTTTAAAGCGTGTCTTTGCTCAGCCTGTTAAAAAGTCAATGATAGCTTTCTGCCAGGGCCCGGTAGAAAGATTATAGCATTGATTTGCGGGTTTGATGCGTCTGAAGTGAATTCGTAGCTTTGTGGCCTTTGAGAGTGTCTGAGTGTGTGTAGTGTGTAGTGTTTAAGAGAAAAAAAAAGTTTTTCAGTGTTGTGTTTAGAATCAGATCCATTTAGGCCTCCTCCACACGGGGCGTTTAATGAGCCTTGAAGGCTCATTATAAATTTTACCTACACACCAGCGGAGCGCAAAACGGGCGTACAGGCGCGTTATCTCCCCGATAATGCGCATTTTCGAACGCGTGTTAAATAGCGACTTTTATTTTGCTCCGGCCGTTAAAGCGCATTTTCGCTGTGTGAACAAGCGATTATGCGCATTAACTACCTGGAAAGCGCTTTTTGGGCATCTTTTAATGCGCTTCGCCGCTTCTCGCCGCCTCCCGTGCAGAGGGATTGTGAGTAAATGCGCCTCTGCGATAATGCGCATAATCGCGGAACCAGGCGCAAAGGCGCATTCTTGTGGAGGGGGCCTTAGTGTCCTGTAAGTGTAGTAGCTTTGTTAAAAGCATAAAAAATGTGCATAAAGAATGTTTTATTAATCCTGTTCCAGATCAGTGTATTTATATCAGTGCACTCTCTGAGCATGTGCAGAGTATAGCTTGCCAAATGTGATTTAAAAGAGTGAGTTTACAGAGCCATGCTGAGAGTCAGTTTTTGGTGTTAACAGCAGATGATCTTACTCTGTTCTGTTAGAGAAAGTAATTAGCTAAGAAAGTTGTGAAGAGCTGACTGCGATAAAGAGCAGCATAGGAAAAAAAACCACTAAGAAGAGAAGCACAGAGAAGCACAGTCAAGAGATGTTTGTATGAACGAGTTTAAAAGATGTGAAAAGAGAGAAGTTGAACGCTTATGCATGTAGTTTTTTGGCAAGTGAAACTAAAATTAGTTAGATGAAGAAAGAAAAAGAAAGAAAAAGCAGTTGCTGAGTGAAAGCTGAACAAGCAGGCTTAAGCTTTTTAGCCAGTACTCAAAAACAAAAGGTGGTTTGTTTGTTTTTATTGTTGTGAACAAGTGAGAATGCCCTATTTAAGAAAAAGAGAGCCAGTGTGACATAGTAGCAAAAGTCTTAGATAGAGAGTCGAGAGATTTAGGTTCTAGTCCTCACCAAGTCCTAGAAGCCCACTGAATAGCTCTGGGCCAGTTACTAGGGGTGTGCACGGACCCCCCGGATCGGATCGGGACCCGGATCGGGACCTCCAATTTTGTCATGGACCGGTTCGGACAAAATCGGAGGCCCCCCGGACCGGATCGAGTCTGATCCCGACCCAAAAATCGTAAATTTTTGGATCGGCCGCCATTTTTTTCCCCATAGACTTGCATTGCAATGCAAGTCTATGAGGAAAAAATGGCGGCGGGTGGGTGAGGGGGGGCCTAATTCCCTCCCCCCCGGGGGCCGTCCGCTGTGGACGGCCCTGGCAGGTAAGCCCCCTCCCCCGCGCTCCCTACCCCCCCTGGGGCCGTCCGCTTCCATCCGCTGGTGCCCGCGGGCGCCAGCGGATAGAAGCGGACGGCTCCGGGGGGGGTAAGCCCCCTTCCCCGCCACTGCTTACCTTCTCGGCCCGTCCGCTCCCGTCCGGCGCCGGCGGCTACTACCAGCGGGCTCCGCGGCCTACTCTCGAGTAGCGCGCCGGGTGATGACATCACCCGGCGCGCCACCCTGGAGTAGGCCGCGGAGCCTGCTGGTAGTAGTCGCCGGCGCCGGATGGGAGCGGCCGGGCCGGCAAGGTAAGGGCCCCCTCCCCCCCTCCGCGTGCCCCCTCCTCCCCTCCACGCACCCCCTGCTTACCTTCTCGGCCCGTCCGCTCCCGTCCGGGGCCGGCGGCTACTACCAGCGGGCTCCGCGGCCTGCTCTAGAGTAGCGCGCCGGGTGATGACATCACCCGGCGCGCCACCCTAGAGCAGGCCACGGAGCCTGCTGGTAGTAGTAGTCGCCGGCGCCGGACGGGAGCGGCCGGGCCGGGAAGGTAAGGGCCCCCCTCCCCCCCTCCGCGCGCCCCCTCCTCCCCTCCACGCACCCCCTGCTTACCTTCTCGGCCCGTCCGCTCCCGTCCGGGGTCGGCGGCTACTACCAGCGGGCTCCGCGGCCTGCTCTAGAGTAGC
Organism: Anniella stebbinsi; assembly: GCA_029215795.1. Classification (NCBI taxonomy): domain Eukaryota; kingdom Metazoa; phylum Chordata; class Lepidosauria; order Squamata; family Anniellidae; genus Anniella; species Anniella stebbinsi. The sequence continues at coordinate 54,673,341 of JARDYH010000003.1, forward strand.
GCGCCGGGTGATGACATCACCCGGCGCGCCACCCTGGAGCAGGCCGCGGAGCCCGCTGGTAGTAGGTGCTAGTGCCGGACGGGAGCGGACGGGCTGAGAAGGTAAGCGCTCCCCTCCTCCCCCCCCCCCGCTGTCCACTTTCATCGGCGGGCGCCTGCTGGCGCCCGCCAATGGAAGCGGCGGTGGGCGCCAGTGGGCGCCCGCCGATCCGCCGAACCGGTTCGGAGCCTTTTCGGACCGGTTCGGATTGGATCGGCCGATCCAGCTGCGGGATCGGAAATCGGATAATTTATCCGATTTCCCACTGGACCGGACTCGGATTGTGGATCGGGTCCGATCCAGTGCACATCCCTACCAGTTACAGACTTTGGGCCCAACCTACCTCACAAGGTTGTTGGTAGAAGAAAAATAAATAAATAAATAAATAAAGAATTTAGAGTGAGCATGAGAGCTTCTGGTCCCACAATAAATTCTTGAGAGCACCCCAGGCCAAAAGCCCACGACAAGTGTGTGTAAGTTTTGAAGAGAAACTTAAGAAGCAACCCCTAATTAAAATCAAAGTGTGTATGAGAATGCCAAAAGAAAAAAAGAAAAAAGTTTCCTGATGCATGAGATTTAATTGAGTCCAAGCACTCTGGTAAATATATTAGATATAGACCTGTTGTGCAAAATTGAATGTGTATTAAAATAACCTAAATAGAGAAAGAAGTACAATAGAAAAATGTAAAGTGTTGTAAAAAAAATGATTGAAAATGTCTTATATGAAAAAACATAAATGCTGTAGATGAGTGTGTGAGCCATCAAAAGAGAAAAATGTAAATCATGTCAAAGCATAATATGAGAAGAGCAAATTGGTGTTATTTAAATGTTAAGGGTTTTAACATGCACTAGTGACCATAACCATGCTCAATGCAGTGAGGTCCACTTCGAGACTTTTTAAGACTATCACCATGTGAAATCCTTGTGGACAAATCTAGAATAATTTCTGCTTTGTCATCACCTCCCAGAGATTTTAAAATTAGTTGAATAAGCAACACTAAATTAACTTGTATGTAAGAAAGTTCCTTCACAGGTTGCAGCTCTGCCAGTTTCAAGCTCAGAGTGCTTGAATGTTGCAATGCAAAGAGATCGAGAGCTAAATCATCGCCTCGCTGAGCAATCAGACCTAGATAGATCTACAGAGAACAGTGCAAGCTATTGCAGCCCAAAGAAAGATGCAGAAATCCATCCAGAGAGAGAGAGAGAGAAGTGAGAGCCACTAAGGGGGGGGCATCCACCCCCGAGAACAAGACGACATCTTGATGTAGACAGCTGTCTCCCAAGAAATCCGGACCAGATGCTGCTTTGCTCTTGTTCCTGACTCTGCAGTTTCAATAAGATGCCCACATGTAAAGTGAAAAAGTTCCAGTGATCCCTTTGAGTGCAAATAAAGAAGGCCTCGTCTAGTGCCTTCAACCAGTCACGTTGCCTTAGAAATCAAAGAGAAGCAAGCCTAAATCTACCATGTGTGCTGATGAGCCACGAGCATTAGAAGGTGTTTCCAAAGCAAATTTCGTAAGAGCCACGCGTGCCCTCCTGACCAGAAAAGAGAGGAGCTAGAATCAGATAGAAGAGCAGCCAAGGCCCCAATCCTGCATGAGATATCGTCATGAGCGTGAGAAAAGTGGTGCTAGAGTTCTCGCACAATCCTCTCAGAGGAGCCCCAGACTCGTTGCCTCCAGTTCCTCACCGTGGCAGCTGCAGCCTCACTTGTTGAACATTACACCGATCTAGTTCCACCATAGCAGTTCAGTGTCAGCGCTTCATTTTTGCACACCACATCAGAGAGAATCCATCTGCCCCAGGGTCAGTTCTCATGAGCATGTGCAAAGTGCTACCCCTTGTGCAAAAGCTCAGCACATCCTTACTGCCTCGCACAACACCAGTGCCAGAGAGACTCGTAAACCCTACACCATTCCTTGATAAGATACTGTCAGAACTTTCCAATTCTTTTGAGATTTTTCAACCACAGGTATCCGATGCCCAGCCAAAGAGTCTCGATTTTCCAGCCCACCTGCTGAAATCAATTATCTTGAGTCTAAGCCAAAGGCATCTGAAGAGACAGTGCCAGAAGTCCAAGAGAAAAAGCTTGTTGAGGCATTCCCAAGATGCCGGAAGACAACGTTCAAGAAAATGCCAGCTATAATAAGTCCATTCCGCCCATGGCCATGTTGAAGAGAGGAACAGCTTTGCCTTGAGGCACCGCCCTTTTATCTAGAGCAGCAGTGGTCTAACCGAGCTACCAGAAACTTCACTAGGAAACCAAAAGCAAAGACAATGCCTTAGTCTAGGCACCCGAGAAAATTGGCTGAGACACGTTTTGCATGCTTCATGCAAGTAAGCAGCCAGAGCATTGAGTGCAAAAATTATTAAGAGTGCCACGAGAGAACTCTGTACGTGACTCTGTGCTTTGTGTCACTCTGCCTTTGGTCCGCCTCCAGCTGACCAAGCTGCCATCTGGTGCCAAAAGTGTCTCAAAAAGATTGCTCAGTCAGTGAACTGATGCCTACCTCAGACCTCAAAGACTGAAAAAGTTGATGCAATCTGAGACAAAACTCTGCATGTCACAATGTGAAGACATCAATGTAAATAAAGATCTTAGTAAAAGTGACTTTGACTTTGTCAAAGAAAAATAGTTGAAGAGATTTGATTCTACCACTCAGATCAAAATGCTGTGTTTACATATCTGACAATTCAAAAAGCAAATGTTTCTTTTTGTCATAACTTTTATGTGTGTTTTTTTCCTTGTAAACTGCTGTGAGAGTCACACCGGACGCTGACTCAGAGGGACGGTGCTGGACAGTTCAGCCTATAAAAAGACTAAGGTTTCTGTTCAAAAAGAAAAAAAAAGCAATGTAAATAGTGATCATTTTCCTATGTCTAACAAGAAGAGAGTTGTGGTCTGAGAGACCAGTAACAAGGCAAAATGAGTTAATTAAGAAGTTTGAAGTAAATGATAACGTGTGAGTATACATAGCTAAGCATATAGTGAACACGACACACTTTTGTTTAAAGGGGGGGGGGAACTCAGCACAAGATGTCCTTACCTCATGTATGATAGGAATTCCCACACCTGTAAAACGTTCAAAGCTGTTTCTTCAGTATAAGACCAACCCAGACAAGCCTGCTACGTTTAGAGATTTTGCACATTGGAAACCAGGGGTGACCCAGTTCAGTAAAGAAATGTTTCACATCCAAGTTTTGAAAATGACGTCACTCAGTAACACGGCGTGCGTCTGATTTGTGGGTTGTGCCAAAGATTGTACAGAGGTCACCAAAAAGAGAGATCTGCCTCTGTGGTGCCTTGAAGTTACTGACTGCCCATCTTGTTGTGCTTACAAAGTCTTACCTCCAAGATGGTTTTTACTTTGTGAGAGGCAAGCCTATTCATACATTCCTGTTAATGCCACTGGGGGACCTTGTACGATAGGTAGGCTGGCGGTGTGGTTACCAAAGAAACCCTGATCTAGTCCCCAGATAGTGGCACAGTCTCCTCGCCAAAAGCGAGGAGTGGTTTTAGATGAGACATGCAATAGTAACGTAGATTTGTTGAGCAAAGCTGAAACTGTGTCTTTAGCTGTGTCTTTAGTGAGTGTTCCAAGTTTAGCTGTGACTGACAGTGTAAAATAAAATCAAGTAGCTTGTGCTTTAGCTAAAAGTCTGAATTATACATCACAAGCAGTGGCAGCTCTTAACAGTGAGATCCAAGAGTTGCGAACAGCTATTTTACAAAATTGAGTGGCTAATGATTATCTTTTAATGAGACATAACCATAAGTATAAAAGATTGAAAAAATGTGCTGTTTTAAGTTGTCTGACAAGTCAGAATTAGTAGAATAAAAAGTGAGAAAATTGCATAGCATTGTTGCCAACATGACACAAGACCAAAGACTAGATTTCTCAGAGCTTACTTCATAGTTGACTTCATGGCTTCCTGATTTTTCATAGTTAAAGCAGATATTTCTTTTTTCATAATTTTTGTATGTATCTTTCTTGTAGTTTGTTGTAGAATACAATGAGTATCTTTATGTTGTAATATTTTCAAAAATATGTTGCCAGCTTCATCTAATCGTGTAATGTTTGTAAAATCAATAGACCCAGACCCGATCCAGAAAAGCCGAGAAAAAGTGAAGAAATTCCTTAGAATGCACAGTATAGTCGAGAGATATGAGTCTGTTTTGTAGCCAGACATATTCTCCACAGGGGGGATTTGATAGGCACTGAAGGAATTTCAACCTAGAGAAAAGAATGTCCCCTCCCTGTTTTGTGTCTGCATTTGCCTCTGTGTAATAGAAGGGGTTAAATCTACCTCCTGTCAGGATTGATTGATAGCAATGCCATGTGTGAAGAGGACAAAGAGAAAAGTTTTAAGTCAATAGAACGTCGAATGTAGTTTGTATGACTTACTTATAACCAATCAGGTGAAGCTTATTCTATAACTCGCTCATATATGCATATCTTATCTTTGCACTTGAAACCTAATCCCTTGAACACAAAACTATAATAGTCAGTATTATTAGACTGTAGTGACGTTTGACCAATGAAAGTGTTTTTTACTCCTGTAATCAAAGTTTATATAAGAGTGTGAAGTCCTTTGTTCTGGGCGCTCTTGATTTACCAGGTGCCGGAGCAGCACTGCTGCAGCAGAGACGAATAAAGGGTTAAGTTGGATTTTCCAGTTTCTGAGTCTTTATTGGCTGAAAGATCTCAGAAGTCACAATCTCTCACCCGTTTAGGGACAACATCATGAGTAGGCTTTTGTTCCTGAATAGAAATTTGAGCTTTGAGCCTTTCAGTGTTCTGTAATGCTAAAAGGTGCCATATATAATTGTGGGGAACTGGCTTTTCCAAAGCTGATTTTCACATGCAAAGTAGGTGCTTTACTACTGAGCAATGGCCTCAGTCCTTAATCCCCTTTAGCTCTGTGTATGGGAAGGGGAAATTGACCCCTACTGTAGCAGAAGGCTCTAGACTGGGGGAACCCATGACTTATGTGTCTTTTCTATTAATTTTACTGTGAGTGGTGTATTTACTGGGTGATTTGTGGCAGAGGTTCTTCCAGCCCTACTATACCTGGAGATGTCAGGGTTAGCCCAGCAAAAGTAAGAACAGAACAGTGAGAGGGCAAGTTCATCATTGTTACCAGAGAGAGAATCTAAAGTGTTGGAAAGAGACTTCAAAGGTAGAGCCTCCAATTGCAGGAAGAATCTACCTGAAACACAAATTAAGTTTAAAAATTAACATTGTTTTCTCCCTAAACCAGCAAATGGTCTCAGATTACTTTGAATCCAATATTTATATATATATATATATATATATATATATATATATATGGCTGACCATATGAAAGGAGGACAGGGCTCCTGTAACTTTAACAGTTGTAGAGAAAAGGGAATTTCAGCCAGTGTCATTTGTATGCAATTAGTTCCTGGTGAAATTCCCTCTTCATCACAACAGTTAAAGTTGCAGGGGCCCTGCCTTCTTTTGTATATGGTCACTCTAGCATAGTGCCTGCAACTTTAACTGTTGTGATGAAGAGGGAATTTCACCAAGAACTAATTGCATACAAATGACACTGGCTGAAATTCCCTTTTCTCTACAACTGTTAAAGTAACAGGAGCCCTGTCCTCCTTTTCATATGGTCAGCCTAATATATATATTTAAATGCATTTGCTGAATGTATTCAAGATGCGTGACTGGTTTCCCACTCTTGCTTCAAACGTTGATATGCCCTCTTCAGAGCGGGGGAAGCTGTGCCCTGCCACTAGAAGCAGCAGATAGGTGGACTTATGGATATTGGCACACCAACATGTCACAACCAGTTTGTAAGCATTCACTTGTTTGGAAGGCTCTGGTTTGCTCCTGGTATCTAAATTTAGCCTTTTTTTTTTTTTTTTGGTCAGCTGGCAGAACATATGTTACAGAAGAGGAGAATGTTTGCAAATCTTAGCCATATTACACCTTATTAGCCACACAAGCCAAGGGGAAGAAATGCAACATTCCACAGATTTATGAAGCAGGTCTTTTTCTTTATTAAAGGGGGAATATATGTCCCCATGAGCCTTGTCAAGATTTACTTCAGGCAAGTTAGATGGTTGTTATGAGATAAACAGGTGTGGGGAAGGAGGGCAGATCTATAGACTTAGATTTAAAAAACTAAACCAGTACAATAATGCACCTGGGTCTAATCATCAATCACTTGCTGATCACCAGAGGGAGGGGATCCATGCAAGCCTTTGTCAATGAAACTGTCACTTGTACCAACAGAAGAAGTAAGAAGTCCTGAGAGTCCCAAATGCAGGTATTGGAGGTGTGGCCAACCTTATTGCTCTTTGTATCAAGTAATTTGTAAATTATAATTCTGCATTTTGACCCAGATTAAGAGCTAGGGGAATGTGTTTTGTAGTAACCTTTACTCACTGCCAATGTGTTTATGTTTATACTACTGCCTTAAATGATGTTATTCATTTTATACTAAAAGGAAATCAAGCTGGCTGTTGTTTTTGCTGCATTGAGAGATTGAACAGATGTCATGAAATTAACAACAGTAATGGTGTCTGGTCAGAGTAAAGCTCCTGCAGCTTTAACTGTTATGATGAAGAGGGAATTTCACATGGGGCTGCATGCATACAAATGACACCTGCTGAAATTCCCTTTTCTATACAACTGTTAAAGATTGTTGTGGAATTTCAGAACACAGAACATGAGTCAGGTTGCTTTCTTGCCCAAACAGCCTTTACTTCTTATCAGCCTTTATTTCTTATCAGTAAGACAGACCACAGCAGAGCCACTTCAACACACCAGAAGAAGAGACTAATGTCCAGCTGCTTAGTAACATATATAGGTTAAATGTCATCATTGATCATCCTGAGTTTAACAAATCTGGTTACAGCTTATATTACTAAGACTAAGTTTCACGTGCACTAACTAATCTCTACTTCTTAACTTAGGAAAAAGCTTGTTCAGCACTTTGGATGTTTCCCACAAAAACAGCTTCTTCACATACACAGGCCTTATCAGTTACATTCTAACTTGTACAGTTACATTCCAGCTTGTATACTGACCTTACAGTAAAATTCTATCACTTACTAAAAGACTCTAATAAAACTCTATAACAAGATACAGGAGCCCTGTCCTCTTTTCCATATGGGCACCCTAATTGCATAGGCTTTACTCACAGGCAGCCATATCCTTTCCCTCTTGGTCTCTGTTACCATTTCCTCCAGCTCTATGTTTGTACATAAATAAATATAGAGTTGCTTATGTAGCCATGATCACTAGCTGCGATGGCTTTAAAAGGAGATGAGACAAATCTATAGAGGACAAGGCTAACAAGTGCTACTTCGATGGCTGTATTAACTGGCTTGGGGAACATGGGAGAGAGGACTTCATGCCCTGCTACGTGGACCTCCCAGAGACATCGGGCTAGCCATTGAGGGTTCTTCTGATGTTCTTCTGAATTTATTTACTCCATTTATATCCCAGTTTTGATCCTAAATTGGATCCTGCAGGGTTACTACTTAAAGACCGTGAAGCTAACCCTTCAAAACCTGTGGAATTCACAAACAACAGGAGAGGAACATGAGCCTACATCATGCGAAAAGAGGTTTTTGCTCTCCAATGAAAAACAAACAAAAAGAAACCACTCGTCCTGTTCCCAACTCTTTTTTGGGCCTCCTAACCAAACACATCCTTCTTAGGGGATTGCAAGCTACTACCACACAACCCCTGTCAAAAATAAAATGGTTGCTCAATTAACAGGAAGCTTTAAATCAGGGTAGACAACCTGTGGCCCTCCAGATACTTTGACCTACAACTCCCATGATCCCTCACCATTGGCTATGGTGGTTAGGGCTGAGAGGAATTGTAGGCCCAAAATATGGAGGGCCACAGGTTGCCCATCCCTGCTTTAAATCCATTGGGAAATTTCTGGTGCTATTTATGTAAATAAGCATTTTAAAAATAAACCCCAATCAAGAGGTGGATATGTTAGACTTTACACCCAAGATGCAAGTCTTTAGATCTCTCATATTAAGGTAAATAATGATTGCTTGATCACCCTTTTTATGTTCTCATAATACTTTAACTATCTGTTCCCCAATCTTAAAAACAGGAAAACTTCCCTAAATTTTAACAAGGTGGTTGGATCCATTTCAAATTTCATGCCATTTTCAGGACTTCTTATAACTTGCTCCCATGTAGTAAAAATTATAGAACATCTGTTCCACATATAGCTTATTTTAAATATAGTATGCAAATTAATTTTAAAAGTTCAGTCACTAAGGACGCAATCCTATGCATGTTTGGACAGAAAAAGAAATTGCTAGCTGGGAAATGCTAGGAGTTGAAACATGCATGGAATTGTGTCCTAATCATCGTAGAAACTACAAAGGTAATGATGAATAGCAAAGAAAATGCTTGAAAATGATGTAGATGGAAAGAAGAGGGAAAAGAGCACCACCGAACCGAAGAAAAAGGAGAGCGAAGCTCTGGTGCTATATAATTTTTTCCCCCTATATTTTTAATCTTATCCTCAGACTGCTCAATGTGTTTCTGATAAAAACTTCGTCAGGAGCTGAGAGGAACAAAGGAACTTCTCTGTAATTTCGTGATTGTTACCACATTAATCCATTACAACAAACAAAACTAAATACAGATTATTCTGTGTAAAAATGAAGAGAGTGTTTCTAATCATGTGAACAGTGAGACACAGTCCATCCCAAACATCTGGGGTTACTGGGCAATGGTTTCCAGTAGAGATGGAGTAGGGAAACCTTTTCAGGCCAAGAGACAAATGCCAGTCTGGGAAAGATCTCAGGGGCCATATTCCATTGGTGGGTGGGGCCACAGACAATGTGGGTAGGCCTAAAATGTGATATTAATGATTTGAACCCTACTCAGAATTAATCAGAGAAGCCTTCTGCATGTCTGCACATAAGTAAATGGGACTGAATCACTCCACAACACTTACAAATCACATCCTATTATTATTATTATTATTATTATTATTATTATTATTTCATTGCTACCCCACCTTTCTCAAAAAAAGTACTCAAAGTGACTTACAATCATAAATAAAACTTGATTTCAAGAAATGCATTAAAGGACAATTAAAAACACAGAAATAACAGAATAAAAACAACATCCAACCCATCAGACCTGTTTATGTGCCAATGTCCTTCTTGAATAAAAAGGTCTTTGCCTGGTGGCAGAAGGACAACAGAAAGGGAGTGACTCTAGCCTCCCTCTGCAGGGGGTTCCCCAACATGGGAGCAGCCACCAAGAAGGCCCTCTTTTGTGTTGCTACCAAGTGTGCCTCTGAAGGTAGCAGTCTCAAAAGAAGGGACTCTCCAGAAGATCTTAAAAACTGGGCAGGCCTGTAAGGGAAAAGGTGACCTTTTCAGGTAGCCTGGTCCCAAAGTGTATATGGCTTTATATATGTCATATCCAGCACTTTAAATTTTGCCTGGAGACAGACTAGTGGGAAGTGAAGCTGCTGTAACAAGGGAGTCACGCGGTCCCTGTAACTGCTCTCAGTCAACAATCTGGCCGCAGCATTGTTGACCAGCTGTAATTTCTGAACGGTTTTCGAAGAGCATATTACAGTAGTCCAAGTGGGATGAAACTAAGGCATGGGTGATCATGGCCATATCAGACATCCCTAGGAACAGACATAGTTGGTGCACTGGTCTCAGCTGTGTGAATACACTCCTGGCCACCGCTGAGACCTGGGCATCCAGGTTCATGGTTGAGTCCAAGAGTACACCCAAACTCTGAGCTTGAGTCTTCAGGGGGAGTGTAACCGCATCCATCACAGGTTGAATCCCTATTGCCTGATCTCTCTAACCTGGAGCAACTCTCTGCTTTGTCTGGGTTAATAGTTGTGAGTTCAAACTGCAGGAAAAACATGTGGGAAGGCACCAATCACAGGAATAAATGCACTAGTGGTTTACAGACCAGGTTAAGAAATTTTATTCACTGGGATGAATACACCTTTCCTTGTGGACCTGCACATTTCCTTCCTTTTTGTTCCTGTGAATTCAGATTAACAGCAAACCACAGTTAGTGCAAATGGTGGTGCCAAACCACCTTTGTGACCTACCATATATGTAGACATAAAAACAAACTATGATTTGGAATGATGCCTGAATGCAGCCAGATGGTTTGTTTCAAGGAAAATTTTGGATGCCCTTGTTCTATTTTTCCAGGATCTGATGCAGAATGTGGCTTCTTGTTCCTTGGGTTGACTCAGCGTTCATTGTTCAAAACCATTTTTTTCATCTCACAGTTAACAAGTGAAGCACTTATCCTTTTAATGTCTTTCTGTTCTTTCTATTCACACATAGTCCTTGTCCGCCAACTTCCAGCTGCTTTTGCTGTATTCAATACAGCTGTGGAGGGAAGAATATAGGCCTAATTAGTTTTGAAATCCGCTCATGAAGTGACCTGGTTCACATGGAGCGTTGGGCCCAACTTCAGGATTCTTTAATCCAACATTGAAAAGGTACATGCAAACTCAAAGAAGAACTTTTGATGACCTCTAATTCACAAGGAAGTCTATTTAAATCTGACACCTAGTCTGTTTGAGGTACATGGACAGAATGAAGGTGTAAGTGCCAATCAGCGGCTTGCATCTCTTTCAGTGCTCTGCATCTCTGCTTTACCTCTCAGATCAGAAGCAATGAGGAAACAGATGGATCATTAGAGGCATTATGAGAGTTGCTCTAAGATTCTGTAGATATGAGTTTGAATGCAAGACAGACAGAAGATGACAAACCTGACCTCTGAGCCAAGCAAATCTTTGCTTATTTCCATTGTGATGAAAAGGGCTTTTGCAGGATTGTAGGTTTACATTTTCAGATATTTGTACGTATATATTTATAACATTTTAAACAATAAAGTCCTGTGGGTGGTTTACAAAAGTTAAGATGATTATATGTTTGAATTTTATTCATTCATAACATCAGCACAAGTGTTAAAAACAATATTAATGCAACCAACATGAATTATCAAAGACCAGCATAAAATAAGTCTAGGGCCAGATCTACACCAAGCAGGATATTGCACTATGAAAGCAGTATGAAAGTGGTATATAAAAGGCAGGAGCCACACTACTGCTTTATAGCGGTATTGAAGTGCACTGACAACTGTTGGGTCCCATTGACACATACCATATATACCACTATATCCTGCCTGATGTGGCTCCTGCCTTTTATATACCACTTTCATACTGCTTTCATACCGCTATATCCTGCTTGGTGTAGATCTGGTCTAGGAGACCAGTCTAAAAACAGCATTGGGGGAAAATAATAAATGCCAAGATCTAAAAAAAGACTAAAATCTGTAACTAAAAAGGGTGGAAAATAAACGGTCTGCATCTGGTTCTGAAAAAACTAAAATCTGGAAAAGGCAGGCATACCTAGGGCGCCACAACCAAAAAGTCCCTCTCCCAAGTAACCACCTGCCTCACCTCATTCTGCACATGCAGAAGGTGAGAATCTTAAGGACCAGCATAACATTTAATAGCATAGTTTAATGAGTGAAAACAACACATATATTTCAATAAGAAAAAAGGAACGGTATGTCTTCGCCACCCTGATATTTTTGAGAACGCAAACTTTGAAAACATTCTTCCGAAAAGTGGTGTGTGTTTACTCTGCTTGGTGAAGCAGCAAAAGTATGTTAATAATGTAAAGCTTCAAATCATAGAATGCAGATATACAGCAGACACTTTTCTGTGGCAATACTATTTGAAGAGCTGTCTTGAACTTGCGTTCTGAATTTGAAAACTCTTCCTGCCACATGCAACTTCATCTTTAGACAGTGATAGTACTATCACTTGGGCCAGTGATACACTCATCTCTCACCAGACTGAACGTTCATTGGAATGCCTGATGCTTAATTTGATATGGCGCTCATCATAGTTTACTATTTGAATCTCATTCCGATGACACTACAATATTTGGAGCACTGATAAAGAAAATGTTTTGAAGCATATGCAGGGTGCTTTCCTCTATTGCATTGTAACCAGGATAGCCTACATATCTGGGATTTGGAGGAAGTGCTTTGAAAGCAGAGTATCGCTTTGAAACAGGCCCAGCACCTCTTGACTTCAGAAGTTTTGGATTGAATCTCATCCTCCATCCAAGAAAGAATGGAAGAAAAGAGAATTTGATTTTGATCCTTCATGCTATTATCAGAGGAAGACACAGCAGAGGGAGAGGAGAAGAAACAGGTAAAAATCTGTTCACTCAGAAGTTGGGAACATCAAGACATTTTGCTGAAATTCTCAAATCTAAATGGAGAGAAATCTCATTTGAATTCAACCATTCACGGGATATTAACAAAGTTATTCGATTTGGATCAATTGTGCAAACCCTTGGGAATTAGTGTCATTGATTCATGAGAACCTATGTGATCTATGGCTCTTTAGTTTGATGGGGAAATAAACATGGCAGTCCTGGTGACAAATTTGCTTTTGAATGAGTCCAGAATCACTAGGATTCAGCTCTGGAAAATGCTTTCAGTGCTGGGGCTCAGTGGTGGAGCAGAGTATAAACCTCTGGGTAACTCAACCAGTTCTCTTCTCCCTCCCCATATCTGGAGCTTCAGCTCAGAGGGTACTACTTCCAGGTAGGCCTGAGCCCCATTAAAGTTGGGATACAATTCAGCCTATCTTAAATCCCACTGACTTCACTGAGAGAGATTTAAGCATATGTTTAATTCTCTCATCAAAATACGTAGGACTTCAAATGCTCTATTTTGACTGGATTTTGTCCTCTCTTAGAAATTAAGTTCTGGATGGATGATCTTGCTTCTCCTTCTCTTTTGCTTTTAAACATCTTCTTTATTATCATGAGTTCTTGGGTCCAATCTCCCACCCCCACAACCCCTTTATTCTGAAACAGATCCACATACCTGGGCCAGTTTTTAAATCCAAGGTGCTTGCTTCTTGTGAACAAAACAAGCAGAGACTTGGGGATGCCTTATCAGTTCCAGTGGGAAAATTCTATTCTTTTTATTTCATGGAACAATCAACCACATTAGGCACTATGATGATTCTGAGTGATCACTGCAGAACATCCAAATTAGTACTCCTTGCTCATGTTACTATTTTGGGAACCTCTTGCTCCATTTACTTTTAATCACATGAGCCTGTTGGGCCTGGGATTGTGTTAAGTGAAGTAAAGAGGCATTTCAGTTACTGATGTACTTATTCGGCAGAATGTTTTATAAATAAAAAGTCATAATGCAAGTTAGTGTAAATAATTCAGTGTTGAGTTACCTGGGCTAGGAAGAGCGCATTACCCACTTAAGCATGGACCTAGTTGGCCATGGGATGCATTTTTGATCTGATCCAGTAGCTTCAACATACATGGAAATCTGAATCATCAGTATTCATGCAGAGCAATCTTTTACACTAGTTATAACACAGGATAGCCCCCACTGTCCTAGAGCTCTGTGTTATATCAGAATGTACACAGGGCTTTATATAGGAGCTCAGGAGTGAAGCTGTATGGTAGGGCAATTAGACCTCTTTTAAACCGAGAGAGAAATCCCATTGCAGATAACCTTTTGGCAGCCACCTTCCAGGAGTGGGCTGGCCCATAAGCAAAAGGGATGGGCCAAAATGTGAACCCATTTTAGTTTAAAGCTCTCACTGGTGGTAACTAAACCTTAGGAGAGGCATTTCAATTTTTTAGAATGTGGGGGGAATTGTACAAAACTAGGAAACTACTCAATGATTGGTGTTTGTAGAAAGGGGTGGCACCAGCGTGTATGGACTGTGACTTGAGATCTGTTGGAGAAGCCTTCCCCTGTGTCCCTCCAACACAAAACATACGCTGTGGTGGGACATGGGAGAGGGCTTTCTCTGTCGTGGCACTCCGGCTGTGGAATTCCATCCCCTTGGAGGCCTGGCTGGAACCACGGTTGGAATCATTTCAGTGCCAAGTTAAAACATGGGTTTTGAACAAAGACTTTGTTTGATGGCTAAATTCATCAAGGTTGCACATAGTATTAATTGTTTTAATTGTTTTTAAATTCTTTACAGGTTTTAGCTTGATTAATGTTTAATTTGTTTTTAGCTGTGTATATTGATTGTTTTATACCGTTTGTATGATTTTATCTGTACACTGCCCTGAGATTCCAGTGATATAGGGTGGGATACAAATATTTTAGTAATAAATAAATAAACAAACAATAAATATTGGGATTCAAGGAGGGCCAGATTTGGTTCCTAGGCAGGCCTGAGCCTCTACACCCCTGCTGTATGGAGTCAGTGTGATTTATGGACTAATTCTGTGAACTGCTGCATCTGTCTTTACATCTTTGGGCTGGGCCAGCACATCAGCATGGCAATCTTTAGCTTTGCACTCAGATTAGGAGTCACTCTGCGATGCCACACAACAGGATAGGTTAACACAGTCTGTTACATTGGAGCTGGCATCACAGAGCTAGTGCACAGGGCACAACTGAGCGGGTGACATGGCAGGTTGTATGGGAGCAAATGAGTGACATAGGCCACATGTCAAGCAAGCTTACCCTTTTGCCTGCTTGCCTACAATATGCTCAGGTAATCCAGTCTGCCCTGTAGTCAGGACAAAACAGATAATATTTTCTTTTTAGATCTGCCAATCTTTTCATGGAGATTTGAAGGGCTGTGAATAGAAAGTATAGTAAAAAAATACTAACAAACATTTTAGATACACATGCTGACCATACTGTGCCTTATTCAGCATAGCAAATGAAGGCTAGATTCAACCTGGTGTCCCTATTACTTCCAAGAAGGAAATGGCATAAGCAATCTCCTTATTCCCCTGAGCAAGCTAATCAGATCATGGAGAAGGACACACTGAAGGACGTGCAGCTTGAAGGGTCTCTTGTTGATGTGGGGAAGACCACGCTGGAATAAGCTGCTTTTCCCTCCTGTGTAGCTGGAGAGCATTCTGGCAGCACAGCTGTTGACCTAGAAAAATGGTTCTTCCACTTCACAACAAAAGCAAAACCTGAAGACAATTTGCCATTTTAGGAATCATTCCCAGATACATTACAACAGTCTATATGATCCAATTAAGTAAACATCAGCCTGGCATTGCAACAAAGACATTTCGTTGCCCTTGATCTTCTCTAAATATCTACATTTGAAGAACGGTTCCATTGAACTTAAAGCTTTCTCCAAGCATTTTTAAAAAACTTTTATTTTTAATTTGCAAATATAACAGAAAAAATAACAAGTGTCAGCTCACAATAACGTTAGCGTTATTTCTGCACGAATAACTTAAAGATATGCATTAATATAAGCAGTCTATACATCTGAATAGCTCTCCAGAAAAATTGACAACTAAAGGATATGTAGAAACAGTGGTAAGATCCTCCAACTATTGAATGATAGATTGTGGGTGTTTATCCTTCCAAGCTTGTAGTATAAGTCTCTTTGCAACTATAAGGTCTCTCAGAATCCACTTTCACTGTCTATCTATTATTCCCCGCATTACAGGAAAATAATTAAAAAGCACATTGGCATCTGCGAGTATCAAAGATTCTTCTAAAACAAAATTATTATGACATGGTATGCCATAAAGAGGCATTGTCCACATTGCTTTTCCATCATCTAGCAGAGCACTGCAAAGAAAGCAACAAACAATATTGTCTAATTTTCTCCACACGCTCTGCATTTTCTCTTGCCTGTTGTTAGTCTCTTAACAGTAGAATCCTATTCAGACATGTCATTCTGAGCTGCAGGTATATATACACATTGTTGGGTGGAGGAAAGTAAACAGTGAAGATACTGCCAATACAAAATGTATTCTAATAAACCCTCTTCTGCTATCACCTGCTGCTTCTGTTCCTTCTCTCAAGGCAGTAGGACTTCAAGACTGGCATTTGATTGTTTCCTGTGTTTTAGAACTTCAGACTGTGTTGTAGTGTTGGATCTAGTGGTCAGAAGGACAACAAAAACCCAAGCAATTATGAGCTTCTTTACATGAACTATTTATTGCACGCTCTTGATTGGCCACTCATGGAGGTTTGCGGGTCATTTACATGACGTTGTGAATAACCAGGACATCTCCTGCAGTATCCTGTAGAAATTCCACCATGAAAAGAACTAGTTTTAAAGTGATAATATCCGGGAAAAAGCGGGATCTTCTGCTAATAGATGGCACTGTCTCAGTGAAAGTGAATGGGGGGGAGTATTCCATTCAAACCACGTGGTTGCCCCTCTCTGTTCATGTAATGCAGCCCATAACAGTTGCGCCAAAAAGCAGTAAGCACAAATGCCCCAGGTAAGCAACACAATTTCCCCTTAATGTAAAGACACTGTTTGTGTTTGCCTATCTCCTCTATTCAGAAAGTTTTCAAAAGTGTGATTATTATTCTGTTAAAGTTACTTACCTTTGTTTTAAAATAATTCCATGGATGAAAACTCAAGCCTCCCCCCATTTAAAAGAGCTGTACAGAATGTTTTCAACCTGGCAGGTTGACACTAACTTTATTAGCCAAAGCTTTGTACTCCTTACTTAGAAGCAAACTTCAAAACCTAGAAAATGAAAGATGTTCTCTAGCTTTGACTCTGTTTCTGAACACAAAGCCTCTTGGTTGATCTCAAAGGTGTTTCTAGTACTTTTCAGAGAGACATGATTGAACTGAGAAGCTAACTCCTTGGAGGAAGTGAAGAGGTGGGGATGAGATGGATATGAAACAAGGGTGTGAATAGCTAACAACAATAAATAATTTATATAGAGTAAAAGTCAGATCAAAAGAGGCATGTTGAAGTTACGGATGACTCTGTGGGAGTTTCTTTGTTTTTGCTTCAGATTTATGAAATAAAGCCAAAAGTCTGCCAGAAACAAGAATGCCTCCACCAACCAGCAATATCCACAGATGTGGTCTCAGGGTTGCATCTAACCTTCAGCAGAAGAACAGACTGAAGTCTCAGGGCTTCAAAGTGAATTGCTGTTGGAAATTATAATCACTACTTTTGATAACAAGTGCTGCACACTGGAATTAAGTCCTGAAATTTAGAAAGTAGCTACAGTATAGGGGGAGATGTGGGGTAATCATTCTTTGTGAAATGGGGCATAGTAATGGTGGGTCCAAGCCCTGCCGCATCTATGCATTACACATAGCTGTAAGTTTCCTACATATGCATAATGGCAGAGAATGACTCATCTCTTCTATTAAAGAGAGAGAGAGAGAGAGAGAGGAAAGCATGCTTTTAGCCCCTATGGCCATGGAGAGAAATGTGTATATGTGTGGGTAGCGTCTGAAATGCCCCAGAGGCTGTGGGGGACCCCTCCCTCGCGCTACTTACCTGGGCCTTCCCCAACTGCTCCAAACTACTGAGAACTAGGCATTGCGGCCTAGTTCTCAGTAGAGCGACGACGCTCTGGGTGATGTCATCACCTGGTGCATTGTTGCTCTACTGAGAACTAGGCTGCAAAGCCTAGTTTTCAGTAGTTTGGAGCAGCGGACGGCAGCGGACAAGGCCCAGGTAAGGGGGACCACTCCCTCCCTTCCCTTGCGCTCCTTACCTGGGCCTTCCCCGCCGCCGCCCGCTGCCATTCACCGCCGTCCGCTGCTCTGAACTACTGAGAACTAGGCTTTGCGGCCCAGTTCTCAGTAGAGTGACGACACTCCGGGTGATGTTAGTGGACGGCGGTGGGGAAGGCCCAGGTAAGGGGGACCCCTCCCTCTCCCTCACGCTCCTCACCTGGCCTTCCCCACTGCCACTGCCCTGTAGTACTGCTAAACAGGCTTTCCAGCCTGTTTGTCAGTACAGAGCCGCACTGAGTGATGACGACATCACTCAGCACTTCTCTGTACTGATGAACAGGCTAGAAAGCCTGTTTAGCAGTAGTATGCGGTGTCGGCGGCGACGGGTAAGGAGCGCGAGTGGGGGGAAGGAGCGCGAGTGGGGGGAGGGAGGGAGTGC
Organism: Anniella stebbinsi; assembly: GCA_029215795.1. Lineage (NCBI taxonomy): Eukaryota > Metazoa > Chordata > Lepidosauria > Squamata > Anniellidae > Anniella > Anniella stebbinsi. Next base: position 54,691,314 of record JARDYH010000003.1, read on the forward strand.
TGGCCCAGTGTTGCATTGGCTGCCTGTATGTTTCGGAGCCTGATTCAAGGTGCTGGTTTTAACCTATAAAGCCTTACATGGCTTGGGACCACAATACCTAATGGAATGCCTTTTCCGACATGAACCTACCCGTACACTACGTTCAACATCTAAGGCCCTCCTCCGAGTGCCTACTCTGAGGGAAGCTCGGAGGTTGGCAACAAGGGAGAGGGCCTTCTTAGTGGTGGCCCCCCAGTTGTGGAATGATCTCCCTGATGAGGCCCACCTGGCGCCCACATTGTTATGTTTTCGGCGCCCGGTCAAGACTTTCCTCTTCTCGCAGGCATTTCGCAATATCTGAGGAGCCTGGGTTTGTTTTGTTTTTGGGTTTGTAGCTTTTTGGGTTGTTGCAGTGGTTTTAAATATATATGTGTATGTTGTATGTTTTTGCTGTTTTAATTTTTGTATATTGTTTTTAATTGTTTTTAATCCTATGTAAACAGCCCAGAGAGCTTCGGCTACAGGACGGTATACAAATGTAATAAATAAATAAATAAATAAATAAATAGACTTGCATTGGGGGAAAGCTTTCTTCCCCCCAATGCAAACCTATGGGGAAAACACTGTTATCGTATCGGAACTTCTGATATTTATCGGATTTCAGATCCAGTCAAACCCGGGTACCCCCGATATGATCAGACCCGAAATTTTTTTATGTCAGAATTTCCAAATTATTGTTGATAATTTTGGCTGTGCACATCCCTACTGTCAATACCAATGCTTCCTCCTCCTCTGACAAAGATTTGAATTCCCAGGGGTGAGGATGATGATCTTTGAGCATTGGCCTCCTGTCCGTTAAGCTCCTGGGAAGATTCCTTTTTGGCTCCTGGAGGATCTTGGAGAATTTCATCCCCCTGCCTTGGCTGGTCGACTTTTTCTTCTGGATACACACCAGGGAGACCGGGTCTGATCCTGAGAGGTTCCTGGTAACAGCAAAAAGGCTGTAGCTCTGCAGTATAATACATGTTTTGCATGCAAGAGCACCTGGGTTTGACATATTGATGGTCTATTGGTCCAAGGCAGCGTTTGAAACAGACTAATTATTAATGAGCTTAGCAGCCATACCCTTATTTATAAGCTGGGGCACACATGAGAAAGCTTGGCTGGTGCCAACATCTTTCATTGCCTAGAATTCTCTCTCTTCATCTACAGTGGTTTTCCTTTGGCCAGATGTTTTCTGCCTGGTCTGTTTGTGCTTCCAGACAATCATGTGACCAGAGGACTGCACTGTCAACTAATGCTACACCAGGACTTTGGTACTCTGTTTGGCTCCCTGCTGGGGAAGACTCCTACTGTTTTTTACTACCTGTTATACCTTTTGCTTGAACCTTGTATCAATTGGACTAACAACATGCTCTCTCTGTTGTACACTGTTATCCTCTTTAGGACTTCACCAGTTGAATCCTTGTATTGTTAAAACCTGTTGTGGAGTATCATTGTTGGAACTGATCTCTGCTATGTGCACATATTTCTAGACTTGTTTAGTTCTAAGCCTGTCTTCTGAACCAAGATCAATAAAAGGGCCTGTTTAGTAGAAGCTCTGAAAGAAACACTTCCCTACTGCTCAGGAACCCTTTCTTATCTAGTTGCATCTGATATCCCTGGACCCAGTTGAAATTGGATCCCTGCTGCATAAGATCCTGAAATATGGAACATCTCCTAACAGGCCAGGACTTTGCCTTGTAAGTTTATTTTTTGTATCCATGAACCCATGTCAGCTTGGGGCAACTGTGCATGGAAATCCTCCATTTGAGAATGTTTTCCATTGCCTTGTGCATTTTGCCTAGCTTGTTCTCAAACCGCTGCACTTAGTTAAGCTGGGATCCCTGCCAAGTAGCAAGTCTGTTGAAGGGCCTACCCCAAGAACAGGGACTCTGCCAAGCTGCCACTATTCCTAAACCTGAACCTGAATCCAGTTGGGCTTCTGAGCATGGAGATGCTATGTTCGAAAACCAACTTCATTTTTTGCCATGACTCTTCCTGAATTATGAACGATAGCCAGTTTTTGAATCGTGTATCGTGAACCTGGGGGTTATCTTCATGGTGCTGAGTTGGCACCGCATTCCCCCCAAACCCCATGCTCCTGTGGGGTTGTGCCCCCATTATCCCCAAGCAAAGGAGTGAGCATGGGGTTAATATGGATCTAGGAGGGGGGAGCCACCATTGCCACCACTGCTGTCCCTTCCTGGCTTTCCCCCCTTACCTGGAGGAGATTGAAGCCAGGGAAAGGGAGAACCTTCCCCCTAGCAAAAGGGAGACTCTTCTTCCCACAGAGGCAGGGCAGGGGTGTTTCAGCAGCCATTCAGCTCACCAGCTCCCTCTGCTTGGGTAGACAGCAACCAATAAGGGGTCACCGTCTGCCCGGCCATGCCTCCGACGTGAACCCTGAGCAGCGGCAACAGATGGTGATGCACCGTCCTTGCCACACTCCAGACAAAAAAGTTGGGGTAAATCCCCAACTTTTTTGCTTCAGAACTTTTGGGGAAAGCCCCAGGATGCCTGTGCAGTGACTTCTGCATAATATAATTGACCCTGTGCCACCACGCAGCTACCCTGGGGCTTTTGTCATGTATAGACAGCCCCCTGGAACTCTGAGTGCTTTAAACTCCTAATGTTGTTCTAGGAGTTAAGTCTCTGGCTATGATTACATATTTGTTTCTGGAATGTTACTTAAGCATTGGGCTGTTAGCTCATGAGTTAATTGCTCTGTAACTTCTAAGATTAAGTGCCATGACTTCAGAAGTGAGATCTGTGTCACCTGATACACTTTTGTATAAAGCTAAGTCGCTGAATCTGTTTCTGTGTCATCCTGTGCTATGGTGAGGAAGTTAGCACACCCTGACACAGAGACTGGGTTTGTATGAGTGTGGGGAGCGAAAGAACCCATTGTTGGTTCTTTTCCCATGTGTGCTGGTCATGCGACTGCAATTTATGTAATTACCCATGATGCAGTGTTGGTTACTATGTAATCGAAACCCAACCCACGGAATAGCTATGTAATCCAAACCCAAACCCCTCGTATCCACCCTACAAGCCATGACTTGCAATAAGGAATGAAGCCAGCCCTGCCATGCCGCATACCAAGTTCTGACGACATGAGAACCAACACTGCATCATGGGTAATTATGTAAATCATGACTGGCATGCATAGGGGTAGAGAAAGAACCAATACTTGGTTCTTTCACCCCCATCTTTCATCTGAACGTGGCCAAATGCAGCTCTTCAAAACAGCTTCCCTTGGGGTAAGAGGTTTCCCTCTGAGTCAGTGTGGAGTTGTGCCCAGGAGGTCTTAAATGTTGGGACTGTCCCAACATACCATCGGCCCAACGCATGTAGCAGGGCATACTCTAGACCTGGTTTTTTCAACTGGACATGGAGATGGGGATCTGAAAGTGGGGAACTTTACATCAACCCCTCTGTCATGGTCAGATCACCACCTGCTGAGGTTTAGACTTACAGTGGCTTTTCCCCTCTGCAAGGGTGCGGGACCCATTAAGATGGTCCGCCCCCGGAGGCTAATGGATCCAGATGGTTTCCAGAGGGCACTGGGGAGTTTTCCGGCTGATAGGGCTGGCTCTCCTGTCGAAACCCTGGTTGATCTGTGGAATGCAGAAATGACCCGGGCAGTTGACACGATTGCTCCTGAGCGCCCTCTCCTATGTAGAGCTCGAACGGCTCCATGGTATACCCCAGAGCTGAGAGTGATGAAACAAAACAGGAGACGGCTTGAGGGCAGATGGAGACGAACTCCTGATGGATGCAATCAAACACTGGTAAGTGCTTATGGTAAGCTGTATTCAGGGGCAGTGAGGGCAGCAAAAAAACAATACTTTGCTGCCACTATTCAATCATCAACCTGCCGCCCAGCGGAGCTTTTCAGAGTTGTCCGAGGGCTTTTACATGCTGGCCCCAAGGACATGGTAGAACCATCTAAGGCCCGCTGTAATACATTTGCTGGGCACTTCCAGAATAAAATCTCTGGCATCCGTCAGGACTTAGACTCCAGTGTTATAGCAGATGAATCTAGTGAGGTATCCAGAGCACAGGCTTGTCCTGTTTTCTTGGATGAGTTTCAGTTGGTGCAGCTCGAGGATGTTGACAAGGTGCTTGGACAGGTTCGTGCAACCACTTCCATATTGGATCCTTGCCCCTCTTGGCTAATAAAAACTAGCAGGGATGGAACAACTGGCTGGGCCAGGGAAGTGATTAATGCCTCTTTGCAAGAGGGAGTGGTCCCAGGCCTCCTGAAAGAGGCGGCAGTGAGACCACTCCTAAAGAAATCTTCCCTGGACCCTGAAAATCTTAATAACTACAGGCCAGTAGCAAATGTTCCATTCCTGGGCAAGGTCCTAGAGCGGGTGGTTGTGAGCCAGCTCCAGGCACTCTTGGATGAGACTGATTATCTGGATCCATTTCAGTCGGGTTTCAGGCCTGGTTTTGGTACGGAAACAGCCTTGGTCGCCCTGTATGATGACCTATGTCGGGAGAAAGACAGGGGGAGTGTGACTCTGTTGATTCTCCTTGATCTCTCAGCGGCTTTCGATACCATCGACCATGGTATCCTTCTGGGACGACTGGCTGAGTTGGGAGTGGGAGGCACTGCATTGCAGTGGTTCCGCTCCTACTTGGTGGGTCGGCTCCAGAAGGTGGTGCTTGGGGAACATCGCTCGGCCCCGTGGATTCTCCAGTATGGGGTTCCGCAGGGGTCAGTTTTGTCCCCCATGCTGTTCAATATCTACATGAAACCGTTGAGTGCAGTCATCCGGAGTTTTGGAGTGCGTTGTCATCAGTATGCTGATGACACGCAGCTCTATTTCTCCTTTTCATCTTCATCAGGTGAGGCTGTGGATGTGCTGAACCAGTGCCTGGCTGCGACAATGGACTGGATGAGGGCTAATAAACTGAAACTCAATCCAGACAAGACTGAGACGCTGTTGGTGGGTGGTTCCGCTGACCGGATGGAGGGTGTTCAACCTGTTCTGGATGGGGTTGCACTCCCCTTGAAGGAGCGGGTTCGTAGCTTGGGGGTTCTCCTAGAACCATCTCTGTCACTTGAGGCGCAGGTGGCCTCAGTGGCACGGAGTGCCTTCTACCAACTTCGGTTGGTGGCCCAGCTACATCCCTATCTGGACAGGGATAACCTGGCTTCAGTTGTCCATGCTCTGGTAACCTCCAAGTTAGATTACTGCAATGCACTCTACGTGGGGCTGCCTTTGAAGGTGGTTCGGAAGCTGCAGCTTGTGCAAAATGCAGCGGCCAGATTGATAACTGGAACCAGTAGGTTCGAACATATAAGACCTACTCTGGCCCGCTTGCATTGGCTGCCTGTATGTTTCCGAGCCCAGTTCAAGGTGCTGGTTTTAACCTATAAAGCCTTACACGGCTTGGGACCACAATACCTGATGGAACGCCTTTCCCGACATGAACCTATCCGAACACTACGTTCAACATCTAAGGCCCTCCTCCGAGTGCCTCCTCCGAGGGAAGCTCGGAGGTCGGCAACAAGAGAGAGGGCCTTCTCTGTGGTGGCTCCCCAATTGTGGAACGATCTCCCCGACGAGGCCCGCCTGGCGCCAACGTTGTTATCTTTTCGGCGCCAGGTCAAGACTTTCCTCTTCTCTCAGGCATTTGGCAATATCTGAGGAGCCTGGTTTGTTTTGTTTTGTTTTTGTAGTTTTTTGAAGCGTTGAAGTGGTTTTTAAATGTACAGATTGTGTGTATGTTGTATGTTTTTGCTGTTTTAATTTTTGTATATTGTTTTTAATTGTTTTTAATCCTATGTAAACCGCCCAGAGAGCTTCGGCTATGGGGCGGTATACAAATGTAATAAATAAATAAATAAATAAATAAATTGGGAAATCTTCTCCAGCTCAGAGTTTAATCCTAGCTGATGAAAAATTCAAGGGTTTCTAATGCTCATCTCTCCTTTGACATGAGCATCACCAAACCCCTGAAGCTGGTGATATTCATTGGTATCTAATCCAGCTCATCCCACAATAGCCTCATGAAAACGTCATTACTATAATTGCAATTGAACTTTTCCAATAAAAAGTTTGACCATTAGAAAAGTATAGATAGATATTATCAGGAAATATGTGGTGGATATTTACAATCATTTTGGATACCAAATGTCTTAATTAATTTTCATCAGTAATATTGTGAAGAAGAAAGATTAAACTTCAAGCTTTTAAAAAAAGGGATGTTCCCAGAAGAAGTCGCTTTCTTATCACCAGGTTTGTCTAAGAAAGTGCTAGCTGCCCTAGCAATGGAATTTCAGTCGGAGGGAAGCCGTTGACTGGCAGTTGTTCGCCATGTCTGCCTCTGTGAAGAGACAAGTCTAACTCATTTTACTTAGAATGCCACTGAAGGGGAAACCCTGTCAGACTCCATCAGTCTGTGCTTCAGCTGGAAGGAACAGAAACCCCTGCCTGAAGCTAACAATGCCACTCTTTGAGTAAATCCATAAGATTGGAACATTTTGATGGGGAGGCATGCAATCTGTCATGTATAATTTGGGGGGACCTTTTCAAGGCCATGTTAAATAATATCAACATGCACTCTAAAAGCTAGCTCTGAAGACTTAATTGTTTAAAAAGTGAATTCAGTGTTGTGTATGTGAGATTAGAAACATCCCCTGTAGATTCTGCTAAAATTGCTTAGAACAAGCTGTATTAAAATTTTAATATAAAGCAAAACAATGAGTTTAGAGGGAGACAATAGTAAATCTGGTGTATATTTATATTGCAAGGTGCTTTAGCATTGTGCCACAAATTTGTTTCTATGAAACTGAAGTCTTTTTACATTTGAAAGCTAAGGGTGGTTTGGCTTAGATTGAGTTTTGACTTCTTATTTCCTCCATATTTGGTGGAAGTGCCCATTAAAAAAAGCATATTGAAACAAAATTTTAAGAGAGATAAAATTAATGATCTCTTATAAGTTACAATTAGTTCCTTGTGTTTGGATCCAATGGATGGTCAAATTAGAGCCTTCCCCAACCTGATGCCTCCAGATGTGTTGGACTGCAACTCCCATTATTCCCATTATGCTGGCTGGGAATGATGGATGTCTGACACATCTGGAGGGCACCAGATTGGGGAAGGCTGCTCTAATCTCTTGCTCATTAATAACAGCAACAACTAATAGTGGCCAGAAATTAGTGACTCTCTAGAGCTCCAGCAACCAAAGAGGGGAATTTGAGGGTTGAATTGCTCTCCCCATATCTGAGGTGAGCAGTACAAGTCCTGAGACTTGTATATGTGAGCCTGACATTAGGCCTGTTCCGATGACACTCTAAGACATGGTTAGGCCACTGACCCTTTTGCAGCAAATGGTTAGCAAGCATGTATAAACTGTGGTCATATAGGAACGGATCACATGACACACTAATTCATGGTTCACACAATACACTTAAGCCAACATCTCCACTTTGGATTTCTCAAGTTGTGTGTATCATATTGTTTACATAGCACTGATATTGTGAATAGCTAACTGGATCCTAATACTCAAGGACTTATCAAGCCTGGTTTACATGCAACAAGAAACAGTTTTAAATAAGGCAGAAGAGACAGAGTGAAATATGGCCACATCTTCATCTGATGAGTAAGTATTCATTATTTCTTGAAGGCAGAACCCAAGGGATTTGTTTTGATGACTAACATTCAGATTTCCCCTCATATGCAAAAATCTCACTGGAAACATAGGCTAGTTGGCATGCAAATTATAATTATTTTAAACCAGGAAGGGTTTACAAATTGGCTAACAATTCACTAAATTGTCAAGACGTTTCCTTTACAACTATGTGCACTAAAGGAGGAACAGAAATGCTAAAAGAAAAAACAAACGTAAAGGGGGAGAAAAATACAGCTTTTTCCTCAGCTAGTGTTCCCCCCACCCCAAGATGCCTTCATCTATATAGCTTTCATAAATTCTTCTTGATTAAAAAATAAGAAGGAAACAACTTACTGTAGCCCTACTTCCCTATTGATATTAACATGTGACATTATTTTGGCTCCACTTCTTGGTGAACAAATGAATCACTCAGAGATTGAAACACCATGTTCTTTTTTAAAAAAATAAAAATCATGCGATGTGCTTGTTTGATGCTCCTTGGAGACAAAGGCTGAAAGAATCCAGTGCTCAAAAGCTATCTTTAGTTTTGCAACATCAGTGCACATATTGTACGTACTGTGCTCTACGGTACACAATGATAGGATTCAATACATTGGAAGGTGTTGGGGGAAAATAGATTCTGTTATCTCTCAGATCTAGTTAAGAGATGCACAGATTATGACCCCCTCTAGATGGCTTCCGTTAGCCGATTATGTGCATAATCGCTGAAGCGCTTTATCGTAAATGCTTGTATGCAGGAGGTAATTGAGCACTCAACAGGTGATCTTACCGGTTGTTTCAAATGCGCTTTACAAGTAGTTAATGCGGAGAATTGCTTGTTCACATAGACAAAATGTGCTTTAACGGCCGGTGCAAAATAAAACTCACTATTTAATGCGCATTCGATAATGCGCATAATCGGAGAGAAAAAGCGCCTCAACTCCCGATTTACACTCCACTCTTGTAGGGGTAAAATTTTTAATGAGACTTCAAAGAGCTTTAAACATCTGGTGTAGAGGCAGCCTATATTTCAGCTCTCAACAATGAATATGAGCACTGAACTCATAGTTTATTGAATTCTTTTCAGATGAATAACCATGTCCTTCCAGAAGATTAGCCATGTTATTCTTTAGTGGCAGAAAGACACACGGCATTGCTTGCTATATAATCCCAGCCCCACAGAACATAATGTTATCTATGGCTTCAAAAATAATTTCACCATACTGAAAGCTGTAAGCCTGTGTCCCATTGCTGGGTTTCTTTCTTTTTCCGTGTGTGTGTGTGTAATGCAAAATAACCAACTGCTGATCCAATTGAGCAGTACCAAAGAGAAGTATGCAATCTGATGAGGAAAGCTTTGTGCTTACTATAAGAACTTGTTGTGGTGTTATCATTTATCGCACATGAGATATGAGCTGGAAGTTCCTATTTTAAATTTCAGAACAATTAGGAAGTTGTTGGATGACCAAAATCAAGCTCAGTGCTCCCTTCTGACTGAATGTATGAATTGAGGTAGCATAGTAAATCTCTTAATTTAGCTGGGTTTACTGCCAAGTGAACATGTTTATGACTGGGCTGGCAGCATCATACAAAAGTTTATATTTATAAACAGTTACACGCAATGATTTGTCCCTGGTTTCAAATTTCCAGTTTCAACTTTAGCCTGAGTCAGAGTAAATACTGAGGACAATACCAATGGGTTGGATCCAGACTAAGATGTGCTGCAATCTAGGGATGTGCACTGACCCCCCGGATCGGATCGGATAGCGGATCGGAATCGGACCTGGGGGGTCGGATCGGATCGGATCGGATCGGAGGCTGGTCGGATCGGATCGGACCAGATGTCCGATCCGGATCGGACGCCATTTTGAATGCTTTTTCCCATAGCCAAGTATTGTTTTACAAAAACGCCTATAACTTTTTCATTTTTAAAGATAGAAGGATGAAACTTGGGGACATTGTAGACTGGTTAGGGATAGTTATCTGTGAGAAATTTCAGAAAGATTGGTGCATGCGTTTTGTGGCAATTAATTTTTTAATAAATACCCAGGAATGCTTATAACTTTGTCATTTTTAAAGTTACAAACATGAAACTTTGCCACATTGTAGGAGGTACCTTGGGACCTATGTGTGTGAAATTTCAGAAACATAGGTGCTTGCCTTGTGTGGCAATTAATTTTAGAAAAATAGGTAGTAGTGGGGTAAATACAGTTACGCCTCCCATTTTTTTATTTTTTAAGATACAAACAGGAAACTTGGGCACATTACAGGTACCACTTGCCTTGATATGTGAGTGAAATTTCAGAAACATTGGAGCTTGCCTTGTGTGGCAATTAATTTTTGAAACAATGAGGAAAGAAACACCTATAACTTTGTCATTTTTAAAGTTACACACATGAAACTTTGCCACATTGTAGGTGGTACCTTGGGACCCATGTGTATGAAATTTCGGAAACGTAGGTGCTTGCCTTGTGTGGCAATTAATTTTTTAATAAATACCCAGGAATGCCTATAACTTTGTCATTTGTAAAGTTACACACATGAAACTTTGCCACATTGTAGGTGGTACCTTGGGACCTATGTGTGTGAAATTTCAAAAACGTAGGTGCTTGCCTTGTATGGCAATTAATTTTAGAAAAATGGGTAGTAGTGGGGTAAATACAGTTACGCCTCCCATTTTTTTATTTTTTAAGATACAAACAGGAAACATGGGCACATTACAGGGAACACTTCACTTGATAGGTGTGTAAAATTTCAGACAGCTGGGTCCAGGCATGTGGTGGCAATTAATTTTTGAAACAATGAGGAAAGAAACGCCTATAACTTTTTTATTTTAAAAGTTAGAAGTCTGAACATTGCTCACTTTGTAGATGGGTTAGGGGTAGATATGTGTCAGAAATTTCAGAATGATAGGTCCAGGCATTTGATGGCTATGGAATTTTTAAATTACATGTTTCAAAAAAATTTCTACAGAGGCCAGGTCTTCCTTTCCTCCCCCTCCCGCTTCCCGCGAAGAAAAGGAAACACTGTCTCGTCTCGATCCCTTTGATCCTTGCTAGTATCCATTACAGGGCTCGTGTCTGCTTGAGTAAAAAAGTGAAAGTAGGAAAGCAGACACGAGCCCTGTAATGGATACTAGCAAGGATCAAAGGGATCGAGACGAGACAGTGTTTCCTTTTCTTCGCGGGAAGCGGGAGGGGGAGGAAAGGAAGACCTGGCCTCTGTGGAACATTTTTTGAAACATTTAATCTAAAAATTCCATAGCCATCAAATGCCTGGACCTATCATTCTGAAATTTCTGACACATATCTACCCCTAACCCATCTACAAAGTGAGCAATGTTCAGACTTCTAACTTTTAAAATAAAAAAGTTATAGGCGTTTCTTTCCTCATTGTTTCAAAAATTAATTGCCACCACATGCCTGGACCCAGCTTTCGGAAATTTTACACACCTATCAAGTGAAGTGTTCCCTGTAATGTGCCCATGTTTCCTGTTTGTATCTTAAAAAATAAAAAAATGGGAGGCGTAACTGTATTTACCCCACTACTACCCATTTTTCTAAAATTAATTGCCATACAAGGCAAGCACCTACGTTTTTGAAATTTAGCACACATAGGTCCCAAGGTACCTCCTACAATGTGGCAAAGTTTCATGTGTGTAACTTTAAAAATGACAAAGTTATAGGCATTCCTGGGTATTTATTAAAAAATTAATTGCCACAAAACGCATGCACCAATCTTTCTGAAATTTCTCACAGATAACTATCCCTAACCAGTCTACAATGTGCCCAAGTTTCCTGTTTGTATCTTCAAAAATAAAAATGTGGGAGGCATAACTGTATTTCTCAGTGGGAAAGTGCAATGCAATGATTCCCTATGGGAAAGTGCAATGCAATGATTCCCTATGGGAAAGTACTGTCCAATGAATCCTTATGGGCAAGTGCTGTCCAATGAATCCCTCATTGTTTCAAAAATTAATTGCCACACCAGGCAAGCACCAATGTTTCTGAAATTTTACACACATATCAAGTGAAGTGTTCCCTGTAATGTGCCCAAGTTTCCTGTTTGTATCTTCAAAACTAAAAAAATGGGAGGCGTAACTGTATTTACCCCACTACTACCCATTTTTCTAAAATTAATTGCCACACAAGGCAAGCACCTATGTTTCTGAAATTTTACACACATAGGTCCCAAGGTACCACCTACAATGTGGCAAAGTTTCATGTGTGTAACTTTAAAAATGACAAAGTTATAGGTGTTTCTTTCCTCATTGTTTCAAAACTTAATTGCCACACAAGGCAAGCTCCAATGTTTCTGAAATTTCACTCACATATCAAGGCAAGTGGTATCTGTAATGTGCCCAAGTTTCCTGTTTGTATCTTAAAAAATAAAAAAATGGGAGGCGTAACTGTATTTACCCCACTACTACCCATTTTTCTAAAATTAATTGCCACACAAGGCAAGCACCTATGTTTCTGAAATTTCACACACATAGGTCCCAAGGTACCTCCTACAATGTGGCAAAGTTTCATGTTTGTAACTTTAAAAATGACAAAGTTATAAGCATTCCTGGGTATTTATTAAAAAATTAATTGCCACAAAACGCATGCACCAATCTTTCTGAAATTTCTCACAGATAACTATCCCTAACCAGTCTACAATGTCCCCAAGTTTCATCCTTCTATCTTTAAAAATGAAAAAGTTATAGGCGTTTTTGTAAAACAATACTTGGCTATGGGAAAAAGCATTCAAAATGGCGTCCGATCCGGATCGGACCTCATCGGATCGGATCGGATCGGATCGGAGGTTGGTCGGATCGGATCGGATCGGATCGGATTTTCCCGATTTTGGGTCGGATCGGATTCGGATCGTGGATCGGATCCGATCCGATGCACACCCCTACTGCAATCCTACATATGCCTACTCAGTTGTCAATCCTACTGAGTTCAATGGGGCTTACTCCCAGTTAAGTGTGTATAGACTGCAGCCTTATCCACCTTTGGGTCCCACTGAAATCAGTGTGAAAAGTTTTTCATGACTGACCTATGTATGACTACCTTAGGCTGTTTCTACACCAGGTATTTCGCCTGGGATGGCCCCCGGCTGGTCTCTGTGAGTCCAAATGACGCACAGGGACTCCTGGTGGCAGGGGATGGCCACAGGATTTTCCAGGGATAAGGGAACCTTGGAAAATCCCAATTCTTCCATGGTCCCAGGAAGTTCCTGGGACTACAGGAGATGTGGCCATCCTTCTCAGGTGCTGCTGTGGTTAGTTGCGAGTAAGCGCGGCAGCACAAATGGTCATGGAGCTGCACCACAAGGCTCCATGCCCATCAGGGAAGAGGGGGGGGATCAAGTCTGCCAACGCCAGGATGGTGGGGGGAGGGCCCCCGATTTTGTGCACATTTTCTTGTCACTTACCTTATCGTTGGAGCGCTAGAGCGCTCTTCCCCGCTCCGCCCGAACCACAAAATGGCAGGCGTGATGGTGTGATGGCCCAGGAACAGTCCAGGTCGTCACACTTCTGATGAGAATTGAGAGCGCCGATCCCGGAAGCAGCTACTGCCCTCTACACCCCTATGATGTAGAAAGGGCCTTAGTCCGAAGCCAACACAATATATCCACCCAGCAATACGCTGATTAAGTAACCACTCTGGGCTCCAGCATACCATGTTTCTGAGAGAAGAAGTGGGACACCAAGCTTTGAATTCATGATGGCTTTTCACAGCAAATTTTACTTTACATGAGCCAAATGCACCATTCTGCTGTCTGACATATCCCTTTGAATTAAAGGCTGCTTTTAATTTGGGGGTTGTAAATCATTCATGGGAAACTATATTAGCGATCTATTGTGATGTTCCTCCTTTATTCTCAAGAGCTTAGAAACTATACAGCACAATTTTTCTAGATGTAAAGATAAAATGAAAATGAAATCCAGGCTGTGTTTTTAATTTCTTCCCTAGGAGCTCACCTGCTTTCTCAAAAAGGAAAGTTATGTGGCAGGAACTGGAATAATATTTTTCCTTAGGCAGAAATGAGATCTAGCACTGGGCCTCTTCCGTTCTTCTTGATTCATTGGCAGCATTTTAGACAGAACATTTTATACTAGCATGTTTCTCCCACTTCTAGTTTTACATAAATTGCAGTTCAAAAACCAGGCTTTGTCCTTGGCTAGAAGGACAGAATTGCTGTGCCATTTTGTACAAAACTACATTGGGGCTAATATTTCAAGTCTATCATGGGTAGATGCCATTCCATGCTGTGAATATACAGATCTCAGTGGCTGACTTATCCTTCATCAGAGATGATGATGATATATTGTGTTTGTGATGAATTGCTTCATAATCAGGGCTGCTTCACACCATACATACAAGCACCGATGGAGAAAATGAAACTGACACACACTTCCTTTGCTATATACAGATTGGAGGCTCACATAGGAGTGCTGGAAGCTGCCTTATACTTTTGTCAGATCACTGGTCCATCTAGCCCAGAACTTCAGGCAGGATTCTTTCCTAGCCCTACCTGGACATGCTGGGAATTGAACCTGGGGCCTTTTGTATGCAGATAATGTGCTCTACCACTGAGTTACAGTCTGTTCCTCATGGTGAAGAGATATGAACATTCTGAATGTGTGTGGAATTCATGCATTTCCAGGAAGGGAATGCATAGGCTCCTTTGCATGTTACACAGGAAACATGAAATGAGCAAAGGGAAGTCAATTCCTTGCTTGTAACACTGAAGTCAATGGGAAAGCCCTGATTTTATGGAAATCTGTGAGTACATTAGAGCTCTCACATTAGAGTTCGATAAAAGAGAAAGTTTAATGTTTAAAGAGTGAGCCTTGGCTTTTCTGGCCATAAAGCTTTGCCTGTAACATGTTTGGCTGCACATTCTCATTGTTAGAGATACTCCAGGCAATATACACTTAAGCTAGTAAAGATAAGTCCATGTCCAGGTTTTCAAAATTCCAAAACAACAAAACACGGTAATCATTTGCATTACTTATTTTATGTATGTATTTATTTCTATTTCTATATTGCCATATGTAGACATTCAGGTTCATAGACTGTTAGTATCTACATATTAATGGGTTCTTAATTTAGATATACATTCTTTCATTCTAAAGTTATCTTTTGGCTGCTAGGATCTGGAAACATTTTGAATGCAGTGTTGGCCATCATCAAGCAGATAATATTTTTAGGAATTATTCAGATAACTATTTTCCTGTACAAGGTGACTTGGAGGCACAGAATCAAATGTATTTTTACATATTGAGTGGAATCATTATGTGACTTCTTTACAGGGGTATATACCTGGTCAAACTCTGTGCTGTGAGTTTACATAAAGGTTACCTCGTGCTAGGGTGGCCACTTGTGTATCTCCCAAAAAACCAGGCCATGCATTACCAAAAAAGATGAAAGAGGGCACCTATTTGCATAATTTTTGCATGTGCTGATATATATATTTGACTAAAAGCAAATTAGAAACAATTATTATATTTTAAATAGATCTCACCATTGTTTGGAAGATGGTGAACAGGTGACCTGTGTGCATTGCTCAGTCTGCTATGCAGGTGTTGTTGATGGGCAACTCCAAAGCTCAGGTCTTCCTTCTGATGGTTCTTTATTTGTATACTGGTCTTGGACTGGGTATCCTTCAAATAGAGGGCACCTTCAAAATAGAGGAGAGTCCGCTGGCAGCTCTACAAAAAAGGACACATGGCCACTCCACCTCATGCTCAAATTAATAATCAAGTTGAAGACAAGAGGCTTTCAATAATTACAATTACATATGGGCAAAGCTCAGGGTTGCACTAAACAGTCTCTCATTTTGAAAATGAGCATTTAGATGCAGCCAAATAGCTTAATAAAAACGTAGTCACTTAGCCAAATCTTTGTATTATATCAGTGAACTCTTCTCTGACCTTGATTGCTACTTGTTTTTGGACAATTTACTTCCTCTTTTGCCTATTCAGTTTTGGGCATAATCCACCTGGCTGTTGTGATCCATGTGGTTTTTATTTGTGGGCCATCCGCAATGTCAGCATGTCTGATTTAACATTGTGACCTCATTGAGAAAACCATGTAGCGCACCAGAGCAATAGGGTTAAAGAGTAATGTGGGCAAATGAAGCCAAGGACTGTAAGGGCATAGGAGGCAAAGGAAGGAAAAGGTTCAGAGAAGAACTGCATTGTAACAAAATGTATGCATTCACAACAAAGCCCCAAAAACTGCTTTAAAAAAGCAGGGGAAGAATCTCTTATTGCATGTTTATATGCACATTCTCCAAGTTTCAGAGACAGACTTTGGCATTCTGTGAAACTAGAAGGCTGCTCTTAATCGTGCTTAGAATTCAGCCAGTACGTTTTGAATAATTTAAGCAATGGCTCATCATGGATTCTTTTCCTTACACTTCCAACAAAGTAAAGAAGAAGAAGGGAAAAAAGTGGTGGTGGTGGTGGTGGTGGGGGAAGAAGTACGATCCTTTCATTGTGGCATGGATGCGCCTCTACTGAAAGGTACAATTTGGTGGCTTATTGCCACCATTGCATAAGACAAGAGTGAATCTTTCAGATAGAGGGAAACTGTGACTGATGTAATAGCAGGCAGCAGTTTTTGCTGTTGTTGGTAACGTTTTGTTCTCTTTGAAAGAATGCCAAATGCAGACAATATTCATATCCCTCATCCAAAGGGGAATTCCTGCTTTTACATAATGTTTGGGTGGAATTCATGTGAACACGAAGTACAAACGTGTGTTTCTGAAAGTCTGGAATCGCCATTCTGAGAGAATGGCTGACAATCAATTTCCAGAGACATAATAGGAATAGCACACTCTGTGAAGAAAGAAAGGCCTTCCGGGACATGAAAAAGCTTGTAATATCACTGGGGAGCATAGGGTTGTGTCTGGCTGCTTCAGGATGGAGAAATAAGCTTTCAGTATATATTATATGGCAAGCCTGTGATAAGCATTGCTATTTTTAGAACGGGTAGAGCCTTTTAAGGGTATTATTCACTTATAGAGCTCAATCAGAGGCCATTCTTTTTCAGGGAAAAATCATCAGTATTCTGCTGGCCTTATCTCCTGAGAAATGAAGCGTGACATAATTAAGGCATATAGTAGGGGCCTGTGATTGGAGTAAGTGCATCTTACAGCACAGCTTACTTGTGAACTTCCCTGAGAACTTCGGCTTTTGGGCAGTAATAAATAAATAAAAATAAAATAAAATGCTGTCTTTTAGTATTTCAGATAAAGTAGTCACCTATGAATCACCCGCAAAGAGGAAATGCACCCCCACAAAAGAGAACAAAAGTGGATGGTGATTTGCATAAAATTTGCATGTGCTAATTTATATGTAGAGATGCTAATTCAGAATTCATTATTGTAATCTAAATAGAAATATGGTACACCTTGTCATAGTGTGGAAGTCTGTGACCAGGTGAACTCTGTGCCTGCTTGTTCAGCCTACTGTTCAGGTGCAAAGTGTTGACAGTCAACAGTTCTTATGGTTCTTTAACTTTAAATCAGATTGGACTGGACAACTTCTCAAATAGAGGATGCCTTCAAACAAGTCCTTTGGCAGCCTTTCAAACAGAGGACTCTTGTCTGTAAAAGAGGACACGTAGGTGTAGGAAGTGAAATCCCCCAATACCCTCTTATGTACAAGTAGTAAAGGCCTTAACTTGCTACTTTTTGTTTCCTGCTTGGTCTCTTGTGAAAGAAAAAATTAAATCTTTTTAGAAAATTAAAAAGTCTCCTTAGCATAGTCCAACGTATCCATGGCTCCTTTGCCTGAATATTTAAATTAAAGCTCTTGAGAAAGCAATTGCCTCATCATTCTTGCATTATAACTTAGCCGAACAGGGTGCGTTGCTCTGTACTATTTTCTCATTCTGCCTCAGTTTGTAGCCCCTGTTTTGTGACCCCAATCCAAAGTGAACATAAGAACATAAATTAAACATAAGAAGAACCATGCTGGATCAGACCAAGGTCCATCTAGTCCAGCATTCTGTTCACAGAGTGACCAACCCGCTGACCACTGGAAACAGGTTCCACGTTAGCTGCTCTAAGCCGCAGAGGGGGAAAAGCACAATTGCTCTCTCCCTGCCTCAGCCCTAACTCAAATCAGCTTCCTCTCCATGGCTGCTTTTTCAGAAAGTAAAAAAGAAAAGAAAAGCTGCAAATCACAGAGCTCTCACTGTGTCACATCTAGACTTTGGCATTTAAATCATTCATGAGTTCCAAGGACTTGACTGCTGGAACTGGAAAATATCAAACAGATTTCATGGTTGCGAAATACCTACCATAAAGATGAAGGATCAAAGTAGATGTGATGTTACTTAATTGTGTATTTGCATTTCGTGTGCTTGGGCTTTTGTTTGTTTGTTTGTTTGTTGTTGTTGTTGTTGTTGTTGTTGTTATTTTAAAAATGCACCAAGCAGCTGCCTGAGTAGGGGCCAGTGGTTGATGATTGTCAGGATTGTGATAGATGGGGCGGGAGAGTTTCTCCTCTGTTGTGGTCCTGATAACAAACACTCCACTGAAGCTGCTTTTTGCATCAGAAAAAAACTCTTCTTCATGTCACTGGGCCCTTTCTTCCCAATGCAAACAGCAGCTTTAGAGCAGCAGTTTTCGTTTGGACAACAGCAGAAAAAGGCTTAAACTCCCCCTTCCCACCTACCATGACCCGGATATTTAGCTCCTCCCTCAGTGGCTGCTATTTGGATTTTGTAACACCAAGGGAGCAATCCTACACACGTTTGACAGAAAAAAGCCCCACAACTCCCAGCATCCCTCAGCCACCCATGCTAAACATATATTCAGTCTAAACACACATAGGATTGCGCCCTAAATGCAAAGACACATTTAACTTCACATCTACTTTGATCCAAATATTAAATCAAATGTAGGTTTTCTGTAATATATTTTTTAGAGCTTTTGCGCCATATTTCAAGATTTTAGTTTTGATTTGAGAACCTCTATTTGATACTTCTTGGGATATTTCATCTGCTTTTGGCCACTGCTTGCTTCCCTGCTCCAAATCTGATGTGGAGTTTTCTGGATAGGCAAATTTGCCTGCAATTTCTGCCGTCAGAAATCCACTTATCCCTTTTCAGTTTAGGTAGCAAGAGCAGATATATTAGCAAGTAAAAGCTTGTATCAAACTAATTTTCAGAAATTCCTAACTGAATCCTTACTCATTTCCCCAAGATAGCTTAAATAGATTGATTGTCATGAAATGGCTGCTTGTTCAGTCTTCCACTTGGATGCCTACCCACTGTAGATGAAGGAAGTTAAGGCCCTTCTTCAGGGGTTTAAATCAGTAAATAGTTGCAAAGACATCTGAAATCATCAGTCACAGGATTTATTCTTCAGTACATCTTTTCAGAGATCTTTGCAAACTGTTTACTAATTTTAACCCCTGAAGAAGACCCAGAAATATATGCTATTGGGCCAAAACATGTTGGTCTATTTTGAAGAATAACCATTATGCTATCCTCTATCTGTTTGGTGTGTCTGTGTTCCTTTATCCCTAAAATGTACAGTGATTGTAATAAATAAATATTAACCTAACAACACCAAAGCCTCATCCAACTTCAAAGCCTCAAGATCCCATGAAAACATTTTGCTCAAGTTTTTCTTTTATCTCCTATCCAAAACACAATGACTCAACAGGAGGTCAAGGCAGGAATAGTCCAACAGAGTCCCTGGCAGTTGTGAGATTTGAACCCAGGTCTTACAGGTGTTGATGGGGCCCTTACCGCTGTTGCTGCCCATTAGGGCTGCCATCCAGAACACTGGCAAATCACTGTTAAAATTTAGCATGGCTAAATTAGGCAGCTTGCTAGAAAGCAGAAGCACTATAAAGCTATGCTTTATCTGGAAATTCTTCCTTCGGTTACCTTATCTCATTTCCAGCTGGCCTGCTTAAAGGCTGAAACACAGGACAGAGCAGTATTACTTGTGGCTGACTATCTTGGGCAGTGATGCTGCTCTGCGTAAGAAGGATGTACCATGGCAACAGTCTCAAAGCACAGAATCCATGCTTACAAAGATCAGCTGCCCTTCAAACACTCTCTTGGCTAGTCACCTTCAGCACCAATAAACAAAGATCTCTTACTTCTTGAATCCTCTCTCTCGCCAGCTGTTTAAGCTGATTAAATATAATCGTGGAACGATTGTAGCCTTTGTGTACTCCCTCCTCCCTCCCCCCTTATCTTGGATATAATCCATTCAGTGGTTCTCATATGAAGGCAGGCAGATATTCAAACAGATTGGTCTCCTTAAAATAGCTTAGCGGGAAAGAACAGGGTACAAATGAACAGCACTGTTGGTGTAATAAAAAGCAAATGAAAGGCCTGCTGGATGAAAGAAAAGAAATAATTATATGTACAGCTGGATGACCAAGGCCAAGACAATAAAGTAGTAGGCCATTGCTAAAGCATTCCTTTTGCTTTGCCTGAATGTGATTGAAGTATTTTTAGAATTTGCCAGATTCAACATCACAATTGACAGCCTACATCTTTTGCCATCAGACTACTTCTCCAGACAAGCAAATACTACCCAGGGAGTTTGATTCTGAGTGAGGCTCCATTCCTCTTGGCAACTACTGATTGACCTAGAAGTACTGATAGATACTTGCATATTGCTCTCTAGTGCATGCTGGAGCAAGATGTCTGGCCTTTATTTAATTTTATTTATTATTATATTCATTTTATTTATTTAATTAATTATTGCATTTATATCCTACCTTTTTCCCTCCAAGGAACCCAAGGCAGCATATATAATCCTCGCCCTCTCCATTTTATCCTCGCAGGCTGAGAGTGTGTGACTGGCCCAAAGTAACCCAGTGGGTTTCCATGGCCGAGTGGGGACTAGAACCCGGATCTCCTGACTCCCAGTCCAACACTCTAACCACTACACCACACCTGTTTTCTTCTTGCAAGGAAATCAAGGTGGCATACATGGTCCTTCTCCTCCATTCCATTTCACAGAAACCCTGTGAGGTGGGTTGGGCTGAGAGTCAGTGACTGGCCCAAAGTCACCCAGTGAGCTTCATGGTCAAGTGGAGACTAGAACCCAGATCTCCCATGTCCCAGTTCAACACTCTAAGCACTACTGTTATCCACAATTTCATTCCCCTCTCTTAGGGTGACCAGATAAAATCCAGGTCAGGGCTCATGTAACTTTCACAGTTGTAGAGAAAAGGGAATGTCAGCCAGCATCGTTTGTATGCAATTCGTACCTGGTGAGATTCCTTCGTCATTACAACAGTTAAAGTTGCAGGGGCCCTGCTTTCTTTTGTATATGGTCACTCTAGTATAGTGCATGCACCTTTAACTGTTGTGATGAAGAGGGAATTTCACCAGGAACTAATTGCATACAAATGACACTGGCTGAAATTCCCTTTTCTCTACAACTGTTAAAGTTACATGAGCCCTGACCTGGATTTTATCTGGTCACCCTAATTTTACCCTTTTATGACTAGCCTTAAGGCTTCAGTGAAGACTCTCCAGGGGCCTTCCAAAACAAGATTAAAATCACAAACGAGCCCAGGTGGAACAGCAAATGCCCCCCCCCGCCCCAACCCAAGTCAAGGTGCCTAGCAAGGTTAATCTCTCCATCCCTGGCAGTGAAAACCTCACCGCCTAATGGAAGGACCAGCCCTGATCACAAATTAATAAATATTATGTACTTATTACTGTCAATCAAATGTACTTGAGAAAACAGTTATGAGGCTTCGAGGACACTTTAGAGAAAGTTAAGAGTTGCAAAAGAAAAAAAGTATGAAGTATAAAAATGTTAATGTGTTAGACTCAACTCTGCCACTATATAAAGGAAAAATCTCAAAGAATGGTAAACAAGCCAATCGATCATTTTTAATTAATAGCAAGGAGTGAAAGAACAAAGAAGCAAGATGACATTCCTTAGTTCTTGGAAATGGAGTGATAAAGGCAAAACATTGCTGAGGTATCTGTGATGATGGAAATAGTATAACAGATTGCAGTGGGGCTGATTTTTCATGCTATGTATATGTATATATGTGTGTGTATTCCAGTGCACCTGCACCCAGGAGAACTGAAAATGGGAACTTTCACTGGACTTCCAAGAAAGCAGTGGACACTTTGGAATCTTTCCAGATACTTATCCTGATGGTAGAAGTTCTTTTCCTCAGCAATATTTTGTGAAAAAATATAATATCACTTTCTTCCCTCTCTACAGCTACTGGTTCCCCTCAATAATGAGTGCTTTGTGGAGAGGCTGTAGTGTAACTATTACACAATGGTCACATTGATTGATTGATTGATTGATTGATTGATTATTGTACTTTTACACCACCCAATAATTGAAGTTCTCTGGTGGCGTACAATACAATCGAAACACAAAATACAAACATTAAAACACAGAATAAAACCAAGATAAAAGCAGCAGCAAAGAATGAAACCTTTATACATGCTCATGTACAGTAGATAGTGAAGTTACATAATTTTGGGCCTGCAACATTTTTCTGTACTTTCCAAATTCTTTACAATACATTTGCTGTATAGAGACAGGGCATAGATCCTCAGATCTGGGGCCTAAATCCAGCCCTCTGGGAAGTTCAATTCTGGACCCCAGAGGACAATGCAGACTTCCCCTTTCTCCAGCACCCCCTTTCCCCAAACTACAAATTGTTACTGGCAGTAAGAGCTTTAAGGCCCCCCACCACTGGAATGTGCCCCTTCCCCTGAGAACTTTTCTGACATGAAATGTGGCCCCTGGGCTGAAAGAGGTTTTGTTACACTGAGAACATCTATCCAAGCATGAAACATGTTTAATCTCATGAATGCACGCCATGAGGAGTGGTGAAACACGGGCAAAGACTACCAAATCTAGACCCTCACTGCTTCAATAGCCCAGCAGTTTCAGTGATTATATATATTGATGATAAGGTTAGATCCAGACTCAGTGATACTTCGAGCAGAGCCATTGGATGAATGGGACTTCAGTCATGACTCAATGGCTCTACTCTGATTAAGTTGGGATTCAACCTCCTCCTCCTCCTGTTGTTGTTGTTGAAATTGAGGGAAGGAACACATCATCCTTAATAGAAGATAGAGGGGACATCATTCAAATATAGAAAACTATTGGTGAAAAGAAAGAAAATTAACAAGGATCCATGCAAATGTAGAACTATTTTTGGACTATGGATGGAGTTATAGTAGCCAGCAGAGCCATGTCCCAGCAATTAATTACACCGGTCAATTATCTCCACGGTGAATGTTAAAAAGTTTGGAGTGACAAAGATGTAAGGCCACCCAGAACAACCTGTGGATCCTGATCAGCATTCCTTAGTCAAATACTTATCAGGGCCATGAAGGAAGATGGAACTTTCAATTGATTCATGTCAGAAGTAGCTTGACTAGCTGCCATCTTTTCTACACTTAATTGACAGGTGAGATGTTAATGATTGTACTGTGAATCTTGGAAATATTGGCATTTGAGAACTCATTCTCAGTAAAATTGTCAGAACTTGTTGCCATGCCAAGTATTACACCGCAATTTCTTCAATTGATAAGGCTGAGGGCATTTACCTATCAATACCTTAAAGCTTCAGACTTCACCGAAAGGCTGATAGCTGGCTGTTAATGAAGGTAAAGCAGTGTATACTAGCATTTGTATTGAATTTTTAATTTCATTTTTATCCCATCCTTCCTTTAAGGAGCTCAACATGGCCTACATGGATTTCTGCCCCTTCCATTTTATCCTCTCATAATAACCCTGTGAGGTAGGTCAGTCTGAGCGGCAATCAATGGCCAAAAGTCTGCCAGCGAGCTTCATGAGAACCCATTCCCCTAATTCCAGTCTGACCTTCCAACCACAAAACCACACCGCCTTTCTCTCATTGGTTAATAAAATGGAGAATTAGTAGTAAGGGCGTTGGCTGTGGTGGTTGTTAGAGGGCCGCTTAACCCTCTCCCCACCTGTCAAGTTGTGGCCGCCATTGCTTCCTGTCTTTCCTATAATGAAGTTCTAAATGTTTATTATGTATCTGGAATCCCACAGGGAGAAAAACAGTGGACGGGGCATGGACGGATTTAAATGGAAATAATTATATCCAGGCAAGGGATTAAGCACCTCCTGCTTCTTTGTTTTGAATTACTATTTCTTGTTGGGTTTTGTTGCACAAGTGTGTGCATAATGTGCAGTTGCTCCCCAAGCCCTGGTCTAGCGATAGGATTTCGGTTGTCCCCTGTGAACTTTAGTTAATAGGATTTCTGCCCTATTCTGTTTTGCTGATAACTGACCTGCTAGTGTTCTGCATTATTTCTTATGGCATTGGTGGGCTTGTTAATGTCTTTCGTTTCATGGATCAATGAGATTATGCACAACAATAACCCTGTTGAACCTTTCTAATCCGTCATTTCCATCTGCCTGCCATGCATGGGGTCTGTAGCCACATTTTAACACTTTCTTGTGCTATTTTAGTTAGCATGTGTGATTGCTTTCGGGCACAAGGGACTTCTTAAATGTGACAATACCACTATGAAAGTGGTATAAAACCAGTATATAAAAGGCAGGAGCCACACCAAGCAGGATATAGCACTATAAAAGCAGGATATGGTATGTGTCAATGGGCCCAACAGTATTTACTGCACTTCAATACCACTCACAGATCTTTGCAGGTCATTTTGATGATGCAGCGATCCTCCTGCACACCTCCCGCTTCTTCTGTTGTTTTTTTCCACTACAAAATCCATTTCTTCCTGGCTCTGACAATAATTGGTGCCATTTCCTGCTGTGGGCAGGAGAAGCTGCGCTACAAAAATGTTTACTGAATGGCCCACATGTGGTCGCTACTTGCTTCCTCTTTCTTCCCCGTGTGAAGAAAGAGGAAGCTGTTCGTCCCTATTGTGGGACAGAAGCAGGAGACAAAGTGACATTCTAAATCACCTGCATCTTTTATAGCTGCATTCTTCTGTGTATTGACCCCTATGTATGCATTTGCCTGCACACAAGTAGGGTTAAAGTGTGAATGTGCTTACGGAGCTTCTGCAATCAGGAACACTGACATTGGAGGGTAGGGCTTATTTATTTTATTTAGTTGATTTACATCCCATTTTTTGACTAGCATTCTCAAAGTGGCTTAAAATAGTTATAAAATATAATGGATACAGGAAGATCTATATCATAGGCATGCACAGCACATTTCATTAAGGTGCGCACCCAGGGATTTTTTTTAAGGCAATCATTTACTCAATGATACAGTACATTTTTAATTCATTAATTTATTAAACACTGTAGACACTGATGCCCTACTCCATATTTGGCTTGCCTGGACGTGGGAGGGCCACTGCAGGTGGGGGGAGGGTATGAGGATCCACTCCTCAAGTCCCAGCACTGGCCTCTTTGAAGCGTGGCTCCCAGCAAAGAGGCTCCCAGCAGAGTGATTCCTTTTCATTCCTGCTGCCAGGAGCAATGGTGGCAGTGGAGTGGTGGCAGTGGAGCAGCTAGAGAACTGTTCCCGCTAGGTCTGGATCCCTACTCAATGGCCCCCTCAATTTGGTGTTTATTGCTTGAGATAGTAGGGTGTGCCTGGACATACCCAGCACACCCCTTGTGCACGCCTATGATCTACACATTCAAAAAACAAAACTGAACAATGCAACCAGCTCTATTTGAGCAAGAGCCAGCATCTAAAGTTCTTTGCCACAAACCAGGTCATGTCAATTAGCCCTATGGGGGGTAGGAGTGGGCATTCCAACTGGAGCAGGCCTGGATCTTCCCTTTGCCCACATACCCTACATGCCCACATACTTTAGAACAAGGGTGGACAACTTCAGGGGGCTGAGAGGCCATTATACTGCACACCCAATTCTTTCTCCCCTCCATGCTGCAGAGTCCGTGTGGCAGTGGAAGGGGGGAATGGTGGTTTGCCACTGAAATTTGGTGGCCATGGACAGCTAAAAGCATCAAATTTAATTTGTTCTCAAGCTAAATGTGATCCTCCTGGAGCTCCATAGCGGGCTGATTTTCTGCCAATTTATTTTGCTGTAGCTGCTGAATTCAGCAGGGAAAGGGCAACGGTGGTGGAACCACACCCTTGGAGATGTGAGGCCTTTTGACACTGGACTAATATTGCCTTCTTCTATGCAAATACAGTAATTCTATTTCCAAACAAACTAGGTTGTAAGGCGTACATATTGCCATCACAGCGAAATTAGTGTAACTTTGCAGCAGGACTGCAAAGTTTTCATGTAATTTTTTCTTGTTAAGGCAAAACTTTGAAGCCTTTTAAAATATCCTTAAACCTTTGCTGATGAGCAGCATTGCTTTTAAAATTAATTACGCTGAGACATCTTTAGAATTCCCTGTCATGGAGAAAGTGCATTTGCTTTTTTGGAGCAGAGTGCCTGGAGCTAACCGCATTCACTTTCTGACATTATTAGATTTAGAAGCTTGTCCTTGCTGAGGTCATACTTGTGACTGACAGACACTGTCTAGCCTTGTTAACACAAAGGGCAGGTGATCCATAATAAACTAAAGATATAATTATAAGCGAGTCATATCACCATGGTCATTTCCATTAAAATAATTTGCCAGCTTGAGTTAAGTAGATGATTCTTTTTTGGAGGCTCAAGTTATAATGTGGGCATACATATTGGTAGACCTGATCGTTGCAGGATCAAGGTTGTCATCTTCAAAACTAGATTGATCATTTGTTGTAACATCCTTGATGGTGGTGAAGGGGGAACATGACATTAATGTAGGTTCCATAAATTACTAAATATCTCAGGAATGCAGTACCTTGAGCAGATACCATTTGCTGTGCATCTGTTGAATGAAAATATAAGGCTGGTTCATTTTGACCAGTCTTCCCCAACATGGTGGCCTCCAGATGTTTTGGATAATTCTGTGATGACTGGGGCTGATGGGAGTTGAAGTCCAAAGCATCTGGAGGGTTCCAGGTTGGGAAGACTGATTTGAACATTCCAATTGAGAACCACAATAGACATGGCATTAAAGGAGTCTTTGCATTTAGTGTGCAGTTTTTTTTAAAAAAGGTAATAGTATCACCTCTCTCTCTCTCTCTCTCTCTCTCTCTCTCTCTCTCTCTGTGTGAGATAGATAGATAGATAGATAGATAGAGAGAGAGAGAGAGAGAGAGAGAGAGAATTATTAGAATTGCATTGGTGTCAGTAGGGGATTTCCTCCAAATGCAAATGCCAGCTTCAGAAACGGGATTTTCCTTGGGTCTGTAGCAGGGAGGGAAAGGGTTAACCCCCCTCCATGCCTTCTGTGATTCCCATAATGATCAGCCCTTCCAGCTGATGCTACCTGCTTTTGAAAACAACAACACCTAACCATTTTAAATGCAAAGATGTTTAGTTTGGCTCTGAACACCCTTGGATTAGAAGCTGAAGGCTGACTCTTGTGTTGCTGTTGTTGCAGGGGACTTTCTTCCTTTGGTCCATTCACATGCTGCTCTGATGAAATGTGCATGGAGAAACTACTGGTCAGTGGGAAGATTGACTTTCATTCTCATGTCCATTCTTGGGGGCTGGGTGATACTGGCATGGGATGGAGCTATGCTGCTTGTTTCACCTATACGGTCCCTACTATGAAGAGGTAGACCTCCAGGTTTGATGAACTGCAATTCCTATCAGCCCTAGCCAGCATAGCCAATGGCAAGGTGTGATGGGAGTTGCAGTCCAACAACATCTGGAGGTACACAAGGTGTCCGTCCCTGCTTGTATGGAACATGCTGTGGAAGTGAGAGGAGCGCCGATGGCGGAAAACTCGACTTCTATCCGACAAGACACGGCATAGAGAACATCTTCGTTCCTATGGGGTGGCAATACGTGCAGCGAAGAAAGCTTTCTTCTCTGCGCGCATTGCGTCTGCGAATTCGCGTCCAGCGGAACTGTTCAGGGTGGTGAGGGGTCTAACCCGGGCACCTTCCCCCCTGAATCCGACTTTAGAGCCTTCGGCGGTTCACTGCGATGCCTTTAATGATCATTTCGCAGATAAAATCTCTCGGATAAGAGCCGACTTAGATGCCGTCGTTATAGCAGAGGCTGACGATGGAGTGTCCGGTGACTCCGCGAGTAGAATTATACTGGATCGGTTTCAGTTGGTGAGTACCGAGGACGTGGACAAGCTGCTTGGACGAGTGAGGGGGACGACTTGCCCTCTCGATCCCTGTCCTTCATGGCTGGTCGTCCAGGGAGGAGATGCGGTTAGATCGCAATTACAATATATTATTAATACATCTCTCAGGGAGGGGAGTTTTCCATCATGTTTAAAAGAAGCGGTGGTACGGCCGCTTCTAAAGAAGCCCTCCCTGGATCCCCTGGACTTTAATAACTACAGACCGGTATCAAACCTTCCATTCTTGGGCAAGGTGATCGAGAGGGCGGTTGCCTTTCAACTCCAGGTAGTCTTGGATGACACTGATTTTCTAGACCCATTTCAAACTGGCTTCAGGGCGGGATACGGAGTTGAGACTGCTATGGTCGCCTTAGCGGATGATCTACGCCTGGGTATTGACAGGGGGAGTGTGTCCCTGTTGGTACTTTTGGACCTCTCAGCGGCATTCGATACCATCGACCATGGTATCCTTCTGGAACGCCTGAGGGGATTGGGAATCGGGGGCACTGTGCTTCAGTGGTTCCGGTCCTACCTCTCGGGCAGGTTCCAGATGGTGATGCTTGGGGATAGCTGCTCTGCAAAGAAGGAGCTGCTGTGTGGCGTACCGCAAGGTGCCATCCTTTCCCCAATGCTGTTTAACATTTATATGAAACCGTTGGGAGAGATCATCCGGAGGCATGGGGCGGGGTGCTATCAGTATGCTGATGACACCCAAATATATTTCTCTATGCCTTCGACAACATCGTCAGCTAAGGATAGTGTGTCTCCTCTGAATGAATGCTTGGAGGCGGTAATGGGCTGGATGAGGAAAAACAAACTGAAGCTGAATCCAGACAAGACGGAGGTGCTTGCTGTCAAAGGCCGCAACCTGGGTTTGGAGGTGTGTCAACCGGTTCTGGATGGGGTTACACTCCCCCTGAAAGACTGTGTTCGCAGCTTGGGGGTGCTCCTGGATCCGTCGCTCCAAATGACAGCCCAGATAGATGCGACGGCCAGGAGTGCCTACTATCAGCTTCGGCTGATACGCCAGCTGCGCCCCTTCCTAAAGTTGGAAGACCTAAAGATGGTGGTGCACGCGCTGGTAACTTCGAGGCTTGACTTCTGCAATGCGCTGTACATAGGGCTACCTTTGTGCCTAGTCCGGAAACTTCAACTAGTTCAAAATATGGCAGCCAGGTTGGTCACCGGTACATCTAGGAGTGACCATATTACGCCAGCTTTAAAATCGCTCCACTGGCTGCCAATTAGTTTCCGGGCGAAGTATAAAGTGTTGGTCATTACCTTTAAAGCCCTACATGGTTTGGGTCCAGGTTACCTGCGGGATCGCCTTCTCCCATACAATCCGCCCCGCACGCTCAGGTCCTCTGGGAAGAACTTACTGCGGTCGGCCAAGACTAGGCTGACAACTGTTACCCAGAGGACCTTCTCTTCTGCCGCTCCCAGACTGTGGAATGACCTGCCGGAGGAGACTCGTCAACTTAACAGTCTTTTAGAATTTAAGAAAGCTATAAAGACTGTTCTCTTCCGGCAGGCATATCCAGTGTAATTTTTAGAATGTTTTTAGGATGTTTTAGGATGTTTTAATGATGTTTTAGGATGTTTTAATGCAGTTTTAATAATATTTGTCATGTTTTAATTAGTTTTATGTATTTTATCATGCTGTTGTTCCCCGCCTCGATCTAGATGGAGAGGCGGGTAAGAAATAAATCGTTATTATTATTATTATTATTATTATTTAAAAACAAAAAAGCAAAACCCAACATTCCTTTTGAAAGGAAAAATAAAACCCTCTGAACAGGTCGTCCCACTATAAAAGTGAACTCTAACCATTAAGAGTTGTCACCACCAATGAACAATGTTGTGTGTCAGGACATTTGGATGTTGCGTCCACTTGCAATCTTGGATTCTATCCAATGTTAGTCTAACATAAGTCCCATTGACCTCAATGGGTATATTCTAAGTAGTACCAGCATTGGATACAACCCCTAGCTCCCACTTCACTTTGCTGCTCCTGAAACAATAGCAAACTTATCAGTAACTAAGACTAGCATGGAACCAGATAACAGGGTGTGTGGTCACCGTGACAATGCAGGAAATTTATTTATTTATTATTATATTTATATCCCACCTTTCCCCCCTTCTTGCAAGGAACCCAAGGTGGCTCCCATGGCCCTACTCCTCTCCATTTTATCTGCACAACAATCCTGTGAGGTAGATTATGTTGAGAGTCAGTGACTGGCCTAAAATCACCCAGTGAGCTTTGTGGCTGAGTAGGGATTAGAAGCCAGATCTCCCGAGTCCCAGTCCAGCATTCTAACCATTATGCCATACTGAAATTGGCCCTGAATTTCAATCCTCAGTTCTATGATTCTGGGGTTTCTGTCCATGGTCCTGAAATGACCTCAAGTCTCAGGTGTGATCAAGCTGCCCATCCCCTGTCGTGCTTCCTTCTCATCACCCGAAGCAGATGACAGAAGTCCAGATGGAGCAGGGCAATAAATGCCACCCACCTATCAAGACTGAGATAAGTCCTGCTTAATGTCATTTTTATGTAAATTCAATTGTATCTTATAGGCCAAGATATCCAAGTATGCAACATAGTCTTCTGGCATTTTAAGCAGTTACTGGTCTTTAGATATTATACTGTGAAAATCTCAATTATCAGAACACCTGATTTGCCCCGATGTATTTTAAAGCCAGAAAGCCACAGCTGGACCTATTGTACATTGTTCTAAAGCCACTCCAATCTTTGACTACATAATTAAGGAATTTTCTGAGAATCACTTGGGAATTGTCTTCAGGACATCAGGCAGAGTCCTATAAGCCCATTCAGTTATAAGGTCATACTATGTGGTAAGTTAAATGATTAATTCAAGAGCCTGGACTAATTGTAGAATATAGTTGCTCTTCTCACATTCTGCATTGCTCACCAGGAGCAAATTCTGTCTCTGTTTTCTGCCCTCCAAATACAGCAGAGTGTTCTCCCCTTGATTTTAAATTAGCTATCTCGATATGTGGAAATGACATGACATCCTTTCCCCTAACTCATCAATGACCTTTGAGTCAAAAGAAGTGTCTTTAAGCATGCCCATCATCATGTTCTTCTCCTCTAATACCACAGCTGCTATTTTAGGCGACATGAGAATGCTTAACAGCCCACATTAAGTAAACCCAAAGAAAAGAATAAGGAATTTGGGAGTAGCAATAAGGGGACAGATAACCATGGATGAAAGAACCAAGCAAGGGAGCTCTGGCAAGGGAGCTCTGGCAGTCCAATCCTACCTAGCTAAATCCTGCTCCTGAAGGTCACAATTAGGTGTTCAATCTGTCTTGGTTAAACACTCCATGGACACCAGTTTGTTTACAAATTGTGCTCTGCTAAATAGACAAGGGCCTCTATTTTTAAACAAGTTTGTAAATAATAAAATATTAAAATGTGGATGGTTGTCTTTTCAGCAAAATATGCTAGCCTTGTGTAGAGTCTGCTTGCCACCTGTAAGCCCTAAGGCCTCACCATTCATGTCTGCTTTGCTGACTGAAGTGGTCATCATGGCCTTGGGAAGAACACTGAACATTTGTCACCCATGGTCTCTTACCCAATCTCCAACCACATCCACATGTGCCAGTGGACTTCATTTGCCATCTGCCTAGAAGGAGAATAAACTTCTTTTGTAGCTGCCACTTCCACCCCTTCAGAGGCTTTTGGCAGCCAGGCACACTTGCCATATTTGCCATATCTTGCCCCCTCTATTCCTCTCCTTTTGGGGTATTGAATGACTATGAACCCCCTCCCCCCAGAAGGAATCCTCTGACTGGTGGCAGGACTGAAACACTTGTCACTTCACCTGATATTTTCACTTTATCTGCTCACATCTGAAGCGTCTGGATCATCTCCCCTGTGATGTCTCATTTGCCTTGCCATTAAAACAAGACATTGCTTAGCTACTGTATCCCTGGCTTGAATGAATAGGAATGTAGCAAAAAGATTTCTCTTGTTTCTCAATTTTGGGTCAATCTGGGGAGTATATTCATTCATGGGCAGTAGAATAATATAGCTTCTCATTCATAACTTGATTTAAATTTAGCTAAAGCCTAACTGGTTTGTGGGAAGTACGTATGGGAAGTATTTGAAAGGAAAATGGAGACAGGTGAAGTCAACTGTGGAAGTCGAATAATTAAATTCTACAGAATGTACAAGGCCTTCCCTACTGAGAGCAGTGGGGGACTATTGTTCACAGCCACTTGGCTTAATACAGACTGCTGTGTTGTTGACACAGTAATCACCTTTAAGGATAAAAAGCTGCAGCTTATAGAGCCTGCCTGGTATTACAGGGCCAGGCTTACAACTTTGATTTTTTAAACCATTTTAATGACTATGAAGTTCATGTAGTCTGTCCCCCTGCAGCTGCATAATGTATTCAATTTTTTAAAACTTGTTTAATAACAAGCCAAAGCAGCAACAGTATTATAGTCTGGCCATTTTGCTAATAGGCTTTATGATTGCACTAGCAAAACAATGCTCAGCAAGGGTCAAAGAGTGCTCCAATAACTTTGATAACATCATGATTTGCAGCATTGTGTTCTGTCATGAGACACCCCCCCCCCATTCTAAAAGGTTGGAATCTCTCTCTCAAGGCTTAGTTACTGGCAGAAATAGGTTTAATCCACAACATGCTTGTATTTTTCTTGTAATTTTGACCACACCCCCTTTGCTTTTGGCTCTACCTTCTGCTCTGCCCACCACTAGAAGGCAGCCCTGCCCTGAGAGCTTCTCCAAAACTGAATTTTATCCCTTAGTCTGAAAGAGGTTGCCAACCCCTGGGTTAAACCTTCCTCCATATGCACCCCAGTCTCGATCCTGATTGCCTCACCTCCTGTCCGTCCTGTGGTTTTGTTTTGTTTTTAAGCAGATATATGAAATATAATCATGCATCTCACACATTGTCTACTTTGACATTAAGCTATGTGGTTCTTTCACCTAGGTATTGTCAGTTGATTTCACAGACCAATACAGCCATGGACTTAGAGTGTCTCCCTTAGTTTGAGGAATTCTTTATTTATTTATTTATTTATTATTGCATTTATATCACACCTTTTTTCCTCCAAGGAACCCAAGGCAGTGTACACAATCCTCCTCCTCCTCCTCTCCATTTTATCCTCACAACAATAACTCTGTGAGGTAGGTTGGGCTGAGAGTCTCTGACTGGCCCAAAGTCATCCAGTGGGTTTCCATGGCTGAGTAGGGACTAGAACCTGGATTTCCCGACTCCCAGTCCTACACTTTAGTCACTATACCACACTTGAATATGTGGTGTATTGTCTTGAATATGAGGACTATACTTATATAAGTACATAAGAAGAGCCAAGAATTCTGTTCACACAGTGGCCATGAGTGCAACAGCACCCTCCCACACATGTTCCCCAGCAACTGGTGTACATAGATATACTGCCTCTGATTCCAGAGATAGCATTTAGCCATCAGGAGTAGTAGCCATTCTGATGACCTCAGATCATGATCCCTGCTTGGATTTAGTTCTGCCTCTGGCCTGCTCAGATCTCTCTTTGCCTGTGTCAGGTTTCCCAGTCCCTCAGGCAAACACATTCTGGTAAACTGACACAGGACACCCAAATCAGTGAGACTTCTTTATTGCAGGGAAGCTCACAGCAAAAGCTTAATGGTTACACACTTCGGAAATAATACAGCTGGGGCTGAGTAGCTACAGGCTCCAAGAAATTCCAGAACAGTCAATAGCTATTCACTACAACCGTGACTGAGATCTCCATCAATGTGGTTTCCCCATTGCCATCTCCATGGTTCCGAACACAAGGGAAGGCCAATCCATACACAGGTTCCAAACCTGGACAAGGGAGGGGAATGACTCCTGATATGATCCCTCAGGCAATCAAAGGGGCAAATTCTTGAAAGGCCTAACGAACCACTCAAAGAGAGCTAGTCATTCATTGGTAATTCCAGGCAACATGGTCAAGGCCTAAACAAGATCAAGGGAGGCATAAACTCACAGACACAAAGAAACCAATGCCAGCACTTTCACATTGGCATCTTCATGCCATTGAAGTCCAGGCAGAAGAAAGTGCAAGAGTAGTAGATCAAACCCAGTCTGCCGGTACACTGAGCTGATGACAAAGACACACAATCCACAGCAAATGAGAGTTCAAGTCTAAGAAAAATCTCACAGTACTTTTCATGGCAAATCCTTAGTAATTAAAAGTTCCAGTTAGTAGAGTCCATGTACAGAGTGTCTCCAGAGGCCCAGACAATGATGGATCTAAACAGGGAGGGGTTCAGGCAATGAAGATGAGATGTTCCTAGCAAAGGCTCCTCACCTGTGCATCAGCTTAGAAAGGGAGGCACACGCCTTCTCCGGAACACTTGACAGACAAGGGTTTTTGGCCTTTCTGCAAGGCCCCTGTCCAAACAGGACAGCACTGCTCAGCCTCACAGGAAGATGCTTCAATCTGAGTGATCCCCCCTTCTCTGTTGGGTTTTCACAGAGAGCTTCTTCTTTCCAAGGCTGAAGCCAGCAGGTGGGTGGGGAGTAGGGTAACTCCCCACAGGCTCTGCTCTGAGAACACTGATGGAGATAAGCTCACACAGATTCTGACATTCCAGAGGAATAGGCCCAAACCCTTCCAGACTACTCCTAATTGAATTTTAGCTACCAACTACAAAGCCCATGCAGTGCCAAAACTGTTCCCTGACAGCCTGCTTAGGCACTTGAGCTTCTGCCTGGTTCTGACTAGACACCTGCTTCTGGCCCTTGGGTCCTAATCAGTCTCCTCTGGAATGTATCCTTGCCTATTCTGTTCCTTGTCTCTGCCACTCCCCAGCTGACTGCCTGGAGGAGACCATGTGGAGGTCTGACACATGAGTCTCTTTCATTTATGAAACACTTGAGTCACATTGAGAGATTACGGGAAAGTAGGGACACACTGCTCATCCCATCCCCAAACATCCATGTGTTGGCTTGGCCATCTGGGCTGAACAAACATGATGTAGCACTGGTAAATCAGACAACTTTGCAGGTAAAATATGACATAGCACAGCTGTGTGAAAGGACTATCCCACCTCAAAAACTGTATTTTCATCCAAAATAATTTAGGGTGTCATGAGATGTGATTGTAGTGAGCTTCAAACAGCAGAGGGAAGATGTTATAATATAGATGTACTATGGTACAGTACAATATTTTCTATGTCTGGTTCTCATTTTTTTTAAACCAGGTAGGTTGTAATGAAGACACATAGAATATTGTTCACATATCCATGATCATTGTAGTCTAGAATGCCTTTCTTGCAACAGTGACAGCTATATTTGAGTAAGTGAGGTGAGTGGTGTTATAAGAATATCAATGTCTTTCCAACATTGATCCTAAAGAAAACCTTCTTTCCTGCTAATCTGTTAGAAGGAACTATTAATCAAGCACTTCATGCATTTTTAAAGAAAGCAAGGAGCACACCAACAAGCTTCCTGCTGAATTCAAGCTGTTTACTATGCTCACGGAGATCAACATGTTTTTTTATGATGGATCTCTTTGAAGCATTGTGCCCTTTCCCAGGAAGCAGACTCCATACTATTTAACATACATTGTGCATTGATTAGGAAAATTACTAGATGAAATGGCTACAATTATTTGAGCAAACATGCAGTTCACTATTGCTGTATCTACTCCTCTGGGCTGAGAGCTGTAATAAGTTATTGCTTTTTAATTAGCATTCCCTGAGGTTTATAAAAGCTGAGCCATTTGTCAAAGGGGCTTTAATAAATTGTGGAAATATGTTAGGCACCAGTGTTGCCTTTAATATGGGTAATGAATGAGAAATATCATTTAGTTTCCAAGATAAAGATAAAGAATGTTTTAAAGAATTAGGGCACATGGGGAAAATACATGTTGACATGTTAGTCAGAGTTTTGCTTACAGGCATAACATTATTTCATGCTGAAAATATTGATACCAGCCAGACAATGAATCAGATAGAAGTGATGTTTGTACACACTAGGGAAAGAAAGAACTGAACTATATTTAATTAGCAGAATGGCCACCAAATTGTACTCATACATATGGAAGTGTGGTTGGCTATGGAAATAGGGATAGGGAAATTTGGCCATAGTTCAGGGGTGGGCAACAGGTGAGCTGCATGTGTGTGCCCCCCTTGCCTTCCATGCAGCTTTCACTGCCCACCAGTGTTTTGCTGTCAAAATTAGTTTTAAGGCGTATTTAGGGTACAATCCTATGCATGTTTAGACAGAAAAATGCCCCACAAATCACAACATTTCCCAGCCAGGGAATGTATGACTGAGGTCTTACTCAGATATCTGAGTCTGGTTATTCCCTCCTCCTCCTCCTCCTCCTCCTCCTCCTCCTCCTCCTCCTCCTAATATATAGAAAAATGGGTATTTGGAAAGCTCTCTCCGATATTAAATGTAAAACACTCTCTAACTACAGCCTATTATCTTCACCTCTTCAGCTGTCAAATGGTACTCATCTTCACTGGCAGAGCAATTTGGGATGAGGAAGCATGACAAATGTGCAAAATCATGTTCCATTACTATAGAATAGCCTTTGGAGGACACCAACCTGGTGTCTTCCAAATTTGTGTCTGGGGACAATGGGATTGGAGAAGTTTATTCTACAGTATAGAGTCAGGAAAAAGGAGAATCAAGTTCTCAGGATGCAAACGTTTTTATTACAAAGCCTGACACGTTTCAGTCTGTATTTTCCCAACGGCTTTCCTCAGGGGAAATTCTTTCTTGTTAGAAGAAGTCGGCAGAATTCTCTCTAGCATGATAATTGCCTGAATGGGGAGTGGTGCCCTACATCTTCCATCATCCCTGACTATTGGAGATGCTGAGTGAATCTCATGGGAATTGTTATTCAAAACATCTGGAGGGCATCAGTCTGGGGAAGGCTGATACAGAAGATATTCAGATACAGT
This sequence comes from Anniella stebbinsi, assembly GCA_029215795.1. Lineage (NCBI taxonomy): Eukaryota > Metazoa > Chordata > Lepidosauria > Squamata > Anniellidae > Anniella > Anniella stebbinsi. The sequence goes on from JARDYH010000003.1 coordinate 54,728,047, forward strand.
ATCACAGCTTCCTTACTGCTCTCCATGGTACTGAAATCTATTAAAAGTTTGTGCTAATCTTCCCCAAACTGGAGCCCACAGATAAGTTGGACTGCAATTTGATCAAGATGACATGATGGCAGCAATCATTTATCTTGATCAACTTTTTGGCTCACTGGAAAACTGCAGACAGCTTTTGTGTATTACAATGCAATTATCCCCTTCTGGATGCTGGTGTGGATACAGCCAGGTTTTAATGGGCATTTTGTGTTGACAGTTCTTTGAGTTTTGTGTGTCTTGGACTTTATTTAGCCTTTTCCATTAGTGATCCATAAAATATTAAGGTGTCTGTAAACAATTCCGGATGTCACTTGAGGGAAATGGACTTAGCACCATGGCTGATGGGAGCTCTACTGTCCATTACAGATGAATGAATTTTGTACATCTGTACAAATACATCTGTAGAAAGAGTTCACCCAGATGTCTTTTCCTGTGTGAGTTTTGTTACTTACTTGGACCCTTATATATCTTGCCTTGACCTTCTACATGTGCACCCACAGAAGCGTAGAAGCTATTTCCTTATGAGACAATTCCACATCATTAGGGAGTGAAGGAAGTATAAACATAAGTGAGCCAATCTAATTCTAGCTATACAATTTGCCCAACCGTGGTCTTGCTTCCTTTATATAGACTTCCTAGCAATGTTGTATCTCACCATGGGAAATGGAGATATACATATGTAATGAGGACACATATCTGGGTCAAAAGATATATGTAAAGAAGACACATATCTTCTCATATCCCAAACCCTAATCCTCAGAGGATTCTGACCCCTTGTCATCATTAGAAGAGGCTCCAGAATTAATAGTCCTGGGAAAAGACTTAGCTACAGAAAGACATCATGAGGTTCCACTTCTCTGGGACTCAGTTTTCCAGAAAGATCTCAGGGGGCAGCTCCCCTGTGCTCATAGGAAGTTGCATCACTACTCTCAGACTGTGAGGGTTTGGGCCATTTGAAAAGGAGCATGCCACAGCCATTCCTACAATTAAAATGTGTGGTGACCATGGAGTCAACCATCAGTTAAAGCAAGTGTAACTTTTCCTCAAGAAGGACATGACTGAGCTGTCTCTGATGAGGCTTCTTCCACCGGCAGCCTACTTAGGTCCTTCTTTAGAAAAAATAAAGCAAACAAAAACATGTGTGAAATCCCAGCAATTGATTCTGGTGACACTGTGTCTGGGGGCTGCAGTGTTGCTTCTAGAGTGGCTTCCATTGATGCTGCTATAGAGGGGGCAATTCTTCCCAATCTCCCTATAGTTGTGGTGGAAGGCGGTTCACTATTGTGTCACTGAAAGCAGCCATTGGGCTCTAACAGGAATATTTGTAAAACAGGTACAGATACCCATTCATAATCATGCTAGTTTAAATAGGTACAGCAGCTTTCCCCAAACTGATGCCCTCCAGATGTTTTGGATTTCAATTCCCATCAGTCACAGTCAATATGGCTAATGACCAGGAATACTGGGAGTTGTCATTAAAACATCTGGAGAGCATCAGGTTGGGGAACACTGAGCTACAGGATCCTCACGTTTTGGAGAAAGCAAGCGCTCTTATCCTATTACTGTTATCCCAGAAACATTAAAAGCAGATTGTAAGGGCAGCTTCAAATACTGAAATGCTGAAATGCTGCCACCTTGTGAGTTTAGTAAAATAAGTCTGAATTCCATGCTGTTTTCCCACAGACTACTTTCAGTTCTTAAAAATAGCCTTATTCTGAAGTACAGATGGGCAAATCCATCAAGCTCAGTTTCACATAGGTTCTCATTTTTTTCATATTTAAGTTAGTTTCAACTCATTTCCACACTAGATTTTATTCTTCTTCTTCTGTCTGCATGAAAATGTGTATGGATTTTTGTGTCCATTTTTTAAAATGCATTTTTGGTATGCATGAACACATTTTGTGCACCCTTTTGCAAATTGAATAATGTTTTTTGTGCAAATGTTGGGAAATGTAAACCTTTTTAATGCACTTTTGTTTTGCGAACTGCATCATAGACTTTGGAAATGTACAGCTTTCAATGGTAAACTGTATTCCAATTCATGGTTAGGTTCAGGAAGTGTGAATTTAATAAGTGCACTTTAAAATGTAAATCCAATTAATTGCTATTCAGAAGTGACTAAATAAAAATGGCATACCAGCTTATTCTGCTGAGAAAGGGAAGGATTTTGATAACCGTCCATATTGACTTCTCTAATTAGAGTGGCCACTCATTCATCAAAAAGAAGACAAATGAGAACACTGATTTGCATAAAATATGCACATTCAAATTTATGTGTAGGTCCAAATTTAGAAATAATTATAATAATTTACATAGACATGCAGTATATCTCACCATAGCTTGCTTAGTCTGCTGTCCAGGTGCTGTTGATGGGCAACTTCAAGGCCCAGAACTCCCTTCTGATGGTTCTTTATCTTTATACTGGACTTGGACTAGACAGCCCTTCAAACAGAGGGCATCTTCAAAATAGAAGATTCTTTAAAAGAGGATACATGGCCACTCTCTAATCCAGAAATTAAATAAAATTTGCTTGTGTATTAACAACAAAATTCAATGGGGGAATTGTGAATGAGGGAATTGCTAAGATTGAGTCTGGAATTCCTGTGAGAGTGAAAACTGAATGGGGCAAAATAAAAATCAAGTCTTGGATAGACACTGGTTGAAAGTTATTTTTCAAATGAAAAAAAATCCTTTTATATAAATAATACCAGTTTAGTCACTAAAAAATGGTTAAAACATGAACAACTTCCCTTGAGGCTATTAAGTGAATTAGCCTACCTAATTTTTCAAAAAGCAGGAACAAATTAATTTATGGCTTGAGGCCTTATAACTAATTATGCATCTGGGCAGGAATTTGTTTCAATTCAAATGAAATTTAAGACAGGAAACATTAACCTAATCTCCTGAGACAATTAGTCTCATATTCATGTGTGTTAAAAATGCAGCAGTAACCAGCTTGAAACTGTATGGGTTCATAATATTTCATAGTGCTGTCAATCTAGGAACTCAAGCAGGGGTGGATCTACACTGCTGTTTTAAAGTGCTTTAAAGTGCTTTATAACAGTAGTGACAACTGTTTTGGAGTGTGTCCTGGGCCCCAACAGTTGTCACTACTGTTATAAAGCGCTTTAAAGCACTTTATAACAGTACTGACAACTGTTGGGGCCCAGTACACATTACAAACAGTTGTCACTACTGTTATAAAGCATTTTAAAGCACTTTAAAACAGCAGTGTAGATCCTGCCCTGGAGATGTCATTTCAGATTTCATTTTGGGTGGGAGTGGGGGAACAGTCAAAGAGACTTCAGGGAGAAGAAGATATTTTCAGAAATATTCCCCTGTCTGGTCTTGGTTTATAACTATAGCAATATTATCAAGGAAGACCAAACATTCATTCCCTTTCTCAGTGATGACAAAAACAGGGTCAGGACTGGCTAGGGTGACCATCCACCCAGATTTGTCCGGACATGCCCGGGAAATGGGGAGCAAATCCGCATCCGGGCGGAAAAACTGTTTTGGGGGGCCAAATCCGGAAATTTAGCCCCCCAAAAGGGTGACCAGATGGCCCTGGGGCGATCTGGGCAAACCGGGGAGCGGCGGGGGCAATCTGTGGTGGCGGGGGGTCACGCGGCAGTGGTGGGAGGCTGGCGGCGCGAGGTACTTACCTGCTGGGGCGTCCGCTTCCCTCCGGTGCTTGGAATCTACTGAGAAACAGGCTTCGCGGCCTGTCCCTCAGTAGCTCATCGGGTGATGATGTTATCACTCAGCGCGCTACTGAGAGACAGGCCAGGAAGCCGGTTTCTCAGTAGATTCCGAGCACCAGAGGGAAGCGGATGCCCGAGCCGGTAAGGAGCGCGGGGCGGGTGGCGCGGGGCATGTGTGCGGGCAGCGCAGGGCGGGGGACGGGCAGGCGGTGCGGTGCGGGGGTGGGCAGCGTGGGGGCGGGCAGTGCGGGTGGGGGGCGGCATGGGTGGGGTGGCGGCGCGGGGGGGCGGCGCAGCGTGGGTGGGGCGGCGCGGGGTGGCAGCGCGAGGCATGTGGGTGGGGGGGACGGCGCGGGGTGGCGCGGCGTGGGCGCACGGTGGGGGGTTTGTTTTGGGTGGGTGGGGTGGTGGTGGTGGGGTCCGGGATTTTGATCCTCAAAATCTGGTCACCCTAGGACTGGCCAAACATCAGCTCTTTTGTTAACAGCCTTCTCCTATTGTCCATGGGTTTTGTTGTTGTTGTTGTTATTATTATTATTTCTCTTTTCCCTCTTGTGGCAGTTTTTCTAGATGGACATGACGGACTTTGCCAAGTCATGCTGTCTTTTACTGGTTCAGAATATGCGGAATATGCAGAATATGACTGCTTTCATGTTGGTGTGGATGTGTTTTGGTAGGCCTAGTTTCTGAAGGTTTTCTGTAATCTGATGTGACTAACAGAATAATTGTAACTTTTTCCTGTTGCCTTATTATTATTATTATTATTATTTTCTATATTGCCCCATAATTGAAGCTTTCTGGGCAGTTTACAAAAGATTAAAACATTAAAACATTATAAACAATATATAAAATATAAACCATAAAACCATAAAACAGACAGTATATACAAAGTCTTAAAGGATGTGTCGTTTTAGGCCAGTGTCCAAAGTGTCCACCTAGATGTCATCTGAAGATATGAATGCTACATATCCTGCATCAGACAAGAGCACAAAGCACTCCATCAGAGCAACAGCACCATGCAAGCTCTATGGGTTCATCCTTCTGCCAGTAAACTTTTAGGCTGACCATATGAAAAGGAGGACAGGGCTCATGTAACTTTAACAATTGCAGAGAAAAGGGAATTTCAGCCGGTGTCATTTGTATGTAATTAGTTCCTGGTGAAATTCCCTCTTCATCACAACAGTTAAAGTTGCAGGCACTATACTAGAGTGACCATATACAAAAGAAGGCAGGGCCCCTGCAACTTTAATTGTTGTGATGAAGAGGGAATTTCACCAGGAACTAATCGCATACAAATGACACTGGCTGAAATTCCCTTTTCTCTACAACTGTTAAAGTTACATGAGCCCTGTCCTTCTTTTTATATGGTCAGCCTAAGTAAACCAAGGTGGTGGCAGCTCCAAGGAAGACATGCTACTCTCTCAAGTTCATTTTGGGAAGGGGGGAAAGTAATGTGTTTGCTGCTCCACATCTGGAAGAGCTCTGCCTTGTCTTCCTTAGCTGCCACCCTGGCGTGTGAAACTTCAAAAATATATTGACTTGATGCAACCATTCTTGGATGCTTCTGTAAAGAACCAGCATGCCTCCATGTTCTTTTCCTGTTTTGCAGTGTTTTATTGTTTTATGTCATAGAATAGAAGATTGCTGGTTGGTAAGAAGCCTGGGAAGGGAGGACAGTGGCACTGGGACCTTGTGACACCTGGAGAGGAGGCTGGGCCTGTTTTATCACAAGCTTTTAGCTTTCTTAGCCTGGGGCTAGTTATCTACTGCCTCAAGGTTATAAACTACTGAGGCCCATAAGGGAGGATGGAGTGGCTGCAGCTGGAAGAGTGTGATTCACTCTGTGGAAGGGAGTGGGAAGAGTACCCAAGTCGGGCCTAGATATGGGGAGAGCTTTGAGCCCAATGTCCTTTGTTCTCCATCCGGTCCAGAGAAGAAAGTGTTCAGGTTCAGGTGGTTTATGACAGAAAGGACCCTTACAAACAGTAATAGCATAGGCCAGTTAGTGTGTTTTTATTTGTCTGTACTGTGTTTCCAACTGTTGTGATATTGTGACTTTCCTTATATTGTAATCTTTTCCCATCCCCTTTCCCTCACTTGTAAATAAACCATCTACCTCAAAGATTTGTGCTACTGTTTCTCATTGGGGTCTGTGCTGAATCCAGTGTAAGCCTGATTGGCGTTACTAAGTCATTTTGCCTGGTCCGAGCTCAAGCGGCTGAGAGAAGCCGATTTGGTCCCTGCTTCTCAAGCCCAGAGGCTGTACCTCTAGGAGGTCCCTCTGAGCCCAGGTGTGGGGTCAAGGCAGTGGCGGCAGAGCATATTACGATGTGGTTGTGAGGAATCATGGTGCCCCTTGCCTTCCTTTACACTTTTCAATTTGGGCATGAAGAAGTGTTGTATCCATGTGATGTCTTTTTTCTATTGGAAGCTATACGTGCAGGGAGTTCTATCCTCTCCCAACTGGAGCAAGAATTTGCTACCAGTGCTTTTATATTCTGTAAGGGTTATGACAGACATGCAAGCATTTTTTAAAAAAATTATGCAAAGCTTTAGTTTTCAAAGTCTTTTCTTTATACACAATGTTTTATATGTCCTATTCCAAGTGAAAGGATTTGTATCTTTGGCAGCCACACACCTACTACATAGGCCCATGAAACTTCCTAGAACTTTCACTCAGTGTGGAGCTTGTGAGTTGGCCAGAGATAAAAATGTTCTTGAGGCATAATCACTTTGTGCAATAGGCTTTCAGATCAGAGAGCATATCTTCCTTGAAAAGATCTGAGCCTTAAGTGTGTGCATGTATGTATCTGTGTTTAAAGAGGAGATACATATTTAAGAATGGAAAAATAATTTGGATGAACTGATAGTTCATTTCTCACACCTTGGCATGGAATTTATTCCTGTCCAAGCTCTGTGGTCCCTTCCTCAAGACCCCTCCTTCGAGGATGACATTATGATTGAGATTAATATCTCAATGAGAGTTTGGGAAGAGAAACATTTAATACCTACATAAAGCATTTGCAGTTGTTCAGAGAGTCCTTTATATACATTGCCTTACATAACTAGTTAAATAAATGGCAAGACTTTTTTTTTTTACCAAGTGGCTAGTGACCCTACCCTGCCCTAACTTCAGTCCTTACATATGGATTCCATTTGACTGTGTTTGCATATAGTTATACAATGCAGTTCAGTAACTACAAAATCCAATGTTTGGATCCTTCCTGTGCCATAAACTCTAAAAGAACTTAAAAGTAAGCCACTCCTTCTCCCTCCCTCCCTCCCCTGAGTTCTTTTGCTCATTCTGCATGAAGAGAAAATATTAACTTGCTATACAGGATTTTTGTTTCAGGATTACAAAACTAACCAAAAGCCTGTGTGGGAGATGTGCAGGAGGAGTAAGGAGGAATGTTTTACCCATGGCTTATCCTGCACTGAGCAGAGGGTTGGACCAGATGAACTTCAAGGTTCCTTCCAACTCTATCATTCAATGTGGATAGTATTGGCTGCCAGCTGGGGACTTGTAATGTGGAATGGAAGCTTCAGTTGCATGAAGCTACCATTTCAACAGTAGAGTGCCCAGTGCATGTTTCCTTTGGACATCTTATGTATAATATGCCCCTTTCCCTAAGCGCCTTTTATTTATGTCTATATTGAAACGGTATTTCAAATAGAACAGGAAAATGTGTTGCTCTCAATATCTCCACTTTATTTGTGTATTTTCTGCTTCCTGGGGCTACAATAAAACACACACAGTTTGCAGAGCCCACAAATTAAGCTAGCCAGAAACTAATCGAAAAAGTCTAATGACCTAAGGGCCAAGGTGCTTACTTGAAATGAAAGCCAGTGAAAAGTGGATGGATAAGATTTAGGACTGGAGTGAAAGAGATACGTACACACTGCTTCATCTGATGTGGCAAGCCAGTCTTCTCAGTGTGCTACACAGGATGTGAGGACTAATTTCATTAACATTATCTAAAGATTGGGAAGATTTCTGGAGCACAAACTTTCATAAATATTAAGGTGCTCCAGAGAAAGGTGGAAGAAATGTGGAGGAGGCTTCCAAAGGAGTGTCTTCTTCTTCAAGGTACTCTAGGAGCCTTGAAATGGCAATCCCCTGAGGCTCTATGCGCTCCTTGCCTTTTCCACTGGTTTTTTTTTTTTTTTGAGGAAGCTGGCTCTGTGCACCCATTGGCTCAATTCGGACGACACATTAAGCAACTGAGGGGAAATAACCCACTGACGGTGTGTTAAAGAGGTGGTGATCTACAGACGACATGTTGCAGCAGGCGCTGCAAAGAATTTTTAACCACCCCGGGTGTTAATCACGTACTCGGCTCTGACTGACAGCTCGGCCGCCATTTTCCCCACTTACCGAACACCGTTAGTCCTTTAGGAGGTATCCCAGCGGCCGAAAATCAGTGGGCACCGCCATTGCAGCTGATGCAGGACATGCCTCCCAAACCCCATTGGCCACCTCAGTCAGTGGGCGGAACTCAGCAGCCTCGGGAAAAGAGGCTGCTAGGCGGAATGGCAGCACCAATACAGGAGTTGCACCCCGTGCCCAGCACTGCAATTCCAACGTTGGCACCCACGCCCCAGGGAGCCACCCTCCACCCACCCTCCACGGGAGACGGGGCAGTCGTGAGGAAGACCCATGGCTCCCAGCCCCAGCCCCCAGCCCCCCCCACCTCTCTCCTAGAGCATCTCCCGCACACACACGAAAGAAGGCAAGAGTGGGGTGACGTAGAAAACTTTATTCAGCAGGGTGCATAGACATGGGCAATAAGGCACATGGGCACCACTAAGCCAGGGCAGAGCCCACGGAAAGGACAGTTGCCCCCAACTGGAAGGTGGAGGCAGCTTGAAGGCGCAGCGGTGGAGAGGGGACGTCTGAGGCCACACCCTCAGGGAGCCAAGCACAGAATGTGCCAAGGGGATGAGGTGGAGAGGGGCGGCTTGCCAGGGAGCGATGCCAGTTCACACGTGAAACTCCACAGCCAATGCTCACAAGGGGTCAGGGTAGCGCAGCCAGATCCAGGCACTGATGCTCTCACGCACCCGGGATGCCTTTGCACGGGCGCGATGCTCCCCAACAGGATTCTCAGGGCCCGGCAAAGGCTCAATGTCTCGCCCGTCCACAGGGATGGCGTTGGCGTCCTCGCCCGCCCGAGGGAGGTCGGGGTGCTTGGCTAGTAACACGTCCCCACGGGACTCGCAGATGTTGTGCAGGTTGCAGCAGCACACCATCACATCCGGAATGATGTCGGCCTGCAAGTCCAACAAGCTGAACAGGGAGTGGCAGTGCTCCTTCAGAAGCCCGGAGGCACACTTCATGGGCAGGTGGGCACGGCAATGGTAGTAGTTGTATTTACGCTGGACGTTGGTGCGTGGGTAGCGGTACAGGGCCATCAGCCACGGCTGCAGGGCGAAGGCCTAGTCGGCCAGGAGGAGCGGACCCACCGCATGGCCACACACGGAAGTGGGGCCAGACTTCAGGAAGTGCCCTAATGTCAGCTTGGCAGCCAGGGGGGAGTTCCAGAAGACAGCTGTGTCATGGCTCCACCCGGACACACCCGCATACATGTCCAGGAAGCAGCCCTTGGCATCCACCACCGCCTGTAGAACCATGCTGTAGAAATGCTTGCGGTTGTAGTACTCCTTGCCATGGGTGGGTGGGGCCAGGATGTGCATGTGGGTCAAGTCCATCATCCCCACTGCCCACGGGAAGCCCAGGGCACGGAAGCCACGCATGTTCTCCTTCTCGTCCCCCACCCGAATGACGTCGGCCAGGTACAGCTTGTTCAGCACGCTCACCGTCTCATGGAAGATCTCACACACGGTGGACATGCCCACCCCGAAGATGGTTGACAGCGGCAAGTAGCCCACATTGAACGCCAGCTTGTACAGCGTGAGGGCAAGGCGACGGGACACCGGAATACTTTGGCACATGTTTGTACACTCCCGTTGCAGGACAGGTGTCACCTCAGCCACCAACACCTCAAAAGTCGCATTGGACATGCGGAAGCTCCCACGGAAGCACTCGTCGTCCCAGTCCTCCAGGTCCTGCATCTCTGTCCACATGGCTTCTGTGCAGGGAAGCACCCAGCGGTGAACGGTCTCGCGCTCGGCAAGAAGCTCGGCCGACGTCGGGGGGGGTGCGGTGCAGGGCTCCTTTGGCTGCACCTTCGGCCAACTTCTCCGCGATCATCGTGGGTGCCTTACGGTGTCGAACCAATGGCAGGATGGTGGCCTCCATTGCTTTGAGGGGCCAGCGGAAAGACTCCATCCCGAACACAGGCATCACGGGCATGGCTCCACCTAGCTGCCTCAGCCGGGCATGGAATAAGTCCTCCTCGTTGGCATCGCCATGGTTCTGCGTGGCCGCCTGGATCGCCCCCTGCAAGCAGGCCGTTGCGAGCTCCCTCTGGGACATAGTCGCCACCGCCGGCTGGGCCGGGGGGGGGGCGGGCAGAACGGGAGGAGTGGTGGGCATGACGGAGCAGGAGGGCAGAGGGAGGTTGGGCAAGGCTGGGAGCATGGGACTGCCAACTACGGTAGCATGGGAATGGGAGGGCAGGAGGATTTATTTAGGCTGAAGCGCACCTGCTAGATAGAGGGGTGACAGGAAGCGGCAGGAGTGAGGTGCGGGATGGGGAATCAGCAAAGCAGGCCGAGTCTACGCTATGACTAGAGGGATGGGTGTGAGCCTCCATGCTGGCGAAAAGGCCTACGGTTGGCCATGGATCAGATGGTGACAACACCAGGCGCTTCGTTCCAGACATCAAATGCAATGTATGACTTCTCCCAGGGCGACCTCCAGAGCGTGGAGATGCCATGCCTTTTGGGCCCTCCACCTTCTGCAGATGGCACGGCAGAGGGAGCGCAGTTTCCCTGGGAGGCGAGAACAAAAGGGGGGAGAGGAGGGGGGATAGCCATCAGTGACACAGAGGCCACAGCAACACCAAATGCATCCCGCCCAACAGCCCCGTAACCAACCTCCATGCCGAAGGGCCCTTTGGCGTCTTCCTGGGATGGTGAACAGTTCTGGCTCCAGCACTTCACCCACTTGTTGCTCCACGAGCTGCTCCATTTCGTCCTGGTCCTCCTGTGACACTGGCCCCATCTCCGTCATGACATCCAGGATCCCGCTAGGGAATCCCTGCACTGTAGTTGCGTGTTTCGAGGACCCCAGCCACGTACGTGGTGCTGGCACTGGCCATGACGCTTGCCCTGCGGTGGCAGCCACACTCCCCTTCGCGAGAGTCGCCCTCGGATGCAACGGTCCTGGCTCTTGCTCCTCCTGCTGGGTCTCTGGCACCAGGGGGTCGGGTGCAGGGTCCTCTACTTGCATGTCCGCACAGATGAGTCGTAGGAAGGCTGTGGGGCAGCTGCTGCTGGAGGAGGCCGGCGTGGGGGAGATGCTCCTTGAGGTGGTGGCTGTCCTGAGCGGCACGGGTGCAGCTTCGCAAGCACTGATGGGCTTTCGGATGCTGCGGGGCGGCTCATTGGCCTCGCCTTGGCCGGCCATGCTTCGGCTGATGCCTTCAGAACTTTCTGGGGGGGGGGGTTGCGGCTGCTGCTTTCGGGCCTTTCTTGGGAGGGGTGCGGCTGCTGCTTTTGGGCCTTTCTTGGGGAGACGTGGCTGATGGCTGTGGGGTTGTCTTGGCAGGGGGTGCGGCTGATGACTGGGGGGCTGTTTTGGCAGGGGGGCTGGGTGCATCTTTCTCGGCTGTCTTGGCAGGGGGTTTGGGCGCAGCTTTCTCGGCTGTCCTGCTGGGGGGGGATTGGCTGTGGGGTGGCCGTCCTTGCTGGCGGCTCCTGTTTCCATGCGGGGGGGGCCCCTCCTCCCATTTGGCCCCTTGGTCCAGTCTTGCTCGTTGATGTGTGCACGGCGGCTCGTTGGTGGCGACCCCGCTGCCCACCGTGTGTCCTGGGACAATGTCGTGGTGCTCCAACAGCAGGCGTGACAGTTTGTCATAGAAGGGCATGGTGCATGGCTGGGCACCGGTTCTTTTATTGTGGGTGATGATCTCCTTGAACTTCCTTTTGAGTCCGTAGAACTTGTCCTTGCATTGCTTTCCATTGCGGTTGTGTCCTCTTTCCTGCATTTTCTTGGCGAGCCAAGGGTAGAGGTGATTGTGCCTGGCTGTGGCCATGATCCTCCTGGCTTCCGGGCTTCCCCAGAGCTCAGTGAAGTGCCCGATCTCTTCCTCGGACCAGCGTTCTGCTCTGCATCTTTCCTGGGGGTCCTGGCTGCTCCCCTTTTCAGGAGATTGTGAGCCGGAGTCCTCGGCTGGGTCTTCCTGAGCCCCCCTCCCTCTGGCTCCATGTTGGCTATGGGTGTGTGTTTCGGTGGTGATGGTAGTCTTTGTCGTGGGCTGCCTTTCCCCGTCCCATGTGGTTGTGTGTTGGTGAGTGCTGGTGGGCTGTTGTGCTTGCTGTGATGTGCCCTGTGCGTAGATGTAGTTGTCTTTGGTGTCCAGGGCTGCTTTGTGTCCTTGAGATTGTTGTGTATGCCTTTGCTGGTTTTCCACAACATCCGCAGGTGGCTGGCTGTCACCCACAGGCACCCATTGCCTAGGCGTTTCGTGCATCTTGGGGATGTGCATGGTCTTCGCTCGTTGTCCAGCTGTGATGGGTGGATGAGGGGGTCTCTCTGGTCGCCACTTCCCCTGCTCTTGTCTTTCTGGGTGATGCGAGGGTGGAGGTAGCGGTGCAGTGGGGGTCTACTTTGGATGGGTTATTGTTCCCCCTCTTGGTGTGTGGGGGGCTGCCTCTTGCTCCAGGGTGCCTGGGTTTTTTGGTTATTCCATCTCCCCCTCCCCCTCTTTGCCATAGTTCCCTTCTGGTGTGCTTCCCTTTCCATTTGGGTAGCTGCCTGGGCACCCTGCGTGAGTGTTTGCAGGAGCTGACACCTTGTTGAGCTCTGTGCTGGCTACCTGGTTGCTATGGAGGCAATACCAGCGGTCTGTTGCGAGCATGCCTGAGCGGCCGCCCGCTTTCTGCCGCTCTTGCCGCTCTCCTCTATGGTCTTTTGTGTTAACGTACTCACCTCAGTTGTTTAACCCACGCGCCTCAAGCGGCTGAATTCAGACAACACGTTAGTCAATTGACTAACTTTTAAACAACTCGCAAGTGAGTTGTTTAACTCTGTTGTTTAAATCTCCCGCTTAACCAACTGTGGGTTGTTTATCCGTTGTGTGGCTGAATTCGGACGACACGTTAAACTAACCAACTGACGGTTGTTTAATTTAACAACCGTTGCTTAAAGTGTCATCCGAATTGAACCATTGTCTTCCCAAAAGTGATGGGTGCATGGACACAGCTTCCCAAATGGTGCATGTGTTTGTGTGCATGTATGTGTACATGGAAATGTGTAAGTGTAAATGGGTATACAAATGTGTAAGCGTGTAAATAGAATATGCATGTGGCTGAGGGAAAGTGGGGGTTCCTGTGGCCTTGACCACTGCTGGAAGATGTCCCTTGAAATCCTTCTCCAGCATGAATGTGTCCTTTGGGCCAAACATTCCCCACCCCTGTTCTATTGCTATGAAAGGCAAAGAAACAGATTTGCCCATCGATATAATGTGTCAATTTCACATGAATAGATTCCTAGGAGGTGCTTTTTATTAAACAGACCATGGGAAAAATGAGCATTCCCAATAAAATATTGTAAATGATAGCTTTCAGGGCTGAGTTTCATTAAAAAAAACTGCCATGCAAGACAGTCAAGTCCATAAATGCCGTTTCTACTAAACATAATTGGCAGAGTCACAGATGTTTGTAGTAGGAAATGATGTAGCTAGAAACCTTGCTTTTGTTTAGTTACTGGCAGCTAAGCAAGTTCCTGAAAGGGTCAATTATTTTTCTGGAACAATTTTTAAGTCCTGTGTTACTGGAATCATGTATTTGCTATTTGGGGATGACACTGGCAAGTTTCCATTTGTATTTTACCAGCAAGTACTACAAAGAAACTGCAAGTCGCCAACTACTCAGTGAAAAGTCAGAATTTCCAAAGGGGTTACCATCTTAGTCTGTTGTTGCAAAACAACAACACCCCCCCACAAAGAGTCTTGTAGCTCTTTAAAGACTAGCCCATTTATTAAGGCATAAGATTTCATGGAACAGAGTCACATTTCTTTCCTTTCACCAAGGCTTTTTGTATGTTTCAAATGCAAACCTCTGGCTGCTCTAGGGCTGGCCAGACATTTTCTTGACTGAGGCAAGGGTCAAGATGGCTCCTCCCTTCCATGTAGAGAAGGTGAATGGGCTGTAGTTGTATCTTTCTTCAACAATGAGTGACAAGGCAGGGCCCTCCATTGCACTTGAGGGCATCAGGTTAGTTTAGGTGGTGCAGGACAGATTGTGTGGCACACATCTTACTGCCATTCCCTGCCCCCCAGCATCTGCCACCTGAGGCAGACACCTCACTCTATCAAATGGGAGAACCAGCCCTGGCTGCTGTACTTCTCATCACATAACTTGCTCTCTGGTGTTGTATTTCTGGTTGAATAAACTAGAACTGTGCAGTGTTTCAGGCCCAAACCCTGAATCCGAACTGAAACAGCCCAAATTTAGATTAGGAGTGGATTGGGCCGTGGTGGTCTGGAATGGATCAGATTGGGTCTGAAGTGCATTGGACTGCCTCAGCCTGATCTGGGGTGATGGTGAGCTGCTACCCCCCCCCCCCCCGGATTTACCTGACCTGCCCAGCAGCTGCCCTTCCTCAATGAGCCGCCATTTTAAACTAAGATGAGGGCTCTGTCGTTTCCTAGATCTAAGAACACAAACTACAGCAGCCATAAAGGGCCATTTCTGACCTATCTTGTTCCAGAAATGAGAATTTCAGATAATTTCCAGGGTTACTTTAGGAAGCACTAACTCTCTATTGTGTAAGTGGTGGGACCCATTGGTGCAATACAATCAGCAGGAATGCAGCAGCCTCATTGGATATTGCCCATTGAACAAGCTTTTGTGCATCTGAAACCACTTTATCAAATACATGAAGTAGTCATGTGTATATACCATAAGTACAGAGTGGTGGTGGAGGAGGAGGAGGTGAAACATATGAAGTCAAAAGGTCATGTGATGCAAAATATAGCTGTAGGTGAGTTACAGTACAAGACAGAGCCCAGTTAACAGGAGAGTGTCACATTAGGTGGCAGATGCTGGGAAGGTGTTGGAGGAGAGAGCTGTGTGCTGTGTGACCCCTAAGTTAGCCTGATGCGTTCAGGTGCAGTAGAGGTTGCTGTCTCATTGGCAGTGTTGAAGAAAGATCATATTATAAATGGGAAGGGCACAATCTTGTTCTTTGCGTTGGCAGCAAAATGTCTTGGGAAAAGTACAGAATCCAATACAATTAATGCAAATGAATCAGTGTGGATGCAACCCACTCATGAATAATGACCACTGGTGATGAAGAGGCATAACAAGGTATATTGGTTGAGACACAGAGGCTTGTCTAAGGCTACCTAGTGAGTTTGTGATTGAGGTGAGATTTAAAGGAAAGTTTATTTATTTATTGCATTTCTATACTGCCCAATAGCTGAAGCTCTCTGGGTGGTTTACAAAAATATTGCAAAATGTTACATTTGTTTATTGTACACTTCCATTTTCCTGTGGCACAATTTTTACACAGTGGGTAGCAGCAAAGATTACAAAGATGGCACTGGTTAGGCATGGGCAAGTCACCATGACAATGTGTGGGAATTGCAAGTACTCTGAAAAAATGCCCTCCAAAGGTGAAGGGGGAAAGCACAAGCCCCTCGCCTTTGCTTGCAAAGAGGGGGATGTATAACCAGCAGAGGAGGGAGTCCATCTCACAGGCTGCCCATGGGGAAAATGCTGGTGGTGTGGGGCAAATGCCCACTCAGCACAGAGGTAGAATCTCATGGAGAGGGTGAGTCTTTGCCACCCTGCAGAAGTTTTCTTTTCCTACTGGGGCAACATCTGGGACCCTCCTTTGTTGTCCTTGAGAAAAAGGTCTAGGTAGGCAGTCAGCCAGTGTAGTGCTCAGACTGTGAGCAGAATCAAGATAGAGGTCATGCTTAAGGTAGACTTTACCTGCTTTGATTCTGCTTGAGGTCCCCTCCTTTAAGTTTTTGCCCTACCCCTACTACTGGTGTTGCTCCTCTGCAGTGCTGGAGCATCCACTGTAAGGATAACCATGAACACTTTACTAGTTCTTACAGAAGTTAATCTTTTATTCCACTATGAACAGACAGCTGACCTTCTAAACAATTGTTTTAAGCCACAGCCTTATGCAATGGTCATGGATTTGTCTTCACTAGACAAAAACAAACAATCAAACAAAAGACAAAACAAACAACTCCCCCTCCCAAGAAAACTCAAAACAATATCTCTATCTCTTTTAGTTAGCAATACAAGATTTATTCCTGCTGATCACTTTGAAAGGATTATATGTGAGTTACAACTCAAAATGCAGGACCATGAATCTCTGGGCACCAAATGAAAGCAACAGTATACATGCTTTGTATGGTCCATTGAATTTTGGGCAGTGAACCAATACAACAATATCCAAACTGATGGCAAATCATTAGTTGCAGTAGGGTCATTAGAAAACTTGAAAACTCTCCGGACAATTACTGACTCTAAAAGCAGCTTGAAAGAATCCTGAAAGGTAATATACTAAATAGGCAGCAAAGCCAAGGACAGCAATTTGTTTTGCAATTAACTGGAGTAACATGATGGAGATGCCTAACAGCCTGCTTTGATTTCTTGTAATACAAGCACAATTCACCAATTCATATTATCATTGAATCATAGAGTAGTAGAGTTGGAAGGGGCATATAAGGCCATCAAGTCCAACCCTCTGCTCAATGCAGGAATCTACCTTAAAGTATCCCTGACAGATGGTTGTCCAGCTGCCTCTTGAATGCCTCTAATGTGGAAGAGCCCACCACCTCCCTAGGTAATTGGTTCCATTGTCATATTGCTTTAACAGTCAGGAAGTTTTTCCTGATGTCCAGCCAGATCTGTTTTCCTGTAACTTGAGCCCATTATTCCGTGTCCTGCATTCTGGGTTGATCAAGAAGCGATCTTGGCCCTCTCTGTGTGACAACCTTTCAAGTATTTGAACAGTGCTATCATGTCTCCCCTCAATCTTCTCTTCTCCAGGCTAAACATGTCTAGTTCTTTCAATCTCTCCTCATAGGGCTTTGTTTCTAGATCCCTAATCATCCTTGTTGCCCTCCTCTGAACACGCTCCAGATTGTCTGCATCCTTCTTGAAGTGCGGTGCCCAGAACTGGACGCAATACTCAAGATGGGGCCTAACCAGTGCCGAATAGAGGGGAACCAGTACCTCGTGCGATTTGGAAGCTATACTTCTATTAATGCAGCCCAAAATAGCATTTGCTTTTTTTGCAGCCACATCACACTGTTGGTTCATATTCAGCTTGTGATCCATGACAATTCCAAGATCCTTCTTGCTTGTCGTATTGATTAGCCAAGTATCTCCCATCTTGTAGCTGTGCATTTGGTTTCTTTTTCCTAGGTGTAGAACTTGCCATTTATCCTTATTAAATGTCATTCTGTTGTTTTCACCCCAGCGTTCCAGTCTATCAAGATCACTTTTGAGTTTGTTCTGTCTTCTAGGGTATTAGCGATCCCACCCAATTTTGTGTCGTCTGCAAATTTGATAAGTGTTCCCTGCACCTCATCATCCAAATCATTAATAAAAATGTTGAAGAGCGCTGGGGCCAGGACTGAGCCCTGCGGAACCTTGCTCGTTACCTCCCCCCAGTGTGAAAAAGTACCACTGAAAAGCATTCTTTGAGTTCGATTCTGTAGCCAACTGTGGATCCACCTAATAGTTGTTCCATCTAGCCCACTTTTCACTAGTTTGTTAATCAGAATGTCATGGGGCACTTTGTCAAAAGCTTTGCTGAAGTCAAGATGTACTATATCCACAGCATTCCCACAGTCCACAAGGGGGAGGTTACCTGATCAAAAAATGAGATCAAATTAGTCTGACAGGATTTGTTCTTGACAAATCCATGCTGGCTTCTAGTAACCACTACATTGTTTTCAAGGTGTTTACAGACTGACTTCTTTATAATCTGTTCCAAAATTTTCCCAGGGATGGATGTCAGACTGATTGGTCTGTAGTTCCCAGGTTCCTCCTTTTTGCCCTTTTTGAAGAGAGGGACAGCATTAGCCCTCCTCCAGTCATCTGGTACTTCACCCATCTTCCATGATTTCACACCCATCTTCCATGATTTCTGAGAGTTCTTCTGCCAGCTCCATTATTACTCTAGGATGCAGTTCGTCAGGCCCTGGAGATTTTAACTTGTTCAAAGAAATTAGGTGTTCCTTGGCCATTTGTTTATCAATCTCAAACTGCAATACTGCCCCGACAGCTTGTATTTCACTTTTTCCAGGAGGGTCATAGACCCACTTTTGAGAGGAGATTGAGCAAAAGTAGGAATTGAGCACTTCAGCTTTTTCTTTGTCATCTATGATTCTGTGATTCTATGATAAGCATTAGGAGTCACCGAGACTGTCAGAGGCCAAGAGTGTTCATATGCTATGTTTCATATTTATGTTTCAAGGGGTTTTATGTTTTCTATGTCTCTGGATCTCTCAAAACTGCACTGATAGTTGTGACCCATTTATATGAGGTGATCTTTCAGCCAAATAAAACAAGTTCTTGACCCACTGATCTAGCAGTACAGAATAGGAAAAAAGTCACTTCCTGTAGCCAGTTTAGGATGGTCTTGCTGGTGACTGGCTAATCTAGAATTGCCAGAAGTTGGAAGAGTAGGTTGGCTTCTGCTCATGAGTAGAAATTGCACCCTTGGAGCTGTGGCCTTCTTAAACTGTGAAGATCTAGGCTTCTGCAGAAAATGGAGGCCTGGTTGACAAAGGAGTGGCTGTAAAGAGTGCACTGGCTAAAAAATGCTTTTTGTGCACACATTGTGGGGAAAAGCTTTCATCAGTGGATGAAGGCTTTTATGGTGATGAACATCTAGTGATGTGATGATGACATTAGCAGGGGGACTATAGACATGAACATGAAGAGAGGTCTTAAAGAACATCATCTATGAAAAAGTAGAACAAAACATTACTAAGGGAATAGATGCTGCTTAAGATCTAAATATCAACATAGCCATGGGACATATTGCTGAACTTCTGTGAACTCATTGATAAGGGTCCGTACTTTAATCTATTGAGCTTACTCTATAAATTTTCTGACATCTCTACATAGATTTGCCAACATCATGACATTGTTTGGATGACCACAGTGTTGGAGGTTAGCATCTCTGTATACTGGCTTTGCTGAAAATATTATAAAAGGAACAGCTAGCAGAGGGACATCTCTAAGTGAGACCTATCTAACACAATTTGCTTCAGTTGTTCTTGTTTAAGTTCTTAAGGGCTTTCAGGAAGGACTTTCTGGTCAATTGATTCCAGGACAGTCTCCTTGTTTCATTATTGGAGCTTTGCCCTGAACCATCAGGAAAGGTCCAGGGCCCGTTTCCACCTGAAGACCGGCCATCCTCTTTGCTGCAAGTGTCAAGTGAGATTGAAGTGGGACATCATCATTCAGTCATTGTAACCCCTAATGTGGTTGGGCACTTGTGGCCAAGTGTTGCAAAGTATTGTATGGTACCTTTTGGGGCAAATGCACTGTAGTGTAGCAGATTGGGCCAACATTTCATACTTGTAATGACTACAATTGAATTACAGTTCTATCTGTTCCAGAATGCATGGTCTGTTTACCCTTGGCAAACTTTTATGTTGACCAATGTCAGTGCTTACACCTGCACCAGGCTGGCTGAGCTGCCAAAGTCAAGCAGTTGACCAAGCATTTGTCTCTTGCTCCATCCCTCTAAAAGTGGGAGCAAAATTGCATCCCCTGCACAAGGATAGCATTGATACCTAGATATATAATGGTGAATATGACCAACACGTGTCTTCAAAAGTGTGATTCATGCAAGTATTCATTTCAAAGGGCTAAAAATTGATTTTGGCTCTCCACCATGTGTAGGTGAAGTTGCTGTTGTATCAAATGAACCTTAGAGGTGATAGAGGAAAGGACATATGTAGAGGAACTAATATTAACCTGAGCTGTTATCTGAAATATTGATTGACCTTCTGTAGGAGTTACAGTTTGATTATGTAGGCATTCTTTTGAATTGCATCTCTCTTCATAAACAGATATGATATAATATAATACAAGCAAGGCTAAGGAGGGCTACTCTTGTAAATCATCTGAAACATATCATAGAACCAGTGGAGGAAAGATAAAGCAAGTAGAGGCAAGAGAGTGCATACTATCTCTTGCCAATGACAAAAACAAATTTGCTTTCATAATAGATCTATACTTTAAATTCATTGCAAAGGCCAGATGTACGATGCCTCTGTTTATGAGAATGACTTTACAATGACTTCCTTATTGTGTTTGAGTTAACATACATGCTAACAGGGTTTCTTTAATTACACTTTTTAGTTTATAATCATGAAACATCCTTCATTTCTGGCATTTTCATTATTTGATAACACCCGGGCAATTTTCATGGCTTCATTTAAAAAGCTTTATCCAATCATGAGCATTTGCATTCTCCAACAGTGGAATGGAGAAATCTGTATACATGACATATCCATCTCCAGTTATCTGATAGGAATTCCTCATTGAAATTTTGGGCTGTGTCCAAGAAAGCAGGCTGAGGGCGTGTGCTTACTGTAAATCTGGTACAATCCGATTTAAGAAATAATGAAGAAAAATCTCTTCAAAGAATCTCAAAGGATAAGGCGTAATTCAATAAGATATTTCGAACTGTAGTGTGGTAGAAGTGCAAAATGTGGTGTGCATGGTGCTACTTCCCATTTCTTTTCTAAAGAAAAGAAGTCATCTGCAGGATGTAGAAAATAAACTAGGTAGCCACTTGTTTCCTCCACATCAATTCTATGGTTATGAAATCCTTCTGCATAAGTTTCTGACTAAGAATATTCTTCTCAGTGATAAGAAGATGGTTCTGTCCCATCACCAACACCTTTATGCAGCTGTTGCTACATGTCTTGTAATAAAGGGTTAAAACTTCTCACATCACAATGGGTGTGGGTAGACAGGTAGATTTGGACATATGCTTCACAATGCTTTGCCCCATGATCTTCTCTGTCATATTTCTATCATCAGTGCAATTGCAGCTACATCAGAAACTCAAATTGTCTTGAAAGCTAGCAGATGAACTAACTTCACTAACCTACAATTCTGAGGAAGGAGTACTGCATTAGAATATTGTAATTCTGTTTACATTAAACCACCACTCCAACACACACACACACACACACACACACACACTGGGACACCACAAATTATTGCCCCCCATGTGAATATTTTCCATTGGTTTCAAGAGAAAGGCTTTTTGAAGTTTAATTGCAACATGGGGAGTAATTTGTGTGGTGTCACAGTTAGTGTGTGTGTGTGTGTGTGTGTGAGAGAGAGAGAGAGAGAGAGAGAGGCTCAGTTCAGACGACACAATAAACAACTAGTGTGGGGGAAACAATCGTCAGTTGTTTTGACTATTGTGTCATCCGAATGCTGCCATAGTCAACTCAGCGCTGATCCTCATCCACACCACAATTGATTATTTATTACCATGTTGTGTGGGGAGTGCCCCCTAGGGTTAGCGTGAGGGTTAGGGTTAGTCAACCCACCATTGACTATCGTGTCATCCGAAATGAGCCAGAGAGTTGTATGTGTGTGTAGTGTGTTATGTGTGAAAATGTGCATGGAGGATAAGGCTATAAATGGCTACTACCATGATGGCTATATGTTACCTCTAGTATTAGAGGTATATCAATTGCTGGGGAACAAGGATGGGAGGGTGCTATTGCACTCATGTCCTATTTGTGGGCTTCTCATAGGCAGCTGGTTGGCCCCTGAGTGAACAGAATGCAGGTGAGATACGCTTTTGGTCTGATCCAGCATGGCTCTTATGTTTTTATGTCCATGTGTGTTATATGTGCACATGTGTTTTGTGTAGATATGTATGCATGCACATGTGAGTGTTGATGATGTGTGTGTGTGTATGGGAGGGAGGGAGGGAGGGAGGGAGAGAGAGAGAGAGAGAGAGAGAGAGAGAGAGAGAGAGAGAGGATGACAGAGTGTTGATGTTGGCTCTGTCCACTTTACCTTTGACCAACACACATTTTATAGGGACCTTATCCAACCTGGACATATAGCCCTGGAAGGTTCTCCTTGGGCCAAAAAGGGTTCTTCACCTCCAATGTAACACTGTTTCCATGAGATAAGGATACTATAAATATGAATGATTGGAGAATAAGATGTCAGGGTTCTACTTATATCTTTAAGAATGAAAACAACATTGTATTGTTGTATCAACTAACAAGCATTAGTTTTTAATATTGTCTAAGCATTCTCTATGCATGTTTACTCAGCAGTAAGTCTCACTGTGTGCAAAGGGGCAGGAGTAAAGATAGTAGGTTTACATTATCAACTCCCTGGGGTGAGCCATAGACCTTGTGCCTCTGTTTCATGTCCGTCATGTTGTTGGTGCTACATAAATGCAATAGTGGGAGAGAAGCAGTTCTCTTTTAATCAAGTGAACTGTCATTCTTGCATGGAAAAAAAATATTTGGAACAACAACTGATAATTTCTGTGTTTTCTTAATTGGTTCCAAATGTTGGAAAGTATTATATTCGTTAGCATTATCCATTTCTTCTCTGAAGCTTTTCTGCAATCACATAACCATACTCTTCCAAACAGTTGTATTAAGAGACAGGTGCATCTCTCTCTCTCTTTCTCTCTCTCTCTCTCTCTCTCTCTCTCTCTCTCTCTCTCTCTCTCATCTATCATCTATCATCTATCATCTATCATCTATCTATCTACCTATCTACCTATCTACCTATCTACCTATCTATCTATCATCTATCATCTATCTAATCATCAAACTACCCACTTCTAAAAAGCAACCAACTTTCATTTATGTAGAACCCAGTGTCATACCTGCAGAATAACTTTACCCTAACACGAGCACCATAGGATAAGACTTGATTCTACTTCTTCCTGGTTCACAGCCTACACATCATGTTAAAAACTGGCATCATTTGATGCTGCTTTACCTACAAGGGAGTTGAGCAGCATGGCAGCTCCAGATGAAAGGACATTGGGAGCTCTTGATGAGTTGCAATAGCACCACTTTACTCACATAAATATGAGTTCACACATATCCACTGAAGCTTCCTCACTTTTTTATACTGTTCCTGAGTTCCTGACATTATTCTAAGGTAATATGACTATGACCCTTTCCACACTAGGCTGTTTGCCTGGGATAGTCCCCGGATGATCCCTGTGCACCGATGGTGTTTATTAGGTACTTCCGGGACCTCCCGCCCTCCCTCTCTTTACACCCCTATGGTGCAGAAAAGGCCTATGTATACTGCTGAGCCATTTGGTAATACATTTCCTCCATGCTAGTACTGAAATTTCCAGAAGGGTAGAAATTGGCACATAACATATCCATATTGTTGGTGCAGCAATGGCTTAGGGTAATGAAAACTTTGTATCGTGTGTTATGGAAATATAAAAAATATGCTTGTAATGAATGGGCCAGCTTTCCCCCAATGCCGCGCGCCCCCCTCCCCCCTGCTTAGCTTTCCTGGCTGTCTGCTCCCATCCTCCGCCCCCTGTCCCCATTGTCAGCTTCCATCAGCGGGCAGCTGCTGGCGCCCGCCAATGGAAGCAGACCGCCCCGCTAGGGAAGCCGCCCCGCTAGGGAAGCCCCCCCGCTGTCCGCTTCCATCAGCGGGCGCCCACTGGCGCCCGCCAATCGAAGTGGCGGTGTGTGCCAGAAGGCGCCCGCCGATCCGCCGATCCATCCAATCTGGATCGGAACCTTTCCGGATCGGATCGGATTGGATCGGCCGATCCAGCGGTGAAATCGAAAATCGGATAAATCGGCTAATTTTATCCGATTTCCCCCTGGATCGGATTCGGATCGTGGATTGGATCCGATCCAGTGCACATCCCTAATTACATTATTCTGACATAATGCTAACATAATGTGGCATAGCTGCTAGTGGCATTGTGGGAACATAAAAACTGGCTGCTTAGACATCAGTCTTCTTAAATGAAAAGAATCATAACTTCTCAATGCTAACTTAATTTTGCAGCAATATATTCATGTCCAATTGTATTATAACCTTGGAATGACATTATGGCAGTTGAGAATGATGGGCTTTTGAGGGGCAAAATCTTTTTTACTAGCAGTAAATGTTCCTTTTCATTTTGTTGCACAGAGCTCATGTTTTGCCGTCGCATCAGTCAGAATTGTATCATCATTCTAAACTGAGGTTCGTAATTAATCTTTGCTGCAGATAATTTACACAACTGTACCACTGCCAACAATAAAAACAAAACATCTGTCTAAAATAAACTTTGTTGATTGATCATGGCTGGATGATGAATGCTGGGAGTTGTAGGATTTTTTTCTGTCTAAACATTCATACAACTGCATCTTTAGTAGGGCTGTGAACAGACCCCCCGATCTGATCCGGATCAGATTGGCCCTATCCAATCTGACTCAGATCAGGGATCCGGATATGATCCGGGTCCATCCACAGCTCTCCCTCCCCCTCTCCCCAGAAAGACCTCCCTCTTCCCCCTCTCCCCACTTACCTGCTGCTTCCTCGTCACTGCCGCTGCTGCTTCCGCCGCTGCTTCTGTCCCCTGCCACCATCTCAATGCATCTGCCGAGAACCAGGCCTCACAGCCTAGTTCTCATTAGGGCGCCGCATTTCCGGGTTGTGCCGAGTGAAGCAGTGGCGGTGGCAGTGATGAGGAGGCAGCAGGTAAGTGGGGAGAGGGAGGTCTTTCTGGGGAGAGCTGGAGGGAATGCTGTTACCAGATCCAGATCGGATCTGGATCACAGATCTGATCTGGCCCTGATCCAATCTGATTCGGATTTGGGACCCCAATCCGACTTGGATTCAGGATCCGGATCTGGATCCGGTCACAGCTGTAATCCTTAGCCTATATTCCCCTTGCAATTTAGGATTTAGCATGTACTGTTGTTACATGGCTAATTTCCTAAATAATGCATCAATACTCAAAGAGTCCATAAGAAAGCATATAATGATGGAGCAACATGATTAAATAGTGTGTGTGTGTGTGTGTGGGGGGGGGAATTGTTGCATACATAAAGAAAAATCACAGAATTTAAAAATTAAAAGGTTATATATTAATTGTGCAATGCTTAAAATGGAATAAACTACATCTTTTAGTGTCAAAAACAGTTCAAGGCATTGCTCTTCTTCTGTCATGGCTGTCTGCTTGAATCTGAAGATTTATCACATGTGTCCAGGTATGTGATTCCCTAAAAACTAGGGTTTGGGATTTTACTACTTACACCAGAGTGATTTAAATCCCAAATCATTAGATCAGGTAAGTACTACTGGAAGCGTACTAGTATATGTAGTAAAATTCAAAATTTGAGTGTCTTAACCACCAAGCTGAGCCAAGGATGACTTCAAGAAGCTTGTGGCTTATCTGTGTAGATGAGCATTATTAAATCATACTGCACTGGGAACTTAAAAATGCACTTTGTGGGCTCTGGTTTTCCTCTTCCCAGCCTCTAACTGATGTTAGATACCCCCACTTTGTTTTGGTTACACAAACCAAATTGGAAGTTCCATGACCCTCCAAGTGCTTTTGTATGATTTAGGCTTAGGGTCAAAACAGACATGACTTTAAATTTGTGTCTAGTAGCTATGTTTTCTTTTAATTTTAACTCTAGTGTAGGTACAGGGTCCCTGATGTGGACTAGGAGTCTGGCATGGGGGATGGGGGGATTTAAGAGCTGGATCCCCCCCCCCCCCCATTACACCTACTGTAGAGTGAAAATGAAAAGAAGACTTATCAGCTGGACATACATTTAAAGTAATACCTGATTTGGCCTTTAGTAGATATTTGATAGAACACAAACCATCTTCAGATGTTCACTTCTGAATCTGTGAAGGGGCCTTTGGAATGTGTGGACTGAGCTCCTCCCCCTTAATGATGCTGCAGTTGCCAGAAACCCTACAAAGCAGATGAGTGATCAGTTGAGTCTGAAGACCACCATCATCATATC
This sequence comes from Anniella stebbinsi, assembly GCA_029215795.1. Lineage (NCBI taxonomy): Eukaryota > Metazoa > Chordata > Lepidosauria > Squamata > Anniellidae > Anniella > Anniella stebbinsi. The sequence continues at coordinate 54,753,911 of JARDYH010000003.1, forward strand.
CTGATGGGCCAGCATTGAAGAGTAGAGCTAGCCCTACCCATTCCCGGAGGCCCTGTCATGCATTTAGAAGTGAACACTGAAAAATACCTTCACTTTACAGAGCCTAAAGTCCTTGGTGGAACTCTTGAACCTAGTGATACCCCAGGCATTTCTGGCATCAGTGGGGAACCTACACCAGGTCCTTCAACAGTGGTGGACCTGAGGAACATCCAGACAGCCATGAGGACAGAACTCTAGAAATCACTGGCTCCAGAAGGTGGAACCACAAGCCACCACTTGGAGGCAATGTGCATGCCTCAAGTCCTGTAGCAACTCTTCATGAGTAAAAGCCTACTCAGGAATAAGGGCCGTCCTCATTATTAAGACTCGTACAAAAGTGCTGATGACCTGCAGCTGAGTCTTGGGTGGGGATCTGTAAGCTCTGACTATATAAGGTTTTAGTTGTCACTTGATAGGTGCTGGAGAATGTGTTGACACCATCCTTTGCGACTAATGCTCTGTGCTGTTGAGTTTTGGACTCCTGCTAAATTCTACTCTTTGGCCTGTGTTTGTATTGGACTGCTTACTTGTGCAGATGCTTCTCTTGAGTGGTAATGGTGTTCTCTTGACCTTTCCCCTTCTTGTTGGTTTCTTGAGAACAGAGACAACTGGAGAGGAAGTACAAAAACCTATAGCAAAGGATGCAAATGTTGAGGTTGCAAAGAGTTAAAGGAGGGAGCAGAGGGAAAATTGTTCAGGAAGGGACAGAGAGAGCCACAAAGAAGAGTTTAAAATATTAGGACACCCACCCACACCCACAGAGCAAGACAGAGTGAGTGAGCGAGAGCACTAATTGGTAGGGATGTGCATGGTACAAAAAAAATGGATCGGGATCGGGATTGGAACTGGACCTGAGGCCTCTGATTGGATTGTATCAGATCAGAGGCCTCCCCGGTTTGGTTTGGACCCAATTCCGATCCAAAAATTGGACATCCGATTTTCGGATCGGATGCCATTTCCCCCCCCCCCCCCATAGAGTTGCATTGGGGGAAAGACAGCTTTCCCCCAATGCAAGTCTATGGGGGAAAAATGGCAGTGCGTGGGTGAGGGGGGCCTAACTCCCCCCTCCCTGTCTCTCCCCCATCCCTCCTCCCTACTCGCGCTGCTTATCTGCTAGGGCCGTCGGCTTCTGTTCAATGGCGCCCATGGGTGCCAGCGGATGGAAGCTGATGGCCCCAGACGGTAAGCCCCCTCCCCTCCTTGCACACCTTACCTTGCCAGGGACATCCGCTTCCCTCCACTTCCCTCCACTCCTGGACGCTACTGTGAACAGGCTTCGTGGCCTGCCCGTAAGTAGCGTGCCAGGTGATGACATCACCTGGCATGCTACTTTGGGGCAGGCCACAAAGCCTGCTTCGCAGTAGCGTCCAGGAGCGGACGGAAGCAGACGTCCCCAGCAAGGTAAATGGGCCCCCCTCCCCCCTCGTGCTGCTTACTTGCCGGGGTGGCCGCTTCCCTCCGGTGGCGTCACTGGAGGGAAGCACCCACCCCGGCAGGTAAGCCCCCTCCTCCCCTTGCACACCTTACCAGGCGGGGCTGTCTGCTTCCATCGCCGGGCGCCCACTGGCGCTCACAGATGGAAGCGGATGGCCCCACCAGGTAAGCCCCCCTCTTTCTCCTTACCTGGCGGGGCGTCCTCCTCCTTCCACTGCCAGGTGAACTACTGCGAAACAGGCCTCGTGGCCTAGTTTTGCAGTAGAGCGCCAGGTGATCACCTGGCGCTCTACTGAAAAACTAGGCTGCAAGGCCTGTTTTGCAGTAGTTCACCTGGCAGCGGAAGGAGGAGGATGCCCCGCCAGGTAAGTGGGGCCCTCCCCCTCCCTTCCTTGCACTGCTTACCTGCCGGGGAGGCAGCTTTCCTCCGGTGGCTCCACCGGAGGGAAGCGGCCACCCCAGCAGGTAAGCCTCCTCCTCCCCTCGCGCACCTTACCTGGTGGGGCGTCCTCCTCCTTCCGCTGCCAGGCAAAAGGCGATCCTTGCCTGGTGGGGCTGTCCGCCAATGCCGATTCTCTGATCTTTTCCGAACCAGATCGGGTCCTTCCGGACCAGTTCGGGAAAGATTGGACGATCCAAAGGGGTGATCGGAAATTGGATAATTGTATCCAATTTCCCCTGGATCGGGTCCGGATCGTGGATCGGACCCGATCCAGTGCACACCCCTACTAATTGGCATAGAGACTAATTAGAAGGAAAAAAAGGAGTTGGTGCAAAGACTACGTGTCATTGGCTGAACTTATTTGTGGAACTTCAGGAAAGAGAAGGAGAGATGGAGAGAGAGAGAAGGTGGAGGGGGCTTGCTGTCTTTAGCAGGGAGTCTTCCTGGAATAAATTATGAATCCTAAAGATCCAGTGCTTTAGGTGTTCCTTTGCCCTCTATTGCATTGATTAATTAAGTTAAGTTCTCACCTCAAAACTGCCCATTGAATTTGGAAAGTAAGTTTTGAGAGAGAGGAACAGGGGAAAACTCATTTTCTGCCTTGTTCTTGGCGTATATAAGGGGTGGTGGGTGGGGATGAAGGAAATCTGGCCATAATCTGTTGTAGATCTTTATATTTTCATAGGTGAGCAAGGTGAGAGGAAGCCAGAATCTCCTGGTGCATAAGTCAAAGAGATGGACAAAGGACCATAGTGAAGGGAGTTGATACAAAGTTGGTCACATCAGCAGGATACGACAATCTTGAACCTTGGGAATGGAAGGCTCTTTCTTTGTTCAGAGGATGGCAGTGTCATGCTAGATCTACATGACTGATCAGAGTGGTATTGAAATGCACTGATAACTGTTGGGGCACATTGCACATTCCATATACTGCTATCCTAGTGTCATTTCCTGCTTTTTATTCTGTATTATCCAAACTACTAACAACAGATGTCATTGCATATCCTAGGAGGTATAAATACACACAAGAGGTATAGGCCCTTTCTACACCATAGGGGTGTAAAGGGAGGGAGGGTGATCCCGGAAGTACCTAATACACACCATCGGCACACAGGGACTAGCCGAGGGCCATCCCAGGCAAACAGCCTGGTGTAGGAAACGTCCATAGACTTACCAGGATGGGATTGTAACAATTTGACACAAGGTGTAGATCTGGTCCTGGTCTATTGCAGCAAAACCAGCAAAGAATCTTGTGGCACCTTAAAGACTAACATGTTTATTTTGGCATAAGATTTTGTGGACTATAGTCCACTTTAGCAGAGTGCTATGGAGAGTTTCAGGTCTGCAGTATCTGCAGTACATGTGGTGGTGGTGTGAGAAGAATTGTGAAGAGTGAGGTCAGAAGGAAATTAGATGCAATAAATACTTGACAAGGAACAATCACATTACTAACAGTGGTCATTCACAGGCAGTCATTGCTGATAACACAAACATCCTTTCACTAGGTAAGCCAATTAACACATGTAGTGTGATATGAATCCTTTATCCTGATTCCAGCCATTGGTAATAGGATTAAACCTGTTGGTGAATTCCAGCTCAGCAGTCTCTTCCTCGAACATCCCTTTGAAGATCATCTGCTTCACAATGATTTCTTTAAGGTTGATGACAAAGGGTCCTGGAAGGCTGAAATGTTCCGCTGCTGGTTTATGAATGTTGCCTTTTTTGATGCTGGATTTGTGTCCATTTATTTGTTTCCATAGAGACTGGCCTGTTCATCCTTTGTAGAATGCAGAAGGGCATTGCTGAATGAAGATGGCAAATATCACATTGGAAGATGAGCAAGCAAATGAGCCTCTAATGTTGTGGATAATATTATTAGCGCCTGTAAAATTGTTTCCAGATTTCTTATGTGGACAGAGCTGACACCTGGGATTGTTGCAGGGTCTGGTCCTTGTGTTCGTATCCTTGTGATGGAGTCTGTTGTTGCTAGTGAGCAGCAGTACAAAACGTCTTTTCCCTGTCTCGTTCTGAGTGAATGTTTAGCCTTTTCCCTCCCCGTTCAGTTCTGACACAATACTGAGGAGTTTGAGAGGTTAAATGAAGTTAAATTAGCTTATAATGAGGGGATGTATGAGAAGTTCATTTCAGTTCATTTTTGATCAGGATTTGCCCAGTTCACATGTTCTGGACTCAGACACAAACTGTGGTCGACGTCTGTACATTTCTGAGTTTGCAATGGGATTCAGAGACCAAAACGACTGCTTTCAACATCAAACGTACATTTGAAAAATTCACATGAAAAACATAGTATTTTTGAAAAATGCATGCAACTATGTTTTAAATCAAAGGGAGAATGTGTATATTTCAAAGATGAGCATAATTGATGTGTAGTTCTGGAAAAATATGCATGAAAATACACATAGATTTTCATGTGAGGAAAAAAAGCTCCCAATCTTGATCTGCACTTCAGTCAGAACAATCTTTGAGATGGAATTTGGAGTACTTCAGCAAGCCTGGGTTTTGCTGATTTGCACATCTCTACTTAAAGCGTCATCAGATGGAGGGAAAATTGCAGTTAGTTACTGTTGCTTCTCTGCCCCAGCTCCTGTCCCACAATGCTTCCTTTTTCTTCCCAGAGAAAAAAGAGGAAGTAAATAATAATAATAATAATAATAACAACAACAATTTATTTCTTACCCGCCTCTCCGTCTGGATCGAGGTGGGGAACAACAACATGATAAAATACATAAAACTGATTAAAACATGACACATATTATTAAAACTGCATAAAAATCCTAAAACATCCTAAAAACATCCTTAAAACATTCTAAAATTCCACTGGATATGCCTGCCGGAAGAGAACCACATGGCCCATTCAGGGGGCATTTTAATGTGCTGCTTTTCTTGCACACAGCAGGAAATGGTGACACATTCCATTTCCTAAAAAAAAAAAAGTCAGATTAAAAGGGGTCCATTTTGTGAAGGTAAAAAGGCAAGAAAGAGTGGGAGGTGTCATTTAAAGGATGCATGAAAAACTGTGAGTGGACAGTAGCAAGTGTGTGATAAAAAACTCATCTGATGAACCTCTTTAATTCTTCCTTTTATCTACATGGCTTCAACACTGAGGCTAAAAATCAAGCTAAAGCATTACTTAGTGAACAACATTTGGCAAGTGCTGTCAGGAAGGAGTAGAGGAGTAGAGGAGGTCAGAGGATGAAGTTGGAGACATCAGATTCCCTTACAGAGGTGACCTAGATAGCTTGCCTGGGATGTGACTGGTCTGGATGCCAGTGATTGCTGGAGGTCATCTCTGCCTTTCAAGGTTGGAATGGAGCTTCAATCTACGGTCCTAGGCTATCATCCTCAAAATGGCAGAAATTTGGAGTGCTGTGTAAAACTGAGATGCATTCTTGGATATGAGTTTTCTCCTGAACATGCCTTGAATTTTAGATGGAGAGGAACAGATTTCATGGGTTGTTTTTTAAATAAATAAATAAATAAATAAATAAATGTAAAAACAAAACCCCACAAAACAAAAAACTTAAAGATGTCTTCATCTGCCTATTTGGAATGACAATCTTAAAGGCAGCAGTAGCAGGTGGCTAATTACTATGATTCTTAACTTTCTAGACAGCCATTACTTTAAATCTTTGACATGATAATACAGACCTGTCTTGACAGACACAAAAAGTGAAGACTCTTCAAGGCTATTAATATTCACTGCTGGGATTCTTCTGAGACTGAATTGTTGTATAGTGGAGCACATCAGTTTCTTAGCTAAGGAATCACTTTATTGTCTGGAAATGTCATAGGAAGCTTGCCTAACCTTTCTAGAGGTTCCTCCTATAAAGGGATAGATGTTGTTTTTGGATTGCTTTTCTGTATGTCTTTGGGCTAAAAGGGACCAGGGCAGTGCCTTAGGATCATTTTTTATGTCTCCTTTTCATTGAGGTTCAACAGGTTTGTTCTTCTTTTAGTAAGCCCCTTTCCTGTTTTCGGCCTTTATTTGGGATTGGATGATGGGAGGAAATAAAAGACCAGTGCACAAAAGTGTCAGCTCATGGAGACCATTATGTTTTCTGTCTCTGTTACCTCTTTTTTGTTTCAGCAGGCCTTTGGGGAGTAGTTCAGACCTTTGTGGATGTACTGCTAATAGTTTGGATTTTTAAATTATGTATATTTCAAATGTTTAAAATATTTTAAAATTGTACTATGTTGAATTATATTTTTAATTTTTGTATATCGTTATTTGTTTTAACTGTACATGCTTTAATTTGTAAGCCGTCTTGAGTCCCATTATTGGCAAAAAAGCTTGTTATAAATAATAATAATAATAATAATAATAATAATAATAATAATACCCAGTCCTAAAAATGTTGTCTGGAATGCATTTCATTATAATTTATTTTCATATACCATACACACACAGATGCCTAATTCTGGGGGAAATTATATATTAATAGTTTAGTCATAGTACATGACCACTTTCTCTACCAATTTAATACGCAAACAATCTTAAATGTATGCAGAGGCTAGGGCTGTAACCGGATCCAGATCTGGAGCCCAAATCCAGAGCGGATTGGGATGATTTGGACCTCCGGATCACAGACCAGAATTGGATTGGATCAGGCCCAGATTGGGCCGGATTGGATCCACTAACTGGATCCAATCCGGTCACAGCACTCCCTCCCACTCTCCCTGCTTACCTGCTGCCTCCTCCGCATTGTCCCCCATCGTCCTGCCTTCTCGCGGTGGATGATGTCATCACTCGGCGCAAGTGGGAAAGTGGCCGACTGTTCACATTGAGGCAGGACGACAGAGGACGATGTGGAGGAGGCAGCAGGTAAGCAGGGAGAGTGGGGGAGGGAGCAGGAGGGAGGGAGTGCTGTGAATGGACCCGGATTGGATCCCGATCTGAGTTGGATCAGGCCTGATCTGGACCTGACAGATCGGGATCCGATTTGGAATGGGGGGGGGGTCCATTCACAGCCCTAGCAGAGGCCTTTTGTAATATGTCACATGAAACAGTTTTCAAACATCAACCGATATCAGTGAGTTAACATCCTATAGATTTTCAAAGCATCATCAAACGGGGGGAAATTGCATTTTCCTGCCATCGCCTTGGCCTCCTGCTGCTGTCTCACAATAGCAACGAACAGCTTCCTCTCTCTTCACACAGGGAAGGAAGAGGAAGCAAGCAACAACTACGTGGCCCATTCAGTTGGTGTTTTTATCATGCTGCTTCTCCTGCACACAGCAGGAAATGGCAGCAAGTTTGCTGTAGTCCCCAAAATTGGATTTTTTCTGTCTTATTTTATGACAGAAAAAAGACCAGAAGGAGTGGGAGACATGCGTCGTTGTCAAAAGGACCTGCAAAAAAATGTGAGTGGCCAGTAACAAGCATGCGTTAAAATGCTTATCTGATTACACCACCAGTGGAGGCAATTCAATTCTTGTGTGTGGATGCTGGTAGAGCTTAGTGCTTTTCATCCCACTTAGCCTAATCTTTCTTGACTTGCCCAGTTGGAAACACACCAACATCAGCCTCCTATCAGTACAAATACATTCATGTTGATTGAGTGCTGTAATATATTGTCATTTCAATATAACTATATCCGCAATATTTTTAAATTTGAAGTTTTAAATCCCAGACTGGAAATATGGCCCTCACAGACATACTTAAATAAATTCAATTCAGTTTATTGATCCAATCAACAGAGCTCACAATAAAACTTATTTATCAATGACGTAAAGTTCAAGAATGTGGATCAATTAACAATTACATAAAAAAACAAAAATATTATTTAAGTAAAACAATATATTGTTGCTGAAAATATTTAAAGAAGCTTGTGTTCTGTGTGTGCTATGGATGGGGGAGAAATATATTCAGTTCACATTAAAATGTTTTCAAACATTAACCAATACCAGTGAGTTAATATGTGAACTTACCTAATTATGCACTTTCAACCAATATGTAAATCAAAACTCAGTTATCCTTCAAACTTCGCCGTTCTCTGAATTTTGCAATAGGGTTCAAATTACAAAAAAATTGCACACAAATATGTATATTAGGAAAAAGTGCACACAAAATGTGCATATTGGTGAAAATAACCTTAAAATGCATTATATTAGGAAAATTGCTTGCAAAAGAAGTGCATCCAGAGAAATGTGCAAAAAAATGCACTCACATTTTAATGAATTTTAAAAAAAATTCTCAGTGTTCATGATAAATTATATTTAAGATTGAAATGAATCTCAAAGTTTGGAAAAAATGAGCACCTGAAAGAAACCAAAATTGACAAATATGTCCACCCTTAGTCAGAGCCAAGTTTTTTCTCAACCAATGATTGCACTAATAATAATTCAGTCAGGGCACGGTGGTTTTTGATCATGAGTAAGAGAAGTACTACATAGGCTCAGTTCAGACAACACTTTAGTCAACGCAGTGTGAAAACTCCACTCAACGGTTGAGTTTTTAGGGGGTACTCCCCACACAACATGTTCTAACTCCACCAGTGTGTGACTGTGGGCTACCTTGGAGTTGAGTAAAATCCATTGTGATGTTTGATTGACAGTTCCTCCACCCTCTCTCCCCCAGTCCTCCTGATGGTATCCCATCAGCCAGTGCTGTGAAAGAGCAATACCAGTGGCTCTCCTAGAGTAGCACTCTCTCCTTTCTCTAATCTTGCCAGGGAACTCTGTAGCCAGTGGGAAAAGTCAACTCAACACAATGGAAAACTCCACGGAGCCCACCACACAACACAAAGATAGTGTAGGAACTTTCTTCTGCACAGCATGGGTATTCTGCATGGAGTGTTTTCCCAAAAGAAACCTCCACTTTTGCATAGAGTTTTCCCCCAGACAACACTTTTCTCAATGGTGGTGAAATAACTCCACCGTGGAGTTGTAAAACCACCATTGACTAACGTGTTGTTGAACTGAGCCATAGTCTTTTAATACAGAAGACTGCCAGGCATTACTTCAGAACAGAGCTCATTTGTTTAGTTGTGAGTTCAAAAGGTGGCATAAAGGAAATGTACATTAATGCTTCCTTTCTAGTGTGAAATAGTGCCATAATCATTTGATATATTAGTAATTTCTGGGAGAAGAATAATGTACATTTCGCTCATCCACCTTAGCTGCAGGGGAAACACTCCTGCCATGCACATTCTTTGATATTCAGTCACAAGCACATCTGCCACAAGCTTGATTTATCTCTGATCAGCTTTGTTGATGCTGCAGCAGTGGGAATTCAGCCTGGCTCTCATTCTCCTCCCAATATTCACTAATGTTTCAAAAGCATATGGATGACTTAGATCTCTTTCAGCCTAATATCTGTAACTGGTAAGTCTTGATTTGCCTAGTTGACACAGCACTAATACAACCTTCTCTCTCTATAGAGCTTGATTTAAGTACAACCTTCTCTCTCTATAGAGCTTGATTTAAGTAAGATGCTAGGGACTGTTTCACCTATGTGGCAGTGCCACTAAAATGCACTACTTGCAGCAGATTTTCTTGGACCTGTACTTCTCTTTGCCTGCATCTGTACAGAAGAAATATTGAATGAACTGATTCCCTATTAATTCTGAATAGTGGTGCCTCCAAAAAAGGGCTGTTGCAGCCATGGCAATCACAGAAATGGCATATAAGTAGTGAAGTTGTGCTTCCAGTTCACAAACGATGTCAGGTACCTCCTTGTGAATAAGCCTAAGCATATTCACATGCAAGTAAGTTGTATATGGTACATGTGTGGGTCATCTCTATGATGCTTGCAGAATGCTAATAAATGTAACTAATATCCTGCCTTCTTTTGTATATGGTCACTCTAGTATAGTGCATGTACCTTTAACTGTTGTGATGAAGAGGGAATTTCACCAGGAATTAATTGCATACAAATGGCACGGGCTGAAATTCCCTTTTCTCTACAACTGTTAAAGTTACATGAGCCCTGACCTGGATTTTATCTGGTCAGCCTATATAGCACTATCTTTTAATTTGGGCTTGAATGGGAACACTTGCCATAGACCACTTTGATCACTCTTGCCTTATGAGCCATAGGCCATCATGAGCCATAGGAAATGCAGCTCCCATGTTTCTTCATGTAAGGACAATGGAAACTACACATCTCATGGTTCCTCATTACACAACTGTGTGAAATTTGATACTGACATATACTATATAGCTAATTTTAAACCACTTAACTTGATCTGCCTAGCTAGTAGTTAGAGGTACAAAAATAGGAGGACTCATTTTGTGGACATGAGGAAAGTATTACCAACCAAATAAAATAGGACATTTCTTGAGCGTGGAACAATTTAAAACCTCATTGCGAATAAAATTTCATGTCCTCTTGGTGTCTCTTCCAGAATTTTGCTGTACTTAATAATGTCGTTTTTATTCTCTGGTATATCCCTTTTATCTAGTATTTATTTTCAGTCCTTCAAGATTGTAATAGAGTGTTAAAGGCAGGCACTGTAATACCTGCTAAAGTGACATCATAAATGCTTCTATTGTTGAACTATATGGAAGTATCAAGTTGTGTTGTGGGTGAAGCTCAAATTATGGAGGTTTGAAAAACAAGTATAATGAAATTGAGCTTACCAAACACATTGCAAATCTTCTGGAATATCTGTCTCCATCCAGATGCACTCCAGATGTTTTGGGTTACAACTCTCAGTATTCCCCAGCTAACATGCTCTGGAGTCTGGGCCTGAGCCCATGTAAAGGTCTGAAATACCTCCCTGCCAAAAGCCCTTTCTATTAGTGCCATCTCTTCCTCTTTTCTGTACCAACCGTACCTAGCAATGATGGCAACATAAAAAACTTAAAATGGGGCTTCCATTATTTATTTATTCTATTTGTTTATTTCAAAGATTTCTATGCTGCCTTTCAGGCTGATTTCCTCCCAAGACAGATGATGGCTAGACAATACTATATAATACATCAAAGTCAATAAAACACAATCTAAAATTAAATATTAAGGGCACAATCCTTAATTCTGTTTAGACAGAAATAAGGACTTGCTTCTGTCTAAACATACATAGGATTGTGCCCTAAAATATAATGATTATAACACTAAAACAGCAGTGGTTAAGATATTGTGGATCATCATGTTAAAACTTTACAAGAACTCCGTTGGGCTGTAGACTCTGCTGCAAGCTCATGTGGCAGCATTCAGAGGAATTAGAAACCATGGGAAATGCAACTTCCATACTTGATGTTGGGATGTTAGGGCAATGGAAACTAGATTTCCCAAAGTTCCTGTTGACTCCAGCTGGAGCCATGGAAATGACAGAACAACGGATGCCCTTCTGGGAGCCTAATGGATGCCCCTCTGGGAACCTTGTCCCCTGTTGCTATCACCACAATTGAATTTTGGAAAGAGTATGGCTGTGATGTTACTGTTGACATCAATGGGAACATGGCAACCTTGATCTTTGGAATGGGCTCAAGAGAGAACAATTCATATTCCAGTTTATTAGGGAAAAGCACAATTTTACTGAACTGAGCTAGGAGGAGGTATATTATTAATTTAACACTTTAGGTTAAGAATGGAAAGTGGGCATGAACTTCAAATCTTAATAACATCTGTTGCAGTGCAGATAGAGTTTAGGGATGGCAAAAGTCTGACATTGCAGTCATGGCACTAAATCACCCCAAGTTTTGACATAAACCTAATAACTTGATTGTCTTTGGTATAATGGACATAGATAGATGCTTCAGATCTTCAGTACTGAGATAGAGGAGAGAGTTAGTGTTGCACCTTTAAAAATATCAGCCTTACAGATCAGGCCTAGGGAAAAACAATACATTATGTTTACCACACTTTTTAAAGAGCAAAGTTAGAACTGACCACTTTCTTAGAACTAGCAGCAAGTAAGGTGGGCTCTGATCCAGAATCAGGCTGCAGCATGGTGCGGGTGAGAGGGTTTAATCTTTCCTCCAAGTCATATTCCTGCTGAGTTAATGGCAGAGGTGAACACTGCTGAGTCCCAGTACTGCTGCATGAAGTTTGGTGGAGAAACAAGTTGTAGTTCCCCTAGTGGTACAGTTAATTTTCTTGTAGTTAACATTCTCTTAACTAAGGTTCATGTGGTCCTGTATATCTACACGGAGCGTTATTCTCTGTGCTTATATTGCCACTATTCAGCTTTGTATTTTAAACCACTGATGAATCGCTGTTGGACCTAATCAGTGCAAGACTAATGAGTTACCATTTTAAATGCTACACTGGAGACGTGCTGTCTATTGGTACTTACAAAATAGGCCATTTGCCAGGCATTTTATTGGGCATGGGCTATTTAATTTTTTTATTTGATACAACTGTTTTGCAGAGCTTTAGGGAAGAAGCTAAAACTTGCTGTGCAAAAGAGAATGTTTAAACAGGGTGTTGTAAATAGCTACATTTGTGTGCTTTATTTAGCGCTAGGTTACATGTTGTGCCCTCCAATTGGGGGGCGGATCACATTACAACATGAACTATGATGAATTGCTTTTTCATTGTATTCCTATTGCAGTTTTATTTGGTTGTTGATCTGTGGATCTTTAGCGCTCCCCTCCTCCCATCTTCAAAGGTTTAGGGTGAGTAATGTTCAGAAACAAGCAATCAAAAATATTTAAATGTCTAAAAATATACTAAAAGAAATGCAGGCAATAAAACTGCCTGCTGCTCATTTCTTGGCTTGGAAGGAAACATATTCCTTATAATCCACTCTTCTGTGTGGAAGATCTGAGCAGCTTACAAAAGGCTCCCCATCTTCCATCCAAACACTGACCTGGTTAAGCCATATTTAGCTTTCACAATATAACGGCACCATAATACTTACTTTTGGATAGCACTGGCGAGTGTTCAAAGCACTTCTCAGACACCATCTGGTTGCAATACTTATAGCAAACCTGTACAGTAAGTCAGTGTTATTATACCCATATTGCAGATGGAAATCTAAAATCACCTAGTGAGTTAATGGCAGAGGCAAATGCAAACAGTAACATCCTGATTTGAACGTAGCTCACTCTCTTACCCAAAACAACTCTCATGTAGCCCAAGATCCCATTCTCTGGGCCTATGGTAGAAACACTATGATACTTGCCATCTCTGATTAAATTCCTCTACATCTTTTCCCTTCACATCCATACCTATAGTTTACACCCAACCTTCTCCCAAGCGCAATCTGTATGCATCATCATCTGTGACAAGACAAGAATAGTTATAATGCCTATATGATTGACCCTGGACTTTTAAACTGTACTAATGGTAAAAATAAATAAATAAATAAGCAAATACAAAGAATATAATATAACTAGAAAGAGCAGGAAGGAATTTAAAATGCAGGCATTGCTTAGAGATGTTGGATGATTGTGTTTCTATGGCAACTTCTGTTGTAAGTAGACCCTGCTTGCTTTTATTAGATTCAGATATTTGCTTCACATCTATTTAATACACTTCTTTGGCATCGTGTGCTCACATTTATCCTTGATACCTTGGCCCCTTCGTTACATTTTCTCTGTCCTTTCTCCTTTTCCCTGCGGGGCCTCACTATCAAAACTGAGATTGTAAGCTCCTGAGGGCAGTGACCTGCCTTTTTGTCTTACCTTGTTCTGTAAATGGCCATGTGCATGGATATTGTCATCGAAACAAAACAAAGGATGTTGTAACAACTGTGTATTAACAATAATAATATGGACAAAATTTTCCTTCATGCAAGTATGGACAACTTCTTGAGGTCTGGAGGCCAATTCCTCCCTCCTGAATCCACTGAGGACTGTACCCCTGTTCTCTGCCACTGCTATGGCATTCCCCAGCCCTTCCCTGAGAGATTTTGCATTAACACAAAGTTTTTTGGTGTGTGTGTGTGTGTGTGTGTGTGTGTGTGTTGCTGCTACTGAAAATTCAGCATCATCATCAGCAGCAGTGTGGCAGCCGCAAAAAAAGCCAGAAGGGCCATGTGTTGTCCACCCCAGTGTAAACAAACATTTGTACTAACTTTACACCATTCTTGTTTTAAAGTCATGTTAATAAAAGTGGTGATTTAATAGGAGGGTGTACAGTGTAGAATATAACTGTTTCCACTAGGGAAGCTTTAAAGGACTGAAGCTTAAGCTGTAGTGTCAGGTTACTTTTCAGATCCCTTTGTCGGGGAGATTCTGATACTCAGGCTCAGTAGTCCAGTTTGTGCATGCATCCCTTCCTTCCCTACCCTCACCACAATAAATACACAGCCTACTTCAATTAGTTGTACAAGATCACAAATAGTCTTCCAATGACTATTGAGGCTGAGCATCAGAATCTCCTTAACAAAAGAGTCTGAAAAACAATCTGAAAATATAGTTTAAGCTCCAGTCCTTTCAGACTTCCCTAGTGGGAACAATTATCTATCCTCCTATTAAATCACTACTTGTGTTAGGCTGAAAGGAAGGAGCCATGGCAAGTTGGGAGCTTAAGTGGAGAGCATGGCATGCAATATTCTCCCTGACCTCTTCTGTTGCAGCTCCTGGCTTCCTCCTTGCTGTAGAGGAAGTGTGCCTTGGAAGCTTCTTCCTCTTTTGCCAGTGATGTAGTGATAAATTCTCTAGGTGCTCATCATGCCAGTGCCTATAGCTGCCTCCTGCCAAGAAATGTCCAGAATGGCAGGCAGCTGTGTTGATCCATATCATCAAACCAGGAGACTTAATTGCCCATTCAAGACCAGAATACATTACATTCCAACTGGGAACAATATTTTGTTCCCAGGAAACTCATTGTCCTCCAGCTACTGTAGGGCTTGCAGCTAAGCTCAGAAATACTTTTGTAAGCCACCTTTTTTTGGCTAAAGCGAGGGATATAAGTGCTAAAATAAATAAATAAATAAATAAATAAATAAAACAAGGAAATCTCAGTGGGGTGGCAGCTGACATCAGCATCCCTGCTAAAAAAAAGTACCAGTGCTGCCTCCCAATGAGCCCTGGCTCCTCTACATCACCACTAGTCTAGAAAGGGAAGAAGGAGGCTTGTGGAAAACACCTCTTCCAAGTCCCAAGTGGAGGTCAAGGAGTGGGGGATTAAATGAACAGAAGGGAAGAGAGGGCAAACTTGGGAGAGATGGGGAAGGAGAGAGTGAGGAGCAAATTGAATGATAGGAAGAGAATGTGGAGGGGAGAGTGAGCTGGGTAGCAAGATGGGGAAGAATGAGAAAATTTTATCAGGGAGAAAGAAAGGGGCTCTGTCCATTCTACCCCATTGTGACACCTTCAGTCACTTTCTATTGCTAAGGAGATGAGGAAAATGCTGGGATTGCTGTTGCTTCTAAATTAGAAAATGGAGGGACAAACAAGTCTCATCTCCTTCACTAATGAGAGCCTGTTGCATATCCTGTGGCTCTTTTTGGTGCTGATATTTTTCTTCCCTTTAGGACATGAGAGGAAAAGGGTTTCCAGAAGCTGGAGGCATTTTTGCAGCAGTAGGACTGAAAATGGTTACAGCTGCTTTGTGATGTGACGCTGCTGCCAGATTTAGCCACTCATTTTTCAAATGGACAGCTAAAACATTATCCATGGAAGGGTAATGACAAACAGGCAGATGGTGAAGTGGCATAATTGTGGCTATGAAGCAAATGCTGCTGAGTCATTGTCATCCTGCTACACGTGAGGCAGGCTTTCTCAAATTTCAGGATTAATTTTAAAAGTTTCTAACCCTCATGACTGCTGAGGAAATCTTGAAATGCGTTGAAGTACATCTGAATGGAACTTCCTGAAGTTAAGTTTGCATATATATGTGCAAATCCACAGAGAATCCTTGGCAGAAATATCAGTGTAGGAAAAGTTTCCTGTAGGCTCTAGAGTTTGTTCGACTGGATCTTATCTGCCAAGGTGTGACTTACATAAAGTCACACTAATGCAGAAATGGGAACTGGTTATCAACAATGTAGTGGAGATATGTGTGGAAGGCATTTTCAGAATTCATACGTTTTGGCAATTATTTGTTTTCTTTTATGTATCTTTGTAGTCTCTACCAAACCCTCTACTAGCTGAATTAATTTGAATTAGACTGGGTAGGCAACATAGTGTCCAGTGTCCAGTGGTAGTTGGCTGTGTGTGTGTGTGTGTGTGTGTGAGAGAGAGAGAGAGAGAGAGAGAGAATGAATATTAATGGGTGGTGAGCCAGGGTGAGCCAGAGTATATGGGTGGTGATCTAGAGTGAGAGAGAAAAAGAATTGAGAGGAACATGTTTGCAGGAAGAGTGAGGAAGGAGAGAGAAAAAGTTTTCGGTTGGCACTGAAAACTGTGGGTTCAAATGAGTTGTTTTGTGTCCTGGGACTCAGACCTCATCTCTACCTTGTACTTAGTCTTTTGGGCAGATTTCTTGTCCTGTTTGACTAGCCATGCCTCCCATGGCAGCCTTTTTGTGGTGGTGCTCAGGACAGTTTCTCAAATTGCCAAATGTGCCCATGGGCCCCAAAAAGTTGCTTACCCCTGCTCCAATTGTTCTGACTTTTCAGCATTTAATGTGAGTCTTAGGGTGTAATTCTATGTATGTTTAGACAGAAAAAATGCTGGCTGGGAAATGCTGGGAGTTGTAGGACTCATTTCTGTCTAAAATTGCATAGGATTGCACTGTTAGGCTATTTAACTGGGAGTAAGCCCCATTTCCCATTGAATTTAATGGGATTTACTTCTGAAGAAAGATGCATAGGATTGCACTGCTATTGTGTTTTGGACCCACTAAATCAAAGAGTAGAGTCCAGTACTTTCAAAGAATTTTTAAAAGTTGTAACGTCCCAGGGCCCCTGGCCAGTTGTTCCTTTAAGCATCATGGAAACTGCATACTCAGACTCAAAGGTTTACTCACAAGGGGACAGTTTATTAGGCAAATGTATGGCATACAAGTGCTGCCCCATAAACGGTGGACTCAGACAGCCGAAGCTCTTGCACGAAGCTGCTGACCCATCTGGACCCCTGGGTGGGGGGAGAAAGCAATTGTTATGCTGTTCTGCGCTTGGCAGCGGTACAAGCACCAAACAATAACACAACGCTCGTTCCCATCATAGAATACTGTGGTGTATCTAGTATAAGCAAGCATATCTTCTTGGGAACTAACTGCTTTGGCTTTGCTTCTTGACTCAACAGCTTTGGAATGTAAGCTCGTCATTACTCTGTCTGGCTTGTTAGGCCGGCACAGATAAGGTGCAGGTGTGAGACATCTTTGATCCATTTTCCCAGCCATTAGCAAGATGCACTAGCATGCTGCACTGTGGGAAGCCGGGGCAGCCATTTCCCAGAAGCCTCTGAGCAACTATGGTTCATATGATTCTTGGTCTACACAAAAGTGATATAAGAAATCAGTATTATAGAAGTATACGAGTTGATCAATCACAGATAAGGATGGTGGCAAAATGGTGCATGAGCTTATTAATATTGGTGTGAAATGGGGAAAGTTTCTCTAATCCCAGACACTGGCAAATGGAGAACATGTGTGTGATCTAGTGCTATGTCTAACTATTACTTTTCTGAAAATCTTTAAAACATTAATTCTGGCTAGGGGAATTCATTTCAGTTCAGTTTTGAACAGGGTTTACCCAGTTCACACTTCCCGGACTAAACATAGGCAGGATCTACACTACTGTGTTATAACGTTATTGAAGTACACTGACAACTGTTGGGGCCCATAGCACATTCCATGTACCATTTTCAAACCACTTTCATAGTGTTATATCCTGTGAGCTGTATGTGGGGAAAGCCCTTTGAGACTATGCAAGCACAGTTTCACAGCCACCATGGGGTTTCCCTACAATGCTACGATATGAAAAAGTCAGGGATTTACCCTGAGTTTTTCAAGGGGAGCAGCGTTAACATGGCACTTCTGTGTAACAACACCACAGCCAATTCAGGATCAACCCGGGGGCAGAGACTAGTGGAAGGCAACCAGCGATTGGTCACTGGCAACCAGCGATTGGTCACCTTTCACCAGGAAGAGGGCAGGGTGGCTCTGGGACCCAGATTGCTGCCCAGAAAACCTGTGCTCCTGATGCCACCCTGGGAGAGGGAAACTGTGGGGTTGAAGAAGGAGGCAGCGCCAATCTGGTGCCATAAAGACAGCTCCCTGCTTGGTGTAGATCTGGCCATGGACTCAAACACAATTTGCAGTTGAAGCCTGTACATTTCGAAGCTTCAGTTGTGATTCACCGCCACCCCTGAATTGTTCAACAGCATGTGTATATCAGAAAAATGTTCATGAAAAACACACACTTTTGGGGAAATGTGCACAAGTGCACTTTAATCAACAGGAGAGGAATATGTACTTTTTTTAAAAAATGTGCACCACAGATGTGTAATTTGGAAAAAAATGCACAAAAAAAACAAAGTTTGTAATCTGATACGGACATGAGACTTCAAGATGGAAGTTGGAGAACTTTGACAACCTCAAGGTTTGCTTATGTGTACATCCTATTTCTGGCTAAACCATTGGCTATGGTAGCTCAATAGGAAATTACTTTAAAAATACACCAATTTCACACTGATGATTCTGTTTGTCATATACTTTATGCAAAAATTAAACTGTCTACACTGGCATGGAAAATATTGAAACTCAGCTGCAAGTGACATTAATCTGCCTCCTTCCCCACTTATGCTCTAACTGTAATTAATTTTTTGCACACAACTGCCACAATCAAAATAATTAGCAGATTGATGAATTGGATGAAATGTCCATCGTAAAGTGGCCCTTGTCACAATTAATATAATACAAAATGATCTTCTCTTCAGTGTTGTTCTTATATAATAAATATTCTGGTGTGTGTGTTTTTAAAGCCTGTCCATTCACTTCTGGACAAGGCCCAAAATCATTGGTCACATTTAGCCTAGTTAGGGATTCTTAAAGCCATTAAAATCAATGGACTTAAGAATGGCTAAGTCTTTGCTGAGCTGTGGTCTTTGTTTTTAATAACTGTAAGATTAATGTATTAGTTGCTGCTTTTTCACTGGATGTGCTTCTTTGCCTAAAAAAATGGCATGATATACAAAAATGTAGCTAATAAAGCTGCAGCCTAGCAGGGCAATGAATTACTAGCTGCAGCTGCTAACATTCTGCATGTCACCCTGATGTTAAAGGCCTAGGAGAGAAGTGTAAAGAAGGTGCAAAACATCACATCACACATGACTGAGCAAAAGCAGCATATCTATCCATCACATCTTGCCAAATGATTAGAAAATTGGACCACTTTCTCATTCCAATCCTAACTCTAACAAATTATGCTGCTATACACTGATGTTTTGGTGTGAATTAATGTAAATTAATGTGGTCCAAAATGAACTATAAGAAGCACTAGCTTTAATTATTGCAATCTGTTGCTGATAGTTACCTATCCTGTGCAAGCTAAAGCTACTATCTTTAATAGGCACCTGTAGTATAAATAAAAAAGCCTTGTATTCATGAACTGGGCTACTCTGAAGACTGTAGATGATTCATATTTCCCAGTACTGCTCCTGCTCAGATGACATGCTAAGCCACGGTGGTTAAGCATTTTGAGCTAAACATTACAGCTTAGTGTGTCATATGAACCATGACTTAGCATATCATGTGAACCATTCATAACCATGGTGGCTACATAACCATGGTTTAAACACGCTCACTGGTTAACATGGAGAGATTCTTTAATCCAGGCTGAGACAGATGGAAGATGGTGGTGTCAATATGTCGACTTCAAAAAGGAAGGTTTTCTGCTCATGGAAGGACTTCTGTTTTGAGTTGGGGGGGATGGACAACTTTTGGATCCAGTCCATTATCAAATAATACTTCTTTGGAGCAGAAATGTTAAAGCATACCTTCAGAGTATGTTACTGGCAACAGTGGATCAACATGAAATAGAAACACTAAAATATGTCTGAATTTCTTACGTTGTGCATGTCAAACAAGAATTTTGAACCATGAACTTTTATATTTGTTTCATCTTTATATTCACTGAGTGCTAATGACATTTTTTCCTTTAGGTTTTGGTGAGAAATTGTGCACAAATGCTCTCATGGCCTTATTTTATGAGGTGCTGGGCCAACAGAGCAGCTTATAGAATGGGGAGTGAGCACTCATCATTGGATAGAGTACACACCATATGCTTGGCCTGACACTGGATTCCAGCTCCAATTTAGGGGGCAATCCTATGCATGTTTAGACAGAACATGCATAGGATTGCACCCTAGTTCAGGCATGCTGGGAGCTGTAGGACTTTTTTCTCCTATAAATATGCATAGGATTGCACCGGTAGTTAATATTTACTTGGCTTATTAAAACAACAATAGATTATATTTTGGAATAACTAATTGTACTTGGTGTAACTTAGAAACCCAAGCAGCGTTAAGGAACTTACTTTAAACAACCACATCACACATGATGCAACACTTAGGAATGAAGGTAAGGATTCAAAATGGCTGATTAGTTTTAGTAGGAAGTATTTTAGATTACTTTACTCTTCATGACTGGATCTGGACCGAACAAAGCAATTTTTTCTCTTCCTCATTATTTGGGACTATGCAATAAACCATAAATAGTGATAGCCATTTATGCTATCTAATGTAAAGTGCTGCCCAAAACCAAAATGATAAAAATAATAATTCAGTAAAACTTATTATTTGTTCTTTCTGTGGAGGGAGAATTTGAAGTGTGATAATGGTACCCTAATAACTGATGGATGTGTTGTGGTATTTATCAGCATAAGTCAGCATGCACCTAAGAGTTTATATTCCAGATTACTTGGACTGCATTTTGTTAGAGCAGGAATAATAGCTCTAGATTTATTTAGAGTAGCAAATAAATCAACCCCTTTAAAAAATGGAAAGGTCAGAAAAATGTGATTGTTCTTTTCCATTTAATTTCCCTGGCCTGAGGTAATTTACATATGCATATCCTCGTTAAGAGAGTCATTTATCATGTGTGGTAACTTTCCTCTTTGTTGCATTTTTAGATTTTTTGTAAGGCTGACTGCAGCCATGGTACAAAAGTAGACCCTTTCCCATCTAGGGAAGATTGTGCAGTAGTTTCCTTGAGCTCATTTATTTCATCTTTGTAAAGGCATGAATGCTTATGAACTATCATGCTCTCAAACCTGCTTCTTCATGATTATCTCCATTTACACAGCATGGAGGTGGTTGCTTCCTGCTTCACGTATTACAAGAAACAGCGGAAAATGGAGTCATGTGTTTCCTAAATATGTACTGTTTGCTAATTCTTAGAGTGTGCAAATTGGGATGGAAAAATTGACACTTTGAATTTCCCCAATTCAAAGTTGGGAAATGGTCATATACCTTTAAATCATAAACCATACATATATCATATTTTACTGTCAGAAGATCATTGGGGAGGGGCACCTCATCAAATGAGGTGAGGCAGGGAGCGACTAAGGAGAGGGGCTTTTCAGTGGTAGCACCCCAATGCTCTCTTCAGAAAGCCTTGCCTGCAACCTACACTGTGGAGTTTTCAGGGGCCAAGTGAAGACTTTTTATTTTTATTTTCCTGAGCGTTTTCATCCTTCGGTTTTTTTTTAAAAAAACGTGACGTCGTGTTTTTAGATTTTTACAGTGCTGCTGGCTTTTACTCTAGTTTTATCCTGTTTTAAACTTTTAAAGGTTTTATATTACATTTCATCATGTTGTACTATTTTACGGCTTTAATTGTTGGGAACCACCCAGAGAGCTTTGGCTATTCACTGGCATAGAAATGTAATAAATAATAAAATATTTTTAAAGTACCTCCCAAGGCAGCAGGAGACAAAGTGGCTGCATTTTCTCCCATCGTTTCCTCTCCAGCCAGGTCATCCACCCTCTTGCTGTGTGGCACACTGGAGCCCTAATCAATTACAGCAAATCAGGGAAAGGACCAGGGCAGGAGAAGATGTGATTTCCACTGCCTTGTACTCTACCAGGATGGCGGACTTAAGACATACCACCATGCCTCACTTTTGAAACTGACAACCCTAGTCAGGAGACTACTGTTTGCCTAACTGAATTCAAATTCAAGTCCTAATTTAACATGGATAAGAATGTAAGCCTTGACTGGGTTCTGTTTGACACAAACAAGTTCTGTGGTATTGCTGCCTGTCAACAACCCATACTTGCTTGCAGCTTAAAATTGGTTTCAATAGACAAAAACACACAAAAAGGTGGGATTTATTTATGCATAAACAAAGCTTGACAATGCTGAACAGTGCATGCATTGTCTTATCTCTATATGATCAATTGCTGTGTAAGAGATTCAAACATATGATACAGAAGCATGGATAAGATTCTCTAGACAAAAAGGTCTCTGAGCCAAGAAAACCTCTTATTTGGAATGCAGCATTCTCCCCCCCCCCAACTTTTTAGGACCATGTTGACTACATAAACGGTAATAAATATAGCTCTCATGACCCAGTTGATGGCCCTTCTAGTTATTTCCTTTTGAGAAGAACATTATCCTAAAAAAACTGCTCCTTAAAGTTTGGGGTGGCATCTGTCTATATCTGCATTTCCTTTTCTGCAGATACATAGATATCCCAAATAAAAAAAAGCAAAACAAAACAAGGAGCAAGACCTTTTCCTTCCAGGGTCTAGTTCAAATACTTGGGGGTAGTTTACAGTGAGGCATTAACTAAATGCTTACCATGTAAAGAGTCAACCCATGCTCTTTATATACATTGGAAGAGAAGGGAACGACGTCCTAGATAGTTTTGCCCCTGAAGGGGAAATGTCAAAATGACCCATCCCCAGTCTACACTGGGACTCATTTTTAAAATAATATATACAGAGATGGAAGTTGGAGGCAGGAAAATGAAACCACCTCAGAATCTGCATCCCAGAGTGGACTTCTTCTCCCTGCAACTTTCAATCCCATCTTGCTTTTTGGATTCCTTGGTAGTTTCTGGAACCTCATTTTCAAAAGTCATTTTGATGCAGATCTTTCAAAAGTTGGTATATCAGCACATTATGGCCAGATCTACACCAAGCAGGATATAGCACTTTGAAAAGGGTTTGTAAACTGTATATGGAGTGTGTCATGGGCCCCAACAGTTGTCAATACTGTTATGAACCCTTTTAAATCAGTAGTGTAGATCCTGCCTATGTGTGGAGTGGGGTGTTTGCTCTCTGACCCTAGGGTTTTTCTAGATTTTGGATCAGAGTAAATTAATAAAATATTGATCGATATAGCGATTGGCTGGTGTGTGAAAGGTTACTTACTCATCATAAAGTTATGAGAGCACATGTAGTCAAATGAATGGACTAATGGATGTGGATCTAGATCACTCGCGTTGTGTATAGCTTATGTACTTCTATCAAGAGATATGATTGCTGAAGTACCAGATACATGTTAGGAAGATGCCACCTGGTGATTGTTTTTAGTTGTACATCTCAGATAGCATAGAATTAGAAGTTAAAATTTGGAAATATGTTTAAATGCTCTTGTTGGGTCCCTGTAAAATACTATAGAAGTCCAGTGGAGCTTTCACATCTGACGTGATCTCCCTCTAAATAACTATTTAAGTCTAACCTTTTACTTGCTTATATGAACAGGCATAAAAAGTATGGTAGCTGCATTATTTAATATAAATTACAAGAGTTGCAAATCAATGTGATAATTTCAGAGTAATCTGTTGTTCATAGTTTTGAAGTTCTAGGTACTGTTCTAGTATGTTCTTCTTCCCTTCTTACATGTCCTAGTTTATATGAGACAAAACAACCCTTTAACACTGTAATCCTAAGCAGTTTTACTTGGAAGGAAGAGTGTTTGATTTTAATAGGGCTTTGACATAACTGTACATAGGATTGCAGCCTAGATCTAAGCTTGATTCCCTTAGGACAGACTCGCTGAACAAAGTGATTTTAGCAACCTTCCTCCATTTTATCTCAACTGAATGGGTCTTTCAACATCTCTCCACTTATTCAAGCCTCACTGAAGTTCTGTCCCACAGAAACCCCTTTGTAATGAAGAGGATCTGCAGCACCAGAGGAACTTTTGAATAATAAATTTCTGTAACCATTTGCAATTAAAAGTTGGGATCAAATTAATTCAATGAGGCTGCAATCCAACCAAAGTCAAGTAGTTCCTTTAATATAGAGACATTTGACTATTAAGTTGAAATAAATGGGCCTTAGGCCTAGAACACAAATGCATTTACATGACTTGATTTCTCTACCATTCATGATGTCAGCTGGTAAGTAAATCCATAGAAAATCATTGGGTATGAGGTGAAAGAAAAGTCCTCTCTGTGTTGGCCTATTCACCTGTGCAAGTCATTAATCAATAATTTGTGAACCAGCCTGAGGTGCATAGCTACGGCTGTATTATTCACAAATAATTTTAAACAGGGGTTGGCAGAAGGCAGATCTCCAGATGTTTTGGACTCCCAGAAGCTTTGCCAGCATGGCCAATGGTCAAGAATGCTGTCAGTTGAAATTTCAAGCATATGGAAATCTACTGTCTGCCAACCCCCTGATTTAGAGGCCTATTTTGATAAAGGTGTTTAGGCTTTGCAGGAGAGATCACACAGATGACAAAGTATGATAAAATGTAGATGTGAATATCATATAGCTTTAAAGATAAAGATAAGGTAAAACGGGCCCTTCCATTCCCTTTATTGGTTTTCAAGGCAACTGTTTCTCTTAAAACTTAGCAAGGATTGGTATATAAGCCACAGTATGGTATCTGCTCTGCCATGGATCCTTGGGCTTTCTTCATTAGAAGCCGTGGACTGTGTTTCTGTCACAGTGATGATACCCTCTGAAAAATAATTGAAACATCTTCTTTAAAAGTGGTTTATTATTATTATGGTTATAATTTTAAAGATTGCACTGAGTCTTTGTTTCCATCCATACAGAGACTGAACTTCTTCTTCTTCTTTAAAAAACACACAACCCGTGACATTAAACTTATTAAGCTTCAGATGTATTGTAAGATTTTTTTTCCTACAGGATATTTTTCAATGCTTAATTATCTAATAAAATTACATTTTTGAAGTTTTCTTATCTAGGGTTTTAAGATATAGGTACTGCAGTTATCTTGATTAAAGTGTAAATGTTAAAGATGAGCATTAGATATGATTAGCCATTGTAGAGAACTGAAATAAAAGTATAGAACAGGGGTAGGCAACCATTTTGTGCTTGTGGGTATATTTGACAATTTGAGAAACTGTCCTTGGCACCACAGCAAAATGGCTGCCATGGGAGGCATAGTTAGCTACAAAGCACAAATAACCTGCCCAACATACTGAATACACTGCAAAGTTGGGGTCTGAGCCCCAAAACACTAAACAACTTCTTTGTACTCACAGTTTTCAGCACCAACAGAAACCTATCTTACAGAAGGCAATGTTTCCCCCCTCCCCAACACCAATTTATTCCAGCCAATCTCTTTTTCATACTCCGGCTCATCATCCATAGGTGTGAGTGCTCTCAGTCAATCACTCACCCATTGTCTCTCTCACATACCCATCCATTCACATACACAGTTTGCTTTGAAATTATTTAGCTGCTGGGAAGAAAATATGGTAATTAAATAAAAATAAAATATAAGAAGTAGGAGGGGTAGTATACCTTGGCAGGTACCAACAAAGGTATCTTGGGGTGCATTGGTGTCCACATGCACCATGTTGCCTAACATTGGTGTAGAAGATAGGAATATTTTTGTGTCTTCCATCACTTTTCAGTATTTAATTCCTGAAATTTAATACAAATTTTGCACTTTCCAAACTGCCTTGACAACCAGATTCCCAAACCTGTCAAACCAGGGTATTTTGATTTTCTCCTTAGTACCACTGAAATGAATGGGCCTAAACTGCCTTTTAATGGATTTTTTTTTTACCTATGCAAGGATGTGTATTATGCTCTCTACTTCACTGTAATTCACATAGCTCAGTGGTTTTCAACTGGTCCAGACCCAAAATCCATCTCCATCTCCCAACCTGAAACATGTAGCCTGTGCCCAATGTTTCTCCATGCCCAACATGGTGGCAACACCAGTTGAAGACCACATTGCTTTCTTACTGAGTACACTAGAAGGCATTATCATCACCATTTCTAAAGCTGCTCAAGTATGCCATTTATCAAGGTTTGAAATCATAAAGGATTATGGGAAAGTCAATTGCTAGCAAAAGCCTCCTAATTTGGTTATGTATTTATATTTGGTGCTACAACTGCTCTAGGAAATTTTAGGCTCTGTGTTTAAGTTTAGATCTCTAGCTGTCAATATGTATTTTTACATTCTTGTTATCCTTAGGCAGAATCTAATGGGGGTGCTTATGCCCCACCAATTCTCTTCTGGCCAGCCAGTTGTGTTGTGCAAGTGGCCTTGGCCGAGACAGAACTGCTCTAAGCATTATTGAGGTTTGAACCTTGGACTAAGAGTTGTTAGTGTCATACAAATGCAGGTATAAATGCAAGGTTGTCCAGGCAAAGTCATGTCTGAATCTAGACTAAATTAGTCCTATTGATTTTAGTACCTTATTATTGCTAACTTAGTTATACCTAACTTGTCCCACTAACTTTAATAGGCCTAAAGTGGAACTAAGTTGTATTGGATCCAACCCAATTCCACTAATATCTGGGGTTTGTGGTTCTGATCAAACAAGTCCTTTTAGATATACTCAAGAGATTATAAACATACAGGACAGCCTTTTGCTTTCTTTATCTTATGCCATGCCGTACCCACTCCTAATGTGGCACGGAATTTGTAAAAAAAAAAAAAAAAAGCAGGCATCTCATTCTACATACTTGGTTCTCTCCCTAGTACTTTCTGGGCTCATGACATGACTCATCATGAAGATCCCCTTTTATTCCTGAACATTGTTTGGCTCTTTCTTTCATTTTTAATGCTTGGTAGGGCAAAAAAGAGCTCGTCCAGGGGGCATCTTTGTATTCAACAGATTCCAGTGATGCATTCTTGCATTTGCAAGCTGAGCTGCGGGTAAATTCCCAAAATCTGGGAACTTTTTGTTTTTGTTTTTTTAAATTGTGCGAATAGCCATTTGTGCAAAAATTCGGCCATAAATAGTGTGATTTGCTCAAAACTGTGGCCATAAGTGGAGCAATTTGTGCAAATTACATCGTTTACAGCTGCAAATTTGTGCAATTTGCACTATTTTTATGCAAATAGGTATTTGCACAGATAAAAAAGATATGACAAATCCACCAGCTGGAACACCGAGTTGGTCTAGCTGGCAGGACATTGGAACAGACTCCAGGGTGCCAACTTGGTGAAACATTACCAAGCTTCAACCCCCCCACCCCCACCCAATGGATTCCTCTGACATCCCTACTACTTGGCCTGACTGTCAGAAATCCCTCACCACTGTCCACTGTGAGAACTTGATCAGCTATTTCTTTTCTGATTCATTTTTAACTAGATTTTTGCAAGCCATCCAAAAATATCATTTAAATTTGTTTCGCATTCAATAGACAAGAGGGAGGTATTAGCCAGGAATTGACAACAAGTAAGCTTTGCACTGAAAGACACTCATTACGGGAATGTGGAGTGTGGGAAAAAAACGAGGAGAGACACAAGACTGGGTTTTAAACAGGGCCACATTTATTGATGGATTCGCAGAGGAGTAACCTAAGTGGGCACCTACATTCTCTATCATGGCATTCAGCCAATGATTTAAAGGGTGAGTCATTCTTGGTCAGGGAGTGGTGTCATATCTTCACCACCCCCTGCCTCCCCCTTTTGGGGTAGGGGGGCCTTCCAGTGTCACCACAGCACAGGCCACGGGACTCTGAGTGGGTGAGGAGGGTTGGCCTCAAGGGTAATCCTTATCTCACCACCTGGGCCACAGGACTCGCAGGTGGTGAGCCTCAGGCATAACCGATCACCATCAGGTGCCTGCAAATGCTCACCCACCCTAGCCAAGTGTAGATGTCCACGCCTAACCAACCAAAATTATGACCAATTATTTATTTGCCAATCAACCTACTTATTACCCCTTTCTGTCTTACAGTATGAAGTAGGCAAAAAAAAAACCTCATAACAAATGCAAGGTTATGAGCAAAAAATTCATACTTGGCCTCCATTAAAGGACAACCAGAGAACCCATACTGTCTACAGGGAAGGGAGGGAGGGAGCTGCTTTACACGAAGGAGGAGGGGAGGGGTGAAAGTCTCTTTTAAGGCTTCCTACCCCCTCCCCTCCTCCGTGGCGAGATCAGAGGCAGCCTATGGCCAGCCTCCATGCCTTGCTTACCAGCGCCCCCTGCAATAGCCTCACTGTGTCCAGGCTGCACAGGGTGCATTTTCATGCCTCTTCTTCAGTGCCATACTCTTCCTCTCTCTGAAAGCATACAAAAATCCTAAGGGCACCAGTGGTGTCACAAAAGTAGGGCTAGTTCCTTCCTTCCTAGCTTAGCTCCACTGTTGGTACAGCACACTGGGCATCACTATAGTGGATGGCATGTATCTTGGCTCAGCCCTTATATGGCATCCTGAGGCTCAGCAGAATCATCTCCACACCTGCTTATGTGTTTTGCCACTGCTGTGCAAAGTAGAACTTATAGAGTTTTAATAGCAAGAAGGGAAAAGGTGTGAGAATTCAAGCTGATTTAGCTGTGGTCCAGCTTCAATCCACGCACTCCATCTTAGAAGATGTGTTGATCAGGGTAGAATAACCCATAGGTTGGAAGAAAAGAGTATGGCCTCCTGGGGAACCCTGGAGGATCTGCCCCCCAAGAGCTGGATTTAGCCCCCAGGCCTGAGGTTCTGCACTCCATTCATAGCACTCCATTCTGCACTACCCAAAGACTATAGTGGCAGCTATTGAAATAGATTGTAGTGCCTGTAATCAGTGGACGCTGGTAGCTCCAATGTCAGTGGGGCTGTGAATCCATTCTGGGTTTCATTCAGAACCAGCCAGACCTTTAAAGGAGCTATCCAAGGTGATGAACCCATAGGGTTCCACATTTTGCATAACTCCTTTAGAGTTCTGACTGAAACCAGAAATGGATTTACAACCCCACTGAAATCAGAGGCACCAGTCTTCACTCTATGTCATAATCCGGCGCTTGTTTTTAAATGAAATCCTCTTTGTAAAAACTACTCTATCGTCTTGCTTAGGGGGCTCCGCCACACCTGCCGAGTGATCTTTCTAGGTACTGATTTTTCCCTGCATCGAAGTTCGTGGTACAGCTGTCACTGAAAACACGTAACCCTTCTTCTCTCAGTAAATGTAGCCATTCAGGATTTATTGAAATCTGCATTTCTCATTTTGTCATGTCCTGATAGACAGCCATTGTTGTAGTCTTGTGACAGCTTTGATGCAGATCGTAATCACATTCCATACATCACTTGAATGAAGCATGCAAACAGCTTAGTATTTTCCCTGCCTGAAATAAAGACTGGGCAGAATGAAGGATGAAAATCAGTGGAACGGAAATGCTTCCTGTGCCAAAAGCACGAGAAAAGGTGACTTGTCTGCTGCATTTGTGCCAGGCTCATGATCTGCCTTCGCCATGTTAAGAAATTTGGAGTGGTTACAGAAAGAGCTAGAAGCAGGAAGCCCGTCAGTGAAACACTCCTTGTCTTTCTTTAGGTGTTATTTGACAAGGTTTGTGTTCCGAAGGTGAATTCCTCTATCTGAAGAATATCCTGACCAAGTCTGGTATAAAGAACCATTAGAAGGAAGAACTGGGCCTTGAAGTTGCCCACCAACAGCACTTGGACAGCTGACTGAGCAAGGCACATGGGTCATAGTCTTCTACTCTGGGATGAGATGTATAGTATTTCTATTAAAATTATAATAATCTTTTCTAAATATGCATCTAGACATATAAATTAGCTTATGCAAATAGGTGCCCTCTTTTTTGGTGATGCATACCCTCTTCTTTGCTGACCCATAAGTGGTCACTTAACACTGGGAGAGTCAATTGGCCTTGTGTGCACTGCACATAATATTAAACTATAGGTTAGCACTACATGCATGAGCAGGAATGAACCCGAACGAAGCCTTGAGCTCGCAGGGCTCCCCTTTCTCCTCTGCAAATCCTACATTGCTGGGAGAAGGACCTCAGCAGACTTTTGTTTCACTTTCCAGAGAAACTGGATGGCTATTAACTATGCATCACTGATAATGGTGTAAAACAAACACAACTCTGTTAAAATTTTCTTCCTGGCTGTGTGGGAGGAGGGAAGAAGGGAGAAGAGAATGTATAAGGATGATGCTTCGCCCAAGCTTATCCCATCATTCAACATTATGTGCAAACAGTCTCATTGCCTTGTTGGCCCTGGTTCTTGACCAAGTTTGTTACTTTAATCTTAAATAGTGGAAGCTTTTATTGAGGAGGGGAAAAGATACACCTGGAATTCAAGGAGGCCGTCAAATGCAAACATTTGACAGAAGTTAGACTGATAGAGAGTTCTAATTATAAGAGTGATTAAGTAATTTTTTTAAAGAGGTGAATTGATCATAGGAGTCTTGAAGAAAAAAACATTGTGACGTTATATCTGGCAGATATATTCAAATTGAAGTAATTTTCCTGAGTGATATTTATCATATATAAAATTCAAATAAAGACGTTCTGGAACATGCATCACTGATGAAAATGTATTCCATCTCTTGGGACAAGAGTATTTTAAAAATGTCTTGCACCTTGACTTCTGTGTTTGCATTTCAATTTAAATGTAGAATGTCAAAAAATATATTAGAAAGATGCAGGGCAGGGGGAGAAGTGTTCACGTTGTTGCACAGTTAGATATTTGAACATCTTATGGGCCATACCCTGTGTATGAGGTCAATGATATCAAACATAGTTCAGATATTGGGCCCATTCAGACAACACAATAAGCCATGGCTAGGCCGCTAATCCTTTTGCAACAAGCAGTTAGTGAGTGTGTTTAAACTGTGGCTATGTAGTCACCATGGTTAGGAATGGTTCTCATGACACATTAATTCATGCTTCACACAACAACTAAGCCATACGTCTAGCTCAAAACACTTAACCATCATGGTTTAGCATGTTGTCTGAACAGGGCCATTGTAACATCTGTAAAGTTACCCCAGGAGTTAGTGTCTTGCTTTCATCACCTTGGTCAGCTGAGACATGGAAGTAGATGAATGAGGCTTTCTTTTCACCAGGACCAAATCAGCTAGCTAGCAGACCCTAGACACATTGAACCTGCTGCTGTTGGATAACTGTCTGAGTTAAGAATGGCCCTATTCCATTCTTGTAATATTTCCACATAATTAATAACTTTATGGTGCTTTCATGGTCACATGACATAAAAGCAATATATCAAGCAAACTTAAAAAAAATCTTGTGGGTTTTTGTCTTATGACCGAGGACTCAGACTTTAGTGACACCAAAGACCCCGAGAATGATGGAGATCCTCACCCTGGATCATTTCAGGAAGCAAGCATTCAGGCAACTGCTCTTGCAGAAATTTCCATGGATAAAGAGGAGGAAGGGGCCATACTTGTTCTATGTCCTGCTGCCAATAATGTTTCCTTAACCCTCCAGATCAGCCTCCTGTCCTCTGATTAGTGACAGCTAACAGAGAATAGGAGGTTGCTCCGGAATAGAGGTATCCTGGGGGATCACAGGCATTCTCCTGGGACATCAGTTTCCACAATGCCTGGCTCTGAGGAAAGATCCCCTCAGAGCCAGGCATTTGGGTCTGGCCCACTCTCTGAAGAGCTGTATCAGCTGCTGTATCTCAATGACACAACTCTCCAGAGAGTCCACTCACCTTCGGCTCACTGTGAGAAAGGCAGGCAGTGGCAATTGGGGGTTGGGGGATGTGTGGTGGCAATTGCAAGTGGTGTGATGCTGGGGTGGTAGTGGCAGTATGCTTGGAGGGCAGCATGGGAGTAGCAAGTGGAGAGTGGGATGGCACAATCATAGGCATGTTTTCTACCTCCTCAGGAGATGCAAGAAAGTGCGCTGCTGCTGGTGTGGAGATTTGATAATAAGGAACATGCTGGAAGCCAGATTCTGTGCTCATCACCCCCACCCCCAGTTGCACATCCCTAATTTGGAAACTCAGCTGAATTTGTGTATGTGTTGATGGGATGGTAATTTTGTAGTCACTCTTTGATTCTAGTATACTTTAAAAGCACACTAAGTGTGAAAACAGCCATGCTTTTTAAAGTGCAGTGGAAGGAATCTGAACAGACATTCTATGCCCCATAAACCAAAGCTTAGAAAAGCAGCAGACCACTTCCACCATACTTTCAACGTATGGATGACTTCACCCTGCATTTAACAATGGAGACACCAAGGGATTTGTGGTAGTGTGCATTTCATATACTGGGCTGTTACGCAAGATACGAGGCTGGTCAATAAGCCACAACGGCCTATTAATCATCCTGCATATGCCAGGTGCATGCCTGCCTGATTTACATTATTACTTTCACTGGACACAGCTTCTTGTGTTATCTGAACCTGGCGAGGTGGGCCCACTCAGAACCCATGGCCTGTTTTAGGATTTGGGAGTGGTTTGTTAACCACACCTACAAGCCAATTTTGCTGGGTTCAGATGACACGGGAAGTCATGGCGGGGGCTTGAAGTGGCAGTTTTGTCCCCATGGATGCTGCAACCACCATAGCTTAAAGAAGCCATGGTAGGCTGTAATGATTGTGTGAATCAGGTCAGTGTTTGGCATGGTCTCAAAACTATACATCTAAGGCTGAGTCCTTGATTTTTCAGGCAATAAAGAGAGCCCCTTACTGTTGATGATTTGAAGGGGGCCTGAACACAGGGTTGATGTTTACTCAACTTACCAACAGAGGAAGAACCAGGGCAAGATATGAAGCTGCAGGCAGGGAAGTCCACATATTGTTTGGATGAGGCATAAATAGGGGGCACAATGGCAGCCATGGTTTCCTTCCACCACTGTCCAGCATGCACTCAGGACACATATTGCTGCTCACAGACACTCACCGGTCTAGAAAAAAGGCAATGTGATATAGGAATTATTGATTTCACTCTGAAGTAGTTTTATATGCCCTTACTGGCACTATCACAATGCTAAGTCCCAACACTATTTGGCATTGTGATGTCATCATCTTTAGGACATGATCCCTGGTTGATTGGGATCACATTGTGAGGAAGAAAGTACCCAGTGATTAAAACATTCAGCTGCCCAGTCAGGCAGTGAACAACAGATTCAAGCAACAACAATGACACTAGCAATAGAGCAAACCTTTCAGGGTCTTTCTGAAAAATTTCAGGCTCTCCCAAAAGTGCCAAAAATGTTCCCCTAAGAACATTCAGTGCAATCAAGTATAAAACAATTCCCTTGCTTTGATGACCTACAGTACTAGATTAAAGCAATCCTTCTTGAAGTGTACTCTGCCTAATGTTTGTAATTTGCCTATTTCTGTCATTAAAATACATTAATATTCCCCTGGGCTAAGAAATACATCTGCTTATAACATCTTATGTAATTAGGAAAAGGTAAATTATCCTTCTTAAATCTCTTAGGTATTCTACATACAATGTGTTATGTATTAGTTTTGCATTTTTATTATTTGCAATTAACATACTATTTTGCATTAGTTATTGAAAACCAATGATGTAAAAGTACTGTAGGACAAACAAAGGTGACTGTATTAAAGCATACCGATGTCCTTCACAGTGTCAAAGATAAAACTCCACCTTGGTTGTAAGGCAACTCTGTTTTATCGAGCTTAATACAGCTGTATGGAGAAAGTCCTACAGACAAAGAACTTCTCAACTGGCAGTGTGAAAAGCAGGTATATTTATACATAGTAGCATCTTAACTAATTAGCAGTTAGCAAAGTTCTAAAGCAAAACAAAGACAGATCAAAGAAAACTTCTTCATTATACTTTATCAACAGATGGCCCATAACTCTTCTGGCAATGTCAAATTGACTTGGATGGTCAGTCCTCCTTATTAAGCTAGCTTATTTGTTTTTTTACTATATCAAGCAGACTTGACAGTTAGAAATTCCAGGTAAGCATTTCCTGGTTGATATAACTGTTTTAGCATTACAGCACATTCAGGCACAAACAACATTTCAATCCCCTCATGCAGTTCACTTGCAAGAACTGAACTACAAACAGAGCCCTACATACAGAGCAGGTATATCAAGGCTTGTGGCCTTGCTTTCTCAGCCCCCCCCCCCCCTTTGGGTAGGCTGACCATCTGAAAAGGAGGACAGGGCTCATGTAACTTTAACAGTTGTAGAGAAAAGGGAATTTCAGCCTGTGTTATTTGTATGCAATTAGTTCCTGGTGAAATTCCTTCTTCATCACAACAGTTAAAGTTGCAGGGGCCCTGCTTTCATATATCTATCTATCTATCTATATATATATCTATATATATATATCAACATATGATAAACATATAATAAACATAAAACACAAACAAACCTTAACATCCCCCCATGCTCCCCTACCCATGAGACCTTCGTTACTCTAATATATTATACATTTTTCCAAAATTGCCACGATTCTTTTGAAGGCGTACATCCTCTCCCCTTTATTAAAACATATTCTATAAATGGTCTCCAAATACTTTTAAAATCATTCTTCTTGGATAATCCCATCCTAACTTTAATTTTACATGTTAGTCTACCATTAATTGCAATATCCCATACCCCTTTGTACCATTCATCTATACTATAATTCCCTTGTATTTTCCAATTCTTAGCTATCATTAATCTGGCCGGTGTCAGGAGGTTGTTAATCAAATCTCTTGTGTTTTTATTTCCATATACTTTATCAAACATCGAAAGTAAAGCTAGATTTGGACTTGCTTCCACATTATTACCCAGAATTTCACTTATTTCTTTAAAAACTCTATTCCAAAATTTTTGTACATACTCACATGTCCACCACATATGGAAATATGTCCCCACCTCCTTACAGCCCCTCCAGCATAGCATTGAAATTTTCTTATCTATCTGATGTAATCTTACGGGAGTGAGATACCATCTCCAAATTATTTTATAATGATTCTCTTTTATCCTTATTGATAACAACTTTAATGTTCTTAGTTCCCATATCTTCCCCCAGTTATATTCAGTAATTTGTTTTGTTAAATCTTCTTCCCAGAATGTTTTCAAAATATCTTGTTGCTCTCCCTCCTCTATCAATATATTATATATTTCACTTATTATACCTTTTTGACTTTTATTTCCCCCCTCCTTTTCTCTTGACTCAATGAACTTTTCAAATCTTGTTTCCTTTCTACAGTCCTTGTTTTTCTTTTTCCATTTCTGTGTCCATTGTTCCAATTGTATACACTTAAACCATAAGTTTTTTTTGTCCTCTTAAAGCTTCTTCTATTTGCTTTTTATTAACCATTCTCTTCAGCCAATCTTTCACTTTAATTATTTTTTCCCTCAATAACCTCCCAATTCTCTTTTTAAGTTACCTGGGAAGTTCGCCAATAAAACAACTGGGGTTAGAGGAGAAATTCCTGGTATTAATTTCTTTTTATACTTTCCCCAAATCTCTATAATATTTTTTAGGATGGGATTTTCCATATCCTTTAATTGGTTTTTTTGTATTTTACTAAAAAATATATTTTGTAACTCTAAATTTATTTCTTCTGTCTGCATCTCTAACCATTCTAAATCCTCTTTTCCTACTATACTATTTATGACATATCTTAATTGATTAGCTATACAATACATCTTTATATTCGGGAGTCCCAACCCTCCTTTCCTTTGAGTCTTATACCATTTCGTTTTATTAATTCTTGCTTTTCTATCTCCATTACAGTAGTTATTTATCATGCTTTGCCAACTTCTTATTTCTACTTCTGTTATTTTAATTGGTAACATTCTAAACAAAAAATTAATTTTTGGTCATATTTTCATTTTAATAACTGCTATTCTACCAAACCATGAATGCTTTAATTTCCTATAAGCCTCTAACTTCTTCATTATCTGTTTTTTTAAACTACTAAAATTATTTTTTTCTAAGTTTTCTAAATCTTTCGTAATATGAACTCCTAAATAGCGCACTATATTTTTAATCTTAAGATCAAGTTTTGAACTACACTTCTCCCTATCTTCTTTATCATAATTAAATAACATCATTTCTGATTTGCCCCAATTTACCTGTAGTCCTGTATTCTCTTCAAATTCTCTTAAATGTTGCTTTATTTCTTCTATGCTTTCCCTCGGATTTTCTAATGTCAATAAAGTATCATCTGCAAACATATTAATTTTTATTTTATCTTCCCCTCCTATCCCTTTCAGTTTCTCATCATCCCTAATAACATTTGCCAGTAATTCTATAACTACTGCAAATAATATTGGGGAGAGAGGACACCCTTGTCTTGTTCCCTGGGCTAAGGTAATTTGTTGTATTAATCCATCATTTACCATCACCACTGCTTTATTATTTGCATAAAGCTGATTAATCACTCCTATAAACCTTTCTCCAAAGCCAAATATCTTTATAATTGTTTTTAACGCTGGCCATTCCACACAATCAAAGGCTTTAAAAATATCTAAGGCTATCAACCCTGCTTTTAAGTTCCTTCTTTTAATAACATTTATTATGTTCAGTACTCTCCCTATTAAATTAGGCATTTGCCTCTCTGGAATTAAATCATATTGATCCTTTTTTATATACTTATTTATAAAGGTATTCAATCTTGTTGCCATTATTGCTGTAAATATTTTAGAATCTTGATTAATTAAAGAAATAGGTCTATATGAAGCTGGGTCCATTAAATCCTTATCTAGTTTCGGGATTAATATTATCAACGAATGTTCCCAAGATGGCGGGGGCTTCTCTCCCTTTATTATATTATTATACAATTTTCCATTTTTGGTACTAAAAGCTCTTTAAATATCTTATAATATTCCGGCCCCAACCCATCTACTCCTGGAGATTTCCCTCCTTTCAATTTATCAATAATTCCCTCTATTTCTTTTTCAGTCACTAATGCTTCCATATAATCCCTATCCTTACCTTGTAATCTTATCTTCCAATTCTTCTCTACATATTCCAGTATCCTTGCCTGTGGGCCCGCTTCTGATGTATACAATTTCTGATAAAAATTTTCAAATATTTTTAATTTATCTTTCATTAAATTGCAAATTTTCCCAGTTTTATCTTTGATTGTCCCTATTATATTTTTTTCCTTCTTTGATTGCGTGGACCTTGCCAGCATTTTAGAGTTTTTATTACTATATTCGAAGAAATTTCTTTTCAAATATATTAATTCTTTTTGGATTTTCTCTATATCCTTTTCCTCAAGATCTTTTGTTTTTGCTTGGAGTTGAGCATATATATGCTTATCCTTATTTATTCTAAATTGTTCCTCTAATTTCTTAATCTCCTCTTCAATCTCCTTACTATGTGCTTCTTGTTGTCTTTTTAATTTACACGATTCTCTAATACATATCCCTCTTACTACCGCTTTCATCGTGTCCCAAACTATCCCCTGCGAATTTACCCCTGTTTCATTTATTTCCCATATAGTCTGTATTTCCTTTTTCATTTTTTCCACAATATTTTTGTAATTTAAAATTTTAGTATCCAGTCTCCACCTTTTTTCTTCCTTGTAATCTTTCTTTATTTTAATATCCATACTTATTAATGCATGGTCTGAGACCTTAATTACTCCTATTTCACAATCCATAATCTTAGAAATCATATTCTTTGAAAAAAATATATAATCATTCCTGGAGAAACTCTTATATTTTGGTGAATAAAAGGTGTATTTCTTTTCCTCCCCTTTTACTATTCTCCATACATCCTTCAATTCTTTTTCTTCCATTACCTTAACTAAACCCATTTTCCCAATACCTTTTATATTGTTTTTATCTTTCATTTTATCCATCACTATATTAAAGTCTCCAGCCATTACAATATTTGCTTTCTCTACATTCCCCATATTTTTAAACACTTTATCATAAAATTCTGTTTGCTTTTCATTTGGAGCATAAACATTAACCAATATATATTTTTCTTCCCCAATGAAACAGTGTAAAATAATATATCTTCCCAAAACATCATTTTCCACTTTAGCCACATTAAATGCACATTTTTAAAAAAATTATTATCACAACTCCTCTTGCTTTAGAAGTCCCATATGCTTTCTCATATACACCTACATTCCTCATTTTAAGCTCATTTATGCCGTCTTTCATTTGATGTGCTTCTTGTAAAAATATTATATCAGCTTTCCTTTTATTCAACATCCCTTCAATCCTCTTTCTTTTAACAACATTACCCAGCCCATTAACATTTAAAGTTATCAATCTTACTTTATTTTCCATATCTCCAAACTTAATTTTCTTTGTAGGTCTCCTTGTGCGGATGGAAGTGGACGGCCCCAGGGGGGGTAGGGAGCGTGGAGGAGGGGGCTTACCTGCCGGGGCCGTCCACAGCGGACGGCCCCGGGGGGGAGGGAGTTAGGCCCCCCCTCACCCACCCGCCGCCATTTTTTCCTCATAGACTTGCATTGCAATGCAAGTCTATGGGGGAAAAAATGGCGGCCGATCCAAAAATTTACAATTTTTGGATCGGGATCGAACTCGATCTGGTCCGGGGGGCCTCCGATTTTGTCCGAACCGATCCATGACAAAATTGGAGGTCCCGATCCGGGTCCCGATCCGATCCGGGGGGTCCGTGCACATCCCTAGTTTGAACCTGGGACCTTCTGCATACAAAACAGGTGTTTCACCACTGAGCTTTGAAGTTTGAATTCTGCAGCAGGAACTAGGGGCTTGATCTACTTCAGACTGATCCTGAGTTTGGATCAGATTTTTAGATATCCAGCAGAAATTGGTCCAGTTAGTCTAGATTCAGCCATGACTAGTCAGTTGTGGTTACACAGTGTAGAAGAAAAACACGCAGCATGTACTAGAAGCAATTTTAAAATTTATTTAGTTCATATGTCCTAGGATGAGACCTGGTCCTGGTGAGCCATGACTGAAATTATATCCTGGAACCAGCACACTTAAGCCTGTTTTCTATTCCGTGCACTGGCTGAGTTTGTTAATATTTTTGAAGTCTCTTCTTTGATGATGCCAGTACCTGTGTTCTAGTTCAGTGCAATTGCATTTTTAAACTTTGTAATAAGTGATTACTACTAATTCTATTGCACCAAAGCTCTTGAAATGTCATTATTCACCATAAAATTGACTCAAAATAAATTAAAGACTTGCAAAAATTATAAAACCTTAAAACATTTCAAGTATATGGGTATCACCATATTTCAAAGCGAGAACAGGGTATTCAAAGTGGGAAAAGCGAAGATAATCTCTAAAACTTCAGTATATTCTTCAAACTCTTTAAAAATCTGATTCAAATTCCCTAGTTCAAAGTATTGGGTGCTGGCAATTTTATTATTTTAAACACATTGAGTTGAATCCAGACAATCATATTTAGGGTAGACTCACTAAAATCAATTTAACATGGGACATGACTACCTTGCCCTATTGATTTCTATGGTCTTTTCTAGGCATTAATCAGTTTGTATCCAACCCATACATTACATCTGAAGTAGCTATTTTGGAAAGTTGTGGCTGCAATCCTGAACATGTCTACTCATAAGGAAGTCTCACGGTGTACAATGGGGCTTACTCCCAGGAAAGTAAATAGGAGACTGCAGCCTTAATAAGCACAGACAGAGAATAAATAAATGAAGGAGTGTTAGTTTATTAAATTTATTCTTAATATTCTTTTATTGTGCTAACAAGGTGTAAGCTTTGTTATATGCTGGTGAAAACAGTACATTGTAAATACCTGTTGGATATTCTGTGGAGTTGTATCTTCTGGAAGGACCTTAATGTTATTTGAAGCATATTTTCACATTTTGTATGAGCTTTAAAGCTTTAAAATGTCCACTTTCCCCGCCTTCAAGCCACATTTTTAAAAATAATGAAAATAAACTTCTTCACCAGATAGCAGCAATGCAGAGGAAGCATTCCATTTTACTGCTGGATTTTAATTATTCAGCTGTATGTATTCACAAAAGAACAATGCCTTTAATGAATCAGAGTTTGTCACAGCTCTGCTATTTAAAAAGTATGCCATAGAGATACTGGCTGTATATACTTTGCAGATCAGGAAAAGAAAAAGCAAGCTAGCAATAACGAATAAGATTCTTGACCATCAACTAATTCACACAATTAATGAATGAGTGGGCAGGTGGGGCTGATTGTTTTTTTTTTTTAAAAAACATACTTTATTTTAACTATTTCTAAATATAAAACCACAGGGAAAATATAGCTGAGCTTCATTCATATGAATAAAAAATAAAAATGCTAAAATACATATTACTAGCAATATAATCCAATGATGTAAACATAATTTCACATTAACGTACAGCATTTACAATAGTTTTACCACAATTCAAATATACCTCTTTGCTCTCTAAATAGAATCATTCCTCTTTTTTCACCCAAACTTGCCTTACTAATAGCATATAATTTAGTCATAGTCATCATGTGCCATAATTTTCTGAACTGGGACTTGTCTTTCTGTTTTGGATTGGGGAGTGTATTGCCAATGTCCTAGCAAAATAGGAGGCATCATAAAAGCTGTTCTAATAGCAGTCCAAGGCTCCTAGTAGCCAATAGGGCACACTTTTAATGAACAATCCTAGTATTGATGCATAACAGAGTTCTTTCACCCATAGGAGCTGCTCCCTTCTCTTCAAAATGCCCCAGGGACCCTGGTATGGCTGGGCTAAGTTCTACCACACAAGAGTGTATTTTGATGACAGTACCTGAATTGTTCACCTTTCATTTGCAAATGCAGTGCTTCGTTCACCTTCATAGACAATGCTTTCTATAATCCCACCCCTGGCCTCATCTACTCAAAGCA
Organism: Anniella stebbinsi; assembly: GCA_029215795.1. NCBI lineage: Eukaryota > Metazoa > Chordata > Lepidosauria > Squamata > Anniellidae > Anniella > Anniella stebbinsi. The sequence continues at coordinate 54,794,565 of JARDYH010000003.1, forward strand.
GGATATTGCACTAACAGTGATATAAAAGTGAAGCACATGTAACCAGTGATAAATTAAAGCATTGACGATATATCAACAGCCTCAGGGTCAAGAAAGATAAAACTCAGTTAGAAATTGTATTCTGCAGAGCGGTTTGATGCTGCATAATGTCATGCGTGCTCTTTCCGCTGCTGATTTCAATAAGAGACATTGACTTGATCATTAGTAAGTATCTATTTCCCCCTTGTGGAATTTCAGATTTTCCATTCCAATGTTCCAAATGATTACCAAATAAATAATAATACAAATAAATAAATTTAAAAAGCAAGAGTTCATAGGAGAGATAAAAATTCAAAGTTTGCTGCAGACTATGAGAGATCATAGTATAATAGATAAATATGGGTTCTTTTCTCTTTCCAATATCACTTGACTATTGTTCATCTGCAATTTGATCCTTCCCTTCAATTTACGAGGGTTAAAAAAACCCAGTGGTGATACTGCCTCATTAGGTTTCTTGATTGTGCGGAGAGTTTTACTCATGTTCAAGTGAATGTGAGTAGAACTCCAGTGGAGGCTGGTGGCTCAGATTTTGGAGGAATTGTGAATTCATTCTAGTTTTCAGTCAAAACCAGCTAGAACTCTAAAGGAGTTATCCAAGTATTGGATTTAGTTTGGTGATAGGGTTAAGCACCTTGGATAGCTTCTTTAGAATTCTGTCTGGTTCTGACTGAAACCAAGAATGGATTCACAGCTCCATCAAAATTGGAACCACCAGCCCCCTTGTCTGGTGATTCAATATGGCAAGGCCTGAACTGAGGGGGCTGGGGCTGGAGTACCTGGAGATATAGGGGGTGGAGACAGAACATACGGCCCCAGCCCCCTAACCACTTTATGCTCTCACACATTCAGGGGAATATATGACAGAAAATCTGTCATGATCTCATGAAGCTCTTCACCAAGGCTTTTAATTCAATGAAAAAGGCCCACATCGAGTGAAAATGGTGATTTGAGCCTGCTGCCTCTTTGGAAGAACATAAGAGGGTTGTGCTGGATCAGATCCAAGGCCTATCTAGTCCAGCATTCTGTTTGTTCTCGGGCCAACCAGAGGCCTATGAGAAGCCCACAACATTCACAGGGCAAGCACAGCTTAATACACACATATATTCTAATTAGCTAAAACAGTGGTTTTCAAACGTTGTTATAGAGAACCCCATGGTTCACTAGAAATTTATTGGGGTTCACAGTGTAACATTTACTAATGGCAATGATCTTTCCTGAAGCAGAGCTTGTCTGTGACTATATTCTCCTTTGTCTGTGGCTGTAGGAGACTGTTGTGTGATTTTAGGTCACCATTCATATGGGGGAAATACTAAGGCCTAGTCTGTGCCCTATATTTTAAAAATGGCATGCTTAGAATGTGTCACAGAATATTCTGCAATACAATGGAGTTCAAGGGCTGCTAGTCATGGCTATATGTTAGATACTGGGTCATGAGGCACCATGCCTCTGAATACTGTTACCCTCTGGTCCTGCTTGCTGGCTACTCTTAGGTAGCTGATTGGCCACTATGGGAAACAGGATGCTGGACTGGGTAGGCCTCTGAACCAGCAGAACAGGCCTCTCTCTCTCTTTTCATTGATGTTCTTATGTTAAAGGCAGATATAAATGGGTGCTTTGACGGATAAATTAAGGTGGATCTGTTCCCTAAAGGTAGAATGGGCTGAGAGAAAGGGCTTGTATGAAAAAGAGAACCCTTAAGAAAAGGAAGTATAGCTCAGATGAAACAGACAAAGTATGGGCTCGTGTGATGGAAGTGGGCAGAGCATACATAGAAAGCAGTGGAGGCTGGTGACTCCTATGTCAGTGGCATGGTGAATCTGCTCCGTTTTCCAGTCAGAACCAGTCAGAACATAGCTCCTTTAGAGTTCTGACTGAAGCCTGGAGCAGATTCCCTATTCCACTGACATCAGAGCCACCAGCCTCCACTCGTAGAAAGGGGACCAGAATTATAGCCAACAGATGTTTTTCCTGTTGGTGTTTATCTGGGCTTGAGGTAAAAGGGTTAGAGGTAATGTTTGCTTGTTAGTAATGTCATCAGCTATGACATTCACAGCACAACCGTATACATGTCTACTTGGTAGTAAGTCCCATTGACTTCAGTGGGGCGTACCCTTAGGTTGGTGGATATAAGATTGTGGCCTTAATGCCAAACAAATGGAAGGAAAATGTAAATGTCACGAAACTGACCTAACTTAACAATGCAGTTTTATAATGCTTTAGCTATTGGACTTTCTCCTCTGTTAGAGTAAAATTTTGACACCTCAGACCGAGCTGCTTTGTTGTAACCATTACAACTATTTAAAAAATCTTTGTCTCTTCAGAGCTGTGGGCCAATCTATTAAGATTTAAATAAGCCAATTTCTTGTCAAGGTTTTGGCAGGTGCAAACAGATGATTCATACATTGCTTGATTTCTTTGTGCTTTGGTGACAATGACAATTACATAATTGCCAGCTTAGTGAAGTATGCACATTTTGATTTGACCTAAAGAAGTCAACTTGACCTCTTGGGAATATAGTTGTAGTGCAACAGTTTGTGGTGGTGATGATGACAATAAGAATAAGAATAAGAATAAGAATTCAGGTAGTCCTTGGTTCTTCCTTGCTATTCATACTCTTGAACACATGTTTTTAAAATTTCTAGTGTTAATTAGGGATATGACCACTTATCCTACTTAAATATAATCATTTAATATGTATTCAACACTCATCCTCTTCTTAGTGCTATCAAATTCTGCTAATTTTCCAGTCAATTGGATTGTCACAGAAGTGTATTATTCATCATACAACTATGTTAAAATGCACAGGGCCCAAAAAAGACATTACTTTAAATCTCTTCATAGCTAGGCTGACCATATGAAAAGGAGGACAGGGCTCCTGTAACTTTAACAGTTGCAGAGAAAAGGGAATTTCTGCCAGTGTCATTTATATGCAATTAGTTCCTGGTGAAAATCCCTCTTCATCACAACAGTTAAAGTTGCAGGCACTATACCAGAGTGACCATATACAAAAGAAGGCAGGGCCCCTGCAACTCCATTTAGAGGTCTTTAATGCCCCCCTAGTGCAGCCCATGCCATGACCACATCCTGGAAAAAAGGGGGAAAATCAACAGAAGAAATAGCAACCAGGATGCAATGGAGCACCAAGTTCAAATCTAGCTTATTTACAAAAGCTTCTAGGGTGTTTGTAAAAACTTTTTTTTTGGCGTAAATGCCCCCAGATCTCACAATGTTACCCACCACTGGATTTTAACCTCTTACCAACTAGGTATCTCAATTTCTTGGAAAACATATTGAATTTGATTTTAAGAAGTTTACTAATTTTTCTCTCTTGTGGACTTTAAATGGTTCCTAAATGCAATACTTTCATTGTACTTAGTCCTTGTACACACACACACACACGGACTGTTGCTTTATTAGGTTTGTTTAAATGTTTTATTCTTAACAAGCTGTCATGTGAGGGCTTGTTCCTTGCTCTAAATTGTGCAATAGAAATGTATTAAACCAACAAAACCAATATTTTATTGGAGGCTTGTAAGGGAGGATTGTAGGAGATTTCATAGGAGTTGGAGGATGCATATACATAAAATAGTATGTTGCTCCTCCCAAAATACAGGAACTTGCAGGAACTCTTTCTTTCACCTGTAGACCCATTGTCTACATAGACCCATACTTATATTGTTTCCACTCTTCCACACAATTAAAAAAATCATTACATTGGATTTTTCCCATCCTGTGTTTTCCTTATATGTAATTTTAAAAGATGTCTCATTTGGCTTCATTAGCCATTCGTCTCTCTCTCTCCCTTTCTGCTATGAGAGAGGTTATCTTAACATGAATTAGGGATGCTGCAGGAACTTTTTCAAATTGCCACTGCATAAAATTTCTTCATTTGGATGTACCGCTGTTAGTTTACCACCCCAAAATTTCTGTTGAGCAACCATTGTTTTCTTAGGAGTGTGAGCTCACAAACACAATTTCAGGATCTGAGGATCTTAAGCATTGGAAGGGTGTTCCACAAGCATCAAATAAGTGTCTGAGCGACACTCTTCCATCGGTTCCTCAAGCATTTCATCTAACTCCTCACTTGTATTAGAATCTTCCTCTGTGTTTGATTCTATGTATTCTACATTATACTCTTCTTCTGTGTTTGCGTCTTCTTCTAATCCCTTATTGTTCTGAATACTCAATATTTCCCTTTTATGTCATCCCTTTAGGTCTTCTGTTGTAAGTTTTCTACATCCAATCCCTCATACGAGTAAGCCCAATGTGTCTAGTCATTTCCGGTGGCTATGCTCCCACATCTCCATAAACCATCCTTCACTCTGCCACATTAGTACTTAATTGAGGTTTCTAGTGTATGACTGAATGACTGCAAGTAAGCCTCCTTCACAATCTTCTGTACGTGACTTGCATACATGATTTGAAACATAATAACTTTAGGATTTGAAACAATCATCTTTCCATTGCCAATATCTTCCATCAGTTGGTTATAAAATATATTTTGTCCATAGACTTATAGTGAATAGTGTGCAAATCAGCTCCTCCTGAAATGCACGATCGAAACCCAAAGAGCTGCAACTTCAAGGTTGTGCTCCTTGCCATGTTGTTGAAGTATCTACATAAATGGTCGCAAACAAGACATTTCTATACATTTCTACTGAATCCCATTTCATTTGCCATAAGGAGCAAGAATCAACCCCCAGCCAAAAAGGCAAGAAAAGCAATATAACCTGCTTCACTTTGGACACAAGGCAGACACTTGCTTCAGTTCTCGTCTCTGAAGGTACATATTGGAACAGATGTCAAAGCCCTGATGTGTGCTTTTGGAGTAGTTCCTGCTCACTCTGAGAGCAGCAGCTATGATATGATCATTCCATCAGAAGAAAAGAAAGGCTGCACATCTGAAAAAGATAGTAGAGAGGAAAGCCCACCCTTGGCCAAGGACTATTGGGGCAATGGGGTCATTGATGGGGTGGGTTTTCCTCACCATTATCAACTGTTTGGCAGGTGGCACCTTTATTTTTTGCCATGCAAGGCAATGGGGAAAAATAAAGGCTGCCCTCCTGAAAATATTGGGGTGGGGAGAGCTGCTGCCCTGCTATACACTCTGAAGCTCTAAAGTGGGTCTGAGTCTGACATTTTGGGATCAGCCCACTTTGCTTTGGAGGACTTCACTTTGGAGGAAGCCCACCATGGAGAGGCATGGTGTGGGTTAGGTCTGAAACAGATGTGCACTCTAATTGGTTCTCTTTACATTTCCAATATGACTGGAAAAGTAGGAACTATTCTAACTTCTCAGTGCACATTTTAAAGTCATGGGGGAAAAAATCCTAAATAAAATGTCCACATTCATTAGCAGAGAAATGGGAGATTTGTGAGAAACTGGAAAAGAGCAGGAAGGGTCAGAGGTCATGAAAACAAGGGATTGTTGTAGTGAAGTAGGATAAGAAGGGCTGCTGCATAGAGATTATAAATCCCATCATCCCCAGCCACATCTAGAGGGTACAGATTCCCTACTCCCTGCTCTACACAGCTAGATGGTTCCATCTCCTTCAATCATTTTAAAAATGCAATACTTGTAAAATAAGCTGCTCAAAGGATTTAAGTTAATTGTTGGCCCAAAGTAATGGCAGGATTGTAATGGCGATGCAATACATGTTTGAGTAGGCAGTCAATCCAGCTGTCATGCATATGAGAGTGTTCACATATATAGGGAGGTGACCTGGTTTCTTGGTTTCACTTTTCAACTCTTTGTTGGACTGCCAGTCATCACCCCACAAATCTTTTGAAACCTTTTGAAATCTTATGACATTTACTCCCCTCCATAATCTAAATTATTGGCCACATTTGAAAATCATCATCATCATCATCATCATCATCATCATCATCAAAAAACAAACAAACACACCCACACACAAAAGGAGGGTCCATAAATGTTCTTCCTCCCTGTTTTGTTATTATTTTTAACCCTGCAGGAAGAATTTGAGCAAGAAGAATCCTCTATATTTTGTTACTGATCTAACTTGGCCAGGTAGATACTGAGCATAATGGAAAGAGCTCAGACTTCCTGTTCGTGAACTGAATTACATCGAGTGTGTGTACCTGAGTCTGAAGACCAGGGATAGACTAGGGATTCTGTTGGTGTACCGGCCACCCCGCTGCCTATCAGACTCCCTGGCTGAGCTCGCGGAACTGGTCTCGGAGCTGGTGTTGGATTCGCCCAGGCTTTTGGTCCTGGGCGATTTCAACATCCCATTCGAGACTGGTTTGTCAGGTGGAGCTCGGGAGTTCGTGGCATCCATGACAACCATGGGCCTATCCCAATTGGTCTCTGGACCCACACATTCAGCGGGTCATACCCTCGATGCTGTTTTCAGTTCCGAACAGACGGATCTGTGGGCGGAGGTAACGAATACCTCCGTGTTGTCATGGACAGACCATTTTCTGGTTAGGGTTAGTATCACGGCTACCACCCGCCCCTGCGGGGGTGGTGGACCTATTAAGATGGTCCGCCCTCGAAGGCTGAAGGATCCTGCTGGATTCCAGAAAGCCTTGGAGGGTTTTATGGCTGGTATCGTCGACGATCCTGTAGAAGCCCTGGTTGATAGATGGAATCGAGACCTAACTAGGGCTATCGACACGATCGCCCCCAAACGTCCGACCCGCTTCTAACAGGGCGCCCTGGTATACGGAAGACCTCAGGGAGTTGAAGCGGAAAGGACGACGACTGGAGCGCCGATGGCGGAAAACTTGACTTCTATCCGACAAGACATGGCATAGAGAACATCTTCGTTCCTATGGGGTGGCAATACGTGCAGCGAAGAAAGCTTTCTTCTCTGCGCGCATTGCGTCTGCGAATTCGCGTCCAGCGGAACTGTTCAGGGTGGTGAGGGGTCTAACCCGGGCACCTTCCCCCCTGAATCCGACTTTAGAGCCTTCGGCGGTTCGCTGCAATGCCTTTAATGATCATTTCACAGATAAAATCTCTCGGATAAGAGCCGACTTAGATGCTGTCGTTATAGCAGAGGCTGACGATGGAGTGTCCAGTGACTCCGCGAGTAGAATTATACTGGATCGGTTTCAGTTGGTGAGTACCGAGGACATGGACAAGCTGCTTGGATGAGTGAGGGGGACGACTTGCCCTCTCGATCCCTGTCCTTCATGGCTGGTCGTCCAAGGAGGAGATGTGGTTAGATCGCAATTACAATATATTATTAATGCATCTCTCAGGGAGGGGAGTTTTCCATCATGTTTAAAAGAAGCGGTGGTACGGCTGCTTCTAAAGAAGCCCTCCCTGGATCCCCTGGACTTTAATAACTACAGACCGGTATCAAACCTTCCATTCTTGGGCAAGGTGATCGAGAGGGCGGTTGCCTTTCAACTCCAGGTAGTCTTGGATGACACTGATTTTCTAGACCCATTTCAAACTGGCTTCAGGGCGGGATACGGAGTTGAGACTGCTATGGTCGCCTTAGCGGATGATCTACGCCTGGGTATTGACAGGGGGAGTGTGTCTCTGTTGGTACTTTTGGACCTCTCAGCGGCATTCGATACCATCGACCATGGTATCCTTCTGGAACGCCTGAGGGGATTGGGAATCGGGGGCACTGTGCTTCAGTGGTTCCGGTCCTACCTCTCGGGCAGGTTCCAGATGGTGATGCTTGGGGATAGCTGCTCTGCAAAGAAGGAGCTGCTGTGTGGCGTTCTGCAAGGTGCCATCCTTTCCCCAATGCTGTTTAAAAATTTATATGAAACCGTTGGGAGAGATCATCCGGAGGCATGGGGCGGGGTGCTATCAGTATGCTGATGACACCCAAATATATTTCTCTATGCCTTCGACAACATCGTCAGCTAAGGATAGTGTGTCTCCTCTGAATGAATGCTTGGAGGCGGTAATGGGCTGGATGAGGAAAAACAAACTGAAGCTGAATCCAGACAAGACGGAGGTGCTTGCTGTCAAAGGCCGCAACCTGGATTTGGAGGTGTGTCAACCGGTTCTGGATGGGGTTACACTCCCCCTGAAAGACTGTGTTCGCAGCTTGGGGGTGCTCCTGGATCCGTCGCTCCAAATGACAGCCCAGATAGATGCGACGGCCAGGAGTGCCTACTATCAGCTTCGGCTGATAAGCCAGCTGCGCCCCTTCCTAGAGTTGGAAGACCTAAAGATGGTAGTGCACGCGCTGGTAACTTCGAGGCTTGACTTCTGCAATGCGCTGTACATAGGGCTACCTTTGTGCCTAGTCCGGAAACTTCAACTAGTTCAAAATATGGCAGCCAGGTTGGTCACCGGTACATCTAGGAGTGACCATATTACACCAGCTTTAAAATCGCTCCACTGGCTGCCAATTAGTTTCCGGGCGAAGTATAAAGTGTTGGTCATTACCTTTAAAGCCCTACATGGTTTGGGTCCAGGTTACCTGCGGGATCGCCTTCTCCCGTACAATCCGCCCCGCATGCTCAGGTCCTCTGGGAAGAATTTACTGCGGTCGGCCAAGACCAGGCTGACAACTGTTACCCAGAGGACCTTCTCTTCTGCCGCTCCCAGACTGTGGAATGACCTGCCGGAGGAGACTCGTCAACTTAACAGTCTTTTAGAATTTAAGAAAGCTATAAAGACTGTTCTCTTCCGGCAGGCATATCCAGTGTAATTTTTAGACTGTTTTTAGGATGTTTTAGGATGTTTTAATGCAGTTTTAATAATATTTGTCATGTTTTAATTAGTTTTATGTATTTTATCATGTTGTTGTTCCCCACCTCGATCTAGACGGAGAGGCGGGTAAGAAATAAATCGTTATTATTATTATTATTATTATTATTATTATTATGAAAACTCAATATGCAATCATATCCAATGTATCAGTTGTTATTGCTTATCAACAAGAACCTGATTGAGGCTTTGTGATTGTATGAATTTTCCTACAATTCTTTTGGTTAATGGTTGAATAACGGAAGCAGCATTCATCAGTAGCTACTAATTTTTGATCATTGTAAAACATGAGAGATGTTGCTGAAACCTGTAATTCTGGGTTTGGAAATATGAGTCCTTCGGCTATTAATGATTGCCTCAAATATGAGGTGAGCATTACAATGCTCAACTTCTTCTATACCATATCATTATTCTGGGCTGGAGAACTCCAGCCCTTCTTCCTTTCCAGTCAGCTTACCTGGCTAGTGGTGTCAGGTGGTAACAAGCAGGAAGGAAGGATGAAAGGCGTGAAGTCTCTCCCTTCTCCATTGAGGGGCCCGTGGACCATAAGTGAAACTGGGAGATATAGCATCCAGGGTTATTGGATGTCAGTGCCTCTAGTTAGGGATGCACAAATCTGTCAATTTCAGTTCCTCTCAGTTTCTCATTCTTCCAATCTTAAATTTGGTTCATCCCAAACTGAGATTTTTTTTTAAAAAAAAAGGTTTTCGCAGGAACAGTCATAAGCATCCCTCCTATTGCATGCATTCTTTTTATACATTTTTGCCAAATATACACACTTTTGTATGCTTCTTTTGATTGAAGACCTCCTTTGCATATTTCAGACAACTGTGAATTTCAAAAGATAACTGAGTTTTAGTTAATGTAGTGAGTTTTAGTTCATGTGCAAAATTAGGTAAATCTGCATGAAAATGCAAACTGAATGATTTTCTCCTCCACCTCTACCCCTAGTAAACATGTTTTGTAATGTACTTAGATTCCAAAGTTTGATGCTAATCCAAAGATAATTGCTGTTATTTAAAGTTAACTTGTGATTTCCCCGTTCTCTGTTTTAAAATTAAAGGACATCATGCAGATATCGGGTTTTATCACACCTACCCGTTTTGCTTATGCAGGTTCCCCCTCTGTTTCCTATGAGAGTGTAGCCTTTTGATCACAGGTGGTCGGTTTTGCTCCAATTCCTCAGATAAGCCTGAAGAGGAGGGGAGCAAATGGACAATCCCTGTTCAGGGATACTTCGAAAGTGAAACGGGAAATGGAGCACTCGGGGCACGAGAGCAGTGCGAGGGGGACGATGTAGTGTGAAAGAATTGGATCAAAGTTGCTGTGGGTATGGATCAAACTGCCCGTGTGATAAAGGCTATCATGTAGACATCAACTAATTATACTAGCTGAGCATTAATCAATTAGAACTATAATAAATATTTTAAATTCAAATTTATTTTTAAACACGTTTTCCATCATTTTCCTGTGACACAACGACTTTTCCTGTAACTCTTTGGCACAGAATCAATTTGTGCCCGGCCTTTTGCAAGTGTAACTGAATGATTACCAGTCTGAACTGTAAGTATCATGATTGCAATTAATTATACCACAACCAACCTGCAGTTCTGTTTCTTGATTCTCCCTGTGCCCTTGCCAGCCTGGGACTATAATTCCCCTCTTACTATCAAGTTTCAGTGGTGTAGAACTGGAACCTAAAAAAAAAAAAAAAAATTAAGCAGAAAGTGGTAGGTTATATATGAGGTATGTTCAGCATTGCTGAAATGTCATTTACATGATCACGTCCGATACTGGAAGGCTAAAAGCCTTTGAGCAATCTTGACAAGATAGCATGGAAAGGAGCATGAATGATACTTAAAAAGGAAACCGATTCAGAAAATTCAGACTGATGCCTGAACGAGACTGATAAGCAGATGAAAGGTAGGCGAAACAATGTCACTAGCGCCTTAAAATAGCCCAGTGGAAATTCAGAGCGCAGGAGGCTTTGTTGGGGATGGTTTAGTGCTTTGACAGCAGTCTGTATCAATAACATAGATTCCTATTTCTAGTGACTTAAGCCACTAATCTCAGTTTGGTAGCTTAGCCAAGTTGCAAATCCTTTGTTACATCATTAATTTGGGACCAATTTTCAGAAGAGATCCCTTAATGTGAACCATTTCTTACATCAGTACTGCCTGATAGGTTGTGACAGTTAGTGATATCTTCTTTCTTCATTATTACAGTCCTATTTATTTTTAAAAACATCAGTTTGGTACATTCACCTTTTGGGACCCTTATGGGGAACACCCCATATTCCCATTCTACATCTATCCTGTTGCATTCTCTGGTTGGTTTGTGAACTTCAGCCTGCACATCCTTCTGATCTCCCTATATTCCTCTCTTAAATCTTCAGGGAACAAACTTACACACATGTATTCGGGAGGATGGCCTATGAGCTCCATGGAATTTACTTATCAGTGAGAAAATGTGTGAAGGACTGAAGCACTGCATGGTGTTCAAGCATATTTTCTTGGAGGTAAAAAGCAGTTCACACATATGCATGTGCATCACTTGATTACTCAACACTTGGGGCATTAGGTTCTCCACCAGACATCCCTGTGACAAGCTCCTTACCCCTTTAACAGAATGGCAAACATCACTCATAGTGTGATAATGGAGCCATCTCCTAGTGCAGGGTTGCAGAACCTTGGGCCCAAGAACCAAATCTGGGATCCCAATCTAATTATCTGGGGTTTATCATAGAGCTGTGCCCCCTTCCCTTTCCCCTTCCCTTTCCCCAACCACAGTCTTCTTCCAAAAGAAGACTCCCCTGGCAAACATGAAGTACAAGCTTAAAGGATAAGATTGCAGCCTGAAGTTGATAAACAAATGGCCAAGAAACACCTGCTTTCTTTGAACAAGTTCAAATCTCCAGAGCCCAATGCACTGCATCCCAGAGAAATAAAGCAGCTGGCAGAAGAACTCTCAGAACCACTCTCTATTAAATTTTTGTGAAATCATGGAATATGGGAGAAGTCCCGGATGACTGGAGGAGGACTAATGTTGTCCCTATCTTCAAAAAAGGCAATAATAATAATAATAATAATAATAATAAGGAACCTGGGAACTACAGACCATCAATTCCTGGGAATTTTTTGGAGCAGATTATAAAGTCAATCTGTAAGCATCTTGAAGACAATGCAGGGAATACTAGAAGCCAGCTTGGTGGACTGTGAGAATGTTGTAGACATAATATATCTTGACTTCAGCAAAGCTTTTGACAAAGTGCCCCATGACATTCTGATCAACAAACTAGCTAAAAGTGAGCTAGATGGAAAAACTATTAGGTGGATCCACAGTTGGCTACAGTATTGGACTCAAAGAGTGCTTATCGATGGTACCTTCTCAAACTGGGCAGAGGTAATGCAGGGTATCGCAGGGCTCAGTGCTGGGTCCAGTGCTCTTCAATATTTTTGTTAATGACTTGGACAAGAAGGTGCAGGGAATGTGTATTAAATTTGCAGATGACACAAAATTGGGTGAAATACCCTGGAAGACAGAATAAAGTTCAAAGTGACCTTGATAGGCTGGAGTGCTGGACTGAAAAGAACAGAATGAAATTTAATAGGGATAAATGCCAAGTTCTACATGTAGGAAAAAGAAACTGGATGCACAATTACAAGATGGGAGATACTTGGCTCAGCTATACTACAAGCAAGAAAGATCTTGGACATAAGTGCACAAAACCCTGAATCCACTATTGGTCATTGTACTTAGGCAAAATGTGAATATTTACCTAAAATGTTATTTTTTATTTATTGGGTCAAATGGTTTCATGTTAGTGCCCTGGTTAAGAGTGTACATCACATCTCTTGACATCCACTCACAATCCACATGTTGAAATGCATATCCAAATATGAAGCATCAGCAACTTAGCACCAGGAAGAAGATAGATGGAAGATTTCCTACCCCAATGAGAAACATCTGGGACTTGTTTGAAATGTAGGGGAAGAAATATAAGGGCAAAATCCTTCTGCAAAGAAAGCAGAACAAATATTGGTGATTACCTTGCTGTATTTGTTGTAAACATCAATTCACACATGCATGTCCGTCAATAAATGTTGCATTACTTGTTGACTTCCAGCTGAACGTGTGAAGGGATTCCATTGAAAAGCATTGGCTAAGAGATGGAATTAGGTGTTAAGGATATTCTGTCTATAATAACTGTTTCTTTCTAGACCTGAATGTTAATCCCTGGATTACTGATGTATCAAGTGATAACTCTATGTGTGAAAACAGACCTTATTTTTGTTGAAGTCATGTGACTTTGGCAGTGTGTGTAATGTGTGTGTCTGTTGGGAAAAAGATGTTATATACAAGGATGTGTAATTTAAAATAATGATGTATACATCTAAATGATGTAACTAACCTCACCCCCCCCCCCAAGTTAATTTATTGCCATCTGTTGTTTGCAAATATCATTGGGAAGTATAATCACTTCCACAGTTTAAATGATTAATTAACAAATGACATTATTTGTTACACTTGATGCCATTTCCATAACTAGTGCTAACTGGGTGTTAAGAGAGACATGCTTAGTCATAGAGTAGATATGAACATGCATTGTGTATTACCTCTCCCTTCATGTTAATCTGCACGAGAAGGTCTTTCAAATGCTGAGGGTTCTAATAAATCAATCTATATCGAGAGTTTGTATGCTTGCCTTTAGCTGGTACAGCTAAAGAAAGACAAGAGCATCTGAGTTTGATGAATTGCAGTAAATGGATTGTGAGTCTTTCAGCAGAAATGGTTGAAGGGGACAGACAGATAGCTTATTAATTAATGAACATGGAAACTGCTGGAGAGGTAATAAAATAGAGTGACAGTCAAAAACTCTATCTTTCAACAGAGATAATAGTAATTGAGTGCTTGCAGAGATCTAGTTGAAATATACATCCTATTGATTGATAATCACCCTCATGTGGGGGGCAGGGAGCTATGAGGCCCAAAAACACACACACCACAGCCACAATGGTAAAACTGTAATTGGTAAAAGGGGAATGGGGCCCACTCAGATCAAATAAAAAGGAACAGCCCTCAGATTACACCACAGGCTTCCCTAATAAAGATGGGGCTCAATGGGCTTCCCTAGGGAGTGAATCCCAAAATGTCAGTGCCACAATGCTGCACTTCAGTCTGCAGGAAAACATGGAGCAGGATCCTGAGCTGTGTGGGAAATGTAAATCAGAAGGTGGTGCTTTGAAAGCCAAAACTAGCATCTTGTTTGGTTAACTGTAATCCCGAATTAAAAACATGCCACCTAACCCCAGAAACTCAGTATAGCTCTGGCTACATTAATTCGATTTCCAAGATGTTTACTTGTGCCATTGGTGAGCTTCTGGATCCCAGACAAATGGTGATGTTGATGTCAAGCACAGCCAAACGTTAATAAATAATGAAATGTAATTGACAGGTGCTCTTAGTGTAGCTAGATGGATCATCACAACTCAAGAAATGGGATGTTTGATGCCTGAGCAAGAGCCCACATGGAATTGATCCCCTGTTAATAGGTGTCTATAAAACTGACATAGGCAGTTGGATGTTTAACTAAATGAAATGCAGTGAAAATGGCTTGATTTAAACTCTTTACCCTGAGATATGGGAGATACTTACTCATAAAAATGCAGTTTGGTTGTCTAGCCTGTAAATATTGTTCAGGAAAATCAAACAACTTGATTCTCACCAACTGGTTGAAATCCAAATCGGTCTCACCTGTTTTATTCTTTATTAATGCAGTTCATAACCTTGATACCTTAGTAAATATCATCTGGTGTTACTATACAAAGAACAGGAGCTTTTCCAGTTAGTACTCTGACAGAATGTTAGTTATTAAGTGACGGAGTAAAGTGGTCCCTTGTGTTGGGGAAAATTCCAGAGACAAAGTGGATTGGAGGAAAGTTTTGGGTAGTCTGAAGGACATGGCCAGCTGCAAGCAATAATGTTTGAGGGAGTGTGTGCAGTACTGGAAAAGGTCAAGCATCACTAATTGCTTAAGTACTAGCATAGATAAGATGGATTGAGCTGGAATGTCTGATATGGGAAACATATATAAGTGAGTCTCATTTGTATGACTCTTTTTGGGTTGATGGTCGGAGTATATGTGATTTTGGACGTGGAGGATTGTGTAGAGGACTGTGTAAATATTGATGGAAAACCGTTGTGCTGTATATATCTTGGATCATGAGTAAACCACTCTGTATATACACAAAGTATGGTGTGTGAGTATTACTTCAGCTGCTGAGATTGCTATTGAACGGCGTGCTAACACAAACGCTCGCAGCGTTTGGCCCTTCTTGCTTCCAATTCCTCAATTCCTTGATGGTAAGCACTTCTGAAAATAACAAAAGTGTAGACTGCAAAAGCAATACAGTAGTAAGCATGCACTTGTATAGATCCTTCCTTTCATGGCTAGATTAAAATATGTTGAGGACCCTACACCATGTCAAGATTCGGAGGCCCCCTACCATAAAAATAAAGAGAAAAAAGTGTATTATATTATAGTAGGAAAATGAAAGAGTACCATCCAGTGTTAAGGGGTGCTTGTAGTTAAAGTGTGTTAGATAGGTTTCTCTGAAGATGTGTATAAGAACACTAAAAAAGTAAGTTGATTTGAACATCTTTTAAACTGCCTCTATTCTGTGCTTATTGCCTCTAATACTAAATGCTGTGTTGCCATGTTTTCTCTATATAAGGCAATTCTACTGTAAGTCACACCAGACTTTTCAACATATCTAAGCCAAAGTGATTTCAATTATAATACATCTTAGTTATCTCCAACACATTCAGAGGCCCCTCATAATATGAGGCTCTAAGCTGTGGCTTACTTGGCTTGTTCCTAAACCTGGCACTGCTTCCTCTAGATGCTTACAGCATTTGAGAGTGGACAACAGTGGCCTAGTTAATGACCTTTCATGTTTGGTTGCTATCCTTAGACACTGGAATTAGGGGCAGCTGTGTGGGGGATGAAAGAAGTCATGTTTTTGCCTCTTTTTGCAGGTCTAGCCAGTCCGGAATTTGGTGCTGAGTGGCAAGAAGCTTTGGGTAATGTGGATTCAAGGTTTCATTTGATCCATCCCTAATATGTACCCCACATACCCCTTTTCAGCTCCTGCTACCATTAAAGCACCGATGGTCAAGGTGCTAGGATGGCAGTGGTATAATGGCAGTAGAGTTCCCACTGCAGTCACAAGGCCTCGAGTGGCAGCCTTCTTCCTCTGCCAATGGATGTCCTTCTCCAACTGTGGAAAGGGAAGTCCATAATATCTTCAGGTAGCCATGTGCCCTCTTTTACAGAGGACAGTTCTCTATTTGAAGAGCTACCAGATGACTTTTGCCTATTTGTAGGCATTCTCCATTTGAAGGGTCGTCCAGTCCAAGTCTGGGTTAAAGATAAAGAAACATCAGAAGGGAGAGCAGAACCTTGAAGTTGTTCACCAAGAGCACATGGAGAGCAGAGTGAGCAGACACACAGGTCGTCTGTTCACAGTCTTCCACACTACATTGAGATATACTGTATTTCGATTTAAATTAGAATAATAATCCCTAAATTTACAGTGATACATATGCAAATTCATGCCTTCCATTTGGTGGTGCATTTCCTCTTTTTTTTGGCAGTTAATAAATGGCTACTGTACAATATCCTGTAGCTCCTGGGATGCCCTCCTTGAGAGTTAAAGGGTCACAACCTCCATCATGTCCAAGTACATGCACACTGTGAAAAATAAGGAAGCAGGAACAAAGAAACTACCATGTAACCATCTACACCAACTGGCAGCTCCAACTAAATTTGAATCTGAATTCCCTGAATAGTACAGTTCCATCCTTTAATAATTAAAAACTAAGGAAATTGCTTTCCTTTCTCCTGCTTACAGGGACCAGT
Organism: Anniella stebbinsi; assembly: GCA_029215795.1. Lineage (NCBI taxonomy): Eukaryota > Metazoa > Chordata > Lepidosauria > Squamata > Anniellidae > Anniella > Anniella stebbinsi. The sequence goes on from JARDYH010000003.1 coordinate 54,811,232, forward strand.
TTGAGCAAGGCTTGAGAAAAGCCAATTAAGATGTTTAAGCCATGCTTAATCTGAGCTATCCACTTCATTTTTGCCTAGTGATGAAGTGGATCAGCATTTAAATGGGAGTAAACATGGAACAGTCGGTCAGGCAATATACAATCTCATTTTGAAAAGCAGACCATGAAAAAAATAAGTTAACAGCCTCTTTACTGAAGGTAGATTTCCAGATGTTTTAGACTTCAATTTCCAGAAGCCACTGTCAGCATGGCTAATGGTCAGGAATGCTGGGAGTTGAAGTCCAAAACTTCTGGAGATCTACTTTCAGCCTACCCCTGCGTTACTGTTTGTATCAGACAGACATATATTATCCTCCAAACCAGGGTAACAGCAAATTTCCCAAAATGGAGGGTTTCTAAGTTGGTGTGTGTGTGTGTTAAAAATGAAAGCCAGAACTCAAACTGGCAGATGTACTTACATCATGGTCAACATAGGTTTAATTCTTCACCTTCCTATAAAAGCAATATGATCTGGAATTTTCTCCCCTTGTTCCATTCCCCCCACCGTATATATTTTGCCATTTTCAATGAAGTATCTCTCAGGATTCCAAGTTTTCGTTCCTGGATAGTCAAAACCAGTTCAGACCCCATCAGCATATAATCTCCTCCAAGTTTGCACAGAAACTTTGGGTGTGCCACTTGACTTTGTCCTGTTTCAGAGGTATAATTTGCTGCCTGTACAGAATTCGATATTCAACAAGATAAGCTGCTCCAAATGCACCACCCAGCCTTAATAGAAAATCCAACTTAGATCAAGTACAGAAGACAAATATATAAAAAGAAACACAATTGATTAACAAGGATTAACAAGCACCTTGAGGAACTAAAATAGAAATCATTTTTTTTAAAAAAAATGAAATTCTCAAGGAGAACCTGAGGAGAACCAGCTCAAAGGGATGTTCTATTAGGAGAATGAAAATACCCTTATTAAAAGGTTGGTACACAAATAGATAAATGTCACTTCAAAACAATTTAAGAGGCTGTGAAGTGTAATAGAAGTTGTCAAAGACTTCATATAATGCATTTTTTGTCCATGTGAGCTAACTTGACTGTTTTATAGTGCCTGTTCATGGAGACAAATGTAATGTACGATTGTGGATAGTGATGCTGAATATTATCAGTAGTGGTTCCTGTTAGCGTGGTAGCCACCTTTCCCATCAGATACAATTGTGACTTTGCACACTGTCCATGATCAAACTGTGTACGTGTTCAACATCTGTAGCTGCATTTGTATAGCCCAGCCAAACAAGTGGAAAATTGTTCTGTTGGGTTACTTGGTCAAATGAGGGATTAAATCGGATTCCTGCTCCCCATCCCAAACAGCTAATCAATGTAACCTGGAGTTTATTTGAGAGACCTACATCTGGATTGGTGTGACATGTTTGCTGATGTAGAAACGTCTTTGAGAATGGTTGGTGTTGTTCGTATGGGCAGAAATGTACTGTGTGAGGAGTCCCTGGAAAAGATACGTTATGGAAATTAATGGGTTACTTAAGATGCAAAGAAAGCTGGAAGTGAAAACCAAGAAAATAATGAGGCAATGAATTGTTGACTATACTTAAAATGACTGAAGATTGATTTTTGTGTGTGCTGGTGTTGTAAAGTGTTTATTACAATTTGAATTAATACAGAACATTAGAGTACAATATATACTGACAGAATGTGACACTCCAGATCATTCACATCACATAAAACAGTCCCCTTAAGTTTAGTCATTTATATTTCAGTGCCATAAGACATCACATGTGGATGTTCAAAGACAAGCACCATTTTTGTCTCGCTCCTTTCAAAGACCAAATTAAATGCATCTGCAAATTATTGTACATGAACTGAATGCAGTTGTCTACAACAGAATGATCACTACATTTCAGTAAGTGCCTTTTTTTTTTTTTTTTTTTTTTTTAGTAAAAGAACCACACATTCAAGCATTTGTTGCTAGCTACACAATAAATCTGAAAATGTGGTGGTTATTTCATGATTTCTTTGGCCCTGGCTGGGCAATAATGGATTTTAAATGCAAGCTTGCATCAGGCAAAATATGAATATATCTATTGTGGAGGCAGGTACTTCTCCCCAGCTTCAGTCATCTGTGCTTCTCTCTCCCCTTGCCCATCGCCACTTCTATTGGATCAATGGAGGCAGAGGGAAATTCATGAACTCACCCTTGTTCAGGAAGTGGAAAAGTGATCATCATGACTGATCTGCTTCCCTGTTATATCCCTTGAACCTTGGAGTTCAAGGGGAGTGGAAGCAAGGATAGCACTTCCTGTGCAATATGCCTCAAAGGGCTTGTAGCTGTTTTAGTGGTGGTCATCGCTAGGGTTGTGCATGGACCCCCCCGATCCGATCTGGATCCCGATCTGGGAGGTCCGGATCAGATCTGGATCCGGACCCGCTCCGGGATGGAGCAGAGCCCTCCCTCCCGCATTCCCCTCTCCCTCCCCCAATAGCCCTGCTTACCTGCTGCCTCCTCCGCCATCGCCTGATGTCGTCTTCCATCCTTGCTGTGGGCTGCCACATTTCCTGGTTGTGGTGGGTGATGATGTCACCCACTGCGGGCGGAAAAGCGGCCGGCTGACATTGAGGAGGCAGGATGACACGGGATGATGTGGAGGAGGCTGCAGGTAAGCAGGGCAATTGGGGGAGGGAGAGAGAGAGCAGGGAGAGGGGGAGGGAGGGCTTTGCATGGACCTGGAGCAGATCTGGGCCCAATTCACTCTGGATTTGGGATCCAGCTCCAGATCCGGTCACAGTCCTAGTCATCGCTACACCTCCAGCTTTCATCTCCCTCATCTTAAAGCAGGGATGGGGATTGTGTGTCCCTCCAGTTGTTGTTGGGCTGCAACTGCAGCAGCCCTAGCCAGCATAGCCAACTGTAATAGCTGATCACATCTGCAGCCCAACAACAGCTGAAGTGCCACATGTCCCTCATCTCTGTGGATTTCAAGGTCCTTGTTTCCCTTCTTAGGGTTTCTTGTGGGTCTTTATCTTTTAAATCAGACTTGGACTGGACAGCCCTTCAAATAGAGGACTATCCTCTGCTAAGTTGGAGACAGTAACCTCTCCACCACTGCAGGACCAAGAGTTATATCAAACTCACTGCTGCATCCCCAAATCTCCTCCTTGAACCTGTTTCTCCCCAGTTGTATTTAGTTAAAGAAGATGCATAAACCACCTGGGACTAGTTATTCTTTTGCACGTAAGATAACTTTTGATGCCCTTTTCCCAACCCCTCCCCCCACCTTTGGAAGGCAGGTGAGAAAGGAGAAAGGGCCTTTGCTTTTGGTGATGCCCCACTTATGGATTTCTCTCCTTAGGGAGGATTTCCCGGCCCCTTCACAATTAGCCTGGTCCCTGAATGGCAAGTTGTTCCTAACCACCCAAGCTTTTCATGAACACATTCCAGGTTTTCATTGGTTTTATTCTCTACAGTTGATTATACTGCACTACTTTATTAAAGTGTGTTTTGATTTGGCTATATTCTTGTGGTTGGAATGTTGATGTGAGCTGCCTCAAGGACTTGGATAGTGCAAAGGCAAGACAGAAATGTTTGCCAAGAAGTATTAAACAACTCAATTAACACACAGTGCCATTATTGCCTCTCCCCAGCACACTCCTTTGGCTGCTGGAGACCAGGGGGAAAATAATGCAAATGATGATGGCATGTGATGTGCCTTCTTTAAACAATGCTGGTGGGATGCACAGATGAGACCTGTGACTGCTGGGTTCCATGGGCATGTTGTTTAAAGCCCAGCAGAACACTGATTTTGGTTAGGAGCTCCAGTCACGTTTCTTCTGCACAATGACAGGGCAGATAGGTGTACATATTTGAGGAACTAACACCTAAATAATCAGAATCAGTACAGGGACAAGCAACAAACAATCAGAATATGACCTATGCTGAAGTTAAAGAGTGGACAGCCATATTTTTATTTATCTTGTGTCTTTCCTTCTGTTCAAACACTGAAAACTGTCAAACTTTATTTTGATAAAGGCCACCTATTCCACTCTTTACACTTCCAAGGTTATCCTTTAATCAGGTGCTTTATCTGCCACAGGGCTGGAGTGGAAAGCAGCACTGCTCAACAGGAACTGGTAGCTGCACAAATAAGATAATACCATTTAGGCAGCATTTCTGACATACTTGATGAGTATCTCTGGTCAGGGAAAGTTTCATCATTGTTAGCCAAAGTTGATTCAGCAAGAAACAAATGACACAAGGCTTTGTAACTTTCCTCATTGGCATTCAGTAGCAAGAGGCACTCACCAGCTTGAAGCATAAGGTTGGGACAATTGAAGTGCTCAAAAGCAAGAAAATGCAAAATACTAAAACAGTTAGAAGACTTGAGGGAGAATTTCAAAAAAAGGCTATATTTATTCATTATGTTTTAACACCCCTCTTAACTCTGAAATATACATATGCTTATTGGAGCTTTATTTGCATTAATGTTAAACTGCATAAATGTAAAGATCCCAAAGCCACAAATCAAATGCATTTTCCATATTTTAGCCTCTTGTATTCTAATAACAACTCTACCCTTAGTGAAACTTTGCTTTTGTTTTCTGTTTTGCCAAAGGCAAATATGGTTTCCCTTGACACTTCCATTGAAATTTTTAAATGTGATTGAGTGTGTTGTTGTCTTTAATGTTTATTTTCTTCACTACAGTCAGTAAGCACTAAGTGTAATACTGCACTAATAGGGAACTGCCAAGTTCAGCTCAGATGCAATATAAACCTATTCATTGAATTTGACCAGGTACTGTTCTCAGGCATAGCCCAAATACCACAGCTCAGTTCTTCATAGCTGTGGTATTTGGGAGAATGAATACTGCAGAAAATATACCTCAGTCTCCAAAAAATGCCCCAAAATATACAAAACATTCTTCCGTTCTACCAAGCATTCTCTATTTAGGACACCTTCGTTGCCCAAAGCCCGATTCTACTTTCATTTTACCAAAAAATATGGATAAAACATTTCACATGTCATTTGTTAGTTTGCACAATGTGGAATGATGCAATTTAGGGATGGGGTAGAATTTTGTTTGGTCCGCATTTTTAGCGAACTGATGCATGATTCCCAGGCTAATTTGCAGGTTGCAACACAGTTTTCCTTCTCCAAATTTTGCAGTTTTGATTCAGGAATTGTGTACAAAAATGCATAGGCTAGAGAAATTGCATAGAAAATGCATACATGGGGGGGGGGAATGCATATAGAAATTAATGTGAATTTTTGTGTGTGTGTTTTTTTTTAAAAAAAACTGAACTTGGACATAATGCATTTATGATTGAATGCATGTGAAACTGAGGTGTAGACTGATTCATCCATCTCTACCAGACCAAGCTGGTAAGCTGCCTCCCTCCCTTAACCTCTCAAAAGCTTTCAGAAGGGAAAAAGAAGAAAGAAAAGGGGTAGCTAAACTTGATATCATCAACTTGCTCTTCATCAGGCTCCCCACCCTCACTGCAGATGTCCTGAACAGACATTTCCACTCTCTGGATTGACTTCTACTAAAGAAGGTGGAGGTCAGGGATAAGTGGTCCATGGTAGCTCTCTTCCAAATTCCCTCCATAATTCCTCTAGTACAGACTTTTCTTACCTGGTGCCAATGGCCGTGCTGGCTGGGGATGAAGGGAGTTGTAATCCAACACATCTGGAGGGCAGCAGGTGGAGGAAGGCTGCTCCAATAGTTAGGAAGAAGAAGAGGGGATATTCTGGCTGAAGTTGGGCCCTGGGAGAAGAGGCGCTGAAGGAGGCTTTGGTAGAAGGAAGCTCTGGTAGAAAGAAGAAGCTATGACTGGCAAGGCAAAGGTCATATTCAGTTGGCAGTTATGCTGTGTCAGGGGTCCCTAGTGCAGTGCCTGAGGGCACCTCCAGAAGCACCCATGACACCCTCCACTCACCGCCCCCTTCAAAATAAAAATAAAATAAAAAATAAAGTCCTTGGAAAATATTAGGGCAGGCTTCTTTGTCTCCCTTTTTATCCTTGCTATTTCTACCCCCCATCTCTTGAGCTCACTATTTCTCCCCCTTTTAGCCCCTAGCCTTGCTCTTTCCCTCCCTCATATGCCTTTGCTTCCCTATTGTCTTCTCCCCCATAGCCTCAAGCCTAACCATTTATCTCCCCAGCCACTCGTTTGCTCACTTTTGACTAGCCAGCTTTTCACGGCAGCCACATCCTTGGTGAGAGCCATTTTGTGTTAGTGCCACAGCAGTTTCTCAAATTTCCAAATGAGCCCATGGGTTCAAAAAGGTTGAAGACACCTGTACCAGGTAAACGAGAGCAGAGACTGAGAGCACTACAAACAGCACAGAGCAGGAGCTGCTCATGGAACGAGCAGTTTTGCCAGCAAGAGACTAGTGGCAACTGAGGGCTTAAGTAGAAAGGTCAGCTCAGGTCTCTCAGAAGCTCTTCCTCCCTCTGGGTACTGACTGCAACCTTAAAGGACCCACACTCATTTCCATGGCCTTATGCTCCTATGTGGATGAGGGACCTGAGAGGCTTTGGGAGATCCATACTTGTAGATTGAGGATGATGGGAGGGTCCTCATTGGAATTAGAGTTCTTTTTGAGGTATCACTGAGCCTTCAGACCTGGAGCCATGAGAAGGAGCACAGTTTGTCACAGATGCTTTATGAATGGCCACCTTACTGTATTCCTAGGCTGACCATATGAAAAGGAGGACAGGGCTCATGTAACTTTAACAGTTGCAGAGAAAAGGGAATTTCAGCCAGAGTCATTTGTATGTGATTCGTACCTGGTGAAAGTCCCTCTTCATCACAACAGTTAAAGTTGCAGGGGCCCTGCCTTCTTTTGTATATGGTCACTCTAGTATAGTGCCTGCAACTTTAATTGTCGTGATGAAGAGGGACTTTCACCAGGAACTAACTGCATACAAATGACACTGGCTGAAATTCCCTTTTCTCTACAACTGTTAAAGTTACATGAGCCCTGTCCTCCTTTTCATATAGTCAGCCTATGTATTCCTAATGCAAGTTTCCCAAGATTCAGAGAACCTATTTGGGTTTTTTGAGGATTTTGATTTATGGGAAGGTCTTGTCAGTTCTTCCACTGGCATTATCTGCTCATTTGTATATGAAAAACTACACTGACAGGTACGTCATGTATTTGTCATTTCAGTATTTCTCCAAGGGAAACCGGATATCAAGGAAAGGCATTACCTAAGCAGGAGGATATAAAAGCAGAAGTTCAGGAAAAAAATATGTATACAAGAGACGGTAACCAACTATTAATAAAATTGGGTTAATGAGTGGGTCACAGTCACCCAACGTTGGTCTCATTTGGCAAAACAGCGAAAAAGTGAGCCAGGAATAACAGGAAAAGCTAAATCAAATCTGTCCTCAGATATAACTGCAAGCCAACTTTTCTCATAACATAAGAAACAACCGTGGAAGGCATATAGGCTATTGCATATAATTTATATGTATGTTTTGTTTTTTTAAAACATAAAAAATGTTTAATGCCATGAAAAATATGTAAGGCCAGTCTAATGTGAATACTGTCCTTGGTAAAGTATAATGTTTCTGTTCCCTGATACCCTCCCATCTTATGTCTGATCAAATGCTGAACAACTTATGGAATGCTCAAGAGTTCGCCACAATACTAATTTCTTATTTTTACATTTAACATCTGTCACATCATAATTTTCTCCCCATTAAAATTGCAACCTTGGTTAGGTCCTTTAGAGTTCTGACTGAAACCTGGAGTGGATTCGCTGCCTGAATCACATCGGAGCCATCAGCCTCCACTGAATCAGGGGACATCTGACCACTGTGGGGAACAGGATGTGAGATTAGATGGGCCCTTGGTCTGATACAGCAGGACTCCTCTTCATGTGGAATATCACCCAACCAACAAGCTGGGCAGCTGTCTTTGAAATCCCGTTCTGACATTCAAAAATGTATCTGTGGCGGGGCTGGTGTCACATACACCACCCCTGCCCATTAACCTTTCCATACTGAGATGGAAGGTCTGAAGAAATACTGTAAGTGCGATCAGTGAATGTGCTACAGTCCTCTTCAGCCTTTCCAGCTCAATACAAGGAGGTTGGGGATGGAAAGGGAATGGTCAGTCTCCACCCCCTGCAGTCCCTCCTTGGGTACACTTTCTAAATGGTTGAACATGGCTTGTGCCTTCTGCAAAACTACTGGCAGCAGTAGCTTTCCATGAAAGAGATTTACGCAACCGAGGCAACCTTCCCTAGAATTTGGGGTGGGTGGAGTGGGGGCTATGTAATTTGCCTTAATGAGAGGGCTTTTCCTGCAATTATACATGGTGGGGATTTAGGAGTTAGCAAGGCTCTCTTTTCACAGTTTATAGTAGCGTAGTTTCCAGCAGATGGCAGCATATCTAATATAATGAATTCAAAGTGTTGTCCTCAGATGTGTCACTAAGCAGTTATGTTCTATATCAAAAGGCTGGTTTTTAGTAGCTCATTTAATTACCTGCAAGAAACATATTTAGTTTGATTCTAATTTCGAATTCAATGTCACTGACATTAAAGAAACAAAACTCCAAAACACTTTGTGGGATTGGTTTAGCAGGCCTCAAGATGGCAGTGTGAGAGAGAAATGAGAGGCTAAATACACACACACACACACACACACACACACACACACACACACACACAGAGATACTCTGTGAATTTCACTACCCCCAGCAAGGCTCCCTTGTGATATACATGTTCCCCCTTTTCACGCACCTGGCACAAACCAGCCAAAGGTAAGCATTTTTAAGTTTCTTCTGTTGTAACAGTGCAAAGGTAAGCACATGTTTAACTTTATCATTGAGATCAATGCAGCAAAGCAATCCTTTACTCTAATTATACCAGGATGGGAAGGGAGATACTCCTCTGCTATGCTTGTGGAACAGTTGCCCTTATGTGCTTAGCCTGAGAGGGAAGGGGGACAATGCACAATCAGAAAACACAAAAATAGCACAAAAATGTCAGAGATTCCCCAGATCTATCAACCCTGGATGTATCCCTGGAAACACCACCATAGCCCACCAATCAGCAATTGTTCTGGCAACGATTCCCCCATGGTGTCCATCCATGGAAGGAGCCAATGAACTCACACCCCCAGCACTCTTCCTGCATTACCACCTGCACAACAACACACACAGCAATGCCACAGCATCCCCAATCCATCAACCTCATGGTACAGCCAGCAACAACCCTTCTACATCCAGCCCCAAGGCATCTGCACAGGCAGGGGGATTGGATTGTAACTAGATTGTATTCACACTGATTTATTTATTTATTTATTTATTTATTTATTTGATTTGAATCAAAAAAATGGCACTCAAGATGGCTTACTATCATAGGAACTATATTTTTTAAAAAAAATCTTGATTAAATCTATAATAAAACAAATGAATTAAAATCACAATTAAAATCACAACAGTAATGGAATAAAAACAACACCCAACCCAGCAGACCATGGGCTCATCTACACCTATGAGCCTTCTGGGAAGGAGGGGGAAAGATAGTGGATTTTCCAGCTTCCGTGATTGTCCCCAGCATTCGAATGCCAGCGCTACATCCTGGAAGGAAAGAGGACATCTGGCGGGCATTCCCCCCATCAGAAGTAGACTTTTGCACAGCAATGTGGGCATGATCTTGCACCAAAGTAAGTTTAAAAAGGAAAAAAACAAAACAAAACTCGGTGCCCAAGATGCCGAGAGCCACCCAAAGGATGGCAAAAATGCTCTTCCCCAATGGGCACGGAGCCTCCCAGCAGAGCTCTGTGCCCATTTGTTGTGCTGTGCTATTTGCGGGGAGGAGGGATGACCCAGGAGCGCACACCACACTGCCTTCGGTCGTCGGGGTTGTCCCAGGATTGCAGGAAAAATTGAGATAAAACTGGTCCCAGTTGTCCCGGGACAACTGAGAGGTCATCCCTGGTTGACCCCAGGATTCCCTGTGTGTCATTTGGACACACAGGGACGACCTCAAAGTGACCCCAGGATAAATGGCTGATATAGACATGGCCCAGTTTATAAACCCAAGGCCTATTTGAATAAAAATGTATTTGACTGCCGGCAGAAAGACAGCAGAGAGGGAGACAGCCTTAAAAACCCATTGAAATTGATTGGGAGGACTAGAAAGGGAGTCAACCAATTTAAACCCATTGAAATCAATTGGGAGGAAATAAGAGAGCCTGAAATAATTGGCTGAATATACTTTACTAAAATACATTAATCTGCTCATTGCAATTCAAAATTTTGTATCAAATTTATATTTCTATGATGCTTATTATTTCCAGATATAGCAACAGAGATGTAACAATGGAAAGCAATGGGCCACATCCAAGAGGACTACTGTGCACCTGATGATTGTGTTGTCAGTGGGTCTGACCATTCTCCATCCACTAATGGGGAATTAGTGGTTCTAAACAGAACCCTGGAAACGAGTGAAAACACACATTTCTAGATTGGGACAGAATTCCCAATCTAGGAGCTCCGCTGACCTGCCCCATTCCAGAAATTAGGAGTTCCACTCATTTTAGGTTGCTTTTAGAACTCCCTGTTGCGCTAATGGTTGGTTCCACTTGTGCATGGGTACAATAGGATACTGCCTAATATTTTGAACAAGTTCAGTAAACTGATAGCTAAGTGCAAAGATCTATTGTCATGTTACCACTGTTGTGTGAATACAGTCCAATGATTTCAAGTCACAGAAGCATGTTATGGCACATTTCAAAAAAAATGATCTGTCCTTTAAATAGCTCATCTCTTTCTTTACATATTTATCACCAAAGTTGGTAGCAGTGTTTTTAAACTGCTATGGCTCATACTAGCAAGTTCAAAGTGATTGTGTTTTGAGGTCTATTGAATAGAGCCCATTAAGATTTTAGGAATGATAGCATTTCACACTCCATGGGGATCAAAATCATGAACAATCTCAGAGTCAAAAAACAAAGATGAAGACATAAAACAATATAGAGAGAAGGAACACTTACTAATGGTTAGAATGTGTTGCTCTCATACAAATATAACTTGCTGTTTAGTGTCCCTAAGGGTCTTGGGCTTTTAGCAAGATTTAGAAGCTGGACACCAAACAGGCCGTTTTTATTTATTTATTGGGTTATTTATTTACCATTGGGAATTGGTGAGTATGTTTGTTCAATGGCTTATTTCAGACTATCCTTATCTATATTTATAAAATATCTCACCATTCAACTGTGGCAATATTTTTAAAAATGGAACTATATTGAGGAATGGACTGAACAGTGGCAGGTGCAAGGCAAGAAAGACATAAAGGCTGTAGCTGAATGGTTGAGTGCATGATTTACGTGCAGAAGATCCCAAGAAGATCCCTGGTATCTCTAGGTAGGGTTCAAAAAGACTTCTCCTTCCTAAAACTCTGGAGAGCTGCTATCACTGTAGACAGTCCTGAGCTAGATGCACCAATGGTCTAACTTGGTATAATGTAACATTATAATGTAACACCCCTGTATTCAAGAATGATGGAGGATGAGGCTATCAATGGCTAGTTGTCCTGATGGCTCTATGCTACCTCCAGTATCAGAGGCAGTAAGCCTGTATACATCAGTTGCTGTAGAACATGGGCAGGAGAGTGCTGTTGCACTCATGCCTTGCTTGTGGATTTCCTGTTGACAGCTGGTCAAATATTGTGTGAACAGAATGCTGAACTAGATGGACCCTTGTCTTGAACCAGCATGGTTCTTCTTATGTTCTTAAAGCATTCCTTCATTACTTAGGTAACAGGGCAGAATGCCTCTAGAGTTGTGATTACTACAAGGTGTGCATCAGTGAAGTTTTAGATAACAGAAGGGCTCTTTTGGTGGTACACCATTAAAGCTGAAGTTATGAAGACAAGGACATCTGTAATGCACAAGTGTAATAATTCATATCATTGCTTCTATTTCTGGTTGAAGACAAAGTAGTTGGGAAAACAGTCCCCACCAAAGCAGAGAAAGTGCTGCCACCATAAAATATAAGGAATTGGCAATGATGAAATTATGGTCTGTTGTTTAACTGTAATGACTTTGAATTTCCATTTTGTCTGCATGTGTAAGGTTATGTCATCACAGTGCAAGATTTGTATTCCTTGTTAAATCAAAATGAAGAGCTCTCCAAACTAGCTGGCTGGTTATGAATCACAACTAAGAGATGCAGAGAGCCCAATCATGTGCCTTTAGCAAGCAATTTATATCGACAAACTGGCACCAGTGGACAGTATGGCATGCTCAGGGACTGCCCTCCCATTAAGCAGAGTGAAGCAGCCACTTCAGATGGCAGATTATTGGAGGGTGGCAGCAATGTTTTGGAGGAGAGACTTGACTGTCATGTGGCTTGTTCTATGCCTCCTAAGTTAGCTGCTGCCATCAGGTGCAGTGGAGGATGCTGTCCCAACATCAGTGTGAAAGAGATATATATATATCTGTCAGTCCAGTCAGCTTTTGGTTATGGAATGGGAGGGGGTGCCATCTTGTTAGTTGCCTCAGGCAAAAGTTACAACAACACGGAGTTTTGACAGATAAAGGAGGGAGGGGGAGGCGGGGGAGCAGGGTGCAATTGACAGCCCAAGCCTCTGTGGAAAAACTTTTGTAACTTTTAATCTAAAAAATTTGTAGCCACCAAATGCCTGGACCTAACTTTCTGAAATTTCTGACAGACAACTACCCCAACCGATCTACAAAGTGAGCAACTTTCAGACTTCTAACTTTTAAAATAAAAAAGTTATAGGCGTTTCTTTCCTCATTGTTTCAAAAATACCTTGCCACCACATGCCTGGACCTAGCTTTCTGAAATTTCACACACATATCAAGCAAAGTGTTACCTGTAATGTGCCCATGTTTCCTGTTTGTATCTTTAAAAATAAAAAAGTTGGAGGCATAACTGTATTTACCCCTCTACTACCCATTTTTCTAAAATTAATTGCCACACAAGGCAAGCACCTACGTTTCTGAAATTTCACACACTTAGGTCCCAATGTACCACCTACAATATGGCAAAGTTTCATGTGTGGAACTTTAAAAATGAAAAAGTTATAGGCATTCCTGGGTATTTATTAAAAAATTAATTGCCACAAAATGCCTGCACCAATTTTTCTGAAATTTCTCACAGATAACTACTTCTGACACATCTACAAAGTGCCCAAGTTCCATCCTTCTATCTTTAAAAATGAAAAAGTTATAGGTGTTTTTGTAACATAATACTAGGCTATGGGGAAATGCATTCAAAATGGATCGGACATTCAATCCGCGGATCGGGATCGGATCTGATCTGATCCGCCCAACCTCCGATCCAATCCGATCCGACCCCCCAGGTCCGATTCTGATCCGCCATCCGATCCGATCCGGGGGGTCAGTGCACATCCCTAGTGGCAAGTCTTTTGAGGGGAGAGTATTTCAAAGACAGGGTGGCACAACTGAAAAGGCCCTCTTCTTGTTTTCCACTGCCTAATGGATATGGCACCCAGGGATGATCTCAACAATCAGGCTAGTTGTTCTTTAAATCTATCAATTTCCCCCCTTTTAGATACCTGGGCTGTATATGACTTTAACGATTTATTGATTGATTGATTTGATCCAACACTTTGAGTTGTGCTTGGAAATGGACCAGAAGCGGGCAGAGTAGTTTGAATACTAACAAGATATATATTCCATCTGATTGATCCTAGCACTGCATTCTGGGCTGACTGATGTTTCTGAGTCTTCTTCTTCTTCTTCTTCTTCTTCTTCTTCTTCTTCTTCTTCTTCTTCTTCTTCCTCTTCCTCTTCCTCTTCCTCTTCTCCTCCTCCTCCTCCTCCTCCTCCTCCTTCTCCTCTTCCTCCTCCTCCTCCAACTCAAAACAATTCCATTTATTTCAATATCCCTAGATAATGGATGATAGTGGCCAAATTATTTTTGTCCACGAGGCTGAATCTAGGAGCCAGCTCAAGTTTTCATGTTTTACCACATGAGGGAAAGCAGAGTGCACATGCCTGCTTCCTCCATAGGTAGCTTGGTAGGTGATGGCAACATAGCAAATAGACAGCAGCAATTTTGGACACCCTTCTCTGTGCAGCTCTGTTGCCACTTCCTTGTTGCCCTTTTCAGGATGGCAACAGATGGCAGCTAATGGAGAGACGGCTTGAGCATCTGGAGCAGCCCCCAACCTTCATCTAAATGGAGAGGAGAGAGTCCTAGCTACCAGTTGAGTGCCCCAGGCTATAGAGCTCTCGGATGTGCTGAGCCAATCTCCCCTGCACTCTAATGCAATCAGTGAAACTACCCACCACTCATTGCTTGACAATGCCAAGACTGCTGGGCAATGTTGTGTGACCTCTCCACCTGGTACTGGTTCAGCAACTGAGTGTCTTCAGCCATCTTTTGAGAAGGTATTACTGGCAGTTCCACTTTTTTGTTTCCTTGAAAAAAACCTTTCCAGTAGATATTTGTTTTCTAAAATGCGTCCTTGCCAGTGTCTCTTGTTTTCTAAAATAAAGTACAATTGTCTCAGGTCCCTTGTGTTTATTTGCAAGAGTAGCCTTGCTGGCAGACTCTGGCTGACCCCTGCAACTACCGGCTGGGTCCCAATCTTTGTACCCATTGCCTCATGTTCCTCCTCAGTGGAATCCCCAATGGAGCCTGGGGTGACCAATCTCCCCAGTCTTTGTGTTCCACTCTGGATCCTACCATGGTTTAGGCATGCCTGATCTCCCACTTTTGAATTGATCTTCTCATGCGTATTGTTCTTCTTCCCCTCTCTGTTCCTTACATCAGACCAAGGATAGATAATCCCTCCCTCTTCTTTGTTTCAACTCATTGTTCGACTTAGGATAGGCTTCCACCTCCTATTTGTACAAGTCGGCACATAATGGTACTTTATTTGCCCTTCTACTTAAAAAATGAAGTTCTTTGAGTTAAGCCTTGACTTTGTTTTCCTTCCTAGAAGCCTTATGGTAACATTCCAGTATTAGTTCCTAAGTTATCCATGCAGTGTTTTTGTTAATTTAGCAGATATGGTAGTTTCTGAACCACTAATACCAGACTGACAACAACCTGCCCTCCAACAGGAATGGAGCCAAAGGCAGCAGACAAAAAATGTCCCCTGAGCTGCAGCAGTGCAGGAGCTCTAAAGCAGTGCAGAAGCACTGAATTCAGCAGCAAACCACTACAGCGGCTTAAAAGAGACACTTCTATCTTGTTTTCAAGCAAACAAACTGTTGATTTATTTGCTGCTGCCTCTTCATTGAATTTTGTTGGTGAAATAAATTAATCATCCCACCAACCACAAGCCCTCCCTCCTTTCTTTATGCGTTTGCTGATGTTATGGGCACCCCCTCCCCAGCAGTTGCCACATAGAAGAAGAGCATGTATTACTGCTGTGAGTGGAGTGCAAAGGCAGCCACTTACTCTGGGGGTGTTGGATGCACCAGCAGCACTTGAGGAAGCAGCTGTGACTCAGGATGGATGGATTTTGTTAAATCCATTCTGTATGTGTTTCACAGGTTGTCAGGATTGGCTTATGTGCCATTATTTGCTCATTGACAGGATCAGTCTTTTTTTTTAAAAAAAATCAGGATTTTGTTCCGCTAACATTCATTAATGCTAACGTGCATTAGTGCTAATGTGCATTGCCACTAATGTGCATTAGCATTAATGCTCGACAGATCTATAAACCTGTGGAATCCACCTGACTCAGAAAACGTCAGTCTGCTGTGCAATTCACAGCTTAGATTCATAGAAATTTGAACCCATTTGGATCTGTTCTGTATTAATCAGACTTCCCTAGGTTCAGCGTGTGTTTTATTACACTGCTGCACTGGGGGAGGTGGGAGAGGAATGGGCAGCTCTCTCTTGCTGCTTCCATCTCACCACTCATGTCAGTTGCCTTTGCAAAGCAGTGGCCCTGGCCAGATATTCCTGGCTCCATGCAGGCACCATAATGTTTTTAAACCCAAAGCTGGCAATCATAGCTACTCAGGGAATGAGATTGAGAGGCTGGAGACTAAAAAAACAAAGGGAATGGGTGGAGGGATCAGGAGACCCAAAAGTTCATGTATTGATTAAAAATAACTTCCAAGTTATTTGGCTGCAGATCACTAGCAGAGTTTTAATTTTCCAGGTTTATAAAGCAAGACTTGTTCATACATCATGGCTTCAATCCTGAAAGCATATTTGAGATTATAATTTTTGGAGATTAATGGAATAGTTGAGCTTTGAAATGGTTTATGATTGTGGGCTATGCTCTTAACTTATTTTTTAAGTATGTAGTATATACTCAGATGATTCCAGCTGCCCTTTATATGTTTACCAGATTAGTTTTAATATACAATACTAATTTACGATCACTTTGCTACCCAGGTTCCATCTGTTTGTAATTCAGTTGTACAAATTAAGCAACAACAACAACAAAGAAGTTAATTGGGCACAGTTGGTAAACTAATTCTTGATTACTTTATTGTAAAAGCAGACATTGGCACAGAACCCTTGAGGAAATTCTTTTATGCAGCTTATCTTCCTTTTTAAGGAACAGGCATCTATATCAGTATATGATATTTGCAATATTGTTGCAGTTAAAAGTAAGTTGTTGAGACGTTTAAACAGGAACCTGTTGATATTAGACAGAGGGACAAAAGAATTGAATTTAATCTGAACGATTATATCAAGTCTCACCACAGTGAAATCACACTGTGCATAATGAAAATGGTTTTTAATTCTGTCTCTTAACAGATGTTTGTTTCCAAGTTTCATTAAAAGTAATAGAACTAAGTTTAATGGAAAATAATTAAATTCAATGAGATTTAGCTACTAGGAATTCTCATCTGTGTTATTGTGAAGAACTCTAGTTTGAGGGAGAAAGTACCATAATATAAACAAGATTGAAATATTTAATTCCTTATGCTGAAAAAAGAATTAAACTTGCAATGTTTTGTATTGGAAACTTTTTTCAGACCACATGGAACCGTAGTGGGTTCTAGAACCTAGAAGGGTGGTGGGTTCTTCCTTGCTGGAGGTCTACAAGCAGAGGCTGGCTAACCATCTGCAAGAGATGCACTAGATCTTGCATTGAGCAGAGAATTGAACCGGAGAGCCTACAACTTCGGGTTGTGTGGAAATTCTGTTTTGGAGTGAAATCTTGATGGATTTTACCGGTTTGGTCCTGGCAGATTTAACTCTGTTTCCTCCAGCTTCTGTTGACTCGATCTGTAGTGTGTTAATTCAATGTGTATATTTCAGATTTTTAAAAATGGTAGCAGGAATTTGTGCAAATGAGTCTTTAAATTCATGTGAATGGGGCTGTCACTTTTTAATCTTCTTTTTTTAATTGGGGAGGTCTTGCATTTGCACACGTCTGCTTGTTTCCTATATAGCTCCGCAGAGGCATATTCCCATTGTAACTATCCATATCAGTTTCATCTTCTTCATTAAGCCCAGCAGATCTATATCCCCTACTTCTCAAAGAATTTGTTAATTTCATCCTCCACTTTGGCACTCCCCCCCTTTGCTTGGGAAGCCACAAAATGGAGGATAAAATTGACAAGTTTTTTGACGAATAGGGAATATGGGCTAAAGGAAGCAGTGTGTGGAGAGGCTGAAACTGACAAGATTTTTTTACAAGAGGGGAATATGCCACTGCGGGACTACATAGTGGTCAGATGGACTTGCACAAATTCATACTTGTTCAAGACCCCTCAATAAAACAGTATTTTTCAAAAATCTCAATTTGTGCAAATGTCAATACCTGAAAGGGGGCAGGAGAAGATCCCATTTGCACCAATCTCCAGACCCCAAAAAACAAAAGACAAAAACAAAATCCCATTTGCACAAATCATGAGACACAGCCCAAAAGCATGTATATAATGTTCACAAAAAAATACATAAATTTCCAAAATTGGGGGGGGGGGGGTTGGGGGAATCTGCTAAAGTCTGCCACTGCTTTATTGGAATGGAAACACTACAAAATCCCATTGGGCTTAAAAGGAATGGAACTCCCAGCATCCTGCATCCTTATTCCAACTTTATGATTCTATTATTTGTGATGATGAGCACTTGATAAAACCTTGGGAGAGAAAAAGCTCCCCTCAAACGGTGATGTTACTTCATCCAAGTGTTGCATGGCTATTTTTATACCCTCACAACAATTTTGTCTCTAGTGAGGTAAATATTCCCCAATGAAATCCCATGGTTTGTGCCAACCTTGTCACACACAAAGTACTTAAGGCTTCTTCCCTAAACCGTTCCCCCCCCTCTTTTTTGGAAAACCCTGGGAACATTTTTATACCCATGGTATGTTGTCTGGTTTGGGGGACATAAAGACTCTCCAAATGCAAAATCAATATTTTATTCCCCACATTGAGGATTTTTTCTAGAAAGAAAACAGTAAATGGCAAGAGGCTGAGATTTGGGGACATTATGCAGGTGGCAGAAAACAATGATGTCATGGGAGGATCACATTGTCTACTTCTGTGTAAATTCTGTAATGAAAGTGCATTTGGGGTATCCCTCTAGGACACTCTGTTTTAACAGGTTGAAAGAAATAGCACAGAGGAAAAGAGTACATGATTGAAAAACAGCCATATCTTGTTAGCAAGCAATCTTCTCCTGCCTAAATGTTAAGACTTGCTATAATCCTTCTAGGTAAACATTTGACAGTAATAATAATGAATAAGTAAGTGAAAGATTTGAAGATTGTTTACTGTCTAAGAAAATTATGTGAATTGGTACTCTGACTAGCAAAGGAAATTGATGTTTTACAAGACATTGCTCTGAATTAGTGCTTTATTGGAATAGTTTAGCAATGAAAGAACTTATGTGCAGTTAATTTATTACACTTCTACAGACTAGGCATTTTGTGTATTAGACAGTAATTCCATATTTTAGTTCCTTTCAGATATATTCTTATTTGTAAATGAAATTTTATGTTGCTCCCACTCCAAGCTAAGCAGAAGACCAAAGAATTCATTGTCCTTCAAGAAAACCTCACATATCAGTAGAATAGATGAGAATAATGAATAGCTCCAACTTTTTCACAGTACAGTTGCATTTATGAATAGTTACCACTAGGTGGTAGACAGAAACAAATTACAAGTACATTCTGCTTTGTTTGAGAAATGAACAGGAAGGAAAGTGTCAAGGCCAAGAAAGAATCACATGTCTCTGTAGCAGTTAACTTTGTGCATCTGTGGAAAGACCAGCAGCAGCTGAACCCATAGCTGAGTGAAATTATAAAATTTGACTTGATCCCATTAAAGTCAATGAGACTAAAATGTATTAAACCAAATAGCCACATTTTTACGTGAAGAACACTTTGGCCTACCTGGTAATGGGGGGGACTGGAATAGTATTGAGCACAATTCGTTTCTATACTATGCACATTTATTTTGTATTTGCCTGCAGTGGGAACAAATAGGACTTCATATTCTCCATGTTTGAGTTCATGAGCTAATTCAGACAGTGACAAGGTAGAATGATTGCACCCAAGAGGATGAACAGCATAGTAACAGCATTCATGTTCAGAGAGTCCTGTGCACAGTTATAAGCCTCATGGCAAGTTTATATCTATACGTAAGAAGGAAACATGAAAAAGCAGAGTTCCAGATCAGATGGACAGACTCCTCTACAATGTATAGTGGTATGCATAGGACCCTCTAGAAATGGGGCACTGCCAGAGGAAGTGCTCATGGTGCTAAAATTGTGTAGTGCTACCCAAAAACATTGTGTAGCATTCTGTCTTTCCCTCCTTAGCAGATTTTCATGTGGAAAGAAAACAGCCAGAAGAATGAGTGGGCAAACATGGAATAACTGTGAATGTCTCATTGACAGACATCCCATGTACCAGATATGATGGTACAATCAAAGCCTTGTGTGGAAGCCCTCATGTTCTAATGCAAGGGTGCACAGAAGGAAGGGATGGGAAAATTGTTCAGTTTTCATTTTAATGTGAACTTTCCTAATTTTACACTTTTGAATCACGTTGTGAAACAAATATCAGTTATCCTTTGACATTTTCACTTTTCTGAATTTTGTAACAGGGTTGTCCAACCCAAAAACGTATGAACACATGTACATTAGGGAAAATAACATTAAAAATGCATCATACTAGGGAAAAATGCTTGCAAAATGCCTATATTAGATGAAGTGCATACACAAATGATTACGAATTTTCATGTGAACTTTTAATTCCCCAGGTTCAGGACAAACCGAATTCATGACTAGATATATTCTCAAAGTTTGAGATGAACCAAATTTAAGAATACAAAAATGAGAAACAAAGAGAAACTGAAATTGGTAGATTCATCCATCTCTAACAAAAGGTAGATTGGCATTTATTGGTAGATCTCAGGGTGATTTGCAGTATATTGGCAAGAGTTTCTGACTCACAATTGTTTAACAGTAACAACCACTAAAATGTACCCCCCTGACCCAAATTTGACTGT
Source organism: Anniella stebbinsi (assembly GCA_029215795.1). Classification (NCBI taxonomy): domain Eukaryota; kingdom Metazoa; phylum Chordata; class Lepidosauria; order Squamata; family Anniellidae; genus Anniella; species Anniella stebbinsi. The sequence continues at coordinate 54,831,683 of JARDYH010000003.1, forward strand.
TCTAACACTGAACCTATCTACACTACTGCTTTAAAATGGTTTATAACAGTTTTAAACTAGTTAATAACGGTTAACTGGTTTAAAACTGTTATTTATTTATTTATTTATTTTATTTCTAATCTGCCTTCCCATCCAGATCGAGGCGGGGAACAACAATAAATATAAATATAAAAATCATAAAATAGATAAACCATTAAAACAGATAAAATCAAATACATTATTAAAAGCACCTTAAAATTCAACTGGGTAGGTCTGCCGGAAGAGAGCAGTCTTCACGGCTCTCTTAAATTCCAGAAGACTGCTAATTTGTCGAATCTCCTCCGGCAGGCCATTCCACGGTTTTGGAGCAGCAGAAGAGAAGGTTTTAAAGCAGTAGTATAGATAGGCTCAAAGAAAGCTTGGGGGTAAACCAGCTGTGGATCTTTGGGTGTGAAAAAAACCTTTGCGCTTAGCTCTGGTAATGAAAACAGGTTTTTGGACTGAACATTTGGTCAGACAGAACCAAGTCTTTAATTTTAAATACACAGAAGGCCCTGTCCCCCCCAGAGATCATTTTGCAACTGACTTCTACTAAAAACATAGCTCCAACATTCCTATTCACACACCTGTTCTAAAAACCATGCATTCTTCTGCTGAAGCAATATATTTCCATTTCTCAGAATGATTTTTCTCGAGGATATGATTTGTAAAAGCTCAGCCCATGAATGAAAACAGGATTATTTAGAAGTAACGTAGACATCAACAGGGTGTACCTATCTTTAACTGAAAACTTTGTCTTCATGTAGCACATGTGGGCTATTCATGGATTTCATTCTTTTATGTTTTTATAATGTTTTTATTTATTTTCCAAATGCTGATTTGCCTAGGTTACCTTTTCAACAAATGGGGCATTTGCTCTGAATTCTCAAGTATGGTTGCAGAAAAGCAAGAAAGAAAAAAAAGAGGAAAAGCCTTAATGTGTACTGGGGGAAACATCCACCACGAAATTTAATAAAGTAATAAAATGCACAGTGCATTGTGATGAAAACTTTCAGGGGCACATAAATATAGCTTATACATAATACTGTTTTCCTAGGAAGGGAACATCTCTGTATTCTTGGGCATTTTACTATTTTATCAAATTCCATATTTTCCAGCTCCGTTTGAGGCTTTGCCCTTTCTTTCCTTCCTTCCTTCCTTCCTTCCTTCCTTCCTTCCTTCCTTCCCTCCGTCTTGTGCTTGGTGCTGCTCCCCCCACTTGCACAATGGCACTGATGTCAAAATAGAAACAAAAGAAAAGAACATGCGTATCTCTCAATTGAGCAATCAGCAAAACTGAAACTGGTCCAGAATGCGCAGGATCATTACATCATTTCAACTGGAATCTTTTTTTTTAATTGGAGCTAATGAGAGCAAAAGTGGTTTCTGAGGTTTGAATGGAGTTAGCGGAGACAATAATCAGGGTAATGTACTTCACGTGATACGGGCATTGTATGGTTCATAAATGCAACATTTCAGGAGCTGGAATTTCACATTCTGAGATTTGCCCATTAGCAATTGCCTTGTACAGATTATTCTGACTCACTCCATCTGGCAGCTGAAAAGCCAACAGTTAAGAGTCTTCATTTGCTGGAGACCAGTAGAGTACTGCAATTAACTTCATTTGGCATTCAAAGCAGTTGTGTGCAGTTGGTCATTTATGGTTTAGTGAACTGAATTTCCTTCCAATTTGGTCTTCTGTAACTTCTATAATTACTGCACATTGTGAAATATTGTTATTTCCTCAGCTTGAGAATTAAAAGCCTTGAATCAGCCAACTTACTTTGAGCAATGATTCATGAGGGTTTAATTAAAACCAGAGATCTATCCACAAATACATGAAAAGGGGAGGGAGAATCTTTGCCAGTGCACACTTTTGTGCAAAGTGCTCTACAAATCCTGACCTTTGTACTAACTTCTTTTGTAGTCTTGCATTGCAACAAAACAGCTGTAAAGCTTGAAAGGGTGATTAAAATGATTGGAACATTGATGTTATGCTGATTAGAATTTCTGTCTCTGCAAGTCTTCTAGGTGGGTGGTTCAAGGAGAAACCCATCAGCTGATGAAGGCAAATCCACATGAATATCTAACAAGCTATGTTGGGCTTGCTTGATGTATCATGGAATTTATACCACCATTCACCATCCCCTCGATTTCTGATGTTAAGGCTTGAGCTGCACCCAGGCACAAGAGGGAAGTATCAGAAGACTTAGGGGAACCTGAGATCTGCAGAAGTACAAAATATATTTGGGGTGGGGGGGCAGCAGGGAATGCCAAAAACAGGACAGAGAGGACTGTGTGGTCACTGGCTATGAAATACTGACTGTTGGGATGGAAAATGGAAAATGGGGTGGGAAGGAAAATGGAATGGAGTATCCTAAGCAGGCGCTCTCCATACTGGCAAGTTCTGTTGAAGCTCCTCTTGTTCTTCTATGAATGGTGGCCCAACCCTGCTTGTCACAATACCATGTGTTACATGACAGACTTTCTTTCCTTCTCCCACTTTGAATAAAAAATGACTAATTTTAATAAATATCAGTTCCCCAGCCAGTAAGTGCAGATGTTGTCAGGTGTTGTCCCCTCCACCCACCTTGGTTGCTCCAGCTCCCAACCATTCTTAATTGCTGTGGCTTATTATCGCCACATACATCTATGTCTCGCGACATATGAGTGCAATGAGTTCATGGCTAGCAGCAATCCCAGCAACTTACACGGGTACTACTGTAGTTTCCTATAATTTGTTTCATTCTGGTTAGTGTGCATGCTTGGTTGGAATAGTTTTACTAGGCACAACTTTCATGTGAGACTTCCATGTCTGCCATCTGTAGCACTTTTGCATATCAGGGAGAACCTGCTATTGATTTCCATCCCCACTTCTTCAGCTTCTGATCCACCTCCTCTATCTGGCTTTAGCCATCAGTACCAAAACAAGGAATGAAATGGCGTAGTGGAATCCAGGAGAGATTCCTTCATGTCCTGCTAGATAGCTAACTTTAACACAACCAGGATGGGCAATGCTGGGTGCATAGTGAAGCAGTTATCTAACCATTTCTCTGTTACCCCAGTTGGAAACTCTTGCCCAAATTGGCAGTATTGCATTAATGCAGGATCTAGAACTGTTGTTCTGCCAGAAGAAGGATACCACTAGTGGAATGTGATTTTGTATCCTCTCCTCCCCCCCTGCAGCCCCCTGTGTGCCATTCAAATCTGCTCTGGAAGGTTGGAGGATCTCCCAGAGGAGATTTGGAGAGCGCGTGGGAGGCTGTGGGGCAGGGGAGGAGAGGACACGGATGCCTCTGCCAGTGGTGGTTTCCTTCTGCTGGTGGAATGATGATTCTGGATATAATGTGTAGATTGTGATACTTTTCTGGCTCTTAATGATCAGTTTGCTCCACCCTGCTGGACTACTACAGCGTCTTTCAAAACATCCGATGGTTGATGATGGTTGATTCCGTTCCAGTAGCTTGTCCCAGCTGGTGTTTTGTCTCCTTGCTTGGTTGCTTATTCCTGTTTGGCTGTTTCCTTTGCTCCAAACATCCATGAAGGTTCTGAAATTGCCCGGGAGGAAGCCTGGTTCTGCCACTGCCTCCTGCCACCCCTCAAAAGGCACAACACAACCCTTGGGATGCTCCAAAGCAATTACCAGCAAAGTATACTTGTCAGAGATTGGAGATACTTCTGAACATTGCAAAATTCAAACAACCTGACATGAAGAGGATCGCTACTCCGGCTATTTCAGTCTCTGGCACCACAGATAGCATGAAAATCTAAAAAATATTCTTGGCTATATACTTTACTACCTTCTCCCTGGAACATATTCCTAGCTAATATAATTTAAATTGCCCAGACATCACTTGTGGATGATGCCTCTTTGCCTGTCTGGCTGATAGATACTGTGGCGGCTGCAGATTACAACACATTAATGACAGAGCAAGATCATTTGCATCATCAAGACTGGAAGCATCTGCATCCCAGGCTCTTGTAAATAGCACTAATCTGCTTTCCAAGAAAAGACTGCAGGCTACCTAACTTGGGTTTGTGGGATGTATTTCTGAAAAGCACTGTAAGATTTGCATTAAGATTGAATGCTGGAGAGATTTATCTCCATGCAGGATTGCGTCTGATTGAAGAAATATAAAGTGTTGTGAACACTCCATACTTATCACCAGAGTATTAACAACATAAAGTTTCCCCATAGCTTTCTATATATATATATATATATATATATATATATATGCTTAAAATGTTATTCTGATCAGCAGGCAGTCTAAAGTACAGCTCATAAACCATCCTGAGGAATAAGCTTCACAAAAATATTTCTAAAGCTGCATTGAATCAGACCTTAGCAGGACTCAGGAGTCCTTAAACGTCACTCGTAATTATACCTCTCAGCCTTCTGATAAGAAGTTGTAAGTTTCCTCCTGTCTTTTGCTGAGGATCTGGTCAGGCAGACATTCAGAAGGACTTGGGAGCAAGCTTTAAGTGTATATGCATAGGATCGCGGCATTCGTATCTCCACTTGTGTAATTAACTTTGCAATAATAATAATAATAATAATAATAATAATAATAATAATAATATGTATTTGTAGCCCGCCTCTCCCTCCGGATCGAGGCGGGGAACAACAACAATATAAAACATAAAAATCACAACAGTTAAAAAAAATAAAAAAAAATAAGAGAAAAAATACAACATTAAAAACATCTTAAAATTCATCTGGATAGGCCTGTCGGAAGAGGACAGTCTTCATGACTCTCTTAAATTCATGAAGACTGTCAATTTGTCTAACCTCCTCCGACAGACCATTCCATAGTCTGGGAGCGATGGAAGAGAAGGTCCTCTGGGTAACACCCGCCAGCCTAGTTCTGGCTGGCTTGAGTAAGTTCTTCCCAGAGGACCTAAGTGTGCGGGGCGGATTGTACGGGAGAAGGCGATCCCGTAGGTATCCTGGACCCAAACCATGTAGGGCTTTAAAGGTAATAACCAACACTTTATACTTCGCCCGGAAACTGATTGGCAGCCAGGGAAGCGATTTTAAAACTGGTGTGATGTGATCACCCCTAGGTGTACCGGTGACCAACCTGGCTGCCATATTTTGAACAAGTTGAAGTTTCCGGACTAGGCACAGAGGTAGCCCTATGTACAGCGCATTGCAGAAGTCGAGCCTCGAAGTTACCAGTGCGTGCACTACCGTCTTTAGGTCTTCCAACTCTAGGAAGGGGCGCAGCTGGCGTATCAGCCGAAGCTGATAGTAGGCACTCCTGGCCGTCGCATCAATCTCAGCTGTCATCTGGAGCGACGGATCCAGGAGTACCCCCAAGCTGCAAACACAATCTTTCAGGGGGGGTGTAAGCCCATCCAGAACTGGTTGACACACCTCCAGACCCAGTTTGGGGCCTTTGACAGCAAGCACCTCCGTCTTGTCTGGATTCAGCTTCAGTTTGTTTTTCCTCATCCAGCCCATTACCGCCTCCAAGCATTCATTCAGAGGAGACACACTATCCTTAGCTGACGATGTTGTCGAAGGCATAGAGAAATATATTTGGGTGTCATCAGCGTATTGATAGCACCCCGCCCCATGCCTCCGGATGATCTCTCCCAGCAGTTTCATGTAAATGTTAAACAGCATTGGGGAAAGGATGGCACCTTGTGGTACACCACATAGCAGCTCCTTTTTTGAAGAGCAGCTATCCCCAAGCATCACCATCTGGAACCTGCCCGAGAGATAGGATCAGAACCACTGAAGCACAGTGCCCCCGATTCCCAATTCCCCCAGGCGCTCTAGAAGGATACCATGGTTGATGGTATCGAAAGCCACTGAGAGGTCCAAGAGTACCAGCAGGGACACACTCCCCCTGTCGATACTAAGGCGTAGATCATCTACTAAGGCGACCAAAGCAGTCTCAACTCCGTATCCTGCTCTGAAGCCGGTTTGAAATGGGTCTAGAAAATCAGTGTCATCCAAGACTGCCTGGAGTTGAAAAGCAACTGCTCTCTCGATCACCTTGCCCAAAAATGGAAGATTTGATACTGGCCTGTAGTTATTAAGGTCCAGGGGATCCAGGGAGGGCTTTTTTAGAAGCGGCCTTACCACCGCCTCTTTTAAACATGATGGAAAACTCCCCTCCCTGAGAGATGCATTAATGATATGCTGTAGATGTGATCTAACTGCATCTCCTCCCTGGACGACCAGCCAGGAAGGACAGGGATTGAGAGGGCAAGTCGTCTTCCTCACTCATCCAAGTACCTTGTCCACATCCTCAGTACTCACTAACTGAAACTGATCAAGTGTAATCCTACTCGCGGAGTCACTGGACACTCCACTGTCAACCTCTGCTATAACAATGGCATCTAAGTCGGCTCTTATCTGAGAGATTTTATCTGAGAAATGATCGTTAAAGGCATCACAGCGAACTGCCGAAGGCTCTAAAATCGGATTCAGGGGAGAAGGAGCCTGAGTTAGACCCCTCACCACCTTGAACAGTTCTGCTGGATGTGAATTCGCAGATGCAATGCGTGCAGAGAAGAAAGCTTTCTTCGCTGCACGTATTGCCACTCCATAGAAACGAAGATGTTCTTTATGTCGTGTCTTGTCAGATATAAGTCGAGTTTTCCGCCATCGGCGCTCCAGTCCTCCTTTCCGCTTCAACTCCCTGAGGTCTTCTGTATACCAGGGCGCCCTATTAGAAGCGGGCCGGAGAGGACGCTTGGGGGCGATCGTGTCGATAGCCCTAGTTAGGTCTTGATTCCATCTATTGACCAGGGCTTCTACAGGATCGTCGACGATACCAGCCATGGAACCCTCCAAGGCTTTCTGGAATCCAGAAGGATCCATCAGCCTTCAAGGGTGGACCATCTTAATAGGTCCGCCACCCCTGCAGGGATGGGTGGTAGCCGTGATACTAACCCTGACCAGAAAATGGTCTGTCCATGACAATTCGGAGGTATTCAGTACCTCCGCCCACAGATCCGTCTGTTCGGAACTGAAAACAGCGTCGATAGTGTGACCTGCTGAATGTGTGGGTCCAGAGACCAATTGGGATAGGCCCATGTTTGTCATGGATGCCATGAACTCCCGAGCTCCACCTGACAAACCGGCCTCGAATGGGATGTTGAAATCGCCCAGGACCAAGAGCCTGGGCGAATCCAACACCAGCTCCGAGACCAGTTCTGTGAGCTCGGCCAGGGAGTCTGATAGGCAGCGGGGTGGCCGGTACACTAACAGAATCCTTAGTCTATCCCTGGTCTTCAGACTCAGGTACACACACTCGATGTGATTCAGTTGCCGGACAGGATGTCTGGTCAGGTTAAGATGGTTTTTGTAGACCACAGCTACTCCGCCCCCCCCCCCCCGCCCACTTTCCCTCACCTGCTCACTAACATAGTACCCAGCTGGGAGAGCCTGAGCCCATATCGGGCCACTGTCATCTCCCAGCCAGGTCTCTGTGAAGCATGCCAGGTCGGCCTCCTCTTCTGTGAGGAGGTCATAGATTATGCTTGTTTTGTTTTTAACCGACCTGGCATTGTAAAGGAGCAAGGAAAGGTTCTGTGGGTGGCCTGGATCATTCCCCAAGATCCCCGGGGTAGCAGGGCGACCGGAAGGTAAGATGGGTATTAAATATCCATCTCTCCTTCCCCTGTAACGGCATTTCGTCCTGCTATCGCCATATCTCCCTCTGCCCCACACAACAGATATTGATGCTCCCAGACACATTTCAGTCACCTCCAAGATGTCCCGTCGTCTCTCTCTCGCACGCAAGAGAGAGAGAAAGAGGGGGCGGGGGTTAGTGCAAAGATGTCCGCTGCACTTTGTCTTTCTTTCTCCCCCCACTCACACCGCCGCTGTTCTCCCGCGGCCAGTTCACGGCTGCCTTCGGTCGTCCCGTCTCTCTCGTGCGCGCAAGAGAGAGAAAGAGAGGGGGCGGGGGTTAGTGCAAAGATGTCCGCTGCACTCTGTCTTTCCTTCTCCCTCCACTCACGCCGCCGCTGTTCTCCAGAATGGGCAATGTACGTGGTGAATCAAAGTGCAAGGGATGTATGGAATTTAGCTCCAGAAAGGGAAGGGTAATACTAGGAAAAATAGAAATCAGGTGGCATCCTCCTGATCAGTGGATTCCTGTAAACTAGATCCCAGAATAGTCATTCAGGTCCCCTCTACAAGGACTCGCTTTTGCGCCTGGTTAGGCGATTATGCGCATAATCGCTGAAGCGCATTTACGCCTAATACCTCTGCACGAGAGGCTGCGAGAGGCGGTGAAGCGCATTAATGGATGACCAAAATGCACTTTACAAGTAGTTAATGCGCATAAGCGCTTGTTCACATAGTCAAAATGCGCTTTAACGGACGGAGCAAAATAAAACTCGCTGTTTAACGCGCATTCGATAATGCGGATAATCGGAGAGATAACACGCCTCTACACCCGATTTGCGCTCCGTTCTTGTAGAGGTAAATTTTTTTAAGCGCCTTGAAAGAGCTTTAAACCTCTCTTGTAGAGGCAGCCTCAGATTCAGGCACCCAGATTGATGGTATAAAAAGAAACAGGGAACACATTCCACTTTCAGTTAATTCAAAACCATCTGATGACAGGGCCTGTTCAAAGGTAAAATATTTTCCTGGTAGTGGTCTACAGTTTGAAGGTTAACAAAGACATACTGCCAAGTCAAACAGAGAAATGTTAGACCTCATACATTTTATTCCAGGGGCTGGCTCAGTGTACATATTGTTTTGGGTGACTTGTGACTTATTTACACAGACATGATCATGCTGAAACATTCAGGGAGGATTTTGTCAAAAACAAATTCACTTACAGGGGCCGTATAAGTATAACAATATTTGTCAATGTGTGAGCAGGGCTGTTCGATCCTGATTGTGGTGGCATTCATGAGTAGCCATGCTGTGGGTTATCCATCAAAGGTATGCTATGAAACTTGTGTCACTCCATGCCTCCAACCAGTGGAGGATAGTGGCTCTGATTTTGGTGGGGCTGTGAATCCATCCTGGGTTTCAGTCAGAACCAACCAGAGCTCTAAAGGAGTTATTCAGATGCTGGACCCAATTTGGCAATATGGTTCAGCATGCAGCTTGGATAGCATGTGTAAATTGTCACCCTATTTGGCAATGTGTAACCCTAACACCCTCTTCTCTCTCTGTCTCTGTCTCTGTCTCTCTCTTTCTGACACCCCTTCTCTCTCTCTCTTCCCCTCCCTTCCTCTCCTTTTTTCTGACACCCCTTTCTCCCTCCTTGTCCCTCTCTTTCTTCTTCCCTGCCCAGTGGGCTTCTGGAGGAGGGAAAAACTGTTCTTGCCAGGGCTCTCAACTGATCACTTGAAGAGGGCTTTTGAAATTAGGCAGGGGTCTGCAGGTTGCTCATCCCTGACATAGACTGTGGGAGTTAGTGGGACCATGTTTAGTCACAGTGATAAAATGATGCAGCAAAGGCATTGAATACATTTGAGACAAACTGGAATTTTGCATGTTGTTGTTGTTGTTGCTTATAAACTAACTTATACCAATAATTTCAAATGCTAATGAGTATGCATTTTAATGCCCTTGTCTTTAGGCATATAATTTGAAGACATAGTGTTTATTCACTGCTCTTGCCAATATGCTTCTTTATTTTTCATAAGTGAAAGACACAGATATTTTGACACCATACCCAAAGGAAGATGGGGATCTGCAAGACTAACATCAACAGCAGTAGATTTCATAGAATCATAGAATCATAGAATAGTAGAGTTGGAAGGGGCCTATAAGGCTATTGAGTCCAACCCCCTGCTCAATGCAGGAATCTACCTTAAAGTATCCCTGACAGATGGTTGTCCAGCTGCCTCTTGTCTGCCTCACAGATGGTTGTCCAGCTGCCTCCCTAGGTAATTGGTTCCATTGTCGTATTGCTCTAACAGTCAGGAAGTTTTTCCTGATGTCCAACCGGAATCTGGCTTCCTGTAACTTGAGCCCATTATTGCGAGGTGTAGGGTGCAAATAAAGAGACGAGACAAGAAAGTTGGGTATAAAATGGGCCACTTTTATTCAAGATCTGCAGAAGGGGGTAAAACCTATGCGGGCATCCTCTCTTGGCCTCTTCCAGGCCAAATCTTAGGAATGGGCGAACGATTCTCTGACCTCAAGGTGGCAGCATACGTTCGCCACCCCTTGGTCTTCCCCCATATGGGGTTGGGAGGCCTTCCTTTGTCACAACACCCGTGCCGCAGGGCTCCGAATGTGTGAGTAGAGTTGGCCTCAAAGGTAAACCTTATTCCCATGATCTGGTGCCGCGGGACTCCCAGATGTGGGCCTCAGGTATTACCCTTTACCTCAACGGTGCCTGAGAATGTTCACCATTTGAAAACGCCCCTAAGGATGCCCGCACCTACCGTCAAATGAAAGTGACCGAATTAATACAAATCCACCTATTTAATACTCCCCCGCTGTATCACAGTATGAAGTAGGCGAAAAAACTCCTAACCAAATTAGGAAAAGAGTAAAAAAATCCTACTTGGCCTCCTAATGACAACCGACTAGCCCATTCTGTCTACAGGGAGGGGAGGGAGGGAGCTGCGCTTGGAAGAAGAGGGCGGGCAGGCCCGTCAGCCGGCTATTTAAGCCGCTCGGCTCTGCCCCGCCCAGTGGCACCATCTGTATGCTCCAATCCGAAGCATCCACCTCATCTCTTCCCCCCCCCCCCCCGCAAATATCATCCCCCGCCAACTGGCTGGGGATTTCACTTCTGTGTCCTGCATTCTGGGTTGATCGAGAAAAGATCCTGGCCCTCCTCCGTGTGACAACCTTTCAAGTATTTGAAGAGTGCTATCATGTCTCCCCTCAGTCTTCTCTTCTCCAGGCTAAACATGCCTAGTTCTTCTAATCTCTCCTCATAGGGCTTTGTTTCCAGACCCCTAATCATCCTCGTTGCTCTCCTCTGAATACGCTCCAGATTGTCTGCATCCTTCTTGAAGTGTGGTGCCCAGAACTCGATGCAATACTCAAGATGGGGCCTAAACAGTGCTGAATAGAGGGGAACAAGTACCTTGCACGATTTGGAAGCTATACTTCTATTAATGCAGCCCAAAATAGCATTTGCTTTTTTTGCAGCCACATCACACTGTTGGTTCATATACAGCTCGTGATCCACAACAATTCCAAGATCCTTCTTGCTTCTCGTATTGCTTAGCCAAGTATCTCCCATCTTGTAACTGTTCATTTGGTTTCTTTTAAATTTCTATTAAATTTCATTCTGCGCTTTCAGCAGACACACACACGCATATGGCACTACACTGAAGAAACTTTAATTTCACATTTATAGTGAAAGCTTGTTTGGTTGTATGTCTCAAAAGTGGTGGGGACAGGAGGCAGGGCCTTCTCAGTTTTGGTGCCCTGTCTCTGAGGCCAATCTGGCACTATTTCTTTTTTCCTTTGTGACTTTTTCATTTGCCCAGGTCTCTTAGACTTGTTAATTTTAATTGACTTTTAAGCCCTGATTTTGACTTTATTTTATGTGAAATTTAAATGGCTAAAGAGCAGCAAATAAATTATTTAAATAATACACATATGAGAAAAAATGTGATTTATTTACAAAAGCACTCTAGTTTCTATTATTACATTTGACATAGGTTGAATAGAATAACTGTTTCCAGATGTAGTAATCAATTATTGTCTCCTAAATGTGGAATTTGATTGTCTTTTGGACTGCTCTCCTAAAAGGCAAAGAAAGTTGGGCTGCTCACCCAAAATGTTTTATCCAGGACTAGGAATTTCACAGGCATGCAATTTGGGGATTGAATCCAATGACCTTCCTTCTGCTTGCCCCTTCAGACCTCCATTCACAGACCATGAGGCTCTTATTGGACCCATTCACTGAGCGCTGCATGGCCTGAGAATGGGGGTTGGCTGCCTGCTCCTTCCCTGAGCAACCATTTTTATGCAAAATGGCAGCTTGGATCTTTCCCAAAAAGTAATGTTGCATATACTGTGGCCTTAAAGGGGCCATCTATGGAAAGTTTTGGGCTAGGCACTCTTGCTTTCATTTGCACAGACCATCCTCAGGCATCCCATCAGTATATGTATAGTAAAAGAAGGGTAAGGGGAACCAGGTGGGCAGGCAGGGCAGGAGTGCACTTACACCTTTATATGCAATAGATCACTTCAGGGGAGAGGTATCATCTAATCCAGCACTTGAACCCTTGTCAGTGGAGTCATACTTAGGAAGACCAACTTAATAAAATGTTTTTTCTTAATTTATGCGACCTAGCCTTCTGACAACAGATCATATGACAACAGATTTTAAAAGAGCATGTGAGATTCCTCTCTTATTTGTGCCCTAAGGCAATAGCAAAGACATAATAATAATAATAATAATAATAATAATAATAATAATACATTTATTTCTTACCTGCCTCTCCATTTGGATCAAGGTGGGGAATAGCAGTAAATATAAAATATGATAAAATACATAAAACTGATTAAAAACATGGTACACATTATTAAAATAGCAATAAAACATCCTAAAAATATCCTAAAACATCCTAAAACATGGAATGTTTGGGACGCCTAAATGAAATCCTTACAAAATGCCAACCTAGTGCATTATATTTTACATGTTTCTTCAGTGCAGCAATTTAGAATTTTTGTCCTTGCTCTTTTGTCCTTCGGTTGTGAAACAATGTTCTTGATTTTCTACTGTTTAACTAGTTGACATGCCATCGAATTTCACAGGGATGAATGTATTTTGGGAGGCAGGAAGCATTTGTCTTTCCTGATTGCTGTCTCTTGATTTTTGCTGGTTTATATTTGTCTGTGTCACACACTAAATATCCTTTTGCGCATCAAGAAATATGGAAATTTGACTAATGCAGTCTGCAGTTTGGGGATCATTAAGGGTGTGATCCATTGTTAGCTAGTAATTGGCAGTATGCAAAAGATACGTTAAAAAGCTATCTGAGATCCTAGGGATTTAAATGATGGGAAAAGAAAATGAAACTCTTCAAAATGGGATACATTGAAGGAAAGGAACTGCCTTTTCTGTTTACATGAATATGATTATAACATTTCTGGGTATAATGCTACAGCTCAGAGTCATGCCAAATAAGCCTGTCCCTGAGCCACCAAATTCATAACTGGAACAAGTTGTAAACATCCCCAGGATTTGGAAATAGCTGATTGGTTAAGTTCTGCTTAACAAATAGGATGGCTTATTGAATTTCCTCTGAAAAACATGGTGAAAAGAAATGAAATATAAAAAAATGGAGCTTCGGAATAAAACACTTTATCAAATAAATAACATGTCAGACCTTATAGTCTACTGACTGTTCACAAAGAATATTAACAGAACCAGGTAGCTGAACATTACTCCTACCAACAGAAAGATTTCTTACAAATGTGATCTTGTAGCTCTTTCATTAACCTTACCCTCCTACACAACCAGTCTGAACATAAATGTCATTTTAATGCATTTGCTGTTTCCAACAATGGGTATAATTCCAAGTTTAAGGCTTTTTCACTTAGTAAAACCATCTGCTATTACCTAATCTTAATTTCTATTATTAAATGTCATATAGGAATAATGCAAGACCAATTATAATGTTAATGCTGTGTTTGGATTCTTAAAGAGACACTTCCCTTTTTCTTCCCTTCCCTTTCCCCCCATTAAGTTGGTGTTGTCTCAATGCCTAACACAGCCTGCAGTTTGACTGAGGAAAGGTGGTATTCCTATCAATCCTTCTTGTAAAAGGCAAAAGACTGCAAGAATATGGAAGAATACTTCAAGTGAATGACTGGCTATGTATATATTTCAGTTTGGACTGAGATGAAAGTGATTTTTGGTAGCCATTGCAGGAATGGACGGCAAGATTGAAGAGACGATACGGTAAATTGGATTTAAACAAGGGCCACATTTATTAACGCACATGGTAGATGGAGGCCTAAGTGGGCATCCTGTCTTTGGCCAACATCTTGGCCATAATTGGGATCCGGTGAGCCATTCAATATCCTGGTAGGTGTCGCTGGTTCGTTCGACACGTACCAGGATTCCCTATTTGGGGAAGGTAGGCTTTCCTATGTCACCTCCCCTCAGGTTGCAAAACTCAGAGTGAGTAAATAAGGTTGGCCTCAGAGGTAACCCTTATCCGCACACCTGGTGCCGCAGGACTCCCAGGTGAGGGCCTCAGATGTCACCAATCACCACAATGGTGCCTGCGAATGCTCACCAAACCTGTACAATGCCCACACACCTTCCCTCAATTAAATGTGACCAAATTCAACCAATTAACCTATTTAGCACTCCTCCATTGTCTTACAGTGTGAAGTAGGCAAAAAAAAAAGAAACAAATAAAGTTTGAAGGTGAAAAATTCCTACCTGGCCCCCGAAAAGGCAGCCAGCAAGCCCACACTGTCTACAGGGAGGGAGGGAGGGTTCCGAACAACAAACAAAGGTAGGAAGGGGAGCCACGGAGGCCGGTTAAATAGGCCTACAGCTCCACCCCCAGCTGGTGGCCCCATACGGAGGCCACCAATGGCTGGCCTCCATGCATCATCCTTGCTGCCACTCGCAACAGCCTCCGCCCGCACAGGCAAGCCGGGAGTGGCAGGAAGGGCCTTTGTGGATTTTAAAATTTACGTATCTTCAGGATCAGCATCACAGAAGATTGGTTATAAGCCAAATCAAATGTCAGACGTAGGTAACCTGGTGCCCTCCAGATATTTTGGACTACAACTACCTTAAGTGCCAGCCAGTATGGCCAATGGTCAGGGATTATGGGGATTGCAGTCCATCCTGAAGGGCACCAAGTTGCCTATACTTCATTTAATGCCCGATGACTAACACAATTGGCTTCACAACATATTTTGACAGATATTGAATTGATGCCCCAAATATATTTTAATTAGCCACCATTTTCTAATATTTCAATTTAGGCTTCTAAAAAGCTTTGGGATGAGTGATAAGCCTACTATTAGGTTGCACTCAAAATGTCATCAGCATTGGTATACTGTGCAGCTGCAAAAGTGAGTTTGGACTGGTGATGTTGATTGCCACACTTAGTTTAATGATGAAAGTTGATGTGTATTACTTAGGTACAGACCGATTTGGATTCAACATGTCAAAATATTTTTCATATAAAAAAATCTTGAAATAACCAACAAATTTCCTTCAATTAACCTCAAAACCTGAGAAATCTGCTTGACTAAAATACTAAGATATATTTATTTATTATTTATTTATTTATTTTATTACATTTGTATACCGCCCCATAGCCGAAGCTCTCTGGGCAGTTTACTTAAGATTAAAACAATTAAAAACAATATACAAAAATTAAAACAGCAAAAACATACAATATACATACAATATACACATATATTTAAAACCACTATAATAACTTTTAAAAGCTATAAGCCTAAATACAAAACAAACCCAGGCTCATCAGATATTGCTAAATGCCTGAGAGAAGAGGAAAGTCTTGACCTGGTGCTGAAAATATAACAATGTTGGTGCCAGGCGGGCCTTGTCAGTGACATCATTCCACAATTGGAGGGCCACCACAGAGAAGGCCCTTTCCCTTGTTACCAACCTCCGAGCTTCCCTCTCTGTAGGCACTCAAAGGAGGACCTTAGATGTTGAACGTAGTGTACGGGTAGGTTCATGTCGGGAAAGGCGTTCCGTCAGGTATTGTGGCCCCAAGCCATGTAAGGCTTTATAGGTTAAAACCAGCACCTTGAATCGGGCTCAGAAACATACAGGTAGCCAATACAAGCAGGTCAGAGTAGGTTTTATATGCTCGAACCTTCTGGTCCCAGTTATCAATCTGGCCACTGCATTTTCCACAAGCTGCAGCTTCTGAACTGTCTTCAAAGGCAGCCCCATGTAGAGTTCATTGCAGTAATCTAACTTGGATTATTGATTTTCTTCACCATTTCTGTGAATTGTATACTCCTAACTAGTTCATATTCCTCTTAAGTCAACAAAGTTCTGTTTTAGAGCTTTGTTTTAATTCCATACAATCAAAATTATTTTAAGTCCTTTTATACAGTTTAATTTCTTTAAATTCCTAAGCAGCTCACTTTAAAATACAATATTACAATATCAAAACTAGTTAAAATAATAAATAATTTAAACATTACAATAACAGAACAATAAAACAGTGTGGTAAGTCCCTCAGAGGTCAGGAAAAAATATGTGAATAAGGGTGCAATTATTTGCATGTTTAGGCAGAAAAAAGTCCTACAACTCCCAGAATTCCCCATGCTGGCTGGGGAATTCTGGGAGTTGTAGGACATTTAGGGCTTAAGTGTGTTTTCAAGAGGCATGTATAACTTGCCACCACTTGTGCCTCTCAAACCAACATGTGGAAGAATGTTCCAAAGGATGGGTGGCACCATGTGCCAGTTTCCATTCAAAATAATGGAATGTTTGTGGAAGTCAATGCAGGAAGTTAGATAAAGTCCTGGTAGAAGTGTGTGTCTCAGTACAGCATATAAGGTCTATGAATTAGTGGATAAAATTCTTGACTTGAGCCCAGATGACAGATTTGACTTGAGTCCTTGGATGAGCATCAAGTCTGTATGGCATTAATTAAATGGCTTCACTGAATGTATGTTTCAGTCTTGTAAGTAGACTATGAGGATAATAATACTTCACAATCTGACAGCAAAGCTCTGTGGATAAAAAAAAATGAGCAGTGTTTTTTTTAGATATTATGGTAAGAAAAACTGTAGATGGATCTAGACTGGCAGACAGACATCAAGTCAGACTTTGATTCTGATCTATATAACGTTTGCTATTTCTCACAGGTGCTTTAAAATTTAAAACTTCTCTGCTACATGGGTAGAATATATGTGTGAATTTCTTCTTTTGATTTTGAATTCAGATCTTTTCCGAAAAGTAAAGCACTTTACATATATTATGCATCCAGATACAAAATATAAGAAAAACTCAGCATACAACGTCTCTATATAATCTAGGCCAATTTGCATAACTATGCTGATGGGGTGGGTTGGAATCAACCTGGAGGGGGGCTTGAAAAGTGGGTCAGCTGATCACAGGCTTGGGGGAAAAATGGGGGCATACATTGGGGGGCAATGCAGACTAGTTCATCAGAGGAACAATGCACAAATATTTCAGGGCAATGGGTTGCATCCGATGGATGCAGTAGCAGAAAGCATTTCTTCTTGTGCAAGGTGAAGCACCTGATTTTTGCCAATCCGCCTGACCCACCAAAGCCCCTCATGAAAGTTGAGAGATGCTCTGGAACAGCATGAGATATGGTGCACAGGACTGCAGTAGGGAGGAAGGTTTGGCAAAAAATGGGTGCCCAATCTTCTTGGGCCCAAACCATATTTCCCCATCATCTACAGCTAGCAGGGCCATTGACCTAACTCTTTCCACTAGTGCAAAGCCACCATTGGATACAACCCAATGTTATAGCTATTGATCTATATCAGGGATGGATGGACAACCTGTGGTCCTTCAGATATTTTGGCCTTCAACTCTCATCATACCACACCATTGGCTATGCTGGCTAAGGCTAATGGGAGTTATAGGTCAAAAGAGCTTGAGGGCCACAAGCTACCCATCCCTAATCTAAATGGTTTTATCTGGGCTAGACTCATTCAAGCAGAATAATGTCCTAGCATGGGATCATGTGTACAGTAAAGATTCCTTTTTTCTTGAGCTCTAGCCTATTAAGATCCAAGCCACAATTTAATCAACTAGCTATAAACTAGTCTATCTGTATTCTTTGGGATTAGGCCATCTCCACTTTGTGGATGTCATTTAGTTTCTGTAGAGACTCAAGAATATGAGTGATCATGAATAGTGACTATTGGTATGCAGGGGATGGTGCAAATGCCAGGCAGAAGTAAATGCTTTCATTTGAAATCATTTAGCAGCTGTTTTTCTATTGATTTAATGTTTACTGACTTCCTGTTTCCTTCCTGCCTGCAGTTATTATCTACTGCTTTGCAATTTGTGAGAAATCTTCTTCAGGCAATACCTTTTTTATGGATTGTGTAATGCATCATTACAATTAAGAGCCTTTTCTTTTGAGTAGGGATGGTGCTGAATTTTGGAATTGCAGGGGTTCAGAAAAATAACTCCCCCTATTTCGGAATGACACACTAATTAAAAGTTGAGTAAAGTGTCACTTATAAGGTTGTCTTGCTTGTCATAACCTTGTCTTGCAGCTGCCATCCCTCAGAATTATCTGCCACTGTTTTCTCTGCTTTCTCCTTTCCCAAATGTACCTTGAAAAGGGGACAAGGAAAATGGGCAACAAGAAAAGCTGGAGCAGTAGTGCAATACAGAGATTTGTAGTTTTAATCCACATCGATAAAAGGATTGAGCCCAAAAAAAATAAAAAAGCAATGCATCCCAGCATTCCCAGAACAAATGGTGCTTCTGAGCATGCTCAGAAACCCAGAGCCGATCTACACAATAGGTAGAAACATTTTAAATGGCTATTTTTTATGTTTTTAAGTAATCCATGTTAATACATGTTAGGTCACATTGTGCTGTACTTACGTTTTAGTCTATCGTTTTAGCAAAGTTTAAATCATATAGTTTGGTCTCATGCTGTTGTTTGAGTCTTTTCTTATGTCTCGTTTTGCTATTTCTTTCTTTAACATGTCCACTTCCTACTCTCCTGTACTTCCTTTCCCTTGGTTTCCATGGCATCAATCAGTGTTGAAACGCATGCACTGATTTAACAATGAAAACAAGAAGAAAAAAGAATACAATCATTAAGAAGATGTATTAGAAAAATAAAATTACCAAAGCGTCAGTAGAGTAGTAAAGGCTAACCACCACAAGGGAAGGCAAATGCAGCAACTAAGCACTTGGGGGCCGGAAATAAAGGACACCCCCCCAAGTATTCCATTGGATAACAGTGCTTTGAATTAAGCAGCAAGAAAATGGTAAGAAAGAACACACTACACCTTATAAAACGATATACTTATAGAAAAATCTTAACAACTCTTCACAAATCGGTGCAAAAAACAATGAATATAAAACATTCTGCAACATGCATTGTGTGCCCAAATGCTTCCTCGAAACCAAACAAATATGTTACAAAGCTTCTGTGTAGATCAGTGCAAAATACTGAGAAGTGAACGATGAGCCTCTGCTCGCCTCAGCCTCATCTATTCACAAAGTTGCTTCTTCTTCTTCTTCTTCTTCTTCTTCTTCTTCTTCTTCCTCCTCCTCCTCCTCCTCCTCCTCCTCTTCCTCCTCACAGTTTAAGTTTAGAAAAGGTGGTAGGAAGAAAAACAGCTGGGAAGGCTAAGAAGGGTGGAGGAGGATTGTTGGGGGATCTTTAGACATGGTCCTGAATTTCCAAAAAATCAGAAAAAGTCCTTCAAACTTCTGATCAAATTATAGTCAAGTACAGATTTTAAAAAAATATTTATTCCATTTATATACCACCCCATAGCCAAAGCTCTCTGGGCGGTTTACAAAAATTAAAACTTTGAACATTAAAACACAATATACAACCATAAGAGCAGAAAAGCAGACAACATATAAAAACAGTATACATTTAAAACAACTGTGAAGTGTCAGCCAGGCCTAAATATAGTTATGGGGTCAATTAAAAACTCAGCATATGCTGTTAAATGCATGGGAGAAGAGGAAAGTATTGACCTGGTGCCGAAAAGATAACAATGTTGGTGCCAGGCAGACATCGACGGGGAGACCATTCCATAATTGGGGGGCAACCACTGAGAAGGCCCTCTCCATTGTTGCCATGCTCCAAGCTTCCCTCAGAGTAGGCACCCAGAGGAGGGCCTTAGATGTTGAGCGTAGTGTATGGGTAGGTTCATGTCAGGAGAGGTGTTCCATCAAGTATTGTGGTCCCCAAGCCATGTAAAGATTTATAGGATAAAACCAGCACTTTGAATTGGGCTCAAAAACATATAGGCAACCAATGCAAGCAGTCCAGGGTCGGTTTTATATGATCAAACCTGTTGGTCCAGGTTATTAATCTGGCTGCCACATTTTGCACAAGCTGCAGCTTCTGAACCGCCTTCAATGGCAGCCACACATAGAGTGCATTGCAGTAATCTAACTTGGAGGTTACCAGAGCATAGACAACTGAAGCCAAGTTATAGGGGCATAGCTGGGCCACCAACCAAAGTTGGTAGAAGGCACTCCGTGCCACTGAGGCCACCTGAGCCTCAAATGAGAGAGATGGTTCTAGGAGAACCCCGAAGCCAAGAACTTGCTCCTTCAGGGGGAGTGCAACCCCATCCAGAACAGGTTGAACACCCTCCGTTTGGTCAGCAGAACCACCCCCTAACGGCATCTCAGTCTTGTCTGGGTTGAGTTTCAGTTTATTAGTCCTCATCCAGTTCATTGTCGCAGCCAGGCACCGGTTCAACACATCTACAGCCTCACCTGATTAAGATGAAAAGGAGAAGTAGAGCTGTGTGTCATCAGTGTACCGATGACAACACACTCCAAAACTCTGGATGACCACACCCAACGATTTCATGTACACGTTGAACAGCATGAGGGACAAGGCTGATCCCTGCGGAACCCCATACTGGAGAATCCACGAGACTGAGCAATGTTTTCTAAGCACCACCTTCTGAAGCCGACCCACCAAGTAGGAGCGGAACCACTGCAATGCTGTGCCTCCCACTTCCAACTTAGCCAGTCATCCCAGAAGGATACCATGGTCGATGGCATCGAAAACCGCTGAGAGATCAAGGAGAATCAACAGAGTCACACTCCCCCTGTCTTTCTCCCGACATAGGTCATCATACAGGGCAACCAAGGCTGTTTCCGTGCCAAAACCAGGTCTGAAACCTGACTGAAATGGATCCAGATAATCCAAGAGTGTCTGGAACTGGCCCACAACCACTCGCTCAAGGACCTTGCCTAGAAATGGACCCATGTAGTTATTATGATTTTCTGGGTCCAGGAGTGGTCTCACTACTGCTTCTTTCAGGCAGCTTGGGACCACTCCCTCTCGCAGAGAGGCATTAATCACTTCCCTGGCCCAGCTGGCTGTTCCATCCCAGCTAGCTTTTATTAGCCAAGAGGGGCAAGGATCCAATACGGAGGTGATTGCACGATGTGTACATCTTCACCGTGACTATGTTATATGTAAAAATATGTAGGAACTACTGGGTTTAGCTTGAATGACTTGTGTTTCCTGGGAAGATCCTGGAAGAGTTAAGGGCTACTTCTGGCCTGGGGAGAGAGGGGCCATAGTCTGAGAAAGCTTGTTGGAAAGTGTTTTTTTTAGATTAAACATAAACATTAGTTTATAAAGTCCAATGCTGATTCGATAAGGTGCAATCCATCAACTTTGTAACAATATAAAATGCTATATAACTTACATGTGTCCAATCTTTCAATACTGTAGTTTGTGATCTTCGTGGAATGAGGAGGGAAGGAAGCACCAACAGGCTGGAAACAAAAAGAGAGCGAAGCTCTGGTGCTAAGTAAAAATATATTTTTCTTTATTCCTTATATACTCTCTGTATGCTCGACGCGTTTCGGTGATGAAACCTTCGTCAGGAGCTGGAGCACTTCTTTACAAATTGTTTTCTTAACAGGGAACGGTTTGAAGTTTTTACACATAAGCCGTCCCGATGGGCTCATTCGTCTCAAGATTCTTGTGATTGTTTGTATTTTTAAACTTAATTCCAATATAAAATAACATTCAATGGAAGGGGAAAAAATAGGGCTGTGCAAAGTAAAAGAAATCGGATCTGAATCTGAATCTGAATCTGAATTGATGCTTCGGATTGGATTGGATCTGTTCCCCAATACAAGCCTAAGTGGAAAACATGGGGGCGGGTGAGTGGGGATCTAACTCCCCCCTCCCTGTCCCTCCCCCCCTCGCGCTACTTACCTGCCCGGGCCGTCCACTTCCATCCGCTGCCGATCACTGGTCCCTTCTACTGAGAAACAGGCTTCACATCCTGCCTCTCAGTAGAGCGCCGGGTGATGATGTCACTCGGTACTCTACTGAGAGGCAGGCTGCGAAGCCTGTTTCTCAGTAGAAGGGACCAGCGGGTGGCAGTGGGAGGATATGGATGGCCCCGGCAGGTAAGTGGGGACCTCCCTCTCCCTCTCCCTCCCCCCCACTCGCACTCCTTACCTACTGGTGTCCCACGCTGCCGTCCGCTACTTCAGTACTACTGGTAGGCAGGCCTTGCAGCCTGTTTATCAGTAGTATGGAAGCAGCAGATGGCAGCACGGGACGCCGACAGGTAATGGGGAACCTCCACCTCCCTCCCTCCTCCCCCCACTCATGCATCTTACCTGCTACCTCCTCGCTGCCATCCACTGCTGCCCGCTGCTTTAGTTCTACTGAGAAACAGGCCTTGTGGCCTGTTCTACAGTAGAGCGAGGGCGTGCCAAGTGATGGCGTCACCTGGCGCGCTGTCGCTCTATTGTGGAACAGGCTGCAAGGCCTGTTTCAAAGTAGTATGGAAGCAGTGAGCGGCAGTGGGCAGCAGCGAGGAGGCAGCAGGTAAGGAGCACGAGTGGGGGGAGGGGGGAGGAGGTCCAATCTTCCGATTGTTTCCAATCCCGATCCACTGCACATCCCTAGAAAAATGTCAGAAGAAGATCATGATTTTCCTGATAATTTTCTGAAAAGACTTGGAAAAACTGGGCTCATTCCAAACAAAGGTGGGCATCTTTACTTTCAAGGCTGTGTGTGTTCAATATGGCTTCTGTTGAATATACTGAAACCAGAACTTCATCTTGATTGGCATTGTAGCACCAAACTAGACCTGCCAAATGCAATACAAATTGATTGTGTGTAACATTTTTATAGAAAATGGCAGGTATTTTCTTTCTCTAGGACTCATATATTTTTCTGTGGTGTTTCTTCACACAAGCCCTTCTTCTCAGTCATTTCCCAAGTCCGCTTTTGGCTAAAACAAGCAGTCTGGGAAAATTCTATGTAATTATGTGAAAAATGTCTAGTTGGCCCATAGACGTGCTTTCTTTTGTAAAGTAGCTCTTGAGAGGCTAGCTATCGCTTGATTATTCACAGCAACTATTGATGGCTTCTTTCACAGACCAGCAGTTGAGAATGCAAGTCACACTTCCCTGCAAGAGTCGACTCTGAGACCAGTTCTCTGCTTGAGTGTGTGCCAGGAGATCGAAAAGGGAAATTTGAAATTGCCTGAGAAAGAAATGGCAGGTCTAAGTTTATCAAACTGATTGTCAGAAGCCGTTGCCATTGCTTTGGGACTTGTACTGATTTGGAATTAGCATGACGTACCTGTGTGACTTCTTACTTGCTATTAGAATTGCAAATAACCAAGCATAATACAAACATAGTATATCTTGGATGTGTTCTTTCCAAGGGAAAATCACTTTCTGATGCAGCCCTGGAACTTTCCATCATTTGGGGGAATCAAGAAATGTGATCAAAATACTCATTAAAGTGTGTGGTTGCTTGTCTA
Source organism: Anniella stebbinsi (assembly GCA_029215795.1). NCBI lineage: Eukaryota > Metazoa > Chordata > Lepidosauria > Squamata > Anniellidae > Anniella > Anniella stebbinsi. Next base: position 54,855,117 of record JARDYH010000003.1, read on the forward strand.
TATTAGACAAGAGCTAGTATTCTGTGACTCAGTTAGAAATCCATCAACCGGATTTGCATCATCTCTCAACTTGTCACTCTTCATAACATGGAATGATTGTCGGAGGTGCCATTTTAGATCTCAGTAAAGAAAGGCAAAGAGATCTGGGGCAGAGATAAAAGTCCCAGCAGGACTAAAAGGTGTGCTTTTGTGTGCATATTCAAGGATAAATTGAAAGCCAGTATAGTGCAGTGGTTAGAGTGCTGGACTGGGAGTCAGGAGATCTAGGTTCTAGTCCCCACTCAGCCATGGAAGCTCACTGGGTAACTTTGGGCCAGTCACAGACCCTCTCAGCTCAACCTACCTCACAGGGTTGTTGTAGTGAGGATAAAAAAGAGAGGAGGATTATGTACACGGCCTTTGTTTCCTTGGAGGAAAAAAGGTAGGATATAAATGCAATTTAAAAAATGGCAAGCAACAACAACACCCAAACAGCATTGGATAAATAGCACTGCCTTTGGTGCCCACTCCCCAGTCAGCTTAATATTTCTTCTATTATTATCACTCTCCCTTATTGTATAATATGTAGATCTTATAGCACTTGGTAATGATTCCCCCCCCCCAAAAGTAAAGCTGTATTTTGCTGTTTTTTTCATCTAGAACAAATAATATTAACCTGGAAATTGACAAAGGAACGAACTTCAAAGCTCATTGCTGGAAGTTCATTTTTACAGTGGGCACCCAAACAACTGTAGAATTTGAAAAAAAAAGTGTGGAAGATATTTCTTGCTTTGGTGACCCTAGCTCACTGCAGATGCTACAGCCAACAAATGCCAAGTCAACCATCTCAGTTCAGCACCCACTTTTGCTTGGAACCCTGGGTGAGTGCCCAGCTCGCCTACCCCTGAGTATATTTTAGCCAGAAGCATTTTTGGTTATGTTTGTAATACTTTTTACTATATCAGTGCTATCAACATAGGCTGGTACAAACTCCTTTTTGTTTAACAGGGTTTGTACTTTGAGCAGAGACAGAGAACACACAATAGGTCTGTTCAGACAGCACACTAAGCCATGGTTAGGCTGCTAACACTTTTGCAGCAAATGGTTAGTGAGTGTGGTTATGTAGCCAGCATGGTTAGGAATGGTTCACACAACATGCTAAGCCATAATATTTAGTTCAAAATGCTTAACCACCATGGCATAGCATGTCTTCTGAACAGGGTTAGCTCTATTTAGTTGTTAATAATCATAACCACTCTGCTTGGAATTTGCCTTCCCACTTTGACTTTCATAAATGGCCATAACAGATGTAATGTTAACTTCATGATGCAAATGATGTGCACACAGAAATTGCCCCCTCCCCAAACTGCTCTCCATATCAGGAGCTGAAGACAGTATAAGAACTCATGAAGTCTTTTATAAGATATCATCCTCTAGGGACAGTGGTTTCTACCTTGGAAAAAATGCTAATTTCCTGGTTCATTCTGCAGTAAACTGCATTGCTATAATATCTACCATTAAAACATATTTGTTATTATATCCATACAGCTACAGCAGGGGTGGGGAACATGTGGCCCTCCAGTTGTTGCTGGACTGCAACTCTCATAATCCCTCACCATTGGCTATGATGAGGGTCATCCCTAGGTTACAGTGAGACCTATGTCTTTAGGGTGTTTGATTTTCTTGACTTTGAAGCCAGCATCTATTTTGCCATAAGCAATAGGCCTAATAAGGTCTTTCATTCCTTTTTTAAAGCTGGTTATAGTGGGCTTGATAACATTAACACATCTAATATCTGTCTTCCATCTTCATTACCATTCTATAGCAGAGTTCTGGTTCATTTAAATAAGATCAATGTAGCAGGGGTGCCCTGTCCATCTGATTATACAGGTAATGGGAAGCCAATGCTCCAGTCCTTCAAGCAGGGATGGGGAATGTGTTGCCTTCCAGATATTTATTTATTACATTTATTTATTTTATTTATTACATTTGTATACCGCCCCATAGCCGAAGCTCTCTGGGCAGTTTACATAGGATTAAAAACAATTAAAAACAATATACAAAAATTAAAACAGTAAAACATACAACATACACACAATCTGTACATTTAAAAACCTCTACAACACTTCAAAAAAGCTACAAAAACAAAACAAAATGAAACAAACCCAGGCTCCTCAGATATTGTCAAATGGACTGCAACACCCATCATCCCCCACCATTGACTATGCTGGCTAGGGCTGAATGGAGTTGTAATCTAACAACTTCTGGAGGACCACGCTTTCCTCACTCATGCCTTAAAGCATACTTCTACCAAACCTCGCTTCCCATGTATTAGGAGTGTTCTCATACATTTGTTTGAAGCACAGTACAACCTAAGAACTTATTCATAGCTCATTAATAGGGATGTGCAGCGGATTGGGTCTGATCCATGATCAGAACCTGATCCGGGCAAAATCGGATGAAACTCTCCGATCCCGATCATCTGGACTGTCCGATCTGATCTGATCCGATAGGACCCAATCCGGATTGGAAAAAAATGGTGGATTGGACCTCCTCCCCCTCCCCCCATTCATGCTCCTTACCTGCTGCCTCCTCGCTGCCACCCACTGCTTCCATACTACTTTGAAACAGGCCTTGCGACCTGTTCCACAGTAGAGCACCGGCATGCCAGGTGATGTCATCATTTGGCGCATCCTCGCTCTACCGTGGAACAGGCCGCAAGGCCTGTTTCTCAGTAGTACTGAAGCAGCAGGCAGCAGTGGACAGCAGCGAGGAGGCAGCAAGTAAGGAGCATGAGTGGGGGAGGGGGGAGGGAGGTGGAGGTCCCCTGTTACCTGCCAGAGTCCCACGCTGCCATCCGCTGCTTCCATACTACTGAGAAACAGGCCGTGCGGGACACCGGCAGGTTAGGAGTGTGAGTGGGGGGGAGGGGGAGGGAGAGGGAGTTCCCCACTTACCTGCCAGGGCCATCTGCTGCCACCCACTGCCACCTGCTGCCGTCCGCTGTCGCCCACTGCTGCCCGCTGCCACCTGCTGGTTCCTTTCCACTGAGAAACAGGCTTTTCAGCCTGCCTCTCAGTAGAGCGCCGGGTGATGTCATCATCTGGTGCTCTACTGAGAGGCAGGCTGTGAAGCCTGTTTCTCAGTAGAAGGACCAGTGGGCGGCAATGGGCGGCAATGGGCGGCAGCGGGCGGCAGCGGGCGGCAGCGGGCGGCAGCGGGCGGCAGCGGACAGCCTGGGCAGGTATGGAGGGTGAGTGGGGGGGAGGGACAGGGAGGGGGGAGTTAGGACCCCACTCACCCACCCCCATGTTTTCCACATAGGCTTGCATTGGGGGAAAGCTTTCTTTCCCCCAATGCAAACCGATGGCGAAAACACCTAAAATGACATCCGATCCGAAAATTGGACATCCGATTTTCGTATCAGAATCCGATCCGATCTGATCCAAGGCACCACCGATTTTGTTCGATCTGATCCAGGGCAAAATCTGAGATCCCGATTTCGATATGATTTTTCCTCCTGTGCACACCCCTACTCATTAATGAATGAGGGTTAGAATCAGAGCATTTCCAGTCGCTGATTCAACAGCAAGTCATTAGAAATCTTTGATTAGGCCTCCTCTGTTACAGCAAACTAACAACTGGGTTGTTCTAACTAGGAAATGTAACACCATGTATTTAAACAAGGATGTTGCTAAAATGTCATGTCAATATGTTTTCTTTAGGCTTGCTTCCTTCCCAAGGACTGTGCCATCAGAAAAGAAGGAATAATATTCCTGTTTTTGTGCAATTACAGTCTAGGCAGCTGATCTACACATTATCAAGCTTTGGATAAGGCCAAGTGACAAGGGCTGGGCTAGGGATTAAAAATAGAGGAAATGTGTTTGTGAAAACAATCTTGGATCAAGGCCCTAATACCCCAAGATCACTAAAGTATTGTCAACAGGCTTCCATTCTGAAGCTCTTTGATGCACAAGGAAATCTGCCAGAAAAGCATTTTATCCTACTGTCCCTATTTATTCTCTGAAGACTATGCTGACATGGGATGTGGGATTAATAGATCAGGACATAGAGAATTTCCAAAAATGGCAACTTCTAGACTTGCATCAATTTTGAAGGTTAGGTCAACAATTTTATCTTAAAAATTGGTTACAGTAGGCTATGACTCCTGAAATTTTGTATCTCAGAATTTGGGATCAAACCAAGGAGCAACTCATGTCTGCTTGTCCATTAAGAGCATCATTACATGGAGTGGGGGGGAATCGCTTTTCCCTACTATTGCTTTGGCCTCCTGATGCTGCCCCACAATTGTGATGAACAGTTTCTTCTTTCTTTACACGTTGAAGACAAAGGAAGCAACAATGACTATGTGGCCCACTCAGTGGGTGTTTTTATTGCACTGCTTTTACTGCACACAGCAGGAAATGGCATCAAGTTTCATCTAAAAAAATTGGATTTACTGGGTCTTATTTTGTCATGGAAAAAGACCAGGAGTGGGAGATGCATGGGAGGCAGACAGCGTCATTAAAAGAAATGGCAAAAAGAGTGAGTGGCCAGTAATGAGCGTGTGATAAAGCACTCATCTGATAACACGCTAAGTGACTGCTTAGGCACAATTGTACAACAGATTGAGCAGTTGATCATTCCATTGATTCACTAACATGTTCGGTAGGTAATATAAGATGCTCTTAATTGGGTATCCATTAGTTCAATGGATAAATCAGAATGATTTTAAGTCTATGTTGGAAATTATTTTAATAAGCTCTGATGTGTTTGTATATCTATTTATCTATGGTTGGTTGAGTAGATAGTGATTATTTTCTAGTAATGTGTTTATAGAGGTTATTACCTGTGTCAAACTCTTGTGTATACTGAGGGATATGGTGAAAGCTCCTCTATGTTCAAAGGCTGCCCTATATGTATTTAATCTTGAATTGATTTCGAGTTTTTACAGAAAAGTAATTAAGAAATGCTATTAACAAATCATCATCTTCACTTCAATGGAAGAAATACATCCATATATGTATTTATTTGTGAATGCAGATCTTTTGCCTGAAATGAATGAGCACCTGAGAATGACTGGACTTGGTCCAAAATAGTCATGTGCTTTATATATCCTAGGTTTGCTTTTGTGGGAAAGAGCGCCCTCATCTTCTCCCAGTCTATTTTTACATAATCTCTTTCCTTCCTCTTTTTTACAAGCTGGCATGAACAGCAAACCAATCCTATGACCTGAGAAGTGGCATTAATTGAGCAGCAGCCAGCAGGCTCAGATAACCTAAGTAGGTGTGAAGGTTAGTGAAAGAATACTGAGCAATATTTTGTCTCCCAGCTGTGGCCAGCTGGATGTCACAGGCATGTTTGTGACTTGGACATGTTTGTCTTTGCAATCCATTGTCTTTACTATGATCTTTATTTATTTTTAAACTTTACACCCTGTCCTTCTTCCAAACGTAGCACTGAACAGCTTACAATATTAATATAGGCTGACCATATGAAAAGAAGGACAGGGCTCATGTAACTTTAACAATTGTAGAGAAAAGGGAATTTCAGCCAGTGTCATTTGTATGCAATTAGTTCCTGGTGAAATTCCCTCTTCATCACAACAAAGTTGCAGGGGCCCTGCCTTCTTTTGTATATGGTCACTCTAGTATAGTTGGAGAAAAAGGAGAGCAAAGCTCTGGTGCTATGTAAAAAAATATATTTTTCTTTATTTCTTTTATCTTATCTTCTGTCTGCTCGACGCATTTTGGTTACAAAACCTTCGTCAGGAGCTACACAAAACAGATATAGCCACATTTTAGCCAACTCTAAAATACAACATAAAATCATTAAAATTGTCTTAAACAAGCACGCAACAACACCCATATCAAACTGAAACATATCTTAGTTTACATTCCTTTGCTATCAAACACACCAAAAGTATTCCACATTTACACATTCATGTGAGAGATTTTATACACTGACCTGGAGCACTTCTTTACAATTTGTGATTGTTATTACGACAGAATTCAGGTCAAAGTTTTTTGTTCATGTATTGTCCCGATAGGCTCAGTCGTCTCAAGAGTCTGAGCTCAGGGTCAGTTTGGAAGCAATTTAAATCATTTAGTTCTACAGCTGGCAGCCTTGATTGCCTTGTGACTCAATGATCCTGTCAACACTCTGGTAGCGTTAGCAGAATTAGCACTGCAGAAAAATGATTTCATGTATAACAAGAAATTCTTTTGGCAGACCAAAGGGGTAGCAATGGCACCAGAAATTGCCAATTTATGTATGCAGAACTTTGAACAAAAATATATCTTTTCCAATAATGACTACAACCACCATATGATCATATGGTTGAGGTTCATAGATGACATATTTTTCGTGTGGGGAGGGATGAAGGAAAGGTTGAATGAGTTCATCGAATGGGTCAACATCAGGGATCCCAATTTAAGTTTTGAGAGCATGTGTGATACACAACAGGTAAATTTTCTTGATATTACTGTTAAAAAACAACATCACACTTTAGTTACAACAATGTTTAAAAAACCTACAGACAGGAACACCTTGCTGAAGTATGACAGCCATCATCCAGTGACCCTCAAAAACAATTTGCCGTACAGTCAATTCTTGAGAATAAAACGCAACTGCTCGGAACATCAGGACTTTTGTCATGCGTCTCAGATTATGATGCAACGTTTCCAGAGTAGAGGGTACCCGAAGAAAGTAATCGAAGCAGCCAGACTCAAGGCAAGTCAATCTAACCGAGAACATCTACTGCAACCAAAAGAAAGGATGGCCAATAATAAGATCTCATGCATTTTACCTTTTGACCTTGTCACAAAAGATCTACAAAAGCATATACGCTCAAATTGGCATCTGCTTCAGGATCTGCCAGGTCTGTCTATGAAATCAATGGTGACATTTAAAAGAACAGGAAATTTAAAAGATTGGCTAATCCACACTGATCATACAAAATATGATCATAAAAAAACCATGGTCCAGCAGACTGTACTAAACCTACCCAGACCTCAAGGACACCACCCATGTGGACATTGTGTGTATTGTAGAATGACTAAAAAAATGCACTCTTTCAGTCATCCCATCAGTGGCAAAGCAGTACAGATTGTAGACTTTTTGAACTGCAACACTGCAGGGGTCATTTATATGATTATGTGTCCATGCAATAAGGTCTACGTAGGAAAGACAACAAGACCACTGAAGATCAGGATAGGTGAGCATCTGTATAGTCTAAGACATCAAAAACCAGGGGCACCTCTGGTTAAGCATTTTACAGATAAAAAACATGGGCCAGAATCTTTGGTTTTTTGGGGGATAGAAAAGGTAAGAGGGGGTGAGACAGCACTCAGTAAAAGAGAACTTTTCTGGATTCTATCCTTAAAAAGCCTGGAACCCAGTGGATTAAATGATTCATTAGATTTATCCTCGTATAAACAACTTGCCCAAACTGCTACCAGAGTGTTGACAGGATCACTGAGTCACAAGGCAATCAAGGCTGCCAGCTGTAGAACTAAATGATTTAAATTGCTTCCAAACTGACCCTGAGCTCAGACTCTTGAGACGACTGAGCCTATCGGGACAATACATGAACAAAAAACTTTGACCTGAATTCTGTCGTAATAACAATCACAAATTGTAAAGAAGTGCTCCAGGTCAGTGTATAAAATCTCTCACATGAATGTGTAAATGTGGAATACTTTTGGTGTGTTTGATAGCAAAGGAATGTAAACTAAGATATGTTTCAGTTTGATATGGGTGTTGTTGCGTGCTTGTTTAAGACAATTTTTAATGATTTTATGTTGTATTTTAGAGTTGGCTAAAATGTGGCTATATCTGTTTTGTGTAGCTCCTGACGAAGGTTTTGTAACCAAAATGCGTCGAGCAGACAGAAGATAAGATAAAAGAAATAAAGAAAAATATATTTTTTTACATAGCACCAGAGCTTTGCTCTCCTTTTTCTCCAACTATACTAGAGTGACCATATACAAAAGAAGGCAGGGTCCCTGCAACTTTAACTGTTGTGATGAAGAGGGAATTTCACCAGGAACTAATTGCATACAAATGACACTGGCTGAAATTCCCTTTTCTCTACAATTGTTAAAGTTACATGAGCCCTGTCCTCCTTTTCATATGGTCAGCCTAATTAATAAAACAAGGACCAATAAAACAACCATACTTCCATACTAAACCCATTTAAATACAACAAACCTAAAATAAAAAATACAAATTAGAAGCTCCAATTTCCTGAAAGTTTTCTTCCCCCATGAAAGAGGCCTGGATAATTCTGCCTCACACTCTCAAGACATTTTATAACTTATTTTGAATTTCTTTTGGTGGTATTTTTTAATTTCTCTAATCACTGAAAGCGGACCTAACGTGCTGCGTATGTATAGGCTGACCATATGAAAAGGAGGACAGGGCTCCTGTAACTTTAACAGCTGTAGAGAAAAGGGAATTTCAGCCAGTGTCATTTGTATGCAATGAGTTCCTGGTGAAACTCCCTCTTCATCATAGCAGTTAAAGTTGCAGAGGCCCTGGCTTCTTTTGTATATGGTCACTCTAGTATAGTGCCTGCAACTTTAACTGTTGTGATGAAGAGGGAATATCACCAGGAACTAATTACATACAAATGATACTGGCTGAAATTCCCTTTTCTCTACAACTGTTAAAGTTACATGAGCCCTGTCCTCCTTTTCATATGGTCAGCCTACGTATGTATTTTCTTTCTATTACACATCTCTCCATTGCTCTGCAGCCTCCCAGACTGCCAGATCTTCCTGGACTGTAACAGCCCAATGGGAGTAATTGCCTCATGATGTCTTCCTGTGGGCTTTAACTGAAGTACAAGAACCTGAGAAGGCTACAGGCTGCTGGAGGGATGAATCTACAATGAAAGCCATACACACTCATGAGCTATCTCACCCATCCTAAGGTAAATGCAAGAACCCTAAACCCAATCAATGAAAATTTCTTTGAAATGTTCTTCTCCTTTAAATTTAGTTTTGAAGGCAGTTCCTTTTCATATCAAACTGAATAAGAATTGTAAAAAAAAAGTGAAAGAAATTTTTGGCACAGCAATAATTTTCCTAATACAATGCATTTTATATGGATATATGCCTTTTGTATGTATTTCTTTGATTAGAAAACCCCACTGGAAAATTCAGAAAAGTGTGAATTTTGAAAGATAACGGAGTTTCGATTTGCATCTTGGTTCAAACGTGTGAAATTAGGTTAGTTCCCATTAACATGTAAACCAAATGAATTATCCCCAATCTCTAACTCTGTTGCTATTTCCCTTTGCCACTAAGGATCTACTTCACATCTTAAATGGAACTCACAATAATATAAGCAAGTCCCTGGCTGACTTGCATGGGACAGCTAGATCCAGAAAGTCTTAAGCAGAAACAAGATGGTAAATGAGCCCCATGCCTTCCAATTGCAACACCCATACTTCCCTTGGATCTTGCAGCAAAACAGCAGATGTAGCTGAAGTGGAGACAGATGAGCATAGACTCTCCTCCCTCCCTTTAGCCAGTTTGGTCTTGACATTTTGCCTGACCATCTCATTGGATCTTGATTTGAAGTCAAATGTTTCCAGGAAATAATCATTTCAGGTATAAAATAATGGTTTGTGACTGTGCTGTTGTAACTTTTGTCCTTGGTACTTGAGTGATGTTTAGTATTCATATTGTTCATCAGGAAATCATTCTGCAAATACTTAAAATTCAGCAGTAACTACTATATGGTCAAGGTATGCTGATAGGATGCTTCAAATACAGATTGGCATGCCAGGAAGATAATGGTGGTGATGCGTAAATACAATCCTAATGGAAAGAAAAATCCCCTGTCAAAATCAGAGATTAACTGAGTGAATGGAAAGACACTGACTTGGATGAGCTCCTTAATCAATGACACAGAGTATCCATCACAGGTATCACTTCAATACTTTCTACTACCTTTTTGTACCTGGAAATGCAGGAGAGCCAGACAGCAATTGATAAAATGTCATCTTGGGAGGAAAAAAAATCACCATTGCCAAATCATTCACTATTACATGGACAAAGTTTGTTCAGTTAGAAATAGATAGTCCATTTTTACTTAGTGTCTCTGAACAGTAAACCCAGTGAAGTTTTGAAAGACAGCAAAGCTATTGTGGTTTAAAACTAGCAATTAAAAGAAGAATAACTCCTATAATTTCCAATTTTATGCCTTGATTGATAGGGCATCATTGAACCATTGAAAAACTTGCATGGATCTTTAATACTCACAAGATTATTAAAGATACCTGGCCTTTACACTTTCTGTTTCTGTAGAAAGGTGGCACATAAATGTATGTATATAATGCATTAACAGATGCATGTGTATATATAATACAGACTTTAAGGACATTTTTTTCCTTAGTCTAAAATATACATTAAAAAGATGAATATTTAAAAGTAATGCTAAATATAATTTACTGGTACATTGTTTATTTCCTATGAGGAGCTCAGACACTGAATAAATCTAAAGAATGTTAGGCAGTGCAATGCTATGCAAGTTTATTCAGAAATAAATTTCACTTAGTTTGCACATCATACACTAAGCCACCCTGATAATAGCCCACCATGGGTTGTTTGTTGGCTTGTTAACCCAACAGATGATAGTGTGCTCTGCAGCTTTTCATGGCTTGTTTCCCCCCTCAGTCCCCCTCGGTCCCGGCATATATTCCAGGTGCCTTTGCAGCAATTTTTTCTGTCCCTGCACCAGCACCTTTTCTGCAATTTATCCACTGGGATCAGTTCCTGAGGGAAATTCCCCTCAGGAGAAATCCTAAGCATGTATAAATGTGGGAACATGTTCACATTTTTTAAAAACAACAACAACTGCCTGTCTGCTATTTAGCCAAGCATACCAAAATCCTCCTCTTGTCAATGCCCTTCTCAATTTCATCCTCCCCTTCAGTACTTCCCTTCTTAGCAAACACATTTTTTTAAAAAAGGCTACTTCTCCTACACCCAAAGTAAATACACCCACCCCAACAGATTGTCCTCCTGCAGCTGTTGACTGTGTTCAGCTCCCCCTCGCTCCCACCACTTCATGCTTGTCATTTCCCTTCAGTGCTCTCTTTTGTTAACATGTGGGTTACAGAGCAGTGAGGTGGATTGGTAAATTAATCCAAATTTATCCAAATTTCTAGTCAGAACAGCAAGGGGGATTGGTAAAAGTACACACGTATCAAGACAGAGCAGTGGCAGAGCAGAGTAGTGAGGTGGATCAGCAAAGATAGATGAAGTTCAAGATAAACAATCACAAGTTTCAAAGCAGTGCAGTAAAATTGAGGGGGAACTCATGCACATTTCATGCACAGCAATAAAGCTGAGGGGAAAATGATGCAAATCGCATGGCAATGCAGTGAGGCAGAGTGCTAAAATACACAAATCTCATGATGGAGGGGTAAAGTTGAGGGGAAAATGATGCAAATTTCATAGCAGTTGACTTTCACATCTGTGCACTCTCACAAGACCGAAAATGAAAAAATAAAAGATCGTGAACATGTTTGGTAGACTGTCCAGGTGTCCTTTCTTCTTCTTGATATTTAGAAGCATAGGATTGAAGGCAAGGAATGAGGGAGGAGGGCAGCAGCACTGGTGAAATTGTGATGCGTAGCTGGGGGTTTCACCATTTTGCTAGGGGGGGGGGAAAGGCTCTCCAGCCATTCCTGACAATCCACAATGATGCCACTCTACTGAGTATGAACATCACAACAAGCCATGCTGAAAACAAGCACCCCCCGAACAATCCAACAACAAGCCATGGGTTCTCAGGGTGCCTTGCTTGTGAAAAGTAAGCCGGGTTCAAACATCGCACCCACCCACAGATGATCACCTATGGTGGATTGTTGAGACAACTGAATCTGGTGTGGTTTCCACAAGGTATCTAATTTTTCATGAACAAACCACCATGAGACCCTACCTAGTTCACATGATGCAACAGCCACCCGTGGTGGTTTGTCATGTTATTTAGTCTAGGCAATTGTGTCCAATGGGATTTAATTCCCTGTAAATGTGCAAGTTCTATTGAACTCATTGGGGCTTACTTCATAAGTATAAGATATGTATACTATAGAGTAGATATGGATAGGATAGCACAGGTAGAGAGCAAACCTATGGTCCCTACAAAGCATTGTAGAGGCCATAGGATTGCTCAAGAAACCCCTTCTGATGTCTTAGTCAGGAAATTCAACCTCAGAATGGTTTTCCCCACATTGGAGCTCCCTTCCTGGATCCAGCATGCCATGGCAGAGGCTTCTGTGGTGGCCCTCTCTATGAGGTTGGAATGTACGGACGGGAGAAATGAGCATCTCGGAGTCATGTCAGGGATGTGTTGGTGGGCAGGGAGGGAGTGGCTGAGGATCCAAGGGATCGTAAGCTCTCTCAGCCCCTGACTATGCCCCTGACCAAGAAAACATTTAGACCAACTCAAGAGCTAATCTAAATGCTTCCCTCCCATGGGCCATGAGAGGGACTGATTTTTCCTCTTCCTCTCATCACACTTCCTCCCTGTCAGGTCTTGCCATATAATGGGGCACGGGATTGCTCTCTTAGGGCCAGTTTGCATGTTATGATAAGCCACTGTGCCAGCCACCATTATGAATATGCAAGCTGCAGTCGTCATGGATTGTTGTGTCATGCAAATCTGGGCAGTAGGAGTTATGTGAAGGTTAAACAACCCCCACAAAACCCTAGAACAACTGTTGGGATGCTTTGTGATGCTGCTGAAAGAGTTTGTGAAAAGTTTCCTCCTCCTCCTCCTCCTCCTCCTCCTCCTCCTCCTCCTCCTCCTCCTCCTTTTAAGCTCATTCCTAAAATGGAACCATTTAGAAATGTTCCCACAAACATTAATTGTTCCATGCATTTTAGGGCTACTTAACATTATATAAAATCAGTAAACATAGATAAAAGTGCAAGCTGAATTTTGTAAATGAATATATTGTGCAATAATGAGGTGGAACGGAGCTGTACTTGCATTTAAGAAACAAAAGAAATATGTTTTCAAACACCGTCTTAATCTAAAAAATAAAATAAAAAGCATTGGCTATTTTACTCTTTATCAGAGAATTTCAGGTCTCAAAATACCAATTCAACTACTAAAGGGCACTATATTGACTTTATTAGCCATTGCAAAAATGTATTAGCCATTGCAAAACCTTTGTATTATATGCCTCTTCTGCTTACAAAAGAAGAGGGGATTCTATTGGTAACAATGTAAAAAAGCATACACTACCTACAGACTGTAACAAAGTAATACCATGTGCCTAAGCATCAAAGTGCTGCAAACAGCACATCATATTGATTTACAGCCTAATGTGCACTTAGAATACAGTACATAATTGTAAACCACATTCTCCACTTTCTGAAAATGTAAGATGTAGGGTAGCTGCCAAGCCATCTCATTTTTTAAAATCTTTTTTTTTGTCAGTCACACTTTAACTTTTTAGAAGAAAATACTGTTTCATTATTGCTAATAGCATACCAGTAAAGCTGAATGGAACTGACTTCCTCTTACAAAGTCCTCTTACAAAGCACACACACATACTTGAAAGTTCAGAAATGTGAAGGTTGCTTCGTAAATGTGATACTGAAACACACTCTAAGTACCAATTAAGATTCTGTCACATATGCACTGGAGAGATCAGCTTTTTAAATGTATGGGTTTTCCATAAGATATTAGAATAACATTAATTAATTATCATCCTCAGTGTAAAGGAAATGTTCATTAAAATACACACAGATAAGAGTGTTTGTCACATTATTTAGAAGAATCTATTTTGGAAATAACAGTTTTACATTTATTTATCCATCCATCAGATGTTCAAGATGTTTAACTGTCATCTAGGGAGAGATATCGTAGCCAAAAGATAATCCATTTCTATCTACTGAGGCTGAATATATATATAAGCACAATACATCTTCCTGTCCCTATTAAGAACAAGCTATTCAAAACATGATGGCCTTCCATATTAATGCCAAGGAATATTACAAGGATTTCAAAATCATAAACTTTCCAAAGCTTGAAGCTACAGCAACATTATTCTTGTTTTATTATTTTATTTATTTTTGTTTGGTTTTGCTGTGAATATTCATGTGATTATTTGTACGGCTGCGGGAGTGATAATAATAATACTCAGCATTTATAGAGCACATTTCAGGTGTTCAAAGCACATCACATACGTTACCTCAGCAATCCTTAGAGGAATACTGTCATTTAGCCACTTATTATTGCTATACGTTCAGTCCACTTCTTGCATTATGACGTCTTTTGCTCATAAGAAGAGCCCTGCTGGATCAGATCCAGTGATGCGAACAGGCAATTCTGCACAGAAAATTCTCCCACATATTTTTCGACCGTTCTCATTCAACTTGATAGAAAAGAAATTACATTTGAAAACAAATTCAAAGGAGAAGAAATTTCAGAGAAGTTCTCATGGGTTTGGTTCATTGTTCTTGTGCTCACCTTACTTATGAAGTAGCTGAAGGGTGTGTATCAGTGTCCTTTCTTTCACTGCACAATCATCTTTCTGGCATCCCATAGCCTTCTTGGCTTCCCGCACTTCCTGTCCAGGGGAAAACAGCTGACTTAGGAATTGCAGGGAGCCTGGGAGCCTGCAGAGCAATAGAGAGATGTGTAATAGAAAGAAACACACACACACAGCCTCAGCCACCTCACAGTGATTAGGTAAAAAACACCACTGTAAGAAATTGAAAATAAATGATAAAGTGCCCTAAGTCTGAGGCAGGAAAATGGAAGTTTCAAGGCTTTTGGACTTTAGCCCCAAGGTCCAGCCCTACCTGCCCCACTAATCAGATAAAAGGCTTCTCTAGTCCAGCATCTTGTTTCCCACAGTGCCCAACCAGTTAAGAACAGAAGAATGTAACACAAGCCATGCTGGATCAGACTAAGGGCCCATCTAGTCAAGGATTTTGTTCACACAGTGGTCCACCCCCAAGTAGGACATGAGTGCAATAGCACCCTCCGCTCATATTCCCCAGTAATTGGTGTAAATAGGCATACTGTCACTGCTACTGGAGATAGTATATAGCCATTATTTCTAGTAGCTATTGATACCTTATCCTCCATGAATTTGTCTATTCCCCTTTTAAAACCATTGGACTTGAGGGGACACCTATGGGAAGCCCATAAGTAGTATATGAGGACAATAGCGACTCTTCTTCCCCAATACGGCATTGAAAGGCATGATGGCCAGATCTACACCAAGCAGGATATAACTCTTTGAAAATGGTTTGAAAACTGTATATGGAGTGTGTCATAGGTCCCAACAGTTGTCGATGCCATTATAGACTGTTTTAAAGCAGTAGTGTAGATCCTGCTGATGTCTCTGCCTACTGGTAGTAGCATATAGCCATCCTGAATTGTAGACGATAACTTTATCCTCTATGAATTTTTCTCATCCTCCTTTATAGCTGTCTAAGGTGGTAGCCACTACTGCATCCTGTAGTAGTGAATGTCATAATTTTTGAAGAAATGATTTCTGTTGTCTTTTCTGAATTTCCCACCAGTCAGCTTCATTGGATGACCCCCAAGTACTGGTATTATGAGAGAAGGAGTAAAACATTTCTCTATCCACTTTCTCCACGCTATGTACAATTTTATGTACCTCTATCATATCCCTTTTTATTTGCCTTATTTCTCCTAAACAAAAAAGTCTGAAATGTAACCTTTCGTCTTATGGGAGTTGCTTGACACCCCCCCCCCCCCCCCCGGTCATTTCAGTTTCTTTTTTCTGTTTGGCTTAAAAATATTTATGATTAATTCATTCCTTAAGTCTAAAGCCAAAAAAAAAAAAAAAAGGGAAACCCCAATAGAGATGCCAAAAAAGTCAGAGGCAAAGGGGTAAACCTAAGGATGTAGTTTATTATAAACCAAAACCCGACACGTTTTGAACCCTAAGGGTCCTTCCTCAGGGTAATTTGATAAATGCAAGATATTCTATTTTGTTCCCACTATCTCCATTTTGCATTTATCGAATTACCCTGAGGAAGGACCTTTAGGGTCTAAAACTCGTCAGATTTTGGTTTATAATAAACTACATCCTTAGATCCACCCCTTTGCCTCTGGCTTCTTTGGCATTCCTTAAGTCTAGCCAGGATTCCTGAAGACCCTGGTTGCAGGTTAGTCCATCTCAGATCATTTACTGCTGGAGCCAGATGATTTCTTACAAGAGCTATTGTTTGTAGGTTTCAAACTCAAATCCCTGTGATGCACCAACATGTTTTAAATTTATAAAGCAAAGCTGCATGCTCAGAAACTCTTAACAATTAATGCATAATTAATCCTTATTAAGTGAACTTGAGTGTGCATCCTTGCTTAAAAAATAAGAAATGCCTTGTTGGATCTGTCTAAGGCACACCCTTTCCAACATTTGTTGAAAGAACAGGCACTAGGAGGACCATTGAAATAGGCCAGTGGGCCCAGCAGTGAACTCTAGATACAGTTTTAAAGAGAACATCTTACTATACACATTTCATTTATGTGCATAGAATCCACATAATAACGAACAACATTTAAAGGTTTGACTGGAATAACATTAAACTAGTGTTCCCCACTCCCACCCCCAGTATGTTTTTTCTGATCCTGGATTGGCAGTTAAGGTTAACTTTCTTATCTTAAATCTCACATACAGGATCCTTGCACATGAAGACTGTTCATACATTAGACAGTGATTGGGGAACCTCTACATTTGGAGTTCCCAGTTGGGTGGAGAACTTATGAGTTATGGTAGACATGTGGAACGTTAGTGTATGAACAACCTAACAATGAAGCTCTACAACAATTCCATATCGCACCATCAGGTTAGCATCACTTGGCCAGAATGTAATTTGTTACATACGTAAATATATATACAGATGCCCATACTCATACGTCCATTCTCTTACTTACATTTCATCTGGACGAAGAAGGGCTCCAGTTGAGTTTCACCCTGGACCATTTGATATATCTTGGCAGTCCCACTTGCCAATGCTGTTTACTGAAAACTAGTAAGGGCATTTATATCAGGAAGACAGACTGTTATAATTAAAGAACTAATGGGACTAGAGGGAAGGGACTCATAATTTGTTTCAGAATAAGCATGTGGCTCTTCCCCCACTGTCACATTTTGTGTTTAGAAAAAGCAAAGCAAACTGTCATTCAAAATCGTAGTGACTGACTTGTCTGCCTGTGAGATATGGCTGACCCGAACTGAAGTATATTCATTTTTGTCAGATTTGTAAATGCCTCTCTAATATACACTGACAGCTGCTGAAATTGTCTGCAGCGTTGCTTCACAGTCCAACACTTTTCCATTTAACTAAATGAATAAATGTGGGTGAGTGTCGTGATGCATCCTCTCTTGTTTCAGGCAGCTTTGGATCTGCTAGGTACAACAGGGGTACGTTCATATTGCTAGTATTTTATCGTTCCTATTCACAGTACATTTGCTGATGGCCAATTTAATTTTGGCAGCATGAACTTGTTGGAACCTTTACATACCCACCCCGCACCCCACCCAGCCCCACCCTACCCCACGCTGGCTCACATTGACTTTGTAATTGTAATTGATGTCATTATTTGGATCATATAGTTTTCTGCATCGCAGTAACTTAAACAAAATCTTTAAGATCATTCCGCTGTATCTTTCCTTCTACAATGTTCATCAGATTTGGGTTTCCTAAGGCCCTTCACATGTCATTTTTTTCTGATATCATGCCTTCTGAGCTATTGTCAGCCTTGATAATCGGTGACTCTAGGTTGCTTTCAATTTTCCTAGAGCAGGTCTGTACTTAGACATGAGATTGTTTCTAACAGCCTAATGCAAAAGGTTAGCCTAAATTGCAGTGGCACACATACAAATTTATAGGGATGTGCAGCGGATCGGGTCCGATCCACGACCTAGATGCAATCCGGGCGAAATCGGATAAAATTATCCAATTCTGATCATCTAGATTGTCCGATCTGATCTGATCCTATCCAAAAGGACCCAATCCGGATCGGAAAATCTCAGAGGATTGGACCTCCTCCCCCCTCCCCCCACTTGCGCTCCTTACCTGCTGCCTCCTCGCTGCCATCTGCTGCTGCCCACTGCTTCAGTACTACTTTGAAACAGGCCTTGCGGCCTGTTCCACAATAGAGCACTGGCGCACTGGGTGACGTCATCACTCGGTGCGCCCTCACTCTACTGTGGAATAGGCTTCAAGGCTTGTTTCTCAGTAATACTGAAGCAGTGGGTGGCAGTGGATGGCAGCAAGGAGGCAGCAGGTAAGGAGCGCGAGTGGGGGAGGGAGGTGGAGGTCCCCCATTACCTGCTGGTGTCCCGCGCTGCTGTCCACTGCTTCTGTACTACTGATGAACAGGCCGCAAGGCCTGCTGATCAGTAGTACGGAAGCAGCGGACGGCAGCGTGGGACGCTGGCAGGTAAGGAGTGCGAGTGGGGGGGGAGGGAGAGGGAGGTCCGCTGCCGCCCGCAGGTCCCTTTTACTGAGAAACAGGCTTTGCAGCATGCCTCTCAGTAGAGCGCCAGGTGACGTCATCAATCACTACAGGTGATTCTAGACTATTGAATGAATGAACCTGCCAACCAAGAAGAGCAGCTTTGACTATAACAGGGTGTTGGTTTATTTATTATAATTACTTATTGTTACTACTACTATTTCAATTCAAGAGTTCTCCTATAGAAGCTCTTGGAGTGTTATCACAATAAAAACAAATACAATAAAACGTATTGTTGAAGTTTTTGTTTTCTCTCTCTCTCTCTTCTCTTTATATCTGTTCCATCTGACTCTGGAATGGCTTATTTCAATATTGCAAAGGCTATAAAATTCCTATACTGAACAAGAGCAAATTATTGCTGTCAAGCGACATGTTTTGATAAAAGAAGCTAAGGAAAGGTCAGTGGTAGGAAAGGGGAGAGAACACTGATAATGGGTTTCTAGATTTATACACTCACAATTTAACACACACACACCACATTCATATTTGCAAACTAGACAATCTGTTAACATCCAGAGATGTGCATCATTCTGTGTCAAATCATGTTGGTTGAGTGCCATTATAAGGCCATGTGTACTCTACAGCAGTTAAGTGCACAGTTCTTATCACTTTTAATGTAAGGAACCATTTGATTGAAAGCAATTGTGAAAATTATATCTGATATGAAAAAGGTACACATCTAAGAAAAGGCATAAATATCGGGATTTCCGATAACGATACGATATTTTCAGCCGTGCACATCCCTAGTTCTAATGACAAAAGTTGAGCAAAATATGCCAGAGGCAAAAGCAAATATCATGGAGAGTTTCAGTGGATCTGAAATGCTTTATGATCTCTGCAAAGTCTTAGACTAAGTTATTCTAACAACACAATCCTACAGTTCCTTAGGCACCTGCCTCACCGTAAGCTCATTCCCATGGTAGCCAATTACGGTATCATTCAGAATACGTTGTTTCGACAATGCAGACCTGAAGAATATATAGGAAAATTGACAGGAAGAAAAAAAAATTGAAGTATGCTCAAATGTAACTTTATTTGTTGTTTATTTCTTATACTTTTAGACTGCCCAGTAATCAGAGTTCTCTGGGCAGTGTACAACTAATTAAAAATAAAACACAAAACAGTAAAACAATGATAAGAATAGCACATGATAGAACTAGGATAAAGCTAGGCATAAAAAATAATGAAGTATATAAAATTAGAATGCATTACAGCCAGCAGCAAACATAAAACAGAGCAAAGATCTACAAGCACTAAAACAGTTTGTAAAATACCTGGGAGAATAAAAAGGTCTTCACCTGATGCTGAAAAGACCATGGAGTAAGAGCCAAGTGAGCCTCTGGGTAAAGCATCCCGTAAATGGGGGTGCAATCTCTGAAAAGACCCTCTTTCTTATAGCCAGCTACATTGCCTCATTTGGTTAGGGCACCTGGAGAAAGGCGTAAGGTGATGACTTTAGGGTCTGGGTAGGTAAGTATGGATAAGTATGGATAAGATGCTTTTTTGGGTAACCTGGCCTCAAGCCATTTAAGTCTTTAAAAGATAAAATCAGCACTTTGAACTGGGCATAGAAACAGATAGCAGAATACTGGAATGATGTATTGTATCGGCCAGTACCTGTTAACAGTCTAGCAGCAGCCCTGTTTTGGATGAACTGAAGTTCCCAGTCAAAGGTAGCCCTGCATATCATGCATTGCAATAACCCAAATGGGAGGTTACCAGAATAAGAACAACTATTTCTTTTTAATCTCAGAGCCACAGAGGATTTTTGGAACGGAAGGGAGGTGGGGTGGGGAGGTTTAGTATTCCCCTCCCAGGGCTGTGTACATTTACACTAGAGTAAAATAAAAGACAAGCCTCAGCTACACCCTATGTGATTAAGTTAACATATAGTTTGGGTATGAGATAACTTTCTAATGGATATGGATATGTGACTAGACTGCAACTCTTGCTGCATCTGCTTCCTCCTCCTCTTGGAAAATAAAGCATCTCACCGGCTCCAGGTTTTGGAGGGCCCTTGAGCAAGGCAACCTCAATGGGTTCTCCCCCAGTGAGTCTACCTTCTCACCTCCATTGTCTCCTCCTCCTCCTCCTCCTCCTCCTCCTCCTCCTCCTCCTCCTTTCTTCCATTTGCTCATTTGCCAGGCAGAGAGCCAATGGGCAGGCATGCAGTGGCATCTATGTTTTTTTTCCTTCACACCTCCACTGTTGTCTGAGCCAGGGTGAGAGGAAGGTTGCAGGGGCTCTTGCCCATGCCCCCCCAGCAGGATTTGTGTCCTTGGCAGGTACTCAACTATGTGGACCCTTGATGCTGGCCCTGCACCTCAGAACTGGTTGCCTAAAATGGGAGGTGATTATGGCTGCAGGGTTCTTTCTTTCCCAGTAGAAGGAGATAGTGTGATGATACTAAGAAATGATTGACTTCTCTGCATTGATCCATTTTCCCATCCTCTTGGAGGCTGAGGTTTTCCATGCTATAGTTTCACATACTTTAAAAAAGTGGTTTTGGAGGACATTCATATCACAGTGATATGAGCCTCATTTTGACATGTCTTTGTTTCAGCCTTTAGCTTCAGGTCAGATCTACACCAAGCAGGATATAACACTTTGAAACTGTATATATAATGTAGGCTGACCAGATAAAATCCAGGTCAGGGCTCCTGTAACTTTAACAGTTGTAGAGAAAAGGGAATTTCAGCCAGAGTCATTTGTATGCAATTAGTTCCTGGTGATATTCCCTCTTCATCACAACAGTTAAAGGTGCAGGCACTATACTAGAGTGACCATATACAAATGAAGGCAGGGCCCCTGCAACTTTAACTGTTGTGATGAAGAGGGAATTTCACCAGGGACTAATTGCATACAAATGACACTGGCTGAAATTCCCTTTTCACTACAACTGTTAAAGTTACAGGAGCCCTGACCTGGATTTTATCTGGTCACCCTAATATAATGTGTCCTGGGCATGAACAGTTGTCAAAGCCATTATAAACCATTATAAAGCAGTAGTGTAGATCCTGCCCAAGTGAGGATTTAGAAATAATCACTTCCTGTTATTTTAGAACCATGATTTGTTTTTAAAGCCATATCTATTTCTTCTTGCTACATGGAAGTCCTACAGCAGAAGTGGAGAATATTTTTCAGACCAAGTGCTAAATTCCAATCCTTTGCTCATCGAGTTTCATCAGTGAGAGTTTTCACTGGGAGCTCTGTGTATACACATAGCTGTAAACAGCAACCCAAATGATATGATTAAAAATAATAATATACTATATATATCTATATATCTATATATGAAGAATAAAGTTTAAATAAGAACAATTGTTATCATCAAAATATAACTGTCCTTGATGTACAGATTGTTAGTGTATTTCGATCCATTTCAATAATATCAGAGGTTTTTTATAGTTTAACAAAACAAAAACAAAAAAAACCCTCTCCACAATCTTCATGAATGTATGAGCCTATCTACACTATTGCTTTAAAACAGTTTAAAACAGTTTGTAACACTTTTGAGAACTGTTGGGGCCCAGGACACACTCCAGATACAGTTTTCAAAACGTTCTCAAAGTGTTTTATCCTGCGTGTGTAGATAGGCTCAACAATACCACAAGGCACCACAAGGTGGCAGCAGAAAATTAGTTTTGCAAGGATTTCAGAATGAAATAGGTAGCTCATTTAGTTGTATTTTTCTTTAAACAAACATGCATACTTTCCTTTGTGCCATACACAATGGAAATATTGCAGATTGAAAATGTTTCCATTTAGGCCTCATTTTTTTACATTAGTCAGAACTGTGTTATGTTTTTCAAGGGTTAATTTATACTACCTTTTCTCGGCCTTAGAAGGTTCAGAAATCACCCGACTTTATATTGATCATAATAACATAAGCTTTGATTGCTGATGGAGACATGAATGAGCATCAGTGCTGTAATCCCCATGGCCTATGGATGAGATGAGAGGGATTATTCTTTCTTTTTTAAAAACTATTTTATTTTGTTATTTCTGGTTACATAGGTTGGAAGATATCTATATCTATATCTATAGTTATACACAAAGACAATCTGTGACAGTCTAGAACAGAGTTACAAATTTTATTGTACAATTATCTGTATGGATTGGAAAATAATTATCAAACAATATATGCCTCATTAACTGCTCCAAATATCTATATATGGTAGAGGGGGCAGTCTCCCCCCTTCATCTTTGTTCATAAAATTAATAAACTTACACCATATCTTCTTGAATTTCTCCTTACTTAGATGCCCTCGCACTTTCCTCACTTTGTCAGTTTTTCCAGAAGAGCAATTTGCCAAACCCTTTGGTACCAATTTTCGACTTGGAGCCCTTTGCCATCTTTCCAGTTCTTGGCTATCAACCATCTTGCCGCCAATAATAGGTGGCTGATTAAAACCTTATCCAAAAGTTTACTATCCAATCCCTTATATAAGTTTAATAATGCTAGGTGGGGAGATGGATTTACCCATTGTCCAGTTATTGAACTAATCTCCTGGAACATCTTGTTCCAGAAAATATTCACCTTTGGGCATTTCCACCACATATGTAAATACGTTCCAACCCCCGAACAGCTCCTCCAACAATCTGGGGATGTCCCAGTGCTCATCAGTGATTCATAGGTACCACCTATGAATTAATTTTAACTTAAGTTCCCTGTTACTACAAGATACTGTATCAAATGGACTTTTATCCCACAACACATTCCAATCTTTTCCCTCAATTTGGAGGAATTCCTCAATCTGTTTCCCACACCATTTTAAGTGGGTCCTCTATGCCAACCTACTGGGTCAATAACCATTTATATAATTTTGAACTCAAGCCTTTTATAACTCCATTATATCCCATCATCTCTTGTTCAAATATTGTTAGATTCCTAGTAGCTGTGGTTTGCAAATCTGGTTTCAGGAGGAGCGCAAGAGAAGGATTATTCTTAATCTCTGTGCAAGAGAGACCAACATGCATACATGTTAAGGACTGTCTTGTACATTTCTCTTTGTGCTCTGATTTTAGTTTTTCTTTTTAGGGCACAGTCCTAAGGGGATGATCTTCTCCTATACATTCCTCCTGCTCTGCATTTCAGCAAGACAGGCTTTTTCACCTATTTAGCTGAGGCATTGGGGAAGAAAGGAGGCTGGAGGATTCCTTAATACTGGCCTCCCCAGTCCCTTCCCCTCCCTGCCCATAGGAATACCCCTTTACCTTCCCTCAAAGGTCACTTTTGTGACCTCAGAGAGGCAGCTGGCATGGTTTTCTCAATGCTGGCTGTGAGAGGGAAGGGGCTGGGAGCATGAACGCCTGGATCGAGGTCAGAGCGCTGACTCCGACCTCAGTTCCAGGAATCCAAACTATCCTATGCCCCCAGATGCTGGCTAGGAGGCCATAGGGTTGCTCTTCCTGTCATTTGTTTGGTACAGAGGCAAAGTCATGTTAGCCTCAAAGAACCATAAAATGAAAAACATCGCACCAGGCAGCACTATGTACCTGGGGGCCCCACCACTGACCAACCCATGTAAACCAGAGAACCAGGTATGCCACAAGCACAGAACTGGTGCCTCATAAACAAACATTTGGAGAACAAATGTCTTCATCGTCACAGAGGTCAAAACCAAGAGAAAATGGAAGATACAAAATAGGCAAAAAATGCTGTCTTTCATTTGCTCAGATTTTGTTGCTGAAAGATATCATCCCCATCAAAAGATCTTTCTTTCTACATGAGACGATGGTTCAATAAAAGTAAAAATCACTTTTCACATTCTGTAGTTTTTACTGTAACTTCAAAGAGCTCTTTTAATAATTCCAGCTATATTTCAAAGTTTAAAAAATGGCATTCTCAACAAAGTCTAAATATAAATAAACTGCTCTCTTTAAATAAAAAAGCAAAAAAATTAAAATGTTAGAAACTTTTAAAATTTTTTTAGCATATGTAGCGATATTTTAAAAGTGTTGGTCACCATCTATTGTAAGCCCTGTTATTTATAACAAAACAAAAACATACAGAGAAGTGATATTCCACAGAAATCCTGCTCTAAAATATTATGAAGCTGGTGCCAAAATGCCAGGCGACATCAATGGGATTAGGATCAGGCCTTGAAAGGTTAGTTGGCTTTTCAGGAGTACAGGATAGCAATTCCTCCCATTCTAGCCATCCAAGTGACAGTCTGTGAAATTAGAACTCAGCCATCTGGCTGGCATCCACATAGCATTGCTCCTAATGAACTGCTATCGGCTCAGCCCCTGTACAGCTGCTCCATCAAAAGTCTCAATAAAGTTTATCCAAATGTTTAAACCTTGTTAAGACTTTTGATGGAACGGTCCTGGCAGGCTGTATAGCATATTCTATAGCAGCCTTGTTTAGAAGCCGGGACTAACATGAACAGTTCAGCACAATAGGGAATCACCTGGGGCTGCAGGACATGAAGGAGGCAGAGACCGATTTCAAAAGCTGCTGACAGCAGAGCACAAGCACAAATCACAGGAGGAGACACTGTGCTGGCAGTTTGGGTACTGCCTCTCTTTGATCCCGAGGAATGGGAAAGTAATTTTCGCAAATGGAGGATGAAAGAAGAGCCACTGGCTGAAGAAAACAAGATAAATAAACCTGAACATGAGTGGCGGGGAAGGTGTATTATTCAATAATTATAAACATTTGGCTTCTGCTTTTTCAGATTCTAAATAAAAATGATCCAGAGGAAAAGGCTGGGCTTCTCTATTTTAAACCTTCAGCGAAATAGTGAAATGTTACGAAGATGAATGTGCTCTGAGGAACAGTGTTCAAAGAGAATTTGAGAATGTACAAAGGCTTAAACAGATGTAATTTCCTCTAGGTCTGAATCACAGGCATCTAGAGACTTACATTTACATGTCCTGCAGGTTTCCTCTCCTGTTTGCCTCTGATATGGTATGAAAAATTAGTTTATTTGCTAAAGAATTCTATACAGGCACCTCAACTGGCAGTCTCCACCGAGGCAGGCAGCAGGGCTCTTGAAACAGGATGATTTCTTTTCCTGTAAACAAGAGGCCGGTTTTAAGCAACAAGTACAGCATGATCACCACCCTCATTGATGTGGTACCTTACCAAAAAAAGTGCACCTGAAGTTTGGTATGTGCTCAGTCTCTGAAGTTTTCAGAGATTTTTTTTTAAAAAAAGGTGTTTAGCCTTATCACCATGATAGAATTAAATATGTTTACTGAAGTCCCAAGATGGTGCCTTGAAGACTCAATTATTTCTGACTTCCTTGCTAGCCAGGGCAGTGTCAGGGTGCAGTATCATTAGCCACCTCCCAAGGCACATGCACCAACAGGGGACCACTGCCAACCTTCTGGTCATGCTCCTTGATGTTGTCTGCCTTCCTCCTTGATGTCCCTGCCTTCTCTCTCTGAATGTGTATCAAGAGCAAGGAAAGGGAAGAGCAGCCTGAACTTGCTTTGCCCTTTCTTTCTGGGCAGTGATACCATTCAGGGCCAGTGGGCGAGTACAGCCAAATGGACCATGGTGGCAATGGTGAAGAAGTGGGGTTTCACTGGGAGCATCTTGCCCCAGGGCCTTGTAAAACCAGGAGCCAGCACTGATTCTGCCTCATGCATTACTATTTGTTATTCTCCAGCTCACCCACTACTGGCTGGTACTGTGTATCTCTCATTGCATGTTTAATTCTTGATTATGAAGTATCTCTGATTCCCCCCACCCTCCACCTTGGTACATCTATGGAAGCTTCTAGCTTCTAGCAATACTAGCTTAGGATGTGTCCTACATTGCAGTGATGTAGTGGTAAATTTCGAAGTTTGGGTGTTCATCATGGCAGACCCCATAGCGACGCCCCCAAGAAGAGTCCAAAATTGCAAGCAACAAACCAATTCTAGGAATTTTAATCTGCTAGAAAGAGATGTTTTGTAAAGCTCATGGCTCATATTTACCCATCCAAGACCAAAATATTTCACATTACAACAACGACCGATCTATTGTTGCTAGAAAAGTTTGTCTTCCCCTCTTGAGATACTGTGAGGTTTGCAGCTACATTCAGAGGAAACAGGGGATTTGAGATGATGTCAGCATCCCTGCTAATCAAAAAATGCCAGCGCTGCATCCCGGAAAGCCCTGCTCACTACACCTTTGGTCCCATATTTGAAGGCATCCTGTCTTTAAAGGGCTGCCCAGTCCAAGTCTGCTTTAAAGATAAAAACCATCAGAAGGGAGAGCAGGAAAGGGCCTTGTAGCTGCCCATCCACACACCCGAGCAGGCACATAGGGCACCAGGAAACAGTCTTCCCCTTAATGGCATGATGTATTTTATCTTTACATTATAGTAATGATGTCTATGTTGGCACCCATTCCTATTAATATATGCAATTTTCATGCAAATTGTGTCCTATTTTGCCCTCCTTTTTTGGTGATGCATTTCCTTTTTCTTGGTGATTTGTATACTGCCTTAATGCTACAGCCAAATGCCCTGTAGTTGGTTAGGTTTGTCTGTTGTTCTAAACCAATTTTCCATGGTTAGAATAAACTCTACTAAAAGAACCTGAACTGTGGAAAGAATGCAGAAACCTGCATAAAAGCGAAGGAATTGAAAAAGTACTTTCAGATGGCCCAGGCCTGGGAGATACTCAAAGTAGTACTACAGGGAAGCACAGGGAGGGAAAAGATCCCGCCACAAAACTGCGAAGTTGCCATGTCCATCCTTGGCCATGTCTCCCTCAGATGCTTCCTACAAATGGGATGAAGCTGCCATTCTGCTTTTTACTTTAGAGATGTGTGATTCACTACTTAGTAGTTTGGTATTCCAGTTTGAATATAGAATAAAAGGATGAAATATTTTGTTGAGGTGAATTTCTCTCACCCTGTCAATGAATATTTAGTTGAACTCTTGTTCTCCTCTGCCTTTTTTCTCTTTGCCCTCAAGTCTGCCTCTATTTTTCTCTCTGTGTTGGATATCTTGTGACAAGGCTTTCCTTCGATCCACTGTCCACTGAGAAAAGATTCACCTGTTGAATTTCTGCCTGCATTGGAGCTACTCCTACAAGGTCAGGAAGGTTTTCCATTATTCTCTATTCTCTGTTAATAGCCCTCTTACAATTAATTTAATTACAATTAAACAAATTAACCAGAATCTTGAATTAGAATTTTAATTAACACGGCAACCCTAAGTGCACAGAAGTCCTAGTCACATCTAGATTGGATTTCTTTAATGCTCTCTATTTGGGGATGCCTTTTGTCCAAATTGCAGTTTTGACTGAAGCCAGGCGTTCAGACCATAAAATTCCAGTCTTTTGCTATCTTCATTGGTTACCTCTTTGTTCCCAGATTCAATTCAAAATGCTGCTTTTAACTGTTAAAGCTCTAAATGTTCTGGTTCCAGGATAATTTAAGAATCACCTTCTCCCATCTTCGTCTTCATCTTCTATTTGTGGCATTTGTATACCACTGAATATAATAAAAATTTCTCAGCAACTCATAATATTAATTGTGCACCTGCTTAAGCACCTGCCTTGCATCCTGTCACCATAAGAGGGTGCGCAGATGTTGAACCTCTTTAAGCCTGATGGCCAAATGCCATTTCAGAGATGGTCTTGAGCACCATATTACAGTTGTGGGTGAGTCTGAAGCCAAAATGGGCTGGGGTCAAAGGGGAGGGGCCAAAATACCCCTAAAGACCAGCATTTTTTAATCTTACAGCTCTTACTTCTAGCAACTAAGGCCAAGCATGATATAGCGGTATGAAAGCAGTATGAAAGTGGTATATAAAAGGCAGGAGCCACACCAGGCAGGATATAGCTGTATATGGTATGTGTCAATGGGCCCCAACAGTCCAACCTTTCAGAACGAGCACGATTTTTAAAAATTCATAGAAAATTGAGGGTTTGAGCAATTGCTCTGATTTTTTTCACAAATGACCAGCCAGATACCATCTTCAATGTCCCACAAGTTTCAAGTTTTATCTTTAAAAATGAAGAAGTTACAGAGGGGTGTGGGGCTTTGGGGGGACCCCCTATAACTTTTTAATTTGAAAAGATAGAGACATGAAACTTTTTGGACATTGCAGATTGGATCTTGCTAGTCCTGGCTCCCCAAGTTTCATGTAATTATCATTTTAAATAAAAAAGTTATGTATGCATTTCCCCCAATGTAAGCCTATGGGGAAAAAAGCAGACAAGATGACAGCACGGAGGCCCGGTCAATCAGCTGTCAAGAAAGTTGCACAATCTTTAATAAATTCATATAAAATCAAGGGTTGGAGGGATCGATCCCAAATTTCATACACATATCTAGCAAATGTTGCTACACATATATGCCAAATTTCAGAATAATTCCTCCACCCCTGTATTTTGTATGATTTTTTAAAAAGATCCTGCAACTTTTTGACAGGTCTGAATGAACTCACGTGCCGAGCTGTCATTCTGACCTGTCAGAACTTAAACAATCTTTAATAAATTCATATAAAATCTAGGGTTGGAGAAATCTATCTCAAATTTCATACACATACTTAGGCATACCCCATAAGCACTGTGACCAAGTTTCAAGCCTCTAACGTTTAAAATACAATAGTTACAGGCTTATTTATATGGCAGTCCAATAATCCGATATAATCGGGCTGAAAATTTTCGGGTCAGATATTTATCGGAGATTTTTCTATTGTATCGTTATCGTTAATCGGATGTCCGATAACGACCTTATCGTATCGTTATCAGACACTTTAATGATACGATACACATCTCTACTTTAAACCTTCTATTGAGATGTAACATTATATTAGAAACAAAGAGAGATGTATGTAAACATGACCCTGAATGTAACATCAGTTCTCTGATGCAGCAAGATGGAGATGGACCAGCAAAGGGGATTATAGCACCAGATGTTTTAATAACAAAGTACTTTACAGAAACAGCCTTGAGGAGTACTGGGGAGTCAGAAAGCTGCTGTCAATCTTTCAATAAACAAGTAATTTAAGCTGAACCTGACATGATGTGTTATCAACAAAGAGCACCTCAAACACTCCAATTTGATGCCATAGGCTCCAATGAGAGATAAAGTGTATAACCCCCCTTGGATTGCCAGCATGCAGGAGAGGTGTGGTGTTTGGATGGTCATACGTGCATGTATCAACGGTACCCTTCATCTAATGGGTGATGCATTCTGGTGTTTTGGCCAACCACTGGGTGTGTGAATGTACATTTGGGGTGAATCTCGTGGGTCAGATCCATCATCCAGGGCATTGAAAGTGAGCATCTTCTTCGCTTTGTCATGCTTCACGTATTGGTTTTCGGGTTATGCAGCCAACTGAAGGTGTCTCATTGGCATGCACTGTGCTTGCCACTGGGCAAGTGTGATCCAAGGAGCTCCATTTCCCAAGACTTGATTGGCGGGAACCAAATAATCCAACAGAGGCTAACTGTATATTTAGTCAAACAAAACACCATAGTTGGGTAACTAAGCTTGAGACTAGGGTGTGTGCAACCTCCTAAGAGAAGTAAGAATTCTTACAGGGTATGCAACTCTCTGAATACACTGTGAAATGAAATATGTTACCCATGGTGTGTGTGGGACTCTGAGAATATTTGTAACATTGAGAAACTCATCCAGTCCAGGGAGTTTGTGAATCTTTCTGGGAATATTTGTAAAAGTTTTCTCTGTCTTATTTTATTCATTGCTAATTCCTCTTCCCCATTTCCCTAAATAAATCTTTTTGCTTCTTTAAAAACTGGTTGCATTTCCTGCCTCCTCCTTATAAGATCCAAGCCTTACCAGCCTGATCAACTGGGAGGCTTAGGGGTTATTTAGATCCACTTTTCACATAACCATGTGGGGAACTCCAGAGGGCTGGATTGTAATTTTGCCTGAGCTTTTGCACCTTACTATAAAAGATACAGTAGGATGGGACATGTGTCAGAGCTCTTTTGGTGGTGATACCAAAATTGTGCCATGCCCCCTCCCCCTGGAGGGATGCACCAGGCTCCCTCTCTTTCCATGTTTAGATGGCCATTTAAAACACAACTGTTTAAATTGGGTTTAAGCTCTCTGGGCGGTTTACATCAGATTAAAACAATTAAAAACAATATACAAAAATTAAAACAGCAAAAACATACACTATACTCACACACATTTAAAACCACTATAACAACTGTAAAAAGCTATAAGCCTAAAACAAAACAAAAACAAAACAAACCCAGGCTAATCAAATTTTGTTAAATGCCTGAGAGAAGAGGAAAGTCTTGACCTGGTGCTGAAAAGATAACAATTTTGGCGCCAGGCGGGCCTCGTCAGGGAGATCATTCCACAATTGGGGGGCTACCACAGAGAAGGCCCTCTCCCTTGTTGCAGACCTCCGAGCTTCCCTCGGAGTAGGCACTCGGAGGAGGACCTGAGATGTTGATCATAGTGTACGGGTAGGTTTGTGTTGGGAGAGGTGTTCCATCAGGTATTGTGGTCCCAAGCCATGTAAGGCTTTATGGGTTAAAACCAGCACCTTGAGTAGGGCTCGGAAAAATACAGGCAGCCAATGGAAGCAGACCAGAGTAGGTCTTATATGCTCAAACCTACTGGTCTCAGTTATCAACCTGGCCACTGCATTTTGCACAAGCTGCAGCTTCCGAACCGCCTTCAAAGGCAGCCCCACGTAGAGTGCATTGCAGTGATCTAACTTGGAGGTTACCAGAGCATGGACAACTGAAGCCAGGATATTCAGATTGGAGCATAGCTGGGCCACCAACCGAAGTTGGAAGAAGGCACTCCATGCCACTGAGGCTACCTGAGCCTCAAGTGACTGAGATGGTTCAAGGAGAAGCCCCAAGCTACGAACTTGCTCCTTCAAGGGGAGTGCAACCCCATCCAGAACTGGTTGAAGACCTTCCACTAACAGCGTCTCAGTCTTGTCTGGATTGTGTTTCAGCTTATTAGCCCTCATCCAGTCCATTGTCGCAGCCAGGCACTGGTTCAGCACATTCACAGCCTCACCTGATGGAGATGAAAAGGAGAAATAGAGCTGCGTGTCATCAGTGTACTGATGACAATGCACTTTAAACTCAGGATGACTGCACTCAACGGTTTCATGTAGATGTTAAATAGCATGAGGGACAAGACTGACCCCTGCGGAACCCCATACTGGAGAATCCACGGGGCCGAGCAATGTTCCCCAAGCTGACCCACCAAGTAGGAGCGGAACCACTGCAATGCAGTGCCTCCCACTTCCAACTTAGCCAGTCATCTCAGAAGGATACTATGGTCAATGGTATCGAAAGCCGCTGAGAGATCAAGGAGAATCAACAGAGTCACACTCCCCCTGTCTTTCTCCCAACATAGGTCATCATACAAGGTGACCAAGGCTGTTCCCATACCAAAGCCAGGCCTGAAACCCGACTGAAATGCATCCAGATAATCAGTCTCAGCCAAGAGTGCCTGGAGCTTGCTCGCAACCAACCTCTCAAGGACCTTGTCTAGGAATGGAACATTTGCTACGGGCTTTTCAGGGTCCAAGGAGGATTGCTTCAGGAGTGGTCTCACCGCTGTCTCTTTCAGGAGGCCTGGGACCACTCCCTCTTGCAAAGAGGCATTAATCACTTCCCTGGCCCAGCCAGTTGTTCCATCCATGCTAGCTTTTATTAGCCAAGAAGGGCAAGGATCCAATACAGAGGTGGCTGCACGAACCTGTCCAAGCACCTTGTTAATGTCCTCGAGCTGCACCAACTGAAACTCATCCAAGAAAACAGAACAAGCCTGTGCTCTGGATACCTCACTAGATTCACCTGCTATAACACTGGAGTCTAAGTCCTGGCGGATGCTGACGATTTTATTCTGGAAGTGCCCAGCAAATGTATTACAGCGGGCCTCAGATGGTTGTCTAGACCCGTGCTCCATTTGGAATATTTTTATTCAGCAGCACAGTATTTTTTTTATTTTATAAATTGTGTTACCTTGCATGCTTTTAACCTGTTTTTCGTTTAATGTGTTATTGTTTAATGCATTCAATCTGTAATCCTTTAAAAAATATTGTAAGTCACTTTGGATATATTTTATGTAGAAAAGCAAGGTAAGCCTTGATCAGATAAAGCAAAACATTTCAGCTTCCACCATTTTCAGTTACTCAAACAGGAATCGAAGGGTACTATTTCCAAGGTGGCAGTTATATAATATCAACGATGAAATATTCCAAAGTGTGGCATTTGCTATAGATGAAGGATGTCAGGTATTATCCTCCAGGTTGAGGGCATGTTATATTAACGTGTCAAGTCTATTTATCCAGACATTTTCTCTTGTTTCCAACGTTCTTGGATCAGATAGCATCACAATTGCATCAACTGACAAACCAGAGAGGCTGTGATTATCTGAACTGAAGTGCTTTGTGTCAAGGAAACGTAAACAACCGTTCCCTTGTCGTGGCGGACAACTCCCGTCCCGCCACCCGGTACCCCAGCCAAAACTGGCTTGAGCCAACGCTTGAAATAACCACACAGAAATTTAAGGACCAAAGCAAGTTTATTTACACACTATCCTAAGTTAAGGCCTTGGTCAAAGCACACCTCCTCAACCCAGCAAAAGTCAAAGCAGAGAAGGGTTGTTGAGGAAGGGAATGGGGGGGGGGGTGAGAGAGGTATGAGGTAGAAAGGGGTAGCAGCACAGAAAGGCACAAGCAATAAAACAATTGAGTCCCCAATCAATCAGGCACACTCTTAAAAGTGCTAAGCAACCCCAAACCGAGTAGGCTTGTAAAACCATAAAAATCTATCTAACACCCGGCTCGATCCAGCCGGACGGAGATCAGCTCTTCATCGTGCCCAGGTCCGAAGAGAGAGATGACCTAACCGTCACAGGCTTTCGTTTTTCAGTCTTTTTTCCCACCAGCCCTCCTCCCCCCCACAGCCTGGGAAGCCCATCCTCCCTAACGGTTTTCAGCTGGAAGTCGTTAGGAGCTTGCTCGTTAGTTGGAGCACCTGTTTCTCTCGGCTGGTACTAAGCAGATAAGTAGCTCAGAAATATGTCAACACATGAACTCATCTCCCTCCCTCCTCTGGAAGCGTCAAGGCCTTCAGAAACCTCCTGTCCTTCACATCTCTCCCTTTAAGGAGATGAAACTTGGGGGGTTACCCCCAAGTTCTTCATCTCTCCAGCAGGGCAATCTCAAGGGCCCCCTCCTCACCTGCCCTAGTTCGGATAGGCCCGGGACAACCCATCAGCTAGTACATTGTCTCGTCCTTTGATATGAGTCACCGAAAAATCAAAGTCTTGAAGGGCCAAACTCCATCGGAGTAGCTTCCCATTTGACCCCTTCACTTTGGCCAGCCAACACAAAGGGGAATGATCAGTTTGCAGATGGAAATGGCGTCCCCACAAATACGGGCGTAGTTTCCCCAATGCCCACACAATGGCCAAGCACTCTTTCTCAACGGTGGCTAAATTCTTCTCTCGAGGCAGCAGTTTCTTACTCAGATAGGCCACCGGATGAAGCTGATGATCGGAGCCCTCTTGAAGCAACACTGCCCCCAACCCTGTTTCGGAAGCATCGGTCTGGAGGGTGAAAGGCAAGTCAAAATCTGGTGCCTGCAAAATGGGAGCAGCCATCACCTGACCTTTCAATGCCTCAAAGGCCTGTTGGCACTCCCCCGTCCACCTCACTTGGACTGGGTTCCGCTTCTTACACAAATCCGTCAGGGGGGCAGCCAACGCGCTAAAATGAGGAACAAAGCGTCGATAATATCTGGCCAGGCCCAAGAAAGACTGAACTTGCTTCTTAGTGTGAGGAATAGGCCAGTTTCGAATGGACTCCACCTTGGCCTGTAAAGGCTTGATCTGGCCTCCCCCCACTCTATGTCCCAGGTAAACTACTTCCCCCAACCCAAATTGACATTTGGAGGCCTTTACTTTCAAACCAGCCTCCCGCAAGCGATCAAACACCTGCCTCACATGCGCTAGGTGTTCCCCCCAGGTCTGCGAAAAAATAGCCAAATCATCCAAATAAGCGCAGGCAAAGGCCCCTAACCCATTCAGGAGCCTGTCCATCATCCTCATGAAGGTAGACGGAGCGTTCTTCAACCCAAACGGGAGTACCGTGAACTCAAACAACCCTTTGTGCATCACAAAGGCCGTCTTCAGTATGGCATCCTCATCCAAGGGCACTTGCCAGTAACCCTTGGTCAAATCTAGAGTAGTAATGAATTTGGCGCTTCCCAACTGTTCTATTAAATGATCAGACTGTGGCATAGGATAGGGGTCCAACTGGGTCAGCGAGTTGACCTTTCTAAAGTCCACACAGAAGCGTATTTCTCCATTGGGCTTACCCACCAACACCACGGGAGGGGACCAGGAGCTTTTAGAGGGCCGAATCACCCCTAGATCCTGCATGGCTTGCAACTCTCGCTCAATCGTAGCCGCTTGAGTCCCAGTCGCCCTGTAAGGGCACGAGCGAATGGGAAGATGCGCTCCTGTCTGAATAGAGTGCTGAGCCCAGGAGGTTCTACCTGGGGTGGTAGAAAACAGACTCCCAAACTCCTTCAGTAAAGGTTGGAACCCCTTCTGTTGCTCTGGGGTAAGAGTCAACGGGAGAATCACGTGCTCCACCCCACCCTGTTGCTGGAACTCTGCTAGAAGGTCTAAAGGTTCCCCAATCTCTTCTGACTCCGGTTGGATTTCAAACACAAAATTCTGGCGATCAACATACAGTTTTAACATATTTACATGAAACACCTTGGGTTGCCGGGGTGTACCAGGAAAATCCAGGAGGTAATTCACTTCCCCCACCTTCTGCTTCACCACCAGAGGTCCTTCCCACTTTAGAGCCAATTTGTCTGGTTTAAACTGCTTTAACACCAAAACCTGATCCCCGGGTTGAAACACCCGCACCCGGGCCTTCCGATCGTACCAGGCCTGTTGAGTTGCCTGAGCCTGGCTAAGATGTTCTCTGGCCGCTTCTTGGACCCCTTGCAGCGTCCGCTGGAGGTTGCGCATGAAAGTCACCACTGAGGGAGAGGTCTTGGCCATGGGTCCCTCCCATTCCTCCCGCAACAGAGTGAGGGGCCCCCGAATCTCCCTCCCAAACATCAACTCATTAGGTGAAAATCCTAAACTCTCTTGAGGAGCGTCTCTATAAGCAAATAGCAATAAGGGTAACCCTTGATCCCAGTCTGTAGGGTGGTCTACCGCATAGGCTCAGATCATTTTCCCCAAAGTTTGGTTCAAACGTTCCACCAGGCCGTTAGTCTGATGATGGTAAGGTACTGAAAAGGAATAGTCCACTCCGCCAAGCTCCCACATCTTCTGGAACAGCTGGGACACAAACCCTGGTCCACGATCCGATAGGACACCCCGGGGCATTCCCAAGCGGGCACAAATAGACAACATAGCTTTAGCCAGCATGGGGGCTGTGATGGACGACAACGGAACCGCCTCCGCATAGCGGGTAGCAAAGTCAATAACCGTTAACACAAACCGCTTTCTGGACCGTGTAGGGGGATTGAAGGGGCCCAACACGTCCAGTCCAATGCGTTCAAAAGGTGTCTCCACAATTGGTAAGGGTTGCAATGGGGCATTGGGGTAGTCTCTATTGAATCCCACTCTCTGGCAGACATCACAAGAACGACAGTAATCTTTTACTGCTTGAGCCACCAACGGCCAATAAAACTCTTTAGAGATGCGGGTTAAAGTGCGCTTCCGCCCCAAATGTCCTCCCCAAGCCGTAGCGTGGGCCAGCTGGAGCACAGGCTCTCGGAAGCCACGGGGAACCACCAATTGTCGGCATACCCTCCAGGGTTGCTCCAGGCCTTTAGGGGCAAACTCTCGGTAAAGGGCTCCATCTTGCCAGAAGAATCGAACTGGGTGTTGGGGGGTCACGGCTACAACACCTTTCTCAGCCTCTTCACGGCATTCCTGCAGGGAGTCGTCGTCCCACTGAGTGGCCTTAAAGGCGGAGTTAGGGGTGGTTGGATTTATCTCTAATGGGACCGTAGGTTCCTCTAGGTTCTCTTCTAGTCCCCCACTGGGTCCAGAACCCCCTGGTTCTCGGGCCTCTTCCCCTCCTTGCACCCCTCTCAGCTCACTCAGGGAGGTAGGAGATTGGACAGTCGACTGACTCCGAGTAACGGCCCCCATAGTAGCCGCTAAATAAGCCAAGTCATTTCCCAATAAGATGGGCCAAAGGGAGTTACTATGAACCAAGAAAGTCATATCCCCTTTCCATCCTTGATATTCCGTGGGAATCCGGGCCAAAGGCAACGTAATCGGGGGGGAACTATAGGGAGTGACTGTAAAGGTCTGGCCCTTTAAAATTTTATTAGGCCTTACGTATCTTTTGTCCACTGCAGAAAGGGAAGCTCCCGAGTCCCTCCACCCTTGGCACACCTTCCCATTAAGGGTAATAGACTCACAGAATTGAAGCTGGCTCCACTGAACCTGGCCCGGTTGGACAAGCCCCAACGATGCCCCTTCCTCGGCCCCACGACTCTCTCGGGCCTGGCGAGACGTTGAGCGTTGTCGGCAAACTGGCCTCACAGTAGTCGGGGGAGGGGTATCCTCCTCCCCACTGGATGGCCCTTCACTGTTTTCCCAGTCTGATGTTGCAGCTGCTTGGCTGGAAGGTGCCTGTAGCTCAATCGCTCCCATCCTGGGAGTGCTTTCCCGGGTTTTCTTCTCTTGTAGTTTCAGGCACTGGCATTTGAAATGCCCTCTTCCTTGCAATAATAACAGCCGGAGGGGGGGGGAAGGGGTTGAAGTCAGTCTTGGAGCGATTTCTCCTCCCCACACGGGCCAAGGCCCGGCTCCACTCGCCTTTCCCGTGGCTGCAGGAATCCCACTTCCTCCTGTGGGGGCTCCCCCCTTCTTTGGCCAAGCCGGCTTAGCTGTTTCCCTCCGCCGGTAAACTCCCATCTGGTCAGCCAGCAACGCCGCTTCTCGCAGAGACGTGGGACGATGATCCTTAACCCGAGCTGCCAGCTCCTCAGGCATAGCCGCAAAAAATTGTTCCATAGCCAACATTTCATGATACTGAGCTGCTTTAGTGGCCCCCACCACTTCCACCCATAACTCCAAAGATTTCTCCACTCGAGCGGCTAGAGCCATAAATCCCTCCTGGGGCCCTGCTTTCACCGCCCGGAACTTCTGCCGGCAATTCTCGGCGGAGAGGGCAAAACGCAGCCTCACGGTCTCTTTGAATTTTTCATAGTCATTAGCCTCTCGCCGAGGCACAGTTCCCATTAAGTCAGCCAAGTCCCCACTGACCTGAGCCCGAAGAATGGCCATCCGTTGAGTTGGATCGACTTCCTGGTCCTCACAGGCCAGCTCAAACAGGGTGAAGAAAGCCAAGACGTCTTGTCCTTCTTTGTAAGTGGGAAAAAGTTTTCTGTCCCTTAATCCCGGAGCGCTGCTCTTGAACCTGAAGCTGTAATTTATAAGTCTCTGCCTGCAGCTTCACCACCTCCAGATGCTGCGTCTGAGCTCGTCGCTGCTGTCTCATCAAATCTTGCATGGCTTGTTTCCATTCCCCCATGCTGCTTTCTTCTTGGTCACTGCCACTGTCACTGCCCAGTGGTTGAACCATTAGAGAGCCAGCCACCAAGCCTGGACCGATCGGGCTGGGACTGATGCCAACCTCCCTTGCAGCCTCTGCAGTGGAGCCTTTAGCTTCTTCTTCCTCCAGTGTAGCCTCACTCAGCTGGGCAGCTATTAATCCTTCATCGCCTTCCCAGCGACGCGGACCCGGCACGGGTGTCTCTTTGTCTCCCGGCATCCCTAACTCTCCCAGTCGGTTTAAGGAAGCCTCCCAGAATTTACACCCCGAATCGGTGACTGCTCTCAATGTTATTTCTCAAGCTTGGCTCATAAATCCCACACACTGCCAACCATGTCAAGGAAACGTAAACAACCGTTCCCTTGTCGTGGCGGACAACTCCCGTCCCGCCACCCGGTTCCCCAGCCAAAACTGGCTTGAGCCAACGCTTGAAATAACCACACAGAAATTTAAGGACCAAAGCAAGTTTATTTACACACTATCCTAAGTTAAGGCCTTGGTCAAAGCACACCTCCTCAACCCAGCAAAAGTCAAAGCAGAGAAGAGTTGTTGAGGAAGGGAATAGGGGGGGAGGTGAGAGAGGTATGAGGTAGAAAGGGGTAGCAGCACAGAAAGGCACAAGCAATAAAACAATTGAGTCCCCAATCAATCAGGCACACTCTTAAAAGTGCTAAGCAACCCCAAACCGAGTAGGCTTGTAAAACCATAAAAATCTATCTAACACCCGGCTCGATCCAGCCGGACGGAGATCAGCTCTTCATCGTGCCCAGGTCCGAAGAGAGAGATGACCTAACCGTCACAGGCTTTCGTTTTTCAGTCTTTTTTCCCACCAGCCCTCCTCCCCCCCACAGCCTGGGAAGCCCATCCTCCCTAACGGTTTTCAGCTGGAAGTCGTTAGGAGCTTGCTCGTTAGTTGGAGCACCTGTTTCTCTCGGCTGGTACTAAGCAGATAAGTAGCTCAGAAATATGTCAACACATGAACTCATCTCCCTCCCTCCTCTGGAAGTGTCAAGGCCTTCAGAAACCCCCTGTCCTTCACACTTTGCAATTGGTGGTTCCAATGTTTTCACCAAGACTGCAGATTTATGGTTCCTAAAACATGTGCATAGGTCAGTTGTTTTACCCACAGACAGAATATGGCATCTGGGGAGTTGGCATGTAAATTACATGGCAGGACATGCAGGTGATACTTTATTTGACATAGTAAGTTCCGCTAGTCATAGTGCTCCTGAAGGTAACCATTCCTTTGAGATAGACACTGGTGATTCAAAAGGATGTGATCCAGGATTGCTGATCAGTACTGCTCTCTCCAGTAATCTGCTTAGATTTGGAGGCTGGCAGGATGCCATAACAGCAGCTTTAGCAAGATAGTTTCGACTTGGCTAAGAAGGTGTAGCCTTCTCAGATTGCCAAGTGATAGGATAGGAGCTATTGGGTGGAAACCCATCATGAATAGGATACAAAGAATGTAATTGCTCTTTGTTGACTGACATTTCCTTCTTGTGCAGTAGAATTTCTCTAGATAAGATGGCTGTCTGGTGGATGTTGCAGCCAATGACATGTTGAATATACCTTCTGAGCAGGAGGTTTTCTTAACTCTTGTTCATTCTTTTTATTTTGTTTTGTAAACTTTGTTGCAAATACATTTGATTCCGAGAGCCAAGTTGTAGATTATGTCTCTCCAAATTGGTTTAGGATGTCAGGATTTCCAGGTTACATAGGTATGGACATTAATGAGTTTGTTGTAAAGATCACTGACTACTTGGTTGTACTCAACAGGGAGGAGGATATTGAAGAAAGGGGTGTGTGTGCCAAAAGTCAGCTGAAGAGAGTTTATCGCAAATATAGGAACTCTAAACTCAGGCCTTTTGACCAATGAGTATGCTTCCCTTAGGCAAAAGTATAAACTTCTGATAAGGGAACAAAAACCAGCAAGCTGAAAAACATGCCTGGCAAATTCTAATAAAAGCCTCCCATGACAGGGACATTTGTCTCTTCTGGCGCATAATACCATGTCTACTAGAGAATGCTTGCATGGCTCCAGTGTGTACTATTGGACCTAATGAATGGATGTAATATTATGATTCACTATATTTTGACCAAGATGCTGATGTCAATCAAATAACAGAAACTTTAGAAAATTTACCAGACTGGCCATCAGTATCTGTAACTGAGGTTAAGAATCTTATTCTTCAGCTGAAAAGTAACAAAGCACCAGGCATAGACTTTTTACCCCCAGAATCTGATCCATCAAATTATCACCCAATTGGTTTATGTGTAATTAGCAAACTATATGCAAAGCATCTTTACAACAAGCTAATTGATTGGATAACTGAGGAAGCCATTCTGGCTGATGAGCAAGCAGGGTTCAGACAAGGGTGTCTGCATTTTTGATGGTGCTACTTGATTTTGGGATGAAGGGAGTTGTTGTAATATTTGAATTCCCCTAACATTGCCTTCCCCTTTATCCAGACCACAACAATATAATATGTCTACGAACACCATATCAATGGTTTGTTTGTGGCTAGGGGCTTAGAGGGCTACACTTTTTGGCCCTCTGATCTAGTGGATGAATTTCAATGTGATTTTAGCAATAGATTCATAGGCAACCCTGGGTGGATACATGTACCTATTTGTTTCAGGCCTCTGCCCACTAGCTGTAATGTATATGAAATAGTCATCTACTTGACTGAGCTTTTATAAAGAGCATAAGTAAGAGAAAGATGGTAAAGAACACTGCATAGTCTGAAAAATGATCTTAGGCAGTTTTAAATCAGAAGTAAGTCCCACTTTGTTCAATGGGGCTTATCACGCAAGTATATATAGGAATGTAGCTTGGATTGCTACATATTTTCCTTTCACCATTTTTTTAAGTATAAGAAAAAAAATGAAAATCAAAAGAAATGAAAACTTGTATTTTCTAAGTGTGGTATTGTTCAGTATCTGTATTTGGTATTGTCTAGTATCTGTATTTTTGGTAGGGATGTCCATCACCAGGAAATCCAGCTCTTTTGGGGCTTCCTGGATTTCCGCAGTGCCCCTCAACTCGGTTTGCATTTGCAAGCCAAGCTGTGGGTTTCTTCCTGAAGTTTTGGAACTTTTTCAGGTTTTTAAAATTTGCGTAATAGAAATTTGTGCAAATTGCGGGTGCAATTTACCTAATTTGTGCAAAGTTTGCTAGCAATTTGTGAAAGTTTGCAAATTATGGCTGAAATTTGTGCGAACTACAGCAGAAATTTGTGCAAATTACAGTTGAAATTTGGGCAAGTTATTGCTGAAATTTGTGCAAAATACGCAAATTGCTATTTGTGCAAACCCCCCCCAGCCATAAACTGGCCCAATTCAATGCAGATCAAATCAGGCCTGCTCATGGAAAAACATGATGAAGTCCAGGAGGCTCAACTGATGAAAGCTCAGCCAACTCTACCCCCCCCCCCCACCCCTGGACAGTTTTTTTCAACATCCCTCATTTGCAGCTACATGACCAGGAATGTTTTTTGTTTGATTTCTGCAAACACCTACTGTGGCATTATACTTTTATGGTTCTTCTTCTCTTTCTTTCATAACAGCTACACCTATCATCTTGCTAGAGACCATATAATAAATGATTGCAAATTATTATAATAAATATTGTAATACATTATTCATAAT
The DNA here is from genome assembly GCA_029215795.1 of Anniella stebbinsi. Lineage (NCBI taxonomy): Eukaryota > Metazoa > Chordata > Lepidosauria > Squamata > Anniellidae > Anniella > Anniella stebbinsi. The sequence continues at coordinate 54,896,780 of JARDYH010000003.1, forward strand.
CACAATAATAATTCTAATAAGAGCTGGTATAACAGTCATTGCTTTATATGTGTGTCTAGCAGTATATCTATCTATCTATCTATCTATCATCTATCTATCTATCTATCTAAAATAGGAGCACGTTCCTGAATCTGGATTGAAGCCCTAATGGTTGGGGGTCAGGAGGCTTTTAAAATCTGTATTGGGGCACCTGAGTCTACTCTAAAGTGAAAATGAAAAAAAGGAATCACGGCTAGACACACTTTTAAAGTAATGTCTGTTTTGGTCCTGAGAGCATTCAATTTTCTGCAATCACAGAACTCTTTACCAAGTGTCCTAAACAGAATTTGGACAAATTAAAATAATTTCCCTTGTGGTATTTTATGATTCGTTATCTTGGTGCCATTATAACAGCTACTGTCTAAACAAAGCTACCTTTGTTTCTCCCCAACACTCCATTTCCAAAGAACCAGCTCATTCTGGTTGTGTGTTCAAGAGTTGAGCTGTTATTTGTGCCAGCTACTTAGGATAGTATAAGCTTAAAGTCATGAACAAATAAAGTTGTTGAGGTATTCTAGTTCCAACTCAAAAATATCACGTGCTTCATTTTGTGCTTTAATTTGTTTGTAGTGATACATTCGTATTAGTTAGATTAGGGAATTAGCACTTCCTTGCAAACTATAAATAAGGGATTTCAGAATGAGACTGGTGTAGGCAATTAATTCAGTGCAGCACTTCAGAATAAATCTGTTTATACTCTGAGGTACTCGTCGATAAACCTCTGAAGTCAGCAGCCCATGTTTACTTGTAGTATATTATTTCTGAAATGACATCTAGCAAAATGGCGGTGATAACCAGGCAAAAGCTACGCAACTGGAAATGGGCTCCCAAACCTGATTCTGGCTTCTCAACCTTTTTGCTGATGTAAATGAAACCCATGTTTTCTCTAAAGGTAAAGCTATTAAATTACCATGCTGGTTAACAGGAAGCTTCATTCTATCCTGTTTCAATATCCTGAACAGCGCAATCCTATACATGTCTATTTAGAAGTAGGTATGTACACATTGTGAAAAATGTGCATTGGGTGATACTTTTTGTTCCATCATCTGCTCATCGACAGAATTGGATTTTTTTTGTCTCCAAATTGTGAAAATTTACTCTTGTGCAGATTCGCACTTGCACATTTCCCCCCTTGAGAAAATGCGCAAATTTCCACAAAATGTGACCACCCCATGTGCATTTAAGAACAGTGTGTGTTTAATTTCTGCAACGCAAAGTTTTGTGGGGAAAATTTGAAAATGTATGGACTGAAAGAGTTCTATGGGTACACATAAGGCCAGAGAAAGCATTTTCATGCATACAAGCTACAATCCAGTGGAAGGTGCCACTAAAGGAAGTGGGGGAGATGATTTCCATTGATTCAATCAATCCCCCTGCAACTCCCTATGTCTCTTGAAAATCTCCTCCCGAAGATTGGGGGGACATTCTGGAAAAGTGTAGAAGGTGGCACAGGGGCAGGGGAGGTATAGTCAAAAATGGCTTCACCATCTGCTGAATCAGAACCTATACTTATTGACCTTATGAATTTGTTACCTTAAAAGGTGATGTAAAGGTCATCTTGCTATTTTTCCATACTTATTATCTCTGTAATCAAAATATAGGAAAAAAATCAAACCCTGATTGAAGTCTTGGTTCAATTGCCATTGTAGTCAGCAGGAATAAAAATCATATTGATGTAGTTCAATTTTAAGTGAAAGTTTGCAAGCATGACAAGCCATAAAAGTGCTGTCAACATGTATAAAAAGGAAATGGATACCTCAAAAACATTTAATAGAGGTCAGTAAACTCTACCCAGTATATATAGTTGGAGATTGAAAGACTTGTGTGTGTTTTTAGTAACTCTCCACTATAATGTATATTTATGACATATCACAAGGCCATCATTTCTCCATCGGCGGATGACTGGCCTTTTAATTTTCCTCATTTCAGTTAATTGACATGCATTCTGGAGTTTCTGCTATTGTGGAAAACAACAGCTTCATTCAGCTAATTAAGTAGAGTTCAGAGTAACAGCAAGTGAATAAAATAATACAGTTTACCCAATTCATCCCTAAGTTATAATACAATGAAAATAAAATATTAACTGTGTCAAAGCATTTCAAAAGGATGCAAAATAAATTCTGACCCCCCCCCCCCCAATAACAATAAAATATGAGCATCGCCCAAATTAGCTAGGCATTTGGTTAAGTTCCTGTTGGCCAAAAGATTGACAAATTAATAAGCAATTCAGACTGTTACTGGTAGAATACAGAATGAATATGCAGCAGAAATACTTTCACATGTAGTGGTAGGTTCCTGGACCACCGGAATGATAATGTACCATGAAACTCTAGGCTCCTGCATGTGCCATAAGAATGCTTAATGTACCATGCCTGAAAACAAAAACGTGACAGTATGCAGTCTGAATTAGCATATGTGCCCTCATTTTTAAATAGACTTTCTTGTAATGTATAGCTGTTTAATAAGTTTAAACAGTGGGAGGTGGAAGGACGACATCTGTTTTGTCCTAAATTTAGAAGACCACAGGTAAGAAGAAAGGATCCATGGAAAATAAAAAGGTATGTTATGTCAGTACCGATGCATGTTTTGCTGTAGCTGGCGGTGAATGGAATGGGTGTGTGTAAATCTGAGGAACAATCAAAATTCAGAGTTTGGGGCACAAGACAGCAAGAGAACTGGGTGACTACACTGTGTGGTTTGCAGGCAGGTTGGAAAAATCAGATTATGTTTCCCAGGGAATTATGTTTTCACATGTCCAACTGGCAGATAGAAATTTTATTCTGTGTCTTCCTTTTTTCAATAGTTTCCAATTAGAAGTTACATTCCCAAAACAACTAGGAAAATAGGCATCACTAGGCCTCATATTTCTTTTGAGAATTTATTGAGCTCAAACAAGCAGAAAGGGTTATTGTGCAAAGAACATGCATGCATACACATGCATACACATGTAATGGAACAGAAGTAACAAAACAAAAGTGGGAAAGATAATTTAATATAACAATCTTGGAGGAGCAATGGAATTATGTCTGTTCAAAAATCTGTAAGCATGTGACTTCTAGAGAAAACTTCTTTCTTTCTATCTATCTATCTATCTAGATAGATAGATAGATAGATAGATAGTATTTAATAACCAGCCAGGATCTCTAGGATGTTTCCAGTGGTAAGAGATAGGTGCTGGAAGTGTAATGGTAGAGGAACCTTTGCCTATATATGGCAGCACAGTGATCATGCTAAAGAATATTGTAAGAAAATAAGAAACAGCATCAGAGAAGTTACAGACCATGAGTTGCAATTAATCCCAACTATACCCCTGTGTGATATTAAAGATAAGATCCCTAGAGATTTAGCAGTGATAGTGAGTTATAAGTTAATAGCTTCAAGGATTCTCTTAGCAAAAGCTTGGCGATAAACATGCATAGTGTCTCTAGTACAATGGGGAATAAAAGAAGATTTGGGCCATCATGGTGATGAATGAAATAACAAGTTATAAATTGCTATGATGGGAAAGAATGAATTCCATCCAGATTTTCCAAAAAAGTTGAATGCCATTTATCAATTATTGGAGTAGGTTCCGGCCAGATGATTTAGCAACAATAGATATACTATATATATATATATATATATTTATATATATATGTATTGTAAATGTCTTGAATGACTGTTGGGAAACTCTCTCTGTCTCTCTCTGTATATAATGATAATGCAAAAAATCCATTGTTATAGCAGGTGAAACAGGTGAGGTATTCAGAGTCTTGTCCAGTTGGTACAGACTGAGGATGTTGACAAGGTGCTTGGACAGGTTCACACATTTCCCTATTGGATCCTTGCTCCTCTAGGCTTATAAATCAGCAGGGAAGGAACAGTGGGTTGGGGCAGGGAAGTGATGATCAATGCCTCTTTACAAGATGGGGTGGTCCTGGGATCCTAAAAGACCACTCCTGAAGGTATCCTCCCTGGACCTGGAAAATCTCCATAACTTTAGGCCAGTGGCAAATGTTCCTTTCCTGGGCAAGTTCCCTGAGTGAATGAATGCCAATCAGCTACAGACACTCTTGGATGAGGCAGATTAATTGGATACATTTAAATCAGGGTTCAGGGCAGTTTTTGGCTTGGAAACAGCCTTGGTCATCCTGTATGATGACCTAAATGAAAAAAGAGACAGGGGGAATGTGACCTTGTTGATTCTCCTTGACCTTTCAGTAGCTTTTGATACCATCAATCATTCCCCAGGTTCTCTACAAACTGCAGAATTTGGGGAGGTGGAGGGGTGGTGGGTTTATTTTCTGCCTTTTCATTACACTTTTGCAGAAGGCACAACATTTGAAGACAAGTTAATTGAATCCATAAGAGCAGAAAGGTGCTTGGTTATGACAACACCTTTTTGCAGACTAATACACTTGTCTTGTCACATATTAAAAGAGTCTGCTTCTGAATATGAATATAAATGCCACAGGTCTAGTACCTGTAAAGGAGAACAGCACAGCAGGACGATCATGTTAATATTAATCGAATTCAAGCATGGGGATTTAGGAGATACTAATTTCTATTTGTTAGTAGAGGAAAATAATTAATCATACTTGATTGAGAAGGAAAAATAATATAAGGGACTCTGGACTTAAATTGTTGGTGTGTGTGTGTGTGTGTGTGTGTGTGACAAGGACATAACAGTTTTGGCATCATTTGTTCTTTACATATAGAGAGTAGAGAGTGTTTGACATCATGGGAAAGCAGAGAGCACTGCAGAGCATGATACAAGATACAGTGCATTGTTCTGTGAAAGGCTGCTCTGTAGCTGCTATTTGCTAGGAAGGAAAGTTCCCATTGACTCCCATACTTATGTAATGTATTTTAATGGCTTTTAATTTTTGTGAACCACCCAGAGAGCTTTGGCTATGGGGTGGTATAGAAATATAATAAATGAATGAAAATGAATGAAAATAGTAGCTTCCAAGGAGCAATTGTTATCAGGACTACAGCAAGAAAGGAAAGGGTTAAGATTTCTCCTACTATCTCCTGTGATTCAGATAATTATCACCCATTCCCCTCCCCACCCCAGTAGCTGCTATTTTCATTTCTTTTCAAGTGCATGTTATATGCCAAAATGCACTTATTGGCCTGGTTCAGACGACACAATAACCAACAGGGTTGGGGGGGAGGGGAATCAACCGTCAGTTGTGTTGATTGTTGTGTCATGTGTCAGGCAATTAAACACTGGGGAAAAACAATGGTCTGTTCAGTTGTTTATCGCAAAATCCATTGTTTAAAATGTCATGTGTCGGTAACCCCCCTCTCTCCGTGTACTATTCAAGTCGGTCATAGAGTTCCCCAGCAGGAGCAGCCGAAACCCCCTGGCTGCTCCTATACAGCTGGCAGAACTTGCAGTGCATGAAGGGACTGGGCCGGAGGACTGAGGGAGGGGGCGGGAGGAGCAGCAGCAGCCCAGAAGGATGCTGGGACTTCCAGCGGGGGAAGGGCTAACATGTCATGTGGTGGGTACTGCCGACATAATGCACTGTCGGTGTGCTATTCCCCCCTCTGTTGCCTACTGTGTCCTCCAGACTCTCCCACTGTTGTATCCAGCTTGGCCCTAAAAGCAAGAGTCCTCAAAATGATGCTACTGGAGCTCAGAAATCTTAGGGATGGGCTAATTATTTATGAACGAAGTATGGTTTACATGTAATTTGTCTCTGGGCTTTACTTCATGAGACTTTTAACCCACCACTATACTGAGGCTTCTGCTTCTGGATTCTTTGTGGGATTAAGATAATCTCCTTTACTCATGTATTTCCCCCCGCCCCCCAGGTTTTCTAGAACGAATGGGAGACAGACGACATTGTGAGAGGAACCTGCAAAAATCCGTGAGTGCCCAGTAATGAGCATGCAATAAAACACTCTTCTGTTGTTGCTCAAAGTCTCTTTGCAACTTTAAGAGCTCTCAGTATCCACTTCTGCTGTCCATCTGTTAATTGCTACATCACAGGGAAGTAATTTAAAAGTGCATGTACATCTGCTGTGATCACAGACTTTTCAAGAAAAAAAATTATAGTCACAGTGACTTCCAACCAAAAGAAAATCACTACAGGACATGCCCACATCATATGCCTCAATGAAACGTTGCCCTCATTACATCTCCAGCATCTGGCAGAGCTAGCCATTTTCTTCTTAGCAAGCCTCTGTGGCATCCAGTTTACATGAAACATACATTTCAGTTGAAATCAGCCTCAATTTAAATCTACAGAAATAGTACATATGGAAGCTAAGGCAACTTTCCATTGATTAGACTATATAGAGCATTCTAACTCCTCATCCCATTTTATTTATTTATTTATTTTATTCCATTTATATACCATCCCATAGCCGAAGCTCTCTGGGCGGTTTACAAAAATTAAAAACATTGAACAATTAAAACACCAATATACAAAATTTAAAAACATAAAGCATAAAAACAAGTTAAAATTACAATATCCTTCTGGGTCAAAGCACAACAACAACATAAAAACACAAAAACCCCTCATCATTTCTATCTGACATTCTGAACACCTACTTTACTACATTAGAAAAGACATTTATAAACAGCTATTGCAGGCTTAGTTTTCTGTAAAAAAACAATTAATTCCTCCTAGAGTGGTGGGATCACTGAAGCACTTCTTGCTGCTGGGTCATATATAGACTCCAACAAATAGCACTAGATGGTAACTGCTATTTATTTATTTTATGACATTTCTATACTGCCCACTAGCCAAAGCTCTCTGGGCAGTTCACATTAACTAAAATATCTAACCCAGAATACTGAAAATGGTAAAAACTGTTTTATAATTTTTAATAATCCAATTAACTGATTTAAAGTATAAATTCCACAATCAGCCCAACTCCTCCACATAAAAGACCATCTCTCTGTTTTCAGGACAAGATTCTCCTATAAAGTTAATTTACCAAGCAAATATGGATCAAACTGCAGCTGACAAGACATTACATACCACGTCTCTCTCACTGCTAAAATTGTTAATGGAGCCATTCTTTTCTTTTTAATATACCGAGATCCTCATGTCACCCATCCAGAAAGAGGTGCCAAATAAATCGACTGCAAAACAACCCGGGTGGAAGTATTAAAAGAAAAGGTTGTTTTCCAATCATTGGTAGGAGTTAACAATTAAGCCTTATACTATAAACGAAGATCTAGAAAATTAAATCCTCTCTCTTTGATTGACAACTGCACCCTTTTCAGGGAAAAACAGGGAGGGGGTCACACCCCTCCTAAAATAAACTTCCAAAATGTCTCCTTCCCATTTGAGAGGAAGGGTACTAACTACTGCAGGCAAACATTCTACCTACATGTTTCTCATCTCCCAACCATTACCATTAAGCCTTGTGAAGGAGACACAGGGGAACAGTCCATTTGACATTGTGATAACTTCAAAGTGTCCTTGGTTAGGGGCAGGATATTGCTCTCTGCCATACCTGCCAGTATTAGGATCCAGACAAGACCACTGCTTGTGCTATGCTATGGCATATCAGCCAATTCATGGATTCAGATTGGTAGTAACAGCTTTGTGCTGGTGAATGTTTTTACAGCTATGCTGAAGGAAGTGCCTACGTTGCTTTTTTATTTTATTTTTAAAGGAGCAATACAATTCAAGAGAACAAAAACACATTCTCTGGGCAAGGCCTTCCTCTAAGACCCTTCTTGTCTTCTTTCTTTCTTTCTTTCTTTCTTTCTTTCTTTCTTTCTTTTAGCAGCTACGTGATACAGTTGGAATATTTTTAAGAAAGGCAAACCTGCTTTTGCTCTTGGTCTTCCACAGAACCTTTCCTTCCTCTGCACTATGTGTTTTCTGGGTGGTTCTCTAACTTTTAGAATGCTAATTCTGATCCTTTTAATGGTCCTTTAACAAATAAACATTTAGCTGCTTACAATGAGATCATTTTAATAGGAAGCATTTTTCCTACTTTGGCAAGTGGTAGTTTATTCTGGGATTGCAAAGCTGATTTGTGTATTATAAGACTGGTGTACAGTGGGCTTACCATTAAGCCCCTAGGGATGGTGTAACACTTATTCCTAAGTATTTAATACCTGCTTTTGTCTCTTTAAAATATATTGCCTTTATAGTCTAATCTGAAAATCCTTTGGTATTCCAAATCCCATAATGACCAGGTGGATTAGTTGTAATTTAGTTTAAACTCTTTCATCCATCCATAATCTTTAATTTGTTTTATGATTAGTGATAGAGAACAGTGTCATTTGATACTATTTACAAAATAATGCAAACAACCCCTATCATGTTTTCTATCTTACCTACAAAATGAGCTTCATATCACTATCCAGATTCTAGTTTGCAAAACCTGAGGCCCTGACTCTCATTTGCTAGCTACTAAGTAACACAACTAATTTGATTTTGAGAGGAATTCACTGCTACCTCAGGGCTAGATCAACACAACAATGTTGCACACATATCACTGTTAAGGTGACCATATGAAAAGGAGGACAGGGCAGGTGTTGTTTGTATGTAAGCAGCCCCTGCTGAAATTCCCTCTTCATCACAACAGTTAAAGCTGCAGGAGCCCTTGTCAGGGAAAATTTCTGTTTAAGTTGAATAAAGGACTGGACAGTTTAGAGTGTCCAGGAGAACTGAACAGCCAGCTGCAGTCAATAATCAGATAAGACAGTTTTTTTCTATACATTGTTAAAAAGGTCAGTAAGATAGTGGACACCTTCAGGAAGGTTGGTTAATTGACTGAGTGCTGAGTCAGGGTTCAGCCAATATGTATATAAGTTAGGATATGAGAATGGCTGTTTGTTAGGCTGATTGATTACGTGGAGGAGGAGGCTGGTGGAATGAGATTTATTGAGGATGGAAAATATGCTTTGTGAAATATTCCTGGAAACCTGAATAATTGGAGAAACCCATTGCTGTATATATATTTATTATTGCAACACAGTAAAGGACTTGTATTATACACTATACTGCTGGAGTGTATTTCTTTACTGCCTGGACTTTGCTGGAAAAACACGCTTACTCTGCTTAAAGCGAATGGGGAGCGCTTCTCTCCCTAACAACCCTGCCCTCTTTTGCATCTGGTCACACTAGACAGGGCTCCTGCAGCTTTAACTTGTGATGAAGAGAGAATTTCACCAGGAACTGCATGCCTACAAATGACACCTGCTGAAATTCCCTTTTCAATACAACTGTTAAAGATACAGGAGCCTGGTCCTTCTTTCCATATGGTCACCCTACTTATTGTGAGTATGGAAAACATGTTCTGTATTGATGGTGAGCAAACCATGCTTTGTGGCATCTATTGTACTTGTTTGTGTAATATTAATTGTGAATGAATTGTGGTACGAATTGAGATGGGGGAAGAAAAGCTGGCCACCTAAATCATTTAGTAGCTGTATCCCAGATTTAGACTGAAATCTTATACCTGGTTACCTGAATTCACTGGTACTTACTTCTGAGTAGAAGTGAAAAGTGGACAAAAGTGGACAGTGATTAGCATAAAATTTGCCTATGCTAATTAATAGGTATACATGCATGTTTTAAAATTATTATAATTTAAATATTTTTGTCAATACATCCAAGTGATTAAAAATGTAATTTTATTCATGTTTACTCATCCTTTTATTTCATAACTTAGGTTAGGCTGACCATATGAAAAGGAGGACAGGGCTCATGTAACTTTAACAGTTGTAGAGAAAAGGGAATTTCAGCCAGGGTCATTTGTATGCAATTAGTTCCTGATGAAATTTCCTCTTCATCACAACAGTTAAAGGTGCAGGCACTATATTAGAGTGACCATATTCAAAGAAGGCAGGGCCCCTGCAACTTTAACTGTTGTGATGAAGAGGGAATTTCACCAGGGACTAATTGCATACAAATGACACTGGCTGAAATTCCCTTTTCTCTATAACTGTTAAAGTTATATGAGCCCTGTCCTCCTTTTCATATGGTCAGCCTAACTGAGGTCACTCTTTTGGCCATTTTGGGTTCATTTTGTATTTTCTTAATTTTGAGCATTTAAATTGGCTTAACCATCTACTTTTACTTAGAGTTAGTTAAGCCCACAAACAGAAATGTTGTAGTGAGGGGGGAAACTAAGAACACACTGGAAGTTCAACAGAAGTCAGTATGAAACTGCAAAATCCTTAATGCAAGTCTGATATATTTAGGCTGAAATCCTAAGGTCACATACTAGGGAGTGAACACCGAACACAGTGAAACTTGTTTCGAGGTATACATGCATACATGTTTAAAATTATTTACAGCACAATTGTTCTGAGTAAACATGTATTAGATTGGGCTAGAACGGTGCCATCTTATGCATGTTTAAATAAAAGAAAGTCCTAGCCTGCCATACTCACTGGAGTATGCTACAGAAGTAGTGCTGTTTTCTGTCTCAACCTGCATAGGATTTGTGTTATTAATGGAGGCACAGCCGTGCCTCCATTGTTAAGGGCCGTCAGTAAAAAACACATTCCGCCATGTTAAAGTGATAATGGGGGGGGGGCATTCTAACAGCCATAAAATTGAAAATGTTTCATCAACTTTTCTGAAATTTACAGGTGCCAGAAAGAAATGTTTGTTTTACATTACCTGAAAATTTCAAGAAGATTGGTGAAAGACTGAAGGAAGAAGAGCAGTTTAAGGTAGAAAAGGAATACAAACCTGTCTCCCTGCTTTTGTAAAATTTACTTCTGGGTTGAGACTTTTTGTGCTCACAATTTGCATAATTTCTAGAGCCTTATTAATTAATCCAGTGATGGGGTCTTCTTCCTCCTTGACTGTAGTTGGTGGAAAGCTTTTCGTTTTTTAAAAATTCCCTTCGGTTGACTTTTAAGGACTATTTTAACCTCTCATTCAAGTCAATGAGGCGGCCATCTTCCCTCATAGCGTGACACACGCTCAGTAGCGTCACTCTCCCCCCTCCCTCCTGCCTTAGAATGTGGGGTGGGTGAGTGAAATGTCCGCTGCCTCTAACACAGACCTTTTGAGTGAAGAAGAAGAAGAGTTTCTCTTTTCTCTTCTGGAACATGCATTCCTTTGGCTCTGAGAGTATTTTGGGCTATCTTCATAAGGCCAGTTTGCTCTTTTGCTCCCTGGTGAAGCAGGGTGTGGTTCCTCTGGATCCATGGTAACCTGATCTTCAAATCTTCCAGGGAATAGGTGGCTATACCTTTCTTTCTATCCCCCACCCCCCCACCCCATACACACAGTGTGCTCCTTCCCTCTTTTCTAAGATTTTGGTCCATACTGCTATAAGTTGAAAGCTTCAAACACTTCATTTAATTAGTTTGGGCCGGTGTTAAGTTTTAAGTACAACATTGAAACCTTTCAAAGTGCTTCTGGGCCTACAACGCTGGTTTCGGCCTAGTCACCCTGTTTTTCTAATCAGGTTTAGAAACAGTTGAGCTGTCATTTATTTTGCATAGTGTACACACATGGATTTTCTTTCTAATCCTTGCAGTCTACATTGGCTCCCTCCTTGATGTGTTTTTAGATGCAGACAACCCCTTTTTTGTTCCAGCAGGCCTTTGGTAAATAATCTGGACCTCTGTCTATACCTTTGACTTTTAAATTGTTATGTATTTAAAATGTTTTAAATGCTTTAATATTGAAAAGTATTTAATTATATTTTTAACTTTTGTATATTTAGGCTGACCATATGAAAAGGAGGACAGGGCACATGTAACTTTAACAGTTGTAGAGAAAAGGGAATTTCAGCCAGTGTCATTTGTATGCAATTAGTCCCTGGTGAAATTCCCTCTTCATCACAACAGTTAAAGTTGCAGGCACTATACTAGAGTGACCATATACAAAAGAAGGCAGGGCCCCTGCAACTTTAACTGTTGTGATGAAGAGGGAATTTCACCAGGAACTAATTGCATACAAATGACACTGGCTGAAATCCCCTTTTCTCTACAACTGTTAAAGTTATATGAGCCCTGTCCTCCTTTTCATATGGTCAGCCTAGTATATTCCTATTTATAGGTTTTAGCTGTATATGTTTTAGTTTTGTAAGGCTGCCCTGAGGCCCAACATTGGGCAAAACGCAGGATACTACTACTACTACTACTACTACTAATAGTAATGTTTCAGATTTCACTTTTGCATCTGATGTTCTTTTGCATTTACTTTTCTTTATAAACCATATCTTAAGACTTCTTGTGTGGCATGTTTTCATTGGTTTAACAAGTTAAAAGGGGTATTCACTGTTTTCATGCTTATGTTATAAAATCTATTTTCAACAGGCCTAGTAACTTCAAGAGTAACAGAGTTGGGGAAAATCCTCAATCTCTTTGCTATCAGAGGCACTGAGTAAGGGACCCCTGGAGATAATTTAGACTGACCCCAACCACAAAACACTATTCCCCCTTCTGAAGAGATCTGGACCACAGACTACTAAAGACAAACAAAGTAGCAGGCCATAATAACAGTTCTCATGTGGCCATTTGCCTTATGAGGCAGGTGCTCTGCAGGCTACCAAATGGAGGGACTAACAAGCCATAAAGTTGCCTGGCTGGGTCTGCCAGAAATCCAGCCTCAACACTCCTGGAAGGTCCATGTTCTATAGCACCTGCTGTCAGATGAACCTGAGGGAATCCCACCCTCCACCCCTGGGTTTAATTTACTGGCTTCCCCTGGCTGGACCTTGCAGGAAACTATAGGGACAGACAGAGCAGGCATTCATAGCACACATAGAATGCTGAGACTGGCAAATCTAAAAGCAAGTGTGTTGCTTTTCAAGAACCAAGGAAATTCAATGGGTCTTACTTTTGAGTAAATATCTAGGGATGGAAAATGCAGCCTGTGCAAGAACTGAGTAGGGTGACCATATTTGGGAAACCAAAAAAAAGGACACCTAGTGGGGGGGCAGGAAAATGGCTTTCTGGGGCCTATGGAACAAGGAGGGAAGTAAGCACCAACAAGCATTCCCCATCCTGCTGCCCTCCAGGTGTTTGAGATGACAAGTCCCAGCATTCCTGACCATGGGACATACTGACTTGCAATGATGGGAGTTGTAGTCCAACACCTTTGGAGGGCACCAGGTTGGGGAAGGGCTGCTCTAAACAAAAAAAGAGAAGTAGGTGGCCCTAAGTTGTTCGTGATCAGTTTTCCACAACCCCACAGTCACCTCTGCATATCATATTCTCCACTCTGTCCTCATGGTTTATCTGCTTTGGGAGAATGAGAATATCACTTGCACTTTCTGCCTCCTTAGGGAGGATGTGGCGTTAAGGCTTGTGAGCCTTCACTGCCAATTTCCCTGCTTTTTGGTGCTTGGTTGGAAACTGTAGAGCCTTAACGTTGTATTTGTAAACCGTAGGTTTTTTGTTTAATGAATAAATATATTAAGGTAGACATTTAAAACAGCCTTCCCCAGACTGTTGCCCTCCAGATGTCCTGGTACGGTGTTCACTTAGAAATCCCTAGAAATAGAAGACAAAAGTGGACAGTGATTTGCATAAAATTTGCCTATGCTAATTTATGTATATATATGCACATGTAAAAATAAGTATTATAATTTAAATAGAAATACAGGACATCACATCATTGTACAGAAGACGACCAGTGTGCCTGCCTGTTCAGTTTAGACAGATGTAAAAGCCCAACGTTAGAGTACAGAACTTCAATCTTCGGTCACTCCTGTTGCTGAATGGAATAGTCACAACATGCCTTCTAGTCCATCTCTCCTGGCTTGGTGCAGTGTGTTGCGAGTGGAGAAGGAAGCATGGAATAAAGACTCAGACACCAGAGCTTGGGATAAACTACGGCCTCTTTATTTCAATAACAAGGGGGCCTCAGCCCCTCCCTGGATCCGCACGTGAAAGTGCAGGGATCTGTATGTCCTTATCTCAGGCAACTAGCCTGGCATTATGGGCAAGCCACTCTCCTAAGGCAGGAGTCAGGTAAACCCAGCCTCTCCCTTATGCGACACTTTGGAAGTGCGAGGAGACCGCCCCACGTCACCCTCACTCAGAGCTGAAAGAACCAGAGAGGGCGATGGTTGGGCAGGGACAACCTTTATAGGCTCAGCCCCACCCTTGTCTCATGTGGCCCACGTGCGTCTACACATGAGGCCTTTATTCCCCTCCTCCCCACCAGCAACAACCACTCTTCCTGCTCGAGCTGTGCTGGCTGAGTGGGAAAACGGACAAACAGCAATATAAATCAAGTTAAAATAAAAGAGTTTAAAGGAGAGTGAAGAAGGACAACATGCAGTAGATATTGAGCTCATTCAGGCAATAATTTTTACTACAATTAATTTCTATAGACGATTGTGTCAGGGCCTTGAACATCCAGAGCCTTCCCTTCCATTAGGGATGCTTGAAGTATTCACATCTTCCAGAAAAATCATCATCATCAAAAGAGCATAGAGGGAGCAGCAGCATTTTGCAATTCCACAGCCCATGTCACACTCTTAACTGTATGTGACAATTCTCTTTTACTCTGATTCAAATGTTTGTGTTTTCTTTACAAGCACAAGGTCACGCGCTAATGTTTTCTGTTTCTTTAAACAATGTATTTTTCACATAGTCAAACTATGAGATTTGTAATCACAAAATGTAGTGATGGCCACCAATTTGGATGGATTTAAAAGGGTATTAGACAAATACACAGGGGATAAGGCTATCACTGGGTACTAGTCCTAATGGCTATATGCTTCCTCCAGTGTCAGAAGCAGTATGCCTAGGCTGACCATAAGTCTGGATTCCCCTGGACAAGTCCGGAAATGGGGGGGAGGGGAGAAATGGCATCCAGTGGGAAATCCAATTATTTCCTAAAAGTCCGGGAATTGCCACCCTCCCAGGGGCAATCCAGGGCTTGTCCTTGGCCGGCGCAGTCACGCAGGCCACGAAAATCCCCAGATTGGCCTGGGGAAGGGGCTGGAAGTCACGTATTGGCTCATCTAAAATGTGACTTCCAGCCCCTCTCCCAGGGCTATCCGGGGCTTGTACTTGCCCTGCGTGACTGCGCAGGCCACAAAAATCCCCAGATCAGCCTGGGAGAGGGACTGGAAGTCATGTTTCAGCGCATCCAAAACGCGACTTCCAGTCCCTCTCCGAGGGCTATCTGGGGCTTGTACTTGCCCTGCACGATTGGAAGAGTCAAAATGGTCCCTCTCCAGCCTTCCTTTAGGCCACTGGCTGGCCAGATTGCAAACCAGCCATCTTTTAGGTCACCGGTCAGATCACCACATGGGAGAGGCTAGGCTGAGCTGTCACTTTTCTGCTCAGATTGATGTGAGGGAGAGGATGAGGTGCCCTGTTTGTGCCTCCCCACCCCTTCCAGACAAGACCCATCCAGAAGAAGCCTGGATCACCATGCAGGACACGTTTCCCTCTCACTCCCAAGCTCTCTCATTGACCATCTGAATGAAGGTGGAGGAGGAATGGAGTATACCATCTTCCTTGACACCCAACACTGAAAGCAAGCAGGCTGCCAGAGGAGAAGGAAGCCCCCAGTTGTCTGTGTGCAGCAGTTCCGTTCTGCCTCTGTCCCTCCTCGACTATCCATCCAGTAAGTTATTTTAAAAATAAATTTATAAATCATAATGCTAATAATTTCTTTGGGATATTTAAAGAGTATTAAAGTTGAATGGAAGAAAGTTGTTTTCCACAGTGTGATGCATTTATTTGCTGACTGAGGATCATCTCTCCAAGTATGTGCAGTGCAATCCTATGCATGTCCACTCAGAAGTCAGTGGCATTGAGTTCAGTGGGAGTTACTTCCAGGGAAGGATTATTGGGTTGCAGCCTTTGTTTGCCAGTTTAGCCACAAATAGAGCCAATGGGAGGAAAATTGTGGCTGGCTTCCAATCTCTTCTCTGTGTTATCAAATAAAAATTAAACAAGAGAAAGGAAATGAATTGATGGTGCTAGCCACATGCCTACATGGAAGTGATGGCTTGCTGCCTATCTCAGTATGCTGAGTTGCAATTTGTCAGTCTTTTTTTTTAAGCATACCTATTTCTATGTAATAAATACTTATAAGGTATTACATTATGTTTGTGCATTTGGCTTCACCAAGTGACCTTGTTAAACAGGCAGAGTGATTAGGTGAGGCATTTCTAGCAGAGAGGGGAAACGTAGAATATGTGCAATCAGGCCACATTCTGGGAAAAAGAACCACATTTTCTGTCATTAATATGATTTATAAAAGTGGAAAAGCAGTGCTCAGATTAGACAGGGGCCTAACACCCAGCCCCCTCCACTGCTATGGTTTGGCTAAAATCAGGGGGAGTCCAGGGACAGAGTTTGTGGGTTTCCTCCTATAGTTTGAGAATTGTACAATCTCTCATACAAGATACAACAAACAGCTCAACAGTCTCAGTTATATTATTTATTTATTTATTTTATTTCTAACCCACCTCTCCATCCAGATCAAGGCGGGGAACAACAATAAATATAAATATAAAATCATAAAATAGATAAACCATTAAAACAGATAAAAACAAATACATTATTAAAATTTTTTTACAAATTCACAATTCATCTGGACCGGGCTGCAGAACCTCCAGGGACATCTGGCTCTCTACCTATTTTTGGATCTGCACTCCCTATCTAACCAATTCATATGACACACATGCAATAAAAAAGAAAATCACATTTAGGATGCAATCCTGTGCAAATTTAGACAGAAAGTACTAATCCTATAACTCCCAGCATCCCTCTAACTAGTCATTCTGGCTGGGCAATGCTAGTTGTGGAATTCCCCCATCTAAATGTGAATGGAATTGCACCCTTAATTTAGATTTCATACAGAAAATATTCCTTCTTTTAGTGTTCACATATTGGGTCCCAGTATTGGAAAAATGGTGGGATATAAATAGAAGAAGAAGAAGAAGAAGAAGAAGAAGAAGAAGAAGAAGAAGAAGAAGAGACCAGTCTGTTCTTAATATAACCATTCCCTTATTGTTGACGGTAATGTTTTCTTCCATCCTCATCTCCTCCTCCTCTGCATTGTTATTGTTATTTTTGCTTTTCTGCCAGTTTAGGTGAGTTCTATATATTATATGCCAAATTCTATTCGTGTGCTATTACTTTCCAAATATCCTGATATCAAGTTTTAACTTGAGTGCTGGAGAAAAGTGAGGCAGCAGTGGAGGATGGAAGCCCTGCAGACAGTGTGCATCAAATGAGGAACAAATATGAACTGGTGGTAAACCTTCTGAAAAATGGTTTGATGAAAGAATAACATCATTCCACATGATAAGCTTTCTGCTTATGGAAGTTAGCAAAGCATGGTGGTAATGGTGACGATTTTTTTCTTTCAAGTATTTGAAGAGTGCTATCATGTCTCCCCTCAATCTTCTCTTCTCTAGGATAAAAATTCCCAGTTCTTTCAGTCTCTCCTCATAGGGCTTTGTTTCCAGACCCCTGATCATCTTTGTTGCCATTCTCTGAACCCCCTCCAGCTTGTTTTCATCCTTCTTGAAGTGTGGTGCCCAGAACTGGATGCAATACTCAAGATGAGGCCTAACCAGTGCCGAATACAGGGTACCCAGTACCTGACGCAATTTGGAGGCTATACGTCTATTAATGCAGCCCAAAATAGCATTTGCTTTTTTTGCAGCCACATTACACTGTTGGCTCATATTCAGCTTGTGGTCTACAACAATTCCAAGATCCTTCTTGCTTGTAGTATTGCTGAGCCAAGTATCCCCCATCTTGTAACTGTGAATTTGGTTTCTTTTTCCTAGGTGTAGCACTTGGCATTTATCCCTATTAAATTTCATTCTGTTGTTTTCAGCCGAGCTCCCCAGCCTATCAAGATCATTTTGAATTTTATTTCTGTTTTCCAGGGTATTAGCTGTCCCACCCAATTTTGTGTCATCTGCAAATTTGTTAAGCATTCCCTGCACCTCCTCATCCAAATCTTTAATACAACTTTTGAAGTGTGCTGGGCCCAGGACTGAGCCCTGCGGTACCCTGCTCGTTACCTCCCCCCAGTTTGAAAAGGTACCATTGATAAGCACTCTTTGAGTCTGATTATGTAGCCAACCATGGATCCATCTAATAGTTGTTCCATCTAGCCCACTTTTAGCTTGTTTGTGAATCAGAATGTCATGGGGCACTTTGTCAAAAGCTATGCTGAAGTCAAAATAAAAAATGTCCACAGCATTCCCAAGCGAGGGTACCCGATCAAATAATGAGGTCACTCAACTTTTGCTTCCTTTAAAATCAAGAACTCAAGTAAGACATGGTCACTTTCCCCCAGAGTTCCTGTAACAGCCACTTTATCTACTAATTCTTTCCTATTGGTCAGTATCAAGTCAAGGATAGCGATCCTCTAGTTCCTTCCTCTACTTTCTGTAGGAGAAAGTTATCACATGCATCTGTACCCAGAAGTAATTCCCATTGTATGTGATCAATGGGTCTTATCTATCAGGTATGTATGTATAGGATTGCAGTCTTATATACATTATCAATGCTAAAGATTTCTATTGCACTTTTCAATCTACAGAGGAGATTTCTCACTTATATCACATTTTACATAGGAATTGTGTATCCATGCTTATAGCAACTTTTGTAATTAATCCAGATTTAAGTTGGACAGCTTAGTTAATATTATATTAACCAAAACAGAATTCAGTAGTAATAAAATATTATTATTATTATTATTATTATTATTATTATCAACATCATCATCATCATCATCATCTTAGGCTCCAGTCCTATGCATATTTACTTCCAAGTAAGTAGTACAATTATTTACTATACCTACCTATTCAGAATTAAATATAGTTCCATTCAGTGGTGCTTACTCTCTCGTGCATGGGCCTATCAATGCAACTCAATAATCCTTTTTGACTTCATATAATATTTGTATCTTTAATAATATTCCCAAGGAGCCCATATATGCACATTCTAGCGAAAACAAGTCTTGCTTGAAGTAGTCTCAGAGAATATCTGTTCCATTGCATATTAGTTATATTTCCCACCTTTCTTACATAGGCTCTCTCCTGTGTCATGCAGTGGAAATGGTAGTTTATTTCATGAAATTCTGCATGAAATTAACATGCACCCTCTGAAAAGCAATAGGGTAATCAGGTTGGACCAGAACTCTCCTCTTGGGCATTTAATCTTTTGAACATACAAATCTTCTTAGAAATTCTTTCCTATACATGGGACTTACTTGCTTGGGAGAATGTGGATCACACAGTTGTCTTTAAAAGTATGAAACATTCTTTGAACTTTCATAATCTATGTGAGATTTCACACAGATGCGAGAAATTAAACTATTTCTGTACCTCTTGTAAAAAGAACAATAGCTTAATACTCTGATCCTGTGTACATTTACTTGCACACTAACCTAGTACTCAACACACCTATGCTCAAGACTAGTTGAGTTGTCTCCATAACATTTATATTGGATGTATATCCATTCATACGCTTATGTGTTAGTTGCTATAGAGTTGTACGAGCATCATACTTTAAACCAAATCTTCTTCTGAAGCATTTGCTGTGAAAGGGTTTAATGTCCCTCTGAAAACCTCCATCTGCCTTGGTTTTTTTAAAAAATGCCTTCACCTATGGCCTGATCAGCACACAGAAGTGTGACCTGTGTTTCTAAGATCATCCTGTCAATCAGGAATGAGGAGAAAATCATTTCTAGAGGCCACAGAGCAGCAGAAAAACACCGGCAAACATGAACATTCAACAGTGTTTCTCTATCTTACTCTTTTCAGAAATCTCCCAGGTTTACTTTTACACAGCAATAAAGCATGCAGCAGCAGAGCAAGCTATAATATGGGAGAATTTGATATTCCATTATTGCTTTTCTCATAGTAAGGGAGGAGACTGGAAGAAGAACAGAAAGCAAGGAATAGTCGATTGAATTGTCTACCAAATCCTTGCATTTATTTCATCCAAGAAAACACTGCTATGAGATTCCAAACAAATTATCTTGGCTGTTCTGTCTATAAATGATGCCCACATGGCTGTCATCTGTACAGTAGTACAGACAGTTATAAGATGACAGGAAGCTGCTTTATATCAGGGGAAATTATTTGCTCCAGTGTTGTCCTCCCCTGACTGGTAGTGACTCTTTGGGGTCTCAAGAGTATGTTATTCTCTACCACTAAGTGATGGTCCATTCTCTTATGGTGGATTCACACAAACTGCTTTTCTGCTGTGCTAATTTTCCTCTCATGGCTATGGTGGTCCACATGAAACCCAGTTCTTAGGAACCAGCAGGCTGAGGCTTCCATTTAGGTCAGGAAGAAACATTAAAATCAAATGGGTCTAAAAACTATTTGTAGGACTGCAGGCAGGCAAGAGCGGGGTACTGGGAGAGGGGATTTGTTGAAGGGGGTTACACTTCTCTCCTGTATGTGTGCATGTGGGGATTGAATAGAAAGGGCTAAAAGTTTTCCAATCAGCATGTGCAGAGCAGTCCCCATCCTGTTGCTAAGCGATAATTCTTCACAAGTTTAGATGTCTGCATCTTCAGAAGTCCACCTCCCCCAACCCCAGGGGCAAATCAGTATTGCCCCTGTAAGAGCATCTTTGCAGCTGTGACCATGCTTTCCAGACATTCAATTTCCCTGCCATCTGAAAACGCTGTTAAAGCAACAGTAACACTTTTTCCGTTTGAATAGGGGGACTAAATGGAAATGGGTTGCATGAGTTCATGTCCATTGCAACCACCATTTTATTTATTTATTTATTTAAAACATTTCCTGGCCTTCTTTCAGGGCAAAGGCCCTCACAAGACGGCTTACAACAATAAAATACATAAAATATTAAAAGCAATAACGTATATTTTTTTTAAAAAAAAGCAATAAAAACATGATTGCAATAAAACAGCAATTAAAACAATAAAACCAACAATAAAATCATCCCCTCCTCATTGCTCATCTGCTTAGGCATTCTTGAAATATGGAATAGAGCAGGAGTGGAGGGGTGGGAGGAAAAACTCTTAACTGATCTTCGTCAGTACTCCTATAAATTCTGCACTGCCCAACACCCGCCCACACAAAGCAGGACATAACATGATGGAAGGATTAAATGGGGAAGTGATGGTGGTGGACCGTATTTTCCCCATAGTAAAATAACATGCAAAATGAAGGGAAGACATGAGACAACAACTGCATGGTGATGACATGTAAAGCCAAGTACGATCCTCAAAAGAGCGTGGTTCGGATCGTACTTGGCAGAGATTGACGCGCTTGGAGGAGCAAAATATGCCAGACATTCCATATAAGAAGCCAGCAAAGAAATCTCCTGTAAAAAGCTCTACGTTACCAACTGCAGACCCGGTTGTAATTCCAAAGACTACCAGAGGAGGTCAGCCAGATCCAATGGATGAGTTAAAGGTTGATATCAATAAAATGCTCGTTGGTCTTGAAGAGCGCTTGGCTAAGCGCATTAACGATACGCAAAAGGAGCTTATGATGGGTTTAACGCAAGTGGTGAAGGATGTTGGGGTGCTGCAGACAGATACGAGAGCACTGGCTGAAGTATGCAAGAAGCAGGATGACCAGCTGTCTCAACATGAACAATGCCTTATCGCTATGGAGGATCGGGATAGACGAGCAAATATCCGCATAAGAAAATATCCGGAACAAGAAAGAGAGAATTTAAAAGATTTAAGAGATATTATTCTGTCATGGATAAAAATACAACTTCCAGATTTGGCTTGGGACGAAGCTGATCTCGAACGGGTGCATAGAGTTGGTTTCAAAGGTAAAGGAGTGCTTCCAAGAGACATAATAGTTAAATTTGCAAATTATTATAAAAAAGAAAAATTTATGCAAGCAATCAGAAAACAACCTCAACCAAAGATTCAAGCAACAGCAATTGAGATTTATCAGGATCTTTCCCCGCAGACCGTCCAGTGGAGGAAGAGCGTTAAGATCTGCACAGCAGCATTGAGGAAGAAATCGATAACTTACAACTGGGGATATCCAGTATTTTTGAGATTTGTTTGGTGTGGGAAGCAAGAAAGAATAACATAGTGTGAGCAGGGAATCGAGCTGTTGGAGAAGTTGGGCATAATCGATGCCAACGATCCGGGAGAAGTAGTCCAAGAAGAAGGAGCGGTTGGAGGTTCTAGTCAATGAAAAGGGATTAGTGGGGAAAGGGGAAAGGAGAGGAGGGTCGGACTTCGCTCTGAGGGTTGGGCCGGGTTCCCCCCCCTGAAGAGTTCTAAAATAATTGGGACCAGCGCCCAGAGGTCTGGTGAGCAGGGGGGTAAAAATGAGGGTATGTGTGGGGGGAGGGAAGGGAGGGGGGGTATGGGGTTCACTGAGGGTATGGGTGGGGGGAGGGAAGGGAGGGGGGGTATGGGTTTCACTGACCGAGATCAATGTATTCATATGGCTGAAACTAAGAAATGGAAAATAAATTGAGTTGTGCAACTTTAAATGTTAAGGGGCTAGGAACGGTGGTAAAAAGACGAAGAATTGAAACAATGTTGAAAAGAGAAAAAATTGATATAATTTTTTTGCAGGAAACTCATCAGATAAAGGAGGGGGTTAATGAGTTATGAATGAGGGAAATAGGAGTGTATGAAAAGTCATGTGGTACTTCTAAAGCTAGAGGGGTGGCAACCATAATATCGAAGAAATGTGGTATTAATATTCAAAGTGTAAAGAAAGATAAGAATGGAAGGATCCTTATAATTTACTGTACGATGGAAGGGGAAGAATTCGTGCTGATTAATGTCTACGCTCCAAATGGGAATCAAATTGAATTCTTTAAAGAAGTGTTTGATATGGTGGGAGATTTAGGGAAAAAAAATATTGTGATGGCAGGAGATTTCAATATGGTACTTCATAAAGGGAAAGATAGGGATAACATTATTAGAGATGCTAGAGGTGGGGGGAAGACGGAACTAGCTAAACTAATGGAGAGGAAAGAATTAATGGATGTATGGAGAGTATTAAAAGGAGAAGAGAGGAAATATACCTTTTACTCACCTAGATTTAAGAGTTATTCAAGGATTGATTATATATTTATATCAAAGAATATGCTATCAAACTTAATAGATTGTGATATAGGAGTAATAAAGATCACTGACCATGCATTAATGATGATGGAGATGAAGAGGAAGAAGGATTATAAACAAGCAAAGAGATGGAGAATGGATGGAAGAATTTTTAAAAATAAAAGTATAGTAGAGAAACTAAAAAAGGAAGTGCAGGAAATTTGGCAGATAAATGAAAAAGGAGTTAATTCGCAAGGATTATTATGGGATACAATGAAAGCAGTAATAAGAGGGATGTGTATTAGGGAAATGTCCACACTTAAAAAGCAACAGGAAGTACTTAATAAAAACGCTGAAGAAGAGATAAGGAGACTAGAGGAGAGATTAAGAGAGACAAAAGATAAGCGGTTATATGCCCTAATTCAAGCAAAGAAAAAGGAATTGGAGAAAGAAGAAATAGAACAGGTTCAAAAGAACTTGTTGTATTTAAAGAGAGATTTTTTTGAATACAATAATAGAAATTCCAAAATGCTGGCTAGATCCACGCGGTCAGAGAAGGCTAAGAATATGATAGGGACAATTAGAGATAAATTAGGGAATAGATGTAATTTAATGAAAGATAAATTAACAATTTTTCAGGAATTTTATAAAGAACTATATGCTTCAGAGGCGGTTTCAAAAGATAAGATACAGGAATATGTAGAAAGAAATTGGAAAATAAGACTGGATGATCAAGATAAAGAGAGTATGGAAGCCTTGGTGACTGAGAAAGAAATTGAGGGAATTATTGCAAAACTAAAAGGAGGTAAGTCTCCGGGGATTGATGGATTGGGGCCGGAATTTTATAAGATATTTAAGGATATTTTAATACCTAGATTATTAAAATTATATAATAATATAATAGAAGGAGGAATGACTCCGCCATCATGGGATCAGTCCATGGTTATCTTAATACAGAAGCCAGGCAAGGATTTGATGGATCCAGCATCTTATAGACCAATATCTTTAATAAATCAGGATGCAAAAATATTTTCAGCAATAATGGCTAAAAGAATGGGTTCATTTATTTTTAAATATATAAAAAATGATCAATGTGGATTTATTGTAGGTAGGAAAATGCCGAATTTAATTGAGAGAGTTATAAATATAATAAATATTGTAAAAAAAAAGGAATTTAAAAGCAGGATTAGTAGCTTTAGATATTTTCAAAGCCTTTGATTGCGTGGAATGGCCAGCGTTAAAAATAATATTAAAAACATTTGGGTTTGGACATAAATTTATGGGAGTGATTAATCAAATGTATAAAAATAACAAAGCGGAAATAATGGTTAATGATGGGTTAACGCAACAAATAAATCTAGCTCGAGGAACTAGGCAAGGATGTCCACTTTCGCCGATCTTATTTGCAGTAGTTATAGAAATTTTAGCAAATGTAATTAGGGAAGATGAAAGATTAAAGGGGATAGGTAGTAAGGATAAGATTAAAGTGAATATGTTTGCGGATGATACGTTATTGACATTAGAAGATCCCCTAGAAAGCGGGGAGTTGATTCAGAAACATTTGAGAGAATTTGGGGAAATTACAGGATTACAAGTTAACTGGGGGAAGTCAGAAATGATGTTGTATAATTATAACAAGGAAGAGATGGAGAAATGTAAAGCTAATTTAGGATTAGGATATAAAAACATAATACGATATTTAGGAGTTAATACAGACAGAGAATCAGATAGATTAGAGGAACTTAATTTTGTGAGGTTAAGAAAAGAGGTAGGGGAGAAACTACAGATATATAGAAAATTAAAATATTCTTGGTTTGGTAGAATAGCGGTTATTAAAATGAAGATATTACCTAAGATTAATTTTTTGTTTAGAATGTTACCTATTAGAATATCAGTAGCTGAGATTAAAAGTTGGCAAAATATGATTAATGCTTATTGTAATGGGGATAAAAGAGCTAGGATAAATAAGGGGTTATGGTATAAGGCTCAAAAGAAAGGAGGTTTAGGACTTCCGAATATTAAGAATTATTATATTGCTGATCAGTTAAGATATGTTATTTATGCTATTATAGGGGAACAAGACTTGGAATGGTTAGAATCGCAAACAGTAGAGATCGAATGTAAACTGCGAAATATATTTTTTACTAAAATGCAAAAGAAAGAATTGAAAGTACTGGACAACCCATTGTTGGAAAATATATTAATGATCTGGGAGAAGTATAGAGGGAAGTTGATACCAGGGGATTCTCCGCTTGCCCCAGTTGTAGTAGTGGGGAACTTCCCAAGAGTATTAAAACCTGAGATAGAAGCGAGTCTGAAAGAACAAGACATTATTAAATTAAGGAACTGGATGGAAAAGATGAAGGATAGTGAGCATATTAAAGATTTATTTAAAGGACAAAAGATAGCGTGGTTCAAGTGTTTGCAATTGTTAAAATGGACACAAGAATGGAGGACAAAGAATAAGGAATGTAGAAATAATACTAGATTTGAAGATTTAATTGAACAATTGTGGGGAAAAGAAGAAGCTAGAGCTAAGAAAGGACTCACTAGTGAGATATATAAAATATTAATAGAGGAAGAATTTCAGGACTCACTTAAGGTTATAAAAGAGGTATGGGAAGAAGATATAAGGGGGAAAATCAATGAAGATAATTGGGGGAGGATATGGAATGGAAGAATGTTAAAGTTATTGTCGATTAGAATTAAGGAGAACTATTATAAGACAGTTTGGAGATGGTATTTAACACCTGTTAGATTTCACCAGATTGATAAAAAATTGCCCAAGAATTGTTGGAGGGGGTGTCAGGAGGTTGGGACATATTTTCATATGTGGTGGAGCTGTGAACAAGTACAAAAATTTTGGGTAAGGGTTTGTAAAGAAATAAGTGATATAATTGGAAGTAGTTTGGAATTAAACCCGAAGTTAGCTCTACTAGCAATATGGGATAGTAGGAACAAGCATATAATAAATAAAGAACTGGTAAACAACCTCCTGGCACCTGTTAGAATACTGATTGCTAAAAATTGGAAAGGGCAACGAAGTTATACAATAGAAGAGTGGTATAAAGAAATTTGGGATTTAGCTTTGAATGATATGTTGACTTGTAAAATGAAAATAAAGAGGGGAATGTCCAGGAAGAGTGATTTTGGGGAAATATGGACTCCCTTTTTGAATTATGTTTTAAGATCGGGAAAGGGACAATTGCCTTCAAAAGAATCATTAAAATTTTGGAAAGAGGATGAAGGATTATGAGATGGTCTCGGATGGGGGGGTGCACAGGGGGTAGTCGAGGGGGGAAGTTGTTTTATTTTATATTATTGTTTATATTATGTGTATGTGTATGTTAAAATCAATAAAAAAAATATTAAAAAAAAATGACATGTAAAGCTCACATGAAAACCAGTGACCAAACCATGATGATCGCATGAAAAACGTCTGTCTGAAGATGCCCAGAAAAAAATTGACCCAATTTATTAAACAATAAACACAAAATCCCAATGACACTTCTGATACTCAAATACTTTACTGTTGTTAAAAGTTGTAGGTGCAGACTTGGTCAACGGGAATCCATTGGGACATTTCTGTAAGCTGTAGAAGCTCCTAGGTAATCAGATCTAGGAACTAAACCCTAGGATACTGGGAAACCAGCAGTTTTGGTAGCATTTTTCTTGTCTTATAACCTGCCATGTTTTTGACTAAAACTCAAAATAAAAAGGAGGTGAAATGTAATGCTCCACTTCTTTGCCCAAGTCCTTTTAGCAAAAGATGAAAAGACAATCCTTTGCTCCCTTCGAGGAATGTCTTTAATGCATTTAACTCTTGATACGAGGCCCCTGCGACAATCAATTCAAAATGCGGCTCTCAGAATGTGATCTTATGAACCACTGTTAACGGCAGACACGGCAGGCAACGAAATAATGCTGGAAGTGTTTTTGAGCAAGAACTCTTTGAATTAGAACTTCTATTAAATGCTTGCCTGAGCTAGGAATGTTTCTTTCAATAACAGGTCTTTTGGTTAACAATCAGTAGATAAAACTGATCAGACAGAACTCATAAAAGCTACTTTAGGTGCCTCCAAAGTCTTGGGTACAGTGGGACTAAATATACCCAATAGGATATATATATTTTTAACATTTTAAAAACAAAAGATCAAAAGCTGAAAAACCTAACCAAGTCCCCTCTGTCTGAAAAGCAGTTTACCATGTAACATGTGGAGGAGTGTGTGTGCTGCTATTTGAGAAATACGTATGGTAAGCACATGGAAGAGTTCTACTATTTTTGGGAACCCAGCCTTCATCTACATCATAGGTTAGGCAACATGTGGCTCTACAGATGTTTTGGCCAACAACTTCCATGAGTTTTCACTACCGGCTATGCTGGCAAGGGCTGGTGAAAGTTGTAGGCCAAAACATCTGGAGGGCCACAAGTTGATCCCCCAATCTATTTGTTCAGCACTTTTTATAGTGATCCTATTGATGTTCTTAAAAGTTGACTTTATTTTTCAGATGCAGTTCAACCTAAACTCCACCTCTTCCAATGGGAATAATTTATACAGCACTTTTAGGTCCTGATCCTCCCATGACTGTTTCATCACAAGCTTCTGCTGCCCTCAGTGGAATCCTGTCCCTTGTAAAAGCAGAACTGGATAGCTCCATCCCATTTGACTGTAACAATAAACAGAAATTCCCATGCTGAAAATGTCTACTCCTAGGGCAGTATCCAATAGGGCCCACATGTGCGTGGCCAGCACTGCTGGGCCCTGATCTGTGCATTTACGGCCCCAACAGTCCAGGTCCGTGTGCAGCCCCTAAAGTGCGTAGCCACAATTCCAAGGGCAAACTCCAACATGGGAAAACCAAAACAAAACCCCACACATGCTCATTTCAGGAAGGGGCAAGTTTTATATTGGGTCTTGCCCCTGGAAGCACTAAATCAGTGCCATGTGCATTAGGGGCTGCACATGGACCTGGACTCATGAGACTGTGTGCAAACTGACCAGGGCCCATCATTGCTGGTGGCATGTGCATGGGCCCTATTGGATACTATCCCTGGACTTTACAAGGACCTCCTTTCTATAATGGAGCAG
Source organism: Anniella stebbinsi (assembly GCA_029215795.1). Classification (NCBI taxonomy): domain Eukaryota; kingdom Metazoa; phylum Chordata; class Lepidosauria; order Squamata; family Anniellidae; genus Anniella; species Anniella stebbinsi. The sequence continues at coordinate 54,924,837 of JARDYH010000003.1, forward strand.
CAATGTTAATGGCAGCTGCTGTTTTTGTGTGTGCGATAGGTGGTGCCAGGTTTGAGTCCTTCATCTGATCTTATGATCTGCATTGTAGAGCACAAGTGTCATGTACTACCACCTTCCTGGCAGGGCCAGGCTGAAAGTGGATGGAATCTTAGAGGAGGAGGATCCTATCTCTGGTTGTAGTATTGTATTGTAAAAACCTTGAAAACTACACAGTGATGACTAGAAGCTAGCATGGATTTGTCAAGAACAAATCCTGTCAGACTAATCTGATCTCATTTTTTGATTGGGTAACCTCCCTTGTGGACTGTGGGAATGCTGTGGATATAGTATATCTTGACTTCAGCAAAGCTTTTGACAAAGTGCCTCATGACATTCTGATTCACTTTCTTAAAAGTGGGCTAGATGGAACAACTATTAGGTGGATCCACAGTTGGCTACAGATCGGACTCAAAGAGTGCTTATCAATGGTACCTTTTCACACTGTGGGGAAGTAACGAGCAGGGTACTGCAGGGCTCAGTCCTGGGCCCAGTGCTCTTCAACATTTTTATTAATGATTTGGATGAGGAGGTGCAGGGAATGCTTAACAAATTTGCAGATGACACAAAATTAGGTGGCATCGCTAATACCCTAGAAGACAGAAACAAACTCCAAAGTGATCTTGATAGACTGGAGCACTGGGCTGAAAACAACAGAATGAAATTCAATAGGGATAAATTACAAGTTCTACACGTAGGAAAAAGAAACCAAATGCACAGTTACAAGATGGGGGATACTTGGCTAATCAATATGACAAGTGAGAAGGATCTTGGAATTGTTGTAGATCACAAGCTGAATATGAGCCAACAGTGTGATGTGGCTGCAAAAAAAACAAATGCTATTTTGGGCTGCATTAATAGAAGTATAGCTTCCAAATCGTGCGAGGTACTGGCTCCCCTCTGTTCGGCACTGGGTAGGCCCCATCTTGAGTCTTACATCCAGCTCTGGGCACCACACTTCAAGAAGGATGCAGACAATGTGGAGCCCTGAATCCTAAGAACATAAGAAGAATCATGCTGGATCAGACTAAGGGTCCATTTAGCCCAGAACTCTGTTCACACAGTGGCAAACCAGCTGTTGACCAGGGACCCACAAGAAGGACACAGTGCAACAGCACCCTCCCACCCATGTTCCCCAACAACTGGTGTATATAGGCTTACTGCCTCTGATACTGGAGGTAGCACATAGCCATCAGGACTAGTAGCCATTGATAGCTTTCTCCTCCAGGAATTTATCCAAGTGACTTTTAAAGCCATCCAAATTGGTGGCCATCACTGATCCTGCTCATGAGGAGGAAGTATGCTCTGGAACAAGGTTCTAAAGACAGGGAAGAAAGGGATGGCACAGCAACATCATCTATAAAGCTGCTTAGTTGGGAGTCTTGTACACTCCCTGCTGAATAGCTCTCCTGTTAATCTGAGCTTCCTTATTCTTGCCCCACGGGACTTCTCCTACAAAGGTAGGATTTGAGCCACATAGCACTGGTGGCAGAAATGGGGCAACAGGCTTGGCTTTGAATTTAGAAAGTATTTTGCAGTCTGTATCTTGGTTATGCTCACCTCAACATGAATCTGGTTGTAATATCTGGACCAGAAGCTAGCCTAAGCATTGAAAACCTGAGAGGCAGGTCATGAATCAATGACTTGAACCATTTGCATTATTTCTACCCTAACCCCTGCCCCCCAATGTGCAATCCCAAATTCGCAGAATTGTATTTTCATGGTTGTGGAGGAGTTGAAACCAAGAGCTTTATTTAAAATATGTTTTTTAATGATTTTATGGTAAGTTGCTTTGAGGGTTCTTACAGATGAGAAGAGCCAATAAATCTTACTAGATAAATGAAATTCTCAAGGCCGCCAAATGATTTGATCACTTAATGAATCTCTACACATACACACATATACACACCACTTTATTTTCCTAGGCAAATCTGCTTTGCTGATTTAACAATGGACACTTTGACATCTGGAGGATTCCGTTTAAGGTAAGGTAAAAATTGGATGCTTAAGTAATTGGTATCCTAAGGAGTACTTTGTATGCCTCTGAATTTGTGCACCATAGGAAAGTAATATAAAGGACCATTTCTATTTTTAAAACATTTCCTCCCACAGAGGAACCAAGGCACCAGGTAAGAGTCCTCTGGAGCAAAAGAGAAAGGCATAAATTTGAAGTTTTATGGGAAAAACATGAAGGCAGTTAAACAGATTTATGTAATATCTTATGATATCAGGATACCTTATGGCTCTTTAGTCTGCATTTTGTTCCATAAATTCACAGCTCATTATTTATCAAAATTACCAATACTTGGTTTCATAGAGGGACTTTGTAAGAAACAACAGTCTCCAGCCCTTCTCTCCTATCATATGCTAGTCCATTTAGTCTATTTTAAGGAGTTGATTTAAAGTTCTGCTCAGTATTTTGGTGACCAAATTGGTGGCTCTTCATGTCTTCATCATATTTATACTGCTGTGTCTGAGGCTCTTTCAAGAATATTTCAGAATATGCCAGGTGGAAATAACAACATCATACCCCTTTGACAAGCATCACACAGTTGACACATGGAGGAGACCATGGTTTAAATTGTTCCCTGTAAAGTTATCATTGCTATTGGCTTTGCGGAGCGAAGGATGAGAAATGAAGAGGTGACACACAAAAGTTGGGATTAAACATGGGTCACTTTATTTATTCAACAAATAAGCAAAAGGGGGAGGTGAGCCTAAGTGGGCATTTTGCCATGGCCAGCCAGGCCATTGTAGGGATTGGGTGAGACATTCACAGCCCGGGAAGTGGCGCCTGCACTTTCGCCGCCCCCCGAGCTTCCCCAATCTGGGGTGGAGGGCCTTCCGGTGTCGTCTCCCCTCGTGCCGCAGGGCTCCGAGTAGACGAGAAGGGTTGGCCTCAAAGGTAAGCCTTATCCCCCCAACTGATGCTGCAGGGCTCTCAGTGGTTGGCCTCAGGCGTTACCAATCACCCGAACAGTGCCTGTGAATACTCACCATTAATCTAGCATAAAAAATGCCCACTCCTACCGCCACAGGGGGAGACAAGTCTCAGCTTAGTCTCCCCCTCCCCCTTGAAGAATTACTTCACGGAGGCCTCCTTGCAAGTCTGCTAAGAACAAATCATTACCAAGCTGTGACAGGTGTACCCCGTCGCGCCTATACAGCTCCCTCTGAGAGCGGCAGATATTAAGGTGTTGTATGCTAACATCCTCATGTAGCGCCAGGGCTTTAAAGATCTCAGTGTTGACCCTTTTACGAGCCCTCTCTATAGCAAGAGGATCGCAACTGACCCTCCAATGCAGCCGGGGCAAGATGCAGGACCAAATGATCCTAAGGCCGGGCCATCGCAGGCGTAATTGCTGAAAATCTGCCAGTGCTTGCAAAATAAGAGCCTTGCCCTTCGTCAGGCCCAAATCATTTCCCCCTAAATGAATAAGCAGAATTTGCAGAGGGAACAAAGCAGAATGATGCTGCAGCAAGGTGGGTATGAGATTCTCCCACCGCATACCATGTTTCCCGAGCCAATGAATGGTAGCATGCTGACTCAAGCCGAGCTGTAATCCAAAGCTGGAACTGGACGCCTGCTTGCTGGCCCAAAAGACCATGCTGTGGCCGCATATGGAAACCTGCATGGGTGCAGTAGCCACTGGCAGATCTAGGACAAACATGAAAACGTTAACATATGCCGCTTAATCCTTATTTAGCTATTTGCCTCATGTACGTCTTAAACGCTGCAGAACGCCATCTGCCCAGAGCCTGAATCTGTGAAGGGGGAAAGCCTAAAGATGCTGTGGTAGAAGCTGCCCCAATGCGAAAAGAATGTGTGGCAAACGTTGCTGCGCGTAAACCTAACTCGTCGAGGGCCCTCCTTGCAACTGTCCAAAATTGATACTTGGTGAGGGGGGTATAATCCTGATGACAAAACAAGAAACCCGCTGTGGCACCTTGCAAAGCCACAAAAGCTGCCAAAGCTCTTACCAGGCATAGCTCTGAGTTGGTAGAGGGGAATAGGGACACCAGACGTCCCCTGCCTATCTGATCCGTTTTAGAGTGCCGTAGATGCAACTGTACCTCATGTGCCTCAAGGCGTAGGTCAGAGAACTCCAATGCCCTAGCAGAACTGTCTCCCTTAGATAAGGCCAAAACCTCAGATATGCGAAATGCCCCGAAGAAAGTCGTTAGCGCTGCCGCATGAAACAGGCCTGACTCATATTGAGAGTGGCAAAGAAGCGGCCACCGAGCCTGTAGACCAAGTAAAATATCTAGGGACAGTGGAAGTCTTGCATCTGAAGCTCGCGGGGCTTCCTTTGCCCAGCCACTTAGAGACTTGCTCATGCAAAAATCAGATGTACAATCCTCCATGCCACGTGCCTTTGCCATAAATGCTAAAGCTGCCAGTTTAAGCGAAATGGTGCATATTGAAAGACCCTTATTCTTGGAGCTTACACAAAATTGAAGAACATGTTCCACGGGAATGGGCCACTGAAGCTGAAGATGATTGGCTAATCGAAAAGCTTGAAATTCCCTACCTGCCTTTAGATAGGCGGCCCTGGTGCTAGGTGCCAAGGATTGCCATATGGCCTGATCTATCTCCTCCTTCCAATCAGCCAAAGAGTTGGGGGCAGATCTCCGGCCTTGGAAGAGCCCAGGGAGCCAATTCCCAGAACCTCTGAACCTGGTGTCGTGACAAAGCGTCCACTATATCATTATTTAAACCCGGTATATGCTTTGCCCGAAAGAGAATATTAAATTTCAGACAATGCAGAGTAAAAACCCTAACTAGATTCATGACGTGAGGATTGCGGGAGGAAAGGGAATTGATGACCTGCACTGTAGCCTGATTATCGCACCAGAATAATACCGTGGAGTTAGCCATGTTGGTAGCCCATAAATGCACTGCCACAACTATAGGGAACAACTCCAAAAAGGTGAGGTCCTTGCAGGTGCCATCGGAAACCCACTCCTCAGGCCATTGCTCAGCGCACCATTTATTTCTCCAAATAACGCCAAATCCCCATGAACCAGAGGCATCCGAATGAGCCTGCAGTTCTGCTTCTACCAACAGCTCGCGCCTCCAAAAGGATATGCCATTGAAATGCTCAAGGAAGTCCAGCCATACCGTAATATCCGCTCGCATATCCCTAGTGATGCGCGTTCTGTGGTGTGGCCTATGCAGACCCGACATGGCTGAGCACAGGTGACGCAAGAAGGCGCAACCCGGGGCAATGACCCTGCACGCAAAATTTAGGTGGCCCACCACTTCTTGTAATTGCCCCAGCGATACTTTTTTCTTGCTCAGAATACTCTGCAATTTAGTGCGCAGGGTGCATAGCTTGTCCATTGGTAAGCGACAGCACTGCTGCGTAGAATCTAGTTCGATACCCATAAACTTAAGCACCACGGATGGGCCTTCTGTTTTTTCGTGCGGCAGTGGAATGTCCAGCTCCTCACATAGTGCACAAAATTTGCTCATCATGCGCTCGCAATGTGGGGTTCCTGCCAGCCCTGAGAACAGGAAGTCATCAAGATAATGAATGACATCACGTGTTCCCGCCCTATAAATGAGAGCCCATTCCAAGAAAGAGCTGAACATCTCAAACATAGCGCACGAAATGGAGCATCCCATTGGCAGGGCACGATCTATGTAAAATTGTCCTTGAAAACAAAACCCCAATAAATTAAAGTCTCCGCGGTGGATGGGTAAAATGCGAAAAGCAGCCTTTATATCGCATTTTCCCATCAAAGCCCCAACCCCATGTTTTCGTACCATGCTCACAGCCGAATCAAAAGAAGCATACCTAACTGAACTCAAGCCTTCCGGGATTGTGTCATTCACGGAGGCGCCCCTAGGAAAAGATAGATTGTGTATCAACCTAAATTCCCCTGGCACCTTTTTTGGCACTATTCCCAAAGGCGATACCCGTAAATGAGGAATCGGGGGGGGGGGGGGTCGCAAATGGCCCCAACACCCTTCCAGCTTGTACTTCCTTCTCTATTTTTTCCTGAGCGATATGCTCCATTAAACTAATAGATTTCTGGTTCCTGGCCAAAGAACTGTGTCTAATGCCTTGGAAAGGAATACGAAATCCCTCCCAAAAGCCTGCACTAAGGTACTGTGCCTCACGCCGCTTAGGGTACAATGATAACAGCTTATCGAGGGGCTTAAGTTTGACCGGGCTGGGTCCCTTTGGAAGGAGGTTGTTGTCCCCCGGGACGCCTGGAGCCCTGTCCTTCCCTAATGGGCCATTTTCCGCCCTTATTTTTGAAACAATTTGCTGTGACGTGATGGCCGGAACATGTTTGACACTCATGCCTGTACTTGCAGGGGTTGTGATTGCAAAGTCCCTTGTTAAAATCCCAACAGAGCGGGCGGTGTTGAACCGCCTGACCCACGTACCCTCGAGAGGAGGACGCGGGCTGTTGTTTGGCCAGAATATGGCCGCTATCTGCCCTATCGCCAAAGCCCGTCCGGGCTGGCGTCATGAACTGTAACCACAGATCATGATCTTTAACATCCCAGCGAAGGGTGTGCTCGAATGCCGCTCTGCGACGAAATGATTCGTCGTAAGCCAACCAGGCCCCGCCCTCATATTCTGAATATGCCCGATAAATCATCGAAGGTATTTAGTTAGAATAACCCCTTTTCCTGGGAATCGCTGAAGCAGTACACCCATATAAATGAGAAATCCAGGGAGCCAATTGGCCCATGTGTGGACCACCTTTTTCTTTTTGATCCTTTCCGCTTCCTTGTCTGCGCCCTTTTCCTTCTCTGTGCTCTCCTGTTCTCGAAACAGCAAGGAGAATGCATCTACATACTCCCCTTTGCATATCTTCTCCCTGGTTGCAGGAAGCAAATGATAGCCTAGAGGTGCAGACGTGCTTCCTGTAGGAATAGCATCACCACTGGCACCTGCATACGGGTCCTTGACCTCCTGGACAGAATTGGACCCAGCTGCGCCGGCGGGACCTTGCCATACACTTGCACAGGCCGACATCACATCCATGGCCTGGGGGGCTGTGTTAGCACCTCCTGAGGTAGCTTCCCTGTAGCATTTAGTTGCATTGGCCTTGTAGGTCCTGCACTCACTAAACCAGCCTGTTGTAAATTAGATGCTAAAACAGAGGGAGTATTTGGGAAAATTGAAGCTTGAGGCATCATGAATGTTTGAGCTGCATTCCCTGCCATGGGAATCCTCATTCCGGCTAGCCAAGGCAGCAAACCCCACTGTGCAGGAAAGGAGCCCGCTACCTGTGATTGGGTTGCTGTGTGTGTCTGCTGCTCACCTTGCACTGTGGGCTCTGGTCCGTACACCGGAATGTTAGACTGAAGAGCTGACTCTGACGGAACCACCGTTCTTGGTGGATGACAGGATGGATGACAGGATAACGCTCATGTCCGGATCTGCCACCTGCATTGTAGGTCTGCCCGTAGAGGCCTCAACCACCTTTAACCTGGCTGAAAGAGCATCCCATAAGTCATCCTATCTTTTCTTTCGTGTTTGTCTCCGACCCGCATGAGTGTGTGGCGTGGACGTTAACTTAGGGGCCTGAATACCTTTCTCTTTTTCCAACGTTTGTAACCTTGATACAATATCAGAAACGTGGGGGTCTAGCTCTTCCTCAGAGGAAGAATTCTCAATAGGCCTTCCCCGTTTAGATGATTGAACAGGAGCCTTTCCCTTGCCCTTCTTGCCCCCAACACCTTTTTTTTTGGTGGCATGATGAATGCTGTGCAACACACCCAATACAATTTTAATCCACTAAAGACTAGATAAAATAAAGCCTTGACTGACCTGCTAGATTAGCTCCCGATCAGCCACTGGGTTTACTGAGGCCGGTATATTCGCTGCAGGCAAAGGTCAACAAACCTCCCTTATGTGGATATACTTCCCAATGAACTATATGCCCAAGCTATAATACAAACTGGCCTGTCACATTTTAAAACCAGCTAAAAATAGGGGGGGGTATGCCCTTGCTATGCTGAAACCAGGGAAAAAAGGGGGAGGGTATGTGGGTAGTTTCTTTAGTATAGTGGCTGGGCCAATCGCGAAACACGTGCCCTGGGCTCTAAGGCCGCTGTTGGGGCTAATACAAGCTCAAATATTCGCTACCCTCCAGAAATGCCTTGCCATCTGGTCTTGCTGCAAAGGGGACGGGCTGAGCCCTGCCTTAATCCACCGCCCACTTGCTCCCCCAACGCCCCAAGAAAACCTGTTGGCCCAAAGGCCTAGAAGAAGGGTGGGGCCCACGGCTACCGCCCGTCCCCGTGCTCCTTTTCCATCCTCGCCGGGTTGCCCTGAAGGGCCGCAGCAACCTCAGTGCACAGCCATGCACCCCCGCCAACTCAGCTCCCGTCAGGCCGTTCGCCGCCGGTGCTCCACTCTGCCTCTCGGGCTGCTCGGCCACCGCCGTGCCATTCAGCCGCCGCCGAGTTGCACAGCTGCCACCGAGATGGTCCATCAGTCTCCATCTGCCACAGCTCCGCCGCTGGGTCTCCTCGTCCGCTGCTCGCCATCCCCGCCGCTCGCCTTCTGCTGCGCTGCTCGGCCTCCGCCGCTCCACGCCGCTCCGCTGCTGCTCTCCTGCCGGGTCTTCGCTGCTTTTGCCACTGCCGCTTCTCTCCGCCGCTCCTCTTCGCTGCCGAGCTGTGCAGCAAGCAGTAGAGATGTGGAGGGGTCCCAGCCTGAAATAGCCCTAGACCCCTCCTCTCTCCAGTGGCACTACCCGGGGCCAGCCAATTGCAGGCCCCCACATCGCCTCACCCAATCCTCGCCCGCAACCTCCTCTCCCCGCCCCAGCTAGCAGGTCAGGGAAAAGTCCTTTTGATAATATATCAGATAACTACTGTGTAACACAATATACATTTGATTAAAATAAATGAAAAATGTATACGGTTGACTGGAAAATGTATATGTTCTACAGGGTTTTGCTTAAAATTTGAAACTGTAAAACTAATTCCAACCTCCACCCTCAGTATGTACATTGTCTTAGGATGTACAAGAATTTTGTTAATGTTCACAAATCATGTAAACATGCCATGATCACAACACTGAAAGTGATCATGGGCAGAAGAGCATGTTTTCCAAAATGCTCACAGGTTTCTGAACTCGAGTTTGCTCCGGAAAAAATATGTGCATTTTTTTTACACTTTGCCAGATCCTGGATCTCTTTTTCTTTTTCTTTTTTAAAGTGGTGTTAGATTGGCCATCCTCCAGTCCTCTGGTATACAGGGTGATGTTAGGGACATGTTGCATATTTTGGTTAGAAGATCAGCAATTGCATATTTGAGTTCTCTAAGAACTCTAGGATGGATACCATCTGGGCTGGTGATTTATTTGCTTTCAGTTCATCAGTAAGATAGAGAACTTCACCTTTTGTTACCACTATTTGCCTCAGTTCTTCAGACTCCCTTCCTGAAAACATCAGTCCAGACAAGGGATCTGTCCTATATCTTCTGCAATGAAGAACTAGACATTCCCATGGTAACCTGACAATGAACTGCTGATGATGGTAGAGGGAATTCCAACATCAGTTATAATGGTAAAGAAATGTGAAGAGCACACTTTTTTTATTAATTTATTAATTTTCCAAAGACATCTTCATGTATTACAGAATGCATAAATATTTTCATAGAATTCCCATACTACACAGACAGAGTATGGTGGCCCAGCTACGTCCCTATCTGGACAGGGATAACCTGGCTTCAGTTGTCCATGCTCTGGTAACCTCCAAGTTAGATTACTGCAATGCACTCTACGTGGGGCTGCCTTTGAAGGTGGTTTGGAAGCTGCAGCTTGTGCAAAATGCAGCGGCCAGATTGATAACTGGAACCAGTAGCTTCGAACATATAAGACCTACTCTGGCCCGCTTGCATTGGCTGCCTGTATGTTTCCGAGCCTGATTCAAGGTGCTGGTTTTAACTTATAAAGCCTTACACAGCTTGGGACCACAATACCTGATGGAACGCCTTTCCCGACATGAACCTACCCAAACTCTATGTTCAACATCTAAGGCCCTCCTCCAAGTGCCTACTCCGAGGGAAGCTTGGAGGACGGCAACAAGAGAGAGGGCTTTCTCTATGGTGGCCCCCCAATTGTGGAACGATCTCCCTGACGAGGCCCACCTGGCGCCAACATTGTTATCTTTTCGGCGCCAGGTCAAGACTTTCCTCTTCTCTCAGGCATTTGGCACTATCTGAGGAGCCTGGGTTTGTTTTGTTTTGGTAGTTTTTTTGAAGTGTTGTAGTGGTTTTTAAATGTACAGATTGTGTGTATGTTGTATGTTTTTTGCTGTTTTAATTTTTGTATATTGTTTTTAATTGTTTTTAATCCTATGAAAACCGCCCAGAGAGCTTCGGCTATGGGGCGGTATACAAATGTAATAAATAAATAAAGATATGATCTTGAAATTGCTTGCATCTTACTGAATCTCCGTGGCACAATCACTTCTCTATTGAAGACTGCAGTGAATATGATTTGGAAGGTTTAAATCTAGTGATGAGATTGAATTCTTTTGGGTCAGGAACTGATTTGACCTTAGCACTCGTTGTAGTGAACAGGCTGATGTTTAGAATTAAAGCATTTAAAGCAATTCACATGGTGTGACACACGGATCTGATGCTATAGGTCTTAACCATGCCAAGGTTTATTTTATTTGAATATATTCTGCAGATATATTTACCACTTTGGCTCATGAAGAATAAGATATCATTAATACACTAGAAATGTTTTAGACTTTATTTATTAAAATATAACAAACAAACAAATTGCCCCTTCCTCTCCAGCAAATAAATGTTTACACTATTCTCACTTCTTTTATGTTACATCAATATGCTTTCACAAGAGGCCATTATTCAACAGGCATTCAAACATTTGGAAACTGCAAGAAGAGAGTCAGGAATTACATTCATTCTCTTTACTTTATTCACCAACATCCACTTTTGCTTTTGAAATATTACAGCTGCTTATAGGAAACTCCCAGTAGCCACCCATCCAAGCACTGGTCATGTTCCTAGCATCGAGCTTCAACAATGCGACCATGCTGTGTGCGCCCAAATTGAATGCAATAAAGTTAGAGATAGTAATCAAGATAGGAATGCTCTTGAATGCTGTCATTTAAAAAGGGAGCAGAGAAACTCTGTCAATGTCACCAGGTGAGTGATATCTGCTTAAAACTCAGAGCTACAGTCCACTCTTACACCCTTTTAGCAGAGTCAGATAAATCCAAGAACAATATGTTCAGGGTGTAATGAATAATTCATTGGTACAGTGACGGTAATGTGCTTGGCTATAAATATGTGGATATGGGCTCCAATGACAGCATAATTAACAAGGAGCATGGCACGTTGACTGGTTGAGGATGTCACCATTGTGCCAACAAATAATTATAACTTCCTCATTTCTTCCTGTTTCGTTTTTTAAAATGTTGTGCCTCATGCAATGCATAAATTGTGTTAAACTATAAATAATGTTTGTGCTCCCATATTATTGCATCCTCCAGCCAGTTCTGCTCCATCCTGCATCTCTTTCAGCTGCTCTTCCTTCTTTCCAAATCTTCAGTTTGTAGGAAGTTTCCTAATTCCTAGTTTCCATGAGTGCATGCTTTTTACACTTTCCAGTAAAAGTGCTAGGGGAAATTGGCCACATTCCATGTATTCCAGAGGCCCAACATGAAAATATAATTCTGCGAGTTTGGGATTGCACAGTTGGGGGGAAGGGGTGAGATTGTGTTGAAAGTGTAGAAATAATGCAAATGGTTCAAGTCATTGATTCATGACCTGCCTCTCAGGTTTTCAGTGCTTAGGCTAGCTTCTGGTCCAGATATTATCAAAGCACATTGGAGACGGTCAACATCAAAGGATGGGATTAAACAGTTGATAACTTTATTAAAAGGACGTGGTGTTACATGCTAGCAATTAAGACCAGGGTAGAGGGGATGTCTCCAACAGAGAATACAACAGAGGGCTTACGCCCCCACTGATTCTCTTATGCCCCACCAATTCTGTTATGCAAGTGACCCCCACTCTTGCACAATGTTGATTTAGTGCTTTTGGGGCAACCAGAAATAAGCAGAAATATATTTTATTTTATTTATTTATTGCATTTCTATATCACCCAATAGCCGAAGCTCTCTGGGCAGTTCACAGAAATTAAAACCATCAAATACAAATCACAGTATAAACCAAACCACAATATAAAAGGACAATATAAAAGCACAACCAGAATAAAACAGAGCAGCAGTACAGGGATTCGTACAGATTTAAAATACAGATTTCAAACAGCAAAGTTAAAAGACTAAAATGATAAACTGTTAAAATACTCGGGAAAAAGACTATAACATAGGTGACAGGAAAATCTTTCTAGGGAGCTCATTCCACAGCCGGGATGCCCCAGCAGAAAAGGCCTTTCTTCTGGTAGCCACCTGGCTCACTTTCATAAGGGAGCTTCGCCAACCTTCCTCCGTCCAGAAGCAAACATTTCTGCTTCTTTCAGAGCTTCCTCTAGGAAATGCTAAATCTCCCTTGCATAAACGGTGGATCCTGCTTGGACAACAGAATGAGCAGGAAGCAATGCTTGTGGAAGGGAATTCGCAAGGGCATTAGTGCCCTATTGGAGTCTGCCCTCTGTAACCCATCCCATTCTGATGACAGGGAAAGGTTCAGGGACAGGTTGTTGTGACAATCAAATCATCTAGGAGATACACCTGATAAATGGCCCCTTCCCCCATTGGGGAGAGATAGACATGAATTAGTTCCTACATTGCTCCTTGTCCAGCAGAGTTCTTATATGCATGTGTACCTCTAATGTCCAACATGGCCTGGACTTAGAGGATCTAATGGGGTGTGTCAAGGAAGGTTATACAGTAAAAAAGTGAATATATCAAAATATTCACAAAATTAACAAATGGCAGATCGGAACTTCACAGTTCAACCAATAAAAGCCTGGGAAAATAAGAGGGTGCCAGGTGCCCAAAGTAGCAAAATAGCTTCTTGGGAAAAGGAACTACCACTGAAAAAGACCTGATCCCAGTCTCCAACTACCTCATGTCAGATGGCAGGATGCTTTGGGTCAAATAATGTGCTTGTGTGTGTAAATGATGACTCCGGCCTTTCCGCACCAGCCATTTTTCCTGGGGCTGCCCCTGCCTGCTTGTGGAGAGTCCGCATGATGCACAGAGCATCCCGCAAGCAGGCAGGGGCCAGCCCTCCATTTTCCGGGAGCTCAGGGAACGCTTTTATCCCGGTTCGTTCCCTGCTCCTGGGAGTGTAGTGAGATGGGCGGCTGGTGTGGCCACCCATCCTGGGCGCAGCTATGCTTACCCGTGAGTAAGCACATCAGGAGGAACAGTGAAATTGCCATCACCAGGATGGCGGGGTGAGGGGTTGCGATCGTGCGCATTTTTTTAAAAAATTAACCTGACCTTTTGCACACGAGCGCTCCTGTGCACCTCCACAGATCTTTTTAAAAAATGGTTGGCACAACTTGCGGCAGCCCGCTAGAAGCCTGGGCCATCACATTGTAGTGCGGACTCAGTGTGCTGGACCTGGAAATGAATCCTTCCGGGTTCCCCCACTTCCCACCCTTTCCGCCCCTATGGTGCGTAAAGGGCCTCTGAGCATGCTAGCATTTTAGTGGCCCTGCTCCATTTCTCTTTAAAATTAGCCCAACACAAGACACATTCAGGTGAAACTGTTCTTATTGTCAAACCAGAAAAGGTTTGCCTGTTGAATTCCCCCCTTTTAGGCTGTTATTAAAGGTGTGGAAGCAGATCCATTTTTTTTAATTTAGGGTTTTTTTTAAAAAAGTAGCATTCCTAGATGTCTATTGAAGAGCTTTGCCTGCAGATTTCAGCATAATTGTAGCTGCAGGAAGGTCTTTGTTTGTAGCGCAGAGAACAGTCCTTCCCACCTTGCTTTGCTGCTGGACATAAGAGCACCAATTATGCATTTGCATTTTGTTGGCCGCTTCATATGTTCGATATTAATTATTCAACTCGCCTTTTGTCTGAGTGGGTCTACAAGGCAGTTTACAATCTAAAACAATAATCTGAACAATACGATGAATCAAATCAATATGAGCAGTAAAAGAAAAGGGGGAAAAATACAGTTTGAGACCAGAGCCAATACTTCCTCAGACAACAAGCAGAGAGCCCCAAAAGACTTTCTGAAAGAGAGTTCCTGGAGCCATCAGCCTAAAGTTATAAAGGGTGTTTGTGTTACATAAGTTGAAGACCTTTTACTAGAGGCTGGAAGCCACATTCTGTAAACAGTGTCAACGACTTCAGCTAAGCAGTGTTCTGCGAAACTGGAATTGTTAAGTGTAAATGCAGTTTCCTCCTAGAGGGTGTGTTGTTTTCTTCATGCTTGCCAGTGGAATAGTTTGGAAACTGAAAAACAAAACTAAATTGATTTTTTAAAACTTTCCCTGAAGTCTCGTTCTCTTGTATATTTCAAGTGCACTACTGTTCTACTCACATACACACTTCATATTTTTTGCACACCCTTTCCTATGTAGCAATTTCTCACTTCAGTGCAGGCAGGAGTCAATGCTAATGTACTCATATTTCTTTGTAATTATTCCTGATTGATATTAGTTATTATCAAAATGCATTCTTTTCTCGTTTCAGATGAGAGCCACAATGAAATACAACTGATAGGAGAAAGAGCTTTCTTCCTGAGTGACAGGGTATTGCAATTCTGAAATTTTAATTTTCCCAGGACCCATTTCATCCCTCAGTGAGTGAAGAGTTATATGCTTTTCTTCTGCTTTAATTGAGAATCACAATACTTTCCATTTGGAATCACTTGAGACCTCTTTAATTAGTAAGAGTATCTGTGCAGTTAGGAACTGCAAAATCAGCCCAATTCTGATCTAACAATACATGGCTGATGCTTGTATTATAAATGAAATATTCCGTTGTAAGAGGTTTTTGAGATGAAAAACTAAAAAAAAATATGGGAAGCAGAGAAGAAATTGTACTGGCTCTCAAAGAAAGCCTTGGGGAGATGGGAACCAGCTAGATAACTGTTTCAAGACAAACACAGGGAACTGAAAAACTGATTGGACTGATGGTTGTTTAGTACTCTGATTATATATATATATATATATATATATATATGGAAGCTGATGGCTCTGATGACAGTGGGGTGGTAAATCCATTCCAGGTTTCAGTCAGAACTCTAAAAGAGCTATCTAAGATACTTTAGCATTCTGACTGGCTCTGACTGAAACCTCAATCAGATTCACCACCCCACTGGTTAGGTCATTGTCTACCTGTTTGTGACTGCAACCTGGAGTGGATTCACTGCCCCACATTTCACAAAATAAACTGGGATTCGGATTCGGGTATTTCAATCATTTCAGTTTCAAAATAAGCATCAATTAGCTATTTATTTTGATATTCATTCCTTTCCCTGCCCCCTATATGAGGTATTTATTGTGTGCTCGTGATTCCTCATTCATGGTAGCTTGTGGGTTCTTTACACATCCTCCTCCTCCAGGGCCTCTCTTGTCCTCCCCTGCACCTAAAGAAGAAAGTTTGGTATTTTTCTGAATGGGGGCATGAAACATTAGTGTTTTTTCTGCAAATCTGCTATACCACAGTGCCACCTAGTGGTTGTGCAATGGAACATATAGAAAGGCAGAGAAAGAAACCTAACAGGGGGAAAAAACATGTGTAAAGAAGCCATTCTTAAATCTCACAAAGAATTTGGAAAATAAACATCAGTTAAAAGCCTCATGTAGAAAAGCCCCCAATCACGATCTTGCTAACAATGGCACAATGAAATATTGCAAGGGTGGAGAAACCCTCGCCTTCTCAGGTGCTTCTTTGGCATGGTTAGGACTATACAACCAACACTTGCTAAAGTGACAAGTGCATAATGAATACAGATGATAATTGATTTCAGACATTTGTGGATCTTTTTCTCTTATCTATTCATTTTCTGCCTGGAACCTTATTTCATATCTGGATAAAGGATATCATCAACATAAAGGTGTTATTTGGATTTCCTTCTGTTAGGCTGATCAAAGTTAATTTGCACAATGTAAAGATAATCTGTGCAAAGAGACTGATTAGTCTGACCACTTATTTGTGTTGAGCAACTGCTAGTAACTAAATGAGGGCATTTAGTTGCTGCTTGATCCCAGCCTCTGGATAAGCAAATGTCAGATAATGGTGTATTTGCTGTGCTTGCTGTGATTTTATTTAAGAATCTAACTGTTGCTGGATTTAAGTGTGAGTTACAGTCCAAGCTTTCATTTGTCAAAGGCCACACAGAGAATTTAAGTAACTTATCTATACTATTGAACTCGTTTCTTAAATACCGCATCCCTATAATTTTTGAATGCCTTTGTAGTGAACTACAGCATTTATTCATCTACCAATTTCATGAATTTTTCATTGGAAAATCTAAAGATGTCCTCTGTGATGCATTTTAGAAATGTACTTTATGCACTTCTGAAAAGGCTGCTATATCTACCTGCTGCTACCTATTTAATATGAAATTTCAGCTCTCCCGCCTCACTGCCCCATTTTTAAAAAAAGCAGTGTTGAGTGTTGCACAAAAATGTAGAATTGCCATATATATATCTTGGGCAATATGCATACATCTTGTTAAATTATCTGTCTCAGGTAGACTTTAAATGGAAGTTTCAACCTGAATAAAATCAGAATTAAGCACTGTTACTCAGTATCCACAGTTTCTGATATATTAGCATATTACAGTCAGGTTCTTCTTGTTACTCAGCTTCACTTGGTTGTACAGTAGCACATAAGGAAGTGGCGTTGTAAGACTGCACATATCAACTATTTATAGGCGGCAACTAGTCTCACCCTTTGCTTTTGAATGATGTATTGCCAAAATTTCAGTTCTGAATGCAAAACTGCCTTGTAGTTTTTGTACCAGCAAATTGACTTAATAACCCCAAACCTCTTGATCTTTAATGAGCTGTGTCACATATGCATGCATAATACAGTCTTCTGAATCACTCAACAATGCACAAACATTAGGCACACACTATAGAAGTCTAGCTAATATATGCTCTATGCTGCCGAGGTTTTGTAAAATGCAATTGAATTACCATCACTGTGGGATGCTGAATTTACATTCTCATTCAGTGCTCCATATAGCAATGTTTGCAGGTGTGTAGAAATTTCTGTTGGGAACCATATAACTCAGCCCTCTACAAGCTGGTGCCCTCCATATATGATGGGCTATATGGCTGGCTGGGGGATGCTGGGAGTTGTAGTCCCACATCTGGAAGACACCAGGTTGAGCAAGGCTTACATAGCTTGTAGTGGTCTTGCAGCTCTGTAGAGTGGTGGACTAACTTGATGCAAACACAACTGGGCTTCACTGACAAAGTGTCACCAGTAGGATGGCAATTTGTGAGTTGCAAAAAGTGGGCATGCTCCACCCAAAAAGAGGATACCTACTTGCATAAGTTTTGCATATGCTAATTTACAGTCCATCTCACCATCGAATGGAAGACTGTGACCAGGTGATCAGTGTACTAGCTCAGTCTGTTGTCCAGGTGCTGTTGATGGACAACTTCAAGGCCCATCTCTTCCTTCTGATGGTTCTTTATCTTTAAACTGGACATGGACAGAACAGTTCTTCAAATAAAGGACAGCCTCAGAATAGAAGGTAGTCCTCTGGCAGCCCTTCAAATAGAGAACTGTCCTCTGTAAAAGAGGACACATGGTCACCCTATGATTGGGTTTCTCAGATTGAGAATCTGCTTCTCTCCATTTACAGGCTCCATAAGCTCCATAATCATTCGCTGATCCCATTTTAATTCTCTAAAGAAAACGTGTAGGTGGGTGGGAGGTGGGTGGGAGGTATTTAAGAATGTTTTCTTTGCAAATGGTGGGATGTACACAGTGGGGTACCCAAGGATTCACATTAGGACCAGTGTTTTTTTAATTTGCTTACATGATTTGGAGTTAGAGGGGTGAGCAGGATAGGTTTGCTGATGACACCAAATTATTTTGGATGGTTAAACAAAAATGGAAAGTGAAGAGCATAAAAAAAAAAAATCCCTCCAACCTGGGGGATAGTGATTAAAATGGCAAATGTGGTTCAAAGTAAGCAAGTGTTGCTTATTGGAGCCAAAAATCCTAACTTTGTTTGTATGCTTTCCTGTTAGCATTAGATCTTCCATCTTGGTCAGTTTTGAAATCTTCTTGTCTGATTCCTTTCTCTAAATGGATGGCTTGAGGTTCATCCCAGTTTCTACAGCTAGAGATGTGTGGTGTATAATGTCACTTCAATTATGCTTTGATGCATTTTCTCATACCAAATTGACTTGATGGGGCAATTCAGATCTAAAAATGGGTAAGAAAATATTTTTGTGGCAGACATGGACAGATAAGGCATTTTTTACTTTGGCTCAACTAGTAGATGCCGATGATGAGGTTTTGTCTATCCTGCATGCCAAATATGACTTGCCCGCTATGGCTGAATGACAATAATTGTAATTAAAGCATTTGTTAATTTCTAGGTTTGGCCTGGCCACTTTTACAGCATTAGAGTCTCCATCATTATTGGAAGCACTTTTTGAGGTAGGTCAGGCAAAGTGATTCAAGATCAATGCCTATAAATACTTGTTATTGGTGAATAAATATGACATACAGACTTTTAAGCAGGAATGGAATAGGGAATTGGATTGTCCCATGCTATTTAATCAGGGGATCACCACCTTGGCATCTATACCTGTTGTGTCTATGGAGCTTAGGCTGCATCTTACTCAGCAAAAAAGCTTCTGTTTCATATCTATTGGATACTGCAATGTCTCTTTAATAAGGAATTATCTAATTTGGCTCATTGCTGGTGGTGCAATGCAGGCAATGCGTCTTCTAAAGATGTGTTTTGACAATGTCCAGGAGTTGTTTCTTTTTGAGGGGAGGTAATTATACAGATAAATTTTGCACTGTCTTTAATATTCACTGATGTACATGCTTTTTAATCATTCTTTACCTGCTTCAAGGAAATTAATGAACGGTCAGCGTAAATGGATTCTCCATGCTCTTTTGAAAGCCAAAAGACTGATATTACTTCATTGGAAGGATAAACCTCACATCCTATAATACAACAGATTGAGGACCTTACAACACATTCAATATTTGAAGAGGTGGTATATAGATACCACCTTCCAATGGATACTTATTTCAATATCTGTCTGCCTTTGTTGAAGCATATGCATAATTGATAGTAAGTTGTATTTCATATTTCATATGGATTCTTTGCTGTGGCTATAGATATAAATTTATGTATGTGTATTAAAACAAAAACAACCCGCAAACCACCCTTCACATCTAAGCTGGCAGTGGCTGACCAGGAAAAGATCTTGGGCTTGTGATGAATGGCTCAATGAAAACATCAACCCAGTGCACAGTTGTTGCAAAGAAGAAGACGGAGGGGGGAAAAAAAGGCAAATTCCATGTTAGGGATCATTAGGAAAGGAATTGAAAATAAAACTGCCAATATCATAATTGCCCTTACATGGTCAATAACATGCCCACAGTTGGAATTATATGTGTATTCCTAATTTATACAGATTAAAAAGTGTATTGTAGAGCTGGAAAGGATGAAGAAAAAAGTTTTACCTTAAATGCGGCCTAAAAAATTAAATAAAACAGCAAGCACAGTGATTAAGGGGCTGAACTGGAGTGACTCCCTGAGGAAAGCTTACAGTATTTGGGGCTGTTTAGCTTAGGGGAGACATGGTGGAAATGTGTACATTTATGTATTATGTCATAATTAGGCTAGGCTGACCATATGAAAAGGAGGACAGGACTCATGTAACTTTAAGAGTAGTAGAGAAAAGGGAATTTCACCCAGTGTCATTTCTATGCAATTAGTTCCTGGTGAAATTCCCTCATCCTCACAACAGTTAAAGGTGCAGGCACTATACTAGAGTGACCATATACAAAAGAAGGCAGGGCCCCTGCAACTTTAACTGGTGTGATGAAGAGGGAATTTCACCAGGAACTAATTGCATACACATGGCACTGGCTGAAATGCCCTTTTCTCTACAACTGTTAAAGTTACATGAGCCCTGTCCTCCTTTTCATATGGTCAGCCTAGTCATAATACTCAAATTAGGATCATCCAATGAGGCTGCACAGTAGGAGTTTCAGGACAGAGAAAACAAAGTGCTTCTTCCCACAGCACATAGTTAAACTATGGAATTTACTTCCTCAAAAATTGTGGTGATGGCTACCAACTCTGAAGGGCTTATAAAGGGAACTTTGACAAATTCATTAAAGAGAAGGCTTTCAGAGGCTTAGGGGGAATCCACACAGTCCTTTGGAACGTTTTAAAAAGTATTTTAAAATGTTCCAAATAGGTGCGTTCTAAAACGTCTTAGGCCACATTACTGAGTAATCACATTACAGGAGAACAGTCTTCTGTCTTTAAAACGGTGTGTGTGGTCACGCGCTGTTCTGCCCTGTCTCTTCCTCTTTTGTTTTTCAATTAGTTTAGGGCAAGGCATTGTGGGGGTTGTAGTTCAGTTACACACTTCCTTCTTAGTTCCTCTGTCATTCCCTAGCGAGTATAGGGCTAAGAATTGTGGGTGTTGTAGTTCACTGGTCCACTTCCTTTTTCTTCCCAACCAATCAACTGCTAAGCATTTGGGCACCAGTAAAGGAAGCACTGCCCCCATGAAGCACAAACGGTAAGGAAGGACACAGTATTTTACTTAAAACGGTTTATTAAAAGTGAAACCGTTGTATATAACTAAAGTGAGTTTTAAAAAACCTCAGATATACAACGTTATAGGGAGTGCGTCATGTGGCCCAAAGAGTTTTCATAACCCTTATAAAACGTCAAAAACCTCGTGTGTAGATCGCCTCTAATAGTCATGATGCCTATATACTGCCTCCAGGATAAATATAAAGTGCCAATAAGACCATCCTCACCCTAATGTGCTGGGCACGCAGAATTTTGGATTGCAACTTTTGATTATTAGCAAACATCATATTAGGAATGCCGTTGTCATTTGCAGTATCTTCTAAATAGTAGCAGCAGTATTTCTTTGCTAATATAATGGTTTTCACCTATGTAAAGCAACCCAAATGCAGCAGTAACAATAGAGAGAGTAGGGTGACCAGATAAAATCCAGGTCAGGGCTCATGTAACTTTAACAGTTGTAGAGAAAAGGGAATTTTAACCAGTGTCATTTGTATGCAATTAGTTCTTGGTGAAATTCCCTCTTCTTCACAACAGTTAAAGTTGCAGGGGCCCTGCCTTCTTTTGTACATGGTCACTCTAGTATAGTGCCTGCACCTTTAACTGTTGTGATGAAGAGGGAATTTCACCAGGAACTAATTGCATACAAATGACACTGGCTGAAATTCCCTTTTCCCTGCAACTGTTAAAGTTACATGAGCCCTGATCTGGATTTTATCTGGTCATCCTAAGAGAGAGTCTCCCACATGGACTGTGGATGGGAATTCCCTTCCAAGTAGTAACATGCTCAGGATAACAGGGACATGAAGCACAGTTTTCAGAAATAGAGATTGAAGGGAACACAAGGCCAGGTGTTACTATACCGGAAACTGAAGCATATGTAATAGAGGTGGCACACATTGTGGCATGCCTGGACAGGGGCAGCAGGGGGTGGTCTTAGGCCTGGCTGTGACACACAGTCAAGTCTCTTTCCTTCTTGATTTTCTTGCGCTGTGTTTCTGGCTGTTTCCTGACTGAGTAGCCTAGATGCAAAATCAAAGTGAAAGCACAGGGCAGCTGCATAGGTACTGCTCTTTCATGCCGGTTGAACATTTTAAATAATAGACTAAATAATATACTTAAAATAATAATATAAATAATAAAATAATATAATAAGTTAAATTATGTTACAAAGGACATAAGGGGCAAGATCCTGATTGTGGAAAGGCCTTTTGTTAACCAGGCAAAGAGCTCAAGTTGTATTTGTAGCACTGAGATATGTCTTGAGTGTCGCAACCAGCTCTTGCCATTCTCTCCCTCTGTAGGCTGTTTGGCGAGGCAGAAGGCAGAAATAAATGGAGATTCTATGCTCCAGTGACCTCCATCTATCAGAAAATCCCCTTAAGGCTATGGTCAGTTGAACACAAATTAGAACAGCTAGTCAACCCCAAACAGCAGCCACAGATTCATGGAGTCACAAAGGTGAATATAATGTGTTCAAACCTAGTTTGGACGAAGCACCTTAGTAATGACAGGGGTTTCTTCCACTGACATTTCGGCTTGGTGGATGTTTTCAAAATTCTTCTCCTGTTCCATTTTGTGGAGAATGGAATATCTTCAGTGAAGCATTGCCTTTGAGACTGCCAAAGCTGTATATGGCCTTGCCTTATTCCGAGGAAAGTATGCTTTCCGAATCAGGAAGCATGTTGGATGGCTACAGGGTTGTTTTCTTTAACCGTTTGAGGCATAAGGGTTAGGGTGACCAGATAAAATCCAGGTCAGGGCTAATGTAACTTTAACAGTTGTAGAGAAAAGGCAATTTCAGCCAGTGTCATTTGTATGCAATTAGTTCCTGGTGAAATTCCCTCTTCATCACAACAGTTAAAGTTGCAGGGGCCCTACCTTCTTTTGTATCTGGTCACTCTAGTATAGTGCCTGCAACTTTAACTGTTGTGATGAAGAGGGAATTTCACAAGGAACTAATTGCATACAAATGAGACTGGCTGAAATTCCCTTTTCTCTACAACTGTTAAAGATACATTAGCCCTGACCTGGATTTTATCTGGTCAGCCTAATAAGGGTTGGCTGCAGCTAAAGCAATATGATGTGATCAGTACTTTGTCCTACTCTTAAGCAGTCCACCTCACCTTCTGTCTGAATTAGCTCTTGCAGGAGTTCAAGAATTAGTTATAGATTTTGCTGGGAGTAGACAATGCTAAAGCTGAATCTAGTCAAACATGGACCTTGGTCTTCAGGAAGCTGGTTTTAATAAACTAAGAGCAATTATAAGAAGAGTTATGTGGCAGGAAAACATAGCAGGAAGAGAAGTTCAGTAGGGATGGGAGTATCTAAAAAAGGAGATACTTAAGGCACAATCAGAAGCAAATCGGATGAGGAAAAAAAGAAGAATGAATAAAAACGACAGAAGAAGCCAACACGATGACACAAAAAGCTTAATGATGATCTGAAAATCAAAATGGACACAAAAACAAAAAGGTGGAAGGAGGGACAGGTCACCAAAACAGTGTTCAATCTGATAGCTTGGTACTGCAGAGATGGTGTCAGGAAGGCTAAAGCTCAGAATGAGCTGTGGTTGGTGAAGGATGCTAATAATAATAATAATAATAATAATAATATATTTATTTATTTCTTCCATGCCTCTCCCTCAGGATCGAGGTGGGGAACAACACTGATACAAATGACATAAAATACATAAAACTGATTAAAAACATATCAAATGAATACATTATTAAAATACAGAAAAACACTCTTAAAATTCGACTGGGTAGGCTTGCCGGAAGAGATCGAATGGGCCTGTTCAGACAACACACTAAACCATGGTGAAGCTGCTAACCCTTTTGCAGTAAATGGCTAGTGAGCATGCTTAAACCATGTTTATGTAGCCACCATGGTTAGGAATGTTTCACATGACACGCTAAGCCATAATGTTTAGTTCAAAATACTTAACCACCTTGGCTTAGTGTGTCATCTGAACAGGGTCAATAACAAAAAGGGCTACTTCAGTTATGCTCAAAGTAAAAGGAGACCAGCTGCTTAGCCAAGATGACAAAATGCTGACAGCTGACCAAAACGAAAAAGGAAAAAAGGAGGCAGAACTGCTCAACTCCTACATTGGCGCAATCTGTTCCCAAAAGAAGATTCAGATAAACTGGAACAAGTTCAGAAAAGGGCAACAAAGATAATGCTAGGGCAGGATCTACACTATACTTCAGTTGGGCTTCAGGCCTGGTTTTGGAATGGGAACTGCCTTGGTCACCCTGTGGGATGACGTTTGCCAGGAGAGGGGCAGGGTGAGTGTGACCCTATTGATTCTCTTGGACCTCTCAGCGGCTTTCAATACCATTGAGTTGGAGGCACTGCATTGCAATGGTTCCACTCCTACTTGGATCGCCGATTCCAGAATGTGGTGCTGGGGGATTATTGCTCTGTGCCATGGCACCTAGGCCATGGAGTCCCACAGTGCTCTGTTTTATCCCCTATGCTGTACAACATTTACATGAAACCGCTTGGAGAGGTTATCCAGAGATGTGGGCTGAGGTGTCATCAATATGTGGATGGCACCCAGCTCTACCTCTCCTTTTCATCAAACCCAGGTGAGGCAGTGGCTGTTTTGAATCAGTGCCTGGGCATGGTAATGGACTGGATGAGGGCAAATAAACTGAGACTCAATCCAGACAAGACAGAGGTACTGTTTGAGGGTGGTTTGTCTGTATGGCTAGGTGACATTCACCCTGTTCGGGATGGGGTTGCACTCCCCCTAAAGGATCGGGTCCATAGTTTGGGGGTGCTCCTGGATCCAGAACTGAGACATAGGTGAACTCAGTGGCAAGGAGCACCTTTTATCAGCTTAGGCTGAGATACCAACTGCTCCCTTATCTGGACAGAGGTAGCCCAGCTACAGTTATCCACGCTCTGAAAACCTCTCGTCTGGATTACTACAGTGCATTATACGTGGGGCTGCCTTTGAAAATGGTCTGGAAACTTCAACTGGTACGAAACAGGGCAGCCAGACTGTTAATGGGGACTGGCCAATGAGACCAAATAACGCCAGTCCTTTTCCAGTTTCACTGGCTGCTGGTCTAGGTCCATGCCCAATTCAAAGTGCTGGTACTAACATTTAAAGCCCTAAATGGCTTGGGGCCAGGTTATCTAAAGAAACACCTCCTCCCATATGTACCTGCCTGGACCCTAAATTCATCCTCGGGGGCCTTCTCTGTGAGCCCCTGCCAAAGGAAGTGAGGCAGGTGGCTATCAAGAGGAGGGCCTTCTCTGCTGTGGCACCCCGGCTATGGAATGAGCTCCCCAGAGAGGTTCGCCTGGCACCTACATTATACTCCTTCAGACGCCAGGTGAAGACTTTTTTTTAATTTTCACAGTATTTTCACAGTTCTTCAGTTTGATTTTTAACCTTGCTGTTTAAATTTGTATTTTAAATCTGTATTAATTTCTGCATGGTTGTTCGTTTTTTTAATCCTGGTTGTGCTTTTATACTGTATTTTAAATTATGTATTTATACTGTTGTTATTTCATATTTTGAATGGTTTTTATGGTTTTAATTTTTGTAAACTGCCCAGAGAGCTCTGGCTATTAGGCGGTATAGAAATGCAGTAAATAAATAAATAAATAAATAAAGCTTTATAATGGTTTATATAATTGATTTGAGAACTGTTGGGGCCCAGGACACATTCTATATACTATTTTCAAACCTCTTTTGAAGTGTTATATCCTGCTTGTTGTAGATCTGGCCTAAGTCCTATGAGAAAAGATTGAAGGAACTGTGTATGTTTAGCCTTGAGAAAAGAAGATTGGGGTGGGGGTATGATAGCATATTTCAAGTACCTAAAGGCTTGTCACTCAGAAGAGAGCCACGACCTGTTCTCTGATATCCAATAAAAGGCTTAGGATTTCAGCTGATCATCAGGAAATACTTCCTAATGAACAGAGCAGGCATGCAGTGGAACCAACTGTCTAGGGAGGTAGAGGGCTCTCAGTTGCTGGAGGTATTCAACCTGAGATTGGACAGGGATGCTTTAACCTGGATTCCTGCACTGAGCAGGGGATTAGACGTGATTCCCTAGATGCCCCCTTCCAGCTCTATGAGTCTATGAATATGTTGTTTGTGTAATAATAAAATAGTGGCTTCTGTCTAAGTACCAGAACAGACCTTACAGAAAAACAAAACAAAATACAAGCCACAACAGATGTATATCTCTTTATTTTCCCTTTGTGCACAATTGTGTATAGCTACAAGGACCTATCCCCCTGCCAGAGAATAGAGATGAATATTAAAAAGTTTCTACATTTTTGTACTCAAGCAGCATTTAAAAAAATCAAAAACAGTAACATTTCTACCAATCCAGTCATAGGATTGTGTCCAAGAACCCATCCAGGAGCATGTGCAGCATCCCTGAAAAATTCAAACTGCATCCATTGCACACTGCAAGGATGAGGGACTGTCTTGCGGACTGTCTTCATGGTGCCAAGTTGGCATTGCTCAACCGCCAAACCGCTTGGTATTGCTGGTGCAGGGTGGTGGTGAGTAGTACAGGTACAGGAGGCAACCCAGGTTTTCTGGCAGCCATTAGGCTTGCTGGCCCACCTCCTGCCATCTGCCCAGGTGGACGGCAGCCAATTAGGGGTCGCCATCCACCTGGCCATACTTCTGCCATGCTTCTGGCTAGATGGCTGATACGCCGTATTCGCTTCGCTCCAGAGAAAAAAGTTGGGGTAAGTCCCCAACTGTTTTCCTCTGCAACTTCACCAGAAAGCCCTAGGGCGGGTGCACTGTGGCTGCTGCGTCACATAATTGACGCAGCACCATAGCGCTCCCACCCTGGGTCTTTCTGTGCATTTAGAGAGCCCCCTGGGTTCCAGGAGGACCTTAGCCTTGCCCCTTGGCATCTCTACTCTTTAAAATGGAAGCTCTGGTTAGCCACAGGATTAAAAGTATTAAAGGACTGGGAAAGAGAAGACTGACACTCACCATGCTGCCATTTGCATTGCTGCTAGGTTTTATTCTGGTTTTATTCTTTTATATTGTGGTTTCAAGATCCCTTATTTTATACTTTATGCTGTAACTTATGGTTTTAATTTTGTGAGCTGCCCAGAGAACTTCAGCTATTACATGGTATAGAAATGAAATGAAGTAAATAAATAAATACATGCACCGTATGATAATGCCCTCTATAAAATGCTTTTAATGCTCTGTTACTCATTCGTCCATCTGAGTTATTCCACCTCCCCACTGCCACCTTTTCACTCTTCAGCCCTCTTAATGTGGGAAAGACCAAACACTGCAGGACAACATAAGGGGTATGACAATGGGAATCCCCTTTTCTGTGAAGGAATCCTAGATAACACACACACACACACACACACACACACACACACACACACACAATCTCTGCGCCAAAAATGTGTGTGTGTCGACATGTCCAATGAGCAAAATGCTGCCTTATTTGCAGCTACTCTTTTTTGCTCCGGAAGAACTTCAAGACATTAAAGAAAAGCTATAGAGGGTAAAAAGGCAGTGTTCAGTCACAACACATTCTGTTAGCATATCGTGTGTAATGTAATGTGCTGCTTATAACCGAACACCTTCCAAACCTGACATGAACTTGGCTGCTTTGCTATGGTTCTCCCCCCCTCCCATCGCACTCCTGCCAACAAGATGCCTTTGGAAGGAGGAAACAAATAAGAGCCTAAATTCTTCACAACCTGCAGTGATAAGAGGTTTTTAGAAATTGATGACTCTTAGACTGATGCCCTGAAAGCTTTAATTTCATGCTCTTTTTCCGTGCTGAGTTTTGGTTCCAGTTGGCTCTTTGCCTTGGAAACTATGACACCCTGCTGTGTTAAATGTGATGGACACTCTCTATGAAAACCAATTGGTTATTTTGACAGTAGGTTTGGCAGAGGTCGTAGCCACCTCTTTCCAAGAACTAAAATGGTGAGCGTTGAGCTGTCAGAGGTAAAAAAAAAAAAGAAAAGAAAAAAGAAACAGCAACAACAACACCCAAACAGCCCCCTCCCGTGACTCCATATTTTATTGTCCGGTGTATTTTATTTAATCCTCCCATGATATTGGGAATCTAAGCTTTGCCTAAAGTAGCATTTCCAATGCCCGATAATAAAATGTAATTTTAGTGTTCAAAGCTGCAGTACTGTGATTCTAATTTAAACATACTGGCTCACTATATAGAGAGAGAGGCGTGTAAAATTCCAATTAATATCACATATAAGGGGATAACACGGTTTCATATTTATATAAAATAACCTATTTTTCAGGGCCATATTGTGCCAAAGGCTGAACATACCACAGCTAAACCTCAGTTCTGGAACACACAGATGCCACAGCTCCTAGCTGGCAAAAGTTAAGCATTGCAGTAAGTGTGCATTCTGTGCCCACAGCTAAGATCACAATATTCATAATCAAAGCTGCCTGCCTAAAAGAACTCCAAATTTCAAACAGAACTAGTCTGTAAGTGTACGCCTCTGGGAGTACTTGTTCAACACAGGCTGAAAACCAGCAAGGTTCCATTTTTTAAATGTTCGTAATCATTTTTTAATTATGTATGATTTTTATCTCATTTTTATATTATCATGTTGTATTTGAATGTAACCCACTTAGAGGTGTATGTATTAAGTGGTATAGAGATAATGGGCCTGTTCAGACGACACTTCAGGCTCTGTGGTTAGCGAAACTGTGGTTTTCTGAGGTTAGCACTAAACACAAGCCGTGCTTTAAGCCACAGTTAGAGCCACTACCCTACTGCAGCTGGTCTAGCTGTGGTTAGTGAGTGAGTAGGGTTTAGCAAAACACATTGCACAAGACACCTTAAACCTTGCTGCTTAACCAAAAGCCTTAACCAGCAGGATTTAGGGTGTCATCTGAACAGGCCCAATGTAAACAAATAAATAATAGAATGTGAAAGTCTTCTCTTACCTTTCTATCCCCTAAGGGCACAATCCCATGGAGATAGTTGGCAGCCTCCAAACTCTGAGGCTACCGAGTATCCAATGCAGGGCAGCTGCAGCCACCCAGCATTTTAGCTAGATGGGTGATTTTGTCCATCTAGTGGAGGTTTGGGGGAGGGGAATGGAATGGAAGGAGGATGGGGACATCTGGAGATAGTTTGTAGCCCAATGTCCCCAGTCTCCTCCCCGTCCCCAGGAACATCTCCTTTTCCCCATCTATATGCTTTGTTTTGCAAGTGTGGAGAGGTAGCCACCATAGTTCTTTTCAGGCTGACTACAGGGGGGAGAAGGAAGGGAGCATAGTTTCCCCACTCCCAGCTCAGAGCCCTGTCTATGAGTTTGGAGTCAGGAAACCATAAAATTCTAAGTCCCCCACCCCCAATGCTTTCTGGGGACATCAGATTGCTCCCTTAATGTCATTAACTATGCAATCCTATACATGTCAACTCAGAAATAAGTCCAGTTGTGTTCAGCGGGGTGTAATCCCAGGTAAGTGAATATAGGATTGCAGCTCTTCCACTGATCTACAACTCTACATATAGCTTCTTCTCTACTGTGCCATATGGAGAGCAGCCATGGGTTTGACGGAATGGGCTGTGGAGTGAGAGCCCAGAAAAGGGAACAGATTACAGGCCAACCTCAAAATGTCTCTGGGTTTTGGTCACATTCTTTTTATTTTCCCTCCCTTGATTGGCAAAGTATGCTTTCTGTGGGGTTGCTTTTGTGGCTGTTTATGCCCTTATTTGTGGCGATGAAACATATCTGGACTGGATCCATTCACTGGATCTGTTTTCTCTACAGAGTTCTGAATCTGTATGGAGACACCAATGCTGGAATTGAACTGAAAGAACCAACCAGCTCTAGCATAAACTTGGTGGTGACATCACAAGTGCATTAGCACCTATAGACCTTGGACCTTGCCATGCATGTCTCCTTGTGGATTAGGTCCTTCCCTCTTGGCTGATTCCCTGGGGGGATGATCTGTCCTTGGAGTAGTGCATTGGGAAGGGCTGAACTGTGCTTGCATAAGGACATCAAAGTCAGACAATCCTGGGACTTGGCACTCTCCTGACAACCTCACTGAGAGCAAATGTGGTGATGAGGATTTGGAAATTATCAGTAATTCAACAAATTTAATTTCAGAGATCCAGAGGACACGTACTTTATCATTCCATTTTTATTAACCATTTCTGGATTGGATATTGGCGGGGGTAGGGTTTTCTGTCTGTCACAACATCTGCATTCAGATTAGGGCTGAATCAAATTGGAGATACATTTTGTGAACAGCTTAGCCACCTGTGGTTGTATGCCCACCATTTTTGTCCATCATTCAGGGCTTGAAAGGGGGAAACTGTTCATAGCCAAAATACTCAGGTAGTTGTTCCCTGGACATATACTGACCCTGCTCAGACGGGGTGGTTAAGCATTTTGACCTAAACATTATGGCTTAGTGTGTTGTGTGAACCATAATTTAGCATGTCACGTGATCTATTCCTCACCATGGTGGCTACATAACTATGGGTTAAACACACTCACTAACCATGTGCTGCAAAAGGGCTAGTGACCTAACCATGGTTTAACATGTTGTCTGAACAGGTCCACTGAGGTGGTGTTTCTCCCTTGCTGGTATCACATGGCTTCCAAGTGTAGCAGTCTTGAATCTTCAGTGATGGCACTGCTGAGGGGGAAAAGCTTCTTTATGGCCCCAATTGACTCCTGCTGCCAGATCTTTTATAGATGAGGGTTCAAATAAGTAACAGAACTGAAGTGATGACATATGTCATACTATTCATTGCCTCCTCTAGCCAATACATAGTCCATGGGTTTTGGGAGACTTCGAACATTACTGTTTTTTAGCTATCAATAATATTAACTGATCCACTGGAGCATGTTCTATGCTTTGTAAGGTTAAATATCATACTGCTCTGCATGTGTATCATGTTAAATAATGCTTAAGAAGATTACAAGTAATTAACAAAATTAATGTGAGTGCCCATTTACAATCTGTTTCTTTTGGGGGTTTAGTTTTGTTTTGTTTATGATAATAGACAAAAAAATCTTTGTTAGGCTTTTCTAATTCCTCTTGCATGAACCCGTAGCTGAGAATGCAATTTAGTCCTAAGTGCTTAATTTGGATTTGATTTCTTTATACAAATACATTAGCTAATTAATCGTATTTGTATGGGTGCAAAAAAAGTGAACAGGATTCACAGAAATGTAGAAAAGGAGACTAAATTAGTGTGCTAACAACCTAAAAAAATCAATAATCAGAAAACGCAAAGTCGGCTAAATTACGCACATTAATGATATTTACATAGATCTGCTTCTCTTGCTTACTGTATGGACTATAATTAGTTTTGAAACAACTCTCAAGGTTTTGCCTGGTGGTATTAAAGGAGGAAGTAAATGCAAGGAAGGTGTTAGATGAGTAGTGGCAGATATATTGGTTATGATGTTCTTGAATAAAGAAGTTGATTTCCCTGATTATTAAGGACTGCATCTCCACCAAATGGGTTTCCTAATTATTTCCAGAAAATGTCAACGCTGGTCAGCACTCTCTCATGGAATTCTCAGCCATGCTACCCTCATTCCCCAGGGTATGAACTGGGATGCCTTGCATTAAGAGGAAGTGAGGACTGATTCAGATTCTCAGTTTTGGGACTTATTTTAAAATTGTGAATCTGTTTTTGTAATCTTAGACTGGAAGTAGATGTGAAGTAGACTTCCAATTTTTGCAAGCTCTGAAAAAGATCCACGGTTCGTTGCATTTATAGGTTTGTTGGGAACAGAACCTCCTTAAGAAGAATGCATACCAAGTACCAGTGGGGGCTAGTGGCTTCGATTTCAGTGGAGCTGTGAATCCATTTTGAATTTTAGCCAGAATCACCCAGAACTCTAAAGGAGCTATCTAAGGTGCTGAACCACTTCCCCATTTTTTCTCTTTTTTTACAACCCATGGTCACAACATAGTCTATTTCCATCTTTGCTTACATTTTCCTTAAACTGTACAGTGAAATCAATTCAGAATTCATTTGCCTGAGGACTGATACCATGATCTGCCAAAGAATTAAATTCACTTCCACCTACACATTCTCTGCAGTTCAGAAAGTAGCTAATTGCACACAAATATCATAGACATGAACAAGCTCCAGATTCTAAACCATTCAGAATTTAAAAATGTAACAAGCTCCACTAAAGCTGGGAGACTGAATTGTTCCCATCTGATATGAACTACAGTTACAATAGTCAGATAATTATCCGTTTGTAGGGGCAAGTTGTGTACACACCAGCAACTGATAAGCATATGCGATGCAGATGATAGGGGCTATGCTAATTAAATAGGTAGAGGTGGTTATCTCCTGTTCTGCAGAACATAATGGTAACATCTCCAGCAGGCCTGTCAACATTTCTACCCAGAAGAGCTTATAGTTCAGGTGATCAGATTTCAGACTTCTGATTGAAAGGAACACCAATAACTGCTGTATGGAGCAAAGAGGGGCATTTACCAAGGACCCCTGTTTTGCTGCATTAAGTTGTGGAAAAGAAGAAGCCAGAATGATTGCTCAGCATCTGGGAGAAAATGCATTTTCAGATTATCCCAATTTAACTTGCTAATAAAATATTCATGTTTTAATGCATTATTCTGTTGTGCTTATGTTTTGACAAACTCTGGTCCATTTGACTGTATGAATATATTTATGCCATGTGAATGTAAAGGATGGAAAAGCTTTAATCTTTTCATACAGATAATATTCACTTATATTTACTGGTTTCTGAAATCACAGGAAAACCCACCCACCACCAGCCATCTTCCCTGTAGTCTGCAAATCAGTTCATTCAAGTCTAAACAAAGCAGGCAAAATAGTTGAAATAGCATCAAAGTGTTCAGTCTGTGGCCACAACCAAGGCATTACACATAACTCTAGCTTGAACATTTAACACAAAGCTCATTTTTGTCTTCTCTTTCTCCTTTACAATTGTCCTTTCTTCTATGCAGCGTCCCCATTTCCTCAGCCCTTTTTAGTCGTCTTCCTTTTATGGTTGCTTCATATTTACATAACCATGTTCACTCATTTCACTAAGGAGCAGCTGTCTCTCAGCATATGTTAACCTTTCCCAAACTTGGTGGGTTTGATACTGAAAGCACAGATGCAAATATACAATTGAGATTTCAACTGTCAAGACATTCAGGTCAACGCATTTAGAAGCGAAGATGGCTTTCTCTCTGGCTTTCTCAATCACCTCTCCGCATATTTTTATTGTTGATGCACAGACTCCATTTTCACAGCGTAGTGCATGCACTGGTAGCTTTGAGGCTCGACTTCTGCAATGCACTGTACATAGGGCTACCTTTGTAGCTAGTCCGGAAGCTTCGACTAGTTCAAAATATGGCACCCAGGTTGATCACTAGTACACCTAGGGGTGACCATATTACACCAGCTTTAAGATCACTCCACTGGTTGCCAATTAGTTTCCGGGCGAAGTACAAAGTGTTGGTTATTACTTTTAAAGCCCTACATGGTTTGGGTCCAGGTTACCTGCGGGATCGCCTTCCCCCATACAATCCACCCCACACACCCAGGTCCTCTGGAAGTAATTTACTTTAGTCAGCCAAAAGTAGGCTGACAACCACTACCCAGAGGACCTTCTCTCCTGCTGCTCCCAGACTGTGGAATGGCCTGCTGGGATACATTTGTTAACTTAACAGTCTCCTGGAATTTAAGAAAGCCATAAAGACTGATCTTTTCCGGCAGGCCTATCTAGTTAAATGTTAAGATGTTTGACTGTTATTTTAATAATGTATTAGTTTTATATGTTTTTAATCAGTTTTATGTATTTTATAGTATTTTAAATTCAATGTTGTCCCCTGCCTCGATCCAGAGGGAGAGGTGGCTAAGAAATAATTTATTATTATTATTATTATTATATTATTATTATTATTATTATTATTATTTGTGTCAAGCATCTAGCTTCTTCTATAAACCTAATCCAGAGTAATAGACACACATGTGCGAGTGTGTGCATCTGTCATTCTGTCTATTTACACACACTTTATAGTCAGGTGACATTCTCCAGAATACTTTTCCTTAGTTATTTGTATTTGCACTTAGGACAAACGTTCTGATGTCAAAAGAATTGTAGAGTACACAGACAAAGTAAAGTCAAAGGCTCCAAAACTGCTTCAACACATTATCTTTTGCCATGTTCCCACAGTCAAAGTCAATGCCTCTCCATTCCAGTTTGCAAAAATGTTGAGAGTACAGGAAGAAGATACTCTTAACTATCCCATGAGACTTTTTTTTCTGGAAAAGCATCTCAAGCTATAACTTTATCAAAAGTAAACATCAAATAACTCAAGTTTATTTATTTATTTATTTATTGCATTTGTATACCACCCCATAGCCGAAGCTCTCTGGGCAGTTTACATAAGATTAAAACACTTAAAAATAATATATAAAAATTAAAACTGCAAAAATCTATGAGCCTAAAAAACACAAAAACAGACCCAGGCTCATCAGATATTGCTAAATGCCTGAGAGAAGAGTAAAGTCTTGACTTGGCGCCCTAAAGATAACAATGTTGGTGCCAGGCAGGCCTCATTGGGGAGATCATTCCACAATTGGGGGCCACCACAGAGAAGGCCCTCTCCCTTGTTGCTGGCCTCTGAGCTTCCCTCGGAATAGGCACTTGGAGGAGGACCTTAGATGTTGAGTGTAGTGTTCTGGTAGTTTCATGTTGGGAAAGGTGTTCCATCAAGTATTGTGGTCCCAAGCCGTGTAAAACTTTATAGGTTAAAACCAGTGCCTTGAATCGGGCTCGGAAACATACAGACAGCCAATGCAAGTAGGCAGAGTAGGTCTTATATGCTCGAACCTTCTGGTCCCTGTTATCAATCCTGCCACTGCATTTTCTACAAGCTGCAGCTTCTGAACCGTCTTCAAAGGCAGCCTCACGTAGAGTGGTAACTTGGAGGTTACCAGAGCACAGACAACTGAAGCCAGGTTATCCCTGTCCAGATAAGGTCATTGCTGGGCCACCAACCAAAGTTGGTAGAAGGCACTCTGTTAGGCTGACCATATGAAAAGGAGGACTGGGCTCATGTAACTTTAACAGTTGTAGAGAAAAGGGAATTTCAGCCAGTGTCATTTGTATGCAAATAGTTCCTGGTGAAATTCTGTCTTCATTACAACAGTTAAAGTTGCAGGGGCCCTGCCTTCTTTTGTATATGGTCACGCTAGTATAGTGCCTGCAACTTTAACTGTTGTGATGAAGAGGGAATTTCACCAGGAACTAATCGCAAACAAATGACACTGGCTGAAATTCCCTTTTCTCTACAACTGTTAAAGTTACATGAGCCCTGTCCTCCTTTTCATATAGTCAGCCTACACTCTGTGCCACTGAGACCACCTGAGCCTCAAGTGACATCCCCATCAGTTTAGGATTTGGGTAGGTGAGAAACAAAACCAAGTTGAACGTAGATTTTGGCTCCACTCTTCTGAACATTTAATTAGGAGCAAGCCCCACTGAACGTGATGGAACTCACTTCTGAATATATATGCGTAGGATGGTTCTGCACATTTGGCATTGAAACAGAGGTGGGATACTTCCACGTGCCATATGAGCTGGGCAAAGGGACCTTAGTCACTGCTGTAGCACTCTAAGCTGAACTTGAGTTACTTCTAGGCCATTTTTGAACTTTGATCAAGCATTAGGCTTCAGGGCCGAAGATGTTCAGGCCATTGGTATCAATGTTCAGGCCAGATGTTCACAGCATCTTTTGAGCTATATCTTGGGTTGTGGACCGGATATCTGTGAGTTTCACAAAGAACAAGGATATACTTTAAGATTATCTTGTCAATTCTATGTAAAGTGTGTTAGAAACAACGGTGATGATAGATGGTTGTTTTATTAATTGAACATGATTGGGAATAGCCAATTTCCATGCCAGGAATGAGGAATAGGATTGTAATTAGGTGTTGAATTTATTGTAAGACACATTCTCAAATAAATAATTGGATAATTATGTGAAGGCACATTGCTTATACGAGTGACTGGGAAATCTCTCTCCCCCCCTTTCCCTTTATAGGAAAACAAAGAGCTAACCACAGCATCTTCCTGTATTATAAACACAGAAACAAAATATTACTTGGTATTATGTGTGGCTGTGATTCTGGGCAAAAGGGAGAAAGAGTTCTGTTACTGCTGCCATTCCCAACCTTATGCCCTTGAAATGGCACTCCTAGAATTCCCACCCAACATGGGAATGATGTGATTTGGGTACATTTGAACAATGTGTACAAAAATGTGTATGTTTGAAAAATGCTCATGAAAAACATAGGAATTTCTGTGCCGGAAAGCCATCCCATATAGAACCAGGTTGGAATGAATTTGGCAGTGGGAAATTGAGAATTTCAATGATATTTTGCTTGACAGATCTGCCCATCCCTACCATTGCTGCTGCATGTCCAGTTTTTGCCTCCAAACTCCACCTTAGAACCTAACAATTCATCATATCATTACTCTTAGAACAACTCTACACACAGGAAAAACCCCACACCTTCCTGTGGCTTTCATCCTCACAGTAGTCACACCATTGTGACATGCTCCTTCACATGCAACCACATGATCTGTTCCCTTCTTGGAAAGGCCCCATTGTGTTTTTATGAGACAGTGCCATCTAGTGGTGGAGAGATCCCACAGTATCTCGATAATACCACATTGTTTGTGGGGTTGTTTTCCCCCAAATGTGTGATTCCCAAGGGATAGCACGGGAGATGTCATGGCTGTTGACGACATTGTGTAACGGACCAGCAAACTTCCATCAAGTTTGGCCAATCACGGGCATACTATCAATTCCTCATTTAGTGAAGCTCTTAGTGACTTTTACATTCCACTAACCTCTAGATCTCACAGTTCATTTAGAATTGTGACTCTAATATTTCAATAATAAAATCAATGCACACATTAAACAACTGCAGGAGTGGAAGAAAGCTTGATCTTCAGAAATGCCAGTTTGGATGTGAATTGTAAGTATTTACAATACTTTCTGTTTTTGAAAAAAAAAGTGAACTCTGTGGAATCCACGTGCCTCCTAACATACCACAATCATGAGTGGAGAAAAGGTCATCAATCTCATTCTTCATTCAGCCCTGAAAATATAAAAAATATAAAATGCAAAATAAGATATTGTACATAACAATTAGAAAGTAATTGTGTTTCATATATATTCCTATGAAAGAAATTACTTTAGGCACTGTCTGCGCTTCCGCTTTAAGAAATCACGGTGGACAGTGTTCCCATGGTTACCAGGAGATAGTATTCATGGAGACAGCTGAACACTATAAAAGGAGCAAGAAACACAGCACCTGGAACTGTCTTCTGCCCTTAAATATCTCTTGTGTTTTGGTATTTATCAGTTATCAGGATGGTGAAGATTTTGCATCTAATCATAATGTGACTAATTAAACATTTACATGACTAATACGGTTTAATTAATTTTGTCAGCTTTTATCATCTTTTTGAAAGGTTTAACATTTAAGATATGCAGAAAGACATTAAGAGGGGTTTAAAACAGCAAGTAAAAAATCTTTATCCTAAATGGGTCAAGAGAGAGAGGAGGTGGATAAAAATAAAGCCTATTGCGTATTGCATTTTGGAGGTAGCCCACATATTTAAAAATAGCTTTTTCTACCCTACTCACCCCCTCATTTTGTTTAGCTGGCCTTATGGAACTTAATATTTTCCATTCCAATGAGCTATGCTAATCCAAAAGAATTTTTTAACTTGTAATTTTGCCCCAGGTTAGGGAGTTTATTTATGTTGTTAGAGTCAGTTGAAAATGCATTTGTTTGAGTTCAAGGGTCAGGTATTCTAGTTAGGCATAAAATAATGCCCCTTAGCTTTTGGCTATTGACAAAGTTTTGTATTAATGTGTCTATTATTATTATTATTATTATTATTATTATTATTATTATTATCACTCACTTCTTTACTTCTTGGCTCTCCCTCCCCACCCCTTCCCAAAATAATGTACATTTTAAAGCTGTGCTGTGCTTCCTTAAATTTAACTCCGTTTTTTTTTTAAACAATTCTATTACAATATGAAAATTCACTGCTAGGTAGAATGTAAATTCTTAATGATAGTCTCTGAGGTGAAATGTCAACCCTATGGAGTTCAAGGAGATTTCATAATGCAGCAAGATTAGTCTGGCAATTGTTTTCTTTTTCTTCATCTTCTCTCTCTCTCTCTCTCTCTCTCTCTCTAGTTGATAGGTCAGCCTTCAAAAGTAATCTATAGGGCTTGACTTAGATGGATGGATGGCAATACATAAATCTAAAGTTCTTAAGGAAGGCACAGATTCAAACATTTCAACACATTCACTTTCCTCTGTCCTGTCCCATCCCCCGCCTTAGCTTTACAACTAGAGACCCATTTCAGAACAGTTATTTTTGGATCAGCTGTGTATTTATGCTGTCATTTAAAACAGACAGCTGAGTGACATTATCTATGAACATTGACAGCCACGGACATCCGATAAACTCTCGAGCCCCTGGAGTTCCTTTCTGATTCATGCATTCTTGTAAATCTCAAGTGCCAGAGAGAGGCAGCATTCATCAGTACAATAAAGCTGACTCCCTTGACTCAGAGAGCTGAGAAAGCAAACCGAGACAGGAAACATATGCAAATTTACTAATTAAAGCTGTGTGAATTCCAATAAATTAAGCTCAGCTCTCTTACCATTTTGGATGGTTATGTGGTGCATCTCTGAAGTAGGAAAATGCTTCTTTGTTTAGGAGAAAAAGAAAGGAAATGGAGAAAATTCAGAACTGTGTACCTCATTCACCTAGTATACAGGGTGGCTGCACAAACAGACCTAGCACTCTGCTAAAAAAATGGAAATGCCAAATCTACATGGCTTTTAAAGATTCCACACACGTTCTTTCCAGCAGACTTTGAAATAAATAGCCACCCACCCAGTGCCTAGGGCATCTTATCTCTGAGAAAGCATCCTTAACTGGACAGTACCCAGAACTATTTGGGTTGAATTCTATCTGGTGGTATAGTGGAGCCAGGGTTCACAGGGTCAAAGTGCAGGGGCTTTTTAATTATTAGCAGGAATTATTATTATTATTATTATTATTATTATTATTATTATTTCTTACCCGCCTCTCCATTTGGATCGAGGCGGGGAACAACAGTAAATATAAAACACGATAAAATACATAAAACTGATTAAAAACATGGCAAACATTATTAAAATAGCAATAAAACATCATAAAAGCATCCTAAAAACACTCTAAAATTCCACTGGATATGCCTGCCGGAAGAGACCAGTCTTTATAGCTTTCTTAAATTCTAAAAGACTGTTAAGTTGACAAGTCTCCTACGGCAGGTCATTCCAGTCTGGGAACGGCAGAAGAAAAGGTCCTCTGGGTAACAGTTGTCAGCCTAGTCTTGGCCGACTGTAGTAAGTTCTTCCCAGAGGACCTGAGCATGTGGGGTGGATTGTATGGGAGAAGGCGATCCCACAGGTAACCTGGATAGGGTGACCAGATAAAATCCAGGTCAGGGCTCCTGTAACTTTAACAGTTGTAGAGAAAAGGGAATTTCAGCCAGTGTCATTTGTATGCAATTAGTTCCTGGTGATATTCCCTCTTCATCACAGCAGTTAAAGTTGCAGGCACTATACTAGCGTGACCATATACAAAAGAAGGCAGGGCCCCTGCAACTTTAACTGTTGTAATGAAGAGGGAATTTCACCAGGGACTAATTGCATACAAATGACACTGGCTGAAATTCCCTTTTCTCTACAACTGTTAAAGTTACATGAGCCCTGACCTGGATTTTATTTGGTCACCCAAAACCTGGACCCAAACCATGGAGGGCTTTAAAGGTAATAACCAACACTTTATATTTTACCCCATAGCCATCTGCCTTGTCCTGCCCACTTCTAATGATACATATGCAGAAGTGCCCTAATAGGGCACACATGCTCCTGCAATGGCACTCCTGCAATTGAAGGAAAGATCAGTTGTGAGTGCCCCCCATGAGTATTGATCGCGGAAGTGAGGAACATTCAGGAGCATCCCTCTTCTGAGCGAAAGGGTTGCAGGTATGGATTAGTCTTAGGACACCTTACTTGTAAATCAGGAGTATGTCAAAGGTTTGCACATGCTCAGAATGTTCCCCCATTCACAATTCAGCCAGAGGAGTGAGAAAGGGAGGCAAAGCATGGATAGGGAATGTTCGGCCTGTCTCCCAGATTGGCATTGGTAGTGTTCCTGCTTGTGCGTGTGTGCGTGAGTGAGTGAGTGTGAGTGTGTACAAAAGAGAATGAATCTTTTTTGCATAGAAAGGAGTGGCCACTATTGTAGGCTGACCATATGAAAAGGAGGACGGGGCTCATGTAACTTTAACAGTTGTAGAGAAAAGGCAATTTCAGCCAGCATCGTTTGTATGCAATTCGTACCTGGTGAGATTCCCTCTTCATTACAACAGTTAAAGTTGCAGGGGGCTTGCCTTCTTTTGTATATGGTCACTCTAGTATAGTGCCTGCAACTTTAACTGTTGTGATGAAGAGGGAATTTCACCAGGGACTAATTGCATACAAATGACACTGGCTGAAATTCCCTTTTCTCTACAACTGTTAAAGTTACATGAGCCCTGTCCTCTTTTTCATATGATCAGCCTACACTATTGGGAGCAGATGCTTCAGCTTTTGAAGGGAGCTGGGAAATAGCTGCAGAGAGACAGCTTTTCTCTGTCTCTCTCCTTCCAGCCACATTGTGCCAAAACCAAATTGTTATGGACCAGAAGTGTGGATCCTTGTCCACAGAGGATCCCAACTCCTTTTCCTCTGAAGAGGAGGCTCCAAAGTCCAGAGTTCAGGGAGAGGATTTAGTCCTGGAAAGACGTCATGACCCACTTCACCAGAACGATCACAAGGGTTGGCTCCCTTGCATCCAAAGGAGGATTCCTTGCTGTCTTCAGGCTGAGGACTCCTCCCATGAGGACACTCCCATTCCATAGCCACTCCCATGCTGTCACATATTGAGACTGCTAAAAACAGGTCAGGGTCCTTTAAGAGACAAAGGCCCAGTCAGTATCGTAGCAAAATCAACCAGCCTAAATGTAGTCAAATTCTTATTTAAGGCTTTCCTCTACATCCATTTGGGTATGGATTCTTCTTTCCTCTTACATCCAGTTTCCATAGAGAGGGATTCCCAGGTCAGCTTTCAGAAAACAATACAATAAGAAAAAATTGGGGCTTCTTCTATCTCATCCATCACACAACATTGCTTGGAATAGCATCATATGGATTTCTGGACAATGTAGGGACTGAACCATATCATTATTTTCTGAGAGACATGTTGACATTATGGCAGGAGTAATTGATTCAAATTCTGGAGATCATTGAAGTTGCTCCTCCTGCCCTACAATGCTAGGTAGAAGGGTGGATATGCTATTCTAAGCAATGCTGTGTGATGGATGAGGTAGAAGCAGACCCAATGTTTTTGTATTGCATTGTTTTCTGAAAGTGGACCTGGGGATCCCTCTCTATTGAAATGACAGGATAGAAATTGAACAAACAAATACTACATGTCTGACAAATAAGAGTGACGATACAGCCATACAACTCAAAATTGCCTGCTTGGAAAAGGGTACCCATGACCTAGAAATGGTTTGGACAGCACAAGCAGGAATTGTTTCGATGGAGTGTGAACACTGTTTAAAACATGAAGTCTCTGCATAAGTATTAGCAAAAAATTGCTTACAAGAGTTAGGTTTGGGCTCAGGAGATAACCGCAATATTTTTGTTTGTTTTTTTCATGCACCAAAATTGTGAGACACCTGGATTAGGAAAATATTGACAGTGCTGAAAAGTGTCCAAAACACAGTAGCGAGTGCATTTCTTCACCTGCAATCCATTAATATTTAAGCTACATATGGGTAAAATGTCAAGTGAGCTGTCCAAAACATCTGGATGTTATGGTAGCTAACAAATCTAATAGCCACAGCTAATGAGCCTAAAGATGGGAAAGCATTAGGTAGTTGTTATTCCAGCTTTCGCCAATGAATATAAATAGGTTTTCTGTGATCTTTTGTCCTACTAAAATGTAATCAAGCTTATTGAACTGGTGAATTACATTAACCATTTTGACACTGTATCCTTATAAATCTAACATGGTGCCCTTGTTCTGTACTTCATATGTATAAAACAGCAGCAAAAATGAGAACATGAAAACTATATTTAAAATCTCTGACAGATGTTGTTTTCTTTAAAGACAAAAAAAGTCATATTCTACAAAAAGGTTATTTATTGTTGTCACATAATTAGTCTCCTTGGGTATTGTATAAGACAAAAATATGCATAATCCTTGCCCATCGATAAGCCAAGCACACATTTAGAGAAAGAGAATAGTGAAACATAAATGAGAAATGGCAGACAATGTTTAGGACTATCTTCCCATCATTGATCAGAAGAAGAGACCATTTAATGCTCAGGATATTTCTGAACTTCAAATTGAGAATTAATTGCTGGGTTATGTTGGTCTTGTTTTGTGCACCTAAAACTATGCAGAGTTAGATGAACAACTTGCCCATCCCAGCAAGGCATTTTTTCACACGTAAGTTCCTTCATCTTTACTGGGTAATGTCCCATACACACACTGGATAGCAAAATTAGGGAAGTATAAAACTGAGGGGGTGGACTGTCTAAACACATGGAAAGCACTGGGGTGGGTGTGCGGTGCTGCTGCATCGACTATACAACACAGCAGCCACTGTGCAGCCACCCCTGGGCTTTCCTATGAAGCTGCAAAGGAAAAATGTCAGGGACTTACTCTGACTATTTTCTCTGGAGCAAGGTGAGTACAGCATGTCCACCATCTATCCTCGCTCCAGAGTCACAGCAAAGACATTGCTGGGCAGATGGCAACCCCTGATTGGTCTAGGGTGACCATATGGAAAGGAGGACAGGGGACCTGTATCTTTAATGGTTATGTAAAAAAAGGAATTTCAGTAGGTATCATTTGCATGCATGCAGCACCTGGTGAAATTCTCTCTTTATCACAACAGTTAAAGCTGCAGGAGCCCTGCCCTCTTTTGTATCTGGTCACTCTAGCTATACTCCTGCAGCTTTACCTGTTGTGATGAAGAGGGAATTTCATCAGATGCTGCATGCATACAAATGACACCTGCTGAAATTCCATTCTCTATGTTAAAGATACAGGAGCCCTGTCCTCCTTTTCATATGGTCACCCTATGGTCACCATCCACCCAGGCAGAGGGTAGGGGGCAGGCTAGGGTGACCAGATAAAATCCAGGTCAGGGCTGATGTAACTTTAACAGTTGTAGAGAAAAGGGAATTTCAGCCAGTGTCATTTGTATGCAATTAGTTCCTGATGAAATTCCCTATTCATCACAACAGTTAAAGTTGCAGGGGCCCTGCCTTCTTTTGTATATGGTCACTCTAGTATAGTGCCTGCACCTTTAACTGTTGTGATGAAGAGGGAATTTCACCAGGAACTAACTGCATACAAATGATACTGGCTGAAATTCCCTTTTCTCTACAACTGTTAAAGTTACATCAGCCCTGACCTGGATTTTATCTGGTCACCCTAGGGCAGGCCCAGCCCCAGAAAGCTTAATGGCTGCTGGAAAGCCCACACTGCCGCCTAAGTATGTATGGCTCATCACCACCCCACACTAGCCAACTTGGTGCTGTGAAGATAGCCCTTGGCTTGCTGCATACTTTTGTTTTAATGATCACTCTTTTCCTACAAGCTCTAAACCAACTATCGTTCTGCATGGTATGTGCTCTTGAAATGTTGACCCCATCGAGCAAGGCAGAAGCAGGTGTCTTCAGTCACTAGAGTTGGGAGTTTAACAGAAGGGAAGCAAATGGGTTGCCAGTTGCTTCCCTTCAACCTGTGGTCTTTGACAGGGCTTGAAGACAAGGCATGCAGCCTTCAAAACCCACTTCTACAGGATCCTTTACATTCTAAGTCTGTACAGCCTCACACCACAGTTTAAGGGCCATGAAAGGGACTTGTCCCTATAGCTTTGGCAATCAGGATCCATTTTCTCTGCCCTTTGCCCTACCATTCAGAATAAAGAAATATGTACTGTGCAAGAGATGTTGTCCCCCTCCCCATATTCATATACATGAATGAATGTTGAAAAAAGAATTCTAAATGGAAAGCACCAACTAGCAACTAGGACTTGGAGAATCTCAGGTATGCATGATCTAGGCTGACCATATGAAAAGGAGGACAGGGCTCATATAACTTTAACAGTTGTAGAGAAAAGGGAATTTCAGCCAGTATCATTTGTATGCAATTAGTTCCTGGTGAAATTCCCTCTTCATCACAACAGTTAAAGGTGCAGGCACTATACTAGAGTGACCATATACAAAAGAAGGCAGGGCCCCTGCAACTTTAACTGTTGTGATGAAGAGGGAATTTCACCAGGAACTAATTGCATACAAATGATACTGGCTGAAATTCCCTTTTCTCTACAACTGTTAAAGTTATATGAGCCCTGTCCTCCTTTTCATATGGTCAGCCTACATGATCTGAAATCAAATTTTCCCATCCCCATCAGATTCTTTAAACTGGAGAGGAAAACCTCTCTCACAGTTGAAATGACTGCAGAAGGCAGGAGAAATTGGACTTGCAGAAGAAAT
Organism: Anniella stebbinsi; assembly: GCA_029215795.1. Classification (NCBI taxonomy): domain Eukaryota; kingdom Metazoa; phylum Chordata; class Lepidosauria; order Squamata; family Anniellidae; genus Anniella; species Anniella stebbinsi. The sequence goes on from JARDYH010000003.1 coordinate 54,969,237, forward strand.
GCCCACAGGGGAGCCTCCTTTGGGCCCAATTTCTCTTTATACACAAAGGATCCTTTAAAGTGGGAAGGAAAAAACACAGGTAAACTGGAGGCACATCTGAGTAGAGATGCTATCTATCCATATTGCATTGCTTTCAGTGGAATGTACATTCCATCAAAAGCTGTGCAAATGCAGCTAGACAACATCTGAACTTACGTGAATTTAGTAGGCTCCCTGCTGCAATGCTGCTCACATTCCACACTCTAGGTGTAGTCCTTCAATTCACCTTATGCTGCAAACTGATGGAGAAGATACATTTATTGGTTTGCACAAGGGTCAATTTGATGGGCTGCATCTAGGGAATCTGTTGCTGGGGGCAAAAGCACAGCTGCCTAAAAGGCCCTACTTCGTTGAGTAGCCTTCCCCTGCCCCCACAGCACTTTCCCTAGGAACAGCTCTTCAACTGAGTGTGGATGGAGTGATGGGGGTTTCTTTGTGAGCATTCCAGGTTTCCAGTTTTTGAGAAAACTTGAATACAGGAATGGACAACTGCTGGCCTTTCAGGTGTTTTGGCTTACAACTCCCACAATCCCTTAGCATTGACTATGCTGGTTAGGGCTGATAGGAATTGTAGGTTCAAACATCTGGAGGTCCACAAGTTGACCACTTCTGTTTAAACAGAAGGCTCATCCAAAATAATTATTTTGGAGCCAAACATGAGGATGTACATGCATTTCTGTCCCTGTCTACAAGATAAAGCTGTCATGACTTGCATGTTTTTGCTTGGAGCAAGTAGCATTCAAAATGGATTGTGATTGCGGGAAATGTAGGGTGTGAAATAATGAGACGAGACAAGAAAATGGATTTTAAAAACAGGGCCACTTTTATTATAGATCTGCAGTATGGGAAACCTATGCGGACATCCTAGTCATCAATGGGCGAGCCAGTCACCACCTGAGAGGTGGCGTGATTCCAAACGCCACCCCCCAGGCTTTCCCCTTTTGGGGTAGGGAGACCTTCTGGTGTCGACCCCTCCTCGCGCCGTTTAGCTCCGAGTGGGTGAGAAAGGTTAGCCTCAAAGGTAACCCTTATCCGTCCAGCTGCCGCCGTAAAGCTCACAGCTGAGGGGCCTCAGGCATTACCCATCACAACAACAGTGCCTGTGAATGCTCACCGACCCTAACAACGCTCCGGATGTCTGCAAAACCTGCCACAGGGAGCAACAATGCACTTGATTAGTCGCTTCCCCCCACCTAGATCTAATAACATCCCACAAACCCAACTGCAGATCTTTCAAAAATAAATCATTACCAGGGTCTGACAAATGGACCCCGTCCTGCCGGAAAAGCTTCCTCCGCGTTAACGCAATCGCAGGGTGTTGAATGCTATAATCGCCGTGTTTAATTAGTTCCTTAAATATTTGATTATTGACTTTCTTCCACACTCTTTCCATGGCACCTTGGTCATTGCCCTCTCTCCAATTGAACTGAGGCAACAAACATGACCAAATAATTACAATGCTGGGCCAACGCAGCCGAATTGTTTCCAAATCGGCAATCGCTTGCATGATGAGGGCTTTGCCTTTAAGCAAACCCAAATCATTACCACCCAAATTAATGAGTAGAACCTGTGGGGGGACACTGGCCACACGCTGCTGGAATAAGGTGGGCAGGAGGCGCTCCCAACGCATGCCGCGTTTACCGAGCCACAGAATGCTGGCGTGGCAGCTCAATCCAAGCTGTGTCCCAAAGCTGGATCTGGAAGCCCTCTGACCGGCCCAGAAGATCATGCTGTGCCCACACATGATCACATGCACCGGGGCGGAGCCCGCACCGGAATCTAAAATCAAACACGGAAATGTTAGGACGCAACGCCACCAGTAGACAAACTAGCTATCTGACATACGACTGATATGCTCTGGACCGCCATCTGCCCACTGCCTGAATTTGGTCTGCAGCAAACCCAATAGAAGCCGCTGTAGAAGCAGCCCCAATATGAAAAGAGTGAGTGCCAAATCGGAAGGCACCCAGTCCGAGGGACTGTAATGTCTGTTTTGTGACCGACCAGAACTGATACTTCGTCAAGGGCGAAGAATCCAGGTGGCAAAACAAATAACCGCTGCGATTGCCCTGCAGCATCAGAAAAACGTTTAATGCCTTAACTGGGTGATAACCTTTCCCCTGCCTTGTTGATCCGTTTTGGAATGCCTAAGGTGTAATGTAACACCCAGGGAGGAGACCTGACGATCATCAAGTAAAAAGGCACACTTTGAAAAATCATTTTGGAAAGGGGCCACCACTTCTGATATTCTTAATGCTCCAAAAATGCTGTTAATGCTGCTGTATGAAACAGGGCCGACTCATAAGAAGAGTGGCAGAGTAAAGGCCATAGAGCAAACAATCCTTTTAGAATATCAGGGGATAATGGTCGTCCTGAATCTGGCACACGAGGGGTTGCTCTGTTCCAACCCCGTAAAATGCGACGAACCCAGAAATCCATTGTATTATCCGCTATGCCTTGTATCCTGGACAAAAATGAAAGGGCAGCCAATTTGCCCCCAATGGATCCTGCGGATAGGCCTTTCCACCGAGAGGCCACGCAAAACTGCAGCAAATGCTCCACTGGAATCAGCCAACGCTGCTGACGCTGCATGCGGGCTCTGAAGGAAAGAAACTCCCTACCTGCCCTTGAGTAAGCACCACGAGTGCTAGGTGCTAAAGATTGCCATGTTGCACGCTCCACTTCCTCCTGCCAATCTCCCATAGGGTTGATGGCATCGCCTCCAGAATTGGCTGTGCCCAGGGCGCCAGTTCCCGAAATTTCTGAACCTGCTGACGCGATAAAGTGTCAGCAATGGGATTTTCAAGACCTGGAACGTGCCGTGCTCTAAGTAATATGTTGTAACGCAGGCAATGCAAAGTGAAGGCCCTGACTAGCGTCATAACCCTGGGACTGCGAGATGGCAGTTTATTGATAACCTGGACAGTAGCCAAGGTATTGCACCGGAAATGAACAACCGAATCACGCATCTCTTTGACCCATATATGCGCCGCCACATATATTGGAAAAAATTCCAAGAACGTGAGATCCCTGCATACATCGGGGGTGAGCCAATCTTCAGGCCAACGCTCAGAGCACCATCGATCCTGCCAGATGATACCAAAACCCAGAGCCCCCGATGCATCTGAATGTATTTGCATCTCAGCTTCTAAAAGGAGATCCTGCCTCCAAAAAGAAACACCATTGTATTCCTCCAGGAAACAAAGCCACATCATGAGATCATCCCGAATTGCCCGTGACCCGCACCCTATGGTGCGGACGACTAAGGCCTTTCATGGCAGTACAGAGGTGTCTCAAAAAGGCATGGCCGGGGGCAACCACCCGACATGCAAAATTGAGATGACCCACAATTGACTGAAGCTGAACTAGCGTTAGCTTCAAAGCATTAATTATCACTAAGAATTTGCCACGTAAAGCAGTGATCTTATCCATGGGGAGCCGACAACATTGTTGTACGGAATCCAACTGGATGCCTAAAAAATTGATGATATTCAACAGTCCATCAGTCTTTTCCTGTGCAAACGGGACACCCAGCTCCTCCGATAACTCTTGAAACGTCCTCATCAGGAATGCGCAGCGCATGGTGTCACATGGGCCAGCAAACAGGAAGTCATCCAATAATGAATGAAATCCTGAGACCCCGCCCTCTCACACAGGGTCCATTCTAAGAAGGAGCTGAAGGTCTCAAACCTGGCACAGGAAGTGGCACATCCCATTGGTAGTGCCCTATCAACATAAACTTGTCTGTCAAAGCAAAACCCCAACAGATCAAATTCCACAGGGTTGATGGGTAAAATATGAAATTCAGATTTAATGCTGCATTTTCCCATCAAGGCACCCTGACCGCATAGATGCACCATAGTTACAGCTGTGTCGGAAGAGGCATAACACACCAAACAAAGGTGTTCTGGAATGGAATCATTAACAGATCCACCTCTGGGAAAAGACAGGTTGTGAATCAACCTGAATTCTCCAGGCGCCTTTTTGGGAACAATTCCCAAAGGAGAGACCCTAAGATTGGGAATAGGAGGGGAAAGAAAGGGGCCAAGAACCCTTCCTGTGTCCACCTCTTTGGCAATCTTCTCACGAACCAATGGTTCCATGAGACTAATTGATTAATAGAAAAGCCTAACTCCAAGTACGTCGCATCCTGGCGCTTTGGATAAAGTGCCAGCAATTGCCTTAATGGCCCTAACTTAAGAGGGCTGGGACCCTTTGGTAGGCAGCTGCTGCCCTGCACTCCCAGCAAAAGTGGGATGTTTAGCTAAGAGATGCCCACTATCAGCCCTTTGCCCAACACCAGGCCTCGCTGGTGTCATAAATTGAAGCCAGAGATCGTGGTCCTTGACATCCCACAACAGCAAATGATCAAAGGCAGCCCTATGGCGGAATGACTCAACATAAGCGAGCCAGGCTACGCCCTCATATTCCAAAAAAGCTCGATAAATCATATCGAGGTATTTTGTCAATATGCAGCCACGATCGGGAAATCGTTGCTACAGCACCCCCATATAAATCAGGAAACCAGGGAGCCAGTTGTACCATGTCCTGGCTACCTTCTTCCTCTTCATCCTTTCAAATTCCTTATCCGCCAATTTATCGTTCTCCTTGTCCTCTGGTTCGCGGAAGAGCAAGGAGAACACGTCGATAAAGTCACCTTTTAATATATTTTCCCTAGTGGATGGTAAAAGGTGGTAACCCAATGGAGCCGACATGCTCCCTGTGGGAATGGCGTCCCTAGATGCCCCAGCATAGGGATCCTGAGCACTAAGAAGCGCAGCCGTCTTCCCAGAAGCAGCAGTGCCAGCCAGGCCCTGCCATACTGCAGTGCACACTTCATTCACTGTAGGTGCCTGTGGGGCGGAATTAGACCCCTCACCTGCGCCAAGACCCTGTTGAGAGGGGGTTAAGGAAGACCCTGCTATGGGTGCTACTGCAGCCTGCATCACAGGTCCCCATGGTGGGGAAAAGGTTCCCGCTAAAGCTGGGCTCACCGAAACTGACTGCCCACCTAATGTATTCCCGCTGGTGGGTGCTGGAAAAGACCACCCAAAGCCTGTTAACCAAGGATGAAATGGCCAAGGGGATAGAGGACCCATTGATTGTGGATGTAAATGTGGTGCGACTGTGTCTGTCTCACCTGTCACCTGAGCCTGGTTTTGCCCCCCAGGTGGCGGAAGTGGCACAATGTTGGTATTTGTCGCAGCTGCCCCTTGATTCACTTCTGTAGCAGGATCGTTGTCCCCGCCAACCGGATTAGATGTTGACCAGGTAGGGGCACTTGGCCCAGTGGAACTAGATGTCACCTCAATGACATCCAGCCGTGCTGCAAAAGATGTTAACATTTGATCCTGTACCCGTGTCCTCGTTAACCTCCTGCCCCGCACCACTCTCCCCTCTAGAGGTGTGGAAACTGGAGAAGGGGCAATCCCCTTTTCCCTTTCGACCGCTATTAGTCTAGAAAAGATCGCATATATTGGGGTTTTCATCATCCTCAGAAGAATATGCATTCTGAGACCTCACGCGCTTGGCAGGGGGATGGGGGGCTCTCCCTTTCCCCTTCTTACCACCGATGCCCTTCTTGGGAGATATCACTTATTGGATATTAAATGGAAAATAATGAAATATAAAGGAATTGTCAGCCTGGGTGGGTTGTCTCCTTAGAGCGTGCTCACAGCCTAATATGAAGTAAGGGGATCCACCTGCAAAGAAAAGCTCAAGGCAGGGAAGAAAAAACTAAATTGTATCAGGCGTGCCTGAAAGCTCCCTGCCACGCTTGCCTAGCAACAAGAAATTGGTATGCAGCCAAATGTAGGGAACAGTCTGCCCCTCCCTAAAAACCCTGCGGCCTACAAGCCGAAGAAGCCTCCTCCGCCGTCAGTGATTGGGCTGCTACACTGCCACCCACCATTGGGGCAAAACGCACACAAAACCAGAGAGAACCGTCCGGCCCTCCCTGAAAACCAGCGGCCTAAAGGCAAAACAGAGTTTGCCGCTGCCCGCGATAGAGCTGCCGCACCGCCAACCACTTCATAGGCCCCAGTATGTGCTCAGAGAAGAGGGGGAAAAGTCTGCGCCCCCCCCAGACCTGTGGCCTGACCAGCCAAGGAGCCCTCCCTGATAGGGTTAATGTGTCGCTGGCCACCTGGAAGGCCACAAGATGCACCTGGCAATAAAGGGGGAAACCATCCACCCCCCTTTAATCCATGGCCCTACCACCCAAAGAGCCGTCTCCATTGGGGCTAGCTGCACTGCCGCACGCCCCCGGGACCCAAGACGCGCCACAAAAAGAGGGGGAACCATCTGCCCCCCCAAAACCTGCAGCCTAATCAGGCCGAAGAATCCGAGTCCTTGCGCCGTCCTCGGACGTGCTGCCGCGCCGCTCCCTCTCTCCCGAAACAGAAGCCTCATGGCGCAGGAGGCAGCTGGATGAGCTGCAGCTCAGCCAAGCCGCAAAGATGTAGAAAGAGAGGCTGCTGGGAGGGGTGAGTACAATAAATACTCCCTCAGTCCCCTCCCAGCCACGGTGGCACCACTGAGGAGCCCTCCAATGGGTGGCTCCGCTGTCTCGCCTGGCATCACCCCCCCGCCGCAACCTCCTTTTCGCGCCCAGGCGTGCCGGGCGCAAAAAGGGGCCCTTTTCAAGGCAGTTAAACTATGATGTCTAGAGACTACTTGTTGGCTTACTAGAGTTTCTTAAGCCCTTCTTTAAGAATGACTAAATGCTGCATTTTAGCAGTTGGGATAAAATATCACCCAAGGTATGATTCAGGGTAGATCTACACCAAGCAGGATTTAACACTTTGAAAGCATTTTGAAAATGGTATATGGAATGTGTCATGGGCCCCAATAGTTCCCAATACCATTATAAACTGTTATAAAGCAGTAGCGTAGATCTTGGCTCAAAGTTAAACTTGTTCAGCTCCCATTGATTTCAATTGAATTGAATTGAGCCCATGCTTATCCAAGCCCAGAATTATTTATTTATTTATTTATTAAAATATTTGTATCCCACCCTATATCACAGGGATCTTAGGGCAGGGTACAGATAAAAGCATAACACTCCCACTGAAATATTCTGTTATGCATACAGAATTAAGCACAACACTCCCACTGAAATAAATGGAACTTAAAAGTGCTTCTTTTGATTTCTCCTGAGTATCTACTTACACTGTGCATTTCTATTGGTTCTCTTAGGTTTCACGTTGTATGTATCTGTTTGCTTATCTGGCAATCCTTCAGTGGGGAAGACATCTTCTCTTAGATATGCTTCATATTCCTTCCAAGCCTGTAATTCTGTGACTTCATGGTTGTTTGGAAGTATATTAATAGGCATATTAATCACACTATGAATAACCAATCTGAATATTATTTTAGTCTGTTCTCATTATTCATTAGAAATAATTTCTTTGTTTCAAGTAATCAAATGGGTAAAACCAGCTCTCCATTTTCACAAGAAACAAAGGCTGATCCGACCTACCTCCTTTTGCATTTGCAGATTTAATTTTCCACCCTTCTCACTGAATCAATTTGGTTATGCTCTCTGAAGCCCTCAGACTACAACTATCAATACTGACTAGGAGAAATCCACAATGGATTCAAATTCCAATGTATAGCACCCGTGGATTTTGCAGCGGGCCCAAGTTGCATGGAGTGTTTTTGTTTTGTTTTTAAATTGGGCAGGGGGGGCATTTGCACAACTGGAAAATAATTTTTATACATCCCTTCAAAAAAATCCATTTCTGACAATGATGGAAAGAAAGACACTCCGCAAACCACAGATGGAATGGATTTAACCAAATCCGTACATCCCTAATGCTGACTAGATTCTCTGAACCTTCTAAGATAATTGCTTATACCAGCATGCATCACAGCACAGCCCTCCCACTTCTCATTTTGCCCAGTCTGCTGATCTGTGATGTTACTTTTCACTTCTACCTTGACGGTTTAATTTTCTAGGATGCTGCCCCTGCTGGCCCTACTCATTGTCTTTATTAAAGTGCTCTTGTGATCTCTATTTTTCTTCATAAGTAGGAGAAGGCGTTTTTCATTTTTCCAGCTTTAACATTCACAGTCAGTCCATGCCTTGTCTTTGCACAGGAGTTTAGGTACATTGATGCGGAATGGGGAAAGAGAACAGATCAAAGAAATTAGCTGCCTTACTTTCTTGACATAGAAGCAGAAAGTAAATGAAATAATTGTATTCAGAGTATCTCTCCAAAGGAGAAGAACTGTTCTTCATAATGCATGTGTCACTACAGATGTGGGAAAACACTTGCCCTTCATCTCAAGAAGATGAAAGCATAGATCAATATGTAACACAGCTAAAAATAAACACAAGAAAGAGGTACGGCTTGGGAATTGTATTAAAAGGGCTAATAATAAATGTATTGCAACTACTAGATCCTGTTCTTTTAACAATTGTAAAGATACAACAAATAATAGTGTTTAAACATTTAGGCACCAGAAAACATAGAGCTGATAGAGATTTAAAATTAGAAGAAAACAAGCTGAAAATCTGAACGGCTTAAACAAAAGTTTGTAAAGCACTGAAAAAATGATGTCTCTCACTGCGTGTAGTGTGTGTGTGTGTGTGTGTGTGTGTTGTATGTGTGTGTGTAAATGACAGTATTAAACAGACTAACCAGCACCAGATTGACACCTTGTGTCAAATCATTATGATCCCATCATCGTAACGCTATATCCTTCTTGCGCATTTATACCTGCTAGGACGCACAATGACATTTGTTGTGATATTTTGGATAGTTTATTTATTTATTTATTTATTGCATTTCCATACCATAGAATCATATAATAGTAGAGTTGGGAGGGGCCTATAAGGCCAGCGAGTTCAACCCCCTGCTCAATGCTTAAAACATACCTGACAGATGGTTGTCCAGCTGCCTCTTGAATGCCTCTAGTGTGGGAGAGCCCACAACCTCCCTAGGTCATTGGTTCCATTGTTGTACTGCTCTAACAGGCAGGAATCTGGCTTCCTGTATCTTGAGCCCATTAGCCCAATAGCCAATAACCAAAGCTGTCTGGGCCATTTACAAAAAAAAATGTAGAATAAAAAGCAGGAAATAAGACTATGGAAGCAATATACAAAATGTGTAATGTGTCCCAACAGTTATCAGTGTACTTCAATAACACTATAAAGCAGTAGTGTAGGTCTAGCTCTGTAAATTAATCCACAGTGAGAAAGTTGGAAATGTGGAACATTTAATGCAGTTTTGAATTAAATTGTATCTTATGGACATCTGAAAAGCGCTAGGTAAAAGGGATTAAAGAGTGGTAGAGCACCTGTTTTACTTGCAGAAAGTAACAGGTTGAGTCTTTGGCATCTCCAGTTAATGTAGAAAGTGATGGGGAAGATCTTTGCCTGAGATGTTGCCAAGATGTCGCTAGTCAGAATAGACAATATTGGGCTGGACTGGATGGACAAATAGTCTGGCCTGATATGACATTGTCTGATGCTCTAGGTATGCTGATAATACTAAAAATAATAGTCAGCATGAGTAATACTGCTATCAAATATCTATATTAAGGATGGACAAATTTGTCAGTTTTGCTTTCTCCTGCATTCAAAATTTTTTAAATCTCAGTTTTTCCCCATTCATTTCATTTCAGTTATTCCATTTATATGCTGCCCAATATCTGAAGCTATCTGTGAGGTTCTCAAAAAACATACACATCACAATACAAGGTAATAAAAACATAAACGATCTCCCCGACGAGGCCCGCCTGGCGCCAACTTTGTTATCTTTTCGGCGCCAGGTCAAGACTTTCCTCTTCTCTCAGGCATTTGGCAATATCTGAGGAGCCTGTGTTTGTTTTGTTTTGTTTTTGTAGTTTTTTGAAGTGTTGAAGTGGTTTTTAAATGTACAGATTGTGTGTATGTTGTATGCTGTTTTAATTTTTGTATATTGTTTTTAATTGTTTTTAATCCTATGTAAACCGCCCAGAGAGCTTCGGCTATGGGGCGGTATACAAATGTAATAAATAAATAAATAAATAAATAATATAAAACCTCTAACATACAAAATGTAAAACCATTTAAATAGCTAAAACATTAACTTTTTATTTTTTTAAAAAAAGATTTCATTAGTTTTCCAAATTAACAAAGATGAGAGAGAGAGAGAATAAGAAAAAAGATCAAAAGAAATACATTGAATTTAATTTGAATAGCTCTATTAATATTTTTTCACTATTGCTTTATAATCCAAGACATACATGGAAGCCATGGTCTGCTTAGAAGTTTTCTTTATAGTTCTTCTGCACGTCTAACTTAGTCACTTTTCCATAATCTGAGGAAAGGTTTTGACAAATACTGCTGTATATGTCCTTGATCTATATATAGAATAAAGTCCTGCCATGTCTTATAAAAGTCAGATGTTTTGACTTTGCCTTTCGCTAGTTTCACTTGCTATGTCAGTTTTTCTGCCATGGCTATTTGCCATAATTCCATATACCATGATTTCAGTGTCAGAAGTTTGGCAGTTTTCCAACTATTGGTTATGATTCATCAGCATAAATTCAATTAAATCCTTAAGATGTCACTTTTGCATTTAGTTCTTCCTATACTGTTAATAAGACCAATGCTGGTGTCAGATGTATGATTTGATTTGTAATATAATCAGATATTGGTCCTGATAGAAACAACAGACATAAATGCTCTACTGTATAGTATCAAATGCCATCAAATGTCTGGGCATAGATGCCAGTCTTAACTTGGCACCAAAAATATGACAATGTTGGCACCAGGTAGACCTCAGTGGGGAGAGCATTTCATAATTGAGGGGGGAAACACCACTGAGAAGGCCCTCTCCCTTGTCGCCACCTTCCGAGGCTCCCTCGGAGGAGGCACTCAGAGGAAGGTCTGTGATGTTGATGTTTCCATTCCAAATATTAATACAATTGCAAAATTCTGGAAAATTCTTATCAAAAGTGAACTGTAATGAAATTCTCACCCATCCCTAATCCATATCTGCATTGCCATCTCCATAATGATCTTTACTTCTTCACATAGTGCATGGTTAAACTATGAAACTTGCTACCACAAGATGTAATGATAGCCACCAACTTGGATGGCTTTAAAAGGGGATGGATAAATACCTGGATGAGAAGGTTAACATTTGCTACTAGTCCTGATATCTATGTGCTACCTCCAGTATCAGAGGCAGTAAGCCTATATATACCAGTTGCTGGGGAACATGGGTGGGTGGGTGCAGTTGCACTTTGTCCTGCTTGTGGGTACCCTGTTGACAGCTGGTTGGCCACTGTGTGAATAGAGTGCTGGACTAGATGGACCCTTGGTCTCATCCAGCATGGCTCTTCTTATGTTCTTATCTAGGCTGCTTTGAACTAGCAGGATGTAGCATTTGATATTGATAGGGTTGTTGTCTTTCACTAGCTAGATCAGTGCCATTGAATCTATTTGCTGATACAATATTTTGAAAACATCACTTGAACTATCTACTCAGCCCTTTGAAGAGATACAAAACTGGAAAGGAAGTATGCCATATTTTCCAAACAGTAAAAGAAATGGCCAGAAACATACATATTTACACAAGCAGACAATCACCAAAACTAGCTGAGCATTCCTCTTCAAGAGAATCCTAAAAGGATTAGATATGTCAGATTTTCTTAAGAAAAATTATTCCTACAGCACTGCTGTATTATCAATTTTGTATTTCATTCAATTAGTATAGCTCTTCTATCTCTGGTCCATGATGACTAATATAGTACCTCCCCCTGCCCATTGCTCAAGCACATCTGGCCTTAAAGATCACAGCCTTCTCATCATCAAATCCACGTACATCCGGCTAACACCACAATGTAATTTTCACATGATAAGGCTAAAGTTGCAAGAACTTCAAGGCTGCAAAGCTATATGGCCAGTGCAGTCAGAACTTCATCAGTGGTATAACCACTCTCTTCAGAATTGGTTGGCTGTATTGACGTTTTTGGGATTCATTTTCAGGAATATTGACATCACTAAAGCCTCATCCACACTGCCGCAGCCAGATTTGCATAATGTTTTTATAATGTGCAATCTGTAAATGTAAAAATCATAACAACTTTTGTTAGAGTAGGTAAATACTGTCTAGTATAAACATAATGATTAGCTGGATTGTAGTCTTAGAAGATCCCTTGAGTAAGTAGCAGCCAGTAGCTGAATCACACCTTCAGGCTCAATTTACCCTTTGTTCTGTTGGGAGAACTACACCTCACCTGCCTTATATGATGTGAGTGTTCTACAACCAAAATGCTCAGAAAGACTATCAAACTGGAAAATGGGGTCGATTTGATTGGATACTGTCCTCCAATCATTTCAGTGAGTTGGAGGGTAAGCCGCATGGTTGAGAAAATGGGCACCAGGATCTTCTCCTGTGCAGTTCCTATTCAAATCAATAGGATAGCCTTCGGAGAATAGATCTGCCCTTGAGAAGCAAAAATAGGATTTATGCTGGGAGACAGTCCCTAGTGATATCTTGCAAAATATAACGTCTGCCCCCAAAGAAGCTGTAGATCAGCCCTCTTCAACCTCTAGATGTGTTGGAATACAAATCCCATCATCCTGAGCCAGCATGGAGCTGTTTTTCGTAGAATATTATACAGCAATGGTGTCTGAATCTCCCTTGAGCTCTCTCAGTTTTTCAAGTGAAGAATAGGATAGAGGCGGCTGAGCCAGTATAAATTGGTACAAATACAGTGAAGTCATGCACACCTATTTGCACTTTTTTGAGGAAATTGATCTGAGGTGTTTCTAATTCTCTGTGCACATTGTCAAATCTTTGCCTTTCTTTTCATTGTCCATCAGAAATGAGATGTGTAGACATGGCAGGATCCTGAATTATTTTGCTTTTAACAATGGGAGCGTATTACACCTCTGCTATATATTTCTTATTCAGACTGCAGCAGAAGTTAAATGAATGGGTTGTGATGACAGGCAAAATGCCCTTTAAATTGCAAAGCATTTTTACAGCATACTCTTCCAATATATAATTAAGGGAACTTTTTTTTTAAGGAGGGGGAGGGAGAATGAGGACATTTTAACTGAATAACCTAAGTCTAGTTTTTCTTTCCTTTTCAAAAAGTTCCACATCATAGTTATATGAATCCTTTTCAGCATTCACATTAACATGGGGCTGTTTCAATGACACAGTGTCATCGTTAGACATTTAAATTATAGTAATTGCAACACTTTACCGTTGCTTTGTACTCTTTGATCATATTTGCCTGCATGACATAGAATGTGCCTATAACATTTTAAAAGCGCCTTACATATGTAACTGTTTAATTATGTCACTGAGTGACAATTATCATTTTGGATAATTGTCCAAAGTGATTTTGTTATTTTGTTAAATCTTGGAATACAGCATATGGATAATTTCTTTGTATTTCAGTTGTATTTGCTGTTGTTATTGTCAATAGCATTAATAGCAGAAATTAATCAAGAGCCATGTCCCTGAGTTTTCTATTCAGTTGCCAGAATCAAACTGTTTTCTCATGATTCTTTCTTAGTATGATTCTCTGTTCTACTCTGGCACCAGTCAGAGTTTCAAGGACTAGAATGTCACCTTGTGTTTTATGAGAAAGCCAACTTACTGCTGTGTTTGCCCGGAGAGATCCCTTTATCTTCTGCACCACAGAGAAAGTTTAACCAGACCTGATCAAGTGCCCATTCAGACACAAAGTCAGGTTCCATATGCAGGAACACAGTTTAATCGGCAGGTTAGTCTTCAACCTCCATTTGAGTTGTCAGTCCAAGGAAGATGATCACAAAGCAAGTCTAAGGTATTGGGGTTGGGGGCAGCTAAAAATGCCTGGAGTTGAATGCACAATCTCTGCATTTTATTCAGAGAGGTTCGCCAGGCACCTACATTATAATCTTCCAGTGCCAGGTGAAGACCATTTTATTTTCCCAGTATTTTAGCCTTTCACCATCCTAGTCTTTTAACTCTGTTTTAACCCTGTATTTTAAATCTCTGCATTGCAGCTCGGTTTTATTCTGGTTGCAGTTTTATATTGTGGTTTTATATTGTGGTTTAAGTTTCCATATTTTATACTTTAAGTTGTACTTTATGGTTTTAGTTTTTGTGACTCTCCCAGAGAGCTTTGGTTATTTGATGGTATAGAAATGAAATAATAAATGAATAATAACTAACTAACTACATAATGGAAACCCTAAGGAGAAGCTCCATTGTTTTGGTTTTTGCTGGACCACAAGGTGTTCAGAAGTGCAATGAGGAAGGCAAGTGCAGTGCTTGCCAGCACCAGTTGTTGGGGAACAGAAGTGGGAGAGAGCCATTGCCTTCATGTCTCGCTTGTGGGCTTCCCAGGGACATCTGGTTGGCCACAATGCAAATAAACTGCTGTATTAGATAGGCTTTTGTTCTGATCGAGGATGGTTCTTCTTATGCTCTTCTCTTTTCCTCCTAAATTTATCTATTTCCACTCCGGCTATTGGGAAGTACAAAAATACAGTAAATAAATAAATAAAATAAATAAATTGTCACCAATATCCAAGATCCTTTGGTTGCATAGCTTTAAAATTCCCTGCTCTGTTATTTCCATAATGCTTCTTTCCCCTCCTTATTTGACAAATGCTAATTTCCCAAGTCTTCATCTTTTTGCATCCTTTCTAATTAAGTCTACTCGAACTAGTATACTGGCTCATGTGCTGGGCTTGTATATTTAACTAAGTCATTTTTCTCTTCTGTAATGAATATGCACATGTGCATTTTTGAAAAGAAAAATCTGTGAAAATAAAGCTCATGTTTTGGAACTTTAAATGGGTTTTTGAAATAACCCCCCATTTTAGGAAAAGCAGAACACATATGCCTAGGCACACCAAACCTGGTTTGTGGATGTTGCAAGTGAAGGAGGCAAGACAATAAAGAGACAACGCAACTGTATGGATTGAAAATCAGGACACATTTATTAAATTTGATTTGTAAAGGAGGATCCCTGGGTGGCTACTCCACTATGCCATCCCTAACCAGTCAATGTAAATGGGTCAAACATCCTTTGCCTGCTGGATGTTGATTACAGAATCGGCACCCCTCAGGATTTCCCCGTTTAGAAAAGTGGGACATCCCCTGTCACATCCCTCAGGTGTCCAAGGGGAGATGACCCCACAGGCAATCCTTATTCCCCCACAGAGGCTGCAAAACTCTCAGGGAGAGGCCCTTAGGCATCATCTGTCTCCACCAATGATGCCTCAGAATGATTACCATTCCTATCCAGACAAACACAGCCTGCCCAAAACAGTTTACCTAGGGGAGTACTACCAACTGAACCAAAGGAAAACCCACCAAACCTAAGATGCTCCCACCCCACTTACAATGTGAAACAGGCAAAAAGACACACAACAAGCCAATCACACTGTGTGCCAAAAATCCCTTCTCAGCCCTTAAATGAATGACCAGATAAAACCCCACATTGCATACAGGGAGGGAGGGAGGGAGCCATGATTCAAAGAGGCCAGGAGGAGGGGTCCATAGGATAAAATCATCTGATAAGCCCCTCAATACCCCCTCCACATGCACAATGGACCTCCCATAATCAGGCAAGCATACGCAGGTTAGGGCATAAACTGATTATCTTAATCACGTCTAGTCTTGTTTCAGTATAGAATCAGCCTTGGTCACCTTGCTGGATGATGCTCTTCAGGGGTGGGACAGAGGGAGCATGACCCTGCTACATCTTTTGAATCTCTCATTGGGTTTTGATACCATTGACCACAGAATCCTTTTGGACTGTCTCCATGAGTTAGCATTTGGGGGCATCATTTTATAGTGGTTTGACTGTTATATAATGTATCAGTCCTAGAGAATAATGCTGGGAAATTGTGCTTCAGCCCCCTGGGAGTTGAAATGTGGGGTGCCAATGGACACTATTTTGTCTCTGATGTTGTTTAACATCTATATAATGGCATTGGAAATGGTCATTAGGAGATTTGGGGCAAGGTGTCATCAGGATGCTGATGATACCCGGCTTTGTTTCTCCATAACATCTCAGTCAAGAGACGCCATGCATGTTCTGAACTGGTGTCTGGATGTAGGAAGATGTCTGTAATTTGGGGTTCTCCTGGAGCCAACTTTATCACTGGAGGCCTAGTGATACAGTGTGGAGTGCCAGTTACTAAGTTTGACTAGTATGACAACTACACCCACTTCTGGATCGGGATAGCTTAGCCACTGTAATCTATACACTGGTAATATCTTGCTTAAGTAACTATTATAAATAAATAAATAAATAAATAAAGCAATCTATGTTGGACTGCCTTTGCACCTGGTTCAGAAGTTGCAGGGGCTCTGCCTTCTTTTGTATATGGTCACTCTAGTACAGTGCCTGCAACTTTAACTGTTGTGATGAAGAGCGAATTTCACCAGGAACTAATTGCATACAAATGATACTGGCTGAAATTCCCTTATCTCTACAACTGTTAAAGTTATATGAGCCCTGTCCTCCTTTTCATATGGTCAGCCTGTCATATACATCTCTGTTAAAAAAGACTTCATGGGCTGCTTATTAGATCCTAAGCCTACTCAAGGTTCTGTTGTTAACATACAGAGCCTTGAACAACTGAGGACTAGGATACCTAGCAGACCCCCTACATATATCCAGGTGACTATAATGGAGGCTTTGCCGGTCATTCCATGACCAATGGAATGCCTCCATGAGACATTTAGAAATCAGACCTTCTAGTGGCACCCACTCTCTGGAACTCCCTTCCACAGGTGATTTGGGAGGCAAATAATGTGGTGAGTTTTAAATGCCTCCTCCTGCTGCATTTGATTATTTACTATTGTTATTGTTTTAGTTGATTTTGTTATTTATTTATCTTTATTGTGCCTAAAACTGAGTGTTTTAATAGTAATTTTTACAAAGATTTTAACATGTAAACTGCTCAGAGACATAATTATATCAAATGATATGCATGTTGGAGTTGATCGCCTTTCCCCCATCACAATCAACAACACAGAGACTGAAAGCTTCTAGCTGTTACAGCTTTATGTTGAAGACTAGCCTTCCTACAATACAGCTTCAAGGAAGCTCTAAGCCTGCCCCAAGCTCTGAATGAATAATTTAAGATCTCTATTAGGGAAGACAATCCATAGTGTCATGAAGTTGTCAACACTTTGCCCATGAACACTCACGGTCAAACCTGCCTCACAATGATGCCCCTCCCTTAGGTGGCTCCTTTCTACTTTGGCTTCTAAGAGTGGCTATCTGACAGAGTGTCTTAGCCCTGCCCCTGACTCCTTCTGCTTCGACTTGTGGCATGTTCTAGCATCTCTCAAGTCACACCCCTCTTCTTCCTTCTCCTTGGAAACTTCTCAGTCTGGGCCATTTCTTTGTCAAGGCCTTGGGAAGAGGTGTTCCTTGACTATTTATTTATCAATCTCATGCCTCAATCTTGCTACACTCAGCTTTTGCTTCCTTTAAAATCAAGAACTCAAGTAGGATGTTGTCGCTTTCCCCTAGAGTTCCTGTAACTGCCACTTTATCCACTAAGTCATTCCTATTGGTCAGTATCAAGTCAAGGATAGCCAATCCTTGAGTTCCTTCCTCCACTTTCTGTAGGAGAAAGTTGTCAGCCACGCATATCAGGAATTTCTTGAAAGGGGCACTTTTGGCAGAGTTTGTCTCCCAAAAGATATCGAGGTAATTGAAATCCCCCATCAGTACTCCATTGCACTTCCTTGAAATACTGGCAATTTGCTTATCAAAAGTTTCATCCTCGTCTTTTCCTTGATTGGGTGGTTGGTAGTAGACTCTGGCTATCATGTTCCTTTTATTCCTTGCCCTCATTTATTTTAATCCAGATGCTCTCGATGAGGCTCCCAGGCTCATCCTCCTGTATTTCTGTTCAAGGATAAGTATTTTTTAACATATAGTGCAACTCCGCTTCCTTTCTATTTCTTCTGTTCTTTTTGAACAAGTTATACCCTTCAATTGCTATATTCCAGTCATGGGAGTCATCCCACCAAGTCTCAGTTTTACCTATCAAGTCGTATTTGCCTTTATGTATTAAGAGTTTGAGTTCGTTCTGTTTGTTTCCCATTATCTGTGCATTAATTCATAGACATCGAAGACCATGTTGTTTATGGTCTTTGCTACATTATTGTAAAGAGTATTTGGGGACACTATTAGATATCTTCTCTCTATTATGGTGCATAAGCCTTCATCCATTGTTGCCTCCAAGTTTACATCTCTCCCCCCCCCCCCCGTAGGGGGTTTCCACAAGTGCAGCTTAAACTAGTTGCAAAATAGTTCCCACAAGCAGAGCTTGAGCAAGTGGTAAGCAGGTCACAGTGGCATCATTTTATGCTAGCAGTTGCACAACAGGCTGTGCTAGCGGAAGGTTAGTTGGATCCCCCCCACCCCCGCATATTGTTTGGAACTCAATTTCTGCTAGGGCAACAACATTTGAGCTAGAGGAGTTGACAGTGTTGGACACTACCCAGTGTTTTTACAACAGGAAACCTTAATATAGCCTATTATTAAGTGTATTTGAAATACAGAAACTATTACTAATCTCATTTAGGAATGCTTCCAAGATTCACCTTATCCGAAATTCCGATTCTGGAATTTCAAATAATCTGATTGTGATTCTCAAGTGAAGACGATGCATTAAGAATTCTCCATTGTTCTGTTTTTATTTTGCTTTAGTGTAGGACCAAAAATGCCTCTCCCCATTTTCAAGGGATCATTTGTGTGTGTGGGGGGGGGGGGGGAGGGACATTTTTGGAGACCTTGGGGGCAGAATGGAGAAATTTACAAATTTTGAGAGTGATGTGATTTACTGCATCTGAACTGCAATATGCAGCAGCGGTAACAGCCTTACCATGTTCCTACTTGAGAATGACCCAATGGAAATGACACTACATCAAGAGGAGCTCCATGTGCATGCTGGTAAAACACTGAACAAAAGTAGTCTAGATGCAATCATTCGCTACTGTTATAAAGTGCTTTAAAGCGGTTTATAACAGTACTGACAATTGTTGGGGCCCAGGACACATTCCCAAACAGTTGTCACTACTATTATAAAGCACTTTAAAGCGCTTTAAAACAGCAGTGTAGATCCTGCTATGGTTACGTCAAGCCCTATCTTTTTCAATGTTTTATCATTGTACTGGGATAAAAGGTGAATGTTTGCAAAACATTTTCTCTATCCCCAAAGAATGCTTGATGCAGCTGACAAACTGCATCTGAGTGTTCTTCAGTATCTTCTAGACTCCAAGTTTTCATATAATATAATATATAATCCATCTTTTCAAGAGCAATAACACATCCTCCATCACAAGCCACACTTTCTCCAACTTAACAGTCTTTTAGAATTTAAGAAAGCTATAAAGACTGTTCTCTTCCGGCAGGCATATCCAGTGGAATTTTAGAATGTTTTAAGGATGTTTTTAGGATGTTTTAGGATTTTTTATGCAGTTTTAATAATATGTGTCATGTTTTAATCAGTTTTATGTATTTTATCATGTTGTTCCCTGCCTTGATCCAGACGGAGAGGCGGGTAAGAAATAAATTGTTATTATTATTATTATCTAGATTATCTAGAATACTCTTCTGGCCTTTGGTGTCATTCCATATAGGGGCCATGATCAATCTTGTTGATAGTAGGCACTGCATTTGCACTCCTCTGGCACCAAGGTAACAAGACAGCACCCAAGCAAGAGTTTGATCAATGCTAACAGGCACCACTTGAATGGAATTCTGGAGGAGTGAAACACAGGGCTGAATGAACCCACAGAGCAATGAAGGTATAGAATATGGGAAATTGGCTCATCCCTAGTCTCATTCAATTCAACTGAGAGAGTTCACAAACTTCTGGTTAAGGGGCCTTGGAAAAATATAATAATTCAATGTTTGTTTGTTTAAGTTTTAGAAAGTCTTAAGCCTCTATCAAACCAATTCCCCCCCCCACAGTAAATCCCGTCCAAATTTAATAGCTTCTTAATTTGTTATGAGTCATCCAGAGTATGTTAAAAGAAAGCCTTGAAATGTCTATAGTATTTCTATTGTGCAGGGTTTTTATTTGAACACTGAATATATTTATTGATTTTGAGCAAATAAATAAGCTTCTTTTATGTGAAGATTTAATTACGTCAGGGCTTGAAAATCAGCAACTGTGGGGAGGGGGGAAATAATTCCCTAGAAGATGTAAATGTGCCTTTAGATATGTTTGCAATATTCTGAACTGTTGAATAGATAAATAGCATTTAAAGGATGGCGTTCAAACAAATCCTTGATATTCAAATGCTGTATACAGAAAGCTACAGAGAACAAATTGTATGCAGAGATTAGATCGAATCCAAGCCATAGCTGAACTTTTACATGAAAATGTGTTTTTGGAGTGATATAGGAAACCAGGGTAGAAAATGAGAATAGCAATTTGCATCTTCCACTGAGGGATTCATGAACTTTGTAGCATGGAGTTCAATGGCTTTGCTACAAGCCATTTCACCTTGGGGATTTTTGGGCAGACTAAGACAGTGCGTGCCGAGTATATAACACAAGGCTGTGGGAAATAAATAAAAGCTTGGTTTTTTTTCATATATTAATGTTTTCTGAAAAGTGTATAATAAAAATATGCCTGCATGCATTCAGTTAAGAAAGGAAAACAATACAATTAATGTGACAGTAATGGACTACTGATATAGGCTATAAAACCAGATGTGAAATGTCCGTTGGAATCTCCAGTTAAATAAAATGGAATTGGGTGGTTGAGGACTGGTATTTTGGACTGGTTAATTTGCATTCCAAGTGTTTTGGAAAACAAAGAGAGTGAGCTAACCACTGGAGGTTAGTGGCTCCGATGTCAGTGGTACAGTGAATCCACTCTGGCTTTCAAAACCATTCAGAACTCTAAAAGAGTTATCCAAGGTGCAAAGCTTTAGAGTTCTGACTGAAACCAAAAGCAGTGACATAGGTACCACAATCCTCCACTTCTGTTTCAACTTGGCAATGCCACAAGCCTGTGTGCCCTTGTCTGAAGCCTCTGTTGCATGATAATAGATGCTCTGGAAATTGCACATTTCCCTGTTCATGCCTTTACTCTTGCATAAATGAGGACTTTATAGTCTTCATTTACACAGTGGGGAAAATTATATAATTTCCAGAGTCTTCATTGTCAAGCACCATGGAGGCTCCAGACAAGGACAGATGGGCCACGTGGACACTCGACCCATAGTCTTTTGAACATGGCATGGGTGCCTACCTGGTCCAGGAGAGTGGGGGCAAAATCCCTTGCCACAACATTCCTAGCTATGAGCTTTTACCTTCAGTACTTCTCCCTTGCTCATGTGGACATCCGAGGCAGATAAACCTTTGCAAATGCATATGGAAACCTCCATGAATTCAGGAAGCCTCCACATGGAGAAGTGTATGTGCAACATTTCCCTGCCTCAGACAGCCATACAAACATGGACCTGGCAGGGGCAGAAGGAGCCATGTGACATTGGGGTGGGGCTAAAAGCATGACCCTGCTGCTGCTTTACCCTTTACATGAGTAATTAATGAAGAGGGCTCATCTAGCAAGGAAGATATTAACACACCCTTCAGTTTCAGAGCTAGTAATACTCACAAAATGATGGAGACATACTGAGTGGATCATCTAGTTTGATCTCATAAGAACATAAGCACTGCAATGCTGGATCAGACTGAGGGCCCATCTAGTCCAGCACTCTGTTCACTCACTGGCCAACTAGCTGTCAGCCAAGGACCAAAAAAGCATGATAAGGTGCAACAGCATCATCCAACCCATGTTCCCAAGCAACTGGTGCATATAGGCTTACTGCCTCAGATACTGAAGGTAGCACATAGCCATTAGGGGTAGTAGCCATCAATAGCTTTCTCCTCCAGGAATTTATCCAAACCCCCTTTAATGCTATCCAAATTGGTGGCCATCACCACATCTTGTGGTGATGAATTCCATAGTTTAACTATGTGCTGTATGAAGAAGTAATTGCTTTTATTTGTCCTGAATCTCCCACCAATCAGCTTCATAGGATGACCCCGGGTTCTAATTTTATGGGAGAAGGAGAAAATGTCTCTCTATTCACATTCTCTACACCATGCATAATTTTGTACACCTCTACCATGTCTCCCTCAGCCTCCTTTTTTCCCCAAGATAAACGATTCCAGCTGTTGTAACCTTCCCTCATAGGAGAGATGCTCCAGCCCCTTAATCATTTTAGTTGCCCTTTACTGCACCTTTTCCAGCTCTATAATATCTTTTTTTCGGTGTGGTGACTAGAACTGTACACAGTATTCTAAATGTGGTCCTGCCCTGGCACAAGACATCCTGTGCCACAAACTTTTCCAGTGATGCTTTTACAACCTTTTCTTGACAACCTTCAGGAAAGGAGGAGTTGTAATAGATTTCCTAGGCAAGTATTGCTAACAGTCCTTGCCTCCATGTGCAATCCATTGTATTATACTTGCAGCAAATGGAAATTAAAAATCAAACAAACATTTTGAAAGACCGGTGTCAGGCTTTGCTCCCATAATCAATATATCAATGGAAAGCACTAACAGCCAGTGGGTGTGGATAATTATTTTCCATAAAAACTCAGAAAATCATGCTTCTTTCATGTCCTAAAATGACAGCAATAAAAAATCTTGGGGGTATTTAAAAGAAATGAACAAATGTTGTTGCGGTGCATTCATTTTTAAAGAAGGAAGGGGGATCCTCTTATAAATTCCCATTTATTTATTTAGTCATTCATTCATTCATTCATTTATTCATTCATTTATTACATTTCTATACTGCCCAATAGCCAAAGCTCTTTGTGTTCAATCTTTTCTTACTGCCTAAGAGAGGGATAGCCTACGTAGTATCTTCCAGATGTTTGAACAACAACTTTCATAATTGCTGACCATTGGCCATGCTGGCTAGGGTTGATTAGAACTGTAGTCCAAAACATCTGGAGAATGTCAGGTTGCCTACTTCTAGCCTTGCTGATAAAGTCAGCAGTGTGCAAGGAGCTAGTTTCAGGCTTTAATCCCTCTTGAATCCACGTATATCTTATGATGTAACTAACTCCATTGCTGCTGGATTCAGTTCCATTCTGCTTCAAGCTCTGGATGAAGACATGTAATATATAAAAATGGTCTCGCTGTGCATTCTTCAAGATCCAATTTCACCAGTAAACTAACCCACAAGTTTAGCAGCCAATGTAACTTCAAGCTATCCATCCTGCCTCTCCCCTCCATCCACTTTCTGTTCCATTTGATCATGTTGTTTGCACCAGAACCTCCTCCTAAATACTCCTCCAACCAAGAATACTCCTCCAAAAAAGTATTTGAAACTGGATGCTCGTACTCCACTATGGGCATATTTCATTATCTTTCCCCAGCTAGATGGAGACAAGGAGGCAGGATCAATGGTAGCAAGGTGAGTGGGGAGAGTCAAGCATTGATGGGATGTTAGACTTATCTGACAGTTCCATTGTGTAGGAACATGGGAGTGCCATGAGCATGCCATGAGCCTTGTTTTTATATTACATTGATCTCCAATCAATATGTGTCAAGCTCTCAAACTTTTTCATAAATCGGACTATTTTAGATTGTAAATTTGCAGTCAGGGTTTCTTCTTTTTAACTTGATGGTTGTTTAACAGCTACCAATGTTTGAGGAATTCATTTGGGGTGGAACTTGGCACTTTTTCACTGCCTTGGCCCCCCAGACTCTGACCTGACCATCCAACAGCTAGTCCGACTTGGCTCAGCTGGCATATTTTTCACCTTTGCACAGCGGTGCAGCAGCGCAGATAGCGCTCCCCTCTCATTCTTCTTCTAACTCTGCCACGGCAGCAGCAACATTGCAGTGATGGGGAAAGGAGAATGAGATGGAAGCTGCTCCCCTCCCATCCAGCCACCCCCACCACTGCTGCTGCTGCTGCAACGTGGCAACGGGAAGGCCTCGGTCATTGGGCACAAGTGTCTCCTTCTCTCGGGGGTGGGGGGCTGTCAGGGAGAAGGAAACACCTCAGTTCCAAGCTTTTGGGAAACTGATTGCTGCTCGGCTCGCAACTGTATGCTGAGCTGGGGTCTCCAGGAAACCCAACGAGGCCAAAGAGGGCCGGATTTCCCTGCAACAGTCATCCTTAATAACACCTAGTATTGAGGAGTTTCATAAATAGTATTACCATCCCCAAGGAATACTTTTAACCAGACTTGCTTTAATACTGAAAACCTGGAATAGTGAGGGATTAGTAAGTTCCTCTTGGCTGCTTTCAAAGCAGAGTAGTCAGCTACAGAATAGTAAGTCTGTTTGTTTCGGGTGGAAGGTAGGTCCCTGCTTGGACAAAACATCCAAGGAATTCCAAGGGGAAGGAAAAGAATTTTGATAAGATGAGCAAAATTCCTCAGACATACTCTGCTGCATACTTCTAGGTTGCCACCGAACCCTTCCTAAAGTGCCATATGTGTTGAGTGGAGATACCCGCATAAGCAAACTATTTTAGAAACTAAGAGAGTTTCAGTACGACAAGTGAAATTTCTGAGAGATATTTTACACACCCTTAGAGTAGTGTCAAGCCCTACCCAGTGTCTGGCGTTAAGTTCTTATTTATTTTTTATTTACAGAATTTCTAGGCTGTTCACTTAGTCATAAATAATTCCTTTTCTTTTAGAAGTGCACATCCATGGAACCAGTGCAACAGAACTCCCCAAACAGAGAAGGGTCAAGGAAGGATACACAAGTTTTAATTATCTGTTTACAGATGCATGTGTCATTGTGTGGTTCCTTAAAGCTTGTAGGGAAGCTGGTAGCATCTGATGGTGGGAGGGAGCTGCACAGATGCAGACTAGAAAGTGGGTGGGAGCTGCAGATATGCAAATTAGGTTCTACCAGGTACTGAGATGTTTTCAGCTTCCACCTGGGACTAGGGATATCCGAGAAATCTGCAATGGGGTCAAATGAGTTTAGATCTCTATGAATCTGACTGCACATTTGGCAGTAGATCAGCTTTTCAGTAGAATAATGTGAAAAACAGTGGTTGTAAAGAATTAGAGACCCTTTCTCCTGTTTTAGGATGTATCTTTCAGTCTAGAGAAATTACATTTTAAATGAAAATAAATTGTTTTCAAACTGATATGTAACTATCTCACACTGACTCATATCTACCTATTGATCAATGGATCAATCAATAAATCTAGATATACATACACACACCAAACTCTCACATTCTCTGAAAAAAATAGATTTCTGAGTGGAGGAACAGTCTTTAGTTTGAAAGTAAAGACGGCTGAATCATGTGTATTAAATATCTTCCTAAATATTAAATGCTCACTGAAAATCACCCACAAGGCTTTCTTTCTGTGCTTCATTGCTTTTAACGGAAAGCCTTGCCTGTTGGGGAATCTAACCATATGGTGTTTAATACATTCATATATTTGTGGAGGGTTTTTTGTTGTTGTTATTTCTTTCTTTTTCAAAAACCACATTAAATTATTATGCATGGTTACATTAACACAGTAGTGGCCCACTGCATGGGTTGTGTAAAACATAAAAACTAAAGGCATCTTCCTATTTAAATGAAGAACTACTACACTTATTATAGGGCTGGATTTTGGGTTGCAACAAGATTCCAATCAGGCTCCTGCAAACCAGCCTCCGAGGTTCTCAAGGGCTCTCACATTAAGAGAGACTTTGAATCTTCTTTCATTGGAAGCCTCTTTGAAATGCAAAACTGAAAATTTCTATAAATGCATGGAGTGTCTTGGGACTTAAGCAAAGAGAAAACACTCATTTTCTAAAATAATAGTTGCAGGGAGGGGGAACCTTGGAAGCCACACCATTGAAACCAGCAGGACCTCACTCATGACAAACATGCATCATTGATTTTAATTCTATTTAAATTCAGTCAAGGTAGTTTGGATTATGGATATCTACACTACTGCTTTAAAATTGTTTACAATAGTAGTAACAACTAATCATGGTGGCCACATAACCATGGTTTAAACACGCTTACTAACCACTTGCTGCAAAAGGGCTAGTGGGGCTTTGTTGAGGTATTACGAGGCGACATTAGCATCTGGGGGGCCTTCTCCTGGCCTCTTGAAGCATGCCTTCCCTGGCCTCTCCTGGTGCATGGCTTCCATCAGAGAGGCCCCCAGCAGAGCGATTCCGTTTTGCTCTTGCTGCCAGGAGCAACGGTGCTTTCTCAGAGGCAGTAGTTCTTTGGTGAGGCTGTGGAGCAACTGTAGAGCAGCCGGAGGACCGTTCCCACTATGTCTGAATCCCCCTATGGATCCTTACTCAAAGACCCCCTCAATTCGGTGCTTATTGCTTGACACATTAGGGTGTGCCTCAACACACCCAGCACATCCCTTGTGCACACCTTTGATTATGTGTATGTTGTTGTCAGCTGTTGTTTAAGGGAGATGAATATGAGAAACTGTGAAATCTCTAAACCATCAAGAGAGTCTACACAATCTTTCTTCTCAGTGTGAAGTCACAGAGACTGCTCAATTCTACTCATAAGAAACCTCTCACTTGCCAGAGATGCTGCACTATTCTTTCCCCAGTCCAGGGAACCATGGCAGCGACTCTGGGCTTCACTGACGCTGTTGCACATGCAGTATGAGGCAGTTTGCGTGATGATAGAGAGTGGAGGAGAACCTTAATGTTCAGCACTGGGAGGCAGTGATCGAGGAGAGGCACAGCTGGCACCATGCCAGTGCATGGTTCCTGAATGGAAAGCTGCCTTGGGCAGGATCTACACTACTGCTTTAAAATGGTTTACAACAGTAGTAACAACTGTTGGGGCCCAGGACACACTCCATTTACAGTTTTCAAACCATTTTCAGTGTCATCTCCTGCTTTGTGTAGATCTGGCCGAGTAGCAGGATGCTTCTACAAAAGCTTCCTCTGTTGTCACACAACAGCTGTCAGGAATTTCAGCTAGTGATCCATCTCACCAAAACCGCTGCACACAGTGCTGTACACATACATCATTTTACCTCTTACTGAATCATGGCCAGGGCATATAATAGGCTGCATTATAGGTACACCTTTGGCAGTTTCTAAAATAACGGTATTATTAAAAGCTTGTCTTTTATCAGATTTTAGGCTTCAGGGAAAATCTAGTCTATTGAAGCCACAAAATCTAGTCTTGCTAAGACAACAACAAAAGACTTGTGCTATTTGTCAATTAAAAATTGACAAGTTCCAAAAGACTTTTATTTTTGTCTCAGTAAGACCAGAATTTGTGACTTCAATTAAAAAGCCCCTGAGAAGTCACAAGGCTGTTGTTCTTGAGGTCACAGACTAACCCAGCTACCCTCTGGAACTTGAAATGCAGGAACAGGTCTCATTTATCTCAAAACTCCAGATTTCAGCCTCCATCTTTGGCTTCTGTAGCTTTGAAACAATTAGTGCGTGTGTGCGTGTATGTGTGTGTTCTGTTCAAGGTTGTTATGGATCTACATCATAGGTGTAAAATACTTGGAAGCTGTTTTCTTACCTCAGTGAATGTTTTATGCTTATTCATGAAATGCCTGTTGTGGACAATGCACTCTGACATATGCATATTTTGACCAGGAAAAAGCAATTACTTAGTGTGAATAAAAAAATGATGCTTTTTAGGGACTCCCTACACCTGCCCTGACAGAACTTGTCACATTGAGGCTCATGTAGTGAAGTTGAAAAATGCTGATAACAAGTCAACCCTGCAGTTTAGCAGCAACTCAGCATTAGGGTTGATGCCTTGTTGGCCGGAGATGGCTGAGCTACGTAAGGGTGAAATGGGAAGCAGCAGCTAAGTTTTCAGTGTAACAAA
This sequence comes from Anniella stebbinsi, assembly GCA_029215795.1. Taxonomy (NCBI): domain Eukaryota; kingdom Metazoa; phylum Chordata; class Lepidosauria; order Squamata; family Anniellidae; genus Anniella; species Anniella stebbinsi. Next base: position 54,997,084 of record JARDYH010000003.1, read on the forward strand.
CATGCAGCCTCCCATAGGACAGGCTCAGGATGCCTCACAGGAGTTGGGTGTAGGGACAGATGGGCCAGTATGTTTCTTGCCTGGGTTGGTTTTGCATGTGTTCATCCATCCTATATCTACATCAATCTGTGATGTTTTTTAAAAAATCTTGAAAAGTTTCTTTTAAATGTGGGCATATTTTCCCACAAAATATGCATTTTGTATGCATTTTATCAAAATAATAATAATAATAATAATAATAATTAATAATACATTTATATCTCACCTTTTTTCCTCTTGCAAGGAATCCAAGGCAGCTTACATAATTCTCTTCCTCTCCATTTTATCCTCACAATTTCCCTGTGCAGTAAACTGGCTGAGATTCAGTGACTGGCCCAAAGGTACTCAGTGAGCTTCATGGCCAAGTGAGGTCTAGAACCAGGGTCTGCCCCATCCCAGTCCAAAACTCTAACCACTATACCACACTGGCTCTCATTATAATATGCATATTAGTATGCATATTTTGAGCTGGGAACTGTACTGCAAAATTCAGGGATATGTGAAAACCAAAAGATAACTGCATTTCAATTGGGTCCAGGAAATGAGAATCAGGTCAGTCTATTTTTAAATGTGGATGACACATCATCCTCTAGCATCTCTAGTGGTGAGCAGGGTGGAGCCTTGTCAAGCCTGCTTTTTCAAAGCCATAGAGGATCTCCCCATTTTTCTCCAGCCAATCAGAGTGAATGAGAGGGGAGAAGCAGAAACAGATAAATCAAAGGCCACAGGAAAAGCAATGAAATGAGGTGGTGGGGAGAGAATGGTCCCCGGCCAACCCAATTTCTGAGGTGCCAAAAGGAGAGGTGCAGGCACACAGGGGAATGGAGTGGCTCCAATCAACCACAGTATTACAACTATTTCTCATTTAGATTTGGCACTCTTGTTTTGCAAACAGCTTTTACAACAACCTTCTAAATAATGTGCATTTTACAGTGTGGGTGTACACACATATAATTTTGTTTTAGTACAATGTAAGCAACAACAGTGGTGTTGAGAATAATCACTATGACTCACTCTCACCTTGAGGAGCTTCAGTGTACATATAGAGCTCTGGTGCATCCAGATTGCCATAATTAAGGGACTGGATTTGCCTACAAAGAAAAAAATGTTTATTGAACTAATTTATCCACTGAAATGAATGGGGTGGACATTAAGTGTGTGGGATCTCTGAATATACATTCCTGAGCCGATGTGGCCAAAATGTCAGGAATGCTGCAGATAGGGATGTATGGGAAATTCATTTCAGTTTGTTTTTTACCCAGGATTTACAGTTTGCACCTTCCAGGTTGAAGACAGACTCAGACACAATCTGTGGTTGAAGTCTGTATATTTCAAAACTTGCAATGTGTTTTGTGGATGCCCCCCCCCCAAAAGAGTATACAACATGTGTATATTTTAAAATGCACATGAATAATGTGTACATATTGAAAAAAGTGCACAAATACAGTTTAATCAATGGGAGAACAATGCATGCATTTCAAAGATGTGCACAATTAATGTGTACATTTGAAAAATACACATGAAAACAGTTATTCAAGCACAAAGAAAAAAGGACTTGGGTTGGAGCGAGCTTTGAGATGGAATTTGGAGAACACTGGGTAGCTCGTGTTTTGCTGATCCGCACATCCCTATGGCAGTGCATACACAAAAAGTAAAACAATTCAAATGACTCTTGCTCTATTTATTCGGGTTTGGCACAAGGAAGAAACTAACAGTAGAGACAGATTGGACTTAAATAAACTCACGAAAAGGAAAAGGTTTTTTTACTTGTATTTTAAACTAGTGGCAACATTAAATGTGAATGTAATAATGAGCCAATTTAGGGTCCCAAGGCATGAATTAGGTCCAAATGGTGAGGGTCATGTAGGCTTATGAGTGTGAAGTGAATTGCAAATTGCATTTGAGGGGTTGGCAGAAGGCCTCCTGCCCTAGATATCTGAAGCAATTTTCAGCTGCTCTCAGGCAGATTCTGAGCTCCGCAGGACCTCTGTTGTTGTGATGGCTCTTTATGCTCCCATGAGGCTGTCATTTGGCCAGTGCCAGGCGTTTGGGATGAATGAATAATTCTGACAGCTTCAGATCCTTGTAGGAATGCAAGCTGTTGGGGAGAACAGCTTTGTGTTTTGGATATATGCTTCTGAGTCAGCTCTTGAAGATGTGGAATCACTATTGGGATTGTCAGGATAAATCACATGTGGCTTTTCTACATGTTTTTGTGTGGCTATCATAGTATCCAGCTGAAATAATAATAATAATAATAATAATAATAATAATAATAATAATACATTTATTTCTTACCCGCCTCTCCCTCTGGATCGAGGCAGGGAACAACATTAAATACAAAACAGCATAAAATACATAAAACTGATTAAAAACATATACAACTAACGAATTATTAAAAACATGTAAAACATTATTAAAAAGCATCTTAAAATTCAACTGGGTAGGCCTGCTGGAAGAGATCAGTCTTTATGGCTTTCTTAAATTCTGGGACACTGTTTAGTTGGCGAATCTCTCCCGGCAGGCCATTCCACAGTCTGGGAGTGGCAGAAGAGAAGGTCCTCTGGGTAACAGTTGTCAGCCTAGTTTTTGCTGACTGGAGTAAGTTCTTCCCAGAAGACCTGAGTGTGCAGGGTGGATTGTACAGGAGAAAGTGATCCCGCAGGTAACCTGGACCCAAACCATGTAGGGCTTTAAAGGGAATAACCAACACTTTATATTTCACCCAGAAATTAATTGGCAGCCAGTGAAGGGATTTTAAAATTGGTGTAATATGGTCACCTCTAGGTATATTAGTGACCAACCTGGCTGCTATATTTTGAACTAATTGTAGTTTTCAGACTAGGCACAAAGGCACTATGTACAGCACATTGCAGAAGTCGAACCTCGAAGTTACTAGTGCTTGAACTACTGTCTTTAGGTCTTCCAACTCTAGAAAGAGGTGCAGCTGGCGAAAGCCACCTATGCCAGTTAATTACACTCTCTGGACAAATACATCTGATCTGATTTAAGTTTACTCAGAAGTAAATGCCACTGAATCCAACAATGCTTATTCCCAAGTAAGTATGCATTGTATGTGAGACTCAGATCATTGAGCAGTATAAAATGTGACAGAAATATGGTATTTTCATCTGCTGTATACAATCCATTGTCAGTTTAATTTTATTTCTTTGCCCTTTTTTACCCCCAAATCTCAGTATATTGTTTAATCAAACTCTTAAAAATGTATGTAATCAGAATATTTCAGCAATTGTCAATTAAACCAACCCCTTTACGTTCTGTTACAAAAATAGTGGGTGGGTACATTTTTACATTGCATTCATCTTGAGAAATCTGCTTCATGTCCTTTGAAATGTGACGCTGCTGAGATAAACAAATAGGATATCATTTTCTTTTCATGCTTGTCGAACCCTATGAAAGAAAGAACAGAACCGTATGGAAATTGCTGCTATGCAATGTAAGAGCAGGCTGCTTTACTTTGTGGCATGGGGCCTGCCTCTCAATGTATTCAAAAGCTTGTCACACAATGGTCTCTTGACTGAAATATATCACAATCCAGGAGGCAAACGTGATTCCATTATCATAAAAAAGGTACAACTGCTTTTCCAGCTCCCTGTGGTATGCAATCATTATTTATGTTGCATGTTGTATGATCATCCCTCTTTGTCCTCCCTCTTCAGCCATTACCCCCAAAGCATACCATCATGCAGACAATGTATTTTTTCCTTGAATCCACAAGAGCTGTGGACAGGGAAAATCGAGCCATCTCCCCCTTCATCTCACCTGAAAGAAGCAATTGCTAGATTTGATTGCCCCTTTCTCAACATCCCCTACCTACTGCAACTCACTTCATTGGCTAGGGGGTCTTTTGCTGTCACTCTACTCATTTTTGAGATGCACCCCATAAAAATAAGGGTTTTAAGCCTACTTTGTCTTTTGTCCTTGTTCTTCCCCAGAGAAAGTCTGCTGTACTCCTTGTGGACAGACACATGGCTTGGCATACCAAAGGACACTTCACCTCATGTGTAAGTGATGAGAACTATGTTAGGATCTCTAAGTGTAACATTTTAATTAGACGCCACTGTTCTGCTTAATTTTGAATGCAACCACCCTTGCTAAACAGGGTTTCCAGAAGTCAACTGTACTGGCAGATGAATATGTCTTCAACAATGATGATGGGACAGAATCCTCCATTATATCTGAAAGCAGCAGGCTAACTTAGGGGTGCAGAGCAGGCCGCAAAACACACAGGTCTCCTTTCCAACATCTTGCTGCCACCTCCCAGTCAGTGTCTGTCAGATGAGGCAATGGCTCCACTCTGCCTAATGGTAGGGCTGACCCTGTTTCAAAATACAGGAACTAGAGAAAGGGTGACTGCATCTTCAAAAGAAGTTATTTAGATAGATAGTTGAGAAAGGACTAGAATAGCAAGCTTGACAAAACTCCTCTTTCATGGTATAGTTCTGTAACTCTGAAAACCTTCAGGCTTTAGAGTCAGGAAGAAATTGGAAGTGGTATTAGCCATTTTGTAAGTAATTTAACAGTGCTTCTTTGCATGTTCTCCCTCAAGAGGAGCAAGATGTGAGTGTGTTCTGGACAATTACACAGTGTATATGGCCTAGGGTGACCATAATTGGGAAACCAACAAAAAGTACACTTAGTGGCAGGGGGAATGTTGCACTTTCTGGACACCCCGGAAAGCACTTTACCCCCTCCTTTGCTTCAATTGTAGCGAAGGAGAGGAAAACATGTCATTCCCGTCCCCCCCCCCCCACTGCTCCAATCGGGGCCTTTTCTTTAACGTCTGGCAATAGCATGCTTTCCCCTTTAAGGCCCCGATTGGAGGAGTGGGGGGAGGAAATGAAGGCATTAAAGGGGAGAACATGTAATTCCAGGACATTATAGAAAATTACAGAAAATCCCCCGACACCCTGGATAGAAGAAAAAACAGGACAAATTCAGGGAAATCCTGGCAGTTAGTCACCCTATCATTATACAGTGTGCTAGTATGACTGTATAAATATAATACAAAACATGTATTATAGTAAAACAAAACAAAAACATTGAGTGCCCTATTTTATCTTTTTTCAATTTAAACCTTTTTATTTTTCAAACAAAAATAAAACACAGACAATACAACAATATAACATACAACATTAAAATGGACTTCCGAATTTCTCCAACATACAAAAATATCTACGTTTTCTTAATGCTTTATCAAAATAAGCCAAATAAAAAAATGAAACGAAATAGTGAGTGAATTTCCCGACTTCCCTATCTTTATCAATTGTTTTTCTTCCAATTTAATCGCTGAATCCACATGCAAATATGTCCTTCCCTTCTCTCTCTTTTAAAAAGTCTATCAAAGGTTTCCATTCCTCTGTGAACCTGGTTGTTGTTTTATCTTTTATTATCGCAGTGACTTTTGCCATTTCTGCCATTTCTGTAATTTTCAACAGCCATTCCTCCTCTGTTGGTACTTTCTCAGTCTTCCAATTCTGGTCATATATTAATCTTGCTGCCGTTGTCATGTATAAGAATAAAGTTCCATAACCTTGCGTCAACTGTTCATCTATTATCCCCAACAAAAAGTACTTTGGACGTAGTTGTATTTTAATCTTCAATACATTTTGCATCAATTTATGCATTTGTGTCCAAAAGGATTTTGCTTTTTTTACATGTCCACCATAGATGATAAAAAGTTCCTTCCTGTTCTTCACATTTCCAGCACCTTCCCGATATCCCTTTATACATTTTTGCCAATTTTGATGGAGATATATACTATCTATACATCATTTTGTAAAAAATTTCTTTCAATCTGGCACATAATGTTAATTTCAAACCTCTCAACCACATATCCTCCCACTGGTCTATAGTAATGTTATATCCAAAATTTTGAGCCCACTTTATCATACAATCTTTTATCTGTTCATCTTCAGTCTCATACTTTAACAAAAGTTTATATGTCTGAAATAACATGGTCATCATTTGTACATAAGAGTTTCTCAAATTCAGATTTTGTACATTCAAAACCCCATTTTTTAAAATTTATCTTAAACCTTTCCATCATTTGTAAATATGAGAACCACTGACAAACATTTCCTTCACTCAGTAACTCCCCTCTCTTGATTTCATTTTAACATCTCCTTCTGTTATTTCTAAAATCTCATTATACATCAACCATTTATTCGTGCTTGCCAATTCTCTTCTGTAAAAAAGCCTCCTGTGAGTAAATCCATAATGGCGTTTTCTGACATAGTCTGGGTTTATGTTTAATCCATATTCTCAAAATCGCTCGTCTCACATAATGATTATTAAATTCTACATTCACTTTAGCTTTATCATACCACAGATACCCATGCCAACCAAATCTTAGATCATGTCCCTCTAATTCCAGTAATCTTCTATTTTTCATCAACATCCACTCCTTCATCCATATCAAGCAACAGGCAGAGAAATACATCCTCAAATCCAGCAAACCCAAACCTCCTCTCTCTTTAGCATCTTGTAATATTTTAAACTCCACCCTTGGTTTTTTGGATTGCCATATAAATTTAGAAATCTCTCCCTGCCATTGCCTGAATGGTAACTCTGAAGTTACAATAGGTATTGTCTGAAATAGATACAACATTCTTGGCAAAACATTCATCTTAATTGTTGCAATACTCCCCATCAAAGACATTTGAAGTTTTTCCCATCTTATTAAATCTTGTTTAACATCATTCCAGACCGTAACATAATTATTATGAAACAGCATACAATTCATGTTTGTCAAGTTTATGCCCAAGTATTTCACCTTCTTTTCTACTTCAAAACCTGTTTTTTCTGCCACCTTTATTTGATTTTGCTTATTCATATTTTTGTAAGTATCTTAGTCTTTTGTTTATTAACCTTGAAACCTGCTAATACACCAAATCCATTCAACTTATTCATTAAAGTTTCAATTCCACTCAGTGGATTCTCTAAAGTAAACATCAGCTCATCTGCAAAAGCTCTTAACTTGTAAGATTCTTTTCTAATTTTTATTGCTCCAATTTTTTCTTCTTGTCTTACAGACACCAAGATAAATAACAAAGGTGACATTGGACAGCCCTGTCTAGTCCTTCTTGCAATCTTACATGGTTTCGACAAATCTCCATTAATAATGATCTGTGCACTCTGTTCAGTATAAATTGACTTCACCCACGTTGTGAAATTAGACCCAAAGTCCATTGCTTCCAAAACTTTAAACAAAAAGACCCCATTAAGATTGTCAAAAGCCTTCTCCATGTCCAAAAAAATCAAAGCCGCTTGTTTTTCTGGATGTTTATCCAAATATTCTACAATATTCAATACAACTGTTATGTTATCATTTATCTGTCTTTTCGGTAAAAATCCACATTAATCTTCATAAATAAATTCCCGCAACGCAAACTTCAACCTTTCCGCCAATATTGATGCAAACAACTTGTAATAGTTGTTCAACAGCGATATTGGCCTATAATTTTTAGTCAAAGTTAGGTCCTGATCTTCTTTAGGTATCAACGGTATATATGCTGTTTTCCACGTCTCTGGTATCTTCCCCTATTTCAAAATAGAGTTCATCATACTTTGCAAAGGTAATAATAATTCCTTCTCAAAATTTTTGTAATATGTACCTGGAAGACCATCCGGTCCTGGTGTTTTCCCCAATTTTATTCTTTTTATAGCTGCAACCATTTCAGCCATAGTGATCTCTCCATTTATCATTTGTTTCTGATCCAAAGAAATTTTAGGCAAATTCTATTTCTGTAAATATGTATCTATTCTATCCAATGGCATCTCATGTTTCTTATATAAATTTGAATAATACTGCCAGAATATTCTTTGTATCTTCACATCATCCATTATTTCCATATCATCCTCCTGAATTTTCACTATTGTCTTTTTTTCTTTTTCTTTCCTCAGTTTGTAAGCTAGCCATTTTCCTGGTTTATTCGCACCTTCAAATTGTTTTACAAAATTTAACTTCCGTTACATTTCTCTGACCATCAACATAGACAGTTGCTGTTGCAATATCTTGATCTGGTGGCTGATCCTCGCCTTTCTTGGTTTGCTTTTTAACTCCTCTTCCTTCTTTTTAATCTCATCTGTAATAGCTTTCATTTTTTCCTGTCTTTCCCTCTTAATTTGACTATTCTTCTGAATAAAATATCCTCTTATAAAAGCTTTACTTGTGTCCCAGACCGTACTTTGGTTAACACCTTTATTCAAATTCAGCTCAAAAAATTCCTTAATTTTTTTCGACCTTCTTCCACCACCGCTTTATTTTGTAGTAAAGATTCATTTAATCTCCATCTGAACATACTTTTTTTTCCAGAACCATCAATACTGAGTTATGATCCGAAAAAGATTTTGACAAAATCTCTATGTTCTTTACTTTTGTAGGTATTGTCTTGGACGTCAAAATCATATCTATTCTTGAAAAAGATTTATGTCTATCTGAGAAATAATTATATTCCTTGGAGCCACCATTTCTATGTCTCCATACATCAACCAGACCTAAATTGTCCACCAGATCAAAAAAACTTTTTGGAAGCTTTCCCTGTTGACCTTTGATGTCTTTCTCCAAATGTTTATCAATTTGTGGTGATATCACTCCATTCCAATCACCCAAGAGACACCAGCTATCACTTGAAATGTCCACCAGTCTATGTAACAATTGTTCATAAAATTTTGCTTTTTGTTCATCGGGAGCATATACCACCAATACCATAATTTCCACTCCGTCTACAATAGTTTTCACACCCACAAAAGTCCTTGTTCATCAGATATAACTAATTCTGGTTTTAAATGGGGTTTAATATACAAGACCACCCCCAACTTTTTCTTTGTACTCACAGATATAAATTCTTCTCCCAAGTCTTTATTGTGCAGATATTTTATATCTTTTTTTCAAATATGAGTTTCTTGTAAACAGACAATGTCCAATTTCAGCTTCTTTAGATGGTAAAATATTTTTTCCTCTTTTGTGGTGAACTTAGTCCATTTATATTCCATGATAAATATTTGTAATCCATATTTAGGTTATTATTATGTATCAATAAGAATCTTTATATCAAACAAATTTTACATATTTGAAGTTTCTCCTTCTCTTGGGTCCCTTTCATCAACTTGTATTTCCTCCAATTCTTTTTTATATTTCTCCATAAAGTATCTTGCTTTTTCCACTGAGTTCAGCTTATATCTTTCCCCAGCAAAAGTCAAAGTCGGTCCTTCAGGTATTTCCCATCTGAAAACAATCTTTTATTGTTTCAGAATCATTATCAAAAACTCGTAGTCCTTCCTTCTAGCTCTTATCCTTGTTGGTACTTCTTTTAAGACAACAATATCCTTTCCATCAATTTTTACTTTATCCCGATTGTGACGTTGTAAAATCTTGTCTCTACTGGATTTTCTCACAAAATATACCATAATATCTCTTGGCAGTTTCTTTGTCTTTGCATAAACAGAGTTTCTTCTATATACTCTGTCTATCTCAGTTTCCATCCTGTCTTCCTCCCAGTCCAATAAATCTGCTAATATTTTTATGATCTCTTCTCTGAGGTCACCTGGTTTTTCTATGACATTCCTCAACCTTAGGCATTTTTCCATTTCTCTCTGTTCCAAAAGAGCCACTGTATCTTTTTCCCGTTCAGTTTGAAACTGTAAAATTTGTGTTTTATGATCCAAGGTTTGCACTTTATCTTCTGTCTCCTTGACATCCTTCTTTAATTGTTTAACTGCCATATCTATTTGATTAATCTCTTTAATCAAATCATCTTTAGTCTCCTTAAGTTTCCCCTCCATAGCCAAAAATTAATCATCTATCTTCTTTGAGGAGGCATCCATTTTAGCCTCCAAACGACTAGATATGTCCATCATTGTTGTCAAAATTCTATCTAATGCCTTCTTAGTTTCATCAGCAGGTGGCGCCATAGCTGAATCAAATGAACCTTTTCTGGTAACTCGCTTTCCCGTCATATTTCCATAGCAACCTTCTTATCTACTGTTTAGGAACACCCAGAAAGTGAAAGTCAACATGAAAAAAGCAGACTCCCCATAGACAGACTCTGTAAATTTCCACTGTTTACTTCAAAGCCTCTCTGTTCGCAGTTCAAAGCCACCCAATGGAATCCTTTTTTCTCCACTTTTAAAGTTAAATATTCAATTCAGCTTACTTTCAATTGCATGCAATTCCTTTCTGTCATGAATGTTTGCATTTACATATCTTATAAAGAAAGTCTGTGTTCACCCACCATAAAAAGGTATGTTGTTTTCTCTTGATTTTGTCGCGTTGAAATCCCCCCCGTCTTCCTTTAATTTTGTTGTTACATAATCAATCAGTCTCGGGGAATGGATATTGGTGGATCTTAACCCTTTGCCCAGGGTGACAGTGTGATTTACAGATGTCTGGTTCCTTATCTCCCCGCTGTCTCTTTCGTCGAAGCTCCCTTCGTTGAATTTCACGGCTCCGGAGATTAATGAGACAACTTACGACCTGCTCCAGCCAAGACCCCTTTGATCTGGGGTCATAAATTCCATCCAGCAACCACTTAGACAGTATTTAATACACACTGTTCTTCTCAGCTAAGTAGCTGAGATGCTTCAACCCCCTATATCTCCACTGGAAGTCCCCTATTCTATTTTTAATGTAATAATCAATAAATCTTGAACACTGAAATATGTAATCCTAGTGAGACTGAATTTTAAGTAAACATTCTTAAAGCTGGCTGGAAATCTCATTGATTTCAATAGGATTTCATCATGCTTCACTTTTTATGGACCTATGTGCATTGATACACTAAACAGAACAAAACAGTCTTCCAAAGATAGTTAATATTTTTGTCCCTTTCCCCACAACCAACCCATTACCCTCATGACCTGAACAGAAAATGAACTATACATAAGTCCTGTGGACAACATTGCCTTTGACTTATCTTCCACTCATATTATTGATGGAATCTGGTGTACTATTAAATATTATAGTATGCTGGATGCTATGCAGCACATAGAAGTGGCACATCCAGTGTCCAGATGAAACATATTCTATGGGAAAAAGAGGAACAGGCAGGGAGGCCAGAGACTGACAAGGAGCAAGGTTCTGGTTTTCCTCTGATGCATTCTGAAAGAGACACATGAGATGCACTTTGTTATGTTAATTTGCTAGGTTACAAAAACAAACAAACCATTCCCTTCCATTCAATCGTTTACAGAATAGCTGCCACATTAGTCTGGAGAGTTACCCATTATGGTACCGACTGATCATTAGATGGGAGAATTAGCCCCATCCCTGGCTCTACCATTTGGTCTGGGGAGGAGGTGGGGAGGAGAATCGCCATGATATCTCTAATCATAGATTTAAAATAGAAAGGTGATGCCCCTTGTTATTCCCCTGGGCACTGCTCTGCATCCAAAGAGAGATGGTGAGTGGAGTGTAGGGGAATCCTGCTGTTCCCTCCCATACTTAGTATGCTGCTTCCCTTCCCAATCTGGAGGGAGGAAGGCATACTAGGTGCTTGGGTAAGTCAGTCCTTGGCCAAAGCAGCCAGAACATTAGCCAGAGGGTTTTGCCTGCTCCCATCATTCCCAATGGGGAAAGATGAAGAGCGTACAAAACTGGTCTTTAGCCAAAATAGCAGTTGGAGATACTCCAGTCAGCATTTCAGCTGGAGAATGATGACATTGGCTGGTCCAGTTGTAGTGATGCTAGAGAAATCTGAGACATACTAAAATGAGTTTGGGTTTCTAAGAATGTGGCCTGCAAAATCCGCTGCAGTCCAACCTCCTGGGGTTGCATGGAGTCCCTGGACCTTTGGATCTTCTTCTTCTTCTTCTTCTTCTTCTTCTTCTTCTTCTTCTTCTTCTTCTTCTTGTTACTTTCCTAAAATTAATGCAAATTAATTCATAGGAAAATACAGAGGTTTCTGCTGAGACATATGCCATCCTGGAAATATATGCAGGGAAAAGTTGAATAGAAAGGAGGACAATGCCCTAAATAATACATGCTAATATAATTTGCATTAATTGTTTTGAACCCTCTTACATAATTATTTGCATATTTTCCACTTACTGGGGTGGGGGTGGGGAAATCAAACCCATCTGTGAACAGAGGCTGGAATGAATGACATTGTGCAATCCATGAAACATACACAGGACAGATTTCACAATAAGACCTGTTCTTCACCCCTGCCATAATAGATGCCCTGTTGGGAACATTTTGCAAATGAATATGGAGTGGAAACAAAGTGCAAGGTGTAGCCTCAAGATGCTTGTGCACCTGTGCATTTTACATTACTTAGAGAAGTACCTTCTGAGAAACATGGGAGTGAGCTAGCTCCCTGCAATATTCATATACTATTATTATACTTCTTTTGGAAGGCTTAGGGTCCAGGACTATATTGGATAATATGTTCAAATTGTATTCATTTGTTGTGACTGAAAAAGCAAAATGATACCTGCATGCCTTAGACAAACCTGGCACATTGAGGAAGTATAATCAGTGAGGAAAGAAAGAAAACAGAAGATAGAAGGATGAGAAATCATTAATCAAAAATTGTATCCAACAATACACATGTAACCTAAAAGTGTTCATAACATGATGATTCCATATTATTTAAACATACTTCTCAAATACAAATGCCATAGTATGGTATTCCTCTATAGACGAGTGATTTCCTGCGAAAAACATAAAGAAATATTGGAATATCATGCTCTGACATTCTTTTGTTTTATTTTGGATGTTTCCATTTTGGAATGCAAGTATCTATATGTGAGCTATTATTGGTGGTTTTCTATTTGAAATGTGGACAGAATCATAACAAACATAAAAAAACCTTTAAAAACATGTCTCTTGGCAAACAATTGAAGGATTCTGTTATTTTTATCTGACATTCACAGAGTACACTTGATCATGAACCAGACAACAAAATGAATTTGGTACCAGCTTTGCCTGCCTTTAAAGTTTCTAGGTGACACATATCACAGGTTTTCGTTCTCTAAAAAAAATTGGGTTTCTGTGTAAGGACAAAAGATATGGTCATTGGTCTAAAATGGGAAGTGAGAACTCTACTGCCATGATATCCTGCAAGCACTAAACAGAAGGAAATTCATCAAGTTGTTTTCCAATTTAAGTTCACCATCCTATTGATGATTACCATGAACAATATCATAAATCACAGGTATATATGAATTGAATTCCAAATACAAGGGGAGACAGCTAAGATGATCCTCTAAGGTGGCATCCATATCTACTTTTTATAAGCTAGGAGGAGGAATGACAGTCTTGTCTCTATGGTGACATGCTATCATGGAACCACAGGCAGCTCAGAGTGTGGTGCTGGTGCATACATTCTGCTAAAGTAAAGGAAAAAGAACAGCAGACTTAGGAATGTAATAAATTGCTACAATATCTACGTATCAATATTTGACTGGATAGTTGCAGATTATAGGAATATTGATCATAGGAATCTTGGATGAAACATTATTGTATGATTTAAATACAGGGCATTTGCTGGGTTTGCAAACAGCAGGCTTTGCATTTTCCATCCAATGGCAGTCTCTCATGTCTCCCAGGAAGCTTTGGGGGCACATTAGGCAGCAATTGGATAGGGGAACTGAAAAGCCTTTGCATGCTGCACTTCAGATCCCAGCCAACATGTAGCCAACATCTAGTATATTAAATCAAGCACATTTAGAGTAGGTTTCTATCACATAAATCAAACCATTCTTTGCCCTGAAGATTTCCCAAGATGTTTACATGGTGAAGGTAATGATATGTTACTAATGTTAGTTTGCTAGCAGGTATTGATACTGCTTTATGCAGGTTGTATTGGTTCTGTCTGACCAACATTACAACAATTATTTTTACCAAATAATCAAAATAATGACATATCTTTCTTACATCAATACATTTTCATTAGCAAAGAAATGCCATTGTGCATGATAGTATTTGGCACAATATGAATAAATCAAATGTACATTTTAAAAGACTGTAACAGTTTATCTGTAACTGTTTTTTGTTAGGAAAGATAACAAATTTTGAGACATTTGAAAGTAATGACATAACCTGGATAAAGTAGTACCAATATCTGTTAGTAAACTACCATTAACTTTATCATGTACGTTTCTTAAATAATTTTTAGGCCAACAAAGGGCTTTCATTGATGCAATCACTGTGACAGAAAGTAACATTAACTCATTTTGAAAAAAGTTTAATAAGCATGCAATTCTGGATGACCTCCAGTTACACATGTAGGCTAAGAGGATAGTATACATGTATAACTGACCAACAAATATAAATATTCTTCTTGGTCCTGGAGACAAAGTGCACCACAGGAACATTGCACTTTACACTTATACCAAAGGGCATTGACAGTTGAACAAAGATTAAGACTTGAAATTAGAATATAGACTTTGTTATGAAAATATGTTAAATTATCAAATATATGACCTTGAAGTTTATTAGATTAACAAATTGGCTTGGGGCACCAGCTATCACACATATACATACACGTGTGTATGCATGTGTGTGATTGTTGTCGTCCCAAGGATATGGAAATAAAGAAACAAGAGTGGCAGAGTTAGGGAGGTTCCTGCCTTCACAAGCGGTTTTGGAAATTAAAGTTCAACAGGGCAAACTTGGCACAGAAATGACATGGAATTAGGCACATGAGGAGGAGAATGGATAGATGACAGAGAAAAAATGGAAAATGAGAGGGAGGGAGAGATTATAGTGCAGATACTGATTTCTTCCAGATAAAGATAGAAAGAGATTTGGAATGCTGTAAGACACTGTCCCAATCCATAGGTTATCCTTCTGTGATTCTGCAATGGAGAAATAGGGCTAGCAGGGTTCTTGCAGGTCCTTTAACCTTTGTAGATTCTAAGGCTTTGTGTTGGAAAGGTTTTGAGGACACTTGGTAGCCTGAGGAGCCTTGACTAGACTGATAGTAAAATGGCACACATGGATGCTGGAAAGGAAAATTAAGTGAAGAGGATAGGATTGAAAGGGAGCAGAGCTAACTTCAAGTACCTGGCTGAGCAAAGACTAACCAATATAACATCATTCATGGAAAAGCCACACATCCTGTTTTTGTTTTTAAATTACATGTGGGGCAGATATCATTTCCAAAAGAAAAGGGGATCTAGGATATGGAACTCCCTTGCCTTTGGTACACTGAGAATTCCATGTACAAAACAGTACAGTGGTTCTAGGTTGCAATGGGTGCCATATATAAACATTGGCTGGAGGTAATGTCTGTTTACTGCTGCTAATGTGTTTCCTGGTAATGGTGGTACTTCGTGAATGTAGAGATGTCTTGCCAGACCTCTGGATTGGCCAATTTAGAATTTACATTGGGTAGTTTAATTTGAATAGTTATTCAGTGATTGGAGAGACAGTTGCAGATTCCAGAGTTCACGTGCTTTTCATATAGCAGGGTCACTCATGTTGATTTAATTAAGTTAGAAGTCGGCAAGTATAATCCTAAACCTTGTTTAGCCAGACCTCTGGGAGAAGAAAATGAAGATTCTAAAGTCAAGGTGTGTGAAGTGGCGTAACTCTAACGTAACAGTGGGTTGGATCTAGATTTAGTCATACTTAAAGTAGACTCATCCAACTCAACTTCCATTGATTTCAATGGGTCTATTCTAAGCATGGCTAAATCTGGATCCATCCTTGTAATTTTAAAAATTGAAAGGAATTCAGATTACTTTCTGCATATTTACTATTACAAGTATGACCCAATATCAATTGAGATTGTTTTTAATAGTATACAGTAATACTTCTCAAAATGAGTGAATAAAACATTCATTCATTCATTACATTTCCCAACAGCCAAAGTCTCTGGGTGGTTCACAACATGATAACACATAAAATAAAGCCTTTAACATACAAAAGTTTAAATCAGTTTGTAACAATTAAAAACAATTAACAATAAAGCTACTAGGGCCCAATAAAAAAACTTACATTAAAAAGCTCCATTATATGCCTGTATTATAGCTGTAAAACAGATGAGTAAGAATAAAAATTTAATATTACTTATAGAGGGTACAATCCAGCCAAAGTTAAGCACTTCTAATTCTCATTTATTTCATTGCAGGACAGTTATGCAAATGCTAAATTCTTCCACTGGAATATATAGGACTTAAAATGGTTCACTTTGGCAGGATCTTGGCCATCGTTTATTAAAATTGTTTTATTTGCAAAGCTGCTGCTCAATCCCATTAAATATATACAATAGTAACTACATGAAAAAAACTTTTTGGTACCATAAAATATTTAATATGAGTGTACTATAATTATTTAGTGAATACATAGTTTAAAGATGAAAAATTGGGTTGTTTTAAAGAGCTATGCAATACAATCCTATGCATGTTTACTCAGAAGTAAATAGCAATGTTAAATAGGGCTTACTCCTACACAAGTGTTTAACAGCCATAAAGTGAGACTCTTTTACCCTATTGCAAATCATATTTTTCTTCCTCTATCTTCAGCTGTTTTCTCCTTCTATAAGCAGTGATCACGCAACAGAAAAACTCATTTGACCTTTCTGTTCCATGTGGTTACATTTTACTCCATGCATTTTCCTCTACATATGCATATCAAAAACAGCCCAGGTCTTGTCAAATCATATGTAAATAATAAGCAAGAGGAAAGAGAAGGGAAAGAAGAAGAAAAAAAACTAAGAAAAACATTCTTTACAAAGTGAAGTATTAAGAGTGACTAACGAAATGAATAATATGTTTGTGCTATCAAACTTTCGTCTGATAAGAATAAATGAAGTGAAACCTATAAATTAACCAAATTCTAGTGGATATATTTTGGTTTTAAGCAAGCTAAATAACTCCTGAACATTTTCAATATAAGGAGCACATCCAAATATTTTAATGTAGTCAAATTATTCCTCTATTTCCATGCATCTAACACTTGGAACATGCAGCAGTAGTGTGATATAGTCTGTGCTAGCCCCCTTCCGGCCTACGCAGCTCCAAAAACACAGCATGATGGAACCAATGAAGGCTCAGCAACCTGTGTGGGCATCTTTTTATACTGAGCACAGGAGTGTCCATATTCCTCCTCGCACACTGTAGTGCCAGATTGGTAGCATGGTAAGCTAGTTCCGGGATGGCATAATGCAACTCTTTCTGAATTCAAGGAAGCTATACAAATAGACGAGCCTTGTGTTTAAGGCCTCAAAGTTACTAATTATACAAGGGAGTGAGGAAGTGGTTATAGGAAAGGGCAGAATGTATGTCTAAGCTGATTTGGATGCAGGTGTATAGCCTGTTTTGGATGGGAATGCACTCCCCTTGAACTACTCAGGTTTGCAGCTTGGGAGTTCTCCCGGATTTAGCGTTGCTCCTGGATGACCATGTAGCAGATGTGGCTAAGAATGCTTTTCTCCGGCTTAGGAAGGTTGGTTCACCAGCTACACCCTTCATGCAGAAGGCAAATCTGGCCATTGTGACACATGTCTTAGGGCCGATCTACACACTAGGTTTGTAACATTTCATAAGGGCAATGAAAACTCTTTGGGCCACATGACGCACTCCCTTTAACGATGTATACCCGAGGTTTTTTAAAACTCACTTCAGCAATATACAACAGTTTTTACTTTTAATAAATCGTTTTAAGTAAAATAATGTGTCCTTCCTTACCGTTTGTGATTCGTGGGGGCAGTGCTTCATTGACCAGCGCCCAAATGCTTAGCAGTTGATTGGTGGGAAGAAAGAGGAAGTGGGTGAGTGAACTACAACACCCACAATGCCTAACCCTATACTCATTGAAAGCTAGTGAATGAAAGGAGAAGTAAGGAGGAAGTGGGTGACTGAACTACAACTCCCACAATTCTTTGCCCTAAACTCATTGTAAAAACGAAAGAGAAAGAGACGGACAGAAGAGTGTGTGAGACTTCACACACCGCTTTAAAGACTGAAGATTTTTTCTCCTGTAACGTGAGTATTCGTTAATGTGGCCTAAGACGTTTTAGAACGCACCTATCTGGAACGTTTTAAAATACAAGTTAAAACGTTCCAAGGTACTGTGTAGATAGGCCCTTAATCGCATCCAAACTGGACTACTGCAACACCCACTCTGGCACTGCAGTAGCACTGAAAAGTGCTTTGGAAATGCAACTAGTGCAAAATACAGCTGCAAGAATTCAGACTAGAAGTGTTTGGGGTTTTTTTGTTGTTGGTTGGTTGGTTGGTTGGTTTTTAAATCATGTGACTTCACTGCTGTAATAGTTGCTTGCTTATTTCGTCAGACCTTGAAAGCTTTTATTTTAAAATCAGTTTAACTGAGTTGTGTGCGTTGAGTGACAGGTTTTTGTTATACTGATTTTATTTTCTGTTGTTGGGTTGTTTTTAATGCTGCACTGTGTTTATCATTTACTTTTTATTGTGTTATTGTAAATTGCCCAGAGAATGCTATTATTAGGTGGCATAGAAATAATGTTGCTAAATAAGTAACCTTTTTGTAAAAAAATCACCAGTTGGTGTTTGATACTGTCTTTACTCATCCCTCCCATTTCCCACTTGTGCAGAACCTCTTCTTCACTGCTGCTGAATTATGCCTTGATGGTGCCTATGGTTCTTAGTGTGTCATTGCTGCCCTGTTGCACATGGCTGAACAATACATTTACAATATGTTGGCAGCTAAGGTGGCAGCAGTGGAAGCTGGTGGCTCCTGTGTCACTGGAGCAGTGAAGCCACTGAGTTTCAGTCACAACCAATCAGAACTCTGAAGGGGCTATCTAAGGTGTTGAACTATAGCCCCCAAAATTGGTTCAGCACCTTGGATAGCTCCTTTAGAGTTCCGACTGGAACCCAGAGTGGATTCACTGCCCCACTGACGTAAGAGCCGCCAGCATCCACTGGGTGGCAGTGGTGACAATACAGCACCCTACTAAGGCACTAGGCTGTGGCAAGAACTATAAGGAAATCTGAATCCCTGAGCCTATGTTGTAACTCAGCAAGGATACCTGTTTGTCCAGTCTGAAAATTGAAGCGGTTATGGATGTTTTAAATTATATATTTCAGGTGGCTTTTTTTTTTTTTTTTACTACTACCAGCACAGTGGGGTGACAGTTCAGGATTGGGCCTTTTCTGCCATAGTCCAGTTTTTATGAAACATCCTACCCAAGGAAGCTCATCTGGCACCGATACGATCATCTTTTCAGCACCAGGCAAAGATCTACTTGTATTTCCCCCAAGCATTTGGACATTAGTTATGGCCCAATTATTATGGGCTTCTTGGTAGTGTTCATTCCAGGCTCTGTGTGTGTGTTTGTGAAAGATTTTGTGTATTGTGGATAAATATTTTTTTTCTATTGTATTGGTTTTAGATTATGTTTTAATGATGTTTATTTTTATTATTGTGCTGATTGGGGTTTAAATCGATTTTAGTTTTTTCTGTTATAATAATTATGGATTTGTATTTGTGTGTGTAAGTCACTTTAAAACAGCTTTTTGAGTGAGAAGCAATGCATAAATTTACTAAATAGTTCTAACAACTCCCTTGGATATAGATGTTTCTAATAAATAAAAAAATCCAATACATGAGTATAATAATAATCTGCCTTTCTCTTTCAGAAATCCAGAGCAATATGCAATAAAGCAGCATTATTGAAGCAAGAATAAAAAAGGCAGACAAAAGCACTAGTATGGTAGGAAGACTTCTTTTGTGTGTATAAGTATGTGTGATCTGCTATGTAGCAGCTGGCAGAGGATTGATTGCTGGTAATGGGTTAGAAGTTAGTTCAGCATTTGAATCTAGCCCTTGGCAGCATAGCTTTTCTTTAAACAGGAAAGGATACTGCAGTGTAGAAGATTTCAGGCAAGAATGGATACTGATCCACAGGCAAATATTTTCACAAAGGAATCCACTCCACTGACATATCCTGCCTAAATTGCCAATAAGTAACCTGAGGAGGTAGAAATATTTCTCCACTGTGCCCAGTCTTCAGCACAGCTCAGCCCAATCAATTGTTTCAGATTTGAATAATTAAGGGTAGGGATAGCTGTAGACTTTTAGGATACATCAACAAATGGGAATACATCCAACAGTTCAGTTTCTAACCAATGCATTCATCCTATCTGCTTTAGTGCTTTTCAGTATATGCAAAGCTGAAGAGCACTCTGTTGGGATGAAAACATCTAGCTTGCATTCAGTTTTAAAGGCATTGCTTTCCCCCACCCCTTCTGGAACGTATCATTAGTTTTCCAGAGATTGTTAGACCCCTTATTGCCATGTTTAAAAATGTTCAGCCTGTGTATTTCACATGTCACTCCTGTCCTGTTGTTTAGTTCAATGGAGTCTAAAAATAAAGAGGAAAGTCTTCTAGTCATTCCAGTATAGCATTATGCAACATAACAAGCCTAAAAGCAAAACTGAATGGGGGAATGATTTCACGGCAGGTGCTCTGTAGCAGTGCAGTTGCCGACAAGGCCTCCTGGAGTAACAGATAATAAAACTGAAGCATACTTGGAGATTTGTGCTAGTCCATGCCAAACTAAATTAGAATTGTTGACTAGAGTGTGTAGAGGTATTGAAAGATCCAAAAACTCCATAAATCTTAGGTGGTTGAACACCAGGATTTAAGGTTTATACCAATCTCACAGAGAGTCTGAAAAGAATTGTTTCCCTTTGTGGAGCTAATGTGACCAAGGGCAGCCCAAGCTATCTTACTGGCTGAGGTGATGGACCAGAGGCCTCCCCCTCCCATTTCCAAAATTCCATGTACAGAAGCTGACTGGACATCAGTGGGGCTGAGAATCCACTTTGGGTTTCAGTCAGGATTCTAAAGGAACTATCTAAGGTATTGAAACCAACCCCCAAAAGAGGTCCGGCACCTGGATAGCTCTTTCAGAGTTCTGGCTGAAAACCAGAGCGGATTCACAGCCCTACTGACGTTGGAGCCACCAGCCTCCATTGACTAGCCATTCAGCACCAGTGAAGTGACAGTGTCTTCTACCAGAACTGAAGGCAGCTGGCTAGTTTGAGTGGAGTGGGAAGGGTTCAGGGAAGGCTGCATGACTTACACTACACAGTTGCATCCCTCCAACCTATTGCTGCCACTTCCTGCCTTCCAGCACCTGCTGCCTGAGGCAGCTGCCTCAACCTGCCCAATGGTAGGACCAGCCCTGTTTATGATACTCTCCCACCCCCTCTTAGATCACTTACTGTTCTCACTGTTTGGAACCATCTAGTACTGAGCATTGGGGGTTGGTGGGTTATAGGAATATTTTCAAAATCAGGGCACCCCTCCTGCCACTTCTACCGCCCCATAGCCAAAGCTCTCTGGGCGGTTTACAAAAATTAAAAAGATTGAGCATTAAAAAGACAATATACAAAACTTAAAACCATAAACATTAAACAGCTGTCATTAAAACACTTTAAAACATTTTAACTGTTAAGCCTGGCCACAATGTCAATCAAAACCTCAACTTTTTTTTTTAATAATTTTTATTAATTTCAACAATATAAAACATAATAATAAAACATGACTACATAAAATACAAACAATGCCTAATCCTCTACAACCCCCCCCCCCGTGCTCCCTACCCATGAGACCTTCTCTTGATCAATCTTCATCTTTCCAGAATTTTAATGACTCTTCTGAAGGATTTTGTCCCTTCCCCGATCTTAATACATATTCCAAAAAGGGACTCCATATTTCTCCAAAATCACTCTTGCTGGACATTCCCCTCTTTATTTTCATTTTACAAGTCAGCATATCATTCAACGCCATATCCCATATTTCTTTACACCATTCTTCTATTGTATAGCTTCCTTGTCCTTTCCAATATTTAGCAATCATTAATCTTGCGGGTGCCAGGAGGTTGTTTACCAATTCTCTCTTAGTTCCCTTCTCATTCGCTCTATCCCATATTGCTAGTAGAGCTATCTTTGGGTTTAATTCCAATTTACTTCCAATTATTTCACTTATTTCTTTAAACACCATTTCCCAAAATTTTTGTACATGTTCGCAGCTCCACCAGATATGAAAATAGGTTAAACCTCAACTTGAGCTGTTAAAAAGCCTGGGAGAAAATAAAAGTTTTGACCCGGTGCTGAAAAGATAACAGTGTTGGTGCCAGGTGGGCCTCATCGGGGAGATCATTCCATAATTGAGGGGCCACCACAGAGAAGGCCCTCTCCCTTGTTGTAGTCCTCCGAGCTTCCCTCGGATTAGGCACCCGGAGGAGGACCTTTGATGTTAAGTGTAGTGTACGGGTAGGTTCATATCGGGAAAGGCGTTCCATCAGGTATTGTGGTCCCAAACCATGTAAGGCTTTATAGGTTAAAACCAGCACCTTGAATCGGGCTCAGAAACATACTGGCAGCCAATGCAAGTGGGCCAGAATTGGTCTTATATGTTCGAACCTTCTGGTCCCTGTTACCAATCTGGCCGCTGCATTCTGCACAAGCTGCAGCTTCCGAATCGTCTTCAAAGGCAGCCTCGCATTGCAGTAATCTAACTTGGAGGTTACCAGAGCATAGACAACTGAAGCCAGGTTATCCCTGTCCAGATAGGGGCATAGCTGGGCCACCAGCCGAAGTTGGTAGAAGGCACTCCATGCCACCGAGGCAACCTGAGCCTCAAGTGACAAAGATGGTTCTAGGAGAACCCCAAGGCTACGAACCTGCTCCTTCAGGGGGAGTGCAACCCCATCCAGAACAGGTTGAACACCCTCCATCCAGTCAGAGGAACCCCCCACTAACAGCATCTCAGTCTTGTCTGGATTAAGTTTCAGTTTATTAGCTCTCATCCAGTCCATTGTCGCAGCCAAGCACTGGTTCAACACATCCACAGCCTCACCTGATGAAGATGAAAAGGAGAAGTAGGGTTGCGTGTCATCAGCGTACTGATGACAACGCACTCCAAAACTCCGGATGACCACACCTAACGGTTTCATGTAGATGTTGAACAGCATGGGGGACAAAACTGACCCCTGCGGAACCCCATACTGGAGAATCCACGGGGCCGAGTAATGTCCCCCAAGTACCACCTTCTGGAGCCGACCTGTCAAGTAGGAGTGGAACCACTGCAATGCAGTGCCTCCCACTCCCAACTCAGCCAGTCGTGCCAGAAGGATTCCATGGTCGATGGTATCGAAAGCCCCTGAGAGATCAAGGAGAATCAACAGAGTCACACTCCTCCTGTCCCTCTCCCGACATAGGTCATCATACAGGGCGACCAAGGCTGTTTCCATGCCAAAACCAGGCCTGAAACCCAACTGAAAAGGATCCAGATAATCGGTCTCATCCAAGAGTGTCTGGAGCTGGTCAACAACCACCCGCTCAAGGACCTTGCCCAGGAATGGAACATTTGCCACCGGCCTAAAGTTATTAAGATTTTCTGGGTCCAGGGAAGCTTTCTTCAGGAGTGGTCTCACCACTGCCTCTTTCAGGAGGTCTGGGACCACTCCCTCTCGTAGAGAGGCATTAATCACTTCCCTGGCTCAGCTGGCTATTCCATCCCTGCTAGCTTTTATAAGCCAAGAGGGGCAAGGATCCAATACAGAGGTGGCTGCACGAAGCTGTCCAAGCACCTTGTCCACGTCATCGAGCTGTACCAACTGAAACTCATCCAAGAAAACAGGACAAGCCTGTGCTCTGGATACCTCACTAGATTCACCTGCTATAACACTGGAGTCTAAGTCCTGACGGATGCCAAAGATTTTATCCTGGAAGTGCCTAGCAAATATATTACAGCGGGCCTCAGATGGTTCTATCATGTCCTTGGGGCCAGCATGTAGAAGCCCCCAGACAACTCTGAAAAGCTCCGTTGGGCAGCAGATTGATGATTTAATAGTGGCAACAGATTATTGTTTTTTTGCTGCCCTCACTGCCCCTGAATACAGCTTACCATAGGCACTTACCAGTGTTTCATTGCATCCACTAGGAGTTTATCTCCATCTGCCCTCAAGCCATCACCTACTTTGTTTCATCATTCTCAGCTCTGGGATATACCATGGAGCTGTACAAGCTCTACACAGGAGAGGGTGCTCAGGAGCAAACGTGTCAACCGCCCTGGTCATTTCTGCATTCCACAGATCAACCAAGGTTTCGACATGAGAGCCAGCCCTATCAGCCGGAAAACTCCCCAGAGCCCTCTGGAAACCATCCGGATCCATTAGCCTCCTGGGGTGGACCATCTTAATGGGTCCCCCACCCTTGCAGAGGGGAAAAGCTGCTGTAAGTCTAAACCTCAGCAGGTGGTGATCTGACCATGACAGGGGGGTTGATGTAAAGTCCTCCACTTTCAGATTACCATCTCCATGTCCAATGGAAAAAATCAGGTCTAGAGTGTGCCCTGTTACATGTGTTGGGCCAGTGGCATGTTGGGACAGTCCCATGGTTGTCATGGAAACCATGAAATCCTGAGCCGACCCAGATAAAGTGCTCTCAGCATGAATGTTGGCATCCCCCAGAACCAACAGTCTGGGGGACCTCAACAGTGCACCCGAGACCACCTCTGTCAGCTCATGTAGGGAGTCTGTTGAGCAGCGGGGTGGGTGGTACACCAACAAAATTGTCGTATTTCAACAGTTCTTGGTCTGGGAAGCCAGCCAACCCCCTTATCTAAGAATGTCTGGGAAGGACACCAGCACTTATTTGTTCGAAGGGTTTTTATTTGTATTCAAAAAGTCCATTTACCAAAGCCAGGGTCACGCCAGAAGTTCAGTCAGTCCAAATGTCGAAGCTGAAGGTCAAACCAGGTTTTACAGCAGTCCAGGGTCCAGAGCAAACAGTCAAGCCGGGTGTTCAGTCCACAGGTTCCGATCCAGAAGTATGCAGGGTGTCAAGAGCCGAATATGTCGGTTGTTCTCAACGAATCTTTGCTTATGCCTTCACCCTTTTATCCTCGCTTAGCCTGTCCACAGCTGTGTGCTATTCCTTCGTTATCTTATTTAAGGCTTGTGTCAGCTGTGCTCTGTTTTTGTAATCTCATGCTGCGTCTTGTGGGACGAGCTTGCTCCGCACGCTTGAGTCGCCGCCTTTGCTGGGGAGTTACTGGACAAACCCCTTCAGGCCCAGAATCTTCCTCATTAGAAACAGGGGGTGGGAGAGGGTGGCTTTCCTGGGGCTCTTCTGAGGAACCTCCCTGCCGCTCCTCCTCCTCCGGTAAGTCCTGGGGAATGGGTGAAGCTGCAGTCTCTGCCCCTTCTTCCTCCTCAGAGGAAGATTCTTCAGACTGCCTCATGACAAAAATCCCTAATCTGTCCCGTTGGCCCAACACAAGGTGCAAACACTCCAGACCAGTAGTCACATGGACAGGGAGCCCACAGAGGGGGATGGAGTTCCTATAGACCACAGCAATCTCCCCCCCCCCCCCCAGCCCTCAAGTCTACCCTGATGCTGAACCAAGTACCCCAGTGGGCATAACTGGGAGAGACTAACTCCTCCTTGCTCTCCCACCCAGGTCTCGGTAATGCAAGCCAGATAAGCCGCCTCATCCACTATTAGATCATGGATGAGGGAGGTCTTATTTTGCACCGATCTGGCATTTAAAAGCAGCATCTGGAGACCCGAGGGCTGACTGATAGGGCAACCAACAGACCTGTGGATGTGAGGGGGGCCGGAACAAGGCACAGGAATTAACTGTCTGGGCCGTGTTCCCCTTCCCTGGTGAGTCTTCCTCACAATGTCATATCTCCCTCTATCCGTCACTACACTGATTGGGGCCCCCTCAGATCCCCCCACTTGGCCCTGTATCCTCCCTCCCAGGCACATCTTACAAGCAGCAGGCAGCAGGCGGCACCCTCTCCTCCCCTGGCAGGTAGTAGCCAGAAGAACAGGGGAAACAGTCTGATACATGCACAATTCAAGGAACAGGGTCTTATCAGGAATTCAGGGGGCAGCAGCATAGGAGAACAGTCCAATAAGGACAGACACAAAATACTGGGAGCAGAAATAAGATATTGCTCTAGCATCCCATTTACCAAGGCCTGGAGATTATATGTTGGAGCTTCCAAAGCCCTAAACAGGACTCAGCTACACTACATCAGAGGCTTCTGAAAGAAGTTCTCCTCATGAGGACTTCTCCTCACAAGGAGTCTTTTTTCCCTGAGAAACCTTCCTTTGTAAATGGGCATTCCATCTCACAGGGTTGCTCTGGCCTGCTTCTTGAGATGCTATTAACTCTTGGGGGCTAGATGGTTGCTCAGCCACTGTCTCAGAGGTGGAGGTGCCCTCCTCTTGCAGCGATGGACTCACAGCCATGTCCTTCAAAGCCCCCAGGGTCCTCCTGGACTTCTGGTATGGGCTGCCATTTGTCTTGGGAGCTCTAGCTCCTCCTCTGAAGTGAGTTCCTCCAATTGGGGCATAACACTCTGATCCAGTAAGAGAATCCTGCTGGTAGAAGGGAGAGAGGCCATTTTTTTTTCATTCTCCCTTTCTCCAGTGCCAATCCTCTCAACCTGAAATAAACTAAGAAGTGGATTAGTATATAAATGTAATTCATAATTTTAAGAGGACATAAATTTAATAGGGCATAAATTAAAATATAAACAAAGATGAGACTGTTGATATGACAATTCAGAAGTTGTGAGTGTGCGCATGCACATGTTTCCAGTCATCCATTACAATTAGCATTCTAGCATTTTACAACAAACTGTGAATACTAAAGAAAAAGATATTAGTAATGCTTATAATGAAGATATGGTGGGTGGAAATGTATCAACCATGTGGGAAGGTAAATATGACTCAATTGTCAGTACTCGGTAGAATTCTATTTTTGTAAAATGCTATTTCTGCCTACATAATAAGATGAACTAACTGGCAGCCCAACTCTCAGCACTGACCTGGTATATGATTATGACCTTGATACTATATTACAAAGATTATTTACATTCTTGGTGAAAACATATGCCTTACATTAAATCATCTGTATGCAACTCCTTTTACAACTTCAGACCTTTCTATTGCCTTCTTCTTTCTGTCCATCTTTGCATCTACCCACTTGCCCATACAAATAATAGTCTTGTAGACAGTTCTAACTGACAAAATCCAAAACTATGGTATTATAAAGATTGGAGAAGTTTTTAAAAATGAAACATACTCTAAGCAATTATGTTCTGGAGATGGATAATATTTTGGTGATTAGATTGAGTCCATATCTACAGCAAGCAGGATATGAAAATCGGTATGAAAGTGGTATATAAAAGGCAGGAGCCACACTACTGCTTTATATAGGTATTGAAGTGCACTGACAACTGTTGGGGCCTATAGGCACATGCCATATACCACTTTCATACTGCTTTCATAGTGTTATATCCTGCTTGGTGTAGATACATCCTGGGCCCCAACAGTTGTCAGTGCACTTCAATACCACTATAAAGCAGTAGTGTAGATCCTGCCTGAGTTCACATTGCATAGTTTTAGTCTGCTGTGTTGTTCCTGAAGGAATTAAAGCAGTATTTTTGAATAAGATAAAATTACCTGTAATATATTTTATCTGTTTTCTTTGTTTTAAGAGCTAAAGGCCTAGCCAGGTCGCTATAAACCATGGCATACAAGAAATTCAAAGTTAGTGAATACCTTTACCTTATAAGGTCTTAATTATCTGTGAATAAAAAACTATAGTCCCTACTTCCATGAAATCATAAGGAATTATTCTGAACTGGGCCAGATCTACACCAAGTAGGATATGACACTTTGAAAATGGTTTGAAAACTGTATATGGAGCGTGTGTCCTGGGCCTGAACTGTTGTCACTGCTGTTATAAACTGTTCTAAAGCAGTAGTGTAGATCCTGCCCTGGAGTCATTTACAACAGAGGTGTCCATTGCTTCTATAAAAATGCTTAGATGACTTTAATCACTGCAATCACCAACATCACAGAATGCAAATATAAGTTGGTTACTGTCAAGTACCACTTAAGAGAAGCTTATGAACTTTAGTTTCCCTACGTGGTTTTAGGATGAATGTCCAGATGGCACTGGCATCTGTTCATTCCCCTGATCATATTTTAAATCTGCTTTCTAAGACAACTTTCTCAAGGCAAGGCACTCAGAAAGGATACAAGACTACCTTCTTTGTCCTATTGCTACAATCAGTATTTAAACTAGATTTGTGATCCACAATTTATAAATGATCAGATGGAGTCTCAGATGTCACATGAAAAATCGCAAAAAGGTTCATCCCTCTCATAGCTTTTAGTACTCGTGTGAATCTTTGGTTTATCCTTAGATTTTTGAAACTTAAAAATGTGTGAGATGCACTGAATCAGTGCACAGCTTATATCAGTTTGAAATGACCCATATAGACCTGAACAGTCGTCCAACAGATGTTGGAGAACATATCCAGGTTAGTCCCATTTTTCACTGATTTTGTTTGTTTTGCTATTTTGCCCAAAATGTGTCTGACTTATGCAATGGATAAAAGTACACAACATGAGCAAAAGACCCTTTGTTGGTATGTGAGATTCTCCAGTGTCTTGGTAGTGCAGTAAGTGAAGCATAAAAACAGAAGATATGCCATAATGAATCAGGCCAATGGTCCATCTAAGTTAGTATCATGCTGCCGATAGTGACTACTACCAGATGTTTCAGAAGCAGCAAGCACAACAGCTGTTCAGTGATCTGTTTTCTTCCTTTTGCTACCACCATCAGCTTGAACATGCAGCAAAGCTTTGCAAGATGGGCTTGTAAGGTTTTCTCATTCAAGTTGTCATACAAGTGGAGATTTTGAAGAGATCTCCAGCTTATTTAATCCAAGGCCCTGCACTGACAAAAGATCTTCATAAAGAGATTCACCTGCTAATTGAAGAGCCGAGTCAATAATTATTTTAATTTGGTTCCTTATATTTAAGTTGTCGTGACTGAGTCACAGAATCACAAGTGAAGTGATGGTGAATTGTAAATTCCTTGGGGAAAGCCTGGCTTAAAGGTGAGGGCATGAGAACAGGGGTTGGCATGAATGGCATCGTTTAGCTAGGTCCTGCTTTTCATTGCACTGATCTTTTTCACACACCCTTTTTACTGTCTGATAAGTGGTAATCCAAATCTACCGGTGAAACTATAGTAATCTAGCCATAGAATCCAAATGCTAGTAGACACAATATGAATAGATAAAGAAAGGAAAGGTTGGCTTCCTTATGGAAGCCAACCATTTCAAGGAAGAAGTTAAATGTAAGGTGAACCTTGCAAGAGATTACAGGAAAAACCAACAATTCATAAAAGATGAATTGTTTGTATGGGGATGGGGTGGTAGGAACGAGGCAACTATTCTGGTTGTAAATCCTTAGGCCAACAGCACCAGACATCTGAACTGATGACCTGGAAAATGTTCACACAAAGAAGCCAGAAGGCACAGGAAGAAGTGAAACTATAGTTTATGAGATATTGTAAAAGGCTGGGATCAAATATTTTGTTCTCTTCCTAAAGTGTGAGGCATTTTGTATTCTGCTGACTTTCTGCCTTCCAGCAGGCAAAGATATTTTTATTCAAAGCTGATCTTTGGGTTGTGTATTTTTTATTCTGTTATTGTTGTGTGTGTTTTTAAGTTTTTAAATGTACTTCTTTTATTAGCGTTTTCACCAAGTTTTTTATTATTATTATTATTTTTAGTTCCTATGACTGTTAGCCACCTTGAGCACCATTGTCGGGGGGGATTGGGGTAGATATCAAATAAAGCAATAATAATAAAGAAATATTATCCATAGCAAAATGAATTAAAGAGTGTCTAACTATTGTTTATGAGATATAATGTTCTGAGATGACCATACCATTCCTCTATTTTTGGTGATACATTTGGCAATACATAAGTGGACACCCACCTTCTTCCCTTACGGCTCATCTGATCTCTATCTGCATTCAATATTTCTTCAAATGTACTTTCTCTGCCCCTTCTTCCCTCTTCTTTCAATGTGATGTTATACTTCCACCCCCTGTGATTTGATTGGTATAGACAGTGCTGCAATGAACACCTTGCCCTGCTTGTCAAAGTTTGATACCAAAATGTGCTTTAAAAATCTTCTTAGTCTAATTCATCCCCCAACAGCTCCCCTTAATCTCAGGAGTATTTATGATTATTTATTTGTTACAGTTATTTGTCCCAGCTCTCCTCCAAGGTGGCACATATGATCCTCCTCCCCTCAATTTTGTACTCACAACAACCCTGTGAGGTAGGTTAGACTGAGAGTCAGGGTTCTTTCTTAAATTTATTTTTCTTGCTTTATATTTGAGATTTGTATCCTGTCAGTTGGTCTTTTAAAAAGCCATCATGGTCTGTTAACATTCTACCTTTTTATTTTTATTTTCCCATGTTTTTTTAGCCCTTCAGTTTTAAAAATTGTGCATATTTAAATGCATACTTAAAATGCATTTTTAAAAAAATCTTTGCACTGCTCCTGGCTTTTATCTTGGTTACTACTCTGGATTCATTTTGTTTCAAACTTATGGTTTTGTGTTACATTTTTCTGTGTTATATTTTATGGGATTAAGTTTTGTCTTGTAAACTGCCAAGAGAGCTTTGGCTAATGGGCAGTATAGAAACGTAATAAATTCCTTCATTCCTTACATTTCTATACCAACCCATAGCCAAAGCTCTCTGGGTGGGTCACAAAAATTAAAACACATTATACAAAGTACAAAAAGAAAAACGTTTACATAAAAGCACATAAGCAGGTAATACAGAGAGAGACAAGATATATCTAAAAACAATTTGTTAAACCATGAGGCCAAGCAGAATTCCCCAAGTACCACCTTCTGGAGCTGATCAGGCAAGTAGGAAAGCTCCCACTCTCAACTCTGACAATCATCCCAGAAGGGTACCAGAAGGATACCGCTGAGGCTCTCAGAGGGAAAAGAAGAAGCAGTCAAGCATCCCTCCATCATAACTGGATCTGTATTAGAGGGAGAGGGAGAGGAAGCAGAAACCTTTCCACTGTGTCCATGACATGCTGTACTTTGCATCTCAGAATCTAGTGCCTAAATTTACTTCCCCCCCTCCCCCCATCTCCTTCCCAATCCCCTTTTCTTTTTGTGTCATGGTTTTTAGGTTGTAAACCTGTGGGCAGGGATTGTCTTCAGAAATATCTTTGTAAGCTGCCTTGGGAGCCTTTTTAGATAAAGGGTGGGATAAAAATACTACAATAAAATAAATAAATAGTCAACGGTTTCAAAAGCCACTGAGAGATCAAGGAAAACCAATGATATCACACACACCCTGGCCAGATCTACACCAAGCAGGATATAGCTCAATGAAAACAGTATGAAAGAGGTATATGAAAGGCAGGAGCCACACCAAGCAAGATATAGCACTATGAAAGTGGTATGAAAGAGGTATATGGTATAGGATGACCAGATAAAATCCAGGTCAGGGCTCATGTAACTTTAACAGTTGTAGAGAAAAGGGAATTTCAGCCAGTGTCATTTGTATGCAATTAGTTCCTGGTGATATTCCCTCTTCATCACAACAGTTAAAGTTGCAGGGGCCCTGCTTTCTTTTGTATATGGTCACTCTAGTATAGTGCCTGCACCTTTAACTGTTGTGATGAAGAGGGAATATCACCAGGAACTAATTGCATACAAATGACACTGGCTGAAATTTCCTTTTCTCTACAACTGTTAAAGTTACATGAGCCCTGACCTGGATTTTATCTGGTCAGCCTAATATGGTATGTGTCAATGGGTCCCAACAGTGGGCAGTGCACTTCAATATCACTAGAAAGCAGTAGTGTGGCTCCTGCCTTTTATATATCGCTTTCATACAATTTTCATAGTGCTATATCCTGCTTGGTGTAGATTGGGCCCCTGTCTCCCTCCCAACATAGATTATTATACAGGGTGACCAAGGCTGTTTCCACGTCCAAACCTGGCCTGAACTCAGGTTGGCCTCAAACAAACAAACAAACACCGTATGAAAATGAGAGATGAGATGGGTAGTAAATGTTAACTGGCCTATATCCCCTTTCCTCACTGAACTCTTCCTCTGTTTTAGCTGGCATCATATTCAGTAAAGGGTTTAAGTTTTTATTCTTGCCTGTGCCTATCATTTGGACTTTAGCACAGTGTCTCTCTAGTGGTGTATCACTAGAGGTCAAAAATAAAAATAGCAGTTGAGAGCAACCTGACTTTGGAACTAATACTATTATTCAGGTTGCTGCGTGCCCCGTTTCTGCAATAAAATGGGTGTCTGCCTTCTGAAGAAACTGAAGTTTTCTGACAGTCTTGAAAGGCAGCCCCATGTGCAGAATGTTACACTAGTCCAGACTTGAGATCATAGATGCATGGATTAAAAGTGGCCAGGTCATCTTTTTCTAGGAGTAACTGCAATTAGTAAAGGATCTTAAGCTGTGCCGGGATCCAACAGTACCACCAAACTACTTCCCTGATCCTTCCCTGATTTGACCCCATTCAAGATAAGAAAACTAGCTTGTAAACTTATTGGGTTGAATCCAATGGTGTCATTCTGCAAACGCAAATAGCAGCAGCTGAGCTCCACCAAACCATTCAGTTGCGCAAGCATTTGCGAATTGCTTTAGCAGAGCATGTGCCAGCAGAGCACATGACCCACTCCTGAAAGTGGCTGTGTGAATGGAGAACGTCAGTTGTATTGTGGATAATTTGAAACCTACTTTCCATTAGTGCAATGTCAATGAGCAGAACACTGCCCCTTGTTACTGTTTTAAACCCAATCTGGTCCAGGCTTCTTTGAGAGTAAGGCCCTTTCTACCCCTAAGGGTGTAGAGGGAGGGCCTGGGAGTGATCCCTGACTTACTTGCTTCCAGGATCATCATGCACTTTCTACACAGGATGTCGTGCTCATCGCAGCCACCATTGGTGGGGTTTTTTACAAGACGGATATATATATTCCCTCCAATATCACGGCCCTTACCCCCCGCCATCCCATGGATGGAGAAACTGCAGTCTCCCTCTCTCCTGATGGGCATGGAGCCACACTTCATGGCTGCGTGCCTGTTTCTGGTGCCACACTTACTCGCGAGTAAGCAGGCACCAGGTGGGACAGGCGCCCACACCTCCCACGGTCTCAGGACGGTTCCAGGACCGCTGGAAGATTCAAGCTTTCCCAGGGATTCTTTCCCAGGGAAAACCCTTGCCCGTCACCTCTGCCCCCGGGAGTCCCTGTTCGTCATTTGGATGCACAGGGAGCACCCAGGAACAACCCCATGGAAAAAGATCGGTGTAGAAATAGCCTAAGTCACCCTAGGAAGTCCACTTAGCCATTGAAGGATGGGGTATACATTTCCGAAATGAACAACAATATCCTTCCTCCCCTCCCCTCCCCTCCAGTGGTCTTAGTTTATCACTTTTAAAGTTTTTCAGTCAGCTATATAAACTATGCATATCTTGGAGATATTGAATAGAGGTTTTCTCCTTCTGTCATAATACTAGAATGAATCATCCCATGAAATTGACTGGCTGCAATGAGTCATCCCATGAAATTGAATGGCTGCAGAATCAGGGAACATAAAAGAAAGTACTTCTTCACACACAACATAAGACTGTTGTATGGAATGCACTGCCACAAGATGTGTGACCACCACCAGCTTAGGTGGTTGTAAAAGGGGATTAGACAAATGTATGGGGCATTGGTCTATCAACAGCAACAAGTCATTATGGCTAAATGAAACCTCCAGATGCAGAGGCAGTATGCCATTACATACCAGTCACTAGGAGGCATCATCAGGACAGTGCTGTTGCTTTCCTATCCTGTTTTTTTCCTGAAAGCATCAGGTTGACTACTTACAGTTGTAGATTGGGGGATCCAATAGAAGGAATCAGGTGTCAAGCAGGATATTGGGCTTTGGAATGTGGCCCTTGAGACCCTTCCAAAATTTGAATTTGACCTCCAGGCCCAAAATGGTTCTGCACTCCTACCCTAAATATAGTACTGCAGGCACTGATTATGACTGTCCACATTGCCACAAGCCCAAGGTAGCTGTGTTCGTCCATATCTATATAGCTTTGTCATGCATAGTATATATGTGTGCATATACCGTTGCTAGGACAGCCCATTTCTCTCTCCACACTCCACAGCTGCTGTGAAGAATGCAGCTCATTTCAGAGGGAACGGGGCTGTGGCAGATGATGTCAACTTTCCTGCTAATTGAAACATCCCAGTACTTTGACCATGTGAACCCTGACTCCACTACACCACTAGCACAATATTGTATTTTGATGAAATTATTACATCTTTAGAGAGTGCTATCCTCCACGACCTTCGTGGTCATTCCCATACATTCTTTTCATGCTGTGATCATCTCTGGGAGTTCACCTGATTTCAGATTACTTCCTAACAGATAACTTGAAATCTGGCTCTTCCATTAGCAAGGTGGAAGAAGAAGAGCAATACATTTGGTTTTCATGAAATGATGTTATGATATGCTTTGATTTATTGTGAGCAGCCCCATGATTAATCCTGTTGACACCAGAGATCTGTAAAATTCCCGTGAACAGAAACTGAAAACAATAATAAAGTAGGAGGAGAATCAATAGGCTCTGCATTAGAAGACTTTAATCAAGCATTGACTGGAATCATATAGAGAAATATAACAGACCAGAGAGTCATGAATGCAGGTTCACAGGGCCCCTTGATAGACAGCAAAAGCAGGCCATAGATATCAAAGGAAATGCCCTAATGGCCTAATGTACATATACTTTCTTAATCCCTGTTGGTAGTGACAGTGGTTGATTCAGGAATGTGATGGCTATCAGTTTATAAGCCTTTCAGCATGCGCTAAGTATGCTTTCTTAGAAACTCTAGTGAAAACTGCTTTCTGTACAGGCCCCATGTATCTAGACTCTATTGGATACCCCAATCTACAACTGTAAGAATTTTTTCACTAGTATTCAATACTAAAAAGGGTGACAGCTATATTCATTTTGTGTGTGCAAAGTCCAGCTATAGCCCCATCAGATTCTGCTGTTTGGATATTGCATTTTTCCCACTACCACTACTACCAAAGCGTTATTCATCATGCTAGTACTCCATTTCCTCCAAGGATTTCGAGGTGGCACTAAGTCTTTTCCACAAACTGGTTAGGCTGAGAGTAGGCTGACCATATAAAAAGGAGGACAGGGCTCATATAACTTTAACAGTTGTAGAGGAAAGGGAATTTCAGCCAGTATCATTTGTATGCAATGAGTTCCTGGTGAAATTCCCTCTTCATCACAACAGTTAAAGTTGCAGGCACTATACTAGAGTGACCATATACAAAAGAAGGCAGGGCCCCTGCAACTTTAACTGTTGTGATGAAGAGGAAATTTCACCAGGAACTAATTGCATACAAATGATACTGGCTGAAATTCCCTTTTCTCTACAACTGTTAAAGTTATATGAGCCCTGTCCTCCTTTTCATATGGTCAGCCTAGCTGAGAGATAACTTGACAATTTATAGCAATCTAGTGAGATTCATCACTGATATGGTGGTGAATGAAATATCCAAAGTTAGTTGATACTTGTTCCATGCCTGCCCAAAGTTTGACTCAACAAGTGATTTCCATGTTTCTCAGAACTTCTTAACAGTGGTTCTATCTCATACACTAATCTTGAATATAGATAATTTTTCAAGTTTGAGTAAGTTAAAATCTTAGGGTTGGATCCAGATTTAGGTATATGCCATTTGGCTGGTGGATGTGGAATTCTCTGCTTCTTACACAGCTGCTCATCCAGCCTCCTGTTTTGCCAAATGTTTTGCCAAAGGCAATGATTCTGTTTAGGATATTCAGGATACAAAGAACATGCTAATGGGTGAAAGATATTTATTACCCAGACCAAGCTAATTAAAGGGTAAAAATAATACAGAATAGCAGCAAGAAGAAATGATGAAGCAAAATCATAAAGAATACATCCGTTCTTCCACTGGGAATCCTGCTATCTTATCTTATCAGTGGCAAACATGATCCTAGTGGCCTAGCTGCATGGTGCTGTTTAGATCAGCCCACTCTGAGATTTAGCCTCTTGGAAGGGTTCCAGAGAATCATATGCTATCCCGTTGATCCCTCCAATTCAGTAACTTCATACATTCCTTCAATTGGCAGCCCACCAGCCCAGAAGATAACTCCCTTCTCAGTTACCCGGCTAACAACAAGTAGCTAACCTTGAGGCTATGCCAAAGGCTTATCTCCCAAGAGAATTAACCCTGGGAACTAATAAAAAGGCATAGCTATCCAACTCATTAAACTGGCCCAAATAGCACTCTAGAAATGGGCAAGGGAAATTTGCACACCATTAGCTGGCACAGCCATCTTTTAGGAGAGAGAGAGAGAGAGAGAAACTTTCTACACTACTGCTTTAAAATGGTTTATAACAGTTTTAAACCAGTTAATAACCATTATGACTGTTAGAAATGCTCATTCTGTTTGAGAAAAGGACAATTCACAATCTGGACAGGTTCAAAGCCAGTTTCTTTATTGCAAAGACAAGCTTTTTGCAAAAAGGGTGTGGTCAGGAAAGAGCACACACCCAAGCATCAAAACTAACACAGTATATATTGCCTGCCCCGGCCGATAAAGTCCCTCCCCGACCCCTCCAATTGGCCAGAGAGTCTAAGGGTTACAACCTATCCGATTCACCTGATTTTAATACTAAAATCCCGACTTTGTTTATTTCCCCTCTCCCCCACACTTTCGCACCCACACATTTATTTACTAAAAGCCAGCTGTTTCTGTTATAGTTGCAAGCAGTCTTAGCAAAGCTTGACCCTACTGTCATGGTCTAGTTATTTCTACCTGTGTTCCCTGCCATCACTCATCCGCTTCCAACCGCAGCCACCTGTGTTTTACTTGCATTAGCTAAGTTCCATCTACTAAATGAGGTCTCATGACAAAAAGAAGCCAGTGGAACAATCTTCCCATTGCGTCTTGTGCCTTTCTTCATGCTTCGAAAGTCACACACCTGACAATTCCGTTCCACTGTATATTCCTATCTTTAGAAATGCTCTTATGCTTCTTTTCTTGACTACTGTGCATTTGGCATTTTATATGTGCCTCCTAGATTAAATAAATTTCTTTAGCTATTGATTATTGGATTAATATGTGCCTAGCCTTTATATGTGCTTACTGGATTATATAATTGCTTAACCCTGTATGTTGCCTGAAAAAGCAACATTTCCCACATGACCAGTTTAAAACTGTTATAAACCATTTTAAAGCAGTACTGTAGATAGGCTCAGAGATAGTTAGGGATGGTAAAACAATCCTTCCTCTCTTTGGCACCAATGGAAAGTGTTTGTTTGTTCATTTGTTCCAGGTGGCGAGGAAGAATTAAACCTCCCAAACCTGTGCTCTGTAGTCCCAATCTGGACTAGCCCCACCATGCTTACTTTTGAAAAAGGGTACAGCTGTAGCTGCATGCTACATATTGAAAGTAATGTGTCGTTTGACGCTACAATGTCTTTGAGAGGGAGAGAGTGATATGCGCTTTCAAAAACTCTCAAAAATTATCGTGTTTCCTACGCACAGTAGAAGAGGCAACATGATAGGATTATAACATTGGTACAGTTTGTCCCAATTACTGAAACTTAACATGGAGAGTCTATATGGTGAGAAGTAAAAGACAGCTACATTTTCTGAAGATTAGGAATGGTTGAAGATTTTACCCTGAAGTGCCATTTTCACCTGTGACCAAGTTTTGCACACCCATAATATACCTCCAGGCTTTTCTGGAGTTATATTAACAATTCAGGAAACTTTTTGAAGTGTTTGTTGAAAATATATTGTATATTAATACATTTAGGAGATGTGAATGTACCAGTTTTAATCTATTCTATATCATGCATCAATACCATCAAAGAATTCATTTTGCTTTTCTCAATAAAATGGTACCAGGATAATCCTTTTTAAAAAATTTCAAGCTTGCTCACTATATTTGCTGTACTAATGAAAATATATCTATAGTAAATTGTTAAAGTACAAAATAAACCATTTTAGAGGTGGAGAAGTGAATGTTTTATGTGGGTGGAAAATAATTTCATGTTCCCTTGAATCTTCCAATACAGGCCTAATCCACACCAAGCAAGATATAGCACTACGAAAGCGGTATGTAAGCTGTATATAAGAGGCGGGAGCCACACTACTGCTTTATAGCTGTCATTTTCATTTTTCACCTAGCAAATGTTCCTTAAATTATTAGAAGGGCCATCCTGGACCCATTTATCTCCCACCCTTTCAAAAGTACCAAAATAAGCCAGATCTTATTTTTCCCTAGTGAACAGACCCAATCTAGCATGGGTTGGAATAGCTCTTTAAAATGCTACAGTAAACCCTTCAAACAATGTCACCCAGCTCTCAGAATCAGACACATTGCAGCTGCCACATCTGAGTGAGGCCACACCCACTGGCACCCCTATTGCCCCTGAGGAAGCAATCTGCCCACTCCAGTGCCCTGAAGAGGGCTGCCCCACAGCAAGGGAGGATGGGGGAGTCATATAAGGCCCTTTCCACACCACGGGGTATAGCGGGCTGGAGGGTGGTGAACCTGGAAGTAGACACTTCTAGGTTCATCATGATGAATTCACAACACCGGCGCAACAACCTGGGCTGCTCCTGGGCCGGCGCAACAACCTGGGCTGCTCCTGGGCCGTCGCACAAACGTTCCAGCGAATAAAGTAAGTAAAAAAACAAAACCTGCGTACGATTCAGCCCCCCTCCTCCCCTGCCATCCTGGGGATGGCGATTTTGGTTCCCCCCTCTCCTGATGGCCACGGAGCTGCACTGTGAGGCTCCATGGCCATCTGTGCTGCCGCGCTTACTCACATGTAAGTGTGGCTGCACCGGGTGGGTAGCCACAATTTCCAAGGTCCCGGGAAGTTCCCGGGACGGTGGAAAAAATTGGGATTTTTCTGGTTCCGGGGACCCAGGAAACATCCTGTGCTCGCCCCCTGCCTCTGGTACTGCCTCTGGTACTGCCTTTGTGTCTTGCGGACTCACAGGGAGCAGCTGAGGTCCATCCCAGGCATTTTGCCTGATGTGGAAAGGGCCTAACTCTGTCCCTCATGCTCCTCCTCCCTGGCATCAAACTATATTGACTGCAAAGCTATAGTTAGGGATGACTGCCATCTGGTGACTGAGGATAACACATTTCAATTCAATAAAATTCAGTAACACATTTCAATTCAATAAAATTCAGTAATGCATTTCAAAACCAAAGAACCCAAGGTGCATATCATCAGGGCCCCTTAATAGGCTTTCCAAGTTTCAGGTGTCTGTTTTATGAGCTTGAACCTATGGTGTGGTCAGACATACATCCTCTTTTATTATTATAGAGAAAAGGGTCATGGAATCCTATTATTTCATCTCTAGTGGCATATAGGCACATTTACCTATAAATACAAAGCAGGCATCCAGAAATGTAACAAACCTAAACAAAAGGAATTAAAGAAAGTAAAGGACAATAATCAATCCTCTAATTTTTCAAAACAGATACAGCCTTTCCTTGTCAAACCAGGTGGGCCATTCTACTGAGCCCAGAGAAATTACACTGCTACAATTATGTCCTCCTGTAATCAATCAGGGCATCTTCCGCACTGAAGTAAGAGGGATGTGCCTTGGACAAGTGGATTCGCCATATTTACAGATTCCATGTCCCTAGGTATGCCTAGAAAGCCTTAGGTATCTAATATATTAATCTGAAAGTGTGTAGCAGCTATGCTGTGCCCTTTCTCTACCTTGCAAGAAATTATACTGAGCGACACTTCTGTCTTTTTCTTTTAAAGAGTTCTAAATTCCAGTGAGGCACCAGACCAGAGAAAGGAATAAAGAAGACTGTAAAATACTGTAAGATAGAAAGAATAATATATAGTTGTCAATATGTTTGTATATCACTTGCTAGGCTGTCCTTTTTAGACTCATGTGACTATGGCAAGTGTGACAAAATGACAAGAAAGCCTCTAATACATTATTCAGAATGACACATGGCTGATACAACAGACTTTGCGTAGGGTGGTTTGAAATTGGTATAGTGACGTCAATATAGAGGTTTGCATTAACTCCAGATTCTTCTCAGTCCCCAATTTGGCACTTCAGATGCTGTCCATTTCAACTCAGGTACCAAGCTGTCACAGTTTTGTGGGGCAATTTGTATGAAAATGGCACACATAGAGGTGT
Source organism: Anniella stebbinsi (assembly GCA_029215795.1). Taxonomy (NCBI): domain Eukaryota; kingdom Metazoa; phylum Chordata; class Lepidosauria; order Squamata; family Anniellidae; genus Anniella; species Anniella stebbinsi. Next base: position 55,037,202 of record JARDYH010000003.1, read on the forward strand.
CTCCAAGCGAGAAACCTTCAAAGTTTCAGCAGGATAGGTACAGAGACTACAATTATGATGTCTGAAAATGTGTTCAAAGCTTTTTAAATTTCATGGTACTATCCTTGGCTTCTCCCAAAGCACAGTGATTGGAGCCCCTGATAAAATGTGCTTTATGATTAGAAGGTGGGCCTGTCATTCACTCAATCTCCCCCCCTCCTCCTTCTATCAGTATTTTGGAGAAACAAAACCAAAATAAGTTATTTGGAGAGGAGACAGAATGAGTCACCAAACACAAAACAACAATGAAGACTTGTTGTGGCCCAGCTTTGATTCTGGTGACTTTAAAGGGAGCCCCATTTCGTCACAGGAACCAGCAGAAATTGTTGAAAGGGCCACAATTCTGCTCATGCTTTGGGTTCCATCCAAATTCAATGCACATCCATTTAAAATATGTTAAAATATCTTTTCCTATGCCCAGTGAAATATTCATGACTACTAGATTTTCAAATATTAGGGCAGCTAAGAACTTATCACCTGATTTGACCTTTGGATGGGAGACCCATGTAAAACTATGATGGTTTTACACACACATGCACACACACAAACACACATGTACACACACAATTGTTTTCAACCCAATTGCTAATCAACTGTTATACTGTACATTAATACGATGCAGTGGTTAGTGATAATTAGCTTTTTCTGTCTGTTGCTCATTTCTTAGAAATTAAAATAAATGTCCTCTAAAATGTTGAGTGAAGCCTGTAAGCATGTTGTGTAGGCTAGTTCTCTGTGTACTCACTTCTTGTTTGCTATTTCTCTCCACTGTTGCCAGTGACTTGTCACTAAATTAAATATGTTATTTTCATGAAAACAAGTGCATTCTTTTCAAGATAAATGGTTACAAATACTCATCCACTCACTACTCTTTTTCCTTGTATACAGTTTAAATGGGATGTATAGATAGTATGGCTGATGCCAAGAAAGGGAAACTAATAATGTTTTGCCAAAAAAATAACACACATTGCCACATGTTAGGGATGGCGCAATCTCCTGGTCAGCCTGGAAAGGAATTTGGTCCCATTAAGCAGCCTTGCTGAAGAAAGAGGGATTTGGGTGATCACAACAGTGCTTGATGGGTAGGGTGACCAGATAAAATCCAGGTCAGGGCTCATGTAACTTTAACAGTTGTAGAGAAAAGGGAATTTCAGCCAGGGTCATTTGTATGCAATTAGTTCCTGGTGAAATTCCCTCTTCATCACAACTGTTAAAGTTGCAGGGGCCCTGCCTTCTTTTGAACATGGTCACTCTAGTATAGTGCCTGCACGTTTAACTGTTGTGATAAAGAGGGAATTTCACCAGGAACTAATTGCATACAAATGACCCTGGCTGAAATTCCCTTTTCTCTACAACTGTTAAAGTGACATGAGCCCTGACCTGGATTTTATCTGGTCAGCCTATTGATGGGGCCTGATCTCCAAGAGGCTGACAGAGGAGTGATGGAGTGCTCTGTCTTCTGCAAGCCCTCTTTGTTTCCAGTGCTGGGCAGGAACTACACTACTGCTTTAAAACGTTTTGTAACAGCAGTGACAACTGTTAGGGCCCAGGACACACTCTATATACAGTTTTCAAACTGTTGTCAAAGTGTCATATCTTGCTTGGTGTAGATCTGGCCCTGGTTATGAAGCATGGAAAGCTCCTTTTTGGGTGGCCAGCATAGAAATGGAGGAACTGAGTAAGAACAGAGGGATTGGAGAGATGCTGTCCTCTGAATTTCTCTGTAAACCACACAAGAAGGATCCTTTTCTCCTGCCAAGCCAGCACAGGAAAGAAATGAAGTGCACTGGCATCCCTCCTCTGCCAATGGCCAGATCTACCCCAAGCAGGATATAACACTTTGGAAATGATTTGAAATGGTATATGGAGTGTGTCCTGGGAACCAAAAGTTGTCAATGCTGTTATCCTGCCCTTGGCCATTTCCACACCAGCCTTTTAAGCTGGGATAGCCCCTGGGTGGTCCCTGTGAGTTCAAATGATGCATAGGGACTCCTGGGGCTGGGGTGGGGGACGGGGATGGGTATTCCCCAGCATAACAGATCCCTGGGGAAACCCAATTTTTCTGTGGTCCCAGGAAGTTCCCGGGACTGCGGGAGATGTGGCTGCCAGTCCCGGCTTCTGCCATGTTTACTCATGAGTAAGCATGGCAGCAAAAATGGGTACGCAGCTGCACCGTGCAGCTCTATGTCCATCAGGGGAGGGGGTGGCACCAGTTTTGCCACCCCCGGGAGGGCAGGGAGGGGGAGGGGAGGCAATCATGCACATTTTAAAAAAACTTACCTGAGCGCATGGGAGCTCATGCGTGAAGCTCCGGGGCCCAAAATGGCAGGCACAACAGCCTGGGAGGAAGCCGGGTCACTGTACTTTCATCTGGATTAGAGCAACGAGCCCAGAATCAGGTACTTCCAGGTTTGTCCCTCCCTCCCTCCCTCTACACCTGTACGGTGTAGAAACAGCCCATGTCTTCCGTTTCTTTCCATGCTGACTCCACAGGAAAGGGCAGGTTCTGGGTTTTTCTTAGGTGAGTAACATGGGTCAACCTTTTTGGCCTGCCCTGCTAAATCCCTTTTCTTATACCCATAAGGATATTGTAATTACTCAGTGGAAGAACAAAACCTATACCCTACTCCTCGTCAACTGCTTTAGAATTGAGGTTGCTAGCACCAAAGAACATTGAAGTAATCTGTGACACTGGCTGTGGACCTGGCTGCAAGGTTTGTTTTACCTGTTCCTCTAGCGCCATATGGCTATAGGGTTGCAAGGTTTCCTTCTCTTGAGCACCATATGGCTATGGGGATGGAGACAAGGCCTTCACTTGGAGTGTGTGCTTGAGCCACCTATTCAGAGCCATAGGGCATGTATGGAGGTGATGCAGGTGGGCGCTCGTAGCACTTGAATGCATGGGCTGTGAGGGACCAAAGCAAAAGGGATGGTTAGCCATTGCCCCTGAGCCAGTGTAGCTCACCCAGCAGCCTGCTGAGGAAGGCTTATTAGTCCTTTCTTCATCCTGGTAGGGCCCTGCACTGAAGAGTGGGAGTTAAGTAGATAGGAAGTACGATGTTTGGCAAGCAGATTCCCCTTTTGTAAATGAATGAAAGCTGCTGCCCATTTAAACCAAACAACCATCTTCTGACTATTATTTTCTGGGTACAGATACAAAAGAATAACAGACATGTAGGAAGGTTTCTGAATTATTTGCAAAGCAGCATCTAGCACATATCGTGCCAAACATGATGTGGATGCAAGATACTTTCACTGAAGAAGCAAAGAGGAGCACATCTGAGTAACTCCATGGTTAACTGCCTGTTGATCGACTGTTGTTCTCCTCTACAGTTTCTTTCTTTTATATACAGTTTAGCTAGCAAAGGAAATTAGACGAGGCTGTTACCGTTTAAAGCACTGATAGCCCATGACGAAGCTCTAGATTTGGATAATAGTAGATATATCTACAGGGACGCCTGATGATCCTACAGAGAAAGCTCCTACTCTCTCTATCTTCCACAGCTTATGCTTATTAAAACACTGAAATTTCTGAGGCTCCTTCATTCTCTCCCACACCTCAACCCCTTGGCCTGTTCCTGTTACATACCAATCCTGCTTCTTCTAGTGACATTTGCCTTCCCTGATAAATCCCTTTTCTTATACCCATAAGAATATTGTAATTACACAGAGGAGGAATACAACCCATACCCGACTGCTTCTTATCAACTGCCTTAGAATTGAGGTCGCTAGCACCACAGAGCATTCAAGTAATCTGTGCCTCTGGCAGTCCCTGGGTGCAAGCTAGATAGCATGGCTATCAAAATGCTAGTCTAGCAGCATGGGGGGCTATTAGTATTGCGGCACCACTGGTATAATCACTTTCCCACATTTATCCATTTATTTCTGAGGCAAGTGAAGAAAAAGCTCCCAAAGAAAATGCCTGAAGAAAACATTCAGAGTAAAATCAAACATAGAGGGGGGGGGGGGGGGAGAAAACTGAAGAAAGAAGAGCCAGTGTTATCTAACCCCTGTCAGCAAATACCTGTTTATCAAAGGCATGGCTGTGGAGCTGGTGAGGTAAGATACAGAGTCTCACTTCCTGGTTTAAAAAAAAGTACTTTGAAGGGACAACTATGATGGTTTCTGTCAGATTATTGTGTCTCAGGCAGCTGGGCCTACAGATTTGTGGAAACAGAATGGCATTAAATTATTAAGAACGATTCCCAATGCAGTGGTGTTCTACTTACTAGGCATAGCATCCCAGGGTATGGTCAGGAGGCACATGGGGCAGACATCTTGCTGAATCTAAGTAGGTCTGAGTCTGGTTAGTGCTTAGAGGGGAGACAACCCAGGAACCATATGTAGCCACCTTGAGTTCCAAGATGGAAGAAAAGTGGGTTAGAAATGTAATAATAAATAAGTAAATAAATAAATAAATAATTCTTGCTTATTCCTTCCAAAAGCAAGGGGAGAAAATTGTACCCTGAGGTGAAGGAGAAGATGGTGCCTCTCACATCTATGTACAGAAGCTAACCAGACTGGTAATTGACTCCAGAGTAATCAGTTTTCCTACTCAAAGAACCTCAATTTTGTCTGGATTACATTTATTTATTTATTTATTTATTGCATTTGTATACTGCCCCACAGCCGAAGCTCTCTGGGCGGTTCACATAGGATTAAAACAATTAAAAACAATATACAAAAGTTAAAACAGCAAAAGCATGCAATATACACATACATTTAAAACCACTATAATAACTTTAAAAAGCTGTAAGCCTAAAAACAAAAACAAACTCAAGCTCCTCAGATATTGCCAAATGCCTGAGAGAAGAGGAAAGTCTTGACCTGGTGCCGAAAAGATAGCAATGTTGGCGCCAGGCGGGCTTCATCAGGGAGATCATTCCACAATTGGGGGGCCAATACAGAGAAGGCCCTCTCCCTTGTTGCCGACCTCCGAGCTTCCCTTGAAGTAGGCACTTGGAGGAGGGCCTTAGATGTTGAACGTAGTGTTCGGGTAGATTCATGTCGGGAAAGGCGTTCCATCAGGTATTGTGGTCCCAACCCGTGTAAGGCTTTATAGGTTAAAACCAGCACCTTGAATCGAGCTCGGAAACATACAGGCAGCCAATGTAAGCGGGCCAGATATGTTCGAACCTTTTGGTCCCTGTTACCAATCTGGCCACTGCATTTTGCAAAAGCTGCAGCTTTCGAACCGTCTTCAAAGGCAGCCCCACGTAGAGTGCATTGCAGTAATCTAACTTGGAGGTTACCAGAGCATGGACAACTGAAGCTAGGTTATCCCTGTCCAGATAGGGACGTAGCTGGGCCACCAACCAAAGTTGGTAGAAGGCACTCCGTGCCACTGAGACCACCTGCGCCTCAAGTGACAGAGATGGTTCTAGGAGAACCCCCAAGCTACAAACCCGCTCCTTCAAGGGGAATGCAACCCCATCCAGAACTGGTTGAACACCCTCCATCCAGTCAGCAGAACCACCCACTAACAGCGTCTCAGTCTTGTCTGGATTGAGTTTCAGTTTATTAGCCCTCATCCAGTCCATTGTTGCAGCCAGGCACTGGTTCAGCACATCCACAGCCTCACCTGATGGAGATGAAAAGGAGAAATAGAGCTGCGTGTCATCAGCGTACTGATGACAACGCACTCCAAAACTCTGGATGACTGCACTCAACGGTTTCATGTAGATGTTGAACAGCATGGGGGACAAGACTGACCCCTGCAGAACCCCATACTGGAGAATCCACGGGGCTGAGCAATGTTCCCCAAGCACCACCTTCTGGAGCTGACCCGCCAAGTAGGAGCAGAACCACTGCAATGCAGTGCCTCCCACTCCCAACTCAGCCAGTCGTCCCAGAAGGATGCCATGGTCGATGGTATCGAAAGCCGCTGAGAGATCAAGGAGAATCAACAGAGTCACACTCCCCCTGTCTTTCTCCCAACATAGGTCATCATACAGGGCGACCAAGGCTGTTTCCGTACCAAAACCAGGCCTGAAACCCGACTGAAATGGATCCAGATAATCGGTCTCATCCAAGAGTGCCTGGAGCTGGCTCGCAACCACCCGCTCCAGGACCTTGCCCAGGAATGGAACATTTGCTACTGGCCTGTAGTTATTCAGATTTTCCGGGTCCAAGGGAGATTTCTTTAGGAGTGGTCTCACTGCCGCCTCTTTCAGGAGGTCTGGGACCACTCCCTCTTGCAAAGAGGCATTAATCACTTCCCTGGCCCAGCCAGTTGTTCCATCCCTGCTAGCTTTTATTAGCCAAGAGGGGCGAGGATCCAATATGGAAGTGGTTGCACGCACCTGTCCAAGCACCTTGTCCATGTCCTCGAGCTGTACCAACTGAAACTCATCCAAGAAAACAGGACAAGCCTGTGCTCTGGATACCTCACTAGATTCACCTGCTATAACACTGGAGTCTAAGTCCTGACGGATGCCAAAGATTTTATCCTGGAAGTGCCCAGCAAATGTATTACAGCGGGCCTTAGATGGTTCTACCATGTCCTTGGGGCCAGCATGTAAAAGCCCCCGGACAACTCTGAAAAGCTCCACTGGGCGACAGGTTGATGATTGAATACCGGCAGCAAAGTATTGTTTTTTTGCTGCCCTCACTGCCCCTGAATACAGCTTACCATAGGCACTTACCAGTGTTTGATTGCATCCATCAGGAGTTCGCCTCCATCTCCATTTCAGCTTGTTTGTCCTCATCCATCCCCAAACCACTTCTAGACACTGGTTTAAGACAGCCACATCTTCCCTGGGTTTTACAGGTTTGTATGAAGGTGGTGTGGTTTTTTTTTTTGCTTTTTTAATTTAACAGCTTTCTGCCCCCTTACCCCTACTTGTATCCTGCAGTTATCCCCTAACCCTACTTAGTATAGGCATCAACCGTAGTGTTGGATATGTGATCATATGTTTTTCCCCCCAGTGATTGGAAGCTACTTTAACAGCCATTGCCATGGTATGAAAGCATGTTGTGAGCGTTGAGGGAGTAGTTGATAGTAGGGGTGTGCATCGGATCGGATCCAATCCACGATCCGAATCCGATCCGCCCCAAAATCGGGAAAATCCGATCCGATCCGATCCGCCGAGGTCCGATCCGGATCGGACGCCATTTTGAATGCTTTTTCCCATAGCCAAGTATTGTTTTACAAAAACGCCTATAACTTTTTCATTTTAAAAGATAGAAGGATGAAACTTGGGCACTTTGTAGAATGGTTAGGGATAGTTATCTGTGAGAAACTTCAAAAAGATTGGTGCATGCGTTTTGTGGCAATTAATTTTTTAATAAATACCCAGGAATGCCTATAACTTTGTCATTTCTAACGTTACACACATGACACTTTGCCACATTGTAGGAGGTACCTTGGGACCTATGTGTGTGAAATTTCAGAAACGTAGCTGCTTGTCTTGTGTGGCAATTAAGTTTTAGGAAAATGGGTAGTAGTGGGGTAAATACAGTTACACCTCCCATTTTTTCATTTTTAAAGATACAAACAGGAAACATGGGCACATTACAGGTACCACTTGGCTTGATATGTGTGTGAAATTTCAGAAAAATTGGAGCTTGCCTTGTGTGGCAATTAATTTTTGAAACAATGAGGAAAGAAACACCTATAACTTTGTCATTTTTAAAGTTACACACATGACACTTTGCCACATTGTAGGTGGTACCTTGGGACCTATGTGTGTGAAATTTCAGAAACATAGGTGCTTGCCTTGTGTGGCAATTAATTTTAGAAAAATGGGTAGTAGTGGGGTAAATACAGTTACGCCTCCCACTTTTTTATTTTTGAAGATACAAACAGGAAACTTGGGCACATTACAGGTACCACTTGGCTTGATATGTGTGTGAAATTTCAGAAACATTGGTGCTTGCCTGGTGTGGCAATTAATTTTTGAAACAATGAGGGATTCATTGGACAGCACTTGCCCATAGGGATTCATTGGACAGTACTTGCCCATAGGGAATCATTGGACAGTACTTGCCCATAGGGAATCATTGGAAAGCACTTGCCCATAGGGAATCATTGCATTGCACTTTCCCATTGAGAAATACAGTTATGCCTCCCACATTTTTATTTTTGAAGATACAAACAGGAAACTTGGGCACATTGTAGACTGGTTAGGGATAGTTATCTGTGAGAAATGTCAGAAAGATTGGTGCATGCGTTTTGTGGCAATTAATTTTTTAATAAATACACAGGAATGCCTATAACTTTGTCATTTCTAAAGTTACACACATGAAACTTTGCCACATTGTAGGAGGTACCTTGGGACCTATGTGTGTGAAATTTCAGAAACGTAGGTGCTTGTCTTGTGTGGCAATTAATTTTAGAAAAATGGGTAGTAGTGGGGTAAATACAGTTACGCCTCCCACTTTTTTATTTTTGAAGATACAAACAGGAAACTTGGGCACATTACAGGTACCACTTGGCTTGATATGTGTGTGAAATTTCAGAAACATTGGTGCTTGCCTGGTGTGGCAATTAATTTTTGAAACAATGAGGGATTCATTGGACAGCACTTGCCCATAGGGATTCATTGGACAGTACTTGCCCATAGGGAATCATTGGACAGTACTTACCCATAGGGAATCATTGGAAAGCACTTGCCCATAGGGAATCATTGCATTGCACTTTCCCATTGAGAAATACAGTTATGCCTCCCACATTTTTATTTTTGAAGATACAAACAGGAAACTTGGGCACATTGTAGACTGGTTAGGGATAGTTATCTGTGAGAAATTTCAGAAAGATTGGTGCATGCGTTTTGTGGCAATTAATTTTTTAATAAATACCCAGGAATGCCTATAACTTTGTCATTTTTAAAGTTACACACATGAAACTTTGCCACATTGTAGGTGGTACCTTGGGACCTATGTGTGTGAAATTTCAAAAACGTAGGTGCTTGCCTTGTATAGCAATTAATTTTAGAAAAATGGGTAGTAGTGGGGTAAATACAGTTATGCCTCCCTTTTTTTATTTTTAAAGATACAAACAGGAAACATGGGCACATTACAGGGAACACTTCGCTTGATATGTGTGTAAAATTTCAGAAAGCTGGGTCCAGGTATGTGGTGGCAAGGTATTTTTGAAACAATGAGGAAAGAAACGCCTATAACTTTTTTATTTTAAAAGTTAGAAGTCTGAAAGTTGCTCACTTTGTAGATGGGTTAGGGGTAGATATGTGTCAGAAACACACTCTCTCGATCTCTTTGATCCTTGCATGCATGGCTGCAACTGAGCTAGTATCCATTACAAAAGGAGAAACAAAGTAACTACATTAAAGCACTTGGCTCATGTCTGCTTTGATACTTTCACTTTTTACTCAAGCAGAACGGCTGAGCCTAGGATCACTGTCTCTCGATCGCTAGAATCGTTACAGGAGAAATTTTCGACAGTCTTCAAAGTGGTGTGTGCAGACACCTTGCCACCACATGCCTGGACCCAGCTTTCTGAAATTTTACACACATATCAAGCGAAGTGTTCCCTGTAATGTGCCCATGTTTCCTGTTTGTATCTTTAAAAATAAAAAAATGGGAGGTGTAACTGTATTTACCCCACTACTACCCATTTTTCTAAAATTAATTGCCATACAAGGCAAGCACCTACGTTTTTGAAATTTCACACACATAGGTCCCAAGGTACCACCTACAATGTGGCAAAGTTTCATGTATGTAACTTTAAAAATGACAAAGTTATAGGCATTCCTGTGTATTTATTAAAAAATTAATTGCCACAAAACGCATGCACCAATCTTTCTGACATTTCTCACAGATAACTATCCCTAACCAGTCTACAATGTGCCCAAGTTTCCTGTTTATATTTTAAAAAATAAAAAAGTGGGAGGCATAACTGTATTTCTCAATGGGAAAGTGCAATGCAATGATTCCCTATGGGCAAGTGCTTTCCAATGATTCCCTATGGGCAAGTACTGTCCAATGATTCCCTATGGGCAAGTACTGTCCAATGAATCCCTATGGGCAAGTGCTGTCCAATGAATCCCTCATTGTTTCAAAAATTAATTGCCACACCAGGCAAGCACCAATGTTTCTGAAATTTCACACACATATCAAGCCAAGTGGTACCTGTAATGTGCCCAAGTTTCCTGTTTGTATCTTCAAAAATAAAAAAAGTGGGAGGTGTAACTGTATTTACCCCACTACTACCCATTTTTCTAAAATTAATTGCCACACAAGGCAAGCACCTATGTTTCTGAAATTTCACACACATAGGTCCCAAGGTACCACCTACAATGTGGCAAAGTTTCATGTGTGTAACTTTAAAAATGACAAAGTTATAGGTGTTTCTTTCCTCATTGTTTCAAAAATTAATTGCCACACAAGGCAAGCTCCAATGTTTCTGAAATTTCACACACATATCAAGCCAAGTAGTACCTGTAATGTGCCCAAGTTTTCTGTTTGTATCTTTAAAAATGAAAAAATGGGAGGCGTAACTGTATTTACCCCACTACTACCCATTTTTCTAAAAATTAATTGCCACACAAGACAAGCACCTACGTTTCTGAAATTTCACACACATAGGTCCCAAGGTACCTCCTACAATGTGGCAAAGTTTGATGTGTGTAACTTTAAAAATGACAAAGTTATAGGCATTCCTGGGTATTTATTAAAAAATTAATTGCCACAAAACGCATGCACCAATCTTTCTGAAATTTCTCACAGATAACTATCCCTAACCCAGTCTACAATGTGCCCAAGTTTCATCCTTCTATCTTTAAAAATGAAAACGTTATAGGCGTTTTTGTAAAACAATACTTGGCTATGGGAAAAAGCATTCAAAATGGCGTCCGATCCGGATCGGACATCCGGTCCGATCCGATCCGACCATCCTCCGATCCGATCCGATCCAATCCGACCCCCCAGGTCTGATTCCGATCTGCTATCCGATCCGATCCGGGGGGTCAATGCACATCCCTAGTTGATAGACAGTGTAGTTAGAAGGAAATTGGGGATATGATAAGGATCTATTGGGGGAAACATGTGTTTATTGAACAGGACTTATGGTCTTGTTAAACTTTCTAGGCATTCAAATTCTATGCTTGGTCAGCTTTCTCGTAAATACAACTGCTTTAACTGAGAGGGTTTGTAACCCAGAGATTTTAAAATTTGTTTAGTATTATTTAGCAATAGTTGTTTATTTTAGCTCAAGGTTGTTCTTTGACTTTGTAACGTATAGTTTTAGGTTCTTACTCCATCATATAGACAATTCCTCCTGCAGTTAGATCTCTGTCACAATATATAAATTGTTGTGGTTTTTTTTCTCTCTATGTACAACACAAATCAGTAAACATATTACTTCAGGGTCCCCATCTGTGATCATAATCCAGAATGACTGATGATTTCTAACATCTGACTTTTCTGTTGGTTTGCAAGCAAACTTTCCAGATCAGGAAGAATATTTAGAAACAAAACACGACTGCTTATCTCTTTCATAGAATCTCAAGGGAAACTTTGTAATGTTTTGTTTCATTTGCTAGTTTTCCTTGTTAGCAGAAGCATGTGTCAGATACAATGCACAAGAAGCAATGAACTTAAGGGCTTAGAGACACATGTAGAACATAAAACTGAAAGGGGAGATATAGAAGGTTATTCTGAGTAAGCTACATGATTGAAGATTTGATGTGCACTACAATCTCCATAGGTGTTAGCAGTATGCCTGGGCATTCCCTTGGAGGATAGTGGAACAAATGAAAGCCCATAGGCCATTCATGAGCAAGGTTAGAACCAATTACAGAGCTCAGCCTTACATTTTTTCTCAAAGAAAGCATTTTTTATCATCTGTGCATCCAGACCTCAAGATATTTCTGGGTGCTAATTAGACCTCAAGAGATTTTTTTTTTTGTTAAGGAATATTTTCAAACACTAGTGTGAAAATGGATTTTGGTGACAAGACGAGAGCAGAGAGCTCATATATACAGTACTGGAGATGTCAGGGCATTATAGTTATGCAGTCTAACAATGCTGGGAATCTGGGAAATAATGCCTGCGGATACCTGGGCCCTGTGCTGAAAGCAAATTCAGACATTTCCTGAAAATCTTTGTAGCATCCCCTTTTTCCTGTCTAAACTGCTTACATCATAATTTTAAAACAAAGACAGCCCGACATACAGGATTGAACCATCTCCCCTTCCTAAAATCAGCCATGAGCTCTCAATCATGTATGCTGCCTTGCTTCAACAGCCACTGCGGGCAGGCCCAGCCATTGAAATGCAACAAACATGTAACGTCTACTGGGTCATGATCCCCATGGAGAATTGGTGCCATAGATACAATCAGAGAAATGCAGTTGGAGTTACTGTAATCATTGCAGACTAAGAAAGGGAATGCCAAATGTGATAAGGTCTTAGACAGGAGCAGTCACTAGGAAACTGTCAGTGCTTAATTTGCATATAGAAAATTCTGAAAGGATAATATAACATACTGTTGAATAAAAATGTTTTAAAATAAGAATATGTAGTTACAATGGAAGGGTGGGATAGAAATACTTTGACTAAAACAGGGTGGCGACTAGAGGCCCTTGCAGATGTTCTGGCCTACAGCTTCCATCAGCCCTAGCCAGCATAGGCAGTGATGAGCAATCATGGAAACTGTAGGCCAAAACATCTGGGGGAGGGGCACAAGTTACATTAAAAGAAAACAAGTAAACATGCATGTACTGACCCTTCCTCCTCTCCCCCATGATCCTCCTGTAACAGGCGGATTCCCAATCCTATCACAATGATTCCCCCATTCTTGGCTCTAACATTGACCTTTTAAGATGCCTTCTCTATACTTCTGGACAGCTCCCTCCCATTCTATCTCACACAGAGGGCAAACTCAGAGATGTACATACTGACTAACATTTCTGTACATTTCTACTTAGAAGTAAGCTCCATTAAGTTCAGTGGTACTTACTTCCAGATGAATGAGTTCAGGATTGCAGTCTAAGGCTCCAATATTCATCACTTTCTTCACTTTTATTGGGAGTAAGCAGCAATGAGTGGGACTCACTTCTGAGTAAACATGCTCATACCCTTAAACTCTCTGACAGGACATCCTGATTTGGAAAAAATCCCATCCCAGCAAAAACTTGACCTTCTAACAGTTTCTATTTTAATGAACTAGCTCTGCATGCAGCAAAAGCTGAAGCCCAGAGGAAGCATCACAATCAGCCTTTCTTCCAAAGTTGTATTATTAATAATAGTAATAATAAAATACCTTTGTATTTTTATGTCTTCCTGATAGAGTGAGGCTAAACCTATAATTGTTGATGACATAACTGTTAAGTTTTCACTGAGGCAAGGAAAGAAACTGCGCAGAAAAAGAAACCCATTCTGTTTAACACAATTTCTGATTGGATTTTTCCTTGTGAACTTTCATTTTCAAAGCCTTGTTGTTAGATTGCCTCATTTTCTCCTAGTCCACTCAAGTTGGGGGAAATCCAGCCAGAACTACAGTGGACGTTTATGGCAGTGGGGGACAGAGGGCACAATGACTTGATTCAGCCTTCCGCTTAATTTCTTAATTTCTCTTAATTTCTCTTAATTTCTCTTAATTTCTCTTAATTTATTAATATATTACAAGCACGATCCTTTGCATGCTTAGACAAAAAAAAGTCCTACAACTCCCAGCATTCCCCATGGCTGGCAGGGGTATGCTAGGAATTATAGGACTTTTTTTCTTATCTAAACATACACAAGGCTGTGCCCTTAATCAAACAGAACATTTACAGAATGAATTTTCTTCTTCTTCTGCAGTGCTGTGTTAAAAGTGGATATATGTTTTTGTAGTTCTTGTGTGTGAAGAGGAAAGACTTGGGACACAGCCATTATACCAGCAGGGTGGGGGGAGAACATGTGGCCCTCCTGATGTTGTTGGACTGCAACACCCAACAACTGTAGCCAGCATAGGCAATGGTGATGGATGCTGGGAGTTGCAGTCCACCAGCATATGGAGGGCCACATTCCTCCCCTCCCTAGATAATACTGAAAACCTTCCCTATGCCTGTGCTTAGATGTATCTATTATTACATGTATATCTCACCTTTTTCCTCTTGCAAGGAATCCAAGGCAGCTTACATGGTCCTTCTCTCCATTTTATCCTCACAACAACCCTGTGTAGTAGGTTAGGCTGAGGGTCAGTGACTGGGCCAAAGTCACCCAGTGAGCTTCATGGCTGAGTAGGGATGGAACCCAGGTCTCCTGAGTACCAGTGCAACACTCTAACCACCACACCACACTGGATGTCACTCTTCTATATGGATTTGCCCATTTCAAGGGAACAATGTCCTTTATCTGGTAGAAATGTAATTTAGTGAATATATGTGTATTATATCATGTAGCATGTGGCATGCCTCCCTGTTTACTTTCAGCTTCTGGGGCAATCGGCTTACTTTTAGTTTCTCTTTCTCACTTTTATATTCCATTTTCTGCTCATGGCAGATTTGAATCTGGATTGTGTTGGTCCTGCCATTGCCTGTCAAGCCATGCTGCTAAGCTTCTGAACCTCGCTCCCTAGACCCAGCCACTCAAGCACAGGAGTATATTTATCCAGTTTCCATCTGTGGAATACTGGAGGGTCTGTCTGCTTAGAACTAAACAACATGACTGCAACCCTATACGTCCTTAGGGATAAGTCCCAATAAACACAGTGGGACTTACTTCCGATAAAACAAGCATAGACTTACTGAGAATAAAGATGCTTCTGAACATTAATGATATACCTGGATATCACCAGTTTGTGTGAATCATGCTTCCTGTATTTGCAGGCATCTGAATGCCTGAAACAGTGAATTGCACATATAATACCCAAAATAGTGAGTTGCATATCTCCTCCATGGGCAGATGTGTGTGCTCCTTATGCAATACAGCTCATGCATCTCCCCATTAGGTGGTGGTGGGGAAAGTAGAAATTTAGGAAAGTAAAATTTAGGAGTCTTATGCCTTACGTTGTGCACTTCAGTTCCATAGAGTTCAATAGGACCTAGGAGCTGCAGGCTGTATCTGGCATTTCCATATTTAGCATTCATATTTCCTGACAGTGAACAATAGTAATGTTTCCTTTACACATCATAGTTTGCTGATTCTTCTATGAAGGACTTAAAATTATCTGCTTTAAGCAGTAAAATAAATATATGCTATTAACTGGGTCCCCATTTACAAAAGCCTTAGCCTAGTAAGATAACTAGGCTGAATGGTTTTTTGCCCCCAATGATTGTAAAAAATATTAAGTCACATTCTTAAATTCACTTATGCTGAAAAAAATACTTTTGCTTTGGATTAATCTTTGAGTAACAAGTGAAGCAGAAAAGGCCTGTTATAGAGACATTTTACATTTGATAGGCTCCCTACTTAACAAGGCTTGGTAAGATTATTTTTTGAATATTTGGCTGCAATCCTGTGTACTTTCACTTGGAAGACCCTTGAATATAGTGGGACTTATTCCAAGAAACAAAGCACGGTATTGGCTTGGTAGTCTTTCAAAATAATGTCTATCAAATTGCAAAGGCTTCGTCAAACATGGGAAATGGTGTTTACGCTGAGTCAGACCATCAGTTTATCTGGTGTAGTGTATTGTTGACATTGACTGGCAGTGACTCTTCAAGGTTTCAGACTGGAGCCTTTCCCAGCCATACCTGGAAATGACAGGGATCAAACCTGGGACCTTTTGCTTGTAAAGTATGTTCTCCACCCCCTAAACTGCAGCTTTTCCCCTAAGGAGATCAGGAGAAGTGAATCAGAGATACACAGCTGACCCCCCCCCCCCCTCCCTGAGGTCATTTTAAAATGGTTATTAACCCAAGAAAGCCAATATCACTACATTAAACATGCAAAGGCATTTTTGTTACAGTTTTACCTCGGTATTTTATTTTCAGCCCATTCTCCAATAACCTTCTTTTCCCTCCTCTATGCCCCGTAGGATTCTCTCTCCCTTCTTTCTCTGCTACTCTCTGAATCCCACTTCTTGCTAACCCTCTGTCATTTTCTTCAATTTGTTGTGGTCTCTGTCTTATCTCCACAGGTCTGCACCCCTTCTCGGCATCCCCGTCTTTTTCTCTCTGCACTTCATTAGCATTTTATTATTTCTTTGCACATCACAGCAGCCCCCATCTGTTGTGTTTTCATTTGTCTTATTGGGTTTTAAAAATGTTTTATTATTGGTATTTGTTCTGACTGTTGTTCTGATAAAAATTTTTTTACCATGTTCTGTACCACTTGGAGTGCCGTATTCATGGCACAGAATGTGATATATAAATTCTAAACTAGAAATAAAATAAATTTAAAGCAGTCACTACTGTAATGAACACATCTTTACACCAGGCATGTAAACATACTTTGCTGAAGCACTTAGAAGATAAGTAGATAAGACAGAAAATGATATAGGTAGCCACAGAAAAGTAGATAAAAAAATTGGCTTGTGCAAGGCCAATGACTATGGCAAATCTAGGATTCAGGTTGATGGGATATAAATAATAGCCTGGATGCTCTGTCTATACAATTTATCTGGTCTGTCCACAGCAAGTCTATACAACTCTACCTGTTTCAAACCACTCAGTGATGTGCTGAGAAGCAAGTCCCACTGAGTTACTGTAGGGACATATGAGATTTTAGTTCACATTTGAAAAATTGATAAAAATGCCCTGCTCACAACGCGGGTGTGGTTTTCTGAAAAGCTTGCACATTCTTGAGCTTGCATGTGCATTCACAAAAAGCATCCTTTTGAAAAATGTGCACTTCAAAATGCACATTTTTGGAAAAGGACATATATTCACATTTTAATTAATGGAGAATGTGCACATTTGGGTGTGTGCTTGGAAAAGTACACATTTTTCCTGTTCAAAAAAGTCCTCATATTTGCAAGCTAGAATGAGACAAAACAAACATTAGGGTGGGAAAAGGAGAGCCTTGACAAGCTCAAAAATGGCTTGTTCTCCCATCCCTAGATTAATGGGACTTACACCCAGGTAAGTGTATATAGGATGGTAGCCTTAATTAGTATAGTGGGCAGTAGTCCTATTTCTATCATCTATCTCTATCTATCTATCTATCTATCTATCTATCTATCTATCTATCATCTATCTATCTATCATCTATCTATCTATCTATCTATCTATCTATCTATCTATCTATCTCTGAATTGGGGACTGGTGTAGATTCTACTCACCAAATATAAATTCAGCCAAACATCTTTTCTTCTACTTCTTCTGAACTTAACTGCTGCATGAAAGGTTGCTTCTCATTAACTGCATGCTAACTGTTTACAGTAATACCATATTGGGGTTTATATTCTTCCCTAACTGATACCTTCAACAGATGGTAGCACTAGGCATGGCATGAATTCATTAGTTATGAATGATAAATGGTTGTGACGCATGTTTACAATCATGTGCATTAGATCTCTTTGCTTTACGGAGAGTTGGAGAATGAATGCATAATGTCACATTGAATTCAGTAAACCCATTGCTGTTGTCTGGTCATGAAATGATGATGTCTTGGCAACACATATCGATAACCAGAACACACACACACACACAGAGCGACTGAGCCTTTTTAGCTTTCTCTATTTATTTTAATGCAACTGGACTACAAGTAGGTAGAGAATAAGAATTGTAACTTCCTAGAATAGCTGACACCTGCTGTGAACAAAATTGACTAGGAGAGTGTGATTCTAATAGGTTTTACTCAGAAGAGATACCTCAAGATAGAAAGAAAAAAATTCTCTGCACAAACATGTTGCTACATTTCCCTTTCATTCAGCAGAATCTTTGAAACATAGGGCAATGAAGGTGTGGTCATTCCATATGCTTGTCTTGGTGCACTCAAGTTGAGTAGTGCTTCCAAAGCAACCTTATGAGAGTCAGCTATAAGCCATCTAATCAGGTGAAACAATTTGATGTGGCTTTCTTTGAAAGGGTAACAGAATTGTCCAAATACCTATAGTTCCCTTGATCCTTGTAGCCACTTTTCATTAGCCACCTTGTTTATTGATCATAATAATACATACAAGTTTTTGTTTTGTTTTTGTGCTGCAGTTTCATACTTGCATCCTTTCAGAACTCTCTGGATCAATTGAATTATTATTTTTCACATTGCTGTGGTTGATTAGATCTACAACCTTCTTTGTCACCTCTGCTGGGCAAAGCATATCTAATATATTGTCTGAATAAATTGGTTCAGGTGTAGATCTCTCTCTCTCTGTCTCTGATATCTTCTGCAGAGAAGACAAAGCAAACTATCTGGTTTCTCCATAACATCCCTTTGTTCTTTGTTCTCTCTGTACAACAAGTGTGGCTTTGATGCTGCTCAGTGCTTCCTGCTTTGAGTATATCCCAAGAATCAATAATTTTTGTTCTTTATATTAAGTTGATCATCAAAAACCTTCTTGGCCTTGTGGCAGATTTCACTTCATTTGTCACAGTTAGTGCTCTTTCACTCTTCTATAGTTAGCAACAGATTCCCACTTGGCCAGCAACTCTTACTGTTTAATATTTACATAGATCAACAGCATGCTAGGTGCTATATACAGCAGAAAAATGGCAAGGCCCTCCTTACTCAAAGAGCTGACAATGTTTACACTAGACTGATTAGACAGTGATGCAGTGGCAGAGAAGGATTCACTGATTGGTAAGAGAAGAGTGCATGGTGGCAATAAAGGAGCCGGTACCATAAGGCTAGGATGATTCAGGAACTAATGGATGAAAGAAGTGGTTTTGAGGACAAATGTGAAGGAGGTGAAAAGAAGTGCTCTGATGAACAGAGAATTGGATGTTATTTTAGTGATAAGGAGCAATTTTGGACAAGGCACAGAGATGGAAGTGCCAGACAAGATAAACAGGCAAGTCGTTAGCTCAGCCAGTGCATCAGAGGGAGTAAGGATGTAAGAAAAGACAATGGGCCTGTTCAGACAACACACTAAGCCATGGTTGGGCCACTAACCCATTTGCAGCAAATGATTAGTGTGCATGTTTAAACTGTGGTTATGTAGCCACCATGGTTTGGAATGGTTCACACAACACACTAAGTCATGGTTCACACAACACGCTAAGCCATAATTTTTAACTCAAAATGCTTAATGACTGTGGCGTAGCATGTCATCTGAACAGGTTATATTGAGATATATGGAGGCATGTGAGAAAAACAAGGGAGAAGCAGACAGGATGAGAATACCATAAATATAAGCAGTAGATACTTGCAATGCATGTGAGGGAGTACAAGAAGCCACCTCCTGTGTGCCTCCAGCTCCTTCTGCTCTTTTTTCCATAGCAAAATAGACCCCATTTATTCTGACTTTTTTTTTTAAAAAAAAGGAATGTGCTGCAATCTCCTGCTGGGTGCAGGAAAAGTGGTGTGATAAAAACAGCCTCTGAATGGGCCATGTGGCCTTTGTTTACTTCCTCTTTCCCCTCCAGGAAGAATGAGGAAGTGCGGAGAAGCAGTGGTAAGGAAACCCAATTCCCCCCCCCCCGTGTGAGGACTCTCATAAGAAGGGAGAGTAAGGCTCTTGGAGTTGCCCATCAAGAATTAGCATCAAGAGTTGGCATTGCATAAGCAGCCACCTACCACAAAGGAACTATGTAAGTATGGAGGCCAGGGCACGGATGGGATCTTGATCTGCCTTCCACACATATATGAAAATGTGAATGTGTACATTTATGAATGTGCGGATGGGGTTTTTATGGAATTATGATGACTAAAACCAGACAAAGCAGTCAGCTCCTACCCAGAATGGAAATCGAGACAAAGGTTTTCTTCCCAATGAAGCTTAAATACTTCTGCAAACTATTTTGCTCCCATTAAAGATATATTTCGTTGTTGTTGTTGTTGTTGTTGTTTTAAAAAAGTGTTTACTGCTTCAGATTGAACTGTTGATGCTTTACAAGAAACAAACCACAAAATCCCACTGTAAAAACATTTTAAAGTGGCCATAAGGCAGTGCTACTTGTGTGCATGTAAATTGTCCAAGAGACTCCATGATTCCTCCTTTGATGCATAAATCTGTCCTAGAATGGAACTTGGAAAGTAGTCTCACTTTGCACAAGTCTTAAAGGACTTAAATTGATTAGTTTGAAAGTCAGCGCAATGTGTCAGTCTCTGATGGCCATTCCTGCTGCGGAAATAATATCCCTATGTATAGTGTACAGGAGAGACCAGTAAGCTGTCAACTCCCATTCAACATCAAACAAGACTTAGGTGACCTTTGATTAGCCTGATGTTACCCTGCAGCTAAATGAGTTAGTGGCTATTAAATATGAAGCGTGCAGAGTACCTGGCCTTGTAAAAGAACATCTAGTATTTATTCAGCTATGGAGACTGTTAAAACTAATGTATAAAGCAATGAGTTTTATTAAAGTGCTGAAGTTCTGAGCAGATTCTGTCCCCCTCACCCCTTCTGCTACCAAAATACTTTCTGGAACATTTTCCGTTGATGATTATAAAGATTTTTCCATTCCAAGGGAGTTAATTCTGGCCCTTACTACACCATAGGGGTGTAGATGGAGGGAAAGCGATCCCAGGCAAACAGCCTGGTGTAGAAACAGCCTCTGTGAAACAGCATAAGACACTGGTTGGAGTCCTGTACTAGGACTGGAAAAACTCAGATTTAAATCACTGCTCACCCATTAAGTTTACTGGGTGACCTTAGGCTATGAGAAATGGACAAAAAGGACAAGGATCCGGCGTTTCTGAGAGTACAGAAGCCCCAGTTTATATGAGTAGCTTGCTTTCGTTTTGAAACAAAGGATGAGGAGAGAACAGGATGGTGGGATTATGAGTGGTGGTGGCCCAAGGTAACTCCATTGGTCATTCAGGTCTGATGGCATGGCATGCAAGCAAGACAGAAACTGGCAAAATTTCAGAATGGTGGAGTGACGATTGAGGAAAAAACATCCTTGAGTCATAAACATTTGTTCATCAAAAGCAGAGGGAAAATGTGTGTTGAATTTGAGTTCAAAGCGTAGGATAATTGCATATACCTTTATCGATCAAATTGCACATATATTTAGGATATTGCACTGTTTATTTATTTTTTATTTAATAATATTTGTACACTGCTCCACATCAAGATTTTGGAGCGCTGAACAGCAGATAGGATAAAACACCATATTAAAATGATTACTATTGTCTAAAAGTAACATAGTTCCAATAAAACTGAATTCTGATAAAATCATGGCCAGTCACTCAAGGAAGGCTTCCTGAAATAACAATGTTTTCAGAAAGCACCAGAAGCAACAAAGGCAAGGAATTTATCACTGCCCATCTAGGCTTACTAATTAGGGTGGTTGACAAAATCATACCAACAAATACAAAACCATTCCAAAACTCATATTAATATAATCAGTTCAAAAATATTGCAAAAATACCAGTGACATATTACAATTTCCAAACGAATCAGTGGACCTTCAATATGACAAAAATGAGAATACAGGTGGAACAGATTAAAAATATGCTCATCAAATAACTGCTCTAAAAGGTAGAGGTATTCCCTGAAAGTAATTACAATTCACAATGTCTTTTAGTATTGACAATGGCACAAATACAGACACAACAATGAATTAATTCAAGAGTAATATTTTTCAACACATGAAAAGGATAATAAGCAGTCGTGAGTGACCTTCCAAGTGATTACAATTCAAAATGTTTCTTAGTGTAAACAGTAGCAAAAGTACTCAAGCAAAAGTAAGAGATATACCCACATATAATTGGATTTAGTTCAAGAGTGATACTATTAAGCAGATGATAGACAAGGACTCCGGAATTTATGGTCTTTTCTGTACTTCATCAGAAGAGGGAGCTTTTGTTAATCAGTGTCATCACATGGGGGGAAAATCACTTCTCCTGCCTGCTTTTGTCCCTCATTACTTCCGCTTTCTTGCTGGAGAGGAAAGAGGAAGTAAACAAAGACCACGTGGCCCATTCAGGGGGTGTTTTTATCACACAACTTTTCCTGCACACAGCAGGAGTTCACGGCACATTCATTTTTTTAAAAAAATTTGGATTAATAGGGGTCTATTTTGCAACAGAAAAATGTGCAGAAAGAACAGGAGGCTCGTAGGAGGTGGGCGATGGCATGTAAAGAATGCATGCACATCTGTAAGTGGGCAGCAGCAAACATGCAATGAAATGCTCATCTGATGATCCTCAATGAGTAATCACAGATCTACACCAAGCAGGTATGACACTTTGAAAATGATTTGAAAACTGTATATGGAGTGTGTCCTGAACTAGGGTGACCAGATTTTGAGAATCAAAATCCCGGACCACCCCCGCCACCCCACCAGCCCGCCCTGCGCCACCACCACCCCGCCCGCCTCCCCCGCCCGCATGCCTCGCGCCACCGCCCGCCCCGCGCAGGCCGCCCGCCCCACCCGCGATGCGCCCCCCACCCGCCCCGCGACGCCCCCCCCACCCGCACCACACCACGCTGCCCCCCCACGCCGCGCCGCCCGCCCCCACGCCACGCCACCCGCCCGCCCCGCGCTGCCCGCACGCATGCCCTGCGCCGCCCCCCCGCGCTCCTTACCTGCTGGGGCGTCCGCTTCCCTCCGGTGCTCGGAATCTACTGAGAAACAGGCTTCCTGGCCTGTCTCTCAGTAGCGCGCCGGGTGATCATCACCCGGCGCGCTACTGAGAGACAGGCCGCGAAGTCTGTTTCTCAGTAGATTCCGAGCACCGGAGGGAAGCGGACGCCCCAGCAGGTAAGTGCCTCGCGCCGCCCGCTGCCCGCCACTGCCGCGTGACCCCCGCCGCCCCGGTTTGCCCCCGCTGCCCACCGCTTGGCCCGGATCGCCCCAGGGCCATCTGGTCACCCTTTTGGGGGGCTAAATTTCCGGATTTGGCCCCCCAAAACAGTTTTTCCCCCCAGATGAGGATTTGCTCCCCATTTTCCGGGCATGTACGGACAAATCTGGGTGGATGGTCACCCTATCCTGAACCCCAACAGTTGTCACTACTGTTATAAACTGTTTTAAAGCAGTAGTGTAGATCCTGCCTGTGTTGCTGAACCATGTTCCTCTCAAACACATGAGAGGAACATGAGCATGTTCTGATACATGAACAAATACTTTTGCTCATGTTCTGAGAACATGAGCAAAAGTATTTTTGAAGCAGTTGATTAGAGTGCTTCAAGGACTCCAGAAGAGTGATATCAGGTATGTTGCTCAGGTATGTTGCTAGAAAAATCTTGCTTCTGATAGAAGATAAATACGAGCATGTGGGAGGTGGTCTGTGGATGGTGTCATGGTATTACAATTACCAACATGTCAGGCTAAAAGTGCTTCCTGATCTGAATTATCAAATGAATAAGCTCAAAGCAGTTCCCTAAAGGCCTTCATCAGGAGAAGGTCCTTTGCAGCACAAGTCAGCAGACAAGGCCTTGGGCTGGCCTTTCTTGAAAAGGAATTCCACAAGAACATGGTTCCTTGAAAGTTAATTCCATCAAAATCAATAAGACTTACCTCGGAGAAAATAAGAGCATCAATTGGATTTTTTTTTCTTTCAGAAATACAACATCTTATAGTCATAAAATGTTCTGTACTCTGTAAGGCACTCGATTTCCTCTAGGCCACCCCAAGTTTTGTTCTCGTGCAGCCACTGATTTTAAGCAAGCCAGTTTGGACACAGGAAAGGAGGCGTGCAGATGACTGAAATAAATAAAAATAAATAAGCCTCACAATAGTTTCTAGAAGTACCAGTGAATAACTCTTGAAGTTATCAGACCAGATTTTTACCCATAAAAATCAGCCTGAGAACCAGAAAAGAGGAAAAGCACAGCATTTGACTATATGAACAAAAACAAGATGGTTTTAGGTCAATTCAGGCTCTTGTCGCCTCTAATTACTTCCCCCAGCAGTTCTACTTAGCTTCTTGCTACATCCCATCCATTATATTGCCAACTGGACTTTGGCCATCAACTAGTTTAGATTTACATTACTGCGACCAGCATAGTTTGCCTGCCACTCGGGCAGCTTTTGAGCATTCCTGGCATTTTTCTGTATTACAGCTACTTTCCAATTTAGCAGAAACACTTGCTTTGATTCATTGGAGCAAAGATTTCCTTGTCTCCAGCCTTGTACAACTAAAGACATAATTTTGGCATTGAATGGATTATATATGAATGACTATGAAAGCCATCCTCATGTTTAAAACGGGAGGGGGGTCAAACCAACACCAGGATCGAGGCTATAAACAGCTGGATTTCCACAGATGGCACTGGTGCATAGGTGTCTGGAAGTCACAAAGAATTACCATGTGTATTCCTCATTCTTTGGATTTGTCTCCTAGCTCTTGAAGTGAATTGGTGCTCATGAGGAGTAGTAGATTGAATTCACTTTACTGATTAATAGAATATATCAATCTCCAGCACTGGCACAATGTGGTACCAATGGTAGCTGTGAAAGCTCTCTCACTTCACTTAATTTTGTTTCATGCCCATTAAGAAAACCATTTGACCCATGACAAGGTAGCTGCGTCTTCTTGAAGACACTCTCACAAAGGATCCCCAGCAAGCCATGATTGCAGCACAGGAGTTTTTTCTTCCTTTCCCCCCCCTTTTTTTTCTTCCCCCCCTTTTTAAAAATTACTATTGAAGGGGAAAGGGTCACAAATTACATTTTAAAGTGAATGTGGAAGATAATTTAATATAGATAAGTGACCACATAGCATATTTTACTACTGGGGTGTTGAACCTCTTTGTGTCCGAGGGTCGGATTCAATTTTGGAGATACTCTCAGGAGCTGCGTTCCAGTGGTAGGTGGGAGTGAAGGCAAAAGGGTGTGTGTGGTCAAAGACAAAAGGGGTGGGGCCTAAAACACCAGTATGTTTTATCTTTCAGCTCTGACTGCCAGTCACTAAGAGGAGAGGCTTTCAACCTGTCTGTGCAAAGCCAGAAAACCACCAAAGAGTTGGCAGTCAGGAGAAAGGGGAAGGGGGCATGACCATTAGAGGAATTCTGGAGGGCTGGCTTATCTCCCAGATGAGCTGGATTTGTATTGCAGACCTGAGGTTTGACACCCCTGCTATACCTATCTTTTTGAACTCACAGTCTGGGCAATAGTAAAGTAAATTGATACTTTCCACACTTTTTCCTAATGCTAATTATATTCTGATAAGTATTCCGTTGTATGGGAGCTTGTTTCCATATATCATGACCATGTCCTGCTCGTGTGTGTGTGTGTGTGTGTGAATACTGCATTAATTGTGTGGGCTGCATTAACAGAAGTATCGCTTTGAAATTGTTCAAGATACTGGTTCCACTCTATTCAGCACTGGTTAGGTCTCATCTTGAGTACTACATCCAGTTCTGGGCATCACACTTCAAGACAGATGCAAACTGGAGGGTTTCTAAGGAGGGCAACGTGGATAATCAAGGGTCTGGAAACAAAACCCTATGAAGAGGGACTGAAAGAGCTGGGCATATTGAGAAGAGAAGTCTGACGGGAGACATGATAGCACTCTTGAAGTACTTGAAAGGTTGTCACACAGAGGAGGGCCAGGATCTCTTCTCAATCATCCCAGAATGCAGGATGCGGAATAATGGGTTCAAGTAGCCAGATTCTAGCTGGACATCCAGATGGTTAGAGCAGTACGGCAATGGAACCAATTGCCTATGGAGGTAGTGGGCTCTTCCACACTAGACACATTCAAGATGCAGCTGGACAGCCATCTGCATTGAGCCAGAGGATTGGACTCGATGGCCTTAAAGGCCCCTTCCAACTCTACAGTTCATTCTACCACTTGCTGGTTGTACCACCACCTCTGCCTAACATCAGTCTGTGACATGTACAGACCAAGTCCATGTTGTTGGCATATTTACAAACAAAACACATGTGAAGTCAGCAGCATGGCATCACATCCCATATAAGTGGTTCCCAAACTGTTGGCTGACTTGTGAAAAGGGCCTTGGGAGCTGCAAATATGGATCCAAGAAGTGGTAATCTAATCGAGGATAAAGTATCTGAGAATTGGGTAAAAGGTGGACAACAAAGATCACAATCGCTCAGTGTGCCAGTTTTGCAAACTTATGACCACTGAAGCTCTAGGGGACCTCTAAAGTCACAGATGACAGAACCATACAACAGTGATAAAGGGATTCCTCTTTATATAAGGGAGCGACCCTGTAGCCCTTGGACAACTTTGGGGGTGGGGGAAATAGTTCAGATTTCTAGATTTGAAGTTGGATACAGCACTTGAGACTTGGATCCAGAGATGCACGCCAGCTGCCTCTCTGTGGGTGGTGAGGGAAGAGGAGGCCAGCTTACGAAATACGCCAGGCTTCCCCAGTCTCCTTCCCTTCCTTTCTGCAGCACCCCAGCTAGATGGGTAAAGAAGACTGACTAGCGAAAATGCAAAGCAGGAGGATAATGGAATAATGACGGGCTGCTGCTTTTTCCAAAAGTCAAATGAATACCCATAAACAAATAAACCACCAACCAAACCGTAGTTCCACAAAGGTTACTCAGTCCTCTCCACAGAGGTGATGATGATGTCGCTTCAACAGATTCAGGTTCACCCTCCTCCTGTTGTTTGCCCGTTGCTGTCGTTTTTAGAAAAAATGCCACTCACTTTGATTGCTGTTGTGATACAAAGCAGAAAACTGCCTGCATGGCATTGTGATCATAAGGTCTATCCATTTTCAGCAGGCAGCCTCACTGTGTGCAATAGGACAAAAATGCACATGAGCCATCCCACAAGAACTGTGTATGCATGAGGGTATTCTGAATGGACATCAGTAACAAAAATCTTTTCCCACAGAAGTATTTAGTTTTTAAATGACTATGCTTAATATTGCCCTCTCTTCCCCCTTTTGGCCTGAAGAATTTTGGGATATTTTGCATCCCAAAGGACCCATTGGCAGCAATAATAGTAAAATAACTATGTTGAGACCTCATATGGGACTTCATTGGGAATTCAGTATTTCAGGCAATTAAAACATGTCCAGGGGTATATTGCCAAGTTTGGAAAGACTAAGAACAGATCTAGAAGACACATTTCAAGTTAAGGGATCTAGAAGACAAATTATAAGCAGAAAGGTCTTAGAGAATTGATGAAGTTTAGCCCAGAGAAAAGAGGCTTTGGAATAAAAATCAGCAGGTTCTTTTCAAGTATTAAAAACTGCAGTTCGAACATAACAATCTTGGTCTGATAAGCCATGGTTTATCAACTGAGACAAAGCCATGAAACCACACATACCTTCCACTGCACCTTTTGAATACCTAGCTTCCGAACTAGTATCCTGGTTTATCAAAAACCACAGTTTACCATAATGTCTGAACTAGGAAACTGTGGCTAATTTAATGATTTTAAATGAGTAGCTTTAGTTTAAGTTTCTAATTCCAACAGCAGCCTAGTAATGGAACAAACTATTTGTGGACATTCCTTCAATGGGCATCTTTAAGAAAAAGCTAGACAGGCAATTGTTAGGGATGGCTGAAGTGCAGGTTATTCAATAGCAGGGGACTGGACTCTGACCCAGTTTATGATCCCACTGAGTTCAATGAATGAGTGTTTTTAATCACTTGCCAGCATAAAAGAAAGAGTTTGAAAGATCCAAAGAATGGCTAGAAATACAATTATCAAAACAATATGATTATTTTGCATTCATTTTAAAAACACACTGCTTTTTTAAAAATTGCACACATAGCTCTGCTTTCTTTAACTTTCTTCTTGACTTAAATACATATGGGTTTCCATTCCAAATCTCACTTTAAAATATAATGTGGAGCTATCTGACTGGTTTGGAAAATGTTGAGCTACAAATGACTTTATTCCAGTCCCCCCTTTTCCTTTGCCATAGTTTGATTTGTCAGGAGTAGCTGCTGAAGCACTGTTGATTTGCCCTCAGCCATGCCTATGTAGTGCTACATTGCCCTCTGGCCAACAATCAGAGCAAACACATTCTCCTAACTTCTGCCTCACTGCATCTGTTCCAAGTGCTGCCATGCACAGCAAATTAGCAGTCTTCCCCCCCCACCCTTTTTTTAAAAAAATGTGAAACAGGTGTTCAGTTCACGGGCTTCCATTTTTTAAAAAAATTATTTTTATACATTCTTCTGCTGTTTTCATCCAGAATAAATATTAACCTGTTTTGTGGGTTGCTTTTTAGTTAACCATTTTTAGGTAACTAACAATTTCGTGAACCAGCATTGGAATTCCAGTCAAGCATTGATCTGTATGGGCATTTGTGGATGTGGGAGATGTATTTAATTAAGGCCACACATAAATGTGCTCATAAAAGATCAAAATGATGACAAAGAATGGTTTATTGTGCAAATTTAATATACGTTATATTATTTAAAGATGCATTGAAATGCTATTTAATTAAATATGACTCAATAGCAGAAAGCACATGAGACGTGAGCATTAAAAATAGATCTACTGGAAGATCTTACTCATCTTGAAATTCTTAGGGCTGCTGTGTATAAACAAAATGTCTCAGTTTAATATTTTATTCTCTGTAAAATTCTGAAGTGAACAGAAATTCTCACTTTTGCCCTCAGTTAGGGGAGGCTTGAGCACTGTATAGCTAGAGCATATATAACAAATGATATGCTAGCAGCTCATTATTAAATTCTAGATACTGAATGTAGACACATAGTGAAACCTAACAGCATTTGTGTCATAGGTAGTGCTCTGCATGGAATAACATGAGTATCACCAACAACAAAAAATTCCATTCTCCCCTCCTCATGAGCCCATTTAGAAAGGACATGGGGGAATTGTCATGGGCCCAATCCTTCAGGCACACACTGGCATTCTGTTGCAGGACAGCCCAAATCAGTGCAACTTTTTATTGTAGTAAACCCCACAGTAAAAGCTTAATGGTTACACTCTTCAGAAATCATATAGCTGATGGTAATTAACTATAGGTTCCATGTAATTCCAGAACAGTCAAAAGGTAATAACTATAACCATGTCAGAGATCCATAAAATTTGGTTCCCCATTGCAATCTCTACAGCCCAGGATACAGGGTAAGGGGCTTGAATGATTCCTGACTAAATCTATCCCAGGCAATCAAAGACAAGGGTTCTAGAAAAAGATCAAAGCAAATCCACATGAGCAGAGATTTAGTCCAACTTTGAAATCTTCGTTGGAATCTCTATGCTACATGGGTCAAAGCCTATGAAATGCAACAGTCAAAGCATAGGTACAAAAGTAAATCCAGAGTAATGCCCCCCAAACAAAAAGAGAGAGCTTTCATTGACCATAGCTTCTACTTTGGTATCTCCACACTACATGGGTACAGGCACATACAAGTCCAGAAGTCAGGATCAGTCCAAGCAAGCAAGAACTCTGGCTAACCAAGGCTGATGATACATAATACATGGCAAACAAGAAATTAATTTCTACTAAAAGTATGGCAGTTTCCTAATAATACAAAGTTCAAAGAGACAAGGGGTGCCTCTACAAGAGCGATTTAAAGCTCTTTCAAGCTGTATTACCAAATTTACCTCTACAAGAGCGGAGCGCAAATGAGGGGTCCAGGCGCTTTTTATGTCCAATTATTCGCATTTTTGAATGCGTGTTAAATAGTGAGTTTTAATTTACCGCGGGAGTAAGAGCACCTTATGTCCGTGTAAACAATTTTGTGAGGAAGCGCATTAACAATCAGATGGTTGTGAAGTCATGCATAGAACTGCCCCTTTGCTGGGAAAACCTCCCACTTTTTCATTTAGTTTTATTTCCTGTCTCTTCCTGGCAACTTCCTCCTTGTTTTCCATCTCTCCAGATGGAAAAACCAATGTGAACTAAAAATAAAGTTTATTTTAACTCCCCTGAGAGAACATTTTGTTCATGGGGCCAGATGGAGGTGGTTTCACGAGAAGTAAAGGGGGTAGGAAGGATGTGCGGATGTGCGCATCATTAGCGATCATATCATCCCCTTGTTTTACAATTGTCGAGCTCGCTGGGAAGAGGAGAGGGAAGGAACAAAGCAGCATCCCCCTGTCTGTTTTGGCATGTGTGTGTGCGAGGCACATTCCCATTTACTCTTGAGCAGGTCACTTCAAATGGCAATCATGCAAAGATGTGGGGGGGGGGAGACAGGTAGACAAACATGTTAATCAGGTCATTCCCAGCAGGTAACCTAGGAAACCAAAGGTGAGAGATTCTGTTGGGTGGGGAGAATAAAGGGTGAAACAAAGTGCATTACTTTCAGCACATTTCAACAACTTTAAAGCGCCTTCCATACAGCCGTAATGCATTTCAAAGCCTCCCGTGTATAGGGATTAGGCGTAAAAGCGATTGTCAGTAGATGCGCATAATCAGACAACTGGGCATCAAACCTAAATCTTGTAAAGGGGACCAAGAGTCCAAATTGGATGGAGAATCCATGTGAAGAGTGCCTCAAGCGGCTCAGATGGTAGTAAGTCCAAACGGAGAAGGTTTTGGGCAGTAAAGATGAGAATGTTCCTAGCAAAGGCTTATCTTAAAAATGAAAGGGTGTCTGCAATAGCCCTCCTCCTGATCAACTGAGTGACAAGGGATTTTATCCCATCAACGAGGCCCCTACCCAAACAGGGGCTCTCCATTTGCCTCTCCTGGATTGATGCTTCAAGCTGTGTGACACCTCCAGAGCCTCATCTACACCAAGCAGGATATTGCACTATGAAAGTGGTATGAAAGAGGTATATAAAAGGCAGGAGTCACATTATTGCTTTATAGCAGTATTTCACTGACAACTCTTGGGGTCCTTTGATACATACCATATACCACTTTCATTCCACTATATCCTGCTTGGTGTGGCTCCTGCCTTTTAGATACCGCTTTCATGCCACTTACATAGTGCAATATCCTGCTTTTATTTATTTATTGGTGTAGATGAGGCCCAAAATCCCCCATCTATTTTTTTTACATTTTTTACTTACCCCCTTTTATTATAAATTTAACAAAACAGAACAGAAAATAAATCATGGAGGGAAAAGAGAACAAACATTATATACATAGGAATGTCATCATTTTCCCCCCCATTAGATACAAGATTCTTAACAAAAAAAGGGTGGGGGAGAGTTATGCCTAGATTTCAAGAATAGCAGACCAAATATCCGTGTATTTATCCACTCACAAGTGGCATCTACATAACACCCATTCAAATGTTAGCGTTGTTAAGTCCTCAGTCCATTGCATTATGGGAATTAAACTTTTATCCTTCCAACGTTATACTATAAGTCTTTTAGCTGTCATAAGGGCTCTGAAAATCCATTTGCGCCGACCATGCTTTAACTTCCAAGAAACTGGTAGGTAGTTTTGGAGGACATGCACATCTTTCCATATTAAAGACTGTTTGGGTACAAAAGTTCCTTCCCCCCCACCCCCAGGTCAAATCTAGTACCTGAATGGGAGTAATGTAACTCCCCCCTGCTTTCATCTGAGAACACTGACAGAAATAAGCTGATTCTGCTTCTGACATTCCAATTGGCTGAATAGGCTCAAATCTTTCTGGACTACTTTTGATCAGATTCTGACTATCAACCCCAGCGCTGGAGCAACAGGGCATGACTCACAATGTTTCAGGTCCCATGAGATTATTTTTCCATATTTCTGGCAAATTTACTGGTAGAGGTAACCCAAGAGCGGGTTGCTTGGGGCAGCCTTGATTTTAGCAGCACCCATGAGAACAGTGTGTGTTTGAAGAGATATGTCCCTTGCGATTTTCTAGTAATTCTTAGAGCACAACTCCCAGACCATAATAACCTAGTATCCTCTGTGATACATTAAGGGTTGCACTTTTCAGTTTGAACATCACAGCCTTGACATCTATACACCACATATGTACACAATTCAAATATTGCCCCTAGCTTAATGGGGTTGCATTATGGGAAAACAGCTCAGATGTAGCTCTAGCTGTATGTGAATGGCACCTGGCTCTCAGTTTCAAGGGCAGGGCTACATGGCATTTTTATCTGAAATTCTGATTACTCCTCCCTCCCTCCCTCCCTCCCTTTTTTAATGGTACCTACTGGGAAACTCCTCTTGATTGCTTCACTCTGTCATGTGCTTTTACCCTCTCCTTGGAGACTGCTTACACTGATTTCAGTTCTCATTTCTTTCTGTTCTAAGACATTGGTCTTTTTCATCACAGTCTGCTCTGGTTGATTAGACTCATTACTGTGCACAGATGTCCATGGTCATCTTTCTAGAAAACTACCATTAGCTCAAGGTCAATATTGCTCAAAATCAGCTCCCCCCTTTTTAAAGTACACATTTCAGTAGAACCTCTTGGACTTCCCACTTGCAGGTGAAAAAGATGCAACAGAGTCCTTTCAAAAAGAGTTAACTGTGGTGTATACTTTAATGTCCTTTATTAAAATGGTTGTGCCAAATACTGTATAAAAAACTTTTAGATATATGATTTTATCACTACCTTAAAATGTCTAGAAATGCAAATGAATCTAAATTCGAACTGAACTTAATACCACTAGAACTTAGTACCACTTTTAGTGCTATCATCAATATTATCACTACCACCACTACCACCATCACTGTCTATACCAGTGGTGGGCAACACATGGCCCATGTGCCTCATGTGCGCCGTCCCAGTACCGCCATGAAACCTCTGCTGTGTCCCCTCCCCAAAAAAGCCTCTTGTTGACCCTCCTGGCACTCGTAATCACTGCAGATGCCATTTTTACACATCATAATATTTGACCCCTGAGGTGGGGGTGGGGGCACGTTGCAACCGAAGTGTGGGGACTTCAAGGGGCAAAAATAGCCCCTAGACCTCCCAAAGTTGCCCTCTTCTGATCTATACTAATACTGAACTCAATTCTCTGTGTGTTGGTTGGAGCCAAAACAACACATCCATGCACAAGAGGGAGATGTCAGCAGCCTTGGGGGAACCCTGGGGTTTCAGATGGGCAACCCCCTCTCCTGAAGAGTTTAGAGAGGACTAAGCATGCCTAGTGAGCATAGAACACTGACTGGCTGACTGTGGTGGTAGTGGCGAGAAATGGAAAAATGGCCAGCTGGAAGAATAAAATGAAATTTCTTGGCAGAGAACAGGGTCCCAGTCTCTCAGTTCCCATTTCTCGCTGCTATAACACTACGTTTTGACAATTCAGTGCCTACCAATTTTGCAGTGAAAGAAAGTCACCTAAAAATAAGGTAGTGATGTCTGCATACTTAAGGGATTCTGTAGGTATAAAGAAATATATATGTTTGCACCACTGCCAGCCACAACTACAACCACATCAACCTGTCCTGTTCTCAATTGGTGCTTCCCAGCTTTATGGAATGTTGAGGGCAGTTGAGTGACAGAATGCTGTGGGTATTGAATGAATTGGTCTGTTTAAGTCCCTAATAACTTATAGAGGTGGGCATTAATGCAGGCAAGCATTAAGATCAGAATGATGGTTAAGAAAGGTTAAAAACTAGGTTAAAAAATCTCCTCCCTCCAAGAAATTTCAGAAGAGATGTTTCGGGGGATAAAAGGAAGAAGAGCAGCCCCTCTCCACAATATATCTGAATAAAGTTACCAGCATATGGTCTTGCTCTGGAGCTTTAGGGATGCATATTCAGTTGTAAATTAAAAATGAACAAAGACCCATCCATAATTAAGCAAACTCATTATACTTCAGGAAGCATGAAAAGTTGAGGGCATCAACTGAAGCTCATGACATCTAATGACAAGGTAGAATCTTAATACATTTGTTTTGCATAGTTTATCTAAAAATAGTAGTAGGATCTAATTTAATTTTAGAGGGGACACCCCTCCCCCCAATTTGAAAATATAATTGCTCTTCAACATCTGAGATTGTCCAGCTTTGGTGAAGTCTTTGAGAAAATTTTGGATTTCACAGTATTAGGACTATTGTCTTCAAATTTTGGAAAGTTATTGTCTTTAATGGCTTGGGGCCCTTCAGATGTTGATGGACTACAATTCCTATCAGCCCCATGCAGCAGAGCCAATTGTTAGAGATGATGGGAATTGTAGGTCAAAACATCTGGAGAGCCACACATTGACCACACCTGGACTAGATGATCTTCAAGGTGACTTCCAAATCTATGCTATATTATTCTTCACATTCCCCCTGAAGGGCCAGTCATGCAGCCTGGGAGCACTTCTGGACTCAGCATTGTCTATAAAGGTCCTGGTGGTGTCAGCTGTTAGAAGTGCTTTTTACCATCTTAGGCTGGTTCAGCAGCTGTACCCATATGTAGAGAAAGTTGATCTAGCCACAGTGTCACATGCCTTGATTACACCCAGGTTAGATTACTGTAATGTGTGCTATGTGGTGCTAATCCTTGATAATGATTTGGAAACTTGAACTGGTACAAATGTGGCTCACTTGTGGGAGCTAGACATTCAGAGCACATTATTCCTACTCTGTATCATTTATATTGACAGCTTGTTAGTTTCTGGGCTCCATATAAGGTGTTGGGTTTGACCTTTAAAGCCCTAAATGGTTTGGGACCATACATTCTAAAGGACCTATATGAGACTTCCCAGGCATTAAGATCAGCATCAAAAACCCACGAGCAAGAAATATTAGGATGATGGGTCTCACAAATAAATCTTTCTCGGTGGTGTCCTCACAGCTTTGGAACTGCCTCCTCATGGAGATATGTATGACCTCATCACTTCTGTCTTTAAAATAAAATACAACTGAAGAAACATTTATTCTAGTTGGCATTTGATGCTTAAAAACCATTAGCTGCTGCTGCTGTTGGGGTGTGTGTGTGTGTGCATGTGTGCGTTTGGTTGTCATGTGTACATTAAAATTTTTGTAACATTACAAGCCGCTCTGAAAGATGGGTTTATTTATTTATTTATTACATTTTTATATTGCCCATTAGCCAAGGCTCTCTGGGCAGTGCACAATTAAAACCCCAAAATACAAGTATCAGATAAATTTAAAACATTAAAAGTTAAAAAGACAATACAAAACCAGCAAAGTTAAAGTCCAGGGAAAGCCTGTGTGAAAAGTTATGTTTTCAGGAAGTGTTTAACAGATGTTATGCTCTCTGCCTCCTGAACCGCAAGAGGGAGGGTTTTCCAGAGGGTGGGTGCCACTACAGAGAAGACCTGCTGTCGAGGTTCTTCATGGTGACATTCCGTTTGTTTTAGAATAGCCAGCGAGACCTCCTCTGCGGATCGTAGCTGTCGTTTGGGTGTATATAAGAGAAGGTGGTTTGCTAGGTAAGCTGGTCCCAAGTTGTTTTGGGCTTTGTAAGATAACAACATAACCTTGTATGTTACTCAGTAGCTAACAGGCAGGCAGTGCAGTTCTTTTTGTACAGAAATGGTTAAAAACCTATTCCATAAATACATAAATAAATAAATAAATAAATAAATGATAGTAATCATCTTCTATGATGCTATTGACTCAGCAATGCACAGCAAAAGAAATAAATAAAAGCAAATTCCATTCTTGCCACTTACTCACTGAACTCTGATGTCCTGCCTTGGATTGAACAAGGGAATGGTATTTTTCTTACAGAGTTTGCCTGTTAACTGAAGAGTCTTTGGTAGCTGAGATTTCATCCACCCAGAAGCCATGGAGCTACTTTTCAATTTTGAACTATTTTTCTCTGGCAGTCTTAGATTAATTTTTTCCCCTTCCTCCTCTCATGTTTTATACTTTTTAACATGGATAGTCTGATGTCACCCAGGTTTGATTGGACCACCAAATCTATTAATCCAATTCTGTTCCTGCCTCGGGGAGCCATTAGATTTAATGAGGCAGTCATCATCACATACTTGAGTCACACTGGCAATGGGCTTCCTGATAATTGGATTAGTAGAATATTCCAGGATTCACTCTTAGTTTGCATATTTATACACGAGATATTTGGCTCTGATATATATATTGTATGAAGTACAACTTCATGCATCCAAAAGCAAATGTGGTTTATATAGGGTTACATTAGCAAGATTATAACATGGGTTGCAAAGTTATTTCAGATAACCGAGGTAGAGCCAAGTCAGGTCTTTTAATAGTGCCCTTCCAGCAAATGACAAGGGCAGAAGGAAAGACATTCTGGGTGCCTCTTGATTTCAGAATCATAATTTTTCTGGCAGCTCAGAAAACTACAGCTGAATTCCTTCTGGAAGCAATGCAAGTTGTATCTCTCCACTTCCACCCAACTGGTGGAAGTGAGGAGATTTAGGAGCTTGAAAAGTTTGCTTGTGAGCTTTTGTTGTTTAATGTCCTGAGATATGTCCGAATAGAAAAATGATTTTTACAATAAAAATATTTGGATGATGTCCTCTCTGGCTCAGCTCAAGGTGCCCAGGAAGCCAATCTGAAGCAGTTGCACTTACTAGAAGGGCAGGGCAGAGTCGAGTCCAATAAAGCAAAGTCAAGTCCTGCTGTACAAAATGTTTAAACCTTGGACAGCTCTATGCTGGCTATAAAACTCACTCAGCAAGAGCTGCTGGTTCAGCAACATGCAGAGGTCTTCTGGAGCATTATGAAGGCTGGCTGATTTGGGTCTGCTGTTAACTCCACCCCACCTGAGGAGCTGTCAGTCTCTTTAAGGGCTGTTGCCTGATTCTGCAGCCACTGGCTCCTCCAGCATGGGGGTAGTGAGGAATTAATTGGGAACGGGTGCCCTCTGAGTTAAGTGAAGCCATGTCCTCTGGCCTGGAAAGTAATAGATGATGGGTCATGAGATGATGTTCTCTGAATCACAGAGGGGATCAAGGTCAATTAACATGACAGATAATGAAAACTAGCTATGCCTTATTGTCCAATCCTCTGGACCCCTACAATGATAAAACAGCTAAATAGGATTGGGTTGAAATACCCTAGTGTGGTACAAGGAAATAATTAGTCTTGCTGGTGTGACCTGATTCAGTTCCACCAATTATGCTGGAACAGCCAATGGTGCTCTTTTGTCTGCTACTGTCCTTGTCACTGTACAATTTTGGTGTGAGAAGATAGCTATTACATTACACTGGCATGGACAACCTCCTTGTTGAAATCCTATAGGCTTTCTGAGTCATAGGCGCTCATGCGGATGGCACAAACATGCACTGGTCATACCTAAGAGAAAGAGAAAGTGTAGGAGCATTCCTGCTAAACAGTACAGTAAGGTCAACCAGTTAAGTGCATCTTACCAGGTATAAAATTACAATCCATATGTAGTGGTGGAAGCAATTTGTGTTCATCTCCACCATTGAATTTGTCCATAGTATCAACGTGGTATCAGTCTTCTTCTCCTGAAATGTATATGATCCATTCTATTTATTACTATTTATGGTAATGTTGAAAAATGCCACTAAACTATCTGTTTTATTGGCTTATAGGGACTTAACACAAAAGAACAATATTCACTAAGCAAACACTCCAAAACAATCAAATAATTTAGCACAACCCAAAATGGACAGGAGATAAATGCCTCAAACTCTATAATAATAATACTTCCCTGAATTTGCTCCAGTTCTACTCCCTTTTGCTTTTGTCAACAAGGAAAAGCTCAATCATCTGGACACCCTAAAATAATAGAACTGGCAGGTAGGGATGAGTGAACATGCAATGTTTGAGCTCACTGAGGTTTCCTGAATTGCTTAGTTCACCTCATTCGTATTCCGAAATGCAAGTGTCTTTTCCCCCAATGCAAAAAATGCACATTTTGAAAACTCTGCCTTTTCCCTCTTTGAAAATTGGCATTACCCCACATAGTCTAAAGCGTGAAAATGCAGATGGGGGATGCACATTTGTGCAAATAGTAGGGATGTGCAGGGACCTCCCGGATTGGATCGGGACCCGGATCGGGACCTCCAATTTTGTCCTGGATCGGATCGGACAAAATTGGAGGCCCCTCTGACTGGATTGGGCCCGATCCAGATCCAAAAATCAGACATCCGATTTTTGGATCGGCCGCCATTTTTGTTTTCCCCATAGATTTGCATTGGGGGAAAGAAAGCTTTCCCCCAATGCAAGTCTATGGGGAAAAAATGGCGGTGGGTGGGTGAGTGGGGGCCTAACTCCCCCCTCCCTGTCCCTCCACCCCACCCCCCCGCGGTTACCTCCCGGGGCCATCTGCGGGCACCGGCGGGCGCCCGAGGACGGCACCAGCAGATAAGCACCCCCCTCGTGGTTCTCCTTACCTGCTGTGGCTGTCCTCTGCCATCCGCTGCCGCCTGGGCGGCAGCAGATGGCAGCGGACGGCCATGGCAAGTAAGCCCCCCCTCACGCTCCTCCTTACCTGCCGGGGCATCCTCTTCCTTCACCTGCCGGAGATCTACTGAGAACTAGGCTTCACGGCCTAGTCCTCAGTAGAGCGCCAGGTGATGATGTCATTACCTTGTGCGAAGCCTAGTTCTCAGTAGATCTCCAGAAGATGGAAGCGGACAGCCCTCCCAGGTAAGCCCCCCCCCCGCTGTCCACTTCCATTGGCGGGCACCTGCTGGCGCCCATCAATGGAAGCGGCGGCGGTTGCCAGTGGGCGTCCGCCGATCCTCCGATTTTTTCCAAACCGGATTGGGTCCTTCCGGACTGGTTTGGAAAAGATCGGACAATCCAGTGGGGTGATCAGAAATCAGATAATTACATCCGATTTCCCCCGGATCGACTCCGGATCGTGGATCGGAGTCGATCCAGTGCACACCCCTAGCAAATAGTCATTTTGGAAGTGTGCAAGTATGTATTTTGAACATGAATGCAAGTTTGGGAAATCGTGAAAAATGCTCGAGAATTGCGTTCCTGCTCATGTTTTCATTTGGGATTGTGAACGGGACATGTTTGCATGATTTATGAATAGGAACAAAATTCTCATATATCCCTACAGGTATGACTCATAAATCTGGCCAAAAAAGAAAAGTTGCCATCATCTGAGGCTAGAATTTCAAGGAATTAGGAGTCAGAAATAGCTGTACAAACTGAACACTGCAGGCCTGGATTCAGTAATGGGCTAGATGGATAACACTAAACTGATGCTGAATTCTGACAAGATAGAAATATTATATGTAGATCATTCTCAGTTTCAGAGGCTTTCATTTCATTTATTAATTTCTATACCGCCCAATAGCTGAAGCTTTCTGGTAGTTTGCAAAGATGAAAAACCATTAAAAAATACACATGTCGTATAAAAAACCCTATGGTCTGGACCTCCTGACCCTGAGCAACTCCCTAAGGATCTCTGCCTTCTTAAGAGTCCCACCTTTTGCCTCCCCCTTCCCAGTAATGTGGGATTTAGGCTGTAGACATGGGGTAAATTGTCTGGGAGATTAGCGCTCCCAGTTCTTTTACAGCAGAGTAAGCGTGTTCCAGAGCTCCATCCAAGTAAGAATACTCACACACCAGCGGTTTGTGTTTAGTATAAGCTTTACTGAGATTCCAGTATTTCCTTTAAGTATATGTACAGCAGTTTGGTCATCAAATATAATACAGGTTTCCAGGAAGATTCCACATCAAATAACATCACCATCCAACCCCATATCCTCATACAACCAGCCTCACTTTCTATCAGATATTTACAGATATATATATATACACTTGAATGGACAATAACCATGCACAAATCTACAGAAAAAACTCCCAGGGAAAAAACCCACTATCTCATTGACCTTTACAAAAGTTGATATAAAAAACCACTCCCCTCTTAATTGACATCAGGTGCTATAGTCAGTCCTCTGGACACTTTGCCACTGTCCAGTCCTTTTATTCATCTGAGATAAATTTTCCTCAACATAAGTGACATTCAAGATGCTTGTAGCTTAACTCAACAGTTTATTAGAAAAGTAAAACAACCAAATTGCAGTAAAGATATTTCGTTAATAGAGCTGAGTGACACAAAGTCATTAAAAGAAAATAAAAGTTGCAAAACCCTATGCTGCACCTAGACTTCTTCAAGCTGCATCTTTCTGCTCCTTCCTTAGGCTGCCTCTACAAGAGAGGTTTAAAGCTCTTTCAAGGCGCTTTAAAAAATTTACCTCTACAAGAACGGAGCGCAAATCGGGCGTAGAAGCGCGTTATCTCTCCGATTATGCGCATTATCGAATGCGCGTTAAATCGTGAGTTTTATTTTGTTCCGTCCGTTAAAGCGCATTTTGACTATGTGAACAAGCGCTTATGCGCATTAACTACTTGTAAAGCGCATTTTGGTCATCCGTTAATGCGCTTTGCCGCCTCTCGCCGCCTCTCGTGCAGAGGTATTAGGTGTAAATGCGCTTCAGCGATTACGCGCATAATCGCCTAACCGGGCGCAAAAGCGAATCCTTGTAGAGGAGACCTTATGGCCTGTTCTTCCCTGGCTCTGGTTCTTTCCTGCTCTCTCTTTTATACCCTCATTCCCCAAAACAGAAAGTACTGTTCCCATTTTGAAGACATGAAACTTAACTAGAGAAATGAAACTTAGCCATGAAATGAAACTTAAGAATCTTAACTGGGAAATGAAACTACTCTGCTCAGGGATAGCAGCTCCCAATGGAAAACCCCAATAAGAAAAATCCAGGACCTGATTAAAACCTCATCATATGCTGCCAAATGCATGAGAGAAGAGGAAAGTCTTAACCTGGCGCTGAAAAAATAATAATGGTGTCGGACTGACCTTGTCAGGGAGATCATTCCATAATGGGGGGGCACCACCAAGAAGGCCCTCTCCCTTGTTGCTGCCTCCAAATCTCCCTCAAAGGAGGCACCTGGGGGAGGGCCTTAGATGATGAATGTAGTGTACTGGTAGGTTCATGCTAGGAAAGGCACGCCATCAGGTACTGCAGTCTCAAGCCATGTAAGACTTTATGGGTTAAGGCCAGCAGCTTTAATGTCAGGTGTTATGAGCAGATGTGCAGACAGTGAACCTTTGCCTAAATTCAGAAATTGGCTGGATGGGTGGCACAAAACTAAAGCTGAATTCTGACAAGACAAAAACATTGTGGGAAAATGGTTTTCACTTCAGGGGGAAATGGTGCTCAAATTGTTTTGTGCAGGATTGCGCTCCCTCTAAAGAACAGGTTTGCAGCTTGGGAGTGCAGCTACATCTACACTACTGCTTTATAGCGGTATTGAAGTGCACTGATAACTGTTGGGGCACATTACACAGTCCATATACCACTTTCATAGTGTTATTCCCTGCTTTTTATTCCACATTATCATGAATACTAGAACAAATATCATTGTGTGTCCTACGAGGTATAAATGTGTAAGAGATATAGTGTTGCCATGATGGGATCATTATGAGTTGACACAAGCTTAGATCTGGCCTAGTTTTGCCACTAAAGGCCCAGGTGGTGCTGGTGGCATAGAGTACATTTTACCAAGACCTTTACCAGTACATGTCAAATGGACCTCTAGCAGCCATATCTGGACAGAGATAGTGTGGCCACAGTGATCCAGGCTCTGGTAATCTCCTGGCTGGATTACCTGGATATGTTATATGCTATGTAATTGCAAAGGAGAAGCTTTTTCTGTGGCCATGCGCCAACTTTCTAATGGCCTTCCTAAAGAGGAATGTCTGGCACATAACTTGCTATCTTTTGGTTGGCAGGCTGAACCAGATGTATCTTTATACTCAGGCATTTTAATGTGTATAAACTCAGTCTGTTTTTGCCACTGAAACCATAATTGAAATGGTTGCTCTTGTCTTCTGTTATGACTGTTGGGTATTTGTTTTATTGTGCTCTATTAGGTTTATATTGTATACTGCCCTGGAATCTTATGTGATGAAAGACAGTTTACAAATATTTCATATATAAAAATAAATAAATAAATAAATGAACAAACATTAATAAACAAACAAACAAATAAATAAATAAAGTAAGCATGCCTAGGTCCATTGACTTCAGTGAGCTAATATTAGACTCACTATTCTATGTAGAAATCGATTCTCCCTCCTTGGTTTGCCATAAGGTAAAGCAACTATTTTACTACTAACCTGATTTTTTTTAAAGGGATATCATGAGAGAAATAAACCGTCCAAGCTTCAGTAGCTCTTGTTTTCTCTGAAGTAGTGGAGCTCAGCAGAGGTTTATTATAAGTTCGACTTATCTTTGCGTATTGATTAGACCATTAACCACTTACTTTGCTTTAAACAGTTATGATTCTTGATTGCCATAGTCTAATGCAAGGACACCCTGAAGAACCACAAACAGAGATAGGGCAAAGAATTATGACGTGAATTGAGCCATTTTAGAAAACTCCAGTTTATTTGGCAATATATTGTGCTCATTTAACTTAGAAGAGGAAAGCCAGCAAATGCACTAGTATAATAGCGCTAGAACTGTTGGAATGCAGTTTCAAATTAATTGAACATTGGGGAAATACTCCCAACTTAACTGAATTTCTGAATCTCAAAAATGTTCAAAATTGCTTTTGAAATCTGCCTTTGAATAATAAAGCTTAAGATTTATCAACCATGAAGTGTCAATATCAGTTGCTTGTATTCACCCTTTTTTGTTCAACAGCCACTCCCACTGGCCCCAAGCTCATAGCATCCAAAACTTGGTAATGTTTAAAGATATTCAATTTAGGGGGGGGAATGTAGATTTGAGTTTATTTAAAAGCAAAGTTGAGTTTGGAGAACTTGCTTGAAGATGTTTTCGTCATATTTCAGCTCTAAATTTTTGTGACTGCTGTTTTTAACAGGTTAGCTGAGGGAGCTTGAAAGTAGTGTTGAGCCCAAACTAGTCACAATATTTCACAAATGTTTTCAGATGTGTTGAAAAACAATCCCACCCCCATTTTTGACAAATCTCCCACAGAAAAGGTAACTTACTCCTTTACATGCCTCTCTCTTGATCTTGCTCTCTGTCAGTTGACTTCATTTGTCTTTAGTGAGTCATCACAAAGCCGAATCAGATTGGCAACAAAGTGTTGTGACATCATCCAGTTTACTATACGAGCTCAATGGCTATGCTCATACATGTGACATATCCAGGAAGCATTAGTCTCATTCTCAGTTGACCTCTTTCCATCAGTAATGGCAACACATAGTTAAAGCTGATTGGCTATGAAGTCTGGTGACAAACCACTATGACCCATCTAATTGATCGAGAAAAAGGCAGGAACTAGAAGAAGAAAAAAGGGGCACCAAAGAATTTGATAAGAACAATTCAACATTTCAGAAAATATTTCTCTGTATTACACTGAAAATCAAAATGGTAGAACATTCCATGCATCCCTATGTGGAAGCATTTTTGTGGCTGTAACGAACTATAACAAATGGAAGACCCTTTCTATTCACATTAAACATGGTCCTATTACTCATGAACAGCAGTATGCAAAGAAAAGATTTAAGGCATGAGAAGGAAGCGTCAAGGAAAATATATGCACAGAACTAAGGCCAGTATTCCATGCTTACAAAGCATTTGTTCCCTTTTAAAAATAACAATTCTGGAAATGTTTTCATAGTTCAGTGGTAGAGCGCATGTTTTATACCCATGAAGGTCTGTGTACAATCCATGGAATATCCAGCTAAAGGATCTTAGAGAGTAGAGCCCTGAAAGACACATTTACTAGAGTCACTGCCAATCAGAATTCAGCAGACATTACCATGCCTGGATAGATGCGCCAATTGTCTAGGTACCCTGTTTTGTACTACAACTTTGATTATCTCTGATCACTGGGGCTTACGGGAGTTGTACAGCAACATCTGGAGGCCAACAGGTTGCCTACATCTGGAATAAGGTATCTTCATAGTTTACTTCCCAAAAGAAGCTCATATACAGCAGTATATAAGTAATGAAGAGAAATGTGTGCTTCCAGCTGTGCTCACTGCTCTATGTGACTCAAGGTACCATCTCAAAGAAATTTCTACATTGTTGAGTTTGGGCATTTGATCTACCTAGAGTGCGTAATTGCCATTTTATGGTGGTGGGCTTCAGAAAATTGCATTGCCATCCATGCCTTAAGAGATAAGGGTGTATATCATAATCCCCTTTCTCTGTACACAGAACTCCTTATTGGCCATACAAAAGGGATGAACCTGAAACATGTTTTGATTGCTTGGCTGAATTGTTTCCCTCTGAATTTGTGTTTGGAAAACCTGGTATTGTGTTGTCAAACAATAATTTTCAACATGCTTCGTCTGACCCTATAAAAAAAAAGTAATAGGCAGATAAAGATTACCAACATCATGCCTGTCCTAAGATCAAAATTAGACTGAATCCACAATGACTGCAAAAACAAACAAACAAAACCCACAAATTCCCCGTGAGAACAAATGAAGAGCTAGAAACATAAAGAGATGTGAAAAAATGAATTCCCTCTTTGTGGATTCAAATTGGCATTGCTTACTTCCGATCACATGACAATATGCCTATCCACATTGCCCTTAAAATGACTTATATTCTGTTTAAAAACATGATTTTTAAGACGTTTCATTACGTGATAGGACACACTGAGCAATACTTACGTTTCATAGTAACTGCTTCTTCCGTGTCACTGATGTCACACAGGTTTAATTCTGGGTCTCTTCTACTTTCGTTTTTGTTTTGCAGGCTGCTTGACCCACCCACTTCTGTCTCCGTAACTCAAGCAGCCTGCAAAACACAGAAATAACCCTGTGTGACACCAGTGAACGCTTTGAGAATGGAGGAAGCAGTCGCTATGAAACAAAAGTACTGCTCAGTGTGTCCTACTACATAATGAAAAGACTTAAAAAGAACACATTTTTAAACAGAATATAAGTTGTTTTAAGGGCAATGTGGATAGGCTCAATATCTTCAATCAGTGGCCAGATCTACACCAAGCATGATGTGACACTTTGAAAATGCTTTGAAAACTGTATATGGAGTGTGTCCTGCGCCCCAACAGTTGTCACTACTGTTATAAACTGTTTTAAAGCAGTAGTGTAGATCCTGCCAGTGTGTGATGACTGCATCCATACAGAAACTGGTTCATCTGAAAGTGTCACATTATATGACCACCAGCAACTTTATTATTTTAGGATGGAGGCAGTCTTTTAAAAATTCTTTTAGGATGGAGGCAGTCTTTTTAAAATGTTT
Organism: Anniella stebbinsi; assembly: GCA_029215795.1. Lineage (NCBI taxonomy): Eukaryota > Metazoa > Chordata > Lepidosauria > Squamata > Anniellidae > Anniella > Anniella stebbinsi. The sequence continues at coordinate 55,082,125 of JARDYH010000003.1, forward strand.
TGGATGATAAAATCTCATTTGTAGGTTGGAAAGAATTCAGAAGAGAGCAACAACAATGATTGAGGGTTGAGAAGACAAATCTTAAGGTAAAAATGGTAGGGTGACCAGATAAAATCCAGGTCAGGGCTCTTGTAACTTTAACAGTTGTAGAGAAAAGGGAATTTCAGCCAGTGCCATTTGTATGCAATTAGTTCCTGGTGGAATTCCCTCTTCATCACAACAGCTAAAGTTGCAGGGGCCCTGCCTTCTTTTGTATATGGTCACTCTAGTATAGTGCCTGCAACTTTAACTGTTGTGATGAAGAGGGAATATCGTCAGGAACTAATTGCATACAAATGACACTGGCTGAAATGCCCTTTTCTCTACAACTGTTAAAGTTACACGAGCCCTGACCTGGATTTTATCTGGTCAGCCTAAAAATGGGAAAGCAGTAGTAGATCTGCACCAAATCTTCCCGTTTTACTTTTTACACCATAGAGATTTATGGCCTAACCCCACCCCCACCATTGAATGTTTACTTTTTTTCAAGACTATTCACTGATTGTTTCCCCTGTCTATTACAACTTCAGTGCCATTTTTTCCTAGTAAAGGATTAGTTCTCATTTGCCGTGTGAAGCTAATCAACCAGAGATTACACAGTGAACATTGTGATGTTAAAGAGCCATGGAGCTGCTCTGATCTGGCTACATTATTGCCAGATTGCTACATTATTGCCAATTAAGTAGGCTGACCATATGAAAAGGAGGACAGGGCTCATGTAACTAACAGTTGTAGAGAAAAGGGAATTTCAGCCAGTGTCATTTGTATGCAGTTAGTTCCTGGTGAGATTCCCTCTTCATCACAACAGTTAAAGGTGTGTGCACTATACTAGAGTGACAAGATACAAAAGAAGGCAGGGCCCCTGCAACTTTAACTGTTGTGATGAAGAGGGAATTTCACCAGGAACTAACTGTATACAAATGATACTGGCTGAAATTCCCTTTTCTCTACAACTGTTAAAGTTACATGAGCCCTGTCCTCCTTTTCATATGGTCAGCCTAAATTAAGGAGTGTTTCTTCTTAAGGGATAATTCCTCTTACACAGGGCCAGCCCTCCCATACAGAGGAGTGGACCCCCTGCCTGAGATGGTGGAGTGGAAGGGGTGGCAAATTGCATTCTCTGGTGCCAGGAAGACTTGCCACTGCCGTGCTCCCTCCCTTTGTTGCTGCCACCACTGCTGTGTCTACCACCCTTATCCCATCCCATCCCCTCACTCCTGCCAACCCCATTGTTGACTACTCTGTAGATCATTTCAGAGTGAGCCTTCAGGTGGTCAAACTCTCTGAGAACCCATGTTGGCCAGAAAAACAGCAGATGAGGCTCTTCAGAGAGGCACCCATAGCCAAATACCTGGCTCAATAATGTCTTTCCTTAGAGCCAGGCCTTTTGGGAGGATGGATGTCCCAGGAGATTGCCTGCAGTAAAAGTGATTTTCCAGGACACCCCTCCCACAATGCCTAGCTCTGAGGAAAGACCCCCTCGAGCCAGGCATTTGGGCATGACCATCTATCTGAAGAGCCATGCTGGTTACTTTTCTGGCCAACCTGAAGACTGGGCTGCAGCGGCAGCAATGTGGTAAGTAGGTATAGAAGGGTGGGTAGAGAGGAGGGAAGAAGAGGGAGACAAACCAGATTGGCAGGCCTGGAGTGGGGAGGAGGGAGACAGACCAGGGCAGGATCTACACGTCATCCTGGATGCACCCTCCCTGTGTCACAAGCCGCTTCAGAGCGCTTCACCCCGCCTAATGTGGATCAAGCCTTGGAGGCTCTGCCCGCGCCGCCGCGACCGCCGCCCTTTCATCCAGGCCGGTCCCGGGGAGGAAGGAGGGAGGGGGGAGGGTTGTAAACAAAAGCCAGCGATTGGGAGAGGGATTTCCAATTGTTAGCTTTTGTTTACAACCCTCCCTCCTCCCTCCCTGGGACCAGCCGGGATTAAAGGGCGGCCGCGGTGGCGAGAGCGGGAGCAGAGCCTCCGAGGCTTGAGCCACACTAGACGAAGTGCAGCACTCCAAAGCGGCTTGTGGCGCAGGGAGGGCGCATTGAAGACGACGTGTAGATCCGGCCCTGAGAGGGGGAAAGGGGGAGACAGACATGGAGGGCAGGAGGGGAAGGAGACAGATGCGGCAGGCAGGGGGGAAATGGAGACAGACACAGTGGCTGGGAGCAAAGAGACAGATCACTGATTGCCCTCACTCTTTATGGACAAACATGCTCCCTCCCCCTTTTGATGTAACCTCTGAAAAACTGCTGGAATAGGAGGCTCCTTTTTAAGGACAGATGAATGAATCTATCTATTTCTCCTCCATGTCATTTTTTCTCCTGGTTTTACCCACAATTCCATTCTGTTTCTGTATTAATCTATATGGTTGAGAATTTCAGTTCAGTCCATTTTTTAAAATAAGAATTTCTTCATATTTGGGAAGGGAAAGACTCCAAATTAAAAACAAACAAACTCTAAATGCAGAGAAAGGGAACTGCATTAATAGAAATGCCTTAATATCTGCATACTAACAACAACCACATTTTTTTTATATATATATATATATTGAGGCTGGAAAGGGTGGTAACTGTATCTGTTAGACCTGGATGGGTAATTGAAATGCACAAATGCTGATGGAACAACATGGCAGTGGAGTTAGGGTGTCCCTGGCATCAAATCAAAGTAGCATTTTTAATTGAACTTCCGCGAGTGCCAGCAGAGCTTCAGAGATGAAACACCTAAAGCAACGTATATGTTTTTGTTGATTTAAAGATCTCTGTAAGCCTGAGAATTAAATCTGATAAGGTTGTATAGGGAAGGATCAGAAAGACGGCCTTGCCCCCCAGCTAATCCAACACACAGCAGCATGAAACAATTGAGAGCCAATAGGCTGTCAGTATCCTGCATCACATCTTATACCCTTAAGTAGAAGTGAAATATGATGCAGAAGATAATGACAGAATAAACAAATAAAAAAAGTGTTCCAATGGGGCGGGTGGGAGGTATATGGCTTGGAACGTCGCTAATGGCTGACTTCACTGCATTACACCAGGGAGCCGAGGTTGAATAAAATATGTTTAGTCTGGATCTGAACTGCCAGCCTCCACCCTTTGATTAAAAATAAAAACTGTTGTATCATGACATTCAGCTTCCTCAAATCTACAGCCCTGATGAAAAAGCATTTTATAGAGCGCTACACTGCATTACATTTCAGACATAATGGGCTATGCCTAGTTTTCTCCTATGTAAATGGGTGTTGTAAATGATTGTTTGCATGCAGCTTGATATCCCTTATGAAATATTATGGAGAAATAAATAAAAGATGAAAGCTGAAAAATATATTGCTTAACCAATACTAGGCGTTGGAGTCTCTAATGAAAAAGTGCTGAATCATTATCTGGGAGCTGACATAATTTCAAATTCATAACTTCCACAATTTTATGCTTGCATCCTACTAGGAAGGGCCAATCACCACAGAAACAAGGCTGCTTTTACAGTTCAAAGGAGCAAGAGTTTATGACAGGCCACCTGGCGTCCTCAAAATGTTTTGAACTGGAGTTTCCATCAGCCCACACCAGCAGGTGTAATGATGGGAATTGTAGTTCAAAAACATCTGAAAGCCACTTGGGACACCTATCCCCGTGATAGAGGCAGAGATTTTTTTTTTAAAGTATGTGGTAAATATTAGAGCTGTCCACAAACGCCCTGTCGAAATTCTCCACCATATTGTAGGCAGAGAAATTGGGGAGGGGGGACAATTTCACCAAGTTTCTCCATGGGGAGCAGAAATTCTCCAACAGTTTCTTGGTGGTGGAGCTCATCATCAGCAGTGATTGTAGCAAAACTACAGAAGACCTCAGAAGTAAGAAGTAGGGTTGCAGAACACTTCTTTCCAATTTGCTGTTTAGCTTCTGAGTGACCATACTATTAAAAGTCAGTTCTATAGATATTTTCTCAGTAGTAAGTCTCTCTCTGTTCAATGGTGTTTACTCAAAGGTAAGTATGCATCAGATTTTAGTATGACTTGGATGTAAATGCAGTTGAAATCAATGGGATTTACTCTTGAGTAAGGGAACCAGCAGATCTCTATTTTATGAACTGCACAGCTTCATATGATCAAAATAAAGGAAAATTGATCCTTCTTCTGGCCTTCATTCCATCACAACATAGACCCCGGTAAATCTAATTTTTTTTAAAAAAATGAAATGTCCCACCATTTCCTGCTGTGTGCAGGACAAGCTGCGCAATAAAAATGCTCACTGAATGGGCCATGTGGTCATTGTTTACTTCCTCTTTCTTCCCCTGTGTGAAGAAATAGGAAGTATCATGGGACAGAAGCGGGGAGGAAAGCGACGGTAAGGAAACATGATTTCCCCTGTCAGATGATGCTCATAGGCTGTAATCCTATACACATTTACCCAGGAGTAAATCCTAATGAATACAGTGATCTTACTTTTGAGTAAACATAAGATTGCACTGTTAGCACCATAACCTTCATGCTGCTCTGGAAACTCATTGTTACAAATGTAGATGGGAAAACAGCATGGCTTAAAAGAACATTCATTACCAATGACAACTAACTGTTAATTGAACTCCACTAAAATTCAGTATCTGCAGTGATTAATGTGCTCTTAACAATAGAAAAGAATGAGTCATTCCAAAGCATGAGAGGGTTGATTAACAGGACAATTAATCTTTCAGTTTAAGAGTGGAGTTTTTGTTGCATATTTCCCCCTCTTGTCGTGAGCAGGGATAGAACATTCCAAATGTCCCTGAAACCTGAGCTTTATTCTGACACAATATTGATTATTTTGACCTCACATTCTCCTCATTTCCAACAAAAGTCCAATTGCCACTGGCTGCTGGAACTGTATCTTTAATCATTTTTTACTAGACACCTCAGATAGCTTGTCTAAGCTGCCTACCATGTAAATACCTGAGGTCTAAAGCACCACATCAACTCTTCCCTCTCCCTCACCCCACAAGAATAATGGAACATTGTGAATTAAAGGCTGTCTCTTATGGTGACTAAATTTTCAAATGTATTAGTATCAGTATGGAGTGGCTTCTAACAGTATATGGAACTCTAAATGTGCAAAGGCTCACTTTTATATGGGTGCATCAGGTGGTGCTGTACGGGAAGACTCCAGGGTGGTCCTCCATTGCCTGCCTGGCCAACTGACTGTACAGAAGCCTCTTTCTTTCTTTCTTTCTTTCTTTCTTTCTTTCTTTCTTTCTCCCTCCCTCCCTCCCTCCCTCCCTCCCCCCATGTTGTGCCATCTCCGCCTCTGGCACTTGCCAGTTGGCCTCTTGCCCAGCTGCTTCTACCTTCTTCACCAGCCACAGGGGCCTACTGGTAGAGTTGACTGAAATATCCTGAGAGGTCCTGGCTGCTCCCTGTCAGGGATAGTTAAGGCACTGCTGTGGGGGCTTGTACTTTTTAGCTAAGATTTAATTAGAAGTGGTCTGGTAAGTTTTGGGCCTGTTTGGCCTCTGAAGTGTCAGAATCTGTGTGAGTCGTTCTCTGTCAGCATCCTCAGAGAAGGGATGGGAAAGTGGTTCTACTCCTGCAACCATCTGCTTGCCTCAGCCTTGGCAGAAAAGCTGACTGTGAGAACTTGATAGAAAAAGGGTGTGGGTTTGCAAAATGATCGCTCAGATTGAAGCATCATCTTGATAGGCTGAACAGTGCCACCCAGTTTGGACAGAGGCATTGAGAAAACCCAAAAAAAACCCTGTCTATCAAGTGATCTGGAGGCCTACGCCTCCCTTTTTAAGCTAGTTCAAAGGTGCCCAGCTCTTTGCTCACCGCTGATTGTTTACTTCTACCTTCTTCCCCAGCCGCAGGGAGCTCCTGGGAGAGTCAGCCGAAATATTGTGAGAGATCTTGGCTAATCCCATTGCCAGCACCTCTCACGACATTAAGTGCAACTCTCTCAGGAAGCCCCCATGGCTAGGGACATTAAGTAAAGAGGAGGGAGGAGGAAATGCTGCCAGATCTTCTGAGTGTCCACCCAACTCCATACTCACCGGCCATCCTATCATCTGGCTGCTTCTATCTTCTTCCCCAATCACAGTGGCTTCTTGGCAGAGTAGCTGAATTATCATAAGAGGTCATAATATTTTGGCTGACTCTGCCAGGAGGCCTCCACAGTAGGCAAGGGCCACTTCCACCATCGTCCAGAAGTGCAGCACTGGCTTCTCGCTTGAGGTGGCAGGAGGCTTTGGGTCAGCCTATCTAGCAGTTACATTTTTAAAAAATCCTAGCATAGGTGCAGGACCCCCAATACTAATTGGGACCCTAGAGGAGAAGGTAGGGGGGCTTTTAAGCTCAGAACAGGCCTTCTGCACATGCTCTAGTTTTAAAAATGGATGCTAGATATGGATTTAAAGTAATGTCTGCTTTGGCCTTGAAATAAAACTGCATAATGATATGGGGGGAATCTGTTAACTGCAACCTAACTAGCACATTGGAACAATTTGCAAACATTCTGTGACGAAATTCATAGTGTAAACAGGTAAATGCCTCAGGAACAATATGCACACAAATCCTTAAGGCAGAACTGGGCAATGTGTGGCTAGGGACATGTGGCTATAATCTGCAACAGATTCAAATGAGTTTGGATTTCTATAAGTCCAACCTGCGGGTTTCTCAGCAGACCAACTTTTCTCATGTCACATGGATTATACAGACCTGCAGACCAGTTTGTCACATTTGGGGAGGATTTGCACTAATTGGAGTCACACTAGTGCAGATTTATGGTAATGCGCACATGCTCAAATCTGCATTAATCATTGTGCATTAAGATTCAGTTGGCCCTTGGCACAGGGTGGCTGGGTGTTCTACTTTACAGGGGACAGTCCTCTATTTTGGCAGAGGACTGTCCTCTATTTGAAGATGTCTTTTATTTGACTGTCCAGTCCAGGTTTGTTTTACCGCCAAGAACCATAAGGAGAGATAACAGGGACCTTGAAGTTACCCATCAACAGTAGACTCTTGGACAGCAGGCTGAGCAGGCACAGAGGTCACCTAATCTAATCAGCTCTACCTGCTTGAGATATCTTGAATTTCTATTTAAATAACATGTATTTCTAAATTTGCATGCATATATATATATATATATACACACACACACACACACACACATATGCAAATATCATGCATCTTGGCATCCTCCTTTTTGGTGGTGGAATTCCTTTCGGCAATGTGTAAATGGCCACCGTACATGGCGGGAGCCCTTTTACATCCAAGGCCCTATGTAAACCTTGTTGGGCTGCCATTGAAAACAGCCTGGAAACTTAACTGGTACAAAACAGGGCAGCCAGACTAGTAACAGGGACTGGCCAACGAGACTACATTACGGCACTCCTTTTCCAGCTTCATTGGCTGCCACTCCAGGTCCGGGCCAGATTCAGTGTGCTGGTATTAACATTCAAAGCCCCAAACAGCTTGGGGCCAGGTTATCTGAAGGAATGCTTCCTCCCATATGTGCCTAAGATCATCTTCAGGGGTCCTTCTCCATGAGCCCCTGCCAAAAGAAGTGAGGCAGGTGGCTACTAGGAGGAGGGCTGTCTCTGCTGTGGCACTCTGGCTGTGGAATGAGCTCCCTAGAGAGGTTCACCGGCAGCTACATTATACTCCTTTCGATGCCATGTAAAGACCTTTTCATTCTCACAGTATTTTAACAGTTTATTATCATAGTCTTTTAATTCTGCTGTTTTAAATCTGTATTTTAAATTTGTAGTCTAAATCTGCATTGCTGTGCGGTTTTACCCTGGTTGTGCTTTTATGTTGTATTTTTATATTGTGTTCTTATACTGTCTTATACTTTGAGTCTTGTTGATGGTTTTGACCTATGTGAACCACCCGGAGAGTTTTGTCTAATGGGCGGTATATAAATGTAGTAGATAAATAAATAAATTGTAATTTTCCCCCGTTTCCCAGAGCAACACTATGTCAGGGGGCACTACAGGGCGTTTCAATGGTGGCTCCAACTGCCATGCTGCTCACCAGAGTTCTGGAAATGAGGGACATCAGTTGTGGCCTCACTATGTGTTGGGGCCTCGGCAGCTGCCTAAGGATCCTGGGTGGGGATATCAGGACTGAGTACTGCACTTGTAGTCCTGCCCATTACAATAGGTGAAAAGACAAGACCTGGGAAGAAAGGAGCGGGAGGCATCTCGTCTTCTGTTGGCCTGAGAAATGAAAAGGGACAGCACATGTCTCCAGCACTTATTTCCCCAAGGACTCTAAATTGTTTACCCATAGTAAACGTTTGCTTGTCTGTTTTTTTAAAGCAGGCGACGCTTGATCAGCAAAAGCTACCACTATTTGGAAGTAAGAATTTGCTTGGTTCTATGCATCATTTGTACCTGCTTGGTCCCTGCCCCAAGGTATAGCAACTGATTTAATGAGCTACCAAGTATGGAGGAGAATATAAATAGGTAGCAAGGAAAGGTGTGGTGGAAACTGCGTAAGTACTGAAAAAGGGCATGGAGGGAAAATGAACTAGAAATGAAAATCATGAGTATACTAGCATTGTCCGTTACTGGTGACGTGCAGTTGTTTAATTACCTGCTTTTCTTTGGTAGTTATACCCCCCAAAGAGCAACAACATTATAACATGATGCCATGAAGCATGCTGGAAAGTAACTGGCTTTTTAGGGAACAATATTTATGCCTTTAGTGCTGTGAAGTATTATTTTCAGAAGCGAGTACTTCTGGAAATGAAACATGTGATCGCTCTCAGGAGCTTGTAAAACTGTTGTAGAAATATATTGGTCTTGCTCATGGGCTGACAGAGGAAGCTCAAAGGAATGTTGTTAAAGTGTTACAGCAACATTTTCCTTCCTGGCTTTATAAGAACAAGAAGCTTCTTCTCACTATTTAGATTGCGTACCCATTGGATATGTGTGTCCATTCAATGCTGTTTCCAATAAAACAGTTGCACATTATATGCCCAAATCTGCAGCACATTTTAGCCAGCAAGTGAAGTCATGTAAGTGGCAGTATTCACTAAAAGAACTTCTAGGTTCAAGTCACTGAGAATCAGTTTATATTCTTTTTTTCTGAGTATTTAAATTAATCAGGAAATTCATTTTTCCTGGTTACTTAAAACGGATTAACAGTGATTGCTCAGAAGTAAATCCCACTGTGTTCAATGGATCTTACTCTTAAGAAATTGTGCACAGCGTTGTAGCCTAGAAGAAAGCTGTTTTATGGGCAAAACAATATCCGCTGCCATAAGCAACAAAACAATATTTTCATCTATGTGTTTGGTAAATGGCAATGCCGCCACCCCACCCCCCTTTTACCCATCTGCAGCCTAGTACCTAGGCAACTATTCATAGCACCTAGGCTGTATATGGGCAAACAATTATTCCATGTACAATTTGAATAGCAAAGGATGTGAGAGCATAGATCTTGAGATACCTCTGGGCTGGTTCGAGTGGAAATGGTCTCTTCTCATTGCCTCTTCTCGTTCCCTGGTGCCTTGAATGCTGATAGGGCATATTCAAGGCACTTAGGAGGAACAGGAGGAGGATAACGAAGGAGGAGGATAACGAAGGAGGAGGAGGAGGAGGAGGAGGAGGAGGAGGAGGAGGAGGAGAAGGAGAAGAAGAAGAAGAAGAAGAAGAAGAAGAAGAAGAAGAAGAAGAAGAAGGTTGAGCAAAAAGAAAAAGTGCTGCAGGACAGCTGAGGATGGATGCTGGGGAACTCAGTGATTGGTACGGCAATTTGTGAATCAACTTAAAAGTATTAGGATCAAATTCCCCCACCCTCAAATATTCTCCACTTTCATGTGTTATTATCTGTTGCAGCCTAAATTGAACCTGTCTGTGAGGAGTTCATCCATTTCTAACGGTGATGGGTAGGACACTTGGCACATGTTGAGAGACACTTTGCTCTTCATGTATAAAAGAAAAAGCACACACAATTTCAGTGGCATACTGATTTTGGATGATTTCAAAACAAATAAATATACATCCTCTAAGAAACTGCATTCTTGGACATTTATCTGGAGTTTAGGCTATTGGATGGTTGTATTGGTCAGCCTATCAACTCCTGTAGTCTCTCCTCATTTTAATATTAAATCTTCTGTACAATACATTTGATTTATTTCAAATGAATTTGCCAGCTGAAATTCTGTTCATAAATTTTAGCTATGGATCCCTTTTGTAATACTTAACACATTGCATTATTATATGCATTTAGTAAAATTCTATTTAAAAAATAAAATAAAGATGGCAAATGTAAGATCAAGCAAATTTTCCTAGAGAAGGAGCTCATACAGAAGAATGTATTATGATTTATTCTTGTCATTCCTCCAAACGGTTGCCATGAGTCTCTCTCCCTCTCCCTCTCCCCCTCCCCCCCTCTCTCTCTCTCTCACACACACACACACACAGATATAGATAGATGATAGATGATAGATAGATAGATAGATAGATAGATATGCAATTATGAATGCAGAACTAAAGACTTTATCAGAGGTGTGCTGGGCACACAACACATCTATGTATTGTGTTTTAACAAACTGGAGAACAGCTGCTTTTAAAGTGCATAAATTAGCTGAAACAACCACTAAGGTCCCAAAGTATAGATTTTATTTTTTTCCAATTTTCTTAACACACACACACACACAATACAAAAGAGAAAAATAGCTTGGTTAGTCTCCCAGTGCTTCAGCCCAGGGACCAGAATACGAGTTCTAATAGCCCTTGCAGAAAAGCTGAGATTATGGACGTTAGCATTTGCCAAATGAGAAGTGGAAGGAGACACTGTGGAAATGATAAGGCAGGGAATTGCAAGGCTATACTGTATGTCCAGAGAAACTTCTGCTGCTGGTGACAATGGTGGGCCCTTCTATATGCTATTCTTTTATCCTCACAGCAATTGTGTGAATTGGAAAGGTAATGAATGGCCCAAGGTTACCCAATGAACTCTACAGCTGAGCAGAATTTGAACCTGCCTCCCTCCCGATCCTAGTCCAATATTATAGCCAGTGCATCACACTGGCTCTCCAAACTGACCAGACCGATAGGGTCATGGTGAGCCTGCCACAAATAATCCAGTCATGTACTTCAAACTTGGATCATCTTCCTATATTTCAGGGTGGGCAAACTGTGGTCTTTCAGATGTCTTGGCCTACAACTCCCATCAGCTCCAGCTAGCACGGCCAATGCTGAGGGATGATGGCAGTTGTAGGCCAAAACATTTGGAAGGCAACATGTTGCTCACCCTTCCTGCATTTGTACCCAAGCACTAAATGTAGTTTTGCTAAGGAGGGGATAATTTCATTGGGGACATGGGAACCACATGCTCTGACTTCAGGAGAAGAGTCACAAAATCAAGTATGAATCTCCGTTTCGTTTTAGGCTAGATTGCACTGCTGTTTGGGGCTGTTCTCTTCTTCCTGTGCTATTGTTCAATAAAACCCAGCTATAAAAATAACGCACCAATCTTAACTGTCATTCCTTTTTTAAAAAAGTCAAAATCATAGCAACATCATGTTTTCAGCTATATATCAAAGGGAGCTACAAATGGACACTTGTGCAAAATGTAACCTTTATGAAGGTTAATAATTTTTACACTCAGATCAATTGTTCAAGAACACATGCTATGGGAATATTTGCTTTCGAGTAAGGTCATAGTTCCCTGGAAAGTAGTCTTGGCAATGTAACTAAATAACTGTAGCTCAGCTACTTGCACTGTGACAGAGTTTGAACCACCTGAACATGCTTGTCAAGAGAGCCATCATTTGAACAGACTGAGATGAATGTACCAAATGAAAATATTGTCAGTTGAATGCAGATTTAGTCATACTTAAAGGAAACTCATAGAAATTAGGACTAAAGCCCCACTGATTTCAATAGGTCTACTCTAAGCAGGGATGTATGGGTTTTGTAAAATATGTTCCATCTGCGTTTTGGGGATTGTCAGGTGCCTTTCATTACTTCGTTCACTGTGACAGAATTGGGTTTTTCCCAATTTCCACAATTTGCGCAAATTGAGGAAATGTGCAAATCCCCAATGTACATTTTCACCTAGTTTTTTTTAATTTTACGTATTTTTCTATGACTAAATTTGTGTAAAATCCCAGTAAGTTAAAAAAATGGTCAGCAAGTCCCATGTGACTTAGAAATCCATGGGTCAGATTCATAGAAATCTGAACTCATTTGATTCTGTTGCAGATTTCTCTGACATCCCTAACTCTAAGTATGACTAAATCTGCACCTAAATAGTATTGCATAAACATCAATGGGCTACAAAGTCACTGCAGATGAATAGAGAAGAACACAGCCCTTCAGTTCTGCTCTGGTATTCTCCTGTCACTCTGGTATCCCTTGGTTCCCTCACTGCTTGTCTTCCAGGAGGAATAGAGTGATGATGTTGATAATGGATTCTGTACATGTGCCTACTATGATAAAAGTGATCATAAAAGCAACAACAACAAAATTCCCACCATTTACTCAAGAAAATAATTATTTTAAAAACATTTTTAAACTATTATATACAGAAGCGTAATGGTGTTTGTGAGAAAGAAAAACAACAACTGAGTCTTGCAAATTTAAGAAAACGAATAACTAAACTAAACTAAAATGCCATTCTGGGTGCCTTTTAGAATTCTCTCTCTCTCTCTCTCTCTCTCTCTCTCTCTTAAACCCAATTGGAATAGGTAGTAAAAACTACATGAACATCACTCATCTAAACTCTCATCTTTACTTGATTTTCAATTGCAAATGCTCATCTGGGATTATTTTTTACAAAATCTTGTCACATCCAGAAATTGGCCTCTAGAAGATCAATGGATTCTTATATTAATTAACTCCATCCAGTAAACCTAGTCAGTAAACTGGAACCCCAAACCCTCTCTTCCTTTCCAATCACTCATTTTCTCGGCTGCAATGCCAGAACACTACCCCACCACCACACTCCCTCGCTGCCCCTATGATGCTTGGAATGCTGAGTGGAAGAGGAAAGAGTGAGAACTCCCTCCTTCCTTTCCACCTGACATTACTTGCCCAAAGCTGCAGCCAAATATGGGGATGGGGAGTGATCTGTGAGATGGGTTCAGTCCTGGGCCTCCTCTTGACAGCGTCTGGTTGGCTTTGCACCAGCGGCAGCAGGCAGCATGACACGCATTTGACTCCTTCCGCCCATCTACAATGGAAGAAGCATCACGGTGGGTTTTCTTGCTGCCGCTGCCACACCTCTTCGAAGGTTTGGTTTTTTAAAAAAAAAACACAAACCTTTGTAAAATGGGGGGGAAGACGGTGGAGGCGCAGAAGTTAGTTTTTTATTTTACTTTGTAAAATGGGTGGGAAGACTGCAGAGGCGCGGAGGTGGTGCAGCGAGTATTTGGCTCGCTGTTCCACCTCCTTCCCTGCAATCAGTGGTCACCATAGACTGAGCATGCCTTGCAGAAGCTTTGGAGCAACAGTGACAGACGGCAAAAGCCTTCGTCACATCGCTCAAACCTAAAAAAGTCAGGCTAAATGCCAGACGTTTTTAGTGCGGAGCTTTGGGACTTTGACCCTAGATGGCTTCAGAGTGACGGCAGCGTCATGTAATCCACTTGCTGCCACTCTGAAGCCACCATGAGGGAAAGTGACCATCTAGAGGTACCCCTAGTCACATTCCATCAGGAGCAAACCATGAGCACAGCAAGGTCTGAATAAGGCTGCCTCTACACAAGACGTTTAAAGCTCTTTGAAGTCTCATTAAAATTTTTACCTCTACAAGAGCGGAGTGTAAATTAGGAGTTGAGGCGCTTTTTCTCTCTGATTATGCGCATTATCGAATGTGCGTTAAATAGCGAGTTTTATTTTGCTCCGGCCGTTAAAGCGCATTTTGACTATGTGAACAAGCGATTCTCCGCATTAACTACTTGTAAAGCGCATTTCAAACAACCAGTAAGGCCACCAGTTGTGCACTCAATTACCTCCTGCATACAAGCATTTACAATAAAGCGCTTCAGTGATTATGCGCATAATCGGCTAACCAGGCATCAAACGGAATCCATCTAGAGGGGGTCTAAGGCTATGTGATGGTATTAGCATTCAAAACCCTAAATGGTCTGGGCCAGGTTATCCAAAGGATTGTCTCTTTCCATTGTCTCTCCACTCTTTCCAACAGTGAAGATCATCTTCACTGTTCCTTCTTCAGGAGCCACAGCCAAAGAAAGGGGGGGGCTACCAAAAAGAAGGCCCTTTTTGCTGTGGCACCCCAGTTGTGGAAAGAGCTTCCCATAGAGGCTTGCCTGGTGCCTATGTTGTATTCTTTCCAGTGGCGGGTGAAGACCTTTTTATTTTCCCAGGAATTTTAGTATTTTGGCTCTGTTGTTTTAAATCTGTTATTGTATTTTAAATCTCTGCATTGCTACTTCATTCTGGGTTGTATTTTATCCTGTATTTTTAAATGTTTATGCTTTATATTGTATTTTATACTCTATTTTGTGGTTTTAATTAGTGCTGTGCCAAACATTTCAATTATTCCAGTTTTGGCATTTCATGGAGGCTGGGGGCCGGAAGAAACAAAAACTCTGGCAAAAGAGGCTGGGAGAGGTGAGAATATTTGGAGATTTTTCTCCTTTGGCAGGGGGCCAGAGTTTCCACATACAATTTTCAGTTTAGCTAGTTGCTGAGGGGTCTTCTTCTTTTTTTTAAGCTACCCCTGGCACTTCCAGGAGCCCAGGAGTTCTTCCTGAATGCCTATTGGAGAGGGCAAGCTCAAATGGTCTCCAATAGGTATTCACTAAGAACTGCCGTGCTCCTCCAAGGTACAGGGGTGTTGTTGTTTTTGAATTCGCTATGTTTTAAAGAGGTATGTGGAAATGCTATTCCCCTCCCCAAGGAGAAAATTTTCTGAAATGCTCCCCAGCCCTGTGAAAAAAGGCAGAGAAAACAATGCCTCTTTTGCAGGGAGAGAAAAAGTTCCTAAAAATAGAGGGCAGAATTTGACACAGCACTGGTTGCAGGAAAGTGGAGCGCAGGAAATAATGAGGCAGACACAAAGTTTGGGTTTAAACAGGGCCACATTTATGGATGAATTGCAGAAGGGTAACCTAAGCGGGCATCTCCAATCTATGCATGGTCAAGAACCATTGTAAGTGGTATAGGGCGAGTCATTCTTGACCAGGGTGTGTCGCAAAACTTCGGCACGCCCTGGCTCCCCCTTCTGGGGTGGGAGGCTTTCCGGTGTCACCCCAGCACGTGCCTCAAGACTCCGAGTGGGTGAGGAGGGTTAGCCCCAATGGTAACCCTTATCTCACCACCTGGGCCGCAAGACTTGCAGGTGATGAGCCTCAGGCATTACCAATCACCGTTAGGTGCCTTAGAATGCTCACCAATGCTCTCCAAGGTGAAGATGCCCGCACCTAACAGCCTTAAATGTGACCTACTTAATTGAACAACCTAAGTCCTATTTAATGCTCCCTTGCTGTCTTACAGTATGAAGTAGGTGAAAAAAATCATAACCAATGAAAGATTATGAGCAAAAAAATTCCTACTTGGCTTCCTAAGTTCCCATACTGTCTACAGGGTACGGAAGGAAGGAGCTGGGATTTGCAAAGAGTGGGGAAGGGAGGAAGTGGAGCCTTAATATAGGCTCCTCTCCCCCTCCCCCCCTTGTGGCACAAAAGGAGGCCGCCAGTGGTGTTCCTCCACGCCTCATCCTCCTGCACCCACCCCGCAACAGCCACACCGCGCCCAGGCTGGGCTGGGCTCAGGGTATGGCATTTTTAATCGTTGTGAACTGCCCAAAGAGCTTCCGCTATTGGGTGGTATAGAAATGTAACAGATAAAATAAATGTGTGCATGAGTGTGTGTGTGTGTATGAAATCACATGGATATCTGGGGAGGGGCAAAGAGAACAGTTGTCCTCCTCTAGAGCGAGCCTCTATTGAGCCTGCCAGCCTGGCACTGCCTCCAATTGCCAGCACTCTGACCAAGAAGCCAAGAAACAGCTGTCTGCCGGCTGTACTCACTGCAGCTGCATTGTGAGAGGATGAGCCAGAGGCACCTAGTTGAATAAACTAATTGAAGGACTGCAATTAATTAAGGGCTAGAGGGAGCCAAGGGAGCCAAGGAAGGAAATGGAGGTCACAGGTGGAAATATGCTGCTGGGATACATCTGCCCCCGCATCCTGGAAAAAATCCTGCATTGGCTTATAGGTTATAGCTTGTTTTGCTGAGTCCAGTGCCATATCAAACATAGTGTAATGGGTCAGTAATGAAGAAATTTAACCAGTTTCCTGCAATTTTTGAATTGGCCTCTAAACTGTTTCCAGGGAGGAAACACCTTGACCTTAAGGCAGTGTGAACAAGTTCCATTAGCCCTTGTTAGAAACCTTAGTCATAAAATGTTTTGCTGTATGGCATAAAAATGTACTTGCCATTTTCACTTCATAGATGTTTATTGGCAATCCAGATACTTCTTGCACTGGAGTGGGCTTCTTTCTGGTTCCTGATATAGCATCCCCAACACATAAATTTTCCTCAAAATATTCAAGCACACTATTTTAAAAGTAGCAGTTTAACAGATAGTCATGAACTTCATTGGTGTAAAGGAAATGACACAACTATTTCCCATGCCTCCCTTAAGAGAGGCATGTAATTATTTTAGCCATGTTGCATGAGATAAGGACATTCACTTTGTTTGTGGGCATCATTTTAGGCTAAAAAGAAATGTATAGGTTGACGTATAGGCAAAAAAATCCCTCACATGCATACACATACTCACAAGCCTTCCCCTTGAACATGCAAGCTTTCACTGGGATTTTAAATATAATACACAAACCAGCTCGGCTTTACTTTTATCCATCTTAATGAAATGTTAAAGGTTTATAGGACAAACATTAATTCCAGTTTTATGGAGATGCTTTGGAAGCATGCTTTCTTCAGCAGTGTTCACATTAATATAAGTGTTCGATTTATAGGTCATTTCAAAAGAGAATTGTGGGCATGGAAGCCTATTAGGTAGTCTCACAGGCTGCAGCTCATAGTCCCTTGCATAAATGGTTCCTCCAGTTGCCAGCTATGGTGGTTTGAATTCAATTACCTCATGGTTGGTTTCCACATAGTGGGAGTTTGGGTGCAGAACTTCCCATCCTTTTCTAATCCATTTGGGGAACAGGACCTCAACCAAAATCCAATTTTATTCTGAGGCTCATATTTTTGACAGAAACCCACATTTTGCTTGAGGGAAAATTTAGTTGGTTGAATTTCAAGTAGAGCTGGGATTCCTCCTCAGCTGAAATGTGTGAAGAATTTTGATAAGTCTATTTCTTGGGGACTATGGAGTTTAACAGGGTGTCTACCTAAAGTGTTTTCTCGGGGGGGGGGGGAATCTAAGGAATTTCAAGGGAAGCCAAAATTATTTCACTAAAATTCACTAAAAAAAAAGGTTCTCAGAGGCATTTTGCACATTACTGATGTATGAACCAGATTAAGCTTTGCTTCATACCTTTGTATACATTAGAATGGCCCTGCTTAACTTAATGAACAGCCATATATTATGGCCTGACAACATTGTAACTCAGTGGGGCATGATGGGAGTTGCAGTCCAACAACATATGGAGGGCCACAAGTTGCCCATCCCTGTAGTACTCTGTGTTTGCAGCAATAACAAAGGATAGGAAATAATTTTGGAAAATGGGCATTTACAGTGCAATCTTTTGCTTGTGTACTCAGAAATAAGTCCTATTGTTCCCAGGAAACTGTGTAAAGGATTGCAGCCTCAGAAACAAAATGCCCCAATTTGGAAATCGTCTAGCCATTATGAGCTGATCTCAGCCTCCTTCCAAATATTGACTTGCTATATAATGTCAGGAACTGGCCTGGTCACCTGCGACTTTCCTTCTTCCTCTTGCAACTTCCCACAGCCGACAATGAAAGGTGCAGGAGCCCTATACTCTGGGATTCTGGCCGACCTAATTCCAAATTGAGATGGGCAAAGCTAATAGGGTAAACAAAATGCAAATCTGTATGACAAAATGAGGGCATATAAACTTGACAGATATCACAAAGAGACACTGGCCTCCTTCGTGGGACTGGCAGGCTATAAATGCCACGCTGCTTGTGGCATATGCAATCAAATCTGCTGGCCAAAAGGATTTTGTGGCTCAAATTTGAAAATGGCGTAGCTTTTGTTCACCCAATTAGATTATTTATACATTAAAGAGAAGAAACAGGAGAAACAATGAAATGATTTTGTCCCCACCACTCAAAAATGTCAGACAGTGTGATTATATGATTATATATATATATATGTATATATATATATATATATATATATATCGTAGCCTTTAAGTGGATTTGGCCACTTAAAAATTTGAAAGCTGAACATTTTATTTATTTATTTATTTATTTATTACACTTATATATTGCCCCATAGCTGAAGCTCTCTGGGCGGTTTACAAAAATTAAAAGATTAAACATTAAAAAGTCAATGTACAAAACCATAAAACATAAAACAGCTGATATTTTAAAACATTTTAAACTTTTAAGCCTGGCCACAAAGTCAGTTAAAACCTCAACTTAAGCTGTTAAAATGCCTGGGAGAAAAGAAAAGTTTGACCTGGTGTCGAAAAGATAACAGTGTTGGCGCCAGGTGGGCCTCATCAGGGAGATCATTCCATAATTGGGGGGCCACCACAGAGAAGGCCCTCTCCCTTGTTGCCGTCCTCCGAGCTTCTCTCGGAGTAGGCACCCGGTGAAGGACCTTTGATGTTGAGCGCAGTGTACGGGTAGGTTCATGTCGGGGAAAGGCGTTCCTTCAGGTATTGTGGTCCCAAACCGTGTAAGGCTTTATAGGTTAAAACCAGCACCTTGAATCAGGCTCGGAAACATACAGGCAGCCAATGCAAGCCAATGCATTTCAGAAACCGCTTACTGTAATGACACTTTTTGTCCAGCCCTCCCATGAAGCCGGGTGAGACAGTTGTCTCAAGTTGCAGATGGGTGGTGGCGGCAGATCAGCTTCCCTAGCCCATCCTCCTGCCCTTATTTCCACATGCCCACATTCAGGGCCACCTGCCACCATCTGTTACCTTGGCACCATTTTGCCCACTGCCGCTACAGTCTCCAAGTCTGTTTGCTTTTTTTCCCTCCACCACCACACACCGTGTCAACCTGTGGCTCTGCCTGAGAGAGCCAGGGGCTGTCTGACATGCTTGGCTTTCTCAGATGGTGGAAGTCAATATCATTTTGCATTTGGTTTCTTGATGTGCTGAGCTGCAACATGGGGGAGAGATGGAGCACTTGGATGCCTCTCACTCCTCCCCACCCCTGCACATACATAAAGATAAAGCACTGCATTGAGAGGCTGCAAGGGAGCTCACAGTGTTGCTTCACAGATTCCTGCTATTGCTCCTGCAGCTGCAGGAACTGCATTTGGTATTGTTGTGGCACAGTCCAAGTCACTATTTCATTCTGCCCAGCACCTCTTTGCATTTGACCATATATGTGAATCCAGTTTAGCCAATGGAAGACAATCCAATTTAGCCAATGGAAGACAATCCAACTCCTCAATTGGTTTGAGTCATAGCAGACTTAGAACTTCCTAACTGGATAAGATGCATGCTGATAGTGTATATGGGAAAGACGGCTAGGGTGGCCAGATGCAAAAGAGGACAGGGCTCCTGCACCATTAACGGTTGTGTAATAGAGATAGTTTCAACAAATGTAGCTTCTTGACAAACTATAGCTGCTGCAATACCGTCTTCTGCAACAGCTTTATAGGTGGAGGAGCCCAGCATCTTTTGCCTTTGACTACCCTAGAGACAGCTGATATACAGTTGGAAGTTCTATTGCCATCAGTGGAACAGACTCAGAACAAATTTGTGTTTAGGAGTCGAGCTCATGGGGTCCTCCTCCCTTTACTTCCATCAGGTTTCTGTTTGCTTGCTAAGCATTTTCTGCCTAGGGAAAGGGAAGTACCTAGACATTAAATATATATATATATATATATATATATATTGTAGCTGCATTCAGCTGCTAAATCTGCCATGTTTATATCTTGTATGTTTTGCTTCTTGCCAAGCTTGCTCACTTTAGGAAAAAAAAATCCCCAAAAATCCCAATCATTGGGACACCAGCCAATGGTCTTGGAGTGGCTGGTCTTGCACTGTGCTGCCCATGAGGCCAATGCTCTGCAAACTGCATGTGTTGGCACCACTACTGCTGTCTTCTGGGTTAGGTCATCTTACCTCACTCACTTTACACAGCAGTCCTAAACACATTTTCCTAAGTGTGAGTTTAATGCAACTTCTGAGTAGAGATAGATAGGATTGCTATCTGTAGGACTGCTACCACTAGTAGCTTAGAAGAGGGACAGTTGTCAGCATCTGTGTCAAGTCAAAAAGGGTTTACGCCACATACAGAAAATGTTTAGTGTTTAAATGTGCCAAGTGAATCTTTACATGGCAAGCAGAAATTCTATCAATGCATGTTTCCCTATCACTGCATTTCTGCATTTGGCCATGTTGTGGTGCTCAGTTACAGGGGTCAGCACCTCTCTTTTCTGACAAACTCCTCATCTTTAACAGCAGGCAGGTACAACATGGTCCTCTCCAACTTGGAATAGCTGAACCTACAGAATGGGACCAGTGTGGATGAGTGAAAATTTGGTTCAGTTTGTTGTTTGGGTAAGAACTTAGCAAAATATGTGAATATCTTCATAAACAGGATGGAACGTACTTGAGAGAAAGCAAAAATGACATCCTGAACCTGTCAGCATGTGAAAGATTCAGTCCACATTTTTGTTTTGTCTTTTAGCATTCCATCACTAGCCTGCACTAAAAATAGGGCTGAAAATGGAGCTGGCCCTTTTTGCAAATTATTTCACAGGCTGCAAAACGTACCCCTCCTTTTCATGACTTTTCAGGGGACACAAGCATGTTTAAGCATTGAGTGTCATGCTCTATGACGATGATGGCCCTGTTCAGATGACAACTTAAACCACGGTGGTTAAGACTTTAACCATGGAGGTAAAGGGTTTTTTTTAAACAACAACAAAAAAAACTATTAATCACCATGGTTTAAGATATATTCTGAAAAGGACCAAAGTCATCTAGCCAAATCCAATCAGCTAAATGGCATCATCATGGCATCACACTGGCAATGTGGCCTCTAATAACATAACTAATAATAAGATTTACTTATTTTTAAAGGCATCTAAGCAACTGCTACCAATCAGGCAGTGAGCAGGTAATGAACCAGTTCAAAAATCTAAGCATATGAAATATTTGAAAGGAACATAAGGAACCCTTGAAATCATCCTCTTATTCCTCAGATGGTTTGCGATGAACATTCAGTGCAGCACTAATTAAGGATAGCTTATTTTGCTGGGATATGAAATCCAAGCTCTTAGCATGTCAAGGCTGGAAAGCAGCATGGGTCAGCCTTTTCCAGCTGAGTATAGGACCTAATTAAGATACTGTATAAAGTTAACTTTGGTTTTTTTTAGGCAGACAGCTCATAAAATTTGTATCGATTTCATCTCAAATTTCCTCTCCTATCTGTCCTGGAGTTGCTGGGCCTTCCTTGAATTACCAATCTAATTGTCTTTCCTGGAAATAAAATACATTCTTTTTTATTCATGCAGCACTAATCACCACCACATCTAAGGACTGCAGCATGTGTTCAGGTACAACAAATCTTTGCGGAAGCAAAATTCACAATTCTCTTGGGTACAGCTATTCCAGTGACATTTTCAGAGCATTGATGCTTTAAATTAGGGATGTCCATGGACCCAAAAAATTGGGTCGGAATCGGAACTTCATATTTAGAAAAACATTGTATCAGAAAAAATGGAGGTCCATCGTATCATATCGGATCCGATACCAATATTAAAATTGGACGTCCAATTTTTGAATCGGACACTATTTTGAATGATTTTCCCCATAGCCTAGTATTGTGTTACAAAAATGCCTATAACTTTTTTATTTTTAAAGATAGAAGCATGAAACTTTGCCACATTGCAGATGGTATGCTGGGACTTATGTGTGTGAAATTTCAGAACCATGGGTGCTTGCTTTTGGTGGCAATTAATTTTTGAATAATGGGTAGCAGTGGGGGAAATACAGTTATACCTTCAACTTTTTTATTTTTTAAAGATCCAAACATGAAATTTGGCCACATTCGAGATACCACTTTGGTTGACGTATGAGAAATTTCAGAAGCATAGGGTCAAGCATGTAGTGGCAAGGTATTTTGGGAGAAATGAGGAGAGAAACACATTTAACTTTTTTATTTTTAAAGATAGAAGCATGCAACTTTCCCACATGGCAGATGGGTTTGAGGTACTTATGTGTGAGAAATTTCAGAAAGTTAGGTCCAGGCATTTTGTGGCTATGAATTTTTTACTTTAAAAGTTCCAAAAGTTTCAAAAAGGTGGGTTTGACTACTGTCAAACTGCACCCCCCCTCCCCCAGCTTCTCCTCCTCTGTTAGCTGTCAAACCCACTGTATTGAAACTTTTGGAACTTTTAAAGTAAAAAATTCATAGCCATACATGAGTCCCAACATACCATCTGCAATGTGGCAAAGTTTCATATGTGGACCTTTAAAAATAAAGAAAGTTATAGACATTCCTGGTTTGTTAGTAAAGAAATCATAGCCACAAAATGTCTGGAGCTATCATTCTGAAATTTCTCACACAGAAGTAACTCTAACCCATCTGCAATATGGCCAAGTTTCATGCTTCTACCTTTAAAAATAAAAAAAATTATAGGCATTTTTGTAACACAATACTAAGCTATGGGGAAAATAATTCAAAATGGCATCCGATTTTCCATTTTTTCTGATTAAAATTGGAGACCAAAATATTGGATCGGAAAAAATCGGATGCCCAAGGGAGTGCATCAGAATTGTGAATCGGATGTCCGATTTCCTCCGATTTTACTCGATATCGGATCTAATACGATGCACATCCCTATTTTAAATACAGTCATGGGCTCCAATTTATTTCTAGTGCAACTCCTCTGAAGTCATCTGAGTAATTCAAGGGAGTCCTTTTGAACCACTTCATTTTACTTCACAGCATTTAACAGTGGATCTTATTAATGTTCAGAATGAGAAAAAAAATCCATCATAAAATTATTTCTTAGGAAATTGTGTTGAAACTATACCCGTATCCACATATTACAGATAGCTAACTAACCATTGCCTCAGTTGTTGGACAAATTAATCAAGTAAATCTTGCCATGCTGTGCCTTTCTGAAATCTATAAAAGATAATGGACAGAAAAAAATGGACAAGATGTTAGATTTCGTTTAACTTCTGGTTTATTGCCGACTTCACAAGTGGGTGTAAATAAGGCCCCATTCTCTAAGCTATCATATTTCCCATAAAATGGTCACAATCTGCTGATGCAGGAGCTATTCTCTCCAGTTCTTTGCATACATATTTACCAAAAGTCAAAGATTAGTTCACCAAACAAGCATTACAACAGGCAACGTAAATAAATTACCATGTCAGGAGTTTCAAGTGGTCAAGATATGGTGGGTACAAAGACAATGGTTTTTTTTTTCATTTTATGAGTGGATGCAAAGGAAGAAGTGATAAATTATCCTTATTGGGTTTGCTTACAAGAAGCATCATTCTTTTGGAGTATTATTTTGAACAGAGATGGGTACTAATCATGGAAAAAATGTACTGAAGAAAAAAGGACAAATTAAAAACCACAGTATGGAGACCACTGAGTAACAACCATCCTCTATTGCAATAAACAGTATTAATTTTCTTTGAGGCTTAAGATGAAGAAGTTCAAATAAATATCATATGCCCAAGAGCCAGGTAATAGCTTGAGAAATAACAGCTTAGTGCTGGCCTTTGAAGTTCCAATGGATCAAAGCAAAAACAAAAAAACAAAATAAAAAAACCATTTGGATGCCCCCCAAAATAAAAAAAATAAAAAGGTTGCAAAGAGACCATGCCTCTGTCTGAGCCATTCAAGAGACAATCAAGTTGTTTTTATTTCATTTCTTTTAAAAACATGTTTATACCACTTGAACCTAACAAGAGCTTCCAGGGCCAGATCTACACCAAGCAGGACAAAATACTTTGAAAACATTTTGAAAACTGTATTTAGAATGTGTCATGGGTCCCAACAGTTGTCAAAACTGTTGCCCAACAGTTTACAACAATTAATTTTTAATTTAAACTAAAAATTAGGTGGTTCGTTGGTAGAATCTATTATTTTTATAATGCCCATATGTGGACCGAGTTTGAATTTTTATTATCCAAATGGGGACAGATTATGAGCACCTGTGCAGTCTGCATGACTGAAGCAACTAAACCACCATTTTTGCTCATGTCCTGATGTTTGTTAGTTAAACCCTTTACATTCTGAGGGAAATGTAAACACCTTGTTTGTAGTGCTCGTGGAATGATGTCACCTACCCCTTTAGTTACTGTTTTCCAAACCAATCGGTACAACTGTTTGGATCTGAAAATAGATGACAAATACATAGGTTAATGGTTCATTTTTGCTCTTGGCTTCATTTCCATTCTGTATCCAACTAGACAACTGAAGTAATGTCTCTCTAGAATATTTTTCCTGTTTGGCAAGTAAAAGTTTACTTTAGATCTGGATGCTGGCAGGAGGGACTGAGAGAGATGCTGGAAAGAAAATACAAGAAGCTCACCATTTCAGGCAAAATGGAGACTTTTGAAGTTGAGATGTTAGGGAAACACTTTAACATAGAAGTAGGTCTTCTGAACTACTGTGTACTTGGTCAAAATTCTTATTGAACTATAGACCAAAAACCCACATTTTTTTTCCTGGTTAGTCACTTCCACATGAGACTCATCAGGATACATGTGAAGTTTTGTCCCAATGTACATCACTTTTCACATACTTATATTGAACCACATTTGTCATTTTCTGCTAAATTGAAGTTATCCCTTTGGAGCTCTTTACAATCATTTTTGTTTATATTTTAACCACCCTGAATAATTTGGTGTCATCAGCAAACCTGGCCACCTCACTACTCACCTCTAACTTCAGATCATTTATGAACAAGTAAAAAAAAAAAAAAAAAAACCAGTTCCAGGACCCCAAATTTTACAAATCCTTGGGGGACCCCACTTCTTTCCCCCACCTCTTGGGGATTGGGGAATAGTGCCACTTCTTATTCCACCTCTCTGCTTCTGGTTCTTTAGCCAGTTACCAATTCATAAGAGAATACATCTCCTTATACCAACAATTTACTCAGAACCCTGTTCTTTCTTATTGAACAGGACTTGTTTTTTTTCTATATGCTTGATAATTTGCCTTTACCAATGCTTTCCCACAAAATTACCCAGAATAAATGTTAAGGTAAACTGTTCTGTGTCCTGGATCTGTCCTAGGAGCAAAATCATAGAGGAGAAAATTCTATAGAAATGTACAGTTTTTTTTGCAACTCTACTTTAGCAATGAAACTTTGAGTTGCTGCAGCAAACCTCAACCAGAAATGAAATTTTGGAAAGTGTGTAAAACCTAATAGATTGATCTGCATTGGCAAGGGTCGCTATATAGACCAAGCTTGTGGAAAAGTCAGTTTATCAACAAAAAGTGTAGGAGGAGCTATCAGTTCATGCTCAGCGTAGGCTCACTTTTGGCTTTAAGTGCAGCTTGTAAGCTAAAGTGTAGGTGTAGACCTCACTTTCAATTTAAAAGTTCAACTTTAGTTCAGTTTTAAAAAGTTTAGAAAGCTATACACTGAGGATGTGTTATAGTGAGTCAGACTGTCGCGTTCCTGGAGGGCCTCAAGCTCCCAACCTTTTCTCTTTAATCATTTCACATTATCAGCTCCCCTGGTTTGTTTTTGTTTTTGTTTTAAATCACAATTCCTGGGTGATTTAACTGACCAAAATCCTCATTAAGTTTTCCAGTGACTGGAATCTGGGGCAGCACAGGTGATGACACACACACAGTTCTTTCTAATTTTCTACAACAGAAGTTGAGGCAAGCTAGCCAGGGGTGTAGAAATGTAGGGCAAGTTTTGGAGGAAGCCCAGCTCTGAGCATGAGGGGATCCCCAGCTGATGAGGCATCCCACTCTCACTCTCAGTGACAAAGCACCCCAGACATAGTAGAAAGAACAATTAAATTATGGCCTTATCTACAGCAGCTGTTTATTCCAGAATAGTATCAAGGTTGTCCCTACCAGGGCACATGATACACAGCTGATCCAAGTCTGTTCTAGGGATGACCCCCTCAGTTTTCCCAGGATATTGATGACAGCTTTTGTCCTGTTTTTTTTCCCGCTCTCGCAAAATTCCCAAGGTGTGCGGTTGGTGTGCTCTCCCTTCGCAAAGCTGTTGCTGTTCCTCGCAAGTAGTGGGGCTCAGTGAACTGGCAAGCAGCTGTGCAGAGCAAGCCCATGGGTCTCGGGGGTGAGGGGGAGAGTATTGTCAACACATTCTGGATGGGTCTCGGGGTCTTTCAGAGCCAAGTGTGTGTGTTTTTAAAAAATTCATCTTTGCGCAGGATCGCTTTTCCTCTCTTACAAAATATAGGCAATCTTGTTTTGCCTTTTTTCCACAGTTTCCTATGGGATTCTCTGCACATTGTCAAAATGGGAAGCTTTTATGTACAAAAGGTGCATAGACATTAGGGGTGTGCATCGGATCGGATCCGATCCACGATCCGAATCCGATTCGCCCCAAAATCGGGAAAATCCGATCCGATCCGATCAACCTCCGATCCGATCCGACGAGGTCCGATCCGGATCGGACGCCATTTTGAATGCTTTTTCCCATAGCCAAGTATTGTTTTACAAAAACGCCTATAACTTTTTCATTTTTAAAGATAGAAGGATGAAACTTGGGCACATTATACACTGGTTAGGGACAGTTATCTGTGAGAAATTTCAGAAAGATTAGTGCATGTGTTTTGTGGCAATTAATTTTTTAATAAATACCCAGGAATGCCTATACCTTTGTCATTTTTAAAGTTACACACATGAAACTTTGCCACATTGTAGGTGGTACCTTGGGACCTATGTGTGTGAAATTTCAGAAACGTAGGTGCTTGTCTTGTGTAGCAATTAATTTTTAGAAAAATGGGTAGTAGTGGGGTAAATTTTTAAAGATACAAACAGGAAACATGGGCACATTACAGGGAACACTTCACTTGATATGTGTGTAAAATTTCAGAATGATAGGTCCAGGCATGTGGTGGCAAGGTGTCTGCACACACCACTTTGAAGACTGTAGAAAATTTCTCCTGTAACGATCCTAGCGAGAGAGAGTGATCCTAGGCTCAGCCGTTCTGCTTGAGTAAAAAGTGAAAGTATCAAAGCAGACACAGCCAAGTGCTACTTTGTTTCTCCTTTTGTAATGGATACTAGCTCAGTTGCAGCCAAGCGTGCAAGGATCAAAGAGATGAGAGAAAGTGTTTCCTTCTTCTTCCCGGGAGGCGGGAGGGTGCAATTGACAGCCCCAGGTCTGTGGAAAAACGTTTATAACTTTTAATCTAAAAAATTCGTAGCCACCAAATGCCTGGACCCAGCTTTCTGAAATTTTACACACATATCAAGTGAAGTGTTCCCTGTAATGTGCCCATGTTTCCTGTTTGTATCTTTAAAAATAAAAAAATGGGAGGCGTAAATGTATTTACCCCACTACTACCCATTTTTCTAAAATTAATTGCCATACAAGGCAAGCACCTACGTTTTTGAAATTTTACACACATAGGTCCCAAGGTACCACCTACAATGTGGCAAAGTCTCATGTATGCAACTTTAAAAATGACAAAGTTATAGGCATTCCTGGGTATTTATTAAAAAATTAATTGCCACAAAACGCATGCACCAATCTTTCTGAAATTTCTCACAGATAACTATCCCTAACCAGTCTACAATGTGCCCAAGTTTCCTGTTTGTATCTTCAAAAATAAAAAAGTGGGAGGCATAACTGTATTTCTCAATGGGAAAGTGCTTTCCAATGATTTCCTATGGGCAAGTGCTTTCCAATGATTTCCTATGGGCAAGTACTGTCCAATGATTCCCTATGGGCAAGTACTGTCCAATGAATCCCTATGGGCAAGTGGTGTCCAATGAATCCCTCATTGTTTCAAAAATTAATTGCCACACAAGGCAAGCACCTATGTTTCTGAAATTTCACACACATAGGTCCCAAGGTACCGCCTACAATGTGGCAAAGTTTCATGTGTGTAACTTTACAAATGACAAAGTTATAGGCATTCCTGGGTATTTATTAAAAAATTAATTGCCACACAAGGAAAGCACCTACGTTTCCGAAATTTCACACACATGGGTCCCAAGGTACCACCTACAATGTGGCAAAGTGTCATGTGTGTAACTTTAAAAATGACAAAGTTATAGGTGTTTCTTTCCTCATTGTTTCAAAAATTAATTGCCACACAAGGCAAGCTCCAATTTTTCTGAAATTTCACACACATATCAAGCCAAGTGGTACCTGTAATGTGCCCAGGTTTCCTGTTTGTATCTTCAAAAATAAAAAAATGAGAGGGCTAAATGTATTTACCCCATTACTACCCATTTTTCTAAAAATTAATTGCCACACAAGACAAGCACCTACGTTTCTGAAATTTCACACACATAGGTCCCAAGGTACCACCTACAATGTGGCAAAGTTTCATGTGTGTAACTTTAAAAATGACAAAGTTATAGGCATTCCTGGGTATTTATTAAAAAATTAATTGCCACAAAACGCATGCACCAAACTTTCTGAAATTTCTCACAGATAACTGTCCCTAACCAGTGTATAATGTGCCCAAGTTTCATCCTTCTATCTTTAAAAATGAAAAAGTTATAGGCGTTTTTGTAAAACAATACTTGGCTATGGGAAAAAGCATTCAAAATGGCGTCCGATCCGGATCGGACATCCGGTCCGATCCGATCCGACCATCCTCCGATCCGATCCGATCCGACCCCCCAGGTCCGATTCCGATCCGATCCGGGGGGTCAGTGCACATCCCTAATAGACATCCTTGTTTATAACTTTTTTCCATAACAGGCAAATAATCAACATCACTACTGTTAAACATCTTGGGCCATCATGGGAATTGCAGCTGAGGCAAATAACTCTTTGATCTTTCTTCTAGTGCTTTGCAAGCAAACAAAATAAGCAGATCAGCCTTTGGACCAGATTTGAAATCAGGATAAATACTGCTGAGGATGACAGTATAATAACCAATAGAAGCATCACTAAGATATCACATCCCTTAAATGGAATTAGTCTTCTTCTCCCATCTAAATAAGCAATTATTGCAGCTACAAAGATATTAATTAGCCAGACCTTAGAAATAATAATAATAATAATAATAATAATAATAATAATTCCACCATAACCTCTCAAGTTTTATTTTAGACAATGGAAGCATTTTTATTAGATGATAAAGAGAGCCTGAAGAATTGAATGGCAATAGGTCAGTGTAAGCTGTCAGGATTATCTATTGAGATGTGCTCTTTAACTGCACTAATTGTTTAACTTCTTACAAGCAGTTGTGATGCTTGCCACCTTAGCACAGATGAGTTTTGCACTTTGGCCTCTGGTACTCTGTACTAATGGATTGCAGCAGGTTCTATGGCATACCAGTGAAGTGCAGCAAACTAGTTTAATATGCAGCTGATATTGCTGACACCATTCAGAAAGAAAATGGCATATTTGCAAATGGCTTTTTCTTTGCCCCTTCCTGCACTTGCAAATTGACATCCCATTATCAAGGATTTGAAAGTTTACGGCTATGAGAAATTGTTGACCTTCAAGTAAGTGCTAGTGTGTGTGTGTGTGTGTTTTGGAAGGGGAAAGTACACACACACACAGGATTTGCTTCAAACGCTTAGAGAAGAAAGGCCTCTCTGCACAAAATGAGATAGTATCTTAATTAATACATGCATTAATAGGCAAAAAAAAACCCCATATGGTCAGATGCATTAATGTTCTTTGTTAGCAGAAGGAGGCTGACCAAAGTCAAAAATCTGTAAACAATACTATTGACTTCTTGCCAAAAAAAAAAAAGGAAAGAAAAAAAATAGTCTACAAAAATAATTTTTCTCCTGAGAATTTCTCTTTCAGCAAAACAAAGAACCAGGTAGAGAGAGAATACAGGGCATGCAGAGAGGTCCTATGTTAAGCAGTATTGCCATCATTTTTATCACAGGGGTATTGTGCCTTTAACAAGTGGATGATGGGTAGAAAGATAACAGGTACAGCTTGATATTACTGTATCTCTATGCCAGGAAAGTTTTCAACTCATATTTTCTTTATTTGGCTCAGAAGCCAAAGTTCTCTGGTGGGTCACAAAATAAAACTTTAAGCCATACAATATACGAGTTGTTTAAGTCTTTGTAGGTTAATGCCAGCATTTTAAATTGGCCTCGGAAGTGGACTGGAAGTCAGTGCAGGCCATGAAGAATTGGGGTAATATGATCATATCAACCAGGAGCCCATTAGTCATCTTGCTGCCCTATTTTGGAGCACCTGAAGTTTCTGGGCTATTTTCAAAGTCAGCCCCAAACAGTGCTGGTCCTAAGATAAATAGTCCCTTCAGTAAGGAGTGCCTTTGGTGCTCCCCACCCCTTGCCGTAGTCAGTTTTGCAGGGCCACCCAGAAGGTCTATGGGGGCTGGTGCAGGTGTGATCTCCATTAAGAACAACTTCGCTCAAAACCTTGATCTCTCAGCCTCTGTGCTACAGTTTGCAAAAGCCAAAGTTCAAAAAGCTACATTCTGAGCAGTGGCAGTGCAACATGCAACCCACAGAACTATCTCAGGTTTTAGTTAAAATATTTTTTGGTTTGTAGCAGTTCCTATCTTTTGGTAAGCATTCCTTATTTTAGAAAGTCCATTATTTTCAAATTCAAAAATAACAAAGAAAAGTTATAAATGAAAAAGGGATCCAGCTGACCTATTATAACTTAGGACGTTATTTTATTATTATTTATATAGTGCATATAGTGTTTACAGTATTTGAAGTGCTAAGAGCTTTGGTAATGTTGCCTCATAGTAAAGCTGTGTTCCAATGATTTTTAATCTAGCACAAATGAAAACGAAGTGGAAATTGAAAAAGAAACATACTTTAAAGCTAATTGAAGGGAGATCATTTTTGTAGTTAGCACCCAAACAACCTGTAGGGCCTTGAAAGAAAAATCACAGACACTTGCTTTTTGTCCCCTCCCCCCGCAGATCACTGCAGGCAGTACATTGAAAAGAAACACAGCCACTGAGTTCGGCTTAGCACCCGCCTCAACTCAGACTGGCACCCCAATAAGTTCAGCTTGGTGCCTCACTCAGCTCAGCTGAGGCAAACTCGGAATCCAAACAAGAGTTACAACAGTGTAGTTAACTGTAGCTAGGCTATCTCTGTCCAAATATAGATGATAGATCAGTGAAAGGTGTTCTGTGCCACTGAGGCCAGCTGTGCCTCCAATGATCATGCTGGATCCAAGAACACCCCCAAACTACAAACATGAAGCTTTAGAGGGTGCAACCCCTTCCAGAACAGGCTGAACAGCTCTCCACCTGCTAACAGTTGCTCAGTTTTGTCTGGATTGAGTCTCAGGCCATGTTTACACCATCCATTTATCCCGGGGTCAGCTCGAGGTCGTCCCTGTGTGTCCAAATGATGCACTCACCTTCCCCGGGATAAAATGGACTACTTTTATCCCAGTTTTCCCCATGATCCTGGGACAACCCCAAGGACCGCAGGTGGTGTGGCCAGTGCTCCTGCATCCTGCCTCCTCCCCATGAGTAGCAGGACTCTTTCAATGGGCATGGAGCTGCACAGAGTGACTCCATGCCCATTGGGAGTGGGGGAGCAATTTCGCTACCCCCAGGATGGCTGCTGGCACTTTTATTTTAAGGTTGTTGTTTTAAAATTTTACTTACTGTTTTGGAGGATCGGGGCTGAGCAATTGCACAACTGGCTTCTCCTTCCAAAACACCCCCACACGCTATGCCAAATGTCCCTCTTTCCTTCCAGGTCGTCATGCTGGCATATCGATGCTGGGGGAGGATCCCGGAAGCTGCACAACCTGAGATCCTCTCCCCCAGCCCAGAAGGCTCATAGATGTAGATGCAGTCAATTACCAAATTCAGGCATAGTTTCAAAACACCCACTGCCTTACCTGGATTGGATGAAAAGGAGAGATAGATTTGAGCATCATCTGCATATTGATGACACTTCAGTCCACATCTTTGGATTACCTCTCCCAGCAGTTTCATGTCAATGTTGAACAGCCTGAGGGAATAAAATAAAGCCCTGTAGAACCCCATAGCATCACTGCCAAGACACAGAGCAATAATCCCCATATGTTTCCACCTACGAAGGGGTAGACATGTCATATCAGGGAGAAAAGTAGAAACCCTAATGCTGACCCACATTTTTACTGTACCCTTTCCAGCTGACATAATTTGCCATTTCTAATCTGTAATTATCCACATAAAAGATCTGCTGCTGTTGCCTCCAACAGGTATGTTTGGGTGGAAAAGGGAGGGAGCAGTGAGGCAAACCCATCACAAACTGGGCCTGAGCCTCAAAGGAGTCCGTGCCCTTTGTAATGGGCTGGCACGTGTGTGCAAACCCTGCATAGAGGCTCTGCACCATCAGTAGTGTATCTGATTTGTGTGATGGGTCCTTTCAGAAAGGCCATTCAGACATTTTGTTTAGGCAGGCCTTTAAACTATATCCTGTTGGGAGAAGTTGTGCATAGTTTAACCTTTCCTGATAATTGGGGTGGCTGATGTTTTGATCGTCAGCTGTTTTACTGTTATATTTACTGTGTTATGAGTTGCTTTGAGCATATTTTGAAAATGCCAGGCTGCCGTCTCTTAATCTGGCAGGTGGTCAGTAAGGAAGGCCACTTTATCCTTCCATTTGTGCTGGCAGATAATTGTTCTTCAGCCTGCCCACTTACCCACTCAACCTTTCCCTCAAGATAATTTACCTGCTCATGGGCCTCAGCATTAGACAACTCTGGAGCAGCTTGTGGCTGGATCAACATATTCCTTTTTCCTGGCACCAGCTAAGACTACAAAGCCAGTCTGATGGCAGAAGGCCAGCTTGGTGTGATTAGAGAGATAGGGATGCTTCCAAGGTTCTCATCTAAATTTATTCTGCCTTGTTTCCAAAGTAAAACTGATGCATTAGGAATAGGAATGGTCCATTGTTCTACTTTTTAATGTCTGAATATTGTGGAATACTATGCACACAAGATTTACCATGGCATGCAGTTCCATCATATCTTTCCACCCCTTCTACGCTTCCACATTACCACTGCATACATGCACGTTAATAGAACACCACTAAAACATAACAATCTTGATGTGATTCAGCCATATAATTGCACGAAGTTTCATTTTTGTGCAGTATTTTACTAGTGTGCATGTGCATTGACACAACACTGCAAAAATGCAACCTTGTTGTGATAGTACATATGGTCATGCCACAATTCTGAGTTGGAAGTGCCTATTAATTTAACACCACAGAAAAAGAATTTTGATGTGATCATACACAGAACTCTTTTTATGCAGTAATTTTAAATCAATGCGCAGATCTACATTAGTAATGTAGAGGGGAAAGGATGCAAAGGAAAGAAAAGAACAAAAAGTTGTACATGCTCCCATTCTGAAATTAAACAAAGCCCTAAACAACTTGGGACCAGGATACTTAACTGACCACCTTCCCCTATATACACCAAATTGACCTCTAACAACTTCCAAGGAGGCCTTTCCGGTCCTCCCATGGCCAACAGTGTGTCTCCAGGTTACAGCATATAAGCAGGCTTTTTTGGTAGTGGCCCCCACTCTCTGTAATGCTCTCCAAGGTGTGGATAAAGAGGAGGAAACTGCAGTGAGCTTTAAATGCTTCTTGAAAATGCATCTGTTTACTCAGGCTAACCTTGCCTTGTAACTGAACATGACCCTGCACATTTTACTGTTTTTGTTTTTAATGTTTTAGTGTATTTATTATTTTATATTGTTTTCATATTGGCTTTAATATTGTATTCCATGTATTTTAATGTAAACCACTTAGAGATCTTATGATATCAAGCAGTATAGAAGTAATTCAAATTAATAAAATAAAGAATAATACTCCTAGGTGGGGGTGGCTGAATTTGGCGAGCACTCCCTGAGAGTGCTCACCACACTGCTGCTTCAGCCTGACCTCACAAAATGGGTCTTGCATGGCTAGCAAGTGCTTGGAACCCACCCTTTCCCCCATTGTGGCTGCCATTAGCATGGCGGATGGGAATGCACACTTTCTGGAGGCTCTGGAAAGCATACTTTTAATCCCCCGGCTACAATGGGGACCTCTTAATGCAAGGGTAAAGTAGCTTCCACTTTCTCTGCTGTGTTAATGGTGGCCACCATTAACACAGAGGGGGGAAGTGCACGATGCCAGAAGCCAGAGCAGATCCATGCCTGAGTGCTTGCAAGGGCTTCATGAGCACTCGGATGTGGGGCTGCACTTGCACCCGGTTGCATTCAACCGGGTCCGCAAAGGGTGGACATGAGGGCTCCACTGCCCTCACAGACCTGGTCGGATGCTCACACCATCCCTACTCCTAGGTAAACAGGAATCCAGAAGAAGTGGAACACAGGACAGAGTTAACCCATGGGACAATAAAGGAACAAGGAAAATCTGTCCATTCATATTAGAAAGTAACATGAAACCCTGTCAGTAATTCAGGTGGAAGAAAGGTTAAATCCCAAATATGTTAATTGGGATTATTTTAATCTATGCATTTTTAAACTTGTGTGCAAGCTGGCCATCTCAAGTACAAATTACCAGTGTAGGTAAACTACTTGTGACAGTTGAGCTTGCACAAATCTAATTCTTGGGAGGGGAAGAGAGTGAGAAAACTTGAGAGAGAGAGAGAGACTGAGAGAGAGAGAATGGCTGGACTGAGAAAGATTGCCTGATTAGTGGGCCATATAGGTCAGCGGAGAGTAGACGTTAATTAGGTCTCAGTCTATCTACACATTCAGAGCTAGCAGAAAAGCTTCCATTAAGCTTTAAATTGTTAGTGCCAAAAGATGTTCTCTAAATGCCATCAATATGTTTAAATTGCCAATTGTATATATTTTACGGACACTACATGTATTTAAGATAAAAACATTGCTGGTATATAAAGCTGTAATAGTTATAGTGAAACAAAAATTGTATTTGAGTCGTTACAGATAAAAATGCCAAAGCCCCTGAATTACTGACTGCTGCTGATAAGATTCAAACGGCTCTTTTGTCACATAAATAAGAAAGCAGGAGAGATTTCAGATGCTACAGCATGCCAGGAGTGTTGGGGGTATGGACGACTTGTGCTTTCTGCTTTTGCCCTTTGGTAAAAAAACAATGTACGGATGGCTGAAAATTTAGCTTGGTTTGCATCGCAATGCAAACTTACCAAATTTACACTTCCAGGACCTAAACACAAACTGTAATGCTGTTTGCCACTGACATCTGACATTGCCCATGCAATTTGCAAAACAAAAGTGTATATATGCACATCCAAAATGCACAAAAATGGCTTATCCAATGGGGGGGAAATGTGCAGATTTTTTTAAAAAATGTGAGCACATGAAAAAGGGCACATTGTATTTTTAAAAATGCATACTATGAGGTTATCTTCCACCACTTGCTGCTGCCGCCGCTGTCTCACCTTTACTATTTAGGCCCCACAGCACCACAGCCCAGCAACCTGGCCTCCAGATAACTTCTTTGTTCTTTTGCCACCAGTACCTTCTCAGGTACACACACAGACCACACCAGGAGATGGAATTAACAAGAATTTATTAATAGGAAATTGTGTGTCAATTGTGTGCCACATGCCTAATTATGAGCCTATCTACACTACTGCTTTAAAACAGTTTATAACAGTTTTAAAAAGTTAATAACCGGTTTAAAACTGTTATAAACCATTTTAAAGCAGTAGTGTAGATAGGCTCTATGTCACTGGGAGCATGACAGGACCTAATTTCCCCAAACCTTATGGCCATTGAACATGCCCATCCAGCTACCTTCCTGTCCCCTGCCCCCTGGCCACTGAGACCCATCCCTTCCTTACACACATTTCTTGTTGCTCTGGTGGTGGAATAGGTGCCAAGGGAGTCTTTTGTATCCCCCCCAATCTAGATAATGAAGCTTTCTCAGCACTCCCGACATGCTGGAATAACTACATTTCCCAGCATTCTGTGCATCTGGCATATAGCCATAATCATAGCCATACAGTAACTATGGAAGTAGGGACAAGAGAGATTTCCCCTCCCTTGATCCACAAAAAAGTGTATGGATGGTGAAAGGGGACTTGTATGTGGAGAGGTGGGAAGCAATGAGAGTGTGACTCAAATGTGGAGGGAAGGCTTAAAGTTCTCTGGGGCTCAGTTGTTCATTTGAGCTGGAGGATAACTTTGGTGGTTGTGCTGCTTGCTTTATATTAAGGCGGCCATTACAAAAGAGCTTGGATTCCCCCTCTGAGTTGTGCTTTCATAATGTCTGGAACTACCTCAGAGTATTCCCCCCTTCCCAAATTCTGAGCATAGGCAGAGGAAATAAACTCTCATCCAGTGCCTCCTTTTGTTTCCTTTCCAGCTCTTCTTATTGCAAGCAAGATTTTGAAGCTGAAATTGAGCAATCTCCAAGAAACCCACATTTCAGTTAATGTCCCTTTCCAGCGTTATAAGATGGGAACTGGCCAGCAAGGGAGAGTACTGAGTTACAGTCACAAACAGAGGGAGACAAGGAGTAGGTACTGACATTTTTTACTTCAAAAATGTCAAGTAGTTTTTCTACAATGTGTACTACTGAATTCTGTATTGATAATGGGTAATGAAAATGTTATCCTGCTTCCTGTTAGCTGTAGATACAGAAATTAGTCAAGCTTTCCTTATTCAAATTAGACTTAATCTCTTTCTTTCCACCACCTGTTCCTGATACTTCACATGAGATTTATTGGAAGCTTTCTGAATGAGTGGCTTTCCTGGCACTATCTGAGAACTGTAGGAGATAGATTCAGTTCTTCTCTCTTAATGGGAATCAAACGGCTCAGTCTACACATAGACCAGGTAAATTGTACAGAGATTTTTTTTTGTTTTTAACTGTGATGGAAGCCAGGTAAGATTTAACATTCACAATGTTAGGCAGTTTAATAGATATGCTGTGTTTGATAATAGAAGATCTTAAATATTTCATGTGTAAAGAATACAACCAGCACCCTGATTTGAATAACAAGGTTTGCACTTTCTTAGAGCCAATGGGTTGGGTCCAGATTTAGGGGTGACAACAAGGGTTGTAGAAGTGGATTTCCCCAGTTTCTCTTGCCCACAAGAGACCATCCAACCCCCTGAAAATGCTACACAGAAGGCTGGAGGACCAAACTGAATGTGGTGATCTGTCTCAGAGGGAGGGTTGGTGGGTGGGGAGGGATTCTTAAAAATCAGACAGAGCCTTTGTGAGTGAAGCCCTTCTGTGAATGGAAGACAGATCCTAAATCCAACCCAATGTATTCAGGATCAGATTGCTAGACCAGAGGCAGTAAGCCTAGATCACAGGCAGTAACCCTATATACACCAGTTGCTGGGAAACATGGGTGGAAAGATGCTGTTGCATCGTGTCCTGCTTGTGGGTCTCTGGACAACAGCTGATTGGCCACTGTGTGAACAGAGTGCTGGACTAGATGGACACTTGGTCTGATCTAGCATGGCTCTTTTTATGTTCTTATGTTCTTATGCTAGTCTGTATCTGGAAGCTAATGATCAGCTCATGGAGATTTGGGTTGGGTGATATTCAACTACTACTTTGTTGCCACTGTTACGGTTGTTTACTGTCATTTCCACCATATTAAATTTAACATGTGCGTATGTGCAGTGTAGCCACGTTATATTAAAATAATAATAAGAATAATAAATTTATTTCTTACCCACCTCTCACTCTGGATCAAGGCGGGGAACAACGATAAATACAAAGACCATAAAATAGATAGAACATTAAAAACAAATAAAACTAATACATTATTAAAAACATCTTAAAGTTAAACTAGGTAAGTTCAAATGGTGGCAAGGGTAGCAAGAGACAGTGATGCCGGGACCAAATGGAAGCCTGTAAGCAGCAAGTCAGGTAATGGGCACAGAAAAACAGGAAAAAAGAAATTGGTGTATTGAAATCTGCTAAAATTTCAAATGGCCCAATCTACATGGAGATGCTTTCAGAGGCGATTCAGTTTCAAACTGGATTTTCATCCTTTTGAATTTGCTCCTCCTGTAGCACACATTGCCAGCTAATGTGGTGTATACCTGGGGGAAAAGCACAGTGACTGGGCAAACATCAGCAGGAGGAACTACATTATATTGTGTATATGTGGGCAGAATCCCACAACCAAATGACACATCATCAACAAGTTTCCTTCATATATATATATATATATATATATATATATATATATATAATGGAGGCACAGCCGTGCCTCCATTGTTAAGGGCCATCAGTAAAAACCACATTCCGCCATGTCAAAGTGATAATTGGGGGGGGGGGTCATTCTAGCAGCCATAAAATCGAAAATGTTTCATCAACCTTTCTGAAATTTACAGGTGCCAGAAAGAAATGTTTGTTTTACATTACCTGAAAATTTCAAGAAGATTGGTGAAAGACTGAGGGAAGGAGAGCAGTTTAAGTTAGAAAAGGAATACAAACTTCTGTCCCTGCTTTTGTAAAATTTACTTCCGGGTTGAGACTTTTTGTGCTCTCAATTTGCATAATTTCTAGAGCCTTATTAACTAATCCAGTGGTGGGGTCTTCTTCCTCCTTGACTGTAGTTGATGGAAAGCTTTTCGTTTTTTTAAAAATTCCCTTCGGTTGACTTTTAAGGACTATTTTAACCTCTCATTCAAGTCAATGAGGCGGCCATCTTCCCTCATAACGTGACACTGACACACGCTCAGTAGTGTCGCTCTCCCCCCTCCCTCCTGTCTTAGAATGTGGGGTGGGTGAGTGAAATGGCCGCTGCCTCTATAGCACAGACCTTTTGAGTAAAGAAGAAGAGTTTCTCTTTGCTCTTCTGGAACATGCATTCCTTTGGCTCTGAGAGCATTTTGGGCTATCTTCATAAGGCCAGTTTGCTCTTTTGCTCCCTGGTGAAGCAGGGTGTGGTTCCTCAGGATCCATGACAACCTGATCTTCAGATCTCTCCTGGGAATAGGTGGCTATACATTTCTTTCTATCCCCCCCACCCCATACACACACAGTGCTCCTTCCCTCTTTTCTAAGAGTTTGGTCGATACTGCTATAAGTTGAAAGCTTCAAACACTTCATTTAATTAGTTTGGGCCAGTGTTAAGTTTTAAGTACAACGTTGAAACCTTTCAAAGTGCTTCTGGGCCTACAACATTGGTTTCGGCCTAGTCACACTGTTTTTCTAATAAGATTTAGAAACAGTTGAGCTGTCGTTTATTTTGCATAGTGTACACACATGGATTTTCTTTCTAATCCTTACAGTCTACACAGGCTCCCTCCTTGATGTGTTTTTGGATGCAGACAAACCCTTTTTTGTTCCAGCAGGCCTTTGGCAAATAATCTGGACCTCTGTCTATACCTTTGACTTTTAAATTGTTACATATTTAAAATGTTTTAAATGCTTTAATATTGAAAAGTATTTAATTATATTTTTAACTTTTGTACATTTAGGCTGACCATATGAAAAGGAGTACAGGGAACATGTAACTTTAACAGTTGTAGAGAAAAGGGAATTTCAGCCAGTGTCATTTGTATGCAGTTAGTCCCTGGTGAAATTCCCTCTTCATCACAACAGTTAAAGTTGCAGGCACTATACTAGAGTGACCATATACAAAAGAAGGCAGGGCCCCTGCAACTTTAACTGTTGTAATGAAGAGGGAATTTCACCAGGAACTAATTGCATACAAATAACACTGGCTGAAATCCCCTTTTCTCTACAACTGTTAAAGTTACATGAGCCCTGTCCTCCTTTTCATATGGTATGTAGTATATTCCTATTTATAGGTTTTAGCTGTACATGTTTTAGTTTTGTAAGGCTGCCCTGAGGCCCAGCATTGGGCAAAAGGCAGGATACTACTACTACTACTAGTAGTAGTAGTAATGTTTCAGATTTCACTTCTGCATCTGATGTTCTTTTGCATTTACTTTTCTTTATAAACCATTCATATCTTAAGACTTCTTGTGTGGCATGTTTTCATTGGTTTAACAAGTTAAAAGGGGTATTCACTGTTTTCATGCTTATGTTATAAAATCTATTTTCAACAGGCCTAGTAACTTCAAGAGTAACCGAGTTGGGGAAAATCCTCAATCTCTTTGCTATCAGAGGCACTGAGTAAGGGACCCCTAGAGATAATTTAGACTGACCCCAACCACAAAACACTATTCCCCCTTCTGAAGAGATCTGGACCACAGACTACTAAAGACAAACAAAGTAGCAGGCCATAATAACAGGTCTCATGTGGCCATTTGCCTTATGAGGCAGGTACTCTGCGGGCTACCAAATGGAGGGACTAACAAGCCATAAAGTTGCCTGGCTGGGTCTGCCAGAAATCCACCCTCAACACTCCTGGAAGGTCCATGTTCTATAGCACCTGCTGTCAGATGAACTTGAGGGAATTCCTCCCTCCACCCCTGGGTTTAATTTACTGACTTCCCCTGGCTGGACCTTGCAGGAAACTATAGGGACAGACAGAGCAGGCATTCATAGCACACATAGAATTCTAAGACTGGCAAATCTAAAAGCAAGTGTGTTGCTTTTCAAGAACCAAGGAAATTCAATGGGTCTTACTTTTGAGTAAATATCTAGGGATGGAAATGCAGCCTGTGCAAGAACTGAGTAGGGTGACCATATTTGGGAAACCAAAAAAGAAGACACCTAGTGGGGGGGCAGGAAAATGGCTTTCTGTGGCCACCTTAAAGTCCCCAATTGGAGCGGAGGAGGGGAAAGCATGTCATTCTCACCTCCACCCCACTGCTCCAATCAGGCCTTTTTCTATAATGTCTGGGAATGACACGTTTTTCCCTTTTAAGACCTTGATTGGAGCAGTGGGAGAGAATGACACACTTCCAGAAAGCATGTCATTCCCATCTGCCACGCTAGTGGTGGCCTTAAAAGGGAAAGTGTGTAATTCCAGGTCATTATAGACTATTGCATAAAATCCCCCCTGACACTGAGGATAGAACAAAAACCAGGAGAAATCTGGGGACATCATAACAGTTTTTTTAAAAATTTATTATTGCATTTATATCACACCTTTTTTTCTGCCAAGAAACCCAAGGTGGCATACATAATCCTCCTCCTCTCCATTTTATCCTCACAACAGTAACCCTGTGAGGTGGGTTGGGCCGAGAGTCTGCAACTGGCCCAAAGTCACCCAATGGGTTTCCATGGCTAAGTGGGGAGTAGAACCCAGATCTCCCAGCTCCCAGTCCAACACTTTATCCACTACACCACACCCTAATGGTCACCCTAGAATTCAGCCATGCCAAGTTGGAAGCAGATCGGTTTGTGCCTTAATTTTTAGGATAGTTTTTTTTAAAGTTTGACTTCAATTTTTTTTCTAAAATTCAAGGCATGAACCAATCTGCTTTCAACTTGGCATGGCTAAAGCCTTACTGAAGAGGTACCATGGTGCCAAGTTTCATCTTTTCATCTTTACTTTCTTCTTTTTTAATGTACTGCTCAAGGCCCTAGACCCCAAAGAGGAGTATTGGGTTTGAAGTTTAAAAAAATCCTAAAGCTCAAGGCATAAACAGATCTGCTTCCAACTTGGCATGGCTCAATCCCTACTTAATAGCTACCATGCTGTCAAGTTTCATCCCTTTATCTTTAAAAATGATGGAATTGTAAGCATTTTAGTTAATTAAAAAATTAAATTGAAGTTTTAAACATTTCTAAAAGTCAAGGGATGAACGGATCTGCTTCCAACTTGGCATGGCTAAATCCCTACTTCAGAGCTACTATGGTGCCAAGTTTCATCTCTTTATCTTTAATTTCATTTTTAAAACTTGTACTGCTCAAGGTCCTGGACCCTAAAGAGATTTCTGTTTGAACTTTAAAACATTCCTAAAAAT
The DNA here is from genome assembly GCA_029215795.1 of Anniella stebbinsi. Classification (NCBI taxonomy): domain Eukaryota; kingdom Metazoa; phylum Chordata; class Lepidosauria; order Squamata; family Anniellidae; genus Anniella; species Anniella stebbinsi. Next base: position 55,124,194 of record JARDYH010000003.1, read on the forward strand.
CAAGGCATGAACGGATCTGCTCCATACTTGGCATAGCTATATCCTTACTTAAGAGCTACCATGATGTCAGGTTTCATCTCTTTATCTTTAAAAATGAGGAAGATGCAAGCATTTTGGTTGATTTATTAATGTTAAAAGTGAGTTCAACACATAACACTAGCTTTGATTTTATATTGGATGTCAAGATGGTATAACATCCTGGCTGACGCTGGCTTGGTTGTCAACTGTATAATATCCAGTCATCCATTACACAAAGCCATGAAATTCATTAAACAAAAAACCTACGGTTTACAAAAACAATGTTAAGGCTCTACAGTTTCCAACCAAGCACCAAAAAGCAGGGAAATTGGGAGTTAAGGCTCACAAGCCTTAACGCCACATCCTCCCTAAGGAGGCAGAAAGTGCAAGTGAAATTCTCATTCTCCCAAAGCAGATAAACCATGAGGACAGGGTGGAGAATATGATATGCAGAGGTGACTGTGGGGTTGTGGAAAACTGATCACGAATAACTTAGGGCCACCTACTTCTCTTTTTTGTTTAGAGCAGCCCTTCCCCAACCTGGTGCCCTCCAAAGTTGTTGGACTACAACTCCCATCATTGCAAGTCAGTATGTCCCATGGTCAGGAATGCTGGGACTTGTCATCTCAAACACCTGGAGGGCAGCAGGATGGGGAATGCTGTTCCATGCCCTTACCAAGTACAGGGTCTGCCCAATACTTTTCTCTCACACACATCTCACATATAGCAGCACTCTTGATAACAAAAGGGGCACTATTCATTACAGATCTAGAACCAGAGCATGTGCCAGGCACTTCCAACTTTTGGTCAATATCCTGCCTTTCAAAGAACCAATGTTTTATTTTCTTAAAATGTATTTATAAAAAATATACTGTTCACTCCCCACAATCCCTGCACAATACATCATCTCATCAAAGCAACAGCGGAGCAGAAGAGGTTTAGTTTGGCTGTCTTGAACACCTTTCAGATGAGATTAGTTTGCAATCCTATACCTCTTGGGAGAAATCCCTAGTGAATTCAGTGGCACTGGCTTCTGAGAAGACATGTATAGGAGTCAACCTTCTCCAGCCTGGTGCTCCCCAGATGTGTTGCACTGTAACTCCCATGTTATGTGTTATGGGGAAGACAAAAATCAATTCATACTTAATTTTAAAATAATACTTACGCATGAAAGTATTAGGTGGTAGCTCTGCCTTTGATCTCACACTGCTGAACAAGTAAGAGAAATCCTTTATCTGATATTCAAGAAACAGACATCCTATGCCATGTGTTTAAAACTAATGTTGATGTCTGAAGGGCTATCTGGATTAGGTGTTCAAGATTCATTGACTGTTGTTTCATTTGGTTTTGACAGTTTATTTAAAGTGATGCAGCTCTTTTGTAGTTCCTTGATTGATCATATATCTTAATGCTGGAAAACATCATACTTTAGTACAGGTGTGGGCAGAAAATAGATCTATCCTGATGATTTGGACATCAACTCGCAGCATTCCTGATAACTGCCCATGCTGATAGAGGCTTTTACAAGTTGAATTCCAAAACCTCTGAAGATCTACATTCTGCCTTCCCTTGTTCTTGAACAACATTCCCCAACCTGGTGTCTGTCAGATGTGTTGGGTTGCAACTCTCAACATAAGGAGATGCTCCAAGAAATGAGAAGTAGCTGGTCCTAAGTTGTTCATCATCATTTCCCACAACCCCACAGTCACCTCTGCAGATCAAATTGCATATCTAGATTTTTGAGATGACAATATCATATTCTCCACCCTGTCCTCATGGTTTATCTGCTTTGGGAGAATGAGAATTTCACTTGCACTTTCTGCCTCCTTAGGGAGGATGTGGCATTAAGGCTTGTGAGCCTTAACTCCCAATTTCCCTGCTTTTTGGTGCTTGGTTGGAAACTGTAGAGCCTTAACATTGTTTTTGTAAACCGTAGGTTTTTTGTTTAATGAATATATATATATATATATATATATATTCATTTTACATTCATCCCAAAAGCAATGTGCTGACTTTCTCAGGAGTAAATCTCATTGAAGAGAGTGTGATTTATTTCTGAGGATCCATGCTTATCTGTGTATTTTCAGCTAGCTGTTCCTTGAGGCAGAGAAATAAAAGGGACAAGGAGTGAATTGGGAAACTTCATTTCATCTGGAGACACTGAGGCCAGATCTTCACCAAGGAGGATATAGTGGTATGAAAGTGGAATGAAAATGGTATATAAAAGACAGGAGCCACACCAAACAGCATATAGTGGTATATGGTATGTGTCAATGGGCCCCAGTAGTTGTCAGTGCTCCTCCATACCGCTGTAAAGCAGTAGTGTGGCTCCTGCCTTTTATATACCACTTTCATGCCACTATATCCTGCTTGGTGTAGACCTGGCCCAAGTCTTCTTCCTTTGGGGGGGGCATTCATTAAGCCTTTGTAGGTGCGATGATGCATAGAGATTTTTAAAAAACAAGGCATCCTCAAAGCAACATGCTGACTTTCTCAGGTGTAAGCCTCATTGAAGAGAACGTGATTTGCTTCCGAGCAGACATGGTTATCTGTGCCAGCTAGGTGTTTCTTGAGGCAAAGAAATAAAAAGGACAAAGAAGTGAACATGTCTCTTTCATTAAGCTTATTTGAAAGTGTGATGATACACAGGTATGCATTAATAAACAAACACCCGATGGTCAGCGGAGGGTGACACCGACAGGACAGGTTAATTCCTTCCATTCCTGTTGGGTCCACTCTTAGCTGACACAACGTTCTGTTCCTCCTCGCAGCACTGAAGCCACTCCTACTCCCCCTGGAGTAGCACTGTAAGCGTAGGATACACTGAGTCCCCAAACACTTGGAAGTCATGGTTACCAGAAAATCTGTCACAAAAAGACTTTGCGATGAAGTAGTTTTTATAGCAAGAAAACCTGGGACTGAAACAGATTGGGGGTGATGTCATGTATTACAGCCATGTGTGAGGCACAGTAGCACCACAGTAAAATCCCTGTCTAGATTGGGCCTATGTAGGTTCAAAGGTTTGAATGAAGAGCTGAATCAGACAGATTCTTATTCTTGTTTACAAAGCAGTACTAAATTGGTTTGATTTTGAGGATTGCTAAAGAGTATTCTGAAGTTACTAATAAGAATTTCCCCCCTCCGAAATAAGTAGAACCATTTCCTTTGCTTTTAAAAATGTATTTGGGTTGTTGCTTTGGGATTAAGAACTCCTCTCAGACATGTGGGACTAAAGTGTACTATTAGCTCTGGCTCTTGAAGCCTAGTTCTCCTTTGGCTAAAATGCAGTTTTCTCTGTCACAGGAGACACCTTTTTTGCCCTGGATTCACGAATGCTCATAATAATATTGGTTTTCTTTTTCATCCATAAATATTCTTTATGAAAGAGAAGTGAATATGTTGGTGTACAACTTAGGAGGAAACTAACAACAAATTTGTTTTAAATGAAATTCGTATTGGCTCTGTTGTGATATTTTCTGTGTCTTTAATCAAAATAAAGATCCACTTCCACCTCCAGGTATATGATGCAAGTACTCACTCAACTCATGGAGTTTCACACTGCCATGACAGTCAGGTTTTTGTTTTTGTTTTAATTGTAATTGGATAGGACCCACTACCCTACTGATAATTAAATTCCACACATGCACAAATGTGTGAGATGACAGGTTTCAAGCAATGATTTGGTAACAGCAATTGAACAGAGACAATCCTCTTGTTTTCTCCCCATATAGTCTTTATCTAAACCAGAATAACAGATGTCCCTCTCTTGATGATATTGACCTCTGACCAATTTGGTGTCTATAAACCAAATAGCATCTGCCACTGCCATCTTGAGCTGGCTGGCCCTAAAAACAAAAACAAAAAAAACCTGCTCTCTCTCTCCCCCCCCCTCTCTCTCTCTCTCACACACACACACACGAGAGAAAGCACACTTCACCTTGCAGTTTCCAAGTTATCCACAACAACCCTATACAAGCCGGCCTTAGGCTTTTACATCCAGCTGGCTTTTGATGAAAGAAGGAACAGTAAAGGCAAGAATGCAGATATGACAACAGTATAAGTGTACTGGAGCTGCCTACCATTTAATGAATGTATGTGTTAGGAGAACACACACACACACACACACACACAGAGAGAGAGAGAGAGAGAGAGAGAGAGAGAGAGAGAGAGAGGTATCCTCAACATTCAGGGTGAACCAATGTAATATTGGAAAAAAATTACGTGAGTTCAGGATAGGGACAGCTGGATTTTGTGAAATCCATCCCATGTGTGTTTTGTGGATTGTGCAATGTTGTTCTTTCTAGTGTCCATTCACAAATGGATTCATTTTTCCCTATTATGTGGAAAAATATGCAAATAATTATATAAGAAAGTTTGCAACACTTTATATAATTTACGCTAGTATATAATGTTTAGTGTATTGTCTTCCATTCCATTCAACTTTTCCCTCCATATATTTTCTGGCATGGCATATGTCTCAGCATAAACTTGCATATTTTCCTATGAATGAATTTGCATAAATTTTGGGAAGGTAAAAACAAAAACAGAAGATCGTAGACTCTGCACAGCCTGGGAAGGCTGGGCTATAAAACCGACTGTGCAGGTTGGATTCTTAGAAATGCAGACTCGTTTTAGTCTGTCTCAAATTTCTCCAGCATCTTTAGTTCAGGAGAATGTGAATGAGGAAGTGAAAGAAACAAAAACTGTCATATTTGAACACTTTTGGGGCGTAGCATGAAGGCATGTATATTTCAAGATAGCCAAAATATTTTGCTTGAGGTTCAGATGCCAATTTACCTTGTCCTGGCCTCAGCTACATCTCACCAAACATTGGCTGTGAAAATGCCAGAGGGGTATGATTGCAATGTTGCCGTTATGATAACTTGGGAAGTTTACTAAGAGAGATGCAACTCAGGTAATTTGGAAACATGTTCCTTGTTTTTGAGAGAATGTAGGAAAAAGAGACCCAGACCTGGATTTGTAACTTCTGGAGACTCTGTCATGATTTTCCTCTCCTGACCACAACAAAGCAGTGAATGATAATACCAAAATGGCAGGGATAAGAATATCAATGCCGTATTTCAAGATGACAATGTCAATGTTCATACATCTATGATTCTCAGTTTAACATATGTTTTATATTTTCTCTTGCCATGTCTGAATGTATAAACAATGCTCTGACATGTTTCCATATTAACATATGGTTTGAGATACAAGCTGTAACCAAAATCTTCAAACATAAAATAACATCATTGTTCCTACACCGGTAAAAGCCAGTTTTGAAGACAGCTATAGTATTTATTGTACTGCTGAGTTCAGATGTAAAAGTGAGAGAATATTTAATGAAACACCTTGCCTAGGGAAGAGACAGGTTATTATGATAGCAACAATGAATAGTTTAACACCTGACTTGCTATTTTAAACTATGGGAAAATATAGATCATCCTCTCTAACGTGAAATCAGTGTAAACTAATCTGACCACACCCCTTCCAACAATACTGATTATAGTCTGGATGTATTAGACGAAGCCATGCCACCTATTGAGAACTTTGTGCTTCCTTTATTTTGGTCTTGATTGATAAAGACATAAAAAAGAGGTCTAAATATACTGGCCATCATCTCCTTCCCAAGACATACATAGTGTGGGTTGCCTTCTGATAATGGCATTTGGAAGATATTACAGGGAGATGCTACAAGAGATTTAATTGAAGAAACAGCAGCTTCTCTAAAAGCTTCAAAAGATGTGACTGGGCGCTTGGCTGCCTGCTTGATGTGAACCTGGCTAAAAAAGTAATGTAGTTCCAGATACTGAAAAAATATTCAGAGAGTTTCTTGATTTCCTCAGTAGTTTTGTTGTATTTCTTGCGTGCTTTTATTGGTGTTGAGGCTGGTATTTTTAACATTATTTCAAAATAAAGAAAATTCCATGGAGAAAAGATCCCAAGAAAAAAGATAGCTTTTCTCCTTTGTCTATATTTGGGCCAAAGAATCTCTACAACAGCAGTAGCATATGAAAAAGCCAACAGTGCTTCTGAGGGTGCCAGCATGTCTATTTACAGAGTTTGCCAAAGAGGCAGATGTAGCTGCTCAGAGAAAATCGTTCCCAATTTAGCATCTGGGACCTGTAAACTTTATCCATAGAAAATCAAAATGGCATTTGAGGAATGTTCATGAGGCTCACAGAGGACATAGCTCCTACAAGTGTTAGTAAGCCAACTGAGGTCCTTTTCTAGTGAGATGGGTGGGGAAAGGCTTTCATAGAAGGAATAGTGAGGTTACAATCCAACTTTATCTGAGGACCTTTGGGGACAACTCATTGAACCAGGAGCAAGACATTCATTGAGCAGGGTAGAGATTTTAAGGAAATGTTATATTGTCATGTAATGCCTATTGGCTAGAATAAAACTTGGTTCTTGCAATTCAGTGATTATATGGAATTGATCATTGCTATAACTTATGACTTCACTATGATGATAACTTCCCCTCCCCCTAACAATTAAAAGATGAAGCAAAATGACTCTGGCTATGGCATTTATATATTTCAGTTGGCATTCTGCATAATGTTATTGTGATACCCATCTTTGGGAGACCCATTTTCTGAACATTTGGAATATTGCTAAAAGACATGGTAAAGAATATTCAAAATGAATCAAAAATTAACTTCAGAATTTTTGGTAGTTTAGCTCAGGGTGAGGCAAAACCCTCCTCCTCTAGCTGCACACCAAATTTATTATTTATTTATTTATTTATTGCATTTGTATACCGCCCCACAGCCAAAGCTCTCTGGGCGGTTTACATAGGATTAAAACAATTAATTCAAAACATTACTTTAATTTTTACTAACAAAATTGTTTGAAAGCTACATTTGTCCTTTTGAGCACTCTGTAGCTGCTACAGAATGCTAAAAGTGTCAAATTTAGCTTGCAAAAAAATATTTTAACCCCTTTAGTGCCACTGAACACTATGGCGTGGTTTGGGGTGGGGGATGGGATGGGTCCAGGGAGCAAACATTGCCCCTGGATCTCCTGCAGTTGTCCACCCCTGCTTTAGCTAATGGTCTAAAGAAAGACTTAGCCCCCCTCTACAAGATTTCGGTTTGATGCCTGGTTCCCCGATTATGCGCATCTTCTCTCAATCGCTTTTACGCCTAATCCCTATACACGGGAGGCATTGAAGCGCATTATGGGCTGTATGAAAGGCATTTTAAAGTTTTTGACATGCTGAGAATCGCATGCAAATGTTGCTGAAAGTAATGCGCTTTGTCCCAGAGAAACTCCCCAAACCGGTTCCCTCCCTTTATTCTCCCCGCCCACCAGAATCTCCCGCCTTTGGTTTCCTACGTTACCTGAAAGGAATGAGCTGATTAACATGTTCGGCTACCTGTCTTCCCCCCTCCTTTGCCCGATTGCCATGACCTCCTCAGGAGTAAATGGAAATGTGTCTCTCTCTCACACACACATACACACACCAAAACAGACAGGGGGATGCTGCTTCGTTCCTTCCCCCTCCACTTCCCAGCGAGCTCAACAATTGTAAAACATAAACACACACACACCTCAGCTCAGCTCAGCTCAGGAACCCAGCAAGAAGCGAGGGGAAGTTATGTCTGCTGATGGCTAATTATACACACATCCGCACATCCTTCCTACTCTCTTTACATCTCATAAAACCACCTCCATCTGGCCCCGTGTCTCCATGTTAAAAATATTTCATCGAGGTACTTCAAAGAAACTTTATTTTTGGTTCATGTTGGGTCACTTCTTCTTGGAGCTTCCATCCAGAGAGATGGAATACAAGGAGGAAGTTGCCAGGAGGAGAGAGGAAAGGAAACTAAACCAAAAAGTGGGAGGTTTTCTCAGCGAAGGGGCATGACATTACGACCACAGTCCAACCCCTGATAGTTAATGCGCCTCCTCAGAAATTTGTTTACACGGACATAAGGCGCTCTTACTCCCACCGTAAATTAAAACTCGCTAATTAACGCGCATTCGAAAATGCAAATAGAATTGCAATAAATAAATAAATAAATAACATTCATGGCAGAGGTGAGATTCATCTGGGGACTTTCTGATTGCTAGCCAGTCTCTTACAGCACCATCCTATTTATGTCTGTGCTGGTTATGTAGTGGTGCAACTAGGTAATTTAGACCTCTAATGACCTTATGCCACCTGCATATTTAAATGATAATGTGATCCACAGAGTTGAATGAGACTTACCTGACTGTGAATATACAGAGGTACTGCTGCTTCTCTCTGGGTGGTTTACAAAGATTAAAAACATTAAAAAATACCATATACAAAGTTTAAAAACATAAAAACACCCAGACAGTACACACAGAGACAAGATATATCTAAAATAAACTTTGAACAATCAACCTTAAAACAAATTCAGGACCAGATTAAAACTCATCATATGCTGCCAAAAGCCTGAGAAAAGTGAAAGGTACCAGAAAGATTACAATGTTGGTGCCAGGTGGGCCTCATTAGGGAGATCATTAGTGGAGGGCCACCACTGACAAGGTCCTTTCCCTTGTTGCCACCTTCTGGATCTCCCTCAAAGTCTTTTTTGTGTGCAGTAACCATATTTTCTAAGCCCAGCCACATACACACAACTTGCAGAGAGGAGGGACAATAAAGATATTTTTAAAAGGGCCTATTCAAACTAAACATCTCCAAGAAATCTTTTGGATTTAAGAATGAAATGCATGCTTCCCTGGGAGTAATTCTTACTGAACATGGTGGGATTTACTTCTGATTAAGAATGCATAGGATTGTGCTATAAAGGTAGTGCAGCACAGTGGTGAAGGCTGTAATCCTATACACACTTACCTGGGAATAGGTCCCATTCAACTCAATGGGGCTTGCTTCTGAGTAAAAAAAAAGCATATGTGTGTGTGTGATAAAAATCATTTCCCTCTTTAGAGTGGAACTTAATTTAAATTATTATTATTTAATTCATTTCTAGTGGTGGGTACAAATTTAAGAGGCTTGCTTTCCTGCTTGTTTGCATGAGCCAAGTTCTCCATGCACTTTTAAACAAAAACTTGCTTTTTGGTTTGCTTGCTTTTTTGGGCCAAATGTTTGATGTGTATTTCTAAAAGGCTTTCTTTCTGGCCTGCTTATGTGATTGTTTAGGCTCAATGCTTCATGTGTTAAATGTTTTTTAAAAGGTTTGCTTTCTGGCTTGCTCACTTGCTTCCATAGGCCAAATGCTCCATGTGGGTTTTTTTTAATGCTTTCTTTCTGAGCCTGCTTCTTTGCTTATATGGGCCAAATGCTCAATGGGCATCTTTTTCTCTGTGGGCTCACTGCCTTAGAATAGGCTAAATTAAGCTCAATTTAAAACATTTCCTTTCTTTGGGTTGGTATTCTGGAGAATTTGATGATGATGTAGTTGGCTCTGCTCTCTGGTTGTCAGGGCCAAGTTTCAGCACTGAATTGGGCCTTGTAGTTTATGGCTAAAATTTAATTAGAAGTCGACTGGCTTGGGCCTATTCAGCCTCTGGAATGTCAGAATCTCTGTTAGCATTCACAGAGCAGCGCAGGGGAGAGTCACCCTACTCCCAGTAGCCACCTGCTTGCCCTGGCCTTGGCAAGGATGCCCTCTGTGAGAACCTGAAAGAGAAGGGGAGGTGGGGTGACCATATGGAAAGGAGGATAGGGCTCCTGTATCTTTTACAGTTGTAGAGAAAAGGGAATCCCAGCTGGTGTCATTTGTATGCATGAAGCACCAGGTGAAATTCCCTCTTCATCATAACAGTTAAAGCTGCAGGAGCCCTGCCCTCTTTTGTATCTGGTCACTCTAGTGTAGCCCCTACAACTTTAATTGTTGTCATGAAGAAGGGATTTCATTAGGTGCTTCATGCATACAAATGACACCTGCTGGGATTCCCTTTTTCTCTACAACTGTAAAAGATACAGGAGCCCTGTCCTCCTTTTCATATGGTCACCCTAAGGGGAGGGGTTTGCAAAAGGGTCACCCAGGTTGAAGCCTGATCTTGGAAACCTGGGCAGTGATGCCCCGTTCAGACTGGAACCTTGCTGAAAGGCCAAAAGCCCTTGTTGGTCAAGAGGTTTGGAGGAGGTATCATACTGTCACACCTTCTCTTCTAAGGTAATGCAAAGGCATCTTGTCTGCATTGCACAAAGCCTTCTCTGTTTGGATCCATCGTCTAGGGCTCTGGAGGCACTCTGAACATGAACTGTTCTACTTGGAACTTTGGAATGCTAATGACTTGCCATGAAAAGTACTGTGAGCCTTTTCATAGACTTGAACTCTTGTTTGCTGGGAGTTGTGTGACTTTGTTTGCCATCAAGAGCCTAGCAGGGCAAGAAAGAATGAGTGGGCCACCAGGAGACATTGCATACTGACTTTTTAAAGTTAGAGTCACTTCATAGTGGTAAATTAGGGTTTGGATTAATTCCTAGGTTAGGTTTAGGGTTGAGGATGAATGGCTCCCCAGGCATGAACCTGGTGATGCGGATGAGCCTAGCAGGGCCAGAAAGAATGAGGGGGCCCCCAGGAGATCTTGCTTGCTGACTTTTAGTAGTTGGAATAACTTCTTGCTGGTAAATTGTGCTTAGGGTGAATTATCATATTGGAGTTTGGGTTGAGGAGGCATGGCTCCCAAGACATGAACTGGGGATGTGCAAGAGCCAAGCAGGGCCTTAAAGAATGTGTAGGGTACCGGGAGATCTTGTTTACTGACTTTTAATTTGTGGAGTCACTTCTGAGCGGGAAGTTAGGATTAGGGTTAGGGTTGAGGAGGAATGCCTCCCAAGACATAAACCGGGGATGCCAAAGAGCCTAGCAGGGCCACGAGGAATGAGGAAGTGTCATTCCCTCCCTCCACTGCTCCAATGAGGGGCTTTTCTATGATGTCTGGGAATGACACACTTTCCCCTTTAAATCCCTGATTGGAACAGTGGGAGGGAAATGACCCATCTCCAGAAATCACATCATTCTCTCTCACCACACTAATGCAGCCTTAAAAGGGAAAGTGTGTCTTTCTAGGACATTGTAGAAAAGGCCCTGATTGGAGCAATGGAGGGAGGGAATGACACTCCTTACCCTCCTCCACTCCACTTGGGTCCTTTAAAGTGGTGGAGAGGCAGGTAAGAAATAAAGTTAGTAGTAGTAGTAGTATAAAAAATTATAGAAAATCCCCCAATACCCAGGATAGAACAAAAACCAGGACAAATGTAGGGAAATCCTGACAATTGGTCACCCTGACTAACTCTCTATGGGTGTGGTTTTGTTTAGAATTTGACCCTTTGACTTCCTAAGGGATCTGGCCAGGAATCATTCCCCTTCCTTGTCTGGGTTTGGAACCCATGTATGGCTTTAATCTTCCCTTGTGTTTGGAACCATGTAGATGGCAACGGGGAAACACATAGAATCAGAGAATAGTAGAGTTGGAAGGGTCCTATAAGGCCATCGAGTCTAACTCCCTGCTCAATGCAGGAATCTACCTTAAAGCATTCCTGACAGATGGTTGTCCAACTGTCTCTTGAATGCCTCTAGTGTGGGAGAACCCACCACCTCCCTAGGCAATTGTTTCCATTGTCGTATTGCTCTAACAGTCGGGAAATTTTTCCTGATGTCACAATTGTGGTGATTAGCTTTTGACTGGTCTGGAATCTCTTAGGGCCTGTAGCTACTCACTGTCAGGTATATTTTTGAAACATGTAACCTTTAAACTTTTATTGTGAGATTTCCCGCAATAAAGAAGTCTCACTGGTTTGGGTGTCCCGTGTCAGGTTGCCAGAATGTGTGCTTGCCTGAGGGACCGGGGATACCAACACTGATCCCTTGGCTCCACCTCTGCCAGTGACCTGCTCTCTACCCTACCAGCTGCAGTGGACATGAGCCGCCACTAGACTGTTGACATTCACAGGACCTGTTCAGAAGACACCTTAAATCACAGCTTTGACCATGGTGAATAAGGCAAAAAGGTTTAGGTTTAATAAGTTTTAAGGTGACTTCTGAATCGGGCCACAGTGTCAATCCCACACAAATGTTGTTAATCAGAAAACTAAGAGCAATACCAATAGTTCTGGACATATGTTTAAATGTGATTGTTGGCGTTCTTATTATATATAATGTATACAATGGCTCAATTCGGACATGTTAAGCAATGGTTATTTAATTAAACAACCGTCAGTTGAGTTGTTTAACGTGTCGTCTGGAGGGAGGCACACAACCCACAGTATGCTAATTGGGAGAATTAAACAACTGAGAGAAAAAACTCACTTGCGAGTTGTTTAGGGATTAGTCAATTGACTAAAGTGTCGTCTGGAGGGGAGCATGGGTTAAACAACTGTGGTGAGTACGTTATCACAAAAGACCATAGAGGAGACCGGCAAGAGCGGCAGAACACGGGCGGCCACTCAGCAACACCCACAGCAGATCGGCGGCATTGCCACCATAGCAACCAAGGACGCCCCCCCCCAACTAGGAAGCTGGCATGGAGTGCAACAAGGGGCCGGCTCCTGCAAGCACTCACGTCGGGCGGCCATGCAGCTACCCAAACGGAAAGGGAAGCACACCAGAAGAGAACCACATCTAAGGGGGGGGGGGGAGAGGATGCCGACACCATCCCTGTGGACGGGCGGGACATTGAGCCATTGCCGGGCCCCATGAATCCCATTGGGGAGCGCCACACCCATTTGGAAGCATCCCGGGTGCGAGAGAGCATCAGTGCCTGGATCTGGCAGCGCTACCCCCACCCCCTGTGGGCGTCGGCTGTGGGGTTTCATCTGTAGACTGGCATCTCCCCCTGGCGTTCTGCCCCTCTCAGCTTCTTCCCCATCGCCCATTCCGTGGCTAGCTCCCTGGGGGTGCTCGTTCAGCTTCCCCCTCCTCACTGCTGTGCCTTCCAGTTGCCTTATCCCTTCCCGGGGGCGCCTGTCCTTCCCGTGGACTCTGCCCTTGCATTGTAGTGACCATGTACCTTACTGCCCATGTCTGAGGTCCCTGCTGAATAAAGTTTTCCAAACCACCCCACTCTTGCCTTCTTTCCTGTGTGTGTGGTTGGATGCTTAGGGAGGGTGATGTTTGTGGCTGGGGGCTGGGGGACGTGGGTCACCCTCGCAACTGCCACTTCTCCCGTGTAGGGTGGGCAGGGGTGGCTCCCTGGAGCGGGGGTGCCAACGTTTGGTGCATTGTGCTGGGTGCGGGGTGCAGATGTTGCTTTGGTGCTGCCATCCCTCCTGGCTGCCTCTTTGCCCGAGGCTGTTGAGTTCCGCCCATTGCCTACAACAGCCAATGGTGTTTGGGAGGCGTGTCCTGCATTGGCTTCAATGGCGGCGCCCATGATTTCCGGCCACAGTGTGTGCTGGGATACCTGCTGGAGGACCAATGGAGGTCGGTAAAAACAAGAAAAACAGAAAACATGGCGGCCGAGCTGTCAGTCACAGCCGAGTACGCTATTAACCACCGAGGGGTTTGCCGGTTCCCTGCAGCGCCTGCTGCAGTGTGTCGTCTGTGGAGCTCCTCCTCTTTAACACACCGTCAGTAGGTTATTTACCCACCATTGACTAAAGTGTTGTCCGAATTGAGCCACTATGTCCAGTGACCGACATTATTCTGGAGATAGCATTCCATAACAATTGGTGCTTGTTCTGTGTCCTGAGAATTATAGTCGTCACTGTGGTTTAGAAAATGCCCCAAATACAGAATTTGGGAATGTATGAATAAAAAGTCTAGTCTTGGGATGGTTAAACTCACTCATGGTTGAATCAATGGATGTTCGGCCTACTGCTGCTGCCACGTCCCAGCTCATCAGGTCCCGCGAGCTTCTTTTGAGGCCTGACAAGCACTCAGCAGCCATTGCCCCTTGCACTGGGAAATGCATATGTCCCCTCATTGCATAAATGGCAGCTATAATGGCCCCAATTATGCAAGAGTAAAGGCACAAATATGACTTTACTCTTGCATAAATGGGCCTGGTACAGCCACCATTTATGCAACAAGGTGTGGTGGCCATAGCTTTATCTTGAGCTTTATCTTGACATAAGGGAAGTCATGTTTTGATCAATCTGATCAATCTGAATAGAAAGGTCAGACATTGGGCAGACTAAATGGCTGGATAGTGACTTTTAAAAGCTGTCTGTGTGGGTATCATGAGACACCCTCACACGCCATGCTTATCTAAACTGAAAGGACTGTGGTCAGGTCAGACTTCCTTTACTCCCCAGTTGCTCCAGCAACCATCTACTACAGGGAACTTGTGGTCAGCTAGAATTTCCTGTTAGATCAACAGAGTACTCTGCACATGTTCAGTGATTTCATGTCTGTAATCAAGTAAATAGATAAAAACAGCTGGCACACCCAGCGAGAGTCAGAGTTTGCACCTTGGCTAAGGTGGGCTCTCCACTGCAGTGTCCTTTCTATAAAAAAATAAAGGTTTCTTGAAACCTGGAACATGTCTCCGTAGTGATTTGGGCCACAACAAAGGGAAATTTGTAATTTATGGAGCTTTGATTTTGATGCAAAATGGAAGCTCCAGGTGAGAGAGGACATCTCCCAAGTAACTGGGTCCAGGGGAGAAGATGAGGGGAGTCCGTCAGACTCCAGAACTCAGTCAGGCGCCCACAACATCCCTAGTCTGGCATCTTGAAAAGTTGCTAAACAAGGTAGATCAAGCACATTGGAGAACTTCCTTTTGATACCCTGTGTTATTTACTAGCATAACAGCTGCCAGTGGAAGCAAAATATGCTACAGTAATGTAGATGACATTCATTTTGACGTGTGAGCCTATGATAGATTTTCAAAGCCAAAGTAAATGGACTCTGTTGGTTCCTTGGAGAACTTGTCCAAAATATTCTTTTTGTTTCTATCAGTTGGAAGAGAAGAATAGACAAACACAAAACAAATTGGTCGAAAAACTCAGTGTATGCCTTTCTTTCCAAAAGCCTACCATTGACAGAAGTAAACAGTTGGCAATTTCAGAACCTATAAAAACATTGTCACAGCAACAACAATGGGTTGTGTTGTGTGTGTTTGTTTGGGGGTTTTTAAAGGTATTTTCAATGAAGCGGAAGACGTTATGCTAAAGTCAAAGGCGACTATCAAATCTGCAGAGGGTCTACATCAGGGCAGGAAAGAATGTACACCACCATCGTAAATTTTAAACATTTTATGATAAAAAGACAAGAGGAACAGCAGCAAGTCCCTGCGAGCTCAGCCGGTACAGCAATTATTTCCGTAATAATACACTACATGTTTCTCCTTTACTGCTCTTGTGTGGATTACAAATGGAATTTAAATCTGAGTCAGGTAGACATGGGAACAGTGTACTAATATTCAGTTTAGAAGCTGGCAGGAAAACCTTCAGAGAATGTAAGTCTCATTTAGGCCCCTGGGTTCTTAAACAGGCAACAATAGCAAGAAAATGAAAAAGGCTCAAGAAAGCAAAGAACACAAGCTATGCTTGGTTTACTGTGGAGCCTCTGTATTAATTGCATGGGGGATAACAACTCCTTTTTCTCTCTCTCTACAGTGAAAAGGTTACAACTGTTGCTGTTTACAGAACCCTGATGTTACCTGTATTTACATAAATTGCCCAGAAAGTTGAAGACTCCCATCTCTTTGATTCTATAAAATTTGGGAAGGAATACATTTTCAAGAAAGGAGCACACATGGCCATCCCAGTTTGGATTATTTGGATGATGATGATGATGATTCTTATTAGGGATGTGCACTGGATCGGACCCGATCCACGATCCGAGTCCGGTCCAGTGGGAAATCGGATAAATTATCCGATTTCCGATCCCGCAGCTGGATCGGCCGATCCAATCCGAACCGGTCCGAAAAGGCTCCGAACCGGTTCGGCGGATCGGCGGATCGGCGGGCGCCCACTGGCGCCCACCGCCGCTTCCATTGGCGGGCGCCAGCGGGCGCCCGCCGATGAAAGTGGACAGCGGGGGGGGAGGAGGGGGGCGCTTACCTTCTCGGCCCGTCCGCTCCCGTCCGGCACTAGCAGCTACTACCAGCGGGCTCCGCGGCCTGCTCTAGGGTGGCACGCCGGGTGATGTCATCACCCGGCGCGCTACTCTAGAGCAGGCCGCAGAGCCTGCTGGTGGTAGCCGCCGGCCCCGGACGGGAGCGGACAGGCCGAGAAGGTAAGCAGGGGGTGCGTGGAGGGGAGGAGGGGGCGCGCGGAGGGGGGAGGGGGGCCCTTACCTTCCCGGCCTGGCGGCTCCCGTCCGGCGCCGGCGTCTACTACTACCAGCAGGCTCCGCGGCCTGCTCTAGGGTGGCGCGCCGGGTGATGTCATCACCCGGCGCGCTACTCTAGAGCAGGCCGCGGAGCCTGCTGGTAGTAGTAGGCGCCGGCGCCGGACGGGAGCCGCCGGGCCGGGAAGGTAAGCAGGTGGTGCGTGGAGGGGAGGAGGGGGCTCGCGGAGGGGGGAGGGGGGCCTCATCACCCGGCGCGCTACTCGAGAGTAGGCCGCGGAGCCCGCTGGTAGTAGCCGCCGGCGCCGGACGGGAGCGGACGGGCCGAGAAGGTAAGCAGTGGCGGGGAGGGGGCTTACCCCCCCCGGAGCCGTCCGCTTCTATCCGCTGGCGCCCGCGGGCGCCAGCGGATGGAAGCGGGCAGCCCCAGGGGGGGTAGGGAGCGCGGGGGAGGGGGCTTACCTGCCGGGGCCGTCCACAGCGGACGGCCCCGGGGGGGGAGGGAGTTAGGCCCCCCCTCACCCACCCGCCGCCATTTTTTCCTCATAGACTTGCATTGCAATGCAAGTCTATGGGGAAAAAAATGGCGGCCGATCCAAAAATTTACGATTTTTGGGTCGGGATCGGACTCGATCCGGTCCGGGGGGCCTCCGATTTTGTGCGAACCGGTCCGGGACAAAATTGGAGGTCCCGATCCGGGTCCCGATCCGATCCGGGGGGTCCGTGCACACCCCTAATTCTTATTCTTATTCTTATTAATGTATACCCCACCTTTTTTCCTCCAAAGAACCCAAGGCGGCATAACATAATCCTCCTCTGCATGCTATCCTCACAACAATCCTGTGAGGTAGGTTAGGCTGAGAGTCTGTGACTGGCCCAAAGTCACCCAGTGAGCTTCATGGCCAACTGGTGACTAGAACCCAGATCTCCTGACCCAGTCCAACACTCTAGCCACTACGCCACACTGGATAGATTTTGATTGTGTACATGCTCCCACCCGAAGGCATGGAGTGGAAATTCTGAGACCAAGCAAAACGCTGCAGACTGTGTCAACACAGTCACTTACGTTGGCCCCAATTCAGCCCCCAATAATGCATGTGCATTGAGCCCCTCTCCTCCCTCTGACCTGCAAGTGCTATGCTGCCCACATTCCTCACCTAGGATGGAAAGGCTCTACCATCTTCATACCTGTACCACCTTCTACACATGTTCCATTTGGATTGGCTTGGGGAGGATGGGGTGGGATTAAATCCTATCCTCAAATGCTGACTAACATTCTGAGTTTCTCTGGGCTATGCCCAGACAGCAGTACAACTTGATCATTTTAGTCCCAGACTAAATTGTGACACAGCCTCGCTCTTAAGATGGTCATGTAAACTACCAGTGCCCTCCAGCTCTTTGGAATGCCAATTCCTTGACCATTGTCCATCCTGGGTGGGGTTGATGGGAGTTATACTACAAAATATCTGGAGGGCATCAGGTTGCCTATACCTGATTTAACAAAACATCCAGCTTGTAGAAAAATCTTGCAAAACTTGCTAGCTATATTGGAACTTCTTTGATTGGCACCTCTGTCCCTGGATCCTGATTATTATGGTGATTTGTGGCTCCATGTGAACATGTGCAGAGAAACTGGAGGAGGGGGAGAAAGAACACATCATGGATTGCTACCATTGACTTAACTTATGTTATTGTTTTCAGTTCTTCTTCTAATTTTATTTTTAAATAAAGAAGTCATATCTCTTGGCACGATAGTTGTTTCTTAAAAGCTGCACAATGGTCTTCAAGCGCTTCAGTACTGTGAATATTTGACTACCTGTTCTGCAAGGAGAATAATCTAATTATCCTTTTTATATTTTAAAGTGAATCTTTGAACCAAGCTCAAACGCTGCTCCAGGAGTTTCTGCTGGGGAACGACCTGGCCCCAAGCTCCTCTCTAGCCACATATTGAAAGCAATAATGGTACACAATTTCCCCTGTTCTAAAGTATTGCACAGAAGCTGTGCTTCAGCGCTTCCATTATAAAGCCATTTTCCCCAACAGGTAAAGTTGCTTATTGGCAACATGGACATTCTCATTTAAACAAGCCTCTTAACTCTCATATAGGGTGGATTTTAACCTATGGCTGGAAGGATTTTATTTCTGTGATTTATGATTATTCACATTCCTCAGTAGCCTGGGAGAAGAAAGGTTGACGATGCCTGCAATTAGCTTATACTACCTGCCTAAATATCATTTTGTTCAGATGTTTAAATGATTAAACTTAAATTAAAAAGACATCGAAGATGAGGGCACCAAATGATACTTGTAACAGAGAAGAAAGGTTCATCATATTTTGCAATTCAGAAACTATGCTTTTTTCATCTCTCTTGAGACATAGGTCAGATCTACTTCTTATGTCATATCAATACAATCCCATCATGGTGATGATATATCCCTCCTGTGCATTTATACCTTGTAGCACACACAATGACATCTGTTGTGGTAATTTCGATAATACAGAATAAAAAGCAGGGAATGATGCTAAAAAGCAGTCCGTGGAATGTTTAATGTGCCCCAACAGTTGTCAGTGCACTTCAATACTGATAAAAAGCACTAGTGTAGATCTAGTTCTTGTCTTTGGCAATCTAGAACCTAATACTCTCACACTTTTCAGAAAACTGTGAATAGTGTGGAGTTGAAGGCAGGCCCTGGTCACATAGTAAGTATATCACTTTCTCTGCATGTATGGGAACATGGCAGTGCTTGGTTCATTATATGGCTAGAACCTACAGAACTAACTCCCCTCTCCCATAGTAAGACCCACCACCATGTGGGATATTTCTTAAATTGTGATGATGGCTATTTCCATCCATTATTGTTTTGAAACAGGTGGCCACCCACCCTAGATTAGATCTTTTACATTCCTCTCCACAATTTTCTTCATTCCTGATGTGGTGCAGGCAAGAACAGAAAGTTGATTGGGATCTCCTGGTAGATTCCTGGGGGAATTGCAGTATGTCAGCAAGGCTCTCCAACTCTCACCTCTCCCTCTGAAGCAACCAGATGGAATTCCTTCCCCCTCTTTTTTTTTTAAAGTCCCATGATCCATTTTCTTGGATTGTGGGATTAAAGCAATTACTAAAGTATCCCCATAGCTTGGGATACTCTCAATTAGGGATGTGTATCGTATCGTTAAAATGTATGATAACGATACAATATGCTCTGTATCGTGCATGCATTTAACGATAACGATAGGATAGGAAAGCCTACGATAATTAACGGAGACAATAAAAAATCCTACGATAATTATCGTCTGTTATCGTTTTATTGGAAGGCTCTTTTTCTTTTGCCACCGCATGGACGGAGCTAGAAGGTGGGGTGTGCTTGCTGAGACAGTGACCAATCAAGCAGCAAGGATTCCAGCAGGCTCCAATCACAATGTTGGAGGAGGGCTAAGGATATCCCTGCATACTCCCCCTCCCTCATGGTGTTCCAGCTCTGTTGGGAGTCAGGCGTTGAGGGGAGAAGGGTGGAATTTGTTGGAGCTCTGTCCTGGCTCCTGAGTCTTATAGTTACTTGGTGGCGAATTGTTAGAGATTCATTGTAGTTTTGCATCTTTCTGTAACCTTCTGTGTCTCAGGTACGTTTGGCTGTTCGTTGCTTGTGTGTTTGAGTTATAGTTTTTATACGTTTTCTGGTTGGTTTGATTGAAGGGTTAAGTTAGCATGAATGGGGGTACTGTGACTGAGTGAGTGTGTTTCGTTCTCTTCCCTGTTTAACTTTCTTTAAAATACACACACACGCACACGCACACACGCACGCACACACACACACACACACACACACATATATATATATATATATATATATCCCTCTCTCTCTCTGGGTGGGTGTGTTTGCTTGATTGACTGTGAGTGTGCTGGTGTGTCCTATAGCCTGCTACACAGGATAACACTACACAATCTGTGGTCAAAGCAGCACACAAACTGTTTGCAAAGGATTGTTATTAATATAAATAATTTCAATCACTTTGTAACAGTATGAAATGCGGCTCTAGGGTGTGCCTTGAGCGAGGTGGCTCTGGGTCTAGGAGAGATGCTGCTGGGGGCAGTTCTGGGGTGGCTGTCTCTCCCTCTCACACATTTTATTTATTTTTTAAAGGCACTGCTCCATCCAATGTTTCCAGTCTGGAGGGACTGCTTTAGTGAGGGACTGCAGAAGCATCCCCTGGACCCCCTCACACATTTTTTTTTTAGACTCTGGTCCAGGCAATGTTCCTACCTCTACCCAGAACGTGACTTTTTTTATTTCCCTCAGCTCCAGCCAATGCCTACCTGTACCCCGAACGTGACTAAAACTCAAATCAATATTCAGCATTTTTCTTATTTCTAGGTAACTACATAAATATCAATTAACTAGAGTACATTACTCTAGTTGGAGACCCTTGCTCACAGCCTATTGATGATTCTTACCCTGAACATGACTTTTTATTTGGCAATGTGCCTACCTCTACCCCGAACATGACTTTTTATTTGGCGATGTGCCTACTTCTACCCTGAACATGACTTTTTATTTGGCAATGTGCCTACCTCTGCCCCGAACGTGACTTTTTATTTATTTGCCAAAGTGCTTACCTCTACCCAGAACGTGACTTATATTAATTTGCCAATGTACCTACCCAGAATGTGACTTTTATTTGCCACTGCTCCAGCCAATGTGTGCAGTTCTGGCATGAAGAACTGCCCACCTGCCTGCATGGGGATGGCGGGCAGACTGGGTCATTTTTCAAGCATGATAAGGTCAAGATGGTGCATGAGGTTTGTTTTGATGGGATCCTCCAGGTTTCATCACCACCTGGGGTATCTCCTGGCCCAATGAGGCCCTGCCTGCTAAAATAACTGTAATGCCCATGCTATTCCCGTACCCCCCAATCCTTTTATTATTTCATTTGTACTTAGACATGCATGGCCTAATCTAGAGTCAAGGCAGCAGTTCTACTGCAGAGGAATGCATCCACTCTCACTGTGCCACGCACGCATAGGCGCGGATAATAATAATATGCTTTTAAGTTTTTTTAGTTTTAGTGGGATCCTGCAGGTTGGCGCGCTTCTGGGGTTTCTCCTGGCCCAATGAGGCCCTGCCTGCTAAGGATGGCTCTAAAATAAATGTAATACCCGTGCTATTCCCCTACCCCCCAATCCTTTTAATTTGTAGACATGCGTGGCCTAATCAATGAGACAAGGCAGCAGCAGTTCACCATCTTCTGAATAACACATTTTACTTTTATGACTGCATATGGAAGGCACTGCCTAGGTTTATCCACAGGTTTTGAAAGTTCATTGTATTCATATATACCTATAAGTCTCAGCAGCAGCAGCATGGAGTGCATTACTGGAAACAGTGCATGTTGTGAGAGCTTAGTAACGCCTGCAGCTGTGCGTCTGAAATTGGGCACAGATGAGTCCCCTCAAAGCCATCTGTGAGATGCCCGTGAGTACTGGACAACAACGTCTCTTGAAAAAGGACCACATTTCAGCCACCTGAAACAGTGTACTTGAAAGCTTACTTCTGAGTAACCCTTGCACCAATTGTTCTAAAATTTGGCTCAGAAGTCCAGCAACACTCAGTCTGCACTGTGACCAAGTTTCAAACCTGTAACTTGGAAAATTAAGAAGTTTTAGGCCTTTCTGACTCAAAAATCAACTCTAGAGTCTCTAGGGCAAAATGGAGAAACGATATATCAGATTTCTGATAATTATCAGAAATACAATACGATACGGTTCAC
The DNA here is from genome assembly GCA_029215795.1 of Anniella stebbinsi. NCBI lineage: Eukaryota > Metazoa > Chordata > Lepidosauria > Squamata > Anniellidae > Anniella > Anniella stebbinsi. The sequence goes on from JARDYH010000003.1 coordinate 55,146,160, forward strand.
CTATGATATAATTGGAGACGATAATTTTTTGGGTCTGAAATTCCGATAATGATACGATACGATATTTTTGGGCATGCACATCCCTACTCTCAATGGGTCACCAACTTATTTTCTTCTTTAATCTTTACATTTAAGTTCATCTGAATGTATGTTCATGTCACTTCTTATATTCCTAATATGTTAAAATCAGTACCAGTTATTGATGCAACTTTTTTAAAAAAAATCTTGATGTTACCATTGTTTTGGTAGCATTGCTGACTTGTGAAAGTTTCTCTCTCTCTGTCACACACACACACACACACACACACCAGTAAGCCTAAAAAGAAAGGTACCACTGTAACAATATGATGCACAACAGATAGGAGAAAGCTATTAAGTTCCGCAGATCTTTTACTGGTGAAGTGCCGCAGGATACACGTACAGGGAACATGTTATCCCATGATTAGGCCACTAACCATTTTAAAGCAAATGGTTAGTGAGCATGTTTAAATTATGGTTTTGTAGCCACAATAGTTAGGAATGGTTCACATGGCATACTAAGGGCTCACCTACACTTAAAGGTGTAGAGGGAGGGAGGGAGGGAGGATCGTGGATTTACTTGCTTCCGTGTTCCTCCCCCAGTATCTAGACAGCTGCATGACATCCTTCCCTCTTGGACATCGCAGGCATCATTTTTTTTAAAGAAAAGGAGCCATGCCCCTGATCCGATCCAGGGAAAAGAGCCCCTCCGCCAAACCCCACATGCACCCATGGGCACGGAGCCATCCTGCACAGCTCCATGCCCATTTCAGGACACAGGAGTGCATGCCACACCAGCTGCGGTCCTCGGGATGGTCCTGGGACCACGGAAAAACTGGGATATCTCTGGTTTCTGTTATCCCAGGGTTGTCCCGAGGTTGTCCCTGTTTGATCATGCTAAGCCAAAATGTTTAGCTCGAAATGCTTAACCAACGTGGCTTAGTATATCTTCTGAACAGGATCATTGTGATGACCTAAAGTTATAAGAAATAAAACTGAACTGAACTGGGCTATAGATTTTGTATATTTGCCCTATATGCATAGTAGTATAAACATATTTTGGCCAAACTCATATGAAATGGTATTCACATGCTCCCAAATAAACCAGGATGTGTAAACAAAGGAACAAACTAGGTGCAACAAGCCAGGATCCTCAATTCAGATGACATGTTAAATAAACCATTTCTGGTTTGTTTAGTCACTTGTACTAGTAGGAAGCACCATGGGAGCAAATGGGCTCCCTGGAATCCTGTCTTACTATTCTGTGTGGATCCATTACAAAACTGCTGTGGTTCATGGAGGAAAGACACATAAGCACTTAGGGTTTAGTTTCACTGGCACATGCAGCTTTCTAAACATTTGTGCATAGGAAGACTGTTTTCAATACTGCAGCTGTCATCTGAAACATTTCACAGTGCCATTATTCAGACAGCCACAAGAAAAAAATTTCTTCTGTGTGGTGGATTGCACAATTTGCATCTTGCACAAAGTCTAGCATTTGCATGTGCTCAGTGCTGGCCCAAGACATTTTGGTGCCAAAAGCGGTCTCCAAATGTTCCCCACCCCCCAGGGACAACACTTTAAGAGGTCTTGTTCCCATTCAGACAACCACGTCCTGCCTTCATCTTCCCACAGAGTGCCATCTCAAGTAAGTCACTTCATCCAGCTGAATTGCAGGGCTACATCTGTGTAGCAAGCACTTTATTTCTGTGTAGCAAACACTCCACAGTGGATTGTGGCCACATTTTTCCTACACGATTATCCGTATGTAGCATAGCTAAGGAGATATCATGTTAAACAGCTAGCATATGATTCAAAGATAAGTTCTTGCTCAAAACAAAATTGGCCTAAAACTCTAAAATTGCTGGTTTAGAGTCTCCTCTTAGGAGAGATAATTTAAAGCAGAGTTCCACATTAACTCCAAAGAAATGAGTTTTGTTCTCAATGAGAATGATTGACACCACTGAGATTCTTCTTCAGTATTCCCTGCTGTGTTTAAAACAACAAACCCAGTAGCGTTTATTCTTCCCTTGTAAAGTCTGTCTAAATCCTGTCATGTCTACTCATATACTTCATTGTTTACAATGTATCCACTTCAAAAAAAAACCCTCCCTTGGCAAGAGCAGCTTTGACAGAGCTCCTTGCTTTTGCCATAAACTTCAAATGTTTTCCCCTGCCCTTTTGTCTTTTGTTCCCACATCTCCCACATCTCCTCTGCTTCCTCATAACCGGTCTTTGGTCAGGCTTTAAAAGGACACAGGAAAGTTTTATCTGTGCGTTAATAAATTGCAAGAGTTTTGCATCCCTAAACGTGTTGTGTAGAACATTTTGTAAACATAGTTTGATTCTAGCATTTCAAAGATGCATAATAATAATAATAATAATAATAATAATAATAATAAATATTTGTAACCCGCCTCTCCCTCCGGATCGAGGCGGGGAACAGCAACAATATAAACATAAAAATCACAACAGTTAAAATTTTAAAAAAGCAAGAGAACACTACAACATTAAAAACATCTTAAAATTCATCTGGATAGGCCTGTCAGAAGAGGACAGTCTTCATGACTCTCTTAAATTCATGAAGACTGTCAATTTGTCTAACCTCCTCTGAAAGACTATTCTATAGTCTGGGAGCGATGGAAGAAAAGGTCCTCTGGTTAACACTCGCCAGCCTAGTTCTGGCTGGCTTGAGTAAGTTCTTCTCAGAGGACCTAAGTGTGCGGGGCAGATTGTATGGGAGAAGGCGATCCCGCAGGTACCCTGGACCCAAACCATGTAGGGCTTTAAAGGTAATAACCAACACTTTATACTTCGCCCGGAAACTGATTGGCAGCCAATGAAGCGATTTTAAAACTGGTGTGGTGTGATCACCCCTAGATGTACCAGTGACCAACCTGGCTGCCATATTTTGAACAAGTTAAAGTTTCCGGACTAGGCACAAAGGTAGCCCTATGTACAGCACATTGCAGAAGTCGAGCCCCGAAGTTACCAGCGCGTGCACTACCGTCTTTAGGTCTTCCAAGTCTAGGAAGGGGCACAGCTGGCGTATCAGCCGAAGCTGATAGTAGGCACTCCTGGCCGTTGCATCAATCTGGGCTGTCATCTGGAGCGATGGATCCAGGAGTACCCCCAAGATGTGAACACAATCTTTCAGGGGGGGTGTAACCCCATCCAGAACTGGTTGACACACCTCCAGACCCAGGTTGGGGCCTTTGACAGCAAGCACCTCCGTCTTGTCTGGATTCAGCTTCAGTTTGTTTTTCCTCATCCAGCCCATTACCGCCTCCAAGCATTCATTCATAGGAGACACACTATCCTTAGCTGACAATGTTGTCGAAGGCATAGAGAAATATATTTGGGTGTCATCAGCATATTAATAGCACCCCGCCCCATGCCTCTGGATGATCTCTTCCAGCGGTTTCATGTAAATGTTAAACATCATTGGGGAAAGGATGGCACCTTGTGGTACACCACATAGCAGCTCCTTTTTTGCAGAGCAGCTATCCCCAAGCATCACCATCTGGAACCTGCCCAAGAGATAGGACCGGAACCACTGAAGCACAGTGCCCCCGATCCCCAATTCCCCCAGGCGCTCCAGCAGGATACCATGGTCGATGGTATCAAAAACCACTGAGAGGTCCAGGAGTACCAGCAGGGACACACTCCCTCTGTCGATACTAAGGCGTAGATCATCCACTAAGGCGACCAAAGCGGTCTCAACTCCGTATCCTGCCCTGAAGCCGGTTTGAAATGGGTCTAGAAAATCAGTGTCATCCAAGACTACCTGGAGTTGAAAAGCGACTGCCCTCTCGATCACCTTGCCCAAAAATGGAAGATTTGATACAGGCCTGTAGTTATTAAGGTCCAGGGGATCCAGGGAGGGCTTTTTTAGAAGCAGCCTTACCACCGCCTCTTTTAAACATGATGGAAAGCTGCCCTCCCTGAGAGATGCATTAATGATATGCCGTAGATGTGATCTAACTGCATCTCCTCCCTGGACGACCAGCCAGGAAGGACAGGGATCGAGAGGGCAAGTCGTCTTCCTCACACATCCAAGTACCTTGTCCACATCCTCGGTACTCACTAACTGAAACTGATCAAGTGTAATCCTACTCGCGGAGTCATTGGACACTCCACTTCAACCTCTGCTATAACAATGGCATCTAAGTCGGCTCTTATCCGAAAGATTTTATCTAAGAAATGATCGTTAAAGGCATCACAGCGAACTGCCGAAGGCTCTAAAATCGGATTCAGGGGAGAAGGAGCCTGAGTTAGACCCCTCACCACCCTGAACAGTTCTGCTGGATGTGAATTCACAGTCGCAATGCGTGCAGAGAAGAAAGCTTTCTTCGCTGCACATATTGCCACTCCATAGAAACGAAGATGTTCTCTATGTCATGTCTTGTCGGATATAAGTCGAGTTTTCCGCCATCGACGCTCCAGTCAAAAGTGATGGCTGACATTCATGCAATTAGTAAATGTATGATCATCCCATCTGTCTGGGATAACCCAAACTTATCCCAAGTAGGGATGTCAGGGACACCCAACTAGGTCTGGGAGTTCATTGGAGTCCCCCGTGTCTGCCTTACTGGACCCATTTGCTGGGCTGGGGCACATTTGCAGGCCCACTTTTCAAGCTCCCCATATCTTGGCCACCTTCTAGCCACCCTTGTCCAAAGCCTCCATTGCTGTGCACCAATTGAAGCTCCATAAATTGCATATTTCCCACTTTGCATAAATGGTGGCTATAAAGAACCAATTTATGCAAGATTAGAGGTGCAAAAGGCCCACTGCTCCTGGACTCTGGTAAATCAATCCATCATTAGCTTCAATGCATGCTGGGAGTAGTAGGACCTTTCTGTCTTTTCGCACTAGGGCTGTGGGCAAAATGGTGGATTCTGTACAAAATGGCCACCATACTTTGGAATACTTTGCCAAATTCCTGAAAGAAGAGGGAGGTGTTTTGGGTTCTTTTTCCCAAAATGATTTTTTTTTTTTTGCATGTCTGCAAACCTTGAGGTTACCCATGTTTGGGTTGGTGCTATTTGGGCTTCACAACAGATGGCACATGGAGAATTGAATTGTAATTTGAATATAGGATATGTATCATTTCTGAATTCCATTTTTTTTTTAAAGTCTGGATTTTAGGGGGGTTGTTGGCCAGATACATTTTGTGGACATGTAAGGCGGTCAGTAAGATACTTATCATTCCACCTCTTCTCCAGTAGAAATAACTTGAATGACACAATGAAAGGTTTTGGAAATCTGAAGGCAGTTCATCTTCAACTGAAGATACTGGCAACTGGGAAAGGAAGGTGATGGAATATTGATGGTGATCTACTCTTCTGCTTACCAGGAATAAAATTAATGAAAGGAAACTTCATGAAGAAAGAGAGTCAGATGAATTCTTTTTTATTAGAGAGGCCACAATCCCTTTAGCAGGAGTTTCCATTTCAAGATTCACTGGGAGGGTGTAAATATGTTAGTAGAAGGGACAAGATTCGTGGCAAATTTCAAAGGCCTGTTCTTGGATGTATTTAACTGAAATTGCAAAGAAACCATGTATCTAGAAGCATTTATTGTGGTTACATTTTATATCTCATAATGATCAGAGTTATCAGAACTCCTGAGCTACAATCACATGTTGTCTGAACCACGGGCAGGACTCCCTTCCCTATTAGTCCTGGTGTCAACATCTGGCATCTTTAGGCATCTGTCAGGATCCCACTGACCTGGCCGGCCCACCACTGATACTTTTCCTGGGCCTGTCTGTGGTTGGGCCTGAGAGCTGCCATTTTATTTTCCCACCATGGAAACAAGCAATGCTACAATGGGGGCACTGGGGGAAATTGAAAGGCTGGCTCCCAGACTATCACCATGCACAGCCTGATGCATATTGGAATGGAGCGGTGTTGCCTGCCATTGCCAACTAAGCTCACTAGAGGATTCTAGTGTAAGCTTGCCCTGCTTCCCATCTCCTCCTAATGGTGCCCATTGCCCCTAGAGAACCAAAACGGAGGAATAAATGTTTGGGTGATGGAAGAGAAAAAGATAAATGTATGCACACACATAACAGGACAAGCAAATCTGAGGAGTCTTTTAGGTAAGGGGAAATTCTAGAAATAGGGAAATGTCACAGATGAAACAGGAATGCTAATACAACAGCATATCAGTTATTATGTATGAAGCATCATCAAATGGAAGACAGTAAACAATTTTCCATGGTAGAAAGGTTCTGTTGATGCCTTTTTGCCAGCTCTAATCTGCGATGATGATTCAGACTTCACAGACAGTTTCTGAGTCGTTAGGAGACTTGCTTAACATTTATGGTACATTTTTAGCCTTTCTTAATACCGAGTTGCTGGCAGTCTGCACTTCAGTGAATAATGCACTTGATTCAATTTCACTCACTCATTGCGATGTAAGTATCTGATAGAATATCATATCCTGCCTTGTTAGAGTTTGACATTTCAGTTTTACTAAGCTCACTCTCAGAAGCAGAAAAGCAATTCATAGAAAGAGCTCTTCACAATACGAAGATTTCCACCTGAAGAGCCAGACCAGTTCTGACTTCATCATACTTCCATACAAATGGAAAACCTAGAAAATATTTCACTGGAATCGTCCTTCAGTCACTTATGTGATGATGATGAACTGTCCCCCAAGGCTCCTAAAGTCTAACTAGGGAAAAAGCGATCTTATAAATGATCCATTCTCCGATCCAAATCATTTTTTCAAAGTTAACATGATGACCATGCAATTATATCCTGGGATTTCATTCCTGAAAGTTGTGCTGTGCAATCCCAATCACTGAGTTCTTCTCCACATGACTGATTTCTTGCACACTCATTGTAATTGGTCACTCACAGATGTTTGTGGGTCAATTACACAACATTGTCAACCTCCAGGACATTTCTAGTTCTTTTCCACCTTTATCCAGCTTTCAAAAAAGATAGAAGATAAGCTGTAATAAGTTAATGGCACTAAATCTGCAGTGTGTAATGCTGGCATTACACTATAATTGAGTCACTTGATGGCATTGTTTCATTGAACATATAGAGCATTGCCAAGAAGGGAATTTTTCAGTTCCAAATCATGTGGTCACCATCTAAAAGAGCCAGTTGTAAAGCCATAAAGACTCTGGAAGAAAAAAGTCTGGTAAGAATATGGGATTTTTCCTTAATGTGGAGAAATTCTGAACCACCATTCCCCCTGCTTTATGTCTCCCACCTTGCCAGAAGCCACACTATCATTTATCAGGGTTAGGCTCCTCTTGCAACTGGAGAGGACTGGGTAGAATTAGTAATACCTCACCTTGGGTGACAAGTGCTATGCATCTGGTGGACGATGTTGCAACTGAAGCCCTCACCACATCTTTGCAATGTAGTGAAAGAGAAGAGCCTCTAAAGGGAGTTTTTAAGAGTAAACCGTCTAAGAGTAATTGTATGGCCTGTATACAGCATCTGAGGGGCTATAAGATGGAATGGATCTCTTCCTCCTCCAAGGCTGAAGATGGAGGCTCCAATCTCAAAGGAGATCTGCTTGTGGACTTCCTCCATCCACCCTCCACCCCCTCCCAGCCATGTAAAGCACTGTGGAAGCTCCATCTCCTGAAGTTGGGACTCCAACATCTGAAAGGGATGAAAGGGGAATACTGGTGATGGACCAATAGGTGGGAAGAGGAAAGGGTGTGGTTCCTCCAGATCCCAAAGCCTCTCATCTCCTGTCAATGCCCCTAGCAGAGACCAAGATAGACAGTTTCAGAAGACTGTGTAATGAAAAATGCTCTGAAAGTGGACAGAGAAGCTAAAAGAGCTTCTGTCACTCCTCCAACACCGTTGGCAAGAGCCTGGCAGGGCTGTGGATGGATAGAAGGCTCTGAGATTGGAGCCCTCCATCATTTCAGCTAGATCCCCATGGGGCTGCTCTCGAAAACCAATGAAGTAGGACAAGAAGATGATGGGGTTAAATGTAGAATTAGGAATGGTTCTAAGGCAACTAGCTTCACATCCTGCTACAAAAACATAATTTATCATGATATGATGTTTTCAAAGATGGAACCAAAGCCTTGAATCCCAACTAGGTGTCCATGAACAGAAGGAACCTCTACCTTCATGGATGGGAGTGAGATCAGTGGAAGAACCCACTGGCAGAAGGTGTGGCTGGGTGGAGGAAGGCTATTTTCATGGATTCAAGAAGAACCCATCCATCTGGGGCAGATTTTCAAGGGCACAAAAGGGAAGGGGCAATCTTTGAGCACTGCCTCCCGTCTTCTGCAGGCAGGCAATCACTTCCCTGCTTCCATTAGTAGAAGCATCCGTTAGCAGAACTCCGGTCAGGAGCTGCTCCTACCGGTGGGATCAACATTGGAATCCCAGCTAATGCCCTTCCTTTGCTTTTCAATTAATTATTTCAATTTCATAGTTCATTGATAGCCCATGCATTAAGAAGAGCTCAAAAGAGCTGCTTCTTGGTTTTCACTTGGGTCATAGACACTGAATTACAAATGGGCCACAACAGTCAGCCTTTGTGTTGAATCTCTAGCATTTGTAGGGTTGTTTCCTGTCTGCAACAGTTTGTGCATTTTTGAAAATCAATCCCTAGGCACTTAAGGTACTAATTTTGTTACAGGCTCATAAAGTCTTTTTTTCCCTCCTTGACTGCACTCATTCTCAGATAAAACTGAATCAATATAAATATTGGCAGCTTTCAGGATTAGTTTTCATGATGAGCTTTAAACAGGAACAATGAGCATGTCAACATAAAGGAGCTTATTCAAAATATATTTGACTCCCTGCCAAACAAAAGCTCCCCTCCAGCTGTATCATACAGTTGGAACAGGTTGAGTTCTGGTTCTGGGCTTGTCCAAAGGTGGTCAGGGACTTCTTGGGCAAGATTGTTTGGAACAAATGCTTAGCATTGAACACAGATCTAAAGACAGCAGGATCTTCTGAAAAAATGCATATTAAAAGAAAAGATTTTCATCTCAATTTCCCTGGTTTCTTGCATCCAAATAATAACACAAACAACCAATCTTTGTGGAACTTTTCATCTTCTTTACTGCTGAAGTATAAATGTCCTTGATTTCTTTTCAGGACAAATAAAGTGGTGGAATCTCTCTTTTCATTACTTGAATTTTGACAAATATTTATGTATTTATCAGTATGAAGAGTCAGAATCAGATAGTTTTCAAAAATGTTGCATTGCTGCCAGGTTTGGATTGGTGGACATGCTGAGAGCAGCAAGGTGGAAAAACCTGACAGGAAAGAATTGTCTGGATCAATAAAACAAACATACCCCCCCCCCCAAAAGACATAAAACAAAGCAACACCTTTAGTCAGAGCTCATGTGAATTTGTTGAAACCCCAGTTCAAATTCTACTGTAGCCATCAATGTAGTGGATGAACTTGGGCAAGACATATGCTTTCTCACCTGGTGAATAGAATGATCAAGCTCACATGGTCATTTAGGGTTGAAAAGGGCAGAGGATGGCAAAATAATATTTAATACTAAAATATTAAATTATTATTTAATCATAAACATATAATATATATCATGAATAATATTTCAAAGCAAAATATGACAAAAGGATTCTGTAAATAACCAATGGCATGTAGATGGACTTTACCAGATTTCACAGTACAGTGTTCTCTTTCGTTATTTGCATGCTCAAGTCCCTGTGTCTAAATTATCAGGGCTTGGAGCAAGCAAACATGAAGTAGAACATCATATTTATTCATGTATATAATTTGTACTTGCTTTTCTACATTAACATGTTCTCAGAGTTGCTTAAAAGTTTTGTTTAAGAGATAGCAAACAATAAAAGAAATGCAAGGCTTCAGAAAGAAATGCAAGGCTTTAGAAACAACAGTTTAAACCTGTTCCATGTTGTGGCTCCTTGTCTGAGCTGTTTCCCCGAGCAGACAATGGAATCCCAGTGGAGTAGGGGAGAGGACCTGTTCAGATGACATGATAAGTCATGGCTAGTCTGCTAACCCTTTTGCAGCAAATGGTTAGTGAACGTGTTTAAACCCTGGGTATGTAGCCACCATGCTTAGGAACGGTTCACACGATACACTAAGTCAGGCTGCCTCTACAAGAGAGGTTTAAAGCTCTTTCAAGGCGCTTTAAAAAATTTACCTCTACAAGAACGGAGCACAAATCGGGCGTAGAGGTGCGTTATCTCTCCGATTATGCGCATTATCGAATGCGCGTTAAATCGCGAGTTTTATTTTGCTCCGGCCGTTAAAGCGCATTTTTACTGTGTGAACAAGCGCTTATGCACATTACTACTTGTAAAGCGCATTTTGGTCATCCGTTAATGCACTTCGCCGCCTCTCGTGCAGAGGTATTAGGTGTAAATGTGCTTCAGCAATTATGCGCATAATCGCCTAACTGGGCGCAAAAGCGAATCCTTGTAGAGGGGGCCTCATAGTTCACGTGACACGCCATGCCATAATGTTTAGCTCAAAATGCTTAACCACCATGGCTTGGCATGTCATCTGAACAGGGTCAGAAAGACCTCTGCCGAAGAGCTAATGCCAATCAGAGTACAGAAGACAGAGCTAGATCGATCAATAGTTTGACTTGTATAAAAAGGCTGAAATTCTATATCCACTTTCCTAAGACCAAGTGCCATTCAACTCAGTGACACTTCTGAGTAGATGATTGAGCTCCAAAGCAGATTCCTGTTGCGTTTGAGTTTATTTTATAAAGAAAAGTGGGGCATATTTTTAATAAAATATGTAATTGCATAAAGAGTTTCTTCTGCAGGTTTCACAGATGACACTACCTATTTATTGTGGGGAAAGACAATGAACAAATATATTTTTCCAAAGTGGTTAAAAAGAAACCTACAGCATACTCTGTTATGTACAACTTGAGAGATAATGGAACATGTCAAAGACACGAGCTCTACTTTCACAAATAGATATTTAAAACTTCTGTTGGCGCAGGAGGACTGGATCTGTCATAGTTTTAAAATGATTTTACAGAAAAAAGTATTTTGGCATTCCAATACAAACATGCCTACTTAGAAAAAATTCCCATTGATTAAAAAGAAGCTTTCACTGAAGAACGGGTACGGGACTGCATCCAAGTTATAGTTCTGCAACATTAAAATTGGGGATCATCATAACCCAACACTTTCCTGGATTTCAGTAGGACTTAGGCTGCAATCCTAAACACATTTACTAGGGAGTAATAGGGAGTAATGTGATAGGATTGCAGTGTTAAGAATGTATAACTCCATGATGCATTTCAGCCTAGATATTTATTGAGGCAGTGATAAAGAACTATATTCTGATTTTATGTCATGTCAGTCCCCTAATCTATGATGATCAAAATTCCCATTAATAACTTTATTACTATTTATTTATGGTAAGTTCATTGCAGACAGAAAATCCAGTGGAAACTGTGATTAAAATAGATGACTACATTATCATAAAGATCAACAAAAATTACTCTAAAATGGATGAACAATTCAGCAGCACTATGGATTATAGTAACATGCATATGCACTAATGCAATGCTTTCAGCAATAAACATCTGCTCTTTTATTCGTGCTTTAGATGCGACACATTTATTTCATAAGAAATTAGACTACATTCATCCCAATTGGTTAATATTATGAAATAGGAATAAGAAACTATTTTTCTACTTCCATTAAACTGATATTTAGAGCTGATTTATATTATTTTGATGCTGAGAAAATTCTAGTAATTTATTTGATACAGAAGGCCAACTGGCTTCCCACATGCCAGCTTTGACCTGATAAAAGTTTTTTCTTTCTTGTCCTCATTGTCCCTTGTTGTTAGTACTCCAGTCCTCACTGTGATCCCTTCTGGCTCAGTCTTCCCCCAGGGGTCAGAAGCAACTCAGAAAAGACACACAGAGCAAGGAGAAAGAATGGAGATGGGGGAATTAAAATTGGAAAGTGAGAGAATATAATGGCTATTAATGACTACATACCACCCAAAGAATTAGAGGCAGCATGGCTCTCTGAATACTAGTTGTTGAAAAATAAAAACCGGAGAGGATGATCTCCCTCGTGCCTGCTTTTGGGCTTTCCAAAATATTAACCACTGTGGGAAATAGGACATTGGCCTTAATAGGCCTTTGGTCTGATCCATGATGGGTCTTAGCAACATAAGAAGATAGAAGAGCCTTGCTGGATCAGACCAAAAATCTACCTAGTCCAACATTATATTCTCACAGTAGCCAACCAGATACCTATGAGAGGTACACGAGCAGGACATGATATCATTTGGATACCATGCCCCCGCTCATGTTGCACAGCAATCCATAATGAGAGGCATACTGCCTCTCATGTTAACAGCCAATGATAGTCTTATCTTCCATGAATGTCTAATACCCTCTTAAAGCCATCCATGTTGGTGGCCATCTCTACTTATATCTTGTGGTAGAGAATTTCACAGTTTAACAGTACACTATGTTATGTTCTTATGCAGCATCACATGGTGATGGTGGTGAGGGACAGGGACAGATGGGATGATGAAAGAAACAAGACAGCAGCAGACAGAGGCTGGAGAGAACCCAGTAGAAATGGTAGGAAGGGGCAGAGCCAAATCCCCTCTTTGCTCAAAGAAGGCTATTGAGGTTAGTCAGCATTCTTAAAAATACTGATGAATATTTTGGAAAGCACTTTTTACTATTGATAGAGCCGTGAAAATGTGGTGGAGAAGTTGGACCCTTAATTTCATGGCTCTTGTCCCATTTAGAACAAGTCTTTAACCTCTATGGAATATGGACGGAACCACTATTATTCCATTCCACAGTCCCTTCCCTGTCACAAACTTGCTTGGACACAGTGGCAGTGGGGAAGGCTAGTAGGGTGCCATGGCAGGGACTCTATTAGGAGAAGTTGATGATGGTGGTCTGTGGGGAATACAGTGAATAAAAACAAAACAGAAAATCTCAATAAAATAACAAAAGTATCAAATAATACCCCCCTAAAATAGATTAAAAATAGATAACGAGTGAGCTAAAAAAATCAAGTGCAGTAACAACACAAAATATGTCATATCCTCTGAGTCTCGTGTGTGTGTGTGTGTGTTTTAGCATAATGTCTTTTAACAAAGGGTTTATCTGCCGGTGCTGCTATTGAATTTGTTATATTTTGTTATTTTAATGATTTGTGTATTGAATATTGTTTTAAAGATTTGCTTATGCATTTTTAATTAAATTGTAATCCACTTTATGAGTTTTTTTACCTTAAAGAATGGGCTATAATTCTCATCATCATCATCACCATCATCATCATTATCATCTTCATTTTGGTCCTGAACCCAAATTTGGTTCCCAGGAAACCTATCAAGTAGGTCTCACCAGGGTCACAATTGCCAATTCTGGTGGTTTTTAAAAAAAGTTTTGAAGAGTAGGATAAAGCCCAATTATGGAGGAGAGTGTGGAGATAGATCAGGAGTGAAAGTGTGAGCAGGGCAACTAAAAAAGCAGAAAGATTGATATAATGGTAAAATAAATAAATAAAAGTATACCCCATTGAGCATATCATGATTAAGTGGGTCCTGGCCCGAAAAGGCAGAGGTATACTGATTATTAATTTCATATATTATATAGTCTTCCAGATGTGTTGAATTATAAATCCCATCATCCACAGCCAGCAGAGCAGCCATGCTGGGTGTGCATGATGGGAGCCAATCCAACACATCTGCCGAAATACCAGGTTAGTGAAGGCTGATATAGTAGAGCACATAATTTGTATTCTGTTTGCATAATTCCTTGTACAATACTCGGCGGTCATACGAATGCTTTAGCAATCTGTCAATGGCACATGACAAAGTGACATATTATATCTCTATATATTTAGACTAAATGTACACATATTTGCATAAGCTTTTGCAAAGCGATGCTTGGATTGATGGGATTCTAATCGAGCTCACCATATGTATACATGAAATGTACCGTGTTCCAAGTATCAAATAAAGCTATGAATCATAATTATTAAAAGGAATGGAAACCGAACATCAGCGTCTGTATGATGGGAGCGATGTCAGCCTGCTTGGGAGAAGAGTAAGGGATTGGCAGCAAGAAAGGGCTAATCAAATTATAGAGTAGGGATACTTACACTGGATCAGAAGGGAAGAGGAGGGGAAGGATAGGAATAAAATGTAAGCCCCTGAATCGTAAGGGACAGACATTATTAAGGCTGAAGCCACAATAAGAAGGAAATACTGATATTCTTTCCAGAATGTTCTGGGACAAGGGACCAAAAAATAATAATATATGGAATCATTCAGAAAGTACAGCAGTACATCTAGAGAGTTGTATCCTCTCTCCCTAACGGTTTTCTGTCACGTGACCTGAATCTCTTTTGCTAGAAGCCCTCTGGGAAGTGGTCTTAAAGCAACATGAACAATATACTATACTTGTTGCATTGGCGAGAAATGTGCCAAAATCTGACTGCTTGTGTTGAGTGTTAGAGCAACATTCCCATTGTACAGGTTGGCCTGGGGATTTCCCTGCTATTTCCTTATCAGAAGAGAACAGGAGCTCCCCCCAGCATTGCCAGCAACTTCTTTTCCAGCCCCAATTTGCAATCACTTTCACAACATACAAAATTCCCGCAAATATAAATTCCCCTTGCTTCTCCAAAGAATGACAGACCTCAACTTGTCAAAGGGTTTGATCTTCTTGGTATAAGAATCAAAAATATTTATTCCTCAGGGCACCGAAGCATGTGCTTGGCTTACCTCTACTGCATTGCTTGAAAGTAAGTGACATGATTATGTGCTTATTTTTAGTGTATTGCAGAAAAGAATTTTGATTTAGAGGCTCATTTTCAAGAGCAAAATGTTATTTCGGATTTTGAATAGCGATCCCTCTTAAATACCTGCCTTTTTGAGCTGCTAAACAAGGGTTTGCTTGGCTATAGCCTTGGGTAGAAAGAAAGAGCAAGCCACATAGGCTTGGAAAATTCCACCTAAAATGTTATACTTTTCCTTCCAGCAAATAAATCAGCTAATGTGTATTTTGGTAGTACACATTTTGCAAAAAGTACCAATAATGTGTGTATACAATGTTTATGGCAGAAAGCTGCCTGCAGGCTGTTCCACTGACATTGTACATCTCCCATATTTCCAGATATAGGTAAAGCACATATTTTCAACATGCTATGACAGAATTCTTCCTTGAATCAAGTTTCCAGATGGTGTGTGTGTGTGTGTGTGTGTAGGAAGTTAACATGTTCAGGAAGCATAATGAGGAATATGTTTTCACACTTCCCTTTATGAATTTGATGGAGTATTTCAATTTTCCAATTCCATGAAACACAGAATACCACAGAATACCATGGGCAATGCTAAATGCCCCATTCCCTGAGGCAGGAGGAGGACATGCTCTGCTCCTTCTGCTGCCAACCCCCTCCTTGTTGTTGCTTTCTCTGCTCTCTCCCGCAATCCTCTATTTGTCCCCCTCTCCCTCTGCTCTCCTCCTCTCTCTACTGCTCCCCAATGCCTTGCTTTGAGGGGTCCTTCCTCAGAGCAAGGCATCATTGGTAGGGAAACCATGGAGACTTCCTGTCCACTCCATGTCCACTTCCTGTCCAGACTCCATGTCCACTCTGCCCACAATGCCTTTCTCTGAGGAAGGACCCCGTAAAAGCAAGGCCCTTGGGGCCTGGATGGCTTTCTGGAAAGCCATATCTGTCATTAGGAAAACAACTGCACAGCTCTCCAGAGAGCCTCACTGTGAGGTGTCCTCAGAGTAAAGCACCAGGTGAGCAGCTGCTCCAGAGAGCTCTCTGGATCACTAGCAGGGGCCCTCCCAGCAGGGGCATGGGGTGTGAGAGGAATACACAATTTGCTGCCACTTCCACTCCTCCACCCCACCTCATGGGAGGACTGGAGAAGTTGTGCTAATCAACTGGCATTGTACAGAGCAAATAAAGGAAGCCATAGCAAAGGTTAGGCAGTCCACATGGGAAATACAAAATCCATTGCAACTTACTATTTGCAGTTCCAGTTTTGTATGAAAATACTGACCTTTGGTGCCTCCTGGGCTTGTTTGTGTGTGTGTGTGTGTGTGTGTGTGTGTGTAAGATGGGAAGAAGCTTATCTGTCCTTCCAGCTCATGTACCTTCTTAAAGTGGCTGGTTTCATGTGTTGACAAATACAGACACCGATAATTGCACGTTAATTTATAGATTCATTTGCACATGCGCCTCACATAGGAATCAAGTTAACAGACGATATTTGACTGATTAAAGGATGCTGGCAGATCTCCAGTGAAAGAGTTTGTTTCAGCACTGTGGAAGCCAAAACCCTTCTTTTATGCCTTGCGCATTGAAAATGAACATAAAATCAGATTGGATTACTCATCGTGGAACAAAGATATTGGTTGGAAAATAATAAATCTGTATTTGTTTCGATAGGCTTGAAATCATTAAAAAGATCATACCAATGGCTAGTTCATGCATTTCTCTGAGCTTATTAAAGGTATCCAAGCAGAATTGATGAAACTTTTTCTTTTTTCTAACATAATGAATTTCAGAGGATATGCAGATCTGAAATGAACTATTTGGAAAGGCAAAATCCTAATTAATTTCTTGTAGAAATGGCTGACGTATTCTTCTAGGGACTCTATCAGTGCCACTGCTCTGATGGTAGAAGACTGGGGACACAGATGACCCCAATCTTCTATCACCTGTAGAAAGTCTGAGGAGAAAAATGGAAACCATCAGTCATTGTCTTAAAATCCCTCTGCACCACCATTTTGTCTGTATCTGTTTGACAATAGATGTTGGTATTACCCAGCAGTGACACTTTTCTAAGGAAATACTTCTCTTACAATGAAGCAAATAGAAAAGTATTGAAGTTTTACAGAAGTTTAATTCAAAAGCTATCCAAGCTTCATATCTATATGTCTATCTACAAAGAGGGAGAGATAACATTCTGATTCCAACTACAGATGAAATAGTAAATTTCAATATTCAATATAATTTTCCTAGCAGATAAAACAGATGTATAAGGTTAAGGCTTTAGTTATGACCATAGGCGTGCACAGCACATTTCATTAGAGTGTGCACCCAGGGATTATTATTTTTTAAAGACGAACATTTATTGAATACTCAGTCATAAAGGATGTTATTTTTATTCATTTATTTATTAAACACTATAGACACAGATGCCCTACTCTGCATTTGGCTTGCCTGTAACCATGGAAGGGCTGTTGCAGGTGTGTGTGTGTGTGGGGGGGGGAATGAGGAGACGCTCCTCACGCCCTTGCATTGGTGGGGCTTTTTGGTGACACTGGCTTTTTCATTCCTGCTGCTGGGAGCAATGATGCTGTCTCAGAGGCAGCGGTTCTTCGGCGTGGCAGCGGAGCCACCAGAGCGCCATTCCCGTGCCCCTTCAATTCGGCACTTATTGCTTTGGCCTTTCCTACCCGGCTCGCTGGGTGGGGAGAGGTGGTTGCGAGCGAGGATGGGGTGAGGTGACGTTTTGGCCCACTATTTGCTGGGCCAGGATGGTGCCACCGGAGATGGGAGGGGTCTACAGCTATTTAAGTACAGGGACCCCTCCTCACCTCCACAGTTTGTTCCGCAGCTTGCGGACCGAAGCAGCAGCAGGAGCAGCAGGAGCAGCAGCAGCAGCAGCAGCAGCAGCAGCAGCAGCAGAAGCGGCGGGAAGGCAGCGTTGAGAGAAGAGCCCCCTCAGCGGGGCAGAAGCGAAGAAGAAGCGGCTCATTATCTGCAGTCGGCGGGGCGAGCGGCTAGACTCGGCCCCGGCCCTAGCCGGCGGTGGAAGCCGCAGCAAGAGCTGAAGAGCCCCCTGCGACGGCCGATTCGGCGGCTGAGCGAGCGGCAAGGCTCGGCTGCAGCCGGCAGAGGAAACCGCAGCGAGGGCTGAGAACTCAGCAGGGGGGACCGCCCCCGCGACTGAAGACCCGGCGGCTGGGCGAACGAATAGGCCCGCCCCTCGCAGTTTCAGCTGCACGCTCTGCAGAGCGGGGAGCCAAGGGACGTCCTGAAGGTGCCGCAACCGCAGCTGGAGTCCAGCTAAATAGGCTGTGGGGGCTGGCAATCGGCTGTGGCAGAGCTGCACAGCCGGACAAGGCCAGCTATAGCCCCACGAAGAAGCTGCACGAAGATCCAGGCAGCAAGTGCCTGGCAACGAGGGAGTCGCACTGAGCAACGGGAGGAAGCAGCTTCACGGCCTCTGGGCCATCCAGGTTACGGGTGTTTGGGGGGGGAGATTTGGCGGGCGTCCTAGGCAGGCTTGCCTGGAGCCCCAATCATTGTTGCTGGGAGGTGTTTAGGCGGTATAGGGTGCTGTTTGGTGGCTTTGCCCCCCCCCCTCTTGTTAGCGCACTCAGGCAGCTAAAATTTATTACCCTCTTTGGTTGCTTTGCCCCCCCCCCCCTTGTTTACTGGTGGTATTGCTGTTTGCTGTACCACTCACGTGAGGCCTTATATATCTGCCTATTTAGCACAGTATTAGAGGGCAGGGGAGTGGCTGAGATTCAGGGTTCTCTGCCTTGTTGTATAGCTCAGCAGGGTCAGCCCTGGTCTGGTTTTGGATGGGAGACTGCATTTGATAAAGCAGCTTTTTTATCCTGGTTGTTTGGATTCCTGATCGGCAGGTGATAATAGTGCTATTTATTCATCCCATCACAGTGCAGTATTCATCTATATCTGCCTATTTAGCACAGTATTAGAGGGCAGGGGAGTGGCTGAGATTCAGGGTTCTCAGCCTTGCTGTATAGCTCAGCAGGGTCAGCCCTGGTCTGGTTTTGGATGGGAGACTGCATTTGATAAAGCAGCTTTTTAATCCTGGTTGTTTAGATTCCTGATTGGCACGTGATAATAGTGCTATTTATTCATCCCATCACAGTACAGTATTCATCTTGTTATTAATTAAAGTCACTTCCTTCATAGCCCAGTTTCAAGTGTAGAGTGGTAACGGGGAATATCTTGCTTCATCCTCCTGGACAGTATGCCTCCAAAAAAGGGTGTGGGGAGTGGAAAAGGGAAAGGAAAGGCTCCTGCACAATCCGCTAAACGGAGCAGGCCCATTGACAATTATTCCTCTGAGGAAGAATTAGATCCTCAGGTATCTAGTATTGTGGCTAGATTACAGTCATTAGAAAAAGAAAAGGGCATCACTTCCCCTCCAGTGCCGATACCTCCGCACACTGTGGCGGGGCGCAGACAGACACGTAAAAAGAAGCAGGATGATTTATGGGATGCTCTTTCAGCTCGGTTAAAGGTAGTTGAAGACTCATCGAGCGGAGCAACCAGGGATGCGTTGGGTACAGACGCAGGCATCGGATCATCCACCCCGTCCATCGTAGAGGTACCTGCAAGTTCGCCTGCTGAGCCTCCTCTGCAACATCTCAACCCGGTGCCGGGAATCAGTCACGCTTTACAAGGTGAGCAGCCAATGCAGTACATCTCACCATCACATCATGCACCAGGGTCTTTTCCTACACAGTGGGGTTTCATGCCATGGTTTCCAGGTGTAGGATCACAGATGGGAAGCATGGCACAACCTCTTGCTCCACCTCTTCCTTTTACTGCTCCGGCCACAGTTTTTAATACGCAGCAGGCCAGCACTGTTCCTTCAATTGCTGCGGCCACAGTTCTTAATGCACAGCGAGCCAGCAACGTGGCTGCTGGGACTGCGGCATATCAACAGACAATTGCTGTAGGGAATGTTTCTCCGGAAGGCCAACCTCAATCAGCCCCGGTTACCGAGGCTATGGGTGCTTGTGTCAATGTCTGGCTGGGACCTGCAGGTGCAGCTGGAGTAGGGATCACACCGGGGACTAGGGATCCTTATGCTGGCGCTACACACGATTCTATCCCAACTGGAAGCACTTCTGCTCCATTGGGATATCATTTGTTGCCCGCAACAAGGGAAAAAATTTGCAAGGGAGAGTATGTTGACATATTTTCACTGCTTTTTCGGGAACAAGAGAGCTCCGAAAAAGAAAAAGGGATGGAAAAGGAAGCGGAAAGGATCAAAAGGAAGAAAGTGGCCCGTACATGGGCCAATTGGCTTCCTGGATTTCTTATATACATGGGGGTCGTGCTCCAGCGTTTCCCAGGAAAAGGAGTTATTTTGACTAAGTACCTCGATATGATTTATCGGGCTTACTCAGAATACGAGGGCGCAGCCTGGTTGGCTTATGATGAGTCATTTCGCCGTAGAGCGGCCTTTGATCACGCCCTTCGCTGGGATTTAAAGGATAACGACTTGTGGCTGCAGTTTATGACACCGGCCAGACCAGGTTTCGGCGACAGGGCGGACAGCAGCCACATTTTGGCTAAACAACAGCCTGCGTCCACCTCTCGTGGGTACGCAGGCCAGGCGGTTCAACACCGCTCGCTCTGTTGGGATTTTAACAAGGGGACTTGCTCACGCAACCCTTGTAAATTCAGACATGTCTGCCAAACCTGTGCAGGCCACCATGCCGCAATTAATTGTTTCAAAAATAAGCCCGGTAAATGGCCCGTTAGGGACGGACAGGGCGCCAGGCGTACCGGAGGACAACAACCTCCTGCCAAAGGGGCCCAGTCCGGTCAACCTTGAGCCCCTGAATAAGCTGTTAGAGCTTTACCCCAATCGGCGTGAAGCCTCATACATTAGTACTGGCTTTAGGGAAGGATTTTGCATTCCTTTTCAGGGTGTTAGGTGCGGTTCGTTGGCCAAAAATCAGAAATCCATCAATCAGTTTGAGGACATTGCAAAGGAGAAAATTGGCAAAGAAGTCATGGCAGGAAGGGTGTTGGGGCCTTTTGAAGACCCCCCAATCCCTCATTTACGGGTATCGCCTTTAGGAATAGTGCCTAAGAAAGCGCCTGGGGAATACAGGTTGATTCACAACCTGTCTTTCCCAAAAGGGGCTTCCGTGAATGATGCTATCCCGGAACAACTAAGTTCCGTCAGGTATGCTTCATTTGATTCTGCCGTGCGTATGGTAAGGAATAATGGTCCTGGGGCTTTAATGGGCAAATGCGATATAAAAGCAGCCTTTCGCATTTTGCCTATTCACCCTAAGGATTTCAATTTATTAGGTTTTTGTTTCCAAGAGAAATTTTATATAGATCGTGCCTTGCCAATGGGATGTTCCATCTCTTGCGCAATGTTCGAAAAGTTCAGCACATTTTTGGAATGGGCCCTTGTTTTTAAGGCGGGAGCACGGGATGTCATTCACTATCTTGATGACTTCCTGTTCTCGGGGCCAGCCGGCAGCCCACATTGCAAGCGCCTGATGGGCGAGTTTGAAGCTTTATGTGAGGAGCTCGGGGTGCCATTGGCGCACGAAAAAACCGAAGGCCCATCAGCCATTCTTAAATTTCTAGGTGTAGAATTAGATTCTACTTCGCAATGCTGCCGGCTGCCAATTGACAAGCTATCCACATTAAGGTCCAAATTGGCCTGCATTAAAAACGATAGAAAAGTATCTTTAAAACAACTGCAGGAAATAGTGGGGCACCTGAATTTTGCATGTAGGGTCGTTGCCCCGGGACGTGCCTTTCTGCGGCGCTTATGCTCCGCCATGTCTGGATTGCGCAAGCCACATCACAGAACAAGGGTCACCAGGTCCATGCGGGAGGACATTGCAGTGTGGCTGGACTTTTTGGAACATTTCAACGGAGTTTCATTCTGGAGGCAGGAGCTACTGTTAAAGACAGAATTTCAGGTTCATTCCGACGCATCAGGTTCATGGGGTTTCGGAGTTATTTGGGGAAGAAAATGGTGTGCGGAGCAGTGGCCAGAGGAATGGCTTTTAAACGGCACTTGCAAGGATCTCACCTTCCTGGAGCTATTCCCAATTGTGGTGGCGGCTCACGTGTGGGCCAGCAGTTTTGCCGACTCCACAGTTTTGTTCTGGAGTGACAACCAGGCCACGGTCCAGGTCATCAATTCTCTGTCTTCACGTAATCTGCGCGTCATGAACCTGGTTAGGAATTTTACCTTGCATTGTCTAAAATTCAATATTCTTTTCCGGGCAAAACATATACCGGGTTTGAATAATGATATAGCGGATGCTTTGTCCCGACGTCAGGTACGAAGATTTCGGGAACTGGCACCTTGGGCCCTCCCACAGCCGGAGAACATGCCTCCAGCTCTGTGGCAGACTGGAAGGTGGAGGTAGAGCAGGCTATATGGCAGTCCTTGGCGCCTAGCACCAAGGCCGCATACCAAGCAGCAGGTAGGGAATTTCAGGCCTTCCGCTTAGCCAATCAACTTCAACTCTTATGGCCCATTCCAGTGGACCACGTGTTGCAGTTTTGTGTAAGTGCCAAACATAGGGGACTGTCTATGCGCACGATTTCTCTCAAACTTGCAGCATTAGCATTTATTGCTAAAGCACGTGGCGTGGCGGATTGTACTTCGGATTTCCGAGTACGGAGGGCGCTTAACGGTTGGGCAAGGGCATCCCCCCGGGGACCGGATCCCAGACTGCCATTGTCACCTGACATTCTGATCGGGTTACAAGCTCGCTGGCCACTCCTTTGTCACTCACCATATGAGTCAAGCTTGTTTCACGCTGCGGCACTAACAACTTTTTTCGGGGCTTTCCGTATATCTGAGGTTTTGGCGTCATCTAAAAATGACGGTTCATCTAGGGCATTTCAATTCTCTGATTTACGGCTAGGGCCAAGTGAGGTCTGATTATGTTTACGCCATTCCAAAACAGATCAAAAGGGTCGGGGGCATTGGATTTCCTTATTTCCGTCAACAAGCAAGGAATTATGCCCGGTGCGAGCTTTGGCTGCATTTTTGGCTATGCGAGGGGTTTTTCCGGGTTTCCTGTTTCAGCACCAGGACTTATCTCCCCTCACCAAATATCAATTTTGGGCTGTGGCAAGGAAAGCGCTTGATGATTTAGGTTTATGCGGTGCAAGGTTTGGCACGCATTCGTTTCGCATTGGGGCTGCTTCAACAGCGGCAACTTTAGGTTTTTCCCGTTCACAGATAAAATCGCTGGGGCGATGGCGTTCTGCGGCATTTAAATCGTATGTGAGGCATTTTGCTACATAACCAATCGTGGTGGGTGCTAACGTCCTTATGTTTGTTTTAGATCCGCCAGCGGCTATGGCTCCACAGCGAGTTTCTATATGCGGCCACAGCATGGTGTTCTGGGCCAGCAAGCATGCAGCTAGTTCCAGCTGGGGAAGTCAGCTCGGTTTAAATCAACACGCATCTATCCGTTGGCTCGGAAAACGTGGTATGCGGTGGGACGAGCTCATCCCCACCTTGCTGCAGCGGCACCCGGCTTGGCTTCCCCCGCAGATTCTGCTTATTCATTTAGGGGGAAATGATCTGGGCCTCATGAAAGGCAAGGCCCTTATCTTGCAAGTTTTGGCTGATTTTCAGCAGCTCCGCCAGCGTTGGCCTCACATACGGGTCGTTTGGTCCTGCATCTTGCCCCGGCTGCATTGGAGGGTGGCACACGACCACCGCGCTATTGAGCTTGCCCGAAAACGGGTTAATTCTGCAATCTTTAAAGCCTTGGCTACGCATGGGGATGTTAGCATTCAACATTGTAATATTGGACTTTCCCGGAGGGAGCTGTATCGTCACGATGGGGTGCATTTGTCCCAAGCGGGGAATGATTTGTTCTTAGCTAACTTACAGGAGGGTCTTCTTAAGGTGCTCAGGGGGGGGAGGGGGGGAGAAGTTCAAGCCGTGGCTTGACTTTTCCTGTGGCGGTAGGAGCGGGCATTTTTTATGTTTTTTAATGGTGAGCATTCACAGGCACTGTTAGGTGATGGGTAACGCCTGAGGGCCAACCACTGAGAGCCCTGCGGCATCAGTTGGGGGGATAAGGCTTACCTTTGGGGCCAACCCTTCTCGTCTACTCGGAGCCCTGCGGCGCGAGTGGAGACGACACCGGAAGGCCCCCCACCTCAGATTGGGGAAGCTCGGGGGGTGGCGAAAGCGCAGGCGCCACTTCTCGGGCTGTGAATGTCTCGCCCGACCCCTTCATTGGCCTGGCTGGCCATGCTAAAATGCCCGCTTAGGATTACCTCCCCCCCTTTGTTATCTGGCAAATAAAGTGGCCCTTGTTTATATCCCAATACTTGTGTCGCCTCATTATTTCTTGTCCTTCGCTCCGCAATGGCCTTTCCTACCCGGCTCGCTGGGTGGGGAGAGGTGGTTGCGAGCGAGGATGGGGTGAGGTGACGTTTTGGCCCACTATTTGCTGGGCCAGGATGGTGCCACCGGAGATGGGAGGGGTCTACAGCTATTTAAGTACAGGGACCCCTCCTCACCTCCACAGTTTGTTCCGCAGCTCCCTCCCGCCCTCCCCTGTTGTCAGTGTGGGTTCGCTGGTCGTCACTTTTGAGGCCAAGTAGGAATTTTTTGCTCACAGTCTAACTTGGTTGTGAGTTTTTTCGCCTACTTCACACTGCAAAAGCAGGATGGGTGTTAATTAGGTTAATTGGCTATTTGGTCACTATGTGGGGCAGTAGGAGCGGGCATTTTTTATGTTTTTTAATGGTGAGCATTCACAGGCACTGTTAGGTGATGGGTAACGCCTGAGGGCCAACCACTGAGAGCCCTGCGGCATCAGTTGGGGGGATAAGGCTTACCTTTGGGGCCAACCCTTCTCGTCTACTCGGAGCCCTGCGGCGCGAGTGGAGACGACACCGGAAGGCCCCCCACCTCAGATTGGGGAAGCTCGGGGGGTGGCGAAAGCACAGGCACCACTTCTCGGGCTGTGAATGTCTCGCCCGACCCCTTCATTGGCCTGGCTGGCCATGCTAAAATGCCCGCTTAGGATTACCTCCCCCCCTTTGTTATCTGGCAAATAAAGTGGCCCTTGTTTATATCCCAATACTTGTGTCGCCTCATTATTTCTCGTCCTTCGCTCCGCAAGAGACATTAGGGTGTGCCTGGGCATACCTGGCACACCCCTTGCACACACCTATGGTTATGACAAAAAAATGTTCAAAACATTAGTTAGTGAACATTCAAAATCCTGATTGTGAATCTGAAATATGGCTTGAGTATTCAGCTAAGTTGAATTTAAAACACTAAAAGTAAAACACAAAGTAGGACTCCTATGCAGTTTCCCTCTGTTTAGTGGTGTTTGCTTCTACGCAGGTAGTAGTCAATGGATTGCACTCTGTTTTAGAAAGGTGATTCTTCAATTTGTAGCATATATAGCTACAGATTTCATAATTGGAACTAGCAAGCTATATGCAGCACAATCTGATTCAGATTGTCAGGTATAGGGGTTCAGCAAGGCCAGGAGGCCTTGCAGGGTGTAGGAAGATTTAATTAGAAGTAGTCTGGAATGTCAGAATCTGAGCGGGCTTATCTCTGTCAGGGTTCTCAGGGGAAGTATAGAAGGGAGCAGATTTATTTGGAAGTAAGTTCCGTTGTATAAGTTCCATAATGTTTTAGGATTTCAGCCTTAGACTGTTATTTAGATCAAACTGAACTCTTTAGTAAATATTCTTCAGACCTCCCTTCCAAGAAAGGTGTGATTAGCTCCCACTGTGGCTATTTTTAAACATAAGTTAAAGGTATTTTTATTCACGTAAGCATTTGGCTCTGATGTGTTAGTTTTTAGATCAGATTATTATTGTTGAATTTTAATTGTCTTAGTGTGAAAATATGATTTTATGGTTGTTTTATTGATATATGCCTTAGTAATCCTGTAAGCTGCTTTGTGCTCCATTTGGAGGAAGGGCAGGGTATAACAATTTTAAATAAATAAATCACTAGACCAAAGGTATCCTTGTTGATCTGTTTTTCCAGGGTTTGCAAAATACAGAAACTATGTTGACTGTCAATCGCACATCTAGTGACATCTTAACTGATTATGTTGCATTAGAGCAGGGATTTTTCTATGAAGGGGCTTTGAACCATCAGAAAAGTCAATCAGGGTCTAAGTTGATGGTGGGCAGAGTTTGCATCATTGCATAGCTCTTTATCTCTCTGTCGCATCCACTCCTTTCTCTAACTCTCTTGTTGATGCACAAACACACACACAAACACATACAGAGCAGAAGAGGAATCTGTTCCTAGAAAGACAGTCCAGAGAGAAAACCTGGAGTTGGATGATGCTGAGGTTGCATGAAATTAGGTAGACAGAAGTATGCAGACCTTGCATTGTAGGTTGTCCCACCCCTGTGTCTATTGGATATAGGAATGTTGGAGGAATCTAGTTGAAGGGTGGAGCTTGGTGAGCTTTTATCAGCTCACCCTCTTCCCAACTTCAGTTCATCTTCTGCTAACTGGCCCAACTCAGCCTGCAGCTAGTCAGGCCAGCTAACAGATTTCTGGTGTAATTTGAGCAACTTAAAATTTATGCAAATACTGCAGCAATTTGCACACATTATGACCATGACGTGCATAAATTACACAAATTGCACCCGTATTTTGCACAAATTTCAGCTAACACAAAACAAATCTATGCAAAAAAAATTCCCCAGAGTTCAGGGAAAGCCCGTTATCGGCTTAAGCCAAATCAGGCATGCAGCAGAACTCTGGCAAGACCCAAAGGGGTCGGATTTCCCAGTGATGGACATCCCTAGTTGAAAATTGACTGCTAAATGCAGATAATCTCTATATGTCTGAACATTGACCAAATCATGGTGGCTTGTGAACATTCTCTCATGTCTGTCGCCAGTCTTCACGTGTTGGATATTTTGCCACAATGAAACATAGGAAGCTGTCTTATGCTTTAAGCACTTCAGTGCTTCATCTATCTTTTTTTTCTTACCCCCACCCCAAATAAGCCCATTAAAGAAGAAAAGATGGAAGAGGTATACAAAGCCTTTTGATTCATAGGCTTCTGTCTGGAAGTGTCTTAAACAAAGAGTTTTAGCAGGGGGTGGGTGGTTGAAGGACCAGACATCACTGTCTTCCATTGGTAGCCCTATCATGTTTTCCCACCACTTTATCTATCTTTTTTCTTACGCCTCCCCCAAAAAAACCTCATTAATGAGGAAAAGATGGAAGATTATTTGTCCTTCTAGATCACGATTATCTATTTAACTAACAGCACTTTCCTGGATCTCAGGCTCATGTCATGCTCCAGACTTTCCCATCAACTGCAACTTGATCCTATCAACTGGAGACAGAGGGGCCCTCTTGACAACGTTGGGAGTGCTGTGCCTTGGCGCCTCCCGCATCGCGTGGCGAATCGACGCCTCTTGGCGCAACAGGGGCTTTTCCTGGCGCTGCCCGCGCTGCTGCTCATGGTGCAACGTGGCGCCAGCTGGAGGGGCGGCTGAGAGCATCAGCTCCTCTACTCTCCGGTAAGTGATTTTTTAAAATTATTTTTTAAAATTTCTTAACAGAATGGGGGGGAGGACAATGGAGGTGGTACAGCGAGCTTACGGCTCGCTGCACCACCTCCTCTCCTTAGGCGACTTTTTAAAAGTTGGAGCAAAGGCATTTGCATCTATATGCCTTCGCACTGGCGGTTTCGGCATGTAAATGAAGATGAGGCCAGTGCAAAGTCATATTGACTGCTCGTTTAGAGGCTTCTCTGTCAGCGCGAACCCATAGAGACTGAACCTGGGAACCTCTGCATGTAAAGCACATGATATCATTTATTGTATGTCTCTTCTATTGGATGGTCTGAGGACTGAGGAGACACCATCTCCTAGTGGAGTATCACTGGTAGAAAGCTGGTACAAAGTGTGATTTGAGAGGAAGCTAATGGAAATGTTCAGACTGACATCAGAAGCTATAGTTGCAAGATGTCTCGTTTCTTAGAACATGGTGGGCTTTAATTGAAGTGGAGGAAGCGGAGGAGGATACAGGCTTCTGTAGAGATGATTGTACATTAAAAACAGGACACTTGTGCACACTCCTCAATCTTCTCCTCAGTAAGGTAAGCCCACAAAGCCCCAAACCCACCCATGAGAATTTTACTGTAATTGTGCTCATCGTTTTAAGTGGGGTACAACTGCTTGTAGCAATGCTGTTCCGTATACACCAGAGCTATGGCAGTGGCACCCTGTCCACAAATTTGGGCATGAAATGAATGGAGCAAGCTGGATGAGACCACTTCAAATAATTACTCAGTGGACCATTCTTTTTCCAATATTTTCCCAGTTGCCTCCATCAATGAGACATGCATGACTCCATATAGCAAAGTCACTTTGCAGATACTTGACTAGAAAAATTACTCCACTGTAAAACTTTAACTGAAATCTATCTTTTCCCGCTTTCCTGGATTAACACAAGGACTTTTGACTTATTGAACACATTCGACTACACTGCTAGGAGACTGATTATTTTTTATATCCCTTCTTCTTATAAATGAATTCCTGTGATGATTTGGAAGAATACAGGTTTAAAATGAAAATGATTAATAGCAAACACTGCACTGGAAAATTCAGACTGACTGATTAGAGAGTTAACATTCTTTCTGGATTTTCTGAGAAAAGGGGTGTTTTCAAATGCAGCTTAAAGGCAAAGAGGTACATTTTAGACATCTACTTGCAATTCAAATATTCCCATTTCAAGAATAAATATTACCTGCACATACAAGATGAGAAGTTTCATATTTTGTAATTATCAATAATATGAGGTTGTCTCATTGGAAAATCCTTTTCCTTTTCTTCTTCTTTAATATCCCATTTATATTACAAATTGGGTATGTCCTCTGGTGAAAAGTACACTGAACACCATTAAAACTCAGTTTGTACCCCTTTACATGTGATCTTTGTCTATGCTGCCCTGGTCAGATATCCTGATCAGCTCACAGGCATGTATGTGCATACTGTCCTAGTCAGCAACTGTTCTGATCAGTTGTTTTGATAAGGAAGCGTGGGACTGGATTTAATCCTTCCACTCCCTGCCAAACAGTGCATTGGTTCTCTTGCTAATTCTCTGACAGGCTTAAGTTGGATCAAAGCAATAATGTCAAGTGGTATTTGAAAATACAAGATGATGTTTTGTAATGGCTTCTCTTTATTCCTGCATAGGGCAGAATTGTCCTAGGGCCTATCTACACAGTCCCGTGGAACATTTTAAATAGTATTTTAAAACATTCCAAATAGGTGCATTCTAAAACATCTTAGGCCACATTACTGAGTACTCACGGTACAGGAGAAAAATTCTTCAGTCTTTAAAGCGATGTGTGCAATCACACACTCTTCTGCCCTGTCTCTTTCTGTTTCGCTTTTACACTGAGTTTAGGGCAAGGCATTATGGGTGTTGTAGTTCAGTCACCCACTTCCTCCTTTGTTCCTCTGTCATTCCCTAGCGAGTATAGGGCTAAGAATTGTGGGTGTTGTAGTTTATTTGTCCACTTTCTCCTTAGCCCCGCTTTCTTCCCCACCAATCAACTGCTAAGCATTTGGGCACCAGTAAAGGAAGCACTGCCCCCATGAATCAGAAACGGTAAGGAAGGACACATTATTTTACTTAAAACGATTTATTAAAAGTGAAACCGTTGTATATAACTGAAGTGAGTTTTTAAAAACCTCAGATATACAACGTTATAGGGAGTGCGTCATGTGGCCCAAAGAGTTTTCATAACCCTTATAAAACGTTAAAAACCTAGCATGTAGATCGGCTCCTAGTCTTGCATTTGTTCTATTCTTGCATAGGACTCTTGTCCCCTGTCTCCACTCAAAGCATCTCCAGTGTTGTTCCAATCAGCCCTTCCCCCCTCAATAGGACATTCTTATCCTCTTGGTCTTCATTAAAGAAAAACAGGAACATTTTGTAGGCAACTATGTGGTGTGTGTTTTTAATATTCTCAATAATTCTAAGAGGGAGAGATGGGAAAGAAGTGGTTGAATGAAACCTCAAGGAGTTTACTGCTCACCTCCTCCCAAAGTAAAGTTCATGTTTGTATACTCAAGAACCAAACCCACCACAAGTTACGTACCAATGCAAACAACTTATAGCTGACATCCATACCTTCCACGCACTGGCTCTCTTTGGGTATATCCAAGTCAACACAAGTGCCAATGTATGTTATGCTGCACTTAGTGCAATGTCAAGAGCATTAGCTGGAACCATGTGTTTTCCAGGGAATCCCATGTGCTAGCTAATGCTATTAGCATAGCACTAGAGATCCCTTATGCTAGCCCAACATAATTTATGTTAGTGCTCATATCAACTTGGATATTGGATATTGCCTTTTGCTTTTAACCACTGATGCTTGAGGATTTTGTGCCATCTGCATTTTTAAGAGAACAAACCTGATTCACATGTCTTCAGCTAAGATGCAAATCAGAACACAGGTATCCTTCAGTTTTCACACATTTTGAATTTTGTGTTACAGTTCTCAGCTAAGAAAAATGTAAGAAAATACATATAAAATGTGTATTTTAGGTTAAGATACATCCAAAATGTGTGCTTTTGGCTAAAATAAAATGCATATTTTAGGGTAAAATGCATAAAATCATATTTTGTGAAAATACATTACAAATCATGCACATTTTCATGCAGTTTTAATTTAATTAAAACAGATAAACACAGAAATGGGATGGAAGAATGGACTTAGGAATGAACACATGAGAAACTAACACAGACTAGAAATAGACTGAACCAGCCATCCCTACTTGTAACATCTTGGCTCTTAAAATGGAAAACAACCACAATGATCTCAATTATACAACAAGACTACACAACCTGTGACCTACCAAGTCAAACACAGACTGCCAGTCATGCCTGATGGGGTGCCAGGGACTCAACCCTCCTGGTTTTGCTGCTCACTTACAACAGCCAATAGGTGGTGGTGGTGGCTGTCAAGCATCTGGCAGGCTACATTACTTGGTTAGTGGTGGGCTGTGTTTGGCTTGGTAGATCACAAGTTCTGCAAACCTATTACAGAAAATTACAAATGTGCAGCAAGAGGGACTGCTGAACACCAAGGCAGAAAACCAAGGCAGAGTTAACAAACTCTATTCAGTCAAGGTCCTCTACCAAGTGAGCTCCCACAACACAGGAAAAGGTCTTCCTGGTTTAAATTATTTACTCTTCCTAAAACCATCTATAGATTCTAAAGGAAACTCATTGTACACATCTCAGGTGGCTTCAGTGGCAAGGCTTATGGGCAGCTACAGCTGCTTCACCAGCTATTGCCATTCCTGGATCGGGATAATCTGGCAGTATTAGTTCATGATCTGACATGTTCCCATCTGGACTATTGCAATGCTCTCTACATGGTGAGTCCTTTGAAGATGGTCCAGAAGCTGAAGCTGGTGCAGAATGCTGCTGCCTGTGTGTTGACAGGGGCAGTGAGATGTCAGGTTTGAAACCTCTGCACTAGCTGCCAGTGGGCTTTTGGGCATAATTCAATGTGTTTGTAATAGTGCACAAAGCCCTAAATGGCTCAGGACTCAGGTGCTTGAAAGACTGCCTTTTCTTACTGACCATCTTGAGGTTTAAGATGAGTTGTGGAGTCTTTGTTTGTGATGCCATTGAGGAAGGTGACCTATGGGGCTACCACATGTGCCAAGGCCTTTTTGGTGACACCATCCCAGCTATGGAACTCTCTTCTGATAGAGATTTAGCTATCCCTTACACTATTGTCATTTAGGAACCAATTAAAACCTATTCATTTGTGCAGGCTTTTTGGGCTATAGGCAAGTGTTGTTATTATTTTATTGATTTTGTGATGGTTTTATTGTTTTTTATTATAGTTTTGTTATCATTTGGAGTCATCATTTCAATAATGTTTATGTGCTGTACTGTGTTTTATATATGTTATTATCCACCCTAGGCTCTTTGTGAGGAACATAAGAACAGCCATACTTGATCAGATCAAGATCCATTTAGTCCAGTATTCTCTTCACAGTTGCTGACCAGCTGTGGACAGGAAACTCACAAGCAGCACTTGAGTGCAAAAGCGCCCTTCCACCCATGTTCCCTGTAACTGGTGTACTATCACCTCTGATTCTTGGAGGTAGCATAGGAGCACCAGGACTATTAGCCATCGATACATTTCTCCTCCAGGAATATGTCTAACCCCCATTTAAAGCCATCCAAATTGGTGGCCATCACTACGACTTGTGGTAGTAAATGTCATAGTTTCACTATGATGGCATATAAATCATCCTCATCTCCCCCTTGCATGGTCCTCGCTGAGCTATCAAATGACAATCATTGCAGACCTGGGGCTCTTGAAGAAGAAAAATTTGGTCCAAATCCAAAATAAGTTATTCACACACTGCACTCCCATCAAACATAAAGGGGGATATAGTCATTGCAAGTTTACAGCTAACTTGTGATTTTTTTCTTTTTTAATTTCAATGGGACTTCAGTATGACTAACTTCCTCTGGATTCCCCTGAAACCTCAGCTATTGTTCAACGGATATGTATTTTTGAATCTATCATTTGGGCTGCTTCTGATTTAATACTTGGAGGGTGCTGGTTAGCCTTTTAAAAGCAATTGTGGTGAGTGCTGCCAAGTGGAAACAACATTTGGGGCTGCAACATTTCCTGGTTGTTTCTGTTAATGAGAGCTTACATTTCAGCGAAGTCCTGTTCACTGACAGAGCTTCTGAGAAGTTGCATGGATGTCTATTCCCATGTAACAGGGAGACACTCTTGTGATGGCTTTATAAAAGCCTGACAGGAGCTCAAAGCATTACTTTGAAAAATGCCTAGAACACACTGGGAGGAACAGCTGGCACCCATCTCTCACACTTCCTGGCTGCTGCTCAAGCCCGTTCTCTTACCAGTTTGGGTGTAGAAGGCAAGCAGGAAGCCATATCTCAATAATACGTCTTGACTTGAACATATAGCAGACTGCTAAGAAAAAAAAGTTACATTTTTTTATAACATCTTGTATACTTGACTGAATATGATTGAACATACTATTGGAGAGATGGAAATTCTGAAAATCATGAAGAATTACCGTTGTACAGATTATGTGTCATCTGTAGTCTCACAAAGGGTTATAAAGCAATATACATTAAATCGCTCCAGTAGCTCTTTCACAATGCCTCTTTGACTAATTGCTCTAATTAGATTTGAATTACATTGAACAAACTAGGTCTTTTAACTGTTCTTTAGGCTAAATAAATTTGCAATTGCGTGTATATTCCTGTTACTATACCAACTCATGTGAACTTAGAGGTCTGTGCTTTGAGAGTGTTTCTTAGGATCTCTGTTCTATGATGGATACATACACACACACACACACACACACACACACTTTCCCAAAGGCACAACTGCTGCTTTTTTTAAGGATAGATCCTTCTGTAGAGATATGTCAGAATGCTTAAGATCCCAACTCAAATGTATATTCTTATTAATAGCATATGCACAGCTTGTCAGTTGCAAGACTTATGATTTCTAACTATAACTTTTTAGACTAGGGTTGCAGGCGAAATGGGGAAATAACGAGATGAGTCAACTGTATATGGTATCAAATTCGAGCCACATTTATTTAAAATCTGCAAAGGGAAACTGGGCAGGCCCTACTCTGCGCCAGGGACTAGCTAGGCATTATTTCGGACGAAGCGTTCTACGTCTGGAAAGTGGCGTCAGATGATCGCCACACCCAGGCCATACCCCTTTTGGGGAGGGTAGACCAACCCATGCCACTCACCCCCCCGGGGCACATGAAACCAGATGGAGTGACAAGAGTCAGCCTAACAGGTGACCTTATTCCCCACTGGGGTGCCACAACCCTCAGTGGAAGGCCTCAGGTATCATCTGTCACCAAATAACAGTGCCACAGAATGTCACCTTCCCTTTCCTCTAAGAGTGCCCACCCCTACCGGCCTGAGCCAAATAGGACTAAGTTAAGCAAAATCAGAATATTATGATTCCTAAGACACTCTCTCCTCATTTACAGTGCAAAGTAGGCAAAAAGACACATAGCCCAGGCCAATCAGACTATGTGCCAAAAATTCCTACTTAGCCCCTAAAAGGGTGACCAGATAAAACCCACACTGCATACAGGGAGGGAGGGAGCTGCATTTCGAAGAGCCTGAAAGGCTGGGGGTAGCTGCCTTATATAAGTGCAGCCACCCAGTCCCCAGCCCAGTGGCACCAAACATGCCCCAATGGGGAGTGAGCACACGGCCAGTATCAGGACACGGTGGAAGGGCATATGTGTGAGAAGTTTGCTCCATAGAATTTTTTTAATGGATTTTCCTAATTTGCACCTCTAGAACCCAAATGTGGACTCAAATATGATTTGCAGTCAAAATTCCATTCTGAGCTTGCAATGTGTTCCTGAAAAAGAAGAAACATTTGACAACATGCACACATTTGAAAAAGAAATTGCATACATTTCCAAATATACACAAACATGCTTTAGTCTACTTGGGACAATTTATATTTAAAAGGGGGGAATAAGAGGTCTTTCAGTTTAAATTTTGGGAGATAAGAATTGGGTGAAAGGGAGCCTGAGCTCACCTTATGGGAGTTCTTCTACATTTTGTAATGGCTCTTCATTATGACATAGGCCAGATTTACACCTTTTGTCAAATCAGTATGAATGTGGTATATGGAATGTGGATTGTGCCCCAACAGTTATCACTGCACTTCAATACCGCTATAAAGCAGTAATGTAGATCTAGCCATAGTGTCATTCCAAGGGGGCCTTGTGGGGGAACATGGCAGTGACCAGAGGACAGCGGCCAACAGGAGCTTGGCCATTTGTAAAGCAAACATTTTGGAAAAAGAAACAAAAAACCTATCTCCACTGCTGCTAGCCAGAAACTGTTTACCCCTGAAAGTTTAAAGAATTTCCACCCTCTCCGATCACCATCTCCAAATTGGTGGGTGAACTGGAGGGGTCATTTTCCGTTGACCCAAACATAAAACCAAGAAAACAAAAGTTGCTTTAATGGGCAAGATGCTGGGCCAATTGAATTGGAAGCATGCATGGCATGTGACTTTGAGCCTATCTACACACGTAGGATAAAACACTTTGAAAATGTTTTGAAAACTGTATATGGAGTGTGTCCTGGGCCCCAACAGTTCTCAAAACTGTTATAAACTGTTTTAAACTGTTTTAAACCATTTTAAAGCAGTAGTGTATAGGCTGAACATCTGAAAAGGAGGACAAGGCTCATGTAACTTTAACAGTTGTAGAGAAAAGGGAATTTCAGCCAGTGTCATTTGTATGCAATTAGTTCCTGGTGAAATTCCCTCTTCATCACAACAGTTAAAGGTGCAGGCACTATACTAGAGTGACCATATACAAAAGAAGGCAGGGCCCCTGCAACTTTAACAGTTGTGATGAAGAGGGAATATCACCAGGAACTAATTGCATACAAATGACACTGGCTGAAATTCCCTTTTCTCTACAACCCTTAAAGTTACATGAGCTCTGTCCTCCTTTTCATATGGTCAGCCTAGTAGTGTAGATAGGCTCTTTATAATTATTTCAGAAGCAAGCATTGACCAAATAATCTATCTAAACTGCATACAAAAACACGCTAGAGTAACATTCAAAATATTCCTATGAAGACTAAGATCAAAATGTTCTGTTAAATCAAGATGAGCATGGCAGTTTACTCCTGAAGAACATGTTTTATCTAGACCAACATAGATGTGTGTTTTCTATTCTTTTAAAGATATATGAATACATTTAGATCACAGTTTTGACAGTCTGCTTAGCCTATTTAGGACATATGCCCTGATCCAAGGGATCACAGGCAACAGCCATTTTTGCATATACCTGGCCTGCAAAAGGAGCTCTGACTGTGCTGATCAGCTGTTTGTCAAAGAGAAAGGAAGGATGGTGAAATACCAACAATTCCAAAAGCTGATCAGTGTAATTTAAGCTTTTCTTTCTTTCTTTTTTACAGGATTGTGTAGGTGTTTCTCTTAGTACTGGATTGGGTTGGGGAATGTACATTTCTTGGTAGAGTAATCTGCCAGATCTGTAGACCTGCTTTTCTTCATTACTTACATTGGATGTCTCAATTGTTGTTATTCCCTCCCTTCTCATTTCTAGGATCCGTTTGAGTAGGGTGCACCTGAGGGAATTTCTGAGACAGCCCTGTTCACATAAGCACAAACCTCAAAGTGTCCTGGTTACAACAGTACAGTTTTTTTTTAAAGCCCTGGGAGGGAAGGGGAGCTTAGAAGTGTTTTGGTCCCAAGGCGAACAATGAGGTACACATAAAAGAAGAATAAAATAAATATA
Source organism: Anniella stebbinsi (assembly GCA_029215795.1). NCBI lineage: Eukaryota > Metazoa > Chordata > Lepidosauria > Squamata > Anniellidae > Anniella > Anniella stebbinsi. The sequence goes on from JARDYH010000003.1 coordinate 55,182,272, forward strand.
AAACCTCCAGGAACATTTTATGGACACCTTAGTGAGCTAAGAGAATATTGATATTGCCCTGGATTTAAGCTGCTTCAGAGTTTGAAAACACTCCTTTGATGTTTCATGAATATTCATGAGTTCATGGACAAATGCAGCAGTAAAATCACATTACTTTCTCTGCCTGCCTTGATAGTATGATTTGCTGACAATTGCCTTCCGTACCTGGCCATAAAGTATCCAGCATAATTTTGACATTGCGCACATAATAAATCATAATAGTGCTTCCACAGAATTTCCTCTGTGTGGTAAGAAACAGCTCCTCCCAGGCCATTTCTCGCCAACATGTTTTCAACTTCATTTACATATAAAGTATCTCACCACACATTCTCTTGGGCTACTTTGAACAAATTACTGGAAAGCTTCCAAAGTATGAAACAGAAGGTTCCTTCTTTCCCCTCCCCATATTATTATTAATTTCTGATACAAAAAGAATCAAGAAATTATTTTCCATTTAGGTTTATATAAGTCATCTCTACCTATAATGCGGAAAGTATGTGTGTGTCACGTATGTCCAGAAATGTTTACCCACTTTCAGATAAATTAGAAACTTGACATAGTGATAGGTCTGGCTGTACAATGTACCAGAAAAATCTAAAAACATGAATTTTGGGGGTTTAAGTATTTTTAAAGAATTTAATAAAGCCTAGGTTTATGCCTACAACTCCCAGCATGCCTTGGACAGGAGGCCAGACTTACTGGCCTTTGGCGGCCATTGTGAGTGCACAGGTTGGTGGCTGCTGCATGCCTTTTACAACCCCAACTCCTAAGGTTGGTCTTGAGCAGGCAACCCAATTCCACATAAAAGGAAACAACCCACATAAATGGGCGGCATCCATTTGCAGTGCCTCCTCCCACCCTCTGCCTGGTTTTAAAATGTAACTTGATACAACAACATGACTTTGAAGTGCCAAACAAGTTCAAAGGCACTCCATCCTGATATCACTGCTTTCTCAGAATCTGGGGGAAGCAAGTGTGTAACCTTTGCCCTTAAGAGGGAGGGAGGGGAGGCACTCTGTGCATGCCCAGAAACAGACCTGACAAAGGGGGGTAAGTGCCCAGCCCAGCCCAGCCCTGGCCCTTCAGTACAGGCTCCTGATGTAGCACTTGGCAGGTGAGAAGCACAGGCTAAGGCAGTCCAAGCAGAATTTGCCAGAGCTGGGTGCGTCCACTAATAGCCGCTTACCTCCCCTCCTTGGCGATGCTACTCCTCAATGCTCTATCGAGGAGCAGCATCGGCAATGAGAGCATGTCTCAGAGGATGCGAGCACCTGCAGGCTGCCAAAGGCATACTGGGAGGTGTAGTACTGGCAAGTAGAGTTGCTGATTTAAAATAAAGTATGGGTGAGCAAACCCTGACCTCTCACTAACTGTCTTTGTTCTCCTACATGACTTTCTCCAACTGCCACTAACCCTGCCCACCGTTCCATTCTAGCCTCAGCTATATCAGTCAATCCTCCATTCATTCTTCTGTCTCAATGGTATAGTTAGGCTTTTATATACAAATCATAGACTTTATTCAGAAATCCACAAGCATGGTGCCACAACCAAGATGGCCTGCTCTCCAGTTGACTTCCACCACATCTCAGATGGTGTTCAAAGATTAACATGTTATTTAGGGACCTAGGCTTATGCCTACAACTCCCAGCATGCTCTGGGCAGGAGGGAAGACTTATCAGGCTTTGGCAGCCATTATCTGGTACTGGTTCACCCTCCTGGGTCTGAAGGGAGAGTGCCTTGGGCCAGCTGCCTCAGTTGCTAGGCCCCATCGGGAGTAGGCCCATTGCCAACGGCAACCAAATGAACTATCAGTCAGCAAGCCAGCTCCCTCATGGCCTACCTATGGTTGCACAGTGTAGTGTGGACTGGCTCAGCCAGACTTCACTTCCCATGAACTTCAGCAGCAGGACTCCCGTTGGGCAAGTTGGGCACCACAGCAAAAGGCATGCCAAGAGTTGCAGTTTTTGTTTTCTGTGGAGACAAGAAAAATTATGGTTACAGCTTCAAAGCAGCCCTGGTCATGCATTGAAGGTGAGAGAGAGTGTGGTGGTGGGGGGGAGAAACTAATTTAATTTGTTTTAAAGTTACCTCACAGGCCTAGGACTGGCCTACCTTGAAGGGTTGTCATGAGGATGAGAGAGGAAAAAAGAAATGAATTTAATTTGTTTAAAGGTTAACTCAGGCCTAGCACTGGCCTGCTACTTTAAGATGATTACCTCACAGACATATATTTTAGGGGGCCCAAGCAACGCTGGGTAGAAACTTGAAATCTGGCATGATGATAGGTCTGGCTGTACAATGTACCAGAAAAATCTAAAAACATGAAATTTTGGATTTTGAGTATTTTTATGTCAGATAAAAGGGCCAAGTCACCAGTGGCTTTCACCATCCTGGCTTTCTGCCAAACCTGTTAAATGTAGATATTATATAGTAAATTATACCAATAAAGTATTCTGTGTTCTGGCTGCTTTCTTTTTTTTCATAACAATAACTTCAGAGCACATGCGTATAACAGTTCCTCATGTCCACTGAGATCCGCTTCCCTACTATATGTTATTCAGATATCTGGGCAATGCCGGGTCTATTTTGAAAATATATTTTTAGGTTTGGATCTTTTTTAGCTGGTAGAAAGGGTGTTATGTGTCCTAATTGGTTTTGAAGTTTAGACGGCTGCTCCGGCCAAGGCATGATGGGAGATGTAGGCATTTCAGGTAAAACAAATAAAAAAACCATGGTTTATCATGAAGCTCTAATTTAAAATACAGTTCTTATTAACACAATTTACCATTTAGTCTAATGAAACAATTTATGAACTCAACCAAACTAAAAACAACCAACCAACCTAAAGATGAATAAGTTGCAGAGAAATTTATTATTTATGGAATAAATGTCATAAACATTATTCATGGACCCGAGCAACGCCAGGCATATCAGCTAGTTCAACTATAAAGGGATCTGCTCCCACGTATTTCAAGTAGTAATGGCTACATTATTTTAATAATAACTTTAAAGAAGAGAAGTAAATGAAATAGGTAGTCCATTCTCATGTCCACCTGGACAGAAGTTGGCTCATCCTTAATACTTCATGTGTACCATCCAGCCAAAATAACATACCCTATTGCATTTGTCAGAGGAAACTAGGATGATTGCCATAGTCTTTATACATCCTTGTTCTTTGTTCAGGACTTTTGTGACTAGCCATGCCCACCCATAGCACAAACAATGGCTACCATGGGTGAGCATGTGTCAAGTACAGTTTCTCCAATTTCCAAACAAACCCACTGGCCCAAAAGGTTTCCTACCCTATGATGAGTTATAGATGGGAAAAATTGTGCCCAGTGTTGATATACCACTAACTTTAATAATATTAGAAACAAGTTGGATTTGTTTAAAAGAATGCAATACTCATAACTGATAAATATGATTTATTCACGAAGGATAGGTCTTGAAGAAATGGATAGGTCAAACATGTAGATTATAGTGCATGGATGGTACTGAAGCTCATATGCCAGAGTATCTAGGGGGATGCAGGTGAACACAATAATCACAAGCATGCACTTGCATGCATGCACACACGCACGCACACATACACAGAGGGATGGGGAAGACACATATACATATACTGTGCTGGGGTGCCAGATGCACACACTCACACAAACATATACACATACACCTGGAGCCTCCTCCCTGCTCCAGTGAACTTTGCCCCTGGGGTTTCTACCAGTGAAATCACTTGCTTATTTACAATCTCTCTTCAGAACCCAGAGATAAAGGAATGGATTCTCATGTTAACACTAGCAAGGAAATCCCATTTTTATCTCCAGTGCCATTATGTTGGGATATGCAGGGAGGTCCGGTGGAATGTCAGAAATGGCTTGGGAGGGTGCATGCAGCCTGTGGGCTACACTTTTTGCGTCTCTGGTATAAGTTCATGGAAGTCCAGGAGTATCACCTTCTGTTTAATGAGTGGAATTTAATGTTTTGGTTCAGTGAACAGATTAAGCTTTATTTCCTAGAGGAAGTGATGCAAATATGAGGGATATCTTCCATGAGCAGGAAGAGTCCTTCTGAGTTCAACTTCGCTTTTGTTAATGGAAGCGCCTTCCATTCATGGAGCAAGAACTTGGGCTACTACCTAACATTTCCCAGGCCAGATCTACACCAAGTAGGAAAAAACACTTTGAAAAAGTTTTGAAAACTGTATATGGAGTGTGTCATGGGCCCCAACAGTTGTCAAAACTGTTATGAACTGTTTTAAAGCAGTAGCGTAGATCTTGCCCTAGTTAAAAATCAAGGCAAAGCAAAACAAGATGGGATCTGCTGCAGACAGAGAGCCTATCTGCACATGCAGGATAAAACACTTTGAAAATGTTTTGAAAACTATATATGGAGTGTGTCCTGGGCCCCAACAGTTCTCAAACCTGTTATAAATCATTTAAACCATTTTAAACCGTTTTAAAGCAGTAGTGTAGATAGGCTCAGAGAAACAACAGGAAGAGGACAACATCTCTTCCAGCAAGTTTCGAGATCATATGAACTAGTAATGATCAAGGGTGTTAATGGAAATCTCTTTTGATAATAGAATAAGCACTGAAGTCATCAGTCATTCTCATTTTCTGCCCTATTATTATAGAGCTCTTTTCAGAAGAAACTCACCAAAGTCTGAACCAAAACAGTTTCTGGAAGGTATGTTTGTTCAAGGTCACTGGAGCATAACATGATTAGCTTTTAGATTATTAATGTGCTTTTAAAAATGCTCTTGGTGCTTTGAGCTCTAGGAATAAACCAGGATATAAATAAAAATGGCTGAAGTAAAATATGTTGCCAGGCTTCCCTTGCTTAAATATTCTGCTGACAACTAGATACTGCATGCTCAGATAATGTTTATATGCCTTTTATAAAGTCTTTAACAAATGAGGAGTTATCAGGAGAATAAATAGCCCATCCTCCTGGGTTTTCCTAAATGTACATGTCTGCACAATGTGCACATATTCTACTTCAAACCCTTTTCTCATTGTAACAATTTATTATATGTGGTATACAAGAAGGGCGAATATAATACACAGCACAATAATATTCCAGTGATAATTTCAAGTACTGAAAAAATATGATATTCCATTGGGAGGTGCGGGGGTGGGGCAGAGAAATCTAGAAATCTGCACAACTTCAATCTAAAAGTACACAGCTTCTTGCTATGTGAAGCACCTTTCTTTCCTCATGACTTTGTTTGCTAAGGATTTCAAAGACTCTGTCCTAGGGCCAAAGAGAAATTGAAATGAGTAAATCATTATTTTAGTTCTGGAAAATGCAACAGAAATTATTAATGAAAGAGGCCCGCCTCTTCTGTATACATTTGATGAGGTCTTCTCCTTCAACTAAGATGTTCCTTGAATATTATTTAATATTATTTCCTGGCACTTGGCACCCTTCACTGTAAAGCCAGTCAAATAAATAATGTTCCCACTTTGAACAAAAATTGAAAGATTCTGGGGGCTACCCTATACGAGGTTTTTATCATACGCTCATGATTGGTTAGTCACAGACTTTTGCAGGTCCTTTACACAACACCACCAGCCCTAGGGCCTCTCCCATGCTTTGTAACCTTTCTTGAAGATTGAGGAAAATGCAGTAGTAAATTTAAACCACACTCCAATGGCTGGTGAATTTCCAGAATCCTGCTATATCACAGCCCTTCTAGTGGCTGTATAAAGAAACATATAGAACTTGCAGACAAAGGAAACTAGGGATGTGTATCGTATCATTCTGATGTCCGATAATGAACCAATAAGGTTGTTATCGGACATCCGATTAATGATAACGATACATACTCCTGGAGGCCCTATCTAATCGGATCCAAAATCCATATGTCTGATAACTATCGGACATATTGGATATTTGGACTGCCATTTTAGGGCTAACACTCCTTTCCCCCCCCCTCGCACTCCTTACCTGCGGCCTTCCCCACTGCCGTCCACTGCCTTCCGCTGCACCGGACTACTGAGAACTAGGTTGCAAAGCCTAGTTCTCAGTAGTCCGAGCAGCGGAGGGCATCGGACGGCAGTGGGGAAGGCCGCAGGTATGGGGGGATCCCTCCCTTCCCCCTTCGTGCTCCTTACCTGCAGCCTTCCCCGCTGCCTTCCGCTGCCCTCCGCTGCCCTCCGCTGCTCTGGACTACTGAGAACTAGGCTTTGCGGACGCGCCGGGTGATGACGTCACCTGGAGCGTCATCGCTCTACTGAGAACAAGGCCACAAAGCCTAGTTCTCAGTAGTCCGGAGTAGCAGAGGGCAGTGGACGGCAGCAGGGAAGGCCGCAGGTAAGGGGGACCCCTCCGTCCCCACGCACTCCTTACCTGAGGCCTTCCCTGTTGCCCTCCTCTGCCCTCCGATGCTCCGGACTACTGAGTACTAGGCTTTGTGGCCTAGTTCCCAGTAGAGTGATGACGCGCTGGGTGACACCTGGAGCATCATCGCTCTACTGAGAACTAGGCTGCAAAGCCTAGTTCTCAGTAGTCCGGATCAGCGGAGGGCAGCGGACGGCAGTGGGGAAGGCCGCAGGTATGGGGGTACCCCTCCCTTCCCCCCTCGTGCTCCTTACCTGTAGCCTTCCCTGCCACTGCCGTTGGTCTGTAGTACTGCTAAACAGGCTTTGCGGCCTGTTCGTCAGTACAGAGAGGCTCCAAGTGATGACGTCGTCACTCGGCGCCTCTCTGTACTGACAAACAGGATGCAAAGCCTGCTTAGCAGCAGTACGGGGCGGCAGGGGCAGCGGAGGTGGCGGGGCCAGGGGTGGGTAAGGAGCACGAGTGGGGGGAGGGAGTACTGGCCCAGTGTTTTTACCCATAGACTTGCATTGGGGGAAAGGTTTCTTTCCCCCAATGCAAATCTATGGGGAAAAACACTGTAATCGGATTAGAACTTCCGATATTTATCGGATTTCGGATCCAATCAAATCTGGGTACCCCCCAATATGATCAGATCCAATTTTTTTTATATCAGAATTTCCGATGACTATATGATACGATAATTTCGGCCGTGCACATCCCTAAAGGAAACCCTTAGGGAAAAGAGGGGGAGTGTGTTTGATGGAGCAGATCTTAATCCTGCAAAGAATTCAAAAGCAGAAGCCCTGGTAAAGGTTCAGGATAAAAGGCTGGTGTAGAGAAGCCCTCAGCCATTTGGTCCACAACCCCTCCATAACCTAATGGCTTATCAAGTTCTCTTATACACTTTATTTCCAAGGTTGTTCTATACTATAATCCTTGACTTGCCTGCTGTTAATTCGGTCCTGTTTAATTTCAGACCTACACCAAATGGGTTCTAGACACTCTTGTGGATAACCAAAGTCTAAACATTCAAACATCACCACAGACTAAAGAATAAATTGAAATCCGTTGAATGCTTTATTTAAGACAATTACAAAAATTAAGAAAAGATAGCTTGGTGGTCATATGAGCATTAGAAACTTTGTCTGTGATTACATTGTCAACAGTGAAAGAGAATGTAACATGAATCAATGAGTGACCAAAATAAATCTAATTGATAAATCTGGCACTACCAGTGTAACAAGTGAGATAACAAATTGAGCTTCTAATATTCTTACTGATCTATTTTCCCCCAGCTCTGAAAGCTTGCCACTAGTGCTCATTCACTAACATTTCAAACTGGCCTGTAGGCCTATGGAATTGATGGCCTTGGCCTCCCACGGGAACACTTTTATTCATTCATTTATTTATTACATTTCTATACCACCCAATCACTGGAGCTCTCTGGGTAGTTCACAACAGTTAAAACCACAAAGTACAAGACTATAAAATGCAGTATAAAAACTTAAAAGTTTAGAACGACAGTATAAAAATAAAAATGTTTTTTTTGTTATTCCTTTAGGTGTGATTTCAGTCTTTTTCAAAGTGTCATTTTTGTCCCTTGATACAGTCTGTGATACCCCAGAATTGATATTTTTGTGGGTATTGCTCATAAGGCCAGATGTGATATTTTATTCTGAAATGGTATCAGATGGCTGGTGAATTTGTGTAGGTGTAGACAAATACATGTTAAAGTTGTTAATTGTGTTCTTTTGCCTTTTAGGCAAATGTGTTCCTTTGCCTCTTAGCCATTACATTGGTGTGATGCTCATTGGCATTTCAGATAGGTCGGAACGACAATTTGTCAGCCCAGTGACCTCAGAGTCACAGCTGGAGTTCACTGTGTTTGTTAAAATCTCTCTAAAGCAAATAGAAAAAGCAGTCCAAAAGGGAAACTATGAACCAAATTAATACACCTGTTCATGTCCTCAAATGTGATCAAGCTTTGGTTCTGGTTACTTCAGAGGGAAGCTTGCTTCTCTTCAGGATGTGATCACTTCATGAACCCCCAGAAATGGTCCAAAAGGGCCCAATTTGGTTCAGGTTTGGCCAAATTTGATGCACATCCCTAAGTGAAATTGTGAAAAAAAAAATCAAAAAATTATATGGACTTGGAAATAAGTAAAAAATATACATTATAATTTAATTCTTAACCTTTACGTTTTCTATGTGGAATGGTTGATTAAGGTCTTAAAGCGCCAGTGTGATGTAGTGGCTAGAATGTTGGACTGGGAGTCGGGTGATACAGGTTCTAGTCCCCACTTGGCCATGGAAGCTCACTGGTGACTTTGGGCCAGTCACAGATTCTCAGCCCAGCCTAACTCACAGGGTTGTTGTTGTTGTGAGGATTAATGGAGAGAAGGAGGATTATGTATGCTGCCTTGGGTTCCTTGGAGGGAAAAAAGTGGGATATAAATGTAGTAATAAAATAAAAATAAAAATAAATGAAGACTTGCCTTACAAGAACTTGGCAGTTCATAAATTGCTGCTAAATAGGAAAGTAATAATCCACTCACATGAGAGTATGGCATTCAGCCTTGATAGATGAATTGAAGGAACAAGTCCAGGCATCTGATGGACAAATACAACCAGACTCATTGATTGATGGTATTTTCTAGATGATTCTTGCATGATTGTGAATTTCAAAAAGATCTGTTTTAATTTATAGTAATGTTGTTTTGATGTATGTATTTTGCTTTCTGGTCTTCTTTGGATTTTGTTTGGTTTAGTTATATTGACACTTTGGAAAAAATTCAATTAAATATAATTTTAAAAATACTGAGAAAACACCAGTGGGCTTATTTTACACATCAATAAAGCAGCCTGTGGAATCTGCCTCATTCCCTAGAGATTACTTCCATGGTATTTGTGAGTCTTTGCCACCTTAACAATGGCACAAATGATACCACTTTGTAAAAACGGGAAAGAACTTTTTGCTGTATGTCACTCAATGCTGTAATATTTACGGAGGAGTCAAGCAGTTTTTCAAAATTAATAAACTTGAGATGGGTAGTGTTTGTGCCTGAGTGGAGTGGAGAGAGAAGCATCCTCTTGCAATTAGCTAATATAAAGGGTCTCCAAGGGCAACAGAACTGCAGTATTTGCTTCTGGGCTAAAATAGATCCTTTGTGCATTCACCTCCAGGCAATATATATCAGTAGCATTTTGACAAGTATTTTCCTGGAGGCGCAGGGTTTACTACTGTTGCCTTGCATGGTAGTCTGTTGGCCAAACTCACAATCTCATTAAAACAAAGCCAACTACTGACAGTTATCTTCTCCTTGGATTTGTTTATTTTGTCTTCCCTCATTTGTGTGTGCACAATTAACCCTGTTCACTTGGGGAAATTGTGTTTTGATTCCATGTGAACGTGAGCATTTTTCGCAGTTCCACCCAGAACTAGGGGTTCACTTCCCTTGGTATCATGAAGAATCATTAAAGCGATGTTCATTTACCTTTGGCTTCAGTGGGATTTGATGGTACTTATTATCTGCAGTGGAGTAGAAGAGATGCGTGTATGTGTGAATGTAACCTCTGGAATTTGACAGTATCAACAGAGGGAATGCAAAATAATTTGATGGCTGAAGATATCCTTCCTTAGGATAACAATGCTCCTTTTCAGTATATTCTGAAAGAAGTGTTATATCAATTAAAAACTAAACTCCCACCAGCACTGGGAATTAGGGTGCAATTTTACAACTTCTTGCTCATTCTTACAGTGCAACTGTAGCCTACACCATGCAGTTATCCCGGGGTGATCTCTAGGTCATCCCTGTGCATCCAAATGAGGCACAGGGGATCCCGGGGTCAACTGGGGATGACCAGAGACTTTCCCCAGGATAACTGAAACTGGACATGTCCCGGTGTTTCCGTGGTCCCAGGATTACCCCGAGTACCGTGGCTGGTGTGGCGCAGGCTCTCAGGTCCTCAAATGGGTACGGAGCTGCATGGGGTGGCTCCATGCCCATTGGGGTGGGGTGGGGGCAGCAATTTCACTATCCCTGAGATGGTGGGGAGAGGTACTTATCTTTTTTGGCAGATCGGGGCTGACCGACCGGGCTCCTTTTCTTTAAAAAAAATGGTGCCCGCAATGTCCCTCTTCTCTTCTGGGACATCATGCGGCTGTAAAGACACCCTCCTGCTACACCCTTAGATGAGCCCTGTGAGCCACTTCAGATATATATGAATTCCAGCTACCGTTCTCTCCCTCAACTCATCTGTCAGCAGCCTTTCCACCTTGCAGGAGGAGATGTGGGAGAACAGCGGAAATTTCACCAGTTCAGCTGAGAGATAAACTGCCATTTGCTTCCTCCACTTCCTGAACTGTTTCTCTTCAACTGGTCGTTACAGTATCACTGTGTTACGTCAAGATTTGGAGCCTGACTGCTTATTTTCCTCTTCCTTCCCCGTTCCTTTTTGTATCAACCTATGACTTTTCAGCTGTGAGCTTATAGGTATCTGTGTACAGTGCCTGGTAGATTTTAGACGCTTTATAAATGATAAACAATAAATAATGCATTATATAGCTGCCAGCTTACTCAGACACACAACTGCTCCTGTGATCACTCTACTCACAAGAAGAATTTACTATGGGTGGGATTAAGTTATGCATGGAAGATTCAGCCTCCTGTTCAGCTTCTGTGAATAGAAATTTCCTCATCTACAGCATGTCCTGATCACAAAAGATTCTACTCCATCTTCTGCAAATATGCTTATTTCACATTGCACTGCTCACATGAATACACTCCTTGCATGACCAATTATTTGCAAGGGTAATGGCGAAAGTACACATTGCAACTATTCCTATGATTATTATTCTTGACAGTCTTTTTAAAATGCAAATCAGCCACAGTTATGAATGGATGAGAATTTCATTTGGTCCATTTTTTTTTTAAAAAAATAAGAACTTACCAAAAACAAACAAACAAACAAAAAACAGTTGCTCAACTTTAAAGTACCCTTTTGCATTAAAAAAAAAGTCAGGAAAAAATGGAACTACATATAACATGTTGATTGGCTCTATGATGGATTTGAGGCTCCTACACATGACTGATTTCTTGGAGGCTCATGATTGGCCATTCACAAAAGTTTGCAGGTCTTTTACATGATGTTGTCAATGACCAGGACATCTTCCGTGGTATCCCCTGGAAATTCCACCATGAAAAGAATCACTTTTAAAGTGTTAACATCCTGAGAAAATGGGAACTTCTGCCACTAGAAGGTGCCGTCTCATTGAAGTGAATGGAGGGAAGTATTCAATTCAATTCAATTTAAACCCCCTTCTACCTGTGTAATGCAGCATATAACAATCACAAAAAACAGGAAGCAGAAAAGCCCTGGGAAAGCAATGCTATTTCCCCCTAATGTAGAGATACTCACAATATCTGAAGTGGCTCTAAATATCAGAAGTATTGTTCTATAAAAGTCATTGTGTATTGTTTGAGGACCTGTGGGTATACATTTGAAAAAGAAAATAACTATTGCTAACCCCAGACTGACTCTTCCTTCTTTCCTTCCATTTCCAAACACGCTAATATTAGCTAAAGGACTGCTATATGCTTCATGCCAATTGGGGAGCACAGATGCACATAAAACAGTAAATAAAACTGAAGAGCACATTAAAACACAGAGCTGTTACTAACATGAACATATGTTTTCCCCTAAAACCTTTCATTTGTTTTGTTTTTTTCCCACTTATAAAGAGTTTGTCATTGACCATTCAGTCATAAACATCAAGTGATATTAGGGAAAAGAACAAGCTTCATAAAACTAATTAGCTTGAAGAAAATTTCTCCCATTCCCACCCCCATCCGCATTCATTCACAGCAATCCCATTGAGCCTATTGAAATTCATCCTGAGACTGATGCAGTCTACCCATGAAATAGAGTTCTATGGTGTGGCATGTTAATTGATACATTATGTCTGCTGCACCAGTACATGCTAAATCTCTCAAGATGCTCTCCTTGAAAGCACAGTTATATGACTTCTTTATAATAGCTATTTATACTCAATATCTGCAGCATATCATTTGGATCCTTAGTTCAAATCACGCTGTGAAATTTGGACTACTTTCACAGAGCATTTTTAGTCCTTGTCGCCCCTTAGGTTTGCCAAGTTATGCTGCTGTAGGGGCAGTCCAACTCACCATATCAAAAGGGCCCTGAGAACTGATCTTTGAGAGAAATCTCTGGAATGATCAGTAACCAGGGTTGACTTCACTACTTATTAATATTAGAAACCATGCTAGTTGTACCATGATTCTTTCCAAGGGTGTAATCACATCATCTGAGACACAACCTGACACTAAAGTCAATAAAGTGATGTAAGATGAATGAGCCATCTTTTTCAAGAGTGTTTTTGGCTTAAAATATGACAAGCCTCATACAAAAAAATGACTGGTTAATGAAAACCTCTCCTGAGCACGAGCAAACTAAATGATCAATTAACAGGGTGCCTTCAGAAACCATCTTCTTTTAAAGCTCCCCTTCAAGTTCCAGCCTCATTTGTCAAGTGCCAATGATCTATGCCGGTGTTGTGCAGTGAAGCCTGCATGTTGAAAGTCATGCCTAACCTGAGATCTATACACCAGCGATCTCAAGTCAATCTGCCTAACAAACCAGCCTGCTTTTGAAACAAGAAACCCAAATGAATGTGATAGAGTTCAGCAAATCTGGACATGCCTGGCCATCGGTGGGGCTGCCAATTCAGGGGTGACACCAAAGGGGGTCACCCCTTTGGGGGATCCACTTCAGGGGTGAATGAAAGTGAGGGTCATTACCTATACATTACCTGTACAGCCATTACCTGTACATCAGCCAACATATTGTATATATTATTAGCCCTACCATTATTGCCTGCTAGTGGGAAAGATGTGTTTTAAAAAGGCACAGATAGGTGAAGGGGTAGAGGAAGCAGCTTTTGAAACAGTAGAGGGCAGTGGTGGGAGGCAGCTGGGTAGTTATTGGGTGGGAGCAGAACAGGGTGCTGTATGATTCCAAGCTGGCTGCCATATCAGACAGCATGAACAGCTCTGGTGTGCAGTCTCCCTGGGTCAAAGGTGCAGCTGCTGGATGCCAAGTCAATGAATTGGAAAACAAGTGCCATCCAGGATTTGATCCTGGGTGAGTGTGCCGACCTGGCCTGTATCATGGATACCTGAGTGGATGAGACTGGGGAAGTAAATATTTCCGAGCTAGTAATATATGAAAGCCAAACTGGCTTCAAAACATGAGCCAGAGTTTCCCCTTCATTTCAATCCTTCCTATTAAAAATTGCCCTCACCAATCAACCAAAACTTAAACTGGGTAAATTAAAACAATTGAAAATTGCAGAACTAATTGTTCACTCTTAACTTTCTAAATATAATACACTATAACTTATTTTTTTCTAAAATGCATGAATACAGCAGCAGCCAATTCTAATTTGGGGGGGGGGGAATGCGGGCATGGAGGTGGGACAACAAATTGAATGTAAATTCATTTTTTAAAAAAAATAAAATTCCATGGAGCTTGCTTTATATTTTGCTTTACCATTTCATCTTCTAAAAATTGACTCTTGTAAAAACTGAATACATGGGGAATTCTGTGTATATAGATGCATATATCTGATAATTAGGATGCTTCATAACATGATCATTTCCATGTATTGTTCTAGCCTCCCTGATAATACAACTATATATATGCGAGTACCTCTTCCTTCCTCCTCCAACTCCTAGGCCTCTTTTCAAAAATCCTGGTAAAGTCTTTGGATCTGCTTTCCTTGAAGTGTAAAAGGATCCCATAGTGGGCAGGTAAAGTGTTTGCCCTTCCCTCCCCCCCTCCAAAAGGTGTCATAAAAAGTCAGGAAATTTGTTTTCAAGTACACTAATTGAAAAATTCTTCGGGATCTCATTTCAACCTACCAACACTTAATGTTGAATGCATAACTCACTTCATTTTAGAAAACGAGGCAACAGATATTAAGCATCACACACGATCTAGGCTTTTAAATATAGTCAGGAATTTTGCCATATTTGCCCAGGTTCAAAAAGGTTATGCCCTTCTTGATGAGGTCCCACAAGAGAAAAAGAGTGGTGTGTTGGGAACAAATTCACCCAGCATCTATTAATCATGCATTCACTGCTGAACAGATGGTTGGTGTTATCAGTTTTGAACTTTTCGAAGAGGGAAGACTCATTCTTAATACACCATTCTCCCCCACAAGAGCACCATTGATCAGTTTAGCAGTGTAGAAGGCTTGGGTGCAGCCCAAGAAATCACTTTTATGACTGATTGTCCTTAAAAGAGTAAAATGTTGCCTTGAAATGTACAGTATTAATCTTCTTCTTTCTCATGGCTAGGGAAATGCTCATATTCTCCTTGGATAGTAGAGCACCCACAGTAATGAGATTGTGTGCTGACTGTTACCATTATTGTTTGCTTGGTCCATTGGCTCACACGCAGTATAAATACCTCATGTATTTGTTGACTGGTTTTGCACATGTTTAAGCAAATAAATATTTTACATCCAGTGTAATGGAGTATCAAAGTTTGAAAACAAAGCTTGCCTATCAACAAATGACTTGTTTATTATATTGTTGCATTCATGCTCTCAGCTGTGGACTACAGCTGACAGGACAATGGGCAGCACGCCATTGACCCTGACCCTGTGCTAGTGAAATGGATTGCTAGCGCAACAAGACTGAGCAGTTCCTGAAAAAAAAAAATGGAATCAAGTGGCAATGCTCATCTCCAGAATGGGGCAGGTCAGCGGAGCTCATAGAAGGGAGCTCCACTTGACCTGCCTCATTCTGGAAGTAGCGTTGCCACTTGTTTCCATGCTTATTTTAGGAATCACTACTTTCTGTTTTGCTAGCTGAACAGAACTAGCAGAGCACAGCTGCATTATAGGATACTGCCCAATGTGTCCACGTTGCATCTACCAGACTTCCGTGGCCCCTACATTTCAGCTCGGCCTCCCTATCTTCCAGTCATCTTCCACTAGCTCGCCCAACTCAGGCTGCAGTGAGTCAGGCCAGCTAGCAGATTATAGCTGTAATTTGCACAAATTACACAAATTGAGCAAATCCATATTTGCCCAAATTATGGGCAAGACACAAAACATGAGAAAAATCCATGGAATTTGGGGGAAATCTGCAGAAAGCCAAGTTGGGTGGCCCATGGAAGTCCAGCAAGCCCCAAAAGGGCTGGATTTCCCAGCAACAGACATCCCTTATTTCATTATTAAAAAGTGCTGTTCTCTAGAGCTCATAGTTTGGATGTCACTTTCAAAGCTCATCCTATTTCTTTAAGAATTTGCATCATAGGACATGACTGAAAGCTAGCGAAGGGAAGAACCTGCAGAATGACACAGCCAGAGCTGGATGGAACCTCTTGAAAATGGGTGGGTCAGAACTGGTGAAGGAAAGAAGTGAGGGCACCTGTACAAAAACAAAAAGGGAGGCAACCTCAAAAGGTTCACAGAGAAAGATTTCTGAGCCCATTGTCTTTTAAGTCCTGCAACACCTTTTCCATCAGACAGAAAAAGAACTAAGAAACTTCTGGATTTTATATTCTCTGAAATGGAGAAACAGTACTGCTTCTTTATCCAAGTAGCCATAGGTGCATCCTGCAATCTATTTTGTAGCTAGCGGGGCTCATCCAAATAAATCTGTGGAATTCATCCTACACTCCATTTTAAGGCTATTATAAACAGCAGATGTTGGGACAACAATATCATGCTTTGATTGAAATCTAGCCTGATGAAGAGTTCTGTTGAGCTCAAAAGCTTGCAAATGACCTTTTGACCAGTTTGGTTGGTGCTAGTCAAAGTATTTAGCATACTGTGTTTTTTTACCTAATAGACCAACATAGATATTTTGATTGACTCTTTCTCGGGCGCATCTGATTTAATCCATTCGAAGGATAAACAAAACTGCCATTCACATTATCTTACTCTGATAGTTGAGAAGACAGAGTTTGGTTATCCTTTGAATGGATTAAATCAGTTGCCTCGAGGAAGAGTCAGAAGACATGAAAGGCATTGAACTAATCAATCATTCTCTCTGCACCTTAAGGTATCCACTTTCTTTTTGTTGTTTTGCTTTTCAGAGCTGGTGAAAGAGCAAATCCCAGTGATTTTTAAAAGGCTCCAGTACAGGCTTGCCTGTGGTTGGAACAACAAAGCTACTCGGAGCCAGCTACACATTACTTTAAATTAGTCACTAGAATGTCAGGGTTCAACATCGGGACCAACTATTCCCCATCCTGTCCAGATCAGGATCACAGCATGTAGTGAGAAGAGAGTGAAACCTTTCCTTCACCACTGTGTTCTTGAAAAAACAAACAAACCATGCACTTAATATAAAAATCATGTTGGATCAGACCAAGGGTCCATCTATTCTGTCCATGTTCACAGAATAGCCAACCAGCTGTTGACCAGGAACACACAAGCAGGACATGGGTGCAATAGCACCCTCCCACCCATGTTCCCCAGCAACTGATGTATATAGGCTTACTGTCTCTGAGCGTGGAGGTAGCACATAGCCATCAGGACTAGAAGCTTTCCCCACCATGATCATGACCCCCCCACCCCCCCGAGATAAATAGCAACAGTTAAACAACCCCCTCCAATTAGTGCCAATGGGAGATTTGTGTGTTTTTATTTTGTTTTTCCTGTTGCTTTTTGCTGTGACTTATTCCTTGAGACTCACTACCAACCCCCATGATTTGGCACAATCCAGGTGTTACAATTGATAGTATCACTTTGGGATGTGCAGATCTGGTTTAATCCATTCCATCTCTGTTTCACAGATCATTTGGCATCTTTCATTTTGCATTCCGCTCATTGATAGAATCGGACTTTTTTTTAGGGATGAATGAGAATTTCATTCTGTTTGCAGGTGTGCACATTAGTGCAAATGTGTACTTGCACTACTGCAATTAGTACTAGTGCAAATTAGTGCAAATTCCCCCTCCCCCAAAATCAAAAACAAAACAAAAACAGTCTGAAAGTCCATGGAATACATGTGACTTAAAAAGCCAGCCTGCTGAGCAATGCACAGGTTGGATTCATAGAAAACTTAACTCATTTGAATCAGTTGCAGATTTCTCCAACATCCCTAGTATAATTATTGTCCACAAGAGTGTATGAAAGCTAGATTTCCAATAAAACAGAAAATTAGAGACAAATGACATTGGAAATATATAAGACCATTTTAGTGTTCTTAACTAGGAATATGACCCAGGACCAAGTACCTATTTGATCACCACCAGCAGGAGAGGGAAAAGAGAGGGGTCATTTTCTTGAGCATGTTCATTAACATGTGATTGATTTGTTCTGGATATCAGTAATTAGCTCCGCCAAAATCTGTTTTTCCATACTATTCATCAACAGGCTTTTCTATCTCCCCATCCCTCTATTATTACTTAATTTTTGAATCACTTCACCTTATGGCAAATGTGAGGGGTTTCGGAACATTATTTGCAATAAAAGTGAAAGGTTTCTCTTGTGATAGTTCTGCAAAGCCATGCAGTGACTCATTTATCTGTATATCAAAGACTGGAATAGATGAAAGAAAAATGATATGAGAAATGTTTCACTATGTCTTTGCTTCTTAAAGAAGCGAAAATGCCCAATCCATCCATGTACCTGAGGCATGGCTCTTGTCTCCCTACTGTGACTGATAATAATGTCTGGGGGGAAAATCAGGCCCAGAGAGACTTCCATGCATTTGTAGTATGATTTGGAATATGATTCAGACTGATGCACAGTATGTGACTAATTGGATACTATTACAACAACCAAGTTAGAGTGCTGCTAGAAGAGGCTCTTCTTGAGAATGGCTTGTCTCTATGACTTGTACTGACACTATTCTATGATGATGATGGTGTGCGATGGTGATGGTGTAGTAGTAGTAGTAGTAGTTAGGGACGTACAGATTTTGTAAAATATATTCTGCCTGTGTTTTGCAGATTGTCAGATTCTTTTCATTACATCCTCTGCTCATTGATAGAACTTGATTTTTCCCCATTTCCTGAATTTGCACAAATTTGCACTGGAGAATATGTGCAAATCCCTCCCAAAACACATATTTTCATGCTTTAGAATGTGCATTCTGACAATTGCAAATTTGCGCAAATGTGAATTTGTATTGCGGCATTTTCTTCTTTTTTTGCATACGATTCTGGAAAAAAAATGTTCTGCAAGTCCACACAATTTGTGAGACTTGGGAAAAGCAAGTCCACGGCAGAAGCCATGGTTGAATTCATAGAAAATCCTAATGCATTTAATTTGGTTGCAGATACTCCTGGGCGTCGTAGCATCCTATATTGCCACTGCTCTCCTGCTCTTTCTATTGTACAACTGGGATCCACCACTAGTGCTTCCTAAAGCAATCCTAAAAAGGAGCAGAAACACTTTTTTTCTGGAATGGAGCAGGTCAGCAGAGCTCCCTTCTGCAAGCTTGGCTGACTTGCCCCATTCTAGAAATGAGCAACGGTTTAAGGATCGAACAGCACAGTTGCAGACCAAAAATAAGGACTCGGTACCAGTTGTATTTTACAGTTTACTGACAGAGGCTAACAAATACAAGACAAATTGGAGATAAAAAGTACCATGGTTATAGTTACAGAATATGGAGCAAGCAAAACTTAATAACATAAGATGAAAGCATTACCAACAAGCTTACAAGGCAACAGTTGTCAAACCTTACCCATTACAGCTTTTTGATCACAGGTGACCAAAACAGTGTTGTGGATTCCTACAATGGTGTTCCTTATTTTCATACATCCACAACCTTAATATGATGTTACAAAGGAACTATATTTCTGTGGCATTCTATAAATGACCCCCCCCCCCAAAAAAAAATCATTCAAAAAGTAAGTGGAAAGATTGATGTCTTTTTCCAAAGTGACCTAACAGGTCCAAAGGACTCTGTGGGCACAATGTGTTTTCTGCAGAATATTTTCAGAACAGAACAAAACTAAACAGCTAAACCACTAGTGGTGGATGACTAAGCTATTGCTAAATGGAACATAGACCGTATAGTGCTTGGGTAAGTACAGAACATGCTCTGCTCTGCTGGGCTATAAGAATAGGCATTAGAGAAACAGACAACAAATGTACCAGAAATGTGATAAAAATGAGACGGGGGAAATACTTTGCTGTAGAATTCAGCAAAGACAAATGTTTTATAGGAGACAACTGGGACCTGCAAGAAAATTTCACAGTGTGAATTGTTTCTGTTCAGCCACAATCCCTTCCAGGGTACTCCATGAAATTCCTCCTTATACAGCTATTCCATTTCATTCCCCCCCCCCCCCACACACACACACACACAGAGAGAGAGAGAGAGAGAGAGAGAGAGAGAGAGAGAGAGAGAGAGAGATTCCTCATTCTGTTCCACTGAGCATGCTGTTTTGGGGCTGTTTTTGAGTCCCTTCTCTCTTAAAGTTTTTTCCTAAAGTTTTTTTTAATACTTCTGCAAACTTTGGGGTTCCCTCACACCTGCAGGTGACCCCTTCACATGTGCACATTATGCCTTTTAACTATATAATGACTGGCACTCAGGCAATGGAGTTTGTTATTAGTAGAAATGGTAAACTGAACATGAGGCAAAGACATTGTAAGTTCCACTACATCTCTCTGGAACTTTTGCAGTCAGTTTCAGGAATCAAACCTCAAGAAGGAAGTTGGCAAACTGGAAATTAAAAAATAAATAAAAGTGAAGACAAAAGAGATGAGGTATATTTAGCCTAGTGGACATAAGAGTCAGATATGTATATTGATAGATTTCATATATTTAACAAGGATGTCTGTAGAAAGAGGGTGAAGCAGTATTGGCTACATCCACTGGGAGGAGGACGTTAAGCAGTGCATTTAAGTGAGAGAACATTAGGCTGCAACTTTAAAATACTTACTAGGAAAGAATCCCATTAGGACTTAATTCTGTGTTTACCAGCTTAAGAATGGGCTGTTAGAGTGCAGTCAGACTACACATCCCCCCACCTCCACATTTACCTGGACCAGATCTACACCAAGGAGGATATAGCGGTATGAAAGTGGTATGTTAAAGGCAAGAGCCACACCAAACAGGATATAGTGGTATATGGTATGTGTCAACGGACCCCAAATGTTGTCAGTGTACTTCAATAGCGGTATAAAGCAGTAGTGTGGCTCTTGCCTTTTATATACCACTTGCATACCGCTATATCCTGCTTAGTGTAGATCTGGCCCTGGTGTGCTGGTAGTTTGTCAGTTAATTCTTTTTGTTGTCACTAAGAGAGGGGGGGTGAAATCCAGAAAGCGGATCATTCCCACCTCTCACCCCACTGCTCCAATCAAAGCCTTTTCTATAATTCCAGGAATGACATGCTTTCCTCTTTAATACCCCGATTGGAGCAGTGGGGGGAATGACGCACCTCCGGAAAGCATGTCACCCCCCCTGCAAAGCTAATGGTGGCCTTAAAGAGAAAAGCATGTCATTCCAGGACATTATAGAAAATTACAGAAATTCCCCTCTGATGCCCAGGATAGAACAAAAACCAGGACAAATCCAGGGAAATTCTGGCAGTTGGTCACTCTAGTGGTCCCAACCACTCAAGGCCCTGCATGCTTACTTTGGACTGAAAAAGAAACACAAGAGAAGCAGCTGCACACCATGCAATTAACATAACATGTAATTTGTCCCTAAGATGGCAACCTCTCTGATAGCACAGTTTGCAAAGTTGAAAAGGGGAGGAGTTTAACAGCTTTCAGATTGAGGTTACTCTCAGCAAGTGTTATCCATTTGGCTTCTTTATCTTTAAGATTTCTACCTGAGTAAGGAATTGAATCAACAAATGAATTCTTGAGAAAAACTATAAGGATAATGGAAATATCAATATAAAATCAATATGGCAGCTTAGAAGATAAAACATCTTTTCAGGCTGGGCCTAAAGCCCCAGGAGCAATGATACAATTACTTATTGGCTCTTTATCCTGATTATAGAAATCAATCTTCAGCTAGGGTAAAGAATTACCTCCCATCCCATTTTTTTGTACGTGCTTTTCCATTTAGATCCAGGTCATTTTGCATTCTCCAGCAGTTCCTTCATAATCTGCTGCATATCGGTGGCAAATACCATTTTTATAAAACAAACAGCAAAGTCAAATGCCTGTTTTATAATCAGTGATTTCTTTGGTAAGATGGTTTTGATTTTGTTTCAAGTCTTAAGAGAACTAAAGCAAAACGTTTATGGCAGAAAATATAGCCCAAGCATATAATTTACAGAAAACTAATTAAAATATGTTAAAAGTTTATAAGAGAATACTTTGAAGGAGTAACAGACACAGAAACATTAATATAATATGGTATAATGAACTAGAACAGATCATATGTCATAGAAATCTTAAATTAAATATTAAATAATAGAATTATTTTTCAGTATGACTCTCCTGTTTTGGAATATGTATCTATTCAAATTTTAAATTAAGAAATATTATTAATTTTCTGTAATAATAGTCCGCATCTCTGGGTCTGTCTAACTGATACCTTCTGAATCACTTTTTTATAATGGACTAGAAGATATTGTTGCAAAGCAGAGAGAAAGGGGAAGATATTAGCCATGTTGGACATGCAAACTAGCCATTTAAGAAATAAATAAATGGTTGCTTTTGGGAAACACACAACGTGATATCTGGGACAGACATCCTCAGCCTTTAATCCCCATTTCATCTCAGTCCTATTTGCACAACAAGCAACCAATGTTCCTTGTACTGAGGGAAGGCCCGAAGACTTCCATGCTTGCTGGAAGCAAAGAGTTGAGAATGAATGTGAGCAAACTTTAACACGTATCACCTCTGAAAACACAGTAGATAGTTTAGGTTCTTAGGGAAGCAGGGTTAGAGACAAAAGTCACATGGGATACAAGTAAGAGGAAGTAGAGGCCAAGGGGAAAAGATGGGGCAAAGTGAGCTATGCTCAAGCCATCTTTATGTCCATGTTTTCATACACATTTACATTTCCATCATTTAGTGGTCATTTTAATTTTTAAATATAATATATTTGGTCATTAGGGCTGTGCACCACCTTGGGCCGAATTCCTGAATCCAGAGAGGCACCAGGTCAGCCAGAGGCCAAAGTAGATCAGCACCAAAGCCTCAGGGGGCCTCGGGCCAATTTGGGGCAGTGAAGGGGCACCCCCCCCATACCCACCCACTTGCCCAGGAAAGCCAGCATAAGGCTGGCCATGAATCCACTTTCCTTTCCTTTCCCTCCCCACCCTCCCCAGCTTCTCACTACTGCCGGGACTTACCTGCAAAGGCATCCTCCTTCTGAGAGCCAGTCCATGATTTAAAGTTATTGCAGGGGCTCTTTCCTTTTAGTATATCTATGGCCACATACTATGGCAGTCATAAAGGGGAAATGACCCTTTAATCTCACCTCAGCCAGTGCTGAGGTGAGGTGGGCACACTCAATGCACCCTGAGTCGAATCAGGGCCATTTTGGAGGCTCCAAAGCGGCCTCCAGGGTGAGTTAGGGTGGGCTGTGCACAGTCCTAGTCGGCATATCATTCTAAGCAATATATTGTAGAAGATTGACAGCAGTATTTAACCTGAATTTATTTGAGGAGATATGGATACCCAAGGGAGGTATTTAACAGAATTTTTCAAATTGAAAAAGAGAGGAAACATGCTAAATACCAGCCGGAAGAGATTTCCAAACATGATGTAGATGGGGGTTTTCTCTCCCCACCCCCCTCCAAAGAACAAAAAAATCCAAGCTCTAACAAGAAAAAAGTGGGAACACTGAAAGAGATCAGAAACAACAAGTACAGAGAGGCCAGATAACACTGAGTTTTAAAAGTAAGAAGCAGTATTTTTTATACTGCATGTGAAAAATAATAGGGGCCCTTTGGGAATGTAGCAGAGAGAACAGTGGAGAAAAGAGATGTGACCATAGTACCACTCCAGGTGGATAATGTGGGAAGCAGAATTTTGCTTTGAAATTAAAAATTAAGGCAGATGTGAGGAAGAGGAACAGAAAACAAACTATGACACCAAATTAGGAAACTAGTGGTAGCAATGGAGCAAAAGGGATTTTGGTTTTGTTATTTTCATTATAACAAGAAAACTAACTCTACCAAATTAGAGAATGAGAAGGGTCTGATATAACACTGACTTTTAAATTCAGTCTGATGAATGCTGAAACAAAATGTCAGTATTGAGAGAAGCAGAAATAAAGGAGTTTTGCAGAGAAAACAATATTTTTGATTTTGCTAATAATTGCTGAGGCAACTTTCCAGGGCAGTGATAAGTTCAACAAGATTATTATTGCTATTCTTATTTATTACATGTATATCCTGCCTTTTTTCCTCCTTAAGAAACTCAAGTTGATGTATATAATCCTCCTCCTCCTCCTCTCCATTTTATCCTCACAACAACAACCTGTGAGGTAGGTTGGACTAAGAGTCTCTGACTGGCCCAAAGTCACTTAGGCCCCCTCCACAAGGATGTGCTTTTGCGCCCGGTTCCGCGATTATGCGCATTATCGCGGAGGCGCTTTTACTCCTAATCCCTCTGCACCGGAGGCGGCGAGAGGCGGCGAAGCGCATTAATTCATGTCCAAAAAGCGCTTTACAAGCAGTTAATGCGCGTAATCGCTTGTTCACACCGCGAAAATGCGCTTTAACGGCCGGAGCAAAATAAAAGTCGCTATTTAACGCGCGTTCGAAAATGCGCATTATCGGGGAGATAACGCGCCTGTACGCCCGTTTTGCGCTCCGTGCTTGTGGAGGTAAATTTTTTAATGAGCCTTCAAGGCTCATTAAACGTCTCGTGTGGAGGAGGCCTTAGTGAGCTTCCATAGCTGAGTCAGGACTAGAACCCAGGTCTCCTGACTCCCAGTCCAACACTCTAAACACCACAGCACAGTGGCTCTCATCAATCAGTCCAATAGAGATATACTTACCTAACAAGGAGTTGCCTTATATCATTAGACATCTGCTACATCTAAGACAACCCAGCTATTTAGGGTGACCAACTGTCAAGATTTCCCCAGATTTGTCCTGGTTTTTGTTCTATCCTGGGTGTCGGGTTTTTTCCCCTGTAATTTTCTATAATGTCCTGAAATGACACACTTTCCCCTTTAAGGCCACCATTAGCATGGCAGGGGGAATAACATGCTTTCTGGAGGTGCGTCATTCCCCCCCACACACACACACACACTGCTCCAATTGGGGCCTTAAAGGGGAAAGTGTGTCATTCTCGGACATTATAGAAAAGGCCCCAATTGGAGCGGGGTGGGGGATGAAACACTTTCTCCTCCTCCGCTCCAATCTTTAATGTCACATTCCTGCCCTCCCAGGTATCTTCTTTTTTGTTTTCCCAAATATGGTCACCCTATTACAGCTCCTCTGATTTGCAGCTCTCCAAGGTCTCATGTAGAGAGCCATTCAAGGCTCTCGGCCTCTAACATGAGATCCTTTAAACAGGGTTTGAACATAGCAGCACCTATCTGCCTCCTTCTTTTAACTAGGGTGACCATATGAAAAGGAGGACAGGGCTCCTGTAACTTTAACAGTTGCAGAGAAAGGGGAATTTCAGCCGGCATCATTTGTATGCAATTCGTACCTGGTGAAATTCCCTCTTCATTACAACAGTTAAAGCTGCAGGGGACCTGCCCTCTTTTGTATCTGGTCACTCTAGTATAGTGCCTGCAACTTTAATTATTGTGATGAAGAGGGAATTTCACCAGGTACTAATTGCATACAAATGATGCCGGCTGACATCCCCTTTTCTCTGCAACTGTTAAAGTTACAGGAGCCCTGTCCTCCTTTTCATATGGTCAGCCTATTTTAACACAGTTCATATCTGCAACAAGGAGAAATAATAAGGAAATAAA
This sequence comes from Anniella stebbinsi, assembly GCA_029215795.1. Classification (NCBI taxonomy): domain Eukaryota; kingdom Metazoa; phylum Chordata; class Lepidosauria; order Squamata; family Anniellidae; genus Anniella; species Anniella stebbinsi. Next base: position 55,207,537 of record JARDYH010000003.1, read on the forward strand.
TTGGAGTATCTACTATGAATCAGGACTTTAATAGTAGTCAAAGTGATGATTTCTTGGATACTACTCCATGAACAAGTGATTGGTATCAAATTCAGACTTTTATTGGAATGATGAATAATGAATATATATCATAATGGGCCTGTTCAGATGGCACACTAAGCCATGGTTAGTGTGAACTGCAAAAAAGTCTGCTCATTGCTTGCTTGATCACTTTCACCACTCATGTTTCCCACATTACTACTTTAATGATGACAGAATGGACTGCTTTGTAACCAAGAATCTCATATAATATAGTATGTTGGATCCATTTTTGCACAACATAATTTTGCCCACATTATAAGCACAAAACCTTTAGAGAAAACTAATATATTAATGAAAATGTACATAAAAAGAAGGGGAAAACTTTGTCTACAAGTGTCTCACTATGAATGCACTCCTGTGATAGAACCTGCTACATGACTCCCAATATCTGAGAGGATTTTTGTTTTCTGTTTTAAAAAAATCCCTGCATGTTCTAAGGAACATACAATAAAATGACTGTCCTTTTTTCCTTTTTGGGAAAAAAATGTCATTCAGGCATTTAATTAAAACTTCAAAAATAGATTAATTGTAATTGAAAAATGTAACAAATATATTTTGAGTTTTTTGCTAAGGGAATCTAAATTAACATAGTTAATGAAATTACTTTACTTCTTTTTGCTTTGTCAGGAAACTAAATCCCTTCCACAGTTCTCCACTTGAAAAGCAAATAATCTGCTAAAGCAAATGATCTGCTCTCTTTTTTCACCCAGGGACTGTGAAAGCTATTAAGGCAAACTCTGGCAAAGTACATCCTTGCTACTTTAGAAGTGAACTTTTAACACCTTTACAAATGCTATTTTGCTTTGGAAAATTAGTGCTTGTTCTTTTGTATGCTACAGAGACTTTAACTGTGTAAGCTAGAAACAAGTATTTTCTGATTTTTCTTTCTTTTTTATAGATCTAGCTATTTCACAGATAACATTTTAAAAGTAGGAATTTTAGCTAAATTTGTTATACTCATTTAAAGCTGCTGAAAGTAGTTTACACATGGTTGTATCCAATGTTAATCCTACTTAGAGTAGACACATTTCAATGAATGGGGCTTAAGTTAGAGCAATGTTGGACACAACCCATTGGATATAATCCTAGACATAGTTCATTGGGACTTATCTGAGAGCAAGTTCCAATGAACTCCATGGAACCTATATCTGAGTAGATGTGCATAGGATTGATTTGTGAATTAGGCACCGCTGAGTCAAATAAAAATTGATATAGCTGAAAATAAACTCCCTCCGATCTACCATCAAATAGATTAGAAATCACCTTGACTTGCACTCATAGTTGTAATGAATCCAAAGTAGAAGTAGAAGTAGAAATCTGTTATAGAGATAAATGTGCACCAAGGTGTGTTCTCATGCTGGGGCTAATCTAGCAATTTTCTCTTCAGCAGTTCCCTCTGGAAATCCTCAAACTGCTTTTTAACTTCTGCTGTGCTTTTAAGGGGGAAATGCTAAAACTATAAAAGGCCCCGTGCCATATTGTCTACTGTTGGAGTATCTCCCTGCATTATTTTAGCCAATGCTTTGAGACTGCACATTTAGGATGGTACTGGGGTGTGTGGGTGTGCTGTTCTCACAAGTGTGATTAAACAAGTTTGTGCATTTCTTATATTGACGTAATGATTTATAACATACTTGAATTCCTCTCTTTGAAATTGATATTTTAGCCCCTCCCATTCATACCTCGAGGTCTGTTCTAGCAAAGTATTCATGCAGAATAATATCATGTAGAATATGGCTCTAATGGGTGAAAGCAAAAGAGATTTAATGAAAGAAAGAAATTATTTTTACAACGTGAATATGATTGGGATTGGTGAAGAAATTCTGATAGACAGGAGGGACTGTCTGACCAAACCATGTATGTGTATATGTAGGAAAGCACAAGGCATCCAGGGAATACCATGGGTAACTCTGGACAGACAGCACGAGTAAACAATGCATTGCTGTACACCAGAATGGCACAGAAAAACATGGTGGAGTGACCCAGACAGGGATGTTACGGAGGCATCTTGAACAGAGGTGTGTGTGTGGGGGGGGACAAATTCCCCTGAGCCTTCAAAAAGAGCAGCTAAAGGGGGCAACACATTATAATTATACTTTTGGCCGAGATTGTGTGCTACAATGGTCCTTTTCTGCTTCCTCTCTACCATGAACAACATTTCCAGATTTCCAGTGTAAAGTCTACTCAGACATAAACTTCACTGAGTACAATGGGACATTCCCAGGGAAGTGTGCATAGGATTGCAGCCTAAAAGGCATTGGGAGCATCATTCAAGAAAACATTGTTATACGGTAATAAAGATTTGTCAGCTCTTTCTTCTTAAGGTATATAAGACGTCAGCTGCTAAATTTGCATTTAAATTATTTGCTTTCATAATATGTGCTTTTTGTGTGTGAAAATTAATTTCCATGGTTCTTTTTATCCTGGCCTAACTAGGCTTTATCATAAATCTATTTTTGTATGGTTGATCTGTCTATCAAATGATAAATAATTTAAAAGGGAAAAACCCATTTGTTTCTGTTCTAATTGTTGTCTATTAAGTTTTATATACTTTATTCTAAAAGGCATTTCTTCAGCCAGGCTTAGAAAGTAGAAATCAAACCACTAATAACCCTATTTTAAAAATTCCAGCAGAGAGAATCATTTTCTCAATTAACAGGAAACAAAGATGTATAATGTATTCAAAATAAAAGCAAAATCCTACTTAAATTATCACCAGAACTGCAGTTCTTTGACAGGCTAGCTCTGGGGTAATTAACAGTGGATGTCTGCTAGAATTATTTGGAAATATCAGTAGTTAAAGTCAAAGGGCTGATTTCTTTGCTCATTAAATGTCCACAAAACAATCATTTAGGCATATATGTTATCTCACAAACTAGAATATTGACTGTCTCTAGTACTGTGCCAGAAGTTCCATTTTACATTGTTAAAGATTGCATTTATGAGGTTGATATTGGAACTTCTTTACTTAAATTATTAGAAGGATGTAACAAACATATAAGAAAAGAATCTAGATGAAAGAGGTGTAGAATGACATACAACAATCTGCGCTTCCACATGCCAAGAAAACAACAAAGCTATTTCTTACAAATGGCTATACCTATGTTGCTCAGGATTGATGAATTTCATCAATAAATATTTCTTACTTCATATACTCCCCAATCTGTGTTATAGTACTAAAAGTGCATTCAAGGTCTGGGCCTTGACGAATATTGTACAATTCACATCTGAATAGCCTGGCAACATGGGTGACTGAAGTCAGACAATGTCACATCAAACCATGATTTATTTTTAATTCATATTTGTGCTAGTTTATATACTTGGTTGAATCATTATTAGTATTAGTATTACCATATACATTTGGAAGCTCAAATTATGGCATAGTCAAGTGGCTCTTCACAGTAGTTAACACAAAACATGGTTGGACATGCTGTCTGAACTGAGCGGGCTTCTAATTCACATTAGACAATTATGAGCACAATCCTAAAGTCCTACAACTCTCATGCCCCAGCCAACCATGTTGGCTGGGGCATACTGGGAGTTTTGGGAGGGGCATACTGGGAGTTTTGGGATGTTTTTCTATCTAAGCATGCATTACGATTGCACCTCAACGTAATTAAGAGCGGGTCTTAATTTTCCACGACTAAAAATAAGTATGTTTTTAGGCAACATTTTACTGTGTTTGTATTTTAATGCAATAAATGTATTTTAAATAAAACAATGTACTTTATTGTATTTTATGTAAAATGACAAGAGATCACATATTGATTGGTGGTCATAAGACTAGTTTAAATTTTAAAAAGCATCTGGCTCATGCAAGTTGAATGGCTAATGCCCATGACAACCAAACATTCTGCACACCTCATGGAGAATGTCCATGTAATCTGTCCATGAATAGGGAATTGTGTACATAGGTGGGAAATGTACACTTCTTCCACAGACAACATAATGTTAAAGTAATAGTAATGATGGTGCCAAGATGTGTAGTATTTGGAAAGGGGTAAATCAAAGGTTAGCCCCTCTGACCTCACCACAAATAGGGCCCAAATCTCATTGCAGTTTGGTCTCTTTTCAAAATGGCTTGGACCCTAAGATCATCCCCGGGGTTGTTCTTCATGAGCCCCTGCCAAAGGAAGTGAGACAGGTGGCTACCAGGAAGAGGGCCTTCTCTGCTGTGGTACCCCAACTGTGGAATGAGATCCCCAGAGAGGCTCGCCTGGCACCTACATTATACTCCTTTAGATGCTAGGTGAAGACCTTTTTATTTTCACGGTATTTTAACAGTTCTTCATTTGATTTTTAACCTTGCTGCTTAAATTTGTATTTTAAATCCATATTAATTTCTGCATGGCTGCTCGGTTTTTATCCTGGTTGTGATTTTATACTGTATTTTAAATTATGTTTTTATACTGTCATTTTATATTTTGAATGGTTTTTATGGTTTTTATGGTTTTAATGTTTGTAAACTGCCCAGAGAGATTTGACTATTGGGCGGTACAGAAATGCAGTAAATAAATAACTCAAGAAATAATTGAGCTGTGGTGTATGTATATGTTCTCCCATCACCAGTATCAAGCATTCTAGGAGGAATATAGCTCTAAATAACGTTCCTGGGAATTTGTACAATTCCAACGTACTACAAGGCTGCTAGAGGCACCACCCTGAAAAATCAGGATTCACACGTAAGATAATGATTCAACTTGAGTTTCTCAGATCAGAACTAATTATCAACTGGAAACATAATGGGTGCAGTCCAGACTTCCTTATACTTATAGAAGACACACAGAAATCAATGGATCTTGAGTCTGGGTCCGATTCATGAACAAGTAATAGGTAGCACTCCCACTCCCCCCATAATTTGCTTCAAATTGGCTCAGACTATGGAACTATTTCTCCACCAGTAGGGCTATAACTGACCTTATTTCTGAGCTACCTTGAGTTAAATTAGAACACTATAATAGCCCCATTTGGCAGGTGGGTGGGTCCTGCACTCTTAGATATTCTGTTATTGCAGCAAGGCAATAACGTAGATGAGAGTACACAAGGTTAGGCAACTGACAGGTGCAAATCTGACACTGCTCACACTTGGGACCTTAGACAGCACTGGAAGTACCAACCTTAAGAATTTTTATTTAGATTCAGGACTATAATTATCCTGCAACTAAGGTGAAATACAAACTACCATGGACCAATTACTAAGGTTTTATAGACTGAGTCCGGATGACACTTTAGGAAACAGAGGGGGGAAGAGGCAACTGTGCACTGTGTTGATTATTGTGTCATGGGGGGGACACACAACGGACACACAATAAACAGTACATTATTTAACAACAGCGAAAAACAATGGGCTACTCCGTTGCTTATCGGAAACCCGTTGCTTATCATGAGGTTGGAACTTTCAGCCATGCAATGGGGGAGGGGCAACATGTCATGTGGGGAGCACCACAAAAATAATGAACCGCCAGTTGCCTCTTCTTCCCTCCATTGCCTAAAGTGTCGTCCGAACTCAGCCACTGTCTAGTTAGGAAGTCTTTCTGAGAGCTCCACCCTCTTAAGTGCTATGCCTGACTTTTAAAGGGTTAGAGCTCTTGTCTTCAGTGGATGGCTTCTTCTGGGTATTTGTGAGGGACTAGGCAGTGTAGAGCTGGTTTGGGGAATGCTCCCCTTGGCCTTCCTGCTCTCTGGAGAAATCTGAGATTCACTTCTTGGAGTCAGATGGTACTTTCTGGGATGGGATGCAGGATCCAAAACAGAGGACCTCAGTTGACAGGGACCAGGGACTGGTTCTGACTCCTTCTTGGACATGTTGCTAGCAAACTCTCAGCCTTATGGATTCTCATTCTGAGGCCATGGTAAGGTGAACCTTCCCCCAGGTCTGTTTGGATTTGATATGTTTTGTTTTCATCTTATGTACTTTAATTGCATTCTTGTACTTCACTTAGGGACCTTCAAGCTGAAGCGTAGTATAAGAATAAACATTTTCTTATTTACTTACAGCTAGAGCAGACCCAAATATTCCTGGTTTCTTACCACTATATCCACAGCTTCATTTATCTACATTTCACCATCCCCTCCAGTTTTATCATGTTTCTTATGCTGATTTCTCCCAAGTACCCCCCCCCCCACAAACCTGAATTCAAAATGTTTTAGAAGGCAGGCAGAAATTTCTTTATTCACACTATATTCGGCTAATTGGCTGACAATTAGAGATGTGTATCATATCGCTAAAATGTCTGATATGGTATGATAAGGTCGTTATCGGACATCTGATTAACAATAACGATATGATAGAAAAACCTTCAATAAATATCCGATCCAAGAATTTTCAGCCCTATTATATAGGATTATTGGACTGCCATATAAATAAACCTATAACTTCTGTATTTTAAAAGTTAGAGTCTTGAAACTTGGTCACAGTGCTTATGGGGTATGCCTAGGTATGTGTATGAAATTTGAGATTGATCCCTCCAACCCTCAATTTTATATGAATTTATTAAAGATCATTTAAGTTCTGACAGGTCAGATTGACAGCTCACCACGTGCGTTCATTCAGACCTGTCAAAAAGTTGCAGGATCTTTAAAAAATTCATATAAAATACAGGGGTGGAGGGATTGATCTGAAATTTGGCACATATGTGTAGCAACATGTGCTAGACATGTGTATGAAATTTGAGATCGATTCCTCCAACTCTCAATTTTATATGAATTTATTAAAGATCATTTCAGTTCTGACAGATCAGAATGACAGCTTTCCACGTGCATTCATTCAGACCTGTCAGAACGGAAATGATCTTTAAAAAATTCATATAAAATCGAGGGTTGGAGGGATCTATCTCAAATGTCATGCACATACTTAGGCATACCCCATAAGCACTGTGACCAAGTTTCAAGCCTCGAAATTTTAAAGAACAGAAATTATAGGCATTTTTTTCTTTAAAAATAGGGCTGCAAAAATATCTTTTTTTCACGATAATTATCATGAAGACGATACGGTTTCACCTACGATATGAATGAAGATGATAATTTTTTGGGTCCAAAATGATGATAACGATAAACGACGATATTTTTTGGCATGCACACCCCTACTATGAACATCAACAGATGGGAGAATCACATTTCCTTACCATCACTTTCCCCCTCTGCTTCTGTCTCACAATATTTCCTCTTTCTTAACACAGAGGAAGAAAGAGGAAGTAAACAATGACCCCAAGGCACATTCAGGGGCCATTTTTATCACACCACTTTTCCTGCACACAGCAGGAAATGGTGGCACATTTAGCATTTTTTTAAAAAAAAATCAAATTTACTGGGGTCTATTTTGTGACAGGAATAAGGCCAGAAGGAGCAGGAGATGTATGGAAGGCGGACAACATCATCAAAAGGACCCACGAACATCCGTACGTGGGCAGTAATGATCGTGTGATAGACCGCTCATCTAATGATGCTCTATAAGGGCAAAAAAAGTCAGAATATGAATACTAAAATGATTACAAAATATAAATAGATGACAGCAGACAGTCATCAAATTTGTTGATTTGGTAGATAATGCCATGCCCTCACCCAGATTTATACCTCATGGTACCACAAGGATCAATGGCATCCATATTTTCCTCTAGTCCACCCTTTTAATGTTGAAATCAATACAATTGCTTCAAACCCATTCAGTGTGCCTCTTCATTTGCTTCCATGCTCTGATCAATATAAGTTCTGTATGCTTTATTATAAACCTGAAAATGGGCTCATTACACTGGAAAACGTTTCCAAGTCAGGCAGTTCCCCCTGTGTAAAGATAGATTGAGACTATTTTCTTGTGGAAATGGGCTCATTTTTAAAGCAAACCTATGCTTTTCATTGAAAATGGTGTTGAACGTATCGATTTATTCTTACAGTCTTATGTAACACAACATCCAACCACCAATTTTAGGAGAAAAAAGGTATTTTTATTTTCAGTTTATATATTGGTGAATTGAAACTCTGTAATTGAAGCCAAGACATGTATAATATTCTTCTGAGTGCTTTTGTAAATTACAACCCCAAATAACAAACTAATGGTCGGGGGGGGGGGGATTTCAATGGGGAATTTAATAAACAGATCTTTTTAGGTTTAAATGCCAAGCTGTTTTTTTTCTATTTCAATATAATATTCATCAAGCCACTATTTAAACAGGAGTATAATCCAATAAGACAAGCAATAATAGTCCAGCAATATACCACTAAAATCAGCAAAAACAATTAAAAACCATTTCAGTCCCATTTCAAACCAGCAGCACCATCATATCTTTCCAAGAAAAATCAAAGAGAACAAGAAAGACAAGAGAAACCAACTAAGCTTTGATTCCCAGTTAAAAGCATGTACTAATGTGGCTCTACATACTTCCATAGAAATAGTGTGTGTGTGTAATCTGAAATATGAAGTTTTATGGTACAATCCTCAATTGGTCAGGAAGGAATAAAGCAAGTGAATCTACCACCTCATCCCGAACGCTGCCAACTCATGCTGGCCAGATCAAAAGGTGTGTGAACTTTGCATTTTAAATTGCCCCCATTGGAAGCATTTTGGGGTGAAATAGTTATGCCAGCATCAGGCCCCTCTCAGGGAGTAGAGCTGCAGATCCAAAGACAGCTCTGACCTGCCCCAGCCCTATTTAAGTTCCCTGTTGCTACTAAGTGTTAATTCACATACTTTAAGTCACATGCTTGATGCTGTACTGCCAACAGCAACAAAGTTATTCAACCTACCATCACCACCTCTGCCGTCCACTGGGATAGGGTAGTTACTACTAGGGATGTGCACGGCCGAAATTATCGTATCGTTATCGGAAATTCCAGTAGAAAAAAATTTGGATCCAATAATATCATAGGTATTCTGTATCGGATCGGATCGGATATCCGATAATTATCAGATTTCCGATATTTAATTTGGAGTGTTTTGCCCTATAGAGTTGCTTTTTGAGACAGAAATGTCTCAAAAAGCTTCTGTATTTTAACTCTAACTTCTGTATTTTAAAATTTAGAGATTTGAAACTTGATCACAGTGCTTATGGAATATGCCTAAGTATGTGTATGAAATTTCAGAACAATCCCTCCACCCCTGTATTTTATATGAATTTTTAAAAGATCGTGCAACTTTTTGACAGCTCTGAATGCATGTGGCTTTAGCTGTCATTCACAGCTGTCAAAAAATTGCACAATCTTTCAAAAAATTATATAAACTACAGGGGTGGAGGGATTGAACTGAAATGTTGCACATATGTGTAGCAACATGTGCTAGACATGTGTGCCAAATTTCAGATCAATCCCTCCAACCCTGTATTTTATATGATTTTTTTTAACGATCATGGTACTTTGAAAACAATTGGGAGGCACAGACAACCACCTGTCAACTAGAACGATCTTTCAAAAATTCATATAAAATTGAGGGTTTGAGCAATTGCTCTGAATTTTTTTTCACAAATGACTAGCAATAGACAAGCTGCACTAAGGGGAAAAAATCAAGTTTCAAACTTTTAAAATAATGAAGTTACAGTGGGTGGGGCATTTGGGGGACCCCCTATAACTTTTTTTATTTTTAAAGATAGGGATATGCAACTTGGGGAGCCAGGACTAGCAACATCCCATCTGCAAAGTCCCACGAGTTTCATGTCTCTATCTTTTAAAATAAAACAGTTACACCCATTTAAGTTCTTTAAGGAAAGTGTATGTGTCTATTGTCTAATACTTTTTTATATAACTTTTCTATTTTTTAAGGTAGAAACTTGAAAGTGGCCCACAGTGCTTATGTGATATGCCTAAGTATGTGTGTGAAATTTCAGAACAATCCCTCCACCCCTGTATTTTATATGAATTTGTGAAAGATCGTGCAACTTTTTGACAGCTCTGAATGCACGTGGCTTTAGCTGTCATTCATAGCTGTCAAAAAGTTGCACGATGTTTCCAAACTTCATGTAAAATACAGGAGTGGAGGGATTGTTCTGAAATTTCATACACATACTTAGGCATATTCCTTAAGCATTGTGACCAAGTTTCAAGTCTCTAACTTTTAAAATACAGAAGTTATAGGTTTATTTATATGATGGTCCAAAAATCTGAAAAAAATCTGATGTAATCGGACAGAAAATTTTCGGATCTGATAATTATCGGAGGTATTTCTATCATAGTGTTATCATTAATCAGATGTCTGATAACGTCATTATCAGATCGTTATCAGACATCGCAACAATACTATACACATCCCTGGTTACTACATTGTGGATTAATAAATAGAAAGTCAAGGTTTTATTTTTCATTATATGACCACAATCCTCCCTTTAAATTGGGTTTGTGTGTCCACATCCCAACTACTATGATATTTTGATGCTTTTCAGAATCCTTTACTTATTTTTGTATTGGGCACCCAAAGATGAAATCAAATAGGAAATTAATACCCTGGTGAACCATTATATTGGACATCAGTAATATACATGAATCCATATACAACAGTTGTTTCACATCACTAATAGAATCCATTAAGTTCTTCTTAAATTACCTTGGCTGATTCGTACTCATGTCCATTCTAGAGATTAGAGATACATTTGTTCAGTTCACATTTTAATGCAAACCTACTCATTTTGCATTTTCAAACCCATCTATGAACCAAAATTCAGTTATCCTTTGAAATTCGCACTTTTCTGAATTTTCCAGTAGAGTTTGCAAATCAAAAAATGTGTATGAAAATGCAAACCTTATGGAAATGGGCACACATAAATGCGCTATTAGTGAAAATTATGTAGGGATGGTTCCAGTGCCTGACTGATCAGGGGTCCAGTAGGCTTCCCCGCACCTGGCCACCCAGATCCCATTTCCCAAGCCACGTGGTGCTCACATGTTCGCTCATCAAGCACCGTGTATTCCAAGAGCACCCTGCAGCTGCCCACTTCTTATTGCAAGCCAGCATTTTTATGGAAGATTTGAGTTCCAGAAGTTGCATATGTCTTATGTATTGCAAAATGGCAGCCATACAGGACCATCTCAGCAGCATTTGAGTTGTAAAAGGGTCTGTTTGGCCCAACGAACAGGGTGGCAGCGGCAACTGGGCAAGTGCTCATGCTAAGCAGGTGCAGGTGAGTCTGTCCATCCCTACAATAATGTTGGAATGCTTAATATTAGAAAAATAGTTTGCAAAAAAAGGTGAATATTACACAAAATTGCAAACAAAAATCTCAAAAGGTTGGGAACATGAGAAACTGAGAGAAATGAAACTGAGAGATTCATCCCTCCCCAGTTCATTCCATTCATTGCAGTATTTCATTGAAAACACACAAGAGTTCTTTACTGAAAATGAATTCTGCAGTGGTCTAAATATGTTAGAATGAGATGGCACTGACTATAAATTGACAGTAATAATGGTTTAGAATTATACATAGACCCACTCACTTATAGGACTTTGATGACACTGAGAATAAGCACGTAATTAGTGAGCCTGGTCAAACACCATTTATTATGGGGCACCGTTTTCCCCTCTGGCCTTGACTTTCTGACCTTGCTGCAACTATGAGCCACTGAATCTGAACCTGCCTTGATCCTGAGCTGTTCTCCCTGACAAAGTAACATGCAAAATATCAGCTCACACAAGGGTGGACACACTTCAGGCTTGGGGGAGCTACATTTTTTTTTTACTGGAACACAGAGATCCACCAACTAGAACCTGGGGGAAAAGACATACACCTAGAATTTAAAAATTCTGAGCCCAGAAATTTGTTGTGAATAACAGAACTGAATGGAGTTCACAGTCTTTTCCCAGTTACTCCTAAGCTTTCCTCATTTCAGCAATATAATTTAGTGGGGGGAGGAGAGTCATTTTGTTGCTGCTATTGTTAAACAACTGGAAGTAAAAAAATCAACCATTGCTGATCTATTGCAAATATCAGCGATTGACCAGTAGCTCCAGATCTACATTCTGCTCACTATTGAGCTAACACTAAAAATGCCACATGTATTGAATGCATAGGCACCTTAAATCTGAGTGAAGAGTTACATTGACCTCACATTGTGGTGGGTTCTACTCAACCCAGACTTCTTCTACAAATAGGGGCTATTGGTTATACTACTGATACTTCTTGGTGGAACAGGACTTCCCCATTTTTTCCTATTCCCTGCAGCCCTCCATGTGCTCTCCAAATCTGCTTTGGGGTCTATGATGTCAGATCCAGTTCTATGTGTTAGGGAACCACTTAGGGATTTTATTATATTAAGTGGTATATAAGTTTCACTATAAATAAATGAAAAATATAAAGAGCCCCATCCATTTTTCCCATCTGAAAAGATAGATGGTAAACATGATAATTCATTGCTTGCCTTGTCCAATTCCTCTGGCAATTCCAGATGTATGCAGTTTTATTAAAGGTCTCAATAGCAAATGCTTGTGCAGTTAGTAATTAATCAGTTGCCCTATTACATCCTAAACATGTGACAATTTGGTTCTGAGTTAAATTCTGTATGCATATAAAAATTATATTTTTCTTGCTTCACAGATGCAAATTACATAACTTGCAAACTGGTCTGATGATATATGAAATATGGAGGGTGGAATCAAATAATAATTTGTACATCTAGATAATTCATTGTAAAGAACATTAGACCCATTCATGATACATACCTCCTTGTGTTGGCCTTCCCTATGGATTATAGTAGGGATGTGCACTCCCAAAAATATTGTATTTTATCGTTATCACCTTCAATAATATCATAGATTAATTGTATCATCTTCACTATAATTATCGGAAATCCGATATTTAATTTGCATCCCCATTGTGCCTTATAGAGCTGGGGTTTTTTTAGAAAAAATGCCTATAACTTCTGTATTTTCAAAGTTACAGGCTTGAAACTTGATCACAATGCTTATGGGGCATGCCTAAGTATGTGCATGAAATTTGAGAACGATCCTTCCAACCCTTGATTTTATATGAATTTATTAAAAAACGTTTAAGTTCTGACAGGTCAAAAGTTGCACGATCTTTCAAAAATTCATATAAAATACAGGGGTGGAGGGATTGATCTGAAATTTGACACATATGTGTAGCAACATGTGCTAGACATGTGTATGAAATTTGAGATCAATCCCGCCAACCCTCGATTTTATATGAAGTTTTTAAAGATCCTGCAACTTTTTGACATGTCTGAATGAACGCACATGGTGAGCTGTCATTCTGACCTGTCAGAACTTAAATGATCTTTAATAAATTCATATAAAGTAGAGGGTTGGAGGGATCGATCTCAAATTTCATACACATACTTAGGCATACCCCATAAGCACTGTGATCAAGTTTCAAGCCTCTAACTTTTAAAATACAGAAGTTATAGGTTTATTTATATGGCAGTCCGATAATCCGATATAATCGGGCTGAAAATTATAGGATCAGATATTTATCGGAGATTTTTCTATCGTATCATTATCATTAAACACATGCATGATAAAGAGCATATCATATCGTTATTGTACATTTTAACGATACGATACACATCCCTAGATTATAGTGCTTTTGTGAGTGACAGACATATCAGTTTTCTGACACAGCACTTAGGGACATGAACTCAGTTGACTTGTGCAGTAGCACCTCTTGGGAATCAATGTAGTAGGTACTCTCTCACACACACACCACCTTGATGACAGGTCTCCCTGTGATTTTTATGCTCAGTTTCAAAGATTGAGGCAGGATTTCAACATATAGTTAAAGAATAAAAGCATACAATATAAACAAAGTATTGTGGAACATTAGAATATATATCACCACTTCTAAGTTCCAACCTAAATAAAGTTATCTTGAGGTGTATTGAGAGATGCTCATTGGATATGGGCTTGTTACTCACAAGGGGAAAAGGTTCTGAATTGTGGGTAAGTTGTTTTATACAGAGGCCCTTTGTACACCATAGGGATGTAGAGGGAGGAGAGTGGGCAATCCCAGAAGTACCTGATTCCAGGATTGCCGCTTTCAATTCACATCATGGGCGCAACGTCCCGGGTTCCTCCTGGGTCATCACATGTTGCGCCTGCCATTTTAGGTTTTTTTAAAAAATCTGGGGAAAGCACATGAGCGCTTCTACACAAAAAGTAAGTTTAAAAAAAACCAGTGAGCGATCAGGCCCCACCCCTTCCCTGCCCTCCCAGGGGTGGCGAAACTGCTGCGAACTCCTCCCCTGATGGGCACGGAGCTACATGGTGCAGCTCCATTCCCATTTGTGCTGCTGCGCTTACTCGCAAGTAAGCGCAGCAGCACTTGGGATGGGTGGCCACATCTTCCGTTGTCTCGGGATGTTCCCGGGACCACAGAAGATTCGGGAATTTCCAGGGATCCCTGGCAAATCTTGTGCCCACCTGCTCTGTCCCTGGGAGTCCCTGTGCATCATTTGGAGTCACAGGAACCAGCCAGGGGGCCATCCCAGGCCACAAGCCTGGTGTAGAAACGGCCTGAGTCAGACCATTGGTCCTTCCAATCCAGTATTGTCAACACTGACTGGCAGTAACTCTGCAGGGTTTTAGGCAGGATTCTTTCCTCACCCTCCTGGAAAAGCCAGAGATTGAGTCTAGGACCTTTTGCAAGCAAAGCATGTGCTCCACCCACTGAGCTTTGGCCCCTTCTTAACATCATTCAGTATGACCTGGTCTTATGGCATTGGCCCATAGATTGTACAGTCAGTAGTGTTTTCTTTGCAAATCTTAAGAGATTACTATGGCCCATTGTGGGCAAAGTAGACCATGTGAAGTTAACAGACAAGCATTGTAAACACAATGGGCTCAATCTCATTGCACAAAATGGTGCTATATGTAGTTAAGGCTTCATGTAATACATGAATCCGAAGACACACTTGTATAAGATGTGGGTTCACTGATCTGCATTAGAGATATCAAGTTTGTAAAGGCAGATTGGTTCTTTGAATTGGATGTGCTATCTCCATTTGGGGACACAGAACACTTTAATTTAGAAATGGATACTTTTACAGCACACCGCTTTCTATGAGTTGCAGGAAAAGAAGTAGATCTCTTGTTTTCCACTGTACAGATGAATCCTGTATTTTATTTTATTTTGTTTCATTTCTATCCTAACTTTCCTCCAAGGACAACATTGTATCCTATGAACAAAGCAAAGCAACACACTGAATGGGATTTGTTATGGAACTGTATGCCCATAACAGATGTTCTGTGACTACAGTGTTCTTTGTCCCATATGGGTTAGTGGACGGGGCCTTTGCTTCAAAAGACATCGCTTGCAAGGTTCCATTTAAGCAATTGCAGTCATGCATCACAGCGGTTATTTCGGGTCAGGGATGGTGTTGACGTTTAGGAAACAGACAACACAGTATTAACTTCATGAAATGTTTCAAGTAGCTCAGCCAGATTTAGTTCTTGTTGTTGAAGCTATTTGGCAGTGATTTCTGAAGTACAGCCATAAAGCATTTTAATATGCAGGCTGAAGTTCTATACAAACTTACCTGAGAGTACATCCCATTGAACTCAATGGGACTTATTGCTGAATAGAAATGCTTAGGATTACATTGTCTGTATAATTCTCTTTTTTGAGAAACACACACACATACACACACACACCTTTATGGAAAAAGAGCACGGATCTTTCATTTAGAACTCTGAGCTGTAATTCAGACATGTAATTTCATTTGGCTTTCTTGATAAACCTTTTACTTATTCTAAGATAATTGTTCCTCTTTCCTTTCCAATCAATAGAAACACTCCTGTAACTAAATGTTTGCCATAATAAAAGAAATGTTCCTCCGTATTGTATTTCTCTCCACACCTATAGTAGGGACATGAAAGGTAATTTTTCTTCTTAAAGTCTTGTATGGAAGAAAGCTCTCTATATTGCTAATGAGGTGTGGGACGCACCCAGCATATTTAACTCAAGGTGCTGAAGCAGTTAATAGCAAAAAAGGTATTTTTGAGGAGAGAGGCTGCTGCAAGGAATAAATAATTCATTGGCACTTTTCCTTTATGACATTTGAAAACATGTGTAGAGCCTGCTTGGTTTTAAAGTCACAGTTAAGCTACTTGATCAGCTAAGTGTCAACATTACCAACGTATCTCTTCTTACTGACATAACATTTACAAAATTCTGCTACTATATAAGTGTCTACTTAATCAAGAGAACTATATGTTCTTTCTATTCCTGTGAGATACGTTGTCTTCAACAGGCCAGGCACACCATTTCCAGAGGACAAAGCTGCAAACAATGCAGACTATCAGATGCAGAAGAAGGCAATCTGGACTTAGCACATTCTTCACTCAGCTAGAGGGAAATTGTTTCAGTTGTGTTTGCTATGGACAGAATGGCATGATGAACCTGACCCATAAGCACTTTGCAGATGCACTGGCCATATGGTCACTGAAAGTGGGAGTTGGGCCCTGCCAGCTATGCATATCCCCAACGTCACCCCAATGTCGCATTCTCTGACATTCAAGCATTCAATGGAAAGTTCCCCTACTATCTCCCCTACTATCTCCCCTACTGTCTACTACAGGGGTGCCAACTTGTAGCTCTCTAGTTTTTTGGCCTACAATTCCCATCACCCTAACTATTGGCTATGCTGGCTAGGTTTGATGGGAATTGTAGACCCAAACATCTGGAGGAACACAAAATGAGAGAATAATCTCAGGATGCTGTAAACAAATCTATTGCTGAATAGCCCGACGCGTTTCATCCTCTTGCTTTTCATTAGGCCTTCTTCAAGGGGTTGTAGCAATGTTTGCCATTACAAGACAATTTGTTGTTAATAATTTCTGCATACATTGTTACAACCCCTTGAAGAAGGCCTAATAAATAGCAAGAGGCTTTTGGGCTTTTCAACAATAAAATTCATTTACAGCATCCTGAAATTATTCTCTGTTTTTGTGTTCGTCTTGGATACCTACCAGCCTTGAACCCAAAAGATCTGGAGGACCAGAAGTCACCCACTCTGTGTAGTGGAGGAGTGGCTTTATCTTGCCAATAGCTAAAATTATTAACTTGTATTAATGGTGTGCTTGGCGTAACGCAGTGCGAACGGAAAATAATAATAATTGCTATTTCTCTTCCATTACAAAATGTTTTGAGGCTGGGCTCTCCTAGACGGTGAACAGCCTAATTAATTTTGGCTTTCCTTGCCTAGAGGTTGAACCGTTATCTTGCTGTAATCAGGGGTTTTAATCACTTCATAGCTGCCATGACAACCATGGACTGCCCTATGTGTTGAAGGTCCAACAGATGTAGCTGGTCACACGCAGGATTTATTATTGTGCTTTGGCCTGGGGAAAAGGTGATACATAAATAAATACTGTAAGAAGAATCTGATAGAGTAATAGTGCTCATTAGCAGCCATCTTTGAATAGAGCTAAGAGTGTAGCCCACACTTTCATCTTCAAATAGAAAGAACACATGTGTTGAGAGCAGGATGGAAAGAAAGCACCACTTACTTTCTTTCTTTCATTTCTGCTCTGGCCATTAAAAATGAGGTTTTATAACATGTTTTTTCTTCTACTACTTCTGAGGTATCACTGTTTCAGTGAAAAAGGCAGAAAAATTGTCAGGGAATTAGCAACATAATCAATATCCCCCAGATACTTGCTTTAGATGTGGCAACATTTTTTAAAGCAATATTTCAGAAAAATAGTTGCCCTGGATTAGGGTTAAGTAATGACATTAGAAGGAGAGACCACCATGCTGCTAAGGCCAGTCTTGCTGCCCCTGATAATAATAATAATAATAATAATAATAATAATAATAATAATAACAACATTACACTTCTATACCATCCCATAGCTGAAGCAGATGGGTGGTTTACCAAAATTAAAAACCATGAAAATACATTATATGAAGTGCAAAGCCACTTATGTAAAACCATATAAACAGACAGCCCATACAAAGACAACATATATCTAAAATAATTTCAAATCATCAAGGATAAGACAAATCCAAATGTGATTAAAAATCATCATATGCTGCCAGATATCTGAGAGAAGAGCAAGGTCTTAACCTGGCACCGAAAAGATAATAATGTTGGCACTGAGCAGGCCTCATTAGAGAGATCATTCCATAATTGCGGGGCCACCACCAAGAAGGCTCTCTCCCTTGTTGTCGCCTTCCAAGTCTCCTTGGAGGAGGCACCTGGAGAAAAGAAAGGAAAAGAAAGGGAAGATTCCTAAGCCACTTCATCTTTAAAGGTAAGCCCACTCCAACCTGAACCTTTTGAGAATTCACCCTCGCCCAAAATTGTCAATTGTCACTCTATTTACAATGGAATGAATGGTCCAGTGTCTGTGTCTGTCTGTAGGGGGTGGGTGGCCCAGTCCTACTGCAGTTTGGAGTGACACACACACACACACACACACACAAATACTGTTACCTCCAGCTAATCTTGACAACACCTGTAAAACTGTTACTCCCTTTCTAAGTAGTAACCAGTTTGTCTTACACTGTCAAACTTGCTGCTCCCAAGGGGTGGCACCTCCCTTATAAGGCCACCACAAGGTGCTGACCCTTTCTCTGACCCTATTCTGGAAGGGTGGGGTAAACCCACCCACCCCTATCTGCAGTCATAGAAAGGGTTGTGGAGTTATTTACCAGCAAGGTTTGGAGCAATGAAACAATAATTGGGAAACAGAAAGCTCCTATTTCTCATACATTTTGCCTGTTTAACTCTTTTATGGGATAATTCAAATTTCAGCACCCCTAATTTAAATTATATGGGGATGGTCTGAAACTCTGTTGTATTAGATTTGCTGTGGAATTTTAGCCAGACTGGAGCAGAGTTACCTTCTATTTCCTTTAAAAATCAAGACACCATAATTCTACGTAGGAGGCAGCTTTTTATGCTTCAAAGCTCCTGTAATAGTATTCTAATAGTATTATATTCCATAGGTGTTAAATACACCCTTTATGCTTTTGTTGCTCCACAGAGAACATGCAGATCAAAATAGCATTATTTATTACATAAAGAATGCTGATTATTTGGTCACTCTCTTTAGTAGGTTAGTAAAACATCTCATATTGAAATGGGATTTGATTAAGTATAACATGTTCTTGAGCCTATCTACACTATTGCTTTAAAATGGTTTAAAACAGTTTATAACAGTTTTGAGAACTGTTGGGGCCCAGGACACACTCCATATACAGTTTTCAAAACGTTCTCAAAGTGTTTTATCCTGCGTGTGTAGATAGGCTCCTTGTAGGCTGAGAGATGGGATATGGGATATGGGAGCTCACCAATATCCAAATTCAAGTCTTAATAATAACTGCTCTTATACGTTTCAGATTTGGCTACTATGAATTAGGTTATATATTTTCCATGATGTTTCCGATATTATTTTTATTGAAAAGGGGAGTGGGGTGAGCAGAAAGAACATTCAGGAGTGAGAAATTTCACAAAACATTTGCTCTGGTATAACTAAGTGGTAGATAGTTATTAAGCTATTATTATTGGTGCTTAAGAATTTCTAATGTAATCACGATAAAAACCATCATTGGCATATATAGTCCTGGGAATAGCTGGAGGAAAAAATGAGTTTTCCTATCTATTTTGCATGGGAAATTGCATTTAAAATCCTAATGGATGCACATTTTTACAATGTTTAGTGACATATTCCAAAAACTGTGGAAGCATAACCCTGCACTATCAGTGAACAAAACATTGACTACATGTAACAATTCCCTTACATGTTCCAAACTTCTTATGATCTATGAATAAAATCAGAGGCTGAAAAATATAATTCTGATTTTCATTGTTCTATGCAGCTTACCAATCAAACAATTGTAAGAAAATTAAAATATCAAAAAATCTCTCAACAGACAGAATTCAGATACAGCAAGCTCCAGAGAACAGAGATGGGCAAGTGTTCCAAAGCTCCCTTCAGATTAACTTGGAAATTACCAGAGTTTTTGGGGGTGGGTGGGGTGGGGAGATGGCTCCAAGAGGCAGTTGTAACCTGCCAATCTACAATGTATCCTTGGTAACAACGTTTTTTTGAGTCATTTCTTAGTTGATGTCACCATGAATGAAACTATTATATCATGATTGTTACATGACGTGGCTTGTTACACAAGCCACCTCATGGATCACATGGTTCGCCCTTGTGCACATGATTTTTTTCTTACAGAAGCCCTATTTCTGCCCTGTCGGCATGACTCAGATGGGAGGATGCATTTGTGGGCAGGGAGGAGGAAGAAATGATGCTGCATATGCATTGGGCATGTGTACAGCATTAAGAGTAGGATGGGGTAAGCCTATAAAGGTATGCTCCCCACATTCCCCGGCCTCTTTCACTTTCTGGCTCCCACCCTATATCTAGTATGGGTATAGTCAGTTGCTCCCTTTGGGGGTGCTGAGTAGGAATTTTACCTGCCACAGATCAGCTCTAGTGTACAGATTTTTTGCCTACTCCATACTGGTATTTAATATAGTCAAGGGTGGGTAAATAGGTAGTTTGGAATGAGCAGGATTGTGCGGGAATCTTAGGAGATCAGAAGAGGTTAGGTGACCACTCATTGGCATCTTATGGCGATTGGCAAGTTCTGAGGCCTGATACTCGAGGGCTGTGTGGCTCACGAGTCAGGATATATGTCTTACCTTTGTGGACCTCTCTGTGTCACCTACTCAGAGTTGTGCAGCTCTGGGCAATGGTGACATGGGGTGGCTCCTTCCAAGCATGCAAGTGTAGCTCAAGAAAGGAGGTAGATTTTACCCTACTCCTGACCCATAACACAGGCTAATTGCATAGAGAAAGGATTAATTCAATTCCCACACTCTCACGTGCAGATCCAGGGAGGGGGGAATTACCCAATTAAATAAAGAGGCCCTAATTATCCCAAACTCTGGTGTCTATGTCATTATTTCTGAACTTCATTCTCAATCCGCAAATAGTGGATGCAGGGTAGGCATGGGGTGGTAGAGGGATGCAGATCCAGGGAGGGGGGAATTACCCAATTAAATAAAGAGGCCCTAGTTATCCCAAGCTCTGGTGTCTGTGTCATTATTTCTGAACTTCATTCTCAATCCGCAAATAGTGGATGCAGGGTAGGCATGGGGTGGTAGAGGGATTTTAGACCCCTTGCACTGACAATTTGAATGGGGGGAAGCCTTCCATCTTCTCATCCTATCCTCCATACCAGGGTCTAATCTTGATAAGCCCTCTAGATATGCAAGTAAAATTGAGCTTTCAATAACAAAATCTGTGATTAACATCACATATAGTTTAGCCCTGAGTTTCAGGGCTGACCCAACCAATTTTTCTCCCTAAAATGGAGTCCACATGCCCCTTTAACTTCCATTGTTGTGCCTCCTGAAGCAGTTGCTTTACTCTGCAGCATGACAGGATTGGCCCTGCTCAGGTGGGTAGATCTGCAACTTTGCAAGCTAAGATCACATTGAAATAATCACAGGATCCATTCCTGTGGCCTGTGTAAATTGCCCTGCAGTTCACAGAATGAAAATAAAGACAGGAGGGTCTTCCATCAAAAGTGCAAAAGAAAGAAAGAATTAAGAATACAACACTATGGCCAGATCTGCACCAAGCAGGATATGACACTTTGAAAACAGTTTGTATATGGACTGTGTCTTGGGCCCCAACAGTTGTCACTACCGTTTTAAAGCAGCAGTGTAGATCCTGTCTGTGACTGAAGTACATAGTTTTTCTGGATACATGTGTTTGTTTATTAATGGTGCAATGTTATCCATGTTTATTCAGGCACAAGCCCAATTGTCTTCAATGGGATTTACTCTTGTGTAAGTGTGCACAGGATGGCAGCCTAAGAGCCTAGGTACACTACTGCTTTAAAACGGTTTAAAAGGGTTTGTAACAGTTTTGACAACTGTTGGAGCCCAGGACACACTTCATATACAATTTTCAAAACATTTTCAAAGTACTTTATCCTGCATGTGTAGATAGGCTCTGTGTCTGCTTAGTATTCTGTTTGGAAATCATTGTGCTTTTATTTCTTTAAATAACTACTGGAAATCTAATTCCAGATAATTATTTAGGAAAAGTGAATACTTGAGCCTGTACTACTACTGGCTTAGGAGTTATATGGAGGGGAGGAAAGGAGAGTAGAACAGCAGCTCTTAGTATTATTAACTCGGACAAGGATCAGTACAGATTTGGTCCTGTACCAGACACTTGAACAGGTACTGTACAATAATTACCTGCCATTTCTTTTATCTTCCCATGTTTCTTACAATAGCTGGCAGTATTGCTATAGGTAAGTTCACATGAGAATTTCTACTCAAAGCACAGGAAAATGCTTTTTATCCCCAAAACTGCATGAAACAAAAAGAAGCCAAGAACTGCCTAAACTTCAAAGAGGCTATTTTTTGTCCAATTTAGCTTCAGAAAAAACACTTCAATTCATTTCCCCTCTTAAAATATACCCCGTGTGTCCCCACCCCAATTTTATTTTCCTTTTCACATATTATTGTTAGGAATAGTCATTACAAAATGCAAAGGCACAAAACTGAATGCAGTGTGGCACTGTGGATGAAGAGATCTTGAAGTTTTGACCTAAGTAACCCAGGTTCAAATCCCTACTCAAACATTGTCAATTGCCTTGAACAGGGCACATTTTGTTGTATTTGTTAAAGATCATGTTCATAAGGGTACTTCCTTAACTGACCTCCTTTGTACAACCTTCTTGCAAACTGCCGTATTTGGGCAAAACAATTTTATCCAAATGGCTGCATAATATAATGGTAATGTGGCAGAAATTAAGATAATATAATAGATATTAAGAAATTATTTCATAAGAACTTTGTAGAATATGTATGTATTCTTTGTAGCTATGCATTCCTGAATTACCTCCAGAAGTAGAAGTAGAATTAATGTTAATTTTCAGTTTCTGTGTAAGCTCTCTTGTCTATAATGCACCTTCCTTATTATATCTTTATTTTCTACCATCATTATATAACTCAGATGTTCTTTGTACAATACAGCAGCAGCAGCAGCAGAATGGGAGCAACTTTTTTATGGTGCTGTGGTAACATTTTAAAATCCAGAAAGTTTGGAGGTTTCATTGCACAGATCTTACTGATCCAATTATTACCCTTCCATAAGAACAACTTATGCAATTGTCCCTCACACATGGTGTCTGGCATTGAAACATTATAGAATCAATGTGGGAAGAATCACAGAACAGTGTGCCACCGTTCCGCTACTATAGAGAATATCAGATAACACTCAAATGCACCTATTCAACTTCAGTTTCAAATGCTTCTATTCAATCGGTGAGTAAGTACTGCCATGATCTTGCTTTAGCCAATATGAAACTTGAAATCACCATGAAATCATTCAATTTTTTTTTAAAAAATAATGTGATGATAATGGGTTGGATTCAGACTTAGTTGTACTTAGAGATAGACCCACTTAAATCAATGGGAAGTCAGTTAGTCATGACGAACTTTCCATGTTTTATAAAGCTGGAATGTTGAGTCATTCCTACTATACAGAAGCCCCATCTTGAATGAAAAGAAACCATTGTTTTTCACACAAACCTCCCCTCCCATCACCTATTAGAGAGGGATAATGAACTTCACAAAATCCCTATATTGCCATTCAGCCCGGAAAAACTGGAGTAACTAAGACATTTCAGACAAACCCAAGCAAACAACAACTCCATTTAAACATCTTCATTTGTAAAACTCTTAGACTTCAAAGAGATTGGTCAGAAAAATGGAGGATGAGGAATAAAGGTCAGATCTTAGGTTGTAAAGTGTAAATTATATCTGTTTTGGGCACAATTAATTTATGCCGTTGGTGTCGGAAGGCAATTTGCTCTGCCGGATAGAAGGCATAAAATAATTTGCATCACTGCCCAGTGTATCAGACTATCCTGTTTGACCTTGTTATTGATGAACTGCAGGGAATGTCTGTGTCAAGTAGAATGTTAATCTATGAACACCACAGGTGGGAGAAATATAAAGACAAGGTTGCCTTTGTTTTCCTGAAGTGTCACCCTTTGTGAAAGCAAACATACATGAACATTTTATTCCAGAGTTTATGGACAAAAAAAAAGGTTTTAAATGGAAAGCCTATAAAATATAGTAAAATTATAATAGTGTAGTAAAGTTTGGGCATGAAATCAATTTTTGAATGTCATTTTCTGCTCTATTTTCTCCAAAGTTAGTTGCCCTAGCTCAAGAATGGCAGTCAAGATAACTGTA
This sequence comes from Anniella stebbinsi, assembly GCA_029215795.1. Lineage (NCBI taxonomy): Eukaryota > Metazoa > Chordata > Lepidosauria > Squamata > Anniellidae > Anniella > Anniella stebbinsi. The sequence goes on from JARDYH010000003.1 coordinate 55,231,786, forward strand.
GTGTTTGGAGAGCTGAAATGCTTTCCCCCCTACCATTTCTACAAGTTCTAGATATTGGATAATAATAATCTCCTTCAAATTTGTTTTTTTTTCTGTCCATGTCAACATGAATACTGGAAATTGGCCATTTTCACAAGAAAATGATCATGGTTGTAGGTTAAGCCTGGAGACCATGGTCAACTGATCTCTAAAACATTACTACCTCAGCACAACAGTAAACCAAAATAACAAACCCTAAATATTTTAATTCTATTTACATTTTGGTTCCAGCAAGCAAAGACTTATTAAAAATGTTCACAGACTTTTTAAATTACCTGCATGTTGCTTTCGTTCTGCTTTGTGTTTGTTTTTCTATTTCTGCTGTTTTTAGGCTCCTCTTTTATAATGTGGCGTTTTGATGTTTGCTTTAATGTTTTTGTTTTAATTTGCTTTATTGTAATTTTAACTTTTTGTAAGCTGGTTATAAATCTACTTCAGGGATTTATAACCTTGAAGTACGGGTTATAAATCCCTTAAACAAATAAATCTGTTGTCACTAATGGTTTATTCACACAACCTTCATGAGTTTGTGGAAGGCACAGTTTTTGGTCACCCTGTACTGACTTTCAGCCACACCAAGCTTCATATGATGTACCTTCTCATAGGGTCCTTGTTTTCTATAAATATTATTACCATCACCTATTTATTTTATCTAAACTTTCACATCTGTCACCATTTGAAAATGTAATAACCTGGAGCAATAATTCCAGAACCTCCCCAAAAGAAATTGCAAATGGTCCCTGATATGGTCCAAAAGAGAGACAATTGATGGGATTAAGGACTGGTGATAGAGAGCTGTTGGTAAGAGATTCTACAATTACAAGAGTTGCGGAAACTTGACATCAAGAGGAAAGCTGAGTAACTGATCAGTGTCTCATGAGGCACATGATGCAGCCACATTGCTGAAGCTAAGCAGGTCTATGTCTGATCACTCCCTGGATGGGAAACTGCCTGGAAACCTCAAATACACCACTTTGCATTTGATGATGGAAGAAAGGTGGGATATAATTGTAAGAAATAAATAAGCATGCTGAGATTGTTACATCATTTCCAATGCTAGCATAGCAACCATATTTGAATGACTCTTTTGTCCTGTTGCCATTAAATTCCAGTATTTGCAATCCATTGTTCAGAAAGAGGAAACATAAATTCAAAGTGTGCTTCATTTTCTTGGTTCAGCAACATTAGTATTGGTATGTATTCCATAACCTCCAGACAGTTGTATAACTATTTCCCCAAAGACACTGGAATATGAAACAATGACCTCACAAAAGAGCCAATTATGCATACTGAAGTGGCCTTTCAAATGAAGATTTAAAAGTCTGCACTCTGGAGCTGTGTACAAGTGTTCCTGGGATTTCAGAGGCCAAGAACAGTAGGTTGAGTCCAGACTTATTCATGGTTAGGACAGACCCATTGAAAACAATCATGACTGATTTGTCCCACTGATTTCACAGGATCTACTCTTTGGATGACTAAATCTGGAGTCAACTGTAGAATTCTGAACACTGCACTGATGCCAGGTTTTGACCTGCGCCTCATCTACAAGAATTCGCCTTTACGCCTGGTTAGGCGATTATGCGCATATTCGCAGAAGCGCATTTACTCCTAATACCTCTGTACGAGAGGCAGCGAAGCGCATTACTGGACGACCGAAAAGTGATTTAAACTGTTGACATGCGGAGAATCGCTTGTTCACATAGTCAAAATGCGCTTTAACGGCCGGAGCAAAATAAAACTTGCTATTTTACGCGCATTTGATAATGCGCATAATCGGAGAGAAAACACGCCTCTATGCCCGATTTGCGCTCCGTTCTTGTAGAGGTAAATTTTTTAATGCGCCTTGAAAGAGCTTTAAATGCCTCTTGTAGAGGCAGCCCTGGTTAATCTCAATCTCAAATTAACACAAGGTCTTTAAAACTTGGTGAAATTTAAGTTGTCACAGTTAAATTTATGGTGAACTGGGAGGTGTTTGATTACTTCGCCATGTCAACATACATGGGTCTCAACTAATCTATTGATGTTGTATCACTTACTCTTTATAGGTACTGATTCTAATAGCCTATTTCCCACTCCTGTCTTTATCGCTTTGATTCAACACTTGTACTTCAACAAGTCTCCAAGGAATAAACCCTTTATTAATACTCCAATAGTTCCATAGGAAAATATACTGCCCATATCTCCTACACTAGTACAATAGTCTTTTTTCCTATAGCTTGTCAAATCCTAAATACCCAGTTCCTTCCCTCTCATATCCTGGTAAATTTACATATGTAACAGTATGACATGTTTATGTATTCAAATCCAAGGCTTTGCTTGCTAAGACCTTTAAAAAAATCTTTCTCCAAGGGCTATTGAATAATAGCAATCTGATTGTATATAACAACTTTCATTGAGGCCATTCTTTAAATGTAACAGGTTTACTCATAAGTGATCACCAGTGATTATCTAGGAGGTACTGGGCTTTGTAATCTGGCTTTATCACTTTGAAATATTTTTGAGCATCACTCCTACTTCCAAGATAAACTTCATTTTGATAGAATATAATATGCAAGTGTTTGCAAACTTACAACATATCATTATGGAGCAGCTCATTACAATAATTCCTAAGCACCCAATTTTCCAAACCTATATTGGCATAAAATTTATGACTTTTTTGTTACATCATTTTATGAAACTGTTAGGTCAACTGGAGGCCACAAAACATTTCCTAAGCTATGAATATCAAAACCCCAAATTAATATTAAACGGAATGTCATAAAACTGCATAAAATATAACTATTTAAATCAGTTTATCAGGAATGAGTCTGCATAGATGAGACTTGCTTTATATTATCATATACATAGCAAATTATCCAAGAACTATTATTGCCATCCTTAGAAAGTCTCAAGTGTATATTTAACAACAGCAATGCATTTTGTGTTGGCAATCATGCAACTGTTGCCTCTAAAAACAACAAATGAGAGTTATCACTCTAATGAATCCTACAGGAATTCTTGTATCTTCTATGAAATATTTTTCTCCTCTAAAAATCTTAGGAATTATACCATTCTTGGTAATTGCCTGGAAAATGTTCTATGTGCAGATCTCATTTGCACTTTTCCGCCCATTTGGAACACTCCACAGCTCCCACACCATTCCAATTATCAACTGGAAAAACCGTGATATTTACAACTCTTGCCAGCAAGATAAGCGAATACATCATTAAGGTACATACATTTGGGAAGTTCACAGAACATAGTAATTTATTTCTGCAAAATGTTAAATCTGCATTCCATTGGCTCAAGAAACAACAATTAGAAATAACTGCCAAAAAGTGTAACGATACATTTTTGCAACCTAAAAAACTGGGTTAACCAATGAAATTAATGGGCTGAGAATAGTGGCACAGAGTCACAGTTGAAGTGAGGAGATAATGTCAAATTGTGCAGCACAGATCAGCAGAGACTTTTCTTGAGGAAATGAAAGAAGTACTGTAGGTAGGTGTGGGTATCAACAGCAATAGACAGAGGAATGCCATATAGAAAGGTAGTATAATTCCATTTTTCTTTCATAGATCTACTTATGGTTATATTGTCATGGATGAAGAGAATGCCAAGCTACATCATATAAAGCCCAATCCAACTGAAGCTGGTGCCAAACAGAGACCAGAGGCAGCTGCAGGTTGGAGCCTCAACTTCAGAGGCAGTGGACAATTAGTTTGCCATGTCTGTGCCCATGTTACACTCTTATAAATATGATCACGCTAGGGCAGTTGCAAGCCAGCCTCAAAGCATGCAAGATGCCTGTTAGCTCATTTATTTATTTATTACATTTTTATACTGCCCACTAGCCAAAGCTCTCTTGGTGTTTCACAACAATTAAACACAAAATACAACATGATCAAACAATATAAAAATGTAAAAGTTTAAAAATAAAGTATAAAATAGATATCAAAACAAAACCTAGCAGCAGTGTAAAGATTTAAAACTCAGTAACACATTTAAAGCAACAAAAATGTAAAGACTAAAATGACTGGGAAAATAAGGGCGCACCTGGTGGCACAACATTGGTGCCAGGAAGCCTCTCCAGGAGCTTATTCTGTAACAGAAAGGTCCTCTGCTTTGTAACCACTAGCCTCAGTTCCTTTGGTGGGGGCCCCTGGAGAATTGCTGCTGAAGACTATCTTCAGGTCCAGGCATGCATATATGGGAGGAGACAATCCTTCCGGTAACTTGGCCCCACGTCATTTAGGGTTCTGAAGGTTAATACTCACACTTTGAATTAGGCCTCGAAATGGACTGGCAGCCAGTGCAGATGGAAAAATATTCACATAATATTATCACATTGTTACTGGGGTCTGACCAATCTTTTTGCTCTATTTGGGAACAGTTGGAGTTTCAAGACTATTTTCAAAGGCAATCCAATGTATAATGCATTGCAGTAATCCAGATGAGAGATTACCAGGACATGGATAACTGTAGTTTGGCTATCTCTATTCAGATAAGGACAATTGGTATATCAGCTAAATTGATAAAAGGTACTCCATGCCACCGAGTCCACCTGTGCCTCTAGTGACAGTGCTGGAGGCAAGAGCACCACCACACTATGAATCTGATCCTTTAAGGGGAGTTCAATCCCCTCCAGAAGAGGTTGAACATAATTTAGGCAGGCAGATAAGTCACGCACTAATGGTATATCCATCTTGTCTTAATTGAATCTAGGGGTGTGCACAGACCCCCCCGGATTGGATCGGGACCCGGATTGGGACCTCCAATTTTGTCCCGGATTGGATCGGACAAAATTGGAGGCCCCCCGGACCGGATCGGGCCCGATCCTGATCCAAAAATTAGACATCCAATTTTTGGATCGGCCGCCATTCCCCCCCCCCCCCAGACTTGCATTGGGGGAAAGAAAGCTTTCCCCCAATGCAAGCCTATGAGGAAAAAATTGTGGTGGGTGGGTGAGGGGGGCCTAACTCCCTCCTCCCCCCGGGGCCGTCCACTGTGGATGGCCCTGGCAGGTAAGCCCCTTCCCCTGCGCCCCTTACCCCCCCGGGGCCGTCCACTTCCATCCGCTGGCGCCCGCAGGCGCTAGCGGATGGAAGCAGATGGCCCCGGGGGGGTAAGCCCCCTCCCCCTGCTTACCTTCTGTGGCCGTCCACTCCCGTCCGCTGCTGGCCACTACTGTGAGCAGGCTTCGCGGCTTGCCCCTAGGTAGCGCGCCAGGTGATCATCAGGTGATGATCACCTGGTGTGCTACCTAGGGGCAGGCCGCAAAGCCTGCTCGCAGTAGCGGCCAGCGGCGGACAGGAGTGGACGGCCACGGAAGGTAAGTGGTCCACGGGGCCCCCTCCCCCCTGCTTACCTTCCGGGGACGTCCGCTCCTGTCTGCCACTGGCCGCTGCTGCGAGCAGGCTTCGCAGCCTGCTTCTGAGTAGCGCGCCAGCTGATGACATCACCTGGCACGCTACCTAGGGGCAGGCCATGAAGCCTGCTTGCAGTTGCGGCCAGCGGCGGACGTGAGCAGACGGCCACGGAAGGTAAGCCCCCTGCCCCCGTTGTCCGCTTCCATTGGCGGGCGCCTGCTGCCGCCCGCCAATGGAAGCGGTGGCAGGCACCAGCGGGCGCCCGCTGATCCTCCGATCCGGATCGGGACCTTTCCGGATCGGATCAGATTGAACGATCCAGCGGTGAGATCTGTAATCGGATAATTGTATCCAATTTCCCCTGGATCGGATCCGGATCGTGGATCGGACCCGATCCAGTGCACACCCCTAATTGAATCTCATGTTTTTGGTCCTCATCCAGTCCATTGCTGTGCCAGGCAATGATTCAGAACAGCCACTGGATATGATAAAAAGGAGAAGCAGAGCTGGATGCCATACACATATTGATGACACTTCAGCCCACATCTCTGGATAACCTCCCATATTGGTTTCATGAAGACATTGAACAGCATGGATGATAGGACAGAGCCCTGTGGAACCCCATAATATAGCAACTGTTGTGCTTACATTTGAGATGGAGGAGGAAGCAAAAGCTGAGTGTAGCCATATGCGTACTCTGGATTTCAGGAAAGCCAATTTTAATGAACTCAGAACTATGGTATGTAAATTCCCATGGCAAGTGACCCTAATGAGAAAAGGAGTCCAAAATGGGTGGGAGTTTTTTAAAAAGGAAATTTTAAAGGCACAATTACAAACAATTCCAACAAGAAAAAAAGAAAGAAGACAACAGAAGAAACCAATGTGGCTCCACAAAAAGCTTAGAGATGGCCTGAAAACAAAAAAAGGATACATATAGGAAGTGGAAGGAAGGCCAGGCTACAAAAGAAGAGTACAGACAGGTAATGGCATCAGGAAGGCTAAAGCTAAGAATGAGCTGAGACTAGTGAGGGATGCTAAAAGCACTAAAAAGGCTTTCTTCAGATACATGAATAGTAAAAAGACAGGGAAAAGAAATGGTAGTTCAACTGCTTAATAAGGATGGCAAATTGATAACAGACGACAAAGAAAAGGCTGAAGTGCTCAATTCTTAGTTTGCCTTAATCTTCTCCCAAAAGCGGATCTATTACACCCCCTGGAAAAAGTGAAGTACAAGCTGAAGGGGCAGGACTGCAGTTTGAGATTGATAAACAAATGGGCAAGGAACATCTAATTTCTTTGAACGAGTTCAAATCTCCAGGACCCGTTGAACTGCATCCTGGAGAAATAAAGGAGCTAGCAGAAGAACTCTCAGAACCACTGACTATTATCTGTGCGAGGTGAAGTGCTGGATGACTGGAGGAGAGCTAATGTTGTTCCTATCTTCAAAAAGGGCAAACATCCATCCCTGGGAAATTTTTGGAGCAGATATATCATTTAAAAAATAAAAACATAGTTCTGAACTACTGTGGTTGAAAGAAACATAGTTTTAAAAAATAAAATAAAAAAGTAGTCCCAGATAGATTCCAATTAGGAAAAAGTTATTTTTAATTATTGCCAACCAACTGGGTTAATTGTTGTTGTTGTTGTTTTCAAATTCTTTGCCATTTTATGGAAATACATCTCTGGAATAATGGCAGGTTCTTATAATAATTATAGTAATAAATTTCACTCTGCTAAACACATCTGTTACCATGCTTCCTAGGGACACATGTCCTTAAATGTGTCTGCACAGTGCTTCTCCTTGTTAGGGAATAGGCCTTTCTGAAATATGAATGGCTGAGCAGATTTTGCTCAAATGTAGCACTAGAAGAACAATTTCCCAGTTTGACCTAGCCTCTATTCCAGATAATAGATTGCTACCCATATGACAGAACAGGCCCAGAACTAGAATGTTTGTCTAAAACAGTTAGGCTAGGCTGACCAGATAAAATCCAGGTCAGGGCTCATGTAACTTTAACAGTTGTAGAGAAAAGGGAATTTCAGCCAGTGTCATTTGTATGCAATTAGTTCCTGGTGATATTCCTCTTCATCACAACAGTATAGTTGTTGTGACCATATACAAAAGTAGAGTGACCATATACAAAAGAAGGCAGGGCTCCTGCAACTTTAACGGTTGTGATGAAGAGGGAATATCACCAGGAACTAATTGCATACAAATGACACTGGATGAAATTCCCTTTTCTCTACAATTGTTAAAGTTACATGAGCCCTGACCTGGATTTTATCTGGTCACCCAAAACACAAAGGAGCTGAATGTATGTAATGGAGACTATTTAGTCAAGATAATGGCAACAAAGAGCCTATCTACACTACTGCTTTAAAACAGTTTAAAAAGGTTTATAATGGTTTATAACAGTAGTGACAACTGTTGGGGCCCAGGACACACTCCATATACAGTTTTCAAAGTGTTGTATCCTGCTTGGTGTAGATAGGCCCAGAGACAAGAGAAAATCAGAACTTTTCAAAAAAACAGCAATAGCAACACCTTTGTACAATGCACAGTGTAACCTCGGTTGCTGAGAAAGGAGAGATGGAGAAAGTAAGAAGGAGGAGAAAAGGCAGAAAAAGAAAAAAAAGAGGGGAATTATACTACTAATCTTTATAGACTGTCTGCTTCTTGGTGAGAAGGTGCAAAGGTGCAGAGTTAGATGCACGGACAAGGTTCACAGACTCTGGAGAGAGTGGGGGAGGAAAGGTTTAGTAAAGGGGAAAAAGACTCCAGAGAGAGCTTGAGACTCTGAGGGGAAAGGACTCAAAATATATTCTGTGGTGCAAGGCCTGTGTGCCAACAATTTTATGTGCAGTACGGCAGAAGCCTTGGAGGAGCATTGTTTAACATCTGAGGGCATCTGAGTTCTCAATGTGCTGTAATGTACCTTCAGAAAGATCTGAAATCACAGTTTTTTCACAGCTAATTAACAGGTGATACAGTGAAGCTTAATTAGATTGTTAACATGCCAAATCTCCTTCCATTTCCTGTTGCCAGTTCCTCTCTCTATACAGCATGCAGGGGTTCCTTTCTTGTTTGGTCAATAGCAGGTTATGGTGCGAAATGCCCGCCTTATCTGATATGCATTATCATCCTGCCCTATGATGGTTGTGCAAATGACAATGAACAGCAAAGGACTGGCTTCTGAAGAATCACTTTCTCGTGTATGAATCTGACCATTTGCTGAGGGTGAGTGTACCCAACTATTAAAGATAATGTGGATGGCCACAGGGCAATATATTTTCTGTGGACGAACCCCTAATATGGAATATTTTATCCAACTAATTTGCCTAGTGGCTACTCTGTTTGGTGTCAGGTTAAATCTATTCTGTTCCCAAACTTGTGATGGGATAATATGGAATTCCTTTACTATTTTTAGCTGCTACCTTTGCTGCTCTTGTTTGATCCATTTATAGTTTTCTTTTGATCTTAGTTTGTTCTGTTTACAATTTATTTTTCTAATTTATTGTATTATCTTGATATAAGTCACTTTGAATTCTAACTGGTGGAAAAGTTAGGTAGAATTTTCATTCATTCAGTTAATCAATCAATCAATCAAAAGATCTGTATAAAACTCTATCTGAAGAAACATTGAAACATCAAGAGAAGACAAATGTTTTGAAACCTTGTTATGGAACAGATTGTCAGACTATTCAGCTGTTGTTTCTTCAAGATAAGACATCTCAAAGTGTGACTCAGCAGGCACAAAAGTTGCAGCAAACTTGAAAAAGCATCCTTTTCTCAAAACAAAGTTACAAATCAACTTTCATAACTTTGGTAGACACTAGTGTCAGTCTGGAAAGCCACAAGAAAGGATACGGGCCAAGGATGTTTTGCTGTTTTTGACTTAGCAATCTGAGAGCAGAAATTTTCTTTTGTGCCAATAGGTATCACTAACAACTCACTCAATGTCTATGCCAATATGGCAATTTGCATAGCATTACCCAGAATGCTTTACGTTGTGATTTTGCTTTGCAAACAGATTTAATTGAGCCTTGCTGAGCTGCATTAATGTGTCTGTTTAAATTGAGCAAATCTAATTAGCTCACATGAAAGTTATGCCACCTCTGGTGCGGCAAAGCTAATGCAATTAAAATCTGTTGGTTGTACTAAGCATTGTAAACATAGATTGACTGGTGGAAAACTTCAATAGACAACAGAGAATGGTCAGCTTTGCAGGTATGCTTTTTTATGGTATCTAATATATGTGTAATGGTTAACATCTTGTACTCTAAAGGATAGCACCCTAAAGACTAATGCATTTATTTTGCCATAAATAAAGGCCAGGGCTTAGACACATGAACTAGCCGTCTGAGTGGATAGGTATTAGGGATGTGCACAGACCCCCTGGATTGGATTGGGACCCAGATCGGGATCTCCGATGTTGTCCTGGAATGGTTTGGCCAAAATCTGAGGTCCCTTGGATCGGATCGGACTCGATCCCGATCCGAAAATTGGACGTCCGATTTTCGGATTGGCCACCATTTTTGGTGTTTTTGCCATAGGCTTGCATTGGGGGAAAGAAAGCTTTCCCCCAATGCAAGCCTATACGAAAAACATGGTGGTGGGTGGGTGAGTGGGGACCTAACTTTCCCTCCCTGTCCCTCCTCCCCACTCGCACTCCTTACCTGCTGGGGCCATCCGCTGCAGCAGCGGATGGCAGCGGATGGCCCCAGCAGGTAAGTCCCCTCCCCCCTCATGCTCCTTACCTGCTGGGGCCGTCCACTTCCTCCGCTGCTCTGATCTACTGAGAAACAGGCTTCGAGGCCTGCCTCCCAGTAGCATGCCAGGTGATTATGTCATCACCCAGCGCTCTACTGAGAACTAGGCCGCAAAGCCTGTTTCTCAGTAGATCAGCAGCGGATGGAAGCGGGCGCCCCAGCAGGTAAGTGGGTCCCTCATCCTCCTCCCCATGAGAAACATGATCACCCGGCGCACTACTGAGAGGCAGGCCATGAAGCCTGTTTCTCAGTAGAAGGGGCAGCGAACACCAGTGGATGGCCCTGGCAGGTAAGAAGCGTGAGGGGGAGGAGGGGGCTTACCTGCCGGGGCCATCCACTGCCATCCACTGCCGCCCGCGGGCAGCAGCGGACGGCAGCAGATGGCCCCAGCAGGTAAGGAGCATGAGGGGGGGGGAGGAGGTCCAATCTACCAATCTTATCCGAACTGGATCAGGTCCTTTAAGACTGGTTCAGATCAGCCTGGACGATCCAGAAGCCGGGATCAGAATCAGATAATTTTATCTAATTTCGGTTGGATCGGCTCCAGATCGTGGATCGGACCCGATCTGATGCACATCCCTAATAGGTATACATGCCCTAAGCACAAAGAAAAGACTTTCCTCCCACATTACATTGAGGCCAAAAGCAAGCTATGCAAGAAGTTGATGTCTCACATATGATGCAGAGGATGAATCCAATCAAATGAATGCAATCAAATGAATGCAAGATACAACCAGTGTTAGCAAATTATGTACCAAAGCTTAACATTATTTAATTTTTAAACTCTAAAATGGACAATTGAATGTTTCAGAGTTCAAAACATGTTCCTGCAATGTACTAAAATATATGCAAATATTTGCAGCTCATTCATTGATCACTGCCACTGAGCAGTGGCTCAGTGGAGGGAGGGCCCTATGCCATTCACCGTGCCACCTGCACAATCTGCTATTGATCTTGGCATAGTCTCAGTGCCTCAATCAGGCTTGGGGTTGTGTCAGCATCGCTGGTTGGTGTTTGGGCCATTCCCTTTCTTGGCTGCCACACATCTCTCTATGAGCTATGACTGGGATTTCTAAGTACATATTCTGGAGCTTAAAAGTATATGTTAATGGTGATATCACAGAAAGAACAGGAAAACAGCCCAACTGACATTAACCAGCACAGTACATTGTGTGTTCATTGTCATCATAAGCAGTGACTTTCCAAACTAAACCAGAGTTCAAGCATAGGACCTGAGAGGAAGGAGAGAAAAGGGACACTACAGCCAGATCTGGATTTCCAGGTGAGCCTGAGCAGCATGTGGGGAAGAAAGCTATGCTAAATTTTAGGCCATGCTTGAAGACATTTAAAGAGTTGTTTTTCTGTCTAGGGGGTGTCCAAATCATATGAGATGGGCTGGAGCCAATCAGAAGCAATCTTAGAAAAGAATAAGCAGTATTCTGAGTTGCCGGCCTAGTCCCTGCTCTAGAAAAGAGAGTAAGCAAGAGCTATATAGGAAACTCTGGGACTTGTGGTGTGAGAGATATGTGCCTCCTTCTGTGACATGCTTTTTCTCAAGAACTGTAAGTTCCAGATTTCCTTTGTTCCTGCTGGCATCTTGTCAGTACAGGCAGAAGAGACAATAGAATATGGCAGCAGGAGGGAGGGACAAGCACAATAGTCATCAGAAGCACTGAGATCCCAGGGGCAATAAGACTTAGTGCTGCTGATAAGATTTATAGTAGGGATGTGCACTGGATCAGATCCGATCCACGATCCAAATCCGATCCAGGGGAAATCAGATACAATTATCCGATTTCCGATCTCACCGCTGGATCGGCCGATCCAATCCGATCCGATCTGGAAAGGTTCCGATCCAGATCGGATGGATCGGCGGATCGGGGGGTGCCCACTGGCGCCCGCCGCCGCTTCCATTGGTGGGCGCCAGCAGGCACCTGCCGATGGAAGCGGACAGCAGGGAGGGGGCTTCCCTAGTGGGGCTGTCTGCTTCCATCAGCGAACAATGGGGGCAGGGGGCGGCGGATGGGAGCAGACGGCCAGGAAAGGTAAGCAGGTGGGAGGGGAGAGGGGGGCGCACGGAGCGCTTACATTTCCTGGCCGTCTGCTCCCGTCCGCCGCTGGCCGCTACTGCAAGCAGGCTTTGCGGCCTGCTCCTAGGTAGCGCGCCAGGTGATGACATCACCTGGTGTGCTACTCAGGAGCAGGCCACGAAGCCTGCTCACAGTAGCGGCCAGCGGCGGATGGGAGCGGACAGCCAGGAAAGGTAAGCAGGGGGGAGGGGGGGAGGGGGCGCGTGGCGCGCTTACCTTTCCTGGCCGTCCATTCCCGTCTGCCACTGGCCGCTACTGCGAGCAGGCTTCGCGGCCTTCTCCGAGGTAGCGCGCCAGGTGATCATCACCTGATGATGATCAGGTGATGATCACCTGGTGCGCTACCTAGGGGCAAGCCGCGAAGCCTGCTCGCAGTAGCGGCCAACGGCGGATGGGAGCGGACGGCCACGGAAGGTAATCAGGGGGAGGGGGAGGGGGCTTACCCCCTGGAGCCGTCCGCTTCCATCCACTGGCGCCTGCGGGCACCAGCGGATGGAAGCGGACGGCCCCGGGGGGGTAAGGACCGTGGGGGAGGGGGCTTACCTGCCAGGGCCGTCCTCAGCGGATGGCCCCAGGGGGCGAGGAGGGAGTTAGGCCCCCCTTACCCACCCTCCGCCATTTTTTCCTCATAGACTTGCATTGAGGGAAAGCTTTCTTTCCCCCAATACAAGTCTGGGGGGGGGGGGGAATGGCGGCCGATCCAAAAATCAGATGTCCAATTTTTGGATTGGGATCAGACTCGATCCGGTCTGGGGGGGCTCCGATTTTGTCAGATTCAATCCGGGACAAAATTGGATGTCCCGATCCAGGTTCCGATCCAATCCAGGGGGTCCGTGCACACCCCTAATTTATAGGCCTCAGAATGTATGGGAGTAAATGAATTTTGCTTCTGGTCCCCAGAGTGTATACGAAAACTGATACTTGATCCCAGTGACAGGGAAGAATATCTGTATGGCGTTTGTCAATACACTTGTATAGAAATACATGTAAAAATATAACATACTTCCTTGTCTCGCTATAAAAACAAATCAGGCAGCCAGAAATAGAAGGAACTTAAAGAACGGTACTTAGAGTAGAGTAATCAATCTTCCTTTTTTTCAAAACAATGACTTTCGGGGGAGGGGGCAGAAGGGGAGAGGCACCATGTTTTGAAGACGGACCCTAATGTAATGCCAAGGTCTGAACCTGAATTCCTAGCATGCAGAAGATTTCAGGTTCAGACCTGGCATCCCCCAACTAAAAGGATCAGGTAGAAGGTGAATTGAAAAACAACAACAAAAACCCTCTGACTCTGGAGAACCACTGACAGATAGAATGGATAATCATGGGCTAGATGGAAAAATAATTTGACTTGTTTGTACAAGGACTAGAGAAGTGGTGCTTGAGCACTGAACCAGGTTGTTTAATTGTGTTAGCACTTGGCAGCTGCACAGTACACAGAAAAGTCCATTCTCAGACTTATTCCAAAGAGTTTGGAAGAAGATCAATGAATGAACACCATTACTATTTTAGTTAGGGGAATCCTTTCTAGCATAAATGTTTTAGAAACTCTGTCATTTTTAGCATTGTGCATTAAATTCTACCACCAAAGACAACAGTAGGCAGACTTGTCTACCCAAAATGTTTTGCATGTGGTAGGACAGAAAAAGAATCTGGATGAATTGTAATTTCTCTTATTCGAATCTCTGGTAATATTTATATCTAAATTGCTTTTGGATTTTCCACTGTATCAGGGCTATAAACAGCATAAGAACAGAGTGGAATTTAACAAGGTGACTAAATATGTCCTTGTAAGTTAGGGTTAGGGTAAGATGATAAACCACTGATACGGCATATTACATGAGGGAGTTGATTTTGGAACTTGCTGAATCTGTCAATTTCAGTTTCTCTCAGTTTCTCGTTTTTCCAATCCTAAATTCAGTTCTTCTTGAAATTTGACTTTTTTAAAAGTTCACATGAGAATATGTAGGGCTGTGCACCACCTTGCCCAAATCTGAGGTGGTCCCGGGTCAGCCCAAGCACCCAAGCTGAAATGAATAATCACTGAAGCCTTGAGGTACCTCAGGCTGATTCGGGGCAGTGTTGGGCCGCTCCCCTGCCTGCCTGCCTGTTTGGCCGGAAAAGCCATGCAAGGCCATCCATGAGTCCAGGTGAGTTCATTGGACTAACTGGACTCATCTCCCTCTCCCTCCCTGCTCTCCCCAGTTACCTCCCACCTCCCGCCACTAATACTGCTGGAATTAACTTCACATGCATCCTCTTCAGAGCTGAGCCATGATTTAAAGGAAGATCATGGGGGCTCTCTATTTTGAATAGCTCTGTGGTGGCTGTAAAGGGCCATTTCTGGTATTTTGTGGCCATAGAGCTATTCAAAATAGAGAGCCCCTGTGATCTTCCTTTAAAGAGTGGCTTGGCTCTGAAGAGGACACATGTGAAGGTAAGTCCCGGAAGTGCCGGCAATGTGGTAGTGGTTCTGGGTTTGGGGGGAGGGAGGGAGAGAGAGAGAGAGAGAGAGAGAGAGAGGCAGGGAAGGAGCAGGAGCAGGCAGGTAGGTAGGGAAGTGGGAATCCAATGAACTCTTGGTCAGCCTTCCTCCAGCTTTCCTGGGTGGCCTGTCACACGGCTGCGCAGCGACTACCCAGGAATCCTGCAAAGGCCAAACTGCCTCAGAGCTCAAATCTCATCTCACTGTGGGTTCCAAGGTGAGGCAGGCAAGCCCAAGGTGATCCAAGGCGATCAGAGCTGTTTTTGGAGCCCCCAAAATGGTCTCTGAGGTGAGGCGGGGGGGGGGCTGTGCACAGCCCTAAATATATGTACACATTTTTATGTGTATTCCTCCTAATACATGCATTTTGTATGCATTTTTGCCTAACATACAGTATATACTTTTGTGCAAGCAATTTTACTTATAGAGCATTTTAAAACATTATTTTCACTAATATGCTATTTTTGTGTCCCTAACATACACATGTTTGTATGCATTTTTGATCAGAGAGCTCCATTGCAAAATACAATGAATTTTGAAGTGTAATTGAGTTTTGATTCTCATAGTGATCAAACATCAACCAAACAATCCCCCCATCCCTAATTCCAACTAGGCATGCTAAAGGTCCAAAGCTTGAGATGAATAATTGGGTCACTTTGGTCCTAAGGCAAAGCAGGCTTCTTCTCTGAAGCCAATGGAACCAAAGCCACTCTGAAATGAGGCTTTGTTACTGACTTGTGTTCTGGATACAATATGTGCCTAGCAGTTTTCATGCCTCCAAAGAGCATTTTTTTTCTTTTGTTTCCCTAAACACTGCAGGGGTGGGGAAGGAGATAGTACAGTCAAGAGTCATTTGGCAGGCATGATTCCCTCAGGAAGGACAGATATCCCTGCTATTCTTACCTAATTCTGCAAAGATATACAAAAATTATCAAGAGTTCCATATACATACACAGAGCACAAATCCCATCTACCTATTTCTTCTGACGGGAAGGTGTAATCCCCTCTTAAGGAGCTACTCTGCCTGCAACTATCATCCAATTCTGACCAAGAGGAAAAAATTTAACAATTCAGTGGGAAGCATGAAGCTTCAGTTTCCCAAAACTTCGCCTTGGGTGCAATACTGAGTCACAGCACGCTGACTCCAAATTATTCCATGCAGAAATGGACCATTTCTGACGCACCAAATCTGGGTCTGAGTCAATGTAGAGGTTAACACATACCTTTACTAAAGGTTATCATGCAAAGAAGCCTATCAAATGAACGAAGGTGAGAAATAATATTCTTTGTCTATACCATTCAGGCCCAGTACAATGGCATTCCAGCCCATATCATTTGCTAAGAAAAAAGATTTGAAAAAATAAAAAATAAAGAAGAAATGCACATCATAATGAAACTGAAGCTGATAGCTGGTGAGAAAACAAGACTCTCTGTGCCTGGAAAAGAAACATAGAAATGAATCCATTATAGCCACTACAATCAACATTACCACAATAACCAAAGGAAAAGGAAAAGGAAACCTAGCACTTATTGCCATGAATGCTGCTTCCCTTCAGGGTCCTATTAACACCTCAATATATCAACCTTACATGTAAGTATGAAATTTATTTCAAAGGCATCACATCGTATAATGACCATCATATACTAGCTAAAAGGAAGTAACAATTCACGTCCCAGGTGATATGTAGCAAAGAATAAACAGCTAGGAAAGCCAGACCTATGTTCATGAAAGAGAATTCTGAGTATCTTATAGATAATTATTTTTCCCCCTGATTTGGCATGTGCTATTTGTTCCTTTCAAAGAGCATATGAAATTGGATCCCTGTTGTTTTGTTAATTACTAACCGTGACTTCTCATATTAAACTGCAATGTCCTGATAGTACCTTAAAAACATATCTGCTTTTTACACACCAAAATAAGTGAATAGCTATCTAAGGGTAATAAACTAATGAGAATAGTTCTTTTCTATCAAGAATTATCCTAATATTTGGCCTGGATCCATAGACGCACATGGGGGTCTCTGTGCCCACAATGCTCCCAGACCCTCCTCTGCACTGTGCTCAGTGATGGCTTCAGGGTTTGGGGAGCCTTTGGGCAAGGCAACCTTATTGGTCCTCCTCCCTCAGCAAGGTTACTTTCTCACTGCCTTTGTCACCAGCTGCTCTTGGGCCTCTTCCTCTTCTCTATCTTTGCTACCACTTGCTTGCTTGAGAGGCACAGAGCCAGAGGCATCTACTGTTCCTCCTTCTCATCTCCAGGGCCAAAGCAAGAGGCAAATGAACAAACTGGTTGTAATAGTGAAGGGGAGGACCAGCTCCAGGGGGCTCTTGTCATTGTGCTCCTACCAGGCTTTGGGCTAGCGCTGGGCCGAATCCTGCCTCCTATTTTTGGGAACTTTCTCCCAGTGGAAGAGGTATTGTTTTTCCTCTTTCACGGTGGTGATGGGGAATTCGGAGAATTTTTTTCCTTGGGGAGGGGGACAGGGTTTTCACATACCTTTTTAAAAGTAGCCACTTGCCGAGGAGTTTCTTTGATTCATTTTATTTTTTTTAAAAAAGCCCCCATGATTTTCAGGAGCCCAGGAGTTCTTCTTGAATGCTTATTGGCAAGGGTGGGGTGTCATGGTCTCCAGTAGGCATTCCTCCAAATGCTGAGAGAAGCGGGGGGGGGGGGCTCAGCAACTGGCTATACTTAAAAAAGATATGTTGAAACCCTGTCCCCCTCCCCAAGGAGAAAATTCTCCAAAAGTCTCCCCTCTCCCAGCCTCTTTCACCCTAGTTTGCATTCCCCGCCCCACCCCACCCTCACACAAAATGCCAACATGGAAAGGTCAGAATTTTCAGCACAGAACTACATTGGGCCCAGCAGGAGCCCAACTATACCTACCCTTAATGAGGGTCCTGACTGTATCCCCCCTCCAAAGCTACTCTTGATGATCAAGGGACCATATGGAATGTCATGGGGGAAAGAGGAGTGGATGGAATGGGGTGGTGTGGAGGCTGCCATGCATGAAAAAATACATAGAAGGCATAGAAGGGACCTTTCCATCTATGCCTAAATCTCAAATTGATAGACTTTACCGTTCCGACGAAGGTAAGGAAAAGCTTATTTCGTAGTCAGCTATTCCCTTTCTCTCATTGTAAATACATCTGTTCTTGAATTCCAGTGGCTGTTCGAATATCCCTTTGAAAGTAATTAAATATAATCTCAGGCTCACTTTCCAATCTGTGACCCATTGTATACTTATGGTAATATATTAGGGAGGGGAATCAGATTTACACTCCAGAGATAGCACTTTATTATAACATGACCTCATGTTACCCAGGATACCACTTTTCTGCTATTGATTACCTGAAATGTAACTACTGTAGATTAATTTCTACCTCTGGATGAAGAAGTCAGGCACACCAATGGAATAGAGAGTATAAGCTTAGAGTAAAAAAGAAAGAAAAACAAAGACATATTGATTTAATGAAATTCCTATTGGCCTATAAAGGTTATAGCTCACGGCTAACTGTTAATTCATGTTTAATGAACATGACATGTGGAATGTTAACTAACATCATCCACCATTTCCAACTTGCAAAAATACCACCATTATCATCTACAAAATATATAAAAATTCTAGACGTTTATAGCCTTTGCCTAGGGTGCACTGAACATGTTTCCTCCTTCTCTTCCCTCACCTGTTGCATGGTGTAACTTGTTCCCTTCTTGCCATGACAGGTGAGGGAGAGATGTAGTTGACAACGAGACTGTGAAGAGAACAGAGTGGGCAGAGTTGCAGCTAGCTACATGCTCCTGCTTTAGTGGGACATTTAGGGTGCAATCCTATGCATGTTTAGACAGGAAAAAAGCCCTACAACTCCCAACATTCCCAATGCTTGCTGGGGAATGCTGGGAGTTGCGAAAAAAAATTCTAACTACACAAAGGATCGTTATCCTTAGAGTGTTATGTCTGGAGTCCAATTTGCAAATTAGCAATCCAACCATGAAGGGAGTTGAAGGAAGGCTTTCCTGTTAAGTTAGGGCTGGTTCACACAAAGAGGCAGTATTGGAGTCCTCATATTTTTCTTTCCAGTGGACAGGTAGCAGCCTTACAACTCCTGATGTGAAGCTCAGCACCTTCATTTATTTATTTTATTTATGTATCATTACATTTATATCCTAATTTTTATAGCATTTATATCCTACTTTCTTGCAAGGACCCCAAGGTGGCTTATGTGGTCTTCCTCCTCTCCATTTTATCCTCACAACAACCCTGTGAGGTAGGTTATGCTGAGAGTCAGTGACTAGCCCAAAGTCACCCAATGGGCTTCATGGCTGAGTGGGGACTAGAAGACAAGTCTCCAGAGTCCCAGTCCGATACACTAAGCACTACACCACACTGGTTCTTTTCCTTGTTTTGTTCAGCAAAGATGAGCAAACAACACTACTGGGACGAGATATGAGGGAGTAGATAACTCAGGGATTGGGCAGGACAAGGAAGTACTGCTGTGGCACAGAAGAGGGCTCCCAAGGGTCCAGTGAAGGCTGCTGGCTCCTATTTTAGAATATATTGAAATCTGGGTTTCAGCCAGAACCAATTAGAACTCTAAAGGAGCTATCCAAGGTGCTGAACTCATTCTGGGTATAGGGCTAATAATTTTTGATAGCTGCTTTAGAGACAGGTTCTGACTGAAACCCAGAGCGGATTCACTGTCCAACCTTATAGGACCCACCAGCCTCGTGTGCATGGATCCCAATCTCTGCCAGTGATGGTAATGCTTCTCCTCAGGAGAGGCTGACAAGGGATTGGCACCAGGGGTAGGCCTACCCAATATGCTTGGGCTTTGCCAGCAGCCTGACAGACATTGTTCTCCCACACAATGGGGAAGAATAAAAGCTTTCATGTTTTGTGGAATCAGGTAATGCTCATTTCACACACATAAACAAAACACTTTAGAGTACCTTCAGAAAAAGAAAAAAAAAACTACTCTAAAGAGTGGTAGGAAGCTTTTTTACCCATCTATGTTTTAAATAGAAATAATACTTGTTATTTACTTCTGTCCCATTAGAGGCAGGACTGTTCCAGTTGAGGGAAGAGCGTACCTGAGTTTGTGATGAGTACATTTCCACATCACTGTCTCTAGGATAAGAGGGCAGAAATTCTGGCTTGGATAAGGTTGCTTTTAGTTTTAGGTGAGCCTCACCTCCTTGCTTTCAGCAGCATGGAGAGAGAAACTCATTTGCCTCTGAGATTCTGGTGCTGTCAAGAGGAATCTTCACCTCCAAGATTTTGTCTCCCAGCCCCCACACTCACACAGTTTGCTAAGACCTGCATTACTTCCCTGGTGCCAGCTATAGAGTGTTATGTACAGATAAGTGATGGTGCTGCCTCTGATCTATGACACACAGCAGGAAAAGCAGAGTATCTTATGTGGGATCACATGTACAGGTACAATATATTTGGAAATCCGAATAGAATCTCTCTTCTAGCTGGGCTCAATTTCTACATTCAGTGCTTTCAATACACACAAAAAAGCAGTGCCCTTTTATCAAAGCACCAGATTGGATTAGTCTTCATCCAAGTGACCTCCAGCCTCTAGACAGTCTGAACTTTTACCCTTGTAAAACCAAATCCTACATGTGCCGGGGTGGTGCATGAACCACACAAAGTCTTTTTTTGCAGTATATTTGTAAAAGTCTTAGTGGGAGTTCTGGTTCAGAATGTGGAAGACTAAATACATCACTTTCTCTGGTTTTTTTTTTTTTAAATGCAGTTTTGAAGTGAGCAGTTTGCAGTTTAATTCAATCATAGTTAAGGCTCTGTAATATCTTAAGGATCATGGGACAAATCCTGAATGCCATAAAGGGGAGAAGGGGTTACAAAAAGCCAATAAAACATGAGGTCCCCTTCTGTTTTAAAATATTAAAGTAAGAACATATGCTCCTTACCTCCATAAGATATATTCTAATATGAGTGGTTGCGTGAGGAGGGTTTAAAACCAGATTGTTGATTGTAGTTCCATTGAAACCTGTTTTACAAAATTAGAAGCCTGACCTGAACCATATTCTTAGACTCCAGGTATGACTTACAGAAGCTAATAGGTGAGAATATCATTCATTATTATTATTTCTTCTTCACTCACCAAAATTTGCTAATTTCTCCATAAATGGGATGGAAAGAATTTGAGATTTTTTAAAAAATAAAATGTGGAAGAAAGTGAAACTAACAGATTCATCCATTCACGCAGACGTCTTTGAATGCCTAGCTCTTAAACGTCTGGGATAAAATGCCTGTATATTCAGCCATGTTTATGCCGCTGAATTAACCATAACCTTATGTTAACCTCAACTCTCTTTTTTTCCTGGCAGGCTCCTCATCTTTAACAGCTACATGTCAGGCAGGTACAACATGGTCCTCTGCATCCTAGAAATTAAGTGTGTACATTCAGTTGAATCCTGAATCCAGAACTGAATCAGCCTAATTCAGATAGATTTGGGAGATATTCTTCAGGTTGTAGAAAATCTTCCTCTAGTGGTAGGTTCCACCCAGAATGGTTAAATGCAGTATTTAAAAAATATATATTTTTGGACTTCCAAAATTTTCCAAAATTATTTTACTATTAACATCTTTGGACATTCTTCCTTCAGCTTGTTTTTTGCACCATCTAGCCTGATGAACTCAAAAGCTTGAAAAATTTCCAGAATTTTGGTTGATCCTATAAAAGGTATTGTTCAGCTGTGGATTTTCCTGGACATGTCTATACTTTGTTATGTGTTCATCAGCTAAGTTTTACTTCTTACTTTGGAGAGCTAAAGTCCAATTCAGACATTACCACCAAAAGTCATGAAAGCCACTATGACATAGTTTCTTCCTATGCCATTCACCTAACATTTTAAGGAAAGATGTCAGGAGGATAGATTGAGGATGAATCTCCACATCTTCTGCAAAGGAAAGTCTTGCATCGCCAAACCTTTGGAGTTCCTTGGAAATATCAGTAAGGTAGTACTGATCCAAAATATATTATATACTTGAATTTATAAGGAGCTTTGGACAAAGTCCCCCACTAAAGGCTATTTAGATAACATAGTAGTCATGAGATAAGAAGACAGGTCAACCTATGGATTAGTAACTAAGGGACAGGAAGCAGAAGGTAGGGACAATTCTTACAATAGAGGGAAGTAAAAAAAAAAGTGGGGGATCCTCCGGTTCATTTGTTGGGACCAGTTTTATTTAATTTATTTATAAATCATTTAAAGTCCAGGATGAGCCAATATAGCAAAGGTAACCAAATTTATGTATTATAGCACATTATTCAGGATGCAGAAAACACAAGCAGAGTGTGAAGAGGTTCATATGGATCTTTCAGCAAGGATGAGCAGGCAAATGACATGCTTTTTAAGTATAAAGTGATGGATATTTAGGCAAAAAGAAACAAAATCTAACTTCATATACACTAATGATGTCTGTCCAAATTGCCAGTAGCTAATAAGGATCATATGACCATGGTGAATAGGTCAATGAAAACATCAATGCAACAGTGCTGGTTATTAATTTTAAAATGGAAAAGGGCAGAAAAGGGCAACTAAAATGATCAAGAAGCTGGAGCAACTCTCCTATGAGGTAGGGTTATAACTGCTGGAAGATTGTTTAGCTTGGAGAAAATGAGAGTAAGGGGAGGCTTGCCAGAAGTGTACAAAATTATGCATGGTTTGGAAAATGTGGATAGGAAGACATTTTTCTCTTTTTCTCATAATACTAGAACCTGGATGATGATGATGATGATGATGATGATGATGATGATGATGATGATGATGATCTCATCCCTTTCTCACTCATGGTGGTTTTTCTAGGTGGACATGACGGGCTTTGCCAAGTCATGCTGTCTTTTACAGGTTCAGGAATTTCTTGACAATTGAGCATGTTTTAAGTATGACTGCTTTCTGGATGTTGCTGTGGATGTATTTTGGCCCAGTTTCTGAAGGTTTTCTGTGTAATTTTTTGATGTGATGCCGGTGACTGATGTGACTAACGGAATAATTGTGACCTTTTCCTGTTGCCATAGTTGCCATAGGGGTTTTTTTACTTCCAAGGCCAGTGGTGTATATTTTTCTCTCTTTTCCTCTTCCTTTTCAACATTTTTGTCATTCGGTATTGCTATGTCAATGAGGTATGTGTGTTTTTCTTTTTTGTCTGTGACTGTTATGTCTGGTCGGTTGCAGGGTATTGTCTTGGTATGAATTGTTCTGTCCCAGTATATTTTATGATCTGCATTTTCCAAGATTGTTTAAGGTGAGTATGTATAGTATGGTGTAGATTGTTTGATAAGGTTGTATTTGATGGCTAGTGGTTGGTGAATTATTTTTGCAGCTGTATTGTGTCTGTCTGTATAGTCCATTCCTGCCAGAATTTTATATCCTCCTGTTATGTGGTCTATTGTTTCTTGGAACTGATGCCATTTCCTGCATAGGTCTGTTGTTACATTGTTATCTGTTATTATGTATTTTTGGTAGTTCTTGGTGGCTATAACTTGATCCTGTATAGCTATTAGGAATCCTTCTGTTTCTGGAAATAGCTCACCCTTCCTGAGCCATTCGTACGATTGTTCTTTGTTTATTCATGGGTTCTGTATTATGTTGTAGTACTTCCCATGGAGTGCTTATTATTATTATTATTATTATTATTATTATTATTTATTGCTATTAGTTTGTATACCGCCCCATAGCTGAAGCTCACTGGGCAGCTTACATAAGATTAAAACATTTAAAAACATGAAGATGATTGGTGGAAGATTCCAGACAAATAAAAGGAAGTACTTCTTCACACAGTGCATAGTTAAACTGTGGAATTCACTTCCACTAGACATAGTGATGACCTCCAATTTGGATGGCTTTAAAAGGGGGCAGACAAATTCCTGTGGGCAGCTGGTTGGCCACTGTGTGAACAGAATGCTGGACTAGATGGACCCTTGGTCTGATCCAGCATGGCTCTTCTTATGTTCTTCATAGCACTGTGCTGAATTTTTCAATCTATTTATTTTCTCTTGTTCATTGTCAGGAGAGGTGAAAAGAAATTACACCCCAAAATTGTGAGAAGCAACAAGACTTTCAGAGAAATTTCTCAGTGTGCAGGGCATCAGTGCTTATCTTGCTGTAAGGAGGGGCAAGTGTGTGTTGTGGAGGAATCAAACACAACTCTCCAACTCCTACAAGGTATATTTTATTCCCATGTATGTATAGCCACAGACCATTACTGTTGGGGAAATGAGTCAAGGTCTTTACAAAACCTTTAGCTTTTATTGGTAGCAGGAACTGGTAATAATAATAATAATAATAATAATAATAATAATGATGATTACCCGCCTCTCCCTCTGGATCGAGACAGGGAACAGCCTAATTTTGGTTGACTGTAGTAAATTTTTCCCTGAGGATCTGAGCGTGCGGGGTGGATTGTATGGGAGAAGGCGATCCCACAGGTAACCTGGATCAAACCATGCAGGGCTTTAAAGGTAATGACCAACACTTTGTACTTCGCCTGGAAACTAATTGGCAGCCAGTGGAGTGATTTTAAAACTGATGTAATATGGTCACTCCTAGGTGTACCAGTGACCAACCTGACTGCCATATTTTGAACTAGTTGAAGTTTCCGGAGTAGGCACAGAGGTATCCCTTTGTACAGCGCATTGCAGAAGTTGAGCCTCGAAGTTACCAGCGCGTGCACTACCATTTTTAGGTCTTCCAACTCTAGGAAGGGGCGCAGCTGGCTTATCAGCTGAAGCTGATAGTAGGCACTCCTGACCATCACATCTATCTGAGCTTTCATTTGGAGCGATGGATCCAGCTGTGAACACAGCCTTTCAGGGGGAGTGTAACCCCATCCAGAACTGGTTGACACACTTCCAATCCAGGTTGGGGCCTTTGACAGTAAGCACCTCCATCTAATTTACTACAGTCAACCAAAACTAGGCTGACAATTGTTACCCAGAGGACCTTCTCTTCTTCCACTCCCAGTCTGTGGAATGGCCTGCCGGAGGAGATTCGACAAATTAGCAGTCTCCTTGAATTTAGGAGAGCCGTGATCTCTTCCGGTAGGCCTACCTAGTTGAATTTTAAGATGTTTTTAATAATGTATTAGTTTTTATTTGTTTTTGATGTTTTATCTATTTATGTCCTTGTATTTATATTTATTGTTGTTCCCCGCCTCGACCAAGAGGGAGAGGAGGGTTAGAAATAAATATATTAATTATTATTATTATTATTATTATTATTATTATTATTATTCAGCTTCAGTTTGTTTTTCCTCATCCAGCCCATTACCACCTCTAAACATTCATTCAGAGGAGACACACTATCCTTAGCTGACGCTGTTGTCAAAGGCATAGAGAAATATATTTGGGTGTCATCAGTATATTGATAGCATCCCGCCCTATGCCTCCAGATGATCTCTTCCAGCGGTTTCATGTAGATGTTAAACAGCATTGGGGATAAGATGGCGCCTTATGGTACGCCATACAACAGCTCCTTCTTTGAGGAGCAACTATCCCCAAGCATCACCATCTGGAACCTGCCCGAGAGGTAGGATCAGAACCACTGAAGTACAGTGCCTCTGATTCCCAATCCATTCAGGCATTCCAGAAGGATACCATGGTCGATGGTATTGAAAGTACCAACAAGGACACACTCCCTGTCAATAATAATAATAATAATAATAATAATAATAATAATAAATTTATTTCTTACCCGCCTCTCCGTTTGGATCGAGGCGGGGAACAGCAGTAAATATAAAATATGATAAAATACATAAAACTGATTAAAAACATGGTGCACATTATTAAAATGGCAAAAAATCATCATAAAAACATCCTAAAAACATTCTAAAGAATGAACAAGCCAGTTGCCACTTGTGAGATATCAGGTAAGTCCAGTTTATGGAGTCTGCTAGAAGATTGTCCTTGCTTCCCATATGGAGGGCCATGAGACAAATTCCCTTGGAGACAGCCCAAGTGAAGATCTTGATGGTCCTCTGCTTCAGCGACTTGGGACTGCAGGAGCTGTCTTATGCATAGGATGTCTTTCTCAGTTTGTTGAATTCTAGTCACTCTCACCTGGGCTCGCTTCTCCATGTCCTGGCAAGTACCTAGCTTCTAATCTGCCTTGCCTCATACTCCAATTGTCTTCTGGTCATATCTGTCTGCAAGGAGAAGTTTTCAGTAAGAGGAAGACTATCTATCCTCTCTGTAAGATTCTGAAGCTGAGCATAATACCAGTCTTTTTCTTTTTCTTCCTTTTCAAGCTCAGCAAGCAAGAGGGATCTTTCTTTCTCTACTTCTTCCAGATAACCAGTGCTCTCTCTGCTTCCATTCATAAAACCTCTTCTGGGACATGACCCCATGGGAACAGGGCTGCACTCTCCTGATCAACTAGAAACCGATCCTTCCCTGCTTCCATATGAACGCATGGATATCTTTGACCTTAACTTCACTCCTGGGAAGTTATTGCTGTCCAAGTTCAATTCTTTAAGACGTTCCAGCAAAAATCTAGATATGCAATTTGATCTGCAGAGGTGACTGTGGGGTTGTGGGAAATGATGATGAACAACTTAGGACCAGCTACTTCTCATTTCTTAGAGCATCTCCTTATGTTGAGAGTTGCAACCCAACATCTGACAGGCACCAGGTTGGGGAATGTTGTTCAAGAACAAGGGAAGGCAGAATGTAGATCTTCAGAGGTTTTGGAATTCAACTTGTAAAAGCCCCTATCAGCATGGGCAGTTATCAGGAATGCCGCGAGTTGATGTCCAAATCATCAGGATAGATCTATTTTCTGCCCACATCTGTACTAAAGTATGATGTTTTCCAGCATTAAGATATGTGATCAATCAAGGAACTACAAAAGAGCTGCATCACTTTAAATAAACTGTCAAAATCAAATGAAACAACAATGAAAGAATCTTGAACACCTAATCCAGATAGCCCTTCAGACATCAACATTAGTTTTCAACAAATGGCATAGGATGTCTGTTTCTTGAATATCAGATAAAGGATTTCTCTTACTTGTTCAGCATTGTGAGATCAAAGGCAGAGCTACCACCTAATACTTTCATGCGTAAGTATTATTTTAAAATTAAGTATGAATTGATTTTTGTCTTTCCCATAACACATAACATGGGAGTTACAGTGTAACGCATCTGGAGAGCACCAGGCTGGAGAAGGTTGACTCCTATACTTGTTTTCTCAGAAGCCAGTGCCACTGAATTCACTAGGGCTTTCTCCCAAGAGGTATAGATTGCAAACTAATCTCATCTGAAAGGTGTTCAAGACAGCCAAACTAAACCACTTCTGCTCCGCTGTTGCTTTGATGAGATGATGTATTGTGCAGGGATTGTGGGGAGTGAACAGTATATTTTTTATAAATACATTTTAAGAAAATAAAACATTGGTTCTTTGAAAGGCAGGATATTGACCAAAAGTTGGAAGTGCCTGGCACATGCTCTGGTTCTAGATCTGTAATGAATAGTGCCCCTTTTGTTATCAAGAGTGCTGCTATATGCGAGATGTGTGTGAGAGAAAAGTATTGGGCAGACCCTGTACTTGGTAAGGGTATGGAACAGCATTCCCCATCCTGCTGCCCTCCAGGTGTTTGAGATGACAAGTCCCAGCATTCCTGACCATGGGACATACTGACTTGCAATGATGGGAGTTGTAGTCCAACACCTTTGGAGGGCACCAGGTTGGGGAAGGGCTGCTCTAAACAAAAAAGAGAAGTAGGTGGCCCTAAGTTGTTCGTGATCAGTTTTCCACAACCCCACAGTCACCTCTGTATATCATATTCTCCACCCTGTCCTCATGGTTTATCTGCTTTGGGAGAATGAGAATTTCACTTGCACTTTCTGCCTCCTTAGGGAGGATGTGGCGTTAAGGCTTGTGAGCCTTAACTCCCAATTTCCCTGCTTTTTGGTGCTTGGTTGGAATCTGTAGAGCCTTAACATTGTTTTTGTAAACCGTAGGTTTTTTGTTTAATGAATTTCATGGCTTTGTGTAACAGATGACTGGATATTATACAGTTGACAACCAAGCCAGCATCAGCCAGAATGTTATACCATCTTGACATCCAATATAAAATCAAAGCTAATGTTATGTGTTGAACTCACTTTTAACATTAATAAATCAACCAAAATGTTTGCATCTCCCTCATTTTTAAAGATAAAGAAATGAAACCTGGCATCATGGTAGCTCTTAAGTAGGGATATAGCTATGCCAAGTATGAAGCAGATCCGTTCATGCCTTGATTTTTAGGAATTTTTTAAAGTTCAAACAGAAATCTCTTTGGGGTCTAGGGCCTTGAGCAGTACATTAAAAAAATGAAAGAAAGTAAAGATGAAGAGATGAAACTTGGCACCATGGTACCTCTTAAGTAAGGCTTTAGACATGCCAAGTTGAAAGCAGATTGGTTCATGCCTTGAATTTTAGAAAAAAAATTGAAGTCAAACTTTAAAAAAAAAATATCCTAAAAATCAAGGCATAAACCGATCTGCTTCCAACTTGGCATCGCTCAATTCTAGGGTGACCACTGTGGTGTGGCCTAGTGGCTAAAGTGTTGGACTGGGAGCTGGGAGAGCTGGGTTCTACTCCCCACTTAGCCATGAAAACCCATTGGGTGACTCTGGGCCAGTTGCAGACTCTCAGCCCAACCCGTCTCACAGGGTTGCTATTGTGAGGATAAAATGGAGAGGAGGAGGATTATGTATGCCGCCTTGGGTTTCTTGGCGGAAAAAAGGTGGGATATAAATGCAATAATAAATAATAAAAAACTGTCAGGATTTCCCCAGATTTCTCCTGGTTTTTGTTCTATCCTCAGTGTCAGGGGGGATTTTATGCAATAGTCTATAATGACCTGGAATTACACACTTTCCCTTTTAAGGCCACCCCACCCCACTGCTCCAATCAAGGCCTTAAAAGGGAAAAAAAACGTGTCATTCCCAGGCATTATAGAAAAGGGCCTGATTGGAGCGGTGGGGTGGGGTGAGAATGACATGCTTTCCCCTCCTCCGCTCCAATTGGGGACTTTAAGGTGGCCCCAGAAAGCCATTTTCCTGCCCCCCCACTAGGTGTCTTCTTTCTTGGTTTCCCAAATATGGTTACCCTACTCAGTTCTTGCACAGGCTGCATTTCCATCCCTAGATATTTACTCAAAAGTAAGACCCATTGAATTTCCTTGGTTCTTGAAAAGCAACACACTTGCTTTTAGATTTGCCAGTCTCAGCATTCTATGTGTGCTATGAATGCCTGCTCTGTCTGTCCCTATAGTTTCCTGCAAGGTCCAGCCAGGGGAAGCCAGTAAATTAAACCCAGGGGTGGAGGATGGGATTCCCTCAGGTTCATCTGACAGCAGGTGCTATAGAACATGGACCTTCCAGGAGTGTTGAGGCTGGATTTCTGACAGACCCAGCCAGGCAACTTTATGGCCTGTTAGTCCCTCCATTTGGTAGCCTGCAGAGCACTTGCCTCATAAGGCAAATGGCCACATGAGAACTGTTATTATGGCCTGCTACTTTGTTTGTCTTTAGTAGTCTGTGGTCCAGATCTCTTCAGAAGGGGGAATAGTGTTTTGTGGTTGGGGTCAGTCTAAATTATCTCCAGGGGTCCCTTACTCAGTGCCTCTGATAGCAAAGAGATTGAGGATTTTCCCCAACTCTGTTACTCTTTAAATTACTAGGCCTGTTGAAAATAGATTTTATAACATAAGCATGAAAACAGTGACTACCCCTTTTAACTTGTTAAACCAATGAAAACATGCCACACCAGAAGTCTTAAGATATGAATGGTTTATAAAGAAAAGTACATGCAAAAGAACATCAGATGCAGAAGTGAAATCTGAAACATTTCTACTACTACTAGTAGTAGTAGTAGTATCCTGCCTTTTGCCCAATGCTGGGCCTCAAGGCAGCCTTACAAAACTAAAACATATACAGCTAAAACCTATAAATAGGAATATACTAGGCTGACCATATGAAAAGGAGGACAGGGCTCATGTAACTTTAACAGTTGTAGAGAAAAGGGGATTTCAGCCAGTGTCATTTGGATGCAATTAGTTCCTGGTGAAATTCCCTCTTCATCACAACAGTTAAAGTTGCAGGGGCCCTGCCTTCTTTTGTATATGGTCACTCTAGTATAGTGCCTGCAACTTTAACTGTTGTGATGAAGAGGGAATTTCACCAGGGACTAATTGCATACAAATGACACTGGCTGAAATACCCTTTTCTCTACAACTGTTAAAGTTACATGAGCCCTGTCCTCCTTTTCATATGGTCAGCCTAAATATACAAAAGTTAAAAATATAATTAAATACTTTTCAATATTAAAGCATTTAAAACATTTTAAATACATAACAATTTAAAAGTCAAAGGTATAGACAGAGGTCCAGATTATTTGCCAAAGGCCTGCTGGAACAAAAAAGGGTTTGTCTGCTTCCAAAAACACATCAAGGAGGGAGCCAGTGTAGACTGCAAGGATTAGAAAGAAAATCCTTGTGTAAACTATGCAAAATAAACGACACCTCAACTGTTTCTAAACCTTATTAAAAAAAACAGGGTGACTAGGCCGAAACCAACGTTGTAGGCCCAGAAGCACTTTGAAAGGTTTCAACATTGTACTTCAAACTTACACCGGCCCAAACTAATTAAATGAAGTGTTTGAAGCTTTCAACTTTATAGCAGTATGGACCAAACTCTTAGAAAACAGGGAAATTTAAAAAAGGTATAGCTACCTATTCCCAGGAGAGATCTGAAGATCAGGTTACCATGGATCCAGAGGAACCACACCCTGCTTCACCAGGGAGCAAAAGAGCAAACTGGCCTTATGAAGATAGCCCAAAATACTCTCAGAGCCAAAGGAATGCATGTTCCAGAAGAGAAAAGAGAAACTCTTCTTCTTCACTCAAAAGGTCTGTGCTAGAGGCAGCGGCCATTTCACTCACCCACCCCACATTCTAAGGCAGGAGGGAGGGGGGAGAGCAACGCTACTGAGCATGTGTCAGTGTCGCGTTATGAGGGAAGATGGCCACCTCATTGACTTGAATGAGAGGTTAAAATAGTCCTTAAAAGTCAACCGAAGGGAATTTTTTAAAAATGAAAAGCTTTCCACCAACTACAGTCAAGGAGGAAGAAGACCCCACCACTGGATTAATTAATAAGGCTCTAGAAATTATGCAAATTGTGAGCACAAAAAGTCTCAACCCGGAAGTAAATTTACAAAAGCAGGGAGACAGGTTTATATTCCTTTTCTACCTTAAACTGCTCTCCTTCCCTCAATCTTTCACCAATCTTCTTGAAATTTTCAGGTAATGTAAAACAAACATTTCTTTCTGGCACCTGTAAATTTCAGAAAGGTTGGTGAAACATTTTCGATTTTATGGCTGTTAGAATGACCTCCCCCCCCTAATTATCACTTTAACATGGCGGAATGTGTTTTTTACTGACGGCCCTTAACAATGGAGGCACGACTGTGCCTCCATTAATAAGAAGAAAATATTCAATGTTTGACAAAAAGGGTATTCTTTACTTGTTTAGAAACCACTAAGGAATTTTTATTTAAGAAATAAGGTTTTGTTTTTACTGTTTATAGCTATCCTATAAACTATTTTCTGCCAAGGTCTGCTTATTTCAAATGAGAGACTAGCCTTCCCAATGAACAAGATTTTTTAAGTTTCCCCCCCACCCAGGCAAGATCAGATACTAACAAGATGTTTTCACAAAAAGTTAGCAAATAGTAATTAGAGTAATTATGGCATATAACCTTTTGAGGGGATGTTGAATTCTTTAATGACAAACTTTTATAATTAGATCAGACTACTTTGCATTTGCCAAACGACTTTAACATAAGGAAGATATAAACTTTGCATCAAATATCTAATGAGCTGATTTAAATTAAACATCATCGCTTTAGTTGTAACACATATCCCAGTTATCTGTAAACACAGAATCAGATAACCTACGGTAAAATCAGATCTGAAACTTCAATAAATCTTGCTGAGCTAGGAATGTCTACTTTACTAATAATAAGCAACACCAATGCATCAAAGGACATGAGTAGCAGCCAAAATACAGGTATCTGTTTTTTTAAAAGCTGAAATCCTCTTGGTCAATTTCTCAAGGAAGAGTTGATTTGTGGGATTCCTGCTTTTCAAAATAAATAAATAAATGAGTCTGCAAATGTTGAATCAGGAGGGGGAATTGCATCAAGAGCATACATTTATACTTGTAATTCTCTATCCAGGAAAGTATGTATGTGAAAGCATATGCCCTAGCTTAGCAGTGGAGAACCTGCAGCCATGGGCCAAATTTGGCCTACCGAAGTTCCCAATCTGGCCCTTTCCCAGGTCCCTCCTTTTCCCCTGATGTCATCCTCACCCATTTTACCTTTATGCAGAGAGAGATACAGGGCTGAATTAGCATGGTCATCTATATATCTAAAGTCATTCTGTGCTCTTTATTGTGTCCATACTCCCAGCAACTCCATTATTCTCACTTGACTAAGAGGGAACTGAGGCTGAGAAACAGTCAGTGCAGAGTATGATGGCAGAGTTGGTCCCTTGACCCAAGCATCACAGATCGAGATCCCAAACTAGCCATGTAAATGGCATCAGTTCTAATAGATTAGCCCCTTATAATCCAGGGACTACAAGGCAGTAGCAAGTATAGGCTGCTAGGCAAAGAATAGATGAAACCCATAGAGCATGTGAAGCTAGGAATGTTGGGAAAATCCACATTGGAATTGAAGAAGGTTGGAGTTTTATTAATACAACCTGCAGATTTTGCAGTGGACTGGCTTTTCCCCAATCAGATGGATTCTGTGGACTTGCAGACCCTTTTTCTAACTTTCTGGAATTTTGTGCAAATTTAGTAAAAGAAAAATATGCAAAACTAAAACAAAAATCAGCAGAAAATGTGCATTTCCCCCTTAGGCATTTAGGGGGATTTGTGTGTCTTTGAGAGTGCGCATTTGCACAACTGCGAATGTGCACAAATTTGGAAACTCAAGAAAAATTCTGTTCCATCAGTGAGCAGATGATGGAATGAAAGGTGCCTGACAATCCATGAATCACAGAGGGAATGAAGTTTACACAGTTAGTATATCCTTATGTGTGAAGCTCTTAAAATGCTTAGGCAGAAGGGTTTTTCCAACCTTTTATTCAGAAATTAGTAATGCACCCATCCTCCAAGGAGCTTAGGGTAACATACAGGGATTCCACATTCTTTATCCTGTCAACAAGCCAGTGGGGTAGGCACAGCCGAGAGAGAGAGAGAGGGAAGAATTGCATTTTATGCTGAATTAATGGATTTTTTTTTTTGGTGGGAGGTGTTTTTTACATGTGGAAATAGCTTCTTATACTTAAAAACAAAGTAGGGATTCAAAATGGCTTAATGGCTTATTTATGTTTCAACAATTTTGCACTAGGAACTGGAAAGATCCCTCCTGAAATTCCCATGGTTTACACCCCTGCTGCATACTGGGACAGAAACTGATTTCTGATTCCTGCACATCTTCCATTCTGGATGTCTTGATTCCTACTTTCAGGTGTGATGAGGAAAAGGTGAGGAGGAGCAGTATGTCTCAGTGGCAGAGCATATGTTTCATATTCCGAAGGTCCCAGGTTTAATCCCTAGCATCTTCAGATAGGTCTGGGAATAATTCTTGTCTGAAATCTTTGAGGGCTGTTACCAAACAGTATTGAGCTAGAGAGAATGAGAAATCTAATTCTGTATGTGGCATGCTCCAGTATTTCTAAAAATTGTCAAAAATACTACCGTCTTATGTATGCATGTGTGCATATATGTGTGTATGACATGTCTATGATAACCCCATAACAAAAAGTTATCTGGGCAATTTACAATAAACAACTCTAAAAACAATTTAAATGCAAAATGAAACATACAACCATACAAACTAGAGCAGCATAAAATCTGTCAATAAAACCAACTCAGAGATTGATTGATTCATTTATTTCAGTTCAGATGCAAACTAAGCCCTACACTGGCTAATTCTGAAGACAGGAATTGACCTATTCTGGCCATGCCTAAAGTTCCCCTCATCTTACCCTGTGCATTGAAACCTGAGCTGCCATTTCTTCATTGCAAAGGGGGAGATTTGCTGCAGTGAAGTAGGGACAGAAGAGACTTCCCTCCAGCCTCCTCAACCCTAACCCTAACCTGTGTATTAACCCTCACCCTAACGTACCAGTGAGTCTTACCAACAGCCACTAAAAGGCAGTATGCAAGCCATCCTGGTGTCCCATTCAGTCCATATGGCCTTTCTAGGCTCTTCTGTAGCCCTGGTTCCTGCAAGGAGAACCCTAATCTGAGCATTAACACTAACCCTAATTTCAAAGTGAGACTTCCCTCCAGCCACTAAAAATTAGCATAAAACCTCTACTGGTAGCCCAAACAGTCTGTCTGGCATTTCCGCAGCCCCAGTTCCTGCCCGGCAAGCCATGCCTCATCAACCCTAACCTGAGCATTAACCCTAACTCTGTTTTCAAACTAATACTTCCCTCCAGCCCTAAAAGTCAATATGCAACTAGTCCTGGTGACCTACACAGTCTGTCTGCCCCTGCTAAGCTCTTCCATGGCCCCTATTCATGCCAAGGGAGCTGTTCCTCCTCAACCCAAACCCTAATCTGAATATTAAACTTAACCCTAATTTCAAACTGAGACTTCCCAGCAGCCACTAAAAATCAGTGTGCAAGCCATCTTGGCTGTGCACCCCAGTCTGTATGGCACTACTATAGGCTGACCAGATAAAATCCAGGTCAGGGCTCCTGTAACTTTAACAGTTGTAGAGAAAAGGGAATTTCAGCCAGTGTCATTTGTATGCAATTAGTTCCTGGTGATATTCCCTCTTCATCACAACAGTTAAAGGTGCAGGGCGCCTGCCTTCTTTTGTATATGGTCACACTAGTATAGTGCCTACACCTTTAACTGTTGTGATGAAGAGGGAATTTCACCAGGAACTAATTTCATACAAATGACACTGGCTGAAATTCCCTTTTCTCTACAACTGTTAAAGTTACATGAGCTCTGACCAGGATTTTATCTGGTCACCCTACACTACTAGGCTCCTCCACAACCCCATTCTCTATTCAGGGAGCTGGGCCTCCTCAACCCGAACCCTAACCTATCTATTAACCCTAAATCAAATGTTGAATTGAGCCTTCCTTTCAGCCATTGAAAATCAGCATGCAAACCATACTAGCAACCCACTCAGTCATTCTGGCCCTGCTAGGCTCTTCCACAGCCCCAGTTCCTGCCCAGCAAGTTCCTGCCCATCAACTCTAACCCTAACCTCAGAACTAACCTTAACCCAATTTTCAAACTAACACATCCTTGCAGCCACTAAAATGCAAGCTGTCTACTCAGTCTGTCTGGCATTGTTAGGGTCCTCAACCCTTAACCTAATCTGAGAATTAACCTTAACCCTATTTTCAAAGCCCTACCTCCTCAACCCTAAGCCTAACCTGAGGATTAATCGTAACCCTAATGTACCACTGAGTCTTTCCTCCAGCCACTAAAAGTCAGTATGCAAGTCATCCTGGTGGTCCATTCAGGCTGTCTGGCCTTGCTAGTCTTTTCGACTGCCCCGATTCCTGCCCATGGAGCTATGCCTATTCAACCCTAATCTGAAAATCATCCCTAACCCTAATTTCAAATTGAAACTTCCTTCCAACCACTATAAATCAGTATACAAGTTGTCCTGGTGGCCTGCTCAGTCTGTCTGCTCCTGCTAAGCTCTTCCACGACCCCAGTTCCTGCCCATGGAGCCGTGCCTCCTCAACCCTAACCCTAACCTGATTATTAACCATAGCATTAAACTTCAGTCTGTATGCCATCCTGGTGGCCCACTCAGTCTGACTTGAACTACTTGGATCTTCCGCATCTCCCATTCCAACTTGTAGAGCTGTGGCTCCTAAACCCTGAACATAACTTGAATATTAACCCTAAACAAAACATACCACTGAGACCTCACTCCAACCACTAGCAGTCAGTATGGAAGCCTTCCTGGTGGCCCACTCAGTCCATCTGACACTGCTGACCTTTTCCGCAGCTCCTGTTTCTGCCTGGGGAGCTATGCCTCCTCAACCCTAACACTAACCTGGGAATTAACCGTAACCCTAAAGTTCTACTGGGACTTCCCGCCAACCACTAAAATCAGTAAGGAAGCTGCCTAGTGGCTCTCTCAGTTTGTCTGGCCTTGCTAGGCTCTTCCACAGCCCCAGTTCCTGCCCATGGAGCCATGTGTAGTCAACCCTAACACTAATCTGAGGATTAACCCTAACCTAAATGTAACATTGAGTCTTCTCTTCGGTCACTAAAAGTCAGTATGCAAGCTTGTTCTGGTGGCCCACTTATTCTGTCTGGCCCTGAGATAAATTATCTCAGCATTCCGAGAACCTGTTTCTCTCCCCACACCCTTTTTTTTTACCTGCTAGGCTCTTTCACAGCCCTTGTTCCTGCCATGCCTCCTCAACCCCAATCCTAACCTGAGGATTAACCCTAACCCTAATGTACCACTGAGAGTTCTCTCCAGCCAGTACAAGTCAGTATGTAAGCCATCCTGGTGGCCCGCTCAGTCCATCTGGCCCTGCTGGGCTCTTCCTTGGTCCTGGTTCCTGCCCATGGAGCTATGCCTCCTCTACCCCACTCCTAACTTGAGGATTAACTGTAATGTAACATACCACTTAGAGTTCCCTCCATCCAATAAACCTCAGTATACAAGCCATCCTGGTGGCTCACTCAGTCAGTCTAGCACTGCTATGCTCTTCCACAGCCCTGGTTCCTGCTTCTTCAACCTAGTGTGAAAGAGAGACCTGGCAGGAGTGGACTGTCAGGGGATGGGCAGATGTGTAAGCAACCACTCCCTCGTCCATTGGTTCTGCACTGGCTACTGATACCTCCAAATGGCAATTTACATAGAGGCAACGCCGGCTGGTGTTTCAAGTGATCCCATAATGTCTTGTTCCAGACTGTATTTCTTTCTCTCTTCTTACATACTTACAATTGTACTTTATGCAAATTTAATTTCCATTCAAATTCCTTTAAATCTCTATTTGAACACTGAATGCATGTCATCCTCCTCTCCTTCTAGTTAAGTGGATGATGAACAATTCCCTTAAATGACCTTTAAAAGGGGGGGGATCTTTCCTTTGGCAAACTAGCTTCTGATGCCATCAAGCTACTTCTGCAAACCTCTCCACTCCAACAGGATGGGTCAAAAGCCAGGCCTACTTCAGTAAAATTGTTCAATCTGTCTTCGGTATAACACTTGTTATTGAACTTCAGGGTGGCAGTTCTGCCTGTTAGACAACTTTTAGAATTATTGTCAAGTAGCTGGATATATTTCTAACTCATTATCTTCAATAGCCTTTCAAGTGCCGGAGTTATAAAGCTGAAGCAGCTTATCAGGCATATAAGAGCGAGGATGGCTATTGTCCCTATAAAATTTGAACCCTTCAGATAATTGGAGATAGCTGAATTTTATAGCTCTGGTCCATGGGCTGTAATCGTGCCTATTCCAAATCAGGTTCTGTTGTTGACTAAAGGAAACGAGGGCCCATAAGCTCCCGCCATAATTACCTAACCCCTGCATCTCTCCTTCTGAAATATTGTAGGTTTCTTGCCTAGGGAGCCCTCTATGATGCACACCATTTTCATATCAGTTGCCCACAAAGAACATCAGAGGATATATACATTTTTTTTAAAATCCCCAAACTGTAAATGCTGATCTTGCACAACCCCCTGCACCTGTTCATCTGAAACTTAGCAGGCATGATCCCCTCAAGAGAAGCGGGTAAGCCTACAAAATCCATTTAATTCTGCCAAGAAATCAAAAAGTTATTGGCAGTTCATTTAAAACAATTATAAAATGTTAAAGGCACCTATGCATCCATTTCTCTAAAAATATGGCATGTTGCATCCCCACACAATGAGCTACCATAGCTGAAACACTCATCCATTTCTGTCAAGCAGCAAAGAAGGCATAGTCATTTGTAGATTTCCAATGAAAGTGGGAGAGTCACATTCAGTCCCCAAGTCAAATTGTGCAGCATCCAAATCAGACTGAGGCTGCCTCTGCATGAGAGGTTTAAAGCTCTTTCAAGTCTCATTAAAATTTTTACCTCTACATGAGCGGAGCGCAAATCGGGAGTTGAGGCGCGTTATCTATTTGATTATGCGCATTATCGAATGTGCGTTAAATAGCGAGTTTTATTTTGCTGCGGCCCGTTAAAGCGCATTTTGACTATGTAAACAAGTGATTCTCCGCATTAAGTACTTCTAAAGTGCATTTCAAACAACTGGTAAGGCCACCAGTTGTGCGCTCCATTACCTCCCACGTACAGTCATTTACCATAAAAGCGCTTCCGAGAAGATGCGCATAATCGGAGAACCAGGCATCAAACCGAATTCTTGTAGAGGGGGTCTGAGGTAACTCGGGCAGCTTCCAAAATTGCCGAACCAGTTTCTGAACTGAATCTTGTGGCTGGTACACACACCTAGTAGCCACCTGAGTCTGTTGTGGCAAAAATAACAAAACGTTTTGTGACACCTCCAAAACTATGACATTTATTATGGTATGAGTTTTTGTGGACTATACCTCACTTCATTCCATACATGAAACGTTATCCTGAGTTCTGTGTGTTTACACACACACACACACACGGGATGGGGTTTGGGAGTGTAAACAGAGAGGTCAGAGGGAACTGAAATGCAGAAAATACGAACAATGATAATTACTTTATCTACAGTGACCATAGGAAATTAAATGTCAAAAGGAAGACTAGGATGGAAGACTTCTCTCTGACATGCTATTTTAGGGTGACAAGATAAAATCCAGGTGAGGGCTCATGTAACTTTAACAGTTGTAGAGAAAAGGGAATTTCAGCCAATGTCATTTGTATGCAATTAGTTCCTGGTGAAATTCCCTCTTCATCCCAACAGTTAAAGTTGCAGGGGCCCTGCCTTCTTTTGTATATGGTCACTCTAGTATAGTGCCTGCAACTTTAACTGTTGTGATGAAGAGGGAATATCACCAGGGACTAATTGCATACAAATGACACTGGCTGAAATACCCTTTTCTCTACAACTGTTAAAGTTACATGAGCCCTCACCTGGATTTTATCTGGTCAGCCTATGCTATTTATTATTAGTAGTAGTAGCAGCAGCAGTTGTAGTAGTAGTATCCGTTGTTGTATAGTGAGCATTCTATCACGTGAGCCTCCATTGAAAGTCTCAAGTAGTACTGTTCAGAGCCAGGTTTGCAATCTCCGTGAGAACTATGCCACAGTGACTGTGCTCAGCTAGGGCAAACAACTTACAACATTTTAGCAGAATTTGCAGAACTACTTTGAAGTCAAATTGACAACATTTCAAATAGAGTGACCGTATGAAAAGGAGGACAGGGCTCTTGACCAGAAGAAAAAGGATAGGGCTTCTGTATCTTTAACAGTTGTATAGAAAAGGGAATTTCAGCAGGTGTCATTTGTATGCATGCAGCACCTGCTGAAATCCCTTCTTCATCACAACAGTTAAAGCTGGAGGAGCCCTGTCCTCTTTTGTATCTGGTCAAGAGGGCAGAGCTCTTGCAGCTTTAACTGTTAATTGTGATGAAGAGGGAATTTCACCAGGTGCTGCATGCATACAGATGACACCTGCTGAAATTTCTCTTCCAATACAACTGTTAAAGATACTGGAGCCCTGTCCTCCTTTTCATATGGTCACCATATTTCAAATGCAACCGGAATTTGTTATGTGTATTTGTGGCAGAATATGTTTTTGATGCATTTCAGTGACAAAAGGCAATGTAAGAAGTCAGAGAGTTTCGAGCATGGAAAGCCAGAAATGTTTTTGTATTCTTCATTTCCCAGCCAAGGTGGGGATGCAGACAGAGAATAGTATAATAAAATAGTGAAGAAGAAAATTCTACATCCATGAAATGAGGTGAGAGGGGAACTAATTTCATACGAAGCAACTGAAATGTTTTTAAAAATAAGTACTATCCTTTAATTTCTATGTGTAACCATCATATATTTAATGTGAGAAAAACATTAAATACAAATATTTGCTCTGCTCAGAAGACTTTAGTTTCAAAATGAATGCTTCACTGGATTGCTGAGGATGGGTTAAGAGTTACACTGAAAAGCTGGAGTCCTTTAAAGTCAACCAAGCATAGAATTAGAGCTAATGCAAAGAGCCTGAACACTTGAGACCACTGACTGGATGGAATTTATAAATGTCTGCATACTCCTGATAGATAGATAAATAGATAGATAGATAAATAAATAAAATACATGAGAAGTATTAGTTCCACAAGTGCACACTCATTTCTCTAACATATCCTAGTTTTCCCTATGGATTCTTCCATTTCTTTGTCAATTTATAAAGAAGTAAAACAGTTTTATTGCTTCTGCAAAAATAAATATTGCATACAAGCAGACATGGATATTAAAGGACATAAACTTTAAAAGCTTGGCATCAGGGGAGACAAACACAAAAAGGTACGATTTGTATTTAGCGATTGACCATTATACTTGGTCTCAGTTTAGATCTCAGAAGGGCAGGAGAAAAATCTGGGTTTTTAACACATTAAAGGGGCTGGATGTGACACCAAAAGTTCAGTCTGAGAGCCTCTTGACAATACTGAGAATCTGTGGTGGCTGGGGATTATAGGAGTTGTAGTACAATATGTCTGGAGGACACCAGGCTGGGGTAGGGGGGAGATTGTTCTAGCAGCATGACAGAGTGACAGAAACCCACACAGAATACTGAAAATCAACTTGATAGAAATGTGTGCAATTCTAAGTGATTAAAGGTGATCTATAAGGTGTATATAAAAGGAAGATGCCCCTTTGACAGGTAAAAGACTAATATTACAACACTGGAAGGATAAATCCTCACCTTCTATAATGCAATGGATTGAGGACTTAATAACACTTTCAACATTTGAACAGCTGGTATATAGGTGCCACTTGCGAATAAATATTTATATGAACATTTGATACGCCTTTGTTGAAATTTATGTATAATCTCTCTCTCTTTCTCTCTCTCTCTCTCTCTCTCATTCTCTCTTTGAAAGTTGTATTTATTAGGGATGTGCACGGCCAAAATTATCATTTCGTATCATCGGAAATTCCAATATAAAATTTTTTAGGATCCGATCATATCGGAGGCTACCTGGATTTGATCGGATCCAATATCCGGTAAATATAGAAAGTTCCGATCCGATTACGCTGTTTTCCCCATAGGTTTGCTTTGGGGGAAATAAAGCTTTCCCCCAATGCAAGTCTATGGGGAAAAACACTGGGCCAGTACTCCCTCCCTCCCCACATTTGAGCTCCCTCCCCCCACTCACACTCCTTACGCATTGTCATCACTGCTGCCGCCGCCATCCAACACTGCCGCCCACTTGGTACTGCGAAGCAGGCTTTTCGGCCTGTTCCTTACACGCCGACTCAGTTGTAGCTGTATTGAGGAACAGGCCAAAGAGCCTGTTTAACAGTACCTAGCGGGCAGCAGCGCTGGATGGCGGCGGCGGCGGCAGCACATAAGGAGCGCGAATGGGGGGAGGGAGCATGAGTGGGGGGAGGGAGGGAGTGCCGGCCCAGTGTTTTTCCCCATAGACTTGCATTGGGGGAAAGCTTTCTTTCCCCAATGCAAGCCTATGGGAAAAACACCTGAAATGGTGGTCCGAATATCCAATATGTCCAATAGTTATCAGACATATGGATATCGGATCGGATCAGATAGGGTCACCTGAGGAAATTATCATTATCGGTAATCGGATGTCCGATAACGACCTTATCGATTCGTTATTGGACATCGGACCAATACGATACACATTCCTAGTATTTATACACACACACACACACATTTCACCTGTATTAACTGAAATTATATTTAATCATTTAGACATTTTATTTTATTTTCTGGTTTTGGCTTGCTTGGTTCTGTTGAAATTTACAAATATTATTATTATTATTATTATTATTAATAATAATAGGAAGATCTAATTCCAGCACTGTTGTAAGCTCTCCTGCTGCCTGGGGTGGGAGAGCACCCACATTCTGATGAGCTGCTTTTATCACCCCTGGCCATCACTGACACTGTTGCTACACCAACATCATGTTGCTACCCCCATACCAATCCCTGCACCTGACTCCCTGTCCTTGTCTCCATCCCCACCCCTCATGCCATTGCTGTTGTGGCTGCCTGCCCAGTAAGCCTACAGGGTGGGCTTTTTGAGTGGCCAGCCCCAAATGCCAAGCGCTGAGGGGTTCCTTCCTCAGAGCCAGGCATTGTAGGAGGGGTGTCCCAGTAGATGACCTGTGCCATGGACAATCTCCTGGGATACCCTCCCACAGTATCTGGCTATCAGGAAGGACTGCCTCAGAGTCAGGCATTTGTGTTGGGATAGCTCTCTGGAGAGACACACTAGCTGCATTTTTACTGCATGCTCACCGATTCACTCTGAGAAAATCCTCAGAGCAAGCCAGAGGACAACTGGTGGCTGCTGTATAGAGTCTCACTCGCTGCTCTCCCACTGTGGCTGAAATTTGACACTGTAGAAGAGTTGAGTCAGCAGGGCTCTCTGAAGCACTCACTGCAATACCACCAGAGAGCAGTTCCAGAGAGCCCCATTGGCTCTGCTCTCACACTGTGACAAATACCACTGCAGAAAAATGGCCAGTGAGTTTTTCCAGAGCACCTGCAGGGGGTCTCTTCAGGCTGGGTGGGGGGAAGCATGCAGTCCGCTGCTCCTCTCACTCCTACACCCCTCTCTCCTGGGAGGGCAGGCCCTTCTAAGTTGAATGAGGAACCACAGGTGCAGGACTTGGTCCAAAGCCTTCTGGAATCTCAGGTACATAATGGCTTGAAGTCAGCATTATGCTACTACAAGCAGATGCTACTACTTGTGGAACAAGGCTTCTTTGTCCTCTCCTCCCCTCTGTACCATCTTGGAGGAATTCCAGGGGAGCCTCAGGAAATTCAGAAGGGAAATGGGGGATGCAAAGGCATATGATGCTAACTTTAATAATATTTTGCATAAATGTTCCTGGAATAGAACTTAGGCTAATTCTTATGTCATATCCTGCCCGCTTCAGGCCCACCACTTGGATTCCTGTGGTGGAATGCCTACTCCAGTTTTATTTATTTAAAATAAAATTTAAAAGTCTCAGAGAGACCCTATAAACTGGTTGGATATTTTCAGGGTAAATTTGCATTGGATTGCAATTTTGGTGTTGTAGAGATTGAACCGCCAAATTCCTCAAGTTGCTCAGAAATTAATGTTAATTGCAAGAGAATGAGAAACATGACCTGGACAAGCTTGCATCCTGTCCATCTATATTTTTAACTGTCTAGAAATCTGAGGTTTATAATATTAGCACACTACCGTAGATCAATTAAATTTTCCAGCATACAGTCAGGAGGTAAGATTGACCAAAAGTGCTTGCTGAAATAATTAAGGAAGGAGACGAAAAAATTGGATTCCAGATTAAGCTTGCTGAGATCTCCAGATTTTTCAAAGCTCTGCTATCATTTGACTATAGGGTGACTTCACTGCCAAGAAAGTGGCATAAGATGATTAATAGAGCTCTAATAATTGTGAAGGAGGACCCTGCAGTGATCAAAAGAGAATGGACCTAAGCTCTGCATCTATTGTTTTTTTTTCTTATTCTTAGTTTTGATGTGCATACAGATATCTTCTGCTTAGCTTTGCTTTGCCTTTCTCAGCAATTAGACCCCATTCAACCCCTCACTATTTTCTTTTCTCTCAGAACTCCAATAATTCCAGCAGAGTGCTGTGTCCAGGATAGTGGCCCACTGCCTCACACCTGTATTTCTTTTACTTTCAAGCTCAGCTCAGTTAAATAAATGTCCTTTTGTGGAACTGTCTACTGACTTTATAGTGGGGATTAGAGGTTTGGTTTCTAAAGTTTAGGCATTCAGGTCAGGGGGAGGTCTCCCAGTTCTCAACCCTGACTTTCAGTTCCCAAGCAGAGCCGCAATTTAAATATTTTCAATGTGCAGTGCAAGGATAGGGAACTTCCAGTTGTTGCTGGGCTGCAACTCCCATCATCCTTCACCATTTGCTATGCTGATGCAAGTTGCAATCCAACATTTGGAGGGGGGTCATATGTTCCACATCCTGGTAGTGTGTGTGTGTGTGTGTGTGTGTGTGTGTGTGTGTGTGTATTGGGGTCCAGGGAGGAGATTCACTGCAATGTTCCAAGACCTTCTCTTTTATATATATTCAGCATTACATTTCCCAAAGCCATGTACATTGGGAGCATATGTTCTGATTACATTTTTTGCCTAAAATGTAATACTTTCATCTGAGGAATGGGAGCATAGGAAGTTGCCTTATAGTGAATCCTAGCCTAGTATTGTTGACACTGATTGGCAGCAGCTCTCCAGGGTTTCAGGCAGGAGTTTTTCCAGCCCTACCTGGAGATGGAACCTGGGACCTTCTGCATGTTAAGCAGGTGCTCTGTCATGGAGTTAAGGCCCTTCACTTTATGTGACGAGCCGTAGATCTTTTTACAGAATCACAAGATTAATCATGTGATCTGAGTGCAAGTTGAGAGTGCAACTGCTCACCTACTTTTCCTGAATGCATAGAACCTTGAGGGCTTACCATTTGTTCTATTTCATAGAGAACAATCCTCTATTTGAAGCAGTATCAGAGGAGAGACCTCTATTTGAAGGTGTCCACTATTTGAAGGGCTGTTCAGTCCACATCCATTTTAAAGATAAAGAACTACAACGTACCATTTGAGGTCATGGGTTCTATCCATGCTTTGATCTGTAGCCTGGGTTACAAGTTTCTGCCATGAGTCAGTTCTGTAGCAGAGATCAGTTTAGGTCAAGTTTCTCAGGGAAGCAAGAAAGGAAGAGATTTGCACCACAGAAAGCTCCAAGTGGGACAGGAGACCAGGCAGTGCCATCTGCATATTGCTCCAAAAAGGAGATCAAGATTGAACCTTAAATAAGAGTTTGGCTGCATTTAGGCTGATTGGCTCCATCTCCACTGTGACTGAGGCTTGTCTCTTAAAGAGGAGTGCCCTGGCTTAGCAGCCGCATGCTACAGTGGCATGAGGGTGGCTGGGGCATGCAAGTGTTCTCATGGCTGGAATTCTCAGAGTCTGAAATGGCATGGACACCTCC
Source organism: Anniella stebbinsi (assembly GCA_029215795.1). Taxonomy (NCBI): domain Eukaryota; kingdom Metazoa; phylum Chordata; class Lepidosauria; order Squamata; family Anniellidae; genus Anniella; species Anniella stebbinsi. Next base: position 55,276,718 of record JARDYH010000003.1, read on the forward strand.
TCTGAGCACAGGGGAACTGACCCCCAGGATCTTTCTGGAGAACTGGGTACTTGGGAGGTGGAAGCCTCATATCTTTCCATGACCAACTGTTCTCCCTGAACTGTTAACTCTGGAGCCTCTTCTTCAGAGGACAAGAGGTTGGGATCCTCTGGGGAGAAGGGTTCTGGTTCATGACACATAAAAATGTAGCCTTGAAGCTGCCAATCAACAGTGGGCACCTGGACAGCAGACAAGCAAGCACACAGGTCACCTGGTCACATTGTTCCCCACTATGGTGAGGTATTTCTATTCAAGTTACAGTCATCATTGCTAAAATTGCATCAATACATATACATCAGCATACACACATTTTATACAAATCTGTATCACCTTTGGTCCTCATTTTGGTCATGCATTTCCACTTTTTCAGCAATGCAATTCAGTTCCTTGTCTCATTCCCAGAATGCTATGAAATCTTGTTTGACCGACCCCCCCCTCCACTGGATCCCCAACCTGTTATTTTGATCTGATCTGTACTCTTCAATGCATTCATGAACTTTCCCCCCACCCCCGCCACCCTCACCCGCCATCTGGCTCAGGAATAAGCCCTGAGGATTGAATGGAAATGGCAAAGGGTTGAATGGAAGCACAGCCAATTAAGTACATATTGCAACCTTTAGAATTTTGCTCTTTTCCAAAATGTTCAGCTAAAAACTTCCAAACTTGATTAATAGCAAGTGTTTTTTGATAATATGTTGTGTACTTCCCGATATTCAGCATTTGGCTTATTTGTATATTTTCTTGAGTTGTAGAACCAGTTATTTCAATTTACTAGTTCGTGCTGTGACTCCTACTCTCATGTATTCATATTTGCCTACGTATGGCCATCATTTTAAAATTCTTCACGCTTAGGCATTTTCAATAGCCTCGTGTAGTGCAAACTCTTCTATAGCATGTGTCTGTAGGAGTCCTCACTTTTGTTATTTTTATTCTTATTGTTATTATTATCCTTCAAAAAAGCTCTCACTCTGTTTTGGCAGCTGATCACGTTGCACAAGAACATACCCTAATAATAAGTAACCTCAGCAGAATGGATTTACTTGACATATTCATTTTTATTCTGTGTGTGACAATCTAAAAAGCAGAACATGGCACTAGCATCTTAACTGCAGGCATTCACAGTTGGCAACAAATAATGGATTAAAATACTGGTATCCAGTAGGAAATTATTATGGACCAGTTTGGGTGTAGGAAATGCTTAAAGCACCACAAGTGTAATACAATGCATTACTGCTAGAGACTGATATTTTGGGTACAATTCATTGGTTTCAATGGGATTTACACCCATTTTGCTTTACACTTCGTTCTTTTTGTCTGTCTCTGTCTCTCTCACACAACTGCACACATGCACACAGATACACCATATCCTGATGAATAAATACATTTTGAAATATTTACATAGTTAGTGCTAGGGTGACCAGATTTTGGAAACCAAAATCCCGGTCCCCCCCTGCCACCCCCCCACCCAAAACAACCCCCACAACCAAGCAACCCCCCCAAAAAAAACACCAGCCTGGACCTACAGGGTTCTCTTCCTCCGCCGCCCCCACCAGGTCCTCCGCTGCCGCCCCCACTGGGTCAGCCGCCGCCCCAGGTCCCCCGCCGGGTCTTCCTCCACCACCACCAGGTCCTTTGCCGCTGCTGTCTGGCTCGTCAGGCCAGAGGCCGCGCGGGAGAGGGCCGATTACATCACTTCCGGATCTGGCCCTCTCCCGTCTCTTCCGCGCGGCCTCTGGCCTAACGAGCCCGGCAGCGGCGGCGAAGGACCTGGCGGTGGTGGAGGACCCGGCGGTGGCGGACTAGGCAGCAGTGGCGGTGGAGGAGCCCAGGAAGCGGCCGCCCCAGCAGGTAAGTGCCCCCCCTCACGCCTCGCACTCTGGAGGGAAGCGGACGCCCCTGCAGGTAAGGAGTGCGAGGCACGAGGGGGAGCACTTACCTGCTGGGGCGGACGCTTCCCGGGCTCCTCCGCCGCCACCGCCGCCGGGTCTACTGCCACTCATTGCCGCTCGCTGCCACCGCCACGTGACCCCCCGCCACCCCGGTTTTCCCCCACCGCCCCCCGGTTGGCCCGGATCGGCCTAGGTTTCCCGGTTAGGACCGGGAAACCCCGGGTGATCTGGACACCCTAGTTAGTGCTTCCTGTCTAGGAATAGGTGAGTATGATCAGCAAATTTAAAAAAGACCCTCAGTGCTACGTGTGTAACAGAGGAAGCCTTGCTTAACCTTTTGACACTCTGTGTCCAGGGTAAAAGCAAACAGCCCTGCTTGAGCTCTGCAAATGGAATCAGGGCTAGAAGCATAGTCTACCTCGAGCAGCCTGTTCTTTCAACCCCACAGAATGTCAGAGAAAAGACATAATGCAAAAGTGATAGCATAAGAACATAAGAAGAGCCATGCAGGATCAGACCAAGGTCCATCTAGTCCAACATTCTGTTCACCCAGCCTATCTACACTACTGCTTTAAAATGGTTTAAAATGGTTTAAAACGATTTATAACGGTTTATAACAGTAGTGACAACTGTTGGGGTCCAGGACACACTCCATATAGAGTTTTCAAAACATTTTCAAAGTTTTATATCCTGCTTGTGTAGATAGGCTCCCAGTTGCCAAACAGCTGCCCACTGGAAACCCACAAGAAGGACATGAGTGCATAAGCACCCTCCTGCCCATGTCCCCAAACAACTGGTGTACACAGCATCTGCCTCTGCTACTGGAGGTAGTATATAGCCATCAGGACTAATAGCCATCAATAGCCTTCTGCTCCAGGAATTTATTCAACCCCATTTTAAAGTCATCCAAATTGGTGTCCATCATTATATCTTCTGATATTCCATTTCTGCAACAAAGACCTTTATGTTTTCCTGGGATTTTTAATCCTGTGTGCATTGCTCTTATGTTGTTTGGTGTGTACGTGTTTTAATTCCACTGACTGCTTTTATATTGTTGTGTTTTAAATGTTTTATTGTAATATGTTTTATTGTAATTTTAACTCTTTGTAGGCTGCCCTGGAAGCCTATTGAAAAGGGGGATAAAACTCAAATAAAGACATACTGTACAATCAAATAAAACAATGGAGCCATGTGGACCTGCCTGTCTGCTTTTATCACCCAAGGTCTTTTTCCCCACTGCTAGACCTTTTCAGTGATTGCCCACAAGTTACAATTTTTTTTCCAAGTAGTGCTGACAGTCCCCTCTCTCCTTCCTGTTAACTTAAAAATTTGAAGTTTCTGACTGCTTTTGAAAAGTGGTGGGGGATCAAAATGGCTACTGAGCTAACAGAGTCGCCAATCGACAGGAAAACCCCAGATTTATTAGGAATTTTGCTAACAAATCCGGGGGGGATTTGTGAAATTTGAAGAAAATCTGGTTTTTTCCACCATCCCAACCCAAAGGGCCTATGAAGTTAAGGTTATGGCAGCTCTCAAATTTTCCTATATCTATGGCCACAAACTACAGAGGCTTACAGTGGCCTTAAAGAGGAATGGCCCTTTGTGACTGCTATAGTTTGTAGCCATAGATATAGTAAAAAATCAAGAGCTGCCAAGATCTTAATTTCATAGGCCTGGGGAAACAGGGCTGCCACTGTTTGTGCCTTCATGCACGCATGCTCAAAGACTCCCATCTCGTCATAAGGACTTTCTGTAAGGACAGGGGGTGAATGAGTGGGTTCTGGGCGGGGGAAGGAGGAGGAAGAGGAAGCTGACGCCTCATGCATTTTGAGAGTCAGTTGGCCTGACTGACAATGCTTAGCAAAAAGAGAAGGAGGGGAATCCAAGGCGCAAGGAAAATGGTAGGAAAGAGACCTGGATGGAGGGAGTTGGGGTGAGGGGTGGGGTGGAGTATGTTTACTCAGAAGTAAGTCCCACTTATGTTCAGTGAGGCTTACTCCCAGGAAAATGTAATTGGATTGCAGACCAACTGTCCTATTGAAATATTACCCTCTAACAAATTATCCTTTTGGACCTTTAGCCTCGTATGTCAGGAATCTTTGTCTAGAATGGGAGTCATTAATATTCTTTTGCAAATGGAAACTGAGGATGAGCGGTGATAACAATAAGTGGCAGCAATCCTATTATATGTACACATAGTTGGAACCCTTGGAGTCCATCTCACTGAACTCTGTGGGACTTAATTCTAAGTAAATATGCATGGCCTGGGCTGCACAACATCACTCCAGGGTCTTTGAAGAGAGGGTAGAACTTTACAACTGCCTTGCCGCAGTATCTCAATGGCAAGTCTCCCATTAAGGTATTTCCATTGGAGTTCTGATGAAAATTCTGGCCAGCAAAATATTTCAACCTGTGCCAACAGGAGCAAGATTTCCTAAAGCCTTTGCTGGGTCATCATACTTGGGATCAGGATTTTCGAGTTATGAAGGAAATTCTTTCTGAACATAGATAGTTGTTTTGAGCCATCCTCTGTGGTGTGTTGTTTGGCTGGCTTGCTTGGGTTATTTGTGCCTACTTGCTCTGTAACGCAAAGGAAGAAGTGGGTCTCCAGCTGGTGCTAACAGATAGTGGGCCTATCTACACATGCAGGATACAACACTTTGAAAACGTTTTGAAAACTGTATATGGAGTGTGTCCTGGGCCCCAACAGTTCTCAAAACTGTTATAAACTGTTTTAAACAGTTTTAAAGCAGTAGTGTAGATAGGCTCAGTATTTTATTTTTAATAATGCATTTTAACCCATAGACCTTCCTCTCCAGTTTGCTTTGATATAATTGGGATGATGTATATTTTGTAACAATTGCTGGCAATTGTTCATCCTTCTTAAAAAAAAACTTTTTTAAAAAAATTAACAGGGTTGCAATTGTTGTTATCTCTCTTTTCTAGCTCATAGTGATTTTTTTCTAGATGAACGACTGGCTTTGCAAACGCATGCTGTCTTTTACTGATTCTGAAATTTCCTGACTATTGAACATGTTTTAAGTATGACTGCTTTCTGGATGTTGGTGTGGATGTATTTTGGTAGGACTAGTTTCTGAAGGTTGTCTGAAAAAAAAAATGAGGTGATGCTGGTGACTGATGTGAATAATTGTAACTTTTTTCCTGTTGCCACAGTTCTTTAACTTTCATAGCCGGCAGTGTATATTTTTCTCTCTTTTCCTCTTCCTTTTCTGCAACATATTTGTCATAAGGTAGTGCTATGTCAATGAGGAAGGGGAGTTTTTCTTTTTTGTTTATGATTGTTGTGTCTAGTCGATTGCAAAGTATTGTCTTGTCCCAGAATTGTTCTGTCCCAGAAAGACAATATGTGAGTGCATTGCATGTCTGGAACTCCTGTATTCTGAAAGCATCTTTCTGGAGAGCACCTGCTGGTTGCATGATCCACAAGGCCAGGTTCTGGGGAGTGCATAGTTGTCCTTGACAGGAGGGGCTTGTACTTGCTAGAGTAAGGTGAACAGATATGAAGAGTCTACATGATTTGGGTCCAGGTTACCTGCGGGATCGCCTTCTCCCATACAATCCGTCCAGCACAGTCAGGAAGAAGAGACTGTATTACACAGAGTATATCAAAAGCTTCAAAATACAGCAAAAGCTGCAAAAGTAGGAGTAAGTGAAGTTAATTTCAGATACATTGAATGTCTCACTTACTCTTTATGTCAGTGATTTTAACATTTATATTTTATGTAGAACAGGTTTGTCTTAATTGTGTGCTGTGAAATCAGACATGTGACCAAGGCCATGTTTTGGTGGGCACGCCCCCTTGGGGGCCAGCCATGTTGTCTTCATTTTTGGTTTCCAAAATATGGTCACCCTAATATTTCATGTCTATGCTAGCAGTGCTGCAGTGCTAGTATTTTTATGTTACTCTTGTTTCTGTTCTTTTTATTTAGCGATGCTAGATTTGATTTGAGTATGTTATATATTTTACGGCTGTGCGGTTTTCTTTCAAAGGATAGCTAGCTGCCTTGGGCAGAATATAAATATTTGAAATAAATAAATAAATAAATCCTGGTGCATAAAGCTGAAGGAATTGCCACAAGGTTGGGAACAAACAGGTAGAGGTCTGTTTACAAAACTCCTATCAGGCTGCTGCCTAGTAGATACTAAAATACCAAAAGTAAACTGAACTGTTATTTGAATATTGAGGTTATTTGAATATCAAGACATACAAGCCAAAAAGCTTTCATAGCATTTTTCCTAAGTGGTATAACAACTTTCACAATTCGTTGAACATTTACAGTTAAAATAGCTTAAACTTCACCCTGCAATATATTCATAGATGTAAATGTACTCCCCCAAGTAAGGCTACTTGATAACAAATGTTGGGAAAGATCTGAAATATTCCCCAATACGATACGGCACTATACAGATTTAAGAATGTTCTCTCAGCCATAATCTCATGTTACTTCCAAAAGCCTCACAGTCTTTGAAGTAGAATGCAAAATACAAAATGCTTTCTTTGCTCCAATTTAGATTTCTGTGCCGCAAAAGGTGATCGTTTTTATTAGGAATTCTGATAATATGCCATAAAAAAGCTCTCTGTGAGGACATAGTTCTGAAGAGCACTGCAATTAAGGAACAGTTCGACATAAGCTATTACAGTTGTGAGGCTGTACGATGACAAGAAGAGTGTTGGCAGTATTCTCCTAGCAATCATTACAGGCAGAGTAAAAGCTGTAAAGTGAATTGCTAGCGAACATGATAATGAACATACGACAGGAGTGTGTCATATTCCATCATATACATCTTTGAATATTTCCCTTCTTGGAGCATGCCTTTTCACACAGAGATTCATGGAGCACGTATATTTTTAAAATAGTTGCATCTTACGTCCTGCAATACAGAGGGTTTTTTTTTAAAAAAAACTTTCATTGTACCTGGATTTTATGGCTTTATAATGCATTTTCAGAGGAGTTTGAATGCCTGTATTTTGAGTAAATTTCTATAAACTGGAACCTATCAGTTTGCCTGCCCATAGCTACTGCCAAGGATGAATGTATCCTTTAATGCTTTCCATTTTAGTGTGACGGTAAAGTTAATTTCACTTAATGAAATTCAAATTCTCTGGGACTACAGCTATGTGTGGTTCCCCCTCTCACTTCTTGAATATTGTACCTTATCTTCTTCTTGTCTTTTTAATGGAGGACTTCTTCCAAATTGCTAACACATTCTAATGATGAAGAGAGAGGGAGGGAAAGAGATTTTTCTCAAAAGTTTTTCTCATGTGTTTATATTCCTTGCCTCTCTAAATGTTCACTAGTTTAATAGCCAGTGATGTTCCCATCCATTCCTTTCTCTTTGTGAATCACTCCCCCGCCCAACATTTATCCTAGACTCTGAGGCTCAGATGTTTTATGTGCCTGAGTAGTTGAAAGGTTACTATTCACTAACTGAATATGCACATATTTATGGGGTATCTCAGGATAACCAATGGACATGGTGTCCTACCACATTTTACAGCACCCTACAGCACCCTCCCCCCCCCCCCCTGCCTAATAGCGGAAGCTCTCTGGGCAGTTCACAACAGTTAAAACCATGAACAAGACTCAAAGTATAAAACAGTATAAGAACACAATATAAAAATACAATATAAAAGCACAACTGGGGTAAAACCATGCAGCATGCAGATTTAAAATACAAATTTAAAATACAGATTTAAAACAGCGGAGTTACAAGACAATGATAATAAACTGTTAAAATACTGCGAGAATAAAGAGGTCTTCAGCTGGTGTCGAAAGGAGTATAATGTAGATGCCAGGCAAACCTCTCTAGGGAGCTCATTCCACAGCTGGGGTGCCACAGCAGAGAAGGCCCTCCTCCTAGTAGCCACCTGTCTCACTTCCTTTGGCAGGGGCTCATGGAGAAGGACCCCTGAAGATAATCTTAGGGTCTGGGCAGGAACATATGGGAGGAGGCACTCCTTCAGATAACCTGGCCCCAAGCCGTTTAGGGCTTTGAATGTTAATACCAGCACTTTGAATCTGGCTCAGACCTGGACTGGCAGCCAATGAAGCTGAAAAAGGACTGGTGTAATGTGGTCTCATTGGCCAATCTGTGTTAACAGTCTGGCTGCTCTGTTTTGTACCAGTTGAAGTTTCTGGACCATTTTCTAAAGCAGCCTAATATATAACACATGCAGTAGTCCAGACGAGAAGTTATCAGAGCATGGATAACTGTAGCTAGGCTATCTCTATCAAGATAAGGGCGCAGTTGGTATATCAGCCTAAGCTGATAAAAGGTGCTCCTTGCTTCATCTGAACACATCAAATAATAGGCATGGGGATTGGAGAAAACAAACCCCAGAGTCCATCTGAAGGATGTGGCAAATGCCATTCATTTGGGAGTTGGTGCAAAGATTGACAGATCAATGCCAGGCCTATCTGAGATGTGTGAGACAAATACATAAGAACATGAGAAAAGTCATGTGGGATCAGAGCAAGGATCCATCTAGTCCAGCGCTCTGTTCACACAGTGGCCAACCAGTTGTTGATTATGAACCCACAAGCAGGACACAGGTGCAACACAGCAGCACCCTGCCACCCATGTTCCCCAGCAACTGGTGTATATAGGCATACGGCCTATACACTTACATGTAAAAATATTTAACTATTCTAATTTCTAGCCCAAATACTACTCTCATTTACAACCATATAATTAGGTATACAACAGATCCAATAGAGAAGGGGGCTTTGGTGTCCCCTTCCCAGAGAATGGCCTCATTCATGCTCAATTCTTGTCCTGAGAACTGGCCTTCTCCTAGGCATTTGGATCCAGTCTCTGCCATCAATTGAGTAAAGATCAATGGAATTTGTAAATGGGCCAGCAATTATGTAACATCTGGGAATTATATATACAACAGTGTGGATTCCTTGCAGCAGAGATTTGGATTGTGTATTCCAGGTTGGCACAGAGATTCAGAATGTGAAGGCCATAGAGTTTGTTGTGATGGGGGAATGGTGTTTGAGTGTAAGAAAAGATTTGTCGACTGGGTTGTTGTAAACCACGGTCTGGCATCCATTCCTTGCTCCCCTGGCCACTTTCCATCTGCGTTAGTTTTCTCATTTGTTGGCATTTTTAAGAGTTCAGGTCAGTTTCAGCAATCAGTGAACATGTGCCAAGACAGCAGCTGCTGTTTTGCAAGCAAGCAGGCAAGTAAGCAGAAGAAGAGCAAGAAGAGGAAGAGGAAGAGGAAGAAGAACAAGGATTCATATTTTCATATTACAACGAAATTGCCATTTTCAGGGTCAAGGGTGATTGCCTTAAATTACATTTTCGTATTGCAAACTAGACATAATTTACATTGCAACCTGGATATTTTCAAACAGCAACACTACAACTGAGAGCATCCTCTTAATGACGTTTTCTATGCATCAGTCAGCACGGGAACAAAGAGAGGCATTCTAAGCAGTCTTTCCACTGAAGACTCACCAAAATCCAAGACTGAGCACCTTTGGGGAGCTTTGAAATGTTTATGATTCAGAATGAAGTGTATGGAAGACTTTTTTTTAATGAGTTGGGGTTCTTTCTGTTTTTCTGATTCTTTGTTTTAATTTGTTTGCTTGCTTTGACCTGGCTCAAGCTTTTAAGATGTGGAGGGCTAAAACTGTAAACAAACAAACACTTTGTTTCACTTTTTCATATTGTAGAAAAACAATGCCATGATGGCTCTTCATTTCCAACTTCTTCACAGCTCTAAGGATGGGGGATTTTGTGCTGTTGGAAAGAAATGCTTTGCTTTTGAAGCTAAATTTGGCAGCAGATAATGAAGGGAAAAGGGGAGAGGTCCAGGAGTCATTCTTCCTTCTGCCAACTTTGAGTATACCTGTAAAAACTTAATGCATAGTTAAGCCTTTCTCCCACCCACAACGTAAAAAAGAAAGAAAGAAAATCTGTGGCAAAAGATCAACACACAACAAACCTGATAAACATGCATCTGATGGAATGAACCTATGCCAACCAAGCTGCTGTTAAAAAATAATAATATAGTCTTTGAAACCAGTAGGAGAAACTGGCAAAGGGACAAAAAGAGAGTACAAATCAGCTTCTTCAATTTTGTAGTTGAGAAAATCTGAAAATCTAAGGGGTATTTTTGGTGGGATGGGGGAGGAGGATGCAAATATATGTTAAAGAACTAAACATGCCTAATTAAAATGTACCTTCCATATATTCTTTTCATCTGTTGGCAACTTGGAGAATTCCCCAAGGACATCATAAGCAATGAAAACACAGTGGATACCATTCTAAAGGCTTGGGGGGAAATGTTACAGATGTATTACTCTCCTGAATACATATATCACAACTTGCTTAAGTTATCACTGAAGAACACATAATATAAAACCAAATTGTCAGGAGTTGAATGACAGGCAGCTTTCTGTCTATGGGTGCTCCTTGCTGTTTGTGGTTGCTGTGTCAGGGCTGATATCTGAGAGCAGAAGCAAGGCACAGCCCACAGGAAGGGCAGGCAACCTGGTGCGCTGCAGATGTTTTGGACTACAACTTCCATAAGCCGCAGCCAGCATGGCCCATGGTGGTTGAAGTTGTCACCCAAAACCTTTAGAGGGCACCAGGGTACCTACCCCTGTTCTTGGATGAGGTTGAGCAGATGTCAGCAGTTGAGGCATCTATCCAAAAGCAAGAGGGAAAGGCAAGTCCAGTTTAAGCCAAGAGCAAGAGCTGAAAAATCTATTCCAGAAGGGTTATTTGGAGCAAGTCGAGATCCGTGGAGAGAAGACAGGGCAGAAGCATAACCTCCCACCTCATGTGGCAGGAGATCTTGCACTGGCTTGCACTGGCTTGCACTGGCTCTGGCTTCTTGCAAAGTATCAAGATGTGAGAAGTGGTGGTACAAATGGAGATTCTAACCTTGGAAACAGCAGCAGCAGCCAGCTGAGAGGTTGAGCACAAGCTTTGTGTGCAGAAGGTCCCAGGTTCAATCCCTGGCATCTCCAGGTAGGGCTAAAAAAGACCCCTCTCTGAAATCCTGGAGAACCTCTGCCAGTCAGCATCAACACCACTGAGCTAGATGGAACAATCATCTGTCTCAGGATAAAGCAGTTTGCTATGTTCCTATCAGCCACAACAACAGCACCCATGGGAGCGAACATGAGAATTAGAACTGGTGATCCATCTGAGAGCCTAATGGCTGACTGGGGTTGTACCCTCTGGGATGCCTGATGGCCTCCCTATATAACAGGTCCACAGCTCCCTCTGGATCAAGCCCAAAAGCCAGAGTAGAGCATGTTTCCTAGTTCATGGCCTAGTCTCCCTGATCCTTCAATGTTTTATTTTTTAATTATTTTATGCTTGAGACAATAATAATGCAAACAGTATGCAAACATTGAATTAGTGTCATGATGGCAAAAATGTTTCAAAATGGAAAGGAATTGACTTTGGTATGAGCCCCAAATGGCAACATCCTGACTGAACCACAATCCTTCACAGAATTAGTCATACTTAAGGTCTATTCATTTCAATGGGAAATAGGCCTAGTTCACATATGCATGCACATCACTTGTTTTGGCTGAATTTGATTATGATACACAGGCAATAGCTTCCCCATCCCACTCCCCACCACTGAAATGTAGACACAAAGATAAATGTGCCAAATCTTTAGTAACTCATAAAGTTCTGCAATGCACTGAACATGTTAGCAACAGGCTGACTCTGCTCCCCCCAAGGGAGGGCACTCTAAGCTTAAGGTGATAACTGGTTGCATACCTCTCATGCTATCTATGTGGTATAGTTGACTCCATCTTGGCTCCAAACACCAGATCCCTTAACTGGGTGAGATGACCACCCCATTTCACCCTGACTAAGCCTTAGAGGTGATGATGACACCACCAGGGCCCAATGGCAGCTTCCTTTCCATATCCCTTCATACAGATTTACTGTGAGAATGTGGTTGGATACGGGCTCCTTCATCATAAAGATGTCTCTCAAGGTGCTCACCAGGGTAGCCTCTGCTTAACTTTCTTCTTACCTGTAATGAAGTTGCTATTTGTGATGAACCAATGACATTTGCCAAATCAGTCTAATTGCAAATTGTACTCCCAGATCATTAGAACAGGAAGTAGGCAACATTTTTTTTCTAATTTTGAGGGACACGCCAAAATTTCTACTCAGTCTTATGAAGGTGGCTAGCGAATCCCAGGCTGCACATCCTGGGGTGGGGGTGGGGGGATGTGATGGAGATCACTCTGAAGAGAAGGGAGAAGTCTTTTAAGGCTGTCTGAATCCCCTCTCCTGACTAGCCTGCCATCCCATCTGGGCACTACAGTGCTGAAAGCCTTGTGCTCATTCCTGAAATGAAGGTGGTGGGAGGCAAACTTGCTAGCAACCACAAGCCATGGCTGGGGATAGATGAATCTGTAAATTTCAATTTCTCCCAGTTTCTTATTTTTCCATCTTAAATTCAGTTCATCTCAGACTTTGAGAATTTAGGGGTGGGGGGTTGTGCATCAAAATGTGAACCAGGGTTTTGTTTTTTGTCACAAACTTTGAGGGTTTTTTTTAACGTTTGCATGAAAGTCCATAAGCATATTTGTGCCTATTTCTGCTAATTCATGCATTTTGGTTCATATTTTTGCCTAATATACACATTTCGGTTTTCCTAATAAGTTCAAACATTATTTTCATTAATATACACATTTTGTATGTGTATTTTGATGGGAAAACTCCACTGCAAAATTCAGAGATGTGAGCATTTAAAAGGATAACTGAATTTTGGTTCACATGGTGCTTCAAAAGTGTGAAACTAGATAAGTGTGTATTAAAATGTGAACCAGTTTCTCCCCAATCCCTAGCTACGGCCAGAGAAGCATCAATGTGTGACCTGGGCCATGTCTGCACCTGGCAGATATCCCAGGGTTTTCTCTAGGTCATTCCTATGCATCCATATGATGCACAGGGGATCCGGGGGGCAACCCGGGATGACCATGGCCTTTCCCCAGGATATCTGAGACCGCAGATTTCCCAATATTTCCATGGTCCTGGCACCATCCCGAGGAGCACGGGCGGTGTGGCTGCCACTCCCAGGTTATTCCTTCTTTCCTATGAGTAGTGGGGCTGGGCATGGAGCTGCATGAGGAGGCTCCTTGCCCATGGGAGGCAGCAATTTTGCCATCTCTGGGATGGGGGGTGGGGTTGGGCACGTTTTTCCCCCTTACGTTTTTCTGTGGAATGGTGCTGTACGACTGGCTCCTCTTAAAAAAAAAAAAAAAGCTGCTGCTGCTGCTGCTGCAACATCCCTCTTCCCTGGTACCAGTTGTGGAGGGCAATAACATGAGTAGGCTATTGCTTTCATGTCTTTTGGGGGTCCTTCCCAGAAGCAACTAATTCATCACTATGAGAGTCAGGATTCTGCATTACATGGACCTGTGCTCTAATCCAGCAGGTTTCTTCTTATGTTATGTTCTTAGGATTCAGTTGAAAAGCATTGTGTTTCAGCCTTTGAAATGATGTGAAAGTGAGGACAGTTTAGTAGAACACAGAAATGGAAATACTTGGAATTCTGTTCTGATTGACATACATTTGGTGGGAATAGAAAATATGAGTTTTCCCTCTGCCATTCTTACCAAAGTGGTTGGTTGGTTTTTTTAGAGAGGAGACAAAGAAACTAAGATGAATCCTTAATGGCACAATCCACATTTTATAGGAAAATTGTTCTAATGGTATAAGGGTAAAGGAGCCTCTGAGTAACCAGTGTTCAATGACTCCCAACATTTATATTGATTAACAACCTACAAACAATACTGTAAGGAATTAAAGATATATGATGTGATCTATAACCATTCGGGATGGGAACAATAAGTAGCATGAATTGTAGGAAGAAAAACAAAACAAGCAAAGTTGAATACAGCTGCAGGGTAAAAATTAGCCTGATGACATTTTATGAAATAATCTGTATAAAAATACTCAATGCACAGAATGTGTTCAAGAAAGATACATGACAAACTTGTTAGCTTTCTGTATGCTCACATCTGATTCCAATTAAAATGTTTTTGGTTAAAATCTATCTATGGATTATTGTTTGCATCAGAAACAGGTGGCATTTAGCACATCAAATGATGGTTGTTACACCATTTTGTCCTAGTGCGTTTTAAAAAAGAAAGAATGAGATCTAACCCTCACACCAGGTTAGAATTATTCATGTAACCTTATGTATCGTACGTATGAGAAGAAAACTTTCCATTGGTGCCAATGGACACTCAGAGCTCTAGAGAATAGATCCAGGGTGCTAAAATTTAGATTCAGGTCAGAGGCGCATGCATCCAGACATAGCTATATTCTTGCTGACCAGAATAGAGTGTAAACTCCCTTGGCATTTTCTTAACCATAGTTAAAGAGAGAACCAGTGTTATGTCTGCACCCACCTCAGCAATGAATGAGTGAAAGAGTGAGAGTATAGTAGCAGCAAGAGGATATGTAGTTTCAGTGTTTTATGGCACATGAGGCACCATAAACATCTTAAAACAATACACTCTACCAATAAAACTCATTTGGGTAATTTTTAATAGGCTGATTTCCTCTAAATTACTCAGGTACTATCCTGCAATAGTGTTCTGCCACAGTGCTGCATTTGTGCCTTTAGTGGTGTGCACAGGTATGAATTTGTTATGCCTGTTGTCTCAGCATTCATGGGGGCTGTCTATACACCCTATTTACCCTGAAGTGGCTGCACAGTGGTGCAGTGTTGGTTATACGATGCAGCAGCCAACTCACAGCCACCATGGGGCTTTTCCTCAAAACTGCACCTTTAAAAAGTTGTGGACTTACTGTGACTTTTTCCTTTCCTCCGATGTCACCACCATATTTCCACCATCTGTTGGTGGTGACCTCGCTTCATGTTGATGATGAGGGCATTCCAGGGGTGGATTGAGGCCTGTAGTAGGAGTGTTGAAAGGTGGGGCAGATGGCAGGGGGCATGTTCCATGAGCCCAATGGCTGCTAGAAAGCCTGCATTTCCTCCTGCCATGGAGTTGACTGTTACCATCTTGCAGCTGCGATGCTGCGGGGTTTCTAAGGAATGCACGGTCAAAGCGCCTCCGTAAAGACACTCCCTGTGCCTGTATCTGCTGTAAACCTCTATTCTACAAGCACTACAGTATTTTTACACAGCAAAAATTTTTACAGTATTTTTACACGTTCTTGTCAATTATCCACTCTTCTCTCTCTCTCTTGATTGTTTCTAGGATGTGAGGTGGGGAGACACAACATTGTTCAGAGGAATTAGAACAATAATTTAAGGCAACAACAGTATCTTTAGCTTTGTAAACACACTCAGTTCTTTGTGAATGATTTCCAGCCCCTTTACAGAAATACAATTCCCAGCCTTCTGTTCCAGGCTCTTCTGTGCCTCCTTGCTGTCCAGTCCTTACTCCATCTTTCCCCTCCCTATAATCCACACCCCCAAACCTGCCTGAACCTTCCTTCCTTCTTTCCTTCCTTCCTAGCCTCCACTCTCCTTCCTATTTTTCTTCTTGCCCTCTTTCCTTTACCTCCACTGATACACCCTCCACCCTTCCCAGCCAGCATATGGATCCAACCCACCATGAAATTGTGCACCACTTTATTTTCTTTTGAATTTAATTTATGGGGGTAATTGTGATTGGTGGATGGGATAAGTAATTGGAGGGGAATTGCTTAAATTATGGAGCCAAATCTGGGCAGGAAATAAGACATTGGGGGTGATCCCATGATTTGCTCTTGGCTTGCATTTGGATGAGCACCCTAAAATTTTGGAAATGCCTTTTGGTGTACTTTTAAGTGTGTGTGTGTGTGTGTGTGTGTGTGTGTGTGTGTGTGTGCATGTGTGGGGGAGGAGGGGCTCATGAAAAAATACCAGCCACTCTCTTTTTTACATTTTTTTCTCAGCATTGCAAATTAATTGTAAGATGAACTTCTGGCTTGGGTTGATCTGGAGCAGGGCACCAATGATATGAAGTATTTATTTTATTTTCGATTATTTGAATATGAAATTATTTGTCTGGTTTTGCCTCATGTGAAATTTATTTTATTTTATTTTAATTATTGCATTTATATCCCGCCTTTTTACCTCCAAGGAAACCATGGCGGTGTACATGATCCTCCTCCCATCTCCATTTTATCCTCACAACAACAACCCAGTGAGGTAGATTGGGCTGAGAGTCTGTGACTGGGCCAAAGTCACCCAGTGGGTTTCCATGGTCTAGTGGGGACTAGAACCTAGATCTCCTGACTCCCAGTCCAACACTTTAGCCACTACACCACACTGGCTCTGGACATTATTTCCAAATGTGCATATATAGATGTAAATTAGCACATACAAGGTTTATGCAAATTTGGATCTAGTGGGCCTGAGCCCTCAATATTTTAAGTGCTTAGCAACACCCCTGTCTGCTAGTCCACCCCACTCCATCTTTCAGAACATGGGAGGAAATATTTTTGTGCCAGCCTCTGACAAAGGGAAATGATCAAATCTATATGGATGAAATGCAGATCACTTCAAAATATACTTCAATAGATGTATGAAGAGGAACAAGTTTATATCTTTAAAAAATGATAAGCAGATGCTGTAAAAGAAAGAAAGAAAGAGCTTTCTTGCTGATTACTCAAAGTTTTCCACACACACACACAAAAACACTTTTAACTCATTCTTGATAACAACAATGACAAATGCAACTATTTAATGTGTTCACAGAAGCTCACAATGAATTTTATTTTTTTCCAATATGCAGATGCCAGAGCATTTGTCTAGTGTGTAGCAAAAATGCTCATACTGTTAGACATGAAAAGCACAGCATGCTTTAAAAATGCCTAGGGAAACTTTATGTTATTCCCCCCCCCCAACCCATGTTGTAAAAATGCACCATGAAAAGAACCATTTGTGTGGCTTGACTGACATGAAATATGCCTCTATTTCTTCGCCTGATTCAAAGTAAATACCTCTTTCCTATTCCATCATGGACCATTATTTGATATGGAGATTCAAAAAAGGAAGAGTTAAGTAAACTGCTGTGGGTGACATTCCCATTGTTATTATATTTGTAGGAGTCACTTTGTATGTAAATTACTTCTCCCCCACCCACCAACACAAGGTAGAAAACTAAAGTAATGTTACATGGTCCATGGTGATATAAACTTGTCCAGTTTCATCAAACAATGAAGAATCTTATCCTTCAAAGATGATTGAGTTTAGAATTCAGTTTCCCCTCTTTTCTTCCTCTGCCTTTTGTGCTGCTGGTAAAGCAAGCATTGCGTTGTTAATTGAGCATTAGATTAAGTGGACTGATGTATTTGTTCATTGGGTTTTAGCAACTAAAATGGGAGACTTAATTGCCATCATAAGCACAACGACAGCAACGACAAATCCGCTTTACTCTTTAATTCAATATGCCTAATGGGTGCTTAATCCTTAGAATGGTTGTGCCCCTCTGTAACTTGCTGGAACTGTGAGACAAAGTGATTTTTACCGCATCATCAGCATTTTCTCCCCCAGCTATAGAGGGGTGATGGTGGTGGAAATAAGTATTTCGAATTGGCTGATTTTTCTAATTAAAAGTCTACGATGTTTAATAATATCTCACAATAGGTTTTCGCCCCTTAGTAAAAAAATAAAGAGAGAGAGAGACCATTCTTCAGATTATTGAAAAACTGCTTGTCAGTTATTAGAATAAGTGGAAGCAACTTGGCTATATTTAGATGTGTTTCTTTAGAATCCCCAATAGTTTAACCATGTAGTGTTTTGAGGGGAAAAGATAAGATCATTAAATTGGGGGAGCTGGAGGCATTTATTCAAACTTTGACAAGATTGCTGGCTGCACATTGTGTTTCTTCCCAGAGGAACTGCAGCTGGTTGCAAAAAATTATGTCGATCTTATTGCATGACAAAAAGCTGATTTCTACTAAAGTATATCACTTGGAACAAATTTACATCTCTCCCATGGGCTACATTTCAACTTCAGATACTCGGCCAAAACACTCACTTTTAAATATGTAAGTGATGTTTGTTTTGATTTGTAAGTGCATTTATATCAAGGATGACAGATCTGGAGGAGTACCAGGGACTACTGAACCTGAATAATGTTGCTATAGACAATTCCACAACAGGGTAAAATGACCTTGGGTAATCATACAGTGACTCTTCTATCAGATGGTGTAGTGTGGTATGAAAAGGGCATCAGGCTTAAAACTAATTTTGTCCACTGGTTCAATCATTTTTTACCAAGAGAAAGCCATCTCAACAAAATGTATTTTGACTGATCTGTGTGAAGATGCAATGATTGCAGTGAATTTATGGTGTACAATAAGGTCAGATAGCCAATAAAATAATACACACAAAAATACACACAAAAATAATACACACAAACATGTTTTGCATCAGTTGAGAACAGTGCACAGTGCATGTCAAAGTACATGGGAGAAGGGATCAAGAAAAGATTGGGAATCCCACTTGCCAAGAAAACAAGAGATTTGTGTTTGGGACATTTACCGCTGGGCCTAATCCACACCAAGCAGGATATAGCGGTATGAAAGCAGTACATAAGAGGCAGGAGCCACACTACACCTTTATAGCAATATTGGGGACCATTGACACATACCATATACCGCTTTCATACCACTTTTATAGTGCTATATCCTGCTTGGTGTGGCTCCTGTCTCTTATATGCTGCTTTCATGCCACTTTCATAGTTCTATATCTTGCTTGGTGTGGATCTGGCCTTGATGTGAGATTTGTATGTTTTGCAGCCAGGTGTCTGAATCCAAGGAGAAAGAGTACCTTAACATGTTACCCTTATTCACAAGTATTCTCGGGTTACAAAGAAAGGCCTGAGTTCACTCAGAAGCTCTCCTGCATAAGCTATCCTTGAAAGGCATGGGAACTGGGCAATAGTCCAGCAGATAGGTGAAATAATTCAGCACATTTGTAGACCATACCATGTTGAATATTTTTTGCTATAAGGCCATCTCAGATTTGCCCTGTAACAAAATTGGCGGCCATTTTGAAACAAGGCCACCATTATGATTCCTCAATTTTTGGAGAATCATGCCTATTTTAGGGTTCATGAGCCCTGATTTATTTGAATTATAACTTTAGAAGTGTACAAAAAGACTAATGGAAGTTAATAACAACAAAAACCCTTTAGGCTCTGTAATAGAATAGACCTATATTGTTTTTTAAAGCTAGGCATTGAAAAAATTTACTAAAATAAGAACAGAATGACTGCTGTTTATTTCATGTAAATTAGGTTGACCATATGAAAAGGAGGACAGGGATCACATAACTTTAACAGCTGTAGAGAAAAGGGAATTTCAGCCAGTGTCATTTGTATGCAATTAGTTCCTGGTGAATTCCCTCTTCATCACAACAGTTAAAGTTGCAGGCACTATATTAGAGTGACCAGATACAAAAGAAGGCAGGGCCCCTGCAGCTTTAACTGGTGTGATGAAGAGGGAATTTCACCAGGAACTAATTGCATCCAAATGACACTGGCTGAAATTCCCTTTTCTCTACAACTGTTAAAGTTACAGGAGCCCTGTCCTCCTTTTCATATGGTCAGCCTATGTAAATACAAAGTTGTCATTACCAGGCCTATTACACTAAATGTTTTTTTCAAAGTCAAATATACTTGGATACTGTTGGAAACCTTCCCCCCCACCACCCCAATTCTTATCAGTCAGTACAAAGTGTGCCACAAAGACAAAGAGCAGTACACTGCAGAGCAGCCTTTGACAATTGCAATGTCCTCTATGACCTTTCTTGCAGCCTCATCATATAAGTTCCCTACAAATTTGTGTAGCCTCTAGTAGGGTTGTCCAGCATATTTCCCATCCAACCCCATCCTTCTTCTTCCACCCTCAATCACTCGGCAAGAGAAGCTGTGGTTTTTGCGATCATCATTTGGGCCCAGCAGTGACCAGCCTGGTAGACAGTCCTTTTGATATGCTGAATGCGCACATCCTGTGTAGGAGGTAGGCCGACCATTGCTCTACCTTTCTGTATGAACAGCTGCTTCCTTGCATCATTAATGTGCTCTTCACTGCTGGTACGATCATATAGCAGAACTTCAAATCTCTCTAGTGGCTTCAACCACTCTTCTACTGCCTGCTGTCTTGGCCTATCATCCAAGGTACAGAAAGCTGAGATAACATCTCCATATGCATTCCAATTGTCCCATGCAGTCCTTTTGCACCTGCCTTCAAAAAAGGACACAGTATCACACCCAGTAATTGCATAGAACATTGGCAAGGTGATACATTGATCAGGACCCAGAGCTCTTGCTAACTCATGAGCAACAAGGAAACAGAAGTGCTTCCCAACTCCAAATGCCACCCAGAGTTCATTTATGTGGTGGTGCTGTGCCGATGTTATGGCCAGAACTACAATGTTGGTGTCGACACTATCTGCATTTGGACAACACATTAAGCAACTGGGGGGGGGGGGGGGAACAATCTTCAGTTGTGTTGCTTATTGTGTTGTGTGGAGGGTAACACGCCGCTCACAAACTACTGATGGTATGCTATTCCGCCCAAATAAGCAACTGAGAGAAACAACTAGCTTGCAAGTTGTTTAGCTCGAAGCCAGTTGTTTAAAGTGTTGTGTGGAGGGGTGAGTGTGTTAATGGCGTGTGGTGAGTGGGTTTAAACACAAGCTTGTAGAGGCAGGCAGCAAGAGCGACCAAAGTGGCGGCTGCCACTCTGCTACAACTGGTGCAACTTGCAGAGGCTGCTGGGATAGAACTGGGAGGACTGAGGAAGGAGGGAGGGAAGGGGGCTGTGTCAGTCAAATGCCTATTTGACTGACACAGCCGTTGAGTGACTATTAGTCCACTCAACGCCAACCCCAACCACCCACAGTTGTGTAGGAATATGTTGTTTGGGGAGTACCCACAAAATAACCAACTGTGAGTTGGCTGCTCAACCCACCATTGACTAATGTGTTGTCCGAATGCAGCCAGTGTTATTGTCATCAACGCGGAGAAACTCTTGCCAGTTTTGGGGGACTGGACTTGATGGTTCAACACATTTCCGAAAACCATTTCCCTTTTGCTGCTTATGTCACTCTTCAAGCCTATACACATTGCAGATGATGTCTAATCTTGTTACATACTGAAGCTGTGAGTTGATCTAGGGAAAGAAAACCTCAGTGGCATAATCCTGGAATGTTTTTGCAAGCCCTGGTCTCAGCAGGTAGTCGATGAAAGCTCAAGAATGGTCATCGGCACTATAGGACTGGAGAAATTTTCTTTCACAGGTGTGAGCTCGTTCAAACAGTGCAACAAATCAGACTTTGTTCCTGTTCTCAGACTCCCTATCTTTGACATTGCTCGGGGATAGGCTTGATTCTCGTGGCGAAAGAAGTCATCTAGATCACCATGCGTATCTGGGATGTAATGTAAAGTCTAGAGAAAAGCATGCAGTCATTTCTTATGGACACCAATTGCAGCTGTTTACTTGACTTTTCTCTGACTGGAGGATGGCTGAAGATGTGAAAGTTGTTCCATTTGATAAGATCTGTGATAGGTTTATATTGGCCCCTCACTGATATATTTCTCAATCTTAAGTAGTGTGTCTGCCACTGCTGGATCTACAATGTTTCTACTGTCAAGTACAATAAGCTCACAGCTATTTTCTCTAAATGGATTTCCCATATCTTCTATTGCTTGAATAAGAGATTTAACAGATTTTGCAAATGCCATCTGTGAGTGCTTTTTAGTCTCATGATGACACTCATCTGTGTTCCATCTCTTATTACTTGAATTCTCAATGGGCCTGGTCAATGGCAATACAAGAGAAGGCACGCTGGACTTCTTTGTGACAAATTTTCCTTTCATGAATTCCTCATAGATTTTACAATGGCATTCTTTAAATGAAACCATATCACATAAGTGGACAGGGTCCATCTTGCATAGTGGGTATGGTCCAATGCAAAGAACCAGAGAACAAACTTGGACAGGGCTTCAATATAAAGCTGGAAATCTCCCTCTCACATCGCTTTCACATAAATCATCAAGACAAGCTCCAACTGTAGAATGATGTACCAGAATTGGAACTGGGGACATACATTACTTCATTCCTTACACCAGTCTTCAAGCGTCAAAAAGTGGCCATTGTCTTCTAAGTCTTTGCTGTCCTCATTATAGGCCTGCTGGAGAAGTACATAGAGACTACTGGCTGTGATCTGATGAGCCCTACAGGTGCGTGTCACATAGGATGCTTGTATAAATGAATCAGCTTTTCTTGCTGTGGTAGCACCAGCCTAAACAAGTGCTCCAGTCCACCCACTTTCATCCAGAAGAACTTCAAGTACCTTACCAATATGGAGCCCACCAAACATGACAGTACATTGATCCTCACTGTCAGTTGTTGGACAGTTCCACTGGATTTGCTTCATTATGCATACACATGCGCACACGTGTGTGCTTGTGTACATGAATGTGTATGGTAGATGTCTGCACATTTACACTCCAAATTCAAGCAAAATCACATTCATTTTGACTCACAGAGCATCAAACATACAATAAGGCAGATTGATAATGTTTCTTAAGAGGCCAATTTGAAAAAATGTCTGCCATTGCTGTTAGGGGAGAAATCTGCAATGGCCCTATAGCTTAAAATCTTCATGAGAATAAGTCCTACCTGTGCCCCAAGTCTCATGCTTTTATCATCAAAAACACGATTTGGCCAAATGTTGCACCAATCTGCTGAATTACAAGAGGAGAGAGTTCATCTCAAGGCGAATCTTGTTCAAGACAACTGTTCAGTAGATAGTAAAACTAAAATAACATAATAATGTAAATGATTTTTTTAAAAAAACTGTTAAAAACTCATTGTTGGCCACATTAATCAGAGCAGCCGAATGAGGTATGTAGGAGAAATGAGTTTCAGTTCATTTATGACCAGAATTTACCCTATTTTTACTAGGGGTATGCACGGACCCCCCGGATCGGATCGGGACCCGGATCGGGACCTCCAATTTTGTCACGGATCGGTTCGGACAAAATCGGAGGCCCCCCGGACCGGCTCGAGTACGATCCCGATCCAAAAATCGGAAATTTTTGGATCGGCCGCCATTTTTTTCCCCATAGACTTGCATTGCAATGCAAGTCTATGAGGAAAAAATGGTGGCGGGTGGGTGAGGGGGGGCCTAACTCCATCCCCCCCGGGGCCATCCGCTGTGGACGGCTCCGGCAGGTAAGCCCCCTCCCCCGCGCTCCCTACCCCCCCTGGGGCTGTCCGCTTCCATCCGCTGGCGCCCGCGGGCGCCAGCAGATAGAAGCGGACGGCTCCGGGGGGGGTAAGCCCCCTTCCCCGCCACTGCTTACCTTTTAGGGCCGTTCGCTCCCGTCCGGCGCCGGCGGCTACCGCCAGCCGGCTTTGCGGCTTGCTCTCGAGTAGCGCGCCGGGTGATCACCCGGCGCGCCACCCTGGAGCAGGCCGCGGAGCCCGCTGGTAGTAGCCACCGGTGCCGGACGGGAGCGGACGGGCCGGAAAGGTAAGGGCCCCCCTCCCCCCTCCGCGCGCCCCCTCCTCCCCTCCACGCACCCCCTGCTTACCTTCCCGGCCCGTCCGCTCCCGTCCGGCGCCGGCGGCTACTACCAGCGGGCTCCGCGGCCTGCTCTCAAGTAGCGCGCCGGGTGATGACATCACCCGGCGCGCCACCCTGGAGCAGGCCGCGGAGCCCGCTGGTAGTAGCCGCCGGCGCCGGACGGGAGCAGACGGGCCGGGAAGGTAAGGGCCCCCCTCCTCCCCCCCCGCTGTCCACTTTCATTGGCGGGCGCCCGCTGGCGCCCGCCAATGGAAGCGGCGGTGGGCGCCGGTGGGCGCCCACCAATCCGCCGATCCGCCGAACCGGTTCAGACCCTTTTCAGATCGGTTCGGACTGGATCGGCGGATCCAGCTGTTGGATCGGAAATCGGATAATTTATCCGATTTCCCACTGGACCGGACTCGGATCGTGGATCGGGTCCGATCCAGTGCACATCCCTAATTTTTACACCTTCTAAACCTGGATGAGAATGCAAGTGCAATCTGAAGTCAAAGCTTGTACATTTATGAACTTGCAATGCTATTTGGGCGGAGGGGGTTGAACATGTATCAATTAGAAAAAAATCTGCATTTTGTACACAAACACACTGTAATCAATGGGAGAAGATTGCATACTTTTGAATGTTAACCCAAGTATGTACCCAAGTACTTCGGGGGGGGGGGTGAGGGGAGGGAAAGCTAGCAATTTGATATGGATATGCATTGAATTGAGCTTGTGGGAGGGGTGGAATTCAGAGGACCCCAAAGAGTTCACATTTTGCTGATTTCCACATCCCTAGAGAAACAGGGAGTGGGGATGATAATCAGAGCAATCCAAAAGCCTTCCAGAAGAGGGCTGCCTTGGCCTACTACATAAAAAGTAATAAAGCTGGTGCTAACATAGAAAAGGCTCTGTTCTGCTTTACCACCCACCATACTTCAGGTAGTGGGGGCATGTAAATCAGGGCTTCTGAAGAAGGTCTCAATGTACAGGTATGCTGACAGATCCAGGAGTGCTCCCATGAATACATTTATGTATATTCTTCTGATATATTTTGCACAAATGTGCATTTCAAATTCATTGGACTTAAGGCAGACAACAATAGTAACAGGTTGTTGTTCTATCCTTAAATGTAAAATATACATAATTTGTAGCTTAAACCACAGGAATATATGATCCTTTGTATAGGAATGGAGAAAATAAGCTATGTGAATACTAGAAGGGAGACATTTTCCTGCCACTGTTCTGAATGGGGGGAAATGCTGAAAGTTATAAAAGCCTAGCAGATCCCAAGGGAGGAAGGCCACACAGCTGCTAACAAGCTGTCAAAGGAAAGGATGGAAATAAACTTTGCTCTCTGTAAATGCAATTTAAATTGATAAAGAATGTGGAGTAATTGTTGCTATACATAGGATTTTTTAATAATTTATTTTTTTAACTGTAATATTTATTTAATGCATTTTCTTGTTTTATTACTGACTGCTACTATTTTATTGCTATTTTTCCCTTTCCAAACAATACAGTATATATATTTTTAAAAAATAAAGTTTGGGTGTAGTGTATTCTGTTGGTCATAAGAGACTTCAGAATGGAGACTGAGAGCCAGGTCCTGTAAATGATTTCTATTTCTGCATAGTTCCAGAAACATAGTACATGAACAAGTGTAATATGCGTGAATTGCTTCTCTATGAACTTGTGAACTCTTGAGTTGGAGCCAGATACCTGAAATTCAGAGGGTCAAGGATAAGCAATTGAAAGATAGAACACATTTTCACATGGCATTTCCCCAGTAACAAGTCACTACAGGAAATTCTCCTAATCCTAGAAAATTAATCTATGAACGTTCAGGGATCCCATAGGTTCCAATTACTCCTATATGCCAAGAGTAGTTTTGCCTGTTTCTCTTTCATTACAATTTTTGACTTTTGTTAAAATTGTGTTAAAGTGAGCTGTCATTCCTCAGGGTTCAGCCCTCTCTGTCCAGGGTAAAGGCAGCAATCCTATGTACACTTGCCTGTGAGAAAATCCCATTGAACATATTGAGACTTACTTCTGGAACAACAATTAGAGTACCTATCCTAGTATGAACCTACCCATACATTACGATCAACATCTGAGGTCCTCTCCAAGTGCCACCTCTGAGCAAGGTTCGGAGGATGGTACATTGTCATCTTTTTGGCACCAGGTTAAGGCTTTTCTGCATTCGCAGGCATCTGACAACATATGAAGCAGGGAGCGGAGGTTCGTTTTTTAATTGAGTCCTGGTAGTGTTATTGTTAATTGTTTTTAACTTGTTTTCAAACTGTTAATTTGTTTTTGAATGTTATATGTTTTATATTCTGTTTTATCGTATTGTGAAATGCCCAGAGAACTTTGGATATTAGAAATTTTATAAATGAAATGGAAATAAAACAAAGAGATCTAGACTTTTAATAACTTAGAATAATATTTAGAATAATAATAATCATCACATTGAAACCAATGGAGTTTCAGTTAGTCATGACTAATGTAAGTCTCATTGATTTCAGTGGGTCTACTCTAAGTATGACCAAGCCTGGGTCAAACCCATAGGGTACATGTGTTCTGTGCCTATAGATGACACCAGCTTTATTATGTAGGGGTGTAGTAAGTACCACAAAACTATCTGGAAAATAGGTGCATTTTGGAAGAATACCGGAGTTGCCCATTGTTGTCATATAAAATACACTTTTGGTATTTGGCTCTGTGGCTGTTACTGTCTGGGACTGAACCAAATAGATACCCACAACAACACATTACAAATGCAAGGCTACCTTTGCCAGGTATCACCCCTTGTACAAATTAGCCATTCTTTTGGTTGAATATTGAAAACAAATGAGATTATTTTTCAGCATATAATCAAACCAGACCTAATTAAGAGTGACAGCCTCAGCCAGAACCTCAGAGTTAGCTCACTTCACTATTTCATCTATAGTCCCAAAGGGACTCACATTTCAACATCGCTGTCATTGGGGAAATTACATGGTTAAACAAGCTTTCATGAGGAAATCAATTACTTCTCTGATTTTTAAGTTTATTTTTGCATCCCCAGAGCAATCTTTCGGCATTTATATTTAAATGACATCCACTACACTAGCAGATCAGCAGTTCTTTAATCATTCAAGGATCCTCATTCTTTGAATCTTGCCTGTCCATAAAATCTGGGAAAGTTAAAAGCTGGGAACTTCCATAGTTTTTTTTTTTTACTTTGATATGTCTGATTCAAGAAAGATCACATATATTTGCTAGAGGTCAATTTATTGTTGGGGATAGTTTTGTTTTTTCATTCACTTCCAATTTATTCCTTTCTAATGAGACAGCCCATCGGAGCAGTCATGTTGACAGTAAAAGTAATAGCTTTACAAAAGCAGTAACCTGTTGTCACATAATACTATATTGAAAAATGAACGCCTTGGTTTGGGGCACATCTTTTTATTGAGCGACTAGAGTCCATGATGGAAGATATGAATGAGAGAAACGCATTCCTAATCGCTAAATGCTTTGATAAAGCCAGCCAATTAATCTCTGTCTCTTGAAAACAAGTGCCGGAATTAGCTCCTGCAAACTGGCAAGAAGGCAAAGTTCACACAAAACTTACATTATTAGTACTTGTGGCAAGGATCCTATTGTGATTTGTGCAACCTGCTTGGCACCCATCTGTGTCAGCTCACAACTTAATATTGCTTGTTTGCAGCAGAGGCCAGGGATCCAAAAACCATGTATTGTTAGGCAGCAATTCATATCTATACATTGGGATGACCAAAACCCAAACTAATTGTGACATAAAGAAGTGTGTAAGTTTCTCCTAACATTTTAAAAATCAACAGCATTTGATTTTGGTAGCTGGCTGGATGACTGTATGCATGCATGTGGAAGTTAAAGCAAGCTAACAGTGGAAGGAGGGGCGGAGGCCTTTATTTATTTATTTAATTCAGAAACATCACTCTTCCTCTGGAAAAAGCACAGAGTGGCTTAAGGTGCAATCCTATGCATATTTTCTGTCTAAACATGCATAGGATTGCACCCTTGCTGTGTTAATAAAACAACTACCAGTAAAACAACCATAAAATCCTACCCTCTGGGAGAAAGAAACAATTTAAAATACAACAAAAGTAATCTAACCTAAAAACACAAAATAAAATATCAGGAGCCAATGCTTACGTAAATAAAAAAGGTCTTTAATTTACATTTACAAAAAGTGGAGGCTAATTACACCTCTCCAGGGAGGGAATTCCACAAATGGGTGTGTGTGTGCTAATCTAAATGGCCTATACCACATCCCCACCTTCCTCGTCTCATTTATTAGGGGCAGGGGCAGGTAAGTGAAGAGAGCATCTCCTGCAGATTGAAGTGCCCTAGTTGGCTGGTAATATATAAAGGTACCCATATATTTTTCCTCATGGAGATATATGTCACTGAGGGTAAGGGATTTTGAGGAAAAGACAAAGGCTGAAGAAAGAGTTAAGTTGTCACGTGCCTAAGTTACTTTTGGCTTTAAAATAGTTAGAGGAAAGATTCACACAACTGCATGTCATTTCAGTTTGGACCTGATTGAGATTGGCTCATCTGTGGTTATTGCTATTGGGATTAAAGTGACCCATTTTAAAGGGACAACTGGGAAATGTTAGCTACCAAGAAAGGTCAGTTGAAGCTCCACCTCACTGAACCAGGCTGTTTTACAATCAGGATGTACAAATGTTTTTAATCTGATTGCTAGTAGCATTTAAAGCTCTTTCAAGGCACATTAAATTTTTTACCTCTACAAGAACAGAGCGCAAATCGGGTGTAGAGGCGCGTTTTCTCTCTGATTATGCGCATTATCGAATGCGCGTTAAATAGCGAGTTTTATTTTGCTCCGGCCGTTAAAGCGCATTTTGACTATGTGAACAAGCGATTCTCCGCATTAACTACTTGTAAAGCGCATTTGAAACAACCGTTAAGGTCACCTGTTGAGTGCTCAATTACCTCCTGCATACAAGCATTTACGATAAAGCGCTTCAGCGATTATGCGCATAATCGGCTAACCAGGCGTCAAACGGAATCCATCTAGAGGGGGTCTAAATATGACTAACAGCACAATTTGATGCATGTTAATACAGAATTAAGCCATACTAAGTTCTATAGGTCTTACTTAGGGATGGAACAGAAATTTATTTGAACTGCATTTTGAAGCAAACCTACCTAATACGTACTTTCTAGACTTATACAGATTGGAACGTAGTTATCCTTTAGATTGCACACTTCTTCGAATACATATATTTGATACAAAATGCATTTATTTATTATTTATTACATTTCTCTACTGTAGCCAAAGTTAGGGAAAAATGAATATGAAAATAAATGTGTGTGTGTGTGTGTGTGTTTAATCAGAGACTGATGTAGAAATTAGAGAAACAGACTTATGATTGAATACAAGTGAAAATGAGACAGACCTGATTTGCTTATGCCTAGCCTTACTCCCAGGTAAGTGCTTACAGATCAGGATTGCAGCCTTAGCTTTATTATCAGCATTTGACAGTTGATATTTTAGGAGTTTGAGAGGCTGGGGTGGCAAGAGAAATGACCCAGCCTCTCCTGTTGCTGTTTTTGTCCGAGAGTGATGTGCACAACATGTTCTCTTGTGACCTCTGTGGTACCAAAGATAAGGCACACTTCACATAATTAATACGTTCACACACCACTTGCTGTTTGGCAGAACAAGGGTGCTAATTAAATGCTGCAACTGTTCAGCTGCAACCAAAGACAGAAGAGCAATTCAGGAAAGGGAGTAGGGTGGAGGAGAATTCAGCACTTGTATGTTTTCTCCAATTTGCTTTTAATGATCAGACCTGCCCTCTGAACAATATTTTTGTTTAACTGAGTATGTCTGTTTTATTTCGGAGGGCTTTGTATCTCAAAGCACTATTATTACATTAAGGTCCCTTGGTTTTTAATGCAATCAACATCAATTTGTTACAGGGCTGCTTTTTTAATTTATCAATCACCTTTCTAAATGAACTTTGCCCAAGGTGATTTGCAATTATATATATAAAAAAGAACCAAAACAAGAAAAAATCATTCAAGAGCTCATACACAAAAAAGCTAAAACAAATTCTCTAAATGGATTTAATTACAGCAGAGCACAACAATAGAAACTATCTCATTCTGATCTAAAAGGGAATGCATTCAACTGCCGTTTTATCTTCTGAGCTCAGCAAACGTTACTTTCCCAAGATGTGCTGGGACCACTTATCTTCATGTGAGATGTGCTCTATTTTTTATTTTTTTTATTTTTTTTACATCTGGGCTAAATTTGTAACTGTCAAAGCAACCTATGGGACAATATCGCAATGGTAACATGTTTTACCATTGCGCCTTTCCCTCAAACAGTGAGATTCTAATTTCCTCGGTTATCCTGTTATCCATTATATGTAGGAAGAACTGTGCAATGGAAAGAGTCCAACCATCCCAACGTTATGATCCACAACACTTACTGCTTGGTCCAGGAGATGAACATTTCCAGGGAGGGCTTACTCTTTTCCCTGTTGCCTTCCATAGGCAGCACCAGCAGCATGCACCAGAGAGCAATACCAGACAGTACTGACCATCTGGTGTGTCCCTCTGGCCTGGAAAACAGGTACCAGGCAAGGGTGTCTCCAGCTGGAAGATCTACATGTGTACATCTGCTGACACTGAGGTTGGAAACAATTTTGTTCATGCTTGTTGCAGGTAGGAATGTTCAAAAGAACAAAAATGAGTTCATCGAGGTACTCTGAATTCCACATCAAAGCTCATTCTGACTTGTGTCCATCTCAGATTCTGAGCTTTGTTTTTTTGTTTTTGTTTGTTTTTGTTTGGGGGGGGGGAGGGTTGCACATGAAAATTTGTGTGTATTTTTATCTGCATTTTCCCAAATGCATGTATCAATTATGCACAGTGTTGAAATGTACACATCTTTCTCCCAGTGATGAAAGCATGTTTATGTCCAAAGTATCCCTCCTTAATAGGTTCCTTAGCAAGCATATTTCCAGAGAATCGTAAAAACAAAGAAAGCAAGAACAACAATTAGTCATCCAAATGCTTTTTAGAGCATGCCAAGATTATTGTTATTTCTGGGATCAGAAGTGCAGTTTCATTGCTTCTGTTCTAGACAGTCATGCGGATGCATATATGACCATGAATCTCTTGCATGTTCAGGTTGCCCTAATCATTTCTTCTTTGGAATGAATGGAGGCGCTACCATGAGTGGCTCCACCATTCCAAAGCACTTATACTCTAGTGCATTGGAAGCCCAGTAACTATTGATGGACTGGTATGTTGGGTGTTTCAGGTTGTACTGATTCTCTGCCAGTCTACATCAGTAATAATAGCCAGTACAGGTTATACAGACTACATGTGTAGTTACTTCATTATTCCCAGCAACTTCTGAGAAAGGCTTTTGCTATCCTGGTTTTGGTCCTTAAATTATCCCCCATAAGAGTGGTTAGAAGCAGAAGCCTGGGACGCCAGCAAGAGGCTAGCTGAAACAAATGCCAAGCCAAGCAATAATGCCACAACAGGGTGATGCTCAGGTAAAGAGAAAGCATGTGTTCTGAGGCCTACAACTGCAGCATTTTTTAAAATGAACTTTGGGAACATGGAAAGAGTGCTTTGAAAGAGCCAAGGCCATGGATAAGCTATATGCTTCCCCCAAGCAGTGCCAGAGCATGCCCCTTACTCCCCAGTGAGCATGCAGAAGGTATATGCCTTTCCCCTGGATATTTCCCACAGTTCCCAAGCCCAATGTGGATGAGTGTTCATCCACATTGCATAAATCTCTATTGACTCCCCCCCCCCCACCAACAAATGTCCAGATGCCTAGGAATTCTATAGTATGTCCTTGCCTGGTGCTGAAAAGATGGGAAAAGTGTTCCCAGGGAACTAATGCCGTTTCTGCACTGGCCATTTTCTGTGGGATAGCCCCTGGGTTGTCCCTGTGAGTCCAAATGATGCACAGGGAGTCCTGGGGGCAGGGGGGATGGGCACGGGTTTCCCCTGGGATACTGGAATCCTGGGGAAACCTGGATCTTCCCATGGTCCTGGGAACGGCCCAAGACTGTTGGAGATGTGGCCAACCATCCTGGCTGCTGCTGCGCTGACTCACGAGCCAGCGCAGCAGCAGAAATGGGGAGGGGGAGCAAGTCCGCTACCCCCAGGATGGAGAGGGGTGCCCAGTTTCACGTGCAGTTTCCCACTTACCTTCTTCGATGGAGCGCAAGAGCGCTCTTCCCAAGGTCTGGGGAAAAAATGGCGGCCGTGACGGCCCAGGAGGAAGCCGGGACGTCACACCCATGATGTGTATTACAGCAACAATCCCAGAAGCAGATACTTACGGGATCACCCTCCCTCCCTCCCTCCCTTCCTCTACACCCCTATGGTGTAGAAAGGGCCATAGTTGTCTGGGGCACCTGAGTCTTTATTATGGAAGTCAAGCATCATGGATCTTTATGTTCCAGTGTTCCTTGTACCCGGAAGACATCTGAGCATGCATCCCAATTGCAAAGATCCCTGGGACATGTATTTTCCAGAGTGCCCAAGTCCATACTGAGTTCTCAGGCAAACTGGGAAAACTAAGTTTTCCAAAGTCAATCTCACCCTCTTTCAGTATTTCAGTGCCTGGGAGCAAGAGAAGAAGGCACCCCAGCTCAGACTGTAATCTGAGCCAAAGAGAAATTTTGGGAGAAAATGCAGCTCACTTTGTAAGGGAGGTGAGCATTACAAGCTCTTCAAATTAATATCCTGGACCATATAATTATGATTATGGTGACATAACTACTTACAATGCAACTCTAACCACTGTTACTTCTAAATTTCATTAGAATTTATTTCTAAATATGTAGACTTAAATCTATTAACCTTAAGCAGACCAGGCCTTCAGAGATTAGTATACCTTTTTCAATGCTTTTTCAAACATACATTTCTTTGTTTATGTATGTTTATGAAAGCTAGATAGATAAAGTTTGAAAGACATTATATATATAAAGAAAAAACAGGATAACTTTTCAGTGTCCTCTTATGCTTTACAGAATACTTTAATTTTGCTTACAAATAAACCTATGCTTTAATTTTGCTTACACGTGATTAAAAAATTAAGATTAGAAGAAGAAAATCTCTATCAAATTATAAGCTCTAGTCAATGGGTTGCCATCCACTGTGGATCACAAGTGGGCTTAACAACTGTCTATTTGCAGAAACAAGTTTGGAATAACAATGACTAAGTATTGATTTTAGCTGTTTTATTATGTTTTAAGCGCTATGCTCAAATTCACAGCCTTTTCACTTGCTTTCAGAATTACTTACAATGAAGCTTTAACACAAGAGGATAGAGCTGAAATAGATTTGTCTTAGCTAAAAAAAATTTAAAAAAGAAAGAAAAGATGTTCAACATTCAGTTGCTCTTCTTGGCTGGAGAAAATATTGACAGTAAAGCTATAAAAACAGAGCTTAGAAAATATTAGCACAGTACTCTATCAATCACTTTTCTCTTTAACACAGAATGTGAGATGAGAGGAGAGAGAGTGATGCCTGAGTGATTTTTCATGTTTTTTATTTACTCTGATTTGTTCGTTGGGACATATCATCCATCTAAATAGTGTTGACGAATCCGCTACACATTCTTCTCCAGTAACTATATGAAACTCTTGTTTGAAGCAAGTTTTGTGCCCGCAAGATGGGGTAAGAGGAGCAGTATCAATACATAGGCTGAGGTAATGTATAAAAATGGCCACAATTTTATTGGCTACAGCTCAGAATTTCTGGCATAGCATAGGGCTGGGATCCTGCCACAGGGCACCTGACTGCAGTCCAATCACACCATCCAGCCTCTATGCTGAGATTGGAATGGTGTTGATGCCAGCAATGGTGCATACTAATGACATGGGCCCATCCTATAACCAAGGTGTGTGGCAAGGCTCCCAGCCACTACCCATTTAAGCTGCCATGTTAGGCTTTGAGCTCTTCTCGCCCTATGGGTATCACTTTTTTGCACTTTGGAATGCACTGTGTGCTCTTGTATACACATTGTCCTTCTTACATTCTTAACATCTGGGGTGGGGCACTTTATAAGTAGTTAGTTATACCTCAAAGTATGGTTAAAAACCAGTGATCTATTTCCTGGAATTTTACTTCCTTTCAATTTATTTATTTATTTATTACATTTGTATACCGCCCCATAGCTGAAGCTCTCTGGGCAGTTTACATAGGATTAAAAACAATTAAAAACAATATACAAAAATTAAAACAGCAAAAACATACAACATACACACAATCTGTACAATTTAACCCCTTTGGCTTTTAAAATGTTGCCCGTTTTGTTTTAAAATGCTGTTCTGTTTTTGTTTGCTTGCTTGTTTTTCTGCTGTTGTGATTGTATTGGGTTTTATTGGATCTTATTGTACATTGCATTGGTGGACAGAAAAAAGGTACATACATACTTTTAATTAACAAACGAATGAATGAATGAATGAAAATGCTGGTCAAATATTGTAGTGATCTTGCGAGCCCAGCCCGTATACCTAGAAGACGCATTCATGAATTGCTTATCCAGATCCAGATCCACAAATTGACCTGACAGGACTAAAAGTTCTTATCCACTTGCTTCCAGAAATGTGATCAGTTCCAAGGTTGTGTTTTCATGTCGAAGTATTTGTTTGATCACGTCAGAAAGATGTTATTTGAATATCCATGCTTGCCTTAGTAGGCAGATAAGCAAGGTAAACAACAACAACAAACAAGTCCTATGGTGGGGTAGCCGGGGTCCTAATTTTCAGAGGATAGTCCTCTATTTCCAAAAGCTGTCACGAGACAATCTTCTATTTGAAGTTGTCCTATTTAATGGGTTGTCCAGCCCAAGTCTGGTTTAAACTCAAAGAACCATAAGGAGGGAGAGCAGCAGGACCTTGAAGTTGCCCATCAACGGTCAGCACCTGGACAGCAGATGGAGCAAAGGCACACAGGTCACTGGTCACTCGTCTGCACTGTGGTGAGATGTGCTGTATTTCTATCTAATTAATAGTTAGTATTTCTAAATTTGCATATGCACATGTTATGCAAATTGATATCTCCTTTTGTCTTTTTTTATGGTACAATTTCTCTCCTTTTTTGGTTGTGTGTAAGTGGCCTCTGTGGCATCACTACCCTCAGTGACGGTATCCACAACTTCTCTTTCACTGCCACCACCCTCGTCGTTATTTTTAAAATGAATGAGGAAAATGTAAACCTATTTATTTATTTATTTATTTGTGTGTGTGTGTGAGAGAGAGAGTGTGAGTGTATATCACCAATTTACAGCAACCAATAAGACTGAATAAGTGTGGTGAAAACAATAAACAATATTGAAAACTTTATTTATACAGAAAAAAGATATTTAAATACACCTTATGCTTAATGTTATTAAAATAAATGTACCTCCCTCTACCTCCAAGGGAAAACTAACCCCCCCCCCAAAACTATAGCCCCAATTCCCTAATCCTACCCCGATGAAAGCCCATCCTTGTCCCCTCATCTCCTTCTCAACTCTCCTTTATCCTCTCTCTCTCTCTCTCTCTCTACTCCAAATGAAACAACCAATCAGACAACATTCAAACAGCTCAACATTCTAACTCCTCCTCCCCACTACTTACTGTTGCCTGTAATAAAAAGAATTGGCCAAAGCAAATCAAGCCCTAAACCAACCATTCAAAATTATACAACTAAACAACAACGTAAATTACTAATTCGTCACAACCTCCCTAAATACTGGTGAGATTTATTAAGAATATTAAAGGCTGACATTCCCCTCCCACAAATATAAGCCTTGAGAAGTGTATTTGTATAAATGCTGTGCTGAAAATTTCTTCCATGTTTCCCCCCGACCATTCTCATTTAATTTGATAGACAAGAATTTTATTTTTTCAAAAAGAAATTCAAAGGAGAAGAATTTTTGGGGAGAAATTCTCACGGGTTGGGTCCAGTGTCCTTGTACATACCTTACTGATGAGGTGGCTGAGGCATGTGTGTGCAAGTGCCCCGACTTTTATTGCACACTCATCTCTCTGGAGGTGTATATAATAGGGGTGGGGGGCAGACTGCATTATTGGCCACTGCCAAATTTTCTCACCATTTCTCCAAGACTGTCCTTCATTCTTGCAAGGAAGGAGGATGGAGAAAAATTCACCCTCACAAGTATACACTAGGCAGAGGAATAAGTTTGCATTATTAATTCATTCCCTTATATCAGTTCTTTTATCGGCCTTTACGATTCTCATTCTCTTCTTTGGCCTTTAATCTTTTGCTTCCCTTCCCTTAAATTGTTCTTGCTAGTTTTGGTGCTGACCTCAGGACTATTTCAGATAATTGCCATTAATAAATCATCCTCTCATACTTGGTACAGAGTCCTTAAAGCAATATATCCATCAGCTGTTGGTGCAGAATAACTTGTATCAACCCACATTTTTTTCTTGGTCATATCTCATTTAGTGATCATTATTTTGATCAAAATGCATGAAAAGTAATTTATCATTCTGGAGGTGATAGAGTAAAATAGAACAACATGCCATTGAAAGTCTTTCAATAAATTAAACTGAGGCATTCTGCATAATCTTCCAAGTAAATTGCTGGGGTCCCCCCCCCACTTTGGTTAATGTGCTCATCTTTTCCAGTAATGCTCTTTGGATATGCTAGAACTATTGAACGTCTTCTGGGCTACTAAAGAATTACTGTATTTTTCTTGATTAGTGTAATGGGATGAGGCTATAAGACAAGCACTTACACTGCTTTTCAGCTACTGTCTCCCCAAACCACATAAAAATACTTTAAATCACCATCACTATCACACTTTGGTTGTTTATATATCTCAGAAAGGACAGGGAAGCTCAGATTTATATATCAGTGTTAATTAGCTATATGCAACCATATTTTCTCATTTCATTTTTCCATTTTTTGTTATTAACAATTTGATTAATTATTCACTCCTAAAAAATGTTGATTTTGTTATTCACTTATTACTTACTTTCATTTTGTTTTTGTTTTTGCAACTCGCCGTGGTGGTGGCAGTAGTAGCAGAGGTTCCCTTGGTGTCTGCCGCCTGGTAGCAAAGTTCCTCCTGACTCCCCCAGAATGACATTTTGTCAGAGCATTCTTGGAAAATAAAATGGCTACATACAGAAGGCTGCTGCTGGTGTGAAGTCTTTTACTGATGTGCAAATGCCTTCACGTACTGGCCAAATATCACATAAAAAGGAACATCTTACAACTTTGTTTATGTTTGAATCAAGATCAATAAAATACAGCAAAAAAAAAAAAGCAATCTACACAAGTGCACATCCACACTTGTAAAAAAAAATGCACAAAAATATTTTGATAAAATCATATGTTCAATCATATAAAACCCGCTTTTTGCATGCATTATTAATGCCCACATGCTCATTGATGACGTGTGGGGGTTGGGGGTGGGGGTGGGGAAAAGAATGTACTGAAGGAACATTGTACAAAATATGGAAACAAAACATGCAAAAATGGGGGATTCCAAATGCATGGGTTCCACTGTGAGAATGAGATTAGGTAATTCAGGGCTGAAGAGAAATTTGGATGGGGAGAATTTGAGAAGTATCCCTAGACCAGCACTTGGGGAGTGAAAAACTATTGGAACACTTATGTAGGAGAAATAATGTATGGATAATAAACTAATTAAGCAGACCTCCTGCTATCTTGACAGGTTCCCACTAGCTGTCTATATCTGGGTCCGTAGTGTGGTTTTTAAGTGCTGAGAAGAACTCAAGTCATTTACGCTCTGTGCAATTAACTTTATAAATAAATGCTCATAGAGTATGGGCCTGTTCAGACAACATGCTAAGCCAAGGTTAAGCCACTAAACCTTTTGCAGAGTATGGTAAGTGAGTGTGTTTAAACCATGGCTATGTAGCCACTATGGTTAGGAATGGTTCACACAACATGCTAAGCCATAATGTTTAGCTCAAAATGCTTAACCACCATGGCTTAGCGTGTCATCTGAACAGAGTCTATATTTTAAACATTTACTAGCAACGATCAAATGTATTTAAGACAATTATAGAAAGAAACTGATACCTTGCTATTTGTTGACAAATGTTACAACAGAAAAAGAATGCAAGGCAAAGCACAGTGCATATATTACCAATACAGACTTCAACGAGCAGAGATTACTCCTTGCTAGGAGCAACCCCACCTGATATCTTCCCCTTACTTTTATAGGCCCCATTCAGACTACACTGTTAATCATGCCATTAACTGTTTTGTAGTTAGGGTAGTTAGGGCAGCATGGTTAATGGTGTCATCTGACATGTGCTTTCCTTAACCAGGTGCCTCCACTAACCACATTGTGGTCAGCCTCACTAACCATGTTATGCAGCATGGTTAGCGGCACTAAATTTGGTTAAAGGTGTCGTCTGACATACACCTGTGGGTAACGGTGAAATGAGGGCCCTACCCCACTCCCAGCTCAAGCTTGGGGGTGGTGGGGCAGTTGCGGCGGGCGCAGGGGAAGACGAAGTGTGGAGGCGCGCCATTGGCGGCCTCCAGAAAGTGGCGCCAAAAGGAGGGGAGGAGGAGGGGGAGCCTATATAAGGCTCGAACTCCTCCCCTCCTTCGTCTTGTTTGCGCGGCTGCTGGCGGAGAGGCTGGCTGGCGTAGCAGCAGCCTCGGCAGCAGTGCGGTGGAGCAGCAGCAACGGCCTGGTTTGAGGCGCCTTTCACCGGCTGGTGGAAGGGCAGGAGCGCGGAGCAGAACCGGGCGGCGGCGGCGGCCAGGAGCGCCGAGCAGAGCCGGGCGGCGGCGGCGGCCAGGGCTACCTCGCACAGTCGGAGCGAGGCAGCAGGGCGAGGGGGGGGGGGCGGCTGGTCCTTCCCGGAGCTGCGCGGGACGCCGGCGGCGGCCCAGGCCACCTTGTCTGGCCGAAGTGGAGCGGAGGCAGCAGGCGGAGTCGGCAGGGCCGGGAGGCCGCAGGTTTGGGGGAGGGCCGGCTGGTCCTTCCCGAGCAGAGCGGGGCGGCGGCGCGGCCAGGGC
The DNA here is from genome assembly GCA_029215795.1 of Anniella stebbinsi. NCBI lineage: Eukaryota > Metazoa > Chordata > Lepidosauria > Squamata > Anniellidae > Anniella > Anniella stebbinsi. The sequence goes on from JARDYH010000003.1 coordinate 55,315,265, forward strand.
TGCCTCGCACAACAGGGCCAGGCAGCAGGGCGAGGGGGGGGCCTTGCTGGTCCTTCCCTGAGCTGAGCGGGGCGCCGGCGCCGGCCCGGGCCACCTTGTTTGAGCGGAGGCAGCAGATAGGAGAAGGGGCTGGCTGGTTCCTTCGGGGGTTGCTGGGAGGCGGCGACAGGGCCTGGGCTACAGGGTCTGGTGGCGCTGGGGACTGGTGCGTGGCGGAGCACAGAGGGCGAGTGAGCAGGCGCCGGTTGGGGGGCTAAGAGGTCCTTAGGGGGAGCTGGGGAACACCGGACCTCGATAAAGGGGGCTAGGCTGAGGTGAGCAGGAGGCTGAGCGGGGACGGGGAGAAGAAACCCCCCCCCGCTTTTTCTACCCCCCCTACACGATTGAGATAACCCCCCCACCCTGCCTATTAGACGCGGCGGGTGGCTAGCCCCCCCCGTTTTTTCCCCTTTGGGAGTGCAAGCCCATTTCCATTCGCCTAGGGCAGCCAATTCAGCCCATCTGGCAGCTAATTGGTGGTGCAGAGGGCGGTTATCATAGCATATAGTTTGAATGATACTGCATTTGCAATTATTGCCGGCTTGGGGGAGCCTGTGGGCTGTTGGGAGGCTATTGCCCTGCCTCTCTGAGTAACTGCCATTCGGACTTGCCCTATTGGTGGGTGAGGGGTAGTGCGGAGGGTGGTTAATTAGCCCCGCCCCCAGAATTTTGAATTCTATACAGTACTTGATACAGTTACTATTGGTGGTTGACGGTTGAAAAGGGAGCGGCTGGGCTATTGGCGGTAGCAGTGATTTGTGATACACGAGGGGAAGATGGCTCCTCCTAGGGGGAGTGGAAGAAGAAAAGGCAAAGGGAAGGCGCCAAAGCCTGCGTTTAAGTGTCCTAGGGCGTGCGGGGAATCTTCATCGGAGGAAGAGGAGAGTCCGGAGGTTGCTGCAATATTGGCCAGGTTGCAGGCGGCTGAATGCGAGTGGGGATTAGCCCCATGCGCGCCTGCTGGTACGCTGGGTGGCCCTGATAGTGGGACAGGGCGGCATATGACTAGGAAACAGAAGCAGGATCAACTGTGGGCTTCTGTTTCAGCGCGTTTGCAGGCGATTGAGTCCGGCAATGCGGCGTCTACTGCAGGTGATTCGGGTCAACAGCTCCAGCAGCCGAGTCGTCCAGAGGCGCAGGTGGTGGTAACTGGAGGGTCAAGTCAAGTGGCAGTATCAAGTGACTCTGCGGAAGCCGAGACGCTGACGCACGGCATGGCTGGAGGGCCTATGGCGAGGGACGCCAGCGGCGGTCGTACTCCAGGTGAGGCTTCCACCACAACTTACCCGGGTTCGCTTTCACCGTGGGGCCCGTCCCCACCGTGGAACTGGTACCTGTGGGCCCCGGGCTGGGGTTGGCCGGCAGCGTTTCAGGGGGTGGGCACACCTCAAGTGGGGGGTGTGGGGACAGTACAGTCCACTACACAACCGCACACGACCCAGAGTCTGATACAGTCCGGGAACGTGACTGGGGCTGCGGTGGCAGCACAGCAGGAGGTTCCTCAGGTGGTTGGAGACACGGTGGTGACGGTAGGTCAAGGGGACAAGGGTCCTACGGTAAGTCACACGGCGGTAACACAGACACAAGGGGAGTCCCAGGTGAACGCGTCGGCTTTGGCAGTGTGGCAGGGACCTGCTGGGGCGTCCTATCAGTTGACGGCAGCGGGAGGTGTGGCACGTGACCCGTATGCGGGGGTGGAGGCTTCGGCTATTCCAACGGGCAGCACCGCTGCCCCGCTGGGATATCACCTGCTTCAGGCCACGCGTGAGAAAATTTGGAGGGGGGAGTTTGTCGATGTCTTTTCGCTACTCTTTCGTGAGACTGAGTCAAAAGACAAGGATAAGGCCACAGATAGGGAATTGGAGAGGATGCGACGGAAGAAGGTAGCTCGGACGTGGGCAAATTGGCTCCCTGGATACCTTATTTATATGGGGGTGATACAACAGAAGTTCCCAGAGAAGGGTTGTATTTTGACTAAATATCTGGATATGCTCTATAGAGCATACACAGAGTACGAGGGGGGGCGTGGCTTGCTTACGATGAATCATTTCGTATGCAGGCCGCGTTTGACCACTCCCTTCGCTGGGACTTGAAAGACAATGATCTGTGGTTACAGTTCATGACCCCGGCAAGGCCAGGGGTCGGAGAACGGGCTGATAGTGGACATCTTCTGGCCAAGCAGCAGCTTACTGCATCTCCCCGCGTGACAGCGGGGCAGGGGGTTCAATCCCGCCTGCTTTGCTGGGAGTATAGTTCTCGAGGGGCCTGCACACGCCCTGTGTGTAGGTTTCGCCATGAATGCCCGATTTGTAGGGGACCTCATTCCGGGGCTAATTGCCCAAGGTCCAAAAGGGGACGGGGAACAGGGGGGGAGGCCCCAGGAGGCCGTAAGCCAGGGGGTCAGCACCCTCCTCCCAAAGGGCCCCAGTCCGGTCAGGCTTGAAACGTTAGTGCGCCTCTTGGCTGGATATCCGGGACCGGATGCCAGCTATTTAGAGGCCGGGTTTAGGGATGGATTCCGCATCCCTTTTGAGGGTCCTAGGATAGCTACGTTTACACGGAACCAAAAGTCAGTTAAGGTTCTGGAACAGTTGGTTCAGGATAAGATAGATAAGGAAGTTGCTGCGGGTAGGGTGTTGGGCCCCTTTAGTTGTCCCCCTATACCAAATTTGAGGGTTTCCCCCTTGGGCATTGTTCCCAAGAAGGCTCCTGGGGAGTACAGGTTGATTCACAACCTGTCTGCGCCTAGGGGACAATCGGTTAATGATGCAATTCCGGAGCAGTTATGTTCGGTACACTATGCGTCTTTTGACTCGGTGGTAGCCATGGTTAGGAGACATGGGCTAGGGGCTTTAATGGGCAAATGCGACATTAAGTCAGCGTTTCGCATACTGCCCATCCACCCCTTGGATTTTGACCTTCTGGGTTTTCATTTCCGTGGTTGTTATTATATAGATAGGGCCTTACCCATGGGGTGTTCGATTTCCTGTTCCATGTTTGAACGCTTCAGTTCCTTTTTGGAATGGGCAGTTCGGAAACGCACGGGATTGGCTGATTGTACTCACTACCTGGATGATTTTTTCTTCTGTGGTGGAGAGGATTCTGGGCAGTGTAGTTATTTGATGGCAGAATTTGCTGCGCTGGCGGACGAGTTAGGTGTCCCCTTAGCTCACGAGAAGACGGAAGGCCCGGCAAATGTGTTAATGTACCTGGGGGTGGAAGTTGATTCGGTGCAACGGTGTTGCAGGTTGCCTTTGGACAAGGTACAGGCCTTGGTGGCATGGATCTCATCTATCCAGTCGCAAACAAAAGTGACGTTGAAACAGTTGCAGGAGTTGGTCGGGCATTTGAATTTTGCTTGCAGGGTGGTAGCGCCGGGCCGAGCCTTTTTGTGTCGGCTCTGCAATGCTATGAAAGGCCTCACCAGGCCTCATCACCACGTTAGGGTGACGAAGGGGATGCGAGAGGACTTAACTGTTTGGCTATCCTTTTTGGAAGGCTTCAATGGGGTGTCCTTTTGGAGAAGGGAGTTATTATTGGAGGCAGACATGCAAATACATTCCGATGCCTCAGGGGCATTAGGTTTCGGGGTGATATGGGGCGACAGGTGGTGCGCGGGACAGTGGCCTGGTGGTTGGCAGGAGTCAGGCACCTGTAGGGATTTAACTTTTTTGGAGTTTTTCCCTATTTATGTGGCAGCCCATATTTGGGCACAGGAATTGGAGAATTGCGTGGTGCACTTTTGGTGCGATAATCAGGCCACAGTCCAGGTTATCAACACGTTGTCCTCCAAGAACAACAGGGTCATGACACTAGTTAGGGCGTTTACGTTGCACTGCCTGCAAAATAACATTCTTTTCCGAGCACGTCATATTCCTGGATTGGATAATGCAGTAGCTGATGCTCTATCGCGCCAGCAGGTAGAGAAATTCCGGGATCTCGCACCTTGGGCCAGGGCAGTGCCGGAGGAGATACCGGCTGCCCTGTGGGAGATTGGCAGGATGAAGTAGATCGTGCGGTCTGGCAGTCCCTCGCCCCGAGCACCCGAGCGGCATATAGGAAGGCAGGTAGGGAATTCCAGGAGTTCAGGTCGTGCGCGAAGCTAGGGATGGAGTGGCCTATCCCGGTCGACCATCTATTACAGTTTTGTGTGGCAGAGAGAAGGAAGGGCAAGGCAGTACGCACTATCTCCGGTAAGCTGGCGGCCTTGGCCTTTTGTGCGAAGAGCCGGGGTGTACAGGATAATACAGCGGATTTTAGGATCAGGCGCGCCTTGAGCGGCTGGACGCGTGAGCAACCGGTCAAGCCGGATTTACGGTCCCCATTATCACCGGCCATTCTTGTTGGTCTACAAGCGCATTGGAACTTACTCTGTGCGTCCCCTTTTGAGGCCGCTTTATACCATGCGGCTGCCTTGACTGCCTTTTTTGGGGCATTCAGAATATCGGAGCTGTTAGCGGCTGCGAAGGGGGATAGCTCGGGCAGGGCTTTGCAATTGGCCGATGTCCAATTCGGCACTGAACAGGTCTCCATCCGGCTGAGGCATTCCAAAACCGACCAATTGGGAAAAGGGCATACAATCTTCCTACATGCTGCCCCACGGGAGGAGTTATGCCCTGTTAGGGCTCTCACAGTCTTCCGGGAGTTGAGAGGTATGGCGCCTGGATTCCTCTTTTGTCACGGAGATGGTTCGCCGCTGACGAAGTTTCAGTTTGCTGCCATCGCACGGCGGGCGCTGGACGGTCTGCAGTTAGCAGGTTTTAAATTCGGAACCCATTCATTTCGGATAGGGGCGGCCTCTACGGCTGCGGCCTTGGGTTTACTGCCAGTGCAGATACAGGCGATTGGCAGATGGCAATCGCATGCGTATCGCTCCTATGTTCGGCCCCTCCCTACGGGGGGGGAAGTGACGCATTCTCCCTTGGGGGGGGGAAGGGACAGGTGGCTGACCATAATCTGTTTGTTTCTAGATGGCCGGCCGGCGGAAGCCCCAGTTCGGGTTCTCATCTGTGGACACAGCTACGTGTTCTGGGCCGGACGGAGGGCAGCCTGTACCGCAGTTGGCACACAGTTGGGACTGAGCGGCGTGGCCGACATACAGTGGGCCGGCAGGCGGGGGATGAGATGGGACCAGCTCATTCCGATGTTAATGCAGCGGCGTGCGGCCCAACCCCCACCGCAGGTGTTGTTACTCCATTTGGGGGGTAACGACTTGGGGATGCTGAAGGGCAAGGCCTTGGTGCTGCAGGCGATCGCTGATTTTCAGCAGATTCGCAGTTGGTGGCCTGGGGTAGTGATTGTGTGGTCCGCAATTGTGCCTCGGTGCCAGTGGAGGGCACCGTGTAATCCCAGAGCCTTGAATCGGGCTGGTAAGAAGGCAAATGGCGAGATTTTTCACAGCCTACGGGTGTGGGGTGATGGGTATGTTAATCATCCCGATATTTACCCAGCGCGGAGGGAGCTTTATAGGCCTGACGGGGTCCATTTATCGGACCTCGGGAATGATAGATTTTTGATGGATTTGCAGAGGGGTCTGCGGGATCTGATCCAGCGCAGATGGGGGGTTGGCGACAAAGCATAAGGCTTGTCGCACCCTGTGGCGGTTAGGCACGGGCATCTTCACCTGGCAAGGGATAGGTGAGCATTCACAGGCACCGGGCGGTGACTGGTAATGCCTGAGGCTCAGCACCTGAGTGGTCTCGAGGCCCTGGTGGTGAGATAAGGGTTACCTTTGGGGCGGACCTTCCTCACCCGCTCGGAAGTCTTGTGGCACGGGCTGGGGGCGACACGGAAAGCCTCCCTACCCAAAAGGGGGGCCAGGGGGTGGCGTGACCTGCACGCCATACACTGGCCTCGAGTTGACTCGCCCTACCCTTAAGATGGCTTGGGCCATCTAGTATTGAGGATGCCCGCTAGTTTCCCCTTCTGCGAATTCATCAATAAAGTGTGGCCCATTTTAAACCCAATTTATTGTGTCGTCTCGTTATTTACTGCGCTCCGATTCCGCAAGGGCCCTACCCCACTCCCAGCTCAAGCTTGGGGGTGGTGGGGCAGTTGCGGCGGGCGCAGGGGAAGACGAGGTGTGGAGGCGCGCCATTGGCGGCCTCCAGAAAGTGGCGCCAAAAGGAGGGGAGGAGGAGGGGGAGCCTATATAAGGCTGGAACTCCTCCCCTCCTTCGTCTTGTTTGCGCGGCTCCCTCCCTCCCTTCCCTGTTGGCAGTATGGGAATGAAACTCCGGTTGTCCTTAGGAAGCCAAGTAGGAATTTTTTGCTCATAAGCCGTCATTAAGGATGTGAGTTTTTTTCGCCTACTTCATACTGTGAGACAGCGAGGGAGTATTAAGTAGGTTGATTGGTTGAGTTAATTTGGTCACATTTTGGCGGTTAGGCGCGGGCATCTTCACCTGGCAAGGGATAGGTGAGCATTCACAGGCACCGGGCGGTGACTGGTAATGCCTGAGGCTCAGCACCTGAGTGGTCTCGAGGCCCTGGTGGTGAGATAAGGGTTACCTTTGGGGCGGACCTTCCTCACCCGCTCGGAAGTCTTGTGGCACGGGCTGGGGGTGACACGGAAAGCCTCCCTACCCAAAAGGGGGGGCCAGGGGGTGGCGTGACCTGCACGCCATACACTGGCCTCGAGTTGACTCGCCCTACCCTTAAGATGGCTTGGGCCATCTAGTATTGAGGATGCCCGCTAGTTTCCCCTTCTGCGAATTCATCAATAAAGTGTGGCCCATTTTAAACCCAATTTATTGTGTCGTCTCGTTATTTACTGCGCTCCGATTCCGCAATAGCGCTTCCTGTATAGAGCATCAAGAATTGCCCTGGCCGCTCTAGCCTCTGTTCTCTTTCACTGCTCCAGATTGCTGCTTTTCTTAAATGTTCATTGCAGTCACCATTTCGCTTAATCAGCTCCAATTTCGGTGTGGTAAATTTTGTTTCAACAGGCACATTCTGTATTTACTTCTACTTCCCTCTCCCCTGACTCTTCATAAACTCATCGCAGCACCATTACAACAACACTTATCTATGCCTCAATGGAGCGGATATATGTATGTGGTATGAGTGGAGGCATTCACATCACCAGAACACTTGGTAATAGGGCTAATGGGAAGTGGCTGACACACTCAAAATGGCCACCAGAGTAGGATGGCTGTGGCACACCTTTGGATGATGACAGAAAAAATGGCATGAGTCCTGGCCTCTGAAACCACAGCAGATCATACATACTGAGGGCAATCGGATGGTGAGGCCAAGAGCACAAGAATCGCTCACCCAAAGGACCGATTTATATAAGTACTTGCTGCTTACACTGTAGCCTGAACTAAAATAGCGGCTACAACTGCAAGGGCACCTTGCACAAGGACTGCTGGGATACGGGGCGGATCATTCAGAAGACTCAGGAGATCATCTAACCTTCTGTGGTTAGCGTGTGGTTAAGGGACCCTTAGCCACAAAAGGGTTAGCGTTAACCACTGCTGAACATGGTTAAGCTAACCACAAAGACATGAATGTCATCTGAATGAGGCCACAGTTTTATACTTGAACCTGAAATGTGATGTGATTGCTTACTATATTCTGATTGGCTACTACTGTACTGTTTTAATCCTGCCTCTTCATATGTATTCATATTTGATGACATTTTGCTTAATTCTACAGTTCTGTAGCTATTGCCTAACCTTTTCTTTGTGGTTTTGACCTGTCTAGGGCATGAAATTTATTGAGCAAGAATGTTTCTTGGTATTTTATCTTTTCCTCAGGTCAAATTTCTTGCCAGTAATAGGTCAAAAGCAAACTTTGATTTAGACAGCCATTTTAGCTATGCCTTTTTGATATGACCATTGCTTTAAAATTGCCTACACATATACAGAGACATTATCTTAAACTCTAAGGGTGGATTTATCATGTTCCAGAGAAATTCAGAGCTTAGTATAGGAATAAGAAATATTTAACTTACTAAAACATGCTCTAGGCAGGCATACTTACAGATATATGGGATTCATTGTCCAAGGCAGGATGGAAGAACTTCCAGGCATTTGGACATTACTTATGGCCCAAATGTTGCGGGTTGCTTTTTTGATGTTCATTCAAGGCTGTGAGCTGAAGGAGATTTTGTATATTTGTGTATGAAAACTTTTCATGTATTGTTTTTATATGATGTTTCTGTGATATTTTGTATTTCAGTATATGAAATATTAATAACAAATATTAATATCTATATATTTCTAATTGTATTATTGTGCTGATTATGGTATATATTGATTTTGGATTTTCTTTTCTTCTTCTTGTTTGTTTGTTTGTTATTACTTTTAAAGCCCTACATGGTTTGGGATCAGGTTACCTGTGGGATCGCCTTCTCCTGTATGACCCGCCCCGCATACTCAGGTCCTCTGAGAATAATTTACTTCAATCAGCCAGACCTAGACTGACGAGTGTGACCCAGAGGACCTTCTCTTCTGTCGCTCCCAGACTGTGGAATGGCCTGCCAGGAGAGATTCGACAACTTAGTAGTCTTCTTGAATTTAAGAGAGCCATGAAGACTGATCTCTTCCGGCAGGCCTACCAAGTTGAATTTTAAGATGTTTTAATAATGTATTCGTTTGATTTCTTTTTAATGTTTTATCTATTTTATGGTCTTTGTATTTATATTTATTGTTGTTCCCCGCCTCAATCCAGAGGGAGAGGCGGGTTAGAAATAAATATATTATTTATTTATTTATTTATTTATTATTTTAATCATGGATTTCTGTATTGTGTGTTTAAGTCACTTTGAATCTAATTTTTGCAGTGGGAGTAACACATCATCATTATCTGCAATTTCATGAACTGTTCCAGATGTCCCAGAGGGGGAGATTTAGCCACAATGTTACCTACTAGGAAGGAACTCAAGTAATACCTCCATGGATGCCTAGCTGATTAATTACCAGCTGAAGACATTTTGACCATCAGCTCCATCACACCAGTGATTTAGTGCACTCTCGCCATGCCTGATGTGCGGATTTGCAGCATAGTACTCGCATGATGCTGTGCCTGTCCTGTTGAAACCCCTCCTCTTCCCCAGCCTTTCCTAGAATGCTAAAAGTCTGGATTATTTTCCCTAGCACATTTAACGCACCCTAAGTCTCTGTGTAGTTTTAAAGGAACTGGGGGCTTGAATGGATTGCATCAGGTCCTAGCAGAGAAAAGCAATCTGTCACAGCAGCTGACTCCAAGCCTCAATATAAAAACCAAACCCTGCATCCCAGGCTCGAAAGCGTTTTTTAAAATCATACAACTCCTCAATCTCTGCAGAGACAGGATTGTACTCCCTCAATGCCCAATAGAGCCAGACTAAAGGGTCACGCCATTTTTGCTCGAGAGAAAGGCAGTCTGGTTGAAGTACTCATCTGCCAGGACCTGACTGGAAGGAGGGACTGGAGAGAGAAAGAGAAGGTGGGGTGGAGTGGAGTGGTGCCGAAGAGCTAACGAGCCAAGGAGCAAAGGAGCGAAAGAGCAGCTATTCAGGTGAAAGGGTTCATAAGCTTGACATGCTTTTGCCTCAGAGGTAAAAAAATGCGGAGGCAAACCAGAGTGGGGGGATTAGGTGTGATGGTGGTCTTTGTGAGCACATGGTGTATATTCAGTAGTCCTACTTAGGTGCACAAGAAAAGGTGTGCTTTCCAATTCATGCTTTCAGTAAGATGGATGGATCAGTCTTACTGAAAGGGAATGACTACTTAAAACGGACAATCACTTTTAGATGGGTCCAGAAAAATTCCCCAAAAGAAGAATATATAGTAAGTGGTGTTTTTAATTTTCTCTGTAAACTATTCTCATGGGGAAATGTAGAAATAAACCATCATGCCAATGGAAGTGGGGAAAAGAGTATTTAGTGTTAAGCCAACTAATGATCTTAGGTTCTATTCAAGTATGGTTAGACCTTTTTTAATTTTTAATTCTGGCTGATGAAAAGAAAGATATTCTTTTGAAATGGACAACACTTTTTCAACTATCACTAGACTCAGAGAAAAATAGAGTATGGGCTACACACACACACACACACACACACACCCCATTTGAAGAGTAATAGAGGGAAAGAGAGAGAGCAAAATCTGCAAGTGTTCCCTTATAATAGTCAGTACTTTATGGTTTTACTTTATACTAGAAAAAGTATATGCTATGTTCTTTTCAAAGGGTGGATTACATTAAGCATGGCTTAGAACCTCAGAATTTGTAACCATACTATAAAAACACAATCTTACCACGTGGTCCAAGCAACTATCAATGTGTGTACATATGTTATACTCACCCCTGGATAGGGACAGGATCCATGCCATATGGACATCCCATGCCCTGGTACAGTTCAAAGTTCCAGTTTCAGCAAAGTTTACAAATTTCTAGCATGTGAACAGAGTGGCAGTAATAAGTTATACAATAGCCAGAGCTTGATTTACAAAATGTGTGCGTATATGAAATTTCTACTAAAAATATTTTAAATTCTGAAACACAATTTCTATTACTAGAAATTGAAAGCAGTACCATTTCATGTTTCCATGAGGAGTTTTTTGGGGGGTGGGGAGGTGGGGTTGGTATGGTATAAGAATGAGAACTAAGTAAAGAAAGTTTCCTGAGGAAATGGAACAAGGCAATTGATATGCCCTTATCTGGACAGAGATAGCCTAGCTACAGTTATCCGCGCTATGATAACCTCTTGTCTGGATTACTGCAATGCATTATATGTAGGGCTGTGTTTGAAAATGGTCCAGAAACTTCAACTGGTACAAAATAGGGCAACCACGACTGTTAACAGCGACTGGCCAACGAGACCACATTAAACCAGTCCTTTTCCAGCTTCACTGGCTGTCTGTCCAGATCCGGGACTGATTCAAAATGCTGGTATTAACACTCAGAGCCCTAAACGGCTTGGGGCCAGGTTATCTGAAGGAGTGCCTCCTCCCATATGTACCTGCCTGGACTCTAAGATCATCCTAGGGGTCCTTCTCCATGAGCCCCTGCCAAAGGAAGTGAGACAGGTGGCTACCAGGAAGAGGGCCTTATCTGCTGCGGCACCCCAGCTGTGGAATGAGCTCCCCAGAGAGGTTTGCCTGGCATCTACATTATAGTCCTTTAGATGCCAGCTGAAGACCTTTTTGTTTTCAAGGTGTTTTAACAGTTCTTCAGTTTGATTTTTAACCTTGCTGTTTAAATTTGTATTTTAAATTTGTATTAATTTCTGCATGGCTGCTCGGTTTTTATCCTGGTTGTGCTTTTATACTGTATTTTAAATTATGTTGTTTTATATTTTGAATGGTTTTTATGATTTTAATTTTTGTAAACTGCCCAGAGAGTTTTGGCTATTGGGCAATACAGAAATGCAGTAAATAAATAAATAAACTAGTTAAGACAAAGGGATTTCCACACAAGGCTAAAATCCTGTTACTGCTTCTGGATACCTTGCAGGATTAACATCTCCCCCTTTACACATGATTTTTCAGGGGGCAAGTTCTTGGAAAGTTCTATATGTTTCATTGTAGAGCCCCCAGATGGCACTGTGGTGTGGCTGTGATATAGTGGGATTCCGGAAATCTCCTATCACATTTTCCCCCATTGAGAATAATACCACTGTTATGGCCAGAAAGCACAAGAGGGTTCCTGGAGGTTGGCGATGTCATATAAAGGACCCATTAAAAATGTGAGTGACCAATCATGAAATGCCCAAAGAAGGAGGGATCCATTTAATGAATGCCTTGCTGAGGTTTTCTCATATCTGAAATGCTTTAGTTTCCTCAACTAAATCCAGAGCCTGAACCAATTATATGACAAGGCCTGACCACCATAAAGTTTGCAGGTAAGGCTTGCTTCTTTGAGTCACAAGGAGACTCAGCTGGCCGAACACAGACTTGCCTTGACTTGCTTCCTCAATTTTGACTCCACTGACCTGTCCTTCCCCAGACAACCATGATTCATATAACTTCTCCAACTGTTCAGCATAATGTCTAATGCAGCTCGACATTCCTCACATTTACAAAACTGACATTTGACAAAAATGGGACTTCCTTTGTGGCATTTTGTTCCATATTCTGAAATTGGAGGACCATTAACTTGGAACTCTTCTGACACAAGCATATTCTGCAGACAACACAAAGGTATTCATTTCTATTTCCCCACCCATCTCTTTAATATAGCCACCATATCTCCAGTATTATTTTTCACAACTTACAATTGTGCTGAAACAAGTAAAATATCATAAATCCACACAAATAAATGGTCTTTTGGAACAACAATAATAGCATGGGGAGGGAGGGAGAACATGTTGTCAAGAAGAGACAAGTTACAAGGAACAGCTGCGACAATGTATTTTTGATAGAAAATTCTGTAGAAACACCCAGCAAGATCCACAGATGTCACCAGACCCACCACAGGGATCTAGGCAGGATAAGGAAATTAAAGTACTTCAAATGTTGTTATTGGTGTGGTGGAGCTTCAGTATTTGATGAATATTACTTATTATTTGCTAAATTGTTCCAAGAGAATTATTTTTCTCTTGAGAGGTTCTACTAAAATCTGTAGTGCATAGAATCTGTCATAGATGATCATTTGCCTTATAATGCTTGAAAACTTTTGTGTCTCATCATACTCTTGATCTCCTCTTTCCTAAAAAAGAGAACAAATTATAGGTCATTTGAGAGGCAACATTAATCTTCGTTATTAGTAAAATTTATTGGAGAAAACTTGAAATATCTAAGTATCCTCAGCAGTATAAATTATCCTTTTTGAGACTTTAATGTTTCAGATAAACTGTGAAATTAGCCATTTTTTGCCTCAATCATTTATGCAGCTTGTCAACACTGATTTATACAGAGCCCTAACTATCCATGCCACAATAGCTTCATATCAATTTCACAAGGTCCATGGCTGGAAATAATACTAATAAAAAATGTGATAAAAAAAAAATCCAGTTTAGCTCTATTAATGAAAAGTAGCAACAATCTTATTTTACATTGATGGGGAAGGGTAGGAAAATTAAACATTCTCTGGAGATAGATATTAGAGGTGCGCAAAGCGGGTCTGCTCCGACCTGAAATTCGGGGTAGAGTTCTGCTGAGTGGGTTCTCCACTCCAAAATTTGGGGCGGATCCCTTGCTCCACCCTGTCACATTAACCGTAGGGGAAACTGCTCCGTTTTGGATAGCTGCTCCATTATCACCTATGGGAATTAACCAAAATGCTTACAGCTCCCTCATTTTTAAAGATAAAGAGGTGAAACATGGCACAATGATAGTTCTTAAGTAGGGCTTTAGACATGCTAAGATTGAAGCAGATCCCTTCATCACTTGATTTTTAGGACTTTTTTTTTAAAAAAAACAATCCCCTCAAACCATTCCCACACACACACATCTGATTGTGCGTTACTAATAATAATGCTAAATGACTGAAATTTGCAGAAATTATGGGGGAAATGGGCAGCTTGCCTCACAAATGCAAGTCGAGTCAGGTATGCCACAGGAGTCCAGTGAGTCCAAAAAGGGACGCATTTCCTAGCGATGGACATCCCTGGGTAGAAGCTGGGTTTTAAAAGAATGAAAACCAAAATTAACATTCAGTGAGTTCACTGAGGCTTCTTTAAAGATGAAGGGAGGTTTCCTCAAACCTGCCCATTTCAAGGCTGTGAAGCTATAAGAAATGGGGACATGTCCTCCACTTGGAGTTTGCCTGATTCACCTAAGGTATGTGGCCTGCGGGATGGAGAGCAGGCAGCTCCCCTCAGAGGGGCAGGCTCTAAGGGGCCTTAGGCATTGCTCCTGAGCCTGGGGAGCTCACCTGAAAAGGTTGGGATACTAGGAGGGAAATTCTTCTGTCACACTAAGGAACCCACACTGGAGAGAAGGATTCATTTACGTGAGGCTATTTGCCTGTTACAGATCCCTTTACTTAAATAGTTTTAAACATTGTTTCGCTTTTAAAACCCAGCAAGCATATTTCTTGTCTCTTTAATCTGGGGGTACAGGGGAAAACAGCACAAGTACCATTTCATCTGAGAACCATAACATATGCAAAAATGGCTCAGCCATTTTTCTTTATCCCTGTAAAGGGATATGTACATTAAAGGTTATAATGCTCTCGCTGCAGGCCAGGCATTCCTTTGTTAGATGAATAGTGCAGAATGCTTGGTTGGAGAGTGCCTTTTCATTGCAATGAATTGTAAGGAGATGGTCTCCTGATCACTGGAGATCTCTCAGAAGTTTTGAAGGTGAGTTTTGAAACGTTTAGGGCTTGGAGAAGTGACACCATCATTTCCAGCTAAGAGAAGAAGCCTGGTGTAAGGTGTGTGAGAGAATGAGAGGCAGAGGAAGGGAAAATAAGAGAGAGAGAGAGCTCACAGAAATTGTCTGAAGTTTCCCTCCAGATTTGAGGTCTGTCTCTGAATGAATGTCTCCATTTCAATTTCTCCCACAGTCATTTTTTAAAGCCTCCAGTTCTTCCATCCTGTTTATGAAAACACTTGCAAATTTAGGTAAGTTCTTACCTAAAAATGAACTGATCAAAATTCTCACCCACTTGCACCAGTCAAAACCAATAAGTACAAGTATTCCCAGCATGGAGATAGCCATCCTATTTATACCTGCCATGTAGATGTTAAAGATAAGGAGCCTGCTAGAAAAAAAATCCATAATTCAGCACTAAAATGTAGGGGTGTGCACGGACCCCCCGGATCGGATCGGGACCCGGATCGGGACCTCCAATTTTGTCCCGGACCGGTTCGGACAAAATCGGAGGCACCCCGGACCGGATCGAGTCCGATCCCGACCCAAAAATCGTAACTTTTTGGATCGGCCGCCATTTTTTTCCCCATAGACTTGCATTGCAATGCAAGTCTATGAGGAAAAAATGGCGGCGGGTGGGTGAGGGGGGGCCTAACTCCCTCCCCCCCCGGGGCCGTCCGCTGTGGACAGCCCCGGCAGGTAAGCCCCCTCCCCCGCGCTCCCTACCCCCCCTGGGGCCGTCCGCTTCCATCCGCTGGCGCCCGCGGGCGCCAGCGGATAGAAGCAGACGGCTCCGGGGGGGGTAAGCCCCCTTCCCCGCCACTGCTTACCTTCTCGGCCCGTCCGCTCCCGTCCGGCGCCGGCGGCTACTACCAGCAGGCTCCGCGGCCTACTCTCGAGTAGCGCGCCGTGTGATGACATCACCCGGCGCGCCACCCTAGAGCAGGCCGCGGAGCCTGCTGGTAGTAGTAGTCGCCGGCGCCGGACGGGAGCGGCCGGGCCGGGAAGGTACGGGCCCCCCTCCCCCCTCCCCCCTCCGCGCGCCCCCTCCTCCCCTCCACGCACCCCCTGCTTACCTTCTCGGCCCGTCCGCTCCCGTCCGGCGCCGGCGACTACTACTACCAGCAGGCTCCGCGGCCTGCTCTAGAGTAGCACGCCGGGTGATGACATCACCCGGCGCGCCACCCTAGAGCAGGCCGCGGAGCCTGCTGGTAGTAGTAGTCGCCAGCGCCGGACGGGAGCGGCCGGGCCGGGAAGGTACGGGCCCCCCTCCCCCCTCCCCCCTCCGCGCGCCCCCTCCTCCCCTCCACGCACCCCCTGCTTACCTTCTCGGCCCGTCCGCTCCCGTCCGGCGCCGGCGACTCCTACTACCAGCAGGCTCCGCGGCCTGCTCTAGAGTAGCGCGCCGGGTGATGATATCACCCGGCGCGCCACCCTAGAGCAGGCCGCGGAGCCTGCTGGTAGTAGGAGTCGCCGGCGCCGGATGGGAGCGGCCGGGCCGGGAAGGTAAGGGCCCCCCTCCCCCCTCCGCGCGCCCCCTCCTCCCCTCCACACACCCCCTGCTTACCTTGCCGGCCCGGCCGCTCCCGTCCGGGGCCGGCGGCTACCACCAGCAGGCTCCGCGGCCTGCTCTAGAGTAGCGCGCCGGGTGATGACATCACCCGGCGTGCCACCCTAGAGCAGGCCGCGGAGCCTGCTGGTAGTAGTAGGCGCCGGCGCCGGACGGGAGCGGCCGGGCCGGGAAGGTAAGGGCCCCCCTCCCCCCTCCGCGCGCCCCCTCCTCCCCTCCACGCACCCCCTGCTTACCTTGCCGGCCCGGCCGCTCCCGTCCGGGGCCGGCGGCTACCACCAGCAGGCTCCGCGGCCTGCTCTAGAGTAGCGCGCCGGGTGATGACATCACCCGGCGCGCCACCCTAGAGCAGGCCGCGGAGCCTGCTGGTAGTAGCTGCTAGTGCTGGACGGGAGCGGACGGGCCGAGAAGGTAAGCGCCCCCCTCCTCCCCCCCCTGCTGTCCACTTTCATCGGCGGGCGCCCGCTGGCGCCCGCCAATGCAAGCGGCGGTGGGCGCCAGTGGGCGCCCGCCGATCCGCCGATCCGCCGAACCGGTTCGGAGCCTTTTCGGACCGGTTCGGATTGGATCGGCCGATCCAGCTGCGGGATCGGAAATCGGATAATTTATCCGATTTCCCACTGGACCGGACTCGGATCGTGGATTGGGTCTGATCCAGTGCACATCCCTACTAAAATGGTTGAATTTACAGGGATTCAAAACTAGACTTTTAAGAGATGAGAACTCAAAGATCAGGATCTAGCTGGACAGATCTGTCAATTTCCTTCCTTCCACATCTGATTTTTTTTAGAATCTCAAGTTCTTTCCATCCTGCTTATGAAGAAACTTGTAGTTTTGTTAAGTTCAAAAAACAAACATATAGAAATTCTCATCCATCCCTATTTAGAGGAAGTCCTCTTGATTTCAATAGGCTTATTCCCAGGTATGTTTGTATATAATTGCACCTAATCTAGTGACCAAAGGAACATGCATATGAAACTACCCATTCCATCCCACTGTAATGGACGAGGAAACCCCTGATGTAAAGAGCTCCACATGCGCATTGGCAACTGTATGAAACTCTGAAAAGGGGTTAGTGTAGGCTGAGTTGCTACCATTTTTTGTTTTGTTCTGTTTGGAAAGAGGTCAAGAAACAAACAAAAAAAATCTTTTTGAACTTCCCAATTCCAAACTTTACTGCCTTAACTATTCAGAGCAGGTGTTTTTTGTTTTTGTTTTTCATGTTAACCACATAAGCATTCCCAATGATGATTAAAATTAAGCACAAGTTCAGCTATTGTGCTGCATCAGCTATAGTGTTGCATCAAGCTTTGAAAGTTTATTTACTGTTTTTAAACAGACAGAAATCAATGTCAAGTGCAATCAATGACAAGTTAAGGTAGAAGACTGGCATAATGTAAATGCCAACCCTTCCAAGAATTAAGGTGAATTAAGTAGAATTATGAAGTTCCCATCTTTCATAGCCAGTAAAGCAGATTGAACTCTGTGTGCCCTCTGTTCCTGGGCCCTGGTAAGTGCAGCCCTCTCAGGCACTGCATGCTGGATGTCGTCAGCTGTAACTTGCTTATGGGGGCCTAGGGCTTTGCAAAGAAATGGTGGATGCATTATAAAATGGTGGATCCATCATAAAATCACCTCCATGATTTGGATTTTTGAATCGAAGGCCCGAGGCTTGCACAGCCCTAGTTTCTATATCTTTTTTAAGTTTGGGAGTGCCTGAAGGATAGTGTGCTTTTTACTTGAAAAATGCCCCCAGCATGAGACTCTTTACAGATAGGCTTTTCCAGTCTGGGAGCACTTCTTGAACTCTCATAAGACATGTGACCTCACCCTCTACTATAGACATTCAGGAAGTGCTCCCAGGCTGCAGAAGTAGGTTGACCACGTTTGGGAAACTAAAAAAGAGGACACCCAGTGGGATGGGGGTGGGAAAGCAGCTTTCAGGGGCCTCTGGGATGCATGTCATTCACCTCCATCACCTTAAAGGCCCCAAATGCAGTGGAGGAGGGGAAAGTGTGTCATTCCCACCCTCCACTGCTCCAATTAGGGCCTTTTCTATAATGTCTGGGAATGACACGCTTTCCCCTTTCAGGCCCTGATTGGAGCAGTGTGAGGGAAATGATCCACCTCCAGAAGGTGTGTCATTCCCTCCACCATGCTAATGCAGCCTTCAAAGGGAAAGCGTGCCTTTCCAGGACATTATAGAAAATAACAGAAAATCCCCCCTGACACCCAGAAGAGAACAAAAACCAGGACAAATCCGGGGAAATCCTGACAGTTGGTCACCCTATGCAGAAGCCTCTTTGCAAAGAGTCATGGGCTGCTGCAAATGAAAATAAATGGGAATTTTGGAGCTTTAGAAAAACTCTTATCTTCTTGCTCTGCTGTTGCAAGGAAGAACAGAGTTTTTCTAAAGTTCTAAAAGTCCCATTTGTTCTTACTTTGCAGAGACCTTCTGCAGCCTAGGAGCACTTCCAGAATGCCTATAGGAGAGGGTGAGGTCACAAAGCCTCATAGGAGTTCAGAAAGAGCTGCTGGGCTGGAGAAACTTTTCTATGGGCTTCTCATAGTGCAGGGGTGTTTTTAAAGTGAAAAGGGGAGGGCAGAAAACTAGAAAGAAGACTCTTTAGCTATACATAGAAAGGTAAGCGGAAATCCTTTCTTCCTCCTCAAGGAGAAACTTATTCAAAATTCTCATCTCCCCAGGCAATTTCACCAGTTTTCATGTCACCTCCATCCTTCCATGAAATACCTAAAACTGGAAGAATCAAAATATTTGGCATAAAACTAGAATAAATTACCAGGACTATTATGATGTCTTTATCGCAGGAGGAATTTGGTGACCCTTGTTTTTGTATTATTATGAAGTTAGAATGGATTATTGTAGAAGTCTATAATGCCTTCATTGCTGAACCAACAACGCACATTCAGTTCATGTTTATAGATGTCTCCAGTTAAAATGCCTTATCATATGTTTAAAGAGGCTTCTGAAGGCATCAATGGATCCTTCTTTGTGGGCAGTCTCAGGCTCTGGAATTCCCTGATAAAGGCAGCTAGGTTGGCCCCTTCCCTGTTATCCTATCACCAGCAGACAAAGTCATTTTTATTCAAGCAGGCCTTTGGCATAGAAGTTGGTCTGTTGTTGAAGGGGGAATTGATTGGTTGGAACTGTTTGTTTTATTATTGTGTTTTGTGTTTTTTAATTTATTTCTTTTTATGTTATGATTTAGATAAGATTGTGTTTTAATGTATGTTTTATTGTTAGCTGCCGTGAGTATCATTTTTGTGTGGAAAGGCAGGATATTAGATAGATAGATAGATAGATAGATAGATAAATAAAAATTACTTTTGAATGTTGAAATTTCTTTCAGATTCTAGTACCTCTGAGTTATCTGATAGCTGTCATACCAATCTATCTTATTTGTGTTGGAGTGCAAAGTGCTATGCGAGCTTCTGTGTAAACATGGAGCTCTTTTGAACAAGGGGGTTACCCTGCTTCAGTGGAAATGATGATCAAAAGTAATCTTGCTTAACCATGCGACACAAATACCGTACAATACAACCAGCAAGTCAGGACATTTTAAAAAATAAGATTTTTTTTGTTTGTTCAATGATGCCATACAGACCAATGATGCTATACTGCTAAGATTCTTGAGTTTTAATCCCCTAATATATACACACCAATATGAAAGACATGAAATCTTATTGATTTAATAGCTCTTCCATGCTAGGCTTGGATTAATTACATCAATTATTTCTATACTTTGGGTACTAAAGCCATATCTTCAATTTCCACACTATCATTAGTCAGTGATCAGAGTTTCAATGAACCAAATTAGCATGATAGATTTGCACTAAGCTGTGGAATAAATTATTGGGAGCTAGAATTTGTTTCAAAAACAAGCACATTTTGTGAAAGCTCTGACAAGATGGACAATCATTACTAATAATTTTTGTTTGGTTTTTTTGTTGTTGTTGTTGTTTCCTGATTGAGTGCTACAACTGATTGAGGGGTTCTTCTCATGGGGCAGTACCCAATTGGGGCCTTCTGTGAATTGGGGCCAGCCCTGCCAGTTCCGGTCCATGTGCTGAAGGCTGTGTTGGCCCCAACCCACAAGCAGCTCCATTCACTTGCATGATGTGATATGATGCTTCCAAAGGGAAGCCCCAAAATGAGCAGAAACACTCATTTCTGGAAGGGAGAGGATTCCACTGACCTCCCCCATTCCACAATCAAGCATTTCCTCTCATTTCAGGACATGCCCCAGAAGTGTGATATGGTAACACACAAGTGATAGGGGCCGCTTGCAGGTTAGCGCTGGCAGGGCCTTCCGCACATGGACCGGAACCAGTAGGCCTAGCCATGCTCAAAAGGCCCCATTTGGATACTGTCGACTCCAGATATTTATGAACAACTGACATGTCTAACCTGCGTATCCCTGAAACTTAGACAGTTTGCTATTAATTAGCATTTTTAAAAGATTTACAATATTCTTCTTAATGCTACAAAGCCATACAGTACAAATCCTCTTACGAGTGTTTTATGCCATGCTACACCCTTTCTTCAAATCAAATCTAATTTATAGATAAATCTAAACACTGGAGAAAATATAAAATTATATTTTATATGAACGTAAAAACGTAAGGAGTGCCATGCTGGATCAGACTAGTCCAGCATTCTGTTCATACAGTGGCCAACCAGCTGTTGACCAGAGACCAAAAAAGCAGGACATGGTACAACAGCACCCTCCCTCCCACACAGGCTTGCTGCCTCAGATACTGGAGGTAGCACAAAACTATCAGGGCTAGTAGCCATTGATCGTCTTCAGGAATTTATCCAACCCCCTTTTAAATCCATCCACGTTGGTGGCCATCACTACATCTTGTGGTAGTGAATTCTTTAATTTAACTATGCACTGTGTGAAGGAGTCCTTCCTTTTATTTGTCCTGAATCTCCCACCAATCAGTTTCATGAGATGACCTCGGGTTCTAGTAATTTGAGAGAGGGGAAAAATGTCTCCCTGTCCACATTCTCCACACCATGCATAATTTTGTACACCGCTCTCATGTCTCCTTTAGCCTCCTTTTTTCCAAACTAAACATTCCCAGCTGTTGTAACCTTCCCTCATAGGGGAGATGCTCCAGCCCCTTAATCATTTAGTTCCCTTTTCTGCACTTTTAACAGCATTATAATTAGGGGTGTGCATCGGATCGGATCCGATCCACGATCCGAATCCGATCCGACCCAAAATCGGGAAAATCCGATCCGATCCGATCTGATCCGACCAACCTCCGATCCGATCCGATCCGATCCGATGAGGTCCGATCCGGATCGGACGCCATTTTGAATGCTTTTTCCCATAGCCAAGTATTGTTTTACAAAAATGCCTATAACTTTTTCATTTTTAAAGATAGAAGGATGAAACTTGGGGACATTGTAGACTGGTTAGGGATAGTTATCTGTGAGAAATTTCAGAAAGATTGGTGCATGCGTTTTGTGGCAATTAATTTTTTAATAAATACCCAGGAATGCTTATAACTTTGTCATTTTTAAAGTTACAAACATGAAACTTTGCCACATTGTAGGAGGTACCTTGGGACCTATGTGTGTGAAATTTCAGAAACATAGGTGCTTGCCTTGTGTGGCAATTAATTTTAGAAAAATGGGTAGTAGTGGGGTAAATACAGTTACGCCTCCCATTTTTTTATTTTTTAAGATACAAACAGGAAACTTGGGCACATTACAGATACCACTTGCCTTGATATGTGAGTGAAATTTCAGAAACATTGGAGCTTGCCTTGTGTGGCAATTAAGTTTTGAAACAATGAGGAAAGAAACACCTATAACTTTGTCATTTTTAAAGTTACACACATGAAACTTTGCCACATTGTAGGTGGTACCTTGGGACCTATGTGTGTGAAATTTCAGAAACATAGGTGCTTGCCTTGTGTGGCAATTAATTTTAGAAAAATGGGTAGTAGTGGGGTAAATACAGTTACGCCTCCCATTTTTTTAGTTTTGAAGATACAAACAGGAAACTTGGGCACATTACAGGGAACACTTCACTTGATATGTGTGTAAAATTTCAGAAACATTGGTGCTTGCCTGGTGTGGCAATTAATTTTTGAAACAATGAGGGATTCATTGGACAGCACTTGCCCATAGGGATTCATTGGACAGTACTTTCCCATAGGGAATCATTGCATTGCACTTTCCCATAGGGAATCATTGCATTGCACTTTCCCATAGGGAATCATTGCATTGCACTTTCCCACTGAGAAATACAGTTATGCCTCCCACATTTTTATTTTTGAAGATACAAACAGGAAACTTGGGCACATTGTAGACTGGTTAGGGATAGGTATCTGTGAGAAATTTCAGAAAGATTGGTGCATGCGTTTTGTGGCAATTAATTTTTTAATAAATACCCAGGAATGCCTATAACTTTGTCATTTTTAAAGTTACACACATGAAAGCTCGTGTCTGCTTTCCTACTTTCACTTTTTACTCAAGCAGACACGAGCCCTGTAATGGATACTAGCAAGGATCAAAGGGATCGAGACGAGACAGTGTTTCCTTTTCTTCGCGGGAAGCGGGAGGGGGAGGAAAGGAAGACCTGGCCTCTGTGGAACATTTTTTGAAACATTTAATCTAAAATTCCATAGCCATCAAATGCCTGGACCTATCATTCTGAAATTTCTGACACATATCTACCCCTAACCCATCTACAAAGTGAGCAATGTTCAGACTTCTAACTTTTAAAATAAAAAAGTTATAGGTGTTTCTTTCCTCATTGTTTCAAAAATTAATTGCCACCACATGCCTGGACCCAGCTTTCGGAAATTTTACACACCTATCAAGTGAAGTGTTCCCTGTAATGTGCCCATGTTTCCTGTTTGTATCTTAAAAAATAAAAAAATGGGAGGCGTAACTGTATTTACCCCACTACTACCCATTTTTCTAAAATTAATTGCCATACAAGGCAAGCACCTACGTTTTTGAAATTTCACACACATAGGTCCCAAGGTACCACCTACAATGTGGCAAAGTTTCATGTGTGTAACTTTAAAAATGACAAAGTTATAGGCATTCCTGGGTATTTATTAAAAAATTAATTGCCACAAAACGCATGCACCAATCTTTCTGAAATTTCTCACAGATACCTATCCCTAACCAGTCTACAATGTGCCCAAGTTTCCTGTTTGTATCTTCAAAAATAAAAATGTGGGAGGCATAACTATATTTCTCAGTGGGAAAGTGCAATGCAATGATTCCCTATGGGAAAGTGCAATGCAATGATTCCCTATGGGAAAGTGCAATGCAATGATTCCCTATGGGAAAGTACTGTCCAATGAATCCCTATGGGCAAGTGCTGTCCAATGAATCCCTCATTGTTTCAAAAATTAATTGCCACACCAGGCAAGCACCAATGTTTCTGAAATTTTACACACATATCAAGTGAAGTGTTCCCTGTAATGTGCCCAAGTTTCCTGTTTGTATCTTCAAAACTAAAAAAATGGGAGGCGTAACTGTATTTACCCCACTACTACCCATTTTTCTAAAATTAATTGCCACACAAGGCAAGCACCTATGTTTCTGAAATTTCACACACATAGGTCCCAAGGTACCACCTACAATGTGGCAAAGTTTCATGTGTGTAACTTTAAAAATGACAAAGTTATAGGTGTTTCTTTCCTCATTGTTTCAAAACTTAATTGCCACACAAGGCAAGCTCCAATGTTTCTGAAATTTCACTCACATATCAAGGCAAGTGGTATCTGTAATGTGCCCAAGTTTCCTGTTTGTATCTTAAAAAATAAAAAAATGGGAGGCGTAACTGTATTTACCCCACTACTACCCATTTTTCTAAAATTAATTGCCACACAAGGCAAGCACCTATGTTTCTGAAATTTCACACACATAGGTCCCAAGGTACCTCCTACAATGTGGCAATGTTTCATGTTTGTAACTTTAAAAATGACAAAGTTATAAGCATTCCTGGGTATTTATTAAAAAATTAATTGCCACAAAACGCATGCACCAATCTTTCTGAAATTTCTCACAGATAACTATCCCTACCCAGTCTACAATGTCCCCAAGTTTCATCCTTCTATCTTTAAAAATGAAAAAGTTATAGGCATTTTTGTAAAACAATACTTGGCTATGGGAAAAAGCATTCAAAATGGCGTCCGATCCGGATCGGACATCTGGTCCGATCCGATCCGACCAGCCTCCGATCCGATCCGATCCGATCCGACCCCCCAGGTCCGATTCCGATCCGCTATCTGATCCGATCCGGGGGGTCAGTGCACATCCCTAATTATAATAACTTTTTTAGGTGTGGTAACCAGAACTGTACACAGTATTCTAAGTTTGGTTGCACCATGTATTTGTATAAAGGAAGTATAATACTGGCTACTATGCTATCTAGACGGCGCGTGATATCTGCAGCCTTCGCACCAGGCAGGCAATTCACCATGCAGTCTATACTTTTGCCACAAACCCAGCTGTTTATGTGCCTAATGTTCGAATCTCCCACTACCACAAAACCCCCTACCCCCAGGGGCACATCCTCTGTATGACCAATAGCAACATGACCAAGAGCAACATTACATAGTTTATTATTGGCTACAAGGAAATAACAATTAACATGTATCAAACTGAAATCATACTCAACACTTCTGGCTCTCCCAAATCATCAAAAGTGATCTAATATTTCTTTAGACAGCCATCTTGCAGATGCAGGATAAAAATGTGGCTATTTTGAATAGCCATTAGCAAAGATTCTAAGGGCTAAATTAGGTTGGGGAAAATGTTCCTAACCAAATATTCTCTACAAACTTCTTTTAAAAAATGCCCCCATTTTCACATCAGTTGTTTTCCTCCTGTGCTGCTGCATTGGTGCTATCTCCCATCCCCAATGGCTATTCTTAAATGATCACTGGCAATCAGGGATCACATAATAATTATGACCAGATCTACACCAAGCAGGATATAGCACTATGAAAGTGATATGAAAGAGGTATATGGAGGCAGGATCTCCACTACTGCTTTATAGCAGCATTGAAGTGCACTGACAACTGTTGGGGCCCAGGACACATGCCATATACCGGTTTCATATCGCTTTCATAGCATTATATTTTGCTTGGTGTAGGTGTGTCATGGGCCCCAGCAGTTGTCAGTGCACTTCAATATCACTATAAAGCAGTAGTGTAGATTCTGCCATGAATGCACTTCAAAGTAAGAACAGGGAATATTGCCCTCACTCTGAATTGGCTTTGCAACATCATCATGTAGTCAAATCTGATTGGCTATGAAGCATCATCACAAGTCAACAGTGGGATCATTGTCCTCAAGCCAAATAGGGCTCAAGACGGGAGGTGGACTATAAACGTTGTTGCTCCTCCATTTTTATCCTAAAATGCATTTCCAATTTAACATTGGGCAAAGTTTTAGTGGCAACCTGGCTTGGATGTGAAAACCTGACTTCAAATCTCTGCTCAGCCACAAAGCTGAGGGGGTGAGCCTCACTCATCTGAGGGGGTGGGCCATAGTTCCTCATTCTAACGTCCTTCATGAAATGTTGCCAGAATAAAAGGAGGTGACAGCCACCTATGCCAGCTTGAACACTGAAAGAAATTTGGGATAAGAATATGATCAACCAAATGACCTCTTTATTGTCCTGAGTGCCTGGTGTTTGAGGCACTGTTTTCATTTACTGACTAACCAATGTCAGCATCCATGGATAGCTTTTCATGCCTATTCAAAAAGAACCAATAGTCTGACATTGGTTGAGAGGTAAATTAATATTTGTACACTGGTTTCCATTTTCCCTTTAATATTAAGCTGTATTTACACCAAATGCTAAATCTGGGAAGTGTTAGTCAGCAGGGTATTTGTAGGGTATCTTTTTGTATCTTTTCAAATCTGTTAAGCATTTGAAGCAATGGACTGGCAAAATAGAAACACATTTCTCAGGTAGGTGGAGCGGAATGATGCACACTACAGTTGGGTTTGCACTGGACACTTTAAAATGATGTTTATGTGTGTGTGTGTGTGTGTGTGTGTGTGTGTGTGAGAGAGAGAGAGAGAGAGAGAGAGAGAGAGAATGTGTCTTGTTGTGAATAACTGTAAAGGCATACATGAAATCATGCCATGCCATACATAGCTCCTTCATAATAAATCACTCTTTTTTCTTTCTTTTTTGCTGTTACTGAGGCTGTACATCTTGTCAGGGTGACACACATTGTACGACACTGAATCCTAACCAAATGGGGGAAAGACAAAACTGTCTATTCAAATGGGATTTATTCTCAATGCTTCTCCCAAGGTAATATGCTGAAAAGCAAATATTCAGTTTTTATTTTGTGTTGCAATCCTGCCCAGTAACTGAACCCCATAAAAATAGAAACTGGAATCCCCCCAAAAGAAGAGAGAATTGTTTAAGACACTGCATGCAAATGTTAACTTAAAAGAAAATTGTTGCTTAGGGCTCTCCCATCATTATCTACATGTTTTATGGTACTGTGTGTGTGTGTGTGTGTGGAGAGAGAGAGAGAGAGAGAGGGGGGGGGGGAGTATTGATTCTTAAATCCAGCAAGTTCATCTTAACCACAGTGATACGGATAGATTTGTGTGTGTGCGCGCACACACACACACATCTCTGTATAAGATTAATTCATTGGATTTAAGCATCAATACAAAGACTCTCGAAGTATATTAATTGTTTTCTATATTTACATTGAAAATTGATATGTTGGAAAGAACTTTAATTGTGGAAGAACAGTTTAAAAGGACAGCTTAGTTGTAGAATGGTAATATTGCAGAGACTAACCTGGCAAGTGAAGCAATATATAGTGTTTTGCAACAAATGTTCCCAAGGTTGCTTTATGCACAAGCAAGTCTCTCCTCTATTCTATGCCAATTTTCTTCATTTTTCCACAAGCAAATGCATGGTTGGAGCAGGAAGGAATTTTTCTTCTACCTTTGCTTTTGGAAACAAATATTTGAGAAAAAAGATACAACAGTATTAAGCTAGAACAGGGATTACTAATTGTATTTGGTCAATTTCCATTAATAGTTTTGGACATCTTCAGTGATTTCCCCCAATATCTAGAGAAAGTAGGGGGGAATACCATTTTCTATATCATTTCGTACCTTTGACTTGACTATCGTATTATTGCCTGTCTTTATATGCTTTCAACTAATGAACCAGATAATGGTTTGAACTTTGAAGGCACAAGATACAGTTCTGGTTTTAAGGCTAAGCAAGGCGTTCTCTGTAAGCTGCCTGGATAGGAAATTCCTATATATAATGAGCTTGTCAAAGAAAGAGCTGAATTTAAGTGTAATAAGAGTACAAAATCAGTGCCTGGCTATGACAATGGAGTGGATGAAGGCTCAATCCAGACAATATTGAGATGCTGTTAGTGGGTGGGTCTTCTGACTGAATGGTGGTCCAACCTGTTCTAGATGGGGTTGCACTCCCTTTGAAGTAGCGGGTTTGTAGCTTGGGGTTCTCATGCAGCCATCTCTATCAAATGAGGCTCAGGTGGCCTCAGTGGCTCAGAGTGCCTTCTACCAGCTTGGGCTGGTGACCCAGGTTTTCTTGTAATGTTGTATTATAACATTTATAATGTTGCACTTTTTGTATTTATTTCTATGAATTGTTGTGAACCTCCCTGAGACCCCCTGCTATTGGGTGGTAGAGAAATGAAAATACTACTAATAATATTACTACTACTAATATATTCAAATTACATGCTCAAAGAGCTCATTCAAAAAACTCAACAATGCTTACATGCAATTATACTTTGAAGGCCAACCTTAGTGCATGATTGATGGATATAACTGGGGAACTCATTGCTTTGTACAATTTAGATGGAACATGAGTCCCTTTCTATGTTTGGGGAATGATGTACATAGGAGGAGACCATCATAAGGACTCTACTGTATACTCTAACTTGTCCATAACTGCCTGTGTCACTTTCTTTGCTTACATCTGCTTTCAGGCATGCTAGAGTCTGGGTATCTGATAGACATTTGCTTATGACTGGTTGCTATACATAGATTCAAAGGGGGGGGGGGAAAGTGCAACCACTTTTGATTTCACATAGGCTGACCATATGAAAAGGAGGACAGGGCTCCTGTAACTTTAACAGTTGTAGAGAAAAGGGAATTTCAGCCAGTGTCATTTGGATGCAATTAGTTCCTGGTGAAATTCCCTCTTCATCACAACAGTTAAAGTTGCAGGGGCCCTGCCTTCTTTTGTAAATGGTCACTCTAATATAGTGCCTGCAACTTTAACTGTTGTGATGAAGAGGGAATTTCACCAGGAACTAATTGCATACAAATGACACCGGCTGAAATTCCCTTTTCTCTACAACTGTTAAAGTTACGTGATCCCTGTCCTCCTTTTCATATGGTCAGCCTATTTCACATCAAATCCACCATCCCCAAATTATATGCAAGCCCTTAGTTTTTGTTTCCTTAGAAGCATATTATAGGCAAAGTTCATAGTTCCACAGTGGAGTAGGTCCAATGTTACCTACCACTAAAAAGTTGGGTTGATACTCACTAAATGGGTGTTGTCTGTTATGTCAGGTGTAATCAGATGAAACAAAACTGTCTAAAGGAGTAAGCAAGTAAACATCCTTAAATGAATTTAAGCATTAGTCTGGGTTTTTTTAAAAAAAAATCTGTGAAGTCCAACCATTTTTACAGGTGTAAAATAAGGATTTAATAAGGCTTGTAATTGTTTTTAGATGCCAAACATATGGGTCAGTGAAAGAGACAGAAAAGTAGATTAGGTGTGATTCAATCAGCTGCATTGAGACTTTGATGTGTTGCATTTTCCTGTTAACATTTAACAAGAAGTAGGAGATGAAATGTCATTAGGGTTAATGTGGAATTATTTGATTTAAACCCCTTGTGTATTGCAGAGTGAAAAAAGGAATTCTGCCCCGGCAAACAAACACCCAAACAAAAGAACTTTAAACAGAGACTTATAGGAAAGGTTTATTTTGTCAGAAAAGATGGAGAGACTTGATACTATTATTTGGTTATAGATAGAAATGTGTTTTTCATTTTGTTTTTAAAGAAAATCTCCTTTGTTTGAGTAGATATGGGATATTAAAACCCACACTGGGTGGAATTACCTATCGGAAGCCCAAATCAAGAAAGCTTGGAGGTAAAAGTAAGATGAATAATCAATCAGCATCTCTAGATGCCCCCCTTCCCACACAAAAAACCCCAACTCCTCTGTAGAGAAGTATGAAGGCAACAGTGTTTTCATGAGTTGATGCCAAGCCAATTAAATACAAAATTAGGTGGATCTATCATATGACTTGCATGCCCCAAAACACCAATGATTGTCTTAGTGGAAAGAACATTTTCCAATAAAATCACATTCAACATATTTTTGACCCAAAAGTATGAAATGAAGGAGAAGGTGAGGGGGAAAGCAGGGACTGCCCTATGTCCTTCCCTTCCTATTACATTACAAACAATGACTAATGCATGTCTTCACAACTCATGATCAACAAACCAAATGCACCCTCCACTAGCCTTGTACATTGGCCTACCAGGTATATGGCAATTAGGAAATCCCAGACCGGAAAAAAAGAAAACAAAACCCAGGAGGCTTGGGAAACCATGGTGGTCTCCTCAATACATGGCAGCATTTCATGGTGTATTAGCTTGGTGTGTGACAACGTGTAGGCTTGGTGTGTGTGTGTGAATACCCAGATGGATAGATTTGTTCAGACAACAGGCTAAAGTCAAGCATATTTGTGCTATTGCTGCAACAGGAATTTCTTCCAACCAAGAAGGCTCAAATATATCCCTACTTCCCTATTCAGATATAGGAGTGTTTCATCATTTTTCAACATCCTCTGTCACTGAGATATGGCCCTCCCCCAAAGTTTTTTAAAAAACTAAATCCCATTTTTCCTGCTCAGATAGATTTGATTGTTTCTTTGTGCATCGTCAGATGGGGGGGATCGTGCTTTTTTACCATAATTTTTCTGTCCCACAATATGGACGAGCATCTTTCTCCTTCTTCACATGGGGAAGCAAGAGGAAGCAGGAGGAAGCAAGCAGTGACCACGTGGCCTATTCAGTGGGAGTTTTTATCATGCTGCTTTTTCTGCACACAGCAGGAAATGGCAGCCAGTTTTGCTTCAATAAAAAAAATAGATTTTTCTGGGTCTTATTTTGTTACAAAAAAAAGAGCAGAAGGAGTGGGAGGACACATGAGTTGGATGGCGCCGTCAAAAGGACCTGCGAGCATCCATAAGTGGCCAGTAACGAGCATGCTATAAAAAGCTCATCTGATGATGCTCTGTGAGTATACAACTTTAAAAAGATTAAAACAGTTAAAATAGTGCACGAGCGTTTTCCAATACTGCAGCCTCTGCAATTCTATACTGCCTTTCAGCCCTAAAAGGGCCCCCCAAGGCAATTTTCAAAACCAAATAGCTCAAACAACAGCAGAATTAAAACATTAAAATCAAGCAGAAAACCTTCAATCTTAAATTTTAAAAAATTCAAAAATCAGGCAGAATTGCTGCCCATCTAGATGTCAGCAGGGACTGGGCTAGTTTACCTTCTCTTGGAAGAGAATTTCATAATGAGGTTCCTGCCTCAGAAAATTTCAAAAAAGTGAACCCAAGGAAAATTCATACCCCTACACTAGGCTAATGAATTCTTGATGTTCCAAAGACACATTCCTTCACTTAAATACAACTCCATTTTCTTAATTTATGAAATACTGCTGTATGAACATTGTTGGCAGCTTATAAATTCAGACAGATTTAAAAGTTTGCCTATGTAATCTGTGTTTTCCCTGAAATGATCAGAAATAAAAAGCTAGTCTACTGAGACAATACAGTAAAGCTCTATCTTTCCTATGTAGTGTAATTGACATGGTGTTTCACAATAACCAACAATGAAGATAAGAATAGAGATGATTAGGCAGTAATAAACTTGATATAATACCAACACGAAAGATTTGTTCTTCTAAATGGGCTATTATCATTCCTTATCTTGTAGAAAATGGATGGCTAACGTAAGCTGAAAACCTCATCTCATCTTGTAAATATTAATGGGCCATAACCAACCCAAACCAATAATCATAAGGACACAATTAAACAGCAAGCAGCTGAAAAAAATAAACGGTAGACAATCAGAAGGAAATAAGATGTGTGGAGGTTATGTGCTTATTGCTGGAATCCCACTGTGTTCTATGAGTGACTGTCATACTTTACTTTATATATTATCTATTTGCATTTGTATCTATTTAAAAACACACACAAATGCACACACAAAAGCCCTAAAGTAAGCAGAACAAAGACCAGCAAATTGGAGCAGGGTACAATAGCAGGTACACTCTGGAATAGACTACACAGTACAAAGAAATCTATTTTCACCAAGATTGGCTTGGTTAGTGTCATTAAGCATGGGAGGATTCAAAATGCAAGATCAACTCAAGAGAAGGAGCCTAGAAAAGTTTTTTTTTGGGGGGGGACTTTCTGCCTCTTTAGGAATACTGTCAACACACCCCAAAGATATGTGTTTTTATAGCAAGAATCCAGATGTTGGCACTAGTTCAGTTGTTACAGATATGAAATGAAAGCAAAATGGTAATCGAGAATCCCTTTGTCATTCTTTTCCTTGAAGTCCTTTCAGACTTAGAAGCTCTTCAGAACTAGTGCTGTGCCTAAAATTTTGGCCATTCCATTTTCAGCATTTTGTGGTGGGTGAGGGAAAAATGAAAACTTGGACAAAAGAGGCTGGGAGAGGTAAGAATTTCAGAGAATTTTGTCCTTGGGGAGGAGGATACGGTTTCCACATTCCACATACCTTTTGAAAGTGTAGACAGTTGCTGAGGGATCTTCTTCTCATTTTTTTTGGTTTTACAAACAAACAAACACCCCTGGAGGAACCCAGCACTTCTTAGTAAATGCCTATTGGAGACCATGTGACCTTACCCTCTCCAATAAGCATTCAGGAAGAACTGGGCTCCTGAAAATGCCAAGGTTGTTGTTGTTGTTGTTGTTGTTGTTTTAAAAAAAGAAAAGAAAGAAGACCCCTCAACAACTGCCTACATTTAAAAAGGTATGTGGAAACCCTGTTTTCTTCCCCAAGGAAAACATTCTCCAAATTCCCCCTGTGCATGAAAGAGTCAGAAAAAAAGCCTCTTTCACAGGGAGAAAGTTCATGAAAATGGGCAGAATTTGGCCCAGCACTATTTAGAACCACAGCTGTGTGTGGGAATATCCTGGGCTGGTCTGTCAATGGAAAGGGAAAGTCCATTTGTAAATGTTCACATTCATAGCCTCCTCATTACTTCACACATTCCAGGATTAACACTGCAAACAGGTTCCAGTCCAGGGTGAACCAATATAAAGGAGGATGTCCCCAGAATGACAAGTTCTACCTGCCCAAAGTCCTGTATGGTAAAGTGTTCTACACAATGCAGGAGCTTCTTTGCATGAGGCCACCCTATTCAAGGCTCAGATTTGACAGTGACTATTCAGGGGACATACTAAAAGGAAGGACACCGAATGGCCATTGAAATGCATTGGGTCATTCCGAATGGCCATAGGAAAGCATTGGAGAATCTTAGGGATCATCTACAAATAAAAATACTCAAATGGGATGAACATTTATTTTTCATACAAAACAACACAGAATCAAAATACAAACTAACAGAGTTGTTATGGGAAAGAACTATGACTCCCCAACATAGTGGTTTCTAGGGATCATCTCCAAATACAAAAAGAAAACAGAATGCAATAAACAGAGGGTAAAGACAGTTTTATACAATGCTTCCTTAGCACCGGTTTTAAAGCACCCACATACGTGGAGGAGGGTTCGCCAAAAACTGCCAACGGTTATTTCCGTATTTCCATCTGCCCCCACCCCACCCCCACCAGCACCCAGTCCTTATGATAGGCCTGTATTTCCGAATGGCAATAGGAATACAGGGAAATGTTACTACAAGACCCTCAAGAAACAATGAGAGCAGTAAAAATGATTGTGGGGTTCAAATTAGCACCCCAAGCATCCAAAGAGTCTCTCCTTGATGCATGCTCTGTTGGACAGGCCCCATGCTTGTGCATGGCTACAATATCATGTAAAACTTAGAATGGCTCTAGCAAAGGATTAGGCAGTGACAAGCACCCCCCATAGAAGAGCGGGAACCCCCAAACTTCTCAAAGAGGTTCACATTAGCACCTAAGCATCCTATCAGTGCCTACCTGAGCTATGATCCTTCGGATTGGCCCCCTCTTTGCGCACAGCTACATCACGTGTTCTTCCGAATGGCCGTAAGAAAGCATTGGGCTATTGCGAAAACCCCACCAAAAAAAGCAGGAGACCCCAAACTGCTCAGGGAGGTTCGAAATACAACCCTAAGCATCCTGTCAGTGTCTACCGGAGGTATGATCCTTCGGATCGGATCCTCCCTGCGCACGGCTACATCTGGTATTCTTCAGAATGGCCATAGAAAAGCATACGGCTATTACAAGTACCCCACAGAATAGGGCAGCAGATCCCAAACTGCTCATGGAGGTTCAAATTAGTACCCTAACCATCCTGTCAGTGTTTACCTGAAGTATGATGCTTCAGATCGGCCCCCTCCCTGCGCACTGCCATATATATGGCGTTCTTCCGAATGGCCATAGGAAAGCATTGGGCTGTTACAAGCACCCCACAGAAAAGAACAGTGGACCCCAAACTGCTCAAGGAGGTTCATATTAGTACCCTACTCATCCGATCAGTGTTTACCTGAAGTATGATTCTTCAGATTGGCCTCCTCCTCGCGCACTGCCACATATCAGGTGTTATTCAGAATGGCCATAGGAAAGCATGGGCTATCACAAGTACCCCACAGAAAAGAACAGGGGACACCAAACTGCTCATGGAAGTTCAGATTAGTACCCTCACCATCCAATCAGTGTCTACTTGAAGTATGATCCTTCAGATTGGCCTCCTCCTCACGCACGGCCACATGTCCGGCATTCTTCCGAATGCCCATAGGAAAGCATTGGGCTTTTGCAAATACCCCACAGGTAAGAACAGGAGACCCCAAACTGCTCATGGAGGTTCATATTAGTACCGTAGAACTCCTATCAGTGTCTACCAGAGGTATGCTCCTTCGGTTCAGCCCCCTCGCCTGAGCACTGCCACATATCAGGCGTTGTTCCGAATGGTCATAGGAAAGCATAGGGCTATCACAAATATCCCACAGAAAAGAGCAGGAGAATCCAAACTGCTCATGGAGGTTCATATTAGTACCCTACCCATCCTGTCAGTGTTTACTTGAAGTATGATGCTTCAGATCGGCCCCCTCCCTGCGCACTGCCATATATATGGCGTTCTTCCGAATGGCCATAGGAAAGCATTGGGCTGTTACAAGTACCCCACAGAAAAGAACAGGGGACCCCAAACTGCTCAAGGAGGTTCAAATTAGTACCCTAACCATCCAATCAGTGTCTACCTGAAGTATGATCCTTCAGATTGGCCTCCTCCTCGCGCACGGCCACATGTCAGGTGTTCTTCCGAATGGCCATAGGAAAGCATTGGGCTATCATAAGTACCCCACAGAAAAGTACAGGGGACCCCAAACTGCTCATGGAGGTTCATATTAGTACCCCACTCATCTGATCAGTGTCTACCTGAAGTATGATCCTTCAGATTGGCCCCCTTCTCGCGCGCGACCACATATCATGTGTTCTTCCGAATGGCCTTAGGAAAGCATAGGGCTATTCCAAGTACCCCACAGAATAGGGCAGCACATCCCAAACTGCTCATGGAGGTTCAAATTAGTACCCTAACCATCCGGTCAGTATTTACCTGAAGTATGATGCTTCAGATTGGCCCCCTCCTCGCGCACGGCCACATATCAGGTGTTATTCAGAATGGCCATAGGAAAGCATTGGGCTGTTACAAGTACCCCACAGAAAAGAACAGGGGACCCAAAACTGCTCATGGAGGTTAAAATTAGTACCCTAACCATCCGATCAGTGTCTACCTGAAGTATGATCCTTCAGATTGGCCTCCTCCTCGCACACGGCCACATGTCCGGCATTCTTCCGAATGCCCATAGGAAAGCATTGGGCTTTTGCAAATACCCCACAGGAAAGAACAGGAGACCCCAAACTGCTCATGGAGGTTCAAATTAGTACCGTAGAACTCCTATCAGTGTCTACCAGAGGTATGCTCCTTCGCATCAACCCCCTCCCCTGAGCACTGTCACATATCAGGCGTTGTTCCGAATGGCCATAGGAAAGCATTGGGCTATCACAAATATCCCACAGAAAAGAGCAGGAGACCCCAAACTGCTCATGGAGGTTCATATTAGTACCCTACCCATCCTGTCAGTGTTTACCTGAAGTATGATCCTTCAGATTGGCCGCTTCCTCACGCACGGCCACATATCATGGGTTCTTCCGAATGGCCTTAGGAAAGCATAGGGCTATTCCAAGTACCCCACAGAATAGGGCAGCACATCCCAAACTGCTCATGGAGGTTCAAATTAGTACCCTAACCATCCGGTCAGTATTTACCTGAAGTATGATGCTTCAGATTGGCCCCCTCCTCGCGCACGGCCACATATCAGGTGTTATTCAGAATGGCCATAGGAAAGCATTGGGCTGTTACAAGTACCCCACAGAAAAGAACAGGGGACCCAAAACTGCTCATGGAGGTTAAAATTAGTACCCTAACCATCCGATCAGTGTCTACCTGAAGTATGATCCTTCAGATTGGCCTCCTCCTCGCACACGGCCACATGTCCGGCATTCTTCCGAATGCCCATAGGAAAGCATTGGGCTTTTGCAAATACCCCACAGGAAAGAACAGGAGACCCCAAACTGCTCATGGAGGTTCAAATTAGTACCGTAGAACTCCTATCAGTGTCTACCAGAGGTATGCTCCTTCGCATCAACCCCCTCCCCTGAGCACTGTCACATATCAGGCGTTGTTCCGAATGGCCATAGGAAAGCATTGGGCTATCACAAATATCCCACAGAAAAGAGCAGGAGACCCCAAACTGCTCATGGAGGTTCATATTAGTACCCTACCCATCCTGTCAGTGTTTACCTGAAGTATGATCCTTCAGATTGGCCGCTTCCTCACGCACGGCCACATATTAGGTGTTATTCAGAATGGCCATAGGAAAGCATAGGGCTATCACAAGTACCCCACAGAATAGGGCAGCAGATCCCAAACTGCTCATGGAGGTTCAAATTAGTACCCTAACCATCCTGTCAGTGTTTACCTGAAGTATGATCCTTCAGATTGGCCTCCTCCTCGCACACGGCCACATGTCCGGCATTCTTCCGAATGCCCATAGGAAAGCATTGGGCTTTTGCAAATACCCCACAGGAAAGAACAGGAGACCCCAAACTGCTCATGGAGGTTCAAATTAGTACCGTAGAACTCCTATCAGTGTCTACCAGAGGTATGCTCCTTCGCATCAACCCCCTCCACTGAGCACTGTCACATATCAGGCGTTGTTCCGAATGGCCATAGGA
Organism: Anniella stebbinsi; assembly: GCA_029215795.1. Taxonomy (NCBI): domain Eukaryota; kingdom Metazoa; phylum Chordata; class Lepidosauria; order Squamata; family Anniellidae; genus Anniella; species Anniella stebbinsi. Next base: position 55,351,658 of record JARDYH010000003.1, read on the forward strand.
AAGCATTGGGCTATCACAAATATCCCACAGAAAAAAGCAGGAGACCCCAAACTGCTCAGGGAGGTTCAAAATACAACCCTAAGCATTCCGTCAGTGTCTACCGGAGATATGATCCTTCGGATCGGACCCTTCCCTGCGCATGGCTACATCTGATATTTTTCAGAATGGCCATAGGAAAGCATAGGGCTATTACAAGTACCCCACAGAATAGGGCAGCAAATCCCAAACTGCTCATGGAGGTTCAAATTAGTGCCCTAACCATCCTGTCAGTGTTTACCTGAAGTATGATGCTTCAGATCGGCCCCCTCCCTGCGCACTGCCACATATATGGCGTTCTTCCGAATGGCGATAGGAAAACATTGGGCTTTTGCAAATACCCCACAGGAATGAGCAGGAGACCCCAAACTGCTCAGGGAGGTTCAAAATACAACCCAAACCATCCTGTCAGTGTTTCCCTGAAGTATGATCCTTCAGATCAGCCTCCTTCCCTGAGCACTGCCACATATCAGGCGTTCTTCCGAATGGCCATAGGAAAGCATTGGGCTGTTACAAGTACCACACAGAAAAGAACAGGGGACACCAAACTGCTCAAGGAGGTTCAAATTAGTACCCTAACCATCCGATCAGTGTCTACCTGAAGTATGATCCTTCAGATTGGCCCCCTCCTCTCGCACGGCCACATGTCAGCCATTCTTTCGAATGACCATAGGAAAACATTGGCCTTTTGCAAATACCCCACAGGAAAGAGCAGGAGACCCCAAACTTCTCAGGGAGGTTCAAATTAGTACTCTAACCATCCAATCAGTGTCTACCTGAAGTATGTTCCTTCGGATTGGCCCCCTCCTCGCGCACGGCCAGGTATCAGGTGTTCTTCCGAATGGCCATAGGAAAGCATTGGGCTATCACAAGTACCCCACAGAAAAGAGCAGAAGATCCCAAACTGCTCATGGAGATTCAAATTAGTACCCTAACCATCTGATCAGTGTCTACCTGAAGTATAATCCTTCGGATTGGCTCCCTCCTCATGCACGGCCACATGTCAGGCATTCTTCCAAATGACCATAGGAAAGCATTGGGCTTTTGCAAATACCCCACAGGAAAGAACAGGAGACCCTAAACTGCTCATGGAGGTTCATATTAGTACCCCACCCATCCTGTCAGTGTTTACCTGAAGTATGATCCTTCAGATTGGCCGCTTCCTCGCGCACGGCCACATATTAGGTGTTATTCAAATTAGTACCGTAGAACTCCTATCAGTGTCTATAGAGGTATGCTCCTTCGCATCAACCCCCTCCCCTGAGCACTGTCACATATCAGGTGTTCTTCCGAATGGCCATAGGAAAGCATAGGGCTATTACAAGTACCCCACAGAATAGGGCAGCATTTTGTAACTTTTAGATTAAAAGTTACAAATGTTTTTCCACAGAGGCTTGGGCTGTCAATTGCACCCCCTCCCCCCTCCCCCTCCCTCTTTTATCTGTCAAAACTCTGTGTTGTTGTAACTTTTAATCTAAAAAATTCATAGCAACTGAATGCCTGGACCTATCTTTTGGAAATTTCTGATAGATAATTAACCCTAAACCAACCAGAAAGTGAGCAACTTTCAGACATCTAACTTTTAAATTAAAAAAGTTATAAGTGTTTCTTTCCTTATTGTTTCAAAAATACCTTGCCACTACATGCCTGGACCTATCTTTATGAAATTTCACACACATATCAAGCAAAGTGGTACCTGTAATGTGCCCAAGTTTCCTGTTTGTATCTTTAAAAATAAAAAAGTTGAAGGCATAACTGTATTTATCCCACTGCTACCCATTTTTCTAAAAATAATTGCTACATAAGGCAAGCACCTCTGTTTCTGAAATTTCGCACACATGGGTCCCAATATATCACCTACAATGTGGCAAAGTTTCATGCATGGAACTTTTAAAATGAAAAAGCTATAGGCATTCCTGGTTTGTTATTAAAAAATTAATTGCCACAAAATCCCTGTACCAATCTTTCTGAACTTTCTCACAGATAACTATGCCTAACCCATCTACAAAGTGCCCAGGTTTCATCCTTCTATCTTTAAAAATGAAAAGGTTATAGGTGTTTTTGTAACACAATACTAGGCTATGGGGAAAAGCATTCAAAATGGCTCCAATTTTCCGATTTCCCCCTGATCCAGATCGGGTCCCTTCAGATTAGATCGGATCATTTTTATCCAATTTTTGGACATATCGAATTCAGATCGTGGATAGGATCCGATCCGCTGCAGATCCTACATTTCTTAAAATCAGTTTTTCAACCCTTTTGATCATTGTTCTAGTCTGAATGTTCTTTGAATGTCACCACCTATTATAGAATCATAGAATCATAGAATCGTAGAGTTGGAAGGGGCCTATAAGGCCATCCAACCCCCTGCTCAAAGCAGGAATCTACCTGTCCAGCTGCCTCTTGAATGCCTCTACAATCATACAAAATAATCATACTGAATGCCACACAAAAGCAGTTTGATCTCCAGAAATACTTTTGTGGATGTCAAAGCCCAGGGCAGGCTTGACACATTTTACAGCCTGAGGAGAATATCAAGACAGCAACCCTTCAACTTCCATGTACAAAAGCCAAGTGTGCTGGCAGTTGAATCTTACTTCAGTATTGGGGACAGGACAGCATCCTCCAGAACACAAGAACACAAATTCTATAGAATCTTAATGCCCATGAGTCAAATCGGAATGGCTTCCTCCTTGTGCCCGGCCACTACAATGCAGCATGCACCATGGAGGAACTCCTGGGCTGTTAAGGCTATTAACTCCGTGATGGGTGTGCTTTCCTAATGCTTTCTGAATGACAAGTAATCTTATGGCCATGCACACGGTGTGGGACACTCCATGGAGCAAGCATCTAGAAGAAACTGATAAGATGCTTAGGGTCTTAGCATAAACCTCCATGAGCTTTTTCTGGGCAACTGCTGTTTTGTGAGGGGCTGCCTAGCACAACACAATTTTTTTCTATGGCTATTCAGAAAGACACCGACTCATGTGGCTGACAGGATGCTTAGGGTACTAATGTAAACCTCACTAAACAGCTTGAGGGATCCCGCTCTTTTCTGTGGGGTATTTGGGGTAGCCCTGCTCTTTCCTGTGGGGTATTTGCAAAAGCCCAATGCTTTCCTATGGCCATTTGGAAGAACGCCATATATGTTGCAGTGCTCAGGGAGGGGGCCGATCTGAAGCATCATACTTCAGTTGAACACTGACAGGATGGTTAGGGTACTAATTTGAACCTCCATGAGCAGTTTGGGATCCGCTGCCCTATTCTGTGGGGTACTTGGAATAGCCCTATGCTTTTCTATGGCCATTCGGAAGAATACCAGATGTAGCCGTGCGCAGGAAAGGGTCCGATCCAAAGGATCATACCTCTGGTAGACACTGACGGGATGCTTAGGGTTGTATTTTGAAACTCCCTGAGCAGTTTGGGGTCTCCTGCTTTTTTTTGAAGGGTTTTCGCAATAGCCCAATGCTTTCTTATGGTCATTCGGAAGAACGCCATATATGTGGCAGTGCGCAGGGAGGGGGCCGATCTGAAGCATCATACTTCAGGTAAACACTGACAGGATGGTTAGGGTACTAATTTGAACCTCCATGAGCAGTTTGGGATCTGCTGCCCTATTCTGTGGGGTACTTGTGATAGCCCTATGCTTTCCTATGGCCATTCTGAATAACACCTAATATGTGGCCGTGCGTGAGGAAGCGGCCAATCTGAAGGATCATACTTCAGGTAAACACTGACAGGATGGGTAGGGTACTAATATGAACCTCCATGAGCAGTTTGGGGTCTCCTGCTCTTTTCTGTGGGATATTTGTGATAGCCCAATGCTTTCCTATGGCCATTCGGAACAACGCCTGATATGTGACAGTGCTCAGGGGAGGGGGTTGATGCGAAGGAGCATACCTCTGGTAGACACTGATAGGAGTTCTACGGTACTAATTTGAACCTCCATGAGCAGTTTGGGGTCTCCTGTTCTTTCCTGTAGGGTATTTGCAAAAGCCCAATGCTTTCCTATGGCCTGTCCATGCTCTGTTGGACAGCATGGCGCCTGTCCAACAGAGCATGCATCAAGGAGAGACTCTTTGGATGCTTGGGGTGCTAATTTTGACCCCACAATCATTTTTACTTCTCTCATTGTTTCTTGAGGATCTTGTAGTAACATTTCCCTGTATTCCTATGACTATTCGGAAATACAGGCCTATCATAAGGACTGGGTGCTGGAGGGGGGGGGGGCAGATGGAAATACAGAAATAACCTTTGGCAGTTTTTGGCAAACCCTCCTCCACGTATGTGGGTGCTTTAAAACCGGTGCTAAGGAAGCATTGTATAAAACTGTCTTTACCCTCTGTTTATTGCATTCTGTTTTCCTTTTGTATTTGGAGATGATCCCGAGAAACCACTGTGCTGGGGAGTCATAGCAGTTGTTTCCCAAAACCACTCTGTTAGTTTGTATTTTGATTCTGTGTTGTTTTGTATGAAAAATAAAGTTCATCCCATTTGAGTATTTTGATTTGTAGATGATCCCTAAGATTCTCCAATGCTTTCCTATGGCCATTCAGAATGAACCAATGCTTTTCAATGGCCATTCGGTGTCTCCAATGCTTTCCTATGGCCATTCGGATTGACTCAATGCATTTCAATGGCCATTCGGTGTCCTTCCTTTTAGTACGTCCCACTATTCAGCACCAATCTATGGCATATTAGCAAGCAGCTGTTAGCCTGCACTGTAGCTATGGGGCATGAGGTGAAAGTACCATAATGGCATGATTGCTTTTGAGTTCACTAGGACTCCTTTTCAGGCTAGATGTTAAAAACAAAAAATGATGAGCGAGATAAGGAGAAAAAAAGCAGTGGACATGGTGAAAGGCCTAGTCTACAGTTTAAAGATGGAAGGCAGATAGAGTTACACAAGCATGCAGTATAATCTTATAAATATCTAGTCAAAACTAAGTCCCATAGAGCTCAATGGGGTTAATGCGCAAGTAGTGGATATGGGACTGCAGCCTTAGTTGTTTGGTCCTAATAAAGGTACCATGCACTGTTATGTTTTGGATTTCCCCCCAATGGCCGAATATGGCTGTCAGCAATTGTTGAACTTAAGTTGTTCAATTTGTTGTTGACAGTTTCAGATTCAAAGACTAGCAGGCCCAACCCCATGCAAAGCAATTCTTGTGCATGGCTCAACATGGTTGCCTGCCATTTTTGAACTACATGTTCAATTTGCCATTGGCAGTGTCAGAGTCCAAAGGCTGACACACACACCCTACCCCTTGCAAAGCAGTTCTTTTGAATCTGGATTTTGAGACCTGTAGTTCATTTGAGTTGTCATGAGCTGAATCTATTCGACACACCCCTTTTGCAGTAATATCACCTTTCTACCTAATAACTTGGAATTAATGTTTCTGGATTGAGGACCTCATTTAACATGTTTGTTAAAGCTTCCTTGATTATAGATATTGAAGGCGTCTGTTGTTTATGTCATTTCACTTCCATTGTGGCTTTGTACAATTCTGTACAAAGCATTCATATTTCATACAAATGCTTTGTATGACTGCATGGTGTTTTCTAAGCTCCTTTTATATGTGAGTGAAATAAATTTGATTCTATTATTACAGAAAAACAAACTCAAACACTAATTATAATAATTTACTGTAAATCTGAGATGTTGGTAAGAAAATTGGTGTACTATTAGTAACATACAACATTAGGTGTGTCAGAAGTACATGAAAAGCAAGTGCATTCATAAATTAATATGTCCACCTGGAATCACAAACAAGTCAGTTACTCACTTTCTTTATGTTAAATGGATCAAGAATTTAATCAAGGTTCATGTATTAGTGTCCAGGAAAATGCTATTTGAATGGTGAAAAGTCAGAAATTAACACACTGCTGAGTTCAAGTCTTAGTACAACTATTTTGAATGGTGCTCTTTAAAAGCAAACTATGCCTGCTTATTATTTTCCAGAATAATAAAACATTATTATCAGTAACAAAAAAGAAAATGTATGCAAAAAACTTGAAATAACAGAATTTTGAAAAGAAATTCCACTGAATTTCACATGCATTTCTGCAGCAAAGTTTAAAATAACAGTACAAATATTGCTCAGAAGTGATTATTTTCCTGGAATGGTGATCAGGGAAGACGCATTCAAGGTCAGTTTATGAAATCATTGGGGTGAAACAGTCAAGATTTTCCTGGACTGTGCCATTATAGGTTGGGGGAGAGGAATGCACATTGCTACTTTTTCATGTGTTGAGAGAAGGGATGTGCATCAGATTCTGCTGAAGCCTGAAGCCAAAATGGCTCCCTTTCAAATAATTTCTGGCACCTCCAAAAGCGAAGTGCGCTTCCCTCTGAAGTGACTACACCTGAAGCTAGACTTGACATGAGGCTTTGTTGCAATTAGATGTTGGAAAGCGGACATGTCCCCCCAAATAGTGTACCTTGCTTTCGTTTTTTTCTAAACTAGGGATGGGCAATACATGCCGTTCAGCCCCTGCCACTTCCTGCTGCCTCCCAAACTTGGTAAAACATATTAATGGAACCATACTGGTTACAGAGCACCCAATGGATCAGAATTAGCTTGTTTGCAAACTAATTTGGACACTTTTAGTGCTCCGTAGTTGTCACGGAGCACCATTTTTTGGCACTCACAGGGAGTGTGGGGTGGCCTATTGGAGAGCATTCAAGGGCAGAAAGTTGCCCACTCCTACTTCAGACACTGGGTGTGACGAAGTTTGGTTGAGTGACTGACAGATCCATCTTCTATTTATAGCATATGTATTACTAGGGGCTCTTTAATCATTGTGTTTTGAAGAGAACCAGGATAGGATGGTGAGAGGGACATTCTTCCAATGCCACCAGGCTCCACTGCCTTAAACTAGTTTTCAGTCATCATAACTCCCTAGCTCTTGCACGTATCCTTCCAAAAATTTGCAGCTTTCCTGCCTGGAGACACATCTCTGGGCTGTGTGTCATTTTCATACAAATTGCCCCACCAAAAACACAGGTGAAGGGAGAGGGAATTGAATCAATCCCTCCTGCCAAAATTAGGAGTTCCCTCCCACATGAAATAATGTATCTGTCTTTCTGAAACTTCTCAGGTTTCTTACTTAAGGAAACCTTGAGGCTTATCTAAGGGAACCTGTCATTTTCAGAACAATGGTCCACAAGAAACATGAGGGAGAAAGCATGTCCTCCTTTGGAGACCCTCAGAATGTCAAGCTGCTTTTGCACAAAGCCCCCTCTGCCAATTCATTTGGAATCTGGCAGCCTTGATCTCTTCATATGTTGTATGTATTTATTTCATGTTGTTTCTATGCCACCCAATAGCAGAAGCTCTCTGGGTGATGCACAAAAAATAAGGAGCAATTATCCCTGCAGATTCCAGTCAATTCTTCCTTCTCCTTCTCCTTCTCCTTCTCCTTCTCCTTCTCCTTCTCCTTCTCCTTCTCCTTCTCCTTCTCCTTCTCCTTCTCCTTCTTCTTCTCCTCCTTCTTCTCCTTCTCCTTCTTTTAAATATCAAAATATAAAAGTGTATAGCACAAAAGAACCCTGTACCTATTTTTCTGACATTTGTTAGGCATAGTCTCCTTCTAAGGGGATACTATGACTGAAACTTTAATCTACTGTGGACAACAAGAAAAAAAGTTGTAGCCATGTTTTGATTTTTCATGTTAGTCAATGAGAGCACAAAGTCCAGATTTTCTGAATTTTGACACAGTTTGGTGGCAAGTCAAAGCAGATGGGCTCTGAAGCACCAACTTAGGGTTTGAGTGAAATCTTGTGATCAGTGCACACCTCTTCTTTTGATTCTTATCACTTATCCTTTTTTTTTGGAAAGCACAGAGACAAACTACATGTTACACTAACCACATAGCTGAAGCTTAGCTTTTCTTTAGTGTAAGTGTGTGCACCCCCAATTCAGATCAGGACCACTGCACACCAGATGGGAAGGATTAAACCTTTCCCTACACACACTGTTTTTTCCTCTGAAATTCCTGCTATGGGTGGGGTGGGGTGAGGGTCTAAACAGAAGAGATGCATCCATTGATGCCAATGGAGCAAAGAAAAAGATAACTTTCAAATTTCCTAGAACCATCTTTGTCAAGGCACGGACTGCCTTCTACCAACTTTGTTTGGTGGCCCAGCTATGCCCCTATCTGGACAGGGATAACCTGGCTTCAGTTGTCTATGCTCTGGTAACCTCCAAATTAGATTACTGCAATGTGCTCTACTTGGGACTGCCTTTGAGAACAGTTCGGAAGCTGCAGCTTGTGCAAAATGCAGTGGACAGATTGGTAACAGGGACCAGAAGGTTCGAGCATATAAGACCTACTCTGGCCCACTTGTATTGGCTGCCTATATGTTTCCGAGCCCGATTCAAGGTGCTGGTTTTAACCTATAAAGCCTTACACGGCTTGGGACCACAATACCTGATGGAACGCCTTTCCCGACATGAACCTACCCGTACACTGCACTCAACATCAAAGGTCCTCCTCAGGGTGCCTACTCCGAGGGAAGCTTGGAGGATGGCAACAAGGGAGAGGGCCTTCTCTGTGGTGGCCCCCCAATTATGGAATGATCTCCCTGACGAGGCCCGCCTGGCGCCAACACTGGTATCTTTTCGGCGCCAGGTCAAAACTTTTCTTTTCTCCCAGGCATTTTAACAGCTTAAGTTGAGGTTTTAACTGACTTTGTGGCCAGGCTTAAAAGTTTAAAATGTTTAAAATATCACCTGTTTTATGTTTTATGGTTTAAAATTTTGTATATTGACTTTTTAATGTTCAATCTTTTAATTTTTGTAAACAGCCCAGAGAGCTTCGGCTATGGGTGGTATATAAATGTTAATAATAATAATAACAACAACAACTAAACATAGGGAACTGATTCACACATAATGACAAGCCACTATGGGTTAATTTCTCCATGGGGCTTGTTGTTGCAATACCAGCCACCATTTTTTTAAATTTAAGTCCATGGCGGGGGGGGGGGGTTACATGCAAACCCAGGGGCTATCTAAATGTTGTCTTTGCCCCGCGATGGCTGAAAATTGGTGCTGCGCCCATTATATGACTCAGCTGCCAATTCGCTGACACTGTGGGGCAAAGAGATGAAAATGTGGACTTTTCCTGCTGGAGAAAGGTCAGCATGGCTCTTCTGCTGTCTGTCCTCACTCCAGTGTCACGCTCGGGCATTCCCAGGTGGAAGGTGACCTCCCATTGGTCACTGGAAACAGGACGAGGGGGAGGGCTGGCAAGCTGAATGGTTGCTGGAAAGCCCTTGCTGCCTCCTGCATCAAAATTACCCAATGCCAACCTGCAGCAGTAAAAGCGCAGGGGTTTTAAAAAAGTGGGGGCAACTCGGTGCCATCAAGGCAGTCCCCCCAGCCAGGGTGGGTTATTGGGATGGTTAACAAACTGTGTATAGTCTCTGTGTCTGTAAATGACCCTTTGGAGTCATATATTTCCCTCTTTGGACATGAATTTTCTTATAGTTACCTAATTTATTTCAGAGTAAGGGTCTCTTAAGAAGAAAATCATTTCTTAGCTTTGCAATCTTGTTATACAGTGCAAAAGATTCTCCTTTCCTTTTTGCCATGAGTGGCATGATCCCAACTTAATTTTGCCAGCCCATGTAGAGAAGCATACAGCCTATCTACACTTCTGCTTTAAAATGGTTTAAAACAGTTTATAACAGTTTTGAGAACTGTTGGGGCCCAGGACACACTCCATATACAGTTTTCAAAACGTTTTCAAAGTGTTTTATCCTGCGTGTGTAGATAGGCTCATAGTGACTGTTATACAAAAAACAATCACATTAAGTCCATGCACTCTATAGTGGCTTAAGTCTGCAAATATACTTGGCAGTGGAGGGTTATAGCGGAATGTGAGCTCATAAAGCATTTTGAATTCATCGTAGTCAGATAATGATCATAGTTCCTCTTCTAGTAATGTGAAAGGTGTTGTAATTAGCAGCGCTTCAAAGGCAGACTTTATAGGCTCAATTTGACAGTGTTGTTTCTCATAATTACTGTGGTGCTTAGGTGAAAATTGAAGTCCTTCTGTTGACCTCAGCCAACCCATCTATGCTTCTTCTTTTTCCATTTTCTCTTGGCTCCTTTCAGAGTTCACAAAATGATCCCTTCACTGAGCTTGATTGCTATTTGCATTTCCTTAGGAGAGGTTAAAAATCAAGATAACCTTTGTTATCTTGACAAATGATAGAGGAAGTTGAAATGCCTGGTTAATGCTAACTTTCTTCATTTAATCATTTCCTACTGAGAGTGGTGAATTAAGGAATAACAAGGAAGTATGAGTAAGGGTAGGGTGACCAGATAAAATCCAGGTCAGGGCTCATGTAACTTTAACAATTGTAGAGAAAATGGAATTTTAGCCAGTATCATTTGTATGCAATTAGTTCCTGGTGAAATTCCCTCTTCATCACAACAGTTAAAGTTGCAGGGGCCTTGCCTTCTTTTGTATATGGTCACTCTAGTATAGTGCCTGCAACTTTAACTGTTGTGATGAAAAGGGAATTTCACCAAGGCCTAATTGCATACAAATGACACTGGCTGAAATTCCCTTTTTTCTACAACTGTTAAAGTTACATGAACCCTGACCTGGATTTTATCTGGTCACCCTAGGATCTAAATAGCTCTGTACAAGGACAATTAGACTCCAAATGATTTGAATATCAAAGGTACCCTTCTGTGGACATCAGTGTTTCATAAAATTTTAAATGATTCATTTAACTGTTTTGTTTCCCTTCTTTTTCTCACTGGATACTTCTTATTTTGGTCAAGCTTTTGGAAAACTAAAAGAATTTTACTAAGTTGTGCCTTGGCTGTTGTATTTTTAACTGAGACTCTAGTGGAAGGCTATTTATCAAATTGTTGGAGAAAAAAAATAGATGTCCACATTATTTACCAGAGGAAATCTGACTTCAATTATTCTGTTGAGTAAATGGCTTCATTATTTAATTTAAGTTTAAGAGGCTCTGTTTTAACCAATGATTGGTATCTGAGCTACAACGAAAATTGTTTCAGGTTTTAAAACTGTCCTGAAATTATTTCATTTCTGGCTGTTCATTGATTAGCACTGAGTGTTTGCTTTTTTTTTCCAGATCTTGCAAATTGATAGGAACTCCACTTTGCCTTCATAGTAAATTGCTGTTGTCATAATTTCCCCTGTCTAAAGTACTGTACATCTACTCCAATGCTTTATGAAGGCAACTTCTCATGCCATCTAAACCTTACTCCCCTAGCTAATAGCTCTCCCCCCCCCCCCCCCCCAGAACCTTAGGGGCCCATGTCGTTCTACAGATGTCAAGGTTCGTCTGAGCATATTTATAGCTTCCCCTTATTTGATTTCTCATGGGCCCCATTTTGGCTCTAATTCTGTTGGCACTTACCACCTGAATTTATTCTTAGAAGGAGTGAGTACTAAAATTGTTGGAACAAGCCCTGGCTGTGTTAAGAAAGGCAAATGAAAAATATTTTAATAAACTTCTAATCATTTACATTTTTAATACATTGCATTAAAATAACATAGGGTTATAAAGTTGAAGGGTTGCAGGCTTTTAAATTAATATATTTTAAACAGGATTAGCCTCCACAGCCTCTAATGCCACAAGAGGCCAATACTCAGAAATCTACCAACAAAAGGCAGGCCATAATAGAGCTAACATGATTATCCATAGCTGTAATTTAATAAATGGATTAAAATAAAATAATAATAATAATAATAATAATAATGCTTCAGGAATGAATTCATAGGTAAAAAATGTAGATATACTCCCAATTCTTATTACTACTTAAAATAAAGACAGGTACCATGGTACATTTGTTGATTGTGTAGAGTGGGTGTCTGGTCATGCAGGTACATGTGTAGGGTGTATGACATTGTTAATTACATGTGAACAACTATGGCATTACTATGTCTTTGCATATGAGTTGAAATCACAAGCGGATGTGCTGCCATATTTGCTAGGGCTCCCCAGGCAAAGTGCCTTCAAGTGGGCACTCCTCTGACTGCTCTCTCTCCGCCCACCACTTAAAAAAAACATATTTTATGGGTGGCACAGCTTCTCTGCTCACTCCCTCTCTGCCATCACTGCCTTCCTGCCATTGCCTTCCCTTCCTGCTTTACTGCCCCACATATCTTTTAAAAACCTTTGGGCAGCTTGGTCAAGGACGCCAGTGAGAGGGTGAGCTGAGGGTTTTAGCCTGCCTCTTTGCTGCTCCAGTATCCCTCACAGGCTGTCCTTTGAAAGGTTGGTCATGTCTCCACCAGCAAGATATCCTGGGGTCAGCTCGAAGTCATCCCTGTGCATCCAAATGACACACAGCTGATCCTGAGGTCAACCAGGGATGACCGTTCAGTTGTCCCGGGACAACTGGGACTCCACTTAACCCGATTTTCCTCGTGGTCCTAGGACAACCCTGAGGACCGCAAGTGGTGTGGCATAGGCTCCCGGGTCCTCCCTCCTCCCCATGAGTAGTGGGGTTCTTCAAACGGGCACGGAGCTGTGCGGGGGGGCCTCTGTGCCCATCGTGGGGAGCAATTTCGCCATTGCTGGGATGGCTGCTGGTGCTTTTCAGTGCTGAGTTTTTGGGACCAAGCAAATGCATAACCGGCTCCTCCTTCAAAACACACACACACACACACACACACACACACACCGGAATGTCCCTCTTGACTTCCAGGATGTGATGCTGAATTGTGCACCCTGTGGGACGATCCCAGAAGCTGAAAAGCCTGAGATCTTCCCCCCACCCACCATCCCGGAAGGCCTGCAGGTATAGATGAGCCTGTAGTATCTAATTGGCTCGGTTCACTGCCACTCTCCCAGACTGGGAGAAAAATGTCAAATGGAAACCATTAGCCTTGACCTGGCTAATGCAGCGCTTTGCTTTGCAGCTGCTGGAGGGCCATTTAGAGCTCTCCTAGGCTATAGAGCCCCTGATGTTTGCCCTGCAATTCTAGTGGGAACAGTGCCACTGATCAAGAGAAAATGACTAAAGAAAGTTCTACAAATCATAAATGATCTCTTAACTAGTTATGTATAAGTAAATCTCTCTATGTGTTTTGCCTTCTTTCAGGAATTTGTATTACCTGCTTAAAACACACATTCTGTTTCTTAGGAAAATGTAAATACATATAAAAACAACAGGTTTACATACAGATGTATAAGAAAAATATACATGCTTAGCACGCTGGTGTACATACATACCAAAATGGGATAAATATAGTCCCAGTGCTGGCTCCCTTGTTATGGAATGGATCTCAACTGACACATTTCTTGTTATCTTTTCTGTGAAGATCTTTTTATTCTCCCAGGCTTTTTAATCATTCGGGATTTTATGTTTTGCTTGATTCTGCTTTAAACTTTCAGGCTTTTACAGCTTGTTTTATTATGCTTTTATACAATGCAGTTTTAAGTTTTATTTCGTAAACCATCCAGAGAGCTTTGGCTATTGGGCAGTATAGAACTGTAATAAATAAGTCCCATATGCAGCTGGATATGTTGTGATGAAATGGCAGACAAATGTTGGCCACTGCTTTGCCTTAACCCACCGATGATGCATAGTTGACTAGTTGGGATGGGATCGGGATGTGTTTCAAACTGAGGATGTGGTCCTTCCACATCAGCCATCCCTAACTTGGGTCCCTCCAGATGTTTGGTCAATGACTCCCATTATCCCTGATAGTTGGCCAATGCTAGCTAAAGCTGATGGCAGTTGTAGTCCAAAAATATCTCAGAGATGGGGAGGCTGATTTAGATGCACATCTCCATCTTCATTCTAGTTCAACTAGACATGTGTTAACTATTCATGACTAAAGCTGGAATAGGGCAAAAATCTTGTCCTTGATGGTCAGCAATGGATCTTCCAGTGCATTATGGCAAAGCAAGGCCTGGTTGTTTGGGCAACAGGGAGGTATTTCCTCTTCCTCACTCGAAGCAGCAGCAGATCGGGAAAATATATGGACATAAGAGCCATGCTGGATCAGACTAATGGCCAAACTAAACGTTTGTTGAATCATGCATAGCAAAGGGTGACTATATGAAAAGGAGGACATGGCTTCTCTATTAATAGTTGAATAGAAAAGGGAATTTTAGCAAGTGTCATTTGTATGCATGCAGCACCTGGTGAAATTCCCTGCCCTCTTTTGTATTTGGTCACTCTAGTATAGCTCCTGTAGCTTTAACTGTTATGAAGAGGGAATTTCACCAGGTGCTGCATGCATACAAATGACACTTGCTAAAATTCCCTTTTCTATTCAACTATTAAAGATACAGGAGCCCTGTCCTCCTTTTCATATGGTCACCCTACTTTAGTGAAAGCATGTGCAGCCCCAATTTGGGAGGGATTTTGAGGGGGGATTTAAGCTTTCCACCCTCCTGAAATTCCACCCACCTGCAGCTGTGGGCAGGAAGGAGGTGTTAAAAAAGAAAAGGAAAAAAATCTCCATTGGAATCATAGCTCTGCTGTACATGGTTTGACAAATGTTCCATTTCATCCAGCATTCTGTTCACACAGTGGACATCCAGCTGCCTCTGATAAACCCCCAAGTAGGACATGAATGCAATAGTAACCTCCTGGTTGTATTCCCCAGCAACTGGTGTGCATAGGCATAGTGCCTTTGATACTGGAGGTAACATATAGTCATCAGGACGATTAGACATTAAATGGGTGTAAACAGCTGCAGAAAAAGTGGAACGTAGACATGCTGAAAACATTTTCAGGCTCACTGAATTGGCAATTTGTTCAGTAAAAATTGTTTATATTTTCACAAATGTTTGGTACAGCACAATAGTTCGGTGACAACTTAAGAAGAATTCAGTTACTGGTAACTAAATGAATCATATCTACCCCTACTATTGGAAGGGAATGCTGAGCCTGCTCACCAAAAGATAAGTGTGCTATAACGAGGACTCCATTATCTTTTGATAACTGTAGGCAATCCCGAAACAAGTAATAAATGTAATGAGTAATAAGACCTTTCGACACATTGACAACTTAGAGGAACCTCTGGTAATTTATGAAGAGCAATATCAAGTACGGATTAAATGCGTAGCGAGACAATCATAGAATTATGGTCGTCATTATGAGAATGGTTTACAGTATTGCAATGGCTTAATTAAGAAAAGAATTCATTTCAGTGCTGTTTCCTCTGTTCTAAAATGTTTGGTAAAACATTTCTGATGGCTTGGAAAAATGCTTGATTTTGAAATGGAAAAGAAAGGATTTCCTAACCCTTTTTTAAAATAGCCTTAAGAAGCCGCATATAGTTCTTAATCTATAATGGCTTTCTAGTTCAGCCCAGCAACTAATGACACTGGCCAACTCCACCCTTCTGAGAGATGCAGCCTGGCCCCAAGTGGCCAGTCAAGATGGAAATGAAGATAGGTATCTAAGATGTAGAAAGACAGATGGCAAGATGAGGATATGAATGGAGTAGAAATTTGTTTTGCTTATGTTTTAAGAGGAACTGACCTGATTCTCAGTTCCCAAACTAATATGAGAACTTGAACACAATTATCCATTCACATTCACACTTCTCTGAATCTTGTAATGCTGTTCTCCAATCAGTCAGTGCATACATTAGGGAAAGTTGTATACATTTGGAGAAACAGCATACGAAAAGGCACATATTAGGGGAAAATATGCATATTAGAGAATAATGTGTAGAAAAATGTGCACCATTTTTTGTGCAAATGAAAATGCACATCAACATTTATACAATTTTGCATGCAGATTTTTTAAAAAAAAACTTTTAAAAATAGGCATGGATGACAATTTTGTTTCAGTTCAGATCTGATTTTAAAAATTACCAAAAAATGACTAATTTCTCAAAATTTGGGAACAAAAGAATTTCATATTTTTTTTAAAAAAAAATGAAAATGGGAGAAACAGAAACTGACAGATTTATCCATCCAGGCCCAGGATTTTGAGTGCTTTTTCTTTAAAATCTGGGTTTGGATCCCTGTGAATTCAATATGCTAGTAATTAATGCATGCTGTCACCTCTTTTTTTCCTAACAAGCTCCTCATCTTTAACAGCTATGAGTGCCATCACACAGGGGAAAATCCGAGTTTCCTTACCGTCACATCTCCCACCCACGCTTTTGTCCCTCATTACTTCCTCTTTTGAAAGAGGAAGTAAACAATGTACACATGGACCATTCAGTGGGACATTTTGATCACACTGATTCTCCTGTACACAGCAGGAGATAGTGGCAACTTCCGCCTTTAAAATTAAGTCGGACTTACTGGGGTGTTTTTTTGTGGCGAGAAGAAGGCTAGAAGAAGCGGGAGGCAGACAACATCATGAGAGGGACCTACGAAAACCCATGAGTGAAATAAAATGCTCATCTGATGATACCCTATATAATAGACAACATGGTCCTCTCCTAGCTGGGAAGAGCTGTGCCTACTGGTGCAAATCGATGAAAATTTTGTTTCAGTTTTTGAAAAGTTCTTCATATTTGGGAGAGAAAAAACTTCAGGTTTTAAAAAACTGAATATGAGAAACTCACAGATTCACCCAATCCTTCTTGCAAACTGATGCAGAAATGGGACAGAATGTACTTGTGCTTGAAAACAGCAAACGTTATAGAAAGGAAAAAAGAGAGAATCATCCATGTCTGAATGAGGAGGACTTCCCTGATATTGACTCCTTACTTCTCTAACCATCCATTATTCCCCTCATTTATCTCCAATACCCTGTTTCTTACTGCCCTCTATGCTATTTCGAAAGGTTCAGTCCCTAGCATCTCCAGGCAGTGCTAGATGAGATCCCTGTTTGACAGCCTAGAGTGTCATTCCCATAGGTAGTATCCAACAGGGCCTTTATGCAAGCAGCCTCTCCTGCCAATTCCATTGCGCAACAGGATCCACCACTTGTGCAACAAAGATGTAATGCTTTATATAGGAAGCACTGAAAGGAGCGGAAACACTTGTTTCTGAATCAGGACAGGGCAGCGGAGCTCCCTTATGCAAGCTCCCTTGACCTGTCCTATTCCAGAAACAAACATTTCTGCTCATTTCCAGCTGCTTCTGGAAGTGTGAAATCTCCATTGCGCAAGTGGTGGGTTTTGCTTGCAGAATGGAACTGGCAGGGTTGCAATGGAATTGGCAGTATCCAAGGCAGACAATACTTAGCTAGATGGATTGACTGATTATAAGATAGACTTCTATGTTCCCCTTATAAAAGAGGTATATTATATTTCTATAGAAATTTCAAAGGCATTTGTGTAAAAGTGAATATTAAACTTTATTTTCATCTTGCATTTAAAGGGAGTCATTTTTCTATGATGCCAAGCTTTTTAAAGAAAGAGACAAATATAATTAGTAAACCCCTTGCCTCTGCCTCAACCATCTCCACATTTCTACTTTACTGATCAAATGTTTGTCAGGATCACTGAGCACAAAGCAAGCATTCTAGCTAAGTCAAATGAAATGCAAATTCAGAAGAAAAGTGGGGTGGAGAAATGCCTATAGTCAAACCATTCGTCCAACTGTATTCTAAAAGAGATAATAGTCTATGATATTGTATGCTACAGAGGAACAGTGGAATGTTGTAGTATTCCCAACAAAAACAAACCATGGCAGACCAGTAAGGATATGGGTAAATCCGGCATTTTGATCAGGAAAGGATATAAGGGAAGAAACCCTGAGCAGGGAACCAGTCCAGATATTGTTATACCTAGAGTAGACCCATTAGAATCATTCTGGCTTAAGTTAGCCAGTGATTTTAATGGGAACACTCTAAGCATAACTAAATCTGGATCCAGTAAATCCCACTTCTTTCAATAGGAGTACTCTGAGTAGGACTAACATTGGATATAATCTATAATTTACACTGGAACATATGTATCATTAATTGGTTTTATTTTCATTCATTCCAAAACAAATGCAATAAGTAACAAATAGATACAGAGTTTTTATACAGGAGTCATTTATTGTGCACTTGTCATTCCCTACGCATAGTTGTTTACAGGTTCTTTAGACAATATTGTGGCCTTGTGTTTGTAAACAGCACTTTCAGTGAGTTGTATTTTTTTTTGAGCAGGAAAAATGGAGTATTATTTTTAATGGTGAAAGAAAAATGTTTTCACTTGTGTATTTGCACTCTTTTAGTAAACCACAGTGCCATCTAAAGGTTATGTAGTGAAAAAGCAGGAAAGGAAACACTCTTCCTGTAGTGCTTGGATCTCAATTCTGTAACAAAACAGAAAGTAGATGTAGTAAATTAACAGCCTCATGTAGAAAAGCCCACAGATGTAAATGAACTTCATTATCCCATTCACACCCATTTGACACTCATTTGAGATGGCTTATCTTTTTCTGAAGCAGTGGCAGCGATGATTTCTGAGACTGATTCTGGAGCTGCCATTTTATTTTCCCAGAATACACTGAATTTTGTATAATGCTGGAGCAAGGGAGGGACAGTCAAAATTAGCTTTGCTGCCGCTATAAGTAGTAAAAAACAGAACAGCATCAGCAACAATGATGAAAACAAATGCAAATGCAATGCATAGGATTGTGACAAATGAATAACAAAATAAAAGTGATTTATCATTTCAATGAATAAATAGCAAAACAAAAAATATTTAATAAAAACAAATGGCATAATGAAATGGCAGAAATAATCTTACCTGCTCCTAAGAAAAGTGTCATACATGAAGCAAACCTCTGGTTGGAACCATCTTTACCCCCTGACTTGAAACCCAACCATTTCTCGCCTCCAAAGTGGTATCACACAAGGGAGAAGCAGCAGGCAGGAAGAGGGGGCACTTCACCCCTCCTCTGCTTTCTGCTCTTTTCCTGCAGCTCCCCCCCACCAACAAGAGGCTCATCTACACCTAAAGGTGTAAAGGGAGGGAGGGGGAGGATCGTGGACTTACCTGCTACCGCAATCCTCCCCCCAACGTCTATACAGCCACACGATGTCCCGGAAGGGAAGAGGGACATTGCAGGCGCCATTCTTCCCCCTTTGTTTTTTGAAGGGGAGCCAGTTGCATGGCCCCAATCCATGGAAAAAGAAGGAGAGAAAACACACCCAACTCCCACCATCCCAGAGATGGTGAAATCGCTGCCCCCACCCTACCCCCATGGGTACAGAGCCACCCCTGTGCAGCTCCATGCCCATCTGAGGACCTGGGAGGCCACGCCAGACCAGCCGCAGTCCTTAGGGTTGTCCTTGGACCGTGGGAAAACTGGGACATCCCCGGTTTCAGTTATCCTGGGGTCATTTCTAGGTCATCCCCGGTTGACCCAGGGATCCCCTCTGTGTCATTTGGATGCACAGGGGTGACCTAGAGACAACCCTGGGAAAAATGGCTGGTGTAGACATGGCCAGGGATTCCAAACAAACAATCAGTGCTATGGGTGCATGCAGATGTACAGTACAAGAAGATGACAGCACTGCGGCCGCACTTGGGGCTTTTTTTTTTTTTTTTTTTTTACAAACATGTAGTTCTGCTCTTGAGTGCAGGGTTGTTTTCACGAATTGTTAGTGCAGTGCCCTGCACTACTCACACACACACACACACACACACACACAATTCAGATTGGGATCCCAGCATGTCGGTTAGGAGACTTATTGTTTGTTTTATAATTACTTCTGTTTCTTACACTTTTAAGTGTCAAATGTGTATCAACATTTTTTCCCTTAAGAGATGCATGATTTAATGTGGTAAAATGTTTTCTTATCAGATGTGAACTGGCTTTTAGATCATTCTTTGTGCCATAGGTTTCAGTTGCCCTTGACAAAGAGAAATATCTTGAAACACATTGGCACACAAATGCATTGGGAATTGAACCTTGCATTTGTCTGACCTGGTTTTGTTTGACTTTATCCCTTCACCTGTGCTGTGGCTCTGGATCCTTACCCGTGTGCCTGCCAAAAACGACAGCTAATAAGTGGGTTTAATAATATCTAAACACATGTACCTACGTTTTAATATCATGTACAACGCATTGTGTTGGAAAATGTGGTGTGACTTACAGCAGAGTTGCCTTATATAGAGAAAGCATGGTAACACAGCATTTAGTATTGGAGACAATAAACACAGGCTAGAGCCATTTTAAAAGAAGTTCAAATCAATTTACTTTATTAGTGCTTTTATACACATCAGAGAAGGCTAACACTCTTTAACTACAAGCATCCCCTAAAGTTGGGTGTGTGAGTGTAAGGCCTAATCCACACCAAGCAGGATATAGTGCTATGAAAGTGGTATATAAAAGGCACACCAAGCAGGACATAGCACTATGAAAGCAATATATGCTATGTATCAATGGGCCCCAACAGTTGTCAGTGCACTTCAATACCACATTAATTTATAAATTTATTTATTGCATTTTTATACCGCCCAATAGCCGAAGCAGTAGTGTGGCTCCTGACTTTTATGTACCACTTTCATACTACCTTCATAGTGGTGTGGATTAGGCCTAAGTAAGCAAAGGCATGAGATATGGTTACTTGTAGGGATGTGCACTGGATCGGACCCGATCCACGATCCGAGTCCGGTCCAGTGGGAAATCGGATAAATTATCCGATTTCCGATCCCGCAGCTGGATCGGCCGATCCAATCCGAACCGGTCCGAAAAAGCTCTGAACCGGTTCGGCGGATCGGCGGATCGGCGGGCGCCCACTGGCGCCCACCGCCGCTTCCATTGGCGGGCGCCAGCGGGCGCCCGCCGATGAAAGTGGACAGCGGGGGGGGGGAGGAGGGGGGCACTTACCTTCTCGGCCCGGTGGCTCCCGTCCGGCGCCGGCGCCTACTACTACTAGCAGGCTCCGCGGCCTGCTCTACGGTGGCGCGCCGGGTGATGTCATCACCCGGCGCGCTACTCTAGAGCAGGCCGCGGAGCCTGCTGGTAGTAGTAGGCGCCGGCGCCGGACGGGAGCCACCGGGCCGGGAAGGTAAGGAGGGGGTGCGTGGAGGGGAGGAGGGGCGCGCGGAGGGGGCCAGCGGATAGAAGCGGACGGCTCCGGGGGGGGGGTAAGCCCCCTTCCCCGCCACTTACCTTCTCGGCCCGTCCGGCGCCGGCGGCTACTACCAGCGGGCTCCGCGGCCTACTCTCGAGTAGCGCACCGGGTGATGACATCACCCGGCGCGCTACTCTAGAGCAGGCTGCGGAGCCTGCTGGAAGTAGTAGGCGCCGGCGCCGGACGGGAGCCGCCGGGCCGGAAAGGTAAGGAGGGGGTGCGTGGAGGGGAGGAGGGGGCGCGCGGAGGGGGGAGGGGGGCCCTTACCTGCCCGGCCCGGCGGCTCCCGTCCGGCGCCGGCGCCTACTACTCCCAGCAGGCTCCGCGGCCTGCTCTAGGATGGCGCGCCGGGTGATGTCATCACCCGGCGCGCTACTCTAGAGCAGGCCGCGGAGCCTGCTGGAAGTAGTAGGCACCGGCGCCGGACGGGAGCCACCGGGCCGGGAAGGTAAGGAGGGGGTGCGTGGAGGGGAGGAGGGGGCGCGCAGAGGGGGGAGGGGGGAGGGGGGCCCTTACCTGCCCGGCCCGGCGGCTCCCGTCCGGCGCCGGCGCCTACTACTACCAGCAGGCTCCGCGGCCTGCTCCAGGGTGGCGCGCCGGGTGATGTCATCACCCGGTGCGCTACTCGAGAGTAGGCCGCGGAGCCCGCTGGTAGTAGCCGCCGGCGCCGGACGGGCCGAGAAGGTAAGTGGCGGGGAAGGGGGCTTACCCCCCCCCCCCGGAGCCGTCCGCTTCTATCCGCTGGCGCCCGCGGGTGCCAGCGGATGGAAGCAGGCGGCCCCAGGGGGGGTAGGGAGCGCGGGGGAGGGGGTTTACCTGCCGGGGCCGTCCACAGCGGACGGCCCCGGGGGGGGGAGGGAGTTAGGCCCCCCCTTACCCACCCACCGCCATTTTTTCCTCATAGACTTGCATTGCAATGCAAGTCTATGGGGAAAAAAATGGCGGCCGATCCAAAAATGTACGATTTTTGGGTCGGGATCGGACTCGATCCGGTCCGGGGGGCCTCCGATTTTGTCCGAACCGGTCCGGGACAAAATTGGAGGTCCCGATCCGGGTCCCGATCCGATCCGGGGGGTCCGTGCACACCCCTAGTTACTTGCTCCCTTTCTGGAGAGACCAGAGGCACTTGCTACAGAGGCAAGGGGAGGAAGAAGGAAGAGGAACGGAAGGGTGCAGGAAATAGGAACTGATCAAGCTATAGGACATTCTTATCACCCCCGATTGTCTGGAAGTATGCAGAGTCGTTCCTATTATCCAACACATAGTCCATCAGATCAGCTTCTACCATCTTGAAATGTGTTTTACAGGTATTAGGGAGTAAGTAATGCAGAGCTCAATGAAATGTACTTCTGAGTAAACAAACAAAGGATTGTTCTGCACACATTATCTTTTTGCAACAGAAACAGAGAAAAAAGGGCCAAGGAATATTGCTGCTTTCTTCATGAGAACAACCATTTAATAATTTTTACATGCAACATGAAAAAACAGTAGTTAAGAAATTAGAGAAAGAACTGAGGATATAATGACACAGACACCAGAGCTGGGGATAAACTAGAGCCTCTTTATTTGAAGCGGGTAATTCACCCCTCCCTGGATCTGCACATGAAAGTGCGGGAATAGATTAAATACTTTCTACAGGCCACTAGCCTGTTTTATGGGCAAGCCACTATCCAAAGTCAGGAGTCAGGTAAACCGCAGTCCCTTTCTTAAGCTACACTTTATGTAAGGGAGGGGAGACCACCCCGTGTCACTTCTGCTTGGTGCTGCACAGCTCCAAGTAGGTGAGATAGGAAGGTCCCCAAAGGCAAGCTGTATCCTGACACGACAGCCACACAGCCCCTGAGGAGCAGGCCTCCGAACCACCAATGACCGTGAAGATGCTATTGAGTGCTCACTCACTGAGTGCTCCTGTTGTAATATTCCCAAATTCCTGGACAACCCTGCCCATACTAATCAGCCTATTTACTCACCTAACAGGTAATTCCAGTATGAGACCAGCGAATAATAATAATAATAATAATAATAATAATAATAATAATAATAATAAATTTCTTACCTGCCTCTCCCTCTGGATCAAGGCAAGGCACAACATCAAATACAAATGATATAAAATACATAAAACTGATTAAAAGCATATCAAACTAATACATTATTAAAATACCAATAAAACTCTTAAAACCAATCAGTGGCATATAAAATTCCTACTCATCCCTCCCAAAGGAAAAGACTGGCTAATCCATACTGGCTATAGGGAGGATGGGAGCTGGAAAACAAAAGAGGTCAGGTTGCTGGCAGGGTTTGCCTTTATAGGCATTGCCCCACCCAAGCCTCACACCTAACACAGGCTGAGCACATGTGGCATCTCTTCCTCATCCTTCCAGCCCGCAACTGCCACTCCCCGCCAAAGCAGCTGGGTGGGAAGCAGGCATGTTTGAACTCCTCATGGTAATGGTCTAGATATGGGGCAGTCCATCTCAATTTGGTGAAAAGAAAAAGTGCAAGAAGTCAAAGCATTGCCATTAAGAGGATCTTACATTTATTCCTTTAGATAAGCTGTTTCATTATTCAGGAAAATGGACAGTTCTACATAATCAGTTATGCTGATTAATGAGGGAGTTTAATCCAAGGAAATAAATATGAAACTCTCATTAATGACTTTGCTTTGAGTTTGTGTAAAATGTGTGCCCTGTCTCTAGATGGACAGTCCGAGAAGTATTAAGCATCAGGATAGTGATGATATTCTATCGATTTAATTAAATCCTAACAGCCCTTTTTTAGCCACTGTTCATAAGCAAAACAGAGAACTAAAATGATTTAAATTATACTGCTGCCATCAGATGAGAGCATGAAATTATTATTGACCTTAAGACCCTGTAGAACTTGAAGCTGAGATTAATCAATATAGCATAATGAGACTATCCAGAGAATATCTGTTTAAGAAGCAATAGCATGGTTGATCTTTCTTAAAAGCACAATATTTTCTTTCCCTTGTATCTATATTGGCTTCTCTTGCATCGAATCATACCATAAGAGAGTTGGAGGAGTCTTCCCTGTTTAATCTGCAATAAATCTGTGTCGTTTCTATTGCAGCCAACTGGGGAATGAAGGCTAATATTTTAAATGGATAAAAATGTAAAGTCTGGGGGAAATTAAACATAAACACATATGCTGCTTTGCAGGCTTACTGCTGAGGACTTCAGGCTGAGTAATATTGAATGCCGAAGCTCAACTGATACCCTTTACCTGAGCAGGATTAGATATGTCCTACAGATGGGAATGGATGAATCCGTTTATATCTGGTGTATGTCAACATTATGTGTATTCAATCATTTAGTATTTTCTGTCCAATTTTTGCATGTCTGTGATTTAAAAAAAAGCATGAAAATTCACATTTATTTACATATGCAACTTTCCCTAATATATGCATTTTTATACAACTTTCCATAATAATAAACATTTTTATGCAACATTTGTTATAGAGGAGCTTCAGGCATACCAGCTGTCTTGTACGTGTATTGTCTGCTATGCATTTCATTTGCATTACTCTGGCACCTTGGCTCGAGAATCCATTTTGATTCTGGAAGGCACAGTCAAAAAAGTTAAGAACGTAGTGCATAAATCCAGTGTGTACACATCACACCTCTGGTTAAAGGTCTATTTAGTCCTGAGTTGTTTATTACATGAGCACACACACGTTAGGTGTCTGTGTGAATGAGGATAAATGGCGATATTTACCCTAATATAAACATTTTTGTATGCAGCTTTCTCCAATATATGCATTTTGTATGCAATGTTTAGGCTGAGCATTGCATCACAAAATTGGGAAAAGTGTGCAGTCTAAAGTACAACTGTGTTCCTATCCACTTATTTATCCAGGAAGTGCTAATTAGGTTGGTTTGCATAAAAATGTAGACCAAATGAAGTTCTTCCTCATACCTACCCACAAATCCGACTTTCTGCTCCTATACCATATTACTACATTTAGGGTGGCCATGTTTCTTTCTTTCTTTTTTTTTACAGAACACAGTCCTCTGTTTGAAGAGCTGCCAGAGGAGAAGAGGAGACTTCCTGTGGAACTCCCTGCCTCTGGAGGGCAGGCAGGTGCCAACACTGCGTTGTTTTTGGTGCCTCCTGAAAACTGCTCTTTTCCAGGAAGCCTTCCTTGATTGACTAGCCTCATGTTTCGTTCTTCTTTTTATCTTTTGTTCATTTTATCTCTTGCTGTTCCCCGCTTTGGAATCTGTTTAGATGTAGAGCAGTATGCAAATGTTGTAAATAAATAGATAGATAAATTTTGGTAAATTCTCATCCAAAACAAAAATAAATGAAATTCTCACCCATCTGCATCAACCAAATTCAGTAGATGAAGCTATTCCCAGCACGGAGAGGGTCATTTCGTACCTACCTGCCATGGAGCTGTTCAATATGTCCTTGAAGCTGTATAAGAGACAGCAGCTGAAGAACTAATAAAAATTGACCAACAGCAATCCAAATATTTGAAATTTCACAAATTTTATTTTATCTTATTTATTTATTTATTTATCACCCAATAACTGATGCTCTCTGGGCAGATTACCAACAGTTTTTAAAAAACCTAAAATACTATAGAACAGTTAAAAATATGAAATACAATAAAATATTTAAAAGAATGAAATTGCAATGCAAAACAATAGCAGCACAGGAATGGGAGATAGGAAAGGAAGAAGAAGAATGTTGGTGCGTATGTGAGTAACTTTACGGCCCATAGCAAGGGGAGAGGTTGTAGCTCAGTGGTAGAGCATCTTCTGTGCATGCTGAAAGTTTCAGGTTAATTCTCTAGTATCTCTGGTTAAAAAATGGCTGTGTGCCTGGGAAAGTCTTTTCCCCCAGTTCCTGGTGAGTTCATGGAGCCACTATTGGGTTAGATGTACTGATGATCTGTAATTGTATTAGGCCAGATCTACACCAAGCAAGATATAACACTTTTAAAGCGGTTTGAAAATGGTATATGGAATGTGTCGTGGGCCCCAACTATACCATTATAAACAGTAGTGTAGATCCTGACTCCATATATGTTCACTAAACACAGGCATTTTCAGCTATTTTATATGTTGCACATTTTAATAATTCTGCTGTAGTTGCAGGTTTCTTAATTATTATTATTAATAATAATAATACTTATCATAATAAAAATATTATCCTCTAGAGCCTAAAATAATGAGGGGGAATCCCTTTCTAACAATGCATGTCCCCCTCCTGATGTGAATCCCTGAAAAAAGAGATTTTCCTTTAGCCACTACAGAGGGAGAGGAGAAACAGGTTCTAATTTGATGTGCAGGAACAGCATGTCACTGGGCCACACCCTATACTTTGAGCATGAGACATGACTAGATTTTGTTTGTTTGTTTGTTTGTTTGGTTGGTTGGTTGGTTGGTTTTGCAAGGCCAATGCTTGTGGGAAGAGAAAGAAAGAAAAGCTAGAAAAGAAAACCTGAAGGGATGTCTTGGCAAATCACCATTGCCATGTAAACGTTCCATGGAAGAGACATTTAAACACAATGCCCACCACATGGATTGTTTTCACTGGGAAGGCTGTTTTGAATGCAACCATAGGAGATGAGTAATATCTAAATTAGCACCCTGTCGACAGAAACTGGATTTCCCTAGGTAAAATCAAGCTAAGCTGATCAGCTAATATGCCCCATTGCAGATGTGTGTGCTTTTGTTAAAACAAAAAGCTGTGACCTACTTAAATGTATTTATTATTTCTTGTTCTCCCTCTGGATATGGGGACAAATGGCTCCTTTCCTTAATGAGCAAAGTCTAAATGTCTTCATCAACTACTGCTCCTTTAATTTCTTTGACTAAATTTATTTTACCTATCTATATATATATATGGGGATGTGACCATTCTTAGTCTAGAATGCTTTAGGTGACTTCAATTACAGGCAGGTGAATTTTACCTTTAATACCAGTACAATTAAGAAAATAATTAAAAAGAAAATTGGAAAGCACAGCAAGTGAGAACAACATGACATGGGGATATTTAGCATGACTTCTTACAGAACAAATTATACCTCCTCTGTTGAAATTCTTTAAGGTTTGAAAATGGGAAATGGGCCAATATTGTTATACCTTGAAGTTTTCACAAAAAAAACTGTATCGTAAAAGACTGTTAAGTAAAAGTGAGTAACCAAAGGCTATGTGAGATGTGGAAACCTGAATTCTCTTAATAGCAGTTTAAGAAAAAGCAGTGTTTGGATAAATGGCAGTTTTTAAGAAATGAAAAAAGTTAATTTTGAGGTATCTTTCAGATTTGAACAATTCATGATAGAACCCGTATTGTTTAAACAATTCAGAGACCTTCAGGCAAGAGACATTGACCTTAGTGAACTCTTCTATTAAACACATAGAATTTTTTGAAATGAGGTGTAGTTTACAACCAAGTTGCTTTCATAGACTTTCATTGGTTTGGTAAACCTTTGCATTGTCTTGTTAATTTGCAAGATATTGCTTAGAGTGTAATTTAAGCTGCCTCAAAGGCTCCGAATAGTGAAATATAAGCTTTGAAATAAGCAAATAAATGAATAAAAACAAAAACATTTCTCAGAAAGAAATACATTAGTCAAATAATTAACTGCTCATGTCTGTTTCCACAAGGAAGGCTAATCTAAGTGGAAACATTCTTTGCCTCTTTTTCGAAGCAGCTAACTAAACAACTAACAATAAGGTGTTGCCCGCTCATCCACAAGGAAATAGCCAAGAAGATGTTCATCCGAAGCTTCAACATGGTGTTGAGGTTTTCAGACACGAGGAAATCATATTCCCTTACTGTCTCTCTTGCTTCATGGCTCTCTTCTGCAATAGGGATGAGCCAAATCACACAGGGAAGAAAGGAGAAGAAAGCAGCAACCACATGGCCCATTCAGTGTAGTAGGACAGTGACCTCTAGTGGCCATTTTATAGTGAACTTTTCCTGCACACACCAGGAAATAGTGAGAAATGTTGCTATAGTCTAGAATAGTCACATTTACTGAGGATTATTTTATAATGAAAAATGGCAGAAGGAGCAGGACACGAGTGAGAGAGGCGCAGAAGGAACACGTCATTGTCAAACTGACCTGCAAACTTCCGTAAATGGCCATGCTATAAATCGCTCATGTGAAGAAGCTCATTATCTCTTTTGGATTCAAAGTCCAGGGCAGGGCTGTGCAGAGCTGGTAATATGCCCAGGCCAGATGGGAAGTGTGTTCCCCCCCACATTTCAAAAAAGGAGGACGTGCCCACCAACATGTCCGTTCTACATAACACCTTCATATTAAACCTGTTCTACAACACCTCAAGGCACATATATCCCACCCCGCATGCAGCATGGCCCTCTGGAGCTTGTAGTCTGACCGTGGTATTCACGACGGACGGCTTCTGCACTGTTTCCACAAGGTGGGCTCCTTGCTTCTCGATGGGCCGCTTTCACTACAGAAGCAGTAGAGTAAGCTGGGGGGGACCTCTTCATTGGAGTGCTTCCTCAAAATCATGGCCCCCAAGCCAACTGGCCCCACTGCCCCCCCCTCTGCACGGCCCTGATCCAGGGGTAAGCAGTACTTAATTTGACTTGTTTAACAACTTTATCCCATAAATCTACATTGTTTTCTCTAATACACCTAACTCAATTTGTACACAGTAACTGAAGTGACATACTATACTTGAAGAATGCCTAGAGCTGAGTGGATCTGCCAAAGATGCCCAACTAATGACTTATCCTTCTCTCTCTCTCTCTCTCTCTCTCTCTCTCACACACACACACACACACACACACGCACAGAGCCAAAGCAGACATTTTAAATCTGTGTCTAATGGTTAAATAGTTTTCTTTTCATTTTTACTCCAGAGTAGGAGCAGGAGGGCTGATCTGCATCAGGACTTTAATGTTTGGTGGGGGTATTAGGGGCCTTTAAAATGTGGATCTGGCACCCTGTGCCTACTCTAGAGTGGAAATGAAATTTACACTAATGTCTGTTTTGGCCCTGAGAACCACACACCAGGAAAGCTCGTAACTAGGCTGCATAAAAAGCCATTATGATCCCAAATATCCTTTTTCCCAGTGTTTCTGAAGTAACATTTTGCAAGGTGCATATATGCCACTGTATACAATAAAAAAACATGTTTAGACACCAAAACCTGTTTTTCAAAGAACACTAAATCTATTTTAGTTCCACTATATATCTTTTTTTTTAATTGCCTGCCTTTCTGTTTTATGTGACTGACTTAGTGCAGCACAGAGACTATTCCATAAGTGAATTTCTCATATAAACAGGAAGAGCCTACAAGCATGTGCGCACTTGCCTTTGAGTTTGCACTGAAATAATAACATGATCAAACTCGTGCACTTGTTTCATTACCGTGGCCTGTACACTAGTGTTTAAATTCAAATAATGCAGGGTTTGAATCCAAAACATATATGCTGCTATAATTGTCTGCATATACATAACCCCATTCCCAGTTCACATGACCAATTGGGTACATTAGGTTGTATCTGATGCTGACCTGGGTTTGTCTTTCTATTCAATGAAAGTCTTTTTGATCCAGTGAAGCTTCCCATGAATGGAAAGGGGCTGGGTGATTTTCCCCATCAGCCTTCTGCACAGACATCAATCTGCTTCAGAAGGTTGGTGAATGCTGTATGGGAAGTTGAACAAGGTAGTTGAAGGAGAGGGAATTTACTCCCAAACATCAGTGTACAGAAGCCTCCACTGAATCGAAGAACTTTCTGTACATTGAACATCACTGAATACAACTCATTGAGAATGAAACTTGGGGCTCATATTCACCTACGGGCTTTCCAGGAAGGGGGGGGGGAGGATTCCAGGCTTTCTCACTTCTGGGATCACCCCTCCTGTTGGGGAAAATCCCAAGCCTAAGTGGATTGGTCAAAAGTTTTAGTGTCCAGAAGGACAGAACAGCCAGCTGAATGCAATAAGCAAGGAAAGGGTTTTTTCTATGTCTGAAATTGTAAAGGTCAACTGATAACAGGAAAGTTTTCTATCAGGATAAGGTAATTGATCTGGGCTGGGCTGGTGTCTAAAAGTATAAAAGAGAGCCTTAATTTAATGGCTTTTTGGAGGAGAGTCAGGCGTGGTGCATTTTGGATGGAGAGAATTGCATATGAGAGTTTTGACGGAGGCCTGTATATATCTATTGGAACCTGTTGTGCTTTTGTATATATTGGACCACAAGTAAACGACTTGTATTATACACAAGATACTGTGTGTGAGTATTTATTCAACTCCTGGATTTCTACTGGACTTATTGCTTACCCAAGCGCTGGCAGCGTTTGTCTACTTTTGCTTTGCTAACACCTCCCCCATCATGCACATGTCTGCATGCCATCCTGGAAGTAAGGAGGGATGTTCCGGGGTGCCATTTCCCCCCAAAAAGGAGATGGAGTGCAATTTTGATGCTGCGGCAGTAAGTGGTTTAAAAAACAAACAAACTCCGAGATCCATTGCAGGGATAGCAAAAGAACTCCCCCCTCACCCCCGATGGGTGTGGACTCTCCCCTGCAGAGCTCCGTGCCTGGTGGCAGAGCCCCGCTACTCGCAGGGAAGAAGGAACAACCCCAGGAGTGGGTGCCACATCGCCTGCAGACCTTGGGGTTGTCCCAAGGCCACAGGAAAATTCAGTAAAACCATGGTCCCAGTTGTCCTGGGCAAAGTGAGTGGTCATCCCTGGCTGACCCCGGGATCCCCTGGATGCTCAGGGACAACCACATGACCAGTCCAGGAAAAATGGCTGGGGTAGACATGCCCTTGATCTGTGCAAGGTTTAGGACATGATGGAACAGAAGTGTGAGAATTTCATTATGAGTCCATTTCTCAACTTAGCCCACATTAGCTGCATAACTCACCTTTGGCAGTTCTGCATTGAAACTGAAACAAGAAATATAGTTTTCTGTTGTTGTTGTTGTTGGTGGTGGTGGTGGTCATTGTTATTGTTGTTCTTGCATATTGTGGTCAGTATGCTCCATCCTAAAAATGGATGGTGTTTAAAATTTTTAATTCTTATTTCAAGATGCACCTTGTAGGAATGAGAGATTTAACTTTGGCTAGATCTACACTACTGTTCTATGTCTGAACTGAAGTGAACTACTAACTGCTGGGGTACAGGATACATTCCATATACCGCTTTCATATTGTTATTTCCTGCTTTTTATTCCACATTTGTAATGATTTGACATAAGGTGTAGATCTGGCATTTGTACATACAAATTGGGACATTAAATGTAGAAGTCCTTCAACATTTCTGCTTCTGAAGTGAACAACAATGGAATTCAGAATAAAAATTAGTGAAACATCAGGCAATAACAGTCTAACAAACGCTATTTAATGAACATTCATACTTTAATTGGAAGAGATTATTATCAGAGTTTGGTGAATTAATCACTTTTGCAGGTGTGGAGTTGCTATAAATCTACAAAAAAAAGTAACTGAATAAATTATTCAAACAGCAGTAATGGAAAGTTAAATGAATAATTGCAATATGCACTCAATAATTGTATCCATTCACTGTTTTTTTCCCCTTAAAATGGCTTTACAGCATGCAGTGCAAGGCGACACTTCCCAGTTAAGAGACAAAAGACTTTTGCTCTTGGTAACAGTACACAATCCATCACAGTCACAGCTTCCTGATGGTATGTCAGCCTGTCACAGGGACTCACATCTCTGGCCTCAGTTGTTTTAGGGGCCATGGGTGGGAGACAGGTTGTGCCTTATTTGTCCTACCTGCGGCCAGATCAGGGGGCAGTATTGGGCATACTCAGGCAGCTATCAGGGCTCCAGCACCTTGGCAAAGGCCACGGTGCTAGTGCCTAACTTGGGTCCCAGGTGTACCTAGTTACGGTGGACATTTTTATTTCTCACAATTCCCTGAGGTATGTAGAGAATTTTGTGGAAAATTAAAATGATTGCCAGCCACTCCTAAGTAAACCTGTAACTCAGAACCCATGGATGTAGTAGGTGTCACTTTGCTGAACCCCACCCCCAAAACTGGAGTCAGGCTAGCCACCTGCCATTATGAAATGAGGAAAGAGGGAAGCATCCAAAATTAGTGTAAATATATTATCAGCTTTCCTAAAATATAAACATGTTAAAGGAAAAAGTTGAACAATATAGGATGCAATTCTACCTTCCATACATTGAGGACAGGGTATGCAGTGCTACCTTTTCTTCCATCGCTCCCAGACTATGGAATGGTCTGTCGGAGGAGGTTAGACAAATTGACAGTTGAATTTAAGAGAGTCATGAAGACTGTCCTCTTCCGACAGGCCTATCCAGATGAATTTTAAATTGTTTTTAATGTTGTATTGTTCTCTTGCTTTTTAAAAATTTTAACTGCTGTGATTTTTATGTTTATATTGTTGCTGTTCCCCGCCTCGATCCGGAGGGAGAGGCGGGTTACAAATAATAATAATAATTATTATTATTATTATTATTATTTCTAGGAAGTCTACATGGTGTTTCATCCTGAGACTTCCCTACACACACACACACACACACACACCTTTCACATGCTGCACTTGTGTTAGGTGGGCTGCAGCATTTAAATACCCCCCATGGTGATATACAATTAAAATATAAAACAACGTTTTTTAAAAAAAATTAAAACTATAAAAACAACTTTAACAAATTTAAAAACTATTTAAAAACTCCAAAACGATTACTAACAGCAGAAATAAGAGTGAAAGAGAATCTTAAAAACAAAGTATGGAACTAATAAATTTATAGGGAAATCCTATTTATGCCCCCCTGAGAAGGCCCTCTCTCTTGTAGCCACCTGCCTAGCTTCTTTTGGTGGGGGCACCCAAAGGAGGGTCTCTGAAGATGACCTAAGGTCCAAGCAAGTACATACAGGAGGAGATGTGCCATATACTCTGGTCCCAAGCCATATAGGGCTTTAAATGTCAACACCAACACTTTGAATTGGCCTCAGAAATGGGCTAGAAGCCAGTGCAGCAGTCCCAGTTAGTAAGCAAGCAGCTCTATTTTGAACTAACTGAAGTTTTTGAACCATCTTCAAAGGTAGCCCCATGCAGTAATCCAACCAGGAGGTTACCGGTGCATGGATAATTGTCATCTTTGTACAGATAGTGTTGCAGCTAGTATATCAACCTAAGCTGTTAAAAAGGTGTGCCTGGTCAATAAAGCCACCTGGGCCTCAATGACAGTGATGGATCTAGGAGCACCCCCAAGCTGCATGCCTGATCTTTGGGGGGAGTGCAGTCCCTTCCAGGGCAGGTTGAATTCCACTCAACCGGGCAGATGAACCACCTGTTAACAGTACCTCCATCTTGTTTGGATTGAGCTTCAGTTTGTTGGCCCTCATCCAGTCCATTATTCTGTTCAGGCACTGATTCAAGACATCCACTGCCTTACCCGAGTTGGATGAAAAGGAGAATAAAAGCTGGGTGTCATTGACATAATGATCATTCCTCAGTCCACATCCCCAGATAACCTCCCCCAATGGTTTCGTGCAGATGTTAAATACCATGGAAGATAAAACTGCCATGGAACAGAGCAATAATTCCCCAACACCACCTTCTGGAAGCAACCATCCAAGTCAGAATGGAACCACTGTGCAACACTGCCCCCAACTCCCCAGACAGCTGCTCCAGAAGGATACATTGGTCAATGGTATCAAAAACCACTAAGAGATTCAGGAGAACCAACAGGTTTATTACAAAATTGTAATAAATTAATAAAATAGTATACCCTCTGCACTTAGCACCCTGTGTCCATAGTGGCAGGATGATGGTCATTTTGAAGAAATTGACTAGTGTCTTTCCAGATCTAGGAAGTAACTATACTTTCTGATCAACATTTATAAAGACTTCTGCTGTAGTGCTGTTTTCTGCTCTGGACATCACATTTAGGAAGTTAGAAGGAACTAAAGGATAGTTTCAAGGATGCTAAATAGCATCATGTGGGAAGGTAAATGATTCTCTCCCTCCCCCCTCTCAATATTTGAATGCTTTATGATGTGATCTGCTAAGCATAGCACCTAAAAGACACCCTAGCAGCTAGGATTTTGACTATGAGCCTATCTACACCAAGCAGGATACAACACTTTGAAAACATTTTGAAAACTGTATATGGAGTGTGTCCTGGGCCCCAATAGTTGTCACTACTGTTATAAACCGTTTTAAACCATTTTAAACTTTTTTAAAGCAGTAGTGTAGATATGCTCTCCATCTCTGTTGGAATAGTCATCAACACCTGAAAAAATAAAATGAACATTTAGGTATTCTGCATTATCTTGCAGGTGGGAGAAAACTTAAAGCAGATCGTACTTGAGTCTTTTGTCGTCAGTTTTTGTTGGTGTTTTACAGAGCAGAGCCTTATTTTTCCCCCTCAGCACTTCTTCATTTTTAAAATAAATTTTGTTGAGGCCCTGAATAAACTGTGGCAAAGGGAGGGAATGTAATTTAGCTGCCACAATGCTATTTTTAAAATGCAGCTTGTATGATTGAGAGCATTTTCACACATGACACTAAAAGTACCATTCATCTTCTCTTGTACCATCTGTGTGTGCATGTCAGGGTTGCTAATCCAGGGTATCTAAAGCGGAAAATAATTGTTACAAAATCTAATGTACAGTCTTGTCAGTGTATTGTTCAACTGTATTAAAGGTAATGGAACAGCAGAATATTGGGGAAATGTCCTGAATTTTAAAGGCACAATTAAGCACAAGGTGAATTTACAAAGAAGTGATAGCGATGGGATGTATTAAAATAATTTTTGACCATTGGTTAGGGCACCACTGAATTAGAAAGGGTATGTGATGTCAGGCTTTCAGCTGGGTGGGTAAAGATATCCTGTTACAGATGCGGCGGCCGGGGGGAGAAATTACCTTTTTCTCTTAGTGGTCATATTCTTTACAATCCCCCCTCCCCCACCCACCCACCCATAAGAATTAGTGATAGGGTAAATCTCCTGACACAACCTAGTCTGTTTGGTTGTTTGTGGAATCTCTGAACCCTATTACAAAGAACCCTTCCCTTCACTCCAGCCATGGGGGGGGGGGGGATTAAAGAACGCTGCATTGGATTGTGTTGCCCAATGCCCAAAAACAAAGAACACAAATCTATCACGAAGAGAGGTTTCATTTTCTGACAACTAACTTACTAGTCCTCATGACTGCTAAGGAAAATGGGTTCTATGATAGATTCTGAGAGTAAGCAGGTCTGATCAGGGCTTGTCCAGAGCATGGATGCATTTGCAAGTCTCCCGCATGCCTACCTGCTGTCCATCAATATCCTATGTTCCACATCCTTCCTTGCCTTCTGCAGTTCTATTATGTTCTTCACAAACAGAAAACCTGTTCTTAAAATCTGAAGGGAAGCCACCAATCTGCCCAAGTTAAATTTAATGACCGCTTATAAGGTGGTCACCGCCAAAGGTCACTGTGACTCAAAAGGATGGAAGTCCAAAGCTTTATATAACACAGACTTCCCTGAATTGTAACAGGTGGTGGATCCTGAGCAATGCATTGTGATTGCTTGCTTTTTATAGTCAATAAACTAGAGTAGTATGGTGTGGCCAGTCACACCTAAATAATGCAACTCATGTCAAATAATCACGATGGATCCAGGCAGCATAAAAACTGTAGGGGGGAAAAATCTGAAGAGATTGTTTGGTGTGAATCATGCATCTAGTTTCCCCCCAGTGGTATAAGTCAATTCATGAACAGCAGTGAAGAGCAGATAATATATTCTCTTCAAACACTGGCACTGTTGCTCCAAGGCATGGCCACCCTAGCTCTTTTCCTACAAAAAAAAGTAATATAGAGGAATAAACATGATTAAAGTAAATATCAATAGGATGCCTGTAGTAAATAATACAATCTGTCAAGTAAAATAGAGCAAAGGAAACAAGCTGCAGGAAATTAATAGTTGCAGTATGAGCACCTCATATCCTATTACACAAACCTGCAAAAAAAAATTACAAGCAACCCTATAAATTTGTCACAAAGGATTGAGGAGGAAATGACGGCAAAACCAAGCTATTTACATGCCCCTAAAAGCAATGTTCAAATAAAAAAAATGTTTCAGAAAATATTTCTTCACAGAGGTTGTTGTGAGATTGTTAAGTAACACCAGGAGAATGCTGAACAAATAAAATGTAAACTTAAATTTATCTCTACATGTATATAAATTATAGGGCTTTAAGCAAAAAAAAAATGGCTGTACTTCAAGTGGTATCATTTCCACTTGGTGAAAATGAATGAATTCCATTGCCTATTTAGAATTACAGTTGCACAAATGAAAAGCTGCAACGTGAAAATCCCACAGACTGGAGAATCATATTAGATACCCACTGGAGAGTGGCTTCAGGACTTCTCCATCTTTGAGTACATTCTCTTCAGATGCAGTCCGATGCATGTTGAGAAAGAAAAAAGTCCTACAACTCCCAGCATTCTCCAGCAGCATGGAATAAACATGCATGGAATTGCATCCTTAATCTTCTGTTCTTTTTGATTATGGGGCACTCATGGGCAGTATGTAATGGTACTCCTCCACAGAGTAGACCCATTGAAGTGAATGGGCCTAGTTTATGTAGGACTACCATTGGATACTGCCTCATGAGTTATATTGCAAACACATCATCAACGCCACTATAAGTTTATTGGTTCTCCTCCTTTGTAATTTACTAATCCAGAATAATAGTTCATTGAAGTTCTCCAGATGCCATTTTGTGTCTGTCACAGATTACAATCTTTGTTTTGTTTTGCACATGAAAATTTATGCATATTTCTGTGTAGGTTTCCAAATGTATGCAAGAGTTGTGCACATCTTTGAAATGTATGCATTCTTCTCTCATTTTTTAAAGCAGGTTTGCTCACATTTTGCAAAAGTATATTTTTATGCACATTTTTCAAATGTATGCCTGCTGTCAATTCCCCCCCCCCCCCAAAGTACACATGCTCTGAAAGGCAAAAAAAATGGTTTAAGTTAAAAAATGTACAGAATTCGACTGTAGAATATGCCTGAGTCCCTTTTTCTGGAAGGTGCAAACTGGGTAAATCCTGTTCCAAAATGAACTGAAATGATTTTTTTTTTCATTCTTCTCTACTACAGTGTAAACTTATTCAGATACTTGAATAGTAAAAGACAGAGGAAAGAAATGGTGGTTCAACTGCTTCATGAGGATGGCAAATTGGTAACAGATGACAAAGAAAAGGCCAAAGTGCTGAATTTCTACTTTGGCTCAGTCTTCTCTCAAAAGCGGTCTATGACCCTCCTGGAAAAAGTGAAGTACAAGCTGTCGGGGCAGGATTGCAGTTTGAGATTGATAAACAAATGGTCAAGGAACACCTAATTTCTTTAAACGAGTTCAAATCTCAAGGGCCCGACGAACTGCATCCTAGAGTAATAAAGGAAGTGGCAGAAGAATTCTCAGAACCACTCTCTATTATCTTTGCAAAATCATGGAAGATGGGTGAAGTGCCGGATGACTGGAGGAGGGCTAATGTTGTCCCTATCTTCAAAAAGGGCAAAAAGGAGGAACCTGGGAACTACAGACCAGTCAGTCTGACATCCATCCCTGGGAAAATTTTGGAACAGATTATAAAGAAGTCAGTCTGTAAACACCTTGAAAACAATGCAGTGATTACTAGAAGCCAGCATGGATTTGTCAAGAACAAATCCTGTCAGACTAATCTGATCTCATTGTTTGATCAGATAACCTCCCTCGTGGACTGTGGGAATGCTGTGGATATAGTATATTTTGATTTCAGCAAAGCTTTTGACAAAGTGCCCCATGACACGCAGAAGTGGATTTTAAACAGGGCCATTTTATTAAAGATTTGAGGAGTGGATTAACCTATGCGGGCATCCTAAATATTTCAGGGTGAGACATTCACCATCTGTGAAGTGGCTCTTCCCAGTTTGCCACAACCCAGACTGCCCCTTATGGGGTAGGAAGGCCTTCCGATGTTGAACTCCCCTTGCTCCAAATAGATGAGGAAGGTTGGCCTTAAAGGTAACCCTTATCCCACCAGCTGAGGCCGTAAAACTCACAGCTGGGGGCCCTCAGGCATTACTAATCACCAAAATGTGCCTGAGAATGCTCACCAACCCTATGACACTCCAGATGCCCGCACCTACCTGCCAAACGTAAAAGTGACTGAAACATTAATGAACATCACCTATTTAATACTCCCTGGCTGTCTTGCAGTGTGAAATCGGCAAAAAAACCCATAACTGAAAGTGATTATGAGCCAAAAATTCCTACTTGGCCCTCAACAGAGAAACCGGTGAACCCACACTACCTACAGGGAGGGAGGGAGCCGCAAAAAAGAAGAGGCAGCAGGGAGGGGTGAGCCTGCCCTTAAACTCACTCAGTCCCCTCCCTGCTACTAGGCACCACGGGAGCAGCCAATGGCTGCCACCCATACCACCTCGTCACCCCACCCCCTCCCACAATGGCCTCCACGTACCCAGGCATGCCGGGCCCGTTGTGAAGGCATATCCCTGGCATGTGCCGGAAGGGCTGTGAAACACTCCTGTCTGAAACCCCAGAGAGCCTCTGCCAGACAGTGCAGACAATCCTAGGTTTTGTATGAATCTTCAACTGACTTCCTATCTACTCCTTGTAACAGGAATGTTTGTTATATAAATGATGAAGTAGTCTATTGTGGGAAATAATGTACAGAAAGGTTAATTAGGGAAACAAAAACACTCAGGCTGATGTCAATGGAAGAGTCCTGTTATAGGCTGAACATGCGCATGCGCGCATACACAAATGTACAATCAAGATTAAGAGACAAGGGGCTCAAAGTAGGCTCTAGGAAAATTACTTCTGGGCATTTTGGGAACAAGACTGTAAATGAAAAGGCACTGGTCTCCTGATATTTAGCTTTGCTGACCTGATAAATGGCCCTTATCTGCTCTTTTTAAAATTTACCACTGTGGATGTTACCCGGAGTCAGACCTGTAGTTAAAAGAGAAAATATGTCCCTAGCCAGACTGCTTCCTTCTATATTGCTTTGCTCACAAAGAGCTTTACTACACGAGGCTGTTAATCGCTGCATCTACTTTTGATTTCGTTGCTGAATTGAGATCTGAGCTGTACACAAAGAGCATTTCCTTTCCTGCTTTTCTATTATATATCCTCTAGATGGTGCTGTACTATAACAAAATATCACAATTATACAGGTAGTAAAATATATTTTCTTTCATTTTCAGAAATAATACCTCATTTCTCCCCTTTCTAAAAAAACCCCAAGAGAATGCTCTGAAAAAACAGAAGCCAGACTGGAGGATCATGTCATCATCTAAACAACCACAATTTAGGAATCACGAATGCAAAACAAATTCCTCATGTAGAAAATATCTTACTAAGCTACAAGAGAACATGGGAAACTGCCTTATACTGAGTCTGACCATTTTCCATGTAGTCAGTATTGTCAACACTGACTGGCAGCAATGGCTCTCTAGAGTTTTAGAGAGGTGACTCCTCCAACCCTCGCTAGAGGTGCCAGGAACTGAATCTGGGACTTTTTGCATGTGTTCTACCACTGAGCAACTAGTTAATGCCCAAAACTGCTGATGGTCTGGACTGGAACCACAATGGGACTTAAACTGGTGGCCTGAGAATATTAGACAGGGGTTCAGCCTTGTGTGACACTAGAGCTCTAAACACATGGCTTTCCACATTTTCCTTTCCACATTTTCCTTTCAAAGTCTTAGGTTGCAATCCTTAAACACACAAGAGGTTGTAAGTAGCATTGATATGGGACATATTTATAGGTAAACCTATTTAGGATCTGCTGTTAGATTTCATTTTCCGGCAACCTGATGGAATTTGA
The DNA here is from genome assembly GCA_029215795.1 of Anniella stebbinsi. Classification (NCBI taxonomy): domain Eukaryota; kingdom Metazoa; phylum Chordata; class Lepidosauria; order Squamata; family Anniellidae; genus Anniella; species Anniella stebbinsi. The sequence continues at coordinate 55,391,529 of JARDYH010000003.1, forward strand.
TAGGCACAAACATCAGTTGTTAAACAATGACATGTATTACTGTAGCTAGCCAGCCGGTCAACATATTTTCTCCCACAGTATTCTGTTCTTGTTTCTTCAAATGTTATTTTTCTTCATTCACACCATACACCTCTCTTCCATACACAGCTCATGGGGCTATGAGCAATAATGAGCATTTGTATTCAGTGTTTCCAATATTCATAAACATTGATAATGTTTCCAATAATTATAAGTGTGTAGGGCAGAAGACAGAATATCTTCTGGTTTGAGAGGCAGGTAAGAAGTGAAAACTTATGATTCTTGGACAGCTGCTGATTCTGTTTATCAATTTAGAAAGGGTTAAGTAAACTTTAAAATGTACCCTTTAGAATTTTAGGTAAGTAACAAATTATTATAATTAGGGTACAATCCTATACATGTTTAGAGAGAAAAGGTCTTAACAACTCCCAGCATTCTCCAGCTAGCAGTCCAATCATCCTACATTCACCCCGATTTGTTTTCCAGATTTTTGACTCACTCCACCCAGTCCGTAATTCAGTACTTCAGTTCTTCAATAATTATTGTCAATCATAACAATATAAGAAGAGACAAGGGTCCATCTAGTCCAGCACACTGTTCACACAGAGCCTATCCACATTGCCCTTAAAACGACTTATATTCTGTTTAAAAACGTGTTTTTTTAAGTCATTTCGTTATGTGGTAGGACACACTGAGCAGTACTTACATTTCATAGTAACTGCTTCCTCCATCCTCAAAGTGTTCAATGGTGTATTACAGGGTTAATTCCTTGACTCTTCTTCTTTAGTTTCTGTTTTGCAGGCTGCTTGACCCGCCCACTTCTGTCTCCGTAACTCAAGCAGCCGCAAAACAAAAACTAAAGAAGAAGAGTCCAGGAATTAACCCTGTAATACACCATTGAACACTTTGAGGATGGAGGAAGCAGTCACTATGAAACATAAGTACTGCTTAGTGTGTCCTACCACATAATGAAATGACTTAAAAAAACACGTTTTTAAACAGAATATAAGTCGTTTTAAGGGCAATGTGGATAGGCTCGCAGTGGCCAACCAGCTGTCAACCAGGATCCCACTCGCAGGACATGTTGCAACAACAACCTCCCACACATGTTCCCAAGCAACTGGTGTATATATGCTTACTACCTCGGATACCGGTGGTAGCACATAGCCATCAGGACTAGTAGCCGTTGATAGCCTTCTTCAGGAATTTATTCAACTCCCTTTTAAAGCCATCCAAACTGGTGGCCATCATTGCATCATGTGGTACTGAATTCCATAGTTTTAACTATGTGCTGCATGAAGTATTCACTTGGGCTTTGCATAGAAAAGGCATTGAAGAGTTTGAACATTTGAGAACTTATGAGTTCACTGAGGTGGATTTTCTTTTAGCAAAGTCACATGTGTGCCCTGCAAATTCCATTCCTATTTCTGGTATCTGGACTGTGGGTGACCTCTGCCTTTGTAGGTTGTTGCACCTTATTCATTTTAAAAAAAATCTTGGATGCATTCAGGGCAGAAGCCCTCCCAAGGTGGCATATAATAATAAAATACACAATAAAAACTGATACAGTCTTTGAAAAAGAAAACAATTATTACACATAACAAATAGCCATTTGCTTCTCCCTTTCTAAAGAGCATTCCTGATTTCAAAGAAAAATCATAATAGTAAGTGTGGGAATATTGTTGTAAAATCTAAACATGCACGCAGATGGCATGACTAGTGCTATGCAAGAATAAAGTTAGGTTACACAACATTCATATTCCAACATTTTGTATTACATTTGTATTTACATTTGCTAACTTTGGTAAGTTCTTATCAAAAACTGGCTTCATTCATTCATTAATTTAATTAATAACCCACTTTTTTTGCTAAAGAAATGGAAAAGAAAAAAATGGCACTCAAGAGGGCAAAACAAAAGAAACAAAATTTTCACCCCCACCTCCCAAGGAGAAAGTATAGGCAAATTGTGTCAGGAATTACTCATCTCCATCCTGCTTTGTAATATAGGCTCAATGGGCTTCCAAAGCTGCCTCCCTTCTGTGATTCCAGCATATCAGCAACACTAATAAAAGGAAGTGTGGAGGCCACTGAGATGCTAGGTGACAGCTCTAGCATAAAATCCCCATGGCTTTGCCTTGAGTCTTGTACTCTCTGCTGCTTCTCTTTACCTTATACCTCTTCTGCATCTCACCCTGAATTATTTGCCCATTCCCTGCCTAGTTGGCCTTGGCTTGCCACTCATTTATTTAACAACAACAACAACATCTACATCCTCACTTTCTCTTGACACATTGCCCTAGAAAGACAAGAGCCCAATAAAAACAGTGGTGCGAGAAGTCTTGAACACATCAGACACAAGATATCTGGCACTCAAGAAGCTTAGAGAACTACTAGTAACCCTTCATCATTCTTCATTATTACCCAATAGAGATGTTGGTCTTGGCAAGAATAGTTGATATTTTATTTTTTTAACACATGTTGGGCATGATCCAGACCATGGCTATGTCTACACCATGCAGTTATCCCAGGGCCATCTCTAGGTCACCCCTGTGCGTCCAAAGGATGACCAGGGGATCCCGGGGTTATCCAGAGACTTTCCCCAGGACAACTGCAACTGCGGATGTCCTGGTTTTTCCATGGTCCCGGGAAGATCCCGAGCTGCGTGAGGGTTTGAACGCCCATCCTAGCTTCTTTTCACCTCCTCTGGCTTTCAAAACTGGCATGGAGATGTTTGGGGGGCTCTGTGCCCTTCGAGGGTGGGGGTGCAGCAATTATACAATACCTGGGATGGTGGTGGTGGGGGGTTGGGCATGTTTTTTTTTACTTATTTTTCCCTGGATCGGGGCCGCACAACCAGCTCCTCTTAAAAAAAAATGGCTCCTGTGACATCCCTCTTCCTTTCCAGGATGTCACGTGGCCGTATAGAACTGGGGGAGGGTCGTGGAAGCAGGTAAGTCTGTGATCCTCCCCCTCCCTCCTACTGCACCCTTAGGTGTAGATGAGCCTGAAATTAGCTATGACTTAGTCCCACAGAAATCAATTGGAATTACATTAGTCATGACAAACAATTCCCATTGATTTCAATGTGACTACAGCATGACTAACTTAGTCTGAATTCAACCCATTGATGTGAACTGTTGGTGCAGAAGTATATAAAAAAATACACACCCATGGCAGAGTCACTACTTTCACCTCGGATATCCTTTTTGATATTTTTTTCCCTTGCTTTTTGTTTAGTAAATCAATTTGCTCTTCCTTTCTGAATGAACACTTATTATTGTACTTCTCACTTCAGACGGTAAGACTTGGGTTTCTTCCAAAACCAGTTTTTCTTACATCCCTTTTTCAAGCAGTTGGCAGCCAGTGCTTAAACCAACGCTTCAGTTTTTCACCTTCCACAAGATGTAATGTGTTACTTCTAAAGTGTCCCTTCGGGGGAAAGAAGGCAGGATAAGAGAACACCATCTCCCTCCCAAACATAATTTACAGCAAATATAACTCTGATGTTCACATTTGTTTACACATTTTCGGGCTGTAAATTGTGATCTGTGTGCAATGTACTTTCAGTAAAGCTACACATAGTTCAAGATATTCAGCTGATTGATATAAGAAAAGATTTTTAAAAAACAAGATGGTAATACAAATCAGATTTATTTTAGTGTCATCAATTGTACATGGTGCTTTACAGAAATTTGTAAGCAAAAACAGTCTCTCCACCCCAAAGAATCTTTAGTCAAACAGAAATGTACATCTGCTTGGAAAAGAGATATGAATTGCATCCTAACATGAGATACGCTGAATTATATTTTTATACAGGCAATTAAACATGCCATAGAAACACAGTTCATGGGGAAATCACTACAAAATGATGCACTGGTCAGATTTCATAGGATGAAGGAGAAGCATGTCATATCAGCAGGCTATTGTGTGCCTGTTACATTTTCACACTGTTCTTGGGGGAGGCATGATGGCAAACATAGACTCTGTCCCCTTTCTAGCCCTTCAAAGGACCCAAAGCAGAGCTGTGCACGAGCGGCCTCTCAAAACTCTCCACCCTATTTATGGGTAGAGAAATTCGGGGGACAATTTCACCAAATTTCTCCAGGGGGAGGAGAAATTCTCCAACGGTTTCTCACACATTGGCATCACCATCGGCAAGGGTTGTAGAACAGTTTCTCTTTTCCCCCTTAGGTTTTAGGTTTGCAAGTAGCAACAGCATCACCTGTGTTGGCAGCTTAGCCTAGGCTGACCATATGAAAAGGAGGACAGGGCTCCTGTAACTTTAACAGTTGTAGAGAAAAGGGAATTTCAGCCAGTGTCATTTGGATGCAATTAGTTCCTGGTGATATTCCCTCTTCATCACAACAGTTAAAGGTGTATGCACTATACTAGAGTGACCATATACAAAGGAGGCTGGGCCCCTGCAACTTTAACTGTTGTGATGAAGAGGGAATTTCTCCAGGAACTAATTGCATACAAATGACACTGGCTGAAATTCCCTTTTCTCTACAACTGTTAAAGTTACATGAGCCCTGACCTCCTTTTCATATGGTCAGCCTAGCTTAGTCCCCATTTTGCATCTTCCACAATGCCCTATAAACTTAGCATCCCTCCAGGGCATTGAGGGGAAGAATGCAGCCAGCACAAAAAATAATGGAAAGTAATAGAAAGTAAGGGGGGGAATCTCAGGAATTTCCTGAGTGTTTTCTTTCCCCATGAAGGGGCCTTCCATTTTTCTGCCTCATTCTCATAGCAGTTTATAATTTATTTTGAATGTGTGTTGGTGGTGTTTTTGACCTTAACTAATCACTGTGAGGTGGCTGAGGGTCAGGGCTGGATTAAGGTCAGCTGATGTCCTAAGCACAGCCCAATAATGGTGCCCCCTTGGCCCTTCCATTGCTTAGCCTGCAAGACATTAAGACTCAATAAGTGATGAAGGTGAAATAAGACCTTAGAAAACTCAGTTTTCTTCAAGGCATGCCAGAACACACAACTATATCAAATATAAACTGTTATATTCATATATTCCTTAAAATTAGATGGTACAGCTATGGCACCAGTACTCTGTGGTGCCCCCTTTCTTTGGTGTCCTAAGCACGTGCTTATATTGCTTAATGGTTAATCCAGGGCTGCTGAGGGTACTGTTTATTATTCATCTCACCATTGCTCTACAGTCTTCCAGCTCCTGCACTTCCTGATATGAAAAGGCCATATGGGAGGAATAGATTTATAATGTCTTCCCCTAGGCAGGAACTACAGGAAGCCAATTGGTTGTCAGAGAAATGATTGTGCAATGAAAGACAGGACACTCACACATATACTGCTCAGCTACCTCATAAGTAAAGTAAGTGCAAGAACCTTGAACCAAATCCATGAGAATTTCTCTGAAATTTCTTCTCCTTCAAATTTTTTTTTGAAAGCCATTTCTTTTCTATCAAACTGATTGAAAACGGTAGAAATTTTCATAGGATAAATTTTTCAGCACAGCTCTAGTTCAAAGATGGGTCCGGATGATCAGCTGATGGACTAGGAATCCTTTTCCATGACTCTGTTCTCCTCACAGAAAGCCAGATAGGCACTGGCCACTAATAGGCACTGGGGCTGGGTATCTCATGTATGTATGCATGTGTTGGTGTATTTATAGCATGGCTTGCTAAGTGTACGGGCATCCTCCCCTGCTGCCAAAATTGCCATCTCTGTGCCACTGAATTGCCACCCAATTCTGATGCACAACACCAGCATCAGCAAGACAAGCCATTTCCCCGTTAAAACAAGGCATGTGGTGAGGGAACATCTTGTTTTAAAGACAGGGAGCATGATTTGCCACTAAAACAAGGTGCATGCTCACCATTAGGGTGACCATATGAAAAGGAGGCCATTTGTATCTGGTCAAGAAGACAGGGCTCCCGCAGCTTTAACTGTTGTGATGAAGAGGGAATTTCACCAGGTTCTACATGCATACAAATGACACCTGCTGAAATTCCCTTTTCTATACAACTGTTAAGGATACAGGAGCCCTGTCCTCCTATCCATATGGTCACCCAACTCAATATGTGCTGTGTTTTAAAAGGGAAATGTATTTTTATTGTCACTGTTGCGTAAATCGCTTTGTGGATCTTTATTCTGGCAGGCTTGCCAATATCCAGAACCAGAATCGAAGCAGGCAAATCAGTGGGAAAACAGATTTATTTCAAAATGTTGTACAACAGGTTAGCCCAGTAGGCTAACGCCACGAAACAAGGCTAACAAAGAGAAAATGGCTACTTGATGCCTTTTATACTCCTTTCTCAAACTATGAGCTAATTCTCATGGAATTCAACTCCCCTTCTCTCTCTGCAGCTCGTGTAGCTGATAAGGCAGAAGCTGCAACTTCAAGGAGACAAAAGAGCAAAGGGAGGCAGTTTGCCAGACATACAGAGTGCAAAGTTAGTCTAAAATGGCATTGCATTGGTTCAGTTATTATGCTACTACAAAGCCTATTCTACTACAAAGCCTATTTTTCTATCAAGCTCCCCCCTTAAAGTGATTATAGACCTTTATTCATTACAAAGCATACATAAATAAGGCAATGGTGGACTACATTCATCAAATTCTTGTATCACATGCAATTCTGAGGCACTATCTTCTTGATAATTCCTCAGTCCCCAAAAATACAATTTTTCCCACGGGTCATCATAAGTAAGTTGTTCAGCATATTTCACTAAAGCTTTATCAGTATTTCCAGTTATCTCATATACTTTTACCCATGATATTCCCCTTGGTTTAAAACGTTTCACAATGATTTAAGTATTATGCTTGGCACATTGAAAGGTATGGAGATGCTTGCTTATCCAATTGTTTTCTCCAGTATCCATTAGGATTCGATTCCATGACCATAGAGGGAACGCCATAGTTTCTGAAAAGAATAGCAGATCATTAAGTTTCGCTGTCTCTAGTTTTATCTACTTCTACATCTTGGTTATTCCAGGCTAGCAAAGCATATTGAACATACATTTCTTGCTGAACTACTAAATTAACAATTCTACGTATCAGTGCATGGATACAAGGTAAACAGCATGGTAAAATTAACTAAATAAGCAATATCGCACAAAAAAATCATAAATTCTGTTTTAACCAACCAATGTTTGGTAGCCAGGAGGTTAACCAATCAAAATTCCAACTTTTCTAAGTTTGTACTGGGACATGGGCAACTTTGCTGATATCAGCAGCTAATCTTTTTACAACACTGCCGCTCTAAGTTGTGTTATTTGATCAGCTGCTAGGTCTAAAGCCTCTACTGTTTTATTTGCAATTATTTCTATAACAGCTTGCAAATTTATTATTTGATTAGTCAAATATCCTGATGACTTCATTCCTGCTACTAACTCATGTTGGTCCCAAGTAGCAGGTCTATAATGTTCAATAATCTTCTGAGGCGGCCACTCATTAGAGCCTCAATGTTGCTTTTCTCTAGAAGCTATACTTTTGATTTCATTATATTTTGCACACATTCTCAGTTCTATCATCCATCTATATGTCTCCTCTTCTCTTTTTATGAGAAGAAATGGAGGACAGATGACTCTCAAATAACATGTTCCATACCACTGTGGAGGAAGAAAGTGGTATGCCTTGTTGTCACAAACAAACAAACAGTGCTTAGCCTTGGCTTCTTTCCTATTTTCATAAGGATATTCCTCATAATGTCTTCCAGTAAAGGGAGACTTCCAAATACACCTTGTGCAATTCGGGTTATGTTTGCAATTCAGGGTTTGGGTGTTTGGATTTTCTGAAGTTGGATAGCATATTCTCTGTTCTCAGGAGTTATTAGCTATTACAGTTTCTATGAAGCCCAATATAAAGGTCCCATTTTTATTCTTCTACCCAAAATGTTGATATTTCCGTATTATCTCTCCGTGGGTTTTTTTGTGCACCCTACACCAAAAGAGAGCTGGATCAGGAACTTTACCATTGGTTCGATTTGCACACCATTCTGTGAATTGGGCTGGAAAGTGACTCTTCTCAGTAGCATTGCATTTCATCTCACCCAAGTGAGTACTATTCTAAATACAATTAATAGTTTCTTTCACTGGGTCTTATCCAGTTGTCCACAGACAGCTGGAAAATCTTATTGCTATAGTGGCATTGGGTCCGGGCTTTCTTTTGAAACATTATTTACCTATTTGTCTTCTTACTTTTCAAAATTCTTTGTTATTTGTAAAACCCAGGGACTTCCAAGTATCATTTTCATGTGAGATGTCAGTGCTTAACACTACAGGGTTAGCTATGTCTTCTTCTCTCAGTGGGTTTACTAGGAAAGGAAAAGCTTGTTCACTTAAAGGGGAGTTCACTAAACAGATCTAACAATTACTCAAATTGAAGGTGTGCTGTATGGCTGTCACCAAGTTTCTAAATTCATTTTGTTCTACTCTTTTCTTTGGCAGGACCATCTTGCTCAGCATCTCTGCACAAAAAAACAATACAAGAGACTCTATTTTGGAATTCAGGCTTGCTTAAGTTTCAATCTTAAGTTATCTAAAGGAGTCGAAATCCAATTGCTGGTTTCTTCTCCAGAGGGGCTGGCAGCTTCCGGTGTGCTCAGCCCCTGTGGTGTTGGGGGTCCTGTTTCTCCTGTAGGAGAGCCGGCCTCTGGTGCGACTTCTCCTAGAGGTGTTGTCTGTCTTGCTTCTTGGTACTGTCAGACAGCCGCTGCTTCTTCCACTTTTTCACCAATACCTGGTCTCCTGGCAGGTAGGAATGTGCAGGAACATCAAGTGGCAAACTCTGGAATCTAGCCGCATATCTGTGTAAAGAGGATAAAACAGACTGGAGGGCAGTTACATGTTCTTCAAGCATTACATTTCCCACTTCCCTATTTACAAGTTCTCTTTGACCAGGCAGCAAAATCCGGGGGGGAAATCTATACAACAGCTCAAACGGAGTCAATTTGATCCCTTTCTTAGGCATGCACCTGATTTGGCTTAAGGCGATTGGCAATGCCTAAACCCATTTTAACCTGGTCTCTGAACATATTTTGGTTAACATGATTTTCAAAGTGCAATTCATTTTTTCTACCTGGCCTGAAAACTTTGGCTGCCAGGGTGTATGAACTTTCTAATTAATTCTCAATGCCTTGCTGACCAATTGAACCAGAGACAAAATAAAATGGCTTCTTTGATCTGACTCTATTACGTCGGGCAAAAGAAACTTAGGCATCACCTTATTCAATAGTTTCTTTGCTACTTGTCTCACCATGCAGGTCTTAGTTGGGCTGGTCGACCAAGACCAGTAAATATCTGAACCCGCCCTGAGGTGGTAATTCAGCAAAGTCAATCTGCAGTCTTTGGAATGGATAGTGTGCCTACGGACACCCTCTCATTTGGGCTGGGGGTGTTCTCTATTTAAGATGAGTCTTCTGACGCACCACACATCTTGATGCTATGTGCTGAACCTCTAGATACAGTCCCGGGGCAACCATAGTTCTAATAAACAAATCTCTCATTGCATTGGCATTCATGTGAGCTTGATGACAGTCTGTCAGCAACTTTATCATTAGAGGGCGCAGAACTATCACTTTCTCTCCTGGAACAATCCACCATCTCTCTGGTGTTAGCGCTGCTCGACATTCATATGCCAGTTGGTTTTCTTCTTCAGAATAGCTGGGAGCTTTTAGTTTCAAGTTTGCTGAGCAGAACGTGAGTTGCTTTACTCTTTCAAGCTGCTTGCTTGGAGGCCAAATCTGCTTTATGGTTTCTTTTCCGGATTTCTTCTTTGGGACACTTCTCATGAGCCTTCACATGCATGACTGCCACAGCCTTTTGCAACATCAAAGCTTCTAGGAGTTCCACAATTTGGGGTCCATTTGCTATCTTCTGACCTGATGAAGTGATGAATCCTCTTTCTTTCCACAATACCCCATGGGCATGTCCATGGAATAGGCGTATCGTGAATTGGTATGTATATTTACATGAGTCTCTTTGCTGATCTGAAGCGCCCGTGTCAAAGCAATGAGTTCAGTCGCTTACGCTGATAGGTTAGGGAATGGTGCCTCCTCCCATAAGGTTTGCTTTGTGAAACCACTGCACATTCTGTATACCTTCGCCCGGTCTCGACAAAGCTGGAACCATCAACGAACAAGGTTTCATCTGGATTCTCTAATGGTTCATCTTGCAGATCTTCACGGGCCACTGTCACTTGGTTCAGGACAATCAATCAATCGTGAGCCTTGCCTGGTGAGGCAACAGGTAGGTAAATGCGGAGTTGAGTGCTGCCACTCTTCGGTAGATAAGGCTTGGCTCTGACAGTAGAAAAATCTCATACCTGGACTGCCTAATTGGATTCAACGACTTTTCTCTTTCACAGCCTATGGCTGTGTCTGAACACCTGATGCTACCCCTTGGTTCTCATGGACATAGAACCAGTAGGGTTTTCACGGATTTGGTAAGGCCAGTGCTGGAGGGTTCACTAGGGCTGATTTAAGGTCTATAAATGCTTTATTCATATCCTTAGTCCACTTCCACTGGGGCAATTTCTCCTTAATCAAAGATTCATATAGCACCTTGGCTTTCCCGCCATAGTCCGGTATCTATAATATACAAAAACTTGTCAATCCCAAAAACGCTTGCAAGACGTTGTTGGGATTGCAAAAACGCTTGCAAAAACGCTTGCAAGGACTGGCACTCTTTGAATAGCTTATATCTGTTCATGGCCAAGGAATCTGACACTCTCTTGGCATATCTGGGCTTTGCTTTTTGACACTCAGTGGCTTTTGCTCTGGCTGAAGACGCGCATGCTCATGCTTGAGGCTTCACTCTCTCAAGACAAAAGGCTTCTCCTTTTTCTTGCTATTGCTTTGACAACAGAGCCATCTGGTCAGCTACACAACTATTTCCTCACCACAAAAATATATTTCTGCCTGTAGCTTTGTCAGCAAGTCATGTCCCAATAGGGCAACAGGGCACGAAGGGGATATCACAAATTCAAGGGGATATCACAAAGTCTGATCTCCAATTTTGGTTAGGAGGGGTCTAATGGGGAGGTTTTGCCTTCGTCTTCCTATGCTTTCAATAACTACATGCCGTGCTGCTTTCTTCAAAAGGCGCATAGGTAACAACTTTATCAGCTGCCACTAGAGGGACCCCAGGTTGTCAATCATTTTCTAGTGGCCCCGCCCCCGACAGTACGCACAATCGTTCTTGCCTAGGGGTGGTCAAGTCCCCTTTTTCTCTTTTTTTTCCTATCATATTCACTTGCTTCCGAACCCATCTCTCTTCTTTTTTCTCTTCCTCTTGATCCCTACTGTGCCACTTTCAATAATTCTGCTATAGGCTTTCCTGCCCCCCCTTTTCAGCTTCTGCAGATTAAAGATGCTCTAAAAAGGCAGCCAGGCTCGTCTTTCTCTTGGTGCACCTCATAAATCTTAGACATATTTTGAACTTTCACCACAGCTTCCTGCATTCTCTCAACAACAAGACCCAAATAGGTGGTGTTCGCCGCTCTGTCTGCATCCACTGTCCCCATATAGCATCTTCCAAAGGAAACATCACATCTAAGAGGACTGCAGGCTGAACTGCCACAGCCAACCGATCTTGGGCAATTTTCCTACTGTTTGCTAGCACTGTATATTTTTCAGCCATTGTTAGAAAAGTGTCTTCAAAAGGAGGGATTCTGATTTTTCCAGTTAAACAAATCCAAGGTTTTTTCTCTTTTAATGGCAAATGAACAAAAATAGGGGCTCCATCTGCACCTGCTATTATTTGCAGGAGGGGCATTTGTTCACTACAGACTGTTCTCTGTTCTTAAGGAGATCTGAGCTTTCCAGATTTTTAAGGTCGTCTGCCCTCTCTAGTCTCTTAAGGACGACCGTCATTTTTTTCAACCACTTGAAACAAATCTTGTTCTTTCAATGGGGTGGTTAGCATTTCACCTCCCCCTCAGCACATTCTCTTGCCTCTTTCAATAAGCCTCTATACGGAGGAGGAGGTGCCAAGGAACTCTGAAGCGCTGCATAGCTCAGGGGCACTTTGGCTCACACCCCCCTTTCTACCTGCCTGTCTGTAGCAAGTCCCTCTGATCTTGTGCGCATAAGGGAGAATTTTAAGTTTGGGGATTCCGAGGGAGATGCCTGTCTCTAAGTCAAGGATTGAAGTCTACTCTTTCTTATAGACAATCCATGCAATTCATCTCATTGACTGGAATCGGGCAGCACAGATTTACTCGCTTTCCCTGTGAATTTTACCATCATGGTCTTACAACTCACAACCAAACATTTCTTTAACCATTCCGGTTTCGTCTGTACCCAATATTGCCACATATCTATATAAGGAAATTGATCTTATAAACTCTTATTTACAACACTATTATACAATGTCCGGATCACCTCAGAATTAAAGCTTCCCGTCGACGGCCAAGATGGACTTATTTGTGGCCATTCAAGTTCACATAGTCTGATCAGCTCATCTTTATTCAATTTCACAGCATAATCAACATATTTCATAAATCCCTTCAAGTTATGTAACAAGCAGCCCAAATGGGGTAGTTGCCTTCCTTTCACTGGAGTGAGTTGAACCCATGCCCTGTTTCAGACAAGATTCCCAATTGCAAAGAGACACAATACTCACTTGGAGACCTGGCTCCCCACGGCGCATCCGCCTTTTCCAAACGGCTGCTTCCAAAATCCACACTGCGCCTGGTTCTTTTGTTCGATGGAACGGCCCCTTATCCTCCCAGGTGTCCCGATATATCTCCGTGAAGTCCGAGTGATGAGTTTTCAAGGGAACTTGGCGGCCGCTTCACACAAACCTCAACCAGAGATGGCCGTTCGACCTCGGGGTGGCCCAGAACCATATCATCTGTGAGTGCCAAACTGTTGCGTAAGTCGCTTTGTGGATCTTTATTCTGGTGGGCTTGCCAATATCCAGAACCAGAATCGAAGCAGGCAAATCAGTGGGAAAACAGATTTATTACAAAATGTTGTACAACAGGTTAGCCCAGTAGGCTAACGCCACGAAGCAAGGCTAACAAAGAGAAAATGGCTACTTGATGCCTTTTATACTCCTTTCTCAAACTATGAGCTAATTCTCATGGAATTCAACTCTCTTTCTCTCTCTGCAGCTCGTGTAGCTGATAAGGCAGAAGCTGCAATTTCAAGGAGACAAAAGAGCAAAGGGAGGCAGTTTGCCAGACATACAGGGTGCAAAGTTAGTCTAAAATGGCGTTGCATTGGTTCAGTTATTATGCTACTACAAAGCCTATTCTACCACAAAGCCTATTTTTCTATCATCACCACATTGTCAAAATTTGGTGACAATTTGACAATAGCACTTTGGGGAGTAACAAATGCCAGGGGGTCCATGCATCCCATGAATTAAAGTATTCCTACTCTGTTCTTCAGCTGAAAAGGCTTCCCTGCCATCAGGCTTACAACCTAAAAAGACACAACACAAAAGGAAAAAGAAAACGGGAAGGAAATCCTGAAAAGTCGTGCCCTAATTCTTAATGTTATAAGGTTCTTACAATGACCAGCTGTAATGACTGTAATGCAGCCAGATGTCATTGGTCTTATCACAACCAGGTGGAATGGAAACAGCTGAAGAAAGTGGTCCCTGCTTCCTGTCTTCCCCTCTTCTGAAACATCTCTGGAATTGATGCTGTGGGATTTTTCTTCCCTAATGAAGCACTCAAAACTTTTCACTCTGCCTTGATGCCCAAACTCAGAGGACAAAGTCCAGTGTCACAGAAGCACATGCACATGATGGGACTTTCTCCTCCCTCACACACTGAAATAGGTTTTGTATGTGTGTGTTGGGGGGCTACAGTGAAGACAGGGAATTGCCCCCTCCCCATTCTACTAATGGAAGCAGTTACTTCAGTGGAATTGGATACCACCCAAAGTAACAAAGTCTCCTGATTTATTATTATTATTATTATTATTATTATTATTATTATTATTAATGGGAGTTTAAAATTAAATTGAATTTAAATTTTTTAAAATGCTTGAAGCTATGAGCTTCAACGTACTTGCATGGACTTAAATTCCACTGAAATCAGAGAAATTTATTTCTAAATTAATGACTGCAGGTTTGAGTTGCCACGATAGTATATTTTATTTTTATAACACAATAAGAAAATAACTCTGAACAAAAATGTTCAGAGTCAACAAAAATAATTAAGCCTTCTCTTTCATTTATAAACTGTGACCCTGCTAGAATATTTTTAAGGCCTAACCTTTGTAGAAATGAATCTTATTTTTAAAACTAACATACCTCTTAATAAAAATAGCCCCTGTTTCCTGTGGCATGATTTCTTCTGATGCAAAGAAAACATTAATGGCAAATAATTTGTCCCTTTTTAGTCGTTTTGTTTGGTATTTGAGAAAATGTAAACCTGAGCCTGCTTACATGGCTTTTGTAAAATAGTTATATATTCCATTGTAATATAGTCTTGTGTTTGTTGTAGATACAGGTGGGATGCTATTGCTGCTGATGCAAGCTTTAGGACTGCTAGGAGCTGGATTGCTAGAAGGTTATGAACAGCCCCTTTCTAAAAATGTGAAATATACATAGTTCTTCAAACTTAGTTGGAAGGTTGTTATGACAACTGTGGCTTTAAATAAGGGCTTCTTAACTGATTCAGAAGGGCCTTAGTTTAATTGTAGAGTGCATGGTTTGCATACAAAAGTTCCCTAGTTCCACCCCTGCCTTTTCCAGGAAGGGCTGGGAAAGATTCCGATCTGAAACCTTGGGAAAATGCTGCCAATCACTATAGACAGTTCTGAGCTATATAGACCAATGATCTTATGTTATATGAGGCACCTTCTTATGTTCTTGTGAGAGATATGGACAACTCCTTATTTTTTAGAAGTACTTGCAACTCTTTAGACAGAGCAATCATAGGGGGATAGGAAGAGAGAAAACCCTTGACAGGAGACTGCCACTTCCTAAGGATAAGGTATGGGGCAGATCTTCACCCTTCAATCCTTTTGGGGCTGTGTGTATGTATATATGCTACCCTTTCTTTTCTGAATTTAATTAATTAATTATATTTATACCACTTCATATATTAAATTCCCTAAGCAGTTCACAATAAAATATATTATTGAGGCCTGAGAATGTGGACAAGGTGCTTGGCCAAGTCCGGGCAACCACTTGTGTGCTTGACCCTTGCCCATCGCGGCTAATTACATCAAATGAGGGGACCACCAGCTGGATCCAGGAGGTGGTAAATGCCTCCTTGAGAGAGGGAGTGGTGCTGGCCTCGTTAAAAGAGGCGGTAATCAAACCACTCCTGAAAAAGCCTAACCTGGACCTGGAAGATGTTAACAACTATAGGCCGGTGGCGAACATTCCTTTCCTGGGCAAGATGCTTGAGCGGGTAGTTGCAGGACAATTCCAGACACTCTTGAATGAAACTGATTATCTAGATCCATTTCAATCAGGTTTCAGGCCTGGCTTTGGAACAGAAACTGTTTGGTCGCCCTGTGGGATGACCTTTGCTGGGAGAGGGACAAGGGGAGTGCGACCTTGTTGGTTCTCTTGGACCTCTCAGCGGCTTTCGATACCATCGACCATGGTATCCTTCTGGATAGGTTGTCTGGGCTGGGAGTTGGAGGCACTGCGCTGCATTGGTTCCACTCCTATTTGGATGGCCGTTTTCAGAAGGTGGTGCTGGGGGATTATTGCTCTGTGCCATGGCATTTAAGCCATGGGGTTCCACAGGGCTCTATTTTATCCCCTATGCTGTTTAACATATACATGAATCCGCTGGGAGAGGTTATCCGGAGATGTGGGCTAAGATATCATCAATATGCGGATAACACCCAGCTCTACCTCTCCTTTTCATCAAACCCAGGTGAGGCAATGGCTGTTCTGAATCAGTGTCTGGGCATGGTAATGGACTGGATGAGGGCTAACAAACTGAGACTCAATCTAGACAAGACGGAGGTACTGTTAGCAGGTGGTTCGTCTGTCCGGCGAGATGATGTTCACCCTGATCTGGAGGGGGTTGCACTCCTCCTAAAGGATCGGGTCCGTAGTTTGGGGGTGTTCTTGGATCCAGAACTGTCACTTGAGGCACAAGTGAACTCGGTGGCAAAGAGCACCTTTTACCAGCTTAGGCTGAGATACCAACTGTGCCCTTATCTGGACAGAGATAGCCTAGCTACAGTTATCCATGCTCTCATAACCTCTCGTTTGGATTACTGCAATGCATTATACGTGGGGCTGCCTTTGAAAACGGTCCGGAAACTTCAGCTGGTACAAAACAGGGCAGCACGTTTGCTAACAGGGACTGGCCAACAAGATCACATTATGCCAGTCCTTTTCCAACTTCACTGGCTGCCAGTCCAGGTCCAGGCCCAATTCAAAGTGCTGGTACTAATATTTAAAGCCCTAAAAGGCTTGAGGCCAGGTTATATAAAAGAACGCCTCCTCCCATATGTACCTGCTCGGACCCTAAGATCATCTACAGGGGTCCTTCTCCGTGAACCCCTGCCAAAGGAAGTGAGGCAGGTGGCCAGTAGGAGGAGGGCTTTCTCTGCAGTGGCACCCCGGCTGTGGAATGAGCTCCCCAGAGAGGTTCACCTGAGGCCTACTTTGCACTCTTTTCATCACCAGGTGAAGACTTTTTTATTCTCACAGTATTTTAACAATTAAATTAACTCAATTTTAATCCTTGCTGTTTTAAATTTGTATTTTAATCTGTATTAATTTCTGATGCTTGGTTTTATTCTGGTTGTGTTTTTATATTGTATGTTATTTTGTGGTTTGTTTTATATTTTTTTAAATGATTTCATAGTTTTAATTTTTGTGAACCGCCCAGAGAGCTTTGGCTATAGGGTGATATAAAAATGCAATAAATAAATAAATAAATAAATAAATGATAATCTACAAAACCTATAAATATTTTTAAAATAATTAAGGCACCGTAACAATGAAACAGTGTAGTAACAGAGCCCTTTGCAGGTTAGGGAATGCTTGAGTGAACAATTGTGTTTTCAAGAGGCATTTATAATTAGCCACCATTTCTTCCCCTCAGACTTCATGTGGGAGAGTAAACCAAAGAGTGGGTGCCACCACTGGGAAGGCCCGCTTACATGCTGCTACCTGGTGACATTTTTCTTCCCATTTAGTTCAATCAGGGAAGAAAAAAACATGTCAGCTCAAGGGCTGGAACAGTTTCCTCTCTGTTCCATAAGTGTGTTCAAAGGATCCAGCGAATCCAAAATGTCCGTTCGATCACCCACAACAAACACCATTTCAGCCCTAGCTACCATTGAAACAACACAGTTGTGGATCAACAGGAACAGAGCTATCTACACTCACAACAAGGAGCACAGATAAAGGTCCACAACATCCAATGGCCCCTCCCTGGAAGTTTAGGATTGATCCCTAAGCAATGCTCTGCACCTTGTGTGGGCAGCACTTAATTAGGGAAGGGAAGAGAACACATGAGACACACAGGCATAGCTGGGATAATAAATTGGCCACAACTTTATTACTCTCGCTTGAGTTGATTTGGTAGCAGCAAAGGGTGTGGATCCTGTCATCCTGCGTACTGTCCGATTCCGTCTTCCTGGCCCGTATACCAGGAGCATTGGTAGTGGATGACAGGGTCAGGAGCACACAACAATGTGGACCACTAATGTATCCACTACCCTTTCCACTACCCCAAGCATGGCCTGCTTGCAGCACCCATGCTTGTCTGGTGTTGGTGCCATGTTCCTGAGATTCCTTACAGGAATCCCCATCATGGGGGAGCAGGGAACTCCATCCCCTCCCCCTCACCAATAGATCCAGTCCAAAGCCTATCATGCCTACATAGTTGTGTCAAATGTTATCAAATGAAGCATCCACAAAGAATTTAGTCATAGTCCAGATCAACTTATTTTACAATGGAATAAATCTTGCAGTGGGGAAACCAAAAAAAAACTGTGCCATCTTTGCCAATTGATATGCAGTTAAAAATTCCCTCAAGCCACATTAACTGGTGATTACTTCTGCCACTGCAAAACATCTTACTAGCTGGAGTGGGTGGGAAAATAGCATCTGCAATCCTACAGCTGCATGGGATGCCTGCTTTTAGAACCCCCAGGTTGAACTGAAGTGAGAACAAGAGAGAGCGTGATCTCACTCTGGTGGTTCCGCCTCATCTGGTGGTTCCGCCTCATCAAGCTCACTGGAGTACCAATTTAGTCAACAGTCCCTTCCCTGGGAAGGACTGAGAATGCTGCTGTGGAGCACCTCACCTAGGGTGATCAACTGTCATGATTTCCCCAGATTTGTCCTGATTTTTATTCTATCCTGGGTGTCAGGGGGGATTTTCTGTAATTTTCTATAATGTCCTGGAAAGAAACACTTTCCCCTTTAAGGCCGCCATTAGCATGGTGGGAGGGAATGCCGTGCTTTCTGGAGGCATATCATTTCCCTCCTCCACTCCAATTGGGGCCTTTAAGGTGAGGGTGGGGGAAGGATGCACTTTCCAGAGGCCCCCGGGTATCCTCTTTTTTGGTTTCCCAAATATGGTCACCCTACCTCACCGCCCTTTCCTGCCAGCCTGTATGCCTCACAAATCACTGCTCCCAGTAAGAGGGAAACTCAGCTTTCTTCAAATTCATCCTAAAAAAAAGTAAGGCCTTTGATTGAACCCCTTCATTTTCATCCTTAACTAAAATGAAAACTAAGCATGTAGAAGGGCACTTGCTCACATGTAGTTACCTAGTTAGAGCTGTGTGATATATTTTATGCCTTAACTTGCTCTGATTGGCTTTTCACAAGCCCCTGCATCTTGCGTAATATCTACTGGTTCGCACCCCAAGGGTTCACACAGTCCTTTTGCCAGGCACACCAGCTTTCTGCATTGAATGGTCAGACTCTGGTACCTGCAGGGTTCAGATTTCAGGTTCAGCTGGATCTCCTGTTGGAGAACATAAATCTCTAGGCCACAAAAGTATTTTACTTTTAACCCTTTAAATATGCAAGTATGTGCAAGGTTCTCATTTTAGCCCATTTTTAAAATGCCTTCTTTTTATGTTTCAATGCCTATTGGTTCTGAATTCCTAATGAAAAAAACTGTAGGTTTTTAAAAAATGCTTTGCATATGTGCCTACGGATTTAAACTCTCTATGCCAACCCACATCTAAATATTGTGTTCTGCTATCTTTTACTGATAGACCATTTGGACATATATGAGGAATTGAGACATCTTATATGCCTCTCTCTCTATCATCCTGCCCATACTTTATGATCATTTCAAAGGTCTCTTCTCTCAGTAGCATTTGTACATCATATAACAACGGAGGGATCTTTCTCTCTTTTAACCCCCCCCCCCCCCCCGCCAATTGTGGAACACCTTCCCCGTGGAGGAACAATGATTGTCGACGTTATATATAGTTTGGGTGCCAGGTCAAAATTGATGTGCTTGCCCAGGCACAGCTGGTTGATGCGCCAATTCTATTTTATGTATTTCCTGCCCCTCATTGCAGTAGTGGGTGGTGTTGCTTTTTGTTGTATTGGGATTTTTAATTACATTTTATATATTGTCCTAGCGTAAGATGATGGGTGACACAAAATAATAACAGCAGCAGCAGCAGGAAATTCTATTTTAAATGGTAGCAACAGCAACTACCATTTGGTAATTACTTTTTAATGTTAAGTATCCTCATTAGAACTATGGTAGATGGTAATGCAAGACAGGTTTTTTTTCTATAGTAGCATGAAAACCCTGCAGTTTCTCCCCAGGAAAACTTACCTTTCCCCTTTGTTGGTTTTTAGGAGGCAGGCCAAAGTAGTTTATGGGGGGGGGGGTTTCTCTGACTGTCCTTTTATGATAATCTGATAATGTCTTTTATTAATTCTTAACTCTCTTGTTTGGTTCATATTTTAGTGGAACTTTTTTCGGCCCCAGGGCCAAATTCAATTTCAGAGATGTTGCCAGGGGACATATTCCAGTGGTGGGAGGAGCTGAAGGCAAAAGGAATGGGGCCCCAAATACCATAATATTGTAATTTAAAGCTCTTACTGCCAGTATCTAGAATTTAGGAGAGGCATTTCAACCTTTTAGAATGGGGGGGGGGGGGTTCCTGCACAAAACCAAACTATTGGTGTTTGGGGAAAAGAAGTGGGTCACTGTAAGGGGGCATGGACATCCCCACCCCATCTTATTCCATGGTTTATGGGATGTTGTAGATTTCTGCACTGGTTTATTATGTTTCTGAACAGTCTTGAAGGTTTTTATACTAAAAGGTGTCCCATAAATATTTTTAGTAATACCTAAATATACTGCCTTTACTTTCTCTTTCTTTGCCTTTGCTGAGTTATACAGGAAAACATAATGGAAATGAGAGAGGGGGGATGGCAGAATTAGCTCTTGGCAAGTTTGTGTAAAATCTGATTATCTGACTTGAGCCAGAAATTCATGAAGAGAGATTCTGGAATATATTTAGAGATTTGTCTAAGAACTGGCTCCCTCCCCCTCACATTCACATAAGACTGCATTTGAACCCAGCATGTGGACAGTTTGTGCTAATGGGCACCACTAGGCTAAATTTCATGGTCTTTCTCTTTGAAATACACCCCCTAATTGACAGCTTCAACATTACACATTTGACCACTGTGAAGGTCAAAAAGTGGGTCAGTGAAAGAGTCTTTTTGTGGATTTAATGAGCAAATTTTCACTTATTTTGAGGGCATGAAGGCATATTTGAAAAACCAACCCAGGCTAAGTCAAAACTGACATTTGGTCAGCCTCTGTCCATACAGCCAGCCATTAAATAAGCTTGCTGGAGCAGCTCTGATCAACTGTCTGTGCAGTAAAAAATAATAAGTACTTACTGTACCAACCACAATATGGAGCAATTTTTGCTCTACTGAAACACTCTATTCCTCTGTAACGGGCATACCATTACAGAGGACACTTCTGAGTTAGGCACTTCATGCTCCATAGCAGAGGCAAAATGGGATTCAGTGATACCTTCCAACAACAAAATGTGTACCTTCTCAGTTCAGTCAGCAATTATACTGCTATTTAGAGATAGTCCCAGCTACAAAGATTTTATTCAGCTGGCAAGGTTCCTCCTTACCTTTGCTTTGTAGGCTGTTTTCTAAGCACTTTGGGGTTCCCTAATGAGGATATTAAATCCTAAAATCAGAGATAAGGAATAGTGAACATTAAAATGCCATTTTTTCCATGGAAAAACTGACGAACAACATTGCATTGTATTTGGAGGGACATGTAGTTCAACGGTTATCTCTCATTTCAGCCAAGCATCCCTTATCATTAATTGTGTGAAGGAATGAGTTGCTTAAATCGTGATTTGCATAAATCAGAGCAACAGAAACCTGAGCAGCAGGAACATCTGCTACTGCTCTTCTGTATTGCCATTTAGCTTCCTCCAGGATGCAGACGCTGCTGTAAAAGAGAGCTACACCAGCCAACAACATCAGCTGCTAGAAGCAGCAAGTGAGGACCAGCCCCACTCAGTAAGCATGGACGTCCACAGGAATTTTTCCAGGAATTCATTGTTGTAATTCATAATGCATAACACACACCGCTACAACACACCTGTGTGTGTGCTCTATATTGCTCATTGCCCAATCCACTACATATTTATGGTAGTGCTACAGGAAATAGGTATTCCTATTTTCAGGATTTTTCTCTCTCCCTAGGAAAGATGCATTTTTATTTATTTATTTGTGCTCTTTCTCACAGAAGGGGAACATTTTGAATAATTTGCACATTGGGGAGGGGGCCTGGTTTGCTATATATCTTTTTAAGTTTGGAAGGCGGTTGAAGTATCTTCTTTCTATTTTATTTTTTAAAATAAAAATACTTGAAAGACACCCGTGCACTGGCAGGAGTACCAGACTCTTTAGAGACAAGCTTCTCTAACCCAGGAGCACTTCTTGTGCAAAGCCTTGCAAAGAGTCCTGGCTTATTACAAACAATAACAAAAGGGACTTTTTGGAGTTTGGAGTTTGTGCTGCTGCAAGAATAGAAAGAAGATCTCCCAGCCACAGCCTACACTAAAAAAAAAAAAAAAAGGTAAGCAGAAATCCTGTCCTCCTCCCCAAGGAGAAAGTTATTCAAAATGCTCACCTCTCCCAGCCCCTTTCTTCAGAGTCTTTGTTTTGCCCCCACCCCCTATGAAATGCCAAAAATGGAATAACTGAAATATTTGGCACAACACTAGTTTATGGGGGGGGGGGGGGAGTTGTACATAAAGAGTGCATCTTCCCTTGTGATTTTGGGACCGGCAGGGATTGTCCTTACTGGTAACACCCCACCCACCCACTACCCATATGGGCAACATTCCTTTGTTATCCCCCCACCTTATCTCAACTCAGCTCACCTGTGGGCTGAAACACAACTCCTTTGTTCACTTTAAATTCAAGTGCTAGGTGGAACAGGATGTGAAGTCAGTAATTTTCATACTCACAATCTGAGGGAGATTGTTGTGGTGGCCATAGTCTTATCTTGAGATTTAGCTTGACATAAGGGAAGCCATGTTTTGATCAATATGATCAATCTGAAGAGAAAGGTCAGACATCGGACAGTTTAAATGGCTTAGTGACTTTTAAAAGCTGTCTGCGTGTGTATCACGAGACACCCTCACACCCCATGCTTATCTAAACTGAAAGGTTTGTGGTTGGGTCAGACTTTCTTTAATCCCCAGTTTCCCCAGCAATCATCTACTACAAGGAACTTGTGGTCAGCTAGAATTTCCTGTAAGATCAACAGAGTACTCTGCGCATGCTCAGTGATTTCTTGTCTATAACAAGTGAATAAATAAAAACAGCTGGCATGCCCAGCGAGGACAAAAAAAGGGGAGAAGCAGGTTCTCAGGATGCTAAAATACTTTATCTCAAAGCTTTGGGCTTTTTTTTGTCCTGATTTGGATGCTCTCCTCCTTTTGCTTTTTACGCCCAGTGAGGGTCAGAATTTTCACCTTGGCTAAGTTGGGCTTTCCATTGCAACGTCATTTTTATTAAAATAAAGGCTTGTTGAAACCTGGAAAAAGTCTCCATTGTGATTTGGCCCTCAACACCAGAATTTCAGTCTCGTGAAAGAAATGTCCCCTCCCTCTTGTGTGCCTGCATTTACTTCTGTGTAATGGGAGAGGTTAAATCTACCTCCTGTCAAGATTAATTAATGAGAAATGCCACGTGCGAAGAGGACAAAGAGAAAAGTTTTTAACCAATGAGATGTCAAATGTAGTTTTCAAGACCAATCAGTTAGAGCATATTCTATAACTCACTCATATATGCATATCTTATCTTTGCACTTGAAACCTAATCCCTTGAGCACGAACCTATAATGTTCAATATTAGACTGTAGTGACGTTAACCAATGAAAATGTTTTTTACTCCTGTAATCAAAGTTTATATAAGAGTGTGAAATCCTTTGTTCGGGGCGCTCTCGATTTGCTAGTGGCCGGAGCGCCACTGCTGCAATGAGAAATAAAGAGTTAAATTAGATTCTCTAGTCTCTGAGTCTTTTATTAGACAGAAGGTCTCGGAGGCCATAAACTTCTCAACCCTTTAAGGACATCACTTGCTTTACAAGGCAGGTGCTTCTGCAGGCTACAGGCCTCAGGGCTGCTTGGCTGGGCCTGCCATAAAGCAGGCCTCACCACCCTTCCAGCTCCACATTCTACCATCTGCATTGGATCTACTCTCAATTGATCTGGACGGAACTCCCTCCTCACTCTCAGGTTTAATTTAATTTTAATTTACTGACCTCCACTGGCAGTGCATCATGGCTACTAAAGAGTTGAGATAGATGGGAGAAGCATGTGCAGCACAAGGTGCTCTTTCACTCTCAGAATGGAGGTACTTTGGCAGGGAGGAGCCTGGTCATGCTGTTGCTGCCTCCTATTACCTCTTTGCGTTATGAGGAGGCACTCCCATGGCACCGATTAAACTCGAGGGCATCTCCCTCCCTCTTGTGTTTAATTTACTGATCTCCCCGTCCTGTCTGCACCTTGCCCGTGTGGCTGGAAATTGAAAGCAGAGGCAGACAGGGCAGGCACAGAATGATGTCATGACTAGGATGGGGGGGGGTGTGCACCACCCCCTTGCCCCTATGAGCAGATGGTTGTGTCAGTAAGGAATTAACTGTTTTTTGGGGGTACAGCAATTTCCTGAGAGGAGGGGCTTCTCTGGAAAGCTGCCGCTGGTATTGTGTTGCCTCTGTTGTGTCACCACCAAAGGGGGTGATTCCTTTGGGGCATCCCTTCAGGGAGGGCCAAGGCCAAGGTAATATCCAGTAAAATGACAGGATAAAGAAGTGTTTTTTCACCCTTGTCCCCCATGTCATATCTATCTGGTGTGTGAAACTTCTAGTCAGTACTGTTATTAGTTCAGTTAGGTGGGTTTGAGTTTTTAGTGAGTTTTATGAAGTCAGCTGAGGCTTGTAATGTGTCTAACAGTGAAGGAAGCTCGGGTACTATAGATGTAGTGCTGGACAGAAGGTTCAAATGCGGTGGAGTATGATGACATGAGGTGAAGGGAAGGCAATTGAAAAATCTGTGTGATTTAGTCCCTTCTGGTCCACCTCCTGACCTCAGTAATTTTGATGCCTTGCTTGTTCTCCCCTCGAGCATGAAAGTGCTGTTGATGAATGCCAGGTCAGCTAATGGGAAGGGTTGTATCATGACCTGATAGCTGAAGAGCATGCTGATACAAATGCGGAGCAATAAAAATAGAATATAGGGTTTAGACTCTAATAAGGTCTAGGCCAGGGGTGAGATGTTTTGATCTACAGCTCCCATCAGCCCTAGTCAGCATAGCCAATGATGAGGATGATGGGAGTTGTAGACCAAAAGATCTGGAAGGCCACAAGTTGACCATCCTTGCTCTAGGGTCTATAAATCAAGCCTCAATGGTTATTAATAGCTTTATAGGACCAGTGCCCTTTCCCTCTTGCCAATCCCAAAGCC
This sequence comes from Anniella stebbinsi, assembly GCA_029215795.1. Lineage (NCBI taxonomy): Eukaryota > Metazoa > Chordata > Lepidosauria > Squamata > Anniellidae > Anniella > Anniella stebbinsi. Next base: position 55,416,457 of record JARDYH010000003.1, read on the forward strand.
AACCTGTTTGCTGCCGTACTGTTTGGTGTCAGCCCTACCTACCATTAGGCAGGCAGTTGCCTCAAGCAGCAGATTTGGGGTGTCATGAAAGGGCAGCATATAGTTAATTATTAAACTCGTTATTATGGTATTTGTGCTGCTAGAGAGGGGAAGAGATACTTGTGGGATTTTGTAAATCCCGCAGATGGAAAATAGATATGCTGAGAGATTTTACAACATACAGCAGTATATTTGTTATATAGGCTACATTTTGTCCTTGCAATAAATTATATATAGGGAAAGCTACAAGAAATCTCAAAATCAGAACCGGAGAACATATTAGTAATAAATATCAAAATGTGGGAGCATCATTGGTACATTTGGAAGATAAATCCCATAGAATAAGAAATCTTTCTTTCTAGGCAAAAGAGACTAGTTAAAAACAGATATGCAAGGTTCTTTTGGGGAAAGAAGTCAGGTGGATTTTGAGGTTAAATACAATTACTCCCTTTGGCCTTAATGAGTGTCTTGATTTTACAATGTACAGCTGTTTCCAAAGAGTATTTGAACACATACTAGCTTGGATTTATTTTTCGTAGCACAGGAGACTGGAGTTTGAAGAGCAAACGTTGAATTTGGTCACACTAAATTTGTTTGTGTCAATATATGCACAATCAGGAGCTTTGACACTTTCATTAGATTTTTTTTTAGTTTTGATAAACAATTGCATTGTCATTGTTGTAATTGTGTGTGTGTGTGTGTGTAAATATATATTTAATATATACAGGGACATCTTTAAATTCTATAATATAAATATTGTACATTATTCTATAGAAGAAGAATTTATATATGTTATGAAATGTATTGGAACTGTTTATTTTTGTGAAACAACACACCCCTTTCACTTACCCCATTGCTTTTGGGCATCCTTTGGGTACAGTGCACCTTGTCTTGGATGGGTTGCATGAGGAGGGCATCATTTGGTGCTGGGCCGCTGGGAGCAAAATATCTTGGACTGGCCCTGCTCCCTGGAATCACCCTGGTGGAGTTCTGATTGATTTCAGGATTGCTGCAGTTTTAGCAGCTAGGGTGGATAAATAGTGTTGCTACTGGAGAATCCCAGGTTTTCCCAGCCCAAGGCCCTTTCTACACCATAGTGGTGTAGAGGGTGGAGGGCGGGCGATCCCAGACGTACCTGAAGATCCACCTCCTCCTGGGCGCGACACGCTCATTGCGCTCGCCATTTTGATTGTTTGGGGCAGCGAGCCTCGTACTTGTGCACTTGCTGGTTTTTTTTTTAAAAAAAAAACACGTGTGATTGGCCCCCTCCCCCTCCCTGCCCTCCCAGGGGTTGCGAAACGAATGCCATCATCTCTCCTGATGGGTACGGAGCCACGTGGTGTGGTTCCATGCCCATTTGTGCTGCCGCGATGGGCTGACACATCTCCTGTGGTCCCGGGAACTTCCCGGGACCACGGAAGCTTCAGGATTTCCCAGAGATCCCTTATCCCTGGCAAATCCCATGCCCACCCCCCTGCCCCCGGGAGTCCCTGTGTGTCATGTGAATGCACTGGGACCAGCCAGGGGCCATCCCAGGCCACAAGCCTGGTGTAGAAATGGCCCAGGAAGCTAAAATAAGGCCAGCTCCCAGGTCCTGTAAACAATAGTGGTGGTAGCAATGCAATGGAGAAGCTGGGGTGGTTATGTTCTTGGAAAGGTCCTGCACTAGCTCTTGTCATTGCTGCTGCCTGCCATAGTTGCCTCTGGCTGGCAGGTCTTCATGCCGTATGGCAAACTGCTTTGGAAATGAAGGCACAGTTTATGAAATGGATGTGATTCTGCTGGCTAAAGGTAAAAAAAAAAAAAATTCCACTGGGCATGCCCAAGATATTGGGACAACCTTCTCTAACCTGCTGCCCTTCAGATGTTTTGGACAGCAATTCCCATAATTCTCAGGCAGCATAAAAGTTAACTGAGGGACACCTAGATTAATTAACTCTTTGGATCCCAGTCATTGAATTGAATTTGGCCAATATTATATGGAACTACTGGATCCACTTGGTTCTCCTTTGTTTTATACTGTCAGCATTTAATTCAATTAACTTGGTCACACAGAGTTTCTTTTTAATGTTCTTGGACAAATAATTGTATTGTAGAGAAAATAATTCTGCTGAATTTGTCTATCTATCTACATGCAGGTATAGATTTTTCCATCTACACCATTAAGATAACCTTAAATGTTCTGTAAGCCAGAGTGTATCATATTTAGGATATAGAATTGATCAATTAGAAAAGAATATCAATCAAATATTTGTTCAATGATTTCTAACGTCTGCTGATTTGAAATAGTGTTTGAGGTTGAACAAAAAAGATAAAAGACATACAAGGCCTGAAAATGGTTTATTTAGGGTGACCAGATTTTGAGAACCAAAATCCCGGACCCCCCCGCCACCCCCCCACCCAAAACAACCCCCCCACCCCGCGCGCGCCCCGCCCTGCGCCGCCCGCATGCCTCATGCTGCCCGCCCGCATCGCGTCGCGTTGCGCCGCCCGCCCCCCCCGCATGCCTCCCGTCCCCCGCCCGCACCCCGCGCTGCCCGCCCGCACCCCCCGCCCACGCTGTGCCGCCCCCCACCCGCAACGCTCCGCCCGCCCCCGCGCTGCCCACCCGCGCTGCGCTGCCCCGCGCCGCTCGCCTCGCGCTCCTTACCTGCTGGGGCATCCGCTTCCCTCCGGTGCTCGGAATCTACTGAGAAACAGGCTTCCTGGCCTGTCTCTCAGTAGCGCGCCGGGTGATGATGTCATCACCCGGCGTGCTACTCAGGGACAGGCCCCGAAGCCTGTTTCTCAGTAGATTCCGAGCACCGGAGGGAAGAGGACGCCCCAGCAGGTAAGTGCCTCGCGCCGCCCGCCTCACACCGCCCGCCCGATTTCCCTGCAATGTCCATCCCTAGTTAAGGCTGTTCACTGAGCTTCCCCTAAAGTTTTCAATTTGGTCCAATATCTGGTCTGTCTGCAGACCATTGTCAGCACCTGACACTTAGCCCTCAGCTCTTTCATCCAAAGGCTGCTCCAGGAGTCTTCCTCTCCTCACTTGCAGGCCTCTTTCAGCTTCTGCCTCACATGCTCTCAAATCTCAGACTGGCTTTCCAGTCTTACAGCTGCTGTTCTTCCAAGTTGAGATCATCCTCAATCTCCCACCCTCATGAAGACACTTCCTGATGGACTCTACAGACAACCCCCCCCCCCGATATCTCTCAACAGCTGCATTTATTTGCTTCTGGCAGAACCCTCGAGCCAATCAGCTATGGTGTGGCCAACATTCCATCTCACCTCCTCTGTTCAAATTCAGGGCCAATATGCAACTTTAAAATGTCTAGCTCTCTTCCAATTGGATGGTAGCAATTTCTGTACTACTTTCCTATATATAGGACAAAAACCTGATCTCATATTTCCCTCTCAATAGTAACTGAAATGGTTGCATCTCCACCACATTTTCAATATAATTCCCCTCAGGCGCAAGCCTTTAGTAAAAGGTACACGTTTCCCCCTTCTAATGTTAACCCCTTTGGTTAAACATTTACCTCACAAAAAGTCAGTTTCTTCACATCAGCCTTTTATACATAGTCAGACTGTTGGTTCATCTAGTCCTGGAGTGGCCCTTCAGATCTTTTGGCCTACAATTTCCATCAGCCGTAGTTAGCGTAGCTAATGGTGAGGGGTGATGAAATTGTAGGTCAAAAGATCTGGAGGCCCAGAAGTTGTCCATCCCTGATCTAGACCATGACTGTATTCTCTTTCTCGGAGCTCCATCATACCAGCATTTTATCACACCTTTATCCTGCTTTGTTTACCATTTTGCCCCGCAACATTCACATGACATCGTCCTTGTCCTGCAGTTGTCTCACCTCTTTCCCTCCATTTTCCATGCAACATTTTTTTTCCAGGTGGGATCAAACCGCTCTTCCGTCCCCGTGTATTGCTGTCCTCACGCTATGTCAGAATGACCCGCTTTTGTGGAGGCGTGTTTGTTGAAGGGCAGTCTTGCTGTCGAAAGAGGACAGTGTGCTGAGTTGCACTAACGAATAGGCTTGTGCTGAGTCGCTCGAATGGACTTCCGCTGTTCCATCCCCACTCTCATTGCTATTTCTCCCTCTCAAAAGGCAGAAGCAGTGCTTAATGGATCAAATGCTAAATCATTAAAACAGGAGACAACAAAACCAGAGTGGGGGGGGGGGGAGGAAAGCGCCCACATCCATCACAATGCCATCAACCACAAGAACCAATGAACTGGAGGGGGAAGGAAAAGGGGCAGGGTGGGACTAGCATAGTGTCGATACCAGGAAACACGAGCCGGCACAGGTCAAAGGGGAAACAAGGTGAAATAATGCAACAACACATGCACATGAAGGTGACCAGTGCTTTGACGTGCTAACGAAACTGAGGTGGAAATTGTGGAAGTATACCAGGGGGGAAAAGTCGTTGTGATGGAACTCTCAGAATACTGAGCCTGAAACCTTCTTCAAGGAAAGCATATAATTTTTCAGTGAGCAGCAGACCTCTGAAAAAACCTTCACAAGAGTTATGATATGGAGCAGCTATATGCTATGGGGGAAAGGAGCTCTAGGGAAGCTAGTCAAAACACAGGGTGGCTAAAAGAAGTGGGACAAAAGTAAGCAGGGCCAGATCTACACCAAGCAGGATATAACACTTTGAAAACGGTTTGAAAATGGTATATGGAATGTGTCCTGGATCCAAACAGTTGTCAAAACTGTTATAAACCATTATAAAGCAGTAGTGTAGATCCTGCCTTGAGCCCAATTTCATTTCAACTAACTAGCCAGTTCATTGGCTGAAGGCTTCTAGTTTCCCTGTATTTTTATTTATTAACCTACAATTCAAAATCATGTCCTGCTGCTATTGCAATATAAACAAAATGTACCTTTTACAACTAAGTACATTGATACCTACACACAATGAATATTTCTCTCTGACCATTAAGCAAAACGGTATAAGGAGCTTGGGTCTTCCGCCCCTCCTTCAAAGTGTGAAGACTTGACCAAAATTGACACTGTATGTCAAATTATGCTATATGAAGTTAAATTATAACAAAGGCTTGAATGCGGTACAACAGGATAAAGCTTTTTAATTGATGTGTTGGTACTTGGCATGATCCAAGGATATATTTATACCAGTTCATAGGAATTAGAAGTAAGCCTTCCAAATCCAACAATATCTGTCAATTAAGGTAGCAATTGTTTGAATGGGCTATATTTTCTGTACTGTCAAAGGGAGTGAGGGTGGGGGAGAAAGCTTTTGTTTGCCTTGGTTCATGGGTCATTTGCTTTCACAATATCTGGCTCTCAGCTCTATTCCACATTAAAGTGATGTGTTTCTTCATGAATCATTTATTCACATAAATTCCAAATAGTTTAGCACTTGTCTCATTCATTAGGCAGATTATATAGACAGATTGTTACCTCGAGCCAATCAGCTTTCTTGTTTTTCAGCATTTTAAATTGCTTGAATATATTAAGGAGCTTTCCCTGGTATTGCTTGGCTAATCACCACCTCTGTGCTCTGCCTTCTTTAATAAACCTAAATGAAAGCTGATATGTCATCCTCAAAGTGCTTGACAGGCCAAACAATTCCAGCATGCATCCACTTGACACTCTTAGGCCTCCTCCACACGAGACGTTTAATGAGCCTTGAAGGCTCATTATAAATTTTACCTACACACGAGCGGAGCGCAAAACGGGCGTACAGGCGCGTTATCTCCCCGATAATGCGCATTTTCGAACGCGCGTTAAATAGCGACTTTTATTTTGCTCCGGCCGTTAAAGCGCATTTTCGCTGTGTGAACAAGCGATTATGCGCATTAACTACCTGTAAAGTGCTTTTTGGGCATCTTTTAATGCGCTTCGCCGCTTCTCGCCGCCTCCCGTGCAGAGGGATTAGGCGTAAATGCGCCTCCGCGAAAATGCGCATAATCCCCGAACCGGGCGCAAAAGCGCATCCTTGTGGAGGGGGCCTTAGTCGTCTCAGCTTTTTAGAAAGCATACAGCCTACTCAAGCATGCAGCCTGGTTTTTTATGTGAGTGTGTGTGTGATTTTTGAGAGACTGTCTTAGAGCTTCTCTAAACGAGTGATTTATAGTGCACTTGTGGTTGGTCATTCACAGATGTTTGGGGGTTCATTGCAAAATGTTGTCAGCATCCAGGGCTATCCCCTGGAAACTGTGGCTTTAAAAAACCCAGAAATAATGTGAGGATATCCTGGAAATCGCACCATCGCCACGCGTGCAATCTTGACATTGCACTATAGTTATGCCACCAGATGGCATTGTCTCAGTAAAGTGAATTGAGCACATGGAGCAAGCAGACAGAGGAAGTATTCAATTTCAAACTCTGTGGCCTCCCACATAATGGTGCCGATCACATCCAAAAAAGACAGTGGACGCAGAAAGCCATGGTAAGGCAGTACAATTTTTTTTAAAAAAAATGTAGGGCAGCCATTAGTCTACAGTAGAAGAGACTTATGGTCTGATTCACAAATTTATGGGGGGACACCTTAACACAGGTGTGGGTAATTTCCGGTCCTACTTTCACAAAACCTTTTCTATGTGATCAGTTCAGACCTTTGGCAAAAACCTTTCTATGATAGCCTACTACTTGGGAAGGAATAAGGGGAGAGATTGAGAGAGAGAGAGAGAGAGAGAGAGAGGAGTGTAGGAAAGAGAAAAGGGATGGCAGAAAGAGAAAAGGGTGTCTCACTGATGTTTGGCTCTGGCCTTGCTCATCTCTGGCTTTGGCCTTGCTCAGTGCTGGCATGTAGCCCCCAACGGAAAAATGGTTACCCACCCTACCTTAACATGAGCTGTGTGAACATACGCTTATGTAACCCCTCCTCCATTTTTTGTAGAGAAGAATCCCACCAATTGTGTAACCATCTGGCCAATGACACAGGCGATGCTATTGGTTTGGCAGAGGCATGTGACCATTCATGGTCTCCCACCATGCTCTTTCCTGTCAGTGTGAACTGGCCCCATACCCTCAAGTCTTTAGCTCACAGTGGAGACTGGCTATTGTCACTGAGTAAAGGCTGCTGGAATTTTCCCCGCAGGTGAGCAGCTCGCATATGCATTCCTCCTATTAGAGTGGTGAACTGTTATCTACATCACCTCAATACAAAGCATTTTAGAGCAGCACTTGCACTTGGAGAAAGTTGCTTGACACATCATGAACACATATACCAAACCCAGTCATGTGATAAGAATTACCATGTGGAGCTATTTAGAGTGGCCTCCACATGGCAGACGTAATGTAAAGACCTGCACTTGCATTTCCATACTCCAAGTTAAAGATTATAAAAGATGTTCGCTACTCCTGCGTGTGCTCTATAATTCATTTGTTAATGGATTCCTCACCCGGAATTCTTGTTGTCTTTTCATGGCCACAGAAGGAAGAGATAGAATATCTCAGTGAAGCATCATTCATGAATGAAACCTACAGTTTCATGAGAACTTTGACCATATATCTCTATCAATTCCTCATTCATATTATGATTGGCTGGGATTTTTTCTAGAGAATAATCAGATTCTCACAGTTATTATAAGTTTTTACTGTGCAAATGCAGTTGCCTTACAGCAAGAAAAGGACATTTTGAAATGTTGACAAACAGGTGTAAATTCTATTTCATTGAGGTTTGTGAATACATTTAATTTTCTGTTTTTAAAAGATATCAATCTCCCACTAAATAGAAATATTTTATTTATTTTGTTGTATTTCCATGTGAGCGCACTACATGATCCAGCAGAGTATAAAAACATTAAGAGTGCAGTCCTACACAGAAGTAAATCTCATTGGGGAACAATGGGGCTTACTCATAGGTAAGTGGATATAGAATTAGGCTCACCATCTGCAAAGGAGGACAGGACTCATGCAACTTTAACAGTTGTAGAGAAAAGGGAATTTCAGCCAGTGTCATTTGTATGCCATTAGTTCCTGGTGAAATTCCCTTTTCATCACAACAGTTAAAATTGCAGGGGCCCTGCCTTCTTTTGTATATGGTCACTCTAGTATAGTGCCTGCAACTTTAACTGTTGTGATGAAGAGGGAATTTCACCAGGAACTAATTGCATACAAATGACACTGGCTGAAATTCCCTTTTCTCTATAACTGTTAAAGTTACATGAGCCCTGTCCTCCTTTTCATATGGTCATCCTATATAGAATGGCAGCCTAATGGTTGGATCCAGAGTTTCCATGAGTGAAATGCTGTACATGGAAGGCTCCTGCTGGAGGCAGTGGGCAAGCAGCTTTTCAAACCTTTCTCATTTCTTGCTACAGCCCCCTGTGCCCTTTGAAAAGCCTTTCCAAAGGGTTGAGGGCCTCTCTGGAGCAGTGTGCAAGCTGGTATGGGTGACTGCAGCAGGAAGTGGAAACTGGTGAAAATAGTTTCCTTGTACTTCCTCCAACAAGAGCCTCTAGAACATTTCAGTCCCTGCTAGGCATGGAAGGAAACCTTCTGTTTATGGAGGCTACACTTTGGATCCGTCCAAGAGTACATAAATAGAACAGCATCCCACCTAGGGTGACCAGATAAAATCCAGGTCAGGGCTCATGCAACTTTAACAGTTGTAGAGAAAAGGGAATTTCAGCAAGTGTCATTTGTATGCAATTAGTTCCTGGTGATATTCCCTCTTCATCACAACAGTTAAAGGTGCAGGCACTATACTAGAGTGACCATATACAAAAGAAGGCAGGCCCCCTGCAACTTTAACTGTTGTGATGAAGAGGGAATTTCACCAGGAACTAATGGCATACAAATGACACTGGCTGAAATTTCCTTTTCTCTACAACTGTTAAAGTTACATGAGCCCTGACCTGGATTTTATCTGGTCACCCTAATCCCACTTATCCAAAAAACTGAGAAATTATTTTGAGCCAAAATATTTTAGAATTTATTTATTGCATTTCTATACTGCCCAATAGCCGAAGCGCTCTGGACGGTTCACAAAAATTAAAACCATCAAATACTATTTCAGGTATAAAACAAACCATAATATAAAAAATACAATATAAAAGTACAATATAAAAACACAACCAGGATCAAAAACACCAGGGGGATGTCTATACGAGGTCGCATTTGCAGCTCAAGTCCCCAGTATCCCTCACGTGTACATCTGCTGGTTGTCTCCACATTCTCAACATGGGGGCTTTTTTTTTTAAGATCGATCGATCAATTGATCTAGATATATAATATTCAGCATCATATGAACACATTCCAAAACTGCAATTTCAGAAGACCCCTCATGGTGCAGTTCTATGGATTTGCTCCCTTTAGAAGGAAGCCTCAAACCTCGAGGGCTTCTGCATATCCAATGCCCTGCTGGGCTGCTTCCAGCAGGGTAGGAAGAGCAACAGAGACAAATTTTGATTCTCTGTCCTCCTTTAAGTAAATGTTTTCCCTAGGGAAGAGGCCCTGGTGTTGGCTGGGCCAGGGCTGGAAAGGCCATAGGATTATTCATATCATGGCCCCTCCCCTCCTCACCCGCTGGAACTCCCTCCTTTTCCTTCCCTCCGAGACCAAATTTGCAAATTTGGGAAGCAGCTGCCATGGGAATCAGAACTCAGAGTCCGCCTCCTGAGGTCATAGCAGTATCTAGATCTTTGGGAGAGGGATTCTGAACAATTGTATGGTCCCCGGGACGCTCTCCCGGGGATCATAGGACTGGTCTCTATATTCACTTGAGTGTTATGAGTTCTATCTATATAGGAAGAAATTCAGCAGAGGAGAACTTTGTAAGCAGCTCAAATTCTTTCTCCCCATGTTATCTTAGCTGATGAGCCATTAACCATATCCGTATTGTAAAAACACATTCAGTATAGCTGAATTTAGTAGTGCTCAGTGAAAACTCTTGTAATATTAATTGGTTAAAATAATAGGTAAAGAGAAGGCTAATTGCTCATAGGGTCTTTCCTGTGATTTTTTTTTAAAAAAAAAACATAGTGGTTGCTGAGTTGATGCAGGGGATCCAGGCAATACCTTCCTGCTAGCACATGTATTGCAGGAAAACTATGTTTTGAGATGCTGGGTTTTAAAAAAAATAATATATCTATTGACTTGGATCCAAAACACCATGACCAGAGTACATGAGAAAATAGGTCAGGAGTTTACAAAAATGGAATAAATACAATAATTCTAATAAAAGTCCTTAACTGAAATTAAAAGAACATAACAATAAAATGTTAAAACCCATGTAAAATGTGACATGGCCACCACAAAAACCATCTTTATCTCAAGAATAACCAGCCAATCCCCTTTATTCAGAAAGAAAGGTTTTCAAACCTTTCTTAAACACCTCCAAACTCTCAGTCAACCACAGTGGGGGGAGGGGAGTGAATTCCATAGCTGAGGGACAAGGTCCTGGAATGCACGATGCCAGGACACCACGATCCATGAAGTAGAGCGGGTCAGGAAGGCCTGACCCATGGATCTGGTGGCCCGCACCGGAACATACCAGGACAAAAGGGAAGAAAGGTAAGCTGGGTGGTGCAACTGAAGGGCCTTAAAGGCCAGGAGTAAGATCTTAAATTGGGCCCTGGCCTTCAACAGAAGCTAATGCAAGGCCCTACGAAGGGAAAGAGGTATGGGCAAATCGGGGGAGGTCTAGAACAGTCCTGACAGCACTGTTCTGGACCAGGATCAAAGGGCAGAGAGAGGAAAGACAAAGACCCACTACTAGACTATTACAGTAATCCAGGCTTGAGACAACCAAGGCCCGAACCTAGAGGTCCACAGTCGTCTGAGATAGGAACCAGCAAATCTAGTGGAAGTTCAATAGATGGAAATTGCAGGCCCTTGCTGTGTTCTCAATAAAGGAACACAGTGAGAGACGGTCATCCACCAGGACTCCCAGGATCCTAGCAACAGGGCCTGGGACCAACTGGGTACCTTGAAGACAGAAAAAAGGGAAGGAGGGGAAGGAGGGGAAGGAGGAAGGGTGGTCAGGGCTGAAAATCAAGATTTCAGTTTTATTCATGTTCAGCTTGAAGCGGTGAGCAGACATCCATGAAGAAATTTCCAGCAGGCAGTTTCCATACAGTGCTATAAAATGTACATTCTATAGCAGTTCTTATATTCCTTGTGGAAATGCCGCCCTGTTTATCTCAGAAATGATCTGGGTTTGCAAGCCTTCCATTTGAGTTCTCAAGGGGTTTTGTGAGTACTCACAGGACATACTTGCAAAACTTAGATGGCAGACATCCTTCCCTGCCAGTTCATCTTCCTCCCTAATCAAGCAAAAAGAAATCCTTCCCTTTGTGAGGGAGAGGAAAGAAATTCCCATTGGGAGGGAACCCCACCTCACATGTCACTTTTCTTTAGCTGCATGAAATGTCAGTTGCAGTTGTAGGTCACCTCTTCTGGACTGTGCAGAATTGCCATCCATTTGCTGTTGGGGTGGTGATGGCTTGTCTTGCATGTCCCACAATCCCCAAGTGTAAATGATTAAACCATGGTGTGAGCCCCAGCTTGAGCCAGGCCAAGCTCAAAGGGGGTTGGGCCAAACTGAATTGGAGCTTCATATTTGAAAGAGGAGACTTTATGCTTCATGCTCCCCACCTTTGAGTATTTATCACACCCCTTAGAACATCAACTTTAGATTTACACCCTCTTTGCTCATGGCATGTTTTGCCACTTCTTGCACAAAATTGTACAGAATAGGGAAGCAGCACAAGCTAGATTGAATAGATGCATAATAGTTACTGTACTGTTCTCTGATTTGAATAAGAAAATATGACAAAGACTTGTTGGAGTAGATTCGTGTGTGTGTGTGTGTGTGTGTGTGTGTGTGTATGATCCTGTTCAGATGACACTCTAAGCCATAGTGGTTAAGCATTTTGAGCTAAACATGGCTTAGCGTATTGTGTGAATCATGAGTTAACATGTCATGTGAACCAATCCTAACCATGATTGCTGCATAACCATGGTTTAAACACACTAACCATTTCTTTTAAAGGAGTTAGTGGCCTAACCATGGCTTAGTATGTTGTCTGAAAAGGCCCAATATAGGAAACCACACGCTACAATGCTAGGATAATGAACATGTAAAATTACAATTTGGCAAATTATGCTCTAATCAAAACTGCATAACCACTGTTGCTTAGAAGTGTCCTGAACATGCATTATACATGGAAATTATATGGAAAATTTCACGCAATCTCATTTTAACAGATCTCAATTCCAAATCTATAGATTCTATTTTTTAAAAGTGTTTGATGATGTGATGCAAAGCACTTGCAATAAATAAGTAATTCAATAAAGATTCAATATTTCATTACCTGAGGAATTAAAAATGTATTATCCCAAAATATTCCTAAATCTCCACATTAAGAAACAAAAGCATAAGCACATGATTGAAGAAAAGCAAGGTAAATAATCTGACACATCAAGGCTCTCAAATGTATGGAAAATGAAACACAACAGAGTCTCCAAACACCAAATAGTCCATTTTAATATACTATACAACATATACTTTTCATTATAGCTGTACTTGCCAACATAGCAGAACCTGATTCTTCAAATTGTTTCCATTTTAAACCATGTTTCTGAGGGACTTTTAGCACTGCTCTAAAGAAGAGAATATATCACATTCTCAACATGGAGGCCTTTTTTTTAAAGAACAATGTTAAAAACTTTCGTTGTGCACAAATGAAGAGTTCAATCTATTACCTTATAAACCTCAGTATACTTAAGACTTTCTTTCCATCTGTATCAAGGCAGGGTTTAATTACACATGCAACTATTACAAATGCTCAGCTAAGAAAATGCACAATTCAGAATTTTTAAATTTGAACATTGGAAATTATCCACGTAGCTCAAATAAATCCAGAAGAGTCACATGACTGGAGCACTACTGAAACAGAGAGAGTTAAAGCTAAGATCAATCTATAAAACAATCAATTCCACTACACATATGTGCCAAATTTGAGATCGATCCCTCCAACTCTCTTTTTTTTATATTTTTTATTTTATTTTCAAACATAATACAACATAAACAACATAAAATACAATATATAACCACCTCCCCCCGTGCTCCCCTCCCCCCAGGAGACCTTCAATTATTCATTATTCTTCTTTCCAAAATTGTAAAGACTCTTTTGAAGGTATTTGCCCCATCCCCGTTCTTTATACATATTCCAAAAATGGGCTCCATATATCTCCAAAATCATTCTTACTGGACATTCCCCTCTTTATTTTCATTTTACACGTTAGCTTATCATTAAGTGCCATGTCCCATATTTCTTTATACCATTCTTCTATATTATATATCCCTTGCCTTTTCCAGTTTTTAGCAATCATTATTCTGACGGGAGCCAGGAGGTTGTTTATCAATTCTCTCTTGTTTATATTTTCATTTCCTTTATCCCATATTGCTAGTAGAGCCAGCTTTGGGCTTAATTCCAGTTTACTTCCAATTATTTCACTTATTTCTTTGAACACCCTTTCCCAATTTTTTTGTACGTGTTCATAGCTCCACCACATATGAAAATAAGTTCCAACCTCCTGACACCCCCTCCAACAATTCTTGGACACTTTTTAAACTATCTGATGAAATCTTACCGGCGTTAAATACCATCTCCATACTGTCTTATAATAATTCTCCTTAATTCTAATCGACAAAAGCTTTAACATTCTTGCATCCCATATCCTCCCCCAGTCATATTCATTAATTTGTTCCTTTAAATCATCTTCCCAAATCATTTTAAGAGAGTCTCGATATTCATCATCCTCTATCAGAATTCTATATATTTCACTAGCCAAACCTTTTTTAATTTTAATTACTTCTTTCTTTCCTCTTGATTCAATTAAATCTTCAAATCTTGTATTATTTCTACATTTCTTATTTATCTTTTTCCATTCCTGTGTCCATTTTTTCCAATTGTAAGCATTTGAACCAAGCTATCTTTTGTCCTTTTAACAACTCTCTGATTTGCACCTTATCTATCATTCTTTCCATCCAATTCCTTAACTTAATAATTTCCTGATCCTTCAGACTCCCTTCCAACTCTACTTTTAAATTCCTTGGGAAGTTTCCCACTACTACCACTGGGGCGAGTGGAGAGTCTCCTGGTATTAACTTTCCTTTAACTTTCTCCCAGATCTCTAGAATATTTTTCAGCAAGGGGTTGTCCAGTCCCCTCAAACCTTTCTTTTGAATTTTAATAAAAAAAAATATTTTGCAATTTGAAATCTAGTTCCCCTGTTTGCATTTCTAACCATTCTAAATCTTCCTCCCCTAATATACTATTTATAACATATCTTAACTGATTAGCAATATAATAACTCTTTATATTTGGAAGTCCCAAACCACCTTTCTTTTGTGTCTTATACCATAACCCTTTATTACTCCTAGCTCTCTTATCTCCATTGCAATAAGCGTTAATCATATTTTGCCAGCTCTTTAACTCAACTTCCAATATTTTAATCGGCAGCATTCTAAACAAAAAATTAATCTTAGGTAATATCTTCATTTTAATAACCGCTATTCTACCAAACCAAGAATGTTTTAATTTTCTATATACCTCTAACTTTTCCCCTACCTGTTTTTTCAAACTTGCAAAATTAATTTCCTCTAACCTATCTAAATCTTTTGCAATATTAACTCCTAAATAACGTACTATATTTTTAAGCCTAAGACCTAACTTAACTTTACCTTCCTCCATCTTCTCTTTGTTATAATTAAATAACATCATTTCTGACTTCCCCCAATTAACTTGTAGACCAGTAATCTCCCCAAATTCTCTCAAATGCTTCTTAATCAACTCCCCAATCTCCAGGGGATCTTCTAATGTCAGTAATGTGTCATCCGCAAACATATTCATTTTAATCTTCTCCTTCCCTCCTATCCCCTTCAATCTTACATCCTCCCTTATAACATTTGCCAAAATTTCTATCACTATCGCAAATAAGATCGGTGAAAGTGGACAACCTTGTGTAGTTCCTCGAGCTAGTGTAATCTGTTGTGTTAACCCATCATTAACCATTATTTCTGCTTTATTATTTTTATACAACTGATCCATCACTCCCATAAATTTATCTCCAAGCCCAAATGTTTCCAAAATTGTTTTAAGTGCTGGCCATTCCACGCAATCAAAGGCTTTGAATATATCCAATGCTAACAAACCTGCTTTTAAATTCCTTTTTTTAATAATATTGATTATATTTAAAACTCTTCCAATTAAATTAGGCATTTGCCTTCCTGAAATAAATCCACATTGATCTTTTCTAATATATTTATGTATAAACGTACTCATCCTTTTTGCCATTATTGCCGTAAAAAATTTTGAGTCTTGATTTATTAAAGATATTGGTCTGTAAGATGCTAGATCCGTCAGATCCTTTCCTGATTTCGGGATTAATATAATCAAGGAGTGATCCCAGGATGGCAGGGTCTTTCCTCCTTCTATTATTCTGTTAAATAATTTTTTCAATCTTGGTATTAAAATTTCTCTAAAAGTCTTATAATATTCTGGCCCCAAACCATCCATTCCCGGAGATTTTCCTCCTTTTAATTTATCAATAATTCCTTCTATTTCTTTCTCAGTAACTAATCCTTCCATATAATCCCTATCTTGCCCCTGTAATCTTATTTTCCAATTCCTCTCTACATATTCCAATACCTTTACCTGTGAACCCATATCTGATGTATATAATTCTCTATAAAATTCCTGAAATATATTTAATTTATCCTTCATTAAATTACAATTTTTCCCTGTCTTATCTCTAATTGTCCCTATCATATTCTTAGCCTTTTGTTGACTGAGTGGACCTAGCCAGCATCTTCGAATTTTTATTACTATATTCAAAAAAATCCCTCCTTAAATATAGCAAATCCCTCTGGACTTGTTCTAACTCTTCTTTCTCTAATTCCTTTTTCTTAGCTTGAATTTGGGCAAATAGGCATTTATTTTTTGTCTCTCTTAGCTTCTCCTCTAAATCCCTTACCTTCTTTTCAATCTTTTTATTTTGTGCATCCTGTTGTTTTCTTAGGGTACACATTTCCCTAATACAAATCCCTCTTACCACTGCCTACATAGCGTCCCATATTAACCCATGCGAGTTTGAGTCCTTTTCATTAATTTCCCATATTTCCTGCATTTCTTTTTTTATTTTCCCCACTATATTTTTATTATTTAATAACCTTGTATCCATTCTCCATCTCCTAGCTTGTTTATAATCCTTCTTCATTTTAATATCCATCAACATTAATGCGTGATCGGTGACTAATTACCCCAATAGCAGAATCTATAAGTTTAGACATCATATTCTTTGACACAAAAATATAATCAATCCCAGAATAACTCTTAAACCTTGGTGAGTAGAAGGTATATTTCCTTTCTTCCCCTTTTATTACCCTCCACACATCCATTAATTCTTATCCCTCCATTAATTTGCTTAACCTCATCCTCCCACCACTCTTAAGATCTCTTAATATGTTATCCCTGTCTTTCCCTTTATCTAATACCATATTAAAATCACCTGCCATCACAATGTTCTTTTTACCCACTTCTCCCACCGCATTAAAAACTTAATCGAAGAATTCCATTTGTTTCCCATTTGGAGCATATACATTGATCAATATATATTCCTCCTCCCCCACCATTCAAGAAATTATAAGAAATCTTCCCGCTTCATCCTTCTTCACCCTTTGTATTGTAATACCACATTTTTTAAAAAATTATTATCGCTACGCCTCTCACTTTAGAAGTACCAAACGACTTTTCATAAACGCCCACTTCCCTCATCCGAAGCTCATTTATGCCCTCCTTTGTTTGATGAGTTTCCTGCAAAAAAATTACATCTGGTTTCTCTTTTTTTAATAACATTTCTATTCTCTTCCCTTTTATAACAATTCCTAGCCCTTTAACATTTCATGTTGCAACCCTTAATTTATTTTCCATCTCTCTCTTTCACACAAAACTCTAAATTGGTCTCCCTCTGTGACACACATCCCCCCTCCCTCCCCCTCCCCCCCACACTTACCCCCCATCTTCACCCCCCTCCTCACCAGACCTTTCTGGGCAATGGCCCCAATTATTATTAGAACTTTTCGGGGGGGGGGGGGAGAAGCAACCCAACATTCCCGGAGCAAAAATCTGACCCTCCCCTCCCTTATAATCTCTTCTTATCCCTATTACAATAATATTTCTTCATTGAATGCTTCCTCCTACAGTGCCTTCCTCCTGCTTTGTTTCTCCAACATCCATGGGATCAACTAAACCCAGCTTCTCCAAAAGATCCATCCCTTGCTCACTTGATGTTATTCTATGTTGTTTCCCTTTCCACATAAATCTCAAAAAGACTGGATACCCCCAACTATATGTTATCGATCTCTTCCGCAACGCCACTGTACACAGTCTAACACTCTTCCGCCACTGCACAGTTTGAGGGCATAGATCCTGATAAACCTCGATTGGTGTTGCTTGTAGCATCGGCTGGCCTTGACGTCTAATTGCTTGCATTAACTTTTCTTTCTTGTAATAGTTGGCAAATTTAACAATTATATCCCTTGGGAGTATCCCCTTCTTCTTGTAGCCCACTCTGTGGATCCTCTCGATATCCGCCATCTCCCAAGTTTCCTGAGGTTCGACTTCTTTAATCCATGCCAAAATTGTGTCTCTTAGAGCCTTAGGGTTCTCCCCCTCCCTCTCTCCAAAAGATCTAATTCAAATGTTGACTCTCCTGTCTCTATCTTCCAAGGCAATTAAATGCAAGTCCATCTCCTTCAAATGCTCCCCCTGCTGCTTGCTATCTTCCTGCAGCTTCCCAGTCTCCCTTTCCAACTTCTCCACACTTTCCACCACAGTTTGAAGGTCCGACATAAATTCAATCTGTGAGTCCTTAATTCTTTACATTAATCTTTCCTTTTGCTTCAGCAAGGCCGCCTCTAACACTTTCTGAAATTTATCCATTAAATCATCTGATGTCTCTGCTTGACTCTCTTTGGCCACTTTAGGAACTGCACCTGCCACTTTAGGAACTACGCCAGATTTAGAGCTTTTGGAATGACTTGGAGATGTTTTTCTGGCCTTGTCTGAAGGCTGCGTTTTGTCCGGCATTTTGTCTGGCATGATTCCAGAAACTATAGTGAGCCAAAGCCAATTCCTATCTGATGGATGATCTTTCGACAGCCTGCTCCAGGCGGGGGCACTGGACTTTTCACCTTTTTGCTTTCTTTTCATAAAGCTAAACTCATAAATCCGCACCCCTCACCTAAATCTTCGCTGTCCGCCTCAGATATCCTCTTGGCTCTTATCAAACAAGTACATTTCGGCTTCTAACACTTTCGGCTGGAGGTTAAACATCTCTTTTCCCACTTATAATCGCTTCCGTCTCTCCCTCCAGTCTTATCAGTCAGCCTTACTTCTCCCAATTAAAATCCATTAATTACCATTACTGATCGCCTGCCAGAGTTCTCTCTCTGCTGATACCGCAGCTATCCAGCAGTTTCGTTCTCCACAGATACAGCAAAGCTTCCGGACCCGAAATCAGATTAACAATCCATTCTCTCCAAATAGGGATTTTATAATTATTTTGATAGCTTCTTAACGAGAGCAAGAGAGTTCCGACTTCACTCCATGCCCGTTAGGCCACTCCCCCCGATCCCTCCAACTCTCAATTTTATATGAATTTATTAAAGATCGTGCAACAGCAGGTTGACCGGGCTTCCATGTTTCTCAGTAGATCAGAACAGTGGAGGGAAGAGGGTGCCCTGGCAGGTAAGGAGCGTGAGGGGGGGAGGAGGTCTGATCCTCTGATCTTATCTAAACTGGATCGGGTCCTTTTGGACCGGTTCAGATCAGATCGGATGATCCAGATGCCGGGATCGGAATCGGATAATTTTATCCGATTTTGGCTGGATCGGGTCCAGATCGTGGATTGGACCCGATCTGGTGCACATCCCTAATTTAAAGCATAAGATTTCACTCTTATTTGTACGCCATATAACTGCTTAGTACATCATATAAGTCTTGGAACCAATTTATGATCGTGTATAAGTATTTGGTTATTATAATTTGCTGTCTACAATGAACATTTACATCTATCTATCATCTATCTATCTATAATAATGGATACTACAGTAGTAATTTTAAATATAATCACTAGCTTGGATGTCATGCTTTGCAGGTCAAGATAAACTGATATTATAGCAAAATGGGATAATGCATGCAGTTAATTAAAAATCAAAGTTAGGAAGCAGGCATTATTGATCTCCCACTGGCAATAGCTATAGGTGTCTTTACAAATGTTCCATCTGTTTTGCTCAGCATTTCTTGGTGAAGCTTTACTCATTAAAATGTCTGGTTTAATTTTTGTTATGATTATTTTGTATTAGAGGAGGAGGAGGAGGCTGTGTTTGCACAAACCATAAGCCAGGATTCTAGAAAATCCTGGCACTGTTAATGAGCAGGCTTGCTGGTATGTGCTTCCCTTCACTCCTATTTGGCTCTTCCTCCTAATGAGACCTGGTTCAGTAACCAGGAATTCACCAGCAAGAATAAGCTTAGCACTCCCAAACCAGTCAGGAATAGTAAATCAACTTCAGACCCTGTTTTAGACTCTGGTTTGTTAAAGGATGGACAAACCCAGTTCAGGCATAATGCTAAGCTTTTTCCTGATGGTGAGAACCTGGTTATTGAAGTTACTTCTGCTGAGGGGATCAGGCAATGTACATTAGCAGACTTGCTCATGAATTATATGCTAGGATTCTCCGCAATTCTGGCTTATCATTTTGTGTGAATGAAATAAGCGATGATTATCACCATGTAGATCTATGGCAGCCATTTAAGAAAGATTTGAAAACAAGCATAAATTGCCTCATCCTTCTAGCCTTGAAGCCTAGCCCTGGAAACCATACTTACTGCTGAATGTTTTATTTTACATTTCTGTAAGGCAGATCTTTTCTTTTAAACTCTTAGAAACAAATCAGTATAATAGAATTTCAGCCTGGTAAGCAAACCTATTTTCGTTTTCTCATTTCATAGTGTTAGCTGAAATCGGTAAGAATTTAGATCCCTTGAACATCCTTTGAATCACTTTTGGGTCATCCCTCCCTCTATTTATGTGTGTTACATATCCTTGACGCCTTTAAAACATTTAGAGATGTGCCTGGTGAATTTTTGCCAAGATTTGCTGAACTTAAGACCTTTTCCTGCCCTGCTTGCTTGGGCAGGGGGAGGAGGTTGCGAGCGGGGATGGGGTGAGTCGACGTGGAAGCCTGCAATTGGCAGGCTCCGGGTGGTGCCACTGGAAGGAGGAGGGATCTGGAGGCTATTTAAGGCCAGGACCCCTCCAGTTCTCCACAGCTTGCTGCGCGGCTCTGCAGCAAAGCAAGAAGCAGCGGAGATCGGCAGAGACCCGGCGAGGGATCAATAGCAGCAGCAGAGAAGTGGCGAGGGATGGAGAAGACCCAAACTGAGCTGCTGCGGCGGCCGAGCTGCGTGCCAAAGGCTGAGCGGGTGGCCGGTGCGAAGAATGGAGCCCGTCGAAGAGCTGAGGCAGTGGCTTACCTGGCAACGGAGCGGATACGATCGGCGGGGTCAAGCAGGCGGCAGTCCGGAAGGCTCAGCGGCAGCCACTGTGCTCGGAGGAGCAGGCGGCTGGGTCGAAGAAACCAGAAGTTCCGGCATGCAGTGGCTGGGAGCGAGCTTTCAGCCCACAGAGCAGAGCAGCGCGGCAGCAAAGAGGGCAGTGATCTCGGAGGGGACGGCAGCGGCCGGCCCCTTGCCCGCATCTCATCGACTCCACTAGGCTGGGAGGCCAGCAGGTTTTCTCGGGGCGGTGGGGGAGAGCAGATGGACGTTGGTGGCTAGGACAGGGCTGGAGCTTTGGAACTTGGAGAAGGGTTTGGGATTGGCTGGAGGTTTTCAGATGGGAGGTGTTTCCAGGCTTTCCCTGTAAGAAAGGTGGTAGTCCAGCAGACAAGCCCTGTTTGCTTACCTTTGCCAGAGGACAGCAACGCCTAGCACCCCTTTGTACTTGCATTTTGAGGGTGTTTTGCACCAATAGGCTCAACAGCCTCAGTGGCCCTGAGGTTTGCCCAATAATGTTTAGGGTTCTGGGCTAAGCCAAGCAGGAAGGTGTAGCGGCTAATATTTACCTGGAGTCAGGAGATTTTGGGTTCTTGTCCCCACTCAGACACGAAAACTTTCTGGGCGGATTTGAGCCAGTAACAGACTCTCAACCCATCCTCCCCCTGATAGGTTGGTGATACTCTTATGGGGTAGTGATCTATGTGCATTTAGTCTGTGGAGCCCTTCCCTGATTCTTTTATATCACATCCCAGGCAAAGGCTACTCCTTTAGGGATTATTAGTTTTCCTCTTTAATCAGCGTTAAGGATATTGTATTTTCTAGTCTTACTGGATTCAGTAAATTTTGGGTATGCGTAACCTAACAATGCCACCCATAAAAGGGATAGGAGGTAAGAAAGGAAAAGGCAAAGCCCCAGTACAGTCATCGAAGCGGAAAAGGCTTGTGGAGAATTCATCATCAGAAGAGGAATTAGACCCTAATATGTCCAATCTTCTAGCTCGGCTTCAGAATTTAGAAAAAGAGAAGGGTATTCAAGTTCCCCCCATACCTGCCACGCGGCATCCTCATAGTAGGTTGACCAGAAAGAAAAGGCAGGATGATTTATTGGAATCTATTTCAGCCAGGTTAAAAGTGGTGGAGGCATCCTCCAGCGGGTCCACAGGAAATACGCAAGTCCTTGATGCGAGTGCAATCCCGTCATCTACACCATCCCAGGACAACATACAGGGAGCAGCGGCTGCTTTTGAACCAGTCCTGCCGGCTGACCTACCAGTACAGGGAGCAGTGCCCTTGGGACAAGGTGAGCAGCATGCGCAACTCAGTACAACGCAATCCCAGGTTGTTAACACTGTTCCTGCTCACTGGGGTTGGTTACCATGGCTAGCCGGGATGGGCACACATGCTTTAGGGAATATTACGCCCCCATTCAAGATTTCTCCGGCTCACGTGGAAACAAGCACACCCAACTTTGGGGCATCTGTGCAGCAACAAGTTAATTTAGGAAGCGCAGGACTTGCCACAACACCTGAGCAAAATGTTTCAGGGAGTTTGCACCCTGTGGCCAGTGCACAGCCTCCACAGGCTTCAGATGCAGCAGTTGCTTGTGCGAGTGTCTGGCAAGGGCCGGCCGGTGCTACCGGGTCTAAACTACCTCAGGAGGGGCATGACCCTTATGCGGGTGCTAGCAGTGATTCCATTCCCACGGGTAGCACATCTGCACCTTTGGGTTATCATCTCCTCCCTGCTACGAGGGAGAAGATTTGCAAGGGAGAATATATAGATATATTTTCTCTCTTGTTTCGCGAACAGGAGAGCTCAGAAAAAGAAAAGGGTGTGGACAAGGAAGCGGAGAGGTTTAAAAAGAAACAGGTCGTCCGCACTTGGGCAAATTGGCTGCCCAGTTTTCTCATTTATATGGGCATGCTCTGGACATCATTCTGCCACAAACTGCTTTAAAAATAAGGGTGGAAAATAGTCCAACAAGGAAGAACAGCGTGCTGGACATCCCGGGGGACAACAACCTCCTTCCAAAGGGACCCAGTCCGGTCAAAATTGAACCCCTTAATAAACTACTCGCTTTATACCCCAAGCTGAGTGAAGCAAGGTATCTCCGGGCTGGCTTTCAGGAGAGATTCCGTATCCCTTTTCAAGGAATTAGGCGAGGGTCATTGTCTAGGAATCAAAAATCGATTGACGTATTGGAATATATCGCCAGGGAAAAGATAGAGAAAGAGGTACGGGCAGGAAGGGTGCTGGGTCCATTCCCAGCCCCTCCTATCCCTCATTTACAAGTATCCCCCCTGGGCATAGTCCCCAAAAAAGCACCAGGGGAGTTTAGGTTGATATATAACCTCTCCTTCCCAAAGGGTACCTCTGTTAATGACTCTATCCCGCAAGGCTTGAGCTCTGTTAGATACGCTTCATTCGATTCTGCGGTAGGCATGGTACGGAAGAACAGTGTTGGGGCCTTGATGGGAAAATGTGATATAAAAGCGGCCTTTCACATTTTGCCCATCCACCCCAAGGACTTTGATTTACTGGGGTTCTGTTTTCAGGGACAATTTTATATTGATCGTGCCTTGCCAATGGGATGCTCTGTTTTGGGTGCTATGTTTGAAATGTTCAGCTCTTTTTGGAATGGGCCCTCATTTTGAGGGCGGGAACAACGGATGTCATTCATTATCCGCACTGTGCCCACGCGATGGGCATTTTCAGCGCACTTTGCAAAGAGCTGGGCGTTCCGCTGGCGCAGGAAAAAACAGAGGGCCCTACCGCAGTGATCAAGTTCTTAGGCATAGAATTAGATTCTACACAGCAGTGTTGTTGCTTACCAAAGGACAAGCTACGCACGCTGCGTACAAAATTGAAGATCATCATGCACGATAAAAAGGTTTCACTTAAGCAGTTACAGGAAGTGGTGGATCATCTGAATTTTGCATGCAAAGTAATAGCCCCCGGGCCTGCCTTCTTGCGTCACTTAAGCTCAGCCATGTCCGGTCTGCGCATGCCACACCATAGAACCCGTGTCACTCGGGATATGTGAGCTGACATGCAAGTTTGTTGGATTTTCTCGAACAATACAATGGCATATCCTTTGGAGGC
The DNA here is from genome assembly GCA_029215795.1 of Anniella stebbinsi. Classification (NCBI taxonomy): domain Eukaryota; kingdom Metazoa; phylum Chordata; class Lepidosauria; order Squamata; family Anniellidae; genus Anniella; species Anniella stebbinsi. The sequence goes on from JARDYH010000003.1 coordinate 55,440,137, forward strand.
GAGAGCTTATGGTGGAAGCCGAACTCAGATACATTCGGATGCTTCCGTCTCATGGAGCTTTGGCGTCATTTGGAGGAACAAATGGCGCGTGGAGCGCTGGCCCGAGGATTGGGTCTCCGAGGGCCTGTGCAAGGACCTCACTTTTCTGGAGTTGTTCCCGATAATTGTGGCAGTGCATTTATGGGTGGCAGACATGGCTAATTCTACGGTGTTGTTCTGGTGTGACAATCAGGCCACCGTGCAGGTCATTAATTCCTTGTCTTCACATAATCCTCGTGTCATGAACTTAGTGAGGGCTTACCTTGCACTGCTTGAAACACAATATTCTTTTCAGGCAAAGCATATACCTGGTCTGAATAATGATATAGCGGACGCTTTGTCACGACATCAGGTACAGAGATTCCGGGAACTGGCTCCCAGGGCTCTCCCAAGGCCGGAGATCATGCCACCAACTCTTCGGTTGATAGGAAGGAAGAGATAGATCAGGCCATATGGCAGTCCTTGGCGCCTAGCACCAGATCGGTCTATCAAAAAGCAGGTAGGGAGTTCCAGGCGTTTCATTTAGATAATCACCTCCAGCTTCAATGGCCCATACCGGTGGAGCATGTCCTCCAATTTGCATTTGTGCCAGGAAACGTGGTCTCGCAGCACGTACGATATCGCTTAAGCTGGCTGCTTTAGCATTTATCGCAAAAGCACAAGGCATGGCGAATGCGCGTCCGACTTTCGCATTCGTAGGTCTTTGAGGGGTTGGGAGAAGGAAGCTCCATGCGTTCCTGATGCCAGGCACCCAATGTCCCCTGATATTCTAATCGGCTTGCAGGCTCATTGGCCGGTCCTTTGCCACTCGCAATTCGAGTCGGTACTTTTTCATGCTGCAACTTTGACTATCTTTTTGGTGCATTCCGGATATCCGAGGTGCTAGCATCCTCAAAGGGAGATAGGTCTTCCAGTGCCTTCCAGTGTTCCAGTCTAGACGCACGCATGGTTCAGCTTCACCTCAGACAGTCCAAAACGGACCAGATGGGTAAGGGATGTTGGGTTAGCCTTTTTTCCTGCCACCAACCCGGAGCTATGACCAGTAAGAGCCTTGTCAGCTTTCATGGCCCTGCGAGGGTCCGCTGCAGGTTTTCTATTTTGCCACACGGCTTCCCCACTAACCAAGTACCAATTTTGGGCAATCACAAGGAAGGCTCTCAATGCCTTAGGCTTGCCCTCAGCAACGTTTGGCACGCACTCCTTCCGCATTGGGGCAGCTTCCACCGCAGCTTCTCTTGGGTTCTCCTCTACGCAGATTCAAACACTGGGCAGATGGCGCTCTTCAGCATTCAAGTCTTACGTGAGGCAAATGGCTAAATAGGGACTAAGCTGCAAGTGCTAACGTCTTCGTGTTTATTTTAGATCTGTCAGTGGCTAATGCACCTGTGCGGGTTTCCATATGCAGCCACAGCATGGTCTTTTGGGCCAGCAAGCGGGCGTCCAGCTCCAGCTTTGGATCGCAGCTCAGCTTGAGTCAGCACGCTACCATCCGTTGGCTCAGGAAGTGTGGTATGCGGTGGGAGAATCTTGCACCCACCTTGCTGCAGCATCATTCCGCTTCGCAACCCCCGCAAATTTTGCTTATTCATCTGGGGGGGGAATGATTTGGGCCTGCTGAAAGGCAAAGCGCTTATATTGCATGCTTTGGTGGATTTCTAGCAATTGTGCCAGCTATGGCCAGGCATTTGGATCATATGGTCCTGCATTCTGCCCCGCTTACATTGGAGAGTCAGTTACGACCCTCTCGCTTCGGAAAGGGCCCGGAAGCGGGTCAATACCGAGATTTTCAAATCGCTGCTGCAGCACGGGGACGTTAGCATCCAGCATCTTAATATTAACCGTTCTCGGAGGTACACCTGTCACAGCTGGTAATGATCTGTTTTTGGTTTTTGGTAGACCTGCAAAGGGGCCTCCATGAAGTAATTCTTCAAGGGGGAGGGGGAGGGGGAGACTAAGATAAGACTTGTCTCCCCCTGTGGCGGTAGGTGCGGGCATTTTTATGCTAGATTAATGGTGAGCATTCACTGGCACTGTTCGGGTGATTGGTAAAGCCTGAGGCCAACCACTGAGAGCCCTGCGGCATCAGTTGGGGGGATAGGGCTTACCTTTGAGGTCAACCCTTCTCGTCTACTCGGAGCCCTGCGGCACGAGGGGGATGACACCGGAAGACCTCCCACCTCATAACAAGGAAGCTTGGGGGGCGGCGAAAGTACAGGCGCCGCTTTCTGGGCTGTGAATGTCTCGCCCGATCCCCACAATGGCCTGGTTGGCCATGGCAAATGCCTGCTTAGGTTCTCCTCCCCCTTTTCTTGCTTAACTGCTGAATAAATAAAGTGACCCATGTTTAATCCCAACTGTTGTGTCGACCCTTTATTTCTCATCCCTCGCTTCGCAATCATAAGTTAAACAACCTGTACAAGCGAGCTATTTGTTCACAATGAAGTAAGGCTAATTTTGAAATATGCTGGAGTTATGTCTCTCCAGCCACTATTGCTTGCACTACCATTCAATGTGAATGAACTTTTGCTGAATCGGACCCTTACTTTGGGTCTGGATCTATCTAATTTACTTTGCATATATTTCCATTAGTCCTTGCTCTTTTGCATAACCTCTAAACTTTCCTTTTTAAAAGACACAAACAAAAACACGGCTACATGTTCTCTGAAGTCTATTATCATCTTTAAGTCTTTAAGCAGTTTCCTGCTTAATGTCATAGAGCTTTTAAGAAACAAAATATCAACACCCATTATATATAGATATGTGTTGGTATGTGTTGCAGAGCAGTTATCTTCAAATTATTAACAAATGGTGTAGCAAGCCAGTGTTCCATCAATACCACGAGTAACCAATGCAAGTGTAAGGTATACAGAACCAGAGGAAATGTTTTCGACAGATAACAACTGCCACCAGCTCCTTGAACAATAGTGTCAGCTTATCTCCTGGTGTGGGTTTTTTCCCCTAATTACCTTTTCCACAGTGGAAAGCAAGCAAGCTAAGGTTTTCTTTTTAACAAACGATTTGCAGGAAACGTACAAGATGTAATTCATCTAGTCTTATGCACTCATACCATTCAGTAAAGAACCTGAAAGTTTATATCCTTACTGTACCTGAGAAGTTGTTTAAAATGGACCAGTAACTTTATGCGAGCCCCATTTTTATTCCTTCCAGAAGGACTATGCCATGCCATATTCTGGAATCCCAGACCTCTCCTACTTCTAATTTACTGACACAAGTACAACACAGACATTGTTCTTTGGACTACAATTCCCACAGACTACATAGGGCCCTGACAGAGTTGCCACCTTTAGTGGCCCTTTCAATGGTAATGTGAGAGAGAGCCTTCCCAGTACCTTCTCCCAGGATATGGAACTCCCTGCCAAGGAAGGCTATATGGGTTGCTTCTTTGCTGTTCTTCTGCCAGCAGGCAAAAGCATTTCTCTTCAAGGAAACCCTTGGCATGTAAATCAGTCTGTTTGGTTGGGTGCTGGTTTTATCCTGGGCCAGATCTACACCAGGCAGGATAAAACACTTTGAAAATGGTTTGAAAACTGTATATGGAGTGTGTCTTGGGCCCCAACAGTTGTCAATACCATTTTAAACTGCTTTAAATCAGCAGCGTAGATCCTGCCTTGTAATTTATGTGTGTTTTATGTGTTTTTAATCTCTAGGCCTTTCTACACCATAGGGGTGTAGAGGGAGGGAGGGGGGAGGATCCCGGAAGCACCTGCTTCCGGGATCGTCGCTGTAATACGCATGGGAAGTGTGACGACCCGGCTTCCTCCCGGGCCATCGCAGAATTGTGCCCACCATTCCCCCCAATCCAAGAAGAACGCACTTGCACTCCAATGAAACCATAAGTGTTTTTTTAAAAAAATATTCCCCCCCTCAAATTACTCCCCACCCCCTCCACCATCCTGAGGATGGCAGAGCTGCTTCCCCCGTTCCTTGATGGGCACGGAGCTGCGCCACGAGGCTCCATGCCCATTTATGGTTCCTGCTTACTTGTGAGTAAGCAGGCACCAGGTGGGATGGGCGCCCATGCCTCCCGTGGTCTCGGGACGTTCCCGGGACCGCGGGAAGGATCGAGTTTCCCCAGGGATCCCTTATCCCGGGGAAAACCCGTGCCCTTCCCCCCTGCCCCCAGGACTTACAGGCACCACCTAGGAACAATCCCACGTCACAAGGCCAGTGTAGAAATGGCCTTTTTGTTTTATTCTTGTTTTCAACCAAGTTTTATCTATTTGTTTTTTTAAACTTCTTATGACTTTTAGCCACGTAGCGTGTTATTTTCTTGGTAGAAAGTCAGGGTACTGTTTTATCCAATGTAGCTCAGGGGTAATAAAAAAAAGGCTGCAATACAGTGCACACTTACTTGGGAGTTACTCCCACTGAAGTCAGTTGGATTTTCTTTTGAGTAAACATAAATAGGATTGGGCTGCACAGCCTGTCAGCACAACAGACATCCAACAAAGACTTGTATTGCCTGAATGATGTGTATAGTATTACAAAATTGCATTGGGGGTCGTTTAAATATACTTTTATTAAGAGCAGCTAAGAATTGAGCAGGCTGTTTATAAAGGCCCTTTTCAGCAGTAAATTTGATGATTCTATAAAAGTTACTAGCATGTCAATAGTGTTTCTAGGTTTCTCTGAACAAAAGGACTCAGTGGTATAAGTGCTGCTAATAAACATACAATACTTCTAAGTGATGTCAACCTAAATTGTTCCAGTTTTTGCATTTATGAGCACAGTGCCATGTGGGGGGAAATGTAATGCACTGTTCAGCAATATCTTCACACTGGTTGGAATAGCCACTTGTCAAGACTATAATTCTAGCACTTCAGGAACTTCTAAGCACCATTATCACCTGCAAAAATGCTCTCAGCCACTAAATATTGCTCGCACAACTGCTTCTTGGCATAACTGGGGTATTAACCATTTAATATTAAATGTGAAGTATAATTTGCAGAAATTCCGACCTGAAATTCTAATAGCAATCATGATAGTAATGATCATTCATGATGCTAGTGATAAGAAGAGATATTAGAATACATACATATGTATGTATGAATGTATTTATTTATTTACGTATTTGCATTATTTATATACTGCCTTTTCAACAACTTGCCCAGTGCAGTACATAAACCAGTAATAAACCAATTTACAATCAAAATCATATTCATAAAATTAAACTTTCACAACTGCGGAATAAAATCACATATAAAAAGCAGTGGACTAAGGGTGACTACTTAATCAACTACTTAATTAACTCTAAGCTTTGGTGAATAGAAAGGTCTGAACTAAATGCCAAAAGGACATATGAAGCATTGCTAGTCAAGGTTATCAATGACTTAGCATGTATGATAGGAATGGTACATAAATCTTTAGTTGCAATTTGACCTTGTTGCTACAGTTATTTATTTATTTATTTATTTATTTATTTATTACATTTGTATACCGCCCCATAGCCGAAGCTCTCTGGGCGGTTTACATAGGATTAAAAACAATGAAAAACATTTCTAGATACTCCCAAAGTGTGGGATATTTTTAAAAAGTAAAACTACAATATATCAATGGCTTGGTGGTATTGCAGGTCTGGGACAGACTGGAGATTTTGAGAGCATTCCAGGCATCATAGCTGAATGACTTATCTTGCTAAGATGATTGGAGAAGTGGCTTTAAGAAGATCATCTCAGTATATTGAGTCTTTCTATAGATGACTATTTTCCCATACATCTACATAGTAAACTCCTCTTTACCACTTAACTTGATTCTACAGATGACTGGGACATCATGAAAAACTCATCCCAGGACAATTGGGTCATATCTATGGACTCAGTATTATGGGAAATGTCAACATATATACTATATGGTTGCTTCAGATGTTTTACCACCATAACAACCAGGTGCCCCATTTCCAAACATTTCATGACCCTAAGCTCTTACACGATGCCCTTGCTCCTTGCAAGCATGCATATGTACCTAGATATTAGCTGGAGGTTTATACATTTTTTTCTTTTTCATGGGGAAGGCAGGCAGGGAAGGAACTGCAAATTTTCTTGCAAACTTCAGGATTACCCTTCACACACAACTGTAGGGACTTCCTCCCTTTGCCCATTTGGGTACATAGCGTGTCTTCACATGGGGTATTACTAATGAGAGGAGTGCTGATGCTTGGACTACAGTAGAAACTTGAATTTGGCTCTTGACTGAGGAAATATTATTAGATGTACAAAAGGATGGTACATGTTCAGAACCTTCAGGGAAAAATGAGACAAAATGAGGACAGTTAAGAATAGACTTAGGGCTGATGCTGAATTTTCAATCTTTTGTCAGTTCAATTCCTATCCTTCACATTTCATCTAGTTGGCCTCCCCTTTTGGGGTAATGGATACTGATATAAATCTGCTTTTCTGCCTGCTGGGCTTCTCTCAGAAGAAAGAGAAATCATTATAAATAATGAGTTTCCATGGAAATAGCCATTGTCCACATTTGGATGCTTGTGAAATCTGATGATGTATCTCTTCGTCAAGTTTCCTTACTTCTTTAATCGAAGGTTTGTTCAGAACCTGGGCAGACTTCAGGTATCTCAAATGTACCTTTAAGTCAAAATTATTATTCTTATACTACAAAATTGATATTATTTTATATTGTCTGTAACCTCAACCATAAGGTAATTAAGGTGACCCTCAACTACACCATAGTTAAAGTTGTCAGTATTTCACATCCAATCAGCAAAGAAGTTACTTACATGCATAAAACCTCCCTTGTGCTTGGTAGGAGTACAGAGCTGGAGTTTTAAAGTTTTGCTCTCTTTTACATTTTAATTCATCCAACTCATGTTCATTTTCTCAAACCATCTTTACTTATTCACATGAATTAATTGCCTACCAAGGTGATGCTGCACATAGAAGCCACATTTCTTACATGGTTCCCATTGTGTTGCATAGTTGCCTGATGTGGTCAAAGACAATGATTACTGAGACAGCTAAACTAGATGATGATTAATGGGCGGAAATATTACACATTCCATTTGCTAAGTGGTGGAAGTAATCATGCAACTTATGTAAAATTATGTAATTTGAAGGTGTGAATCCATTCACTTTTTATAAGTTGTTTTTATTGCATATTTTCAGGACAGAAAATGCTTATATTGCCAAAATTGTATACATTAAGATTTAGATGTGATCAAGAGCAAAACATAAACACTAAATTACAGGAATGTTTACATTTCAACAGCAAGCATACTAATTCAGCTGGATCCAGGTCCAAGATCTTAATTACAGTTAGAAGATCAGGTACCTTCTAACTGCAGTTAAGAGGCCCACACTCTCTTTTTCTTTCTTTCTTTCTTTCTTTCTTTCTTTCTCAGGATAGCATGTCACTTCCCCTACCTCATCCTTCCCTTTCAATTCTCTCTCCCTTTTCTCTGGTTAGCATTATGGGCCTGTTCAGACAACACACCAAGCCATAGTTAGACCACTTTTTGCAAAAAATGGTTAGTGAGCATTTTTAAACTGTGTTTATGTAGCCCGCATGGTTACAAATGGTTCACATGACATGCTAAGTCATGGCTCACATGACACCCTGCGCCATAATATTTAGCTCAAAGTGCTGAACCACTGTGGCTTAGTGTGTCATCTGAACAGGGTCTATGTCTACACCAAGAAAGCAATTACTAACATTAAACACAATGGCAGGCATGAAACTGCTCATGGTAAGGTAGGAGAGAAGAAGGTAGGAGGGAACTCAAAGCAGGATGAGGAATTGGGAAGGAGTAGGCCTGAAGGATGCTCCTAATTCCTTAACCATGGTTATGAGATGGGAAAATATTAAATTTGTACCAAGCCATTGCGTGGTTTGAAGCCAGAACAGCTGGTTTGATCAGCCTCATAGCTTTAGCAGTCTGATCCAGAAATCGCTTATGTCACTGTGCTTGGATTTTAACTCTCTTTTGCTCCACTGACTTGCAAAAATGTTTATTGGACAAATATGTATATGGAGAAATGCACACAAAAAAATTCCTACAAATGTTCATGAGAACTTAAAAAAAATCTCTAAGTTCAGGATGAACAAAACTTAAGATTGGAAAACTGAAAAACTGATAGAAAACAAAATTGACAGATTGGTCTATCTTTAACAAACCTTTTAGCACTCAACACTCTCAGATATAGCTACAATGCTTAAATATAACTAGAAATGCATTTGACTTATGTTATCTAATTTATTCCTACAACTAACAGACCACAATAAGAATTCATTGTTCAGCAAGATGTTAATCATATGACATATAGAAAGAACTGACTTTATAGAATGTGTAAAGGTGCAGATGGATAAGTTCTTGTCTTTTTTTCCAAGAATGAGCATTCCCTATGATTGTACTACATATTGTGGAATTTATCATGTGTGTGTTATTAGCATTCTTTAACCAAAATGCTCAGGATACATTACATTACTGTAAGCTTTGCCAAGTCAGCAGAACCTGATGACAAAGAAGTATACTTAGGATCAGGGTCTATTAAAATGTGTGTCTTGTTTAGCTGCTTGACTCTCACATTGGCCAAAATTGATAGTAGGCTTAATTACACGAGGCTTTTATTGCACATGTGATTCATCACTCACAGAGGTTTGCAGCTCTTTACATGACAATGTCAACCTCCAGGGCATCTCCCACACTTTTTGAGCTTTATCTCACTTTCAAAAAGACCAGGGGAAACCTGATATGAAGTCTTCAAATTGCAATTCTTTCCCATCAAATTCTGGAGTTGCGCTATAACCACAGCACCATCTAGTGGCTGTAAAATGAAACATATAGAAAGGTATTCCCTGAATCAAAGTACATCTCCACCCATTTAGAGGGGCTGATCTTATTCCAGCAAAGAATATGGAAATAAAAGCCCTGGTAAGGATGAGGATTTTAACCTCATGTGGTAAAGCCCTCAGAAAACCTGGAACTTTTACTTGAAAACCCAAGTTATGTTGATTTTATTACTACCAATTTTCTCTGTGAAAAAGATTTCCTTCCATTACAGGTCTCTGATTTCTCTAGATATGCTTCCACATTTCTCCTAAAGTAAATATTGATCTTAAGCCCTTATATGGTAATCCACCTAAAAGTTTCTTTCATCATAAATGAATAATACCAAACCCAAGGATGATATATTTAAAATGTTTTCCTACTTCTGTTTGAAAAATTCATTGTAAAAGCCAAAGGTGGAATGTTCTGCAGTCTCAATCCCCTTGAGATCATTTGTTCTCTGTGCAGTACTTTGACAAGGCAACACTATGCCAAGTAAATCCAATTTCCTCTCTTCTAATGTTCCTCTAAATGGTTATAATTTTCTGTTCACGTCTTTTTCATTGATTCAATTCCAAAAACATCTCTGAAGGCAGCATGGGGCTTTAGGATATTAAGGCTCTCTGTTGCAATAAAAGGGTGGGGAGGGTGAATGGCTCACTCTTTTCAGCATATCCAAAATGCATTTCTTTCTCGTGATTGTTTCAAGTTTGGTCCTTTCTTGATATGTTAGCAGTAATGCTAGCATTGTTGATGCTTGCTGTCTACCTGGTGCCAGAAGCAGAATCATGTCTCCACACACATTCAATCCAACATTGTAGGGCAATGCAGCACTTCCCTCTTTTCTATGGGAGTATCAGCTATTTACTTACCATTGGAATGGGGACCAAACCTGCCCTAATAGCTGTGTTTCCATGTAACCACCATTAAGTAGAGTTGCTCCACCCTCCTCCCAGTATGATCATGAGGCGATCAAAAGCATCTGCTTGGACTGCTTCTTGTTGTATTGAATGAACCTAGACAAACTGTGGCTAGTGTTAACTATGTTTTATTGAAATTCAAACCATGGTGATTGATCCTGGCTTGTCTCAGTAAACTATAGTTAACACTAAACACAGTTTAGATCTCTGGCATAGCAACAGCTGGTGGGTAGTTGATAATAGAAGTGGATGCTTCCAAATTCTTCCTTGCGTCTGTGTTGGAAGGGGAGAAACATGAGCCCAAGCCAACTGAACTCCATTTACTCTATCCTTTTGATCTCAATTACTTCCATGAAGTTCTACAAGGCAACAGTTATATTTCTAGTTTGCATAGGGGTCCCAGTGGTGGAATACTTTCTCAGGCTCCTATGCCCCAATAGGTTCTGTTTTCAAGTCAGCACTCAGCAGACCCAGGTATGACAATAAACAGCTTCTTTCTTATATATAAAGAACACATGGAAATATGACCTTCTATTTGCAAAGCAGCTTATGCAGATTTCCAGAGGGGAAAGAAAACCAGAGCCATACCAGTTGGGAACGAACCATATCAGTAGGCATCAGAGGAGAAACCAGGCTGTTCCATTATACGACTCTTGAAACAAATTCAATATACAACAAAAGTACACAGATTGCATTCAAGAACACTTCTAGTTCTATCCACGTCTGAGTTGGGAACCAGTTCCTTCCCCCCTCCCCGGCAATGCTATCCATGTGAGCAGAAGTTTACTTCCTGCCATAGGCCTGAATTGGCTGGAGGCCTGCTTTCATGAATCAGCTTTTCCTTGGCCATTTCTTGTGAGACAGGAATCATAGAATAGTTGAGTTGGAAAGTCCCTATAGGGCCATCGAGTCCAACCTCCTGCTCAATGCAGGAATCCACATTAAAGAATTATAGGAAGACCCGTGCCCTTCCCCCATTCGATCTTGATGCTGGCTTACCTTTTCACTTCCCTGCCAGTGTGACAGCTATCGGGAAGTGTTGCTGATGAGGAGAAAGAGGCAAGGCAAGACTCAATGCCATCATGGGCCCAGACTCTTCTTGATTCTTCTCTCATGCCGCAATTGTATACACACTTCCTTGGGAGTAAACCCTGTTGACTGCAATGGATAAGAGTAGGCACAGCAACAAATTCTAATTCTGCAGCCCCTGCTGAGAGGGGAGGGAGGCTGGCAGTGGATTTCTGGAACAAACCGAATGTCTAGAGAATCTGCATCTCTTATCCAGCTTCATTGGCCTCATATAATTTGCTCACCCTGAACTTCATGACTATTCTTGGAATGTAGCATTTGTTCAAGACAGACATTCAAAGGTTGGATAAGAAAACTTACTTGTGCATGTATCCTACAGAGAAGATGCATATTTAACTGCCTGGCTTTCAGAGCTTTTCCACACCGGTCTTTTTTATAAAGCCAACACAATTCTGGGCCCAATTCAAAGTGCTGGTACTAACATTTAAAGCCCTAAATGGCTTGGGGCCAGGTTATCTGAAGGAACGCTTCCTCCCATATGTATCTGCCGGGACCCTAAGATCATCTACAGGGGTCCTTCTCCGTGAGCCCCTGCCAAAGGAAGTGAGGCAGGTGGCCACTAGGAGGAAGGCTTTCTCCGCTGTGCCCCCCGGCTGTGGAATGAGCTCCCCAGAGAGGTTCGCCTGGTGCCTACTTTGTACTCTTTTCGTCACCAGGTGAAGACCTTTTTATTCTCCCAGTATTTTAACAGTTAAATTAACTCAATTTTAATCCTTGCTGTTTTAAATTTGTATTTTAATCTGTATTAATTCCTGCTGCTTGGTTTTATTCTGGTTGTGTTTTTATTAGGGGTGTGCATCGGATCGGATCCGATCCACGATCCGAATCCGATCCGACCCAAAATCGGGAAAATCCGATCCAATCCGATCCGATCCGACCAACCTCCGATCCGATCCGATCCGATCCGATGAGGTCCGATCCGGATCGGACGCCATTTTGAATGCTTTTTCCCATAGCCAAGTATTGTTTTACAAAAACGCCTATAACTTTTTCATTTTTAAAGATAGAAGGATGAAACTTGGGGACATTGTAGACTGGTTAGGGATAGTTATCTGTGAGAAATTTCAGAAAGATTGGTGCATGCGTTTTGTGGCAATTAATTTTTTAATAAATACCCAGGAATGCTTATAACTTTGTCATTTTTAAAGTTACAAACATGAAACTTTGCCACATTGTAGGAGGTACCTTGGGACCTATGTGTGTGAAATTTCAGAAACATAGGTGCTTGCCTTGTGTGGCAATTAATTTTAGAAAAATGGGTAGTAGTGGGGTAAATACAGTTACGCCTCCCATTTTTTTATTTTTTAAGATACAAACAGGAAACTTGGGCACATTACAGATACCACTTGCCTTGATATGTGAGTGAAATTTCAGAAACATTGGAGCTTGCCTTGTGTGGCAATTAAGTTTTGAAACAATGAGGAAAGAAACACCTATAACTTTGTCATTTTTAAAGTTACACACATGAAACTTTGCCACATTGTAGGTGGTACCTTGGGACCTATGTGTGTAAAATTTCAGAAACATAGGTGCTTGCCTTGTGTGGCAATTAATTTTAGAAAAATGGGTAGTAGTGGGGTAAATACAGTTACGCCTCCCATTTTTTTAGTTTTGAAGATACAAACAGGAAACTTGGGCACATTACAGGGAACACTTCACTTGATATGTGTGTAAAATTTCAGAAACATTGGTGCTTGCCTGGTGTGGCAATTAATTTTTGAAACAATGAGGGATTCATTGGACAGCACTTGCCCATAAGGATTCATTGGACAGTACTTTCCCATAGGGAATCATTGCATTGCACTTTCCCATAGGGAATCATTGCATTGCACTTTCCCACTGAGAAATACAGTTATGCCTCCCACATTTTTATTTTTGAAGATACAAACAGGAAACTTGGGCACATTGTAGACTGGTTAGGGATAGTTATCTGTGAGAAATTTCAGAAAGATTGGTGCATGCGTTTTGTGGCAATTAATTTTTTAATAAATACCCAGGAATGCCTATAACTTTGTCATTTTTAAAGTTACACACATGAAACTTTGCCACATTGTAGGAGGTACCTTGGGACCTATGTGTGCTAAATTTCAAAAACGTAGGTGCTTGCCTTGTATGGCAATTAATTTTAGAAAAATGGGTAGTAGTGGGGTAAATACAGTTACGCCTCCCATTTTTTTATTTTTTAAGATACAAACAGGAAACATGGGCACATTACAGGGAACACTTCACTTGATAGGTGTGTAAAATTTCCGAAAGCTGGGTCCAGGCATGTGGTGGCAATTAATTTTTGAAACAATGAGGAAAGAAACGCCTATAACTTTTTTATTTTAAAAGTTAGAAGTCTGAACATTGCTCACTTTGTAGATGGGTTAGGGGTAGATATGTGTCAGAAATTTCAGAATGATAGGTCCAGGCATTTGATGGCTATGGAATTTTTAGATTAAATGTTTCAAAAAATGTTCCACAGAGGCCAGGTCTTCCTTTCCTCCCCCTCCCGCTTCCCGCGAAGAAAAGGAAACACTGTCTCGTCTCGATCCCTTTGATCCTTGCTAGTATCCATTACAGGGCTCGTGTCTGCTTTCCTACTTTCACTTTTTTACTCAAGCAGACACGAGCCCTGTAATGGATACTAGCAAGGATCAAAGGGATCGAGACGAGACAGTGTTTCCTTTTCTTCGCGGGAAGCGGGAGGGGGAGGAAAGGAAGACCTGGCCTCTGTAGAAATTTTTTTGAAACATGTAATTTAAAAATTCCATAGCCATCAAATGCCTGGACCTATCATTCTGAAATTTCTGACACATATCTACCCCTAACCCATCTACAAAGTGAGCAATGTTCAGACTTCTAACTTTTAAAATAAAAAAGTTATAGGCGTTTCTTTCCTCATTGTTTCAAAAATTAATTGCCACCACATGCCTGGACCCAGCTGTCTGAAATTTTACACACCTATCAAGTGAAGTGTTCTCTGTAATGTGCCCATGTTTCCTGTTTGTATCTTAAAAAATAAAAAAATGGGAGGCGTAACTGTATTTACCCCACTACTACCCATTTTTCTAAAATTAATTGCCATACAAGGCAAGCACCTACGTTTTTGAAATTTCACACACATAGGTCCCAAGGTACCACCTACAATGTGGCAAAGTTTCATGTGTGTAACTTTACAAATGACAAAGTTATAGGCATTCCTGGGTATTTATTAAAAAATTAATTGCCACACAAGGCAAGCACCTACGTTTCCGAAATTTCATACACATGGGTCCCAAGGTACCACCTACAATGTGGCAAAGTTTCATGTGTGTAACTTTAAAAATGACAAAGTTATAGGTGTTTCTTTCCTCATTGTTTCAAAAATTAATTGCCACACAAGGAAAGCTCCAATGTTTCTGAAATTTCACTCACATATCAAGGCAAGTGGTACCTGTAATGTGCCCAAGTTTCCTGTTTGTATCTTAAAAAATAAAAAAATGGGAGGCGTAACTGTATTTACCCCACTACTACCTATTTTTCTAAAATTAATTGCCACACAAGGCAAGCACCTATGTTTCTGAAATTTCACACACATAGGTCCCAAGGTACCTCCTACAATGTGGCAAAGTTTCATGTTTGTAACTTTAAAAATGACAAAGTTATAAGCATTCCTGGGTATTTATTAAAAAATTAATTGCCACAAAACGCATGCACCAATCTTTCTGAAATTTCTCACAGATAACTATCCCTAACCAGTCTACAATGTCCCCAAGTTTCATCCTTCTATCTTTAAAAATGAAAAAGTTATAGGCGTTTTTGTAAAACAATACTTGGCTATGGGAAAAAGCATTCAAAATGGCGTCCGATCCGGATCGGACATCTGGTCCGATCCGATCCGACCAGCCTCCGATCCGATCCGATCCGATCCGACCCCCCAGGTCCGATTCCGATCCGCTATCCGATCCGATCCGGGGGGTCAGTGCACATCCCTAGTTTTTATATTGTATGTTATTTTGTGTTTTTAGATTATGGCTTGTTTTATATTTTTTAAATGATTTCATGTTTTAATTTTTGTGAACCGCCCAGAGAGCTTCGGCTATGGGGCGGTATAAAATGCAATAAATAAATAAATAAATAATAAATACTTTATCCTCCCTATGTGATGTTTAAAATCGATGAGCATCACATGTTCCCTTGCATTCATTACCATGTCTCCTACTTGTGGATCATCAAGAGACAGTGGTAGTCACCAAAACCACCATGGCGTTTCTGGGCCAGTGTGGTTCCTGCCCAAAGAAAAGAGTTTTCTCATCATCCAAAGTCGAAGAAGGAAAAATCATAAACTGAAACCAAAAAGACATGCCCCAATGGTGCAATGGGAAATGCACTCTGGAACTCATTGTGGACCAGGTATCTTAGTCCCACCTCCCAAGTAGAGCACTGTCAAGTATACAAATATGCATGATACTATGGTACTCACAGCCTGCTCTGGAATATGAATCCTTGGAATATGTCCCATTGAATTTATTAGTCTTTTTCTCCTAAGTATGCTTATGACCGGAGCTTGAGTATTTATTTCTTCTTTACAAAAATTGCATATCACTCCATATCACTTGAATGTAATTCCATTTCTTTTGGAGGACATGACTAGTAAGTAACATACTCAAGATGGGAAGTTAGTGCTTATGCTTAAATGGCATGAGCTTGATCTGCCAGTCAGCCACAGCATGCAAGTGGTATATTGACCCTATACTACTCCAGAGGCCACTTAAAAGCTAACTGAAACATTGAATTCACATATTATTGTCCAAATGCAAGCTGCAAAGCCATTTTTTAACTTTTCTTCTAGGAATCAGACAGAATTGTGTGTCCTTGTTCCTTCCTATAATTACACCTGTGATCAGTTGTGGGATCAGAAATAAGAGAGGCTTTTAAATCCTGTTGTTTGTGAGTGTTGTGTTACACAGTACATCTAACAGGAGGACATGTTGTATAGCTTCCCCTAAAAATGAATGCAATCAAAGAGACTGATCCTGCAAGAAGTAATGCACTTATCTCAGTTATACATTTATTTGTTTTGTGTGTGTGTGTATCAGAGGACTTATAAAAATGGAACATATTTATAAATGTTATGCTACATGGAACACAAAAGTCAATCCAAAAGTATAAGTGTACATCCTCAAGTCACCATGTGTGGAGCTAAGGGGCTTAAATGGCTCTTAATTGGAGACTCATCCTTAGAGTGTCAGACTAGGACTAGGGAGACCCAGGTTCAGCTCCCTACTCGGTCATGAAGATGACTAGGAGCCTGTTCAGATGCACACAGAGGAGAAGTGGATAGGAGAACTATGCAGAAAGAAGGGTAATGGCACCACAACAAGCAGGCCTGCCACATGAATGGGAAGCATGCTGCTCCCCGTGGTTCTGCTCCCTGCTCTCCCTCCATAATTAGTTCACTTACCTCCATGCGGTTTAGCCACATATACCGCCATCCTCTGCATGTCAGTGGCTGGGTGGCAGATGCTCTGTGGAGAATTAAAAAAAAAAAAAATGGCCGCAGACCATGCAAAATGTCCATGGCGGCAATAGTGTTGTTGGAAGTGACAGTCACTCTTGTTGGTGAACTCTATGGTCGCCACCATTTTTGGGGCTTGGTTTTTGCCAAAACCAGCTGAAAAACATAACGTTCCTGTTACATGACACGGGAACCACACTATGAGGAGGGAAATCTCTTGCCACATGACACAATCCACAGTGGGCTAGCATGTTGTCTGAACAGGTCCTAGCTGACTTTGGACCAGTTTCTCTCTTTCAGCCTAACCTGCTGTTGGAGATATTGGGTAGTATCCAATGTTAGTCCTATGTAGAGTAGACCCCTTGAAATGAATGGGACAAGTTATTCATGACTAACTTAAGTCTTATTCATTTCACTGAGTCTACTCTATGCAGGACTAACATTGGATACTACCCATTGCAACCTCATCTGCAAGTTACAGAAAGGGGCAGTGTTTACAGTTAGTTAATTCATAAGAATTTTGACCATAGTTATCTTGAGGATCTCTATAACCTATAATGTGGTTTCCTGTGATTCTTCCTTTTGTGCCTCCCCTTCGTCCTCCTCCCATCTCACTCTCTCTGAGCTCCTCCATTGCGGGGAGCACATGCATTTGCTCTCTCGCTCCTGCCAGTGTAATAGTACATGAAATGGACTGAAGAAACTCTTCTGAAACTCTACATTGTACCTGAATGCTTGTGAGTGAAACTGTTTTTTTCTCCCTTCACTAAAGAAAGATGTGGTATCCTTTGTTATGCTAAGACAGCCTGTGTGCATGTGGGACTGGTAAACCCTCATTCTGTTTTGCCTTTTGTTTTTTCTCTGCTAATTGCCTTTCTAACAGGAGACTTCATTACTAATTGGATCCATCACCTACTACCTCACAAGGTTGTTGTGAGGATAAATGTGGGCAGTAGAACCCATGTGTGCTACTTTGTGAAAAGGTGGGATATAAATGCAATAAATAATACATCTGTGTTGTGGTAGTAGGTGGGTTTTGTTCATTGATCTATATTTGTCACTCAGTGATGTCAACAACCACAGACAGAGCTGTCATATCACCTCAAAAGCTAGCATAGTTAATTCCCTTTCATCAGTGGGTATGTCAGCAAATCAACCCCACCTCCTCCTGCCCTAGCTGCTGCGACTCAGCAGGACTGTGGCCGCAGTAGTCGTTCTGCTGATCTCTCTGCATCCCATATTGAAGAACTTCTGCACATGCCTTAACAAAATAAAGCAGCTTGCTCCTCGACACTAAATGTGCATTCACAGCATTTGATTTAATATTCCCAGCTAAAGAAGAATGTCTGGGGGAAATGGCACAGAGTTTAAATGCAACAAGATTGACAAATTCCAGGTGATTTCAAATGTTGGTATCATTGCTACTTGCAACATATTCTAAGCTACAGATGAAATTCTGATCCTGAAAGGCAAAGCTACTTAATTCAGCATCAAAGTGTGAGCAACAATGATACGTAGGTTGGAGCAGGGTATAAATAACCACCGTTTTTCTTGGTTGCAAATGCTAAGGTTTGGTGTAGCAGAGTGCAAGGATCACGTCATTGGGCAGCTTGACTGATGGCCAATATCACCATTTCCCCTTGCATGCAGGGCCAGGTATCTCGGGTCCACAATGGTGCAGACCAAGAAGGTGAGCCGGTTCACCAAGGACATAAGCCATTACTATGTACTAAAGAGGAGGATTCCCTTGTTCCACCCCACACACCAAAGACACAAATGTGGGGACCCAGTGTTTCAGATTGAAATGCAGCTAGAATATTCCTTGCACTAGACTCGTGCTTTTATCACAGGACTGATACCAATTGTGGAGCAAAACCATATGATTACAGACTGGCACCCCAGTCCTAAGTACATTTGGCTAACATCATATGAAACTGATTTCACCTGGATCAAAAGTCTTCACTTTTGTATTACTTGGCCTTTCTCCAGAATACATTATTATAGGCTCCAGTCATGTTTCAAGGCCAGAAATGGATATACCTTTGAAAGTATTAGCAGCACTCTGAATGATTTTAACTAATTGATTATATTGGATCAAAACTGTGGCCAGTTCTGTAAAGCCAATTTCCTTATTTAAAATGGGAACTTCTTAAAACTCACATAAGATCTGAAAATGTATGATTTATGCAAATATGTTTATCTGGCAGCATCTTTAATACTTTTGTAACTTCACATTAAAAATGTTAAATACTAGAGGTGTGTAGAGCGGATCTGCTCTGCTCCAAAATTCAGGGTGGAACTCCGATTTTCGAAGCTGCTCTGTTGCTCCGCTTCGTCGGGTTGTCCCTTGGAGCTTCGCTCCATTTTTGGATAACTGCTATCTCCATTCCTTTTTGTTATCTTTTATCTCCCCCCTCCTCTTTCAGTTTGACTGTCCTTGGCTATTTTCTTGCCCCTCCCCACCCATTCTTCAATTAATTCCCCTCTACTTCCTTCCCTTTCTGCTTTCATTCTCTTCACTGATGTCTCTCCATTTACCAGCTCCTATTCCCCTAACTGCTTTTGTGGAAAATCTACTATGCCAGCGGGGTTTCTTGGGGCTTGTAGTCCTTTCCTTCTGCTGAACTACACCTCCCACAATGCTTCATGGAGCAAAACACTGGTGCCACACATTGCCCTCTGGAAAGCACAGTACCAGCTCACCACTCCGTGCCCAGCTGCTGAAGGAGCCACGGTGTGCGAAGGGACTACAGTTTCTGTTGTGTCTTGGGCTGGTGCATACAACAGAAGCTTGTCTGCTTCTAATCATGGCTGGCCGGACTGTGGCATGGCTCGCTCAGCAGCATCCTAGGGTGTTGTTCACCCTTTTCCACCTCCCCTCACATCCCCAGGCAAACCAGGGAACTGACACTATGGGCGGGGAGGAGGAGATTGTGTGCATTGCCAAGCGCCTCAGATCCACACCTGCCCAGGCCAAAGGCAGCAAGTGGGTTACTTTGTGTCCAGTTGAGAATACTCGGGAGGTGCAGAGTTGGAAGTCATGTGTCACCCTGGGCTGGAGCGGGAGATGGTTGCCAAGGAAAGCACAGTGAGTCAAAAACAAGCCTTAGGAGAATCCTTAAAAACCCGTCAGATACCTTCGAAGCTCCAAGGGGGCTTCTCTCCACTCCGAACGTATCCGGTGGTAAGAAAAATGCCCCTGCTATACTCTGTGAGATCGAGTCTCCGACGGAGCTCCATCGAACCTTCAGATTTGCAGAGTGGCACGCACAGCCCTATTTACAAAATAGATGGAACAATGTAAACTCTCAACTAGATTTACTTTCTTCAATCCTTCTATCTATATACTAAAGCATAAATGATGAAATTGATTTTCAGTTCAATGGGAAGTTTACATCTGTGTTATAAACTAGAGAAAAATGGAAACTATCATGAAAATGATGATAGTACCATCTTTACTATAGTAGTATCAAGAAGGTACATAAAATAGTACAACATAGACTTAAATTTAATCTTATGTGGACAGATTATCTTTCAAAATTACAAGGAACATAATGGCTTCTGTGTATAACAATAACTGTATCATAAAAGGTTGCGAACTTTGTTGAACCATATAAAGCATTATTTTGTAATATGTCAATGAAATCAGTAGCAGTCATACTGATTTACTTTCAGACATCAGTAAATTTTACCTACCAGTACTCCGCAAAGAGGTACTCTAACTATATTGTGTTTTCTGTAAACTGCTTCACCACACTAAACAGTGTAGCATGATTGGATATCAACAGAAGATTGAATCTGATGTAGTGGAAAGAATCTTGAGTAAATTTAGTTTTCTGCTCACAACCGAAGTGTAGCAATGAATAAATATACAATTATCACAAATCACTCACAAATCACTCAATCAGGCCATGGTGCAGTCAAGACAGGCTTTGGGGGCAGATTTCCAAGGCCCCACAGAACAGAATGAGCATGAGGGCTCCCCAAAACAGCAAACACAACCCCATGTTTATGTAAGTGAAGTTACAAATATTATCATCTAAAGAGGGAAGCTCCCATAAGACTGCTAAATCCAGTGTCTAAATTTGTTTTAATGCAGTTGGGGGCACTGCCCCTGCATGTTTCAGAAAATAGGTGAGGTTTTTACTCCTGATTATTATGAGGTATTTAAAACAAACAACTAGCCACACCAAATGCTTTTAAAATACATTAGTGAGTTATTGTGTGTGAGAGAGCTCACGAATGCAAATGTCTGTTTTATTGTGCAATTAAATCTTGAGTATATCTAGAAGCAGAACTTTAAGCATTGCTGTAAATTTTGCATTTACCCCCACACACTGAAATTTCCGATACCCATATTGTCTCTGTGGGCAGGTGAATCTATTTTATAGAGTCCATAAATAAAAGCACTGCTTTGCTTTCAGCTTGAGCCAAGTATTAGTCTGATTTAAGTATATGTGCATATTAGACTTTAGTCCAGTTTGCTATTTAGCATTATCTCTTTTGTCAGATTAAATTTTTATTTTTACTGTAAAGATTCAGTGTGTGTGTGTGTGTGTGTGCGTGTAAGAAAGAGAGAGAGAGAGAGAGAGAGAGGCCATAAATACCGCCCACCATCTGTCATTCACTTTCAGGGGGAAATGGTTGTTGTTGTGTGATACTCAGCTATTTTTTCCCCTTCCAAATTCAGAAAGCTTGCTGGTTATAGACTTGGTACTGTTTTTTGAGGGATTTAAAAATAAAAGTGGCTGCAATGCCTCTTATAGATCTATAGATCTCTTATCATGTTCTCTTGAAGGGTGGAAAACTTTAAGTCCTTAGAAACTCTAAGCAGAAAGGTTCATTTCTGTTCTTGTCTTGGAGCTTTCTGATAAAAATGAGCATGATTTTTGGCTTTCTGTTAGAATTAGCACATTTTCTGGAAATGCCTTTTTCATTAAGGTTAGGCAACAAGAAACATTTTGGTCAGAGTAATAACTGGAAAAAGATACCATGCTAGCATATTCTTGCAATTCTTCAATGCAACACAAAGAGAGGTCCAATGTGGTGGTATTAGTATACATATCTGTTCCATCGTTTCATGGCAGTTCTAAGTTCTGCATCATTTTTTCATCACTTTTCCAGAAAATAAAATACTATGATTTAATGTATTCTATTCCCCCATAAGAAAAAAGAATCACATTCATTTGTGGAATAACTTAATGATTTCATTCTATTTTACTCTATTCTTATGTAGGAGGAGATTATTATAAATTGGAATATTTGGAAAGGGAAGAAAGCCCCACAAAAATATCCACAATATCAAATGTTTTCTTTCACAAAATATTTAATGTACCTTCACTTTTGTATGCACTGTATAAAGTTTTCCTTTTCTTAAATGACATGAGCTCTGCCCACAGGCTTAAATCTAATAGTATCAATCTAAAAGGAAATATAGATACAGTGACTTGCATACGTATTCACCATCCTTTGACTTGTCCACATTTTATTGTGTTACCACCTGGAATTAAAATGGAATTAATTGGCATGTTTACCATTTGATTTACACAACATATTTATTTTTGGGCCACAATAAAAATATTTTGCACGTTCAAAGCGTTAAGTATGTTGTGTAAATTAAATGGTGAACATGCCAATGAACTCCGTTTTATTTCCTGGTTGTAATACAGCAAAATGTGAATTAGGGACTGTCCATATGTGATGAAAGCCCTGGGGTGGCTGCGCGGTGGTATGGCGTCGATTATATGATGCAAAAGCCACCGTGAAGGAATCCCGGGGTTTCTCCGAAAGCTCTGAAGTGAAAAAGTTGGGGACTTAACCTGACTTTTTTGTCCGGAATGTGGGGAGGATGGCGCAAAACCATCTGTCACCGTGCTCTGGGGTTGTGGCAAAGGCATGGCCAGGCAGATGGTGACCCCTGATTGGTCACCGTCCACCCAGGCAGGGGGAGGTGGTGTACCAGCGAGCCAAATGGCTGCCAGAATGCCCCTGCGTTGTTTCTGGGTAGGGAGAAGAGTCTCCCTTTTGCTGGGGAAAAAGTTCTCCCTTCCCTTAGCTTCAGCAGCGGTGGCGGTTCCTCCCCATAATCCATATAAACACTGCACTTGCTCCTTGACATGGGGATAACATGGCGAAACTCCACAGAAGCAAAACTGGGTTTTGGGGGCTCGTGGTGCCAATGTGCCATCATCAAGACAGCCCCCAAGTCAAAGGTGGGTGAATACTTGGAGGGAACAGTCAATTAAATAAATTCAAGCACTAATTCTTCATAACGTTGCAGAAATATTTCATGACTAATAGAAGTATGACCAGAGATGGATACAGAGTTGTGATCATCCCCAAAATGAAACAAGTCCTTCAAGCATTCTATTAGAATGTCCTCCCCATTAGAATTCTTGGGACTCCTTGAAGGAGGGTGAGCATTTGAAAAGATGCTCAAAGGACCCAAGTGTCTCTGCATCACATCTTCAAGGAAGAAAGTCTTATCTTGGGGACATGGACAGGTGGCTAAGGTGGATCCTTTCCATATTCAGGCTCTTCCCCCAACCAGCAGGATTTTGGGGGTGCTTTGTAACATCTCTGCTGCCCCATCCCTGAGTCCCAAGGTGAGATCTTTGCTCCTTGGACAGAATACCAGAGTGGCAGAGTGTGGCAGTGAAAGCAAAATCTAGGCAGGCAAGCCTGCTCACAGAATTTGATTTCCAATTGCTCACCAACTTGAGTATCCATGTTTGAATTCTTGCAGTACCCCTAAATATAACCACAACATACATTTCCCAGTCCTATCCCCTATCTCTCTCCTCCTCCTTTTCCCCTATAACTGTTTTGAATGACACTAGATTGGGGGAAATGACAAACTGGCCTTGATATGGACATTGCTGGGTTGAAGTGCAAGGCAGGCCAGATCTTGCACTAGACAAGAAAGAGATACTTACAATATGCCTAATATAGCCAGTAACATTGCCTTCTGAAATATTTTTTTCACCATGTGCTGCCAGAGCAACAAATTCTAAAGGAGGAAGAAACACAGCTCATATGTTTTTCCACCTTTCAAATGAAACCTCAAATAACTGTTACCAACAGAATTATTTTTAGTTAGTATTTTCCATCAGCATATAGCTTCTGGCAGGAATTCCCTTACCTACTCAGAACAGATGGTAGCTTATATTGAATACAATAAAGTAACTAAGGGAGCAATCCTATGAAGATAGTTGGCAGCCTCTGAACTCTGAGGATGCTGAGTATCCAATGCACGGTGTCT
This sequence comes from Anniella stebbinsi, assembly GCA_029215795.1. Lineage (NCBI taxonomy): Eukaryota > Metazoa > Chordata > Lepidosauria > Squamata > Anniellidae > Anniella > Anniella stebbinsi. Next base: position 55,463,725 of record JARDYH010000003.1, read on the forward strand.
GGAGTGCAGAAGGGATCCTTGCCTCTGCTCTCCAGCCGCCCTGCATTTCTGCTAGATGGCTGATTTTGCCTGTCTAGCAGAGATGCTTTGGAGGGGAAGGAAAGTAGGTTGGGGATGGCCATAGGAAACATCCGAAGGCTGCTGCCCCAGTCTCCTCCCCTCCCTGGACCCGGGAATGCCTCTTTTACCCATTTCTGCACTCTGTTTCCAAGTGCAGAGATGTAGCCAGAACCATGCTGGTGTGAGGGAGATGGGGAGGGGAGCATGGCTTCTGGTCTCCAAGGTTGGAGCCTTGTTTCTGAGAAGGCCAGACACCGAACAACCCTATGTCCCCCCAGATGCTAACATGGGGACATAGGATTGCTCCGCAATGGCACAATCCTATGCTTGTTTAGACAGAAAGAAAGCCCAATAACCTACTCCCAGCATGGCTGGCTGGGGAATGCTGATAATTGTAGGACTATTTTCTGTCCAAACAAGCATAGGATTGCACTCTGAGAGCCTATCTACACTACTGCTTTAAAATGGTTTAAAATGGTTTATAACAGTAGTGACAACTGTTGGGGCCCAGGATACACTCCATATACAGTTTTCAAAACGTTTTCAAAGTGTTATATCCTGCGTGTGTAGATAGGCTCTAAGTGTGCAATTCTGAACACAGTTACTTCTGGGATTTATTTATGAGTAAATGTGCATAAGATTGCACTGGAAGCCTGTAATCCTATATCACTTAACTGATAGTAGGCCATTTAAATTCAGTGGGTCTTACACTAGAGTAGATATGCATAAGTTTGTGCTTTTAGGTTGCCATCTTATACCCCTTATTTGGGAGTAAAGGACAAACTACAAGTTACTTTCTCTCTTACTTTAAAGTAAGTACAAGGATGTTATTCCAGATTAGGGCCCTAGAATGATGGGGCAGGGTGCTGTAACCCTTTGACCCCTGCTGTGGTCCCAAATCTAGATAACCCCCTCCTGTGCCTGTAATTTTCATTGGCAAAAATGTTCCATTTGCTTTAATGGACAAATTAATATGTTTGTAAATTTATAAATGTATAAATTTTTGTTAATAGATCACTTTTGGCAATAAAAATTACAGGTGTGGGCAACCAAGGCAGATCAAGACTACAATGAGGAATAATGGGTAAAAACCTGCTACGCCCCACGTTAAGAGGCCTGTGCTTGTTTGAGAGTAAGAAAGAGCAGCCACGTAACAGCTGTGTATTCAACGTAACATGTTGTTAAGGTTTAGGGTTCTGCACTTCTGAGCAGATACTTATAGGATTGTGCTGCATGTTGCTAACTCCCCCTTTCTTTAAAGACTGAACTCCAAAACAATTCTTCACAAATGCAATATATACACACACATTCATAGGTTAAATGCATAATTTCCCATACTACGATAGTTTGAAAGGATGAAAGTCTAGTTTCCTCACTGATGTGTGCTTAACCAAATTTGCAAAGTTATTTTAACTAAAGGTGTTGTTTCTCCTCTCTCCCTAGTCCCTAGATATCATTTTTATAATGGTTTCCCATCCATTTACATAGAGAGATTTGTTCGTAATGCAATGCAGAATGAATAAATGTGGGCAGGACAAGAATTCTGATAGTTCCAAGGAGATTGCTTGGGTTTGCAGTGATAAGCATAAAGAATTTTGCATTTGATTGAAAGCTCCTTGGCCATGTTTTTCAATAGTATTTATTTCATGAATTCAATGCAACAATCATCCTAATCATGTCAGACGTTTATGGGGTTTACAATAAACTCTAAAGGAAAATAATAAAGAGAATTCATGTTTTTGAAGTGATGCATCTGATCTCCTGCCTTTTATATTTGTTCATATCTGCACGAACATTTTAGCCAATCCGAATTAAAGAATATCATGTCTGTTGTGAATAAAAGCAGATGCCATGAAATGCCTATGGAAATATAGAAAGTGAGCAGAAAATTCATACCATACAGACAGCTTCTTTTCCAAGGTATCTGCCAGTAATTGTGGACACAGTTTCATAACCAGAATATACAGAGGGTCTACTCAGCTGTTGCCCAGCAGTACCAACTGTTGGGTTGCAACCTATGCCAATGGGCACTGCCAGACTGCTGTTGCTGAGAAGCAAATCAATGGCGAGGGCCAGCAGCCAATTTCATCATCAGTTCATAGCTGCACCATATGTGGTGACTGTTATAGGCTGGCCTCCTCACCTTTCACAGTTACCAATGCTAGCTTTGGAGTGTATACAGCCTCTCCCTGGCTCACCTTGGCCATTGCTCAATGATAGGTACTTGGAAATGTACTCCTCTGGCATGGGATATACCTGGCGCATGTACCACTGGGCAGCTGTCCTTCTTGATTTCCATGCAGAAGACAGAATCGTAGACTTAGTTCATTTTATTAGGCATCATTCCAGTTAGAGAGCACAGAAATGGAAAGTGAATTAGCAAACACAGAACTACGTATTTTGTTCTGCAGGCTTTTTAGATGTGTACACCAACTAGATGAGCAATGCGAACTGTTGACTAGGAAACTAGGGGTGGTTGAGAATTTAGTTTGGTTTATAAGAACGCATAAAAAATTGCAAATTTCTCCAAGAACAGGACAGAAAGAACTTGAGATTCAAAACGTGAATGTGGAAGAAAGCAGAACTGACAAGATTCATCCATCCACGCAGAGGGCTTGAGGTGCCAAGCTCTTAAAAGTCTGGGTTTGAATCCCTGTGCATCCAGCTATGTTTATTGTGCAGAATTGGATCCATCACCTCTTTTTTCTGGGGGGCTCCTCATCTTCGAGGCTCAACTTCTGCAATATGCTGTACATAGGGCTACCTCTGTGCCTACTCCGGAAACTTCAACTAGTTCAAAATATGGCAACCAGGTTGATCACTGGTACACCTACGGGTGACCATATTGTCGTAACTTTCAACTTTCTTAAGTTGCAAAGCGAAGGACGAGAAATGAAGAGGCGACACAGAGTTGGGATTTAAACAAGGGCCACTTTATTTATTTACCAGAAAAGCAAGCAAAAGGGGGGAGGTAACCTAAGCGGGCATTTTGGCATGGCCAGCCAGGCCATTGAAGGGGTCGGGCGAGACATTCACAGCCCAGGAAGTGGCGCCTGCTTTTCGCCGCCCCCCGAGCTTCCCCAATCTGAGGTGGGGTGGCCTTCCGGTGTCGTCTCCCCTCGTGCCGCAGGGCTCCGAGTAGACGAGACGGGTTGGCCCCAAAGGTAAGCCTTGTCCCCCCAACTGATGCCGCAGGGCTCTCAGTGGTTGGCCACAGGCGTTACCAATTACTTGACTAGTGCCCGTGAATGCTCACCATTAAAAACATAACAAATGCCCGCTCCTACCGCCCATAAAGTGACCAAATAGCCAGATTAACCTAGTTATCACCCATCCTGCTTTTGCAGTGTGAAGTAGGCGAAAAAACTCACGACCAAGTTAGATTGTGAGCAAAAAATTCCTACTTGGCCTCGAAAGGACGACCGGCGAACCCACACTGACAACAGGGGAGGGCGGGAGGGAGCTGCGCAGCACACAGTGGAGATTTGGAGGGGTCCTGGTCCACTTAAATAGCCACGGACCCCTCCTATCTCTGGTGGCACCACCCTGGGCCAGCCTATGGTGGCCCCCCATGTCACCTCACCCCATCCTCGCCCGCAATCTCCTCTCCCCACCCCAGCGGGCAGGATGGGGAAAGGTCTTTCTTTGAAGTCAAACACAAGACCTGCTGTGAAAAGAACAACCTTTTAGTCAGGTAATTAAACACCTTTTTTTAGCTGAAAGGCGTAGAAAAGAACAAAGCAACCAAGCCTCAAGGCTAAATAATGCAAAAGAAACAGTTGATTTCTTCCAGAAGAAAAGAAGTCTCTCCTTTGGCAAAGGGCTTCAAGTGGACATCTCTAATTCAAGCCTTTTCTGTAGAATTACTCTCCTCGACCGTCTTCTTAGCTCTTTTGCCTCAGCCCGTTTTTCCCTTCTACAGACTGTGGCATCTTTTAGACTGTTCACAGGCTCCTCCTCCTGAGGAGAAAAAAACTGTTCCTCAGCTGGAGGTTTACTTACATTATTAGTGATAATCTCAGAGCCTATATCAGTCGCAGCTGGGGGAAAAACCATGGGAGTCAGCCCTTCCCCCGCTGCTACCGACTGACTGTCTTCGCGTTCGGAATCTGATTCCAAACTAATCTCTGCCAGCCCTTCATTCTGCGCAAGAGGAGGGGGATCAGACACAACACATATCACACCAGCTTTAAAATCACTTCACTGGCTGCCAATTACTTTCCAGGAGAAGTACGAAGTGTTGGTCATCACCTTTAAATCCCTACATGGTTTGGGTCCAGGTTGCTTGCGGGATCGCCTTCTCCCATACAATCTGCCCTGCACACTCAGGTCCTCTGGGAAGAATTTGTTACAGTCAGCCAAAACTAGGCTGACAACCGTTACCCAGAGGATCTTCTCTTCTGCCGCTCCCAGACTGTGGAATGGCCTGCTGGAAGAGATTTGTCAGCTTAATAGTATCTTTGACTTTAAGCAAGCCATAAAGACTGATCTCTTCCGGCAGGCCGACCCAGTTGAATTTTAAAAGTTTTGTTGGTATTTCAATAATGTATAAGTTTGATGTGTTTTTAATCAGTTTTATATATTTTATATTTGATGTTGTTCCTCACCTCGATCCAGAGGGAGAGGTGGGAAAAAATAAATTTTGTATTATTATTATTATTATTATTATTATTATTATTATCTTGAACATGGGAAGCAAGTGCAATGCTGCTACAGGGCACCCCTCACCTGTCCCAATGGGGAAAGTGAGACGTGCATGGAGCCCCTTCTGGGAGGGTCTTCAGGGAGGAGAAGAGGCTTCAACAGGGCCTTGCATGGGGGTTGGGGAGGCCTCATGGGTCAAATTCCCCACCCCTGTGCCAAATGCCTTTTTCCAGTATAATTTGCAAAGGGGGGGAGGAGAACAGATTGTCTTTATATAACACTTTGTAAGAGTAGATTAGATATCAGCTGTGAATTGCTTGGATGAGAAAACATATTGCTACCAATATACTTGTTAATAAGTAATAAACTAGCTTTGAAATCAAGGGCCAGTGTGTTCAAATGCAATTAGCTGGAGGCCAGTCACATCAGTAGGTCTATAATATAGCAAAGATTCCACATAATTCTTTTGTAGGAAAGCTTCTATGTGTGCTTCGAGTCAAGAAAGTAGAATCAAAGACGATGTAAACTAGTTTAGATCCATTTTGATTTAACCAATAACAGAGCTTAGAAACATCTTTCAAAGATGTGCTTTTGTTGTTCTCATTCCTCCCCCCCCCCATCTTCCCAGATTGTGACTGTAGTTGGCATTGTATGGAACAATTGTTGCCAGTCTGATAGTGTATTTTTGAAAAAGAATGCTTTAGGAGAATGATCTTTTTATCATTGCTCACATCACAGTCTGGCTCTTTGTTCAGAGGTGGCTTTGCCATCTTCACAACAATATTAAGGTTTCTCAGAGGGACTGATGATATCACTACTTTGTTTGTAGCCTTAGCCCAAGAAATCAGACATGACTAGACACATGGCCCTTGGCATGAAAACTTCTTGGATGGTTCCACAGACAGAATTCTGTGGAACATGCCCATAGGACGAGTGTGCCCAGTTGTCCTTATGTTAGCATGACTGGTGAGCAGTACCTTCTTTTCCTATCTAGAATTATAACCCTCAGCTATAATGTGAAAACAATTCTTGGCCTAGGATAATTGTAGGTGATGGATGGTGTGTAGCATGAATCATGAGCCCCATAGATCAAGCACTGGCTCTCTGCTCCCTGTGCCACCACAGTTCCTAACTAGAGGAACTGGAGGAAGTTCCTTTAGGGCCACTTTTGCAAGAGCCCCAAATCCTCTGGGCCTGTATCAGGTGACACCAGAGAGAGAGAATCCAATTTCGACTCCCATATCTAGGCAACTTGTTGCTGAGGGATGGCCCCTGTTTCTCTGAGTCTATTCATGTATTTGGGTTCCTGATCACAGAGAGGTTTTTATGCACATTCAGCTGAATGTGCTCAGAATTCCCCTTTTAGACCTTCACATGGAAGTGAAGCTGGCACCCACAAAAACCTTGGGGGCTTGTGCACCCCCTCCCCACTTTAATCCCACATGCATACATCCAAATGCAGAAATACAGTGTCTTCCTACATTGCCAGATTTTTCAGTCTTTGGCCTGGCCACTTGCTTTCTGCTTGCCTGCCCATGGTACCGAATTGCCTGATGGTCATGTTCCCAAATGCCTTCTCAGTATCCCCAAATCCCCAATTCCATTGTTTTAGTTTCCATCATTCTAGCCAATAAACTAAGAATAGTGACCTCTGAGTGGCACTTACTAAGTGGCTCACGGAGGACACATCTCAGTTGGTTGTCATAATTTCATAGTAGTGCATTAGTGAACCATAAGTGCTAATGCATAATTAACATTAAAAGCATGGATCCAAGAAGAAATTTACATTGTGAAAGATTTGATGCATTTCCTACATAACAAACATATATACCACTTCTAAAAGGAATTTTTAAAAAGCCACTGCAGAGAATTCTAATTAACTAAATGCATGTCAATTGTTATCCTTGCATCTCCCATGAGCTTCTGTTCTTAATGTTCCAGGCTTTCCCTGATATCATCCCGTCTTAAAGCATGAAAGGCCTGTTTCTTGATAGACACCATTGCACCACTGCCTCTTGAGAATAATCGGATACAAATATCCATAATATAACAACTGCCTGTCATATCTGGTGACCTTCCTATCAAATGATGGTGCTCGCCCCAAAAGCAGAATTGTTGTGATTTCCCTGCTACAAATGGCAGCAAAGCTCTGCAGAATCCAGTTCTGCCATAGTCATAGTGCTGTGCTCAGCTCTGTTTCCTCTGCCTCTCAGCCTTTGCCACCTCTCTTGTAGGTGTGACTTTCCCAGGATGATTTGAGATATTGGACTTGATGCTCATTATCACCTGCTAATTACCTGCTGTGAATTATGTGTTACCTGATAATGACACATTGTAAAGTATCGATTGCAGTTTCTTTCAGCATGTCTAGATAGCAGTGTGAAATCTTCGGTGTTTTCATCACCTCTGAGCAGTACATGCTGAAAAGAAAAAATTTGCTGTGATACCTGCAATGTATTCCTAAAATCTCTTTTGGTCACTATAATGTCTCCCTAATTGTGTGGCCTAGCCTGATAGCATAAAATGAGTGTGGCCAAAGATTTATTTATATTTAAGCATAAAATGCAACCTGATGTATGTTTTCTCAGAGGTAAGTTCCACTGAGTTCAATGGGACTTACTCCATGGTAAGGGTTCATATGGGTTGCAGGTTAAATCAATATTAAGGTTGCAATCCTGTAACCAAGGGAGCAGAACCACAGGCTCGTGGGCCAAATCCGGCCCTCCAGTGTTCCCAAATAGCCAAGCTCCTTTCCCATGGCTCTGCGCCTTTCCCATGACTGCCAATTGTTTGGTGGTTTTTTTCTAGCTTTTCTGCAGTTTTCCCCCATTCTAAAAAAAAAATGAAATGCCTCTACTAAGGCTTGGCTACTGGCAATAAATGCTCTAAGCTACAATATGCTGGTATTTGGGGGTATTTTGGCCCCTGAGAGCTTCTCCCAAATTGAATTCAAGAGGTTCAACATCCCAGCTTATCTGAGAGACCACCCCATTGAAGTCAGTTGTGCTTACTTCTGAATAGACCACATAAGATTGCATCCTGAATGTTCTCTGATCCAGAACTCCAATCTTTAAAAAGAACAAAACCCCATAAATTAATGGCAACATCCCAATTTCACAAAACCTACCCCAGAATCAAAAGCATTCTTGGGGTTTAAAATTATAGTATTTGGCTTTAATTTATGGGATGTCTTTTTAAGACAAAAATGAACAAATAGAATTATGGCAGCTATAGAGATCTAGGGGCTGCTGTTCAGAGAAGATAGACACCCATCACTCAGATCTTGAGTGCAACCCCTTTAGTTAGCCCTTCTAAATCTTCAATCCTGGCTCTTGTATTCTTACATAGGATTAATTACCCTCCATTCTTTTCCCTTAAATGCAGCTATCCTGATGACTACTTAGTTCAAGCAATTGAAATATAACACAACTTCCTATTCCTTGGTTTAAAATATTTACTGTGCAAAACATTTAACAACCCCCCTTCCTGCTCTCCAATGAATAAGTTAATGCAGACCTAACTGCAATGGAATATTTTTGAGTCTTTTAGTGAGAAAATCTACATATCTGAAGACTAATAGCTAGCTGTTTCTTTCAAAAGGTGACCTGATTATGTCATGCCAGTTGCAAAAATAAATTATAAAAGGATCTCTCCTTTATTTTCATCTCATATTTGTCTCTATTCATAACTTGTATCTTCTTTCTCACTTCTTCTCATCCAGGACCCAGAAAAGCTGCAATGTATGCTTATGTGGACAGTCTCATAAAATAAAGTCTGTTACAAAACCCAGTAAAAATTGTTTACTGACGTGGTTCGCATTAGTTTCAATTACAGTTATCTTGAAGGTACACTGTGTAATCTGGAGCCAGTAATGACTGCTTTGTCAGTTCTATTCCTCTGAATACTAATTTTCTTACATTGCAATTTTAAGCTGTACAGCTCCAGAGATGAGTTATATGAACCTGGAAAACAACAAGGGGAGGGGGGGAGGAAGGAAGTCTCTACATGCCTTTGATTGTTATTGTTAACTGGAGGATGAAAGTGTATCAGACGTTCTCTTAAATCCCAGCTGATTGTGGCAGTGATGAACATTTTGATTTCTTCATTGCTTATTTCTGCTAAAGATTATAGCAACTTGCTCACCATATCAACTCCCACATAGAACTGTGGCTCATTTGTGGCTGACTAGCTGCTAGCTACCTTGACATGAACTTCAATCTATCTCATCTATCAGCAGTCTTTGCTGCTGTCAGTAGCCTCTTCTGCCATCACAAACCTGCTCCTGGTTGTCACCAGCAGAAGCAAAAGAAATGAGGAAAGAAGGTAGGGGAAATGGACTGCAGCAAACATCCACGGTCATCATTTGGGAAATGATTCAAATGTTATGGTTGCCACATGGAGGTTGCCAAGAATGCTTCCTTGCATCATCATTCACTGTGGCTGGTGTGAGAAGTGAAAACAGCCTTGCAGATTCTGAAGTCCAGCAGCCACTGATGCTATCACAGTGTTGTGATTCCCCTGGAAGTTTCCTTTTCAGACAATACTCAGGGCCAAATGTCTACAGGAAAGAGGATGCTAGGGACAGTCCTGGTCCCTCAGTGAAGATGGCTTCACATCTGGCTCCTCAAGAGGCAGAGTGCTTGGCTTCTGAAGGTAGATGCTGAACCACCAGCTAGATACTGAGAACACAGGTACCTCAAGATACAGGAGCAGCTGAGTTCCCTTTGCTTCTCTTCCCTTTGCTTCCCTTTGCTTGTATCTAGCTGTCATGTTACAAAGGGTGTAGCACCAATGCTGACCGGTAGGAAAGAGACAAAGTCTGGTGCTGGTCTGGCAGAGAGAATGCAGCCTTCAAAGAAAATTGCTGAAGGAGTTTTATTCTGAAAAAAGTTCCTAATTTTTCTAGGCAACGTGTGTGGAGACACAGCTCCTGAGGAAGGAGTATTTCCGAAATGTTGAGCTTTTAATGTGAAATAAAAAACACACGTCAACCAGCGCCAGACTTTGTATCTAGCTGGCCTTAGACCTTGTAAGCCTGCTGTTGGAACTTACCCTGCCTTGGCCTGACCTGAGGCAGGACATACAAAAGTTCTTCAGAAAATGGAAGATGCCACATAATAAACCATTTTCAAATATTAACAAACCTACATGGAGTGTCACCATACCTAAATGTTTTCAGCATTCTCCATGCAGTGATCATAATATTTGAATGCACTCTGAGGGGCAGTTGCAAGTTAGCAGTTCGAGCCAAGGGTAAGATTCTTGGAATGATTCCTGGGACTCCATCTATATGAAGGAGTTTTCACAAAAGCTGAAATGGAGGGAGCATTTCTCTCTCTCTCTCTCTCTCTCTCTCTCTCTCTCTCTCTCACACACACACACACACACACATACACACGACAAATACATTTTGGCCTGCTTTTTGTTGTTTGCTTTTTTCAAACAGGAAGAAAATATTTCACTCTTCAGAATGGGCTTGATGAAGACATCCTATAGCTAAATCTGTCTGGCTCAGTGGTTATCTCATTATGTTGCTGACGTGATCCTTGAGTAGCTAGGATCAACTCAGGAAGGAGTCATTTATTTATTCATTCATTTTGCAATGGGAGCTGCCAGAACTGCAAATCACGAAAAGAAGCAACCACAACTAGTCAGCAAACAGCAAAAAGATCAACATGGGAGTTCATCAAAATTCTCCTCCCCTGGCACAACCCATCACATTTTGGATTGGATATTTTTGTGCTCACAAATTTGGCGCAGCCCTAGATTGACACCATGCACAACTTCCCTGAAGCAAATTGTGAGCTAAATCTATTTAGCGATCCATCATGAGCTGCTCTTACAGCAACTTATAAGGTTGCTGAAAAACACACACTCTCATATATATATGCATTGGTCTCCCATCTAAACAGTTCAGGTTTACTAAGTTAAGGGTTCTCAGAGGAAGACGTCTGAACTTTTCAGTATAGATTTTATAAAGCTGTAGTTTTCCAATAAATCTGTAAGAATGTAAGTTCTGTAGTTTGACCAGCATACTGTATTGCTTAAGACTCAACTTCCTAAGAGATCCAAAGTGATGTACAGATATTTGAAGGACCAAAGTTTAAATTTCAGCATATCAGAGTCATAGAGCTGGTTCACTCATGTACGTCCATTGCAGTGTGAATGGACAATCAAGATTCAACACTACAAATCGGATTGCTGATATCATCTCAGCCATCAAATGTGCAGTAATCAAATGTTTTAAAAATCAAGCTATGTATATCCTTCTTTGAAAGATGTATGTCCATTGTGCACTGAAACTGGAATGCAAAAGGAAAAAGGCTATACTACACTGGTTAAAACAATATCATTGGAGTGTCTTCAATTTTTCTGTATTTCAATCAATGTGTGTCAAACACTGGCTGAGAACATGACCTTATATATTAAGGTTTGAAGGGCATAGTCAAATGTTAGAAGTAAGAACAGCTACAGTGAGTAGCAGACCAATGATCCAACCAGCCAATAGTGTCTGGTTCAAAATTCTTCAGAAACTTCTAACAGTACAAGGTATTTATTGTCATCTATAAGTTTCTTCACAGGAGCGATTTATTGCACACTTGTGATTGGTCACTCGTAAAAGTTTGCGGGTCCTTTTCATGATGGTGTCAACCTCTGATGCCTCTCCCACTGTTTTCAATAAGGAATCTGCCATTTTATAAAACCAAAAAATGCTGTAATAAATCAAAATCATGCAATAAAGCAGCGCCACCTGCTGACAGTATAATTGTAACATATGGGAGGGAACCAGCAAAAACTAGGGGGGTGCTATACCACTGCTATTCACACTTACTTGGTAATTTGTCCCTTGAACACAAGGGAGATTAGTTCTGATTACGCATGCACTGTAAGACAGCATTGTCAGAATGGCTTTACATTAAAAATGCTTTCAATTTAAACTTGTGGTGAAGCTTGATTGGCCATAGTGACTCCTTTAATAAAAACCATACAATCTAAACAGTGTGTTCAGAACTGGCCTTACCCTAAATCCAGGAATTGCTTTCCAATGAGGAGAGAAACAGTGCCATACAAGGCATGTGTACTCTGAGGTAAGTTCCATTAGTTCAATGAGATTTGTTCCCAGGGAACTACAGGCTTATGTCTAAAATGTGGTGGATTCCTTCCACCCAACACCTTCCCTATACCAGGATATCGAGTTTGACTATGAAGTTTGCTATTTATGGCAATATAAGAAGGAGCTAGGAAAGATGCCTTGTTTCTTCCTGTGATTTGTAGGTTGCAAGTGCTATTGTACATGTCTCAATAATAAAAATGTGCTGATATTTTCATCTGGCTTCTTCTTTAGCCCATCCGCCTTACCCAACCTCTGACAAAGCATTAATACGAGTTGCCATTCAGCATTGCTGGTGACACTGATTAATTGTCCAATTAGTGTAATTATAAAGAAAGAAGATGTGCAGGACAATGAATGTATTAGGAATGTTTAATGTACAGTAGACGTCTAACAGAAGGAGGATATCAAAAGCTAGGCAGATCAATGAAAGCAGAGAGAAGTTTTGCTCTTCACTCAAAACATACCAAAAGCGGCAATACAAAATTCCTGATTTTTAAGACCCTTTTACCAGTATTTTTCTAACATTACTCAGTGGTGATGAAATGCACTATACTATAATAATAAGAATCTGTTGAAAACAGTTTGAAGATAAAAGTTGTGTCTTTATCCCTTTGTGATATCTTTTTGCTCTGAATTTTGACTGATCTTTTAGTGTGTGTGTGTGTGTGTGTGTGCGCGCGTGTGTGTTTAAAGATTAGAATGTTCCTTTACTAACAAACACTGCAGAACATGAAGAATCTATATTTTTTTGTCTTTTTATTAGCAATTACAAACATGAAACACTCACAGCTCAGGAGCTTGCTTGTGGCTTGAGCAGTTCTGCTATATTGTATTTTTTCCCTTTTACTCTTGGATAGTGGGGGAAAGCTATTATCCATAGGGGAAAATGCCACCTAAGACGAAGCTAAAATTCTTCCAATTAACTCAAGTAATTAGAGTCTGAAAAATCTCTAGTGAACTTTTCATACTCACTCTAAATGAAGTATGAATGCACTGATGTTTAGAAAGGTGTGAAAAAAGATATTGTCCAATGAAGATAGATCCATACAGATGTGTTTCTGGCACTATCTGGGAAAAACAGAATATTATTCTACAGAATACCATATGGCACAATGGTAACATCCATGCCATATGTTAAACTGCTACTTTTTAATGTGCCATGCTTATAAAACAACTACTATGTACTTCATCAGACTGCAGTCTTTGGAAATGTGAACACAGTAAATCTCTTACAGGGCAGTCCTAAGCCCCTGATGTTGTCTGCTGGGAGCAGATTAGGATAATGTGGCAGTATCCACTGGCAGATAGGAGAGCAGTCATTGAGAGCACATTCATGGTGTTCCTATTGGCTGTAGCTGGCATAAGGCCTTGAAACAGGGCTTCATGGGTGGGGTGGAGAAGACCCAGCTTTGGGTCTGCTGCATCCAAAGCTTAGGGTGGCAACTTGTGAATCATCACCAAATTGCATAAAATGTTAATTTATATGTCTAGATGCAAATTTAGAAATTGTTATTATAATTATGATAGAAATAGAGTGCCTCTCACCATAGTGTAGAAAAGTGTGCCTCTCACCTGTGTGTCGTGCTCAATCTGCTGTCCAGATGATGTTGATGGGCAGCTTCAAGGTCCAGCTCTTCCTTGAAGGTCCAGTTCTTCATTGAAGGTCCAGCTCTTCCTTGAAGAGTACAATCTGCTAAGAATGGCAGATTCTTCTCTTGAGCCGGTCCTGGAAACAATTGGCTCATCTACACCTAAGGGTGTAGCGGAAAGGAGGGGGGGAAATCATGGACTTATCTGCTTCCACGATCCTTCCCCAGCATCTATAAGGTCACGCGATATTCCAGAAGGGAAGAGGAACGTCACGGGAGCCAATGTTTTTTCAGAAGAGGAGTCAGGACATGCAGCCCCAATCTGCAAAAAAAAGGGGGGGAAACCTGCATGCCCAACCCCAACCCCAACCCTGCCACCATCCCAGGGATGGCAAAATTGCTGCCTCCCATCCCCATTGGCATGGAGTCACTTCGCACAGCCCCGTGCCTGTTTGAGGACCTGGGAGCCCACGCCACACCAGCTGTGGTCCTCAGGATTGTCCCAGGACTGCAAAAAAACCCCAGGACATCCCCAGTTTCAGTTATCCCAGGGAAAGTCTCTGGTTGTACCTGGTTGACTCATTATCCTCTGTGTGTCATTTGGACACCTAGAGATGACCCCAGGATAACTGCATGGTGTAGACATGGCCAAAGAGTGAGAGCTGTTAAAAGCTTCCCTCAAATCCCTCGAATTCTTCTCCAGATTAAAATCTGAGCTGGAGAAAAAATCCCAGCTCCCTGCTTGCTCCGTGAAAACTGTATGTGCCCCATAACATCTCTCAGAAGAGTTTGCAACATGCAAAGTTACTGTGGCAGTTTCATGAGCAATTATAGAATAGTAAACAAACAATAGAATCAAGCAACTGTTAACCTAAGCACTAATGAACGGCCTGAAAGAAACCAATGCTTCTACTTTATTCAAGACAAATATTTTGCAATGAGTGTGTGTGTTATGATATTGGTATTTTCTGGTGGTTGTTTATTGCATTTGTGGATTTGATTTAATTGTATCTATTTTTTATTCTTGTGAACTACTTTGACTCTCTCTTTAGGGGAAAAAGCAGGATATAAGTTTTTTTTAAATAAAGCCATGAGACATGAGTCTAATAGTATTTTTAAGGGAACTGAATAAGAACTTATTTTTGATTTAACAAATGAAAATGTAATCCACACATTTTAAAAGACCGGTTAATTTTTAACTCCACTAAATGCATTACAGGCTGCATGTCTGTGTGGGAAGAGTCTCAAATATTCTTATCTGTAGGACAATGCAACACTAATTAGAAAGATTAATGAAGAACATTTGTAAGTATAAAATATGTAACAGAATGTAAAACATTGGCCATTAAAACCTCAATTGGTCAATTATAATAAGCCTTTTATTAACTCATAAAATAGAAATGAATGCAAAGGGGAGCATAAATATATAATAATATGCAGAATGCATGAGATTAAAGCCAAATAGATTACATGATGTAAAAGCCTTGGCATGATAATGTAGTTGATATGAAGGGGTCTGTGGGTTTTTGCAGCATATTAAAGACCCACTAAGCACTCTCAGTATTCTTGAGACTATAAAACATTTGCAACAAAGTGCTGTGCATGTTTTCGCAGAAGCAGAGTGGAGCTTATTTGTAGGAAGGTGTGTTTCTGTGAAGTTTACTCCCAAGAAATATTCAAGTTCAATGCAAGATTTCTTCTGAGTAGACCGAGATAGGATTGCGCTGTTCATCAGTCATCCTAAATGGGAGTGCAGAGCAATGGCGTGACGGAACTCCTGCTCCAAGGCTCTGGAACTCCCTTCCCAGGGAAGCCAGACTGACTCCCTCCTTGATCTGTTTTCGGAGGCAGGCAAAAACTTTCTTATTCTGGCAGGCCTTTGGAGAATAATGTGGACCCCATCTACGTTTAAGATTTTTAAAATGTAACATGTATTTTAAATGTTGAAATGTTTTAATATTGTAACCTATTTAATTATATTTTTGATGTTTGTATATTTCTGTTTATAGCTTTTAACTATATACGTTTTAATTTTGTAAAGCTGCCTTGAGGTCAAGTATTGGGCAAAAGGCGGTATACAAATAAAGATCATTATCATCATCATCATCATCATCATCATCATCATCCCAAGCTCTGCTGGCTCAAACTGGCCAGGGCAGAAGGAGTGTGGGGCCAGATCTACACCAAGCAGGATATAGCACTTTGAAAGTGGTATGAAAGTGGTATATGCTATGTGCCAATGGGCCCCAATAATTGTCAGTGCACTTCAATACCGCTGTAAAGCAGTAGTGTGGCTTCTGCCTGCAATATGCCACTTTCATACTGCTTTCATAGTACAATATTTGATGTAGATTGGGCCTGGGAGGGTGGGGCAAGGAATTTTGCCAGGCTGTCCAGGCTAGTGGATCTTTTTATTTTAATTCCTCACCACAGTTGAAAGCAACTGAGGGTGTTGGGTGTTGGGGTGGGGTTGCAGATTAGCTGTGTTAGCTTCAGGAGGTGAGCTGGCAAGATTAGTAGCTGAAGGACACCAGGTTTGGGAAGGCTGGTTTAGAACATCAACATTTCAGTGGGGAGGTGGGCTACTGGTGATAATGTAGATAAACTAGCAAAATGTCTGTTCTTATCAAGGGTAATATTCAGGTGGAAGAAGCCATATATTGCTAAGAAGCCAGGGTGGGGCCTAGCATACTAATGCCTGAGACTCACAAAGTGAGTCTGTCGATGTCCACAGTTGCCAAATCTTGAAAGACTATACACACACACACGTCCAAACTTAGGTAGAAGCCATCAATAAAATGCGCTAGCCCAGCCTAGAAAAGGCTTTGAAAAACTGGATAAAGGAGAAAAGGGGACAAAATGGAAATTTGGGTGGAAATTGGAAAAAACACAACACATGCAACTTTTTCATATTGTTTTAAAATAATAATGTTACAGCCAATTGCACTGCCACAACATGCCTAGAAGCAAGATTTAAAGGAGTTTGGGAGTGATGACAGCATTGTAACTGCATTCGTCTGCATTACAAAACATTTCACAAATGCTTATAAGGGCATGCTTGTGTATACACACCAGTTTCCATACCAAGGACCTACCAAGGCACAACAACTCAGGCAAACACTGGGATGAAGGGTTAAGGTGAATATTGCCCCTTTAAGGTTTTTGTCTCTCCTCAAAAGTCTTTCTGACTGTGTCTCATACAGCCTAATGCGATGAATTGAGAACAGAGCCCCCTTTATTTGCATCCCTTATATCCATTATACTATAGACAAGACCAAGCATCTGGGTCTACATCTGAATCTATATAATAATATAAATATAGTTTTCTGCTTATTCCCACCATGTTTACTTTCTTTGTGCTGGGATGGATTCCGGTGATTCTCATGGCCTGTTATAATCCAAGTGGCTACATCTTGTTACTACTAGTGATACTTCTTTCAATATTATGTGCCCATATTGTCACTGATCTGGATGGGGGATTATCTTTGGAATTTTCTATGGCATAAATAGGGATGGATGAATCCATTTCTCTTAGATTCGCATTTTTCCAACCATCCATATGTTCCATCCCAGGTCTACTCCAGTTTTCAAAGTGTTTTTTTAAAAAAAAATAAAGTCCGCACATGTGGCTGGACATACCTCGGACTTGGTTTTCTTGACAGGGCAGGAAGAAGGAGTTCTTTTCCATTACTGTTGCATCTTCTCACTGTTGTCCAGCAGAGCCTTTCCGAGTGGTTCATGGCCTGCTGCAATCTGGGCCAGGGAGAGAGATGGTGGAACCCTCGGTAGCAAGTTGTGGCACATTTGTGTGACATTTTGAAGATAAAATCATTCAAATCCATCACAACTTGGGATATCACAGTTAATGCAATTCCATTCGTACACATGTCTAGAGCACCATCTGGTTCAGTTTTAGTGGATGTGTTTCAATTGTTCAGGCCCAAGAATGTTTTGTGAAGTCCAGTTGACCACCTGTGTGCTTGACCCTTGCCCTTCATGGTTATTACATGTATATAAATACTACTACTAATAATAATAATAATGATAGGCTGACCATCTGAAAAGGAGGACAGGGCTCCTGTAACTTTAACAGTTGTAGAGAAAAGGGAATTTCAGCCAGTGTTATTTGTATGCAATTAGTCCCTGGTGAAATTCCCTCTTCATCACAAAAGTTAAAGATGCAGGCACTATACTAGAGTGACCATATACAAAAGAAGGCAGGGCCCCTGCAACTTTAACTGTTGTGATGAAGAGGGGATTTCACCAGGAACTAATTGCATACAAATGACACTGGCTGAAATTCCCTTTTCTCTACAACTGTTAAAGTTACAGGAGCCCTGTCCTCCTTTTCATATGGTCAGCCTAAATAATGATAATAATACATTTATTTCTTACCCGCCTCTCCCTCCAGATCGAGGCAGGGAACAACATCAATACAGACAATATAAAATACATAAAACTGATTAAAAGCATATACAATTAATACATTATTAAAATCAACCAAGTCTTAAAATTCGACTGGGTAGGCTTGCCGGAAGAGATCAGTCTTTATAGATCTCTTAAATTCTAGAAGACTGGTAAGTTGGCGGATCTCTCCCGGCAGGTCGTTCCACAGTCTGAGAGTGGCAGAAGAGAAGGTCCTCTGGGTAACGGTTGTCAGTCTAGTCTTGGCCAACTGTAAATTCTTCCCAGAGGACCTGAGTGTGCGGGGCATATTGTATGGGATAAGGCGATCCTGCAGGTAACCTGAACCCAAACCATGTAGGGCATTAAAGGTAATGACCAACACTTTGTACTTCACCCAGAAACTAATTGGCAGCCAGTGGAGTGATTTTAAAGCTGTTGTAATATGGTCACCCCTAGGTGTACTGGTGACCAACCTGGCTGCCATATTTTAAACTAGTTGAAGTTTCTGGACTAGGCACAGAGGTAGCCCTATGTATGGTGCATTGCAGAAGTTGAGCCTCGAAGTTACCAGTGCTTGCACTATCATTTTTAGGCCTTCCAACTCTAGGAAGGGGTGTGGCTGGCCTTTCAGCCAAAACTGATAGTAGGCATTCCTGGTTGTTGCGTCTATATGAGCTGTCATTTGAAGCAACGAATCCAGGAGCACCCCCAAGCTGCAAACACAGACTTTCAGGGGGAGTGTAACCCCATCCAGAACTGGTTGACACACCTCCAAACCCAGGTTGGGACCTTTGGCAGTAAGCATCTCTGTCTTTTCTGGATTCAGCTTCAGTTTGTTTTTCCTCATCCAGCCCATTACTGCCTCCAGGCATTCATTCAGAGGAGACACACTATCCTTAGCTGATGCTGTTGTCAAAGGCACAGAGAAATATATTTGGGTATCAGCAGCATACTGATAGCACCCTGCCTCATGCCTCCAGATGATCTCTCCCAGCGGGTTTCATGTAGATGTTAAACAGCACTGGGGATAGGATGGTGCCTTCAGGTATGCCACACAACAGCTCCTTCTTTGAGGAGCAACTATCCTCAAGCATCACCATCTGGAACCTGCCCGAGAGGTAGGACTGGAGCCACTGAAGCACAGTGCCCCCGATTCCCAATCCCCTCAGGTGTTCCAGAAGGATACTGTGGTCAATGGTATCAAGAGCTGCTGAGAAGTCCAGAAGTACCAGCAGGGACACACTCCCCCTGTCAATACTCAAGCATAGATCATCCACTAAGGTGACCATAGCAGTCCAAATGCCATATCCTGCCCTAAAGCTGGTTTGAAATGGGTCTAGAAAATCTGTATCATCCAAGACTGTTTGGAGTTGAAAGGCAACTGTCCTGTCTCTCACCTTGCTCAAAAATGGTAGATTTGATACTGGTCTATAGTTATTAAGATCTTAATATTAATATATTATTAATATATTAATAATAATAATAATAAGGAATGGATGTCCGGCTGGGTCCAGGAGGAAATCAACTCCTCCTTGAGAGAGGAAGTGAAACTGACTGCTTTAAAGAAGGGTGTTATTAGGCCATGCTTGAAAAAGCCTAACCTGGACCAGGATGATATTAATAAATATAGGCTAATAGCCAACATCCCCTTCCTGGGCAAGGTGATAGAGCAGATTGTTGCCAGTCACCTCCAAGCACTCTTGAATGAAACTGATTATCTAGATGGCAGCCATAAAGGGGCCATTTTTGCAAGATTACTGAATTTTGCAAGATTTTGGCAATTTTCATAATCCTGTGTAAATGGCTGCTTTGTGGCCACCATTTGCACAAATGGACCTTTACCCCCACCCCCAAAGGCAAAGCTGCAATTTTTATGCAAAATGGCAGCTCAGCAAGGGATTGGGTAGCCACATGCTTGACCATCAGGCAAGCATGGGGAACTGCAGACTGGTGTCCATAGGCCAAGCCGGCAATTTCCCACCAAGCCTTGAGCCCCAGATGGATACCAACAACATCCTTCCCTGTGGATGACCATTGCTGAGAGAAGGACAGGGGGAATGAGACCCTGCTGATTCTGATTTGATAATTTTGGACCCTGGTAAGCTTGGGGGATGTCAGTACAGGAAAAGCCCTTTTTTATGTTAGCCCCATATTTATGGAACATTCTGGAGCCTCTAAAGAAGTTTATTTGACAAAGATGTGCTTATTTTCCCAGGGATTTGGACATTCGCTATGGCACAGTTGTTGCGGTTTGCTTTTATGTTGTTCATTCGAGGCTGTGAGCAGGGGAAATTTCATGTGTTTATGGATGAACACTTTTCACATGTTATTGTTTCAGATTATGTCTTTGTGGTATTTATTTTTATTTGTGTTATTGTGCTCATTGTGGTTTATATTGATTTTGGTGTCTTTCCCCTCTTTTCTGTTCATGAATTTCTGTATTGTGTGTGTAATTTGCTTTCTGTAGTGGGAAGAGATTTTATATATATATATATATATATATATATATTGTCTTACTAAGAAATTAATTATAAAGGAAAGCCATTAGAAATCACTATGAGTATTTAATTTTAAGTCCTGACATTCTACTTAATGCTATTGGAATTAACATCAGTAATTAAACTCCCAGATGTAAAAAGGTCAAGCCATTCTTCTAACATCCTTTGGTTACTTTTGAGTGGTGTTTGAGCAACACATCAAAGATAATTAAAAATACAAGATGCCTTCCTTGAAGGGTAGCTAAAATGACATCCAGCCATTTTTTAAAAATTAGAAAATGCTATAAAGCTTAAAAGTTTTAGACAGTACATTGGAAGAACAGTACAATCAGAAACACAGTGGCCATGATCCAGCTGTGCATGCACCATGGAGCTGTTGTGCGTGTTTGTAGTATTTTCATTTCTACTAGATAATCCAAGCTGTTTTAAACTCCCCCCCCCCCAAATTTGCAAAGGCAAGTTTAACAAAATAATTTCCCTTTGCTGGATTTCAGCCATTGACTATGACCAAGTGAGTTGTACAATGCGCACAAATAGGTCTCATTACTGATTCTGGAAAACCATGATGGCAGTGGAAAATATGTATGGAAGCTAGGTGTTCAATAATCCCTAAAAGGGAAAGAACACATGCAACACATCTCAAGAACACATGCAAAGTGCAAACAGCTTTAATATTAGTGCCTGTAGAGAAAGGACCAGTTCGCACAACATGACAGCCCATCATGGATTAGTTAACCCATGGTGAAGTTGTGGCACATGCAGCTGCCATTTTGCATATTCAACTCTCTTTTGGGTGTTGCCATGTTGAGCAAACCCAGTGAGTGTGTATTATGCAAGGGTTAACCCTTGTATAACCCACACTTGCTGAGTTTGCATGACATGACAACTCCTGAGATGGCACCGCAACTCATTGTGGGTTAAATAATCCATGACGAACCATGACAAGTCGTGCAAACCAGGTCACTAAATCTACAGGATATTCATGGCAAATTGTCATCCTTTTAGATGAAAATGACCTATATGGCTTCAGTCCCAAGCAGACTTATTAGGGACTAAATCCTTCTAAACTCATTTGGAAGAAAACATTCTTGCAATCACACTCCATATGACCTAATTTATTCTTGGCCTAAATACAGTTGTATAATGCTTCATATCAATTACAAAATAAAAATAAAATAAAATCCCAGATCACGGACAAAATTATTTCTGCTCAAAGGAGTACCTTACTTTTTTCATGCAAGTTGCTAAATTGCAGCCATGCATTTGAGCACCTATCCATGTAGCATGTGATGGGCTTTTATTCCGTGTCTTCATCACAGACAAAGCCTATAGCTTCTGTCTTTCTACAGATCTAACCAGTCTTGGCATTCCATGTAGTTGTTCCAGAGGAGCTATGATGCCAATAAGCGGAAACAATAGGTGTGAGAAACAAGTATAGACAGGACGATACTTCTGTTGGTGATCTGTCTTTCAAGCTTGACATAGCACTTCTTCAGGCAGAAAAGAAGAGCTCCATGGAGCTTGTCTAACAACTATGTTACTGGTTGTAGATTATGGGGATTGATTTAACTTCTTTTCAACTCCATACATTTTCTTCTTTCAGAGGAAAAGCCAATCGCTTTATTTTCTCTTTTACTGTCGAACAGCTGGGTCTACCTCATTTCTTTGGAATGGCCTATCACTCAAGTGATGCAAAAAAGATAACATGTCAGAAGATGCGGATGCCTCCATTGAGTATTTGGCAATCAAACCTTTTTACTGTATATTCTAAAATGCAACAACTGATGTGAACAAGGTGGTGATTTGTTTCTACTAGTGCAAATTTTCTGAATTTTGTTTAGGGATTCCGCAACGTTTCTCATGCTCTCAAGATAATTCATCTGCCTTGAAGGATATGAAGCCTGCTTTATGTGAGACATGCTTCAGGATTCCTCAACTGCTGAAGAGAAAAAGAAAAAGGATCCAGGATTCAGCCTTCAACCAGGATGCAACCTGGTTCTCACCTTTTACACACTATAAAATGTAGATACCTGTTTCATAATTTTGACCCACCCCTTTTTGCCTTTGACCCCACCTCCTTTTGACTTTGGCCCCATCCACCACTTGAAGATGTCTCCTGAGAGCTTCTCCAAAGCTGAATTCAGCCCTCTGGATGAAAGAGGTTCCCCATCCCTGCTCTAAAGACTAACAAATTGATTGTTGCATAAGCTCTTGTGGGCCAGAGCCCACTTCATCAGAGACATCTGGCAAGGCAGTGTTGGGAGGGGGAACTCTGGTTCACACAACATAAATTATGCCACAATCAATGTATTAGTCTTTAAGGTGCCACAAGATTATTTGTTGTTTTAATTGAAATACAGCATCTTATGTGCTCTGCCTGATAAAGCTAGCAACCAGGTAAAACCCCTGTAAACATCAAAGAGATATAAACCCATTAATTCTGTTTAATCAATAGGCTGTAATTAATTGCCAGCTTTTACCTAAGTAGCTAGGCCATCCAGAATTTAGTTATAATTTTCCTGATTACATCCAGTTACTTTGATTTCCTCTCTATTTTCTAGAACCTGAGTCAAATAAACACCGGTTTATTCAATCTGATTGTAATTGGTGGGTGCTATCAGGGAGAATCATCGGTAGGATGTTTCTGAGAGAAAGGAAATAAATTAACATAACATTGAAGCTGGCAGATAATAAGTGAACGAAAAGCAGTTGTTCCCATTAGGGCATATAGTTCAGCAGAAGATGCTTGGGAAACCTAAAGGAGCAAGTTGGATACTAGAGTAAAAGGACCAAAGTTGGCCACATATGATTTTGTGATGACAACAATAATATTAGTATCCCATTTTCCATCTTGTATTGAAATTACTGAAGCAGCTTACAAACATTTTTTTAAAAAAATAAAAATAATAATCACAATCATTTTAAAATAAAAAACCACTAAAAAGAAAACAACAAAGAAAAAAAATTCAAAAGGATAATACATTGGACATCAACCAAGTCATAGACCTCTTGAAATAAAGAAAAATGTCTTTAGCTAATATCTAATGTCCCCAAGGAAGGAATCACAATCTGGGTGTTAGAATGGAGAATCCCCTCCCTGATGTCCACTAGTAATCCTTAGAGCCAAACATAGAGCCAAACCAGACTTTACTTTAAATCTATCTCTAGCAACTATGTCTTTTTTTCATTTTTACTTTAGAGTAATGGCAGTGGGGCTGATCTGGATTGGGACCCTGTTGGTGGGGGAGGTGAGGTGGCTTTTATCATTCCGAGTGGTCCCGTTGGTCCCCTTCTCTGGAGTAAAAAATGAAAAAAGACATAACTGTTAGACACAGATTTAAAGTAATATCTGTTTTAGGCCTCTCCAGGTATAAGTGGATAGGGAGGTTGATGTGGAAAGAAACAGAATCTTTAAGTATTGAAGTCCTTAAGTATTTCAATATTCAGGTACTGATTGTTGGGACAGACCAACAATTAGAACTGGGCCCAGAAACAAATTGGAAGCTGTAGCTATCAGCAAATGCAGAAAGGGAAGTGATCCATATCTCCACAAAAACAGGATAACACTCAGGCAGCAAGCTACTCCAAAAATCTGATGGAGATAGAAGAGAAAAGGGAGAGAAAGAGAGCAGCCCAGTGACTGTGTGGATGTAAACACTTCTGAGGGAGGCACTTGGCAACTTAGCCTCAACATATGAGACTATGCATAGCTAGGCTGACCATCTGAAAAGGGGGACAGGGCTCATGTAACTTTAACAGTTGTAGAGAAAAGAGAATTTCAGCCAGTGCCATTTGTATGCAATTAGTTCCTGGTGATATTCCCTCTTCATCACAACAGTTAAAGGTGCAGGCACTATACTAGAGTGACCATATACAAAAGAAGGCAGGGCCCCTGCAACTTTAACTGTTGTGATGAAGAGGGAATTTCACCAGGGACTAATTGCATACAAATGACACTGGCTGAAATTCCCTTTTCTCTACAACTGTTAAAGTTACATGAGCCCTGTCCTCCTTTTCATATGGTCGGCCTATGCATAGCATTTACTTTATCAAGGAAGGAGACTGATGGGGGGCGTGGCCAAGCAGATCATGGTTTGAGTCGCAAATCCTTCATCCTCCGAAAGAAGCAATGAATTAATTGTAAATTCCCTATCTTAAAAGCGTCCTCTGTTGCATTTAAGTCTGCTATGGAGAGGGGGAAGCTTGCCAAAGAGATTGCAGCTGGAACGAGATTTATGGCTTTATAACCGGATCGGCAGAAGGGAGGAGATCGACCGACAGCTTTGTAGCAGCGCTGCGAAGGTAATTAAAAAGACGTATTTATGGTTGCGGGCTGAAGGCTGAGGAGAACAGAACGATTGCTAGCATTCAGAAAAGAGGCTTTTAAGACTTTTAAGCTTTAGGCTCTGAAAGATTGCTAGCTGTATAACAGCCTGGCTGAAAGCCCGAGGAGAAACAAAACTAAAAAAAAAAAAAAAGCCGGAGGGAGAGAAAGAGACTTTGATTACTGGCTAGAAGTGGCTTGTGCTTGTGCTTATCGGATAGGCTTGAAAGGTGGATGAGCAAGAAGAAAATAACTTCTTGGAGCCGAATCAAGGGAGATAAGCCGTCCGATAGAAGTTTTAGGCTTGTCCGTAAAATGGCGGATAAGGATTCTGAAAAGCCAAAAAAGCAATCCCCGAGTCATGCCGGAAATGCTAGTTCTAAGACTGGAACTAAGCCAGGAGCAATCCCTAAAATAACCACAGGGAGGCAAGCTGACCCAACAGATGAATTGCTTCAGAATTTTCAAAAAATGTTGGATCTGGCAATCTTAAAGCAAGATGGAAATTTTGAGCAGGCTTTACTCAAACAAGAAGATCGACTGGCAAAGAGGATTGCTGATTCACAGCAGCAGCTTTTAGCAGGACTCCAAAAGGTGGAGAAAGAGGTTGGAGCTTTGCAGGAAGAAACTGGAGAACTAAAGGTTTTATACAAGAAGCAACAGGAACAGCTAACGCAACAGGATTTACGGCTTATAGCGATGGAAGACCGGGACAGGAGAGCAAATCTACGCATAAGATCTTTTGGGGAGAGGCAAGCGGAGACCCCTAACAGTATAAGAGAATTAATTTTGGCATGGGCCAAACAGTTGATGCCACAGGAAGATTGGAGAATGGAAGATATTGAGCGGGCCCATAGGGTTGGATTTGGAAAGTCAGGAGAGCTCCCAAGAGATATTATTGTGAAATTTGCTAACTACTATAAAAAAGAAAAATTAATGCAAGCAATTAGAAGTCAAGGTCAACCGATGCTTCAAGCAACACCAGTCGAGGTTTTCCAGGATTTATGCCCTCAGACCATCCAGTGGAGGAAGAGCGTTAGAATATGCACAGGGGCATTGAAGATGAAATCGATCTCCTATAATTGGGGATACCCAGTTTTCTTGAGGTTCAAGTGGAACGGGAAGCAGCAAAGAATAACATCTTGTGAGCAAGGAATCGAGTTGTTGGAGGAGCTGGGCATAATGGATGCCACATCGGTTGGAGAGGAGAAGCAAGACGAAGGCGCGGCAGGAGGGAGCAATGAATAGACTTTAATATATTGTAAGAGAGATAGGGAGAAGAGGAGACTTGGAGGGGAGGGTAGACGTCATTCCGGAATGTTGGGCCGAGTTCCCCCCCCCCTAAGAGTTCTAAGAAGATTGGGACCAAAGCCCAGCAAGCTGGTGAGGAGGGGGGTGAATTGGGGGTGAATGTGGGGGGGAGGGTTAGGGGGGGTATGTGTTACACACAGGGAGACCGATTTAAAGACTTGTGTGAAAGAGAGAGATGGAAAATAAACTTAGATTGGCAACATTGAATGTTAAAGGGCTAGGAACGGTAATTAAAAGAAAGAGGATTGAAATGTTATTAAAGAAAAAAAAAATAGATGTAATTTTTTTGCAGGAAACTCATCAGGCCAAAGATGGAGTTAATCAGCTTCAAATGAGGGAGGTGGGCGTTTATGAGAAGGCATATGGAACTTCGAAATCGAGAGGAGTGGCAATAATAATTTCAAAGACATGTGGTATAACTATTCAAAGTGTAAAGAGAGATAGCAATGGAAGGTTTCTTATTATGTTCTGCAAGTTGGGAGAAGAGGAATATGTATTAGTGAATGTCTATGCTCCAAATGGGAAACAAATGGATTTTATCGATGAAGTATTTAACGGGTTGGGAGAAGTGGGTAAAAAGCACATTGTGATGGCTGGTGACTTTAATATGGTACTAGATATAGGGAAAGACCGGGATAACATACTAAAAGATACTAAGAGGGTGGGGAAGACAGAGTTAAGCAAATTAATGGAAGGGAAAGAATTAATGGATGTGTGGAGAGCTTTAAGAGGGGAAGAAAGGAAATATACTTTTTATTCACATAGATTTAAGAGTTATTCAAGGATAGACCACATTTTTGTATCAAAAAATATGTTACCCAAAATTATAGATTGTGATATTGGAGTTATCAAGGTCACTGACCACGCGTTAATGACAATGGACATGGAAACCAAGAAAGACTATAGACAAGCGAAGAGATGGAGACTGGATGTAAGGTTGTTGAATAAAAAGGATATAATGGAGAAAATAAAGAAAGAATTGCAGGAAATTTGGGAGATTAATGAAAAAGAGAATAACCGGCAGGACATATTATGGGACACAATGAAAGCTGTAGTAAGAGGGATTTGTATTAGGGAAAGATGGACATTAAAAAAACAACAGGAAGCTCAAAATAAAAAGATTGAAGAGGAGATAAGAAGTTTGGAAGAAAAGTTAAAGGAGACAAAAGATAAACGCCTATTAGCCCAAATTCAAGCTAAGAAAAAGGAATTAGAGAAAGAAGAATTAGAACAAGTTCAAAAGAATTTGTTGTATTTAAAAAGAGACTTTTTTGAATATAGTAATAGGAACTCAAAGATGCTGGCTAGACCCACACAGTTGGAAAAGGCTAAGAATATGATAGGGACAATAAAGGATAAGGCAGGGAATAGTTGTAATTTAATGAAAGATAAATTAAGTATATTTAAGGACTTTTATAGTGAATTATATACATCAGGATCGGGACCGCAAGATAAGATATTGGAATATGTAGAGAGGAATTGGAAAATAAAATTGCAGAAACAGGACAGGGATTATATGGAAGGTTTAGTTACGGAAAAAGAGATAGAGGGAGTTATTGATAAATTAAAAGGAGGAAAATCACCGGGGTTGGATGGTTTGGGGTCGCAGTATTATAAGCTTTTTAAAGGAATTTTAGTACCAAGATTAAAGAAATTATTTAACACTATAATAGAAGGGGGGAAGACTCCGCCATCATGGGATCATTCCCTGATTATATTAATTCCGAAACCAGGTAAGGATTTAACGGATCCCGCATCATATAGACCAATTTCCTTAATAAATCAAGATTCAAAGATTTTTACAGCAATATTGGCAAAAAGAATGGCCACATTTATTAGTAAATATATTAAAAAAGATCAGTGTGGATTTATCCCGGGTAGGCAAATGTCTAATTTAATGGGAAGAGTATTAAATATAATTAGTATTATAAAAAAAAGGAATTTAAAAGCAGGTCTGCTAGCATTGGATATATTCAAAGCCTTTGATTGTGTGGAATGGCCAGCACTCAAAACAATATTAAAAACATTTGGGTTTGGAGATTGTTTTATGGGAGTGATGGATAAGTTGTATAAAAATAATAAAGCGGAAATATTGGTTAATGATGGGTTAACACAACAGATTACACTAGCCCGAGGAACTAGACAGGGATGTCCTCTTTCACCGATCTTATTTGCAATAGTAATAGAAATTTTGGCAAATGTAATAAGGGAGGATGAAAGAGTGAAGGGGATAGGAAGAAAGGAGAAGATTAAAATGAATATGTTTGCGGACGATACTTTATTGACGGTAGAAGATCCCCTAGGGAGTGCTGAGGTGATTAAGAAACATTTAAGAGAATTTGGAGAAATTACGGGATTAAAAGTAAATTGGGGGAAGTCAGAAATGATGTTATTTAATTATAATAAGGAAGAGTTGGAAGAAGGTAAGGATAAGTTGGGTCTTAGACTTAAAAACATAGTACGTTATTTAGGTATTAACATTGATAGAGATTTAGATAGGCTTGAGGAACTTAATTTGGTAGCTTTAAAAAAACAAGTAGGGGAGAAATTAGAAGTATATAAGAAATTAAAACATTCTTGGTTTGGTAGAATAGCAATTATTAAAATGAAGATTTTACCTAAGATTAATTTTTTGTTTAGAATGTTACCAATTAAAATATCAGATGTAGAGTTGAAAAGTTGGCAAAATATAATCAATGCATATTGTAATGGGGATAAGAAAGCCAGGATTAATAAAGGGTTATGGTATAAGGCTCAAAAGAAGGGAGGTTTAGGACTTCCAAATATTAAGTACTATTATATAGCTAATCAGTTAAGGTATGTTATAAGCTGTATTCTAGGGGAGGAAGATCTGGAGTGGTTGGAGACGCAAACTGGGGAAATAGATTATAAATTGAAAAATATTTTCTTTAAGAAAATTCAAAAGAAAGAATTAAAGGGACTGGACAACCCTTTGTTGGTAAATATAGTGGAGATCTGGGAGAAATTTAGGGGGAAGTTGATACCAGGAGATTCACCACTTGCCCCAGTGGTAGTAGTGGAGAATTTCCCAAGAGTGTTAAAAGTGGAGATTGAAGCGAGATTGAAAGATAAGGAAATAATTAAGTTAAGGAAGTGGATGGAAAATATGAAGGATAATGAACAAATTAAAGAGTTATTGATAGGTCATAAATTTGCATGGTTTAAATGTATACAATTAGGGAAATGGACTCAGGAATGGAAATTGAAAAATAAAAAGTGTAGAAACAATACAAGATTTGAAGAATTAGTAGAGTCAAAAGGCAGGAAAGAAGGAAAGGAAATTAAGAAAGGGTTGACTAGTGAGATATATAAATTATTGATAGAGGAAGAATTTCAAAATTCACTTAAAGTAATAAAAAAGGCTTGGGAAGAAGACGTAAATGGAGAAATTAAGGATTATAACTGGGAGAGGTTGTGGAACGTAAGAATGTTAAAATTGTTATCGATCAGAATTAAGGAGAATTTTTATAAGGTATTGTGGAGATGGTATCTAACACCGGTTAGATTTCACCAGATTGATAAAAAAATATCTAAAAAGTGTTGGAGAGGATGCCAGGAGGTTGGAACTTATTACCATATGTGGTGGAGCTGTGAATATGTACAAAAATTTTGGAAAAGGGTATTTAAAGAAATAAGTGAAATAATTGGAAGTAAAGTGGAATTAGACCCGAAGCTCGCTCTACTAGCAATATGGGATAGAGGGGAAGAGGACAAAAACAAGAGGGAATTGATAAACAACCTCCTGACTCCTGTTAGACTAATGATTGCAAAAAATTGGAAAGGACAAGGAAGCTATACAATAGAAGAATGGTATAAAGAAATATGGGATATGGCTTTGAATGATATGCTAACTTGTAAAATGAAATTGAAAAGGGGAATGTCCGGTAAAAATGATTTTGGGGAAATATGGAGACCCCTTTTGGAATATGTATTAAGATCGGGGAAGGGACAAACACCTTCAAAAGAGTCGATAAACTTCTGGATAGAATAAAAGGTTAAGAGAAGGTCTCATGGTGGGGGGGTACACGGGGGGGGGATTGTCGAGGGTTATGTATGTATTTTATGTTATCATTATGTTGAAAATAATAAAATTATTTACAAAAGGAAGGAGACTGATCAGCTGGCTCAAAAAAAATGTAGAAATTCTGGTGGGAGGCATAGTTTCATAGGGATCTGGTGAGCTAGGAGAGGGATGAGGTGACTCTCAGAGTGTGTCAATTTTCAGCATGAGCAATTTTCAGTATCAGATCTGCAAGCCAAAGCCTAGGCACAACAGACCACAGAACAGGATGCCAGGGCTACATCATTCTTCCAAAATAGCAACAAAAACAACAACCCCCAAACATACCCACATTGCTGAGATCCTAAAAGGCTCGTGCTTGCACCATTCAAATTCTTGTTCTGTAGGTGAGTGGCTCTTCTTCTATGCAAAGAAGATGCCCCGCCGCAGGAAACAAATCTTCTATCTTCTTGCTCTCATTCTTCTAGGTCAGAGCTGAACTGTAGGCAGTTCTGGATGAGAGACAGAGTCAGCTAGATGGATCCGTCTCCTCCATCACAGAGAAGAGAACTGCACTGAGCCTGTGGACAGCATTTTAGAATTATATCTTGAACTTAAGTGTATGTGTGTATGGATACAGCCTTTTGTACTGGCCTTCAACCACCCTGAATTTGTCACCCACCAAATCCAGCCAACCGAGTTGCCAGATCTGCCTTAGGTCTTGACCTCTCTATCAGAACCTCATAGTCCTATAGAGCAGAAAACTGATGTCTTTTCTTTCTGGCATCCTAGGGGGTGTCTACACCAGCCATTTATTGCAAGATTGTATCACAGTCATCATTAATGGGGCACACGACATTCACCTGCTCCAATGGTGATCTCAGGTCCAGCTTCCATTTATTCAGAAATATCACTGATTGCTTTTGTCATGGATTTTTCAGCTCTCTCACTTCCATTGCAAAGAATGTTTGCACCCTTTGTGAGGTCGTTGCTGTTTGCTGGGAGTTCCAGGTTCAGCGAACAGCCAAGCAGCTATGAGGGGCGTGTGCATGGATATCGGCTTTACCACCAAGGTTTTTTTTTTTTTTAATACAAACATATCTTTGTACAGGAGCGCATATTCGATGGAGTTCCTAACCCCCCAATGTGTTGCTGCGCTCATGCGCATGCCTAACAACTCATTAAAAAATCCTGTGTCCCGTAGCCATCTGCCTAGCCCCACCCACTTCTACCAATAAACATGCAGAACCACCGCATCGGGGCACATGTGCTCCTGCAACAGCACTCCTGAAATTGTGGGACAGATCAGTCATGTGTGCCCTGTAAGGGGCGATTGCGGAAGCAGGGAACATGTGGGAGCATGTCTCTTCTGTTGTGAAAGGGCTGCAGGTGTAGCTTAGCCCCTAGATTCAATTACGTGGGGGCTGTGCTGTGGAGAACATAGTGGTGAGTTTAGCTGTGGAAAAAGCAATGCTTAAATACCAGCTTATCTGTGAAACTCACTCTGTGGAGCAGGGCAAGACACAGCTTCTTTAGCTAACCTAATTTAAAGGATTATTGTGAGAACCTGTGAGCTCTTGAGAGGGAACAGCAGCATTTGAAGATCAAATAAACTTTTAGAATGAAACTGCCTAGAACAGAGAATCTGACTATCCCTGCTTGTTTGTTAATTTTTTTTTCATTTTTATGTAATAATACAACCCACCAAATGAGAAGCCACCATGGGTGAATTTCTGTGCAGGACTTCTTGTTGCAGCAGTGGCTAGCATTTTGAATATTTGGGACATGGTGGGGGCACACCAAAGCTCCCCATTATGTCTGAACACATGAGGGTGGGTTGTTGGGGTGGTTGATAAACTACTCAGAATCCATGGGCTATTTCAGGGTTGTGGATGGCTTATCAAACACCCCAAATAAATTACAGCCAAAATAAGGAAATGGTGATATAGTTACTGAGTGGCAAATAGCCACATTAATTGGTAATAGTACTATCAGAGACTAGCTATTATTGTTGTTGTTGTTGTTGTTGTTATTGTTGTTGTTTACATTTATATACCGCCTCCTAGCAGAAGCTGGTTTACAAAAATTAAAAACATTGAACATTTTAAAACCAATATACAAAAATTAAACCATAAAAGCCTAAAAACAAACTACATGTCATTGTTAGTTAGGGTCAAATTACACATTATGTTAAAGGTGTAGCTGGAAATTATGCCTGTGTTTCATTATTATTATTATTATTATTATTATTATACAGTTGAGCCACACACACACGCACACACACACACAACGTAACATGTAGTTTGACCCTCAGTGTGAAGCTCCATGTTCAGTTTGTAATGGATAGGCTGAACAGATAAAATCCATGTCAGGGCTCATGTAACTTTAACAGTGGTAGAGAAAAGGGAATTTCAGCCAGTTTCATTTGTATGCAATTAGTTCCTGGTGAAATTCCGTCTTCATCACAACAGTTAAAGTTGTAGGCACTATACTAGAGTGACCATATACAAAAGTAGGCAGGGCCCCTGCAACTTTAACTGTTGTGATGAAGAGGGAATTTCACCAGGAACTAATTGCATACAAATGACACTGGCTGAAATTCCCTTTTCTCTACAACTGTTAAAGTTACATGAGCCCTGACCTGGATTTTATCTGGTCACCCTAGTAATGGAAGCATGAGGAGGCCAAAAGACCTCAACAATCTCATCCGCTGAATGTAGTTGTCATTTTTCTATTCCTTAGGGGAGACGGAGAGCTTCTATATTGTGCACTGTCATTTTTAAAAAGATCTTGATATAAATACAATATGGGATGGGTACAGCTGGCTGGCTGGCTTGCTACAGGGCTGGATGTTAAGCCAGAATACTGCAGAAGAAATGAAGCACTAGCGATATTATTTAAGCGAGTCGCTCCAAATGCTGCTGACACCTCCATAATTATCAAGCATGGCAAGGGTTATCATCACATACCATCCATGTGAATCCATTATCACCTCACACTGCTAAATGCTGCTGATTTGTCCATTAATATAGCAGCAACTCTGGATTACAAGAAGCACGAGGAAATAATCACATTTAAATCATTGTTCTTTTTTCAGTTTATCACACTCTGCCAAAATATATCATGTGAAAGGGCCTTTGCACCTGAAAATCTGTCTTAGAGCTCCATCACCCCTACTTTTTTCCCCTGATATGCACCCGCAATTTTGACCTCCATTTCATTAGCATAGCAAGCACTGGTCACTTTCATATGCGTGCATTGTTGCACTATTTCATCTCGTGGCTTATTTGCTCTCCCACTCTCCCACGCCCCACCACACCCCTTCTCCTTGATGGATGTTGTGATGGACATGGTGTGGCTGCCTTTGTTCCATTTTTGGATAGCCACTTTATTATAGCTCATTGGAATTAACCAAAATGCTTACAGCTCCCTCATTTTTAAAGATAAAGAGATGAAACTTGGCAGCATGATAGCTCTTAAGTATACTTTACTTTGCTGATGGGCATATCCCTTTAATGACCTCTTTATTTTGGATTGCTGGATCCAGAACCAAAGACAGGGAACAATTTTCAGGTACAGAGGGAAAATAAAAAGAAAAGGCTCTCATTAAAGCCAATTTGGCAAGCATCCATGTTGCATATTCCTGCACCTTCACACACACCCTCAAAAAGAAAAGAAATAAAACCATTTTATAGACCCACACAGTTCTGCATCAGCAAAGCAAAGGATAAAAGCTCCCTCCATAAATGCATAGGGGTGGATTAATGGAGAATCAGAGGTGTGTGTTTATGGGAAGGAGGAATGGTTTGAGAGAAAATATAAAAATTCCTAAAATGTCAAACGATGAAGGGATTTGATTCAAACTAGGCATCCCTAAGGCCCTATTTAAGAGCTACTATGCTGCCATGTTTCATCTCTTTATCTTTAAAAATGAAGGAGTTGTAAGCATTTTGGAGCAGCAAGAGTCTGTTCAACAGAGTCAGCACAAGCCCATTTGTTCAACAGGGTGTGCTGGAGAAGGAGAACCACCCTGCCCTCCTCTTTCATCAGCAAGCACATGCCCCCAACAAACAACATGGCATGAGTTGGAAGAGCTCTTTAATCCTGCTTGGAGGAAATAAACCGGACTTTCCCCGCTCTAGGAAAACACGAAAAATGGAGGAGATGGCTGCTGGACAGGCACAGCATCAAGTGAGTATTGGGGCTGCATAACTGCACACCAGGCGTGATGAGAGTGCGATAAAACGCTGGTGTGAGGAAGCCCTTAGGCTTCACATATTATATGAAGGTTTATGATTCTATCCATTGAATCACATCTGACAAATGATCTGGCACATAGGCACTTTGGAATGTACCCCTGATCTTTCCTTTGGGGAGTCAGGACTGATTTGGGGTAGGTGGGAAGGAGGGAGGCTAATCTAAAAACAGATCAGAATAAGAAAAGTAGATGCTGTGTTCAACTACTTGCTGTATGTCAAGCCATCTGAGTAGACATTTCCACCACATTTGTGTGCCCTGCCAGATTCAAGGACCAACACTTTGAAAAGAGGGAAAGGATGAATAGCAAATAATGAATACTCATTTCCACGAGAGAGAGATATTAATGCCAATGACAGACATCTCCTAAAAGACAAGCTAGGATGGAGAAGGGGTAGGGGTGGGGTGGGGGAATCTATACATAGAAATGTTCCCCTGGAACCTGGTGAATAACAAAAAGGAACACACAAATAACACATTTCAATTAATTCTGTTCCAAACCAGCTGAAGGGCTCGTGCTGCTGCCACCGTCGCCGAGCTCGCGCCGCCACCAGTGGCACTGCAGGGCTCGTGCCAGAGGCTGTGAGAAAGAGGGCCAATTCCGGAAATGATGAAATCGGCCCTCTCCCGCCTCTTCTGTGTGGCCTCTGGCCTCCTCAGGGTTTGTCGTGATGGCAGCGGCAGAGGGCCCGGTAGGTCCGGGCTGGGTTTTTTGGGGGGTGAGTGGCTTGTTGGGGGGGTTGTTTTGGGGTGGTGGTGGGGGGACCGGGATTTTGGTTTCCAAAATCTGGTCACCCTATCGTTATCATTAATCGAATGTCCGATAACAATCTTATTGGATAGTTATCAGACATCGGAACGATACGATACACATCCCTAATTTATAGGATCATGCTGTTAGATTCCATAGTCCATCAACTCCTAACTCCAGATTCTGGGGAACATGGACAGGAGGGTGCTGTTGCACTCATGCTTGCTTGTGGGTCTCCCATTGATCCAGCATGGCTCTTGTTATGCCCCTGCAACCACATCAGTTGACGACATCTGAAGTTCAGTCCTCCTAGATCTAGTCCCAAATGCAACTGCTGCCTATATGAGTCAACACCTCAAATGAAGGCAGGCATCAAAATATAAAGCTTTGTCCCTGACCAAACATTTTGGCTCAGATTTAAAACTAAATCATAGAATCATAGAATAGTAGAGTTGGAAGGGACCTATAAGGCCATCGGGTCCAACCCCATGCTCAATGCAGGAATCCACCTTAAAACATACCTCAAAGATAGCTGTACAGCTGCCTCTTGAAGGCCTCTAGTGTAGGAGAGCCCATGACCTCCCTAGGTAATTGGTTCTGTGTCGTATTGCTTTACCTGAGAGAGCACCTTCCTCCCTATCAACCTGCCCGGTCACTGAGGACATCCGAGGACATGTTCCTGGTGGTTCCACGTAGACCCATCCTGTGATTGGAGTCCACCAGAGGAAGAGCCTTCAGCGTGCTAGCCCCTCTCGTTTGGAATTACCTGTGCCCCCTGAAAACATCATTCATTGTTCTAGGAAACCTTCCTTTAATGACCAGCCATGGTTCATTTTGCATTTTGCTTCTTTTTTAAAAAATCTTTTAAATGTGTTTTTATTCTGTTTTTATTCTATTTGATCTTGTATACCACTCTGAATTTTTGAATGGTGAGCAGGATATAAATATTGTAAATAAATAAATAAATAAAAATAACAGTCAGGAAGTTTTTCCTGATGTCTAGTCAGAATCTAGCTTCCTGTAGCTTGAGCCCATTATTCCATGTCCTGCACTCTGGGATGATCAAGAAGAGATCCTGGACCTCCTCTGTGTGACAACCTTTCAAGTATTTGAAGAATGCTATCATGTCTCCCTTCAGTCTTCTCTTCTCAAGACCAGTTCTTTCAGTCTCTCCTCATAGGGCTTTGTTTCCAGACTCCTGATAATCTTTGTTGCCCTCCTCTGAACCCCCTCCAGCTTGTCTGTTGTTCAATCCAGCACTTGTGTTTCAACTCTTTGGCTCAATTCGGACGACACAATAGTCAGTGGTGGGTTGACTAACCCTAACCCTCATGCTAACCCTAGGGGGCACTCCCCACACAACATGGTAATAAATAATCAACTGTGGTGTGGATGAGGATCATCGCTGAGTTGACTATGGCAGCATTCGGATGACACAATAGTCAAAACAACTGACGATTGTTTCCCCCACACCAGTTGTTTATTGTGTCGTCCGAATTGAGCCTTTCTCTCCGAATAAGTGCACAAATGATCTATTTAGCGTACAATGCCATGTAGGTTTAGACAGCAAAATTCCCAGCATGCCCCTGTCAGCATGGCTGGTTAGAAGAATACTGGGAGTTATAGAGGTTTTTGTCTGTCTGAACATGCACAGGATTGTGTTGTCTTGCCTATGTGCACAGGTTTGCACCTTTACTGCATTTAGATACCGCCTTTCTTCCATAATTGAACTCACAAATGGTCTTCCATTCAGACACTGACCAGACTCAGACCTGCTTAGCTTCAGAAACATAGCTATATCATATGTTTCAGAACATGCACTGGGTCTCATCCTTGGAAAGGTAACACTATATAGTTTTAGAGATATTGCAATCATCTAGAGTCTGTGAATACCATAGTGTCCCAGATATGCAGCTGGTTTGAGGGGGGAAGGTCAGTATTTTTCTCTGCAAAGAAGGAAAAACTGAATGCACAACTTCATGCACAGCTGTGGGATATTTTTGAGCTCAGATGTACCATGTACCTCAATTGGGAAGTTTGAGAGAGGGAGAGGGAGAGGGAGAATATATATATATATATATATATATATATATATATATATATATATATTCCCATCCCTATACCCCTATACCTGGAAGGTAGTCAGAAAAAAATGCAATGTAAAACAAACTAGAAAACAAAAACTCCAGTGTCTTTTTTCAGATTATCTGCTTTGGCATTCTTAAGGAAAGAAAATAAATGGCAACTCTTAAAATATGTCTTTGATGAAATTGATGTCACTTGCCTTGACTATGTGTTAGCAGCTAAATTGCCTTCCTTCAGTTTAAATGGTTACAAAAATAAGCTTCTTCCTTTAATATAGAGCTGGAAGGAGCTGGATTTCAATATGCCACCAAATATTCTTGCTGCTCAACTACTCTAGAAGCACAAGTGGTCTTGAACAGATGAGGAAGAACATGACTGCTGCATTAATCATTCCAAGATATGTGCTAATTTGTACATGCTTTAGTCTTTCTCCTTTAAGCAGAGGCTGAAGACTAGAAATAGAATGGACTCACTACAAGTAGCATTTTCGAAGGGTGTTTCACAACATTCATTTGTATCCTGCCTCTCTGTTTAGTTTACAGGTTTCTATACCCAGTGCTTAATTAGCCCAAGACGATTAGCAATTCCTTCAAGGTGAGTAGCTTGGGAGATGCAGATGGAGTTGCTCTGAAATATGCAAGTAATCACAGCTGCATCAAAGGGAGGACAGATGACCTATTTTATTACTAAACATGGGGGTTAGTTGGTCACATACTACATGTTAAGATGATGTTTTGCAGTAAAACCATATCTGACTTAATTGGATTAGGTGGCCTAAACTACGGATCCCTGAATCCAAAGCCAAAGATCTCTCTCCTTTGTTTCATTTTTCTATGCTCTCACTTTCTGGTGCAGATTGACATTCAGTTAAGAAGGTCTTTTTAAAAATGAGTTTCATAGTCCCCTGGCAAACAAGATCTTTTGGCGCCTGAACTTCAGGCATACTCATATATTCCTTCAGTTCCAGATATAATGATAACTGCCCAGATAATAAAACCAGAGCCAGAAAGGTTACAGATTGAGTTTGGAACCAATTAAACCTACTCTTGCCAGCCATTAGCACTGGTTCAGCCCCAGAGTGAGAACCAAACCAGACTTTACTTTAAAAGTTGACTCGCAGCTATGTCTTCTTTACACTTTTATGTTAAAGTAGGAGTAGGTCCCCTAATCCAGATCTTGAAAGCCCCGCCACACACACACCGATACACAAGATGTGCAACCCAGATTTTACTCCAGAATACAAATCAAAACAAAACAAAACATAGATTATTTATAAAGGAAAGCCTGTTTTGGCCCTGAGTGAATAAGGGTTGTTGTCAAATGTAAACTGTTTTGCTTGCCTGCAGAAGGCAGATCGGGGCAGTGTTATTCGAGCTTCACCTTATCCAGATCAGATCGTGGCTATGTGTTCTGTGTGGGGCTGCCTTTGAAGAGTGTTCAGAAATTACAACATCTTGTGCTGTTAGAGTGCTATCACGGTATCATTAAACGGAGTTCATTAATCAAGTGTTTCTGAACCATTTTATGTTGCTTATTACCTTTTAACCCTTAAGTGGTATGGTTCCAGGGTATTTGAAGGAACGCTTCTTCCCAATTTTGTTGAAATTTGCTGAAACATTTGAGCACATTCTGCTCTGCATTCCACCACAATCTGAAGCAAAAAGAAAAAGAAAAAAGAATGGGGCATATTGGCTTCCTGAGGAAGGAAGTTCAAGGACCACTACAAAGAAGGCCCTGCTCCATGTACTCACCAATTAATATCAGACTGTGGCAGAATGCAAAGCAGAATGTGCTAACCAATTTTCCAAACGTTGCCAACATTCCCAGTTCCTTAAACAACTACTGACTCTTCACAATCATCATTCAGATCAGCTCTTCAGTTAGGATGGCTAGGTGACCTGCTTTACAGAGGATAGTCTATGTTTTGGAGAGCTGGCAGAGGACAGTCCTCTATTTCAAGGTGTCTCTATATGAATGGATGACTGGTTTAAACTCAAAGAATCATAAGAAGGGGAGAGCAGGGGCCTTGAACTGCCATTCAAGAGTTAGCACCCAGATTGCAGATTTAGCAGGCACACACGTCACCTAGTCAATCTTCCTCACTATGGCGAGATATATTATATGTTTAAACATTATTATTATTATTATTATTATTATTATTATTATTATTATTATTCTAAATTCAGATCTGTATGTATACAATTGCACGTGCAAATATTATAGAAATTGGTGTCTTATTTTGTCCTCTTTTTTGGTGGTGCAATTCCTCTCTTTTTGGCAATGCCTAAATGGACACCCTGTCTCCAGTGAGCCTGTTTGCATGATTGTTGCAGCCCACCATGGCTTATTTAATGGTGGGTTGCAGCGTGTGCTTGTCCTCTTTTTGAATATTCAAGCTGCAACAGGCTTATTGTGCGAACTTGGTGAGGGTGAATCATGCGAAGGTTAAACAACACTTCCATAATCTTAAAACTACTCATGTGCTATGCTTAACTCTGAAACAGCCCACGGGTTGTTCAACCTTCACATAAACAACTCTCGCATGACCTGATAAGCCACAGCAACTGCCCATCAAGTATTCAAAGGGGTGACAGGCATGTGCCACAACCTACCATGGCTTAAAGAAATCACAGTGGGCTATAGTGATCATGTGAACCTGGTCAGTATCACTATTAGAATTCTTTCCCTTCCTTCCTTCCTTCCTTCCTTCCTTCCTTCCTTCCTTCCTTCTATTCACTCATTCATGGTGATACAATCCATGAACAGCAATTCATGTTCTTGTTCATTCCTTCTATTAATTGCTTTCCATATTCAGGCAGTTTATTTACATGCATACTATGTTTCTTTCCCACCCTTTGTCCAGCCCAAGGTGGTGCATCTGGCCTATTTTCATTAATAACCCTATATAGATTAGTGCTGTGCTGAAAATTTCTCCCATGTTATTTTTGATCATTCTCATTCAATTTGAGAAAAGAAATTGCTTTTGAAAAGAAAATTGAAGGAGAAATTTTAAAGAAATTCTCATGGGTTGGGTTCATGGTTCTTATGCTTCCTTTACCTTTGAGGTGGCTGAGAAATATGTGCAATATGTCCTATTTTTCACTGTATAATTATCTCTTTGCACCTGCATTAGAGATAAGATATATCCACAATCACCCCTCAGAAATTTAACATTTGGAAATTCCTGGGGAAATTGCTAAACCCTAAAGAATGACAACTAGAACTGAGCCAAAATTTCTCAAAGGATATTTTTCGCAGAAAAATCCTAATATTTTTCTTTTTCTTACCCCCTCCCCTGGGAAAAAGGCCACTTTGTAGAATTCTCCCAAATTTTCTTCCCCATATTTTGGTGGGGTTTGCCTACTTCCCTCTACCCCCCCCCCCACTGCCCCTAGATATAGGGCATCGTGGAAAATGCAAAATGGGGGCAAAAAAAGCCTATATATATATATTAAAGATAGAAACATAAAACTTGGGTACATTGCAGATTGGCTGTAGGTACTCATGTGTGGCAATGTGCCCAAGTTTCATGTTTCTGTATTTTAAAATAAAATAAAATAGGCGTTTCTTTTCCCCAATACAACACTATGGGGAAGAACACTTAAAATGGTGTCCAAAACACCGAATTGATTCGGACCAAACCAATTTGATTTGGATCGATTTGGATCTCTCCCAATCTGCTTTGGATCTGTTTTTAGGAGGTCTGAATCACCCTGATTCACTTTGAATTCGGGATCAGATCCGAAGCGATGCACAGCCCTATTCTCTGATATCCCCTGTTGATCAGGGTACTGCACTAATATATCTTGTTAAGTGAAATATTCTTTCTCAGTCTTAAATAATGTCTTTGTGAAAACATTTCCCTCTAGAATAATTCCAAATTCAAGGAGACTGGGTTTACTTTTCTCGGCTTTACTATATAAATTTTGGCTGGGTTTACTAAGAGTTTAGTCTCCAATTTTAACTAACAGTAAAGTATGGCCATCTGCAAAAGCCTATGGCTTTCATTTGTCAAATCTCTCATGTAACAACTCAGAAGATTCTTTGAGCATTACAGAACAATCATATTTGTATTTACTCATCAATGTCCCACTGTATTCAATGGGGTATCCTCTTTAGTAAGCATATTTAAGATAGCAGCCCAAATCCAGGTTTCTCTTCAAAATATTCTGAGGGGAAAGAAGGGAAAACTCATATCATATGTTCTAGAAGTTAGGGTAGGTCCCGGACACACAAAGCAATTGCACTGTAACAGTAGCTACACATTACTATTTAACATATTATGCCAAGCAATTATGTTGCCTATCATGCCTACAGCATTGTGAAACCCTAGAGGGCATGAAGCATGGTTTTCTTCTTAGGCAGTATAGTGTAGTGTGGTATATGCATATTCAGAACTAAGTATATACTTTCTTAGATGAATTAATCATCTCAACACTGTGCATGATGCATTTTTTGAATGTTCTGGAGAAGCTTGTCCTTCAAAGTTCAGATTGTTAACCCACCACCCATTGTATACACATTAAACAATGCAAAACAAGGAAAACCACAAAGAATATTCCCTCACATTTTAAAAAAGGTTTAGTAAACTGCCATTAAAAATCCATTGAATAGAGCTGGTTATTCTAAAAAGTCTGTGATAGATGACATAAGATTTTCTCATTCAGAGTGTATTTTATGGAAAGTGTTAGCAATTTCCCATAGTCTGGTGCTGTCATTAATAGGCTTAAGAGTTGTGATTGGCTTATTACTGCATAAAAAGCCATCATTTCTCTGCACAATGATAGGAACACTGGGGGCTGTCAAAAGATGTATGAACATAACACTGGCATTTACTAATGTCCAACTCAAACATTCATTGTCTGAGTGGGGTTTTTTATTATTATTTTTGTCATCCTGCAGTTCTTGAAATTACAAGTATGAAAACCATAAAGAAAATCAAATAAGAACAAATAACTATGAAAATCAATTTGTGGAGTTAGCTATTCCGTCTGTTCCTGATATTGGAAACCGTGAAACACCTAACTTATTTATAA
The DNA here is from genome assembly GCA_029215795.1 of Anniella stebbinsi. Lineage (NCBI taxonomy): Eukaryota > Metazoa > Chordata > Lepidosauria > Squamata > Anniellidae > Anniella > Anniella stebbinsi. The sequence continues at coordinate 55,505,822 of JARDYH010000003.1, forward strand.
ATGGCATGCGAGCCTAGGCTGAGGGAAACAAGAAATTACCAAAGCCATTTTCAGAAAGAAAATGAAAAGGGCTTTAAAAATTACAGTGGTATAGTATAGAGCTATTGGGTTATAAGTGATGTTGACAAGCAATTCCAGCAATACTGTATATATTGATACCATATGGGCTGTTTGCTGGGCTCCAACTATGTAAAATTGTAAACCATGGGGAACGGGTCAGGAGTTTATTTGTTGTTGAAATTACAAACTCACTATAATTTGGATAACCACCAGTATTAATGTTTCCAGACTCCCAGCCCTCCCTCTCCCCTTTAAAAACAACAACAACACCCAAGAGGCACCAAAATCCTATAAGGTTGTATATTCTAATCTCCAAGTACAAATTAAAACATGGCTTTACAACATTCAATTCACTCTTCCTAACTGCAGTGACATCATCCCTAAGAGTGCCATTTCAGTACATCTGCATCTTTATTGGAAAAACAATTTAGCAAATTCCATAGGTGCTAAGAAAGGTCAGATCTTGTATGGTGATGACTGGTGAAATACAAGTTTCCTGCTGCCAAATAATTCCGAGTTCCTCTTTCTAGTACAATGCAGATGGAATCTGAAATAAAGAATGTCACAATCACAGGCCCAAAAAAGAGAAGTCTCTTATCCAGCAATGTAAGATACTGTTTCCATACCTAGGGGAAACATTACAGGCAACTCAATGGTACTTGACTTTTTCCACTTGATTTTTATCCTCAGAACCTGAGTTTCTTTTTCATGTTTACCTGCGATTAAGAACAAAGTATCAAGTATCAAGGGCAAAGTGTAGGTATTGCAAACTAACCCCATCTATCACATAGAATCTTTGCCAGCTGATTCAAGAAAATTTTATTCATGTCTCTTTAATAAATCTAAGGCAGGTATTTGATCATCATAGCCCATCCATGAAAGTCATAATGCAATCACTGCCCTGGACCAATGAAATAGGTACTTGCCGAATTGGAAGTGTTTGCTTCAGAAACCACATGGCTAAATCTAGATCTGGGATTCACTGAAGCTTTCAGTAGCAGGTTCTGATTTTGGCTGTGAAACTGTGAAGCAAAATTTGAAATCACATTATTAAACTGATGTTTTAAGTTTGAAATGCTTGAAGACTTTTTCAGCAGTTCTTGATTGCTTTGATTATGGCAGGCTTCACATACAGAATCTCGGAAGCTCTCAACTGTCAAAGATTAATCACCATTGCACATATAATATGTTGTCAGATATCAGTACAGGAAACGAAACTAAATATCATTGCATATTATCTATGAAAGGGGGTAAGATAAAATACCATTACATGTTAACTGCCAAATGCTAACATCCAACTGTAAAATGCTATCAAATATGCCAATAGTTTTTGAGCTATTTTCCAAGGAAGCCTGGTTTCTTCAAAAGCTCATTAGGCACTCCTCGATGAGAAGAACAGCTGAAAGACAGCTTATCTGCAATACTGTTCCTTTGCAATCCATAGCCAAAGGGAATGTTGGACGTGTTCTAGTCCCAACACAGCTCCATGAGAACTGAGTGTGTGCATCCTAAATCCTGCCCCCAGAATCCTCTGCAATGTGCAGGGTGTCTTATGGCAGACAGGTGTTTGGTTCTTTGACAGAAGTTGATGTGGAAAGCATTCCTTGAAGGCAGAGAGTTTGAAAACCACTGTGATACATTATTGTGTAGCTAGCAGTACAGTAAAACAACAACAACACCTAAACACATCAGCATGACCATGGGCATGCAAGGGCCTGCCCAAATGTACAAAACTCAAGGCTGCCTGAGGCATCCATCTTTCAGGTTTGTCAACAGCCACAAACAAACCAAAAGGAACCCAAAGGCTTCAGGAATGTTTTCTTTCCTCAACTTGCTTACTTTCACTCTACCCTCTTATAGTTGTGCTTTTCTTTTCTTTTATACACCTACATCTCTCCTCCACTGTGTCTCAGAGAATTACATACAACTGGGGTTAAGTGGCTGACAATGATGGATCAGTTAGATGATACTGGAAGGGAGATGTAAAAAGGGGAAAGCTCGTTTTGATCAGGCGGCTAATTTCTGCCAGCACCTCTTGGGTAAAAATAAGTGGCTGTGAAGGTTCCTTTGATTTTGTGAATCCTTCTGGCTTCCTCCCTGTTGTCTCCTTGATGAGTGGCACTGTCATGATGTCAACGATCAAATACTGCCAAATATCAATTGTCAGGTGTCAAATACTGCAATCAAATATCACAGGGTATAATAAATAAAATTCAATGGCTTCTATAGTTTTGAGAATCCTAATTAAAAGGGGTGAATTGAAGACAGGTGGCATGGCAATAAAATTTTGCATGAGGGGGAGGAATTGGTCGTTACAATCCAGGAAGTCATTAATGCCTCCATGCAGGAGGGGGTAGTGCTTACTCCTTTAAAAGAGGCAGCGATAAGACTTTTAGGGTGCAATACTATGCACTTTTCAACAGAAGAAATTCCTGCAATTTCCAGCTTTCCCCAGTGAGCATGGCTGGCTGGAGAGTGCTGGGAATTGTAGGGGTTTTTTTGGGGGGAGGGGTCTAAATATGCATAGGGTTGAGCCCTTACTAAAAACAGAGCTCTTAAAACCCATTGGCCGTTTGGACATCAGGGGATCAAAAGTGGCTTAGTTCTAGGCGCTCCTGAACTATATTGACTTAGACCTATTTCAGTCTTATTTTAGGCCTAATTTGACGGCAGATGACATTCACTGAGAGATTGATGGGGCAGAGCAGTAACTAGAGGGATTCTTTTGGATGGAAGGAATACTTCAGAAGCAAACAAGCTAATAAATGAAAAGTGAATGAAAGACACAACGAAGTCCACCAAAATCCAATTATATGTGTGGTGACACACTTAAAATAGTCATTAAATTTGATGTGGAAAATAATAGGTATTTTATTTCAAGTACTTTTTAGCAATCTCTATAAAACCAGTCTTCTACACAATAAAAAAACACATAATCACTCTTTATTATGATGATATTGTTTTAAAAAGCTATACTTATATTAAACATGCACACAGTCTGGCTAATTTATCATTAATGTCATAGTTTCTGTCAGCTTTATTAGCAATGTCTTCTGTGTTCTTTCTCACATCCCTTGCTCTGACAGCCACCACATGTTGTTATGTATTTTAAGCCATGGGTCTTTCCAGTAACTATGAAGTACTATGGTGAAATTTAGGCTATAAAGTGTGGAAATGTGCCAGGTGGTATTGTTTAATGGTATCTAAATGTGTCCCAGGTTTGTTCCAGAAACCTGACAGAGTAGAGCTTCCTGGTCTAGTTAACGCTGGTCTTCATTGGAATTGTCTGGAAGTTCAAACAATTGTTTAGTAATGCTGTGACCAACCATTTCTTTCTTTAGTGATAATGGAGTGGCCCACTCAGAATAGAGTGGCCCAGCCACCTCAAGTATCTCATGAGTAACTTTGATACCCTTCACAGCTATATAAGCATTTTCACGTGATTAGTCTTTTGTAAAAATAGAAATCACAAACTCTGGTATTGTCCTTCTTGCATCCATAGTTATTGTAGCTGCCACCACACAGAAGTTCAGATTTTTGAAGATTTTGGATATGATATTGTGTGAATATCTTCAACTTTCACTGAAGCCTGTGTTTGCTTCTGTAGCATGTTCTTCAAGGTATGGGAATATTTTTATCTTGTGCTACTGCACTTGCATGTTTTGTTTTAATTCTGTTTTCCTAGACCTAGAGAATAGGCTTCCAATACTAGCCTAGATAAAAGGCTTTCAATATTATCTCAATGGTGGTATCCTTCTGTAAGGGTTAGAACATAAGAAGAGTCAAGCTGTATCAGAACAAGAGTCCATCTAGTCTAGCACTCCGTTCACACAGTGGCCAACCAGCCACAAGCAGGACACTTTTCAACAGCACCTTCCCACCCATGTTCCCCAGCAACTGGTGCGTATAGGCCTACTTCCTCTTATACTGGAGGGATAGTTACTTTGGAGAATGAGATACTCATCCTTTGGAACTCTCCCCATAGGATAAACATTTATTCACTAAAAAAACAAAACACCTATTCCTCATCCACTATCCTAACCTCTGATGGGAACAGCTTCTGAATGGAGTTCAAGGTGCACGCAACAGAGTGCATTGTGTAGCCCAGTCACAGAATTTCCAGTGCATGTGATGAAGAATGCTGAACCAAAGTGACGCCATCTTGTATATCTCTTGATAACCAATGCTATTTTATGTATCTGTTTGATTCATTTTGTTTGTGTGACCTATTTTGGTGACCTACTTTGGTTGTTGAACAAACTTTGTACCCACTCTTTGGTTTCCCCCTCCCCTCATCCGATGTATACGTGACAAAGGAAGTTTGAGTAAGTAAAAACCCACATCTTCTTGGCAGGCAGGCATAAGGTGTTGGCTCTGTACTCTGCCTCAGAACAGCAATCTGTGCAGGTGCGCATGGTTTTTTACTGCTCTGTATAAACGTGCCGGCCGCATCGCTTGCTCGGGGGGAGGGGGAGTTGTCTCCGGACTGCCACCCCTGAGCACTTTGTCTGGAATGAAGGTCTTCAACTCTCCAAGGGTCTCCTGGTCTTGTGCTTGAAAGATACGCATGACACATGTACAACAGTGGCTAGGTCATATTTCCTTTCAAGGTGCAATGATGGTGGTGTGCTGTACCATGGCATTCCGGTTTTACTCACTTTCACAGAGAATAATGTGCACTGAACATTCTAATTGCAATGTCTCCTCCCTGCTACCTTACACTGAATGTTTTAGGCTACAGATCACAAAGATGAGGTTTACTTTCCATATAGGTACAGTAGTTCATTAAAGCTGCATTCATTGCAGTCCTACCCTAAGTGTGGTTATGTCATGGTGTTCAATGGGCTTACTTCCAAGTAGTTACTTTTTATTTAATCTATCTCTCTAAAAAATAACCTCTTTATAATTACACAGCTCACTGCAAATACATTCCATTTCAGCAAATATGAATACCCCCTCTATCGCCACCACCTGAGCATGACACTGCTCTCTATTTAGGCAACAAATCCCTGCTAAGCTGGGACTTTAGTTTTGTTTACTTTTTTTTTAAAAAAAAGCTTCACTTTGCTTCCATTCATTACTGAAAACATGAAACCAATCATAACTTTAGGAAATGTCTCATGCCCATATGAAATACTGTTGCTACAAGTTATTGGCATGTTCTACACCAACCAAACTAGAAATCCTAAGGAGCAGTGAGAAAATGCTCATGTATATGGCCCCAGCAACACACATGCACTAACACAAAGAACCAGGAGAGGATTCCAGTAAAGAATTTCCATTTTCTCCATTCACCCAGAGAATTGGCTTGGTAAGTATGGACCACCCACAAACAGAACAGAATCAGTCTATCAATATTTTTAATGAAATGTTATTGTTCAGTTATCACCATGTCTAACTGTTTCTATTTTTGATATGCCTTGAATTGTACTGTTGTTTTTTTAATGATTTCTGAAATGTAACCGCATTGCTTGATATTTAGTATTCTGCTTACAGATATTATCAGTGGTGCACTCTATACTGATCGAAACATACTACTTTGGGGATCTAGGTAGATGTCATTCATTACATTGAGTTCATATCCATAAACCAATCTCCTGGAAACCATATATTGAGACTACAGCTGGGGGAGATGTACAAATGACAAACCATTTAGAATAGAAATTGAATGGATGCCCAACCAAGGGAATGTGGGAATAAACACTTCTGCAGAGATTGACAAAGAGGTGTGAAATGATTTACATGATGAAAGGGAATTTGTAACATAAGACATGTAGGCAAAAAATAAAATCCCTTAGAATCTTAGATGCTCTTTCTGAACTACCATCTTACTCTAACTTTTGGGAGGCAGGCTAAAATGATATTAAAAAATGGAAATGTCACCCTTCAACCTCAGAGGATTTTGAGTCCATTGCAGAAATCCTTGCAGCCATTAGAAATATCAGAATCACCAGTAATGATCACAAGATTGATGCTATCTTCCATGCTTCAATGAAAGTTTCAACTTTTTTGAAACCCAACAGAGGAACAATAAAGTATGTGGTTGCATTAAGCTCTCCAGCTGACTTTTCTTTTCTTTTTTTGCCAAGCCCCAAATTTCTTCCCCATAGGTCACCTGTGGGAGCCCTTTACCTATATTTACTCTCAAAGCAGGAACAACCATATTACCACCTTTAGCTCTAGTGAAGCCCAGGACTTCACTCAACACTTTCAAAAGTTAAGCCATTGTCTGATGAGACCATATTACCCTTGCCAGTAAACCAAATTCCAGGTAACTGAAGTGTCTCACTTCTCTATTATTTGTCCATCTGAGGACCATTTATGCTTATAAGGATGAGCCCCAAACATTAAAACATTTGTCTTAGTATAATTTAAACGAAGATGCTCATTGCAACAAATTGTTCCCAAATCTCTTAATAAATGCCTCATGCCAATCTAAGTATATGTTAGCAAAACAATGTCATCTGTATATAGCAGATCTAAAGCATCATCCTTGGACAAATTATACTTCAAAGGTATGAAAAGAGAGAACACAGAAGGATCTTTTTAAAATATCCATTTCTTCAGAATGTGGCTGAAGAGGCTTTGGTACCATGCCCTCCCTCCTCCACTAAGGCTTCCTTTTCCTTTTACAAAATTGACTTGTATCCTAGTCTAAAGACCAGTTGAGCCAGAGTGCTGAAATGTAAACTGGCATGATCCTACCAGAGTCAATAAGATTAAGCTGGTTTAAATCAAAGTGACTGAGTTTAACTGGTGCATAGAACACTGTCTTTTAGCTGGATGAGACTGTAATTCATTCTATCCCACTATATATTGCATACCTGCCTTTAAGATTTTATCTGTCACTTAGCCTAATCACTGCTTGTTTATTTGTCACACGGCCTAATAACTGCTTGTGATCAAATTGCCAGTGAGTTTGCAACTAACTAAAGCTGCAATCCTAAATGCACTTACTAGGGAGTGAGGCCCATCGAACACAGTGAGATTTACTTCCAGGTAACGGTGCACAGGATTGCAAAGGAAATGTAACAAATGTGCATAACACCAGAGACCAGGCAAATTATTTTGGCACCTGATACAGAAAATCCCACAAACACTTCTTTGCCTCCCTGGCAGTAAAACCACCATAATATTAAATTAAATGGTAGTTTGCTGCCTTTTCAGGACCCTCAAAGCCAGCTTCCTGATACAGCCGCTTCGCTCTTCATGATGTTTACAGGCAATCAATGTTTACTGTTAATATAATAACCTGATGGCGTGTGTAAGCATGTGTGTATGTGTGTGTGTATGGAGAGAAAAATTACTTTGGCTTTTTGGGAAAGAACAGTTTGGAGCCAAGAAATATCCAAGTCCATTGGCCCCTCTCCCCCTCTGATAGTAATGGAACCTGGGGGCATCCAATAAAGTTGAGTGCTGAGAAATTCAGAACAACTGAAAGGAAACATTTCTTCACACAGTGAATAATTAAACTATGAAATTTGCTACCACATGATATAGTGATGGCCACCAATGTAGGTGGCTGTAAAGTGGGGTTTAGACAAATTCATGGAGTATAAGGCTTGGTGTAGATTTGGTTATAGTATGCTTATGTCCTGGTTGTGGGCTTCCCATAGGCATCTGGCTGGCCACCGTGGGAATAGATTATTGTGACTCTGATTGGGATTATAATTTCTGAATCAACCAATATTTCAGAAAAAACCACAGATACAACATTATAATAATGCATAGTATAAAATCTAAAACAATCTAAATAGCTAAAACAATTCAATAAACAATTTTAATACTATACCTGTTCAACTGACCTAAATGCCCTGCCGTATGCCATTAAATGCTTGGCAGTAGAGGCAGTCTTAACCTGATGCCGAAAAGATGACAGTTTTGGTGTCAGGCAGGCCTCAGTGGGGAGATTCTTCCATAATCAGGGACCACCACTGAGAAGGCCCTCTCTTTTATTGCCACATTCTGAGCTTCCTTTGGAGGTGGCACTTGGAGGAAAGTGTCAGATGTTGATTGAGGTGTCCAGATACTAGGTAGGCCTTTGGTCTGATCCAGCATGGCTCCTCTTATGTTCTTTGGTTCCCAATGTGGCCAAAGACAGAGTCCTTATAAACAGGTAGCCCCATTTCTCCTGTTGGTTCTGAAAATGATGTGCCTTAGTGCTCCAGCTCCCAGACTCCTCTACTGAGAGCCAAACTAGAAGTGACATAAATTGTACCAATGAAAGCTTCCCTTAAAATAGAAAGAGAAGCTTCAGAGATGGAATTTTTGTTAAGCCTATGACAGAGGGAAAGAAAGAGGTAATTCCCCTCCCACCCTGGGGCTAGCAAAGCTTCTCTGCAGCCACTATTTACATAACAAAGCTGTGCACATTCATTGCATTAATGTCAGGTCTAATTTGGCCCTCAATCTGAATCTATTTTAAAACATATATTCCTCTGTAAGTGAAGAGAATCATTGTGATGATGTGACCTACTCCCTCATTTATATCCCTTGCTTGCTCAAGGCTTCTTTTTTCAAGCGGTTCCCCTACAAATGTGCATACAGGTTCTGGACAGCATCACATTTGAAGATCAGTCACATTCCTGTTTTGCCTGTTTACACTTGAAATCAGCTTCTTCCAGTGAGAGTACATCTGGCAATAACAGGAACCTGTTTGATTTTCACACACGATGGTATATCTTTTATTTATATCTTTTAACTGAATATCTTTTAATTTTGTAATGGGATATAAATAAAGATAATAAATATAATAATAATAATAATAATAATAATAATAATAATAATAATACTCTGGTGTATACAGGTTCATTTCCCCTATCTGTGTTAAGTACATAATGTTATATGTACATTATTGTAGGCCAAAACGTCTGATATTTTGGCCTACAACTCCCATCAGTCCTGGCCAGCATAGCCAATGGTGGGGAATTGGCTATTGGGAAGTATAGAAATGTAATTGATCAATCATGCAAGTTGTAGGCCAAAATAGCTGGAGGGGCACAAATTGCCCACCCGTTACATGCCATTAGGTTGCCAGCTTAATTCCCCCAAGCATCTGACCTGTAGCACATCCTGTAGCACCTCCTGTAGCAACCTTGTTAAAGCTAAACCTACCTGAGTTTGTTCAATGCCTAGATGTGAGATGGCCTGGGAAGTTTATGAACACCATTGAGCTTCTTAGAGGAAAAGTTGCCTCTGCCTGTGTAAACAATAAATAAAAACCTAGCTGGCTTGATCCAGACATTATCTTTCCAGCCGATTTGGCATGCTCCAAACCCATGCTGGATATGTAACATATGTAAGATATGTAAACAAGCTCCATAGGGATGGGTATAGTCAATGCTGTCATTGCTCCATCCTAGAGGCTAGCAGAACTGGCATGTGAAGTGACCAGGTAATCCCATTCTCCTAGGTGATATTTCTTTATACATGTAGGAGAGGACCACAGTACAAATGTAACACCTGGATTATCCCTTTGTAGTAATTAGAGAAAGAAGGAAGACAAGGCAGAGATAGGCCTTACAACCACACCGAGCTTGCCTGGGCATGGTGAGGCAGTTGGGGTGGGTGGGAGCGAGAGAGACAAAGTGTGGAGGCTCACCATTGGCGGCCTCCGAAGGTGCCACATAGAAGGAGGAGGCGACTGTGGCTCTTTATTAGGAGCCTGCACCCCTCCCAGGCTCATTCTTCACTTGCGGCTCCCTCCCTCCCTGTAGGCAGTGTGGGTTATCCAGTCACCCCGAGGGGGGCCAAGTAGGAATTTTTTATCCCTAAACTTTGATTAGGGTTTTTTTTGCCTACTTCACACTGTAAGACAGCAGGGGAGTATTAAGTAGATTAATTTGTTCAATATGGTCACATTTAATTTGGGGGCTGGTGTGCGGGCATCAGGAACAAGGATAGGGTTGGTGAGCATTCGGAGGCACCATTGTGGTGATTGGTAACACCTGAGGCCCTCAGCTGGGAGTCTTGCGGCACCAGCTGGTGGGATAAGGATTACCTTTGAGGCCAACCTTCCTCACCCACTCTGAGTTGTACAACCTGAGGGGGTTTGACATTGGAAGGCCTCCCTACCTCAAAAAGAGGAATCGTGCGGGGTGGCGAATGACATGCGCCACCCAACAGGATCTGAATGGCTTGCCTGATCCCAAGTATGGACAACTTTACGGCCTAGATAGGATGCCCACTTAGGCATCCATCACCCTTCGCTTGACTTGAATAAATGTGGCCCTTATTTAAATCCAATCTTTTGTCTCATCTCGTTATTCTCGCCATCCACTTCCGCAAAGCAAAACATAATGATCCTCAGAGACAACTGAGAAAGGAAGCACACATAAGGCAAATTCGGAGCCTGTGGTCAATTTAAGTACTCTCACTTTGGTAGAAATACTCCAAGGTCAATGATTTGACTAGTATATTCTGAGTTTGTAAATCAGTTCTTATTACACAAAAATTGTTAGTGATGAAAATAAAACCAGCTTATCTAACTAATCTGTATTCCTTGCAGTCACCATTTTTACTAGTTTGAGGTGTGTACCGGCAGCGAAGAGTCAGCAGCCATGTAATTATTGTGACAGTCCTTGTTTGCTATTTTTTATTTCTCGGCTTTTTATTCATGCCAATTTTATGGCACTATAAAGATTGCTAAAATTGTATTCACTGCTTTATCTAAATATTGATCGGGTTTTTATAGAGAAATTACTGTGCCTTCTTGCACCAACAGCAGAAAGCGATAAATTATGAATTAAAATAAAAACTCTGCTTGCTGAGGATGCGGCTTTGATTTATAATCTTTAATTCATAATCTAAGGCTGTAACCCTATCCTTGTTTCCATGGGACTAACCCTAGCCTTGTTTACCTGGGATCTTAGTGAATGTACAAATAACTATGGTTTGCAAATTGGAATCCATCAGAATCTATTAGGGAAAGGGGGGATTTGGGGAAGAGGAAGCCAAGGTCTCCCAGTGGCAAATGGCAATTACCCTCATTGTTAAGAAGATATATTTTGGGATGACATATTTGGCTCAAAGAATGCACACCCTGAATAACTATTCCTCCAAACATACACAGTTACTTTAGGGATGAAGAAGCTTGTAGGACATGTGCTATAGGGCACACATACTGAGCTCAATCCTCTCGTCTCTGATACTAGGGTGACCAGATTTTGGAAACCAAAATCCAGGTCCAAAATGGCCACCCAAAGGGGGCGTGCAGTGCCCACAAGATTGTGTTGGGACTTCAAGTCCCATCATCCCCAGCAACATGCCCAAACCACCCCAGTTGGTGTTGGACTACAACCCCATCATCCTTGGGGATGATGGTATCTGGAGCCCTACACCATCTTTTAGAGCGGGGCATCAGGCTGCCCAAGAAGCAAAAAGCTTCCACCCCAGCACTCGCTCGTTCCCCCTCTTCCCTGTTCAAAGCACCGGGTGCCAAGCCCCTCGTGGGCGACACTCACCTGGGCTCATGTCGCTCACCCATGCTGCCACTGCTGCTGCTGCCCCGCGTCGCCTCGCAGGAGGAAGTGAGGGCGCCCAGCTCAGGTGTCCCATCATCTCCCCCCCCCAAACCAGCCCTGGAGCCAGCGTGCTTGAGGCGGCGCTGAGGAAACTTCCCCCTGGGCGGGCGAGGCAGACTGTCACCTCTCCTCAGCATACTTCCTCCAGCCCCTCCCCCGGGCGATCTGGGGCTTCTTCTAGGCCAGAGCGACGGTGCAGGACTAGAAACTGATCAGCTCAGCCAGGAGGAAGCGCCTTCGCTCTGGCCTAGAAGAAGCCCCGGATTGCCCAGGGGAGGGGCTGGAGGAAGTGTGCTGAGGAGGGACGACAGTCTGCCTCGCCCACCCAGGAGGGAGTTTCCTCGGCGGCGCCCCAAGCGCGCTGGTTCCAGGGCTGGTTTGGGGGGAGGGACGATGGGACACCTGAGCTGGGTGTCCTCACTTACTCCTGCCAGGCGACGAGGGGCAGCAGCAGTAGCGGCAGCGCGAGCGAGCGAGCGACATGAGCCCAGGTGAGTGTCACCTGCGAGGGGCTTGGCGCAGCGGTGCTTTGAACAGGGAGGAGGGGGAGCGCTCCAGATCCAGCCGACCGTTTCCCCGGAGGTTTGCCCCCAGGGCCCGGTCGGCCCGGATCACCCCAGTTTTCCCAGTTAGGACCAGGAAACCCCTGGCGATCTGGTCACCCTGCTGATACTTTATTCCGAACACTGAAGGGAGTCAAGGAAAGGGCTATTTGGTTTCTCTCAGCCTCTCAAACTCCCAGCCCCTGTCTGAATGCTCTTATTTGCTGCTTAGCAAGCTGAGGTCAGTATGCATGTTTAACTCTTTAGACTTGACAATTTGTGGAGTTAGGGAGAAGACAAAAGTCTTTCTGGCCACCCACTACTTTTCTGCTTGGTTAGGGCTTATTTACTATTGGTACAGACCTCTTCTCCTCTCCTGCCCTCTCCAGTTAAGGCCAGTGGATGCCCATATGCAAACCTACTACTTTTTAAGTATGAAGGATTATATGGGCATGTTAATATGTAAATATTTTTGGAAACATGTTTAATTCAAAACATGTTAGGTCATTAATATAAGCTCTGACTGCATTGGTAAGCATGCACAGAAATCCAAAATGTGTTTCTCAAAATAGTAAAATGAATAATTCACTTTGTGTATAGGATAAGGAACTCGGTAAGTCCTTTAAATAGTTATCACCACCACTGGAGCCCAGCTATGCTATAATCAGTGATCTTCTGCAGCTCTGTATGTACAATTCAGAGATAGGCTGAAGAAATGTGTTGTGCCTAATTCCCTTCCCCTGTCAGACATTAATTCAGAATCAGATTCTGAACTTGAACAGACATTCCAGTCCATACCAGAAGGGGAGGATGTGGTTCCCATGGCCTCGTCCCCAGCGCTTATCTCTCCTTCCTTAAAGCTATCATGGTGCTAAGTTTCATCTCTTTATCTTTAAAAATCGCAGAACTGTAAGCGTTTTTGTTCATTCTCATTAAAGTAGAGTTGTCCTTTGGCTGGGGAGGATGGGGAAAATTCAGATTTTTCATCAAATTTCATAATCCCCCCCCCTTCCTGGATTTGTTACCAACTCAGGGTTTTTCCTGTCACATGGTCGCCCTACGACTTCATCCCACCAGGTAACATAATAGTACCAAACTAATCCTATAATACAGCTAGCAGATCACACAGAAAATCTTTAAAATATCAACTATATCCAAATAGGGATCACACCTGAGCCACATCTACACTTTGTGTCATATGCATATGATCCCGTCATGGTGATGCTATATCCCTCTTGTGCATTCATACCTCAACATCTGTTGCAATATTTTAAATAATATGGAATAAAAAGCAGGAAATAATGCTAGAAAAGTGGTGAACCAACAGTTATCAGTGCACTTTAATACAAGTAAAAAAGCACTGTGCCTGCATCCAAAGTAGGTCTGTTCCCTCATAAAGGCCCAACCCAGACCTGTCAACTACACTACTGCTGGAGATGGCACAGCTAATTTGCAGTCAGTGGGCGGGGTGGGGGCATGGGAGTGGAATTGAAAAATCTAGTACCAGCCAGGATGAAAAACCCAGTTTCTCTGCCCCTCCTTTCTACTCTAGCCAGAGACAGCCAGCAAGGCTGGGATGAGGCAGAACTACAATTTGACCTAAAAACAAATTAAAAAGAAAACAACAACACCCAGATCTTAAGGCAACAATCCTATATAGAGTTACCTGAGTGTACAGACTCAATCCTATATGGAACTTAGCAGAACTTACTTCTGATATCGGATTGCTCTATTGGTCTCACAGAACTTTACGGGGGCTTACACATGCATATGATTGCTCTGCATGTGTATGAGTGAAATGCTGAAAATAAATTGGAATCATGTATAGGGTAGGTTTGTGATTTGACTGTTTAAATCCATAGGCCAGGACGGGTCGGGTGACCAACTGTCAGGATTTCCCCGGATTTGTCCTGGTTTGTTCTATCCTGGGTGTCAGGGGGGGATTTTCTGTATTTTTCTATAATGTCCTGGAATGACACGCTTTCCCTTTTGAGGCCGCTATTAGAGTGGGGGAAGGCATCATTCCTGGAGGCATGTCATTCTGGAGGTGCATCATTCCCCCTTAAAGGGAAAAGCACGTCATTCATGGACATTATAGAAAAGGCCCCAAGTGGAGCAGTAGGGGGTAACATGCTTTTCCCTCCAATCAGGGCCTTTAAGATGGGGGGGGGGGTAAGATGTGCTTTCCAAATCGTCACCATAGGTCAGCGATTTGGAAGTACACATGACAAAAATCAGGACTTTGGGGAAAATATATTCCATACTTTCATAGGCAAAGTGAAAATTCATGGCCCCCCATAACCCGACTGTAAGGTGTTAAGCTTAGAAATGATCTGCTAGGGATTTTCTTTCATTTTTAGATAGCAACATACTAATTTAGACAGTGTAGCTGAGCTTCTGCTCCTCCACTAATAGTAGCCATAGATTATTCAGAGTAACACTAAATTATTGGCTTGTTGTATCTGTTTTGCCCTCAGAGAATATTTGCACTATTTTTCTTACCTTAGTCTCTTCTTATTGCAAACATAACTGTAATATTATGCAGCCTGCATTACAATCACAAACCCAGAAAGAAAGCAGAAACAGACATTGTATGGATTAAGAAAAATAACTGTGGCCCGCTACTGATTTTAGTGGCTTCGGCAGGTCATTAAAGCAGACATGCCTGCTATAATAATAATGAGTACTAATTGCCCCAAGATGTTTTTACTTTCATGGTTACTGAATATCTTACAATAGGCTTCACCAGCACATCATCCAGATGCCACAAATGCTAAACCATTCCTGGGTTCAGATTAAATAACAGAGAATAAATGTGCTGGTATGGTTTGTTTATTTATTTATTATTGCACTGATATGCCACCTTTATTCCTCTTGCAAGGAACCCAAGGCAAAAAAACTAGGGCTGTGACTGGATCCAGATCCAGATCCTGAATCCAGAGTGGATCGGGCTGATTCAGGCCTCCGGATCATGGATCCGGATTGGATCCTGATCGGATCCTGATCTGATCACAGCACTCCCTCCTGCTCTCCCCACTCTCTCCCTCTCCCCACTCTCCCTGCTTACCTGTTGCCTCCTCCCCATCATGCCGCGTCTTCCTCCGCATCGTCCCGCATCGTCCTCTCTGTCGTCCTGCCTCCTTGATGTCAGCCGGCCGCTTTCCCACTCGCGCTGGGTGATGACATCACCCACCATGACCAACAAATGCGCTGCTCTAACCAATTAGAGTGCCACATTTGCTGGTCGCAGCAGGTGATGACGTCACCTGCCATGACCAGCAAATGCAGTGCTCTAATTGGTTAGAGCGGCACATTTGCCGGTCATGGCAGGTGACATCATCACCCGGCGCAAGCAGGAAAGTAGCCGGTCGACATCAAGGAGGCAGGACGACACGGAGGACAACAGGGGACGATGCAGAGGAGGTAGCAGGTTAGCAGGGGGGAGGGAGGGAGGGAGGGAGGGAGGGAGGGAGAGAGCATGGAGAGGGGGAGGGTGTGCTGTGAACAGACTGGATCAGATCCAGATCTGGATCCGGATCTGAGTTGGATCAGATCAGGCCCGATCTGGCCCTGACAGATTGGGATCCGGATCGGATTGGGGGGTCCTTTCACAGCCCTAAAAAAAAAAAAAAAAAAAAAAACCTTTTAAAGCTATCCAAACTGGTGGCCACCACTACAACTTGTTGTGAATTCTATAGTTTAACTATGACTTGTGTGAAGAAGTTCCTTTTATCTGTCCTGAATCTTCCATTAATCAGGGTTCTAGTTGGGACAAAAATGCCTCCGTATCCACATTCTCCACACAATGCATAATTTTGTACAGCTTTATCATGTATCCGCTTAGCCTCCTTTTCCCCCCAGCTGTTGTAACCTTACCTCATAGGGAAGATGCTCCAGCCCTTTGATAATTTTAGTTGCCCCTTCCTGCTTTTTTTCCTGCTACCTGTTCTCTGGGTCTCTGCCTGTCAAGCAAGCAAATTGAAGCAATTATGAGAAAGACGATGTGGGACAACAGTAGCTGGTGACAATGGTGGTGAGGAGAAGGACTCAATGAGAGAGGGGGTCTATGGAGGGGGTCTTGCCCAGGGCCCCCCAAAAATCTGGAGCCGGCACTGATAATGACTGATTTGCCATGCATTCTAGATTTAGAATTTTTCAAGTGAGCATCTGACGATTTGGCTTGTATTAGGGAACTTCTCCCTGGTGCTCTTTTTTATTATCTTTTTTTATTATTTTCTCCCTAGGAGAGGTTGACTCAGCAACATTTATCCAGCCAAAGCAGATAAGGCATGGGAAAATGGTTACAGAAGCATTTTGAAATGCTTTCTAGTCTACATAGACTGTGTTGACCTTTGTCATCAGTTCAGGATTGATGACATTCATCTCTCTCCTGAAGATTATGCTTGGTATATTTGAGTCGCAAAAGACCCTTCATAAATATTCTGCTGATTAGGTTGGCAGGAGGGGGGTTGATAAGACCACGTCAACCCCTTCCATTGGCCTGAACTCAACGGGAATAAGGCAGGCTGGGTTGAACAACTGGCTCAATTTGATTCAGAGAACTAAAGATGCAGCTCAGACACCCTGGTGGACTTGAAACAGCCTGAGAGTATTGTGTCTTCCATACATGGGTTCAAGGTTATTTTAATATATTATTTATTTATTTGTTTTATTACATTTATATCCTGCATTTTTCCTCCAAAGAATCCAAGGCGGTGTACATAATCCTCCTCTCCATTTTATTCTCACAACAACCCTGTGAAGTATGTTGGGATGAGCATCTGTGACTGCCCCAAAGTCACCCAGTGGGTTTCCATGGCTGATTGGGGACTAGAACCTGGATCTCCCAACTCCCACTCCAACACTCTACCCGCTACACCACACTGTCTCTCATCTTATATTAAATCGTATATTTGACACCAAAATTGCCTCATATTAAAGCATATATTTCACATCTAATGATTTTTTTATTTAGCATTAATTACTATGGAGAGCTCCCTGACCCAGTCCTTTCTTATAACACTTTAATAAAGTTGTGGCCTGTTGAAAACCCTGTTCTTTACTGTCTAGTCTTCCTCCACCTTTTCCTGAAATATGTTCTTATACTGTAATCTATTACAAACATATCCTGGGGCTTATAAGAAGTGGATAATGTTAGATGCTCTGAACATTGTATTATTATTTTTGCTGCAGCTCGTATGTTCTTGATAATACATGACATTTTCTGGGTCGTATTTAAGACAGGCCAGTGAGATATTGATTTCAGTGTGAAATAGTGGATGAGGGATTTCAACAGGCAACTTCACCTGTCAAAATATCTGCCTCCACCTTTCACAAATGTATCTTCCTATCAACTCTAAAAGTGATGAAACTGAAAACAGCTTCACAACAAGGCCAGGAAAATTCAAGTCCTAACAAATTAAGCAACATTCAAAGATCGTTGCCAACGGTACTGCTGGATAGGGAGGGAAATATCTTACATTTTATTTTCATTCTTGCAATGTAAAACTTCTCTTTGGTATATGAAATGAATGTACTGGCATATAGCAAACAGCAGGTATACAACTGATTTAAACCTAAACAGAAGCAGATTTTTCTTTTTGAAAAAAAAAATGATTCTTTTCTATTCTATTAACATTGTCAATATCTTCAGTTTATTTCAATTACCCAAAAGCTCTCTGGGTAGACCTCTAGTTATGAAAATAACTAATGTTTGCTTAAAAGGTATTGATAGTTAGAAAATTTAGGGGAATGTTGGCTATTCCAAGGATCCAGAGCAAGCTGAACACTGTCATCCTAATCTAATAGTGGAGATCTGTGCAGAAGCAGCCAGAGTGCCCAAACATACATTACTGTAAATCCATATTGATTATTCAATATATTTTACATTTTACTCCCATAAAACAGAAGTGCACAACCTTTTCAGCCTTGAGAGCTGCATGTGATGCTGGATCAGGCACTTGCACACACACACATCCTAGCAATGATACAGACAACTCTTTCTTTACTCTTTCCTTACTCCTTACGCTTTCCTTAGACCAGGGAAAGAGTGTTCTGTATGAGAATTACTGGGGAAAGGGAGCAAGGAAAAAGCAATAATAATAATAATTTCATTACTATACCGCCCAATAACAGTTTACAACAGTTCATAAGATAATAAAATATAGCATATAATGCAGCATAAAATATAAACATACAAAAGTTAAACAATATTCAAGGAAAGAGCTCTCTGTGTCAGGATCACAGGGTAGAAAATGCAACAGCAGTGGGGGGGCATAACACCCATGGGGGCTCCAATTAAGACATGGTAGAGGCACAGGTAAAATATCAGTAAAGGCAGAAAATTACCTTCTAAACCTTACAATGAAGAGTCATCATGAGAAATGAAATGAAGATTATAATCTGTAACTTCTTTGTCTAACAGATTGCTACTGAGGGATGAAACTGCAATCAATAAAACTTCTTCACTTTACATGGAAACAGAAATTGGTTCTTTCATGTATTTTTAAAGAAACATCTGTTGCTTTGCATGGTACAAGTTGTGCAAGAGATACAACTTCCCACATGCTTCAAAAGTCAATTTTCTCTCTGTGAGGAGGTTTGCTTTCTGGTAATTCTTCTGTTGTATGGCAATTGCACTGTCACATTTAAATATACCTCTTAAAAAAAAAAAAAAAAACCCCAAGAAGAAGAAGCTGAAACACAACTTTAGAGGCATTTTTCTGCCTATTCAAAAATAAGAGGCTGCGCATGAAGCTGAATGGTTAGAAACCGAAAGCAGTCAAACTGAAAGCATATGATGAAGCATCATTGCTCAATGGTTCCTTTTTTATGCTTCTTCCCTCAGCCACATTTCCTTTCATTTGGCATTAACCATCAAGCAGTCAACAGAAGTGTGAACAATGATGACTTAAACAACTGGAATAGGTAATACAAACTGCATTTCTTTCCTGGAAATGAGAACAATGTTATGGTGGAATTTAAATGCTGTCATTCATTTTTTTTAAAAAAATCATTGCACGTCTTAGTTTTTTCATTCATAATGGCAATGTTGACCTAAGCATAGCATAATTCTAGGATCAATTACCAGCTGATTCTATGGCTGCACATCAAGCCTTCAGTGATTCCTCCTCAAATGTATTCCGCAAGGAGTGCCTTGCCTGAATGGTGGCTGTTTATTTACGATATACAACTTTACTTTTTTAGCTAACGGTTACCATCTGCTCAACATCCAAATGTTCCCTTTTTTTCTCTAGAGGTGGCAAAAAGAGATCAGGATGAGAATCTTTTATCTCTGTGAAAACACCGCTGATACGCCCACAACGCATGTTTGCCACCCATAGGACTGGTCTGAGCATCTGGCTCTCAGCCTCACTGTCAGCAAAACACTGACTGTCTTCAAAGAGAAATTGCTGATTAAGGAGTAAAGGTCCAACCCAATGATCCATTTAATAATTTCTTTCTAGCTTTCCTACTCTGCCCCTTAATCCATCATTTTTTTGAAATGACAAGGCTGCTCACTATGTAATCCATTATATGTAGTACCAAGGAAAAATCCCCACAAATCAATCTGTACTTAATGGCACAGATTCTGATGAAATGCAAGAATATAGTTAAATCATCTCAAATCAGGGGTGGATATGGCAAGCGGTTCTTCAGGTTAGCTCATACTTTCAGCCTAAATTTCCCTCTCCCAGTTGAAATCACATTTTCCTTTTCAGGCCATGGGAGAAGGGGAGGGAGAGGCTGGCTTAAAGAGGCAGAAACCAATCAATATTCCTTTAAAAAAACTTGTGCCGTTACGTTCTATGCTTGTTTACTTGTGTTAAACTAAGATCATAATAAATTTATCCATCTATCTATCTATGCATGTTTACATGAAATATATTTCCTGGTGTTCAGTAGAATTGCAGCCTGATCTAAAACATAATGCTGATGGTGAGCTGTACACAGCATCTTCCCCATGATCATTTTTAAATGATAGCAGCAGCAATAATAATAATAATAATAATAATAATAATAATAATAATAGAAGAAGTAGTGCAAGACAGAGTTAGGCATGGTTATTCCACTGAAATAAATGTGTTCATACATACCCAACTGTGTACTGGATTGCATCCTATAATAAAAACATAATCCTTTGTGAAATCATGCTACCTTTGCTATAAATTGGTAAATATGTAGAAAATAAATGATGAGATTTCCCTCATTCAGCTGTAATTTTCTTTAAAGAAGAAAAGGCTGAAATTTATCTTTAGAGAAAACAAAATGTCCTGGAACTCTATAGGTTGGATCCTGAGATGCCTTGAGTGGAGTTCCACTCATGGAAAGGATGTTCTTGGTGTCTGCAAGTGGAAGGGGGGAGGTAATTCTTATCCCTCCCAGAACCTCTGCTCCAGAAGGTTGTTGGACTTTCTGGAACATTATGGGAGGTGGTACAAGAGGTATCAAGAGAAGATGAAAATCACTGCCCCCCATCTTCTATTGGGCCTTTAATACAGTGGAGGCACTCTCTAATAATTAGAGGGCATGTCTGCTAGCTCAAAGATCTTTCCGTTCACAGAAAGACCCCTAAGAATCCAAATCATTAATCTGAATTTGTAAAGTTTTGATAGTTTGATTAGTGGCAAGGAAAATCCATGATACATAAAGATCAGAAATAAATAAATAGGATGCAAAGGATTGTAAGTAGAAGGAGAAAATCAAATACATGGATGGGAAGGATCTGACTATCACATTCTGCATTAGTCTGGGCAATAAAAGCCATCAATCCTGCAGGAGAGGGAGGCCTGCTGCCCAAGGGAGAGGAAGGGCTGTCTGCTGCCTGCTGCCGGTCCACTCTGCTGCTGCTGTGGCTGCTGCTGCTGCCATTACCACCACCGCTGCTCTTCCCCGTGGACTGCTGCCTGACTGCCACTCCCTGCAGGACCAGGCCCCCAGGTACTGAGCCAGCTGCTGTGGACAATTACATCTGTCCCCCTCCCTTCCTGGGAGGGATATTTAAGCTGCTGGCTGAGGGGGCCTGGGAAAGCCATCAAACCTGCAGGAGAGGAAGGCCTGCTGCCTGGGGGAGAGGAAGGACTGCTTGCTACCTATTGGCTTTATTTTTTTGTCTTTGTCTTTGGTTGTTTTTTGTTTTTGTTTTTGTTTGCCCCCCCCCTTTCCCCAGGCTTGAGCTATGTGCCTGGGAGGGAGGATACAGGGCCAGGTGGAGGGGATCTGAGGGGGGCACAATCAGTGTAGTGACAGGTAGAGGGAGATATGGTGTTGTGAGGAGGACTTGTCAGGTAAGGGGAACGAGGCCTAGACAGTTAATGGCTGTGCCTTGTTCCGGTCCCCTCACACCCACAGGCTTGTTGGTTGCCTATCAGCCAGCCCTCAGGCCTCCGGGTGCTGCTTTTAAATGCTAGATCAGTGCATAATAAGATCTCCCTCATCCACGACTTAATTGTGGATGAAGCAGCCGATCTGGCATGTATAACCGAGACCTGGGTGGGAGAGCAGGGAGGAGTTAGTCTCTCCCAGTTATGCCCACCGGGGTACTTAGTTCAGCATCAGGGTAGACTTGAGGGCCAGGGAGGGGGGGTTGCTGTAGTCTATAGGAATTCAATCCCTCTCTGCAGGCTCCCTGTTCATGTGACTACTGGTCTTGAGTGTTTGCACCTTGTGTTGGGCCAACGGGACAGATTAGGGATTCTGTTGGTGTACCGCCCACCCCGCTGCTCAACAGACTCCCTAGCTGAGCTGACAGAGGTGGTCTCTGGTGTACTGTTGAGGTCCCCCAGATTTTTGGTTCTGGGGGATGTCAACATTCATGCCGAGGGCACTTTATCTGGGGCAGCTCAGGATTTCATGACAGCCATGGGACTGTCCCAACATACCATCGACCCAACGCATGTAGCAGGGCATACTCTAGACCTGTTTTTTTCAACTGGACATGGAGATGGGGATCTGAAAGTGGGGGACTTTACATCAACCCCTCTGTCATGGTCAGATCACCACCTGCTGAGGTTCAGACTTACAGCAGCTTTTCCCCTCTGCAAGGGTGGGGGTGGCTCTCCTGTCGAAACCCTGGTTGATCTGTGGAATGCAGAAATGACCCGGGCAGTTGACATGATGGCTCCTGAGCGCCCTCTCCTGTGTAGAGCTCATACGGCTCCATAGTATACCCCGGAGCTGAGAGTGATGAAACAAAACAGGAGATGGCTTGAGGGCAGATGGAGACAAACTCCTGATGGATGCAATCAAACACTGGTAAGTGCTTATGGTAAGCTGTGTTCAGGGGCACTGAGGGCAGCAAAAAAACAATACTTTGCTGCCACTATTCAATCATCAACCTGCCGCCCAGCGGAGCTTTTCAGAGTTCTCCGGGGGCTTTTACATGCTGGCCCCAAGGACATGGTACAACCATCTGAGGCCCGCTGTAATACATTTATTGGCACTTCCAGAATAAAATCTCTGGCATCTGTCAGGACTTAGACTCCAGTGTTATAGCAGGTGAATCTAGTGAGGTATCCAGAGCACAGGCTTGTCCTGTTTTCTTGGATGAGTTTCAGTTAGTGCAGCTCGAGGACGTTGACAAGGTGCTTGGACAGGTTCGTGCAACCACTTCCATATTGGATCCTTGCCCCTCTTGGCTAATAAAAGCTAGCAGGGATGGAACAACTGGCTGGGCCAGGGAAGTGATTAATGCCTCTTTGCAAGAGGGAGTGGTCCCAGGCCTCCTGAAAGAGGTGGCAGTGAGACCACTCCTAAAGAAATCTTCCCTGGACCCTGAAAATCTTAATAACTACAGGCCAGTAGCAAATGTTCCATTCCTAGGCAAGGTCCTGGAGCGGGTGGTTGCGAGCCAGCTCCAGGCACTCTTGGATGAGACTGATTATCTGGATCCATTTCAGTCAGGTTTCAGGCCTGGTTTTAGTACGGAAACAGCCTTGGTCGCCCTGTATGATGACCTATGTCGGGAGAAAGACAGGGGGAGTGTGACTCTGTTGATTCTCCTTGATCTCTCAGCGGCTTTCGATACCATCGACCATGGTATCCTTCTGGGCGACTGGCTGAGTTGGGAGTGGGAGGCACTGCATTGCAGTGGTTCCGCTCCTACTTGGCGGGTTGGCTCCAGTAATGGTGCTTGGGGAACATTGTTCGGCCCCGTGGATTCTCCAGTATGGGTTTCCGCAGGGGTCAGCCTTGTCCCCATGCTGTTCAACATCTACATGAAACCGTTGAGTGCAGTTATCTGGAGTTTTGGAGTGCGTTGTCATCAGTACGCTGATGACACGCAGCTCTATTGCTCCTTTTCATCTTCATCAGGTGAGGCTGTGGATGTGCTGAACCAGTGCCTGGCTGCGACAATGGACTGGATGAGGGCTAATAAACTGAAGCTCAATCCAGACAAGACTGAGACGCTGTTAGTGGGTGGTTCTGCTGACCGGATGGAGGGTGTTCAACCTGTTCTGGATGGGGTTGCACTCCCCTTGAAGGAGCCGGTTCATAGCTTGGGGGTTCACCTGGAACCATCTCTGTCACTTGAGGCGCAGGTGGCCTCAGTGGCACGGAGTGCCTTCTACCAACTTCGGTTGGTGGCCCAGCTACGTCCCTATCTGGACAGGGATAACCTGGCTTCAGTTGTCCATTATCTGGTGACCTCCAAGTTAGATTACTGCAATGCATTCTACGTGGGGCTGCCTTTGAAGGTGGTTCGGAAGCTGCAGCTTGTGCAAAATGCAGCGGCCAGATGGATAACCGGAACCAGTAGGTTCAAGCATATAAGACCTACTCTGGCCCACTTGCATCGGCTCCCTGTATGTTTCCGAGGCCAATTCAAGGTGCTGGTTTTAACCTATAAAGCCTTACATGGCTTGGGGCCACAATACCTGATGGAACGCCTTTCCCGACATGAACCTACCCGAACACTACGTTCAACATCTAAGGCCCTCCTCCAAGAGCCTCCTCCGAGGGAAGTTCGGAGGTCAGCAACAAGAGAGAGGGCCTTCTTTGTGGTGGCCCCCCAATTGCAGAATGATCTCCCTGACGAGGCCCGCCTGGTGCCAACATTGTTATCTTTTCAGCGCCAAGTCAAGACTTTCCTCTTCTCTCAGGCATTTGGCAATGTCTGAGGAGCCTGGGTTTGTTTCGTTTTGTTTTGTTTTTTGTAGCTTTTTGAAGTGTTGTAGTGGTTTTAAATGTACAGATTGTGTGTATGTTGTATGTTTTTGCTGTTTTAATTTTTGTATATTGTTTTTAATTGTTTTTAATCCTATGTAAACTGCCCAGAGAGCTTCAGCTATGGGGCAGTATACAAATGTAATAAATAAATAAATATAAATAAATAAAATAGAACCTTTGACTGGCAGGATAGGCTTGAAGAGAGAGATAAGGAATCATTGGGAGGGTTCAAAAAAGCAGAGTAGAGAGTTGGAGGAGAAAGAAGTGGTAGTAATAGTGGCAAGGAAATCAGGACCAAACCAAGTCTGGAAGCAGGGCAGTGGCAGTGTAACTGCTAAGCAGAGGGAGGAGGCTGCCTTAGGAATCTAGTTTGGGGCCTCATGAAAAGGCAGCCATGTCTTAGTTATTTAATTTTTGTTTTGTTTATTACTACCAGGAATTTTCTGTCTTGAATGCAAAGATATCTTGGCTTTCCAGAGGATAGGGTTTGGAAAAATACAGACAATTACCCTATAGCGGTGACTTTGTGAGCATTGCAAAGGGCATATTAGTGTTGTTCTTTAGTGAGACTACATTACCATGTAAATATCTTGCCAGTGCAAATTTGCTTTCCTTTGTAAGGGAGGAAACTTGTAGGACATTAACAAATACATTCCTCACTTTTATTTCTCTGGCCCTAGTCTGTAACATCTGCATCTTGTACCTGTATTGTACCAGTCGTTTTTGTTCCCTTTATCACTTGCTCTGGCCATCAGATTTGTTTCTAATAATGGTCTTGTTAAGGGTTAAGGTGTACACTGAGTAAGTTCAGGGTACCCTGCTTTCAAGCAAGACTACCAAAATGGCTTGAGAGACTTACTGCCATTCAGCTTGGTTAGTATGAAAAGATTAGGACTGAAGCCTAATGTAAGGCTGCCATTTCTGTAAGCTGCCTGTTTTCAAATATGGGGGAGATATACCTTTAAAAGTTTCCCTATTGTTATCCCCAGAGTCGTTCAGAAATGCTTTTTCCTTTAAGCAAGTTCTAATGGCTGTCACTATGATTTAAAGCCTTCTACAGAATCTCTCACACAGAGTATGGCTGCCTAAATTACTTTGGACCTAATTTTAGATAAACTGCTATAGCAAGTGTTGAATAAATGCATGAGTAAGCAAAGAAAAGGAAAACAGATATTTAACATTTGTGACTGGTGTTATCTTTCTAGAGTGGTTGAATAGGAGTAGTTTAGGTTTGTTAATTAGGTTCCACGCACACACACAAAAATCATGTTCAAACATATTATGTTACATTCATCATTTCTCTAAAATGCTTGTCGGTGTGTTACCATTGGCTAAATAACAACTTAAAGCACTTATCAGCTCTTTTTGCATTTCTCTGTAAACTACCACCTTATCCTTCGGAACATTAATGCCAAAACATGATAATCCCAAAGCATTAAAATGCATTTAGTCAGACACTATTGTTTAGGTGAAAAATTAAGCTACATGACTGAAAAGATGTTAACTTGTTAGAGTTTAATTCCTTTGCAATTATAGACATGTTAATTGTACACATCCTGTAAATCAGCATTTATTTATTTATTGCATAAGAATGTAAGTGCAACTCCATAAAAAGAATGCCAAGTTTCTGAATCAGGGTATACTGACTAGAGCAAGAGTCGATAGTTGAACCAACGGATCCTGTTAAAGTTATAAATATTTTATGTAAGGTATCAATATGTTTCCCCTGTCATCTTATTATGCTTTTAATTACTGTTATTGGTTTTTAATTGGTTTAAATATTTTATATGTTATACCTTCAGTCTATTGACTGTAAATAAAGGTTGATTGATTGATTGATTGATTGATTGATTAAATGGGAGAGTACAGTGGTGCTCATTCATTCTGTGAGATCCTTTAAAAAGTATTGTGGATCTGCCCCTCTCAATTGGGAATTTCAGATTATTTTCTGTTTGGTATCTGCAGATGACATAAAACTTGGTCTTTCCAGCTTGCCCATAAGTTAGCCAGAATGTATGTCTCTTTATCACAACATTTTTATCCTCCCACTTCAGAGCTAGTTTACATGACCAGTAGTCAGTGGAGGCTGGGGGGTTCTATTTCAATGGAGCTGTGAATCCATTCTGGGTTTTAGTCAGAACCAGACAGAACTCCAATAGATCTATCCAAGGTGCTGAATCAATTTTGGGATAGGGTCCAGCACCTTGGATAGCTCCTTTAGATATTGGGGTCAGGTTCAGCACCTTGGATAGCTCCTTTAGACTTTGGGGGGGTTCAGCACCCTGGATAGCTCCTTGGTTCTGACTGAAACCAAGAATAGATTCACAGCCCCACTAAAATCTGAGCTACTAGCCTCCAGTCCCAGTGGTGCCCTCAGGGTAGCAGTTTAGAGTAGGTATCGAGGGCCACACTCAGGAGACTGAGCAGGAGGGCACTCCCATACATATCAGTGCTGGCTTACTACATTTTGAAGTGAGTAAAGTAAAACACATTGAATCTAAAGAAGATGAAAATACCCATCAGACCATTAAACCCAGAATTTAAAATTATGTAAGTGCACCACTGCACATGAATGTGTAATAGCTGATCAAAAGTCTTGAACAGGTTGACTCCCTGTTTGTGGCCTGCCAGTCATGCGCACCTGCTGCCATGTGCAAGATCAAAATTTTGGCATCCATCATAAAACTGCTTCATTGCTCATTTGTCATGCTATGCAAAAGCTGCTTCATTGTGCACATGATGATTGTACCAAACAGCTGTCCTTCTGCAGCTATTCAACATGTGTACAAATTTCAAGTGGCAATCCTACATTTCTAGGAAGCATCCGTAGCTCTGATATGTGTTTCATAGGCTTTGAAGTCTTGCAACCCAAAAAAAAGGGGGGAGAAAGTAACTAAACCCATCTTTAAGAGACATGTGAATACCCAGAGTTTAAAAAACCTGCTCAACTACATGCATCAATCCATATTAACAAAAATTGCTCAGATTGTTAGGCGTCTGAAATTGGTGGATTCTTGTGTTACCTCTTTCAATTAGACCCAACCAGTCTGGGACATCTACAATCCATGCCTCTGAAACATGCAAGCTATTTTGCTCCTGCACCTATAAAATGCAATAAATAAATAAAAATGAGATCACTCTCTTCTCTGTTCAAGCCCAGTTTGTTTCAGTAAGATGCAGCATATGGCAGCATTATGCAATGACTGCCACAGACTGATAGCACTGGGAAAATGCACTGGATGGGAAATCTGTCCCTCTCCCTCTCCAGTGCTGAAGCCTGCCACAAGCAATTCCAGCTTCAACATCTGATGTTGTGACACAGTTTTAAGTTCTAACAACAGCTGCTGGAATCCATTGACAAATCATGCTGCATTAGTAATAGAGACGTTTGTTGTGGGGTCGTTTAAAATTGCTCAAAACCACAGCAAGACTGTTTATATGGATACAAGCCTTTGAGTGTGTGATTAGCAAGAGAAGTATATAGAATGATGTTTATCTTCTTTCTCTCTCACTTATGGCCCTCTTAGGGCAAGTTCTGATGTAATATTCCTGGTTTCATAAACCATGGAATGAGCACTGGGCTCTTCCTTCTCACCTACATTCCTCCTGGCATCAATGCAGAGATCCTGGTTTATTTAAATCAGAGTTCCCCATTATATCTGAAATGGGGAGTTTTAGGGCACAATCCAATGTTGCAGCTGTGCCTCTGCTCATTCTGTTGTGCCTGTTGGACCAACCGTTAGCTCAACAGGAAGCTAGCTTTTCCTAGAGCAACCCCAGAAATGACCAGAAACAACATTCATTTCTGAAACAGGATAGGTAAGCAAAACTCCCTTCTTGTGAGTTTCACTGACCTGCCCCATTCTAGAAATGAGCATTTGAGCTCCTTTTCATATGCTTCAAGAGCTATTAGCTTCCTGTTATACTAGTAGTGGGTTCTGCTAGCATGTGGGCAACACTGGATACTGCCTCCAATTTAATGTAACTTTACTATCCAGGATATTAAATCAGGGTCAGATGTTGAATTGGCTCTTTGAGCTGCAAATGAATTTTTCCCATATTTGGTTTATTCAGTTTTCTATTCAGCTGCCTCTTACTCATCAGCATTGCTCTCATTTCCTCTTCCACCTACTTCCCTCTTTTCAAAACAGCCAGCTATGTCTCCAACATGGAGTCAAACTTTCAAGCCTATTATGTTGAAAGAAACATTCACTTGCAACAGAAAATGGGACACCACAGGTCCCATTGCAATCTCATAGATCAACTGAAAGTGGTCTGTCTGCCTGCCTGTCTGCCTGCCTGCCTAGCTGTCTGTGGCCCTTTCCACACAAGGCTGTTTGCCTGGGATGGCCCCCAGCTGATCCCTGTGCACCAATGGTGTGTATTAGGTACTTCTAGGATTGCCCTCTTTCCCTCCCTCCCTCCCTCTACACTCCTATGGTGTAGAAAGGGCCTATGTCTCCACCTCTTTCTCACTTCAAACACACACACACACACACACACACACACACCAAGTGGGCAATCAAAGTTACATGGACTAGTATAGGGTGCCCCCCAAAATGCAAAACTATGTCCCTTGAAGTATTCACAAAAGCCTGAGCATCTTTGAGAAACATTATACAGCCTTCCAATTTGTGCTGACATTTGATGGTATGCCATAGTATACGTCTTAAAGCCCTGTGATTTAATTTATTTTCATGGCCTGTTTAATGTGTGTCATGTTGTCTTGTTTGGGCTTGCTGGAATTGGAGCACTAAAATTTAAACATGTAATTATAAAAATACTTTGCATTGACCAAGGGTCCATAAATTTCACTTGGCTTACTAAGCAGTCATTATTTGTGGTCACATTGCCACTGATTCTGTCTTCCCCTCCTCTCCCAGCACATACAGAGTACATACAGGGAAGTTGGGGGAAGGGAGGGGTGTTTTCTCTTCCTCCATGCTGGGCTTTGGCTGGGAGGCAGCAAGGTGTTGTCTGCCTTTTGCAAAAGCCCAGCCAGCAGGGCAGGAAAGAAACCATCTGGTTCCTCCCCTGAGTTCTCCATAAACTACAGAAAGCCTGAGGGAAAGCAGAGTGGGCTTTTTCCTGCTTTCATTTTGGACTTTTACTGACGATACAAACAGCACAGACTATTAAAATTCAAAACAAAGCATTTCATCTGTACCTTGATATAATTTTGCATTTACCCATATAAACAACAACAGCACCTATTTTCCTTGCCAAGGCTCAATCCAAAATCCTTACACAATAACAGAAGCATACTACCTTTCTGACTCTGAATAGAATACAAACTCCATTCTTCCTGGGACAAATGTTTTTTCATGTGTGAAAAGTAATAACTAGTAATCACATATGTCTTTGCACTGCCAATTCAGCTCTGGATCAAACCACTTACACCCTTTGCAAAACAAAGCAGGAGGCTTTGGCATAGTCCAGAGGACTGAGCATAGAAAACTCCATCCGGTCTGTGCTGGGTACAGTGAAGGGGTGCCCACCAGAGGAGGAAGAGGTAGTCACCATTAGTGACTAGACAAGTGGAATTGAGGAATCCTGTAAATGAATGAAATGTGCCCTACAAAAGTGAAGTGCAGGGGTCACATTCACCACACATGTCTAAGTAGTAATTGGATAGGAACAGTCAAATTAAGTTCACTCCATATCTATATAGAATAACGTTTACACCATGACTGTGTGCATTTTACTGGAGACATGTGGAGCAAAATCAGCCACGGGGTGCATGGTGCTGGAGTCGGCTAATGCAGGACTGAGGGGGGAAATGATCTTTGTGCTATTCATATTTTCAGCCCGACGCAACTTCCAAAGATGTTAATATACCAAAATATCACTTGGGATGGGTCCAAATATTGTTTTGAGTAGTTAGAAAAGTAACAGGAAGTAACAAGAGGGGCTTCTGATCACAGGGATGTTTCAGTACAATGCACAATGTGCCAGCTGTGCCGATTCTCTTTGCTAGTTGATATGGTCTAGCAAAGAGTATGATGATCAACACCCTGTAGCACTTGATGGTGGCTGAAAGGCACTCTGATTAAGACCACCAATTACACAGATCTCATGCCTAGAGAAACAGAGACCTTGAGACAGGGACCTACCCAACAGAAGAAGAAGAGGAGGAGGAGGAGGAGGAGGAGGCTTTTATATTCAAATTACTTCACGAGCATTATCTTGTGATAATCTGTCAGATTTGGTGTTGTACCTACTCTAAGGCTTCCTGGACAAAATGGCTAGAAACATAAATGCAAATCTACCAGATGGTACTACTGAACTCATCAGTTTGAAACACTGCTTGGTATCCTGTGGATTTCACTCTTGTCATTTGCAGGGATCACACAGTGAATCTTTATCAATGCACTCAAGCATTACAGAAGTGTTTTAGTTTCACCTGAGGGCTCAAAGTCCAGAGCCTTGTAATTCCTTTGGCCATCAGACAAGAGCTTGTTGTCTGTGACCCAACCATGAGGGCTCCACCCTCTCACCAGAGAAAGATGCATCTACAATAATGTCAACCCGCTAGAGCATGCTGTCATATCTGGACTTTATTGCACAGACTTGACTTCAGAACCAGAGTTAAGACATTCAAGTCAGCAACTGGTCTGATCAGAGAAAGAGAGAAAATGGAAGGGGGGAAATCAATCAATAAAGTGAAATAAAAATGTAAGCCACCTTCTTTCGTTCTGGAGTCTGTGGAAGCAGACATAGCTATTAGAAGTTAATCCCCAATTGTTCTCCTCTTTGACAGTCTGATATGTGTGAGGATTTAGACTGCAGAGAATGAAAATGTCACACTTATACCTTTAGGCTTGTTCTCATCTGGCTGAGTTTGATGTGATGTGATGGCTCAGAAGGCTGGTTTGGAATGATCGTGGTCATGTTCAATACCTGACCTTCCGAGGACTTGGTTGTGGCCTGAAAAGCACAAAGCACCGTCTGTATAGCATTCTCTCCCACCCACCACCCACACCCTAGTGCTGTTCTCTGTCACCTTGGCACACTATTTGCAAAAAAGGAAAAGAAAGAAATACCAAGACGTTTAATAAAGCTGTGTTTTAAACAGTACTGGATAAAATAAATTTATATAGGCAGCATTTGTGTCCTTTAAAAATTGGCCATTCATAAAATGTTTTTACTAGTTTTGTGGTAATAACTTGGAGGTTTAGAAATCTATAATTTATTTCAATTAAGTATATCATTGGAGCAGCACATACACATCGGTATTCACAAACAACCTTGACCATCAAATTGTGACTTTCACTCAAGGGTGATTAAACTGAGCTCACATTTGTCATATCGGGTACAAAAGATTGGTACAGACATAATGCTGTCCAGTCACCACAAGTAGGCAATCAAGAGCACCCTGCAAACTAATGCATTCTTTACTTCCCCCCTTCTCTCATTGGTAGTGAGTCCTTTGTGCCAATCCATAGTGTGCAACCTTGAGTAGAAATGGTTTCAGAGAATTATGATTTGGGAATACTATGGTAACTTAAGGCCAACCATAGTTATCTCTGGAACTGAGAGGGTGTGTCTACAAGAGAAGGGAGGAAAGGAGTATGCGAGCCCATATGGCTCCACAAATGCCTATCTATAGTAACTGGGCAGGGTTACACATGTATTCAGGAAGAAAGTGCAAGCTTGCACAGTGCTCTCCATTGTTGAACTGTGCTTAGGTGTCTTGGTATCACTCTATCTTCACTGGGGATCCCTGCCTTATGGACATGACTGGGTCCAGGTTTGAGGGAGTTTTTGAAATGAGATGGTTGGACCTCCCCCATTTTGGAGGGTGCTTGAGCAGCATGGCAGGGCTCCTACCCTCCTACTCCCCTTTGTTTCTCCCATATACAGTGGTGTGTGGGATGGCTTACTAGAAGAGGATCGCAGTGGTGCTCCTCCAATGGAAGCCCACAGTGCCCCAATGTGACAACCCATGATGCCCCAGAGCAGCCTAGTGTCCCCACAAGGCTGCCACTCAGCATACCCAGGTATCAGATTGCCTGTAGTTGTTTATGGCACACTGGTTTTGGATCATGTGGATTAATTGCACTTGGCAGTGACTGTCCTTCATTAAAGATGGGTGTGGTCTCCTTTATTAAGATAGCCTTGTATATATGTGGGACTGGTAAACACTCATTCAGTTCTGCCTTTTTTATTTTCTCTGCTAAATTGACTTTCTAACAGGAGGCATTGTCACTAAATAATTCCTATCTGGCTGGAAGAATGACTGCCATGTGGATAATACTACTATGGGATAAAAAGTCAAGATTGATAATCCTATGGTCCCTTCCAGCCCTATAATTCTTTCTTATCCAATGGCACTTGAAACTGACAACACTTGGCCTTTGTCAAGCCACACAATCTTCTTCTAGAAGAACAAAGGCATATTTGTTGGAGAAGCACAATAAGAAAAATAAATGCCCTCTAATTTCAGCATAGCATCTTGAATCTAGTTGAATGTGGATGTTTTCTTTTTAAAATGCAAAGCTATTTTATTTTCTATTCCATTTGTATTGTAAATTGAATTACTGAACCAAAATAATAATAATAATACTTACATCCATATTTTATGAGACTAAAAGGACCATGATGTTTGTTGGGTCAGTTTCTGACATAAATGAAGCTGAGGTTTCTGTGGTAACCTCAAGAGACTGGTGGTGGTGGTGGGAAGAAGATTTTACACTACAAATACACTTATTTGTTTGATGGTTGCACTTAGTTGACATAGAATGGGTGCCTGTCAGATTCTTATGCAAATATTTAATTACTAAGAAACTCTAGAATACAGTATAAACAACCTACCATACTCCTGACTCGATCATATGAAAGAATGATTTTATTAGTCCTGAAATACTGGCAGCATAAGACAAGTATGGTTGCAAGGAGAGGGGTTATTTTGGAATTCACTTCCAGTCCCTCTCCCATGTTCATCAAGCTCTGTCATGGCACAGCCATCCACTTCCCTGAGTGTCCAGGTGCATCCATTTCCTCCTTTGAACATGACTAGGCTCCACCCCTATCCCACCAAGTTCCGCCCCCCTAATTCCCAGGCACTACATTTCATTCCCAGATTCCAGCCCTGAGTGTCAAAGTCAGAGCTTCAGAAGACTGGAGACTTGACAGTTTTAGGAGTTGCAAGGTTTTTCCCCCTGCCTAAACGTGCATAGGATTGCATCCTTAGGCAGAAGAGAATTTTATTTTTAATATTTATGTAGCTCCTATTGAGTTACCATTTCTAGAAAGAAGGCAGAAAAAAATGGAATTATTATACTTGCACATACAATATGCAAGTATAATAAAATCCAAGAGTCTCTAACATACAGCATGGTTAAGAATAATGGTTAGCATTACAAGATACCGAATGCTGAGGTAAACAAAAAGGCCTTCCAAATGTGTCAAAATTGTAACAGCATCAGCAAATGGCACATAGTTAAACTATGGTATTCACCACCACAAGATGTAGTGACGAGGCCCGCCTGGCGCCAACATTGTTATCTTTTCGGCGCCAGGTCAAGACTTTCCTCTTCTCTCAGGCATTTGGCAATATCTGAGGAGCCTGGGTTTGTTTTGTTTTTTGTAGCTTTTTGGAGTGTTGTAGTGGTTTTAAATGTACAGATTGTGTATATGTTGTATGTTTTTGCTGTTTTAATTTTTGTATATTGTTTTTAATTGTTTTTAATCCTATGTAAACTGCCCAGAGAGCTTCGGCTATGGGGCGGTATACAAAAGTAATAAATAAATAAATAAATAAATAAATAGTGATGGCCATCAATTTGGATTGTTTTAAAAGGGGGTTGGATAAATTCCTGAAGGAGAAGGCTATCAATGGCTGCAAGTCCTGATGGCTATGTGCTACTTCCAGTATCAGAGGCAGTAGGCCTGGATACACCAGTTGCTAGGAAATATGGGCAGTAGGTGCTGTTGTCAACAGCTCATTGGCCACTGTGCGAACAGAGTGCTGGACTAGATGGATTCTTCTTATGTTCTTATGATCTTGTGTCTTGGGGAAGGCAATTCCAGAGTATGAGCATCATTACAGAAAAAATATCTTCCTGGTTGCCAGATGAGTGGTAAAACCAAGAAGATCTCTGAAGATGCATGCTGTGTTTGGTGATCTCAGATACCCAGGTTTACCAGACTGTAACCTGCCTCTGTTGCTACCAGCCAATGGTCAGCTATTGCATCAAGGGGCAGCTCCACTTACATTGTCAAGTATCTCTCTGTCAAAGATGTTTCACACATCATCTGGAGACATCACAGTTTGGTTGGTATCCATGCACAGAAATACAGAGCTCTCTCACTGCCAAACCTGAATCCTGTAGGCCAGGGTTGTGGAACTTCTATGGCCCACCAAATGCTGTTGTACTCAACCCCCATCAGCCCAACCAGCATGGGCAATGGTCAGGGATGATGGGAGTTGAAGTCCAGCAACATCTAGAGGACTAGAGGTTGGTCATGTCTCATGTAGGCTGTTGTGAACTGCTTAAGACTTTATAGCTTGTTCATTACAACCCTCTCATGATGCTTCATTGGTTTTGGAGATCCCCAGTCAATCTAGCAATAAATTGTGTCAATTCTGTGCCATTCCTTCCTGTGATTCAGTGAGGCCATCTCCCCAAACAGGCCAGAAAGGAATCATCATGGGTCTTTTTAAATTATGAACTCTGTAAACTATATGGGTTGAACCCAGACTAAGTTAATTAGTTAGTTGCACTGGGTTCTTATTTAAATCAATAGAACAGACCATTTATTGCCTTCGACAGGAGAAGTTAACCTTCAAGGGTAACTCAGCACAGCTAACTTTTTCTGGATCCAACCCTGTTTTCTCTCTCCTAATCTCTCTCTCTCTCTGTCTCTCTCTCTCTTTCTGTCTCTCTCTCTCCTGTGAAAGGCACATTTACCAATGTCATGTTTGTTCAGCAAAGTATGAAATTGTAAACTGAGTCTAACCTTAAATTCAGAAACTGGAAATCAAATCAACAATGCTCCCCAAGGTATAAAACAATAAAGTATTTTTAAAAAGTAAAGTATAAAGTATAACAAAGAAAAGTCATTCCATGTGACTCTTAAATATACCATACCATAATACTGCCAAGTAAGGCTGTGAACAGATGCTGATCTGGCTCCTGAATCCAGACCAGATCGGGATGATCTGGACCTCCCAGATCCGAATATTCCTCTACCACCTCCTTCCCATGACAGCACACACAGCCAGCTCCCTGAAAATGCTAAACTGCTGAATGGGATGAGCGGTGGTGTAGAGGAGGGAAAGAGATTCTCAAAATGTAGACAGACAGAACTTCAATGATGGGAGCCATTCCTCCTGTGG
Organism: Anniella stebbinsi; assembly: GCA_029215795.1. Classification (NCBI taxonomy): domain Eukaryota; kingdom Metazoa; phylum Chordata; class Lepidosauria; order Squamata; family Anniellidae; genus Anniella; species Anniella stebbinsi. The sequence continues at coordinate 55,541,455 of JARDYH010000003.1, forward strand.
AAAGTCCCTTCCTCTTGAAGAAGGCAGGTTCTGGATTCAAGCTGTTATATGTTTTAATAATTATTCACTGCATGGCCAGTGTCAGGACAGCTGAGCTGGAATCACAGCCACATGGAGAGCTCATTAAGGTAGGTCCCAGACTTGGATTAATTCCTTATCCACACTCCCTACAGCATTCCAGGCACTTGGAAGACCAGTACAGAGGGTGATAAAGGATCAGAATAATAACACATTCATGCTGTTCTTGCTGGGGAAGAGTGACCATATGAAAAGGAGGACAGGGCTCCTGTATTTTTAACAGTTGTATAGAAAAGGGAATTTCAGCAGGTGTCATTTGTATGCATGCAGCACCTGGTGAAATTCCCTCTTCATCACAACAGTTAAAGCTGCAGGAACTCTGCCCTCTTGTGTATTTGGTCACTCTATCTATACTCCTGCAGTTTTAACTGTTGTGATGAAGAGGGAATTTCACCAGGTGCTGCACGCATACAAATGACACCTGCTAAAATTCCCTCTTCATCACAACAGTTAAAGATATAGGAACCCTGTCCTAAGGTCACTCTATGGAAATAATATTCCATTTCATTCAAGGAGTGGACCCTCACCCTGCAACAGCTCACTGATTGCTTACTGAACCCTTCCCACAAGTTCTCTAAGCACTAGGGGAAATTCACAGATGTGTCCAACCTGCTCCCTCTTTCTGGGAAAGTGCAAGTCCTCTGCTTGTGATGGGAGAGGGAAGGCAGATCTGATGTCAGGAAACCAAAAAACAAACCTGTCCTAATGAACTGTTCTGAGTCTATCACAGATCAGGAACTTTTGATAGAAATGAGCCGGTCCATCTATTTGCAGTCATACATGTTTCAGTTATGTGTACACCATAAATCAATTGCATTTTTTAAAAGAAAAACTACATTAAAAAATATTTCAAACACTTTTAATGCATATTTTCCTATTATTATTATTATTATTATTATTATTATTATTATTATCTCACCTTTTCCCCAATACTGGGACTTGAGGTGGCTTATAATTTAAAACAAGCACAGTTAAAAACAGAGATATACAAAAATTTTAAATATAATTAAACACAGTATGATATTAAAATATTTAAAACATTTTAAAACATTTTAAATACAAATATTTCTTTTTTAAAAAATCCAAGGTGTAAACAACACATCCACAGAGGTCCAAGCTACTCCCCAAAGGCCTGCTGAAATAGAAAAGTTTTAGCCTGCCTCCGAAAGCACACCAAGGAGGGAGCCAGTCTAGCTTCCCTGGGAAGGGAGATCCAGAGCCCCAGGGCAGCCACCAAGAATAATATTTATTATTAAATGTATTTTGTTACATTTTCTTTCTTTATTTCTTTGAGCTGAGAACTGTATCACACTATTTGAGAAGTGTGAAAGCAAATGGATAATTAGGGCAGTATTCAACACTGTCCCCATGCAAGTGAGACTCACTGCTAGCATGACAGGAAGCTAGAGGTTGTGATGGGAAGCTAAGGCAACCAGGAAAGAGTGGAAATGCTCATTACCAAACCTGTTCTGTTCTGGTAACAAGCACTTCCGCTCATTTTCAGGGTTGCTTCAGGAAGCTCTATGCTTTGTGTTGCACTACTAGCGATTCCTGATGAAACAACAAAATGAGCAGAGGTGCTGCAGCACTATTGGCCACTATGTTTATTTTCCAAACTGTACATTCATCCAGGATGGACAAATCAGGTCAAGTCAGTTCATATCGGAATTCGCAAAGATGAAATTCCTCAAGCATTCCTAACTTGAAAAGAGAAAATAAGTGTATTGTTCATTCTATAAGCATGGGGTAGTTTGGGTACTTTCAGATGACCTATAGTTACCTAGGGGGTCTTGATTTGAGAATGCTCATCCATTATGCTTTGATTCGTCCTTCTTGGTTTTTCTCAAACAGTTTTATTGTATACCTTACTTATTGATGTATGTGGAAATAACGGCAGTACAAAAAGGAACGCAAAGAACTTGTGAAGACTGGCATTAAATTTAACAGATGATTACAACAAATTCTGACATAATAATAACCTGTCTGGCTAGTGGAGACATAACAGCATCTGTACAAGACATCGGGTGTTCTGTCTGCCATTTGTTTACAGTGGCAGTTCCCCCCCCCCCTTCTATATAGTTACATAGAGAAATAAAAATAAAATTTGACTAGCTGCAATGTTCTATGTCAATAAAGAGATGGCAATTATAATGAAATAAGAGGGAGCCTTTAATAGGTTTGCAAGGCAAGTGCAGATGTTCATGTCTGCTATTTTCTTTTTTGCCTTCATCTTTTATTTTACTCTCTCTCTCTCTCTCTCTCTCTCTCTCTCTCTCTAGCCTGGTCCACAAGAAAAGGCAATATGCTGGCACATCAAAGGTTTATTTGAAGAAAACTAAAAGGACATTGTAGAGAGCCAATGCAGAAGGATTTCTTTGATGCCTAATGCCATATATTACAAGCCAAGGAGCCTCTAGGCCATTTTGTCTCTGTCTTCCATAAATCTTAACATGGCCATACTACTGACTATCAGAAAATGGTCAACCTGGAGTCAATGTACAACAACAGAACAGTGTGCTTACATGAACAGGTCCCTATTGCTCCATGTATCAGACTGAGGACTGGGGCCCCCTCTACAAGATTTCGGTTTGACGCCCGGTTCCCCGATTATGCACATCTTCTCTCAATTGCTTTTGCCCCTAATCACTATACATGGGAGGCGTTGAAGTGCATTACGGGCTGTATGAAAGGCATTTTAAAGTTTTTGATATGCTGAGAATTGCATGCAAATGTTGCTGAAAGTAATGTGCTTTGTCCCAGAGAAACTCCCCAAACCGGTTCCCTCCTTTTATTCTCCTCGCCCCCCAGAATCTCCTGCCTTTGGTTTCTTAGGTTACCTGAAAGGAATGAGCTGATTAACATGTTCGGCTACCTGTCTTTCCCCCCTCCTTCGCCCGATTGTCATGACCTCCTCAGGAGTAAATGGGAATGTGCCTCTCTCTCTCGCGCACACACACACACACCAAAACAGACAGGGGGATGCTGCTTCGTTCCTTCTCCCTCCACTTCCCAGCGAGCTCAACAATTGTAAAACATACACACACACACACACACACACACACACCTCAGCTCAGGAACCCAGCAAGAAGCGAGGGGAAGTTATGTCTGCTGATGACTAATTATGTGCACATCCGCACATTCTTCCTACCCCCTTTCCTTCTCATAAAACCACCTCCATCTGGCCCCGTGTCTCCATGTTAAAAATATTTCATCAGGGTACTTCAAAGAAACTTTATTTTTGGTTCACGTTGGGTCACCTCTTCTTGGAGCTTCCATCCAGAGAGATGGAATACAAAGAGAAAGTTGCCAGGAGGAGAGAGGAAATGAATCTAAACCAAAAAGTGGGAGGTTTTCCCAGCGAAGGGGCAGTTCTATGCATGAGATCATGACCACAGTCCAACCCCTGATCGTTAATGCGCCTCCTCAGAAATTTGTTTACACGGACATAAGGCGCTCTTACTCCCACCGTAAATTAAAACTCGCTAATTAACGCGCATTCGAAAATGCGAATAATCGGAGAGAAAATGCGCCTGGGCCCCTGATTTACGCTCCGCTCTTGTAGAGGTAAATTTCTTAATGCACCTTGAAAGAGCTTTAAATCGCTCTTGTAGAGGCACCCTATGTCAACCTGACCAGTGTCGCCCAGATTTTTATGGTTGCATATGAAAGAACACCCTGATACTTCTGCTTTTATGTTCTCTTGCCATTATCACTGTGCAAATCTCCCTAAATCAAATCTCCTCTTTAGTGTACTGCAGTCTGAACATATGTACATGCCCACTTTGCTTTGCTTGCTTTTTGGCATGCTTTCATTTCTTATCCTAAAAATGGCACCTTCTACTTGCTCTTCTGCCTCTGCATTTTCTCACATGCCTGTGGTTCTCAGATTTGGCAGGTTTTTATTTAGACATCCTCAATTAGTTGGGACATTGTTCTCTCTCTCTCTCTCTCAGCAGCGTCAGCACGCGGAGACATATTTACTGAGGGAGGCGGAGAGGGAGTCCTCTGCTCATGCTACTCATAGGCAATCAATTCATGCCAAAGCCATCACATGAAGTCAATGTGATGGTTTTACAAAGTGCGTGCAAGCTCCAAATCACGTCCCTCCATGCTGCATCCAGTAAACAGCTAGTGATAGAACTCATTCACCCATGGGCCATTATACCCTGAATAGCAGCCTGACAGGGCAAAAAAAATCCCACAGTCTGCAACTAACAGGCTAAATCTATTAAGCAGAGAGGAAAAGGTTAAGAAAGCAGCAGAATCTAAATAGGGGGGAAAGATTCAAAGACAAATTGCTGTCTCCCCTTTCAAATGTTTTGACTTCTGCGACCAGTTATATTTGCAAAAAAGAATTTCAAATATTAATACTAAAGGCTGAAGAGCAGACACAGTTCAGTTTTAGCTTTAAGAAGTTCAGGTGTATGAAGATTCCCTCTAGGCTATCTGCAGGGAAGAAGCAATGGTGTGTGCGCTAAGCAGCATCCATAAAGGATCTGTAGGCTTTTATTGCTTTTGTGGTAAGGGGGATTTTCAGTATCATCCCCTAGAGCGTGGAGCTAGGAGGATAGGTTTGGAGTTCTTGGCACAAAGGCCTTGAAGGCCAAATTGTGCCAAATGCAAGGTCAAGCAAGCCAAACTCTACAAAGAACCAGGGGACAAATAATGGAAACAGTTTTGAAAAGGGGGAAAGTAATGTTTTTAAACGTGCAACATGTAGTATTTCTCAAGCCACCCAGTAGACTTTACAAGAGCAAACAAAACATATAAAGCCATTCCACATGTCCCCAAAGTAGCTGGTTGGCTGGTGCCCTGCTGCTCCATAAAAAAATTGTCAAAATTTCAGTCAAGAAAAAAACAACAACCATGGCTATAAAAGTGATTGGCCGTTAAAATGTCAAATTTTCCTAAATAAATTTGCTCTGAGTTTCTCCATTTCAAAACTAAAGAATGGATTTCCTCCAGATGGGCCATATCTGAATTTGGTGGATCTGTTATTACAGAACCACATTTATTGTGAATGGGTGTTCCATGTATTGGGGTTGCATTGCAGCATGGACTTTGTAGTAGTTAAAAATGTAGGTGCATTAAATCATTATTTATATTAACATTTATTCTATGTTCATATTTCATCAACTTTCCTATACAGCATGGGACTTGTAGTTTTCATGATATAGAATCACTGAAGAATTGTCATAGTTATGTATTACAAATCTGCAGATAATGAGTAGATTGATCTCTCATGTAGTCGTGCTTGTTTATTTGTTTGTTTACAGTTCAAATTTTAATCTCTATTTTCTTTTGGTCTGATCTTTATTTTCATCTGTTTATTTGAACCTGAAAGAATGAAAACGAATAAAAGATTATGACAAATGTAATTTTATCATTGGATGAAAGGACATGCTGAAATTACAGGATATAATTTGGTTAAAGATCCAGTACAAAAAGATGTAGAACGTTCCTTGATATAAAGCAAAATTTTAATTAATTAATTTAAAATTAACAATTCTTGGTTGAATGTGCATGTACTCATTAAAAGTATTGGTTGAATGTGCATGTACTCATTAAAAGTGTGTAGATTTTGGTAAGCCTTTCAGAATGTTTGCAGTGTCTGCTTTTGCAGAGCCATGGTAATGAAGCTGAATACCATTTCTGATGGATGCACTATTGAACCAGTTTTGTATAGTATCCATAGTCAATAATTAACCTGAACAGAATAATTTCTTCCCTGAGGTACTTGTGATACAAGCACTCTCAAGACTGAAAAACCTCCTTCCTAATGGAGCCTATCTGCTGCAGTAGACTAGATGGAAAAGTCGGATCACAAAGATGGTAGCAGCCTGTCACAGCCTCATAAGTCACAATCAAAGGCCAAGTAGCAGAAGCAAGAGATAGAACATGTGTGTGTCAAAACCTACAAAGTTAGATTCATTTTTGCTGTATTGTGCTTGGCTGGAGTTTCAGGAGTGGGCTTCTTTATTACAGGTTCTATGTTGGAGAAATTTTGACTCATAACCTCTAGCTTCTCCATCAGGAAGTCTGTACTCATACATTCCTCCCTCCCTCGCAATAGCACTGATCTCTCTTCAAATATGCCTGTTCTGTCACTTTCCTCTTGCTTTTCAATTTGAGGAAAGGCTTAGTTTAAAGCCCAGTGAGAGCCAAAGGTGGCACACTAGGGGTCAGTTGCTCTCGTCTCTTGTGATCTGAGGTTGGAAGAAAATGTCTGCTATTCTAAGAGAAACAGAACTTGGGTAAAGGCAAGAAGAGAAACAACAGCCATACCACATGCTACCCTGTGATGTAACTCCTGGCATCTTTAATGCTCATGCAATGGCATTTACTAAAAGAGTGCATGATGTACGCAAATAACATCCTGCCAAACTAGGAAGAAAGTGAATGGGCATCTTCAGTACATGGCAAATGGCTGTAACCTCTGTTTCAAATTTAGATAGAGATGAGAGATAGGTAAATGATAGATAGATTTCTATTTCATATCAGATCAGAATTACAAAGAGTTGGACAACACATTGCCAACAATTCTCAAAATAGAAAATACATTTTGGTTCTAGTTTTGTACATATACATAAGGTATTGGATAAGAATATATCATACAAATCTTAGGCTTTCTAGGTGAACAGCTAATTGTGTGGCAAATATGTTTCTGGGCTGTACTTCTGAAATCTGAACTAGTACAATCCAGGAACACTTTACTGAATGATAAAATATCTGTCTATAGAATGTCTTAGATGCAGGGCCAGCCCTACCATTAGTTGGAATGAGGCAGTCACTTCAGACAGCAGATACTGGAAGGTACCAACAAAGTATTGGAAGAGAGAGCTGTGTGCCATGCAGCAGGACCTGCAAACCCTAAGATGCCTTCAGGTACAGTGGAGGATGCTGTCCCATTCCCAGTATTGAAGTAAGATTGAATTGCTAAATTAGTTGGCTTTTGTTCATGGAATAGAGGGGGCACCACCATAGTTTTTCAGCTCAGGCAGCAAAATGTCTTGGGTGGCCCTGCTCAGATGCAATAAATAGATGTCATCTTCTGCAGCTCTCCAATAATAATAAATAACCAATTTTACCCCAAGTGTGCTCAGGTAGTATCACTGCCACATTTCCAGTTGACTGTATTTCCCTGGCTGGGTCAGGAGCACTTTTTTAAATCCAGGCCCAGTAAGCAGATCAAAGTGAGTTTGTGAGGGGAGAGCTTAGGTAGGCAATCTGTAAACTCATGCTATAGGATCTACTGAATATTCAAAATGGGGTTTATTCACAGGCCAAAGGGCAGTGTTTGCAGATGGAAAAAGCATGGGTCAACACCTAGAACATATACTCAGAAACAAAAGAAACAAAGGTTTGACAATTCTTAGTTACACTAACTTTAAGACTGGAGTCATTTAGAGGGAGTACAACTATATATGTAGTCTGGGGGTGCTTCTAGATCTATCTTTGTCACTAGAGGCCAAGTGTCCTTAGTGGCTTGGATCACCCATTACCAGCTTCAGTTGGTATGCCAACTATGCTCATTCCTGGAGACGGATAGCCTAGTGGTAAACTCTCAGTTAGACTACTACAATGCACCCTATGTGCCTTGTGTTTGGTTTGGAAGCTGCAGCTAGTGGAGAATGCAGCAGCCAGGATGGTTAGTGGAGCACTTATACACACACACACACCTAGGGTGACCAGATAAAATCCAGTTCAGGGCTCATGTAACTTTAACAGTTGTAGAGAAAAGGGAATTTCAGCCAGTGTCATTTGTATGCAATTAGTTCCTGGTGAAATTCCCTCTTCATCACAACAGTTAAAGGTGCAGGGGCCCTGCCTTCTTTTGTATATGGTCACTCTAGTATAGTGCCTGCACTTTAACTGTTGTGATGAAGAGGGAATATCACCAGGAACTAATTGCATACAAATGACACTGGCTGAAATTCCCTTTTCTCTACAACTGTTAAAGTTACATGAGCCCTGACCTGGATTTTATCTGGTCAGCCTACACACACCCCTATGTAAAAGAACTGCACTGGCTCTCAATTAGCTAATGGACCAAGTTCAAGATTTTTGTTAATAGGAACATCGGAGGTTGCCTTATACTGAGTCAGACCATTGGTCCATCTAGCCCAGTATTGTCGACACTGACTGGCCTACCTGGAGATGCAAAGCAGATGCATGGCTCTTCTCCTAACTATTTTCTCACCCAGTCAACCTCTGAATCCTCTGAGGAGCCCTTATTGGTCATTCCACATCCAATGGAATGTCACCTGGAATCGATAAATAATTAGCCTTCTCATGGTGTCACCCACCCTTAGGAAAAATCTCCCACATATGATCCGAAAGGCTGAGATGGTGGCAAGTTTTAAATGGCTCTTAAAAATGCACCTATTTACACAGGCTTTCCATGACTAGTGATAGTTTGTTACCACCCAGTTTTATTGCTATGCTTATGTACTTACTTTAAAATGTTCTTAACTGTTTTATTTATAATTTTTATCTTCTTTTTATATTGTTATGTTGAATTTTAAAGTAACCTGCTTCAGGTTTTAATATATCAAGTGGTGTAGAAGTATTGTGATAAATAAATAATACACTATTTGTGTGTGTCACAGACAGACTTAGAGAGAACTAGCTGAAATACCTGGAATAATGTTTATCATGTTTATTTGATAAATAAATAAAAAATTATTTGTGACTTATTCATCTTTAAGGAGGAGACAGGTGGGAGAGAAAAAACCTTGGAGTACCCCTCTCCAGTATCCCAGCAACTGAACTGCCCCTCACCCCGGCACCTAAGCCCCTCACCAGTTGCTGCTGCTGCTCATCCTCATCCTCCTTGCCACCGTCAGCCTCTCACTGCTGTTGCAGCAGCAGCTGCTTGGCATCCCGACTGGCCCCTATTCTCCACTGCAGGCTCTCTCACTGGTGATTATGTCATCGGCATAAGGCCAGAAGACAGACCCTAGTGCCCATTGCCATGGTAACAGAGGGAGGGGCCCGTGGGAAGCCATTTTCAAATGCTGTGCTGCCATAGCAGACAAAGTGTTTCTGAGCATATGCAGACTTCCTCCCCTCCCTCCCAAGGGCCAAAATCATGCACCTGCATTTCCCCCATTGGGTCAGAGGCAGATTCTGAGAAAACAGCAATATCAGGATGAGGTGTGTTTGATATGGAATTGGGTTGTCTGCTGGAGACCAACCTTAGGAGACTGGCTTGTGAAAGGCACACAGTGCCCACCTGGCCGTGCACTCACAATGGCTGCCAAAGCCCAGTAAGTCTGACCTCCTGCCCAAGGCATCCTGGGAGTTGTAGGCATAAGCATCTGTTTTTATTAAATTCTTAAAAAAATACTTAAAACCCCAAAATTTGGGTTTTAAGGTTTTTCTGGTACATCATGCACAAAGACCTATCATCATGCCAAATTTCAAGCTTGTACCTCATATTGAAGTGGGTAAACATTTCTGGACATACAAACCCACTCACATACTTCCAGCTTTATAAGTAGAGATTCACCACCTTCTCTCCCTCAGGTTAACTGATGAGTTCAACTCTCAGATCTCAACCACCAGTGAGACTTGGCTCCCTCTCCCCATCTCCTCCCTGATTGGAGGAGGGCCCTCCCTCTTGACAGCTGCCAAGCCTGCCAGATCACTTTGTTACAGCCCCCATCTTCAAAGGTTAGGTGGATGGCCCTGAGACAGGGGACCTTTTCTGTGGTGGCACCCTGCTTGTGGCATTCCTTCCCAGGCAAATTTCCTTGCTACTATCATCACTGTTGTTGAGATAGCAGGCAAAGACTACCTGTTCACCCATGGTTTTAATATGGCATGAGGCTACTCCAGCTATAAAGTTGTTCAGTTAATGTTTTTAAATTGTAGATCGCACTGGAGAACTATTGGGGGCTAAAAGGCAGCTCATAAATGATTCTATGAATAAATATAAATAAATAAATAATTGGTATATTGAAGTTGGCTATTTTTATATGTTTTAAGTAGCTTATTTATTATGTTTTGATGCAGATTTAGACATTCTTAGAATATACGAATTGAAATCAATAGGTCTTAAGTTAGTCATGATTTCTACTCTTAATTTCTGAAATGTACACAATATCCATCAATTACTTCTTCACATTCAGTGTTTGGAGAATATGTGTATTTTCTTTCTTTCTTCAGTTCCCACCCCTCACTTCAGATTTCAAGTTTGTAAAGGGATGAAAGGAAAATGGCTATGAGACTTAGCAACACTAGCATAACATAGAAAAATACACAACATTTCTATTTTCAATTACAAAAAACAGGTCCTCCATCCTCCTCCAAATGACATACATTGCACAGGTTACACTGTGTGTTGCTCTAGGCTTTTCTGTTTCTGTGCTATTACTGTGTGTTTCCTTGCTTCAATCTTGTTTTTTAAGTACTGTATGTATGTCGAAAAATTCTGAACAGGTTTCTTTGTAATGCTAATGCAATTGTGTCTTATGCTGTTTCTCTTCTTAGCACATCTAATTACATTATGTTTGTTGAAAATGAAGATTGGGGCTCTTAAGGGAGTTTTAATAGCACTAGATATGATTTCTCCTATTTTAGGGATTCACTAGTGTATCCTCTAAATCAGATTGTATGCCTCTTATTGGATATTCTTGATATATTCTGTTCTGCAACAGCATATTGCTCCTATTTTGTCCCTTGGTGTTCTTGAAGCTTTATGAAAAATATTAATAAAGTCAGACTAAAATTTTGATGTCATAATTGTCTCCATATACCAAGCTTAATCTCCGGTCAATTGTATTTTAAAAATCTATTTACAACTTTTAATTTAATTTCAGTCTTGTTAAAAAGTGTACCAGATAAGAAGTTAGGAAATATGTGTCTTTTTTGTCTAATAGATATGAATTACCTAAGCCCAATACTATTAATAATTACAGCATCATATCAGTGAAACGAACTCCCAGCTCATGAAACATTATCATTGCAGGCATCTGGCAAATTGGTTGTTAACTTCTAACACAACTGATGTGGCTTTTCTTATTGCAGTATTTCATTCCAACAAAAGGTTGCCCATTTTCCAGCAATGAACCATTTTAATGATTTGTACGTAAAAATCGGGCTAATGAAAAATAATGATAGGAATCTCCTGAATCTGGTCCTTAATCTTCTTTTTTAGCAGAATGCATTAGAAAAACACCAAAGGCAGCCAGAAGACAAAATATCATGCAGGTACTTTCCAGTCTTACAATAAAGCTCTTTCTGTAGTAGCACAGATGAAAAATTATCCTAATATGATTAGACCTCCCTACAAAAGTGGGATTGTCCAGTGAACAGTAGTTACAATAATTTATTTATTTTTTATTAAATCTTACAAATGCCTTAACTGAACATTTATCTTTCTCAACTATTATTCAGAGATTCAACATCTTAATGAGGAAATGGAAAGCCTCAGAAAAAGTAGAAAAGTTTAAAACCTATTCAAAATGTGCCATCAGTGGATAAAGAGAATTAAGTAATAGGATGAAACATTATTATTTTTACCGACATATTTATTTATAATACTAATGTCTCACTCTAGGGATGTGAGAATCAGCCAATCTAAGCTTGTTGCGGTGCTCCAAATTTCACCTTGAAGTGCATTCTGTATGTATCAGATTTCTGCTTTGCTTTTGCATTTTGCTCAAAAAAAGTGCATATTTTCCAAATGCAAACATTAATTATGCACATTTTTCAAATGTGTGCATTTCCCCTCCCATTGAAATGTTTGTGCACATTTTGCAAAAGTATTGTGGTTTTGTTTTGCAAATGCACTGCAAACTGGGAAATGTATAGATGTTGATCTCACATTGCTTTCAAGTCTCTGTATAGTTCTGGGAGGTGCCAACTGAATAATTTCTAGTGGAAAATGAACTGAAACAGATTTCTCATACATCCCTCCCCACTCTCCTTTTAGAAACCTCAGGACAGAAAAGTTTACATGAGATGTCACAGAGATTTCCCATCCAGTCACTGACTAGGCAAATGATTGAATCTTGTATTAGCTTAGCTTCAGTAATGCTCTAATACAGGAGCTTTCCAACATGGCACCAATGGGCGCTCTTCATTCCCTACCCTGTTTAAAATATATATATTTTAAATTAAAAATTAAAAAGAAAACATTAGGGTGCCAGGTTCTCCATCCTGAACCTGCTGCTGATCAGCTGTTCAGCAGATAGGAAGAGAAAGCAAAGCAAGTGGGTAGAGGGAGAGAAAGGCGGGGGAGAAATGGCAAGAATTCTGGCTGGGAGTGGAGAGAAAGAACAGGTGTCCAAGCATGCCTACCCTTGGTGCCTGCCTTGTTCTACACATTTTGCATTTTAGACTAGACTATTTCCATTCCCATGCAAGGCCTCTCTTTGCAGGCCCCCTTCCCATACCCATGAGGGAGTATTATCTAGCCTCTATGTAGGTGGGAGGGGATAGCAGCACTTCTCTTTTTCAACACAGCAAGACTGTCACCGCAAGGCTACCGAAGGACTCCAGGGGTGGAGAACTTCTTTTAGCCCAAGGGTCAAATTCCATTTCGAAGAAGATTCCAGGGGCCATATTCCAGTGGTGGGCAGGGCCAAAGACAAAAGGGCTTGACCCAAAATACCAAAAATACAAGCATGTTTTTAGCTTAAAGCTCTTACTTCCAGTAATGAAACCTTAGGAGAGACATTTCAACCTTTTAGAATGGAGAAAACTCTATTCAAACACAGGAGGACTGGATTTGGCCCCTGGGCCTGAAGTTCTCCACCCCTGAGGTAAAACAAGTCCTGCTGATCAGACTAAATGTCCGTCACATCCAGTATCCTAAGGCTGTTTCTCATAGAGTCAAAGGGGTGCCTCTAGAAATACACAAGCAGAGCAGAAGACAATCATCTTTCTCTGCTTTAGTGACATGTTATCTGCCGCTGAACACAGAGGTTTATTATTGCCGTCATAACTTTCATAGTCCTCCACGAAAGTTTATCTTCAGCCCTGCAAAGGTTTAAGCATAGAAAGGACATCCTGTGAACTGGTAGTCTTGAAAAGCCTTGAAGTCACTGAGGGAGCAATCCTATGGCCCTAGACAGAGTTTGAGGTGCAGGTAATAGGATAGTTTGAATTCCTGAATCTGAGCTCCGCACCTCTCCCCCACCTCCTCACAACTGGTGCAGAGAGAACTGCTCAGGCTGCCTCTCCAAGGTCTCAAAGGCGACCTTGGGGAAGAGGGAAAAGGGGTGTACCAGGGCCCGAATGGAGCGGCCTGGGGAGGCCAGAGAGGCCTCCCTAACCTCTTGCTCTGCAGAGCCCCAGTTAGATGGGTGAAAAAGCCCTTCTAGCCAAAATACAAAGCAGAGGATACAGAGGCAAAGCTCACCTCCATTGTTCCTCCCATTATACATTGGATGGCTGTAAGCCTCCGAGTTCAAATGCGTACGCCCATCCCACATTCCTCTTTTGTCATGTAAACAAACCAGAGGTTGAAGTGATGTTCATAGCTAACCATGTAAGCACCCCATAATGTTATATCTTGTCCAAGCCTTCCCCAATCTGTGTCCTGCATATGTTTTGAACAACAATTCCCATCATCCTTGACCATTGTCCATACTAAATGAAGCTGATCAGAGTTGTAGAAAAAAAATCTGGGTGGCATCACATCGGAGAAGACTGCCTTATCTGTGTGTGTGTGTGTGTGTGTGTGTGTGAGAGAGAGAGAGAGAGAGATTTGTTGATCTTCCATTGTTATGCTATTTTTTTTTCTTTTGATGGGGTGTATACTGGTTTGTTCTAAAGCACCATAAAACTACATGTAGATGGTGGATTCAGCAGATGTTGTTTTAAATAAACATATTTCCCTTTGCATTGTCTGTCCAAGACAAGCACAGATTGCTCTTTTTTGGTTCAGTACAGTTTCACTGAACTCATCATTAGCACATCTTTGTTAAACTCTGTTTTAATAGCTGCACTGACTCTCCTTACTGCAACATTAATGGCAAGAACTTTGTGTATAAAAATATTGATACACCAATTATTTTTCCTCCCTTTGTCAGGATTAATTGACACAGGAATTCTGCTTTGAATAACACAGCAATTAAAATTTACTTTACATTTTAATCTAAGATATGGAGTGACTTATCATTGAAAGCTTTTACATGTTTTCCATATTCATCCTAACAGAGTATTATAGCTACAGGTGACGCTGACCCACGTTCAGCTCCTTCAACTCAGATCCCGATTTGGCACATCAGAAAATGTCCTGCTTTTGTTTTGACCAATCTGAAGTCAGTCCATTTCAACTTGGTATCAAACCCAAGCCAAGGTTCATAAACCTGATGCTTCATGCTTCCCATTGAGAAATAAAAAAATTGCTATAACTTTTTTTCTTCTGATCTGAATGGGATATAGTTGCAAGCCTACTAGCTCCTTAGGAGGGGATTACACCTGCCTAATGGTACAAAAATAGGTTTATAGGTTTTTGTCCTATGCATAATTATATTTTGATTTTTAAAGAAGGGAACTGCTGATAATGTTTTATTTGGGGGCAGAATTCGATGAAATTTGCAGGGTTAGTTGCCCCTTCTGAGAAGATTGAGGTTGCCATGTTTCAGAATAGGGAGTTTTGTGCAAGAGCAGGATTGACATGGGCAGGATCTATACTACTGCTTTAAAACTGTCGAGGCCCATGATATACTCCATATACCGTTTTCAAACTGTTTTCAAAGTGTTATATCCTGCTTGGTGTAGATCTGGCCATGTTGAGGATTTTCACTTTTCCCTTATGTTCTTTGTGGACCATTGTTCAAAAGATTACAAACAACCTAGGCTGGATCTACACATCGCCCTCCCTGCGCCACAAGCCGCTTTGGAGCGCTGCACTTCATCTAGTGTGGCTCAAGCCTCGGAGGCTCTGCTCGCGCTCTTGCTGCCGCCGCTGCCACCCTTTCATCCCAGCCAGTCCCAGGGAGGAAGGAGGGAGGGTTGTAAACAAAAGCTAGCAATTGGAAATCCCTCTCCCAATCACTGGCTTTTGTTTACAACCCTCCCCCTCCCTCCTCCCTCCCCGGGACCGGCCAGGATGAAAGGGCGGCGGCTGCGGCGGCGCGGGCGCGGGCGCGGCAGAGCCTCCGAAGCTTGAGCCACACTAGGCGGGGTGAAGCGCTCTGAAGTGGCTTGTGGCGCAGGGAGGGCGCATCGAGGACAACATGTAGATCCTGCCCTAGACGTGTTCCTAAGTAAGACATCTGCAGAGTTTCAGAAGAATACATGCAATGGTTCATGTAAATGGGACGCTTTCTGATTTTGGCGGGGGTTGGGGAGGGATTCTCTTTCCCTCCCCCCCCCCGTGGTCTTTTGTTCAGAGTAGATGAAAATAATGCACATCTTAAAGGTGTCCCCAGACAAGAAATCTGCCATGTTTCAGAAAGACAGCTAAAATGCTTGAAAAGCAGTTTAAAGCTTTTTCATAGTGAAGCATGGTGGCCTTGGGAAAATGGCCCTCTGGTGATCCTATCCTTGCTCTCCCTCAAAGCAAAGAGATTGGAGATTATGGCAAAACATGCCCTAGAATTAGAAGGTGGACCTGTCAGTCACTCAGCCACAGTCCCTCCCCTGCAGCAGTTAGATAAATGAATGCAAAAGACACTATATGGAGACGTAAGTCTGTATGCATGTATCATATCCAAAATACAGTAATGAAGCCTCATTCTGAAGTGGCCTCAGCTCTGTCAGCTTCAAAGGGAAGTCCGCTTTGCCTTGAGAATGCAGAACCAGACCAAAGCAGCCCAGTTCTTTTTGGGCTCCAGACATCATCCAAATCCAGTGTACATCCATAACTATAACCACATGAAAAGCTAGAAGAAATGTTTCCCTTCCACTGTTCCACTGACAAACAGGTTTACAAGCACCAACTCTTAAATCACATGTACACTGAACAAAATACCTTGAAAGCTAACCTATGGCCCGTATATTCACTTAACTCTATTAACCTATTCCATGTTTCCTTTACAATAAATATCACTGTATCATAGATCTTTTGTTCACTGGACATTTTAAACATTGCAAAGGAAGAATTCGCTGTCTAATTCTTCACCAAGTGGGCGAGCATTAGATCTTGCGATACGATCCATCGCTCGCGCTAAACGGCTGAGATTTTCATGAGGCTAATTTGACAGTCAAACTGTGCGAAAGAGATAAGAGCAGGCTTTTGAAATATATTTCCTCATATTATCAGAGTTCATGCATATATTTTATTACAGTTTCAAGAGATGGATTAGGATGGCAGGAGCATTTATTAAACACAGTAGAATAGATATAGATATAAATATAATCTCCAAGAACTGCCACCCAATTAAAGAACTTGTGTGTGTGTGTGTGCGCACGCGCATGTCCTGGTCATTATATTATTTTGTTAAAATAATGTAAATTATTTGCCCACTAAAGACAAAGGTTTGGATCCACATTTAGTTATACTTATAGGGGACCTTTTGAAACCAATGGGGCCTAAGTCAGTCATGAGCTCCCATTGATTTCAAAGGGTCTAATCTAACTAATTCTGGATCTAACCCCGTATGTTTTCACCTAATAGCACTCAACAAAAAATAACAGTTGGAATGAGATGCTCTTCTCTTCTCTGGCTTTTCAAATAACAAATGGTGCACATTAACCACATGGAAACTCCTGTCTTTTTTGAGGAACTCAACATATTCGCTTTGTTTGCCTTTTTCGCATCATTGACAATAGGTTTTGTGTCCAGCTGTGATAATGTCTTCTGCTCTGAACACATGCATCCCAATATGAATCTAGCAACAGGCAATTGACATCTTGATGGTTTCCCTGTCCCCCATAAAGAGCTGAAGCAAACACATGCATATGTAGCTCATGCTTAACTGGAGAGAGAAAACATGTTCTGACTAGCAGGGCTTTAATACACCTGTTAAGCTTAATACATATGTCAGGCACCATCTGTTGAAAAGTTTCTTTCTCCCCCTGTTCCCTGACTGCATCATCTTCATGTGCTCCCAGTAAGGAAAACAAATAACATCTTAAGATATATATATATATATATATATATATATATATATATATATATTCTTATGGCTGTTTCTCAAGAGCTAGAGTTTTAAAATAAAAATCACATAAAAAATGAATGAGATTTAAATCAATGGATTGTTCTCTTGAATAGCTGCTTCCATTATTCTCACAATATCACAATGAATCATGTTAAATTATTTGTGGCGACCTACAAGCAATGTGACAAAACATTAATTGCTTTTTTAAAACACGGTTAAATTTTGCAGCCAAAATGACTAAAATGAGTTTTTAAAGATTCTGTTTAAATGGCTTGTCCTTGCTTCTCTTTCATAGCATGATTGGCAGCTATACATTGCTTAGCATTATGATTTTTTTAAAAAAATACTTCCCACATTTAATACTGTCTCATTAAATTTAACTACCTTGCCATTTGATGCAGCCAAAGGAGATTACCATTTCGGTGCTGTACATTGATGGAATTTCATTCAACTTCTTCCATAAAATACATATCGTAAACCCCAGTTCATCACTCTATCTAAACTCTCTCCCTCTTCTCTCTCTCTCTGTCTCTCTCTCTCAGAGAGAGAGAGAGAGAGAATTGAGTTGAACTTAAATTGGGTGACTTGTTGTCTGAAGATGATAACATCTTCTTGAACAGTGCTCTTTGAAAGGCTCTTGTAAAGTTGAATTTTCTGTTCTTTAAGTCCTCAGCAGATCAAATTGCACAATTAAGAACATGGCTATGTGTTACACTCAGTGACTGAACAGCCACATGTAAGCCAGGCCCTGAGCATTGAGAATGGCAAGTATTCCCTCTCAAGATAGGTAGGGGAACCTTGAAGAGATTGCGGAGCCACCGGCCACTGTTATTTTCCATCCTTGCTCATTTAGGTTCATCTTAACTCTCTTTTACTGGTTCATTTTCAGGAAGTGAAGAGCAAGGATAATTAGCTGCTTGGGAGATATAGGCAGTCCAGAGTGCTACGACCCCTGAAGCTTTCTCTCCCTTGCCTCCACAGTCAGAGACTCCATGGGCCCACCCCCTCTGCGAGTCCACCTTCCTGGCTCCATTGTCACCAGCTGCTATTGCTCCTCATCCCCTTTCTCATCATTACTACCAAGTGTTTGCTGGACAGGCAGAGAGCCGGTGAGCAAGTAGGCAGTGGCAACTACTGCTTCTCAGTCTCACAACTGCCATTATCTGGGCCAGAGTGAGAACCAGGTGAATAAACAAATTGCAATGGTGAAGAGGAGGAGTGATTCCAGGGAGCTCTTGTCAACAGTCCCTTCAGCAGGTATCAACCATGCCTACCCTTGATGCTGGCCCTGGGTTGTTTTTTCCCCAAATGAGATGATCCTGAAATAAAGACATTTTAGGTGGGACTAGTTTTGGAGGCAGTTTATTGCTTTGTTTTGATTTTGCTCAGCTCCTGCTATTAGAAAGGCCTGGAATAGATTGTCCTGCCACATTTTTCCAAAACAGGGCCTTTGGTCATATCTCCATGGGTCTTCATTGTGCAAACAGGGATTACCCATTCACTTTAGTATAAGTGAATTAAGGAGTCCTTGACTGTATAGAGAAAAGGTTTGTGAACCCTAATGATAATTATGGAAATTATGGAACCATGATAGCCTTTGTGAATGAAAACTAGTCCTTTTCTAAATATCGAATAGGGTTTGGGAGGCTCCACCCTATAAAAGGATCAGAAACTATGTGAGTTTGATCTTCTCCATACAGTTGCATAGAAACACATCATTAGCCTATCTACACTACTGCTTTAAAATGGTTTAAAATGGTTTATAACATTTTTGAGAACCGTTGGGGCCCAAGACACACTCCATATACAGTTTTCAAAACGTTTTCAAAGTGTTTTATCCTGTGTGTGTAGTTAGGATACATGCCACGATCAAAAGACAACTTTGAGGATCTCAGAAAGAAGTTATTGCTGCTCATCAGTTTAGAAAGAGTTACAAACCCATTTCTAAGGATTGGGGGCTCCACCAATCCATTGTCAGACAGAGAGCCTATCTACACAGTCCCTTGGAACGTTTTAAATAGTATTTTAAAACTAGGTGCGTTCTAAAACGTCTTAGGCCACATTACTGAGTACTCACATTACAGAAGAAAAATTCTTCAGTTTTTAAAGCAGTGTGTGCAGTCACACACCCTTCTGCCCTGTCTCTTTCTCTTTCATTTTTACAGTGAGTTTAGGGCAAGGCATTGTGGGTGTTGTAGTTCAGTCACCCACTTCCTCCTTAGTTCCTCTGTCATTCCCTAGCTTTCAATGAGTATAGGGCTAAGAACTGTGGGTGTTGTAGTTCACTCGCCCACTTCCTCCTTAGCCCTGCTTTCTTCCCCACCAATCAACTGCTAAGCATTTGGGCACCAGTAAACGAAGCACTGCCCCATGAATCACAAACGGTAAGGAAGGACACATTATTTTACTTAAAATGATTTATTAAAAGTGAAACTGTTGTATATAGCTGAAGTGAGTTTTAAAAAACCTCAGGTATATAACGTTATAGGGAGTGTGTCATGTGGCCCAAAGAGTTTTCATAACCCTTATAAAACGTTAAAAACCTAGCGTGTAGATCGGCTCAGATATTCTACAAATAGAAAAGGTGCAAAATCACAACCACTCTATCCTACCAAAATCTCTCCAAGAACAAACTGGTGCATCACCCAGGAAGTAAAAAAAGAACCCCAAAGTATCTGCAGGCCACTCTCTCCTTTGTTAATGTGAATGTTCATGACTCAACACTCAGAAAAAGCCTGAACAAAGGGCCTTTCCACACCAGCTGTTTGTTCAGGGATTATATCGAAATCGTCCCTACTGGGCAACATGATGCACAGCTGATCCTGCTGTGATCTCGGGATGACCACACAGTTTTCCCAGGATATCAGTGACTGCATTTGTTGCAGCTTTCCCCCCTCTTTTGCAACAATTCGGAAGTGTGCGTCCGGTATGGGTCCCCTTCTTGAAGCCGTTCTTGTTCGCTGCAAGTAGCGGGGTTCAGCTATCTAAGATTAGGTGGAAAACATGTGACAATCCTAAAGAGTTCACAAATGTTTTCTTACCACTGCATGCATGTGTGCATCAGAAAGTCTTCCTGGATTTTAACTCTAACATCTAAGGCTACAGTTAATTTGGCTGACCATATGAAAAGGAGGACAGGGCTCATGTAACTTCAACTGTTGTAGAGAAAAGGGAATTTCAGCCAGTGTCATTTGTATGCAGTTAGTTCCTGGTGGAATTCCCTCTTCATCACAACAGTTAAAGTTGCAGGCACTATACTAGAGTGACCAGATACAAAAGAAGGCAGGGCCCCTGCAACTTTAACTGTTGTGATGAAGAGGGACTTTCACAAGGTACGAATTGCATACAAATGACACTGGCTGAAATTCCCTTTTCTCTACAACTGTTAAAGTTACATGACCCTGTCCTCCTTTTCATATGGTCAGCCTACAGTTAATGGACTCACCATGATTTGTTTTTAACCAACCTCAAGGCCAAATTAGATATTATGAGCCTATCTACACTACTGCTTTAAAATGGTTTATAACAGTTTAAAACCCGTTAATAACCATTATTAACCAGTTTAAAACTGTTATAAACCGTTTTAAAGTGGTAGTGTAGGTAGGCTCTATATGGCAGATGGGCATAACGGTCTTGGCCCACTCCCTGATTTATTTATTTATTTTAAGAATTAAAATCAGCTGTAAAATGCCTTGACTTTAAGAACGGGGCCATATATTTTCCCCTATAAGTGGGAAAGCATCTTAAGGGGGGGATTTTGATTGGGAAAACTGTAATAGTTTCAAGTAGTCCCTTCTGCCCACCATTCCTCTACTCAAATATGCAACTCCTACACCTGATTTTCAATTAAACAAACAAACAAACAACAACAAACAAACACAAACCAAGAGGCTGTAAGATGCACTTGCTGTGTAACAACTAGTCTGGCCCTCATTCATTCTTTCTCTCACTCACAGTTTTCCAAAATGTTCAGAATCAGGAATGCAGAATTGAAAATGGGATATTCCATCTGTGGATTTCACACATGCCTAATTCTTTGACAGAAAGTTTGTTCTTTTTTTCTTTTCTTTTTTCACATTGCTGATCTCAGTTATTTATTTTGTGCACCTAATTGAATTCCGTCATCTGCCTTCCTTCCTGAATCTGAAAGCAACCAAATGTTGACATTATTTGAGCTTTAGTCTTCCTATCTATAAAAAAATGGGATAGTGATAATTTCAATAGAAAGCAGAGATGTTGACAATCTAGAAAAAGACAAGTTTTCATTTGTTTGCCTATTATTATTATTATTATTATTATTATTATTATTATTATTATTAATCACCCCATAGCCAAAGCTCTCTGGGTGGTTTGCAAAGATTTATTCATTATCTAAATATTCAAGATGGATCTTTGCAATGAAAAAGTTGTAGAAATATAATTTTAAGATTTACAGTTAGTTTGTTTAGAAGTTTATTTTGGCACTAGCAATACACTAGCATTATTTCTGATTATCCCCAAGAGTTATTAAACCCAAACGAATTCCATTTCTTGTACTTGTGCTCTGTTTGGATTTTGTTAGAGTGAAAAGGCACTAATACAGCATCCTAAACATAATACATTGTCGCTTAATCCTATTAAAGGCTAAGCTTATTAAACTATAAAAACTTCTTTTTCTATAAGCCAATAATCTGAAGATATGCTTATTACAGAAAAATCAAGATATAAGTAATAGAATATATAAAGAAAACAAATAGGGAATAGAACGTATAACAAATTAAAAGGTTTCATGAGTTCATGAAGGCATAAATGAAATGACAAATCAAGTCAAGATATTCAGTATTAAATATAAGAGAACCATAATGACATCAAATAATCAATCACAACTGCAACTATGAAAAACACACTCCAGTCACCTATAGTCAGCTGTTGAGATCAAATTTCAGCTAGATGCCAGATATTTCTCAAGGTTAACATTCCATTATGGACTATTCATATGCAATGCTTCACTTGGCCAACTGTATTCAATCAATTATATTTAATTTGGTCAACTCATTCATTTCGATACAGGATTGTGCAATACAAAGGATTTCAGCTAACTCTTTGCTTTTATAGTAAGCTATTCATACATCCAAAACCTAGAAATATTTTTATCACGGATTCCCGATGCATTACTGCCTTTGTATATAAAAAAGCAGTAATATTTAACATTAGTTCTTTATTCATCATAATAGCTGAGTCAAGTTCAATGTTCTGTGATGCTATCTCAATCAATTCTTTATTTGCAGTCAACAGACCAATTATACATCACATTTTATAAACAGTTAATACCACTAGGAGTTTTGCGATCCCCAAATAAAATTCCAATAAACTGTGATGCTTTTTATAACTGTATATATCCACATGTCTGAGTTGGAGCATCTACACCAGGGATGGAACAGCCGGCTGGGTCAGGGAAGTGATTGATTAATGCCTCTCTACGAGAGGGAGTGGTCCCAGACCTCCTGAAAGAGGCAGTAGTGAGACCACTCCTGAAGAAAGCTTCCCTGGACTCAGAAAATCTTAATAACTTTAGGTCAGTGGCAAACGTTCCATTCCTGGGCAAGGTCCTTGAGCGGGTGGTTGCTGGCCAGCTCCAGACACTCGGATGAGACTGATTATCTGGATCCATTTCAGTCGGGTTTCAGCCTTGGTCGCCCTGTATGATGACCTATGTCGGGAGAGGGACAGGGGGCGTGTGACTCTGTTGATTCTCCTTGATCTCTCAGCGGCTTTCGATACCATCGACCATGGTATCCTTCTTGCACGACTGGCTGAGTTGGGAGTGGGAGGCACTGCATTGCAGTGGTTCCGCTCCTACTTTACAGGTCAGCTCCAGAAGGTGGTGCTGGGGAGACATTGCTCGGCCCCGTGGATTCTCCAGTATGGGGTTCTGCAGGGGTCAGTTTTGTCCCCCATGCTGTTCAACATCTACATGAAACTGTTGGGTGCTGGATGGGGTTGCACTCCCCCTGAAGGAGCAGGTTCATAGCTTGGGGGTTCTCCTAGAACCATCTCTGAGCCGATCTACACAGTCCTTTGGAACGTTTTAAAAAGTATTTTAAAACGTTCTAAATAAGTGCATTCTAAAATGTCTTAGGCCACATTACTGAGTACTCACGTTATAGGAGAACAGTATTCAGTCTTTAAAGCGGTGTGTGTGGTCACACACTGTTCTGCCCTGTCTCTTTCTCTTTCGTTTTTACAATGAGTTTAGGGCAAGGCATTGTGGGGGTTGTAGTTCAGTCACCCACTTCCTTCTTAGCTCCTCTGTCATTCCCTAGTGAGTATAGAGCTAAGAATTGTGGGTGTTGTAGTTCACTCACCCACTTCCTCTTTCTTCCCCACCAATCAACTGCTAAGCATTTGGTCACCAGTAAACGAAGCACTGCCCCCATGAATCACAAACGGTAAGGAAGGACACATTATTTTACTTAAAACGATTTATTAAAAGTGAAACCGTTGTATATAACTGAAGTGAGTTTTAAAAAACCTCAGATATACAACGTTATAGAGAGTGCGTCATGTGGCCCAAAGACTTTTCATAACCCTTATAAAACATCAAAAACCTCGTATTTAGATCGGCTCCCTGTCACTTGAGGCTCAGGTAGCCTCAGTGGCAAGGAGTGCCTTCTACCAACTTCGGCTGGTGGCCCAGCTACAGCCCTATCTAGATAGGGATAACCTGGCTTCAGTTGTCTATGCTCTGGTAACCTCCAAGTTAGATTACTGCAATGCGCTCTACGTGGGGCTGCCTTTGAAGATGGTTCAGAAGCTGCAGCTTGTGCAGAATGCAGCGGCCAGATTGCTAACAGGGACCAGAAGGTTCGAACATATAAGACCGATTCTGGCCCGCTTGCTTTGGCTGCCTGTATGTTTCTGAGCCCGATTCAAGGTGCTGGTTTTAACCTATAAAGCCTTACATGGTTTGGGACCACAATACCTGATGGAACGTCTTTCCCAACATGAACCTACCCATACACTACGCTCAACATCAAAGGTCCTCCTCCGGGTGCCTACTCCGAGGGAAGCTTGAAGGACGACAACAAGGGAGAGGGCCTTCTCTGTGGTGGCCCCTCAATTTTGGAATGATCTCCCTGATGAGGCCCACCTGGTGCCAACACTGTTATCTTTTCGGCACCATTTTAACAGTTAAAATGTTTTAAAGTGTTTTAATGACAGCCATTTTATGGTTTTAAATTTTGTATATTGTCTTTTTAATGCTCAATCTTTTTAATTTTTGTAAACCGCCCAGAGAGCTTCGGCTATGGGGCAGTATATAAGTGTAATTAATAATAATAATAATAATAATAATATTAATAGATGCTCCAGGTGAAAGATTTGATCTTGCTTGTAGTGGATCTGGTAATGCAAAGTAACAATCTAGGGAACATATATCCCTAAGATAGTTGGGTTGAGATGTTGCAGTTCTAAATGGTACTGTGTAAGCACAGCCAAGAAAGGAAGGCATGCATTAAAGTTAGAGTTTATATCATTGGTATCTTTCCCTTTAGCTGACAGAACATGACCTCCAGATATGGTTGATAGTCTTGCATGAAAACCATGTGCACCTTCTACATGGGCATTGTCCACATAGTAATGGGGAACAGCCATAGCGCTCTCTCTCTCTCTCTCTCTCTCTCTCTCTCTCTCTCTCTCTCATACACATACACACACACACACACACACACCTACAGTCAACATAAGGCCATAAGGCACTAAACAAAAGTGTGCATAGGTACAGCAAAACTGATTAGATACTGCCAAACGCCTTAGGCAAGGGGGAAACAAGAGCAGGGCTCATGTTGTTCTTTGACCTTGTGACTCAAAGGAACAATCCCCTTCAGTGTCTCCCCTTTAGTTAGTACTAGCCCAAGACATTTTGTTGACTGAAATTAACCCTCCGCTGCCACCAGGGGACCAATTTCTGCCATCATTTCTCTCCCACTCATTGTGCTGCCTGGGGCAAGCTGATTAACCATGCTGCTCATCTCAGCCCATATATCACCACCCACCCAGTCACCAGCACTATTTTCTTCACTTACCAGTCCTTCACATCTTTGACTCCAGGCTAAGAAAGATTAAAACCAGGTGCTAATTTGCTTCAGAGATGACTGGAGTTTATCCTTATAACCTTACAATGTAAAGGCATCATCAACCCCAAGATAGGAAGTGATTAGAAAAAAAATCAGCATGCCTTAGAGCACCTGCTTCCCCCAAATCTTGACTTGCATAACTTCATATGCAGGGCTTTTGGAGAAAACTAGGGATGTGCACGGACCCCCCGGATCGGATCGGGAACCGGATCGGGACCTCCAATTTTGTCATGGATCGGTTCGGACAAAATCAGAGGCCCCCCGGACCGGATCGAGTCCAATCCCGATCCAAAAATCGTAAATTTTTGGATCAGCCGCCATTTTTTTCCCCATAGACTTGCATTGCAATGCAAGTCTATGAGGAAAAAATGGCAGCGGGTGGGTGAGGGGGGGCCTAACTCCCTCCCCCCCGGGGCCATCCGCTGTGGATGGCCCCGGCAGGTAAGCCCCCTCCCCCGTGCTCCCTACCCCCCCTGGGGCCGTCCGCTTCCATCCGCTGGCGCCCGTGGGCGCCCGCGGATAGAAGCGGACGGCTCCGGGGGGGGCAAGCCCCCTTCCCCGCCACTGCTTACCTGTTAGGGCCGTCCGCTCTTGTCCGGCGCCGGCGGCTACTACCAGCGGGCTCCGCGGCCTGCTCTAGAGTAGCGCGCCGGAAAGGTAAGGGCCCCCCTCCTCCCCTCCATGTGCCCCCTCCTCCCCTCCGCGTGCCCCCTGCTTACCTTCCCGGCCCTCCTCCCCTCCGTGCACCCCCTCCTCCCCTCCGCGCGCCCCCTGCTTACCTTACCTACTACCAGCGGGCCGGAAAGGTAAGCGCCCCCCTCCTCCCCCCCCACTGTCCACTTTCATCGGCGGGCGCCCGCTGGCGCCCGCCAATGGAAGTGGCGGTGGGCACCAGTGGGCGCCTGCCGATCCGCCGATCCGCCGAACCGGTTCGGAGCCTTTTCGAACTGGTTCGGATTGGATCGGCAGATCCAGCTGTCGGATCGGAAATCAGATAATGTATCCGATTTCCCACTGGACCGGACTCGGATCGTGGATCGGGTCCGATCCAGTGCACATCCCTAGAGAAAACTCCCTGCCCTTAAAGGAACTTTCACTGAAATCAATGAGGTGCTCAGTCTGTACAATATGGCCCTTGGCAAACTCCAGAAAAGTCACTGATAATTATGTAGATATACACATGTACAGATCAATCAAGAATAACTTCAAGTGGTGCATACTGGGAATTCAGACACTGGTTTCTTTTATTCTGTGCAATTAGCTATCTTTTGATTAAAGCAACTAGGCATCCAAATATGCATTCAGGTTTGTCTGAATCACATTACAGCTTCAGATCCTATTACAAGAAAGATCAGTCATTTTAGCCTATAACCATAACAAGCAATCATGATGCTTAAAAAGAAAAAAATGGGGGTGGGGAATGCTATCCATGGCTAGAGTGGAAAAAAAATGATCACTGTAACTTTGACTCGTATCAAATTATCATGGAAGAAAATGTTACAGGCACTTTTCAAACAGGAATTTATCTTAGTGTTCATCCTTGATTTTAAAAAAAACTAAATAAACTATATTTCATGTCAAATGCGTTTCTATCACAAATGCTCCTCTTGGCCAAGGAAATGTGACTAGTTTCCACATTTATCCTCGGTGCTTTCCTTCTCCTCATTTTGGTCAGGGAAAATATTTCTGAAAGTAATCTTATATTTAATCAAAGAAACAAAATAGGTCTAGAATCAAAAACATTTATGCTCTGTCTCAAAATGGTTTCTTCTTAACGTTCTTCCATTGGCATGTTATTTTGCATTCAATTTGTCATGGAAGAATTAAGGGCAACAGCACTGCTTGATAGGTAGCAAAATGTTTCCCTGCTTAGCACATAAATTCATTGAAATACAACCTGATTTCTTCTGTGCCAAATAAGATAGATGCCCTGTTCAGATGACACCGTTAACCATGCCATTAACCCTTTTGTGGTTAAAGCAGCATGGTTAATGGGGTCATCTGAAATGTGCTTTCCGTAACCATGTGCCACCACTAACCACAATGTGGTCAGTCTCACTAACCATGTTATGCAACATGGTTAGCAGCACTAACCATGGCTAAAAGTGTCGCCTGTCACGTGTCTGTGGTGTTGTAAGATAATTCAAAATTCCCTTATGAGTGCCTCTGAAATTATAGTTAATAAAGTGGGTCTCATGAAAGACCTCAGGTTAACTTGACACCAGAGTTAAAGCACGTAGAGGAATTGCTAAGTAGCTACATTCCTAAGAGCAGAAAATAAAGGTTAAGGCAGGAACTGACATATCAATGAACCCTGTTTTCTTGAGAGACAGGCTATCTGATAAGGATTGCAATGTTTGTGTATTCCGTCTCTTAGTTAAAGAATGAGTTAACTTCATCTACATCAGAAGATTCTTTGAAGCCTATGTGTATTCAAGATAAGTTAGAAATCAGTTACTGTTTAACTGAGCAGAGATCCATGTATCCTTGTGTGATTTTTCTATTTAAGGTTGATCAAAATATGTATTCAGTACCATTTCTAGGTTTTGATTCCTAAATGGTCACTTCTTGCAAGAAGGAGAATTAAAGTTTTCGATCTTACACGTGTCTTTCGTCTGATTGGGATAGTGACGGTTGGGACACGGAAATACATGAGTCTGATTTCAAGACTCTTACCACAAATGGCGAGCCAAGCCAGGAGGCCCAACTAGATGATCATCGCGCCCTTTTTCAGACTGGAACAAGCCCTGCCGGCATAGGTGAGTTTTTACCTAAGGGAAACTTACAGTCTGGGGAAGGACGGGCGGTCATCAACCAAGGCTACTCCCTTCAATGAATGTAAGATCGAAGGATATAAAGCAGGTAAAAGGTCTTCGGTAATATTTTTAAAGGGGTCTTCGGTGATATTTTGGTGAAAGCTTATAAAGAGGTGGTGAAAGATACACACGCAGCAAAACCAAGATATTGCGGGTAGTGAAGACCAGGGAATAGTTCAAGAGATGTGTTTTGGAAACACACTGAACTACAAATATTGCGGGTAGTGAAGACCAGGTTGATTATCTTCTAGAATATTTGGTTTGAGTTTTGCAACGAAATCAAATATTACTGGAGAGAAGATAACTGAATATTCCGGAAGGATCTCCACTGGATGTAGTCCTGGAGAAATAGAAAACTGTCCTGGGAAAATCTGATTTAAAGAAAAGTCGACTTGTTAAATTATGTGCTGAAACATGGCCAGAATTAGGATTAAAAAAAAAAAAAAAAAAAAGGTCACATATTAGATTATTTGAAAAGGGTATACTGAAAGATTTAAAAGGTGTTTTAGAGATATCATATCCTGGATATTTAGAAAATTTGTATGTTTGGATCCATGTTGCAGAAGGTTTTAAAATCAAGCCTTCTCAGGTATCTTTTTCAAAGTATTGATCAGAAAGTTTTTACTGCAACTGCACCCCCACCTCCTTATTGCCCTCCAGAGGAAAGTGCACTTCCTCAGGAGGGACTTTATCCATTGTTGAGTAACGTTCAAACTGTAGTAACAGCACCCGCAGTTGCGGCAGTTCCTGCAGTGGGGGGAGCTCCTGCCATTTTTGGCAGTGCCAGCACAATTACAGAGTGTTACATCGTATGTGCATACTCCTTTTAAAGTTAAAAACTGTAAATTGGTCAAAGGTAAAATTGGTGCTCCAAGATAAAGATGAAATGCCAGCTGACTATTTGGTTCGCCTTTCCCGTAGTCTCCGCATGTATGGTGGTATTGATCCTGAGGCAGTAGCGAATGCTTCCTTGGTGGTTGGAATTTTTGTAGATCAGGCAGCCCCAGATATTAAGGAGTATTTTGTGAAGCATAGATATGAAAGTTTTGGCAGAGGTGCTCACAGAAAGATTTGGTAGTTGCGTTTGTGGCAGGGGCCGTAGAAGATTTTCAAGAGTAGGAGAAAGAAATGTTGATGAAAGTGAGAAGGGATGTTGTTTTTTTTGTAAAAAGCCAGGACACTGGAAGAAAGATTGTATTTTGAGACAGCAGTCTAGTCAAATGCAAGGAGCTGAGGTGGTGTCACAATGACTGGTAGAAAGAGATTTAGGAAAAGAAGTGGAAAAAACGGAGACTGGGGAAATGCCGAATTCATGGAAATTAAAATTAAATAAACCATTTTTGACTTTGACCATTAATGGACAGCCATACAATTGTCTTCTGGATACCGGTGCGGCCAGAAGTATGTTAAATAAAACTGTTTTGCCTCTTTCTGGATATAGAGAAAGGGTGGTAGGAATCGATGGGATTTCTTCTTCCACTCCCCTTAGCACTCCGGTGCAAGTTAAAATTGGGCCCCTTACATGTGATCATTCATTTCTTATGATGTCTAAAAGCCCTGTGAGCTTATTGGGGAGAAATTTATTGGCAAAATTAAATGCCACTATAAAATGTACTGCTGATGGTGTGTTTGTGTCCCTTCCTGCTGAGAATGTATTGGCTTTTATGAGTGAAACAGAAGAAATAGATGGCAACACACTCCCACTGGAGCTCCAGGAAATACCCTCTCATTATTGGGCAGAAGATTCTGGGGAAGTAGGGCTCTTAAAGTCAGCTGCCCCAGTTAAGATCACTGTTCGTAATGACATGGTACCCCCAAGGGGAAAACCATATCCCCTTTCAAAAGAAGCCCAAGAATGTATAGGAAAAACAATTGAGAAATTTTTAGAACAGAGAATTTTGGTTCCATGTTCCTCTCCATGTAATACTTCAGTAATGGCTGTGAGAAAAAAAATAGATAGAACTGGGAGAGGCTCCTATTTACTGTTTAGAAATAGATATTAAGAGAATTAATGAATATGTAATCCCCAGACATAATGTGGTCCCAAATCTTGCCACCATTATGTGTAGTATACCTGTTTCTGCATAAGTGTACACAGCTTTAGATTTGAGACTATTATGTGCAGAAACGGAGGAAAATTGTAAAATTGATTCAATTCACTTGATCAAGGCCTTAGGAGAACGTGGACATAAAATTGCAAAAAGAAAATTACAATGGTGTAAAAGAGAGGTGGAATATTTGGGACATGTTTTGTCAGAGGGAACTAGAAAATTGTCTTGTAAGCATATACATGCAATAACGCAGGCAAAGGTGACAAAAAGTCAAATTCGTGCTCTGTTAGGAATGTTGGGTTATTGTAGAGCATGGATCCCTAGCTTTTCACAAATTGTTAAACCCTGGTTAGAAAAAACGAAAGCAGAAGCCCCAGAAGAAATTGAATGGACTAAAGCAGATGAGAATGCCTGGAAAGAAGTAAAATCACTTTTAGTCTCTGCTCCTGCCCTAGGTCTCCCTGATTATCAGAAAGATTTTATTTTATTTGTACATGAAAGAAAAGGTGTTGCATCTGGGGTTTTATGTCAATATTTGGGTTCGCGTCGGAGACCTATAGGGTATTACTCAGCACAATTGGATCCAGTTGCACAGGGATATGCTGCCTGCTTAAGGAGTATAGCTGCAGCAGCTTTGATTGTTGAAAAAGTACAAGATATTGTGTTTGGACACCCATTACAATTATGGGTTCCACATGCTGTTTCTGCGTTATTAACGCAAAAGAATACTCAACATTTTACAAATGCAAGATATACAAAATATGAGACTTTATTATTGCAAACTCCTGAATTGACTGTGTTAAGATGTAACGTACTTAATCCTGCCACTTTATTACCAGAAATGGATGCAGAGGCTCCACATGATTGCATTGAAGTAATTAAAGAAGTACAATTGCCAAGAGATGATTTAACTGATATGCCTCTAGTGGACGCTGAATTAATGTGGTTTGTAGATAGATCTTCAAAGATAATAGCAGGAGTCAGAAAGACTGGTTTTGCTGTTATCTCATTGACAGAAATTATTATTTCTGGACCTCTTCCAGGAAGTAAAAGTGCACAAGCTGCAGAATTTATAGCGTTAACAAAAGCATGTCAAAAGGCGAAAAACAGAAAATTAACTGTGTATTCTGATTCAAAATATGCAATTGGAGTATGTTTTGCAACAGGATCGTTGTGGAAAGAAAGAGGGTTTATTACTGCAGATGGCAGACCCATTTCCAATGGAGCAGAAATAGATGCCCTTCTGGGTGCTATACATCTGCCCCTTGCCCTCGCAATTGTTTACTGCAAAGCGCACGGTTCGGAGACTGATGAGGTGACAAGAGGAAATAGGAGAGCTGATGACGAAGCTAAGGCCGCTGCTCTTCGTCCTTTACCCTTTAATCTGATGGCGGCAGCAGAAGTGGATGTGCCCCCTTTGATGTCGAAAGATCTAAGTATTTGGTGGGAAAAGGCGGGTGCAACGGAAAAAGAGATATAGAGAGCAGCGGGCGCAGAAGAAAAAAGTGAAGGGCAGTGGGAAATGCCAGACGGGAGATTAGTATTGCCAAAAGCAGGATTGAGGGCAGTGGTTTCAAAACAGCATAATCAGGGGCATGAGGGACAGACTGGATTGGCATTAGCAATTGCAAGAAATTGGTTTGCCCCTGGGGTTCATCAGATGGCAAAAAGGGTGGTACAAGCTTGTACTGTGTGTGCTAAGGAAAATGCAAAACCTCAGCCTCTGGGCCAAATAGGGGGAAGGCCCTGGGTACAGCTCCCTTTTGAATCAGTCCAAATTGACTTTGCCCATATGCCACGCTTCCAAAAATATCAATAGATGTTAGTAATTTTAGACAAGTTGACAGGCTGGATAGCCTTAATGAGAGACTTGTCAAAATGCTTAGGGGAACAATGGGTTTTACATACTCCCTATCACCCACAATCCTCAGGTCAAGTAGAACGCATGAATGCTACCCTCAAGAGAAAACTTACAAAAATGTGCATTGCTTCAAAATTGGCATGGCCAACTGCCCTCCCTTTGGTTCTTTATTCTATCAGAACCACTCCAAGGCAACCTACAGGTTTGTCACCATATGAAGCATTGTATGGGAGGCCCCCCCCAATAGGAGGAGAATATGCAAGGCCATATGTAACTTTACTAGGAGGGGATGAAGATCTTGTTGCTTATATTATACAGCTCCAGAAGCAGTTCCAGAAGATCAGGCGGCACGTGATAGATGCCCAACCTTTGCCATTGGATACTCCTGCACATCCTTTCAGGCTAGTGATGAAGTATACGTGAGAATCTGGACAGCAGACGGTTTGGAAGAGCGATGGTCAGGCCCTCATCTTGTATTGATGACCACTCATACAGCGTTGAAAGTAAAAGGAAAAGGGGCTTGGATTCATTACATGCATTGTGCTAGGAAAAACCCACAAGGACCTTTTGATCTCGCTGGCGCGGGAGGGGTCGAAAGTGAGGACGTCTCGCTATGAGGGATCAACGCGTGTCCTTCTCCGAATTGCGTGGACGAAGCAGGACAAGAAGCAGAGGCAGAGGAGGAACAGGATCATCATCCTAAAATTGACAAAACGTGAGCCGTGTTACCCATACCAGAATTACACTCTCCTTCAGTGGAACCGCAGTGGACAGTGAGATTTACTGATAAAGAAACACACCCTTTAAAGTTAAGGTTCCAAAAGAAATAAATATGAAAGTAATATTCATTTTATATTGTATAAAATTTTGTATACCAAAAGGACAGTCAAATTGGTTTAAAAGACATGCTTTAGAAATGTTTAATCGCTGGAGGAATGATTCAATTTTGTATTACGAACATCCAGCAGCAATAAGAGCATTTTCAGTATTACCTGCTCTTATTGAAAGTCCAGATGTAATAGTTGGAGCATTACAGCAAAAGAATACTTTGTTTTCTGATCCCAGTAATTTAAATGAAGTTGACTTCAGGAAGTTCAAATATAGCATATATACCCCTGGGATGTGTTTTTGTTGTCACCATTCAAGAATATGGAATGAAAAATGGAAAGATTAGATAAGACAAAGAGATTTCTTGAAGAATTTGGGAAATTACTCTACTTGCACAGAAAAGTTTTGGTTATGGGGAAACTCTAACTCCTCATATCATACTAAGGTACTGTTAAATGAAACTGTGTTCCATGAGATGTACCCTTATTATCCTATATTTCATCCCACCTATCAAGGAATAAGAAGTATTTGTTCAGGATGGCAACTCAGAGATCCAAATTTATGGTTTTTCTATGATGGATGGGCAACAAACTATCACTCAGGAAATTACCAGTGTGTAGGAGTAGGATATTTGACCCTACCGGTCCAAATAAGTAAATCAGAAATGAATAAAAGAAAAAAAAGGGCAACTCAAGGAGGAGCTGGTGAATTGTTAGGAAAGCTTGGACCAAATTGCAATGATATGGTTATAATAGGAAAACAACTGTCAAAAACTGAAGGAGACAGAGTGGGCGGTAGATTAATAACAGGAATCTTAACCTTAGGTGCTTACCCTGGAATAATAGCACAAGAAAATAGAAAGAGTATTTTGGGTCTTACATGCCGTTTAGAAAAAACTATTAATGCAACAGGGATAATTGTACGGGCAATGCAGTCAGAGATTGGAGAATTAAATCAAGAACTTATTCAGCATAGAATGGCTCTTGATTACCTCCTAGCAAAGCAGGGAGGTTTTTGTAAAATTATCCAGAAAGGTTGCAAAGTAGTTTTTCATGATATGAATAAAACTATCGAAGATGAGTTGTCAAAACTACAACAAATGGTAATAGACAATTACTCTGGAGTAACAAATCCATGGGATTGGCTAAATTCCTGGTTGCCAAATTGGAATTGGTTAAAACAAATAATTATATTTGTATTGATTATAATAATGATTGTTTTAATTACTCCTTGTGTCTTTCAATGTATGATGAAGTTTTGGAAAAAAAGAGTGCATAAACAGATGTTAATTATGTATCAGAACATGCCTGGTGAAAGCGTAACTGACAATAGGATGAGAGAGCTACAAACTTGGATTGAATTATCTAGTCTGGAGAATGATCCTAATGACGTTTAAAGACGCATTGGATCAAAACGGAGGAGTGTTGTAAGATAATTCAAAATTCCCTTATGAGTGCCTCTGAAATTATAGTTAATAAAGTGGGTCTCATGAAAGACCTCAGGTTAACTTGACACCAGAGTTAAAGCACGTAGAGGAATTGCTAAGTAGCTACATTCCTAAGAGCAGAAAACAAAGGTTAAGGCAGGAACTGACATATCAATGAACCCTGTTTTCTTGAGAGACAGGCTATCTGATAAGGATTGCAATGTTTGTGTATTCCGTCTCTTAGTTAAAGAATGAGTTAACTTCATCTACATCAGAAGATTCTTTGAAGCCTATGTGTATTCAAGATAAGTTAGAAATCAGTTACTGTTTAACTGAGCAGAGATCCATGTATCCTTGTGTGATTTTTCTATTTAAGGTTGATCAAAATATGTATTCAGTACCATTTCTAGGTTTTGATTCCTAAATGGTCACTTCTTGCAAGAAGGAGAATTAAAGTTTTCGATCTTACACGTGTCTTTCGTCTGATTGGGATAGTGACGGTTGGGACACGGAAATACATGAGTCTGATTTCAAGACTCTTACCACAGTGGTTAACGGGTCAAAGACATAGAGCTTTCAGTACAGAGTGGCCTTGCTAGGCGGGGCCACTCTAACCGGTGGGTTCTATGGCTGCTCTGGACTGCCGCTTGACTGATCCGCTTGCTACAGCCGCATTTCATGCTTTCACGTTAGGTTTTTGGAACAATTTTTGCTATTCACAGCGGAGCGTGCTTACTGTAAAACTTTTTAAATCCCCGCTTGCAATTTCTCCATACGAAGCATCCATTTTTCCTACCTCGTTGAAACGCCATTACATCCCTCAGGTTCCGATTACTGTGGCGGCACTGCCTGATGATGCGGCTAGCGCAGCCATCACGGAAGGCTTCCTCCTCCCCTGTGATGACTGTAGAGGTAAAGCAGGCATAGAAATTCTCATATATAGAAAACATATGGCGAATCTGCCTGTCATAGTAAGAGTCAGGGTGATGTCTTATAATTTCTACACAGCACAGCAAAGGGCTCCTAGTGCTAAGGCTGCTGGGATATGGGGTGGATCACTTGGGGAACCCAGGTGCTCCACTAACCAGTTTGTGGTTAACGTGTGGTTAAGGAAAACTTAACCACAAAAGGGTTGACCGCAGCTGAACATGGTTAAGCTAACCACAAAGCCCTTAGTGTCATCTGAGTGGGGTCAGAATAACTCAACTCTGTCATGGTGTGTTGTTTCATATCCATGTACCAACACTGAGAGTTGAATCAGTGAGTCAAGGATGTTTTTCCTGATGGTTCACTATTCAGTACGCTGAGTGAGCAACAGTTGCATAAACAGGTCCTGAAAAGAAAAACCAGAACTTCCAATTTACTGTTAGTTGTAATTTGTTTTGGAGACTGGGCAAGAATCTTATAGTAAATGTATATGAATGCTTCTGCCACCCTCAGGAAGATGTATTTAAATCCAGATAATCTCCATAACAAACTATTCTGAAATGGCATGTTCTCTGGCTGATCAGTCTCACCTAAAGATCAGTCTATTTCCAGACTAAGCTAGAGATCAGTCTATTTCCAGTTTGTTTTTGTTTCACATATTCTCATTCAGAACTCATTTCCCTCCTGTTTCCACACCAATCTGCTATTTTAAAAAATGAGCATTGACGTTCACATCATTTTTAACAATTTTTTTTGTATATAAAGTACACATTTTATATGCACTTTGATTCATTTTTTTAGCCAGAAACTCAAAATGTATTGCAAGATCCAGAGATGTGCTCAATCCATACTGTGTTCCATCTGTGTATTGGTTAAGGACAGTCGACTCAGCTACGTTCACTTAAAAACAAGGACCAAATTAAATCCTCAACCATGCCTCCTAAAAGCAAGAACTACAACAGGTGACCCTGTTTGTTTGTTTGTTTGTTCATTTGCTTGCTGCTTTTGCACCGGGGCCAAGGGAACTTGCAGATTTGAATATATTTTTGGTTTGTCTGGTAATCCTTCCTTATTCCACAATTGGCTTGTTGTCACCAAAGTATCTATTCTAGAGCATATTACACAAAATGATGATGATGATATAGTGGAAATGGGTTGGATCCACATTTAAGTCATGTTTAGAGTAGTCTCGTTGAAATTTACAGGATTTAGGTTAATGATTTCTAATGTGTCCCATTGATTCCAATGTGTCCATTCTAAGCATGAGTAAGTCTGAATCCAAACCATTGATAGAAAATGAAACAATCATGAATGCTGAAAATTTAAGGCATCTGGTTTCTGCATTTATTGGCTCTGCAAAAGCAATTGATTTTTGCAGACTCAGTCAGATAACCCATGAGCACTTACAATGAAACTGCGCAAAACTCAGACTTTCCTGTGGAAAATATAGGTTGCTTGCCTTCCTTGCTACATATGAACCCTGCAGGTATAGAACATGATACAAACATGATACAAACATGATACCAGTTTGGATTTGGGCTTCTATTTTCTTCTGTTCCCGTACTGAACGCCAGCTCTGTGTCATCTGGCTACATACTGATATCGCTCCCATTCACCCCCTTTAGTCTTTACTCTCCCAGTGCATTCACCATGACATTCTGTCTCTCCTGTAAAACTTTCGGTTGTAAGCTCATCAGAACAGACAACACTTTCTTTTCTCCTTCTCTTCTCTGTTTCTTTTTCTTTATAATAAAGCATGGGGAGCTGTTGTCCCAAGGGGAAATACACAAAATATCGCTAGGTGTAGAGAGGAATTGAGACTATCTCCTGTACTTCTTTGGACTGTTGCCAATCCGCATGACTATGAGATAAATACTTCTCAGAAACATCAGTCAAAGCAACTATCAGTGCGAATCTGTATATGTTTACTCTAACATTCATCCCACTGAGTTCAGTGAGGCTTATTCTAAGCATAAGACTGCAGTCTAAGAGCATCATCACACAGGGAAAATCGTGTTTGCTTACCGTCGCTTCTCCGCCTGCACGTTTGTCCGTCATTACGTCCTCTTTTGAAAGGGGACATTCAGTGGGCCCTTTTGATTGTGCTGCTTCTCTGAACACAGCAGGAGATAGCGGCAACTTCCATCTTTAAAAATAAGTCAGGCTTACTGAGGTGTTTTTTTGGTGCACGAGGAAGGCTAGAAGGGGCGGGAGGCAAATGGGAGAAAGAAGACGTAGTGAGAAGCACCAGCAAAAATCCTTGAGTGCCCAGTAACAAGCATGCAATAAAACACTCATCTAATGAAGCTCTAAGAGTCTATAATCTATCTTGTTCCAAAAGAGGAGACGTTATACAAACAACAGCAAAGGCTACAATCTAACAAGGTGGGGAACTATTTCTCCCCCAGGAGACGTATTGCTTTCCGGCTTACTCCCCAGGGTCAGATGATCACAGTGGATGGGCCACTCAAGTGCCATCCTCCCTTCAAAAAATCCTCCCCTCCCTTCAAAGCCCTGCCCCCTGATATCATTGGTAAATTCCTCCATACAGAGAAAGGCATGGATCAATCACCCCTGTCTCCCTCTCTCTGCCCAGAGATCTCCACAATTGTGCCATGCCTTTCTCTGCATGGAGAAAAGGGCAATCCTTCTCATCAGTAGAGAAAGGCAGAAGTAGAGAAAAGCAACACACACATACACACACACACATCCCTTATAAATGATTGGATATTAGAGCAGGATTTCCTTTACCCCCATCCTAAAGAAAGGCTTTTTTTTCTCTCATGGAAGAGGGGGAAGGTCCTGGGAGGTCCAAGGCCCATTGAAATTAACCAAGAGTAAGACCCATTGAAATTAATAAATTCATGCAGCATGACCATTTATTCATAGGTAGGGATTTGTTTCATAAGGTGGTCCAAAAGGGTGTAACTTCCTTTAATGTCAATGGAGTCTGTGGCTCAATTTGGACGACACAATCAACAACTGGTGTGGGGGAAACAATCGTCAGTTGTTTTGACTATTGTGTCATCCGAATGCTGCCATAGTCAACTCAGTGCTGATCCTCATCCACACCACAGTTGATTATTTATTACCATGTTGTGTGGGGAGTATCCCCTAGGGTTAGGGTTAGTCAACCCACCATTGACTATCGTGTCGTCCGAATTGAGCCTATGTCTTTTTTTGAGCAGTGTTTCAGATTTGAAACTTCTTTAAGCATCTTTCATACACACACACAAAACCCCTTTCAGATATTGCTAAACTTCAATGGATCATTTTGCTGCAGTTTAAAAAGCATCTTTGTTTACCTTTAAAAGATGATTGCACACTTTATTAATAATGAAACCTAACACATAAAGAATCCAGCTCAGACCAAATCCCCATTTCAACAAAACGTAATGAAAGGCAATAAGAATGGTGCATTAGGCTTACTGCTTAGATTACATCTGAAAACTATTATACAGCATAGCTGGAGTTCGTCTTCCTCATCACCAACGAATAGGCAGCTTATTTTAAGATAATTACCTCTCCAAACTATAACAATGGATTATTCCTAAATTCACATGCAGCATGTATATGATACCGAAGAAGGAAACAAATATCAGGTTCTCATTTATTTTTTTCTGCCTTTCTTCCTTGTGTGTGTGTTTGCATGTGTTACAGAAAAGTTTTAGTTTCTAGCGAGTCTCAGACCAATGCAGATAAATACCAGAGTTCATTTAAGTTCTGCTGCATTTATTTATTTATTTTATTCCATTTATATACTGCCCCATACCCGAAGCTCTCTGGGCAGTTTACAACAATTAAAAACATTCAACAATTAAAACATCGATATACAAAATTTAAAAGCATAAAGCATCATTCTACATGTGGCAAGCTATTTATGCATAGTGGGCTTTACACACATTAGATGCAACTGGCATGCAAACAATCCCATGCAGGGTGTGAAATCTGCTACACACAAGGGACTTGATACCAGAGATAGACAGATCAGTGTATTTCTAATCTGTGCCAGTTTTACACGTGGCCATTTATATATCCATGCAATCCATTTTTCCACATTAATCTATTTTTAAAAAAGAAAAAGCAATCCACATGAAAATACATGTTTAAATATTATATTGAACATATTTTCTCACAAAATATGCATTTCCAAACATATTTTATCTGAAAATACCTATTTTATAGGCATTTTGGAATGTTTTTAGAGTTGAGAACTTTGGGGAAGTGTGAAATCTGAAGGATAACTGAGTTCTGATCCGCACATTCATCTGGAGGAGATTGCTTTGCTTCGAAATGAAATTCTTGAGCATCTCTACTTGACCCAAAAGGGAGTTTGCATGAAAAGAAACACAAAGTACCTGCCACCCCCCACTTTCTCTTTATTGACTGCTAGTTATGTTTCGGAACTCTGATTCAAAAGAAGAGTCCTACTTTGAAGTCAACTCAGGTCTCTCTCCTCAGCTAGTTCCATCATCTTTCTTGCTCTGGGCATTATTTTTTAAAAATTAATTTACCATTTGTTTACTTTCATCTACTTCATGCCAATTATCTGGGTTCCTGGCTGGTTCTTAGAACCACCACTATCCTCGTCATACTCAGAACTGCAAGAACAGAGGAGGTGGTATGCCAGGCAGGACCTTCTGGGCCAGCAGCTTAGTGCTCAGCTAGAGACACATCACTCTACTTGGGAGGAGGGAGAAGATCATGCAAGCATCTGCCTGAATCAGAGCCTGGCTGGGAACAAGGATAGTGGAAGAACCTCCAGCTCCTATACATGTCCTCCGTCTGACTTGCAGCATTGCTGAAGCAACAACAGCTCCAAGATTCAATGCAAAACCTTTCTGAACTGGGAAAACAGACAGTGAAATGCTGGTTTTATTGTTATTGGGTGGATCAGAAAACTCAGGGAAAGGGAAATGAGAATGGCTGAAACCTTAAACAGAAATACTCCACACTGCAACATCTTGTTGCTGGTGTTGGCATGTCTGGTGTGATTTACAATAGAGTTGCTTTATAAAGAGAAAGTGTGGCAGCACATCATTTAGTATAGAAGGCAATGAACGCAGTCTAGATCCAGTTTAAAAGAAGTTCAACTCAGCTAACTGTATTAGTGCTTTTATATACATTGCAGAGAAGGCTAGCTAACATTATTTAACTACAAGCAGCCCCTAAAGCTGAATGTGTGAGTATAATAGGGATGTATATCATATCATTCTGATTTCTGATAATGATCCGATAATGGCATTATCAGACATCTGCTTAACGATAATGAAACAATAGAAATACCTCCAATAAATATCAAATCTGAAAATTTTCAGTCCGATTATATCGGATTTTTTTCGGATTATCGGACCGCCATATAAATAAACCTATAACTTCTGTATTTTAAAAGTTAGAGACTTAAAACTTGGTCACAGTGCTTCTGGAATATGCCTACGTATGTGTGTGAAATTTCAGAAAAATCGTGCAACTTATTGACAGCTCCGAATGACAGCTCGCCATGTGCTTTCAGAAATCTGTCAAAAAAGGTGCATGATGTTTAAAAAATTCATATAAAATACAGGGATGGATGGATTGTTCTGAAATTTGGCACATATGTGTAGCACATGTTGCTACACATATATGCCAAATTTCATAACAATCCTTTCACCCTTGTATTTTATATTATTTTTTAACGATCATGGTACTTTGAAAGCAGTTTGGAGGCCCGGTCAACCAGCTGTCAACTAGAACGCTCTTTTAAAAATTTATATAAAATTGAGGGTTTGAGCAATTGCTCTGAATTTTTTCACAAATGACTAGCAATAGACAAGCTGTACTGGGGAAAATTTTCACATTTCAAACTTTTAAAATAATGAAGTTACAGGGGGAGCTTTTGGGGGACGCCATATAACTTTTTTTATTTTTAAAGATAGAGACATGCAACTTGGGAGTCAGGACTAGCAACATCCCATCTGCAAAGTCCAACAAGTTTCATGTCTCTATCTTTTAAAATAAAAAGTTACACCCATTTAAGTTCTTTAAGGAAAGTGTATGTGTCTATTTTTTAATACTTTTTTAAAGTTAGAGACTTGAAAGTGGCCCACAGTGCTTATGTGATATGCCTAAGTATGCGTATGAAATTTCAGAACAATCCCTCTACCCCTGTATTTTATATGAAGTTTTGAAAGATCGTGCAACTTATTGACAGCTCTGAATGATAACTCGCCACATGCATTCTGAGATCTGTCAAAAAGGTGCACAATGTTTAAAAAATTCATATAAAATACAGGGGGAAGCAATTGTTCTGAACTTTAATACACATGTCTAGCACATGTTGCTATACATATGTGCCAAATTTCAGAACAATCCCTCTACCCCTGTATTTTATATGAATTTTTTAAACATTGTGCACCTTTTTTGACAGATCTCTGAATGCACGTGGCGAGCTGTCATTCTGAGCTGTCAGAAGTTAAACGACATTTAAAAATTAATATAAAATACACGGTTGGAGGGATTGTTCTGAAATTTAATACACATACTTAGGCATACTCCATAAGCACTATGACCAAGTTTCAAGTCTGTAACTTTGAAAATACAGACGTTTTAGGCCTTTCTGTCTCAAAAAGCAACTCTATAGGTCAAAATAGGGATCCAAAATAAATATTGGATTTCCAATAATTATCGGAAATCGATACAATTCAATATGATTACCCTCCGATATAATCGGATCTGAAATTTTTTAAAAAGTGATTTCCGATAATGATACGATACAATAATTTCGTGCGTGCACACCCCTAGAGTATAATTAAGTGAAGGCATCAGATATGGTTATTTGTCTCCTTGTTGAAAAGGCAGAGAGAGAGAGAAAAGGAGGTAGAAGGAAAAGGAACGGGAGGGAGGGAGAAAGAAATTGGAACTGATCCAGGTACACAAGACATTCTCCATCACCTCCTAGTGTCTGGAAGTATGTGGAGATGTTTCTATTATCCAACAACAGGTCCCACTTGTATCTATTATTGCAAGCAACAGTGGAAACACCCTATATGATATCATTGTCATATTAAAATGTCTGCTATCAAAACTTACTTTTCATAAAAAGGCAACAACAACAAAAGACACACTTCCTACTTGTATAATACACCCAGTGCCATCAGATAGCACCTCTTTTCTATTTTGGCATTCCTTCATGGAATTATTCATGACAACAGAGGTGTGACATTTTAACTGTGAAAAACTTTCCAAAGGCATCTATTGCTCATTTCCGGCATCTTCTTTCTAAGACTCTCTAAGCAGCATTAAACCTCAGCAGAGAGAACTTAATTAAGGAAAATCAATATAAATTATTCCAGGTAGACACATGCTCTTTTTATAAAAAATCTCTGTGTCTTCCTAAGTACAAATTCTTGTCATAATACTGCTTTATATAACAGCAATTATGCAATAACAATTCCAAATGAGGTTTAAAAAATATCTCTTCTAATTCTCTTAGTTTCACATCCGTTTTTATTTCCTTTATTTTCTTCCAACTAAAATTGCTTCGACAATCTCCAAAAAATGTAATTTAATGTAATTAACATTGACTTATTTGATCCTTATATGATTTTGTTTGACAAGATACAATCTTTATATCACAAGATCTTGCACTGCTGGTGGTCACAGACATGCTTCCTCAGAGTTAAATGACAATTTTAGTTCTGAGGAAATAAGCAACAGCTAGAGATGGCACTTGGCAAAACTTGTTCTGGTGCAGGTGATGTGGCTTTGGGAGATAAGGCACTCTGCCATTTTGGGAGTTGGCTTTCAGCATGCCTATCTGTCCACAGTAGTAACAAGTTTTGACCTTATTGCTAGGGGCATCAGTTATATTCAGGACCTTACCCTGGAGTTTGAAAAATCACAGTAACTCTGCAATTCCTTAACCATCTTCTCAGGATTACTTTCATTCAAAGTAGAGGAAGAATAAATTAAAAACAAAACTACAAGAGGTTATTTTCTTGCAAAATTGATAAGCTTACCCAGAAGAATAGGGTTACCTAAAATTAACTAAAGTGGGCTCAGTTCAGATCAGCTCTTGATTGGCCTCATTTTAAGCCCCGCCAGTTCCAAAGTCCAGGTCTTGTTTTGCTCCCAATGATGTAATCAGCAACTACTTCAAAAAGCAGAAGACAGTTCGTGAGCCCCAGACACATACTTGAGTTAGGGGATGGGGGGGGGGGGGTTGGGTGTTTTTTTTAAACCCACACATTTGGAAACTGGGACATGTACCTAGACAAACCATGAAAAAACATGCCAATCATCCCAACCAATCCACAAAAGAGTTCTACCAGCGGTCCATCTACATTGCCTAACCAGTTTTGTGCATTACCTCACCAAGGACTCAATAGAAACTAACTTGCTTACAGTTTGAAAAAACTTCATCCATCTTAGATATACCACAGTGAAAAAAAGCCTTTCAAGTCCATGTCAGTTCCATTCAGGATCTTTACCAATTTGAAAACATTGGGCATGGTTCTATTATTTGGTATGTGTTGCAGGCAAAAAGACATACCAAAGAAATACACTCAT
This sequence comes from Anniella stebbinsi, assembly GCA_029215795.1. NCBI lineage: Eukaryota > Metazoa > Chordata > Lepidosauria > Squamata > Anniellidae > Anniella > Anniella stebbinsi. Next base: position 55,585,163 of record JARDYH010000003.1, read on the forward strand.
TGGCTGAATTCGGACAACACATTAGTCAATGGTGTTGTTCGAATTCAGTATAGGAATATGTTGTGTACTCCCCACACAAAATATTCCTACACAACTGTGGGTGGTTGGGGCTGCCGTTGAGTGGACTAAGAGTCAACACAGCATTTGACTGACACAGCCCCCGACCCTCTCCCTACCCTCCCTCCTCCCTCAGTCCTCCCAGTTCTATCCCAGCAGCCTCTGCAAGTTGCACCAGTTGTAGCAGAGTGGCAGCCGCCGCTTTGGTCGCTCTTGCCGCCTGCCTCTATGGGCTTATGTTTTAACCCACTCAACACACGCCATTAACACACTCACCCCTCCACACAACACTTTCAACAACTGGCTTCGAGCTAAATAACTTGCAAGCCAGTTGTTTCTCTCAGTTGCTTATTTGGGCGGAATAGCATACCGTCAGTAGTGTGTGAGCGGCGTGTTACCCTCCACACAACACAATAAGCAACACAACTGACTATTGTTCCCCCCCCAGTTGCTTAATGTGTTGTCCGAATTCAGCCATTGTGTGACATATGCAACATGACACTTACTGAACTATTGGACTACTCCAAACTGTTCCCTGCTATTAAAACATCCTGATAGCACTTTCCCTCCCAGTTACAACTGGCACAATTGAACCATAAGGGTGACCATATGGAAAGGAGGACAGGGCTCCTGTTCCTTTTACAGTTGTATAGAAAAGGGAATTTCAGCCAGCGCCATTTGTATGCATGCAGCACATGATGAAATTCTTTCTTCATCACAACTGTTAAAGCTGCAGGAGTCCTGCTCGCTTTTGTATGTTGTCAAGAGGGCAGGGCTCATGCAGGTTTAACGGCTATGATGAAGAGGGAATTTCACCAGGTGCTTTATGCATACAAATGACACCTGCTGAAATTTCCATTTCTTTACAACCGTTAAAGATACAGGAGCCCTGTCCTCCTTTCCATATGGTCACCCTAGAACAATCCTTTAGTATTTTGCACAAGGGGAAGACAAGGCTATGTTCCATAATGAGTGAAGACAGCTTCTGTTTATTGAGCGTCCATAAAGAAGAGTTGAAGACCTATCCCCAGGAGAAATTTATAAAAGAAGTTTTTGACCATTTTGGCCAAGATCCTCAAAGACTTTGGCTTTTGTTTAAAGAATGATCCACTTTGTATTATATTTCCTTTATGTTATGGTCAGACAAGCATTAACAACAACAACAGCAGCAGCAGCAACAGCAACAACCTGATTGGTTTGAGACCAGGCCAGATCTACACCAAGCAGGATATAACACTTTGAAAGTGCTTTGAAAACGGAATGTGACATGAGTCCTGGGCCCAACAGTTGCCAGTGCACTTCAATACTGTTATAAAGCAGAAGTGTAGATCCTGCTCTTATGTCTGGCATTCACCAGAGCCAAGGCAGATTCTGTGTAAAAAGTGTGAAGTTCAGCTTTAGGAGATTTAACTTTGGTTTCAAGTCCTCCAGTGTCATTGTTCAATGGACAAACTGAAGCTGGATGTCTTTCTAGTGCCTTACTCTGTTATTGTTAAGTGGACAAATAAAGCTATTTGTTACAAATTACTTCTAAAATGTATTATTATTATTATTTACATTTATATACCGCCACATAGCCCAAGCTGCCTGGGCAGTTTACAAAGATTAAAAATACTAAACATTAAAAATCGATATACAAAATTTTAAACTATAAAAAGCATAAAAACAGATTACATACAATATCCATTTAAAACAACTATTCTGGGTCCAACCCCCCCCCCCCCAATACAGTAAATAACCCACAGGCAAAGCCCACCATTGCTTCTTGTTGCTTCTCTTCAGCACCATGAAATGATGCATGGGGTTCAGTAATATAAAGACTGGACGTAACCAGGCAGGATCTACACTACTGCTTTATAATGTTTTATAACAGTCTTGACAACTGTTGGGGCCCAGGACACATTCTGTATACCATTTTCAAACTGCTTCCAAATTGTTATATCCTGCTTGGTGTAGATCTGGCCCAAGTCAACAATCTGTAGTTACAAGTTATAGACCTCCCCATTGTCCTAGGATTATTTCTGCAGAGACCCATGGTCCTCTAATATGATTGGGTAAAGAATCAAGCAAATTTCCCCATTTTACACAAAATAAATGTGTTTGGTCTTAAAATGGCTGGGCAGCTTTGAAAGCACTTTCCATTCCAAAACCCACATTCATAAACTCAGCTGCCTGAGCAAAAAGAGAACCCCAATATTGGTATGACTAATACATATGTTCAGGATTTTTCAATGCTTTCAGGAAGAGCCACCTTAAATTTTATTTAAGACTCATATTCAGTATTTGAGCTTTCTGCCCACAGTAGTGTGAGAGCTTCTTCCAAAAATTATCTGGAATGCAGTGTATCATGGTAGTGTGCCAGCTGTCCCATAATCTCAAAGCAGATATTTTCTTGCACTTATAGGCTTCACACATATTCCTAATACCATGGGAATTTGAAAACTGCAAAACTCTGATACTACTATTTGCTGTTCTTTAATGGCAAAGAGAAAATGGAAGTAATTTCCCTGTTGTTGTTTTAAGAAAAACATTTTTAGCAATCCTTCTATATTTCATGACACTTTTTTATTATGGTGGAGGGGAATAAGATACATCTAACCACAAAATTATCTTCTTAACATTATTTTTTCCCAAATACAGAAATGTATAGGCTTGTCAACTTTGGTGGAAGGACATTATAGAAAGGTGCCCTGGAAGTAGCATGTGCACCTAAAATGCCTATATCAGATTGAGGATTTGGTGCATTACCTTTTGAAATGTCCCTGCTCAATGGCATTTGATTAAAATTTTTAGCTGATTTTCTAGGATCTCCTGAGTTATTTGCTGTCAGACCTGGATGTGGCAACTCCCTGTAGTCTATCACATTTGGGCTATCAGCATGTTGGAACCTGAGGCTTAGGGCTCACACTGTACTATATACATATTCTGCATTGCTTTTGTCATGGCCTTTGGCTTTTGCAATAACAATGTGATGCTATAGGCTTGTCTGTTGCAGATATGATGTTTCAGTGAGAGACTATTATAAATATAGTTAACTTAACAACAAAAATTAGAAACTAATTTCAATTTGGCTTTTTAGGCGATTAAAATATATTTTCTGGTTGCCATCAATAGAGACTTCAGTTGCCTGTCAACAAAAGTATTTAATAGGTCACCCATTTTACCAGTATTGAAAACATGGAGCCAAAGAACTGAGCGGTTATAGACAAATGAGTATTAAATATTCAAATGAATATTGAATTCAACCTATTTCCACTACCATTTTCTTGGGCCGGATCTACACCAAGCAGGATATAACACTTGCAAATGTTTTGAAAACGGTATATGGAGCGTGTGTCCTGGGCCTAAACAGTTGTCAAAACTGTTATAAACTGTTATAAAGCAGTAGTGTAGATCCTGCCCTAGTCACTGTTACTCCTTAGGGTTGCCAGGTCACCATGCTGCACTGACAATTGCAGCCACAAGTGGTTGAATTCCCCTTCTATGCAACTCTTAAAGGTATTACAACCTTGTCACAACACAAACCTAACAAAGTGGGTTTCTTGTTTATTTATATTAAGGATACTAGCTTCAGGGGCAAAAAAGGATTCCCTGGTTAAATCTGAGCTGAGAGGGACGACACCATCTTACACTCTCCCTTGTCAGTGTTTACAAACCAAGCTGCCCAAATCCCATCCCCTCCATGTTCCCTTTAAATCTGTTTTAGCTGGCCAGGTCAACAGCAACAGCAGCACTGTGGCATTGCTTTCATCCTAATACAGGGCAAAGAGGGATCTCTCCCACACCCCCAGTACTTTGCAGGATGCTAGAATTCAACAATACACTGTGCTAGCACTCAGCTCAGCTAATCAGCGTCAAATGTTTCACTGCAAAAAGTTCAGGACAATACAAATTTCTTAAAGACCGGCTTGTAAGCTGCTGAACAGATGACACCTATGCCTATGTAAGCGGTGTGTGTCTGTGTGTGTTTGGTTGGTAATGCCTCTGCTACCCCAGAGGAATCCATCGCAACAATCACGGAGAGACTAAAAAAATGGAAGTGAGGAGGTTATGGATTATTACCTGTTTCATAATATCATAGGGACCTACAGCAGTGAGTACAATTGGTTCTACTTTATTATGTAAGAAGACACATCAACCAATTTTCTTTTCATATAGAAAACAGTATGAGAATTCCTCGACTACCACATAATTTACAATCTGCAATTGTTGTTTAAGGTTACAGGTTCATCTCATTATGCATCTAACTATTACAACTACCAATAATCAAATGCAGGTAGACATCTTTGAGCTAACCATTCTCATACAATGATACACATCTTATGCATCCCAATCAGAATTCAATTGCATTTAGGCATCACTCACACTTATCTGAATATTGGATCATAAACTATTATTCTCAACTAGTCTAATTGTATATGGACATACTATGATGAGGACAACTGGAATATGTAGCTGGCAGGGACAAAATGGCCTTATTGGTTCTTCACATTACTACTGTAAATTCACTGCCAAGTCTAGTTATGTTGCTTCTCTCGCTAAGCAAATTCCGTGCAGCAGGATTTAACCCATTTAGCACAGATTAAATTTAACCCCTTTTTCTAACATTTTACTCTGACACCTAAGAACAATCCTATCAGCCACACACGCATCATTGCACTAGCAATATAGTGTGGCAAGCGATGTAGGAGGAGCATTTAGGAATACTCTGGTCAGTGCTGGACAGCTCTGTGCATCTGTAGAGTTTCTTGACCTAGCATACACGCATTAATCTGTTCCTTATTATCTGTTGATTTGTCAACATTTTCTTTTCATGTGCATGAACAAATTGGACAGCACTCTCTATTTGCGTCCTTGACCTGTTTTTCCATTGATGCTGTTGACTATTTTCTATTAAGTGCATCAATAACATGTTTTTAGAACTGCAACACAGCTTTTCACAAACTATGCCTTGATCCTTCTTTCTTTGATAGCCAAAATTCACATGGGAGCAATGGGGACTCAGAAACTGATGGAAAAGGCCCGACAATATTCTTTTCCTCTGGCATTCTCTCATCATGCTACAGTAAGTGGTGGGCTTTGTGTAGACTTCAGTATGCTAAAAGAACCCCTTCTATAAACCAAAAAGGAAAGTAAAAATTGGGATCCAAGCAGGTAACAACAATAACATAAATTAAAGATGCTATGGCAATTAATTCTAACTCATTTTGCCACAGAAACACAAGTTAGGACAAATTAATGACATCTTGGGGTCATACACTGTATGCATGTTATTATTTGCCTATGGCTCACTTAGAACACCTAGATAAACCTCCTTCTTGGCTGGATTGTTTAATGGACAGTTATCTCTAGGGATGCTTACAAATTTTGTTCAGTCCACATTCAGTCCACCTGGTTTCCACTCTCTGGACTAATACACAGATCAGAATGTAATTATCCTTCAAATTTCACATTCCTACAAATTTGGCAAGGAAGTGAACTGAACAAAAATAGTTACCCAATAGTTAAGGCAACAACAACTTAAACTAAGGACGTTGTGGTAATCAATTTCCAATATGGATACTGTTGTTCAGCTAGTGAGGCAATTATTCTGCACATTCCTTATACAAACCACAGAATTTAAATATGTAGGGCACAATTCTAGGCTAGCTGGGGAATGCTGGGAGTTGGAGGACAATTGTCCCCTTAAACATGCATAGATTTACACCCTCAAAATAAAATTATAACAATAGAACCATGGCTGGTCAGTCAAAAAAGTCTTGATTAAATAAAACTGTTTTCAGCAAGCCACCAAAAACAAAACAACATTGATGCCTGCCAGACTGCCATTAAAATCAAGTTCGTTCCAGAGTAGCTAATCTGAGTCAGGGTGTCTTTTGATGGGTTTTCAAGGCCACTATGGAGATTCTCCAACGTTTTCATAAGAAACCTCCCTGATGTTAGAACCATTCAGTTTTTTTACTAAAAAATAAGAACTCTCTAGGCAAGTGGAGGTCACAGGAAAAATCTTTGCATGCTGCTCTAAGCACATGGAGCTCCATCACACCAGCAATTTATCACACTCTCGCCATGCCTGGTGTTTTTGGAGAGCGGTATTCACATGACGTTGTCCCTATCCTGCGCTCATCTTGCCTCTTCCCCTGCATTTTCTATCTTATTTTGAAGTGGGAGAAGTCTGTTTTTCCCCTCTGTGTGCAATAAAGCTGTTTCTCCCTCCCGTTTATTGCTGTCTTGCACAATATCGGACCATCCCACTTTTTGTTGCAGGCATGTGTGTTGAAGGGTGGTCTCGCTGACAAAAGAGGAGGGTGGGGTGGTTCTCCACTCAACTGTGAAGGGGGATGGAGAGAGGGCACTCAAACACCCTGTGGAGAAGGTAAGCAAGGCCATGCCCGTGCCCGGGACTCAGTCTCATTCAACTCTATGGTTCTTACTTCTGAGTGGGCATGTCTAGGTTTCCTGACCAGAGTAATGTAGGCTTCCACTTGCCATGCAAACATTGACCACAAACTTCTCCAAAAAATAATTGTAATACTTCCTCTTCACATATCTTGTTTAATATGATCTATGGGGAAAGCATAGTATGTTTTTACTGTAATTGTGCAGTTTCAGGCTGCTATACAATTGTATTTGTGCATATATATATATATATATATATATTAGGGATGTGCACTGGATCGGATCCGATCCACGATCCGAATCCGATCCAGGGGGAAATCGGATAAATTATCCGATTTCTGATCTCACCGCTGGATCAGCCGATCCAATCCGATCCAATCTGGAAAGGTTCCGAACCAGTTCGGATGGATCGGCGGATCGGTGGGCCCGCCGCCGCTTCCACTGGCGGGTGCCAGCGGGCGCCCGCCGATGGAAGCGGACAGCGGGGGGGGCTTCCCTCTTCCAGCGGTGGGTGCCAGTGGGCGCCCGCCGATGGAAGCAGACAACGGGGCAGGGGGCAGTGGACGGAAGCAGACAGCCAGGAAAGGTAAGCAGGGGGCAGGGGGAGGGGGCACGCAGCGCGCTTACCTTTCCTGGCCGTCCGCTCCCGTCCGCCACCGGCTGCTACTGCGAGCAGGCTTCACGGCCTGCTCCTAGGTAGCGCGCCAGGTGATGACATCACCTGGTGCGCTACTCTGGAGCAGGCCGCGAAGCCTGCTCGCAGTAGTAGCCAGTGGCGGACAGGAGCGGACGGCCAGGAAAGGTAAGCAGGGGGCAGGGGGAGAGGGGGCAGGGGGAGGGGGGGAGGGGGCGCGCGGTGCACTTACCTTTTCTGACCGTCCGCTGCCAGCTGCTACTGTGAGCAGGCTTCACGGCCTGCTCCTAGGTAGCGCGCCAGGTGATGACATCATCTGGCGCGCTACTCTGGAGCAGGCCGCGAAGCCCACTCACAGTAGTAGCCAGCGGTGGACGGGAGCAGACGGCTAGGAAAGGTAAGCAGGGGGCAGGGGGGAGGGGGGAGGGGGTTTACCCCCCCGGGGCCATCCGCTTCCATCCGCTGGCAGCCGATCCCAAAAGTTCCGATTTTTGGATTGGGATTGGACTCGATCCAGTCCGGGGGGCCTCCGATTTTGTCCGATCCAATCCATGACAAAATTGGAGGTCCCAATCTGGGTCCCGATCCAATCTGGGGGTCCGTGCACACCCCTAATATATATATATATATATATTGCAGAGGGAAGGAGAATGTAGGCGGCAGGGTGGGAAATTTTACTGGCATAGTATCAATACAGGTGAAAAGTTACATGAGCTGAAATAGCGTAACAATGCACAGATGTGAAAGTGCCCAGTGCTCAACTTGCTAAGGAAATGGAGGGGGAAACCATGGATACAAACTGGGGGGGGAGTAGGTGTGATGGAGCCCGTTTTATTTATTTATTACATTTATATACCATTCCATAGCCAAAGCTCTCTAGGCGGTTTACAAAAATTAAAAACATTGACCATTTAAAACCCCATGGTTGGACAGATGGTTGTCCAGATGGTTGTCTGAATTGGACCCTAAGGCATGGATGGGGAACCTCTTTCAGCTTGAGGTCCAAGTTCAATTTCAGAGAAGCTCTCACAGGCTCTTACTGCCAGTAAGTAAGCTTTGGGCCAGATCTACACCTTCAGTCAAATCATTATGATCCCATCATAGTAATGCTAAATTCCTCTTGCTCATTTATGCTTTGTAGGACACACAATATTTCTTGTGGTATTTTGGATAATGGGGAATAAAAAGCAGGAAATAACACCGTGAAAGCAATATACAGAATGTGTAATGTAATCCAACAGTTGTCAGTGCATTTCAATACTGCTGAAAAGCAGTAATGTAGATCTAGCCTTAGAAGAGGTATTTCAATCTTTTAGAATGGGGAAACACTGCATAAAAGTTAAGAAACCACCAAATGGTCAGTAGTTGGGGTGGAACAAGGGAAAGGAGCATCAGCTATCTGGGTAACCCTGGAGGAGTGGATTGGAACCCCAGGAGGGGCATGTTTGACCCCCAGGGCCTGAGGCTTCCCAGTCCTTCCTAAAGGCTGATTCACATTTATATGGCAATCCAACACAAATGGATTTAATGGCAACATGACACCAAATAGCAAGTTTTGTGAATATCTACAATTTACTGAAACTGTATGATTGGGACGGGAAAGACCCTGATGTTTGGTACATATAGATATCCTTTCTTCTGCCCTGGAAAGAAGAAGATGAATGCACTGGAAGATGAGAATCGAAGAGGAGAAGAGAACACAGAAGTATTTACTGTTGTTCTATCAGTGATATCTAGGAGTTGCTCTTACTAGATCATAGATATTGAAGAAAAGTGATGGATGTTATTTATTCCTATAGTAAGGCAACAAACCTATTTATCTATGCATTACATCATGTCACCTAAATTTCAGTTACCAGGTGACCTCCCATGGGTTCTTAGGCCAGTATGTTCAAGATTAATGGGCCATTGGTTCTCCATTAAAAACCTACTTAAGGATGTGCATTTAATTAAAATGAGTTATTGTACATGAATAAATGCCATTTTCAACTTATTTAATTTAAAGGTGATAAATTTTTCACTTTACTCTTAAGAACGACCTTAGCATTAGCACTCCTGAGACTGCTGCAATCAGATATCTGAAGAAGCAACAGTTCTTATTACCTCATGCAACAATCATATTCTCCTTGCAGTTAAGTTGAAAGTCAAAATTAACATTGGTAACTTGAATTATAGTTGCACCACACATCCGTTGATCTGTGCTGATGCTAGAGTAAACTATGCGGTAGAATACACTTGGCTGCCTTAGCACACAACCAGTCAAATATCCAAAAGTATTTGTTCATGCCTTTGTTTTGCTCCTATTTGCTGGAAGCCCCACTCTCCAGCACATGGCCATTTCCCAGTTGCGCCTGGAGCTCAGACTAAAAGGTGAGTCAAATTAGCTATATTAGCATACAGCCAGCATGCATGCTAAGGAACTACAGATCCCAAGAGTAAACTTTGCTCTTGCTGCTACTTGCTGAAAACTCCTCCCTTCAAGACATGGCCACTTTTCAGCTGACTCAACTAAAGTGCAGGGCCCAGTATTAGCACATGACCAGCTAGCAAAGGTTGTAGGCAGCTTCTTATGGGTGGTATCAAAGGCCATCACCAGTTCAGTGCCTGGGGTTCTACCATAAGATGGCACTAATGGTTGTTTCTAATGTTCATCCTGCTTGGAGTAGACACATTGAAATTAACATTAGACTAACATCGGATACAAATGACCCAAATTAACATTAGTCTAATTAACATTAGACTAACAATGGATACAGCCCTAAGAAGAAGTCATCTTCAGCAAATGCCCCACCTACTCCACCTGGCTAGGCCCCTCTATTTTATTAAACTGTTCCCTGCATATTATTGAAAGGATCAGATGTTGAAGAGGTTCGCATGCTCTAGTAGACTGACCAGTCTGCACCATACACAATCTCTGTTTTGCCAAGGCCGACTTTCTTCTTATTCATTGAACGTCTTCTTGCTCCCTGGGACTTTCAGATTATCCATCCTTGTATTATCCTCATCCTTCTGGAGGCAATAAATTTCCACCAGCATTGTTATTGTCCCAGGTCCCCACACACAAGCATGTTTAACTACCTCCTCTTAAGTACGTCCCTCTTTTTGACCTCATTTACCTCCTTACTTCTCTTTCCCCTCCAATTCAAAGTATACCTCCCTTGGGATAAGCATCAGCAGGAAAATCAAAGCAACTTGATGTTCAGGATATAATAGAAAAGCAATCCATCATATGATAGGAAGGAAATGGGATATATAATTTGCTTCACAACCAGTTCTGTTATCACTGCCTTGTAGAGGTAACTGCAGACAATGTAACGCCTTGCCAGTCACCAAGCCTGCCAGCCAAGAATTACAATAATCCAATATGAGGAGGTCACGAGAACATGAATCTAATGAATCTAGGCTAATAATTACAGCTCATTTAATTACCTCTGAGATAATAGCAGGAGTTGTAATTTTTTTGTAATTGATGTTGCTGACATCTTTGCACCTTTTAAGTTGCATTAGTTATAAAATCTGCCATGTTAATGTTTAAGTTGATAAAAATGTCACAAATTAATGGAACAGGAGAGTCTCTAAATGTCACGCAGGTCTTAAAGGAATTGATAGGTGGATTTTTTAAAACATTTGTGCTGCTCAAATTGACGCATAACATGATAGATGGAGCAAATCAGATACCCACTGCTCTAAGTTGCCTATTAGAATATTTGCATCAACGTTTTATTAAGTTTCTTTACAGAAATTTCACTTTTTTTAGTCTTAGAGTACTTATATTAAGTAAAATGGATGTACTAGGCTCAGTCACAGTAACATTCACCTCTCTGTGAAACACAGGGATGATAGGACCTTGAATTGACTGAGGAGTTGCCTTACAACTTTACATGCAAGTGTAAGTCAGTTAAACTCCGAATAGCTCTTGACGTGTTATATATATATATATATATATATATATATATATATATATTTGCTTGTAGGATGCAGTGGAGCTGTTATCAAAGATAGGTATGGTTCCAGAGCTTGAATTATAGGAGACCCCATTAAAAAGAGCCTGTACTTTAGGCTGACCAGATAAAATCCAGGTCAGGGCTCATGTAACTTTAACAGTTGTAGAGAAAAGGGAATTTCAGGCAGTGTGATTTGAATGGAATTCGTTGCTGGTGAAATTCCCTCTTCATCACAACAGTTAAAGATGCAGCCACTATACTAAAGTGACCATATACAAAAGAAGGCAGGGCCCCTGCAACTTTAACAGTTGTGAGGAAGAGGGAATATCACCAGGATCTAATTGCATACAAATTATACTGGCTGAAATTCCCTTTTCTCTACAACTGTTAAAGTTACATGAGCCCTGACCTGGGTTTTATCTGGGCACCCTACCCATGGGCCCTCAAAAACCAGGGGCTTGCATTGGGACATGTGGTTTCTTTTTTCTGCTTAAAGTCTCTTGTGTGGATAAATATGGGGGCCAAAATACTTAAATGCATTAATGTATAAAAGCAGCAATCCTATACTATTTACTTGGGAGTAGGTCCCATTGAACTCAATGTGAATTACTTCTGAGTAGATATATATAGGATTTCACTGTTGTTCAGTCATTTTGTACTGTCACATAACAGCCTGGGGTGATGGGAATTGGAATCATGGAGGAGGTAGGGATAATATTTCCCCCCTATACCACCATCCTGCTGGGGAGGGAACCCATCCCAAAACCACTGTTCACCCCAAGAAGGAAATAGTAGCTTTGCAGGGGGTAGGTGTTAGATGTAAGTATAGTATACTGTTAGTATATTATAAAGGAGAAAGTAGGCTGACCATATGAAAAGGAGGACAGGGCTCATGTAACTTTAACAGTTGTAGAGAAAAGGAAATTTCAGCCAGTGTCATTTGTATGCAATTAGTTCCTGGTGAAATTCCCTCTTCATCACAACAGTTAAAGGTGCAGGCATTATCCTAGAGTGACCAGATATAAAAGAAGGCAGGGCCCCTGCAACTTTAACTGTTGTGATGAAGAGGGAATTTCACCAGGAACTAATTGCATACAAATGACACTGGCTGAAATTCCCTTTTCTCTACAACTGTTAAAGTTACATGAGCCTTGTCCTCTTTTTCATATGGTCAGCCTAGAGAAGGTTAAAAAAATGTCCCTACATACAGCAATCCTGATCCTAGTCACAGGCCCCTCCTCAAAGCTGTTATTCTGGAAGTTAAATGCATTCATACAATTAACATCATATCTACTTTAGTGTTGGCAAGTGGGACCTGCAACAGAACATTGCAGTGTGGAATCCTCCTGTTCAGGGTTCCAGCCAGCCATGACCTTTTTCAGAATACTCCATTCCATTTCCCATCTCCTCTGATTTTGTGGATCCTTCTACCCCAACAGACATACAGTATTTGTGGCCACTGAGCATGCTCAGTAGGGGTGTGCACGCCCAAAAATATCGTCGTTTATTGTTATCGTCATTTTGGACCAAAAAATATCATCTTCATTCATATCGTCAGTGAACCGTATTGTCTTAATGATAATTAGCGTGAAAAAATGATATTTTTGCAGCCCTATTTTTAAAGAAAAAATGCCTATAACTTCTGTATTTTAAAAGTTAGAGGCTTGAAACTTGGTCACAGTGCTTATGGGGTATGCCTAAGTATGTGTATGAACTTTGAGATCGATCCCTCCAACCCTCGATTTTATATGAATTTTCTAAAGATTGTTTCCGTTCTGACAGGTCTGAATGAACGCATGTGGCAAGCTGTCATTCTGATCTGTCAGAATTGAAACGACCTTTAATAAATTCATATAAAATCAAGGGTTGGAGGGATAGATCTCAAATTTGGCACATATGTGTTCAATTCTGTGTTTCAATTCTGACAAATCAGAATGACAGCTTGCCACGTGCGTTCATTCAGACCTGTCAGAACAATCTTTAGAAAATTCATAGAAAAACGAGGGTTGGAGGGATCGATCTCAAATTTCATACACATACTTAGGCATATCCCATAAGCACTGTGACCAAGTTTCAAGCCTCTAACTTTTAAAATACAGAAGTTATAGGTATATTTATATGGCAGTCTGATAAAATGATAAAATCGCCCAAAAATTATCGTCTCCGATGATTATCGTAGGTTTTTCTATCGTATCATCATCGTTAAACACATGCACAATAACGACCTTATTATATCGTTATCGTACATTTTAACGATACGATACACATCCCTAATGCTCAGTCCTCATTAAGCCCTGCCCCTAGGATTTTTTCCCCTAAAGTTTTATTCCCCTTCTTCTGCAAGCCTGGTTGCCCCTTAGCCTGCTGGTATCTCCCTTTTGTGCTGTTTTGGCTACATAAGGATCTGCACTCGGCTCAGAAAGAGACCAAGCCGAAAACAACTTCTGCGGGGGAAGAGACAGGTGTCCGAATGACTAACAAGAAAAGAAAGGGAGTAGCTACTACTATTAACAAAGTTCATATTGAAGGGCATACAAAACCTGACAGAACAAATAAATCCTACAAAGTAAATACACACAAGACTTTACAGGTTATGGGGAAAAAGTCAAAAAATATAAAAGGCTCCTCAATTACAAGGACATCAACTAAAATGAACTTTAACAGGCTTTTCAATTTGTTGGAAAAACCTGAAGGTGTCAAAAAAACTTCTAAGTCAAAGAATAAGAAAGAGACAACTAAAAGTCTGGCATCAACTGGAACTCAAACATTACCCTTACTAAACTGCATCTGTCCATGTGTACAGGATAATGCCCTAATTAGAGGTACTTTTTCGGCCCTGGAAGAATACAACCAACCTCAAAAGGAAAATCCTTCTCTGCCTTTGAAGCAAGTAGAACCAGCTAGCTGGAAGATTTCTAATCTAAAAGAGAAATCATGGCAACTGCAATTATTAAGCTCTAATTTGGTATTTTCAAACTATCCCAAACCACAAGGGCTGTTAACTCACAGAGAACGTACTGACCATCTAATTACAGTTATTGCAGATTTAACTACAATTGTTGTTCAACCTAAGGATGTACTAAAAATAGACTATATTTTCTACAATTACTGGTCTGCCCGGGCCATCGTAACATTTAGGACTCCAGGCATTGTCTCATATATTTATAGTGCCAGAACTTCATTTTGGAGAAACGGGATGATGGTTAACAGGCACTTCAATAATCTGGCTCCCCCACTTAAAATGAATCCAAGCAGATACTCAAAAGACTGCCGTGCAGATCTCTCAGTTAGGAACTTAACAAATTTAGATTCATCAGCGGAACTCATAGTTGAGAAGGACACTACAATAAGCAAAAGTGTAAACCCTTTTAACTCAGAACGGAGAAATGAACAAGATTCAGATAAAGAGGTCTCAAGTTGCGAACACCTTATGATAGAAGAACTACAACTGATAGAAAGCTATGAGGCTTTACCTGCCTCTGAACAGAAGGAGATACTAAACAACTTATCAATACTAAAAAAAGTTCTGATAAACAAAACAAAAACTAAAGAAAAAAACACCGAAATACCAACTTCAGAAAAGGAGTTGACAGTTAAGGGCTTGAGAAACGATGTATCCCTCACCCACAGTCCATCGGGAAGGGAGGAAATTACTAACAACTCTATGAGCACCAAAAACAGCAGACTTAAATTTGATGTTGCCAATTCAGACTTGGAGGCCAATAACAAGAACCCTCCACTAAGTAACAGACTTGATGGGTATAACTGTGATAACTTAATACAGATTCACCGACACCCGAATGGTTGTGTCTTCAATAATAGGGAAGGACTAGCGGATCTAATTGAGGAAATGGACTGACTGTCCAAAGAGGGGACTCATCCTACTCTAAATATTCTATCTTGGAATATTGCAGGATGGGGCTCAAAGAGGAGTGGGAGTCCGAGTTTTCTGGAATATTTGGAACGTTTCGATATTATTTTTATGCAGGAAACTTGGAGTAGTGATACAATAAATCTAAATGGCTTTTCCTCATTCTGTCTCCCTGCCCTTCCTAATAAGGTGAAAGGAAGACTTAAACAGGGGCTTGCTATTTTAATATCCTCAGCACTAAATGTCAGAGTAATCAAGGAAATGAGTTATAATGCTAAAGCCCAAGCTCTGATATTGGAAATGGGTATCCCTAAGGTGACCCTACTATTAATTAATATGTATTTGCCACCATTGTTCTGTAAAGAAACTATATATAGGGAGTGGACAGAACTAGACTGTTTTTTTACAGACTTAATAACTAGGTTCCCGTTCGCCTTACCAATTGTGGCAGGAGATCTAAATGCTAGAATGGGTAAATACACTGTTAACTCACTGCCTGGGAAAATGGGAAATGGAGGAGGAACGTCTACAGAATCTCCAGAGAATAATATCAGACACTCTAAAGACAGTTGTACTAACTCAGCAGGCCACTGTCTGTTCAATTTTGCTGCTAGACACAAGCTTACCATTTTAAATGGTTGTACTGAGGGTGACCGTTGGGGTGAGTTCACCTATATATCATCCAGTGGATCGAGTACTATCGATTACATACTGGTACATAAAAAATTGGAGTCTATCAGCTGTAATATGAGAGTGGCTGAACGGCAGGATAGTGACCATCTCCCACTAGAGATAAGTCTGGGTATCCCAGGCCCTAAGGCAGAGATACATCCCTGCCCCCTTCTTTCTAACAATCACCTGTCGCTTACAGGAAGGAAAATCAAATGGTCAGTTGCTACTGCCCTAACCTTTGAACAACTATTAGGGACTAAAGAATACTTAAATTACTCTAACTGGATAAATGTAAGCACAGACCCTGAGAGATGTGTCTTAGCCTATGAGGACTTAATAAAGAGTCTAAGTTCTGCACTACAAGGTAACCCCCCTTACTCTAGACCACAAAGAAAACAAAACAATAGCTGGTTTGACAGGGAATGTAACATAGCTAGAAAAGAACTCCAGCTGTCCTATAGTAAATACCGTAAGAATAACGAACGGAAACTACCATCATCTTATTATGAACTGAAAAAAAACTACAAGAAACTAATAAGTAAGAAAAAACAAAAGGCAGATATGGAAAAGTGGCAACTTCTGGCTGGTGCCACTAAGTCAAACAATACCAGAACCTTCTGGAAAGTGGTGACAGGACTGACTATTAAAAGTGTAAGGGAACCCGAATGTTGTGTATCAGCCTCAAGTTGGGTTGAACACTTCACTGAATTACCCTCCAAAACTAATGAAACTGAAAGAACCCTCACTATAGATCCAGAAGTGTCGGTGTGGCCTGATGTTGATCCAAAAGAAACTGAGGAGTTAATAATTAATTTAAAAGAGGGTAAAGCGCTGGGTCCTGATGGGATTCCAGCAGAACTGCTAAAAAGCAAAATTGGATGGTGGGCTCCACTTCTCGCATCCCTGTTTTCAGTAATAAATAAAACAGGAATTATCCCTGAGGCTTGGAGGAAGTCCATAATAATACCTATTCATAAAAAGGGCCCAAAAAATGATCCACAAAATTACCGCCCTATCAGTCTTCTGTCAATAATTGGAAAGACTTATGCTAGCTTCCTGAATGGAAAGCTAAATGCGTGGCTTACTAAAAATAAGATCTTAGGTAGTGAGCAGATAGGGTTTACTGCAGGGAGATCCACAAACGATCACTGCCTGACTCTGATGCACTTGGCCTTTAAATATACTGCCCAAAGAGGAGGGAAGCTATTCTGTGCATTCATAGATTTAAAGGCTGCATTTGACTCCATTTCGCGCAAATTATTATGGGAAAAACTGGAAAACCTCTCAATTGAACGAAGACTGCTGTTTTTAATACACTCTCTATACACAAATACAACAGCCCAGGTAAGGTGCAGTTTAGCGGGGCAGGTTACAAATGAAATTGTTCTAACACGGGGTGTTAGACAGGGCTGTGTTTTAGCGCCATCCCTGTTTAACTTGTATTTAGCCGATCTCCCTGCTGCACTAAGTACAATACAATCACATCCGCCCAAAATAGGCCAGACGAAAATAAGTCTACTATTGTATGCAGATGATGCAGTATTGTTGTCCCAAACCCGTCTGGGGTTGAAACGTCTTTTGGATGGTTTCAATGCCTATTGCCAAAAAAACTGCCTGTCTGTGAACACCCAGAAATCTAAAGTACTAGTGTTTGCTAAAAAGAAGGCAAAGTACGTATGGTCCATGGGGGGGAACCAAATAACCCAAGTGGACTCCTATAAATATCTTGGAATTCATTTTCAAGCCAACCTCAAATGGACCATACACAGCAAATATATAAAACAAAAGGCAGAACAAACTATGGGTGCGCTCAGCCGTTTTTATTATCAAAATGGAGGCAAATCATTACCCGCGGCAATCCGTGTATACAAAGCAAAGCTTGTTCCCCAAATTCTTTTTGGGGCCCCAATTTGGTTACCCCTGTTTAAAGGTTCATTGGAAGGTCTGCAGTCTTTTTTCCTAAGGCAGATATTTGGTCTCCCAAAATGTGTAGCAGGCCCGGCACTTAATTTGGAAGCTGGTCTAAATTCCTTGAATTGTGTTGGTTGGACTCACTCCCTGAATTTCTGGTTCCAACTCTATCACAGCATTACCCCAGATGCCTTGGTCTCTCAGGTCCTATTGGACTCGTATGTATCCCCCTGGACGAAGGCACTAGCATATAAAATAAACTCCTTGGGATTATCAATCCCCAGTCTACTCTATAAAGATCTAGAAGGTGCTAAATATACCTTGAAACAGAGACTAATGGATATAGACTGCCAGGTGATGAGTGCCTCTGCCCGCGGCCCATGTTCTCCCTTATCCTTAGGGCTATTGAACCATATGTCTGCAGATGGTATGGCCTACCTGTCTTGGTTCTCTGTTCCTAAATATAGGAGAGCATTTATGTTAGGAAGATTTAATGTCCTCCCCTCTAAACTTTTGGAGGGGAGATACAAGAAAGTCCCTGCTGAGGAAAGGTACTGTCCATGTAATAATATGGAGGTAGAAACAGTTGTGCATGTTCTGTTTAATTGTAGTTTTTATAATGATGTTAGAAGATCGCTCATTTGGCCAATTACACAGAAATTTCCTGGCAGACCGCAGGACAAATTGGCTATTGCTCTACTTCAAGGGAACAACAAGCATATCTCTATTCAGGTTGCAAAGTTTCTCAATCTTGCTATCAGATGTAGAGCCCAAATGAATGTATAATTTAGTAGTAAGTGAACAAAAGATAAATATACATCACTAATAGAATACATGGGCTTTTTACCTCCAATGGAATTGTACATGAATTCTAGCTTAAATACTAAACTCTCAGATCATTGTAACTCTTGCTGTTGTATATGCTGTATATACTGTATAGGAAATGGTCTATGGACTTAAATAAAGTTTGTTTGTTTGTTCAGGATCTGCACTCAAGGAATGAGTGGCTCCTGTAAGAAAATCATTCACAGTTTTGTGACTCCAGTGTATGCCCTCTGCTTATTTGGATGGGAGGTTTAACAATGCGCCAACTCATCAACGATTCTGCACTTGTGAGTCCGGTGAAGTTGAGGATATTGAACACAATTTACTATGCTGACCCCTGTATGAGTCCCCAAGGTATAAATTTCTCCATCATACCCTCAACTCTCTGTCAAATAGAACTTTTCTGGATCAGATTTGTACATTGCTTGCAGGCAATGAAGTATATATTACATCCCAAGTTGCAAAATGTGCTGTGGATGCCAGAAAATTAAGGGCCAGGCATCATATTGTACCCTCACATTGGTTTGTAGGGAAGGGCTGTGTTTTTCTTTTATTGCTGTTGCTCTGGAAAGGAAGTGTGATTTTAACATGTTATTTTAATTATTGTTTGCATATTGTTTTTAAACTGGTCTGCTTTTTATTGCACTTCATTATTCCTGTTCATTTGGAATTCAGGTGGCCTATGGCTTTGAACAATAAAGATAAACAACAAACTTAGCATGGGACAGCCTTCCCCACCTCAGTGCCCCAAGATGTGTTGGACTACAACTCCCATCACTCCCAGCAAGGATGGCCAGTGGCTGTGAAGCTCTCCACCCAGAATACATGGTTTACTTTTGCAAAATTGTCTAAGGAAGTCTCAGTTTGTAAAATCCCCTTAAAACAGTTAAAGGAAGGGACGGTAGTCCTGGTATCATCATCGTATCATAATGATGTTCTCTAGCTTTTAAATCTATGCTCTTTCTCAAGAAACAAAACACTTGATTATTTTCCCTGGGATCAATCCTCCCTCAGTGCTCACAATACTTTTTTTGCTCAAAGGGAGCATGATCAGGCTCTGTGTTTCTAATGGAGCTTGAAATTAACACAACTTCTTTATATTCCCGTTTTTGCACTAGTATTATCAGCATCATCACAAATTTAGGAGTAGAGCTTTGTTAGCTAACTCATTTTCTATCTGCTGACTCGATAACAACAAAAGAAAGCAGTTTTGTAGTTTAAAGTGGTGGTGGGCAAGAACCTCTGGACTCGTCTCATGATGATTACCCTGATTTTTCTGAGGAAAGTGTCTTCCTGAGAGTTCTCAGAGAAAGCTCAGAAAAACAAAGCACAATGGAGCTTTCCCTCAGTCTGTCCCTGTCAGTCCCCAGTCAACTATGTCCAGAAGGGGGAACCTGTGGTGTGGAGCCCTGGTGGTAACAGCCAAGACACATTACTACTCCCAATTTTTATTTGAAAATATGTTTTATATTTTCTTACTGGCAGCTCAGATTGCTTCAAAGCAAAGTGGGAGCTTCTAGCTGCTGCCATCTTTATTTTCCATGAATTCCACTGGACAGATTTGTATCTAGCCATGCCCACCCATGACAGCCATTTCATGGTTGTGCCCAGGACAGTTTCTAAATTTTTCAAATGTCCCCATGGGCCCAAAGGTTGTCTGCCCCTGGCTTATAGGTGTCATCCTTAAGGCCTGGATGGTTCAGTCGTGAACATGCTCAGGAAAGTCTGTAGCCACTGGCAAGAATTTTATTTTGCTGTGGCTCCCAATGAATATAGGATTTTAAATAAGGGTAACAACAACCCTGGAGTCACCATACAGCTCACCTCACATCTCTTCATCTCACCCCCACCCTCCCTCTCTCTCTCTCACCACACGCACACGCACATGCACACACGTGTGCACACGCACACACAGAGAATAATCAAGGGGCTGGAGTATCCCCCCTATGAGGGAAGGTTACAACAGCTTGGACTGCTCAGCTTAGAAAGATGGAGGATAAGGGGAGACATGATAGAAATGTGCAAAATCTTGTATGGTGTGGAGATTGTGGATGGGGAGACATTTCTCTCTCTCTCCCATAAGACTAGAACCCAGGAACTTCCCATGAAGCTGATTGGTGGGACATTCAGGACAGATAAAAGGAAGTACTTTTTTTACACAGCTCATAGTTAAACTATGGAATTCACTTCCACACAATGTGGTGATGGCCACCAATTTGGATGGCTTTAAAAGGGGCCGGATGAATTCTTGGAGGGGAAGGCTATCAATGGCTACTAGCTCTGATGGCTATGTGCTACCTCCAGGATCTCAGGCAGTAAGTGTATATTCACCAGTTGCTGGGGAACATGGGCAGTAGGGTGCTATTGCACCTGCGTCCTGCTTGTGGATTCCTGGTCGACGGTTGGCCACTGTGTGAACAGAGTGCTGGACTAGAGGGACCCTTGGTCCAGCATGGCTCTTCTTATGTACTTATGTAGGCAGTGGCATTGACTGCTCCTCCTCCTCACCACCACCACTGTTGTCTGGGGCCAGATCAGGAGAAACATGAAGAAGTATGTTGCAATGGTGAAGAGGAGGAACAAATTCAGGAAGTTCTTGTTAGTGAGCCACAGAGTGCTGGACTAGATGGACCTTTGGTCTGATCCAGCAGGGCTCTTTTTACATGCTTATGTAAATTTGCTTGGGAAGAATGGACACTGGCAAGGAGGGTGACTAGAGGCAAGACCATTTTGAGCCAAGACTGAACTTCAAAAGCAGTTTGGGCTCAGATTGCAATGGACCTAGGATCCTGAACTCACTCAGTTCAGAGATTTGTCATCATTACTAGTTTACAGGATTAAGATAACAGCAGTCAACAGCATTTTGAGAGCTGTTTTTCACTGTAAACTTATCTTAAACCCTTAAAACGTAAACTTTACTGCTGCTGACCCTACTTTACAGCTGCTGACTTTACTTTGCTGCTGACTGCTATTATCTTAAACCCTCAAAACGTAAACTTTACTGCTGCTGACCTTATTTTACTGCTGCTGACTTTACTTTGTTGCTGACTGCTATCATCTTAAACCCTTATAATTTAAACTTTACAGCAAAGCCTTATGGGTTTCAAAAAGTGCACCATAAGTGAGTGTATTGAGAAGCCAGCTACATAGATAAGAGAGGCCCAGAAAAGAAAGTTTTGACCCCAAGGTCAATGTTCCACTACTTCTTATCTAAGTTTTAGCCTGAATTTTCCTTTAAGGCCTGGGGATTTCTTTCTCTATTATTGTTGTTATATGGGCATCCCAATTTGGTTGTGCTTAGTGAAATCTAAGGCTAGATCTAGAGCTCCTTCAGACAGGGGTGAATTATGTTCCCTTAGCGTAGCTCTGCTTCATGCTTCTCTTCCGCTTCTGCAACAAGCTGTAATTACACGAGAAATAGAATAGCGACTATGCAGCTTGCAGCCTCAGTGCAGTTGAATTTATTTTATTTTATTTTTATAACATATTTTATACAGTATTACTGAAAAAGTGATCTGTCCCCTAACAATTAATGTCTAAACAACTGTTACATAATAGAAACGAATAATTCATACATTTTTAGAGGAAAGAATAACAAAAGAAAGAAAAGAGAGGAAAAAGCAAGGAAGAAAAAAGAAAGAAAAATCACAACTAAATACATAATTAAACTAAATTATAAATGTGCTGTATTTCCTTAATTTATCGTTACAATGTCCATATACTCATAGCTGAAGAAGGCATTCATTGTTGAACATCCGGCTGAGCTGCGTATTGAACGAATCTCCCCCTTATAGCTTCAAATGAAGTTAACTCTGGTTTTCCTTGGATTTGAATTAAGTCATAAGTTATTTTCTCAGATATTGCCGCAGACCAAATATTACGATACCATGCTGATATATTTAAATTGTCCAGTTTTTTCCACTGTTGCGTAATTGTCTTCCGGGCGGCCGTCAACAAAAATGTTATTAAATATTTACATTTCAATCCATTATTAAGTCCATTATATATTGATAATAATAACAATTCTGGATCATATACAATTGTTTTTCCAGTAATAATAATTATTTCTCTATGTACTAATCTCCAGAATCTCTGTATGTCTGAGCATGACCACCATAAATGAAAATGTGTGCCTTTTATCTTGCAACCTCTCCAGCAAAGAGGACTACATGTTTTAGTAATACGTGCTAATTGTACTAGTGTTTGGTACCATCTATGCAGTATTTTCAAAGAGGTTTTCTGAATAGAAGCTGATACTGAGCTAAATGGTCTGTTATTCCATACTTTATTCCATCTAGCTTCGTCTAGTTCTCTTTTTATAGCATTTTATAGCACAACTTTGCCTGCACACAGCAGCAAAACCCAACCAATATTGATATATTTCAGAAGAGTCAGTTTTTCTGACGTTTTATTTTTAGCATTAAAACCAGAACATGGAGCGGGAGATGCACAGGAGGCTGATGGCGCCATCAGAATGACCCACAAATATCCTTGAGTGGCCAGTAACAAGCATGCTATAAAATGCTTGTTTAAAGACACTCCTACACTACTGCTTTATAGTGGTATTGAAGTGCACTGATAACGGTTGGGGCACATTACACATTTCATATACTGTTATCATAGTGTAATTTCCTGGTTTTTATTCCACGTTATCCAAAATACTACAGTAAATGCCATTGTGTACCCTACGAGGTATACATGCAGAAAAGGGAAATAGTGTTACCATAATGGGATTGTAATGATATGACACAAGGTGTATATCTGGCCTATCATGTGAACGTATTACTCTTTTGCATATAAGAAGCAAGATTGGTAGCATGGGAGCCATCACTGGATTGGCATCACTGGAGAGCTTGCGGGATATGGATTTAGCAAGCACGTCAGCAGATAGCCAACAAAGGAGGGTTGCCACCATAACCTAGCAGAGGGCTGAAGAAGCCAGGATGGACAAGTCTCCTACTTGCTGCTAGACAACTGTACACTTATAGTCCATGTTGATATTTCCAGATACAATCCTGCTGTAATCTGATAGAAAATGTGAAGTTTCCCTTTTCTGAGCATAGCCGGAATTAATGGGACCCCTTATGGATCATGGGATCTGGCTGGTCATAGCTCATCCAGTTGGAACCACTGTTACAGTGTCTTGGATGCAACAGTGTTTGTGGAAAATCAGCTTTCAGGTTAAGAGTGACTTCCGGATCTCCAAGAAATGGGGGGGGGGGGGGACAAAAAACTTGCAACCCTTACTTTTAGATTCAGTCCATGAATGTGACATTTTCTCCTTTGAACTTCAAAATGTAAGTTTTGTTAGTGCAGCTACATAGGGTGGTGACTGATGCCGGTTCCAAAGCTGCAGCCTGTACAGCACCCTTCACCTTGCTTCCTGACAGGTCCAGTATGTGTAGGCTGACCAGATAAAATCCAGGTCAGGGCTCATGTAACTTTAACAGTTGTAGAGAAAAGGGAATTTCAGCCAGTGTCATTTGTATGCAATTAGTTCCTGGTGAAATTCCCTCTTCATCACAACAGTTAAAGTTGCAGAGGCCCTGCCTTCTTTTGTATATGGTCACTCTAGTATAGTGCCTGCAACTTTAACTGTTGTGATGAAGAGGGAATTTCATCAGGAACTAATTGCATACAAATGACACTGGCTGAAATTCCCTTTTCTCTACAACTGTTAAAGTTACATGAGCCCTGACCTGGATTTTATCTGGTCAGCCTATATTATGGACAAGGAGCCCATTCCAGTGCATATTTAAACCTTTACGTGCACTTACATTGTATTGATTTCAGGGAGCTACACCCACTGTCGTGACTCTGGCTAACTCTCTAAAGTTCTTGCTCACGACTTCAGGTACACTGATACACAACAATAACAGTGAGATTTCTTTTATTGTAATCACACAGAATTCAAAGCATAACGGTTTCATTTCTTCAAACACACACTTGAAGCTGAAGACGGACCACACAGCTTTCAGGTAGAACGGCTTAATGAGAACAGCACTCACTCAGGGACTGACATTTAGAGATTAACTCTAGTCCTTAGAGGGCAGGAGCGGCCACGCTGCACTGGAATCCTCTGGAACATAGAGAGACTCTAGGATTAGGCCTCCTAACAGTAGTATATCGGTCAACTGGCAACTAAATCTTCACTCAGCCTGTCAGGGAACGCTGAGCTGACCACGGAAGCCAGAAGCCAGGGAATGAACCTCTTCGACCTAGGGAGCCTTCCCAATTCACGTAGCTTTAGCTCTGAGGAAGGTCCTCTCACAGGTCTCACACACACACGAGTTTCAGAACAGCAACAATCAGCTTCTGCCTCCCTCTGCCCATAACTTTGGCTCCATGGAGGGAGACAGCAAGCTATAGAACACGAATCCAGAACAATAATCTCAAGTCCAAATCTATGAAAAGCCACAGTGCACTTTTCATGGCAGAGTTCTTTAGAAGTAACAAGTCCAAACAGCAACAGAACATGTATAGAGTGCATCTCACAATTCCAAATCAGATAGTAACTCACAGCAGCAGCAGAGCAGCAAGAGGATAGATGAGATAATTCCTAGCAAAGGAATTACTCTCAGGACCAAGGTAATATAGTGTGGAGGCTGGGCAATTCTAAGCTACTTTGATAGACAGGGCTTCAGGCCTGTAATCTAAACTCACGTGCCAACAGGGCGGCACGGTTCAACCTCTTCTGATGACGCCACAGTGTGAGGAAGATAGCCCCCACCTTTGCAAAACATAGTTTAGTTCCCAGAGACTTTCAAGGCCTTCGGCCTACCATTTGAGATAAGCACATAACAGAGAAGCAGAGATACATTTTCTCATGACAAATTGCCAAGTCTTCAGTCCACAATTCACAGGGCCAGCCCTGTGAATTGTCTACGAAGCACCTGACACTCAACAACCTGACACTCAACACCCACAGAGCATGCTTAAAGGAGGGGGGAAGAGGCTTCATACCAGTCATAATTTCAGTGCCAAGAAAGAAATGGGCCCATTAGACTGGACAAAAGAGGTCACTCTTCAAAGAAATTAGGGAATGCTGTCATCCTTAGAAATTATGCAAGAAAGCAAGTCATATGCTTCTCCTTGCTCACACTACCTGAAAAGCTGATATTACAAAGTCATTTCTAAGCTTCAAACAACAAAAATGAAAGAGAGAAAACAACATTGCAGGTTATTGTAATAGCAATGAATGATCTAGCAAGTAGTATTATAAGTACCATGCAGCTGGCGCTAGCAAACAGGTTCCATCTTATCTTACTTCAGGCACCTCTTCATTGTCCTCAATGGAGCCAAAGCAGGCTAGGTATAGTATTCATTAAACAAAAAAACTATGGTTTACAAAAACAATGTTAAGGCTCTACAGATTCCAACCAAGCACCAAAAAGCAGGGAAAATGGGAGTTAAGGCTCACAAGCTTTAACGCCACATCCTCCCTAAGGAGGCAGAAAGTGCAAGTGAAATTCTCATTCTCCCAAAGCAGATAAACCATGAGGACAGGGTGGAGAATATGATATGCAGAGGTGACTGTGGGGTTGTAGAAAACTGATCACAAACAACTTAGGGCCATCTACTTCTCTTTTTTTGTTTAGAGCAGCCCTTCCCCAACCTGGTGCCCTCCAAAGGTGTTGGACTACAACTCCCATCATTGCAAGTCAGAATGTCCCATGGTCAGGAATGCTGGGACTTGTCATCTCAAAAATCTAGATATGCAATTTGATATGCAGAGGTGACTGTGGGTTTGTGGGAAATGATGATGAACAACTTAGGACCAGCTACTTCTCATTTCTTAGAGCATCTCCTTATGTTGAGAGTTGCAACCCAACATATCTGACAGGCACCAGATTGGGGAATGTTGTTCAAGAACAAGGAAAGGCAGAATGTAGATCTCCAGATGTTTTGGAATTCAACTTGTAAAAGCCCCTATCAGCATGGGCAGTTATCAGGAATGCCGCGAGTTGATGTCCAAATCATCAGGATAGATCTATTTTGTGCCCACATCTGTACTAAAGTATGATGTTTTCCAGCATTAAGATATGTGATCAATCAAGGAACTACAAAAGAGCTGCATCACTTTAAATAAACTGTCAAAACCAAATGAAACAACAATGAATGTATCTTGAATACCTAATCCAGATAGCCCTTCAGACATCAACATTGGTTTTCAACACATGGCATAGGATGTCTGTTTCTTGAATATCAGATAAAGGATTTCTCTTACTTGTTCAGCAGTATGAGATCAAAGACAGAGCTACCACCTAATGCTTTCATGCATAAATATTATTTTAAAATTAAGTATGAATTGATTTTTGTCTTCCCCATAACACATAACATGGGAGTTACAATGTAACACATCTGGAGAGCACCAGGCTGGAGAAAGTTGACTCCTATACATGTCTTCTCAGAAGCCAGTGCCACTGAATTCACTAGGGCTTTCTCCCAAGAGGTATAGGATTGCAAACTAATCTCATCTGAAAGGTGTTCAAGACAGCCCAACTAAACCTCTTCTGCTCCACTGTTGCTTTGATGAGATGATGTATTGTGCAGGGATTGTGGGGAGTGAACAGTATATTTTTTATAAATACATTAAAAAAAACATTGGTTCTTTGAAAGGCAGGATACTGACCAAAAGTTGGAAGTGCCTGGCACATGCTCTGGTTCTAGATCTGTAATGAATAGTGCCCCTTTTGTTATCAAGAGTGCTGCTATATGCGAGATGTGTGTGAGAGAAAAGTATTGGGCAGACCCTGTATTTGGTAAGGGTATGGAACAGCATTCCCCATCCTGCTGCCCTCCAGGTATATGAGATTACAAGTCCCAGCATTCCTGACCATGGGACATACTGACTTGCAATGATGGGAGTTATAGTCCAACACCTTTGGAGGGCACCAGGTTGGGGAAGGGCTGCTCTAAACAAAAAAAGAGAAGTAGGTGGCTAAGTTGTTCGTGATCAGTTTTCCACAACCCCACAGTCACCTCTGCATATCATATTCTCCACCCTGTCCTCATGGTTTATCTGCTTTGGGAGAATGAGAATTTCACTTGCACTTTCTGCCTCCTTAGGGAGGATGTGGCGTTAAGGCTTGTGAGCCTTAACTCCCAATTTCCCTGCTTTTTGGTGCTTGGTTGGAATCTGTAGAGCCTTAACATTGTTTTTGTAAACCGTAGGTTTTTTGTTTAATGAATTTCATGGCTTTGTGTAATGGATGAGTGGATATTATACAGTTGACAACCAAGCCAGCATCAGCCAAAATGTTATACCATCTTGACATCCAATATAAAATCAAAGCTAGTGTTATGTGTTGAACTCACTTTTAACATTAATAAATCAACCAAAATGCTTGCATCTCCCTCATTTTTAAAGATAAAGAGACAAAACCTGGCATCATGGTAGCTCTTAAATAGGGATATAGCTATGCCAAGTATGAAGCAGATCCGTTCATGCCTTGATTTTTAGGAATTTTTTAAAGTTCAAACAGAAATCTCTTTGGGGTCCAGGACCTTGAGCAGTACAAGTTTAAAAAATGAAATTAAAGATAAAGAGATGAAACTTGGCACCATGGTAGCTCTGAAGTAGGGATTTCACCATGCCAAGTTGGAAGCAGATCCGTTCATCCCTTGATTTTTAGAATTGTTTAAAACTTCAATTATTTTTTTTAATTAACTAAAATGCTTACAATTCCATCATTTTTAAAGATAAAGGGATGAAACTTGACAGCATGGTAGCTCTTAAGTAGGGATTGAGCCATGCCAAGTTGGAAGCAGATCTGTTTATGCCTTGAGTTTTAGGAATTTTTAAAACTTCAAACCCAATACTCCTCTTTGGGGTCTTAGGCCCTGAGCAGTACATTAAAAAAAAAAGAAAGAAAGTAAAGATGAAGAGATGAAACTTGGCACCATGGTACCTCTTAAGTAAGGCTTTAGCCATGCCAAGTTGAAAGCAGATTGGTTCATGCCTTGAATTTTAGAAAAACATTTGAAGTCAAACGTTTTTAAAAAATATCCTAAAAATCAAGGCACAAACCGAACTGCTTCCAACTTGGCATGGCTCAATTCTAGGGTGACCACTAGGGTGTGGCCTAGTGGCTAAAGTGTTGGACTGGGAGCTGGGAGATCTGGGTTCTACTCCCCACTTAGCCATGGAAACCCATTGGGTGACTTTGGGCCAGTTGCAGACTCGCAGCCCAACCCATCTCACAGGGTTGCTGTTGTGAGGATAAAATGGAGAGAAGAAGGATTATGTATGCCGCCTTGGGTTTCTTGGCAGAAAAAAGGTGGAATATAAATGCAATAATAAATAATAATAAAAAACTGTCAGGATTTCCCCAGATTTCTCCTGGTTTTTGTTCTATCCTCGGTGTCAAGGGGGATTTTATGTAATAGTCTATAATGACCTGGAATTAAACACTTTCCCTTTTAAGGCCACCATTAGCATGGCAGGGGGGAATGACATGCTTTCTGGAGGTATGTCATTCTCTCCCACTGCTCTAATCAAGGCCTTAAAAGGGAAAAACATGTCATTCCCAGGCATTATAGAAAAGGGCGTGATTGGAGCAGTGGGGTGGGGTGAGAATGACATGCTTTCCCCTCCTCCGCTCCAATTGGGGACTTTAAGTTGGCCCCAGAAAGCCATTTTCCTGCCCCCCCACTAGGTGTCCTCTTTTTTGGTTTCCCAAATATGGTCACCCTACTCAGTTCTTGCACAGGCTGCATATCCATCCCTAGATATTTACTCAAAAGTAAGACCCATTGAATTTCCTTGGTTCTTGAAAAGCAACACACTTGCTTTTAGATTTGCCAGTCTCAGCATTCTAGTGTGCTATGAATGCCTGCTCTGTCTGTCCCTATAGTTTCCTGCAAGGTCCAGCCAGGGGAAGCCAGTAAATTAAACCCAGGGGTGGAGGGTGGGATTCCCTCAGGTTCCTCTGACAGCAGGTGCTATAGAACATGGACCTTCCAGGAGTGTTGAGGCTGGATTTCTGGCAGACCCAGCCAGGCAACTTTATGGCCTGTTAGTCCCTCCATTTGGTAGCCCGCAGAGCACCTGCCTCATAAGGCAAATGGCCACATGAGAACAGTTATTATGGCCTGCTATTTTGTTTGTCTTTAGTAGTCTGTGGTCCAGATATCTTCAGAAGGGGGAATAGTGTTTTGTGGTTGGGGTCAGTCTAAATTATCTCCAGGGGTCCCTTACTCAGTGCCTCTGATAGCAAAGAGATTGAGGATTTTCCCCAACTCTTTTACTCTTGAAGTTACTAGGCCTGTTGAAAATAGATTTTATAACATAAGCATGATAACAGTGAATACTCCTTTTAACTTGTTAAACCAATGAAAACATGCCACACAAGAAGTCTTAAGATATGAATTGTTTATAAAGAAAAGTAAATGCAAAAGAACATCAGATGCAGAAGTGAAATCTGAAACATTACTAGCAGTAGTAGTAGTAGTAGTAGTAGTATCCTGCCTTTTGCCCAATGCTGGGCCTCAGGGCAGCCTTACAAAACTAAAACATATAAGCTAAAACCTATAAATAGGAATATGCTAGGCTGACTATATGAAAAGGAGGACAGGGCTCATGTAACTTTAACAGTTGTAGAGAAAAGGGGATTTCAGCCAGTGTCATTTGTATGCAATTAGTTCCTGGTGAAATTCCTTCTTCATCACAACAGTTAAAGTTGCAGGGGCCCTGCCTTCTTTTGTATATGGTCACTCTAGTATAGTGCCTGCACCTTTAACTGTGATGAAGAGGGGATTTCACCAGGGACTAATTGCATACAAAGCACACTGGCTGAAATTCCCTTTTCTCTACAACTGTTAAAGTTACATGAGCCCTCTCCTCCTTTTCATATGGTCAGCCTAAATATCCAAAAGTTAAAAATATAATTAAATACTTTTCAATATTAAAGCATTTTAAACATTTTAAATGCATAACAATTTAAAAGTCAAAGGTATAGACAGAGGTCCAGATGATTTGCCAAAGGCCTGCTGGAACAAAAAAGGGTTTGTCTGCATCCAAAATCACATCAAGGAGGAAGCCAGTGTAGACTGCAAGGATTAGAAAGAAAATCCATGTGTGTACACTATACAAAATAAACGACAGCTCAACTGTTTCTAAACCTTATTAGAAAAACAGGGTGACTAGGCCAAAACCAACGTTGTAGGCCCAGAAACACTTTGAAAGTTTTCAACATTGTACTTAAAACTTTCACCGGCCCAAACTAATTAAATGAAGTGTTTGAAGGGATAGAAAGAAAGGTATAGCTACCTATTCCCAGGAGAGATCTGAAGATCAGGTTACCATGGATCCAGAGGAGCCACACCCTGCTTCACCAGGGAGCAAAAGAGCAAACTGGCCTTATGAAGATAGCCCAAAATACTCTCAGAGCCAAAGGAATGCATGTTCCAGAAGAGAAAAGAGAAACTCTTCTTCTTCTTCACTCAAAAAGTCTGTGCTAGAGGCAGCGGCCATTTCACTCACCCACCCCACATTCTAAGGCAGGAGGGAGGGGGAGAGCGACGCTACTGAGCGTGTGTTGTGCTATGAGGGAAGATGGCCGCCTCATTGACTTGAATGAGAGGTTAAAATAGTCCTTAAAAGTCAACCGAAGGGAATTTTAAAAAAACGAAAAGCTTTCCACCAACTACAGTCAAGGAGGAAGAAGACCCCACCACTGGATTAATTAATAAGGCTCTAGAAATTATACAAATTGTGAGCACAAAAGTCGCAACCCGGAAGTAAATTTTACAAAAGCAGGGAGACAGGTTTGTATTCCTTTTCTACCTTAAACTGCTCTTCTTCCCTCAATCTTTCACCAATCTTCTTGAAATTTTCAGGTAATGTAAAACAAACATTTCTTTCTGGCACCTATAAATTTCAGAAAGGTTGATGAAACATTTTCAATTTTATGGCTGTTAGAATGCCCCCCCCCCAATTATCACTTTAACATGGCGGAATGTGTTTTTTACTGACGGCCCTTAACAATGGAGGCATGGCTGTGCCTCCATTAATATCTCACTGAGCCTAGAATAAACTTGGATCCACAAGGAACAACATTGTCTGAGCCACAGCTAAGCAGCAATGCACTTCTCATAGATGTCACTTGTTTATTTACATTTGTATACAATGTGACAGATTCTAGTGTGGCTCCATGCTGTAACTGTGGCCAAATCTCCTTATCTTGGACTCTCTATAGCAGCCTTCCCCAATCTGGTGCCCTCCAGATATTTTGGACTACAACTCCCATCATCTCCAATCAAAGTCCCAGCTGGCTGGGGCTGATGGGAGTTGTAGTCCAAAACATCTATAAGTGCTCCACAGGTTCTGACTAAAACATTCAAAAACTCACACTTAACTGTTCTGGCTGTTAAGGAAAAACTAAATTATCTTACAGCAGCAGCAACACCCACCACCACCAAATAATATGAACAATATATGTTTATTAGTTACACAAAGAGATAGGCAGGGCTTTAAAAAGTATAAATCCAACAAGCACAGTAATACAATTAAAGCAAATGTGTGAATTAATTACTAAGAAATTAGAGGTCACATGACATTCAAAGATAAATGAAAGATTTTTTCCTAGAGAAAAAATGTCAGAGAACAAAGAAGCAAAAAGGAAGTGATGCTTACTTCATGGCTGGGAAATTCAACTGGATGCCAACTGAAAATCTGATATTCCCAGGGAATCACATCTTGTCTTCTAATGGGAAACTCTTTCACTATTTGCAAAGGATATCCATTCTCCTTAGGATTGGAACCAATCACAAATATTGTCGAGGAATACAAGAGCTGAGGCCTGGGGGAGAGTCAATCCAGGCCAAGTAGGACAAGAACTATGTCATGTCTAGAGTTAGGAAAACATCACCATAGCAACAAAAAGTAGACAAGGCATTATGGGGAAAAAGAAGAAATCTAAGAGACTTTCTGTTGGTTACTAAGGAACACATGCACAGATACCAGAAGACATGCTCTTTTCAAAAGGGGATTGGGGCCTTAGAGAAAATGGACCAGGTCAGATTAAGTTGAATTAACTTCAAAGACATGCCAACATGAGTTGTATTTATCACAGATTCCATTGAAGTTTTGTGCAAATGAACCAGCAAATTACTGCTAGGTCTGTAGAAGATCTAGCAGGGGTCAAATGGTGCTTAGTATCCTGTGTGCATTGCTAGTTGACTTCCTTTCCTTAATGTTGCTGTTGACACACAATGACAATTTCCCCTCAGCTGCATCCTCCCTCCGTATAATTCCCCCTCCCATTTGGGGGGAGAAAAAGATGTGTCGCCTGAACAAAAGCATGTGCTCATTTTTGTACCAAAGAGAAACGATTACAAGGAGATAAGCAGCTGGATGGTGGCAAGTGATTTTCAGTTTCTTTTGTCAATCTTGTGAACAATTCTCTCAGAGTATTTTCTAACACCTGCATCAGTTTCCGGCTCACAGTTGGTAGTGGTGATGCTGGGAGTGCTGATTCATCTCATTAAAACCATCAAGGCCGACTTGCAAGCACAATGCTGAATTTCTTCTTCTCCGCTACGAACATTTATATAAAACTACCCTCATATCAAAATGCTTAGCCAGAAGAATGCTTGCAAAGAGAAAACAGTTTGTTTTAAAGAATACTAAGGTTGAGATCTTTAAATTGTATATTAAGATGTGTGTGCGTGCGTGTGTGCGTGCGTGCGTGCGTGCGTGCATAATGTTGTTAAGTTGCATAAACTCATCTACATATACAAAGGACCAAACCTCTTGTTCTTACTTTAAATGTGCACTGCTTACAAGCCTTAATAATTTGTATGATCCCATGCTATAGAAATGGACAGATTGTTAGTATTATGTCTAAGGGGCCCCAGGTTGTGATACTTTGAGGCTGTTATCCATTGTGACAGTTTCAGAGGCTATTCCGAAAACAGCTGTCCCATGTCTCATGCTTCCTCTCTATCCCATAATATTTATGGATTGTCAGTACATGATGTGACATCATATTTCAAGCTATCCTTCTTCTGAATCAGCAGCTAGTTAAAGAGAGCAGGGAAAAGAGACAGAGAACTCCTGTTTTCAGCATCAGCAACGACTTGAGATTCCATAACATAAGTGTCAAATTCCAGCCTCCAAAACAGTAAAAGTAACTTAGAGCACAATTGTGTGCATGTTTAGCAAGAAAAAAGTCCTCCAACTCCCAACATTATGCAGCCATCACAACTGAACTAGCGTTACATCTCTGGGAAGTGGGAAAGAGTTATTGAAATTACTCCCTTGTTGGAACCATAGTTTTATTTCTTCTGCACGCATCAGTCTATGAGGGGTGGTTCCTTCTTCACACAGCGCATAGTCAAACTATGGAATTTTTCTACCAGAAGATGTAGTGATGCCACCAATTTGGATGGCTTTAAAATGGAATTAGACAAATTTCTGGAGAAGAGGGCTATTAATAGCTACTAGTCTTATTTAAGGCAAAGCGTGCCAGAGGTGCTGCACTTAGCGTCGCACAGAGGAGTCACCCTACTGCCTGTACCTGTTGAAACCAGCAACCAGCAGCAAACTGAAATTTTATACTATTGTTTTATTTGTATATCTTGACTATGTGCCTGGGGAGCTCAAGGGGGTGCCCACATAACTGTGGTCACGGGTAGGGGGAGGTATGGTGTTAGGGGAGAAACAGGCCAGATGAGGAGAAGAGGGGGTAGTTGCCTTAAAACTATCCCCTTTTCTGGTTCTTCCCCCAACCGGGTAGTTCCTGGCAGCCTTACCAGCTTGCCCTCGGGGTTGGTGCTGCTGCTGCTGAATGCCAGGTCAGTCCAAAATAAAATCTCCCTCATCCATGATTTGATTGTGGATGAGGGGGCTGACCTGGTATGTATTACTGAGACCTGGGTGGGTGAACTGGGAGGGGTTACTCTCACTAGCTTTGCCCCCCTGGGTACTCGGTGCAGCACCAGCACCGACTTCAAGGCCGGGGAGGGGGGTTGCCGTGGTCTATAGAAATACGATCTCCCTCTCTAGGCTTCCTGTTCGTTCGAGTGCTGGTCTTGAGTGTCTGTACTTTGTGTTGGGTACCCGAGACAGATTAGGGATTCTGCTGGTGTACCGCCCACCCCGCTGCCCAACAGTCTCCCTGCCTGAGCTGACGGAGGTTGTCTCGGACCTGGTGTTGAGAACCCCCAGGATGGTGGTCCTGGGGGATCTCAATTTCCATGCGGAGGCTCCTGCATCCGGAGCGGCTCAGGACTTCATGGCTGCCATGACAACCATGGGGCTGTCTCAACATGTCATCGGCCCAATGCATGTAAAAGGACATACTCTTGACCTGGTTTTCTCGGGTGGACAGGAGGATGGTGATCTGAAAGTGGGGGAACTAACATCTACCCCCTTGTCATGGTCGGATCACTTTCGATTGAGGTTTAGACTTTCGGCATCCTTTCCCCTCTGCAAGGGTGGGGGGCCTATTAAAATGGTCCGCCCCCGGAGGCTAATGGACTCCAATGGATTCAAGAAGGCTCTGGGGGATTTTCCTGCTGATATGGCCGGTGCTCCTGTCGAAGCCCAGGTCGCTCTGTGGAATGCAGAGATGACCCGGGCGGTTGACACGATCGCACCCAAGCGCCCTCTCCCTATGAGAAGAGCTCGGCCAGCTCCTTGGTTTATACCTAAGCTGAGGGCAATGAAGCAAAAGGGGAGACGGCTAGAACGCAGGTGGAGGAAAACTTGTGCTGAGTCTGATCAGACATGGGCTAGAGCTCATTATCGAGCCTACTCTGTGGAGGTGAGGGTGGCGAAGAGACAGTTCTTCTCCACCAGCATTGCATCTTCACAGTGTCGTCCGGCGGAGCTTTTCCGGGTGGTTCGTGGCCTGCTACACTCTGGGCCAGGGCAAGAGATGGTGGAACCCTCGGTAGCACGCTGTGACGAGTTTGCACGGCACTTTGAAGATAAAGTCGCTCAGATTCGTCTTGAATTGGACACCACGCTTAATGCAGCTCCGCTAGTAGAGGCGTTCAGAGCACCGTCTGGTCCAGTTTTATTGGATGAGTTTCAGTTACTGAGGCCTGAGGATGTGGACAAGGTGCTTGGCCAAGTCCGGTCGACCACTTGTGTGCTTGACCCTTGCCCGTCGTGGCTAATTACATCAAATACGGATGGGACCGCCGGCTGGGTCCAGGAGGTGGTAAATGCCTCCTTGAGAGAGGGAGTGGTGCCGGCCTTGTTAAAAGAGGCGGTAATCAGACCACTCCTGAAAAAGCCTCACCTGGACCTGGAAGATGTTAACAACTATAGGCCGGTGGCGAACATTCCTTTCCTGGGCAAGGTGCTTGAGCGGGTGGTTGCAGGACAACTCCAGACACTCTTGAATGAAACGGATTATCTAGATCCATTTCAATCGGGTTTCAGGCCTGGTTTTGGAACAGAAACTGCCTTGGTCGCCCTGTGGGATGACCTTTGCCAGGAGAGGGACAGGGGGAGTGCGACCCTGTTGGTTCTCTTGGACCTCTCCTTCTGGATAGGTTGTCTGGGCTGGGAGTTGGAGGCACTGCGCTGCAGTGGTTCCGCTCCTACTTGGATGACCGTTTTCAGAAGGTGGTGCTGGGGGATTATTGCATTTAAGCCATGGGGTTCCACAGGGCTCTATTTTATCCCCTATGCTGTTTAACATATACATGAAGCCGCTGGGAGAGGTTATCCGGAGATGTGGGCTGAGATGTCACCAATATGCGGATGACACCCAGATCTACCTCTCCTTTTCAACAAACCCAGGTGAGGCAGTGGCTGTTCTGAATCAGTGCCTGAGCACGGTAATGGACTGGATGAGGGCTAACAAACTGAGACTCAATCCAGACAAGACGGAGGTACTGTTAGCGGGTGGTTCGTCTGTCCAGCGAGGTGATGTTCACCCTGTTCTGGAGGGGGTTGCACTCCTCCTAAAGGATCGGGTCCGTAGTTTGGGGGTGCTCTTGGATCCAGAATTGTCGCCTGAGGCACAGGTGAATTCGGTGGCAAAGAGCACTTTTTACCAGCTTAGGCTGATATACCAACTGCGCCCTTATCTGGACAGAGATAGCCTAGCTACAGTTATCCATGCTCTCATAACCTCTCGTTTGGATTACTGCAATGCGTTATACGTGAGGCTGCCTTTGAAAACAGTCCGGAAACTTCAGCTGGTACAAAACAGGGCAACCAGATTGTTAACGGGGACTGGCCAACGAGACCATATTACGCCAGTCCTTTTCCAACTTCACTGGCTGCCGATCCAGGTCCGGGCCCAATTTAAAGTGCTGGTACTAACATTTAAAGCCCTAAACGGCTTGGGGCCAGGTTATCTAAAGGAACGCCTCCTCCCATATGTACGTGCCCGGACCCTAAGATCATCTACAGGGGTCCTTCTCTGTGAGCCCCTGCCAAAGGAAGTGAGGCAGGTGGCCACTAGGAGGAGGGCTTTCTCCGCTGTGGCACCCCAGCTGTGGAATGAGCTCCCCAGAGAGGTTCACCTGGCGCCTACTTTGTACTCTTTTCGTCGCCAGGTGAAGATCTTTTTATTCTCCCAGTATTTTAACAGTTAAATTAACTCAATTTGAATCCTTGCTGTTTTAAATTTCTATTTTAATCTGTATTAATTCCTGCTGCTTGGTTTTATTCTGGTTGTGTTTTTATATTGTATGTTATTCTGTGTTTTTAGATTGTGCCTTGTTTTATATATTTTAAAATGATTTCATGGTTTTAATTTTTGTGAACCGCCCAGAGAGCTTCGGCTATGGGGCGGTATAAAAATGCAATAAATAAATAAATAAATAAATAAATAAAGTAGTCTTGATGCTATATGCTCCCTCCAGTATCAGAGGCAGTATGCCTATGTACACCAGTTGCTGGAGACCATGGGTTCGAGATTGTTGTTGCATTCATGTCCTGCTTCTGGGTTTCCCACAGGCAGCTGATTGGCCACTATGTGAACAGAGTGCTGGACTAGATTGACCCTTGGTCTGATCCAGCTTGACTCTTCTTATATTCCTATCTTTTTATGAAGCGGAGAAGCAGCAGTCTCCAGGCAGGCTGTTTGGTCCCCTTCTGGTGCTCAGGCCTTGGCATGTAGCCTGAAATGCCCACTGCGGATGCTTGCCCTGAAAAAGGCTGTCCCATGTGGCAAACCGGGAAGCTAGTGCCTACATCTAGCCTATTGCTACAGACCAGCATACAGACTATTCCAAACAAGGCCTACCTGGCACCAATATTGTCATCTTTTTGGCACCTGATTAAAGCTGTCCACTTCTTTCTGGGATTCGGCAGTATATACCAAGTCTTTTTGATCAGATCCTGGATTGTCTCTGGATGATGGTTTGAAATTTTTTTAGATATATGTTGCTGTGTGTGTTCACTGTTTTATGTCCTTATTTCA
Organism: Anniella stebbinsi; assembly: GCA_029215795.1. NCBI lineage: Eukaryota > Metazoa > Chordata > Lepidosauria > Squamata > Anniellidae > Anniella > Anniella stebbinsi. Next base: position 55,622,867 of record JARDYH010000003.1, read on the forward strand.
ATGGTTTTATGCCGTATATAATTGATTTTAATTTATTTTAATTTGAGTGAATTGCCCAGAGAGCTTCAGCTATAGGGTAGTATAGAAATATAATAAATGGAATGTTATAACAGTACTCTGCATGTCTTTAATACATTATGGTGCAATTGTAGAAAAACAGTTTAGAATGTTTAATTTTAAAACATGAATATAAATAATAAATACATTATGTTTTGTACAACATGGCCTTCTCCTTTTCTCTCTCTGCTTCTTTATCATGTTTTATTTCTCTCTTAACAATCCACAATTTATCTGTATCTGTCGTGACGCAAGCTCACCCCAGGCTTCTGCTCACGAACTTTAGGCAAACTGACACACTCCAAAAACAGTGAGACTTCTTTTATCGTAAAATCACATGGAATTCAAGCATAACAGTTTCATTTCTGCATACACACACTTGAAGCTGAAGACGGACCAGATAGCTTTCAGGTACAACAGCTTATGCGAACAGCAAATCACTCAGGGGGAGACATTTAGAGTTAGCCCCTGTCCTAGGAGGTCCGGAGTGGCCACACACACACTGACTCATCAGGAACACGAGCAAAAACTCAAAGGAGAAACCCCAGCACAGAAGTGCATGAAGTCTGACAGTAGACAAGATCATCTTGAACCAGGGACACTGAGCTGATCACGTAAGCAAGATGTCAGGGGACGAACCTCTTTGACCTAGGAAACCTTCCCTTTTCGTAGCTTTGGCTCTGAGGAAGGCTCTCTGGCAGGTCTCACACACATACACAATTCCAGAACAGCAACGATCAGCCTCAGAGTTACCCTGTGCCCATACTTTGGCTCCATGCAGGGAAAACAGGCTATAGAACACGAATCCAGAACAGTAATCTGCAAGTCCAAAATCTATGAAAAGCCACAGAGCACTTTTCATGGCATAGTTCTTAGAAATTCCAAGTCCAAATAGCAACAGAACATGTACAGAGTGCATCCAACATCTCCAAACCAGATAGAATCCCAAACATGAGTTTCTTGGCAAGCGTAGAACCAGATGAACAGGCGAACAGATGAACAGATGATTTCTAGCAAAAGGGCCTCCCCTTTGCTCGTAGCTATATAGGATGGAGGCTGGCTAATTCCAAGCCACTTTGACAGATAGGGCTTCAGGCCTGTAGTCCAAACTCATGTGCAAACAGGGCGGCACAGTTCAACCTCCTCTTGATGACGACACTATGTGAGAGAGAGCTTACAAGATAGCCCCCACCTTTTCAAAACATACTCTTGTTCACAAGGAAACTCAAGGCTTCAGCCAGCAGCCACAAATAAGCACAGAACAGAGACAGACTTTCTCACAACAATTGCCAAGCTATCAACTCACAATTCACTAGGCTAGCCTAGTGAATTGTTCATGAAGCACCTGACATCTGACAGTATCCTTGTCATTTCCTTCACAGAGCTAAAATTAAGTGCCTCCAACAATATTTAGGTGGGTGTAACAATATTTTTCTAACTCACTACTTGAACATCGTTTCAAACTATAGAAATCCATGGAATTCAGTAATAGATCCAAGCTGGTCACATTAGTACAGAGTATATAATACAAATATGAAGTGACTATACTATTGAAGAGGTCATGACACAGCCAAGTTGAACAACATCAAGAGTCCAAGATCCATGTTTATGGAACTGCCTGATTATTCATGAACAGATATATCAGTGCAATTTTGGGGCTCTTTTTCTTTCCTTTAAAAAAAACCACTTATCACCATCATCCAATATTGTCCTGTACTCGTGTAAGCTGTCAAAGTATCTGCAACCATTATTAAAAATAACAGGAAAAGAGACATTAGAGTGCTAGGAAAAACTAATTTACCTCCTACCAGGTAAATAATAATGGCTTTCATGGAACAAAGACTAGCCAATCAGGATTCACTCATTTGCAAGTATAATCTTGTTGCCTGACTTCAGGCTCCATTATTCACCACTCAGAACATAAAATGGAAAAAATTTACAAACACCACATGAAAGTTTCCAGTCCATCACCGGTCAGGATTTCTCTCCCAGACACTTCTAGTCAAATGTTCTTTAACAAAAGGATCCATTTTTTTTCTTTTGTTTAGGCCGCTGCTGCTCTTATTTAGAGCTGCAATTGGTAACAAAATTATCTGGAACACTTCTTTGTATTTCATATTATTTGGTTTTGTGGGCTTCTTTGAGGGGGAAGACTTCATCTTTGTAATTTGTTGTAACTTGCTATAACAGATGGGTCATCTTGTGCAGTTTTCTTCTTGACAGGGAAAGAATGAAAGGCTCAGTTTTATATAAGAAAATGTCCCTGTTGAGAGAAACAAAAAGGCCCTACAAGTACATAAGATGAAGCATTGGTTGAAACAATTTTCTTCGTGAACTAGAAAACAAACATTTGAAACTAAACAACCTCCTCAGGCAGAAATGAAAAGCAGAATTACAAGACACTGCAACTTGAATTGGCTTCCATTTCTGCTTACATACGAGTTCAAATGGTTTTGTCACTTCACATACAGACACTTTATGTGTCTTTAACACTATATATATATATATATATATGCTTCAAATAATACAGAAGGTTACAAATACTTGAGCAAAAATTGAATCAAGGTTCTCAAGAACTTAGGCTGCAAATATGTTTCCATGATTAGGCCCAGTCCTAAGACAAGTGAATAAATGTAGGGGTCCCTTATAGTGCAATAATAGCCAGCCCCCTACCAATTTGAACTTAGTAATATGGGGTTATACACATATATACACGTAAGTGTGAAAAACTGGTCAGGATCACTCCCTGGACATGTTGGTACCTAGGATGGAAAAACAAAATGGTGCCCCCTGATGTGGTACTCATACTCCCTAAAAAGAAAATCATGCAGTTATGTGAATGATATTGTGTTAAGATTGACCCTGTTGGATCAGTGCTTGCTTCTTTCCTGGTAGGTCCATAGCTCAGTGGTAGAGCACATGCTTTACATGAAGAAAGTCCCAGGTTCAATCCACAGCTTCTCCAAGCAGGGCTGAAAAAATTATTGATTACCAATACTGGGCCAGATGGACCAATGACCTTACTCAGTATAAGGCAACTTCCTCCGTTTGGACATGCAAACCAACTGAAGCTGAATTCAAATAAGCCTGAATTAATGATGGTCAGCAAATCTTATGGCCTGGAGAGAGGGTCATGGAAGCATGCAGCAGCATCTGTCGCTTTGCCAGTTTTGCAGCCTGGGAAGGCTGAACCATCATTCTTTCAGATTCAGGCAAACTACAGTTTTTCATGCCCTTGTAACCTAGGCTGACCAGATAAAATCCAGGTCAGGGCTCATGTAACTTTAACACTTGTAGAGAAAAGGGAATTTCAGTCAATGTCATTTGTATGCAGTTAGTTCCTGGTGAAATTCTCTCTTCATCACAACAGTTAACGTTGCAGGGGCCCTGCCTTCTTTTGTATATGGTCACTCTAGTATAGTGCCTGCACCTTTAACTGTTGTGATGAAGAGGGAATTTCACCAGGAACTAACTGCATACAAATGACACTGGCTGAAATTCCCTTTTCTCTACAACTGTTAAAGTTACATGAGCCCTGACCTGGATTTTATCTGGTCAGCCTATTGTAACCCCAGAGTTTAACTAGTGTAATGTGGGCCAGATCTACACCAAGCAGGATATGACACTTTGAAAACGGTTTGAAAACTGTATATGCAGTGTGTCCTAGGCCCCAACAGTTGTCACTACTGTTTTAAACCATTTTAAAGCTGTAGTGTAGATCCGGTCGTGCTGTCCTCAGGACTTCCTTTGTGACTGTTTGACATTAATGGCTGTTTGGAGGCTACAAATTCTACAGAAGGCAATGACCCAGCTATTGTAAATGCCCTTTTAAAACACTTTATTGGGAAACCCATTTACAACAGGCAGCTCGCAATTCAGGGGGGATCTACACTGTAGCTTTAATACATTAAGGAAGGGTTATGAGCACTCATTGGGCCACATGACGCACTCACTGTAATATTTTATAGGAGTTGTTTATTATTACGCTATAATAAGTTATACTCCGTTTTTTTATTAACATAAATTGTTGTAAATAGAAGAATGTGTCGTTCCTTACCGTGTTATAGTCCATGATTTCAAACGTTTGGTATCCATTTGAATTCCCCCATATGCACGTTCAGTTTCAATTCTTCATTGAAAGCAAGGGAGAGGGAGGGGGGTTGGGAGGAAGTGGGCATGAAAACTACGGGGCCTGGAAGGAACGTAACAGGAAGAGACACAGAGAAGACTCAGTGAGACCTCACTAAACGATCTGAAGATGGGAGAAATGATCTACTATACCATAAGTGAAGCATAATGTGGCCTAGCATGTTTTTAAATGCTGTAATTCACAACTGTACAATCAACTTTTTGAAACATTTCAAGCAAATGTGTAGATTGGCTCTCAGTTTTGCTCTTGCCTTTATTTCATTCACTTTCAGTGTTATCCATATTTCTCTTGGAACGGAATACTTTTATGGAATGTTATGGCCCCATCCTGAAATTGATGATGGAATGCTCCACTTGACCTATGTTCAAATTATGGTTTTGTTAGCATTTCAGGAGTTTCACTCCGGCATGACATGCAGATATGCCAGCAACAATCTTTATTATTGGGATAACTGTGGTTTAAAAAGTAAATAGCCAGGGAGGCAGGCAGTCCAGAATAGGACCATGGTATGAAGGGAGGGAAGACTTTAACCCTTTGCCTTCACCACAGTCCCAATTCAGATTCCCCCCCTCCATAATTTGAGACAGGAGGAAGCTACCATTGGCAACAATGGCAGCTTCCCACCTCATACAATTAGCAGTGTGTGGCCCTGTTCAGACAGCATGCTAAGCCATTGTTAGACTGCTAACCATTTTGCAGAAATTGGTTAGTAAGCATGTTTAAACCATGGTTATGTAGCCATCAATGTTAGGAATGGTTCACACAACACACTAAGTCATGGGTCACACAACACAACAGCCATGTTTAGTTCAAAATGTGTAACCACAGTGGCTTAGTGTGTTCTCTGAACAGGGTGTGTGTGTGTGTGAGAGAGAGAGAGAGAGAGAGAGAGAGAGAATTGGATTGGGACTATTGCATCTGGTTTGGAGATGTTGGATGCATTTTTTAAAGATCGTGCTCATTCTAAAAGTTGAGGCCCGGTCAACCAGCTTTCGGAACGAGCACAATCTTTAAAAAAATCATAGAAAATTGAGGGTTTGAGCAATTGCTCTGATTTTTTTTCCACAAATGACCAGCCAGATCCCATCTTCAATGTCCCACAAGTTTCAAGTTTTTATCTTTAAAAATGAAGACGCTACAATGGGGGGGTTTGGGGGACCCCCTATAACTTTTAAATTTGAAAAGATAGAGACATGAAACTTTTTGGACATTGCAGATTGGATCTTGCTAGTCTTGGCTCCCCAAGTTTCATGTAATTATCATTTCAAATAAAAAAGTTATGCACACGTTTCCCGCAATGCAAGCCTATGGGGAAAAAAGCTGACAACAAGATGACACTATGGAGGCCCGGTCAACCAGATGTCAATAAAGTTGCACGATCTTTAATAAATTCATATAAAATTGAGGGTTGGAGGGATCGATCTCAAATTTCATACACATATCTAGCACATGTTGCTACACATATGTGCCAAATTTCAGCTCAATCTCTCCACCTCTGTATTTTATATAATTTTTTTAAAGATTGTGCACCTTTTTTGACAGGTCTGAATGAACGCACATGGCGAGCTGTCATTCTGACCTGTCAGAACTTAAACGATCTTTAATAAATTCATATAAAATCGAGGGTTGGACGGATCAATCTCAAATTTCATACACATACTTAGGCATACCCCATAAGCACTGTGACCACGTTTCAAGCCTCTAACTTTTAAAATACAGAGTTATAGGCATTTTTTCTTTTTTAAAAATCAGCTCTATAGGGCAAAATAGGGCTCCAAATTAAATATCGGATTTCTGATAATTATCGGAAATACAATACAATTTACCTCTGATATAATCCAATCTGATTTTTTTTAAAAAAAAGTGATTTCTGATAACGATACGATACGATAATTTCGGGCATGCACACCCCCAATTGACAACTGTTGGGGCCCAGGACACATTCCATAGACCGTTTTCAAACCACTTTCAGAGTGTTATATCCTGCTTGGTGTAGATCTGGCCTTACGTTTCCAAAGATAAATTTTAAATGATGGTACTATTTCAAAAAAGGGTCATTCATTATGGGTTTTCCTAATTCTGGTGGTGTTTTAAATTGACTCTACCCACTCACTTATTTAATCCAAGCATGCTTTTCCAGAAACCAATTTATTAAACCAGAGGTTGGGCAAATCCCAGGAGTCCAGGCTGGCCCCAACCCCCATTGCCCTGCTGCCAAATTGCAACCCAAATTCAGCAGCACTACAGCAGAGAAAAACACCTGTATTTGTCCTTTAAAGCAAGATGGGAGGGGACTGCATACCTTATTTTAAAGCAAAATGTGGCATAGTGGCAAGCCCCCACCCCCAAAAAGGCCAGGGGCCACATTCAACTGGGGGCCTCACGTTGTCCACTCCTGCACTAAACCAACCTTGACAAGCACATTAGTTCCAAATCACGGCGGTTGTCAGATCTGCTTCACTTATAGGAAACCACTAACTGTTTTACTGCAGTGGCATTCAACATCTGGACAGCTATTTGCTGGCATGTTATACAAAGTAGAATATATGACTCTAGGACCACATGGCTCAATTTTAGAGTTTGTTATATAAAAAGGAGAGGGGGCAAGACACCTCCACAATTATTAGCACATTGGTTCATGAAAGAGTTGTACAATTAACATTTACCTGTGACACTGTGTGTGAATAATTCAAGAAGGCCACAGCTTTCTCATTTATTTTTGACAGAGTACTTTCAGTATGTATCATTTAACTTGGGGCAGCAGTGGAGGAGGATGGTGGGGGCTATTAAAAACAGTTAAGAAGAAACAGAAAAGCATCTGGAAAGAACATTTTCTTCAAAGTGTTCTCCAGAGCTTTTGTTTGGCTGCTAAATTGATGCTCTTATATAAACCTCCAAAGTAATAAGCTATCTGTCTATGCAAAGGATTATTTAATACATAAATATGCTAAAGATACTGTATAAATGGGGACAAGTAAATGATATGTTTGCCACAAGAGCAACACTGTTAAGTGTTTGCAGTATTTAACTATTGATAAGAGATATAGAAACCCTAGTGAGTGAAGGGATTTACATAGCACATAATCCTCAATTGAAATACACAAACCAGACAATATGTATCATTGTTTATTCTGTTTTACATTTATTGAGCTTCCACACTGTATGATTCTGGCAGAATATATATATATATATATATATATATATATATATATAATTTAACATTTTTACTTTACAGGAAATAGCTCTCTCTCTTTCCTTTGCATTAATATTTGCAAGTGGGGGAATCCTAAATGGTATTGGAAATGATTTCTGGCTCAGGTAAAAACTAACTGTGGAACATTAGATGCTTCTGGCATGTGATCCAGAGAATTGCTGTGCCAGAACGGCACATGCAATTTGCAACAGCAAACTCATATTGTGAATCTGAGTTTGAAAGTCTGTGGATCTGACTGATTGACTGACAATGCTAATCATCAGTTTGGCAAGGAGGGAACGCGCTCGGTGAATGCAGACTGGGAGCCGAATTACACATGATGTTAAACACATCTTTGTAACTAACATGCAGGACTGTGGGGAGGGGGGGAGTTATAATGCAAAGTGCATCAGCTGTGGGTGATAATTAATGTGTTCAGAGCAGGCATGGATGGGAAAAATTAACCTTTCCCTCTCCCTTCACAGTTCTGTGGAAAAATCCTCTTCTGAAGCTGATATTTGCTCTGGAAGGAAATCCTCCATTGGCACAAATGGTCTTATCTAGATCCAGCCTCATCCTGCTTGTCAAGGCTTCCAGACACCTAGGCTACTGCAGCTGGATTAACAAATTGTGCTAAGTGCCTTCAACATATTGATGTACTCCTTCTCGATGATCTCTCCCAAGACCTTTACATAGACCTTAACCAGCAAACGACGCAAGATGTAACCTTACTGCATCCCACAGGACACATCCCAGGGGTTAAAGCAGCAATCTCAGCACCATTTGCTAAATCTGCCTGTGAGCTAACTGTAGGACCTTTAGAATAGTCTCCATCAACCTAACCATCATTCTGTGCAGATGGTCCAGCCAAGAAGATTCAAAGTATGGTAGACTAAAAAACCCATATTCTCTGGCCATTAGCCATTCTTATGGGAATTATGACCCAAAACATCAGGAGGGCACCAGGTTCCCTATCCTTGCATTAGGGCTACCAGTATTGTTTCTATCCCAAAACCAGGCTTGGAGCCAGATTGAGGCAGAACTTCATGTTTTGTAGGGTGGGGCAGCAGCTTAGCTGTGGCATCTTTGATCACCTGCCCAAATTTGAACTATAAACCTCCAAGACTTCCGGAGTCCCTGAAGCTGTTTACATGGAAGTGAGTACAGAAATGTTGTCCCTGTGCACACACACTGCTGCTACTGTGGAGACAATGCCTTAGTATATTTTAAGGCTGGACCAACATCCAACCTCACTCCCCACCCCACACTTCTCCAACAAAAATGGAGACTAATTTTCTACTGACTTGTGGGGAGAAATTTTGCTGATATTTTCACACGGGGTTGTCATTTACCTTCCTTAACCTTATCAGGTAACCAGGGTTTTCCATTTTCCTTCCTGATATATATATATATATATATATATTCATTAAACAAAAAAACTACGGTTTACAAAAACAATGTTAAGGCTCTACAGTTTCCAACCAAGCACCAAAAAGCAGGGAAATTGGGAGTTAAGGCTCACAAGCCTTAACGCCACAACCTCCCTAAGGAGGCAGAAAGTGCAAGTGAAATTCTCATTCTCCCAAAGCAGATAAACCATGAGGACAGGGTGGAGAATATGATATGCAGAGGTGACTGTGGGGTTGTGGAAAACTGATCATGAACAACTTAGGGCCACCTACTTCTCTTTTTTTGTTTAGAGCAGCCCTTCCCCAACCTGGTGTCCTCCAAAGGTGTTGGACTACAACTCCTATCATTGCAAGTCAGTATTCTTCTTCTTTATAAGACAATAAGCAAGGTCCTCCCCTCCCCCCCAAAAAACCTTGTCCAGCTCATAAGGTTAAGTAAGGTAAGCAGTAACACACACACTCACTCACACATACACACACAATTTAAAATAAATTTCATGTTTTTCCTCCATCCCGTCCATGTCCAAATCTCAATTAGGGCATTTTGTGTTGTATTTGGAAAAGATTTTCTGACTGATATGTCAATTGTTCATTCTTCTAGGTCAGAGATAGGCAACATATGACCCTCCAGATGTTTTGGCCTACAACTCCCATAATCCTTCATCATTGGCTATGCTGGCAAGGGCTGATGGAAGGCCAAAACATCTGGAGGGCCACAAGTTGCCCACCCCTATTCTAGGTTTGCTAGATTGTATCCATACATCAAGTTAGATCATCAGACAGACATCCACTTCTTTGGTTTGATTACTTTAGCTTCATGTAGGGATTTTTTAATTTTTTTTACAGAATTCAGATTTAATGTTATGGCCTCTGCTTTCTTAGAAGGCTATTGTAAGAAATTGCCATTGGAAAAGCATTCTTGTGTGTTTTGTAAACTATCACTGAGGGTATTGTCCAATATGTTACCCAGTATCCTCTATATAAGTTCAGGAAGTATTTTTGTTACACCCAGTGAAGTTCTATGTTTTCTGTTGTTTGATAATGAAAAATATGTTACCTTGCATGTCTCTTTATTTGCACTGATGGCCAGGAAATAGAGTTTTTGCTGGACTCTGAAAATTCTTTTTGTTTTTGTTTTAGCTTATAACCAAGCAATAAAATCACTAGTACTACTACTTCCCCCCCCACACACAATCTTTTAACATAGCAGTCATGAATGAACATAAGATATTCCTGACCTACCTTTATATCACAATTCCATCCTCCAGTGGCAAGCCCTCCATCTACCCTAAGCCCTGCCAGCCTTTTCACCTCCCATTTTTTCCAAAAATGCATTTATCATTAGATGGACTTCTGAGTCCATCTAATTTACTTTGCCAGGGGTAGGGATAGTAGCTAAGAAGCCCTTAGATGTGATGGGTCCATGGCTTTTCTTCTCTCCTCCACATCCACTGGCATGCCTTGGTCCCTCTCTCTCCTTCCTCTTCCCAAAGTCAGAGCTCAGACGTCTCCAGTGGAGCATATTGTAGTGACTGAAAATCCCAACTCAGATTTTTCCATCCAAAGACATAACTCTGTCTACAGGCTTGTGGAGGGGGGGGGATCCTTTGACATCATATGGCCCCTCAGTAACTGTCTGGAGGCCACAGGATAGCATTATTATTATTATTATTATTATTATTATTATTATTATATTCATAATAGATTTATTATTGAATTGATTTATAAACTACTGCCCATATTTTAAAATATCTCTAAGAGGTATTTTTCAATTTGGCTTGAAACTGACTATAGTGATTTTGAGTCATGTTTAGTTCCGTGCAACTTGATAGCTATTTGTAATCACTTCTCCAGTTAAAGATGTTAACTAACCCACTTTGTCACTACTGATATAAGATAGTGCCACCCAAAACAGAAAATACATCATCACAAAAGAGGCCAAGAGAATACAGAGATCTGCATAAAATTTGTATATGTCAATTTATATTACATATGCAAATTTAGAAATAATTACTAGAGTTTAAAAAGAAATAAAATACATATGAAGCTGCTTCATACCAAGTCAGACGCTTGGTTCAGTATTGTCAATGGTGACAGGCAGCAGCTCTACAAGGTTTCAGCAAGAGTTTTTTCAGCCTTACCTTAACATGCTGGGGATTGAACTTGAGGCCTTCCGCATGCAAAGCAGGTGCTCTTCTATCATTGAGCCACAGCCCCTTCCTTGAGATATCTCACCATAGTGGGGAAGGCTGTGACCAGGGCCAGGTCTACAACATGCAGTTGTCCCAGGGTTGTCTCAAGGTCATGCCTGTGTATGATGCACAGGGGATCTCAGGGTCAGCCGGGGATGACCAGAGACTTTCCCCGGGATAACTGAAACTGGGGATGTCCTGGTTTTTCCGTGGTCCCAGGACAATCCCAAGGACCGCAGCTGGTGTGGTGTGGGCTTCTGGGTCCTCAAATGGGCATGGAGCCATGCAGGGTGGCTCCGTGCCCATGGGGGGGGGGATTGGGTGTGCAGTATTGTTCTAACTTTTTCTGTGGATTGGGGCCATGCAACCCGGCTTCTCTTCTAAAAAAAAATTGTGCCTGTGACATCCCTCTTCCCTTCCAGGATGTCACGCGACCGTATAGATGCTGGGGGAGGATTGCAGCAGCAGGTAAGTCCACAATCCTCTCCCTCCCTCTTGCTACACCCTTAGGTGTAGATGAACCCCAGGTGACCTGTGTACCTGATTAGCCTGCTGTCCAGGTCCTAACTGTTGAAACTTCTGTTCTCCTCTCTTACGGAAATTTATCTTTCAATCAGACATGGACTGGGCTGTCCTTCAAACAGAAGACACCTTAAGATTGAAGACTGTCCTCCGACAGTCCTTCACATCGAATAATGTAAGCTTGTGTTCACTGTCTGCATAAAACAGAAATCTGACATTCAGTTTTATTTATCTAAACAAAATAATTATTGTTTCGCAAGTACACTTGCCTAGTAAGGGTACATAACATTTTGTCAGTTGATAAACTTAACTGATAATAAAAGAATATTGTTTTACAGAAATGTTTTAGGCATAAATGAGATAATGAGAGATGGGATTTGACAAAAAGGAAGTGTAAAATTAGCGACCCCCATTTTCCTTATTATGTTGCCAGTAAAAATGCAAAGAAGATAATTTTTAATAAAGGAGATGTTGGCTGTAGTCAACCGTCCTTTGTCTCAGAGGTGAAATCTCAAAAAGGCAAATGGGGATGAGAATAATACAAGGCCCCATTAAAGTGATTTTAAATTTAAGCATAAATTTTGCTAATACCACTGAGCAATGGGAATAATTAGAAAGGTTTCAATAATGCTGGAGATTTGAATAATTAAAGACACAAGATTAATTTCAGAAGAGGCATCATTACACTAAATCAAATATTAGATTTCTTGAAAAAGGGAAAGGGGCTAAGCCATAACCATGTGTTTCTTTCCCCCACCCCTCAGTTTGGAAGACTCATTAATACTATGGTTTTCATTTCCTTCTGTACCCTCAGGATTCACTTGCATGAATATTAAATGAATGTGTATTGGATATAAGCCCTAAAGTCCCATGATAAGGCCCAACATTTTTGTAGTATGTAAAAGTATTAATTGAATGATCTTGTCATTATTCTAAATTGAAAACAGTTATACAAAGGTCACTTTCATTTTTAAATGAGAGGGGGGATGTAGGTGTCCAAAACTATTCTTCTCCATGTGTCTAAGTGATGCATTTCCTAACACAAATAGTTTTGTCAATATGAATGTCATGATTGGCTTCCTTTGGGGAAAGTGGTAATGCTTTCTGAAGCCAAAAAAACTATACAGATATGTCACTCAGTGCTGTACATTGCAGAGGTCCCAATCTGTGCTAGATAAAAAAGGATGGTGAGTTGACCCCTTCTTTTAAGATTCTCAGTGATAACAAACATCACTTTTCTGAGAGTTAAATATGATAACATACATCCAGGATAGGTTATTATTTTGGTAGTGACAGTCAAACACAACACTTCATAAATATTAATTCATTTCCCACAAGACGTTGTGCCTTCCTATAAATATCAGGATTTGGTAATGAATGCTTGAATTCCTTATTTCTCTTCTTCCAAATTTTAATGAATAGAAATGAATTTATTATATGTAAATCTATTGTGTTTTGATGAAGACCATTCCTTGATTTGAAATTTTGACCACAATTAATGACATGTACAAAGCTGCATTGTATCATTAATGATCTGCTTCAGGAATTTATTAATTGCATTCATTAGACCCTAATTTTCTCTTGTCTGCATTGTTTAGTCTAGGGTGACCAGATTTTGGAAAGCAAAATCCCGGTCCAAAATGGCCACCCCACCAAAGCAGCCCCCCGAACATAAAATAAAAAAATTAAAAAGGCTGCCTGCCATGTGGCCAACAAGCAGACACCCCCACCACCTCCCCACTGGAAACAACCCCCACACACACACACCAAGCCACCCAACCCCAAAAAACCCAGCCCGGACCTACCTGGTCCTGCGCTGCCACTGCCAATCTCCTCCACTGCCACGTGACCCCCTGCAGCCCCCTCACCCTTCTTGCCCTGCTCCTGGGCTCCCTGGAGGTACCTGAGAAACAGCAGCAGCAGGCAAAGGAGGAAGCAGAGCCTGCTTTAAAATGCCCACGCTGCTCCCCAGCCTCCGCAGGAAACAAGTGCTCAGCCTTAGGGAGCATCAACAAATTCCTTGTCTGGTGGCTAAAGCAGTTAGTCACCAGACAAGGAACTTGTTGACACTCCCTAACGCTGAGCACTTGTTTCCTGCTGAGGCTGGGGAGCAGTGCAGGCAGGAAAGAAGTGCTCAGCATTAGGGAGCGTCAACAAATTCCTTGTCTGGTGGCTAAAGCAGTTAGCCACCAGACAAGGAATTTGTTGAGGCTCCCTAACAATGAGCACTTCTTTCCTGCGGAGGCTGGGGAGCAGCACGGGCAGGAAAGAAGTGCTCAGCGTTAGGGAGCGTCAACAAATTATTTGTCTGGTGGCTAAAGCAGTTAGCCACCAGACAAGGAATTTGTTGATGCTCCCTAACGCTGAGCACTTCTTTCTTGCCGAGGCCGGGAGCAGCGCGGGCATTTTAGGGCGGGAGGAGAGCTGATCCTTTCCCCGGTTTGCCCCTGCTACCCCCCTGTCGGGCCGGATTGCCGCAGTTTTCCCGGTTAGGACCGGGAAATCCAGGGCGATCTGGTCACCCTAGTTTAGACATCAGCTTATTTTTAAAGTTTTCTGTTTGTCTTGTATTCCCTCCATTTACTGATACTACATCATTAATGAAAACACACAGGTTGTTTTTGTTTTTGTTTTTGAAAGTCCGCCATTTATGGCATGGCACCTTTAAACAATTAATGATCACAGCACAACTCACTGCTAGTTATTTACAGTTTTATAGACAATTGTTCAATATCTTGGTTTTCCTTTAGCTCCTAAAAGCAGCAAACATTGTAGATATTTTTATATTGTAATGGATTCTAAGACACTGAATTAAACTGTACATCAAAAGTAAAATAATTGTTACCATAATCCTAAAACAAAAAAAAATGAGTGATGCTATGGGTGATTCATTGATCACAGGCAACATGCTGTAAATGCCTGACCTACATTTTTTTAAGGGGGTGGTATGTTTAATTTTGAAATCTCAGTAAGATGGATAAATAAAAAGCAAAAACAAATTTTACTTCAAAAGTAAAACAGAAGCATTTCTATGTTAAAAGATAGATAAGTCTTACCAAACATGTAAGTCCATTTTTCACAGACAACTTGAAAGATGCTTTGGGCTAGGGAGGAAAGATGCATGGATTCACAGCCCCAGCATGTTTCCATCATGCTGTACCTGTGAACTTCCAGAAGCAGGTTGGAAACAAACCACAGAACCAGAGGGTCCTTCATCTGAGTCCATAAGGCAATTCCCAGGTTATTATACTACATTTTGCAGCCAATCCCAAAGGGTCACTAATTACAGTTAGACTTCTTAGTATATGGGATTTGTTATGGAGAAGTCAATACTTTATTAAAGAGATGCCTCTTATCCACCACAACTGCAGGGGGGAAGTTCCTGGGGTTGGAGAGAAGGCATACCCAAGTCAGCTGCCCAATTGCAGGGCTTTGAGCCTATACTGCATAAAATCTTGTGAGACTTGAAGTTTGGTGCAAAGTTCTCTGAAAGTTTAGGAAAGAGGAGCAAACAGTGCTTCTGTTCCCATATGACCACATGTAGCCAGGCAACACAACTCACAAACCTCTTTGGCAACAGATGTGTACTGGGCTATGGCTTGCAACATTTTTTTATGGCTGGAAAGGAATGTCATTTTCTGTTAGTCCTGTTTGGTTGGCATGTTGTTGTTGTTGTTGTTGTTCTCTGTCTGCAGTTTCTTTCACCCAAATGAGATTTTCTTACGTATTAATTGGTTGACTTGGGCCTTTGACTAGTTGCTTTCTTGTTCACCACATCTTTGGCAGGAGATCAGTGTGGAGAAGGCCACAGCTCAGTGGTTGAGCCCATGCCATGCATGCAGAAAGTCCCAGGTTCAAGCCCTCACATCTCTAATCTGGGTAGGGTTGCTTGAAACCCTGGAGAGCTGCTGCCTACCAGTGTAGTCATTGCTGAGCTAATCCAAAACCCCACAAAAACACATTTTCATGCTTTTTGAAAAATATGCACAGAAATGTGCACTTTCCCTATTAAAAATGTTGTGGTGTGAGGGTGCGAAATAAAGAGATGACACAACTGTATATGGTATCAAATTCGGGCCACATTTTATTAATGATCTGCAAAGGGAGACTGGATGGGCCCTAAACTACGCCAGCAACTAGCATCATAATAAACGAAACATTCTATGTCTGGAGAGTAGCATCGAGGATTGCCACTCCCAGGCCATACCCCTTTTGAGGAGGGTAGACCTTCCCCTGCCACTCACCCCCTAGGCCACAAAACACCGGTGGGAGTAGCAGGAGTCGGTGTAACAGGCAATCCTTATCCCTCCACTGGAGCCACATAACCCTCAGTGGAAGGCCTCAGGCATCACCTGTCACCGTGAACAGTGCCACAGAATGATCACCATCCCTTTACTCTAAGCATGCCCGCCCTACCTGTCATGGGAGAAAGGCAAGCCTAGAGCTTTGTCTCTTCCCCTCACCTGCACAAAACCTCATGCAGGCCCCTTTGCAGATCGGACAGGAAGATGTTGTAGCCCATATCCGTTAAATGGACACCTTCCTGTCTGTAAAGCTCCATCCTTGTCTGCATAATCTTGGGGTGATGTATAATCCGATTACCATAGGAATGCAACCCAATGGCGATTTCTCTATTTACCTTCTTGCGGGCCCGATCCAGGGCCAGTGGGTGTATACCGTTCCTCCAGACCCTTCTAGGAATCAGGTTAGATCACACAATTATTACACCCAGCCAAAGCTGTTGTATGACCTGAAAATCATACAGGGTTTGTAATATCAGGGCTTTACCCTTACAGAAATCCAAATCATTTCCCCCCAGATGCACAATAAGCACCTGTGGGGGACAACGCACCAGACCTTGCTGGAATAATGTGGGCAGGAGGTGCTCCCATCTCATGCCACATCTGCCCAACCACTGGACCTTGGTGCTCCAGCGGAATCTGAGCTGAGATCCAAAAGCAGACTGGGAAGCCCTCCAGCCGGCCCAGAAGAGCATGCCGTGCCCACATATGAGCACATGCACTGGCTTCTGTACATTCCAGAGATCTAAAAAGGAAAAGAACATAAGACATTCACCAAATCCCTAATCCCCTATTGCCCAGGAATTGGCTGAACATAAGAGTGATATTAATTAGAACTCCACTGACCCATGGCACGTACCTCCTAGGATTGAAACCCCAATGCCACCGCAGTGGAAGTGCCACCGATGCGGGATGAATGTGTACCAAAATGAAAAATTCCTAACCCTAAAGCTTGCAAGGCCAATTTGTTATCGCCCCGAACTTGTATTTAGTTAGAGGGGGGGCATCACTATATGTAAACAAAGGTCCGTCCTCAAACTGTCTCACCTGGACGAAGGCTTCTAAGGCCCTAATGAGGCACAACTCAGGAACCGAAGCATTAAATAAATTGGTTCTCTTGCCAAATTCCCTTTGATCCGTTTTGGACATTCTGAGTGTAATACTCACACCCTTTCAAACCTTTGCGCTCAATAAGCCCAGCTGCCTCTGCTTTGCACCCGTGCCGGCCACCCATCTGAGCCTTCTCCAAGCTGCATGCCTCCATTTGCCCCCAAATGCTCACTCCTCTCCACTCTGACACTGCAGAAGTTATTGACGCCTGCGCCCACAGCAGCCAGGTGAGCCACGTGGCAAAGTAGGATGCTACACTGATCTTTGCATCGCAGCCACTAAATACAAAGTGGCCCAGAGCTGGGCGCGGGCACCTAATATAGGATGCGCCGCCCAGCCTCTGGCTGGTGGTGCCACTTCTGCTCAGCCAATGGCTGGCGGGCATGTCTCCTTTCGCCCCACCCCCACCCGCAACAGCCTTCCCGCGGCCATGCAAACCAGATGCGGGGGAAGGGCATTTCACAGCAATGGGTGTACATAGGCATACTGCCTCTGATCCTGGAGGTAGCATATAGCCATCAGTACTAAAAAAAAAATTCTCTGTGCTCTAATTAGTGTCTGGTCAGCACCTCTGCCTCTCATTGTGAGTCCATTTCAGCGTGCACTTTCAAATCAATAGCTGCTGATGTTAGCCTCCTGTCAGCCACCTACTTTTCCAAACTGGCTGGCACAATGCAAGAGCTCCGCTTGTTCCCCCTTGGGCATTCATATTTTTAGCCCCTCCTCAGTCACCTTCACTGTCATCATTAAGCTCAGACACAGCAATATCCTATGTATCAGCACCATTGACAACAGCAGCAGAAGCAGCGGCTCCAAAAAAAAAAAAACCCAGCTGAATCAAACCCATGCATTTGTCCCAGTTACTGAATGAAAGCAAAGATTGATTACTGTCCCAGTAGATTTGAAACACAGAATGAGTGGTGGTTCTAGTGGAGGCTGGGCTTAGAGCTGGAGGAACACTTGCATAGTCTTCAAAGTCTAGC
The DNA here is from genome assembly GCA_029215795.1 of Anniella stebbinsi. Taxonomy (NCBI): domain Eukaryota; kingdom Metazoa; phylum Chordata; class Lepidosauria; order Squamata; family Anniellidae; genus Anniella; species Anniella stebbinsi. The sequence continues at coordinate 55,640,784 of JARDYH010000003.1, forward strand.
CCTTGTTGCACAGGTGAATCTATCTGAGCCCATGCAGCTTTATATTGTTAGGGCGCGATCTGAGAGTTGCTGGGAGAACACAAGCAGGAATGTGGGATTTTTTTCCAATAAATGTTTGCAAATTCCCAAATTTGTGACTACATTTGAAAAATGCATATAGATAGATAGTTATAGATATATAAAATGTGCATTTTGAAATGATTTTTTTCAAAAAGAAAAGACCCAATTTTCATGCTTTTGTCAAGGGGGGAATGCACATGTTTGAAACAGAAGTGTACACTTTCCCCATTTGAACAAGCTGAAAAACAGGTCCGAAACTAAAAAGGGAGTGAGCTGAAATAAACTTTTATTTGATTGTTTGGGGGGGAAAGAGAATTTGGGAAAGCTCAAAAATCATCGGTTCTCCCATCCACACCACCATCAATGAGCTGCCTGGATAGATTGCTCTATCCAAGTATGGGAAGACCATCTTTTATCATCAGGTCATTCCTCTTGAAACATTAAACTGGCCATCCTGGTTTATTAGCCCACTACAGTCAGCAAGCAATAGTCAGCTATAAACTGTAATGCCATGAACTGCTACAATAATTTTGTTTCTTGAGACCACCATTTTAAAAAACGATGAACCCCTCACGAAAATGCCCTGTCTTGCTGGAGAAAAATCAATCACCGAAAAGTATAATCCTGACCCAGCTGCATGAAGCTAATAGATGGATGAAAATTGACATGAGATCAGATTGATTGCTGCAAAGATGGCATGAGCCAAGATCTCGTTGGGCTGCCATTCCGAAAGCAATATTGTAATTTTTAATTTGTGCTTCGCCTAAAGAACTTTTGTTATTAGGCAGTTGATGAAATGAATGAATAAATGAAGCCCCCTTCACACATTATTTGTGTGAAGGAGTTTTCACATGATCATAGGATAGAGAGTCCGCCGTCAAGGACACACCTGCTTCCTCTGCCCCACATCTATGCATTAGAAGCCAGTGTCTGCATAGGTGAAGCTAGAGATGGGTGCGGATTTTCTTTCATTTTTATATACAAGAATTTATCAACATTCACAAATTTCTTCATATTCATGACTTGAGATTTTAAAACAAATGCTAGTATCGAAAAAACAAAGGCCAGATCTACACCAAGGAGGATATAGCACTATGAAAGCAGAATGAAAGTGGTATATGTGGCATGTGTCAATGGGTCCCAACAGTTGTCAATACACTTCAATACCACTACAAAGCAGTAGTGTGATTCCTGCCTTTTATATACTGCTTTCATAGTGCTATATCCTGCTTGGTGTAGATTGGGCCAAAACCGGACAGATTGGTCCATTCAGGCCCAGAACTTTGAGTGCTTAGTTCTTAAAAAGTCCAGGTTCGAATCCCTCTCTATTTAGCCATCTTTGAGGTGTTATATTGAGGTTGCCACCTCTCTTTTTTCCTGGCAGGTTCCTCATCTTTAAGAATTATATGGCAGATAGGTATATCATAGTCCCCTTCATGATGGGAATAGTACCTATTGGGTTCAGACAGTGCAGATGGGTCAGAATTTTGTTTTCTTTCTGGTAAGAATTTAGCAAAATCTCCACATTTCTTCGTATTTGGGACAGAAAGAATTTGAGATTTTAAAAAAAACAAATGCAGGACAAAATGAAACTGATAGATTCATCTATCTCTGGATGAATCCTACATGCTTCATTATTGTAATGGGCTCAAGTTACAGGAAGCCAGATTCCTGGACTGTTAGAGCAATACAACAATGGAACCAATTACTTAGGGAGGCTGTGGGCTCTCACACACTAGAAGCATTCAAGAGGTAGCTGGACAGCCATCTATCAGGTATGCTTTAAAGTGAATTCCTGCACCGAGCAGGGGGTTGGACTCAATGGCCTTATAGGCCCCTTCCAACTCTACTATTCTATGATTCTATGAGGGAAGCAGGGGCTATAGTTCTTGCTGATTTCAAAGGAACTAAATTGGTTTTAACAGGTTCAATACTAAGGTTTAACTGATGAGCTGTGGGCAGCAACCAATGAGTGAGGCGGTGTGCCAGTGAAAACCAAGGGCTGCTTCTGTGGGGCAATTGAAGGATAGAGGGAATTCTCATTGTTGTCTGTAAGTGCAGGGAAAGGCTGAGCCCCCCTCAGTGACATCAGCAGCCCATGCCAGCATTGGGGTACCCCCCACAGTCTGCAACTCTGTGTTTGCATTATGCTGAGGCTCTCTCTGCTGACATTGCTGTCTCCTAGTGTATATAGAGTAAGGGAAGAAATTCCCTTTCCCCATTTTGCCCTCAACAGCAATAGCCAATGGCAGTTCCAAGTGGTAAACCACCACCCCTACCACCTCTGGCAGTGGGTGAGCTTCTCACAAGTGAGAACTGGGTCTTATAGAGCAAGGGCAGAGAACCTCTGGCCCGTGGGCCTAACCTGGCTCACAGAGGTTCCCAAACCAGCTTGTGGAGGGTTGGACACCTTCTGTGGACCTATCCCCCTCCATTTCCTAAGCCCTACCTCCTCCCTAGGCTCAACTGCCTAGGAGGCCAGAAGATCTCCAGTTGAATGATGAACATTGTGCAGGCACACCCCTTTGTTCTCTCTGATCACATGGGAATTTCCTCCATGCACTACTCACACCCAAATGGGCTGTGAGTGACATATGAAATAGGTGCCCAATTTAGCAGGCTCTGGGGCACCAACTCCTGCAAGAGTCGCAGAGAAAGGGAAATGTGTGGGGTGTATGATGTCATGGGAGGGTTGAGACTTTGGTGTATGGCCCCACCCACTATAAGGGGTAAATCCAGCCCCCAGAACAATTCCCCTGTTGTAGGGGAAGGGTGAAGAAAAAAATTGACTTTTTTTTTTTTGCACCATTCAGTCAAATCAGGAATCATAGCTCAGTCGTAGAGCACACACTTTGCATGCAGAAGGGCCCAATCTCTAACTTGCATCTCCAGTTAGAAGGATTGTAGGTAGAAAATGATATGAGAGATTCTGCATAAAATATGGGCTAGATGGACAAATAGCCTGCCCTGACATAAGTCAGCTTCCTGCATGGACTACAATTTGACAAAACACATTTTCAGCTAAATATGGTCACCAACATCTAGCCCTGGGGAAGCTTCATCATTTGCAATGCTCATTCATGGCCATCAGTTATTCCCACTATACAGTAGGGATGGACAAATCTGTCTGTTTTGCTTTCTATTATATATATATATATATATATATATATATATATTTCAGCTATAAGTTAATTCTGTCCTATTCAGAGTGGGTTTGTAATTTCTCCTAACATATGCATTTTTGCATGTGGCTTCCCCTAATATATACCTTTTTGTACACAATTTTTCCTAATGTGCACATTTTTGTATGCATTTTTTAAAAAATGGGATAACTACGTTGCAAAAAGTGCAAAAACTGACAAATAATGGTGTTCCAGTTCACATATTCATTTGAAAGTGTGAATTAGTTCGTTTTGTATTAAAATGTGAACCAAACAAACTTCTCTCCCATCCCTATTACCTGGTACCTTCGTATCAGAGTGGATCCTAAGCCTGGCTTTCTGCCTGAACTGAGAGTTGTACTGGAATTTAGCCTGAGAGAAAAAGCATTTAAGTTGTTGGAAACAGCAAGAAAAGCAGCCTTGAGGCTCCAGTGCTGCTGCTGCTGCTGTTGATTAGGGATGGATATTGCTTTGGGCTAATACTGCCTGCCTGTGTGACTGCACTTGCTGCCTGTTCAATCTCTGTATTTGTAAATGATCACCTATTACAACAATACTGTAAGATCCAGTGCAATCTCTTCCAAAGCAAACTGATGCTGCCAAACGTCTGTTGTGGAAGGTCATTTGGGAAACATTATATTTAACAGTAGCTTCTGAAATACTGCAGCACTGGATGATGGGATATTGCCTTTGACTTCTTATACACAACGGGATTGCCATTGATCTTGAGTTTGTAAGCACCATTTGAGAAAATCCAAAACCCAGAGAATTAGGTACTAGTTTCTATTAGGATAGGAAAGCAAAGGCTTTCTTCTCCTGAAGTATCTTGTAATGAATTTAAAGTTAACCCTTTATAGAGAGAAACACAGGGAAACAGAACACCCAACAGATATGGAAAACCAGTCATTCCACGTGACTAGTTGGATAATTTCGATGAACACCTAAAGCAAGTTTTAGAAAAGAATAGATGGAAACAATGACTAGCACGTAGCAGAAGTGCTGTGGACATTGGCAAGCCTTGTAATGACCTCCTCTATGACTCAGTTTCTTCACACCTTAAAGTAGAGAGAGAAGCTAAAATAAAAGGATTCCAGCTACTCAGATTCTGCCATACCCTTTACCACTGTCTTTTAGCAACTGCCTATAGATACTTGGATAAAAGATGATTGTGCTTGCTGTATCCCAAGGCTGGTAGTAGAAAGTAAGGTTTCCAGTAGGTATGTCCCATTCCTTACAGGGCATTCAGACCTTGAAATATAGGAACAGCAAGATATACAACACATGTATCTATACTAGGCATTTAAATTATTTTAAATAACACATTTGATTATGAATAATAAGGTTTGTGGAAATGCTTGTATGGAATGCTTCCCACAAAATAATGTTTGGAATGTTAAAGGAAAGGCCAAATCAACAAGTTTAAGATCCAGCTCAAAATATTTCCAGAAATCCAACGGGCGTTGCACATTGTACAGTTGCACTCACTACCCATGAGCCAAGCTAAGATTCTATTATTTAATTGAAATATAACCCATTCACACCTTTCCCATTCCTCCCACAACATTTATTGAATATTCAAGTGCAAGTTATTGACTGGATGGACTGAGAGCTTTTGCCATGTCAATGCTTATGTATGATTTCCTTAGTGAATTTATTATTGATCCTATAAACCCTAATGGATCTGGAATGCTGAAGGACTCTTTCAAGTCTGCACTATTGACATCAGAGATTGTGTCTTGTGTTCAGAGGTCTTCCCTCACACCCTTTAAAACATGGTTATTGACAAGAAGATACATCATAACACAACCTCTGGAGATCTCTCAGACTTTTGTGTCAAAGCAGCTTCCATCTAAAAGCATTAGAAGCTTCATCAGATACACATATTATATTTTTAGCCCATATTTCATGTTAAAGGTTATTTTCTTTCAGGGTAGGACATTGCTATTCTCATTATTTATAAACACATTGTTAAATATTCTTCCTGGTAGGGACCCACTTGTTAAACTTAAGGACAGTAATAGTCATTATAGCTTCGAACTAAAGACAAACACATTTAGGGTGACCATATGACAGGAAAAAATGGATTTGTCATGATTTTTTAGTAACAAATCCGAGAAGGGGGAGAAATGATGAAATTTGACAAAAAAATCTGGATTTTTCCCTTCCTCCTCAGCCAAAGGGCAGCTCTACTTTAATGAGAATTAACAAAAATGCTTACAGCTCCACCATTTTTAAAGATAGAGAGATGAAACATGGCACCATAATAGCTTTAAGGAAGGGCTTTAGCCATGCCAAATGTGAAGCAGATCCATTCATCCATTGATTTTTAGGATTTTTAAAAAAAGTTTGAGGTTTTAATTTTTTTAAAAAAAATGTCATTTTTAAAGGTAAAGAGATGAAATTTGGCACCGTGATAGTTCTCGGATAGAGCTTTAGACTTGCCAAGTTTGAAGCAAATCTGTTCATCTACTGATGTTTAGAGATTTTTTTAAAGTTTGAGGTTTTAAATAATTTTATTTTTAAAAAACTTTCATTTTTAAAGATAAAGAAATGAATCCTGGCACCATGATAGACCTCAGGTAGGCTTTATTCCTGCCAAGTTTGAAGCAGATCTGTTCATACACTGGTTTTTAGGAATTTTGTAAAGTTTGAGATTTTAAACTTATTTTTAAAAACAACAACGCTGGAGCCATATCCTTCAAACTCAGGTTGTCAAACCTCCTCTTTAGAGTATTGCACATTGAGAATTTTCAGCCCTTGGCATCAATGAGATCACAAGTTTTTAGCTAAGAAGTGCTGGGCAAGCAGGGCACCTTTCCTGTTGCAGATTTGGTGGGCAGTTGGGCATCTGGAGCTCAGCAGAGGCGAGGCATCCACAGATCAAAATGTGGGAAGGAGAGGTCACTCAAAGCAGCCCACAGGGCAAAGCGGAACAGGCCAGAGGCCTATTTCTCAGAGTTCCACATCATGGGCGATGAAGGGTCATCCTTAGAGAAAAACTCTCACGACCAACAGTGAGGTGCCAGTCGATAGAGAGACTCTCATCTTTGCGGATGTCCTGTTGATGTGGATGTTGGAACCTGCCATGTCATTGCTTTGCTTTACTATCCCTTCCCTTCCATTTCATTTTGTTCACTTTTGAGCTAGGCTCTGTCTGCACTGCTGGCATGCAATGCAGAACGTTTGAAGCACGTGTCGGAGAAAAATAGATAGTTTTGTGGCTTGGGTTGGGTGGCATATCTCTTAGAGACAGAGTTATACTGAAGACACAACTCAGAGATTGCTGTAGCTGAACCCTGAGAGGCTGGCATGCCACACGGAGCCTTTCAAGAGCATCTCAGAATCAAGTGTTAGTGCAAGTGTTGGCTGGTTGGAGGCTTTGGCTGGCATCAGTTTCAGACAGAGTTACAACTCAGAGATGGCTGTAGCTTAGCCCTGAGAGGCTGGCGTGCCACACAGAGCCTTTTAAGAGCATCTCAGAGTCTAGTGTTGGTGCAGACAGAGGTGGCTGGCAGCGGAGTTTTTTTAAAACAAGAGTCACCAGATGTGACCAAGCTATAAGCTGTCACCCTACCCCCAGCCACAGGGTACAAGTGCACAGCCTGGCTGGACTGTTGGGAAACTTTGGCAGAGAGAGGGGGGGATTGTTTGAGGCTGGAAGCTGGAGATGTCAGCTGGCTTGCATAAGGCAGAGAGAGGCCGAAGGCAACTCAGATTCACCTGCAGCTTGGCCCTGAGAGGCTGGCTTGCCACATAGAGTGTTTTAAGAGTGCATCAGAATTGAGCAGGTGTGCAGGAGGAGAGGAGGTGGAGGCAGCTGGTGGTGGAGTTTTTTAAAGTAAGAGTCACCAGACATGACCAAACAATAAGCAGTACCCCTGGCCACAAGTGTGTGGCCAGGCTGGACCATCGGGAGACTTTGGCAGAGAGAGAGAGAGAGAGAGAGAGAGAGAGAGAGAGGTTGGCTCAATTCGGACAACACAATAAACAACTGGTGTGGGGGAAACAATCGTCAGTTGTTTTGACTATTGTGTCATCCGAATGCTGCCATAGTCAACTCAGCGCTGATCCTCATCCACACCACAGTTGATTATTTATTATCATGTTGTGTGGGGAGTGCCCCCTAGGGTTAGGGTTAGGGTTAGTCAACCCACCATTGACTATCGTGTTGTCCGAATTGAGCCATTGTTTGAGGCTGGAGGCTTTGGTTTGAATGCAATGACTTAGAGAGAGAGTCCACAGAGGCTGCACAGACAACCCAGAGACACCTGTTGTAACTTTGTCCTGCGGTGTTGGCAGGCAACGCAGGGCATTAGAAAGAGGGTCTCAGAGTCATGTGTTTGTGCAGGAAGTAGACAGGAGTTCAAAATCTGTATGTGAGAAATGATGCCAACACGCTAGCCTTGAGAAGCTAATGTATATAAGTGAGAAGTGTGAATGGGCGAAGTAGTGTCTGCCGCCCATAACACCCACCCTAATGTTAGCATAGAGAAACTTGTGATAATGATACATAAGGTTAAAAAGAATTGAAATTTAAAAATAAAAAAGCCAGCCAGCCGGCAGCAAGCCCTGTTAAAAGCAGGAGCAGTTTGCAGCGGAATGAGGATACAGTCAGAAAAGATATTTGAGGGAAGGGGAAAATGCATCACACAGAGTCTAGCAAAAGCTTCAAAGTACAGCAAAAGCTACAAAAGTAGGAGGAAGTGAAGTTAATTTCAGATATGTTGTTCTTTATTTCAGTGATTTTAACATGAAGATGTTATGTAGAACAGATTTGTTTTAATTGTGTGCTGTAAAATCAGATATGTGACCTCGGTGCTGGATATGCCCCCTGGGGCCAGACATGTTGGTGGGCATGCTTCCTTGGGAGCCGAGCATGTTGTCCTCCTTTTTGGTTTCCAAAATATGGTCAGCCTAGACACATTATAGTCTTGAATTACACACACACACACACACACACACACTAATTAAATTTAAATACTGAAGAAATATCCATTTCACAGTAATTGTAACAAAAACAAACAGTGGCTGGCACCCATCCCAAAAACTGAAAAGCCGTGGAGAAATTGTGTTTTCACCTCCCTGCATCAATCGTGGCCTTAAAGGCCCTCTTCACCTTTAATGAACAGGGTCTTTAAGGCCATGATTGGCATATGGGGGAAGGCAACGTGCACTTTCTGGGACCTCCGGAAAGTGCACACTTCCCCCGGCCACGCTAACGGCTTGCCAGGAGAATTGCACACTTTCCAGAGGCACTGCAAAGTATGCTTCATTGAGCACTCATCTGGGCTGGCTTCCCAGAACAGGGCCAGATGAGCAAGACTCAGCGAACTCGCAAGGTGAAACCCCTGTGAGTTCTCCAGTCCCTACATGTCCCAGGATCCCTGGCATCTGCAATGTTGCTTCAGCAGGATTTGTAGCAGCAGAGAGGAGATGCAGAAGAAAGAGTTAGGGAGATCTCTCTCTCTCTCTCTCTCTCTCTCTCTCTCTCTCTCTCTCCCCTCCCCCTCCCTCTCCCTCTCTCCTTCTCCCTCTCTCCCTCTCCCTCTCTCTCTCTCTTTGTCACCCCATCTTCACCAATATGGCCAGGTAAATGGGTGTGAGAGGGAGGAGAGAGGTCTCTTTCTGGCTTGGATTACAATCTGAGTCAGAGAAAACTTCAGGACATGTAACTTGACTAGAAATACTAGCAAGGTTTGTGTCAAACTGGGTCTCTCATTCCCCCAACAACCTCCCTCCTTAGGTCATTAAAAGTTTGCTCTGAAACTACCATGTGTGCCTTCTGGCATCACAGAATTCTTACTGAAATTTCTCCGTTCTGGAAGCAAGGAGTTAGTCAAATATCCCACTAAAGGCTGATTCCAACATGGCATCTCTTTTCCCTGAGAAAAATGTTGCAGATGTTTGCACTGTACATGCAGATGCCACAGGGCAGGGATAGTCAGAGCATCCTACATGGGAGGGAGTAATTTTACTTATTTATTTATTATTTCATTTACAGCCCATCCTTTTTTCTCTTACAAGGAACCCAAGGTGGCTTACCCGGTCCTCCTCCTCTCTGTTTTGTCTTCACATTGAGCCTGTACGACATATTAGACTGAGAGTCAGTGATTGGCCCAAAGTCACCCAGTGAGCTTCTTGGCCAAATGGGGACTAGAACCCAGATCTCCCAAGTCCCAGTCCAACACTATAACCCCACTCTCCTCTCCTGCATTGATAGAATGTGTGATGCATTGTTGGTAAACCATAGATACGGTTTTAGTATCTTCAGAAGAAAGCTTAACCCTGAAAGAATAGAATACCAATGTAAAGGTGGTAGAGGGATTTTGCCTGACAAAAATAGCAGTCTAAATATTTTATGTACCTATTTTACATTAAACTTTATATGCCCTCAGGGCAGTTTACAACAGCTTAATAAGGACAATAATTAAAATTCATTTATATTTACCTGACCTTTTTATCTGGGCATTGTGTGATCTGTATTAAGCTGGAAGAAGTAAGCAAGTTCCTCTTACTATCATGATATAGGAAATTGGATATCTTACATGTTTGAACCTGTTTCCAGTACTGAACAGTAACGTGTGAATAAATGCATAGTTGTATTAAGAAGGGGTGGGAAGGATGAAGGATTTCCCTTCAGTGGTGAGAGATGGACTAAATGCTGTACGATTTTGAATGTGTGGTGCTTTCTGGTCATTTCCATTAACACTCTTTAAAGTGCTCTGCCTCCTGCTCTAAGATTCCACACACAACTGGTCGCTGTAATGAACATCATACAAGAATTAACTTGAAACGGGTTTTCCATCAGTTGGGTTGAGTCCTTGCTCCATTAGTCACTGCACCTATGGGGAAAGGCATTGGCCTTTCTGAACCCAGACCTTTACTAAGTCTTGGCTGCCATGGCCTGCCTCATCCCTATATAATCGCTATATAATTTTTGCTAGTGGACATTATGCAACGAATGATTCCTTAGGATTGATTTTCCCATGACTGAAGTATGTGCATATGTTTTAGTGCATTATTAAAGGAGGATGCTGTTGCATTCATGTCCTGCTTGTGGATTTCCCACAGGCAGCTGGTTGGCTACTCTGTGAACCGAGTGTTGGACTAGATGGACCTTGGTCTGATCCAGCATGGTTCTTCTTATGTTCGTATTGCTCTATGTAGTTCTGTTATTTTCTTTCATTTCTAATCTTGTTTTTATTGTATGTCACCATGAGCACTCAGTTTCTAAGTAGAAGGGTGACTTACAAATGTTTTAAAGAACAAAAAATAAAGCACTTACAATATGGAACCTAAATGCCACATTTTATTCTTTTCTTTCTCTTGGAAATGCAAGTCTTTGCCTGCTACCTCTTTCTCTCTCTCTCTCCACTCCTCTTGTCATTTTTGATGATTTGGTATTCTATGAGATACCTGTACCTCAAACACTAATTTCTATGCATAGTGGTGAGCACCACATGTATGTAAAAGGGACTGATGTAGTAAAACCATACTTGAGATACCTCACATTCTACAGCCCCATTCAGACAAAATGGTCACACATTGATTCATCATGTGAGCATTTCATTTTGAATAGGGCTTATGCTTCTGAGAGATCTAGCAAATAATGTTCTATAATTCGTTTTTTAAAAACAAATATTCTGGTGCATGATTTTACTTTTTATTCACATCTCCATTTTAGAGATGAACAGCATAAATAGATAAGTCAATACTCACTGATTTCAACATGGAAGTAAGCCATAACCTAATTAGATGCATTCTCATGAGCCTAGCAAATCCTGAAGTGTATGCAAATAATTTATTCAATTTATGTCTGGAGACTTTAAAATATACATGACTGAACAAAAGTTTAACCTTTTTTTATATTGCTTATTAAATGGAAATCTGAAAAATTAAAGCCTCCCAGAACATCACAATTTCTTTAAGTTTAATACAAATAATGTTTCTAGCATTCAGCTCACGGATCTAACAGATAATTTCAGCCTTCTGCTTTGCTGAAAGCATAAAAGCATCCCCCCATGCCCCCTTTTTATTGAGGCACCTGCACACCATAATGGATTTAGTACGTATCACTATGCAGAAGCACAAAAGGACTCTGAACTAAATAGGGGGCCATTGTCAGTTTTCGATGTCTCACCTTGGTATTCTCAAAGCTTCTTCCCTTTTCCTTTCCAGTAAGAGGATGGTGTGGGCAGGGGAGGGGCAGAAGTATGATCTGCACATAAAAACAAAAAGACTCTGCTAAGAAGTTTGGAAAGATGGGGAATAGTTAAGTAAACAATAAGCTTTTGTGAGTGCCCCTGCTCAAATGCTTGCAGCATCTTCATGGTAAGTGATTCATCTCTGTCCAGGGTGTGCAATGGCTGAGAACTGTGATCCCTCAAAGACTGAAGTCTCCAGTGACAGTGACTCTGGAAAGGCATCAGAACCAGTTTCTGGTCCTTCTGATGTGGGGCCCACTGCGTCAGACCCCTTGTCTTGTCCACACACTCTCCAGGAGGTGCCACTATCCTCTGACTCTGAGGAGTGGATGTCAGACTCCTCTAGTGAAATGGGAGACTCTGGGGAGAAATCCCAACTGGCTCCCTTCTTCTCCAACCTTCATTCCCTAGGAAAAGTCAACACTTTGAGGAAAAGACTGCTGCCCCTTTAATGGCCAGGTGCAGTACCTGAAGAGGTGGCGTTTCCAGAGAGATTCTCCTAGCTTGACTATAAATGCCTGCCATTTGCTCTCAGATGCTACTGGAGTAACTCCTAGCTCCAGGACTGCTGATCAAGGTCCTGAAAGTAGTTCTACATACTGAGCATCTGAGAGTCAACTGTTGCCCAGGACACATTATGGATTCCCTGATGGAATATGACAGGATGTTCAAGGAAACTGTAGGTAGTCCAAAAATACAACTCCTAGATCACTAACTGTGATTGGCCATAGGGGACACATCTCATCAGTTCCTAGGAGTGTTATTAAGTCTGGCCTTTAGGGCAGAAGTCCAGAACTCCATTCAGCAGAATGACTAGGTGGCCCTTCCAAACAAAGGAAGGTTGGCTTGTGCCATTTTGAAGTTAAGGGTGTAATCCCGTGCATGTTTAAATGGAAATTAGTCCTACAATTCCCAGCAAATCCTTGCCAGCCATGCTGGCTGGGGAATGCTGGGATTGAAGGACTTATTTGTATCTAAACATGCATGGGATTGTACCTGAAGTGATCATAAAGGATGACTACCTCTCATATGATACTGCCTAGGCTGACCATATGAAAAGGAGGACAGGGCTCATGTAACTTTAACAGTTGTAGAGAAAAGGGAATTTCAGCCAGTGTTATTTGTAGGCAGTTAATTCCTGGTGAAATTCCCTCTTCATCACAACAGTTAAAGTTGCAGGCACTACACTAGAGTGACCATATACAAAAGAAGGTAGGGCCCCTGCAACTGTAACTGTTGTGATGAAGAGGGAATTTCACCAGGAACTAATTGCATACAAATGACACTGGCTGAAATTCCCTTTTCTCTACAACTGTTAAAGTTACATGAGCCCTGTCCTCCTTTTCATATGGTCAGCCCAATACTGCCTGAATGTTGCAGTCATGATGACCTTTCCCAAGCCCCACACCGCTGCTGCCTTCTGAGGTGAGGTGGGCGATGATGACCCATGATTGGGCCTTCTTGGTTGTAGAGTCCCAGCTGAGGAATGCCCTTTTTAGGCCTGTCTTTTTTATTTTAGATTTATTTTACTATTTTCCTGACTTAATTTGATCTGTAATAGTTTTATTTCTTATTTGTTAACCACCCTGGGATTTTGCAAACTAAAGGGTCTCGTAGAAATGCTTATATAAATAAAAACAAACATTTGATGGCCACCTGTGGCTACAATATTAGTTACATTTGGACATCAAGCACAACCTTCACTATGTTCACACACAAAAATGGCTACAGGATTCTTCTTACCTTGCTATTATTTTTCAGCAAACAGTCATATACTGTAAATCTCTAATTGTGCATTTAAGTAATAATGATCAACCTTCAGGGTATTTCCTGAGAATTAATGACCAGGGGTGGGTGAGATGTTTAATAGCCTGAAGTACAGCCAAAGGCCATTAAGCAGAGTCAGACATTTAACCACTTAAGCATTGCTGAGCATTCTGGATACATAAGTCTGACATATAAACAGGTATATTTTCCTATGTAGATAGATAAATCACTTTAAAACACCCAAGGTCACTGGACAGAATTGGACAGAATGGCCACATTACCGACAGTAATGAGGATATTCTGAACCAGCAAAAGCAATAGGTAGTGAAAGGGATGTGTGGATGTGTTTTTAAAAAAAACCATGTGTGATTTGGAAAATACACCCTCAAGAACACAGGAAGGGCTCCCATGGGTCAGATCAAAGATAATTCAGTGTCCTCTTTCCCACAGTGACCAATTAATTGCCTTTGAAAAGTGCCCCCACCCCACCCCAAGCAAAGAAATAGCCCTCTTACACTGTTGTTCCCTTTTAATTGATCCACTTTGCTATGCTGACCATATAAAATCCAGGTCAGGGCTCATGTAACTTTAACAGTTGTAGAGAAAAGGGAATTTCAGCCAGAGTCATTTGTATGCAATTCGTACCTGGTGAAAGTCCCTCTTCATCACAACAGTTAAAGTTGCAGGGGCCCTGCCTTCTTTTGTATCTGGTCACTCTAGTATAGTGCCTGCAACTTTAACTGTTATGATGAAGAGGAAATTTCATCAGGAACTAACTGCATACAAATGACACTGGCTGAAATTCCCTTTTCTCCACAACTGTTAAAGTTACATGAGCCCTGACCTGGATTTTATCTGGTCACCCTACACTTTGCTTCTGAATCTGGAGATATTCTTAAATAATTCAGAAATGGAAAAGCAAACATCGTAACTATCCATCTTCTTACCTCAATGATCTTTTGCCAAGCTTCCCCAACCCCTGTTATAGATTGCATTTCATATTCACTGACATTGTGATACCCTTCTTTCTGTTGATTAAAACTGCAATAGTAAACATACTTAATTGGGAGTAAGTCCAAATGAAAATTGTGGACATTTTTCCTAAGTAAATATGCATAGGATTGCACTTTTAAAATACAAACATATATAGGCTGACCATATGAAAAGGAGGACAGGGCTCATGTAACTTTAACAGTTGTAGAGAAAAGGGAATTTCAGCCGGCATCATTTGTATGCAATTCGTACCTGATGAAATCCCCTCTTCATTACAACAGTTAAAGCTGCAGGGGCCCTGCCTTCTTTTGTATCTGGTCACTCTAGTATAGTGCCTACAACTTTAATTGTTGTGATGAAGAGGAGATTTCACCAGGTATTAATTGCAAACAAATGACACTGACTGAAATTCCCTTTTTTCTACAACTGTTAAAGTTACATGAGCCCTGTCCTCCTTTCCATATAGTCAGCCTAAACATATACAAAATAAAAATAAAAATGACAATAACACACATACTGTGCGAGAGGGTGAAACAGAAGCTGCACTGGGTGCAATGGAGGCTGTGCAGGGCATGGGGGCTTAGTGTTAATTAGGGTGACCATACAAAAAGGAAGAACAGGGCTCCTGTATCTTTAACAGTAGTATAGAAAAGGGAATTTCAGCAGGTGTCATTTGTATGCATGCAGCACCTGGTGAAATTCCCTCTTCATCATGGCAGTTAAAGCTGTAGGGGCTGTACTAGAGTGACCAGATATAAAAGAGGGCAGGGCTCCTGCAGCTTTGTGATGAAGAGGGCATTTCACCAGGTGTTGCATGCATACAAATGACACCCACTAAAAATCCCTTTTCTATACAACTGTTAAAGGTACAGGAGCCCTGTCCACCTTATTGCACATGCTTTTCCATCCATCATCACTAGAGACAAGATGCATCCACTCACATAGTGGCCAGGTTTGCACAATCACAGTAGGGTAAATAAGCCACAGTACTCTATTTCCCTCACTACATGTGCAGGTTGTAGGCCGGGGTGAGGGATTTGCATAATTACCCTCGCCAGAGCAGCTTGCTGTGTTGTGCAAACCTAGCGAGGGTTTGCACAACACCCAGAACCCATGAGCTATTTTAGGGACTAAAAATAAGGGATTTTAACAGAATTGGTGGCAGTGAAAAAAAGGTTAGCTTGTGGAACTCTGAATTGTAGTGGCAGAGAGTTCTTAAACTTTGAAAAAGAAACTTTGGCTGTAAATAAGAAATACTGGAGAGGTTTCTTCAGTGCTGGGGGGAGAAAAAAGCCCCCACTGCCGCCATCTCGAGTATCCAAGGCAATAACCCTGTGTGCACCAGTTGCTGGGGTCATGGGTGGGAGGGTGCTGTTGCACCGTGTCCTGCTTTGCTTGTCCCTGGCCAACAGCTGGTTGGCCACTGTGTGAACAGAGTGCTGGACTAAATGGACCCTCGGTCTGATCCAGCATGGCTCTTCTTATGTTCTTATGTTCAGCTATGGGGAAAGTGCTCCTTCACTGGGCAATCCCACTTATGGGGTTTCTTGTTTACAGCAAATGTAAACAAATAAGTCTCTCAAGAGTTCCACAAGCTGACACCTTTCTGCTGCAACCAGTTCCTTCCATTTGGTGGATATTTTTTTCTGGAGTCTGGTATTGAAAAATCTGGAAATGTTGCCACATTTGTTGCTAAATGAGAAGAGGAAATGTGCAGGCATAACCCAGTTCAAAACAGAAGAACTTTTTTGAAATATACATCCTACTCCATGGATACTGAAGCTATAGTCACACAAGTGTAGCTGGGAACTTCTGAGGTTACCCTGAATCTTGGCATAATTGTGTTAAAGGGTACAAAAGCTGTCACACCACACAGTGATACACTGATTTGCAAGAAATCTCACCCATGTATGCGTACCACACAGTGATACACATGCATGGGTGAGAATTCTTGCATATCTGGCAACCATGGGAATGTGTAGTAGCATTACACTGTAGTACTAGTAGTAGTAGTATCAGTAGTAGTTTCATAGATGACCATGCTCCAGTGAACTAGGGAATCAGTCAGTTGAAAGGCAAATCATCTACTAGTCCTGCCCTAAGAGAGGCCAATATCAAAAGCAAGGGTGAACAGCAAGTAGGCCTCCAGATGTTCTGGAATTCAACTTCCAGCATTCCTGACCATTGACTATGCTGGCAGGGGCTTCTGGTGAGTCCAAATCATCTGAAAATCTATCCACTGCTCACCCTGATCTAAAGTATGCCCAGTTAATGCTTCTCTAACCTGTTTTTTAAATCCTCTGAGAAATTAAGATTTCAGACCCTCCCTGTGAATCTTCAGCCATCGCAGTTCAGGATTTGGCAACCTGGTGCCCTCCAGATGCTTTGGACTACAAACTGTTATCATTCCTGACCATTGGCCATGCTGGCCAGGGCTGATAGGAATTGTAGTTTCCTGTTGTTTAATGAACCGTTTATCGTTCTGTCCTCTGCTTCTTTCCCACATGCATTTAAATCAGGGGGTGCAGAACTTCAGGCTTGGTGGTCAAATTCAGCCCTCCAGGGTCCCCAATCCAGTTCTGGGGGGGTCCCCCAAAAGGCCATGCTCCTTCCCCTGCCTACCCTGTCCCAAACGCTAAACTTTTGTGCCATTTTCCCCTGTTCTAAAAGATTGAAATGCATCTACACAGTCCTTTGGAACGTTTTAAATAGTATTTTAAAACATTCCAAATAGGTGCATTCTAAAATGTCTTAGGCCACATTACTGAGTACTCACGTTACAGGAGAAAACTTCTTCAGTCTTTAAAGCGGTGTGTGCAGTCACACACTCTTCTGTCCTGTCTAGGGTGACCAGATTTTGGAAAGCAAAATCCAGGTCCAAAATGGCCACCACACCAAAACAGCCCCCCGAACATAAAATAAAAAAATTTAAAAGGCCGCCTGCCATGCGGCCAACAGACACCCCTGCCACCCCCACCAGAAACAACCCCCCCCCACCAAGCCACCTGCCCCCCCCAAAAAAACCCAGCCCGGACCTACCGGGTCCTCTGCTGCCACCGCCGATCTCCTCCATTGCCGCGTGACCCCCTGTAGCCCCCTCACCCTTCTTGCCCTGCTCCTGGGCTCCCTGGAGGTACCTGAGGAACAGCAGCAGCACGCAAAGGAGGAGGAAGAGCCTGCTTTAAAATGCCCGCGCTGCTCCCTGGCCTCAGCAGGAAACAAGTGCTCAGCATTAGGGAGCGTCAACAAATTCCTTGTCTGGTGGCTAAAGCAGTTAGACACCAGACAAGGAATTTGTTGACACTCCCTAACGCTGAGCACTTGTTTCCTGCTGAGGCTGGGGTGCAGGCCGGAAAGAAGTGCTCAGTGTTAGGGAGTGTCAACAAATTCCTTGTCTGGTGGCTAAAGCAGTTAGCCACCAGACAAGGAATTTGTTGATGCTCCCTAATGCTGAGCACTTGTTTCTTGCAGAGGCAAGGGAGCAGCGTGGGCATTTAAGGGCGGGACGAGAGCTGATCCTTTCCCCGGTTTGCTCCCGCAGTCCCCCTGTCGGCCCGGATTGCCCCAGTTTTCCCGGTTAGGACCGGGAAATCCAGGGCAATCTGGTCACCCTAGTCCTGTCTCTTTCTCTTTCGTTTTTACAGTGAGTTTAGGGCAAGGCATTGTGGGTGTTGTAGTTCAGTCACTACTTCCTCCTTTGTTCCTCTGTCATAAGTAGTAAGGAGTATGACCTCACATCAAACTCGAAACCATGCCCCTTTTGAAAAAATGACAGTTGCGCCGCCCAGGAAGTCCCGCCTTAGCGGGACCGGAAGTCCCGCCCTTAGCGGGGACCGGAGGTTCCACCCCTAGTGGGGCCGGAAGTGAGTTCATGGAACAGCGTGTCATGTGACCACCCCCCAGTGATCACGTGACCCATGGGGTCATGTGACCCCAATACCATTTTAGGCGGGGTTTCAAACCGCTCCCAGATTGGCCCAGAGGGGTCATGTGACCCCTCTAACAACTCCTCAGGCTACCGCGGACCAATAGAAAGCGGTTGTAGAGCTGTAACTCTACCCCCTTTGGCACAGGAACAAAAGAAGTCATTGTTGGCATGCCCAGACAAGTTTTTCCTGCGGTGAGAGCATGGCGGCAAGTTTTTCCTGCGGGGAGATCGTGGATCCTAGCACACCTAGAGACACTTCAGCAATACCGGCCACGGTACCTGTGAAAATTCAATACAAACAGACGAAAACTGCACAAGGGAAATGCACAACAAATGACCCGTGAAAAAGGTATCACAGTTCTGTAGAGGATGTTTTCCCCCCATGTAAATTTCGATACGAGGAACGCGTCGAGATACCCCAACGATATGCTGATCTCCACCATGAGCAAGACGAGACAACCCAAACATGTGATGCTCTCCAGCCATGTGCTGATCTCCACCAGGAATGCGTCGAGACTCCACAGATGTGGTACAATATTTTGGAATTCATCTCAGCAGAGAATGCTGAACCAATGGTAAAAAATTTACATCTTTCTTTCAGCATGTGTGTGCAAGAGGTTTCTGTCAGTATCAATATGTGTATGTACTTCTATTTATAGGTATCATCTTTGAATAGTGCTGCTTCAGAAAATACAGGGGGAATGGCAGCTGTGGATTTGACCATATCTGGAGATGATCACAGACAGGTATTTAATCATTTTTCTAAAAATATTAAATTTAATATGAAAACATATTGTGTATTTTAAGATTAACTACTAATATTGTGTTAAATTGTTTTTAGGAATCAGATCTTACCATTGATCAGCCAGGACATGTTCTCATGAGGAGTATCCTAGGGCCACACACTGATTTCGATACCTCTTCCACGCGCAAACAGAGGAAATTGATGCTGTGTATTGTGAGAAGTGCTGTGTTTGGGATTCTTAGACATTGTTTAAATAAATATCTCAGGGACACGTGTCTCAGTTGCCAAATCGAGGCAAAAGGTCAATCCTCGCATGAATGCTTAACTTGGCCAAAAACTGTCATTTCAAGAAAACTTAGAGTTGTATGTGGAAAAATATGTTTCAAGAGCGTTCTCCATATTGTAATTTTAATAGCATATATTTTGAACTGTTTACTTTTAACACAGGTAGAGGTTGATGAGGTTTTAGTTTTGATTACAAAAATAGGCAGATCCCAGAATTCCTTAAAGCATATGAACCAAATACTAAAAAAAAGTGATGAGCGCATGTTAAACCACGTTATGGAAGTTATTAAAAGTAAGCCCTATAAACAGTTTTTTCAGCTGTAGAATTAAGTGCTTAAAAATGTCTGAATAGCTGTAATTAAAAAGCTAACTGTTTTTGGAAAAAAAAATTGGACTACATGCCCCATCTCTGTGCCTTGGGTAAAAAGCAAGACTCTGTACATGTTTTGGGTTGTCTCTCTGCTGAATAGCTGTAATTAAAAAGCTAACTGTTTTTTTAAAAAAAAAAAAATCGGACTACATGCCCCATCTCTGTGCCTTGGGTAAAAAGCAAGACTCTGTACATGCTTTGGGTTGTCTCTCTGCTGAACAGCTGTAATTAAAAAAGCTAACTGTTGTGTAAATAATAAAAAAGCAGACACTAATTGCATACAAATGACACTAGCTGAAATTCCCTTTTCTCCACAACTGTTAAAGTTACATGAGCCCTGACCCGGCTTTTATCTGGTCAGCCTACCCCCTCCCATGTTCCCCAGCAACTGGTGTACATAGGCATATTGCCTCTGATACTGTAACTCCCATGTTCCCCAGCAACTGCTGTAGCCTACCCATGTTCCTCCCATGTTCCCCAGCAACTGGTGTAGCCTACCCATGTTCCCCAGCAACTGGTGTACATAGGCATATTGCCGCTGATACTGTAACTCCCATGTTCTCCAGCAACTGGTGTAGCCTACCCATGTTCCTCCCATGTTCCCCAGCAACTGGTGTAGCCTACACATGTTCCCCAGCAACTGGTGTACATAGGCATATTGCCGCTGATACTGTAACTCCCATGTTCCCCAGCAACTGGTGTAGCCTACCCATGTTCCTCCCATGTTCCCCAGCAACTGGTGTAGCCTACCCATGTTCCCCAGCAACTGGTGTACATAGGCATATTGCCGCTGATACTGTAACTCCCATGTTCCCCAGCAACTGGTGTAGCCTGCCCATGTTCCTCCCATGTTCCCCAGCAACTGGTGTGGCCTACCCATGTTCCCCAGCAACTGGTGTACATAGGCATATTGCCGCTGATACTGTAACTCCCATGTTCCCCAGCAACTGGTGTAGCCTACCCATGTTCCACAGCAACTGGTGTACATAGGCATATTGCCGCTGATACTGGATGTAACTTGCTTTTGGGGTAAAAAGCAAGACTCTGTACATGTTTTTTACTTGGCTTTTTGTGCTATTCACTTCGTTGGGAATGGCGGAGCACTGGAAAAAGTACTTATAGAAAAAAGCAGGCTGCTCGTTTCTGGAGGAGATGTGTTTTATCTATTCAATGGGAATGGCGGGAACCCAGCAAAAAGGGAAGAGACACATCAGAGGCGGGGGAACAGACAAAGGTGGGGTGGGGAGTCATAAAAAGCAGCCATTGGCTCATTCAAAAATAAAATAGCCAATAATGAGAGATAGTCAGCCAGCGGGAAATCCAACCAATAGGGAGAGAGCTAAGCAGAGGGTGGGCAGATTAGTTGAACAAAGAAAGCGAGGAAGACGCACACACATGCATGGCGTAGGAGGAGGAAGCATGGCCCGTTGGGACGGGGGATGCGATGGAATCTTGGAAGATTTCTGGGACGACTGGACCATAGATATACAAAGAAAAAAATTTGAAGGTAGGTAGGCATGGGTTTTTTCTGAGCTGGGGGTGGTACTTGAGAGATGTATTCATCGCTTATGGATTAAATTCTGGGATGTTTTAAGTTCTGTGTGTGTGTGGGGGGGGGGGGTGGAATTGGTTTAAACTGTGCAGCTTTTGGGTCCTTCCTCTTTCTCTGTGAGCCTGGAGGGGAGATGTATTAAACCGTGCAGCTTTTGGGTCCTGCCTTTTTCTCTGTGAGCCTGGAGGGAGATGTATTAAACCGTGCGGCTTTTGGCTGGAGGGAAATGTATTACTTAGAAGGAAAATAGAATATAATGCCACTTGTAAAGGGATGGGAAACTCCTTCTCTGGGAAAGAAGGGGTTAGGGATACAAGCCATTTAAAAATTGGCTTTCCATCTCTGTGTGTTGTTTTACTGTGGCATATCTCTCGGTGTGTGTGTGTGTGTGTAATAATAATTAAAGTAAGTCAGAGAGTTTTGTTTAAAAGTTTAACCACCACATGGGGCACCATGGATCAGTTTTTCTTCCCCTTGTTCTTTCCTTGTTGCTTTACAGAGAAGCAAAGACCGTTGCTTATCTGCAAAGGGCTTATGATGAGGGTGGGTAGGTGGAGCCGGGTGGTTATCTTTTTTTGGCCAGGCACCCCCTTGGCTACTGGGTGGGGCAACCATTTTATCACATGACCCCTCTGGGCCAACAATATTCTGTTGAGGCGGGACCCAAAATGGCATACAATATGTTTTAAAAATGTGGTTTCTGGGGTGAGCCCTCATTTTCCCCCCTGAAATCCATCTCAAAACAACTTCATCAGCTCACTGTGAGTATAAACCCTTCTGGCACAAGAACCATTGGGGAGAGGTGGCTGATAAATATATTATTATTATTACAATTTAAATACATCTAACTAGAATATAAGCCCCCATTAAGTTCAATAAGGTTATGTGTGTGTTTTAAATGCCCTGTGTTTTATTATTATTATTATTACAATTTAAATACGTCTACCTAGAATATAAGCCCCCATTAAGTTCAATAAGGTTATGTGTGTGTTTTAAATGCCCTGTGTTGTATTATTATTATTATTATTATTATTACAATTTAAATACGTCTACCTAGAATATAAGCTCCCATTAAGTTCAATAAGGTTATGTGTGTGTTTTAAATGCCCTGTGTTTTTTATTATTATTATTATTATTACAATTTAACTACGTCTACCTAGAATATAAGCTCCCATTAAGTTCAATAAGGTTATGTGTGTGTTTTAAATGCCCTGTGTTTTATTATTATTATTACAATTTAACTACGTCTACCTAGAATATAAGCTCCCATTAAGTTCAATAAGGTTATGTGTGTGTTTTAAAGTCCTTCTATTGCTGATCTTAATAGTAATTCAAAAGCCTGTTATGCAGTAAAAGCTTGCTTGTGCCATGTGCTTCCCACCCTCTACCCCCACCCCCACCCCCCACCCCCACCCCACCCTTTTTTATTTTTAACAGTACACCACAAAAGTAGCCAAAAGTTTCCAGAATATTTATTTTTATACTGTTATGCAGGATATATTAACCATTTTAGGGAAAAATAATTTCTGCAGGCCCAAAGTATATATATTTTTTGTCACATTGTAGAGGGACATCCATGGTTTTTTGTCTTCAAATTTAGCAAGAAATCCCAGCTCCTGGAATAAGAATTAAAATAGTATTTAGCCAGAATACTATAAGCTGTATTTTAAATACATTATTACAATAGCTTCATGCTCCCATCCCAACCCCCCCATACAGCCACCTAGCTAAGAATTTTTAAAAAAATGTTAAACTCACCCAGCCACCATTTTCAAGAATCCACGTTGTTTTAGTGGTGATTATATACTCTGTGATAAATTTAGCAAAATTTTCCCTGTTTTCGCTCGTCTGCAGGTTCTTTGCAATCAGGCCTCCAAACAGAAAAATGGTTAAAATCCAGGTCCAAAATGGCCACCACACCAAAGCAGCCCCCCGAACATAAAATAAAAAAATTTAAAAGGCCGCCTGCCATGCGGCCAACAGACACCCCTGCCACCCCCCACCAGAAACAACCCCCCCACCAAGCCTTCTATTTCATGCCTTTAGCTCACATCTGATGTTTTCCCCTTTTAGATTTCGAGACGCCAGCAGATATTGGAAATGAAGAACCTGAAGGTATATTTTCTATGTTTTTTCCTGTCTTGGTTTTACGTATGTGCGCATATACTGTTTATTTTGTTGGGTTGGGAAGACTCTTAACTTTACTACTTACTATTGTGTTCCATGGGATAAGAAATTGTATTCTAAAATGGGGCAGGCAGATGCAGGTGAGCGGGTGGGCAGGAGAGACATCTCCTCTAGCTAGCCAGCATTTCTCTGGTCTCTCCAGGGCGGGGGGAAAAAGGATAAGGGCAGGCAGCCATTTTGAACAAACCACCCCCATTTAAAATGGAGGGAGGTTTGTGATTGTGCCTATTGGAATGAAACCTCCTAAAAGCTCTTCCTTTTTGCCACAGCAGCCTCCAGAAGCAGCAGAACTCCCAGTGCGGCGGAATCCATAGAGCACGCAGATGTGAGGTCAAGAAATGTCCAGCATCCTGCAGCAGCACTGAGTAAGTTCAGGTCTAATTTCTGGGGTCAGAGATCATGGAAGGAAGGGAGTTCCCAATGATCTAGGCTGGGTTTATGGGGGGGGAGGGGGAAAGGGGGCCATTGGACACAACATTGTGGTGCATGGGACAAGAAATTGTGGTCTATGGGAGGGATTTCAGCCAGTGTCATTTGTATTTATTTATTTATTTATTACATTTGTATACCGCCCCATAGCCGAAGCTCTCTGGGCGGTTTACATAGGATTAAAAACAATTAAAAACAATATACAAAAATTAAAACAGCAAAAACATACAACATACACACAATCTATACATTTAAAAACCACATCAACACTTCAAAAACTACAAAAACAAAGCAAAACAAAACAAACCCAGGCTCCTCAGATATTGCCAAATGCCTGAGAGAAGAGGAAAGTCTTGACCTGGCGCCGAAAAGATAACAATGTTGGCGCCAGGCGGGCCTGGTCGGGGAGATCGTTCCACAATTGGGGAGCCACCACAGAGAAGGCCCTCTCTCTTGTTGCTGACCTCCGAGCCTCCCTCGGAGGAGGCACTCGGAGGAGGGCCTTAGATGTTGAACGTAGTGTTCGGGTAGGTTCATGTCGGGAAAGGCATTCCATCAGGTATTGTGGTCCCAAGCCGTGTAAGGCTTTATAGGTTAAAACCAGCACCTTGAACCGGGCTCGGAAACATACAGGCAGCCAATGCAAGCAGGCCAGAGTAGGTCTTATATGTTCGAACCTACTGGTTCCAGTTATTAATCTGGCTGCTGCATTTTGCACAAGCTGCAGCTTCCGAACCACCTTCAAAGGCAGCCCCACGTAGAGTGCATTGCAGTAATCTAACTTGGAGGTTACCAGAGCATGGACAACTGAAGCCAGGTTATCCCTGTCCAGATAGGGACGTAGCTGGGCCACCAACCGAAGTTGGTAGAAGGCACTCCGTGCCACTGAGGCCACCTGCGCCTCAAGTGACAGAGATGGTTCTAGGAGAACCCTCAAGCTACGAACCCGCTCCTTCAAGGGGAGTGCAACCCCATCCAGAACAGGTTGAACACCCTCCATCCGGTCAGCGGAACCACCCACTAACAGCGTCTCAGTCTTGTCTGGATTGAGCTTCAGTTTATTAGCCCTCATCCAGTCCATTGTCACAGCCAGGCACTGGTTCAGCACATCCACAGTCTCACCTGATGAAGATGAAAAGGAGCAATAGAGCTGCGTACTGATGACAACGCACTCCAAAACTCCAGATAACTGCTGAAATTCCCTTTTTCTCTACAGCTGTTAAAGTTACATGAGCCCTGACCTCCTTTTCATGTGGTCAGCCCTGCCCTCTTTTGTATATGGTCACTCTAGTATACTGCCTGCAACTTTAACTGTGGTGATGAAGAGGGAATTTCACCAGGAGCTAATTGCATACAAATGACCCTGGCTGAAATTCCCTTTTTCTCTACAGCTGTTAAAGTTACATGAGCCCTGACCTCCTTTTCATGTGGTCAGCCTAGGCAGGCAGCCATTTTGAACAAACAAACAACCCCCCTATTTAAAATGGAGGTTTGTGATTGTGCCTATTGGAATGAAACCTCATTAAAGCTCTTCTTTTTCTGCCATGGCAGCCTCCAGAAGCAGCAGTACCACCAGTGCGTTGGAATCCAGTGAGCACGCAGATGTGAGATCCAGAAATGTCGACCCTCCTGCAGCAGCACTGAGTAAGTACAGCCGATGTTATTTGCTTGATAAAGTTTCAGTCCTGCAATTCTTATAAATGTGTGAAAGGACATTCTCATCTTCAGGATGAGGGTGCAAGAGAACCCATGGGACATGCTGGACATGTAATAAATGATTTTTCAACACACTAAACTTGGCCCTTTCCCTTCAGGTACAGATGAAGGAAGGTGCCATCCCATCCCAAAGGCAGCACTCTCGCCTGCAACCCGCCTGGAAATGGCCAGAAACAGAAGACCCCCACGCAGCAGAGACACAGACCGCATTCTGGAGCATGCCTCTGCACACAACGCAAACCTCTTGCAGATGCATGAGAAGATGCATGAGCAGATGTTGCAGAGAAATGACCAGATGTTGGAATATATGAAAACAGAAGATGCAAGGGACCAAAGAAATCAAGATGCCCTTCTCAGAATTCTAGAAAGACAATGTGTCACGATGGAGAAGCTTGTGACGGTGGTGCAACGGGAAGAACAGGGAAGATCAACCCATACAGCCAACCCATCATCAACTAGCCATGGAAAACGCCAGCCAATAAAAAGACGGTTGGCAATTGACAGTATGGAGGGGACCAGCTCTAAGCCAAATGACTTAGGTCGGAACTCAGGAGAGGGTGAGGGTAGAAAATGCATGGCTAAGAAGAAAGGTAAAGTCAGGGTGCCAACAACCCCAGTTAGTGGGCACTTGTCCTAGGGAAAGTAACTCTGCCCAGTTGCAAAATACCCTGCAGACAGTAAATCCCCAGAATGACATTTTAACCAAAGACTTGGACGAATCACTGCTCCCGTGCTCCCATACAGTACCTCCACAGCGCTCATCATCACCAGTTCAAGGTGAGCCAAGCGTAAAGCGCACGGCAAGGGAGGATACATGTTTTTTTGGGACATTTATGTTACTGTTAATATCGTGTTAATACTGTTGTTATTTGCTGTTAATTATGTTATTTTTTGCTGTTAATTGTGTTATTGTTATTTGCTGTTAATTATGTTATTTTTTGCTGTTAATTATGTTATTGTTATTTGCTGTTAATTATGTTATTTTTTGCTGTTATTTATGTTGTATTTAACCATTAAAATATAGTTTTCATATCTCACTGTTTGGTTGGGACTGTGCTTCCTATCTATTATTAAAACACTTAGGCATCCCTCCTTAATACTGCACCAACTTGAAAATGCTAAGGAAAACCAAAACAATGTTTAAGTAACAAAAATAATGATTTATTTTTTTAACATATCTTATTTACAACTATTTACAATTTCTGGAGGATGCGGTCCAGCTTCTCCTCCATGGAGGACATGCGTTGCTGCATTCCTCCCACGGCTGTCTCAAGCCTTTCCAGCCGCTCTTCCTGAGTGGGAACTGCGTGGGATGGTAAGAAAAAAAATGTGTTTAAAATCATATAACCAACAGAAAAACAGTTGAAGATGTACCACTCAATGACATTGGCTATTCAATGCGATTCAATTTACAGGGATGTAAATATAGTTTTTCTTTTTTTTAAAAAAAAATCTAAACCATTAGTCCTGTACTGTACAATAGGGTGACCACATAAAATCCAGTTTAACTGTTGTGATGATGAAGAGGGAATTTCACCAGGAGCTAATTGCATACAAATGACACTGGCTGAAATTCCCTTTGCTCTACAACGGTTAAAGTTACATGAGCCCTGACCTGGATTTTATATGCTCAATGTACTCTGCATTATACAAAGCAATGGAAGTTCTATTACCTGCTGGAGACACAGCAGCAGGTGATACAGGTGGGGGTGGATTCTCCTCTTCCTCCTCTTCCTCCACCTCCTCCTCCACCTCCTCTGCAGATGGCAACGGAGACGGCGATGGACTGAGTATCCCTTCAAAATTGGGGGAAAAAATGTTTAGTTAAGCCAAGAGCAGATGATTTTTGATTTCAGGGGCTTATCTTCTGAATTTTTGGTATGTGCTTTTAATCATTATTTTATTTTAATTTTCTATCATGGTGTTCCCCGCCTCGATCCGTTGGGAGAGTCGGTTAATTAATAAATAAATAAATACATATATCATTACAATTACTATTATTAATAATATTATTAAAGTACGCTGGGCAAAAATAGTATTCCTAATTAATCTGGCTTGCATTTAACTTACGTGCCCTTCTGCCGAGGCTCCTCCTTACTGGAGGTGGTGCCGGAGGAGAAGGAGGAGGAGAAGGAGGAGGAGAAGGAGGAGGAGAAGAAGTCCCCCCAACCTCACCCACTTCTCCCTCTGGTGAAGGAGCCGCCTCCACTTCTGGAGAAGGTGCCGCCTCCTCCGCCATCCTGTTTTGTGCTAAGAAAAAGAGGGAAAAAGGGAAATAACATTAAAATGTGGATGGGGTCCCTGAAGGGCATCTAGTCCCACCCCAAGATGAATGCTGGAATCCACCATAAAGCCTCATTGTGTTTTTGGGGCATTCCCCCCCCCAACCTGCACATCCACCAGAGAATACACAATGAGCAGTGGGCAGAATCACCAGCAGCGAGTCTCGCCACCACAGGGCTCCTTAAGGGCATCTAGTCCCACCCCAAGATGAATGCTGGAATCCACCTTAAAGCCTCATTGTGTGAGGGGTCATAGTTTTTGGGGCATTCCCCCCCCCCAAACTGCACATCCACCAGAGAATACACAATGAGCAGTGGGCAGAATCCTAATGCACTCACCTGAAGTCAGCCTCTCCTGGGGGTTTGGTCTCCCCGCCTTCCGCCACAGCTCCCGGAATTCTATAAAGTACAGGGGACGCTGGCGAAAGGGGGGATGCTCCCCATGGCCAGAAATGGCCCGAAAAAACCCGCCTTGACGTATTTAAACTTTGTCCTGCACTGCAGGGCAGTGCGGACGAAGCCTTGGCTGCGCAGAGCAGCCGCTGCCCTCCGAAAGAGGCTCATGGTGGGTAGGCTGCTGCTCCGCACAATCCTTCCCACGAGGGAGGATTGGAGCAGGAAGGCCAACAATAAGCGGACCTCTGCATCACTCCAATACCTCCCTCTCGGCATTTTGAAGGATTGTGAGGAAGTCTAGGCCTCACTTCCGCTTTGCGATGTTTCCGCGGACCGGCTTAGCGGTTGCGCGCTTGTGCGCACAACCGCCAAACCGCCATTCCCAAACAGCGCGTAAGTGAATAAACAATGTAGCGTTTGTTCATAGCAGTGGGAAATTTACCAGATGTGTTTAATTACCTTTGGGTGTCCTGAACTGAAATCATGAGAATGTAATTGACTAGATTGTACTAGACCTGTGAACATAACTGGCCATTGGCCAGAGTGGATGGCTGGGAATTCTGGAGTCCACCCGCATCTTGCTGTCTACTGTGTCATCTACCCAACCACCCAACCACCCTCCTTTGTTTTCTGGCCAGGGGTTTAGTGGACCAAAGGCACTAATATAGCGTATGCTGTTGCTCCTCTCCATTTTATTCTCTAAAAAACAACCCTGTGAGGTAGGCATGGGCTGTGGTCCTGTTACTTGCCCTTCTGCAATGTTCACTGTACTGCATATGTGTGTTGGGTTACCAGAAGTCTTATTGTCTAGGAATACTACTATCAACATTGTTTGAAAGTTGTAGGAACAGATTTAATTTAGAATAAGCATTTTTAAAATAAGCATTTTTAATATGGCAACAACAATATGGCAATATGGCAACAACAATTTCAGCATAGAAAATAAAATTAACAGCATTTACAACAGCATTGCATTACACATTGAAAGAAACATACGTTACTTTAAAGTCACATTATGAACATCTCAAAACAGCAATGTAAAAGCAAAATCAACATAGAAAATAAAATTAACATATTCTAAAGGGATTGTCTATCAGTAGTCTCATTTACTAATGTTGCTTCTTCTTGATGAAAAAAGAAAAACACAGTCAGTGCTGCCTGGAGCGGGACTTGGCTTTTGCTTGAAGAATAATCCAGAAAAAGGAAGAGGTTGCCTTCTGGTCTGATCACATCACAGAGGTTCCACACGGCACCGTCTTTGATCAACTGCAGTTCTCTCTATGCTATGTTCTAAGGAAATTTAGAGATGGATTGTTTTAGCATAGGATGTAATAACAATATCCCACCCTCTACACATTCATTCATTCATTCATTCATTCTCAGGCCATGAAGCCTTTATGCTGAAAATTTCCTTATTTGTTTATGCTTCCACCAGGTCTTGACCCATGGTTCCTTCCTGTGACTTGCTGAAATAGAGTAAATAGAGTAAAGTTAGGGAAAACATGGCTTACACAACTTTGGCACAGGGTTTTGGCACTGAACACTCACCTCCCTAGGGGTTCTGCCCACGCAGAGACCAAAGCATGCCTCTTAAGGCATCTCTGACCTTTTCCCCAGCTGCCTTTTCTTGAATTTCCTCATGCGCCATTGGCAGCGGGGCACCCAGGGTTGCCAGTTCAATTTGCCTTGCTTCTGGGAGATCCAATACAACATCATGTCCTTGACTTTCACAAATGTTGTGTAGAATGATACAGGCAGATATCACTGAAATGATGTTTTCTTCAGCGAGTTCTATCCTGGATGACAGGCATCTCCACCGCGCTTTTAACCTTCCAAAGGCACATTCAACAACATTCCTCGCCCGTGACAGACAGTGGTTGAAATGTTGCTTTTGCTGGTCCAGGACTCCACCGTAAGGTTTCATCAGCCACTTCCGAATGGGGTAAGCGGAATCAGCCACCACCAGTGGAGGAATCTGCACATCATTAACAGTAATGGTAGGGTTCCCTGGGATGAAGACACCAGCTTCCATTGCCTCAAAGAGTGCAGAGTTCCTGAAGACATGGGCATCGTGATTTCTCCCACTCCAACCTATTTCCACATCCATGAATCGCCCACGGTGGTCCACTGTGCCTTGAAGGAGCATGGAAAAAAAGCATTTCCGGTTTATGTAGTCAGCCCCTTGCCTAGGCGGACAGGCAATTTCAATGTGACATCCATCTGTGGCTGCAACACAATGAAAGAAGCCCAGTTTGGAAAATCCACTCATGATCTGAGAGAGAAAACATAAATAACGGAAAATAAATCATTATTGCTTCATCGGCTGGCATGCTTGAGATACAATGATCAAGTTCCATTAGGCCACCTATATAACAGCTGTACTTAAGCAAATCATATGATAGCCTAGCCCATCTTTTCCTATCCCAAATAATAAAAAACAAGACTCACCTCTGGAACATTGCCAAGGCAAACTGTTTGTCTCAGAAGTGCATGCTCCATGGCTAGGCAGACCTTCACAACAATCATCGCTGCCGTTGTTCTACCGATCCCAAATTGCTGAGCCACCACCTGGTAACCACCAGGATTTGCTAGCCTCCATATACAGATGGCCACGCGCTTCGCCATTGGAATGGCTTCCCTCATGTTCATAGTGCGACGTTCAAGAAATGGCCGAAGATGGTCTGCAATCTTGAAAAGGGTTGCTCTGTTCATCCTAAAGTTCTCTAGCCACTGCTCATCACCCCAGAGGGCTAGAACATCGTTTTCCCACCAGTCACGACTCCTGGGGAAGCACCACCATCTTCTTGGTCTCCGTTGTTTCATCACAGGAACATATAATAAATTCTCTTGGAGCCTCGCTTGGAGCCTTAAACGATATGAGTTGTTCTCTTGGAGCCTTCTCATAATGATTCGTCTTCTTCTTCTCCGTTGAATCGTTCTCCTTAGGCAAGTCAATGTAACATGCATATTTGCGATCATAAGTTGAATAGCATAAACAAGGGAACGAGAAATCGAGGTAGGAGCCATCTCGCCTTCTCTTCCCGTCCAGCTCAAAATGGCGTTTCAGAAGGAGAAAAGGGGAACCAAACTGAACGAGAAAAAAGGAACTTGCTTCTCTGGTGTCGCCTAGGTAAATGAACTCAACGGTCAACGAAACTCTGATCACGTGCTTGTATGCATATGCTCTCGCGCGAAGATGCGCATAACCTGAAGGCATTTTTCCCCCCCGCTCAGCACTGCCCTCTCCCCTCCCATCTCGTTGCCAGGCAACCCGAAATTACGTAGGCAGACAGGTACATTCCTGTGAGCGGAGTAAAGGAAGGGAGGGCTGGTAAAGGGGTTGGCTCTAGGTAAAAAGCGAATTAAAATTTCTGTTTCCTCCTCCCGAAGCCCCGCATGTGAACAATTAAAACGCGCATCCGAGAAAAGGGATAATGCGCTTCGCCGCCTCTCACCGCCTCTCATGCAGAGGGATTAGGCGTAAATGCGCTTCAGCGATAGTGCGCATAATCGCACAACCGGGCGCAAAAGCGAATCCTTGTAGAGGGGGCCAAAGAGGAAGGACCCAAAAGCCGCACGGTTTAATACATCTCCCCTCCAGGCTCAAAGAGAAAGAGGAAGGACCCAAAAGCTGCACGGTTTAAACCAATTCCACCCCACACACACACAGAGAGAGCTTAAAACACCCCAGAATTTAATCCATAAGCGATGAATACATCTCTCAAGTACCCCCCCAGCTCAGAAAAAACCCATGCCTACCTACCTTCAAAAAATTTTCTTTGTATATCTATGGTCCAGTCGTCCCAGAAATCTTCCAAGATTCCTACTACGCCATGCGTGTGTGTGCGTCTTCCTCGCTTTCTTTGTTAAACTAATCTGCCCGCCCTCTGCTTAGCTCTCTCCCTATTGGTTGGATTTCCCGCTGGCTGACTATCTCTCACTATTGGCTATTTTATTTTTGAATGAGCCAATGGCTGCTTTTTATGACTCCCCACCCCACCTTTGTCTGTTCCCCCGCCTCTGATGTGTCTCTTCCCTTTTTGCTGGGTTCCCGCCATTCCCATTGAATAGATAAAACACATCCCCTCCAGAAACAAGCAGCCTGCTTTTTTCTATAAGTACTTTTTCCAGTGCTCCGCCGTTCCCAACGAAGTGAATAGCACAAAAAGCCAAGTAAAAAACATGTACAGAGTCTTGCTTTTTACCCCAAAAGCAAGTTACATCCAGTATCAGCGGCAATATGCCTATGTACACCAGTTGCTGTGGAACATGGGTAGGCTACACCAGTTGCTGGGGAACATGGGAGTTACAGTATCAGCGGCAATATGCCTATGTACACCAGTTGCTGGGGAACATGGGTAGGCTACACCAGTTGCTGGGGAACATGGGAGTTACAGTATCAGCGGCAATATGCCTATGTACACCAGTTGCTGTGGAACATGGGTAGGCTACACCAGTTGCTGGGGAACATGGGAGTTACAGTATCAGCGGCAATATGCCTATGTACACCAGTTGCTGGGGAACATGGGTAGGCTACACCAGTAGCTGGGGAACATGGGAGGAACATGGGTAGGCTACACCAGCTGCTGGGGAACATGGGAGTTACAGTATCAGCGGCAATATACCTATGTACACCAGTTGCTGGGGAACATGGGTAGGCTACACCAGTTGCTGGGGACCATGGGAGGGGGTAGGCTGACCAGATAAAAGCCGGGTCAGGGCTCATGTAACTTTAACAGTTGTGGAGAAAAGGGAATTTCAGCTAGTGTCATTTGTATGCAATTAGTGTCTGCTTTTTTTATTATTTACACAACAGTTAGCTTTTTAAATTACAGCTATTCAGCAGAGAGACAACCCAAAGCATGTACAGAGTCTTGCTTTTTTCCCAAGGCACAGAGATGGGGCATGTAGTCCGATTTTTTTTTTCAAAAAACAGTTAGCTTTTTAATTACAGCTATTCAGCAGAGAGACAACCCAAAGCATGTACAGAGTCTTGCTTTTTACCCAAGGCACAGAGATGGGGCATGTAGTCTGAATTTTTTTTCCCAAAAACAGTTAGCTTTTTAGTTACAGCTATTCAGACATTTTTAAGCACTTAATTCTACAGCTGAAAAAACTGTTTATAGGGCTTACTTTTAATAACCCCCATAACGTGGTTTAACATGCGCTCATCACTTTTTTTTAGTATTTGGTTCATATGCTTTAAGGAATTCTGGGATCTGCCTATTCTCGTAATCAAAACTAAAACCTCATCAACCTCTACCTGTGTTAAAAGTAAACAGTTCAAAATATATGCTATTAAAATTACAATATGGAGAATGCTCTTGAAACATATTTTTCCACATACAACTCTAAGTTTTCTTGAAATGACAGTTTTTGGCCAAGTTAAGCATTCATGCGAGGATTGACCTTTTGCCTCAATTTGGCAACCGAGACACGTGTCCCTGAGATATTTATTTAAACAATGTCTAAGAATCCCAAACACAGCACTTCTCACAATACACAGCATCAATTTCCTCTGTTTGCGCGTGGAAGAGGTATCGAAATCAGTGTGTGGCAGCCCTAGGATACTCCTCATGAGAACATGTCCTGGCTGATCAATGGTAAGATCTGATTCCTAAAAACAATTTAACACAATATTAGTAGTTAATCTTAAAAAACACAATATGTTTTCATATTAAATTTAATATTTTTAGAAAAATGATTAAATACCTGTCTGTGATCATCTGCAGATATGGTCAAATCCACAGCTGCCATTCCCCCTGTATTTTCTGAAGCAGCACTATTCAAAGATGATACCTATAAATAGAAGTACATACACATATTGATACTGATAGAAACCATCTGTGGAGTCTCGACGCGTTCCTTGTGGAGATCAGCACATGGCTGGAGAGCATCACATGTCTGGGTTGTCTCGTCTTGCTCATGGTGGAGATCAGCATATCGTTGGGGTATCTCGACGCATTCCTCATATCGAAATTTACATGGGGGGGAAACATCCTCTACAGAACTGTGATACCTTTTTCAAGGGTCATTTGTTGTGCATTTCCCTTGTGCAGTTTTCGTCTGTTTGTATTGAATTTTCACAGGTACCGTGGCCGGTATTGCTGAAGTGTCTCTAGGTGTGCTAGGATCCACGATCTCCCTGCAGGAAAAACTTGTCTGGGCATGCCAAGAATGACTTCTTTTGTTCCTGTGCCAAAGAGGGTGGAGTTACAGCTGTACAACTGCTTCCTATTGGTCCGTGGTAGCCTGGGGAGTTATTAGAGGGGTCACATGACCCCTCCGGGCCAATCCGGGAGCGGTTTGAAACCCCGCCTAAAATGGTATTGGGGTCACATGACCCCATGGGTCACGTGATCACTGGGGGCGGTCACATGACACGCTGTTCCATGAACTCACTTCTGGCCCCACTAGGGGTGGAACTTCCGGTCCCGCTAAGGGCGGGACTTCCGGTCCCGCTAAGGCAAGACTTCCGGGGCGGCGCAACTGTCATTTTTTCAAAAGGGGTGTGGTTTCGAGTTTGATGTGAGGTCATACTCCTTACTACTGTCATACCCTAGCGAGTATATGGCTAGGCATTGTGGGTGTTGTAGTTCACTCACCCACTTCCTCTTTCTTCCCCACCAATCAACTGCTAAGCATTTGGGAGCCAGTCAACAAAGCACTGCCCCCATGAATCACAAATGGTAAGGAAGGACACATTATTTTACTTAAAACAATTTATTAAAAGTGAAACCGTTTTATATAACTGAAGGGAGTTTTAAAAAGCCTCAGATATACAACATTATAGGGAGTGCGTCATGTTGCCTTTCATAACCCTTATAAAAACGTTAAAAACCTAGCATGTAGATCGGCCCTCTCTTGAGGCCTAGTTCCTAGCAGCAAGCACTTTACATTAAAATATGCTGGCGTTTTTGGTATTTTGGCCAGCTTCTTGGAATGCAGCCCATGTGAGCTTCTCTGAAATCGAATTTGGCCCATGGGCTGAAAGAGGTTCTGTGCCTCTATTTTAGATATTAGAAAACTGTCTGAAAATTAGGAACATAGGAAAGCTGCCTTATACTGAGTCAGACCATGGGGGCCTCTAGCCCACTATTGTCAAGGGGCTCTCCAGAGTTTCAGGCAGGAGATTTTCCTGCTCTACCTGGAGATTCCAGGGATTGAACCTGGGACCTCCTGCATGCCAAGCATATGCTAAACCACTGATCTATGGCCCCTTGACAATCCTAGGGTCCCAGGGTTGAGGGGCATCTCAGGAGCCATAGATTTTGCAAATCTCCACCCTCAAGAGACTCCCTTTCCCAGATCCATTGCCATTCTTCCTTTGAAGTTGGCACTCTAATGGCACAAAGCCAAACTTAAGCATTTGGGGAGCATCTTGGGGTGCCCTTCTCTTTGTCACCACCAACAGGGCTTTACTGTAAAAGTGATGGGGGATATTTGAGGCGAGAGATGGTGCCAGGGCAGGGGACTAACCTAATTACAAGCTGAGCCCAAACTTCGGAGAGGCCCATAATTTCCAAACTAGGAAGTTCAAACTCTGAACTCCCTAGTTTTCAACTTCAGCTTCATTCTATAACATTCTTAAAATAATAATTAATATACAGCAATGATGGATAGGCACATTTGTACTGCTATATACTCATAAACTGCAAACAATGGCCTTATTCGGCAGGGAAAATGCACCGAAAAGGACTCCCTTGTGCCAAAGAACTTAAAACACAATTTTAGCTGGTATTTGCTGAATATGCCTAGATAAATAACGACACTGTATATTAACCTGTCATATTGCTTGAATTACCTTTCAACATTCCACCCACCTTATCATCACCATTGCCTTAACTTTGCATCAAAGAACTTTGAAGGGTTTCATTTGTTAAAGGCTTTATTAAAAACAACAAAAAATATTGAACAGGAAATTGCATATTACTCTATTGCTTACCTTAGGAACTCGGAGAACACTACGGAAATACCAAATATACACAAAAGGAGAAAGATTTACCTTTTTAATTTCTCTGGTCTGAACCACAACAGGTTCGTATAATTACAATTTTACTGTTGCTATGGGAACATTTATCTGTGACGATAAACAGAAAGATATCAGGTTGAAGGTAGTGGAGTTAGTCAGAATTTACACAGTTCTAAAGTGAGAGCAGAATCTAGCTCCATTTCCCTGGCCCTTCTGTACATTAGTAGTACAATCCTGTGCATGTTTACTCAGACGTGAATTCTCCTATATCCGATGGAGCTTTCTCCCAGGTATGTGTGTACAAGATTGTAACCTTAGAGTGACGTCAGAGAAATCCATAACAGATTCAAATGTGTTCCATAAATCCAATCTGCGAATTATCCAGCAATTTCAATTTGCACTGATTCTATGGACTTGTAGACCAGGTTTTATTTCGTTGGGGGAGGAGTGTCCATAGCTCAGCATGATAGAGCATGGTATGCAGAAGGTCCCTGGTTCGATCCCTGGCTTCCCCAGGTATAGTAAGACAAGGAAAGAATCCTATCTGAAATCCTGGAGTGCCATTGCTGCCAGTCAGTGTTGACAATACTGGGCTAGATGGACCAATGGTCTGTCTATGTATAAGGCAGCTTCCTATGTGCACTTGCACCAATCCACATTTAGAAACAGGTCCAAACTTCTTGTACATCGCCGAAAGTAAAATCTGATTCCGTCAATGAGCAGACAATGGAATGAAAGACTCTGGACCATCTGTGAAACGCTCAATGGAAGGGACTTAACAAAATTCCTACTTGGAGATAAGTCCCACTGAACTCAATGGGCCTTACTTCTGAATAGACATGTACAGGATTGTAATTTTAGAAAACCTATTGTAGCATTTGCATATATGGGTTAAGTTTCCAGGGGAAGATTTAACTCTCCAACCATAGGCCAAACTGTTTCTGGACGAGATTCTTCTTTGACCTGCATTCAGGCCTAGAAGAAATATTTATGCATTATGAAAATGTGAAATGGGCACATGATGGTAATTTGTTTGAGGAGGCTAAAGCTTTCTTAATGTACAATGGGAAGGGGGGAAAGACATTGCTACTGAGGGTAATAAAATCTTTCATAGAAGACACTTCCATTGCTTAATATGTTTTCAACTCCATCGAACATATATTTATTATTGTATTTATACAATTCCACTAATTGTTTTATTATGTATCTAAATGTTTGAAATATTATGGAAATAAATTATTTCCAGCTCACATGCAACTAACCTTTACTATCACTTACTTGGAATTATGTTAAATGCATTAGAAAAATTCCCACTGCGGACAGCTGAGGGAATAGTAAGAATTCATTTCTGCCAAGAAAAATTAGTGTAACAGGATATAAACTTTACCTGACATGTTGTGACTTTGTTTATGAGTTTCCATTACAAAGATGGAACGTTTATAGTCTCATGATTAAAGTTTGGGCATATCTGTATTTCTGAGTATGGGTGCTTTTTTCCTTCCAGCTTTTGCCAGAGAATATAAAGAAGAACCATGCACAGTGCCCCAAACGTGCTCTCTCTGTCTCTCTCTTTGAGGGGGGCCAGATGTCTCACCATGTTGAAAGAATGTATGAAGGAGGGTCGCAGGACTGGGCAGGCTAGCCCTGCCCCCTGCCCCCTGCCCCAGGTGTGTTGGGGGCAGAGCTAGCCCATGTGGCCCCAGGATTCCCTCACATGCTCCTCAAGACATGTTGGAGGGGAGTCTGAACCCCCTTCCCACCTCCCACTATCTAGGGTTGCCATATTCTGAATCCTCAAAACCGGGACGATTTTTAAAATGTATTTATTTATTTTTGCTGGAAGCAAAATCAAAAGTAATGGTGTGGGTGGGAGTTAGAAGAGGAAAGGTTGGGAGAGGGAAGGGCTCAAAGGGGGAGTGGTGGTGGGGGAATTGCCTAATGCAATTAGGAGAGGAGGAGCAGCAGCAATGCAAAGCCATTTTTGCTACGCAAGTGTTCCCATTGATAAAACAAAAACAATCTCCCCCCCCAAAAAAGTTTTCCTTAAAAGGAGCTATGAAGCCTCAGCTATATGGGAAAGGGGGAAAGCACCGGCTGTTTTTCTTTCACTGAGTCACTTGGGTCTCTGAACAGGCAGTAAGTAGCCTTACTCTAGGCAAAATAAAAAGTAATGGTGTGGGTGGAAGGGTGTTAGAAGAGAAAAGGGCTGGAGGGGAGAGTGGGGGGAGGAGAAAGCGATCACAAGAGGGGCAGCCTTAGGAACACAGAGCCCATTTTAAACAACGTGTTTCCCATGGGTAAACCCCCCTTCCCCGAGATTTTCCTTAAAAAATGTGATGGGGTCTAATCTGCAACTGAAAGGATTACCTGGAAGGGAAAACACAAGCTGCAGAATAACAGCAGCTGGTCGGGAGACCTTTTCCTTTTATCGTTTGACTAAATAACTCGGCTCTCCCAGGTTCAGCAGCAGTAGCCCTACTGCAGCAGACAGCGCAACAGCCTGAGGAAAGCAGGTGTGCCTTTTTCTGCTGCTCCTCCTCCTCTGCACAGGTGCAATAACACATGTCACAGGGAGTGACTCAGCCGAGCCTGTGCAGGAGCGGCAGTACTTTGAAAAAGGTGTGCATGCTTTTTTCTCTTTGGCTGCAGCTATGCTGCTCAAGGTGCCATTTTAGAAATCAGCCGGCCAGACTGGGAATCCAGGATTCTTGCCCAGCCAGTCGGAACATTTCAGAACCACCTGGAAATCGGGACATTCCCGGTTTTCTGGGACAAATGGCAACCCTACCTCTATCCCTCCTTCTCTCACTCATTTCCTTCCACAACCTAGATCACTTGACATGGATTAGTTGCTCCAGTCATTTCTTCTTCACACAGTTAAGATGATTAAGGAGTTCAACCTGAAATATAAAAATATGAACCACTGTCATGTGGCTCAAAGTAGGATTTAGAAGAGTGTGTGGTAGTGGTGGTGGTGGTGGTAGTGGTGGTGGTTTTAAGATGAAGGCACATTTAAAAGGAAACAGAAAGAAGAGAAATGACACAGGAGAAGGCAAGTGAAAAGAAGAAGGAAGGGATTAGCTACAAAATGAAATGTAGGCTGATTGAGGGCTTCAGCAAAAATCCCACAGTTTTACTGGGGTTTCTGGAGTCTTCATGGGTTTAACAATTAGAAAAATACACACGCTTCACCCCGCTTTGTTTTGACCAGTTCCTTCCTGTATGTTTCAATTCTACAAACAGGAAATGTCACTGTTTTATAGTGTATTTTCCATGTATTACAACTTTTTCACGGTTTAATAAAATGACAGATTGCCAGTCGAAAACATTGGGAGAGGCACTAGAGATTGACAGCATCATGAAAAGGACCCACAAACTTCCATGAGTGACCAATCATGAACATGCAGTAAATCACTCCTGTAGAAAAGCTCTGAGACTATTTAGGAAGATAGGAGGCCAGAAGGCAGAGAACTGAGAAGATAGGAGTTCAGAGTAGGTTTTAAAAAAAGTAATATAAAATATAAACAAATGATAGCAGTTAATTAATTGCTACAATTTTTTCTCTTGGTTCACTTTCAAGAAACTTGAATAATCATGATTGTGTTGAAAGCTTGTGTCTGTTATGCTTTGGCTCACTGATCTGTGCTTTTATTAGACTTGCTGGAGAAAGCTTCAGAGGTTTATAGCAGAAATCCCTCAAGTGACTTTATTTTGTATAATTTGGGGAGAGATGAGGGGGCGATTACTTTAAACCACACATTTGAATTTACTCAAGCATTGATGAGGAAATGCAGGGCAGTTCCTTCACCCAAAAATATCTGCTAGAGTTGTTTGTTTGTTTGTTTTGTGTGTGTATTTGTTTTGTTTTGTGTGTGTTTTTGTAACTGCCTGTCCACTTTTGTTAATTTTCCTAATGAAGCTCTAGCCAGCTGTTTGTGTACTATTGGGATTTTCAAGAAAATTTCGGCTTGCTTCACTGCAACTAAATTCATACTGAGGTTTAAATATGAATCACAGCTTTAATGAATAACAACTTTAATATCTTATCATTAAACTAGCTATATTATTATTGTTTATTATTATTATTATTATTATTATTATTATACATTTTGGGGGCACAAAGCAATGTAGACTATTGGTATCTTGTGTAAGAAAGCTCAGAAGTAATTCCCAGTTTAATGTGCATAGGATTGATCCCTTATCCTCATAATAATAATAATAATAATAATAATAATAATAATATATTTATTTATCACCCGCCTCTCCCAACGGATCGAGGCGGGGAACAACACCAAACACAAAATACAAAAACTGATTAAAAGCAAATAAAACCAGTACATCATTAAAACACTAATAAAACACCAATAAAACACTTTAAAATTCATCTAGGTAGGCCTGCCGGAAGAGATCAGTCTTTATAGATCTTTTAAATTCCTGAAGACTAGTAAGTTGGCGAATCTCTCCCAGCAGGTCATTCCACAATAACATTAAACTTCAGGTAACTATATCTGTCTGCATGCAGATGAGGAAGTGAGCACTTGTCCATGAAAGTGTATGCCTCAATAAGGTGCTAGGAAACTTGTGTGTGCATGTGTGCATTTGTATTTATATCTTATGTAAGAATATAGTAGTGTAAGACTTATTACTTGAGATCTACCAGACCGATTTCGCTCATTTTTGTTTTAAATTGAAGCTTGAGCAGTGCAGACTTGCAGAAAATGATGAAAGTTCAAAAAAGTTTGAAGCTCAAGTTTTAATAACCAAACAGTATGTTTATGCACCCTAGCCAGGAGCCTGAGGCAGCCGGGGAACTGCTGCTCCCATGTATCTCCATGCTGTGCAGGTGTGCAGGGAGAAAAATGCAAAGGCAGGTATGGATGGAGGGCCTTGGGCTTTGCAACTTGACCCCACTCTCAAAGCAGCTATATTGGCAGCAGGGATAGTGGAGGAGGAGGCAGTGAACACTCTGTGGTGGTGACGTGGAGGAAAAGATATTGTGGAACTATTCTGTATTTCCCTTCTTCACAGATTTATTTTTCCTGTCGGAAAAAAAGATAGAAGAAGCAGTGGGAAAACATGGACAGGTTACAAATGGAAGACAACAATGGCATGTGGAACTCCATAGAATTCCTGTAAGGAGGCACAGTGATGATAGAATAAAAGCCTCATCTGAAAGATGACTATCTCTGTTTGGCCAACAGAGTTGGTCAAGGGTTGGTACACATCCTAGCAGCAGTGGGCCCACCAACAAGAGCTTCCTGCTCCTCACCACTGCCATTTGCCTCTGGCCGAGACAGGGTGAGCAAACTATGGAAGACTAAAGAAGAGCAGTAACTAAAACTGCTTGCTCATTGGCTCCCTTTCTGGCAAGCAATACATGGTAGCAATGGTGAGGGGGGAGAACCAAACCCACTGAGGCAGGGAGTCCCAGTGGGATATTGTGCCCAACCCTCCACCCCAAAAAGATGGAACCTAATCTGAATAGTTCTATTTGTATATCCTTTTGTAGAGTACAGAATCATATAATCATAGAATGGTAAAGTTGGAAGGGGCCTATAAAGCCATCGAGTCCAACCCCCTGCTCAATGCAGGAATCCACCTTAAAGTATACCTGACAGATGGCTGTCCAGCTTCATCTGGAATGCCTCTAGTGTGGGAGAGCCTACTACCTCCCAAGGCAGTTGGTTCCATTGTTGTACTGCTCAAACAGTCAGGAAGTTTTTCCTGATGTCCAGCCAGAATCTGGCTTCCTGTAACTTGAGCCCATTATTCCATGTCCTACACTCTGAGATCTTAGAGAAGAGATCCTGGCCCTCCTCTGTGTGACAACCTTTCAAGTACTTGAAGAGTGCTATCATGTCTTCCCCTCAGTCTTCTCTTCTCCGGGCTAAACATACCACTTCTTCCAGTTTCTCCTCATAAGGCCTTATTTTGAGACCCCTGATCATCCTTCTTGCATCCAAGGAATTCTACAATAATGGGAATACATTTAAGTTTGGTAGAGAGAAATGTTGTTTCAACTTCCGCAGCTGGGCTGTTGATCTTGAATCTTGAAAAGGAAAGTTGCGGCCCCTGCTGATCTCACACAGACATTTGGGATTTCTGCTTGTGCCAATTAATTAATTAATGCCTGTGTGACAGGTGCTATGCGTATTAATAATGATGTCACATTACCATTACACATTACTCCATATCACCAATACCACATGAACACACAAACCACAAAAGTCAGGATTT
The DNA here is from genome assembly GCA_029215795.1 of Anniella stebbinsi. NCBI lineage: Eukaryota > Metazoa > Chordata > Lepidosauria > Squamata > Anniellidae > Anniella > Anniella stebbinsi. The sequence goes on from JARDYH010000003.1 coordinate 55,683,068, forward strand.
GTTTGTACAACCAATAGCAAGCATGAGAAGAAAAGGGGGTAATTAATAATAAAAAGCAGACAACTGGAAAATGTCCATTGGTCCTATCAAGGTGTTGTGGAAAAACACTAGGATGGAGTTTGAGAGAAAGGCATTAAAGAAGGAGAAAATGGTGGGACTAATTAGTTAAGAGAAGGAGTTATGGACTATATCAGTACCTGTAAAATTTGACCACTTACTCAAGAGCCATAGATGCTTGAAAGGCCCACTAAGTTGAATCTAGGTCCTGATTTGATCCCTAATGAGATGCTCTTATGATGTTTGCCAGAAATACGAACATAAGAACAGCCATGCTGGATCAGACCAAGGGTCTATCTATTCCAGCACTGTGTTTACACAGTGGCCAACCAACTTCAACCAGGGACCCACAAGCAGGACCCGGTGCAACAGCACCCTCCTGCCCATGTTCCCAGCAAGTGGTACATATAGTCTTACTGCCTCTGATACAGGAGACCACTGGGGAGAGATGATGAAGAATCACAGAAGTGAGTGATCAGTGTATTTTCTCTAGAGGAAAGGCAAGTCTCTGGCCTGGGAATGTGGCCCATTGTTCATGGAACTGGCCCTTAGGAGACAGTGCAGCATTGTACAACCATTTAACGTCTCAAGAGCACGAGCAAGTTCTGTAATTTTGTTCCTGACTCTTTACTACCATACAGATTGGTTCATATAGAATCCAGGTATCCAGTATCTTGTATACCTCATTAAGTCTGCCATTAAATACATGGTCTGGTCAAGACAATCCAGCCCATTTTATTTATTATTATTATAAATTATAAATACAATATGTGGACATACTGTATTTAGAAAATACAATATGTCCACATGACTCTTATTTTGGAGGCTGGCTATGTTGTGTCAATGTCTCTGAATCCAATGGTACAGGGGTGGGTAACTGTGATCCTCCAGATATTTTGGACTAGAACTCTCATCATCCCTGACCATTGACCACAGTTGCTGAGGCGGATAGGAGTTGGAGTACAACAAGACCTGGAGGACCACAGCTGATCATTTGAAGCTGTGCTAGCTTTCCCTACAAACACAGTGCTGACAAAAACAACTAAAGGAACACATGCAAGCATATAAGTGTACTATATTTCTGCCTATGCTCCTCCAGCAGAAACACACTTTAGAAAAAAGGTACTTGCCTTGTCCAGGGACATTTTCTACACTGCAGTTTTTTCTCTGCTGATGCAGCTGTGCAGGAAGATAACAAGCTCAACTAGTCTAATATCTTGTTTCCAACAGTGGTCAGCCAGATGCCTCTACAAAATCCACATGGGAGAAATAAAAGCAATGTATCTCAGCTGTTATCCATTCTCAACCTTTGGTATTCAGAGATACACTACCTATGAACAAAGTGCACAAAGATGGGCCCTAAGCTAGATATACAGAGACTTAATGGTAATAAAGTTTGTCATAGACTTCTGTGTACTCACTGGAAGTAGAGATCAGTGATTTGCTCTCTATGCAAAAAAATTCTTATTATAGTATTATGTGAAGAATCTATATTACTGATTATCAAGAAAGATTATGTTACAAATGTTTAAGTGAAAAAAAACCAAAATCTTTCAGACATAAAGACTGGATTAGTTAATCACTTCGATGATCTGCATGAATTAAACTTCATGCCATGGCTTTATTTGGAAACTGGAGGCTTCATTTCCATATCAATGCTTAACTTTCCTAGCCATGACAATTATTCATGACATTTGGACTCTTCCTGCCCCTGCCCCTTTCTTATGCAAATTTGTGTGCAAAACCAAAAAATAAATATATGGAACTCTTTGCCTTTTCAGAGGATAAACCTGTATGCATGTGTAAGAAATCAAAGAGGTAAATGTAATTGAAAGTTTGAAATACATTTTAAAATAGAGAGTTTCCATTGTGATGTTTAAACAGGACTCCAACACAATATTATTGAATTTTGTTGGGACAATCTAAATGATTTGAGGTTATCTGCCTTGAAGTCAGTTATGCATAAACCTAATCAAATTGTAGCTTATGGCAATTGATAGTTTTCCAGAGACATGTGTTAGAATCCTTTAAAAAGATGCACTTTTTGCAATTTTCAGTGCAGCAAAAATTAGTAATCTACAAAACATGATTATAGTGTGTGACTTGAGCAGTATTTTTCATGTACATGAACTGTTGAATACAGGAGAAGGAAAAATAGTAATAAAAACAGGGCTGGTGTGTGACAAAACTTTGGAAACTCTAGGGAATGAGCTAATCTTTGCAAGGAATGATTGGAATGGTGCAGGGAACATTGGAAAGGGACACACACAGAAAGGTGCATATATTTTTCTAAGGGCCCAAAACGTAGACATGATCATTGCTCCACCTGCCACAACTGGGAAGTTTTCTTGCCCAAATACACTGCGTGAGATTTCGCCTATACCCATCAGATGAGCTGTTAGCAGGAGAATCTCACACACCCTTCCCTCTCAGAGTATCTTCATGCAAGGTTTTCCCACACTGCTGGTGTATGTGATTGAGTGCAAAAGGGAGATAAAGCCTACCCAAGAACAGAAGGCTGGATGGTGCATTGGGTTTTTGTGTGCTCTCATCCATCCTTCCACTTCATGGGATGTACCATGCAGGCATAGCCTTCTGGAAAGACAGTATATTGACACGGCCTTTCTGTAGGTACCATATGGCTTGTGGGGGTCTGATGCAAAATGAGGCTCATTGGTTGAAGGGCATAATAGGCACAAGAGGGATTAGGAACAAATCCCACATAAGTCCACATAGTCAGGGAAGGGGTACCTGTACTGAACACATGGGGAATTATCCATAACAATTAAACAGACCCTCTATATCGCTCTGATCAGCAGATTCTGATGAAAAGTCAGTGATGGCTTGGCTGTGAACATCATGTCCTTCTTGTGAGCTCCCAGAGCAACTAGTTGGCCAGGATAGGAGTCAGGATGCTGAATTATATTGGCCTGTAGTCCCAGAAAGCAAGACAGTTTCTCTGAGTGCAACCAAACTTCCCAATGCATCCAGACTGGTGAACTTTATTAGCATGGAGCTATATTTCAATTATTCCTTGAGGAATGAGAACATGAGAGGAATAGATGTCAGGGAAAATTTCTATTAAGATGAATAAAGGACTGGACAGTTTAGAGTGTCCAGAAGAGAACTGAACAGAGCAGCTGCAGTCAATTATCTGATAGAATAGTTTTTTCTATTCACTGTTAAAAAGGTCAGTGAGATAGTGGATTGTTTCTGGAAGGTTGCTTAATTGACTGAGTGCTGAGTCAGTGTACAGCCAAAATGTATATAAGTTAGGGACATTAGAATGGCTGTTGTTAGGCTGAATGAATATGCGGAAGAGAAGGCTGGTGGAATGAGAAATAGAAGGATGGAAGGATATGCTAATTAAAATCTTCCTGGAAACCTGAATTGTTCGGAGAAACCAGTTTGCTGTATATATATATATATATATATATATATATATATATGTGTTATTGGAACCACAGTAAAGGACTTGTATTATACACTATACCACTGGAGTGTGAATATTTCTTTACTGCCTGGACTTGGCTGGAAAACACGCTTGCTCTGCTTAAAGCGAATGGGGAGCGCTTCTTTCCCTAACAATAGATTCAAAGTAGGACAGAATGTATGCAGAACAATGCCCAGCCTGAATACTCCAGGTTCGGAGGTGATCCCTACTGCATCCTGAATCCAAGATGTTAGAGTGCTAATAATGCTGACTTGGTCCTTTCCCCTGTCCTCCAAGAGTCTTTTTTCCCTGGGTTTGGACAACATACAGAGCTGGGGAAAGAGCTGTTAAAGAACAGGAAGGAGAGAACTCTCACAAATAAACAGCAGGGAAAGCTGGTGGTGAGTCACTCTAGCAGAAGTGCATTAAGGGAAATTCCCTCAGGGGTTGTTTCAGAAGCATCATCTCCAGGGAAGGAACCATATCAGACAAAGCTTTTCTGTTAAGATGCAGACAAAGCCACTATTACAGTGCTTTATTATGCCTGCCTGTGGTATGCAGAGACCTTACCTCATTAGGATAGGCATATTGAGTATCCACAAGAGAAGGCAAACAAAAGAAGTAAAACTCAAGGCAAATATCTTTATGACTGAAATTCTTTCCTTCAGTTCTGTCTGGCAATATTCCCAGGACTCCTTGGTTTGTACATTAGAAACTGCATATTGCATCCACTTAAAGGGCTTTTTTATGTACCGTTGTTCTTTTTATGACTTCCTTTCTCAAGCACTGTGGGGAAAACATTTGTTCTCATTGCTTGCACACCTATGAATTAGCTGTTAAATAATAAGGGCAGAAGAGTTCACTGATATATATGCACCATTCCATCCTGTAGTCCTTGGGGGCATTAATTAGGATTTGATTCAGTTACTGGTAGCAAGGTATGCTTGTTAAAGTTGATATTATTTATAATTACAACAGCACCCGTTTACGAGGTTTTATTTTTTAAAAAAACTGCACCCTGCTAAATCTTTTGAGTAATGTTCCTCCAACTAGAAGGCATCTTTGGTCACCAACTACTGGCTGTGTATTTGGCAGCTGCATAAAGGAGCGCTGCATGTAGAACGCCACCAGTCAGAACCCTCCCTTGTATGGAATAGGAGTAGAACCCCTTGTCACTGCTGCTCCTCAGCCTGCAGGGGAGGTGGCTGGCAAACACATTATTATTTATTATTTAATTAAAATATTTCTTAGCTGCCTTTCAGGGCAGAACCCCTCACAAGGTGGCTTACAGCCATACATAAAATTGTATAAACATTAAAGGCAATAAAAACATAGAGAGTAAATATCAGTTAAAAACAATAAAAGCTAACATTAAAATGAACAATAAAAATCAACAAGGGCACTAGCAGCAAAACAGTATTCATTTATGAGAAGGCCATAGTAAAATAAAATGTATTTAAAGCCTTCTTAAAAGCCTATAAGGATGGTGTACGGCGGATCGTTGGTGAGAGTTTGTTCTACAGGTGTGGGGCCACTGCTGAGAAGACCCTCTCCTGTGCGAGCAGCATGTGTGTGGGTGGGGGGACAGTGCTAGCCCCCTCACACATTGGGTGAACACATGAGAGTGGTCATCACCTATTATTTACTAGGTGGGAGGGATCAAATTCCATGTTAGCCTCCTGCTCCAATATATCCCCATGAATCAAAATGTTAAAAAAAAGCTTTAGGCACCCCACTTTTTGAAAAAACACTTCTGAAGTTAAAGGCTCCATGCACAAAACCACTTGCACCTACCTGTCAGAAATTTGGCAGGCTTCATACCCATTAGGAGCAACTACTAAGCCTACACATTTCACTCAATTCTGCCTCCAGATAAAATGGTTACAGATGCTTGTTGATTTTCCTCATTCTAGTCAATGGGGAAGTCACCTGAAACTTCAGGAAAAGGAAGCAAAATGAGGTTCATTCTCAGATCCCAACTGAAGCATGAAGTCCATACAAAGCACTAAAGAAAAGCAACCCACTATCCAATGCCCTGGAGGAGATTCCAAACCACCATCACCACTACTACTACTATTACTTTTTAATACTTATTCTTATTAATCAACCCTACTGTGTACCTTTGTGGTGCTGACAGAACAACCTAGTCCATCAACCACCATCTTGAATCTCCATCCAGTAACAACATGAGCTCCCATATCCACATTCGGTAGCAATGGTCAAGTACTAACTGCAGCCCCACACCTCACCTGACACATCAGCAGCTTTAAGGAAAGAAAGGCTCAAAGTTCCCAGTTTTCCACAGCTGATGAGGAAACTTTAGGGTATCCCTAAACCAGAGCTCAATACTTATGGCACTCTTACTATGGATTTTTATACCCTTTTCATTTTATATATAAAACTTAACTCTCCTCATGCTTGTTTGTTGGGGTAAAAACAGTGAGTGGGCGTCAGGATTGACTGAGGATTTAACTTTCCTTCCCACAATGGTTTATCCCAGGTATGAGGACCTCTGGTTCTACAGATGTTGTTGAACTCCAACTCCCATCATCCCTGACCTTGACCATGCTGGTTGGGGCAGATGAGAGTTGAAACATCTGGAGGGCCACAGGTTGTCCAACCCCTGTTCTGTCCACTGCAGTGCAACAGTACCAAGTTTGTATTTTGATGTGCCAAAATTTAATTCTGCAGTTGAGAAGTTTCATCACAGAAAACATCTGAATATACATTAGATGAATTTGCTTCTTTCCACAAAGCTTCCACTTGATCAAGTAAACAGTACAACCAGGCTATACATGTAAAAAATTCTATGTAGCTCAGGTTAGTCATTTTTTAAAAATGGAAGCAGTGATTCTTAAAAAAAACAAAAAAAAACCATTTTACCCTTGCTGTTTGATGTTGATACCTGCAGTCATAGTTATTTCAGATTATCAGTACTGAAGTAGTTAAACTAAAGATTTATCTCATGGTGAACTAGCATCCTTAATATAGGAATAAACGTTGCCTAGCTGTAAAATGCCTGAATTAAAGTATGTCCTATGGGAGGTAATGCTTTATTATAACTGTATTAATACCTGTTGCTGAATGGTCAAAAACATCTCTGAAAAATCTAGGACACTGAGTTATTATATCAGTTTAATTAATCGTGTTAAATATGATACATAGTCACTTTATACTAGGGATGTGCATTCCCCAAAATATCGTATCGTTATCAGAATTTCAGACCAAAAAAATTATCGTCTCCAATTCTATCAGAGGTGAACCGTATCGTATCGTATTTCCGATAATTATTGGAAATCCAATATTATATCATTTCTCCATTTTGCCCCATAGACTCTAGAGTTGATTTTTGAGTCAGAGAAAGGCCTAAAACTTCTTAATTTCCCAAGTTGCAGGTTTGAAACTTGGTCACAGTTCAGACTGAGTGTTGCTAGTCGTGTGTGCCAAATTTTAGAACAATTGGTGCAAGCATTACTCTGAAGTAAACTTTCAAATGCACTGTTTCAGGTGGTTGAAATGTGGTCCTTTTTCAAGTGACATTGACCAGTACTCATGGGCATCGCACAGATGGCCTTGAGGGGACTCATCTGTTCCCAATTTCAGACGCACAGCTGCATGCGTCACTTAGCTCTCAACAACATGCACTGTTTCCAGTAATGCACTTCATGCTGCTGCTGCTGAGACTTATAGGTATATTTTTATGAATACAATGAATACAGTGCCTTCCATATGCAGTCATAAAAGTAAAATGTGTTAATCAGAAGATGGTGAACTGCTGTTGCCTTGTCTCATTGATTAGGCCACACATGTCTACAAATTAAAAGGATTGGGGGGTAGAGGAATAGTGTGGGTGTTACACTTATTTTAGAGCCATCCTTAGCAGGCAGGGCCTCATTGGGCCAGGAGATACCCCGGAAGTGCGCCAACCTGCAGGATGGATCCCACTAAAACTAAAAAAAACTTAAAAGCATATTATTATTATCCGCGTGGCACAGTGAGAGTGGATGCATTCCTCTGCAGTAGAACTGCTGCCTTGACTCTAGATTAGGCCATGCATGTCTAAGTACAAATGAAATAATAAAAGGATTGGGGGGGGAGGGGAATAGCACAGGTGTTACACTTATATTTATTTTAGCCAGCCTTAGCAGGCAGAGCCTCATTGGGCCAGGAGATACCCCAGGTAGTGAAGAAACCTGGAGAATCCCATCAAAACAACCCTCGCGCACTGCCTTGACCTCATTGTGCTTCAAAATTAAAATGACCCAGTCTACCCGCCATCCCCGTGCAGGCAGGTGGACAGTTCTTCATGCCAGAGCTGCACACATTGGCTGGAGCAGTGGCAAATAAAAGTCACATTCTGGGTAGGCACATTGGCAAATTAATATAAGTCACATTCTGGGTAGAGGTGGGCACATTGACAGAGGGAATAGTCACGTTCAGGGTAGAGGTAGGCACATTGCCATATAAAAGTTACGTTCGGAGTAGAAGTAGGCACTTTGGCAAATAAATAAAAAGTCACGTTCAGGGTAGAGGTAGGCACATTGCCTGGACCAGAGTCTCAAAAAAAAAAAAAAAAAAGGAAATGCGTGAGGTGGATGCTTCTGCAGTCCCTCACTAACGGACTCCATGAGGAGCAGACCCAGGGACATAGTGACGAAAAATAATAATACAGGAATCTCTCAAGCCTCACTAAAGCAGTCCCTCCAGACTGGAAACATTGGATGGAGCAGTATCTTTAAAAAAGAAATAAAATGTGTGACAGGGATGCTTGCTTTTGCTTTGCAGTCCCTCATTAAAACAGTCCCTCCAGACTGGAAACATTGGCTGGAGCAGTGTCTTTAATAAAGAAATAAAATGTGTGAGAGGGAGAGACAGCCACCCCAGAACTGCCCCCAGCAGCAACAGCATCTCTCCTAGACCCAGAGCCACCTCACCCAAGGCACACCTTAGAGTCGCATTTCATACTGCTACAAAGTGATTGAAAATGAAACTATTTATATTAATAACAATCCTTTGCAAACAGTTTGTGTGCTGCTTTGATCATAGATTGTGTAGTGTTAGTCTGTGTAGCAGGCTACAGGACACACCAGCACACTCACAGTCAATCAAGCAAACACACACACCCAGAGAGAGAGGGAGAGAAATATATATATATATATATATATATATATATGTATTGTTTTTGTTTTTTTTAAGAAAGTTAAACAGGGAAGAGGACAAAACACACTCAGTTACAGTACCCCCACTCATGCTAACCTAACCCTTCAATCAAACCAACAAGAAAGCATATAAAAACTATAACTCAAACACACAAGCAACAAACAGCCAAACGAACCTGAGACACAGAAGGGAACAGAAAGATGCAAGATTACAATGAATCTCTAACAATTTGCCACCAAGTAACTATAAGACCCAGGAGCCAGGACAGAGCTCCAACAAAATTCACCCTTCTCCCCTCAATGCCTAACTCCCAACAGAGCTGGAACACCATGAGGGAGGGGGGGTATGCAGGGATATCCTTAGCCCTCCTCCAACATTGTGATTGGAGCCTGCTGGAATCCTTGCTGCTTGATTGGTCACTGTCTCAGCAAGCACACCCCACCTTCTAGCTCTGTCCATGTGGTGGCAAAAGAGAAAGAGCCTTCCAATAAAATGATAACAGACTATAATTATCGTAGGATTTTTTATCGTCTCCGATAATTATCGTAGGCTTCCCTGTCATATCATTATCGTTAAACGCATGCACGATAAAGATCATATCGTTTCGTTATCATACATTTTAACGAGAAGATACACATTCCTACTTTATACTCTATGGCTCAATTCGGACGACACAATAAACAACTGGTGTGGGGAAAACAATCGTCAGTTGTTTTGACTACTGTGTCATCCGAATGCTGCCATAGTCAACTCAGCGCTGATCCTCATCCACACCACAGTTGATTATTTATTACCATGTTGTGTGGGGAGTGCCCCCTAGGGTTAGAGTTAGGGTTAGTCAACCCACCATTGACTATCGTGTCGTCCAAATAAAGCCTATGAGTGGTTGGTATTTTTTTTAAAAAAAAAACACACAGCAAGTGGGAGAGAGGTATGAAAGTGTTTTAGTATTAATGGAGTATTTTAGTATTAATGCAATCTCAAGATAGAAAATAAGAACGAACTTGTTCTACTACTGCAGCCAAGAACACTATTAATTATTATGAGCTGATGATGTCAGACTCTAATCTGAGATCTGAGCTAGTTCCCACTGAACAAGTCCCCAGAGTAAGATATCACCAAGAGGAGGTCCTGGTGCCTAGCAAAGTAATATCATAACAAAGTCAACAAAGCTTCAGAGTATACAATCTAAATATTTCAACCAAGTCCTAAGACATTCCACTGGTAGAAGCCCCATTCTATCCAGTGGGCCTTCCACCACTAGTATGCTTTGGCAACCTGACTTCTAATGTTTGCAAGTATTATGAATCTAAGGCTAAGATGTCTACTGCTATATACCCCTACCTGCATCAGTTACACAGCTTGCCAGTGTTTCATACTCAGCTAGCAGCAACCCAACTCAGGATGGAAAGAAATAGCAAACAATGTTAGAATGGTGCCACCATTGCAAATTGGCAAACTATGATCAGAAACTCAAGATGTACATCATCTCTGGAAAGCCATGTAAACCTATTGTCATTCACCATAGTGACACAACACAATGCTTGTTTTGTTAATACTAACACCCACCTTCCTAGCAATAGTTCATAATGCTAGTCAACAATTTACAACACCAGAGGTATCCTTAGAAAATCAAAGAGGTGATGGAATGTTCAGGTCCCACTGAAAGCAAATAGTTGCAAATTCAATAATGGCACCTTCTATGTGTCTTTGTCTTCTAACTACATAGCCATGACTTTGCCTGACATTTTTAACCCTGACATTGTTTTAAGAAATCACGGACTTAACCATTCCTTGTTCAGGAGTAGGGATGTCAGAAAAATCCACAACAGAACCAAATAAGTTTGGATTTTATGAATCTGACTCATGGACACTGCAACAGTCCAGCTTTTCCCCTAGAGGGCAGAGTCCACAGACTTGCAGACCATTTTCCTAGCCTCTGGGAATTTTGCACAAATTTTGTCATAGAAAATACACAAAAAAAAAACAAAAAAAAATTGCCAAAAAATTGCATTCCTCCTTAAATGTGCATTTTGTGAGAATTTGCACATTTATGCATGTGTGAATTTGCAGAAATTTATATTTGCAAATTTCAGAAATTAAAGAAAAATGATTCTGTCAATGGGCAGATGATGCAACAAAAGGCACCTTACAATCCACAAAACACAGATGGGACATATTTTGCATATTCAGGAGATGTCCTGGCAGTGTTGGTTCCCAGTTTTCTCTCCAGCCTGATTTTTTATGGGCTTTTCCCCAAGTTTGAGTAGGTCAGTAGAGTCACAATAGCCAACACTCATCTCAGAAAGTTAAAAGAAGAAGCTAACATTTGGCTTGTGGATCAACTGTGCCTAAGGAAACCTTTTACTCTTAACATTGTACAGGTCTACAAAAATCTAAAGCATGACATGACTTCTGCCAAAATTCCCTTGAATGTGAACAAAATGAATTGGAAACTACAAGCAAAATAAGCAAAATTTGGATATAAACAAAATTAGTATACTTAGACTTTTACTTTTAATGTTATTATCATTACATTAGATCCAAGGGACCCTCCAAAGTGGAGACTGATGTTGATCTCTTCTGATTCCAAACCACCCACTTTGCAAGTCAAGAGCTGCAAAAGGAGGGGGACAAGAAAGCTCAGTTGTGTGAACAGAACTCTACCATTTTAAAAAAAAAAACTAAGCCATAATTCACATTATAGAGTAGTTGCACTATAAGCTATTAGAGGTGATCCTGATGCCGTTCAATGCCACTCTCACCATTATGTTGAGTACTCCAGAATGGATCTGTTTTGCCCTTGAGAGACTTTTAATTAACCTTAATTGGCTGCTGCCCTGTTTTATTATTCTAATCTATTGGATTGTTTTATCTGTTCTTATGCTCTATGTATTTTTTTAGCATTATTTTGATTTCTATTTTGATTGTGTATTTTTATATTGTTACAAGCCATCTTGGGCACTAACACAGAAAAGTGGGATATAAGTATAATAAGTACACACAGAGGCCCTTTCCGCACCATAGGGGCGGAGAGGGTGAGAAGCGGGGAAACCCAGAAATAACCACTTCTGGGTCCAGCACGTACAGGCCACACCAGAATGCAATGGCCCAGGCTTCTACTGGGCTGTTGCAACTCACGCCGGCCATTTTTGGTTTTTTTGACAGATCTGCGGAGGTGTGCAAGAGCACTCCTGAGCAAATGTATGTATATTTTTAAAAACACCATGCGATCACACCCCGTCCCCCCTGCCATCCTGGGGATGGAGATTTCGCTGACCCCCCCACCCCCGATGGCCTCAGAGCTGCACGGTGTGGCTCCATGGCCATCAATGCAGCTGAGCTTACTCACAGGTAAGTGCAGCTGCGCCCAGGATGGGCGGTCACACCAGCCACCCATTTTGCTGTCCTCCCAGGAGCAGGGAACAAAGCAGGATAATAGCATTCCTTGAACTCCCAGGAAAAAGGAGGGCTGGCCCCTGCCTGCTTGTGGGATACTCTGTGCGTCATGCGGACTCTCCGCAAGCAAGCAGGAGCAGCCCTGTGAAAAATGGCTGGTGTGAAAAGACCAGAGAGAGACAGAGAGAGACAGAGAGTTGCCAGTTTTGTGATAAACTGACTAACCTCATTGTCTGCATAGTCTCGTCCTGGGTTCTATTTCATTAGTAACGTTCCAGTGTGGACTTGATTCTCATTGGCTGAGGGGACAAATTCGTTATAGTTGCCATTCAATCTTTGTGTGCAGAGTGGGAGGCGGGGCTAAAGCACTGCATCCTTGGTACACTGTGATAATGGCAAAACTTCCCCTCCTATCCTGCCATTGGAAGCCCATGGGAGCAGGGAACTGCGGTGTCTCCTGGTACGTTGAACACACTGGCATGTACTTCACAACACTGAAGCGCCATGCCATTTTGAAACCCTAGGTAGAGTGCCTCACCTGCCATAATGACAGGCATTTTGCCAGCCTGGAAAAAAATGTGTCTTGACAGAGTTGAAGAGATAACGCCCAAGGGCTTCCTGCTTTAGACTCACTGCAGTTTTCAATACAACAGCCTGTACCATCAGGTCAACACAGATGTAAATAGTCTGCAAAACTGTGGCTTTCCCATTTTTAAGTAACCTGTCCTAACCCCAAGAGTTATCGCCTCTTCCTTTTCTTTGAATAACTTGGAGGGCAAAGGAAATATTGGCAGCACTTTTGACTGGAGAGCTGATAACAGGATATGATGATCTGGGTTATATAAAAGCCTTGTGAATCCTGTTAGAATCTAAAGAACCCAAGAGCCAGGAGCAGCTGTCACTGCCTTGGCTTTCTCAGGTAGCCATTCTTTACTTAACACTAGGGATGTGCACTGGATCGGACCCGATCCACGATCCGAGTCCGGTCCAGTGGGAAATCGGATAAATTATCCGATTTCCGATCCCGCAGCTGGATCGGCCGATCCAATCCGAACCGGTCCGAAAAGGCTCCGAACCGGTTCGGCGGATCGGCGGATCGGCGGGCGCCCACTGGCGCCCACCGCCGCTTCCATTGGTGGGCGCCAGCGGGCGCCCGCCGATGAAAGTGGACAGCGGGGGGGGAGGAGGGGGGCGCTTACCTTCTCGGCCCGTCCGCTCCCGTCCGGCACTAGCAGCTACTACCAGCGGGCTCCGCAGCCTGCTCTAGGGTGGCGCGCCGGGTGATGTCATCACCCGGCGCGCTACTCTAGAGCAGGCCGCGGAGCCTGCTGGTAGTAGTAGGCGCCGGCGCCGGACGGGAGCCGCCGGGCCGGGAAGGTAAGCAGGGTGTGTGTGGAGGGGAGGAGGGGGCGCGCGGAGGGGGGAGGGGGGCCCTTACCTTCCCGTCCCGGCAGCTCCCGTCCCGGCGCCGGCGCCTACTACTACCAGCAGGCTCCGCGGCCTGCTCTAGGGTGGCGTGCCGGGTGATGTCATCACCCGGCGCGCTACTCTAGAGCAGGCCGCGGAGCCTGCTGGTAGTAGTAGGCGCCGGCGCCGGACGGGAGCCGCCGGGCCGGGAAGGTAAGCAGGGGATGCGTGGAGGGGAGGAGGGGGCGCGCGGAGGGGGGAGGGGGGCCCTTACCTTCCCGTCCCGGCGGCTCCCGTCCCGGCGCCGGCGCCTACTACTACCAGCAGGCTCCGCGGCCTGCTCTAGGGTGGCGCGCCGGGTGATCTCATCACCCGGCGCGCTACTCTAGAGCAGGCCGCGGAGCCTGCTGGTAGTAGTAGGCGCCGGCGCCGGACGGGAGCCGCCGGGCCGGGAAGGTAAGCAGGGGGTGTGTGGAGGGGAGGAGGGGGCGCGCGGAGGGGGGAGGGGGGCCCTTACCTTCCCGTCCCGGCGGCTCCCGTCCCGGCACCGGTGCCTACTACTACCAGCAGGCTCCGCGGCCTACTCCAGGGTGGCGCGCCGGGTGATGTCATCACCCGGCGCGCTACTCAAGAGTAGGCCGCGGAGCCCGCTGGTAGTAGCCGCCGGCGCCGGACGGGAGCGGACGGGCCGAGAAGGTAAGCAGTGGCGGGGAAGGGGGCTTACCCCCCCCCGGAGCCGTCCGCTTCTATCCGCTGGCGCCCGCGGGCGCCAGCGGATGGAAGCGGGCGGCCCCAGGGGGGGTAGGGAGCGCGGGGGAGGGGGCTTACCTGCCGGGGCCGTCCACAGCGGACGGCCCCGGGGGGGGAGGGAGTTAGGCCCCCCCTCAGCCACCCACCGCCATTTTTTCCTCATAGACTTGCATTGCAATGCAAGTCTATGGGGAAAAAAATGGCGGCCGATCCAAAAGTTTACGATTTTTGGGTCGGGATCGGACTCGATCCGGTCTGGGGGGCCTCCGATTTTGTCCGAACCGGTCCGGGACAAAATTGGAGGTCCCGATCCGGGTCCCGATCCGATCCGGGGGGTCCGTGCACACCCCTACTTAACACGTCATCTTGTACTGAATGCTGGAAATTCAGGAGCCCGGCCTCTCTGCTTGTTGGGGCAGAACTAACAAAAGTACAGCTATTTCGTAAACATGGATGGTTTTGGTGAGCTTGGTGTGGGCCCCTCAGCTGTGAAACTGTAGGTTCATTCTTTTTATTTTCGCAAAAGCAGAATTAAAAATTGTTCAACTTAGGGCTTCTCCACCTTTAGCAAAAATCCCACAGCCTTACCGGGGCTTTGTTTTCTGGAGTCTTCTCAGGTTTAATGGTTGGCACGATAATGCGCTCCCCACACCCCTGTTTTCGCCACTTCCATCCCATACGTTTCATTTATAACGCCAGCAGATGGTTCCACTTTATTGTGTGATTTCAATTTATTTCAGCATTTTCAGGGTTTTATAAAATGTGGATTCCCACTCTAAAGTGGAAGGAGAGGCATCGAAGATTGATGATGTCATGAAACGGACCCACAAACCTTCATGAGCGACCAATCATAAACATACAATACATCGCTCATGTAGGGAAGGTCTTAGTCATTTTTTGGCCTATCTTCTGACTTCGTATGCATTTGGGCTCTGCATAGAAATGTCACACCCTCCCACCTTGTAATTCTTCTTGGCTGTTTGGCCCTACTGTTTACAGAAAGAAAGAAAAACTGTATGTCTCTCTACCACAGATTTGGGTCCAGGTGTCTGGAGCAGAGAAGGGGATGTGACTCCCAAATAGTGTGTGAGTGTGTTTGTGTGTGAGTCTGCATGTGTGTGTTTGTGTATTTTATCACCCTGCCTGGGATATGCCCCTCTTATTTAGCAAATTAGTATTCCCTTGATTTTTGGGGGGTCATATTTCCAAGATTTATTAAGAATTTTTAATATGACATTCATTTTATGTCAGTCCTCTTGCATTTCTAAAAATGCTGCTTGACAACGTAATTACTTTTCATAATCACATGATTATGCGTGTCTTGTGTGTGTGCGTGCACATGTGTGGCCCTCGGCACCTCAGCACCTGATAGGCTTTCAGGGCTGAAAAGGTGGTGCTAGTTCAAGACCATAAAAACTTGTACCACAAAGATCTAAAGGTTTGAAGATGGGCTGAGGTTTTCACAGTGCTTGCTTCATCTTGTACTGAAGTGTAGTGTGGTGTAGAGGTTAGAATGGCAGTCTGGGAGTGGGGAGACCCAGATTCAAATCCCACTCAGCCATGAAACCCTCTGAGTGATTTTGAGCCAGTCATACCTTGCAGCCTAACCTACCTCATGGGGAAATTGTGAATATAACCTGAGCAGGGGGGGAGATCCATGATTCTGCCTAGAAGATAATGAGGGACAGACTTGTGAATAAATAAATACATATCATTGGAGTGGTTCAGTTAAACATTTAAGCCTTTAAAATCTCTTCAGGGGAGAGGTGTTTGCCTAGGTCTGAGCTGAGATTAGTTGAAGATTTGTAATAATAATAGTAAAAATAATAAAAATTAAGGCAATCTAATATAGTACAATTAAGGTATGATTTAGAACTCTTGGGGAGGGGGGAGCTGTTGTTTTCCTCTGAGTGTTCTACAGAAAATACCTGTAGTTGGTGACCCTTTTCTGAGTCAATGGGTTTGAGTTTACCCATCACTAGTAATACAATTTTACATGTATGGAATCAATGTTTGTCACTGTATTTTAATGTAACAATACATTTTACATTTTGATGTTTGGAAGATCAATTTTGGCTGAAACTTTGGGGCCCTAACATTTATATGTAAACCATCTCTCCTTTGTTATATACCATTATCTTCCAAAGTGGCTTGCACTCTTCAAAACTTTCATATACTTTCTGACAAATTAAATTAAGGGTGAGCACAATTTCCTTTTTTAATTAATTAGCAGGAATAAAATATATATGAGGACAGACAAGGATAGAAAATCCCCTGTGCCTAAGGGGATCCTGCTCAAAATAGCATCAGGAATTTCGATCACAGCTTGAAACAATCCCCAAATCCGTATTAGTGTAACATTCCCATTAGGCCAACCCAAGCACATGTGCAAGCTTTCAAGTTCTTCAGATATCTTCATCAGGCAAGATGTCACAAAAAATAAGATATTCAAATTAGCCCCTGCAGGCCATGTGATGGTTACAAGGTTGGATTTGGAGCTGCTGGTTAAGGTCCCACTTTATCTTTGGACTCTGAACATGCAGATACTGTGACTTCACCATAAAGGCAGGACATTTTCCCCCCTCTCCAATCTTATACATGCCTACTCAGAAATAAGCCCCATTGAGCTCAATGGAACTTACTCCCTGGTAATTGTGCAAAGGACTGCAGCTATCATCGCATCCTAGAAGGGTTTCATTCTTTACTAATTTGGGGCCTGTGTAAAATCAATGGTTCCTGATTTGACCTCTGTTATAAGATTTGCTCAACATCTCTTCCTTGTTTCAACAGTATGCTTGCCAAGATACTTTCACAACCAATGTGGTATGCCCTTGGATATCAGCAAGGGAATCAAATGGTGACTTTAGCAATATTATTCAACCCGATCTTGTAGCTAAGATTCACACAATAACTGGCATTAGGAAATGGAAGGAAAATACGAAAAACGTGATAATGCAATTAATAGTACATCTAGATATGGAGTTCTGCATATAATTCTGTTTTGAAGAAACATATTTGTACTTTTATAAATATAACTTAATCTACTGCTAATATTCAGTAGTGATTACTCTAATTCCATCTTCACAAAAGATTGCAGTACAGGTTTTTAGTCCATCTTTGTTTTACAAAGTCTCACTGAGCAGGAAAACTAATTTTGAAAACCACTTCCATGGAAGGTAGATCTCCATTACTTACATAACTCTGGGGAGCCCCAAAGTCAAATGAACATCAGCCCTCGCTGATTCTGAAATTCTGAAAATGACATTGTTAAAACCTTAGGAAAGTGAAAGAAATAGTGTGTTTCTTTATAGAAGCAAAATTGTTTGTATGTGTTAGCTAGTGTTTTGATTTCAGTCTCTTTAAACACTTCACATATTCTGTACTTTCTCACAAGTAAACTCCAAAAAATAAATATTGTGTTCCTCAAGACTGTACACATGTATGGAAGAAAGCACACAGGTAGGCTGACCATATGAAAAGGAGGACAGGGCTCATGTAACTTTA
Source organism: Anniella stebbinsi (assembly GCA_029215795.1). Taxonomy (NCBI): domain Eukaryota; kingdom Metazoa; phylum Chordata; class Lepidosauria; order Squamata; family Anniellidae; genus Anniella; species Anniella stebbinsi. The sequence goes on from JARDYH010000003.1 coordinate 55,700,778, forward strand.
ACAGTTGTAGAGAAAAGGAATTTCAGCCAGTGTCATTTGTATGTAATTAGTTCCTGGTGAAATTCTCACTTCATCACAACAGTTAAAGTTGCAGGCACTATACTAGAGTGACCATATACAAAAGAAGGCAGGGCCCCTGCAACTTTAACTGTTGTGATGATGAGGGAATTTCACCAGGAACTAATTGCATACAAATGACGCTGGCTGAAACTCCCTTTTTTCTACAACTGTTAAAGATACAGAAGCCCTGTCCTCCTTTTCATATGGTCAGCCTACACACAGGAAACTCAAATCAGATGTCTAAATACCAGCAGCCTGATCTCCAGCTTTTTAAAGCTGAAGTGCTAGGTTTTCACTCAGTTTAGTCTTCCTTGCTTAAAAACTAATTTAGGTGTGCCTAAACTTTCTTGTGCAAGCATATAATTATTCAATTTCTGGACCACAGTAGAAAAGGATATACATGGACAAATGAAGTTACCTGGCATTTACCATCATGAATGAAAATGAAGGGGCTAAACCAAAGGCTATGGTGGGGGCAAAATGGGTTTTGAGAAATGATTGGAAGGAAGAGGTGGCATCATGTCCATCTTCAGAGATGGAGTGCCATGCATGGAGCAGAATGTGTGAAATCCTGATCCAAAGGAAAAGATTTTCAGTTAGCTACCGTGAAAAAAAGCTAAAAGATAAAGAGATTGCAGTAGTCAGGGCAGGAGACAGCCTGGAGTATGGTGCAGAGTTTTGGTAAGATTTTTGCAGGGTTTTCAGAAAAGTGTGATGTAGTAATGACACTTGACCGGATAAATAAAAGAAGAGAAGGAAGAGAGCATGGATTTAATGTAAGTAACCATGCCATTAGTTTTCCTCCAAAAAATGTGGCCTTCTCATTCTCACTGGTATTCAGAAAAGCCGCAAATGTATATTTCATTTATACTCAGTGTGGGGTGACTTTTCCTGGGCTCAATTCAGAATGGGTTCTCCTAAACTAAGCTGATTTGTTCTCATTAAAATTTACTCACTTTAAGCTCTAGCACGTTCTGAGCTTCAGGTCTTGTGAGCACTACTTCATAAGGTGTGGCATCCCTTCCCTACTGTTTGGTGCTGCCCCTCCTCGTACTCCTTCCTCTTTCCCCAAAAATGTAACTTGAGGGCTCCAGAAGCAACAAGAAGGAGTGATGCTGCTTGATTGGACCCTTGATTGGGCCATAGAATACTGCAGGAACAGCTTCCTAGCTTCCAGGATCCCTAAGGATCATAGTTTCTCAGACCTTCTGGGCCCTAAGTTGCCCAGTGGTCTTGTTTCCTGCAATGCTGCTGGAAGGACTAATGAAAACCATAGCACTTTTACTTGCATTGCTCCTGCTGCAACATAAAGTTCAGCTGGAAAGGGAAGTGGGGGCTTTTGCTGCAGGTGGGTGCTGGTGCCAGGCCTATGACCAAACTACAAGCTGAGCCCAAACCTCATAGATGTTTGAGGCCAGGTTGTCATTGGGTACAGCTCATGTGTGTTGGGTCTTGAAATGGATAAGTTTGTATTCTGAACTCCCCACTTCCAAATGCTGGCTGCACTCATCCATACAGCAATGTTGTGAACCAGGTCTGGTAGACATATAGTGGCTTCCTCTGATAGGGTGACCAGATAAAATCCAGGTCAGGACTCATGTAACTTTAACAGTTGTAGAGAAAAGGGAATTTCAGCCAGTGTCATTTGTATGCAATTAGTTCCTGGTGAAATTCCCTCTTCATCACAACAGTTAAAGGTGCATGCACTATTCTACAGTGACCATATACAAAAGAAGGCAGGGCCCCTGCAACTTTAACAGTATGCAACTTTAACTAATTGCGTACAAATGACACTGGCTGAAATTCCCTTTTCTCTACAACTGTTAAAGTTACATGAGCCCTGACCTGGATTTTATCTGGTCACCCTATTCTACGATGAATGGTTGAGCTTTAAGGCTGCTCAAACAAGGATTAAAAGTAGGGAGGGGATGTGGGCACACACAGGCCTCAACTTCGACATCCCCATCATGCCTGCCCAGTCCCCAAACTACCTGTGTTGTGGGGAAAGTCTGAAGGAGGCTTCTACTCAAGTTTGCTTGAGCCAGAGTAGAAGCCTTTGAGACATTGGAAACCCCAATAAATATTAGCAGCTTATACTTGTGTTCAAGGGGCTGTCTTCATAGTACTGAGTTGACGCTGCTCTGCTGCCAAACCCTGCGGTATCTCTAGTATGGGAGGTCAGCAAGTTATTTACATGGAGGGAGGCAGCACAGGCTTTCCAGCAGCCATTAGGCTCACCAGGCCCCTCCCTCCCCCTCCTATGGCTTTTTGTGCCCAATGAGAGATCACCTTCCACCCAGGAATGCCCCCCAGTGTGGTGCCCAAGCAAGGACAGATGGGGAAGAGCCATGCTGCCCTCGTTTGGGCTGCAAAAGTCATGGTAAGTCCCCAACTTTTCTGCTGTGGGTCTTTGGCTCTTTGCCCTGGGGTGGATCTGAATCGGTGGCTGCATCTTATAACTGACACAGTGTGGATTTGGAGCCACCCTGGGGTTTCCAGAATGTATAGATAGACCCCAAGTAAACATGAAGAGGAGCCCCCTTCAGACTTTTCCCCAGTGGGATGAGTGAATGCATGTGAATGTTGTCTGCTATGGATTATTCACACCCCTCAAGGAAAGTTGGAGACTGAAGATTGGAGATGGAGAAATCTTGGCAGGGCTTGTGCATGCACTTTCACACCCTCCACACTTTCAGCCCTCAGGTGAACAGGCTAAATGCTTGTATTATTATTATCATCATCGTCATCATCATAATCTCTTTTTCACTCATGGCAGTTTTTCTAGATGGGCATGATGGGCTTTGCCAAGTCATGGGCCAGATCTATACCAGCAGGATATGACACTTTGAAAACTGTTAGAAAACTATATATGGAGTGTGGCCTGGGCCCCAATAGTTGGCACTACTGTTATAAACCATTTTAAAGCAGTAGTATAGATCCTGCCATACTGTCTTTTACAGATTCAGGAATTTCCTGAAAATTGAGTATGTTCTAATTATGATTGCTTTCTGGATGTTGGTGTGGATGTATTTTGGTAGGCCCAGTTTTTGTATACTATATAATATAATTAAATCTCTAAGCAGTTTACACAAGGCGCCTAGGGTTCGAGAGAGGCTTTGAACTGACATCTTCATTTGAACACAATATTCCATCTGCTTGTACTCATCCACATTAGAGCAGAATTCAGACAAGTGACTTTAAGGAAATGAACATGTTCCAGTCAAGACTTTGAGCGACATTTTTTATTCAGTCAAATCATAATAATTAGGGCTTCACAATTTGTGCACAAAATCCCTCAAAATACCTGCCAGGAATACTCTTACGTCTGACTCAATGAAAAAGAATTACCCTGAAATTTCATAATAAATCTTACAGACTACAAAACTAATCCCCATAATATTCAGGAAATTGCCAAGGAACAGGCATTAAAAGTTACAACCTTTGTTTTGGCTCTGATTGAAGATACGTGCTGCAAGATTTTATTTCAGGATCATTTGAAAGAAATCAGTAGCCTTTGAATATAAATTTCTTACAAGAAACCATGATTAAGGCAATGCCAAAGGCTTCACACACTAAAGTACTTACTGCAAAGCATTTTATAAACTCAGCCTTACCACCGCCAAACACAAAGCATTCCAAAATATGGCAGGCAGCCACCCTGGCAGCCATAACCTAAGAAATAAGCTGTTCAAAGAAAGAAAAGAACATAAGTGTCGAAAATGCCAAATAGTTATAACAACACAGAGCACACATCAGTCTTTAAAATGTGCTAGCATACAGACTCTACATCCCGAAGAGAGCTGATCTGACATGAAGGGAGATTTGTTTACAAATGTAGGATCTAGGAAAGAATTCATTACTAACTTCCCCAAAATTTCAGATTTTGCTCGGGATCTAGCATACATTCATTTGGAAGAAGTGCTGTATTTTCCCCTTAGAATTTGTATTACAAATCCATCCAGAAAGATTATCTAACACATGGAAGTGCAATCTGTAATCTAGGCAGGATCTACACTACTACTTTAAAACAGTTTATACTAATAGTGACAACTGTTGGGGTCCAGGACACACTGCATATACAGTTTTCAAACCATTTTCAAAGTGCCATATCCTGCTTGGTGTAGATCTGTCCCTATAGAGTCACATGCCCTCCCCCTTCAGTTTAATTTCAGAAGCCTCCTGCAAGTGATCACTTCAGATCTCTGGCAAAAGTAATGTGTCCTTTTCCCCACAGCAAGAAGGAAGAATAGGGAGATAGACCGCTGTGTCAGAAAGAGGCTGGGCCTACTGCCAGAATAAAGTCTCTGACAGATTACCCCTGAAGGAATACAGCCCTTGACAAAAAAATGTTCCCCACCTGTGTTATAAGCAAATAATCATCTAATATAAAAAGCCCTGAACAACTTGGGATCTGAGGATACTTGAGAGAGCGCCTTTTACGTCATCAGAGGATATGCTTCTGGTAGGTCCACATGGACCTATGGCCTGACTGGAGTACACCTGAAGAAGAGGCTTCAGTGTGTTGGCCCCCTTTCTCTAGAACTGTCTGCCTCTGGAGGTCAGACAGGTGCCAACACCTGTTGCTTCCGGTGCCTCCTGAAAGCAGCTCTATTCCAAGAAGCCTTCCTTAACTGACCAGCCATGATTTTTATTGACACTTCATTTTTAAAAAGAATACTTTTAATACTTTTTATCTTTTCATTATTCTATTGTTCATTGCTCCGGAATCGGTTTAGATATGGAGCAGTATACACATGTTATAAATGAATAATATGTTTGGTACTGGACATTGGACAAGCACCAGGCTCAGAATCAGCATGTGGCACCTCAGGCAGTTGCCAAAGCCCCAGTGTCTTGGCAGGACCCACTCCTGTGCCAGTGCCTGCCCTGGACTTCCCATGCTGAGCAGCTTGGCACTACCATTGAAATTCCCCATAATGCCCTCAACTCTGGGGCATTGTGGGACATTAAATGGTAACCTCCTGGAGCCCATTGATAAAGGCAGGGCACTGAAGAAGAGAAAAAATTCTTTGCTGCTTATTCAAGCATTTTACCAATAATTCTCTTACCGGATCAGTTGAAAAGCACAATCCAAAACAAATCTAGCATATTTTACAAGTTACAAACCACTGAGAAGAGCCCCCTATAATTATTATCATTAAACAAAAAACCTACGGTTTACAAAAACAATGTTAAGGCTCCACAGTTTCCAACCAAGCACCCAAAAGCAGGGAAATTGGGAGTTAAGGCGCCCAAGCCTTAATGCCACATCCTCCCTAAGGAAGCAGAAAGTGCAAGTGAAATTCTCATTCTCCCAAAGCAGATAAACCATGAGGACAGGATGGAGAATATGATATGCAGAGGTGACTGTGGGGTTGTGGAAAACTGATCACGAACAACTTAGGGCCACCTACTTCTCTTTTTTGTTTAGAGCAGCCCTTCCCCAACCTGGTGCCCTCCAAAGGTATTGGACTACAACTCCCATCATTGCAAGTCAGTATGTCCCATGGTCAGGAATGCTGGGAGAAACATCGAGTGTGTGTACCTGAGTCTGAAGACCAGGGATAGACTAGGGATTCTGTTAGTGTACTGGCCACCCCGCTGCCTTTCAGACTCCCTGGCCGAGCTCACGGAACTGGTCTCGGAGCTGGTGTTGGATTCGCCCAGGCTTTTGGTCCTGGGCGACTTCAACATCCCATTCGGGGCCGGTTTGTCAGGTGCAGCTTGGGAGTTCATGGCATCCATGACAACCATGGGCTTATCCCAATTGGTCTCTGGACCTACACATTCAGCAGGTTGCACCCTCGATGCTGTCTTCAGCTCCGAACAGACAGATCTTTGGGTGGAGGTAACAAATACCTCTGCATTGTCATGGACAGACCATTTTCTGGTCAGGGTTAGTATCACGGCTACCACCCACCCCTGCAGGGGTGGCAGACCTATTAAGGTGGTCCGCCCTCGAAGGCTGATGGATCCTTCTGGATTCCAGAAGGCCTTGGAGGGTTCTATGGCTGGTATCGTCGACGATCCTGTAGAAGCCCTGGTCAATAGATGGAATCAAGACCTAACTAGGGCTATCGACACGATCGCTCCCAAACGTCCTCTCCAACCCGCTTCTAACTGGGCGCCCTGGTATACAGAAGATCTCAGGGAGTTGAAGCGGAAAGGACGACGACTGGAGCGCAGATGGCGGAAAACTCGACTTATATCCGATGAGACACGACATAGAGAACATCTTTGTTCCTATGGAGTGGCAATACGTGCAGCGAAGAAAGCTTTCTTCTCTGCACGCATTGCATCTGCGAATTCACATCCAGCAGAACTGTTCAGAGTGGTGAGGGGTCTAACCCGGGCACCTTCCCCCCTGAACCCGATCTTAGAGCCTTCGGTAGTTCGCTGTGATGCCTTTAACGATCATTTCACAGATAAAATCTCTCAGATAAGAGCCGACTTAGATTCCGTCATTATAGCAGAGGTTGACAATGGAGTGTCCAGCAACTCCGCGAGTAGAATTACACTGGATCAGTTTCAGTTGGTGAGTACCGAGGACGTGGACAAGCTGCTTGGACGCGTGAGGAGGATGACTTGTCCTCTCGATCCCTGTCCTTCTTGGCTGGTCGCCCAGGGAGGAGATGTAATTAGATTACAATTACAAAATATTATTAATACATCTCTCAGGGAGGGAAGTTTTCCATCTTGTTTAAAAGAAGCGGTAGTACGGCCACTTCTTAAAAAGCCCTCCCTGGATCCCCTGGACCTTAATAATTACAGACCAGTATCGAATCTTCCATTTCTGGGCAAGGTGATTGAGACGGCAGTTGCCTTCCAACTCCAAGCAGTTTTGGATGATACAGATTTTCTAGACCCATTTCAAACCGGCTTCAGGGCAGGGTATGGAGTTGAGACTGCTATGGTCGCCTTAGTGGATGATCTACGCTTGAATATTGACAGGGGGAGTGTGTCCCTGCTGGTACTTCTGGACCTCTCAGCAGCTTTTGATACCATCGACCATGGTATCCTTCTGGAACACCTGAGGGGATTGGGACTCGGAGGCACTGTGCTTCAGTGGTTCCAGTCCTACCTCTCGGGCAGGTTCCAGATAGTGATGCTTGGGGATAGTTGCTCCTCAAAGAAGGAGCTGCTATGTGGTGTACCACAAGGAGCCATCCTATTCCCAATGCTGTTTAACATCTACATGAAGCTGCTGAGAGAGATCATCCGCAGGCATGGGGTGGGGTGCTATCAATATGCTGATGACACCCAAATATATTTCTCTATGCCTTCGACAACAGCATCAGCTAAGGATAGTGTGTCTCCTCTGAATGAATGCTTGGAGACGGTAATGGGTTGGATGAGGAAAAACAAACTGAAGCTGAATCCAGACAAGACGGGGATGCTTACTGTCAAGGGCCACAACCTGGGGTTGGAGGTGTGTCAACTGGTTCTGGATGGGGTTACACTCCCCCTGAAAGGCTGTGTTCGCAGCTTGGGGGTGCTCCTGGATCCGTCGCTCCAAATGACAGCCCAGATAGATGCGACGGCCAGGAGTGCCTACTATCAGCTTCGGCTGATACGCCAGCTGCGCCCCTTCCTAGAGTTGGAAGACCTAAAGATGGTAGTGCACGCGCTGGTAACTTCAAGGCTCGACTTCTGCAATGCGCTGTACATAGGGCTACCTCTGTGCCTAGTCTGGAAACTTCAACTAGTTCAAAATATGGCAGCCAGGTTGGTCATTGGTACACTTAGGGTTGACCATATCACACTAGTTTTAAAATCTCTCCACTAGCTGCCAATTAGTTTCCAGGCGAAGTACAAAGTGTTGGTCATTACCTTTAAAGCCCTACATGGTTTGGGTGCAGGTTACCTGCGGGATCGCCTTCTCCCATACAATCCGCCCTGCACGCTTAGGTCCTCTGGGAAGAATTTACTACAGTCAACAAAAACTAGGGTGACAACCGTGACCCAGAGGACCTTTTCTTCTGCTGCTCCCAGACTGTGGAATGACGTGCCGGGAGAGATCTGCCAGCTGACCAGTATCCAAGAATTTAAAACAGCTATAAAGACTGATCTCTTCCGGCAGGCCTACCCGGATGAATTTTAAGTGTTTTTATTGATGTCTTATTGGTATTTTAATGATGTATTGGTTTTATGTGCTTTTAATCACTTTTGTGTATTTTATGTTGATGTTGTTCCCCGCCTTGATCCAGAGGGAGAGGCGGGTGATAAATAAATATTATTATTATTATTATTTATTATGTTCACCAATATTTTTCTAAAAATTGATGAGAGGTCACTGCTATTAAGGATGGAACTGACCAACACATACTTGTTTAAAATTGGAAAGCTTTAGAAAATATTATGACTTGAAAACAAAAGGCCATGGGGAAACTGAAAGGAAAATCGTCTGAATGCCACTGTCCATCCATTTTGGTCTAGTAAAGTGCATAGATATGAAAAAGCATGGCATGCAAATGATGAAAAATATAATGTGTGCCATTTACTGTGCTGTTTTTATGGATTGTAGGAGAATAATCACAAGCTTGTAAATACCAATTACAAGGCAGACTGGCTGCGCTAAGGAGAAATTGATTTTTTTTTTTTTTTTTTAAAAACCGTTTATGACCAGTAGTCTATTTCAGATAAAATTTTTAGAACAAAGAACCATGTAATGTGAAATATACTAAATATTGTTCCATGATTATCTCCTGTAAAGGTTGTGTAACTGCACAGTTGCATAAATATCGGCAAACCTTCTGCACAGCCCACTGTGTAATATCCCCAAATAAATATATCCCGCTTTATACCTTCACTCATTTCACTTCTTTTGCATGGTGTATTGTGACAATCATTACATTTTGCATGGGACCTGGCCTTAGGCCCAGTTTCCACAAGCAACAGGCAAAATGGTAAATGTGTTGCTATGCCATATCTCTTCAGACTGTGGGTTGTTCTAACTAGCATGCTAGAAAAAGGACTAGGCTAGATTATTTCCTTCTAACACCTATTCAGGGCTGTTCCCCACATGACCATGGGTAGTTTCTCATGAGAGATCCGCCAACTCACCAGTCTTCAAGAATTTAAAAGAGCTATAAAGACTGATCTCTTCCGGAAGGCCTACCCAGATGAATTTTAAGTGTTTTTATTGGTATTTTATTGGTATTTTAATGATGTATTGGTTTTATATGCTTTTAATCAGTTTTGTGTATTTTATGTTTGATGTTGTTCCCCGCCTCGATCCGGAGGGAGAGGCAGGTAATAAATAAATTTATTATTATTGTTATTATTATTATTATTATTACTATTATTATTATTTGAAAGTAAGCCTCCCTAAAATATAGTGCATGAAGTGGCTGTCAGCAATTGATAATCATTAACAAAATGAGACTAGATGCAGCCTTGTGCCCCTTTATGAACAAGTAAAATTCTGCTGGGATCAATGGACCTTGTGTATGAGTATGAAGAAGCATTGTCTTCTGTGATTCAGTAACAATTAGTTTTCTGCAGCCAAGAGCTAAACTAAATGGTAAATTATTTTGACAGGAGGCAATTTAATCTCTTTAGCATAATGAAATCCTAATGAGTACCAAAGGTTTCTTTGAGTTGTGCAGTAATAACCTCAAATGTTTGTGACTGGAACTAACTTGTTCTGAAAATGAGAAAGAAAAGGAAGCTGGTATTCGCATAAATCACAGTCTGGTTCTGAATAGGCCTCTTCACCAGTGCCGGGTGGTATGTTCAAGGACTCCATGGTGCATATTCCCCACCCCCACACATCCTGTGACTGTTCCGCTATTGTGTGAGAACATTCATGCACTTGGGATCTTCACCTCCTACATAGCTAGACTCGTACAGGGATTCAGGGGAGAGGTTCAAAGACCAATCCATCCAGGAGAGGATCTCCACTGGAAGAAATTGCATTTTGCATTTTCCCAGTTAAGAGCAGCAAATCTCTATAGAAAATGTGTTTTCTCATTTCAATGTTGGTTAGATCTAGCTGTGCATCCTTTCATTTAGAGACATCAGAAAAATCTGCAATGGGTTCAAATGCATTCAGATTTCTATGAATATGACCTGCAGATTCCACAGCGGACTAGCTCTTTACAAATCCAATGAACTTGCAGACCACTAATTCACATTAGTGCAAATGGAATGAAATTCTTGCACATCCCTAAAAAAAAATCCAATTCCACCAATGAATGGACGATGGAATGAAAGATAACTGACAGTCCATGAAGGACAGACAGAACAGATTTAACAAAATCCATACATCCCAAGTTTCATTCAATATTCTCAATTGTTTACACTAACAATTAACATGCATGCTTGCTTTTGCTCACAGTTGCTCCTCATCATCAGCTTTTTAGTTCCACAGTGTAATCCTGCACATGACTACTCAGAAATGGATCCTTCAAAAGCACTGCAACTTTTTGAATCTCTACCTGAATTTTCAGATTAGGATTTAGAAGTGCCAGAAACATAGTATTTAGTTATAACACTGCTATAGTGATTCCTTTCACTTTCAGAACTTTATATAACCATAAAGCTTCTTTAGGGGCTTTGGAGCTCCACACCCCCAATGACCTCTTTTTGTTAACCAGGCATCCAGCTCTGAGTTTCAGTCAGAACTAGTCAGAACTCTAAAGAAATTATCCAATGTGCTGTACCCGATTCCCAAATTGGGTTTGGCATCTTGGATAGATCCATCCAAGAAGAGCTGTGTACCATTTTGGGGAGGGGGAGCAAGATTCTGGACAGCACAGAACTGAGGGAATGATGGGAGGAGATGAGAGGCAATTTAAGAAGAATGGAGCTAAAGTAATAATGTGTTATAAGGAAAACCTTATACAGAGTGTAAACAGGAGGGTCTGGAAACAGAAGAGAATCTTTGAAGGTCATGGCAATGTGGCACAGGGGGTCATGAAGGCAGCAAAGCCCAGAGGATGGAGGTGGGTTGAATTTCATATATTGATTTGAACAAACCAGCTTAATATTTGCCTCCTGGTTTCTATTTTTGTAATAGTTCATGGATTTTAATATTCATATTTTTAGCAAAGAGGTTGGAGGTTTAATCTTGATATGCAAGAAAAAAATGTACGAAGAACAGAATTCAGTATGGGGCTCTCTGATATCATCTTGTTTATTTATGGACTCAAAACATGGGTAAACCATATGCAATGCTCCCCCTTTTGTGAGTCATGCTAGCCTGAACTTTTGCTCATTTCATTTCAGTGTGTTCTTCTCAAAGGCTACATATTAGGCATCTGTCTTTATTAATATACTTTAATTAGGAGCTTGAGAAGTGAGTAATAATCAGACTATTTTCTTGTTGCCTCAGAGACTACAATTAAAGGACAAGTTAAGTGTTGGTAGAGAGGCACACAGCAAAAATGAGAAGCCTTTGATGAACTGCAATTAGTAATTGAATTATTTCACTCACTGTCTGTGACACGGGACTTCCAAATCCCACATTGCTTGTTTATATATTGATGCATACATTTTCTGCTAGATGATATAATATGGGTCATTAGTGTCCCCTTTTACAGTCTCAGCTTTTGAGATCAGGACTGCTGTTCACAATCCAATCAGCCGCCATTAAAATTGTCCTCTTCCTGCAGCCATAAGCTATGTAGCCTTTGATGCTGTTTTGGTTCAAATGCATGTCAACATGATGGTGTGAATAGCACATTGGTAGTGCTAAATCTAGATATCCAAAGGGCCTGCTTCCCATTCTGAAAGCTTGGGGAAGGTATATAAAAAGTAGCCAATATATACAACTGCTCCATCAAAATACATTCAATTTGTAAACATTAGGGTGCAGCCCCCAAACAGGCCTGAATACCAGTCACCAGAAAATAGCCCTATTAGAAAGTGCTTCCAAAAGTACTATGGGAAACCACAAATGAAGGGAGTTGCAAGATGCTTGGACAGCTTCTGAGTGTACCTTTCTGTGTGCATGTGGTATTCTTGGGTTGTATCCAATGTTAGTCCTACTTAGAGCAGGCCCACTAAATTGAATTGGACATGAGTTAGATACAACCCCTCAATGGGCATATGGATAGCATTTTAAGGCTGAGTCTTCTTTTATCTAAATGATTGCAGTTGGAATCACTGGAAGGAGCTAATCCAGATTATTCTTTATAAGTAAAAAAAAAAAAACCCAAAATGGCACCTTGGAGGTTTGCAGTGATGACAACTGGGAGCCTGCGCAGACACTGTAGCACTGATTGGGCTCCTGATCAATATGCTCCAAACCACTAAATGATCAAAGACTGCAATGCCCTTCTCCCAATAAAACTCCATCTCTGGTATTTCCAAGTTGGTTTTGAATCTACATGCAATGTGGAACAGAATCGTTCATATAGGGTTCTTCATAGAGTATCTTGATGTCCGGTAATACGTTCTGAGTTCTGAAAGGTGCAGGACAATAACATCATCCCACTCCTTTGCTATCATAACTCTTCCCTAAAGACACTGGAAGGGGACCTCTTGCAGTTACTAGTGGCCCCAGTCTCAAGGTCACCTCTCTTTTCCTTCTTCTTGCTTCTACATGGCAACCTTATACAATCCTAGATACTTAGAAATCCAAATGAGTTCAGTGGGCTTACTCACAAGTAAGTGGGCTATCTCAATTATTGAAATGCTTTATAAGTGGGGCTACCTTTGAAAACAGTTCAGAAACTTCAGCTGGCCCAAAAGAGAGCAGCGAGGTTGTAAATATGAACATATTACAACAGCGCTCTGCATTCTGCCAATTCAAAGTGCTGGTATTAACTTTCAAAGCCCTAAATGGCTTGGGGCCAGGTTACATGAAGGATTGTCTCCTCCTACATATACCTGCCCAGATCCTAAGAACATCTTCAGAGGCCCTTCTCCAGCTGCCCCCAACAATTGAAGTGAGGTGGGTGGGTACTAAGAAGAGGGCCTTTTCCGTTGTGGCACCCCAGTTGTGGAATGAGCTCCCCAGACACCTTTGCTGTGATCTTTAGGGCACCTTCTTATTTTCCCAGGCATTTTAAAAGCTTCTGCTGCTTTTAAACCCGTTACCGAGTTTTTACTTCTTTATACTGCTGTTGGTTATTTTACTTTGCAGTCTAAGTTCATGGAAGGAAAAATTCCCATTGCCTCCTTCCCCTTGCACACCTGCTGAAAGGTCTCCAGATTATTGGGGTTAGGGGATTCCTGAAGAAAGTGGAATGGGGCTCAGGCTGGAGGAGTGGATGGGAACGTCTTTAAGTTAGCTTATTTTAGGATCCAGACTGATTTTGGCTGATTCTCCCTTCCCCACCCCAGCACCCCATCCCACATTGTTGAGCTGTGCTTCCTGGTCCTTTGTGGGGGTGGGGGTGGTTAGGGTTTCCATGAACTTCCTTAACATATCTTAGGATCCAAGCCAAGATGTCTAAATGTATCTAAAATTGTAGCATTTCCAGGGTGTAGGCTCTTCCTATTTCAGTTATCAGTGTTCCCAGGGTTCTGATTATAGGCATGATCCAAACATGTTAGCACACTTCAATCCCACAGACCAAATTTCCCAGGGAAAGATTTTAGCAAGCACTCCCCCTGTGCCCCCACCACCATTAAGATCAATTGGAGTGAAAAGTGCTTCACTTTGACTGGATCAAGCCCTATCCTTTATGTATCCTTTATTCATTCTGTTGCTTGCTCTTTAGTTTGTCAGTTCTGCATCCTATGCCAACAGGTTTAAATAAATTCTGGCATGATGAGCTTGATATAGGGAACATATGGGGGAAAGAGGCGCATCTGAGGTATAATTAGAAGAGAAGATTGCAGCTTCTCTCACAGATCACTCAGAATTTGTGGCAGTTGTAGCAGTGGGGGTAGCCAGCTAAGAGCCACACAAAATATAAAGCAAGAGAAAGGTGATGAAAGGGGAACATTCTGCTCTCTTTGCCCAAATAATGAAATGATTAGAAACTGAGCCCGAACAAACAGCACAGAAAGTGCAGCTCTTTTATTTAGACTAGTGAGGTTAGTTCACACCAAACCTTTCAAACAAGACAATTAAATTCTCATTCTTGTCAAAAAAAAATGTGAGTGAGTGAACAAAAGAATAGTACAATATGAAAATCATGTAACAGAGGGAAATCGCATAAAAGGAACCTCTTTGCTCTCTCATGACCACTGGAACATAGATGTCTCTTACCCAATAATTACCTGAATATAACTGATGGATTGAATGTGTGCTCTGAATATATATTGGGAAAATGTGCAAGACTGGTAAAGAATACTAATTGGGTGAAAGCTGGAGCAATATTCTAATATCTAATGTATCACACTAAGAGACTTTGTTTTCATGCTGTGCTTCTGATATCATATTAAGATGTGTCAGAATTGAATACTGCCTTCTCCGCTATTTAATTTATATGTATTTATAAAGGCATTTCAGTACTACTTTTCTGCTCAAACAAAGGCCACAAAGTGGCTTGCAAACAAACACAAACCAAATACAGCATCAAATAGCAAAATTTAGAACTAAGATGTTAAAAACAAAAGGAACCGCATTAAAACCTTAATCATATTTTAAAAACCATTAAAAGCTGGATAGAATAAGAGTGTTTCAAATGCTCATCTAAGTGCCATTAGAAATGGACCTAGTCTTACTTTCTTTTGGAAGAAATTCTGTTATCAGGGAGCTGCCACAGAAAAGGCCCTGTCTCATGTTCTCACCAACCAAACCTATTTTGTTGGTGGGATATTTAATAGGGCCTCCAAATATGATCTTAGCCTGCAAGCAGGTTCATTTGACAGGAGGAGGCAATTACATATCAACCTGCGAGGTGCCACAACCTCAAAACAACAGACTAGCTGCTTTGCTGGATCACACCAAATATCCATCTATCCACAACTACTTTCATTCCAACAACGAACATCCAAATATCCTTTTAGAATGCTCACAAATAGGACACAGTGGAGATTGTGTTCCCTGTTGGTTGTTGCCAGCATCCGACCATGGAGGCCCAATGGCTGTCATGGAATTTCCCTTAACTATATGGCTAATAGTTATTAATAGAAGTGTCCACCATGAATTTGCCTAATTATTAAAGAAAACCTATCTAAGCAAATGATCATTCTGTTCCAATAAAATTCTTAAATAAATTATGTGCAGCTTTCATTTGCCCTGAACCTGTACCAAGAATTTGTATCCATCAGCATTCCTCTTAGCTTTCTTGGGTGAAAAGGCTTTTCTTTCTGTTGTGCCTTGGTGATCATTTTACTTGTCCTTACAAATACAACTGTACAGGATAGATAGGAAGATAGATAGAGCAACAAGAAGTGCATACAGTATGCCACCAAGTGCCCACACAGCTTCAGTTGGAGATACAGGATTTTCAGAACTACCAACTGGACAGCAACTGGCTAAGATGGGTTGTCAAGTGTGATCTAAGATTTCCTATGGCACTGATATGACAGCGCCTGTTATAGCACATATGTACACTCAATTAAGTTGTATTAAATGCCCTTTGCATTTCAGAAGGTGTTTCCATTGAATGGAACAACTTCTTCAGGTGATTGACACATCAAGGGGGTTCTTGCTTGCAGGGTTCAACCATTAATTTTTACTTAGGGTTCAACTTGGAACAGATATTGAAGATGCCGGTTGAGCAGAAGTTAGGCCTTGGTCTACCATTGGAACACTACCCATTTTTGGTGGATCATAAAGCACCTACTGATCATTTGGATTCATGCAACAAATGCCAGATGTGGTCTTGATCACTCAACATAAATAATAATAATAATAATAATAATAATAATAATAATTTCTTACCTGCCTCTCCCTTCAGATCGGGGTGGTCTTCATAGCTCTCTTAAGTTCGTGAAGACAGGTAAGTTGGCGGATCTCTCCCGGCAGGTTGTTCCACAGTCTGGGAGCAACAGAAGAGAAGATCCTCTGGGTAACAGTTGTCAGCCTGGTCTTGGCCAACTGTAGTAAATTCTTCCCGGAGGACCTGAGTGTGCGGGGTGGATTGTATGGGACAAGGCGATCCTGCAGGTAACCTGGACCAAAACCATGTAGGGCTTTAAAGGTAATAACCAATACTTTGTACTTCGCCCAGAAACTAATTGGCAGCCAGTGGAGAGATTTTAAAACTGGTGTGATATGGTCACCCTTAGGTGTACCGGTGATTAATTAGACCGTGGCTCTTTAAGAGATCCTGAGTATGTACTCTTGCTCTGTAAATTTGAAGATGTTAGTAGTAATAATATATTTTTTAAAAAAGTTAGACCAAGGAAAGCTGGAACCACTCCATCCCTCTTGTAACATACTAAGAATCAAGGGCCTCCATTAAATTAAAGCTATAAAAATAGCAAGAGAAGGAAATCCTTCTGAGGCATATTGATCCAGAGTAGTTAGTGTCTCATCTAATTTAAAATCTATTCTAAACTCAATAACAGACAAGTGCACATAAGATCACTACTGAAGAATGCCATTCAAGCTTGAAAAGGGAATGGAGGCTAATACTATCTAATGATCATGAATTCTTGGGCAAAGAGAAACTTACTTCATATGATGAAACAAGTCTTGTTTAGGAAAGAAATGGGAGCACCAGTGATTATATATCGGATCAAGAGGATCATCAGACACTTGGGGGGGGGGGGATCACGGTTCCCTACTATCACTTCTCGCCTGCTTCTGTCGCACAATACTTCCTCTTCCTGAATGGAGAAGAGGAAGTAAACAATGACCACATGACCCATTCAGTGGCCATTTTTATCATGCCACATTTCCTGTATACAGCACACAGCAGAAGATTGCTCTTCTAGGGTATTATTTGGCGATGGAAAGAAGGCCAGAAGGAGTGGGAGACGCATAGGAGGCAGACGCCATCGTGAACAGAACCCACAAAAATGACACGGCAAGGGCCAAAAGGAAAATACCCCAATACAGCAGAACATTCTAAGGTCTTATAAGAACTTTTAAGTTCTTTTTATGCCAGAGTGCATGTTAATTCTCCATGGGACATGAACCTTCACAGCCCATAGAAGGGAATTGTGTAATAAAAATAGCTTCAGTGGCAAAGGCAACATGCCTTTGAATACCAGTTTCTGAGCAACAACATCAGGAGAGCTCTCATGTCCTGTTTGTGGGCTTCCCATAGACACCTGGTTGGCCACCATGAGAACAGGACACTGAATTTAAATAAGTCTTGGGTTTAATCCAGCAGGGTCTAATCCAGCAGGGGTCTTTTTTGTTTTCTTCCACTATTTTAATATTTATCATAAGTTACCTTTTGGACAGGCACAGTCCTATGGACTCTGGAAAGATGTCCAAGGAGCCACAAGGTTTTTCAGATCTCCCCCTCCTACCTGTGGCTGTGAAAAGGCCCTCAGCTAGTGCTTCTCCAGCCAATGTCCGAACTCCAACATCAGGGAGGACAAAAAGAGGACATGCTGTGGGCATGCTGGGTGGCACTGTGGAACCGCAGGATCTAAAGCTCTCCCTTTTCCCTAACATGCTTGTTTAATGTCGGGGGGAGACTATGCGAGCCCTAGAGCTGCCATAGTTTATTTAGTGTGTGTATGTTTAGAGCAAATAACCATAAAAGGCCAAAGGAAAGGGGAGGGGGAAATCTTCACCACACACATACCTCTTCTCCTGCCATAGTAAAAGGCTGCTTCAATTTCTACCTTCCCATCCCCACAGGATTGTCCTGTTAGACCCTGCTACCTTTGGACAGAAGAGATGTGCCAGTGTCATGATCTCTAACTAATCAAGTTACATCACAGTGGATTGGAATACTAGGAACAGTCCCTATTGCTTTTCCTCCCCAGTTGCCAGCCAGAAGATTTATGAATTATTGGATGTTGTTATCTTGATCTAGGTTTACTTCTTATGTCACCTCCACCTACCTATTTAGTATCTCTTGATGTGATCTAGGCCCACACATCAGTTACACTAATCATATGGTCGACAAGCTCATAGCTCACCGGAAACTGCATTCCAAGACATGCTTGGCAATTTGCACTTTATCACCTCCTGTCATTATCACCACATTCTGTTGGTATGAATAAGGATGTCACATTTCAAGGCCTGGATGATTGATTCTGCTACTCAGTTTCAGGATGTTTCTCATCTCAAAGCTCAATGCCTAGACATTTACACTTTCCACTTGTTGCTTCTATACCCAACCATGGATGGCTAGAAAATGTTAACAGTTTCAAGACTCTAGGTCCACATGCAGAAACATGCTGCAATTGTTCACTGTTTTTATGCTATTAGTAATTGCATAGTTCTTATGTGTGTGGGGGGGGGATCCATTGAGAAAAATGTTGATATTTCTTAAGTTCTACCTACAGCAGACAACGGCAAGAACCCAAAAGCATAGCATAGGAAGGACATGGCACTGTTAAACCAAACAGGGTATAAACAAGTATAAAGCACTTGGTTTAACAAGGTGAGCTTTGCATCATCATAATTATACTCTTGCGATGCATTTTGAAGCAAGCAGTATATCCAGAACCCTGAAGTGTTGTTATGTAAAGAACAAACCATGACAGAATTCTGCAGAGATTAGAGCCTCTGGTTCTCTGTGACCATGTAATGAGACTACAATGAGCCATTTTACCTGAAGAAAAGCAGATTTGTTGTGTTTTATTTAATGTAATGGAAGGATTGAGGTTTTTCATTTTCTCTAAGTTAAGGAGAACAACATATCCCTTTTTTAATAATTCATTTTTCCATATATATATATATATATATATATATATGTATATATATCACCAGAAATCTCTTGTATACCCTCTCCAGAGATTGCTGAAATTAGCAGGCTTCACACCTGCCATTTGGCAGAGTCTGCACGCAGAAATAGGTTTTTTTTTTTTAAAGGATGCTTTAATTTTAGCTGAGATAGAAACCAATATCTGGAGGCGGAGCAGGGAGCAAAGAGGATAAAGCAAGGGCTGCGAACCATGCTGTCACACCCTGTGGGAGGGAGAGGTCTGTTGCTGGTATGTCCAGCCCACTGCCACCATCTGATACATGTTGGTCTCTTGCCCTGTGACCTCAAGAATACTAAGATAACTTTGTTGCTGCTGTGAAAGCTGTCAGCTCTAATCACGTGAGAATTGACTTCATCTAAGCCATGCTGGATATGTAACAGTGTGTTTAATTGCCCTTTTAAATAACAAAACAGCATTTATCATTCTCACAAAGCCAAGCAAATAATCAAACCAGAACAGACAAAGACTTAATGGCTCAATTCGGACAACACAATAAACAACTGGTGTGGGGGAAACAATCGTCAGTTGTTTTGACTATTGTGTCATAGTCAACTCTGTGCTGATCCTCATCCTCACCACAGTTGATTATTTATTACCATGTTGTGTGGGGAGTACCCCCTAGGGTTAGGGTTAGGGTTAGTCAACCCACCATTGACTATCGTGTTGTCCGAATTGAGCCTATGCCTCTTTTCAGGTAACATGCTAAGCCACAGTGGTTAAGCATTTTGAGCTAAACATGATGACTTAGCATGTCATGTGAACCATTCCTAACCATGGTGGCTACATAACCACGGTTTAACCACACTCACTAACCATTTGCTGCAAAAGGGTTAGCGGTCTAACCATGGCGTAGCATGTTTTCTGAACAGGCCCAATGTTTCATTTTCCCCTCATGCCCCAGCTTGAGAGGAAAAGACTTGAAAGTGCTAAATTTTGGCTGAGCTTTGGCTGGGTCACATCCCATCTCAAAGCAAAAGCTTTGCTGAGAGTAAACTTTGATTACTTGGTACATCAGTATTAAAGATAGTTATAGGATGGGCAGACTTATCTCCATGCCAAGTGTTCACCTTGACTGTAAAGTAAGATCTCTGTGCCTGAACAGAAATGATTTGTACCTTTGTATACCTGTGCTGTCAGGTATAGAGGTTCAGCAAGGCCTCCTGTCATGGCTCCCATTCCCTCACGGGACACTCAATCAGTTAGATTTCTCATGGTGAAAAGTTTAATGGTTCCAAAATCCTTAAAGCAGATTGATGGTCAGAAAGCTTTAGGCTTCAAGATAACTTTCAGTCAAAATGCTACTCATTACAATAACAACCTGGTTTCCCAGATGCTATCTCAACAGTTTCAAAACCAGTTTCCATAGCTGACCAAGGGAGGGGAAAGATTCCTGACACAATCCTTCAGGCAATCACAATGGGAATTCTTGAAAGGCTTAACAAACCATCCCAAGGGAGCTAGTTCAAATGCAGCCACACATTGGTAACTCAGGGAACGTAGCCAAAGCTTAAACAAGATCACAGGGTGGGTAAACATCTCAGGCACAAGAACTCCCCTGCATGTACTACTCCAGGGAAGCTCCCTGCCACCTGAGTCCAATGGTCAATCCCAGCCTGCCATACACTGAGCTGACTACAAACACACAATCCGCAGCAAATGCAAGCTCAAGTCTATGAAAAGCCTCACAGTACTCTTCATGGCACAGTCCTTAGAAATCCAAAGTCCAAATAGAAGAGAATCCATGTACAGAGTGCTTTCAAAGTCCCAAACAGGGATGGATCCAAATGGAGTTATATATATCAAAGTCCCCTGATGCGCACCTTTAGGGGGGAAATGTTTTCAGTGACCTGCTGCTCACAGAATATTATACGTCTGGGCTTCTGGGATGATTACAGAATACATCTATCTATGTAATGCTAGGCAGGAGAGCATTTGTGCCAATACATCATCCAAAGATAAAAAGGAGGAGGGGGAAGAAAATCACCCACTCCCCTCTGCTAAATCTTTCACTCTCCTCTTTTCCATAGTTTATAAAAGGTAGGAACCAGAGAAAAATACTACTAGCAAAGTAAATTGCTTTAGCTGAAAGAATAAATAATACAAGACTCATCAAGTTTTCTATTGAAGGCACCAAGTAACAGGTAAGTGACATCATCTGAGATTCTTATTTGAAAAATAAGTAATGATTCACTGCTATATACATCATGGTGAGTGCTGTGACTGGTGTCAGGATCAGCCAAGATTCACAGTTGCTGCTTCCAAGGCTGTGCTCTGATGCTCTTGCGATGAGCCATGTAAGGACTGTAGAGTGGAGAAAGAAGGCATAGCATTAAACCACTTGGTCTAGCTATAAATACCTCCAGGTCAGGCCTTGCTTTTGTGGCTTCCTAGCTTTTACTCCATTTCTTTGACTCCTTCTCCACTTCCATCTGTCACCTTCTTTCTCTGCTTGTCTACCTTTCTACCAATCAACCTAAACCTTGTTCCAAGCCCTTCTCTGAAAGGATTTCTTGGTTCAAAACCTGACTTACAGTTGATTATATTGACACTCTTATGAACTCTAGCTTTGTTGATAGTTGGTGTAAATTTTGGGAGGTGTATGATGAGCCCACCTTAGCTGTAGGCTGGGAAGGTAGGTTTGAAGTAGTACCAATAACTTACCAATATCTACCACCACCAGTAGGTCTTAGGGGGGCTGGATGTAGGTTTACAGCTTTATCCACTGTCTCCACCTTCTCACTAATCTCAGATGTGTTGGGTATGAAAGGGATGTAGATTATTATGTGGTTGGTTTTGACAAGAATGAGAAGAGTATGGGGATTTGAAGTCGAACTGACGGCCTCAAGAGATGGTGAGCTGTCCATCACTATATTTAAGGAGAGGCAGGACAGCCATCTATCAGTCATGTCACCCACGGTTGCATTGCAGATCCTACTTTGAGCAGGGGATCGGATTAGAAACTCTGAGATTTCTTCTAAATCTATGATTCTATGAGATGTTATCACTGGAATTTTCCTTTAGCTCCACTGTGGTATTCAGTGATAGTTTGTATATACATTCAATTACAAATGGAATGGGTTGCATCTCAAGAGGGAGGAAGCAGGTACTAAGAGGAAGTTCTACAGGGATTTCCCACAATATCTGTAACAAAGATCCAAGGCGTTGGGAGATCCAACAAACTCCAAGGCGATGAGATAAGTTTTCCTAAAATGACTTGGACCTTCAGGGTCTGATAACATTGCTATTCATCCTTTGTTATTAATGTTAAATAAATTACATATAATTACATATTAGCTCCTTTCTAATGCACTGTTATGGATGCTATGGCCAGCTAATTGTCCAAGATGGACTGCTGATATTTCATCAGTGTGTCCACGATAGCTGACATTTCTCTTAAGCTGTTGGAATGTGAGACCCAACAAAGCTTGAAGATGACGACATCTCTCCAGCTGAAGGGAAGGGACAAAATCAAACAAACCCCAGATTGCAGAATGTTTGAAGTTTGAATTTAGAGAGAATCTGACAGAGAAAGAGACAGATCCGTGATTTCACTGAAGTATCCTTGAGGGGCAGATGTTTCCTGTGGGGACCAGACACAGGATTATTGGCTATGCTATCTGCATATAGGAATGTCCTTGTCTTCGTAAGGCTCTGCTCATACCTTTGTAAAAAAAAAAAAAAAAGATGAAGGAAATATTATAGAGACATAATAAGTCTCCAGTTCACTTTCATCCAAAGAAAACTAAAGCTTGCAGCATTGCATCTGGAATGTATCTCCATTCAAAAGTGGGTGGTGCATAGCAATATGCGTTTCTAATTCTATATCCCATCTCTCCTAGCTCTCTCTCTCTCTCTCTCTCTCTCTCTCATTTAATAAATAGCCAACCCCTTTGTCTGTATTATTTGAGCACATAGCTAGCGATAATAGCTAAATGCAACAGCTGAAAACAGCCCGATGTTGATACAAAGAGCTGGGTCTTGCAACGTCTGATAAAAGGCATGCTTTGCAAACATAATTTCCAGCAGCCAAACTGCAGAAAAGAAAACAACAACCAGAAATTGCATTTTCTGTTTCTTTCATTTCCACTTTGTATGTGCGTACATTTTGGTAGAGTACAAAGCAGAAACAAACTCCAGCAGCAATAACTGCTAGCTTCTCCCAAGAGGGCAATTAATATTTACAAAGGCAGTGAGAAGAAGGGAGCTTCCTGGCTAAACCAGGACAAAAGCTAGAGAACGTTTAGAAACAAACAAGACTGTTCCAGAAAGGTCTTTTTTGCTGTTATAAGATTAATATGCTTCAATAAATGAACCCGTATGTAATTCGCTACAATTAAAGTTTCAAACGCATCAAATATGAATTGATTCAAGTCAGCATGATCCTCCGACTCGGGGAGATCTTATGAAGATTTCTATCAAAACTGCTCGGGGATGAGAATTGCACTGAAGTTGCTCCAGGAAGCTTCATATCATCACGAGGCTGAAAGCTCTTTGGAATCAATAGCAATTGGCTGGTTTGCTTCTACAGATGTTTACCAGAGGCCTGATCCTAGATCTCCAGGCCAGGATGCTCTAAGGAACAAGATATAATTCAAGTTGTTCTAATGATATCATTCACCTTCACGTTGCAAAAATGCTGCGACCAGTGCAGGCTGGTGGCTCTGATGTCAGTGGGGCAGTGAATCTGCTCTGGTTTTCAGTCAGAACCAGTCAGAACTCTAAAGGAGCTGTCCAAGGTGCTTCACAACCCTAATTCCTGAGGGGTATTCTTTTTTTAAAAAAAGTAAAAGCCTGACTGGGAGAAGCCTGTTTGCTTTGGGTAGCTATTGATTTTTCTGAAACAGCAGTGCCATTATTAGCTCCCAGTTGTACAGAGGCTGCAGGTGCCCCCCCCAAATGAGAATGAAATCAAACAAATCAGAAAAGCAACATGACTCAGTACATGTCAGAGTTCTCTCTCCATTGTCATAATGGTGGAAGAGCCGAATGGAACAGCTGCTTCATGGTCTCTGCCTGGCCTCATGTAAATTTAACTGGTTGCAAAAGAAACATTGGATTGCCTAGCCAAGCATGCAGTCGGGGCAGCCAAAGCAGTCATGCGTGCTGAGAAATGACAGCATGCAAATGCAAATATCCCTTATGGAAAAGGGTCAGGATGGCTTGTGTAAAATGATGCAAAGAGACTGGCAGATACCATAGGAAGCAGAGCATCTGGACACCCTCTTTCCAATAAAGGAAGTGTAGTGCCCCCTCAGTGATATTTGTGACTGTCATGATTGCTCCTCACCAGCCTTTGCTGACAGAATCTGGGTGCATTTCTGGGAAGGGAAAAACAGGGTTAAGGGCTGGTGGCATCAAATCATAACCATCTTCCCCATGGCTGAAATACATTTGAAAGAGGCACTGTGCAAGAAGGGAGGGAGTGGCAACAAAATGACGGACACAAGAAATTTGGACTGCTGCACATTTTGTGCAAAGTATTTTAATGTCATTCAACTGAAAAAGTGGACTCTAGTCCACAACAGCTTATACCATCACCTTCCCATCTCCTGTTCTGCCGTTTCCTCAGGGCTGCCTTATCCTTCGTCATTTTTCAACTCTGTCAGCAATTTAGGGTGCTATGCTTTGTATATTTAGACAGAAAAAGCCCTAAAACTCCCAGCATGCCCCCAGCATGTTATGTACATGGCTGCTTTATATCTGCCACTTCTGGAAGATTTTACGAAAATACACGCGTGACATTTTTAAAATGGTGACCCTTGAAGAGGAGCGGACCACCATCAGCACTCATGGTGGGTTCAGGTAAGGAGCAGGGGGCTCACAGCACTCAGTGAGCACAAGCACGGGGGGAGGCTGATGGATGTCTGAATCTGAATCTCACTTTGGTTCTGTATCTGGAGTGGGTCAGGTCTGGTTTGAAGCAGGCCAAGGCAAATCAGGGTCGATTCAGAAGCTCTGAAGTGGCCTCCAAAGTGGGTAGGGGGGGTCCATGCAGAGCCATATAAAATAGGAATGGCCCAAGACATGTTGCTATTCAAGGAAAAGACAATAAGGAGCCCACTGTCTTTGTACAGAAGATGTCCAGGCTGGCAAATGAATCTTCCAACTGTGGCAGCATTGTCTTCCACGCCTGAGGGCAGCAGGCTAGCTCAGGGGAGACACAGAGCTTGCTCTTTGGCATACACAACATTTGCCACCAGAGGTGGCTGCCTAACCTTGCCTAATGGTAGAACCAGCCCAGTCTCTGTTATAGCATAAGTGAAAGAACAACAGCCTGTTATTTCAGTTATGCTATAATGCTGTCATTCAGTCCTATTATTATTATTATTATTATTATTATTATTATTATTATTTTCCACCTTTTCCCCAATACTGGGACTCAAGGTGGCTACATAAGAAGCTGCCTTATGTGGAGTCAGACCATTGGTCCATCTAGCCCCGTACTGTCAACACTGACTGGCAGCAATGGCTCTTCAGGGCTTCAGGCAGGTATTTCCCCCACCCCCAGGCCTACCTGGAGATGCCAGGGATTGAACCTGGGTCTTTCTGCATGCAAAGCAGGTATTCTATCATTGAGCTATAGTCCCATCCCTTAGGCCTTCCGCCTATGCCTCACCCTAATGTTCACTTCAGGGACTTCCTGAATGGTGCCATTTTAGGGTGATTATGATTTTAAAATAACTGGCACCTAATGGTCACTTCTGACATTACATGCTGACATGGCAGTATAGGAGGAGTTGCGCATGCAGAAGTAGCTGAAATCAAGTAAGGCAAAAGAAGTGTGAAATCAGTTGGGAGGAACTCATGATGTGGCTCCATCCCATGGCAGCACCAGTTTCTGGGAGTGGGGAAGGATACACATTGATCCTGTTCAGACAACATGCTAAGCTACAGTGGTTAAGCATTTTTTAGCTAAACGTTATGGCTTAGTGTGTCATGTGAACCATACCTAGCCATGGTGGCTACATAACCATGGTTTAAACATGCTCACTAACCATTTCCTGCAAAAGCATTAGCAGCCTGACCATGGCTTAACGTGTTGTCTGAACAGGACCATTGTGGATGCTTCCCATGTGATCCAGGCCTGGAGCAGATCCAGGAGACTTCCTAAAAGGAAAGTGTCTTAAAAGGCATTGATTCATAGAATGGAGTGTTATACCTTTAATACGAACAATATTAAAATACCTGCTAATTAAAGGTGTTTTCATATATCACAAGAGAGTCATGGATGAGTCCTGAGCCATTTTTTAAATTGTATAAATAGGAACCATAAATGGACCATGCATTTTGTGTTTTTACCAAACAAATGCAGTTACTGCATTTCCCTTTCCCTTTCCCTTCTTAAAGAAATGCAGTGTTTTTATAACAGCATGAAATGGATAGTGTGTGCTTCCAGTGTAAGTTACAGGTACTTTGCTTTGGATGAAAATATTTCTGCGATTTATCAAACGTTGCAGTAAATAAATTGCATTTTGTTAGTACATGAGATAGGTAGAAGAGAAACTGGATGTAAAGAAAAAAACTATACTTTCGAATATGTTGGGTACCTATCCGAACAAAATTAGTGGGAGGTTACAAAAATGGGGGATCATGAACAAACTTTTTTATTTTTGATTAATTTATTAATACACAGAAACATCTCTGTGTGAAATATATTATACATTGTGGGGTGGATCCAGATGTAGGTGCTGGCAGGAACAGACACCCACCAACTCTGCTCCATGGCAGCCCCTCCAGCTCCAGGAAATGCTGCACAGAGGACCCTGCTGAATGGGGTGAGGTATGATGCAACAGAGAGGGGGATCTCTCTTCTGTCAATGAAAGGCAGGTCCTGGATTCAATCCTTTATATGCTTTTTGTCTACAGAACTTTGGGATGGATCCAGAAATTGATTCCTGCAAATGGAATGGCTCCTTTCACCCACAGAAGGCTTCCAATACAACAAAACATTTCCACTTGGAGAATGAAGTAGGGTAACTGATCCCCCTACTCTCCCTGAAATTCTGCTCCAGAGAGTTGGTGGACCCTTCAAACATTCTGGGATGCGTTGCTGGGTACTGTAGAGTTAAGGGGGGAAAGCTGAAATCACCTCCCCTCGTGCTTTCTGCCCGGGTGTCCCAAGTAGCACTCTACTCAAGGAATGCTCCTGTTCATGAAATCAAACTCTGGATCTAACCCAACGTGTCTCAGTGAGAGATTTTTGTTTGGTCAAGTAAAACTGTATCCACCCTGTGACTCTATTCTCAAGACATAGAACTATATTATTAATAGCTGATGTTTCATACTTGACCTTATAAAAACACAGTTGATTATGTGCTCAAAATATGAATAAATAATTCAAGTTTTTTTTTCCTAGGCAAATTATTACCTATAAAGATGCAGCTTTTAAGACAGGCTTTAATATAAAACATGTATAGCTGCCACATATATTACTAACAGTCAGCAAAACAAAATGTTAGTGTCCTGGAATATTGTTGAGGCAACAAATTAGAATTCAGATGCAAAATCTTAGATCAAACAAGATGCTTCCAGGTATATTGGCATTCCTTAAATCAAGCTGTTTTCTTCCTGTTGAAATTTAACTTAGTTTGCTTTGCTGAATTTATCTGGAAAGCTGATTTATCCTCCTTATTGTTACATATGTTTCGTGTTCAGAGGAACCAGGGTGCAAGAGACAGAAGAAGCGCTAATCACACTAAGTGGAGACGTAAACATATTTGCTGTCAAAAGGAAATCTGTTATTTCATTCCATTGATGCTGTTTATATTATGATGGTCACAATGTCAGGATAAATTAGACCAGAGGGTGGTGTAAATGCCAAAAGAAAAAGTTACTCTGCATCTGTTCTAATTTATCTAGTGGATGTTCTTCCATGAGGAAGTGAAGAGTGTGGCTGAGGCCATCTGTGACCCAAATAAAAAGAACAGGATGGTCTGTTGCCCTGCGGATGCCAGGACAGAAGTTGTGACAAGAAGGTCAGAGGATACTCAGAGCCATCCTGGGGAATTTTTACTCATATCCAAACCCAGCCATCAGCCTTTACTTTAGAAAGATGAAAGATTCAAGCATGACATCTGAGACTTTGAACAAGAAGTCAAAGATATATCCCATACACCATAAAGTAAAACCAGTTCACATGCCTGCTATTCTTATGATTGCAATTGTTATGTGAAATTGGTTGTTTGAATGTGCCATTCGGTCTGATGATCCTTTCATCACATACAGGTAACATCCATCAAAGGAAGGAACATTTACATATGATGGAGGCTCACCATGTCAACTGGTTGTCATCAGGCTATGTTAACCAGCCCTAAGCTTACACTCTCTGTACCAGCCTTCCCCAGCCCTGGTGACCTCCAGATACCTGGCTGGGGAATTACGGGACATATAGTCCAACACATCTGGAGGGTACCAGGTTGGGAATGAACAAAGTAATTGGTGCATTCCAATCATGTGCAAGGGAAAGTCAGATCCTGAAAATGACTAGCTAAAAGATCAATCTATGACAGGCATTAAATGATGAGGGGGGAGCAGAAGGACTTTCAGTTAGATATAGCTCTATAGTCTGCCATGCTGAGCTTCTTTAACATGACCTGTTAGATAATAAGAGTGAGGAGAAGAGTTAACTTGGGAACAGTGGAAAAGATACCTAGAGATTCAATTTTCAAATGATGGTAAGGATCTGGGTATGTATGATCCTGAGATCTAAATTCAAGTAAAATGTGGCTTTCAATGACATGTGAGGAGCTGCATAGATTGGGAAGAGTGTTGGGTAAACCCCTTGAAAAAGGGACACCACTGGTAAATCTAAATTTTTATCGGTAACAGAAGCAAGGCAAATTCAATTCATAAAAAAGACTAGAATAATTGTTCAGATGCCACATTGGTAAAAGATTGTCCTGAACGCAATAGAGAACTGAAGAATCCTCTCCTACTCACCTAACACCACTTTATTATATGAATAAGACAATATATTTAAATTCAATATCTATACTATAGAAAACAGCCCTCATTGACAGAGAGATGCACTAGGTGACCTTAGCAAAGAGGTCTTTTCAATAGCTATTTTTTTATGGTTGCCTTGGTTAATTGAATAATGAATTAGCTTCAGCTAGGATTCAAAAGGACACTGAGTCTGATAAAAGCTGAGATGGCTGAAAGATGACGCACTCTTCTATTAGTCCCAGTTAAACTGATCTTGGTTGAAATAGGCTGCAGTTGCATTCTATGAAAATTGGGAAAATGGCAATAATGGTACAGACCTTTTGTTCAGACTGAGAAGAAAATTATCAGGCATATTCCTCACCATTCATTTGCACTGGAGCAGTTATGAATCATTATGTTATTGTTTTCCTTTTAATGTCTGCCATGCATCAATAGTCATAATGGATGGAGATTGATATAGATCTGAGATTTAGCTATAACTCAGCAATTAAAATGCTCCACTAGTCTTTGTTCCACTGGTCCCTCGTGGATAGAATCCTGTTCATTAATCTGCATGTTGATTACCGCCTCTGTGTCATATCGATTGGAGTTCTATAACCCTTTGCTTGCGACAGCATTTCGTTGCCATGAGCAGCTACAAAACTCTGTACTCCAGCTGAATGGATGCTAAACCTCCTGATGAAAGAAAAGATCTAGCTGTCTTTAAACTGATTTAGACCGATGCATTTTGGTCCAGGTAATAGTTTTCCATCCCTGTCTGCTCTCATTCATGGGGGGGGGGGGGGTTGTGGAGAAACAACTTTAAACAAAAATAAATAAATCAGAAAGCAATGATATTTTAAAATGACATTTGATTAGAAATATCTCTGTGTTTAGAGACATTGGGCATTCTATGTTTAGAGACAATGTATTCAAATCTCAAAAACATTTTTTCTTATTAATGGATCCAGGTGCATATTGAATAGGTAGTAGCAGTGATATTTTTCATCTGCCATTTGTCCATAGTTGTATTCCCAAAGCTGATACACTGACAAAATGATCACAGGGGTGGCTATATGGGTTATATCACAGGCACAAACATCTTAGCTTCTCCTCTTGCTCATATCTTAGGAACTCCCCTAGAATCAATGCATTTTTCATTGGATTGCATTTTTCATTGGATTGCAGCTACATCAGTGCACATTCGTGGAACATGGGGCTTGATCAAAGCTCAGAGGAAGTGGTGCTTCAGATTTTCAAAAATGTATCTATGTAACATATGTATTTAATGTTCCACCTGTCCAACCAAGAAATGGTGCTCAAGGGAGGGGACTCTCAACAAGATTTAAAGGTATATTCTTAGATACACTAATTGCCAAGAGAGGCTCATTATAATTCTTTTTTTTTTCAGGATTTTAACCTGTTCACATTTCCAGTTTGAATATGGACTCAGATGCAATCTGCCTTCCAAGTCCAAACATTTCCAAACTTGCAATGTGATTTGCAGACCAAATAAAATGTGTTCGACAACATGTGTCCATTTGAAAAGTGTGCATTAAAAATGTGTCCTTTTGAAAATGCACACAGAAATGCTTTAATCAATGGAAAAAAGAATGCATACATTTCAAAAATGGGATTGCGGGAAATGTAGGGTGTGAAATAATGAGACGAGACAAGAAAATGGATTTTAAAAACAGGGCCACTTTTATTATAGATCTGCAGTATGGGAAACCTATGCGGACATCCTACTCATCAATGGGCGAGCCATTCACCACCTGAGAGGTGGCGTGATTCCAAACGCCACCCCCCCAGGCTTGCCCCTTTTGGGGTAGGGAGACCTTCCAGTGTAACCCCTCCTCGCGCCGTTTAGCTCCGAGGGGGTGAGAAAGGTTAGCCTCAAAGGTAACCCTTATCCCTCCAGCTGCCGCCGTAAAGCTCACCACTGAGGGGCCTCAGGCATTACCC
The DNA here is from genome assembly GCA_029215795.1 of Anniella stebbinsi. Lineage (NCBI taxonomy): Eukaryota > Metazoa > Chordata > Lepidosauria > Squamata > Anniellidae > Anniella > Anniella stebbinsi. The sequence goes on from JARDYH010000003.1 coordinate 55,731,468, forward strand.
ATCACAACAACAGTGCCTGTGAATGCTCACCGGCCCTAACAATGCTCAGGATGTCCGCAAAACCTGCCATTAGATTGTGACCAAAATGATATTAATCAGATCAACCTAATTACCTATCCTTACCTGTCTTACAGGGTGAAGTAGGCAAAAAGACTCATAACATAAAGCTGATTATGAGCAAAAAAATCCTACTTGGCCCTCCTAATGAGCGACCAGCAAACCCACACTGCCTACAGGGAGGGAGGGAGGGAGGCGCAAAGATGGAGAAAGAGAGGCCGCTGGGAGGGGTGAGTACAATAAATACTCCTGCAGTCCCCTCCCGGCCATGGTGGCACCACTGGGGAGCCCTCCAACGGGTGGCTCCGCTGTCTCGCCTGTCACCACACCCCCACCGCAACCTCCTTTTCGCACCCAGGCATGCCGGGCGCAAAAAAGGGGCCCTGACTGATGCATACATTTGTAAAAATACTCATGAAAATATGTGTGTAGTTTCATGAGAAAAGAGGAAAGAAAAATGGTATTCTAGTATATGTCCTACCCATATTTAAAGAATTGCGTGTTGATGTTTAATACAAAAAAGATACAGATCTGCTGAGTTGGCCTTAAGTGAGAGCATCTATGAATAGATTAAGGTGAACAGATTCTGCACACCCCCTATGCCCACCGACATGGAGTTCAGTACACTGGTCACTATACTCTGACTAACAATTAAGTAGACCTTGGTCACTTGTGCAGATGGGCTCCATGGCCAATGCTCACTGGCAAATTGCAAAACTTTAGTTCAAAAAGTATTGTCTCTGTGGAGTCCATCGTACAGTGGACACCATCAGCATTTCCATTTCATTGGTGAGTGCCAAAATGATAAACAATGTGAAAACTGGACCAATTCAGAGCTGAGTATATGTTAAGAACATATATTTATTTGAAACTCCAATTGCAATTTGAAGTCAGCGGCATATTTAGGATGATGGTTCATGCATAGGATATAGCATTATCTGATTTGTTTAAGGATTCCTAAAGAATGGCATGGCCAATGCCAGAGGCTCAAATTGTAAACATAGGACAATAGCACAGATTGTCCCAGTATCACAATTATAGAGGCTCATGCTAAACTTAGTCTCAGTTGATTAATTTTTAAAACTTTAGCAATTGCCCACAATTAAAGCTGTTTATATGGCATGCCCATCTCTTCAATGGGGTTAGGTGCACATATATTATTTAGACTGCAAACCTGTCCCATTCAGAGGGCTTGGGTAAAGTAACAATATTAAAATAATTCAATAAAACCCAATGAGATGAAATAACCATTAAAATATAAAATACAGTGTGATATATCGAATTAATTTAACATGGCTCCATAAACCCTAGCCACTCAAAGCCAGACCAAATGAGATCTCACATACTTCCGGAATACTCATGGGCTTAGAATTTTGCAAGTTGTCAAGGGAAGGAAGTGTAAATATAGTATACTACCACTTTCCACATTCATTTTTTTAAAAAAATATGTAATATTGGCATGATGAAAGTGTAGCTTTCATGAGCCAACCCAGTTTTGAATCATCTTACATAAAAAGGATCCCCCATCTTCAACCACCCTATTGCCCTTACCCTGGGTTCACCAGGTTTACATTTTATTTTACTCTCTCCCCCCCCCCCTCATTATTTTCAGCAACAGCGTTGATCTCAGAGTTTGTCAAATGCCTAGTGGTGGCCTGGGAAGCAACACATGGACAAGGCCAGGGAAAAGTTTGATTGCCCTGGCCTTCACAAGGAGAGGAGAAATGGGGGTAAGTGCAACAGCAGGGGCATCTCTCAGATGCAGAGGAATAGGCAGAGGAAACTGAGAATCAGTGGATCTTCCTAGTGGAGAGCTACAAATGGTGGGCACTGCACAGGTGCAGTTTGCCATTTGCTGTCCTTTAGGAAGCCTGCCAGATGGATCTGAAAAAAGAAATGCAATGAAATCACCTGAATGCATATAATTTTAGCAAATGCTAGCTTTGCACACTGCTTATTAATCAAGCTCAAAATGCTCAGATGGGAACTGCCATGACCTAAATATGAGTTTATGTATATGTGCCTTGAGGCTGGCAGATTTTAGTCTTAGTGGACACCAGCTTGTCAGATGAAAACAACAACAACAAATCCCTCAACAAACATGGAGTGAAGCCTCCTTGCTTTTAAACCCTACAGATGTGCAATGGTCATGTTTTGCAAGTGTGCATGCATGTTCGTGTGTGCACTCTAGGCAGAATCTGAGATGGTAAGAAAAATAGTAGGGTTTCTGGGAAGCATGCAGCTCTCTAGAGGGAACCAGACATGTGCCTGGGAATAGAGAGCAGGATAAGGTGACCATATGAACAGGAGGACAGGGTTCCTGTATCTTTATCAGTTGTATTGTATTGTATGGTCAGCCTAGAGCAGGGGAGTTCTTGAGTGTCGTTTGCTTACCATCACTTCTCCACCCATGCATTTATCTATCATTACTTCTTCTTTTGAAAGACAAAGTAAACAACGTGCATGTAGCTCATTCAGTGGGCCGTTTTGATCCTGCTGCTTCTCCTGCACACAGCAGGAAATAGCAGCAACTTCCATCTTTAAAAATAAGATGGACTTACTGGGGGCTTTTTTTGTGGCACGAAGAAGGCTAGAAGAGGCAGGAGGCATGTGGGAGGCAGATGATGTCATGAGAGGGACCTGTGAAAATCTGTGAGTGCCCAGTAACGAGTGTGCAATATAACGCTAATCTGATGCAGCTTCTTATCTACCAGACTGGGTACTGAAGAGCTGAAATCTTGCAGAACTTTCTAAAGCTTCCATTACACATTGAGGGTTGGGGGAAAGGAGGAAACTGGAAACTAGGGGCCAATCTGCCCCCCCAAGCCATGTGATAGGAACCCTTGAATATTGTCTTTGCTCCTTCCTGAAATCTAATCTCAAAGGTGCTGCTCCATTGGCATGTGTATTTACAGTATCTATAAAGAATTTGCTTTATTTTATCTTTAAATCATGTTGTGCCTCTTTGGTTTTTAGTAGCTTATCAGCCTCGAAAATCTTGATCATTAAGTTAGCTTCTTAATTATTTCAGGTCTCTGGGAATTTATCTACCAGCCTGCGATATATTTAAATGATGCAATTTGCTCTGGAATTCAATATGTTCCTAGGATAAACATACTGACAGACTAGCCTTGCTTCTTGCTTGAGAAGCCAGTCAGTGTGAGTTAATTGCTTAGACCTGGCAGTGCAGAGAACAGCATTAACAAATGGGGTGTACTGGCTTGAATAAAGGACAGATGTGAGTTTTATGCTCCACTGTATGATGAATTAATCTCTCTCGCACCCTCTCTTTCCTGGTGACCACAGAATACCTATGTTTGCAGCGTCTTTTACAAAGCAATAGCCTGGCTAAAGCTTGGGCTCAAGGGTAGTAACAATGGCCAGAAAGCCTGACAGAATGAAGCAGAAGACCATCAAGCTGAGTAGCCATTCTTCTCTGGCATAATACTTTTTTTCATCGTTAGCTGCATTATTATAGTTTAATCCCTAAGAGAAGCAGTGGGCAGTATCCAACTGTGTCATTCCATTAGCACAAATGGCATTGCTCGAGGGGAAACTGGGTTCTAAACTATGTGCAAGAGAAGAATCCAACTAAAGTTACATTTGCACAAGAGTGGTGGCACAAGTGCTTGTGAATTCCGCTTGTGCAACCACTTGCACATACCTCTTATGCAAATTGTTGTTCAACTGGTTGTGCATTCTGCTCATGCAACCTATTATGCAGCCATATGGAGCAGCCAATTGTGCAACTGCTTGCACAACCAGTCATGCAAACTGAACGGACAACCCCTTGCGCAATGAAAAGTTTTAGCAGAGTTCTACTAGCACCATTTGGGTTTGCAGAATGACATTGCTGGATACTACCTGGTATTTTTGGGAGTGACTTCCAGAGGAGAAACAAGGTTCAGTAGTTGCAGCAAAATCAATGAAGAGTCTTATATTATTTCACATCATATAATAAGTTTGACCTTAGCTAAAACATGTTCCAGCTTTCGCATTTAGATGTCCCTTGTGAAAAATACTGCCACATTTCATATATTTTATAGGCTGCATTACATTTCCTCATTTAAAATGAGTCCAGCTTCATCATCACAGCATAAACGTTTTATTTATAGTAATTGAAGCCTGAGATGCACGAATTGAATGTGATTGTTCCCCCAATGTGCAGCATCTCAACAAGGCTTACAGCAAAACTAGAAAAAGTCTCAGCCACCTAAATTCTGGGGACCCTATTAAAGATTTGTCACAGCTACCAAGATATATGAGACATTCCACACAGAGGGCAATGCATACTCACAGAAAAGAAGCTATGATTGCTAGCAGCAAATATTATTATAATAGTCTTCACATACTATAATCAAAACTATGACTATAAAAGGAAGCATCAGATTTTATTCCTTTGCTATATTGGCATCTGCCTTCAGCCCATCCATAAAGCCCTCGATACACCTGATAGCTGGTTGTTCTTAAAAGTTATATTCACTAGATGTCTGTACTCTGAGATCTCTGAACAGGCGATCTATCCAACCTGAAGGGCTGTTTTATGTAATGTTGGGTTTAACATTCCACTCTGTTCCAGATCATGCTCTATTGAAAGCATTATTCCAGTCTACTCAATTCTTAGACATTCATATATCCAGAAAAGAGGACAAATGCCCAGGTGAAGAACTCCCACTAGGGATGGGGAAGAAATCCATTCAGTTTGTATTTTAATGCAAACTCACCTAATTTTGCACTTTCAAACCGCAATGCATACTGAAATCTTTCAAAATTTGCACTTCTCAAAATTTTGCAATGGAGTTCTCCAGTTGAGACATGCATAGAAAATGCATATATTCAGGAAAATAATGTTCCAAAATGCATGACAGTAGGCAAAATTACTTGCAAATGATGTGTGTATTATGCAAAAATGCAAACAAGCATTAGGGGGAAAATGCACAAAGATGCTTATGAACTTCCATGCAAATTTTTAACAAGGATTCTCAAAGTTTATAACATGCTGACCTTAAGATTGGAAAAATGAGAAACAGAAAGAAATTGAAACTGACAGATTCATCCACTCCTAGCCACCAATAAAAGCAAGCAACATCATGAAATGTAGGTTCACATTTGTAATGTTTGTGACCAATTCATTCAATTAACCAAGCCAGATTTTCAGAATGCCCTTGATCAATCACACACTAGTCCATTCCAGGACTTATACTAGACTGAAGAGGACAGAGGGAATATTGGATGGCAGTAGGGGGACTTGAATTGTTGCTGGATGCAAATACAGGACCCAAGCATGAAACTTGGCAACCACTCTGCCTATTTTGCGTCCTGATTCTTATTCCTAAGAGTCCCAGGCCCTCAGACTCCTACAGTATTCTCTCTTTGTCATCTTTCTACTTGTCACAAACAAAATAGAGAGAGCTAATCACATCCATCACACCCTAATTACACGGAACATTGGCTTCTGATCCCTCTAAACTTCTGTCTTATTTCTGAGCTGCTGAGTTCTGTGGATTTTTCTCTTACACTTGTTTTGCTTCTTCTGTTCCATGAAATAGAGAGGTGCTCGATGCAGCTGCTATAACGGGGAAGAACCCAGTCGATCCTTAGGTTTCAAAGGCCTCTCTCTTTCTCTCTCTCTCTCTCTCTCTCTCTCTCTCTGGATTTCCTAAATATTTTTATGTCTCAGAACATGCAGTCATCAAAAGGATACTGGTGGAGATATTTAGTGATAGAGTGAAGCCTCCCATTCAGGCTGAAACATGGAGAACTGAGCTATTTCCCCCTAAACTTGGACAATAGCTTGGTTTCTTCCAAACCTAATTCTGAGTCAAAATGGATCTCATCATGCCCTCAGAGATCTGGAAAGCAACAAGATCCGATCCTTCTCCCCATCCTCACTGAGTTTCCATACCTCTCCCTCCGTCACCCCTGTCCCAATGCCTGCCTGCCTGCCCGCCTCCCCCAACCCCCTCCCTCTCACCTACCTATTTGCATGGCAGCTGCTCCAGTAGCAGCAGTAGTAACAGAAGCTTCCTACTGGGAAACAAAATTCCCCAGTGCTTCTGATGCCTGTGTCACACCAGAGCAGCATGCTAAGTGCCATTCCCTTCCTCCACCAGCAGCTGCCAAAGCACCATAATGAGGTATTTGGAGCATGTGTGTAGGTATTGAGACCAGCAGACTGGGGAAGAAGATTTCAGAGCTTGGTCCAGCTGGACAACTCCCCCCTACACACACACACACACACACACACACCAGAGCCATCTACCACCAATTGCCATGACTTTTTCTGATTTTGTTATTTGCTATTTGTCCTGTTCAGGAATTCGCATGAACATATGAGAGCTAAAATTGGGGATGGGGGCATGGGGAGCAAACCCATGTGCACTATCTACAACCAGGAGCCCCGTTGAGCAGGTCTCCTAATCGCAGGGAGGCTTCTAAGCACATTTACCTGAATGTGGGGGATGCCGGGGAAGGATTCATTCTGTTCTCACTAATCCTAATTTTGCAATGCAGTTTTCCAATCAAAAATGAATACAAAGACAGGTATATTAACGAAAATAATGTTCCCCAATGCATTGTATTAGAAAAAAATGCTTGCATGTATACAAAACTACATGTATTAGGAGAAACAAGAAAAATCTTATGAAGTTTCATGCTTTTTTAAAAACAAAATTCTCAAAGTTTTGGATGAACTGAGAATTCATTAATGTTTGACTGAAGAAACTATCAAGACAAATGGATCTTAAGATTGGGAAAATGAGAAAGTGGAGGAAACTGAAATTGACAGTTTTGTCCATCCCAATGAATGGGGTGGACATGTGAAGGTAGGGGCTGGAGTAGACAAGGATGGGGACCTTGGAGATAGGACTAGTGTTGCATTCTTGACCCCATATCCCCCTCACATGTTCAAGATTCTAGTGATTTTACTTGTGTGTGTTTATATAAGCACCCTTTCAGCACAGGAATGGGCATCTGTCAGCTGCCAGTCCTTCCCGGCTGCCCTTCCCAGAATAAAATCATCTTGCACCCCAAGATTTGAAGAATCCAGACTTTCCTGGGCTATTTAAGAAAAAGAGATTGAGATTTTGAGAGAGAAAGAGAGAAAGAGAGAAAGAGAGAGAGAAGTCAAGTCACAGGATTCAGAGATACATCTAGTGTCATGGGTAATTTAATTCTTAGGCCACAATCCTGCATGCAGTTACAAATTGTTGGTTCCCTGTTGCTGTATCTCATTTAGGGCACAATCCTATGTAGTCAGCAGCCTCCAAACTCAGAGCCTGCCATTTATCCAATTCAGGATGAAGAGAGAGCAGGGCAAGTCTTCACCTCCACTCTCCAGGTGCCCTGTGTTTCTGCTAGATGGGTGATTTCACCTGTCTAGTGACAGTACCTCGGAGACAGAAGGAAGGATGCTGGGGTGGCATATGTCCTATGGCCACCATTCCAGTCTCTTCACCTTCCCTCCCCACCCCTGGAAACATCCCCTTTTCCCCATCTCCTTGCTTCTTCCTAGCATAGAGACATAGCCAGCATGGAGAGAACCATGCCAGCTACGAGGGGGCAGAGAAGGGGTGGGGATCATGGTTCCCTGGCTCCAAAGTCAGAGCCCTGTCTCCTACCTTGGAGCCAGGGAACTGAACAATCATGTGGCCCACCAGATGTTGTCTGGGAGGCAAAGGGTGTTGTTGTTGTTGTTGTTGATGATGATGATGATTAATTAATAATAAGAATAAGAATAGCATCAAACTCACAAAACACTGCATACTTCATCCCAATTCATGCATTTAAAGAATAAAAATCAGCAGGAAAGAAGGAGGAATAGGTTTGCTGGACATTGACACAATTCATGCTAAACAGATAAAATCACTCAGAGAATTCTTTCACATTATAAAGTCATAGTAAAAGCAGATGAAAATTACACCCCATTCAACCTAGCACTACAAAATGAAGACCAAACATAACCACTCACACTCGCAGAGAAAAAAGAAAAATGGGCACAAAAAGCACTTCATGGAAAGCACTACAACATAATACAGAACCCACAAAAAAACTAAGAACTATCGTACGAATGGCTCAGGAAGGGTGAGCTATTTCCAGAAACAGAAGGATTCCTAATAGCTATACAGGATCAGGTTATAGCAACCAAGAACTACCAAAAATACATCATAAAAGATAATAGTGTAACAACAGATTTATGTAGGAAATGTCATCAATTCCAAGAAACAATAGACCATGGAACAGGAGGATGTAAAATTCTGACAGACACAACACAGCTGCAAAACTAATTCACCAACAACTGGCCATCAAATAACCTATACCATACTATACATACTCACCTGAACAATCTTGGAAAGTGCAGATCATAAAAAATACTGGGACAGAACAATTCATACAGACAAGACAATGCCTTGCAACTGTCCAGACATAACAGTTGTAGACAAAAAAAAGAAAAGAAAAACACACGTACCTCATTGACATAGCAATACGTAAAGACAAAAATGTTGTAGAAAAGGAAGAGGAAAAGAGAGAAAAACATACACCACTGGCCATGGAAGTTACAAAACTATGGCAACAGGAAAAGATCACAATTATTCCGTTAATCACATCAGTCACCGGCATCACATAAAAAAACTATACAGAAAACCTTCAGAAACTGGGCCTTCCAAAATACATCCACACCAACATCCAGAAAGCAGTCATATGTAAAACATGTTCAATAGTCAGGAAATTCCTGAATCAGTAAAAGACATAATGACCTGGCAAAGCCCGCCATGTCCGTCTAGAAAAACAGCCATGAGCGAGAAAAGAGATGATGATGATGATGATGATGACAATATAGTATAATAAATATTGCCTTCTTTTACTAATGAATTATATTTTGGTCCTCCTTGGTATTTGAATCGATGCTATGATGTAAATGAATTAAGTGGTATCTCAGAATATGTTATTTTAAAATTGTGTCATTGCCCTTAATCTTTTTTTAGGATTGAACTAGAATATTTTTCCTTACAAGCATTATTAGTGTAAAAACTAGCTATCATTCTGCTCGCTTCCACTAACTTCCTGTACTAGAAAGAGCTTGCTGCATGTTGAAGAGATAATGCCCTACAGTAATTGGAATCTTTTATATACTTGGGACACAGATTTATGGGTTGCTTTATTATTGGTTTATGTATGTTTGGTCACACTTAAAAGTTCCACTGATAAAGCAAAGAATTGCTTACCATGTTTATGTGGGTTTCATAAAGAGCTCCCTCAATAACGTTTAGATAAAAGTAATTAATATTGCTACAGGATTTTGTTAGCGTTGCTGTGGTAATTCTTTCTCCTTATAATTTTTTGTTTAAGGCTAACAATTCACAAGAAACTTACAAAACAAAATCCAGGTTACAGTAAAAGAAAACAATTTGTCTTGTTTAAAATTACTTCAGTTCTGATTTGTCCAAAAGTTTAAGTGGGATTTGTCTAAAAGTTTAAAAGGGATTTATCTAAAAGTTTGAACGAATGTATTTCCCCCCCACCTGAAACAAAATTATTCTTGGCCTACCTTCCATATATATGGCAGGCAAACTATGATAGATTGATTGATTGATTGATTGATTGATTGAGTTACAGCCCACTTGGGAACTGAAGTCATCTAAGGAAATTATGGCATAATAAAATATAAGCATTATGTTTTAGAGCATGAACCTTCTAAAATAAAGCACTTTTCAATTCCATTACTGAAATGACAGGACAGTAGTGCAAAGTTTAGGCTAGGTTATGCCCTTCACATTAAAGAAAAAACAGACTTTTAAAAAAGCATTTAAAGGCTGAATACATGACCCTATGAAATGTTGCTCTGTGCCAGGATCTGAAGTGCAGCCCTTTGGAGTTATTAGGAGTTGCCTTGGACAGTGGTGAGCAGAAGGTAGACTGGGATCTACTGGTATATCTCTAGATGATTTGCAGTAGACTGACAACAGTTTCTATTCTAAGGTCTCAAACTAAATCTGCCATAGTTTGAGACCTTAGACCTAGGGAATCTCAGAGCCCCTGTAGTTGTTGAAATTGGCAACTCTCATTGCAGATGGGCAGTGGTTAGGAGGGAGCTGGGAGGGGGGAGTCCAATGGACTCCCAGTTGGCCTCACACCCAGCTTTCCCTGGTGCCTACTGAGCAGGTGTTCGATGGTCACCTGGGAACTTGAAAAAGCCAACCCACTTTGGGTGTCTGGATCCTGCTTCACACTGAGTCAAATTGGGGGCAATTCAAAGCCTCCAAATTGGCCTTTGAAGATAATCTGGGGGGGGGGGACTGTGCACAGCTCTAGTTGCTCCAACAAGCTGCAGATTGTGAGTGAGGCTAAAGTGTTTAGTTTCCTTTAGCCTGCTTAGTCCCACCTCCACACTAACTGAGCCTTTTTCTTTCAAAAGGACTTGGTTCATTATAGCTTACTCAGGCTGTGATGATGCAGGAATAGATCTGGTGTCATCATGATTGGACTCTCCAGATTCTGAGAAGAGCAATACAACTTCTTCTGGATTCAGGAGGCAGGTCCCTGGGGTCTTCCTGAGGAAGTGGGTCCTGGAAAGATGGAAGCCTCATGTCACCTTTCTGTAATCAAGTACTCTCTCTAAACCATTCACTCAAAAATCTCTTCTTCTGAGGATCCTCTGGAGATGAAGGTTTGGGGTCTTGGTCCATGACAGATTCCCCCGAACAAGGCAGGGTGATTGCATAATAAGCCTGGTCTGGAAGCACCCATCCTCAAAAAGGGTGGATTCTTTCCACCTGTGATGAATAATGTTGAAAGTGTTTTCTGGTAAGGTCTTGACCCTCAGAGTAGAAAATAAGTGGTAGACTTGCAGAACATTCTTGCCTGTGAGTTATCAGTTCCAGGGTGGGATCATTAGTAATTAATACAGGAGACACGATTTGGACCAAGGCCTGCCAATTGCTGATCCCTATCATAAACCAGATCAGGAATTGAAATGGATGTTGAGGTGCATGCCATCTGTCAGCTCCTAGCAAATGAAAGGGTTTCAAGTGGAGCCCCATCAACCTATTCTAGCTCACTTCAATCAGCTGATAGCTGCTGTATCCCCCATTTGGTTTAAAGTTATGGGGAACCATTTATAATTGGAATTGACCCTTCCCAAACTATGTTTCCATAAGACTAAGGATGAAGCACTTCTGAAGGAACAAGACCTTTGTACTTCAATCACCATGGGAAGGATCATGCTATGATTTCTTTTCTAAACATGTACAGTTATTTTGAGAACTGTACTATATTCCCCCCGAGTCAACAGAATAGGTCAGAATAAAACCATAAATAAATAAATGAATAAGATGAAGTAAACATAGCTGGCCCAGTTTCAAATCTCCACAGAGCTCTGAAGAACAAAATTCAGACATGAGCTGTGCCTTTCTGATTTCTTTCAGTGTTGGAGAAAGTTTGAGCTTTACAATCTGCTAGGCAATTCATCATCAGATTTTTACCTGATTGATCTGCCAATTAAATGTGCATCAATTTGCATATTATATATATATATATATATATGCATATTTTTTGTATAAATAGAACATTTTTTCTTTACAATATTGGATGACTACACATAGTAATACAGCCTTCTCCACACGGTGAGGTTAGCTGCCATGGATTTATGGTGAAATACCTATCAGTCCCCTTTTTCTTCTCTTTCTCTCTCCAACATCTGGTATTCAGTGGTAAGCACACCCCTTTACATGGAGGTTGTATTACTTACTCTTAAACAACATAAGAACTGCCTTTCTGGAACACAGCAAAGGTGCATCCGGGACAGCATCACAACACCAGCAAACTTCCAGATCAGGGCCTTAGTGCAATATGTGAAGTACATGTAATTCTAATAGTCTACTAACGGTGAGTTAAAAGTGAGCAGAAGATTTGGATGAAAGTGGAACTCTAGTTAGTCAACTTTTATTTCTAATTAAATACACATGTGTCTAAGTTAATGATTGAAATGTTCAGTGGTTAATTTCACTAATATTTTAGAAGATGCTTTCCTCTGAAGTGTCTAATGAAGTGAACTGTACATGGGAAATGAAGATTTCATTTAATCAAAATCTGAATAATTACAACACTGTGTGTATACTATATATACCCTTTTTAAACAGCTAGACCCTAGATCTAATTTCCTTAAAATGTACAGGGCATTTTCCCATTAATTTGAAAAGGTATCAACCTGAATTAAACTCAGGGGAGACTCAGGCCTACTACACTGAATTTAGTGAGACTTACTCATGAGTAAATTTATATAGCAGCCTTTTCCAACCTGGTGGCCTTCAGACTGTTAGACTACAGTCCACATCACCCTCAGCCAGTATGGCCATTTCCTAGGATGGAGAAGATTGAGGGTCACCTTTCATCACATGCCTGAAATATGCTGCAGGATGCTTGGGTAAGATGTCAGCAAGCAGGTAATCAAAATGTATAGGTTCTGCAAAAGTCAACATATTAAATGTGTAATCCTACAAAGTCCTACAACTCCCATCATGCCCCAGCCAGCATGCCTGGAGTTGTTCAGTGTTTTCCTTCTAAACATGCATAGGATTGTGCCATTAATTAAATTAAAATTTATGATCTAATGGAGAACAATGAATATCATTGCACAGCTTAAAAAGGTTTGTTATAGCTGCACTTCTTATGTAAGAATGTACAGAAGGTACATTACAGTCATCTGGAATCTGACAGCAAGCAGAATGGGGAGAAGGATGCACATATAGAGTCTGATGAGGCCAGAATTGAATCAGCTGGTCAATACAGACCCCCCACTGCATGAATTATGCCTTGATATAAAGATTTAGATTAGCATTTGCTTAGTCAAGTGTATTTGCACATTTTTGTAGTCTGCACTAGGAACCCTGCTAGGACTAGCAACTAAGCATCCCACCATCATAACATAAAATTGAGATACTTTATTCTATATGTGTATTTCCTGAGATGGTTCTGGCTGGAGCTACTGCCTTGAAGTCAAAGCTGAGATGCTCCAGCAGTAAGTAAAAATCCCACAGCAGTGTTTTTCTTGAGCCTGAATTCAGATTTTCTCTGAGAACCAAAACCCATTTTGTGAGCAATCAGCTGCATGGTTTAGCCCTTGATCTTCTCCACCCTACATTCCTGGAATTATGGGATGCCCCCAGTACTACCCATCTTGCTATATCACCTCCCTGAATCTTTCCTATAGGAATGACTTTGATCTGTTTCCTACGCCGCCTCCTTCTCCTAACCCGAACGCTGATATAGCAAGATGGGTAGATGCTCCAGCAGTAAGTAAAAATCCCACAGCAGTGTTTTTCTTGAGCCTGAATTCAGATTTTCTCTGAGAACCAAAACCCATTTTGTGAGCAATCAGCTGCATGGTTTAGCCCTTGATCTTCTCCACCCTACATTCCTGGAATTATGGGATGCCCCCAGTACTACCCATCTTGCTATATCACCTCCCTGAATCTTTCCTATAGGAATGACTTTGATCTGTTTCCTACGCCTCCTCCTTCTCCTAACCCGAACGCTGAATATCTCCAAAACTGGACAAGACATCAATTTGTCTCTGTATCATAATCAAGTCACACTTTTGATTTCTATCTTCCAGACCTCTAGTCACTTTTCAAGACAGACAATATGGTATTAGCAGGAGCGGGGAAATACGCAATGGTGTTGCCTTCGGTCACAGAACTCCACTGTAATGATTGGAGGTCCCAGGAGAGAGAACCCCGCACTGATTTACGAGTGGAAGGATGGGGGAACCCAAGCTGTAATATAATGTTAGGCTGACCAGATAAAATCCAGGTCAGGGCTCATGTAACTTTAACAGTTGTAGAGAAAAGGGAATTTCACCCAGTGTCATTTGTATGCAATTAGTTCCTGGTGAAATTCCCTCTTCATCACAACTGTTAAAAGGTGCAGGCACTATACTAGAGTGACCATATACAAAAGAAGGCAGGGCCCCTGCAACTTTAACAGTTGTGATGAAGAGGGAATTTCACCAGGAACTAATTGCATTCAAATGACACTGGCTGAAATCCCTATTCTCAACTACTGTTAAAGTTACATGAGCCCTGTCCTCCTTTTCATATGGTCAGCCTATATAATGTGTAACTGCTTCAACTCTCTGCCCTGGCTCCCACCCCCTCCCTTTTGCCATCAGTGCCTCTCCTCTGAACTGCCTTGCTCTAACACTTTCCCCACCCCATCGATTGGAACAGTGTCCCCACACACACAGGGGAAGCACTGATCCCTATACTCAGATGAGCTCTCTGTTCACCTGAGAGCCAAATACTCATAAGCGCTTTTGCCTTGCAGGATCACAGCCTGGGTGCAGGGAGCAAATTAAGCAGCTGCTGCACACGCAGTGTCTCACTACCATCTCCATGGTGGAGGTCTACTTACCCTCACTGCTGTCTCCCCCCTCCAATGAAGACTGAGGCATCTGGCCAAGCACCCCAGCTCCAGTCCTTTTTCTAATTCACCTCCTCACCAGCTTTTGTTCAGACTGTCCTGGTCCATCCCAGCTGTGTGCCCAGGCCCGGGGAGTATCTGCTCCAGCTGCTGCTGATTTCTGGTTACTCTCCCTGTGTCACTCTTTGCTCTCCCTCTGTGCAGACCAGGAGGGAGACCCACCCCACGACCAGCAACAGTGATCAGGATGCCCCCAGCTGTTCCTCAACTGGGTTGTTAATGTTGTTGCTTTTGGCAGAGCCCTGCAAGCTAGGCAAGAGGTGAAGGCGTCCCAAACCTGTTCCAAGGCTTGAGAGGGGAGGGGGAAAGCACACATATTGAAGATACAACAATGGTGCAGAAATGGCAGACATGCCCACAGTGTTCTTGAAAACGCTGCTGGGCACACATTGGATACACATTGTTGCAGTGACAGTTTATCTTCAGTCTTGGTGCAATTATAGTATAGGATTTCTTTGCTACTTTCTCAAATGAAAGCTGGGAATAGGGCTGGAATATCCCTTCCCACCATCTGATAGCATCAGTCCTGGTACTCCACCATGCAGCCCACCTTGTTTGGTTTTAGGTCATAGAATTGTGAATATTGGGCATATCTACCTATAACATATTACAATGTATGTGCACTAATGAGAATGTGTCAACCACACCTTAAAATCTTAGGAATCTATACAATATAATTTATGTGTTATTTCTGTAAAAATGTGTTGGACTGTAAAACTTCCTATACTAATCTAATAAAAACACTTTTATGTATGCTTCCGTGTTACACTCCTCTAAACTGTGTTTGGATAATCTAGTTCTGCAACTTCTTGTTACCATAACCCCCTTTGCAGGCTAATTTTGAAAGTGTGTCCGATTGGGCTCATTTAATTCATCATTTTGGTTTGACTCATTAATCTCTGCTTCTCCTTTGAAAGATAATCTGTATTTAATGACTATGTTATGCAATCGACAGCAAGGCAGGAAGAGTTTGCCCACTCTTAGAAGGGCAGCACTGTAATGTGCCGCTAGATTTATCTATGCATCAAAATCTCATTTTTAAGGTGCCAAAAGTATTTTCAATTACTAGTGTGGTAAAGCTTTGCAGCCCCATGCCAATCTGCTCAGAGTGTGGGGATTTAAAAAATCAAGATCCACTCACCAATTTTTCAAGGGGCAGTTAGTCACATAAAAAGCTCAAGAAGGCTATAAATTAAAATTAAAGGGCACATTCAATATTTTCTTATCAATAATGGTTTACCCAACACCATCCATTTTTACAATAGCCAACCTCAGATAGTGTTATAAAATTAAATTGCCTATTTTTTCCCTACAGTATGATGCCAGCTAGAGGAGGTTAAAAAAGAGATGGCGTCTGCCTTTGACGTTCATGCCATGTTTGCTAGGATTAGCCAGTAAACTTTCAGTGTAATAGAAAGACACCAAAGACAGGTTAGACTGTGCCTTTCCTTCTGTATGTTTATGTTGCTACCATGTTTGGGGTACTATATGGCAGCATCTCCAGATTTCTGTCTGTGTAGCTCTTCCATCCCCTGTGCATAAGTTAGATTAATGGTGAACTAGGAAACTGCCTAAGTCATGCTTCAATCCAGATATAGATATAAGCAACAATGGATGAGATCCAGGAAACAATGAGACTAGTTGTATGTATCACTTGCACTTCACAGCTCTATTTCCCTGGTGATAGTCCCAAAGTCCATGATACAGGGCACATTGCCTTTGAAACTGAGGGGGGTTTCAAGCAGTTTGAGTGATAGCATGAGCAGGCAAACTGGATTTTGGGGACCGTTGGGCAAGACACCCCCAATGAGCCTCCTCCCTTCATCTACCTCCTTACTGCCCTTTTCACCAGCTGCTCCTCACCCTCTTTTTCATCCTTGCTACTGCTTTCTTGCTTGCTTGACGGGGAGAGCCAGTGACAAGTAAGCAGTGGCAGCTAGTACTGGTCCTTCTCACCACCAGCATTGTTTGGACCAGAGTGAGAGGCAGATGGAGAAGGCATGTTGCAAGGGCAAAGATGAAGAGCAGCTCCAGGGAGGTCTTGTCAGTGGTCTCCTGCTGAGAAGTGGGCCCCTTGGCAGGTCCCCAACCGTGCCTACCCTTGACACTAGCCCTGCGCATGAGGTTTACTTTTAAAAAAAACTGCTATCAGTCATACACAAGGTCCTGCATGTCTCATGCTTTTATTTGTTTGTTTAAAATATTTGTAAGTTAACTTTTAGTATTAAAGATGGATGAATCTGACAATTCCAGTTTCTCGTAGTTTTTCAGTTTTGCAATCTTAAATTTGATTCATCTTGAACTTTGTGAATTTCATCAGTCTTAAATTTGGTTCATTTCAATTTGCATGAAAAATCGTAACCATTTTTGTGCACATTTCTCCTAATACATGCATTTTTATACATTTTTGCCCAATACATATTTTTGCAAGCAATTTTCCTAATATGCCCTTTGTGAAGTTATTTCCCCTAATATACCCATTTTGCATGTTTTTGAGATCTGCTCTGTGCCCCAGTGCCATCTAATGTGTGATGAGCAGGCACATAAAACAGAGTATTCACACCTTCAGCTGCCTGGTTAAAATGCTATTATTCCAGTGATTGCTTGGTCTAGCTGGTAACTGGGGTTTTTTTTGTTTTTTTTTACTCCCTATATGTCTTCTTCTCATTATTTGATACTGATGTTTATATTGAGTAGTATCTGCTGCTTTATTTCTGGTGGTTGTTATGCTTTTACCAGTTTTTATGTTGACTAGTGATCATTCCAATTCAAGTCTTCCCAATGCAGCCAAAACTGCAGAACCCATGCACAAGAGGGAGGTATCATCAGGGAGTATAAAAAACCCTAGAGAAAATGCTAAGGGAGTAGGCAAATAAATAAATAAATAAATAAGCCAATCAAACAAGGTCTCAGTGACACAGCATGTTGATTGTGGGAGAGGTAGAGGGAACTGGGTGGGCCAGAAAATGGGGTGGCTGGAGAAGGAGAACAGAGAAAGGGACAGATATGAAGAGGATGCATATCCAGAATATCACTGGGAACTGAGCTTGTTCAGTGAAGACAGAAAGCTGGTGGACTATTGGGGAGTGGGGAGGCAGCAAGGAGAATGAATGGGGTGGCTGGAGCCAAGAACAGAAGCACCCCACACACTGCTGTTGCAGGGCCCCATATGTTTAATTGTGGATGGTGTCTTTTTAAAATTACAGTTATTGCCTTGACGGTGTCATAAAGATAGAAACACAGGACAAGACATACTTTAAACAAACAAACCCTTACATAGCTCTTGAGGTACAGATCTGGAATGCTTTCTGTATTCTGCCTCCTGTGCCTCCAATGACCTGCCTCCACCTGCATCCCTCTGCCATGTATGAATTTTACTGTTATGTCACTATCCCATATTTAGTGATGGTGACTGTAGATGCAGCAGCAGCAGCAGCAGCAGCAGCAGTAGTATCTTCTCACGCTGCTGAAATATTTTGCCTCAGCTCACAATGCTCTAGGATTTGATGTTGCATTGTCTCCATGTATTTAAATGTAGGGTGACCAGATAAAATCCAGGTCAGGGCTCATGTAACTTTAACAGTTGTAGAGAAAAGGGAATTTCAGCCAGTGTCATTTGTATGCAATTAGCTCCTGGTGAATTTCCCTCTTCATCACAACAGTTAAAGGTGAATGCACTATACTAGAGTGACCATATACAAAAGAAGGCAGGGCCCCTGCAACTTTAACAGTTGTGATGAAGAGGGAATTTCACCAGGAAATAATTGCATACAAATGACACTGGCTGAAATCCCCTTTTCTCTACAACTGTTAAAGTTACATGAGCCCTGACCTGGATTTTATCTGGTCACCCTATTTAAATGTAATATGATATTTTTGTGTTTAACACAACATCTTTAGAGATATCCATTCAATGAAGGCTTCCGTAAAGATGGAGTCTCCTGGTCACCTTTGACATGTCTTCCTTGGTATTAACCAGCATTATTAGTTCAGAATATGTTTATTCTCAACGGTGGTTTTATGCAGTTTTTACCATTTCTGAAAGTTCTCAGCTTCTGTTTTACAGCACCTTGTGATGTGAATACTAACCTTTGAAGTTATGGTACCATAATTGCAATCTTCTCCATCTCTTCTTATGGAGACCCATACATTGTGTATTAATTAAACCCCTGCTTTTTCTAATTCACTTGGGTATTGTTATGATCTTCAAAAGGAGATTTGATTCTTTCCAGGCTTTCATCTTGGGGTAGGGAAACCTCAGAATGAATATGGTGAAATAGTGAAGGCAAAATCTGGAGGAGAGTCAGATTATGCTTTGTTATATCCTTTTAATTCCCCCCGTTTGCCTTTCTTTTATAAAGCAGTACAATTAACTGATTTCCCGTTCTCTCTTCCACTTTGATTTATATACGGCCAGTAGAAGCTGTAAGGATAATGTATGCAGGAAGCAAGCACTAAACTACTCTCCTCTTATAGACTAAACAAATTACTTAGTGGCTTAAAATCCATAACCACATTTTGCATCCTATTAGTGGGCACAGCAACTGAATACAAGTGAAATACTTTGGGCATTATAACTAAACAACTGATATGAATACCAGGGCTTTTATTGTCTTTTCTATTTGTTTTGCTTTATTATGACCCATTGTGATCATTTAAGTTAAGAAAGTGAACTCACAGTGCAATCCTGTGCATGTCTGTTCAGAAGCAATTCCCATTGAGTGGAGTGGGACTAACTCCCGGGCTAAATGGAGAGAGGGTTGCAGCCCAAGATGTGTAAAGGAATGCTTGTCTCTTTTTCATTTACAGATTGAAAACAAACCCTCTTTTGCAACTTTCCTCAAACTGGTGTGGTCAAGATGTGTTGGACTACAACTCCCATAATCCCTAGCCAATTTGGGCCATGCTGGCCAAGGCTGGTGGGATGGTGGGAACTGTAGTCCAACACATCTGGAGGGTGCCAGGTTGGGGAAGCCTGCTCCATCCATCCCCATTTTGTGAATACTAGCCCTCATGAACGCAGTTCTCTGCACACAGAAAGGCTATGACTGCAGGGATGAAAAGGCAGGAGGAATATGGGAAGTGACTCTTTCCTTCTGTCACCCCCAGATTCTGGAATGGCCTGCTGGAGGAGATTTGTCAATTTAACACTCTCTCTGAGTTTAAGGCAGCTATAAAAACTAGTCTCTTCTGGCCGGCCTATCCAGATGAACTTTAAACCAAGAATTTTAAAATGTGTTGATTATTTTACATGCTCTTTTAATTAATGTATTTGATCTACATTGTTATTGTACTAATGTTGTTCCCCACCTCGATTCAAAGGGAGAGGCGGGTAAGAAATAAAATTATTATTATTATTATTATTATTATTATTATTATTATTATTAGTGGAGCAGCACATGCAGGAATGTGAGGGAAGGACATGGTGGCAAACTGGATTGGCCCCTTAGTACTCAAAACCCAGGGGGTGTCTATATGATGCAGCATTGATATCTTATTCCCTCAAAACCCCACAGCAATGCTGCTGCGAGCTGGAAATGATGAAGTTAGATGGCAGGAGGGTGCATGGGCTATCCGGAGAGAAAAAATGCAGCACCTGCGACTATTCAGATTGTCAAGCTCACCCCCTGCCCCATTCCCTGTGTTCCCACGCTTACCCAATCCACCCAGAGGTACGCCCATTTGCAAATATAACCTAAACAGAAGCTACCAGTGACACACAAAAAAACAATGTGGTGACCTCAGAGCAAAGGGGAAAGTTGTGGTAAATCGGGCACTTTCAAAAAGTGCAATTTGGGGGGTGGGATCCCATTATGGCTGCGGGTTGGAGGCTGTCATATAAACTGCGCAGCCACAAGGGGGTAAATAGGGCATATAGACACCCCCCCAGAAAGCACTGGAAGGTAGGGATGTGCACTGGATCGGACCCGATCCACGATCCGAGTCCGGTCCAGTGGGAAATCGGATAAATTATCCGATTTCCGATCCCGCAGCTGGATCGGCCGATCCAATCCGAACCGGTCCGAAAAAGCTCCGAACCGGTTCGGCGGATCGGCGGATCGGCGGGCGCCCACTGGCGCCCACCGCCGCTTCCATTGGCGGGCGCCAGCGGGCGCCCGCCGATGAAAGTGGACAGCGGGGGGGGGGGAGGAGGGGGGCACTTACCTTCTCGGCCCGGTGGCTCCCGTCCGGCGCCGGCGCCTACTACTACTAGCAGGCTCCGCGGCCTGCTCTAGGGTGGCGCGCCGGGTGATGTCATCACCCGGCGCGCTACTCTAGAGCAGGCCGCGGAGCCTGCTGGTAGTAGTAGGCGCCGGCGCCGGACGGGAGCCACCGGGCCGGGAAGGTAAGGAGGGGGTGCGTGGAGGGGAGGAGGGGGCGCGCGGAGGGGGGAGGGGGGCCCTTACCTTTCCGGCCCGGCGGCTCCCGTCCGGCGCCGGCGCCTACTATTCCCAGCAGGCTCCGCGGCCTGCTCTAGGATGGCGCGCCGGGTGATGTCATCACCCGGCGCGCTACTCTAGAGCAGGCCGCGGACCCTGCTGGAAGTAGTAGGCGCCGGCGCCGGACGGGAGCCGCCGGGCCGGAAAGGTAAGGAGGGGGTGCGTGGAGGGGAGGAGGGGGCGCGCGGAGGGGGGAGGGGGGCCCTTACCTTTCCGGCCCGGCGGCTCCCGTCCGGCGCCGGCGCCTACTATTCCCAGCAGGCTCCGCGGCCTGCTCTAGGATGGCGCGCCGGGTGATGTCATCACCCGGCGCACTACTCTAGAGCAGGCCGCGGAGCCTGCTGGAAGTAGTAGGCGCCGGCGCCGGACGGGAGCCGCCGGGCCGGAAAGGTAAGGAGGGGGTGCGTGGAGGGGAGGAGGGGGCGCGCGGAGGGGGGAGGGGGGCCCTTACCTTTCCGGCCCGGCGGCTCCCGTCCGGCGCCGGCGCCTACTATTCCCAGCAGGCTCCGCGGCCTGCTCTAGGATGGCGCGCCGGGTGATGTCATCACCCGGCGCGCTACTCTAGAGCAGGCCGCGGAGCCTGCTGGAAGTAGTAGGCGCCGGCGCCGGACGGGAGCCGCCGGGCCGGAAAGGTAAGGAGGGGGTGCGTGGAGGGGAGGAGGGGGCGCGCGGAGGGGGGAGGGGGGCCCTTACCTTTCCGGCCCGGCGGCTCCCGTCCGGCGCCGGCGCCTACTATTCCCAGCAGGCTCCGCGGCCTGCTCTAGGATGGCGCGCCGGGTGATGTCATCACCCGGCGCACTACTCTAGAGCAGGCCGCGGAGCCTGCTGGAAGTAGTAGGCGCCGGCGCCGGACGGGAGCCGCCGGGCCGGAAAGGTAAGGAGGGGGTGCGTGGAGGGGAGGAGGGGGCGCGCGGAGGGGGGAGGGGGGAGGAGGGGGCGCGCGGAGGGGGGAGGGGGGCCCTTACCTGCCCGGCCCGGCGGCTCCCGTCCGGCGCCGGCGCCTACTACTACCAGCAGGCTCCGCGGCCTGCTCCAGGGTGGCGCGCCGGGTGATGTCATCACCCGGCGCGCTACTCGAGAGTAGGCCGCGGAGCCCGCTGGTAGTAGCCGCCGGCGCCGGACGTGCCGAGAAGGTAAGTGGCGGGGAAGGGGGCTTACCCCCCCCCGGAGCCGTCCGCTTCTATCCGCTGGCGCCCGCGGGCGCCAGCGGATGGAAGCAGGCGGCCCCAGGGGGGGTAGGGAGCGCGGGGGAGGGGGTTTACCTGCCGGGGCCGTCCACAGCGGACGGCCCCGGGGGGGGGAGGGAGTTAGGCCCCCCCTTACCCACCCGCCGCCATTTTTTCCTCATAGACTTGCATTGCAATGCAAGTCTATGGGGAAAAAAATGGCGGCCGATCCAAAAATTTCCGATTTTTGGATCGGGATCGGACTCGATCCGGTCCGGGGGGCCTCCGATTTTGTCCGAACCGGTCCGGGACAAAATTGGAGGTCCCGATCCGGGTCCCGATCCGATCCGGGGGGTCCGTGCACACCCCTACTGGAAGGTACAGCATCTTATCAATGAATTATAGACAGATAACTTCACGGTCTCCTCCTCCACCACCAAAAAGGATAATTCCGTGGCTATTTATTTATATTTACGTTGATATCCCACCTTCCCAGGCAAAATGCCCACTGAAGGCAGCTTTCAATATATTTAATTTTTTTAAAAAAGTAATGAAGCAATATAAATATAATCAAGCAATAAACCAACAACAATAAAAATGATAAAAACCATAGGGGCATAAGAGGAGGAGGGGGGACTCAGGCAGAAGAAATTTAGCTTTAAAATGTCTGCTGAAAGAATAGCAACAATAAACCGCAATACAGGTCCAACCGAACACTATCCCCAGAGCAAAGATCATCATAATAAAAGGGGGGGGGGAAGAAGCATTAAACTCCCCTTAAATAATGGACAGGGGAATCCTATCTTCAGGTTCGGAGTGCTTCCATGTCAGAGCTCCTAAGCTCTGCCAGGGTCATGCCACTAAGAGCAAAGTGAGAGAGGAGCAGCATCCTCCCTTCCTCCTCTCCTGTTCTGGTATGTGTTTGTGTTCGTGCATGCGTGCTTGAGTGCGTGCATGAGAGAGAGAGAGAGAAAGAGAGCGTTGTTTCATTCCCATAACGTCCGCCCCAGGGTTGGCTTACCATGTTGGAGTTATGGAAGACATCAAAGGCTCCCTCAATATGCAATGCCACACCCCATCTCCCCCCGTCCTTTACATCTCTTGACAACAGAGGTCCAATTTTGCAGAGGTCAGTGATGTCGGATTTTCCACAGGGTTTGGAGGGGGGGGGGGACTGAGGTTTTTTTATTTATTGGATTTCTGCCTCCAAGGGCAGATCTCTCTTCCATTGCCCCTGCCCCCGGAAGGGGAGATCCAGTATATCCTATAGCTCCTGGGAAGCCTCTCCAGAGACCATAGGACTGCAGCCTAAACCTTGCAGAATACTTCATCTAATTTATTTTGCTCCATCATCTTTTTTACCAGATTGAAGAATGTCTGATCTGAACACATAAAAAATATCCTACCTAATAAGATGTACTGACGGGGAGAGGGAAATATATCAGAATCATCCAGTTTTCTCTTCCTTGATGGTAGGAACTGGGCTTAGTTCAAGCAGGAAATTTTCTTAGCAGTTCATTTATTTTAATATGCTACAAGCAGCCTGGATATAAAGTGCATGGCAAAATCCCACAACCGACTGGTATAGCAATGAGGTTTGAAGACCCTTCTCCCATGTACTACATCCTGTAAAAAAAAGGAGGGAAGCACATGGCCTGTGGCCCATCTGCTGTTTCCCTAGTGCTCCACCCCGCCCCACCCCATGACCTCTGACACCCTGCCAATGGTATTCATGGTGATGACAAACAACAAAAACAAAAAAACCATACACTCTACAAATGAACAAGACAAATTTGACCTCTATACCACTTTATGCTGCCACTGGTAGCACCCATAGAATTCTGGGCGGAGGACAAAATGACCCTCTCAACACCACCCCTGCAGATGTCCACTTTTATTCTATATCACGCTGAGCATTTTAATGCATTCCTTTTGTACCAAAAGTTACATTGCCATTTCTTTTTTCTCCAGTTGAAATGGATAGGTGCTATGTTTCACTTCGTATGTTTAGGGAAAGGCCATGGCTCAGTGGGAGAGCTCAAGCTTTGCATGGAAAAGATCCCAGGTTCGACCCCTGGGATCTCCACCTAAAAGCTTCTCAGGCAAGGAAAGGCCTTGAAGAGAACCTGCCAGTCAGAGTTGACAATACTGGCCTGGGTGGGCCAATGTTCTAATTCAGCATAAGGAACTTCCTGTTATAATCTGTAGAAATTCACTTGCACTGCACCATGTGAAAGAGGCGCTCATGCTTCTGCCCGATGGAGTGACCTTTCATATTACAACAGGCAAAGAAAACATCTGTTTTTGCCCCCATGTGACCGATAGTTATAAAAATCACTTCTGCGAGCTGTTGATATGCACAAGTTCATTATATGGATCAAGCAATTTTCCACATGTAACTCAAAACAGCATCCATACGTTAGCTCATTGTGGGTTTCCATTTCATGGAGAGTATTCCTATTGTTATTCATGGCCCACATGTAGGTTTTATTCATGCTCCCCCCTTGCACCATCTTCTACAAATATTAGGCAATATCCATCAAGGCCCAACCAATTCTGTTATACCCCACCAATTCCCTCCCACAAGCGGCACCCCCCACTTGCAGAACAGAGATTTAGTGCTTCCAGGGGCAACTGGAATGAGCAAAAATGCTCATTTCAGAAATGGGGCAAACCAGTAGAGCTTGTTGAAGGGAGCTCCGCTGACCAATGCTGACCTCTCCCGGTCCAGAAATCAGCATGCATTTTAAAGACTGGAAAGTAGAAGTGTTTCTCAAATAATATATATTAGTGATTAATGACAGCAACACACACAAAGCCAGTGAATTATATACAATCAATGCAACATGTAAGCCAGTAGTCTAAATTTTTGCTGCTTTAACTTTTCACAACACAGTAGAATACAATGGGTGGACTTTTAGTTGGTATGCATAGTCTTGCTCAGATACATTTGATATTATATGACTGTGGAATAAAAGATTTTGACCAGGATGCCTGTATCTAACCCAATTTTTGTTCATTGCAAAAGTACTTTCAAAGTTCAGCTTTTCAATAATCTTATCTGCAGTATTGTATATAGCCTAGGCAAGGGTAGCCCAGCATGATAACAAATGAAGCAATCCAAGCAAAGCTACTCTCCAGAAGCTGATAAAATCAAATTTATTCTACTTTTACACCAAGTTGAACTCAAATAATCAGTGCATCAAAAATCCTATATTTTAATGTAATCATGCTTATTTGTATGGTATTGATGAATTCCTTTCACTTTTTAAAGAATGCATTCACTCTCACTCTTATTATAGCCACTTGACAGCTTTCTCGTTGAAATCAAGATGTAACAAATAATTGTACCAGTAACACACATTTATCATAGGAAAGGCTCTGAGCTTTATGAAATGAAATACTGTAATATACACATCATGTAATAGCATCTTATTATCCTCTCCTTCATCCTCCACTTTCTCTTTCTTAACCCTCTACAATGAACAGGTCAAAGATGATGATAAGTATAACAGATGAGTGATCTCTATGAAAAGGTATTTTAAATTGCAAATCTCTACTTTTACATTTAGGGAACAACGAACATTGCTAAAGAAAATGCCTTGTTACAGACACCATCTTCCTGTTACCACGGATGTAACAGTTGTTCATACTCCTGCTGATATGCCTTTGTACTCCTAAAAAGCATTGATTTAGGAAAGTGCTCCTGTATTGTCCAGTATCCTTCATTTCCTTAGCTTTAAGCACGTATTTTAAAAGTCACATTAAAATCAATGGAAGAAATACTTTTTTATATTTATCAGATTACAGGGGTACAGTCATTTACATTGTGCATGCTTACCATGGACAAATGTAAATGTATATTATGTTGTGGCTGCTCTGTTTTTTAATATGAACTGTGTTTTCATGAAAGCCCTCCAGGACAAAACACTTGCAAGGTTGTCTTAAGCAGGAAGGATCATATCTCAATGGGAGAGCATGTAGAAAGTCCCAGCTTCAATTCCTGGCATCTCCAGTTAAAAGGGTCAGGTAAAAGGTGATAGGAAAAACCTCTGCCTGAAACTCTGGCCAGATCTGCACCAAGCAGGATATGACACTTTGAAAATGGTTTGAAAACTGTACACGAAGTGTGTCCTGGGCCCCAACAGTTGTTGCTACTGTTATAAACCATTTTAAAGCAGTGGTGTAGATCCTGCCTCTGTCAGAGTAGACAATATGGAGCTAATGGACAAATAATCTGACCTCCTACATGGAAGCTTCCTATTTTCCAATATGACAGGAGTGGGCAACTTGTGGGCCTCCAGATGTTTTGGCCTATAATTCCCATCAACTTTAGCCAGAATAGCCAGTGAAGAATGATGATGGGAGCTGTAGGCCAAAACATCTCAAAGACCACAAGGTGGCCCCTTGACTGTATAGAGCTAGAAAGGTTCATCAGATGAGCATTTTATCGCACACTCACTACTGCCCACTTACAGATGTGTGCACATGTCTTTTAGACAACGACATCCGCCTCCCGCATGCTTCACGCTCCTTCTGCTCATTTTTTTTATAGTAAAATAGATCCATTTTAATCCAACTTTGTTTTTAGAACAGAATGTGCGGCGATCTCCTGCTGTGTGCAGGAAAAGTGGAGCAATAAAAACAGCCTCTGAATGGGCCACGTGGCTTTTGTTTAGTTCCTCTTTCCTCTCTGGGAAAAATGACGAAGTGTAGAGAAATGATGGTAAGGAAATGCGATTTCCCACCATGTGATGATGTTCTAAAAGCGGTAGGGAATCAGTAATGAAACACAGCAAGCTAGTTATTGTAGAAGCTGTTAAGAAAAATACTGATTGCTCAAGGATTTTCATTGTTTGGGATGGACCTCTTCTCTCTAAGACTTCTATCAATGATGAACAGGTGTTGTAAGTGTGTACATGTGTGTGATAGGTTGTGATGCTCCTTTTGCTACCGACAAGCCATGTCCTCTTCTTCACCGTAGGGGAGACGCATAGAATAGAAGTCACAAGGGATTCTGTCGCATAGAAAAGTACTGACAATATTCACTAAAGTAGAGAACTTCTGAAACTACTAAATATAAACTAATTTATAACAAATGTATTTACCATAGAATACACGGAATGGAAGTGGAATAAATGATGGGAAGGCAATATGGGGTAAGTGTAATTAGTAAATGCCTAAAACACCTTTGAAAGCTTACATGGGGTAGCTGAGTTAGTCTGTTGCAGCAAAACAACACAGAGACTTATAGCATATTAAAGTCTAACAGAGCTCATCACCATTCATCAGGTTGACTTTTACACATTTCAAACTCTTATTTTCCAAAAGATGAAAGCATTGCTGGGAGTTGAATTCAACAGACATATGCTTGAAACAGGGATGAGCAACTCATGGCTCGCAGGCTGCATGTAGCCCCTGCTGCCGCCCTGCTCCCATCATGACAACAAATTTGGTAGTGGCAAAGACTTTGAAAAAAGGAATTATTTGAAAAAAGGACAGAGGTGATCTGGATTTCCTGCAGTTGCCCACCTCTGCTTTGAAATGTGATTTTTCATATCAGAAATGTAGGGAAATTGTACTCTTTGACAGGATGCTCAACATAGGGCATTATTATAGTCTGTAACTGCATGTCCACAATCCAACACAGAATTAAGTGTGCTCAAGCCCACCTCTTAATATGGTTAGGTGCTTGGATCTAGAATAGCCCTTGTGTAGTAGCTCCATCAAGTCAGGCCATTGCTCCATCTAGAGCAATATTGTCTACTCTAGCAGCAGGTCTTCAGGATTTCAGGTGGGATTCTTTCCCAGCCCCTTAGACTCAGAGATGAAACAGGTATGACTCCTTCCATTTGCAAAAGTGGTCATAATCCACCAGAAGAGAGAAAGGAGATGATTTTCACTAAACTCCTAATTCTCCTACACTGTTCTGGAGGATTCTCCAACTGTCCAGAGCAAAGGAACATAGGAAGTCTATCAGACCATCAGACCATCAGTCCATCGAGCTCAACATTGTGTACATAGATGGGCAGAGGCTCTCCAGGGTCTCAGATAGTGTTTCCCATTCTAGAGATGCCAGGGATTGAACCTTCAATCTCCAAAGCATGTACTCTACCAATGATTTGGGATGTGTGTGCAGGGGGAAACTGACTCTCCCCCCCCCCTGCACACACACATTCAGTGAACAGGAGGGTTCCACTTAGCAGTCCTCCACTCACAGGGGCTCTGAATATGACCGTGTGTGTGTGTGTTATTTGATTAAGGGGAAAAAGATGCCAGGGTAGATATTGCCATTTCCATCCATACTTTGAGGAATATCTATCCCACTCCATCAGTTAATTGGTTAAAAACCCTCTGATCACCCAATAAGCATATGCTAGTAATTTGTGTGGGTAAAAGGCTCTCCCATTTGAGATTTTGTGTGGTATCCAATGGTGTGTTTGCCACTGCTGGCAAAAGGGACCTTGATGCCTGCTGCACCCTGCCCTGTCTGTGCCTCCTGGTGACCCTCCAGAGCAGATCTGGGGTAGGGTGGAGAGGGCATGGAGAAGTGCAGAGGAAAGGAGAAGAAGGGGAAGTCCCATTGCACAGGCAGAAGCCCACCCACATGGCATTTGATGTCATCCTGCAGCTGTATTTTCTTTAACAAGGTAAATGTAAATGCTGAACACTCGTGTGGTTAGGAAAGTTGAAGCCTCTGTTCAGTTCTTTATGGAAATGTTACATTTTTAAGCAGTTCAGCTAATTATTGGAACACTTTTTCAGTGTAAGGATTGGCCTGACTGGAGGTGATCTGAGCAATCTTCTTTGAAGTTTTAAGCCCAGACAGCACTGTCATCACAATTTGAGACAAGGCAGCTAGTTTCTCCACCACTGCCAAGTCACTGCTCCTGGCAGAGGCTCTGAGATGGCTTTGTTGCATTTTAATTTAAATTAGGATTTTTTAATAAACAAAACTCAGTTTCACCAAGAGGGATGGTTCAGGACTAAGATATGGCATATGCTGTAGCAGGCTGGGGTGGGCAGAAGGTAGATCTTCCGATGGTTTGGGACTTCCACTTCCAAACCCTCAGCCAGCATGGCCAAGGGATTCTGGGAGTTTCTTCTTCCCTCTAATTTATTGGTGCACGACCTTGACAACAACTCATTTATCTCTGCAGATACAGGGAAAGCATCCTCATGCATAAGAGATCTTCTTTACATTTGGTTCTAAACTAACACTTATGTGGGGACTGTGATGTCACTGTTGTGAATTTAATAATTTCTTGCACGTCTTGCCAAAATAGTCCCTGTATCAGTCTTGGTGATGAATTCCTTCTCAATAATCTCCAGAGTGCAGTAATGTGAAGCTCCCAACAAGGTACACTTATTTTGTCATTGGACTGTGGAACTGTAGGGTAGTAAGGAAGCAATGTCATCAAGATAAATCAAAGAGTTCAAAGCATAAGGAAGAGACAGCCAGTGGTAGAACATGAACAATGTCCAAGGTTCAATCCCAGGCACCTCCAGTTTCCAGGATCTCAGGTAAACCTCAATCTGAGATCCTGGAAAGCTGCCACCATTTGAGTCAAGTAGATAGTATTGGGAGAAATGGAGCAATAAACTGACTCAGCATAAGGTGGCTTTAAATGTTCATATGATCTTTCTGCTAACAGCTGTTGAGCCTCCCTTTATCCCAATATGTACCCAATTGCAAGCCATTATGCACCTATGTAGAACAGGATATAGTTGGGGGTTTTAAAAAGAAGCAACCGGCATTTATAAAATTGGTGGGAATATCACTGTTGTTTATGAAAGGCAGTACTAATACTTATGTATATTCAGATACATTCAACTCAAGAGATTAGAATATTCAAGGTATCTTCCAAGTTGCATCAGGATTTTGTGGTCAGGGCAGAATTCTTCACTGTACAGATAGTGATGTACGTTCTGCTTGGTGGATCACAATTTGTGCAGGTCTGCACCATGAATTCCTTTTGCTGGTTCTTTTGCTATCTAGCTCCTAGCACTGTATAAAAACTACTTTGGAAGATACTCCCAAAGGGCAAGGAGGTGGTTGCAGTCTGAAGTGATAGGCCTCCAAAGCTTTGCTAGATGAGCAAAAGTTCTTCTACTCAGAACCTGACTTTTCAAATAATCATTGTCCATAATCATGGGCAAGCTCATGGGGTAGGCTTAAACAGGTCTCTCAGTGCGTATGCATTTTATGCAGAAGTAATTTCCATTGGGCTTACTCTCTAGCAAGTGTGTTTAGGATTGCAGCTTAACAAGTTTTTTGTAATGGTCAAATAGGGTATAACCTAGCTAGAGGACTTGGGATGGGGAAGACATTGTCCTCCAAACCCTTTTCCTCTTTTTAGTTCAGCCCACAATTTTTGTGCACCTCGTTGGTGTTGTAATTTCAAGGATAAGTAAGTACAAGCTCCGTTGGAGTTCAGAGTTGACTTTTATTCAAGCATTCAGTCAATCGTTGTTGAAATGTTTTGGCTGGAAGATTTTTGATTTTATGAAATGCTTATATTGTGTGTTTGTGCTGCTTTGTGAAACTAAGAAGGGGAAATGTATACAATTATACAAACGCATTAACATTTTGACAAAAATGCTCATGTCAAAAGTGGATCCCCCATCTTGAGTGTATATGTGTCTTTGAAAGGCTCTATATAGTACATCCTTTTGGAATTATTGCACGATTATTACATTTAACTAAAAATGAAACATAATTAAAGGTTGAGAGTGTGATTTATCTTATACTTGTCTCAACATACCAGAAAATTAAGACAGTGATGAATTATACATTACTGTACAAAATTTTTATTATCAGAGACAAAATTCAAATTTGTTCTGCTTAAAATACAGAAGATAAAGTTTCTCATTAGAAAAAAATCCATTTAGTGAGTCCTTGGTTAGAATGGAATAAAAATTTCATGTTGAATACATACTGGTTCAATATTTATGGAATAGGTTTTAAAGGCATTTCATAGAAAAATACTTGCAATTAACGGTAATACAAACTCATATTTTATTTGGTCAATGCTTTAAATTGCTTGGTGATCATTTTATTTTCCAGTAATATTTACTACAAATGTATCTATTCCTACTCCCAAATTTTAGGATGATAAAGAAGTAAATGAACAGAGTAGTAAGTGATTATAAAATCAAATCGGTTTGAGAGACAAGGGAGTCCTGACTTAAGCTATATACTTCTATATTAAAGAGGAGAAACAGATATGCCTTTGGACCTGTAGGCAGAAAAATTCTTTAGGATCATATTTAGCCATCAAAAATTATGTTTTAATTCAGCACAGCATTTAAACACATGCAACCATCCGTTTCTGTACTACTCATGTGCTTATCTTCTAAATGTTGAGACTGAATATAATTGATGTGCTGTTCTCGAGAAGGAAGGATTTAACCATGTGATTAAACCAATCTCCTGAAATGGAACCTCTAAGGATAAACTGGCAACACAAGTGTATTATCTGTGATGCCCACAAAGGACTGCAGAGCCTTTAGTAGGTAAAATCCCAAATTAAAAAAAAAATCAAAACAGCAGTGATGTTTAAGCAATGTCTCTTAAGATCAAGAATTATTATTAGCGGCTGCAATCCAAAGGTCTGCAGGGGCTCTAGCGCACCTACTGTTCAACGCATTCTTTTTAGTACTGGGGAATCTCCTACATGCAGAGCTCCTCTATAAATGCCAGAGCTTCTGAATTAGGACACCTATGTGTACGTATGCTAAGAACAACTTCAGTTTTATAGCAACCTTCTGTTTTGTTCCATTACAAAACCGCAGTCCCACCCGAGGACTCCTGAGGTACAAAGGAGTTCCACTATGCACACAGAATCTGTGTGTGTACAAGGGCCGTCCAACTGACTTTAGCGCTGGGGACCGCTCTCTGTGCACATAGCCGTCCATTCAGCACACTTGGGTGCACAAATTGAACCTGGATTCATCTTCAGTTTATTCAGAATTGGATCCTGTGTGAAGCACTACTGAGAAACCATCTATAAATGCAGGTATTATACAGGAGATCTGCAAAAGAGCAAAGGCTTGAGAGGTGATGGGAAAATGCATGCTAATTTTGAAATACAAATTGATCTGAAGACAGAACTACCAGAACAATAACCCCCTTTGTTGTTATCACCATTTATCTACAGTACTGTTCTGTTTTGTGACACAAGGTGCTGTACATTTTTTTTAAAGGGAAAATGTGCTTTATCAAAATTTTATTGCCAATGGCACTTGTTTAGCACCAGAATGGTGACTGCAGGAAACAAAAAACGGTATCTGGATAACGCGATGCATTCGGCTTCTGTAAAAACAGAACATTTGAACCCTTTACACACAATTTTGGATCCAGGATTTGCTATAACATTTTTGTCCACACAAATACCTGTTTCACTTGCAGATCATAGCAACACATTAACATTATATTTACATGAAGTTTAGCGTTGCTGTTTTTTACAGGGAACACATGTGATGGATAGCTATTAGCTACAGTAATGCTTCCAATGATGCTGTGCTGTCCAGAATGGGGGGTTCAATGAGTTTTTTATAGTAACTTTTTATAATTCCATAAGCAGTGAAAGTTGAGATGCTGTGAATAATGCAATGTCCTGAATAGCAAGAATCATACAATTATGATGGATCCTAGTGAAATAGGTTCTGTTCTAATATTTAGAATTTGTAAACTGCTTTAGTGTGCTCAATGCTTCATGTAAATTATCTCAATCCTTACAACTCTGTAAGGTAGGTCAGTTGATAAGACAACTGTATCTTAGTGAAGGCCACCTAGTGTATTTGGGACAGATGAGATTAAATGAGATTTAAACCAGGAGCCTCCTAGACTGCAACACATGTGGTTAGCTGCTACGTTATGCCAGCTCTCACAATTGGAAATGCTACATGAACGAAAGTCAAATATTAGCATGGCAAAAGTATGCATAAGTATGAACATGTACATATGTATTTCTAAACATGAATTTACCCCCAAACAAAACTAAGTGGTATGTCAATTTTAACAGTTCTTAATATTCAATGGCCTTTCTTCAGGTTACACAAAGGGAGAGTCAACTCCCTCAACCCAACTGCAATTAACAGATACAGAAACACACATATATAAATCAGAAGAGGGCAGCTTTTCCTATTTCCTAATTTCCACTGAAACAGGTTTTCCAATATGAGTTTTTGGAGCTCTGCCTACTTTGTATGACACACTGATGCAATAGATACATAGGATACAAAATTGAGAGAATTACCAGCCAAAAGACCTGTCAGCTCTGTGAACACAGGTGCCATCATAGAAGATACCTTGCTGTGCTACGGCTTGCCCATAGTTAGGAGGCCTACTGTACAATTGGATATGAAGAATGACACATGGATCAGGACCACAATCCAGCAGAGTTAACTCCACTTAAACCTATTGATTTCAATAGTCTTAAGGATACCTAAGAGTGTGCTCAATTGTGCTCCATGTGTACAACTCCATTTATAGCACAAAGTATGGCATTAATTTTTTTAAAATGACACTTCTCCCTGGCCTTCATGTGAGGTAACATTAACACTTAAACCAACACCTCTGCTCATTGATGGAATTGTTTCCCCCCCAATTTCCTAAACTTGCTATTGTGCGCATTTGCACAAATCACTCCCCCATGCACATTTTCATACTTTAGTCTATGGGGAGGAATGCCCATTTTTGGTTGGTGGGTTGTTTTTGCTCTTTTCTATGACTAAATTTGTGTAAAATTCCAGAAAGGAAAAACATGGTTCACAAGTCCACGGAATCCGTGTGACTCAGTCGGAGGTGGCCCACTGAGGAATCCGCAGGTCAGAGTCATAGAAATTCAAACTCATTTGAATCTATTGTAAATTTCTTCAATATCTCCATCGGTAAGAGAATTCTAGTAATTCACACTAGGGCAGTTACAGCATAACAAATAGTGAAGTGGGAACAGTGAGACTTCACACTCGCTGTGAGTTTTGAAAAATGCCACCAGACCATTTACATCCCTTAGTGGAAAATGCTCTGCATATAATGGTACACTTGGAGGATCAGCATGCTTTAGGGTCATATAGACAAGAGTGCTCATGAGCAATCACCAGCTGCCTGGGCTCTCTGATTTGCTGAGGGCAGCCTCTATGGCCATGCAGGGGAGAGATTTCTCACACGCTCAAGTGTACACGGGCTCTTTAAAGCACTCAAAGCGAAAGCACTCTTCATTTTAAAGTGCTGCAATTCAAGGCACTATAGAAACCCAGTGTGAATGCACCGAGGAGACTTGCGTCATTTTGGCTATGCTTTACTTCTACTTTATGGCGGTAATGGCACAAATATGGTTACAGTTCATATAGAAGCGTGTGGACAGCATTTTTCTCTGTATCCATGAAAGTATTGTAAAAGCTGACATGTAAGAGAAACTCAGAAAATTTTGCAAGAAAAATAAATAAATGCTATTGCCTGATTTAGTATTTTGAGGCAAATCTTATTTGGAAAGGGTATAAAGGATAAAATCCTAGATTTATGACAGAACTTATTCACCATATTTTGTGTATATCCAAATTAGTGTGTGTGTGTGTGTGTGTGTGCGTATGTGTGTGTGCGTGCGTGTGTGTATGTAACCCCTCCATCATTATCTAAATTCAAATGCGTGAATATGTGTTCATTTTAAATGTACTCACTTGGAGAACTCATAGCTCAAACACGCAATTCAACACAGTTCATTTCATCCTTGTAAATAGCTATTACACCACTATACTAAGGGACAAATTGGATGTGATCTATTGGTGGTAGAGAAAGCTCTACAATAATTGGATAATTTGAATTTTTAAAAGGATAATTTTAAAAATACCATTGTTCAAATGCATTATAAAAAAAACCAAGCTCATTTTCATCAATATATTATAGCCCTGAATATATTTAAACATTTCTCACTTAGGCTAGGTTTTCCAATGAGTAGTGAACGAAAAAATCAAGGACTACCCTTTTACAGGGCAACCATCCACCACTACAGAAACAGCACAAGATATCCCACAGTATCTTTTTCTTGGAAGAAGTTCCAAGGAAGTTTGGCTAATATGTCTTTCTAGCTCAGCCATAATTTTATGTATTTATGCTTCCTCAGGATGCTGCTCCTACCAAATCAGCTGTACTCCAATCCAGAAATCCAGGAGTGCATTAATACTTGCAGATACCCTTTTCCTATTGCTCTAGAGTGCCTCAACTAAGTTTCCCCACACACACACACAATATTCAAAAGTGTGGCAGTGGTACTCTGGAGCATGTTCTGGGGTGATGTAAGTGTGGAGCCCTCCTTGAATAGTTGCTCCTGGGTTAATGTGAGGAAAGAGATATGGATTAGGCTTAAAGTGAGCTTTTAGCATCATTGTTGAAGGGTAAGGTGTGGGTTGGGTCAGTCAATTGCAGAGATAAAGAAAGGTTTTCACAATTATGAGTGTGTGTTGTATGTGTTATAACAAATCAGACTATTGCCAGTTTGGCTCCTGTCAATGTAGTAATCAAGATGTTTAGGATTTTTGACAACTAGATAGTGTGTGTGTGTGTGTGTGTGTGCATGCATACACATGAAACACTGACACATAGAGACAGAGGAATTCTGCTACTGATCCTGCCAGGGGGCAGGCAGCCAAAAGTTGGGGAGAGCCCCAAGGCAATCATAAATGAGCCTCCTCCATTTCCATGTACTGATAACATTATGGTTGAATTGGCAACAGGGACAGCATCTTGGCCAGAAGCAGCCAAGCCAGGAATAGCCCTGTTGTTGAAGTGACAGGCACGCTACATCTCATGAAGCAGGCCTCAACTGTCTTGCAGGAGTCTGGAGATGGGTGGACTCCTTTCAGGTGTAGCGAAGAGGTATTTAAAGGGCTGGAATGCTAAAGAGCTAGAAGAATTCTCTGCTGCTCTTCTGGTGCCCATGGAAATTGAGTAGTGTCGGAGAGAGGAGGAAGAATATGGGGAAAGAAACACCCTTCCCTCTTCTGTTCGAGGCCTGGGAAGGCAAGGTAGATCTGCCTGGAGGGAGACAGGGCCCTAACTTCCCAAAATATATAAATAAGCTTTAGTATGTTTTCTAATGAAAAGGACAAATGACACCAAAGGACAACCATAACTCGAAACTTCCTACAGAATTCCCACAACTATGCAGTAGATTCACCACTATGAATATTCACACGCACAGTATGTATAATACACCCCTCAGTTCTAGTTATAGCTTTAGAATTCACCAAAGATCACCAAAAGGATCACTGGAGTTTCAAGTGAACACTAATGCAGCTGAAAATAAATTACAGTTCTACTTCAGATTCATGCAAAGTTAATACTGTCAGCCACAGAAGCTGCCAGAAATTGGTTTAAGTAGAAAAGTGTCATACATAAAGTTCTGTTCACCTTATCTTCAATAGCCATGCTAACACGTCTGGTACCCAAAATATTATGCTTAAACGGAGGGGAGAATGTATTATTTATAGCAACTGTGCTGAAGTTATGTAACAGCTCTCATAAGTACAATAGCTACCTTCGCTGTAATTTGAAATTTAAACTGTGCAGACCACCCCCCCCAGAAGCAACATAATGATAATATATCAACTAAATGCTCACAACCGTTTCCAAATGTAACATTATAAGAAGATTATGAATACTAAAAAAGGAAAAAAAAACCTACCTACTTAGCATGAAAGCCAATTTCTGGTACTCTGGAATTTTAAAAAAATCTAAAGCAAAGTGGGTGCTTTTGACATTGATCAGTTAGCAAATTGTGTGAAAGGAAAGAGACGTGTTATGAAGTGTATTGAGAAGAATTGTTTTTACATCTTAGCATTATGTGCAATTACAGTCTATATGTCATCAGCCTGAATATCTTATTTGCCAGCTACCAATAGCAACCAGTGAGAGAGTTTGGTGGAGAGTACTAGTATCCACCGCCGAGTACCACCGCATGGTGGAGGGGACTCCAACATCCTTACCAGAGAGCATTCTCAGATGGCAGCAGAGGCACTGGTTAGCTCACCATTCTTTAAGCGATGTCAACAACAAGCACTGCATGGCACTGAATGTATAATCTTCATGCCTAATTGCCACCTTGAAATGCCTTTCAATGAGAATACTGGGTCCAGGGGTGAGGGGCAGAATTCAGTTAATTCTTTCCTATGCTGCTGCTAACTGGCACAGTACTGAATATGTTTAGGGATGTCGCAGGTGCTCGACAGTGTCTGGGAGTCTGCCAGACTCCGATGTATCTGCCCTCCCCTGGAACCAATCGAGCGCACGTGGTGCAAGTGCGGACATGCTCTCGAGTGCTCGCGATGCCTGAGTGCTCAGCAGCCATCTGCCTTCACTGCCAATATTGTACATTTCTCCTTTTACGTAAGGGTAAAGGCATGAATGGAGCAGGTGGAAGTGTGCAATTTCAGCAGTGAGGGTGGATGGTTGTGAGCATTTGTCAGGCCTCACCAGCCTCAAAAGAAGCCCACTCCTAAATATGTTGCGATTTGGGGACATTACTTTTGTTGAATGTATGAACTTGAAATATAGAAACATCAGTAAAATCATGACACGGACTTCTAGAATAATATGACTGGAACAATAAATCATCTAGTTTTTCTTTCTTCCTTTTGTTTTTTTTTACTTGCCTTTCCAGTTTTTCAGCTACTAGCACTTACTATTAACTGTTTCTCTGCATTCATGAAGGTTAGAGGTTTAGAGCACAACCAAGCCACAAAAGCATATGTTTAAATGTCCCACTGAAATTAACAGGATTTAAATTGAAAGTTGCTTATTTTATAAAAACATAAAAACTAGAATATTTAAAGAGTGGAATAAAGGTAACCAGCAACCCATATCCTGTTCACGCCGATCTGAGCAAATGCTTCTTATATTAGCTCACTATCAATGCAAAGGTCAGAAGCTTGTGATATTCAATTTTTGTGATGGAAACATTAGGAATGAAAGCCCAGAAACCAACTGCATCAATACGGAGACCACCATGTGCAAGAATAAAAAGGACTCTGACTTTGTATTCTGAAAAAAATGGCTACTGTGCACCTAACATTCAATACTGCTTCATCTCCAGCAAGCTAAGTATTCAAGAATATCGGAATGCTTTTCTTCGCATTTTTTTAAACAACACCCTCACGTTCTTTTAAGAACAAGAAATTACAAAATGCTTTACTGGAGAATTGTTTTGCACTTTGCTGGAGTTTGCAGCAGAGGATGTCAAAGTATGTTTTAAATCTGAAATGCCTGTGATACAGAAAAGACAACTATATTGCCCAGGAGGGACCACTGGCTATATTCCCTTGTCGTAAGGGCCATCGTTCAAAATCTAAGCCGTTGCCCTTAAAGCCTTGCCCTCCACAACCCCCCCCCCTTCTTTAGCCTGTGCTGCCAGCATTTCTCCTGCTTTCCTTCTAGTAATACCCACAGATTTCTCAGTTGATCACCCCTTCTCTTGCCCTACTTCCATTGTCTAAGTCAGATTATTACACCCTCCTGCTTCCTACTGCTGCCATCTTCTCAACTCTGTTTCCTCTTCCTTGGCCCTAGTTGTGGCTTCAAGGGGACAAGGATGGCTCAAGGGCAAATACCTATCGCATTCGTACAATTTCCACGGAGCTGCATCTGAACAGCTTGTGAGCTACACGTGGCTAGCAATGCACAGTTCAGCTCTTACAAAGAGAATTCCAGATAATATGAAAAATCACACTACTTTGGCATTTAAAGGAGCAGCTCCACAGCATTGGAGCAAACCTCAAACACTTGTTCAGGTTCAAGCACTTTTTCAAATAACAGCAACAAAGACCTCTATCCCTTGCTTATATGGGACTTCCCTATAGCTGCGAATCAGAGAAGAAAATGGCAGATCAATATCTATACAGATGTAGCCTAATATTCACTACAGACTAAAGTGAAAGGGGAGGTGTCAAAGCTACAGCTTGCAGGCTTTCACATTAGCAGAACAAAACCACCTAGGAGCATTATGGACAACTTCTGAAGAACAAAATTCCATGGAAACAACTGTCTGTGTTTGATTCCCCGCCGCTGACCCAATGCTGGCATTCCTCCAGTCAGCAATGATATTGTGTTGCTGACTGGCTTGTAGCCAGGCTCCCACTTATGGCTCATGTATAACGTGAAAAACTGGCAGTGGCTGTTATTGTGATGTTATTATCTGAATCACACGGCACTTCAAAATGAACTATGAGACAAAGTAACTATTTCCTTCCTTTGTGGGCTGGGACCATTCAACTCCCACATGGGGGTGGGGGGAGAACCCGGAGATTATAAGCAGCTACACATAGTGGAAAGTAGAAACCATTTCTACTATGTAGGTTGCAGTCCAGAGTTTACCATTTTCCACACAAGATACTATGAAAGAATACAGGTTACTAATAATTAGCAAGATAATTATTGAAGAGGTCTCTGAAGAATTTCTGAAAGGGAAAAAACCAATTAAAGGTGTGCAGGGCAATCCTATGCATATTTGCTTTCTAATAACTGTGTTTAGAACTGCAGCCTTTGAAAAGCTTTAGAAGATACTTTGCATGAATAAAGAAAAGCAAAACAGGAGCAAGAAATTATTTTTAAACTTAGGCTAACACAGCCTTAACAGTTGCTCCAAATGCCACCCTGTTTGAATTTAATGGGATAACTGTTTATAAAGAACTAGGACTCTCATGCTGGCAGGATGGTAGGAAAAGATGCGTATTAAATATTCCTTACAATTAGACCATTACCTAGAAAGGTTTCTTCGTTCATAACGAGGTTGTTTCTCCACAAATGTTTCCCCTTTTTTCTTTTTTCTCTCTCTGGCAATTTTTTTTGGTCATGCACCAATAGCTGTGTAGCTACCACACAGAGTAGGATCTACTAAATATCTTTTGCTGAATAAAAATAACAAAAAAGGATGATTTATGGATTCTGCCTCAGAAAATATATGATCCTCCTGCCATAAACTGCACAAACCTATGCTCAAAGAGCTACATTTGTTATTAGCTTATCAGCAATGAATAAAATTTACTTTTGAAATTCCAACATATTGTGAATGCATATGTATCCTCTGAATACATACGTATCCTTGACTTAAAAAGGCGGAGCATTTAGACCATAATTTATATCATCGTTTGCAACTCAAAAAGAGACTTAGTGTCCAAACAGGAACCGAGAGACAATCAGAGTGCTCACATAACTGGCCTGCACCTTGAAAAGGTGACACTTCTATCACAAGTTGCTTATATGTACCTTTTACTTCCTTCTTTCCATCCTACTTTGCTGTTGTAACACTGATTGTCATTAATAGTCTTTGTGCTTTTGTATAATGCCCATCTTTGATGTAACAGAAATTCACATACAAAACGTGGACACCTTAAGTAAGCATGCTGGAATACAGGCAGGAACCATACAAGCATGCACGGATATTCCAAGGGGTTTCCCCTCAAAACTGACATTAACATTTACATGCACCACTTAATATCACATTTGGCCATGGTACAATGGGGACTGGGTTTTGTAAGCATTCATGACCTTTTCTCTTTGTCAGAGTTTCCACCCCCCAATCCTTGTCATTTACAGTTTTGAGGAGATCGGTGCAAAAATATAATATATCTATATCTATATATCCTTCCAATTCGAACTGGTCTTCGCTGTGTTTCCAGCCAAAGGTTCTTGGAATTCCACATTGTGCTTCTCCTCTTGCACAGTTTGGTACAAAGTCTTCATCAGAAACACTGATTAGTGCGCCAGTGATTTTTTCAGCCACTGAAATAATTCTTCTTTATAAAGCACTTGCCACCGGACATTAGCTTCCACTGTTTCAACAGCTCGGGAGAAAGAGGCAGCAGATCCCTCTTCATGGGTCTTTACAAAGTTCTTTAGCTGGAAATGCAAGTTAACAGGTTAATTTGGACTCAATTGATATGAGTTTGATCTTCCAATGCATATGAACAAGTCTTGTATTGATGACAAAGTACTATGTTTGCTACGGAGCATCTTGAAATGTTTTGCACAGAGGTTTATTACGGAATGCAATAAGGCAACAGACTGCATCAATTAGGTGTGATGCAATTGCTTCAAATTGTGCTGGAAGATATTGACGTGCCAATGCCTGATTATATTAACATCACTTCCTCTGTCTCTCCTATAGCCCAGCTGCTTTATGTTGCAGACAGCTGGTCTCTTATCAAGTTTTACTCCTACATAGGAAACTAAATAGGGAAAATTGGAAACACTCCTAATGTAGCTTTGGAATATAATGTTAAGCTAAAACACTCACACTCCTCTCTGAAGAGCCTGAGTTTATCAACTATTCTAAAAGATGTGTTCAATTAGCCTTGTGGAACATATTTAATGCTTTATTGTAAATGACTGGGTGTTTATGTATGACTTTGAGGGGCGGCTTGACATTGTTACAAGCACCATCAGCAGCAGTAACTGTTCTTAGATTTTGTAATCATATACAAATTCACTCTGTTAACTAGACATACTTCGGAGTACATTCCCACTAAACTCCATGGATTTATTTTTTGACTAAACAAGCATAGAATCAGGCACTTAAACAAACAAACACACAAACAAACAGAATGATTTCTCTTAAATGAAACATGTGCATCTATTCTGTGCACACATCATTCTTATGTGTTGAAAAAGCGGCAATAGGCAACGTTACAGGACAAGGTAGACAACCTTATCGATTTTAGGTATCAAAGACATTTAAAAAGAACAAGTATATATAAAAAATAACTGCAGGCACTGAGCCGGCATCATATTTACCTCATTTAGTTCACTCTCTGTATTAAGAAATTCTGTGACTCCACTGATAAGTTTTGAATTCATAAATAATGCTTCTCCATATCTTCAACAGCAGGTCGAAAACACAAATATGGAATATATTGAGCAACAATGCCATTGATTATTCAGATTTTAAAATATTTATATTACAGTCACGCAACCAACTGAAGTTTATTTCCTAGGGTTTCTACTCCATATAGTCAATCTAATGCATAAAAAGCAGGGAACGCCTAAGCTGGGTGATCTATTTATGATTTAAACCCTAACATTTATTTCCCCATAACTTTTTCTATTTTTCTCATCAGCAATCTTATTTAAATTATTTCTGTTGTTTATAGAAATTCCTCATACCAGAATATTTACTAAATTTAACCAAATGCAAAGCAATTATTGTAAAAACAAAACAAAACATCCCACTTCCTATGGCCTACAATATAGAATACAATCAGTTACACTGAGTCAAGAACGTATTCACTGATAGCAGAACTAAAAATGTCCATATAGTAGAAGACCAGCTGATATTCGAACTACAGATTATCTAGCTGCTTTCTTACTCTCGGTATAGTATCTGCTGATATCTTCAAAACACAACCATGCATGACTCTAATTGTGGAATTCATCAACATATTAGCATTTATATAACCATTCAAGTGCAACTGTTCATGCGATAAACTAACATTTATTGGATCTGACTGGCTCTATATGTGCTTAAAAATGGAAGACATTTCAATTGCTTGTTTGCAATTACCAAACAATTAGGTAGCCATGGGTCTTTATTCTAAATGGAACAAATAGGACTCCTTTACACTATTCCCTAGTGAACAATGCCATAATTCTTTTTCTATGCAATATTGATAGGAAGCTGTCTCATGCCAAGTTAGACCATTGAGCCATCTAGCTTGGTATTAGCTACACTGACTAGCAGCAGGAGGAGCCTTTCTCAGCTCTACCAGCACATGCCTCAAATTTAATCTGAGAGCTATTGCATGCAAATTATTATTATTATTATTATTATTATTATTATTATTATTATTTGCATTTGTATACCGCCCCATAGCCGAAGCTCTCTGGGCAGTAAGCTCTCTGGGTGGTAAGCTATAGTTGTTATCTTGTATCTCAAGCATGACTTTTCCCCTTTGCGAGAGCTGCAAGATCCCCATAAAGCAGCCTCCCCCAACTTCGTGTCCTCCAAATGTATTGGATTGCAACTCCCGTGATGCCCAGTTATGCTGGCTTGGAATTATGAGAGTTGCAGTCCAATACATCTGGAGGGCACCAGGCTGAGGAAGACTGCACAGAGCATAATAGTGTCAGGCATGCTCACAGGCCCCAAGCCAGGCTGCTATAAAGAACATAGGCTACACACCTCCCATCTCCCCATCCAACCTGCCCCCTCTACAACCTGTAGTTAAGGAACAAACACTTGGAGCACAAAGGGTCTCCCATTTGTTCAAAAGCCTTCAATTCATAGGACTCTCAGGTCCCCTCTATAAGAGGTCGCTTTTACGCCCGATTCTCTGATTATGCGTATTTCCTGACAATAGCGTTTACGCCTAATACCTATACACGAGAGACGTCGAAGCGCACAATGGGCTCTCTGCAAGGCGCTTTAAAGTTGTTTACATGCGGAGAAAGAACAAGGAAATGTTGCTGAAAGTAATGCGCTTTTTGCTGGAGGAACTGCCCCCTCAGGTTCCCGCCGATTCTTCTCCCTGCCCACCAGAATCTCCTGCCTGTAGTTACCTGGGTTACCTGCCGGTAATCACTTGGTTTACATGTTCCCTTTGTCTCGATCGCCATTTGAAGTTTTCCCTCCTCCCAACTGCTCAGGAGGAACTGGGAATGTGCCTCGCAAGCTTCCCCTCAAGCCCCTTTTAAAATTTATTTTTAGTCACAGCTGCCTCTCTCCCCACCCTTTGCCGGAGAGAGGGAGTGAGCAAGCGAGCGAGCGAGAGAGGAGAGATACGCACATAAGCATGCCAAAACAGACATTTTGTTTCCTCCTCTTCCTCTTCTTCCTCCTCCTCTTCCCAGCGAGATAAAAGGTTTTCCCTTCTTCCCTTCTCAGTAATACCTTGTTGTTTTGGTGATGTACAACATACACATGCACACACACACACACACACATGCAGCTCAATGTCAGGAACCCAGCAAGCGAGGGGACGATTTGTCTTAGAGGATAGCTAATGATCCGCACATCCTTACTGAACCTCCCCCTTGCTTCTTGTGAAACCACCTCCATTTGGCCCCGTGTCTATACGAAAAAAAAATTCCAGCAGGGGAGTTAAAAGACACTTTATTTTCAGTTC
The DNA here is from genome assembly GCA_029215795.1 of Anniella stebbinsi. Lineage (NCBI taxonomy): Eukaryota > Metazoa > Chordata > Lepidosauria > Squamata > Anniellidae > Anniella > Anniella stebbinsi. Next base: position 55,775,725 of record JARDYH010000003.1, read on the forward strand.
ACGTTGGGCCACCTATTCCTGGACCTTCCATCCAGAGAGACGGAGAACAAGGAGGAACTGGCACAGAGGAGACAGGAAATAAAACTAAAAGAAAAACTGGGAGGTGTTCCCAGCGAAGGGGCAGTTCTCTTCATACATGACATCACGACCACAGTCCACCCACTCTGATCATTAATGCGACTTCTCAGAAATTGTTTACACGGACATAAGGCGCTCTAACTCCCGCAGTAAATTTAACGCGAATGCAAAAATGCGCATAATAGGAGATAAAAAGCGCCTGTACTCCTGTTATGCGCTCTGCTGTTGTAGAGGTAAAATCGGTAATGTGCCTTGAAAGAGCCTTAAAGCGATCATGTAGAGGGAGCCTCATTTGCTCAAATGGCTTGGTATTCTGAGTACCTGTGCAAATAAACCAAGAAGGGGAGGGAACAGGACTATGTTATGTTTTATGAAGTTCCCTGCACATCAGGGTGCTGCCCCACAGAGGAAAATAATGTTCTTTATAGTTTGTCATTTTTCTTTCACGTTACCTGTTGTTTCATGAATTCTAGTTTCACACTGAATTTTAAGTTGTCTTGTTCTTTCCCCCATGTGTGCACTTTACTTTGCCTGCATGTTAAGATCTATTTTCCTGTCTGTCCTTATTAAAATAAAGTATTTGATTTGAAATTTTTTGACTCTCTGGTTATTAGAATTTCATAGATTCATAGGATATTGAGATGGAGAGGAACTCCCCAAATCAATCAATTCCAGGTCCCCTGGATAGTATGGCAACATCTAGAATAGTTTTTGCAATAATGATAAAAAACATGGAAAGAAATAGCTAACATCAACAAAGAAGGAAAAATATTAGTTTGGGATATTACTATGGTAGTGAAGTTGACAGCTCATAATTTTTTAAGGCTAAAATAAAACAACATGAGATCAGAAATATCAGCTCAATTCAAATGGTTCAAAACCATTAGTGCTACACCCCACTTGGCTAGCCCCCATTGGTGATGGCATGATGGTGCCACTGGCTGGGGATGGAATCTACGAGGCTTTATTAGGCCTTGGGATCCATCCTCAGCCTCTTCGGATCACAGCTCCCTCCCTCCCTGGATGTAGCGTGGGCTTCTGCTGGTCGTCATTTTGGGGAGCGAGTAGGAATTTTGGCTTTTAGTCTGATTGGCTTCGGCTAAGAGTATTTTTGCCTACTTCACACTGTAAGTAGGGTGGGAGTGTCTTATGTGTATCAGGCAATTAATTTAATGGTTAGGTCAATTGGTCACAAGTTAACTAGGCTGGAGGGGGCAGGCACCACTAGGGAAATCAGGGACTGTGGCACTGAGATGGTGGTAATCCCCGAGGACCTCCTGCTGAGCGTTTTACGGCCCCAGTAAAACCTGTGAGGCCAACTCACCTCACCCACCTTGTGTTTTACGGCCCGGGAGGGGGTGACATGGGAAGGCCTCCCCGTCCCAAAAGTGGCAGTCCTGTCGGTGGCGATTGGCAGACACCACTCGATAGGAATGGAATGTTTTCGCCCGCTAACAGCTTAGCTAGTTGCTGGTTCAGTTTAGCTGCCCACCCAGTTAGTCCTTTGCAGATCTAATTTAAATAAATGTGGCCCAATTTTATGCCATACTTATGTGTCTCGTCTCTTTATTTCCCTCATGCACTCGCAATGAACAAGATACTGCAAGCTTCAGGCTTGCATGCCCTCTCCTACCCTTGCCCCTCCTCTGCATGTAAAGAAAGAAGATCAAACGTTTCTGATTCTAATTTGCTGCTAGTTTTCCATTTCACCTGAATGTGACAAACCATGGTTTGCACAAATCATACTTCACAATCAAACTGACCCTTGATTCCTAATGATGGTTTGATGTTACATCTAAGTGCAGTCAATGTGTCACTGGTCATAAATTACGTAAAATGAATAATGGACAATGGAAAATCTAATTCATGGAGATAGCAAATGTTTCCTAAACTTTATGTAATTTATACACAGGCTATGTATATACTGTATTAGTATTAATAATTTGAATGGTAATAATGTATTTTAACTGTTGTCATAGTAATAATTTGCCTATTCTTGGTAACTTTTGAAATTACTATTCTTTAAATAGTTCTAGCCTCCAGTATTGGATAGGATTAATTAGACCACAACTCGGGAAAGACAAACCTGTCAATTTTGGTTTCTCTTGGTTTCTCATTTTTTCAATCCCAAAGTTCATCACAGAGTTTGAGAATTTTTCCAGTTCATCCTGCATTTTGTGATTTTTTTAAGTCACTTGAAAAGTCATTCACATTTTAGTACAAATTCCTTATATGTTTACCTCATATATGTTTTTTGCAAGCTGTTTTCCTAATGTAATGCATTTTTGAACATTATTTCCTAATATATACGTTTCTGTACACATTTTTTGATGGAAGTACTCCACTGCAAAAATCATTGAGCTACGAATTTTGGGCACCGTCCAACACTGCTGACCCTCTTATAGTACTGATGTACCCAATAGTGTAAGCGACCGCTAGTGATTGAGCAATAGCATATGCCGGCCCAATGTCCCCATGTCAATAGTAAGGATGTTGTGGGAGTTTGAGTAGCGGTGGAGTCTGTCAGATGCCCTCACACTTGGCATCCTGGACCCTACGTGCTGAGCTGCCCGCCACTTACCGGACCTGACTGTGAGCGCTGATGCAGTCCATGAACACTCGGTGGCTCCCTGTCCTCCTAGTTAGCCATTTTGCACAGAAATGGCAGTTTGGAAATTTCTGGAAATCAATGTTCTGTAAATAGCAGTCGTAAAGGGGCCATTTCCACAACATTAATTTCTGGAAATACCTGAGTGCCATTTCTGTGTAAAATGACAGTCTGCTAAGAGGATGGGCAACCCTGAGGCACGGCACCTGCTGGGCCGTCCCAAAACTTGTGCGAGCGGGTGGCGATGGTAGTTTGGCGAGTGTCCAACAGGACCAGACAGATTCCAACCATCCCTAGTCAATAGAGAATGCAGAGAAGCAGTGTAGTTCTGTGGTTCGAAAGTGTAAACCTAGGTTAATGTGCATTAAGCTGTAAACTGAATTAATTTCTGTCCCATCTCTAACCAGAACTAACTTTTATGCTTGAATAACTAAGCCTTAGATGTCAAATGATCCTGTATTCATGCTTTGCTCATGTAGTGACTAACGGGGGTTGGTGAAAGCTGAGATAGAACATTAAGAAAAAATGAATTCTACAATACTAAACATTGAATCAAAATATTTATGCTTACCTTGCATTCAATATTTTCCATTTTTCTCTAAAAAACTTCCAAGCAAGATCTCTTCCATGTGGATTTCGAGCTACGTGGATTATGACATCGATTGCATCCTGATCCAGGACAACTTCTGAATTGAGAGACAGGTTAAGAAGCCTTGAATGGAGAAGGGAGGAAAAGTGCTTAGTTTTTACTAACATAAAGATTTCAACATCATGCTATTTTCTGTCTTGGGATTCCCAACAAAGATAGAAACTGCTACATAGTTATTGAAATTCATTGCAGAGCTTTCTATTTGTGTTTGTAAAGTACAGAAAACAATCTAAGTTTTGACACAGAAAAAATATTGTGCCCTACTGTTGACCTATGTATGGCAGATATTTGGTAAAAGCTGAAACTGAATTGCTTGGTTTTAAGATTTCACCCTAAACACTACTCTGAGAACATGCTTATCCAAAAATTTACATGAGATTCTCAATCATTTCAAGTGATCTTGGAACATATGATTTGGAAGAAATGCTCTCCACATAACACAGACATTTCCATAACTCATAGTTTCAGAGAGACAGAGAACATTAATTATTCTTTTGCTGTCAACAAAATGCTTCCATTTGTGGGGAAATGCTCAGGGGAAAAGTGATCACTACTACTATTTATACAACGTTTGAAAATTCAGGAAATATGAATGAAATTAGCACACCTGTTTAACAAATTTCTGTCATCACTACAAGTTAAAGCTTCCAACAATATTTTCTTCTCTGAAACCGCTGTAGTAGAGTGGAATTTCATCCAGATGAACTCCCATACATCTTCATCCATCAGTGAAACTCCTGTGCAGTAGACGATGTCTCTTACATTTAATGGTATTCTTTAAAAGAATGCATATAAAAAACATAGCAATATTGTATCAATAATACTTTCAATAGACATAACACGTAAGTTAAAGTTACGTGTCCCTTGGTCATGTTCCTGGTGTCAACACAAGGAACAAGGTGATATAGTGTCAATCTACGTATTATATGGCATTCCGTTATAGGTCCTACCATGGTTTTTCATCCAGAGCTAGTCTTACTTAGAAATGACTGGGACTTAAGTTAATGATGACTTAAATCCTAGTCATTTCACTAGGGCTAAGATTGGAATTAGCCCCCTGTTTTTCAATTTCTTAAAACATGATCCCAGGCAGGGACTCAATTTGGATCAGGGCTGAAGTGTGGGTGAAGGAGGAAATATAACACTTGCCCCCTGTGCTAATTCCCTGACTTAAATATATCCTCTCCAACTTATTAACTGTGGAAGGAAAACTTACAAACTCAATTCTGTGCCCTTAGATTGTGTGTCCTCTGCGGCTAATAGCACCTTTGGGTGGTGAGATGGGGAGAGAGAGAAGGGGATTTGAATTGGGGCTATGGCAAAGTGTGGCACAAAACTAATCCAAAGTGCCACTCTTATGGCTGCAACTTAGTATCTAATTTGGCCCACAAATTCTTGACAAGGCTATGCAGGCCTAGTTCTCAAGTTCTTCCCATTTTCTCTTGCTCCAGAAACAAAGTAGAAGGAACAAGTTCTGAGTCTCCCACTATGTCAAGAGTAAAACGAAGAGAAGGTGTGTGGGTCATGAATCACACTGAGTGGGAAGTGGAGTAGAAACTGCTAGGAGTTCTTTTTTATGGGGGATTATTAACCAAAATCCTTCTTCCAAGCAGTTCAGAAGGCTCCAAGGATCTCTAATTTGAGATAATTTTGCCTCTTAAGTGTTTGCAATTCTTCAGTTTTAGACAATCCACTAGTTTGATGTGCACTTCTTTATCAGCAAAATGAATGTATGAAGACACAACTGCATTATTACCCTAATATTGATGTAACGGATATATAGATATTACTCTCCAATGTGTTTGCATATTAGTAATATAGTGATTGTGCTATCTGCAACATTTAAGAGATTGCTACAATACAGTTCTATATTGTAGTTGCTAGATAAAATGGAAATCAACTTAGGCCCCGGAAAGACTCTTGCTTTTCATCTGTGTAACATAATACTTAATTAGAGATTAAGAACAACCAGATGCATAACTCCACTATGCCAGTGCAGTCTCTAGTATCCTCCAGTCTGTGCAGTTGATACATAACACTGCTCCTGGGCAACACCTCCAGTGCCAATGCAAATAGCCAATATCAGAAATAGAGATATGAATGCCCAGAAAAAAACAGGAAAAATTCAGAAAAAAAATCAGTTTTTCCCCTTTTCCCCCTGAAAATTTCCATCCCTCCCCCCAAAACACAAAAAAACAGAATTTTTTGGGAAAAAATGAAAAAAAAACGTTTTTTCCCCAAATTTTTCCAGTTTTTTTCCAGGTCTTCACATCTCTAATCAGAAAGCAAAATAGGGTAGGGCCAGGAAAAGTAAAGAATGGGCATTGAATCACAATTCCCCCTTCTTAATATCAAGGAATCGGGTTGGGAAGAAGCAACAATATGTTTGCTGACACCCTCCTCACCCAAGAAGCCCCCTGACTTGAACTTACAACCAAAAATAGCCAAAGGACCTGGCAGAATTACTCATCGCCGCTCAGTCTGCCCAGCAGATTTGGGCTGAATTGCAGAGAAGGTGGAAATAACAGGCTGCCATCCTCATAACATTTTGTAATAAGAAAGTGATATGAAAGGAGGATGACTGCGTCAATCCCAATGTTAAACGTATCTTACTCTGGAGTACTTACTTATTAGTATAAAACTTGTAAGTACATTTTACACTTGCACCATAATTTGGTTTCACTGCCAGGTGGCAAAAGGCACCCATTACTTACATTTTTATTTAAAGTTACCGTGTCCTGCTTTTAAATCATTTAGCTGGCATTCAATGGTCTTTTCCTATAAGCACGGCTATAAGCCAACAGAGCCTCCAAGGAACAAGAAGGCATCTGGAAATAAGCAGGCAATTCTTTTCGGGCTGATTGTCTCATTAGCTTTGAGTACCCTGCATTGTACACTGGCTACTTCATATTTGGATATAATCAGCAGGACACAAGTGGAACAGTGCAGCATCTGAAAAGATGTACCACTTCCAACCATAAGAAGGTGCTTATCTCTTGCCTCCAAAAGTTTATCTCTGCAATTGAAAGCAATAGTGGTAGTAGAATTAGCTACAACAACTACATGCTGGTGCAACTAATTTGGGCTCCCCTTGGGGATATGGGAGAGGCTTTGGACCCAGCAGATCTAAGAGCTCTGATCTTCCCCGGCCCTACAATGCCCTCCTTTGGGGCCTACCACCAGCTGAAACACCTCCAGAATTCATGCCTGCAGAGCTTTCTGTGGTGGTAAATGGGGCCTCTGGGCAGACAGTGCCCCATCAGCAGAGTTCCTCTCCGATGGCAGACTGAAGCTGCTGTCACATATTAATCCATCCTGTGTGGCCATATAAGGGGTGGGGGTTAAGATTGCTCTGCCCAGCTGCAATCCTATGCCAGCATCTCTGGTGGTAAGCCACTGAACACAATGGACTTACTTCTGAGTCGATATGCATAGGATTGTGTTGTTTGTATTATTTATTTATTTATTTATTACATTCCTATACCGCCCCATAGCTGAAGCTCTCTGGGAGGTTTACATAGGATTAAAAACAATTAAAAACAATATACAAAAATTAAAACAGCAAAAACATACAACATACACACAATCTGTACATTTAAAAACCACAACACTTCAAAAAAGCTACAAAAACAAAACAAAACAAACCCAGGCTCCTCAGATATTGCCAAATGCTTAAGAGAATAGGAAAGTCTTGACCTGGCGCCGAAAAGATAACAATGTTGGCACCAGGCGGGCCTCGTCGGAGAGATCGTTCCACAATTGGGGGGTCACCACAGAGAAAGCCCTCTCTCTTGTTGCCGACCTCTGAGCTTCCCTCGGAGGAGGCTCTTGGAGGAGGGCCTTAGATGTTGAACGTAGTGTTCGAGTAGGTTCATGTCGGGAAAGGCGTTCCATCAGGTATTGTGGTCCCAAGTCGTGTAAGGCTTTATAGGTTAAAACCAGCACCTTGAATCGGGCTTGGAAACATACAGGCAGCCAATGCAAGCAGGCCAGAGTAGGTCTCATATGCTCGAACCTACTGGTTCCGGTTATCAATCTGGCCGCTGCATGTTGCACAAGCTGCAGCTTCCGAACCACCTTCAAAGGCAGCCCCACGTAGAGTGCATTGCAGTAATCTAACTTGGAGGTTACCAGAGCATGGACAACTGAAGCCAGGTTATCCCTGTCCAGATAGGGACGTAGCTGGGCCACCAACCGAAGTTGGTAGAAGGCACTCCGTGCCACTGAGGCCACCTGCGCCTCAAGTGACAAAGATGGTTCTAGGAGAACCCCCAAGCTACGAACCCGCTACTTCAAGGGGAGTGCAACCCCATCCTGAACAGGTTGAACACCCTCCATCCGGTCAGCGGAACCACCCACTAACAGCGTCTCAGTCTTGTCTGGATTGCGTTTCAGTTTATTAGCCCTCATCCAGTCCATTGTCGCAGCCAGGCACTGGTTCAGCACATCCACAGCCTCACCTGATGAAGATGAAAAGGAGAAATAGAGCTGCGTGTCATCAGCGTACTGATGACAACGCACTCCAAAACTCCGGATGACTGCACTCAACAGTTTCATGTAGATGTTGAACAGCATGGGGGACAAAACTGACCCCTGCGGAACTCCATACTGGAGAATCCACGGGGCTGAGCAATGTTCCCCAAGCACCACCTTCTGGAGCCGACCCCCCAAGTAGGAGCGGAACCACTGCAATGCAGTGCCTCCCACTCCCAACTGAGCCAGTCGTCCCAGAAGGATGGTATCGAAAGCCACTGAGAGATCAAGGAGAATCAACAGAGTCACACTCCCCCTGTCTTTCTCCCGACATAGGTCATCATACAGGGCGACCAAGGCTGTTTCCATACCAAAACCAGGCCTGAAACCCGACTGAAATGGATCCAGATAATCAGTCTCATCCAAGAGTGCCTGGAGCTGCCTCGCAACCACCCGCTCCAGGACCTTGCCCAGGAATGGAACATTTGCTACTGGCCTGTAGTTATTAAGATTTTCAGGGTCCAGGGAAGATTTCTTTAGGAGTGGTCTCACTGCTGCCTCTTTCAGGAGGCCTGGGACCACTCCCTCTTGCAAAGAGGCATTAATCATTTCCCTGGCCCAGCCAGTTGTTCCATCCCTGCTAGCTTTTATTAGCCAAGAGAGGCAAGGATCCAATATGGAAGTGGTTGTACGAACCTGTCCAAGCATTAATACAGTCAAAGATATTCATTTGTTATATTAAACCCCTCCAGAGACTGCACTCAGTTTTTAAAGCAAACCTATGATGAATACTTCAGTGTGTGCGTAAGCATTAACATCTGAAAGCATCATTTTAAATTACTTTTATTTGAATACTGTTGTGATTTATGTGATCTTATTTATCTTGCTTAAGAGACCCGGTAAGGATAAAATATGTGGCTAACATATTTTCTGATTTAAAATTAAACAATTCGGGAAAATGTTAAAAATTAAAGAGAGAAAAATAATTAAAATCATGCTGTGCTTTTACAGAAAAATCTTTTTTCCAATGATTAATAATAAAGCTTTACAAAGAGTTAAGAATAATCGTTTAAGTTATAATTAATTAGTACATGCTTGTTCTTGTTTAAACTAAGTTCTAACAAATGGAAATACATTTATAAAATAGTCCCTTAATTATTTATCTTCTAGGCAAATGGTGTTCTAATTTCTTAAAATGTAATTGGATGCAGTATAGGCAGTTCTTTGATTTATGACATTTTTCGAAACATTTAAGGAAACATTTAAGAAAGGAAATTAATCAATGTCCTGTTTTAATTCTGAGAATTTGGCTAAATCTTATTTTGCTTGATGTAGCTAATTACAGAATTGTTTTACATAACACTCGCTTAAGAATAAAACTAACTTTTCAACAGTATGAATGCATGTAATAATTGCTGTTTTACATGCTATGATGGCTATGCTGCCATTTGGGTATAAACTCTATTTATTCCTGACAAACTGTTTCCAGCACAGCATGTTCCGTAGAGGAAGGCACTTTAGGGCTCATCTAGTCAGCCTCCTTTCAGTGCACCATGCATGGAAGATATTTTTCTAATCTATTTTAAAAGTCAGGGAAAGAGATTCTGCTACTCCTTTGACCCAGTTATTCCATTATCCAATCTTTCCCACAATACTTTCTGATATCTATCCTAAATCTGGGCTGCTAAAATTGCCATACACTGTTTCTTGTACTTTTCTCTTGGTGTCTCTACCAAAAAGTCATTTTCTCTCTTTTTATGAAGGCTCTGAGGTAATAATCATGTTTCTCTAGCTTTTGAGTGTCCTTTTTCTGTGTAAAATGAACATAGTTCCAGGGTTATATAAAAAATGCACGAGTTGGCAGTGTTCTACTAGTGGTGACACAACTTGCACAAGAAACACATGATAAAGTTGAAATCAGTTGTACAACGCTTTGTGTAACTGCTTGTAGAAATGCAGGTTGCTTACCTGTAACCGTAGTTCTTCAAGTGGTCATCTGTGCAGTCACACATATGGGCTTGCGCCAGCACCGAACCCAGTTCGAGAAACTTCTATAGCCTAGATTCTTGGTGGGAACCCCTCCCCCACCATCCTATTGCGCATGCTCCAGGTTCCCGCCTACCTCAGTTCTATGAGACCACTTGGCCTCGCAACCGAGATAATTGTAAAACAATGCACTAATAAATCTATCAGCATGCACAATAACACTCTCTTGACCTTCATAATTAGCGATGCCAAGAAGGGACGGTGGGTGGGTTGTGTGACTGCACAGATGACCACTTGAAGAACTACAGTTACAGGTAAGCAACTTGCATTTCTTCGTGGTATCTGTGCATCACACATATGGGCGAATAACAAGCAAACTTACCGGAGGAGGGTAGGCTCACTAGGAACAGTTATTGGAGCACTGCGGAGAGCATAGCTCGACCGAAGCTACAGTCCTTCCTGGCTCTCACATCCAAGTTGTAGTATTTCACAAACGTAGAAACATTAGACCAGGTAGCAGCCCTACAAAGGTCAGGGATGGAGGCTCCACGAATCAAAGCAGTAGATGTGGCTAGACCTCTTGTGGAATGTGCTTTAACAGATACAGGTGGATCTTTACCAACTAATCGATAGGCCAATGAAATAGTTTGCACAATCCAGCTAGACAGACACTGTGATGAGACTGGTAGTCCTTTGTTTTTCTCCCCATAACAGACAAACAGCTAACGGGATTTACGGAATATTTTTGATCTAGATTTGTAGAAAGCTAAAGCTCTTCTCACATCCAAGGAATGCAACTTGGAACACAACGGGTCTGAGGATGCTTGAAAAAATGTGGGCAACACAATGTCCTATTAACATGGAAGCTAGAAACAACCTTGGGAACAAACGAGGGACCAGGTCTCAAAACCACCTTATCCCTAAAAAACTGGGTGTAGGGAGGATCAACCATGAGTGCACAGAATTCAGAAGCTCGTCTTGCTGATGTAATAGCTACTAAAAACACTGTTTTAAAGGTTAAAAGGAGTATATCAGCAGTAGCCAAAGGCTCAAATGGTTTAGAGGTTAACGCGTTTAACACCACAGACAGACTCCACTGTGGCACTAATGCACGATGAGGAGGAAACATATTGCGTAAACCTCGCATAAAACTCTTCGATAATGGGTGTGAAAAAAATGAAGTTACCCACCATGTTATGGTTAACAGAAATAGCTTGTCAAGTAGACCTTAATAGAAGTGGCCTTCAGGCCTAACGTGCAAAGAGAATGGAGGAAGGTCAATATATCCTCCATTGAACTTGATGTGGGGTCAAATCCCTTATCATCAGCATATTTTACAAATTTGGTCCACTTTTGTAATAAGACGCTCTGGTAGAGGGCTTTCTAGCTGCCTCTAGGATGGTCTTGACCTCTTGTGAGAGTTAGATTCTGCCATTTGGCCGGATTCTCCACGCCATTAGCTTTAGAGTTTTGAGGTCTGGGTGACGTATCAAGCCTTTGTTCTTGAACAAGAGATCTGGGAGGAGAGGGAGGTGCCAAGACTCCTTGTTGGACAGCTTGAGAACTGGCGCAAACCACACTTGATGAGGCCACCATGGGGCTGTCAAGATGGCATCTGTCTGGTTCCGGTATAGCTTTGTTATCACCTTTGCAATTAGAGGAAACAGAGGGAAAATGTACATCAGGCCTGGCCTCCAAGTTTACATGAACGCATCTCCTAGAGATAGGTGGCCTATGCCTGCCCTTGAGCAAAAAGTCCTGCAGACCGCATTGTCCTGTGTAGCAAAAAGGTCTATATCCGGAGTGCCCCATTGAGCAAAGATGCGCTTCAGGATAACTGGAGACATCTGCCATTCATGAGTGTTAAGGAAGTTGCGACTCAGGTCGTCCACCTGAACATTGTCCATCCCAGCAATATGGAGAGCAGAGAGACGTATATTCTTGGAAATTGCCCAATGGAGAATATCTAGGGTAAGTTGAAGTAGACGGGAGGAACGGGTGCCCCCCTCCTTGTTCAGGTACCAGACAACGGTGGTATTGTCCAATAGAATCTGAAGGTGGTGTCCTTGGAGATGTGTTTGGAAAGCATGTAATGCTTTCTTTACAGCTAAAAGTTCCAACATGTTTATATGTAGGCGTTTCTCCAAAGGTGACCATCTTTCTTGGATGGCAAGCTCATCGCAGTGGGCTCCCCATCCCTGCAGAGATGCATCCGTGGTAAGGCACCTTGTCGGGCCTGGGCTCACGAAGGGCATACCTAACAGAAGGTTGCGCAGGTTTGACCACCACCTGAGCGAAGCTCGTAATGTTGCAGGAATGACTAATTTGGTCTTCCTGGGGTTCATGGCGAGATCGAAATTCTGAAGCAGAAACTGCTGCAGAGGTCGCATGTGCAGTCTCGCCCATCTGACTACATATACAGATGCTGCCATTATGCCCAGTAACCTCTGGATTTTGAATGCTGAAGTCTGGGACATTCTCAGCAATTGGAATGAGAGGTTGTGCACAACTAAGGCTCAATCTTGTGGAAGGAAGGCTCTCCCTAGCATAGAATCCAGCCGGACTCCGATAAACTGTATAGTCTGGCAATGATGGAAGATTGACTTTTCCATATTGATCTGCAGATTTAGAAACAATAACAGAGTTCTCACTGTTTCTACGTCCTTTAGAGATTGACGTTGAGACTGGGATACAATTAACCAATCATCCAGATAAGGGTAAAGCTCTACGCCCTTTGACCTTAGGTGGGAACACACCGCTCCCATACATTTTGTAAAGACTCTGGGAGCTGTTTTGAGGCCAAATGGTAGGATGGAAAATTGATATATGCTTTGCTCCACAATGAATCGGAGGTATTTTCGATGAGATGGGTGGATTGCAATGTGGAAATAGGCATCCTTTAGGTCTTTTAGTGTGAACCACTGGTCCTTCTTCAAAAGAGGGAGGATCATTGTCAACGTTATCATATGGAATGTTTTGTTTACAATGAACTTGTTGAGATGTCTGAGATCCATAATAGGACGAAGTCCTCCATCCTTTTTCGGGACCGTAAGGTAACAGGAATAAAATCCTGCCTGTACGTTGGCAGGTCGAACTCGAGTGATAGCACCCTTTTGAAGAAGAGACAAAGTCTCTTGAGCTAAGATTTCCGATGGTGGCGTTACTCTTACGGTACCGGTGGGAGGAAGGACTCCGAACTCTATCTTGTATCCCTCGTTGACAATGCCTAAAACCCAGCTGTCTGAAGTAACTGAGGCCCAAGCCTGGGAAAAATTGTGTAGCAGGTTTCCGAATCGTGGGCCTGGCAACAGAAGAGGTGGAGAGAAGTCAAAGGCGATGTTTTTGTACCCCATCCTGCCTATTACGGGGTTGTCGAAAACGATCCAGTTGAAAGGCTTTTCTTTACTGGTAAGTCTGATTTGGTGGAGGTTGGTAGCGTGGTAGACGATCCTGAGACTGTTTGAATTGATAGGATTGTGGCTGGTACCACTTACGTGGACGGTATGAAGGTTGGGTTGCTGAATTAAATCCCATTTTACAGGCAGTAACTTTTGCCTTTTGGATGGTATCCATAGTTGTGTCAGTTGATGTATTGAATAAACCTTCACCATCAAAGGGCAAATCCTCTATCCGGGATCTGGTCTCCTGAGGGAGATTGCGGATCACAGCCAGGCATGGCATCGAAGGGCTACTGCCCCAATCATGGCCCTGGAGGCACAATTTGGTGCCGGGAAGTAGTTAGCTCTTGCTTCGACAAACGGACAGCTTCTGAGTGGAAAACGTGAGCAAGTTCATGCTGGTTATCAGGCAGATAAGACATGAGCGAAGACATTTTATCCCAGAGAAAGAGCTGATAACACATCATCATGGCTTGGTAATTAGCAACTTTCATCCCTAACGCTGCTGAAGAATAGATGCGATGGCCAAACAAATCCAACTTTCTTCCCTCCTTATCTGTAGGAGCTGAATGTGTTTTTGCAGATTTTCCTTGTGCTGCCTCAACAATGATGGAGTTAGGCTTTGGGTGCATGTCATGAGGCAGTCTGAAGAATCTTCCTCTGAGGAGGAAGAAGTGGCAAAGACTGCAGCTTTACCCATTCCCCAGGACTTACCGGAGGAGGAGGAACAGCAGGGAGATTCCTCTGAAGAGCCCCAGGAAAGCCACCCTCTCCCACCCCGTTTCTAATGAGGAAGACTCGGGGCCTGAAGGAGTTTGTCCAGTAACTCCCCAGCAAAGGCGGCAGCTCAAACGGGCGGAGAAAGCTAAGCCCACAAAGCGAAGCATGAGACTGAGAAAACAGAGCACAGCTGATGCAAGCCTTAAGTAAGATAACGAAGGAATTGCACGCAGCTGTGAACAGGCTCAAGCAACTATAAAGGAGAAAGAAGTCAGAAGCTAAGATCCATTGAGAACAACCGTCGTCTTCGGCTCTTGACACCCGGCATACTCCTGAATCGGAACCTGTGGACTGAACAACCGGCTTGACTATTTTGGCTCTGGACTTTGGACTGTTCTAATACTTGGTTTGACCCTCGGCTTGACATTCGGACGGACTGAACTTTTGGCGTGACCTTGGCTATTGGTAATTGGATTTTGGAATTGCAAATAAACCCTTTAAACCGTTAAAGGCCTGGCATTTTTCCCAGACATTCTTAGATAAGGGAGTTGGCAGGCTTCCTATACTAAGAGTCGTAAACACGACAATGCACGAATAAGAAGGGGGCATCTGATTCCTTTACTTTATATAAAGCATCCAGGCGTTTCGACATTGGTCCCATAGTGGACGGGTTCTTCCAGGATTGTTGAGCTGTTTGAAGCAAAGTCGGGATGTTTGGGATACTGTATTTCATCGAATCTAAGACGCCATCGAATCTAAGTCGCACCTTAATTTTAGGGCCACCAATAGGTAAAAAGCTTTGCGTCGATTCTTAGACGCACCCCGTTTTCAGACATGTTTATATTTTTTAAAAGTGCATCTTAGAATCGAAGAAATACAGTAGGTGGTAGCAGGGCCCAGGCGAGGGAGGAGTGGCGGTAGTGAGGAGGAAGAAGCGGGAAGGCGAGGGAAGGGAAGGGCACGCAGAGCCAGGCGGAGGCAGTGGCCGCGGCAGCAAGGGCCCGCATGCACCCCCCCACCAGCGACTCGGCCTCCCCACTCACCTCCATTGCCGCCCTGGTCCTCGCTGCCAGTGCCGCTTGCAGGGGTCTCACCGGCCTGGAATCATGGTGTTACTCCAAAGTAGGGGCAGGTAGTCTTCGACGTGCCCTCCCTGCTCCACAAGCCGCTTAGGAATGCTGCACCCCGCCCAGTGTTTATCGAGCCTCGCTCTGCTTGTGCCTTCGCTGCAGCCCCGCCCTTTTATTCCGGGGGGGGAGGGAGGAGGGAGGGTTGTAAAAAGCTAGCAATTGGGAAATCCTTCTCCCAATCGCTGGCTTTTGTTTACAACCCTCCCTCCTCCCTCCCTGGACTGGCAGGGATGAAAGGGTGGGGCTGCAGCGAAGGCACAAGCAGAGCCTCTGAGGCTCGATAAACACTGGGCGGGGTGCACCCTCGCTGCCACGGCCGCTGCCTCCGCCCGGCTCTGCGCGCCCTTCCCTTCCCTTCCTGCTTGTTTCTTCTTCCTCCCTCGCCTGGGCCCCGCTACCGCCTCTGCCCCCGCTTGACTCGCTCTTTCTCTCTCACCCCTTCCTGGGTTTCTGCGGCGGTGGCAGCAGCAGGGAAGGTCTGGAAACGTGCTGGCGGCGAGAACCGGGGGCATGGGAGGTGAGTGGGGAGGCCAAGTTGCTGGGGGGGCATGCAGAGCCCCTTTGTGAAGGCTCTATGGGTGGGTGGGTGTAGGTTCAAACCCATTCCAGTGCTGGAGAAAACCGGCGAATCTAA
The DNA here is from genome assembly GCA_029215795.1 of Anniella stebbinsi. Classification (NCBI taxonomy): domain Eukaryota; kingdom Metazoa; phylum Chordata; class Lepidosauria; order Squamata; family Anniellidae; genus Anniella; species Anniella stebbinsi. The sequence goes on from JARDYH010000003.1 coordinate 55,791,401, forward strand.
GACACCATCGAATCTAAGACACAGTCCATTTTTACAGAGGTAAATATGGGGGAAAATGTGTCTTAGAATCGAGGAAATACGGTCGTAGTTGTGTAGATGATTCTGTGTACATGACGTCAAATATCAGATCGGCAATTTTTTCCTCAGGTTGGTGGTGATCGATACCGAGGGACTGAGCCATATGAAGCATCTGCTTATTGAAATTCCCAAACTCCATCGACGGGGAGGCCCATTCGTTCGAGCCAACCGCTTCATCCGGTGACAGTACCGATGGTGGGGCCATCGCTACCGACGATGAGTCCGACGCATAATCTTCTACAGACTGCGGCGAGGATGGAGTCGGCACCTCGGCACGCTGTGTCGGTACCGAGGGTTCCTGCGATGGTACCAAGATTGTTGACGACGGCAGTCGCCAAGGAGGCTGAGGTGGGACGAATGGTCGATCCGCAAGGAGCCGCTGGCCTGTGTACGGGTCGAAAGCATATTGGTACCAGCGTGGATCTTCGAGCTGGTCTCAGTCCCGACAGGGTAAGTTGGAATGCGAAACTGAAGAACGGAGCGATCGGAATATTGGTCCCAGTCCTGTGAGGGTGATCTCGAACGAGAGTGATAATGGCGGCAGTCGGAGTTGCACCTAGAGCTTTGAGAGGCTATCGCTACCGAGCGGACCGACTGTGGTCTGGCTGGTGCGGTTAGCAGCGGGGAGTCAAAAATTTTGCCTTCCGATACCAACGCCGGAGGTGGCCTCGTTGAGAGGTGCGTCAAGCTCGGAAGGCCTATGATGGAAGGCACTGCAGAAATGTGCCCCTCACGGGTCATAACCAGAGGCGCAGGTCTGCTCGGTACCAAAGGCGATACTGAAGGGGACGGTATCGATGTTCTGACCAGTACCGAGATCGTTCTTGAAGGGGATGGTACCAATGGTCCCAAAATGGCAGCAGGGCGATTCCTCGAAAATTTTTCAATATTTTTTGCTTTTGCCTTCTTTTTCCGTCTTACTTTTTCGTGAGGTTGGCTGCTAGCCTTTTTAGCCTTCTTTGCTTTAACTCCGGCTGAAGCAAGAGTAAGTGTTGCTGGGTTAGAATGACTTACGGGCAAAGCCCCACGTTCCCCAGAATCAGAGGCGGCCACAGACATGGAGGGAAGTTGAGGTGGGGTATCCACCGCCTCCAGTGTTTTTTTCCACAGTAGGCCCCTCAATCCATCAGCCCGGTTCCATCGGGCTCGCCGTGAAAATGCACACAGGCTTCAACAATATGTGACTCCCCTAGGCAGAGGAGGCACAGGGACTGTCTGTCAGTAAGGGCAAGTTTCGCCCTGCACTTTGAGCAGTTTTTGAATAACGTCGCCTGCGCCATAAGCTGACAACAGAGAAGAAAAACAATTTTTTTAAAACTAACAATGCTATACTAAATACTAACTAATTAATCTAAGCTAAACTAATTCCAATTACTCTATTGTAGAGAAAGAATACAAACGAAGTTCGAAGAGAAGTCTCCCGTGAAGCAAAAAGGTAGGCAGGAACCCGGAGCATGCACAATAGGACGGTGGGGGAGGGGTTCCCGCCAAGAATCTAGGCTATAGAAGTTTCCCGAACTGGGCTTGGCGCCGGCGCAAGCCCATATGTGCAATGCACAGAGACCACGAAGAAGAACATCTCATGCAACACCTTCTGGAACAACCTATGGAACACCTTGAACAACGCCTTGCAGAGATCCCCAATGTTTTTGGGTTGATGGGCACATTTGGAATGTTGAGAGCATATTGTGGGGGTGCTCACAAAATGGTTACCACAGAGATTATGGCCAGTCACAAAACCATGAGGAGGAAAACAGAGAAGGCTAAAAGAAAAATTACTGGCGACTGAATTATCATAGGAGACAATCATCTTGTTAGAAGTATTTCTGCAGACATCTCTATCAACACCCTGAAGAAGACCTTAAACAACTACATAGGCGGAAACATGTTGGGCTTTGAAGTAAAGTATTTTAGCATCCTGAGAAACTGCTTCTCTGTTTTGGTCCTTCTATATTGCATTATACAGATATTTTAATGTGGACCACTTTTTAATTTTACTTTATTATATGACGTGGTATAAAAGTAGTATAAATAAATAAACACCCCATCCCCCCATATATACATTGTTCAGACAACACACTAAACCACAGTGGTTAAGCATTGTGAGCTAAACATCATGACTTAGCGTGTCATGGCATGTTGTGTGAAGGATTCCTAATTATGGTGGCTACATAACCACAGTTTAAACACACTCGCTAACCATTTTCTGCAAATGGTTAGCAGCCAAACTATGGTTTAGCGTGTTGTCTGAACAGGGCCACACACACAAGCACAAATAAATAAATAAGAAAGATAAACTGGTGATGCTCAGTGATACACACAGAAACAAACCTCCACCCATACCACCCACAAAACCCCTAGACAAAGCACACACCATACAAAAGCAAACAAACAACAGCTAACACCTGCACCATATATTTTTTTAAAAAAATACCCAAAGGCAACCCTTCCCCACCTGCCACAAACACACACAGCACAGGTTAAAAAAAATACTTCCCTTTCTCCCTGCCAACCCTCTCTCCCTCCCACCACCAGATTACATTTTTTTTCCTTTTTTCTGGGCATGCTTTAAAACAAAGCACTAGGTTGCAGCCACTCGCCATTTTCATTTTATAAGTACACCTCTAGGATCCATTCTACTTTGCGGCATGCTGCAAAGTTAATTTTTCTAATTAAAATTCTTTAAGAGTAAAACAAGAAGAAAGAAAGAAAGAAAGAAAGAAAGAAAGAAAGAAATGGGGGTGCTGGAGTAGATTTCATATCACAGAAGCCTTCTTCTATCTCTATTTGGAACAATAAGGCTGTAATCTTATACACACGTCTGGCATTCAGCCCCACTGAAAACAATAGGACTTGCTTCTGAGAAGTATAGGATTGCACTGCTAAGTTTCAGTGTGGGGTTTGGACCAAATGACCTTTCTGATCATACTGTTCTACAGTTAAATTGCTTTTAAGTCACTCATGAAGCCCTTAAATTATTAGATAACATATACAGTTCTCAAAATGTAGAAAGTGACTCTTTCTTTTATTCAACTAACTAAAAAATGAAAGTAGTAAACTGGCTTCTTAATGGCAGTGCTTAGACAATAAAATCTTCATGTCCTTGTTATGATGTTAATCTTTAATCCTACGGGATGTATGCCCTGGGCCTCCTTTCACAACATTGAAGTCTTGATTAAGTTGCACCCAGCACACTCTTCTTTCTACTTAAATAGCTTTATTGATTTCACTGTAAGATTCCTCTCCATTGTTGGAATGGCCAGTTAATTAACTAATTTCAGAAGCATTGGTTTCTATCCTCTTCTTGTGTTCTTCTAAAAATAGCATAATGTATGACTACATTTAGACCTTCATAGATAATGTAGCCACAGTTTGTTTCAAATGAATTAATCCTTAAGGATATCCATAGAAGAGAGAGAGAGAGAGAGCTATATTTTCCGGTAGATGCAGATTCTCTGACACCTTAAATATTTATCCAAGAATGTCCAAAATGGTGGGTAGGTTCCTTTGAGGCTAATTTCAACTTGTGAACAGTATTTAAATATGGACAAATTACAGACCCACACAGGTTTATGAGAAGAAGTAAACAAGCAAGCGAGCACAGAACCACCTTAACAGCAGCTCAATGACCAATCAATGGACCTGTTCGGGCATGCTAAGCTATGTTTGGGTTGCTAAGCCTTCTGCAGCAAATGGTTAGTGAGCATGCTTAAACTATGGTTATGTAGCCAACATGGTTACAAATTTTTCCACAACACATTAAGCCATAACGTTTAACTTAAAATGCTTAACCACAGTGGCTTAGTGTGCTGTCTGAACAGGGTCATTGTGTTTGTATGATCCAGATCTGTGTGTGAAAATAAACGGTTTCTTTGCAACTGAAGAAAATAAGGGCTGCCCTGTTGGATCAGGCCCAAATCCAGTAGTTCAGTATTCTGTTTCCATGTGGTCAACCACATGCCTCTGGGAAACTCAGAAGTAGGACAAGGATGCAACAACCCTTCACTAGGGACCCTTTTTGCGCCCAGCACACCTGGGCGCAAAGAGGAGATTGCGGTGGGGGTGAGATAACAGGTGAGATGGGAGCCACCCATTGGTGGGCTCCTCAGTGGTGCCACCGGCACTGGGAGGTGACTAAGGGAGTATTTATTCTACTCACCCCTCCCAGTGGCCATTCGTTCCCTCTTTTGCGGTGCAGCTCTCTCCTCGCCCAGGCACCACGAGGCTCAGACCGAGCAAGGCAGGGAGCAGGAAGGGAGCTCGCGCAGCGGCGGGGGGCTCGCTTGAGCCTCTTCGAAGAGCGGCCAGGATTGGGTGCACCCGCACACCAGAGGCAGCGATCCGAGGGCCTGCGGGGCGGCGGCGCAGCAGCGCGTGGGGCGACGGCGATGGCGGCGGCTACAGCCTCTTCTGCCCGACGAGGGAGAGCGCTGCACGGCGGCGCGGCAGCATAGCAAGCTGCAGGGCTCTGCGGGTGGCGAGAGAGGCGGATTCTTCGACCTGTCAAGGCCACAGGTTTTGGGGGCCAGACGGTCCCCCCCTTTTTGTCCCTCGAGTAGCTAGGCAGGTGGTCCCTGGGGCGGGTGGCAGCGCAGCAGCCCAGGGGTGACGTCCTTTAGGGCAGTGGGGCCGCTTTAGGAGGGCCGGACCCCCCCCCCCCCCAACCTTCCTTCAGTCCATCGAGCTAACGTAGCCTAGCTCTTCAGTAAATTGCTCAAAGGTGGTAGTGTGAATCATGCCAGCACTTTGGTGGCTTTTATGGTCTCCCGGTCGAGGGTGCTTTTGCCTTTGCGGAGGGCAGGGCAATAATGGCCGACAGCTAAGGGCAGTGGGCTTCTGCCGTCGATTGGGCGTTGGGGGGAGGAGTGCTTCTCTCCCCACTTCTTTACCGCGTACTGACTTCTTGTTGCCGGGCAGACTCGGCAGGCAGTTGGCACGCAAGCTTCATTGCATCTTGGCCGTGTGCCAGTTCCTTGTTGCTGGGCAAAACTTGGCAGGCAGCTAGCAAGCACGGCTTACTACATCTTGGCCACGTGCCAATTCCCTGTTGCTGGGCAGAACTCCACAGGCTGCTTCCAGGCACGTTACATTTCATCTTGCCGCGTCCCAATTCCTTGTTGCTAGGCAGACTTGGCAGGCAGCTTCAGGCATGCTCGATACAAGTTAGCAGGCAGTGGGGGGGGGGGGTGAAGAGACAGTTTCGTCACAGCCGTTAGCTCCTCCTCACAGGCAGCTCCCAGGCTGATAGTTCTGCTATATTTTATTTTTGTCTCGCAATATTGATACGCGATGTCCTCTAAGAAGGGCATCGGTGGCAAGAAAAGGAAGGGGAAAGCCCCTCGTCACCCAGCCAAGCGGGTTTGGCCTCAGAATGCATATTCTTCAGAGGACGAAAACCCCAACATTTCCACGATCCTTGCTAGGCTAACAGCAGTTGAAAGGGATAAGGGGATTTCCCCCTCTCCAGTTTCTACCCCTTCAGGGAGGGGAGTGGCGAGGGGCAAGAGGCTGACTAGGGCACAGGTTCAGGATCAAATGTTGACATCTTTTGCAGCTTGGCTGGATGTCATTGAGGCAACTTCCAGTCCCCCAGAGCCGAGTGCCCCTGCTGTGTCAACGTCCAGTCTGACTGGTGGGGACAATGAGCCTGTCGCAGAAGCAAGCCAAGCCGCAGTGGCGACGAACGTCAACGTTGAGCTAATCTCACCTCTCGGGGAGCACAGCTGGGTTCAGGCGGCAGGTGAGACACACAGTGCTACACCTCAGTTACACACCCAACCGATGGGCCTCATTTCCCCTTGGGCATGGCACCCTTGGTTCATTGTCTTAGGATGGCCTCTCCCAGAACTCACCGGTGGGAACTTACCTGGCAATCAGCCATTATCCGGGACCCTGGGTCCGGCGGGGGGCTTTTCTCCCACTGTGGGGACCTGCAACGCAGGCCGCGGCGGCGCCCAACGATAACTCCTGTTACCCCTTCTCAACAGAGTAGCAGCGTAGAAGGGGGGGTCTAGTGCCACCCCGCAAGCACCTTCGACAACTGAGGTGTGCACTGTGTTATGGCAAGGTCCGGCCAGCATCGTGACTTCTGGGAGGACGGACGTGCCTCCTGGTACTAAGGACCCTTACGCTGGGGCGGCTAGGGATGCTATTCCTACAAGTAGCAAGGCGGCAACATTAGGTTATCACCTTTTGACTTCCACAAGGGAAAAGATTTTAAAGGGCGATTATATTGATGTGTTTTCCTTGCTCTTTCGGGAATCCGAGGACAAGGAGAAAAACAAATTGGCGGACAGGGAATTTGAGAGAATGAAGAAGAAAAAGGTGGCCAGGACTTGGTCCAACTGGCTACCTGGGTGTAGCCGCGATTTCCCAATCGCGGCTGCATATTAACAAAATACTTGGACATGATCTATCGAGCCTTCTCCGAATATGAGGGCGGAGCCTGGCTCGCTTATGAGTCCTTCCGCAAAAGGGCCGCCTTCGATCATTCCCTTCCGTGGGATGTTAAGGACAACGATCTCTGGCTCCAATTTATGACACCAGCGCGGCCTGGAGTCGGGAAAAGGGCGGATAGTGGGCATATTTTAGCAAAACAGCAACCCGCCTCCAATTCTGCTGGGAGTGCGGGGCAGGGGGTTCAACCCCGCCTGCCTTGATGGGAGTACAGTGCGAAGGGCAGCTGTACCCATTCAATGTGCAGATATCGCCACTAATGCCCAATCTGCAATGGTCAACACCCAGCCTTTAGTTGCTCCAGAACTCGAGGGGGGCGTGGTAAGGGCCGAGACTCACATGGGGGCAGGAAGCCCGGAGGGCAGCAGCCGCCTCCCAAGGGGTCCCAGCCCTCTTAAGTTGGGGCCGTTGAGGTGACTGCTGGTGCTCTACCCAAAGCGTCAAGATGCAATCTACTTAGAGCTTGGCTTTACAGAAGGGTTTCGCATTCCTTTTAAAGGCCCACTCCAGGCAATTTTTGCGAGGAACCAGGAATCAATCCGTCTCATGGAGCCTTTAGTTCGTGAGAAGATTGCTAAGGAGATGGATGCAGGGAGGGTCCTCGGCCCCTTCGTTTCTCCTCCTATCCCAAATCTTAGGGTCTCCCCTTTGGGAATTGTTCCCAAAAAGACGCCAGGGGAATTCAGGTTGATACACAACCTGTCTTTCCCTAGAGGTGGATCTGTTAATGATTCCATTCCAGATCACCTTTGTTCAGTGCGTTACGTCTCATTTGATGCAGCCATAGCAATGGTGCGTCAATGCGGTCAGGGAGCATTGATGGGGAAATGTGACATCAAATCTGCATTTCGCATTTTGCCCATCAACCCTGACGATTTTGATTTACTGGGGTTTTGTTTTGACGGACAATTTTATGTGGATAGGGCATTACCCATGGGCTGCGCCATATCCTGTGCCAAGTTCGAGACCTTCAGTTCCTTCTTGGAATGGGCCCTCCGTGAGAGGGCGGGGTCTCAGGACTGCATTCACTACCTACCTGGATGACTTCCTGTTTGCGGGCCCATGTGATACCACACGCTGCGCATTCCTCATAAGGATGTTTCAGGAATTATCAGAGGAGCTGGGTGTTCCATTGGCACAGGAGAAGACGGAGGGACCAGTAAATGACATCAAATTCTTGGGCATTCAGTTGGATTCCGTACAACAATGTTGTTGGCTTCCTATTGATAAGATCATTGCCTTGCGGGCCAAATTGTTAGCAATTATTAATGCTTCAAAGGTAACCTTGACCCAGCTTCAGTCAACCCTGGGTCATCTTAATTTCGCATGTCGGGTGGTCGCTCCAGGTCGTGCTTTTCTTAGACGCCTGTGTGCCACCATGAAGGGCCTAAGGCGTCCCCAACACAGTCTGCGGGTCACGAGGGCAATGTGGGAAGACCTCATCATGTGGCTTTGTTTCCTGGAGGAATACAATGGCGTTTCCTTTTGGAGACATGATCTCTTACTAGAAGCGGAGATGCAAGTCCACTCAGATGCATCGGGGGCCTTGGGTTTCGGTATTATTTGGCAGGACTGTTGGTGCTCCGAGCGTTGGCCAGATGATTGGCTCACCACTGATATTTGCAGAGATCTCACGTTTTTGGAGTTTTTTCCAATATACGTGGCGGCGCATCTTTGGGTTAATGAGATGCGCAATTCAGTGGTACACTTCTGGTGCAATAATTTGGCTATGGTGCTGGTGATAAATACCCTGTCATCTCGGAGTCCCAGGGTCATGACATTAGTCAGGGCCTTCACGTTACATTGCCTGCGTAACAACGTATTATTCAGAGCGCGGCACGTTCCAGGCCTTGAAAACCCCATTGCAGACGCTTTATCGCGTCAGCAGGTCCAGAGGTTCCGGGAACTGGCACCCTGGACACGGCCAATTCCGGAGGCGATGCCATCAACCCTTTGGGAAATTGGCAGGAGGAAGTGGAGCGGGCAGCATGGCAGTCTCTAGCGCCTAGCACACACAGTGCTTATTCAAGGGCAGGTAGGGAGTTTCTTTCCTTCAGAGCTTACATGCAGCTTCAGCAGCAATGGCCGATCCCAGTGGAGCATTTGCTGCAGTTTTGCGTTGCTTCTCAGCGGAGAGGTCTATCCGCAGGATCCATTGGAGGCAAATTGGCTGCCCTCTCTTTTCTGTCCAAAATGTGAGGCGTAGAGGACAATACGAGTGATTTTCGAGTCCGTCGTATTTTACGAGGATGGAGCAGAGTAACCCCTCACGTACCTGATTCGCGTCAGCCATTATCCCGATATTCTGAAGGGTTTGTCAACTCAGTGGCCTTTACTGTGCCACTCTTCTTATGAGTCAGCCCTGTTTCATGAGGCGGCATTGACAGCGTTTTTCGGAGCATTCAGAATCTCAGAAGTAGTCGCCCTTTCCAAAACTGATTCCTCAAAGCGTGCCTCTTTAATCGACGACATTCAGGTCTCACCCAGGGGAGTTTCTTTACACCTTAGGTTTTCCAAAATGGACCAACAAGGTAGGGGAAAAGTTGTTACCCTGTTTCCAGTGCCGGTGGCTGAGTTGTGCCCGGTCAAAGCGTTAAATCATTTTATGACACTCCGGGGCAATTGCAGTGGTTATTTGTTTTGCCACCTCGATGCATTGCCCTTGACGAGGTATCAGTTCTGGTCGGTTGCTAAAAAGGCTCTGCAGTCTCTGGGACTGGGGGCGCACGAATTTGGTACTCACTCTTTCCGTATTGGTGCTGCTTCGACAGCGGCTTCCATTGGTTTTGCCGTAGGACAAATTCAGGCCATGGGCAGATGGCGGTCCAGAGCGTATCAATCGTACGTCCGATAATCAGTTTATACACTGTTGGCGCTGCATTCTAACATTTCCGTGTTTAATTTTAGATTCTGGTGCGGGCTTCCCCCCCAGTGCGTGTGATCATCTATGGGCACAGCATGATCTTCTGGGCCACTTGGAGGGCTTCCAGATCCAGCTTTGGGACACAGCTTGGATTGAGCCGCTACGCCAACATCCTGTGGCTTGGTAAACGCGGCATGCGTTGGGAGCGCCTCTTGCCCACCTTATTCCAGTGGCGTGTGGCCTGGGTCCCCCCAAAGGTCCTACTCATTCACTTGGGTGGAAATGATTTGGGTTTGCTTAAGGGCACAGCTCTCAACATGCAAGTGATTGCCGATTTGGAAACAATTCGGCTGCGTTGGCCCGGCATAGTAATTGTTTGGTCATGTTTGTTGCCTCGGCTCTATTGGAGAGAGGGCAATGACCAAGGGGCCATGGAAAGAGTGCAGAAGAAAGTCAATAATCAAATATTCAAGGAACTAATTAAACATGGCGATTATAGCATTCAGCACCCTGCGATTGCGTTAACGCGGAGGGAGCTTTTCAATCAGGACGGGGTCCATTTGTCAGACCCTGGAAATGATTTATTTTTGAAAGATCTGCAGTTGGGTTTGTGGAATGTTCTTAGATCTAGGTGGGGGGGAGCGACTAATCAAGTGCATTGTCACTTCCTGTGGCAGGTTTTGCGGACATCCGGAGTGTTGTTAGGGTCAGTGAGCATTCACAGGCACTGTTGTTGTGATGGATAATGCCTGAGGCCCCTCAGCTGTGAGCTTTACGGCGGCAGCTGGAGGGATAAGGGTTACCTTTGAGGCTAACCTTTCTCATCCACTCGGAGCTAAACGGCGCGAGGAGGGTCGACACTGGAAGGTCTCCCTACCCCAAAAGGGGCAAGCCTGGGGGGGTGGCGTTTGGAATCACGCCATCTCTCAGGTGGTGAATGGCTCGCCCATGGTTGAGTAGGATGTCCGCATAGGTTTTCCATACTGCAGATCTAAAATAAAAGTGGCCCTGTTTAAAATCCATTTACTTGTCTCGCCTCGTTATTTCACACCCTACATTTTCCGCAATTGTTTTTTTGTCTATTCAGAGATATATGGGCTTGGAACATGTAGTTCCCATTTAGCTTATTTTGGGAAGGACTAGAGCTCAGTGGTAGAACACAGGCTTCTCCAGGTAAAGCTTGGAAAAACTCTTGCCTGAAATCCTGGAAACTCCGTTCCATTCAGTGTAAAGCGGGGACATGTAATCTGTAGCTCTCCAGATGTTGCTGGACTACAGTTCTCATGATGCCTGATCAATGACCATGTTGGCTGGGACTGATGAGAGTCAAAATCCAGCAACATCTGGTGGTCTAAAGGTACCTTAGCCCTAGTGTAAACAATACCGAGCTAAAAGATCGAATGTCTGACGTGATATAATGCAGCTACCTATGACTAATAGCCATTGATGGTCATGTCGTCCCTGAATGTGTCTAATTGTTTCTAAAACCATCTGAGGTAGTGGCATTAATTATGTCTGGTTGTAGTGAATTCCATGAGGTAACTGTGAGAGAAAAGACTTTATTTTATCTATCCCTATACTACTGCCAATCAACTTCACTGGATAACCCTAAATTCTAGTATCAGAAGAGAGAAAGACAAAATAATAATAATAATAATAATAATAACATATTTATTTATTTATTACCCACCTCTTCTTCCTGATCAAGGTGGGGAACAAATCAAATACAAATACATAAAACATATAAACTAATACATTATTAAAATAACAATAAAACTCTTAAAATTCAGCTAGGTAGGCCTGCCGAAAGAGATCAGTCTTTATGGCTTTCTTAAAGTCCAAAAGATTGTTAAGTTGACGTATCTCTTCTGGCAAGCCATTCCAGAGTCTGGGAGCAGCAGAAGAGAAGGGCCTCTGGGTAATGGTTGTCAGACTAGTTTTGGCTGACTGAAGTAAATTCTGTAAATTTTGTAAACTTCTATCATGCCGTCATTTTGTCGCCTTTTTTGTGATCTAAAAAGTCCCAAATGTTTTAGATTTTCTTTGTAGGGGAGGTGATCTAACCCTGTGATCACTTTTGATGATTTTTTTTTTGGGGGGGACACCTATTCAGCACTATCTGCGAGGGAAAGAGAGACAGCATGTGTGTGTGATAGGAAAGGTGTTTTTATTTTAACAGATTGTTTCATTTGTCCTTCAGCCCATTGGCATTGGTACCGAAATCTACTAACCTATATTCCTCAAAGTGAACTTAAATCAAAAGAAAAATCCACCTATATATTAGTTGTATATACTATTCTAGGACCTGGTAAAGTTTGTTTGATTAGATCACTTTAAGGCATGTAATTCTTCCATGTCCATAGTGTGTGCATGTATCAGGCTCTCTGGCTCGTTTGGGGTCCAAAAGGTTGTGCACCCCTATATTATATCACACTTGAAGAGTTTACAATATTGTTTTTTGCAAGTTCTTTGTAAGTCAAAATATAGGCGAAGTTTCTTCAGAAGAAAATCCGCAAAGGATAATGTATTTGAAAGCATGTTTTGCTTTCAAAACTGATGCGTTGCAAAGGTTAAAGAGGTTAACTAAGGCTGATTCTCACGCTCAGGCAGAACGTATGGTAATTCTTTAAATTTTTTAGGCTGAGCCACTATGCTGTCATAAGTAAGGAGTGTGAGTAATGTACTTCTTCACACATGGAAGGGCCGCAGCAAACATCTTAATGTCCTGAAAACAATCATTTCCACAGTACAGTACTAGAGATGAATTTCAGAAATCCCATTTTGATTCACAATTCGGATTTAAACAGCTGCATATATTTATTTTAAACAGTTTTGCTAGTTTTCACTTAATGTATGTTTCAAAGATTTCTAGCAATATAGTGATACCAAGTACCAACATAGGCTTGTTCTTAGATTACTTTTATACCTCCTCTGGCCTGCATGATGTGTAAGAAAGTAGGAATTACTTGGTATATACACACTGCTTCCTCTTTCTCCCTTATCCTAGCTTGCTGATGCAACAGCATCTCCTAGGAACATGGCTGCATATTTCAACACTGGCCTAGCCATTTTGCCACATGTGGTGGTGGTGGTGGTAGAAGTAGTAGAAGTAATTTGCTGCACATTTGGAAATCTTCACTGCTTAAGGGACAGCCCATGGGATAATTGTTCCATTGGCCCTATAGAAATACCACCCATAATTAGATGATGCCTAACACCATGCCCTCCATTCTTACAATGGACAGATGTAAACGATGTGGAGCTACAAGGATCTGTATTGGTACCATTGCTTTTTAACTTGTTCATGACCAACCTGGAATTAAGAGTGAGCAGTGAGTGACCAAGCTTGATGATGACAATACATTAGAATCAAACTACATATTATGTTAATTACATAGTGTGTAGCTGAGCCTTATCTTTACTCCAGAGTAGCCCACATGGCACCAATTAAGAATGGGACCATTGCTCATCAGATGGGGAGGACTAAGCCATCCCTATCTAAGCCCTTTGAAGGAAAAAAGTTACCCCCTCTCTTTTTTAACTCCCATGTTTTGATAGCAAGGTTTTCAGGAAGAAATGATGGAGATGTGCTTCAATCCTCCCCTGCCAGTGCATAGTGGCTCTGATCCAAATCAGGGGCATGTGCATCTATTCAATACTAAAAAAAAAAACTAAGGCTCAGCTACACACTACATTTTAACATAACATGTAGTTTGACCCTCATTTAGGGTAATTAAAACAAACAAACAAAAAGATTATGAAGAGTTCCACTAGAACCTCCCCATACTCGGACGAAGGGCATTAAAATCGCAAATGCAATTCAATGTAATCAATGTAATACATATTTGGTCAAAATATCCTACCCTGATTGTGACTGACCAACAAAGAAATCTTGGGGTTGTGGTGGAGGGCTCAATGAAAATGCTGATCCAGAGTGTGGCTTGTATGAAAAAGTTATATTCCACATTGGGTATAATTATGAAAATATATCTGCAAATATCCTGGCCTTATACAGCTCTATAGTGCCACCACACTTAGAATACTGTGTACAATTCTGATCAACACATCACAAAAAATATATTGTTGAATTGAAAAAAAGGTGCAAAAAATGCAACCAAAGTGATCAAGGGGATGGAGCAACTCCCCTATAAGGAAAGATTACAAAGTTTGGGACTGTTTAGCTGAGAAAAAAGACAAGTAAGGAGAGACATGATAGAAGTGAACAAAGTAATGCATGGTGTGGAGAAAGTGGATAGGGAGAAAAGCCGCTTTCATTATATTAGAACCGATGTCATCTAATAAAGCTCAATGATGGGAAATCCAAAACAAGTATTTATTCATAAAGCACATACTTAAACTATTGTATTCATTAAATAAATGTAGTGATGGCATCAACTTGGATGGCTTTAAAAGGGGATGAGACACATTTTTGGAAGATAGAGCTATCAATGGCTAATTGGCTATTAGTCATGATGGTTATATGCAATCTCTAGTATGAGAAGTAGTATGCCTACATATACCAGTTGCCCCGTCATGAGAAAGAGAGTGCTGTGGCACTCAAGTCCTACTTGTGGGCTTCCCAAGGCAGCTGATTGGCTGCTGTGTGAATAGAATGCTTTTGGCTTCTTTTAATTTTTTTTGGTTTGAACCAGTATGGCTTCTTTTAAGTTGATGGCAATCTTGAAGATCATGAGTAAATAGCTTTCCCACTATCAGAGATGGAAAATCCTTGCACTGACAACAAGCTCCAGGATTTGCCATCTTCTTCAGTTACGTATCCATTACTAATAAGGCTGTATTTTTGAAGACAATAGCTCAGTTCGGACAACACGTTAGTCAACACAGTGTGAAAACTCCACTCAACAGTTGAGTTTAGGGGGTACTTCCCACACAACATGTTCTAGCTCCACCGTTGTGTGACTGTGGGCTACCGTGGAGCTGAGCAAAATCTATTGTAACGTTTTTGATTGACAATTCCTCCACCTTCTTTCCTCCCCTGGTACTCTCAATGGTATCCCATCAGCTACTGCTGCAAAAAACAATCCTGGTGGCTCTCCTAGAGTGGCACTTGCCACTCTTGCCAGAGAACTCTACACCCTGCGGGAAAAATCAACTCAATGCAACAGAAAACTCCATGGAGCCCTCCACATAACACGCAACACAACGGTTGTGCAGAAACTCTACTCTGCACAAAGTGGATATTCTGTGTAGAGTGGGTTTTTTTAAAAAAAAACTTCACCGTTGCATGGAATTTTCCCACCAGACAACATGTTTCTCAACTGAAGAAGGAGTTGAGAAATCACTGGCAGCAGGGAAGTGTGATGGAATGGTGGGCAGAATCACAGATGGAGAACGTTGGTTGAGAAAACAGCTAGAAAAGGGAACTGAAGACAGCGAGAAGACGGAGAGTCAAAAAAGAAAAAGAGGAGTTAGGAGAGAGAGGCAGGATGAGGTAAAAGGCTGGCAGTTAGGATACCTTAAAAAGGGGATGTTGGGTTAAGTTCAGATAGCACTATTATTTTATATTCTTATCAAATAACTACTTCTTGTGGATGCTATGTCCCATAAATATACGTTTCTTGTTTTAACTACCCGTTGCTTACAACTCTGACCATTAACCATGCTGGCTAAGGCTGATGGAATTTGTAGGCCAAAACATCTGGAGGGACCAGTGTTGGGGAAGGCTGATCTAGAGGAAGAATCTTACTGTTTTCTGTCACTCAATCAGTGGTGGCAGCCGTTAATTTTGGTTATGGCTAAGGGGAGTCTGGGCTCAGTGGACAGGCTGAGTGACTGACCCAGTGACCTCTAGGGGCCAGGGCCTTATTGGGGACATCCTGATTCCATAGATCCTGTGCTGATGGAAGCAGTGGGGTTTCTGTTACACTCTTTTTCATCTTTGTACAATGGATGGGAAATTTAAAGCACAGCACTCCCTCTCCTTTCAAAGATGTCATGCTTGTGGAATGCAGCAGCTACCTCTTCTTCCTTAGAAGACCCAACTGCTGTTAATATTGGAAATTTGTTAAAATGTCTTTATCTGTTCCTTCTCTGTGGAAAAAAATATATACTTTTGGGGGGAAAAGTAACCCCAACACTTTTGAAGCCAAGGAAGATGCATGCTGCTATTTTTTTTTTACCTGTTTCTGTTGCTAGAAATCCAATCTGAGATTAGAGTTGCAGCCTGCTGGTGGCAATGCTTGTTACCAAAGCTGCAAGCCAGCATAATCACTTCACGGCGCAACTCCCTGGATATCCCAAAACACAAACAAAAACAGCATTAGGCTCATGTTAATAAATATGTTCAAATTCTCAGAAGGAAATACATAATTGCTTACAAAATCTAAACTAATATTTAACAAAGGCAAACATATTAACAATGCTTTAACAGTAGATCTTAAAATGACAAATCAGTTAATACGTAATTACATTGAAATGGCTATAATGCCAGTCATTTATGAGCATGGCATCTAGGTTTTATGAGTTTCATCCCCCAAATGCAGCCAAGATCTAAATTATAACTTAGAAAAAACATATTCAAATATTGTGTTCAACTTTTAATAAGAAGAGACAATAGCAAGAACACAAAATGAATTCAGAAAACAAAAGGCACAATCTAGCCAAAGTTTAATATTTTTAAGTTCCATTGATTCAACACGACATGTAAGAATGTACTTAACTCTCTGGCTCAATTTGGACGACATATTAGGCAATGGAGGAGGGGGGAACAGTCATCAGTTGTGTTGCTTATTGTGTCGTGTGGGGAGTAACACACCACGCACACACAACTGACAGTATGCTAATCAGGCAATTTAAAAAATGGAGGGAAACAACGGGCTTGCACGTTGTTTAGCCCCAAGCCCCATTGTTTAAAGTGTAGTCCGAATTGAGCCCCCCCCTCTCTCCGTGGACTATTCCATTTGAGGATAGAGTTCTGCCAGCCAGAGCAGCCGAAGGTCCCCAGCCACTCAATACAGCCTGCAGAACTCATGGTGCATGCTGGGATACGGCTGGGGGACTGAGGGAGGGGGAGGGAGGAGATGCTGCAACCAAAATGGGCGCCGTCCGTTCTTAGCAACCGGTGCGTTTGCCGGTGCCGAGCAGCGCTGGCTGCAGCGTGTAATTTGGGGAGCACTGCCTGCCTAACGCACGGTCAGTACGCTATTTCTCCCTCCGTTGCCTAATATGTCGTCCGAATTGAGCCCCTCTCTCTCTCTCTCTCTCTCTCTCTCATGATAATCAATGGAATTTGGCTAGGTCATGTCCAAAATAAACAGAATATATAAATGATATGTCACATTCTTGAAGCTCATATTAAGTTTATGTTCAGTTTACAACAACTATTTTGCAGCAGTAAAAAAATGTAACAGTACTCATGTTGGTAGGAAGCTTGAACAAAGGATTTGTCCAAATTATTTGTTGGCCATCCAAGCTTAAGATACATTGAAGCAACTTGTCTTAAAATATATTCCTGAAACAAAGAGGGGGAAAACTGTGTCAAATACTTCCATAGTTAAAATTAACAGGCTCCATCTAGTTCAAATATAGTTTAAAATGGTTCCATATTGGAATGTTTATGTATGACATCTTACAGATAAGTAGTAGTCAATCGCTTTTGGCATGTGTGCCATGAGTCAGGTTGAAAGTATGAGAAGATGTCACTTCACTATACATGCACCCTATACCAACCCCTAAAGGACAAACCTAAGCATTCTGATAATTGTGTTAAATTTGGCCCTTTGGAATCCTCCACTGGAATCCAAAGGAAACTTTTTTTTCTTCCCCACCCCCACTGGGGTGTGTGGGTGGAATTTTGGGTCAAAATTGGGAGGTGGGAAGCTTAAATCCCCACTCCTGAATTGCCATGGTTGGGCCATGTGTGCTTACATGGATATAAAGAAGCCAATCATGCATAGCTCTGCTATGTGTGATTAGCAGACTGTTTAATTTGGCCCTAACAGCAGTGTGGAAAGGGGAAGGTCTGAGAGAACTGTGGGACCTCTCGCTGCCATTGGTGGCGCATGTGTCACAGATTGGTCACTCATGTTGGAGATAATTGAGATGAGTCAGTAAGATTACTTCATTGTTATTGTTAAAGATATCAGTTGCTAAAGAGTATCGCTTGGATTCTGAATTCCTTTCTATAACCAGAAGTGTTCCTTCCATTCATGGAAGGGCTTGCGATCCTGCTGGCAACAGGGGGGAGACAAGTTTTGCCAAATTCCTCAACTCTTCCCAGCCTCCCCCCAACCACACTGTTCCAAATAGTCTTCCAACCTTCCAGAGCAGATTTTTAAAGAATATGAGGAGCTTCAGGGAGGAGTGTAAAATTGATCAAAGTTGCCTCCAGCATAGGCTGACCATATGAAAAGGAGGACAGGGTTCATGTAACTTTAACAGTTGCAGAGAAAAGGGAATTTCAGGCGGCGTCATTTGTATGCAATTAGTCCCTGGTGCAATTCCCTCTTCATCACAACAGTTAAAGTTGCAGGCACTATACTAAAGTGACCAGATACAAAAGAGGGCAGGGCTCCTGCAGCTTTAACTGTGGTAATGAAGAGGGAATTTCACCAGATACGAATTGCATACAAATGATGCCAGCTGAAATTCCCTTTTCTCTACAACTGTTAAAGTTACATGAACCCTGTCCTCCTTTTCATATGGTCAGCCTACTCCAGCAGGAATATCTCATGACTAGAACGCCACTCATGGGATGTTCCTGCCTGTGGATAAGAAGTCAGGATCCAATGCAGTAGCAATATCTGCAGGTGAAACACAACCAAGGGTATACACTTTTAGGTCCCAATGATTTTCATGAGGGAAGAGTTATGCATGTGCTCAAATATCCTTCTGAAATAGTGGGGCTGAAAAGTGCTTAACATTAGCCAGAACAAGCTTTGTGCTTTAAACATGTAATGTATCCTTGACACAAGTAGGAAACGCTGCCGGTGCTTTGACGGGCTAGTATTTACCTTGGCAGTCTACTCTTGACGTAAAAATGCATGTTTGAGTAATGTCCATCATTAAACATTTATAAGTGACACATTTAGGCCACACGCGGAGATAAATTGATAGGCTTGGTTGTCTTTATATGCACAAATATGGCAAAACCATTACACCGGCACAGCCAATTGATGTAATAATATTGACTAATGTGAACTGCATACCAAGATTGGACAATTTAACAAGGTCTGTATTTCAATGTCCTTTTAGTTGCTGGCATTTTTAAAAGCAACAGCAGTGTAACAAGTTTTCTACTTTTGACCCTTACACAAAGGAACCTTTACTTTCTATGTCAAGTTGTACTGTATGCCTCTATCATCATAGTCATATCGTAACAGATTCCCGTTTTGGGTGAAATATAAATGCAACTTTTAAAATATTTTTCACATTATATTAGCACAATGTAAGAGTGAATAACTTTTATTTACATGGCAACATATTCAATGGCATGTTATGACAAGATGAAAGGAGATACACACCTTCCTGTGGCAGGTAAGTTATTCCTGCGACAAAAATGAATTTATAATATCTTTGTTGTCAGCTCTTACATGATAAAGAAGAACCATCCAGCAATATATTTACTATTCTTATTTACTAAAATTGCATATAGATTTTAACAGTCAGACTAAACAAGAGTCAGAAATGAATACATTATAATGGTTCTTCAATGGAGGCAAGAGCAAGCTGGCAACTGAGTTTTCCATTTAATTCAGAATTACATGACAGGAAAGGAAGCTTACACTACTTAGAATTCAGTGTCTATTGCCAATCATTAGAAGGAAAAAAGAACTGAGGGGAAACAGTGTAGTATAGCATGGAATTGCAGAAACTCCTTGCTTGCCCCACCCCACAACTTCTTGTTTACTCTAGATGACATCATCCCTTAAAACGTCCCTGACAAATAGCTGTCCAGCTGCATCTTCAATGTGGGAGAACCCACAGCCTCCCTAGGTAATTGGTTCCATTGTTGTGCTGCTCTAACAGTCAGGAAGCTTTTCCTGATGTCCAACAGGAATCTGGCTTCCTGTAACTTGAGCCCATTATTCCGTGTCCTACATTCTGGGATGATCGAGAAGGGATCCTGGTCTTCCTCTGTGTGACAATCATGTCTCCCCTCAGTCTTCTTTCAGTTATTTCAGTCTCTCCTCATAGGGCTTTGTTTCCAGACCCCTGATCATCCTCAATGTCTTCCTCTGAACCCCCTCAGCTTGTCTGCATCCTTCTTGAAGTGTGGTGCCCAGAATTGGATGCAATACTCAAGATGATGCCTAACCAGTGCTGAATAGAGGGGAACCAGTACCTCACGTGATTTGGAAGCTATACTTCTATTAATGCAACCCAAAATAGCATTGCTTTTTTTTGCAGCCACATCACACTGTTGGCTCATATTCAGCTTGTGATCCACAACAATTCCAAGATCCTTCTCACTTGTAGTGTTGCTGAGCCAAGTATCCCCCATCTTGTAACTGTGTAGAACTGTGTTCTAGACGTAGAACTTTGCATTTATCCATATTAAATTTCATTCTATTGTTTTCAGCCCAACGCTTCAGCCTTTCAAGATCACTTTGAAGTTTGTTTCTGTCTTCCAGGGTATTAGCGATCCCACCCAATTTTGTTTCATCTGCAAATTTGATAAGCATTCCCTTTACCTCCTCATCCAAATCATTAATAAAAATGTTGAAGAGCTCTGGGCCCAGGACTGAGCCCTGTGGTACTCTACTCATTACCTCCCCACAGTTTGAGTCCGATTCTGTAGCCAACTGTGGATCCACCTAATAGTTGTTCCGTCTAGCCCACTTCTAGCTAATTTGCTAATCAGAATGTCATGGAGCACTTTGTCAAAAGCTTTGCTGAAGTCAAAATATATTGTGTCCACAGAATTCCCACAGTCCACAAGGGAGATTACCCAATCAAAAAATGAGATCAGATTAATCTGGCAGGATTTGTTCTTGACAAATCCATGCTGGCTTCTAGTAATCACTGCATTGTTTTCAAGGTGCTTACAGACTGACTTCTTTATACTCTGCTCCAAAATTTTCCAAGGGAATGATGTCATACTATCTGGTCTGTAGTTCCCAGGTTCCACCTTTCTGAAGACAGGGACAACATTAGCCTTTCTCCAGTCGTCCGGCACTTCACCCATCGTCCATGATTTTGCAAAGATAATAGACAGTGGTTCTGAGAGTTCTTTTGTCAGCTCCTTTATTACTCTAGGATGCAGTTCATCAGGCCCTAGAGATTTGAACCCATTCAAAGAAATTAGGTGTTCCTTTATCAATCTGAAGCTGCAATCCTGCTCCTTCAGCTTGTACTTCACTTTTTCCAGGGTGTGTGTGTGTCATAGACCCATATTTGGGAAAAGACTGGGCCAAAGTCGGAATTGAGCACTTTGGCCTTTTCTTTGTCAACTGTTATCAATTTGCCATCCTCGTTGAATAGTTGAACCACCATTTCTTTTCTCTATCTTTTACTATGCATGTACCTGAAGAAAGCTTTTTTGTTGTTGTTGCTTTTAGCATCCCTAGCTAGCCTCAGCTCATTCTCAGCTTTAGCCTTCCTAATGCCATTCCTGCACGTCTGTGCTACCTGTCTGCACTCTTCTGTTGTAGTCTGGCCTTCCGATCCTCTAGTTCCTTCCTCCACTTTCTGTAGGAGAAAGTTATCAGCCACACATGTCAGGAATTTCTTGAAGGGGCCATTTTTGGCAGAATCTGTCTCCCAACAGAGATGGGGTAATTGAAGTTCCCCATTACTACTACATCACACTTCCTTGAAATATTGGCAATTTGTTTATCAAAAGTTTCATCCTCGTCTTCTCCTTGATTGGGTGGTCGGTAGTAGACTACGACTATCATGTTCCTTTTATTCCTTGCCCCATCTATTTTAATCCAGATGCTCTCGATGGAGCTACCAGGCTGATCCTCCTGTATTTCTGTGCAAGGATCCCTTTCTATTTCTTCTGTTCTTTTTAAACAATTTACACCCTTCAATTACTATATTCCAGTCATGGGAGTCATCTCACCAAGTTTCAGTTATACCGATGAAGTCATATTTGCCTTCATGTATTAAGAGTTCAAGTTCATTCTGTTTGTTTCCCATACTCTGGGCATTACTATATAGACATTGAAGACCAAGTGCTTTTTAGTCTGGCTTCTTTCCTACGTTATTGTGAAGACTATTTTGGAGCGCTATTAGAGCTGTTCTCTCTGTTATGGTGCATAAGCCTTCATTTATTCTTGCCTCCAAGTTTATGTCTTCCTCCCCCATAGGATTCAGTATAAAACCCTCCTGATGAAGTTCTTCTTGCTGTTACCAAACACATTCTTTCCATCCCTTGTGAGCGGCAACCCATCACCTGCCAGCAGTCCATCTTCCAAGTAGCATAGCCTGTGGTGCCAGGATCCGAATCTCTCACGTTGACACCACCTTCTTAGCCAGTCATTCACCCAGAGTATTCTTCTTTCCCTTTCTATTCCTCTTCCAAGAACTGAGGATGGATGAGAAACCTATCTGGGCCCCAATGTTCTTGAGTTTCTTTTCCAGAGCTTCAAAGTCTGACGTGATTTCCTCGTAGCTCCACTTGGCAATATCATTTGTTCCCACATGGATGAAAAGAAAAGGGCAACCCTTCAGTCACATCTGTAATCTGTCCTCCAGGGAGACAGAATGCCTGGCGAGTCCATGGGTCTTCGCAACATACTTGGGTTTCAAGCCCACACAGCAGGGAGTCTCCCACAATGACTACTCTTCTCTTCTTGTTATAGGCATTGGTATTGTTACCTCTGCTCAACTGACCTTCTGCCTCTTGCTCACTGTTGCATGGGGTCCCCTGTAATTTTTCCTCTGCAGACTGTCCTCCGGTCTCATCCTGCAGTACCTCAAAACAGTTATATAGCTCTAGAGGTTGTCACCCTTTTCCAGGGAGTTTCTGCTTCATTGGCTTTCCTCACCTCAGCATTCCCTGCTTCTGCTCACACTTGCTGTCGCTCTTCCACATCCTTTGCTTCCCTTTGCTTTGGCAGTTCCAGTGTTCTGTCTAAGAACTCCTCCTCTCCTTCTCTGATTCCTTGGAGGGTGGACACTCACTGTTCAAGTACACTCACTTTTTCTTCCTATAGTGCAACCGGCTTGCCTATTTTCCTCTTGTTTTTGTTGCTGTTCAGGGCCCTTGGCTTTGGGTTATATTTAATAGATGTAATGGGCCGTTCAATGTATGCAGTACAGGTGAAAATTAGAGCAGTGTAGTTCATTTCACAGTGCTCATCGGATACAATCTGAACAGGGAATGGGCCATGGTTCAATGTCAGAGCGCATACGTTGCATTCAGTACCTGCGATCTCTAGATAGGACTGGGAAAAACTCCTGTCTGAAACCCTGTCGAGATCCTGCCAGGCACTGTCGATAATACTGAGTTGCTAAATGAGCTAATAGTATAACTCAAAATAAGGCAGCTTCCTATGTTCTTAATTTATGGCATAAAAATGCTCCTTTTCTCAAATGTGCCCCTTTAGCAGATTTTCCCCCCTGTAGGAAACATTTTTAAATGGCAGCTTTATGTATATTGGTAAACTACTGTTCCTGTTACGTGTGCCACCTGCCCCCAATTATGGATGGATGTAGGATTAAATAGTAATCTAATCCTTGAATTCAGTTCAGCTTTTGGGACTGAAATAATGATAACATCACTTCTGTTACTGAACATATCCTGATAAAATTTATAGCCACTTTTATGTAGAGCTTTAATAAAGTATATACTCTGCAGCCCATCAGCTATTACATTCAAATGCAAATTGAAGCTTACAGTTGCCACATTAAAGTATGAACAAAAACAAAGGACAAAACACAGCCAAGTTAAGCACTTTTAAATCACACTCATGCCTGTGAAAAAAATATTCAAGCACATGCTTAACTCTCCCATGGAAATGTAAGAGTGCTTCACTCTTGCTGAATCATGTCCCGATGAAATAAATTCCTATATGGCCTTCCTATATAATCACTATCTTATGCAGTAGATGTGTATTCATTTCTCACGTAGCCTGCCCACCTTATCACAAAGTGCAATATTTTGCAATAGGAAAATGCAATTCTTCTTCCAAACAGCACATTTATTGCTATTACAATTGTGCTTCCCCACAGGATAATTTTGTGACACAGTTAGTGATGAATGATAACATTTCCCTTACTATTTTTACTACCCTGGAGATTATGTGCTCCCTTTTCTTCTGGGAGTGCCAGTTTTCTTTCTTCCTTTTTTAAAATAAGGCATATCATAATATTACAATTGCAGGATTACTGCAAGGAAGTTGAAGTGTATTTAGGATGCACCTTGCCTGATCATGTAGAAAGGTCCTAGGCAAATTAAAGAATCTTACTGGAAAGGACAACAACAGTTTGGTGATTTATAATAACGAAGAAATATATACAAATTTGTCTTTACATTGAAGATGTTGTAGTTTTCTGTGCGGTCCAGCAACTTATCTAGAGGATAAAGGGCTCGGCTAGCAGCATGCCAGGGCAGAAATTCCTTTTCCTTGGACAGATATCTGATAACCTCAAGTGGAATATTCTGAGGCAAATAGCCAGCTCTGTACAATCAAAGAAGTCATTGTTAATTATTATTTGGAAAAAAGGTCCATGACTATACTAGAAACTGAGCTAGACTTTTCTAGGTGTAAATACAAGGAGGAAAGTATGATAATTTCATAATATTTTGCTATCATGTAAATATTATTTTCAAGAGCTTTTATGTGCAGAGTGCCTTTTAAAAATGAACCTATAAATCATAATAATATCTATAATTTAAATGAACTAACATCTACAGGTTTAAGTGAATGTTTAACATTTATGAAGTTTTGTAGGAGGTATAGAATTATTTATCGTAAGAGCATTCAAAAAGCCTGACAACAGCAATCCAACAATCACAAGCATCGCTGCAGAACATCTTTATAGAAAACTTCTATTTATTTAAAATATTTATAAGCTGCCTTTCAGGGCAAATCTTCCCAAGGTGATATACAACAAAAACTTACAATTACAACACATAATAAAATAATAAGAACCAAAATGGTAAAATCAAAATTAACAGTTAACCTCAGAAAGTACTATATACACAATGGTCCCTAACCCAATTATAGGCCAAGGTAAACAGGTGAGTCTTTTGGTTCCCCTTGAAGGACTGTAGAGATGGGGGCAACTGGAAGAAACTGACTCTGGGGCAGCATTTTTTCTAAATGAAAATGTCATCTTGCTTCTGCACTCTTTCCTTCTGCTAATCATCTGAGAAGGCATAGGCTGCTTTCGGATGTTTCTCCACAGCTTCATAAACAATGGTTTATTAAGCCATGGGTTGGCACTGTGGCTATGCACTCCTTCACCATTTCCCTCCCCTCTCCCATCACACACTGACTTCTGCACAGAGATCCTGGCTTAGCATTAAAGTTATGGTTATAAGAAGCCAGGATAAGAAGCCAGGATCAGGTGTGTTAATCAACATTAAGTCACAGTTCCCCCGTTCAGATGTAGCGGGGAACTGTGCACTGATGTCCACACTGAAATCAGTGTGCAATTGAAGAAAGGCAGAGGGAAGGAAGGGGAGCACAAAAGAGAACAATGTTGCCAGAGTACTCATCCACAACTTCATAAACCATGTTTCATGAAGTTGTGACAAATACGAACACCATAGTTATGTAAAACTGGAGCATTTAAAACACGTGATCGTTCTTCAACAGAATCCTTTGCGGTCGTTGTTTATCTTAAAAAGTTTTTCCTTTGAAGTTTTTCCTTTCCTAAAAAATATTTTATGTAGCAAGTAAATATTTTCATAAACCTGTAAGCAAACTATTATAGTCTTCAATGATCGCATTTTAGCAAGATTTAAATAGAGGGGTGGTTTCTTCCTTTTTAAAAATAAAATAAAATAAAAGCCTGAGTAAAAAATGAAAAACCTGAGAATACTTCAGTATTCATTACTCATTTACTTTTCTGAATTGTCATATTTCATGTCTCTCCAAAGAAGCAGCAGACTGAACCAATCTGGCAGAAATGGCTGTTTACACTGAATATGGTAAAACACTGGTACTGTGTAACATTTTAAGGGTGTCAAATTGTTCTTTTCATTATCTCCAAAATTTAGCAAGACAAACACAAAAGAACAGAAACCAGTTCTCACCAGTCACAACTCTTATAATCTCTCTTTTGTACTGGGCCAGCACCATTAGCCAAAGCCTGAAATATCAGTTGTACTGATGGAAGGATCATATCAATAGCTTTCTTGACTCCCTCTGCATATCTCTTGGATAATGCTGGAAATATAGGGACGTACAGAAGAACAAGGGAAATTGCTGATTGGATACAGCAGCTTTCTTGCTTTGGGAACATCATAAAGAATACTAACCACTCTAAGGTCAACAATCATGCAAAATCTTTGATGGCAGAAGGATTGCCAAAGCATGTAAACTGAAGTTCAAGCTGGTGGTGGCTTTTTAATATTGCCACGATAGTTGGTGCTCAAAAGAATAGTCAGAGTTTTTATATTTATTAGTTAGGCACTATTAATAAACACAGGGAGATTTAAAAGGTACAAATACATTAGTTAGAGGAGAAAGACTGTGACTCCTTTAGAAGAAAACCTGCACATTCCTGCAAAAAAGGAATTCTTCAAACCATGACATTCCAAATTGGTTGACACAGAAATTAATCTTTAAATTTCTGGAGCTTTCAGTGAGTCAGCTGAAGACTGCACTTCTAATGTTGACGGAGGCATCTGTGTGTTGCGCAGCTGCATTCTGACCTTGGTTTGTTCTCTTATGTTGAGTAACTGAACCCACAGATAGATCCCAGCACATTTATTTCCCCCTTCAGGACAACGTACCAAATGGTAGTGTAATTGCCAAGGGAAAATTATTACTCCATTCTGAATTATTTTCTCCATAAATCCAAAATCAGTCAAATAGACTCTGTCACAAAAACAACAGGGTTGCCATAGAGTGCTGCGAGTCCGACGAACATGTGCACCATAAATCCATAAGCCCACCACCCACCAGAGCCATTCTCAGCTGTGTTTAAATCAAAATTAGAAAATCCAAGCTGGCCACAAACGGGCTGACAATGTTGAAACAATGGAAATGAGGTGATTTAGTTTCCGCAGCTCTAAAAACCACTCTGCATCTTCTGTTTCATATGGAATGTATAGGACGTGACTAGGTTATTACTGCTCAGATAGTTCCTAAACAGGGGTGGAAGACAGCAACTAATACCTTTCCTCACGTAGATCCGAAACAAGGATTGTTTTATGTCTTCTCTGCATGCTGTGATATGTAAGGAAATTACACAACACAATACTCCATAAAATTAGTTTTTTGTTTTATTCTGTAGTTTGAAAAAAATAAAATAAAGGAAAGGGTAAGGCCAATTTTAGTATAATATATGCAACTCTACATCCCACATTGGGTATGATGCTAAAGGAACAGTGCTTCATTTCACTCTAATGAGTCCACTGTTATACACAACTGCTTTTATTCGTCTATAAAAGATCATCACTGCAGCAATGCTGAGGATAGTGAGATCTTGGGCAATTAAAAGCAATAAGTAGTCAGGATGCTTCTTTGGTGCCTATTAAAGCTATAGGTGCCATCTGGAGGCCAGTCTTCCCCAACCTGGAGCTCCCCAGATATGCTGGACAACTCCCATCCCAAAGAGCATCTATCTGGGAATGATGGGAATTGTAGTCCAACACATCTGAAATGATGAATAGCCCCTAAAAGGCAGCAATAGAATCTGAGTTCTAAAACATCTCCTACTAAAAAAAGAAAACATAATAAACATAATCAAACTCTCTAAAAATGCCTAATTATAGGCACTCAAAAGTGGAAATTCAAGTTCATTATGTTTCTTTTCTAAATAATTTTTATTGTGAAATTTCAACTAAATAAAAGAAAACAAAAATGAAAAATTAAGCTACACAGATTTGAAAACATCAAATTCAATGGATGAATATGAAATGTGTGTTTATACGAAATATGGCTTTCTAAAAACTGTATACATAAGCTTCAATAAAAGCAGACCAAATATCCATGTAAGGGTCGATTTGCAAATATGCCCTTCCTTAAGATCAGTCCATTTGTTCAAATACGCTAACAGGTCACCCCACCCCACCTCCTTTCCCCCTGGTTCTTTATTTTCTGTTTGTTGGTTTGTTTTACATTTTTAAAAAATGTAAGCAGTAACATTTTTGGTTTTAGTAAACAAGAATGTAGAAATGTTTCCACATTGTACGCCAAATTGGCTTTATGCCTTTACTGTACAATGACCCCAAAATCTAATAGTATAGCAGTGGCAGAATTTTTGTGGATTTGTAGTATTCATAACTGCAGAAAGAATGACGTTTCTGTCTATAGAAAGGCATGAAGTCAAGGCATTTGATGTGGACTGTATGAAAAGGGCCTTGACACACTTGCAATTGTGCACAGGGATTTCCACGTGATAAGAGCTGCACATAGAAGCTCCTCTGCATGTCAGCTAGGGAAAAGCAATCTATTACTAGTCCACATCACTTTTGTATGTGGTCATCCATTCCATTTCTGCATAAATCGGCAAGGTAAAAAAAAATCTGCAGAAAAAAATCATATTAAGTATTTGTTTCAAAGTGCTTTTTCTCTCAAAATACACGTCTCTACATGCATTTTCCCCCCCAAAATGCACATTTCTAAATATATTTTTGATACTTTTTTATTTGAACTGAAAACTATTTTGGAACATTTGAGAAGTATGAATGCTGGTGCATATCCAAGTTTTGATCTACACATTAGTCCAAGACATGCGGAACAGGTCAGTTTATATCAGAATTTATATTCCTCAAGCATCCCAACACATGCAGAAGGGAGACCTCCAGATGGCTTGGACTTCAACTCCCAGAAGCACCAGCATGGCCAACAATCAGGAAAGGTGGGAGCTGAAGTCCAAAACATCTGGAGATTTATGTTCTGCCTATCCTTGTTGTAGAGGACCTATTCATTCATTCATTCAGCTGATAGAAAGAGGTTGGGGCTAACAGATATGACCCTGTTCTCCCCTACAGACATTCAGTATCCAGGGGAGGAGAAATACAGAAGAGTTTTAAATAGTTTTGACTGTTCCAAAAAAAGAACCCTCTAATGCTCAAACTGCTCAGTTCATAGTCATCCCACTTAAATAGACCAACACCAGAATAAGCAGCTTGAGGGCTGTGACTCTGATGTTGAAACTTTAATGTAGAGGCAATAATGAAGGTTACATACAAAATGTTCGTTTATGCAGACACTGTATTACTACTTGTGAATGTGTTGAGAAAACACTATCAACAACTCTGCATGTGAGAGCTGATATTTGGAAGGGGTGTGGGTGTGTTTCGTTGGCTTAGATGGAAACTTTGACTATTCTCACAGTATTAGTTTAATTTCTGATGCTTAAATTAGTCTAAAACCCTGACTTTTCTGGCCATTAGTTTGAACAGGGGTTTAAACAACATCATTAAGGATAATATGGATCCAATTACCTTGAATATGCTTGAAGACTTTGGATTTTGTAATGAATTAAATCTGGATCTCTGGGGAAGGATTAGTGTGATAAAGATGACTACAAATTCACACTTTAATTTTGCTACACAGATGCTCCCAATAGACAATTCGGGGAAGTATCATTTAAAAAACATGGAAGTGCATTTTTAAGGGGGTTGTTGTATGTTGCTTTTGCATAATTAAAGGCATAACATTTACTTACTGTGATCAATGAGCCAGAGTCAACCAGAGGGAAAGGGGTGTGTTGCACGTTGGATCTTAAGAGATCAAATTTGAAACCCTCCATTATCATTGGACTTAGTAAGTGCTATAGTTAACCTGAAGTTACCTGTCAGTAAAGTTGCTGTGAAAATCAATGGAAGGACTGTCTATAGTGGGGGTGGGCAACCTGTAGTGCTCCAGATATTTTGACTCCCAAACTCCCATCATGCCTAGCCAGCTTAGTCAACTGTGAGGGATGATGAGAGCTGTAGCTCAAAACATCTGAAGGGCCACAAGCTGCACACCCCGATCTATAGACTGGTGATATAGTGGTTTTTGCTCCTGACCTTCTGACAGGACCTGTTTCCAGACAAGGCTCTGGTTATGCAATTGCCCTGCCTCATTCGCAGAATTTTACAGGGTGTCTTCCACTTCCTCTTGTGTTTTTCCACCTCTTGTTGTGTCTTTTTTCTTTCTACAAAAATCCATTAAGCAAGAAAAGATGGAGTACAATGTCTTTTGATTGCCAGTGCTAGGAACCATCCGTCTGGATTCACACTTAACAGAGTTACAACATGCATTCTTAAATCTACAGTTCAATAACCATCCAGTGAAATGAAGAAAAATATCAATAAAGAAAGGACTGACACAGGAGCAGTCTACTGCTGCACAATAACAGCAAATAAATGGCAGAACACACTCATTTCTACTATGGTTCTCAACTGACATCTCCAGCACATCTTCAGGACCTACAACAAACATGGAAAATAACTGTGTCCTTATTAAGGCTTTGCCCTTGCTTGCAGATTACATCCCAATCTAGAAGTCTATTCTCTGTGTTGTGTCTACCTCCTTTTCCCCTGAACAGGTTGATGAGTTGGGAGAGATAGGGGCAGAATCAGATTCTGAAGAGGATCTGTTGGTAACACCAGGAGATAGACTGATTCCCCAAGTCTTTGTTCCAGCTGCAGAAGATGTAAATGCAGAGATTAGCACCCAGGAGAGAAACGTATCTGCAGCTGAGGAACCCCAACTGGCATCCCAGGAGGAGGAGGAGGAGCTGGTGAATGCTTTAAAACATGCAGTGTGCCGAAGAAGGCAGAAGCGGTATGAGGCCAGAGTAGAGAGACGCCGGTCGGAGCGGCTCCGTAAGAAAAGAGACACAACTTAGTGTTTGAGACTTAAAAGACTCTCTTTTTGGTTCCTAACTGAAAGCAATTGTTTCTTCTGTTCGGTTTGCCTAATCCTCCCTTGAGGCTAAGTTATGTTAATCAGTTTGTTTTGTGTTTGAGAGTTTATTGCCTGAAGTAAAGGTGTTTGTGTTCAATTCAGAATTGGCTAATTATTTGGTTGCTGTAAATTGCCTGGTAAAAGAAAACACAACACTCTGGTAGCTGTGAACCACCAAATACTGGGGTGGGGGTGGGGTGGGGACGAAACGAACAAATGCCTGAAAGAAATCATCCTTGTTTTTACTGAGGTGGACAGGAAACAGGGAGCTGGCTGGCTAGAAATACCACTATTCACATTGTAACAACCACCAAATGAAAGAGGCTCCTGCAAGGGTTAATGATGTAGAAAGTTGCTGCAAGTGTAAAAGGGATCACACTAGATTTTTATAGGGCAGTTTTCCCCAATCTGATGACCTCCAAATGGTTTGGACTACAACTCCCAGCATTCCTACTTTTGGTCATCCTGGCTGGGGCCAATGGAAGTCGAAGTCGAAAACATGCAGAGGGCACCAGGTTGGGGAAGGCTGCTCTACAGCTTGTCTTCACTTGTTCTGGCATGCACTTGTGTTATTAGGCTTGGATCTAAAGCAGAAATTGCTCTATCACTCTGGGGGCCATTTTACATTTTTATTAGGTTGAAAGCTGCACCACCTCATCAATCACAGAAAAGCATTTTTGTCACATTTTAAACCCACTTACATTTAATCATACATAAAAATGTAATGTACATGGATAAAACAACTGACTGGAAGTTTCTCTACCACTTCAACGTTTTCATACACCCCTCTTTCAAGAGCTATAACCAGAGTGTATCGCAAACAGACAAAGTCTCTCAAGCAACTCTCCTTTTTCTCTCTTCACCTGTGCTACAGTTCTCTTTCTCTTTCCAAAATCATCTCTCTGATGCCATCTTTCTCTCTGTTTGCCCATCTGATCAATCTATCTGCACTTCTATTTGTATTATCCACCCTTCTCATAAGAACGTAAGAAGAGTCATGCTGGATCAGGCCAAGGATCCATCTAGTTCAGAATTCTGTTCACACAGTGGCAAACCAGCCGCCCCAATGGGAAGCCCACCACTAGTACATGAGTACAACAGCACCCTCCTGCCCATGTTCCCCAGGAACTGATGTATCTAGGCATACTGCCTCTGATACTGAAGGTAGCAAATAGCCATCAGGACTAGTAGCCATTGATAGCCTTATTCTCCATGAATTTGCCCAATCCCCCTTAAAAGTCATCACTACATCTTGTGGTAGTGACTTCCATAGTTTAACTATGCACTGTGTGAGGAAGTACTTCCTTTTATCTGACCTGACTCTCCCACGAATCAACTTCATGGGAAGCCCCTGGATTCTATTATTATGGGAGAGGGAGAAAAATGTCTCCCTATCCATACGCCATATTTATGCCTCACCCCATTCTCTTTTTCTATACCCTATTTCTCTGCCTCAACATCATTGTTCTTGCAATAAAATCTCTAGTTGCAGATCCCAAATGTGTTCTTCCTTCTGTCGTTTTCTTTATTGTTTTTCTCTCACACACACTTGCTTTCTTACCATTGCTCTTCCTTGCTGAGCTCAGTGGTGGCTCACAGGTTTCATTCACCAAAGACTATCCCAGCCATTCACGTGCTGAGGAAGTACACTGGCAAAGGGAGGAGGTCATCAGTAAGGGGGAGCAGCAACTGGCCTTTGGGCCAGTTAATAAAATAAAAATAAAATACATTTTGAGTAGGCCTCATTTAGGGCCATAATGATTAGATCAAAAATAATCCCTGCAATTTGTGTAACTTTTTGTCTTATTGTGTAAACCTGTTCGTCTTACAGTGTCTATAAGCCTATCAAATTTCCAGGCTACTTCAAGTACCTAAACTAGGCTATAACCTTAAAAAGCTCATGCCACAGTAATTTGTTTTGGTAGTGGTCCTTGTTAGTCTTCAACATATTGCAGAAATCTTCATTATTTTTATAAGGCTAAAAGAGATTTTTAAAAACTCACAATTTTAATTTTTGTTTACCTGATAATTCCAAGTTAGAAAAAGATGCTCAAAATGCACAGCAAAGATATACAATAGAAAGAGAGCTACATTTTGTATTTCTGAGTTAGGTGTCATTTTTTTAGATGTACTACTGGAGCCACATAAATAAGATAGAGCCACAAAAGAAGCAACCATTAATTCTAAAGAATTCTCATTATCCATTAATAATGCACACCGTCTCTCTAAAGAGCTGCCATCTTTGTCCGTACTCCAGCCCAGCCTTTCCTAACCTGGTGCCTTTCAGAAGTTTTGGACTGCAACTCCCAGAATTCTTGTCCACTGACTTGCTCGTGGGGGCTCATGGGAGTTGGCCCAAAACATCAGGAGGGTACCAGATTGGGAAAGGCTGTTCTAGTCCATACTGACCATACCATACCATACCATACCATACCATACCATACCATACCATACCATACCATAACATACCAATCCTCTCACTAAATTGCAGCTTTCCATATCCTCCCTTTACTCCAAAATGTAAGAGAAGGTCACTGTGTTGATAGTTCAAGAATTCTCTTTCTCCAGAAAACTTCATATGATGAGAAATGTATTTATGGCATTCTAATACGTACTGTGCACAACTATGCTCTAATAAATATATATCTTGATTTAACTTTAGAAATTAGAAACTTTCATTCTATTCCTATCTATATTCTAGGAGGGGCACTCAAAATAGTAAATTCTTCAGAATTATGGCTTATCAGTTTGTGCGAATGCAGTCTCTGAAAATACCAGCTAGTGTAACTACATATTCTGTTCTTTCCAGCATAGCTGTTTTGCCAAGTAAAATTGCCAGTATTATTTAGTCATGCTATCATATAACTGGGGGGCTAGACACAAATCCAAACATATTTTATCAGTTCAGAAAACACTGAAGAGCAATGGGAATATGCTAGATTTTCAAGGAAGGAAATGTGAATGCATGAAGGTGCCCTATTCTGGGTCAAACCATTTGTCTAGTGCAGTCTACTCTGCCTAAGGTCTCACACAAAGGCTTTCCATCATTTGGTACTCGATCCTTCTAAATGGAGATGCCAGGAAAAGATCTTAGAATCTTTTGCATGCAAAACAAGTACGAGATCTGTTGCCCTCCTCAAGGAATGCACTAATTCAAGAATTTCTCAAGCCATGGGAAGATATGTGTATTCCCATCTACTAAGATCCCCTTTTATAGAGCAAATTTCCAGAGACGCTAATGAATATTATATTTTTAACAAGGGTCACAAGGCATGAGTGTTAATCTTAAAATATATTAGAGTTGACAAATCTTTCCATTAAATGTCAGCTGTTACCAAGTATGCAATCTCTAACAATTTAAGAACAATTTAGTTCTATGTCTACTGTTTGTTGGAGAAAGTCGTTCAGAAACAATATGTTCACATTTAATGGAAGAAGCTATGAAAGAACAGTGCTTACTAAATTAAGGCTATATAGAAGTTTAAAATATCCCTTAGAGTGCTATTTAATTCATATTACATATGTTTAAGAGAGCATTATCTTGGAGGCATACAGGGGAAATTGGGAAGATAATGCATATTTTAAGACATAGAAGCATATGAATCTAACAGTAAATATTCTATGTTTCAAAATAATTGCACAGGTTTTCCCTGGCCAATACATATATATTACAGAACACAAAAAGAGAGAGTCTGCTACTTCCTCTACGTATTATATTTGAATCAAATAAACTTAAATGTTAGGATCCATATATAAAGGGTACTGGAAAATGGAATCAAAGCCCACTATTAAAGAACAAATGGTACTGTTTATTTTGGATAAGATTATCAGTAACAGAGGAGTGAAAGTGACATCAAAATTATTTTATTAATTATTTATTCAATATAAGACCTAGGAATCCAGTGCTTTCCCCATCATGATAAGCCTTTAATGATCCTGATATTACTGCAGGTACCAGGAGAAGTAGCAGACACGTTCCCATCTACAGGACACACTTTCTGAGTCAACCCCCTTTGCCCCTTTCAAGCAAGAGTCATCCTGGAGTTGCTGAGGTCAGAAAGAGAAAAAAAAAAGTTATCTATATTTCTTCTGATATTTCTCTCTACTATTTGCAGCAGAGGACTACAATTTCTGTTACATATTTATGTACGGGCTTTTTATACAGCACGTTAATGAAGAGTTCTACGAGCTGTTTACAGAAAACGGTGACGCTTGAAGACACCTTGCAGGCAATTGCTGAAGTACAAGATCACTTGCACATTTGAAAAATGAGTGAAACATTTAATGGGTCAGCAGGCTGACATTATCAAACATGTGCAGATGCTTCATGTGAATGATAGGGCAAAATAATACTTTGTGAATCCAAGCAAGCCAACTTTCCCATCCTTTTTCAGTGCCTATGTCCCTATTCAAGGAATATAATCTAAGAAATATTCCCTGTTCTTCAAATCCCCACACTTTCCCACAAATCTTCCCAAAGACTTAGTAGATTCTTAAATATCCCAAACCAAGAACAAACTAGCCAAGCTGTTGGGAGACTGTTTTTTAAGAAGAAGCTAAAAGCAGCTGCTAGGAGGAGTTGATGGTGGGTTAGGTTCGTGCTGTGGTGCTAGCGGAAAGTTAACCTTTTCTCCTACACCATTTTCCTAATCGAAATTCCCTCCTGCCCCACAACATTGAAATTTGCCCATGGGAAAATCATACAAGCATCACAGCTTTGCCCTATAAGTCAAATGTGACAGCACAATGTACATTTTTAAAACTTATATAGCCACAAATCAATTACAACCACTTCCATATAACTCTTTGGCAGTATCCAATTGTGTCATTCTGCTAGCCCAAATGACGTTGCACTAGTGGAAACTGGGTTCTGAACTATGTGCAAGAGGAGAATCCAAGTAAAGTTAAGTTTGTGCAAGTGTGGTTGTGCAAGCAGTTTCACAGTCTGTTGTGCATTATGCCTCCACAACACTATGTGCAAACGGTTTGTGCATTATGCTTGCACAATCCATTGTGCAAGCGGTTGCCCATTATGCTTTTGCAACTGGTTGCACAAGTGGTTGTGCACTATAGTTGCGCAACCAGTTGCACAATGGGTTGCACAAACATAATGCAAAACTGCTTGCACAATGGAAAGCTTCGATGGAGCTCCGCTAGTGCTATTTGAGTTTGAGGAATGACGGAGTTGGATACTGCCCGTTGTAAACTATAATATGCAACTCTCTTTACAATGCCATGCTTGCATGAAGATTAAACAAGGATAGTTAGAGAAATAGCCCTGTGACTTGGCAAGCATGAAACTATTAAAGGCTGCCTCTACACGAGACGTTTAAAGCTCTTTGAAGTCTCATTAAAAATTTTACCTCTACAAGAGCGGAGCGTAAATCGGGAGTTGAGGCACTTTATCTCTCCGTTTATGCGCATTATCGAATGCGCGTTAAATAGCGAGTTTTATTTTCCTCCGGCCGTTAAAGCACATTTTGCCTATGTGAACAAGTGATTCTCCGCATTAACTACTTGTAAAGCGCATTTCAAACAACCGGTAAGGCCACCAGTTGTGCGTTCAATTACCTCTTGCTACAAGCATTTACGATAAAGCGCTTCAGCGATTATGCGCATAATCGGCTAACCAAGCGTCAAACAGAATCCATCTAGAGGGGGTCAAAGTCTGCAAAACCTTGAGCATTCTTAGAAAACAAAGATGTCTTCAGCTGAGACTGACATTTTGAGTTATTGGTCAAGTTGTTGCTACCCTTCAAAGTCCTTACCATAACATTGCGTATAAATGTAAGTGAATAAATAGCACCAGCTGATGCTATAACAGAAATATATCTACCCCTTTAGGAAGTGAATCAGAATACAGCAACATATAGAATGGCCTATGAAAATAGAAAATAGGTTGTGGTTGGTTAGATGAGGACAGAGCTAAAGCTGAATGCAGGGTAGATTCAGTAATGGTACAAAAACAGAGGGTGGGTTCGCACATCACTTTAAGTCACACTTATAAGCTACTGCATCCCTCATAAGACTGGACAAATAAGCTACTGCGCGTAGCGTATTTTCCCCGCTCTAGCCTACCAGTTTGGCCGGGATTTGTCCCAGGTTCTTTTGCATTGGAAACCAAATCCCTACATCCCCTGAACCACCATTACGTCACTGGCATCTCTCCGTTTGGTATGTCTTGCATTAGGGAGGTACTTTCCTGTCTCCTGTCTGCCAGTTTGCAGAGACTCTGAGAATTGCAGGAGCGGGACAAAATCTCATACGTAGCCTCCCCTAGTAGGGATGCACCCAATGCACAATGAAGACCTTTCGTGATTGCAAAAACGCACAAGCAATACAGCTTTGCTCCAAAAGGGGGTGGTGGCTCTACAGCCATGGAGGTTTGCAGGAGTGGGATAAAACTTCATACACAGCATCCAATAGAAGGGATGCCTCTGATGCATGTAAACCATTTGCGTCTGTCAGTGCCCAACTGAGAAGGTCTTTGACACTTGGGGAGTGTGCTGACCACTCCACCAGTTGAAAGGTTAGAGTGGGGTCAGGCTGCGAGCACAATCTGTTGCTAGGCAGCTCTTAGAAACAGAGATATGATGGCTGGAGTAGAGCAGAGGCAGCGATTTTGACCACTCTTGCCAAGCAATTCTGGAGGTGATCTTTAAACTACTCTGTAAGCCACTGTGGAGTGGCAGACAACATGATAAGCCATGATGGTTTAAATAAACCACACTGCACACAATAACTTATCAGGGTGGCTGAACAAGGCATTGTGGCACATTTGGGAATGGGAAGCAGAAGATTAGACATGGCAAATGCTAAATGAGCAAGCAGTTAAATAGGGCTATGATGGAATGAAAGAAGACAGTCACCAATAAGGATGGCACAACAGTTTGTTGACCTCCCTCGGCTCATCCCACCCCAGCCTGAATTTGAGGACCACCCCTTGGCTTCCATGGCCCATCTAACGCCTTGCAAGCCTGCCCACAGACTCTGACGCGCTTCCAGATCGCGCCCTTTCCCCCACCACGTTAATGGCGGCCACAATTAACACAGCAGGGGGAAATACGCAATTTCCCCAGCCCCAATTTTCCTAGCCATTAATGCAGAAAGGGAAAGGGCAGAAGTCAGGGCGGGCTGCTGCTGAGCGCTTGCGATCCCAAGCACTCATCAGCAGCTTGCTCTCCAGCTCATGGGGGTGCTGGGCGGGAGCAGGGTGCGAGTGAGAGGGAAGGCAGAAAAGGTTGCAGAAAAGGGCAACCAAAACAATCAAGGGGGCAGAGCACTTTCCCTACAAGGGAAGGTTGAGTGTTTGAGGCTTTTTAGTTAGAAAAAAGGCTACTAAGGGAGGACATGATAGAACTTTATCATGGCTAGAGAGACTCTCCCCTCTTATAATATTAGAACTTATCCCATGCAAATGATGAGCAGGAGATTCAGGACATGCAAAAGAAAGCACTTCACACAACACATTATTGATGCATGGAATTCACTACTGCAAAATGTAGTGATGCTTATTAGCTTAGAATGGATGGCTGTAAAAGGGGATTCGACAAATTCATTGAAAATAGGCCTATCCATGGCTATTAGGAAGCTATTTGTCATGATGGTGATGATGGTGATATGGACTCTCCAGACTGAGAGGCAGTATGCCCCTGAATACCAGTTGATGAGAGGCCAGTGGCACTGTGAGAGGGCTTTTTGCCTTCAAGTTCTGCTTCTGAGCTTCCGTGAAGCAACTGGTTGGCCAGTGTAGGAAACAATGATGCTAGATTGAATGGACCTTTGGTCTGATCCAACAGGGTTTTTATTTTCTTATGATGAGGTGGGTGACTTTCACTGTCACAACAGGGTGGGGATGGGGCTTAGTGGGAGATGGGGCTTAGTGGGTGCTGTTTATTTACTTCTTCTTCGAGGCCTTTCTATTTGCTGAGGCTGCGAGTCCTGCCCGTTCTTCCTAGCCTCTCCCCCATGTGTGTTTGGACTGTGTGTGTGTGTGTGTGTGTGTGTGTGTGTGTGCTCTTTCCATTTTCTTTCTCCCTTTCATCTTTTCCCTTCAAGACTAGGAATTTTCTGCGGCTTTTGGAGCAAGGTGATTGCTGCATATCACTCACAATGTAGTAGCACCTATTTACTTTCAGCAACAACAACAATGCATAAAAGCACAATTTCTACAACTCTTCTAGGCGCACACAGACCGTTCTGGCTTGGATAACCATAGATTGTACTATAGAACTAGAAATATCATATATGTAACAAAAAAATCCTGAAGCTTGAAGAGTTTTATCATTAGAGATGATATATTGCACAAGGATCATTTTGGTCAGAAAATAGTTCATTAGTGAAATGGGAACAGATTATTAATCTCCGAAGTATTAAACTGACTTTAAAGGAAAATTAATCAAGCATCTACACTCAGGGGGTTATTGATCAGGAATAGGAAAAGTACTGCAGACACTGTTTATGCTCTGTGTTATGAAAAGACAAAAACTGAAGAAAGCAAGAGGAATTTGAAACAGTTTTTAAATAGCTTCAGCCTCTAAGCACACACAGACACACGGTGCAGGCAAATATATGAGTTCTACAGGAATATGTATTAGGCTAGATTATCTACAGAAAAACATACCTGGCTAAGTTGAATGCATCATCGATCAAACTTGCACGATTACTGACAGAGATTACCTACGAGGGTAACGGAGAAAAATGGAATCAAATGATAAAATCAGCAGGGATTTCACACATCAAAACAAATTTCAGGTAATATAATGAAATGAGCTTACCTTATGGTTTCTCATTAGTTGGTCAATTAACAGCCTCCAATTTCTAATGTCATAGTTAACCCTAAAATAGCCAGTTTGATTGATGTTGCCCAGCAGCCAGCTTCCTTCATTAAGAGAAGCAATCCTGTGATGTTCTGTAAACAAAGCACAGGAGAAAAGGGACTGGAAATTACTGGTTCAGAAAGTTTCAACATCCTATAAAGGTAAACTTTCCCATACAATTTCCTTTTCTACATATACACAGCACATCATAAAACAGCTTTAACTTAAATGCCTTACATTTATTTTAGTAATAAAAACATTACAAATGAAATACTCCACTCTTCCAAAGGGGAAATTAATATTTTCATACTAATGTCCTGCCTAATTATGATCCAGTCAGATTAAAAAAATCCCACTCTTCTTTCCCCAATTTACAGTGATAATACTAAATACATTTTTATAGCAAAATTATATTTTGATAGCGAAATTTTATTTATTTATTGCATTTATATACCGCCCCATAGCCAAAGCTCTCTGGGCGGTTTACAAAAATTAAAAATATTGAAATATATCAGAGGTGTCTTTGATTAAAAAAAGGAGTAGCAGCTTAACGTTAGGTTTTCATGCAGACTGATCTCTAAGCTAGGGTAGCTGGATTTAATTCAGTTTAGGACGAATTCCTATATTCAACCCAGATGTGATAAAGACGTTACAAGATAAAACTCTACCTCATCAGTTTCATGTGGTGAATATTATTTTATGAATGCACCCCCACATGGTGACAGCTAGTATTTATCACATCAGGAAGCTTGTTAGTTCTTACAATTTTCCACTGAGGCGGTAAAGACCAACTGTTGCCATGATAGAGCTCATTCACAAGGAAAGTTCGCCACATGAAACTGACGAGCCAAAATCATCTTATTATGACTTTATTGCATCCAAAGTGAACAAGGGATTTGGACCGTAGTCATCAAATCAACAGAACAATGCTCACTTAATTCCAGCTATCTACTCTGTGGACCAAAGTCTTAGGCGGCAATCCACAAAGAACAAGCCTGCACAATATATGGATCCCAAACAAAACGCAGTTCCATCTGTGAGTTTATGTAGTAGGGCACAGATTAACCTCACCCATACTACATGCAACACGAACAGAAGCAGCAGTAGCTCCTTTTTGCAGTGATTACATCAGTAACTGCTCCGAATGAGGGACGTGAAAATTGGGGGCAGCCTAGATCTCGCCTTTCACAAGTAGCTGGAAACTCAGGGAAGTGTTGAATGGAAGCAGGGCACTGATAGTTCAGCACTTAAACCCCAGAGGATTACCTTGCTAAGTGGGCAATATTGTCCCTCCCCCTTTTTGGTGCACTTACTCTCCCAATTTCCCCACTTTTTCTGACCTGTCATTGTCAACAGTGTGCAAATTAGCCTATATGCAGTTTCGCCTTATTAATTTCCTTGCATGTTCCCTGCTGCATTTCCTTCCCTTTGATAGTTGAAACATACAAGGCCATTGACAAGGCAAAGCTACACATACTGGACAGCCATAAGTGCACACTTGAGAGCCTCTGAAAGACCAACTACCAAATAAATAAATAAATAAATAAAAATTATGGCCTCGTTTGCACAAATTCCTGAGGCCGGAAAAAAAATGGGTTGAAAAAAGAATGACAGTCACTCCAAAGTGCCATTTTGGCAGAGTTGGAGAGCCAGTCATTGGCAAGGGAGGCTTGAGCAGGTGTGATTGCAAAGAGTGACTCCATACAACCCACGATAAAATTGCTCTTTTAGTTCGGACAACACAACAACCCATTGTGGTTTAAATAACCCCTACAACAAGCCATGGGCTGTCAGGGTGGTTTGTTGCTCAAAAATAATGGTCTAGGTTTGGGCAACACGACAATCCCCTGGGACTTGTTAACACAATGGGTTGTCATGTCATGCGAAACCAGTCAACAACATAAAGCAGAAACTTACCATTATTTTTTTTAAATAAGAGAGAATATGTGCAGAGATTGAGGGGAGGCGCAAGCCCTACCCCATGCTCATGGGTTTCTCTTCAGACTTTTGTACATTCAGCATGGAATGCACGCAGGGACAGTGAGGATGGGGATTCTGTGGAAACCCCCATCTCCTTCCCCCGGTTTTAGCCCTCGTGTGTTCAGGGAGAATGTCTGAACAGGGCTAAATGTGAGCTGTATTAGTAGCTCAATGCCTTTTAGGCTTCGTCCTAGCCAATGAAAAGTCACTTCCTCCTTGGGCAAGTCTCCAGAGGAAGGATGTTGTGGTGAGGTTACTTCTTTATATGGCCTTAATACATGGGTATATATACCAAGATCACGAGGGCACTACATGGCTGAACTGAGAAAGAATTGTACTTGGAATTCCATAGGAAACCAGAACAATTGCTGGACTATGGATGACATGCACTTACAGTAGAATTTCTAAGATGGGAATTGTAGTAAAGTTTCTGGGATGTTGCAAAAAGCATGAGAACGTGCCTCTTGCTGAAGTTAAAAAAATGTGTTACCTATAGCAACCAAAAGTCAGAATAGCTTATGCCTCTTGATAAGGCAGGCATGCACCACTCCTTCTAGAAACTTAGACTGCCAGTATATAACTTTCTACTAAGATAAAGGGGGACTTCTGGGGAAATAGTTAGTTGATTGTGTAGCATTATAAATAGAGAGAGCATCAAGGCGGAGTTCAGTCACCCTCCCTGCATGGATAGGAGCGCCATCGCAACAATGTTTCTTACTTGCAAATAAAGGAGCTTAGCTTTGAGAATGCTACATGAACTCGTGTGGGTTTTTAGCCATTGACAAAGAAAATCCACATAAGGAAGTATGTCACTAGCAAGAAGCATATCATTAAGAGCAAATTCATGTAGTGTGTGGTATCATTGTGACGGAAGCTGTTCTGTAATTCCATGGGCATGAAACGTTAAAAGTAAACTATTGATTCCTTTTTGAATGGTAAGTTATCCTGAAAGAGATAAATGGGTTTGACATTTTTATAGGGTTGTTTCTTCAAAGAGAAATTACAAAGATTGTGTGTTAATGTGTGGGCATGATCACTCAAGGAGTAGCATTTGAACAAAGTTTAGTATGTAGGGCTCTTGTGGCATACAGAAGAAATTATTCATTTGGCGCTAAAGTGGAGGGAATTAGTTTTATGGGGGCCATTTTTATGCACACCTTTACTACTAATGCTCTGATACACAAGAAAGTAGAATCCAATTGAAAATACTCTACTAGAATTTGTCAAAAGCGTGTATATTGAACACTGGAAAAGCAAACCCAAGAATATTTTATATAGGAATACTGTGAATGCAAAACATTTATACATTTCTGTATAAGGAAGTCAAGTAGGGTCTAATATTTTTCAACTGAAACACAGTATGATGGTCTATACAGTTATAAAAAGATGAAATATACAAGTTGTTTTGCTATTGTGATATAATGCTTCATCAAAATGATGTAATACTTCTTGGTTTATAAAAAATAAAAATCCAGTCATTGTGTTACCTAGGGAATCTTGACATTAAGTCATTAGTCATTTATTTTAACTGTAAAATTATTTACATTTATTTAACTGTAAGCTTGGGAGATTTCAAATTTAAGTTTTCTGGGCAAATAGTACAATGATTTAATACATCACAAATCCTGTGGTTTGGGTGCAGTTTATCTGCATATGTCTTAAAGTTAATAGTTACTATCTTCAGACTCCTCAATCTCTAATGCATCATAACATGCTTACATATTCTGCCACATTTTGATACTGTTCACTGCGCCCACATATCTCAATATATGGTAAATATGCACTGACAACCAACCACATCTTCCAGAATCACATCCCTTCTTGCATAAACATTGGATCAGGATAGGAAGGATTGCAGTGCTAGGGGATCAAGACACCACGATAGTGTATAACTGTCCTCATTCTTCCAGCCATACACAGTTGAAGATGTAAGGTATGGTGGTGGCTGATCAGCCTGGACCCAAAACATTGTGACATGATGTGCTTGACATATGCAGTCCTAGAGTTGAATTTCTAAGAGAACACTTCTGCCCTTCAGCAGGTGCCAGCAAAGTTCTGAAGTCTTTCTGTGTGGTGTGTTATACCGACACAGTCTGCCTGTTTCATCACCTGTTTCACCACAAAGGAGACCTGCTTCGTAACCCAAAAGCCAAAGTCCACAAAGAATATGTGTCTCAGAGATCAGAAATATTTTGAATCGGGTACCTTTACCTATGCTAGAACATGTATCAGTTTTATCAGCATCAGAGAATACACAAAAGTCAAGAAGGGTCTTGGGTCTTTCTTCACTTAGGGGACAATATATGGGTTGAACTGGGAAAGTATGATTTGAGGATACCTTTCGTATAATAAAGCAAGTGTGTAGGTACAACGCATCAGTAATAAGAGGATATTGGTTTCAGGTGGATACATGCCCAACTCTCATAAACAGGATTTTTATTGGCATTGATGGCATGAAAAATAATGATTAAATAATATAGTAATAATATCTTTAAAGAAATGTCAGCAATCATCGAGCAACTGATTCCTAAGATCCCCAAATAGCCATTAAGGAGAAACATGGGGCAATGCAACACCTGGACCTTATCCTATTCTTACCGGGGGGGGGGGGGGGGAGGCAGTTAGTCTTTG
This sequence comes from Anniella stebbinsi, assembly GCA_029215795.1. Classification (NCBI taxonomy): domain Eukaryota; kingdom Metazoa; phylum Chordata; class Lepidosauria; order Squamata; family Anniellidae; genus Anniella; species Anniella stebbinsi. The sequence continues at coordinate 55,835,215 of JARDYH010000003.1, forward strand.
CAAGACATTGGAAAGTTAGCACAGAAATGTCCGTGGACACCTGATACCATAAGATTTGGCACACTTCCATAACAGAGAAGCTAATCCATCAGCCTAGACTTTATAAAGAACAAATTAGTTACCAATGCTTTTTTAATGGTTTGGCATCTTTTATTTATTTCATAAGTAAATAAGAGAAAAGGTGCACACCACCTGCAGCTTACACACAGATCTGGAAAAACTGATAAGCAGTATAATTCCTATTGACTCGGCAGTGATTTGTAAACACTGATAGTGCTGCACATGCAATGTCTGGTTTTGTAATTTGCTGTTGTTGAAATCGGTAATGCAGAATGAAAAATATAGTGTTACACAAGATGTAAGGTATCTTGTGTACATTTAAACAAATTACAATAAAGATGATGATGATGTTGATGATGATTGTTCCAGCTACCTTCTGGCTGCACTGATGGATATTCAGAGAGTCTGCCATATTTGTAAGGTATTGTTCTTTATGACACAACCACACACTTTGTCGTACCGTGTTTTCAAAAGTACAGTAGATACTTCTCAGACAGATGCTTTGTTGATTCAGTCTTTGTTTCCATGGGGCAGAAACGGATTCAATGGAATGTTGATAATTGTGATGTACACTTATTCCTCGTCTTCTATTTCAGATATCAAGTATCAGTCTCATTTCATGATAATTATTTGGTACCTGAACAAGACTTGCTTCAAAATTTTCAGCAAAATCTTTGCATATTTTTATGTGATCAGTTATGGTACCATTCTATCCAACCACATGTTCCTTTTCTGTGAAGGAGTAGGTGTTGGGACATTTTGGAGATCTGCTAGTTGATGGTAGTTTTCACATTTTTCTATGGCCTGCATGACATTTGACTTGTATAACGCAGAGAACATGTTTCCACTTGGAGTTAAGAGAGATCTTGGGAGTACTGAGAACTCTTATTTCCCAAGTGCCTTTTTAAGGTTGATATGTAGCTGACTTCTTATTACAATAATGAAACTAGCTATAAGATTCTCTTTTCAGAGCTTAGCAATTGTGTCCTTCATCTTGAATTTGATATATTTGGAGGAATCTTTAAATAGCTTCAAGGAAGCTCTTTTAGTTGGGTTTAGTGCATCTGCTGTGCTGTACTGATTCTTTCATGTACAAAGTTTCATGGAGCATTTCTCCAATTAGGTCCCTATTAAGAATGCCATGTTGGGTATTTCTTTGCATCAGTATCTTTGTTATGATATTGGCAACCTCACATGATATGTCACGAAAGGTTTTTTCTCATATTCTTGAATGATTTCCTTCATCACTGAAACACTGATGAACATTCTGTAATGTTTGGGTCCTGTGGATTCATTATGTTTCCTTCTTTTTGGTCTGCCTGTACAAATTCTTCATCCAGTCTGGACAGTTCTGAAGCTGTGAGGAAGCATTTACTCAGGTAGCTTCTGAATGGATAATTCCAGCTATTCCTATAAACACCTTCATGCTGATGGAACAGAAAGGGATGCCCCATTTTTTCACATAAAATTCTCCCAATTCATGGCATCCGTCAGGATGGGTGAACTGAAGCTCCTTCATTTCTGTATGGTGCAGTGGACTCAGGCTGTGATGGGTTGTATAAGTGTGTGCAAAGAATTACTTATTAAGTTTGTCTTGGGTTAAAAGATGGAATTTTCCAATCTGCCTAGTAGTTCTCACATGTTGGAGGGCAGACTTAAACTGTCTCATGCAGTTTAGAAGAAACATTGCTGTTCCTTGGCTCTTACTTTCAAAATCCTGCATCTGGTCAACTAGTTATGCCCCTTCTATTGTGCCTGTCATAGAGATGTGAAGGCTCAGGGGGGAAATTCAAAAAAATACAGGAAAATGTGCTTTTCCCTGTTTTTTTTCTCCAGGTTTTTGTTTCTTTCTGAAAAATGGGAACAACTGAACATCTTTGAGTTATGATTTTTTTAGAAATTAAGACAAGTTGATTATATATTCTTACCTAGACTTTACTGCCCCCTGAATGATTTATAAGAACTATGTAGATATCTAGAATACGGTAGTATATGGCTTTTTACTAGTCTACAAGACTGATATTGCTCTTTTTATTCAAAGCTTGAGCACTGCAGATATGCAGAAAAAAAATTGAAACTAAGAAAAACATTAAAGCTTGAGCTTTAATAGCAAAATATTATGTTTTTTTTGGCTCTGTGCCAAACAGTCTCATATTCCTCTGACACTCTTGCTGGTGCTGCCCATAGCCAACATGGTGGCCTTGGTGAGGCCTGCCCAGGCTTCCCTCCTGCTGCTGAGGTTGGCCTGGGGCAACTGGCCAGAGAGGACAGCATCTGCTGAGGAGCCTTATCTGTGCACTGCCCTTGGTCACGTAGGCACAGCAGCAATAGTGTGTCCTCCCCAACTTCACTGAGACCCATCCCAGGCCTACCTGGGATGGGTCTCAGAGGAAGGCCTCCATGAAAGCAGCTGCACAGACAAACCACAGCCAGCAGAGAAACTAGACCTGGACTATAAGCAAGCTGGGCTGAGGCTGACAAGAGGCTGAGATAAAGCCATCTGAGTGCACAAAGGAACACAAAGCACTCTGGGAGTTGTAGTTTTTGGTGGGTGGTGATGAAGGGAAGGGCTTATGAAAGGGGAAAACAAGCCTCAATCCCCTGAAAACCTTTGCATTGGTGCTGGTGAGGGTAATCCTCTGCCAAGGGATGTACAAAGAATTCTGGAAATTGTGATTCTGGAGGTTTACCCTTTCAACTTAAAGAAATGGTAAATGCTCTTTTTAAAAAGGACCTCTTTTTTGTTTTCACCTTTGTCAGTTTATTTGTAATAGATTTATTTAAAAACTGTACAGTTCTTCCAGTCAGAATGGAAACAGGCAAATATATTTTTATTGAATCTTTCTCAGACTACTAGCACCCATGGCAACATGGGATTTACACTAGTGTATCAAGAAGACTTTGTATAGAAAGATTCCCATCATAGTTACTTCTTTATTAAAATTATTAATCTAATGTATCTTTTACCGATAAATATTTAGGGATGTTCCAAGTCATGCTCAATTTCTCAACAAGTGAGTAGAGTCACCATATCATAATAGGGAAGAAAATGTGCATTCTTGACCATTTGGTTTTGTTCTATGGAGTCCTGTGTTTCTTGGCTTGTTCTGGTTAGATGCTGTAGTGATCAATTAAGGTAGTTCTAATATAAAACCCACATGTTAAAAAAACACTATATGTGACTGAACAATATGTGGGTTATCCCACCTATGCTCTTTTTTCAAATAAACTTTGAGACCTGGGTCTATAGCACTCACTGTTACAGTTTTTAATACATTTCTCAGACCTCACTACTAGGGAATGCCTAATTACTGCCACTATAATAAACCCCTCTACCTAAAAGTAGCTCAGTAGCCTGGTTCCTATGGAGTAGGCTACCAATGCAGTCAACTTTTCAAAATGAACAAAAGATAGGATGTTCAGCAATGGAAATTATTTACAAAAGTGTACACAATGTCATTCTTCAAATAATAGGTTGAGACTGCTTAAAGATTCTTAAATTAAATATGGTTGTTACCATTCCTAAACCGTGTCTTTCCCAGAAAAAAAAAATCTCAATAGCTTTTCCCTCAGATCAGATTTCCCTAAGCTCCACCCCACAAACAGGAACAACTTTAGGAATTTCCATAAACTTCCTTACACAAACATTAAGCTATGCTGTACCCCAAACTTCCTCTGCCTCTTGTTCTGGCTTCCAGGATGGTTGCTAAAATTCTTTCTAGTCACACATAAAACAGGAACCTAAAATATGTATAACTTGCTTTGCTTATAAAATTATCATCTTTGGTATATTAAATTTAAATTTCTTTAGATAATAAATATACATTTACTGAGTTTACTTTTTAAAGTTTCTATATCTAATGATAATTTTATGAGCAAACCAAGTTATATATAATATAACTTTAGGAACATAAAGGTTGTTTTATATTCCTAAAGAAGCCTCCCAAAACCTGGCGCCCTCCAGATGTTTTGGACTACAGTGCCCAGCATTCCTGACCATTGGTCATGCTGCTTGAGGCTGATGGGAACTGGATTCTAAAATATCTGGAGGTACCAAGTTGAGAAAGGCTGTCCTAAAGCAACAAAATGACTTTAGATCTGTAAAGACTGCTAAAAAAAATAAAAATAAAATAAGTCTTGCTTATGTTTCAATTTTACCTAACATTTCCAGTTGTGGTTGTTGTTGTTTTGGAAAAAGAAAGAAACCCATTCCTGAAATTTTACATCTCTAGCCTGTCGTACTTTTATGCATCTCTATTTACAATTTTTTCTAGCTATCCTGAATTGCCTGGTGCATAATAACATTTGCACCAGGCGATGTCTCCTATGCTTCAGTTTGGGGATTATAGATTATAAAGTGCTGCTGGGGTTATGAAATATGCTTCCATGGGACAGTACAAGTGCTTGCCCAACTATTTATCAGGCTTTTCATGGAGAGTGCATGCCTGCTTCTCGCCACTGCTAGTTAAGCCAACTTCCCTCAGTCTGTTTCCCAGGACTTTTAGGGAAGAAACTATTGTGTGCAACTCTCCAGCGCAAAGCACCAGTTTGCCTTCCATATGAACTTGAGACAGAAATGTATGGTTTGTTGTACCACACATCCACATCCAAATCCAATCACAGTGATACTGAAGTGCTGTGCTCTCATCAGTACAGTGGAAAGATCAATTCAGATCAACACCTACATGGCATTTTGTTTGCTTAGTATTGCATATCCAGAAGTTGCATGCAGCCCAGGTAGCAGGTTTCTGTGCTCCTGTGCATTTCTCTGAATTTCCTCAACTGAAGTGATACTGTATTCAACTAGAGAATCAGTGGTCTGAGACATTTCTGGATTCAAGCCACCTTCAGAGAACATTTTCTTGCAATCTGTCACATCAGACCTGTCAGGGTGTTCACCTACTGAGGCATTCTACTTAACAGGACCCTGGCATCCAAGTTTTCATGTTTGGCCATTCAGATTGTGAGACTGTGATACATCTTGGTTTTGCACTTTTTTGATGTTAGTACAGAAGGGCTACTCCCTAGAGCTGCAGCAATTGGGCACAGTGATTGTCTACCCATTGTAGTTGTCTCATAGGTTTGTGTGTTTATGCCATTCTTCTTATTCCAGGTACCACATGTTAACACATTCCTATGGCATGCTTCCTGACATACTTCTTATCAGAGAGGACATCCTAGTGGCTGCTGGACCACAACATTCTCCCCAAGGCTGCTGCAACTGCCCTTTAATTTCTTACATACTGCTTATTAGCGCCCGGACAAAAGGAGCAAAGAGGGAAGGCGGGGGGGGGGGGGAATTCTGTGCATTTTTGCATCTGAACCTGCCATATTTGGCAGGGAAGGAAAACGGGTGGGGCTGTGTTTTGAGGAGTGGGGTCGTGGCAGCATCAAGGACTGGCAGGAACAAGCATTAGCATTTTTCTTAGCACACAATTTCAGCTCGGGAAAATGATCTGAGCACTCCCAGTTTGGGGAGAGGTTGTATCAGTTCTGAGGAGAACTCTTAGAAGCTGCCTATCCCTAATTTTTTTTTTTTTTTCATAAGTAGTAAAAAATACCAATTATTACTAAATTAAATTAGTAAAATTACTCCAAAATGGCAAAATAAAAAAGATCAAACCAATACATTTTTATTGAAACAACACACAACACACTCCTGTAGTAAGAAAGAAGTTTAACGTTCTATGCACATAGGGTCACTAAATATGGACATGACAGCCCCCACTATTACAGTAGAATAAAAGTGCAGATTCAGTATTACTAATCATTTTATTTGTAGTACCTGCTTTCTAAGTATGAGATTTCTTTTGTTAATTGTTACTAAATGTTGTGAAGGCTTTACACATGAGGGATGGGCAGAGGGTAGATTAGGATTTTCTGGTGGATCTCTCAAGTGATTTGCAATAGATTGGTAAGTATTTCTGACTGTTTAAAAATAGCAACAACACAATGCCCACCCACCCATAATTATATTCCTGAAGTATAATTCAAACTTAGAACTCTGGGTTGTTGGGGGATGAACCCAAACTTTGAAACCACCATGTGTGAACAGGGTCTTTGTGAGCTCCACGCCACCCTGGTACTCAAAAGCAAATTCCTGGGTTCGAATTCTTTAAATCTAAGTGCATATCCATTTGCGCCAGGCTCCAATAGGTGAGTCTCAGATTTCTTGTAAATAAACTAACAAAATACATCCCACAAGCCTGAAGTCTGATCACTTTCAAAAGGAAAAAAACAACAAACAATTTTTTAAAGCAAGTTGAAATAAACTAATACCTTCTAGCCCTTTTGGAAGAAATAAATATGGCACAATTAAACAGGTTTATGCAATTAGCCCCTTTTTTAGGTTAGGTGACTTCACTTGTGAAAAATTGACTAGAAACTATCTAAACTGGTTTCATACATGATCTAATGTAATACGAAAACCTGCCAGTCAAAGCTGGCAGCTTTAAAATACCTATTTTATCCCTTTGAAAAGGAGCAGTAGTATCTCCTTTTTAAAAAAAAAATGAACAAATGAACATCCTGGTTCTGTTATTATGGTTTTTAGTAGGTTTTAAGTAAAATCACCACTATTGTTATTATTTTTCAAATAAGGACATGGTTGTTTTGACCTTTTCCCACAAAGGAGAGAAGGAATCTTTTCATGCTATTCAAGTCCAAACAAATAGACAGCTATTGTAAAGGGTGTATGGTGAATGTTCATTACAAAGTTCTGTATGATTTATTAGAATTTGATGTTTGAGCCTTTCAACTTCTGTGACTTTCTACAGAGTCTGAGGATTTCTTTCTTTATGCTTTTCTGATGTAGTTACATCATAGAAATCATGTGTAATTTCTATACTTTAAAAAAATGTATTGAAGTGCCATGGTAGCAACAAAATAATCAAGGTTAAATCTTATTATATCTAAAAGCAATATTTATTCCATGCATAAAATATTTGAAGATAGAAATATATATAATCTTGCTGTCCAATTATAAATATATAATCTCAGTGTCCAATATCTCTTCATTATTACAGTTTGCTGAAAATATGGGGGATACTTTTTGAATACTGTTTAATGTTGCATTTACAAGTTGTTTATGCAACAACCTGCATTCTAGTGTACAAAGGCATATAGTGTTATCACTTTCCAACAGGAGAACACATTCCAGAAGTGTTACGAAGTAGTTTGTGGTACAGAAGCTACATCCTGTAACAGGATTATGTACAAGCTCTCTCTTAGGGTGCCTCTACAAGAGCGATTTAAAGCTCTTTCAAGGCGCATTAAAAATTTGACCTCTACAAGAGCGGAGCGCAAATCGGGGGTCGAGGTGCTTTTTCTATGTGATTATGCGCATTATCGAATGCGAGTTAAATAGCAAGTTTTAATTTACCGTGGCCGTTAAAGCGCCTTATGACCATGTAAACAAGCGATTCTCTGCATTAAACACCTCTAAAGCGTGTTTCATACAACCGGTAAGGCATCCTGTTATGCGCTTAACCGCCTCCCGCGTATAGTGATTTGCCGTAAAAGCGATTACGAGAAGATGCGCATAATCGGACTACCAGGCGTCAAAACAAATTCTTGTAGAGGGGACCTTAGTTATGGAATTGTGTTTTTTTCATTTCCATAATAAAAACCCTTCCTTTCTCTTTTAAAATTGCAACTCATTACATGTGTTTCAGTTAACATAACATTTTTATTATGGTCTTCAGCAAGTCGAACACATAGCCTATTTGTGCCTGCATTCCACTGAAATCTAGCATAGACAAGCATAATTGTGCACTGTCTAATGCCCTACATTTCACACATAATTATGCCATTGGATGAGAATTTTTTTTAAAAAATGCCTTAATTAACAATTGATCCAAATGTATCAATGTTTGAAAATAAAAGCAGAGTTAGAGACTGAGTTGGATTCAAAAGTACATCCCCTCCTCCCCACTGCAGTCCTTTGCACTCCCTACACCTCCACTCACACAAGGGGTCTCTATCTGATTTTTGGAGATTCCCCCCTTTCACTGCAGGCCTCCATGAGACCATCCACACTTTCCAAGAGGGTCCTCTGAGCCTCCGGAAAGGCTTTTAGGTGAGTTCCCACAACCTTCTGCTCATGCAATCTTTTGGATCCAACCCATAGACACTTAGGTCCTTTCCACGTCAGGCATTTTGCCTGGGATGGCCCCCGCCTGGTCCCTGTGAGTCCAAATGCTGCATAGGGACTGCCGGGGGCGGGGGTTGGCCACGGGATTTTCCAGGGATAACAGAAACCTTGAAAATCCTGATTTTTCCTCGATCCCAGGAAGTTCCTGGGACTGCGGAAGATGTGGCCGGCTGCCCAGGGTGCTCCTGCGTGGCTCCAGTCCATACCCATCAGGGGAGGGAGGGAAATCCATTTTGCCATCCTTAGGATAGTGGGGGGAGGGGGGTGATTTCGCGCAGAGTTTTTTTTAAAAAAAACTTACTGTTTCGCTGGAGCGCTTGTGCGCTCTTCTCGGATCTGTTTTTTTTTTAAAAAAATGGTGGCCACAATGGCCTGGGAGAAGCCTGGGTCATCACATAAATGGTCTGTATTAGGGCGACGATCCTGGAAGCAGCTACTTCCGGGATCGCCCTCCCTCCAGCCCTCTACACCTCTATGGTGTAGAAAGGGCCATATTCTTTGGTAATTTGATACTTGTGTAGTGCAATCCTATGCAATATGGGGATTACTCCCAATAAATGTGCATTTAGCGTTGCGGCATTAAACCAGAATAAAAAGACTATATGTGTAAAAATATTTTAGCTATTTCAAGTTCACCTCACACTGATGCAGTTTCAGAGTGATCTCTGTTTAAAAGGAATATGGCCTTTCCAACAGTAAACACATAAAGATGTATGGCATTAAATGGGGATTCTGATCTATAAAAACCTTCCAGAAGAGAAGATACTCCTTCAGAAGATTGGTATTACATTTCAAACATCCATCTAACAAAACTCACAACGGGGACTCCTTTTCCCCATTACTTCATTGAAGAAAATCTTCAAGAATATGAGGGAGAGTTTGAACATAATCCCCTCATGGCAGAAAGCCTTTCAGGATTTACAGTAGACTGTCACTTGTTATTACAGTACAAAGCTGTAGCAACCAATTTGTAGAATGTAGCCTGGCCGAGATCCAGAGCAAGGAAAAGAAATCCAGCACAACCTCCTCTAGTGGGCTCCCTGTGATATCTTTAGAGGGAATGAGGAGCTTCGAGGTGCCATATCCTGGTATTTTTCTTATTTTGGTGGTGATTCTTAAATGGGCTGGTAAGGCTGGTACAGGGAGGCTGCCGGAGTCTTGAAATCTCTGAAAGTCTCCATGGACAAGCATCACACACATTCTTGCATCGGGTCACTCTCAAGAAAGAATTAAGTCTTCAGAAGTGTCATATTGTACACTTCTCAAAGTGTGCATACTCTGAAGCTAAATGAGGGCCTCCAGACGTTATATGAAATGGAAGGGAAGGGAAGAACATAAGTTTTTTCTAATCTCCTTGAATGTCTGTGACATTTCAGGAAGAGCCCTCTATGCAATCATTTCCAAATTCTGCCAGCAGGAGTGCCCCTCCTTACCCAAAGGTAGCTATAGTTTCATTAGTAATTGAGGACAGTGAAGATACTAAGCATTTTTGGTTATTTATGCAACACAGCAGTAAGGTAAAGTAATCCCTGCACAACGACCTCTTGCCACATACTTGTTAAGTACAGGGGCAGTTCTTTTATTAGGACCTAGCAATCCTGATAAATTCTGCATCCACCACAATCTCTAGGGCAGAAGATTAATCTTATTCTCATCCTTTCTGGTTTGCCTTTTATCCTTCAGCTACTGAAGTTCTGCTGGGCTTCTCACATATCAGTAGCCTGGATCACAAACACACGCACAAACATACACACATCCATTTGCACTGACTAGCATCTAAAAGTGCTATTGCTATTGATGCTTATTATTATTATTATTATTATTATTATTGTTGTTGTTGTTGTGCTCATACTTAAGAACCCATGGTGCTGGACACTATCCAATGTCTGCATCCATTCTCCCCCACCCATGCAATGTACATCTTGATTATCATATAAATGAAGTGAAAGGAATTGCTCATGGATAAATACTGTTTTCAAATGAATTAGTTTTATTCACATCTTGATAACTTTTGATATATGTTCTTAGAAATATATGTAATAGTTGATCAGTGACTGCTATGATCCCAGCTATTGTTAGCTTGTGTTTTTTCCTCTTGATACCATTAGAAACTTGAACACTGAGAATGAATGTGGAGCATGTATGGATTAGACAAAGGACAGCACAAAACAAGACAAAGAAACAGATTGAAATCATCAGGGCGGGCACCAATAAGTATGATATCATAATAGTTCAAAAATCTGACCCAAACTCTTTCTTATACCTTACATTAGAAAGTTGGGATTTTTTTAAAAAAATCACTTACATAAAGGAGGATACGATTCATATATAGCCTTCCAGGGCCCTAAGCTCTAAAATACTGCCACTTAATGGCACATTAAACAGCAAAAGGATAAGATGCATAGGCTCTGTGATTGCTTCTTTTCACGTAATCACTACGGATTTTTTTATAACTTTTCTATTCTATGAAATTGATTCATTTTTCCCCTCTTCTGCCAACTATGAAATGGATTTCTATTTCCTTTTTTGTATATTGTCATTCAAACAGACTGTGCCACTTCAGCTGTGATATACGTTTAGTAGCCAAAGTGACAAAAACAGTTACGAGAAACAGCATATACCGCTTGCTAAATGAATTTCCTATCTGCTTTAGAATAATGCAAAAGTACCTGAATGCAACTCTGTGTGCCTTAAAGGTGATTTGTTAATATGAGCATGTCAGAACTAAAAGGGGTGGTGGTGGTGGCGGCAAAAGATGGCCATGAGAATGTCAACTTCTCAAAACCTGATATCCTATGACTTTGCCAAGATCACTAGAAGCTCTTTGTGCTATCAGCAGAAGAGCACTTAAAGGAAGAGTCATAATTTCTCTATTGTCTTTCTAAAACTAACATTGATGTTGTTGTTTGGGTGTGAATCTGAATTTTAAACTGCAGTACTATACTGGGCATGAGCTAGAGTTTTACAGATTTAGGGTGCAATCCTATGGGGTTGCGCCCTGGGTGCTCATAAGCCTCCAAACCCGGGGAGACCTATGAGTATCCTATTACAGGACACCCTGCATTTCTGGCTTGATGGCTGATTTTGGCGGTCTAGCAAGAGAACTTTTGAGCCGTAGAGAGAGGGTGAGGCCGAAACATGTATAGGAAGCTTTGTAAAAGAGCTTCAGCAATATCTTCCCTCCCCACCCCTGGGAACGCCCCCTTTTCGCTGTCTCCAAACATGTAGAAGAAGCTGCCGCAGAGAGAACCATGTTGGCTAAGAGGAGATGGGAAGGGAGTGCGGTTTCTGGGGTCCAAAATCGGAGTGCTGGCTCTGACTTCAGTTCCCAGAAACCAAAAATCCTATGGACAGTGTCTAGCAAAAGTAGGATTGCTCTGTTAACATATTTGTTACTGTAAAAATAATTTAGCCTGTCTCTGGACTAAGTGAAATAAGTTGCATTCAATGATGTGAGGCTAAATATAAAATTAAGCTGCTTCAACCTATCTTGGTGTTCTCAAGGGTTTTTATGTTATCCTTTCACTTTAGAAAAGTAATAACACACTTCTTTCTTTTCCTACTTAAAAAAAAAGAACAACTTTCTTAATATTCATTTTTCAGAAGCAGAAATAAAAGTTTAGCACAACTAATCAATTTCCTAAGGTCAATTGTGAAAAAAACAGTTCAGGAAAACACATGAATGCTTTACGAGATTCTACTGGGAGGAAAGTTTATTTTTACCTGATTTGTTAGACACCCATATAATTGCCTCTGATGAGATGTGGCTCGTATTTCCTACTGCAATTGTTAATGGAATCTGCCACAAGTAGCTGCAAGACAAAGGAGGGGGATCTAAGAACAAAAATACTGAACTGGTTCTTCTTACTTAACAGCAATCAGGGATTACATCAAAGGAAGCAAACAATTTCAGAAGCATAGTGAAGATTTTGATTCTAACAAGTTACTTTGCCTTTAAAATGAATTTGCTATTGGCAACAGATCAATGAGAAAGTCATTCATCTTTCAAAAGAGATATTGATGTCTTTTTACATACTATAATTACAAAATAGTTTCTAATAAAATAAAGTAAGTTACAAAACAGAGAGGAATTATTTCTTATAGCGAGGAACATAACAGAAATTAATTTAAGAAGAGGATCTAATGTGAGCATATGTTTTGGTTTAAGTGACAATATAGATTTCTAGTAATGCCATTTTTAGTATCTTCTTTAAGGCTTCTGACAATAAAATTCCATCCTCAACCACTTACAGCCTTGTACGATTATTCATATCTCTGTAAATCAAATGTAAAATGCTGCAGTTTCTACCCATTTTACCCAGATGGAACAAACTGGAGCAATCAAGTTCCAGTATATCAATGGTACAAAATTCATATATGAATAATGGAGCAAAGCTTATATTGTAATTTGTTACAAGAATGGCTTTATATTGAATACCTGCCGGGAGAGATCCGTGAACTTACCAGTCTTCAGGAATTTAAACGATCTATAAAGACTGCCTACTCAGATGAATTTTAAGTGTTTTATTGGTGTTTTATTGGTATTTTAATGATGTATTGGTTTTGTGTATTTTTGGTCAGTTTTGTGTGTTTTATGATGATGTTGTTCCCCGCCTCGATCCGGGGGGAGAGGCGGGTAATAAATATATATATATATATATATATATATATAATGATTCCTACAAGATGAATGGCAAGCTGCATCCTCAGAAGTAAATGATAAAAAGAATCAAATCCAGCCACAGCAATCATTCCCCTCCAAAGATGGCTTTACAAGGGGGTTGGATAAATTCCTGGAGGAGAAGGTTATCAGTGGCTACTTGTCCTGATGGCTATATGCTACCTCCAGTATCTGAGCCAGTAATCCCATATACACCAGTTGATGGGGAACATGGGTGTGAGGGTGCTGTTGCACCTGTGTCTTGCTTGTGGTTCCCTGGTCAACAACTGGTTGGCCACTGTGTGAGAAGAATGCTGGACTAGATGAACTCTTGGTCTAAACCAACATGGCTCTTCTTATGTTCTTATGTAAAGTTGCAGCAAACAAATACATCGATGCAACTAGTAGTTGCACAAATACAGTAACAAATATATTGTGGTCTAATGCTTATTTAGACAGACTTTCCCCAGACAAGGCTCATTTTTATACAATCTTTATAAACGATATTATCTATTGTAACTCTGGAAGCATTAAAAATGTTCATAGGAGTGCTGAGGGTTATTATTTCAGATTTTAGTGTTTGTGTAGAAGAGATTTCAATAGTTTTTCTTGGCGGGCGGTTGGGGTGGATTTTCAGCAAAGTTCAAAAGCCCATTTTATTATATATGATAAAATTGCAAAAAGCAGTTTATTTTAAGACCATTTTGGTAATTATTTTATACCTCATAATTGTCAACAAACATACACATGTATTTTTTTAAGCAACTGATTTGTACTTTTTGCATGCATATCTAGTTCAGAGACCCATTCCATTGTCCATGACAGAAGTGACTTGAAGTGTAGTCATAGTGCATATAGCTAGAGATATGGGTGCTTCTGAAGAATAATCACATTTGAAGTTAGGGAGGGTGACTTCCTCTTGCTCTCCTTAAATTGTGCTTTTGACCATCCCCCTCCTTCCTTCCTTCCTTCCTTCCTTCCTTCCAAACCCACATATGCCCTGACTCACAATTGGCCCTAAATTTCCCACTACCCCCCCTCGTGCCACCAACACAATGCCTACAGGCAAATGTAAACCCAATAGGTCCCTTCTCACCTCTACTGCTGTATAGTAGGAATATTTGGGAATACATAACTCCTGATAGCAAGAAATATGCCGCACACAGGTGATACTGTACAACTTTGAATTGCATAAGTAAAATAGAGGCAGAACAACATCTTTGAAGCTAACATAAGACTCCCAACCCCATATACTACAGATGTTGAAATGACATTTACAGGGGAACATCTGTGGGTGAGAGACTATATTTAACCTGTATTGGGTTTTTTTAAAAACCATCTAGGCTACAAGACTATATAAGCATGCAAAATAAGCCACCGGGGTAGGGGGAATAGTTGGGATACATTCATCTGTAATGGAGAATCAGAAGATATGGAAAGATACGTCCACTGATTCTGCATTATAAAGGACCCACACCACCCCTACATTAGGGTGACCAGATAAAATCCAGGTCAGGGCGCATGTAACTTTAACAGTTGTAGAGAAAAGGGAATTTCAGCCAGTGTCATTTGTATGCAATTAGTTCCTGGTGAAATTCCCTCTTCATCACAACTGTTAAAGGTGCAGGCACTATACTAGAGTGACCATATACAAAAGAAGGCAGGGGCCCTGCACCTGTTGTGATGAAGAGGGAATTTCATCAGGAACTAATTGCATACAAATGACACTGGCTGAAATTCCCTTTTCTCTACAACTGTTAAAGTAAAATGAGCCCTGACCTGGATTTTATCTGGTCACCCTACCCTACATTATTCCAGAAAACACAGGTTTGGGAACAAATGTTTGGTTCGGTAAAGTGTTGTTCTGCCAAGTCATTTTTTCCATTTATTGCAGCCTTCCCCAACCTGGTACCCTCCAGATATTTTCTACATCAATCAGTCAGGAATTCTGGGAGCTGTAGTCTAAAACACCAGTTTGGGCTAGCCTGATACATTATAACAGATTTCTTTGTATTATTAGTACAGCTAAGAGGAAACTAATTAACCTTGCTATTGGGAAATGTTTTCAATAGCAAAAAGGACAATTTCAGTCTTTGACTATTTCTCTTTGTGTCAAAGAGAAAAATATATAACCATATGATTCACACACACCCTGCCCTCCTTGCCAAATGGAAAGGATAATGGCAAGTCAATTGGGATTCACAGAAAAGAAACAAGGTTATTAAATTTATTGAGAGGTCAGTGACTTTGGATTATTAGGAAGGGCTGAAAGAGCTAACCACTCAGTATATTAAAATACAAAGCTGTAAAAGAGAAGACATGATCACATATTGGTATAGCTGGAGTTTTACTATGGCTGCAATTCAGAACATGGTTGTGTGTTTAAACTTCATTGATTATACTGGTTTGCAGCCCATCTTTTATTGCTACTTTAAGAATTAAAGTAGAGATTAAAAAAATATGTCTGCAATAATGTCCACACTTCAGCACACCATCATACATCCTGACTAGAAACACTGGCTGGTGAATCCACTAACAGTTCTTAATTTTTGGACTGATAGCCATTACACACACACACACACACACACACCTGTAAAAGCCTTTTGCCCTACCTTTTACTTTATGTAATGTATTATTTTCCTATGCAATCCTATACAAAATACATTGTAGAGATTACAAGATTTGGTGGAAGCCCAGCTATGCCAGCAGAACTTGAGACACACTTCTGGAATGACTGAAACACCGGCGAGAAACCTCAGATTCACAGGCAGAATAGCTAAAATGTGGCAGAGTTGTGGATACGATGTTGATGGCACAAGGGAGAAGCATATTTACACAGTATGCTACACTTCTCCAGACTACAATGACAACCGTATCAACAGCAGTACTTTACACTAGCCCCAGTCCTGGGCTGAAGGATTTTCCACCCCATTGACTACAAGTTTTGTTTTTAAAAAAACAACCATCTCTAAATCAACAACCTACTCGCTCATGTTGCCATGACAAAGCATTATGAATGGCGTAATGCCTCACTGAACCGCAACACACCAGTCTATAAACCCCATACAGGGAGACCACAACTCAGATGAATAAAGTGTACAGCATGGGGCTATATGACTTTGGTCCCATCCCATGCATGTTTGATGGTCCCAAGGCAAAACTTTGTTGAACTAAATCTCCAGAGAAAGCATATTTTGAACACAAATAGCCTGTCCTCACAACACAGATAGGATCTCCGGAGGAAGCGCATTGCTAACACTTCTCTCCCTAGAACTCCTTTAAACCAGCAGGATTTTTTTTTTAATGATTGAATAGTTACTCTGCCTCAGGACTCCAAACACGAGTAATCAACTGCAACCCACACTCCACTCCTACAACTGGGTCTGACAAGGCAGAACACCCCACACAAGTCAGCAAGGAAAGGGCACCACTTGCTGTGAATATCTTCCACCGTCACACTTTGCTATATGTGAACACAGTACCTTGTCTGACTGTATTGTTGTAACACTCTTGGACCACAACAGTGGGGAGCAGCATCTCCCCCACACAGAGGAGGCATTTATCCTCACGCACAATTTGCCTCCTTGCTAGTAAAGCCATTGCCAGCCAGCCATGAGTACAGTTGCCTTTGAGAATCACAGCCTGGATGCCGGAGCAGCACACAGCCACTGAACACAGTGTTTCACTACAGTTGCCAACCAGTCTATACAGTCACTGTTGCCAAGGAAAACAAAGAACACCAGCCATGAGAAATTGCTAGGTTTGTTATCCGACCAGGAGAGGTATACCACATTCAGAACTGCGAAGTTCATTATGCATTCCTTGAAAGTGTAACTGGAACAAAGACTTGATCTATATTATCTATATTGTTTATGAGCTGGGAACTTTGCCTTCCGTACTCTACTGCCTAGGTGTAATCAAACTGTTTTTGCTGTTTATATCTTTATTTTAATTGTTTTAATTTTAATTTACTTCGCTATATGGAATTTAATGGATTGGTGTTTCCTTTTGGAAGTGTATGAAGGCCAATAAACTATCTTTCTTCTTCTCCTCCAGTATCCGGGGGAGGCATATACTCAGAGCCATTGCAGTCCCCGCCCATGAGAGTGGGGAAGGCTGAGGGATGAGGGAGAGCACTCAGGTGACTCCATTCCCTTTTCTCTCAAAGACTTGCCTTCAGATCCAGGTACTATGCTGACTATTGCTGGTTACTCTGCCCACTCCTCCCTTTGCTCTTCATAGGTACAGGATCCATCCCATATACCCTGTTCCATGCAGGCTATGAGGGAGTCCCACCTCACATTGAGAAGCAGTGAACAAGATGTTCCCGGCTGTTCCTTTATGGGATTGTTAATCTCCTTGCTCTTGGAAGGCTCCTGTACTCTTACTGGCTCCATGACAGACACTTATGAAAGATCAGTGCTGGGTAATGCGTGGGCCACATGTGTCCCCTGTCCTTCTGTATGCCCCCCCCCACTACTCCCCTGATGCTGCCACCAAATTTGATGTGGTGACAGTAGTGTCAGCAAAAACAAAATAAAAAATAGCAGTTTGCCACCTAAATGTGGTGGTGGCAGCAAAAAGAGTCTATTTAACTTCAGAACAAAGCTAAAGAGGTCCTTTTTTTAGTGCTGCTGTGCCACCAAATTTCAGTGGCAAATTGGCAGGGGAGTGGCGTTGGTGGGTTAGGGGTGTGGTGTGAATTTGCCCCCAAACTTTACCCGACCCTGAACCAGAGGAAAGTGTTTCTAACATAGAACTATTGCCACAAGGGATATTGGACCTGCTACCTGCTGTCTGTCCAGCAACTGCCCAACTGGGGTGACTGTATGCCAATTCCACACATGTGCCCTGATGCTCTACAATAAAGGCTTTGCAGTGCTACATGTGATGTTTACTGCTAGGGAGGGGTAGATAGGGATCCCTTTCAGACCGCATAGTTTGTTCAGGACAAAGACTGGACTGTGAAAAGTGGACAGAATGTTTGATGGGCTCAGGCCAGTAGCTCCTCCACTGTCTGATCACCACGGTTTCCTGGACTGTAAAGAAGCAGGTCTTTCCAGCTGCAAAAGTGTCATAGCTGTTGCGGCCAGGACGTACAAGGCAGTCAGCTTGGATGGGGTGGGGGAGACAGAGTGATGAAGGGGGTGGAGCTAAAGAGGCAGGGGGCCAATGAGTTCTGCTGGGATGCTACCCAACATGTCTGGCCAATCAGGCAACATAGAGGGGGTGATGGGACATGTGGGTTGCTGGGTGGGGGTGTCTGGCCCATGCCATACCCATATCCCTTGTGCTCCTGGTGTCTATGACTGGGTCTTGGGGCTGAAAGAAAATAAATGCTCCATGATGTGTATGAACATCCTTCCTGTGAGCTGTTGTGGCCGCACGATTAGGGAGTGCCTCTGTGGAGCTTACAGCATGGGTCTGATTCCTGGGAGCTCCCTCTCTTTTTGACCATGATATTTCCCCTCCAGGTATGCAATAGCCAAGTGGTGGAATTTCCCCCTTTGTGGGGCTCAAACTTCTGCTTCCCAGTAACACAGAAGTGCGCCCACCGGAGGCTGCTGGTGCTTTCAGTGTGTGGCTGTGACTCCCCTTTTCGCCCTGATGCCTGGCCCCACTTGCCTTTCCTCCCAGATTTTTTTTGTTAACCATTGACCCAGAAAGCCTATGTTTGCTTTGCAGGCATCCTGTCCAGGGACCTGTGTGGCCACTCCTCAGGTTTCTAACCTCTTCTTATAGAGGCGCCTGGGGACTGGCTGTACCGTGGTTTCTGGGGTTGATGGACTGGGGGTGCTATGGTGCTGTGTGTTGTGTGTTGTGATACCAGGGTGTGTGCTGGGGTTGTGTACCCAACCACATGGCTCCCTTCTGTGACATCACCTGATTGGTAGGCCTTGGTGGTGTTTCAGGGCCTCTGGGATATATTTGTTATTTTCCTCACTTTTTATATTTTCTGCTGGTGTGCTTTCTCCCTCCTCACCTTGGTTGAACTCCATCCCTCAGCATAAAATCGTAAAGGATTGGTCTGATAGTGCACTGCTTGTGAGGTAAAGATATAAATTGGTGCAACACATTATTCAAACTAGAATATTTACAGGAGAACAAGCTTTGTTGAGGTCAAATCAGCATATCTTCTGCAAAAGTGAGTCCTGCTTTATTTTCCTGAATCTTTGTCAAAAAATAGTCAGATATTATATAATTGGGCTTCCAAATGCTTTTGGCATATTTAGCAGGAATAGGGTAAGAGGACAGTTCTTCTTGTGGATTGGTAATTGGTTAAAACAGGAAATGGATGATAAGAGGGAAGTAAGGATTTGTAATTCACTTAGAGTCAAGGATGTGTACTGAGTTAGCCAAGTTTTTGGATAATGCTTCTAAATTATAGAAGTTGGTGGAAACCAAACAGATCCTGTAAAGAGTCCCCACAGAATCCAAACTGGGTGAATAGGCAACAAGTAACAAATCAGTTTTCAATATAAGCAAGTACAAAGTGATGCATCTTAGGAGGGTATCCTAGTTTGACATGTACTTATACACTGATAGGATCTGAACTGGCAGTGACTTTATTGGGACAAAGATCTTCAGGTCACAATGAATAGCTAAATTAACTGTGTCTAACAAAGCTGCTGAAAGTGGGTTAAATGAGAGCAAAGTAAATGTGGGAAAAATTGAGAGCTATATGAATAGCTACTATAAATTATTAAAGAAATATTAAAACTTCACGAGGGTAGAATTCTTGAAAACACAACAGCGCAGCAAACAAAACAGAAAGAAGTATCAGCAATTCCCAAATAATCATTGTATGACACTATAACAAATTCAGTTCTCTTAATGGTTCCTGTTCCCTTCACCTACATTTTGAAGACTAATTAACCTTTGCCAGTAATGTAAGCTTATTACAGTAATGGTTTTCGAAGTTTCTAAAAAAGAAGAAGCCTAGAACAATGCAAAACCGTAATTTTGTTAGAATATTATTGCTGTAGCTGATGAGTATTTTTGCATTAAAGTATAAACACTATGGCCCTAATCCAGCAACAGATGCGGATATCCCTGTATGTGCATAGCTAATCTCTGCAAAAGAGGCATTTAGCCAGTAAATAGGGTTCAGATTACCTTTGCAACTTGGATGGTTGCATGCCTGAAGCTCTCCTGCTAAATCGAAATTGGTTTTCCCTTTCAGATTGTTACTCTCTGCAATCTGCCCCCAAATATTTCTTTGCTTTTCATTGAAGCTGCTCTATTTTTCACTCTCCCCAACTTCTTTTCTACTTCAGAGACCATTTTCTTCCACATTTTCTGCTTATTAGAGCACAGCCAAGCAAATTACTACTTCCTATTTATAATAAGCACTTCGATAAATATGAATACTCAATAGCAATGACATAAAATTCTAGTATACACTGAAAAAGAGGATTGCAATTAATACAATCCCCTTGTTTAAATCAATAATAAGTGTATCCTCATGAAGGAAAACTAAATTGGGGTCTTGGGTCTCATAAATTTTAAACTTCAAGGCAAGCAATGTCAAATTAGAGAGATAGACAAAGTAAACTCTGAGGCACTGTTTGCTTATTTATTGTTTTTCATCATCAAGATCAAGGGAGAAGTAAAACTAGAGTTCAGTTACTGCCTGAAACTCATGGTTATAGTTCTTTTTCATCATGGTGAAGTACATACATAAGATCATTAACCGCAGAAGAATAGACAGACATTCTAACCTTATGGTTAAAATCCTTTTAAAAGAATTTTGTTTTCAATTATTGTTTTGTTCCCTTGTAACAAGATGTTTACCTAATCCAGAAACAGGAAGGAAGTCATATAGAGTTCATCAGTATGTGGATAACACTCAGCTCTACCTCTCTTTTGCATAAACTCATCTTAGGGAAGCTGTTGAACTCCTGAACTGCTGGAGGCAATGGGGATGGATGAGAGTGAAGAAGCTTAAGCTTAATACAGACAAGACAGAGATACCGTGATTGGGGAAACTGAATACAGATGGAAGATTGCAACTGGTCTTAGATGGGGCTGAACTCCTCCTGAAAGTGAAAATTTACAGTTAGGAAGTTCTCCTGGACTCTGTGTTAGTGAAGGAAGTTCAGGTGATTGTGGTGCTTTCTATCGGCTTAGCCTGGTATGCCAACCGTGACCTTACCTAGAGAGGATGGATCTTCTTCGAGTTACACATGCACTAGTGGCATACAGGCTGGGCTACTATAACACAGTCTAATTGGTATTGCCTTAAAATGGTTCAGAAACTATAACCAGGTTCTTGATGGTGACAGGAGGTCAGATCATATTACACATATATTGTACCATTTGCACTGGTTACCAGTATGATTCTGGGTCCAATTTGACCTTTAATGCCCTAAATGTTTTGGAAACAGGTTATTTAAAGGACTACTTTTGCTGTGGTGGCCACACATTTGTGGAACTCTGCTACAATCAGAATGTGAAAGGTTCCATTATTATACATCTTTAAGCAGGTATTGGAAACCTATTTCTTTACTGCAGCTTTTTAATAATTTGAAGGATTTTCATTGGGCTGCTGCTTTATTTTGGTATCACCTGTATTATTGGTCTGAGTCTGTTTTAATTTTATTGCTGTCTACCACTGTTTAGTGTTGTGTGTTTTCAGATTTTCAACTACGATGTTTTTATATTGGTGTAAATTAATTTAATTTCAATATTATTGTAAGCAAACTTGAAAGAAAGCTTACAATAAAATGTTTTAAGTAAACAAACACAAACAAATAAAATGTGATTAGCATTTGAGTGTTAAATTGAATGTGATGTCACACTAGCCATTACAGGGGACAGAGTAGGAATGTGAAATGCAGGGTTGCTCTCTTTGATAGTGGCTACTCATTGTGCATGACACAACAGTGCTTCATGGGTTAATTTATCCACGAGGAGCTGTGATGTGTTCTCAATGCCATTATGAACATGCAAGCCCCAGCTGGGGTTTGCCATGGCTTGTCATGTCATCCAAACCTGGGTGGGGGTTATTTGAGAGTTAAACAACTCTCACATAACCCATGGTCTGTTTTAGGGTTATGTGAAGGTTATGTAACCCTCAAATTATCCTTCCTCCAGTTCGGACAATATGACCAATGGCATCCTTCCCCCCCAAGTTGGGGCTTGCAAATTCATAATGGTGGACAGCATGTGCTGCAGCACCCCAAGAGCTAATTAACCCACAGTAGGCTGTCATGTCAACAGAACCAGGTCATTTTGTGTAACTCCTGGCTTCAAACTAAGATAGAACAAGGCAGCAATCTTAAGCCTACATGTTTGGTGATGTTATATTTCCTGAACAATGTGAATGATCTTCAGAAAAGGAGAATTTATTCCATGTTGCATTTGTCTGTATATTTACAAAATAAAACACAAAAGAACATTTTCGCTCAAGTGATATTTTGTATGTAGAAACAGATTTCTACACAAAGCTTGTGGGCCAGGAACTGTACCATTAAAAAAAACTGTATCAGCATGCTTTGGGAGAAAACATTTACCTGGAAAATGAGTTAAAATCTAATAAAATGAAAATAAATAAATAAATAAATAAATAGGAAACTGAGAAGAAACTCTACACCAGCCTTTCCCATTGGCCATGCTAGCTGGGGATGACGTGAGTTGTTGTCCAATGCATCTGGAGGGTGATAGGTTGGGGAAGGCTGCTGTATACCAAACAATGAACAATCTGAGGAGATTGAGGAGATGCAATATTAGCACCCCAGCAAACACCTAAACTGGGGGTCCGAAAATCTGATATATCCGATAGTTATTGGCCATATGGATATCGGATCTGATCAGATAGGGCCTCCTTAGAAAATAATCATTATCGGTCATCGGATGTCCGATAACATCCTTATCGGTTCGCTATCGGACATCGGACCGATACGATACACATCTCTACTCATAACCTCCAAGTTAGATGACTGCAATGCACTCTACGTGGGGCTGCATTTGAAGATGGTTCAGAAGCTGCAACTTGTGCAAAATGCGGCAGCCAGATTGATAACGGACCAAAAGGTTCAAACATATAAGACCTATTCTGGCCTGCTTGCATTGGCTTTCCAAGCCCTATTCAAGGTGCTGTTTCTAAACTATAAAGCCTTATATGGCTCGGGACCACAATACCTGACATAACGCCTTTCCCGACATGAACCTATTGGTACACTACGTTCAACATCTAAGGTCCTTCTCTGGGTGCCTACTCTGAGGGAGACCCAGAAGATGGCAACAAGGAAGAGGGGCTTTTCTGTGGTTCCCCTCCCCCCCAATTATGGAATGATCTCCTCAATGAGGCCAGCCTGGTGATATTGCTTTCTTTTTCATGCCAAGTTAAACTTTTCTCTTTTACCAGGCATTTAGCAATATTTGATGAGCTTCATCGATCCTGGATCTGTTTTTATAGTTGTTTATAAAGTTGTTTATAGTTGTTTTTAGATGTATGTTTCTGTGTATGTTGCATGATTTTGTGGTTTTAAATTTTGTATATTATTTTGAATACTTGTAATCTTATGTAAACCACCCAGAGAGCTTCGTTTATGGGGCAGTATAGAAATGTAATAAATAAATAAATAAATAAACTGTGTGGAGGGGGGTTAAGTAAATAGAAGGCAGGTCTCTTCCAAATTGGGTCAAAAAAGAAGAGAGAAGCGGTTCTCAGAATGCTGAGATACTTTATTAATTCACGCCCAACGTGTTTCGGCCTATGTGGTATTTTTAAAAGGCCTTCTTCAGGGGATTGATAAAATAAGTCTGCAGAAAACTCTTAACAGGATGATAGTCTCTCATGGTGTTCACTGGCGACTTCTTCTTTTTTGACCTAAGTGGATGCTCTCCTCCTTTTAGTTTTTCTCTTCCAAACTGGGGCCTTGTGTGAAAAATTGGGGTTCTTGTTTTTGTGTTTCTTTTGACTCCTCTTGGTGATGAATACAAATAGTTTCAACAGCTGTTCAATTTGTTGATTGATTTTGATATTGTTTCCTATTGTCTTTGTTTTTCTGGACCTTATGAATGGCTGATGGCCACTGTTGGTGGAAGGACTGGACAGACTCTCAAAAAAGAAGTTCCAGTTTGGATTAAGTTGCTTACACCTGCTATTTGCATTGGAAGGAGAGCTTCTACTAATATGAATGGAAGATTTCCTTCCATTGCAAATAGCTCACACAGAGGTGATGATCCAGATTGGGACTGGCGAGAGATAACACCCCTCCCTCACCTCTCCACCAGGATCCCAACCCAAATCTGGTCTCCTGTACCTGCCAATTATTTTGGGAGGGGGGGAAACAACATTCACACAATTGCTAACTGGAATGAAAGAGATACTCAGTATGGGGTTCCCCTTTTCCAGCCTAATAAACCTATGTTATGTATGCATGAACATTTGAAGTATAGGCATATTGTTTTTAATCTTATATACAGGGTGGCAATATATCATGGGAAGCAAAAGTCTCCCTATTTCTCCTGCTGGAGATCCACATGACAGGTTGATTAGTGTTGTAAGTAGCTTTTGTTTTCAAGGTCTGATTACTTTGTGGGCAAGAGCACAGCAGTGTGCATGCAGCTCTTACATACAATTCAGTGTATATAATCTTGCTTTAAAAAACCCAACAACACTGGAAGTGTTTCTTTCCCTGTTTATCCCTGTCTCCACTTTTTTTCCTCCCAGTCAAATGTTAAATCATAAATTCCTCAAGGAAGGACCTGTCCTCTTGCACGCTGTAAAGCCCCATACACACTGATAGCAATAATAACTAGGGGTGTGTACGCCAAAAAAATCATTGTTTATCGTTATCGTCATTTCGGACCAAAAAAAATATCATCTTTATTCATATTGTAGGTGAACCATATCATCTTCACGATAATTATTGTGAAAAAACGATATTTTTTGCAGCCCTATTTTTAAAGAAAAAAAATGCCCATAACTTCTGTATTTTAAAAGTTAGAGGCTTGACACTTGGTCACAGTGCTTATGGGGTATGCCTAAGTATTTGTATGAAATTTGAGATCGATCCCTCCAACCCTCGATTTTATATAAATTTTTTAAGCTAGTTTCCGTTCTGACAGGTCTGAATGAACGCACGTAGTGAGCTGTCATTCTGATCTGTCAGAACTGAAATGATTTTTTATAAATTCATATAAAATCAAGGGTTGGAGGGATCGATCTCAAATTTGGCACATGACACAGAATTGTCTAGTATGTGAATTTCCCTGGATAGAATCTTTAAATTATCTAAATATAATAAATATAGAAAACATTAAAAACAGGATAGCCACTCCATAAGTAATTTCAGAAACAATGGTATGTACACTATGGGAATACATCCTCAACACTGCTGAGAAAAATAAGTTCCTAGGCTTGTAAGAAACCTCTGAGAAGAATCCAATGCTGTCTTTGCATACCTATTCCGGTCTGCAAGTGCCCCCTAGCACTTGCAGAATGGCCATCTAGTGCTTCCAGAGGCAAGCCTAAATGAGTGGAAATGCTTGTTTCTGGAATGGCGAAGTCGGTAGAGCTCACATAAGAGAGGTCTGCTGACCTCCCTCCCTTCGAGAAATGAGTGTTTCCAATCATTTTGGGGCTGCCCCTACTGCTTGCAGTGTCGTTCTGCAAGCAGTAGGGGCAGCTTGGGAACCAGAGTGGGTGGCACTGGCTATATGCGAACCAGAATTGGCGGCCAGCTCCACTAGTGGATAGGCAGCATTGGATTCTGCTCACTGTATCAGGACACATGTTTTCACAGTACAATATTTCTACAAATAATCTAAGCACAGATGGCGATCAGAAAGCTCCTTTTCGAAGGACCATATGGTCAGGAATACATGTCCAAAATGCACTACTTATAGGAAAAAATTAGGAAAACCAAAGGTTCAGTTTATACGATCAAACTGGTGTGTTGAGTGCATCAACACATTATAAAGTTGTCATTTAACTCTTTTGTTGCATACACTACTGACTGAGCAGTGCCATAGTAAATATGGCTGAATGGCAAATTAGGTACCTGATAAATCATACTCTGTTCACCGTATGCTAATCTGCAAGGATCCACTAAAACTACATTCTCAACTCTTCAGTTTGGTTATGGGAATTAGTCTTTACATTTTCATTACAAAAAAGTAATGAAAAGAGAACTAAATGCCCATTTTCACTGGGAACAAACCATGGGAACAAGTAGCGCGGATTTAAAAATTGAGGAAGAAACCATCTGCAACTGATGTATTTAAGTCCTACGATGTTACAGCGAATGGGTAAATTGGATCCCAATTCCGAGGGCAAGTGATACAGCTACCTTGCTGAAACTAAGTAGGTCTGGATGTGGTCAGTACTTAACTGGGAAACCATCTGGGAATGTTATGTACTTTGCCTTTCACAATGAATGAAAGGCAGGAGATAAATGTACTAAATAAAATGCCAAGCTATTCACTCAGGAGTGGAGAAACTGTGGCCCTCCAGCTGCCGCTAGACTAGAACTTTCAACATCTCTGACCATTGGCCATGTTGGCTCAGGCTTATGGGAGTCCTACACCTCGAGGATACACAGGTTCCTCACTTCTGCATCAATTAATCAAAGTCATGCAAAGCAAAGAGTTGTACAGACATCCCAACAGAAGTAAAGGGATGTTAAGTTCTATTAAAATAATTCTGATTGTTTTAGCAAAAGGAAGAAGGAGATGACGACAACGACAACAGTGGACTAAAAAATAAAGACTGCAGATATGTGTTTTGGTGATGTTTGAACTGTCAGAAGGTATCTACCACAGCATTTGACGGACCAAGCCATATCATTCACAAAAGCAGTTAACAATACTGAGATGCACCCATGCAGTTTAGGAACGTGATACAACTAACCTCCAAGCACAATTTGTAAACAGTATGTTTAAAGCCAGTCCATCTAACCTTTTCTGTTCTTAAGGCTGCCATATCAGGGAGAGAGAAAAGAATTTGCATAACCCCAGTTCTGCCAAAATGAGAGCAGGAGAATGCAAAATGGGATTATTTGAAGAACCTTTTTAAAAGCTACAATATGTTTTGTTATATTACTATATTTAATTTAGCACTCAAAACAGCAGAAAGCCCTATTCTGTCAACAATACGCTTATTCCTCATTAAAGGACTGGCTCTGGTTGTTAAATGCTACTCCACTTGAACAAAAACTACAGAGTTTACCCCTTCAGTGTTCATAAAGAGTTTACAAGGAATTATAACTATGATTTACTACAACACATTCAACAAAAGTATAAAGAAAAAATATCAGGCAAACTATATAGTTTGCACTATAGAGGCTTTCTATTCCTACCCTAGGATAAGCAGGGGAGAAACAACAGTGCAGTTGGAGTGTGTGTGTGAGAGAGGGGGGGGGGGAAGGGAGAGAGAGAGAAAGAGGGAGGGAGGGAGGGAGGGAGGGAGGGAGATCTGGATCTGAAACCAGAAGGATCTGGCAATGAACAGAGAAGATATGTTTGTGTACATTTGGCAGAGCTCTTAAAATGTGCCCAGATTTGAACTTATAGTGTTTTTTCATGGCTGGCCTCAGGGCATTAACTTAGCTAGCCTTATGGAAACTGAGCTCATAATCTCCCTGGCCATAAATTGCACTTTGCAGACAAAATCGCTCGGATCCGCTCTGACTTGGACACCAAAGTTGATACACACCCAGTGGATGTAACTTTGGCACCTGCTTGTCCAGGGTTAATGGATACTTTTCAATTTGTACAGCCCAATGATGCGTACAGGTTCCTTGGAGAGGTAAGAGCCACCACATGTATGCTAGATCCTTGCCCTTCCTGGCTCATAAAAGCAGCCAGAGGGGGACTGGCCGAGTGGGTGAATGGAGTGGTTAATGCCTCCCTCCTCCAAGGCAGGGTTCCACCCTGCCTGAAGGAGACAGTAGTACGACCTATGTTGAAAAAGGCCTCCTTGAACCCCAATGTATTAGACAATTACCGGCCAGTCTCCAATATCCCATTTCTGGGCAAGGTATTGGAGCGTGCTGGGATGGGACTTGAGGCACTGTTTTACACTGGCTCCATTCCTTCCTGGAGGGGTGGACCCAGAGGGTGGTGCAGGGGGACTTCTGTTCAACTCTTTGGCCATTGGCCTGTGGAGTCCCTCAGGATTTCATTTTGTCCTCCATGCTATTTAACATATACATGAAACCGTTAGGAGAGGTTGTCCAGAGTTTTGGGGTGCGGTGCCACCAGTACGATGATGACACCCAACTCTACTACTCCTTTCCACCCGATTCCAAGGAAGCTGATTCGGTCCTAAACCGGTGTCTGTCAGCAGAAATGGACTGGATGAGGCCAAACAAATTGAAGCTTAATCAAGACAAGTCAGAGGTGCTCCTGATCAGTCGAAAGACAGATCAGGGAATAGGGATTCACCTTGTGCTGGATGAGGTTACACTCCCCCTGAAGACACAGGTTCACAGTTTGGGTATACTCCTGGATTCAGCTGTGAGCCTGGATGCCCAGGTTTCAGTGGTGGCCAAGAGCGCATTTGCACAGTTCAAGCTTGTGCGCTAGCTGCGCCCATTCCTTGAGATGTTAGACCTGGCCACGGTGACATATGCCTTAGTTCCATCCTGTTTGGGTTACTATAATGTACTCTATGTGGGGCTGCCTTTGAAGAGTGTTTGGGAACTTCAGCTGGTTCAAAGAGCTGCGGCCAGGTTATTGACCAGGGCTGGCTACAGGGAGCATACAACTCCCCTGTTAAAACAGCTCCACTAGCTTCCAATCTATTAACGGGCACAATTCAAAGTGCTGGTTATGACCTACAAAGCCCAATACGGCTCAGGTCCAGGTTATCCCTTATGAGCTTGCCCGTCCCCTGAGGTTTCCGTCCCACCACCATCACAGGCACGCCTGGTGGGAATGCAGGAGAGGGCCTTCTCGGTGGCTGCCCCAGGGTTCTGGAATTCCCTTCCCAGGGAAGCTAGACTGGCTCCCTCCTTGGTGTGCTTTCGGAAGCAGGCTAAAACTTTTCTGTTTCAGCAGGCCTTTGGGGAGTAGTTGAGACCTCCGTGGATGTGCTGTTTATAGTTGGATTTTGTTTTTGTTTTTAAAAAAAATGTATTTAAAATGTTTTAAAATGTTCTATATATTTTAAAATTGTATTATGTTTAATTATATTTTTAATTTTTGTATATTTCTATTTGTTTTAACTGTACATGTTTTAATTTGTAAGCCGCCTTGAGTCCCAGTATTAGGAAAAAGCCGGGATATAAATAATAATAATAATAATAATGATGATAATAATAATAACAACAACTTCAACTTTTGCACTTTCCTCTGCCTGGACTCATGTGGCATGGAGTTGCCAATGTGAAAGTGGTGGCATGGAAATCCTTGTGTCTGTGGGTTTACCCTTCCCTTGGACTTGATAAGCCTTGGTCATGTGGTCTGGAGTTACCAACAAAAGATTCAAACTTGGACTAATTCTCTATAGGTGTGGTTTGTTTAAGACTTTCAAGAATTTGCCCCATGATTGCCTGAGTGATCATGCCAGGAATCACTCCCATTCCTTGTCAATGAGGAAACCACATCAGTCACGGTTGTAGTGATTAACTTTTGACTGTATTGAAATTTCTTGGAGCCTATAGCTATTGACCATCAGCTATATGATTTCTGAAGCATGTAAGCATTAAGCTTTTGCCGTGAGATTTCCTGCAATAAAGAACTCTCACTGATTTGGGTGTGCTGTATCAGTTTGCTAGAATGTGTGATTGCCTGAGGAACCAGGAAACCTGACACAGAGTTGAGATAAGGGTGGGGATTGGCATAATGGCTAGCAGTTCCTAGGAAAAGGGGATTGCAGCTGAAAGGTTACAGATTCCCTCTGTCTATTACTTTTTCTTCCTTCTCAACTTTCAGATGGTCAACCCTCTCACCTGTGCCAGCAAAGCAATTCAAAAGGAGGAGGCTAACAGACTTGCAAACATTGGGGAAACTATTGCATACGATTTTGGCAAGGTTATCAACCTGTGAGTAAACCAACACACTTTCTTGGACTTTAGAGAAAGACATGCATTATATATGTACGTTCCAATAAATGGAACTAAGCACCAAAATAGACATCTTATTGATTATGTGTAGACAATGAACATGCATATATTTTTTTTAAAAAGTAAATAGCCTTGTGTGTGCATATGTGAATGTGCGGGGCAGAACTGGAACAATGGGATGTTGGAAGGGTCATTGTTCCCCGGTGGTGTCAACAACACCCACCCGTCTTCCCGAAAGCTGCTATTAAGTCTGGGACGGAAGCATCCCTTATCTGTCCCCTGCGGGTCTTTAAATATTAAAAACATGCACATTAATTCCTTACACATAGTTTGGCCTTGGGCAGGCATATTTCTGGATTAAACCCCTATATTTGACAGAATTTACTATAATGGGACTGCAGCCGACATTCAGTACAGAAGAAATGATTTATCCAACTAGTCTTACACAGAATACTGTAGTTGTTATATGATGTAATCACTGGGTTACAAACACACAAACCATATCCTATTTTGATATCTACCCTGCCCTCCAACACACACAGTGTAAACACATTTCAGCATGCTTCACATGATAACAGCTATACGAATGGCACATCATAGATCTGCACCAAAGTAGTGATTTGCTCCATTTATTAAAAAGTTACAAGAATTCCAAAAAGGACAGAACTGAATAAAACACAAATTGACTTTAACTATTACCAGCCTGTAAGCCCTCTCTAGCCACAGGTTGTAGAGCTGTGATGTCACAGAAGCCTGGAAACGAAAGCTGTTAGACTTCCTGTTATTGAAATGACCCATCCCAGCTATTGAAAGAGCTTCTAAGATGCCAGGGAATGTTCACAAACATTCTAATCTTTGAAGAGTAAACATCCACCCAAAGACCCTAGCAATAGAAGGTAAAGAGGTGGTGTGTGGAAAGCTGGGTTGAATTTCTAATGTATCTTCTGATTCTTTCATCTTTTTCTGGAAGCTAGCATCATCATTAGAGGCAAAAATACAGTCACAGTTGTTTTCAGGAGAGGACCTCAATATCCACATTTAAATAAATGTGTAAGGGCACATGTGGCAGAAGATGCCAAGACATGAGAATAGTTAGATGAATGTTTTCTGTCAATTGCTATAGGCTTCCACTTTTATTTATAACAAATCCTTCTTCAGAAAAGTACTTTAAACAGATGTGGCACACCAACACATGAATAAGTGCAATCATCTTCAACAAGATTGCATTATTTTATCTCTTTTTTGTAACAAATGCTTAAGTGCCCTATTTAATGGACTTGGGCTTGTTTATCACTTACATATCTCTGCTAAATTGAGTATGAGCTCAGTACTGAAGAATCAAGAAAGCTTTGTGTTTAATGTTTGTTTAACTGTTCTTTCCTCAGTGCTAGCCCAGTGGATTAGCTGAACATGAGGATAAACTAACTGGGATAAGGCCATAGCCCTCCATCTGGAAATGCATTTTATATTTATATTTGCACCCATTTAAAAATGTGCAGTAGCTCTAAAAGCAAAAAAAGGGGAAAATATATTTAAGATAGAAATGTGTAGATGCTGCTAATTTAATTTATTGAAAGAATTGGTTTTTAAAAAAAACAATTCATAGGAAGGCAATACTGCCATACCAGTACTTTACTTATCATTTTCATTCAACCATTTCTATGGGGATTTCCAATTGCAAAGCAATGGCATCAAAACAACTGCAAAGTATAGCACTTATACTAGGAAATATAAGTACCTGTTGTTTCCAAGGCCAGGATCTTTGGTTTTAACATCAAGGTCATAAATAAAATGTTCTTGGGAGATTCTTACAACATTGTCAGCAGTTTCATTTCCCATGATAGTGATAACAGGATAACCCATCTGGAGTGTCCACTGATCCATTACTTCTTGGATATTCACAAATTTTCCAACTTTCTTAAGGGCCTTCAAAACAAACAAACAAAGACAAACCCCTGTTTAATATATTGACGCAATACATCAGTATTATTACATTTGCTCTTTTTTAGGGGGGAGGGGAAGGTGATATTCTTTGCATCACTTTGAAGTTCAATTTTTCACCCGTTCACATAATATATTAATGCTCCATGCAGATATATTATTCTAAGTTTGTTTAAAAAGGACATAAAGACACACCTATGGATATATAATTAAAATAATTTCAAGGAATTAATACGCTTAATAATAAACTGTATTATTTAATTTAAACTCTAAAAAATTGCATCCATCTTTCTTCTCACCTGGTTTAGCTCTTGCCTGCAGGGCTTTGGATAGACAGAGGGATTTCTTAATTATTTTACTTGATCATCAATAACTAACAAGAAATAGGAACTGAAGACTATCAATTTTAGTTGCAACAGTATTAAAAGAAACTAGCTAGAGAATGGCCACAGGACCATTTTTATCTACCAATTTTAATTTTATACTGACAATTTAAACCATGTAACATGGTTCCAATCAAGCTGCAGTTAAAGGCCTAATCTACACCAAGCAGGATATTGCACTATGAAAGTGGAATGAAAGTGGTATGTAAAAGGCAGGAGCCACACTACTGCTTTATAGAGGTATTGAAGTGTACTGACAACTGTTGAGTTCCATTGACACATAACATATACAGCTTTCATACCGCTATATCCTGCTTGGTGTGGCTCCTGCCTTTTATATACCGCTTGCATACTTCTTTCATAGTGCAATATCCTGCTTGGTGCAGATTAGGCCAAAGTCAATGCCATGTAACATTTAAATGCATTAAGGGCAGTCTAGGGAAATTTTCTCCAGAATGGGAAAGGACTAGAGAAGTAAGCACATGGTTCTGCATCATTTCCCTGATCTCTTAACCTGATCTCTGGAGTTTTGTAGTTGACCAGACCAAATCATAAGCAGTTTGCCTTCTAGTCAATTTCACTCCGAAAGAAAACATTGGAATGTTCTTCCTAAAGCATATGTGGATGCGCACATATTCTGCCAGGACTTAAAAAGAGGCCATGATCAGGAAAACCCTTTAGCATTTCTTGGTTCTCCCATTTCTAGACTCATGTTGCTTCAGCTGAAAAGAATATTATAGGCTCTGTCTTTTATCTTCATTACTAACTGTAATGTTCTGGGTAACATTAAAAATGAAGAACGAATGAAAAATATATACTTTCCGTATTGCCAATCTTAGTGTGTTCCCAGTTTGTAAAAAGCTTCGATGAAGGCTTGAGCCAGACTGGAAGTCACTACCCCTAATTTCAAAAGTTGGAAACCAAATACAGTGGTAAGTGGGAGGCACTTGGCTTCTGATCAAAGGCTTTCTTGAATTCAAAAGCTTCAGAGTGTTGAATAGTAAATGAAAACCAGGTTCTAGGGCTACACATTACGCCCTTTCCTAAGCACAATTTTTAACTTGGAATGTACAAGGTTCAGCATGGAATATTTACACCTGTTAACGTTAACCACATTTGTACCATAAGCATGTT
The DNA here is from genome assembly GCA_029215795.1 of Anniella stebbinsi. NCBI lineage: Eukaryota > Metazoa > Chordata > Lepidosauria > Squamata > Anniellidae > Anniella > Anniella stebbinsi. The sequence goes on from JARDYH010000003.1 coordinate 55,868,563, forward strand.
AAAGTTCTTTACCTCTGACAGTGTGCTCCATAGGTCCTTTCTGGCAGCATTGCCATACTTGTGAATGGTTAAATAATCCTAAAAAATATGTTTAAGTCAGTCATTATTGTACAACAGCCAACATATTCCAAGACAAACTACTGAGTTCCTTTGCTAAAGGAATTGAATTATGTGTTTTCTATGTTTTAGACATGTGTGTTCATCGTGAATTAGTACACAACTATTTTTATAACACATTTTCAATATGTAAACAAAGGTAGTAATAAACAACTTTCAAAGTTATTATTCTTTAAATAAACTTTGACTTTCATGCTCCATTTTTTGCTTTTTTAAAATTAATTCTCAGTTTTCAAACTGTTCTTTATACTTGTATATAGCTTCAGTGTCTGTTTCCAACAAAGCTTGGCACTGCCGTGAAAGTTTCCAGAGATAAGTGCTACTTATTTTAGCAGACTGTTTTGTGGTTAATGTCAAGAACCCACACTTAGCCAGTTCTGTTATTAAATATTTAAACAAGCAATAGTTTATTCAAACCACAGCCTTATGCCCAATAAGGTTTTGTGGGTCTATGTCTCGTTTGATTAAACAGAAATATATTATACCAACAAACCACACTGTACACATTCTAGTTTTGAACCTTTTCTTTAAAAAGCAGGTTTGATTATACATAGTAGCAGTTCCACATATGCATGGCTCCTAGCAATTGTCTTAGTACATGTAGATTACCCAAATGCCTTTCAAAGAATGTAATTAAGAAATCTGACAAAGTAATTTTAACACTGTTCTCTTTGGTTGATTTTATTTCCTAAGCTTTTCTTCTCTGCTTCGCCATGATTTATTTAGTAGTATATTAGACTAGAGTTAGAGCTAGGTTTTCTAGACCCGGATTGGTTTTGTTCAGTGTTCTTGAGTACCATAAACAGGTGGGGAACCCGTGGTCCTCCAGATCTTGTTAGAATCCCAAATCCCATCATCCCCAGCCAGCAGGGCAAATAGCCAGAGAAGATGGGAATTGTAGTCCAACAACATATTCTCTTGTGCCATAAAATACTCTAAATTAAATCTATAGCAAGATAATGGCTTGTGCTTGGATTAGAGTATATAATCAGAATGCACTAATATACATTTTGTTTACCAAGTAGCAAAAAGGATTCCCCTGCATTTGAATGTTCATCACCTTCAATTTGAGTAAATAGTAGAAGACAAGTCCTTATTTATAGCAAAATGATAAAACTGGAGAAATTGTGCTGACTATGTTTTCTATACATGGTGTGAACAAGCTATTTCAATAATAATTAGCATTTGTGAAACAAACTTTCTGATGTACAAATTGTAAGCGCCTGTGGCAGATTCAATTTTAAGTCTGCTAACTCATTGTATAAGTAGCAACTCCCATATAATCAAAGGTTAGAAAAACTCACTCAGAACACTGACTCACTTAACTACAATGCGTAGTTTTAACAATGTCATGAAAATAAGTGTTAGGAAAGACAGCAACATATATGCTCCTCCCAACATACTGTGCTGCTATCTAAAAATAAAGATTATGTAATTCAGTACAAAAAAAAAAAAAAGTGGCCTCTCCAGAAGATGAACTAGTTACTTTTTAAATAATAAAAAGCCACAATATATAAACAAGTTGGACTACATAGCTCAGCCCTACTTTCCTTGCATAGTAGGCCACAATTGGTTTTGATCCCATGGTAACGGTTAATGCTAGGTGTGGGAGAAGGTTGCATGTGTTAAAACTCACATGAGTCCCAGAACTGTGGCTGAGATAGCAGAGACAGCACATTCATGACAGGGTTGCAATCTGAACTCACAACCATACTAATCACTGTCCAAAATTTGTTCTAGAATATACAGTGCCGGCCAAAGAAGAATGATTTCAAATTGTGAGTAGGAGGCTCTACCTGGAGAATCAAAGCTTGGATATCCAAAGCTTGGATACTACATCCGAGTAAGTTACTGTAGCGAAAACATGACAGCATAAGGAATGCAAGGCATTTCAGTTCCAGATCAGGAGTCAGAACTGGTAGATTCTATTGTATCCCGGTCATTATTTTAGACCTTTTTAGACAATCATTTGAACAGGACCCAAACAAAATCCCATATCCTATGTTCAGATGACAACCAGCAATGTCATATGGATTTCCAGAGAGGTAGCCATATTAATACATTGCAACAAAAACAACCAAGAGGGTTTGATCCAGATTCAGGTGCATGAATCTGGACTGGCAGAAGCAAATTTCTCCACCCCGTCTTCCCCATGGTAGTCCGTCCCTGAAAGGCCCCTGAAAATGCTAAATGGAGGGATGGGAAAGTCTTCAAAATGGGGTGATCTATGCTGTGGAGGGGGAACCCTGAAAATTGGGCAAAGAAAACTTCTGTCCATGGGAAGCAGATCCTGGATCCAACCTAGAATCTTGTGACACCTTAAATGTATTATTATGTTAGTCTTCCAGGTGCCACAAGACTTTTCAATATTATATGGGTACCTGGATCCATTCTCCCCCCCTAAAAAAGTATTCCTGTTAACGCCAAATGTTACATTAAAATCTGATGCATTAAAGCCTCTAATGTGTCAAAGGGTGAATCTTGAAATGGTTGAAAATTTCTTCCAATCCCTAAAGACTACAATGCCTCTTACAGATTTATAAAGCTCAGTCTTAAAACTAATGAAAGTTCTATGCTGCCATGCCAAATGTAAGAAGAGTATTTCACTTCTATAATTAATGTTCCCCTGATGCTAGAATAGTCATGAGCTGTATATTTACACTCTTTTACATAACACAACAACAGGTGTGAAGCATCTCCAACATTTACTCCAACAAGGCAATTAATCTTTTTAAACAGTCTACATAAGCCATTATAATTTATTTTAATTTAGTCTGGAGAATATTTGCAAGAAATATAAAATGTTTCTGCATTCTTTGGCTCTGCCCTTACACATTGCATGCTTGGGTCTTCCTTTAAATTCCAAAACATGACATTTCAATAAAAAAATATGTGGAGCTATATAGAGAAAAATAATAAAGAGAAATAACATTTGAAATGAAATGCAAGCTACAAAACTATGATACAAAAGCACTGCTCATTATAAGGTATAATATTTTTGTACTACCCAACCGCTTTAGGGCTAGATTGATTGTTCCACACACTGCCTTTAACAATGAGTGGCTTGTAAAATGAGCAACTGTACAATTGTGAGTTTTTCTCTACCAGGTTCTGCTGGGCAACACTCAAGGAAATTATAATGAAAGCAACATGCAGACCTGCTCCCAACAATTCCAGCTCAAGTGTCTTGCCATGGGAAAGACATGCAAACAAACATAATGTAACGTTCACAATCAAACTTATCTGAGCAGAGGCACTCGATTGTTTCAGCTTTTCAAAATTTAGCAATCACTGCATTGATTGCTGATCACAGAAACATTCACAATTCTTGTTAATCTTACAATGTAGATATTTCCAATGCACAAGAAGAAACACTCCTTAAGAGTTTAGTACTATCTTTAAGACTGCATCTCAGCAGTCTATTAAGGGTGGAGGGAATGTAAACCCAGGAAAACTTGCTGTAAATGAAACTTATTTTTACTAGTGTCAGGTACCATCTGGATATTATTTTTAACAAACTTTACAAAACATTAGCACACACTGACAATGCTGAACGTTGAGACCAGATGCTTTTCCATTCCTCAGGGGCAATTTCTACCTAAGCCTCTGTGTTCCAGGCAGCTGTATAACCAGGTAGTTCTTTGTACTAAGTTTGCATACCTAATACAACTGGGAAATCAAGCCCTTGAGTGCCATATTAGTTCAAATTCCCTCTATGCTCTAGATATTTTAATTTTAACAGTTCTCCAGTTGAGACAATGATTAAGTTGTAAATAAATAAACCAAGGGATACGTAATTCCTGCTCCAGGGTTATAAAATTCCTGTTCTTACAAACATCCACAAATCTAGAAATCCCATTTTTAAATCTTTCCAGTATATTTATCTAGATTTTATTTACCTTTATTTATGATTAATACCTGGTGACAATTTGATCTTCCAAGCTTTCCAAACCTCTATTGTTGATGAAGTAACTGGATTAGAGACTAAACAGACAATTTTATATTTTGATATCTGTCATAAGAAAATATTTTAAGGTTTCCCTGTAAAGTGTTCCTCCCAATTATTACCCATTGTGTGTGTGGGGCGGGGGAGGCTACTCAACTCAAAGACACTCTGAACTCTTCCACATCTTAATACACTGAATGTCTGAGATTGCTAAATCTCCTTGTTTTAACATCTTGTAATGGCTTTTATGTATCCAAATAATGCCATTAAGTATTTTTTTCCATGCCAGACTTTGATCTAAGACTGATAATGGAATCATTTGAAATAAAGAAAAAATCCAGTTTTTTTTTTTATTTTAGTGGTTTCAGTCCTCTTAAAGAAACATAGCTTTATCTTTTTCCACACCTAATATATTTCTTCATTGTAGAAAACAACTGACTATGCGTTTTCTCCACAGTCTCACTCATATCCAAAACAATTATGATTCCCATGTACTTCTAAGGATTGGTAATGTTTTGCAGTTCATGCTGAATCTAAGCAGAAGTGCTCTTCTAGCCATCAGCAAGTAAATTTTACAAATGGTTTAATTTTGTCCACAGTGTTTTCAACTAAGAATCCCAGAACTGGTGTGTGTGTGTGTGTGATGAGCTCAGCTCAAATCTCAAACAGGAGAAACATCTTTCCTCTTTCCTTGTGAACTGCTCCTCAGTTAGTATGTAAGGCCTCAATTATTTTATGCCCCAAGCCCATTCTTTTAACTGTGGCCTTTAACAACTGCCAGTTCTAATACATTTATCTGGATCTTTCTAAGTATCCAATAACCAAGGGAGGGCGTGTAGCTCAGTGTTGGAACATCTGCTTTGCATGCAGAAGGTCCCAGGTTCGATCCCTGGCATCTCCAGGTAGTGCAGGACAAACACCTGCCTGAAACCCTGGGGAGACATTGCCAGTCAGTGTCAACAATACTGGGCTAAATGGAACCATAGTCTGACTCAGTATAAGGCAGCTTCCTATGTTCATATGACTTGGTAAGAATCCAGACTGGTTTGAATATTTATTTACATATCTAACCCATTCATGTATAGATGGGAAAGGGGTCTAATTTTTACATGAAAAGGAATGCACAAGTGAAGGGAGATGAATCCTCCATCACATTAACTTCAATGCTTCACATATGTTTCTCCCAACCTGGTTCATTTCTGGTATCAAAAAAGTTCTAGGAGAAAAGTGTTCAGGGTGACACTAGGGAGAGTTAATAAAAGAGAGAGGTTCAGCTTCCCTCACCTGTGCACTATGTAAAAATTAGACCCTCCCCACTTTGTACATGAATAAGGCAGACATGCGGGCAACAAACGTGGTTAGTCCCTTTACCTCTCTAGTTTGCCCGGAATACTTCCTAAAACATCTTTGTTCCTAATACCTTTGGAATAGTGTTTTAAAATAACCACATGGAAATAAGGATCTGCTATATCGTAAGACATTCACTTAAACTCAGAGAACCTTTCTGTCACTTACCTGCTTCCTGTTCCCAAGATTTAATTCTGCCTATCAACATATTCCCACCCATCGTGCCTTCTCAATTTCTAAACTAATCCCTTAAAAGCTGATTTTAGGGCCAAAGCAGTATCATTCTAAGTAAATGAAAAACAGAGCAAAATAACCTGCTGTGAGGTAGCCTGACCTCTCAGTTTAGGGAGTGTGCAGAGGTATGTGTCATAATGAGAAAAGGCTGATGCAAAACTAAAATTAGCAAACTACAAGGGGAAATAATATAAGTCAAGCAGAGAGCACATTATTTTAACTTATATTCCGACATGCAAACACACACACTAATGTCTTCATCCACCTGCCAGACCAGCTGTCAATAGTATCCTTATCCCCTCAAGAGACCATTCTAGCAAATCCAGCTTCCTACAACATAAGGCTGTCACACACAGGCTCATATTTTCAGAATGGGACCCAATATCAATAAGAGGGCCCTATGTTGTGACCCAATTCAAGAGGAACCATATGAGAAGACTCATAGGGAAGGTTCCTCCTGTGCAAGAAGCTTAAAAACTCAAAGCAGAGGGAAAAAAGAACTTTAGTTGCTGCTAACTATGGAGACTGAAAGTGGAGGGAGGGAAATTCTTGATATTTGTTTTAATAGCTTTACTTCACTCTGGTTCTGTTATACTATTACTGTTTATTCTCGCCATTGTTACAAGAAGTGCAAAGCAGTATTGTTTACATTCACAACATTCCAGTAAAGAAAGTAAGATTAAGATATAGTGACTTATCCGAGGCCACACAGTGAGCTTCACAGCTAAGCACGTCTCTCAGCCTTGCTCTCCCCCATTCAAACTGAACACTGGTCGTTGCTTCCCTGTGAAGCACAAATCACAATCAGGAGAGCTGTGTGACTCTCTCTACACGCTCAATGATGCCCAGATTCTAACTTGGCTGTTGTAGGAAAAGTAGAGTAGGCCGCTGATTGTCCTCCCCTCCTTTCAGGTTGTAATCTAACAAAGGAAGCCATGGTGAAAGCGAAAATGGCCCTTCCAGTCTAAAGAACCTGCCTTTTAATGCCAGGTCAGTCACTGGGAAAAACATCACTTATCTAGGATGAAAATGCTGACCTGGCACATATCCCTCATTGAAGGAATCAGCGGGTGTCCAGATCTGCCTGCCAGGTTATTCCACGGATGTGTGGAGTGGAAGCAGGCTTCAGGAATTCTGCCTCACTGATTGTATCACACTATATTAAAAGATCTTCACTGTTTGCCAAGTGCTTTCTGTGCTCAATTCAAGGTGTTGGTCTTAATCTTTTTTCAGTGGGATTTCTGTATTGTTCTGCGTGATTCAGGAGACTGCTGATTGAAGAAGGGAGGGTGACATCAAAATTTTATTTATGTATTTCTTTACTATGAACGTCACCAAGGCAGTATTCAACAATTCAAATAAAAACAATAATGTATGCAAATATAAAAGCAATAAAACCATGTTAAAACATAAAAATAACATTAATACCAAAGAGATGTGTCTTAACCCCTTTCCAAAAACCTGGGAGAGGGGGTCCAATCTTAGCGCTGAAAGGAGAGCATTCCACAACTTCGGAGAAAACTCTTTCCCACACACCTGACAAACGGGCCTGAGCAAGCGGTAGTGTTATCAAAAAGGTGTCTCAAATAGAACGTAATAACCAGAGAGGTTCACGATGAGGCAGGCAGCTCCTCAGCAGCCAAACCCTAAGCCATTCAAAAATGTAAATATACATCTTTGAAGAGCTCTATGTGGGCCAAACTACAAATGATACCATGCACACAATTAACAATTAAGTGAATGTTTTTTAACGTGTACATAGCTGCAATGAGACCAGAACCCTGCTGGGGAAAGGAGTGGGCTTTAACCTTGGCACCCAATCTGGAGCATGGACTATTTGCTCCCCAATCACGCCAGTGGAAGCTTTCCTTCCAACATTAATAGTAGGTGCAAGACCCCAATTCAGATTGATACTACAACAGGGGACAAAAGGTTGATCCCAATATCACAATCTGGATTGGGACCCCATGCCCATTATGTACACTTTAAAGACCATTCATGCAATTGGTAATCACATGAATGGTGTAACATTTAATTTTCTCCTGTGGCCATAATAGACACATGTACAAAACCACAGCGTATTCTGTCACCTAGTGCATAGCGGTCTCTCCCTTGAATCACCCTCTTCGAGAAGTACAATGCAACATTCATGTCTGGACTAGATGTAAAGGCTGGGATTAAGCTGGCATGATAAGAATTCTGTAATATTTAAATCTTTTGGGATTTTGTAGGTTTCCATTTTGTTTTTAATTGATAATCACGGTCCTTACTCTAAGCCTTTTATTGTAGCAGTGCTTATTAGATAACATAACATCAACAGTTTCAAAAATAGGAGATTCAAGAAGAAAAAGAATAGAAATTTCCCAACCCATTAACATTTTGGAAATGGCACTAAAAAATGGTTGAAATGAACTAAAGACCAATAACATCATATGAAAAGCAAAAATGTCTACATTCTGTGTCTCACTCACACACACCTATACCCACAAAATTAAATTGCAAAAGCATGTCAAATTAAAGTCAGGGTTTAAGGAAATTAAATGGCTTAAATTATCTAGAAAGCATGTTACCTGAATATTGAGGCAGATAGCTTGAATATTTGAAGAAGAAACACAATAAGATCTCCTAAAGGTTTTTGACAGATGTTTGTAGTAACAGTGCTATTGATTAAGCTTACAAGTCCTTTATAGCATGTGCTTGTTTAGAAAAAACAAGACTGCCCATACTGAAAAAGCCCCTTATCCCTGGAAATGTTCATTCTCAATGCTGCTACAACTGACTGACAGACTTTGAGGCCCCTGGGACTTCAAATCTAGCTAACAACCCCCCATTTAGGCATGATGATAGATCATGTCAGCACTTGATTTCAATAAAAAATCATACATTAAAAAAACAGAATGCAAATAATAATATTATATCAGATATAGGAAATTACTCCAGTTCTCTTGTTGTCCTCTGCATAGATCAACTTGTGTCAGTGAAATCATTCCACATTTCATTCTAAGCAAGGCTAGTAGCTGTTAATCTGATTCTACCAGGTCCAAAAAACCACTGGATTCTGCAAATCACAGGGCATGAATGATTAACTAAAATGGATGGCAGTAGTGGTGGAAACAGCTAGCTCTGTGTAACCTTTGTCTACAGGAAAGCTAAGAGGATCAGAGTGACTTTTGATTAGACAAAGAACTTGACTGATAAAACATTTGACATACGAAGAAGATGCTTGTGTATAAGACCTTGGCACTTAGACTGAAATGAGGCTGAGAAAGACCTTGCTTGTTGACTTAGCAGCTGGTGAAGCCATAAAAATGACTGTCAGTGCTGGCATTTGCTTATGAAACATGCTGATACGAAATGTGTTTAAAAGACAATGGAAAAATTACAAGGACAGTGGTGATGCTTCCCCTTGATAAAAGTGTAGGTCAACAGGAAAAGTGGAACACAGAAAGGTCTGGTTCCAATTCTCATCAATATAAAAAGCCCAGGATAGAAAAAATATGGGCAATTTGTTACAGGAATGCAGTTTTGAACCCACATTTATAGTAGCACAGAACAGGAAGCCCAACAGGAAGAAACTCATTGCAGGAAATAAGGATGATTGTTTTGGACTGACCCTGCAGACTGTCTGCACAGAAATTTTATTCCTTAATGTGTGGATTGAATGTATGGAGTGAGCTGACAACTCACAAGACATTATGGCAATTACATTTTTGAAATGCTCAAATTTGTCTGGATTGTGTCTTGAACTCTGCCAAACCATGATTTGCACTAACAATAGTTCAGCACACAAATCATGTCTTGAGCTTTCAAGCAATCAGACAAATAATGGTTTTGAGTTGCATGTGTCTGTTTTTCTTTTCCACCTGTTTGGCATATATTTACTTTGGTGCAGTGGCCTTCAGAGACAAAGCAAGGTCCGTAATCATAGTATGTCAATTCAGACATAACAACAAACCATAGTTAAGCTGATGTCTTAACTGACCCAATCTATATGGTCCAGTATTGTAGTTCTGATTTTTTTCTTGAATAGAATAACGTCAGAAGAGTCAGAAAGCTTCATATACTTTACATTCTTTGTTCGATCCCAGGGTCTCAAACACAAAAACTCAAGCCTTTATTTCTCACTAATTAGCTATCACTGAATAGCTTTCACTGAGGTTCCATACCTATAATCGCTAGTATGATTGGAATATCTATTTCACATATAAGAATGCACTTAAACAGCAGGGCAGGCAGTAGGAAATGTAAAGGTAATGGGAAAACATGTTAATAATGAAAAGGAAAAAAGCATTAGCAGGTGCTACCAAAGGTAACAAACCTATCTTTAAAAGAATGTTAAATGCTGTAATTAAGCAATTCTTAAACTCTGTTCTTATGAAACTTAGGATTCCTTTAAAGATCATTATGAGCCACTTGATGGGAAGACCAGTGATGGTGGACTTCCTGGAAGACAGTGTTTCCCTGCAGTGTGCAGTTGCACTAATGAGCTGGGTGCATTCTATGGTACATTTTCAGTTCAGTGGCTGTGACAGCAATGAAAAAAATCAGAATGTAGGGATGCATGAGAATTTTGTTCCTATTCAAAAACTATACGAACATGGCCCATTCACAACCCTGAATACGACCATGAATGCAATTCTCTGAACATTTTCACAATTCCCTGGACATGTATTTGCATTCAATAATGCACACGTGTAATGGTGCATTTCCCCCCAAAATCCACATTTTCATGCTTTACCCCAGGGTAGGCAACCTTTTCAATCCAGTGGGCAGATTCGTAATTTTTTTGGTCCCCCAGACACATTTTTCATTGGGAGGGAGGAGATTATCTCTCTTCTTGCCCCCTTGCCTGGATTCTCATTCTCTCTCACACACACACTCTCTCTCTCTCTCTCTTTCTCTCTCTGAGCCTATCTACACTAGTGCTTTAAAACGATTTAGAACGGTTTATAACGGTTTATAACAATTTTGAGAACTGTTGGGGCCCAGGACACACTCCATATACAGTTTTCAAAACGTTTTCAAAGTGTTTTATCCTGCCTGTGTAGATAGGCTCTCGCTCTCGCTCTCTTTCTTGCCCCACTCCCACAATATCTGGATCCTTTCTCTTCTTGTCCCCTGCTGCCAGGAGTTGCTCCATTTCTGCCCACCTAACTGACTAGAATTGCTTTACTCTTGCTCCCCATGCATCTTCCCCAGTTCTTAACTGCAATTCCCCACCCCACGGACACATAGCCTATGGAAGATCTAAGGAGGAATCAGGAAGTCAGAAGATCAGGTGAAGTCTCCCAATTTGCTGGCTTTTTTCTTCCTCTTTAGGGGCTTCAGTAGTGGAAAAAAGGGTTAAGCAGTGCTGGGGATATTCCAGTTCAGAGCTAGGGAAGGTGCATGGAGCATCTGGCAGGCACTGTTGGGAGTCTTGGCAGGTGGAGGTGCACCCACAGGCACTGCATTGCTGACCCCTACTTTAGCCTATGGTGGGAAATGCATGGTTTTCATCAGGAAAAATACACGATTTTCAGTTGGTAAAAATGCACACTTTAAATGCATTTTCCTTGATCAAAAAACATGTTTGGGAATGTGAACATGGCAAACCGAGCTTCAGTGAGGAATCTGAAGAACCTCAATAAGCTCAAATTGTGCATATTCTCCTACCTGTGGGCTGAAAACAACAGAATGAAATTTAATAGGGATAAATGCCAAGTTCTAGGAAAAAGAAATCAAATGCACAGTTACAAGATGGGGGATACTTGGCTCAGCATAGGCTGACCATATGAAAAGGAGGACAGGGCTCCTGTAACTTTAACAGTTGTAGAGAAAAGGGAATTTCAGCCAGTATCATTTGTATGCAATTAGTTCCTGGTGAAATTCCCTCTTCATCACAACAGTTAAAGTTGCAGACACTATACTAGAGTGACCATATACAAAAGAAGGCAGGGCTCCTGCAACTTTAACTGTTGTGATGAAGAGAGAATTTCACCAGGAACTAATTGCATACAAATGACACTGGCTGAAATTCCCTTTTCTCTACAACTGTTAAAGTTACAGGAGCCCTGTCCTCCTTTTCATATGGTCAGCCTAGCTCAGCAGTACTACAAATGAGAAGGATCTTAGAATTGTTGTAGATCACAAGCTGAATATGAGCAAACAGTGTGATGTGGTTGCAATGAAAGCAAATGCTATTTTGGGCTGCATTAAAAGAAGTATAGTTTCTAAATCATGTGAGGTACTGGTTCTCCTCTATTCGGCACTGGTTAGGCCTCATCTTGAGTACTGTGTCCAGTTCTAGGCACCACACTTCAAGAAGGATGCAGACAACCTGGAGGGGGTTCAGAGGAGGGCAATGAGGATGATCAGAGGTCTGGAAACAAAGCCCTATGAGAAGTGACTGAAAGAACTGTGCATGTCTAGCCTTGAGAAGAGAAGTCTGAGGGCAGACATGATAGCACTCTTCAAATACTTGAAAGGCTGTCACATTAGGGAGACCAGATAAAATCCAGGTCAGGGCTCATGTAACTTTAACAGTTGTAGAGAAAAGGGGATTTCAGCCAGTGTCATTTGTATGCAATTAGTTCCTGGTGAAATTCCCTCTTCATCACAACGGTTAAAGTTGCAGGGGCCCTGCCTTCTTTTGTATGTGGTCCCTCTTGTATAGTGCCTGCACCTTTAACTGTTGTGATGAAGAGAGAATATCACCAGGAACTAATTGCATACAAATGACACTGGCTGAAATTCCCTTTTCTCTACAACTGTTAAAGTTACAGGAGCCCTGTCCTCCTTTTCATATGGTCAGCCTTTTCATATGGTCAGCCTATTTCTCTACAACTGTTAAAGTTACATGAGCCTTGACCTGGATTTTATCTGGTCAGCCTATGTCACATAGATGAGGGCCCGGATCTCTTCTCGATCAACCCAGAGTGCAGGATGCAGAATAATGGGCTCAAATTACAGGAAGCCAGATTCTGGCTGGGCATCAGAAAAAAAATCCTGTTAGAGCAGTATGACAATAGAACCAATTACCTCGGGAGGTAGTGGGCTCTCCCATACTAGAAACATTCAAGAGGCAGCTGGCAGCTTTAAGGTGGATTCCTGCATTGAGCAGGGGGTTGGACTCAATGGCCTTATAGGCCCCTTCCAACTTTACTATTCTATGATTCTATGATCCTTGGCAGAATATAGATGTGGGTACAGAATCCACCTTCCTGCAAATCACATTCTTCACTTAATAGCCTAATAGCTTAATTGCACTTATGATTATTCTGTTTGCATAATTTACCTAGATTGCAGAATTCAGCTTTTCTTGGTACAGAAATTGGAACACCTCGGTAGAGAATGTTAAGTTTGTTAGCATGGAGTCAGTTAACACATGGGCCATGGTGAAGTCAGTGCCCCATGGAAACCAAGAATGTGCCTTGGAATGTGTGCCAGAATCCTCCGCAACACACAAAAAGTCCTCAGCAAACAAATGGATAACAATTCCCTTATAGTGTGATCCAATGGACTGAGCTATAAAGGGAACTGTTATCTATTCAATGGGATAACAATTCCATTCAGTGGATTGTACTTCTAAGTAAGTGTGTATAAGATTACAATCTAAGTGTTGCGAATTTGAAAATCACTGTTGTAATTCTTACATAAATCTCTAAATATTTACAAGATACAAACAGTACTCAAAAGCTTCTTAAAAAAACCCCCACTCATGATCATGTTTAATGCAAGATGATTTGGATGCAGAGGGACTAGAAAAACTAGAATAATACAGTAGCTTTTTGAAGGATATTTCTCAATTACCATGTCTACTGTTGTTGTTGTTTTAAAAAAAAGAAGCTGTAGAATGCATCCCAGGGCCTGTGTTACTAACACAGGCACAATAATCCCTAATTGTATTTGTTGTTGTTGTTGTTCAAGTGAATTAAGTATTGGATATTTAAAGTCACAGTGTTTGATGCTTTAGGTCTTGCCTTTCTCTGTATGAATGCCCTTTTGTTCTTGCGCTTGGCACTTGTTCTAATTACCTTCTTTAATTAACAATAATTGGCTACTGTTTTACATCATTTTAAACATGCAGAGCATATAAACATGATAAGATGTTATTACTGCTCCTCTTTAGTGAATACACATCAACAAAACATCTTGATTTCACACTTGCTCTAAACAGGTTGTTTCACACAAGGTCGTGATGCTTTGTGCCATGGGGGGCACTATTCTTACCATGTTAGTTCCCCATAATATAAGACACATGGCAATTTTTGTTTTTATTCAATGCACTATGAAGCTTCTTGTGGAGAAATACAAGAGCAGTTACCTTGATGCAACATTAAAAGGTGGAAATATACTATGTCATCCAGAAAAATCCAAAGTATAAACCTGAAACAACTGAGTGGGGAGAGACCTTGTGAGTAGAGAGGACTAAGATTTATATAGATTATAAAGACTTAACTGCGGATAATCAAAGGAGTTGTTCAGGCAATATCAATATGGAAAGTCCCAGGCAGGCATACATGTACTCTTCTTCACCACGAGGAGAGAGTGTATTCCAGGCTGAACAAGTTTATTTGCACAATTTTGTGAGGCCTTTACAAAAGAATTGGTGGAGGTTAAGAGATACTAAGACTGGGTTCAGACAACAAAATAACCCATGGTGCTTTAAATAGTCAATCCTTGCTTATTTAACTCACCATGGGTTATCGTGTGGTATGAAGGGAGTTTTTTTAATCAACAGTTGGTTATTTGACTGAAATAACCAACGCAAATAATCAATGCTGTGCAGAGTTGGCTATTTGAACCAGCATTGGTTATTATGTTGTTTGGAGGGCACCATTAGTTATTTCCTCCGCCACCGTTGGTTATTTCGTCAGCCAGAGAGTCACAAAGCAACAGTGGTCTAAGCGGTGGCTGCTGCTCTACTCTAGCTGGCAGGATAGATTTTTGGCAGCAATGGCTGATTGGATACTAGTGGGAGGACTAAGGGGTGAGAGGGGGCGAGGGATGAATGAGTCAACTCAGTGAGGACTAATAGTCAACTCAACGTTGATCCTAATCCACACCATGGTTGATTATTATCATGTTGTATGGGGAGTACCCCCTAGACGAACAACTGTCGAGCTGATTATTACCCTACCGTTGACTATTGTGTTGTCTGAACGCAGCATCTCATCCTGAATCAGATATTACTTTCTTCTCAGTTTGAGGGGGGAGCCTGAGAAATGTACCGGGGGGGGGGATTCTCCCCAGAACACTGTTGAGCTACAAGAAATTCTTAACTAAAACTCAGAGCTATATATCCAACTTTTCCTCATAATTTTTAGATAAAGATTTTTTTTGAGTGAGATTAATGTATTAACAATGGAGAACCTTGCTACCAAGTGAATACTGCCAAATTGTAAAGTAGAGTGGAGGAAACGGTTTTGAAAAAATGTAATGTAATAAGGAATTTTGAACATATGTAGAAGTATTGAGTTATTAACAAATTCTGGAAAACAATGAAATTATTTAATCCTGAAATAACTGAGTATTTACCTCCGCAGGATCCATTGGAAATTTGTCTAGGACTCTAGAGTTCCAGGGGAAGTAGAATTACCATAAAACTGGAAAAGGTGCAGAAAAGAGTAACAAACACGATCTGAGGTTTCTATAAAATGAATATGCTACTAGCATCTAGAATGGCACTATCCAACAGATGAACATGTAGGATCATTCCATCAGCTAATTGGTGTTTGTTGTATGTCCTGGGCAATATACAGAAAAACAACATCTACAGAACATACAGAAAAGCAGTGAAAAATAAAAATAAAATAGCTACAGAAAAATTATCAACATACACACAAGTTCAGAAGATGAAGTAATGCCTGAATAGAATATGAAAGAACAATCAAAGTCCACACACAGATGTTGTTTTCAATATTATTAATCATTGTATAAGATGGATTCACTCTGGATCAGACAACATTGGTATGAAACAATGCTCTCTCAGAAAGCAGAGCTGTGTGTTGACTCCTCTACATGACTGGGGCTCCTGATTGCGTGGAGAAGTATTTCAGATCTTTGCCAGGTGTGCGACCGTCTGGGTGGGGGCTGAAGCTAACAGGGACACACATAGCCCTCCATGTTCCCTATTCCATTTAGGCAAAATCTGACAGGGGCTGCATTATGACTTGAGTTGATGATAGTAAAAAGAAAAAAGAAGTTTCAAAAATAGGTCAGATAATCTGTGACTGAAGGCCATACTAAGTGGCAGAAGTATGCATGATACCTTCTCTACTCTCCTTTCTTATTTAACCCCCCCCCAGGGTGTGCGTATGTAATTTCATTAAAAAAAATAGGTATAGGAGGAAGATTGAATCTTCATCTCCTGGAATGCTACGGTCCTTATCTGTATTGCGGTCAAGCACAATGATAGAAGAGCAGAGAAATTACTCTTGGAGCTTAAAAAAAAAAGCAACACAACCCTGAACTGTGAGTCATCATTCAATGGCACAGTTATTATGCTATAGAATGGTCTTTAAAAAGACCATGCTATAGCATAATAACTGTAGTCTTCTGATCAATGTGGTCATCATAATCCATCATGACAAAACAGTAACTATTTGGCCAGCAGAGCACAGGCACAAGGCCAGCCAAATCTATGAGAAATGGAGGAAGGAGGCCCACATGAGCCTGTAGAATACTATAAGATTCCCATAAGCAAAACCAAAAATGTCCCCTAAATGCATTTACTGCACCATTCAAGCAAACAAGCTGGAAAGCATTCAGGTTCTACTGATTTGGAAGTTACAAGCAGAGAGAGCAGGTCAAATGAAGATAAATAAACATTATTTAAAAAAACAAAAAACAGTCCTGGTTGAGAAGAAACTGGCATCCTTTCAAACTGTTCATGTCACCATAAAATGTTTTATGACATAATGTAAGAACACTGGGTTTACTGCAGGCCATTTATTTATTAATTTTAAAAATGTTTATATTTGTTTCTCTTTCAACTGTGAGTGCAATTAGCAGTAATAAAATAAAATTAAAAAATGTTACCAGAGGGACATATGTGCAATTATATGATTATCCTCAAACAAGCAGCTTCAAGTACTAAACCAAGAGAAATAATATTGGTATCTTATAAGCCTTCCAGGAGTCAGAACTGATATATAAATTAGTATAATTATAATTTCAGAAGCTTTGCAATTTACAGTAATCTGAGATAATATAGCTGTCGTCTGGTTTTTTACACCCCATCTACTGTACACTGTCAATAAAGATATTTTTAAAAACGATGACAACAATTCACTTAAATGCAGTTCATTTAAAAATCAGTATTAGTCTGTTTTTAAATTCCTACATACATTGCCTTAGACAAAATAAGCACTGGAAAGAAACACACAAAAGGGAAATATCCTTAGAAAGTACAAGCCAGGTTCACAAACCAGGGTTTGTTCTTGGTTTACAAGTCCTTGCTCATTTGGAAGCAACAGGCCAGGACACCTAGTCCGAACAACATGCTAACCTTTTGATTGCTTGTTAGTTTAGCTACTTCCATTAGCAGGAGGCGGCAAGTGGGAGCGAACAGGCTGCATGCATCAGCACACTGTTCCTTCATGGCAAACCAGGATCTCAGGCTTACTGCTGCATGTGAATCCAACCAATGTCTTAAATTTATGTCACTGATCCTCAAACAAGTATTTTCATGGCTGTGAAGACAAAATTGGGCCACTATTTCTTCTTCCTCACAATCTCTAGTCTTGCTCTTTTTCTTCTATTTCTCAGGCCTTTCTCTTGTTCTTCTCTCTCTCACACACACACACACACACGCACACACACACACACACACTTCTTCTCTATCCTCAAAGGTGTTTGACACAGTCTATTTGCTTTCACTCATTTCTGAATTTAATTTTCTTCATTCCTTTTGGACATGGCTGCCTCTGCTCCAGTTCTGCATTTGTCACATCCTGAACTGACATACATTTCTCCTTTCAATTACACAAGGCGGAAAAAAAACCTCAAAACCAGAAGAGAATGGGCATGGTTCTACTTACTCCTGAAAATGAGGGATTTGCTTGGAAAATTTCTGCCTTCCCCCTCTCTCTCCTCTATCCCCAAGTCAATAAATTTACTGAAAACTGAAAACAGAACTAGAGATGTAAAAGATCCAGAAATGTTGAGGCCATGGAGGAAAAAAAGAGAAAGAAATCTGAGGGAAAATAAAGAATATTTATTTTTTTAGTGTTCCTTACAGATGTAAAGTCACTTTTTGCTTTAGGACAACATTCCCCAAGCTGGTGCCCTCCAGATATTTTGGACTTCAGCTCCCATCAGCCACAAGCAGCATGACAATGGTCAGCAATGCTGGACACTGTAATCTAAAACATCCAGAGGGCACCGGGTTGGGAAAGGCTGCTTTAAGAAAATAAACCAGGCTTTCTGTTTATAAAGTTATTTTATGTATAACTCAGTTTGCACTTAAAATTATTATATTTTAAAACTTGTCTAAAAAGATTAGAAATACATTAAATGACTGCTACAAGCATCAAAAACACAGACCTCTAAAGAACAAAACCCAACTGCCAAGAATGCACATTTAGAGAGCAATCCTATGCCCCTTAAACAGCACCTGGTTGACAAACAGGATAGTTCAGTTTTGGGAACCTGAGGTCAGAAACAGGGCTCCAACATCGAAGCCCAGGAATGTGCTCTCTGCCCCCTCGTAACCAGCATAGGTCTCTCCATGCCATCTTCATCTCCATGCTCAGAAACAGAGCGCTGAGACGGGGGAAAGGGGGTGGTCCCGGGGGTAGGGAAGGGAGGAGACTGGGGAAGCTGGGTTACACAACTTCCTATGCGCACTCCAGTCTCCTTTCCTCCCGCTTGGAAGTGCTGTGGCTAGATGGGTAAAATCGACCAACTAGCTAAAATGGATGGTGGACCGAGCACAGATGTTCTCCAGCCGTCCTGCATTGGATGCCCAACATTTCCAAACTTCAGAGGCTGCTGACTATCTCCACAGGATTGCGCCCTTACTGTCAAGGATGCACAATGGTGGGTCTACTCAATAATCAATAATTGTAATAAGGAATGCAAGAAATAACTATGCTGGGAACCTTACAGAGAGGATTTTAAAAAATCATTTTTCCCCTTGACTTCATTATTTCCAGACATTTTACATCTCTAGTTGAGATGTGATATTACATAGTTCTTAGAAATCATTTTGAGGGGAGTAAAGGCTGGGTAATACTATATAAATATTTTGCATTAAATTCTAAAACAAAATATTTCATAATCCAAAGCTGTTCAAATTTTCCCTTTAAAAACAAAACAAAACAAAATAGTCCTTGGGGCAAAAACAATTTCCCCCCTAATTTTCCCAGCTTTTTCTGGGCCTTCACATCTCTAAACAGAACCAGAGGTGACTTGGATAGTGATGCGGTAGGACCCTCCAGAGGTTGTTGGACTGCAATTTCCATTCATCCCTCACCATTGGCTATGCTGGCAAGGCGATGTAGGAGTTGCAGTTCAACATCTGGCAGGCCTCTGCACTAGCAGTTGCGAAGGAGAATTTGGTGGAAGTATTCCTCCTAAAATGTGTTAATGCTATGTTTGCTTATCGACAGACCTATACAAATTCTGAGCCACCAAGCTGAATGCAGTCCATCACCTTTTTTGCAGCCACAGGTTGGCAGCAAAAAAAAAAAAAAAAAGAAGTGAAAAAGAAGAAAAAGAAAGAAAGCTTAATGGACCCCTAAGACCATTAGACACCACCAGTGGTTTGCATACATTTTGGGAACTGTTAAGTTGTGCAGGCCTATCTTATAGAATCATGCCATGGCCCATAAAGAGAAGTATAGAGGAACCCAAGAGTAGGAGTAATATCTCTTTGAGACAACAGGGTTCCATGTTTCATGGATCAGGGAGCCCTCAATATAGCTACTTAAAATAGTTTTAGTTAAGCAGTCAGTGAACACCGAAATCACCAATGTAATTATGAAGTAAGAATTGAGCAGTGCCCTGGAATTAGAAAAACACAGAATGTATAGTGTATGAAGTCACATTGCATGTTTAAAACAAAACAAAACACTAAAGCAATTATGAAACTCTAAATTAAATGGACCAAACTCTGACCCTAATGAGGCATCATGTCTCTTTCTCAGAACCTGCTTTACAAACATGGCTCTATAGCCAAAGACTTCTTTCTCTATGAGACATGAAACTCCTTATTAGCTAACTGTGGACTGGTTCGTATGATCATGACTGGGAAAAGATGCCATGGAGTCTTATTTTCCCTGCTGCGCATCCCGGTGGGATCAGCATAATTAGCCTGAGCTGTGCAGCTTCTCGTGTCTTGCGAACCCAGCCAGGATGGCTTGTTGTCATGGGTAACAAGCCACTCAGAACCCTACAACAGCCCATGGGTTCCCATGACATGACAAGTCACACTGCCAAGGGTATTTATGCAAATGCACGCCGTCCCACCCTCATGCTATCCTGCAAATTGGTGTTAGAAAGGATGGAAACAAAACTAACTTTGAATACAACAAAGGCATTTTGCATCTGAAATCTCAAAAGGAATTGTTAGAGGGATGACAAAGCCACTGCTGAATATGGTCTGATCGTGTCTAAATACCCACTACAATGTTACATTTGCTTTAATGAAATTGTTACTGGATAATGCCACTAAAAACAGGGCATTGCTCAGAATTAAAACACACCTATTTAGCGACTTTCTAACTTTCACCCTTTTGTATAGCAGATTTTGAAACTTTGCAACGATATTGACATCTTAACAAACCCGTATCCATGACTTTCTCTCAGAGACTGGAATATTTTCTACAGGCACTGTAACAGTACTGTTAATTGTGCCAGTTCTGATTGATCTGGTTCAGCCACACAGCAATGTCAGGGTCACTCTCAATGAGAAACATTTGTTCAACTACAGCTTTTCATGTTATCTTTTAAATCAGGGTTTCTCAAACTCTCACTGCAGGGCAAACATCTTCTATTGTAAGACTGGGCCCAACAACTCAAGCAAGCAGAAAAATTGCCAGGGAAAGTCATACAGGTCAGTGGAAGAATGACTAGGGACACTAGTAGATCTGGGCTGGACAAATTGTTTTGAAAGGCAAAAGAGCTTATAGAGCAGACTATGGCTGAGGTGAGATATAACTCTGAACTATGGTTTAGTGTTATATAAATGAACATCAGACTCATCAACTCCCGCCTCCAGTGTCCTCACTTAGAGTGGTCATTTTCAACTAATCATAGTTTGTATGGGTTCACGTCACTTTAGGACATGGTAGTTGAATAAGCTATGCACAGTAGCTTATTTGGGAAATAGCCCACTGTGCCCCATTGGGCAAATAAGCTATTGTGCATAGTTTATTTAGTTCCCCCTCACCCCACCTCCTCTGTAGTCCTCCCGCCTGGGTGGGCAGCTGTCCCAGGTTCCTTTGTGGTAGAAACCGTATCCCACTGTCAGTCACACTGCTTGCCTGTCTCCAGTTGCCCTGCTTTGTGCTAGGAGTGTCTTCTTCCGCCACCTGTTTCTGCTAGTTCCCGCTGTTCTCCACATGGTGCCAATCTTTAGCCGCTTCCCTGCACTCCTCCCACTCTGCATCACCACCATGGGTGGGAAAAGAGCTTACAGACAACTTGCTAAGTGGGTTAAATAAACCATTGTGGTTTATTTAACCCACCATGGGTTAACATGTCATCTGAATCCAATCTCTGACTGGGTTTGCATGTCACGATAAGCCATGATGGTTTATTTTCCTGAATAAGCCATGATGTTTATTATGCCATCTGTGAGCAGGTTTCCTCAACCACTGTGTTTTATTTAGCCAAAATAAGCCACTCTGATAAGCTATGGTCTTCCGTGAGGATTATTGAAACCATTGTGCCTTATCATGTCACCTGGTGCTTGAGAGTGGCTTAAAGAGTGGTTTAAAGATTGTCTAGAGTCGCTTGGCAAGAGCAGTCAAAACTGCTGCCGGCACTCTGCTCCAGCTGGCAGATCTCTGTTTCCAAGACCTGCATAGCAATGGATTGTGCTCACTACCCCACCCCACTCTAATCCTTCCCCTAGCAGTGCGCTCTCCTTTTTGGTTGATCAGCAACAACTGTGCAGGGTTTTGCCAGGTATTGGGTGTATCCCCATGACAAGATGCTGTGTATGAAGTTTTGTCCCGCTCCTGCAAACTTCCAAGAATTTACAGCCTGCACCCCCTTTTTTGGTGAAAAGCTGTTTTTGCCTGCCTTTCCTTGTAATTGTCCAGGGTTTTCATTGTGTATCGGTTGCCTCCCTATTAGGCGAAGCTGTGTATGAGACTAATATGGTGTGGGCGGGCAGGGAAAAAGCACAGACTGCCTATTGCTTAAAAGAAAAACAGTCTGGCCTGGTCTTAGGCACGAAAGAGCAGCATGACATGAACCCCCATCAGAATTTATGGACGCTGAGAGAAAATGTATGTTCTACGGATGCAGCAAGAACAATGCTAAACAGCACACAACTACACAAAATCTGAATAACAGCCAAGACAGTGGGGTAAAAGGACTGATATAATATTGAGTCAGAAAGAAATTATAACAAGGTTGTGACACACAACATCATATAACTATAACATCAGTATACATATATACATAACAGAGTAAAGTTACAAAAACCTGTTTATGTATTTGGCAGTGAATTGCTGAGACAGATAAGACTTTACAGGACTCCGGATTTTACACCTGTTTCGCCACAGCTTCCTCAGAACCTCACTATAATTACATCACTAATAAGCTTGTGCCATGGGAGAAAAGATGAGGCAATTCTCAATATGTTCCTCTGCCCAAAAACATCTTTGATTGTCCACCAAGACAGATTGACTTAAATCCCAGGCATGTATTCGGAAAATTTCAGGGGTGGCAGGTTTGTCTGTTTTAATCCCTGGGTTGTTGCTTTTTCCACTCCCTCCTTCACCCGCTCCCTCCATGTATCCAAAATATATTTGCAGCACTGTAGTACTGGCTTGTAGAGCAGATGTTTTTCAACTGCTCTTGCTTGCACCCCTATAGCCTGGTGGAACAACCCATGAACAACCCATGGTTCTGGATTTGCACTTGGCAACCCATGGTTTAAACAACCCAGAGTTTATAACTCAACAACTAACCATGAGTTCTCTTTCTGGGTTGTTTGTAGTTAACCTAGAATTCAACTACTCATACTATGGGTTAGTGTTATGTGTGAACCAGGCCAATGTCTTACTCCCCCAGTAAGAGTGCATAAAATTGCATCTCTATCTCTATCGTTTCCTTACATCAGATCAAGTTGTAGGCATGAACACCTTGAACACATTCTTTACTATCTTTTAGGCATCAGATGAAATCCACGCTGTTCTCTTGATATATCAAAGGTGTTTAATACTTGAGACTTTTTAGTTGCTTTTACTGATTTTAAATTTACCACCTATTTTTCAAAGTTTTTCAAATTTATATGTTAAAATTTTAACATTTTCACTTGTTTTATTGAATGGATTTTTCTGCTGCTTTTATGTTTTTTATTGTTGCCACTTATTTTTGTTTTTAATTTTGTACTGTAAGCCACATTGAAGCTATACATGATAAGGCAAAGTAAAAACCCAATATATACATACATACATACATTGACCCAGCATAGGCAGGGAACTTCTTGTGGTTCCTAGCCATGGAATTGGCACCTCATAGATACCAATTCTCTGAGGAGAACTCATATCATCAGCTCCTGCTTAAATGTCACCCAGCTAACTGGGAGTTCATTGAAAACAGCTCCCAAGCAGCAGGGCTAACATTTAAGGGCTCTTTCAGTACCAGGGTCTTAAATGTCTGTCTAGTGGAGTGGATAAAAGGTCCTTGGCATGATGTATACAGTACAACCTAAAGTACAAAAGGTGTTAATTTATCACAGAGACAGGAGGTCCCACAATAAAGTAATGCAAACTGCTGATGATGCACTAAATCAAAGTGAGTGATGAACAGAAATATAGCAGCAACTGAAGTTCAAAAGGATAGATTTGTATGATCAATGAGCTGCCAAATAGCAAATGAAATGTAATGTAGACAAAGTCACAGAAATGCATACTGGTCTATGAATAAACTAAACATACAAATGTTAAATGAAAATGGACTCACAGCTAAAGAACATCAGGGGAGAACTAGATATGACAGAAGGTACCTCTTTAAACAAAGTCATCCTAAAACTTATCTGAACTTAGTCACTGTACTTAGCGCCCACATTAAACATGAAATCCTTATCTAATACAGCAACTGCTTTCTAAAAATATTCCTTAATGTAGAGATACAACATTTAAGAACTGTGTATATATTTTTTCTTACTGAGAATCTTCATTTTGAAGATCAGCCTATGGCATCCAAAGTGAAATCCACCAAGATACATTCAACTGGGACACGATTGTAAACAAAAATAAATAAACTTTCTAGAAATTTTTACGCAAGAGGTGTGACAATATGCCGAGGGGGGGGGGGGGGGAGAACTACCAAGAACTATTAATGGTTTGATTTGTTCATTAACTTGTTTGACAGGGTGAAGTTGGAAGAATGCTAAACATGTTAGTCTACATTTTTTGTTTTGTTTTCATGTAGTACCTTTAAATGGGCATCAAAGACATATAAATGCATAATGGGAAGCAACACTTATATACTATACTTGCATCTCATCCTTTTCCAAGGAATTCAAAATGGCAGATGGTCTTACCTATTTTAACTTTTTACAGTGAGTGTGGAACTAGGCACACAGCCCAAGTCTACCTGGTGAGCTTTATAACTAATTGGGGATTGGAACCTAGGTCTCCCCAATGTAATACTTCAGCCATTATATCACACTACTGCTGTAATTCTTTGCACTTATTTGCCGAATATTTCTGAGTAGACACTGGCTCAATTCGGACGACACGATAGTCAATGGTGGGTTGACTAACCCTAACCCTCACGCTAACCCTAGGGGGCACTCCCCACACAACAGGGTAATAAATAATCAACTGTGGTGTGGATGAGGATCAGAGCTGAGTTGACTATGGCAGCATTCGGATGACACAATAGTCAAAACAACTGGCGATTGTTTCCCCCACACCAGTTGTTTATTGTGTCGTCCGAATTGAGCCACTGTATAGGATTTCACTGAGGTATCTATTTCTGCCTTATATTTCATACACACAGTGCTTCCACAGACTTCCAATAATAATTTCCAATTACAGGTAAACTTGATTGTCTTTAAGACAGGTATTATGTTAAATTCAATTTGTTTCTATACACATTCTGGTGGGATTTTTTTTTTTATCAGTAAAGCATGACTAGAAAATAAGGCCTGTACACAGACATATTACAGAAACTGGAAGTCAACTGGAGGTTTTAAAGCAATTCAAATACATGTCTGTTTCAAAACAGTATCAATCAAAGTCCCACTAAAGTTCTGGGAGGAAAACAGTTCCCTGACATCATTCCTGTCATTGTCGTATTAAATACATCTTTCTATGGTATACACAGTATGTTTATTTAACTTTTGTTTTATATTTTACCTTTCAGTCTATTGGGTTGATGATAGAATTACCATGTTAAAATATGACCTGATCCCAGATGTAGTTTATTTAAATTTCAGATTGAAAAGCTTACTAAGAACAGATAAGATTGATTGCTCTTTCCATCTTAGCATAATTGTATTTCAGGTGAACATCAATTTACTTTAAAGGACACCTCTAAGTAACAGACTGCATCATACATAATTCATCAATCACAGCTGCCTGTTACATGATTTACTTAAACAGATTTCAATGGAATAAAGGAAGTTGCATTGTTTTTCTGCTTTGGTTTATTTGCTTTTAAATTGTTTTAGAAACATTAATTCACTTGGAATTATTGCTGAAAAGAGTTTATCCTTGGCAAAGAGCAAAACAAATTACTCTGCACTCAAATTTCTTACTGTTCATCCAGATGCACTGGTTATTAAACTTTTTCTTAAATCCGAAATGAGTTTTCAAAACATCATTAAGGCAATGAAGAAATCAGCACATAAGTTTTGATGAGGGAGAAAAATAGTTATTATCAGTAATACGATAGTTTCCAATATAATGTGGGTTTTGTTTTGCTGCAAGGAATGTTCATCTTCAATTCTTAATAATCAAAATCTAATTCCAATTGCTTTTTTTAAAAAGTTATCAGTAAAAATAGTACACATTTCTGAAAAAAGATTTGCAAATACTTTTTTTTAATAAACATAATATTTTTATGGAATTTATATACCAAATCACATGCTACACCAGGGGAGGATGGACTTCAGCCTAGCAGAATTTTCTTTGTTTTTTTCTAGAACCTTGAAGTTCACCAATAGGACCAGATGCAAAATGGTGGCTTAAGAGGCAGTGCCAATTTACCTATTGAACCCTGGGGTGCCCTGCATATATGAGTTCTATACAATAACCTGGTTTGTACATCACAACAAACCAGAATATGGCTTGAGTATGGGTTGTCGTTGAATCATGGGTTGTTGTGTGCGAACCCTTCACTATGTTGTAATATGGGTTTGTTAACCATGAACAGCCCAGCGTTCACAACCCTACAACAAACCATGGGTTCTCTTTCTGGGTTGTTTGTGGTTAACAACCCATAGTTAACCACTGCATAGGGGTTACATATAATGATAATCCACATCTCAACAACTACTCACGATTCAATGACAAACCATACGCAACCCATACTCTGGATTGTCGTTATGTGCAAACCAGGCCAATCACCTATTTCTACACATTTCAAAAGGCATACTATTATTATTACAAAAATATTATCTTTCAACCTCTTATCATTACTATTTAACCAGCGTCATGATTTATAATCCCAAAAAATCATTCTCCTTATAATCAAAATCTAACTTAGAGAGCAAATTCTAAGTTGCCCATAAGAGCACTGAAGGATCTTTGGAAGGACACACCACTGGAGTTCTGCCAGCACACTTGTGGAAAGCTCCTCCAGTATCCCTCTACAGTGTATAAGTGGGGAAATCCTGGTATGTTGGGTTGGGGGCATTTCAGGGCCAGGATCCTAAGTCATGGGCAAGAATATACAAAACTTCCATTTGCTTATCTGTGAGTATTAATCCTGTAACACAACTTAGTAACAATAATAAACAACAACACACAATTGGATCTTTTACCAAATGAAATAGATAAAAATCATTAATTATCTGTGACCCTATTATCTACTGCCTTCTGGAAAAAAGCTCCTTTAATGTGTTCGCATATCCCACACTTTCCATCCCATTTACTATATTATGAATTAAATTTTATTTTAGTGTTTGCTTTAAAATTATTTTATCTGAATGTACGGAAAAAAAAGGTGGATTCCCTTGCACTTTCCCTGCAGACTTCTATGTTAGAATAGAAAAATTACTCAGCCGATATTGGTGTTTATCCCTTCTGTTGACACACTGTGAAATTGCTCAAATTGTCTATCTGAATTAAAATGTTCATCTTTAATTATAGGTGCTGAAGATGAAAAAAAAACACTTGCAAATTTCATGATGGCTGCTAAAAGTATGCAAAAAAGCAGTCTTTTGACACTTTGAAAATTGCACATACCACCTATTTTTTTCTAGAGTGACCCAACCTTTTATGTATTTTTTTTCTTTTAAGTCCAGTTTTAAATATGGGTTGGTGGTACAACAGCTGTTTTTTTAAAAAAAATAAATTGGCAGAAATATATGCAATAAAATACACTGCACAACTACAAACACAAGCACACGAGAAAGAAAAGAAATGTTTTCTACATACTTGCAGGCCCATCTGAAACACTGAGTGACCCATAAAATTAGCCAGCATTCGAATTAAGGCTGCACCCTGCAAACACAATTCATAAAAGAAAATGTTGGAATGTTTCCACACAAAACAGTGTCATACATAGTAATACCAATATGAAATATGCATTTATTCCAGTATTCCCTTTAAAAATAAGTATAGGCTTATTGTTAATAACTACATTTAGAAGTACAAGAAAATAATAAAATACTTTCATTCATCCTGCACATTTTGCAAACTCACATACTTCAGTTGTGCACTTTCTGGAGACAAAACAGGAAAAAGGATTGAACAAGGGCAAAAAGTGGTTAGGTAGTAGAAGTGGGTTTCTAATAAACCATAACATGTACATATGAATATTACAAAATGTACTGACATGTTACAAAAGCAAATTATTTTCCTCAGCTAGAGAAACCACAAGGTGTTCAACTCAAAAAAAGAAGAAGAAGGTATAATGCAATGGATGAAATAATATGTAAAAGTAAATATAAAGCAACACATTGGAAGTGCAATAGATGCTTCCAGATTGTTTGGACTAAGAAAAACTGCCGACAGTCACAAAGCCCCATTGGCATTGAGGTTTCCTATTCAGTTCAATAAGAAGCAGCACTCCCATCTTGCTCTGTGCAGATGGAGACCTTGTTCAGATGTAACCCTAAACTATGGTTTAGCATTATGTACATAAGCCTCAGACTTGCGTGCTTCCCCCTCTCCTCTCCTCCTCTGGCATGGCCGCAGGTTCAGAAGCTATTTTTAACTATCTTATGTCCAAACCTGGCCAACCATGATTATGGTTCAGGAGGAAAAGTCAACTTCAATCCATAGTTATGTTTTGGGCTTGTTACTTTAAGCAGGTACAAACAACATTCAGTTTATGGTTCGCATGCAGCCTGCTACTGCCTCTTATTCATTAAAAAATAAAAAATAAAAAATACGGTGTCCAAGGTGGTATCAAGTGCCAAAGGGATCAATATTGGCTTCTAAACAAATTAATTTTGACCCTTTTGGTGCTCCGTAGCCACAACAGACATCTTAAAAAAAAAAAAAGTAATTTATTTTAAAATTCTTTTTCAGCATCCGTTGGAGTGAGGTGGTGTGACGGGGGCAGGGTTGAAAATGGTCCCCAGGCTTCCTATGCCTTAAGCCATAGTTAGAATTAACTACAGTTTTGGGTTCAGACTTTTTCAACTTTTTTGTTTTTAAATATAAAAGAAAAAAGATCAAAGATCAGTCTTTTGTATACAAAAGACTCTGTTAATACAATTTAAAACAGAAAATAAGGGGGGAAATTATAATTATGCTGTATAATCTTCATTTTATTGTTATAATGTCCATATGCTCAATCTTCCAATATCCTCCTTGCAGCCAACGGGGGCACGTGAGTGCAAGAGCGGTCAGGCTGGATAAGGCAAGACAGGGTCCAAACACTGAGGTAAGACATCCCATGGATCCAAACCTTACTGTTTGTAAAGTTAATTATGAATTCTTACATGATCCCCAAGCATATTCCAGAGCAGTAATTTGCAGGTATGTCCATCAAATGTTTTATACCAGAATAGAAACATAGGAGGCACTCCCAACAACAGAAACTAGGGAGTTTCTGTGCGTTTGTAGCCTTAGACCCTGAGGCAGAGGTGAATCACTGAGATTCAAATAGACTAGAGGATTGGAAGAATACTACTACTGAGATTGGAGATAAGGAAAGTCATGGGAGAAGAACCACCATTTCTTAAACCCTACCGGGCTTAAGCTGGATAAGGCAGAAGGAGATGACTTTTTAGCTTCCGTCCCTTTCTCTCTCTCTCTCTCTCTCTCTCTCTCTCTCTCTCCAGTTCTTTTTTAAAATGTTTCTGTCCCATTAGTTCCAATTGGTTCCAATGGGATGGAAAATTATCACACCACTTCCAGCAGGCTTTATTCTGGAGACATTTTGCACGTTGGGGAAAAAAAGATGCAGTTGAAACTAGGTTTTTGTATGGACTTTAATAATGAACAAAAAGTTTCATAAAAGAAATAGATAATAAAATAAGATAAAGACATAGAACATCAAGATGATTGTTGTTCCCTTTCAATCTTCATAACCTCATACCAATCATAAATTATTCAGACCAATGGCTTGACTAGTCAAAACCATGTATTAACTCATGTAGATATGCAACAGAGGCACATAGCACAATAAATGCAAAGAAGACTACATAATTGTGTCATGTGCCTTATCTTCTTTCACACTATACCTATCGCATCAAAATTTCCTTTTTTAAAACATGGTCACAGCATCACCATAAAGGACTGGGTTGGATGAGCACTGTTGTGGTTCGAGGCTTCTGAGAAAATCCTCTCTTGCTTTAACTCTGTCTTTGTTGCTGTGCTCTCGTTTAGTTGTTGTTGTTGTTATTATTATTATTATTATTATTATTATTTTATATAGCACCATCAATGTACATGCCACATAGGCTGACATTCTGATAAAATCATAATAAAACAATAAGAAAGGGAAGGGAATGCATCAAACGGGCACAAGGGGACAATAAAACTAACGGTGTAAAAGTAAGATCTTAGAAAAAAGCGCACATAGGAGCACTGGGATCCCATTCAATAATATCCCCAGATTTTGTAATGACTTTCACCATTACATAAATCCTGTCAGTTCTCGTTTGGTCCACAGTGCTATCACACTTCAGGGACAGCGCCAATGTATCTTCAGTCAGTTCCTTGATGAGACTGCCTGTCTGTCACTTTCTGCCATGCACAGCATACATTCTTTGTGGGCATTTGGAATCAAGGACTTAAAGTCCATCTCAGCCCTAAGTACAAATTTTGCCTACTATGGGAAAAGCAGGTGCTAATTTACTTACAACTACTCTTGCAGAGAATGAGTACGCACTCAAGTCAGTTTCTTTGCATCTCCATTAGTGCGCAGAAGCAGGGTGCCAACTTTGTCTGCTAGTTTTTTATTGGCCTTGAATATTGCTTTTCTAACAGAAGAAACCTGTATAGCTGCAGAGGTCTGAGATTGATAGTTGGAGCACTTTAATGCTTTCACTGTTATAGGATAGTTCCAGATGCTTCTGAATTGTCTCAGTCCTGTAAATACTCCCACATTCTTTTGCAGTGGGAGGCATTTGAGTACACTTTGAAAACAATTTTACTATGTCAGGAAACTTGAAACCTGCTCTACACCTAACATAGGCTGAATTCGGACGACACAATAAGCAACTGGGGAGGGGGGAACAATCGTCAGTTGTATTGACTATCATGTCGTCTGAATGCTGCCATAGTCAACTCAGCGCTGATCCTAATCCACACCACAGTTGATTATTTATTACCATGTTGTGTGGGGAGTACCCCCTAGATGAACAACTGTAAAGTTGATTATTACCCCACCATTGACTATCGTGTTGTCTGAATTCAGCCTTAGTGTCAGGCAATTTAATGAATATGTTCAAAATGTTGCCTTTTTGGACTGTGCTTGATTAATTTTGAAACTGGTTTCATAACACCCTTATGGCCTGACACTCCACAAGACACAGTTGGCATAGACATAGTGCTTTCAGCATCTCCAACAGCATTGTGAGCTTCCCCAGTTTTCATCTGATTGTTGGCAGAGTACTACTGGTGCAGCAGGAAGCATTGTCTTGGTATCAGCAAACATTAGATGTTCATCAGCAGGCACAGATGGGAGCTTAGCTGTGAATGGTATGTCGTCAGTTGGTAAATGAGGTATGTCAGCTAGCAAAGCCACTGCAGGTTGTTGGAGGTATACGCCAGCCTTGCAGGGAGGTTGGTTTTGCACCAGCAGTCTTGCATTGATATTCTTTTTTCCTTGTAGTACCACTAAAACGGATTTCTATAAAAATAAAATTCTAGGAAGGATATACAAGGGGTTAACAACTGACTGCCCATATGAATTAAAAGGACCCAAATAACTATTTTTTTCTGCAGTATAAATCTGTCCGAGCCAGCCAAAATCTTGCAAAGGGAAAATGCTTTAGCGAAGACTGGGCTCCACCACAGCAAAGCAACCTGTGCTCCAACTACTGTCTCCAGCAGCTACAGTTCTCCTTAGCAGCCCTTGACCTGACTTATTTTTAGCCCTTCAGCAAAATGTTGTCTGAGTAACAGAGTTCTCTCTAGTTGCTTTCAGCAGACAGCTCAACACAGGCCAAGCCAACTTTACTTCCAGCAACTACAGGACAGGACACAGATTTCTATTGTATTGTACTCTTATTCCCAGTGTGTCCCTTGGGGTTCACCCTTCTGAAGAACTGTAGAATCCTTGAAGAACACTTGTATCACATGACTGGATTCCAGAACGTTCTGTTCAGCACAGATTCTTCAGGAGGCAACATCTCTCAAAGAAGCTCCCAGACTGAGACAAGGCCTCAGCTCAGCTCAGCACAGCAAACTGTCAGATCTTACAGATGGAGCTTGGCAAAAGAGTACAAGACATCCAGACACAATTAAGGCCAGTTTGTCAATAAGACAAGAGATTATTGTTACACTGCAGTGGCCTTTGTTTTGTTCCTCTAATAGAGGGAATCCCCTTGTTCCTAATTCAGAATTCCTACCCACCTCATAATAGCAAAGTGCCTAGCTTCTAAAAAAAAAAAGTTCTCCACCAATTCCTGGTGGTTTTAATCCCAAGTGTTTTACCATAGATCTCTTAAATTAGAGCAATTGGTGCAACAGGAATACCTGATCTTCCTATTGCACCAATTGCTCCCAAACCTTACAAGGGCCCCTTTCTGCGCCCGGCTCACCTGGGCGCAGGGAGGGTGTTGCGGTGGGGGTGGGGGACGGGCGAGATGGGAGCCACCCATTGGTGGGCTCTGCTGGTGTCACCGGCGTTGGGAGGGGACTCAGGGAGTATTTAAGTCACTTACTCCTCCCAGCGGCCATGCGTTCCTCTTTTGGCGGCTCCGATCGCACGCGGCTCTCACATTGCTCCGGGCGCCACGAGGCAACCAAGTTGAGGCGGGGAGCAGGAAGGGAGCTCGCACGGCGGCAGGGCTCGCTGAGCCTCCGTGCAGGACAGCGAGGCCAGGAGCGGAAGCGCCTACACGCCGGAGACAGAGATCCTCCGGCTGCTGCGGCGGTGGTGCAGCAGCACGTTGGGCGACAGCGGCGGACTCAGCCTCCTCGGCTTGACGGGGGGGCTCGGTGTGGTGGCGCAGCAGCACACCCAGCCGCAGGGCTCTGCGGACGGAGGGAGCGGCAGTCTCTTCGGCCTGACGAGGCCAGAGGTTCCAGGGGCCAGAGCGTCTCCCCCCCTTGGGTTCCTTGAGTGGTGCGGCGGGAGGTCCCTGGGTCCAGGTAGCGGCACAGCAGCACAAAGGCGGATGTCTATCAGGGCAGTGGGGCTGCTTTAGGAGGGCCGGACGGCTCTCCCCCCCCTCATTTTCTTTCTTAGCCCAGCAGTGCCTGCTAGGCAGCAGTAAACTGCTCAAAGGGGGGGTTGAATCCCTCCAGCGTGGGGTGGGTTTTCTTCTTGTAGGGGCAGGTAATCAAGGGCCGTGGGCACTTGTGCCATTGCTGGAGTGTTGGGGGAGGAGTGCCTTTTTCCTCCTCTCCTTTGCCAAGTGCTGATCCTGTTACCGGGCAGAAATAGGTAGGCGGCTCTATTCCCTGTTACCGGGCAGAAATAGGCGGCAGCTCCATTCCCTGTTACTGGGCAGAAATTGTCAGGCGGCTCCATTCCCTGTTACCGGGCAGAAATAGGCAGGCGGCGCCTTTTCCTTGTTACCAGGCAGAAATAGGCAGGCGGCTCCAGGCACGCCTCGCTACATCTTGGCCGCGTGCCAATTCCTGTTGCTGGGCATATCTCCACGGGCAGCTTCTAGGCACGTTACATTGTATCTTCCGGCCCCTAGTCCTTTGTTGCTAGGCACACTTCACAGGCAGCTTTAGGCAGTCTCTTCACAGCCTTTAGCTTGTCCTTACAGGCAGCCCCCGGGCTGTCACTTCTTTTTCAGTCTTGTCATGGGAGGTTGATATGCGATGTCCCCTAAGAAGGTCATCAGTGGCAAGAAGGGGAAGGGGAGGGCTCCTCATCCCCCGGCCAAGCGGGTTCAGCCTCTGACTTCATACTCTTCCGAGAAGGATGAAAATCCAAACAGTGCTGCGATCCTTGCTCGACTAACAGCAGTGGAGAAGGATAAGGGGATTGCCCCCTCTCCAGTTTCCACCCCTACAGGGAGGGGAGGGGCACGGAGCAAGAGGCTGACCAGGGCACAGAGGCAGAATCAAGTCTTGACATCTTTTGCAGCCCGACTTGATGTTATTGAGGCAGCATCCAGCTTTCCAGAGCCGAGTGCCCTTGCTGTGTCAGCGTCCAGTTTGTCCGCTGGGGTCAACGAGCCTGTCTCAGTGGAGAGCCAAGCCGTGGCGGAGACGGACGTCAATGTCAAGCCGATTGTGCCTCAGGGGAAGCAAAGCCAGGTTCACGCGGCAGGTGAGACACACAGTGCTACACCACAGTTACATACACACCAGATGGGCCCCATTTCCCCGTGGGCATGGCACCCTTGGTTCAGTGGTTTTCGGTGGCCTCTTCCGGCACTCACTAGTGTGAACTCATTAGGCAGTCCGCCATTGCCAGGGAACCCGGGTCCAGCGGGGGCCTTTTCGCCACCATGGGGGCCTGCAACACATCCCACGGAGGCGCCCATGACGGTACCTCCCGCTGCACCTCCTCGAATAAGTAGCGGCATAGAGGGGGGGCCTAGTGCCATCCCGCAGGCCACTTCGGCAACTGAGGTGTGCACTGCGGTTTGGCAGGGTCCGGCCGGCATGGTAGTGTCCAGGAGGACTGATGCACAGCTGGGTGTTAAGGACCCCTATGCGGGGGCGGCAAGGGATGCCATCCCTACAGCAACCACGGCAGCGCCATTAGGGTATCACCTTTTACCGTCCACAAGGGAAAAGATTTTAAAAGGGGATTATATCGATGTGTTCTCCTTGCTCTTTCGGGAACCCGAGGACAAGGAGAAGGACAAATTGGCGGACAAGGAGTTCGAGAAAATGGAAAAGAAGAAGGTGGCCAGGACTTGGTCCAATTGACTTCCCGGGTTCTTGATTTATATGGGGGTGGTGCAGCAGCGATTTCCCAATCATGGCTGCATATTAACAAAGTACCTGGACCTGATCTATCAAGCCTTTTCCGAATATGAGGGCGGAGCCTGGCTCGCTTATGATGAGTCATTCTGCAAAAGGGCCGCCTTTGATCATTCCATTCCATGGGATGTCAAGGACAACGATCTTTGGCTCCAATTTATGACGCCAGCTCGGCCTGGAGTTGGGGAAAGGGCGGATAGTGGTCATATTCTAGCAAAACAGCAACCCGCCTCCAGTTCTGCTGGGAGTACAGTGCGAAGGGCAGCTGTACCCGACCGATGTGCAGATATCACCATGAATGCCCAATCTGCAACGGTCCACACCCGGCCTCTAGTTGCACCAGAACTCAAGGGGGGCGTGGTAGGGGCTGGGACCCACATGGGCAGGAAACCAGGGGGGCAGCAGCCGCCTCCCAAAGGGTCCCTGCCCTCTTAAGTTGGCGCCGTAGCAGCGATTGCTGGCACGCTACCCAAAGCGTCAGGATGCACTCTACCTAGAGCTTGGCTTTACAGAGGGGTTTCCTATTCCTTTTAAAGGCCCATGCCAGGCAATGTTTGCAAGGAATCAGGAATCAATCCGTCTCATGGAGTCTTTAGTTCGCGAGAAGATAGCTAAGGAGGTCAAAGCAGGGAGGGTCCTTGGCCCCTTTGTTTCTCCTCCTATCCCAGTCTAAAGGGCTAAAAGGCATCCAATCCGAAAATCGGATATCCAATTTTCAGATCGGAATCGGATTGGATCCGGAAAGCCTCCGATCCGATCCAATTCAAAGCAACAATTCCGATTCCAATCCGATTTTTTTTACTGTGCACATCCCTACTAGAAACAGAAAGCTGGATCCAGACTAAGTTACAACGCAATCCTATGCATATTTATTTAGAAGTAAGCCTGACTGTCTTCAATAAGGCTTACTCATATGTAAGCGTGAACAAGTTTGCAGCCTTAGTCATGCTTTAGTCCCATCAATGGAAAATAAGTTAGACATGATTAACTTGATTCCAATGGGACTAATGTAGGACTTAGTCTAATTCTAACCATGAATAGTCAACACATAGAGATACACTAATAGCCTGGTCCATTCAGTAATATGTGTTTTTTTAATGACAGCTCTGCAAAATCAAGATGAAAAAACTGCCTAATAATCATATGAAGCAAATACAAATAATAATTTCATATAATTTCCAGTTTTCCATAGCTCATATTAATAGTTAAGATGTCATAAATGGCTGGCTTTGTTAAAATATGCTCAATTTCGTATTTCCTAGCTTTTAGTTTTATTTTAATTCTTCTTAACTAAGCTTTCCATTGTGAAATATTATAGAAATATCACAGTTTTCATAAAGCAATCTCTATTTTAAGATGGTTTCCTACTCTGAGTACTTGTCAGCAATACAATCAATTCAAAGGGCAGTACAGCTGATGCAGGGTAGAGAAATTCTACTGAAGCCACATGTTCTCTGAAAGACTTCACAGTACCTCAATAAATGGGAGGATAACTGTCTTTTGTCTTGACATAATACATTCTGATAATTATTATGGAATTACAGTGGTCATTAGAGAACAAAACAGGCATTACCTCTCAATCAATTGTTAAACAGGAAGAAGGGGAAGGAGGCACAGCCAACTCAAATCTGTGAGTGACATAAATTTGGAAACATCCCCATCTTTTCATTTACACATTATTACATGTTAGAAAAGCAAAGAGAAAAGTATGAAACATTAGTCTTTTACACACATATAAAATTACTGTGGGCCAACAAACATAACCATTTTGTAGTGGCTATGCAGTGAAATTCTCAAAAGTTGATCTAGGATAAAGGGGCATGGAATTTGTGATGGAGAATCCATCTTGTAAATGCTTCAATACATCCTGGGGTTGGTGAATGAAAACAACTTGGCATCAGAGTGTACTCTTAAGCCCAATCTGTTAGACCAGTGGTCCCCCCAACCTTTTTGGGTCAATGGGCACATTTGGAATTTTGATAGCTGCCACTGCAGAGTGGGGGCAGCTTGGTCATTCATAAAATGGCTGTGATGGTGGATATGACTGGTCACAAAACACTAATTTCCCAGAAGCTAACTGGTGAAACTAAAAGAAAACAACTTGCCCAAGATCCTAAGTACAAGGCAAAGGTGTTGTCTGAGCTCCAAAATACAAAAACACTGTTTTGAATCCAAATAAACATGGCGCTGGAAGGCAGCCCTTTGCATCATGCCAGTCTCCAGTCCCAGTTATTTTTAAAAAACTATCGTAAGGAACAAAATAAAAATCAGAAGGG
This sequence comes from Anniella stebbinsi, assembly GCA_029215795.1. Taxonomy (NCBI): domain Eukaryota; kingdom Metazoa; phylum Chordata; class Lepidosauria; order Squamata; family Anniellidae; genus Anniella; species Anniella stebbinsi. The sequence continues at coordinate 55,905,393 of JARDYH010000003.1, forward strand.
GCAGTGAGCCTGGCAGGAGTCAAGAGAGGCATCTGTGGGCACATTGGAGCCTACGGACACCATGGTGGAGATCCTACTTATTTCTCCTCATAAACACAAAGGCTGTGTTCACAGGGGAACAGTGACTGAAGCAGTTTAGCAGCAGTGGTGGGTCCAGCTTCTTTCCCTCTAAGGAAGTGCAACATTCTTTTATCACTCCAAAGCCAGAGAATCCGAGCATGCCCAAGCAGTACATAAATCTTCTTTCATTTTAATAAAAACATTTCTGAAATCATTAATCACCATATATTTTTCAGAAACCCAGACTGACCTGTGATCTCAAATCTATTTCCACAAAATGAGGGCAACAGGTTGCAAAGTACTCACATAAGAAGCTGCACATTACTTCTGTCATTTGAATGGCAGCCAACAAGCAATATCCAAAACACTTTTACAGAATAATCATTTTGTTGACACTAGACAGACACAGCTGGATGCCAATATGAAATTTAGCTTATTAGAAAATTCACAGCATGAATTAAAGTTAGAGAACAAAGAATAGCAAACTTGAATCGTAAAAATGACATTTAAAAAAACCCTTTCATAACATTAGGAAATTAAATTTGAAGTGCTTTTATGAATTCCTTTAAAATATGTTTTGATCATTTTCCTAATCATAAACAAACACACAAGGAAGCTTCACTGATATCAATGTGATTTCCATGTCATCATTATTTGCTTCCGTTCCTCAGACTCCCTTCCTGAAATATCAGTTCAGGCACAGTATCTGCCCTACGTCTTCTGCACTGAAGATAGACTCAAGGAATTCATAAAGCTTCTCTGCAATCTTCTTATGCTCCTTTAGTCCTCTTTTAACTCTGGTGTCATGCAATACATGAACTGCCTCCCTAGACCGTTTCCTGTTATTGATATATTTAAAGATTTTTTAAATTGTTGATCTTAATGCTCATCAGAATCCTTTTTTGCATCCTTTATTGTCTCCTTATACTTCCTTTGTGCAAGTTTGTTTTCATTTGGGAAAGTTTTCTGAAGAAAGCTTTCTTTTTTGTAATAGGTTCCATGACACTGCTTGTTAACCAAGCTAGTAACTTCTTGGACTTGGTGATGTCTCTTCCTGACCTGCGATATATATTCTAGCTGAGCTTCTATTATTGTAGTTTTGAATAACCCTCAAACATTCTGCAGGGATCTGACCCTCTTGACTTTCCTTTTCAATTTCATTTCCTCATATTTGAGAAAATTCTTATTTTCAAGTTAAATGTGTTGGAATTCCTTGGTAATTTTCCAATTACAATTTGATAGTCACTGTTTCCAATCAGTTCAACACCATTTACATCTTGCCCTGGATTAAGTTCAGGGCAGGGTCGCCTCCCCTCTGGTCAGTATAATGATCAACAGTTCTAGGACACAGTTATTTAGGGTATTGAGAAATTTTACCTCTTTGATGTAACTGGAACATGCATTCATCCAGTCTAAGTGAGGGTAACTGAAGTCTCCCATTACTATAACACTTGTTTGGACAAATAGCTGATTTTATTTTCTGTCTTAAGATCACCCTGAGCATTCTGTTGGAAAGCCGAAGGGCAATAGTGTATCCCAGTACTAAATTACTTTTGGGGTTGGTATTGTCACCCACAGAAATTCTGTGGAGGAATCTGCCCCTTTTAAGATTTCTATTGGAATATAATGCCCTCTGTCATACAAAGCAACAATACCAACCTTCTCAGTCATGGCCTCCAAACCAGCACTCATGTAGGTGCAACAGAATGTCTGGGAGGGAAGGAAGAGAAACATGCCTCCACTTTACACCTTCCCACACTATTAATCAACTTCAAAAATGTGTCCATTTTCACCATTGGTGTGTGTCCATATGGAATTTTTGGCACAGACTGAATCGTGGATCTTTGCATTCCCCTTCTCTATGGGAGTCTCCCATGAAAAGAGCATTACTGGGGAAATTTTTTTTTGATGACTGGAGGGGGGTGGCAGTTCATCCTCTTCCAGCCATGGAACCCTGGCTCTATTTGTAAGCTACTCTGCAATGATAATTTTTCTAACTATTTTAGATTTCATGTTATTTCTTTTATTTTATTACATTTCTATACCACCCAATAGTTGAAGCTCTCTAAGTAAGCACTGGCTAGTTAACTTTATTTCTTTACTGGACGGTCTTACCCACACCTGCCTCAGCCACTTCACCCATGCTAGGAGTTCTCGGTACTTTACAGATACTCTGTAAAAAGGTATGCCCTTCACCTCAAGTACATTCTGCAAGCATGATTTGTTCATGTGTTTAGATTAAGATTTTAGGCTAGTGGTCGCAGCACTAGCCGGAGCAAAGAAGATGAAGAGCATCTCACAATCTGTCCGACCTCTAAGGAAACCACATACGCTCTTCATCAGTATCTGCTGGCCAGAAAAGGGTATTTACAAAGGCAAAAGCATAGTGTGTGTCTCCCAGGTATGCTTAAGGTTTGCCTGGCCAACAAGGAGGATTCTGTCAGCTCAGTGGAACACCCTTGTGGATCATATCCTCAATGAATAAAGTATTTGCATGCCTCTTCTGAAATGGATGGTGATGTCACCAAGAGCTCTGCCAATATTTCACAGGGGGAAAGAAACTGCTTTTTCTGGAATAGTTAAGAGACTGCTCTATGATTTATCTGAGAAAACATGGAGAAATCTATCCGACAGAGAATGAGAAAATGCAGTTCTGCCTCCTGGTACAGTTTACAGTACTGAACAATTCTTCTCTGGGATAGATGTTGACATGCTAAAGATAGAATAAATCTTTGAGAAAATGATCAGAAGGGGAAGCTTCATGAATACAATCTGACAGTGTATCTGGAGGAAACAAGTCTATATTTTATATTTATCTATCATGCTCATAAAGATACACTTTCCTGGTGGAATACAGTTGTTCAGGGCACAAGCTATAGGTGCAGCAATAAACTTACTGAGTTGCTTTAGGCAATCCACTATATCCCAGTCCCCAACAATACTCTAGGGATATTTATACTGACCTATTTGACTGGGATCTTGTACAGATACTGAGAAAGTGTATGGGGCTCTTTGAGTACTAGGTGAACTGTAATATATATGTTAATTAGTATTATGTCACTCTTTTGATGTGAACAGCGAGTCCACATAACAAGTTTTGTTCAAACCATGGAGTGGGAAGTCACTTCCTAAGGTCCTGGTGTCTCAACTGTTACCAGTTTCTTCCTGTTAAGAATAGAAGGTGGTATGTGTGTGTGTTCGGGGAGGGGGGAATCAACATTTTAGGACCAACCCAGACATTTAAAATAAAAAGCTGATAATTGCATTGATAGTTCTGATAAGCATACTAAAAGTCTCCAAAAAACATTCCTGTAGAAAAGCTGCCATATTTATCTGGTATCTCACAGTCAACAGCTCCAGAACTTGTAAAGATGCACATAGGGTACTAGTGCATTTCTGCACATTCTCCCTCCCCTAATATTCTTAGATGGGTGGACAGCAAAAATCCACTCCCCTTCTTTATAGGTTCCTATATAGAGTCTTCACAATTTAGAACCATCCTCAACAGGAGACAGAACACAGATGGTATTATGCCACTATTATGTTCAAGTCTATGAAGGCTGTATGTGCTTTTAGCTATTAGAGATCAATGCTGTTCTAGTATTTTATAAGAGTGTGTCAAAATGAATGAGACTCAACAGGAAATAAACATAAACAAATATGTCCTTCAAATGGACTTAAAAATATCCCCCGCCCACTCACTGAAGGTGGAAAAATGTATCACAATCTGCTTTGTTGTCTGGACAAAATGTTGCTGGGACTTTATTTATATCGGCAGTTTCGTTTAAGCTCCTCCACTAGGACCTCTCTTATGTGTTCTGACACCACTGACAAGGACAAAAGCACAATATATTTTTTCATTAAGCATCCTTATGAGAATATCTTCAAGGATGGGCAAACACAGGAGGTTGATGAAATTATTTACACAGATGGGCCATCACTGAAGTTCAAGTACAATACTGAATAAGAATAGTACTTAAATGCTCATCACAACTTCTACTGCTTCATTAACTTATTTTAGACATTAAACTAGCTCCATACGCTAAAATAGCCTCCCAAATAAACTAATGTAGAACAAAAATGCTCACTTGGATGAAATCATACTAGCAAAGTATGTTTTGACCATTTTCACAAAAAAGAGAAAAAATATTTTAAGCAATATTAAGCTCTCTACAAAGACAGAGAACAAACAAAAAAGACTGAGAATTTGGTGATTCTACAGAGAAGGCTGGGAAGTGTCCTTATACATTGCTAAAATGAGACAAAATGTGACATTCAGTCTTTACAAAGGAGCAGCATGAGCGGACTTTGGGCAATATCCAACTGAACGCTAGCAATTAGGTAAATTATATAGCGCTAGCTGGCACAATGGGGATACCAGAAAATCCCAGTGCACCAGCTAACACGATTGGCATTGCGCTATAGTTCCTTGTGCTAGTAGTGCTAGTGTGCAATTTGATACTGCCCATAGAAGCCCAACATTTCAAAGGTTAACAGCTATAGATTTGTTGCTGTCAAGATTGCAACCTGCATGAATACTGCTTCATATTATAAGATGTGAAGCAGAGCCCACAAGATCACAGCAGAGTTGTGCTGATTTTAACCACACTGACATTCCTTTTTTGGGGTGGGGAATACCTTGTACAGCTAAATTTAGTGCTACAAGAACAACTTAACAATTTGGGAGCTGCTTCAATAAGCAATTAACCATGTGGAGCAGCTTCATATGGAATGTAGCTTCCTTTCTTAGTGATCATGCAAGTCAAAATAACATATAAAGCATGAGCAGCTCTTCTCTATGTAATGCCAGTACACACATTTTCCAGTTGTTTCTAAATGTCCCCAACTACTTCTTCAAAGAAGTAAATGTCTCAACTTTTTCTACAAACTTTGCTGTTTGATGTTGTTCCCTGTGCTATTTTTGCAGCATATGCCACGTTTTGATTACTGGCTACGTGTGTGTGTGTGTGTGTGTGTGTGTGTGTGACACTCTCTCTCTCTCTCTCTCTCTCTCTCTCTATATATATATATATATATATATTAGAAAAACAAGAAAAGCAATCCTCACCAATTAAAATTTGGTACTTTACCACCCAGTGTGGAGATGCTGTGGAGCAGCTGATCAGTGGTCAAGCAAGAGCATACATTCCAGACTGGGGATTATTTGTTTTTAAATCTATGGTTATCGAAGATTTGCATTTAATTTAATTTAATTTAATAATCTTTAACTTTTTTGAGGGGAAAAAGGAGGATATAAAAACTCAACAAAAACTCACAAACATTTTTCCCTCATTGCTGTCCATAGCAATTTATAGGTCTTCTTTTCTTCCCCTGCTAATTTCCTGGGGCTATTTTTGTGTGCACTGGACTTTCTTTTTCCACAGCACCGATTGCAACCAGTCAGGCATCATATTGGTAACACAAAGGTGTGCACCACACAGCCAATCCGATTTGCCTATATGAAGGCAAGCAAAGCCAATATTTGTTTAAATTGGTGTGAGAAGGTAAAGGGAATATTGCAAAATCACCCCCTACCCACCAGGACCCTTGGAGCAACAGGGTCCCTGGCGTGGGGATGCATTTCCCATACACACCTGTATAGACTTGTATAGGAATTTAAAGTAGTCCTGTGCTGAAAATCAGGGGGAGGGAATACAACCCCCTGCCAGGGACCCTTGTAGCAACAGGGTCCGGGGGGGGGGGGGGTTGGATTTTGCCCCCACCCAAGGATTGCTAAAGCGGTTTTCATTTTGACAGCTTTCAAAATGCAAGCAGCTACAGTGATCTCTCCCCAAAACTGGGGATGCACATCTGCTTTTATATGAAGGAGTGGGGAGGGCAGGTAGAGTGGGGTGCCAAGTGGAGGACCACTCCAAAGGTGTAGTCCACTCATAAAAGTATGGGAAAGCCATAGTGGGGTGAACATTTAAAATTACCCACTTACATTTGGGTACCCCATGCTTTTATGGGTGCACTAGCCCCTTAAGGGGGTCCCCAACTGGCATTACATTTCCCAATTCCTAGTCATATTTTTGCACAAAAATGGATGGTAGAACAAAACAAAAGGGTTCCAACCATGATCAAGATAATGATCGAAGCTGGAGAGAGAGGATGTTGGCGTGGGGGGTGGGGTGACCACTCCTTCAAGGTGTAATCTGGACAACATTGAAGGGCTACCAGTGGCAACGGGGAATGGGCACAGGCAACGGCTTGGCCATGATCGTCAATGACAATTGCAGCCCCACCTAGTAGGAGTGGCAGGGTACACAAAGATATTCTCAAAGCACGTTCTTTTGTCTCTGCTCTAGCATTTTCTCATCACGAAATTGGTCCAGAGAATTTTCTGTTTGCTGAGTGAAGCATTTGTGTAGAGTTGATGTTTTTGATATGTGAAAACATTTTATATTTGCATGAACACTCAAAGAATTCACTAGTTCTCATCAGTTTTTTCTGCAAGGGAAATGCTGTCATGCTTTCCTCTAGCAGATGAACAGATATTCTCTGGGAAATGTTTGGCCTATAGGTTTTGCTACTCTTGTGTTCTTTTTCAGAAAACCTGGTCTAAATGTCATCTGGTACCTGTGCATATCCTACATATACCCTCCATCTGTCCATACGACAGACATCAGAAATTGGAATTTATGCATTTGAGATTATACAATCCACATGAGTATTGGAACACAGTTGATACCAGAACCCAGCACTATATTCACCTGATTTTCTAGGTAATACTTTCTACACTCACTAGTTTCTGCCAAAGTACAGACAAAGGAGCATAAGAACCTCCCACTAAATATATCCTTAGGTTTCACTTATTAAGGCTACTTTAAGGTCTAGATTAATAATCTGATACTGAAAACAGCAAGAAGTGGTGCAGACCTCAATCCATCCCATAATCTGAAATGAACTGTGTCTGATTAGAGTTTCCCTACCTACTTTTTAGGGTGTTCCTTCCCACCACGCACCATCACCACCTCATTAAGGTTAACAAGTTATCAATTAAAAAGGTTAAAAACTTCCAAGTTGTTTTCAAAGGCTTTTTAACACTAAGGGCCCTACTACATGTCCGGCATAGCCTGTGTGTGGTGGGGAGATTGCAGAGGGCGTGGGGGATGAGGCGTGGAGGCACGCCATTGGGCGGCCTCCTGGATTGGGAAGGGGAGGGGTGGAGGGGGAGCCGGAGCCTTTATAAGGCCCTGGCTCCCTCCCTCCCTCCTCTTGGGCAAAGCGGCGGCTGATGACGGAAGGGCTCGGCGCGCTGAGCAGGCAGCGCGCTCAGGAGCGTCGGGGCGAGCAGCCGCTTGGAGCAGCGGCTGGGGCAAGGTTCCGGCGGGCTTGAGAGCCGGACGCGGAGACTTCCTGTCCCAGCGGCGCCGCACCTCGCGGCCGGCTTCGAGCCAGGAGGCCCCAGGTTTGGGGGGGAAGGGCCGGCTGGCCCTTCTGGAGAGTAGAGGAGGCAGCTGAGGGCCTGGGCGGCGGATAGGCTTGCCTAACAAGCCCCCCGGGGGGGGGGGCTGGAAAGGGAGCTTTGGCTAGGCCTGGGCTGTAGAGGCGAAGGAGGTGATTCGGGCGGGCCTGCAGTGGCAGCCGCCAGGTCGCTGTTGAGCTGCTGCCCATAACCTTGCTCGGGCAAAATTGAGAGGGGAAAGGGGGGTCTAGAGCCTGGTTGACAAGGCCGGTCACTGACGGAGGCTGTTGCTGGGCAGATTGGGAAGAACGGCCACACCCCCTCACCCCATTCCGAGCGGTGGTGGTTTCATTGGTCGGAGCTGTTGCTGGGCGGATTGGGAAGAACGGCCACACCCCTCACCCCATTCTGAGCGGTGGTGGTTCATTGGTTGGAGCTGTTGCTGGGCGGATTGGCCAGGAGGCGCCTTGTTTCTTCACCCACTATCTTTACAATTTTATTATACAGCACTGCGGGTCCCCTGTTGGGTGGCAGGTGGTACTGCAGGGCGGACTTCAAAATTAACATGGTGTTTGGTTCTACTGGGGCTTTCTGCATAGGTGGCAGGGAGCGGGGGGGAAGGCAGATGTGTTTTCCTGCATTCTGTCCACACGGGGGTCTCTCCCCTTCAAGGCTATTGGCGGCATGGCACCTACCAAAGGTGTAGGGGGTAGGAAGGGAAAAGGCAGGGCACCCAGGCAAAATATGAAGCGGCCCGGGGCGCGTTTGGATTCCTCTTCCGATGAGGCTGACAATCCCGAAATACAATCAATACTAGCTAGATTGCAGGTGGTGGAACAGGAGAGAGGGATATTCCAGCAGCAATACAGTGCGGCTACAGCGAACACAAAAGGACGGGCGGGGCTTCCTCTCACCAGGAAGCAGAAGCAGGATCAATTGTGGGCTTCTGTTTCAGCTCGTCTGCAGGCGGTCGAAGCCTCGGGTACGGAGGTCGAGGGGGGTCGGACTGCGGCGCAGCCTTTGGAGACCTGGCCTGACTTGGACGTGCCGACTTCCACTCCTGAGAAATCGACCCAGGGAGAGGCCCACACACCGTCCACAGATGCTGTGCCGTCCACGCTGGTGACGGCGCCTGGCTCAAGGGAGGGAGGAGCATCTGCATCGCACCCTCCAGGTGAGTCCCATAGCACGACACTGCCTGGTACCCTCCCACCGTGGGGACCAACCCTGCCGTGGAACTGGTATCCATGGTGGCACGGGATGGGCTGCACACCGGCTTGGCAGGGTGTAGGTACACCTCAGCAGGGAACCGTTAGTACACCGGTTACATGTCCAAACACGCACACGTTGAGCTGCACTGCGGCTGTGCAGGGTGTAGGCACACCTCAACAGGGGATTGTCAGTCCACTGGTCCCATGTCCCTACACGCACACGTCCCAGACCCTGCGACCAGATGGGAGCCCCGCGGTTGCAGTGATGGGAGCGTCTCAAGTACCAGCCAGGTGTCGGAGCGGCGCGTAGCGATGGACAGCTCACAAGAGACGGTGGGTGACAGGGTCTTGGACTCGCAGGTAAGCAACACGGTGGCCTTACAAACGCCACAAGAGCCATTGCCTACTGCGATGGCTTGTCTGGCAGTGTGTCAGGGTCCAGCGGGAGCTCCTAGTCTGTCAGTGGGGGCCGAGAGTAACGTTAGGGATCCTTATGCTGGGATCGAGGCATCAGCTATCCCTACAGGCAGCACGGCTGCCCCGTTGGGGTACCATCTGTTGCCTGCGACGCGGGAAAAGATATGGAAAGGGGAATTTGTGGATGTCTTCTCTCTGCTCTTCAGGGAGACAGAGACGAAAGACAAGGACAAATCGAGTGACAAGGAGTTGGAGCGGCTGCGTCGCAAGAAGGTTGCTAGGACTTGGGCGAATTGGCTCCCTGGTTACCTAATTTATATGGGAGTAATTCAGCAAAAATTCCCAGAAAAAGGGGGAATTCTGACTAAATACTTGGATATGCTTTATAGAGCATATATAGAGTATGGGGGGGCGTGGCTTGCATATGATGAGTCATTTCGTATGCGGGCCGCGTTTGACCACGCCCTTCAATGGGACATGAAGGACAATGATTTATGGCTCCAATTCATAACCCCGGCCAGGCCAGGGGTGGGTGACAGGGTGGACAGCGGCCATATTTTGGCGAAATATCAGCCGGCGGCATCTTCCCGCGTGTTGGCGGGGCAAGGGGTTCAACCCCGCTTGCTTTGCTGGGAATATAGTTCACGCGGAGCCTGCACCCGCGCAGCGTGCCGTTTCCGACACAAATGTCCGGTCTGCCACAGTCCGCACCCGGGAGCCAGCTGTCCGAAGGCAAGAGGGGGCAAGGGAATCATTTGGGATTTTCAGGGAGGCAGAAAACCTGGTGGTCAACATCCTCCTCCCAAAGGGGCCCACTCCAGTCAAACTTGAGCCATTGCAACGGCTCCTGGCACGCTATCCGGGACTGGATGCGTGTTACCTAGCGGCTGGGTTTAAGAACGGTTTTCATATCCCTTTTAAGGGCCCCAGGGTTGCAGCATTTTCAAAAAACCCAAAGTTAGTTCGGGTCATGGAACAGTTGGTGCAGGAGAAGATTAATAAGGAAGTAGCGGCTGGTAGGGTACTAGGGCCGTTTAGTTCTCCTCCAATTCCCAACTTACGCGTTTCTCCTTTGGGCATTGTTCCCAAAAAGGCGCCTGGGGAGTATCGCCTAATACATAATTTGTCAGCTCCGAAGGGGCACTCAGTCAATGATGCTATTCCAGAACATTTGTGTTCTGTGCATTATGCATCATTTGACTCAGCAGTTGCTATGGTTAGGAGGCATGGGCAAGGGGTGCTAATGGGCAAATGTGATATTAAATCTGCCTTCCGCATATTGCCCATTCATCTGGAGGACTTTGACCTCTTGGGGTTTAGTTTTAAGGGGCAATACTATGTAGATAGGGCCCTGCCCATGGGGTGTTCAATTTCTTGTTCTATGTTTGAGCGTTTTAGTTCCTTTTTGGAATGGGCCATAAGAGAGTGCACTGGCATTCCAGATTGCTCTCACTATTTGGATGATTTTTTCTTCTGTGGGGCAAAAGATTCGGGCCAATGTGCTTATTTAATGACAGAATTTGCGGCTTTAGCAGCTGAATTGGGGGTTCCGTTAGCGCAGGAGAAGACAGAGGGCCCAGCTAGCGTTTTGATGTATTTGGGTGTCGAGGTGGATTCCGTGCGACAGTGCTGCAGGCTGCCGGCAGAGAAAGTCGGGGCATTGAGGACCCGGCTAGCTACTCTTGCTCTCAGAGGAAAGTCACATTGAGATAGTTACAAGAACTAGTGGGGCATTTGAATTTTGCATGTAGAGTGGTGGCCCCGGGTCGAGCCTTCCTGCAGAGGCTCTGTAATGCCATGAAAGGTCTGGCCAGCCCACACCATCGTGTGGGAAATGCGGAATGATTTAACAGTGTGGCTCTCCTTTTTGGAGGGCTTCAATGGAGTGTCATTTTGGAAGAGGGAATTATTGTTGGAAGCTGACACGCAAATACATTCTGACACCTCTGGAGCATTCGGTTTTGGGGTGATCTGGGGCGACCGTTGGTGCGCCGAGACCTGGCCTGAGGAGTGGCAGGAGTCCCCCATATGCAAGGATTTAACGTTTTTGGAATTTTTTCCTATATACGTGGCGGCCCACGTGTGGGCCTTGGAGTTGCGGGATTGTGTTGTGCATTTTTGGTGCGACAACCAGGCCACGGTTCAGGTCATTAATACCTTGACTTCTAGGAATAATAGAGTCATGGTATTGGTCAGGGCCTTTACGCTACATTGCCTACAGAATAATATTCTGTTTCGAGCTCACCATATTCCCGGCTTGGATAACTCCATTGCTGATGCTTTATCGCGCCAGCAGGTAAAGAGATTTCGGGATCTGGCACCGTGGGCAAGGGTGAAGCCAGAGGAAGTGCTGGTTGCCTTATGGGAGATTGGCAGGACAAAATAGAAAGAGCAGTGTGGCTGTCTGTCCCCCAAGTACTCGATCAGCGTATAGAAAGGCAAGTAGGGAGTTTCAGCTGTTTAGGAGGACCTATGCATTGAATCAGGAGTGGCCCATTCCGGTGGATCACCTGTTGCAATTCTGTGTTGCTGCTAAGGAAAAGGGCATGGCGGTACGCACCATTACTGGTAAGCTGGCGGCCCTGGAAATTTGTTCCAGAAGCAAGGGGATGCTGGATAACACAGATAATTTTAGAATCAGGCGAGCCTTAAGGCATTGGGCGAGGGAGTCTCCCTCGAGACCGGATACTAGGACTCCTATATCCCCAGAGATTTTATTGGGATTGAGAACCAAGTGGCATGGGCCTTGCGCGTCTCCATTTGAGGCTGCTCTTTTTCATGCGGCAGCGCTTACGGCCTTTTCGGGGCTTTTAGAATTCGGAATTGTTAGCAGCCTCCAGGGGAGATACGTCTGCACTTGCCTTACAATTTGGTGATGTACAGCTTTGTGAGGACCAGGTCCATATCCACTTGCGATGCTCCAAAACTGACCGCGGGGGCAAAGGTCAGACGATTCTTTTGCATACCACATCTCAGGAGGAATTATGCCCTGTGCAGGCCCTGAGGGCCTTTCGGGAGTTACAAGGAACACATATAGGTTTCTTCTTTTGTCATGTGGACCGTTCTCCACTGACCAAGTTCCAGTTTTCCGTTATTACGGAACAGGCGTTGGATAGTTTGCAGTTGTCCGGTTTTCAATTTGGAACGCACTCCTTTCGGATAGGGGCTGCTTCCACCGCTGCAGCGTTGGGTCTGCCGCCCGCAGGGATCCAGGCGATCGGCAGATGGCGATCGCAGGCTTTTAAGTCTTATGTGCGTCCTCTCCCCAAATGAGGGAGAAGGAGAGGGAGAGTGGTATGCTGACCCTATTTGTTTATCTTCTAGATATGTTGATGATTCAAGCCCCGGTGCGGGTCCTTATCTGTGGCCACAGCTACGTATTCTGGGCCGGAAGGAGGGCAGCCAGTACCAGCGTCGGCACTCAATTGGGCTTGAGCGGCTTGGCCAGCATTCAGTGGGCTGGCAGGCGTGGGATGAGATGGGACCAACTCATTCTGATGTTATCGCAGCGGTGTGCGGCCCTACCCCTGCCTCAGGTGCTGTTAATACACCTGGGAGGAAACGACTTGGGGATGCTGAAGGGCAAGGCCTTGGTGCTGCAGGCGTTGGCCGATTTCCGTCTTATTCGGAATTGGTGGCCAGGAGTGGTCATCCTGTGGTCTTGTATTATACCTCGCTATCAATGGCGGGCTCCATGTGCGCCCATGGCGTTAGATCGGGCGGGCAGGAAAGCGAATGGAGAAATATTTCACTGCTTGCTCTCATATGGGGATGGGAGTATTAACCACCCGTTGATATCACCAGCGCGGAGGGAGCTTTATAGGCCGGATGGGGTCCATTAGTTGGACCTTGGCAATGATTTATTCTTGGGGGATTTGCAGAGGGGTCTGCGGGAAGCAATCCTGCGCAGATGGGGGGTTGGTGACAAAGCATAAAGCTTGTCGCACCCTGTGGCGGTTAGGCGCAGGCATCTCCACCTGGGAAGGGATAGGTGAGCATTCGCAGGCACCTAGCGGTGACTGGTAATGCCTGAGGCTCATCACCTGCGAGTCTTGAGGCCCAGGTGGTGAGATAAGGGTTACCTTTGGGGCTAACCTTCCTCACTCACGCGGAGTCATGAGGCACGTGCTGGGGTGACACGGAAGCCCCCCCTACCCCAAAAGGGGAGGCCTGGGGGTGGCATATTGGACACGTCATGTCCAGGCCTGAATGGACTCGCCCTACCTGTTATGATGGCATTGGCCATCCATGTCAGAAGATGCCCGCGTAGTTTTCCCCTCTGCTGATCCCTCAATAAATGTGGCCCAAGTTTAACCCAAAAAACCTGTGTCGTCTCGTTATTCACCGCGCTCCGATTCCGCAATGGAAAGCTCTTCTGTTGGTTGCAAGACAGAGACACCAGTTTTCAATTATCTCTCCTATCTACTACAGCCTGAACCCTTTGAAAAACTGCTCCTGGGGACTGGGGGATCATCTGGAACAGCCGTGGAATGCTGTAGATAGGTGAGACCTGAAGGCAAGCAGGTATTGGTATATGAGTGGGTCTGAACATACAGATGCAACAGTGCAAGCTACAACAGTGAAAGCTACACACATTTGCAAGAGGAGAGAGCACATTTACAGAAAAAGTATTAAATGTGACGAGCAGCACAACTGCAGGTTGCTTCATGCATTGGATGCTTCACACATAGCAGTTTTAGCAAGTACATCTTACAGATATAGCATGTACCAACTTAATATGAGAGGCAGATACACTCATTTATTCACCATATCTATACTGCACAAACATGATGCTGAAAGCTGCAATAAATTACAGCTTCTTCCAACATGCTTTTGCAGTTAATATGCTCCTCCTAGAACTGTAATATATAAAATAGCTTCCTGTCTTCAACTGATGCACTTGTAGTCTAATACCTCCTACAATTTTGAAGATGCTATAACTTTACATTCTTCCTTATGGGGCGCATAGACTTTCTTCATTGTGCTCCAAAAATAAATAAATACATAGTTCATTTTTATTATTATAGAATTTTATATACCATTTCCCATTTTAAAAATCACAAAATGGTTCACAACAAATCATAAAACAATATATTATTATAAAAGCACATCAAGTTATTAAGAGTACTTATTAAAATTGACAATTATAGTTATCTCTGAGGTCAAAATTAATTTTAAAAAATGTATAATAAATGTTCGATAATGACTTACGTTAATAACGTATTATCTAGTATTTATTATGCATTTCTCTAAAGTTAATTATGACCTCAGAGATAAAAACTACAATTGTCAGTTTTAGAACTGCTAGTACAGTATGATGCATTTAAAAGATGTATTTAAACCGTATGCGAAAAAAACATTCAAATGGAAATACTATTTCCTGGTTCTGGACTATCTGTTTTACTGTGCTGATGAACCTAAGTTGATATGCTCCTTGAGAGCTTTGCATCATATAATTTCTACACATGTGTAGCCATTGACAGCATAAAATAGAAATGACAAGTACATTTGGTCCCACAGATATCTGAGCAGGAAAAATATTAATATTTTTCCCCCCCAGCATGCATGAAGAAAAGGAGAATCAAGAGAATACCCTAAAATACCTATAGTACACTATTCAGAATGTTTAATGGAAATTTTACCAATGCCATTCCTGATAGACACTGTGTTTAATAAAATATATCAGGGTTTATTTCTGGGAAATGAATACAATTACAGGAAGGTTAAAGACAGAAACAGAAAGGTGGGATTTTTTGTTTACAGCAAACCAAGCTTACAAGTATAAATAGTCTAAAAATTTACCCTTACATATTGCCTGTGTGGGAGGCTACCCTATTCATTGGCCGACCAACTAAGATATCAAGGGAGTTGATGATATTCTAACTGCTAGAACAATGAATCAATTCTCAAAATATTGAACAACAGGGCAGCTTTGGCAAAGGAAGTAAAAGTAGATGGGCAATAATTTCAAAACTTTGGAGAGGCAGTAAGGATAAAGGCCAATAAAAAAGATAGATAAGGGAAAAGGATGAAGGCCAATAGAAAAGATAGATAAGGAGGTGGTTGGAGATAAAGGGTTATAAGAAACTTTAAGGTGCCTACAGAGCAAGTCACTCCAGATGAAGAATGTGAGCCACACCAAATAAAGGGGAAACTTCCTGATCACAGATATGATAAACAGACATAATCTGTGTGGGAAAACAATGGCAATTATACTTTCATCTACTTTAATACCAATATTCTGTCTCTGCTGATAATCCTTGAGTTCCCAGAGGAAAAGGGAAGAAATCCTACAAACGTTAGAGGTTGGCGGGGATGGGGGGGGGGGGGGGGTATCAGAATCTAACTGACTGGATCCAAGTCATGAGAATAATAACCATAATCCAGCCTTCAGAAATTTATCCGTCCATTTACTTGAGTGAAATTCCTGGTTGTTGTTGGGGTTTTAAATAGGGATGTGCACTGACCCCCTGGATCGGATCGGATAGCGGATCGGAATCGGACCTGGGGGGTTGGATCGGATCAGATCGGATCGGAGGATGGTCAGATCGGACCGGATGTCCGATCCGGATCGGACGCCATTTTGAATGCTTTTTCCCATAGCCAAGTGTTGTTTTACAAAAACGCCTATAACTTTTTCATTTTTAAAGATAGAAGGATGAAACCTGGGCACATTGTAGAATGGTTAGGGATAGTTATCTGTGAGAAATTTCAGAAAGATTGGTGCATACGTTTTGTGGCAATTAATTTTTTAATAAATACCCAGGAATGCCTATAACTTTGTCATTTTTAAAGTTACACACATAAAACTTTGCCACATTGTAGGTGGTACCTTGGGACCTATGTGTGTGAAATTTCAAAAACGTAGGTGCTTGCCTTGTATGTCAATTAATTTTAGAAAAATGGGTAGTAGTGGGGTAAATACAGTTACGCCTCCCATTTTTTTATTTTTAAAGATACAAACAGGAAACATGGGCACATTACAGGGAACACTTCGCTTGATATGTGTGTAAAATTTCAGAAAGCTGGGTCCAGGCATGTGGTGGCAAGATTCCCTATGGGCAAGTACTGTCCAATGAATCCCTATGGGCAAGTGCTGTCCAATGAATCCCTCAATGTTTCAAAAATTAATTGCCACACCAGGCAAGCACCAATGTTTCTGAAATTTCACACACATATCAAGCGAAGTGGTACCTGTAATGTGCCCAAGTTTCCTGTTTGTATCTTCAAAAATAAAAAAGTGGGAGGCGTAACTGTATTTACCCCACTACTACCCATTTTTCTAAAATTAATTGCCACACAAGGCAAGCACCTATGTTTCTGAAATTTCACACACATAGGTCCCAAGGTACCACCTACAATGTGGCAAAGTTTCATGTGTGTAACTTTAAAAATGACAAAGTTATAGGTGTTTCGTTCCTCATTGTTTCAAAAATTAATTGCCACACAAGGCAAGCTCCAATGTTTCTGAAATTTCACACACATATCAAGCCAAGTGGTACCTGTAATGTGCCCATGTTTCCTGTTTGTATCTTCAAAAATAAAAAAGTGGGAGGCGTAACTGTATTTACCCCACTACTACCCATTTTTCTAAAAATTAATTGCCACACAAGACAAGAACCTACGTTTCTGAAATTTCACACACATAGGTCCCAAGGTACCACCTACAATGTGGCAAAGTTTCATGTGTGTAACTTTAAAAATGACAAAGTTATAGGCATTCCTGGGTATTTATTCAAAAATTAATTGCCACACAAGACAAGAACCTACGTTTCTGAAATTTCACACACATAGGTCCCAAGGTACCACCTACAATGTGGCAAAGTTTCATGTGTGTAACTTTAAAAATGACAAAGTTATAGGCATTCCTGGGTATTTATTAAAAAATTAATTGCCACAAAACGTATGCACCAATCTTTCTGAAATTTCTCACAGATAACTATCCCTAACCAGTCTACAAAGTGGCCATGTTTCATCCTTCTATCTTTAAAAATGAAAAAGTTATAGGCATTTTTGTAAAACAATACTTGGCTATGGGAAAAAGCATTCAAAATGGCGTCCGATCCGGATCGGACCTCGGCGGATCGGATCGGATCAGAGGTTGATCGGATCGGATCAGATCGGATTTTCCCGATCTTGGGGCGGATCGGATTCGGATCATGGATCGGATGCGATCCGATGCACACCCCTAGTTTTAAAGAAATATTATTAGATACATTTTTATTTAAACACACACACACACACACACTAAATATCGGGTGGTATTGAAATGTAATAAATAAATAAATATTTTTAAACGGCTCAGTGAAAACTATCTATTGGGCAGTATCCAACACTGCCATTCCACTTACACAATTGCCATAACACTAGGGTGAGTGACTTCTAGTGCCAGCCAAGAACACAAACTGCCACTTAAGTACTGAGATTTTAAAATGGATGGTGAACCAGAATGCTTCCTGAATAGGATTTGGTCACAGAAGACAATGAATGAACTCTGCCAAATATAGCCTTTTTCTTCTGTTGAGGTATCAAAACATCACATTGTTGTCGTAATAATGACCAGAAAACCCCCAAAATATATGCCTTTTTTCTATTCCCACCTTTTTATAGGCGATCCAGTCAAACACTCTGTCAATGTCTGCTGCTTGCTGCACTTCCTGTGACACTGGGTGTGAACTAGCCAGGCCATCAAGCAGCATGACTTCATGTAAGACATCAGTCAGAAATCTCTGCTTCTCCTGAAATACAGCAAAACACACCCATACATTTTCAGTTCATTGATACAATGTGAAACTGTGAAGGCAGCAGCTTCACACATTATTTTTAGAAGGCACATCTGATATCTAGTGGATTACACATTCAGAGAATATAGTGGTTTCTCATGCAGGACCTCCATGAGAGTTCCCAGAGATTTTTAGAGCAGAGCCACTTCATCTTTAAAAAATGCAGCTTAATAATAATAATCAGATATACATATGCATCTATTTTTAAGTACAAATGACTGTAGTTGGGGCAAAACTTTACAATAGAGCACCGAGTCAGTACACTGTTTTCTAGAGACAGGGATGGGCATACCATGCTACATTTCCAAGAACTTTGAGGAATTAAATGCCTCTTAGAGATCATGCTTTCTACATGACATAAACACTCTCTAACAAAATATGAGCATCATTACCTCAAGTTCTCAAATCATACATATATAAATATGAGGGTGAATGTTAGGCTGGTTAAGATTTATTTAATAAATCATTGTGTTAGGCATAATTAGAAAAGGAATTGAGAATAAAACTGCCAATATCATACTGCCTCTATACAAATCTATGATGTGATCACACCTGGAATACTGTGTACAGTTCTGGTCGGCATATTTTAAAAAAGATCTTGTAGATCTGGAAAAAGTGCAGAAAAGGGCAACCAAAATAATTTAAAAAATGATTTCTCCTAAGAGGGTAGGTTACAACAAGCTGGGATTGTTCAGTCTGGAAAAAAGGAGGCTAAGGGGAGACATAAGAGAGGTGTACAAAATTATGCATAATGTGGAGAATGTGGATCTCTCAAAATACTAGAACCTGGGGTCATCCCATGAAGCTGATTGCTGGGAGATTCAGGATACATAAAATGAAGTAGATCATCATTGCATAAACTATGGAATTTGCTACCACAAAGCATACTAATGTACATCAATATGAGTGTCTTTAAAAGGGGGTTAGATAAATTTTTGGAGGAGTAGTCTATCAATGGCTACTAGCCATGATAGCTATGTGCTACCTCCAGTATCAGAGACAGTACAACTATGCACACCAGTTGCTGAGAAAGATGAGTGGGAGGGTGCTGTTGCAACTGTGTCCTGTTGTGGGTTCTTGGTCAACTGTGTGAACAAAATGTTGGACTAGATGAAACCTTGTTCTGATCCAGCATGGCTCTTGTTATGTTCTTATCATTAAATTTTATAATGTAATATCTACAGTGCACACATTTTTAAACTGATGTAGACCTGCTGGTATATCACTCTACTGGGTACTTTGCATTTTTTGTAAAAACGTGTAACTAAGAGATAAAATGACAGTTTGATTAGTAGCTACTTCATGTGATTCTACATATGAAAATGTTCTGGTTATCAATGTGCTAATTTAAATTATATTGTAAATCAACAGAAAAGCTGTTCCATTGGTGATCCAGCTGGAAATTAACTTTAATGTCAAAATGTATCAGAGTAAAATAAATGTATC
Organism: Anniella stebbinsi; assembly: GCA_029215795.1. Taxonomy (NCBI): domain Eukaryota; kingdom Metazoa; phylum Chordata; class Lepidosauria; order Squamata; family Anniellidae; genus Anniella; species Anniella stebbinsi. Next base: position 55,924,718 of record JARDYH010000003.1, read on the forward strand.
TGGAGCTTATTATCTATTTAAACCATTGAAGCACTAGGCTAATCATCAAACATGCACATGGGACTTTTAAGCTAGGCATGTCAGATTGGCTCTGGAACAAAGATGCAACAGCCTGTTACTTACCTTTACTGCAGAAATATTTGAAAAAGTTGCTTGCTAAAGTATCAAAATAGTTTATCCTCTTAGTAAGGGAGATTTTAAATTGAAATTAAGAAATAAGAGAAAAAAATAGATGTATTTAGGAACTGGTTGTTTAGCTTAAGAGCATCATCACACGGGGAGAAATCGTGTTTGCTTAGTGTTGCTTCTCCGCCCATACATTTATCCCTCATTACTTCCTCTTTTGAAAGAGGAAGTAAACAACATGCACTTGGCCTATTCAGTTGTCCGTTTTGATCGTGCTGCCACTCCTGCAGATAGCAGCAACTTCCATCTCTGAAAATAAGCCAGACTTACCGGGGGGGAGGGGGGGTTGTCATGTGAAGAAGGCGCGGGAGGCAGACGACAACGTGAGAAGGACCTGCAAAAAGCCGTGAGTCCCCAGTAACGAGCGTTCAATAAAACGGTCATTGGGTGGAGCTCTAAGTGTGCTGAACCAATGTCTTCAAAATACAGCTTGAGAAAGCAGAATATCTAAAGTTTTTGCACCAGTGAACGTTGAAGCTTGATTCCTTGGATATCATGCCACAGGTTTTTAAGCATTGAAACCAGATATTCTGAGGGCAAGGACACCTACCAACATAGCTTTTGGTTGGTTGGTTTCTGTCATCCTGTAGTCCTTCATGACCCTACAAAGACTGGCGTGTTTAGTCCTGTCCATGTTTAGTCAGAGAAAAAGTCCTATGACTCCCAGATCCTATGGCTGGCTGGGATATGCTGGGATTTGTAGGTCTTTTTCTGTCTGCCCTTAGTGTGTGTGTGTGTATGCGCATGCACATGTGAATATGCGCTGACAGGATTGGCCTGCCTTCTCTAATGTCACTGTCAACCTGGTCTTAAAGTTAAGATAATGAATAGGGATGTGCACTGGATCGGACCCGATCCACGATCCGAGTCCGGTCCAGTGGGAAATCGGATAAATTATCCAATTTCCGATCCCGCAGCTGGATCGGCCGATCCAATCCGAACCGGTCCGAAAAAGCTCCGAACCGGTTCGGCGGATCGGCGGGCGCCCACTGGCGCCCACCGCCGCTTCCATTGGCGGGCGCCAGCGGGCGCCCGCCGATGAAAGTGGACAGCGGGGGGGGAGGAGGGGGGCACTTACCTTCTCGGCCCGGTGGCTCCCGTCCGGCGCCGGCGCCTACTACTACTAGCAGGCTCCGCGGCCTGCTCTAGGGTGGCGCGCCGGGTGATGTCATCACCCGGCGCGCTACTCTAGAGCAGGCCGCGGAGCCTGCTGGAAGTAGTAGGCGCCGGCGCCGGACGGGAGCCGCCGGGCCGGGAAGGTAAGGAGGGGGTGCGTGGAGGGGAGGAGGGGGCGCGCGGAGGGGGGAGGGGGGCCCTTACCTGCCCGGCCCGGCGGCTCCCGTCCGGCGCCGGCGCCTACTACTCCCAGCAGGCTCCGCGGCCTGCTCTAGGGTGGCGCGCCGGGTGATGTCATCACCCGGCGCGCTACTCTAGAGCAGGCCGCGGAGCCTGCTGGAAGTAGTAGGCGCCGGCGCCGGACGGGAGCCGCCGGGCCGGGAAGGTAAGGAGGGGGTGCGTGGAGGGGAGGAGGGGGCGCGCGGAGGGGGAGGGGGGAGGGGGGCCCTTACCTGCCCAGCCCGGCGGCTCCCGTCCGGCGCCGGCGCCTACTACTCCCAGCAGGCTCCGCGGCCTGCTCTAGGGTGGCGCGCCGGGTGATGTCATCACCCGGCGCGCTACTCTAGAGCAGGCCGCGGAGCCTGCTGGAAGTAGTAGGCGCCGGCGCCGGACGGGAGCCGCCGGGCCGGGAAGGTAAGGAGGGGGTGCGTGGAGGGGAGGAGGGGGCGCGCGGAGGGGGGAGGGGGGAGGGGGGCCCTTACCTGCCCGGCCCGGCGGCTCCCGTCCGGCGCCGGCGCCTACTACTACCAGCAGGCTCCGCGGCCTGCTCCAGGGTGGCACGCCGGGTGATGTCATCACCCGGCGCGCTACTCGAGAGTAGGCCGCGGAGCCTGCTGGTAGTAGCCGCCGGCGCCGGACGGGCCGAGAAGGTAAGCAGTGGCGGGGAAGGGGGCTTACCCCCCCCCGGAGCCGTCCGCTTCTATCCGCTGGCGCCCGCGGGCGCCCGCCGATGAAAGTGGACAGCGGGGGGGGGAGGAGGGGGGCACTTACCTTCTCGGCCCGGTGGCTCCCGTCCGGCGCCGGCGCCTACTACTACTAGCAGGCTCCGCGGCCTGCTCTAGGGTGGCGCGCCGGGTGATGTCATCACCCGGCGCGCTACTCTAGAGCAGGCCGCGGAGCCTGCTGGAAGTAGTAGGCGCCGGCGCCGGACGGGAGCCGCCGGGCCGGGAAGGTAAGGAGGGGGTGCGTGGAGGGGAGGAGGGGGCGCGCGGAGGGGGGAGGGGGGCCCTTACCTGCCCGGCCCGGCGGCTCCCGTCCGGCGCCGGCGCCTACTACTCCCAGCAGGCTCCGCGGCCTGCTCTAGGGTGGCGCGCCGGGTGATGTCATCACCCGGCGCGCTACTCTAGAGCAGGCCGCGGAGCCTGCTGGAAGTAGTAGGCGCCGGCGCCGGACGGGAGCCGCCGGGCCGGGAAGGTAAGGAGGGGGTGCGTGGAGGGGAGGAGGGGGCGCGCGGAGGGGGAGGGGGGAGGGGGGCCCTTACCTGCCCAGCCCGGCGGCTCCCGTCCGGCGCCGGCGCCTACTACTCCCAGCAGGCTCCGCGGCCTGCTCTAGGGTGGCGCGCCGGGTGATGTCATCACCCGGCGCGCTACTCTAGAGCAGGCCGCGGAGCCTGCTGGAAGTAGTAGGCGCCGGCGCCGGACGGGAGCCGCCGGGCCGGGAAGGTAAGGAGGGGGTGCGTGGAGGGGAGGAGGGGGCGCGCGGAGGGGGGAGGGGGGAGGGGGGCCCTTACCTGCCCGGCCCGGCGGCTCCCGTCCGGCGCCGGCGCCTACTACTACCAGCAGGCTCCGCGGCCTGCTCCAGGGTGGCGCGCCGGGTGATGTCATCACCCGGCGCGCTACTCGAGAGTAGGCCGCGGAGCCTGCTGGTAGTAGCCGCCGGCGCCGGACGGGCCGAGAAGGTAAGCAGTGGCGGGGAAGGGGGCTTACCCCCCCCGGAGCCGTCCGCTTCTATCCGCTGGCGCCCGCGGGCGCCAGCGGATGGAAGCGGGCGGCCCCAGGGGGGGTAGGGAGCGCGGGGGAGGGGGTTTACCTGCCGGGGCCGTCCACAGCGGACGGCCCCGGGGGGGGGAGGGAGTTAGGCCCCCCCTTACCTACCCGCCGCCATTTTTTCCTCATAGACTTGCATTGCAATGCAAGTCTATGGGGAAAAAAATGGCGGCCGATCCAAAAATGTACGATTTTTGGGTCGGGATCGGACTCGATCCGGTCCGGGGGGCCTCCGATTTTGTCCGAACCGGTCCGGGACAAAATTGGAGGTCCCGATCCGGGTCCCGATCCGATCCGGGGGGTCCGTGCACACCCCTAATAATGAATCAGATTTAACTCATCAAGGACAGAGAGAAGCATACTGATATAGCTCAATTTAAAAGGATCCTTTCTATTTTTTTTCTTTCTGAGTTGAGAACCAGCATATTCTCTTAGGAAGTGGGAAAAGGACTGCATCTCATTGTTCAGTCACCATGAATACACTGTAAAACAGTATATTGTCTTTTTAATGCTCAATCTTTTAAATTTTTGTAAACCGCCCAGAGAGCTTCGGCTATGGGGCGGTATATAAGTGTAATTAATAATAATAATAATAATAATAATAATAATAATAATCTGTTTTGTTGAGCAGTCTAGAGAACATGGACTTTGTTGGCTAAATTTCAAAGAATTTACCATCTGAACTGCTTTTAAGAATTGTGAAGGAGACAATGGAAGAGTCTGACAGTTCTATTTCACAAGGAAAGGAAGAAAAAAGTAGTTTACTTAACTGGCTAATACACCTGATTTTCTCATCAAACTTTTCCAAGTCACAGAATGTTAGCAACAAGAACAAAAATACAATACACTAACAAAAGATCAATACTCGAGCAACAATAGTTTCTCTTCAAAAAATGAGCCACTTCCACATCTTACCATCACTTTTGGGAAAGCTAATAAGGACCTTAGAGCTGCTTTCTACACCCTGATAACCTCAACAGCATTATGCATCCATATCCTTCAGGAAAAGACAGTGATTTATAACATATCGCCATTGCTAAGACTAGAAAGCAAAACAGCAGTGTTTAGAATAAATGTGGATATAAGGCTGTTCATATTTTCTCTGTGTTTATAATTATTCAATGCATTAAAGGAGATAAACAGAGAGAAAAAATCCAAAAGTTTCAGTCAATTTCTATACATGATTCCTTTTAAATAATCTGTTACTTCTTTTTCTTAAGCTTCATAAAGTTTATTGTATATGTATCATGATCATGTAATTTAGGAATCACTATTCCTGGTTTTATAACGCTTATTGAGACATAAACAAAGACTTCCAATCATTAGGATGACAATGATGCAATTCTTGAGCCGGATATATGAAAAATAGTTTTCAAAACAAAATATGAAATAGCAGGACAAAAGAATTTAAGAGTGGAAGAGAAACTGGATTGCATCCAACAATAGAATAAAAGAAATAGCACAATGTAGGTCATAACTGATAATTAGTATACATAAGAGCTCAAAGGCATGAGTATTAAAATAATGCCTTTGTTCTGGAACAGCCTGTTCACAGATTAAGAGACCTGTGTGAATAATATTTACCGGATGACTGGAGGAAGGCTAATGTTGTCCCTATCTTCAAAAAGGGCTGACATTCACCCCTGGGAAATTTTTAGAACAGATTATAAAGAAGTCAATCTGTAAACACCTCGAAAACAATGTAGTGATTACTAAAAGCCGGCATGGATTTGTCAAGAACAAATCCTGTCAGACTAATCTGATCTCATTTTTTGATCGGGTAACCTCCCGTATGGACTGTGGGAATGCTGTGGATATAGTATATCTTGACTTTAGAAAAGCTTTTGACAAAGTGCCTCATGACATTCTGATTAACAAACTAGCAAAAAGTGGGATAGATGGAACAACTATTAGGTGGATCCACAGTTGGCTACAGAATCGGATTCAGAGAGTGCTTATCAATGGTACCTTTTCACACTGGGGGGAGGCAACGAACAAGGTACCGCAGGGCTCAGTCCTGGGCCCAGTGCTCTTCAATATTTTTATTGACGATTTGGATGAGGAGGTGCAGGGAATGCTTATCAAATTTGCAGACGACACAAAATTGTGTGGGATTGCTAATACCCTAGAAGACACAAACAAACTCCAAAGTCATTTTGATAGACTGGAGCTCTGGGCTAAAAACAACAGAATGAAATTTAATAGGGATAAATGCCAAGTTCTACTCTAGGAAAAAGAAACCAAATGCACAGTTACAAGATGGGGAATACTTGGCTAATCAATACGACAAGCGAGAAGGATCTTGGAATTGTTGTAGATCACAAGCTGAATATGAGCCAACAGTGTGATGTGGCTGCAAAAAAAGCAAATGCTATTTTGGGCTGCATTAATAGAAGTATAGCTTCCAAATCGCAAGAGGTGCTGGTTCCCCTCTATTCAGCACTGTTTAGGCCCCATGTTGAGTATTGCGTCGAATTCTGGGCACCACACTTCAAGAAGGATGCAGACAAGCTGGAGCATATTCAGAGGAGAGCAATGAGGATGATTAGGGGTCTGGAAACAAAACCCTATGAGGAGAGATTGGAAGAACTAGGCATGTTTAGCCTGGAGAAGAGAAGACTGAAGGGAGACATGACAGCACTCTTCAAATGCTTGAAAGTTTGTCACACAGAGGAGGGCCAAGATCTCTTCTCAATCAAGCCAGAATGCAGGACATGGAATGATGGGCTCAAGTTACAGGAAAACAGATTCTGGCTGAACATCAGGAAAAACTTCCTGACTGTTAGAGCAATACAACAATTGAACCAATTATCTAAGGAGGTGGTGGGCTCTCCCACATTAGAGGCATTCAAGACTCAATTAACTTTTCAAATCTTGTTTCCTTTCTACAGTCCTTGTTTTTCTTTTTCCATTTCTGTGTCCATTGTTCCAATTGTATACACTTAAACCGTAAGTTTTTTTGTCCTCTTAAAGCTTCTTCTATTTGCTTTTTATTAACCATTTTCTTCAACCAATCTTTCACTTTAATTATTTTTTTCCCCTCAATAACCCTTCCGATTCTCTTCTTAAATTACCTGGGAAGTTCTCCAATAAAACAACTGGGGTTAGAGGAGAAATTCCTGGTATTAATTTCTTTTTATACTTTCCCCAAATCTCCAAAATATTTTTTAGGATGGGATTTTCCATATCCTTCAATTGATTCTTTTGTATTTTACTAAAAATATATATTTTGTAACTTTAACTCTATTTCTCCTGTCTGCGTCTTTAACCATTCTAAATCCTCTTTTCCTACTATATTATTTATAACATATCTTAATTGATTGGCTATATAATACATCTTTATATTCGGGAGTCCCAACCCTCCTTTCCTTTGAGTCTTATACCATTTCGTTTTATTAATTCTTGCTTTTCTATCTCCGTTACAGTAGTTATTTATCATGCTTTGCCAACTTCTTATTTCTACTTCTGTTATTTTAATTGGTAACATTCTAAACAAAAAAATTATCTTTGGTAATATTTTCATTTTAATAACCGCTATTCTACCAAACCATGAATGCTTTAATTTCCTATAAGCCTCTAACTTCTTCATTATCTGTTTTTTAAAACTACTAAAATTAATTTCTTCTAACTTTTCTAATTTCTAATTAATTTCATGAGGCAGCTGGGCAACCATCTGTCAGGGTTGCTTTAAGGTAGATTACTGCATTGAGCAGGGATCAATGCAGGGGGTTAGACTCGATGGCCTTATAGGCCCCTTCCAACTCTACTATTCTATGATTCCATTCTCTAAATCATATTTCTAACAAATGCGTGGTTATATCTTTTCTAAAATAGATAACTTTTTATTAGACGTTAGAAATAAAAAAGCAGTTTGCCAAAATTTTATATATTTCACATACAGGAAGACTGATGTAAGATCACTGACAAGATAGAGATTAAAATCTAGGAACTCTCTTGTGGTCATTATACATAAAAGGATTAAATTGTTTTGGCTGTATTTCTTAGATTTCTCATTACAGTAGTGTCTTTTAGCTATCTTCCACAAGTTCATTGCAATTTCAAGCTCCCTGATGCTCATAACAATATTTGAGGTACATTATTGATAGCTCTGTCTGTAAAATGGGAGTGCTTATCTATTTAATATATTTATATATTACTTTACTTATGAAATTCAAGGCAGGTAAAAGATACTAACTTCTCAAGCCTTTTTTGGTGAGCTTAGCAACTATTAGAACTAGGGTATCCCAGGTCTGGTCCAGTATTGTGGACTCTCATTAACACATACCTAGCAGCTCAAAGAAGATAATTGTATTATTAAAGAATTGTTTAACTATATAGGGGATAGACCCCTACCCCAAATTAATTAAATTATAAAGGAAACAAAGGAAAAACAGGGTAAGCTCAAGCCTAAATTACTTTCATTTATTACACTTCAGCATTTTCCCTTCTAAGGGAAGCCACCATCTGTCCCTTATCCAACTTATTTCATAGCTTGCATCTTTTCTTATCAAAATCATAAACTCATATCCTAAACACATATGTCCCAATCTAAAAGTAGCTTAGGGGTGCCTCAGTGTACACATGAAACTCTCCACCCCACTTGAAAAAGCTTCCCCGTTCATTGTATTGGCTTAAATGGCTTTTTATGAATATCCAAGTATTTTCATTTTCATGCCTGTTCCACCATTTTCCAATGCAAAGGAAGCCAGAGGTTTGAGTCTCAGTCCACAGCAAATATAGCAATCAGCTACCAAAAATGTATATCTTTAAGACCATATCTGTTTACAGAAAACAGGAAAACTTACATCCATTCGTTGAATAAAAAAACCTACAGGATGTATCCAATGCTATCACAGCCAATGGTGTTGTGCTAGTGTAAACTAATGCTAGCACAATATCATTAGCATTTGCTAGGCAGAGGAAAAAAGCAGTGATTTGCTGCTGAATTTTGATGGTGTAACTTGCCACCAAAATTCAGTGGCAAATCACCTTTTTCCCTTTGCCCAGCCAACGTTAATGATGTTGCACTAGTATTGCTTTTCACTAGTGCAACATCATTAGCGCTAGCACTCTGGCAACATTGGCTATTACCCTAACCTGTTTCCAGGGAGCATAATTCCAGTTAAAAATGGTAATTTCACATAGCAGATACCACATCAACTATACTCAGAAATGTAATGAAAATGAATTTTATTATGTGTATGTCATTGTTTGGATTGTGCTCAACATGTTCAGAACTGGAAGAAGTCTACAAATGTACATGCAAATGTGAATGGATGTTTTTGTTTTTCGGACTGGTGGTAGCCGAATAACCAAGTTGCTGTCTGCCACGGCTGGAATGCTGGGAGCTTCTGTCCCCAGCATTCCATGAGCAATAGAAGAAAGCCAGGAGCTACAATCCACAGGGGCAGTACATTAAACCACCATCATAGCCATACTCAGAAAAGAGATGCACTCTTAAATGCCAAACCAATTCCAAATCAACCCATCACAACTGTCACTCATTCTCTGCCCAATTTCTCTCCAACTGAGATTGGATGCAGAGACAAGATTTCTATACAACCCAACATCCTCCATTCATTAGTATGCTTCTCACACATCTGTAGAGAAGTTAAATGTAGCCCCTTCGTAATCAAGGGCTAAAAGGAGAGTTGGGGTAAAACATAATAAATATAGATGTTTTAAAATGAAATACTCATAACAGGAAAATAATTCCTATAATTTCTTTCTAAAAATGTTCACAGTTGCAAAATAATAATGTTAACAAGAAGTGTTTTCATTGAGCTAGCAACTGCATGTTTCTATGTTTGCTTATATGCATCACTCTTTCCTCCCATATTCAGTTGTGAATGGATTACTTCTCAGGTTCATGGAGAAAACTGTCTTTCTGTGGCTGAAAACAGAAAAATAACACTAGAGGCTTATTTCAATGCATGATTTCTGAGGAAAGATATCAAACTCCATGTGGTATTAATTAAAAGCTTCCTTTTTACATTAATGGTGCCCTTAACCAAGAACAGAGAGACAAAGGGGGTATTTTTGAAAGGAAAATGAGAAAATGAAGCCATGTCTCTCTCCATGCTGAGACAGCATGATATTTATGTTGCGCTAGAAGGATCAAGCAGGCTACAGTTCCAATATAATATGCCAAAATAATAATGAAATAAGTCAAGACAGTCCATGTCTTAAAGTCTATTTCCAGAACTTTTAATATTTTTTTTCTAATCAGTCTTGAGAGTCTCACCGTGTCAGAACATTTTACTGAAGGAGATAAACATTTAAAGTCAAAGATATGCACGAGCCATATCACAGCCTTCATTTTTTATTATTTTAATCCTGTCCATGAAGGAGATAGGCAATTGAGACCATTCATCAGGGCCAGGAGCTGTGCACTTTGAGATGCTCTGAGCATTTAGTTTAATGAACTTTAGTTTAATGACTTTCCATTAATATTTATTTTTATGCTTAAACAAATCTGCTCAGCACAGGTTTTATAAAAGGAAAATGAGGATATGCAGATATTTCAGTATTAAGCTAGTTTCAATTTCCAGGAGAAATGACAGAATCATCTAGAGCATGGAGTCCTATACTGTGATGGATCGCTTTGGATCATTTAAGGAAAGATGAAGGATATTCACATGAGTCCTGGAGCCAATACTTAATCTTTGTTTAAAGGTTTGGCTTTGCTAGCAACTTTATTGGATGGGTCAAGGCACAGTACATCAGTGATGGCAGCTGCTCTGAATTCTCCCTGCTTGGTACAGTCTTTTTTTAAGAGAAGGCTGCTTTCATATTAGTCTCTCTTTAAAGAAAAATATTATGCTTCTGGAGATATGTATTAATTAAAGCACACATCTCCAGAAACTGTGAACATGTGTTTTGTTTTTAGAGGCACAGATATGGCAAAGACAGAGTAACCTTCTGTTATAAAATAAATTTAAAAAAATTAAAGACCAAAAGAGAAGAATTCAATGCAACCGCCATCACTGAGGTACTCTGCCTTGACTCATCCAATAAAGTTGTCAGCAAAGCCACACTTTTATAAAGTGAATGGAAAGGGAGAAGGCCATTGAGCCCTCTGAAACGTTTCCTCAGTGCTGAGTGAGGTAGTGACTGGTAAAGCATTTGACATTTGGTATTTTATGGATGAAAAGGAAAATCACTCACCAGCAATTGCTTTTGTCATAGCCTTCCCCACTCTATTCTACTAACACAGACATTCAAGGACAGGGAGTATGTCAACTCCACCTACTTGGAAGTAGGACCAATAAGGAATTGTTGATAAAAACTGGACAGGCTTAGAACCCATTTCACATCTTCTATTATCAGAATTTGTGTTTATTCTTATTTTTTATATATTTTTTATTATTACACATTTATATCCCTCCTTTATATCCCAAGGCAGTATACATAATCTTTCTCCTCCTCCCTTCCATTTTATCCTCACAATAGGTTGGGCTGAGAGTCTGTGGCTAGCCCAAAGTCACAGAGTTAGCTTCCAAGGCCAAGTGGGGACTAGAACCTGCATCTCCTGACTCCCAGTCCAACACTCTAGCCACTACACCACAGTGGATCTGTTGTGTTGTTGTTGTTTCAAAAAGCATTAATAGGGCCCAGTATCTTTGAACAGAGAACATGCCAGGCATGGCCAGGTTAAAATAAGACCCCCAAAAGCTGCACTTGTATACTCCTTCCAGGCTGACCAAGTTTCCTGCTAAGCAGGTACAAAAGAAATCACCTGGAGGATGCATGACCAGGTCCTCCCAAGCTATTGATTTGTAAGTTTGAATTCCCATCTCTGGGAGCTGTAGAACCCTCACAGGAACACCTGCATTGTGAAATCTTTTCTTTGTGTCTGACTGGCTGACAGAGTGAGGACAAGCCAAAGCCAGGTCACAGGCTAGGTGAGATTTATCCTAGGGTGACCAGATAAAATCCAGGTCAGGGCTCATGTAACTTTAACAGTTGTAGAGAAAAGGGCATTTCAGCCAGTCATTTGTATGCAATTAGTTCCTGGTGAAATTCCCTCTTCATCACAACAGTTAAAGGTGCAGGCACTATACTAGAGTGACCATATACAAAAGAAGGCAGAGCCCCTGCAACTTTAACTGTTGTGATGAAGAGGGAATATCACAAGGAACTAACTGCATACAAATAACACTGGCTGAAATTCCCTTTTCTCTACAACTGTTAAAGTTACATGAGCCCTGACCTGGATTTTATCTGGTCACTCTACTTTATCCTTTCCCCCATCTGAACAATGCTTTGGTGAGTTACTCTTAGGATCCTAATAATTATGGTTTAGTGAGCTACTTTGACATTTCATTATATTTTAAAAGTGGCTGATTACTTCTGAACTTCTCTTTGCTTGGTATTTTTTAATAAATATATTGAATTAGAAACTGGAGTAGATTTGATTCCCCTGCCTAGTGTGAAGGGTAGCATTATCTATGCAGTGGACTGCTTGGCAAGCACTCTAACGAGTTTAAACGATACTCTGAACTGGGGTCTATCCTTTTCCATATAAAAAGCCATAAACCTGGATTCCCATGTATCCAGAATATGGATTTTTAAATATGGATAAGAGATGTCAATGGTATGTGGGGGTGGGGTAGCAGCCTACCTCTGAGAAATACAGACAAATTGTAAGACAGGAGGTAAGAAGTGCAGGCACACTGGATTGAAAGCACAGGAACACCAGTTTGTCACAGATCCTATTACCTATTTATAAGGCCAGTAGTTTGAATTTAGAAATACAATATATCAAACCAGTTTCTTGACATGTTACATGTATCACAGAGAAAATATCTACAGTACTGAATACTGTGGAGACATTTTTCAGATCATTTCCCCCTTCTACCCTACAAAGAAGGTGCTACCTTAGAAGGTAAAATCATCCTATATCTATAATTTAGGAAAACGGCCACTTAAAAGTTTCAAGACTTGGAGGGCTAAGAATTTTAAGCCACATAATACTGAAAAATCACAAGAAAATAGTTACCACAAGGTTGTGTATTCTGCTCAGCTATCTAGGCATCAAGATCTTTTGGGCCAATCATAATTTCTTCCATGAAAACATTAATGGAAAAGACCTAGCAGTCCCTGAAGCAGACAAATCAAAAGATATGTCTGCGGATACAAGCTTTTCCCGCAACACAAAAAGAATAAGAGAGCTTGAAAGGAAATCACAGTAGTGGATAAACAGAGCCACTTGAAGTTTTCTATACAGTTAGCCAAACAAAGTTATCTCCAGAAGATTTTTTTTTAAGATGCTAGAAAAGAAATTGTCAGGGCAGTGATAATATGCAATAACAGACTGCAGAGTGGAAATTTATAAAACCTGAAACAAGATGTTAGATTCCATGAGACAACAGCTGAAAGGGTACTGTTGAGAAAGAGAACAAACGTAGAAGGAAACATACAAAACTTTAGAAGCTGAAGACAAGGTTATATATAGCAATATAATATCCAATAGATAAGAAGCTCTGAGTTGTATGGATCTCAAATAATATCAATTTACCATACTTATACTTTTTGTATAAAAGGCTGATGTGATTCTCTGACATTGCACTGAGAGACTTAGGTTTGATCTCCCACAGGCACACCACAGGAGATTTTTATTACCCAATAGCTCCTTTACTGCATCATAGGCATTAAGAGCTAAGTATCAAGGTAGCTTGGTTTGTCCTATAGCCTACATGTTTAGAAGAGGATGGCTGACTGAACTGCCCAGGGAATAGGGTTCCAATTCTCATTACTCCCAACAAAAAGATATATAAATGTGGGCCATTTTAAACCAGCCATGTTTTAAAACATAAGTCTGCATAGTGTGGTGTAGAGGCTAAAGTGTTGGACTGGGAGTTGGGAGATCCTGGTTCTGGTTCCCATTCAGTCATGGAAGCCCACTGGGTGGATTTGGCCCCAGTCACAGACTCTCAGCCCAACCTACCTCACAGGGTTGTTGTTGTAAGGATGAAATGGAGTTGGAAGATTATGTGCGGTACCTTGGGTACCTTGGAGAAAAAAAAAGTGGGATATAAATGCAATAACGATTTTTTTAAAAAAATAGTACCGATGTCTTCTCAAGATAAACATTCTTGGCTACTTTATCCCTTTGAATGATGCAGACATCTGGAAAACTGCATCTCCAAGAAGAAGCTACCACATATACGTATTAGAGCCTCAGTCCTAGGAGAAGGACTACATAAACTATTCCAGGAGAATATTGTCCAATTCATGGATTGCGTTCAATAAGGGGAAATTATAAGATGAGTTCCTTGTCTGGACTAGCAATAGCCAATCTTGAACTTCAAATTTCTAGCAACCAGCATTTTTATTTCCACTGTGCACACAGTTAGGTTATTCTGTCTTCGCACGTAGCAAGGCTCAGTATTTTTAAATGTCTATAAGGTTGAGATTATAACCAAGTATGAACCATTTCCAGGAATAAACGTTTTTGCTCTTCCCTCCCCATGCCTTTTTTTCTTTTGTGCTGTGTATTTTTAGATTGTAAGCCTGTGGGCAGGGGCAGCCTTGTTTAATTGATCAAATGTAAGCAGCTCTGGGAGACTTTTTGGCTGAGGAGTGGCATAAAAATACTTCAAATAAATAAATATTGCATTATAAAGATTCCTGCATTTTGGAGTTAGCTATTAAGTAATATTGTTACAGAAAACTATGTGAAATTGCTTCGGTATCTTAAATGCTTTTCTGAAGCTGGTACAATATATTCTTTCTACTTTTGTACAGGTCTCTGGTGTAGCACTTATTTTCTTTGGGTAAAAACATATGCACATTCAAAAGTGTGGCAGAAGTAGTTTGAACATATATTCACTGTGTTCTAAAGTATTTGTTTTCAAGGCAGACATCAGAATGTCTCTCTTCATCCTTTATTTTTCATCATCGTTACTGCTTAAGTTTTCAGATCTCAGAATGCTTTCCAACTGCACAATTTTTCTGTTCCCATAGAATTATCCCAGACTGCAGAAACACAGTGAGTGTTTTCCTGGGACATCAGAACATGAATTTCCATTATACTAGCATTTTATCATCTTATCTATTTAATGTAATACTTTATTTTGGCCAATCATTCCTTGTCAAGTGCATAACTTTGGTTCATGCACATTTTCATATATTTTTTTTTTTACATTTTAACTAACCCTTGTCCAACCACTCTCATATCCAGAGGGATTTGTTATGCCCTAGCCTATTAGATTAGATTAGAACAAGATGAAAGGGACATCATTTATTTAACAAGGAATGTTAACGTTATTTAATACCTGCATTCAGAAAACATGATAGTCAATGGTGGAATAATAATCAGTGTGACAGTTTAGGGGGTACTCCCAATAACAATATGATAATAGTCAACCATGGTGTGGATTAGGATCAGCGTTGACTATTAGTCCACGCTGAGTTGACTCACTCATTCCCCGCCCTCTTTCCCACCTCAGCCCTCACACTAGTATCCCATCAGCCATTGCTGCCAAAAATCTATCCTATCAGATGGACTAGAGCAACAGCCACCACTTTGACCGCTCTTGTCTTACAACTCTGTGGCTGACGATCTAACCAACAGTGGCTTCCACACACCACAACAACCAATGGGGTTTAAATAGCCAACTCTTCACAGAGTTGGTTATTCGCATTCGTTATTTCAGCCAAATAACCAACTGTTGGTTAAAAAGCTCCCTCCACACAACACAGTAAACCATGGTTGGTTAAAATAACCAACCATCAACTATTTAAACCACCATTGGTTATCATGTTGTCTGCACACAGTCGCTGTCTTTGCAACATAGGTTACAAGGCAAAATTATTCTGTTTTTGTTACAGTGATTATAAGCAGAACAAATGACTCTAGTACATTAAAGATAAAATCCAGAGCATGGTCAATGTAGTCTATGATATTTCACTATGCTAAAATCATCAAAAGCTGACAGTTTCCACTGCATTTATAATTAGAGAATCTTCACTGTAATTTAATATGGTTGTGGCGAGGGATGGAGGGGAAACTTAAGATAATAAACATTATTTCATTGAGTGCTTCAGTGAATCAAATATATTTTCATTGGTAAAACAGACATCATCTTTGATAGAAAAAGTAAAGACAGCCATGTTGGTAAAAAAAAAATAACAAAAGAAAGATGTAAAAAATCCATAGAACTGCAGTATTTTTTTAGGTCAACTCAAAGGTCGCAGAACACTGAGACTGGGTTCAGATGACATGCTAACCCATGATGGGTTCAATAGCTACAATGGCTTATTTAAATCATCGTGGGTTAGTGTGTTATCTGTCAGGAATTTATTAATCCATGATGGGTTATTGGCTCAAAATAACTAACTCTGATAACTCTCGGTCTGCAGTAAGGGTTATTTAACCATCATGGTTAAATAACCCTTACTGTTATTTAACAGTAAGTGTTATTTAATAGCACTACGGGTTAATTTGCTTGCCTATAGAGTCACATGTAAGAGCAGTTCAGATCGGTGCTGCCACTCTGCTCCTCACAGTCATTCTCTGTGTTCAGGAAGCAGTGTTTCTGCGGTACTGAAAATAGTTTAAACCAGTTATTGCGTGTCTATGGGTTAAATGCACAACTGCGATATAGCAAATGGGCGAAAGAGTGCTACTGCTTAAACCGGCTATTGTAGTAGTGCCTATGGGTTAAACAGGCTACTGCACACTTGGGTAGAAGGCTTAAACAGGCTGAAGATGGGATACCAGTATGCTTGGGGCGAGAAGACTGCAAACAGAACAGGGAGCAGGGGTATGAGTCAAATTAGACATTGTAACTTATTAGCCTGCTCAAGTGATGGGGCATTGTGGACTATTTCAAAAATAAGCTACTGTTCAAATCCTATTAATCCATCATGAATTAAAGCGAAATCTGAACATGGTCTGTGCAAGCTAATAATAATAATAATAAATTTATTTATTTATTACCTGCCTCTCCCTCTGGATCAAGGCGGGAAACAACATTAAATACAGATATAAAATTCATTAAACTGATTAAAAACATATAAAACTAATACATTATTAAAATAACAATAAAAATCTTAAAATTAAATTAGATAAGCCTGCCGGAAGACAGCAGTCTTTATAGCTTTCTTAAAGTCAGAGAGACTGTTAAGTTAACTAATCTCTCCCGGCAGGCCATTCCACAGTCTGGGAGCAGCAGAAGAGAAGGTCCTCTGGGTAACAGTTGTCAGCCTAGTCTTGGCTGACTGAAGCAAATTCTTCCCAGAGGACTGAGTGCGCGGGGTGGATTGTATGGGAGAAGGCAATCCCGCAGGTAACCTGCACTCAAACCATGTAGGGCTTTAAAGATAATAACCAACACTTTGTACTTCGCCCAGAAACTAATTGGCAGCTAGTGAAGTGATTTTAGAGTTGGAGTAATATGGTCACCCCTAGGTGTACCGATGACCAACCTGGCTGCCATATTTTGAACTAGTTGAAGTTTCCGGACTAGGAACAAAGGTAACCCTATGTACAGTGCACTGCAGATCGAGCCTCGAGTTACCAGCATGTGTACGACCGACTTTAGGTCTTCCAACTCTAGGAAGGGGCGCAGCTGGCGTATCAGCTGAAGCTGATAGTAGGCACTCCTGGCCATCGCATCTATCTAGGCTATCATTTGGAGCGATGGATCCAGGAGCATCCCAAAGCTGCAAACGCAGTCTTTCAGGGGGAGTGTAGCCCCATCCAAAACTGGTTGACACACCTCCAAACCCAGAGTTTGGAATTTTCTAGAACTGTTCCAACAAGCAAGATGGTAAGTAAAGCAAAAAGGGGGATGGAAAACATATGAAGAATCTTGCTGGATCAGACCAAAGGTCCATCTAGTCCAGCACCACTGTGTTACTATGTCAAAACAACGGAGCCTTTGCTTTTTACCCCCTAACAGATAAAGAGTTTCAGAGACTCCCTGAAAGAAACTGTCCAATGTAGATAGAAAGCTGATGCCCTTTGTAAATCTAAGGAATGAAGGGATGATTCCAATGTACAGTTGGATCAGGAAAAAAAGTAGTTTTTCATAGCAGAAGCTGAGATCCAAGTCTGAGAGAGTCTCATCAATAGGAAGGAATGGTCTTGCCCATTCCAAGTCTAGGATAGCTCTGATGTACTGAATCCAAGCAACTGGGATGAGGAGGGATTTGGTCATATTGACACAGAGGCCTAGAAGTGAAAGCAGAAGAGTGGAATGAGGGAGGGTGGTGAGTAATGACCATCATCAATAGACAGGAATACAGTATTTCACCAAATGTAAGATGCCATTGATTGTAAGATGCACCTTAATTTCAGGGCCACCAACAGGGAAAAAGCTTTGCTTCGATTCTAAGATGCACCTTAATTTCAGCACCTCTTCCCCCCTCCCCACTCACCTCTATTGCCGTCGCCCATCCCCGCTGCCTCCGCTGCCCCACACTGCTGCCAGCGCTCACCTCGGCCTGGCAAGGCGTTGTTCCCAGTAACGAGGCAAGCATTGCCAGCGACGTGGAGTGGCGGTGGCAGTGAGGATGGGCGATGGCGATGGAGGGGAGGGGGAGGGCCCCGCAAGTCCCCTTCCCCCCCTTACCTTGATTGCTGCTGCCTCAGCCTAGGAAGGTTTCAGTACTGGGAAGGTGGCTGAGATCTCGCGAGATCTCCCAAGATCGCGACTCCTTCCCAGTACTGAAGCCTTCCCAGGCCGAGGCAGCAGCGATCAAGGTAAGTGGGAAGGGGGGACTTCTGACCGGCCTTGTGGGGTCCCTCGGAACCCACTAGGGCGAGTCGGGGGGGCATGCAGAGCCCTAGTGCCTTCTGCAAAACGCAGAGAAATCCGGTGATTCTAAGTTGCCATCGATTCTAAGACGCACCCCATTTTTACAGATGTAAACATGGGAGAAAAAGTGTGTCTTAGAATCAGTGAAATACGGTACTATGATGCCTTGCAAACGAAGGTGGATGGCAACTACTTCCATGCATTTAATGAATACTCTAAGAGCAGTGGCCAAACCTAACAGCAGGACCCAAACTTGGTAGTACCATTTACCAATGGAAAATCTCAAGAACCAACAATAGCAAAGATAAATGGAAATGTGGAAATAAACATTCTTTAGATCCACAAAAGTGAACCGATCCACTTCCTGGAGTAGTGGGAGAATGGTAGTCAGAATAGTGTCATGGGGACCTTTCAAAGTCAGGCGACATCCCTCGATGCAGAGGAAGATATGATTAGAAGTATCAATCTTTGTATCTTCTTGTAGGGGAGTCTCTTCTTGAGAATCATCTATCCCACGATTAAGATAGCAAGCACTAGTACCTACTATAATAAGGCTCTTTTTAGGATGATCTCCATCCAGTTTTGTCTAAATAGAAATGATCAGAGCGTCTCGAGTAATATGAGTTGGGTGAATCTCTTCCAGTGAGCAACTGTAACTTGGTGATAAAGTAGAGTCTACTGCTTGGAGTTATTGTCGAAGGGTGAGGCAAGGAGTCTCTTATCTCCCCTTTTGATGTGGAGCAAAGAATGTGGACTTCATCCAATCTCACAGGAGACAGATGCCATTTGTATGCAATTAGTTCCTGGTGAAATTCCCTCTTCATCACAACACTTAAAGGTGCAGGCACTATACTAGAGTGACCATATACAAAAGAAGGCAGGGCCCCTGCAACTTTAACTTGTGATGAAGAGGGAATTTCACCTGGAACTAATTGCATTCAAATGACACTGGCTGAAATTCCCTTTTCTCTACAACTGTTAAAGGTGTATGAGCCCTGACCTGGATTTTATCTGGTCACCCTACAATAATATACCATGAGAAAGAAAAGGAAAAAAGCTAACTGAAAGTTCGAGGAAACAAAAGGAAAGACAGAAAGAGAAAAGGGGAAGAAAAACCAAAAAATTTAGCTCAGTTGCTAGGAGATCTAGTGATTTAGTCAGACGAAACCTCTCAACAATTCTACTACTGTGGTGGTTGAAGAGAAACTGTGAGGAAAGGCAGGAGCGCCACCCCCTAGGCACGCATAGGAGGAAGGGAGGGAAGCCTTCCTGACTAAAAAAGTCTCAGCAGTGAAAGGTTCTGACAAAGGCCCAGAACTTAAATGTGTGTTGCATAGAGACTATGAAGAAGAATTTACTAAAATTTGCAATAACAACAAAAATCATATGGGAGAACGCAAAATTGACATGTTTGTCCATCTCTGAGGTCCTATGTTAATATGGATTTAGAATGTCTTTTTGATAGAGGTTTGTTTTGCAATTTGCAAAGAATAAATGGCAAAACATAAGAAAACAGATTTTAATGAAAAATATCATCCTCAAAATCACGTAATATAAAAAAAAATTTTTTTCAAGGAAATCACTACAGATATGCTCCTTACCTAACAACAAACAATAAAAACTGGGATCAGTTAGTACACTGAATTTCACAAAATTTAAAATTTAAAATACCTACTGATATTATTATGGAAACTGAAATACAAAATGGTGTTAAGGATTACAGAATTGTTTTAAAGATGGGAGGGATAGAATTTGCATGAAGGTTTGGTGCTATTTTTACTATTCATATCTGAAATGCTCTTGAATGTAGAGGGAAAAGTTACTTTAACTTTTATTTAACACAGGATGGCCTTATTTCTTTTATAGTAAATAGAAGATTGCACATTTGGAACAATGTCAGATGATTTCAACACCTGATTTTGCTTTATTGAACATCTGATACTTGCACATACCACTTGACATTTCTCAGTGCCCTCTCTAATAATATGCCACAAAGGTGCTTACACTAAGTCAGAAAAGTGGTCCATTTAGCCCATTATTGTCTATGTTGTGACTTGAAGTGCATCTACAAGGTCTCAGGCAAATATCTTTCCCAGCCTTACCACCTGAGAGCCTTTCAACTGGAGATACTAGGGACTGAACTGGGGATCTTCTGCATTCAAATATGTGTTCAACAATTGAGGTACAACTCATCTGACACTAACCAGGAGTGCAAGAGGAAAACATCCTTTCAATGAGTCTTACAAAATAAAGATAAAAGCAGAAACTTACCAAATTCCAGCCTGGATAGAGATAGTCAGTGCCAACAAATTCAAAATAGTGAGCAAATCCTTCTTTTAGCCATACATCTTCCCACCATACTGGAGTCACAAGGTCACCAAACCACTAAAAGAGAAGTTCCATTAAGCTTTTTTTTTAAAAAAAATGTCATTTATTCACATTCTATTTTTTATAACGGAGTTGAACAAATTTGATATAACAATCTAATGCAGAATGGATGTACAAAAGTTGGTAGTGACTTATCTTTTAGCTGTCACCAATCATTTGAATAAAGGGTTTGTGTTGAATCACTAGAAGGTCTGAGCTCACGCCACAGAATAGTTATCTCTTTAGGGTAACTGTATCCTAGTCATGTTCTATCAAGTTTTCTTTCAAGTATCAGTAAGTACCAAACACCAATCTCAGAAACACTATGGTTGCTTCCTGGTGAGGCTTTTATTGTGCAATTATCCAGACTGGTGTAAAATTCACAGAAAATTCACAGAATTTTACACCAGGTCCAAACAATGACCAAGTTTGCATGATCGAAATAAGCCATGGTGGCTTGCTTTAATCCATGGTGCCTGTTGTAGGTTTATTTGAGTGTTGTTTTCTCCTCCGACTTGCCATGCTGCCCTGGTTCAGATGGCACAACAAGCCATGCCTGGGCAAGTAATTAGGGGAATGGCACCCGGGACATGCCAGGGATCAAAATGAGTCACCATGGCTTCTTTAAAAAATACAGTGGCTTGTTTCATAAGGCTTCTTTGATCATGTGAACTGGCTCAATGTCATCTTCCATTTGTAGCCTTCTCATATTTTTCCAACACTACTACCTCTTTTTTCATACCAGAAAAAAATGTTAATGTAGAAAAGACAGAATAGATGCACAATGCCTTTTATTTAAGCATGGTGAGTTAAACACTTGCTAACTAAAATGGAAAAGGCCACAAGTTTAAAATTTTGCCCTGAATTTGTGATGCAACAAGAAATGACACTTGAGTCTTATATTATTGAAAAGAAGCAAAGAGCTACAATCATGCTTTACAAATAGGTTTTTAGCCTTAGCAACCAGGACATAGTAACACTGCTCCTTTTTTAATTTCAGCATGGTTCCTGACTCTCAGTTAGTATACTGTGGGCCTGTTCAGACACACTAAGCCATGATTTTTGCAGCAAGTGGTTAGCGAGTGTGTTTAAACTGTGGTTACGTAGCCACCACAGTTCGGAATAGTTCACACAACACACTAAGTCGTGGTTCACTTAACAACGCTAAGCTGAAATGTTTAGTTCAAAATGCTTAACCATCATGGTTTTCTGAGCCATAGAGTCAGAAAAACCTTTCCTATCCAACCGTGAAGTATTATAAAAACCTTTTGAGTTGTCACAATAATGGTCTCTCTATATTATTTTCTCGGCCTCAAGCATTCTTCAATTAATAGGTATGGCCAGGTGATTAATCAATTAAATTAATCCTGTGTACTTAAAATTACCACACCTCCACTAACTGGGGAGTCGGCAATTTTAATCTTCAGACACTAAAGAGTTCCCTGTGTCATTTCTTCCTTGGAATTGCTTTGCGCTGCTGTTTCTGTATTCCCAGCCAGATTTAAAATTGTTTTATGATAGCTACCATTGGGGAGGTAAATAATTGGAATATCAAAAAAACAAAAACAAACTTGTTTGAAGGATGACTTGGAAGAGAAGGACAAGGAAAACCAGGAGAGAGCAAAGGCACTGAAAACTGTTCACACTAATTAATTTTAGCAGCCCAAATAAATGTGCAAAATATGATGGCAACCATTCATCTAGTTCAACAGAGTTCAACTCTCTTTCACTAAGATGGGGCACCTTCAGTTGTTGGGCACCTTCAGTTTTGCTGTCATTATTTATTAGTTCTGTTTCACTCTGGGACATGTATGTTTTTCAATGACATGTATGTATTCTCTCATATACTTGCTAAAAACATTAATTACAACTTTAAAATTGCCAAGCTTGCCTAATATTGTATTTGCAATTGGCTACATTCATTTTTATTAATGAACTTAAAAAACAGAAAAATTCCCATGGGAAAGAATAAAGCACTAATTTTTTTTCCCTGGAAAACTGTCTAATCCTATTTTTAAGGATCCAGATATGCATTTGGCATTTCTAACAGCGTTGAATTCCTCAGGTTAACTGTATGCTACTGCCCTCAATGGCCACCTAAACTGTCTAAAATTGAAGTCATACTTAGAGTAGACCTACTTAAATCAACAGGAATTAAGTTAGTCATGATTAACTTTTAAATCTCATTGATTTCAATGGGCCTACTCTAAGTTTTTTTAAGTTATTATAGTGATTTTAAATGTATGTGTATATTGTATGCTTTTTGCAGTTTTAATTTTTGCATATTGTTTTTAAACGTTTTAATCTTATGTAAACTGGCGGTATACAAATGCTAAATAAATAAATAAAGTATGAGTAAGCCTGGATTCAACCCACTCACATATAATTAGTCGAATATACATTTTGGCAATTAGTTAAATATACATTTCAAACAATTTCAGAATGTTCACACTCAAATCTTTTATGCTAGAACATACTTTCTAAAACTCAAGTTTGTTGATTTCTTACATTTGGGGTTGTGAACAAATCCTACTTATGTTTATGTAATAACATTAAAGTAACTGTTACAGGAATGTTACATTTTTATTTTTTAGTTCATGTTTTCAACTCCTTCCTCACACCACCAGCTCTGTCACCAAAAATGCCACAAAGTCAGATGTCGTTTCTCATAGTAGTTCAATTACCTGATTACAGAACTCGCTAAAATAACAAAAATATGCTTATGATGGGATATACTAGTGGTTGTACTATCAATTGCAGGGGCATTTTCTGCAGCGTTGCAGGAAGATTTTACTGCAATTGTTTACTATTACACTGCCATTTCTCTTTTACTGTATGCAGGTATAATAAGCCAAGGTACCTCTGATTAATTAAGTGGAAGACATTTTAAAAATGGTTATTTTTATTTTATTTTTATTTTATATATTTTATAAATAAATAAATTTGTCAATGTAAGTTAATATAAGGCAGTTATCCTTTTCTCACAACACAGGAGGGAATGCCTCTTCCAAGATGGTGCCTACATGAAACCTGAACATCATCTAAAATTATTTATTTATTTATTACATTTATATACCACCTCGTAGTTTAAGCTCTCTGGACGGTTTACGAAAATTAAAAACATTGAACGTTTAAAAATCAATGTACAAAAATTTAAACCATAAAATCCTAAAAATTTCCTCAGAAATATTACTTTAATCATATGCAAATGTGTTTGACTCTAATCAATGAATAGATTAAAACTCATGTGATTAGTCAAATGAAAGCCCTAGTTACAACCTATTTTGCAAGTGAGCTAAATAAACTACTGCTGTTTCATTTAAAATATAATCAATCTACAGTCAATAAGAGCACTCCTGAGAAATTCCAGAAGGCTATCAAATTGAGATATATTTACTTCATTATCTTATGTCTTCCTATAGACAAATTATAAAAAGGAATTAAATACATTTTGTATTAGTCAAAGAACAATTAATATTAATATATTAAGACTCTGTTCAGTAAATAATTAATTGTTATAGAAATGTTTTCCACTATCAAAAGGCTCTTTATTCTATCTTACCATTTCACAGATGGATAGACAAGACATAAGGTACCTTTATTTATTTATTTTTTAAAAAAACAGGTCATTCACTACTCATTGGCTCAGTTCGGACGACATATTAAGCAACGGAGAGGTAAATAACGTACTGACCGTGCATTAAGCAGGAGGAGCTACACAGACGACACTCTGCAGCCGGCGCTGATCGGAACCAGCAAATGCCCCGGCTGCTACGAACTTGCGGTGGCCATTTTTTTTGCAGCCTCTCTTCTGTGTGTCCTCCAGCCGTATCCCAGCATGCACCGTGAGTTTTGCTGGCTGCATAGAGCGGCTGGGTTTTTTTGACTGCTCTAGGCAGCAGAACTCTATTCCGAAACAGAATAGTCCACGGAGAGAGGGGGGGCTGAATTCGGACGACACTTTAAACAATGGGGCTTTGGGCTAAACAACGTGCAAGCCTGTTGTTTCGCTCCATTGTTTAAAGTGCCTGATTAACGTACTGTCAGTTGTGTGTGCATTGTGTGCTGCCCTCCAGACAACACAATAAGCAACACAACTGACGATTGTTCCCCCCCTCCTCTGTTGCCTAATGTGTCGTCCGAACTGAGCCAATGAAATAATTCAACTATGAATGGATGATTCATCCCTCTTACAATGAAATCAAATATAGTTTCAAATATTTGAAGGTATCATTCTCTGCATTAAACCTATGCCTTTGTGGGAAGGTATAGCTTTAATGCAGAAATCACTGGGCATAATAGCATGTCAGGATGTCAGATTAAGGGAACTAGATTCTAGCCTTAAAATCATGAACGTTAATAAAGTTCCAAGAGATCTAAATAGAGGTTCTGATAAACAGACAAAGCTTAAACCTAGCAATATGGGGAGTCCTTGTCATCACCACCTGCCCCAATTATGGCTACAAGACAGATGAAGAAGTATTTTTATTGGACCAATTTATCGTGGAGCAGAAGTATACATGCTTTCGAATGGCATAGAATCCTTTGTCAGGCAGAATTGGAAAGTAGCTAAAATTCATGGCTAATTTTTTTTAAAAAAGCTACTTCGTAATGGATTGGAAAATAGCTTTAGAATGCAAGTCTGTACACTATTATATAAAGAAGTGAGACCCTTAAGTAAGCACATGTAGGATCAGTCAACAGTATATAATAGTCCTGTAATAAAATATTTAATTCCAGAAAAGGACTACACTCTTGTAATGACTCAGAACCTTTAAAAAATCTACTTAAGTGTACCCAATGTAGTCTGAATGTACATGATACAGGTCTACTGTTGAAGTTAAGCCCATCTAATGCTGTAAGCTACTCAGTTGGGTGACCATCCAGGAACCATCTATAAGCTGCTCCAGCTGTTTGAAAGAGAATAGCTAAAACAGAGGAGATGAGAATCTTCTACATATTACAATTAATCAGAGGTGAAGAAAAATACCTTTGCTTGCCTTGTGACTACAAGGTATATGCTGCTGCACTTCTAATTGTTTTGTGGTAATTAAAATATAGCAGATAAATATACCTAATAATTAGTGTACTTCCAGTAGATCAAATATTTCAGCCACAATTTGTGACCACCACAGAGCATTCTAGCCATCAGAGAACACTCTTCCAAATCACTGAAGGGTAGAAAGTGCTACAAATATCTCCATATAAGAACGCAGCTATGATGGTGTATGCAGTCAGTCTAATTCATAACACTCCTTTGGCCTTGGGTATAATTTGCCATTGTGATCAATGGCATGGAGCATCATTACCTAAACATCTTTTCCAGTGTTACTACACCAATCAATTTCTTTTGGGAATTTTAGAAATTACTTTTGTGGAGGAAAAAGTCCAAGTAGTGACCTGGTACCAGATCAGCCTTTGGTGTGTTTTTGGATAGTAAGGAAGGTTTTTGGGAGAACTCTCCCCTTGAGAATGTTCAGAGCCATAACTGCAGAGACAAATTGGGATCAACCTTCCCCTCTCCAGAACAGTGTCCAAACATACTTTCGGAACAGGGTCCTGCTAGAGATAAAGAGCTTCCCAAGATGGAAGGTTTCATTTATGAAATGTTTATCTGATGCTCAAAGCATTTTGGGTCACATGAAGGTAAAGAAATATGTTTAACATATCTGTAGATGAATGGACTGAAAAGAAAATGGGCTATTCTAAACATTTTCCTGCATACAGGTAGAATGATGCTAGGAAAGTGTAATTGGATGGGATTGGTACCCAAAAGAAATATATCTCTATTTATATTTTGATTCTTATAGTTTGTCATAAGGCTGGGGAAAATGCTCATCTTGCTTCTAGATCTCCTTTTAGTAACTACTAGAAATGGAAGACTCCCCCACCCTGACACCAGCTCGCATCTGATTAGCTTGAAAAATATGCCACGAAATTGGAAATATCTTGACTTAGTTTCTGAAGACAAGCTGACTTCTACTCTGCTCCCCGGTCCCCTTTGTATTAAATAAGACTTACCCAGTGAGGGCACCGGCACCAGCAACACATCAGCCACAAGAAGAAGGAAAGAGGAAATCTTGTATTTTCTGCTCTCCCTTCTCTGGAAGAAGGGCCCAATGGAGTTGCAGCAGCCCTTGGAAAAACTACATTTTTCCTAAGGGCTACAGTAACTCCACTGGGATTACAACTTTCTTCCTGTGCGCCAGCGAGGGGACAGGTGGCGAGATCTGGCTACCAGTGGTTGTCAGATCTTCCACCTTCCTTCTTCCTGTGTCTAGAAAGTCTGTTCCCTACAGTGTATTTTCTCCAATGCATGAATTGAGTTCATATTACTTAAAACATATAATATGACTGGATCAAAGAAAGAAGATAGAGGGGAAAGAATGTGAAATAATTGTAAAGGGTTTACTGCAATGTGCCACGTTATGTTTAAGACTTTCAATACACAGAGAGGCAAGATATTCATCATTTATGAATGGAGGACCATGGAAGAAACCATAAAGCAAGAAAACTACTCCCAAAGTTTATATATGGAGAGGAGAGGGACTATCAAATTGATTTCAGCCAATGCACATTTTGACAAGAACATGAAACTCAACTTGAAACTGTTATAGTGCTGAAATAAATCATTTCCAGAGACTATGGCTCAATTAGGACGACACAATAAACAACTGGTGTGGGGGAAACAATCGTCAACTGTTTTGACTATTGTGTCATCCGAATGCTGCCATAGTCAACTCAGCGCTGATCCTAATCCACACCACAGTTGATTATTTATTACCATGTTGTGTGGGGAATACCCCCTAGTTGAACAACTGTAAAGTTGATTATTACCCCACCATTGACTATCGTGTCGTCCGAATTGAGCCTATGACTACACTCAACTATATGAGGACAAAAGTCCATTACAATCACTCCAAAGGGAAGGAAACTTTCTAATATTAGCCTGATACACATTTCATGGTGGTGAACTGCTTATATCATTAGAAAGTATTAATCCTGAATAATTTCTACATCATTGTTATTTCCCGGTTAATATGTCTATCCTAAGAGCTTCTATATAACTAAAATGAACTACTGTTAATTATTTTCCTAAGAGAACATTCAACATGGAAATCATATCATTCTTTAAAACACACACATACACACACAGTGTAATATTGCATGCTCACAAGTAATAGGCTTGTCTCCTACCTGATGGCATAATTCATGCACAATGACCATAGTGACATCAAGTAAGTATGATATGGAAGAAATGCTTGGATCCAGGAGTATCCTCTGCTCCACAAAAACACTTAGTCCCCAGTTCTCCATAGCAGCATAAGGATGCTTAGGCACAGCTAATAGATCTAGAAACAGAATGAAATGTACTTTTAACATGTTTGTGGGGTCTATTCTGTTCTAAATATTCTATTAAATAAAAAACATAAACCAAGATTAAAATTATTTTTCCAAATGAATTCGTAAAACGAAAAACATTAATTTATGTTCCTTAGCAATAACGCATTTTTAAAATTATTCTAGTTAGCAGAGATGCTTTAGCTTTATTACTTCCCATATGTCACGTCTTAAGAGTCTCAATAACACAGTTTGAGCTTGATTATATATCACTCATTGGTTGGGATGGTGCAAAAAGTTAACTCAACTAAATTCAATTGCAAACCCCATTGAAAACAGGTATAATTTTACTAAAACTCAACATCCATAGGGACACATACAGAAGGGTACCCATTTGTATTTGTCCACGTAATACAGTTCCTCACCATTACCCAGGCAATCTACATGCCTCCAGTCCATGTGAGACAGCAGCCTTTAATGGCCTTGTGCTCAAAACCACTGTGGATTTATCTATGATCAGTTTTACATAATTAGCCAGTAAGTTATAAAACTCCACCATACTTTCTGCTTTTTTTCTTCTTCTTTTTTAGAATGTTTAAACTGCAGCACACGTGCAGTTGGCTAGTACCACAGCTTTCAATTATTTTCGTTCACAAGAAATCTGTTTTCGATTTAGATAAACAATGACCAGATTTGCACAACATGACAACCCATCATGGATTGTCATGTGAAACAAGCCACAGTGGATTATCATATTGTCTGATGTAGCTTGGAGAGTTTTCCGAACTCAGCAGAGCCAACCCATCATGGGTTGCAGCAACCCAGTACGGAATTGCTCAGCCAGAGCGGCAAAAAACCCTGTCAATCTTCTCAATCACACCTGCCACAGTTGCCTCAAGCCTCCCTTGCCAGTGATAAACCCTCCAACAATGATCAAATGCCAATTTAGAGAAGCTGTCATTAATTCACTAATCCCTTTTTTATTTTTTTGGCCCCCAAGAACTGCGCAAATGGGGTTGTAATATATACTTTTTATTTTGGGCCCTCAGGAATTTGTGCAAATATGTATGTTCGTAATTTTTGTTTTGTTGGCTTCTCACAGTTGCGAAACTGACAAGACAGGTGCATACTTGCCTTGTCAATGCCTTGTCTCAAAGCAAACTATGTGAGGTATGAAACATACAAAGAAATTGACAAAACAAGACTGCATATAGGCTAATTTGAAAACTGTTGACAGTGACAGGTCAGGAAAATGGGCCAAGGCCACCCACTTAACAAGGTGATGGTGCCCTGCTTCTATTCCACACACGCACCAAGTCTTCAGCAAGTCCTCATAGGAGAGATCTAGGGTCTACCCCTTTCACGGATCCCAGTCAGAACAGTTGTTGCCACGGTTTTGTTTTCAGCATGAAATGATGCACACGATCACATTAACATTTAGCATAGTTAATAGAAATTCTTGGTTGTAGTTTATATGTTACTATGGGTCTTAGTGCACTTTCCTCCATTCCTTTTGGGTAAGACTTGTTACTTCGCATGTGAGAACATAACATGTTCTCCATTCATTTAAAGATACAAAGACCTATTAAAAGTTGTTTTTAAAACCTTTTCAACCTTCTAATATGCATTTAGCACAGGAGTCAGTAACATCTGGCACATGGGCTGCATATCACCCTTGCCATCCCCTGCATCCTGAAAAATAAATAGGAAAATAATAACGTCTGTAGCACTACGGAGCTTGTTTGCAAGGCAAATTTGTCTCTTTGGGGGCTCTGGGATCCTAAAAGGGTCAATTTTACCTTGAAATCAAGCTAAATCTGATCTTTTGGGCTCTCCATAGTGCTACAAATGCCATTTCCCCTGCAAAAAATGAGATAGGCACTATTTTCCTTTCTTTTTCTCTTCTTTCTTTCATCATTGAAAAAAGGCTACACTTCCAAGTCCACAACAAATTTTGGTGTTGGTAAAAAAATACCATTATAATAGACTTTGAGGAAAAGAGACAGTCAACACTTATGGACAGTTGGAGAACTTTTATATTGAATTGGAATAGAATCACATCATATGAAAGTGTCCAACAGCAAATACTAAAGTTGTATAGTTGATTTTCAATTACATATTTTTCTGGTGAGACAAACACTGAAATGGTGGTTGCATTTGCACTTTTCCAGTGTCCCTTCTAGTTATATTTACTAGTTGTTTTCTGATTCTTTTGTCAATCAGTGGATGCAGGTTGTGAAAAAGAAGATTCTTCCCATGGTTTTTAGAAATTATGAAGGAAATATTAGTGCTTTGTTACCCAAAGATTAATAGATTTTACATCATTTGAGAACGATAACTGATAAGTCTTCTTCTCCATTATCTTTAAGTAATATTTCAAATTCTAAAACTGTTAGACCTTCATGCTTGTAAACATTAAATATTTACAAATAAAGGAGGGCATTTAAACTCACACATTTTAAGGTTTTGCTCTCTGCTCTCCAATGACTGATTTAATAAGATTCTATTTCATGAACGATTTTGTCTTTGTGGAGCTAGATAGATAGAATCTGTTGGTCATGTCCTTTTATACTGCAATTTGTATAAGAAACCGAGAGAGAAGCAGATTCTTCTTTTATAAAAACTCTACCTTAAAGATTCACTGAAACTTTAATATCTTTCTGATTAATTGAGGACTCTCTGTTACCAGTAAGGTAAATTAGGAAGCAGATTGTAAAGTAAGGATTTCCTTTTGGTTACTCTATACATTAATGGGTATACTTATTTGTTTGTTAACAGAAAAAAGGGGGGAAGTCTGCAAAAGTAAAGCAAAATCCATATTCATCCAGTTAGCGCTGTAGTGTAATGTTTTTAGGGCACCTAAAACCAGATGCTATGAGTTTTAATTCTACAGAATGTCACTTCTTCCCGCAAGTCTTATTCTTTTAATAGTTAACATTTTTAATACTGTCTTAAAGATAATTTAAAACATTTGTTGTGCTGCCAAAAATGGTCCTTTTTCCACAAATTATTAATTTTAATAGAAACCTTGTCAGAAAAAGAAAATGGCTAGTTTTATAGACACCAGGACTGTGAATAACAGATGTGCTGAAATTAAATTTAAGATTAATATTGAAAAGAGAGGGAAACCAGGGGTGGGATGGTGGGGGTCCCTGCAAAGAGTTTCAAAAGAAAAGCCATAAAAAGACACACACACACACACACCAAATAGCTACCTTTGAAGCAAAAGGCAAAACCATGAACGCTTGACTGCTTTCATGATAAACTGGACTTATTTTAGCTGGCAGCTATACATGACAAGCGATCTGGGGCTGTCTTGTAGTAGATTATTCCTGGGAACTAATCGGGATTTACTGATATGTTTTCTTTCCTTTGTGGGTTCTAAGAAATTCCTGATTTAAATCCTTAAGTTGTGAATTTGCAGTATAGGGCCTAATCCATACCAAGCAGGATATAGCACTATGAAAGCGGTATACAAGAGACAGGAGCCACACTACTGCTTTATAATGATATTGAAGTGCACTGACAAGTGTTGGGGCCCATGACACATACCGTATACCACTTTCATATCGCTTTCATAGTGCTATATCCTGCTTGGTGTGGCTCCTGCCTTTTATATACCACTTTCATAGGCCGT
This sequence comes from Anniella stebbinsi, assembly GCA_029215795.1. Classification (NCBI taxonomy): domain Eukaryota; kingdom Metazoa; phylum Chordata; class Lepidosauria; order Squamata; family Anniellidae; genus Anniella; species Anniella stebbinsi. The sequence goes on from JARDYH010000003.1 coordinate 55,956,118, forward strand.
GTCTACACCATACTTTTTTTAGGGGGTCATCCTTGTGCGTCCAACCTGGAAGCAGGCAGGGACAACCCCTCCATTTTACCAGGGTAACTGGTTGCCCAGTTATCCTGATTTTTCCCATGGTGCCGGGATGATCCCGAGGACTGCGGGCAGTGTGGGAACCCATCCCAGCTTCTTCCCTCCTCCCCGCGAGTAGCAAGGATCAGCAAGAGGGAAGGAGCCAGTCCGGGGGGAGTGCAGGGGCATCGGGGCTGGGGGAGGGGCTTTTCTTAAAAAAAAAAACTCACATTTTTTGTTGGAACGCAATTGTGCTTCCGGCTGCAGTTTCTTAAAAAAAATGGCAGCCACAATATCCCTCTTCCTTTCCGGAATGTCGCGCTTCCATTTGGAAGCTCGGGGATGATCCTGGAAGTAGGTAAGTCTGGGATTGCCCCCCCTCTCTCCCTCTCTCTACACCCTTAGGTGTAGGTATTGCCTTAGGGTAATAGTGCTATATCCTGCTTGGTGTGGCTCCTGCCTTTTATATACCGCTTTCATACCATTTTCATAGTGCTACATCCTGCTTAGTGTACATCCAGCCTAGGATTTTGTGATTGTTCTGGGTAGAAGCTAGAAGTTGGAAGCATGTAGATATATCATGTAGCAGTCAGCAGGTTTCTGAAACGAGATGGTACTTCCTGTCCATTATGTAGTTGCACAGTAATATTCAGAAAGTGAATCTTCCACATGAACTGATCTAGGCGCAGGTTGATGGTGGGGTGAAAGCTGCTGAAGTCCTGGTGGAATTCTTCAAGTGCTTCCCTAGACCAAAATAGTTACTCGCTAGGAACAACAAGCCACATAACAGTGTCACAAGCACAGGGACTAGACTTGTGAACCAGTTCTCAAGACTTGTGCATGAAAACCTAAACTATGAGTTATTGTTACGTCCAAACCTAGCCAGTGAAGTACAAGCTGTTTAATTTAGTTTTTTCCTTGACTATCAGGAAAAATCTATATCCTTTTTGTTTTCCACTGGAAGGAAAATTCCAGAATAAGCACATGGTTTGATTTCTGCGTCCTTGAATTCCTTTTGTTTCATCCTGTTTCTGCTGAGAAATCAGCTAAAACAAACTGTTGATTTCCTTTGACTAGTGAACAATGAAGTTCAGCCATCTTATTCATAAGTTCATTATCACATTAATAATGTAATCCTATTTACTCAGAAACAAGTCCCACTGAGTTAACGGGCTTACTCCCAAGTAAATGGTGTAGAACTGCAGCATAAAGGGATACGCTGGTCCTAGGCTTTTAGAGAAAAGATTCTTACCATAGTACTTTCAGCTCTTGTCATGCCCAGCCTCTACCAAACTGGAAGCAGTAATAACTGCACTTTAGACAGTTGGATTCATGATAAATGGTTTAAAAATGCAAATAAAATAATATCATGTGGTTATGTCTGACTGTCTTGCCTAACAAAGGCCTCCTCCACACGAGACGTTTAATGAGCCTTGAAGGCTCATTATAAATTTTACCTCCACACCAGCGGAGCGCAAAACGGGCGTACAGGCGCGTTATCTCCCCGATAATGCGCATTTTCGAATGCGCGTTAAATAGCGACTTTTATTTTGCTCCGGCCGTTAAAGCGCATTTTCGCGGTGTGAACAAGCGATTATGCGCGTTAACTTCTTGTAAAGCACTTTTTGGACATCAATTAATGCGCTTCGCCGCCTCTCGCCGCCTCCCATGCAGAGGGATTAGGAGTAAATGTGCCTCCGCGATAATGCGCATAATCGCCGAACCGGGCGCAAAAGCGCATCCTTGTGGAGGGGGCCCCAATCTGCATGAAAGATCCCAGCACCTTTTGTTTTCAAACACTTAATTAACACATCATAATTATTTGAGTAATTATTACAATTGGCACCCTTGGCATCCTCTATTACTCTTAGCCAATATGGTCATGACGCAAAACTATTGGTATAATACTAGTCATTTTACGCGATCTCAGAATGGTTTTTTGTTAAAACCTCATACTTCCACCTACTCTTAAAAGTGATAGTTCCCTTTCAGTTTGCTTACTCAATTATACAAAGCTTTTGGACACCCCTAACATGAAATTATCAAGACTGCATTATGAAGAGAAAACAAAAAAAAAATCAAGACATCCAACTATAGCAGGTGTGTCCTAGATTTGAGACTTCTTTGCATGTATCCTCATGACTACTCTTTACACAGCTGTTGTTTATTCACCTTATCACCTCCCTTGGTACACTGGAAAATACCAGGACTGAACTTACTCCTAGACTCCAGTCAACATACTCTTCAGTTCCTGGTCAAAAATTAGTCCTAGTTTATTTCTCTGTCACCCACTGAATTCTTTATTTGCATTCTTTTGCAGAAAAAATATTTTCATATAACTGCATTAAATTCTAGGAGACTATATTCTGTTATGGATCGTCATGGTGGTTATTAATTTTTGTGCAGGCAAACAGAACTAATTGACCCATACTGCATGGCCATATGTACGCCTAGATCAACTATTATGCTAAGTAAACGACAGAACAGGACCCCCTGCTGTTGTGTAATTATCTGTGAATTTTCTTGTAGGGAAAAAATGTGTCTGATCCTTTTCCTGGAACTATGGTTCCTTAAAATACCTTGGAATTCAGCTCAGAATGCTATGCCTACTCCTTCCTCAGAACATAGCAGCAAATTGCTCAGAAGGAGGACTGTGTGTATTCCTAGAGCCAAATGCTGTTAGCACAAAAATCATTTAAGATGAAGTTCTTTGTTTATTGTATGCATTTGTCCAGTTCCATTTTATTGGACTAACTGTGTGTAGAGAGAAATGCTGATAAAAGAGAAATAATGGTACATGAGTCAGACTGGTGATGTCCAAGAAAATATTTTGGTATAGGACCCCATGTCATGTGTATTAACTTCCTAGTGTGCAGCCTACCAGAAATACTTGACTTGCTCTGAATAATTTTTATTTTCCAGTATGCAATTTAAAACAGGACCAGGTATTCATGTACTATTGATACATGTCTCCAAGCTGAGATGGGCTAGGTGGAGTACTTAGTCCTAAAGGAAAATATAAATACAGTGATCATAACAGAACCCGGAAGAATGAAGATAAGCAGTCGGATGTTTATCCTTGGATAAAAACTCACTAGAAAGGCCAGGTTGGGATATATTGGGGGCAGGGAGTAATGCTGTGGCTATATGGACATAGAGTTCAATAGACTAGAACACTTAAACGAGGAACAGACTTCTCCACAGAATCACAGTGGCTGGTAACATCAAGCCCCAGAGTAATTTAGCATGGAAAACAAGCTATTCTGCCTTACAGTAAAAACGGATTGAGGATGACCTTGAGATGGATAAAAAATTCTGGGATGCATCCAAAGGAGAAAGTATCATAATAATGGCTTTCCACAATTTTTAAAAATGGATCCAAAGGGGATCCAGGCAATTATAGAACAATTAGTGTAATGTCTGTTGCAGGTAAATTGTGGAAAGTATTCTTAAAAATACAATGTTGAAGCATAAAGAGAAAATTCTGCTACAGAAGAACCAGCATCAAGGCTTCTGCAAAGAGAATTCCCGACTCACGTGAAAAGTGCATCACAGGATTACCAGGGAGCAGGACCAAGCTGCTAACCCCACCCCTGATGTCAGACATGCTACTGGCTCTGCCCCTAGCTGGCACAGACATCTATCCTAAAGAAGCCAAGCCATTTGGCCATAGGCTTCCATGCAATCAGGATTCCAGTTGGCATGGCAGTCCTGATCACATGGAAGCCAGTGCACAAGCATCTGCTCAGACACAGGCTACCTAAGTGGGGGCAACTACACCAACACATAGATAGTCATGGCAAAAGAGGATTGCTTCTCTTGTGAACTGATAACTTGCCAAAGAACAGGAAGGAGAGAGCAGGAATAAATAGACAGTTTTCACAATGAAGAGGAATAAGCAATCAACAGTTGCTGCTGCCAGTGCTGAGAAAGCAGCTGCACTGATCTACCTGGCTGCAGGAGCTTTGATATCTGGCTGTTGAGTAGCAATCCGGAAGCCTAGTTCCAGGTAAAGGGCCGTCATGCTGAAGGCAACAGATCACTGCCAATAAAGGCAACTCTGAAGGGGCAACCGTAACGGGATCAGCCCTTTGGCATTACTGCTTGTTTCTAAAGATTGTTTCTACTCCCCTGGTGTGAAAACAAAAGAAAAAATTACATAAGACCGCCCAGGTGGGAGTCAGCATTTCTCACTATTTTATTAATACTGAGTTTACCATCTTTGGGAGAATTGCTAGGTAGAATCACCTGTCAAACAGATCACTGCTGGTGGAATACACTAGGAAAAGTTTCTAATGTTACATATTTTAATCTGCTGTTTCTAATCAGCTCAGGTTTTGATGTGTTTGCGTAATCAGACCATTGTTTATGTAGATGCTGATATTATATTTATTGAATGTGATGGAACTTATAATTGTAATGCTGATATTGCGCCTGTTCAGACAAAATGCTAAGCCATGGTCAGACAGCTAACACTTTTGAAGCAAATGGTTAGTGAGTGTGTTTAAACCATGGTTATGTATCCACCATGGTTAGAAATGGTTCACATGACACACTAAGTCATAATGTTGAGCTCAAAATGCTTAACCACCATGGCTTAGTGAACAGAGTCATTATGTTTATTGAAATATTGCTAGGTTTATTGAGAAGAGTGGTTATTTAAATGCTTAATGAATAGCTTTCATATATTGTTGCTTTATTGCTATCTTTCTATGTACTGTGAGTTGCTTTGGGAGCAATTTTTAGAAAAAAACCATCACTAATTCATCATATGGAGAAGACATTTTTGCAGGGTTTTGTTTAGCAAGTTTAATGCTGATCAATAAAATTCCAAGCATATGAAAGCAATGTAACACTTATAAAGCTTTATGTAAAAGAGAGCACCTCTCAGTAAAAACTGCGGAATCTGACCTCTGCTGATTCACATGACACTTTAGCTTTATTTGTTGATTTGGAAGAAGAGGACGTCAGACATAATAAACTCTCATATTATGTGAGAATACATTTCCTTGATAATCTCAGTGCTTTCTACTGAAGCATCTTTGGGAAAAAAAGTAATCAAGTACTTTATTAGCACAACTGCTTTTTAGACACACTGGCTCAATTCGGACAACACGTTAAGCAATGGTTGTTTAATTACCTACAGACAGTGTGTGAAAAAGGTGATGATCCACAGACAACATGCTGCAGCAGGCGCTGCAAGGAATCGGCAACAACCCCGGTTGCTAATAGCGTACTCGGCTCTGACTGACAGCTCAGCCGCCATTTTCCCCGCTTACCGAACTCCGTTAGTCCTCCAGCAGATATCCCAAAACATATTGCGTCCGAAAACCATGGGTGCCGCCATTGAAGCTGATGCAGGACACGCCTCCCAAACCCCATTGGCTTTTACAGTCAGTGGGCGGAACTCAGCAGCCTCGGGCAAAGAGGCAGCCAGGAGGAACAGCAGCACCAATACAACATTCGCACCCCACGCCCAGCACTGCAATTCCAACGTTGGCACCCACGCCTCAGCCCCCAACCCCCCTACCTCCCTCCTAGAGCATCTTCCGCACACACAGGAAAGAAGGCAAGAGTGGGGTGGCGTAGAAAACTTTATTCAGCAGGGAGACCAGACATGGGCAATAAGGCACATGGGCACCACTAAGCCAGGGCAGAACCTACAGAGAGGACAGTTGCCCCCGGGAAGGGAGGAGGCGGCTGGAAGGTACAGCGATGAAGAGGGGACGGCCGACGCCACACCCCCAGGGAGCCAAGCACGGAACGTGCCAAGAGGATGTGGTGGAGAGGGGTGGCATGCCAGGGACAGATGCCAGTCCACAGATGAAACTGCACAGCTGACGCTCACAGGGGGTGGGGATAGCACAGCCAGATCCAGGCACTGATGCTTTCACGCACCCGGGACGCCTCTGCATGGGCGTGACGCTCCCCAACGGGATTCTCAGGGCCCGGCAAAGGCTCGCTGTCCAGCCGTGTTGGGCGGATGAGGGGGGGCTCTCTGGTCGCCGCTTCCCCTGCCCTCGTCCTTCTGGATGATGCGAGGGTGGAGGTGGCGGTGCAGTTGGGGTCTACTTTGGATGGGTTGTTCTCCCTCTTGGTGTGTTTGGGGGGGCTGCCTCTTGCTCCAGGATGCCTGAGGTTTTTGGTTATTCCGTCTCCCCCTCCCCCCCTTTGCCATAGTGCCCTTCTGGTTCACTTCCCTTTCCGTTTGGGTGACTGACTGGGCACCCTGTGTGAGTGCTTGCAGGAGCTGGCCCCTTGTTGAGCTCCATGCCGGCTGCCTGGTGGGGGAGGCGGGTGTCCTGGTTGCTATGGCTGCAATGCCGGGGCTCTGTTGCGAGTGTGCCTGAGCGGCCGCCCGCTTTCTGCCGCTCTTGCTGCTCCACTCTCTGATCTTCCGTGCTCAACAACTTGCCATTGTTTCACCCACGCACTGCTCCAGATGACATATTTGTCAATTGACAATTCCCTTAACAACTCGCAAGTGAGTTGTTTCTCTCAGTTGTTGAATTTTGCCACTTTGCCTACTGTGGGTTGTTACTGCATTGTGTGGCTACCTCCAGATGACACGTTTAACAACTCAATGGGTTGTTGCTTCATCAACCTACAGTTGTGTAGCGTGTTGTCTGAATTGAGCCACTGTCTTCTCCAGTCCTGCTCTGTCCTCATAGGATTGTACTGGGGACTCCCCACTTATGTTTTCTTCCCCTAAAGGTTTATTGTACTTCTGCAAACCTTATGTATTTTATTATTGTAAGCCACCTTGAACGGGCTTTTGCCCTGAAAGGTAGCCAAGAAATATTTTATATAAATAAATAAAGCCTGTTGATACCTTCCTGTTGTGCATGCATGGTGCCTTTCTGGGTACATTATGATCCAGATTCAGAGAATGAACTCATTTTAGTACATAGCAGCAGTGGCCCTCCACATGTTGCTGGATTACACGTCCCAGCATCCCTGACCACTAGTCATGTTGGTGAGGGTGATGGGAGTTGGGAGTCCAACACCATCTAGAGGAGAACACCCCTGGTATTTAAGGTAAACAGGTATGCACTTTTATATGTACTAGAACTGAGATGCAACTGCTCTACAATCAAAGTCTTAACTCCAAGAGGACCAAGACAGCATGTTCCCCAAAGGCAAAAACAGGGACAGTGATTTACTAGGGATAGGTATAGGAAAATAAGGGCTATCCTTGGTAAACCTGGACAGCTAGAGTGGATGGCAATTTCAGAACTCAGCTTTTCTAACGGGCAGGCTTTAAAATAGCTCTTGTCAATTCCATCTAACCTTACTCATTGACTCCATTCTTTGGTGTTATTGTTGTTACTGTATGTCAAGAGGGAAGCAAGTTTTCATGAAAGAGGTGCCAGCCTTGTTCAAAGAATCATTTAGCAACACAAATCAGCTTGCTCAAGCTGAATGTTACGCAGGTCTGCAAAAAAACTCAAGAGTTGCTGAATGATCCAACAAGGGAAACTAGATATCAGGCAGGACAAAACTTGGCCTCCCAAGAGAAATGTTGTCTTCAGTAAAATCCTCAACCTGTAATGTATTACAGGGGTCCCCAACCTTTTTGGACCTGTGGGCACATTTGGGAATTTGAGAAACTGCTATGGGCACCATCACAAAATGGGTTACGTGGAGGATTTAGCTAGTCACATAATGGCTGCCGCAGGGGCCTGGCTAGTCAAGGGGGCAGGAGATAAATAGCGAGGCTAGAAACTGTGAAGGGGTAATGAAAAAAGTTGCTTCCTTCTCACCCAATATTTTTTCATCCACACAGACCTTTCCTTTTGCGCTCTCGCTCTCGCTCTCTTCACCTCCTGGGCTCTATCCTTCCTATTTCTCACCCCAAATCCATTTCCTTGCTATTCCCCATCCCTAATCGTCTTCTTTCTCCCTAGCATCTAGCATTGCTATTTCTTTTCCATTCATCACTTTATCTTGGGGTTTCTTTCCACTTCCAGTCTTTAGTCTCACTATTTCTTCCTTGGCCCATACCTCTTTACCTCACTGTTTCACCTTGGTACTAAGCCTCTAGCCTCGCTCTTTCCTCTCCTCTCAACCCCTTTGCTTTGCTTTCTCTTCCTGCCTGCTGAACAATGGCATGTTCAAGAATAGGAAGGAGAACCTGACACCCTAACACTTTCATTTTTCTATTTAAATTTTTTTTGAAGGAAGCAGGGAGTGAAGATGTGCAGGGCCCCATTAGAGGTGCTCACGGGCACTATGGTGCCTGCAGGCACCATATTGGGGACCCCTGCATTATTCGATTACAACAGCCCAAATCTACTAGCTATACTTTTCATGCTTTTCTCAAAGCTTAAACTGGCTAAGAGGACAATTAAAGAAAACAAGAACTCACATGTGAACTTTAAAAAATTGTACCTTTTATTGAGGCAGCTTAATTAAAGGTATTACTAACTCCTTGTGGAAGTTAACAAAATTGACACTAAAAACAATATGATTTTGATTAATAATGCAATTCTCTCTATATAGTGTCTCCTGATATCAAGTCCCTACACAGAAGTCAAGGAAATCATATATGTTTTCTTCTACTGAAGGTGTTTTATTTTTGTTTTGCTTTTAAAGAAAATACATAGTTTGATTTCCAATGCAGGGGGAAAATGATATCCTACATAGCTTCGGCTATGGGGCGGTATACAAATGTAATAAATAAATAAATAAATAAATAAAGATGCTTCCAAAGGATCCTAGTTTCAAGACCATCTGAGAGATCAATAATTCATTATTGCTATTATTTATATCCCATGTTTCGGGATGCAAAACCTTACAAGTAACATCAACAATCATTAACAAAATCACTTTAAACAATATTAAAGAAAACAAGTGTTCAGGGCAGACGGTGTCAGATGGCCTTGTTTTTTTGTGGGGTAGGGGGCAGTCCAGCTCTAAGGTGGTATTTACCTGGGGAAGATTAGTTTATTTATGTTTCTGTTTTAAATTTGTTACAAGTCGTATATTCTAATCTTTGCAGTTGTTTATTATCACTTCAATCCTGTAACAGCAAAAGTGTTGTACACACAGAGGGCAGTATCGAATGGTGATGTTCCACAAACCAAATAGAACTAGCAGAGCTCTGCTGAATCTTTTCGTTGCACGAGCAGTTACCCTTTACTCTTAATGCAAAACTACTTGTGCAGCCACACTTGCACAAATGTAACTTTAGTTGGATTCTTCTCTTGTGCATAGTTGAGAACCTAGTTTCGACTACCGCAATATAACTGGATAATGTCTAAAGTTCTATCAGAAAGGACTTCCCCATGACTTTAACGCAGGAGATGGCTCCACATGCAAAGTATGTGCATGCCCAAATTTCCCCCTTCACATAAATAAATGTAAAACTCATTCATGGTGAAGCTCCATATTTGTGGCTCAACACAGTCTACTCTTACAGCATCATGAAAAGTATATGCTCTACAACTAAGCTATGGACCCTCTCCAGGAAAAGACGTAAAACACATGCTTGTGTGTTAAGTGTCTTTTCCAATTATTTAACAGAGCAATGCTATGCATATCCCTCACCCAGGCATGCTGGGAGGTTTAGGACTTTTTCTGTCTAACTATACATAAGTATTGCACCCTAAGAGAATTTAAAATGTTGGCCAGGCAGTGGAAGGTTTCTAAATCAAAGGTCATAACTCTATGGTTTCATATCCAGATCAACAAAGTTAAGCTATCTCCTGCCCAAGAGTTTCAAAATGAGAAACAATGCTGTTTTAAAGTTGTTCCTCATGGTTAAAAGAAACAAACAAGTCACACAAAAAACGACTAAGAAAACCAGTGGACAAAAATGGGAAACCAATGTGGAATATCCGTGGTACTTACAGATATTCGATAGATCCAATTAATCTTTAAAAAAACAGAATTAACCCAGACTTTTACGACATTGTTTTTAATGGCACAATTATGTTTTGTTGGAAATCTGGCAAAAGTTGAATTTCTTTTCTTAATCTCTTGTGGGCAGCAGTGCTACTGATTATTTATGTATTTGGGAAAGGGATTTACATATAACCTCATTTGAAATGATGCAGTAATCTATAAAGCTTAGTCTGAATGCCATCCATGGTACTTTTGTGTTATGTGTGTGTCTATATAAATGCATATATTAGCATTCATCATTGACTGTTCTAAGTGGCCACATAACCGTTATTCTTTCATACTTAAAATACAATTCATGTGCTTTTTTGGGTACACAACTAGACATGACAATAGCAGGAAGTAGCCCAGGTCCTGCCAATTCTCTATAAAGCAGCCTGGTCTGACAATTTAGAGTAGACAGGTGGTTAGAAGTGAACTCTACCCTACTACCCATGCTCTTTTCCACCTGAAACCACTTTTTTAAAGCACCTTTTCTCCCAGGCAATAGTTTCTTCCAATCTTAGGAGTCCTGCCAGGAGAAAAAAACAGGTATAGAAAGCACTTGCGGGAGGAAGTGTCAAATGCTCATTCCACTCACCCATGTTGCACTTTAAATATCTCCTCCACCCAACATTTTATAGGGAATTGACAGCAGACCCATTTCTTTACATAGGTCTGCTACCGTCACATCTACTTTGGGCCTTAGCATCTAAGTCTGTGGAGAATAGGGCTGGGTGAGAAATTAATTTCAGTTCAGGTTTTAACAAACTTTATTCAATTTTCTCCTCCCGGAACCTAATATAATCTGCGGTCTGAGGTCTGTACATATATGAGCCGGCAATGCAATTCACACAAGAAAGGGGTGTTTATAAAATATGTACATTTGAAAAATATGCAAGAGAAATGCATACATTTGAAAAAGGTGCACAATGGGAGGAAAATGTGCACATTTTTTTAAAAAATGCATACAATTGATGAGTACATTTGGGGAAATGTGCACGAATTTTCAATGCTCACCATCCAGCACAGATACAAGTTGGAACGTGCTTCGAGGAGAAAATCAGAGAACCTTGACAAGCTTGGGATCTGCTGATTTGCACATCCTTACTGGAGACTAGATAACAATCTCAGTCTAAAATGGTTTGTCATTATTTCAATCACAATCATATGGCATGTTAGAAACCCTGAGGAAAAATCACTGACACACAACAGTTCATTGTTGACTTTTTTATTGCTTCTTATTGCACAACAAAGTATTTCCTAATATTAAGTAGCATAAACAATGGATGGCTTTTCAGAAAGCTTTTGATATAAGAGATGATTAATATGCATTGTAAATTTTAAAAATCCCAAGGGCACAAAATAAAGGAAAGAACTATGAGTAAGGAGGAAGAGAAGATTAAAGAAAAAAAAGTTCCTATGTGAAAAGAAAAACATGATGTTACATTCAAGCATTAAGCTTTCATCGTTTCAAAAAGCTATTTTTCTGACATTCATATTTTAAGTGGCTTTACATTTTATAGTACCCATCCATTGTCCATAGTTTTATCATTTTAAAAGGCATCAAATCATTCAGTGACGAACTGAAAAATGAGTTCAATTTTCCACTGACATTGAATTATATGTCATGTACAAATAGTATTGAAATTACATGTAATGTTTTCCTTTTAAAACAATACCTGAAAGAATCCATTCGAATTTATTCTTGATGTTTTGCAAGAGTAAGCATCTTTCCCAAAGTTTCTAGTGAGGAAAGGTATTGCAGTACTCACACATAAGTACTTTCCTCTCTGCTTCAATGCTTATGTTCTTAATACACACTCCTCTCTCAGTCTATGTTAGATCAAAGAATGACACCGACAGAATGCATACAGAGGCAGAGACTGAAGCCAGATTCTAAGAGGCACTGGCAGGGCATAAAGTGCAGCAGTTAGATGTACAAGTCATTCATCAAGGAAAGAAATGCACTCTCATTCTGATCATGAAAACATTTGGAAAAGAGAACCTGCGTTGCCTTCCAAAAATGGTGTTTTAACGTAAATACTAAATGTACCGACAGGATGGGAAATTGCCAAAAGCCTTTTTCCTAACACCACAGTTAATAGAGCATGAGGATTCTATAGCTAGAAACAATGTGTAACTGATTACTCCACACTTCCACTGTGAAAATGGCTGCATATGAAATGATAAGTAAGTCTTTATCACCATCAAAATTCCTACTACTGACTACAAACATAAAATATGCTTCCATATCAAAACCAGAGATCCTTATTATTTAAGTTCCCTTGAGTTAAAATAAATCTGTCAAATAGAACACATTATTTTAAAGATCCACTTATAAGAGCAAGAGATATAAATACATTTTAAACTTACGACACTTTTCCATTTGAAAATACCATTTGGGATAGACGTGGCCTTTTTAGGTAGGGAAACAGTATGCCAAGCTAAACTGAGAAGCATAGGAGGAAGGTACTGAACACAGTTATCAGAATTTTAATTCCCTCTATATTATAAGCTATCTCAGAATACCACAGACAGGATAAAGTGACATTTCAGTCACAAGTTTGCATTACATTTTGAAGACACTATTTTTATTTTAGTTGCAGCTTCACAGAGCAATCCACACAAAAATGACTTGCTGTGCTTACAAGAGTCTCTCTTCCACACTGCAGCAATCTCCAAATATATCTGGAAGCTGATTACTACATGGTCTACATGATTACCATATCATGCCAGTGCTGCTCAAACAAGTGGACATAATGTTATTTTATCAAAAGCCTGATGGCTAATTATTGTCTCATTTATCACTCCCTTTTCCTTCACCTAGCAGCAGCCAAACATTTTTAATATATATTTAACTGCTAGCAGGGACTGGTGACCTTAAATCAGCCCTGGGTGCCAAATCCTGCACTCCTGGGTTGGTCTGGGTGCATGCACTGTTGGGCACCACAACTTGAAGGCATCACAAGTGCCTTTAGGCAGCTGAGTCAAATGCTTGCCACACCTGTCTTTACTGCACAGGAGCAGGAAAAGGAAGCAGAAGGGTTGCCAATTTAGCCCTTCAGGAATCTTGACCACACAGCTACAAAGAATCCCCAGCCTTTAGCCCAACTTTAGAGCTGGAGAGGTGATGAAGACCACCTGCAGACAATCTTCAGCAATCTCTGCAGCTTCAATGTCAAGAGGAAGGCCAGCCGCTCATCACACTCAACAGAGGACAGTGCCACATTCGCTGGGGTCAGTGGATTTGCTGAAGCCTGACTATATGGCTCCTTCTAGTCATCCTTCTGTAAGCAGGAACAACCTTCTTGAAGATCACTCCATTAAGAGGACTATGGTTGGAGCTTTGACTTGTCATCGTTTACTGGGAATCCCCCCCAAAGTAAGTTTTCAGGGTTTTCAGAGTATTTTCTAACTTATAATAATCTGCTTGTACTATACAGATTAATAGATTTCCAGATGCATCCATCTTCATATGGCATTTCATGGAAACTAAATGTCTTGGTATGAAATAGAATTCTCTAAGGTCATATCCACATGACAGATAATGCCAATCTATTTTAGCATGGCACCATTTACCTTGAAGTAAGCTATCATATTGATGCATCACTATCAGCAATGTCGTAACCTCATAGCTAACCCTTTATTCTCACATACAAGCTAAGTTTGGATATAAGCTACACTGATGTTCTTGTGACTTCTCAAATTGCAATTTGTGTGATTTTGTTGTAGGACCTGGCCAAATACTGAATAAATAGAAGTAGTAATTGAAGCAATGTTTATGCATATAGTGGACCATATTTGTGGATACACCAATACAGTTTTGATATATGTACCTATCATTTATTTACTTACTTAAGAATTTTATACCATCCTTTAAATTATATTCCCAGGGCAGTTTACAAAAAGAATGAAACAAATCAAATGTAAATACAAAATAAATAAGCTAAGAACCACAAAAATTTAAAAGCAGTATAGCCATACTAAGTCTCAAGCATTAATCAACTTCAGCTGCAACAATTTATGTACAAGTTGAGCACAGTCAAGACTGTCTTTGAATTAAGTTTATAAGTTTATAACTTACAGTCATTCTTTAAAAACAACTATCAAGAAGGCCACAGCTAAAGGAAGAGCAGATGCTTTGCACACAGAAGGTCCCAGGTTCAATGCCTGGCATCTCTAAAACCCTAGAGAGCCACTGACAGTCAGTGATAGGCTTACAGAGCTCTACTTACACTACTGAGCTAGATGAACAATGGTCTAACTCAGTAGAACGGGGCTTCCTGGGGGAGTTTCAGTATTTTTATTCTTTGATACATTCACTGAAATAAGAGCTTGATGTGGCCGGTGACTAGAAAACCAGAATAAGACAAGGAGAAAAGGAAACAAACCAGATGGATTGTAGCAAAAGAAAAGAAAGCTAAAAGACTGCATCTCAAGGGAAGAAATGAGAGAATTTGCCCGGGAAGCTAAAAGATACTGCCAGAGGGCTTTAGAAGAACAACGAAGTGGATGAGAAGTCAGCCAGACAATCTGAGACACGAGACAACAGAATGAAAAATGTGGCCAGGACAGCTGATAAATGACACTTAAGAAACTACAGAGATGTTGCCAAAAAGGGACTGCAAGATACAAGTCAGCAGCACTTCTTAAAAGAAAGGAAAACGTAACAGGCGATGGGGCTTTAGGATGAAGTGTATGGGGTTTAATTTGAGATACCGGATTTACTTTTATTGGTTTGAGGATATCTTGTTGCAACAGCACATTTTCTGCTCCTCAGCACCACTCTAGCTTAGTAATTGTACATCTCCTATTTACACAACAGAGTGAAAGATAAATCCCCCTGAAAATCCTATAATTTTCACTACTCATGTGCGAAGTGTGGAAATAACAAATAGACTGTCCACAACATCTTTCTTGCTCTCTCTCTCTCTCTCTCTCGTTATTTTAACACCTTAAAACATCCACACCTTAAGCCTAATGAATGGAATCTCCCCTGCTTTGGCATTTGTTCTCCTCTTTTCTTTCAAGAACCACCTTGACATAAACCATATTCAACATGTTACAAAAAAGGTTGCTTCAGCCCTCCACACCTTTGCCTTTTCTACTGCACCATTGGTTACCAGCTATGGGGACTAGTGGGCTGATCTCTTACAAAACAGTCTACTAAAATATCAAACAGATTACTAGCTGCACGATGGCTCGGAGGAAGACAGTACAATAGAGAGAGGCAATAACATCCAGTCATGCTCCTGCTCTGTCTGACAGGGTGTGTGGGTGTACATGTTTCAACTGGATGGCCCTTTCCTTGTTCCTTCCCTTCTTTAACTTTATTCACATAGTATATAATTATAGGCATAATCCAATGCATAACAGAAAAAAGTCCTACAAGTGGCTGACTGGGAAATGCTGTGAGTTGTAGGATTTTGGGTGGGGGGGTCTACATATGCATTGGATTGTGCCCTAACTTATGGAAGTTACTACCATAAACCAGTAGCTTATGTGGTTTGTTGCAAGGGTTTTTTTATTTTTTTAAAAAAAGGATTACAACTATCTGGCATAACAGCTTTTACCCATGACACCTACATGAAGTCTCCGTGTTCAGAGACAGTACCACTAGGACGAACATAAGGAGAAAACTGCCTTCTTCAATGCCTGCCTATAAAGTTTCACAAGGTATATGACTGGCAGCTGGACCTGATAGCCTTAGTCTGACATATCAAGGCAGTTCTAATGTCCTTACCCTCTGTTCAGACCCTAGAAGCACTACATGTGGGTATGAGGCCTTCAGAGGCCTATTGTGTGATCCCCTGTGGAAGCCAAACCTCCTCCCATTCCCCCACAAATATTGCTTTCCCTACAGCCTGCCAAACAACTGTTGGCAGGCTGGAGGGGCACAATTGTCACAGGAATGATGACACATAGGAAGGAGAGGGTTAGCCTTCCCCTCCCTGTATGCTAGTCCTCCCCATAAACATGTGTGTGTATGGCTGGGGGAGGTGTGTGGCAGGGTGTGTGTGAGAGAGAGAGAGGAAGAGAGAGAGAGCATGTATGGATGGGAGAAAGGGTGCAGAGAGGGAGATGAGCAGGATGCAAGCCCTAGTTGTGTTTACCCCAGCACAGACCCCATCCCTAGCATGCAGTCCCCCATCCACCACCCATTTCTGCATACATGGCCAAAAAGTTTGTCCACCCCTGTGCCACACCATCTAGGTAAATTAGAATGTCAGGAAATCACAACAAAAACTATGTAACCCTGGTGTAGGGAAATCAGCTGGAGCCAAAACTAACTTAGGGGGTCCCTTATGGTAAGTTTAAATGCACTTGTTTATCCAACTGTTAATTGCAATTAACAACAGTCATAAGTGATCCAAGTGGTATGAGCACATCATAATCCACAACTTGTGAACCATAGTGCAGGAGTGTGCAGGGGTGCCTGTGCTCCATGGACCCATGAAACATGAGTCCTGACACCTTGGCCCATGACTGGCTGCCAGAATGTGAAAGACAAGTCGGCATCTGCAGCTCTGGAGTTATCAGCAGTCTAGCCCATCAAATGTTGGGCAGGTCCTGCTCTAAGGCAGGCACCTGTTCCAGCTTCCACTCTCCACCCCTAGTCTTCCTTCTCAAGTGGAAATGGATCCCAGTGCCAGTTAGTGTAGGTTCCCAGGAGAAGCAGGAATTGCAGGGGCAGACACTAGGACATGGAATGTGTAGCCCTCCCCTAGCAATGGAAGTAGACTACAGTGCAACTATTGGGAAGGGAGGATACTTTCTCACTGAGATTGTAAGGAGTGAAGTAATCAAGTTCTGAGCATGCACCAATAATAGCAACATCTCATTATTAATTACAAACAAAGACTTCCTCCATATTTAATATTTGTTTCTATTACAAATATTATGAGCATATTAATTGCAAAATTGTCACCATCAATAATGGGGAAAGAAAACCTATGGTGCCTGGAAAGCATCCCTGGGACCATAAGATTCTTTGAAATTCCCCGTGAGGCTGTAGACACTGCTGTGATCTCAAAAGGGGAACTCCAGAATCCAATCCTCTCTCCCACCCATTCACAGTTGCTACAGAAATAACCATGGTACCTGCATTATAAGATTGCAACAGCAGCCTCAGAGAACCTTGGAGAGGTCTGAAAGGGCCTGTTACAGTGGGTGGGGAGAGAGGAGAGAGGAAAGGCTAGGATATGAGAAATCCTATGGCCTTTCCAGTCCCCACCCTGCCCCTGCCCTGCCTCACTAGAGTGTTCCACTAGACAAATTCAGAGGTTGGGGAACAAAGGAGACAGAGAGGTGAAAATCACCTCCATCGCTCTTCCCACCCTGATGGAAGCAGCCTGGTAGCATAGTGGATATTTTTATGCCTCTGAGATCAGAAGCTTCCACCCAATGAGAGTGCAATCCATAGGACAACACCTTTAAAGCAGAAATCTGAATAGTCACTTAACAACACAAAACAGGAAACAGAAGAACTACCATGGAGTTAGTGTAAGTATAAGGATGTCTTTATAAGTGGATTGATAAACAATTACATAAGGTATTTCATAACTGCAAGACCAAATCACGCATTGGAAAAGAGAATAAAAAGTTGTTCCTCAGAAACACTGGCTGCCACTGTAATGTTTCTCTGGAGATAATCAAGAAAGCCATCCATTAAGTATCATATACCAACATTTTCTTAATTTCATGTATAATTCTTATTTTAAAAACATTATGATTAGATGCATACTCATCTGTAGTAAAATACTTTAATCCATAACCAGTTTGCTCAACTATAAAACTGCTCTTTCCATTCTACATGGTACAGAACTGTATTACTCAAAAGCTTGCATATTCCTTTCTCAACAGAGATTAGTCTAATGCTTGTTGGATTCTTGACCATTAGCTCTCACTGACTCCTTGGAGTAGCCCTCCAGAAAATGTACAGAACTGTATTACTCAAAAGCTTGCATATTCCTTTCTCAACAGAGATCAGTCTAATGCTTGTTGGATTCTTGACCATTAGCTCTCACTGACTCCTTGGAGTAGCCCTCCAGAAAATGTAATTGCTGTCTAAGATTCTAGGGCTTCTGCTCGCTTTCCCACAAGTAGATTGTAAAACCACACAACAGACCACTATAGATATGCTCTCCTAGTTATCTCTTCAATATCAACCTACATTTAGCTCAACAGTAAAATTCCTTACAACTGACCACTAAGAGTTGAGGGAGCATTTCAAAGCAGATAATGGTGGTTCAATATGTTATTCCTGTATGGCAAATCTTCACCCAGTAGATGATTATTTAAATCAAAGGGTGAAGGTCAAATCTCCTGTACCTCTGTCCTCTGCTAAGATCATTCCACTGTGAACATCCTGCACACATATAAACTTTTTCTAAATACTAGATATGATTTCATCAAGTGGTGCTTCATTAGCTAAAGCACATTCTCCACATTTCTGCTTAAGAATAGTAACACAGATTGAGGTTATCAACTCTGAATTTACATTTTTATGACCCATTACTATTTATATTAAAATAATATAGTTTTCATTTTCAATGAAGGTTCAATTTTTCAGATATTAAAATCAAACCTATTAGTCTTGCTTTGGATCCACATTGCCTCATTAGTATTTATGGCACCTGAATTCTGATATATCTACTTTTAATATCAGCTTAGTTAAAGATGTGACTGTAGAGACAGATTTGTATTACCTTTTCTATGTTTTGTTTTACTTTTAAAATTTGTCTGTGTTACTCCAGGCTACATTATAACCACATATTATACCCTTTTATGCCCTCTATAAATTGTGTACTTAAACTCCAAAGACAGTTTTAAGCCAAAAGAATAGGAACCATTCTGGTATATGCTTCCATTTATCAAAGCATCTGCAGTTGACTCAAGACTAGGAAAATACAACAGAAGAAGGAAATAATTTGTTGTGGGCCTTATACATTTCAGCCTCTTTTGCACTAAACTGATTAAACAAAGAAACATCTGAAGATTATTTAGGGCTATGTTTTCCCAGGTACCCATGATACCACAGTCTGCAAACACTATGAAATGTCCACTAGTCAAATTACACTATAGTCCATTTTATCTTTGTACAATGGCATCAATTGCAGAACAAGCAATGGAGGATGCTATAAGAAGAAGACACAGCAGACATGAAAGGGAAATTTACTCACTGGTAAAGGAGTTTGTTAAAATCCTCTGTCTTCTCCCATCCTGCTTACGCACTGCAGGAAGAGCCAGGAGAATTAAAGCAACAATGGGAAGCCAGGGGTACAATGGGGCAGGCTGGAAGAGGAAGAGACGAGGACACAGAATCAATTAAAGGAACTGGAGAAGAATGGTACCACCTACCAGGATGTTAGCCTAGCAACAAGTACAAAAGCAAGAGGCAAAATCCACTGTCGTTCCTCCAGCCCGTATAAATTCCAGGTTGAAGAGGAGATAAGGGCCGTGAAATGAGAAGCGGAATGGAAAAGAAAAGTGGGAGGTGCTTATCCAAACTGAACATGCAAGAATAGCCGCTGCCATTCCTGCTGCCACCACTAAGAACCAGGGCATCCCACAATATAGCAACACCATAACAGCAGCAGTGATGTTCCCTGCCTTTTCATTCAACCTCTACAGAGTAGATGGGCACAAGTGACAGGGAAGGTTGCTAAGGTAATGGGGAATTAAAGAGCAGGATGTTCACTTTCTTCCAACTTGGCATACACTGTATTTCAACTGGACCTGCCAAAACATATGTTGTAGCCTCAGGCTGCCAAGACACTACCATAAGTCTGCAGCTGGACCACATGCACTAGCGAACGGCCTATTTTTCCATCAGCTCTTCCCAAACCTCCCTGTAACAATCTTGGCCATCCACACAGAAGTGCAAGGTGGCTAACAGAAATATGGTTTTCATAGGAAAAAACAGATTTTTTTTCAAGTCAAAATGCAAGTTAACAAAGAACAGGGATAAAAGTCTGCATTTCCATTCAAAGTTGCTCAACTGCCAGATTTTGGGTACAGAAAGGTAGAAGGGAAGGGTTGAGGCTTCCAACTGCAGGTATTTGGGCAGCTTGGACAGGTGAATGGAGAAGTGGCAATACAAAGGACAGAGGGAGTAAAAAGCTATAAGAAAACTCTATTCTGTCAGCCAACTGTACTCACAAAATAGCATGCAAAGTTTGTCAGGTGGCACCCTGGATACTAAAACTGAGCCAGAAAAAAATGTGGCTTTTCTTACAATATGCAGTTGTTAGGAAACTAAGTTCTAACTTACATATACTGTGAAGTTTCATATGGCCCTACCCAGAAGCCATTTTGAAGTACTTCGGAAAAATATTTTTAATCCTTTCCTTTATAACATTTTAAATGCATGACCATAATCAGGAAACCAATTTTGTGCTATTCCATTTTTCCCAGAGATGCCTGTTGTTGGTGGCTGTCGTCATGTTTCAGGGGCTCAAAAAACAAGCAGGTGTCTTTTTGTTCCTTTACTAAAAAGCGTCACACCTCCTCTAGCTATCTGTAATGACAATCCACTTACAATGCTTGTATGCTTTTGCTTCACAGTTTTCTTCTTCTACTTCTCTTCTTCTTCAGGATTTCAATAGCTGCTTCAAAAAACTATCAGAAGAACATTCTTCCCAAGGAAGATAAACAGAGTTCTATATTTTGTATTAACCTCTCATCACACCTCCTGTCATTCCATGCTTCCTGGCATGTCCAGCCTAATGTTCACATGCTGGTGGTATGGTGAACGATTCTGAGATATGAAACACCAGGGGCTATACTACAAGTGACCTGTCAAACAGCATTCAAAACAAAGTGTGGATTTATTAGCACTCAATTGCATTTCTTGTTACATATACCTAAGGGGCTAGCTACACAACAACTTTTCAAAATCTGTTCAACTACTGTAACAATAGCTTAAATCCATAAAATCTAAAGTAAAATAAATTTAAATGCCTCACACAGAGAGAAGGAGGGAGAGAAAACAGAAACATGGTTATGGCTTGTCAATCCAGAGAACGGAGCTATTGGACTATCCAGCTAAAAACCTATAAAAGTATATTGGAAGGACTTCCTCTGGTGCCTTTTGCCTATTTCTTTAAGGCTGGTTCTGTATTTCCCAGTGCAGGGCAAGCGGTTTGAACTATGAAAAACAGGGGTGTTAAGGCACAGGGCAATCCCACAGCAACCCCACTCCTCAGGTGTCCCTGAGATGTAAAATAAAAAATAAAAATAGGCACAGCAGAATTACTCCATGTTAGCATACAATCAGTATACTGACTGAGCTGTAGCGTAGTGTGGTATGTCAATTTGCACAAAATACTTTAGACACAACCAAAGAGGCCAGCTATTTTATTTTCTTAAGAGTTTGCAAGTAAAATAGTAAAAGCCTTATCATTTTCCACGGCACATGTATCATGTTTTCATATTAATTAAGTAACAGACCTAATAACAGATACTTATTGTAGGCAGTTAGTTTCACTTGATTATGATCAACTCAGTATAATTCATTCATTAAGATCTCAGTTCAGATTATAACAGGCCTAATTGGTATTTACTTAGGAAAATAGCTTTTCCAAAACACTGGGTTCTTCTGAGGTTTCTTGACTTTGCTATGTTGCTGTCCTTTCACAACATGACAAAGAAGGATCATTCCCACAGAAACTGCTTCCAAAACTGGAAGCTAGTAGAAAAGCAGTACAAATTTAAAAAGTGATAGCTGACACACAAGAGGCAGGAAATAAAAGAGCAAGTATCATAATGCTATTATAGAAATCTACAGTTCTACTACATTTGGGAGAAAATATGTTCCATTCTGGTTGTTCCATCTCCAAAAGGGTAATATAGAGTTGCAGTCCAATTTTTCTGGAGGGCACCAGGTTGGGGAACTAAAATGAACAAGGGCTGAAGCACCTTCTTTGCACGGAAAGGCTGAAGCACTTGGGAATTTTAGCTGAAGAAAAAAAAATCAGGGAACAAGTTATGGTTGACAAAATTATGAATGGCATAGAAAAAAATGGATAGAAAAAAATGCTTTTATTCATGCATGAGAAACATGGAGCAGTTTTGTCAATTTTCATTTAGAAAATCCAACTAAAACTTCTGACCTCATTATTTTC
Source organism: Anniella stebbinsi (assembly GCA_029215795.1). Taxonomy (NCBI): domain Eukaryota; kingdom Metazoa; phylum Chordata; class Lepidosauria; order Squamata; family Anniellidae; genus Anniella; species Anniella stebbinsi. The sequence continues at coordinate 55,978,182 of JARDYH010000003.1, forward strand.
CCCTTATGAAACACCTCCAGCCCTGAGTATTTGTTACTCCCCTCTGTAGAGCTCTGCCTTATGTTTTCGTAGTGTAAGAGAAAAGTATCAGTGGTATGCTTCTTCTCACAGTCCATTAAGGCCCTTTCCACACCGGGTGTTTTGCCTGGGATAGCCCCTGGGTGTAGAGGGAGGGACAGAGGGCGATCCCAGAAGAACCTAATACACATCATCGGAGCACAAGAAGCAGCCGAGGTCCATCCCAGGCAAACTGCCTGGTGCGGAAAGGACCTAAAACAGCAATGGTGGATGGGAGCTAAATTCAGCCCACAAAGCTATTTTATCAGGGTCCACATTTTGTGGCTGTGAACTCTGTAAGTTAATAATACATTGCATGAAAAAGTACTTCCTTTGTCTCAATCAACTTCATTAGATAATTCCAAGTTCTGGTATTATGCAACAAGGCATTTTTTTATTATTATTCTTCACACACTAATCAAGACTCTAGTCAAATTCTACACCTATAATCATACTAGAGTTTTATTGCCATCATTGTTAGACTGCAAATCCTGCTGCGAAAATAGCAGTCTCTATTGCTTAAAATCAGCTGAAGAGCAACAGGAACTACTTAGCAAATGTAAAAAGAGTAAAGAAAAGTTTTCACATTCCAAGGTCTTTTGCACTTGGATACACAGAAGTCTCATCAGACGCTACAAAGCCTACAGGTCAAATTTTAAACATAGCCAGAAGTTTTTTAAAGTATTTTTTTTACAAAATCCAAATATTAACAGCTTCAAAGACTTTTTGCTGCAAGACTAGACAGTTGTCTTGTTCTGTGAACCAAACCAAAAAGGACAAAGGGAAATTCTCAAAATTGACAGGGTTCAGCTTCCATGTTCATGTAGTATTGCAGCTTGCGTGTGCTTGGGGATATATTCCTTTACCTGGGTTTTTAGGTAGCAGAAGTGGTAATGTTTGTGTTAAAGGAGTAAATCAAAGGAGTAATTTCTACTATGAGTGTACGTCCACTTCAGGCAAATCCCAAGGTAAAACCACCTGATTCAAAAAGATTTAGTGGTAACTTCTCTGAAGCAGTCCAAGCAGAGGCTGTTCCAAAGCTTTGGTGGACGGGTTTTAGTTGCAGTTTGTAAGTCCAAGGTGATACATTCTTTAAGTCCAACAGACAAGCTCTTCAGTAAAAACCAAACACAAGGTGTTTTGCTTTTCTTGAAGACAGAATTGTAGTTTTGTGACAGACAGTTCTTCCAGCCACTTGAAAAAAATGAAATTATCATTATTTTTTCTGAGAGAGCACAGTTTCAGTTGATTCAATGGGTCTGTGCTGGGAAGAGTGAGGGATGGGCTGCACCAACACCCTTATTCCACAGCCTGTGTGGGACAAAGAGGAAGTGGAGAAACAGAAAATGAATTTGTGCAGCCGCTAAGGTCTGATCTTGACTAAGACAGTGAAGGAGCAGGGAGCCCAAGGGAGAGAAACAGGATGGCTGGCTGGATCAAGAATTTGGGGGGAGGGAGAGATTATGCAAAAGCTCCATGGACCCACTGACCAGTTCACATGTAGCCTAAATAAGGGGCTAGATGCTTGTCCTGAGCAGCAGCTCCACAAGGGACTCAAGCCTTTCCTCCATTCCCTTTTTACGCCTTCCTCCCCATTCATCCTCTTCTCCTTCCCCACCTTTCTATTGCTTTCTGCTGCCCAATCAGTTTCGGGGCGAAGTATAAAGTGTTGGTTATTACCTTTAAAGCCCTACATGGTTTGGGTCCAGGTTACCTGCGGGATCGCCTTCTCCCATACAATCCGCCCCGCACACTTAGGTCCTCTGGGAAGAACTTACTCAAGCCAGCCAGAACTAGGCTGACGACTATTACCCAGAGGACCTTCTCTTCCATCGTTCCCAGACTATGGAATGGTCTGCCGGAGGAGATTAGACAAATTAGCAGTCTTCATGAATTTAAGAGAGTCATGAAGACTGCTCTCTTCCGGCAGGCCTATCCAGATGAATTTTAAGATGTTTTTAATGATGTATTTTTTTCTTGTTTTTTAAATTTTAACTGTTTGTGATTCTTGTGTTTTATATTGTTGTTGTTCCCCGCCTCGATCCGGAGAAAGAAGCGGGTTATAAATTATTATTATTATTATTATTATTATTATTAATTATTATTTTCCTCTTTATTTTGAGAGGTGTTGTGGTAAATTTTGAATTGCAGGAGCTCATCATGACAGCCGCCAGAGCCACATCCCCCAAAAGTGTCCCAAACTGCAGGCAGTGGTGATGATCCCTATCAACAAACCAATTCTGGAAGTTTTCGTCTGCTAGGAGCAGATTTCTTTCGTAAAACTAATAAGTTTTAATTGCCCATGCATCACCAAGCGGAGCCAAAATATTTTACATTACAAGAGGGAACAATATATTGTTGCTGAGAAAATTCATTTCCTCACAGCTACTGTGAGAATTGCAGCTAAGCTCAGAGGAAACAGGTAATTCTGAGAAGGATGGCAAATGAGGTCAGCATTCCAGCTAATTCAAAAAAGTCCCAGTGCTGCAACCGTGGCGCCACTACATCACTGTTTATTTACCCTCTGCTTTTCTTCCTCTTACACTTTTCTCTCCCCTTTCTTGGGGAGATGGGTGATGATCTTTTGGTGATGTACTTCGGAGATAAAAGACTGCATATGTATATGGCGGATGACCTTTGGAAAGAGAGAAAGATATGGGGGGGGCATTGGCTATCGGGGAGAAAAAGAATTCGCATTCTGTACAATTGGTTTCTGCTGGAGCAGATAAATCTGGTTTTAAATGAATGGTCTGGGAGCTAAGATCTAGGGATGTGCACTGGATCGGACCCGATCCACGATCCGAGTCCGGTCCAGTGGGAAATCGGATAAATTATCCGATTTCCGATCCCGCAGCTGGATCGGCCGATCCAATCCGAACCGGTCCGAAAAGGCTCCGAACCGGTTCGGTGGATCGGCGGATCGGCGGGCGCCCACTGGCGCCCACCGCCGCTTCCATTGGCGGGCGCCGGCGGGCGCCCGCCGATGAAAGTGGACAGCGGGGGGGGAGGAGGGGGGCGCTTACCTTCTCGGCCCGTCCGCTCCCGTCCGGCACTAGCAGCTACTACCAGCGGGCTCCGCGGCCTGCTCCAGGGTGGCGCGCCGGGTGATGTCATCACCCGGTGCGCTACTCTAGAGCAGGCCGTGGAGCCCGCTGGTAGTAGCCGCCGGCGCCGGACGGGAGCGGACGGGCCGAGAAGGTAAGCAGGGGGTGCGTGGAGGGGAGGAGGGGGCGCGCGGAGGGGGGAGGGGTGCCCTTACCTTCCCGACCCGGCCGCTCCCGTCCGGCGCCGGCGACTACTACTACCAGCAGGCTCCGCGGCCTGCTCTAGGGTGGCGCGCCGGGTGATGTCATCACCCGGCGCGCTACTCTAGAGCAGGCCGCGGAGCCCGCTGGTAGTAGCCGCCGGCCCCGGACGGGAGCGGACGGGCCGAGAAGGTAAGCAGGGGGTGCGTGGAGGGGAGGAGGGGGCGCGCGGAGGGGGGGAGGGGGGCCCTTACCTTCCCGGCCCGGCCGCTCCCGTCCGGCGCCGGCGACTACTACTACCAGCAGGCTCCGCGGCCTGCTCTAGGGTGGCGCGCCGGGTGATGTCATCACCCGGCGCGCTACTCTAGAGCAGGCCGCGGAGCCCGCTGGTAGTAGCCGCCGGCTCCGGACGGGAGCGGACGGGCCGAGAAGGTAAGCAGGGGGTGCGTGGAGGGCAGCATCCGCGGGCACCAGCGGATGGAAGCGGACGGCCCCAGGGGGGTAGGGAGCGCGGGGGAGGGGGCTTACCTGCTGGGGCCGTCCACAGCGGACGGCCCCGGGGGGGGAGGGAGTTAGGCCCCCCCTCACCCACCCGCCGCCATTTTTTCCTCATAGACTTGCATTGCAATGCAAGTCTATGGGGAAAAAAATGGCGGCCGATCCAAAAATTTACGATTTTTGGGTCGGGATCGGACTCGATCCGGTCCGGGGGGCCTCCGATTTTGTCCGAACCGGTCCATGACAAAATTGGAGGTCCCGATCCGGGTCCCGATCCGATCCGGGGGGTCCGTGCACACCCCTACTAAGATCCCATCTTTTCCTCGGTTTCTTGGCCATATTATTTCTCTCTCAGACTCAACAGTTTGCTTCTGTAAAATGGATATGACAGGCCATGTTCACCAAGGCAGCCATTTTAGGATTAGGCATGTCCCCCCTCTCCATGGCAGCCATTTTGTGACAAAATCCACATCCCACCAAATCTGCCCAACAGCACAGAAATTTTGGGAACCCTGGCAAGGATTACATGTCTAATGGCATTGGATTTTAACAGATGTTGTTGGCCAGAACAAAGCATTTATGGTGGAAGAACTGCCACTTGCCACTTCCCAGCCCTGCCAGGCTCATACCACCCCAGAATACAAGCGAGAGGGGGGAGGAGCATTTTTGGTTTGTTGAAAAATTCCCACCTGCTATCTCCAATGGGACAGGGATCCACTATACCAGTTTCAGGGCTGGTACTGATTTTCCTCCATTCCAGGGGCATGTCAGGTAGCAACAGGATTTTAGACCTGAAATATTCAAAACCTCTCCAAATCCAACCCTAAAACCCCTCATGAACAGCCCCTTTTTGCCTACCCTTCCAGTCGGCCACCAGAGCAGCAGAAAGCTCCAGCACCATCCAGAGAGGTCCTTCACAGGCAAACACTCTCACCACAAGATTGCACCCTAAAACCTGTTTTAAATCCTAAGGATGTAGTCTATTAGAAATTTAAATAAATCCCCCCCTTTTTAAAATATAATTAATTCTGCTGTGAGTTATTTTTGCCTGGCATTGTTTAGTGCCTGTACTGCACATCTCCCAGTGTTCTTTAGAATGGGCACTGATATAAAATACACTGAAGCGGCATCTCTGCTTTTAACTCAGCTTGCCAACCTTTGGCTGTGACCCTTTGAGAGACCAATTTTAGTTTACAGAACACACAACACCTTGGAAGGCAGTGTCCTGCAGTTTGGTCCTTTTATTTTCTTATCCACATGCCAAAGATAAGTTGGTGTGGAGAATCAAAGGATGCTTGTTGTAGGGGGGCTTGGTGGTGGTTTTTTTGTGGGGGGTTTGCATTGATTTACTTCTGCTACTTGGTTTTGTGAATCAAAACAATCTTTAATTATAGGAAGCCTGCAGCATTTTGGGAAGATCTTCCTTCACCTCACTGGAAATTTTAGGAGAGTGACACTTCTCATGATCAGGAGCAAAGCAACAGATAGCAAAGGGGGAGATACAACAGAAATCAAAGTAGTGTTACGCTGTGTGAACCAACAATTGTCAAAGAAGGCATTTATGAAGAATAACTATAGGAAATTTACAGCCTGCATAAGGGAACAAACATAAAAACATATTTTTAGGATCATTTTAAAATGGGGTATATAACATACAGGGGAGCTTGAAGGAAATAGAATATTTTTTCTTGATTTCCCCCCCCCCCCCCCGGCAGACTCCAGACAGCGGCTTTCAACCTGCAGATCTGAATCAGAGGGAGCACAAAGGGACTTGTTAGCAGAATTGCCCTACAGGCCTACAATGGGGTGGGGATAGTCTTTCATTAAAGAAAAAATCTTTCCTTATTTTGACTGAAGCTAGACATGGAAACACACAAACTGCATGTTTGAACAAGACCCTTGGGTGGAAAATTAAGCTCATCTGCTACAGATGGCTTCAGGTGAGAAGCATTTTCTGCAGATCTCTGATACACACATACAGTTTTCATAAAAAGTATGTGTGCTAGATTTGAGGTACACCCCATAAAAATTGGCTTGCTATCCTCCTTCCCCCTGCCAAATTAATTCTCCTATAAGCCTTGGACACATTCCCTAATGTTCTATTTTACACAGTATAAAACTAAACGGTTTCTAAATAATGCAACACGGTAACGTTTAGCTTTTTCTGAAACGTATCACTGAGAGTTTGAAACTCCAGAACAACTGCAGTTTGAAAAGGGGGTTGCCATTAAGTGGCCAGATGCAAAAGAGGGCAGGACTCCTGCCCCTTTAACAGTTGCATAGAAGCGGGAATTTTAGCAACTGTTGCTTGCATGAAAAGTTACATGGAGCTTTTGCATAATCTCTCCCTTCCCCCAAATTCTGGATCCAGCCAGCCATCCTGTTTCTCTCCCTTGGGCTCCCGGCTCCGTCACTGTCCTAGCCAAGATCTGACCTTAGTGGCTGCACAAATTCATTTTCTGTTTCTCCACTTCCTCTCTGTCCCACACAGGATGTGGAATAAGGGTGTCGGTGCAGCCAACAAATTTAACATTCTCTGCCCAGGTGATCCAATTGCTGTACCAGGAAAAGCTGAATTCTGCAGTCTAGGTAAATTATGCAAACAGGATAGTTGAATATTTTTTCTTCGTCAGCATAATTTAGTCTGGGTCTGCTAAATAATCATAAGTGCTACAAATTTGTTAGCTATTAAGTGAAGAACGTGATTTGCAGGAAGGTGGATTCTGTACCCACATCTATATTCTGCCAAAGATCATAGAATCATAGAATAGTAGAGTTGGAAGGGGCCTACAATACCATCGAGTCCAACCCCCTGCTCAATGCAAGAATCCACCTTAAAGTAGGGTGACCAGATTTTAAAAATAAAAATCCCGGTCCCCCCCGCCCCCCCCACCCAAAACAACCCCCCCACCAAGCCACCCCTCCCAAAAAAACCCAGCCTGGACCTACCGCCGGGTTCCTCCTTCGCCCGCGCGGCCGCGCAGGGTCCTCCTTCGCCGCCCGCGCGGCCGCGCCGGGTTCCTCCTTTGCCAGCGCGGCCGCGCCGGGTTCCTCCTTCAGCACCCACGCGGCCGTGCTGGGTTCCTCCTTCACCCGCGCGGCCGCGCGGGGTCCTTCTTCACCGCCCGCGCGGAACAGGCGGGAGAGGGCCAGATCCGGAAATGACGGTTAGGCCACTTCCGGATCCGGCCCTCTCCTGCCTCTTCCGCGCGGCCTCTGGCCTTACGAGCCCGGCAGCAGCGGCGAAGGCGGCGGAGGAGCCCGGGAAGCTGCCGCCCCAGCAGGTAAGTGCCCCCCTTCGTCCTTACCAGCTGGGTCGGCCGCTTCCCGGGCTCCGCCGCCGCCTTCGCCGCCGCTCCTTGCTTGCTGCCACCACCGCGTGACCCCCGCCACCCCAGTTTGCCCCCCTGCCCCCCGGTTGGGCCGGTTTGCCCCTGGATTCCCGGTTAGGACTGGGAAATCCCGAGCCATCTGGACAGCCTACCTTAAAGCATACCTGACAGATGGTTGTCCAGCTGCCTCTTGAATGTTTCTAGTGTGGGAGAGCCCACCACCTCCCGAGGTAATTGGTTCCATTGTCGTATTGCTCTAACAGTCAGGAAGGTTTTCCTGATGTCCAGCCGGAATCTGGCTTCCTGTAACTTGAGCCCATTATTCCATGTCCTGCATTCTGGGTTGATCGAGAAGAGATCCTGTCCCTCCTCTGTGTGACAACCTTTCAAGTATTTGAAGAGTGCTATCATTTTCCCCCTCAATCTTCTCTTCTCCAGGCTAAACATGCCCAGCTCTTTCAGTCTCTCCTCTCATGAGCAATGTGTTTTTGTTTAAGTTAAATGGACTTCCTATTAACTATAAAAACACAAAAACCATGCTAGTCTCAGACACTCCACAAACAGTCTCTTAGGAGTCCCTCAGTTCCTGAAAGCTGTTGAGAGGAACTCAAAGCACACTTCAGGTGTCCCCAATGCAGCACTCATGGGTGCCATGGCACCCACAGGGACCTCCAATAGCACCCACAAAGCTCTCAACTCCCTGCTCCCTTTATAAATATATATATTTAGTTTAAAAAGCTTGGAAAACATTAGGGCATCAGATTCTCCTTCCTATTACTGAACCTTACAGGAAATATGTAAAAAAATAGCCAACATTAAGATGATTAGAGCGCCATGCAAAACTGTGATTTGTGTCCATAATAAACTGTGTATGGTACAATCCGGACCCGGGGGGGGGGGGGGGGGGGACAGGAGTCACATTATTTCATTTTGAAAACTATGGCAGAATGCAACTTTAAGCTTTCTGAACAGTGGATGATAACACACCCCTCTTGTTTATACACACTAACACTATGTCGGATGCTGTTTTTACAACATAGACTGACGCATATTCTTTTCACAGCAGTATGGCACTATGACAATGTGGCATACATCCATACTTAATTCTGAGACCTATAAAACTTGTGAAGTTGTGTTCTTCTTCACCACCTCAGTTTTATTCCTGACAACTAGGGCCAAATCTATACTAAGCAGAATATGACACTTTGAAAGTGATTTGAAAATGAATGTGTCCTGGACACCAACAGTTGTCAATACCATTATAAACCACTATAAAGCAGTAGTGTAGATCCTCTACTGTGTCTTCAAAATCCACATGAAAAATATTCACTATGTATCTAGCAGTATTTTTAGTTGAAAAATATAAAGATTAGAGCTCATGTTTGGATGATGTGTAAAATCCAGGGAGTGGGGGGAAATCATCGCTGTTGGCTGTTGGCTGTTCAGCTTTTTTCTTCTTCAAATGTTGGCAATTGGTCAAGATATCCGAGCCTGCTTATTTTTCTTGGCTAAGCAACCTGTGGTAAGGAGCTTTACTAGTGCTTCATTCATATTATATCCAATAGCTGCTAAAGATATGCTTCAGTTCTGCTGCAGGTTTTATAGATTCACATTCTACAGTTCCCCTGAGTTGCTGCCAAATGCTAGGTCAGAGAACAAACAAAAACAACCCTATCCAGCACTTCATCCTAATAAGCACATCAATTTGGACCATATCATGAAGATCTGGTTGGGTGAAGCTGAGGCGTGTGTGTGTGTGAATCTCTCCAAGCTTTGCCCTCCCACCCCCATTGAGTTATCTGTGCCGTAGTAGGCAAGATCTTAGAGAACGGGAAGTGGTGTTGAAATAGTCTATCCCACTGAACAAAGGCCCCATCCAGCACTCTCCCAATTTTGACAATTTCTTTAAATGAGGGTTAGGGCCAGCATAGAGATTATATTTATACAGTTTCCATCCTGGTACCCAATAGTCTCCCTTCCTGAATGATCTGGCATGGTCTTGGCTTGTCATGTGGGAAGCTTCAATATTTGGGTTCAGGCTGCCCCTTTTGGAGTGGGTCAGGTTCTATTGCCATCAATAGATTACTGCGATCTAGAGTTTAGCCTTACTATGGCTCTGAATTTTTGCAGAGGTGCAGGAACCAATTAAAATGGTATATCCCAGGCTGATGGAAGTGAATGACAGCCAGAATTTCCCCATCACCATGGAAGGCAATTCTGTCAAAGGGTAGGGTTTTAAATCACTTTAAGCCAGGATGGTTTATACCATTTTTCATCATTTCCAGCTGCCTCCAATATTCAATTCTTGGGCAAGGTGAATTACGGTGTGGTAGCATCTCAGCTCCAGGAATTCCTGGATGCGACTGGTTGTCTAGATCCATTTTAATCCAGTTTTGGCATTGTTATGGGACGAAGTCTGCTTTGGTTGCCTTCGCGAACAATCTATGACCCCCTCTAGAAGGATTCGCTTTGGTGCCTGGCTGCCCGATTATGTGCATATTCACGGAAGCGCATTTATTCCTAATACCTCTGTACGAGAGGCGGAGAAGCGCATTACGGGTCGACTGAAACGCGCTTTAAACTTGTTGACATGCGGAGAATCACATGTTTACACGGCGGTAAGGCGCATTAACTGCCGCTGCAAATTAAAACTCGTGGTTTAACATGCATTCGATAATGCGCATAATCGAATAGATAACGCGCTTCAACTCCCGATTTGCGCCCCGCTCATATAGAGGTAAAAATTTTAATAGACTTGAAATAGCTTTAAACCTCTCTTGTAGAGGCAGCCTATGCCAGGAAATGGACAGGGGGAGTCTATCCCTGTTGGTTCTGCCAAGTCTTTTTGTGGCTTCTGATATCATCAAGCATGGTATCCTCCTGTACCACTGGGATGGGACTGGTTTCAATGGGAGGGAAAATTTAAAGGGGGTGGGCAGAAGGAAACTCAATCACAGCTTTGAGAGTGGTAGATCATCCTCAACATAATTCCCCACATCACTTAAGATTGCTCTGTCAGCTAGGTGTCTGCTAAGAGAAAATGAAGTGATGTGATTCTTTCACATTAAATCTAAATTACAAATTACAGTAACAAAAATAAGTAAGTCTGCAATACTACATTCTCTTACCTAGGAGCAAGCCTCACTAAGACCCATTCTACACCATAGGGATGTAGCGAGCGCAGCGTGGGCAATCCCGGAAGTAGCCACTTCCAGAATTGCCGCTCTGAAGTTGCATCACAGAAATGCGATGGCCCGGGCTGCTCCCGGGCCGTCACAAGTCACAGCCGCCAATTTTTTTGTTTGTTTGTTTGAATCCACGGAGAGTGCACAAGCACTCCTCTGAAAAAATAAGTTTTAAAAATAATTTTAAAAAACCTCATAGTGGCAGGCCCCCACACCCCCTACCTGCCCTCCCGTGGTAGTGAAACTGATGCCATCCCCTCCCCTGATGGGCATGGAGCCTCACAGTGCAGCTCCATGCCCATTTTGCAGCCACACTTACTAAGGAGAAAGCGCAGCTGCACTCGGGACGGGCAGGCACATCTTCCGCAGTCGTGGGAACTTTCCGGGACTGCGGAAGATTTGGGATTTTTCAGGTTTGCCGTAACCCTGGAAAATCCCGTGGTCAACCCCCCCGTCCACCCCCAGGACTCCCTGTGCATCATTTGGAATCACAGGGAGCACCTGGGGCTATCCCAGGCAAACCGCCTGGTGTAGAAAGGGCCTGAATTCAGTGGGACTTCTTTCTTGAGTAGACTTTTATATGCTTGCACTGCTAAAGTTGCAAACATCCCAGCCTGAGGTTCCTCCACTCTAGGGTGACCATATGGAAAAGAGGACAGGACTCCTGTATCTTTTATGATTGTATAGAAAAGGAATTTCAGTAAAATTCCCTCTTCATCACAACAGTTAAAGTTGCAGGATCCCTGCCCTCTTTTATATCTGGTCAAAGGGCATGGCTTCTGCAGCTTTAACTGTTGTGATGAAGAGGGGATTTCACCAGGTGCTGCATGCATTCAAATGACACTTGCTGAAATCCCCTTTTCTGTACAACCTTAAAAGATACAGAATCCCTGTCCTCCCTTCCATATGGTCACCCTACCCCACCCTCTGCATAACAAGTCATGCTTTAGAAATGCTTTCATTTCCAATTTACTCCTCGTATTTAGGCTTCCTCCCCGAGGCCCTGACACAGTGCCAGATACTAAGCTCCATGCACAGGGCAAGTCTTCTAAATCTACCCTTTTTTGACACAACCTCCAGTTAAGCAGCTCTCAAAATTCATATGAATTCCAGACACAGCACGAGGAGGAGCAGCGGAAGGAGGGAGACTGAAAGCTTCATCACACCTACTTTTTTCCCCCAGTTTGCTTCTGCTGGTTCTCTCTCCGGTTCCTATGGGAGTCTAGCATTTTGAATCACACGTGGTCAGTATTGCTGCGATATCTCAACTTGGCCTGTTCCAAATTTGCGTTTCAGACTTTGCCCATTCAAGGATAAATCGAAAGAGAAACGAGCAACTGCGGGCTCAGGGTGAGAGAACAGCATGACAGGGACGACGTCATGCGAGTCCAGGGGTGAAAAAGAAGACCAAAGTAGCAGCAGCTGTGCATCAAACTGCACGTGTGATAAACATCTGACAAACCTCAATGTGTTCATGCAATCCGTTTCATATGTTTAAAAGGCTCTCTGGCAAGTGGCCTAAACCTGTGCATAAAGACTAAATCTGAGCACTCAAGCAAACATCCATTACCTGATGTTTTGCCACTGCAGAAAAAAAATGCATAGAAAAAGATTTCAGATGCAAATAAATTAGTTTCAGAGGTACAAATATTGGCTGCTTTGTCCAGCCTCAAAGTAGCTTTCATGGTTGATGTTTAAAATCCAGAGAAAAATACAGTATTGGCTCAGTCTTCCTCTCATTGATTGAAATAGAGGGCCATTTAGCATACGGTTGCAAGTTAAAAATATCCTGTGTGCCAGTTTTCACCCTATGAGGAGCTGATGCTTCAGCAGGCTCTGGTCAAACAAGTGCCTCTTCCCACCTCAGCCAAATGTACCTCCAAACAAGCAAGGGCCAGGCTGGAGCTTCTAAAATACAATGATCTGCAGTAAGTCACCATGTGGTTCCTGATTGCTAACCATTTGAATGCTTAATTTGCTCTCAGCATGGCAAAGACGAGGCTTGCAAAGGTGCAAAGAACCCACTATTGCTCTTTCAGGAACAGGAGGCTGAGGAAACTGGTACCAGTTGCCCACAACCACAGGGAAATGCTGTTACAAAATGCTGTTTGATGCAAAGATAAGATAATGCAGAATGACATCAAGCTGTGAAAGGCACTGTTTGTTACATTGTCAGCCACACTCTGGCCATGTCTGCATGCTGCAGTTATCCCGGGGTTGTCTCTAAGTCATCCCTGTGTGTCCAAATGATGCACAGGGGATCCCGAGGTCAACCAGGGGTGACCAGAGACTTTCCTCGAGATAACTGAAACAGTGGATTTCCCCGTTTTTCAGCGGTCCTGGGACAACCCTGAGGACCGCAGCCAGTGTGGCGCGAGCTCCCAGGTCCTCAAACGGACACGGGGCTGTATGGGGTGGCTCCATGCCCCTGGGGGTGGGGTGGGGTCAGCAATTTTGCCACCCCTGGGATAGCAGGGGGGGGTTAACTTATCTTTTCATCAGATTGAGAAGCACAACCGGGCTCTCTTTAAAAAGAAAATGTCGACCACAACATCGCACAGCCATATAGACATTGGGGGAGGATCACCGAAGCACCTGTCCCTCCCGCTACACCCTTAGGTGTAAATGAGCCCCAAGTGTGACATGGCCACGTGTGACATGGAATTTAAAAATGAGCAAAATGTTTATACTAAACAGTTTTATACAATTCCATGCCTTTCCTATTTCAGGTCACATAACAGAGTTAAATATAAAGCCGAATGCGTGGCCTGTACAAACATTTCATTTTCTGGTTTTATAATATTTAGCTTGACTATTGCTACCTTAAATCTCTGCATTCACTATTTTCTGTCACTGAATTAGTTTGGAGATTGCAGAACTCAGCTTTCAGGTGCAAATAAAAGAGAAATTTTGTTTGCCTGTATATTCCCATTCCCAGACATGGCAGGTTGAGATAAGTCATTTTAAGAACTGCCTAAGTTTGCTTCTTTTCCTCTTCCCTACCCATTCCTTTTTTCTTTTTGTTTCTTATCTTTTCCCCCAATATGTAGGGGGAGGCAATCATCTCATTTGGGATGTATAAAAGTAATGTCAACCCTAGATGGGTCCGATAACCAGACGTTCACAGGCAATACTCTACCAAATACAGCTTTGGCCAAGGATAAAATGTTTATTTTATGATGTCTTGTAATGGTTGTGTAGGTATCCACATAGCTCTCCTACATGTGTCTTCCAAAAGGATACTTGTCCCCCAACACTGCGGAGGCAACCACTCCACTAACACGCAGGCAGTAGCCCTGTGACAAGCAAAACACCCTAATGATTGATAGGCTAGGAATATATGTACTGTTAAAGAAATGCATTTTTGGCAAATGCCTTCCCTGAGATGCCTTTGCCTCAATGAAAACAAAAATATCTCAGAACTACCCAGACAAAACCTCAATGCTCTACAGGCCTTGTGTGTGTGCCTGGTCAATGCCATGATCTTGAACACTGTCATTAAGATCATTATTTTGTCCTGTATAATTTTGTCACAAGTCCAGCATCTCTAGCCTCTGTATGGGAGGAAAAGAGGTACCCTTGATACCTCAGTAAATTGCTCCATAAATGTGTATGCATTGGTTCCATAAATGCTAACTTAAATTTAATCATAAATTTAATTTCTTCATACATTTATTGAAATATTGTATTCCACAGAGGGCAAACATAACATAAAATCATACAAAGTTTTGACTTCCTTCAGATGACCAGAGTAGAAAATGAAGTGACTTTGCTAAATAAGTCAAGTTTTAAAAGAGAATATGAAGAAGACACATAAAACTCGATTGAACTGAACAAAACATTTTATACCTGGAAATAATTGGCCCAAGAATGAAGTCCTATACACATCAAGAATAACCATATGGTAGTTCTGCTATCCCACAAAAATGCAAATATCTATAGCTCAGCCCATTCATACTATATATCCCCAAATCTAGTCTGTTCAGACACTGTTGTTTACCATAAGAAATTGTTAAATTTGGAGGTTAACTTCAACTTCTCTAGAAAAAAGTAGTTTTTCTAATGACAGCTTCATGAATACGTTTGGCAAGTTCTTAATTAAGTCCAAGTTCTTAATAAGGGGCATAATCCAGCCCAACTAAAGCATCTTTTAAGTGTTATTGATTTCATAAGGAGAGTTAAGCATATGCTTAACCCTTTCTCACTGAAATCAATGGGATTTTAAAGTATTTTACCTTTAGCTGGATCATGCTTGGTGGTTTTTTTAATACACTTTTTGCATTTTTCTAGGGACCTGTTTTATTGAAAAGCTTACTAAGAAAGTTCCTTGGAGACAGGGACTTGTCTCTTTTGCTTATGAAACTCTTTAAAGTGTCATGTACATTTGTAGAGCTGTATAAAAAATAAATATTATAGATCATACTTCAAAAGTTTTTATTGTGGAAGTCATTTGACATTTTATTAATATTTCTTCCTTTCCTTCACTGTTATTTTCAATATCTAGAGCATATTCTGTGTGCGCAAGAGAGTGAGGACACACACACAGCTGCTTTGCCAATCTGTGCATGTGAAATGCTGTCAAAAAACCTCAGAGGTAAGAAAATAACCTGAGTTTGGTCTGGGAGACAAACAAGCTCAGAGAAATCTTCCTAAATACTTGAGCTACTATGAAGAGAAAGCGACAGAGTTGCTGAGGATTCAGGCCTTTTTTTTCGTATCAGCCAATAGCCAAGCGCATCACTCAATTCATACTGATTAGTATGATTCCAATTCATCCCATTGACAAACAAGTCAACTGAATAAACAGGGTCAACCAAGCTACTGAAATCCATTTGATATCAATGAGACTGATTCTGCAGTAATAAGAGAACCAGTTGACTAGAAACACTGATACTGGGAGGGGATTTAAAAGTATAATTATACAAGAGCTTGGATAAACATGAAGAGAACAAGAAATATATTAGACAAAGAGGTTTGGAGGAAGTAAAAACCCAAAATGAGGAAGTTGGGTAGAAGTCACAGAGGCCCGAGGGATGGTCACAAGGGAAGAGTTGGTCATAAGTAAGAGGGAAAAGAAATAGGGACTTATGAAGAAAGGACAATGGGAGAAATAAGTAAGAGAAAGATTGGAAAAAGCCAGCTGGGAAAAAAGCAGTGTGTCCTAGTACTTTCCCATCATCTCAGCAACAGCTCAACAGTAGGGTGGGCACCTCACTAGTTTTTGTATTTTCTGATTTCTTTTTCATTATTATGTGGATGGGATAGTATTGCTTGTAATTTATTTATTTCAAATAGAATACACCTCTTTTCATTTTTATTTATTATTTATCCAGACCTGTATAAACAAGGCCCACTTTTACAAGACTTCAGCCAAAATCTTTATTGTGTATCATTTTAAAATAAATAAATAATTTTCATTCCAATATAGTATGGGTGTATGGGGGGGGGGGAGAAAGAGAGAGAAAAAATGTTCTTTGGCATATTTATCTCCTATTTCTACTTTAAATTGACTTTTATACAGTGTGCATCAGCTCGACAACATAAAAGAAATGGAGCTATAGCTTTAATAGAAATTTGGTGAGTCCTTAGACCGGAATTATGACTGCTAGCCTCTCTTCAAATATATCATTCTGAATCCAAGACTAAAATTATTGGCTTTGCAAGTACCTTGAACTTTAAATAGAACTGTTTCAGACAATGGAAAGTTTGCAGAGAACTCAAGTGATCTTTTAAAAAGTAAGATTAGTCATAGTTCATTTCATACTTCTGCAGGAAGACTAGACTCAAATATACAAGTGGCTTTCTGAAGTAAAGGAAAGAGAAAATCTTTTTTTCTGACTGAGAACTATTAGATTAGTCTGGTATATTTATATCCTCAGAAGCTGTATATGCTAGGTGGGTTTTCAGACTGAATTGTTTGACACACTTAGCCAACTTACATATGCATAGAGATTATTTCCAGGAACTAAGGATTATGTGTCTGTGTTGCTACCTCTGTCAAGGATCAATGAATGTGGCAGTCAAGTTTCTACATGTCAGATACAGAGTTGCTGTTCAGAACATGTTGTACAATATGGTCCCCCCTTTTTCATTTTATCCTAAAGACTGCTGGTCCAGCTAGGAGCCGGATACAGGCTTCTGCAGATATATCCCTGGATAGACTGGAAATCATACACACAAATGAATTCTGCCTTGCTACAGTTATCCATGCTCCGGTAATGTCCCGTTTGCATTACAGCAATGTGCTATACATGGCACAGTCTTTGAAGACAGTCTGGAAACTGTTTCAAAAAAGAGCAACAAAATTACTAACCAGGACTAGTCATTCTGATGGTGTCACACCAATCGCTTGTCTGTTTCTGGGCCCAATGAAATGTGCTGGTTTTAACCTAAACATCTTGGAGCCAGTTTCCCTGAAGGATCGCCTTCTCCCATATTAACCTACCCCAGACCTTAAGATCTTCTTCAGAAGCAGATCTTCTTAAGATCTTCTTCTTCAGGTCGCCCCTGCCAAAGGAAGGACAGTAGGCAGCTACCAGAAAAAAGGGCCTTTTCGCAGGTGGAGCCCAGATGTAGAATGCCCTCTCCAGAGAGGCTTGCCTGACCGCCTACATTATAGTATTTAAGGGACCAGATTGAGACTTTTTAATTTTCCCAAGCATTTTAAGATCATGTTAAGATATTTGATCTTTTTAGCTCTGCTGTTTTAATGTTTTTTCCTGTTTCTAAGCACTGTTGCTTTTATTTGCTTAGTTTTGTACTATATTGGAGGTGGAGGTGGTGGTGGTGATGATAATGATTCTGTTTAATTTTTTGGACTCCTGTTGATTGTTTTATGGATTTGTGAACTGCTCAGAAGATATTGTTAATTGGGAAGTATACAGATGATGCAAATAAATAAATAAATGATTCTGAACCCAATCAAAGCCTTTTAAAGGGTTTTCAACTTTTAACATTGATCAGTCAGAATTAGCACACACACACCTCTCGGAAAACAGCTTTTCTAGATTCATTTGAAGAGACTTTGAAAAATGCAACCCTGGTTCCACCACCTATTGGGCAGTTCTGCATGTCACTTTAAGCCATGATAGTTTAATAAGCTATGCACAGTAGCTTATTTTGGAAATAGCCCACTGTGCCCCTCATATGATCGAACAAATAAGCTACTGTGACTAGTTTACTTCTTCTCCCCTCACCCTCTATAGTCCTCCCACTCGGGCAAGGCAAGCATCCCAGCTTCCTTTGTAGTGGAAACCATATCCCACCATCCCTCACGTCACCTGCCTGTCTCTGATTGGCCCGTTTTGAGCTAGGGGCAACTTCTTCTGTTTCCTGTCTCTGCCAATTCCCTGCCATTCTCTACACAGTGTCAATCTATAGCTGCTTTCCCACCACACCACCCACCCCACATTGCCCCAATTCTCAAAGACCTTGTTCAGATGACACACTAAGCCCCAGTGGTTAAAATTCTGAGCTAAGCATTATGGTGTTAAGTGTTATGTGAGCCGTGACTCAGTGCGTTGTGTGAACCATTGGTGGCTATATAACCATGGTTTAAACACACTCATTAACCATTTGTTGCAAAAGGGCTAGCAGCCCAACCAAGGCTTAGTGTGTTGTCTGAACAGGCCCAAAGCCTTTCTTCCCACACCAACCCCCCCTCCCACCACTGCCCCATTTGCTAGCCCAGTTTTCCAAGCCCTTCCTGTATCTTCAGCTGTGTGCACCAAAAAGGGGGGCTCTAAACCCTTTAGAGTTTGTGTGAATGGGAGGAAATTTCATGCACAGGTTCCCCTCATGAGGAGGCACTTGATCCACAGCGAAAACCTGCACACCTATACAGCACAATCTGTTGCTAGGCAGATCTCAGAAACAGAGTTTGCCCAAGAGGAGCAAAGCACTGGCTGCGTTTTTGACTGTTCTTGCCAAGGAATTCTGTAGGTTAGCAATTTAGCCCTCTCTGCACAACAGATAATACACTAACCCATGATGGGTTACTGCAAACCGTGGGTTATTATGGTGGCGTATTTTGGAAATAAGCCACTGTGGGTGGGAAAAGAGCTCACAAATGGCATGCTAAGCCATCATGGGTTAAATAAATCATCATGGTTTATTTAACCCATAATGGGTTAATGTGTCATCCAAACCCAGATAGTACTCTCTGTTGGATCAGATCCCAAACATTGATTCTATACATTTTAGAGTTTCTTAGGGTTCCTTGTTTAGCCAGTGCAATAGGTCAAATACCTATTTAACAAACCATGAAATACTATTATCACATAATAGGTCTTACTATGCTATAATAGTATTTCATGGTTTATATAATTCATGAACATTTTATATAAGCATAAAAAAGTAAACAGAAAAACACACCCAGAAGAGTAAAGCCTTAGATTAAAATCTATCTTTTGACCTTAAGGCACAGTCACTGTTTATTCTCATTCCTGCTATACTAACTAGATGTAACTTTTCCAGCAAAAATGCTGGGGAGTATTTAATTAAAAATAAAGCTTAAAGGGCTATTTTCCCAAACAAGCATCTGATTCAGTTCCAATATCTAGAAGGTAAATCTGTGTAGATGTTATTAACCTACTTGTCTCTGACAGCATTGCAGAGGCAGGCAGAGGGACTTTTTTACCCTAAGGTAAGCCCTTGTTGCAAAAAGCTGCTGACAAGATCCTCTACCAAAAGATTCAAAAACCTAAGATGCTCTTGCATAAAAGGGAATGTCCTTTGTAAAACACCAGCTCATTTTAAACAATATGAACAGAGGGTAGATAGTAATATTTATTTAAAACATTTATATCCCAACTTTCCACTAATATTGGCCTCCATGGCTATTTACACAAATATTTATGAAACCAATGCATTATCATAAAACAGCAGTCATTATCATAGAACAGAAACAGCAGTCAAAACAACAAATACATTACAGATAAACCAATAAAAAGCATAATTAAAAAATTGTGGATGCAGTCAAAGAAAAGTCTCAGCACCCAGTAGACATGTGCATCTCCTCTGGAGGTGGGTGAACCCACAGCAGTTCCTCTACTAAAAATACAAGAGCAGGTTCATATGGTAGCAGGCAATCCTTCAGATACTCAAATCCCAAACTATTTATAGCTTTACAGGTGAAAACAGCATCCTAAATTACACCTGTGAATGAACTGGCAACCAGTGCAGATCTTTTATCACTGTTGAGAAGTGATCATTCTACAGGTTCCCATTAATACCTTGGCCATTCTATTCTAAAATGGTTGAGAGCTTCTAAACAAGATCACATTGCAATAGTCTAGCTTAGATGTTACCAAAGCATGGATAACTGGCACGAGTACGTTCTCTTAAGAAAAGCTACAACTTTTCACAAAACTGTGAAAGGTCCATTTGAAAGGGTGAATCTAATAGCTATGTCCCTAATCTTTTAAGGGGAATGCAACCACATCCAAAAGAGGCTGAACACCAACTCCCTGATCAACAGCATGCCTGTCTTGATTGGGTTGAGCTTCAGTTTCATGGATCCCATCCAGCCCTTAACTGAATCCTGTTACCAGTTGACACAGTAATGCCATGCCCCACATAGGAGACAAGAGTTCTGCCTAAGAGCAGCTCAGTGGGGATTCAAGGTAGCAGTAACCACATGAAAGATGTAAATTCCAATGGGAGCAACTGCCGTCCAGGATCTTTTGGTGGACTCTTATTTCCTCTTTGGAGCTAAGTATTGGCTTGTTAAAAACAAAACAAAAATATTATTATTTGCATAATATAAATACAGCAGCAACAACAAATATTTTTTAGTAAAAAATGACAAGCCATCTTTCAACTCCAAGGAAACAAAGCCTGCTGCTATGTCAAGGACTGCAGCTGGAGTTTGGGGGCTGAGGAGGAGGACAAAGGAAAGTGGAAGAGAGGGGTAAAATATTGCTGGCCAGAGGAGGTTGTTGATTGTGGTGATACAAGGAGAGGAGAGGAAAGCATCTGAAGATCACCACATCCCCCCCTTTTGCTGTCCTTTTGCTATGCAGAGTGAGAGGAAATGAAAAAGGAGTGGAACATGCTAAGGAAGTTGGAAGTAGCAATCGAACCTCCGGATCTCAGCAGTGGAGAGAAAAGAAGCAATAAAAATCCACCTTTTTTATAACTTTTAGTGTCTACAAAAAAAGAGAGATGGGTTTCAAGCAGATTTGAAAAAAAGGGGAGGTCAAGATCAGGAAATAGTTAATTAAAGGACTGATTTATGAAGAGACCTTCACAGAGAGGATAGGGGACACCTATAATGGCCACCTATTATGTTGCACCCACTGTGTGGATGGCACATATAGATTGTTCGCAAGTAATAAAGCACTGTATCACCCAGATGTAGATACTCATTTGACATTTCAGTTGCAATAGAATGCAGAAAAAGCTCTTTGCTTAATGACAAGAACCCTCTGTCTGAAAGCACCCCACAAGTATCTAGAATTGGGAAGCTTCCACCAGCTAAAACACCTTGTTCCAAAAATGAAGATTATTGAACAATTGATCATTGGACAAAATCACTTGGGTACAAGGATGGCTTGTTAAGGAGCAACTTCACAGACACTAAGACCACTCCCTCAAGGAGACATTCAGCTCTTCTTTAACCAACCAAGTCATTTCTTCTGTGGGAGACTAGCTGAAATTCATCCAAGCAAAAAGTGATTAGAGGGAGCTAAAGGAGCATCTCTAATCTGCATGGAAACCAATGTGACATCCAACATAAGTCAAATATTCACAACAGAGAGAGAGAGAACAGCCAGGTGTTCAACAATTTGAACTCAGAAATGCATTTCTGAACATACGTGTTACTTAGAATGTGGTCCAGCAATATAGTGGCCTATATGTATCAAAAACTCCTGAACTACCCACCATCTTTCTTCTCTGCCTGTTCTATTGCTTGCCCTGCCTATCTTCAACAAATTATGTAACTCTTAATTCACATAAATGAAGGACGCTGTCATAACAAAAAGATAATTCAGGATTAAGATTGGTTCCCACTAGTGCTTTTTCAGGTGAATGTGTTCACACTGATTGTATGGAGAAAAAAACAGGTTTGGTCATGTGAACTAGCCTTATGAAATACAGGGAATGTGCAGTCAATATTGGTTATAATAATGCAATGCATCAAAAGAAGTAGTTTGGTTTTAATTTTGTTTTTACTTTTTTATCTTGTTTTTATCTGATTTGTTTTATTGTTTGATTGCTATTTTGAATTCTTATGGTTTTAATTTGTACAGTGCCCAGAGAACCTAGGTTACTGAGAAATTTAATAATAATAGAAATGGTAATAATAATAATAATAATAATAATAATATACCACAGCAAACGGAGTATACAATAACCCTGGAGGAACTGAAGGAAATAATAAAAAGGACACACAATTGGAAAGCACCCAGCATGGACCAAATTCAAAATTTCTGGTACAAACATCTTACATTGGCACACGAATACCTAGCTCAACAGATCAACACAGTCATAGAACACCCACCCCTATTCTCTCTATTCTTTACCAAAGGCAAAACCTACATTAAACCAAAAACTCCAGACACCCAAAACCTAGTTAACTACAAACCCATAACATGCCTCCCAACACTCTTTTATAACTGTCACAAATCACACAGAAAATTGAAGCACATTTCACCCAACATAATATTCTTATAGAAGAACAAAAAGGATGTAAAAAGAACAGCAGAAGATGTAAAGAACAGTTAATAACAGACAGTGTCATCATGAAGCAAACAGAAAAACAGAAAAGAAACCTCCATACCTGCTACATAGACTATAATAAGACTTTTGACTCTCATCCCACACAATTGGCTGAAAAAAGTACTCAGAATATACAAAATACATCCCTTGATTCAAAACTTTCTGACAAGAATCATGGAAACACGGAGAACGACAATACACCTCACAACAGACAAGGATCATATACAGACAGAAAAAAAAATATCCAACGTGGTATATTTCAAGGTGACACATTCAGCGCTCTATGGTTTTGCCTGTGTCTCAATCCACTATCCAACACACTTAACAACACTACATATGGCATCGACTTAAAACACCAAAAACAAGCAAAGCACAGAATCAATCACCTCCTATACATGAATGACATCAAAATCTATGCTTCAACTCTGAAACAGATAAAAGGCCTCCTGCAGATAACTGAAGAACTGACGACAGACATGAAAATAGAATTCGGGAGAGTAAAATGCAAGATGCTACACACAGAAAGAGGAAAATGGAAAGAAGAAGAAGAAACAGCAGAAACACTAAATAACGAAATATTAGATAACATGGAAGAAAATGAAACATATAAATACTTAAGATTCCAAAAAAACATGAATATCAGTCAGTCCACAGTAAACACTCAACTAAGAATGCAATATAAAACTCGTCTATCACAAATCCTAAAATCTAAACTCAACTCGAAAAACATTTTCAAAGTCTTCAACATCTATGCAATACCCATCCTCGCATACTCATTCGGAATCATACACTGGTCACACACCGAACTTGAAAAAATAAACAGACTCAATCGTACCGAACTCACAAAACAGCGCATCCTCCACCCCAACTCATGCATTGAAAGAATAACAATCAGCAGGAAAGGAGGAGGAAGAGGTCTGCTGGACATTAACACAATTTATGCTAAACAGATAAAATCACTCAGAGAATTCTTACACACTAAAAACACCCCCATTCATAAAGCCATAGTAAAAGGAGATAAAAATTACACCCCACTCAATCTAGCACTACAAAACGAAGACCAAATACGACCACTCACACTCGCAGAGAAAAAAGAAAAATGGGCACAAAAACCACTCCATGGAAAGCACTACAACATAATACAGAACCCACAAAAAAATTAAGAACAATCATACAAATGGCTCAGGAAGGGTGAGCTATTTCCAGAAACCGAAGGATTCCTAATAGTTATTCAGGATCAAGTTATAGCAACCAAGAACTACCAAAAATACATCATAAAAGATAACAGATTTATGCAGGAAATGCCATCAATTCCAAAAAACAATAGACCATATAACAGGAGGATGTAAAATTCTAGCAGGAATTAATTATACTGACAAACACAATACAGCTGCAAAAATAATTCACCAACAACTGGCCATCAAACAACCTATACCATACTATGCATACTCACCCAAAACAATCTTGGAAAATGCACATCATAAAATACACTGGGATAGAACAATTCATACTGACAAGACAATACCTTGCAACCGACCAGACATAACAGTCATAGACAAAAAAAGAAAAACATACATACCTCATCAACATAACAATACCGAATGACAAAAATGTTGTTGAAAAGTAAGAGGAAAAGAGAGAAAAATATACACCACTGGCCATGGAAGTAAAAAAAAAAAACCTATGGCACCTATGGCAACAGGAAAAGGTCACAATTATTCCGTTAGTCACATCAGTCACCGGCATCACATCAAAAAACTATACAGAAAACCTTCAGAAACTGAGCCTACCAAAATACATCCACACCAACATCCAGAAAGCAGTCATAATTAAAACATGCTTATTTTTATTATCAATATACAAAGGATCTAATGCAAGTTTAAACGGTAAATATTTATTATTATTCTTACTAACTGCTGCCCGCCAATCACACAACAATGGAAACAATTGGACAATTTGAACTTATCTGCGGAACAGAACCACTATCCTTTTACGCTATATGGAGGAGATTTATTCAGCATACTTCACAACCGGGCTTACGACAACACATGCCACCTTCAGCTTTGAGCATTTGGATATCATAACAACAAATGAAGATCATACAGCACACTTATTATTTAGTATAATTGTTTATTTAATTATTTCTTTTCTTTTTTCCTTTCTGTTCCTGTCTTGTCCCCCCCTCCAAAATGTATTAATCATTCCCTTCTATTATGTAACAGTTTATTAGATCTAGGGGACTGATAATTTCTTTGGTTATATTTTATTAAAAAAAAAAAATAATAATAATAATAATAATAATAGTAATTAAAACATGCTCAATTGTCAGGAAATTCCTGAATCTGTAAAGGACAGCATGACTTGGCAAAGCCCATCATGTCCATCTAGAAAAACCGCCATGAGCGAGAAAGAGAAATAATACTAATCTCAAATAAAGTGATTGAAATCTACATATAAAAATATTTACTTTGAGATATGAAAGGTAAAGAATGGAATACAGATTTTAGAAGATGGCTGTTTCTTGCTCCAGACCTTATGAGACTATGCTTCACTGACAGACTTTGTGGAAAGCACAGACCCATACTTGAATACTCATATATTGACAGCTGATTATTATTTACTACCTGCAATGCCTCTCTTCTTACTGTATTTTTCTTATTCAATTTATTGTTATTGTTATTATTATTATATTATTTAGATCTGACTGCATGACTGCTTTTTCTCTCTCAAGAGAGACTGCTTGGCTGAGCTTGAGAGCTTGGTATTCTACATTGTGTATTGCTGTGCAGTTAAATGGCTAGAAAGGACTCTGAAGGGAAAAAGCAATCCCTTGTCCTTTTGAGAAGCTAGTACACAACAGAGGGCACCTGAAGTTTTCAGTAATTAAAAAAAGTTTCTAGCAGTGACAGTAATAAATCCAACGCTTTCTATGTGGAGAACCTGCATGTACACTACAAAAGCAACTCCAAGTATACACTGATCCATCAAGCTACTACTGCATACACTCAAAAATAGTTGAACCATTGTGAATAGCAGCCTCTCAGAAGTGCAAACAGGAAGGAAACACAGAAGACTGTTAGGACAAGAAGGAAACACAGAAAATATCTATATTTATTTCTCTCCCCCCCCCCCCGACACATAAATGTTCATTCATTCATTCATTCATTCATTCACACATACCACCCCATCCATTCACAAAATTCAAATCATTTTATTTCCCTGTCTGGGCAGAGAGAGAGAGAGAGAGAGAGAGAGAGAGGTGCTTCCTCTCCACCCAGGCAGGGAAAGCTTTGTAAAGTCCACAATCAGTGGGAACTGTACTTTCCAAAGCTTTTCCTCTCCCACAGTGATCTTATAACAACTACCTGGGATGGAAACAGTTCTGGGAGAGGAGGAGCCAAAAGGAGCTGATCTCTCAGCAGAAGTGATGGAATGGTCCTGCTTCCCTTCTCTCCCCCTCCTGCAGCTTGATGGAATTGAGAATGCGGCTTTCAAAGCCGCATGTTGTAAGGATTAATTCTGTCCTAGAGCACATTTGTTAGATATGTGAACAGTGCAGCCTTTGAAAGCAAAAGAAAACCACAAACAGCATTTGTACAAATCTGCAAAATCTATCATACTTTGAGTCATCTCTGGTACCTTTGATACTTGCACCACTACAACAACTTCTGTGTAAGAAATCCTGACTTTGAATGTTTCATTTTCTCCCAGTTCAGAACATCACTATTGTTACAAATGTGTGTTATTTAGACTGAAGAAAGGCTTCCAAAATAGGCTGTAAGTAAAATTGAAGGACTGAATTCCTTTTGGATTTGGATTTGCACTCAGCTGTATCCAAATGTGAAAAGAGGCTTTATGCCTATTTTTATTTCTCACTGATATAAAGCAATTTGTGAGCATCCTTTTATGACAACAACCTTATCCTTTTTGCTAATATTGGGTGTGCAGTTCAAATTAATACACACCATAATAATTTATAATAATTAGCATCTTTAACACTGGGAGGAAGTTGCTCCAACAAGAGGTCACATATTAAACTACACTATGTCGTCAATATTTTTCAGTTACTTCATTCTTAGCAAAATAAATAAACAAAAATGAGTACATATGAGCTTTTTAATTGCAGTTGCTACCATAAGAGATCTGAGTCTAGGCAGAATTTATAAATCAGTTAGAAAAGTACAGCAACTACAAAAAGGTGCATTAAGTTCTATGGTTTTAGTTTCTCCCTTATGTCATTTAAGTGGACTGGAGCCTATATCATTTTATCTCTTCTTTAATAATGCTATAATTGTCCCCCTCATACCCCCTCTCTAAGGCAGAGCGATAAACTCTGGAAACCAATTCTACTGACAGAAGGTTTGATAATATATGTAAATGTATCCACTGTAAATCAGGGCACGTATTTGTTTAGTAAATGTTCATGAAAGCATGTGTCCGTAGGCAGTAACATTAATACTAGTGGGATATGCTATTTCTACTTATAATATGAAAAAAAATCCTAAAAATAGTAACTCAACAGTTTATCAAGTACTTTGAAAGACACTTTAAATGTGCTAAGAAATAAAAGTGTTTTGAGAAACTATTATTGGTAATTAGTTTAATCTTCTGAAGTTAAATCATAATACATTCTCCCTAGCAGACATTATTAACACTGTGGTACAAGAGATATCCAACTATGGATGGGCAGCTGGATGGATAGAAGCTATTCCCCAAATTTATAATACTCTGATGTGATGAAGAAAAAGAACCCTCAAATGGGGTTAGGTAGATAGAGTTATTATGGTCAGGAGGGAACAGGTTTGACCCACAAAAGGCATTCTAGGGTGTCCTCATTTAGTCCTGCGGGGAAAAGAAGAGCACTGTACTTGGATGCATAGATCGGAAACTCCACTTCTCTCGCAATGAACTGATTCATACAACATAATAAGACATGGCGGGTTGTCAAAGTGGAGAAAACTAGGCAGTATGGGGTTTTCCCCCTGCCCCTGCCCGCCATTTGCTGAATTATCTGTGCTACATCAGGGGTTGCTGTGTCATCTGAACCCAGCACATGGAAAAACCCACCCTTCAACTCAGGGCTTATAGAAGGGCTTATAGGGTGGGTTAGAAGCCAGCCCCACCCTGCCACATGCTGAGTTCAGACAACATGGCAACCTGTGATGAAGCATGGGTAAGAAAATGCCAGGCATACAAGCAGCATGGGCAGGGAAAACAACCCATATTGCATAGTTTCCCCCGGATTGTACAAATCCAGCCAATGGATTGTTTCAGGGTAGTTTGTTCCGCTCTCTGAACTCAGAATGTTTTTTTTTCATTCTTTTCCACAAACAAGCCACCTGAGAACCCATGGCCTTGATGTTTGGTTGTTTAAGCTGGCTTATTATCAGGGTGGCTTGTCATGACATCCAAAGCCATTGTGGGTTGTTGGGAACGGCTATAGAGTGCCCAACAAGAACAGCAAACCCCCCCCCCCGCCAGTTCTCACTATCTCGCTAGTGCTACCTGCATCCTCCCTCAGCTCTTCTTAGTGCCCTATGCCCCATGCTCCAAAGAGTGTCCCGAACACCTTTGCAGCCTTTTTGGGTGAGAGGGGGGTCTTTTGCAAGTGCGCACATCCAAAGTCTGCTGCTATGAAATTTGCATAACTTTCTGCTCCACTTTATTGCTCTGCTATGAAATTTGCATAATTTTACCTCTACTTTATTCCTTTGTCATGAATTTTGCATGTATTTACCAGTCCCACTTGTTGTTCTGTCTTGTGCAAGACCCCAAATACAATATTAAAATTTTAAAGTTTACAAATATGGTACCATGGTCATAAAGGCTCAACAAATTGTATGTATTTGCTGGTCTGATGTGGGAGAGGGGTTCCCTTGTGAGCCGGCGACCCCAGCAGACCAATTTCAGAAAAGGTGCTGACATAGGGAATGAGAAATCAAGTTTTTCTGCTCCAAAGGTGCCTGGGATACATGCCAGGAGTGGGTAGGAGGACTAGGAGGGAAACATGCCACAAGTCACAGTACACCCAATTGTCTGTCAGGAGTAACATGGCTTATCAAGCAAACAAACAACCCATAGTGGCTTATCTCCAGGGTGGCTTAGCATGATGTGCGAATTTACCCACTGTATACCCAGACCTCACTGGCAGAAATGTTACAGGGAGGGTCTGTACACAAAGCACATAGAGAAGCACTCAATGGCTGAATTCGGACGACACGTTAACCAACGGGTGTTAAGTGAAACAACCGTCAGTACATTAACACAACGTGTCGTCCGAATTCAGCCACACAACGGATTAACAATCTACAGTACGTTAAATTGAAGAGTTAAACAACGGAGTTAAACAACGCACTTGCGAGTTGTTTAAAAGTTAGTCAATTGACTAACGTGTCGTCCAAATTCAGCCACGTGAGGTGCGTGCGTTAAACAACCAGGTGCGTACGTTAACACAAAAGACCACAGAGGACAGCGGCAAGAGCAGCAGAAAGCGGGCAGCCGCTCAGCCGCGTTTGCAACAGTCCGCTGGTTTTGGCGCCATAGCAACCAGGACGCTCGTCTACCCCACCAGGCAGCCCGCACAGGGCTTACAATAGGGCCAGCTCCTGCAAGCACTCTCGCAAGGTACCCGGTGAGCCACCCAAACGGAGAGGGAAGCGCTCCTGAAGGGAACTACGGCAAAGGGGGGGAGGGGGGAAGGAAGAAGCATCAAGCCCAGGTGCCCAGGAGCGACGGAACCCCCCCACGCACACACCAAGAGGGGGGGTACACCCCATCCAAAGCAGACCCCCACTGTACCTCCACCTCCACCCTCGCAGCACCCAGAAGGACGATGGCAGGGGAAGAGGCGCCCAGACAGCCCCCCCTTCGCCCAGCAAGGCCGGACAGTGAATGAAGGATGAGCACATCCCCAAGACACAAGTAATGTCCAGCCAATGGGCACCCATGGGCGACAGCCCGACACCTGCGGATGTTATGGAAATAGAGCGATGGCATGCACAACAATCCCAAGGACACGATTAGGCCCCGGTCACCGAAGCCAACAATGCCTATGAACAGGGCACAGACAAAGCAAGCAGAACGGCCCACCAGCACCCACAAACACACAACCACACAGGACGGAAAAAGGCAGCACAGCGCACGTACCACAGTCATCATCGAAAGACATACCCGTCGGCAGCATGGAGCCAGAGGGACAGGGGGCCCAAAATGACCCAGCCGAGGACCCAGGCTACCAAACCCCCGAAGAGGGGAGCAGCCAGGACCCCCAAGAAAGACGCAGGGTGCAGTGATGGTCCGATGAAGAGATCGCGGAATTCATTGAGCTCTGGGGGAGCCCAGAAGCCAGGAGGATCATGGCCACTGCCAGACACGATCAGCTATATCCCTGGCTCGCTAAGAAAATACAGGAGCGGGGACACGACCGCAGTGGCAAGCAATGCAAGGACAAGCTGCACGGTTTCAAGAGAAAGTTCAAGGAGGTCGTCACTCACAATAGGAGAACCAGCGCCCAGCCACGCACCATGCCCTTCTACGATGAACTGTCACGCCTCCTGTTGGAACGGCACGATGTCATCCCGGGACACATAGCGGGCAGCGGGGTTGCCACCGACAAGCGACCGCGCACAAGTCAACGAGCACGGATGGACCAAGGAGCAGCACGGGACAAGGGCCCCGCAGCATGGAAACAGGAGCCGCCGGCAAGGGTGGACGCCCCACGGCCAACACCTCCTGCCACGTCAGCTCCAACAGTAGGCGTGCCACCCCCTGCCAAGTCAACTCCTAAGACATCTGGGGCACCCCCTGCCAAGTCAACTCCAAAGACATCTGGGGCACCCCCTGCCAAGTCAACTCCTAAGACATCTGGGGCACCTCCTGCCAAGAAGGCCCTGAAGGCGTCAGCCGAAGCATGGCCGACCAAGGCGAGGCCAATGAGCCGTCCCGCAGCATCCCATAGCCCATCGGTGCTTGCGAGGCCTCCACCATTGCCGCCCAGGACAGCCACTGCCTCACGGGCCTTGCCCCCACGCCGGCCTCCTCCAGCAGCAGCAGCCCCACGGCCTTCCTACGACACATCTGTGCAGACATGCAGGTTGAGGACTCCGCACCGACCTCCTGGTGCCAGAGACCCAGCAGGGGGAGGTCGAGCCAGGGCCGTCATGTCCGAGGGCTACACACTCGGAGGGGAGCGTGGCTGCCGCCGCAGGGGTAACAGCACGGCCAGTACCAGCACCACGTACGCGGCTTGGGTCCGCCAAACACGCAAGCACGGTGCGGGGATTTCCGCTTGAGTTCCTGGATGCCGTGACGGAGACGGGCAGCTTGTGGACGAACAGGTGGGCGAAGTGGCGGAGCCGGAACTGTCACCCTCCCAGGATCAGCTGCTGGAAATCAACACGCAAGTCAGCGATGAAACGTACGTGGAGATGGAGGAGATGGAAGCCGAGGAGCCGTCCGAAGCGGATCTCAAGGCTGGGGAGGCCGGGCTAGAGGAGCAGATCGACGCGCCTCGACAGCCAGAGGACGAGCCGATGGAGGGAGCGGCCGCCACCACCCGCCGGCGAGGACAGTGTGGCCGTGGCCGAGGAAGGCCGTCCCCTGAGCAACGCGCAGAGGTGTGTGCGGATGCGCAACAGGCGCAGGGCAGACCGGCTGCAGGTGGCGAGGGAGCTGGTCACGGTCACGGAGTCCACAGGAGAACGCATCCACAACGTGTTCACACGCATGGCGGCTGAGGAGGAGGCCAGGCGCACCAAGGAGCGCGTTCTCACCATGTGGGCTATGCGTACAGCCAGTCAAGCCGTGGAGGAGTGTGCCCAGGCCACACGGGAGGCGGGGAGGGACGTGCGCATAGGTCTGGAACGCCATTGCAATGGGATGACCGAGGCCATGTCGGCCACCGATGCCATCATCGACCGGGGCATGCGGGAGCGCACAGCGGCCATCGACCGCCAAACCGAGGTGCTCAGGGAGCTCGCCCAATCCTTCCGTGGTACCTACCATGGGCCCCCGCAGCCACCTCCCTACATGGGGCTGTACGGATACATGGCAACGCCACAGCAACAGCAGTACTTGCCCCCACCAATGGCCGAGCCATATTGTGCCCCACGGTCGGCGTCAGCTGCAGCAGGTGCCTCAGGGAAGGAAGGGGGGGCGGCCAGAGGGCAGGGGCGATGGAGCATAGGTGGCTGCCCTAAGAGGGGCCACAACATCCCACCTGACACCGACGAAGAGGGTGCGGAGGAGGGGGACGAGGAGGCAGAGGAGGAGGAGGAGAAGGAGGAGGAGGAGGTAGAATGGCCCACTCAGGACGACATGGCCTAAGGCACGGTCGTCCTATGGGTCTCTAGGCCCATCCACCAAGGCACCATAGGGATATGCAGTTGTAGGTTCGCCCCCACCCCTATACGCGATAAGGTCCCCTTGTATCCCAGTCCCTCTGACCAGCGCGTCCCTCGTCCCAGTCTAGACACTCAAGGCTATGTCCATCGTCACCCCAAAGCAACAATGTTGCACACGCTGGATGCCTCTCGTTCCCAGCCCTCTCTCCTCCCATTGCCACCAGACCCAGTCGAGATCGGAGCACCCTGCAGGTCCAATGGGCACCGAACAGGGCACAGTGTCTGTCGCCGGAGGGCCCTTCGGCGTGGAGGCTGGTAACTGGGCTGTTGGGTGGTATGCATTGGTGTTAGTGTGGCCTCCGTGTCACTGATGGCTGTCCCCCTCCTCTCCCCCCTTTTGTTCTCACCTCCCAGGGAAACTGCGACCCCTCCGCCGTGCCATCCGTAGAAGGCGGAGGGCCCAAAAGGCACACCGTCTCCACGCCCTGGAGGTGACCCTGGGAGTAATAATACGTCGCATTCGACATCTGGAACGGAGCGTCCGGCGCCATCGCCGTCTGAACCACGGCCAGCCGTAGGGTTATGTGGCAGCTTGGAGGCTTACGCCCATCCCCCCTAGTAGCAGCATAGTAATGGCCCACTCTGCCGATTCCCCATCACACGCCCCACTCCGGCCGCATCCTGTCACTCCCCTCAGCCTTGCAAGTGTGCTTTAGCCTAAACAAATCCTCCTGCCCTCCCATTCCCACGCTAACGATTTGGACGGTCCAATGCTCCACCTCTAGCCCCACCTCCCACCGCCCCCCTGCTCCGTACCGCCCCCGCTCCTCCCGACCTGCCCGCCCCCCCACTGTCCTGCATAGCAGTGGTGACTATGTCCCAGATGGAGCTCGCATTGGCCTGCTTGCAGGGGACGATCCAGGCAGCCACGCAGAACCACGGTGATGCCGACGAGGAGGACCTATTTCGGGTGCGGCTGCGGCGGTTCGGTGGGGCCATGCCCGCGAGGCCGGTGTTCGGGATGGACACTTTCAGCTGGCCCCTCGGGGCAACGGAGGCCGGGCCGTGTCTCCAGGCCGCGATCCTGCCACTTGTTCGACCCCGTGCAGTGCCCACGATGGTCGCGGAGAAGCTGGCCGAAGGCACGGCTGAGGGGTCTCTGCACCGCACCCCACCCCTGTTGACGTCGGCGGAGCTTCTTGCCGAGCGCGAGACTGTCCGTTGCTGGGTGCTCCCCCGGACGGATGCCATGTGGAATGAGATGCAGGACTTGGAGGACTGGGACGATGAGTGCTTCCGTGGGAGTTTCCGCATGTCCCGCACAACGTTCGAGGTGTTGGTGGCTGAGGTGACGCCCATCCTACAGCGGGAGTGTACAAATATGCGCCGCTGTATTCCAGTCTCCCGTCGCCTTGTCTGTACGCTGTACAAGCTGGCGTTCAACGTGGGCTACCTGCCCCTGTCTACCATCTTCGGAGAGGCCGTGTCTACCGCGTGCGAGATCTTCCGTGAAACGGTGAGCGTGCTGAACGAGCTGTACTTGGCCGACGTCATCCGGGTGGGGGACGAGAAGGTGAACATGCGTGGCTTCCATGCCCTGGGCTTCCCGCGGGTGTGGGGGCGATGGACTCGCCCCACGTGCATATCCTGGCCCCGCCCTCCCGTGGCGAGGAGTACTACAACTGTAAGCATTACTACAGCATGGTACTCCAGGCGGTTGTGGATGCCAAGGGCCGCTTCCTGGACGTGTATGCGGGCGTATCTGGGCGGAGCCACGACACAGCTGTCTTCTGGAACTCCCCCCTGGCTGCCAAGCTGCAATCGGGCCACTTCCTGAAGTCCGGCCCCGCTTCTGTGTGCGGCCGTGTGGCTGGGCCGCTCCTCCTGGCCAACCAGGCGTTTGCACTGCAGCCGTGGCTGATGGCCCCGTACCGCTACCCACGCACCCACGCACCAACGTGCAGCGCAAATACAACGACTACCACTGCCGTGCCCGCCTGCCCGTGGAGTGTGCCTTTGGGCGCCTGAAGGAGCGCTGGCGCTCCCTGTTCAGTTTGCTGGACTTGCAGGCCGACATCATTCCTGATGTGATGGTGTGCTGCTGCATCCTGCACAACATCTGCGAGTCCCGTTGGGACGTGTTACTTGCCGAGCACCCCAACCTCCCTCAGGAGGGCGAGGACGCCGACGCCATCGCTGTGGATGGGCGTGACATCGAGCCTTTGCCGGGGCCCGAGAACCTCGTTGGGGAGAGTTGCGCCCGTGCAGAGGCATCCCGGGTGCGTGAGAGCATCAGCGCCTGGATCTGGCTGCGCTACCCCCACCCCGTGTGAGCGTCGGTGAGGGCATTCATCTGTGGACTGGCATCTCTCCCTGGCCTGGCGCCCCTCTCCACCACATCCCCTTCGCTCGTTCCGTGCTTGACTCCCTGGGGGTGCGGCCTTGGCCGTCCCCTCATCACCGCTGTGCCTTTCCAGCTGCCTCCACCTCCCTTCCCTGGAGCGCCTGTCCTTTCCGTAGGTTCTGCCCTGCCTTGGTAGTGCCCATGTGCCTATTTGCCCATGCTTGGGCAGCCTGCTGAATAAAGTTTTGTACGCCACCCCACTCTTGCCCTCTTTCCTGTGTGTGCGGGCGCTGCTCTAGGAGGGAGGTGGGGGGATTGGGGGTTGGGGGCTGGGGTCTTCCTAGGGACTGCATAGTCCCCCGTGTAGGGTGGGTGGTGGGTGGCTCCCTGGGGTGTGGTTGCCAGCGTTGGACGTGCAGTGCTGGGTGCAGGGTGGGACTGTTGTATTGATTCTGCCGTTGCTCCTGGCAGGCTCTTTGCTTGTGGCTGCTGTGTTTCACCCACTGACTGAGGCAGCCAATGGGGTTTGGGAGGCGTGCCCTGCTTCATCTAACATAGCGGCACCCATGGATTTCGGCCGCGAGAAGTGCTGGGATACCTCCCGGAGGACTGCTGGGGTTTGGTGAGCAGGGAAAATGGCGGGCGGAATCTCCGACGGAGCTCCGTACATTATTAACAACCTGGGCGGTTAACGGATCTTTGCAGCGCCTGCTGCAACGTGTCGTCTGTAGATCCCCGCCCCTTTAACACACCGTCAGTGTGTTAATACCCCTAAATTGCTCAGCTTGTCATCCGAATTGAGCCAATCACTTTGTGTTCTTGTAATATAGCAGCCTTTTCCACACAGACATACACAGAGATACCTTACTACTTCTTACTACTTTAGATTTGACTTCTAAAAGATTTAGATCTTACAAAACAGGATAAAACAGGAAGGTTTCTTGTAATCCATGTCTTTGTAATGTCTAAACTTTGTAATCCCCTCCCACAGTTACATGCTCAAGCAGGCCAGCAGTCATTTAACATCACTTTTCTTAAACCACCCAAAGAGAATAGGTAGAACCACCTAGAGCACAGCCATTTATCTCCCGGCTCCTCAGAAAGCAGAAACTATTCATTTTAATAGGTCCAAACCCCAAGCTATTTTTTTAAAGAGCAAGCAAGAAGAATTGAATGGGAAAATTAAGGACAGTCTGAGACTGGAGTTGTTACCTCCATCCCAATCTAGTGAAGGCTTATACTTGAAACCTATCATTTCCCATCACTCCACCCACCAAACCCCATGAAGAGATTTTAATAGTGGCTGGCTGTAAGTAGATCTCTTAATGTGTGGATTGAGCTATCAATTTAGTAAGAAATCCTCCAAAAATATATTCCGCCTTTATTTCTTGTCCCATTTTTTTGCCTTTTGTATCTTTCCTACCTTCCCTTTTTCCATAATGTTTTGGTCACTTCACTTCGTCTAATAACCTTCTAAACTTCACATTTCAACAACCATGAATTCTTTGGACACATGGGTCAATCTGTGACAGACACTGACCCAGTTTGCAAGCAATGAACAAACTATGAGTTGTTTCGGAGTGCACAGGAGTGAGAGTGCATGTTGACTTCTGGTTGCTCACTTGCTTCCAGTGCACTAAACACAACTTGGGTTGTGCTCTGTTATGTCCAAACCGGAACTCTGGGTTGTTGGGGGATAAACAACCCAGAGATAAAACCCATGGTTTGTTCTTGGGTTATATCTCTTGGTTGTTTCTCTCTCAACAACCAAGAGTTCCGGTTTAGACGTAAAAGAGAACAACCCAGGGACTGGAAGAGGGTGAGTGCTCTCTCACTTCCATGTGGTCTCAAACCATGGGCTGTTTAACTGTGCAAACTGGGTCCATCTTGAGTTTGTTCACAGGAGATGGCCAATAGGAACTCCAGATTGTTCCCTTTGTTCTCCAGTCCTTACGAAGTTTCTCTACTCTAATGTTTGAGATTCACAAACACTATTAGTTACAGAAATCCATAGATTTGGAGAAACCACATACAAAAAAGAAGAGTTCTTTAAATGTAACATTGCACTGGAAGTAAAGGTTTAGACATTTGAATATGATAGTCTGGAATTGAAACCTTTACACAAATTAATCCCATTCCAAAGGAAGAAAAAAATATGCTTATGCCATTTTCCCCTGCATTAGTATCTGTAGATTACCCATTCCGCGGACCTAATCAGTGGGATTGGGGAATGTGTTGAAGAGAACTATTTACTGAATACTGGTGTTACATTTGCCCTAATGGTGACTATTCTAAATATCTGTGACCTGTGAATACAGTCAGTCCTACAATTAAGCAGCAGGAAGAGGGCAAAGCACTGTCCTACTCAAAGGACCCACCCTACTATCTCCCTGACACCACTGTCATCTCCCTTTCTAGCTGCCTGCTTGCTCAGCCAGCTAGCTAACAGCTCGTAGCCGCCTGACGGCGTGGCTCCTCCTCCCTCTCCCGGCTCTGAGCTTTTGCCCCAACCATGGGATTCCTGTCTGTTATAATACTGTGCTGTTATGCTGTTAACACACAGCAAGACAAATTGGAAGGGGGAACCTTTCTTCAAAGAGGCGTTAAACAAGCACCTGAAAAAAATGCTAATTTCTAGCTATGCTTACATTGACATTCACTTCTAACTACAAGTTTCAGCTTTTGGTTAAAAAAAAATCAGACAAAGACTGGGTTCAGATGACACAATAATCAACAGTGGGTTAAATAGTCAATGGTGGGTTAAATAGTCAATAATTGGTTATTGTGTAATCTGTCAGGACTTTTTCACACCATGGTTGGTTATTCAGCCGAAATAATCAACGCAAATAATCAATGCTGTGCAGAGGACTGGGAGGGGGAGGGCAGAGATGTGTCAATCAAACACACAACACCTTTGACTAATGGTCAACTTGACACTGGCCTTAATCCACACCACTGTTGATTAAAATCATGTTGTGTGGGGAGTATCCCCTCAATAATCAACCATGGACTATTAACACAACACTGACTATTTTGTTGTCCAAATATAGCCAAAATCTCTCATCAGTCAGTCTACAGCATGAATAGTTTACAGAAAGTTTTCTTAGAAATACTTACAGCTAAACTTATACTTGACCATGGATTAAAAGCCCCCAAAGTACTGGATTTTATAGCTGAGATCATTATTGCCCATCAGAATCTGACATCCAGAAGTCACAACAGTTTCTGTTCAAGATGAGAAGTGATTAAGTTAACAAAAAGACAATCACTGGCAGCCTTACAAGAAAGGTAACTCTCCTGAATCAAGGACGAGAACTCTAATGCATCAGAATAAAAGAACTGTAATGAGATCTGTCTTAAGTTTAGTTACTTTCAAAAGAAAAAAAATGGTCTGATTTGATTTTAGGCATTTAACCCTCTGGAAGGAGATGAAGTATTCCCAGAACGCTTTCAAGACAGCACAGACACTCCATGCAAAATGGCAATATATGTTTTAGACATGCATCAAATAGTGAAATATAAATCTCAGCTTAACTTTCCAACAGCACTTTATCCACATGAGATCTGAATCTATTCTATCCTCATAAATGGTTACTGAAGCTAACTTGTTAATATAATCTAACCTGAAATAATTAAATAATATATATCACTATGCAAATTTTGAAACCTAGTTCAGAAGAATGGAAGTGTGAAGTATTGGGGAAACATCTGAAAAATTCAGAAGAAAACTTTTTGGGGGTTCCCCCATTTCTTTTCCTCAATGATATTTTTTTTTTAAAAAAAAATCCAACAGAAACATTTTAAATTTGGGGGAAAACTCAAATTAAATATTTTCTTTTTAGAATGTGTAAAAAAAATTTTAAGAGAAGTCTTTACTCACTCAAAATGTGTAGTGAGACAAACTACTTCATTAGAGAATGTTGTATACTGTAGATGTATCTGATGTTTAAATCCATCGAGAGCCTTTCTTGGTTTTCAATTGCTGCTTCACTTCTTTGATGATCTTTGATCAAGTGATTTCTATAATCAACTTTCTTCCTATTTCTCAATTGCAAAAAACTGTGGTTGGGTAGAAAAGAGTGCAGCATTTTGCAGCTCCTTCTTATATTGGGTGTTAGGACAAACTGGAATGTCTACACCTTCACCCTGCAATGTAGGACACACTGAAAGACAGCATTTTATCTCTATTCCTCAAAGGTAGGCCCACCAC
Organism: Anniella stebbinsi; assembly: GCA_029215795.1. Lineage (NCBI taxonomy): Eukaryota > Metazoa > Chordata > Lepidosauria > Squamata > Anniellidae > Anniella > Anniella stebbinsi. Next base: position 56,016,115 of record JARDYH010000003.1, read on the forward strand.
CACTCCTGTGTCTCTTTAATATCCTGCTCACAGGTGAAAACAGGAGCTTCCTTTAAACTCCTTAACAAACTCATTCGCGTCTTTGACAAAAAGTCCAGCACAAGGGTAGTCCAACTCCCAAGCTAGGCAAGATAATCAAATCATCTCCAGTTTACAATCCAATGTATTTATTAAAGAACCAAGTAGAAATAATGGCTTGTTTTAAAAAACAATGAAACATTGAACTAACTCACTAAAACTGATAAATATCAGAATCTGATGAGACCTTTTTCAGAACAAATTGTGAAATTCCAGGACAACAATGATTGTGGGGGGGAGCTTAAACCTTCCTTTTCTGAAGCACCACAGTTCCGATCTGAATTGGGGTTGCACACATTTGCAGACAAAATTAGTCCACATAGATCCACTATGCATGCTTAGTTGGGCCCTAAGAGTAACTCACCAAACCAGATTACACAGAAAACACATACCTTGTTTTAGGGTTATCTGAGGGTTGGCTACCTACGACACTGTGTCCACACAACATGGCAAACCACGTCAGAGAGGGGTGCCCACAGGCACTATGCAAAAAAGCAACCTATGGGCATCCGGCATGACAAGATAGCCCCTGTAGTTAAATCATGCCACAGTTGGCTGTCCTGTTGTATGTGAACCAGGTGAGACACATATGTTCCTGGTTCTGGGGCGCTCCCAACAAGGAAAATCCAAACTGAATTGCTGGAGTCAAGCATCCTTCAGGTGATTTCTACTGTGATTCTTTTATATATGAGGTTATTTTATTGTAGGTGAAGCTGGAGTGTCAGGCTGGAACGTAGAGAGATTAAAATTTGGGTGCTTATCAGTGTCTTTGTTCAGAGGCCTTTCAAGCTAGGGAGACAGGGAAGGTTTGGTTCCTCACAGGTATATTAGCAATCCCATGGTCCCTAGACAGTATCCTGCTGGTTTTGAAGTAGAAGTCATATAAACCTGAAAAATGTCTAGGATGGTAACATTAGCCAAATTGAGACCTGAAATGTGGGCATCCTTTTTTAAAGAATCATATCAAATAAAGAACCAAATTAACCCACAATTTACTTTGTACATTAGGAGAATGCAGCAAGTACAATCAAAATAAATCATTTGTGGATGAAACCAGGATATGACTACTGAAGGACTGTAAAAATAAAAGTTTCCAACTTTGATTACAGAGTCCTCACAAAGTTCTTGTTCCTCCACAGGATCTTAGGCAGTTCTGGGCCCCTTTGGGAATGCAAAATTATGCATGCTTAATAGAGGATTCTGAGGATAGAACCTTCCAGTTCCTTCAACAACATGTTTCTCTAGGGACCTGGAAAGCTCTCACAACTAGGAGCCTTTCTGGCCTCCTCCAGCTTCTCTTGCTCCATAACTAGGCCTAAACTATTAGATTTTAATAATGTGATTTTATTTTGTATTCTCTATCCTTCTGTAATATCTATTTCTGTCTGGAACGGAGAAATAAAATATATGTTCCCTATAGTGCCAAAAACTTCCAATGCCTCTATTGCATAGTATGCTAAAACTCCCTACATCCCGTGTCTTGGCTCCCTGGAAAAACTTAAGTCTCTTGCTGAGCATAGGCTGAGTCCCAGGGTGTTAACAAAGTTTTCTGTATGACAAGTCATGGTTTGTTAACCACAAACAATCCACAAATAAAACCAATGGTTTGTTGCTGGGTTGTGAACTAAGTTGTTCATGTTTAACAAACATGGTTTGTTAGCATGACTGGGTTTGCACAATAAAACAACCCACAGTTCAACAACAAGCCATGGTTCAGTGACAACCCACACTCAACCCATGCTCAACCTTGAGTGTGGGTTCTCTTGTTGTGTGAACTCAGTCTATATATCCCAACAACAGGGCAATGGAACCACTCTGACAATTGGCTATTGCCTGTCACGTTCATTAGCAACACCACAGCAACAGTCATTCCCTAACAATTAAGTCCACTGTGCAGAAAAAATATCTCTTTGTATTCTTAACACAATGTAGTTATTGATTCATCATCATCATGATAAGCAACAGCAGTACTTTTAAGGTATTCCAAATGTTTCACATAATTATAACCTTACAAAACCCTGAAGGTAAGTCAGTATTATCATTTCCATATAGCAGATGTGAGGCTTAGGCTGAGAAAGAATGTGGCCTTTTGAAAGTCACCAGATGATTTCATGGCAGAAGTTTCCGGATTCATAGGTCAATCTCTTAGCTAAAACGCTAGAAAAGTTGTAGTCAGCACTTACTAAAAACACCCATAGAATTATATATTATAATTTGATAACTACGTATCCTGCATGTTTTCATTCATTTTCATCAAAGTCCTAGAAAAGATGCCTTTGTTTTCACCATCCACAACATTCTATTTTAAGAAAACAAATTATGGTTGTAAATCAAAACAGTCAGTTCCTACTATGGCAATATTTAGAAAATGTACAGTTGGCACTCAAAAACTGTTTGGTAGTCCCCAAAATCGTATTTCTACTAAGTGAAATGGACAGAAGTACTATCTACTTTATACTTCACTTAACTCTACACCAAAGTATTTATCTGGTTCTTTTATCAATAATACTAGTATGCTGCGAAAGATGACACTCGTCAATTAATATGCAAGTAAAGGTATTTATATGCTACCTTTCAGGCCTAAAAAGGGTTTCCAAAGCATAGTTATACTATATAAAGCTTAAGATAATGTCTTCTTGTACAGAAATAACAAGTTGGCATATTAGACTGTTCATCTTACCCCTACATCTAGAACAATATTGTTTCATAATATAGAGAAGACTTACACTGGAGAATTATATTGCTATTTTTCTCTGATAGAAGAAGTAGATGGCTATTAGCCTTAATGACTGTCATGTATAGTTTTGGGCAACACTTTGTCTACAGACAATTCATTGCTTGTACATTTGAAAAACTGAATACACCATTCAGTCACTTATCTACAATGATTGCCAATATGTGTATGAACTAGTATGCATATCTACTTTTAATGTGTGTAATGCTGAAGCTACTTTAAAACATGGATAGTTTATGGAAGCAAATGAACCAAATACACAAACTTTCAAGCTACAGCTTTGTACCTCCACGGACTGCAAAAAGGGCAAGAACCCATAAAAATGTGTTAACAAATACAGTGTTTTGCAAGGCAATAGAATTTCAAGTACATGCACAGTGGCTGGTAGACTAATTTACAGGAATCTGCCAAGATGCTCAGCAACAGCCTAAGGTAACTAGAACGAATCTGGCATATACAAATCAAGACAATTTGCCACACACAAGCTACCCTTATTGCTTGGACATGCCAACTTTCAAGAGGCCCCAAAAGCATACTATACGTAATGTAAAAAAAATAAGAAGCTAGTTATTTTTCCCCATATGAGTACAGTATCTCAGAGTGTTTGCCCTTGTAGCTTGCTGCTAGAACCACCATTGATAAGTTTATACTTAATCAACACTACTTTAGTATTAAGTTATTGCTGGAAGATCCGGGAGTACTTTACTGCTAGTTCTTATAGGATAAGCTGTGAATTATATAGAAGCAGTGGTGGCTTAAATCTGCATTTCAATGGCAATATCCTCTATTCACCTTTAATCAATGAAAAGCAAAATGGAAGAGTCACTTTTTTCCTTCTCAGATTGGGCACAAATTAGACAGAGACAGCAGCAGTTTTTTCCTCATTGAAATTACTGGGCCAGCAGTAGATCCCAACCCCATATAAACAAGCCTTCCTTGGTTGACCACCCTCAGTTTTATTGGCACTCCATTATTTAAAGAATAATTTTAATATAATGTTTCTTCTTTTTATCTTTTATTCATTTTATCTTTTGTTGTTCACTGCTCAAGGAACTGTCTAGCTGTGGAGTGGTATACAAATGTTGTAAATAAATAAATAAATAAATAAATAAATACACAGTCTTTAAAATACCCAGCCCTCAGGCTTGATAGGTCTTTAAAATTAAACCAACACTATGAATTGTGCCAGGAAATGGGGAGGAAGCCAGGGAAGTCATTTTTTAAAAAATTGTGGTGCACTCTAACTGATCAGTCCCAGTCAGTAACGTAGCTACAGATTTTCTGAATCAATTAGTTTCCAAATAGTTTTCAAGGGCTTCAACACACTGCAGTAGTCTCTGGTGTCACTATGGCATAGATGACAGTAACAGCAGCTAAAAGGTGTTATCTTCCACAGAAACCATTTGGGCATCAAATATAACGGCCAGATCAGCACTCCTAAGCTACAAACTTGATCCTTTTGAAGGACTGAAATCCCATTCGGAACAGGCAAAATAACAATTCCCTGGTCAAACTATCAACCAACAGCACCAACCTCTATGTATAATGTGGTCTATAAATGACTTTGTGTAAAAATCACTATGCCTAGAAAGCATACTGACTGAAGGACCACATTTTACAAGAAAGATATTTAGAAAAGTATATTTTCATAATGATCCACTGTTACTCTACTACCATGCTCAATCACCTTAACAATTCTAAGTTTCTTTCTCCTAATTAAGAACACGTAATGTTTTTCTTTTAACTTTTGACACCATTAGCTTATGTTTTCCTTTTAACTTTTGACACCATTAGCTTATTTTGCAAGAAGCAGGCTTCTCCCCCCGCCCCATAATAAGTCTATGACTCACATCACATTTTCATGACAAATGCTTATGCAGGACAAATTGCAGACAGATATGAAACTACAAAGTGATAAAACTAGAGTTAGTGCAATCTCATGTTAACAAGCTTCTGTGTAACTACTTTGACTTTAACGTGGTACTGTACGCAACATATCAATTAAGAGAGGAAAAAAGAAATGCCATTTCACACTTATTAAAAATGCATAAAACGCCCACTTGTAACAGTTCAATTAATGTATCTCCTGCCACACCATTAGCTGCAAGGCTAAGAATGATGCTACTCAGCAGGCAAGTGCTTTAATGAAGGAGACCCTGAATGCCAGGGAGGAACACCTAGGGTTTAAAATCAGAAAACACTTGTGATCAAAAAAAGAGCTGCTGAGTAATATGTTTTCAGGATCTTGGTCCCATGTGTTCCCTAAGAGGATGGGTATAATAACACAGTGTGAAATATTCCAGCATGTGAGAGAAAAGTGTTAACAAAAACAATGAAAGAGAACATATATTTTTAGGCTTGGGTTGGCAGAACTGCAAAGTAAGCTTCAGGTCAGTCACTTCAATAAGTAGTGTGTGTGTGCATGTGTAAAAAAATTAATGCTGAATACATTTTGTTTTGTAGCTAATGAAAGTCCAGACATTAATGTGATCAAATTAACTTAGCTTGAGGGATGACTAATGGAAGTGAGACCTAATATGTTGAGTGCACACACACAATCTGGAAACAACTGAGCAAAACATTTATTTTCAAGTGGACCACAGCCATACCAATTGGACTGTTGTTTAAGACTAGGGGGCAGTCTAAACATACAGAAAGCCTGGGGGTGGGCATGCAGTACTGATTATATGATGCCGCTGCAATCGCGCACCCACCCCAGGGCTTTCCAATGAAGCCACAGAGAAAAAAAGTCAGGGACTTACCCTGACTTTTTTCTCCGAAGCGAGGTAAAGACATGCAAGACAGCATCAAGACAGCCTCAAAGCCTCGCTCCGGAGTCACAGCAGAGGCGTGGCTGAGTGGTGCCTGGTGGAAGGTGATCTGTGATTGGTCATCTTCCACCAGGAAGAGGGCGGGAGCGCCTAAGGTCCCTGGATGGCCACCCAGAAACTCCGCACTCCCTCCTTGGCAACAGCATTACCCAACGCCACCCCAGAAAAGGCAAAGCACGGGGTTTTCGAGGGAAGCAACACCAGCCCAGAACCGTGAAGGCGGCCCCTAAGCTAAAAATAACTAGCCTATTTTATCTATTAAATTAATATTTAATAAACATTGGCTTGAAACAAAGGTAAGTAACCTTAGAAGAGTACACAGAAAAAATCCTGCAGCTACCTATCTCCTTGGAAAATGTCTTAGGGTGTCTGGAGGCTCTCTTGAACAAATGTGGGATGGGTGCAAGGGGCTTCTGGGAGAGGGAGAAATCCCCACAAATGAGCTTCAGGGAGCATGAGGGGATGAGAAACTTTCCTTCCATTAACTTCCTTAAGGCTGGAATCCTAAACACACTTACCTGGGACTAATCCCCATAGGATACCACTGTAAGTGAACATATATTAGGATCCACGCCATTAGCTTTAGTATTCCTTAAAATGACATCTGCAGCTTCTCTTCCTATTTACAAGCTCTGTTTTGTCTTGAAAACTTACCTAATTTTGGCAGGGAATAGGGCACTTTGAAGTAGTCTTCATAAAACTCAATTAGTCTCCGGGTAATGTTTAGAGCATAGTCCCCAGATCCTCTTCTGATGGCATCAGGTCTTGCATACAATCGGACCTAAGTGGAAAGCAAAACAAAGTAAAGGATTGGTCATCACTGCAAAGCTGAAATAGTCCAAGGCTGAGAGGTCTTTCTCTCTTTTAGATTTTTTCTCTCTGAATCCTAATATGAGCAGGATAGATGGCTTGGCTTAAAGAACAAACTTTCACAATTAAAAGTAACAACGCTGAGAGTGGCACCAACCCAGAACTGTAGCTGCATAAGAAGCCAAATACACAGATTTTAAATACAACTCACATCAAATATGAATATTCAACACAATTGCTTACATGTGTTTTCTGGAGATACGATAGCACAATGGATTAGTATAATGGTTCTTTGCCTACTTTAAATGTAGAGAAGCTGAGGTGGCTCTGAAGGGGAGAAGTTCATGGTAAGTTAAAAGCACTTTCCATCAAGCTCTGAACATATTAGGAGACTGGGTAAGTAATATAATAATTCATCCACCCGTCTTTATACTAGCACTGACAGCTTTTTTGATGAGCAAAATAAGCCCTGAAAAACAACCATTTATAAGCTTACTCATGTACGCAAACAATTAACATTCCTGAAGCCCATCCATGACTGCTCCAGGCCCCAAGTTCTATTTTCAAAATGAAGTAAGTGTATTAAAGCTGTTCATACTTCTTATACAATTTAGATGTTGATACTGCATTCAGCAGAAAACATTTCAGCTGTCTTCCTGAATGAATCACCAAAATGAAACAGCTATTTCTTCATTTAGTGGGTGTGGGTGTGGGTATCAGTCTTCATTGCTTTTGTAGCATGGGCCTGTTACTTACAAAGGCACAAAGCACTACACCAGAATTCTTTGGAACCCCACTCATGAGCAAGGGTGCTGGTGGCTGATCGCACCGCTTGGCTCCTCCTGCAAACAGGATTCTCTACAAATCCTGGCTTGTTAGAAGAGCAATTAGCTAGGAGTAACGGTAATGCTAAACATTTCCCCCTGGTAAGTTTCTAGTTAATTTAGCTGCTCCCACTTGGAGGACCCAAGCAAGAGTGATTGGGCTGCATGCACAAGGAAGCTTGATCATGAATGACAAGCCAGAATTCTGCAACTGGGCCACACTGAGAATCTCAGCAAAAGTTTTCTCATTGTACCTCATACAGCAAACTGGTACTGGATCCAGATTTAGGCACACGCAAACTGGGCTGGTGGAAACATGTACAGGCCATTTCTGATTCACACTGCTCCCTAAAACTAGGATTACATAGGGGTGAAAAGTATACCACAAGTCCAAAATTTTGAAGTTGTACTTCCTGAGTGCTTGCTACTGTCAGGTACCGCTAGGCCTCTGGCCTAGTGGATGGAAAGTTGAAGAATTGGGAATTGTTTTGAGAAAGTCTGTTTCTCTGTAAGCTTATCATCTGTCTCTGTTTCTCATGGGAAGTGCTAGCTGAGGCCTTGAGTTAGATAGTTTCCCTGGGAACAAAGAATGTTTGGAAAAGGTGGGGGCTCTCTTGCAAGCTGTCACTCACATTGTGGCATCATCAAGAGGAGGTTGAACTGTGCCACCCTGTTGGCACATGAGTTTGGTTTACAGGTCTGAGGACCTGTCTGTCAAGCCAGGACTCCAGTCTATAAAAGGGATGAGCAAAGGGGAAGGATCGTTGCTAGAGATCATCGTTTCTGGTAGATCTCTAGTAATAAATGTTAAACTAACGTATTCTTACATAGTTTAGATTAGATCCAGTGGGTTAGGTTTAGTGAAAGTTCCCAATTCTCCCACCCTTGGTAGAATTTGCACAAAATTTGAAGACATCCATTTTTCTTGAAGGCATTAAGACAGAGGTCTCAGCCAGATTTTTGAGTTTTCGCTATAACAAGTTTCCAAAAATACATGTCAAAAGGTCTGTATGCAACAGGGAACATCTACAGGTCAGACAGAATTACCCAACTCATTACTGTAAACAAGTATCACTGAAGGGTCAAGATCTACATGGCCATATTGTTCTCTCTAGTACTTGGAAATACCAGAATGGGGAATGGAGGAAACAAAATAATTTGCCTACAGCTTTTCCTGGAGTGCTGAAATTACTTTAAAAAAAACCCATCATGGTTCATCTTCAAATTTGAATTGTAGAATACTTGCCTATTTCTAAGGTAATGTGAAATAGAAAACAATATAATTAGCCTAATGATTCATGTAATATAATGGGTTTTCCTGCCTTCAGATTATTTTTCTTAGTTTTCTATACTTGCAGTAATAAACTGATACATAGTCTCTATCATTTTATCCACACACAGAGCAATCCTAGTGATGGGAGCGAGGATATCTGAAGGCAGAATAACTGGCTTTTTCGAAGCCCTGACAAGTTCATACTTGCAGGGCGGAAGGGAGGAAGGAGCTGCATTTTTCCTTTTCTCCCTCCTTTTCCAAGTTCCCTACTTAAATAGTTTCCGTCCCACTGGTTCCAATGGCAAGGAAATGATCTACCCCAGCTCTAGGGCTGGCATAGTTCTTCCCTCGTTCTGGGGGGCGCATCGGGGACACAGGAGAGCTATAAATCCTGTGCACCCAGGGACCTTAGGATTGCAGCATTTAGAGAAAGAGGTATGTTAAGGGATAGACAAAATAGTAACCCCTAAAACTCTGATTCAAATCTAACATGAAACCACACAGTAGATTACTTTTTTAAAAAAAGTAGCTAACAGTATCGTATTTCATGAAATACTGATACATACTTCTACACAGTTACTGTGGTGATTGAGTTGAATAAATAAAAACAATCCGCTCACCAGGAGTTTGGTTGATCATATTCAAAGAAGCATTGTAATCTAATTCCATGAGTTTGTGTGCACCAATACATTCTGTATTAATTTCAACTTAATGTACGCTTAACTCTAATTTCATTTGTGGATCAATATGTATAACTGTAACATTGAATTCTGGTGTAGAAAATTTAGAAGAAGGTTTATGAACTTCAAATTATGTCATTTTACAGTGCATTCTACCATAATTTCAGAAATTCAAGGAAGTTCTGGGGAAAGGTATATCCGTCTCCATAGATTCAAGTCATAAGCTTGGATTCCCACATGTTCAGGCTAAGAGTTATTATTAATCACATGAGTGGCGATAGCCTTACCTCCAAAGCTGACCAAAAAAGGGTGCCTTGCAGTCTGTCCTACTTCACATGGCTGGAAGGGCAAGCTCCCTGCCAGCCAGGTGAAGTAGCAGCCTTATTAAGCTGAGGTACGATCATCTGAATATGACTATTCTTTTGTATGTGTGTGTGTGTGTGTGTGTGTGTGTGTGTGTGTGTGTGTAAAGACATCCCTAGACAGTTCCATTGATTTTGTTCCGTATTAGCAAAGTTAACTGTATCTTTATGCCAGAGGTGCAAAAAGTGTTTCCCGCCCACCTCCCCAGGCGACAGTCTGCCCCCATGCAGCTCAGTCTGGTGGCTCTCCAACCCCCGCATCTGCCACCACTGAAAAAAATGCAATAACACTAAAAAAATATGGGGAAAATACTCTAGGAACAGGCTGTATGGTTTCTGTCATAGAAGCCTCATTCCTAGAATGTCCCAGAACACCCTAGGAAGCAGTGGTCGAGGATCCTGCCTGCTTCCTAGGACACTTTGGGAACACTCTAGGAATGTGGCTGTTTTGTTAGGAACTATAGAGCCCGTTCCTCTAACCTGGGGGTAAAGCTACATCCTGCCTATTTCTCATCTGAAGCAGTGATCAATAAAGCGACAATTGAGTCAGAGTGAGTACAGTGGGGAGGAGGCTGCAGCAATCCATGTGTGAGAGTATGTGAGTGTGCGGGTGTATGTAAATGAGTGAGAGAGTTGCATGTGCATTTGTGTGCGTGTGTACCTAGGTGTGCACTCATGTGTGGCTCACCACCCCAACATAACACCCAACATGTCCTTTGGTTCTGAAAGGTTGTGACTGCTGCCTTATCCCTTCCCTTCCCCTTCCTTTTCTTCTATCTATTTTCCATTCCATGATTTCAGTGTCTACATTCCCTAGTGAGCCTATCTGACCAATTACTTTTCCCCCTTTTGCTTGTCCATTATACAATTTCCATAAATGTGAAAAGAAGATACTATTGTGGTCCTTTAAAAGTTGCTGCAACTTCTCATCTCTCAGACTGGTTTCATTATGGAAGTTAGGGAATCAAATGGCCGATTCACACATAACAAAGTCATCTGAAAAATGCTGACTTCATGAAATTAGTATTTCTTGTGAATGCAGTCTCACATGATGACAGCTAGTATTTATCATGAACGAGTAAAAGGCTGAAAACTAACAAGCTCCCAAATATGGTAAATACTAGCTTTTGCTACAGGGAGCACATTGACAAGAAATATTCATCAAGTGAAACAGCTGAGGTAAAAATCCTCTTATGATGGCATTGCCACATCAAAACATCACATGTGAATAGGATGAAAAACAAGCTCCCAAGTGGAACCTCAGCTACTCTCTATAATGCTACTTATTTAACGAGGCACAGCAGTGGTCCCCTCCACAAGGATTCGCTTTTGCGCCCGGTTAGGCGATTATGCTCACTATCCCTGAAGCGCCTTTACGCCTAATACCTCTGCACGAGAGGCGGCGACAAAAGGCGCTTCCCTCCCCTCCCCGCCGCTCCCCAGCTGTCTGGCTGGTAGGCTGTGGGCAGCAGGCGAGTGCTCCTCCTCCTCCTCGCCTTCCTTTACCCCCTCTTCTTCCTCCTCCTCCTCCCGCCGGGCCCCCCGCCGCGGGTGCCGAGCAGGAGGCGCCCCTCTTGCGGGGAAGGAGTCGCAGGCGGGCGGGCAGGCGCCCGCCCAGAGACGAAGCAGCCGTGCTGCCCACAGCCTACCAGCCAGACAGCTGGGGAGCGGCGGGGAGGGGAGGGAAGCGCCTTTTGACAGCCTGATCCCCTCAGCAGGAGCCAGAGGACAGTGGAGAGAGAGGGGTGCGTGAGAGCTACTGGACGCTGCCAGGCACCTTTGGCTGCCTTGGAAATGTGGCTGCTTTCGTGACTGGAGGGAAACTGGCTGGCGACTGGGGGCTGAGGCGGTGGAGGAGGAGATGCAAACGGGATGGGAAGCTGCTACCGCCGCCGCCGCTCCTCGCGAGTTGCGGCGGGCTCGAGCTGCTGAACTGTCCCTTCCTCATGCTGCTCCGGCGAGTGGAAGGAACAGTTTAGCAGCTCGAGCCAGCCGCAACTCGTGAGGAGCGGCGGCGGCGGCAGCAGCAGCTTCCCATCAAAATGCGCTTTAATGGACGGAGCAAAAAAACCTCGCTATTTAACGCGCATTTGATAATGCTCACAATCGGGGAGATAACGCGCCTCTACACCCCATTTGCGCTCCTCTCTTGTAGAGATAATTTTTTAATGAGACTTGAAAGAGCTTTAAATCGCTCTTGTTGTAGAGGTAATTTTTTTAATGCACCTTGAAAGAGCTTTAAATCGCTCTTGTAGAGGCAGCCAGTGCCTCTTTAGTTAAGCTCGGATAGGAAAAAACACGTTCTACCATTCTAAACCAGTAATTGGGGGGAGGGGGGTCATTCTAACATCCATAAAATAAAATCCACCAATCTTCCTGAAATTTACAAGTGTCAGAAATAAATGTTGGTTTTACATAACATGAACATTTCAAGAAGATTGGTGAAAGACTGAGGAAAGGAGGGCAGTTTAAAGTAGAAAATAAAAGAATTTCTCTCACACACAGAGTATATGCTGAGACTGGGCTGGTGATGGTTTTTGTCTAGGTCTCCTTACAAAATAACAGGTTAATTGATTAAAATTCCAACAATGTCCTCTTCCTTTTACCTTAGAGTTGATAGAATAGGTGTTATTTTCTTAAAATTCCCTTTAATTTGTTTTTAAATACGATTTATGAGCTTTCATGGAAGCAAATGGAGCGCCCTCATAGCTGCATGCATGCTGAGTGGCGTCTCTCCCTCCCTCCCTGCTCTAACCTGGTCATTCCCTGCCTGGCTGCTGCTGCCGCCATTTCACTCACTCCCTGGACTCATCCGGACTTACAGCCGTCCACCACATGGCCCGGCATCTGCAGCCTAGAGGTGAGAGGGAGGAGAGAACTTTTTTGAAGCACAATGGTGCACAATCAGAGGGGGGCAGCAAGTTTCTTTCCAGGGCTCCTCCATTGCAGCCTCAAAAAATGCCTCTCGTTCAGCAAGAGAGACTTTCTTTGGAAGCCCAATGCCTCATGCTGGGGAGGGTGGGGGTTGGTAGAGGAAATAAGAAAGCAGCCTCTGATAGGCTGGTTTAGAATAAGCATGTGAAAGAGATGGCAGGAAAGAGGTGGAGTCGCCAAGAAGGGGCTGCTCTGCAGCTTCCTCTTGGTTCCCAGTTGAATTCAGGACACTCCACATGGCAAGATGCACAAGTCTGGACATGTTGAGGGGATAGATCCCTCCTTAAGGTAGGAATGAGGAGATGACCACCCCCCTGAAAAGTGTTCTTGTCTGGGATCTGATTTGTGTCATTTTTGTATCTTGGATTTTATTTGGGGAGGGGAGGGAGAGACCTAGAGTAATTGTCTTTTTTTCTCTACTTTTGTACTGCACGAACGAACAGAACTGCTGATATTTCTTTCTTTCATTAAGGACATTGGGGTAGATGGGTACTCCTCCCTGGCAGAGTACTGGAACAGATGCCCTTGTAGTACCTTCCTTGATTCTTGGGCTATTCATTATGTCATGGGGCTGGCGCATGTCTAGAGCCACAGGTGCAAGATGACTACACATCTCGAGCCACTTTAAATACTTTGTCATCTGGATTAAAATTATAAAACTGTTAAAGTCTGTATTGTCTTGTGTGGCTCTAGAAGAGATTACACACATACCAGGGCTATGGCATAATAGAGAGTGCAACCGTTTACTGGTACCATGATACTTTTCATCTGCTTTAGTGATTGGATTGGATTAGATTAAGAAAACAGAATCAGCATATTTTACAATTTAACATCTCTTAGGTGCTGAACTCCTTATTAGGGTGGGTTAAGAAAGACATACAGATGGATTTTCCTTCACCTTTTCAATGTATGTTCAAGGGCAAAGCAGAGATGATAATCTAACACTTACTGTAAATAGTTACAAATAAATAACTTCTTAAATATTGGAATAATTGAAATGGAGCAGGAGGTTGTGATCTTATTGAGGTGCCATCTTTTGACTTGGCTTTTGTTGTTGTTTGAGGGGTAAATATCCACTAGCATTGAAAGAAAAAGCAGGGTTTGGTCTTGTTCGCTTGTGTTGAAGCTTTCTGAGCTGTTCAGATTTCAGCTCTAGCATGGTAATGCCTGCTCTTGAATACATTCAAGGCTTAATTTGCAAAATTGCTTGGTATTTTAAGAGCATTTGTTGTGATCATTTTCTTTTTATATCACATGACTATAACAATGTTATCAACTCAGTACCACTCACCTACTTTCTTTTGAAGTAAGGATTTATTTTATTTTTTGCCTTTAGCATAAATATCTGCTGGTCCATAAGCCCATTTAAATGTTTCTTATAATAGCCATTCCTGTCTATCAGCCTCTTCCCAACCTGGTGCCCTCCATATGTGCTAAACTGAAGCTCCCATAATTCCCAGCCAGCATGCTGGATGGGAATTCTGGGAGATGTAGTCCAATACACCTGGAGGGAACCAGGTTGAAGAAGGCTGCTGTAGAACTAGTGCTCTAGTGAAGCTGGCTAGAGATCTAGGTGCTTCTGAGTTATAGTCACAAGTGGCATGAAAGTAGGGCTTTGAGGTGGGTCTGTCTTCTTTTCTTGCCATCCTCCCTAAATTGTGCATGTTTACTGTAGAAAGTGGTTACTAGATGATGATGAACATTTAGTCAACATTTCAAGTTTCAAAGTGCGAGATGTGTGTGAGAGAAAAATATTGGGCAGACCTTGTATCTGGTAAGGATATAGAACAGCGTTCCCCCATCCTGCTGCCCTCCAGATGTTTGAGATTACATGTCCCAGCATTCCTGACCATGGGACATACTGACTTGCAATGATGGGAGTTGTGGTACAACACCTTTGGAGGGCACCAGGTTGGGGAAGGGCTGCTCTAAACAAAAAAAGAGATGTAGGTGACCCTAAGTTGTTTGTCATCAGTTTTCCACAACCCCACAGTTACCTCTGCATATCATATTCTTCATCCTGTCCTCATGATTTATCTGCTTTAGAAGAATGAGAATTTCACTTGCTCTTTCTGCCTCCTTAGGGAGGATGTGGCATTAAGGCTCGTGACCCTTAACTCCCAATTTCCCTGCTTTTTGGTGCTTGGTTGAAAACTGTAGAGCCTTAACACTGTTTTGTAAACTGTAGGTTTTTTTGTTTAATGATGTAGAGCCAAGTAATTGCTATGCAATAAACAGGGAGAACATGCATGACAAGGAGTGGATTAATGACAAATGCCCTACAATTCAGCTGAATTAAAAATTGCAAGTCAGGTTACTAGAAAATACAGACACAGGCAAAGATCAACAATAAACCACGGGATAACCCAAGAACAAATAGATAAGATCAATACCAGAGAATATATGAACTTGTCAGCACACATTTCAGAATGCAAGAAAAATAATGTTTACTATATTTTTACAGCTAAATTAAGTTTGACTGACAACAATATGCAATTATTTCTCATATCCCTGCAGGCTGTTTGATATTTAAACTAAGGGCTTAATTCTATATTAGTTTCATTTCAGTAAAATTAGACCCAGGATGATTTTAAATTGTTTTGCACAGTTGGATCTAAGTCAAGGAAAACATAATTCCCATACAGTCTGCTTTCAGTTTTAAACAATATAAACAAACTTCCCATAATACAGAATAATTCATGCAAGCTGTCATTGAAGCAAGAACACATCGGAAGGAGATGAGTATCGGTTAAATTGCTAGAGCCACAAAAATCCAGACAGCCCCACTAGGAAAAGATGTTTTATAGATGGCTGCTATTGTTTATAAATTAACAAAAAAGTAACTAAGATTGGGCAAAATCTACCAAAACTTTCTACTGGATAGGCCAATTGAAATGAATAGAAAGTTATGTACACGTGTACAAACAACATTCATGTCTTTGGCAGTGGACAGGTGAGGTGTGGCTTAATTCTTCTGGATCAATCAATATCCACCATCCACCATCCACCATGGTAAACTTCTGGTTGGGGAGATGCACGCATAGTATTTTGGTTGTTCTACTCCTATCTGGAGGCTGTATTATAAAAGTGGTGCTGGAGGACTATGTTATGGAGAAACTACCATAACATTACACTATGGCAGTCTTCTCCCCCTTCAGATGTGTTGGACTACAATTCTGCTGACTGAGAAAGATGGGTGTTGTAGTTCACCTCAACTGGAGGGCACCAAGTTGGGGATAGATGCATTATGCAGAGTTCCATCTTCTTTATTCTAGTTAATTAAGTCACTGAGTGAGGTCATCTGGGGGTTTGGAGTTCAGCATCATCTATATGCAGACAACACTTAACTCTTATCTCTCCTTCCCATCTGATTCAGACCATAGCCCAAATACACAGGTATACATCTGCCTCACACACAGGGCTAAAATGGGGGTGAGACATATGCAAATACACCCAGCCCTAAGCACCCCACACACCTGAATAGCTCAGAGACCTTTGCACATTGATGGTAAAGGGGCTTGTCAGGATTCCTGCCTTATCAGGGTTCCCAGTCCCAGGAGCTGTGTAAGCATGCTCAGCTGAACATGCTTACAAGCCCCTTTGCGGACCTTTGCACTTAACGTGTGAAGGTCTCTGAGCTAGCCAGGCACATGGGACACTTTAGGATGGGGAATGCGTGCTCACACATATCCCACTCCCAGCTCTCATTCTCTACACATAATGAAGGAACAGGGATTAAATCACAAATAGCTGTATAGGTTTAAACAGCTGCATAGGGTTTAAATCATAAGAACATTCATAAGAAGAGCCCACCTAGATCAGACCACATATCCATCTATGTCCAGTGTCCTGTTTCCCAGAGCAGCCAACCAATTGTCTTCATGCCCTGTTTGTGGACTTTCCAGGGGCAATGGCCCTCTGCTGTTGCTTTCTAGCAACATTTAGCAGCATATGGCTACCAACTCAGGAAGTCATGATAATTAGTAGCAGTGGATAGACATATCCTCCAAGAATTTATCTAATCACCTTTTAAACCCAGCTAAGCTAATGGCCACGAGAGCAAATTCCATAAATTATTTATGTTTTGTGAAGTATTAAGTTGTCTGAGTGACTATGTCACTCTGAGCAATAGTTAAGATTTAGGTTCAGCTAAAAGAAGTTAGTAAATGAAATTAGCAAGGGCTTGGATCCAGATTTAGTCAAACTCAGAGTAACCCATTTAAATCAATGTGACTTCAGTTAGTCATGAGTCTACTCTATAAATTAAGAAGAAAAGGGGGATTCAATAAAAGAACACGAACAGTATGCCTTTTTAATTAGGTGCATTATCTAATAAAAAATAAGAAGTGGACTGTGAACAACAGTAGATTATGAAGTACAATTTAGAGAAGAACTCTCTTCACCTGATTACCTGAAAAACTGCCTGTCTGTTCAGACCTTAATGGGCAAAAATAAAATGTAACAACAATGTTCTTCTGAATGCACATTAAGGGTCAAACCTCCTGGGACTAATGCCACTTCCAAATGAGGAATCATATGACTCAATGCTTTCCCCCTCTTAAAAACTTTCCATATAGAAATCTAGCATGTCACAAAGAATGTCTCTAAGCTTCTCCCTGACATGCTATTTTTTTATATTCATGGATATATTTTTAATGTGAGGAAGCATTCTAACATTTGGCTCACACTGCATTCTGATGAGATATAACCCCAGGATAACCATACCACCTCTTTTCTCTGATCACCTACAAACGCCATGTCCAATTTTCTCCTGAAAGTCAAAAGATAGCACTTATAACTCTGATTTCCAAATTGCTTCCTCTCACAATACTAGTGTAAAGCCCGCGTCACCATGGGTTCTAGTACTCTGAGGGTGAAACATACTGTTCCTTGACTCTCGCTATATCAATCCTCCAGAAGCTGTATGGAGATTAGGGATGTGCACTGGATCGGACCCGATCCACGATCCGAGTCCGGTCCAGTGGGAAATCGGATAAATTATCCGATTTCCGATCCCGCAGCTGGATCGGCCGATCCAATCCGAACCGGTCCGAAAAAGCTCCGAACCGGTTCGGCGGATCGGCGGATCGGCGGGCGCCCACTGGCGCCCACCGCCGCTTCCATTGGCGGGCGCCAGCGGGCGCCCGCCAATGAAAGTGGACAGCGGGGGGGGGGAGGAGGGGGGCACTTACCTTCTCGGCCCGGTGGCTCCCGTCCGGCGCCGGCGCCTACTACTACTAGCAGGCTCCGCGGCCTGCTCTAGGGTGGCGCGCCGGGTGATGTCATCACCCAGCGCGCTACTCTAGAGCAGGCCGCGGAGCCTGCTGGTAGTAGTAGGCGCCGGCGCCGGACGGGAGCCACCGGGCCGGGAAGGTAAGGAGGGGGTGCGTGGAGGGGAGGAGGGGGCGCGCGGAGGGGGGAGGGGGGAGGGGGGCCCTTACCTGCCCGGCCCGGCGGCTCCCGTCCGGCGCCGGCGCCTACTACTCCCAGCAGGCTCCGCGGCCTGCTCTAGGGTGGCGCGCCGGGTGATGTCATCACCCGGCGCGCTACTCTAGAGCAGGCCGCGGAGCCTGCTGGAAGTAGTAGGCGCCGGCGCCGGACGGGAGCCGCCGGGCCGGGAAGGTAAGGAGGGGGTGCGTGGAGGGGAGGAGGGGGCGCGCGGAGGGGGGAGGGGGGCCCTTACCTGCCCGACCCGGCGGCTCCCGTCCGGCGCCGGCGCCTACTACTCCCAGCAGGCTCCGCGGCCTGCTCTAGGGTGGCGCGCCGGGTGATGTCATCACCCGGCGCGCTACTCTAGAGCAGGCCGCGGAGCCTGCTGGAAGTAGTAGGCGCCGGCGCCGGACGGGAGCCGCCAGGCCGGGAAGGTAAGGAGGGGGTGCGTGGAGGGGAGGAGGGGGCGCGCGGAGGGGGGAGGGGGGAGGGGGGCCCTTACCTGCCCGGCCCGGCGGCTCCCGTCCGGCGCTGGCGCCTACTACTCCCAGCAGGCTCCGCGGCCTGCTCTAGGGTGGCGCGCCGGGTGATGTCATCACCCGGCGCGCTACTCTAGAGCAGGCCGCGGAGCCTGCTGGAAGTAGTAGGCGCCGGCGCCGGACGGGAGCCGCCGGGCCGGGAAGGTAAGGAGGGGGTGCGTGGAGGGGAGGAGGGGGCGCGCGGAGGGGGGAGGGGGGAGGGGGGCCCTTACCTGCCCGGCCCGGCGGCTCCCGTCCGGCGCCGGCGCCTACTACTCCCAGCAGGCTCCGCGGCCTGCTCCAGGGTGGCGCGCCGGGTGATGTCATCACCCGGCGCGCTACTCGAGAGTAGGCCGCGGAGCCCGCTGGTAGTAGCCACCGGCGCCGGACGGGCCGAGAAGGTAAGCAGTGGCGGGGAAGGGGGCTTACCCCCCCCCCGGAGCCGCCCGCTTCTATCCGCTGGCGCCCGCGGGCGCCAGCGGATGGAAGCGGGCGGCCCCAAGGGGGGTAGGGAGCGCGGGGGAGGGGGTTTACCTGCCGGGGCCGTCCACAGCGGACGGCCCCGGGGGGGGAGGGAGTTAGGCCCCCCCTTACCCACCCGCCGCCATTTTTTCCTCATAGACTTGCATTGCAATGCAAGTCTATGGGGAAAAAAATGGCGGCCGATCCAAAAATGTACGATTTTTGGGTCGGGATCGGACTCGATCCGGTCCGGGGGGCCTCCGATTTTGTCCGAACCGGTCCGGGACAAAATTGGAGGTCCCGATCCGGGTCCCGATCCGATCCGGGGGGTCCGTGCACACCCCTAATGGAGATCACTTTCCTTCAACATAACCTCACTTCCTCACACCCATCGCTGCTGAATGACATTTGCTTCTTCCCCTCAGGCTTCAAGCTCAACAACTTCCCTCTTCATCCATGTTTGAAAAAATAGCTTTTCCTAGGGCCTTCTTTTCCTTCCTCCGCCACTGCCTCAATGTTTGCCTCCACCACTACCATTCCCACCACCAACATGACCACTCCAAGAGACTCGCAAAGCCAAAGGCCCATCTTTCTGTTTTTCTTCCTGCATGGCTCCATGGCACAGAGCTACATGGGAGCCATGCCTCAAGCTCCTGGCTAGGGCATGAAAACATACTGCTTGACTATTAAATCTCAAGCAGTGAACTTCTTTGAACCTTCAAAATGCTCAAACTTCAGTTGTTATTATTGTTGTTTTTAAAAAAGAGCAAATTCATTCTAGTAGATCTCTAGTAATAAGGCTTACACTACTGTATTCTTTTATTGAGAGAGAGAGAGAATATTTTAAGATCGAGTTCCAATTTACAAGGTCTTCTTAACATTTTACAAGGTCTTCTTCTCATAGAAATTGCAGTGTACTGTTGTCATGTTTGTGATATTGCCTTCCCTTGAAGCAAGCTGTTTGTGTTTTTTCCTCTCTGACATATTCTTCTCCAAGAGATTGTTTACTTAGTGTTGAAGCACTTTTCTATCATTGATGCTTACACTGAGCTTGCAAGTTGGGATTTGTGCCGCTGTACTTAAATAGTGTAAATATATTTTTCTGGACAATGTAGCTGGTTTAAGAAAATTTCCAGTTCTGCATTGCTGAACTCTCCTCTACTGTGAAATCTACTACTTATTTTGTAAATGCTTAGGCGGTTTATTCTAGCTGTTCCATAAGCGTATCAGTGATAGCCTAAGAATATAATAGTGAGTTCCTTTATTTCTTTAGCAATTTTGTTATAGCATGTTCTTTTTTCATTGCCTTTATTTTTTCACTTTATTTCAAAAATAAAATAAAATAAAATTTCATGTGATAAAAAATGTTCTAAATAAATGTTCATACCTATGATTTTAGGATAAAATTTTAGGTTAAGGTTTGTACACAACACATTTATAATTACTATAAATAAACAACTTTTTATCTGCATATATAGAACAGTATCATATAAACACTGCATAATTGACATATTTGGTGTTTATTAAAATGTGTTGTGTGATGGGCTTGAATTGTTTTAGCAATTTGGAGATCCATGCTCAACTGCTGCAAGAGGAGCCAGAAAATGCAAGTATCACTCTAAGATGTGAACCATCATGCTTAGGTTCTCACAGTCTATACGCACTTACTCACTTAATATATTAGGACTTATTTTTAAGTAAACATTCATAGGATTGTCCTATTAATGAGGGTCAGTCAAATGTATGCTAGGACATGTGAAAGAAATTTAGACCTACTCATACCTAAAAAATAAACCTGCTACTATTACAAATGATGGTAATGGCATTTGTTCGCAAAGATTACAAATTTATCATTTTAAGGAAACTACCTCAATTCAAATGAGCCTAGCCATTTGCTTCAAACAGGTGTGTATGTTCCACATTTCTGGATAAGCTATTGGTTAAAAAGTAATAAATACAAAAAACTATATACAGAAATAAAATTTCATATAAGAATCTGCACACATTTGCTAGGAGACTCTTAAAATATTTTAACAAAAATGGACTTGGTAGCTTGGAGGAATGTGATCTTATCCCTCTGAAGTCACACAGAACTGAAGTTTTACAAACTGACATCAAGTTTGGAACCTCCTATATTTCCCCATATTTGAAGTATATACAACTGCAAATTGGGAGGGAGTTGTAGTCATCAAATATAACCCATCATACCCAGGGGAAATGATTGCAAGTTTAAGATTTTCAAAGATGGAATCAGCTATGTGAAAGATAGCAAAGTATAGCCTGCCTATCAAAGCAGAATCCATTATTTATGTCCTTTGTATTCCAACATCAGAGAAAAATGCACAAGCTCACTAGTAACACCTTTGAAATGAAGATTATATAAATAGATATAAGCAATATGGCCACTTTCAAATGAATCCTTATCAATGCTGTGTTAACTAAGAAATGTTGCAATATATGCACAGAAAAAAGGTAAATTAATACAGAGTTTAAATTAATTAAAAAGGTAAATTAATACAGAGTTTTAATTAATAAATTTATGTTTTCCTTTGAATGTTGCAGCTGTCACACATAACATTTAATCTAACTACTGTATACGAGGAAAAAAGATAAAATTATTCATCACAAAAGGAAATGTTATCATTTATTGTGCAATTATCTTACAATTACTTCAAAATTGATTTTTAAAAAACTCAAATGTTCATTTATTACACAGTACGTCAGATTCTTACCTATGTTCACTAAACAGGAAGAGAAGCCTCTGTATATCTTGTTCTGTGGGCTTTTTTTTAGGGTAAGCTAGGGATCTACCCAATGCCTCTAGAGCTAGACCTGTAGCTAGAGTTTGAAGTGTCCAGATCTTGCCCTACTTGGACTCTGGGGAAACTTCTGTGGAATAGGCATCTGACTTCACAGAGTACCCCAGTACAACTGGGAAGCTGGAAAATTATCTAAAATTCCAAGATAGCCCAAAGTGCCTCGTCACATGGATGTCTCACCTTGCCCCCACTCTCGCCTACCCCCAATAACACATCTGACCACATATTAAGCCCTGCCTTCTTCCTGATTGCTCCCCTGGCCTTAAGAGTGAAGGTAACAATGTTCCCAGTGGAAAGCCCAGAATATACATCATAGTACCCATCTGCCAGCCAAGAGATTCTATCAGCAGGGGTCTCCCCAGGAGGAAGGGAGATGTCAGAGGAGATCCAAATGAAACACCCAGCAGATGTGTAAATTTGAGGGAGCTGGCAATGAGGATATAAACTCTGGATGCTTGCTGGGTTAAAAGCTTTCTGTTGAATTCCTTTGATCCAACATTCTTTTACTCCAGCTCCCACATTAGCTACTGATCATGGACAGTTTAACCTAGCCTTCTAGATGAAAGCTCTAGACAGGCAAATCAAGACCTGCATGTGCATGTGGGCCAGCATACCACACAGGCAGCTGTCCTGCAAGGACAGCTCCAGCAGAATCCTGGACCTGGGGCACTTCTAGCTGTACCTGGTCATCAGAAAAGCCCAGGCAACCTTCCTGAGATGTTTGAAAGGGATCCTGCTCTGTTCCCTGCTCTGTTGGCCATACATGAAATTGCAGCCAAATACTTTCTGAATGACTGGACTCAGTCCTGTTTCCTATTTACTCACCTATCCCTTTTAGTAGATTTAAGTGGGCAACCATTCCTCCTCCAAGCTCTTTATTGAATGATTTCCAGACATTCAAAGGCCACCTGAGCAAAAATTAGAATTTGAGCTGGGACTGGTGCCAGAGTTAGGCTGGAACTAGAGTGGAAGAGGCAGGAGGTTCTGCTCTATTTACCAAAGAAGGGCAGAAAGCCAAACTCTTAGTATTTATTCCAGTTCTGGCCAATTCAGAGGTCTCATACATCTTCATAACCCCACAGCCAACTTCTTAGATTGGAGAGAGGAATACATTCTACTGAGTAGTGAAAGTGGTTTGTAGTAAAGGGGTTTCACTGCTTTACAAAGCATTGTTTTGAAGGCAAAGAACATAAGTTCAAACCATTTCCATCACAATTCTTCACTCTTTCTTTCTTTTGTGCCTGAAGAGGGCGCAGGAATCCAGGGCTCAGGGGCAAGAAGATCCTTCAAACAATGAGGATCCTCTTCCAAGTCCCAGATCATCACTAGCAAGAGAACAAATAATAATAACTTACAGTTAATGCTTTCAGGGAGCATTGGGATACTATGAATGAGTTGTGAGCACCTACCCGTTGGGGCCAGCTCATGACAGCACCTTCCATGAATTTAAGCAGCTGGAAAATAGCTAGAGCATTGGTGGTCAACAATCCTTGCTAAATCCAACTGAACACAACATACATCCCATAAGAGCAATGCTGACAGAAATGATGGTAGTGAAAAGAGCTTTCTTTGCCATGATCATCACTACTGCTCAGTGCCCTGTTGTCCAAGTCCAAGCATACAGGAATAGTGGCTGTGTCATGAGGCAGTCTGAAGAATCTTCCTCTGAGGAGGAAGAAGGGGCAGAAACTGCAGCTTTACCCATTCCCCAGGACTTACCGGAGGAGGAGGAACAGCAGGGATACCACTTGCTATTCAGAACTTTGTCTGACTTGACATACAAAAGCCTGTAGGAAGGAAAAGCCTTCACAACTGGAGGATAACTAGATTTTGGGAGCAGGAGGAGGTAAGGTTGCGATTTGTACCATTCTGAATGTGCCATATATCAATAACCCCAATTACTATAATCCAGTCTCAATCCTACCTTTGTTAAAACTAAGTTCAACTTCAAACATTTTTTCATGACATACCTTTCTTCAACCAACATAATTCTGGTAGACAAACTTCAGGGTGGGGATGCAGCCTAGGGAGTCCAATTTTGAGTAGGAAACATGGCCAAAGGGGACCGAGCTAAGCACGCCAGATCTCTTCATAGAACTGCAGCCTTAAAAGACTGTTTCAATTTTGTTTAAATTTTTCATTTCCTGCCCCCATGAAATTTTATTTTATAATAAAGTTAAAAATAGAGGCAATAAAAAAGAACACCGTAACAATAAAACAAAATCACTAGAGAAATGAAAAAAATCATTGATTATAATTCTTAGTATATCATGGAAATGCTTGTAGAACAGCTAGAGTAAAACAGCCTAAGCAGCAGCTCATTTCTATTATCTTTCATGAATGAAAAAACAAAATAATTATCAATTTAATTCAAGTATCTTTCCAAAACGATGCTTGTGATTCTGGAGGTGGTAGACTATGTAACCATTTATGCATAGAGAAATGGGAACCACACTTCTATGAATTGATCTTATTTTGATTAGTCTGCTGTGATGTACCTTCCTCTCCAACACTCTTTGCTAAATACTGTTGTACCAGCCCTGGATAGTATAATCAGCAAGTCATACACAACTAGATGTAGCTTCACCCTGAATCCAGATAAGACTATTGTGATTAGGGTTTCAAGTGGTTTAGGGTAGATAAGGTGAACCTGGAATCTTGCATAACTGAGTGCCTATATGAGCATCCCTGCCTACTAACATCAGCAAAGGGAGGTGATATTTGGAATTCCCAGGCATTAGATGATCTGTAAAGAAAGTCCACATTTTTCCCACTGGAGCCCCAGATGTTTAGAATTCTCTACACAAAATATACCCAGCATAATCTAAGTTGATTTTTAGGGAGAGGTAATCACAGGCAGTTTGTGATGTGTCTTAATCTAATGCTTTTATGGATTTATGCAGTTCATTATATCTTATCTTTTTCTACAGGCTAATATAATTTGTGCACAATTTTGTATCTTTCACAGTGCATGATACATTATGGTTTTAAAAACGGAAATCATAGAGAGCTTTTAGAGTACGCATGTGAAAATTAAATATAATAGTGTTGTGTAAGTTTGTTATTGTGTAGTTGATTAACAACCAAATAACCCCAGACACCTTTCTTGCCGCCCACCAATTTTTTAAAAAAATTAACACGTTTTCGAACTGGCAGCTGGGATTGCTGCGAAATAGGTTTCTGTTGATGCTGAAATCTGTTGGGTTCAAAGGAATTGCTTAGTGTATTGGAACTCAGACCTCACCTCTACATTGTACTCATTCTTTTGGGCAGGTTTCTTGTCCTTTGTCAGGTTTCCCATAGAAGCCATTTTGTGGTGGTACCCAGGACAGTTTCTCAAGCTGCCAAATGTTCCCACGGTCCAAAAAGGTTGCTTACCCCTGAAATATAGACTGGGTTCGGTCAACACAATAACCAATGGTGGGTTAAACAGTCAAGAGTGGATTAAAAAGTCAACAGTTGGTTATTGTGTTGTCTGTTGGAACTATTGCACATCATGGTTGGTTATTCAGCTGAAATAACCAATGCAAATAACCGACACTGTGCAGAGTTGATTATTGAACAACAGTTGGCTACTGTGCCGTGTGTTGGTCACTGTTGACTATTTCGTTGGTTATTTTTGGCGACAACAGAGTGCCCTGGCAAGAGAGACCAAAGTGGTGGCTACCGTTCTAGTCCAGTCAGCAGAACTCACAATGATTGATGGGACACCAGTGAGAGGACTGAGCAGGGATAGAGGGCAGGGGATCAAACATACCATTGACTAATAGTCAACACGACACTGGACTTAATCCACAACACAGTGGATTATAATCATGTTGTATGGGGACTACCCCCTCGAAAATCAGGCATGGAGTTGACTATTAATGTACCATTGACTATTCAAATGCAGCCAAACTCTTATGAAAAACTGTCTCTGAAAACGTTGGTGATTACCAGTTTAAGTGTGCCTGGTACTCGTAGACTATTTCCCCTCCTTTTACATCCCACATTCTGGTTGATGTTCTAAATTAGAATATTTCTCATACCATGTTGTCACTATAATGCCAATTTACGTCCTCTGATGAATAGCAATACAAAGTGACAAAACAGAGCATACAACAGCATTGGCTATCAAAGAACAAAGATTTCCACTTAGCAACAAAAAACAGAAAACGAAACAAATAAAAAACACTAAGCTGTCATCCCTTCACTGATTATCTGTGGAGGGCATGACAATGTTGCCCTTTACAACAGTGGTGTGGGATCTGCTTATCTGTGGCTTCATACCACAAAGGGAAGCAAAGTAAATACAACCACACAACAAAATCTTGAAATAAAAGGTTTACTCAGAATAGTACTACGAAAACTTTTGTACACTCTGATTTTGATCAAAGCCTCCTGAGGAATACACCTAAGGTAAACAAACCCACATGGGTCTTTTTGTTTGTGTCTACACTTTTAAGACCACTAGATCTTGCTGACTTCAAACGTTATTCGCCATTTTTTTGAAAGAGTAAATTATGATGGCTCAAACAAAGATGCCATGAAAATTCCTTCCTGTGAGAGAATATAGGGAGGACTAGAAAGAGACTGTTTTCTCAAAACACAAACACATTTCAATCCCCTCTAAAACTTCTGGTCTGTATGCATTAAATTTAGAGATTTATATATACACAGATAATACCTTGTCTCTAGTTCTACGAGCCATACCCTGCTGCCTCAAATGAAATTGTTCTTGAGGGTAACATGATGGAAGGCATCAAGTTCCAGACAAAAGTGTGTAGAGAAAAATGCATTCACCAGACAATCAAGCTACACTGATTACACTCTCACTCACTCTCAATTACATGTTTTAACTATAAGTAAGTTTGACAACATTGTTCATGAGATTGTTATGAAACTGACCATCTATGCACAATAAGTAGTAGTTTCCTTGACATTAACACAGTTCATTTTATTACCCCTGCACTTTCTCTTATGATAAATAATGGATATATTGAAAAGCCTGGTTTTCTTTTTAGTCCTTCCTGCTGCCATATTAAATTGTTTGTATTGATGGCTTCATAGACCAACTTTCCATTCACCTAGCTCTCTCTCTGTGTCACTTTTACTCACACGCTCACACACACACACCTGAAAATGTATCATCTATTCACAGAAGTCAAGGACTCAACTGCACATTAACTATGAATTTTAAAGAGCTGTTCATATTGACTGTAATTGTAACACTCCCAAACCCTCAAAAAAAGCCTTATTGCTCAAATTTAAAACCTCATTTAAGATGCAATGTTTAATTTGCAAGAATGATCTGGCAATTGGTAGGCAGATTATAGCTACATACGAAAACCCATTAATATCTATAAACATCTTCAGTGGGTACAAACATTAAACAAGAATATTAAAATCCCAGCCTACATTTAAAATATTAATAGTAAATGCTCATTAAATGTATACCTTTTAATGAAAAACTAATTCATTGCAATACTATGCATATCTTCTCAGAAGTCTCACAGTTTTCAATGGTACTTACTCCCAGATAAGTACATATATAGGACGGCATGCTAAAACTGAAAAGGCTTTGTTTAATTTAAGATTTTAAGCAAATGTTAAAAAGTTATTTTCTGTTCATTGGATACAATCCAGAAGAAGTTAAGAGTTGCTAAAATAAACGGGACAAACATTTAACTGTGTATTGAAGTGTATTTTTTATGGGAGTTAATTTATCATTTCATTACGTTTCTAACCTATACATTCTCTAAAGTCCCAGGATATTAACAGTATCTTGTGCAGTTTTATCTCTTGGTTGCAGTTAACTTTTAATCTGCAACAATTCAGCACAGCCACAGGACAGATGAGACGATGTCTCCTCCAAATGTTCTCTGGGGTTGTCCCTCTCCACAGGGAAAGGCATCACAGGTAATCAGTGCCTGGAGCTGCCATTTTGGGTGTTTGGTTGAAGAACAGGGAGGCAAAAAAAAAGCTGTTATCTCAGCTTTCCATACCCATTAGGAATCCATCAAACTTCCCTCCTGCCTTTCTCTATGCTCAATTCACAGAGCATAGATGGATTATCATGGCTGATAGCATGCTTCTGCTTCACACCAAGCAAGGGGAGCATGCAGGAGCGTGGCCTGGAATAGAATTTTGTCCCATCCCATCTGGAACAGAGGTGTTGTGGCAGCAAGAGTAACCATCCTTTGCATCCAATGTAAATGCATGAATTATGGGGAAAGGAAACACTATTACTAAAGAGGTTATGCCCTAGTTGAAAACACCAAAATAGATAATAACCTCCTGATCAACCAAATGCTTGACTAACAAAAACACTCCTGTAGCACCTACAAAAAATACTTAGGTTTCTTTGGACTTGTGCAGGAAAGATGTTCAACAGGAAGGTATCAGCTACTAAGTATTATGGTTTTCAGATGAGTGACACATGCTTCCTCTCACCACGTTTCCCTAGCAACAGCCAAACTACATGCACTCTGACATCCTCATCCTCTCAAGGGCAGTTGTTGATGTTGTTGTTGTTCTTTTAAGTCATAACAAGGGTGGGAAACCTCTTTGAACTCAAGGGCAAAATTCAGTTTTGGAGAAGCTCTCAGGGGCCACGTCCAAGTGATGAGAACAAAACCACCGAAAATACCACCACATTTTAGCTTAACACTTTTACTGCCAGTAACTAAACCTTATGAGAGGTATTTCAACCTTTTAGAATGGGGGGGGGGGGGTGCTGTGCAAAACTCAGGAAATCAGAAAACAACCAGCAGGGGGAAATGGGTGGAGCCATGGAGAGGGAGCATGACCAGCTGGTCAACCCCACAGGACCAGACTGGAAATCCAGGAGGGCTGGATTTGACCTATAGGCCTGAGTTTCCCCACCCCAGGCTTAGTTCTTCCAAAGCCTGGAAGTAAATGGTTAAATACACATGCACTCCTCCCCTCCCCCAGAGGATATGCACTTCTTCAAGCTTCACAATTGTGTATCACATCTGAAACCACCGAAACACTCCCTGCATGCTATTCTAACAAGCACTGTGGAGAGCATCATCGGATTGATTGTAGCACACTGTAAAGACTGCATTAGGTCACAAGGAAGACATGGTCTCAAAGATACTCTGTAGAGTTAATACTTGTGTCTTTGAATTGTGCTAGAAATAGTTCAACTAGGATGCAACCTACTTCTGATTTTCAAATGTTGGCAGGTATGCAACTATGTTCTATCTTGATGAGTGCTGAAGTAAAATAATTTGGCCACAATGTCTTAGTTCTCATGAGTATGCAGACTGAGAAAGGAATTATTTTTATGCACACAGAGGAGACACATTGCAGCTGTTGCCAGAGCGACAGCCAAAGCAGTGGATTAATCCCACTTCCTGTCATGAAGAGAGATGGGATTAATCCACCGCCGTGTCCGTTGCTGCTTCAGCGGCCACGCTGCCTCCCCTGACATTGGAGGGGACGCACCCGCTGTTTCTCACAGGCTCAGCATGGAGGGACAGGCGCTGGGGGTGCCATGGGCACCAATGCATCCTTCACTGGCAGAAGCCTCTCATCACATGACAACTCTTCCTGCTCTCTGCCTAGAAACTAGATGGGGACCAAAGAGGCACAGGTGAGACCACTGATGTCCTCTCAGCAGAGAAGTTCTTTCAGTGCTGATGAATCCTTCACCCTCATTTCCATAGCAACAAAGACAAGGTGGTTATAACAACATCGCACACTGACCTGTTGCTGTGGAAATGACTGTGACAGAGGGGTGAGGGGGCACAAGGATCCGAGCTGCTCCTGTGATAAGCAGGACAGATTTTTTCGCATCCCATCCTGTTCCCATTCACCAGAACAGAAGGGGAATCCTTTGCTGTGGCAGGAGGGATGATTTTGCGTCCGATTCCCCTGCATCCCTCCTGCCACAGCAAAGGATTCCCATTCTGTTCTTGTGAATGGGGATGGAATGCAGAAGAATTAATCCTGCTCATGACAGGAGCAACATGGATCCTTGCGCCCCCCTCCCCCGATACTGGCAAATGGATTTCTCCCATAGTTGGACATTGCATGTCCAGCCATAGGAGACATCCTTTCCCCCCACTCAGCGATTCACTTTGGGATCAGCTCAAGGGGATGGAAGGGGTGGAGGTGGCAAGGGACATGCATGTCCCTGGGAACACATGGGGCGCCGCAATCAGTGGCGCTCTACCTAGGACAACATGTACCCATGGCGGGATGTGCGTGGGGAGCTGAGGATTGTGCCACCCCACCAATGGACAGCACGACTGGGCCTCCCCATGCACTTGCCAACATGGGATTATTTCCCCTGCCGATGGAGCCCCACTGGGCTACAGCGGCCAGGGCTTCTGCCGCTCTTGCCTCACAACTCTGTGGGAAGGGGAAATAGCCAATGGAGCCCGCTGCACGACACAATAATCAACAGTTGTGCAGAAAAACAACTCTGCAAACCGCTGGTTATCTCCATTGACTATTTTTTGGAAATAATCAACCGTGGTGTGGGTTTTGTTCGACAGATGACACAATAGTCAACGGTGAACTATTTAAGCAACAATAGTCCACCTTGACTAACGTGTCATCCGGACTGATCCAGTGGTTGTATGACAGAGGACAGACAGGAGTTATGGGGGGGGGGGGGTTGGCCCATGGGTTACACATCCTACGATGTTTGCCCTCCCGTCTTCCTGGTGCTTAGTCCAACTGTGAGGACCTTAGGATAACAGGCAGTGCATGGAGGGAAAGTTGAATTGTCCTATCTGTGCTACTAAGTGGAGAGAATAGACCATTCCTGCCAACCTAATTGAGCAAACTATTCTACCAAACAATTGAACTAAATGATATGCTCTGGGGTCCAATCCCAGATCCCTTAATAATACTTAGCATTTATATGGCACATTTCAAGGGTTCAAAGCACTTCACATATATCACCGCACTAATCCTTAACAGCCTCATAGGATAGGCCAGAACTATTATCCCCAAATTGCAAGTGGGATGAAAAAATTGTGACTTACTTAAAGCTACCTAGTGAGTTTGCAGTTTGTTTCCCTTTAGCATCTTTGAAATGGTATTTCACCCCAAACACAATTCTACATTCTACATTCTCTTCAGAACTTCAGAAAGTTCACAACATATCTCACATCTGGAGATCAAGCCCCGTTGTTCTCTGCACAGCACTTAAATAATAATTACTGGTTATCTCCAATCATTCCACAAAGTAAAATGACTGGCTCTCTTTGTCACCATGCAGCTTAAAATAAACACAACGGGGTGAGGGGAATGGCAATAAAAACTGTTAACTGCAATAGCATTCCATGAACCTGGTCCCTCCAGATGTTTAGGACTACAACTCCCACCATTCCTAAACATTGGTCATGCTGGCTGGGGCTAACAAAGTCCAAAACATCTGGACGGCACCAGGCTGGTGTAAGCTAAACTACAAACTGAAAGAGAAATAACAGAGACATGGAGAGACAATAAACAGAGGGCAGTAGCAAATGTTAATACTACTAGAGTAGATCCATTGAAATGAATGGGATTTCAGTTAGTCATGACAAACTAAAGTTCTATTCATTTCAAAGGGCCTATTCAAAGTAGTCTAGCATTGGATACTACCCAAATTAGCCAAGAAGGGTCACACCTCAGTACTAGAATACATGGTTTGTCTATAGAAGATCCTTGGTTCAAATCCGGACATCTTCAGTGGGAAAGAAATATAAGGTGGTAGGGCTTGGAAAGACTTGTGCCTGAGATCTTGGAGATCCCCTGCCAATCAAAACAGACCAGCCTTCCCCAACCTAACACAAGAATTAGTGATGGCCACCAACATGGATGGCTTTAAAAGGGAATTAGACAAATTCAAAAAGAATGAGACCATCAGTAGCTTCAAGTCATGATGGCTATATATTATCTCCAATATCAGAGGCAGTATGCCTCTGAATAACCATTGCTGGGGAACATGAGGAGGTTCTCTCTGGGTGCCTCTACAAGAGAGGTTTAAAGCTCTTTCAAGGCGCTTTAAAATTTTTACCTCTACAAGAGAGGAGCGCAAATTGGGAGCTGAGGCACTTTAAACATCAGATTATTCGCATTATCGAATGCGCGTTAAATAGCGAGTTTTATTTTGCTCCGGCCGTTAAAGCGCATTTTGACAGCTGACAGCCGGGCGGTCAGGAGGCTGAATGAGAGGAGGAGGAGGAGGAAATTATGTCACCCTCCCTGAGCCCGGAAAGAACAGGATTGCGCAGAAGGGAGGAAAGCAGGAGGAGGGGAGCCTTTAAAATGTGTCGCCCAGCCTGTCCAGGCGGAAGCTGGATCGGACAGAAGGACCCGCTTCTCTCCAAAGGGAGCCGCTTGGCTTTCGACCCCGTTGCCCCAGGAGTGGACTAGAGATTGGCTTTCAGGTAAATCCTGCAGGCGGGCGGCGCAGGGACCGTTCCGTCGCTCACTTTGAAGCTGTAGCAGCAGCACCGCCGCCACCGTCTGCGCAAAGGGAGAGAGAGCCGCCTTCCTTGCCTCGCTCCGGCAGACGACGTCCCCGGGTTACAGCCCTGAAAATGTCACCAAGCACCTGCCCGATCCTTCCCGCTAGGGCGCTGGTGGGGGAGGGGGGACCACAGACACACGACCGCGGCTGCCGGAGCATCAATCGCACCCTCAGTTCCTTCGCTGTCCAGCATAACAACTCGCAGGGACCTGCCTTAAAAAGACAGGCGCCCGCCCGCCCGCCCTACCTCCCTCCTCCCCCCTCCCCTCTCCTTGCCTGCCTCTTGTGCAGAGGTATTAGGAGTAAATGCGCTTCAGCAATGAAGCGCATAATAACTTAACCAGGCGTAAAAGCGAATCCTTGTGGAGGGGACCTCTGCCTGCAGTCCGCCACAGGAATCTGGCTTGCCATGAGGGAAAAGTCTGATTTAGTCTGATCTAGCATGGTTCTTCTTGTTGTTAACCTGATGCCTTCCAAATGTACTGGACTACAACTCACATCATACCTTGGCAGGCATTGCTAATGATACTGTAGTCTGTCTAACACATCTGGAAGGCACCAGGTTAGGGAAGACTGGAACAGATCATATTGGCTGGATGAATCAATGTCTCAACTCCTAACCAACATTATGGAATGTAGTTATGTAGAGTGCATGTGATGTACACTACTGTTGTTCTTCACTAGCATTTTCATCACATAAATGCTACCTTTTGTAAATGTTTTCATAGAATTCATTTCTCTTGAATGTGAGGTTAGAGTCCCTACTTTAATTAAACCGTTGAGTGCAGTCATCCGGAGTTTTGGAGTGCGTTGTCATCTTTTCATCTTCATCAGGTGAGGCTGTGGATGTGCCAAACCAGTGTCTAGCTGCGACAATGGACTGGATGAGGGCTAATAAACTGAAACTCAATCCAGACAAGACTGAGATGCTGTTAGTGGGTGGTTCCGCTGACCGGATGGAGGATGTTCAACCTGTTCTGGATGGGGTTGCACTCCCCTTGAAGGAGCGGGTTCGTAGCTTGGGGGTTCTCCTAGAACCATCTCTGTCACTTGAGGCGCAGGTGGCCTCAGTGGCACGGAGTGCCTTCTACCAACTTCGGTTGGTGGCCCAGCTACGCCCCTATCTGGACAGGGATAACCTGGCTTCAGTTGTCCATGCTCTGGTAACCTCCAGATTAGATTACTGCAATACACTCTACGTGGAGCTGCTTTGAAGGTGGTTCGGAAGCTGCAGCTTGTGCAAAATGCAGCGGTCAGATTGATAACTGGAACCAGTAGGTTCGAGCATATAAGACCTACTCTGGCCCGCTTGCATTGGCTGCCTGTATGTTTCCAAGCCCCATTCAAGGTGCTGGTTTTAACCTATAAAGCCTTACACGACTTGGGACCACAATACCTGATGAAACGCCTTTCCCGACATGAACCTACCCGAACACTACGTTCAACATCTAAGGCCCTCCTCCGAGTGCCTACTCCGAGGGAAGCTTGGAGGTCGGCAACAAGAGAGAGGGCCTTCTCTGTGGTGGCCCCCCAATTGTGGAACGATCTCCCTGACGAGGCCCACCTGGCGCCAACATTGTTATCTTTTCGGCGCCAGGTCAAGACTTTCCTCTTCTCTCAGGCATTTGGCAATATCTGAGGAGCCTGGGTTTGTTTTTTGTAGCTTTTTGGGTTGTTGTAGTGGTTTTAAATGTACAGATTGTGTGTATGTTGTTTGTTTTTGCTGTTTTAATTTTTGTATATTGTTTTTAATTGTTTTAATCCTATGTAAACCGCCCAGAGAGCTTCGGCTATGGGGCGGTATACAAATGTAATAAATAAATAAATAAATAAAAATAAAATAAACAACAAATATGACATTTTTAATTGACATATATGATAGTGCATCGTACACACCTAATAATTACATACATGAAGAATACATGGCATTAGTGCAAAGTAACACCATGCAAAGCTCTACTGAAAATTTGAGAAATGTTAAGGATACTTCATCAACTACATATGCACATTTTCAGTTTTATAACAATTACTTTTCCACTTCACCCCAAATTGTGACAGTTCTACTGGACTAAAACCTCAGTTCACTACGTTGATAATGAGCAGAAAGAATAGCAAATGCTGCTGAAGGTTTCCCTTCTACCCCACAATCTCTCTTTCTCTCTCTCTCTCTCTCTCTCTCTCACACACACACACACACACATAATAAAACTATCCCAGCAGAAGGTCCTAATTACTTAGGTAGAAGGCCTAATACTATAGGATACTGAGCACTTGCTACAAGGCACAAAGGACACCATCAAACATTAACCCTGAAAAAGCTCAGCACTATTGCATGATCAGGCTCACAATAATAAGAGAATAAGCCCCGGGGGGGGGGGGGGGACTGTGCATGAGAAATTCTCTGCTCTGATTGTGAAAACAACACAGGGTTACCTCAGTAAGAACAGCAAGAATATTAATGGAACCAAAGGGGGCTGGTTTCTTGAGGCTAGAAGCATGTCAAAGAGAAAAGACACACAATTTGGCCTGAAAAAGCAAAATCCATTAACCATGAAATAGGGAAACAAAAAAAATCACACATTTCATATACGCTACCACAAAAAAAAAACATTAAATAGAGGGGGAAAGCTACCAAGTGAACAGATTTCTGGACTGGGGGATTCCTACCACCTGTTACCTTAAACCCTACATCTGCAGTGATTCTTTAAAACTACACAATTGAGTGAAGATCATCATGACAGGAATGAAGATTACAAAAAAATGATACCATGCACACATACCCAGAAGTTTTTGCTTGCCTAAGGAAATCTTAAATCACTGAAAGACAAATCATGTTAACCTGAGAGAAAGAAACCTGGCCCTTTTCTTGCCCCCTAGTCGCTTGCGGGTCAAAATAGAAAGCTAATTTAAAAAGAAACTTCACAAAGGCAAATTAAGGCTCTAAGATTATAAATAAGAAGGGGAAATGGAAGGACTGAATCAATTAGAGTACTATTCATATCTCGGGACTCCCTTCTGAAAAAATATCAAGGCCTCAGCTTGGGATCAAAGTGATTAACTGACTAACCAGCAGCGAACAGAGATGCAGATAAAAAGTGGCAGATTATTTACACACACAGGGAATACAAACTGGCAAAACAGAGGTTTTCCCTTTGCTCAAAAAAGGAAAAAACAGCAAAACACAAGAGCCAATATGTACAAACGTTGACAAACATTATAAGCAAGCCTTTAAAACGTATGACCCATCATCTGTAGAGTTCACATTAATATAACCAATTGTGAATGGTTTCAACTGAAATTGAAAAATGTTGTATGTTTCCTGTTTAACTGGAGGGGTATTAATCAAACAACTTCCAATACAGGAAATGCTCAGATGTTTATGACTGTGAAAATTACCTGGAGCACATTTTATCATTTAAATTACTCTTCCCATAGGAAAACCTTCAATACCTGGGATATATTCCCATTTAGAAATATATATATGAATGATATTCTGAACAGATTTATCCTCAAGTTTAATCATTCTAATGTAAAATATTTTCTATTATAATATCCACAAATGCATTCAAAATAGAATAGGTTAAAAAATCAAAAATAGTACTGTCTAGTGTTTATATGTCTGGTTGTTTTACATGGATATTGTATTTATAATCTGTTTCATGCTTTTTAAATTTTGTATATCGGTTTTTTAATGTTCAATGTTTTTAATTTTTGTAAACCTCCCAGAAAGCTTTGGCTATGGGGTGGTATATAAATGCTAATAATAATAATAATAATAATAATAATAAGGCTCTTAATTACACAAGCTTCTTGGATGATTAAAAACAAAGGCAATAGAGTTTGTAGCACTGCAAGGGAAAAGACAAAAGCCTTTGCAGAATTCAACCTGTGCAGAATGATTGAACATTTATTGGGGGGGGGGGGGGGAGCAGCATGGTGGTATCTTTTCCCCAACCTACATGCAATTTATTTGAATGTCTAAAGTGCCTGTGGATGAACACATGCATGTAATGTGATCTCTCTGCAGAACTGGGAACCTAGCCATTTTTCAATGGCAAAAATTAAAGCCCTGTCCATTCTTATTAACTAAAATCATACTGATTGTCACATTCTTAAAGACGTATTAATACTGTTGCAGTAACATCCTTATGAAAATGTGACTCCAGGGAAAATGAGTCCTTGTATAATAAGCAGAAGTGTGGGGAAGTCAAGCGGTTCACCATTTGGCCCAAAACATGGAGAACATCCATATCCCTATGTCCCTAAGACACCTGATTTTAACACAGTTGTGCATCCTGGCAGAAACTATGCTAATTGTTGTTTGCCCACATTAAATCCTGACTATTTATTTTCAAGTCTGTATTGTTGCTTATTTACCTAGACACCCTCCAAGCACAGATGTGGTGTAGTGACTAGAGTGTTGGACTGGGAGTCAGGAGATCCGGGTTCTAGTCCCCACTCAGCCATGGAAACTCACTAGGTGACTTTGGGCCAGTGACTGACTCTCAGCCCAACCTAGCACAGGGTTGTTGTGAGGATAAAATGGAGAGGAGGAGGAGGATTATGTATGATACCGTGGGTTCCTTAGAGGAAAAAAGGTGAGATATAAATGCAATAATTAATAAATAAATGTTTGCTTCCCTGCTCCTTTGCTTTCTTACTACAATAAACTTTCCCCTCAGGATATCATAGGTGTAAGACTAACATCCAGTGTTAGTCCTACTTAGAGTAAAACCACTGAAATGAATAGGACTTAAGTTAGTCATGATTAACTTAAGTCCATTCATTTCAATGGGTCCACTCTAAGTAGGACTAACACTGGATACTACCCATGCTTCCCAGGTGTTTTAGAAATGTGGAAGAATTTATTAGTAGTTGTTTGTGAAATGCAGGCCAATAAGTGGTTATGGAATTTTAATTTAGGAGTATGGACTGTTCAGCAGCCACTGATAGCACTGAGTATTATAATGATGCAAAATAGTATGAGAAGAGGAAGAGGAGTGAGCCAATGGCTGCAGATGCCACAAAGGTCCATACACTGCCCAGTTTACTGTGAGTTTCTCCACTATTTAGGGACTGCAGAAGGTGGGAAATTATCACAAGAACAAGCATGCAGGAAAATCAAAATTTACAGGAAGACCTGAC
The DNA here is from genome assembly GCA_029215795.1 of Anniella stebbinsi. Taxonomy (NCBI): domain Eukaryota; kingdom Metazoa; phylum Chordata; class Lepidosauria; order Squamata; family Anniellidae; genus Anniella; species Anniella stebbinsi. The sequence continues at coordinate 56,053,486 of JARDYH010000003.1, forward strand.
ACCTTCAATGAAAGAAAAGGTGATCAAACACATTTCAGACATAGATTATATGTAAATTAATGCAGTATCTCAAACCCTATGCCACAAAAGAGCTGCTTACAGGAGAAGAATCAAGAATGTGTTGTGCTTTTCCTAAAGTATAAGAAGGAATGGAACAAAAACGTACCAAAATAAAAAGCCATTTTCGAAATGGTGGAATTTCCAAACATGCTTACCTTTTAGCAAATTCCAATGTTTGACAATGTATTTTGTATATGAAAATTAAATTATACGTTAGCCAAGTCGACGACAATGAGTTTTACATTTTACCTACCTCAATTTCTCTTCAGCTCCCAGCACAATATGCTGCTTTCCTCTGAAGGAAAACATGCTGTGCCTGCCTGAAATGACTTTTCCTTTTCTAAACTGAGGAGGAAAGACCAATGCTATTCCCTTGCTTACTTTCACATGCTGTCTTGTTTGCAGCTTCATTAGTCATTTCCTTAACACTCTTATAATCTAAGGAAGCATTATGTCTCATGAGGCACACTTAGGCTGCCGATTATTACACCAAACTTTTAAAAAGACAGGGAAGAAATTGTAGCCATGCAATGAGTTTATAAGATTAATGCTAGGATGCAACTTGAACATAAACATGCCTAGCTATTTATTTTATTTTCTCATCTATTTAATATCCATAAACAGCAACTAGAGGATTCAGATACTTATTTATTTAAAGTATTTCTATACTGCCCAATAGCAGTTAATGGATAAATAACGATAATGAACAAATATATTTATTTTAATTGTTACATTTACAAGGAGCCCAATTGGCGTACATAATCCTCCTCTTCATTTATCCTCACTACAACCCTTTGAAGGTAGGTTAGGTTGAGTGTCAGTGACTGTCCCAAAGTCACCCAGTGTGCTTCATGGGATAATGAGGATTACAACCTGGGTCTTTCAGTCCTGGTCCAACACACTGTACCACAAATAAAAGGTTCACATAAATTGAGGGGATAAAACTGGCAACATTCAAACATCGTGCTAAACCATAGCATGGACAAACCACAGTGAGCCTCAGATTTATCTGCTGCCCCTCCACTCTCCTCATCCCTCGTGAATTATAGGAGGAATTCAGAAATTTTCACTTCTGCTTTTGTTTAAGCATGGCTTGTCATGTCAACCAGACCAACAAACCTTGGATAGCATTAACCATGGTTAGTTTAAAATAAGCCAACTACAACCCATTGTTTATGAAGTTGCCTTCTTCAAACTAACAATGGTTAATGTTTCACAGTTCTGGAACCAGATGACATGGCAAGCTGTGTTTAACAAAAAATAGAAGTGAAGGTTTCCTAAATGCTCATTTTGGTCACATGGGAGAAAGAAGGAGAAAATGTGCAAGCCTGAGGCTCACTGCAGCACATTTACACTGTGCTAAACCATGTCACCCCCAGAAATATTCCACACATAAATCCACTGCACAAATGTATTAAAGACTGGACCCCCATTAAGATTCAGAGATGAACTCCAGCTCAAATTAATCCATGATCATGAGACACGAAAAGCCAAAAGTTTCATCCTTCCAAACCCTGGGGATTACAGCACACTGAATCCACAACTACAGTTTAATATTCAACTATCTATATAGCCATTTTCTTGCAATATCCATCAAGACAATCTAAGTGAAGGATGGGGAACTTCTTTCAGCATGAGAGTGGAGAAGCAGTCAGAGTTTGCATTCCAGTATTGAGTACAGGGGGGGAGGTGCAAAGGCAAAGGGGAACGGGGTCAAAATACTAACCATAACAACATTTTATAGCTTAAAGCTCTTGCTGTCAGTAACTAAGCCTTAGGAGAGGCATTTAATCTTTTAGAATGGGGGGGGGGGAATGCACAAAAGCTGGGAAACCACCAAACAATTGGTGGTTGGGGAAAGGGATTGGGGCCAGGGGAAGGGAGCACTGCCATTAGGGGAACCCCAGAGGGGCAGACTAGGACTCTAGGAGACCAGACCCTGAGCCTAAGATTCCCCACCTCTGATTCAGGTAATACTGGTTTTAATGCAACCCAACTTATGTCCTATTGATGCAGCATCCATTCCTATGCTGTATTCATTATACATTTTACAGCTATCACTAAATATGTTTTGATTCTGGATGCATTTTTTTTCTATTCCGTTACCTATTTTCATATGAGAACCCCGCAGTCCTAGAAGCTAGGTGGATGGAAAACAGAATATGAAATTGATTATAAACTCTACAGAAATGAAATAAAAGTCTTAAATCAAAATGTCCTTCTTCAACATTGAATTTGTCAATAAGCTGCTACTGGCCATAATATTTCAACTGCCAGTGCATTACCAGTTGCAAGTTCCAAGCCAAAACCTAAAAATATATTCTATGGATATTCTATGAGCTATATCATTACTATATCTTTATTTAGAATAATTTTAACTTGCATGGCCATAACATTAATACTATTAGAACTATATGTGCATTCTCGTAATTAAAAATGTGGCAAATATTAATGAGAAATCATAATATCACATGTGTTTTGAGAATTTGGTCCTTTATTACTAGAGTAACACATTTCCAACAAAAAGTGCCTGAGTGGGGGAAAAAGGAAACAAAATTTGGCTGTTTATTTTAAACATGGAATTTTATTTTGAAATAAATAGCTAATTAAAAAAATGAGGTTTTCTTCATCGTTGTACGTGTGAATACATATACAGAATATTCATCCCAATACTACCAGGGGTGCAGGGTGGTGGTAGTAAAAATGACTAAAATATCCAAATCATAAGTTTCTATGATTATTTGGGTAGGATCCAATGGTGACCTACCACTAGCAGGGATTTGCCCCTTCCAGAAAGTTGCATTTCTGTTTGTTTGAAGGCTTGCCTCTGAAAGTGCTACATCACCACTGTTAGTGGTAGAAGCCGCACACATGTTGCAGGGGCTGGCGGCGCATCCATCAGGAATTGGCGGTGCTCACTGCCAGCAGCAGGTCACCGTTGGATTCTACCCATCGAAAAAAAAAATTAACAAATTTTCTCTGCCACCACTTCATATGTGGCTAGAGCCTTAATAATGGCTACATTCAGATGTCACAACAAATTATTGTTTATCATGACAGTGTTATGCCATTCCCCATTTCTCCGCTAACATAATCACAAGGGGTTCTGCAGCTTTTGCTTCCATTTTTCATTAGCCACAATTTTGTCATTTCATCTGAACTTCACAAAAGGACTGTTCAGGTAACACGCTAAGCATGGTTAGGGTGCAAGCCTTTTTGCAGCAAATGGTTAGTGAGCGTGTTTAAACTGGAGTTATGTAGCCACCATGGTTAGGAATGGTTCACACAACACACTAAGCCATACCGTTTAGCTGAAAATGCTTAACTACCGTGGCTTAGTGTGTCATCTGAAAACGGTCGAACTGTAGCCCAGCTTAACTATGGTTTGTCTGAAACAAGCCACCTTCAAAGTGTGTATTATGAAATTGCCTTATTTCAAACAAACTGTAGTTAAGATTAACCATAGCTTATGATTCAGTCGTAATGCTAAATTGCAGTTATTCAAAAACAGAAGCAAAAGCTTCCAATCTCCTCTTTCCATGCCAAGGAAGAAGGGGAAGTGCATAAGAGGTTTATTCCTCTCATGTTAAAACATGATTTATCATGATGTTTAAATGTTGCCAATGCCAGGTGATTTGGAACTAAGCAAGAATGGGAATTTAGCAGGAATAGCATAGGTAATGCAAGACCTAAACATTGTCCTAACATTTTCTTATCTAAGCTCATTAGGGAAACCAACATACTATGAAATAAATCTACTATATTAGCCCCAAAGAGACATGAATGGAAGTCATAACTAACTTTGGAAAAACATCCATGCAGAACACTGACTGACATGGCCTGAAATCTTAACAAGTGAAAAGCTAGTTAGTACTTGCCACTCTGACAAAAGAACATAAAACATAGGAAGCTGCCTTATACCAAGTCAGACTGTTGCTCCATCTAGCCCAGTACTGTCAACACTGATTGGCAGCAGGTCTCCAAGGTTTCAAACAGGATTCTTTTCCAGCCCTGCCTGGAGATGTCGGGGACTGCATGCAAAGCAGCTGCTCTACCACTAAGCCATGGTTCCTCCCCTAAAGTTGGGAAGAGGGGGTCCACTCACCCAAAGTAACCCTCCCTCATGCTGAGACAGTCCTTCCAAATGCAAAGTAGTGACTGACGTTGTCAGGACCAAATATCTCTCTGTGTTACAACATGTTGCACCTGTATGTAGGTTTGTTTCTTTGAAGAGCACCTTTCCCTGCACGCAAATCAGTTCCAGAAGGGTAATCTATGAAACTCCCCCAACCCATCCAAAAAAGCACATTTCTGTGCACAGGCCATCCACATAACTACAGCACAGTAAATGGTGTACAGGTGACAGGTGCAGGTTTCTGAACATCTGGTATTTATTGTGTAACATGTAACGGTTAAGGTGTCTCTTTCGAAATTGCCCAATGTTCAGAATTTCAGTGTTGGTCTATCTCTAACCCAAGAGAACTTTCAAAACAGCGATTATGATGTTTCTGTTAAAATCTTATTTACTTTTGGTTTAAAGACTCATGTGACCTAGCTGACAGCAGAGGCTGATATGTAGTAATGAAATGTAATGAGCATCCAGTGCAGCAGAAGACAGACCCTTTTTTTACAGTTACACACAAAATCAATTCCTTTTAAAATGTTTTCTTTGTATTAATAATGTTTGTACAGAGAAGAGACTGTTGAATCTTCAAAGTATTCAATGTTTTTCCACTGCCCAGAGCATTCACTTACACACTGTGATTATTATTTTTAACTATTAATATTGGACAGTGCAAAAACAAAACAAAAATCCATCCATGTTTCTCACTTGAAAAAGTTCTGGGATGGCATTTCTGTCCAGAATAATTAAAAATTAATACTAATAACAACCCTTTACATGAATAAAATTATACTAATACTAGTAAAATTAGTTGTCAGACACAACTATTTTAGGTATCCACCCACAAGACATTTTGATGGGTTTGATATGGCAAAAGTATCAATTCTTTCTGAAAGACTACAATGCTATGCATCCTTACTTAGAAGTAAGATCCACTGAACTCCACGTGGCTTATGTCTAAGTAGAAATGCATAGGATTGGGAGCCAAGCCCCCAAGGCCAATCTCAAGCATGGGCAGGTCCATATGGGAATAAGAACTCCTTTAAAGTTCTACTCTGGAATAGATTCACTGCCCTATTGACATCGGAGCTACCAACCTCCACTGAGCAATCCTTGAAGTACTCTGTTCCCAGACTATGAGCAGTATCCAATGGTACCATTCCATAAATTCAGATAGCGCTGCCAGAGTACGGTCAAATCTTTCTTATGCAACCATAACTTTAGTTAGATTCACCACTTGCACATAATTCAGAGCCTTGTTTCTGCTAATGCAACATTAGTTGTGCTAGTGGAATGATACAGTTACATACTGCTCCATGTTTTAATTGTTATAATAACCAATTAGTATGCCTGTTTGGAGAAAAGAAATTGGCCCTTTTCTTCATTTTTTTAGGTTGCTTTGACTTAATGTGCCATGCTTGGCCAGATTTCCGAACTTCAAAGATTCTATGAGCCTGTCCCCAGATTCCTAGAACAAAGATCTTTTGAACCACCCCCAACACCTAGCGCTTAGTAGCGGGGAAGGACTACCTGTTAACAAGTTATTGAAGATAGGCCATTCATTTCACAATTATACCTATTACTTATTGGTTATATTGGGTGCCTACTCATTTCTGGGCCCAAGTCAATGTGTTGGTTTTGGCCTTTAAAGTTCTAAGAGATTTGGAGCCAGATTTACTGAAGGACTGCCTACACTCTTACAAGCCTGGCTAAGCATTAAGATTAGTAGAGCTATTAGGCTAGTGTGTACTTCAGAAGGGACTTCCTCAATGGTGATCAACACCTCTGGAACATCATCATCTTTTAAATAAATAAGTTTGCAATAGTGCTAGCATCAGACTGTTATCATGCCTGCTTTCCTTCCTCCTTTAGAGGAAGGGAACTGACTGGAAGTCTTAATAGAAAGGTTCCCTTCCAAGAAGTGGATACCCTTAGTCTAGAAGGTTGTATGCTTGAACACAGACTTTGATTCCACTCCCTATAGAATGCACTTTTCTGCACTGTCCCGACCCAGAAGTAGGGGCAGATCCTTCCCCTTGTGATAAACCACAAGAATAGGAAGAAAAGGAAGGAAGGGACAGAAAAAAAAAATGACAGAGTTTGGTAGAACTCCTAGAAAACAATACTTCCAGCCATGAGACAGGAAGCAAGGAAAGCGAGGCAGCCCCTCCCCCTGGTGGAATCAGGTTTATGCTCAGTTTTGTGAACAAGTAATGGAGCTATCCCAGGAATTGAACTGGGAACATACACAGTTCAGAAAGGTATCAATTCTCAACATTAAAGATTTCAAATGAGCCACCAGAAAATATGGATTACTTATTACATTAGCATGCTACACCTCCTCCAAAAACCTCAACACAGCATTTCAATATCATATCACCACCGCAAGGCCAGACCAGTTTTCCCCAACCTGGCTCCTTCTAGACAGCTTGGACTACAACCCCCAACATTCTTGACCATTGGCCATACTGGCTGATGGCAGTTGAAGCCCCAAATATCTGGAGAACACCAGGTTGGCGAAGGCTGTCCTAGACCAAGAAAGGTCCAGGTCTACCAAGGGGCACCAGAACAAGCCCCTGCCAGTTGCTGCTACATCACTCAAGACCTTGCTGCTGGAAGTATTTATTTATTTATTTATTTATTTATTTATTTATTGAATGTATTAATCACCTCATAAAATAAATTTCTCGAGACATTTTACAATGACAATAATGCTACAAATGAAATCACAATAAAATCAACAATATGACAGTGTCACTTGCTCCATCAGTGGATGCACCATCAGATCTGGGCAGGGAGGCACAACTTGGATGAGGTGGCTGAATCACATCTGAGACTAGACTTAGTTTCAGGACCCTGGACAGCAATACTGGAGTTAGAGGACTAACAAATTACTCTAGCACTGGCTGAGAGGAACTGGGAGGGTTCAATAATCTGGAAGCTCCTCCCCCTCAGGTGCTGTATCTGGTTGTTAAACATCCAACCATCTTTCCCTGTAAGTGTTGACTTCTCCTAGGAAGTGAAGGTCAGAACAGCTGGTTGGGTACTGCTTCTCAGGGTTTCTCTGTTCATCGCTAGAGGAATCGGAGGTCCACTCCTGACAGTCATGGGGCAGTAGTTTCTCCTGGGGATGTGTGAATAATATGGCATGGGGTCTGAGGCTGTGGTCCCCAATTCAGAATGACCAGGCACTGGTTCTGGTGCCTCCACAAAGTCAGTATCATAGAAGGCTTCTGTCTCTGAGAGCTCCTGGTCCTGGGCCATGATACCAAACAACACTTTGCCAGGCAGCAACTGATGGGTCACTTTTTTTTTTTAATGAAGTGCAGCAGCCACAACACTTCAATCAAAGGAGAAAGTCTGGGGTGGCAGCTGTCAAACTCCATTGCCAGTATCTGGCTAGGTTAGTCTGCAGCTTGATTACCAGATCTGCAGCCACAGACTGAGGCTGGACTACGTGAGGTGAGACCTTATATAGGCCTCCCCCAAGTCTTGCCCAAGGCTGCCACACCTTGCAATACTTCAACAAGTCTTGTGAGACTTGAGAGCAGCTGCTACTATGTTGGGTGCTTCAACTGCCAGCCGGTCCAACTGTATCCTGGTCATGGAGTGCTTGCCTGTTACAGGCTGCCATTTTCATCACAGAAGTGCAGTATCTGGTCAGGTAGCAGCCAGTGACAGCAATGGGAACAGACAGCAGAGTATGTTGCGGGAGGTGATGGGGGCAGCATTATTTGCTGCTCTACCTCTGGTGGCAAAATGGCTTGAGGTGGTCCCTCTACACCAAGAAATGGTGACCAAAGACAATGCAATAAACTTCATAGCCAATGGGTAAGAAGACCAACCTCTGTAATTCACTTCCCCATTGCCTCCTTCCTGTAATCCATGATAAACAGTTGTATCACTACTTTCATTTTAACTCACTCACACCCATACAACAGCCTCATGCATCTCACTTTACATATATATTTTAATTCCTGGAGCACCAAAAAGGTTTTGTAAAGAATTAGGGCATATCTACACAACTAAACTAAATCAGTTCATCTGTCACAGTTTCTCCTGGCCCTATCATAGTGACCCACAAGGAACTATATCTCTGACAGATGCTCTATACACACACATACCCTCCCACACCCATCCCAAAATATGAAACTCTACCTCTTCCTAATAGTGGATCTTAAACTGGGGACCTTGTGGTTGACTATAACTTCCTTTGTTATTTGCTCTCTTTGGTAATATCTTATTCCATAATATTTCACAAGCTAAAAATAATTGAAGCCAAAACATTTTCCAAGACATAGATTTCAGTTTATTTTTAGAGCTTCCGCTCCCATTAACTTAAACCCAACTGCCAAAAATTCCAATTGAGCCAAATTGCTTTTTGCCCTGAGGATAAATGCTAGATGGTTCTAAGCAAAACAATTTATACTCTAGACATTTTCCAATGCAAAAATGCAATCTTTCTCCACAGAGATCATGGGTTAAATATTAGTTTGTGATAAAGCACCCTAACACAGAGGTGGAAGGAATACTTCCAACTAAAATACAGCTTTAAAATGGGTTTGTGTGAAATTAAATTTCTCTCTTTTGTCACTTATGGGGAAATTGCCTTTCAAAGACTTGAATTAATTGTTAGTATTGTTGTTCTAACATTTATTCTCATTTTTATAAAATACAACATAGTACTCAAAGTGTCGCGAAAGAGTCTAAGGAATAGTGGAGAAGGCTATTCCTATGTATAGTATAAAAGAAATATACTCTGACCTGTTTGCTGATCTCCCTGGGCAGCAACACTGAGATGTTTAAAAAGCATTGGAGAAAAGATGGAATCCTGCAATACCCCCACAGGATAACTCCCATGGCAAAGAGCAGCGGTCGCCTAACATCATAGCCTCTTGCAGGATAGTCAAGTATAACCACCTTGAAGCCTTCAATTCCTTCATCCCAGATGGGAGCATGAATGATGGCAGCAAGAACTGCATTCAAAGAAAGGAGCACAACCAGTATATCAGTTGCAGCTGATACAGTGCACTCTTATTCATGACCACCACATCAGGTAGCAAAGCCATTGAATCTAGGACCATACCCAGGGCCTTTTGATCATTACTTTGCAGATTCCATTGCTTGTACAACATTATTACTGCAAATCCAGAGGAGGTGTGATGTTTGTCCTGTTATATTGGCTCAATTTCAGTGGTTTTCCCCCAAGAATGACAACAGGGGCCTTGGAAGAGTATGGCCAACCTCGATTGAAACAATCCTACAGAACAGCCATACAATTGGGCACTATGATTAGCAACAATAAAACAATAAAAAGAATTAGAATGTTATTAGATATAACATGAAAATAGAATCAATTGTATTGGACAAAGCTGCAGACATCACCAACCTTTACACTGGCAAATTCAGTTCTCACAGATATTTTTTGACTAATAGACAGTTTATTGAGTCTTCTGTTCCATCCACTTTTGTCTGTGTTCACTTGCAAAGTAGCAAGTGAACACAGACAAAAGAACACAGACAAAAGAACAATCAGAAGAACAAGGCACCACAAAAACTCTGATTGCATTTTGGATATGGTAGTGTGTTGGAGGACATTGCCAACTTAATTGGATTAGGCCCTTCTAGGTGCTATATAGATCTTGGGCTGCACCAATGGTTGCTGGGACAAAGATGCAAATAATAACTGATCTCCCATTTTCTAAACAGCCTTCTCCAACCTGGTGCCCTCCAGATACTTTGGATTGCAACTCTCATAATTCCCAGCCAGGATGGTCATTGGCTGGCTGGGAATTATGGGAGTTGAAGTCCAACTCACCCGGACGGCACCAGGTCAGGGAAGGCTGTTTAGAAAATAGGAGATCAGTTATTATTTGCATCTTTGTCCCAGCAACCATTGGTGCAGCCCAAGATCTATATAGCATCTAAAATATGAAATCTAGGAGTTACAGAGATTTATCTCCAGCCTCAAGCAACCACAGAGGTTCTGTGTGGAATGGAGAGAAATGTGGTAGTTTTTATATTAGCAAAGCTAGAAATTAATTTTAGGTGGGGTACCAGATAAAAAGTACTACAAGCCACCATCATCAGATTTGCACATAACGGCAAGCTACAGCATGCCTCTGCCACAACCTGAATATTCAAAATGTCAGCCATTGTCACAATTAGAAGCCCCTCGAGGAAATTCCCCCATGGTGGCTTCTTGTTATGTGCAAACCAGGTCATTGCCTGATTGTGGATTTGGAGATTTTTCTAATGAATCAACATCACTTTTTGTATATTTTAGATGGGTTTCACTGTATATATATGCAATGTAATAAGTGTACAGTGCATATAGACTGGGTCTGCTAATTTATCTCTAGACATTTGTCAAATAATAGAGATTAAGTCATACACAAGAAAAAACATTGCACCATGAACAGTGTATCCCACAATGCTGCCAAAGGTCCACAAACTTTAAATGCAAGTGAAAAGGTATTTATTTATAACATTCCCCAAAGGGAGGTGGCTTTCTAGAGGTTATTAATTGTGGAAAGAAAAGTGATCTGTGTATATTCTTATCAAATTCATTCAGGCAACAATCCTTCATCCAGTTCCACACAACCAATTTCAGTGGGAATTGTGAACATGGAAGAGGGCAAAGCATCACAGCCTAAAAACGATATCCTGGGCAAATGCATGCTCAGCCCAATTGATTTAAATGAGATTTATACAATACAACTAGATAAACCTAACAACAGTAAGTGGTCTCAGTTAATAAATGCTGAGACAAGACATCAGCCTAGCAAATACCCATGGGAGCCAGAAAAAAATGTGCGTAAATACATAGACGGTAGAGCTCAGAAAGATCATAATAAATGCTGCAACATGAGACACTGGGGATTGAGCAGGTGAAACCATTTCTTCTGAACCAGTGCTCAGCATGTATTTTAACTAAGCTTCTGATGACTTTACTGAGAAATCAAACTAGAGTTTCAGTTGTTTGTGATCATTAAAGCCCCTCTGCACTTTCTATGCCTGCACACACCTGGGAGAACAGAAAATAGGCTCAAAGTAATAACAACATCCATGCTTCCTTAAATGCCCCAATGATAACAAAACTATCATGGTAATCTCCCTTTGCAAGCTTATGCAACACTCAATAACACAGGACTGTGCAGCTCTGTACCACCTGCCTTGGGGGGGAAACCCAGTCTTTCTGTGAAATGAATCTCCAAATGCAAATACTTGCCAAGGCTGTCAAAGGCAAAACCACTCCTGTGGCCATCAGGATACCACACTGGAAGCCATGTTTGGCTGGGCCCTTCTCCTTTTATTCTTTCAACACGACCTAAAACCTGCATATTGGTATCTTTTCCTGAGCATCTCTGCACCTGTTCCAACAGCTGTTGCTGTCCCAACACAAGGAGAAGATCTGGCTTTCAGCTCCAAAGCAAACATCCAAGTTATTTCCTTACAACAGAGCTTGAAAGCTAGAATAGGCATCCCCAACATGATGCCTGTGGACACCTCCCTATCTGACCCACAGACGTTTCTCTCCCACCCTCTCTCCAGGCCATGCTCCATGAGGAAGGGGTTACTGTTATCTCCAACCACTCACTGGAGATAATATTGGGGACTTACCATCATGGGCTGCTTGCTGTCCCAATTAAGACAGCACACAGTGATTAAAGGACGTGTTCAACTCAGCTGGTGCCTGGAGGTGGCAATCCTCCAGGCATTGCCTGAGAGACCTTTCATGTGCCACTTGCTACCCCAAGCAAGACTGTAACTACATCCAATTGGAACCCATTTTGGGTTATCTTCTTTCTATCAATTGATTGGGATGGTGAGCGGTGACACCTGACCCAGCTGGCACCTAGAGAAGCTGTTCCTTTGGGTTCCAGCTGAGCAACCCTTTGTGCACTGCCCCAGTTGGAATGAGGTGACCAACTCAGCCAGCACCTGGAGAAATCATTTCAGAGAGACACCATGTGCTGTGTTTCTCTCTAAATAGAGAAAGGTAAAATGGGTGGGATGGTGTCCGTTGAGGGGACATGGTTTTTGGAAGTGGGGCCCCGCCCGCTTAGATCATCCACCCCACCTGATTGGTCCAGCCCCTGGACCAATAACTGTTCAACACCCCTGACCTATTGGCAAGTTGATTATGGCAGCCTTTACGTTCCGTTACCTTCTGTGGCAGGGCTATCTTACATAATGCATTATGCTAGTATTGTGAAAATTGCAATTATCACTTGAAAACATAATGCTGCAAACCTATGCACACTAAAGTGTAAGCTCCGTTGAACATGCTGGAATTTATTTCTGAGTACACACTCATAGGATTGGATATGAGGTATTGCAAAAAATAGTCATCAGTCATCTCTCCAGGCCATGGAATTGAAAATTCATGTCAGCTTACATTGATCAAAGCAGGTTGGGCACAGAAGCCTTTGTTGGTGGGTGGCAGTGGGTGAAGGAACAAGCTTTAGATCAGCCTTTCCCAACCTAGTACCCCACAGATGTTTTAAACTTCAATTCCCATCAGTCCCAGGTGGCATGGCTATCAGTCAAGAATCCAGGGTTCTATAGTTCAAAACATCTGGATGGTTAGGGAATGCTGCTTTAGATTAAACACAGAAGTGTCCAGACCCTAACGGGCAGCACACAATGAAGTCTGATTTGCTCTTATCAGTAGGCACACTTCTGATAACACATGTGCACCTGCATTCAGTGAGAGTTGGGTGATCACTATTGAGCTCTGCTCCTAGCCAGATTCTTCTGATTAAGCAAAGAAGCCCCTAATCCTGATCAGCAACAGCCATCACTCATCAATTTCCAGTTCCATTGGCAGCCCTGATTGCCTCATCAACAGGAGCAAAGCCAGGAGGTGATCAGCCTCTTATGGGCTGGATATCACCCATCACATGAAGGCCATTACTTCAAGCACCTCTCTTCCTTCTCGACAGCTTTTCATCTGGGTTCCTGTTGCTTGTTTTAAGGATCAGGCTTACAAGTTAAGCCTGAAAGTTGGCCATAACAAAAACACAAATGACTGAAAATAACTAAATAAGTTGTAAAGCATGCATGAAACCAGAACTGCGGTAGCCATTGCCTCTCCTGTCACAAAGACTGCAAACAAAAGTATGGCTAATTTTGTTATCTTTTCTAAAAAGCGCAGCTTTAAAACATATCCAATCCTTTAGGAGAGTCTGTTCTATAAATAAACAAAAGCACACATCACTCTCCTGCCTCGTAAATACTGTATCTGTCACTCAAATAGATGTCAACGAACACAATATCGCCTGAGCAGTTCCATTTTCAGTTGGTAGAAATTATGCTGCTGTGGTTGGTGCACAGGAAAATACTGCTGTGATTGACAGGTGTTCACGTTAGGGCACGGATGTGCTCACCTTCCTATGGTCCTGGAGTGAGATTCCTCCCAAAGATTACACTTAGCTTCACATTTCCTTTAGAGAAAGTGTTTTTAATCATACAGAAACACTTTAAGATAATGGATATGAAGCTTGCTCATAATGTCAGTAACAAAGGTCATACTGATACAGTAAAGAAGTATTCAGACCTTTAAGAAATAAATCAGTGGTGTCAAGTGTTAGGATAGAAGATTATAAAAGAGTTAAGGTGGCATTAAACTGTAGAGCAAAGGTGTCATGCAACATACATTTTTTAGGATTAGATAGTCACTGATACATGCAGGAATTAGAAACAAGGGTGAAAAGCAGATGAAAGCAAGTGAACAAAGTATTAATGGAACAACTAGCCTCAGAAGACAGTGGGATCTTCTTCCATGGACTTTTTTAAGGACTAGATAGGAAGTTTGGGGGAATATGACAGAATACTCTTTCTAAAGACAAGGCAGATGACTAGGTGAACCATCAGATCACCTGCAACTCTGATTCTTCCCAGTGAAAGAACATAATTGAATACACAATGAATCACTCTCTCAAAAAACAAAAGAAAATCAAATTCCCCCAAAATATGGTGTCTGATGGAAGATATATTTGGTATCTGCTTCACATCTGTCTGATTAAACAAATATTTTGTAAACTGAAAAGCCTGGATGAAAATATCACAGGCCCTTTGTAGACACAGCAGACTTCACTGTTTTCTATCCAATATGTCCTTATACTTATTTATTTCATTTCATTTCTATACTGCCCAATAGCCAAAGCTCTCTTGAGTGGTTCACAAAAATTAAAACCATAAGGAACACAATAAAATATAGAATATGGTAGCTTAAAACCACAATGTCAAAGTAGAATCAGAATTAAACCAAGTCACAATGCAGAGATTTAAAACAGATTTAAAATACATGCTCTTATAATACTTACTCTTTGGCTTGCTCTATATCTGCCCAGTGAAGATGAAGACTTCCAGACAAATATGTTGCAGGTGTGTAATTTATTCCTTCCTTTCTTTAGCCTATAGCCAGGAAGCATCCCTAACTGGACACTCCCATTCCCACAGCAGTGCATTCCATGGTTCAGCCACCCGGCTTCCTCTCTCTTCTGATCTATCAGGGCTTCTGGCAGCCATTTCTACTGCTGGCTATATCTCCTTGACTCTCCCCAGTCACCTTGTCAAAGCAGCTTTATAACACCCAGTTCCAAGTGTGTAATTAGTTTCATTTCTCTTTGCTCATGATCCTCCCAATCTGGTTCTGACCTGGTTCACATTACAAGGCAGCCCATTGTGTGCTAATTTACCCGCAAGGAGCTACAGCACATGCTGGACATCATTATGAATATACAACCCCCGAACCTTGATTGCCATGGCTTGCCATGTCATCCGATTTTGTCCAGCAGCATTATTTGAGGGTTAAACAACCCTTTCATAACCCACAGTCTGTTTTAGGTTTATGCAAGGTTTGTTTAACCCTCAAATAATCTCCAAAGACTGGATTCAGATGGCATGACAAGCCATGGCAACCCCCATTCTAGGGTTCCATATTCATAATGGTAACCAGAACGCACCGCAGCTTTTCACAGGTAATTAAACCATAATGGGCTGTCATGTCAAGCAAACCGGCTCATTGTTTTTGTCCTCAGTGGGGTAACAAGCTTGCACCTAGGCCCAGGAGCTCTGCTACAGATCTAGGCATCAAATAAATCAAAGGAGAGGGAGGCTCCTGCTCTCAGTGAAGCACTGTGTATTATTCAGACCTGGAGAAATATGTCCCACACTACTCCTGGAGTAATGGCTTACACATGCTCAGTTTTGTGACCAATTTACATTACCATTTTTACGACAAAGGAAGTACCAAACCAGTCCCCACCACATGTCCTGCTATCTATTCAATACACCCTAAAAATGTGTTGAGGAGCTAGCTGAGCTAGTAAATGATTAACTATAATCCAGACACAGGATATGAATATACACATCATCATGTTAGCATACCAAAATCTACCAAATAAATTCAATTCCCTTAACTTCATCTGATTTTTAAAAAAAAAAAAAAAAAATTATGGGAAGCAACTCTTGGAAGTGAGTCCACACATTCAGTTTCATAGAGCACCAAGTCCAGGAAATGCTACACGTCTTTCTGATTAGATCTCATTGTTGGATAACTGCTTGAAATAATAGGGGTTCTAATGATGACTGATTATCACATTATTAATATAATGTGTGATGCCGTCTTTACTTAAGGCAGATTTTAAGTCCTGCTCTGCTATGTGCATTTGCCACATTTCCTACTGCCATCTATTTGCAGAGGTAAAGGATTTAAATGTGACACCTACTTCTTTCCATTAAATGCCATTCAATTCACAGAATAGCAGAGAATTTATGATAATAAATTTATACATTTAAATACAGTGTGTGCCACAACTGCTGACTGAGAAGATTTTTTCGAAAAAGTAAGCACTGTGTATGTACAGTATTGCTGTATGTACGGTTTGCAAATTCAAACTAGGATCAATAACAATAGGCTGTATATTTGCAATTCATGGATTTTAGCCTGTTCAGTTTTCAGTGGATTTATTGGCAACTTTGATGTTATTTGCTGCTAAACACCCATCCATTTGCTTTTTATTTTATTTTAAGTTCTAAATGTACTAAAGTAGAGTACATCCAACTCTACTATTTTGTGATTCTGCATGCATAAAAACTGACCTGCAAAATGGGTAATGCCTTTTAATAACCATCCAAAAGGTTGCCACCTCTAAGACAGCAGATCTTTTCTAACTCCTAGGAAAAACAAACAAACAAACCAGGAAACGCCAGGTTTAACTATGCCCCAGGCCTCATAAAGAAACATTCCTCAAAATGGAGAGTAAATAAATTGAGGCATGGTAGAAGAAATTAAAATGTAATTATCAATATCTTTATATTTCACAATAATTAAGTCAATGGACTATGCATAGCAATAGATCCAGTGAGAAACAGTTACAGTATCAAGCCTTTACAGATTACTTTTTCCAACCACTTTTTGCAGGAGCCGTTTGTACGAGCTGTTAAGAGCAATTAAGGTCTGACTGTTACAAATTTTTATTTGCGCTTTTAACTGTGTTTACTGCTGACTTTAGAAACTGTTTTAGTTGTCTTCAATTATTGTCAGTACTTTAAATAGCTTTAAATGATTTTGTAAGCCGCCTTCAGATCTTTTATAGAGGAAAAGGAGGATATAAATTACACTTTTTTGTTTGTGCATTATACTCTAGAAGGAATTTAGTGTCAGCAGCATAATAACCTATCTACTTGTAAAGGGGAGGGGGGCGAGCATATGGGGTGGGAGGAGATCTGGTACTTCGTATTTACAGGAACACGTGCTCACCATTGCTAAAGAATTTGCAAATGAACGAAAAAAAGGAAAATAGGAAGAAAGCAAAATATTGGAGTCCTCTGCTGCCGTTCCACACTTCTTTTTAGGGACTGAGGCCCTTTCTACACCATAGGAGAGTAGAGGGAGGAAGGGAGAACAATCCTGGAAGTACCTGCTTCCGGGATCGTCGTTCTCTATACACGTCAGAGAGCGTGGCATCCCAGCTTCTTCCCAGGCCATCACATCACGGGCACCATTTTTTTTCTTAACATCAGCGAAGCGCACTGGCACTCTAACAAAGGGTAAGCTTTTTTAAAAAAAATCCCACCCGAAATTGCCCCCCCCCGCCATCCCAGGGATGGTGAACTTGGGGGCCCTTTCCCCTGATGGTCACAGAGCTGCACGGTGTAGCTCCGTGCCCTTTTGTGCTGCTGCACTTACTCACAAGTAAGCGCGGTAGCAGTTGCGACAGGCAGCCACATCTCCCGTGGTACCAGGAACTTCCAGGACCTTGGTAAAATCAGGATTTTCCAGGGATCCCTTATCCCTGGCAATCCCCATGGTCATCCCGCCCACCCCCAGGAGTCCCTATGCATCATTTGGACTCACAGGGACGACCCAGGGGCTATCCCAGAGAAAATGGCCAGTGTAGAAATGGCATGAATAGGCAAGACCATGATTACAGCTGTAACCACTCAAGCATAGGAGCCAAGCAAATATTATTAACTTATGAAGAACCAGGCTAGATCAGACCAAGGGTCCACCTAGTCCAGCATTCTGTTCATACCATAGTCAACCAGCTGTTGACCATGAACTCACAAGCAGGACATGAGTGCATCAGCACCCTTACACCCATGTTCCCCAGCAACTGGTATACATGGGCTTACTGCCTCCAATACTAGAAGTAGCACATAGCTATCAGGACTAGTTGTTTTTTTTTATAAATAATTTTTATTTATTTCAACATAATAAACACAAACAACATAATAAAACATAAACAACATAACCCTCAACAATCCCCCCGTGCTCCCCCACCCATGAGACCTTCTCTTAATCATTCTTCATCCTTCCAGAATTTTAACGATTCTTTTGAAGGTATTTGTCCCTTCCCCGATCTTAAAACATATTCCAAAAAGGGACTCCATATTTCTCCAAAATCACTCTTACTGGACATTCCCCTCTTTATTTTCATTTTACAAGTCAGCATATCATTCAAAGCCATATCCCATATTTCTTTATACCATTCTTCTATTGTGTAGCTTCCTTGTCCTTTCCAATTTTTAGCAATCATTATTCTAACAGGTGCCAGGAGGTTGTTTACCAATTCTCTATTAGTTATATTCTCATTCTCTCTGTCCCATATTGCTAGTAGAGCTAACTTTGGGTTTAATTCCAATTTACTTCCAATTATTTCACTTATTTCTTTAAACACCCTTTCCCAAAATTTTTGTACATGTTCACAGCTCCACCACATATGAAAATAGGTTCCAACCTCTTGACACCCCCTCCAACAATTCTTAGACACTTTTTTATCAATCTGGCTATCAGGACTAGTAACCATTATAGTGCCCGTGCAACTTTTAAAAAGTCCTTTTATCATGTTTCCAAATGACATTATTATTATTATTGTTGTTGTTGTTGTTGTTGTTATTTTGCATTTATCGTGAAATTTTATTTTATTTCAAAATAAATAAATATAAAGGCAACAAAAAGGTACATACATAATAAATCAAAATCACTAACGAAACAAATGAATTGGGGTCTATAGCCAATATGCTTATAGAACATGTACAATAAAACAGCCTAAATAGGAACTCAATATCTATCGAAAGAATTAAAAAAAAGATACAGCATATAAAAGGAACGTATGTGAGTGTATGTTGTTTTATATATGTGTGTGTGTGTATTAGTAAAAATAAATATCAGCAACTGTACTTGATTAGAATTTGATCAAAAATTTGAAGGGCTTCATCATAGGAAATAAATGGAAACAACTGAGCCAATAATTCTTTGGCACTCTACCTAAGAACTCAAACATACTATCACAGTAATCCTTAGGACAGCCTTCTAAATTAAGCCAGTATTATTATCCAAATATTGCTGACAGATTTGTAGCTGGCTTACGGCTACCAAGTCCTATGAGAAAAGGCTGAAAGAACTAGGTATGTATACCCTGGCGAGAAAAGACCGAAGGAGAACATAAGTACATTCTTCAATCATCTGAAGGGTTGTCACCCAGAAAAGCGCAAAGACTTCTCTGTTGCCCTAGATGTTAGGACTAAATCTAACGTGCTTACATTACAAGAAGATAGCTTTGAACATCAGGAGAAATATCTTGATTGCAAGAGCAGTTCAACAAAGGAAGCAATTTACTACAGGTGTGGTGGGCTCTCTCTCACTAGATATCTTGAAACTTTGGCTGGACAGCCATCTGTTGGGGATGCTTTAGCAATGATTTTCTGCACTGAGCAGCAGGCTGGACTAGATAGCCAAACAAAACAAAATGGACAAGATCTCCAATAATGATTTCAATATAAATACTCCTGGTATAAGGAACCTACAAGATAATACTGGGCCAATATAATACAAATAATCACAAGTACAACTGCGCCAATTAGTTTACAACTGCGCCAATTAGTTTACAGATGTACCCAATCTGTCAGAATTTCAAAAAAAAAACTGTAACAGTTACGCTAATCTATTTAACAGTTATATCTCCATTTTGACCAGATGAGGTCTTCCTCAGGTATTCCTACAGATCTCACAAGTTTACTAACATTTTACAATAACTGATAACGTTTCAAAAAATAAGACTTCCTGAATAGCCAATTTCTAACACTGGCACGCTGGTCCTGACAAAGGCAAAATAGCCTTCTTTTTTGATGGGTTGAGGGTGAGGTAAACCCTGATCCTTGCTGCTCACCCCTCCCAGAATGTGTAGATACTTTCCAGACCAGTCACCAAACAATCTACGCTGCCACAGCAGGCATCTGCAAAAATCAGGGATTACCTCACCCACAACCCATCAATAAAGAAGGCTATTTTGTCTTCTTTAGCAGTGTGCTAATAGGTTGTGAGAGGAATCACATTGCTTTCAGTGCTGCGATCCTAGAGCCTAGAAAAAAGCCCAATAGAACCTGGGGCCTAGAAAAGCCCCAAAAACAAATTTTATAGCTTCAAATATCTAAGCATCGGTAGTGTTCAGGCCATGGGTTCTGAAGATGCTCTCTGCCTCCATGCTGAATGAGGCTTTATCTCTTAAAAGGGCCGGGCTTGTTTTAGCCATCTCATGCTGCAACAACATGGGATTGGTTCTAGCATACTAGTTTCCTCATAGCTTGAGTCTGAGGGTGGTAATGCAACCTCCTCTGGATGGAGGGGAGCTGACAGTTGGGCTCTTTCCAGAGAACTGGGTCAAGAGAATGTAGATGCCCCATGACATCTTTCCATAGCCAGGTCTTCTCCCTGAACCATTAATACTGGAGCCTCTTCCACTGAGGACAAAGAGTCTGAGGGCGAAGGTTTGCCACCACCACCTGCCTTAATAGGTCTGGTGCAGGTAGCTCTGCAAGCTTCACTGAAACTCACTGAGTGTTATGTTTACGCGAGCATCAGTGAACAGGAATCTATATTCTATGCATTCAAACTTAGTTAAAGAAAGTGGAGCTTATACCTAGAACAAATCAAAATTAGGTTGACAAAGCTTCAAGCCAACACATCACCAACTGTCATAAAAGGCCATGACTGTTCCCTGAATCCGATTAATATAATACATTGCATTTATATAAATAATACATTAACAAGGTTGGGTTCAGGCTGTACAGGTGTTTTCAGAGCGGGTGTTATTTTTTTTTTAATGTATTGTTGACGTCCTGCTGAGTTTCTCTACAACAATGCATCAACTCACCCATGAAGTCATTTCGCCATTATTTATTTATTATTGTCGAAGTAATAATGACTGATGGAGAATGTATTTTTAGGACTTTAATAGCGCATCAGTTGGCAGCAAAGAATTAAGGCAAAGTCTCACCCCTCTAAAGCAGGCTATCATTAATAAAATTTCTTACTCCCCCATCTTCCTGGTCACTGCTCTTATTGCTTATTTTAAAATATAAAAATGACTACTTTTTGTTTTATATTACTGAAAAATAAATAGTAGAATGACATATTGCCACAGATATTGAATTATATTTGTAGAAGTCAGTTCCTAGCACCTAGTGACTGACACTCTAGCCAGCATAAAGACAGAGTTCTACTAAATATTTCATTCTGTTTGCATTATCTGTGGATTACATGAGGTCTCCCTCCTTAATAGCCTACTTCACAAAGATACCGTGTAGCAGCACAAAAAGAAAGAAAGCTTCCATACATACATTCTGAACTAGTTTCTTCTCAGAATGTCTCTGAGCTAATAAATACAGTAAGTAGCCCCTATGCTTTGAAGCTGGTATTTAAGAGGACAGCTTCTAAGAACATCAGAAGAACCACGCTGAATCAGACACAGGGTCCATCTAGTCCATCACTCTGTTCAGACAGTGGCCAACCACTTGAGTGCATAACAACATTCCTTTTAGAATCTACAGCCATATCCTTGGTCCAACACCTACTCGATCTCCTGCTATGGGTAAGCCACAGGTTACACCACAGCTGCATATAACAAAGCCCTGACAGTCTTCTCCCTTCCTAAGCACCATCAGGAGAGAAAAACATGCATCAGAGAGAAACAGGAGATAATGAAGTACCATTCCCCTGCAACACTCCCCTCTCCCAGTCAGGGGGAACAAATAGACCAAAGTCTTCCCAAGGGTAAAAACCAGAGCCCCAAAAAGGTACTTGCCAGCTTGCCTTTGGTGAGCACATTGGAGCTTCGTATGGTATTTGGCAAGTTGTCAAAGCCCTGAAGCACGCTTTCAGAGCAGCTGCTGCTAGGGCAAAGCTAGGACTGCTCTCAAGGTGTGCTCTGAGGCTTTGACAGCTGCCTCAATAGAAGTGCCTTCAGAGAAGTCCCTGCTTGTGCTAACAGAGTGAGCAAGAATTGTTCTGAAGGTGCATGCAGGGGGCAAACTATAAAAGAGGGGGAATAGTAGGCTGACCAGATAAAATCCAGGTCAGGGGTCATGTAACTTCAACAGCTGTAGAGAAAAGGGAATTTCAGCCAGTATCATTTGTAGGCAATTAGTTCCTGGTGAAATTCCCTCTTCATCACAACTGTTAAAGTTGCAGGGGCCCTGCCTTCTTTTGTATATGGTCACTCTAGTATAGTGCCTGCAACTTTAACTGTTGTGATGAAGAGGGAATTTCACCAGGAACTAATTGCATACAAATGACACTGGCTGAAATTCCCTTTTCTCTACAACTGTTAAAGTTACATGAGCCCTGACCTGGATTTTATCTGGTCAGCCTACTAAATGTTGAAAAACAACTCACCATCGTAAACTCTGTGAGATAGATTAGGCTGAAAGACAGCAATTGCCCAAGACAATCTAATGAACTTTATGGCTGAATGAGAATTTGAACCCCTTCTCCCTGATCGAAGTACAACACTCTTATCCCCAACTCCATGGTAGATGTTTCCTCTATATTGTATGAGTACATGAGGTTGGGTTCTACTGAAATAAGTACATGCATTGAAACTAAGGATACTTAGTACCTCTACTCAGCTATTTCTACAGAGCAACAGTTTTATTCCTCTAGGTATGTGACCTAGAACTTAGCCAGAAACTGTACACTATAGCAAAACGTGGATAAGTAAAGATGGTTATTAGAAAGCTGGCTTTGTATCAAAGTACAAAGCAAGTTTGTGATTTTTAATGACTTCAGAGTTCACAGCAATACCAGAATGACAGTAACCACTGTCTAGAATTTTGTATACATTTACATAATAAGGATGTTATGAACAGTGCTACATTTATTGAAATACCCTAAAACAGGAAGTGCCAATAAATTTGCTCTAACACGCAGACCTGCTTGAAGAACTATGAATAGTCATTTGCATTTTAGATAAATTTACTAATTAATCTAAATTTACTAATTTAGATTAATTTTTTGTTCACCTTCCATAAAAATCACAGTAACTAATTTTTTTACTGGAAAAAATATCTATGGAAGTCAAATTCCAGACCTGCATGAATGTCTGATTTATTGAAGCACTCAGTATTAAACAACACAGATCTCAAGTGTAGAATATCTGCAATCAGCCCAAAAATGTAGAATGATAATTGTTGAGTAAATCTGAATAACAAATGAACTAGGGAGGGAGCTGGTAACTGCTTACAGACACTCCAGGAATGGAAAACAGGTTAAATTAGCTGTTCAGTTCCAATTATTCCCCTGGAATTCAAGTATACAAAGCACACTATCACAAAAGGAAGGGGAAATAGACTAGCATGATATTTCAGTCTTTTCAATATTCTTACTACAATGCACCATAGTCTAAAGATGTATTGTTTAATGACTACCGATATTTAAAATGTATCTTCCATTTGGGGTTTTGCTTTTCAATACAAAAGAGATTAAAACAGTGGTAGAATCAAAAGCCATCCTGGGTTTCAAAAAGGTTGAACCAAAATAACTTTTCAAAAGAAATTGCACATCACTTTTAATTCTGGTCCACACTATAGGGACTTGACGCTACCAATGCAAAGGGGACACACCTTGAGCCAGTCCCTCTACCTGCCCTCAGGGCAGGGCAAACATTAGGCCTGCTACTCCAATGTTGAAAAAAGCAGTGCCACATCAGGACAGTCAAGTATGGGGAGTAAGAAAAATGACCCAGAATTCCCAGAACAGCTTCCTAAGTCAGCTGGATTGATCCTCCCCTACCTCTTGTTTTGCAAAGGATGTCTCTTGCTTACTTCATACAAGCAGAAGTTTGGTCTGCAGATCTGGGGGCCTATCTAATATACCTGGTTCATAATAATAATAATAATAATAATAATAATAATATATTTATTTATTACCCGCCTCTCCCAACGGATCGAGGCGGGGAACAGCATTAAACACAAAATACAAAACTGATTAAAAGCACATAAAACCAATACATCATTAAAATACCAATAAAACACCAATAAAACACTTTAAAATTCATCTGGGTAGGCCTGCCGGAAGAGATCAGTCTTTATAGATCTTTTAAATTCCTGAAGACTAATGAGTTTGGCGAATCTCTCCAGGCAGGTCATTCCACAATCTGGGAGCGGCAGAAGAGAAGGTCCTCTGGGTAACAGTTGTCAGTCTAGTTCTTGTTGACTGTAGTAAATTCTTCCCAGAGGACCTGAGCGTGCGGGGCGGATTGTATGGGAGAAGGCGATCCCGTAGGTAACCTGGACCCAAACCATGTAGGGCTTTAAAGGTAATAACCAACACTTTGTACTTCGCCCGGAAACTGATTGGCAGCCAGTGAAGAGATTTTAAAACTGGTGTAATGTGGTCACCCCTAGATGTACCGGTGACCAACCTGGCTGCCATATTTTGAACTAGTTGAAGTTTCCGGACTAGGCACAGAGGTAGCCCTATGTACAGCGCATTGCAGAAGTCGAGCCTCGAAGTTACCAGTGCGTACACTACTGATTTTAGGTCTCCCAACTCTAGGAAGGGGCGCAGCTGGCGTATTAGCCGAAGTTGATAGTAGGCACTCCTGGCAGTCGCATCTATCTGAGCTGTCATTTGGAGCGACGGATCCAGGAGCACCCCCAAGCTGTGAACACAGCTTTTCAGGGGGAGTGTAACCCCATCCAGAACTGGTTGACACACCTCCAACCCCAGGTTGTGGCCCTTGACAGTAAGCACCTCCGTCTTGTCTGGATTCAGCTTCAGTTTGTTTTTCCTCATCCAGCCCATTACCACCTCCAAGCATTCATTCAGAGGAGACACACTATCCTTAGCTGACACTGTTGTCAAGGGCATAGAAAAATATATTTGGGTGTCATCAGCGTATTGATAGCACTCCGCCCCATGCCTCCGGATAATCTCTCCCAGCTGTTTCAGGTAGATGTTAAACAGCACTGGGGATAGGATGGCACCTTGTGCTACACCACATAGCTGATCTTTTTTTGAAGAGCAACTATCCCCAAACATCACCATCTGGAACCTGCCCGAGAGGTAGGACCGGAACCACTGAAGCACAGTGCCCCCGAGTCCCAATTCCCTCAGGCATTCCAGAAGGATACCATGGTCGCATACTGTGGCAGCATGAACGACTGCATCAGCTAAAGGCGACATGATGGTAGCAAACATGTCAATGTGCCAAGAAAGTTATCTCCTTTTTGCATTCAGTAGACCAATCCTAAATCACGTTCAGAAGACGCATCATATTGGAATTCAGATGAAATCCTCTTCCATTTCAGATTGGATAGCAATGAAATTGGTTGGTAGAGTGGAAAAGAGAGGGGAGAGAAAAACTGCCTTTCTGTATAAGATGTGGATTCATTTCCTTGGGCCATCTAGATTGTAATATGCTACATTGTTTTGTTTTAAATTGGGCAGTCTCTGGCGAGACAGAGCACCTAGACCATTCTTGCTTTCTCGGTGTGGCACACTTTAATCAAGACGAACTGAGTTAATAGGTAAAAGTGCTTGCTTAATATACAGAAAATATGATTTGATGTGTTGGAAGTCCTGCTTTAGGAGAGGGGGTTTGAATAAATGGTTTTCATGTCCCTTAAGTTATTGTCATCCATCCATGTAGGATGGCTATGCTCTCTACGACTTAACCTGTTAAGTGCTCTATAATAACCACACACTTATGAAACACTTCCCCAAAGTTGTAATGTTATATACTCACATTGCTCCGCAACAGAACTGCTCAGAGTAAGCCAAGCATTGCCCATGTGGAGGTCTCACAACTTGTCCCTAAGCAGACCAATGCCTAGTGAAGCGTATGCAACTTTGCCACCCACAAGTGACTGCAGCCCACGATATTACATGCCCTAATTGGTGCGGTAGTAAATGGCAGCTCCCCTTCCACACAGATGCTTGAAGTCTTAAAAATTAGCATCCCTCATTCCTTCCTCATAACACATGTGCACTTGTAGCGAGAGATGCAATATCTAAATCCTGCGCAGCACACAGAATATTTGCACCTGGTGTTTTGTTTTATATTAACCTCTATGAGCCAAAGAACATTGAAGATGAGCTTTGTTAATCTACAGTATTTTTACAATGTTCACACAAATTAATGTGCTTGTGCACCACTGCTCTTTACTTCAAGTAATTTGAAACCTATTCAAGTGAATGCCATCAACTCTTAGGCTGCCTCTACAAGAAAGGTTTAAAGCTCTTTCAAGGCTGATTAAAATTTTTACCTCTACAAGAGAGGAGTGCAAATTGGGGGCTGAGGCGCTTTAAACTTCCGATTATGCGCATTATCGAATGCGTGTTAAACCGCGAGTTTTAATTTGGGGCGGCAGTTAAAGCACCTTACCGCCGTGTAAACATGCGATTCTCCACATGTCAACAAGTTTAAAGCATGTTTCGGTCGTCCTGTAATGCGCTTCGCCGCCTCTCGTACAGAGGTATTACAAGTAAATGCACTTCCGCAAATATGCACTTAATCGGGCAGCCAGGCGCCAAAGCGAATACTTCTAGAGGGGGTCTTATTCTGATTCAGGTAAAAGAGAATCTCCGTCAGACCAAGTAATAGGAATGCTTGATTTCTGGAGCAAAAGAACTTGTTTTTCCCAGATCAAAACACTTATGTACTGCATAGCTATTATAACTATGATGTAACGTAATTAATCACAGGTCTTTTAAAGGAAGGGATGAATTAAAATGAGGCCTCCAAGTCATTTCAGTGTAGCCACTGAATGTACTCTCAAATTATCATGTTTGGTTACTGCTGACATTTTTTGGACAATCATTACTCAACACGGCAAAAATAAAACAGTTGTGCCAAATTTGATTCCCATTTATCAAAGTGTTGCAAAGAGGATTATGATTTGGCTTTAGATGGGGCTCCAAAAAGCAGAGGCATAAGCAGCACAATCCTTAGGCTACAAACTATTTCTCCATGAATTTTATTTCTGAGACACAATTCCTACCTTTTCCTTGCCCGCTATGAGGAGAGAAGAAATATGTAATTTCATTTGGTAGCTCAGAAGACTTAGGGTGACCAGATAAAATCCAGGTCAGGGCTCATGTAACTTTAACAGTTGTAGAGAAAAGGGAATTTCAGCCAGTGTCATTTGTATGCAATTAGTTCCTGGTGAAATTCCCTCTTCATCACAACTGTTAAAGTTGCAGGGGCCCTGCCTTCTTTTGTATTTGGTCACTCTAGTATAGTGCATGCACCTTTAACTGTTGCAATGAAGAGGGAATATCACCAGGAACTAATTGCATACAAATGACACTGGCTGAAATTCCCTTTTCTCTACAACTGTTAAAGTTACATGAGCCCTGACCTGGATTTTATCTGGTCAGCCTAAGAAGACTGTAATTTTCCTGATACTGGTTCTGATGTGCAAAAGCTGAATTCCTAAATACACTTATTAGGGAGTATGCCCCAGTGGAATTTACTACATACACTAAACATGTAGGAAAAGCCTCAGCCTCGGATTCAGGCTCCTTGCTTTCAAATAGCACCTGCCCCACCAAAGACACAGGACAAAGATTTATATGAGTCTATGGGTTTTTAAAAAAACTATTTTTTTCCACAGAAATATAAGAGATACTTTTCATCTCTTTGGCACAAGCCCCAATTTGCAATTCTATTTCTAACAGAAATCTACTTCTGTTATATGGATTAAGCTTGGTGCAAAGGAAGATGTGTGTGTTTTTTCTCTAAGCATTCAAGCAGAAATGTGAGTTGGCAGGAGTGGTTGAGTTTTTTTAAAATAAATAATCTATATAGCTGGCACAATTTCTGGCATATAGTTTGGCTTATTACACAGTTCTGCCCATGATATCTGTAAACAAAACAAAGCTGATAGGGGGATAAATGCATATAGTGACTCCTGGACCTCTGCCAATAAGAATAAACTACATCTCAAGCCAACTGAATGTTTCTTTCAATATGGAGAACCAAATCAAGGGAAAGTCATACTTGCAAAGTGTCTTATAAATGCAATGTTCTTCCACAGCCTTGTGCACACAGCCAGAATACCATTAAAAACCCTCCTACCAATGATGCAAAAGCATGGCTGAAAATCCCGTCAGAAATACTGTATTCCATCTAAGCATATGACCTACAAATAAAGGGCCACATCCAATTTTATCCTACTACAAAAATGAGAATAGTTTGTGTAGTTCTGCTCAGCAGTTGCTGTACCACATACAGAGATATTTTCACGTAGCACCCTGGACCCCCCACGGATTGCCTGGAAGGCCATTTTGTCTGATGAAGAGGCTGCCTGGATAACCATTTTGCCTGATGAAGAGTATTTTCTGACCCTTTGAATTAGTTAGCACAGTTAAGTTATTATACTGATATAGATCTTGGAAACTTTCTGTTTGAATAGTATTCTTTTTTATTCATTAAAAAAAAATTGATCTGCCTTTCATCTTTATGGATACCAGAACAATATGCAAGAGTATGATCCAAATTGTCCTACAATATACAATAAAACATCATCATTGTCATAGTAAGACCATAAAAGGAGCAGCAGACACAGCAAACAGACAGATCATATTAACCAATTCAAATGCTGGGGCAAATAAAAGTGTTTTGAGCTGGCACCAGAAAGATTGCAATGTAAACTCCAGTGGCACACTGGAAGAGCATTAGGGCCTCAATAGAGAGAAGACTCTCTCCTTTGTTTTCACATAATGTTCCCGAGGTACTCAGAGGCTCAATTCGGATGACACAATAAACAACTGGTGTGGGGGAAACAATCGTCAGTTGTTTTGACTATTGTGTCATCCAAATGCTGCCATAGTCAACTCAGCGCTGATCCTAATCCACACCACAGTTGATTATTTATTGCCAGGTTGTGTGGGGAGTACCCCCTAGATGAACAACTGTAAAGTTGATTATTACCCCACCATTGACTATCATGTCATCCGAATTGAGCCACTGAAAAGCTTCCCCTGACAATCTGAAGACATGGGGCACGCAGATATAGGGAGAAGTGGTCCTTCAGATAGTTAGGTGCCAAGCCGTAGGGCGTGGCTGCATTCGGATAGCACAATAGTCAACAGTGGGTTATTAGTTAACTCACAGTTGGTCATTTTGCAGGTACTCCTCACATGATCAGAGAAATAACCAACCATGAGTTGGTTATAAGCAACTGCAAGTGGATTATTAATCCACAGCGTGTTGACTAACCTGTCCCCCGCTCTCCCACTTGTATCCCATGATCCCTTGCTGCCGAATTGTGCCAGCTTGAGTAGATCGTGGCAGCCACCACTTTGACCACTCTTGCCTACCAACTCTGTAGCCGACAAAAATAATCAACAGTGCCCTCCACATGACACAATAACCAACAGTGGTTTAAATAACCCACTCTGCACATCACTGGTTATTTGCATGGGTTATTTCAGCAAAATATCTCACCGTGGGTTAAAAAATGAGCCACAGTGGGTTATTGTGTCATCCATCTATGTGAAGCAACCCTAACAACACATGGTAAAAACATATATTTAAACATACTGTTTACTTGTAAAAACCTTTCAGAACTAATAACTGAAGGGTGGGGAGAATGCAGTTTAACATGTGCACTTTAATAAAAGACAAATTCCTCTGGCTTCACACATAAAAACTGCATTGGAGGATTAAGGCAGTTATTAACAGCCCAATCCTATGATCCTACTATATCAGATTAACCAGGAGATAAAACTAGTTAAAAATTAGAGAGACAAAAGACATAAGACTGCTAAATATGCAGCATTTTTAACCAAGCATGTCATTTCCCTTCCAAAAAAGCAAGATTTTTCAAAGAAAATGTGAATCCAAAGGGTTTAAAAATACTTACCACAACACCATTCTTTGTGGTAGTCTCACGATATGTAAAGTTGCAAACAGCCCAGGCTAGATAATACGTGGACATGAGTGGAGTCTGTGAAAAGTGATCCGTAACCCATCCATCTTCTTCAAAAACTGAGGTTTCCACAGGCATATTGGACAAAGATAAATAGGTTGCTTGATGTTTGATGCTGATTTTGAATGTGGCCTTGTAGATAGGCTCATCAAAGCAAGGAAAGGCTTTTCTGGCATGGGTAGGAGAAAACTGTGTAACTGCAAGGAACCTGAAAAGAAGAACGAATGACTGATTTTACTCAGACCTTAATGCAAAGATGTTGGTGAAATACTGCAATATTATGAAAAAAATATCATGCAGTGCAACATGCAAAACAAAGTCATTGTAAAGCATCATTGACTTTTTTTGTTTTGAACTAAATTCTTCAGCTCATAATTATTTCTTAATTATGCGTGTGGTACTACTGCACAAGTGTATCTTTGTAATGCGATGCACCACATTTTACTAGAAACAACATTTGAGAAGAGACATTCGCATTAAATAAATACTGCCTCTTGTATTGCACAACATTCATAATAACCAACATTTTATTTAGCACTAGAGTATTTATTTATTTATCATAACATGTATGCCCTACCAGCCTGGCTTTAAAAAGCTTCCGGGGCAGCTTACAAATATAACAGCCAACAGAACATTAACCAATATTAACTCCTATAAAAATAAAAACAAATAACCATGATCTACTAATATATCAATGATTTCATTACCCCTCAGGGTAATTACCCTCAGGGAGATCTCTAGGGCTTCCAACACTGACAGTGCACTCTAGCTTCTTTGAGCATGGTAACATATTCTCACTTAAGAATACTCCGGAGGGCCATTATTTCAAACCGTTCATGGTACCTGTTAAGTCTGAGTGATATTAAAATGGTTTAGCATTCTAAGCACAGATTCTTAAGCTACCTGCTATTGCAACCTCACCAATATTACAAAATTAAGTTATAGACTGAGCCAATCTTGCCTCTACCAATAATGATTCCCTAATGTTTTGCTAATATAATTTCTAACTGCATAAAATAAACACTACTAAGAAAAAAATAGGACAATTGTTGAGAATTACTGGGCCGTTTCAGACATAATGTTAAACTAAGAGAACGAAAGGCAGCAAGCCTTAGGCTCTCCCTATTATTCCCCTCCTTCTTCAGGCATGAGGGAAGAGATTGGGAAGCTTCAACTTTTCATTTTTAATAAACTGAGTTTTCCACTCAGAAGATTGAGGCGTATTATTAGTAGTCGTTCACATAAACCAGGATCAATCATTGGTTTCAGATCCTGGTTTGTTAACTAACTTAAGTTAGAATAAACAGCAATCTCCCGAATTCTGACAATAGAAAACTGTGGTTTGTTCAGCAAGAAACAGTGAAGCAAAGGGGGAAGGGACAGGGAGGCTGGAAGTGTGGAGAGGGGGAGAGAGCGAGCACAAAGAGGAAAGGTTTGTGTGGGTGGAAAACAATTGGGTGGGGCCAGGAAGCAACTCTTTCCTTGCTTTTCTGCCCGCATTCTCCCCTCGCCAACAGCTGATCAGCAGAAGGTTCAGGAACAGGAAGGAGAACCTAGCCTCCTAACACTTTTCAAGTTCTTTTTATTAAAGATAAATTTTTGAAGGGGACAGAGAATAGAAAGCTTCATAGGCACTGTTGATAGTCCTGTGGGCACACTGGCACCTGCAGATACTGCATTGGGGGGGGGGGGAGGAATGTAAGAATGTTAAAGTTGTTGTCGATTAGAATCAAGGAGAACTACTATAAGACAGTTTGGAGATGGTATCTAACACCTGTAAGATTTCACCAGATTGATAAAAAAGTGTCTAAGAATTGTTGGAGGGGATGTCAGGAGGTTGGGACCTATTTCCATATGTGGTGGAGCTGTGAACAAGTACAAAAATTTTGGGAAAGGGTTTTTAAAGAAATAAGCGATATAATTGGAAGTAAATTGGAATTAAACCCAAAGTTAGCTCTACTAACAATATGGGATAGGGGGAGTAAGCATATAACTAATAGAGAATTGGTAAACAACCTCCTGGCACCTGTTAGAATAATGATTGCTAAAAATTGGAAAGGGCAACGAAGCTATACAATAGAAGAGTGGTATAAAGAAATTTGGGATATGGCTTTGAATGATATGTTGACATGTAAAATGAAAATAAAGAGGGGAATGTCCAATAAGAGTGATTTTGGAGAAATATGGAGTCCCTTTTTGGAATATGTTTTAAGGTCGGGAAAGGGACAAATACCTTCAAAAGAATCGTTAAAATTTTGGAAGGAGGAGGAATGATTATGAGAAGGTCTCGGGGGGGTGCACGGGGGAAGTTGAGGGTTGTAGTTGTTTTATATTGTGTATTATGTGTATGTTTATTGTGTTAAAAATTAATAAAAATTATATATAAAAAAAAAGATACCGCATTGGGGACCCCTGTCATATTCTGACATTTCACAGCAAGATACCTCTATTAAAACCAATGTCTTCTTTTAAAAGCTTAACACCTCAATAAAACTTTATGCATCCAATGAATAGGACTGTAGTCCATGAAAGCATATGACAGAACAAAATTGATCATCTTAAAGTGCTAAGAAGACTCCTTGCACCTTTTACAATAGTCATATTTCTGTAACGATTATTGTGTCCAAAAATAGAACTTTCTGAAAAATATACTAATCAATGGATGAATCCCACCCATTCACTTCTTAATAGTTTTTCACATTCTAAAAATGTTTGAAGTTTCAAATCTTTGCAATCTAAAAAAAAACTTTCAAGGCAATACCGATTTTGGGGTGGTGTTTTTCAGGGAATTTGACTCTGCAACCTGATGCACAAACTACTAAAGCCAGAATGCTTGGATTCAAGCCAAATTACTCCCAGTGATTAATTTCCACATGAACCAATGGATTAAATCCAAGTGATGTAGTTTGATATACGTAAACTGAATTTAAACTTCTCTAGACCCACAATAAGATATCAGAGGGACCAAACCAACATTTCTGTTTTCAATTACTTAGGGATTTAAACTGCCGTTTAGTTAATGATAAATCCTGTTTTACTTAAGTTCTCAAAATGCCTTACTTAGTCATCAAAGTATAATACTAAACTATGTGTGCCAGAGACCTATTGTTTCTTTGCATAACTTCATCTCAACTACATCTCTTGCATAGTTATGGAAATATAGTAAGATCTCATCTGCCATCTCCCAATACTGCATAAAAGGGAAGAAAAAGGGATAAAACATATTCAAAGCTAGTGGGCACAGTAGGATATTGAATGTATGGGTTCAATATACAGTGTAAGAGAGTAAGTTAGTCATTAGAGTACTGTAGTGGAATCAGTGTGACTTCAGAGTTGCAATTCTGCATGTGTAGTTCAGTCCTATACATGCCTACTTAAAAGTAAGCCCCACTGAGTTCAATGAGACTTACTTCCAGGTATGTGTGTATAGGAGTGCAGCCTCAGTTATTCATACATAAGAACTTGCACACACATTAACTGATGACATAGTTATCACAGTTAAATGTGTAATTATAGGAATGAAAGTCTTGCAAGTTGACTTCTTTGCGTACAGATGACAGTAATTTGCAGCTATTTTAATTCCACCTCTTCAATTAAAAAGGTAGACATGTTTCCTCAACAACATGTCTATTTTGACACCTTAAGAATTATAAGAAAAAATAAAATCAAGCTGTCAAGATGGAAGGAATTGTTCTGTTCTAGTATATTCCAAAGCTGTATATTTACCAATCTTAGATCAAATTATTGTAAGGACAATCTGCACAAGATACCCAAAGTTTGTTTGTATTTTTAATGTCACCAACATATTGCACTCAATGACTAATTTTTTTACTATACCATTTCCATTTTATATTTCCCATTAAAGATTAAATGACCTGCAAGGCAAAATTAACATTTCTACAGTGCCAGCAATGTTTTAGATAGATTTACGGCTTTTGTCTATTCAGTCAAGAGGTAAGGTAAATGTCCTGCTCTACTTAAGACCCCCTCTAGATGGATTCCGTTTGACGCCTGTTCCTCCGATTATGCGCATCTTCTCGGAAGCGCTTTATCATAAATGCTTGTATGCAGGATGTAATTGAGTACTCAACAGGAGACCTTACTGTTTTTTTCAAATGCGCTTTACAAGTAGTTAATGCGGAGAATCACTTGTTCACATAGTCAAAATGCGCTTTAACAGCCGGAGCAAAATAAAACTCGCTATTTAACGCGCATTCGATAATGCGCATAATCGGAGAGAAAACACGCCTCTACGCCCGATTTGCGCTCCATTCTTGTAGAGGTAAATTTTTTAATGCGCCTTGAAAGAGCTTTAAATGCCTCTTGTAGAGGCAGCCTAAGTTAGCAAAATCTTCCATGGAAGTCATCCTATGCTTGGCACTGGCAGGTCTCAGAGAACAACAAGACCATTTGGCTCAAATGTACAAAATACATGTAATTCATTTCAAGTCTACAAAATTGTTAGCAACACATAAAAGTATCAAAGAGCTTAAGCAAAGTTTAATCTTTGCTTAAAATGAGCTATTCTGTCATATATAGTAGAAACTGCTCTATGAATTGCTACAGGATTTTGAATGATTTAACACAGCAGTTATCAGAATACAACTAAATATAGTGACAAATATTTTTATACAATTTTAGTCAACACAGTAGTGACTAAAATTGTGCAAAAAATGTTTGCAGATATACTTTGCATTCTAATATTATTAATTTGCTCAACTATTTCATTATCCCATGGCAGTTTTGGCTTTAGCAACAGACTATCTTGTTGTACTACAGTGTTTCCACACTTTCTGGATCCACCCCGTTCAAGAAGATTATGGTGTTCCATTAATCTTCTGACATTTCTGAAAATGAAACATGAAACAGGGACTTCTAATGCAATGTTGGTTATATTTTAAAGATGTTTTATAGTTATGCCAAATAATGAACAAAGCACTTGATCCTCACTACGTGTGATTAGTTATTGATCTGTTTACTTTAACAGAGTTGCGCCATTTACAACAGTTCAAAGTTTTGCCCAATGCAGTAAACTTATTAACAGCGTGATCCTATACATGTCAGAAGTATGCCCCACTGAGCTCAATGCAGCTTAGTGCTTACAGGATTGCAGCCTAAGTGTCTATATAGCGACAAAAGTTATATATGAACTGTCTTGCTATGACTAAGACAAAAATAGGTCAGAAAATGTTCCTTATCTTTTATGTTGTAGAACTAACTTGCAATTGTAATCTCAATACTTTACGCTGGAAATATTTATGTACTAAATGTACCAATGTATTATAACTTTGCCACAACTTTTGCATTGAACTGTTTAGCAAAGTTGTTTTTGTCAGTCTAAAAATAAAGCTGGATAGCTTGAGGGATGACGCGATATACTATTATGTAAATAGAACCTTATGCTGCATATAATTTTGCAAAGTTTCTTAGCAAAGACTGTTGAGTTCTTTAATGTAGTAAAAAGGTTCAGCGAAGTGCTACCTTCCCTGCTCCTGGACTCTGCAAACAAAAGATTTCATGTCAATTATTATGGTCAATTAGATGAGCTTCTAAGTTGGACCATGTTCATTATCTGCAGTAACCATTACAGGTGTATGAGAGAATGTTGGCATAATTGCATTGGAGGAGTTTCATCTTACTTTTTGGACGTCATTCGCTTAA
Organism: Anniella stebbinsi; assembly: GCA_029215795.1. NCBI lineage: Eukaryota > Metazoa > Chordata > Lepidosauria > Squamata > Anniellidae > Anniella > Anniella stebbinsi. The sequence continues at coordinate 56,089,058 of JARDYH010000003.1, forward strand.
GCAAACCATTTGCTCAGCAGGAACTCTCAAATAAATGATGATCTATACAGAGTGAGATCCTGTGGCTGGATTTTCAATGAGAAGCAATTTTAAAATGCATTCATTCTAGATCTCTGCTAAAAAAGCTATCAAGAAACCAGTTTTTCTTGCTTTCTTTAAACTAGAGCCTGGCTTTTAATGTTTGATTTGCTGCATGAATAAAAAAAAACCCTAAGCCTCTACTCACACAGACTTGTTAAATTGTCTGTAAAATAGAGTAAATCCCACAGTCATCTCAAACTTTGTTAATAAAATGCAGCCATACGTAAGCAAACAGATGAGAAGTATCCTCTAAAGCCCCACTGTTTTGAAAACAAAGCCACAGTTATATGTATTCTGTTTACATTTGTAGGAAAAATACAAACCAGACCCATATTGTTATTATATTCAGCAGCTCTTCATGTGCTATTTTGGGGCAGAGCTCAAAGTTCTTGTACATAAAACCAGATTATTCAATATATGGCTGTATATTGAATAATCTGGTTTTACAAACAATAGTTTTCTGAGAAAACGTAGAAATGACACATTTCAGAGCTCAAATTTAAACATGTTTATTCATTTATCTCTGACATATGATAAAAAGTTGTTTACTCACATACCTATCTTTTTAAAATCAAGATTTCTTTTACAGAGTTATATCGTCTAGTGTGATCAGATATAAGTACAGCTCCTTAATCCCATTTTAGTTGATTAAGGAGCGAAGTACACATTGCAGTGCAGCCACCTGTAAAGGAGCTGCAACACCTTCTCCTCAGTTACATAGCACCCTTGGGAGGGGATGATCTGCATCCTAGGAGAGACAAGAGTGCTTAACCTTCCCCCAGTAACTCCTCCTGCTGCTTTCCCCACACCTCACCCCCACTGTTTCAGAGCCATACTTACCTTGCATGCAAACTTCTCAAACACCACGGGCAAAGCCCTTCAGGACTTCCAACACGCAGTCACTCAGTAACATGCAGTTTGCTCCTACATTATCAACAATTTTACTTCAGTGAATTGCTTTGGAATCTTGTCTGGGTGAGAAAAATATACTCTTAGTATAATTTGGATCAGCTAGCCTAATCTGTTAGAAATCCCCTTTAAGGCTTCTCACTAGTAACTTGATCTTTAAATTTGCCATAGCTATCTCAATTTTTGGTCTTTCTTTTTCACGTTTTTGGTTTTGTTGGTTGGTTGGTTTCAACCAATCAAGAGGGAAAGGGAAGGGTGTCAATTTAAGGGAATAATTTTAAGGGCATTAACTGCTGAAGTACAGGATGGAGTAGGAGGTAAGGCTAGTCAAGTCCTGATCGTTTACAGACTGGAATGCCAACTGCAAGTGGTTCTTAGAATCTCTGTGTGTCATATCCAGGGCAGAGAAGTTGTCCAGGGCAGAGAAGTTGTCCAGGGCAAGGAGTCCAAAAGCAGAAATCCTGCCTTTCGTGCTTGAACAGATACCAGTGCCACATCAACCATAACATGGGAAGATGAACTAAATCAAGTATGCAGGATTGTCCCCTCTCCCTTATCGTTCCTCCTAGGTCTATCACGCAAGACTCTGATGTATTACAAATTCCTTTGCTCTGGCTATGCCTTCCCAACCAAATAAAAACAGGCACAATTGCGTGGGGACCCCAGCGTGCAAAGGCAGGTACAGAAGAATAAAATGAGTACCTTGTTAGCATATCTATATGGTGGTCACATTGCAAGAGACCTTCTCTCTTAACTACATCTCCGAATCAAAGCATCTTAAAGGGTAGAAGTGTCAGTAGTAAGATCTACAACATTATAGGAGTCTATAATGGAGCTCCAATATTTTTGCTCTTCCTGTCTCAGGATTGCAAGGTCCTAGCTTCCCACTTCTAGCAATCTCTCCTTTGACAAGGAAGTTAAGACATATATACTTTTAAAAAAACAGTAGATGCATAAATGTCACATGGGGAGGGGCTGCCGAATTCCAAATGTACTTAGGAAATCAAAACTACTTTAAGTATGTACTTTTTTTTAGGGAGGAAAGGCATTTAAGTACAGTTAGATGGAAACTTTTGCTGAAGTTTAGGTCAATTGAATATCACTTCATAACATTCCTGAAAAACGATATCAAAACAAACCCCACTAGCTAAGGATACTTGTAAGTATTTAATCTGAAGAGAAAAACAACAAGAAGATACTTTTAGGCCAGAAATTGATATAAACATTTTGCGAGGGATGGGGGGGATTAGGGGGAAGTGATCCACATTATGGAAAATAATGAACTGGGAAGGACCTGAGGCTCTCCTTTATGGCTTCGCACTGTGGCATGTGGGACAGCCCAGTTCCTCCTCGCTTTGGCTAACGTAGAAGGGGGATAGAAGAGGGGCGGGAGGGGGGCTCTTTTACCTTCTCTCCCCGTAGAGGACGTAAGAGCTGCGGAAAAAGCCCAGCAGCTCGTTCTCGATGGGCGCGTGGTAGATGATCTTGAGGTTATAACTTCGCTGCGCCTCCAGGCTGCGGTTGAGGACGACCACGAAGACCTGGGTCTGCGGATAGAGGAAGAAGCCGGCGACGCGCAGGGCGCCGGCCAGCCGGTCCTCCGCCACACGGACGGCCTCGACGCGCACGCGGTGGGCGTGCAGGACGATGTAGCGGGTGGCGTTGAGGCACTCGATCTGCACGTTGACCTCGCCGCTGAAGGTGAAGTTCTCCAGGAAGGCGCTCAGCATCAAGTTGTAGTGCAGGGGGCGCAGGTGCCCGGGCAAGCGCAGCTGGGTCCAGGGCGGCTGCTCCCGCCGACTCTGCCACTCCTCCTGCTCCGGCTCCTCTTCCCCCCTTGCCGCTCCTGGCGCCGCCGTTCCCAGTCCTCCGCGGCCAGGGGGCTCCCCGGCGTTGTTCTGGTTCAGGCGGGCGCTTCCTGCGGCTGCCGGCGCCTCCGCTGCTGCTGCCGGGACGCTCCCGTTGCCCGCCCTGCCTACCGCTGGGCCGTCCGCCGCGCTGTCGCCGCTGCTGCACTCCTCGATGCGCACGCTGAGCAGCACGGCGATCATGGTGACTACCAGCAGAGCCAGGATGGAGATAGCGAAGCCCAGCACCAGGCGCTTGTGCACCGTGATGTGGCGCTCCGTGGTGCGAGGTCGCACCGCCGCCGCGTCTGCCCACTGGCCCGAGAGCCCCCTGCTGCCGTTCCTCAGGGCGGCGTCCTCCTCGATCATCATGGGCGTGAAGGAGAAGCTCTGCTCCCGCTTCTCGGCCAGGGACATCAGAGTAGCGCCACCCCCGGCTCCTCCTGCGGGGCTGCCACCGCCCCCCGCCGCCGCCGCCGCCGGGGCCAGGAAGGCATGAGAGGCTGCCGAAGGAAGGTGGGAAAAAGAAGCGGGGCTCGGGGGGAGAGAGAGGAGAGGACGGCCACAGAGAGGGAAGCGCTGGCAGCCTCTTCACTCGCGCCTTGGAATGTTTTGCCTTCCCTGCCGCGCGGCTCTTCCTGGTGTTGCCGCAGCCGCTGCGGTGTCGCTTCGCGGTGAGCCCCTCGCGCTCCCTAAGAGCAGCGGCCGTGGGAAGGTTCCTCGCGCCCCATGTGGGAAGAAGGCAGGAAAGGGCGAGAGGATTGGGCGAGAGGATTGGGCAGCGAGAGCGCAACTTGGACGTTGTTCAGGGCGCCAGGCGCGCCCTGCTCAACCGGGCATCACGCCGCGCGACTGGCATTGCTGCCCGCTGCTGAAACGAGCGCAACTCTGTGCGCGGCGGCGGCGGCAGCAGCGGTGAGGGGAGGAGAACGGTAGGCGAGGCAGCGAAGAAGGAAGGGCTCCGGTTCCCCGCGTCCTCCCCCGCGGGTACTTATTCGCTCCCTCAAACTCGCCGCGCCACAAACTCTCCTCCCACTGCGCGCCGTGTGGCTTAAAGCAGCCGTCGCGTGCTTGGTCAGCTCCCAGTTTGGCCCCGGCGGCTCTCGGAGCAGCTTGCGCGCGTCCTGCTTGTCACACGATGAGGCGGGGCCGGAATGGAAAGGCGCGATGCCCCGGAGCGGACTCTTTCTCCCCGCGCAGCTTTGGTTGCCCTGAGCACCTGCAGGCGGCACGAACTCGCTTCCTGCTCTCTTCGGCGCCGCTTGGCAAAACACTTCAGCGGAGCCAGAGAGGCTTAGGGAAGCCCGGACAGCGGCTCTGACTAGGATGTGCGTAGTTAGCGGACCCGCGCTCTGCTACGAGCTAGCTAGCTGGAGGTCTGAGGGTTGGGAACCGCGAGAGATAACTCACACAGCTCTCGTCAAGAGAGCGCGCGAGAGAGTGTGTGCGTGAACCCAAACCACATAAACCACTTTAAAAGGGGCTTGCAAGGCTGCTGGAGTGACTGACAAAACTCCCAGGAGAGGGAACAAGAAGCGACAGATTAGAGAGCCTTTATTGAGGAAGTCGCAGACGACGAGTGAAGTCGCTTAGCAGCAGCTTTAGAATCCTCCTTTGGGTATATGCGGACACGCACACCCTGGCGTGCTTTAAGCAGGAGCTCTCTAGAGGGCTGTGGCACCTTCCCCACTCATAACTCCTCTGGCGGATGGAAGCGCGGGGCGGCGGGGGAACCGAAGTGTTTAAACTGAACACGATGTGTTTGCTGCTGGAATCAGAGTGTGCAGATTACACGCAAGGCTTCCAGGCTGATGATGATAGACAGTCTCTTTTTGGCAGATCCTATTCTGATGATCTGGCAAGTGTCAGATTATAAATCAGCCTTGCCCCAGGATTTGCCAGGATTCTGTGTAAACGAATCTGTTCCCCACATAAATATTGAATATGTATGCTCTATATACTTTAGGCGTATTGAATGTCTGTTTCAGGGGAGAAATCTGTGGAGCCTGCCCAGGGCGATGCCTGTGCACAGGAAACAGAAGTACAATTTACAGTTCTTCTGAGGGGCTGTTCACAAGTTGCCCTGAGGAGTCCAGTGTCATGTGGTAAGAGAGACGTAAGTCATTCCCAGTAGGCGAACACTGATAATGTTAACTGATTGATCAGTTATGTCCCTACCTTATCTACACAATGATGAACTTTTCCTGCTATTCACCCATTAACTTCCAGGCTGATGCTGCATGCACAGATGCAAGCTGATTCACAAGCAAATCATGCTATCCATACCACAGAGTGTACTAACTGTGCCAATGTCTGTATGGGGCCAGAAGCATTGTTTGCGCTAGGTCATACCAGGCTAGATGATACCTGATACAAGAGAGAGAAAGCCTCCCTTGGTTCTCAGAGCTGCAGCTCCACTACAGATAACATAGACATGGCTGAAGATATCCTTACTAGCAGTCACAACACTATTTAAGAATTTAATAGTACTGGAACAACTGAACAACCATGCACCAAATAGAAGTTTGTTTGTTTTTAAAAGAAGTTATAATAGTAATGGCTAATTTACTGAGATGTGCCTGCTACTCTTGGGAGACCTGCTTGTTTTCAATCAGTATATACTTATGTGAGGTAAACAGTTCATCACAATCATAGGGTACAATTTTGCATGCCACACAGAAAACCTAAAATGTTGTCCCAAGAACAGAATGGAAGCAAAATCACCACGAGCATAATGATAGTGTCAATTGCTTTGAAGTTTCAGCATAAACAGGCACAAATGTTTTAAAGGTTTAATAGCACAAGAACAATGTTTGAGGACACTAGAACGGTAGACAAATGTGTGTGATTAACCACACTGCAGTGTCCATGTTAAGGAGTAACTAAAACCAAATGGAATCATGGCTCCGTAGTGGACCACTTAAGATGGCTTTTCAAATTATACGTAAGCATGTTTTCCAAAGGTGGATGTGGCAATTTCTGTATGCATGAGCCCTTCAAAACTGGCTTGCTACACATGCACTTCATACTGGGGTGTCTATACCCAAGTATAAAATGTAGTGCAAGAAGCAACCTTCCATGAAATGTGTAAGCAATTCACAAGCCCCTGCAAATCTGGAATTATGAGAAATGATGTTTGGGTCAAAAAATATGCATGATTCCCAGACAAACTTAAGTTTCAACAAGCTCTCCTATTAAGCACTGGAGGGAACACCCTCAGGAAAGCATCCAAATGTGCCTGCTGTCCTGAGTAATGCCTGTAAGGATGAAAATATTAAAGTCACAAAAGCATTCCAGCACATACTTAAATCTCACTTCAGCCAACAGAAAGTTACACAGGCACTGAATTTCCAAACCTTTAATAGCAGCTAACAAAGCAGAATTTGAGGGTTTAAGGTAGAGAAAGTGGATAGTAAAACAAGATATAACATGTCATTAAAAGGAATGTGTCACTGTTTTGAAATGCATTCCCAAGATTAACATCTAGAATGTCAAAATAAACTTCTAATCTGCTATATGCAGAATTAGATGTTTGCGTACACAAATATTCTCTCCCAACAAAAAAGTTTGGAATCCATTTCATGAACCTGGATTTCTCTACTTCAACCAGTGAGCCCTGTCACAGTGAGGGCCTAACATTTGTTGGGCACTGTGAGGCTTAGTTCACACCAAGGACTTAGGGCAACTCAAGTTCAATTTGTTGCAAACCAAGCAGGAGTCAGATTTTCCCAGAAGGGAACAAAACAGCAACACTGAGAGTTCTGAGTGATGCTGTGGCTGAAACAGATTGTGACTGTACCTTAAGTATGGTTTTGGCTTCCTTTAGGCTGGTTAGCCCCACCTCCCTATTGACTGAAGCCTTCTCCCTTAAAAAGGCCTGGTCTGTACACAGGAGTGGCTGCAGTGTGCAGTATCTTCATGGTTACAGTCCTCAGAATGAGGACACACAACTTATTTATATCATGTCATTTATGCACATAGTGTTTTACAAGCAACTTACAACTTAAATTAGACATGGAAACAACAAAACAGAGGAGCATGGCTAAGCAGAAGAAGACTATTTCTATTAGACATACAATCACTATAGGGACTAAAGGGATTATCCAAAGGCTTCCTAAGAAAGGTAAATAAGAGTTGAAATTGCACAGAAGTATTCTGGGAGGCAGTTCCAGGTATAAGAGGCAGCAAGAGAAAATTGGTGGAGTTGTTTCAGTGATCAGGACCGCTGGACAGCTGAGCGTGGAACAAAGGTCACAGGAAGGAGTGTGTTAGGATATAAGCGCAGAGAGATGAGGAAAAGAAAGGTCATGGAGGACTTTGAAGTTAAGAACAAGTAGTCTGTGTCAGAAGCCAGTGGAGGGATTTGATTAATAGAATCACATGGTCTGGACGACAGGAGAGGTGAATAATTTTGGCAGCATATTATTGGATGTATGTGAGCGGACAAGGTGAGACAACAGAAGATTGGAGAGAACAAGACTTAAACGTTATATTGCTTGTGTTTACATTTATGTAGAGTATACTATAGATTTTCCTTTAGCATAAGCCAAATTAAATTTCATGTACCTTAGATTGTACATACTTGCTGTGGTGCCCTGAGGGGGAAAATTACATAGATCATTTTCATACATTGTGCTAACACATTATAAATATATGTGTGTATGTATACCCTGCAAAATATGTCATGCCTAATTTAATGGAAAGTAGTATATTGTCCATTTTGCCCCATGAACTAAATGGTCTGCTTGATTTTATGTTGTAATTAATGCCTAACTTACTGTGCAGTCCTATGCATCTATTCAGAAGTAAGCTCCATTGAATTAAAGCAGACTTACTGCCAATTAAGTGTGTACAGCATTGCAGTCCCAAACATTTAATTATAGAATATGATTCATTATATAATTTGAATGAGTGCAAATTTAGAACTAATACATTAAAAAAAATCTTCCATTGGAGATATAGGGTGGTATCCAATTTTAATCTAGCTTAAGTCCCATTGATTTCAATGGGCCTACTCTAAGAAGGACTAATATTGGATACCACCCCAAAAGCCTGTTATTTTGCTGTCATGGTAGTTTATTGCCAATGTTATTATGTTCATAACTAAATTTGTATCACAATTATCTATAGAGGCCGGGGTCATTCCTAGAAATGTGAAGGCCTAGGGGGAAAATGGGGGGGAAATCAGTGAGGGAGGTATCCCCTCAAAATTAGACTGCTTTGGATTATGACATCTTTTCTTTTAGAATGATGAATAAAATGTGTAAGGCTAGATGTTTATATATTGCTATACAGGTGTTACACCCTCAAATGGTTTCTAAAATCTACATAAGACTTCTATAGAAAGACCAGAGATGTAAAAGTTCTGAAAATACTGAAACTATGGAGGGGGGAAATTAAATCCTCTCTCTGAAAGATTCCCAGCATAGTTATTTCTTCCATTCCTTATTAAAATTATTGATGTAACATCTGTTTTACTGATAGACATTTAGGAATGCTCCGAGTCATGGACAATTTTCCAGCATGTGAGTAGAGTCACCATATCATAATAAAGAAGAAAATATGCATTCTTGACAGTTTGGATTTTGTTTTGTGTTTCTGGGCTTGTTCTGGTTAAATCCTGTAGGAATAATAATTTAATAACAAGATGTGAAAGAAACACTGTAGAGAATACTGCTGGTGCCACCAGATGTGAGAACAGCATATGGATTATCCCACCTATGTTTCTTTTCTTTCTTTTAAATTAGCTTTGAAGCCTGGGTCAATGGAACTCACTGCCACAGTTGTTAATAAAGTTCCCAGTTAGACTTCACTGCTAGGGAATGCTGCCTTAGCTATAAAACATTTTAAATGCTGCCACTAGATTCCTATTGGGTAGATATGGGATTAACACCACCACTAGAGATAACCTTTCAAAATGAAGATGCTCATTAACAGAAATTATTTACAAAGAAGAATAAAATGTTACTTTTCAAATAATAGCTTGGAGATTGCTTAAAGGTTCTTACAATAAATATGGTAGTTTACCATTCCTAATAGGTGAGCGAATCTTTCTCAGTTAAATAGAATTTCAATAGCTTTTTCTTCAGACCAGATTTCACTAAACTCTACTCCACAAACAAGAAAACATTTAGAAATTTCCCTGAACTCCCTTACAAACAGAAACAGATCCTGCACACTAGTCTTCCTCTGCCCCCACTTCTTCCTGCTTCCTGCTTGTAGGATGATTCAGAAGTTTCAGGAACTAACGTTCCCTCTAGTCAGACATAAAATAGAAACCTAAAATATTATGTATAACTTGGTTTGCTCACAAATTCTCATGTTTTGGTATGATAAATTTAAAAGTATAATACTGAGTTAATTTTCAAAAGTTTTGAATGTGATAATTCTATGAGGAAACCAAATTATACATGATATATTTTAGGTTCCTTCCCAACTTGGTGCCCTCTAGATGTTTTGGATGACAAATCCGTGCATTTCTGACTATTGCCTGTATTGCCTGTAACTGAAGGGAGCTGAAGGCCAAAACGTCTGGAGGATTGCCTTTAGAACGGTTTTTAAAAAGTATCACTTTTCAATTTTTCCTTAAATTTCCAGTTTGGGAAAACACTTCCCCCCTATGTCCCCCAAAGCTTCAAAATGTCTGGAAATTTTGCATCGCTAATCATCTCATCAGCTCATGGCTGAGCTATGATGTCGTTCAAGATCTTCCAAAGCCAAGTCCAAAACAGGCCATGTCTACATCATGCAGTTATCCCGGGATCGTCTCTAGGTCGTCCCTGTGCATCCAAATGATGCACAGGGGATCCTGGGGACGACCAGAGACTTCCCCCAGGATAACTGAAACCGTGGGTGTCCCAGTTTTTCCATGGACCCAGGACAACTCCGAGGACCCCAGGTGGTGTGGCGCAGGCTCCCAGGTCCTCAGATGGGTACAGAGCTGCACGGAGTGGCTCTGTGCCCATGGGGGTGGGGTTAGCAATTTCGCCATCCCTGCAGGTACTTTACAATCCTAAGCACATTTACTAAGAAGTAAGTTCCAGCACGTCCAATGCGGTGGGGGGGGGGGGGGAGAGATGGGAGATAAATATAAATTCTATGGGATGGTTGTTTATATAACCATCCTGCAAAATCCTTAAGTATTTTCTTATTGCTGTAGTTCCACAAATGGATTTCGTAAGCATCGTCTCTGAAACTCACACATCACCTTGTCTTCTCTATGTGACACTGCTGAAAGTTAACAAATCAAGTGTTATTTCCGTAGCAGCATCTTGGTAATGACTAGATTATTTTTTTAAAAATCCTCTAGGCAATGAGTATCTTGTATGCAATCACTTTATATGAGCTGCAGGACAAGATTTCACTGTTCTGAAAAAGAACACATCATCTCATACCTCAACCAATTCATGAAAAAACTGTCTTTCCAGACAATATGTTTCAGACCACACTTGGATACACTTCAGATAATATAATTCCTATTTCATGTACTAGCCTATATTGTTGTAAAGAAGTAAGAGACAAGCAACATCGGTTTAATTTTCTTTTTGTTGAGCTTCAAGTGGCACAACTCAGTATCAACACTGCCATTTTGTACTCATAGCAGAAAGACTCTGTAAATAAGGGATCATGGCCATATATCACTGAGGTGGGGAACAATTTATTCATGGAGCTGAACTTACCTAAACAGAGAGGGTTACAGTATAAATTTCAGAGAATCCATGTGTGATTATTTAACTCTTTGGACCTTTATGATTTATACTTCATTTTTCCTGAAATTTCAAATACTTCCTCAGATCACTGGATCTGTGGAATGTCTTTCTCCAAGTTAGTCTTAGAAAGGAGATGATTTCTTCCTGTTTCCAAACATGATAATCTATGACCAAACCCCAACTACTGCACCTGTTTTTAACCCTGTATCATGTCCAAAGCTACTAACATCCTCTGTCCAGCTGTGGCAGCCTTTGATGCTTGGTATGGTGGGGAAACTCCCAATGTTCTGATGAAATGATGCATTAGCTCTTTTCGCCTAATGGTGGCAGATTATATTTAGTGTAGAGTGGCAGAATATATTTTGCTGTATATGTTCTGAAAAGAGAATTCCTTTTGCAAAAATGAAGAGTAAAGAAGCAAAACTGACCGATGAGACTGACATGTTAGATTAAAAATAATACCTTTAAGGTTTCAATCCTCAAAGGATTCAATGGTTTCTCTGATTCTAATGTTTTAGTGTGCTGGAGTAAAAGTTCAGTATTGAATCCAGGCAGCCTAATCCTTTGTGTCTGCTTGCTTTAACTGTTGTGGAGCAATTATTGCCTGTCTATGCTTTGCTCCTGGGACTCATTAATCCGTCTTGGTCCTGTGTAATGTTAAATGCCTCCACACCAGCCCCTGTTAAAAAGGGTTCACATCTGAATGGACATTTTGACTCCAGAATGGATTTCTTCCCTCCCTACTCCATTCCTCATCCCCTCCTTCCTGTAATATTTACAAGGAGGTGGTCTCTGGCAGAGCAGTTTATGTCCTAGCATTGATGATTGATGAGCAGCAATCGTGCCCTCATTCCAGCAACGAGACCCCTTATGTCCAGACCAGATCTATGAACTGGGTCGAGCTGTGTCATAAGTATACCCAGGGCTATATCCAGGTCTTTGTGGCACTGCACCAGCATGATGCTCTGAGATGACTCACAGAACAACTTTGTGATGAAACATGCTCTCTACTGTAGCCACCCTCCCCCAATTCCTTCTTTCTTTGTGCAGTTGCACACAGTATTTACCATTACTAACTTCCTAAGTAACCCAGGCTCTTTTTGATGCTTCAGTTCTATTATTTAAAATCCAACCCTTCACGATGTTAGTGCATCCAAATACAGTGAAATCAACAGGGTTAGAGATGCCTCACTGAATTGGATCAAGCTAGAAAAGTGAGTAACATTGACCTAATGTCCTTTATTAGAAAATGATTTTTTCCTCCTCTCAGCTTTCAAATATATACATCCCTAAGGGTGCAATCCGGTGCATGTTTAGACAGAAAAGTCCTACACCTCCCAGCATTCCCCAGCCTTATTCCCCAGCCTTATTCATCTGAATGTCTAAAACCTTGAAAAGAGGTATATGTTTCCCTAAGTTACATCTTGTAATTCTACATGTTGCTTATGTATTGGATTAAAAGCATTTCCTCCTTTCAGTTTAAAACGTATAGTTTTTATTTTGTTGTCATTGTAATATGAGCTGCTGTTTTTTATGCTGTTCATTACCTTGTACATTCCCACTGTGATCCAGTTCTCTTCCCCGCAAGCCCTATATTTCCACACAGTTTTTTTTGAAAAAATCTACCCTTTAAATTTCAAAAAATCCTATATTTTTAAAGAGGGAGATACCTTTTGATTCTCTTTCTTCTTTGCTGGCATGTTCTATTTTCAATTTACTCTTCAAAATGAAATAGTTATATAGCAATGATTGCCATCAGAACTCACGGTTTAAAATTGTGGATTCATTCAATACAAGTTGCCTTTCCTGTATCCATTAATATTCCATTTATTTATTTATTCATTTATTTGTGATATTTATATACTGCTGAATATAATAAAATCCCTCAGCAGTTCACATATATAAATATTAAATCACATTTAAAATACAATATTAAAAACCCAACCTTAAAAACAATTCTAATTACAATAAAGCCAATACAAGGAGTAGTAAGATGGAGCAGCATGATTAATTTAATTACAGCCCAGGGAAAGCCTGGGTGAACAAGTGTATTTTCAGGAGACATTTAAAAGACACAACATTTCCTGTCTCCTGAACTTCACAAGGGAGAGTTTTCCAAAGGGAGGGTGATACTACTGAGAAAGCCAGCTGTCAAGATGTTGCATGGCGACGTTCCGTTATTTTCGGAATGACCTGCAGGGCCTCCTCTGATGAACTTAAAGGTCGCCTGGATATGTAGAAGGGAAGGCAGTTTGCTAGGTATCCTGGTCCCAAGTTGTTTAGGGCTTTTTATGACAACAATGCATCCTTGTACGTGGCTTGGTAGCTAATAGGCCGCCAGTGCAGTTTCGGTTGTAATAACAGTGTGCAAGAGGTACTCAACAGTTATTTGGATTGCAATCCTATTCATACTTCCCTAAGAGTAAGTCCCATTGTATTCAGGAGGGCCTACTTCTGCTTAAATATTCATAGGATTTTGCTGCACTTCTGAGGCTTCTAAATGAAGTCCACCCCCACCTCCTAGCTCTGGTCACTTGTTAGGCAACCAAAAGACAGAGGGTTCTCAAGATACATAGATGCCATTGTGTTAAGACTGCACAGATTTTCTGCCTGTGCAGTGGCAGATTCTGAATGAGCCATTTTTCCCTACATGGGAGCCTATTGTGCTCCTGCAATAGATCGCAAGCATAAACCTCCTACATGGAGATATCTGTCCCTCGTTACGAGCAATTATACTACAGTATACCTTTACTAGAAGTGTAGAACCTTTCAGCCTGAGGGTGAATTCCATTTCTGAGAACTCAGTGGGGTTTACCTCTGAGTAGACATGTATAAGATTGGGCTGTTACTCACACATGGAGGAAAATGTATTAGGTTCTAATACAACTTAATTCACTTTTGTTCTATTGATCTCAGTAGTACTAAAATGGCTCAGCTATAGACGTGCCAGTGTTTATACTGGATTATGGATTAAGCCACTGAGTTTTAAGCAAACTAACTGTTTGCAGCATTGTAGATGTGTGTATGTGTGTTGTTTAAAAAAATCAAGCCATTGTTTTCTTGTTTGATATTTTGCTTATGTGTTTTGTGGAAGAAAACAATTCTGACCTTCAGTTTGATCACAATGAACACATGATTCTGAAATAGTGTATCTGTAATGGAATACAATTTAAGTCTTATTCATTTACTTTCAAAAATATCAGCTAATGCAGCAAAAAATAAACCATCTTTTCGGCTATTTAGCTTTAGGGATTGTCACAAAATATAACATAACTGACAATAAAAGAAGCCTGCTTCTAATTAAAACAACATTGATTCAACATATGGTCTTCTGCATTAGCTTTTCACTTTTTATTAGGAAAATTGTCGCTTTTCTCTTTAGTGCCACCTTGTGGGTTAGCCGGCAAAAATAATCATGATACTCTCTGACTGTCGTGTATGGTAGGTATTGTCCTAAAACATGGAGCAAGGTTCTCCAATACATAAGTCTTTGATTTTACAGGAAAAACTCAACAGAAAAGCATTTCCAGATATATCTCCTTAATAGTTATGCATGGAGATAGACTGATATTGCAGAGATTCAAAATAATGGAATCTACCCAAAAAAACCAATAGCCATTTAAAGGATAATCATCAAATGCATATTGCAAAACATAAATGGCACTCTCTTATTTGTGTGAATGACAAAATGAAGATGCCCTCTGTTGTTATGATTGAATCTTATGATATTCAACCAGCAGAACAGCATTTAGGACTGGGGTGGTAAGGTTCCAACACTGGTAATTTATATTTATTCTTTTATTTATATTCCACCTTTATTCCATGGTAGAGTTTAAGGTGGCAGACAGGGAATATCCAAGAGTCTCCTATCCAGGCACTGACCAGACTCAGATCTGCTTAACTTCAGAAATGTTGCTGCATCATATGCTGTCAAACCATGCACTCAGACCTGGCATGGGAGCACAATGGGTGTTGTGACCCTGGAATCATTCATATACATATACATACATATACACACACACACACACACACACACACACACATATATATATATATATATATATATATATATACATACTGGAGGAGCCAATGGCACCCTTGTGTTGGCAGTTGCCTTATAATGTGCTAAAGGAATGCAAGAGCTAATTAAAATTCTGTGCTCTGGTGCGTCAAGGAAGGATCAAAGATTTTTTGTTGGCCTCCCAGTACATTATCTCCTGTGACTTGGTCCTGTATGAGCCACAGATGCCAGACTAAAACTGTTCCTCACACTCATTTCTTTTATTAAAACTAGGGATATAGAGGAGGGTAAAAGAATGCCTGGTGGATCCTGATTAGCTCCTGCCATGCAACATATGGTTTGTGCTGCTGTGGCTTAGAGCAAATTAATAGAATGCAGGTGTCCATGCAACTCTCACTTTTCAGCTATCTGACCCAAGAAGCAAAGCTATTGCATTTTGAATTCTCCCTAATTCCACTTCCAAATAATAACATTTACATACTCAGATTTGGCTTGGTGGGAAACACATTGTGTTTATATAGACACATATACATATATCTGAATTAGACAGATGAAAATTTAGCAAATAGATTCCTAAGGGATCACAGATCCAGAGAGTCCAAGGACAGGTTCTGAACAATGCTTGGCACTAAAATACTTTGTTAATGTTTGGGTTGGCATTAAGCTTTTGAGAATTAAAAATGAATAAATTTAGTTGTCCTTGGAACACCACAGAAAGAAAGTGTAGACACGTATTATTGTGTTCTGTTCCTCCGTTGTGAGCAGCTGACAGAGTTATTAGGATGCTATAATTTTTAATTACCTTTTATTGCTTTCACTGGCAGTTCTTTTTGGGGTCAGGGATTTGTCTTTCGTTAAGGAAAAAAACATTCAAGATACAGATCCTATTAACCAATAAAATTAAGATAAAATAAGGCCAATCCAGCACTCTGTTGATCTTAACAGGATAGATAGATAGATAGATAGATAGATAGATAGATAGATAGATAGATAGATAGATAGATGATAGACAGACAGACAGACAGACAGACAGGTATAACAGTTTTACATATATAAAGCATGAGGATCCTCTTGAATAAATCTTGCACTGAATCTCTTTATTTTAATAGAATTTCTGGATGAGCTTCTCCCAGTTAACTTACTATATATATATATATATATATATGTGTGTGTGTGTGTGTGTGTGTGTGTGTATAAAATCACAAACAATTTGCATTTCTAAATATACACCCACAAAGCCTCAATCACACCAGTAATTTACTCCACTCTCGCCATGCCTGGTGTGTGGATTTGCAGCATAGTACTCACATGATGCTGTGCCTGTCCTGCTGATACCCTGCCTCTTCCCCAGCCTTTCCTGGAACACTAACAGTCTGGATTATTTTCCGTAAATGCATTAAATCCGTGGTAAGCCTCTGCGTAGTTTTCAAGGAATGGGGGCTTGAATGGTTTGCATCAGGTCCTGGCAGGGAAAAGCAATCTCTTCCAGCAGCCGGCTCCAAGCCTCAATATAAAACCCAAACTTTGCATCCCAGGCTCCAAATAATTTTTCAAAATCATACAATGCCTGAATCTCTGCAGAGACAGGATTGTAGTACCTCAATGCCCCAAAAGAGCCAGGCTAAATGTTGGTTCCATTTTTGCCCGGGAGAAAGGCAGTCTGGTTGAAGTACTCATCTGCCAGGACCTGACTGGAAGGAGAATGAGAAGGGGAGGGGTGGAGTGACAGCAATGGAGTGAAGGACCTTAGGAGTGAAATAGCAGCTATTCAGGTGAAAGGGATCATAAGCTTGACGTGCGTTTGCCTCAGAGTTTTAAAAAAAAAAACAGAGACAAACCGAGGGGAGGGGGAATTAGGTGTGATGGAGGTCCAAGTCTCCATACACATAAATCGTGTAGGATTGCCTCAGATGAATTCTGACACACACCAATATTATCACTGTGCCATAAATACAGTGGTTGAAAGATTGTATATTATGCTATATTTGATGTAGAATGTCCATTCTACAATTCTGTATTTTGCTTGAACCAATGTGTAGCTGTACAGCAAAGGTGGGCTGATATGTGCTGGCCTGATGCATATCTGTATGCAAATTCTATGACCAGAGTCACACCTCTTGCACATTCTATCTTTAATCAAGCAAGACTTCCTGCCAGCCACGTGGGTAAGCTTCTACTGGTAACCAGGGTGGATTATGATTAAAAAAGAGACAGGAGTGAGCAATCTCCTT
Organism: Anniella stebbinsi; assembly: GCA_029215795.1. NCBI lineage: Eukaryota > Metazoa > Chordata > Lepidosauria > Squamata > Anniellidae > Anniella > Anniella stebbinsi. The sequence continues at coordinate 56,105,856 of JARDYH010000003.1, forward strand.
AAGTCTGAGCCTAAATTGGATAACTCTTAAAATAACTCTGGTCTGCTGTATATTAATTACAATTCTCTGTGGGAGGGCAGACTTCAAGGAAATATTCCAGATTAGTTGGGAATACCATCTGAATGAGTAATTAAGCTTCTGGACCTATGGAAAATACACTCAGGAGTAGCTAAATGTTACAGGTTCACAATGCCTCCCACCACCACCACCACCAGTCATCTGACTCAGAACTATGAAGCTGCCCATGGTGCTGAAGCCCTTAACTACTGGTTTTCTGTTTGGGGGTTAAGATACTGACGTTTGGAAGAATGGTTTGGTCATGGTCATTCTTTTGGGAATTTATGGACTTTGTTACAGCCTAGCTAAAGGGATGGCAAAAAGTAAAAGGCCACATTCACTCACAGGTCAGGAGCCACAGACCAGCTATGTGTGGGACCTCCCTCCCTCCTCCACTCTCTTCTAGTCATCAGACAATATTTCAGAAAATCTTCTTCCTAATGGAAAAAGAGGTGGTAAACTCAGCAGTTATATATTTTACCATTTTAAAATAAATGAGTTAATTAGCCCAGAGCAACTGCTAGCCAAATTAAAATATCCCCCAGATCAACCAAACTCCAGATGCAGAAAGATCCATGAAGACACCCAGCCATTTTCCCTAACTCTTTCCCACCCCCCAGTTAGAGATATCTCTGTCCCTCATAGCACATTTACAAGCTCACTCCTTTGGAATAAATACACTCTTTCCTCCCACTCTGCCTCCCTCTCTCTCTCTCATTCTTGGAGAGCATTTTGGTAGGATAACCACTCCAGGGTAGAGTGACTGTGGTCATAAATCTCCATTTGTAGACTATCTACCTGACAGTAGATTGGTGGAGCTCAAATCCTTAGAAATGATATTGTAACTAGGGGTTTGCACTGGATCGGGTCCAATCCACGATCCAGAGCTGATCCAGGAGAAATCAGATACAATTATCGTATTTCCGATCACACCTCTGGATTTTTCGATCTTTCCCGAACTGGTCCGGAAGAATCCAATCCAGTTCGGGAAAAATCGGAGGATCGGCGGGCACCCGCTGGTGCCCACTGCCGCTTCCATTGGCGGGCACCAGCGGGCACCCGCCGATGGAAGCGGACAGCAGGGGGCTTTACCTGGCGGGGCTGTCCGCTTCCATCGGCGGGCACCAGCGGGCACCCACCAATGGAAGCGGACAGACCCGCCAGGTGAGGATCACGGGGGGGGGGGGGGTTACTTGGTGGGGCGTCCTGCCGGCTGTAAACTACTGCGAACTAGGCCTCACAGCCTAGTTTACAAGAGAGCACCAGGTGGTCATCACTTGGCGCTCTCCTGTAAACTAGGCCACGAGGCCTAGTTCGCAGTAGTTTACAGCCGGCAATGGAAGGAGGAGGACGCCCCGCCAGGTAAGCCCCCCCCCGTGATCCTCACCTGGCGGGGCTGTCCGCTTCCATCGGCGGGAGTCAGCAGGCGCCCGCCGATGGAAGCAGACAGTGGGGGGGCTTACCTGGCGGGGCCGTCCACAAAGGACGGCCCCGCCAGGTAAGAAGTGCGAGGGGGGAGGGGGGAGTTAGGCCCCCACTCACCCACCCACCACCATGTTTTCCCCATAGACTTGCATTGGGGGAAGCTTTCTTTCCCCCAATGCAAGTCTATGGGGAAAACAAAAATGGCGCCCGATCCGAAAATCGGACGTCCGATTTTCAGATCGGGATCGGGATCAGGCCCAATCCTGTCTGGGGGGCCTCCAATTTTGTCCAATCTGATCCAGGATAAATTTGGAGGTCCCAATCCGGGTCCCGATCCGATCCAGGGGGGTCCCTGCACATCTCTAATTGTAACCCTTTCTAGACTGATGAGCAGCAATATCTGTTTTTCTGAAGTCCTTAGAGATGTCTTGTGTTTCCACACAACCATATGATGAAGACCAAACTCAAAAAGTTTCTTATCCTTTCATAAAGTTGGGCCTCTCAAACTCACCCCTGAAGATCTACCTAATTACTTAAACACCTGGTTCTAATTCTTCCCTTTAATTGAGCTGATTCAACCAAGGGTTCACTTACTTTTGCACATACCCTGACTCTTCGGTACTCATTGGCTGAATTCGGATGACACAATAAGCAATGGGGGGGGGAGGGGTGAACAATCATCAGTTGTATTGACTATTGTGTTGTCCGAATGCTGCCATAGTCAACTCAGCGCTGATCCTAATCCACACCACAGTTGGTTATTTATTACCATGTTGTATGGGGAGTACCCCCTAGATGAACAACTGTAAAGTTGATTATTACCCCATCCGAATTCAGCCAATGTTTGCCTAATTTATACAACATTTTATTTCACAAGACATAGAATTGGTTAATATAAACCCTATTGGATATTTAGAAAAGGACTGGTGTTTATTCATGAAGACTATCATGATAAAACTATGGCATTTCCGTAATTAGTATTAAGGCTCACAAACTTTTTGTCACCACTGAGCTCCTAACCCAACATCTCAGGAGGCCCACTAGCTAGCCCAGACTCCCAGCCTTCAAATAAATAATAAAAAAAGCAAGTCTCTTGTCCATATAGAACCCATGATATGAAGCAACAGTTCAGGCACATTCTAAAGGTTTTGTGGAAAATGGACAATCGTTTTGTGAGAGATGAACTTGATGCCACGTATGTGGTGAAGTGGCCTGGAATAAGCAGTCCTAGGCTTGCCGCTGGAACCTCCTGGACAGGAAGGAGTATAAGATGGCTTCCTCTGCTTGTGAGCCTTGTTGAATTTTGGTCACCACACCTAAAAAAAATGGTATTGTAGAGCTGGAAAAAGTTCAGAAAATGGCAACTAAAATGATCAAAAGCTGGAGCAACTCTTTTTTTAAAAAAAAAAAATTTTGTACAATAACATAAGAAAAAGACATAAACACATCACTTATAAATCATATGACTAACATTATAAATCTAACATAATTCACCTAACTAGTGCACCCCACCCCCCTGGGACCAGCTATTACATTTCTATTATATTAAACATGCATAGATTCGTATGACAGTGCACACCCCTTCCCCTTTTTTAATACATAATCCACAAATAATCCCCATATATTTCCAAATTCATTTTTTCTTAATATTCCTCTTTTAACTTTAACATTGTTTGTTAACTTATCGTTTATAGCAATATTCCACACTTCTTTATACCAATCTTCTATTTGGTAGTTGCCTTGCATTTTCTATTGTCTTGCTATTATTAACCTCGCTGCAGTCATTAAATTTGTAATTAAATCTTTAACATTTTGCTCTCCTTCTTCTTTATCATAAATTGATAGTAAAGCTATCCTAGGGCATATCTCAAACTTTAAATCTGTTATCTTTTTTACTTCTTCAATGGAAGGTTACAACACCTGGGATTATTTAGCTTGGAAAGAAGATAAGGGGAAGCATGATAGAGGTGTACAATATTATACATGGTGTGGGGAATGTGGATAGGGAGACATTTTTCTCCCTCTCTCATAATATGCTGACTTGTGAGAGATTCAGGACAGATAAAAGGTAGTATTTCTTCATACAATGCATACTGAGATTATGGAATTAGTTACCACAGGATGTAGTGATGGCCACCATTTTGTATGTCATTAAAAGGGGGTTAGACAAATTCCTGGAAGAGAAGGCTATCAATGGCTACTAGTCCTGTGTGCTCCCTCCAGTATCAGAGCCAGTATACCTAAGTACACCAGTTGCTGGGGAATATGGGCGAGAGGGTGCTTTTGCACTTGTGTCCTGCTTGTGGGTTCCTGGTCAATAGCTGGTTGGCCACTGTGTGAAGAGAATGCTGGACTAGACAGACCCTTGGTCTGATTCATCATGGCTCTTCTTATGTTCGAACTTGTGAACTAAGATCTTACTGAGGTCTGGCATGTCCCTGTATCTTTGATCATTCTTTGGTCCCAACTTTTGGCTTGTTCCTTGTTCCGGCCTCCTGGTTGGTCCTTGGATCCTGATTTGCTCTTCAGTCCTGACTATGGGGGGGCTATCTTCATGGTGCTGGGTTGGCACTGCCTCCCTCTTCAACCCTGCACTTTCTCTCTTCCGGGACAGCATTGGGTAATCCCAATGCCAAGGAGGGAGCTCAGGGTTTTTGTGTGGCCATCCGGGTCCTGGAGCTGCCCCCCTCTTCCTGGTGGAAGGCGATGAATCGCCGGTTGCCTTCTACCAGGCTCTACCCCTAGTTTGACCCTGGATTGGCTGTGGAGCACCATTACACAATGGGAAAACTGTGGTGATGTCGCTCCATTTGAAAAAGTCGGGATAAATCCTCAACTTTTCAAATCAGACCATCGCAGGAAAGCCCTGTGGTGGCTGCAAAGCTGCACTTGCTTTGTCTAACCATGTATAGACAGCCCCTGGTTTGTGTCATGGCTCACTGCAGACTGCTGCCCATAGCCCAGCCCTAACAGTTAAAAGGTTTTCCTAAGGAGTCAATATATGGTCCAATTTAAATGCAATCATGGTGGTGTGGTAACTACTTCTACACAATCTGGTTCCTACACTTTAATGGCAATGCCTGTAAATGGGAAATATGTGAGACAACCAATTGATGTGGTTACTGCTCAAGTCAATGGTACCCTGTGAATAAACAGAAAAACAAATCCTTTCACCTGTAGGCAAATGTACAATTCTGTGAATTCAGTAAGCGATAGCTACTAATTTTCTCTTTTGTCTTCTAGGCAGAAAATCAAAACCATTTAAACGAAAGGATGTGTTTTAAATCAATGTATGTTGATAAGGTGCAAACATTGCTGTTAATGCTTGCAAACACTCTTTATGACTGGTATACAAAATCCCTTATGTTTTTGCTGCAGATCCTGGATTTCTGTGGAACGCTAGTGGTTAAACAGCTCTTTTTATTATTAGTTTTATCTCCCTTTCAATTGTCATTATTTTAGCTTCAAAAACAAACCACATCCCACAACTCTTTCACAGTATTGTGAGATATGTCCACTGTATTCCGCAACATATAATAAGACTAACTGAAAGCATCCTTTCATAGATTAAAAAAGTCAGTTAGTTGACTTTGCCTCTCAGCTTTCACATAGTAAAGTGGCCTCAGTGGGAGATCATAATCTACCACAGTATTCATGATATGTGTCATCTGTGATCTGAGTGTGCTCTCACAATACCCTTTTGCCACACAAAAATTGAAGGGTCAAGTGACTCTGGCTGACATGTCTACCTCAAAAATGTGTGTCTACGAGCCTGTTACATGAAGCATTTATTGTGCGTTCGTGATTCCTCTTTTATGGTAGTTTGTGGGTGCTTTACACAATATTGTTATCCTTGAGCACCCCTCCTGTGTTTTGCAACCAACCACTATAGTGTTTGTTTGGGGTTGGGGAGTTCTAGCGAGGAAAGTTTGGTATTTCTATGAATGGCAGCATGAGACCCTGGTGTCGTTGCACAATTCTGTTATACCACAATTCCACCTAGTGGTTGCATAATGGAACATATAGAAAGGCAGGGAAATAAAAACCTCAGGAAAAAAATACATGTAAAGGAGCCAATCTTAATCCTGCAAGGAATCCAGAAGTGGAGGCTTTGGTAAAGACTCATGTAGAAAAGCACTACCTCATAATAACCAGAGGGAAAGGCCTGATGTAAACCTAAAGGGGGCCTCTAGATTGAGCATAACCACATTAATCTATAACTATTTTACATTACACACAAAGCAAGGATGTTGGAAAATTTCAGCCTGAAGGCTGCAATCCAGTGGTGGGCAGGTCTGAAGGCAAAAGGGGTGAGGCCAAAGGGAAGCCACCAAACAAAGGGACACAGTCTTATCCTGGGGATGGGGTGAGATTAGGATCCCAGGCAGGGCAGATTTGGTCCTCAGGCCTGTGTTTCCCAACCCCTACAATAAAGCATATGAATTTGAAGCTGCCTTATACTGAGTTCTACATAGGTCAGTATTGTTTACTCACACTGGCTGTAGCTATCAGAGATCTTTTAAACTGTAGGTCTATCTATCTATCATCTATCTATCATCTATCTAGCTATCATCTATCTAATTAATCTAATCTATCTATCTATTTATTTACAACATTTGATATGTCTGTCATCTGCACTATGCTGAATTTATGCTAAACAGAAGCACCTATGTTCAGTTAACATGAATGGTTTGACTTCTAGCACTGGAAGTACTTTCTTTCACTCTGGTTAAATTGCAACTCTCTGACAAAACCATTGTTGTTATTCTTCTGTATCCATAATTCTTCTACCATTTGCCTTAGCAGAGACAGAGGAAGTGCACTAGAACTAAACTGTGATATGTCTGAAGATCTATGTACTCCAGTTAATTAGAATTAACATATGTTTCAGCTACTCTAAGAAGTACAAGACATAAAAACTCCCGAGGAAGTAGGAATAAAGTCTAATGCAAATCACAAACACCAATCACGAAATAGGGAATAATTAATGTTATGCGACAACATACCCATTTGCCAAGGGGCCAAGCAAATGTTATTAAGTGGTGAGCATAGAAACGTGATGGCAACTGCACGCTGCAAATAAGCTACATAAATATGATTTTTAAAGGCTGCTTGAAATGAAATTGCCATATTATCACATTAACAAACTTCCATGCATTTAATGTCAGTGGCCAAAATTATAATTGTACCTACCATTCCAGTATATATCTCATTTGAAAAAGAAATTAAAAACAGCTTTTCTTTGGAATGAACTGTCTCTACATAGATCTGCCTAGCAAGAGAAATTGCTGATCTTGAATTAGGATCCAGGAAATTAATAAAAACAACGGGCAGCAAAATGTAAATATAGCAAAAGGACAAGTTTGAATGTTGAAAATAAACCATGCATTTCCCATCCCAAGATTTTACTGACCTTTCTTGGAATCTTTTAAACGCTATACGTCATCTTGAACATTGTGTCTTTATCTTTCTCTATTATCTCTAAATGAATTACGACATTCCATTACTTTTGCATCTGTCAAAGGTAACCCCTTTCCTTTAACTTTTTAATTAGACAGTCTACAAGGCATTGAATCAGACTGAAAATCATTTGAGATAAAATATCCATATAAACACTTTTCAGGTATATTATATGAGAAGATAGATAGATAGATAGATAGATAGATAGATAGATAGATGATAGATAGATAGATAGATAGATAGATAGATACTCCTTATTCTAAACCAACAAGATTAGGACACTACAGGTTGCAAATTCACATATCTTGGATTTGTAAAGCTTTTGTAATTCCTTATTAGTATATATGCAACTATTTGGCTACATATTCTCCATCAAGTTATCTCTTAAAGCTAAATGTTACATGGGTGTAGGCCACTAACTGAAATCCAAGGCTAGCATCTTCTTGCCACTGGGATAAAAATCTCTTACTAACAATTAATTGTATTAACAAAAGGATAATCAATGCACTGCGGTAAACTGACAGTACCAATAACAAATCTAGAAGACATCTGAGTGAGATTACTTGATATTTACCTTAAATCCAAAAGATAACATTTATCCAAATGTTCATGACTCTCATCAATTGATGTTCAATTAGCTGTTGTCACCATAGAATTTCAGCCAGACATTGATTGTTCTTTGGAGAGTGCTGTTCTCAGCTATTAAAATCTCCAGTTTTATTGACGGCTGAGAAGATCCTTCTTTTTTTGCATTCAGAAGCAAAAACAAGCCAGCAGAAATGAAGCTTGCAAGTAAAGAGACTACAACATTTGTGGATGAATACATCTACAGTGCAATCCTATACATATCTACTTAGAAGTAAGTCTTAATGACTTCAAGGGGACTTACTCCTGGGTAAGTGAGCATAGGCTAGCAGCTTTAGGATTACTATTTCAGCAAAAGTGGAAAAATATGATTTAAAATAATCAGTTCAAAAAAACCACCTCTCATGGATGGTTTAACTGGTTTTCCTGCACATTGCAGCAGCCTAGACTAGATGATCCTTGTGGTCACTTCCAACTCCACAGTGCTATGATTCTATGAAACTAGAATAGTTTTAAGTAAAACAGATTATAGCAGGGTTGGGGAGCCACAGGCTGGGGGGGGGGGGAATCTAGCCATCTGGAGATTCCAATGTGATCCTCTCAACGCTCATTAGATGGTCATGCCCCCTTCTGCTGGTCTCATTCCCTTTTCCCCAACCACTTATTGGTGGTTTCCCAGGTTTTCTGCCATTTCCCCCCCATTCTCAAAAATTGAAATACTTCTTCTAAGGGTGTCTTTGCATTAAGGGGAAGTCGCATTGCTTACCCGGAGCTTCCTTTTTTTGGAGCAATTGTTATGGGCTGCATTATACAGGCAGAGAGGGACAACCATGTGGTTTGAATTGAAAACTTCCCTTCCATTCAGTTCCACTGAGACAGCACCATTTAGTGGAGGAAGATCACACTTTTTTTTCAGGATGTTACTACTTAAAAGTGGATATTTTCTCAGCAGAATTTCCAATGGATACCACAGAAGACATCCTGGTCATTGACGATGTCACGTAAAAGACCCACAAACTTTTGTGCGTGGCCAATCATAAGTGTGCAATAAATTGTACATTTTAGTTACTGTCAATAAGAGTTGTAAGCTAAAATATGCCTTGGGGGGATATTTTGGGTCCCACTCATTTTACATTTGGCCCTGCCCCTTTTGCTTCAGCCCCACCCACCACTGGAATGCAGCTCTTGAGAGTCTTTCTAAAATAGAATTCAGCCCTTGGGGTGAAAGAGTTATATCCCACCCTGGGTTATCATGGCTCTTTTCAAAAATAAAGCTGAATTTAAAAGAATCCAGATTAAAGACAAATGTGGAATGTTAAATACTTCTAAGACATCCAACACCTGCTGCTTATAGGAATCCTTTGCTGTCGGTGTGCTCACAAGACCCTACTGCCAGTGTAACAGGAAGCTAGCTTCATAAAGCAACCGAAAACTAGCCAAAACGCTCAATTCCAGACTGGAACTGGCCAGTGAAGTTGGCAGAAGGGACCTCTATTGACCAGAAACAAGTGTTTTGGTTTGTTTCTGGGCTTATTCTAGATAGCACAAACATCTGAATGCTGATATTTTTTACATAGCAGAGCAACAGTGCGATCCTATACATATTTATTTGCTCCAATGAAAGTCCAATTGAGTTAATTGGGGCTTACTTCTGAGTAAGCACAGATGGGATTGCACTGAAAGCTGTGTATTATGTATTCCATGGGTTTCCTATTGCAAAGCTATATCCACATACCTTGGAGTAAGCCCCATTGAACACAATGGGATTCACTTCTGAGTTAACACATAGGATTGCACCAGAACCCATGTATTATGTTTATTACCATGTGTCTGTTTGCTTTTTTTGTTGTTTTGTTTTGTTTGATAGGCTGACCAGATAAAATCCAGGTCAGGCCTCCTGTAACTTTAACAGTTGTAGAGAAAAGGGAATTTCAGCCAGTGTCATTTGTATGCAATTAGTCCCTGGTGAAATTCCCTCTTCATCACAACAGTTAAAGTTGCAGGCACTATACTAGAGTGACCATATACAAAAGAAGGCAGGGCCCCTGCAACTTTAACAGTTGTGATGAAGAGGGAATTTCACTAGGAACTAATTGCATACAAATGACACTGGCTGAAATTCCCTTTTTTCTACAACTGTTAAAGTTACATGAGCCCTGACCTGGATTTTATCTGGTCACCCTATTGTTTGACATTCGTCATGTCTACACTGGTGCTTTTGCCATAGGAAGGGATCAGCTTAGCTAGGCTCCTTTCATTCCCCCACAAGCCTATCCCCAAAGGCCTTGATGCCCACTGTCTTTTCCCTTAAACTAATATCACAACCTTCTGCAAACAAGCAAATTCCAACATGCCCACCTAGCCACCCCCAAAACAGATGGGGCTCCACTTGGCTTCCCAGAAGAAACCATACCAGAATATTGATGGCAAACAATGCTTAAGCTATAATTATTTTGCTCCCAGTATGTGCACTATGACCTGAGCAAAATCTGTTTAGGTTTATGGGTTTCATCTTTGCTTCTTGTTTTCCACTTTAAAAATTAAAGCCTTCAGCAAACTCAGAAACGTTACATCCACAGAAATTTGAGCCTACTCTCATGCAGAGCCCGACTTGACCCCGACTTCCATACACACTTGTGTTAATGATTCCTCAAATAAACCTATCTTTACTTATGGTTTGCCTTATTAGTCGCTAATACAATGCTGGTAACATTTGTTATATTAAGTGGAAGTCTAATTGCAAAATTGCAGAGGGAGAAGAACATCCGTGAGCTGAAAATTGTTTTTTTGTGTGAAAATAGTCTCTGTCTTCTCTATCACAGTGGAAAAATGTTGGGAGGTTTGTTCATTCTTCTTCCTGAAGATCTTCCAATATACTTAGATGTTCATTCTAGTTAATTTCCCACTGGACCCTTACCAAATATTTCTATCCCATAAAAGAATTCGGCCATATTAATCCACTGATAATATATTTTATAATTCTTACTTCACTTAGCTCTGCAGAAAGGATAAGATTTTGAGAATTATGTTAAACTACAGAGATTTTGCTTTTTATGAGTGAAGGCCATAAAAATAAGAATCAAGGCTTGTTTATTTATTTTGCTTTTGTGAACTGGAATGAACATAATAAGAGCCATGCTGGATAAGACCAACAGTCCATCTAGTCTAGCATTCTGTTCACACAGTGGCCAACCAGCTGTTGACCAGGGACTCACAAGCAGGACATGGTGCAACAGCATCCGCCCCCCATATTCCCCAGCAACTGATGGTTATAGGCTTCCTGCCTCTGATACTGGAGATAGCACACATACCCATCCGGACTAGTAGCCATTGATTTGATGGCATCATTTTTAATCAAAGTTATTAAAGTTTGGCATTCTTATGCCATTCCTAGAATGTCTTTTTCAGGAGACAATCATATTGCTATGCTCTCTCAATTTCTCCAAGTGGTGAGATGTTCCAGGGGTGCATCACTGACCCAGGTTTCATTCCTTCATGTGTTTGGTGCTACATTTTTAATATATCATTGTAAGATTGGAAGTTTGGACATGAGAGGGTCAATAGTCTTTGCAAAGTAGCCCATTACCTACCCTTTTAAAAGGGAGATCTTAGCTCTTATTATTATTGTTATTATTATTATTTATTACATTTCTATATCTCCCCATAGCTGAAGCTCTCTGGGCAGTTTACAGAAATTAAAAGATTGAACATTAAAAGTCTATATCTGGTCTTCTGCATGGCTAGGAAGAGTGATACCTCTCTTCCTTCCTTCCTTCCCTCCCTCCCCACCCTCCACCCCATTTATCTTTTTATTTTGTTTTCAGGACAGGTTGGTTTTGCATTTTGCATTAATCCATATGTATCAGTTACTGGCAAAACATAAAATAATGTGATTTGACAGAATAAAAAATGATTTCCTCCTTCCATACACAAATCAAATTCATATTAGGTTAATATCTTCCCCAAATTCACTTTACCTCTACATAATAGCCTTCCTCCAAGGGTCTCACTCTTCACTTACTTCCACAGAAATAATGATGACCTGAGACAGTCTGGAACTGTATTCCTGCATAATGGCTTCAAATAGAATATAGTTGTAGTGGGTGTTGGCCTCCACATGATCCTCTAACACCTCCACTCATGCCTGTCACAACCCCAAGTCTGGAGGATCAGCATCCCACCCAAAGAGGACTCTGAGACTAATGATACTGCACTCCAGGAAGAAGCCTCAGAAATATTCTCCAGAACCACTCTCACCTCAACCTCAATTAATGGCTCTCCCAAAGTCCCCCAGGTCCCTCAGACATATAGGAACTTAAGGCTATAGAATGAGTGTGAGCGCTTTAAGACTGCAGTCAGTCCCCAGTGGGATGTGGAACTTCTGATGGACAAGAGTCAATTGGTCTACTTAAGCCCTCAATTGCTGCTAGACCCTTGCTGAAACAACAGCTCCTGCCACAAGGAACTACTCCAGCTTAGCAGCTCCTGCATAGTGCTGTCCAAGGTGCTATTAGTCTCTGCCTTGCTGTGTTCATAACTGCCAACCATTACCTTTGCCATGCCAGTTGTACCTTCTTTCTGCCACAGCCTCCTGCAGCACCCAGTTGACTGGCCGCTTGCCCCGGGGCCCAAGCCTAGCCAGGACAATGTCTATCTCAATGAGGGAGGAAATTCTGATCCTTAAGATGCCAATGATGGAGGAGAAAATGTCATATTGGGCCAAGCTCGACATAAGACTAACTGGCAGCTGCTTTGCACTTAGGGAGTAACAGCGGCACCAAGCTCTGTCTCATATTTCTGATTTCCTCACTAGCACTTGGGATAGGGAATGCTTTGTTCAATATTGGTTCCAGCTAAACAGATTTTCTACTTCCAATAGCATGCATGTTTGGCAGGATAGGTCAACATATTGGTCAACATAACCTCATATTGAAATACAATGGTTTAGATATATTTTCGCTTTCGGGTTCTATGCTGTAGGGTTTCCATTTATGAGAGTAACTTGAATCAAAATTAAGTTAGTGTTCTCTGAAACCCAAAACAGCTGGTTTCTCTATGCCCATATTTTTAAACTATACTAGCACAGCAAGATCAGAGTCGATAGTAGAAAGAGAAATAAATCATCCAGTGAGCCATTATCATTTACTTTACATGGGGTGGAAAACAAATATTGCTGTCATTTTCTGACATTCACTACAGATAAATTGGAAATGTATATCATTCTTTAACATAGTAAAGAAACAAAAGCACTGCCTATTATTCTGTGATATACATTGCTTTTGTGATAAATATTATCAGGAGAAAAATAAACCAGTTCCCTTGACTCCTAGAGGTTGAACACAAAGCTTATCATGTGTCCAAATCATAAAAGCCTTATTTGGAAGTAAAATAAAGGAAAATATTTTCAATTAAGGGGAGAGCAAAATAAATGACAATTGTCTCTGTCCTCCTACACTACAACTCCTTGAAAGAACAGAGAAGAGTGGGTATGTAATTTCTCGATAATATTGAAATTCATTTGAGAAATTAGTTCACATAATGGTCAAGGGCTTGAGCTCAGGGGTAGAACACATGCTTTCCATGCAGTAGGTCCAAATTCAGTCCCTGGCATCTCCAGCTGGAAAAGTCTCCTCTCTGAAATCCTGGAGAGCCATTGCCAGCAAGTAGGGAAAATATTGAACTTGAAAGACTGATGATCTGATATAACACAAGGCAGCTCCCTCTATGCTAGATTCAGAGCTAAGTTGAATACAGGTCCCACTGAATCACTTGGACAAGTTAGTCATGACCTAACTCAAAGTCTATGGGAACAAAGTTCAATCAACGTAGTCCAGATCCAACCCTATGGATAGGGGTGTTGGAGAAATCTGAAATGGAACCAAATGAGTTTGGATTTTTATGAATCTGACCTGTGGATTCTACAGCAGTATGGCTTTTTTCCTATTGGGCAGATTCTGTGGACTTGCAGACAATTTTTCTAGCTTTCAGGAATTTTGCACAAGTGTCATCATAGAAAAATACACAAAAAATGGCCAGATGTGCATTTCCCCATAGGCTAAAGCATAAAAATGCAAATTTGCAAAGAATTTGCACATTTTTACAAGTGCAGCTTTGTGCAAATTTGGAGACTAAGGGAAAAAATCTGATTCTGTCAATAGGTGGACAATGGAATGGAAGGTGCTTCACCATCTGGAAAAACATAGAATGGATTTACATAATCTATTCATTGCTTCTTATGGGTAGTAGCCTATTGAGTCCATACAATCACTCCCTTTTGTGCTTCTAAAATAACCCCAAATGAGTGGAAACTAGGGGTGCGCATGCCAAAAAATATTGTCATTTATCGTTATCGTCATTTCGGACCAAAAAAATATCGTCTTCATTCATATCGTAGGTGAACAGTATCGTCTTTACGATAATTATCATGAAAAAACGATATTTTTTGCAGCCCCATTTTTAAAGAAAAAAAATATGTGCCAAATTTGAGATCGATCCCTCCAACCTTCGATTTTATAGGAATTTATTAAAGATCATTTCAGTTCTGACAGATCAGAATGACAGCTCGCCACGTGCGTTATTAGAGGCTTGAAACTGTGACCAAGTTTCAAGCCTCTAATGTTTAAAACACAGAAGTTATAGGTATAGGTATATGGCAGTCCAATAAAACGATAAAATCGCCCGAAAATTATCGTCTCCGATTATTATCATAGGTTTTTCTATCATATCGTTATCATTAAACACATGCACAATAATGACCTTATCATATTGTTATCATACATTTTAACAATACGATACACATCCCTACTGGAAACACTCATTTCTATAATGGGGCTGGTCATGGAGCTTGCAGAAGGGAGTTCCACTGACCTGTCCTGATCTGGAAATGCGTATTTCTGCTAGTTTTCAGAGTTAGTTTTGGAAATGTGAAAGCTGCATTAGCCAAGGAGTCACACAACAGAACCAGCAGAGATAGGGCAGCCCTATTTGATACTGCCCTATGTTTGTAATATTGAATGAAGTATGTTGATGTAGTTTTGGGCTATTTTTTTTCTGTATATTACCTTCAAGGAAATAGAAATGAATCTCATCCCTTTCCAATTGCAACTACACCACAATATACTTGCAAATACATGAAATGTCAGTTCCCAGCAAGACTGGTAATATGCTTTTTAAAAATTAATCCTTTTGTACAGAAAACACTAGAACTAGAACTGTCTGTGCTATGGACAATTATTTCCCCTTTGCACTTCTTACTGGATAAACAAAAACACATTTTCAGATTTATACCAGTTGCTGCGTTCGAAATTGCATGAAGTACTCTACAGAAGTGGGACCAACCAAACTGGGACAATGGGAACAAACCAGCACTGCCCTTGTGGGCCTGGACAGCCTCACCAAGTTTGGTCTGCAAGCAGCCCCTATTGCTTGCAGAATGGTGATTTAATGCTTCCGTAGGCAAACTGACACAACTGGAAACTCTCATTTCTGGAAGGGGATAGAGCTTGTGCATGAACCAGGATCAGTGGCCAGCTCCACTAGCCCTAAAATACTTCAAACTTCCTGGAGTTCATCACAGGGTAATGAAATGGTGTAAATTTCATCAGATTTAGGAGACTTTAAAACTAATTGGAGGAAGGGAATACCATCTGTACTGCAGATTTTGGAAGGAGTAGGCATAATGAACGTGAGGGTATTTATGTGTATATTTGGATGCAGTTGTTTGTACCCACCTGTGTTTCTGCTAGACTGGAATACATGGTTTATAGGTTAAGATGCTCTAGAATTTGATCAGTGTTAAGCTGGAAATCTGTGCTCTTCTAGGATCAGATGGGGAAGATCCTGCTGATAGTCTAATCAGTTTATGCAGTTAGATCGCTCTCTCTCCCAGGATGAGTCTGATATGCAGCAAGCAGGGTCTTTTCAGTTGTGGCACTCACACCCAAAGGTGAGGCACAATCCTAGGATTGCACTCCTGACAGATGGATCTTGTGCCCATCTAGCTGATTTACCTTTCAGTAGGTGGGAAGTGGAGAAGCCATAAAATAGGTAATCCGGCCCACCAGCACGCCCCCCTATCCTCTCTAGCTTCTCTTATGAAGCTGCAGTGGTAAGATCTGACAAATTTGGGGGATATAAGATTGCATTTAAACTTTTTTGTTGTTGGTTTGTTTTGTATGGGAAATTTAGTAATTAATAGGTAAAGCAGTATTTTTCCATGAAATGGAAAATAAATTTATCCATGGTATTGTAGTCATACATTACTGAGCAATGAGCACAATGCAGATCTGGGAGCCACAAAACAGGAGTACAAGATCACTCACCTTTGCTATACAGGAGAGTAGGCTGGAGCGGCTCAGAAGTAGGGCTGCTGTCCAGGGTTGAGCAGCTCTGGTACAACCAGCAGTGTTTATGTGTCCCTTATGAAGAACCTACTTCACATCTGGAGCTCCCTGCAAAGAAAATGGGTTACCATTCATCCGGTGCAGCCTGTGGTGTAGTGAAGTCAGGGCTTGTAAGGCACCTTCTGCTGACATCATCTGCCCCTCTTAGAATTCCCTGTACCTTCGGAACTTTGCTGCAATTCTCATAGTAGCTGGGAATTTCCCCAGCAACAATATATTGTTCTCCATTGCAATGCAAAGTATTTTTCTAGTGGCTTGGGCCAGATTTACTCTCAGTAGGGTTTAACACTTTGAAAGTGGTTTGAAAATGGTCTCGAATGGGCAATTTAGACCCATTAGCTTTTCAAAAGACCTGCTCCTGATGGACATGAAAATGGCTAGAACTGGTGTGCTGAAATGCATCAACACATCTGCAAGGATATTTGGACTCTCCTTGGGGGCAGGGCTATGAGGACTGTATTGAGGAATGCCTGCTCTCCAGAATTTACCATTCCATCACTGAATGTACTCAGGGTTGAACTTAGTGGGACTAGGAAGACTTTGGGCCTTCCTCCCTTCTCTTTAGAATGGGTCAGAATTCCTCCCTCCCCACTAATCTTTTTGATATTCCTCCAAGAAAGTCATGTCCTGTTTTAATGGCATTTATTTATGGCTGCCTCTTTTTTCTTCTTCCTCTTTTCCCTCTGCAATAAGGGATATTATTTGTGGTGGGGTAAATATGCTATGGAATATGAAGAGAAAAGTCTACAACCAGTCCACTCTCTTATAATAATATTCCTATCTGTAGATATATGTCTTTAATGAAGGGATTTTTGAGTGTGTAGCTCAGTGGAATAAAAAACCTAGATTTATGCTAGCTAGTTGGCGCTTGCGAACTAATATCTAACGGAAGCACCTCATAAAAGAATGACAGTAGTGTTTTAATATTCCCAGTGCAAAGTCTGTGTGATAGACTACTGGGAAGTGAATGGTATGAATCAGGGCATATTATAACAGAAATACTAAAGCCCTGGAAGTTACAAGTGTGGAGAGTTGACTGAATTCACTGACTCCCCATTGATTCCCGTTGATTGCAGAATTGGCACTTCTGCTCAACTTTCTGAAAAACAGGCACCTAAGTTGAGGCGCAATCTTCAGCACATTTATTTGAGGCATCAGTGAATCCTTCAGTGACTACATGCAGCCAGATTTACACTCCAGTTAAACTGGAGTATTTTGACAAAGCCGTAGTGATTTCGATGGGACTTTCATTTACTAATCCTAAAACATATCAGCATATAAATGCTTAGAATAGATTGCGGTAACTGCTATGCCAGCACAACTTCTTTCAGCATGACAACAATAATTCTTGCACACAAATACGCCAAATATTGCTATGGTGTAAATTACATCAAATTGCTATACTATTAACCACCATGGAGCCATTTCACATTTGAAGTCCAACATGTTAGAGGGCTGCAGACCGTTCAGGCAGATGAACCTGTGTTATATATACCAATCTTCCAAACATTGAGAACTTCAACTCCCATCAGCCCCAGCCAACATGGTCAATGGTTGGGACTCCTGGGAGTTATAGTCCAAAAATGTGGAAGGCACATGTGGAGAACATAAGCTGGATATACCTAAATGTAAGTGATTGCTCTATTGCTCCCATATAGCTTTCTTTGGAACTCTCTGACCCCAGGCAGGCACCAACACTGTGTCACCTCCAGCATCTCCTGAACACTTCTGTTCCAGGAAGCATCCCTTAAATGACCAGCCATGTTTTTATTGGCATTCTGTTTTTAAAATTTTTAATATGGTGTTTTAATGTTTTTAATTTTTTACTATTGTGCCTCCTATGTTCACTGCACTGGAGTCTGTTTCAGATATGGAGCAGTATACAAATGCTGTTAAAAAAAATACAAAGTGGAGGTTGGTGGTCCCGATTTCAGTGGAGCTGTGAATCCATTCTGGATTTCACTCAGAATCAGCCAGAATTTTAGAAGAGCTATCCAAAGGGCTGAAGCCTGTCCCCAAAAATGAGTTTAGCACTTTGGATAGTTCCTTTGGAATCCTGACTGGTTCTGACTGAAACCTGGAATGGATTCACAGCCTCACCTACATTGGAGCCACCAGCCTCCACAGATATAAGTAAGAATTGTGGGATCCAGAAGCCACCAAAGTCAGGGATGCTCCATGCCTTTGAAAATCAGTCTCCATGTATATGTGCCTCTATGCAGTTTCATCCACTCACATAAAGTAGCATGTTTTTCAAAGGGAAATACTAGATATGCCCTTACTGAAATGTAATGGAATTTTACAGCTGGAATTGCTTTTGAAAATCTACCTCCTTTTGAAACTTCCAGCCTTCTGTCATTCTACCCCCACCCCCCATGACTACGTCTTATCCCTCCTCCCCTTCCCAGCTGCTCTCTGAAAACAAATATGAAAGTGGCTGTTGTAAATCAGGAAAAAATCATAACTTGCTTGAGGTGTAGCAGCTGTTGATTTAGTGATCGCATATTTGGTAGACTTGCTGTGAGGATAAAGTTGTGCCCAAGATTCAGTCAACATTTTGATAGCAATAACTGCATCTCGTAATAAGTGATGCTGGTGCTTAATGTTTATGGGGACATGTTGTATATTCATGGAAGTTTACAAGTGTTAGGCCACATAATCTTACATACATGTGTGTAATGGAAATAGGGCAAAATATCTGTCTTTGAATGGGAACTATAAATAAATGGAGTTTTTATGTGTGAGTGTCAAATCACCCTTGCATTACAGAACAGGAGTGGGAAGACCGCAGGATGTTTTCCACTAGAGCCCTGAGGTCCACCAGCCAGAGCCAGGTGCAAAATAGTGGCTCAAGAAGGGGCACATAGAACTGAGAGTATATGGACAAAGGTGGAGAGTAAGGATGCACTGTGTCATGCCCTCGTTAGAGTTGGCTGACCAGATAAAATCCAGGTCAGGGCTCATGTAACTTTAACAGTTGTAGAGAAAAGGGAATTTCAGCCAGTGTTATTTGTATGCAATTAGTTCCTGGTGATATTCTCTCTTCATCACAACTGTTAAAGTTGCAGGCACTATACTAGAGTGACCATATACAAAAGAAGGCAGGGTCCATACAACTTTAACAGTTGTGATGAAGAGGGAATTTCACCAGGAACTGATTGCATACAAATGACATTGGCTGAAATTCCCTTTTCTCTACAACTGTTAAAGTTACATGAGCCCTGACCTGGATTTTATCTGGTCAGCCTACACTAGAGGAATCCTCCTCAGAGGAAGTAGTAGAGCCTCCAGAAACCAGGGGGACACCACATCAGTCACTGGCACCAGACCAGGAGGAGCCTGGACCTTCAAGGGAGATGGCTCCAGGTCCTTTCATGTCAGGAGAAGGGGATTCTGACTCTGGAGCAGATGCTGAGCAACCCCCTGACCCTCTGGAGTATTGTCACAAGCCACAAGCCAATAGGCCTCCTGTAAGGAGTGCTCACTTGCAAAGATGGTCTCCTCAGGAGGAAGCTACTTCTCTTGAGTAGGGCTGTGGTCAGAGAATGCAAATGGACAGCAGCTGAGCCTGGGTTGGGCTCAGCAGCCTTTGTGAGTAAAAGCCAGCAGTCAGAGTTTGCTAGTTGTTGGAAGCTATGTTTTATCAGTTTGGTGGGCTTTCCTGATGTTGCCTTGTTCTTGAGCCCCTGTGCTACAACCTTAGACTCTGCTACTGGATTGTGTATGTATTGGACTGCCTAACTGTGCTTTGACCCTTTGCCTGTTTGACCACTTCTGCTTTGCCTGACTCCATACACTGAACTGATTGCCTGTGCTTGGACCCTTTGCCTGTTTGACCGCTCCTGCTTTGTCTGACTCTGAACTCCCTTGAACAGAACCTGTCTGCTGGAACATTGGCCTGGATTTTTACTTGGCCTTGTGGTCAGCCCTATAATGAAGACTGCTACAGCCAATGGAGGATGCACTGGGATGTCCAGATGCAACCAATGCCATTACAGCTGAGAAGTACAAAAGAATCCTTGGAGCATCACCATTGTCCAGAAAACATGGCAGGGCAAAGAGGAGGGTGGGTTTCCAGGATGAGGCCATGTTACCTGGCCTATTCTGGAGTTCTGAGAAGGACACGTCTATTGTTGTAGGAGCCAGTTGAGGAATACACATATTTTTCTGTGATCAGCCCACCTTTATGAACATGCTCCCCAAGGAAGCTTGCCCGGTGTCATCTTTTAGTTGACAGCCAAAGATGTGCTTCATTCCCCAGGCATTTAGGCATTAGTTGTGGCCCACTTGTTGTGGCCTGCTTTTGTGGAGTTCATTCTAGGCTATGGGGGTGAGGAAGAAATTTTGTATATTGTGGATGGAAAAAATTTTGTATTGTTTTTAAACTATGTTTTATGGTGTTTATTTTTATTTGTATTGTGGTGATTCTGGTTTATATTGGGTTTGATTTTGTCCTGTTATATTAATTGTGGATTTTTGTATTTGTGTGTCTAAGTCACTTCAAGTCTTCTTTTTTGCAGTGGGAAGTGACACATACACTAAATAAATAAACTGGAGAGGCTGTTCATACTTAAGTTGTCTTCCAACAACTCATAATGCTCTCTCTGCTAATGTCTCTTTAACTGCAGCCCCCCCTCTCTCTCTGACACACACACACACACACACACACTAGAATCAGCCACCTTTCTGTAGGTAGTGGGGATGCCATATCACCTTTCCCAAGCTCTCAAATGCAGAGATTATTTGGGGCATTTTGGCTCCACCTGTTTTGCCTTCTATCCTGCCTATGGCTCTTGAGCATTTCCTCCAAAATTGCATTTGAAGCTTGGACTGAATGAGGTTGAACACCACTGGTTTAGAGGAATGTGTGCCTCCATTTTTAACCCATGCAAACCTGTGCCCCATGTATCAAATGTTCACTGCACTACGGTAACAACTGGATGATTGAAATCATGTGGGAGGGTGGATTCTTTCAGAGATGTGGAGCTAAGCTAACATATTAACATGATTAGCTCTTTCCATGTATTTTCAGTCATCCCAAAATTACCAGAGCTGTGTTGAGTTTACTTAATGGAATTGATTCCCTAGGAAGTTTCATTTGGCACATACATTAATGTCTTTTTGGTGCCAGGAGACGGCTTGAGGGCAGATGGAGACGAACTCCTAGTGGATGCAATGAAACACTGGTAAGTGCCTATGGTAAGCTGTATTCAGGGGCAGTGAGGGCAGCAAAAAAACAATACTTTGCTGTTACTATTAAATCATCAATCTGCCGCCCAGCGGAGCTTTTCAGAGTTGTGTGGGGGCTTCTACATGCTGGCCCCAAGGACATGGTAGAACAACATTGGTTTCGGCCTAGTCACCCTGTTTTTCTAATAAGGTTTTGAAACAGTTGAGCTGTCATTTATAGTGGTTAGAGTGTTGGACTGGGAGTCAGGAGATCTGGGTTCTAGTCCCCACTTGGTCATAGAAGCTCACTGGGTGACTCTGGGCCAGTCACAGACTCTCAGTCCAACCTACCTCATAGAGTTGTTTTTGTGAAGATAAAAATGGAGAGGAGGATTATGTATGCTGCCTTGAGTTCCTTGGAGGGAAAAAGGCAGGATATAAAAGCAATAGATAAATAAATCAGCTGTTGACCAGGGACCCACATGCAGGACACGGTGCACAAGCACCCTCCTACCCATGTTCCCCAGCAACTAGTGTATATAACCTTACTGCCTCTGATACTAGAATAGTGTGCCAGGGATATGCCTTCTGTGACGGGAAGAGACTTCCACAAACCTAGGGCTTCCACTCATGCAAGGGCCTTCTGAGCTTCTGTGATAACAACTGATCAAGCATGAATCTGGATCCAGCCCTTTATTGTTTTCTTAAAACTTAACTAAACTGAAAACTGAATTTCGATATGAAGACATAAGAGTAAGGACAGGATTATCTGTAGGAATTCTAAGAGCACGCTGCTATGTCAACATTATCAAGGGAACATCCATAGAAATTTGGGTTTGCTGAGCTATGCAGGAGACTCTTCAACCACAACCATCTATCCATAGAGTAGGTTGCAGAGAGACATAGACCCAGTTCAGACAATCACCCAAAATATGGTTTAGGATCTTGAATGGGAGTGAACAGCAACAATCCTTGTGCTCACACACTCTCCAGGGTGGCTTAGCTGTGGGGAAATGCACAAGTCCTAACCCTCAATATCTTTTGCCAGCTTTAAAATTGTAAACAAACATGCAAACAAAACTGAATGCCACAAGCTTTAAAGTTCCATTAATAACTTGTCTAATGTGCGCTCAAGTCTGCTGCATATATGGTATTTCCCTAATCATATTTTGAAAAATGCATCTAGAGAAACGAGCAGAAAATGGCTGAAGCTGCATGTCTTTGCAATTTTGAAAGAGTCAGATAGGAGTCTGAGCTGTATGGATTGCTGTACGGTAATGCTGGCCTTAGAAATCTTTTAAACCTAAATTGATAAAGGCATAATCAAAATGGAGCATACTCATGCATACGCACCCTGCTCTGGACAGGAGCTCATTTTTTAAAAACAGTAGACACAGTGATAAAAACTGGAAGGAGAAAAAAGGGCTCTCCATGGAAACTGCTGCCTGAGGCAATGGTTTTACATAGCCTTGTGCTATGCGTGTCCCTGAACTATAGAGAAGGTGCCAAAGGTTAAGGAAAGCCCATTGCTCATCCTTACCTTTGACTATTGAAATAAGGTGGCCAATTACACACTGCAGAAAAAGAGGAAATGCATCACCAAGAAAGCAGACAAAAGGGAGCACAAATTTGCATAATATTTACATATGCTATTTTATGCAGAGAGAAATACTGAAATTTAAGTAGAAATGCATTTAACCCTACTGGGGAAGACTTGACCAGCTTGAGCAGGGGATTGGACTCTATGTCCTCATAGGCCCCTTCCAACTCTACTATTTGATGATTCTATGACTCGTGTGTCTACTCAGTGGACTATCCAGGCACTATGATTAGGGTCAGATGGCACAGTTCCCTTGTCATGGGTTAACCTCACCCTGTTCCATGAGTGGAATGGAAAACGGGGGGAAGAGGGTGCCCCTGTTCCTTTTTGCCCTTCTCTTCCTGCGGACTTTTCTGAGGCCACTTAGGCAGGATCTACACTACTGCTTTAAAACAGTTTATAACAGTAGTGGCAATTGTTGGGGCCAAGGACACACGCTCCATATACAGTTTTCAAACCATTTTCAAAGTGTTATAACTTGCTTGGTGTAGATTTGGCCCAAGTGGAAATCTTATTTCCTCAGGCTGCCTCAAAACTTTCTGGATTTCATGTGTTTTCCTTATATAGTTTGGAACTCGCTATTAGGCATGGGGCAGGTAACACAAAAAGAAAAGAGATCACAAAGTTTTAATCCATGTTTAAAATTCTACTGAAGAAAAAAGTTAGTAAGAAAAAGTGTTAAAACCTAAATGGATACAGACAGACATACAACACACAAAAAGCCATATGAGCAATAGGGTAATAAAATTACTACAGATAAACACATGCAGATAACATAACTAGATTGTGGCCCTATTTTATCCAGCCCCTTTATCCAAGCAATATTTTACTATAATAGTTTCAGCACTTTCTCAGCCAGTTCTCCAGCTTCTGCAGCTCTGACTCTTTCTTTCCTCTGGGACATTGGCTTTTCCTTCCTTCCTTTTCTCTCTCTTCTTCTCTCTGTTTGTTTGTTTGTTTGTTTGTTTCTTTCTTTCTTTCTTTCTTTCTTTCTGCTACAGGCTTTTCTGTCTTAAAATCAGGGTGTTTTTTCTTCTTCAACTCCAACCAATCAGGAGGATAGTTTCTTGTTCATTTCAGAAACCTAATTTTCTATTTCCTAAGTTCTTCCTACAACCTTCTGTTGTACCACCTTTCTCTCTTCCTCTGACCTTCTGTTGAATCTCCTGGCTTCCTGAACAAATTTCTACAGGCTAAATAAATCTTTAACCTTTTGGCTGAAACCAGAGGACAGTTCTATACCTTTACAGCCATATTTGCTCCTGTCTAATCTCTCACAACCAATGCGATATGGGAAACTATGTGAGCAGTTCTCTATCCCTGTAGTACTGGGAACAAGAATAGAAGTCTGTAGCGTTCATGGGTGCTTCCCCCCCCCCCCCAGGCTCTCTTCCTCAACTACCCCAAAGGCTAGCAAACCGTGGACATGGATGCCCTGCTTTTTCCTCTTTTCTTTAACCAGCCTTTCTAACCCCCCAAACCTACACACCCTCTTTTTAAGGTTTAATAAACCCTATGCCAAGAGCTCTGCATAGCCTTTTATTCTTTATGGAAAGTTGCAAACAGCAAATGAAACAATCAAAGAGTGCTCTGCTGCTATGCAGTATTACGGAAGAGTTCATATATCATATGCCACATTTTCTCTCCACTGATTTTTTGAAGATTTTACAAGACACAGAAGTATTTTTCCTCCCTTTCGTGCTGTTTGTTCCATAAGGACATACTGTACAATCCACCTGGAAGTGTCGGAGCAAATGCCCTTGAAGACAACTTGGAAGCTCCAGCTAGTGCAAAATGCCACTGCTCATCTCCGAACTCTATATCAGGTGATGGGAATATACTTGGCTAATTTGGGAAGAACTGCATTGACTGCCAGTATTCTTCTAAGCTGCATTCGAGTGCTGGTGTTATCTTTAAACCCCTTCATTACTTAGGACTCATATAACGTAGGACCACTTTTCCCTGTACGATTCCCCCATGGCAGCTATGGCCAGTGGATCAGTCCTGTTTTCATTAAAGGAAGTCAGCAGCAAGGAGCAGAGCATTTACTGCATTGTTCCCAATCTCTGGAAAGCTCTTCCAGAAGAGTTGCTCTTCTCTAATCTTTTTCTAGAAAGCATGTAAGACTTCTTTTTCTTCCAATGGGCATTTGATTGACTAGGTAGCGACCACGTGGTTTGAATTGAATACTTTGCCTCCCCTCACTTCTATTGAGACAGTGCCATCTGGTGGCAGAGGAGCCTGCTTTTTCCCAGATATGACCACATTAAAAGTGTTTCTTTTCATGCTGGGATTTCCAGGGGATACCGTAGGAAATGTCCTGATCATTGACAACAACATGTAATGGACATGAAATCTTCCATGAGTGGCCAATCACGAGCATGCAATAAACTGCTCATTTAGAGGAGCCCTAAAAGGCTAAACAAGAATCTAATGCATCTTATGGCCTAGATGTGTCTGCTGATATTTGGTATTGTATTTTCCCTTTCTGAATTTCATGAAAAGGGAATTGCACTTCACCTGAGTAATCTAGGTGTTTGTGAATTCTCCTTTTATTTAGAAACTGACCTTACTCCAAATCCTTAAGACCCTGAGCACTGAAATGCTTACCCAGAGGAATGCCTGCTGGTTTTCAATGGCATATATTCTGAAAAAATATAGCTATCTGTGGTTAAATAAATAGCAAGTTATTCAACAGATTACACAGATTAATAGAAAACCTCAAAGCAAGTGCAAATGGTCATGATGGGGAAAATACCTATAATTCCCATAACTCCCTGGCTACTCAAAATCAATCAACATCAATTGTGAGACATACATACATATAAGTACTTAAATCAATTCAGCTTTATCTACTTAAATGCGCCAGTCATGATACCAATAAATATATTTCCCTGGATACATTTGGAATTCTAAATGCACTTTATGCTAATTATTGTATATATTTATTATGGCATCAAGAGAAAGAAAACTATCTAATATATGTATATATAATGAAAGCTTCAGGGACTGTTACCACGAGTATTACTTGCCATACAAATATCACTCCAGAACAAATTACTAATTTTGCTTTAGAACTACAAGAACATCCCAGAATGAATGGCTGTGACAAAATGCTAATGCCCCCTTCTCATTAGAATATTAGTCACAGAATGATGATTTGGTTACAGTTATCATTGATTTCTTTGATGTTATCAAAGTTTCAGGGTTGGGATTATGGGAGTAGAGTAATTGAAGATTGACATTTTGGAATGTGACAGTTTGAATTTAAAACTGTACTTCAGAAATAAAAATCAGAATGTTATGGATTTATTGACGGTCTCTTGATCATTTGGTATTGTCAGGTATCAAATATTAAATTCTATAGGCTGTCTAGTAACAAGGGCCCCTTTTTGCGCCCGGCACACCTGGGCGCAAAAAGGAGGTTGCCGTGGGGGTGTGATGACAGGCGAGACAGCGGAGCCACCCATTGGAGGGCTCCTCAGTGGTTCCACCGTGGCTGGGAGGGGACTGAGGGAGTATTTATTGTACTCACCCCTCCAAGTGGCCTCTCTTTCTACATCTTTGCGGCTTGGCTGAGCTGCAGCTCATCTAGCCGCCTCCTGCGCCATGAGGCTTCTGTTTCGGAGCGGCGCGGCAGCACGTCCAAGGATGGCGCAAGGACACGGATTCTTCGGCCTGATTAGGCCGCAGGTTTTGGGGGGGCAGATGGTTCCCCCTCTTTTTGTGGCGCGTCTTGGGTCCCGGGGGCAGGCGGCAGTGCAGCTAGCCCCAATGGAGACGGCTCTTTGGGTGGTAGGGCCGTGGATTAAAGGGGGGTGGATGGTTTCCCCCTTTATTGCCAGGTGCATCTTGTGGCCTTCCAGGCAGCCAGCGGCACATTAACCCTATCAGGGAGGGCTCCTTGGCTGGTCAGGCCGCAGGTCTGGGGGGGCGGACTTTTCCCCCTCTTCTCTGAGCACGTACTGGGGCCTATGAAGTGGGTGGCGGTGCGGCAGCCCTATCGCGGGCGGCGTAAAACTCTGTTTTGCCTTTAGGCCGCTGGTTTTCAGGGAGGGCCAGACGGTTCTCTCTGTTTTTGTGTGCGTTTTGCCCCAATGGTGGGTGGAAGTGTAGCAGCCCAATTGCTGACGGCGGAGGAGGCTTCTTCGGCTTGTAGGCCGCAGGGTTTTTAGGGAGGGGCAGACTGTTCCCTACATTTGGCTGCATACCAATTTCTTGTTGCTAGGCAAGCGTGGCAGGGAGCTTTCAGGCACGCCTGATACAATTTAGCTTTTTCTTCCCTGCCTTGAGCTTTTCTTTGCAGGTGGATCCCCTTACTTCATATTAGGCTGTGAGCACGCTCTAAGGAGACAACCCACCCAGGCTGACAATTCCTTTATATTTCATTATTTTCCATTTAATATCCAATAAGTGATATCTCCCAAGAAGGGCATCGGTGGTAAGAAGGGGAAAGGGAGAGCCCCCCATCCCCCTGCCAAGCGCGTGAGGTCTCAGAATACATATTCTTCTGAGGATGATGAAAACCCCAATATATGCGATCTTTTCTAGACTAATAGCGGTCGAAAGGGAAAAGGGGATTGCCCCTTCTCCGGTTTCCACACCTCTAGAGGGGAGAGTGGTGCGGGGCAGGAGGTTAACGAGGACACGGGTACAGGATCAAATGTTAACATCTTTTGCAGCACGGCTGGATGTCATTGAGGCGACATCTAGTTCCACTGGGCTGAGTGCCCCTACCTGGTCAACATCTAATCCGGTTGGTGGGGACAACGATCCTGCTACAGAAGTGAATCAAGGGGTGGCTGCGACAAATACCAACATTGTGCCACTTCCGCCACCTGGGGGGCAAAACCAGGCTCAGGTGACAGGTGAGACAGACACAGTCGCACCACATTTACATCCACAATCAATGGGTCCTCTATCCCCTTGGCCATTTCATCCTTGGTTAACAGGCTTTGGGTGGCCTTTTCCAGCACCCACCAGCGGGAATACATTAGGTGGGCAGTTAGTTTCGGTGATCCCAGCTTTAGCGGGAACCTTTTTCCCACCGTGGGGACCTGGGATGCAGGCTGCAGTAGTGCCCATGGCAGGGTCTTCCTTAACCCCCTCTCAACAGCACCTCTCCGCTCCACAAGCACCTACAGTGAATGAAGTGTGCACTGCGGTATGGCAGGGCCTGTCTGGCACTGCTGCTTCCAGGAAGACGGCTGCGCTTCTTAGTGCTCAGGATCCCTATGCTGGGGCAGCTATTGACGCCATTCCCACAGGGAGCATGTCGGCTCCATTGGGTTACCACCTTTTACCATCCACTAGGGAAAATATATTAAAAGGTGACTTTATCGACGTGTTCTCCTTGCTCTTCCGTGAACCAGAGGACAAGGAGAACGATAAATTGGCGGATAAGGAAGTTGAAAGGATGAAGAGGAAGAAGGTAGCCAGGACATGGTCCAACTGGCTCCCTGGTTTCCTGATTTATATGGGGGTGGTGTAGCAACGATTTCCCGATCGTGGCTGCATATTGACAAAATACCTCGATATGATTTATCGAGCTTTTTTGGAATACGAGGGCATAGCCTGGCTCGCTTATGTTGATTCATTCCACCGTAGGGTTGCCTTTGATCATTTGCTGTTGTGGGATGTCAAGGACCACGAACTCTGGCTTCAATTTATGACACCAGCGAGGCCTGGTGTTGGGCAAAGGGCTGATAGTGGGCATCTCTTAGCTAAACATCCCACTTTTGCTGGGAGTGCGGGGCAGGGGGTTCAACCCCGCCTGCCTCGCTGGGAGTACACTGTGTGGAGCAGCTGTACCCTTTCAATGTGTGGATATCACCACGAATGCCCAATATGCACCGGTCAACACCCAGCCTCTAGTTGCCCCAGAACCAGTGGCAGGCGCGGTAAAGGTCAAGAGGCACAAGGGGGCAGGAAGTCTGGAGGGCAGCAGCTGCCTACCAAAGGGTCCCAGCCCTCTTAAGTTAGGGCCATTAAGGCAATTGCTGGCGCTTTATCTGAAGCGCCAGGATGCGACGTACTTGGAGTCAGGCTTTTCTGAAGGTTTCTGTATTCCAAGGAATCAAAAATCAATTAGTCTCATGGAACCATTGGTTCGTGAGAAGATTGCCAAAGAGGTGGACACAGGAAGGATTCTTGGCCCCTTTCTTTCCCCTCCTATTCCCAATCTTAGGGTCTCTCCTTTGGGAATTGTTCCCAAAAAGGTGCCTGGAGAATTCAGGTTGATTCACAACCTGTCTTTTCCCAGAGGTGGATCTGTTAATGATTCCATTCCAGATCACCTTTGTTCGGTGCGTTATGACTCTTCCGACGCAGCTGTAACTATGGTGCATCTATGCGGTCAGGGTGCCTTGATGGGAAAATGAAACATTAAATCCACATTTCGTATTTTACCCATCAACCCTATGGAATTTGATCTGTTGGGGTTTTGCTTTGACGGACAAGTTTATGTTGATAGGGCACTACCAATGGGATGTGCCATTTCCTGTGCCAGGTTTGAGACCTTCAGCTCCTTCTTAGAATGGACCCTGTGTGAGAGGGCGGGGTCTCAGGATTGCATTCAATATTGGATGACTTCCTGTTTGCTGGCCCATGTGACACCATGCGCTGCGCATTCCTGATGCGGACATTTCAAGAGTTATCGGAGGAGCTGGGTGTCCCATTTGCACAGGAAAAGACTGATGGACCGTTGAATATCATCAATTTTTTAGGCATCCAGTTGGATTCTGTACAATGATGTTGTCGGCTCCCCATGGATAAGATCACTGCTTTACGTGGCAAATTCTTAGCGATAATTAATGCTTTGAAGCTAACGTTAGTTCAGCTTCAGTCAATTGTAGGTCATCTCAATTTTGCATGTCGGGTGGTTGCCTCCGGCCATGCTTTTTTGAGACACCTCTGTGCTGCCATGAAGGGCCTTAGTCGTCCACACCATAGGGTGCGGGTCACGGGCAATTTGGGATGATCTCATGATGTGGCTTTGTTTCCTGGAGGAATACAATGCCGTTTCTTTTTGGAGGCAGGATCTCCTTTTAGAAGCTGAGATGCAAATACATTCAGATGCATCAGGGGCTCTGGGTTTTGGTATCATCTGGCAGGATCAATGGTGCTCTGAGCGTTGGCCTGAAGATTGGCTCACCACCGATGTATGCAGGGATCTCACGTTCTTGGAATTTTTTCCAATATATGTGGCGGCGCATATATGGGTCAAAGAGATGCGCGATTCGGTGGTTCATTTCCAGTGCAATAACTTGGCTACTGTCCAGGTTATCAATAAACTTCCATCTCGCAGTCCCAGGGTTATGACGCTAGTCAGGGCCTTCACTTTGCATTGCCTGCGTTACAACATATTACTTAGAGCACAGCACGTTCCAGATCTTGAAAATCCCATTGCTGACGCTTTATCGCATCAGCAGGTTCAGAAATTTTGGGAACTGGCGCCTTGGGCACAGCCAATTCTGGAGGCGATGCCATCAACCCTATGGGAGATTGGCAGGAGGAAGTGGAGCGTGCAACATGGCAATCTTTAGCACCTAGCACTCATGGTGCTTACTCAAGGGCAGGTAGGGAGTTTCTTTCCTTCAGAGCCCGCATGCAGCATCAGCTGATTCCAGTGGAGCATTTGCTGCAGTTTTGTGTGGCCTCTCGGCGGAGAGGCCTATCTGCAGGATCCATTGGGGGCAAATTGGCTCCCCTTTCATTTTTGTCCAGGATACGGGGCATAGCGGATAATACAATGGATTTCCGGGTTCGTCGCATTTTACGAGGTTGGAACAGAGCAACCCCTCGTGTGCCAGATTCGGGACGACCATTATCCCCTGATATTCTAAAAGGATTGTTTGCTCTATGGCCTTTACTCTGTCACTCTTCTTATGAGTCGGCCCTGTTTCATGCAGCAGCATTAACAGCATTTTTGGAGCATTAAGAATATCAGAAGTGGTGGCCCCTTTCCAAAATGATTTTTCACAGTGTGCTTTTTACTTGATGATCTTCAGGTCTCCTCCCTGGGTGTTACATTACACCTTAGGCATTCCAAAACGGATCAACAAGGCAGGGGAAAGGTTATCACCCTTTTTCCAGCGCCTGTTTCAGAGTTGTGCCCAGTTAAGGTATTAAACGTTTTTCTGACGCTGCAGGGCAATCACAGCGGTTATTTGTTTTGCCACCTGGATTCTTTGCCCTTGACGAAGTATCAGTTCTGGTCAGTCACAAAACAGGCATTACAGTCCCTCGGACTGGGTGCCTTCCGATTTGGCACTCACTCTTTTCATATTGGGGCTGCTTCTACAGCGGCTTCTATTGGGTTTGCTGCAGACCAAATTCAGGCAGTGGGCAGATGGCGGTCCAGAGCATATCAGTCGTATGTCAGATAGCCAGTTTGTCTACTGGTGGTGTTGCGTCCTAACATTTCCGTGTTTGATTTTAGATTCCGGTGCGGGCTCCGCCCCGGTGCATGTGATCATCTGTGGGCACAGCATGATCTTCTGGGCCGGTTGGAGGGCTTCCAGATCCAGCTTTGGGACACAGCTTGGATTGAGCCACCACACCAACATTCTGTGGCTCGGTAAACGCGGCATGCGTTGGGAACGTCTCCTGCCCACCTTATTCCAGCAGCGTGTGGCCAGTGTCCTCCCCACAGGTTCTACTCATTAATTTGGGTGGTAATGATTTGGGTTTGCTTAAAGGCAAAGCCCTCATCATGCAAGCGATTGCCGATTTGGAAACAATTCGGCTGCATTGGCCCGGCATTGTAATTATTTGGTCATGTTTGTTGCCTCGGCTCAATTGGAGAGAGGGCAATGACCAAGGGGCCATGGAAAGAGTGTGGAAGAAAGTCAATAATCAAATATTTAAGGAACTAATTAAACACGGCAATTATAGCATTCAACACCCTGCGATTGCGTTAACGCGGAGGGAGCTTTTCCGGCAGGACGGGGTCCATTTGTCAGACCCTGGTAATGATTTATTTTTTAAAGATCTGCAGTTGGGTTTGTGGGATGTTATTAGATCTAGGTGGGGGGGAGTGACTAATCAAGTGCATTGTCGCTCCCTGTGGCAGGTTTTGCGGACATCCGGAGTGTTGTTAGGGTCGGTGAGCATTCACGGGCACTGTTGTTGTGATGGGTAATGCCTGAGGCCCCTCAGCTGTGAGCTTTATGGCGGCAGCTGGAGGGATAAGGGTTACCTTTGAGGCTAACCTTTCTCACCCACTCGGCGCGAGGAGGGGTCGACACCGGAAGGTCTCCCTACCCCAAAAGGGGCAAGCCTGGAGGGTGGCGTTTGGAATCACGGCACCTCTCAGGTGGTGAATGGCTCGCCCATTGATGAGTAGGATGTCCACATAGGTTTCCCAT
The DNA here is from genome assembly GCA_029215795.1 of Anniella stebbinsi. Classification (NCBI taxonomy): domain Eukaryota; kingdom Metazoa; phylum Chordata; class Lepidosauria; order Squamata; family Anniellidae; genus Anniella; species Anniella stebbinsi. The sequence goes on from JARDYH010000003.1 coordinate 56,137,922, forward strand.
ACTGCAGATCTATAATAAAAGTGGCCTTGTTTTTAAAATCCATTTTCTTGTCTCGTCTCATTATTTCACACCCTACATTTCCCGCAATGATTGCCAAATATTAAATCCTTTGCATGTCAGCGATCACATCCAAAAATGAAATTCTATTACATCTATCAGCTATAAAACACCGAAATACCATTGTACATTAGTGACCATCTACTGTCAGCTATCAAAATACTATAAAAAACCAAATATAATGTACCTCATCTATCAAATATAGTCAAATATCAAATATCATTAGATGTCAAATTCTGAATATTTGGAGAATCAACACCAAGATTCAGAGTGATGAGTTTTGGTGGAGGAAAGATTTTGGCAAGCAAATTTGGTTCTATTCTAGAATGGTCCCTTATTATTGTTAATTAAGGCTAAACTTTAGATAGGATCGATCTTAAGCAAAGAAGTTGAGCTAGATTTCTTTTAGGTTATCCCCAGCCTTTGTATTATTCTATGGCTGCTCTTTTCTTTGGATATTGTTAAATTTTGCATTCTCATACTCACGCAAAAACCATTCCGTGAGTTTGCGTGGGAGGCTGAACAACCATTTAATGCATCTCACAGAAGGGATACTTCTGCTGATAGTCAGCCTTATATTTCCCTTTTCTGGATTTGATTCCATGAAATAACCTGAATTGCTCTAATATATTTTAGTTCATGGAAAGCAATTTCATTCTGTAGGCACTGAGCAGTAGTTATTGATTGGGATTACAGCACAGGCACTGTCTGTAGTGCATTTTATCGAGAGAAATGGAACAATACAGCAGTTTAATGCAAAAAGAAAAAGAAAAGAAGCTTGGCCCTGTTAGGAAAAAACCCAGGCTCTTGCAGCCTGAGGATCAGCAAAATCTTCTGTCAGCACCAAAGCATAGTTTAATCCACATAAAACAATTGCAGTTGGCAAGCAGAACTGGTAGCACAGAAAGGCATATGGGGAAAAGGAATATGTGTCTTATACTTTGATTTTATTAATTTTAAATCAAATTATAGATAGAAAGGAAACAGTACCAATAATGCCTCCCCCTGCAAACATCACTAGATTGAATGCTTCTCTCTCTCTCTCATTCTCTCTCTCTCTCTCTCTCTCTCTCTCTCTCACACACACACACACACACACACACAGATGTTCTAGCTGAATAACTATCTGTAGTAGGAGTATAAAATGTCAGCACTTGGACCTAAGAAGTGTGCAGTTGGATTTGGGCCTGCAATTATACTCTTAGGTCTAAATGGTGATATTTTATACTCCTTCCAGATACTACAGGCACTTATTTAGAACATCTAGTAGCCCTCTTCCAGCTTTGTTCAATGCAAAGCAAAGAATACTTTGTTATGTAAATCTGGGTTTGGCAGGGCAGACTAATACAGTGGCCAGATCTACACCAAGCAGAATATAACACTTTAAAATGATTTATAATGGTTTATAACAGTTATAAACCATGTATAATGGTTTAAAACTGCTATAAACCATTATAAAGCAGTAGTGTAGATCCACCCAGTGTATGTTTCCTAAAATAAGTGTGTGTATGTGTGTGTGTGTGTGTGTGTGTGTGAGAGAGAGAGAGAGAGAGAGAGTAATGATTGCAGGGAAAGGAGGTGGGAGGTAACTTTGATGCAAGGGTGGCCATGTGCCCTCTTTTACAGAGGTTTGTTCTCCATTTAAAGACATATTCTATTTGAAGGACTGTCCTGTGCAAATAAAGAACCATCAGAACAGTTCTCCATCAAGAACTAGCACCCGGACAGCACCTAGGCATCAACAGCACCTGGGCATCAACAGCACCTGGACAGCAGACACCTTGTCCCAGTCTTCTGCACTGTGGTGAGAAGTACTGTATTTCTATTTAAAAGATGATGATGATGATGATGATGATGATGATGATGATGATGATGATTTACAAATTTGCTTCTACACATAGGAATTAGCATATGTAAACTGCTGTCTTCTTTTTTGTTGATGCATTTTCTAGTTGTTGGCAATTTATAAGTTGCCATCCTACAAGCAGCCCTGGTCAGATAATTGCAGTAGCACCAGTCAGCTGCTTTCAGTAGGGGAACAGAGGGAACTAAACCCAGAGCGCTGTTTGCTTTCCTGCACAACTGATGGATGTTGTCACTGGTTATCTGATATCCTTCCCCACAGCTGGATAGGGTAGAACTGCGCATGAAGCCAACCATTTTTCAATGTGTATCCCTTTCCATCTAAGTTTACATTCTTCAGATGATTACCTCTCTATCAATCCCAACTGGATTGAAGATACTGTATTGGCTTTCAAACTCCTTTTTTATTTGTAACTTTTCTTATGATGATTAATGGCTCTATAATAGAAGAGCATGGCCTGACCTGTAAACCAGGGTGCAGTATCTCAGGTCTGAGGGCCAAATTCAGCCCTCTAGAGTTTCCCAGAAGGTCACACACACACACACCTTGCCTCATCCCATTTTCACTGACCAATAGTTCCCCAGCTTTTGTGCAGTGTTTCCCCCATTCTGAACAGTTGAAATGCCTTAGTTAACAGCAGTAAAAGCTTTAAGCTAAAATATGGTGTTATTTCTGGTATCTTGGCCCCACTATCTTTGCGCCGCCCACCACTGGAATGCAGGCCCCGACTGCTTCTTGAAAACAAAATTTGGCCTTCGGACTGAAAGAGGTTCAACATCCCTGCCATAAACTGATGTCCTGTGGCATCACCGCTCTCTGTGATGCTATCAACAATCTTTCTTAAGCTGCCACCATCCTTTTTTTCTTTTTAAAAGGAACTTTAAACCTTTTGGTGTGTGAGTACGTATGTATCACATACCCATGACAACAAATAAGACCAAGAAAGGCATGTTGTTGTTGTTGTTGTTGTTGTTGTTTTAAAAAATCAAAACTATGTTTTTTAAGGGAAAAGATATATTAATACAACATGGTGTTAAAGTAAATGTACCTCCCTCCACCTCCCAGGGAAAACTAACCAGCCCCCAAATCCATAGCCCAGATTCCCTAATCCAACCATGCTGAAAGCCAGTCCTAATCTCCCTCAGAAAGAAAAATCTAATCACAGTTATACTCTCTCACACTCTCAACTGAAAATTAAACAGCCAATCAGATGACACCATTCAAATGTTCTAACTTCCCCCTCCCCCTATTTACCATTGCATTTATTATAGAAAATCAAGCCACCAACCAAACATTCAAAAAAAAATATAAACGACAAAACAAAATATCATTCCGTCACTGGCCCTTCTATGTATCCCTGTGTCTTGTAAAGTGTGGAATGCAGAAACGCAGGATCAGATTTTGGAACTTGCTGCCCTGGGGCATTTGATTCTCCTCCTCTCTGAGTAGATTCAAATGGAGGATGAAAATAGCTGTGTTTGAACAAGCATTTCGTTGTATTGCTTGATATCTTCACCCTGTTGTTCCTCTGGGGGTTGATTGTTTTCTGTGTTTCCATTGCTAGAGGAGTTGCTAAATTATTTTATTTTTATTTTTCAAGTGTGTTTCCCCCCCCCCCCATGTTTTCACTGGTTAAGGAATTGTTTAATGATTTTATTGTTTTTTTTATTGTGTTTGTAAGTCACTCTTTGAATCTTTATTGGAATGAAAGATACTGCGTAGAAATGTTTTTATCAGTCAGTCAAGGAGTATAAATTATGAGGGTTGTCAACTGATAAAATAATTATTAACTAAGCATTCATTCGTCTCTTCACTAATGAATTAATTATATTTAAGTAAACATGCATATAACCAAAACCACAGTATATAGATTTTATTTGGAGATGATGGAAATGTAAGATAACTTACAATTTAATCTGCAATATAAACACTTAAATGGTAGGAAGGTCACTGGACTTAATAGGAGTTATGTCAGAGTAGACACACAGCATTGCATTGCTAGGTTTTGGGACCTTTTAAAACTTTGGCTCATTGTTAGGAGGAAAGTCAATGGCCTTCCTGCTGCCACCTCTGCTACCCAGCTACAAACTACAGTGAAAATACAGGAGGCAGCATCTGTTACGTTCCTTCTACATCTTGCCCCAAACTCCTGTGACTGGAAGGAAAAAAGAAGCACCTGTAGTACCTAAGAATCCCCCTGGGAAGTACAGGTTGATTCACAACCCGTCCTTCCCAAAGGGAGCAGATTATTTTATATAGATAGGGCCTTGCCAATGGGCTGTCGTATCTCGTGTGCAATGTTCAAGAAGTTCAATTCCTTTTTGGAATGGGCTTTGTGGGATAGAACTGGAATTCAAAACACAACTCATTATTTAGATGATTTTTTATTCAGTGGACTGGCTGGAACAAACCAGTGCCCCTTTTTGATGCAGCATTTCCAGGCACTAGCTGAGGAATTGGAGGTCCCACTTGCTCATGAAAAGACAGAAGGTCCTGAAATGTCCCTTAGGTATCTTGGAATTTAATTGGATTCTGTAAGGCAATGCTGTTGATTGCCGCTAGACAAGTTGCAAATGCTTCAAATTAGAATTAAAAGTTTGATTAGTGCACACAAAGTGACACTGCATCAGTTACAGGAGCTTGTGGGCCATTTAATTTTTTCTTGTTGGGTTATTGCACCAGGCAGGGCTTTTCTCCATTGCCTACACACTGCCATGCAGGGCCTGCGTCGTCCATATCACCAGGTCTGTGTGACAAACCTTATGCGCGAAGACCTGCGTGTCTGGGTGAGTTTTTTGGAAAACTACAATGGCATGTCCTTTTGGCGACATGATCTGCTTCTAGAGGTGGAAATGCAGATCCATTCTGATGCATCTGGCACCCTTGGATTTGGGGTTATTTGGTTGGGACCATTGGTGTTCTGAACAGTGGCCAAGAAAATGGCAATTGGACAGTACCTGTAGAGACTTGACATTCTTAGAATTTTTTTCAATCTTTGTAGCTGCCCACATTTAGGTGGCAGAAATGGCAAATTCAGTGGTGCACTTCCGGTGCGATAACCAAGCCACCATTCAGGTTATCAATCCGCTTTCATCACGTAGCCCCAGGGTGATGGCACTCGTTAGGGTTTTCACATTACATTGTTTGAACCATAACATATTGTTCCGGGCACAACATGTACCTGGAAAACAGAACGATATTGCCGACGCTAATCGTGTCACTAGGTGCAGAGTTTCCGGGAACTGGCTCCGGGAACTGCTGGAAGCTATGCTGTCAGCACTCTGGGGGATTGGAGGGATGAGATAGACCAGGCCATGTGGCAGTCCATGGTGCCTAGCACCAGGATTGCCTATGACAAGGCAGGTAGGGAATTGCAGACTTTCCGTACTAGTTCAATGTTGAAACAATCATGGTCAATTCCAGTCAAGCACATCTTGCAATTTTGCGTGGCTCTCTAAAGGAAGGTAAGATGGCCATCTTGGCATTTTTGTCAAAAATCTGTGGTGTTGAGGACACTACAGCCAATTACAGGGTTAAGCGCACCATCAAAGGTTGGTATAGAATGTCTCCTAGAGCCCCGAACACTAGGCTCCCACTATCCCCTGATATTTTATTGGGACTAAGGGCCTCTTGGCTGCACCTCTGTCATTCCACTTATGAAGCTTGTCTTTTTCATGCCATGGCCTTGATAGCCTTTTTTGGGGCTTTTACAATATCTGAATCTGTGGCAGCATCCAAAAGTGACAAGACTGGGAAGGCCCTCCAGTTTGATGATCTAAGGTTTTCGGCCAAAGGGTTAACATTAGGCTATGGCAGTCAAAGACCGATCAAGAGGGTAAAGGGGTTAACATCCCACTTTTTCCCACACCAGTGGAAGAATTATGTCCTGTGCATGCTTTACGAACCTTTACGGCAATGTGAGGTGGTTCACCAGAAGCTTTATTTTGTCATACAGATTGTTCACCATTGACAAAATATCAGTTTTGGTTGGTGACCAAATGGGCTCTAGGGCAGTTAGGAGTTACTGTGGATCAGTTTGGGACCCACTCATTTCGAATCGGGGCAGCCTCTACAGCCACCAGCATAGGGTTTTCTCCCACACAAATTCAGGTGGTGGGAAGATGACATACAATGCATACAAGGCATATATTAGAAACTTGCCAAAGCAGTAATCAGTTGGTTCAGGATCTAATATTCCCATGTTTGATTTTAGATTTTATGGAGGGGACAGACCCCAGTGAGCGTGATCATCTGTGGACACAGCATGATCTTCTGGGTTAGTCGACAGGTGTCTTGCTCTAGTTTTGGATTGCAGCTCGGAAAGAGCCAATATGCATCCGTTCACTGGTTGGGCAGATGCAGCATGTGGTGGGAGCGCCTTATTCCCACTTTATTCCATCAGCGTGCAAATCATTTCACCCCACAAATCCTGATTCTCCACCTGGAGGGAAACGACCTGGGCTGGCTAAAAGGCAAGGCCCTCATTTTGCAAGCGATAGCCGACTTAAGAACCATTCAGCAGCGTTGGCCCGGTGTTCTCATTATATGGTCTTGTCTGATCCCCGGGCTTAACTAGAGAGAGGGAAGAGACCCTCTTGTGTTGGAACGTGCCCGCAGTAAAGTGAACACAGAAATCTATAAGGAATTATGCAAATATGGGGATATTAGTATCCAACATCCTGGCATTACGCGATCTCGGAGGGAGCTGTACAGGCAAGATGATGTCCACTTGTCTGATTGAGGAAATGATTTATTTTTAGCTGATCTATAAAGGGGCTTACAGGAAGTAATTTTAGCTAGATGGGGGGGCGTGACTAACCGACTAGCTTGTCAGTCCCATTGGCGGTAGGTGTGGGCATCTCTAGCGGGTTTGGGTATTTGGTGAGCATTCACAGGCACTGTTGTGGTGATAGGTAGTGCCTGAGGCCCACAGCTGGGAGTCATGCAGTACCAGATGTTGGTATAAGGTATACCTTTGAGACCAACCCTCCTTACCCACTCAGAGCCCTGCGGCATGGGAGGGGTGACACTGGAAGGCCTCCCTCCCTCAAAAGGGGCAAGACCACGGGGTGGCAAAGGATCAGGCACCACCTCGTGGATGGTGAATGGTTCGCCCGATCCTAAGATTGGCTTTAGGAAAGGCCAAAAAAAAGATGACCGCTTAGGCTTTCACCCCTTTTGCAGATCTTTAATAAAAGTGGCCCATATTTTAATCCCATTTACGTGTCTCATCTCTTTATTTCCACCCTCCACTTCACAAATGCAAGTCCCCAAGCCCAGCTTGCTTGGGTGGGGGGTGGCAGTTGCGTGTGGGGTGGCAGAGGGGAGATGTGGAGGCTCATGATTGGCAGCCTCCGTATGGTGCCAGGGGGCGGGGCAAGGTCCGTAAGGCTTTATAAAGTCTGGCGCCGGTCCCTCCCTGCACCTTCTCTTCGTTGCACGGCTCCCTACCCTCCCTGTAGACAGTCTGGGTTCAGTGGTCATCATTAGGAGGCCAAGTGGGAATTTTTTGCCCTTAACTTAATTTGGCTAAGAGTTTTTTCACCTACTTCACACTGTAAGACAGACGGGGTGTTTAATTAGGTTAATTGGCAATTAATTGGTCACAATAAGTTTGGCGGTAGATGCGGGCATCTCTAGCAGGTTTGGGTATTTGGTGAGTATTCACAGACACCATTATGTTGATAGGTAGTGCCTGAGGCCCACAGCTGGGAGTCGCGTGGCATCAGATGTTGGGATATGGTATACCTTTGAGGCCAACCCTCCTCATCCACTCAGAGCCCTGTGGTATGGAAGGGGTGACACCGGAAGGCCTCCATACCCCAAAAGGGGCAAGACCACAGGGTGGCAAATGATCGGGCGTCACCTCGTGAATGTTGAATGGTTCGCCTGATCCTAAGATTGGCCTGAGGAAAGGCCAAAGAAAAGATGCCCACTTAGGCTTTCACCCCTTTTGCAAATCTTCAATAAAAATGGCCCATATTTTAATCCCATTTACGTGTTAAGTCTCTTTATTTCCATCCTCCACTTTGCAACTGCTGGGCTGGTATCATTCTACCTTTATACAAATCCATGGTGTGACCAAACTTAGAATACAGTGTAGAGTTCTGGTCACCACACCTAAAAAAAGATTACAAAGTTGGAAAAAGTACAGAAAGGGGCAGCAAAAATGGTCAAGGGGCTGGAATATCTCCCCTATGAGGGAAGGTTACAACAGTTGGGATTGTTTAGCTTGGACAAATGATGGTTAAGGGAAATAGAGGTGTACAAAACGATGCATGGTGTGGAGAATGTGGATAGCGAGACATTTTTCTGCCTCCCCATAATACTAGAACCAGGGATCATCCCATGAAGCTGATTGGTGGGAAATTCTGGACAGATAAAAGGAGGTACTTCTTCACACAGTGCATAATTACACTATGAAATTCACTACCACAAGTTGTAGTGATGGCCACCAATTTGGATGGTTTTAAAAGGGGGTTGGATAAATTTCTGGAGGAGAAAGTTATCAATGGCTACTAGTCCTGATGGCTATGTGCTACTTCCAGTATCAGAGGATGTTGCTAGGAAACATGCATAGGAGGGTGCCATGGTGTGAAAAAGTTCGCCATGGTGTGAAAAAGTGCTGAACTAGATGGACCCTTGGTCTGATCCAGCATGGCTCTTCTTATGTTCTTATGCTTCACTTCAAATAAATCCCAAATCTGTCCAAATTACCTGACTGGATTTGGGATTTGTCCAAATCCAATGCACAGCCCTGGCAACTATTGCCTGGATGTACCTGGTTTTTGTATTTATATTCAAAACGGGGGTAGAATCTCAGTATCTAATCCTTAATTTTTTAAAAAGCAACGAAGGAATAAGATTAATCAAATGTGTACTTGTTGGGGTAAAGCAACAGTGCTTGTGATAAGTCATCTGACCCAGTGGTGGGTGATGGCCAAAAGCAAACATTTCTTCAGCTATAGTTTCTCCTTACAACTACTCTTTGATGTAGATTGCAACTCTCAGGCTTTTCTTCCTTCCTTCCTTCCTTCCTTCCTCCCTTCCTCCCTCCTTTTTTATTGGTAGTGTTCCTTTGTCGGAACAGTGGAACAGGAACAGCTGCACTCAACCTTTTCCCTCAGAAACTATATTTGTTTTCCCAGGAACTATGAACTCCAATACAATGCTGTTTGCTTTTGAAGTAGCAGTGTGTATGTTTCTTTCTATAATACTTGCCTTGCACCAATTACATGCTAAAACTATGCAGCTGTAACATACCAAAGAAATACAATTCTAACACGACTAAGTAGTTATTTCTTCCTCTTATATGCCACACAGAGGGTTACTGTGCAGGTAGTTGCACGGTATAGTCAACTGGAGTCTACAACTAAATAAGCAAAACCTATTAGTATTTCGAAGATGCCATAGTAGAGCCATGTATTTTTGTGTCTCTGGATGCATATATGTCCTTAAAATAATGTGGATGGTTTGTCATCCACTCTTTAGCAGACTGTACCCCAGCAAACAGAATCCCTAATATTTCAATAAATGTACACAGGTTTTGTTAATTGTAGTAAGTAGGGAAAGAAGAGAATTCCATTTCTAGGTCTGGAAAGATTTAAGGCCTTACATTCATGTCAGAAACATCTCAAACCATGATTCTTGTGCTGGAATTGCATTGTAAACGATTAATTTTCAGGGCATTATTTTGGAGAAACTAGCCATAATATTAATTATATGAATGCAATTAACACACCTGTTTTTCTTTACATAAATAGCAGCCTTGGGGAAGCCTGAGCAGTCTCAAGACAGTGTGTGTGTGTGCGTGTGTGTGCGTGCGGCATTTGTTTGTTTGTGTGTGTGTGTAAGTTTTACACTTCCTTTCTCTGCCGGGAGTCTGACACAAATCACTTCCCTGAAGCTCCTATTTGCATTTCAAGAGAACCATTTGTAGCTCAAAACGAGTGGCAAGTGCTGAAGGATGTACAATAAGGATTGTCTGGTCAGGCTGTGTTTGTAGCTCTACCATTCGAGCATGGTAGCCAGGAAGATATTAAGAGAACATAAGAAGAGCCATATTGTTCACACAGTGACCAACCAGCTGTCGACCAGGGACCACAAGCAGGACACAAATGCATCAGCACCCTCCCACCCATATTCCCCAGCAACTGGTGTATATAGGCTTACTGTATCTGATACTGAAATTAGCACTAGTACCCATTGATTATAGTGCCCATGCAAACCTTAAAAAGACCTCTTATCATGTTTCCAAGTGACATTATTATTTTGCATTTATCAGAAAAATTCATTTTATTTCAAAATAAACAAACAGAAAGGTAACAAAAAGTACATACTTACATAATAATAAATCAAAATCGCTAAAGAAACAAAGGAATTCACTAATTATAGTCCTTAGTCTATAGCCAATAAGTTTATGGAACATGTACAATAAACATCCTAAGTAGGAGCTCAATACCTAATGAAAGTTTTTTTAAAAATGCAAGTTATGCCATATATAAAAGCAGTTTGTGTGTCTACAACAAAACTGTGCTTATTCCCAAGTTAATGCATTTTGCATCAGGGCAGCAGAAGCAAATTCCATTTTATTCCCATAGTGGAGGGTTCCTCCCTTCTACATTTCTACATTTGCTGCATTTTTGTTTCCCTTTTCCACATGCAATAAAAAGAAAGAGCATTGCATAACGGCCTCTAGCCATTAATAAAAATTCTGAACATTGGGATTTACTTGCAAGTAAACGCAGTTGGAAATTCTCGTAAAAAAACCAGCAGATCTCTTTCTGAACTACAGTGAGTAAATAATAAATATAGCCTGCTGTAGTAAATTCAGAAGCTTCCAGTGAAATTTCCATTACAGAAGTAGAAGCCTGTACAAAAGGCAGCCAACTCTGATTAAGAAAAAAGTGAAAGCAAAGTTTCAGAATGAGATAATTGTGCCATCATGCAAAATGTCATAATACCTAAGTGCCTAAAACGACACCAGAATAAGAGATGACAGAAACATCAAATTATTGATCAAGCTGTGCTTTCAAATATGAGACCACTTAATAGTAATAACTATAATTATGTTATCAATATCTAGAAAGTATAATCTGTCAAGAGTAATTGTGCTAATGCACTCTACCAAGGGGTATTTCCATTTCATTGTCTCGTTATATGCCAATGTTTCACATAGTTCTCAGTCTGTTCCTGAACGAATAGCACCACTCCATCCTGATCCAAGAACTTTCCAAAGTCTATGGCTGTCCGGAGTAGAAGCAATCCTGCCAGCAGAAGACCAAAGCTGTGCAACATCCAATCATAAGTTGCATTAGAAGAATGAAATGCTAACTGTAAACCACTACTCCTTTGCCCCCATTATTACTTTCTTTCTATGGTCAGAATACTTGCTGTACTTCAAGACCATTTATTTCAATTCCCAGGACTGGTGCAGGAATGGATGCCCACTATACAACTATCTAACATGGATCAGAACCCTGGCATGGTAGGAGGGCTTTTAAGATCCTGAACAGGGGCCCTGTGCCTACTCTAGAGTCTGTTTGGACCCTGAAGCACCAGTTATGGAGGTACAACTCACCAAATCATTACTAGTTTACCATTTCTATAGCATTTTTCAGTGTAAATAATTTCTTAATGTGTTTATCCTCAGAACAGCCTATGTTCGGGTGGGAGATGGTGGCTTCCTCAATGCAACCCAGCATGTTTCAAGGCTGCAAATAAAATAGTGGTAACAATTGTGGGTGGGAGTGAGTTTTGGACTAAATATTAGATTTCTGAAAGAGAAATCTATGTTCTAAAGAGAAATCACAACATTATTTCATATTAATGCACCTATCCCAAATATATTTTATCTAAAGTAAACTCAACAGGTTTTGAAGGAGTTGAATTACAATGAAGCATGTTTAGGATCAGAGCCTTGTTTTAATTTCCCTTTTAAGATTCAGCTGTAATTTGTATATGGAAAGTCACTTTTCTTCAAAGTAGCCACAGGAGTCTAGCTTCTAAACTTGGTGCCTTCCCAATGTGTTGGACTACATTCTCCATCCTCCCCAGCCAGCATGCCTATGGGGATGATAGGAGCTGTAGTCCAACACATCTGGACAGCACCAGGTTGGGGAAGGCTGTTTCAGCTGTTGGGACAAACTAATTTTCTAGGGGTGTGTTTGTTTTCCCTCATCCTCACATTTGACACCACTTCTGAAAAGGGTTTTGAGCTGGAAGTGACCACATGGGAGCCAATTGTGAAAAAAAGAGGACTCGTTATCAAAAAAAGAGGATGAAAGCTGGGGCTAATTTGCATATTTTTGCAAATGTGAATTTATGGCTACAACTGCAAATTTTGAAATCGTAACTATAAGTTTAAAAAGAACACAATACATCTCACCATAGTGAAGAAAACTGACCAGGTGACCTATGTCCCTGCCTGCTCAGTCTGCTGTCCAGGATCCAACAGTAGATGGACAATCTCACAGCTCCTGATGCTCTCCCTCCCTGTGATTCTTAGACTTTAAACGAGACTTGGACTGGGCAGCCCATCAAATTGAGGTCAACTTCAAATATAGGATGTCCTCAGCCAGCTCTCCAAAATAGAAGATCGTCGTTTGTACAGTTGGACACTAGTGTTACCTCCCATCTCAAGGCCGCTCAGGCTTCCCCTGGCTGCTATTTACCTAACAAAATGTGCACATCAATTGCATTCATACAGTTAATGCCAGTTGCAATTTGGCCCTTATTGTTTGCACCAGCCAAGGCCAATATTCACATGTACCATACATGGGTTGCTGCTAGGGACCCAGCACCCTAGCAGGGCCCACTGCTGTGCTTATACCCGCCCAAGGCTCTCAACACGCAGTCACTGTGGTGAACAGCCATTTTCATTTCCCACAATGCCTCAGATGTAGCATTGCTCTGGGCATGGTGCAAAATGTAAATGGCAGCTCTAACCCAGTTGTCTGACTATGATCACAATCCTGCTGCTGCTCCCACCAGGGGCCATCAACTGGAAGACATTCTGCCAAGGGCTCATTCAAACCTGCAGCCAGCCTTGGCTCCAATAAATACTACTGAAAATATGCTTCATTTTAAAACTGGTGGTGTTCCTCTTCCACCAGCGCCATTTATGTTACCATCAAGAGATCACATGCAGACAGGGGCTGTTAGCATGACATCCCATCATGGGTTATTTAACCCATGGTAAGGCTGTGGAACATGTAAGGTATGTGCAGTAACCATTTTGAATATGCAATCCCCACTTGGGGTTGTCATATCATGCAAATCCAGAAAGCATGGTTATGCACAAGTTAAAGAATCCTTATATAACCCATGGTCTATTTTAAGGTTATGTGAGAGTTGTTTACCCCTTCAAATAACTCATGCTCCCCGGGTTTGCATGACACAACAGGGATTGTGTATGCATTATGGCGCCAACAGGCACCACGACTCATAAGCTATGATGTGTCATCGTTCTTGCTCTTGCATCACAAAATGCAAGCTAACAAAAACATTTCTTCTCCTTCTTTTGCCATCATAATATGCAGAGCCCTTTTAATACGGAAGTTCAAGAATAAAGAGGCTAAGGCAAACTTATCAAAGCAAAGACACAGAGGTTTCAATTAATGGCACTTGGCATCATACGAATTGCTCTATTTCTCAAACACATATTAGAAGTAGCTTCAAAAGAACTAGCCAAGGGTTTCATTTATATAGCTGTGTAATTATAGCCCTCAGACGTATCTCCCCAAACCTTCTTTATTTCACCTTCACAAAAGAAGGTTATACAGCTTTTATTTTCTGCTGTGCAACAGAGTTCATTTCTTGAAGCTTATTTTGACAGAATAAGAATCAGGGCAGGCTCAGTAAACAATATATTAAAAAAGTAGTTTTCCAGTTCAACTTTTTTTCATCTTCATTTGGTCAGAGTGAAATTACAGCCGGATGGTATGAATATATTGATTTAGAAGGCAGCAGATTATATAACTTTTATCCTTTCTCACCAGACACAATAACCCTCCTGCTGTCTCTTGCAAATGTAAATCTTAAAACATCCCTTTTTATTAAAAGGAAATAATCTTGCTTTCAAAGCAAGCAGGCCACAGGAGCCTAAATTAATCTCTGTGAGAGGGAAAGTATTCTAAGTGTTTAGTTATTATATGCACATACACACACAAACCAACCAATCCATGATTGTGGACAATTTGCTCCATTCATCAAAGTGTATAAATATTTATTACACTTTTATAATTGAAATTTCATGAGGTGATGTATCAGTATAAGAGACCTGAAAGGGGTTTTATTTTATTTTATATGATATTCACTAAAGACAGAGTATGTTTCGGAGTCAAACAACATGAAAGGAACTGAGGCGTATAGATGCACATGGAGTTGTTTCCATACACTACATAAAATTGCCAGAGTATATTTACAAGAGAGAATGAAAGCGTGTCTTAAAAGGGTTTCTTGCCCATATTTTCTCAAGTAATGAACAATATTGCAGATTTCTTGTAGACTGAGGTGTACCATGTTTGATGCATCCCGAAGAACTGTAAATACAAGCTACCCATTTTAAGAATGATATATGTTCCCTTCCAAATTCCAATCATATCTGTTCTTAGTTACAGCAATTTCCACTTTAAAATAAAAAGAAGCAGTACTGAGGTTTAGACACATATCATTTTTAAGACTCAAAAATAAAGACTTGGAAAAAAGCCAATCACTTGAATTGTGGAGATACCCATTCCAAGAGTATCTTTTACAGTTATCACCTTTCAGTGTCAGCAAGATCTATTAGGCCTCTCCTGTACTTTTACCATTGAAAAACAAGTTTATTATCAGAATTTATCCCGCATTCTAACACTTCTATCTTTTTTCCAAGGCATTACTTAATGTGTTCTTTTGCATAAATCCAAAATATTACTGAGCTCAGCACTAAACTATTTCTTCTAATATTTGTTTCTTCCACTGCTGGTCAAAGATAGCACATGGTGGTACATAAAGCACAGTTATACACCAGCTAACATTTCACACACAGTAGGAAGCCCATACAAATGCATATGTACTCAAAGAGAAAGAGAGAGAGAGAGAAAGAGAGAGAGAGAGAATGAATGAATGAATGAATGAATCCAGAGATTTACTCAGAGCCATTTCCATCATGCAGAGTAGGGAGAAGTGCTAGCTAGAGTGCAAATATTCTACATTTTGCTACAGCTGGAAACTAGGGCTGTGAACAGTCTGTCCCCCCCATCTGATCTGGATCCCGATCTGTCAGATCTGGATTGGGCCTGATCTGATCCGTATCGGATCAGGCCTGATCTGATCCAATTCAGATCCGGGATCCAGATCTGGGTCTGTCCACAGCACTCCCTCCCGCTTTCCCCGCTCTCTCCCTCCTTCTCCCCACTCTCCCCACCCTCCCTGCTTACCTGCTGCCTCCTCAGCGTCGTCCGCCATCGTCCTGCAGTCGTCTTCCCTCCTCGCTGTGGGCTACTGCATTTGCCGGTCATGGCGGGTGACCTGCCGTGACCAGCAAATGCAGTGAGCCACAGCAAGGAGGGAAGATGACGGCACAACAACGGCAGGACGATGGCAGACAACGCAGAGGAGGCAGCAGGTAAGCAGGGAGAGTGGGGGAGGGAGGAAGAGAGCTGAGAGAGTGAGAGGGAGTGCTGTGACCAGATCCAGATCCAGATCAGATCTGGATCGTGGATCCGATCCAGCCCGATCTGGGCCTGATCCGATCCAATCCAGATCTGAGATCCTGAGGCCCAGATCACCCCGATCCGACTCAGATTCGGGATCTGAAGCCGCATCCAGTCACAGTCCTACTGGAAACGTGACCACAATGGTTTATTATTAGGGATGTGCATGGCCGAAATTATTTTGTTGTATCGTTATCGGAAATTCCGATATAAAAAAAAATTGGATCCGATCATATCGGGGGCTACTGAAGCCCCCACTGAAGTGATCAGATGAAGCCATGGAGTCACCTCTGTCAGGGGAGAGAACCATGGAACCATCTAAGATGGCAGAAGGGATTTCTGCTTCAGAGACTGAGTGCTCCCCCAGTTCCAGAGAGCATCGTCACCTTAAAAGGCAAATCATTAGGGCTCCTTTAGGAAGAACTACCTGATTCCAAAGGAGGCGGGAAGGAACTTCTCAGGAGCAAGGCTTGTAATGTAGCTCAGCCATGGGCGCAAATCCAGAGGTTCTGGTAATATAAGCTTGCATTACCATTCTAGCCTTTATTAAAAGCAATGCCAGTTTTTTTTAACTCCACTATCTAGTACCCTGACCTTGACTTATGCTTGGACCTCTGTGTTATCGACCTTTGGACTTCTACCTGATGCTGCCTTCTGGATTCGGATTCTATTTCATTGCTATCCTGTGCAATTGACCTTGGCTATGTTTCTGACCTGTCTCTGGCAAATCCATGTTTGCCCAGTAAAACTGTGCTTGGCTTTCTGACTTGCTAAATTGACTTCTGTATTGCAATTAATTGAACCTAGTTGGAGCAGGACCCTGACACTGTACCAGCTTCACAAATTGCTGGTTTCTGAGCCCAATTTGAAGCACTGGATTGAACCTTTAAGGTAGGCTGACCATATGAAAAGGACAGGGCTCATGTAACTTTAACAGTTGTAGAGAAAAGGGGATTTCAGCCAGTGTCATTTGTATGCAATTAGTTCCTGGTGAAATTCCTTCTTCATCACAACAGTTAAAGTTGCAGGCACTATACTAGAGTGACCATATACAAAAGAAGGCTGGGCCCCTGCAACTTTAACTGTTGTGATGAAGAGGGAATTTCACCAGGAACTAATTGCATACAAATGACACTGGCTGAAATCCCTATTCTCTACAACTGTTAAAGTTACATGAGCCCTGTCCTCCTTTTCATATGGTCAGCCTATTTAAGGACTTAGAGCCTATCTACACATGCAGGATAAAACACTTTGGAAAAGTTTTGAAAACTGTATATGGAGTGTGTCCTGGGTAGGGATGTGCACAGACCCCCCGGATCGGATCGGGACCCGGATCGGGACCTCCAATTTTGTCATGGATCAGTTCAGACAAAATCGGAGGCCCCCCGGACCGGATCGAGTCTGATCCCAATCCAAAAATCGGAAATTTTTGGATCGGCCGCCATTTTTTTCCCCATAGACTTGCATTGCAATGCAAGTCTATGAGGAAAAAATGGCGGCGGGTGGGTGAGGGGGGGCCTAACTCCCTCCCCCCCGGGGCCATCCGTTGTGGACGGCCCCGGCAGGTAAGCCCCCTCCCCCGCGCTCCCTACCCCCCCCGGGGCGTCCGCTTCCATCCGCTGGTGCCCGCAGGCACCCGCGGATAGAAGCGGACGGCTCCGGGGGGGGTAAGCCCCCTTCCCCGCCACTGCTTACCTGTTAGGGTCGTTCGCTCCCGTCCGGCGCCGGCGGCTACCGCCAGCCGGCTTTGTGGCTTGCTCTAGAGTAGCGCACCGGGTGATCACCCGGCGCGCCACCCTGGAGCAGGCCGTGGAGCCCGCTGGTAGTAGCCGCCAGCGCCGGACAGGAGCGGATGGGCCGGAAAGGTAAGGGCCCCCCTCCTCCCCTCTGCGCGCCCCCTGCTTACCTTCCCAGCCCATCCGCTCCCGTCCGGCGCCGGCGGCTACTACCAGCGGGCTCCGCGGCCTGCTCTAGAGTAGCGCGCCGGGTGATGACATCACCTGGCGCGCCACCCTGGAGCAGGCCGCAGAGCCCGCTGGTAGTAGCCGCCGGCGCCGGACGGGAGCGGACAGGCCGGGAAGGTAAGCGCCCCTCTCCTCCCCCCCCCGCTGTCCACTTTCATCGGCGGGCGCCCGCCGGCGCCAGCCAATGGAAGCGCCAGTGGGCACCAGTGGGCGCCCGCCGATCCACCGATCCGCCGAACCGGTTCGGAGCCTTTTCGGACCGGTTCGGATTGGATCGGCCGATCCAGCTGTCGGATCGGAAATCGGATAATTTATCCGATTTCCCACTGGACCGGACTCGGATCGTGGATCGGGTCCGATCCAGTGCACATCCCTAGTCCTGGGCCCCAACAGCTCTCAAAACTGTTATAAACCATTTTAAACCGTTTTAAAGCAGTAGTGTAAATAGACTCTTAAAGTTACTTGAAGGGCCACCTTCACCCATACCAGCTTGCCTGCAGTCTGAGGTCATCAACGGAGGCCTTTCTCATTCGCCAACTTGTGGTCAGGGTGGTGAGTACAAGGGTGAGGGCCCTGCAATTCTGGAATAAGTTCCCAACATAAGTTCATCAGACCTTTTTGTTGCAGCTCTTTTTTCTTTTCCTTTTTTAAAGATCTTTTTGTTGGCAACTCTGGATGCTTTTAAGCATGGTTGTCTACAACGCCACTGTGTCACACAGGGATAGAGCCACCCCCTTTCATGCTGTACTATTCTAGCCTGGCAACATGCTGCACAGCTGCATGTTGGGCATCACATTGACTTCCTAGGAGATACGGACACACAGCAGCTGCAGTATCTCCCTTTAGGGCATTCTGATCAATCATGTTACCACAAGCAGATTATTTTTTGAAAAATTTAAGGACTCTCAAAAGCCTTCATCTCTACAATCTGATTCACCTAAATTAAGAAACTTCAGCTCCCATGCGACAATGCTGCTGGTTCCATTCTACGGAGTTTCATATGCCAATTTCAGCTGCTGTCGCTGAGGGAACTTTAAAATCAATGCCTTTTCAGTTTGGAAGAAGCTCCATCTTAGCTGCCTGAACTCTCCTAACCTCTGTTAGAAGCCAAGATCTGCCAGATTTTTAATTTCTGCTCCAAGCATTCTAGACCATGTGAAAGTCCCCCCCCCCCAAGCCCGTTGAATGTCAGGAGGAGTGTCCAGAATAAGCTTGAAGATTGCTTTGGAGGCTTTCAGAAAATAAGGGGATGCAATGTTGTTGAACCACCTCAACATGGACTTCTTTTAAAGTAAAACACAAACCTTATGAAAATAGCATTTGAAGTCAAGTGCTGACAGCAATGCTATTTTTCAAGCTTTCTTCCTGATTTTCCTTCCCTAAATCACTTCAGCATATCTTGTGAGAGTCACCATAAATCATTTTGACATACTTTATATGCAATTCAGACATCATCATCAGTTTTCGGTGATTTAGAAAGCAGACACATCCAATACAACCTGTGCATAATGTGGTTATTTGTTCATCAGCACCAAAGCAAACTAACAAAAAGTGCTCCCAAAAGTGATTCCACAAGGATAAAACTCAGGATGTTATGATAATAATAACAAAGAAAATGTACAGAGACATTGTTTGCCACTGGGTGTCATGAAGTGCCAAATGTGTTTCATAAGCGATTAGCTACAATCACAATTAATCATTTTCTTTGGGTTGTTTCCATATCTGTATTTGCAAGTGTCTTGCGCGCACCTGAAATGCAGGAGGATGGATTACAGAAGACTGCTAAGTGGGGGGGAATGGGGGAGAAAGAAAGAACGTAAAAATTAATGTAGTGAAAAGAGGCCTGTTCCAACTGCTATATTCTGAGTACACCTTCAGTTTTCATCAAGTGTTGTCAATTAATTCACTGAATGTAATTAAAGAATGAAAACAGAAGACCAAAATGTCTGATGAATAAACTAAGCTGGTTATGCCTAGTGACTTATTTTTGGTGCTGGTTTAAATCTTCAGTTATTAAATTGATTAACTGATTAAACATTGCTACAGCCACGTCAGATTGTATTTTGCATCAAATTTATACCAGTGACTTGGAACTTTCTCTTACTCCCTTGCACTTTAATTGGATGGCACATGCTTTCCATTGCAATTAAGCTCTACCACGAGTTTCACAAATGCCACAACAATAGAAACAGCTAAACAGGAAAAACTGGGCATGGAACATCTTTGCTTGGGAAGGCCAGATTAAACCTCTTTTTATTAAGCCTTGGATGGGCAGTGAAGACTGTATTGTTCCATCAAGCTATTAACTGTTATTGTTTTTTAAATGGTTTTTATTGCTGCTTTCTGATTTTGTTGTGATGAATGTTCCTGCACCTGTCTTTATTTTTCTTGTCATAATATATTGGTTTTATTGTTGGTTTTATCTGAATTTTGTAAAACACCTTGAGCGCCCAGTGGCAGAGGAGTGATTTATAAACGTGTCAAATAAAAATCAAATAAATAAACAAGGGTTATTAGGAATACCAGGAAAGTCTTATCCCTTTATTTCAAACAGAAGCTTTCAGAAGTGTAATTTTTTTTAAAAAAGTTGATCTTTGATTCCATTTGCCTTAGCAAAAATCAAAGCACTGTTTAAATACATTTTACACTCATTATTAATTCTATGGTATTCAGCAACACAATCTTTTTAAATAATGAACAAAGCAATGGTTATGCTGCTGAATTGCATGTATCACTTGGTTTCATCCTGCTGAGACCTTTAATTTTTTGAGGGGTGGGTGGGAATTGTCATTCTCTCTAGCCAATATTTCTAATAATTGAGAGGTGGTGAAAGAACCTGTCACATATCATGCTTTTTCTCTGCTTTCCTTTCTCTAAGGAAATATTGCGAGACTTTATCTCTCCCCCCCACCCCATCAGAAATGTTCATCATCAAATGATGGGAGTTAGGTCGGAGCTCAATTGTTACATTAGTCAGAGCAGGAGCAAAGCAATAAGCTAAGGCACTCTGTAGAAAATGCAGGGATAGCTCCACGCAGCCTTACAGAAACAGTCACACAAGAACATCTGTATGAGGCAAAAGACAAATTGCTGAGTTATGGCTTGATACAACAGGGTTCAAGTTCCAGTTCAGTCAGAGATTCATGGGATAGGCTTGGCTTGATGGCTCACACTCAGTCCCATTTTGTGGAGTTGGAACAATAGTGACCTGTCTGAAAAGACAGAGGCGATGCCTTAACACCATTTTTGGCAGAAAGGCTGGATACAAATAACAGTAATGAATAATGTGCTTAGCTTACAATAAGAAATTAGCTTTTGCCTTACATGAAACAATTCTGTTTAGAGTAAGGGAGGCATTCCATCTCATATAACACTAGGCTGACCATATGAAAAGGAGGACAGGGCTCATGTAACTTTAACTGTTGTAGAGAAAAGGGAATTTCAGCCAGTGTCATTTGTATGCAATTAGTTCCTGGTGAAATTCCCTCTTCATCACAACAGTTAAAGTTGTAGGCACTATACAAAAGAAGGCAGGGCCCCTGTAACTTTAACTGTTATGATGAAGAGGGAATTTCACCAGGAACTAATTGCATACAAATGATACTGGCTGAAATTCCCTTTTCTCTACAACTGTTAAAGTTACATGAGCCCTGTCCTCCTTTTCATATGGTCAGCCTATATAACACAGGGGAACCTATTTTGGTCCAGGGTGCAAGTTACCCCACGGACCAAAGAAGTGGGCCAGACAACATCAAGGAGCAGGTCACATGCCACAAAGTCCTTCCCCCATTATCCATGTCACCCATTAGCCTTTGCAAAGCAGAAGAGAGGCAGGATGTTCCATGCTCCTCTCTGCATAGAGACACTAATGATGCCTAGAGGAGCAGCTTCTCCAGCTGCTGGCCGAGTCAGGAGTCTCCTTCACTTCGCAATCTGTGCGCAAATGTTCACTCAGCCATTGCTTGGTGAGTTGCCAGCTTTGCGCAGCACTTGTCCTGATTGGGACGGAGCTAGATCTCCACTGTTATCTCCCAAGTGGGAGAGGGAGCAGCATGCAGGGAAATCCCCATTGTCATCTCCAATCACTGATCAGAGATAACAGCAGAAATTCCTCCAGGGGTGGGGCTTAGCTTGGAGGCTAAGCTGCGCCCCCTAGAAGAATAAAAGGGAGCTCTGCAGGCTGGATGGGGAACTTTCATGGGCTTCATTAGGCCCATGGGCTGGATGTTCCCCAACCCTTACATAACTCCTACATGGAAGGTACTCGATGTAGGAGATGACCTGCAGCACATTTGTAGATCATCATGTATGGTGATCATATATGGGTGTATATTTACATTGCATTATTACATTTATATCTAGCCTTTCTGCTAGGATATAACTCAAGATGATGTACATAGGACTCTCAGGCAGTCTCCCAGTCCTAGACCTCCTTAGCTTTGGCAAGGCAGCTGCATTGCATACATTCATCCCATGTGATTTGACCTGTAATATTTCTCCAAAGGTCTGTGCTCAGATGAAGGCCACGATCACATATTTACAATGATCTACGTGCAGCCTTCTTCCCATAACCTAGGTAGTGTTTCTTGTGACCACATTTATCCTTTTACTTTCCAATGGGCACATTTGCTGGGATAACTCCTGGCCATGGGAAAACATTGGGCCCGTTCAGACAACATGCTAAGCCATGATGGTTAAGCATTTTGAATTAACCATGATGGCTTAGCGTGTCATGTGTAGGGCCTTTTCCCTAACCGTGGTGGCTACATAACCACAGCCCTCACTAACTACACACTGCAAGAGTTAGCAGTCCTAACCATGGCTTAGCATGTTCTCTGTCAGGCCCCATGTTGAACCAAGTACTGCCATAGAGCTGCCATTAGCGCTACCTTTAGAGGTGTGAATAATCTTGCATAAATGGCAGCTATAGGGCTGCTATTTCCAGAAAAGACTTTTTATGCAGAATAATGAGCTGCCATTTTTACACATAATGGCAACTCGCTAAAGGGGAGGGTGATGGCAAGCGTTCATGGACCCCAGTCTGGCAGGCTGAGCAGGGGGGAATCTGTCAGACTCCACCCCCGTATCAGATGTCCGCAACGTCGCTAATGGGGAGCAAATATGTTTTTGATCCCACACTGCTGTTATCAGCACAGAAGCTTGAGTGTTCCATGCTCCCAGGCACAAATACCTGTGGCCATTGCGTAAAGTGAAAGCATCCTCACCCACCTGGTTGATGGCTAAGAGGCATGAGAACCTCTTGCCATGCTTCTCCAAGCACTTACAGAAGAGTGACTATTCCTGCACCCCACAGCAGTGTAAGGAAGAGCCACACACATTCAAGAAGCTCGGTTAGAGTGGAGAGGGGTTAGGCAGGGTGATTAGTGCAGCATGCTTAGCACTAGCCATCATGTACTATGGTTAGCTTAAGCACCCTTCTCCAAGTTATGTCTGAACACAGCCATAGTAATTATAAATATAGTTGTTTAATATGAACTAATCATGTCCCAGCTGGGTTTAGCCTTGCACTCTTTGGTAAAGGTCCTAAGTTCTCTTTGACTAAGAGCTGACTCAGGATTGAAATTGTGATTTTTAGAGAACAAACCACAGTATTTAAAAGATTATTTATATTCCTTAAACAGTATTTTCTGTAATCTTACCAGGAGGTTACACAATGTCCTGTTTGTTGCAGTACTAAGCATGTATTTCTTAGCCCTTAAGAATGCAAGAAATCCTGGGATCAGAGCAAAGCCATTTGGTGCAAGTAATAATTTTAGTCAAAGGATAAATTAAGGTCATTTCCAAAAATAAAACAAACATACTAAATCTACATAGAGTAATGAGGAACCGGAAGAGCAAGTGACGCAAAGAATCAGGGTAAATTTAAGATGCCAGCTGCTGCTATCGTTCATATGTACTGTTGGGAGGCATAAAACTAGCACATGAGGCATAGGCTCACATAGGAGCATACTTTGTATCAAGGTATGGCATATCTAGTTTAGTACAAGGTCCTGTCGGCTCCCTGACTTAGGTCTAGGTCATAAACAAGAATAGCAATAAGATGTAGGGTGGCTCCACATGAGGCTTTTAATGTACTATTGCTTTGACTTGTTAACTGAATTTCACTGGGGATCCATAAGATGTCATTATGCCCCTGTAATCTCTGTCATTTCTCCACCACCACCCTTCTCCCATCTTTTCTCATGATGGGGAAAATCCATTCAATATTTGAGGTGTGCAAAAATGGCACAAACATCCACAGCTGTGGATGTGGTGTTAACACTACTTTATTTATTTATTTACATTTCTATACCACCCGATAGCCAAGCTCCCTCAGAACAAACTTTGCACATTTTGCTGGGGCTGCTGGCTATGACATGTGCTTACGTTGCTGCAAGTGGTGTGTTCTGGCAACACATCGACTCAGATTTGAATGTTCCACCTCTGCCATTTAGTTTCTGATATTCAATATTGCAAGACCTACAATGGATGATAGCACTGGTGCACGAAATGGCAGACTCCTGTTCTGGGACCACCAGTGATAGATCTGCTGAATATATGCTGGGAATGCTGACCTTATCCGCAGTTGCAGAGCGAGTGTAACAGGGATGCCTGTTGCACATTCTGAATTGGTTGTTGTGGTGGTGGTGGTTTCTTCCCAAATATTGCTGCAACAATCTAATACCAGACTGGAAGCTTTTAACTATTACATCCTTTTGAACAGGGCCAACATCAAGGGTAGGCATGGGGGCACCTTCCAAGGGCCCTCAGCCCAACAGGGGCCAAATGGCAAAAGTCCCCTGGACTTCCATCTCCTCTTCACCATTGCAACCTGCTTGTTCACCTGCCTCTTGCTCTGGCCCTAATAATGGCGCTGGCGAGAAGGAGGAGCCGAAGATGCCACTGCCTCTTTGCTCAAGCAAGCAAATGTTAGCAATAATGAGAAAGAGCAGCTGGTGACAATCGCTGCAAGAAGGCAAGTGCATGCACAGTGGTGCTGCATCAGTTATACGCAACAGCAGCCACCTCGCGGCCATCGTGGGGCTTCCCTGCGAAGCTGCAAGTTTAAAAAGTCAGGGACTTACCTTGACTTTTTCACCGGAGCGAGGTGAGTATGGTGCATTCATGTCTAACCACACTCTGGTGTCACGGCAGAGGTGCTCCTGGGCAGATGGCGACCCCTGATTGATCATCGTCTGCCCAGGCAGAGGGCGGGCCGGCAAGCCAAATGGCTGCCGAAAAGCCCACACTCTCCCTCTGTGCCAGAATTAGCCACCACCACCCTGCAGCAGAGAGAGTGTGGGGTTTCTTTAAACACATTGGCAACCTTGCACCATGTAAGCAGCCCCCTAGAGTTCAGTTTCTTTCCCTGGACTGCACTTTGAATATGGAGAGGAGAGGGCACCCATTGAGGAAAATTCAGTATTGAAAACCCTTAGTAAATATTTTTAAAGGCGGAAGCCACACTGGACTATCATGCTCACATGTCACAAGTGTGGGCACAGTGGGGATTTACGTCTACAGTAGTTACTGAAATCGGACTGATCGTCACTTGTTTAAAGTGACAGTGATCATCCCCTTACTGTGAGCTTGGGAAAAGGGAAAAGTGTGTGTGTGTGTGTGTGTGTGTGTGTGATAATTCTTCCACAGTAATTTTTAACAGGGTCCATTGTGTATGTGCTGTAGTAGGATAAACCTTCTTGCAACAAGAACTTTGGTAAACATTATCAGGATAACACCACGTTGGAAAGAGAGCAAACTGCCAAGTTATAGGAAGTGTGCACTTCAAGTCTAAAAAAACATAAAGGTGTGTTTTAACATAAATCTGTGCTTCATTTTCCTCCTAATCACACATTTATTGCACAAGCCAAAGGCTATAACATCAACAACAAAAATACAACTAAAAAATAGACTGTATACAGTATAGCATGGGCCCTGGGCACCAGGTTCCTCCAATGTACCCAGAAAGTTTGTTCTGATTTTCTATGCTGAGAGTGCAAAGGTCAGTACTCTACAGCATTGTGCAGAACCTCAGGCTCAGGCTCCCAATCTGGCTCTCTGGGGTTCCCCAGGAGGCAACACACCCTTTCCCCTGCACCCACCCCCTCTTCCCCAGCCACTGATCATGGCTACCTGACTCTGGTGCAGTTTTCACCCATTCTGAAATATTTAAGTCCTTCTCCTAAGGATTTGTTATTGTCAATAAGAAGCTTTAAACTAAAATAGGCTGGTAATTTTGGCCCAGCTGTCTTTTCAGCACCAGGTGAAGACCAATTTATTCTCCAAGGCTTTTCAGCCCTTTAATTTTAAAAATCATGTTAGTGCATTTTTAGATCTTTGCACTGCTGCCAGCTTTTAGCTTAGTTACTACTTTGATTTTTTTCTGTTTTAAACTTGTTTTTTAATATATACATTATGTTCAGTCCACACGCAAAGCCACGGTGGTTAAGCATTCTGAGCTAAACCTTATGGCTTAGTGTGTCGTATAAAACTTTCCATAACCATGGTTTAAACACCCTGGCTGCATTCGGACAACACATTAGTCAATGGTGGGTTGATCAGCCAACTCACAGTTGGTTATTTTGTGGGTACTCCCCACACAACATATTCCTACACAACTGTGGGTGGTTGGGGCTGGCGTTGAGTGGACTAATAGTCAACCCAGCATTTGACTGACACAGCCCCCACCCCTCTCCCCACCCTCCCTCCTCCCTTCCTCAGTCCTCCCAGTTCTATCCCAGCAGCCTCTGCAAGCTGCACCAGTTATAGCAGAGTGGCTGCTGCCACTTTCGTCGCTCTTGCCACCTGCCTTTATGTGTTTTAAGCCACTCACCACATACCATTAACATACACCCCACTCCACACAACACTTTAAACAACTGGCTTCGAGCTAAACAACTTGCAAGCCAGTTGTTTCTCTCAGTTGCTTATTTGGGTGGAATAGCATACCATCAGTAGTTTGTGAGGGGCGTGTTACCCTCCACACAACACAATAAGCCACACAACTGACGATTGTTTCCCCCCCCCCCTCCAGTAGCTTAATGTGTTGTCCGAATGCAGCCTCTCACTAAACATTTGCTGCAAAAGGGTTAGCGGCCTAACCATGGCTTAGTGTGTTGTCTGAACAGGCCTCATGTTTGTATTTTATGGTTTTAAGCTTTGCCTTGTAAACTATCCAGAGCGCTACAGCTAATGGGTGGTGTTGCTATGATATGAATGAATGAATGAATATGGAGTATTGGGAACCTCAGCTTTAACTTTACAAATGCTGAGATCACTGCGAGTGCCCTCAAAATTCATTGCACCCTTGCTTGTTTACTGAATAATTTCCTTAGCAAATTTCCCTCTTCCCTTTACATTTACATCTCCACATTTTCCAACAATTTACAATTTCAGAATCTGTTCACATTCATCTTAATGACACAAATTATATTTCTGTTCCAGTACACTGTATGTATTTTAAAACATCAGGGCTAGTTTGACGCCGTCTTGACTCTCTCAATCTATTAAACTTGCTTCATGCTCCTTACATTCTATTAAACTTGGATGTCTTTTCAGCCAAAAAGAGATTCTGAGTGAGTGAAAAACAGAAATTAATTGAATCCAAGATGTTGCCATCGCATCACTCAGATGAGAGATGGCCGTCCATAGCTCTGCTGCTGTAAACTAATAGCATAGCTGCAGCAAAGCAAACCAAACCAGCGGAACACAGAAGAGCAAATGTCTACAAGAGAAATGATTCCTCAGTTTGTCATTACTGAAGTGTCCAGTCCCATGATGTCACGAGAGATCACAGAAGGATTGTACAAAAAGGATAAGTTGCAGTCAGCACATCTGTTTTGGCAGCTTAACTTCACACGGAGAGCAGGTGGAATGCGCCATAGCGATTGTTGGAGACAGGCAGGCCTTGCATCATTTCCACTACACATTTGACTGGAAAGCTGTTTGAGATTAGAGGAGAGAAAGCCTGGAGCACAATGGGAGAGAAATGAACCTCACTGGTTTTAAACCTGAGCTGGAAAAATTCAGTGACATTTACTAGGGCTCCACATACTTGGTGCTCAAAAACCACAAATTATGCTCCAAGAAGCGTAAAATCCTTTCCTTGACATAGATTAGGCCCATTGCTAAAATGTATGAATATGCATTAGTTCCATAGAACCTGCACACCACAGAGACCTGGTTTATGTGAGTAGCATATGAATAAATGGCATATGCCTGGCACTGATTATATCACTAGTAGCTCCCCAGTCAAGAATAAATCCCTCTACCCTTCAGGCATAACTAGAGTGGTCACTCACACATCACCAAAAAAAGACAAAAGTGGATAATTGTGGGGGCTGTCTATATGGTTTAAAAACCCCACAGTGGCTGTATGATGGCACTGCATTGATTATATGATGCAGCAGCCACCTCAAAACTAACTGCAGGGCTTTCACTTGAAGCTGCTATTTGAAAAACTCAGAGAACTTACCCTAACTTTTCCTGCCAAAGCGAGGTCATTATGGCTCTTCCGCCATCTGTCCTTGCTCCAGCAGCATGCTGGGGGCATTCCCAGGCAGAAGACAACCTCTGATTGGTCACTCGAAGCCAGGCGAGGGGCAGGGGATGGGCCCAGTGAGCCAAATGGCCACAAGGAAACCCATGCTGCCTCCTCTAGTGAGGACTACCCATTGCCACCCCACTGCAGCGATACTGCAGGGTTTACTGGCAGAGTGGCGGCAATGCAGTGCCGTGAGGGCAAGATTCTTAATACTATAATTTAAATAGAATTACAATACATTTCACCATAGTAGGGAAGTCTGTGACCCAGAGTCCTGTGTACCTGCTCTGTCTTCTGTCTACAGTAGGTGCTTATGAAAGTTCCCTATCCTTTTTTAAAAATAAAATAAAAATCTTTAAGCTGAACTTAGATTTAATTCTGGAATTGTCCTGCTGTTTCTGCTCCCTCTTTTCAATCGCAGGTCCCTTACATCAGCTGTTTTTATCCCACAACTTTCTATTTCTTTTCACGGAGAGTTGGCACCTCTCATGAGCAGCAACATTGTTGTGGGACAAACCTTTATACGATCATTTGACTCCTGCATCTATCCCCCATTTCCCTTCCCCAGGGGGTAACTGGTCACTCTGTCGTGATTGACTGCTGCTGCAGAGCCGTTCCTGTATTTTAGCCTTCCCCCTAATATCCAACAGGCCGAGGGGGAGTTGGTGCCTCCAAGACACTCCATGACTCTGGAGGGCAGGTGGAGCAGCAGCAGTGGGAGAAACACCACTCTCAACATTCTCAACCATGTCTTTATACTGCAATGCTGCCCTGCCACTGCAACGAGCACACTGCACATGGTGAAGGTGGAAGTGCCCAGAATGGTGAGGCAACACACCCCGCCCCATCATCAGCATCACTGCCGTCATCAGCATAACCGCATCCCCAACTTCTGCCCACATAAAGCAGATATTAGCAAAAATACACATGCTGGAAATTGTGGTCTGATGGCTTGAGCATGAAAAATACTGCACTTTCCCTGTCGCAAAATAATGTGAGTTATGCAAGGGGAAATCATGGGAAAGAAACTGGAGAATGACGTCATCATGTAAAGTACCCTGATAATTCTGTGCTTGAGGAATGACAATTGCACCACAAAACCATAGTTACAGATGGCCTTAGACTGGACAGCCCTTCAAATAGAGGGTTGTCTTCTAAAGTAGGACCAGTGGCCAATTTAGCAGATCCAGCTGTATGCACATGTTAAATCTAAAAGAAAGAATACTAGTGCTATACCTAAACATAGCTGGAGGTAGTTATGTGTTAAAATTAACTTTCAACGTTTCAACATTTCTTTCAACGTTTGACATGGCAAGGTTTTCTAGATTATCTGGATTATCTCCTTCTTTCTCCCTTTTTGGTTTGGATTACTGTCTCCGTTTCCAGCAAATCAACAATGACCTTCACAAGGCCCTCCTTTGGAACCCATTAGCAATCAATAATGTAAACAATGGTTTGAACTATTTAGAAAAGGTAATAGAGTGGACTATTTGTTTCTACTCTTAACCTTTATTTTTCCTCATATAAAAGCAACAGATTTTATTTTTAGTGACCCTAAGTCTTCTACTTTTAAATTAAGCCACTAACAAAGAAAGTTATGCCATCTATGCCACCTACAGAACATAGGTATAGCTGAACCTTACAATGCTATTTTAGTTTTTAATTATATGATTTGTCCTAGTTCATTAGCCATACACTGTAGAGGTGCAACAAAAGTAAGTGATTCATTGCTGACACATGGCATTTCATGAGCAGTCATTAATTAGCAAGCTAACACTTGGACATAAATTGGTGAGGAACATCAGCAAATAGAACTTTAATCAGTTCTCTCCCTCCCCCATTCATAGAAGATGTTTACAGCAACTGATGTCCCATTCAGACTCAATCTCCATCAGAATAACAAAAGACAAAAGAACCATACTTTCAGCTGCTTTATATCAGGATAACGCCATTGATTTTTCTGAAATTAAGCTGCTATGTATACTAGAAAAAGAACTGGTTGTACAGAAATAAAGAAGAGAGACGGACTATGTTAAACTTGAAAGGAAGGTCAGTTTGCCAACTAGAATTCAGGATGAAAATGGAAAGTCATCATCTCCATTACTTAGCATAACCAAAACAACTCTGTTGTTTCATATATTTCTGCCTGGGTTTAATTTCATTCCAAGCAAGCACCCAGCCTGATGACAAGCATATGATTGTGATTATTAATGCTAGCTTGTTCTTTTATTGTTATATTTTATAGTTTTTAAGTGAGCTTTGGTAGTTCACTAGAAAATGGTCATTCAAGAGCAGTATCCACATTTTTGTGACCAAAACATCACTGCTGACTCAGTGACCAGGTTCAGATGACATGAGGATGGCTAATAAGTCATAGCGGCCTGTTAAGCAACCCTGCATGTGCCAGTCACATGCCACCTGATTTACCTACTTACCCTCACTGAGCCCAGCTTGTCATGACGTCTGAACCCAGTTATGTCAGGTGGCTTGAGTGGTTAACTAACCACCCAGAGCCTTTGGCATGTTCTGGAGTCCCTGGGTGGTTTATAACCACCCAGCCACTAACCCTTGCCATGTTCAGACATTGCAACAAGCCGTGCCCAGAGACAGTAATTAGGTAAACTGGATAGCACACACATAGGGTGGTTAACAAGCCATTGTGGCTTATTAATCCCTAGTGTTTTACAAACCAGCCCAATGATCTGCTGAATGAGCTCACTCATCAATCATCTGCTGAATGATATCAAAAGAAGGAAGTACCTTTCTGGACCTGCTCTCACTGGAATTGATTTTGCTCCTAATATGTACTGGTTATATAGATCTTGTGCTGTGTACCAAATGCAGCATAATCACAAAAACAAAGAGCATTTCTACATGAGGCCTTTATTGCACAAATGTGATTAGTCACTCATGGCATTTTTGTTGGTCCTTCACATGATGTAGTCAACCTCCAGTGATCTTATCCCATTTTTAAAAAGGTCGGAGATAATGTGGAAAAGAGTGTTAATGCAATACATCAGCCGTGTGTAATGATGGAGTTGCACTATATGGCACCAGCACCAAGAACTTGCAGACAAATTAAGTCCTGGAATCAAAGCATGTGTCTGCCCATGTAAAGGAGCCAATCTTAATCCCACAAAAAATCTGGAAGCAAAAACTTTGGTAATTTGCAAGATAAAAAGCCTGGTGTGATGGCAGCCAAAGAGCCGAAGGGAGCCTTGAAGACTGTTTATTGAGTCCAATCTCCTGCTCAGTGCAGGGAACACAGAGCTGAACCACCCCAAGGGATAGTTGTGCAGCCTCTGCTTGAAGACTTCCAGCATGGGATAGCCCACCACCCCTCTAGGTAAGTGCTTCCATCGTTGAATTGCTCTTACCATCAAGATGTTTCTCCTGCGGTTCAGTGGAAATTTATCCTTCTGCAATGTAAGCCCACTAGATCTAGTCCTGCCCTCTGTGGCAGCAGCAGAAAACATGTATGTGACAGGCATTCAAGTGTTTGAAGAGTGCTATCATGTCTTTATCACCCACCCACTCATCCTCAGTCTTCTCTTCTCCATGTTGACCATACCCAATTCCTGGAAAACAGTAACTGACTAACCATGCCAGATGGCGCTTCATAATGCTCCCCCATGTGAACTACACCATTCACAGTCTCCTTGCATAGATGTTGAGGAAATTAGCTTGGGGAGTACATGGGTGCCATTACGCACACAATTGGTAAGCTTCACTAATCAGCATACCAAAGCCCTGAAAAACTATGCAAACTGTGCCTTTTGGACATGTCTGCACTGAGATTTGTTTTTGCAAACCAACAATTTTATTTAGACCATTGATGGGAGAAACGAGACAAGGAGCCTCAGGCAAGGGACACAAACCCTAAACATATTTACTTGGATGTCTGTCTTGTTGGAATAGCTACCCCCAAAGCATGCCTTATATCAAAGATTAAGTAAATATCCTGAATTTGAGTGGAAATCAAAGCTAATTTGCAAGATCCATTGCTTATGAATCAACCAAAGGGACAAGAGTATGAAGGCTAAAAATCTTCACCATCCTGTAGATGACGTGCTATTTCTGCATTTGAACAAAAGGGAAACTTATACAGGTGGCAGGCAGGTGGAGATCTCTTGATTTAGGGAGGCCTACCATTACAAAATCAGAGAACCCCTGCCTTAGTTACTTTTTAATACAGCCCATTGTTTCTAGATAATTAGCTCAAATCTTGCCCAAGACATTATCATCACCGCATGAAGCCACCCAAAGTGATTATCTCCATTCAGCTTTTGTGCAGGCAGCTGTTTATCATTATCACAGTGGGCATCAATTGGTAGTTACAACGCAAAAAATGAAGATCTAATGGACATGATTGCACCAGCTCCTCAGGCGCAAGGATATGTGGCATGAACAGAAAGGGGACTCATCAGTGGGGTCAGCCATGGCATCCAGTCTGCAATCCACTTAAGTACATAGTTCAGTCCCCTTGATTTCACTCAAGTCAAGCGACAGATTTAAATGTACATTCACTTGAAGGTTCATATGACGAAGCCTGAATAGCACCATTTTAGGTTTCTATGCCAGTATTCTAGCACCATTCACAAAAGCACAGAGAGAGAGAGAGAGAGAGAGAGAGAGAGAGAGAGAGAGAGAGAGAGGCAAGAGCTACATTTGAGGGGGGGGAACCCAGTGGATTTCTTAAATTAACACACACATCAGTGCATGCTCTAAATGTAGCTTTGATTCCTTTTTCTTCCATAGAAATGCATTCATATTCTGCTTACTTTCACAGCCTCAAAAGTGATGCAACATGCAAGTGGCAGGGGTTTAATTCTTCGATACGAGGATCAATTTTGTGCAAAGCCATCATTGAATTCTTCAAATTAAATGAAACAAGTGTTTTCCCATCTGGCACAGTCCAGGAGGCATAAAAGGCATCGATAAGGGAAGAGGTCATACTGCTGAAAAGCATAAGGACAATGATCAGTTCCCTAATTACTCACAAAGAAATAAACACCACTTGAGTTTGTTGACACCATAGCAACTCCATAATTAAAGTAGAATTGAGATGGCACTTAAAGCCCAGCTTAAATTCCTGCGTGTTGTAGAAATAATGTAGCACATCTTGAAACATGTAACATTCCATGTAAAGAAAGCTACACCTAAGTCGTTTAGTTGGTATCTACACAAGGGTCTCTTGCCCACACATACACACACATGGGCAAAATGCTATATCACAACCAATTGTACCATTGAGTCCTACAAGACCCAGAGTCATCTGCCTTTCCTTACACAGCCCCAAGGTAAGAAAATTGCTATTCCAATTCATAGGCTAAAGAAGATGGCAGGACAGGAGTGGTAATGCCAAGCTGAAGCTAGACTGGTAGGAGGGACACCCTTCAATATAGACAATAGATCATTGAGACAGTCTAATGACTATATAGCCCAGAATTGGTAAAGCCAGGTTAGAGATGTTAAAAACAGTAAAACTTATCTGTTACAGAAGGAAATGACAATATTAATACTTAACATTTAGAGAAGTCTTTAAAGCATTTCACATAAATGTTCTCAGTTATGTAGGCGCAGCATGTAAAGGCAGAAACATAAGACCTACTAAAGTCCCCAAACAGAATTTTGTTACATGCAGGAGAGGGGAAATCCAAAATTCTGAGTCTGTCAGGTATGGTGGAAAACATCTAGGCAGGATCTACACTACTGCTTTATAACAGTTTATAATGGTTTTGACAACTGTTCAGGCCCAGACACATTCCATATACCATTTTCAAAATGTTTTCAAAGTATTATATCCTGCTTGGTGTAGATCTGGCCCTAGAATGATAGAATATGGTCTGAACATCTTTTGTTCCTTGAATTGTGATTACATTTTGAGAATCTATCAAGATTGAAGAGTATTTCAGTCCCCAAGACCCAGATAGATGAGGTAGCAATACTATACCTACTTACCCAGAAGTAACCCCATTGAACTCCGAGTAGATATATATAGGATTGTGCTGTAAACTTTTAAGACTTCATCCTAGGTTGATAGCTTATGAAGGACAAAATAGTCCTGTGCCAAAGTCCAGGCTCTTTCCAAATTTACTTTGGTATACTCAGCTATATCTTTTGGCAAACCTTTCTGTTAGTACTCAAAATACACATCTTAGGCCCGCCTAGAGGTTGGGGAGGGCTGGGACAGAGAGATGGCTTCTAAACATATTTGATTGATAGACTCGCCTGACTAAAACATTTGGTTTATGGGTGATTTCTAGGGATGTGCACTGGATCGGATCCGATCCATGATCCGAATCCGATCCAGGGGAAATCGGATACAATTATCCGATTTCTGATCTCACCGCTGGATCGGCCGATCCGATCCGGAAAGGTTCCGATCCAGATCTGGGGGATCGAGGGATCGGCGGGCGCCTGCTGGTGCCCGCCGCTGCTTCCATTGGCGGGCGACGGCGGGCGCCCACCGATGGAAGCGGACAGCGGGGGGGGGGTGCTTCCCTAGCAGGGCTGTCCGCTTCCATTGCCGAGTGCCAGCAGGCGCCCACCGATGGAAGCGGACAATGGGGGCAGGCGGCGGTGGACGGGAGCAGACAGCCAGGAAAGGTAAGCGGGGGGAGGGGGCGCGCGGTGCGCTTACCTTTCCTGGTTGTCTGCTCCCGTCCGCTGCTGGCCACTACTGTGAGCAGGCTTCGCAGCCTGCTCCTAGGTAGCGCACCAGGTGATGACATCCTGTGGTGTGCTACTCAGGAGCAGGCCGCGAAGCCTGCTCACAGTAGCAGCCAGCAGCGGAAAGGAGCGGACGGCCAGGAAAG
Source organism: Anniella stebbinsi (assembly GCA_029215795.1). Taxonomy (NCBI): domain Eukaryota; kingdom Metazoa; phylum Chordata; class Lepidosauria; order Squamata; family Anniellidae; genus Anniella; species Anniella stebbinsi. The sequence continues at coordinate 56,172,865 of JARDYH010000003.1, forward strand.
GTAAGCAGGGGGAAGGGGGAGGGGGGAGGGGGGCATGCAGCGAGCTTACCTTTCCTGGTCGTCCGCTCCCATCCGCCGCTGGCCGCTACTGCAAGCAGGCTTCGTGGCCTGCTCCTAGGTAGCGCGCCAGGTGATCATCACCTGATGATGATCAGGTGATGATCACCTGGTGCACTACCTAGGGGCAAGTCGCGAAGCCTGCTTGCAATAGTGGCCAGCAGCAGACAGGAGCGGACAGCCACAGAAGGTAAGCAGGGGGAGGGGGCTTACCCCCCTGGAGCCGTCCGCTTCCATTCGCTGGCGCCCGCAGGCACCAGCGGATGGAAGCGGATGGCCCCGGGGGGGTAAGGAGCGTGGGGGAGGGGGCTTACTTGCGAGTGCCATCCTCAGTGGATGGCCCTGGGAGGGGCAGAGGGAGTTAGGGCCCCCCTCACCCATCCGCCGCCATTTTTTCCTCATAGACTTGCATTGGGGGAAAGTTTTCTTTCCCCCAATGCAAGTCTAGGGGGGGGGGGGAATGGTGGCCGATCCAAAAATTGGATGTCCGATTTTTGGATTCGGATCAGACTCGATCCGGACCAGGGGACCTCCGATTTTGTCCGATCTGATCCGGGACAAAATTGGAGGTCCAAATCCAGGTCCCGATCTGATCCGGGGGGTCCGTGCACACCCCTAGTGATTTCTAAACCCTCACCCCCACCCCATAGCATTTGGCTTGGATTACAAAGTGTTCCCATGAATGTTTATATTATTTTCCACTCTTTTAAAAGAATATTTATATACTTTATTTCATTTGCTCTATAAGAAAGGACATATTGAGAACAGATCTTTTATAAGCAGTCTGTATATTTATTGGCCGTGTCCCAAGGAGCTAGTATCTATTTGCCCATGCCTCTTATTTAGTAGCTGGATTTTTATTAGCAGTCATCTGATTGTACATGTGCTGTAATTCATGGTCCCTTTTGGTTCTTCCTGCTTTATCTTTTTAAATATTGCATTATTTTGCTTTACTCATGAGAAAAGAAGAAACAAATCCCCTCTGCTTCCAGTTTATTCACACCTGTATTGGTACAACAATGCTATTTTGTTACACTAGGTGAAAAGGCAGCCTACCCTTCCTAGCTTTATACACATAGCCTGCAAAGTGATGGCAAACTATAGGAGTTACCTCAATTGTCAGTAATATAATAGTGCAATAAAGAATCCCCCCTCTTTTCCTTTGCACATTGAAAAATGTGTGCAAAAGATATGAGGACTTGGTAGGAGGGATTTGTAGGACAGGAACTGTCCTATGAAATCAAGGGAAATTGGGATCAATTCATAGTGGGCAATAGAAACGCCCATATGTGAACTATTATCATAGGTATGGATCCAGACTCAGTCATAAATAGAGCAGACTCATTAAAAACAATGGGATTTAGTTAGTCATGACTAATCCCATTTATTTCAGTGGGTCTAGTCAAAGTATGATCAAGTCTGGGTTCAACCCTTAGAACTAAAGCTAATGATACATACAATATGCCATGGTAGATCTCTGGGAAATTTGCAGTAGATCATCCAAGATTTCTGACTCCTAATTCAATAATAACTGCAACACCTTTTCCCTCCCAGTGGTTTGCTGAAGTAAAGAAAGCTTGAAGGAAAGCCAGGAATGGATCTTTGTATGAAAAGACCGTGAACTCCATTTCAATGATGGGGAAAAAAATCCCTGAGCTGAACATGTGCTCAGAAGCACTTTGTTCCTTAATTCTGTGTCTACTTCCTCTATCTGAATATCTATTTTGCTTATGGCTCCAGTTGGTGGATCTCCGGGTTCAAGGAAAAAGCAAAGAAGATCCCAAAAGCTTGAAGTCGGTCTGCCTGTTCTTAATCTATATTAATAATAATCTGAAGCACAGATCCACTGCGTACCCATCAGTAGCCATTTTCCTAAACAATCCAGACTGACACATTTCACAATTTGAAATTCCGAAACAGATGCCACTGTTTTTACTGGAATCAGCATTCCATGTTACCCTGCAGTCCATTGCAGGTGGGTGTTCTAGTCAAGAAAAAAAACTCAGGCCAATTATATGACATATCCCTGCTGAGGAGAGAAAGGGAAAAGGTATTGGAAATAGTTAGCCAGCAGAAAAAAGGAAGATGCAACAAAGAAGTAACCAGCTGTTTTCTGTCAGCTGCGACTTCATTGGACCAGTAGCTGCTTCTTCCCACCAAATTTAAAGAGACAGCCCCTAGAAAGGGGCAGGGAAGACAGGAGAAATTGCCAGGGAGGAGGGAAGAACGCCAATGGGAGAATACCCCCCATATGTATTAAAAATACCAGCTTGAGAAGAACAAGGTTTCTCAGGACCACAGCAGGAGAGCAAAGGATTAAATTCCACACACACCTGCTTTAATCTTATTAATTATTATTAATACACCCACCCACACCAATGTGTATTTTTAAAATCTGCATTCTCATCCCACTATGTGTATATCCAGTATGGCCATTGCGTTCAGAAGATGCTCAGGCAAACCTTAAGTGGTCCATAGTAGGATGAGAATTATTATTTACATTTACATTAGTCTGTTGATTGCTAGTTAAAAAATATACTGCCACTTACTCCAAAGTACTCCTATTGAAATATCGTTTAACTGACCTGATGACTAGAGTGAGTGATTTGGGAATAGCTTTGCTCAACAGTATTTCAGTTTAAATCACGCTGATTAAATTATTTCCTAAATTCTACATTAGCATAAAGGATTGATATAATCCAAGCATTTTGTGAAATTCTAGAGATTGTTTTTGGATAAGTATCTGACCACCCTTACTGAAGAATCCACTATCATTTCAAAACAATCTTGAAGGTTCTTTTTTATTATTATCATAAACACATTTCCCTTTTTTTATTATTATCATAAACCACAAAACAACTCCAAGAAACCAACAACTAAAATAAACCAGCATCTCTTTAAAAGCATTTCCATCTCCCTCCTGTGTGCCAAACCCAGAATTAGTCTTTAAATAATCATTAAAATGTAATTAAGGAGGCGGATTTTTTCCTTCACACTCAGAAAAGCTGTTTCGGATTTTACCCTGAAGAATACTCTTGCTTAATTCTCCATCCAAAGGACCATCTGCTTAAACATAGCAAGGGGGTGGGAACCTCAGCAACTCTTTTATCCTTTAAAACTGGCTTTGTTTATCCTCATTGACTTTTACAGATATATATATACATACACACACACTAGAAAACACAAAAGGGGGGAGTACTATAGCCAAAAAGCATAAGAGCAGAAAATGGAACTATGTGTGACTCCGTATTCGAAATCTGCTTTCCCCAAACTGGTGTCCTTGGGATGCTAGACTGGTTGAGGATGATGGGAGGTAGTCCAAACATTTGGAGGGTACCAAGTGTGACATTAATTGCATTAATGTAATTAACAAGCAATTTCTTGTTATGTAAATAGCAGCTGAGGGGAAGCCTGAGCACTGGATCCCATGTAGTAAATTCCAGTTCAAATCCCCTGCTGTGGGCAATGCCAAGTGGGAAGCTGAGGGAGAGCAAATGGCTGTGCTGGCTGCGGATGATAGGAATTGTAGTTCAACCCATCTAACGTGCACCGAATTGGGGAAAGCTGTTCTAGATTTCCACATAATTGGAGAGTTCCCCTACACTGTAGCTGCGCATTTTCCCCCTCCTGGAACAGAGCAGCAAAGAATCACTTAACTGCTAACAGTAGCAAATCAAAAAACTCTTGCTGGTAGCTCTATCACTCACCAGTGCTATAAGTCTGACAGGCAACAGGGCAAGTAATTCTCTCTGTGTATCATTATTACAGCTCAGGCCAGAACTGGCACCCCAGCTGACAGTCTCTGCAATTCACACTCTGGTGAGTGCAGGCACACCTTTTTTCTGGGGTTGATTTACTGGTGGCGTGTACTACATTTGCATAGCGTAATGGCATTTGTTCACGACAGTTGGTTGTTGAAAAGTGTGCAAGAAATGCCATCAAGACAGACAGGTTTTTCAACAGCGTCTATTATTCTGTGCTTGGCCTTTGGTGCTATTTGCAAAAGCACCGCATGTGCTTTTGGGCCTTATATAGGCAGGCTATTAAAATACAGCCTGATGTACGTATATCCAAAAAGTGTCAACATACAGTTGAAGGGAAAAGATGAGAGTGGCCCGTGGCTGCTTCATCTCCCTTTTATAACAGGTCTGTAAAATCTACAAGCCAGGTGATATCTAAAGATTTATGTACAACACACAGGAACTGCGACAGCTGTTTGCAGCACTGTGAAGCCAGATTCATAGCTCGGTGATACATTTGCCATGATGTTTTAGACCAAATTAAAAATAAATAGTCAAATCCTAGCATAAGCTCCTGTGTATGTGCATTGATCGTGTCATATTAACTGATGCCCGAGCATGAGGTACATGAAGCAAGAACGCATAGACCCATCCACTGGCCACAGTTGTGCCAAGCTTGCACTTTGATCTGGCCAAGGGCTGTTGTATGAAGTGGGTGCACAGGATTGAATGGAGGGTCGTTTGAGGGGATGTATGGCAATTTTTATTTGTTGAGGTTGTAATGGCATGGTGGGGGGGAAACAGGGAGTTGTTTTAGATATTGGGTACTTTTACAGCACAGTCCTATATGATCCAAAGGGCAGTAGCCAACACTGCCCCTGTGCCACAACTGTGTTTGTGTCTTGGCAGTGGGACCAACCACCAGCACAAGTACCTCCTAGAACAACGCCCAAAATGATCTGAAAATACTAATTTCCAGAATGGGACATGTGAGCTTCTGTGAACTCTGTTCACCTTTTCATTCTGGAAATGAGCATTTAAGCTTAGTTCTGGTGGCTTTAGAAAGCACTGGTTTCCAGTTGCACCAACGGTAGATCCTGCTAATGCACAGGTAACATTGGATACTGCCCTATTTTTTTTTTTTTACGGCACAATCCATTGTTGTGTCTAATCCCCCCTCCCCTTGGGCAGGGTGAAGGACTGTCAGACAATAATTCAGAATTAGATTCTGAGGCCGAAGAGACATCCCAGTCCATACCAGGAGTGGGAGAGTTGATTCCCATGGCCTCTTTCCCAGCTGCGAATGAACCTTTGCCAGCATTTATCTCTGATGGTGTAATAAACCCCGAGCTGAGAATCAACCTTCTTCCGAAGAGGAGGCCATGCAAAGCATGGTAGATGCAAGATTCCGTAGGAGAGAGAGAGGCGGGCTGAGGAAAGGAAGAAGAGAAGGCAGTTGGACAGACTGATTGCTCAGAAACAGCTTGGTCAGAACCAGTCTCCTTAAAGGCGTTCTGAAAGGTAATGAACTTTCCTTTTTCCTTGAAAAGAACAACTGTTTTGCTTGCTTAGCATAAGCTTGCCTAGAGGGCAAGTCAGTAGTTCAAGTCGCTTAGAACTTTTAGACTCCCTTCAGCTGGGAGAAGGTGTTTATTGCCTGAATAAAGCGTTGTTGATTTCATAGCAGACCTCTTTATTGATTTCAAATAATGCAAGGGGAAAGATGGACCTGACATCCATTAAGCTACACACTTACCTGGACATAAGTCCCATTGAACTCAATGGGACATTTTTCAGAGTTGACGTGTAGAGGATTGCACTGGTTATGTTTTGTTCTCCTTTGCCAAGGAAGCAAGAAGGCATTTGATAGTTTGCAGGTCTTGTTTCCTATGGGAGAAATGGCATTGATATTTTACAGCATCTTTGTAACGTTCTGACTGTTTAGAACAGATATGATTGGGGTGCAGCAGCAAACACACTGTTTGAATGCTGTGTCAGTATAATTCTTGAGTCAGCACCCACAGCTAGATTCGGTATCTAAGGATTATTCTCCTTCTGTTATATCCAGCTCTGGATCAAGTCCCCAAACAAAAAACCTGAAACTTCACACACTCACTTTAGAGATGGGCAGACAACCATGTTGGATTCAAGGTAACAAACAGTACATCAACAAGAGGTAAACAAAGAGAACAAGAAAGATTTCTCTAAGTCCAAAACTTTCCACTTCCTCCCAATGTATAGATGTGTCCATGGAAGCTTTGACCTTTGTCCTTACTCACAGTTAATTCAAGTATTCAGCAGGAGAATAATTCATCTCCTGTAGATTCTGCTGGAAGGGAAAAGTGAGAAAATTTCATTCAAAAGTCTGGGTAAACAAATAGGTCTTTAGCTGATGTCAAAGGTTTATAAAACTTGGTACTGCCATATTTGGGGGGGGGGGGGAGTTCCACAATTGAAATGCCTGTATGGAGTGCACCCTCTCTTAAGTTGCTGCATATCAAAATCTAGGTAGTTGCAGCACCCCCAAGAGTGTTGCATTGATGTCGATATCTGGGCAGGTATCTGCTCCACCAGGTAACTGGGTCCTAAGCTATGTAGGGCTTTATAAGTCAGCATAAGCACTTTGAATATGGCTTAGTACACGTACACACACAACACACACACACACACACACATACACACACAGAGAGAGAACAAAGCCTAGAAATGTCTTCACATCATAAATTGTTGCTAGCTAAATAGATTTTTGTTATAATGTACACCTTCATAGGATATAGCAATCCCAGCCCAACTTGCATCACTAATTTCCCACTAATTTCCCATCACAAAGCTATGTCCTGCTATAAACAGATGACAATAGATGCAACAATATACGGGTCAGGTGCCAGGCAAAAGCTGCTTCTAGAGAACTACAATAATGTGTGGTTTGATTGAAGAAGTATCAGCCCACCAGGATAAGTACAGGTAGAGTCATACTGGATCAGACCAAGGGTTTATCTAGTCCAGTACTCTGTTCACACAGTGGCCAACTATATGCCTATCGGAAGCCCACAAGTAGAACATGAGTTCAATAGCACCCTCATGATCCCCAGCAACATGTGACAGATTTGTCCTTGTCTAGGGATATTATGATATGGGATTTTTGTGTTTAGTTTGATCAGGGATCAACGGGTAACGTATCCCATGCCATATTCCAGGTACAAAGTGTCACCAAGGAATTGTAAGTTTACAATGTTCCTGGCATTAACACAGAGAATTTTTAGACAGAGGATTTTGAGATCAGGTGTGTCTTTTCATCTTTTACTTTAAAATCTCAAGTAGTTTCTCTATTTCTTAATACAAGAGCTCTGAACAAATACAAGAAAAAAAACATCTTTGTAAAAATAGCAACAACAACAACAACAACAACACATTTTAAAAGCACTTTTAGTTTTAGCATTGCCTTTGAAGTAATAAAGCACTTGGCCCACATAGCATTACTGAGCTTGCACCAAAATGGAGCAAAGAAGTCAATGAGAACTAGTGCGATTATCCTTTCCCCCAACTTTCTTACCTGATGCACCTGTCACTCCTTTCCTGAATTCAGCTGGGAAAATCTCATCTTTCCAATAGCATGCTCCTAGTTCAGTCAAAAGTCACAGCATATCAGCACAAATGCATCTATTAGAATGCCTGTTAGAATCAAACGGATTCCATCTTTATATGATAACAGATTTTAATATATCATTTGCTTCTCTTTGAAAATGGTAGTTTAGCAGAATTTAGCAATTTATGAAAAAGATGTGTAATACCAATAACTCTGGGGCTGTCTAAATGCTCGGAAAGCCCTGGAGCGAGTGCATGGTGGCGTGGCGTCGATTATATGCCGCAGCTGCAATTGCGCACCCACCCCAGGACTTTCCACCAAACGTGTGGAGACAAAAAGTCAGGGACTTACCCTGACTTTTTTCTCCAGAGCAAGGTGAGGACGAGCATCAAGACAGCACCTCGCCTAGCTCTGGAGTTGCATGGCCGGGCAATGCCTGGTGGAAGGCAACCTGCAATTGATTGCCTTCCACCAAGAAGAGGGTGAGGCCAGCTCCGGTCCCTGGATGGCCACCTAGAAATCCCACACTTCCTTCTCGGCATCAGGATTACTCAATGCCACCCCAGGGGAGGTAAAGTGTGGGGTTTGAGAGGGAGGTGGCACCAACCTGGCACCATGAAGACACACTCTGTTTTGGTTAAATATTTGCAAGATAGCCTATTATGCAAGTTGGTGCAGGAATATTTCAAGATGCAAAGTCTTCTGGGGTAAATATTTGTCACAAATTAGCTTGTGGCCTTTGATACTGGATGTAGCACATAGTCATCATGACTAGCAGCCATTGGTATTTTCTTTTATCTTCCATGAATTTGTCTACTCCCCTTTCAAAGCCACCCAAATTGGTGGCCATTGTTACATCTTCTGGTAGAAAAGTCCATAGTTTAATTTCCTTTTGTCTGTCCTGGATCTCTCCCCATTCAGCATTGTTAGATGGCTCCACTGAATTCTAGTATTATGAAAGAGGGAGGAAAAAACCTCTCCCTACCTAGTTTCTCCACAGCATGCAAACTTTTATCTACCTCTGTCCTGTCCCCTCTTACCAAGGATCCCTGCTATAGTGCCTTTTGTTCTTCTCCACTTGTGGCAGAAGTCCACTTCACGTTCAATCCCACATGGCTATGTGCTACATGCAAATGATATAACTTTGTGGGTGGGTACAATTGGGTGTATCTATCCAGTTTAATTAGCACCTGTATAGGAAAGATCCACAAGATTGGCTTTGCAAGTGTAGTGGACTCCTAATGCAAGGTACTCTTTCAATGGCAGGATGTAAGCAGGAATGGGCTTGCTTCTTTAACAGCATTTCTGCCTGTCCAGTTCTCACCCTCACAGTATACCAAGGGTGCAGAATCCCCAGCCCATGCACTTAGTCAAGCCCACTGAGCTGCCTAACCTGGCCCACAGAACCTCTTGGGGTTCTGCCAGGGGGCAGGGCTTGGCCTCCCTGGAGGAATGAATTCCTGCCAAGGGAATTCTCCCCACCCCTGGAGGGAATCCCTGCTGACCTCGGATCTCCGATTGGAGACAGAGAGGCAGGTGGTGGCAAGAAGAGCAACTGCTCATCCTGATGGTAGATGAATCACATTGCACAGCATCAACATGGATGCAAGGTAATATGCAAGCAAGGGCTCAGCCAGCACTGGGAGGAGTAGAGCAAGCCATGCATCTTTCTCCATGATAAGAGAGGCAGGCCCACTGATGTCATCTGGCCTAAGGAGGGCCAGGGGTGGGGGGCAAACTAGCCCCCACCCCAAACTAGTTGTGCATCCTTGCAGTACATTAATGAAAGATCTATGCCGCATGTTCAGGTCTGGATGCTCAAGGTCTGCTACTGTTGCTGCTCCCTCCATCAACAGCCATCTTGAGGAGAGCTGTCCTCATGGGGGAGCTGCACATGTTCCATAATGGGTGCAGAACAGGAACAGGAACACACCTCAGATATCCCCCATTCTATCATTCACTCATAAGCACTGCATTTACCACAGCAACTTGGAAACTGTCCAAACTAACTCTCATGACATAAACATTTCTGAAGTTTATGAATAAATCTCCAGGTCAATTAAGTGCCGTTGGCCAAACGACCAGAATTAATCATCATTTCCATGAAATTGCCATCTTTTCCACTAAATTATAGATATGAGAATGAAAGCGGGTTGCTTGTTTAAAGTATTCTGTTCAGAACACATCTTTGTCCCAAAGCAACTAAAATGTTTAAAATGTCAACCATCTAAAGGTTGGCTGTAGGAAAATGTATATTCTGAAGTAAATATGGCAAAAAGCCTTCAGTAGGTCATGTGGGCAGTTTAATACCATGATATGAATTTCATTCACCGGCATAAAACACATGTACCTTTCTTCAGTTGAAGGGAATGCAACATCCCTTTCAGTATATGATGGAGCACCCTCTCCTAACTTGGTGCCTTCCAGACATGTTGAACTACAACTCCCATAATCCCTGATCAGCAAGGGTGGGGGAAGCTGTGATAGAGAATCAGTGGCCATATTTCCAGATAAATAGAAGAAGCTGAATGTTCATGACCTTTGACCTATCAAAAGCGCAAAAGTGCCTGCCTTTGCATGTCCATACAGCATGACCAGCATGAGAATTAGCAGGGGGAAATTGGCTTCTTTTTTGCACCTACAAATATGAGTCAAAGATGTTCAGGTTCCCCCATCCCCGATGGTGGCTCTACATCATCCCCATATCCTTTCAGCCAGCCTTGCTTCTGATAATTTGCTTATAAAATATTTAAAGGCTAGATAAATCTTAAGCCTTTTCATGAAGTACAGAACAAACCCACAAATCACAGAGTTTTTTTTTTAAGTGTGTGACTTTATCTTACTTCCTTTTTCTTTGCACCACATGACTATTATTTGCTTTCAGTTTACATCTTCCTTTCTTTCCTCCAATTAAAAGTCCTTCAGAGATCATTACAGCAATTCAATTGCATGAAGCAGAGTTTAGAAGTACAACCAGTTATTTTGGGTGACTTTATATTCCTTCACAGAGAAAATTAAAGAGCTTTTTCCATAACTCCAAATACAGCCTTTATCTCACTGGAATATCAAATGTATGGTGAAGGGTTATTGCCTTGATCCTGGAAGGATGGAGTGCTTTCAGCAGCATAGTTCAGGATGGTGGGTTTCTCCCCATCAGCACCACCACACTTATTTTATTATCCCTTAGAATGGTAATTATATTCCTAGAGAAAGAGAGAATTAATCACAAAGATTTATTATGGCCTTCCACGTTGACTTCTTGGTCAAATATGCATTCAGATACAGAGCTTGGGAAAATGTGAATACATTGCTACCTAGCAAACAGTGTAATAGGGGCCTAGTTCTCACTGAAATGGTAAACATCTATTCAGGGCAGGCCATAGGCATTTGTTGCCTGAGGTGAAGGACAAGATGTTCCCTGACCCATTCCACACACAGAAGCCAGATTAGCAGTTAAATCTAACTTCAACACTAGTGAAATGATAGCATCCTCCACCCCACCTGAGGGCAAAAAGTTAATTTAGGAGGTGTAGGGCAAGCCACATGGTACACAAAGCTCTGTCATCCAAAAATTTGCTCCCACTACCACCAGCAGCAGCATCTACTATCTGAAGCAGCTACTTCACTCTGCCCAGTGGTAGGGCTGGCTCTGGGGCTTTTAGAGTCACAAAGAAGTCTCTCCACATTGAAAATGACACATCATAGGAAACTGTTTTAGCCTAATCTTACCCCTGACATGTCAGTGTACTGTGGTAATGAAAAGAATGTTGTGTAGAATAACATGTGAGACCCCATCTACAATCTGAAATAGTACAATCTAGACAGAATTCCTCTGAGGCCAGAGACACAGAAATATATAGATACATCCATGAATGTATGTATAAAATACACCAGATACTTATAGACTATTTCAGAAACTCTCTCCTACTAGGCAAGGAGATAAGAATTGTCATGTAGACCTTAAAAATTGCCCTTGAGTCTTCATTTTTGCAGTATGAAGAAATATTGTTTGCAAGATGCATGAGTTAAGAAAAACCTAAATACAGTATATAATTAAAGGCCAAAAAAGTTGTTTTCCAGGTAAACTCTAATTCTAGCAATTACCCAGTAGTAATTCTGTTATCTTTTTGTCCCCCACCCCCCACACACAGAGGGAACGTGTGTCATTTGGAGCTACAACCCTTTGGGTAAAGTCCCATTGAAATCCATGAAACCGACCTTCAAATAAAAATGGTTAGAACTACACCACAAAAGTCTTACTGGAAGTGTTGTGTGTGTGACATATATACATACTGCAAAAATGCAGACTTTTGGTGTATCATGTGCACATTCAGAAACATCCTTTTTCTTTGTTTTAATTACAAATATAGATTATGTCTGTGAGGAACCTGTCTAGCAGAGGAATAACCTGATGAACCTATCCACATTACTGGTGTCTCTGTTACATCAATCTATGATATGAGGACCCAAAAAACCAATAACTGATATAAAGAATGCATGCAACTCCAGCACAAACAAATAATGCAAGGTAAATAAATGGCCCTTGTGCTGAACAGCTGTGCCCTCATTGTGGATTTTGCCAATAGGAGCTATTTTGCAGGGGGAAATCTCCCCACCCCTAAGACTTTAGGCATTTTTCTTTATTTTGAGCCATCAAAAATGGTCATAGGTGAAGACTAGGATGGAGAATGCTGAGGTCTTGTGGCCCACTGCAGATATTACCTAAGCTGCACAGAGAATGCCAGATTGAATCCACACTACATAAGGAGCCATTTATGAGCAGGAGGGTCCATGTGGGTCTACAGGGAGCTCTCAACAGAACATTTTATCTGTATGTGTGGAATAGTATTGTGCCATATTGGATAGGCCAACATGTTTACTCCTTTATATAAGGCATCCACCTCTAGATTTTCTATGAAAGATTCATCTGAAGCTGCTATTGTTTCACCTAGTCTAGTGCTGTTTAACCCAACTGGCAGGAGTTCTCTATGGTCTCAGGTACAGTCTCCTTGGTGGAAAGGTAGGATATAAACAGAATGAACAACTATTACTTTATATCTCTCTATTTTTGTATTGAATGACAAGGTTTTACATTGGCTTTTTGTAGCATCTGTTGCCAGTGCTGTTGCATCAACCTATCCAGTCAAGCTGCTAAAAAATCCTTTATTGGCTCAGTGCTGATGAAAAAGAGACTGGTCTTGATTGTGTTGCTGTAATATTGCATTGGTTTAGCAGTCATCACATCCCATGCTTAGTGTTGTCATAGTGACTTACAGGAATTGGACCTTGAATCCTCTTAAAATGAAAGTAATCCAGTTTTATTGGCTTGCGAGTACTAACAGTGGAGAAGACTTGAGAAAAAGGAAGAAATTAGATAAAGTTAATGGTTGCTTGCTAGCAATAAGAACATTGAAAATTCAGTTATTGTTAAGAAGAATTATATTTTGTAGAGCTCTAGTAAGCATTTGCCTACAGCAATTAGGCAAATGCTTTGATGAATGATTGAGTGAAAGGATGTACTGTAATGAACCCAAGGATGCCACACCAATGCTATTGTCCATCTGTCCATATGAGTGCACAGCAGAGCATTTTGATATGCTGCAAGGTCACAACATACCAATGGAGGAACATTAAAAAGCAGTGGAACAAGAAAGATGCGGACATGCACGCACGCACGCACACACACTCAGAGATGTTTTTCATTAGTAGTTGCCACAAGCCTTTGACACCTCAAGGCATATGGTAGCCGATATGGGTTAGTTAAATAATGTCAATTATGCTTTCAGCTTGATAAAACCATAAGCATTTTATATAACCTTGAGCAGCAATTACCACAAGGAGATTTGAAAAGCAAGCTAGCCTTGTCAATTAAATATCTACAAAAGAGAAAGCTCAATATGCTCATCATATTTAGAAGCCCAAAGTGAGTTTAATAACTAATGAAATGCCAGTTATGATGGGTAGGGAGTGGGTGGAGGGGCAGGGCCTGTATAATATAGGGACCATCAGTAGCAGCGTCTCAAGCAAATGGCAGGTTTCATTTCTCCAAACTCAGTTCATTCACTTTTCCCCATAGAACTTAGTGGGAGCCACTGGGAACCTAAGCTGGGTGCCCTACTGAACACCCGGGCTGTTGCATTTTGTGCCCTAGCTGCAGCTTTCAAACCAGGTGCAACAAAGGGCAGCCCCACACTGAGTGCATTACAGGAATCTAATTGTGAAGTATCGCTACCTAGGAACAGGTGCACTTGTTGGTAATGGGTTCTCTGAACCACTGAGGTCACCTGGGCCTCCAATGACAAAGCTGTATCTGCGGGCACCCCCAAGCTACATACCTGTTCCTTCAGGACAGCACAACCCTCATCCAGGTGAACAGATGAACAACCCAATTCTTGGACCTAGGAACTGTCCACCCATAGGACATCAGTCTTATCAGGATTTAGTTTAAATTAATTGGCCCCCATCCTGTCCACCACTGCATCCAAGCACCAGTTCACAACATGCATGGCCTCTCCTGACTCAGATGTTACAGAGAAATAGAGCTGAGTGTCACTAGCATACTGGTGATACTTTGCCTCGAAACTGTGCAGCTCTTTTGCTGAACTAATAACCACAGAAGTCTGGCTAAAAGTAACTGAATTATTACATTTAGAATTCAGTTCGTTGGTGCCACTCTCTAGGTAAGTGCACCTCTTGTTCCATTTTACCTAGCCTATTAAACCACCTGTCATTTGTTAGTCACAGATCAGTATGATTAGTTCAGAGGTTGCTAGCACTGAGCTATCATCAGCCCTGGCCTCCAACACACATTTATATAGTCTTGTTATAATATATATTATAAAGACTGCAGAGCTACATAATGACAGAGTATATAAATCAGCACACTACACTCCTTGGCCTAATCCACATCAAGCAGGATGTAGCACTATGAAAGTGGTATGAAAGTGGTATATGGTATGTGTCAATGGGCCCCAACAGGTGTCAGTGGACTTTAATACTGCTATAAAGCGGTAGTGTGGCTCCTACCTTTTATATACTGCTTTCATAGTGCAATATCCTGCTTGGTGTGGATTAGGCCCTTGTTATCCCAATACCTTCTTCATATTTTAAAGAAAATCAAAAATCTCTTTCACATACCCATGTACAGAGTAACAAAGAGGAAAGCGAACACTTCTGTGATATAAACAGGAGTTACCATTCTATAACCTCTAGATGGCAATGTGCTATGGCAGAATATTGCAATTACATAAGTGGGAAAATTCCTTTTCTTTCATTTTCAGAAATAACACCCCATAACACTAAAGAACCCATAAACACTAAAGAACCCATAAACAACTACGAGTAAGGAATCACAAATGCACAATAAATGCCTTGAGCAGAACAGCTGTCCAATAAAAGCAACCCACCCAAGAACCCAAGTACAAAGCAAAGGTGGCGGCTGAGCTCCAAAACACAAAAACATTATTTGAAAGCGAAATAAAGATGTCTCTGGAGGGCATTTTGCTTTGTAGCATGCCAGTCTCCCAATTTAATAATAATAATAATAATAATAATAATAATAAATTTTAAAAACTTAAGAAATGCAATAAAAATCAGGAAGGGTAGGGAGCCTGGTGGGTGCCAAGAGATGTGTTCATTGGAAACCCCAGGTCTAACACATTGGGAGGGGGCAATCCATTATTGTTTGGGAGAGAATTTATATCCCTATTAATTGAATGAATTGATGCCTTTCCTATCCCCTATCAGGTCCCTTTTATGAAGGCTCTAAATGAGCAAACATTTCACACCTCTCTCCCAGAATATGCGGAATATATTTCTGTTATTTTTACCTGCTGGGCTCACCTGTTCAGATCTTGTGCTGTTATCTGTTCTACAAAGTACTTCATTCACTCCAGTTTTCCCACTGAAGCACCATCATAGCATGAACTATGTTGGGCTAGCAGGCCATGGGAATTTGGTATCTTCTCTCCAGGTATGCATCAGGCATAGATTGAACCCTAAAACTCACCTGAGGGGGGAAGGACGTATGCTCCTGGAAATATTGGACCCTACTGTCATCATTTTTAAACATACCATAGCATCTGGAAAGCCTGTCGCTGTAATCAAATCCATTCCTGCTTGTTTTAGGCTACTTCTTTGCTGCCCCTGCCATGTCCCCCCCCCCCAGCAGCCACCTAGGTACAATTAATTGCAAGGCTGCCCCAGTCTGAACAAGCCAGCATTATTGTAGAATAAGCTCTGCCATCAGTAAGGAATGGTATATATCCTATTATAGCAAATCGTGCACAGGTTTGAAAACGATTACAAATTAAAATCTGAAATGTGGAATAACCCTAATGACTTCCAATTGTCAGAAAAGTGGGCAATAAAACTGAAGAGACCAGGATGACTTTCCAAGGCATTGCTTGAGTCTGGTACACCAGAGCCTCTTGGGATGACCATTCAGCTCCCCTAAAAGCCTTGCATTGTCAATTCACCTCTATAATAGGGCCCTGGATACACCTCGGGCGGCTGGCCAAGCGACCTCAAACTGAAAGCATTTTGTGATTCTCATTGGCAAACTGGGCAGAGGAGAAAGGCATGAAAACTTTGAACAGAAATGGAAAAAGGAGTCCCTGTGCACTTCTACATGCCCACTTTGGATTTATATTGCTGGGGCCAAGACAGGTCTCTTGACTTTGTAGCTGTGACTGAGCTGACATTCTTTTCAATATTATTTGATGAGAAGTGATTGTGATACGTCTTGTGTGCGTGTGTGTGCATGTATTTGAAAAATAATTAAAAGAGACAAGCGTCTTTCTAAAACTTTAGTTACTGTCACAGGGGTACAAAACATTGGGGAGGGCAATTCCCCCCACACACACACACACAAATCTCACCCCATCTTGCCTCGAACAGCAAGGAATTAGAGGCCTGTTTTTATTCTCCTCCTATGTCCAATCCATCCCTGTTTCATAAAGCTCAACAGATAGGCATGTAATTGTACTATTGCACTGTAAAACAAGGAGCTGAATATGAAACAGGAGTCAGAAATTGAAACCTTGTCAGTTAAGAGTGCTAGTGAATCATCATATGAAACAAATTGTTCTTTCTCCTTTCTTTTCCCCCCCTCAGTCCATTAGCTACACAGCTAGAAAGAATTGCTCTCCCAACACTTAGCATCTCCCAATATTCATTTAGCATTTCCCTGCCTGCAAACACAGGGACATTTACATTACAGGCTTAATGCATTCCTTTTGGGCCATGTTTTCATTTTTAACAGGAAGGGGAGGAAGTGGAGGGGGGGGAGGGAAACGCATGTTGTTTTGTGAAATGGACCATTTTGAGTACAACAGCTTTTACATAATATTGTGAATACAGAATTTTCTCTCTCCCCCTCCATTCCTAATTTTTTTGTAACTGAGGAGAGGCTGTAGATAATGGCAGAGTGTTTAACAATATTTCAGATACCAGAATGTCTAGGAAATGTCACCCATTCGGACTCTCTTGGGCTTTCAAAGAATGACATGGGGAAGAATGAAAACATACTGACCTTACCACAAAAAAACCTGATCAAAATGTCAGCCAACAGTTTAAAAGCCTTCCCATCTGCCAGCCAGGATGAAACCATTTCTTTAGACACATTATGCTCATGAGGACTGTTGATGTTGATATTTTAATGGTGTCCATTGTACATCTGCTGAACAAACTCATTTTGTAATTCCATAGTTTAAGTTCGGAAAATAAAATTACTTGCTTAGCAAACCTGAGAGCCTGTCTTATTGGAGCATGTCTTGGATATGAAAGGAGAATTTTTGAAAGAAGCCTATTGGGCGAGAAACTGTAAAAATGCAAGTTTCCTACCATCTGATCCAATCACTGCCACTTCCGTATGCTTACATATACACATCCAAACAATAGAAGAGGGGCATCACTATATCATCCTGCCCTGGTTCTCTATAGGAACATAGAAAGCTACCTTATACCTCATCAGCTAATAGACCCTTAGCTCAGTATCTTCCAGTGGAGGCTGGTGACTCTGATGTCAGTGGGGTGGTGAATCCACTCTGGGTTTCAGTCAGAACCAAGGAGCTATCCAAGGCACCTTGGATAGCTCCTTTAGAGTCCTGAGTGGTTTTGACTGAAACCCAGAGTGGATTACCCGTGAACATCCGTGAGTAGCCAGTACTGAGCATGCTATAAATTAGAGGTGTTCAGAGCGGACATTCTCTGCCCCGAAATTTGAAGTGGAGCTCCGTTGAGGCATTTCTCTGCCCCAATTTCTGGAGTGGGTCCCTCTCTCCACTCTGCCAGATAGTTTGATGAAAAAACACCCCATTTTTGGGTAAACAGTACATTCTCGTCAATGGGAATTAACAGAAATGCTCACAGCTCCCTCAGTTTTAAAGATAAACACATAAAAATTGGCAATGTGACAGATTTATAGAGCACTTTAGGCGTGCCAAGTTTGGAGCAGATCCCTACATGTAGTGATTTATAGGGAATTTTTAAAGTCCAAACTCAAATGTCCTCTCAGGCACCTCTCGTGCCTTGATCTGTACGGTGAGGGAGAGGGAAATGAAGCAGTGAGATAAAAGTGCTTAGTGCAATAATAAATAAGTAAATATATATTAATAAATGCCACCACAGCAGCACACAGCTTGCCCATCCTGAGAGAGGACAGGAAGCTTGCAGACAAGGAGGAGGAGGCACCCCTCCCCCACTGTCGGTCGGGCACACTGGAGCAAGTCGAATCAAGGCAACAACAGCTTCCCATGAGAGGCTCCATGGCTTGGAGGAAGAGGACCACAGTGAGGAGGAGGAGCCCTCCCCTGCGAAGCCCAGCCAGCCAATAGGAGCAACAAAGCAAGACAGCCAAATGGAAAAAAATCCCTCCCTCTTCCCTCTTTTTGCAAAGAAACACAATCATCTCTTTGCAATGCAACAGAAGATCTCGCAGATCTCTCTCTCTCTCCCCCCCTCTCCTAAATAAATTCAATAATATCTCACTTTACAACAAGCGCTATCTCAGTTTGCACTCTCTCTGACTGAAACAAATGCCGCAAGATGGAGAACCACAATGAGCACACAAAATCAAGGACTGTGAGAACAATTATTGTCATTCCGTCCCCAAACACTGCAATTGGAGAACTGAACACTGTCATGGACAGCACTGTGGCAATTCCTAATTGGTTAGCCACAGGTGTCAATAACAATTATTATAGCTACCCTACCCTACCCCACCCCATCCCTCCATGTTCCTGATTGGGAGGTTTTCCAATTAGACACACCACACATGCAAAACGGTCAAAGAATTTAGGAGATGTTAGAAGCTCCAATTGGGCATGTCTCCGCTCTAGTGACCAAACAAAGAGTGGAGGAAGGGGAGGAAACGATCTCGGAATCTCGACATAGGAATCTCAGAAGTTTCCGAGTTCAGGGACTTATGAGCAGTGATGGCACAGTCCATGGAATTAATTAAATGGGGAGGAAATCCTGCACACTCCTACTCAATATCTGCAATATAAAATGTTTATTAAGCACTTTCAACAGCCATGATTATTTAAAGCACATGCAAAACAAACAAACAACAACAAAATTCAAAAGCTCCCACTAAGTATAGGTCCTTGCCATGAAGTGCTTAGAATCTGAAGTTTGGCAGCAGGCAGAAATCAGAGGGAGGGGTAGGATGGGAGAGTCAAGAGTAACCGTGGATGAAAGCATGCAAATACAGCTGCAATGATTTAAGAGCATTGGAGCAAATTTTGTTGGAGGAACCTGAAGCCACACTATTCTTGGAGTGATATATCTTTTAACTTTTTATTCCTCAGCTATGTGTATTCCTTCAAGTGATAGACCTTTGGCTCGTACAACAGACATGTGACGATGAGGCATCAGGATGTCAAAATAACACAGCACTTATGACCCCCTTTATTATTTATTTAATTATTTAATTAATTAATTTCCATGCCACCCTATAGCCAAAGCTTTCTGGGCAATTTGCAACAATAAAACATAATGGTCAACTCTGAATTTTTACACATTAGGGTTTAGGTGAAGGATGGCTGCAATCCTGTTAACACTTACCTGGGAGTAAGCCTCATTGAACTCAGTGGGGCTTATGTCTGAGTAGACATATACAGGATTGTGCTGTCAGAACAGAACTAAGGAACAGTGCTGTGGTATGTGAGTCACACACATTTAAACTGGATTGGAATTAACTTTTTTTTATGTAAAAGGTTTTATTCCACAGTGCCTTTAATCTGTTCTAACTTCCTGCTGTGGCAATGTATTTTTAAACTGACCCAGTTTTATGCCCCTCTTGAGCTGCTGTTTTAATGATTTAATTGATGCATCGTATTTGTTTTTATCTCAGTATCGCATTTTTGTCTTTTTAAACTGGAAGCTGCCTTTTGGAGGTCAAAAGGCAGAGGAGAAATTCTCTAACATAAATAATATAATGTAAAATGTTGAAATGCTTGCTTCCCATGTACAGGAGCAATATAAAGTAGAAGAGTCTGCTTATAAACAAAAAGAAATGTAGGCTAGCTTCAGTTTAGGCTCAGTGTTAGGGTGACCAGATAAAATCCAGGTCAGGGCTCATGTAACTTTAACAGTTGTAGAGAAAAGGGAATTTCAGCCAGTGTCATTTGTATGCAATTAGTTCCTGGTGAAATTCCCTCTTCATCACAACTGTTAAAGGTGCAGGCACTATACTAGAGTGACCATATACAAAAGAAGGCAGGGCCCCTGCAACTTTAACAGTTGTGATGAAGAGGGAATTTCACCAGGAACTAATTGCATACAAATGACACTGGCTGAAATTCCCTTTTCTCTACAATGGTTAAAGTTACATGAGCCCTGACCTGGATTTTATCTGGTCAGCCTACTCAGTGTATCCTACCTGAGCCTCAGTGTAAGCTCAGGTTTAGGTCTTATAGAGCAGCTGATAAACTAAAGCTCAGAAACAGACTCATCACAATTTTGAAGAGTTTAGCTTAGCATTTAGTTTTTTTAAAAAATGAAAAGGACTCAGCACTTGCAAGCCACATCCCTTCCTAAAACAGATGCCCAGTATCAGTCCTCAGCTCCTTACATCCCCCACGACAGCCTGAACTGCATCCCTTCCCAAACCATTGACCCTTTATCTGTTGTCCCCTCCATCAATTCTATCATGCTCTATACTGGATATAAAATCTCCACTCCCAGGTGGCTCAATTGACCTACATTCCCACTCATTGGAAGTTAGTACAGACCAGTAGTCCAGCCACACCCTCCCTGGCTTTTCAAATGAGGCCCTGCAATCAGGTTGGCTGCAACGGTGGTTGGGCCAAGCTAGCTAAAGCTATATAAGGAGGCAGGCTTGCCTCCCTGTATAGCTCTGAGCACAAAGAGCCCCAGTGACCATAAATCAACACACAAGTTGATTTAGCATCAGGGTGAAGAGGCCGGGGCAGTCAACACTTCCTTCCCATCTCATGACAAGTAACTGTAAATAAATAAATATAAATGAATACCAATAAATAATTTCCCCCCTTCTCTTAGTAAACAACTTAGTTTTCCAGGTATACAATCCCAATAATAATCACAACATCAACAACAATAACACTATTAACAATAAAAACAGTTATGAAAGTAGAAAGCGTGCACGGGTGTGGGGGCTATCCAGTGTATTCCATTGAGAGCCATATGCATAGCTATCTGCCAGCAGGACAGAAGTCATAGGTGTGTGCTCAGTGCATTGAACTCCTGGTTCTCACAGAATAAGATCATTCCATTGCCAAGATTGCTGACCTGGAGAAGCTCAGAGAGACAGAGAGGTTGATGGACAAGGCTTTCATGGACCTCATAGCAGCATCCCAATTCCTGACAGTTCCTCTGCTGTCTCAGAGAAAGGGGTCTTGGAGAAGGATGGTATCATTCTAAGGAAGAAGGAAATGATCTCTTAGAAGGGATCCATTCCTTGGAAGCAAATATCCTCTTACACCAAAGATGTGCTTCCAGGGTCGGGGGGCTTGAGGTAGTGGAAGATTTGATTTAGATTTGATTATTAGACACATAGACAGCTGGGTTTGTGATGGGTGTATAGACCCCATGGCAAATTGCCTGGTGCCAATATTGTAGATATCACGTGATGTCTAGGTAGCTTTGTACACAGTACTGGATGGAGTCAATGGTTATGGTCAATGTGAATATCAATGATGTGGGAAAATGTAGTTATGTTGTCCTGAAAACCAAATTTAGTTGCTAGGTAGAAGGCTGAAATCCAGGACTACTAAGGTGGCTTTCTCTGAAATGCTATCCATGTTGCATGGTATGGAGAACATGGATAGGGAACTTGGGGTCATCCTATCAACCTGATCGGTTGGAGATTCCAGACAGATAAAAGGACTTCTTCACACAGTGCATAGTTAAACTATAAAATTCATTTCTACAAGATACTTCTTGTACATGGCCATCAATTTGGATGGCTTTTTAAAGGGGATTGGACAACTTCATGGGGGATAAGGCTATTGATAGCTACTAGTCCTGGTGACTATGTGCTACCTCCACAGTATGCCTATGTACACCAGTTGCTGGGGAACATTGGTGGAGGGTGCTGTTGCACTCATGTCCTGCTTGTGGGTTTCCCTTGGGCAACAGGTTGGCCACTTTGTGAACACAATGCTGGACAAGATGATCCAGCACGGTTCTTCTTATGTTCAGATGTTCTTATGTATCCTTTGTAGATTTCAGCAAACAAGTTACGACTCAAATGGAAAGCTTCCTTGTAACCAAAACAGAACTGCAACAGCAGAATCAAGAACCCCTATTTCAAGCCAGTTTTAATTTAATTGATTGGCCTTCACAATTAAATGCATAGTGGAATATGTGCTGCCCTTGCAAGGCTGAACTTTAAATTTTAAGTGCATGTCTGATTTGAGAAGCTTGTACCTTCATAGTTCCATAGATAATGATCAATCAGATATAATTATCAGAAGGGAATTCATCCAAATTGATTCCCAGGAACAAATTCTGCTGTGCAGGCATATTCACTGTGTTCTTAGCCTTAGACACATTTACCAATAATTGGTCTCATTAGCTATTCATTGGAATCAGGGAGCTTGTATACAAAAGGGGGGAAAGAAGCAGCATTCACTAGTTTGCAAATGCTAAGGATGGATAATGCCCCTGATTCAGCATGGTTCTGGGTCTCTGCTAATTAGCAAGAGTTAATAGAATAAAGTGACCACAGGAATGCCTTCAGGGAGATGACTGCCAGGGATTTCCACATATTCAGTAGGAGTATACATTTTCATTGCCTGTGAAAGTGGGGCAGGGGAGGGGGAGAATTAAACCATAAGTGAATTAGCTAATTCATCTGAACCATCATGCTCTCAAATTATAGAATTTGTGCAGGAATCTTCTTTAAATGTTCCAAACCTTATCCTATCCAGTTTCAATGAAAGATGCTTCCATGTTAGGTGTTAACTCTAGAATAGCCTTCTCCAATCTGGGACCCTCCAGACTGCAACTCCCATCATTCCCAGTCAGCATGGCAGTACCAGCTAATGGGAAGTGACAATGAGAGAAAGTTATTGCCTTCATGTCGTGCTTGTGGGCTTACCAGAGGCATGTGATTGACTACTGAACAAAACAGGATGTTGAACTAGATAGGCCTTTCGCCCAATCCAGCATGGTTTATGGAGAACATGTGCACTTGATTCTGAACAGCTCATAGCGTTTTAGGTGCTCTAACTGCTAGGGAAATAGCCTCTTTCCTCCCCCATGTGACAACTGAATGGCCACCATGTTTGGGTGTGTAAGGAGCCTTCTCTAAGTGATAGTGGGCATTTGAACCAGGGGAATCCTGAGACTAGAACATAACCTAGTGTTTTATCTGGGGCTAGGACCTGGACTTACACCTCTTTCAGCAGACAATATTAAACCTCTGCATTGGCTACACCTGAAATGGCCATCTTGGTGATGGCTCCCCAATTGTGGAATGCTCTCCAAACTGAGATCTGCCTGGTGCAAACATTGTTATCCTTTTGGCACCAAGTTAAAACTTTCCTCTACCCCCAGGCATTTGACAGGATATGATAAGTTTTTAACTGTCCTGGGATGTTTATTGTTGGATGCTTTTTGTTGGATGCTTTAAATGGTTTTGTATCTAAATGGTCTTTTATAAACTGCCCAGAGAGATTGGTTATTGGATGGTATAGAAACATTGATGATCAGATCATGATTATCATGATCATCATCATCAGGAAAAGCAGGAACCTAGCTTAGCCTGACCTGGTCTACAACTCAGTAGGTCTTCTGCCTGCAGCATTTCAACATCTTCCAGTCCCCAGCAGTGATTCAGGGTACCAATCTACAAGCAAACGGAATGAGAAGCACTTTCTGGTTTTATCCGAATTATTATGAAATTGGCTTTGGTCCATCAGCAGCAAGAAAAGCAGAGTATACACTTACTAAAAACCTGCTTTCATGGGTCACATAGTGCTTGAAACTGCCATTGGGGGGGGGGGTTGGGGGGTGCTCAGCAAATGAGAGAGTCGTTTCCCACCCCTGTCCATGTTCCCCAACTCAGGAAAGTTTACTGGGAGTGCTGAATGAAGTCCCTGTAGTTTACCCCACATCTCTTCCCTTTCATCCAGCACTGTAATATTGTAAAAGATTAAAAGGCTGCTGCTACAATATTATGACCAGTAAACCGAGGCCACAATCTCAATGTGGGTATCAGCTATTGCACTATTTTGAATGCTTAGAACAGTACTGCTGTGATATTGACCCTGTTCAAATGACATTCTAATCCATGGCGGTTAAGCATTTTGAGCTAAACATTATGGGTTAGCATGTCATGTGAACCATGACTCAATGTGTTATGTGGACCTTCCCTAGCCATGGTGGCTACATAACCATGGTTTAAACATGCTCACTGACCATTTGCTGCAAAAGGGTTAGCTGCCTAATCATGGCTTAGCGTGTTCTCTGAACAGGCCCATTATGACTGGGAAGCAGAGGACACTTATTATCAATGGAGTGGCCCCATCCCTTGACCAGGTCACTGCCAAGTTACAGAAATAGGCACGCCCAAGATTTAATGTGGGGGAAATGGGGCACCCTGCAGTGGAACCGCTCAGGAATCGCATTTAAGGAAAAAAGATGAACTAAAAGGACTTTCCAAAAATGTGCCTTTTCCAGAGGAAAGCTGCAGGATTGCTGCAGATTGGCAGCAACATCATCTGTTGCGAACAACCCTGATGTGCTCTCCCTCCACCATGTAGATTGCCTCAGGGTCACTTGTTGCTTTGGAAACACATCCTCCAGGTATAGATTCAAGAATGATCCTCACAATCCCAGTCTGGCCCTGTCACCAGTGTATAGAGCAGGACAGGCACAACTTCCACAGCGGAGGACTGACAAAAGAAATTAATCCTCCCTGGGGTCTCTGAGACCCCTGTTTTATATGTTGATTTCATCCAACACTGAGTGAAAGCTTCAACCAACTGCAGGCTCTTAAACACCCCAGGCATTCCCTAATCACTTACTACAACACGCAAGAGACTATGCTTGTGGATTTTGTTAAGGGTCTCTTATATTTCCCTCAGTAGTATAATGGCCATACTTGCTGTCAAAATTATGCAAATGAGGCCACGTGACCGGAAGTGATGTCACCACCTGTCAAAACAAAACCATGTGACCGGAAGTGATGTCCCCACCTGTCAAAACAAAAACCCGTGGCCGGAACCAGAACTGACGTAGGTATACAACCCCCCCTTAGTGGCCAGAACTGGAAGTGAAGTAGGTAAACAAACCCCAAGTGGACGGAACCAGTAGTGACGTATATATACAAACCCCCATGTGGCCGGAACCGGTAGTGAAGTAGGTAAACAAACCCAGGTGGCCGGAAATGGTCCAACAGTAACATGGGTCCCTCTGGGTGACAAAGCCTGTAGGAACATGCCCAGGCATGTCTCCCCACAGCCCCTCACCAGTTGGCTAAGGAATAGCTCGTGACCTGCCCCGGCCAATAGGAAGAGGTTTCAGAGCCCCCAACACTAGGACAGAGCGTGCTGTGCTTTTCAGACAGCCAGGGCAAGCCCGTTGGTAACAGGTGCTGGTTTTTGGAAGAACATGGAATCCCCCAGCGCCCCAATGAGGCCTATGGAATTTTCTACCCTGCTGGCACCAGTCCAGCCTAAACCCAGAAAGAAGGGTACGATTCGGTCTTTATCGTATCCACCAGATCCTCAGAATAGTTCTGCTGCAGCCAAGAGCAAACCATTATCTGTGGGGTCTTGTGGTTTTTCTTTTCCACTGGCACCCTTGAAGCTCCAACCTAGAAAGCTGAATACAGGACAGGATTCTGTCCCTGAAACGGCATCAGGGTTCGATTGGAGAATGGATTGTGCCGATCAGTGGGGTGATACAGTATCAGGGGTCAATTGGAGAATGAATTATACCGATCAGTGGCCTGATACATTGTGTGATTTGAACAAGCTGATGCTAAAGAAAGAGCTTATGGCTACTTCCGACAGCCTTGGGGAGTTCACCAGCATCACTGAGGAGGCGGATGGGGGAGTACTTAGGAAACTGGCCAGCCTGTCTATAGAGAAAATGGAGCTTGGAGATCCTGACACAGCCGGTTCTACTTACCAGTCACCCCTGGAGACTCTGGAAGAGGAGATGGAGGTTATGACCGAGAAAGGAGGCGCACAGGTAAGTATTTTATATATTAAATTTGTTATTACTAATGTGTCAAGGGTGATTGTTGATTACTAAAAATCTTGTCTTTATTTTACATAGGAGTGTTGTATGTGTGTTGCTCTTGAGAACTTGAACATTGAGACTTCACGGGCTGTCAACTTTACCTGCATTTTGTGTATTTCTCCAGACATGGACATTGAAAAATAGTTATAAAAAGTTTCTGTTGTTATTTGCACCAATGAAAACATTTTGTTGTAAACTTCTGCCTCCATTCTTGTGTTAACCTACACGCTGCATATCCACTAAGTCAGCTTGCCACTGGGCATCCGTTCCAGACACAATCGTTTTGTTTCTTTTAAAATGGAGTCTGACAGGCCTATGCAGCATGTAAGCATCCTGGTCTGAAAGCCATGAGATAACCTGCTTTTTAGTCACCTTTTCACTCTGCTTTTTGGCCTCCTGAAATAGGGGGTCCACACCTCCAAAGCTCCCAGCCTTCCCAGGGGTATAATAAATATTCCTTAGGATCTCTTCAAGATCTGCCATATTGTAGGTTAACACAAGAATGGAGGCGAAAGTTTACAACAAAATGTTTTTATTGGTGCAAATAACAACAGAAACTTTTTATTATAATAATAATATAATAATAATAATATTTATTTGTAACCCGCCTCTCCCTCCGGATCGAGGCGGGGAACAACAACAATATAAACACAAAAATTCACAACAGTTAAAAATTTTAAAAACAAGAGAACAACACAACATTAAAAATATCCTAAATATCCTAATCAACAATCACCCTGGACACACTAGTAACAACAAATTTAATATATAAAATACTTATTGGTCATAACCTCCATCTCCTCTTCCAGAGTCTCCAGGGGTGACTGGTAAGTAGAACCGGCTGTGTCAGGATCTCCAAGCTCCATTTTCTCTATAGACAGGCTGGCCAGTTTCCTAAGTACTCCCCCATCCGCCTCCTCAGTGATGCTGGTGAACTCCCCAAGGCTGTCGGAAGTAGCCATTAGCTCTTTCTTTAGCATCAGCTTGTTCAAATCACACAATGAATCAGGTATAATTCATTCTCCACTCGACCCCTGATACTGTATCACCCCACTGATTGGCACAATCCATTCTCCAATCAAACCCTGATGCCGTTTCAGGGACAGAATCCTGTCCTGTATTCAGCTTTCTAGGTTGGAGCTTCAAGGGTGCCAGTGGAAAAGAAAAACCACAAGACCCCACAGATAATGGTTTGCTCTTGGCTGCAGCAGAACTATTCTGAGGATCTGGTGGATATGATAAAGACCGAATCGTACCCTTCTTTCTGGGTTTAGGCCGGACTGGTGCCAGTTGGGTAGAAAATTCCATAGGCCTCATTGGGGTGCTGGGGGCTTCCATGTTCTTCCAAAAACCAGCAACTGTTACCAACGGGCTTGCCCTGGCTGTCTGAAAAGCACAGCACGCTCTGTCCTAGTGTTGGGGGCTCTGAAACCTCTTACTATTGGCCGGGAGTAGGTCATGAGCTATTCCTTAGCCAACCGGTGAGGGGCTGTGGGGAGACATGCCTGGGCATGTTCTTACAGGCCGTGTCACCCAGAGGGGCCCATATTACTGTTGGACTGTTTCTGGCCACCTGGGGTTTGTTTACCTACTTCACTAATGGTTCCAGCCCCCTGGGGTTTGTTTACCTACTTCACTACCGGTTCTGGCCACATGGGGTTTGTATATATACGTCACTACCAGTTCCGTCCACTTGGGGTTTGGTTTACCTACTTCACTTCTGGTTCTGGCCACAAAGGGGGGGGGGGGTTGTATACCTACGTCACGTCCGGTTCCGGCCACTTCCAGTCACGTGTTTTTGTTTTGACAGGTGGTGATGTCACTTCCGGTCACGTGGGGTTTGTTTACCTACATCACTTTCGGTCACGTGATTTTGTTTTGACTGGTGGTGATGTCACTTCCGGTCATGTGGTGTTTGTTTACTTCCGGTCACGTGGCCTCATTTGCATAATTTTGACAGCAAGTAGGATCATTATACTACTTCCCTCCATAGTTCCAGCACTGAAATGAACTGGGAGCCAAGTGGCATATTCTGCATTCATGGCTTCTTTAAATAAAAGAAGCAAAATGTTGTGCACCATCCCTTTGTTTGCAAATGCAAGCAGTTCTACATCCTTTCAATAATAGGTCTCAGAATGCTGCAGCTCATTTTTAGACTTTGTATGGCTGTAAACATTGCAATCCTTCACATTCATTAAGCTCAGGACCATTTACTCTTTGCAAGCAAAGCAAGTGCCTTCCTATATCTCATACCCGTAAAGCATCCATTCTGAGTTACGCAGTAAATAAATGAGTCTGCACCAGAAACCCAATTTCCAGAGTCCAGATCACTAAAGCTAAGTGAAACACCTTAGATAAATGTAACCTATTTCCAAAGGAATGAGAGTGCAATTTGATAACTGTCGATAATGCCCTCGTTATGCCAAATGAGTTTGTCAACCAAGAAGACTGCAAGATGGTTGATCTTAATTTGTTAATAAAAACTCTAAAGAGGTATTGCAACTAAGATGAAACTACCTGAGTCATAGAGGTGCAGGACACTTTTTGAAAGCAAGGTTTCTTTGAGACCTGTATACTCACCACTTTTAGGATGGATTATTTTTTTCGAAGGGCCCCTGGATAAAGCTTGATATTTTGGGATGGGATGGTTTTGATCCCCACATCTCAAATGTGTGGGGTGTGACAACCCTTGCTACACTTCCTCGAATCCACAAGGCTAAGAAATGAATAGGTCAAGACCAGGGCACAGCAATTGGTCTGCCCTCCTGACTTCCTGCAGTGAGTGCTTGCATCATGTTCTGCCTGTCTTTGCCTGGCATAATATCATAGAGATGGGAAAGACCTTGGTGGTCTTCTAGTCCAACCTCCTGCTCAGTGCAGGATCTACCATACAGGATGCACCTATAGCACCACTGACAGATGACCAGCCAGCTTCTGCTTAAACCCTTCCAGAGAAGGAGAGCCTATCACAGCCTGAAGCAGTTCCTATGACAAATAGCTCTTACCATTAAAATTATTTCCTTACAATTTTCATCCACTGGTTCTAGTACTAATGATGGGAAGAACAGAAGGAGGGGGGAATCTGCTCTCTTTCCAATATTCTGTAACACCCAGCCTCAAGGACCAAACTAGACATTATGAGAGAAGCCCAAGTCCCTCGTAACACTAATGTAGGGTGACCAGACGTCCGGATCCCCCTGGACAAGTCTGGAAAAAGGGGGCCAAATTTGAGTCCGGGGGGGAAATTTCAAAATATCCCCCAAAGTTTGAAAAAATTGGGCCTCTCCCATGCCATCCGGGCCTTGTTCTTGGCTAGTGTGGTTGTGCTGGCCAAGAACAAGGCCCAGATCAGCCGGGGAAGAGGCTGGAATGACGCACGCCCGCACTTCCAGGTGCGCGTCATTCCGGCCTCCTCCCCTCTGCCATCCAGGCCTTGTTCTTGGCTAGTGTGGTTGCGCTGGCCAAGAACAAGGCCCAGATCGGCCGGGAAAGAGGCCGGAATGACGCACGCCCGCACTTCCGGGTGCGCGTCATTCCGGCCTCCTCCCCTCCACCATCCAGGCCTTGTTCTTGGCTAGTGTGGTTGCAGAGGAGAAGGAGGAGAAGAAGAAGACAGATGGAGGAGGAGGAGGAGGAGAAGAAAACAGACGGAGAAGAAGAAGAAGACAGACGGAGGAGGAGGAGGAGGAGAAGAAGAAGACAGACGAGGAGGAGGAGGAGGAGGAGGAGGAGGAGGAGGAGACAGAGGAGAAGGAGAAGAAGAAGATGACAGATGGAGGAGAAGACAGATGGAGGAGGAGGAGGAGGAGGAGGAGACAGACGGAGGAGGAGGAGGAGGAGAAGAAGACAGATGGAGGAGGAGGAGGAGGAGGAGGAGACAGACGGAGGAGGAGACAGATGGAGGAGGAGGAGGAGGAGACAGATGGAGGAGGAGGAGAAGACAGATGGAGGAGGAGGAGGAGGAGAAAACAGACGGAGGAGAAGAAGACAGACGGAGGAGGAGGAGGAGGAGGAGACAGATGGAGGAGGAGGAGGAGACAGATGGAGGAGGAGGAGAAGACAGATGGAGGAGGAGGAGGAGGAGGAGGAGGAGGAGAAAACAGACGGAGGAGGAGGAGGAGGAGGAGACAGACAGAGGAGGAGGAGGAGGAGGAGGAGACAGACAGACAGACAGACAGACAGAGGAGGAGGAGGAGGAGAAGACAGAGGAGGAGGAGGAGGAGGAGGAGGAGAAGACAGAGGAGGAGGAGGAGGAGGAGGAGGAGGAGGAGAAGAAGAAGAAGAAGAAGAAGAAGGAAAAGAAGAAGAAGAAGAAGAAGAAGAAGAAGAAGAAGAAGAAGAAGAAGAAGAAGAAGAAGAAGAGACGGAGGAGAAGGAGGAGGAGGAGGAGGAGAAGAAGACAGACGGAGGAGGAGGAGGAGGAGGAGAAGAAGAAGAAGAAGAAGAAGAAGAAGAAGAAGAAGAAGAAGGCGGACAAAGGAAGAGAAGGAGGCAGAGGAGGAGAGAAAAGAAGGAAGCGGCACCAACAGCAACAGAAGAGGAACCAGCGGGAGCAGCACCGACATTCAGCAGAAAAGTGGTGGCGGCAGCGGAGAACGACTGGCAGCGGCGGCAGACCAGCATCAGAAGAAGGTATGTGGCGGCGGCACTCATAAGCCCTTACCAGCCCTGTTCCCTTCCCTCCTAGACAGAAATGAGACGTAGTTAGTAAAGGATTTATTTTATTTACACCTGCCTTTCCATTAAGAATAATACTAAAGATTGCTTGGATTTTACATTGCCAATGTTTTCCAACAGATGTGAAGAATCTGGGAGTAAGCTTTATTGAAATCAAGCTTAATTGAAATCAATGGGACTTAATTCTGAGGTTTCTTTAGACAGTTTTCTTTGGATCCCTGAATGGGATTTCTGTTCTCTGCACACTGATGCAGTGTAAATTCAGGAGGTATTTGGATAAAAGGAGGGAAAAATTCTTGTCCAGCATTGTGATAATGGGCATCTGTTCTGTTCTGACTTGTTTACGTGGCTAATGAACCTGAGGTGTAATAACACATTTTTAGATTAGTTTCTCACTGATAAACCAGAAGTTATTATTACTGCTCTAGCACCAGAAATGTAGCAGTTGTGCAATGTGGAATTGAAATAATTCATTTTAAGATATAAAGGGGGCTGTATGACCATTACATCCAGCATCCAAAATTGCTTAACACCATTGCAAGCTGGTGTCTGACTGGGCAGGGAGAGGCACCCAGCAGCCAAACACTGCATTTTGCCATTGTAGACTGTGAGGCTTCTGGCCAGGGGTGAGCAGGTATACTGGCTGCTGTCATGTTTAATGGAGTGCCAGAGGTCTTCCTCACCTGTTGCTTTTTCCAAGCTGGCCCAGGTCCCTTATCTGGGATAGGGGGACAGAAGTGGTTTTGCTTCCAAAAAGGGATGTGAGCAGCAATGTCTGGACTAAGGGGCAAGGTAATATGTGAGTGCATAGGGTGGCTTGTTTGAGTATGTCTGAAAACATCTTTCTGAAGTGCACCTGCTGGTTGCATGATCCATGAGGCCAGGCTCTGGTGGGTGCATTGTCCTCCTTGACAGCAGGGGCTTGCACTTGCTAGAGAAAGATGAACAGATGTGAAGAAGCAGAGGGACCTCTTGTTCTTTTGTGTTTGAAAGCCACAAAGTGTCTTGTGGCATCTTGAAGATTCACAAATTATGCGAACTATATTCATCTTGTGTGTGACAGACAACTTGCTCCACAACTGCAGAAACTCCCCCCTCCTAATTCTGTCAATGATCCTGTTTTGTGTTTGTAATTACATTTATGTTAACACTTTAGGATTGCAGGCCCTACTGCAGTCAGTGGGACTTACTTCTGAGTAGACATGTTTAACGTTGCACTGTTCAACTTGCTTAAATTCTATCACAGTGAAGATTTATCATGAACAGCAATAAAATACTAATGGCCCTGTAAGCACCTGCAATCCTATATTCATTTATCTGGGAATAAGCTTTATTGAAATCAATGGGACTTTGGGCAGTTTTCTTTGGGCAGAGCACTCTCTGATTAGAATTTCTGTTCTTTACACACTCAGAACAGAATTTCCAAATATGTCTTGAATCCAAATATTCAATAAAAGATGGAAAGGATCCTTGTCTTGCATTGTGATAATTTCTCATTGATAAGCAGAAGTTGAAACAAGTTAAGAGGTGGTAATTTTGTTCCATAGCTAATGCTTGCAGGGTAATTGTATTTTATACTCTTTTTGAATGCCAGGTTGCTAGTTTGTTGTACTAGATTTTTCTGCACCTGTTCAGTGGTAGCAGTATGCTGAATCTGTGAGTATGGGTATGAGAAAGATGATGGGGAAAGAGTGTTAAATGTTAGGAAAGGTGAGACTATGGTCATCCAGTGAAGGATTTGCAGTCAGGAAAGATATCTGAGTGAAGGAGAGAATGTATCACACAGAATATAGCAAAAGCTTCAAAGTATAGCAAAAGTACAGCAAAAGCTACAAAAGTAGGAGTGAGTGAAGTTAATTTCAAATACATAGAATGTTTCACTTCTTCTTTATTTCAGTTATTTTAATGTTAAGATGTTATGTAGAACAGGTTTTTCTTAATTGTGTGCTGTGAAATCAGACATGTGTCCAGGGCCATGTTTGGGTGGGCATGCCCCCTTGGGGGCTGGACATGTTTGGGTGGGCACGCTCACTTTGGGGTGGCCATGTTGTCCTCCTTTTTGGTTTCCAAAATATGGTCACCCTACACTAATGTTGCGTTAGAAGTAGCTGCTGCGCTGAATCAGTAGACAGGATTGGATGTTTAACACTTCTACTGTCTGCCATTATTCTGTGCAATCCCACCCCACCCACCCCCACAACAGAGAAATGACAGTATCCACTGCAAGACTACTGCTAATGTAAATAACATTGCACTAGCATAAATGACCTCTAACACAATGCTAATACCAGTCAGGCTAGCAAGCACTGTTGTAATTAGGGATGTGCACTGGATCGGACCCGATCCACGATCCGAGTCCGGTCCAGTGGGAAATCGGATAAATTATCCGATTTCCGATCCCGCAGCTGGATCGGCCGATCCAATCCGAACCGGTCCGAAAAAGCTCCGAACCGGTTCGGCGGATCGGCGGATCGGCGGGCGCCCACTGGCGCCCACCGCCGCTTCCATTGGCGGGCGCCAGCGGGCGCCCGCCGATGAAAGTGGACAGCGGGGGGGGGGAGGAGGGGGGCACTTACCTTCTCCGGCGCCGGCGGCTACTACCAGCGGGCTCCGCGGCCTACTCTCGAGTAGCGCGCCGGGTGATGACATCACCCGGCGCGCCACCCTGGAGCAGGCCGCGGAGCCTGCTGGTAGTAGTAGGCGCCGGCGCCGGACGGGAGCCACCGGGCCGGGAAGGTAAGGAGGGGGTGCGTGGAGGGGAGGAGGGGGCGCGCGGAGGGGGGAGGGGGGCCCTTACCTTTCCGGCCCGGCGGCTCCCGTCCGGCGCCGGCGCCTACTACTCCCAGCAGGCTCCGCGGCCTGCTCTAGGATGGCGCGCCGGGTGATGTCATCACCCGGCGCGCTACTCTAGAGTAGGCCGCGGAGCCTGCTGGAAGTAGTAGGCGCCGGCGCCGGACGGGAGCCGCCGGGCCGGAAAGGTAAGGAGGGGGTGCGTGGAGGGGAGGAGGGGGCGCGCGGAGGGGGGAGGGGGGCCCTTACCTGCCCGGCCCGGCGGCTCCCGTCCGGCGCCGGCGCCTACTACTACCAGCAGGCTCCGCGGCCTGCTCCAGGGTGGCGCGCCGGGTGATGTCATCACCCGGCGCGCTACTCGAGAGTAGGCCGCGGAGCCCGCTGGTAGTAGCCGCCGGCGCCGGACGGGCCGAGAAGGTAAGTGGTGGGGAAGGGGGCTTACCCCCCCCCCCCCGGAGCCGTCCGCTTCTATCCGCTGGCGCCCGCGGGCGCCAGCGGATGGAAGCGGGCGGCCCCAGGGGGGGTAGGGAGCGCGGGGGAGGGGGTTTACCTGCCGGGGCCGTCCACAGCGGACGGCCCCGGGGGGGGGGAGGGAGTTAGGCCCCCCCTTACCGACCCGCCGCCATTTTTTCCTCATAGACTTGCATTGCAATGCAAGTCTATGGGGAAAAAAATGGCGGCCGATCCAAAAATTTACGATTTTTGGGTCGGGATCGGACTCGATCCGGTCCGGGGGGCCTCCGATTTTGTCCGAACCGGTCCGGGACAAAATTGGAGGTCCCGATCCGGGTCCCGATCCGATCCGGGGGGTCCGTGCACACCCCTAGTTGTAATTATACTAGAGGTTGTTTATGCTAACCCAATGTAATTTATGTTAGGTGTAGGATATTACTCAGGGTTTTGCTCCAATGGAATTCAAAGAGAAAGCAAACCCAGCTAAGAGATAAATAGCCTCAGCAGGGGGAATAGCTTGCAAAGGAGATGCAGGAAGGGTTAAGTACCACATATAACCCCCAGTCTTCCTGTCCTGCTATGGCTCGGTCCAGCTCAGCCCTGGAGCCATCTATGGGGCAAATCTGTTTAGCAAAGTCAGCAGGAAGGCAAAAGGTCAGGAACACAGTTTCATCAGTCAGCAAAAGGACCTTTCAAAGCAGAGTCTTACCAAGGGTCTAGAGATCACCAACACAAAAGAACAATCCAAGAAGTAGCAAGGTTAAACGTTCCAAGATGCTGGGAGCTGAAATAAGGATATTACTCTTGCAGTTCTCAACTAAAGGCCTATACAGCCAAGTCTCCCAGCCCACACCCAGGTACAGCTGCAAGTCATTAGTGTAAGCTGCAGAGCCTCACTACTTCTGAAAAGACCCTTGCTCTCAAGTAGACCTTTACTCATGAGGAGTCAAATTATTTGGCATCCCTTTCTGGCTGGATGGCATTAGGATTTAGGTATATTAAAAAGAGAGGAATGGCTCTACCAACAATCTTAGCAGCAGGAGAGGCTTGGAATGCAATGGCTCATCAGCTACAGTTTGAGCCATATTCTCATGCTAAACTTGCTTTATGGGAGAATCCAGTTTTGAAAATAGAGAGATGACCTTTTATGTGGAGGAGTTGGGCTGACAATGGAATTTATACTTCCGATCAGCTAATAGGTGTGGGTGATGAATTCCTACAATTTTTAGTATGGCAGATTAGATATCATTTATCATCTAGTACTGGTTGGCAGTTTAGTCAGCTTCAGCATTTGTAGGAGTCTATATACGGCCCATCAGCAATGAGTACTTCTGCGCCTTCTGCATTGTTGGAGGAATTAATTGGTTCCTTACAGAAAGCTAAGCCTACAATAGCTGCCTATAAAAGTATTTTAGAATGTAGTAAAGTATATATTCAGAAGGTCAGAGATGAATGGAATAAGGAATTGGAAGGCTCTATGCAGTTTAATCAATGGAAAGTTGCCGTAGCTTCCATAGGTACTATTTCTGTAGATTTCAAATTGAGATTGATTCAACAAATGTTGATGTTTCATGTATACTGGAAGCCACAGAGGCTTGCTAAGAAGAAACTGCGAGCTCTGCTAGATGCTGGCGATATAATGCCTCATTGAGGGAGATGATGTAGGTATGCCCTGCAGTGGCTTCTTTTTGGTTGGAAGTCATTGTTAGTATAAATTTTGTTCTTAAAAAATTGGTGATACTAGCAAATATACATGCACTTTTAAATTACATCCCTGTGATGTGGGATTAAAAAATGGATACCAAGAGCCTTTATAATCCAAGTTTGGAATCCCATCACTATGCATCACTATGCATCAATAGAATGAAGATCTTACTGCTCTTGCTATGATAGAGTGAGTGTATCTCCTACAACCCTCAAAGTCATGTGGATGCTTATTTAGGTAGATGGATTGTTTATATTAATATATATATTTGAAATGTTAATCCTTCCCCTCCTTCTTTGTGCTTTTCTTTCTTTCTTTCTTTCCTTCCTTCCTTCTTTTTTCTTTTCCCTATATCAAAGGAGATTATTGTATATTGATATGTTCCATGATATGAATTTTGTTCCCTTCCCCCTTTTTGTTTTTGTCTTTTCTTGTTACCATTGTGTTGCAAATAAAAGATATAAAAAGAAGAAAAAAGATCTCGCAGCATACACCGAAGTACAGCTGCAAGCCATCAGTCCAAGCTTCAGAGTTTCCCTACTTCTGAGGAGAACCTTGCTCTCAAGAAGACTGGTTGCTTTGGGCCTTGCAGAGCATGCTTCACCTTTGAGTTGCGGCCTATGTCTCCACCTTTGGGCGTTGACGCTCTCTCGGACTGGCCAATTGTTAGCCTTTTCATCTAGTACATTCCTCCGGGCCCCTGTCCATGGATTCCTCAGGTTCCACCACTGTTAAAGAGCCTACAGATGCCGGAGATGTTGTAATTTCCCTACAGATGCTGGAGGGGCCTGGGGTGGCATTAACATGCCACATGGTCCTCAGACCCAGGCTCTTTGTTTGAAGAGTCACCCTGATCAGGGTCAGACCTAACATGTCTCCTGCTCCAAACTCCCACACACACATATTCCCATTACAGTGGTAAATGTAGGCTTGGGACAATGCATTAGCCAAGATAATCATCCAATTTGGCCTTAATAAGATGGCAATCTGGATGAATCCTACACTGAACATCACAAACCATTTGAATAAGGAAAGGTAAGCAATCGTCTCTCAACATCCCATAACATTTCCTTTATTTTAATTGTGTCTCCTTTTATAAAATTAAACCATTGCATTAAGCACACTTTAGTAACAGGAAACCTTTATCCTTTCACAGTGGTCCATTTCAGAGATAGCATTATATCTTCACAGGAGAAGTTGACTTCATTAATCCTCAACTGTCTGTGAGATTTCAACAGCTGGTCTCTAATCCATTCTAAGATTTACTGCTTAAGTCTACGCAATTAAGATGTGCTGCTTCTTTGAACAAAACAAAACAAAAGCTGTGGACACTTTCAGAATAGCTTAGAATAAATACTGACATTATAATGATTAGTACAGCTTTCTCTGCACAGTGCTAATAAAATGGGAGAATGTGTCAAGAAGAGCCCATTGCAGTAGTACTCGGAGTGGAGGCCGGTCACTGCCTAGTCAAGATTTTTTTTTTTTGCTTTCGATTACCTGGTGAAGGCAAGTTTATTCTGTTATTTCTGTTACAGTGGTTTTGAGATGCAGTGAAGTAAATCCTGATAGCCTACAATTTCCTGGTGAAGTGCTATGAGAGAGTTCTTAGCATCTTTTAAGTGGAAACAGAAAGACATTTGCAAAACCTCTGTCCAAGAGTCACTTGCTACCCTTGAGTGGCTGCTAATGGATGAGGAATGAATAGCAAGAGGCATAGAGCTAAGTAGTATAGAACTCCTTCAGCCTGCTCATTGTCTTGGTTTCATCTCTCTCTGCTGCTGTTGCCAGAGGAGTAGTCACCTGGGGCTTTTCTATGTGAGGCATTTATTGTGTGCTTGTCATTCTCTACTCACGGTTGTTTATGGGTTCTTTAGATAATGATGTGATCCTACAGTTTTGCTTCTGTGTCTAAGCCAGTACTTTTGGTGAGTTTTTTTTAAAAAAGCAAGGAAAATCTGGCATTTAATTGCAGAAGTGAAAGAAAGTGCAATTTCCTCTTGTTAATTGTTCTATTCCACTATACCACAGTGCCACCTAGAGGTTACGTAGTGGAAAAGCAGGAAAAACACTTTTCTTATAGTGCTTAGATCTCAGCTGTGTGAGGAAACTGAAAGTAGAGACAGCGGACTAACAGCCTCATGCAGAAAAGCTCATAGTTTTCTCCGCTCTATGGTATTCATCCCTCACAAGGTGTAACAAGGACCTTGGAAAGGAAGTAGAGTGTTGCATCTTGACTTACTCCCATATGGCAACAGTAGGGTATAACTTGAAGTGCTGAAAGTGATATTGCAAAAGGCAGGCACTTGAGCAAACTCCTCTTTGCACACAACAGCCATACTGACAGCAGGAACCTGTCCTGGCCATGTGGTTAAGACTGGCCGTACTGTACAAGTCAACCAAACAGATGCCTGGGATGGCAATGTATTTGAACAGGCACCAACTGTGAAGGAAAAATATAGTCAATATATTCTCCTTCCCAGGTACAACCAGGTGAATCCCAACTGACCACCACCCGCCCACCTGCAACCAGCAAACACTGGACTTAGCAGCAGGAGTTACCCCAAAGTAACCACACCAACTTTAAGGCTTTAAAGCAGTTTATTAAAAGGGAAAAGAGAGGAAAGGTTAAAAGGAATAATATTGGGTTTAAAAAGGAATAGCATGGTAAAAAGGCAGTGATGCGATAAAATACAATAAAACACATGCAAAATAAAATAGAGAGCCTTCACCAATACAACCAAGCAGAAAATAGCAAACCCTAGCTGGCCTACACAATCCATTACCACACACAGGCCTCCCCTCAGCCAGCTAGCATAGCAACACGTCCTCCTTTCTGATAATGATTCTTCTCACGATCCCACCTTATGGCCTGGCCAGGTTGGCTGATCTGGCCCCACCAATCACAGCCCAAACTGCTCCTCGTGTATAGGACACGCAAACTACCATGAGTGAGCAATCAGGAGCACACAATAAAAGCCATGTGTAGAAAGGACTCTTGGAAAACACACTTTCAGGTAGGCAGCTTGACACACAACTAGAGGCAGGCAATTTCATGTGTCCAGCCATTTGGTAGAAATGACTCTACATCTGATTCGGGAATTTCCCCACACCATAAGGGACCTCTTCTCTCTCTCCCTCTCTTTTTCAGTTTGCGTCGGTATGATTAAGGTCACTTGAAGTTTGCGCACAGGGCTTTGCTATCTGAAGCTGCTTCATGGTTGCATTTCAAGCACCCACCAAGGGAATGGCTTGCACAGATGATTTGGGTCTTGCCAGTCTTCCCAGGTGTTTATAATAATAACATGACCTCCTGAATTGATTGCTCTGATTATCATTGATTTTGGTTTGTTTGTTTTATGCTCACATTCAACACATTATATGAATAGTTACTTTCTCTGAACCAGCGAGTCCAAGAAATATCAATGATCAATCCCTGAAAGCCAGCAGTAGAGGTGGAAAAGCTGGGTGGTTGCCCCAGGTGCCAAGCTGAAGGGCCACTGAGCTGAGATTGGTGATTCAGTATTTGTGGAGTGCACTATCAGAGGACAAAGAAAAACAATCAATATTTCTAACCTTTTTAAACAGCGGTCCTGCAGACTGTTTGGGTACTAACTCTAGAAAAGAATTTCCATCCGTTAGCTTTAAAATACCAGCTTTTTCAGTTTCCAGTTTGGTGTCATTGTTTTGGAGGTTGCCTTCACGGCACCGCTTTGCTGCTGCTTTGCTGAAACCCCCATGTTTTCACTGCTGCGGGTGGGGTGGGGGAGGGAAATCCTCATGCCAGAAGGAAGCACGGGCTTTCCAGCAGCCATTCAGCTTGTTGGGCCCACCCCCTGCCCTCTGCCGGGCTTCCGGCAACCTATCAGTAGTCACTGTCTGCCCAGGAACACCTCCAACTCGAAGCTGAAATGAGTTCACATGGTGGAAGGACTGTGATGACCTCATTTCAAGGGGAAAAGTTGGAGTAAGTCATTGACTTTTGAAATGTGGAGCTTTGGGGAAAAGCCCCATGATGGCTGTGAGTTGGTGGCTGCATCATATAACTGGTGTAGCACCATCATGCAGCCACTGTGGCCACATAAGCCATATAGGCAGCCCCCTAGATAAATATCAGGAAAACACGATTTCACTTTCAGGCAACAGTACCAAGCGCTATATACACTATAAATATTAAATAAAAGAAAGCTGTAAGCTGCATGGAGGGAGGAAAGATATTCCTCTCCTAGTGTGCTATATTTCCTAGGGCCGAGCCTGCTGAAGATATACACCACTGGGACATTACTCCTATTAACATGGACCACCCAATCTGCTCTCATGTCATGAATTTAGCTACTGTTCCTGTGACAAACGGATGGCTTCCATACTGATCAGGCTACTTGCGAGTAATCCGAGTCTTCCCTGTTGAAAGAAAGCTTTCCCTTGCTCATGTGAACATTGAAAAAGGACCACTAATAAACATCACTTACACACATCTAGAAACCTGAGTGAAAACACCTCTAGATAATGCAGAAAGGAGGACCACAATGACCCCGGAGAGTATGCAAGTTAGGGGAAATGTTGTCAGGACTTCCACAGCTAATTTAGAATCCACCATTTCTCTGCAGCCAAGTGCAGCTTGTGATTAATTTGTCACATTCAACTGCAATTTTGATTTTATTTTTTTTTGTATTTTTAGAGCTGCTTGTAATCAAGAGCTGCCCTCTGTGAAAGAGGGTTCCTTTTGTTTAGAGCTAATCACACACACACACACACACTAATCACACACACACAGCAAGTTATATCTCTTGATTTTGCCAATGAATTTAAGAGGAATTTCCAAACAATAGGTTATATCTCTCCTATTTAGTT
This sequence comes from Anniella stebbinsi, assembly GCA_029215795.1. Classification (NCBI taxonomy): domain Eukaryota; kingdom Metazoa; phylum Chordata; class Lepidosauria; order Squamata; family Anniellidae; genus Anniella; species Anniella stebbinsi. The sequence continues at coordinate 56,213,462 of JARDYH010000003.1, forward strand.
GAAAGTCTGCTTGAGCAATCCAATAAAACATCACTTTTATTGATACACTGTAATATTTATTTCAATGTATCAGTCAGCTAAGAATGAGATAGATAATTGGCTAACACAGCGTATTTACTCAGAAGCAAGCCCCAGTGAGTTCAACAGACTGCAGTCTAAACACCCTTTAATTTCTTTCTGTCTGGCATCTTTAAGGAAAGTATATGAGGAGTGGTGTCATGCATTTTTGTATTACTTCATGAAATCTATAGATTAGGTATAAGTCGGGTGACCATATGAAAAGGAGGACAGGTCTCCTGTATCTTTAACACTTGTACAAAAATGGAATTTCAACTGGTGTCATTTGTATGCGTGCAGCATCTGGTGAAATTCCCTCTTCAGCACAACAGTAAAAGCTACGGGAGCCCTGCCCACTTTTATATCTGGTGACAGGGGCAGGGCTCCTGCAGTTTTAATTGTTTGATGAAGAGGGAATTTCACCAGGTGCTGCATGCATACAAATAACACCTACTGAAATCCCCTTTTCTATATAATTATTAATGATACAGGAGCTCTATCCTCCTTTCCATATGGTCACCCTAAGGATCCCCTAATCTAGGGATGCAGAACCTGTTTCATCCAAGAGCTGAATTTGGAGAAGGTCTCAGGAGCAGCATTCCAGTGATGGGTGGGGCCAAAGGGAAAGGGGAGGACACCAGGATGCTTTAGCTTATGCAAAGAACACATATGCAAAGAACACCAGGATGCTTTAGCTTAAAGCTTTTACTGCATTTCAGCCTTTCAGAATGGGGGGGGGGGGGGAGAACTGCACAAAAGCTGGAAAACCACCAAGCCATCAATAGCTGGGAGAAAGGGGCTTGACCATGAGGGACGGATTTGGTTCCCAGGGATGGTTCTCCATCCCTGCCCTAAACTCTAGGGACCCAACCCCTGAAGGCGATTTTTTTGCTGATTGCCCTACAGCCCTCTTTGCCCTTCAAAAGCTGTTCTGTAGGGTTGAGAGGGGAGACCAGCTAGAACACTGTGGGATGTGGCACAGGGGCTGCAGGGGAATTGCAGAAAGAACCTCTCCCCTTTGCTCCAGCAGGGGACTCTGGAAAGGACACTCTGAAGCCAAGTCATATTCATATATACAATGCTTCAATGGTTTATAATTACTTGACTGCTTTGAAATATTTACCCATTATGCATGCTGTCTTCTGCATCCTCCAATGACCATTTACCTGAAATCTATGATGTTCTTACACTTCACAGTGTTACATAAAGCACCGTTCAGCTGAATCACAAGAGACATCAACATATACAAACAGAGGAGGGGGAATAGTCATTGCTAAGCAGGAAAGGAATATGTCTTCATTTACAAGGAAAATGAAAACTTTGCAGATGTTCCCCTGCTAAAACAAACAAAAAAATTCTGTTGGGCCCCCAGGTAAAGGGGGGAAAGATGTGTATCCCTAATGGACAAGAGGAGACATTTCTTAGATTTTCCTTTCCCAGGAAACTATTTGTTAAAGAAAATCAATGGCAAATAAGATTTTTTTTTTAGTACCACATTTACAGAGGATATCAGTGTGGTCTTGCACATCTATATGCATCATAGAATCATAGAATAGTAAAGTTGGACAGGTCCTATAAGGCCATTGAGTCCAACCTCCTGGTCAATGCAAGAATCCACCTTACGGCACAGCTGACAGCTGCATCTTGAATGCTCTAGCGTGGGAGAGCCCACAACCTTCCTAGGTCATCATTACTTGATTATTCAAAACGTGATGACTCCATTGCAAATCATTGTGCTTGTGGTGAGGTGTTTGGTGAGGGCTCGTTCAACACATGATGTTGCAGCCCTCGAGTGATGAATAAATATGTAAGCACCAGCATATAATCTCATATGAATTGCTGGCTATATCTGGGAGGTACTGGTTTATCTATTCCAAATGAAGTTGTACTCTCTCTGAAGGATGAGTTGAGAACAGGGGTGGGGAGTCTCTTTCAGCCCAATTTCAGAAAAGTTCTTAAAGTGGGTGGGACCAGAGGCAAAAGAAGCAGGGTCAAAAATACATTAAATGCCAGTGTATTATAGCTTAAAGCTCTTATTGTCTGGGATCGCACAAAACACTAACCCACACTCAGTGGTTGAGTGTTGGTTGTTGTTGAATCATGGATTAGCATGTTGTCTGAACTCAGGACATTTTCCATAGGGTGGCTTGTTAACATGCAGTATGGCTTATTTCTCTCAAACTTGAGAGTACCTTGAGAACTCATAGTTTGTTGTTGGGTTGCTGAGGATGTTTAACAAGCCACCCTTCGGAAAATGCCCCGGGTTCAGACAACACACTAAACCATGGTTCAATAAACAACCTATGGTCAACAACTCACACTCAACCACTGAGTGTGGGTTAGCAAGATGTGTGAACAGCTCCATTGCCCAATAACTAAGCCTTAAGGGAGGCATTTCAACCTTTTAGAAAGAGTGGAAAATGGGGAGGGGGGAGCCAGGAATTCAGCAAATGATAGGTGTTCACGAGGAAAGAGGGTGGAACCTGAGGAAGGGGCATGGCTTTCTAGATTTGGGCCTATTGTAATGTGTTCAACGTGGTACTACCTTTGAGGAGGATCCAGAAACCTCAACTGGTTTATAGTGTGGCACCCTGTTTATTAACAAGAGGAAGCCGCAAGGAGCATGTTACACCTGTGTGGAATGAACTGGATTACTCCCAGTTTATTTCAAAACACAATTTAAAGTGCTAGTCATAATGTTTGGAGCCCTAAATGGTTTGCACTCCAGGTATCTCCAGGAACACCTTCACCCACATGAACTCCTCCCTGTGCTAAGATCATCAAGTCAGGCCCTGCATTAAATGCCTGTATTGTTTGAAACCGAGCTGGCTGGCACAAGGAGCAGGGCCTTTTTGGCAGTGGTGCCAACTTTATGGTACTCCCTCTCCAGTGAAGTTCATTAGGCCTGTTTGCTACACTCTTCAGGAAACTAACCAAAATAACTACCCTATATTATTTTGGAGACTACTATTGTTCCATAATGGCAGTGATGCTTTTGCCTTTAATATGCCCTTTTATTGATAGAATTGCATGTTTTATTGATTTCTATGTAAGCTGCCCTACGGGCTTTTTAATCTCACCAGTGGTGAGATAGACATTTAAACAAACAAATAAATAACATATGTTCCATTTCCTTGTGAATGTGCGTGTTAGCAATGGCATATTAGAAGCTACAGTTGGATAGAATGACACACTGAACAAGTGCCTAGGCCATGCAAGACAGAGGAACAGAGAGTGCTAAAAAGGTAATTGCATCTCATCATGGTGCTGGGATAGCAATGCTCCAAAGCGACAACACTGAAAACATCATATCCCCAAATATCTGTTCATTTTGCTTAAAGCATCACACACTGTGTTAAGGTCACTCCGAAGATCCTGGACAACGTTTTCAATACTTCTAGTGTCTTTCAGAGTTTCGATGCTTTGGGTGTATGGGTTGAAATATACAGAAAAGGGACGGTTGATTGATTTTGCAAAGTCTCTGCAAGAAAGGGGGGAAAAGAAAAAGAAAATTAACTCTTATTTCTGCACCTACAGATAAGAGAAAATTAGATTTTGGGGTTGTTTTTAAGGGTCAAGGGAAACAACTTGCCTCATCTTTTCTTTGGCTTCTTCAAAACTTTCCGAGACAAAATACACTTCCTGGAATGTCGTGATAAGGCATTCTTGCAAGCAGGTTGTCTTTGGATCAAATGTTTTCACATTGGCTTTATCAGACAGAGCATGCTGCAAAATACACCACATCATCTGTTAAATTATATTACAGAACTCTCAAGTGTTTCTAGGCACCCGGGTTTTATAGTGCAGTACTGTCTCAAACAGTTGCTAGTTTCACATGTTTTATCCTGAGTGATCTTTCATCATGAATAGGGTAAATCAATGTTTATTCAAAAATCATTTCTGTGAGATTACATAATCAAGAACAGCTAAGAGATATTTCTACCCTGCATGCCTTAGTGGCTGAAACCATCAAATTTGAAGAGAAGAAACTTATCAATAAATATTCCAAGCACAATCACTGGTGTACCTAGGCTTATCAGTTTCTCAAAAGCAGAAGCAAGACATGTTCACCCATACAGGTAAAATTTGAATCTCATCAATGTCATTCACACAATCTGTGTTCATTTGTTTCACAGCTAATATCATATCATGACAATGTATTTAGGTCTAGAAGTGACATAAATATATGATGACCACTGTGTAATTTTTTTATTGTATGTTGATAAAAGGCAGGACATAGGAGGAAGAGAAGAACTATCAGAACACATTCCTTATTTGTATTAGATCAGCTTTGTGACAAAATAAAAGAGAAATAATACCTTGCTCTACATTCCCTTATCTGAAATAGGATTAGATTGGCCAAATATGGCACTTCCAGAAAGCCATGTCATATTAATGAATATTCAAACAAGGTAAGAATTTGGTATTGAATGGATGCTGAAGAATGTTCTGGATGTCTGTGGTTCATTTCCCCATCATTAACCATCCAATCACTATCTTTTCTTCATGTGGATCCTTGAAAAAAGTACCAGGAAGATGCATACTTTAAGACAACATGCTACCCTCCCAAAAATATAGTTGATGTGCACAGGTTGTTTTAGTCATTTCAATGGCACAGTGATCCTGCTGTGTGTCTCCCATCCCATTTCCCTGTTTTCACATCTTAAAATAAGCCACAGAAAACCCAACTTTTTTGAAATAACTCAGGATTTGTTGGGATTTCCTACTTTGTGCAAGAACATTCTGCTATAAAGGGCGCTGTTCCATTGTTCTGTAGGGGCCATGTGGTCTCTGCACACTCCTCCATGTAATTTGAGCTTGTACCCAATGCGGAAGTGAAGTGAGGAGCAGAGCAACAATATGTGACAGTAGGAAAACACGATTTCCCCCCATCTGATGATCCTCTGAGACATCTAGCAATCTGGCAAGTTTTGCACTCATATGTGGGGCTGCCTTTGAAAATGGTCTGGAAACTTCAACAGGTACAGAACAGGGCAACCAAACTATTAACAGGGACTAGCCAATGAGACCACATTACACCAGTCCTTTTCCAGCTTCACTGGCTGCCGGTCCAGATCTGGGCCCGATTCAAAGTCCTCGTATTAACATTCAAAGCCCTAAACGGCTTGGGGCCAGGTTATCTGAAGGAACGCCTCCTCCCATATGTACCTGCCAGGACCCTAAGATCATCATCAGGGGTCCTTCTCCAAGAGCCCCTGCCAAAGGAAGTGAGACAGGTGGCTACTAGGAGGAGGGCCTTCTCTGCTGTGGCACCCCAGCTGTGGAATGAGCTCCCCAGGGAGGTTTGCCTGGCATCTACATTATACTCCTTTAGACACCAGGTGAAGACCTTTTTTATTTTTACAGTGTTTTAACAGTTCTTCAGTTTGATTTTTAACCTTGCTGTTTAAATTTGTATTTTAAATCCCTATCAATTTCTGCATGGCTGCTCAGTTTTTATCCTGGTTGTGCTTTTATACTGTATTTTAAATTATGTTTTTATACTGTCTTTGTTTTATATTTTGAAATAGTTTTTATGGTTTTAATTTATGTAAACCACCCAGAGAGCTTCGGCTATTGGGAAGTACAGAAAAGTAGTAAATTAATTAATTAATATAGCACATAAAATATTTTGCAAAGTATTTGAATGTTGAAATCTGAAACTGATATTGTAAAGATTTTTATTTCATTACCCCTCATGTAAATATCTATGTATGTCTCAACATGTAATTCTGCATTACGATGATCTCAAACAAAGAGCATTAATAAGGCTAAAACATTTAAATGAAACAGTAATTCCAGGCAACAGCTCAGGCATTCTAAGTCTGTGTTCCACATCCTACACCAAGTTTACCACTGGATTTTTGACTGGTGCTAAAATATTTTTAGAGCTGAGTATCTGCAAAACAGTGTTCCCTGCAGACTGAGGAAATGGAGAAACATAACTGCAAAAAGACTCACTCATAGATGGCTTTAAAGGAAAGAGGGATAACAAAGTGCCAAAAAATATTGGTACATCTAAAAATGTGTTTAGTATCGACTTCAGATGTGGTAACATACCCCAGAGAGCTAAGCATCAGTAACCCATGACAGGTGCCTGTTCTCAACATAAATCACATCTACAGAAGACCAGCTTGTATTTTTCTTCTGTCGGACAATTTGGTGAAGCAGCTACAGGTTCCCTGTCTTACTCTAAAAGAGACAGTCCAAACTAGAGAGACACTCTAGCCCAATTATTGTGTATTACAGCTGCTGCTAAAAATTAAAGGCAAGCAAGCAGGAGCAGGTAGATCAAGTGTGAGTCAGCTCACAGACTATAGACAGGGGAAGGAACCTCTGTTCTCTTTCCCTGCAATCACATTTCCTAGTCTTTCAGATCTGGATTGAGGCCCTAGTACCAGCAAAGGTGGGGAGAGAGTAGATTTCAAGATGTTTTGGACTTTAACTCTCATAAGCCCCTGACAGCATGGCTGATCGTCAGGATTGCTGGGAGTTGACATTGAGAATATCTGGAGATCTATCTTCTGTCCATGTCAACCTAGGCTGACCAGATAAAATCCAGGTCAGGGCTCCTGTAACTTTAACAGTTGTAGAGAAAAGGGAATTTCAGCCAGTGTCATTTGTATGCAATTAGTCCCTGGTGATAGTCCCTCTTCATCACAACAGTTAAAGGTGCAAGCACTATACTAGAGTGACCATATACAAAAGAAGGCAGGACCCCTGCAACTTTACAGTTGTGATGAAGAGGGAATTTCACCAGGAACTAATTGCATACAAATGACACTGGCTGAAATTCCCTTTTCTCTACAACTGTTAAAGTTACAGGAGCCCTGACCTGGATTTTATCTAGTTACCCTATGTCAACCTTAAGGAATGCCTCCTTAAGGAACATCTACCACAGCAGCCTGTCTGAGGCCCTTCTCCAGACAGGTGGTGACCAAGCAGAGGATTTTTTTTCAGCAGTGGCATCACAGTTATTGAACCCCCTGCCCAAAGAAGGACACCTGTCACCTACTCTGTTGACTTTTAGATTCCGTGTGTGTGTGTGTGTGTGTGTGTGTGTATATATATATATATATATATATATATATATTTCCCATGCTTTTTAATTACCTCTTTTATTTTATTGTCATTTCTTTACTTTTATCTAAGCGGTAAGCCACCTTTTAGGGTCGCAAGGCAGCTTCCATCCCTAGAAGTATATATTTCATTATAACAAATCACCATAGTACATCACATGTATGAGACAGTATAAAAACAATGGTAAAGATAAGTAACAATAAAACAGCAGTGGAATCCTAATGATAAAAAACAGCACCCAACTCTACACTGTTTCTTTAAAACATATAGAATAAGTAGCACCAGATCAAATTATAGCAGCATCGTATAATTTTCAAGAAAAAGCAACACAGAATAAATCTAATGACTAAGGGAGCAATCCTATGGCCCCCAGACAGCATCTGGGGGGGCATAGGATAGATCACTTTGCTAACTTTGACCTCAGAGCCAGGAAACCGTAATCCCAGCCCCTCCCTCCCATACCCAGCATGGAGAGCACCACGCCAGCTACCTCTCCGTACTCAGAAAATGGAGCGCAGAGATGGGGAAAAGAGAGCATTCCCAGAGCTGGGGAGGGGAGGACTCTGGGGCACTTGTGATACAATGAATACTATGGCTGCCCCAGCCTCTTTCTCTCCCCCTCTGAGTTGCTGTCACTAGATGGGCGAAATTGACTAACGAGCAGAAATGCAGGGCAGATGGAGCCCTGCATTTGGATTCTCCTGCCTTGCATCTAAATTCAGAGGCTGCCAGCAATCCAAATAGGATTGTGCCCTTAGAGGGTGTTCTTAAAGCATTGGCAGAAAGATGCAAGTGTAGGCAGTCATTCAAATAGCCTGGGCTCAAACTGTTTAATTGAGCTCAGAAATTCATTGGCAGCCAATGCAACGGGTAAAACATTGGTGTTACCTGCTCTACCCACCCTGCTCGTATTGACATCTGGGCTGCCACATTTTGCATTACTTGAAGTTTCTGAAATGCCTTCCAAGGAAGCCCTATGTTGAAAACACTACAGTAGTCTAACCTGGATTTCACAGGTGCACAGGTAACTTTTTTTAAAAAAATGGAGTTTACTACATAGCTTTACTTGTTATTTTTAAGGACTTTTACTCCGTTTTGTATTTGTACTTGTTTCTGTCTTATTGTATTTATTGCTTAAATTTGTGCTATAAACTGTCCAAGGAGAGATGTATATATAAATAAACTGATATAAATGTGTGTGCGTGTTAAATAAATAAATAAATAAAGCTAGAAGTGGCTGTGGAGCAGCTGCAAGTTCCCTAGAAAACACAATCAAATTTCCTTTTTACCTTATTAGCAAAATGTTTGCTAGACCAAGACTGAATTTGTTACCTGGAGCAGCAATGTCAAGAGCTTTAAAAAGTTTTGGTTTAAATGACTGTATGGTCTCAAAGAACACTAGAATTTCATACATTGTATCCTTTCAACCTCCAGGCATCAGCAAAGCATTATATGGCAATGTTTTCTATAATAACTTTGCTGTAAACTTTGCAAAATGATGTTACAGTATGCTGAAGCATCAGACAATAAAACTTTACTTAACAAAAAGCTACCCTTGCTATGACTATTAATTTCAAAATGGCTACTGTTCTAAATTTCAGTTTCCTACTGGTATTTCCTAGAACTGGCTCCCTCCCTGCACACTCCCATGGAACACTTTGGTTCTGACTATCACTATATCTTTCATGCTTTTTCAGAAAACACTAAACACATTAAAATGTGTGATTTTAAACTCTCTCTGTTTTGAGCCAAAGAGCTCCTCTAAATGAGATATTTAAAGCAAGCTCGGAACTGGTCTCTCACCAAAGTTTGCAGGTCGATTTCATGATGTTGTAATCAGCCAGGACATCTCCTACCCTTCCCCACCCCCACCCCATAATCCTGTGTTTTTATAACATAGAGATAATCCAGTATCTATTTATGATGGGTTTTTATTCCACCACTAGATGGTGTTGTTTCATTGCAGCCTATTCTTTTCAAAGGCATTCCCTTTTCAAATAAAAATCCCGTGGTCATCACTGTCTGAAGGAGCTAGTTTTGAACACAAAAAGTTCTGAGACCTGGTAAGGATGTGGTTTTTTTTTTTTTCTAATGTAGACAACCTCAAAGCCTGGGATGCAATCAATCTGTGCCGGCACAGATTGATTGCATCATTGATTACATCAATGATTACATCATTGGCACCACTTGCTAGCTTGACAAGCAGAGAGTCAGGGAGCAAGTAGGCCACAACATCTACTGCTCCGCCTTCTCACCACCACCGTTATCTGGGCCAGAGGGAGAGGCAGGTGAACAAGCAGGTTGCAATGGTGAAGAGGAGGAGCGAGTCCGGAGGGCCCTCAGCAAAGGCCAACGATGCCTCCCCTTGATGCTGGCCCTGCAATTAAGCATCAGTATTATCAGTGAGCTAATGCACATACTTTAGTTAGCAAAGGGTGAGCGAGAAACAGTTTAGCTGTAAATGCTGCCCTCTCTGTAGGCCATAGCCAAGGCAAAGTTGCCTGATTTTAAGTTGTTGTTGTTCTACTTCTGGATGAAATAAAAATAACTGAAATCGCACACTTAAATGTAATCAGGTTGCCAATGCAGGCATTTTCAGATGATGTGCACTGATGTTACCGCAAAGGTTTTATGAGATAAACAGAGTGTTATATACTGCTTAGACAAATGGAATGAGACATTAACCATAAACATATACAATGCACCAGGCTTTAACTTTTTTACCAATATTATGGCTTTGTTGTTCTGTAGGCCAAGGGTGGGCAGAAGGTAGAACCCAAATGTTTTGGCTTTCTCCTCCCAGAAGTCCCTGCCAGGATGGCAAAGGGTCAGGAAAGCTGGGAGTTGAAGCCCAAAACATCTGGATATGTACTTTCTTCCCACTCCTGCGCTAGGCCGCACCCTAAAATTACAAATATGTAATCTTAACTGTACAAAATATGACTTCTGGGTGTTTGAGTACTTTTGTATTGTTCTCTGTAAATTATAAACTGCATTTTCTACAGTACAGAACAATGCACATACTCTTGAGTAATGCTCTCTAATGTAGTGTTTCACATAATAAAGGCTGGCTCATCACCATTTATTTCAGCATTCCCCAATCTGCAACTCCTAAAATTTCCAGCCAGCATGGGAATTATGGGAGTTGCAGTACAATACAGCTGGAGTAGGGTGACCAGATAAAGTTACATGAGCCCTGACCTGGATTTTAACAGTTGTAGAGAAAAGGGATTTTCAGCCAGTGTCATTTGTATGCAATTAGCTCCTGGTGAAATTCCCTCTTCATTGCAACAGTTAAAGGTGCAGGCACTATACTAGAATGACCATATACAAAAGAAGGCAGGGCCCCTGCAACTTTAACTGTTGTGAACTAATTGCATACAAATGGCACTGGCTGAAATTCCCTTTCTCTACGACTCTTAAAGTTACATGAGCCCTGACCTGGATTTTATCTGGTCACCCTAAACTGGAGAACACTAGGGGGTGGGGGGGAAGGCTGATTTATTTTCTTCAGGCTATTAGGTAAACAAATACATGAGTGCTTATGTACCCCATTTGAAATTCAGAGGCAACTCTAGACTTTAGGAAAACTTGTAATACTGACCTGGGCACCTTAAGGTTGGTGACCACCAATCTAAAGCTGTAATGATTGCAGTTTTAGATTGATGGTCAGCAACCTTAAGACAATCCTCTCCTTGTCATTATTATACGTATTCCTAAAATTGCAATTGGCTCTGATGTACGTATATGGAGGATGTGTGCATGTGCCCCTATCTACACACATGCAGCCCCCAAGTAACACCAGATGTGGCCCTCAGAGTGAAAACAGGTGGGCATATATGTATATAATCTTATACATGGGGAAAAGTTCTGTTCAGTTCAGTGGGACTTGCTTCCAAGTAAAAACACATAGGATTGAGTTGAACAAATCTTAACAAATTTGATATATGATAAAAAAATAAGCAAGATTCTACTTGTGCAGCACAATCCTATACATGTTAATTTGGACATCAGTTCTACTAATGGGACTTATTCAAGAACTAAATGGGCTTTGGATTGCAGCCTAGTATAATAAATTCAGATTTGTAACATGGTCTACACATTGTAACCTCCAATATTTGTACATTATTAGCAACTCAAGTTTCAAGACTTGCTGCATTAGATGACTGGGGGGAAAGGATCCTGATAGTTAGAACAGGGGCTTCTCTACATGAGTGATTTATTGCATGTTCATAATTGATCACTTACAGAAGTTTGTGAGCCCTTTACATGACATTATCAACTCCCAGGATGTCTCCCATGCTTTCCCCCCTTTATCCTGCTTTCAAAAAGATTGGAGATGATGCAAAAAGGGGCATTATTCCGATGGATTGGCTGTGTGAAATGCCAGCGTTGCATTATAATTCAGCAACTAGATGGCACTGTGTAATAGGAAAAAATAGAAAAAGGAAGTTTTCAATTAAACTTGAATCACGTGTCCTCTGTGTAAAAGAGCCCATCATAACCCAAAAAAGAAACCAGAAACAGAAAGCCCCAGTAAGGGTGTAGGGTTTTTGCTTAATGTAGAGAAGTTCTTGGAAATTTTCAAAGAATAGGGCACTGTTTAGTATAGTAAGGAAATCATACCTCCTGCAGGTACATATGTCAATGCTTAGGAACAGTTTTTAAGAAATTTGTTTCCACCTCAGATATGCATCTTAGGCTGTTTGTGTTATTGTATTTGGAATTGGAAAGTTTTTGAATTTTCTTTTTTTGCATGGGAGGAGGGTACATTTAAATACTGCCCTTCAGCCAAATGGTTCCCAGTGCAGTTTTTTAAAAGGTAAAATAGCAATAAGATCAGTATAAAATCACACAAGCACTATGAATCTTTATGCACAAAAGAGAGATCTGATTTCTATCCATATACAATACAGGGCTATGGATATTTATTTATACATTCATACCTTGAGTTCTCCAATGGAAGACAGAAGACCAGCTCCATAAGCCCGTAGTTGTCCATCTTGCTTACAGAGGCCAAATTCAATGGTGAAAAAATAGCACTATAAAAAGAAAGAAAAAACCAGATAGGCATAAATTTAGATGCATGCACAAATTCAAAGCAAGCATGTCATCAGGGCATTCACTTGCTTGCATCACCCCTTCAGAATTTCATGTTTTTTAAAATAAGTTCAGTCAAAGACACCCATGATTCAGTCCTTTAAACATAATTTCCCTACAAAGAGCAAAATCGGAATACTCTGATTTATTTCCTTTGGTTCGGTCATAAATCTGTTTAGGAAGAATCATTATAAGAATCACCATGATTCATGAAAGAAAGCATTTATAGTTAAGACAGTACATACGCATCCTTGCTTGCTTGAACATGTCAAATGATTAAAACTACTCTCCCTGCCTTCCTCCTGCCCCTGACTCCCACTACCACTACACACCGAATCAACAAGCTGAAGACACACGGGGCCCACCTACATCATTCACAGCAGATAATGCAGCCAATATAATGAACCTCATAATAAACAATGTGGGCAACTTGAAAGAATCCCTGAGATTATGCATGAAGAAAAAGAAAATGAATCGTTAACAAGAGCTATTATATATACTGCCCTTCAGTATTGCTACTTCCAGGGTGGCTAAGCAATCATTATACACACACACACACACACACGACAACAGGAGAAAAAACAATCAGACTGCAGGAGAACAGTAACAACTACCACCCCCTGTGGAAAAAAAACCAATTATAAAAACAGGGAAATAAATAAGGGGGGTGCGAAATAACAACATTAAACAATAAGAACAGCAGTTGGAATAGTAATAACAATAAATATCATAGCAGCAAAATAAAAATCTATCCAACTGGAGTTTTAAAAGACCTGGGAAAATCAAAAGGCTCTCACCTGGCATCCAAAAGACATGGGAGTAGGCACCAAATGAGTTTTCCTGAGGCGAGGGTTCTAAAGGGAGCCATAACCAAAATCTCTCTCTCTCTCTCTCTCTCTCTCATATCACCACCTGCCTAATCTCAATGGGCAGGGACACCTATAGAAGGGCCTCTTAGTGTAAAGGCAGGTTCACATGAGAGGAGGTAACCCTTCAGAAATGACCTGTGGTTGAACAATTCTCCAGTGACACTACTCCATCTACTTGGTCTTGGTCAGTATTTTAAAATTTACAGAGCCTTTAGAAGAAACAATGTAAAGTCTGATTCTTATCAGAAACTTGATTTTTATCTGAACAATGCAAAGATGGCTCTCCCTTCACAATGTTTTACTACCTTATCTTACATACTTGAAGCACTTCTGATTTCATTGACAGATGTATGAAAAATAAATAATTCCTTAAAAAAATATCCAGCCAGCTATTTCATCTGCAATCTGGAATGTAGGTTCAGATGTGGGCAACCTATAATTGCTATTCATTTGTTTCCAACTATTTTTTACAGTTGGGAAAATTACGACTGCAGCCATGGAAATAACTGCTTTATATGAGTTGTCGACTTGTGTGTGAACAATGAATTCTGGAGGACTCCAAAGAGAAGGTGCAAAAAGTTCTTCTGAACGAAAGTTGTAAAGGGAAATCTGTAATCTTGAACTTGTACCTTATGGTAAGAGTCAGTGTATGGTCATTCTAGAAAACCTGAGATCAGTTACTTGAATCAGTTTGTTAAACAAATGGTACCATGGAGGAGCAGTGTGCACTCTGAAAGCTAGCCTGACAACATATTATGTTTGCTACCAAGTGGTGTCCCTGAAGCTGCTGTATTTACTCCTCATTTCAACTATCTCCTGCGACTGGTGTAATATCAGGTATTAGCAAGGACCCAAGAAGCTGCTTGAGCTCAAGCAAGGGCTTGCACTAACCAAGTGGAATTGGGGCCTTCCCCCCCCCCCCATTGAACAGCTGATCCTTGCAATTTCTCAGAAAGTGCTTCTGATGCTCTCCTCAGTAGCAAAGCAATTTGCTGTGTGACTTTGGTAGCTACTGTTTGAGGAAAACAAGTATAAAAATGCTTTGGACTCACAGAGCTCATTTCATGGTGATCTAAGGAGCTTGGCCTTGATCTCCTGTGGTTTGCTGATGGTTTTTGAGGCCATAAATTGCTTGTACGACTTTGAATATGATCATCCAATAGATGGTTTTTATAGCTTATTGTAGATTTTACTGTGAATTGCTTAGAGCTTTCAGATTAAGCAGTCTATAAGCACAGGCCAACTAATTAACATGGGCAAATAAATTAACATGGGCAGCTTTCAAGATAGGAATTGTGCAGCTGCATATGCATGGTGCTAATTCCTATTCTCTCTAATGTCAGTATTCCTGCTGCAGGGAATCCTGTTCTGCTAAGGCTTTGGGGCTCACAGGGCAAGTGAAAGCAGTTAAACGTGGTTTCTTCCAGGCAGTCTGAGTCAGCCAAAGGCAGGGCAGGTCAGATTAAGCAGAAGTGAGGACCATTGACAGCTCCCAGTCAGGACCATGGACAGCTGACTGAGCTATGGTGATATGTTGCCTTAACAGGCTGCCAAGGCCTGTATTTCACAGTTGGCCCTGCCTCCTTAAAGGAGCTGGCTGTACTTTTCTTAAAAGGCCCCTGTCCAATTCTGCAACATCTGGCTTTTACAAAGTACCGTGGATGTAAATGTCACTAGGGACTCATCCTCTGAGTCCAAGGAGGGCAGAAGGGCCATGTCCTCAGGCTGGGAGGGAACAGGAGGCAATGCTGAAGTTCCTTCCTGAGTAGCACAGCCTCACCCACATCTTCGTTGGGGCAATGCAGAGGACCGGTCATGGCACTGAGAGAAATTGACAAACTGAGCCATCTCAAGTTCAGTACCAGCTAATTAGGGGCACCTTATCTTAAATCATTATGAATGTGGAATAAAAAGCAGGAAATAACACAATGAAAGCAGTATATGGAATGTGTATTGTGCCCCAAAAGTTATCAGTGCACTTCAATACTGCTATAAAGCAGTAGTGTAGATCTAGCCTAAGATAGGCAATGTGATTTCCCCCCTATTTACATTCCGACTCCCTCCAGCTTTCAGTCCTCATATTATAGGCAAACTAGACATAACATTGTGTGGAATAGATGCTGTGCTAGTCTGTAATGTCCCCATTACACCTGTTCATTGGTAGAAATCGAAGGCTTATTTACCTGTTTGCCAGAGATGTTCTGGATTTTAATTCCTTTATTTGTATGTGTAAAATCAATGATAACTAAAAAGTGCTTGACTTAGTGTGTTAAAATGGATCAATTCCATCACCATATATGTGCTAAAATAACTCAGTTTTCATTTTTAAGTGACAACAGTCTTTCAAAAGCCTGTGCTCTGTGAGTATATATAGATGAACTAAATATATAATGCACAGATGGTTACATGTAAGTTGTATCTGACAAGTTCTAATTTTTATCAATATTGTATATTTAGGCGGGGAAACCCTTCATATGAAGGGGTGGGGAGAAACTGCTGCATTATATGCTATGGTAGATTCTGTCTGTTTCACAAAACCTTTGTTAGGCCATAAAATGAGGTATCTCACCCAATGCTGCCATCTTCAGATCATTAGTTCTTAATACAATTATCTTAGCCTTTACAGAATATTCAGCATGTTACATCTGTTGATTTCACTGCTTTGGAAATCACATTGATGAAAAAAAGGCCATTCTTAATCACATTGATTAAGTATATATATATATATATATATATATATAATATTCATTAAACAAAAAACCTACGGTTTACAAAAACAATGTTAAGGCTCTACAGTTTCCAACCAAGCACCAAAAAGCAGGGAAATTGGGAGTTAAGGCTCACAAGCCTTAACGCCACATCCTCCCTAAGGAGGCAGAAAGTGCAAGTGAAATTCTCATTCTCCCAAAGCAGATAAACCATGAGGACAGGGTGGAGAATATGATATGCAGAGGTGACTGTGGGGTTGTGGAAAACTGATCACGAACAATTTAGGGCCACCTACTTCTCTTTTTTTGTTTAGAGCAGCCCTTCCCCAACCTGGTGCCCTCCAAAGGTGTTGGACTACAACTCCCATCATTGCAAGTCAGTATGTCCCACGGTCAGGAATGCTGGAACTTGTCATCTCAAAAATCTAGATATGCAATTTGATATGCAGAGGTGACTGTGGGGTTGTGGGAAATGATGATGAACAACTTAGGACCAGCTACTTCTCATTTCTTAGAGCATCTCCTTACGTTGAGAGTTGCAACCCAACACATCTGACAGGCACCAGGTTGGGGAATGTTGTTCAAGAACAAGGGAAGGCAGAATGTAGATCTCCAGATGTTTTGGAATTCAACTTGTAAAAGCCCCTATCAGCATGGGCAGTTATCAGGAATGCCGCGAGTTGATGTCCAAATCATCAGGATAGATCTATTTTCTGCCCACATCTGTACTAAAGTATGATGTTTTCCAGCATTAAGATATGTGATCAATCAAAGAACTATAAAAGAGCTGCATCACTTTAAATAAGCTGTCAAAACCAAATGAAACAACAATGAATGAATCTTGAATACCTAATCCAGTTTTCAACACATGGCATAGGATGTCTGTTTCTTGAATATCAGATAAAGGATTTCTCTTACTTGTTCAGCAGTGTGAGATCAAAGACAGAGCTACCACCTAATACTTTCATTCATAAGTATTATTTTAAAATTAAGTATGAATTGATTTTTGTCTTCCCCATAACACATAACATGGGAGTTACAGTGCAACGCATCTGGAGAGCACCAGGCTGGAGAAGGTTGACTCCTATACATGTCTTCTCAGAAGCCAGTGCCACTGAATTCACTAGAGCTTTCTCCCAAGAGGTATAGGATTGCAAACTAATCTCATCTGAAAGGTGTTCAAGACAACCAAACTAAACCTCTTCTGCTCCACTGTTGCTTTGATGAGATGATGTATTGTGCAGGGATTGTGGGGAGTGAACAGTATATTTTTTATAAATACATCTAAAGAAAAAAAAATTGGTTCTTTGAAAGGCAGGATATTGACAAAAGTTGGAAGTGCCTGGCACATGCTCTGGTTCTAGATCTGTAATGAATAGTGCCCCTTTTGTTATCAAGAGTGCTGCTATATGCGAGATGTGTGTGAGAGAAAAGTATTGGGCAAACCCTGTATTTGGTAAGGGTATGGAGCAGCATTCCCCATCCTGCTGCCCTCCAGGTGTTTGAGATGACAAGTCCCAGCATTCCTGACCATGGGACATACTGACTTGCAATGATGGGAGTTGTAGTCCAACACCTTTGGAGGGCACCAGGTTGGGGAAGGGCTGCTCTAAACAAAAAAAGAGAAGTAGGTGGCCCTAAGTTGTTCGTGATCAGTTTTCCACAACCCCACAGTCACCTCTGCATATCATATTCTCCACCCTGTCCTCATGGTTTATCTGCTTTGGGAGAATGAGAATTTCACTTGCACTTTCTGCCTCCTTAGGGAGGATGTGTCATTAAGACTTGTGAGCCTCAACTCCCAATTTCCCTGCTTTTTGGTGCTTGGTTGGAATCTGTAGAGCCTTAACATTGTTTTTGTAAACCGTAGGTTTTTTGTTTAATGAATTTCATGGCTTTGTGTAACGGATGACTGGATATTATACAGTTGACAACCAAGCCAGCATCAGCCAGAATGTTATACCATCTTGACATCCAATATAAAATCAAAGCTAGTGTTATGTGTTGAACTCACTTTTAACATTAATAAATCAACCAAAATGCTTGCATCTCCCTCATTTTTAAAGATAAAGAGATGAAACCTGGCATCATGGTAGCTCTTAAGTAGGGATATAGCTATGCCAAGTATGAAGCAGATCCGTTCATGCCTTGATTTTTAGGAATTTTTTAAAGTTCAAACAGAAATCTCTTTGGGGTCCAGGACCTTGAGCAGTACAAGTTTAAAAAATGAAATTAAAGAGAAAGAGATGAAACTTGGCACCATGGTAGCTCTGAAGTAGGGATTTAGCCATGCCAAGTTGGAAGCAGATCTGTTTATGCCTTGAGTTTTAGGAATTTTTAAAACTTCAAACCCAATACACCTCTTTGGGGTCTAGGGCCTTGAGCAGTACATTAAAAAAAAGAAAGAAAGTAAAGATGAAGAGATGAAACTTGGCACCATGGTACCTCTTAAGTGAGGCTTTAGCCATGCCATGTTGAAAGCAGATTGGTTCATGCCTTGAATTTTAGAAAAAAAATTGAAGTCAAACTTTTTAAAAAAATATCCTAAAAATGAAGGCACGAACCGATCTGCTTCCAACTTGACATGGCTCAATTCTAGGGTGACCACTAGGGTGTGGCCTAGTGGCTAAAGTGTTGGACTGGGAGCTGGGAGATCTGGGTTCTACTCCCCACTTAGCCATGAAAACCCATTGGGTGACTCTGGGCCAGTTGCAGACTCTCAGCCCAACCTGTCTCACAGGGTTGCTATTGTGAGGATAAAATGGAGAAGAGGAGGATTATGTATGCCGCCTTGGGTTTCTTGGCAGAAAAAAGGTGGGATATAAATGCAATAATAAATAATAAAAAACTGTCAGGATTTCCCCAGATTTCTCCTGGTTTTTGTTCTATCCTCAGTGTCAGGGGGGATTTTATGCAATAGTCTATAATGACCTGGAATTACACACTTTCCCTTTTAAGGCCACCATTAGCATAGCAGGGGGGAATGACATGCTTTCTGGAGGTGTGTCATTCTCTCCCACTGCTCCAATCAAGACCTTAAAAGGGAAAAACGTGTCATTCCCAGGCATTATAGAAAAAGGCCTGATTGGAGCGGTGGGGTGAGAATGACATGCTTTCCTCTCCTCCACTCCAATTGGGGACTTTAAGGTGGCCCCAGAAAGCCATTTTCCTGCCCCCCCCCACTAGGTGTCCTCTTTTTTGGTTTCCCAAATATGGTCACCCTACTCAGTTCTTGCACAGGCTGCATATCCATCCCTAGATATTTACTCAAAAGTAAGACCCATTGAATTTCCTTGGTTCTTGAAAAGCAACACACTTGCTTTTAGATTTGCCAGTCTCAGCATTCTATGTGTGCTATGAATGCCTGCTCTGTCTGTCCCTATAATTTCCTGCAAGGTCCAGCCAGGGGAAGCCAGTAAATTAAACCCAGGGGTGGAGGGTGGGATTCCCTCAGGTTCATCTGACAGCAGGTGCTAAAAACATGGACCTTCCAGGAGTGTTGAGGCTGGATTTCTGTCAGACCCAGCCAGGCAACTTTATGGCCTGTTAGTCCCTCCATTTGGTAGCCCGCAGAGTTCCTGCCTCATAAGGCAAATGGCCACATGAGAACTGTTATTATGGCCTGCTACTTTGTTTGTCTTTAGTAGTCTGTGGTCCAGATCTCTTCAGAAGGGGGAATAGTGTTTTGTGGTTGGGGTCAGTCTAAATTATCTCCAGGGGTCCCTTACTCAGTGCCTCTGATAGCAAAGAGATTGAGGATTTTCCCCAACTCTGTTACTCTTGAAGTTACTAGTCCTGTTGAAAATATGTTTTATAACATAAGCATGAAAACAGTGAATACCCCTTTTAACTTGTTAAACCAATGAAAACATGCCACACCAGAAGTCTTAAGATATGAATGGTTTATAAAGAAAAGTAAATGCAAAAGAACATCAGATGCAGAAGTGAAATCTGAAACATTACTAGTAGTAGTAGTAGTAGTAGTAGAAGTATCCTGCCTTTTGCCTAATGCTGGGCCTCAGGGCAGCCTTACAAAACGAAAACATATACAGCTAAAACCTATAAATAGGAATATACTAGGCTGACCATAGGAAAAGGAGGACAGGGCTCATGTCACTTTAACCGTTGTAGAGAAAAGGAGATTTCAGCCAGTGTAATTTGTATGCAATTAGTTCCTTGTGAAATTCCCTCTTCATCACACCAGTTAAAGTTGCAGGGGCCCTGCCTTCTTTTGTATATGGTCACTCTAGTATAGTGCCTGCAACTTTAACTGTTGTGATGAAGAGGGAATTTCACCAGGGACTAATTGCATACAAATGACACTGGCTGAAATTCCCTTTTCTCTACAACTGTTAAAGTTACATGAGCCCTGTCCTCCTTTTCCTATGGTCAGCCTAAATATACAAAAGTTAAAAATATAATTAAATACTTTTCAATATTAAAGCATTTTAAACATTTTAAATACATAACAATTTAAAAGTCAAAGGTATAGACAGAGGTCCAGATGATTTGCCAAAGGCCTGCTGGAACAAAAAAGGGTTTGTCTGCATCCAAAAACACATCAAGGAGGGAGCCAGTGTAGACTGCAAGGATTAGAAAGAAAATCCAAGTGTACATTATGCAAAATAAACGACAGCTCAACTGTTTCTAAACCTTATTAAAAAAACAGGGTGATTAGGCCAAAACCAACGTTGTAGGCCCAGAAGCACTTTGAATGGTTTCAACATTGTACTTAAAACTTACACCGGCCCAAACTAATTAAATGAAGTGTTTAAAGCTTTCAACTTTATAGCAGTATGGCCCAAACTCTTAGAAAAGAGGGAAATTAAAAGAAAGGTATAGCTACGTATTCCCAGGAGAGATCTGAAGATCAGGTTACCATGGATCCAGAGGAGCCACACCCTGCTTCACCAGGGAGCAAAAGAGCAAACTGGCCTTATGAAGATAGCCCAAAATACTCTCAGAGCCAAAGGAATGCATGTTCCAGAAGAGAAAATAGAAACTCTTCTTCTTCTTCATTCAAAAGGTCTGTGCTAGAGGCAGTGGCCATTTCACTCACCCCACATTCTAAGGCAGGAGGGAGGGGGGAGAGCGACGCTACTGAGCATGTGTCAGTGTCGCGTTATGAGGGAAGATGGCCGCCTCATTGACTTGAATGAGAGGTTAAAATAGTCCTTAAAAGTCAACCGAAGGGAATTTTAAAAAAACAAAAAGCTTTCCACCAACTACAGTCAAGGAGGAAGAAGACCCCACCACTGGATTAATTAATAAGGCTCTAGAAATTATGCAAATTGTGAGCACAAAAAGTCTCAACCCGGAAGTAAATTTACAAAAGCAGGGAGACAGGTTTGTATTCCTTTTCTAACTTAAACTGCTCTCCTTCCCTCAATCTTTCACTAATCTTCTTGAAATTTTCAGGTAATGGGAAACAAACATTTCTTTCTGGCACCTGTAAATTTCAGAAAGGTTGGTGAAATATTTTCAATTTTATGGCTGTTAGAATGACCCCCCCCCCAATTATCACTTTAACATGGCGGAATGTGTTTTTTACTGATGGCCCTTAACAATGGAGGCACAACTGTGCCTCCATTAATATATATAGGATTCACATTTTAAATAATATCAAGCTCTTATCAGATTTCACTCAACTCCCCTTAATTTCTTTAACTAATAAACTGGATGTTCTCTGCTCAGCCTTTTAAGTGTTTTAAATTATTCTTAAATTAAAAAGGAGTCATTAAATTCATTTCTCAAACCAAGCCATTGATTAAACAAACATCACTATTTCAGGATTCTTTTGTTATATTTCATTCTTTCCTTCTATGAATACTAAGACAACATAACAGGAGATTCTTAATTCTTAATTTATACAACTTTCTACCTATAATTATCTCTTTATATACTGGTTGTAAAAATGTTCTCCTCTATCCATCAAGGCGGATTCGCACAAATACAGCTGATGCATTGCAGGGCTCATCCAGCTCGTATTGATCATGATGGATGCTCATGACTAGAGCTGTTATATCTCTTACTGCAACTCTTTGCTATCCCAGCACAAAGTGCTTTTTACACAACACACACACTTCACTGAAATCAATGTCCTTTGCCCAAACACACCTAAGCATGAGCATATGCTCTTCACGTGATGCTTACTCACATGTAAAGGCACCTTGAATTTGGGCCAATGGAAATCGTCCCATTAATGTCAGCAGGAACAATAGGAAGTCTTAGAAAGGTAAATCAGCAGGGAGTTTATTCTATTAGACTACTAAATTGGAGCCTCCTGTGGAAATGATCAATGCATCATAGAGGGCCAGCAGAAGCACAGTTGACGGAAGGAAACAAAGTTTTTAACTCTTAATTATGCATTTATCTGATGGAGCTAGAAAGGCCTTTTCTTGAAACATCTTTTGGACAATAAATCATCAAGGCATGAACTGAAGATGAAAATTTTACTAAATTTTATCAGCATCGGGTCTTTCCAGTTGATCTACTGGTTTGATTGAAGCATATTAAACATTTCGATCCTAAGCACATAAAGTGAAGATAGTAGGACCATTTAAATAAATGGGACTTGTTCAAGTGCTACATTTTTGGATGTAGGAGCAAAACAACTTGGCAAGTTTGAGAACACCTGATGGCAATGCAGGGTTGCAGAATCTCCAGGCCCCAATCCAGCTGGCAGAACGTTGCACGGTTCCTCTACAAGGCAGAGCTTCACCTTAACATAGCTGACTGCGTTTTTTGCCTCTCATTGGTGATTTAACTCTGGAGACTGTCATGATGAGTGTGTCCACTTCAAAATTTACCACTACACCACTGCTCATGAAAAACTCTTTCCCATTAATATCTGATGGACATTAATCAGGGGGCACAAGTGCATGGTTCTAACAGTGGGTGCAGCTATTCCACATGGCCCTGGATTTCATACCCCCTGCTTCCCAGTAGCTTAGATCATTAGGGCTGTATCCTATCAACATCACTGCACTACCAGAGGTTTCCATTAGTGAATGAGAAGGCAGCAGATTTTAGGTGATTCCTCCTCCTCCTTGCAGGCCCGTGCCACCTCCCATGCTGTTCAGAAGGGTCCCCATCTTCCTGGAACAGATTTTGGGGGGTATGGGGCTTGCAGGGGGAGAGAATTTGCCAAATATCACCTCACCCTTTCTTCAACTGATGGAAGCCTCCACTGGAACAAAGAGCATTCTATCAGTGAAATGACCCCAACTGGATACAAACCATAGATCTTTAAATCAGACAAATGTGCATGGTCCCTCCCTCCCTCTTTCTCCCTCTCTCCCTCAGCATTTCACATCAAATTTAGGAGTAATCCTAAATTATAGCCATTCATTCATTGGGTGAACAGATTTTAAAAAAAAAACCTGATGGAATGATGAATGGTTTTTTGTACAAATTATGCATTTTTCACTTTTTTGTTCATTGAAAACAGAAACCTGGTTCCTAAATAATAATTAAAAAACGAAATGGAGCCTGTTTTCAGAACACCGTTTCATTCAAGCATTCTGTGTAAATTACTAGCTTAAAATGCATTTAAGCTCAGAGAGCAGCAGCTCCTTTTGTGATTTTCCAAACACAACTCTTTTCCTTTCTAATAGCACTGCATTTCTCTCTGTCCTCCCACTACTTTGCACTTAGGGCTTTTGCTAACACACACACTTTGGAAGAGTCTATTTATAAACAGGACATTGAGCAAGTGTGGTGTTGTACTGTAGTTTTCGAACGGAAGCAGTGAGGCTTACTTTTCACTTAGGACACGGCACACTGATGGCTAAGTATGTCAGTTTTCATATCAACTTATCTAACTCCCTAGAACAAAGTTTGATTATGAAGCTGATTGGTGGGAGATTCAGGACAGATAAAAGGACGTACTTCTTCACACAGTGCATAGTTAAACTATGGAATTCACTACTACAAAATGTTGTGATGACTATAAGTTTGGATGGCTTTAAAAGGGGTTGGATAAATTCCTGGAGAAGGCTATCAATGGCTACTAGTCCTGATGACTATGTGCTACCTCCAGTATCAGAGGCAGTAAGCCTACATATACCAGTTGCTGGGGAACATGGGTGGGAGAGTGCTGTTGCACCATGTCCTGTGTGTTGGTTCTTCGTTGACAGCTGATTGGTCACTCTGTGAACAGAGTGCTGGACTAGCTGGACCCGTGGTCTGATCCAGCATGGCTCTTCTTATGTTCTTATTAGCAGACCTGTCCAAACTTGCATTGTGCAAAAGTGGTTAAGATATTCCTGAAATGAAACTCTAAATGGAAACTTAAGAAGTGAGTGCACCAGGAATCATAACACTAGCAAAGCAGAAATTGTTTATAGCATTTTATTAAGCAAGTAGGATGTGTGATCAACTCAAAGGTTACATTTTGACCAAGTCTTTGGTGTTCTTAGGCCCATTTACATCAGTGGGCTGTAATGTGCCTAATTTTGTATTGGCTTGTAGTCCAACAGTCACACAACTGTGGTGATGTCAAGGGAGAACTTTGGGGCAGAGGTTTAGGGCTTCATTCAGCAGAATAAATAGGGGGACCCCCAAATACAGCAGGGCTGGCTTTTTTGTAGTAACTTAAGTTATACACATTACCATCTAAAGAAGTTCCACCCACTCTTATGACCATTAAGTCCAGAGCCTAAAATTACTTAACTAGAGTACTGGTTATACATCTCTCGTTCCCGGATCAATATTTTAGTTGTATTAAGATGACAGAGTTTACACTGTAGACTACAGAATGAAGAGGGAACACTTGATTTGAATATCTGGACAAGCAAAATATTACGACTTTGTCTTATTTACTGGACTTCCAAGCTCTCCTACTATTTTTTCAAAACCTGTGAGCAACCTGCTAATTAAATCTGGAAATTCACTCTGTTGCATCATCAATTAACAATCACTAATGGACCAGATGCTTACTCAATTTCAGCTAACCTCCTATAATTGGGGGGGGGGGGGGTCTGGATTTATTTATTTATTACATTTTTATCCTGCTTTTTTTCCTCACAACAACCACCCTGTGAGGTAGGTTGGGCTGAGAGTCTGTGAGCTGCCATGGCCAAGTGGGAATTAGAATCCAGATCTCCCGACTCCCAGTCCAACACTCTAACCATTACACCATACTGGCTCTTAGCATAAGATGCTTAGCACTTATCTAATACTACAATTCCTTTATAGCATAATAAGAGAAAGCTACAAAACAGAAATAATCACTAAATTTATTTCAAATACTGAAACAACAGAAAAACGTACATATCCATTGCTCCTCCCCCAAATGGGCTAATTTTTCACATCAATCCCAATAGCTGGACATATGATGGAGATGAGGCTCATTTTACTCACTTCTTATGGTCCTATAGGGCAGGGGTGAGTTGAAGGTAAATCTCCAGATGTTTGGGACTTCAACTCCTAGAAGCCCCTGCCAGTATGACCAGGAATTCTGGGAGCTGAAAGCCAAAATGTCTGGAGATCTATTTTCTGCCCATTCCTGGTATAGGGAAATTTTGAGTCAGAAGTGGCTGAGCAAATTAATTTTACCGTGAACTCTTCTTGTTCCAAAGAATTCACAATTTTAAGCATTGCTATATTCTAAAAGTCTGAGCACTGTGTAGCTCTCAGAAGGCTGGTTCTGGCATGGCATACATCACCTTGTACTAACAACATACACATCCCTTCTACCACAATACAAAAATAACCTCACATTACCTCATATAGCACTGAATTATCCAACTATGTCCTTCCCCATGGCCAAGATCCTTCAATAATGCTTGCTTAAAAGAAAGTCCCATTAATTAAAAGTGCTGTGTGGAATATCTGTACTAATGCTACTTCCAGCTAATGGCAAAAAAGCAAGTTAAAGATGAATAAGCTGGATACAGGACACTGGCAGAACTAAGGTGGGCTTGCTATTGAAAGATTATCATTCTTGCTTATTTTGATGTATTTTTTGATATTCTCTTTATATCAACACTCAATGTTGGGGGGAGGGACATACTCTAGAGTTTCCATTATGCTTCTTTAGCAAAAAATATTTAGCTAGCTAAAGCATACATATTGGCATTTGTTACTGCTGCACAAGCATTGTTTTGTGATGGGTCAGCTAACATGCAATCCAGTGCCTAACACCAATCCCTCTAGCCAAACTTTTATTAGAAGGAAAGCCTGTTTTGATGACTTCTGCAAATTCTCTATATTCCAAAGATTTCATCATTTGGAGGCTCCCCCTTCAGTGGCAATTTTATGATTCCCCTTGAAGTCAGCATGCATATATCATGAATAAATAAAAATAAATAAGTAAATCCTGGGCCCTGAAGAGGATGGGGATTTTACAAGACTTGGTTTTATTTAATTTTTATTATACATCACACCTTGTGCACTAGGAAGTCAGTTAATTCATGTCCCTACAGCCCAGCCCAGCCTACCTTTGGAAAGGCTCGGAACACCAGCTGGGAGGAGGAGGAGGTGTGCGTAAGAGCTCGCTCACTCGTTGCGCCTCCCTACAGCCCAGCCTAGCCCATCTTTGGAAAGGCTTGGAACACTGGCCCAGCCCACCCCTCTGAAACACTTGAGGTGGCCGGGAGTGCAGCTGAGCTGTAATGTGCCTGGGAGCGGCAATATCTGTTGTGCAGGGCAAAGGGAGATATGGCGATAGCAGGGCGAAATGCCATTACAGAGGAAGGAGAGATAGATATTTAACACTCATCTTGCCTTCTGGTCGCCCTGCTACCCCGGGGAACTTGGAGAATGAACCAGGCCACCCGCAGAACCTCTCCTTGCTCCTATGCAATGCCAGGTCGGTTAAAAACAAAACAAATATCATCTATGACCTCCTTATAGATGAGGAGGCCGACCTGGCATGCTTCACCGAAACCTGGCTGGGAGATGACAGTGGCCCGACTTGGGCCCAGGCTCTCCCAGCTGGGTACTGTGTTAGTGAACAGGTGAGGGAAAGTGGGCGGGGTGGGTGGGGGTGGAGTAGCTGTGGTCTACAAGGACAATGTTAACCTGACCAGACTTCCTGTCCGGCAATTGAATCACATCGAGTGTGTGTACCTGAGTCTGAAGGCCA
This sequence comes from Anniella stebbinsi, assembly GCA_029215795.1. Taxonomy (NCBI): domain Eukaryota; kingdom Metazoa; phylum Chordata; class Lepidosauria; order Squamata; family Anniellidae; genus Anniella; species Anniella stebbinsi. Next base: position 56,240,365 of record JARDYH010000003.1, read on the forward strand.
GGGATAGACTAGGGATTCTGTTAGTGTACCGGCCACCCCGCTGCCTATCAGATTCCTTTACCGAGCTCACAGAACTGGTCTCAGAGCTGGTGTTGGATTTGCCCAGGCTTTTGGTCCTGGGCGACTTCAACATCCCATTTGAGGCTGGTTTGTCAGGTGCAGCTCGGGAGTTCATGGCATCCATGACAACCATGGGCCTATCCCAATTGGTCTCTGGACCTACACATTCAGCAGGTCACACCCTAGATGCTGTTTTCAGCTCCGAACAGACAAATCTGTGGGCGGAGGTAACAAATACCTCTGCATTGTCATGGACAGACCACTTTCTGGTCAGGGTTAGTATCACAGCTACCACCCACCCCTGCAGGGGTGGCAGACCTATTAAGATGGTCCGCCCTTGAAGGCTGATGGATCCTTCTGGATTCCAGAAGGCCTTGGAGGGTTCTATGGCTGGTATGGTCGACGATACTGTAGAAGCCCTGGTCAATAGATGGAATCAAGACCTAACTAGGGCTATTGACACGATCACCCCCAAACGTCCTCTCCAACCCGCTTCTAATAGGGTGCCCCGGTATACAGAAGATCTCAGGGAGTTGAAGCAGAAAGGACGATGTCTGGAGCGCCGATGGCGGAAAACTTGACTTATATCCGATAAGACACGACATAGAGAACATCTTCGTTCCTATGGGGTGGCAATACGCACAGCGAAGAAAGCTTTCTTCTCTGCACGCATTGCGTCTGCGAATTCACATCCAGCAGAACTGTTCAGGGTGGTGAGGGGTCTAACTCAGGCACCTTCCCCCTGAACTCGATTTTAGAGCCTTCGATAGTTCGCTGTGATGCTTTTAACGATCATTTCACAGATAAAATCTCTCAGATAAGAGCCGACTTAGATGCCGTCGTTGTAGCAGACGCTGACAATGGAGTGTCCAGCAACTCTGCAAGTAGAATTACACTGGATCAGTTTCAGTTGGTGAGTACCGAGGATGTGGACAAGCTGCTTGGATGAGTGAGGAGGACGACTTGCCCTCTCGATCCCTGCCCTTCTTGGCTGGTTGCCCAGGGAGGAGATGTATTTAGATTACAATTACAACATATTATTAATACATCTCTCAGGGAGGGGAGTTTTCCATCTTGTTTAAAAGAAGCAGTAGTACGGCCGCTTCTAAAAAAGCCCTCCCTGGATCCCCTGGACCTTAATAATTACAGACCAGTATCGAACCTTCCGTTTCTGGGCAAGGTGAGAGAGAGGGCAGTTGCCTTCCAACTCCAAGCAGGATATGGAGTTGAGACTGCTATGGTTGCCTTAGTGGATGATCTACACTTGAGTATTGACAGGGGGAGTGTGTCCCTGCTGGTACTTCTGGACCTCTCAGCGGCTTTTGATACCATCAACCATGGTATCCTTCTGGAACGCCTGAGGGGATTGGGACTCGGGGGCACTGTGCTTCAGTGGTTCTGGTCCTACCTCCTAGTTGCTCCTCAAAGAAGGAGCTGCTATGTGGTGCACCACAAGGCGCCATCCTATCCCCAATGCTGTTTAACATCTACATGAAACTGCTGGGAGAGATCATCCGCAGGCATGGAGCGGTGTGCTATCAGTATGCTGATGACACCCAAATATATTTCTCTATGCCTCTGACAACAGCATCAGCTAAGGATTGTGTGTCTCCTCTGAATGAATGATTGGAGGCAGTAATGGGCTGGATGAGGAAAACAAACTGAAGCTGAATCCAGACAAGACGGAGGTGCTTACTGTCAAGGGCCACAACCTGGGGTTGGAGGTGCATCAACCAGTTCTGGATAGGGTTACACTCCCCCTGAAAGGCTGTGTTCGCAGCTTGGGGGTGCTCCTGGATCCGTCGCTCCAAATGACAGCTCAGATAGATGCGACAGCCAGGAGTGCCTACTATCAGCTTCGACTGATATGCCAGCTGCACCCCTTCCTAGAGTTGGAAGACCTAAAATCACTAGTGCACGCGCTGGTAACTTCGAGACTCGACTTCTGCAGTGTGCTGTATATAGGGCTACCTCTGTGCCTAGTCCGGAAACTTCAACTAGTTCAAAATATGGCAGCCAGGTTGGTCACTGGTACACCTAGGGGTGACCATATCACACCAGCTTTGAAATCTCTCCACTGGCTGCCAATTAGTTTCCGGGCGAAGTACAAAGTGTTGATTATTACCTTTAAAGCCCTACATGGTTTGGGTCCAGGTTACCTGCGGGATCGCCTTCTCCCATACAATCCGCCCCGCACGCTTAGGTCCTCTGGGAAGAATTTATTTTAGTCAACAAAAACTACACTGACAACTGTTACCCAGAGGACCTTCTCTTCTGCCGCTCCCAGATTGTGGAATGGCCTGCCGGGAGAGATTCGTCAACTCACCAGTCTTCAGGAATTTAAAAGATCTATAAAGACTGAGCTCTTCCGGCAGACCTACTCAGATGAATTTTAAGTGTTTTATTGGTGTTTTATTGGTATTTTAATGATGTACTGGTTTTATGTATTTTTAATCAGTTTTGTGTGTTTTGTGATGATGTTGTTCCCCGCCTCGATCCAGAGGGAGAGGCGGGTAATAAATAAATATATTATTATTATTTCATAAATAAACACACACACACACAGAGTATAATGGCAATCATGTTTCTAATGACAAGACCAAGGATGTACAACCTATGAAAGGAAGGAACGTCACAATAGAAGTCATATAACTTTCCATACAACTTGGCTGAATAGCCCTTTGCATGTAGCTCAATAACCTTTATTCTTACCCCTCGGTATGAGGCAATAGACCATAATACTGCTATGTCGGGGGTCCCAACCCTTTTGGGTTGGTGGCTACATTTGGAAGTTTTTGAGAGTGTCATGAGCATTCTCACAAAATGGCTGCCATGGGGGGAACAGCTTGCTCATTCAGAAAATGGGTGCCATAGTGGGCATGGCCGGTCACAAAATACACATTTCCCAGAAGTCAAACTGGTGAGACTAAAAGAAAAGTAACTTGCCCAGGAACTTAAATGCAAGGCAGAGGTGGGGTCTGAGCTCAAATGACAAAATCACTCTTTTGAACCCATATAAGGAGGGCAGCACTCCCCATTAAACAAATAAATAAACCTTACGAATAAAATAAAAACCAGGAACCAAGAGGAGACACCAGCTCTTTATGGTCTAAACATCGAATGGAGCTCCATGTCCACAAATGACTGTAAAAGACTTTATAGGAACCAACCACTGACTATGAGCTTGCTCAACATAGAACCATCCATGGCTGCTTTGCATTTTCTTTATTAAAAAGAAAACTGTTGGGCAAAACAATCACAGAACTGTGTACATAGCTCTCCCGGGCAACACGAACAGGCCACCCCACTGCTGGTATTTGAAAACCTGCTTTCTTTCCCTTACCATTTGTTTCTTATCTTTGGCAGGTTAAAGATTTAGAATTTAATGTTATTAATTTATCCTGGCATTCTAAAGAAAGAACAATACGCAACGAAAACAATTCCCCTTCCAATTGACATTAAAAAGTGTGTCACATTCATTTATATTCAAAGTTCTCATGAAGAGCTTAAGTGAACATTTGTTCCTTTCTTTCTCAAGCTGTTGCTCCAGTTTTGGCTGTCTAAAAGAGTTCACGCTTTATCTCGAGGGAAGCAAAATCAGCCTTTTGACATCCTTTCTCCAGAGCTCCTAGAAAAGGGGCCCTCTTGAATGCCAAGCTATGAAAAAATATGCAGGGTCAACATACATCATCCTTGTCCCCCCACACCCTTCATCAGCGACGCTGCCCTCCGTAAAATCACTGAAACATCATTTCCCTTCACAGTGAAGAGGCTCGATTCATTCACCTGATTTAGGACTTTGCTGTGTTCTATCAGTTTTGAGAAATAGGAGCTGCCATCCTTTCTGAGGACAACAAAAGCATTCCAAGGAAATTTGACCAAAATGAATACATTGAAAGAACTAGGGCTCAGGTGGGGAACCTCAGGCCCATGGGACCTCAGGCTTCTGGGGTCCCACTCTGGCCTTCTATGGTTCCCCAGATGGCCACACACCCTTATCCTGGCCAAACCCTCTTTCTCCTGAACACTGATCAGTTGGTGGTTATTCAGCTTTTGCAAGTTTTTCCCATTCTAAAAAGATGAAATCATCATCATCATCATCATCATCATCATTTTTGTATTTCTTACCCGCTTCTCCCTCTGGATTGAGGCAGGGAACAACATTAAATACAAAAATACCATAAAATGCATAAAACTGATTAAAACCATATAAAACTGATACAATATTAAAATAACAATCGGACATCTTAAAAAATTATTTGGGTAGGCCTGTCGGAAGAGATCAGTCTTTATGGCTTTCTTAAACTCGGAAGGACTATTAAGTTGACGAATCTCTCCTGGCAGGCCATTCCACAATCTGGGAGCAGCAGAAGAGAAGGTCCTCTGGGTTACAGTTGTCAGCCTAGTTTTGGCTGACTGAAGTAAATTCTTCCCAGAGGACCTGAGTGTGCGAGGCAGATTGTACGGGAGAAGGCGATCCCACAAAAGCTTAGTTCCTGGTAGTAAAAGCTTTAAGCTAAATAGGCTAGATATAGGGCCCATTCCTTTTGTTTTTGGCCTCACCCACCACTGGAATGCAGACCCTGAGAATTTCTTGAAATTAAATCCAGCCCTCGGGCTGAAAGAGGTTCCCCACCTGCAAACCTCTTCATGAAAGAGCTGCACTTCATGAAAGGCCACTCTGTTGTTTAATTTGATTACATACATTCCTAGAACATTTGTCTGCGTTTCTATTACCCTCTCCATCTGGTAGCAAGATGAGGCATAACATGCAAGAAGTAATCATTGAACAGGTCATCCTCATAATTTTGTATGCCCTCACCAGCAAGTGCCATCAACATGGACCAAAGATGTGATGATGACATGTGTGTCAGGCTCCTGGCTGACCCAAATCAAGAGGAGACCTCTTTTGAGCAGCAAACCCCAGTCCCACAAAACACATGAGGAGACCTGAGGAGTCCTGTGACAGAAATGCCTCACTTGAGGTCCCAAAGAACCCCTTTGGCTCCATCTCAAATCCTATCTTGGTTGCCGACTCTCCTTCCTTGTCCTGCGGCTCTCCATAGCATCAGCGGTGGACCAAGTGGGAGACTCAAGGTCAACTCTGGACTGCCCACCAGGCTTTTCAACCAGGGGCTAATCAAACAGAAGAATCTCGTCAGGAACTACTTTCAAAAGTCTACTAGTGAGGAGCGAAAAGACCCAGCTGCAACTACTGAACCAGGAAGAATGCATGCATATATCCTTCAGTCTTCTCCTAGACCTTTGCTGGGTTAATAGCTGCTCTTGAGCTCCTTGTTCTAGCTTCTTTGTGCCAGACAGTGTCACATGGCAAGAATGTAACAAAACTATTCCGTTATAATGGAAATTACTTTGGGGTTGTTTGGACTTGAATGGACAATTAAGGCTCTTTCTTTACAATTGACCTGCTCATGGTGGGGATGAGAACTTCTACAACTGGCTTGTGGATATGGATCAACCCAACCGTCTTCATTTTTTAACTCCCCGTGGGGGTCGTGACTAGGGGATTGTCATGATGAGCACCTGCACTTCAACATTTACCACTACACCACGGATAATAGGCCTTTATACATCTGCTCTTACCCAAAGTTCCATGATAAATATATCTTTCTTTTCATGTCTACACATGCGCCATCCTCCTGCTCCACAAATTAATGTTATATTTTTACCTCTTTAGGAGATCTCACTTCACAAATGTCATAGACACCGATGGCTTGGTTTAAAGGTTAATGGTATTCTAGAATGCAAAAAAGAACAGAAAAAAGACAGAAGCCCTATTCAAAGTAAAGCTCCCATGGATGAATCAACATGTATGTAGAGCCATACCAACTAGCCCCACCCTCACTTCATACATGCTGGCTTGCCCCACCCCTCATATCTGCATGCTCAGTGCAAATGTTTACTGTGAGGAAGCCCTCCCACACAGAGATATTCATGCAACCTGGAGGCTGTCTAAGTGCACGGAAAGCCCCGGCGTGGGTGCGCGGTGGTGCTGTGTTGATTATACTACACAGCATCCACATTGCACCCACCCGGGGACTTTCCGGAGAATCTGCAAAGAAAAAAAGTTGGGGACTTACCCTGACTTTTTTTCTCCGGAGCAAGGCGAGTATGTCACATCCGCCATCTATCCTCACTCCAAAGTTGCAGCGGAGGTGTGGCCAAGCTGATGGCTGCCTCCCTTCTTTTAGACTACTCGCCGCAACCCCGCATCAATGATACCATGGGGTTTGGTGGTGGAGCGGCGCCAACTCAGCACTGTGAAGACAGCCCCCTGAAATCCTGACCACACAAGACTCCAGGCTGTGTGGCTGCCTTCACAGGCACAGCTGTACAACCAAAGGCTTCCTCGCTGCACTGCAGTAAATGCACAAACATTAGAGGTGAAGCACACTGGCATGCCTGCCATGGGGGTGCTAAATGACTATGCCTTATTGGAACCTGAGCTCTGCTTTGCTTGGCCATGCCTTACCAGAGCTTGAATGCGGACTTGCTTGACTGGACCTTGTTTCCCTTGTCAGAACTCAATCCTGTGTGCCAGGTGCGCACATGCTCAAGCTAAAACCCCATCTGATTGACACCACTGCATGGGACAGAAGAACAGATATCGCAAGAGCGGCATCCCTGTGCCATAGGTATGCAGGTAAGTACAGAAAGAAGCAACCAAGAGAATCTGTCCACCTTTATATTTTAAAAAAAGATCAACAGGATAAACATATCCCAATAAACATAAAAGAAATTAAACAACAGCAAAAGGTAAATTTACGGCTCTTAGATAAGGCAGTCACTTTTGCAGCTCTAAGAGCAGAACACAAAGGAAACCATAAATGTGGGGAGAGTACTTTTCAAAAATACATAAAAGTGTGTTTTGCAACACAGAAAAACTCTTCATGGACATTCAGGTTCTATCATCAAGGTGGTGCCCACCTAGAAGTAAGGCTTTGACTGTAAGGAAACAGATGTGCTCAGACATAATTGGAGCATTACATATAAAACACAGAGAAAACGGTGACATTAATTTGTGGGATCTCTCTCTCTCTCTTCCACACACACACACACACACACACACCCAAAAACACACCCAAACAATGTTTGAGAATAATTTATTTTACCTTACAAGTGAAATTTGTTTTTCTTCTTTTATCTTGTTTAGAATTGGTTCTGGCCATAGGGAGTCAAATAAAATTGCTTCTCTGTTTATAATCAGGCTTACAGGCTTCCAGTTTAATCATCCTCCCCTAATCATAGTATTTGTCAGTGATAAGATGTATTATAAGACAATAACAGTGCAATGGTATGCATGGGTATTCAGAAGTAGGCCCCACTGAGTTCAATGGGACTTACTCATAAGTAAATGTATATAGGGTTGCAGCCTAAGGGTACAATCCTGTGGAGATAGTCAGCAGCCTCTGAAATCAGAGACTGCTAAGTATTAAATGCAGGGCGGCTGGAACACAGAGGTGATCCCTGTCTCTGTGCTCCACCTTCCCTGCATTTTTGCTAGATGGGCAATTTTGCCCATCTAGCCCTGGTGGTTCAGATTAGGAGGAAAGGAGGCTGGGACGAATATAGGAAGCTGTGTAAGGCAGCTTTCTCCATCTCTTCCCTCCCTACCCCTGGGACCACTTCCTTTCCCCCATCTCTATGCTCATATTTCCAAGTGCGGAGAGGTAGCCAGCATACTTCTTTCCATGCCAGCTATGAGGGGGAGGGGGAGTTAGTAAACCAAACAATCCTATGGCCCTTCAGACATTGGCTGGGTTCGGACGACATGATAAGCAGTGGATGATTAATTAGGTAATCATCCATTGAGTTGCTTATTGTGTCATCAGGGGGCGCACACAACTGACTATTTTAACAAAATAAGCAATGGAGAAAAACAATGGGCTGCTCTATTGATTATCTGGAGACCCATTGCTTAACATGTCGTGTTGCAGGCTCCATTGTCAAATTTAACACTCTGAGTGTGCTATTTTGGGAGCGCATAGTGTTCTCTGGCAGGAGTGGCTGAAAGCACCCCGGCCGCTCCTCTACAGCCAGCAGAACTTGCAATGGCTGATGGGATAGCCCTGGGAGGTGGGAGGGAGGAGCAATGGCTGGCCGGAAAGATGACAGGCATTTCAGCTGCGTGATGGGGGAGGGCAACATGTCGTGTGGGGAGAACTGGCAAAATAATGCACAGTGAGTTGCCTATTCCCCCCTCCATTGCCTACAGTGTCGTCCGAACCCTCTCACTGTCTAGGAGTCATAGGATTGCTCTCTCTGTGGACTTTTTTTGCACATTTCCCAACTTATAATTCAGAAGTAGTATATTTAGTAAACAGCCAGCTTTTAAAATTGCCTTCGAAGTAGAATTAATATTGGAATCGTACCCCAAAATATGAACAGAATCCTGTTTTCTTAGCTTGAGTGATAATGGATACAAAATATAATAGCCATACCCATGTTACTGCTGATGAAGTTACACCCAGGGGAACAATGTCAAGAGGATCTCAGGATATGCTGACTGCCTCACCTGACACTGGGTCATGAATAGTGAGTTCATTTTGGTTAGTCTCAGGAGACCTAATTTAGCTGCTAACGAGGAGAAACCACCTTGTCAGAAGGTAGAGCAGCCTCTTACGGCCCTCTTTCTACAAACACACATGCATACAATCGTAACAATATGAATAGTTTTTCAATTGTTAAATTTGACTGAAGCATGGAGTATAAACTTCAATAATCAATAAATAAAATTATTAAGCATGTATGCTTCCAGGATCCTGTCTTGCAAAAACTGCAAGGATTAAATTTTTAGTTACCTGGTTGATGGTATCATCCAACTGCTTTAATTAACTACAGCCTTGTGGCACTTTCATTTTGTTAAGCACTATTGTTTACACTATCTCTCGTTTCATGGTAAATACTCCATTCCTGGGACACGATCGTTGGAGGAAAGGCTGGGAGAAAGGGGATTTTTGCTGCATGTCCCTTCCCCCTGCAACACTGCATGCTACTCGAAAAGCTGCTCTGGAGGTTTCCAGAACAGCTGGGGGCTGTCTAGATGCGCTGACAGCCAGCCCCGTGGCAGGTGCCATCGGTGTTGTGCTAGAAGGTCATCTACTCGAGCGCAGCATCATTTAGGTTAGCAGTAGTGTCGCATTGGATACTACCCCATGATTGCAGCCTAACTTACTTCGTAAAAATTGGGAGGCGTATTTGAAGTTTGCTCATTTGAACCTGAATGATATATCAAAGGAAAAGCATAACCAGGGAGGACAGAGAAAAGGGAGAGGATTTTTATGCACCTGCTAATTATGCTACCGAGAAAATCTCCCAAACTGGAGGGGGGTGGGGCATACAGCTCTGATACAGAATCATTTTTAAAACAGAATTTAGCATCTGCTAGGTTGTTTTGCAGTGGTAAGGGCTAGGGCAGGAAGGGGAAAGTGCTATAAATATAGATTTGAGTGGTGACTCACCATTCTATTACCAGTCAGAAGTCTGTAAATATGTAACAGAGGAGCTGAATATTCAAAAAAGAAGAAAAAAGTAGAAATAAAACAAATCACAAGCAAGCTGCGTCTTTCAGCACAAAGCTCACTTTTCAGTAGAGGCCACCTTTTATGAAACAGGTGGTCCAGAGAGATTTATCTGGCACCACTCCTGTAGTCTTTTATTCCAGCTTTTTGTCTTTTAAATAACATATGTCATCCAGGCATCTCAGTTTTAAAATCTGTGTTTTTCATTTTATGGTTGATGCAGGTTTTGTCCTTGTATTTTATCTTACCTTTGATTTTGTAACTTTTATGTTCTGATTTGTATTTTTATTGATTTTGTTCATTGTAAACCACCCAGAAAACTTGTTTATAGGCTGGCATGCACATGTTGCAAATAAATACATAATAAATCAATCTAGTCAATACTTAGTCAAAAGGTCTTCTATAGCCCATACCAGTTTTTCTAAATACTTGCCCCCATTTGAAGGTGCCATAACCTAAGTCGCCTTCATTTGAAAAACAGACAGTCAGGGGGGCTGTTTTTATATATGTCAGGTTGGGCAAGTTCATGAAATACTTTAGGGAGCAATCCTATTGGATCTGCCCTTGATATTCAGAAGCCTCTGAACTTGGAGGTTTACAAGTATTCAGTGACGGGCAGGAGGCCCCACAGAGGTGATCTCATCTCCACCTCACTTTCAGCTCTGCAATTTAGCTGGAAGGTTTTTTTTCCCCCCATCTAGCTGAGGCATTGGGGAGAGGGAGAGAAGGAGGCTAGGGAGGCCTGGGGATATGATGGAAACCATCCCCACACTGCCTTTCTCTTCCCTCCGAGGTCACCTTTGTGACCTCAGAGAAGAAACTGGCACAGTTCTTTCCATGCGCGAAGACAAAAAGGAAAAAACACCATACAGCGTGGGTGTAAAAGAGATAAACTCTGGTGTTATGTAAATTCTTGAACTCTGTTTATTGATGTTAATAGTCAAATATCCACACGCTTGACATTTCGGAAAACAATCCTTCGTCAGGAGCTGAATATGTAAATTTAAAATAAAATACATAAAACATTATAAATTTGGCGTGAAACCCTTATATCAAATTTTGTTTACTACACATAGCACTCTCAGTCCCCTCCAAATCACAAATTCTCCTCGAAAACCCAGCACATATTAGGAATCACATTATAAAATTATATAATCTCCTTACAAACCAGCACGTATTCAGCATTGTGCCCCATTTTATCAATAGCCCTCCCTTTCTACATACATAACATCCTTGGTCTAAAAGACACAATGTTCTTGCTTATTCTTAAGGTGCCCTTCATTGCTGTTGTTATCCATTTCTAATCCTTTCTAAATTCATTATTCTACATTACTCCACAAAAACAATGCATAAGCCAATACTTGCTCTTAAAAGCCTCAAACTAAGCTGGATATTGCACGGGCACTGCCCGAGAGTTGTTTTTTATTATTAGGAGATACCCGTTGTACTGCTTTTTCTGTATCCTTCTTCCTACAACTGAAGTGTGTTACTCTCCTCCTACCCGCTTTTTATCAGCTTGTTATCAGGTGCCTTGTATGGCCCCTAATAGGCTTGAAGTAGGGTGACCAGATTTTGGAACCCAAAATCCCGGTCCCCCCACCAACAACAACCCCCCCACCAAGCCACCCACCCCCAAAAAACATCAGCCCGGACCTACCGGGGCGGGTTCTCTTCTGCTGCTGCCGCCGCCGCGCCACCGCCGCCGGGTCCCCCGCCGGCTCGTAAGGCCAGTGGCCGCGCGGAAGAGGCAGGGGAGGGCCGGATCCGGAAGTGACGTAATCGGCCCTCCCCCACCTCTTCCGCGTGGCCGCTGGCTTCACGAGCCAGCGGGGGACCCGCTGGCGGCAACGGCGGCGCGGCGGCGGCGGCCCCGGCGGCCCCGGCGGCGGCAGCGCAGCCCCGGCGGCGGCAGCGCGGCCCCGGCGGCGGCCCTGGCAGCGGTGGCGGCGGGGCGGCGGCAGCCCTGGCTGCCCCAGCAGGTAAGTGCCCCGTGCCTCGCGCTCCTTACCTGCTTCCCTCCAGTGCTCGAATCTACTGAGAAACAGGCTTCACGGCCTGTCTCTCAGTATCGCGCCAGGTGATGACGTCATCACCCGGCGCGCTACTGAGGGACAGGCCGCAAAGCCTGTTTCTCAGTAGATTCGAGCACCGGAGGGAAGCGGACGCCCCTGCGGGTAAGGAGCGTGAGGCACGAGGGAGGGCACTTCCCTGCTGGGGCGGCCGCTTCCCGGGCTCCTCCGCCACCACCGCCGCTCCTTGCTTGCTGCCACCGCCGCGTGACCCCCCGCCACCCCGGGTTGCCCCCCCGCCCCCCAGTTGGGCCGGTTCGCCCCTGGATTCCCAGTTAGGACCGGGAAATCCCGAGCCATCTGGACAGCCTAGCTTGAAGCCAATTTATATATGGAAAGATTTGAGACGAATCCCTAGAGGACTGAGGACTGAGTTCTCTCCACACCAGCTGTGAGGGGGAGGGGGAAGGGAGCTTGGACTCCTGGGTCTGAGGTCAGACTCTGTCTTGGAGCTATGGGATTGCTCTCCCCAACTCCCAGAAACAAATAAGCAAATCCCCAGCAGGAAAGAGTCTATTCAGTTTCTTGGCGGGAGGTGTTGAATGAAAGAAAATGAAGTAGAAAATTATGGTCCATGTAGGCTCCTCCTCCCTGAGCTTTCACCAGCAGGAGCCATTCTAGCAGCCTATACAGAGGAAGCTGAGAGGGAAAAGGGTCATTCCACCAGTCCTGCTGAAAGACTTCTTTTTTCCCTCTTCCTTTCCTTCTGATTCTTCTTTTTCCTTGTGTTTCATGTCTTGTTTTACTGATCATATGTAAGCTGCTCTGGAAGTCTTTTTAGCTGAAGAGTTGGAGGGTGAAAAACTTTAAATAAATAAATAAAATGGAGTAGTATGCTTATTATGGAAGGAAATCATTCATTGGTCAGAAGCTGAGCTTCAGGCATTACATTTAGTCATGGGACAATCCCAAGGGAAAAATCCAAAGTTTTGTACCATCTCCCTAGTTTTGAGCAACCGTTTTCTGCAGAAAATCCTTCCAGAGATTCCAATTTCAGCCAGCTAGGACTGTGCATAAATCCCATCAATATTATGAATTGTTCACTTTTATTCATGGCCTTTGGACATTTGCCTTTTGATCCTTGGCACACTGCATCATGGATTTCATAGTTGGAAGTCTACACCAATAATCATTCTTGTGCCTGTGTGTTTTGGTGTGACACAAAAGGCTTGAATCTGGTGAAATTGCAAATTTTCGGGCTCAAAGATGTAGAATGTACAGCACAGTGCTTGTTCAAAATAACAATGACCAAAAAAACCTCCTTAGCCTTGGTCAATGCATCATGGATTTGTTGAAGAATGGTTGAATTTAGGGATGGTCGTTACAATTTGGGGATATAAATATAAATATAGAAAATACCTTTCCTTTTTATGAGCAGACAGAAGGGAAAGGGCCATGGCCAATGGTAGAGCACCTGCTTTGCATGCAGAAGGTCCCAGGTTCAATCCCCAGCAATTCCAGATAGGGCAGGAGAATCTCCTGCCTGAAATCCTGGATAGCCATTACTGCCAGTCAATGTTGACAATACTGGGTTGGATGAACCAAGGGTCTGACTCAGTCTACAGCAGTTTCCTATGTTCCTAAATCCAAAGATCAATTTGACCAGGGTTGATTGTTTAAATACAAGACAATATTGCTCAGAGATAAGTATTTCAGAAGGTGCAGCTGCCCCTGTCATGGTGCTAATATAGTGGGAAATGTTCAGTCTCCAGTCTACCCTACAATTAATAGATAAGGCTATTCTACCTGGCATTGTGACTTTTCACAAACACAGAGAAATATAATGCACTATGGGAGCGCCTGGTGTTGTAGCATTGTTGAAGCTAAGCAGGTAAGAACTTGGTCAGCCCTGAATGGAGACCATTGGGAGCTCCATGTCAGTCACTGGGAGCTTTTGAAATGAAAAATAAGGTCTATCAATAAATGCACATTCTGCCAAGCACATCAGCTGGTTTTTAGTGGCTGTACGTTAGAGCTTTTAAAAAATATTCACATTTTCGCACCTAAGCAAGCAGCAAGTGGCATTCTCTTGCAGCTACATTCCCATGGCCACATCTTGCTATGCCCATTTGTAAGAAGATCGGATTTGTTCTGACTTCTGTCCATTGTCGTGCATTGCAAAAAACAAGCAAAGCCTCCCGCTCAGCAACACATTGTGGCTTTAATAAGGCATCTTTTGCTATAAGGAGATAGGCTATCATAGTATGTAAGGTGATCATGCTGCTGTCTTTCAGCTCTAAAAACAATATATACATTCAGTTCAGAGAACACAACAATAAATAATACAGGGTTGTGTTCCGCATTCATTTATATGTGCATAGCTTAATAGTATAAGGCTGCTAAATGTAAATGAAGATAATATCTGTTCCAAAGGGAATGCATGACAATGGCAAAATTCCCATTTGGTTCTAGGATGGTAAGGCTGGGTTTATAAAAATTTAATTAAGCTGTTCTGACAAAGAAATCGTATCACACCCCATTAAAAAATGCAAAGATTATATTCCATTATCCATCCCTGGTGCCCTCTAATGCTACGATGCCAACCCTTCCAAGCTGTATCATCAAGTAATTAATTAAGCCCTATCCTAGACATATAGTCAAGCTTATTATGTCCAATTTTCATTCATTCGTTCAGCTACCCAGGCAAGCAAAAACACTCAGCGTTAAGCAGAGAAAAAGAATCAGGTAACACAAATTTGATTTGGCTATTCACCGTGGATGGTGATTAAAACCATCTCCTTTAATATACAGCAACACTGAATACTAAGAGGAGTCTATTTTCCACTGAGTAGGCAAATAACTTTGAAGCACATGGCTGAAAAGAAGCACAAATGTATCGGTCTTTCCTAAAAGATTTGAACATTTGTAGCCACATTGCTCAGACTGAAAAGATTCATAGAAGAGGCGTGTTTCTTTCTTGGATCGGTCCTATCTGTTGTTCTAGTTTTTCAGGCACTCACATTATCCATTAGGAGAAGGCTTGTAACTCAGTGGTAGAGCACCCACTTTGCATGCAGAAGGACTCAGGCTTAGAGCATCATCAGACTGCGGGGGTGGGGGAGGGATTGTGTTTCCCTACCATCACATTTCTGTCTCACAACAGGCAAGAGCAGCTTCTTCTTTCTTCACATGGGGAAGAAAGAGGAAGCAAGCAGTGACCATGTGGCCGATTCAGTGGGCATTTTTATTGAGCTGCTTTTCCTGCATTCAGCAGGAAATGTTGGCAAGTTTCGCTTCAATCAAAAAAGTTGGATTTACAGGGTCTTATTTTGTCATGGAAAAAAAGGGCAGAAACAGCGGGAGATGTAAGGGAGGCGGACAGCGGCGTCAAAAGAATCTGTGAACATCCGTAAGTGACCAGTAACGGGTGTGCTACAAAATGCTCGTCTGATGATGCTCTTAATCCCTGGCATCGCTAGAAGAACATTGAAAGGCTCCTGTCTGAAACTCTGAAGAACTGTGACTAGGGTTGGGAAACTCACAAACAGCAGGCCACATGTGGCCCTCAGAGGCCACCAGTGTGGCTCACCACATGTGCTCTAGGTCCCCTCCCCATATCCCCCCTCATGCTGAGACAATGTGATTGTGCTGGGGAAGAGGGTATGCACACACACACACACCCCGCCCCAGCTCAATCACACTCTTGACAGACTGCCAGACAGCTTTTTGGCAGACTGTTGAGAGCCCAATTTACCTTGCATGCGCTGTCCCCCAGTGTCATTCCCACTGCTGGAAGACTCCTCTCAGAAGAAGAGCTGAAGGACCAGGAATCACCTGCCACCAGCAATGTCCAGGATCTGCCAGTAGACCACGAGGAGCTCAGACGCTCATGGGTGACTACTAGGGGTGTGCATCGGATCGGATCCGATCCACGATCCGAATCCGATCCGCCCCAAAATCGGGAAAATCCGATCCGATCCGATCCGATCCGATCAACCTCCGATCCGATCCGATCCGATCCGACGAGGTCCGATCCGGATCGGACGCCATTTTGAATGCTTTTTCCCATAGCCAAGTATTGTTTTACAAAAACGCCTATAACTTTTTCATTTTTAAAGATAGAAGGATGAAATTTGGGGACATTATACACTGGTTAGGGATAGTTATCTGTGAGAAATTTCAGAAAGATTGGTGCATGCGTTTTGTGGCAATTAATTGTTTAATAAATACCCAGAAATGCCTATAACTTTGTCATTTTTAAAGTTACAAACATGAAACTTTGCCACATTGTAGGTGGTACCTTGGGACCTATCTGTGAGAAATTTCAGAAACTTAGGTGCTTGCCTTGTGTGGCAATTAATTTTAGAAAAATGGGTAGTAGTGGGGTAAATACATTTACGCCTCCCATTTTTTTATTTTTGAAGATACAAACAGGAAACTTGGGCACATTACAGGTACCACTTGCCTTGATATGTGTGTGAAATTTCAGAAACATTGGAGCTTGCCTTGTGTGGCAATTAATTTTTGAAACAATGAGGAAAGAAACACCTATAACTTTGTCATTTTTAAAGTTACACACATGAAACTTTGCCACATTGTAGGTGGTACCTTGGGACCTATGTGTGTGAAATTTCAGAAACATAGGTGCTTGCCTTGTGTGGCAATTAATTTTTTAATAAATACCCAGGAATGCCTATAACTTTGTCATTTGTAAAGTTACACACATGAAACTTTGCCACATTGTAGGCGGTACCTTGGGACCTATGTGTGTAAAATTTCAGAAACGTAGGTGCTTGTATTGTGTGGCAATTAATTTTTGAAACAATGAGGGATTCATTGGACAGCACTTGCCCATAGGGATTCATTGGACAGTACTTGCCCATAGGGATTCATTGGATAGTACTTTCCTATAGGAAATCATTGGAAAGCACTTGCCCATAGAAAATCATTGGAAAGCACTTGCCCATTGAGAAATACAGTTATGCCTCCCACTTTTTTATTTTTGAAGATACAAACAGGAAACTTGGGCACATTGTAGACTGGTTAGGGATAGTTATCTGTGAGAAATTTCAGAAAGATTGGTGCATGCGTTTTGTGGCAATTAATTTTTTAATAAATACCCAGGAATGCCTATAACTTTGTCATTTTTAAAGTTACATACATGAAACTTTGCCACATTGTAGATGGTACCTTGGGACCTATGTGTGTAAAATTTCAAAAACGTAGGTGCTTGCCTTGTATGGCAATTAATTTTAGAAAAATGGGTAGTAGTGGGGTAAATACATTTACGCCTCCCATTTTTTTATTTTTAAAGATACAAACAGGAAACATGGGCACATTACAGGGAACACTTCACTTGATATGTGTGTAAAATTTCAGAATGATAGGTCCAGGCATTTGGTGGCTACGAATTTTTTAGATTAAAAGTTATTAACCTTTTTTACACAGAGGCTGGGGCTGTCAATTGCACCCTCCCGCCTCCCGGGAAGAAGAAGGAAACACTTTCTCTCATCTCTTTGATCCTTGCACGCTTGGCTGCAACTGAGCTAGTATCCATTACAAAAGGAGAAACAAAGTAGCACTTGGCTCCTGTCTGCTTTGATACTTTCACTCAAGCAGAACGGCTGAGCCTAGGATCACTCTCTCTCGCTGGGATCATTACAGGAGAAATTTTCTACAGTCTTCAAAGTGGTGTGTGCAGACACCTTGCCACCACATGCCTGGACCTATCATTCTGAAATTTTACACACATATCAAGTGAAGTGTTCCCTGTAATGTGCCCATGTTTCCTGTTTGTATCTTTAAAAATAAAAAAATGGGAGGCGTAAATGTATTTACCCCACTACTACCCATTTTTCTAAAATTAATTGCCATACAAGGCAAGCACCTACGTTTTTGAAATTTTACACACATAGGTCCCAAGGTACCACCTACAATGTGGCAAAGTTTCATGTATGTAACTTTAAAAATGACAAAGTTATAGGCATTCCTGGGTATTTATTAAAAAATTAATTGCCACAAAACGCATGCACCAATCTTTCTGAAATTTCTCACAGATAACTATCCCTAACCAGTCTACAATGTGCCCAAGTTTCCTGTTTGTATCTTCAAAAATAAAAAAGTGGGAGGCATAACTGTATTTCTCAATGGGCAAGTGCTTTCCAATGATTTTCTATGGGCAAGTGCTTTCCAATGATTTCCTATAGGAAAGTACTGTCCAATGAATCCCTATGGGCAAGTACTGTCCAATGAATCCCTATGGGCAAGTGCTGTCCAATGAATCCCTCATTGTTTCAAAAATTAATTGCCACACAATACAAGCACCTACGTTTCTGAAATTTTACACACATAGGTCCCAAGGTACCGCCTACAATGTGGCAAAGTTTCATGTGTGTAACTTTACAAATGACAAAGTTATAGGCATTCCTGGGTATTTATTAAAAAATTAATTGCCACACAAGGCAAGCACCTATGTTTCTGAAATTTCACACACATAGGTCCCAAGGTACCACCTACAATGTGGCAAAGTTTCATGTGTGTAACTTTAAAAATGACAAAGTTATAGGTGTTTCTTTCCTCATTGTTTCAAAAATTAATTGCCACACAAGGCAAGCTCCAATGTTTCTGAAATTTCACACACATATCAAGGCAAGTGGTACCTGTAATGTGCCCAAGTTTCCTGTTTGTATCTTCAAAAATAAAAAAATGGGAGGCGTAAATGTATTTACCCCACTACTACCCATTTTTCTAAAATTAATTGCCACACAAGGCAAGCACCTAAGTTTCTGAAATTTCTCACAGATAGGTCCCAAGGTACCACCTACAATGTGGCAAAGTTTCATGTTTGTAACTTTAAAAATGACAAAGTTATAGGCATTTCTGGGTATTTATTAAACAATTAATTGCCACAAAACGCATGCACCAATCTTTCTGAAATTTCTCACAGATAACTATCCCTAACCAGTGTATAACGTGCCCAAGTTTCATCCTTCTATCTTTAAAAATGAAAAAGTTATAGGCGTTTTTGTAAAACAATACTTGGCTATGGGAAAAAGCATTCAAAATGGCGTCCGATCCGGATCGGACATCCGGTCCGATCCGATCCGACCATCCTCCGATCCGATCCGATCCGATCCGACCCCCCAGGTCCGATTCCGATCCGCTATCCGATCCGATCCGGGGGGTCAGTGCACATCCCTAGTGACTACCATGAGGGTATTGGCTGGGGGTAGACAAGGACTCTGCCTCTGAGGTGGAGGCAGAGGAACCCCTAAGCCCCTGAGAGGGACGCTGCCTGAAAAGACAGGAACACAAAAGGCGTGCTAGACTGATCCAGAGGCCTGTGAAGCCTCTGAGACATTGTGAGCAAGCCCCCTACGCACACATAGGGGCTTGCTCACAATGAGGACCTTTTCAGCTACAGCCACTAACAACTCAAAGCTGAGGCTTGGGGGTGGCTCTGGCAGCTTCTGCATAAAAAATATAGTGTAAGACTGAGAGAGATGCTGGAAACAATGTTGGCCAGATGTTCCTGAATATAGTTTCCCTTGATTCCGGACTGCTGCTCAGACTGATTCCGGGTGTGAGTATTTCTGGACTGAACTCTGATTATCCTTCAGCCTACTCCTTGTCTGCTGTGTTGCCTTGGGATCTTGCTGCCTGTGACCTGTGACCTTGCCTTTTGCCTGATCACTGGTTGTGCTAACCACCTTGCATCCTCTGGAGCCTTGAACCGGCAACTGTTAGGATCAGACTCTGGAAATGTGGCATCCAGCAAAATCAGGCTCTCAGTGCTAATCGTGGTGAGGAAACAGTGTCCTCAATCAGGATAGCTGCTATCCAGCAATCCCATCCTTTGTGTATCTGTATGAATCTGTGTGTGTGTGTGTGTGTGTGCACGCGCACTCACGTGCATATGGCCTCCAACCCACTGCAGGATGCCCTTGGAGCCATATCACATGCCTGCCCCTGCCACAGGAAAATAAGGTAGAAGTAGAGAACATAGGGAATAAGTCTTTCAGAAAATACCTGCAACTTTTGGGAATATTTCTTCCTGTTTAACTCTCCAAATTAAGATTGGCAGCTAAGGGTCCCATTGAGCTATGATCAGCTGCTCAGGACTTCCTTGTCTACAGTGTAGACAAGGATGCTCTCTGAGCAGTCAGTTATTAGAAGGATGGTAGCAGGGCCTTCTCTGCGCTGGGCCCAGAAGCTCTGGCATCACCATACATCCTTGTCAATATTTAGCAAACACTGGGTCTTTTCAGATGTCACTTCAAGCTCTGTGGTTAGCGAAACTGTGGTTCTCTGGGGTTAGCACTAACCACAAGCCATGCTGCTGCACACAAAACTTTAAGCCATGGTTAGAGCCGCTAATCCTGCTGCAGATGGTCCAACTGTGGTTAGTGAGTGAGCAGAGTTTAGCAAAACACATTGCACAAGTCACCTTATACCCTGCTGCTTAACCAAAAGCCTTAACCAGCAGGGTTTAAGGTGTCTTCTGAACAGGCCCATTGTTAAGCCCAACTTTCGAGCTAAACTTTGGAAACTGAGTTGTTATATTCTTTCTTGGGATTTTACCACTGTTCCTTGCTACAATTGGTTGGCTTTTTTTAACAGAGTTTGTGTTTCTTAATTTACGTATGTAAGCTGTCTTGAATGCTCAGAGCCATAGGTTAAAAAAGGTTTTCATAAAAAGCCATAGCTTATGTACTCCTTAATAAACCAAGTTCTGTTCATAATAGCTATAAACACACAATGGTTATAAACTCACACAATTTCAGTAATTTAGGGCAAAACAGAAGTCACACTTTCATTTGGTCTGTTTAAAAAATGCTTACGACTGAATTCTCCTCCCCACTGACTGGTGTTAATGGGGTCAGGATGACACCCACTCACAGTTCTTTGATAGTTTGATTTCTGCTCCATATATAACCACAGACAACAAGATGAAATCTATAATATGCGTCTACAAGAGCAAAGACTTTGGGTATGACCTTCGTTACTCAACTAATTATTTCAGTTACTCCTGAAGACTACAGAACTTATCAAGATTTTTTAAAGAGCATTCTTTCCTTTCTCCCCACCCTGGCAGATCACAGATTCACAGCGTGAGCGATTGAACTTCAGCTGAGGGCTGCGATTGCCGATTCTGCAATTTCTTAATGATGATGATGTTTCCCCCTGAAAATGGCAGACATAATGAGCATGCAAATGCTTTGTCAGGCTTGCATTATTCCCTTATTAAGTTGAATATCAAAATCTATTACGTTTTTGTGCCTGAAAGTTGATATGCTGGGTAATGCTCATTATACAAGCCCTTAAAAAAAATCACCATAAAACATCCAGAATATGCGTGTTATGGACTTCAAAATTTCTGGTTAGTGGAGCATGTTTTTTTCTACACATCTCCCTGATTTCAGGACTAGTGAAAACAGCATTCTATACCAGACGGCTAGCCGTGTTAGTCTGCTGCATCCAAAACAACAAAGACTCTTAAGGCACCTCAGAGACTAACACTTTTATTATAGCATAACCTTTCGTGGACAAAAGCTTATGACCCAATATATCTATTAGGCCAGATCTACACCAAGCAGGATATAACACTTTGAAAACATTTTGAAAATGGTATATGGAATGTGTCCTGGGCCTGAACAGTTGTCAAAACCATTCTAAACTGTTATAAAGCAGTAATGTAGATCCTGCCTTAGTTAGGCTGACCATATGAAAAGAAGGACAGGGCTCATGTAACTTTAACAGTTGTAGAGAAAAGGGAATTTCAGCCAGTGTCATTTGTATGCAGTTAATTCATTGTGAAATTCCCTCTTCATCACAACAGTTAAAGTTGCAGGCACTATACTAGAGTGTCCATACACAAAAGAAGGTAGGGCCCCTACAACTTTAACTGTTGTGGTGAAAAGGGAATTTCACCAGGGACTAATTGCATACAAATAACACTGTCTGAAATTCCCTTTTCTCCACAAAGTTACATGAGCCCTGTCCTCCTTTTCATATGGTCAGCCTAGCCTTAGTCTTTAAGGTGACACAAGAGTCCTGTAAGTGTAGTTGCTGTTTTACACTATAAATATAAAGAAAATATAATCCAAAGCTTTTAGCAACTATACAATCAAATCATATAGTTTTTGCACATCTGTGCATTTTATTGTAACCTCTTTTTACAGGATTTGGGTGTCATCCTGTTTTCAGTTCAGCTGCATAGGCCCCTTTAATGTAAATGAGAACTGAGGTTAGCTATACAGAGTCACCATCTAATCTATAACTACAGATCAATGCCTCATTTGTGGAATTCGTGGGACCAAATGGTATATAGAGAGGAAGGCATATGAAGAGCAATCCTGTGTGTGCTTGTGCAGAAATAAGTCCCACTGCATTAAGTAAAGCTTCTTCCCAGGTACAAATGCATAAGATTGCAGCATAAGAAGACAACCATATTTAATTTTTCTAATTTGGAGCATTTGGCTACAAAAATATCAGAGGAAGGGCATGTTTATAGCACTTGTTTTCCTGATATAAAAAGCCCTGAACTCATTTCAATGTCTGATAGGGCTAGCCCAAGACATTTTGCTGCCTAGTGGAGAACTACAAATAATATCCCACCCTGTAAGATGCATAGAACCCAAGGCTGACCAAGTTATTTTGGCCTCTAGGCAGAAAATCCCTAATGGTAAGGCCGGCCTGGCTGAATACACCTTGAATACTAGACAAGTGTAAGAATCTTATGCTTCCAGTACTCATCAGTTAAGAAATGTTTTTCAAGTGAGAATCACAGATCTCAGCTGCAACAACATCTGTGAGCCCCCAGGAACCTCTGGATCTCACCATAGTTTTGATCTGTGAATGCTACTTGAAGAGTCACAGTCAAAAACACAAAACAACCAAGCGTGTCTGCAATGTGAGTAAGTAAAGGAACATATGTACTGTTAATCTATTCATAGTCATTAGATGTACCAATGGTGAGGCAAAGTTGCACGGCTCTGTGCCTTGATGTAGCCTCTGTATAGTTATTCCCTCAAACTTTTTATGCCTTTTAAGCCATTGAACATTTTAAGCTCCTTCTTATCAGCATATGTGTTGATTGGTTGTGTTTTATTTTCTGACACTTGTTACTGTTCATTGATTTTATTGATATATCGTACTGTTTTATTGGTTTTGTTAGTTGCCCTGAGAGCATTTGTGCTGAGGGCACAGGATAAAAATGTAATCATGAACAAATCGCAAATAGCTGCTAAACAAGGAATGTGCACACTGGCCTTTCTTTCTTTCTTTCTTTCTTTCTTTCCCTCCCTCCCTCCCTCCCTTCCTTCCTTCCTTCCTTCCTGTTTAAAATTGTGAAGTGCAAGGGGGTAAAATGGAAAGGTGCCAATTGCAGGGAAAAGAAAAGTAGGAGACCTCCAGGTGTACAAGAGAAGTGTTATTGAGGCCAATGTAATTCATACCAAGTTCTTCCTCAGGGGCACTCTTCAACACCCAATTTCAACCCTTGGCTTTTTACACACCAACTATGTATTTGGCTGTAGTGTGAAGAGACTATATGCATAGGAAGGTCTCCATCCTTCCTTCCCACCCCCCATTATGCAAAGAGCCATAATTGAACAATCTTACATTGTTCTTTGGTTATGCTGGTGAATCAACTTTCTCATCAGATGAATTAACAGTACATTGCGCAGCTCCCATGCTAGTGTGGCATACTAGCTGAGTGAACTAGGAAGTCCCTGGTTTAAATCCCTCTCTGCCATGGATGTATTGCAATGCCTTCCCCAACCTGCCACCTTCCAGAAGTATTGGGCTACAACTCCCATCATCCCTTGCCAGCATAGCCATACTCTCTGGGGATAGTGGAGGTTGCAGTCTAGCTCATCTGGAAGGCTACCTTAAGCAAACCACTCTTCTCTTAGCCTCTGCAAAGTACTGCCATGTTTACATTGTATATTCAGCGGGCTCTCTTCATGGTGTTGAGTTGGCACCGTGTTCCTCCTAAACCCAGCATTTTCGCTTACCTGAAGTGGTGTTGAGTAATCCCCACACCAAGGAGGGAGGGCAGGATTTCTGGCAGTCATCTGGGTACTGGAGCCATTCCCTTGCTTTCTTCCTGGCTTCCACCAGGATCCCCCCCCCCCTCCGGATCAGCCATGGAGTGAGATCAGACATTGGACGGGCTGGGGTGACTTCGCTCCCATCGAAAAAGTCGGGGTAAGTCCCTGACTTTTTTTACTGCATTGATTTGCGGAAAAGCCTGTGGTGGCTGCAAATATGCGGCTCTATTATATAACTGATGCAGCACTGATTCACAGCCACCGTGGGGCTTTGAGCATGTATAGACAGCCTCAGGTTAACTTCACTGTACATCTGTTAAATGTTGCAGGGTCCTAGGTCTTCTGGCTATCAGCTCTATGGAACTCTTAAGAATGTAAATTACGAAATGCCCATCATCATGAATGCATCATGAGTACCTGGCTCCCGGTGCAAGGATTTCACACAAATGATGTCTAACTTACCTGTGTATGGACTCCTGTCAACCCAAATGCCATAGCCATTATACAGGAGGATGATATTTGATGTTGAGACTATAGGCTACATTGCAGAAGAGATTATCATTCCTTCAAGACAGTAATTGGCAGGCTTGTCAATTTTAATTCTTCAGCATTTACTAGTAGGGATGTGCACTGGATCGGACCCGATCCACGATCCGAGTCCGGTCCAGTGGGAAATCGGATAAATTATCCGATTTCCGATCCCGCAGCTGGATCGGCCGATCCAATCCGAACCGGTCCGAAAAAGCTCCGAACCGGTTCGGCGGATCGGCGGATCGGCGGGCGCCCACTGGCGCCCACCGCCGCTTCCATTGGCGGGCGCCAGCGGGCGCCCGCCGATGAAAGTGGACAGCGGGGGGGGGGAGGAGGGGGGCACTTACCTTCTCGGCCCGGTGGCTCCCGTCCGGCGCCGGCGCCTACTACTACTAGCAGGCTCCGCGGCCTGCTCTAGGGTGGCGCGCCGGGTGATGTCATCACCCGGCGCGCTACTCTAGAGCAGGCCGCGGAGCCTGCTGGTAGTAGTAGGCGCCGGCGCCGGACGGGAGCCACCGGGCCGGGAAGGTAAGGAGGGGGTGCGTGGAGGGGAGGAGGGGGCGCGCGGAGGGGGGAGGGGGGAGGGGGGCCCTTACCTTTCCGGCCCGGCGGCTCCCGTCCGGCGCCGGCGCCTACTATTCCCAGCAGGCTCCGCGGCCTGCTCTAGGGTGGCGCGCCGGGTGATGTCATCACCCGGCGCGCTACTCTAGAGCAGGCCGCGGAGCCTGCTGGTAGTAGTAGGCGCCGGCGCCGGACGGGAGCCGCCGGCCGGAAAGGTAAGGAGGGGGTGCGTGGAGGGGAGGAGGGGGCGCGCGGAGGGGGGAGGGGGGCCCTTACCTTTCCGGCCCGGCGGCTCCCGTCCGGCGCCGGCGCCTACTATTCCCAGCAGGCTCCGCGGCCTGCTCTAGGATGGCGCGCCGGGTGATGTCATCACCCGGCGCGCTACTCTAGAGCAGGCCGCGGAGCCTGCTGGAAGTAGTAGGCGCCGGCGCCGGACGGGAGCCGCCGGGCCGGAAAGGTAAGGAGGGGGTGCGTGGAGGGGAGGAGGGGGCGCGCGGAGGGGGGAGGGGGGCCCTTACCTTTCCGGCCCGGCGGCTCCCGTCCGGCGCCGGCGCCTACTATTCCCAGCAGGCTCCGCGGCCTGCTCTAGGATGGCGCGCCGGGTGATGTCATCACCCGGCGCACTACTCTAGAGCAGGCCGCGGAGCCTGCTGGAAGTAGTAGGCGCCGGCGCCGGACGGGAGCCGCCGGGCCGGGAAGGTAAGGAGGGGGTGCGTGGAGGGGAGGAGGGGGCGCGCGGAGGGGGGAGGGGGGAGGGGGGCCCTTACCTTTCCGGCCCGGCGGCTCCCGTCCGGCGCCGGCGCCTACTATTCCCAGCAGGCTCCGCGGCCTGCTCTAGGGTGGCGCGCCGGGTGATGTCATCACCCGGCGCGCTACTCTAGAGCAGGCCGCGGAGCCTGCTGGTAGTAGTAGGCGCCGGCGCCGGACGGGAGCCGCCGGGCCGGAAAGGTAAGGAGGGGGTGCGTGGAGGGGAGGAGGGGGCGCGCGGAGGGGGGAGGGGGGCCCTTACCTTTCCGGCCCGGCGGCTCCCGTCCGGCGCCGGCGCCTACTATTCCCAGCAGGCTCCGCGGCCTGCTCTAGGATGGCGCGCCGGGTGATGTCATCACCCGGCGCGCTACTCTAGAGCAGGCCGCGGAGCCTGCTGGAAGTAGTAGGCGCCGGCGCCGGACGGGAGCCGCCGGGCCAGAAAGGTAAGGAGGGGGTGCGTGGAGGGGAGGAGGGGGCGCGCGGAGGGGGGAGGGGGGCCCTTACCTTTCCGGCCCGGCGGCTCCCGTCCGGCGCCGGCGCCTACTATTCCCAGCAGGCTCCGCGGCCTGCTCTAGGATGGCGCGCCGGGTGATGTCATCACCCGGCGCACTACTCTAGAGCAGGCCGCGGAGCCTGCTGGAAGTAGTAGGCGCCGGCGCCGGACGGGAGCCGCCGGGCCGGAAAGGTAAGGAGGGGGTGCGTGGAGGGGAGGAGGGGGCGCGCGGAGGGGGGAGGGGGGAGGGGGGCCCTTACCTGCCCGGCCCGGCGGCTCCCGTCCGGCGCCGGCGCCTACTACTACCAGCAGGCTCCGCGGCCTGCTCCAGGGTGGCGCGCCGGGTGATGTCATCACCCGGCGCGCTACTCGAGAGTAGGCCGCGGAGCCCGCTGGTAGTAGCCGCCGGCGCCGGACGTGCCGAGAAGGTAAGTGGCGGGGAAGGGGGCTTACCCCCCCCCGGAGCCGTCCGCTTCTATCCGCTGGCGCCCGCGGGCGCCAGCGGATGGAAGCAGGCGGCCCCAGGGGGGGTAGGGAGCGCGGGGGAGGGGGTTTACCTGCCGGGGCCGTCCACAGCGGACGGCCCCGGGGGGGGGAGGGAGTTAGGCCCCCCCTTACCCACCCGCCGCCATTTTTTCCTCATAGACTTGCATTGCAATGCAAGTCTATGGGGAAAAAAATGGCGGCCGATCCAAAAATTTCCGATTTTTGGATCGGGATCGGACTCGATCCGGTCCGGGGGGCCTCCGATTTTGTCCGAACCGGTCCGGGACAAAATTGGAGGTCCCGATCCGGGTCCCGATCCGATCCGGGGGGTCCGTGCACACCCCTATTTACTAGTAATATGCCTAAAATTACCATTGGCTTACAAATCTTTTTTAAATAGATCCACTGTTGATATCTGTACATTTAGACCCAGTTATCAGCAAAGTTTTCATTGTTTTCTTAGTGAAAAGAAGCATGTGCTCTGTTTAACATTTCACAGATGAAAAGAGAGGCACACTTATAACACCTCTACTGTCAGCCCAAAAATTACTGCCCCCCCAACACACACTCCATTACATATTTCTGAAGGCTCTACTCTGCCTGCTGGGGGCTGTATTCATATGCTCTGAAGCAGCCAGTGCTCCGCCAATTTAAAAGCCAAGGCAGCATTTGTTCTTTTGGTTAAAGATCTATTTGAAAGACGTACGGACAATATGCTATCACAGCTCAATGTATTCCTTCTCAGCAGCTACACTGCGTGAAATAACACGCTATGCGCTACATGTGCACTAAAGCAGTGGGACATCTACTTCCCACACCGAGAAATGTAACATAGGTAGCAATAGATAGAATAGGCTATTTCTGGTCTGTGTCACTTTTGCATGTGTTTGTGCATAAGCCTGTTCTGTTCCATTTCTGCATAAAACTGTGATGAGTTGTTGTTCTTAACGTGTGTTCTCAGGTTTAAATATGTACTTTGGAATGCATTCTCTTGCAGATACACATTTCTAAATGCATTTTGGCTCCAAATATGCATGTTAACGTGCATTTTGATATGGGGGGTTAAGCCAAGAAGCTCAGCAGAACTTTCAGGGAAGTGTTGAATTCCAAGCTGCATACCAATCCGCACATTCATTCAGGAAGCTTACTTCTAAGGTCACATGGCTGGGCTTCTGCGCATGTGACAGAACTTCCCCTTGCTCTCCTCCCCCCTGCAGCCTCCCAGGCGACTCTATATTTGGAGCAAATATGGGTGGTGACCCTCTGCCTCGCCCTGACCCACTTGTGGTAGAGAAATCCCCCCACAACCAGGTACTTTTGCTCCAAAGCATGGCATGCAGCTACCAATTGCCACCCATGATCTTCTCCTGCCCTCCTCTGACAATCTCAGTAGAATATTGAGTATCTGCCCTGTCCTCCACCCCACCAGCCGCCACTGCTCCACGCACCTCTCAAACCTGTGCTAGACGGTATCTCAACCCTCCAGTGGCTCTGGAGATGCAAGGGGAGGGGAAAACCTTTCTGCCAGTGGCCCCCATTCCACTGATGGATGGTCAAGGCTGGATACAAGCCCGGAATTCACCAGGATGGAATTCCTCAAGTGCTTGTAGAAAATGCCCTGGGGATATCTGAAGTATGATAATCTAATAACTTGCTAACAAAAAAATTAAAAAGGCATAGCAGGGAGAAGCAATCAAAAATGGCTGTCCTTGATACATAAGGATTGCTGAAACATCTGAAGAAAGGCTAGGGGTGCCTCTTCACAAGAGGTTTAATGCTCTTTGAAGTCTCATTAAAAAATTTACCTCCACACCAGCGGAGCGCAAATGGGGTGTAGAGGTGCGTTATCTCTCCGATTATGCGCATTATCGAATGCGCGTTAAATCGCGAGTTTTATTTTGCTCCGTCCGTTAAAGCGCATTTTGACTGTGTGAATATGCGCTTATGCGCATTAACTACTTGTAAACCGCATTTTGGACATCCTTTAATGCGCTTCGCCGCCTCTTGCCGCCTCTCGTGCAGAGGGATTAGGCGTAAATGCGCTTCTGCGATTATGCGCATAATCGCCTAACCAGGCGCAAAAGCGAATCCTTGTAGAGGGGACCTAGGAGAATCTAATGATTTGACTACAGTAACTGCTACTTTAAGTTTTAATAAATTTTAACTTGTTTTTATGCTTTATGGTTTAAAATTTTGTATATCGGTGTTTTTAATGTTCAATGTTTTTAATTTTTGCAAACCGCCCAGAGAGCTTCGGCTATGGGGCGGTATATAAATGGAATAAAATAAATTAATTAATTAAGAAAGCCGCAAATTCATCAAATTGATAAGCGAAACAGGAGAAATGCTATTTATTTTTCCCTTAGTAAGTGAAAATGTTCACTGCTCTCCTTGGATGCACACAATTCCATTGGCATATGCAAGCAAAGGCCATAGCACTGGCTTCCTGTATCATTCAGTCAAGGCTAAATCATTTATATCTATAAAAACGAGCTCTATAAGCATTTGCAAAAACTCCATTTTCTCCCGCTTCTGTACACAGGCCAGCAAAAAAGAGCAGAAATTGTTTAGTTTTCATTCTCCGGCACTAGATTAATATGTCACAATAAATGTTACAAAAAAAAGAAAAGAATGGGCTGCAGTTCTTAATACATAAGAGAGACGGGGGTTGAAAATTAGCTTCAACGAAGTTGGGGGGGGGGGACTTGAAAGAGTTTAATGGAGCCAATTAGCTCCTAACAGCAATTTCTTTAATTGGACAGATTTGCAGATAGTGCTGCAGAGGAAGAAGCTCCAGAAGGATAGTATACAAAATGCTGCCTTCCTCATTTCTGAAACAATGGGCATTGATGCCTTGACCCACAAACTGAGACCAACAAATAAAGGATGAGGATGAAGCATACCCATCACTACAACAGCATAAATATCACAAGCCGTGACATTATACAAACAAGCTGCCCTGAGTGCCATTTTCTTGCAGAAAGGTGGGATATAAATCAAATCAATCAATACTGTCAGACATATATTTTTGAGCTGTAACACTCTTTTCCCCAAAATTAGAAATATTGGATGTGATCTAAAGCTTCATGGCTCCAGAAGCTTATGTATATCCATGCACATATGGATTTTCTATTTGAAGCCTCAAGCTCAGCTTCAGCTCAGTGAAGAAAACATGATGAAGCACCTGAGGGCTATCTATACATGGAGAAAGCCCTGGGGTAGCTCCCCGATGGCCCTGTGTTGCTTATACAATGCAGCAGCCACTGCAGAACCATCCCAGGGCTTTCCCCCAAAGCTCTGAAGTAAAAAAAGTCAGGGACTTACCCCGACTTTTTTCTCTGGACTGGAGCGAGGTGAGGACAGTGTATCTGCCGTCTATCACCACTTTGGAGCAAGGCAGAGGTGTGGCCAGGTGGATGGTGAGCCCTGATTGGTCACCGTCCACCTAGGCAGGGGGGAGGGGTAGGCCGGCAAACTGAATGGCTGCCAGAACGCCCCTGCACTGCCTCCAGCTGAGGAGAAGAGTCTCCTTTTTGCTAGGGGGAAAGTTCACCGTTCCCTTGGCTTCAATCCCTATGTGGTAAAGGGGAAAGCCAGGGAGGGATGGGCAGTGGCAGCTCTCCCAATGGTATGTATAAACCCTGCACTCACACCTTGGCATGGAGATAACATGGCGCAACCATGCAGGAATGAAACTGTGGGTTTTTGGGGAGTCAATGCACTAACGGCAAGACAGCTGCCTGGATGTGTGAAGCTCCGAATGTACATCAAAACTGCTGATCACTGCCATGGAGTAATTAGGAAGAACAAATTTTGATCACAATACGGGTATCTACATGGGGCTTTTGCTCCAGTTTTACTGTGCACACCAGAGTATCCTGGCAGATGACACACATCCTTCCCAGTAGCAAGCACATTTTTTTAAAAAAACATGTTATTGCAAACTTGTTTCATGATGGCTTTTCCCACCACCGCAGCTTTAGTGTGACTTAGGTGTCCATGTGACCTGAACTGCCTTCTGTGTAGCTGGTGTGGAGAACAACGCTGATTGGCAAAAGGGGTGTTATTAATGTGTGGACCCCAAAAAGCGTAGCTATGAAGGAGAGTAACTGCCCAAAGGAGCCTTCTTCCTCCTCTGGAGAAAGGGTGGACCCAAGGACAGATGTTTGTTGAACATGTTTACTCAGAAGTAACTCTTCCACTGCACTTCATGAGCATGTGAGTGAGGAGAAGGGCAGGTGGGGTGGGGTGAAGCCTGTTGTTTCCAAGCTGCACTCATACAAATGAGCGTAGCTAGAAAGGAGAGTAACAATATCAACTGCCCATTGCCCCAAAAGGCGCTTTTCCCCTCCTGCCAAGAAAGAGTGAACATAAGGGTGGGTGTTTGCAAAACATGTCTACTCAGAAGGAAAGGGGTGGGGAGTAAGCCTCCGCACGCTCATTCACTGCCCTGCACCTGTGCAGTTGACGATGTTTACTTCTACTTGCAAAACTTCGCCCACCCCCAAAACGAATGCAGTTTCAGGTGCCATTTGTGCCATGCAAGCATGGGTTTTTTTGTAATGTATACATCACTTTAATGGCTACCATTTTCCCTGGGAGGAGCTAACCTGATTTCATGAAAATCCCAATTTAAACAGAATCACCTTAAAAACCGCCTCAGTGTAGATTTGGCCAATGTATTCACACATCAAATTGATCCATTTGATTTGGCATATGAAGTGCTTTCATACTAGCTATTTGCTTGCTGCATTATTATACAGTTAGGGATAGCTGAGGATTTTGTGGTTTGTTTGCTTGTTTGAATAAGGATTTAACAATATTTGCAAATATCTTCATAAACGGAACAGAAAGAATTTGAGATCAAAAAGTTTGAAAGTGGGGGAAAGGGAAACTCACAAATCCAACTCCATATACATTTCCAGAAATGTTTCTGGCTCTTCCTCCCTGTGACTTTTTAAAACCTTCTCTAAAGCTACCTGGAAAAATGGCACTGCAGAGTTCCTTCAATATTTATAGTCTTTCCAAACACTCCATTTATAAATAAGAAATGTATTTCTTGCTGCAATGGCCATAAATTCAGCTCAAAGACTTAAGCAACACTAGGGTTTTGTCTTTATGTGACTCCCTGCAGAAAAGATTTGAAAGAGAGAGCTGTTTCGCATGCACACCCATAGCTTCTTAATCCAGGCATTCATTGCAAACAGAGGTGCTCCAATGCATACGTGGAGCTCCAATTCACACTCATACGAGGCATGCAGAACAGCACTGCATTAATCTCCACTGCATGCATGGTGCTCCCCATGACACTGCAATAAATGCAGAAACCAACTTTCACAACTGATGCTGCTGATCGTTTTTTATCTCCATCTCCACAACAGACGTGACCATAAAAGCCATGTACTCCACTTACAATGTCCTTTGTAAAGGCCCAGTGTGAGAACAAGCATAGTATAATGAGCCAAAATCTCATAGTCCCAAATATATATCTACCTAGATACAGGGGTGGGCAACTTACTCCACTGCCTTTAACCACACACTAAGGGCTGTCCAAGGAGGAAGGGGTCTAGGTATGTTAGGCTGAAGAAAACGGGTGGCCTGCTGGGTCATCACAGTGAAAAACACACTACATTTTAATAAATGTGACAGATTCTTAAGAATCAAGGAAAACTCACACTTTAAAACTTAGTGACTCACAGTGGCAAGTTTTTGGACATCCTCATCAGATGCGCCCAGGGAAGCCAATCCAATCTCTTGTGAAAACTGGGCAAATTTAGGGTCAGCAAGCAGAGGCACGTGTCCCAGGAGTTCGTGGCATGTATCCCTGCCACAGAATTAGAATGCAAAGTTAGTACATGTATAGAAGTATCATAGGCAGAGCATATTCAAACCTCTTCAGCAATCCCAAAATAGTTCAGTGCTGTGTGTGTGTGTGTTTAATCACCTGGCTGTCATAACTATTTTCTACAAAAATAAGTCTTTGATTAGCAGCTAGAAAACACTGGGCAGTATCCAACGGTGTCATTCTGCAAACTCCAATAGCACTAGCGGAGCTCCGCTGATCCTTTTCATTGACAAACAGTTGCCCATTATGCTTGTGCAACCACTTGTGCAAGGAGTTGTGCAACTGATAACACAACTGGTTGCACAATGGGTTGCACAACCACTTGCGGACCTGCGCTTGCACAAATGTAACTTTAGTTGGATTCTTCTTCGGTTGTGGATAAGAACCTAATTTCCACTAGCACAACATCATCTGTGCTAATGGAATGACACAGTTCGATCCTGCCCATTGTGTGTTTCTTTTTAAATCTTCCAATCCTGTCTCCCACCATTTATTTTCTATTAAGTATATTTTGTTCTGAATGACATGAAATCTGACAGAGCCACTCAGTCGCAAAAGAAACAAGGCCCATCCATGTATTTATTTATTCTATATACATTTTTAAATCTTTCTTGGCATTCTTCACTTTAAAAAGCTGCCTGTTGTCTCTGTTTGCAAGTAAAATAAGGGTGTGTGTGTGTGTGTGTGTGTGTGTATGTGTGTGTGTGTGTATTTCCACATCGGAGTCCATTGGAGCTTTCTGAATGTTTCTCTGCTCCCCATTATATTCCTCATGCCCCCCTCCCCATCAACACAGCACTGCTTACTAGTATGTGCCTGTATTATTAATCTCAATACACCTACTATTATTCACCGAATCACAGACATGTATGCAAGGAATATGCTATGCATGAATAGGACAATGGGTAGTTATGAAGCAAGCAGGAGTTTCCTGGCTTGTCTATTTTCTGTACTCATTTTTCTCTGACAGTATAGAAACAGACATCAGGAGATTATGAATAGAGCTTCAGTCTTAAAGACTCCGTATGCATTTCCGATTCTGAACTGCCACCTTCTGCTTCTTGTAAAAGGCTTCACCATTGGAAATAGGACACCTCATTACCGGGTGAACAATAATCCAAATGCTCCTGCAGGCGATAAGTTCATGTGTAAGTTCCACCTAACAATTCCCCTTCCTTTTCAATACGAAAGGTTCTTCTATGTGAGAAAGAACACTCTTGAGTAGAGCAGCATCACTTCCAACGATTTGGGAACTGGATGTACTAGGGTAACCTTTCTTTTCAGGAGCAGGGTTGCAAACTCAGTGACAGAACGCACGCTTTGCTGCGGGTTCAAGGCAAATGTTCTCAAGTAGCAGAGCTGAAAAGAGACCCAACAAAAGCTGCTGCAAGATGACTTGAGTGGTGCTTCATGGAAGAGACAAGTCTTGTGGAATCTCCCAAGCCCCACGCTGAGTATCTGTTGGGAGGAAAACCAGTGTAGTGGGGGAATGGAATGGAATGGAGAACACTAGAAGGAGGCACAGCTGGCTGGAAGGAGGAAGGAAGGAAGGAAGGAAGGAAGGAAGGAAGGAAGGAAGGAAGGAAGACTGAAGTGGGACACTCCATACTGCAACATTTCAGTACGAGTCCCACCTGTTTCTGTTTAATTATTACAATAAACTCAAAAGCTACTTTGTGCCATTTTAGTTTGTACCCAGATTCAGAAAACAAAAATCATAAACGAAAAAGAACTTAGTTACACATTAAAAATAATCTTTGGTGTAAATTATTAAAAACAAGCCTTGATCATTTTAAAACCTGAATCAAACATGTCAGTCATATTTATATTTTTCATTTTTAGGGTCACACCTATAGATATAGGCTCAATTCGGATGACACGATAGTCAATGGTGGGGTAATAATCAACTTTACAGTTGTTCATCTAGGGGGCACTCCCCACACAACATGGTAATAAATAATCAACCGTGGTGTGGATTAGGATCAGCGCTGAGTTGACTATGGCAGCATTCGGATAACATGATAGTCAAAACAACTGACGATTGTTCCCCCACACCAGTTGTTTATTGTGTCGTCCGAATTGAGCCACTGTCTCACTTACCTAGTTAGCTAGAGCAGCCTTTCTCAACCTGGTGCCTTCCAGATGTGTTAAACTGCAACTCACATCATTCCCAGCTAGCTAGGCATTATGGGGATTGCAGTCTGACACATCTAGAAGGCACCAGGTTGAGAAAGGCTGGTGTTGTGTTTAGAGTTTGAATTAGGATGGGGGAGACGCAGTTCAAAACCCCACTCAGCCATGAAGCTCACTTGGTGATCTTGGGGCAGTGACGCTCTCTCTCTCTCTCTCTCTCTCTCCTATCTCTCTCTCTCTTTCTCTCAGGATAACTGACCATGCAGGGTTGTTATGAGATCAAAATGGGTGACAGGTGTGGGAAAGAATAATATATGCTTCCATAGAGAAAAGGCAGGATATGGATGCAATAAATTAATACTAAGTCATGACAAATGATACTCACGGTTCAGGAGTGTAGAGGGGGTCAGAGCCATGGCGTATGTACTGTGTACAGTGGAAAACTCGATAGGCAAGTCCTGCTAAGAAGTCACGGGGTGACAAATATCCACCCACTGGTCTGACTGTGAAGCCGGATCTTTCTAAAGTGTAAGAGGGAGCAAAATGATTTGAGTGCGTATGTCCATCAGTCAAAAACCATAAATTATTCTTGCAAAAAACAAAGCAAAAAAAACCCCAACCTTTTTTAAAAGGATCACATATTGTATGTCCCAACTATAAAGTTCTTAGCAAAATGAAACTCATGAACTGACGGAGGTAATTTATTAACAGGGGAAACTCCAAAGTTACTGTGCCAGTATCACCAAACACTTTCCTGTTTTAGGTACAACATTGGACTTAGGAAGAATTCCAAGGCCACTTCATACATTATACTAATTTCAGATATAAGCAAAGCATTTTATGTTTAGCGTACCCATAAAACAGTTAACATGAGTGCCCAACAAATACATGTTCCCTGCTGTGTATATCACGCAGGTGCATGCAAAAATAAATTAGATGGAGAGCACTTTCTTGTTCTGTGTACCCATGGTAGCAACACATAGATTAGCTTCTAAGTGTAAACGGGACCTCAGGGACTTCATGAAGTTCTATTGGCAGCCTTTTGTGTGAAAATCACTACCAACACCAACTATTTCTAAAATATACTGGGCACCGTACAATCTCTTAGAACAGTGGCTGACAATCTGGAAACTAAACTTAAGCTACATGTGTGGTTGTTTTCTACACATCAAAAAGTTCAGAATAACGTTTTTTGTTACGAATTCAGATATAATACACGTCTTCCACTTTAAGGGAGGCTCTCTGCAGAAGAAGCGTCCCTCCCAATTCTGGAGTGACATTGAACAGGCTAGTTCTTCCAAACCTTCTTCTCATCTCATTAGTTACTGTTTACTGTAAAAGGATCCCAGCTCAGTCCCCTATCCAAACATATTACTGTTGTCTTTGGTTGAAAGAATACTTTTGAACCTTGGAGTGCTTTTCTACCTTCAAACAAAGAGAAAAGGGATCATCCTTCAGTGCCATCCCTCTGGGACTGAGAGAACAATGCAGGAGGCACCTTTGAAAGATAGGACCATGCTCAAAGAGCAGCAAGCCAATTAACGCTAAGTGCTGGCAGCCATAAAGGCAGAATAAAGCAAGGAGTGGAAGTTGGGGGCAGGTTAGCCTTTCAAACCAGACACTCTATTTTATTTTCAATTGAAAACTCTTCCTCGGGTTCTTATGACTATACTTTGCTGAGACTTGGCTGGGCTTGTAATGTGGGGGAGTCTCTCTCTTGCCCCCACCCCAAGTTAAACATGTTACATTGTTAGAAATAACAGTTCTCAAAATCGCTGCAAAAGGCAGCACTAATAATTTTCTTGGACCTGAAAAGCAAAAGATCATCCAGGGCACGGGACAATCAGAGATCACAAACTAGCAGGTTGATTTGTACGAAGAGGTGAGGGCAAAAAGGCTGGGCATCTGCCTGGTCTTCTTGAGCTTAAAAAAAATGGCTTTCCATTAAAGCGTTCCCAGAGCAGCTTCTACAGGCAGGGCAGTGCTGCATGCAATCAATTTCAATGAGTTTTTTAGGTTTTGTTTTGGGTTTTTTTATTAAGCATTTGTACCCTGCTTTCCAAAAAGGTCCCCAGAGTGGCTTACAGAATATATATATATATATATACACACACACACACTAAGAGAGTCCCTACCTTCAGTCTGAAAAACATGACACAAAAGGGGGGGAAGGATAGGGAGGAGGAATAATGCAAAAGTAACTGAAATCAATTGATCCACATGGTGTCACTGGGAAATTATGGACAGTAACGGTCTTGGTAGAGACATATGATGGACAGCACTAGGGAGACCCAGGTTCAAGGGTAAGTCACCCTAATCTTGGAAGTTGGGTGGGAACAAAGTGAAATAAATAAATAAATAAATCTCTAATTATGGTGCAACCCTATGAGGATTCCTGCAAGCCACTAAACTTGGAGCCTTATGGGTATCCAATGTAGAGCAGGAGGAGGAGGAGAGGCAATTTTCCCGTATGCACTCCTCCTGCTCTGCATTTTGGCTAGATGGGCTTTATTGCCCATCTAGCTTGGGCATGTTGGAATAGAAGGGAAGGAAGGTGGGGAGGCCTGAGGATATGGCATATCCCAGCTTCCCTAGTCCCCTCCTCTTCCTGCCCAGTGGCATGCCACCTTTGTGACCTCGGACAGGCAACCAGCATGGTTCTCTCCAGTCTGGCTGCAGGAAGGGAGTGTGGATTCATGGATGGGGCACTGGATAATCCAGGAATCTGAATTATCCTATGGAACTCCAGACTCTGTCTAGGCGCCATAGGATTGCTCCCCAAGGGGACAAACCTATGCATGTTTAAACAGAAAAAAGTCTTACAACTCCCAGCATTTCCCATGCTGCCTGGGAAATGCTGGGAATTGTACGGTCTTTTTCTGTATAAACAAGCACAGGATTGCACCCTAAAACAGAGTTTTCCAAAAGACAAGGAGGAGGACAAAGAGATAAATTGTAACTAGGAAATAAGCAACATTCACAGTTGAATAGAAGGTCTGGAGCAAAGTGACAAGAGCATTTCAACCCCATTAGCCTTCCAAATTCAATGCTCAGCCCAGAGATGCACCAGCTTCCAGTTCAGTTATCAACTGAAGGAAAGTCATTAGCACTCGACAACCTACCCTAAAAAGGAAGAAAGGACTGAAACTCTTATGCTGTTTTACAGGTCTTACCTGCCGCAACATACACAGCCCTACACTGTACAAGTCTTCTTACAAAATGCATATGGAGTCCATATTTTGTAAATTGAAAATGCCATAAACAAAGAGGTGGTGCTAATATTCCATACAAGATCAACTATGTAGCATATGTTATTTGTTCATGGGGGCTTCCAGGCACGGAATTTACCTGCTCATTTTGAATTCAGGCATAGTTCAGGCATAGTCAGAAGACACATGTCACAACAGAGGAGGCCTCTTGGGGGGGGGAGGAGGGTTCAGCTAGAACTTTGGCACAAAACTCCCTCAAGACAGCGAGGATTTTCTCAGCTGTAACAACTCCCCAAGTGAAAAACTTTAAAGCAGGGCACGGGGACATGTGGCTTGTCTGACGTCAGTGGTAGAGCTAATGGATGGGAGCTCCGCTGACCTGTCCCATTCCAGAAACACCAGGCTGGGCTTCGTTTCTGGGGTTGTGCTATCAAGCACTAGCTTCCCATTGTGCTGATGGTTCTTTCCATTAGTGCAAAATGACTGGCACCGGGGAAGACTAGCAACGGATACTGCCCAGAGTTGTGGCACTACAGTTTGACCTAATTTTTCCTGAAATCAGCAGACGTCTTCATGGTGTGTGTCAATGCTGTATGGATCAGGCCATGATTTGGCATTGTTACAACACCTTGCTCAGCCAGAAGCCAAGTTTGACTCTTACCTTTAAGAAACATAGACACGTCCTCCAGCTGAGGGACATTGTCCTCTCTATAGCCACAGTGCTTTGTCAGCAAAGGGAAGTTTTTCAAATATTCTCGACAAGCATGCGTCGGGTAGAGTTTAGTAAGTTCTCGAAAGACAACACCCCAAGTTTTTATTTCTTCGGTCGTATAGTCCACTCTAGGGATTGGCTGGCCACTAGGGGGGGGGGGGGGGAAATTACACAATATAAACAATAGTTCTGAAAATGAACAGGTCTGCAGTTACATCTGCCCCACAACCTCTCCTCCCCAAGCCCCAAACATGGGCATTACCTCGTATTTGAAATGGAGTAACTACTTTTAGTCCCATTCCATGCCTATCTGCAGCATTACTGCTGTTGCCTCATGGCCATCTCCAATGTGGGATATTATAGCTTACCTAAACATCAATAATAAATCCTCAACTAATGTGGCGAGTAAGAAGCTCGCTGTCTCTTTTGTAAGCATGGATTTAAGAGCTTCTAGGCTGCGGTTAACGAAGAACCAGCTCCCTGCTACTCCTAATTCCCCACACAGCCTTCAGGTAACAGGTTTACATGTCAAGTACATTTCTTAGAAACACCTGAGTTTTGCTGTACAAGCCAGACATCACACAAGGGGAAGGCAGAGATAAGGGCTGGCCCATGACATTTTGCTGCCCCAAGCAATGTGCTGCATCATCTGAGATGTGCCCTCCAACAGATCTGACATCAGCAGTGCAAAATGCAAGGGAGCTCTTAAAATTGTTATTCAGTATAGGCCACAGTTGTAGCCCTATGCCAAGGGTGAGTTGGAGAGATCACAGTCCGCCATTATAACCAGAAATTAAGGAGCAGTCAGTTCTACAACTTATACTTAGAAAATAGCTCAGAGGATTGATCTGAAACTTGGCAATGAAGGAGAAATTGATTTGAGGATGCTCTGTTCTGATTTTGAGGTAAAAAGTGTAAGAAATGGCTTATTTATAGGAATTTAAAGTTTGATGAGTAACCAAGTTTTGTCAGGGGTTTTCCCGTAGACTTTGCTGGGGCTACTTTAATTGGCTAATTTCTCCATTTGTACTACGTATTTTGGGAAACCAATTCTCCTCCTCTACTCCTCCCATGCAGGGTTTTGGTTAGTTTTGTAGTCCTGAAACAAACAAACAAAAACCCATACAGTAGGTTAATATTTCCCCATAGTACAAAACAAAGGGGTTGAGAAAGAGAGAAAGAGAGTGCCTTACACTGAAATACTTTTTGAGTTTATGGCACAGGAAGGGTTTAAGTTTGTATTTCATTGGTTATTGAATTGCATCATCACTATATGCAGATGTAGACAAATGCAAGCCATATGTTAGGACTGTAATTAAGGCAGAGTGGCTCCCCATCATACTGTAGTGTTAGTTCATGTCATTGGCCACTTAAGTAAAAAGCCTTGCCTTTAAGTATGGCAATGTAGATAAAGGCATCTGTATAATTGCACATATAAGTACTCCAACTGCTAGTTCACCTGGGGTTGCAGAATGGAAAGCACATCTGCCCCATCCATCAGCCAAAGGACCACGGCTGCTGGACTGTGTGTGTATGTAGGAAGGTTTGTGGGGGTGGAGAAGAATTACAAACCACCTTGATTGAAAGGCAGGGTATAAATCTTCAAAATAAATGAAAAATTATCAATATTGTCCTAAGAGAATATCTTACTAGGTACAAGAAGTAGTTCAAAACAAATACAACATTGATCCTAACATATTCCAACAATCTTTTAGTTTTCCTCTAATGCTTGTTCTAAAAGGAGCTTCCAAATGGGGGTTGGATAAATTCCCGGAGAAGAAGGCTATCAACAGCTACTAGTCCTGTTGGCTATGTGCTACCTCCTGTGTTGGAGACAGTAAGCCTATATACACCAGTTGCTGAGAAACATGGGTGGGAGGGTGCTGTTGCACCCATGTCCTGCTTGTGTATTCCTGGTCAACAGCTGGTTGGCCACTGTGTGAACAGAGTGCTGGACTAGATGGACCCTTGGTTTGATCCAGCAAGGCTCTTCTTATGTGCTGAGGTTCTTGTATTCCTTCTTAGGTATCACGAGAAGAAGCTATAGACACCACCCTAGTACTTATAATAGCTGCACCCTGTTTCAAAGACTAGGTGGTGTCTATAGCTTCTTCTCGAGATACACCCAAGTTGGTGTAACACTCAAGTTGGTGTAACACTCAAGTTGGTGTAACTAAACTGTTACAATTGGGGTGAATGCTAGGGTGACCATATGGAAAGGAGGACAGGGCTTCTGTATCATTAACAGTTGTATAGAAAAGGGAATTCCCTCTTCATGACAACAGTTAAAGCTGCAGGAGCCCTACCCTCTCTTGTAACTGGTTAAGAGGGCAAGGCTCCTGCAGCTTTAACTGTTGTGATGAAGAGGGAATTTCACCAGGAGCTACATGCACACAAATGACATCTGCTGAAATTCCCTTTTCAGTTAAAGATACAGTAGCCTTATCCTCCTTTCCATATGGTCACCTTAGTGCTGAATGGTGACTTGGAATGCTTGGTCAGGTTAAAATCCCTGCTTAGCCCTTCAAATCCCTATCTAGCCATGGCCTTGTCTCTCAGCCTCAGCCTCCTACCTGGAAAATGACATTTCTTATCAGGTCATTGTGGATGTGATAACCATCATCAAGCTCTTTGAAAACTAAAAGGACTACAACAATATAGCGACAGGGGAGCCTTGAGCTTCCTACTGTCAAGTTCTGTGGTGCCTGAATGAGCCTTCCCTCCTTCCGTCTCAGGTAAAGCAGGGTATGTGCCAGACATTTCTTAGATGCAAGATCTGATACCAGCCCTCACTATAGCAGCTACTCCAATAATAGGTATCCCCTGTGGAGACAGAATCGTTTGGAATTAATGTGCTTTGAGACTGCCTATTCAGCCTGGAAATTCTCATTAAGCGCAATAGTCTTCCTTTCCTTTCTCCCGCCTTCACTTCTTTCTTTCATCAAGAACAAACAGTTACATCAAAAGCTCTGCTGGGCGGGGGCAGGAAAGTTGCTAGCAAATCATGTCGGAAGTGAATGAACGGTATTATTTCATAGATTTATATGCCACTTATCACATTTTTAAAATATGCTTAATATGTAGAGAGCCCTGAAACAAGGCTGAATTAAGAATGCATCCTGCATATTGCCTAGATTGGCCCCACAAGCTTATTATGATTGTGATCAGGGCCGGCCTTACCATGAGGCAGAGTGAGGTGGTCACCTCAGGTGACAGACGCTAGGAGGCAACAGCAAGGTTTTGGAGGAGAGAACTGCAGGCCACGTAGCCTTTCCTAGCCTACTGCCTTCAAGCGTGGTGGAGGATGCTGTCCCACTGCCAGTGTGGAAGAAAGATTCAACTACCAGGACAACTGGCTTTTGTACATGGAACAGGGAGGGGGGGTGGTAAACACCACGTCCTTCTCCTCACACAATGCAAAATACCTTGAGTTGGCTCTGATTGTGATCATGCTGCCTCCTCTGCAACCATTCCCACCAATAGCCCCATCTAGTCCCTAGGCTTAGCAGACAAGACAGCCATTTTTAACCACTTCTGTGCAGCTGGAATATTCATACATGTTGATTGCTAAAGCTAATGACAGCAACGGGGCTCCTTTCAGCAACCTGAGGCCAAAGTCCTTACAGCCATTACCTAGGAAGTTTCAAAAACTGCAGCCTTTGTTTACCTCAGGGGGGTTTCTTTTTCTTTTGTCACTCCTCTCTTGTTGGGAAATTTGGCAGAATTATAGCTTTCCAGCAAATCTTCATGTTCTGTTTCATATCTATGAGCATTGTAACTGCCCTTTGAAAAGTAGTTCTGTTTTGAAAGTCTATTTGGTTGAAGAAAGTAGCATACTAAATTATAAAATGATAGATAGTGAGATGATAGACAGCTAGACAGAGAGAGATAAGCTTGGTGCAAGGAGCAGAATAGCTAAATCAGTTGCCATAACCAAGAATAGATCTAATTATTCTACAAGAGGAACCCTGGTTTGGCCAGAGCTAGCCTCATTAACAGATAACTCAGAACTCATTTTAAGGACAGGGCTTAGTGTAATAAAATGGAAGAGTTTCCCTTTCAGAATGCTGCTTCTTCCCCACCAA
Organism: Anniella stebbinsi; assembly: GCA_029215795.1. Classification (NCBI taxonomy): domain Eukaryota; kingdom Metazoa; phylum Chordata; class Lepidosauria; order Squamata; family Anniellidae; genus Anniella; species Anniella stebbinsi. The sequence continues at coordinate 56,282,831 of JARDYH010000003.1, forward strand.
GGCCACATATATCTGAGATTAGGGGTTCAAGGCCCAGAGCTCCATCAGAAGGGGGGTGGAGGGAATCATGGTTCCATACCAACACTTCTTTGCCCCCACTTCTGTTGCACAATACTTCCTCTTTCTCACAGAGAAGAAAGAGGAAGTAAACAACGTCCACGTGGCCCATTCACTGGGCCATTTTTATCGTGCCACTTCTCTTGCACACAGCAGGAGATAGTGGCAAGTTCCATTTCTAAAAATAAATCGGACTTACTAGGTCTTTTTTTTTGTCATGGGAAGAAGGATAGGACGGGTGGGAGACACATGGGAGGTGGACGATGTCATGAAGAGGACCCACGAAAATCTGTGAGTGCCCAGTAACGAGCGTGCAATAAAACAATAATCTGATGATGCTCCCAGCCTCTTTCTGGTTAAGAACTAGTCCCTGCCTGCTCTTTAGCTCACTTACCAGAACTGTCAGCCCTAAATAAAAAATGAAGGGGTATAAATGGAAGTTTCTTTAGGGATCTTGGAAGCTACCCAATTCTGAGTTCATCTGTAAGGTACCTGGATGGTCCCATATCATTAAAATAAACATAAATTACACATTCAAAAATGAGAAAATAAGGCGATCTATCAATGCACGGCTATTGCTATCAGCATAAATATATCCAATTGACAATTAAGGGGAACCAGTCAGATGTGCCCAAAAGCAATGAAGTAAACAAAATGGATATTTTATTCAACAAAAAACAAAGCATTCCAATGCGTTTCGGACCACATATAGGTCCTTCTTCAGGGAAATTCAGTATGACCCAAACAAATGATGCTTGCTCCTGGCGTTTGCTTTTGGGCACGTCCTATGGGGTTTCCCATTTTGTTGGATTCAACCAATAAGATGAGAATGGGCAGTCAGTGATGCTGATGTCCTGCTAGAAGAAACAATATTTTTGGGTAAAGTAACCCCAGAAATACAGTTTGGGGATCTAATGAGCGCTGCTAAAGACAAGCTTAGAACATAAGAAGAGCCATGCTGAATGAAGCCAAGGGTACATCCAGTCCAACACTCTGGTCACACATTGGCCAACCAGCTGTCGATCAGGGAGCCACAAGCACGACATGATGCAACAACACCCTCCCACCCATGTTCCCCAGCAACTGGTATATATAGGCTTCCTGCTTAATATAGGCTTCCCAGGCCCAGACGCAGAGGGAGCCTTTGCTTATTTGCATGTGTTAATTAAGCTAAATTGTATCCAGGTTTAAGTTATTCCCATTTTCCTTCTCTGAGTTTAGGGGTGGGGGAGCATCACAGCAGGATAGCAGGGGGGAAATGGTTCAGGCTGATTTGAAACTAGTCAAACAAGAGCAGCTATGCAAAAGGAGCCTGGCCAGGAACACCTAGGAGATACATATCCATATAAAATGCCAACAGAACAGTGGTGATCTATACAGAGAGAAAAACGGCAGCCTCTGCTCACAGGATACAAATTCCTTCCCTCTTCTCATGCTGTATCCTTATTAGCTTTATATATACCCACAACATAAAGCCTTTTTATGGGCTTTTAAACATGCTCTTTTCCTGCCAAGGATTTTTTTCGCCTCTGCTGGGGAAAATAAATGCTCCCCCGACACATACTCCCTACAATACTTCTGTGTTTAGAAAACACAAAGTGGCAGACTAGAAACCACAAAGAAGAAAAATGATTTACCCCCCCCCCCAAAAAAAAACACGATAAAGCATAAACTTGGAAAGTACATAAAATTAGTTTGTGCCTTCTTTGGAATGTGAAGAATTTGTCCCATTACAAATAAAATGAGAATGTGATCGGAATTAGCTTGATTTTGAAAGCTATGTGACACGAAAATTGCAAAACAGCAGGTATTTGTAGGTAGTGCTGGAAATTTACTAACTCCTGGGGATGGTAATGAATTCACAATGTAGGCTTGATCTGCAAAGACAATATATTTTTTATTAAAAAAGAAAAGTGAAGCCTTTGGAAGGGAAGGAATTCATCTTATTAGTTTCAAAGTTATGAAGGCTTCAGTCCTATACCACTTACCTTGGAGTAAGCCTCATTGAACTCAAAGGGACATGCTTCTGAGTAGTCACGAACAGGATTGTGCTGAAAGCGTGCAAACCTATGCTAAATTTAGTCCAGCTGGAACCCTACAGGATTTGGTCTACGTCCACCAAGTCAGCTAATCTTGGAGATCTGCTGGCTTTGGAGATCCAGCACGGGGATAGAATTAGGGGTATGTCAGCATAACTTCATTTATTATTTAATTTATATCCTGCCTTTCTGCCAAAATAATCGTACTCAGTGGCTTTGAGTACTTTAGAACTTTCCTACATGAGGTTGTTAATCACTGTATCTACTTTTTGTTTTGTTGCAGCATTGAGATCTGAACGCTACACCAAGAGCTTTTCTTTTCCTCTTTTCCACTGAATAACCTCTAGGTGGCAGTGAGCAATAGCAGAATATTGAAATTATATAAGTAGGAAAAGGCCTTTTCTTTCACTTTTAGAAATAATACTCCATTTTCCTGCTCTAAAAAGAAACCCAGGAAAGTGTTATTAAAAAACAGAAGTGAAATTGGAGTATCATGACATCATCTAAAGAACCTGTAAACAATAATGAGTAAAGAATCATAAGCACACAGTAAATACCTTATGGAGAATAGCTCTTATTCTCTAACAAGAGATGGATCAGCTACATGCTACATAATTAATATAACATGTAGTTTGACCCAAAGGCACCAGGTTTTGGGACTGGCAAAGTTACATAGCAATCAGGTCTATGGTAGCTGCTTGCTGCTCCTACATTATTTAGTTCTGTTTTGTGACCACTATGTGCAGGACCATGCTTTCTGCCTATAACCACAAAATCTTTTTGTTGAGCACTTGCAGACATATGTATAAAGCTTGATCCCCAGTAACTAATACTTAAGAGAGGCGTTTCAACCTCTTTAGAATGGGGGAAAACAATGTGGAAAAGCCAGGAAATTATTGGTTGTAGGGCAAAAGGCAGAGGGGATGAGGCCATTTGGGAAACTCCAAAGGGCTAGACTGGGACTTCAGGTGGACCAGATTTGACTCACAGGCTAGGATTTGACACCCCCTGCCCTAGCAACTCCAGACAAGGATGGAAAAGACTCCTGGCTGAAACCTGTATAGATTTCACCCTCCAGATGTTATCAGACTGCGACTCCCATGATCCCTAGCCCACATAGCCAATAGTGAAGGATGATGGAAGTTGCAGTTCAACATCTGTAAGGCCACATGTTACCCATCCTAGCTGTAGACTAAATGGACCAAAGACTTGACTCAGTGGCCAGATCGACACCAAGCAGGATATAGCACTATGAAAGCGGTATATAAGAGGCAGGAGCCACACCAAGCAGGATGTAGCACTATGAAAGCGGTATAAGGTATGTGTCAATGGGACCCAACAGTTGTCAGTGCACTTCAATACCGCTATAAAGCAGTAGTGTGGCTCCTGCCTCTTATACACCACTTTCATGCTACTTTCATAGTGCAATATCCTGCTTGGTGTGGATTAGGCCAGTGTCAGGCAGCTTCCTGCGTTCCACCATTCAACCCAATTAAGCTCAACTCACATGTTCACCATACCAATTTGGTTGTGTAAATGATCACAGCATAATAGCTAGCATCTGCCTATTACAAAGCACACCGCTGAGAACAAGCAGATCGTGCATTCCTTTTGAATCAGTAGCAATTCCATGAATTATTTTTCTTTAAAAAAAAATCAGTACTCACTATTTATAACTCATGGCAATATCTACAAAATATTTTCTTCTCTGTCGATAGACATTGTCCTTAAATCCCTAAAGCAAATAAAAATAATTAATTTATAACAAAGAGAAATAAACACAGCAGAAGGAACGTTTGAAGAAATCAACGTGTTTTAAAATGCCTATTAATATTCTAATTCATGCCACCCATGGAGCTGTTAGCAAACACAATGATATGTGTGTTTGGAAATGGAAGAAGCCTTGACTAAGACAGAAGTTTCCAGCCAGTTACCCCAGGCAGTCACATGAATGGAACTCATCAGCAGTCAGGAGCTTGCAACTACGGCTCCAAAGTCTGATAAGAATATTATTTCTAATACATCTGGCCTTTCAAATAGCAAGAATCTTTAGGACTTAGTCGCAATGTCAGATTTCAGGAATCTGATCAATCAGGCCTACACCTACAATTCCTACATGTCCACTACAAAGGCAATAATAATAATAATAATAATAATAATAATAATAATGCTTTCTTAAACACTTTCTCAGAAAAAGACTCCATGCATCTGTCGACAAATACACAATTTAAAACAGCTAAAAACAATTATCCACTAAAATACTAACACTCCATAAAGCAACTAAAACATAAATGACAACCAAAACAATACAGCTGATGCATGCAATTACACGGGATTGAGGACTCCTAATACATTTCATTTTAAAGATACAAATCCATCCAAGGTGGCTTACAAGTAACATCCAAATAAGTATTTTTAAAACCCACAATAAGCAGTATCAACATGGAACCAGCCATCAGGGCTTCCCACAAGGGAGTTGGCAGTCATGTGGCCCTGTTGGGGAAGAGAGCATCTGGAGCAAGCTCTGAGGTATTCTTTGCTTGCCTTCCTGCCTCCTCCTCTCTCCTGGAATCCTTCCCACAAAGCAGTTGGTGGTAGATGGCCCTGTGTGTTTCTAGAGGGGGGAGAGATTCCAGCTGGAACAGGCAAGCACCTGGTGTAGCCTGGCCTCCCTTCCTCTCTCTTCTCAAATTTTGAAGAGAGAAAAAGAGAAATATAAACCTTCTTTACTTTGATATATTCCATATGTTGTGTAAATGGAAGCAGCCATCAAGTCATTTTAGGTGTTCATCTTAAAGAGCAATTGTAACATCCTGAGGACCCTTCAAAGGATGAAATATTAACGTAATGCAACATAATATAAACAAACTGTGCTGAAAAAAAGAAAAGAAAAGGTGCAGCTCTCCTTAAGGCAATGTATCTGTGACTTTAAGTTCCATCACACCAGCGATTTAGTGCAATTTTGCCATGCCTGGTGTGCGGATTTGCAGCATGGTACTCCAGGGGAGCACAGTGGGGGCAAGCGCCCCCAAACAAGAGCTTGCCATCCCAGTTGCCACCTCAATTGCTGGCAGAGCTGGCTTTACCAGGAGGGCTCACCCAGGCAAGGCAGCCTCGGCAAGGCACAGCAAGGGTTAACAGTTAGCGCCGGAAGCCAGACACCTGCTCTGTCACCTTTGTTCTCCTAGGTTTCAGAGAAGCAGTGCGAAGGAGCCACTTGGGCTGGGCTTATGGCTGCCTTCTTGAAGGCAAACCTCAGCTGCTTTAGAGGAGAGAGAGGCGGCCTGTCCTCTTCATCCCCTTCACCCTTTTCCCTCACTCAGCAGCAGGGACAGGGAGCCAGCGAAAGTGTAGCTGATAATCACCTACGGTTTCCCAGTACTGGTAATAGTATTTGTTATATTCCATCATGACTTGTTAAGGCTATTAGCTGCATACAGACTTTTTTTTACTGCTGTTACTAAATCTCTGTAAGATCCCAGGCTGAAATTAGGAGTGGGGGAAGAATTTATGGGAAGGGGATGTTTAAAGCTTGCCCCCCTGTATATTTGGTGGGTTGGTTGGGGGTAGCTGCTAGAAAATGACTTTAAAAGCAACAACGCACAACCTGGCACTGTCTAGATGGTTTGGACCACAACTCCCAGTATTCCTGACTATTGAACATGTTGACTGGGGCTGATGGGAGTTTAAGTTCAAAACCCCTGGAGAGCACCAGATTGGGGAAGACTGGTTTAGAGGAAGAACAGCTGGCAATGTAAACACCCCTTACCAAAATTCCTTCCTCTCTTCCTAATCGCAGCTTTCTATTTATTTTCATTTTTAAAAAAATTGAAAGGCAGAACTTTGGGGGAAACTTTTATTCGTTTACATTTTATATTGTAATCTATAATGTGGTTTTAATTGTTGTGAACTGACCAGAGAGTTTCAATGTAAGAATTGGTTTGTGCCAGTTTTTAGGATTTATCATACAATCCTATGCATGTTTACTCAGAAGTAAGTTACTGCCAATGGGAAAGGCTGGGGAAGAGGCAGGGTATCAGCAGGTCAGGCACAGCATCATGTGAGTACCGTGCTGCAAAATTGCACACCAGGCATGGCGAGAGTGCACTAAATCGCTAGTGTGATGGAGCTCTATCTTTGATACAATTTTGCCTCAAGTTAATTATCCTTAAGGTAAAATGGTATGAAAGGAGTCATAACTGAAGACAGCAAATCAAAATGAACAGTATACACAATACCCTACCCAGCCCTGAGCTCTACTTTGTACCTCAAGGCTAAAAAGAAAAGAAAATGTTGAGCTGCACCTTGACTTTGCTAGAATTTTTTGTTCTAAACAAAATAATCTTGGTTATATCTTGTGGTAAAAACAATTAGCATTGGCCATTAGTTGCAATCCAAAACATCTGGAGGGCACCAGGTTGCCTACCTCAGCTTAAGTTCTCCAAGTTTAAGCAAATGTGGAGGCCAAACCTGGCAAATGGAGGCAAGGCAAGTGGTTTCAAAGAGGTTAATTTCCCCTAACTTTGGATTCATGGTTTTTGGCAGCACGTGGGCCTTCACAGAGTGTGAAATATGAGCTGGAACAGTGCAGCTGTATTAAAAATGGAGGAAAAATCACAAGAAACCTATGTGCCAGCTGCATTCCTGCTGAGCCTGAAGTATGCTGTGATTTCTACTTCATAATTATCTCCCCGAGTCTGAGCAGCTTTTCAAATGCCGTCTTCTTTCTCCTCCCACGCCGCTAGGAATATTCATTTAATATCTATATTCTTTTAAGGGAACTCAGAGGAGTGTGCATGATTATAGGTATTAAAGCAGTTTAGAAGAGCAAGTCTCCCATGTGGGGTGGTGGATGGAAGCGACCTCTCCGAAATTGTCCAATGCATCTCTTAAGCCAGAGGTAGTTTAACATTTGGATAATCCATGGCTGCTCTCCAGATGTTGTTGGACTCCAACACCCATCAACCCAGCCAGCATGGCCGATGGTCAGAGATGATGGGGTCGTAGTGCAGAAACTTCCGGAGGGCCACAGATTCCCCTCCCCAATCTTAACCAGAAGATGCAATCTACAGAATTACTTAAATCCGTATACACCTTGATGTGAAATAAAATCCCCAAACTTTCCTGGTGATAGCTTGTAACACAGAAATGAGTGCTGCTATGAGAGCTAATCTGAGTAGTGAAGCATTACTCAAGAAACACTGGATGGCAAAGAGTTTCTCTCTGCTGCCCCAGAGAGCAGGAGTAGATCTAGTGGGCTTAGGCTGCCTCTACAAGAGAGGTTTAAAGCTCTTTCAAGGCGCTTAAAAAAAATTACCTCTACAAGAACGGAGCGCAAATCGGGCGTAGAGGTGCGTTATCTCTCCGATTATGCGCATTATCGAATGCGTGTTAAATCGCGAGTTTTATTTTGCTCCGGCCGTTAAAGCGCATTTTGACTATGTGAACAAGCGCTTATGCGCATTAACTACTTGTAAAGCGCATTTTGGTCATCCGTTAATGCGCTTCGCCACCTCTTGCCGCCTCTCGTGCAGAGGTATTAGGTGTAAATGCGCTTCAGCGATTATGCGCATAATCGCCTAACCGGGCGCAAAAGCGAATCCTTGTAGAGGGGACCTTAAACAATAGGAGCACAGAGTTTGGTTGAACATTAGGGGAAACTCCAAGCAGTAAGAGCAGGGGAAGGGCTGTAGCTCGTGGACAGAGAATAACAACTGTTTATGTTTATTATTGTTATTATTATCTCTCTTTTCTCGCTTGTGGTGGACATGACAGGCTTTGCCAAGTAATGCTGTCTTTTACTGATTCAGAAATTTCCTGACTATTGAACATGCTTTAATTATGACTGCTTTCTGGATGTTGGTGTAGATGTATTTTGGTAGGCCCAGTTTCTGAAGGTTTTCTGTATAATTTTTTGATGTGATGCCTGTGGCTGATGTGACTTATTATTATTATTATTATTATTATTATTATTAGACAGCACCTTTAACTAAGAGCCTATCTACACTACTGCTTCAAAACAGTTTAAAACGGTTTAAAACAGTTTTGAGAACTGTTGGGGCCCAGGACATGCTCCAAATACAGTTTTCAAAACATTTTCGAAGTGTTTTATCCTGCGTGCGTAGATAGGCTCCAACAGTTCTCCAGTGTTTCCAGACAGAGGTCTCCTAGCACTACCCATAAAAGGGCATTGTATAACTATTCTATCTTCTCTTCCTTAACAGATTTTTTTGTGGAAAGGAAAAAGATGGAACAAGTGATGGAAAAACATGGGAGGGTTACAAGTTGAAGAAGACAACATCATCTGGACCCCCAGTAAAATTCTGTGAATGAAGCAGGGAAATTGCATGATAAAAGCCTCATCTGGAAACACCCCTAGTTACTTGTTTTTACATAAATTGCTAGGTTCTTTATAATGGCCTGGTTTGCAGAAAATGAGAAGCCTCTGTGAGCACATTTCCCCGTAGGACTTCTTGTTGCAGCGGCGGCTGCCATTTTGAATATTGGAGCCATGGCACGCCATAGCTTGTCATTAAGTGCAAACCCAGTGAGGGTGGGTTGTTGGGGTCATTGACAAACCACCCACAACCTTAAAACAGGCCATCAGTTCTGAGTGGCTTGTCAACTACCCCAACAACCCACCTTCACAACCCACATGCGAACTTCTGGTTCGCATGTTATGATAAGCTACAGCGCACCCCCACCATGGCTCAAATATTCAAAATGGTGACTACTGCCAGAACGAGAAACCCTGTGGGGAAATTCACCCATGGTGCCTTCTCATTATATGCGAACCAGATCGATCTGATTCTCACAGATATTTATTGAACAATATCCACTGATATTTCCTGAACACTTACAGGGTGATCTGCATCCAGTTCGGAGCCATACATTAGAACTCTTTGGGAACATTTGTCCAATTCAGCAATCTTCCTGGGGAACCAAGGAACACAGTCAAGCTCTGGAGAAAACACAGAGTAATTGGAGTTATCAGATTCTCACTGCTTCCTTACAAATCTTTGCTAATTTCAAAATAAAATGAAAGAGAGAGAGAAAGAAAGAAAGAAAGAAATATACAATCTTACCTTCCTCATCGGTCCAAATGTTTTCTGGTGGATTCAGAGTTACAATGTTCGTTTCATACTTTAACAACTGGATGAGCTCATTAAATTCTTTCTTGCTGCAGTCACAGTCCACAAAAATTTCTACCTCTGAACTCCTTCTCTTGGATTTTCTTGATTCAATGTGAACCATACTCACATGCTTCTCCTGTGGGCAGAAGAAAGATCAGCTCACAGATGCACTTAATTCATTTGGTTTAGTGGTGATTTAGTGGCTGCGTCTGAACAGGATATGGTTTAATATGCATTTGAAGGCATTTATGTGAAAACAAACCCTGAACTGTATTAATTATTTGTCATTGTTAGTCCTAATGTAAAATTGTGAATTTATTCATCACTCCATTTCATTAGACGTCTAGTATGAGGACTATAAATATCTTAGGAAAATTAAAAATGATTTACTATGGCAATTTCATATAAAACAGTTGTTCATTGTAATACACACACACACACTTTAATGCCAAATTTATAAGCAATTAATGGCCAAGAAATAAAACAGTTTGAGAATAGGATAGTAACATTTATTTCAATCTATTTTTAATCTAGCTAAGCAATATACTGAAACATATAAATGCTTCCACCATGCACCAGTAACACCAATGGGTAACCTTCTGCTACTGGCCAAACACTCATGATGAACCAAGGCACATAGCAGCCATATATGAGAAGCAGGAGGCGGGACAGAGTATAGGGGCTCATGGAGATTGGGGGCATTCAGACACTACCATGCTCTCAGTGATGTCATCAGGAGTATAATGGGGCACAAAGTTTTGGAAATGTTGGTATTCCATGGCCAATTCCAAGTCAAGATAAGGGGAGTTTGCAGCTTGTCCTCAAACATCCATGGCTGATGGGGGAGGAAGCACTTTCAGGGCCAGTTTAGCACTGGACTTCTTGAGAGACATGTTGCACCTTGTGGGCCCTCAGCCAAGCCCGCTAGCAACAAACTCCTAGGCAGGGAAGGAATACAGGAAAGGTCTGTAGCTGAGCTTTCTGAAAAGGTAGGAACTGAGAATCCTATCCATTTCCCCTATCTTCACACAGATGCTATACTCAAGCATCCATCATTTCCCCCACAATATTAATGCAAAAGCTAACAACTCCATTCGAGACAAGTGCACAATTCTCCATTATCCAGGTTCTGAAACAGTATGAGATAATGTATCCAGGAAAACATATCCCAGGGCCAAATTTTGGAGCAGCTTTCATGGATCTTTGTGACGTTACATGTCTGTATATATAGAATCTGTAAGTATGATAGTGTGTTCTGATATAAATCTATGGTCCCCTCTACAAGGATTCGCTTTTGCGCCTGGTTAGGCGATTATGCGCATAATCACAGAAGCGCATTTACGCCTAATCCCTCTGCACGAGAGGCGGCGAAGCGCATTAACAAATGTCCAAAATGCGCTTTACAAGTAGTTAATGCGCATAAGCGCTTATTCACACAGTCAAAATGCGCTTTAACGGACGGAGCAAAATAAAACTCGCGATTTAACGCGCATTCGATAATGCGCATAATCGGGGAGATAATGCGCCTCTACGTCCGATTTGCGCTCCGTTCTTGTAGAGGTAATTTTTTAATGCGCCTTGAAAGAGCTTTAAATGCCTCTTGTAGAGGCACCCCAAGGTTACAAATATGTACTCCTGTTATATCTCTGTCTTTTATGATGAGTATTTCTAGGGGAAGAGTGACTGGAAGAATGGTGGATTTGCATATGTGGTGATAATTAGCTGAGTGAGTGACGGTGGTGAAGAATGTGTGCGATATAAACTGTGCTATCTTGCCTGAGTCAGATAGGTTAGAGATAGGGAACTGATGAGATAGGGTTTGGATTAGAAAAAGGTTGGATGAGTTAGAAATATGGTGAAGGTCTGTGGTGATTCATAGAATCATAGAATAGTAGAGAAGAAGGGGCCTCAATGCGTTTCTGGAGGCAGGCAAAAACTTTCTTATTCCAGCACGCCTTTGGTGAATAATGTGGAGCCCCATCTATGTCTGGAAACGTCAGAGGCTTCCGCATGTAGTGTTATGGAAGTCAAATTGGGATGTAACTAAGGCGTGAATTATTGGAGACAGGTCTGGTTTCTCTTTGAAAGGACACAACTGGTGCATGGGCAGAAGCTAGCAAAAGGCACTCCTTGCTACCCACTTGGCTATCCAAGGATAGCACAGGTACCACCAGGATGAGAACTACACCAAGGGTTTATTGCAAACTTGTGATTGGCCACTCATGGAAATGTGTGGGTCTTTTACACAATATTGCCAACATTCAGGACGTCTCCCGTGCTTTCCCCCCTTTATCCCTTTTAAAAAATCAGAGATAAATCGACAAGGGACATTAATGTGCTATATTGGCAGCACCATCTAGTGGCTGTATAATAAAACATCCCAATGATATAGGATGGGATACAAATGTAATAATAATAATAATAATAATAATAATAATAATTTTACTGAAGAAGTCTTTGATTCAATGCCTGTGTAAAGGATCCAATCTATCCCACAAAGAATCCAGAACCTGGTGTTGTGAAGCCCACATTTTTTCAGAAGGAGTTCAGCTCCATCCGAAGCCCACATTTTTTCAGAGGGAGTTCAGCTCCATCCAAAGCAACAGCTTCAGATGACTGGAACCCTCAAGCAGCAGTATGTCCATCTTGTCTGGATCAAGATTCAGCTTAACAGCTATCAATCCACAAAATGTCTTTTTCCAATCAACTGGTTATTATTATACACACACACACAGAGAGAGTTTTTTTACCTGAAAAAGTCTGAGAGCTTTTACCAAGCCGCCAACTTCATTTTTCAAAGAAAATACTACAGCCGTCTTGCCGCCTTCTGATGTTGATTCATTCTTGCCTGCACCTTTATTACCCTTTTTATCATCATTTTTACCAGAATTGGTTCTGTTTAGCTGAAAGAAAATAGATACAGAATACAAGGATTTCTATGTACTCCTCAAAAAACATTAAACTTTCCTTTCAAGCAGACTATTCTTGTTTGATTTTAGCATTTAGGCATCTCTTTCAAGAGTGGAGTGGTGTTTTTCCCTCTTTTGAAAGGCATATTCAGAAGAAGAATTATAGGTTACAAGCAGACATGAATGATTATTCTAAAGAAGATCAAGAAAAGAGCATCACAGAATATATCATCACACAGTTACAACTTTGGTTATTATACTTCTTATATATAAAAACCATGTGTTCATCTTGGGTCTTCTGTCAGTAAAAAAGCAAACTTTCCCACTTTTGCAGAATGATTATGGTTTCTGGGTTCTGCTTTATAAATTCCAATGTGAGTCACACACAGAAGAACATCAGGTGCCAAATTTTCATATCACTGGCCTCTGTATACCAGGCAGTGGCAAGAAATCAAAAATCTATATTGATTTATCATATATATATATATATATATATATATAATTTTTTTTAAAAAAACTGGAAAATATGAAAAGTGCACTTTCAATCCTGGCTCTTTCTTCGAAATGTTTTTGCATTTAGGCTTGGTGCTGAATTTCTCCTGCCAGTGGGTTTATGTGGGGCTGGGTGGAAGTTGGAAGACAATTGATAGACCAGCTAAGTAGCAGCCTTGTGTAACTTTTGGCTGCTAAGGTCAAAAGGGGGAAATGGCACAAGCTTTGATAAATCAAATTAAAGACTAGCTGTTATTGTGCATCAGTTGTGGCTTCTTTGGAGTTATGAAGGGTCTTGCTCCTTAGATTTTAGAGAATCAAAAAATATTTGACTAGAGATGCAATAGGTGGCCTATCATAGTGGACTTTGAAAATTAACCCTTCCTCTCAGAAGATCCCAGGTTAAGCAATCCCGCCTTATAGATTTATGATAGGATCTTCTTTTGAAATCACAGGGAAGATGGAAGGTGCAAGGGGTTAAGTGTCAAACTATTTCATAGACATTCAGTATGTCTGTTACCTTCCTTTGCAGAGATAGGGGGCAATGTTCGCTTTTGTCAAATACTTGTCTTTACCAACTGTTCATTGATCTGTGTGCAGATTTTTAAGCATCATTCTGTGCTTGCAGGACCCAATCCAGCAATCCACTCACAGATTACACTAGCTGAATTGGACCATCGTTCTATAGGAGTAATACTTGGAAGATATAGGAAGAGCAATGGACTCTTGAACATAATTCTCCCCAAAGACCCATAATTAGGGGTGTGCATCGGATCGGATCCGATCCACGATCCGAATCCGATCCGCCCCAAAATCGGGAAAATCCGATCCGATCCGATCCGACCAACCTCCGATCCGATCCGATCCAATCCGATGAGGTCCGATCCGGATCGGACGCCATTTTGAATGCTTTTTCCCATAGCCAAGTATTGTTTTACAAAAACGCCTATAACTTTTTCATTTTTAAAGATAGAAGGATGAAACTTGGGCACATTGTAGACTGGTTAGGGATAGTTATCTGTGAGAAATTTCAGAAAGATTGGTGCGTGCATTTTGTGGCAATTAATTTTTTAATAAATACCCAGGAATGCCTATAACTTTGTCATTTTTAAAGTTACACACATGAAACTTTGCCACGTTGTAGGTGGTACCTTGGGACCTATGTGTGTGAAATTTCAGAAACATAGGTGCTTGCCTTGTGTGGCAATTAATTTTAGAAAAATGGGTAGTAGTGGGGTAAATACAGTTATGCCTCCCATTTTTTTATTTTTAAAGATACAAACAGGAAACTTGGGCACATTACAGGTAACACTTGGCTAGATATGTGTGTGAAATTTCAGAAAGCTAGGTGCTTGCCTTGTGTGGCAATTAATTTTTGAAGGAATTAAGAAAAAAGGAGAGGGGGGTTTCGCCATTTCTTGAGCGCTCCTTAATTAGGGCTGCCCAAATGATAATGGACGGGTGGTGTGTGTGTGTGCGCGCGCGGGCGGCGGCGGCGGACTTGGCAGCGTATCCTGGCTGCCGAGGCCGGGTGTCTGGAGCGGAGCACGCGCTGTCAGTTGGTGAGCGGAGGGGGCATTAAGGCCGCCCCTCAGGGAGCTGTGGCGGCGCACTGAACGCCCTCCCCATCATCCTCTTCATCATCACCTACCCCCGCAGCCCAGCGGAGCACAACAGCCTGCATTAGGCAAGCCCTTCAGGAGCCTCACAGCAGCCAGGCAGAGGCTCTGCTGCCCAGGAACCGGCCCGCACGCGAGGGCAACGGCGGGGCGCACACACAACGCCAGCGAGGGGGAGGAGAAGGGGAGGAACAAAGGATCAAAGAGATCGAGAGAGAATGATCCATCCTTGCACGCATGGCTGCAAAACTGAGCTAGGCTCAGCCGTTCTGCTTGAGTAAAAAGTGAAAGTAGGAAAGCAGACACGAGCCGAGTTCTTTTGTTTCTCCTTCTGTAATGGATACTAGCAAGGATCAAAGAGATCGAGAGAGAGTGTTTCCTTTTCTTCGCGGGAAGCGGGAGGGGGAGGAGGGGAAGACCAGGCCTCTGTGGAAAAACTTTTGAAACATTTAATCTAAAAATTCCATAGCCATCAAATGCCTGGACCTATCATTCTGAAATTTCTGACACATATCTACCCCTAACCAATCTACAAAGTGAGTAACTTTCAGACTTCTAACTTTTAAAATAAAAAAGTTATAGGCGTTTCTTTCCTCATTGTTTCAAAAATACCTTGCCACCACATGCCTGGACCCAGCTTTCTGAAATTTTACACACATATCAAGCAAAGTGTTCCCTGTAATGTGCCCATGTTTCCTGTTTGTATCTTTAAAAATAAAAAAGTGGGAGGCGTAACTGTATTTACCCCACTACTACCCATTTTTCTAAAATTAATTGCCACACAAGGCAAGCACCTATGTGTCTAAAATTTCACACACGTAGTTCCCAAGGTACCACCTACAATGTGGCGAAGTGTCATGTGTGTAACTTTACAAATGACAAAGTTATAGGCATTCCTGGGTATTTATTAAAAAATTAATTGCCACACAAGGCAAGCACCTATGTTTCCGAAATTTCACACACATAGGTCTCAAGGTACCACCTACAATGTGGCAAAGTGTCATGTGTGTAACTTTAAAAATGACAAAGTTATAGGTGTTTCTTTCCACATTGTTTCAAAAATTAATTGCCACACAAGGCAAGCACCTAGCTTTCTGAAATTTTACACACATATCTAGCCAAGTGTTACCTGTAATGTGCCCATGTTTCCTGTTTGTATCTTTAAAAATAAAAAAGTGGGAGGCGTAACTGTATTTACCCCACCACTACCCATTTTTCTAAAATTAATTGCCACACAAGGCAAGCACCTAGCTTTCTGAAATTTCACACACATATCTAGCCAAGTGTTACCTGTAATGTGCCCAAGTTTCCTGTTTGTATCTTTAAAAATAAAAAAATGGGAGGCATAACTGTATTTACCCCACTACTACCCATTTTTCTAAAATTAATTGCCACACAAGGCAAGCACCTACCTTTTTGAAATTTCACACACATAGGTCCCAAGGTACCACCTACAACGTGGCAAAGTTTCATGTGTGTAACTTTAAAAATGACAAAGTTATAGGCATTCCTGGGTATTTATTAAAAAATTAATTGCCACAAAATGCACGCACCAATCTTTCTGAAATTTCTCACAGATAACTATCCCTAACCAGTCTACAATGTGCCCAAGTTTCATCCTTCTATCTTTAAAAATGAAAACGTTATAGGCGTTTCTGTAAAACAATACTTGGCTATGGGAAAAAGCATTCAAAATGGCGTCCGATCCGGATCGGACATCCGGTCCAATCCGATCCGACCATCCTCCGATCCGATCCGATCCGACCCCCCAGGTCCAATTCCGATCTGCTATCCGATCCGATCCGGGGGGTCAGTGCACATCCCTACCCATAATGGCTTGAAAAAATAAACACAACATCTATGCCAAAATAATGCAAAATTGTTGACAACAAAGTCATAAACACTGAATGACCTTTCACAAGGACCCACTTTGATTAAAAACACAATTAAGTCCGAATTTTAATGGAGTAATTGCTTGATCACATAGATGAATCACTCAATTTGCTTTCAGTGTTACTAGTCTATAGCAGCAAAACAGAATATAACCCTCATATATAATAGGAAGCCAAGCAGCAAGGTACCCTAAAACTTGCTCAACGTTTATTAATTAGCTGTGAAAGCAAAATGGAGACTGAGATGGTGGTATTTACTGCTACAAAATTATTAACATCCTGCCTAGCAGAAGGATTTTCATGTTATGCCTAAATACCCCAAATATCCAGAGCTGGCAAATATTGATTGGAAGGAAATTCCATAAATGTGGGAACACTGTAGGAAAGATGATTACCTGTAGAATTTAATGGAAGTGGCATGCAGAACAAGGCTTCACTGCAACAATTTATTTTATATTTATAAAGTGTCTACCTGCTAGGCACTGTGCAAGAAATCAAAAACACAGGCCTTGCCCACACAAACCTACAATCTTACAGTGTAAGACCTCAAAGAATGGGGATAGACACATGACCCAGACCCAAGCCACAGTTCCAGGAGATCTGGATGCAGCAGCAACCCTAAGCTGCCAACTTATTTTGTGGGCAGCATGTGATACCCACCATGAATAACTCTTATCTTTTCAGCACAGACTTCATGCGGTGATTCAAGCAAGAGGCTGTCATGTCTGGTTCATGTGGAAAGGAGAAATAGTGCTGCATGCCCTCAAAACTGAGCCCTATTTAAAAACAAAAACTAGCCAATTTAGTATCCCAGTGGCTTCTTGCAAATATTAAGTAGCATGGGAAATGCACTGCAAGGATCTATTCTCCCAATGGATAAGTTCCTCATAGAAAGTCACCAATTTTCCAGCATCGTGTTCTGGAATCTCTTAGTGAGCAAAGAGTGGAAGCACTGCAAAGCAGTGCCACCCATTCTCTTCTATACAATAGATCCAGGATATAATAATTGATGGTATCAAAAACCTCTGAGGGGTCCAGGAAAACTACCAGGGTCACACTCCCCCTATTTTCCCCCAGGCACAGGTTGTCAACCAGGATGACCAAGGTTGTTCTGAACCTTTAAGACATGCTCAACTGAGATGGGTCTATTGCAGCCTGCCCCAATCTGGTGACCTCCAGATGTATTGGACTGCAACTCCCATCATTCCCAGCCAGCATGACCAATAGCCATGCTGCCTGGGAATGATGGGAATTGTGGTCCAGTATATCTGGAGGGCCCCAGATTGGAAAAGGCTGCTCTAGATAAATAGGTAAGTGGGCCTGTATCTGTAGGTGTAACCCTAAACATTATAGATAGATAGATGATAGATAGATGATAGATAGATAGATAGATAGATAGATAGATAGATAGATAGATAGATCGATCTAAGGTGTTTGCAAATATGAATATCATGTGGATAACCTTTGGGAGCTGGGACTCCTTGAGGCTCAGGGGTAAACTTGGATTTGCTACAATGTTTGAAACACTCCTGATAGTAAAGGAGTTGGACATCAGATAGACTGTGTATATACTAGTCGTGTAGAAGGGGTTAAATGGTTTGAGTAGTTATAGCATGACACTTTTAAATGCATGACACTTTTAAAATGAAGGGCGCAGGCCTGGAGATTTAATGCCAGAACACCTGGGGATGGGAATGGAAAGATAGGGGAAGACCTTGGCACCAGAGGACAGCTGTCTTTTCAGACCTCAAGGCCATAAGCCCACCGGGGGTGGCAGGAAGGAGGCACCGCAGCTGGAGAGGTGTGAAACCAGGCCTCTGGGGCTGCACCTGAGGGAGGGGGGAAGATGAAGGGAGATGAGAGCTTCAAAGGTATATAGTCAAGGGGCTTTCCCTTTCCTCCCTCCCTCCCTCCCTGGTCTGGTGTCTTGCTTTTCCTTATAGTATGGGGAAAGGTGTCTGTGCCTGGCTGAGACAGCAAGGCCAGTCACAGTAGTTAAACCTAGCTAGGGTTTATTGTTTTATGGCTACTGGGTTCCTATGCTATGCATGCTTGCACGTTTTACTTTTTTTATTCTTCCTGCAACCCCTACCCTTACTTGTAAATAAACTCCTTCTACTTCAACTGCTTGTGCTCCTAACTTCTTGCTACTTGGGTCAGTGCTAAACCCGGAGATACTGTGCCAGGATTCTGATGCCCTTCCCACAGGCTTCTAGTGCCAGGAGGCCTCGGGAGGGTGGTGGCAGCAGAGATGAGGGGGGCAGGCCAGTGGCTCCCCTCGGGCTTCCCTTACACTGATTCCATCTTCTTCCTCATCTGTTCTCCTTCCACTCCTTCCTTCCTCACAGTTTCATCTGCTGTCTGTCATCGATCTCCTATCTTACTCCCGCTCACTGGAAGCTGCAGGCTGCCTACCTATTGTTTTCAATGTCTATCTACTCTTACATTGTGAAGAGATAATATGTCTGAATTAACACTCTTCATTACAAGTTGATAGGGGTACTCAACATCATTTAACTTGAGGGCACTCAACAGGCTATTTCTATTAAAGTCAATGAATTCCCATAATTGTATGAGACAACTATTTGTGAAGTAGATTTTTTTAAAGAATAAAAAACCTTACTGAAAGCCACTCTTTACAATTGCTAATTGTTAGAAAATTGCAAGGATAAGAATAAAAGCAAACAAGACAAAACACTTAATCAAAGGGTATTTAGGGCCACATCAGCCATGACGACTTCCCTAAACAGCAATTGCTGGTAACACATTATATGCAAACTCCTTGTACCTTGTAAAACAGGACAGTCATACATATTTCTATTTTGTGGTTCGTACACACTGTATGCACATCCTGAGAAGCTGCATCCAATTATGCCTTTTCAAGAAGTTGTGCATACATGCCACTAAACTGAAATTGCAGCCATCACATTGTTTGCATATTGCCTTTAATATGGAAGATCAAAATTCGTAACATTTGAAGAATTTCTAAGCTGACAGGCCAAATTCCATCAATTCATTCTACGAATATCTACTTGGAGAACAAAGCAGACATTACTTTAAATCATTTTTACTCTAAAGTAGATACAAGCATCCTGGTTTGGATCAGGACTATAGCATGAGTGTTTAATCCTCCCCCACACTGTGGGCTTAAGATCAGGCCACCCCCCACCCCCATCTGCAATTTCTGTTGCAAAATAGTGATCCATAAAGCAAATGAATCACTATTTTGCAATACAATGTCCAGGTGCAGGGTCCCCAATCTGGATTGGGGCCATAGCAAGGCAAGGGTTAAATCCTCCCCACATGCAGGGGTCCCAATTGAGATAGGGGGCCATGCACCCTGGCTTTGTCATTGAAGTTATCTTTGTTTTGTCCCCCAGTGTAGCCAGTTAAACTGCCACCAAACAAAAACTGACAAAGGAATAAATTATTCCGCTTCAGCAGTAACCACATCTAGATATTGGCTGAGGACATTTCCAGATGTATTTTCTGCAACAGAGCCACAATTATAGGGGCAAACTAGACCATATGTTAATTTTGTGAGCCAGCTTTAATTTCTATAAAAACAGCCAAGGAGGAGGCCCTGATCTGCACCATGGGGCGGGGCGGAAGGGGGGGGGGTTAACTGTTTTCATGGCAGAAGTCTTTTTTCCTCTCCTGTAGCCCTGCTGCTATTTGCCCCAGATGGTGAGCTGCTATATGCACTCACAACAGCTTCCCTCCTTGGACAAATTGTAGCTTTATGGGGAGGAGGGGAAATAGGGAAAACAGCATGGAAGAAAGTGTTAATCCCTCCCTCCCCTGCACTATCATATCAGTCCAAATTTGAGGGCCCTGTGAGTGTGTGTGTGTGTGTGTGTGTGTGAGAGAGAGAGAGAGATGCAATAATGCATTTGACATACCTTCCAGTTTAACCTTCCTATTTGGAAATACAAATGACAGGTTCAGAGCTCCCAATCTGGACCAGGACCGCAATAGAGGGAGGGTTAAAGCCCAGCTGTCCCCCATACTGGCATCCTGATCTGGATTTGGGGGCCTGCACTTACTCTAGAGTGAGGGTGTTGAACCCTGCCTGCAGTTCCAATCTGCCCACTCCAGGGGTCATCAGATGGTAATGCCTAGGGTGACCATATTTGGCAAACCAAAAAAGAGGACACCCTGTGGGGGTGGGGTGGGAAAGCGGCTTTCCAGGGCCTCTGGGAAGTGCATCATCCCCCCCCCCTTGCCACCTTAAAGGCCCTGGAGTGGAGGAGGGGAAAGTGTGTCATTCCTGCCCCCCATTGCTCCAATTGGGGCCTTTTCTATAATGTCCAGGAAAGACACACTTTCCCCTTTAAGGCCCTGATTGGAGCAGCGGGAGGGAAATGACCCACCTCCAGAAAGCACATCATTCCCTTCCACCATGCTAATGGTGGTCTTCAAGGGGAAAGTGTGTCTTTCCAGGACATTGTAGAAAATGACAGAAAATCCCCCCTGACACCCAGGATGGAACAAAAACCAGGACAAATCTGGGGAAATCCTGACAGTTGGTTACCCTAGTAATGCCCACTGGTCCCACCCCTTCCCCATGACCACCAATTATTTGGTGGTTTCCCAACAATGCAGTGGCAGGGGAGGGGCGCAGGTGCTCTCCCACATCAGGTGGTAGGAGAGCTTCCATTGAGGCTGGTCTTTAGAGCATGTTTGGGCAATTTGTGGCCCTCCCAGTGTTTTGGCCTACAACTGCCATCAGCCCTAGCCAGCATAGCCAGAGGCAAGGAACAACCGAAATTGTAGGCCAAAACATTGGGAGAGCCACAAGTTGCCCAAATATGCTTTAGAGTAACATGTGCCTTGAGTCCAAAGAAGCAAAACAGGAAGTATTTCATAAAAGTAGTACCCATTGTTGAGGGACAGGGAAGAGTCTGTACCATTGTCACTGATATTTTTCTGATTTTGCACTAATTGCTTTTCCTCCCTTGCTGATCCAGCTAGTAGTAATACATATAATCAGCCCTGAGATAAAAAAAAGTACTTCTTCACACAGTGCATAGTTAAACTATGGTTAAATTACCACAAGATGTCCTGATGGTATCAATTTTGATGGCTTCAAAAGGGTTTCGTATAAATTCCTGGAGGAGAAGGCTATCAATGGCTACCAGTTTTGATAGCTAAGTGCTACTTCCAGTATCAGAGGCAGTAAGCCTCTGTATACATGAGTTGCTGGGGGACATGGGTGGGAGGGTTCTGTTGCGCCTGTGTCCTGCTTGTGGATCCCTGGTCGACAGCTGGTTGCCTTGGTTTGATCCAGCATGGCTCTTATGTTATTATGAGATTGGCACTGGTGCCATCTTGGTGATGATAATTGTACGACACCCTGATCCAACATATCACAGTCATCCTGAAAAGCGAAAATGCCATTTTGTGACCGATATTACCACAGGTAATCCTTCCTCAATCTGGCACTCTTCAGATATCTTGGACTACAACCCTTGTTGTCCACAGCCTGGATGGGGATGATGGAGTTGTAGCCCAATACATCTGGAGGGCACCAGGTTGGGAAGGCTGCCTTAGGATGTATGTATGTGCATTGGCAACTTGGCACCCATGGGTACCACAACCCACTGTGCCTTAAATTAGACATGGTGGCCTGCTGTGATTATGCTAACCAGGTCAACAGTTGGGTCTGGGTTTAGGGGTGTGCAACTGGGCTGGGGGAAGCAGACCTCCCCACAGCCTTCATGCCATGGCAGCCCCTTTAGCCCTCTCCCAAGTGCTACAAATAGGGGGATTCCTGAAAATTGAGCAGAGGCACCTTCCATGTGTGGGGCTCCACTCACAGAAGATGCCTATGCCTGATTTTCAGAGATCCCCTCTCCACCCCATTTTACAGCCTACTTTGTTCAGCAGGATCCCCCAACCCTCTGTCTAGCACTGAAGAATTAAGGGGCTGCCATATAGAGAAAGTGTTAGGATCATGTTTGTTCTCCTTAGTGTGGGGGAACGAACGGTGGGGGTCAATCAGACTCAGAATCTGAAAAAGAACAACCAGAAATTTACCAGCCAACACAGGAAGCGGAGGAGGAGATTCTCCAAGACTGTTCAGGAATCAAGGATGAATCTTCCCAGCAGCTTATCTGCAAGAATGCAGATGGCCCAAAGACCATTCTCCACCCCCCAGGAACTCTGCCTCTTTGAGGGGGAGGGGACATCAGAGTTGATAGATCCCAGAGTCCACTGCAGGGTCAAGAGGGTGCAGTTGAGAGGTAGTTGGAGGTAACAGCTCGCGAAAGATTTCTCAAGAGAGATCTTCCCTAACAAAATGAGTCTGTTGGAATATTGGGATCAGCTCCGCTTGAGTTGAAGTCTTAGTTTGTTAGTCAAATTAAGCTTAGAGTATAGCTCCTCACATTCACACACCCTTCAGGTGAGAAGATATGTTTGTTGAATAAAGCTTTGTAGATTATATATATTTTCTCTCACTGGCGGGGGCAGGGGGAGGAATCACAACAAAAGGTTGTCACAACCCCCACTCACCTTGAGAATCCTTTTTACTAGGGGTGTGCATCGGATCGGATCCGATCCACGATCCGAATCCGATCCGACCCAAAATCGGGAAAATCCGATCCGATCCGATCCGATCCGGACAACCTCCGATCCGATCCGATCCGATCCGATCCGATCCGATGAGGTCCGATCCGGATCGGACGCCATTTTGAATGCTTTTTCCCATAGCCAAGTATTGTTTTACAAAAACGCCTATAACTTTTTCATTTTTAAAGAAAGAAGGATGAAACTTGGGCACATTGTAGACTGGTTAGGGGTAGTTATCTGTGAGAAATTTCAGAAAGATTGGTGCATGCATTTTGTGGCAATTAATTTTTTAATAAATACCCAGGAATGCCTATAACTTTGTCATTTTTAAAGTTACACACATGAAACTTTGCCACATTGTAGGGGGTACCTTGGGACCTATGTGTGTGAAATTTCAGAAACGTAGGTGCTTGTCTTGTGTGGCAATTAATTTTTAGAAAAATGGGTAGTAGTGGGGTAAATACAGTTACGCCTCCCATTTTTTTATTTTTGAAGATACAAACAGGAAACTTGGGCACATTACAGGTACCACTTGCCTTGATATGTGTGTGAAATTTCAGACAGCTGGGTCCAGGCATGTGGTGGCAAGGTATTTTTGAAACAATGAGGAAAGAAACGCCTATAACTTTTTTATTTTAAAAGTTAGAAGTCTGAACATTGCTCACTTTGTAGATGGGTTAGGGGTAGATATGTGTCAGAAATTTCAGAATTATAGGTCCAGGCATTTGATGGCTATGGAATTTTTAAATTACATGTTTCAAAAAAATTTCTACAGAGGCCAGGTCTTCCCCTCCCGCTTCCCGCGAAGAAAAGGAAACACTCTCTCGTCTCGATCCCTTTGATCCTTGCTAGTAGTATCCATTACAGGGCTCGTGTTTCCTTTCCTACTTTCACTTTTCAAGCAGAACGGCTGAGCCTAGCTGAGTTTTGCAGCCATGCGTGCAAGGAAGGATCACTCTGGTCTCGATCCCTTTGATCCTTGGTAGTATCCATTACAGGGCTCGTGTCTGCTTTCACTTTGTACTCAAGCAGACACGAGCCCTGTAATGGATACTACTAGCAAGGATCAAAGGGATCGAGACGAGAGAGTGTTTCCTTTTCTTCGCGGGAAGCGGGAGGGGAAGACCTGGCCTCTGTAGAAATTTTTTTGAAACATGTAATTTAAAAATTCCATAGCCATCAAATGCCTGGACCTATAATTCTGAAATTTCTGACACATATCTACCCCTAACCCATCTACAAAGTGAGCAATGTTCAGACTTCTAACTTTTAAAATAAAAAAGTTATAGGCGTTTCTTTCCTCATTGTTTCAAAAATACCTTGCCACCACATGCCTGGACCCAGCTGTCTGAAATTTTACACACATATCAAGCCAAGTGGTACCTGTAATGTGCCCATGTTTCCTGTTTGTATCTTCAAAAATAAAAAAGTGGGAGGCGTAACTGTATTTACCCCACCACTACCCATTTTTCTAAAATTAATTGCCACACAAGGCAAGCACCTACGTTTCCGAAATTTCACATACATAGGTCCCAAGGTACCGCCTACAATGTGGCAAAGTTTCATGTGTGTAACTTTAAAAATGACAAAGTTATAGGCATTCCTGGGTATTTATTAAAAAATTAATTGCCACACAAGGCAAGCACCTACGTTTCCGAAATTTCACACACATGGGTCCCAAGGTACCACCTACAATGTGGCAAAGTTTCATGTGTGTAACTTTAAAAATGACAAAGTTATAGGTGTTTCTTTCCTCATTGTTTCAAAAATTAATTGCCACACAAGGAAAGCTCCAATGTTTCTGAAATTTCACACACATATCAAGGCAAGTGGTACCTGTAATGTGCCCAAGTTTCCTGTTTGTATCTTCAAAAATAAAAAAATGGGAGGCGTAACTGTATTTACCCCACTACTACCCATTTTTCTAAAAATTAATTGCCACACAAGACAAGCACCTACGTTTCTGAAATTTCACACACATAGGTCCCAAGGTACCCCCTACAATGTGGCAAAGTTTCATGTGTGTAACTTTAAAAATGACAAAGTTATAGGCATTCCTGGGTATTTATTAAAAAATTAATTGCCACAAAATGCATGCACCAATCTTTCTGAAATTTCTCACAGATAACTACCCCTAACCAGTCTACAATGTGCCCAAGTTTCATCCTTCTATCTTTAAAAATGAAAAAGTTATAGGCGTTTTTGTAAAACAATACTTGGCTATGGGAAAAAGCATTCAAAATGGCGTCCGATCCGGATCGGACATCTGGTCCGATCCGATCCGACCAGCCTCCGATCCGATCCGATCCGATCCGACCCCCCAGGTCCGATTCCGATCCGCTATCCGATCCGATCCGGGGGGTCAGTGCACATCCCTACTTTTTACCTTTCTCTTTAAGGGATCCCAACCACAAACACAGTCAGTATACGGATGCCCACTCTGTAGATTATTTTTCCTTTCTCTTCCCATCTCTGGGCATCACTCTTTTTTCTCCCACTGATTCTGTGATTTTATGACCCCCCCCCCCCCTTTTGGTCACACAGTAACCAGCTTGGCACTTTGTGCTCCTTTTTATTCACCTTATATCTTTAGCACTGCCACCATATAACTCAATACCTTACCTCGGGTACTTAAAGAATCCAATCCAGTGTGAAACAAAATAACGTTTATTTAACAAGTTCAAGCATGTTATCAAGTTTGTGATTTCATTTGTTTCTGTATTCGGTTGTTACAATAAATATGTCATGTATCCTTGCCTACTCTACCCTCTAAAGTCAAATCTAACTCCTTCTGCTCCCTCTTATTCACAAATAAAATGCAGACCCTGCACTAATCTATCCCCTTCAGCAGACTAACCCCAACTCTCTCCCACTCCCAACTGCCAACTACTAACTGCTAACTACTAACTGTTTTAACTATCATTGCCCTTCACACACTTGAATCCAACAGCCAATCAGCATTCACTCCAACATTCCATTCACTTACTCCCCCTCCAACAGAATTCACCACTTTCCAGCCTTATCACATGGAGTCTAAACAGCAATTACATACAGATATATAGCATAAAAGAGTGAAACATCACAAAGGTGATGGGGAATCTCACTTCCACTAGCCCAATTGCATGTTCCTAAATCTGGTTGCAGCTCCATACCTTAGCAATCAGATAGCAGTAAATATAGCTTTCTTAACTTGCAAGTTATTCTCTCTCTAGAATGGTATAGAACATTCATTTAATTCTGTTAGATTTTTTTTTAACATCTTGTGCTTATTTATACATTCCTGCTGTGTATGTTAGCTGCATTTATTGGCATGTTTATTCTTGCTGTTGAAAACTTCCCCCTCTCCATCATCTATTTGTCATTATTTAAAAATGTAAGTACAAGGAAAGGCTCATTTCATAACATGTTTGATTACCATTCAACGTACAACCAAGGGAGAGACATTATTATCATAGTTCTAAATACTGCAGAAATCTACTTTGCTTTTAAATGACATCAGTAGTGATGGCCAACAGATGCCATGCATGACAACCACAATGAATTTCACTCTTTAAATTCCTATGGTTTTGATCAGCTTTGAAAAAAACATCTTACACCTCCAGTCTATCAACCCTACTTGGACAAAAGTCTCATTAATTCACATGAGCTTACTTCCAAGTACATGTGCTTAGGATCACAGCCTTAGGCTGCCATAAGAGGCTAGAAAAGTCACACTTTAAGTAAATCATCAAGTCGACACTGCAAATCCCAAGGTAGAGAAAGCAAGCTTTTGGTACCAAAGCAGATTACATTCAACACCTAAGCACATCCAGAGCAGAATTAATTGGAAATAACACAATAATGTATGCGAGCAAGATCTCCTCCCCACCCCCCAAAGGCTTATGTTCCCAATAAAACCTTTCCCTGGTTATTTGTGGAAAGACAGTTTGTTGCAGGAAAGAGGGGGCTGACAAATGAACCCATCATAAACTTTTTCTGAGCCCACTAACCTGTTCAAAGAAAAAGCCTGCATGTAAGTAAGTGCCTGTTTCAAGAACAACAAGGTGTCTTGTAGCACCTTAAAATCTAACACATTTATTCTGGCATAAACTTTTCTGGACTAGTGCCAGGATGTTTTGTCAGCAAAAACGCCACTGTAAACCACCACCCTTAATAATGTGCTTGCATTGAATTATTATTATTAAAACTTTCTGCATTGAATTGTTCTCTGACATCAGTTTATAATTCACACATGATGTACTAAATAAAAAACCTGAGACTCTCCACAACGCCCCATGCATCTGATGTAGTATATTCCACATATATATAGTTGGCCTTTAATTGCCATACAACTCTTTGTCGTTTTTGCTGCAATAGATTAAAATGGCTACCCTCTGGAAACAGTTTCAGAAAGTTCGCAAGTGTATGGTTTGTTCATTCTGGACTGACACAACCCTTGATACTTACAGTTCTGTTGCCATGTAGCGGATGTTCCTGGGGCACAGCTGAATCCAAAGAAAGGCCCCGTCTGGCCCAGTATTTGCTGGAGAACATCATCATCGCCGGCTGCATCATGGCCTGTGTTAATTTCCCCTCTGCAAAGCAGGCGGAAACAGGCTTCAGGGCTGCCTGCAGAGAGCTGTCCACCACACTGGTGCTGAACAAGGAGCAATCCAAATGCCTCCCCTCCCTGTGATTTTTATATGCCTAGGGAAGAACTGATGGAAAGCTGATTAGGGCAGCCTCACAAAAGCTGGCACTTTTAACGCCCCACGGTGGCAGGGAAACACATTTCTTTCTCCGCACACACACAGAATTCTCGTTGACTTCCAAATGCAATCAGTTAATTAGCTATCCCGATTCCTTTCTTCTTCTGACTGATAACAGTTTTTGTGACAAGCTGAGGAGCTTTAGAAAACTGGCAATTTATTTATTTTTACAATTCATCTTCAATGATAGCTGACAGTGTCTTTCTTTACAAGAGATCAGAGGACCATGGATGGCACCAGGGTAGGATAGACGAATGAACCAGTCTGGCAAAATTTGGGTAGTTTTTCATTACTGGAGTATGACAGCTAAAACAAGCAGGGCAGCCTGATTCCGTCTCCGGTGCTTCAGCAAACAAGCAAGCAACATATCATTCAGATCAATCATTGCCAGAGTAGAGGAATCTAACATTTTATAAAAGGAGTGGAGAAATGCATTCATGCCACATATGTTGTTTCTTATAGCTGTATTCTAGTCCTGCCCATTAGTATATTCTACCCCTCCCTCCTTCACCTATTCACTTGTCAAATTTCATGTGGCCCCTAGGGTTAAAGTTTTACTGATGTTGTACACCAAGGTTGTGCCTTCACTGCCATTGAAGCTCAGCTTGCCATGTTCTTGCTTCAATTGATACATTGAATACATTAACGAGAAAACTGGCACATTATAAAAGAATATGGGAAAATGTCAAGGGTAATCATCTGTCAATATTAGACCAATGGCAGCCATTTACTTCTTATGGAATAGAACTAGGCCATCTGAAAATGAAAATATTAACTATTGAATGTAATCTAATGTATGAAGATTTAGCAACATATCCTTATCTAATAGTTCTACCTATTGTGTGTGTGTGTGAGTGTGTGTGTATACACACATGCACATGAGAAATACACTGAATAAATGCTTTCCAGGTAATACTTTTGATGGAACATAAAATTTCTATTAAAGGAAACTCAGTTTTTTATTGTTTCTCTACCTTAGCTTCCAGAATACACCCTTCAGCCACACCCAGATCTGTTGGCTCAAAAAACAAAGGGGCTTGGGCACAATTTTCTTTAAAAACACACACACAAAACAGGGCTTAGATGTACATATTCAATGCATTTAACCCATATAAATAGCAGTAGACAAGGAATTGTAGGGCCCTTACAGTATACAACACATTTTGTACAAAATGGCTTTTGCTTTTTCAGGTATTTCATTAAACTAAAAAAAAAAACCTATTAAGAGCCCAAATCAACAACACAGTTTTCCTGTGATTAGTCCCATTTAAAATTTAGGTTTTTGATCCAGATTTAATCAAATTTAGAGTAGACCCATTGCAATCAATAAGACTTAAGTTAGTCATGATTAACTGAATCCCCATTAATTTCAATGAGTCTATTCTAGGCATGAATCTAAATCTAGATCCAATCATTAGAAACCGCATTGGTTATTAATTAGCTGCAACATCCTTAGATGAGGAGTATCAACACCAGCACAGATTATATCATTCATTTATCAACATTGCTCGAGAAAAGTGTCCAAGTTTCCTGGAATTTTTCTTCATGCCAAAGAATGAAACTAAACAACCTAGAAGTCTTTGAAATACCACGGATGCACAAGAAAAAATAGCCCAAAATGGTATTGCATGTATTATAGTAAATAAATTGGGTAGTCTTTACTGTTCTTGCTGCCATCAACATGGCTAACGCTCTGATTTTATGTATTGTGCCTCTCACTAGCTGTTTGAGTACTCTCACCTGGTAAGGCAAAGAGCCCCGTAAGTACATAATATGCACATAAGTACATAAAATGCACATTGTACATGTAAAGTAATGCTTAAACAGTTTCTTTGATAATGCCAATATTTAACAGATTTACTTATGGGCATTTATAAAAGTTTGTGGGCAGTAACCAAGTCTGCCTGCGTGGCAGTGGGCCCCATCGGTAGCGCGGTGTAAAAAGCAACCAGAAATGAGCAGAAATGCTCATTTTGGGAACAGGGCAGGGCAGCAGAGCTTGCATTTTCACTTGTTTCCTGCACTACTTTTTGAATCACTAGCTTTCTGTTGCATGAGCGATGGTCCCATTTGTGCAAGAGGATGAAAAGCAACAGGATGAGATACTGCTCGGTGTCCCTAAATGGCATTGCTAGCAAAAGGTGGAAGAAATCGAAGTGTGTCGCCCTGGTCACCATGAATAGTGAGGCATATATGTTGCACCTTTTCCAAATAACATTATACATAATGTAACATAGCATCACACAGTATATGTGGAATCAAAACATTTAATAAGTTGGTCAGCAGTTATTGTAAAAGGCAGTAAACAAGGCAGTCCTACTTTGTCCAAGTAACAACAAGTTTTTAATCTGTATTACACATATACTTTGCCTTCATGGCATTTTAAGAAATTTAATAAGTTATTGCTGGAGGAAAAGGCACAAAGAAGAAACAAATAGCTTGGGCCTGGGTTATCTGACGCACCATCTCCTCCTATACTATCTTACCCACTCCCTTAGATCCGGTGGGGACCCCCACCTGTCAGACTGCAGGTCTGGTTGGATATATGAAAGCACCTTCTCAGTGGCTGCACCTAAATTGTGAAAAAACCCTTCCTTGAGAGATCCATTTGGCCCCATCTCTCTCTTGTCTTCAGCTGCCAAGTCAAGGATTTAAGCAGGCTTTTTGCTTACCTAGTTAAGATGTTAACAGGTGAAGCCATTAGTGTTTATAGATGCAGTTTTATCATCTTGTATCACTGTTATATTGCTTGATTATTATTCCATTGTTAAACTATGGAATTCACTTCCACAAGATGTAGTGATTGTCAACAACATGGACAGCTTTAAAAGGGGTTTGAACAAATTCATGGAAGATAAGGCTATTGCTGGCTATTAGTCCTGATGGCTATATGCTACTTCTAGTATCAAAGGCAGTATACATGAACAGAATGCTGGACAAGATGGACCCCCTGATCTGATCCAGCACGGCTCTTCTTAGATTCCTATTGAGCAATTATATTTTCATAGTGATGTACTGAGCACTGTTTTGACAGAGGAAGGGGTAAAGATTTTCTCAAAACAAATAAAAGAATTAGGAGCCCAATTGTGTGTATGAAGGCTATTACAGATGCCTTAAGGAGTTTTTGGAGCTGCAGTTGTACTCAAAGCTTCAAGTATTCTTCTGCAAAAGTAACTTACACTAGTTACAGTGGAACTTATTTCCAAGAAAATCAATTGCAATTTAAAAGCATACCTATTGAAGTCATGTTATATGACCCTTTTTCCTATTTCTACCTGGAATTTTGCATGAAAACATCTAGACATTCACTGAGTGAAGTCCTTAATAAAATTGCCTTCAAACCCAAAACAATGTTCATTTTGGAATCTTGCCAACATTTAGCCAATAGACTGTACTAGAAAAATTATTAAATCCTAAGGCCATGTATAACGTAATAA
The DNA here is from genome assembly GCA_029215795.1 of Anniella stebbinsi. NCBI lineage: Eukaryota > Metazoa > Chordata > Lepidosauria > Squamata > Anniellidae > Anniella > Anniella stebbinsi. Next base: position 56,313,730 of record JARDYH010000003.1, read on the forward strand.
TGCCAAAGCTCGACAAAAGAACAAAAAGGGCAAAGTAGTTCAAAAATTATTTCCTGTAAGCAGGAAATGAAAGCCTAGGGATGCTGGGCCTTGAATCCTTGCCATTTGCAGAATGGGGCTCTTTGTTATTAACTGATAAAAGATAAGCACGCTGATGATATTAAAGCCAAGGACTGCAGAGATTTCACCTTGTGATGCATGGGTTCATAACTGGAAGTTTCATCAGTTCTTCCATATTAATGCAACAACTTGCTTTTATCACCTGAAGTGATAAAGCCCATATACATACTTGCTTTTTATTCACTATATGTATTTGTCAGAATGTATATGGGAGAAAATTAATCCTTTAGGGATAGTGGATTCAATTTAAGTGGTTAAGTACCATTTCACATGTTATTTCCTTCCCACACCTGCAATTATCACCCACCCACCCCCAAATATGTTGGGGGGGAGAAGCATACTGACTTTCTTTTTCTGCCAGTACATAGATTAGGATGCTGCTGTAAAAGGGGACCTGCGGCAGCATCCAAATATTACAAAGTTCACATTTTGTGTGCTGAAATTCACTTAAAATCACTGAAATTCAAGTGGTTAGTTGTGGGCACAGTCACACTGATTTTAATAAGACAAGCACATTTAACTACTTCCATTATTTTGCCCATCTGTCAACAGCAACCTTATCATGACCAAAGTGTTCTACTACAAGAAAACTGAGTTGCTTTTCATTATATATTTGAAATCTGCATGCAGATCACAGAAATCTAGCAACCCTTTCCCCTCATAGCTGTACAAGTTTTTTAAAGTATGTTTTAATTAAGAACATTAAGTAAACTTTGCATTTTATTTCATCGTATGTACAATGGTTCTCAAATAGAAACAAGCACACTGAATCAGTTCGTTCAGATTCCACGTAACTATTTAAAAAGTCAAAGATGGCATAGTATAAGCTTATATTTCTCATATGCAAGTTATTTATTGTTAAGACAACGGGCACAGTCCACCAAAATATCCCTCTGTACCAGTTTCGCCCTCAGTAAGAGCTTACGCAGAACTAAATGGGGGAAACACACCCAAGGCAATTAGTATTTTGCTTTATTTTTACCTGCTTTTTAGAGGTTTATCATGTAATCTAATATAGAAGCAATGTAAGTTGATTTTTATTAATCAATTACTAAACTATTCAGCAAAGACCAACATTAGTTAATTGAGCAAGAAAACCATTGTAAAATTACATCAGGTGGAGAAACTGAATATATCCACACATATTTTTATCCTTATTTAGAAAAATGATTTTCAAAAATAGCCAGATTTGGAGTTATCTATTAAAATTTGGTAAAAATTGCCTGAATGAACAGCCAAGTTTGCTTAGTCAAAAATAGATTTCCTTTAATACTCATAAGTTTGAATATGTATCTAATTTATACATACATACATATGTATAAGTGAAGAGATGCAAAAATGTAAAAATGTACTGTTCAGCCATCCCTGGGATTACACAAAACTCAGGATCAGAGAACTGCACAAATGAAAATCTTCATTGCAAATCTACATTCAATCACCACAAATACTTAGAAAGCGTTTTTGTAAACATCTGAACAGGAACAGACTCCTTTCATTTACAAAGCACTGTTTATGAAGTTCACATGTTTCGCTTAGGAAATAGTATAGAAGAGTTTTTGAAGCTTATGATATTGAAGAATCATCAATGCTCAAGACTTTCAAAGTAAAAGCGATACAGATGCATTTATTTCCAAGCCATTCACATTCATCTGATGCCCATTTCACTGAAGAGCGGGGTGGGGGGTGGGGGGGGAACCACTTGGCTACAAAAGTATTAAGGAATGTTCTTGAAAATCATAAAGGTTATTTTGGTAGAAGGAACTACAAAAATAATTAGCTCATGTTGTAAAGCTTTGATGCAAGAGTATTACAGTACATGATCTCTTTTCCAAAACTTTAAAGCTTAATCAACACAAAATTTTAAATACCCACCTCAAGTGCTTGAAAGAAACAAAAACAGCTGTAATAAAGTGTCTCTTCAAAAATACAAGCAAACAATTGTGCAAGTGTCAGTTTGACATCACCGGGTGGGCCACTTGTTCAATGCTCTCGTTTGTCCCATTGGCAGCAGCGACAGGCATGGAGATATCTGGATATGCTGATGTAGAGCAACTTAGCCCTCCAGAAGTCTCATTTTCTCCAGTATCTGAGTCTGGTGTTGTTACAGCACTGTTTTCTAATCCCAGGATCTCACAGACTGCTTGAGGCAATTCCTATGAAAATATATATATATAACACTGGTAGCATTGTTGTTGCTGGGTGGGTCTTCAAAGTTAGCATGATAAATTCACAAGAAAGGTCTTCTTGAACAGACTTACAGGTCTTTTATTAATTCTGGAAGGAAAAACTGTTTGCCTTGAAAAGCAATAGCTCTAGGATGACTAGATGTTTCAGATGAAATTGCAAATTTCAAATATTCAATCTTACCCTTGTCTTTTTAAATTGATAGATTAAACTATCTCTGGGAAGAGTACCATTTTGTGGTGGTGTTTGTGCTAGTTTATATCATGTGCACCAGGTTTGGGGAGGCAGCTCCAAACAAATGCATCCAATGTCCCAGATGTTCTGCATGCCATTATACTGCATTTCCCTGACAGAGGAAACTAACTGTTACACTTTAGTAGCTTACAGTCTTGAATCTTTCAAAGTCTATCCTGACCTTAAAATCACAGGCAAGTGCCAAAGGTACTCTCTCTCCTCTGGTTTTAAGGTGAAAAGATGTGAAGAAGACTAACAGTCACAATAGTGTAAAGTAATGCATCTTAGGCAGAGGCACTACAGCACAATGCTACAATGGCTGCATCCTGTGCCCCTTTCTGGCACTAAATCCAGAAAAAAAGAAATTAACATTTGTAGCTTCCACAGGAGCAGCAGCATCCAGGTAGCTAGCCAGACATCCTTAAACAACTCCTCCTAACTGCTAAATTTTTACCATAACAAAGTATCTCATACTTTCAATAATTATACTTAGATGAAGATGAACAAATTTGCTTAAAGCCATAGGCCACCACAATATACATACAAACAACATGTTCAGCAATCAGATGTATAACTATATAACCCCTGTGCAATAAACCATATAGATGTTAAAACTACAATATAAAAGAAATTCATCATGTCATCCTTTGTTCTTAAGTTTTTTGAAATGTTGTTCCTATTTTCTTAGCTGACAAAGCTAACTTTGCTAGTTGGGTAGTATTGAATGCATCTTTGCCTAAAAATAATGTACATATCTGGTCTGGGGAGGGGGTGGTCTATTTGACAGGGACTGAATAACACACATAAGAAACATCTGCCTAGGATGCTCATATAAGGGGCAACTGAGTAAATAATGAGAAATATCCTTAACCTCCCAAGACTCACAGATACAAAGTCATTGATGGTTTTGGATGTTTTTAAATCTCCCTTTTTTTAAAAAAAAAGCAGAGGGTATACATTGGAGTAGTAAAGCATCACAAATGATTTTCTTAAAGGAGCCACAGTAAGGATTATAAAACAAATCTCCGAATCAAATGCTGTTTCTTATAATGGGCACGAATTGGAATAAAACATTTGTGAAACTGAATACAAATCACACTGCTTAGAGAGATAAAATCTCTCTTCGAGCATCTGTTTAGCTATATTAGGGGAAAGAGTAGATAAAGCCTCAAGACTGATCTGGTAGGCATGTAAAATAATTCAAATTTACACAGGGCTTTTGAGATAGATTTGCAGTTGTTCTTGAAGACATTTTTTGTGAAATCAGGAGTCATTCATACAGACAGCTTCAACCAATATAAAGCCAATGCAACATGACCACAAGTTTAGTAGAGATTACCCCTATTTCTGCCTTTAAAAGTGATACAGGTGTTACCAAGGACAATTAACCTAGAGTTCTGAACTGCCTCTATAGCAGAAGCATTTGGATACCCCAATTTCTCTGCACCATTATGTCATTTGTGAGACTATCTTCTTCAAAAGTACCTTAACTGCAGGTGCAAAAAACTCTCCCCTTGAAATCTAAAAAAAAATCGCATCAGAGACTGAATAAACTGGCAGGATTTCAACTTTTTCTGCATTTCTTCATGATATACTCATGAAATATGCTTTTCTTTTACCTTGCAATTCATCATCTGCATAGAAACAGCCTCTGCTTTGCAAAGCACATCTTCCACATCCATTTTCATAGACAGTTCATTGATATGCTAAAATAGAATAAAAGGAATGACAAAGTGCACCAAAGGATGGAGGGCATTATGCTAAATGCATAGCTTTCGGAACTGGAGAATTCTAGTTCCTCGTGTTGGCATTTTTTATTAAATGTTATGTGAACTTCATTAGTACATTTGTATAACTAGAATATGTTCGAGATATGATATGCAAATTAGATTTGATACTTCAATTTGTTTTGTGACATGGCAACCCTAAGCTGGTCAATCCACCAGCCTCAACTGTGGCTACCTCTCACTGCCATCCTATGGGTACATAGTAAAGCCTGTAAGAGTGGAACAGGCCCTTAAGTCTAGAAGGGGATTATCATTTTCCTATGAAATCCTCAGTATCCTGAGATAGTCTTTCCCTGAACTGGGGGTTGTTGGATCGGTGGGTGAACTCTTCCACATCACAGAGTGGAAACCTAAAGCTAAGTCCGGCAGGCCTATCCAGATTAATTTTAAGATGTTTTTAATTATGTATTTTTCTTGTTTTTAAAATTTTAACTGTTTTGTGATTCTTGTGTTTTATATTGTTGTTGTTCCCCGCCTCGATCCAGAGGGAGAGGCGGGTTATAAATAAATAAATATTGTTATTATTATTATTAAGTCCTGCTGGAAGTTCATATATCAGCTGGAATCTTCTGCCTAGGGCAGCACACATATGAAGTTGATTCTAGACAAACAAGAAGCCCTATTTCTGGCTTAGAAACACAACAGCCTTTATAGAACTATATGAAAAATCTGATTCATAATATTGTTTTTCTTAACTTGATAACAGTTAATATATTACTGATATCTGCTAACTCAAAGTTGAGCATCTTTCATCATAACAGAAACACGGCTGCGTACTAACATTTGTTATGCTGTTTCACTTCTTACAGGACCATGGAATGTAATATTATGTATTTCCAAACACAGGACAGAACAGAAAATGAATAATGCAGATTTAAACTAACATGCAATAAATACCTTGAGTATTTCATTAAACCCATAATGCTTTTCCATTATTTGCTGCTTTTCAGATTCCAGGATAGCACAACACATAAGAAGATGGAAGTTCTGACAAGGCAAGTCTGTCCACATCACCTAGTAAAACATTAAAGTCGCTGATGAATGAAGATCCTGGACTTTTTAACTGACATGTACTGAAAGACGATAGCAGAGTTTTAGGGCGTAATCCTATCAATTGCACCCACACCACTCAGAAGCTGAAGCCAGCAGGGTGGGAGGAACAGCAGAGGTGATCTTCGCTTCCCCATTCTCTTATCTCCTGAGTTTTTGCTATATAGGCTTTTCAGCCCGTCTAGCGAGGGCACTTGGGAAGGGGAGGGAAGGAAGCTGGAGGAGCCTCAGGGTAACTCTTATCTTGGCTTCTTCAGTCTCCTTCAGTCCTTGCCCACCAGAACGCTCCCTTTCCTGATGCTCTGAGGTTGCTTTTCCGACTTCGGAGAGGGAGTTGACGCAGTTCTCCCCACCCCGGCTGCGAAGGGAAGGTATCTGGGGGTCAGACCTCCAACTCTCCCATCTGAGGTGGACTACTCCCCAATCTAAGGTGGACTACAGATGCTCTCCCAGGGACCATAGGATTGCTCTCTTTGTCACTGGTGAGCCTAAAAATAAAATATGCATTCCTGTCACCCAATTCTATATTTGACAGAAACATTTTTTTTGGCCATAACAATACTTTCAACAATATTGGGCGGAGAACATGGGGCCTCCAGATTTTCTAAACTTCCCATCAGCTCCAGCCAGCACACTCAGGGATGGGAATTGTAGTAAATCAATGTCCGGAAGGCCAGTGATTCCTCACCCCTGCTAAAGACCCTCCACTCAAAGATTCAATGAAGAAGGTACCCTAGAGGAACTTCCCCTAACTGAACATGCTTTTAAGAAAATGCAAATTCTACAAGTTCTGAATTAGTTCAAGCACAGAAAATATCTTTCACCTTATAATAACCCCCCCACAAAGCCAATGCAAAGTAGATATGTTTAGGAATCCTCAGTGCTTCACAGGTCCTGCAAGACCATGTCAGACAAACTTGCTCAAATAGAGTTGATGAACAGAGAGAGTCTTCAAGCATTCCACAATGCTCTTATCAGGAATGTCTTCCACCAGGTTATCACATCTAGTCAACAATAATTGCTTTCCATCTTAAGCTAAATTGTCATATGTCTGGAAGTCAATGGCAATGAAAGTGGCAACAGAGGCACCTGAAAAAATCCCTCTGTGAAGGTAGGCAGGTCTGAGCTGGGAAATTACAAAAAGGTTACCAAGAAATCATTCTGACCTCCTTAGAGGAATGGTGGAGTGAAAACACAAAAACAAAACAGCCTCATGCTGAACAACCCAGGAATAGGGCATTATTGGGTTGTTTTGTCAACCCGCAAGGTGCCATCCTTTCCCCAATGCTGTTTAACATTTACATGAAACCGCTGGGAGAGATCATCCGGAGGCATGGGGCGGGATGCTATCAATATGCTGATGACACCCAAATATATTTCTCTATGCCTTCAACAACATCGTCAGCTAAGGATAGTGTGTCTCCTCTGAATGAATGCTTGGAGGCAGTAATGGGCTGAATGAGGAAAAACAAACTGAAGCTGAATCCAGACAAGACGGAGGTGCTTGCTGTCAAAGGCCCCAACCTGGGTTTGGAGGTGTGTCAACCAGTTCTGGATTGGGTTGCACCCCCCCTGAAAGACTGTGTTCGCAGCTTGGGGGTACCCCTGGATCCGTCGCTCCAGATGACAGCTCAGATTGATGCGACGGCCAGGAGTGCCTACTATCAGCTTCAGCTGATACGCCAGCTGCGCCCCTTCCTAGAGTTGGAAGACCTTAAGATGGCAGTGCACGCGCTGGTAACTTCGAGGCTCGACTTCTGCAATGAGCTGTACATAGGGCTACCTTTGTGCCTAGTCCAGAAACTTCAACTTGTTCAAAATATGGCAGCCAGGTTGGTTACCAGTACACCTAGGGGTGACCACATTACACCAGTTTTAAAATCACTTCACTGGCTGCCGGTCAGTTTCCGGGCAAAGTATAAAGTGTTGGTTATTACCTTTAAAGCCCTACATGGTTTGGGCCCAGGCTACCTACGGGATCGCCTTCTCCCGTACAATCCGCCCCACACTCTTAGGTCCTCTGGGAAGAACGTACTCAAGCCAGCCAGAACTAGGCTGGCGAGTGTTACCCAGAGGACCTTCTCTTCTATGGCTCCCAGACTATGGAATGGTCTGCCGGAGGAGGTTAGACAAATTGACAGTCTTCATGAATTCAAGAGAGTCATGAAGATTGTTCTCTTCCAGCAGGCCTATCCGGATGAATTTTAAATGTTTTAATGATGTGTTTCTCTTGTTTTAAATTTTTTAACTTTGTCATGCTTGTATTTGCATTGTGTTCCCCGCCTCGATCCATAGGGAGAGGCAGGTTATAAATAAATATTATTTATTATTTATATTTATAACTGGATGCAAAGCGGAAGGAGCGAGTGGGTAGCAACAGCTCATTTACTCGTGTTCCCAACCAACCATGGATAAATTAACTCATGGTTGGTAGTTACAGGAGAACCAGATCAGAGTCTCCAACACTTCCTTAGTGTTCTTTCCCCTGCAAGGGCACCAAGGCTTCATTAGCTTGGTAAAATTAACTCCATCTTTTGCTTTTTGCCAATCAATTAAAATAAACAAGTTTGTGGCTCTTTCTGTATTCAAACGCCTTCTTAACCTATTTTCATTTATGGTGTTAAAATACAACCTGTTTGTAGCTTGGATATATCAACTCTCTACATACTTATTGTTTAACATAATTCATTCTAGTTTCTTCATTTTATTTACTTATGATGGACACAAGGAATAGATCTGATCTAAGACCCTTATTGTCCAAATTGCCATCATACACCTAAAAAATAGAAGCCAAGGGCTTCTGAACAGGATTGCTCAATGCTCTTATGCAAAGTTGCATTAGGTCACCTTTTAAAGTTGTACTCTACAGTATTACAAATAAATGTTTCCATGCTATTTTAAAATGCTTGGAAATGTCAGTCTGAAGCATCATTCAAGTTCTATCTATATCTTTCCACAATTTAAGACAGACTATAGCTAGAATTCCCAAGGTCTACAAAGAATGCTCATTTTTCTAGAAGCTTAATTATATCAGCAGGAAAAATAGTTGGCCAACTTTTCATTATAGATTTCATTAAAGGTTATAAATGTTTCAAGGTTTGTAACTCTAATTAAACCCTTATCTACATAGTTCATAAGCAAGGTATTGTATTTTTGTATCTATAATTAATTTCTTGCTACAGAGTTTTCTAGAGACCGTGACAAGGCAAATGGTAGAGCTATGCCCTGGAAGTGTCTGCCATCCACAATGAATATCATATATTTCTGGTGGGTCCTCAGCATCCTTATGTGGGATCATGTATTGTTTTCTGCTCTGGATTTTCAACCACTAGTCTTGAAAGTATAATGGAAGAAGCAACTAACAAAACAGAGTTAATCAGGATGAGCAACCTTTTCAGGACTTTTAAAACTACAAGTATTTATCCTTCATTCTCGTGCTACAGTGACAGGAAGAGGACAAGGGTAGGATAACTTAGTCAATTTTCTTTACTAGAGAAAGGGCTCTCTCACCCATTTTAGTTAACAAAAACTGATTTTCCATGAAATTGTTAACAGTAATTTTGTGTGGCTTGAACAATTGTATCTAAGCAAAGAGAATGTTACTCATACTTGCATTGCAAAATGAAGTGGGGAAGGGGCAGAATAAACAAGGATGGCATGACGGTAGATTATATGAACCATCTCTGTCTATCTGCAGTCACCCGGTGGATGCACAGCTGGTTGGAAAACTGTAGCCAAGACTGCTCATCAATGGCCCAAACTGGTTGTGCTGCGGGGATACGGCCTGGACCTGGAACTCTTCAACATTTTTATCAATGATTTTGATGGAATGCTGGGAATCCTTATCATATTAGCAGAGGACACCAAACAGAAAAAGACATGTAACAACTCTGAAAAGAGGAATAAAATCTGATTTTGGCAGAATAAGAAACTGGGATGAATCTAAAAAAATGAAATTCAGTGACCAGTGCAAAGTTCTGCATGAACAAAGCCATAGTTTTCAAGTCACAGGAAGTAATTGGCCCACTTTATTCCACGCTACTCAAACTTCATCTGAAGTATTATGTCCCGTACTAGGCACTGCACTTTAAAAAGGATGAAGACAAAATGGAATGGGTTCAGAGGAAGGCAATGAAGATGGTTAGGGGCATTCAAAACAAGTGCTATGAGGAAAGGCTGAAGTAACTGGGTACGTTTACCCTCGTGAGTGCACTCTTCAAATGCCTGAAAGGCTGTCATATAGAAAGGGCAAAGACTTATTCACTGCCAATCTAAGAGAGTAGGACAAGATCTCAAGTTACAGGAAAGTAGATTTAAGGAGAAATTCAGCAGTAAAAGAAATTCAGCAATGGAACCAATTATATGGGGGCTCTCCATTGCTGGAGGGCTTCAAGCAGAGGCTGGAGAGAGATGCTCTAGTTCTGGATTTCGTGCATCAGCCAGGGGGTTGAACTTCATGGCCATCAAGGCACCTCTACTTCTATGATTTTAAGTAGCCCAGGAACAGAGGGAAAGCCTCAATCTGGTCTTCCAACCCACAGAAAGACAACAGATGGCTGGCCAAAGTTGTAGACACCAGCAAGACACCAGCCCCAAGCCCCACTACCTCCTTCCCCCTATGCCCCTACTTAGCAAAATAAATGCCTCCAGAATGCAGTTTTGCCAGCTTCTGTCCCTCAGATGCCACTATTGCGTATTTCCCTTATTATAGGTTTTAGCTAAATTGTACCTCATGATAATGATGGATGACATTGTGTCCACATTTAAGGAATGTAACAAAGTTAGATACTAAGTGAAACTATTTTCTTACCTCCCATAAACGAAGAATGTCTGGAAAACTAAATTCTCTTTTAAATCTTATTAGAAGCCACCGGAAGCAAAAATACAGATACCCTGAATCCTGCGATTCTAACAAAATGAAAAGAAATACACATAAATCCTTAATAGAAAGCTGGCTGCGAATTTTAGACTTCAAAACGACTGGAATTATCCTCAAGATGTCATTTAGCTTAGTCTAGTATTTCAGTGGAGGGAGTGAGGAAACTATGGACAAACATAATTATTCATGCAATATTGTCAATCCTCTGAACATTCACTGCCAATTCAATACGGGAGCCTAACCATTGGTACCTGAAGGATGCTGTGACTAAGAGTAAAAACTGTCTGACAGATTAGACAGAAGTTATAAATAGAAACCTATTTTTAAGTTACAACTGAGGAAGTAACTAGTGCAGGAAAGGTGTTTTAAAGAATTGTCTAGAATATCTGAATATGGCAATAAAAAACGTGGTAAGTTGTTTTGAGATATTATACATACCCAAGTAACTGCAAAATCCACTATCTAGCAAGCGTAGTAAAGTACTAAGTTGAATTAGTTGTGTCTTCATACCCTGCATTTGCTCTTCAAAATTCTGGTGCTTAATGGGAAACAAGTTATTTCAAATGGTTATATTCTACATAAATGCTAAGTTAAGTATTCAGTCAAAACAGTGATATAGTCGCAAAACTAATCATAAATGTAATTTTTGGCTCCAATGGTTGAACAGCTAACTTTAATACAGTAGACAGGATAGAAGGAAAATAACAGTAGTAGTAATATGGAAGTCAGAGCTCTTATGCTCAGTGCTATCTACTGTAGCTTCCTAAACTGTATTTAAGCAGTACCTCTGTATGAATTGGTATATCTGCTTCTAAACTATTTATACTATATGTCCCAAGTGTATTTAATGAAAAAGTATATGGCTGTTTTTGGAAATATTTTTTAAACACAAACAGTACAGCTAGTTTTTAAATACACTGGTAAGGCTGATTCTCACACTGGTTTTCTACATGAGATAGGATACTGATTCTTATGTGAGTGCGTGCATTTGTGTGTATTCTCTGAATTAGGTATATATGTATCTATCTATTTGCCTTCTCAAATAAGGATGGAATACAGAAGTCAAGAGTATTGTATACACACCAAACATGGTATGTTATTTTCTACATGGCAGTGGAGCGTACTTGGTTCCATCTATCTGAACTGCTGGATTTAAGATAGATTGGAAGAAAAAAATGGACACCCAGATGTTTTGCCCATGATCCATCCTCTTCAGCACGTGGCAAGCAGACAGCGGGGAGGCTCCTCATAGAATACAACAATCTCGCACTGTCAGGCTACTGCTGTGCCAGGCATTCCAAAATTTGCCCACCCATTCCTAGTAGGCCAAGATCCTCCTTCACTTCCCTAACCTGCATTTCAGTGCACCGTTATGCCCTGGGCTTTCTGTTGCCAGGTGATCATTTAAGAAGAAAGTTCACAGAACGCTACACTGGCAAAGGCCTTCATAAAGGTGGCATTTTGTTTACTTATTTAGAGCCCTTTTGCCCCCAACTCTTCAGCCAAACAGGCACTCAGAATGTATGGCTCACATACATTCAATAAAAACAAGGGTCTTTGCCCACAGGCTTGCGATCTAAACGACACAACATGAATGGAAAAAGAGGATGTAAAAAGAAAAAAACAAACTTATTCTTAAATAGTACTTATAATGACCAACTGGAATGGGAAGTACCAAAAGATGGAAGTACCAGCAGATACAACTTGCTGAACGATAGATGAAAACATCATTACACACAAGAACACACACCTCCTGTTTTAATTATGTGTACAACCTACTTTCGAAGATACCTTCTATTGTGACTACATGGGTACAGTTCAGAATATCCTCACTACTGCTTTCTTCAGTTACCTTTTGCAATTATTAAACATACATTTTCTGTTTGAGTATCTTCTTATACTCTACATGAGAAATACAACTAAAATTGCCCATCATATTTAGCGTTAAAACAAAAAGAGACAGCAAAGAAATGTACACAAACAGTAACTTAAAATAACAATGAGACTACAAATGAAAATATTTACCATTTGATCCATGTACAATGCAAAGCACCAAAAAGCATCCACTTCATTCTCCATCACATATAAAATAGGAGAAAGTAAGTCACTCATTCCCTGAACATAGCCTTAAATAAAAAGAAATGGGAAACTGCTTAATAGGGTAATTGTAAACTACATATGAACGCTTGAAATATAACTGATGGTTTAGTTTCTCCTTCCTGAGGTGCCAGGTTCCGTATTTAAGATCAAAACCATGAGCAGGGGTGGAGAATTGTTTTAGGGTGGGGGACCACTGAGAACTCTGCGGCCTGGACAAAGACAATGAGTAGGGCCATACCCCTGAAGTCTGAGTTTGGTTTCTGATTCCAACTGACAAACAAGAGGCATCCTAGACTGCAGAATGCCCTCCCGCAATAGGACTATTGCAAATTCAGGCAGAACTAAATGCGACTGTTTCAGTGAAATTTGCTTCCATGTTTTTAAAAGAATAGAAAACATATAACAGGCAAAGCTGCTAGTCTGCAAGAGGAATTAGTTTTTCTTCCTTCTTTCAGACTCAGAGGATGAGTTCCTTTGAAACTTAGCATTTTAGTAGATAAAACAACTCCTTATAGGGGAGTTGCTCCAGACCCTTGATTTTGGCTGCCCTTTTCAGCAGCTTTTCTGGTCTATAATATTCTTTTTGAGGTGTAGTGACCAGAAATGTACATAGTATTCCAAGTGTGGTCGCACCATAGATCCAACAAAGTAAAACAGCAGTAGCAGCAAGGAGCATGGGACAACAGGCACACAAATAACATTGTGGCAGGAAGGCACAGGTTCACAACAATGTTTTGTCTACTTTTCACTGAGACAATAAACCTGTGTCTGAATAGACTACTGACAGGAGCTCACATGACAGTCTGTCTTCCTACGTAAGAATTTCTATAGTGCACACTAATGACAATAAATATAGAAAAACATGCAAGGAAGAAGGATAGGCTGTGATCCTTCTCACAGACATGCCAGTTTTCTATGTGGAGGCATTTTTATTTTTCTCTATGTATCCATCTATAGACAGACATAAAATTGAGAAATTCATCATGAGACCCCTACTGGTAGTCTGAAGTGGTACAGCCCAGACATAGGTTTAACATCTCAATGAAACCTAGTAAGAACATAATTTAAGATGAGCCATGCTGGATCAGACCAAATGCCTATCTAGTCTAGTACCTCTAACGCTGTATAGCACAGCAGAGGAAGACTTGTGGGGAGGTGATGTCCTTCAGTTTTGTTGAAGCTCTCACTTGTCCCCAGCAGTTAACTTAAGATATACAAAAATTCATCAAGTACTGGTATGTTGATTTCAAAATTCAGTACTTTTAAGACTGAATACATCAGACATTCTCTGAAAACTAATTTTAAGAAGTAACCCTAGACATAAAGAGAGACCTACTTACCCAAGTCAAAGTCATACATACAATAAGTCATCAAAATGTCATGAAGTAAGATCAGCCCAGGATTATCTTGGCCTTCATAAAACTTGTTTGTGCGATCTGTCCTATTTACATCTTTTTCTGAAAAACAGCACACAGATTTAATGAATTTTCAAAACAGCTTCTGCTAAGCCTGTATCTAAAAAATTCAGACCGCTCTTTAGGTTTCCAATTTCTCAAACACCGTGCTGAGCTTTGAAGTGTCTAGTAAGACAACTGAATTCCTAGGATGTCATTTAAAATGCATTAAAGCAGCTTTAAAAGTATTTAAAGGGGGGGATTCTTCCTGCCTCAAATAAGATGATTTCTTATAAGCAGATTTTCAGGAACTTTCTAAATGTTATACATTTTTATAGAAATCTCATGATTAAAATGTAAAACATTTTCATTGAATTAAAACACATTAGAGTCTATTTCACATAGTTTAAATGTAAAACGTCACTCAAATTTACTAGATATATGTTGTTGCTTTAAATTTAATGGTGAAAAGCTGATATGCAATCAAGCCTAAATTAAAGGGATTTTGTTGAGGTTTTAATTGCTTGGTTTAGCATGAGATGGCATTATTAGGAAATTCCATCTTGTCATGTTTCTTTAATCATTGCCAAGCTTAGTTTCTTTACTCAGTCTCCAACATAAATTGTACAATTTTATGTTGCTTCAATATACCACACAGTTGCCTCTACCAGCATTTGATTAAACTAGATAATTCTTATTAAAAAAACATGGAGGAAGATAAACTTTAGTTGTCCCAGCTACATTTGGCTATGACATTATCTATTACATTTCTTCTTGTATTAAAATGCTAAAAATAAAATCTCATTTAGCAGAGTCCGGTTTAGAACAATTTAAATGGCAAAAGCAAGGACACTGGCTATTTCTATGTTCCAAATCACACTTCCAAGTCAGTTTTCTCAATTTCAAATGTGTGTTGGCCTCTCTTTTAAGCAAAATGTGTTTGAAACCGTAGAGAGAAAATGTGTTTGGAGCAGAAAAGCAACACAAAGAGAAAGGGTTAGATGCCTCATCCCACTCTGCTGCTCCTTCACTACAAATCCCACTGGCTAAGATGTTCATATTTTTCTTATACATTTGCCCACAATGTTTTAAGATTCCAGATTAAAAAAGCACAATTTACTTAAGCATACCGAAAGAACTGAGTCATGCCACTACAAGAGGACTTATAAAAAGAATTGGAAGCCTATTACAGTATTTTGCTCTTCTGTAAGGGTTATTAATCCCTTTAATGTGGATTTTGTCTTCTGAGTACAATGAAAGAGGGAGGTGGGGGAAGAAAGAAAATACTGACCCTAATGACCAGTCATCTCAATTTTGAAGATTTCAACATTTATCTCCAATGCATATCTTGCATTCTATGCGTCTTAAAATTACCTATAAGACTTCTGTAGTCCCTCAATCGATAGTTTCTTTTTTCTTGTTCTTCACTGACAGATTTCCACTGAAGCTTCATCCTGAAATACTCATCTCTGAAGAAAAAAGGTATTAGATAGGAGCCATGATCAAGCTTTCGTGTTTATAACTTGAAAGAGAGCAGCAAAAATGTTGTTTTATATAACATGCCTATCAAGAGCTATTTGGTACTTTGAGCAGAAATAACATGCAGATTGAGCCCATGTGAGATAGGACAAGTGGGTATACAGAACACTTTTAGGATGCAACAGCTGTTGTACTGTGTGTGTTTAGGTGGAGCAGGGAGCGGAGAAGGAAGATCCCCTTGAATGGGCACAACTGTGACGTGCCCTTAGTCTGCAGCCTGTATTAGCCTTTAAGAAAGTCTAATATATACTAACCATCTAGTGATGAAAACATTAAACAGTTGTTTTGCAAATCCACAAAGGGTACTTGATATCATGACAAATATCTGTACATTCACATACTTTACAACACTAAAGTGGCTGCACTTACATTTTCCTTTTCTGCACATTTGTTCTCTCTTCCCTAGTACTGTGCCAAGGATAATAACCCAAAAGAAATTTCCACACTTCCTTCCTCAAAGCATGACAAAGTCCCTAAAGAAAAGAGGACATAATAAAGTCAACATCAAGCACTTCTTATGTAACAACAACTTTGGGATCGGGGAAATAAAGTAGTTCTACGATAGGTAGCATTAGCATCCTTCATTGCTTCCTATTCTTTTGCTTTCTTTGTTGAACTTCTTTTGGTCATCTCTTGTGGGGTGATGATTATTCACGTTCTCCTGCTCTCAAGGCTACCTAGCTTTTTTCAACTTCACTTTAGGAAACTCATTAAGACCTAGACTTGTACCTTGGTTTTCCTACCTTAATATTTTTCAGCATTCTTTTTATAAACATGGAGTAAAAAATAGAAGTTTTGAGCTTCATAAGTTACAGATTTTCCATATTGTCTTCCTTCTTAACCCCACCACCACAACCCCTGCCATCCTCCCTCTTGCATCTTATCAATGTTTAGATTGCAAGCCTTTTGGAAGTGACAGGTCTTTTATAAATTTCTCTAAAACATTTATGTACTATAAAAATTATGATGCTAATTCAGAGCAACAGTTTAAATTTAAACAGTTTATTTAAAAATAAACCAGAATATATTGTTCAGGTTCAATTAAAACCTCTATGTTTGTGGTGAAGCCAAATCTTAATACAACAAATAACTGTTACCAAGTAGTAAAAGAAGCCCTATTTGCCTTTGTCCAGAGTCATCTAGAAAAAAAACAAAATTAATGCAAACAGCCAAGCAGTATTGTGAAGCTAGCTGTTATGATTCAGCTGTACAATAGAGGAGGGTCCGTAGCTCAGTGGCAGAATACATTCAGAAGATCCCAGGTTCAATCACCAGAATCTCCAGGTAGGGCTGGAAAAGCTCCTGCCTGAAATCCTGGAGAGCCACTGCCAGTCAGCATCAATACTGGGCTAGATGGACAAATGGTTTGACTCAGTATAAGGCAGCTTCCTATGTTCCTACAGAAACTTGTTCAGGAATTCTCTTGACCTATACTTTGTTCATATCCAGTATACTTTGCATATTTCCTCCTCAAGACAGCACTTTTCTATAAATGCTTATGGATTAAGAAGTACGCATAAAGCCCTGTTGGACTTCACTTAAACGTTGTATTCAGGCTGGCACATTCTACTAATTTCTCTCCTAAGGATCTGCAGAATTCATTTTTTTTTAATCTGCTGCATGTATTTCTCTATATTGTTCAGTCTGAGGGACAGTTATTACTAGACCCCTCTCTCTCTCTGCAACCGATTCCGTATCAGGCACTCAAGGATAGCAATTTGCAATATTACTGCATTACCTAGTTGTCACCCGAAACAGCATGTTTAGCTGAAATTGACTCATGGTGAGGTTGAGACCAGAATAACCAGACTCAAACAATAACAACAACAATTTAAATGGTTTATATTAAGCTACTGCACCACTACCAGCCTGATTTTTAATTTTGTCCAATGTTCTAGAGGGATGACCAAACTTGTAGTTATTTGTTGGCGGACACAATTCTGACACTGAGAAACCAGGACAAAAAAACAAAAAGAGGTGAGCATCCACTGAGAAATCAAACAGTATTTTAAAGAGAATTCCTAAGATATTACCCCTCTGAATATCATTTGCTTCATCGAGTCAACATTTAAGATTCTTCCTTCAGAATCCATGCTCTTGGTCCATTCTTCAACTGACACTGGCTGCCTTCTGTGAACTTCAGGTCGCTTTCCCAGATCAATCTAAAATATACACCAAAAAGGTGTTACATTATTGCCAAGGCACTAATTTTAAACCCGCCACAGATTAATGTCTTGTTATCTAAGCTTCCAAGAACTGAAAGAGCCAACACTCACTCGTGTAATTACTTCAAATCCTGGTTCTTCTTGTTGATTTATTTTTAATCCTGGAATAGCATCACTAAGGAAATCTGCCATTTCTGATGGAGGCCGTTGCTGAACTGTCATATCACTTCCTCGTAAACTATCAAAAATATAGTTGGTCACTTTGGAAAATCCTCCCATTGTTGCTGTGTAAGGATCCTTTTTCAATTTCTGAGGACAACATCAGAGTAAATGTTTAAGAACAGCTCATGTAAGTTTGCAAACATTTAGAACAGTTTAAAAGTGTTGGTTATGTAAGCTGTATTCTTACAAACAATAAACAAAAATCCCAAGAGTAATAAGTGATATACGTTGCGCCCAAAAGGCAGGGAGAAGCTCTTATTGCTGATCAGCAGCTGATTGGCGATAAGAAGTAAGAGTTTAAACCTCCCTGTCCCATGTGGCACATTGGACAGGGAGGTTTATACTTCCCTGCCTTCTTAACTGAAAATGGCCCCCATACTTCTCAACTGCATGAATCAGCTGAGGAAGGGGGTCTAGGAAGAGTGAAAGAGTGGTGGTCATGCCCACTTTGGTTCCTAGCCACACCCACTGCTGGCATGTGGCCGCCGAAAGGTTTCCAAGATGGCAGTCTGGCTCTCTGACTGAAAAAGGTTCTCCACCCCCGGGCAATAGGAATCTGTAAAATACAACTCCAATAGAATGAATTATAGCTTCTGTCACCAAACGGGGCTGGAAGAAATACAGAAGAAGAAGAAGAATACTCCAGATCTATGCATTTTAATGCCTTGGGGAGGCTAAACCCCAGTGACATGGCTACCTGCCAGCCTTCATTAGCTTGTTTTTTCCCAGATTGATTTTATTTATTTATTTATTTATTTATTTGAAACAAGGCACTTCATTGAAGCTAGACCTGCATGAGGACCAAGAGCACAGAAGCCTTGGTCTAACTGGAAAGAAAAATAATGCTAGATCTTTGCATTATCTCATCCACCACCTTGACCACTGCACTGAACTCAGGGAGGGTGAACATGAACAGGGTAGAACCCTACAACAATCTACAGAGAAGATCCAGAAGAAGTGATGAAATTTGTGCAAGGGAGTGGTAAAGTATATTACTTTTATTACTTGGAAAATACCCACACCCATTCAACATGTTTACAGCCACCATAAACTAACTGCAAAGCTGTAAATATTTCATTTTATACAGAAGTCACCTACACACATATTTATGCACTTACCAACAGTGTAGGAATTGATTTCAAGAAATAGGCATGTTAATACCCTAAATCATAAACTTAAAAAGTACAACAAATACAAGATCACACAGACCTGTATTAGACCATATGTTGGTTCATCAAGGAGATTTTCAAAGGACTGTGGAATACTCTGACAGTTCAGAATCCTTTTATCATGTGGAGATCTGAGGACAAAAAACAACAACAACACATTTTTGGGCAATCCAAGAATACAGCCATTATTATATTTGAGAAAGCAAAACTGCTACAAAACAAAATTCATTGTTCAACCATTTAAGATGCATACATCTGTATGCACACACACACGCACTAAACACTAGTTAGAAAGTTGAAATTCATTATCAACCCCAGCTATTCAGGAAATTAGTTGATTGAATTCACTATTACTAGTTTCTGAAACAAAAACACTATTACTTTTATGTATTGTTACCTGGAACACCTACTGCTTATTATTAAAGCTCTAGATAAGACTTTTAATAAATGGTATCGCTTTCCAATACTAGCATGAGAGGATGCAACATTTGTGCCAGAGGATATGAAATTCAACAAGAGATTGCATCTTCAAATCAGAAGAGGCTATATAATCTGTCCCAATGACAAGGCTGTTAATAAACAAAAAGTGGGGCTTGCTAATACAACACAGAAAGCAAAGATTCACGTTGTGTCACACTTGCTAACCCAACAGTATGAAAACACACACAACCCCCCCTTAAGATAGTTCCATTTTAATTAAACTTAGTTTGGGTAATATCCACAATAAATGAACATTACTCAACTTGCTCAGAGCAGTTATTTACAATATAGTTACCATGGAAATATGGATTGCGCCAATATAATTAAACTGAATTCAGTCTTTCAAAAGAAATAATTCCTTAAAAAATCTCTCTCATCTACTTCAAATTACTAATTTGGTACTAGCAACTAAAAACTATTAAAAGCTTCTAATAGACTAAGTGCTAACTAGAAAACGCCTACTCACTTATAGGTACATCTTTAAAGTAGTTCAAAGATACTCAATCATGGTCAAGGACTAGATACAAGATGCAAACAAATGTTGACAGTCATGCTAGCCTGCGTTAATATTTGTTCAGTCAACTTCAGAAAACCCCTCCTCACCGATGATCATCAGGCCTTGGGCCAAGCACTACTGTAATCTTAGTTTTAGTGTGTGCCATAGTTCAATCTTCTATTTTTAGAGGTTCAAGCCTTAAAGGCAGCCTATAAATAATTTTAGACAGATTGATTTCATTTGGAGACTAGAATCTTTCTTGTTATCTGGATTACCTAATTTGATCCAAGACGAGGATCGCTAGAGAAACATCTCTGAAGAGGCTATGAAGCCAAGAAAGGGGTGAGCAGGAGACAACCCCAGTGGACAAGGGAGTGTTTGAAGGCCTAGTTGGTTGCAGAATGTCAGTCAGACACAAGGCCCTTAACACACCTATAGATTTGGAGCGGGTCTCTGTAACCATATACACGTTTTTCAGAATAAGTATATTTTGTTTACCAAAGCTTGACCACTGTCACCTCAAGAACACTATGAGCCTATCAGCTGAGTTCATCTACATATGAATGATCCAAGCAAATCAATGACTTAGTTCACAAGACCAAACAGGTGTATATTAATCCCTGGCACATGCCGGGCACCATTTCCCTAATTACTCAGCCAAACACAGCTTGTCATGTCATCCAAACCCAAACAGCATGGCTTGTTTGAGGGGGGAACATCCCTCAAATAACCCACGGCCTATTGTAGGGTTTAAAACAAACCACTGTGGCCTATTTAAGTCATCATGGCATATATGATTGTAGGAAGTGGCACAATGTAAGTGTTTTTCAGCGAAATCTCTCTCCTTACCTTCAATTTCTAGACTATAGATCAATTAAGTAGCATCCTCCAGTAATATTACAAAAGACTGCAGGTTCTTTGTAAAGCCACACTTGATAACTAAGTTTAGTATTTTAAAAATTATAACAAGTGTGAATTATTGACCCTACTGATGTTAAGTATTAATAGAAGCAGAATTTAATTACTGGCCAGGTTTTTTAAAAAAAGTTATTCAACTCCTTGTGGCTGCTATACCATACAAACAATTGATTTTCCCCCCTCAGGGATCTTCACTAAGAATACTTACTCACAAAGCACCACATATTTTTTCAGTGACTGAATCAATAAGCTGCTGTCTCCATGATGGAAGTGAAGAGCTGGGAGGACAACATCATCCTTTAAGCAGAACACCAAATAGGACCATCCCATTCCTTCTTTGTTTTGCTTAATGGACTTCAAATCTGTTAAACAAAACAGGAAGGACCATTTGCTCTCTCCATTTGTACGAACAGTTGCATCTGAAGAGGAAGACAAATAATATTTTTCTTCAAAGGTTTAATCCAATATGCAATGCACAACACTGAAAAGTATCAACAGTACTTCTGAGAGTAACTGTACATAGCATTAAGACAGCAGAAACTGCATTCAATTGCTAATTTCCAATAGATCCTCTTCACCCTCGATTCCTGACTGAGAAAGTGTTGGTGCAAATTCAGAAGGTTGCAGGTCCAATCTTTGGTTAAAATAATACGGAGGGCTCTGCCCAAGACTTTGGAGAATCACAGTCTAGTCAACTGGCACTAGGTGGAGCAATGGTCTGACAGTATAAGGCAACTTATATGTATCTATACAATTTGACCAGCATCCACATATTTGAAGCTTTGATACATTCAATTCATTTAACTCTTTCCTTTCCAACCAAGAGCTAGGAGAGGATCAGCTACTGTAAGAACTGTAATTAGTAAACACATAGCCACAGTAAATATTTGGTATTATGACATCAGCATCAAGAAATTATTTAGGGGAATACTGCCCAATGCTCATTCCACTTGCCAATACTGTTCCTTCACACACACATACACACCTCCAGTCTCCTAAAAGTGTTAACTTGCACACAGCCCTGTTTATCCTCTTCTAGCATTAAGAGCTTTCTAGTACTTTGAGATTAGAAGACAAAAAAAACCAAGTCAGATATGCAGCTGGCTCATGATAGCAACTGTACACATGCCTTGGATGTCCTTTTAGAGAAATCATGATCCATGGACAGTAGGCACAGCTAACCACAATAGTGTTGACCCAGGGGCAACTGCTGCTTGTCCTAGAAGAGCATCAAACTACAAAAGCAGGATAAAGATCTAACATATATTAACAGGTGTTTTTTAAAAAATTAAGGGCAGGTTCGCACGTCACTTTAAGCTATGTTGGTTTATAAGCATTTCACAGTAGCTTATTTTGAATATAAACTACTGTTTTCCCCACACAATGGTTTAAATAAACCTCACTGTAGAACATGGCTTATCAGGATGGCTTACTTTGGCTAATAGGTCATCGTGGTTGGGGGAAACTGCTCACAGATGACATAATAAACCATCATGGCTTATTTAGAAAAGTAAAACATTGTGGCTTATCATGTTGCACAAAGCCATTCAGATCATCTAGTTCTTGTGTTTGCTCCAAAGAATTCAACTCTAATATTCTCCATTAATACACATATCCTTTGCAGAACTCAAAATAACTCGTAAATACATACACTGCTGGAAATTTCTACAGGTGAAATTTTTAATTCTTAACAGTCCTATTGTGGAACTAAAATGAGCAATTACTATTGTAGGTAAATCATTAATTTCCCTGAATGTTGGGCTTCATCCAGTTAAATCTAGATTTTCATCCCCACCCCTTGTGCACTACTGAGTCTAGTGAAACTTCTCCACAGTTTGCGTCCGCATACAACTGGATCAAGTCCATAACGTTTAGCTATCACAATATTTCCCTAATGGTGGGCAAGTAAAAGAAAAAGTATCCTAAAATCCAACAACCCATTTCCAAGGGTTCAAATACTGCACACTTAAACACACACGCAATTTCTCTCTCTCTCTCTCTCTCTCTCTCTCTCTGGCTGGCTGGGTTCAGACGATCAGTGGGGGAAACAATGTAGTGACAGTCATTTCCCAGCATGTGCCGGTCATGTGACCAGGATTACCCTAATTACCCATACCGCTTTGTAGGTTGCCATGTCGTCCAGCCCAGGATGGGTGTAGTGACTTCTCATCCACCCTACACCCGACTGCTTGCAGTAGGAGCTGTAGGGTGGGTGAAAAGTCCCTACACCTGTGCCACACACCAGGTTGGACGATATGGCAACCTGGGGCGCAGGTAATTAGGGTAATCCTGGTCACGCGACCAGCACATACAGGGATAACAACCAACGCTGCTTTAATACCCCTGCTGATCATCCAAACCCAGCTATATTTACCCCCATTCAGAGACTCAGATGCTGAATTCGGACAACAAGATAGTCAATGGTGGGGTAATAATCAACTTTACAGTTGGTCATCTAGGGGGTACCCCCCACACAACATGGTAATAAATAATAAACTGTGGTGTGGATTAGTATCAGCGCTGATTTGTCTATGGCAGCATTCGGACGACACAATAGTCAATACAACTGACGATTGTTTTCCCCCACCCAGTTGCTTATTGTGTCGTCTGAATTTAGCCAGAGACTGCTTCTCCACCACTGACAGATAATTAGCACTAAGGAAACCTTTTCAAAAATAGAAGCAGGTATGCAGCCTTCCTATTGTTTTACAAATAAAAAGGAGACCACATACACAATTCTGGGGGTCTCTTCCACATGTAGAAACCTCTGCACTTGGGATCATCTCTCACTGGAGTGAACCAACTATAATGCCACTGAAATATTGTAATACACAATATTTGTCATGTACCTCCATTTGAATGTGGTTTCTTTTTAAAAGACACTGTGTTGACCATATCCCATTCTGCTTCGTAACTGTTCGTATGTTCTGGTCCTCGCAGAGTCTTTTCTTTAGGAGTCTGCACCCACTCTACAACAGAACTGGAATCCTAAACAAAATATCAAAACAACATCAACAGCAGTTTTTCTCTCAACTAGTTATAAAAGCCACTTTCAGTTTTCATAACTATAAAGTGATCTTATTAAAGAAACTCCACACCTTTTGTCAAAACCAACTGAAACTAAAAGTCAGAGTGAGCTGCACACTAACATCCTTTGGGGAAAAAAATGATCAAAGAGCAAGAAAATTTGGATTTATGTCTCAGCTCAGAAGAAACAGCAGCATTTCAAACAAAAAACAAGACATCTTAGAGCTTACAAATAATAATTCAGAGATAGTAATATTCAATTCTGCAGTTATCTAGCCCATTAATCCTTTCCCAACTCTATGCTACTGCCAGTTACCACCACCACCACCCTCCTGTTCTCCCAGTCATTGCAGGCTTTTTCCCTCTGACCCTCACTTCCAATTTTAGAGGTCAAAGTAGAGGGGGAAAGACTAATCTACTTTTATTGTCCTGCTATGTTAATACAAGCCTAACCCATGGAAGCTGAATGCTGCTTTTTCTGTAGGCTTAGAGCTATGGGAGAAGAAGCCATTCCTGCAGTTTTCATAACACAGCGCCATAAAAGAACTCAAAATGCACAAGCCCTATTAAATTCAGTTCTTAAAACAACAAGAACCATCTTATTTAACCCTCCTGATCATTGGGGGGAAATCATGGGAACAGAATATTAGTATGCCTGGTTTATTCAGGGAACTTGATGCTTTTGCTTGCAGTAAAAAAATTGGATTTATACCATCAGTGGGAATGTCTCCCATTGATTACTATCTATAAGTAGAGAACTATCCAAGATTTTGTACTAGAAAGTGTATAAAATCACTTCAGAGGACACTGCCTACCTTCCATCATTACTGTTGTTCCCTACTAAGGCTCTCTGAGCCAAATAAATTGTTCATCCCTTCTTCACAGCCCTCTTTACATTTACATTTGCAATGGATGGATTTCAGCCAAGACACTCATTTGTCTATACTAATAGCATATGATAACAGAAAAGAACTTCTTTCCTCTCATGACCAATCCAGGGATCTGTAGATCCTGTACCCAACAATCAAAAGGTACAGTTAGGCCTTTATGCTAATTTACCATGCAAGAGCAGAAATAGTTTCTGAGAACCGAAAACAGGTTTTATTTTGCTTTTTTAAAGCAAACTTCCAAGCTTTTCAAGAAAGATTGCTGCAAGTAAACAACATACCTTTCTCGCATATAGTATATTAGAAGAGTCTAATGAATCATCCAATGGTCTCCAATCTACCACCACTTCAGTATCCTACAACACAAATTATGTAATTATTCAAATACAATTCAATAATGCCACTAAGATTATACTTTTTTCTATTTAAAAAAATAATGAACTTCATTTCCTTTACAGACCCACGAAGTATGTTTTTCAGTAAGACATTATCATTGTGAAATGGGAAAGGAGAAAGTAAATTGACAGAAAACACGGAAGATGAATTACAGACAATAAACAGACACCAAAATTTTGATTAAACACCTTTTCTATGACTCGCAGCGTCCCGGATAGTAAAGAATCCTGATCATCATTGTTTCCACTGGAGGAGTGAATGAAAACCCCTTCTTGTTCATATACAACCTGGAATAAAAAATAAAAAAGACTAAGGACAGTTATATCATAGGAGTAATTTTGTTGTCCTGAAGACTCCTGGGGATAGGACCAATTGCTGTAACCCAACCTGGACTCTTAAGACAGGATGACCAGATCTGCCCCTGACAGTATGTGACACAAGCATGTAATAAACTGAACAGGGTTTCTGTTAGAAGAGGTTATAGCTATGCCTACTGATATGCTGGTCTAACTAGGAATATAAACAGTATTGTAATTCTGCAATGGGGGTTAGAACCAGTGTTCAGATATGGTGTAATAAGTATCAAAATATTAAAGTATCATCAACCAAGTCAGTCCTGATTACCTTCATAATGGGAGAAACCAGTATGGAAAAAGAGTAGACAAAACGCTGCATTTGGATGTTATAGAAAACCATAGTTTAGTGTGATGAGAATGAGCCAAGAGTTCAGAAGCTTTTTCTTCCATTTTACATTAAGTAAAAGTAGCTTGCCATGTAGTCCAAGCCCAGCAAACTGTGGTTAATCTTAATTATGGCTAACCACAGTTTTAGGTTTTCGAAGTAACACTAGATTGATGTTAATCTAGAATAGAAGCAGAAGCTCCTCGTAACCATGCCAGATGAGAGAGGAAAGTGACTTGTCATCATCACATTGAAGTCAAGGTTATTAGCACAAAAAAAATTAATGACACAATAAAGAAAAACCTCCAAATTTCTCTCCCCCATCATCCTTCTTTCTTTGTTTAGCATTCAGCCTAAGAAGAATTCTGCAGAATTAAAAAGCTTTTTTATTACAATTATGTTAACTTGGCAGTTGGTCCTAATGAAGATATTACTGTACTGTTAATTTTGAAGATTGACGAGGGTTGGGATTTCATCACCAGATAGCATAATGGTTAGAGCAGAGGTGGAGAACCTGTGCCCTTCAGATGTCATTAGATTCCATCTCACATAAGATCCAGCCAATATGGCCAAATCTCCGGGATGATTGGAGATGTAGTCCAACAACTTTTAGATGGCCACAGGCTCCCCATCCCTAGGTTAGTGTGTTAAATTAGGACTGGAGAGAGACCCTGGTTTAAATCCTTTCTCAGCCATAAAACTCATTTAGATCAGCCACTACAGCTTAACTTACAAAGTGATGATAAAACAGGTGAGAAGAGAAGCACAAGCTATCCCAAGTTCCTTGGAAGAAAGGTGGGATAAAAACATAACGAACAAATCAAACCAGAAACACACAAACTCTTCATCACATTGATACTTTGTGCAATAAAACATTTTTATGCATCATGGCACTAATCCAGTATAGTAGTTTCAATGTAATGCAATGACTTCATTCACAAACAATAATAAGCCAAAATTCTAAAGAATCATTCCAGGCTTACTGTGAATGAGCTATTCAATCCCACTTGACTCCTCCCACCATCGGGAAGGGCTAAACCAGGAATTCAAAGTTTGCCAGTTATTCTAAGCAAATCAGAAATTGTAAACCAAGAACAAATCCTGGTTTGCGATTCTGGCTTGGAAAGGGCATAACAAACCAAAAGCCCAGGTTCAGATGACACAATAAGTTTGGTCAATTTGGCTGCTCCAACTGGCAGCAGGAGTCAAAGAAGCACAAACAGGCTGCAAGCATGAGCAAGCGGTTCATTTACAATAAACTTTTTATTGCTCTCTATGAATGTGGCAGATGTTAGAAGTTATAACTTTTATTAAATTTCCCATCTCTCTTCTGCTGTAACTGTTGCTAAATATTAAGCAGAAATCTATTAGATTAGTGATTTTATTAAGTTCACTCATCTCTGCTCATGTAGGTACACTCTACAAGTCCCTGCAGGATGTGAACATGTTGCTAATTATAGCACTAATTAATTCCTAAAGTGGAAGGTTTAGCTTAAACTATTGCTAGCTGGTTAGACTGATAAAGAAACTGCGAGCAGACTGTTTCAATTTCTGAGAGCAAACTCTAGTGAGAGACCCCCTCTAGAAGGATTCGCTTTGGCGCCTGGCTGCCCTATTATGCGCATATTCGCAGAAGCGCATTTACTCCTAATACCTCTGTACGAGAGGCGGCGAAGCGCATTACAGGACGACCAAAACGCGCTTTAAACTTGCTGACATGCGGAGAATCGCATGTTTACACGGAGGTAAGGCGCTTTAACTGTCACCGCAAATTAAAACTTGTGGTTTAACGCGCATTCAATAATGCGCATAATCGGAGGTTTAAAGCGCCTCAGACCCCAATTTGCGCTCCTCTCTTGTAGAGGTAAAAATTTTAATCAGCCTTGAAAGAGCTTTAAACCTCTCTTGTAGAGGCAGCCAGAGGCACCAATCATAAACCATATGCAAGATTTTCAGGCAAAGGTAATTGAGTGTGGAAACATATATATCTCAGAAGATTTCTCTACCTCAGGGGGGGAAGGTATGCCTACTCTGGGCTAGGAAATACAAGGTAAAAGTATAGTCAAATACATATTTCATATTGGAGCAGCAAATCAGAGCAAACCCAATGTTTTTTTCTTTGTGTTGCTAGGATGAGGAAAACAGTTTTTTTACAGATTTATCTCATACTAAATTGTAGTAACAACAAACATGTATACCTGTGTTGTTGTTTATGATAGCAAACATCAAAGTTGCCCTGCTTATATTTATGTCCTGGATAAAGATAATTGCAGAAGCTGTAGGAATCTTTCCATCTGCTATGTAACTAAGGGTGCAATCCTATGCATGTTTATAGACAGAAAAAGGTCCTGAAATTCCCAGCATGGGCTTTTTCTGTCTAAATATGCATAGGATTATGTCTATAAAGGATTAGATACAGAATTATTGTCATATATAGCTATATCAGCCAACAATTCCAAAAAAAAAAATCTTCACATAGACAATGATGGGATCTGCAGCACTAGTGAAAAGAATAAGTTCCATGCTAGAGATCATTAAGAAATAGAATTAAAATAAAGCAGACAGTATTTCAGTTATATATATCATGCATCCAAACTTGGAATGCTATGTGCAGTTGGGCACCTTATCACCAAAAAAAAATCATAAAGGGCAATCAAAATGATCAAAGGTCTCGAGCAGCTTTTCATGAGCAAAGGCTAATGTGTTGGGGCTTTTAATTTAGAAAAAAGATAACTAAAGGCAAAATCCTATGCATGTTTAGAGAGAAAAAAGGCCTACAACTCCCAACATGACCCAGCCAGTCATGCTGGCTAGGTCATACTGGAAGTTATAAGCTTTTTTCTCTCTCTAAACATGCATAGGTGCGAAGGGAAATAATTTTTGTTATCCCTCTCCCAAAATACTAAAACTTGAGGCCATCCAGTGAAGTAGCCATGATGGTTATATGCTACCTCCAGTATCAGAGGCAGTAAGCCTAAATACTCCAATTGCTGGGGAACATGGGTGAGAGGGTGCCGTTGCAACGTATCCTGCTCGTGGATCCCTGGTCGACAGCTGGTTGGCCACTGTGTGAACGGAGTGCTGGACTAGATGGACCCTTGGTCTGATGCAGCGTGGCTCTTCTTATGTTCTTATGAAGTAGATGAGCAAAAAATGCAGAACAGACAAAAGAAAGTACTTCCCCACACAGCAAGCTTACATGGCTTTAAAATTGAATTAGACCAGTATTCCATAAATTTGTTAATCAAGCACTATTAGTTCCATGACAGCTAAATGGAGCTTCCACATTCAGAGGTAGAATGCAGCTAAATGCCAGCTGCTGAAAGGCAAACAGCAGGGGATGGCTGTTGCCTTCATGCCCTACTGTGAGGTTGGCCACTGTGCAAAGCGGGATGCCAAACTACATGGATGTTTGGTCTGATCCAGCTGGGCTCCTCTTATATTATGAC
Source organism: Anniella stebbinsi (assembly GCA_029215795.1). Lineage (NCBI taxonomy): Eukaryota > Metazoa > Chordata > Lepidosauria > Squamata > Anniellidae > Anniella > Anniella stebbinsi. The sequence continues at coordinate 56,342,907 of JARDYH010000003.1, forward strand.
TGGAACCCACAACTTGAGATAAATTCATATATTAAAGGGTCTGACGTACAATTCAAAATCAAGCTAGACCATTTTGGATCTGTTAGAGACTAGAACGCAGGCGAAGTTCATTAAGCGTAACTGCATGTCCAGCTGACCCAAGCCATAGTAATGGCCAGCAAAGTATGAATAATTTCTGGTTGACGTGTAACAAGCCTTTGCATGCATGCCAAAGCCCAAAGAAATGTATAAACTTTACGTAAGACCACAGCCTTAAGCAAAGACCACAAACTAACATTTTGCAAATCGCATACCTACAGAGAGGTTGGTGCAACTTTTAACTTACTGAGTGCTTCTCATTTATTCTCTTATGAATAATGAATTCTAACCAACATAGATTCCAAACTCTAGAACACACTCCCTTTGGAGCTGTGACTGGTCTGTGAGAGTAGAGCCCTCTCTTTGAGTTCAGGAAGTGGGTCAAGATGCATCTTTTAACTTGGCTTTTTAAACAGTTATCATGGCTTTTAATGCTACTTCTATTATTTTTGATTGCTGTTTCACTTTTGTATTATTATTTTTACAGAACCTTGATTGGTTTCAGAAATGTGGTAGAGAAATACCTTAAATAAATCAATAATAAAATAAACGTAAGTTACCATCACAACTTCCCCAGACTACATGTAAGTTTCATGGCCATCTTGCAAATTCAAACAAACAAGGAGGGAAGGCACCAAAACACCATGCAGACTGGGGGAGGGAACCCCCCAAGTGCCTAAATGCAAAAGCACTGCAAGTTGGAAGATTGTGATTTCGTTTACTCCAAGTTTTATTCCATGGTCAGTTGGAAGATGGTGGGAGTTGTAGGATTTTTTTTTCTTTCTAAGCATGCATAGGATTGCACCCAAAGGAAAATATTTGAGCCTCAATCACCCAATGTCCACACACAATATCTACTATATTACTCTACATCACTTATTTTAGAAATCACTATGAAAAGTACACTGCAATGGTGAAAGAATGTCCCTATAAAAACTCTATTCCTCTCATGCCCTGTCCTGCATTCTGTCACTGCCAAACCCTTCAGAATTCCCCCTCCCATCCACTTGACAGATGTCTTACTTGAAGTTGAACTGCTCTACTTGCTTGAGTATTTAAATTTACAATAAGACAGATGGTTAACTTCCTTAATCTCCAATGTTTTAAAGAAGAAATAATTCTTTGACCGTAAATGTTAATAACAGAGTAGCTGGCTCTAGTAAGAGACTAAGGCCTGTAACAGCCTTCCCCAACTCAGAGCCCTCCAGATGTTTTGGACTTTAACTCCCATCAGCCCTAGCCAGCATGATCAGGAATGCTGGGAGTTGTAGTCCAAACATCTGAAGAGTACCAAGTTGGGGGTGCTAGTCTATAATCATACAATGCAAATGAGTTTTGTCTCCTTAATAAGCTTCAAAGCACTTTTCTGTATAACTGGCAGCAGCGATTAGAAAGCAACAACAGGAAAAGGATAGGCTGGCCAGTGGGCAACTCCTGCCAATTCATTCAAGGATGCACGTATAAAACGCGGACCCTAAACCCGGATGACCTACTGAAAATCGTAAACGAATGAATGGCAGTTATGCCATAAAATCAATCTGTCATAAGACGATGGTCTCTTCCAAGAAACCTACCTTGCGCGCCCCTCACAGGCAGCAGCCTCGGATGCCGAGCATTACAACTCCTACCTTAACCAAAGAAACGGGGAAACTCCCACGTGTAGGAGGCTAGTACATGAGGGACGAGCATTAAATCTCTCGCCGCACCAGGTCACAAGAACGGCCCATCCGTTCCCACAAGCCGCCACCCCTCAAGAGACACCAGTCAAAGGCCTGACACCGTCCCACCTCAGCCAGAAACACTGAGTCATCCTCTCCCCCCCCCCCATTTCCATAGCTCCCCAACAATGAAGTATCCAGAGGGAGTGATGAGGGAGACACATTCTCCACTACCCAGAGCCTCTCCAAGGAACCTCCCCTCAACACCCAGGTCAAAACCGCTCTTCTTTCTTCTCTTCCTCTTACCTTCCCACTCACAGGAGCCGCCATGTTGGCTACTAATGTTTATGATGACGTTGCTCTCTTCACGTGCTCTCAGCTGCTTCACAACAACTCCAACCCGGTCCGCCCCCGTTTCACAGGCCCTAGAAACTCGACGCATGCGCACCTTTAAAAAAAAAAGCGGTCCAGGGAGGAAGTGTGGAAAGGAAGGAGAAACGGATTTTGCGCTGTGAGTGCTGACGGAAACTAACGAATACTGCCGAAAGCGGAAGCGGCGAAAGTGACAAGATTCGACCGCCGCCCTTTGAGTTTAGCTGTTCCTCTTTTTTGCGCGCCCTTTTTGTGCCTCACTCGCTGAAGAGTGTTAAAGAACACTTTATTCAGCTTTGATCTAAAGTTTATCAGAGCCCCTGACTGCTCCGAGGAAGGCACTGAAAAGCCAGGAGGAAATGCAAAAAGTGAATTGCACCAACATGAAAGGTTTCTCACCTCACATTCCAGAGTGACAAAGAGACAAAGAACAGAGCTAGTAAGCCAAAAGTCTCACCCATCTCTCCTTCCTCCACACCATTTCTTTCCCCCTCCCCGTCTTGCTCATAATGTTGCAAATTAAGTATGACCCATCTGCCTTGAAGTCCGAATCACAGACATCCAGACACCCATTTGCCTGAGATAAGGTAAACATGTAAATTTTCCCTTCACAGAGGCCGGTTATATTTCTTCGTAATGTCCAGCTCAAGTGTCCTTGATATGCTTATCAGGGAACAATAAGTTACAAGAAATGCCAAGTACCCAGGATATTGCTTTTTATGATAGTTTAGTAGTTACATTTATTGGTATGTAATCCATCACGGTAAAGGAGGGGGCGAAAGAGAGTAACATCAAAGCATCAGACATAGATAAATGTTGCGTTTTGCCAATGTCTGTCAGTGGGCCAGGGCCAGATTACTGGAACTGACTCCCTCCTACGTGTGTAGTATCAAATAAAGCTCGTTGGATCCAGACTCTGCCTGTTTGGTTTTCTTCAACGTCACAAGAGGGAATTTTGAGGATGAAGTTTCGAGTAGTATCCAGTGTAAGGCCCACATAGAGTAACCCATTGAAAGAATGGGACTTCAGTTAGTTATGACTAATTTAAGCCTCATTCATTTCATTAGGTCTACTCCACGTAGGACTAACATTGGATACCACCCTTCACTATGACAGCGGCTCGATTTGCTTCGCTCCCCCACTCACCTTTCCCAAAGCGAAAGACAAGGGCCAAGCAAACCCGGCTCACTGGGGAACGGCTGCTTTAAGGCGCCCCCGATGTCTTGAGGCAGCAGTGCACTAGGGCTTAGCTCGCCCAACGGAAAAAGTGAGAGCTGTATGAGGCTGGGGGGCATAATAGCAGCACTCTCACCCACTGTTGGTATGTGCCCCCCCAAATCCTTGCCCGGAGCCAAATGGCTCTTGGGCTAAAAAAACATTCCCCAGCCCAGCCCTACATAGCTGTTTAACTATGGCCTCCTCCACACGGGGCGTTTAATGAGCCTTGAAGGCTCATTATAAATTTTACCTACACACGAGCGGAGCGCAAAACGGGCGTACAGGCGCGTTATCTCCCCGATAATGCGCATTTTCGAACGCGCGTTAAATAGCGACTTTTATTTTGCTCCGGCCGTTAAAGCGCAATTTCGCTGTGTGAACAAGCGATTATGCGCATTAACTACCTGGAAAGCGCTTTTTGGGCATCTTTTAATGCGCTTCGCCGCTTCCCGCCGCCTCCCGTGCAGAGGGATTGTGAGTAAATGCGCCTCCGCGATAATGCGCATAATCGCGGAACCAGGCGCAAAGGCGCATTCTTGTGGAGGGGGCCAAAAATGCATTAAACATCAATGACAGCTCTTAATAAACTCGTGGGGTGGGGTGGAAAAAAAAATCTGTTCTAGACTCCCCAAAAATTGACCCAAAAATAGAAATATCCTATATGCTGTTTAGGTTTCATAACATTATTGGATTGAGTCTTGCCTGTTAAACTTTTGCTTTTAGATTAATGCAGCTAAGTTATACTTTGCAAGTGTTACTGAAATGAATTGTTTGTCATTTTATAAATATATTTTTTAATTTTTTTAACCTTTATATTAAAATCTCTATTGATTTTCTGTGTTTTAATTGCTGGTGTGGGGGGAGTGCCTACAGCTACCTTGCAATCCTATGCATATTTAGACAGGGAAAAGTACTACAACTCCCAGCATCCCCCAGCCAGCATCCCTAAGATATAGATATCCCATGGTATGTGTAGTAGATGTAGTGTAAATACAAGCTTGCCCTTTTTCATACAGATACATCTTTCTCTGCAGTGCCATGAGAAGACTGAGGGGAGACATGCACCCTTCAAGTACTTGAAAGGTTGTCACACAGAGGAGGGCCAGGATCTCTTCTCGATCAACCCAGAGTGCAGGACATGGAATAATGGGCTCAAGTTATGGGAAGCTAGATTCCAGCTGGACATCAGGAAAAAACTTCCTGTTAGAGCAGTACAAATGAACCAATTGAGGTAGTGGGTTCTCCCACAGTAGAGGCATTCAAGATGCAGGCTGGACCTACCAGGCATGCTTTAATGTGGATTCCTGCACTGCGCAGTGGGTTGGACTCAATGGCCTTATAGGCACTTCCAACTCAACTATTCTATGATTCAATGATGATATGCATCTCTAGCTCACAAACTTATTTTGGGAAGTCTGCATGTTCTTTTTCTTGTGGGTTTGTTTATATGCAAACATAATCATAGAGGCATGGAGGGAGACATGGTTGTTTACAACATATAGTCCATTATAAATTTACATTTCAAAGGAATTAAAGAGTGTTGACTGAAGACTGAAAGATGGGGCAAGAATAGACAGGCAATTCTGATTTTCAGAGATCCATTATTAATCAATTCCTTAGTAAAGCATGCCTCTGCAGAGAATTGCTCCAATGTTCAGGCTTATAGTGGGACAGATGAAGAAAATGGAGGCCAGTATGAGTGTAATAGTGTTGACCACTTTCCTCAAATTTGTACATCTGTATACCCCCTTACTGAATACACCTAATATGCATCCATTCCATAAGGAGGAAAGCAAGGGCCTTGCAGAGACTTCTATGAGATATTAATGCATCTGATACTGTTAAGACTGGTTTGCTTTTCAAAAGGAATCATAGCAGCACTTTAGCTGTTAATTTGCAGTGAATTGTCTCATTTATGGGTGCCATTTTGGTAAAGTGTTCTTTTCAAATATAAGTGCAATATGCAACTACTGTTAATAGAGTTCAATACACGATTTGCTCTGGCTAATAGATATTAACTACTGTTGCTATAGTATTTCTTGTTTCCATTTACTAAATGAGATAGATCTTTAGAATTTGGCTTGACTGTCATGGCTTCTAGTGGTATGCTAAACAGTTTACGCATATTCACACTAAACTTTCAAACATGGTATTCAAAATATTTCAGAACAGTGATAGAGGTCATAGACACAAATTCAAGCAGGAATACAATCATTACTTTTATTAGGATCAACCCTGTTTTACAATGTGATACTCAAGCGTTGAAGTTGAGGGTGCTATTGCACTCATATCCTTCTTGTGGGCTTCCCACAGGCAGCTGGTTGGTTGTGTGAACAGAATGCTGGATAGATTGGTCTGATTCAGACAGATCTTCTTATGGTCTTCACAGCATTTATCAGGCACTATGATAAAGAGGTAAAAGTTCTTTCTTTGGAAAAATCAGATGCTACATTTCACTAACTCTACTAGGACTGTACTTCTATGTTCAGTTACCTGAAAGCTACCTCTACAGATTTTTACAGTCGTATAAGCATGCAAAGCATAGGTCTATAAGAATCCCATAATTACCATCTCTTTAGGTTGGGGTCCTGCATTACTGCTTTTTTTTACCTGTGATGTCTTAAACCTGCACAAGTGAGCTAATACCACAACACCCTGACTACTATGCATAACTATAATGCAAACAAACAATGGAGAGTTTATATGTTGTTTAACATTTGAGCTGACAATACCTAGATTAATTTGGACACAACTATTGTTTGTTTTTGTTTTGTTAACATTTTGTTGCCAGCATCCTTTGTATACCAGTTTGGAGCTGTACACCACATGGAAGTTTAAGGTTATTGATTAATGTGAAGTACAATTAAATACAATCACTAAAATCATCACAGAACAACCTAGCTTTCCACACTGACTGCTCATGCAAAGACAGATATGGTAGCCCAATGAAATATTTTAATTTGCTTTCAATAGCCGCCCCTCATGCTGTACAAAAAACACATTTCAAATTTTCTTCCACTTCAAAAGCAGTTTGCTGATGTGGCATTTGAGGGCAAGGTACCATTAGAACAAACATGTTTTAGGCCACTTTAGGGCCCTGGAACTGGAGTTCCACTTATCCAATGAGACTTTGAGTTTGCATTTCCCAAACAGCAGTCCTCCTTTCATGCCATGTTTGAGGGCAATGAGACAAAATTAGAGTGCATATTTCAACTACCACTGGTGTTTAGCACCTATGTGCTAAACTCCTGTTTTTTATTTACTTATTGCCTAACATTAAGAGGCAGGAAGCACAGTTTGCATAGAAAGGGTAATAATTCCTCCTACACTAGGTATCATCAACAGATAAACTGTATTCACCACAAAATATAGCAGCTATGCCAGTCTCAACAGCATTGGAAAAACTAGAATTCCAATATTCCTACTAAGGCTCATTAGAGTAAACATTTGTCAATATCCACCCCATATTCCAAACTCTCCAATTCTTCCTATTTCTTCCATCACCACTAATATTAAGTAGCAATGCAACAGGTATCAGGAAGAATGCACAAATTGCCATGGACCTTAAGAGGGAACTCACAATCTAAGGTGAAGAAGCAGCAGGACTTCATACAACCAGATGTTTTGAGGCCAGGAGAATTACAGCCTCCAAAGCCGAGTACTTTGGGCATATGGCAGGATAGAATAGTAAGTCCCGCTAAGAGTGCTAAAGCATAGGGAAAGGTTAAGGGTTCCATCTTCAAGAACTGAGCTCCCCAGAAGTTCTATAGAAATGCTGTCTGGTACTTGTTCCTAGAGGTAAAGCAAGCCAATTGCTCCCACGCAAATATTAATTTGCAAACTGGATCTTATTTATAAGGAAAGGCTCTATATGAAGATCTATTAATAGCCTTTATAGTGTTGCACTACATTTAACCCCAGGCCAGTAGCCCTTTATAGCTAGGAGGACTGTTGTGCAACATCATTTGACAGTTGGCAGTATAAGCAGAGCAGATGATGAGAACATTTAAGAGAGGAAGTGCCTAAGTTCTATAGAGACTAGGGGAAAGTGAGGAAATAGCTAAAACATTAAGAGAATCAAAGGATTAGCATGATCAGCAGCACTACTAGATGGAGGAAAAGTTTATAGTGAACTCCTATATATGTCCACTCAGAAGCAAGCTTCATTGACTTAAATGGGACATACTCCCAGGTAAATATGTGTAGGAATGCAATCCAAACCAAGACAATTTTGCTAGGAACCGTTTAAAAGCAGTTTCAGAGAAGTTTACATGTCTGTGTCAAGAACGTAAGAAACAAAAGGTACAAGACTGTGCATGTTTAGACAGAAAAAAGTTCCCAGCATGCCCCCGTCAGCACGGCCTGTTTATTCATAGGATTGCACCCCAAACCACCCGATTAAGCAAACTATCAAATGCACCAACAACTCCCTCTTGCATTATTTATCTGTGTATGTTGAGGTCTGAAGTTGAAGCTTCCAACACTTGTTAAAGAGTAGGAGGGAAGCGAGTGTATAAATTCAGCCCTAGTGTGCACCAGCTAATCAGTATTATCAAAGGTGTCAGATTGAGAAACATCTGCTAAAGGGATAAGAAATACCAATTCCATCATATAACAGCTATTTTTTTTAAAAAAGGAACCTGTAGATAGTTTACATGAGGAAACTTATCTCCAAGGGAACAAGGTGTATATCTGAGTATCCTGGAATTTGGGCTAGAATAGTTTACCTGTAGATGGATTCTGTTCATGCTCAGGGTTCAATTTATCTTTCATGGCAGGAAGACTCTAATTCCCAACCCAAATCAAAATGCTAGTGAACTAGCGATGCGCCTTATGACCTGGTTCGTATCAACACAGCAGCTTAAACAAGGCCAAGGTGGCTGGGTATATTTGTCTAGTTACTCGCACAGGCACAACTTCTTGAGACATCTGAACCCAGGTGGCATGGCTTGCTGGAGGGAGAAACCCATGGGCTGTTGGGTTATTTGAGGGTTGTTTCCCCCACCAACAAGCTATGATGCCCAGGTTCAGACAATACAAGCCACACCTGAGCACATAATTAGGCAATTAGTGCCCAGCACATGCCATGGCTTAGGTAAGTTACCGCAGCTTACTTAACCCATGGTAATACTGCAAACCTTGTCTGACCTTGCAAGAGGGTGTTTTGACAACTTTGACAGAGGTAGAAGGGTCAAGAGGCTAATTTTAAGAGCCATGAATATTAGTGTAAATAAATTAACCTGGCAGACAAATTTCCTTCTGAATCAGTTTCAGATTCATCTTGGTTTGAACCTATGCTACACAATATTTGCTACAGAAAAGTAGTTGTAAGTAGAAGGTACTAAATATGAATATTTAATGACGATAAAGCAGCTTACAGTAGCACATGGTAGAAGTCACAGTAACCAAGCTACTTAAACATATGAACTTAACAGCTTACAATTTCAGTAAGGGTTAAGGTACAGAGTATAATGTACATATTAAATTATCCAGATTATGGCCATATGTGACTAGTTTTTTCCCTAGACCTCAGTTGAGTTTCATACATCAACTTAAGCAGGATAAATGCTTGAGTGCTTTCTAAAACTATTGCTCTTAAAGCTTTTGTGTCAGACTCTGGAGAGTGAAGTTAATGGGATGTATGTCAACTTCCCGCTGTGACTTTTTTCCATGTTTGAGCATGCGTATTCATCACTGCACCACTTAAAATTGAAACCACCACATGTGAAGTTAGAATTACACAAGCCAGTTTCTAAAAGCTAAACTGTGTACTATTATATTTTCCACATCGACATATACCCATTTACCAATTAACACCTTAAGTGATATTTCCTTTAGGAAGTTAAGGATATTCTACTTTAACTGTACAGTTCTAATCTTGACATAAGATCAGTTCCAGTTTTATTTTCCAGTTTTTTGGTTTCTTCAGAAGATACTTTTCTTCAGAAGGTATTTGAAATTCTTTCAATTGAAAAACAAAGTGGTTTTAAAACAAAGCTTATCTAGGAATAACAGCTGAGTTCCTGCCAATTTTAATGGCCTACAAAAAGAAAACTGTTGCAACCAAATAATTTTCACTTCATTTCAGTTTAACTCGGAGAAAAACATTACATGAGGAAGCAATGATATAAGGACAACAGAAGTTTTATAAGCAGGTCTTGTTTAGTGATTATCAGATGGAAGAGGCTAAGTTCATAAGCAGCTGAAGCAGTTGAACATTTTAGACGTCAAACTTATTTGTAGAAATAACTGTAGCAGCAGTTCACAACATTCCAGCTAGATTTTTGGACCTAAGATGTTAGACCAATTATTTGCCAGAAAATTCAAACAAGGCATGTAAACTTCAGAGCAAGCAAAAAGAATGGTCATAATCTAGCAGAGAGAAAAGTGAGCGGTATAATTAACCTTGTATCTTTTTACCAACTGTTATTCATTTCACAATCACTGACAAGACTAATGTACATATTTCTGCACTTGCACTTGTAAAAGCAGATAAAATATTTAATATGTATTTTACAATTTATTTTACCAGCATGGAATACAGGATGAATATATCAAAGTAGTCAGACAGTTATAGGTCAATGCCATCCCTTCAAAAATAGTATCCAGGTATCTGCTAATTAAAAAGAAATCAAGTTGCAATTTTGAAGTGATACAGTTCAATCTACCACAAAATACAAAGGGCTGCAAAATGTCTCATTCCAATAATGTATATAAGTTATTAAATAATGATCTCATTTAAAATATAAATGAAGCCATAAGTCTTTCCCACATGCAATATTATTCATTATTAAAGAAATATGTAAAAAGGCCATTGGTTTGCTTTGTTAACCACTGTAGAAAATGCCAATTCTCAGGTCACATACTCCACTAGTTTAGCACTTAATGGTACTGAATTGTTACAAATGATTTTAAATACTGTTAATTCCGGTTCTCCGCTGATAAAGAATGAGACTTTGAATACGCCAGTCTTCACTAAGGGGCAAAATGCACAGTCTTATACAATTATCCAGATGAACAGCAACCTCCACTGCTCTGAACTGCTGGTTCATCATCAATTATCTGTACGCCCCGCCTTCCAGCTCCTGACTGACTGGAACCATTGCCTCGTGCTCGCTCATCAACTTGTGCAGTTTCTATCATTCCTAGAATTTAAGAATATTGGAATTAGGTTAGATAGGATTATAAATGCTCATACATAAAAGCAATTTAAAATCACACTGGTAAGTTCAACACATTCAGAAGTTTTGCAAGAGATTTTCAAAAGACACTTTTGACATGTATTATTTGTAAGTTAAGCATCACAATACTTATAAATAGAAAGCTAGTTTGAAATACACAATAGGTTCTTAGTCCCATATATGACATTCGGCAGCTAGACTGTGGAGACTGACCTCAGATGTTTAGATGGAAGGATAGTTGGAAATTTTACCAGCAACTGTTGTTACCCCACTGTTATTCAGAGATAGGTCCCATTTACTATCACCTCTCTGGTTAGTGTAGCATTTTATTGCTGAGATCACTAGCCCCAAATTATTCAACAGCAATCCACTTGTCAGCAACTAGCAACATCTTTTTGTATTTTTAGTAGTATTTTTTAAAATGTATTTGTTACATTTGTATTCCATCTTTCCTCCTAGGAGCTCAAGTCAGCGTACATGAGCATCCTCCACTCCATTTTATCCTCACAACAACCACCCTGTGAGGTTGGTTGGGCAGAGAGTCAGTGATTTGCCCAAAGTCATACAGCAAGCTTCATGGCTGAATGGGGACTTGAACCCAGGTCTCCCCAGTCCTAGTCCAACACTCTAACCACTATACCACATTGGCTCGCATTACACGATCCTTAAATTTTGACTTGGCTGATCAATGGGAATGCATAATGTTAATATCTATGGCCTTGAATTTTGTTAGGACAGGAAGACCACACCATCAAACTGGTTCAGAGGCCCAATGAATATGAATGTTCCATAATCTAGAATATGAAGTTTGGCACATTATTTTCCCCCAGGAAGTCCCCAATCTCTATTTTTGTGAAATTTTACTATCTGACAAAATTAAGAAAAACCTCCTGGGCCAAAATCAAAATTAAGAAAAAACTCCTAGGCCAGGTAACATAGCAGCAAAGCAATTTAAATCTCAACATTTTGACATGCATGCACATTTGATTACAGAATCCTTAACAGTTAAGCTAGGAACTGCTTTATATATAACATTAAAAAAGTCAAATAGGATAAATTATACAGCCACATTGGTAGCTGCTATTTACAAGTTACAGTACAATTTAAATTGGTAATAAGAATTGACCATGCAATAAAATTCCATGCACAAAACATTCAAAAATGCATAATGACTACCATTCATAGAGCAAAATTGCCAGCTTGGTCAGAAAATCCTGTTCTGGTTAAATGAATTAAAAGATTACAGAATACAAGTTGTGTTTAACAGCTAGTTTCATTTGTGCAGCACAGCTCAAAAGTCAATTGCCATCATGCTTTATGTTTCTTAATTTCACAAAAATAAGATGGCCAGCAAATCCATAAATACAAAAAACCCCTACTTTTACACAGATCAAGAAAGAGTTCTTCTATTCCTTTGTTCTGTTTGGCTGATGTGTGATAGTGCTTTGCTCCCACTGATTCTGCATACCTGCAAAAAATGAAAGCTCTTAACCTCCAACTGAAAAATAAGAGTAATCTTTACACATATGCAAAATTTAGATATCCTCAAGTGTCTACAGCACCAAGGCTAAATGCATGGGCAATCGAAGCAAGTGCTATGATTGAAGCTGTTAATTAAATGTGCTCAAGATGCCTAGCAGTAAAATACAGAAATATCAGAAAAAGAACAAGAGAGATGAAAAACGCCAATAAAACTGACAAAAACTACAATCAATCTAACAAAATGCAGCATATTTGCAGTAGTTTTGACTACTCAGGTTATGAGGCTCAAGGACTGTCTAAACCAAAATGTCTTTGCCTTCTGATGGAAGGTCAGAGAAGGGGCTACCATATGTGGGCAACTTGGAGCTCTCCAAATGTTTAGCCTACACATCCCATCAGCCCTATCCAGCATGGCCAATGGTTAGTGGTGCTGGGAGTTGTAGGCCAAAATATCTTGAGAGCCACACACTGCCTACTCCTGGGCTGCACAGAGCTCCTTGGCAAGGAGATCCAGAAACTGACAGCAGCTTCATGTGTGCAAGGTTTAAATTGCCAGAAGCTTAGCAAAGAAAAGGAGTTTAAGGATCAATTAGATTCAGAGTACCTTTATGTATCATGAAGAAATTGAGTGGCCTCAAGAGCTAGACAGCTCCATCGCACACTTCTATAAAGGAGGCACGTTTTTACAAACCAATGCTTTGCTTGTATGCCTACTTACAGGCTGTTAGGTAATTGATAATCGTTTGCCATACCAAAACCTTGGAAACAGATCTCAAAAATTAAATGCTTCACACAATCAGTAAAAACTAAAACAAAAATTAGTGGAATTGAGAAAAGGGTTAGATTAGAATTCACTAGTGTCTGCTCACAATGCATTAACACTTTGTAGCTTAAGCTATATGCTGTGCGAAGTTCAGGCAGAATCACTGCTAACCTAAAGCAGTGCAGCATGTGATGATATCTTCAAAGTACTATTGAAATTAAGAGACTTAAACTTACGTTTCTGCTTCTTGAATTGACACATGTCTCTCCTTGTCCAAATCTATTTTGTTACCTGTCAGGAATTCAGACGTCTTTAGTTATCCAAAATATATTAGAAGCCACCATCTGCTCAACATCTACAAGCTGTTTTCAACTGTCCCTCTTTTCAGTTCCAGACCCCAGTGACATCAGCTCTTCTGCCTCTACACCCACCCAGTTGTTATACAGTTATCACTGATTACCTGAGCAACTTCAAATACCAAGACCACTTATGAGTGTGTTACACAGTTAGAATGGATAATATCATCTTGACACCTTTCTGTGGTGTCTTACACTGACAGTGAAAGCAGCGAAGAGCATGAAATGCATCCACCCCACACAATTCTTGCCACATCTCTACACCAAACTCTTCAAGTTGTGTTCATTTTTACAGTTATACAGGAAGCTGTGGTTACTGCAGCACAGATACAGTTGTAACCAGCCTTAATTTTAAAAAAATTACAGAAGCTTTTCACGAGTAGGTAATGTGTATTATATTCCCACTTGAGGAAATCCTTCACCAGTCTAAATAACGGCAATGCTAAGTAAGCTGTAGTTTGTTCCTAAAGAAGTTTTATACCAATGTTTCCTTGGAGATTGACAGACATCTAGTAAATAATTCCAGCATGTTCAGAAATTTGCCATCTTTGGTTCGAAGACATTTTTCACCTGGTTGCTTTTGCCATTTTACCTTCTACTTTTCCATCTACTCGCTTTTAAACTGCACAAGTATCATTTCATTTATTGTGCAACAATGAACACAACCAGCACCCAAGTAATGCTTATGAAGGCTTTAGAAAAGCAATGCTAGAAATTCTGAGCAAACATTTAAAATGCAAATTAGTATTTAAACTGAACAAACAAGATCCCCCAGCCATTTAATAAGATGTAAAAATCAAAAGCTTACCAACTATGCATAGACAAATTTCATTTCCCAACATTTTTCTTAATTCCTTGACCCAGTTTTTTACCTGCAAGGGTATGAAGAATGAATTAATTGTTTTACTTGAGTATTATTAAAATAAGTGCTAGGTAACAAAAGGATACTTCTAATATATTAGCACAAGCAGATAGAAGTTCCAGATCTTTTAGTTTCCTACATTAAGGCTGCAAACCTATGGTTCCTGGGAGGGCATCACAGAGGCTAGAGGATAGTTGAGATGTCTCCCTTCAGGGGTGGACAGAGGTCTTACACTGAACTGGAGAGTCAACCTCAGATTGCTTGCAATGGGAGGGAAATAGTAAAACAAAACAACAAAAATACCAGCATGGAAATGAAAAAGCAAAACCCCTCTTTTCCACCTAGCTCATGCTGGCAGACCTTTGGATGTCTTGGAGGCAACAATAGCACTCTCTGCTGCAGCAAGTAGGATTGCCCTGTAAGGATGCAATCATGTACCCATTTATTTGGGAGTAAGCCTCATTGAACTCCCTGAAATCCCATTACAATACAATTCTATACATTACTCAGCAGACATGTATAGGATAGATATGTAAAGGAATTTCAGATCAATTGTGCAATCAGCTGAAACGAAGTTTTCAGCATAATTGTTAAGTTTACGCAGTAGTCATTTGCAAAGCCAAAAACAGCGAATATTAATCTGAAACACATACACAGGGGCAATCTACACCAGCTGTTTATTCCAGAATAATATCGAGGTCGTCCCTATCAGGACACATGATATTCACCTATTCCCGCAGTGAACTCGGGACGACCGCTCAGTTTTTCCGGAATATTGCTGACTGGTTTTGTAGCAGCTTTTCCGCATCTCTCGCTACAATTCTGAAGTCCCCCCTTCCCCCCCCCCCTTTCGTGAGTTCCTGGCTCGGTGAACAGCCAACCCACTGTCAGGGGAGTGTGCATGGGCATTGTCATGTTTCATCACTGACTGTCTCTCCCCCCTCCAACACACAAATATATCAATGTGCAACAGCGCAATTTCGACAAAGTACATATCCTCACCCTGTGTTGCTGTGTGTTTGCGCTTGTGTGCATCTTGGAGGAGTTATTAAAAAAAATTCCGTGCTCCATACTTATCTGTCTAGCTCCGCCCACTTCTGCTGATACACGCTGGAAGCGCTGTTACGGGGCACACATCCTCCCGCACCGGCTCTCCTTTACTTGCGGGAAAACTCCCGCCCATGTGCCCCGTGAGCAATGATCGCGGAAGCAGGAAACCTCGCGATCATCCCTCCTCCCTCTTGAAAGAGCTGAAGGTGTGGATGAGCCCCCCCCACACACATAAGTGCCTTGCAATTAACGAGTAGTAAGCTCGAAGCTTTCACATTTGGAAAGGTTATAGTTACCTTCTGAAAAGAGTCTTCATCCGTTATATCATACACTAAAATAGCTCCATTAGAGTCTCTGTAGTAAATGGGACCCAGTGCATGAAATCTTTCTTGCCCTGCTGTATCCTGTATGTAGCAAAAATATTCATGTTAGTTCTCATTTAAACTACTAAAAGCAAAGCTGGTGCCATTTGCTGGATCAGATTAAAGACCTATCTAGCCAGCATTCTATTTGCACAATGGTCAGCAAGATGCTTTTGGGAAACAAGAAGGACATGAGCGCAATAGCACCCTCCGGCTGATATTCCCAAGGAACTGATATACAAAGGCATACTGCTTCCAATAGTAAACATAATAAAGTTCTGATACACACATACCCATATTGCAAGATTTACTCTTTTTCCTCCAATATTTAGTTTCTTTGTTAGAAAAGATGCCTACAAATGAAGAACAAACACATTCAGTATCTGTGATATCCAAGTTCCACTGATTCATGATAATCTAAAAATTCAGAATTTTTGTAGCTGTAAAAATGTATCTGAGGTCTGTTTACCAGTAATTATGCAAAGATATGATGCTATAATAATCTGTTGCAAGAAAAAATAATTCAATAGAACAAAACTAAGGACAAAAGGTACATGTTTTTCTACAATTAATAAAATCAGTTTTCATAATACACTGATAAGATTACCTATCTTCACATCTTAAAAAGCCAATTCACACTTGACTTTTTGTACTCCTGTACTCAAATACAAATAAAGTACAAAATGCAAGTAACAGCATGCTAATTCTAAGGGGCATATATGCATTTAATAGCCAAGTTTCGGTTCAATATACATGGATGCAGCAAATGGGGAAAGAATGGGCAAAATATGGTACTTAAAATACATGCCTACTATTCACCATTGACAGCATGTGCCTTTTTACTTGGGATCAGAGTTCTGGAGAAAAGTTAGACAGAAAAACAGTTTCCTGTTTCCTGCTTTCCACTCTTAATCTTTTCTTCCATTTTTCCAAGAGGAAATTGGAAATTTATTTGGGAATAGGGTAAAAAAAACCCTCTTAAGAACTATTTTCTCTTTTAGAATGAGCCAGTGCTTTTTAAAGCAAGCAACTAAAATATTGTTTTAGCTGTACTTCATCTCTTCAAAATGGTAATAAGAAGCTGCAGCTCCTGTATATTGTATACTGATAGTCCTTAACAGTATGATTGGTTAAATGCGAGACACTCATTTTTTTAAGCAAGTTGAAGCTGCTTGAAAAAGGAATGATTGTGGCACTGAAGTTGTACAGTTGTGGGGGTTGTACAGTTTCATCTGTTTCTAGATAATGTTGCCTGTGGAGATGAGACTGTAAACCCAACTAAAATACTTTCTTTTGCTTACTACAATATTGACAGTATCTGTTTTAAACCCCATTTTCGCATATTTACCCAACTGCTCAAACCCGAGATGTGTGTTATGTTAGAGTGGAGCAGCTAAGCTCCATTCTACCATTTGGTGTATTTGTGATTACCATTTGAATAGTAACAAGGCATTTATACTTCAAATTTAGTAATTATAGAGCATAGTATGATTTATGTACTAAGTTATACTTAATGCATTTTATATTATTTAAGTAGTGAAGCAAGCTTAGAATCAACCCCACACTAAATACTGCATATTTCAATTTCCCCCAAAATTTCCATATTTTTCGACATCCCTGTTTCTACCGATGACTCGAGCTACCATCAATATAGTTATTGTACTGCAATAATGATTGGGGATGATATATTAGGTCAGAAGAGGAAGAGTGTGAAGGATGTGTTTCCCCAGCCAGGGAAACTCCTTGCCTCTCCTGGCATTAATCACAGAGTAACCCAAGAATGCATGGACACTCAATACTGTGGATTGATGGCTGTTTACTTGTTCAGGAAATAGCTACTGCCTGTCTCCCCCTCTCTCCCCTTTAATGTTAAGGCTAGAAGAGACAGAAGGTCTATACTTGCAGCACTTTGTTGGTAGGAAGCATTCAAGTGTAGATGCAGTTTTGCCTCTGCTCTTTACCACAAGAAAGCAGCACATTGCAAATCTACTGTAACGCCTTGTGGATATTACTTCAAAGAACAGAAGGCAAAAATTAGTTCTATGAAGTGAACTTCAACATCTGATCACACCACTACTATCATGTTGGATCTTGTGATATCTTATGATTTCACAGTCCTTTTAGTTACTTAGTGATCATACAGCAATTGCACCATACCTAAGTTACACCAGACTAATAATCAATGTATAAAACTAACTGTTGACATATGTAGGAACACAGAGTTGTGTACCACAGATTTAAAAATCATGATTCAGCACTTTTTTTCTTTAAAGAACAAATATGATCCCGATAAAATCAAACATTTCAAAACTGATATGCTCACTTTGCTAACTCTACAACATCGACTACTACTTAGATTTCTGGTCTCATTTCACCAAAATATTTGTGATGGATAGTAATCAGAAGCAGTTATCTTTGGTTAATACAAAAGTTAGTTTTGTTTAGAGGCACTAAGAAAGTCCATTTTGGACTATAGAGAATATGTTCCACATGTTTGGTATGCTTGTGATTTACAAATTGTAGGTTTTCATATAACAACATGTGACTGTGTGCTGTAGTGGTTTGCATGCCAGACCAGGACTTAGGGGACCTTTGGGCAAACTCTTAGTTTAAGGGTTGTTGTGATGATAAATTGGGGTGGGGGGGACAATGTAAGCCTCATCGTGCTCCTTAGAGAAAAAACAGGAATTAGGAGAAGTGAAGTTTCAGCAAACAGAAACAGGTGGGCCTCACCTTCACTATTCTAAGAAGCAGGAAAGCTCTGACCAATCTGAAACAATGTATGCTGTAAATAGGTGCAGACTGTCTTCCTGTTGTCATCTCTAGAAAGGAACATCTTAAAATACAGCTACAGACTGCTAGGGTTTCAGTATTTTCCCACTGACAGCAAGGTATCAGAACTACCACCAGACTTTCAAGTTTCCTTAAACAACTGTAATATTTAAACTGCTTAGTTGATGGGTTGCGACTACTACCCTAACTGTTGAAAGTACTACAAGCCAGATTAGCAAACAGAGCAAACTATTACTGATATTTTATTGTTACAGGGATGTCTGTTTTTCCTCTCAGGGAATACACTGATTTGCCTGTTTTTCCTCTCAGGGAATACACTGATTTGCCAAGTAACTACCAGGCCTTGCTTCCAGAAGTGTATGGGAACACTGTCTCCTCTAAGTTAATGGCCTTGTTTAGTGTCCTTGGATTGCTTTGTTAGTGTCCTTTGTTTGTGTCTCAAACAAGTTTATCTGTAGTATGATCATATACAGAGTTGATTTCAATAAGCCCTTAATAATCCCCAACTCTGCATACGATCAGATTTCACAATACCTTCTACTGGTCCAGAAGACACCTTAAACCACGGCTTTAACCACAGCGCTTAAGGCTTTTTGGCGTGAGCACCGTGGTTAAAGCCGTGGTTTAAGGTGTCTTCTGAACAGTGCCACTATGTCTCTAAACAGAGTGCATTGCAGCACAAAAAACATATGAATTGCAGCAACAAGCACTCTGGATTATCATCCTATAGGAGCTACTTAGGTATAAAACACATTTAAGTAGTTATATTAGCCGAATCACAAGCACTTCAGGAAATAACTGAACCCAAATAGGCAACTGTTAAAATATATGTCTGATTTAAATCACTGAACCCTGGCCTGATCAGAAAGACTGCTGTTTTGTCAATGTAGCAGAATAAGTGAAGAACATTTATCAATGAGTCTTGAAGCATGCAAAAAGAATTCAACCATAAACAAACAGCCCAAACAGTTAGAGCTTTGTACGACTAGCATAATCTCACTGCTCCTTTGCTCATTCCTGTTTACTATTCCATCCTTTTTGTCAAATCTACAGTTCCGCAGAACAGTCACACAGCTACATTTTCTCAGACTATTCCCATCAACACTGACCTTTGACTCTGTCCATACCCAGAGTTTGGACTCCCTATTTCAGTAAACTCTCACTTATTACATGGAAACCCAATCTTTAAAGGCAGCTGTCTCATAAAAGTAGAGAAACATTCAACAGAGTTAAATCAGTTTAGTGAATGGGCTCCAATATCTTATGTATACAAAGAAAGTCCTGACGTGCTCAAATTGCACGAGGATAGTTTTGTCTGTAACCACATTCATACTTGTACAACTTGTGGCACTTTAAAGACTAACAGACGAGACCCCATTTTGCCAGCTGCATGTCCTTTATCTGGTGTAGTGGGCTCCAGCCCACAGAAGCTTATGTCCCAATAAATCTATCTTCTGGGTTTTTTTCATTTTTTGTTTTACACACAAGGACTCCTGCTTATCTGCTTTAACACCTAGGAACATTTAGAACAGATTACATAAAGAGGCAAAATGTTTTTGACTGATACCAAAGACTGCCACCAAACTCATAATTTTGCTACCAACTATTGGAACTACCCTTTGAGGGCCAATATTACACTTGATTTTTGTTGTTGTTGTTCTACGCTTACTGCTTCCAAATAGTTGTTTAGTAGCTTCATACTGTACAGAAGCAAAACGGCCCACTCAAAAAACATATGTACGACAGACTGAAGCACCACCCCTCGCTGTACAACTCGAAACAAAAAGAAAAAGTAACAGTTAAAGCAGACTGAGAAGTAATCGTGTGCCTTCGGTAAGGGAGGCCAGGGCCTTGGAACTGACTACCCCAAACTTTGCACCCAACGGAAAGCTTCCGCCTCTGCTTCCAAAGAAGCCAACTATGACTGAGCCCCGAAGCGGCCTCCCGCTGCCCAGACCTACCTGTAGGGTGGTGATGTGCTTGTCATTGAACTTGTTCTCGCAGTAGCGGAGCACCAGCGAGGTCTTCCCCACGCAGCCCTCGCCGAGGAGGACCACCTTGAAGGAGAAGCTCCGCCCGCCAGCAGCAGCAGCACCGCCACCGCCGCCGCCCGAGCCAGAAGTGGCCGCTGCCATCCGCAGCGAAGTGGCCGCCGCTGCCGCGGCCTCACATCAGCGACAGCCGAAACCCCTCTCAACTTCCTACACGGGGCGCTGAGGGAGGCGTGGGCCAAAGAGAAACGGGACGCGCCGGGAAAGGCCCGAGGTGGGGGTGGGTAGCGCCGAAGAGGAAGCGATACCGTCGCCAGGAAGAGAGACACGCTGTCCTACACCGGGGCGGCTGACTCGGCCTCCCTCTAATGGCGGCGGCGTCTTCTTCCTCCTACGTCATCCGGCGTGCGGTCACGCGACATGCCCGCGGGCTTGTTGATGCTCCGGCCCTCCCAAGCGCCGCCCCCTCCCCAAAAGCAAAAGGAAGCCGGGTGGGGCAGGAGGAGGAAGAGCGGGGATTTGCAACCTCTTAAATCTCTGGAAGGCAGAGCGAGGCAAAGGCGCGCGAAGAAGGAGCAGGTAGCGCGAGATCGCCTAAAACGGATGTGGCAGGGCGCGAGCTTGTCCTTTGGCTCCGCCGCCGGGCATCCTTCCGCGTCCTGGGGCGCGCAGCGGCGTTTGCAATTCCATCGTCATCATTACCACTGCAGGCAAGGACGTCGCACGATTTTGGGCGGGTGCGAACCACCACCACGACTGAGAAGGGGATGCACAACCAGCGTTTCATCATGTTAACTTGTAAAGAAAAAGGGAGAGAGGCATTTCTGCAAGATGGTGCCGCAGGGACTGAACCTTGGGGCCAAACCCCAAGGGGATCCCAAATGACATTCCCTCCCCTCCCAAAAAAGTGAAAGAATTTTATGGCATCATGGTAGCAGTAGCAAATTCCATTTTATTTCCTGTGATCATGATTTAACTGGGCTTAAAATGCAAAATTGCCCATGCTCCGAACATTTTTTTCCCAGGGTTGACAAACATTCTAACATGTAAGGAATGTAGAAGCAGCTGTAAAGCATAGAATGCAGCTGGGGAAAGAGAAATGTTAGTTGTGTGCTTTGCAACTAAAGTAGCGCATAAGTTGTCAAAAGAGCCCTTGTCCCCATCCCGTAAGACCACGGTCTAAAATTACCTAGCTGCATCATAGGGGCTGTCTATATACTCTGTATACCTGTGGTGGCTGTGCAGTGTCGCTGCATCATTTATATGACACAGCTGCAACTTGCACCCACCATGGACTTTCCCAAAAAAACTGTGCACTTAAAAAGTTGCTGACTTACAGCAACTTTTTCATTTACTTGCTTCACATCAAGGTTGGGGGCGTTCTGGAGACTCATTGAGGATCACGATTGGTCGGGATACGCTGAAAGGCCAGGCAGGGATGGGCTGAATGGGCACGCTCCCTCCTGCTGTGGGGATTTTCTGCTCCCACTCCGCAGCTGTGATGCTGCGGAGTTTTGAAGGAAGGAATGGCAAAGCGACATAGTCAAGACCCCCCCATGGTTTCTGCAAATTTGGAATTGCAAGCATCAGCCCTTGATATCTATAATAAATGTGAAGACAATTGGACAGAGATGGTCAAGTCTAGGATTACAGCTGTCTATGTCATGCATCTGACACCATACACCATCAAACATGCAATGTAAATTTTAGAACAACCAGCAGATGTGAAAAAGAGAAAAAGATTTTCTGGGCGACCGCTTGACTCCCATCAAAATCAAAGCCTTTCTGAAAGTTGCAAAGTATCTGGAAGAAAATGATGTTGAACAGATCTCTATCCCTGATCTAGTTCAGAATATGAGGGAAGTATGTGGTGAAAATGCCTGCAGTGCAGTGTACATGAAGAATGACATCTCAGAGCATATTGGGGACAAAATAACACTGACCAAGGTTAATGGCAAGCCTAATGTAGTTACCTTACAAAGCACAGCTGCATCTATATTGCAAGATTTCTTCAAGCATAACGAAAGACAGAATCCAGGAGATGAAAAATTATCTCTCATTGAGACTGCTGCACACTCAGTTTAAAATGCTTAATTAAAAATAACATTAAGTGTATGCCTGTGTCTAAAGGTATCCATTTTCCAAAGACCTTGCGTCAGTTGACTTTCAGGAATCTGTTCTTCCATATTTGCTGTAACTTTTCTTAAGAACAATATTCATAACTACAGACACAGACTAGAAATTAGGTGTTGTGGGCCAAACCAATGTGCAGTCCTGTTTTTTTACAGTTTGCTTCACAATCTTAAAAAATATATACATTTTTTAAAAAGTCGATCACATTACATTTTTCTTGTCAGTGTCATTTCCAACTTAAAAGAGAGAAAAATATTATTTGAAGAAGCTTTAAGATTGCTTGCTTCAAATACTTTGTGAAAGGGGAGTGAGCTAGCTGCTTATTTTAATTTATATACTGGTTCATGTTTGTAATTGAATTTGACATGATGGAAGAGCAAAGGCAGAAAAAGTAAAGCAATTTTTGTGGGGAGCACATTTTATTTTTCTTGTTGATCTGACATATCATTTTCTTTGAAAGAGAAGTTTATATACTGAAGGATTAGTTCATTACCATGTAAAATTGAATACCATCCCTTAAATATTATGTATTCTAATCATATAGGATTCCAATAGGACAGAATCTATCTCTAGTGACCATTTACAGGGAAAAGAAAATAATGGTTAAGGCAGTTGATGTTTTATTTTGTGAGAAAACAAGGAGAACTTCTTTAAAAGTTATTTCGCAGACAAAGGGCAGATTTCGTGAAGGACAGAATGGCAGATTTAAGTTCTGCCCTTTCAGAGAACTCAGCATTGTCTGTTAGTCTCACAACAACCCTGTGAGGTAGAAAAGGGTGAGAGATAATGATTAGCCCTCAAATACCCAGTGAGATACACAACAGATGGACAATTATAACTTGAAAAGCATTTGAATGTCACAGCACAATCCTATGTATACTGACTCAGAAGTAAGTTTCAGTGGAGCTTACTCCCAAGTAAGTGGATAATGTGTTTGTTGTATCAATGTTAGTTCTACTTAACGTAGAGCAATTGAAATGAATGGGACTTAAGTTAGACTAACATTGGATACAAGCCAATTAGCCCTACTTCTGAATAACCAAGGGGAGGAGAGCTTCCACTAAGTCAAAAAAAGGAGAGAGAAACGTTTCTCTGAATGCTGAATGCTTTATTATTATATGCCCAACGCGTTTAGGCCTGTAAGGTTTTATTTAGAAGGCCTTCATTAGGGGGTTAATAAGATACGTCTGCAGAAGTTTTTTTAACAAAATGATAGTCGCCAGTGAATATCACAAGAGACTATCATGTTGTTAAGAAACTTCTGCAGACGTATCTTATCAACCCCCTGATGAAGGCCTTCTAAATAAAACCTTACAGGCTGAAACGCATTGGGCGTATAATAATAAAGCATTCAGCATTCAGAGAAACGCTTCTCCTTTTTCTACTTCTGAATGAACCTGTGTAGGATTGCGCTGTTAAAAATATTTTAATTCCTTCATTTTATTGATCAGCCATTTCAAAATTTATTGTGAAGTTGCATATGCCTTTTACAACAAAATTTATTGTAAAGCTTTTCTATATCTGCAATTGATAAGGGATTTTCCAGGAAGATGTTTTGCAATTCTTGTTTTGTCATTTATTGACCACATGTTTTACTGTTGGAAACATTTGCTTAAGTCATCCCATTTCCCTTTTGTGTCACATCTTTTATATTGCAAGCCTGTGGGCAGGTATTGTCTTGTTTTTACTAATGGGTTTGGAAATCATTTTGGCTGAAGAGTAGAGTTAAAAGGCCAAAATAAATAAGTTTTTGACTCCAGGATTCCAGCTATTGTTAAAATACAGACTTCTGACTGTACTGCAATTTTACTGTAAGGTAGTTAGTATGTGTCTTTTGTAGGTGTAACTGATAGATATCAGTGGCATGGTAATGGTGGAAAGCAACCAGAGAAAGATACAAATGCAATGAGAGGGAGGGAGTTGGATTTCCTGCAGGGTCTCATTTAGAAATACATGGTGCTGTGATGTCCAGAATTTGAAGCAAAACAAATTCAGGATATATGAAATTGGTTAGGAGCATAAGTCTGATCCCTCTGTATTTTTTTATTTGCTCACTGTTGTGATTTTATTGGGCATCATTTATTAAAGGTTTCAGGGATCGGTATGTTATGCTTCTATATGCCAAGGTTCATACTGTAGTACAAACAAGTACATACAAAGTTGTTACTATATACATTTGGCTATATTAGGATATATTTTTTTAACTAAATCTCATGCCACATCAATTTTCCAGAAGAGGTATCAGAACCAAAAATATGTAGAAATTGCTGACGTATTCAAAGCCAAGAAAGGGTGCTTCATTAGACTTTAGTATGATCGTTGGTAATTTATGGATGGTAATGGTCACTAATGGTGCAATGCTATACATGTCTACTCAGAAAGAAGTCGGTGTGCGACCTCGGTGAGGGAAGCCAGGATGAAATTGGGTTTGTTCCAGTTGTCCACCCCTGAGGATTGTAGCCTAAGAAGCTGTTTCAAACATCAGCATGTGAGACACACCAATCTATATGCACTGGCATTGAAACTAGGTTTGCCTTGCAGAGTATGTGTGAGAAGAGCTGAAAGCAGGTGTTTTGGATTTTGCTAGCAAAGACACCTGATTGTAGTGAGGGTGAGAAGAAGGTATTGCTGTAGGATTAGCACTGTGAGCCTAGATGCAACTATTTTTAGTTTACTTTCCATGCACGTTTTTAATATTTAAGTATGGATCTCTTGAGATGAAAGGAACAACTTATCAGACTCTAACTTTGCATAGCTTTGAATATCGAACTTGAAAACAGTTGCATCTGCTTACGAACAGTGACTCGGCCTTTTGGAACCATTTATCTGGATTCAGGCTTGTAGCAACAAACAGAACCATTTTTATCTTGCCATCAAGTAGAAGCCATTTATCACACAGCCATTTTTAAAACTTAAGGGCCAGAAACAGATTGCAAAGAATCCATTTTTAGTAATGACCTTTAAAGAATGTGGTTAGATACAACGCCCAAGTACTCTTACTGCTGAAGAAGCAAATTGATTTATTTCATTGCGTATGCGCTGTATGTGCTTTGAAAAGCAATTTACTGATGATCCTGGTACTACATATGGACAAATCAGCAGTAGCTAAAATAGATGCAGTGGCTCACCTGAACCTTTTGCCCTCATACTACTGAAAGACACACTGCATTTTAGAAGTAAAATTCCAATCAAACCTATCAAATTTAAGGAAAGTACTTAAGTGGCACCTATAAACTTTAACAGCCAGTTACAGTGCAATCCTATGCATGTCTACTCAGAAGTAAGTCTTACTGTGTTCAGTGGGATTTACTCCCAGGTAAGTTTATAGGACTGCAGCCTTAGTTACCCTTTAAATATCCATAATGAGACTAGGGACAATATCCAACAGTGTCACTGCATGAACTTAAATAGTGCTAGCAGAGCTTTGCTGAATCTTTCCATTGCATGACTGGTTGCACATCCATACTTGCACTAACATTAACCTAGAGAGATTTATCACTGCTATTTTGCCATTTTTAATATTATTGTGATTTTAAGGTTGTCTATATTTTTGCTCTGTGTTTATTTTAATATTTTGTATTGTTAGTTATCTTGTGTTCCAGAATTGGAAAAAGAGCAGGATATAAAAATATTGAATGAACAAATGAATTTTAAAAATATTTCCCCTTAAGGGCTATAAACAGTCCAATGTTACACATGCCTACTCAGAAATAAGTCAATACGGCTTGGTCACACTCCCTCATGCTGGTATCCTAACAGCAGAATTGGGAGAACATATGATACAAAGTTAACTATTTTCAGAAGTCTAGTGTGTGTTTTCTTGAGTGGTGGTCAATTTAGATTTCATATATTGGTTTTCCAGCCTCGTGGCTGCTAGGAAGTACATGAGGAAACCAGTAGGTGGCACTCCGCTGTCCATGTCATAGAACAAATGTCTTCACCAAACGTCTTCACATTTTTAAGTGACATTTCAAGAAACACCAGATAAAGGACCCTAATTGGACTAGAGCACCCCAGAAAATTAGCAATTATCATCCTTGCTTATTTTGAGGGATTTTGATTTGCTAATAGTCTCATTTGCTTCCTATTTCACTAGTGTACAGATAGGTAGCAACTATTCTATAACTTTTGTACAATTCTGGTGTTGGTGTTGCAGACCACATTGTGCCACTGAAAGAGGAGGACTTATTGATTAGGAAAGCATCTTGTGTCACAAAACTGGCTTGAGGTCTGTCCAATATAGGGCTTCTGTAAGTTAAGTGGTGCCATTAATAAATGCTGAGGAACTTTGCAATTGTTATTGAGGGCTATCAAGCAGTCATTATGGACAAATATGGGGGCTATCTACATGCAGAGAAAGCCCCACAGTGGCTGTGGATCTGCGCCCTGTCAGTTAGACGACGCAAGTGCAAGGTTCGCAGCCACCGCATGGCATCCCCGTATTACTGCGATTTGAAAAAGTCAAGAATTTACCCTGATTTTTTCAAAGGGAACAACGTCTACATGGCTCTTCCGCCATGTAACATCGCTCTACAGCCAATCCGGGACTATTCTAGGAGTGGAGCTTGGTGGAAGACAATCAGCAATTGGCCACCTTCCACCAGGAAGAGGGTGGGGGCAGCTCTAGGACCTGGATGGCCACTCAGAAACCCTGCGCTCCCTCCTCGGCATCGGGATTTCCCAACGCCGCCCCAGGAGAGGGAAAGCATGGGGTTGAGGAGGGAGGTGGTACCAACCTGGCACTGTGATGACAGTCCCCGGAGACACACTCTTCACATTCAGTCACTCTCACACTGCTACATTGCATCAGATTGATTGATGAGCTGGCATCACATCACAAAATGGTTGCTAGCTACTTTGTGGGCAACAGCATAAAATGAATGTCACAATGCATCGCTACATGAACATGAGCATTTCTCCCCCATTGGATTCTTTAGAATGTAAGATTTTCAGTTTTAACTGCTAAAGAGTATAATACAAATACACCAAATACTAGAGTAGTTTTCTCTAGGTGTAGAGAAAAGAACAGCATGCCAACTGCTATAACTTGGTAATGTGCAATGCTTTAGGGCCTACTTAGGCAGAAAAGAGGCACCTCTAAAATATTTTTGCCAATTGCAAACAAAATGGTTCACAGGAAGCCCTTCCCAAAGGTGAAAACTACGTTGCCCGCTGGTCCCATAAGGAAGGATAATACTTCGGGAGCTACTTGCTAAGCTCTGGGATGAATGCCAATGCAGGCATGGCTGCTGAGGAGGGTGAGAATCACATCTCACATTGCTGAAAATAAATATCACATGACACCTTCAACTCAGTAGTTAATGCATGATGATGCTTAATTGCGCTGGTAATTCAGCGATATCTGAATACTTCAAATACATAATTCAGGAGCTTCCTTGACTTATTTATACTAAAGATGTTGGGTATGTGCCTGAAACATTCAGTCTCAGACATTCCCCCCACCCCCAGATGGGAGAATATAGATAGATGATAGATAGATTTAAAACATTTCAATCCCACCAGGTCTTCAGCATAGCTTGAAATATACAAGGGTCTGTGTTAATAGCTGTAGAGCATCAAATCATAATCAACCTAGCACCCTCCAGATATGTTGGACTACAACTTCCATCATCTTCTGCCAGCATAGATTGAAGTCCAACACCTTTGGAGGGCATCCAGTTAGGGAAAGTTGCTTGTTTACAAAGCCAAGATAAGTTCCAGAGAGCCTGGTCCAGGTCAAGAATCCTGAAAATTGTTCTCCTAGGATGGTTTGCCAAAAGGCATTGAGTTCTGATGGGAGATCACAAAAGAGAGGGAGTTCAGAACAAAAATGAATTTTGGATCAATGTTTTTGCAATCTTTTTTCTATGATCTCTAAGTGAACTAGTGTAATGCCCATGTTGCCATGGGTACTAGTAGTTCTGCTCCTTTCCTGCTTTTTTGTCCCTCAGTCCCCTCACCCTATGAATAATGCAAACGGCTCATTCATAGTGAACCCCCCCTCTAAAATTTGAATGTGGTGTGGCCCCACCCCCTCTCTCCTGATTGACTGCCTCTGTCCCCTTCCCCCTCCACACTGGTGGCGATAGCCTAACTATGTGGCTGTGCCCGGGGGCCCTTCACGCCATACTGATTGGCCAAGCAAGGCTGTCTGTCATCCCGCTGGCAGACTGCCCTGCCTATTTGGCGCACAGGAAATTAACTGCTATTAAAGCTCAAGCTCTGAAGTTTTTTGAACTTCTTAACAGAAAACCAGCATTTACCTTCCATTGATTAACAAGTGACCCCTGGCATCTTTTGAGGGGCTTAAAAAGTAATTTCACATTGGTTGTGACTACCAAACCTAATATAATTCCTTAAACACACACGCATGCACACACACACACGGAGCGAGAGAGAGATTGATCAAGAAGCATTTTAAAACCAAACAGTACTTTCAGTCAAAGGTTTGGAAAGAAAGTGATAAAGTGTTGTGTCAAGGATCATGTTCTTCTATGGCACAGAAGTTAGAAACTATACATTTTACTATGTTCTACGATCATGATTTTGTGCCTGATCTTTTCAAAACGGGTGAAAAATAATTTTCAGTCTGATTTACTGCAAGACATGGCCAATGAGAGGGAACTTGTTGCAATTTCCAGGTTCAGTCACTGTTGTGAAGATTGAATTCCACAGCAGGAATAGCGCTTATAATAAAATAAAATGTTGCTAAGCAAACAAGGACTCTTCCCTGCTTGGATTTTATCAGTCTGTGAGTTAATGTATGGCCTTGACAGAATTAAGAAATAAGGGAACAGCTGCTCACCCTTGCCTCTTAGATATCACCGCTGCCTCCCCCCTTTGCCTCCTTTCCCCTCTTCTCTGTATCTGTAACTGTCTGCGTGGGTGTTCTTTTCCTTGAAGTTGGTAATGAATTGGAACTTGCAGCAGGTGTGCAATGAGTATAGCACAATGGCAATGGGGAATGAAGGAACAAGATGAGACAGGCATGCATAACCTATGAAACAGCCAGTCAAGCCCAGAGCACCAGAGGCTAAGAATATAGCTTGCCAACGTGCCTGAATTTGTAGTTCCAGAAAGACACCACAAAGACAAAGTTTATGAAGACTCTGGCAGTCAGCAAAACAGTGTAAGCCTGTACCAAGCATACAACATATATAAAGGAGATTTCAACCAGTCATTACAAAGATGGCACAACATGCATCTAAAACTAAGTGCTACATCTTGGAAGTTTCTACATCACACATACATGCTTTCTTTAATGTACTATCTATGTTTTGGATCCCCATCATAACCTTCTACACATGGAAAAGGCTTCCTTTCATCCCTTGAAGGCCTCTGATCCTGCAGTAAGATCCTACAGGCAGAAAAGAAGTGATTTTTTTCAGATTCACCTCTCTCTCTGCAGCCCCCTAAAACTATGCTCTGTGAGTGAATTATTATCATAGACAAGCAAGAGTATATGAAAGTGAAATGTAAGCAGAAAACGTCATCAAAGGTGCAATCTTATACATGTTTAGACCAAAAAAGCCCTACAACTCTTAGTATTCCCCAGCTAACCTTTTTTGTCTACATAAGGATTGCTCCCTAAATCAATCATCTACACATCTCCCTCCAAACTGTTTTTAAACCACCATACAGCTCCAGAGTGTTGGAGGAGCCTTTGGAACAGCGGGGGCTTCAGGAGGAAGGGGGAAATCAGCAAACCTAGTCTCCTCCTCTTCCACCAGCAGGAACAAAGAATGGATCCAGCCATCAAACCAGTATTTGATTAAAGGACAACTCTAGAACTTCCTGAGCATTTGTGACTTTTTTTTGTGCTGATACGATAGAGAATACATGAGATAACACAAACAACACTGACATGTCTGTCTTTATTTGAAAGTTATGTAGACAATGTGCTATTTATAAATAAAAAAGTATGGGAGTATCATATGAGAGATCCAAGTCCAAACAACCCAGTTCAGGTGTCCAGACTAAATCTTAGAAGTATTTCCAGATATACTTGTGGATTTAGATCCCATTAACTGCTGCCATTTGCTAAATTTCACTGCCCCCTACTCTGTATTTTTAAAAAAGAAATCAATCTATGCAATTCCCATAAATATCTTTAAAATATGTATCCTTCCAAGAGTACTCTGGGAATGGGGAAAGCACAGGAATAGTAATCACGGATACTAATTGGTGACCAGAACAGGCACAACAAACTGTATATTTCTATTGCAAGGGTGCTATCCCTGCAGCTGGAAGTAATTTTTGACTTTCTCCCTGATATTTCTTGAAGGTCTACAGCAACCTGCAAATCCAGTTCGACTGGAGAATATGGTGTGGCAGAAAAGGTGTATACTTTGCAGGCAATGTCACTCTACAATGTCAGTTTCAAGAGCTATAATCTATAACTCAACATTAGTTACTCTCAGGCAGGGAGTTTAACTTAACATTAGTTACTCTCAGGCAGGGAGTTTTAAATATGAGAAAGCTATCAAATGTTCTGCATCCACACTCCTGCTGCACATTCTGAAGTTTGTAAAATACTTCTAAATACATAGATCAGCCTTCAGTGTCCCCATACTAACCCATTACTTCTCCCCTTAGTAGAGCACATGCTTTGCTTGCAGAAGGTCCCAGGTTCAATCCCAACATCTCAAGATAGGGCAGGAAAAACTCATGCCTGAAATTCTGGATAGCCATTGCTGTGAGTCAGTGTTGACAATACTGGGCTAGATAGATTAATGGTCTGACTCCTTGAAAGGCAGCTGCCTATGTTCCTTTTTTTTTTTTTTTGCCCTACTTCTTCTAGAGGCATATTGCTTGAAACAGGTATTGAAGTAGGTTTACAAACTCGATAGATTCCATCTAGGCATAAAAAATACCGTACTCCATACTTCCCTCTATAGTGAACTCTCTTTAACAGCATGCTTAAAATCTTTCACCACTATTCAGCATTTAAACTAAGAAAATTCACACACCAGTGTGATATAGTTGTATTGCAAAGAACTGAGTGTTCACAAAGTGAATGTACACGTGAAGACATAAAGGAGCTCACAGTGCATCCCCCAGCATAAGGCAAGCTCAGCTTCCTCCTGTCCTTGCATCTAATAGCGTGTATATGAGAGTCAAAAGATGGCTTATCTGAGGTACGCCCCTTTCTGTATGCATTAGATGGGCTGCCTGTTTTGTTTTTAAAGCTCAATATACATCTATCTACTCTTGAAGACATCACAGGATGCCTATCAGTCAGCACTGTGAATGGCCAGTTTCTGCTGCATACTTCGGAGATTTTTTTCCTAAGTTCAACTCTTGAAAATGTCACCATTACTAGATAGATACCCAAACTGCAGCAGGAGATAGAAAATAGGGCCATTCTATGAGCTCTGTTGAAAAACTAGCTCCATTGGATTCCTCCCATCCCTAAACTGCTTTCCGATGATCATTACTATTTAACAACTGGTGCCTGAGTTTGCTTTTTTCCCCACCTCCTTGCCTTTTATTTTGCCTTTTGGATTTTAAGCCTGCAGCAGGGACTGTCTTGGGTTTCCTGATCATGTGTAAGTCACTCTGGGAGCCTTTTTATCTGAACAGCAGGGTGGGAAAAAAAACCTTTAAATAAATAAATCTGTCTTCATCCAGACTGAAGTATATTCAAAATGTAAACTTCTAGAATTTTTCCATGTGGCAAATGTCATGTCAAATTCAAAATGCACTCAGAACAGCATAAAGCACGAGCAGTTTTTCATGTGGAGACTTACTGATTTTTGTATTATTAGGGCACAGGGAGGAAAACTACTTTTCAATGTCTAAGTAAGTTAAGAATGTTCTTTACTATTGGTCTGTCCTTTGATGCAGGATGCAAGAGAAAAGTATATTTATAGATGTGTGATAAATGGTCCACCTTTCAAAAGATAAATTTGCTTTTTAATAATGGTTCCAAGATAATGAAAAGAGATGTCTCTTGTCTTTATTGGTGATAGTTAAGGCACGAACAGAATTTATTAAGATAAATATGGTTACAACTTGATGGTGTCACAAATGCCTGAATGTTCTCAAAGCAATTTGTCATCCGATCTTATTTTAATTTACATCTCTGAAGGTTTTTTTTTTTCTAATGGCTAACCATTAAAAACACTGGCTGTCATTTTCAAGTCATATTTAATTGAGCAAGTTTATACAATTATACCAGGTCCCATCTGGATAAGAATGGAGTACAGATAGCTACTGCCTCATTTATCTCAAAGTAAGGACTCAGAGGCAAAGAAAATACCCCATTCGGACATTAAATATCTCAATCTACTTATCCTCTTTCCTCCCCTTTATAACTTGCTCCCACTTTCATGCCTTCTCTGTAGTGATGGCTAGAGTGTGTAGGTCATCAGAGAAAACAACCTCTGCCAGCTCTTTTCCAGTTCCATCAAAACTTCTTCTTGTATTTCCTTAAGTTAGCACTTTTCATTTCCTCTTTTTATCCCTTTTGCCATTTTCCCATAAAGAACCAACAATCCAGGCTGTCTATTATGCAATATTAGTGTCACCAACATGTTGCTTTAGAATGTTCACTTATTATACATGTTCTATTATACTATAGAAAGCTCTCTACATTGAATGTTGCACAGAAATCAAGTGCCTGCTATATGAAAGAGTGCATTTAAAGGCATTTTGTGTTTTGCAATTTGCCTTTTCACTTCAATACTACTGTTAGTGGGAACTTGTAGTTGGATTTAACTACCATTTGAAAATGAAGACAACATTTGCATGGATAGTGTCTTAAAACCAGTCTGTTGGCATATCGTCTTTGTAGTATCAGTTAGCCTCCTACACTTTTTCTTAACGTTTAATGCCAAATTAAAAGTGTTAGCATCTGTGGTTTATGTAAAACCTCAGTAAAATCACAAATGTAACATTACAGAAAATAGATCTATTTGCAAACAAACTAGATGAATCAAAAATACATTGAAGCATATTTTACATTGTCTGTAATTAAACTCACCAATATACAGTTATGCTACTTCAAAGATTTTTCACCAGCACAAGAGAAATTTCATATTGATTACAACTTTACCCCAATTCATCCCTGTTTCTATGTGAAGATGAGCTGTCTGCAAGCTCAGCAATCCAACTCTAGATTGTGTCTGTTACATGGTCAAGCAAGAACTGTATTCCTGATGACTAAAGTTAAACTGCAGGCTATTACCATCCTCAGGGTTAAAAACAAAGGAACAACAACACCCATCACAAAAACACAGAACTACTTGGAATGCAAGAATACCATTTGTTCAATATGCCAGAATAAAACCACAGCTATTAATTACAGACACTGGCAAAAACAAGTATTCTTATGTTCTAAATATTAGATTTTAAATTCAATAAATTAAATCTTTAAACTGTAGGCATCAATAATTAGGTCTTATTAGATCTCATGGCAGTGCTAACAGAAGCAGCACACATGCTTTCAAAAGTCAATATTTTATTGTTTTAATGTTAAAAAAAAGTTTGATTTTATAGTCATTCACCTGAGACTAAACACAGTGTTCTCACTTCCCCAACACCCTTCAAAAGCACAGGTTGCACACCTTACAAAAGAAATACAATGCAAGACTTCAGAATCCTACTATACAGGAATAATGTAGATGTGAAGTGTTAAGATCCATTGCTTTGTTTGATGAATACAGTGGTGGTCTGTCACAGATTAATATTTTAGTTTCCTGTTTCCTACTCCCCTAATTGCTAGATCATTGGGAATAAATGGAAATCAAGTATCCAAACTTGTAAAAGTACTGATTCAAATAATTCAAGTGAGAATTCCATTCTATTACAAAAGAAGTGATGTCAAATCACTACTATTCTTTCAGTCCACTTTGTCTGCATGAACTGCAGCTGCTATATGAAGAGTAGTTTTAACAGCCTGTTGACTCCTCATGCTTCTATAACAGTTGCAGAAACACACATTCCAGCCCAGAGTTATAAAAGTGCCTTGTGGAGAATCCTTTAGGTCACAGCTTGTTTGAATAAAATGCAGGGAAGTCAATACCTTGACGTCACCCTCTTGGCCAAAATCCCCATGCTGCTCCAGGCAACAACAAAGCGATGACTACAGAGGAGAAGAGATTCACTGCATTGTTATCTAGGATCGGTTTTCCAGATATGTGCTTTACATCTTCTGTCTGATGGCTGACAACCATTCCAGTACGTGTATCGAAACCTGCGGGAAATAAATACAACAAAGATATAGTTAGCTGGGGAGGACGGTCTCCTCCAATAATTAGGATGTGTGTCAATCAAATGAATGTCTACAAATACCCACTATTGTCAATAAGACACACAACATTGCTTTCAATATAATCACTGACATTTAAACACTCAAAATGCAGAATCTATTCTACATTTTAAATCGATTTTCATCAGCAGCTAGTAATGATTCAGGAATTACAGCTGCAATCCTATAAACACTTACCTGGGAATAAGCCCCATCTAACTCAATGGCCCAAACAATTGGCTACATGGCCATTCTGCTTCCAGCAAGCAAAATGTTATTCCTTTTTTGTATTAAAAATAATTTCTAGCGGTGGGAGGAACAACATCCTCCTAGTCATTCAGTTTGGTTGCTTATATTTCCATTTCTGTTTGCCAAACCAAAGGGTTTACAAGAGCACAATCCCCCATTTTCTGAATCTTGTTGGTAGGAATGGAAAAGATATTCCCATTGCTTAGGTACTAGACATGGACCAACATTTTTTTTTCCAGCACTACTGCTATGACCCACATTCAACTTGAAATTCCAATGGTGCCACAATATAAACAAACACAAAAAGCAGATTCCCAAGATATTTCAGGTAATCTGAAATTTAAATATACTTTAAGTCACTGTGAAGCTTTGGAGTAGGCCTATCTTATCATTATAGAAAACTATCCTTCTCCAATAATATAACACCAATTTTATACTAACTTTAAATTTTAAAAAAACTTACCACTGTACTGCATGGTTGCTCCTAAATAAGAATCAATTATAGATCCTAGTAAACCAGCAAATCCACCAAACACAACAATGGGCCATTGTGGAGCAGATATATCCAGATCATTCACAAAAATCAACTGGGAAATGAAGTAAGCTACACCTACTAATGTGCCACCAAGCAGACTTGAGATTAGGCCCACTAAAGTAACACCACCATTGGTACCTAAAAGAAATGTTAAAAATCAAACAGAATTGGCATTATAATCTATTCAGTACATGCATTCAACAGGGCAGAGAGAAAATTAGCAGTACATTTATTACACACATTTGAGCGATGAGAAGAAATCTCGCTTTATTTTGAAAGAAGAAACATGGGTTTAGACTACATCCATCCTTACTATTTTTGCAACATAGGATATTAGTGTTAGAAAAGGACTTGCGGTGGGGATTATGGGATTTCTGGTGGGGATTATGGCGGATTGAAAGCTCAGTTTTTTAGCGGAACAACGAAACCATTTGTAAACCGACTGAGAGGGCTCTCTCAGTCAGGAAAGTCTACCCTAGATGAAAGGGAAGATGAAGTGAAACCTATAAACAGTTCATTAACCCTCTGCGTGGCGCAGCCGTCGAGATCTAATCTATCTGGCAGAACCGCTGGAGGCGTGAGAGTTTTGTGGGGTAATTATCCCTCTTGACCATTTTGGAGCCTCTTAGGGGGCAGAAGGTTCATCAGTCCTCAGCTCCGAAAAGCTTTATAGATGAAATTTACTTATTAACACAGAGATCTTCCTCACAACAGAAACAAAGGAAACAAAACCTCTTGCGTCATCATCCGGGTGAGTCATCTCACAACAAAGAGAGCTTTGGAAGGAATCACAGATGTCAATATTTTTGGATAAAGAGTTTATCCAATTAGTTTCCGGGCGAAGTATAAAGTGTTGGTCATTACCTTTAAAGCCCTACATGGTTTGGGTCCAGGTTACCTGCGGGATCGCCTTCTCCCGTACAATCCGCCCCGCACGCTCAGGTCCTCTGGGAAGAACTTACTGCGGTCGGCCAAGACTAGGCTGACAACTGTTACCCAGAGGACCTTCTCTTCTGCCGCTCCCAGACTGTGGAATGACCTGCCGGAGGAGACTCGTCAACTTAACAGTCTTTTAGAATTTAAGAAAGCTATAAAGACTGTTCTCTTCCGGCAGGCATATCCAGTGTAATTTTTAGAATGTTTTTAGGATGTTTTAGGATGTTTTAATGATGTTTTAGGATGTTTTAATGCAGTTTTAATAATATTTGTCATGTTTTAATTAGTTTTATGTATTTTATCATGCTGTTGTTCCCCGCCTCGATCTAGATGGAGAGGCGGGTAAGAAATAAATCGTTATTATTATTATTATTATTATTATAAGAGTTAAAATGATTTTTTAATCTTTTCTTGGGACGAAAGTGCAACTGAGGTTTGGGAGACAGAGAACTGCCTCTTCCGCTCTGATCGTAACAGGAGCTCCAGTTAAGGCTGCCATAGAGATATAATGCCATAGAGATACAATGGCTTTTAATGGGAAATACTAGGGGGGGAAAACAACTTTGTCGAAAAAATGGCTGGAATTGAGCAAATACAAATGTGTTTTCAACAAATGTGTAACAAATTGGATCAGATTGCAGCTAAATGCGATCAGTGTGAAATCAATCTTGGAAATAAAATGGAATTACTGGGAAAAATTATGGATGATGAACCCACAGAAATAGAATGAGAAAAGATTCAAGAAGGAAAAAAATGGACATTACTATAATACAAATGATTAATGATGCCAAAGGCGATGCTGATACCAAAGGCAAAGGGGATGGTGGGGAAATGATTGCTCTGAAATAAATGTGCAACGGAGTACTGGGTGAAAAGAAAGTCCCTGTGTCACTGACAGCAAGTTGGAAGCAGAGGAAGATTATCTTCAGGCGAGAGGCCCCGAGAGGTGGGTTTTTTGTCTTCAGAAGGAAGAGTTATGAGCTGTGTCATATGCAAAATATAAAGCAGAAGAAGAGGATTCTCCGAAGGGGCACCCTGGAGGGTGTGAGCCTTGTTGTCAAGGGGCAGAGATGTAAGTGGAGCCCGGTGCGAAAACCAAAAGAATTGGCTGAAAAACTTTAAAAAGAAGTCCCTTTCGAAACTGGTTAAAATATACATAGATGCCTCGTGACTCTGCTGGATATGTGAAGAACAAGGACACTCAACTAAGGATTGGAGACTCGTATATATAAAAAAGAAATATGGGATTGAAGCTGTAATATTTTTTTATTATTTAATGGATGATCAGCTGGAAAGAAACTGTGGAATCTTAAATGTATACACATAAAAATAGAATAAACCTAATGTTACTTAAAAAGACGACTGGATGCTGGAGTTATTGGAACGGGGGAGAGGGGTGGGGGTTGAAGAAACTAATGATGCTAATAATGAAAGAAAATATAATATCTATGTTTAAATCTCTTATAAAATGAGCTGTTTATCTGTAGATTCAATCAATAAGAA
Source organism: Anniella stebbinsi (assembly GCA_029215795.1). NCBI lineage: Eukaryota > Metazoa > Chordata > Lepidosauria > Squamata > Anniellidae > Anniella > Anniella stebbinsi. Next base: position 56,380,679 of record JARDYH010000003.1, read on the forward strand.
AAGGTTTACATTAAAAAAGAGGGAAAACCTATTTACCTTTTTTTAGCAAGAGAAAAAAATTGTTACTCGCTTCTGTTGTGGAGAAAATTGGAAGTCTATCTTAACTTTGTTTGTATACTCTCTCACTATTTCTTTCTTTGTGTTTTTTCTTCTCTTTTTTCTTATTTTGTAATTAATGTATAATTCATAGTTTTATAGTTTGTGTTTTAAAAATATAAAAAAAAATCTCAAGGAAAGAACAAGGATAATTTGAGCCTTCTTTAAATGACATTTAAATAATCATGTCTTAAGAGTCCACAGCAAAAACATAGGACAAGTGTAGATATAACATTCCCAACCAAATAACCATGATGAAGATATGAAGGTGGCCACAGGCTTGCAAGCTCCCTCCACACACATTTCCCCTATGCTTTTGTTTGTCAGTGTTAACCCCAATGTAGTATTATGTCTGCATTAATGCTCATACTAATTATGGTCAGCAAGCTTGATTCAAACCCTGGTTAAAAGCTAACCATGGTTAGCATTGTCAGTGTAAGCATAATGGTATACCATGGTTACCACTGAAAAAGGAATGGACAGAGAAATTTACATGGAAGAAGGAAGGAGAAAGAAGGCAAAATCAACAAGCCACTCTTGATCTGTTACCATGGTTATGAAATTAGGAATGTTAAGTCTTCAACAGCCCATTAAAATAAACGGTAATGGCAGTATTTAGCTTCATCATATACAAAGTGTGGTTATACCCTGAAAGATCTGATCATAATAAAAGCAAGGGTGGGCAATTTGTTAGCACAGATCACGATTACCAGAATATAACTATGAGAATTCAGCGCAAGTCCATAAAAAGAACTGAACACAAGGAAAATTATCTTGAAAGACTTAAGATGAAATTGAGGGAGTGCTCCCTGTATACAAAGCATGCCACTTTTTGATTGAACAATCCTGTGCAAATCTTGTGTATATTTTTTCAAAAGTAAGTCCCACTGAGTTCAATGGGGCTTACTTGCAGACAAATAGGAACATAAGTTGTCTTATACTAAGTCAGACTCTTGGTCCATCTAGCCCAATACAGTCGACACGGACTGGCAGCAGCTATCTAGGCTCTCAGGCAGGAATTCTTTCCTAACCCTACCAGGAGAGGCAGGGGATTGAACCTGGGACCTTCTGCATGCAAAACAGCTGCTCGATTACTGAGCTACGGCCTCTCTTCCTAATACAGGATTGCAGCCGTAAGCATATTTGTTAGAAGGTAAGGAGAATTAAGTGAGTACTGCAGAATCTATATTGATGTCAACATTAATTTATTGTCTAGGTGACTAGACCATTAGACAAAAAGTTCAGCTACTCAGTCAAAGCTCTTCTCTCAGCTGTGATCACAACAAAATGGTTATTAGCCTCTGCAAACACTGCATTATTCAGGTGTCAGCCAAGATTAAGAAGCAATATACTCTGTTTCAGAAAAGCAGACATTTCAAATATTGTGCTTTTCTATATATAAAAGAATAAAATTCTAAACATTTCCCTGTCCTAGAAGACAGAATATTCTAATAAAGTGAATGGGTACATCTACAAATTTGCATAAAATCATACCACCAATGACACAAAAATACCCACAACCTGCCATAACTCCTTCCATTATTTTTAGACAGTCTCCCAAGTTAAGTTGTGGTATCACTGAAACAAATGCAAGGGAATTTGATGACAGTGAGCAGACTTAACACAAAGCAGTCTTTTCAGGCCAAATTTAAGGCTACAAGAGCTGCACACAATGTAGAACTACAAAGTATCGCAGGCCACAGAAAGGAACAGAAAGGAATTTAATAGACTGCCTACTGCCCAATCATTATATATATATATATATATATATATGTATATATATATGGCAAAAGCAGAAATTGTCTTACCTATTGGAACCTTTCTCCAGGTGGTTATCAACCGGGGTTCATGACTCATCGCAGTGCCAATCTCTGAAGCCCATGTGTCCCCAGCACAGCAGGCCAAAGCACCCAGTAGTGACAGGCACATCCAGGATGCAGTATACTGTTTGGAGAAGTCTATTGGAATTTCACCTGGTCCATTTTCAATCATATATAACAGAGCCAATTCTGCAGGTACACCACCATTGCAGAAAACTTGCACCCAATTTCTTTGCCCACCTATGTACAAATAGAGAGGTCACAAATTCTTAAGAGAAATCTGGCACATAGTACTACCCCTAAAAATATGCAGTAAAATTAGTGATTCTTTGAAACGAAGAGGGTGGGGAAAAAAACCCATTGGTTTAGATCCAGAGATCCTTCCGAGGCGAGAAGGAGCTGACTTTCCCATCCTCTCTACTAGCCAGACCCCACAGCCCCTAATGCCTGATTTTTTACCCTCCCCCTCAGTCCCCAACCCCCTCAGCAGGGTATGAGGGCTGGCAAAGAGAGGAGGGGATTGGAAAGTCAGGTTTTACCTGCCCCTGTAGCGGAATTGGATCGCTGGATCTAATCCATAGTGTAGACTTCATTCTTTGGACATCCTTACTGCTTTAACGAAAGCCAAAATTCAACTGTCAATTATCATAAAAAAACCCTTTAGGTCTTACCTTCTTTGTATTCAAAATCTATTCGCTTCTTTACTTCGCCTTTCCACTTGGTTAATTTGGAGGAAGTAATGAAAAACATGAGCATGGCAGTGAAAAAGCTGTAATTTGCAACAGTGAGGATAAATCCAACTATTAAACCTGAGAGGGGGGAGGGGGGAAATGACAAGTTACTTTGTCCCATAATTTATTGCAAGGCAATTAAATCACACGTTCTTGATCTTGAAAAAAGGGTTCAAAATCAGCCAAGAATAAGCAGACAAGACAATGATATTATAATTCTTTCTAAGAATATGCAGGTTAAATCATTCAAAGAAGGTGGCGGAGGAATCCAGAGATATATGCTGTTAGAAAAAACTAACATTGAGCTACGAAGCTGGTGAGATAGGAATGTGTGCTATAAAATAAAGCTAAATATTCTCACATACAAGTGTAAACTACAACAAAAATGAAGGCCAGCCATGCTTTCTTTCAAGATATTGCATCCCATTCTCCCTTCTCCCTGTTTTTTTGTCTTTCTCTCCCACAACACACTCAGAATACTGTGACTACTGAACATGCTCAGTCCTCATTGGATGTTTTGGGTGGTTTTGTTTGTTTGTTTTTGCTCCTTTAGTTTCTTTTCCTAACGACTCTTTTCTTCTACTCCTGCAAACCTTGTGATTCAGCCAAGAATGAACATCTTCCATTTTATTGCTACAGAGCCATCATAACTAGATAGATAGATGATAGATAGATAGATAGGATAGGATAGATAGGAGCAGCTGTTCCAAATTATTGCTTTCCTCTTCTCTCTCTATTCCTTTTTCCTTTTGTATTAGGAAAATAGAAACTATGTGAGTCTGTGGGCAAGGACTAGCTTATTTTTTTAATCTCTGTACAGCACTTGCAAAATGTAAGCATAAAAACTACTACTACTACTACTACTACTATTTCATTATCTTTGGGCAACAGCAGAAGACTATTCAAATATAGCAATTTATATAATCACAGACTTCTTGGATTGGACTAGATTTTCAGTTCTTTTCATGTCCTCTCTTCCGACTTCTAATTTCTAGTCTTATCTCTCTTCCTCCCACTTATGCCTCTGTGCCATAGAACATAGTGAGCACATGACTGGAAGCATCTCCCTATCTCAGTACCCATGGAATACATCCAGACCAGCATGTGTTATTTCATTTCAGTTTTGATCTGCACAAGTCTTCATACACCTCTCATCCATAAATGTCATTTCTCTTCAGTACAACAGATTTTGGTTTGTCCCCTGCCTTGTAATAAATGTTGAATTTGTGCAAATTTGCCATAAATACCTCCAACAAATTAGATCCCATTTATACTCATACACAGACACATGGCAAACTTAAAAGGCTTGGGAATCTTGAAATGGGATAATGAAATAGTCAAGATTAGCTTCTGCTAAAAAAAATTAGATGAAATTAAAGTTTTCAGGTAAGTGAGTGCACAGGACTAGTGGTGCAATTCACTCCTGGGGACAAGGGAGTCCTCCCATAAAAGGATGAGAGAATAACGGCCAAGAAAAGAGAGAGATACAGAGAGAGAGAGAGAGAGAGAGAGAGAGAGAGAGAGAGAGTAAGCACACTTTGCAGGGGGCGGGGGGAAGCATAGAAGAGGATATATTCTGGGATGCACTATAGACTGCACATTCCGCCTCACCCAAATTACTAGTAGCAGATTCCCTAGAATAGTTCCCAGGCTTCCCTTTTCTTCTCCATTAAGTCCCAATTCTTCCCAAAACTCTTTAGATGGTATTCCAGTGCCACCAAACTTTCACCTACCTCATCATTCTCAATTGCTGAACATAAACTTCTTCCTATCTTCAGCTAATACAGTCTGTAGATCTTCTTGCTAAGGACCACATCTCATCAACGTCATGTACCATAACTAGCTCACTATTGGTGTTGGCACTGAATTTGCTAATTTTGAATTTTAGTCAAGGCAATTTACCGTTTACACTAGTTAGGTTTCAGTGCCTTCAAATTAGTTGGACAATATGCATGTTATTTATGGGTGGGTAGAAGAAACATTGCATTACTTACAAAATAGCTTACACACACAAGTAAGATAAAATAACTTAAGAACATTAAAGCCAAAAGTAATACATAGTGAAGGATGGGGGGAAAGTTCAATACATCTCTAAAAATATATGCAGAACCACAATTAAGACACAAAAGCATACCTCCTATTGCTCCACCATGATCAAGGCTCTTTTTCTTAAATCCTCGAGAAGCAATTATTAGTGGAATTAAGATTGAAAAAAGCCAACGCCATGGAGAAATGGGTCGCAAAGTCCCTAAAAAGGATGTTAAAAACAGCATTTACTAGTGTCGAAAAATGTCTGAAAAGCAAGATTGCATTATATATTTCACAACGATCTTAAATTGTTTAAAAATGCTCAACTGCCTAAGAGTGACAGCTCATGGGACGTTTTTTGTGGTTATTCCACATTTTAAAATACAGATACTTTGACATTGATTTCCTTTATTTCTTTATGTACACAACTGAATTGATTTTTCCATTGGTTCAGTCTCTGCACTTGAAATATATGTCTTAGAATTCAAACCAGCATAAACAGCTGCTCCAGTTGTGCATGGGGGCATTTACGTTCCTCTCTCCAAAGGCTCCTTCTCAATGACTGGAGGTGCTCTGGAGAGGCACCCTATAAATCATAAATTAGAAGTATGTTTTGCCCCTTCACTGTGCATGAGCAGAAAAGCTTTCTGCTTCAACACAAGGTGGATGGATGGATATTATTCATAGTCTTGATTATATATTGGCAATAGAAATTGACAAGAGGAACCTACAACAAAATGTTGCAGCATAGAGAGCTCCTGTTCAAATTCTGGTCAGCCATTTCATTTTTTCAGGATACTCCATTCAATCCCCCCACCCCTCAGCTTTCTGTCCCTCCTACCACCCCAAAAGACACCAAGCATGCTTAATCCTGACTGGGCTGTTTGGATTTTTCTTTCTAACCCTAAGGGGAAAACATTTTATAACCCTCAGTTTTAATCCAGGCCATTTGGATACATAATGATTTATGTATTTGTTACATTTATATCCCATCATTTCCTCCAAGAAGCCAAAGATGACATACATGATTCTCCTCTCCATTTTATTCTCACAGGAACTCTGTGAGGTAGGTTTGGGTAGCCCAAATTCACCAAGTGAGCTTTATGGCTGAGTGGGGACCTGAACCCAGGTCTTTCCAGTCCCAGTCCAACATTCTAACCACTACACCACGCTGATTGGCACTCAGAATGGGTTCTCCCCAGTCCAATACTCTAAAAGGTATGTGGGGGGGGGTCTTTTTCAGGGGAGGTGTAGTAAGCTGTCACTTCTTCACAATCCCATTTCCCTCCTCAGCCAGGAAAGTGGGTAAAAGCAAGCAGGGGATGGTTTTTAAAAGAAAAGTAGAGGGCCAGGGAAGAGTCAAGCACCCACCCACCCCTGCTTTGCATGCTAGCAATGAGGAAGACTGAGAAGGCCTGATCCCCACTATTCAGGGTACAGATTGTTTTTGTGTCCAGGATGCATTGTGGCACATGGAAACTACATTCCACTAAGCCATGGAAATAGCATCCTGATCCTAAGAGAATCCCAGTCTGAATATCAATAATGGCATTTTCCCATCACTTGGATGATCCCCCAAACGGTCCAGGTATCAAGGACAGTTGTACAAGCCACATTCCATTCCAAAGCACCCAGAATTTCTCTTGGTACATAGAAACTATGTTTACCATCATACCAACAGGTCTGGGCAGTAGACTCCCAGATCTCAAACCAGGCTGCAGTCTACCTGGTGAGGCCTGGGTGTTCCATCCTGTCCCGTTCCCATCACCCTTGCTGCCTCCATGGAGTTACCCAGTGTGGATTGCATATTTTGCCATTGTTCAAGAGAAAGTCTGCTCAGAAATCTCTAGATTCTTGTGCACACTGATGGCATCATCACTATGCTCGAAGTCCCTGAGATTCATAAGCAGGCACAGATCGTTAAATGGATCTATTTTGGACTGCTGAAAACTTTGGTAAGTACAGGTACAGTCCAAAGTAGTTCTGGCAGGCCCCCGATTCCCAAATCCAGTAATCCTGAAGTCCAGCACCTTCCCTACTGGCTACACTTGTGCAAACAGTGAATGTGCAAAGGTATTTTATAGGAAGGTTGTAAGCCAATAACTGTGATACAGAGAATATAGTACAGGTGAGGAAAGGTCTCTACAAGTAAAAATGTATGAACATCCACAGAAATTAGCAGGTGTAATATTCTGCAATCCAAAACATTGATAGATCCTGAAATATAGCGCAATGATCTGCAACACACAAAGTCTGCTGGATTACAACCACCACTTTTAGATTTTTCTGGATTGGATCCAGAATTTTTTCTGAGCTGCATCCAGAAGTTTAGCCATTCTTCAAAAATATCCATTCAAATCAATGGGGTAAGTCCATTATGAGTAACGTGTCCCATTTATTTCAATGGATCTATTCTGACTGGGTTCAGACGATCCCAGGGGGAAAAGAAGCCATCGTGGCTTCTCCCCCGCCAGGGCCTGCTATTTACATAATTACCCGCACTAAGGCACAGATTAGCATATCATTCTTACCTGGCACAACACAGTGGGAGTGGCTTCATAACCACCCTACAACCCATGATGTTGGTTGTAGGGTGAGTACAAAGACCCCCTCCACACCGCATTGTAATTATATAAATAGTCGTTTATGCAGCACGCACGAGGGTGGGTGGAAAAGCCACAATGGCTTCTTTCCCCACAGCAATAGCCTGAACACACCCTCTAGGGGTAATTTCTCTGTACTATTTAAATTGAACTGTAATCTTTATCAAATATTCTAAAAATACCAGCTACTGAATATTATGAAGTATTGGCTGACAAATGAACACATTTTTGACAACATTGGTTTACCTACACCCTTAACTGAAGTATGTTACTTACAGTATTTTAGTTAAACATATTAACACTAAAGATGCTAATTAGTGAGACTGATAGTACAAATCTAACTGGTTATTACAAATTTAAATATTATTTTCTAAGCTCTGACAACTGTTTAGCAGTCACATGCAGATATTTCACTTATAGAAATATCTGTAAGCCAACAGTTTACCTGCTGTTTTCATTGTTGTTTTCATTGATACTCATTAAGAACCATGTTCCCATATTAAGATTAATTATTAAGACTGGCAGAAGTCTTGCATCTGTGCAGTAAATCATAGAATTACATGAAATCCTCCATTAAAATTTACCATAATATGTGCTTGCAGTCATGGACACAATCCAAAATGATAAAGAAATGCAAATTAGTACACTCAAGATGATAATATTTGTTATCATTTTGAAAAAATCGTAGTTGAAGTCGTCCCAGGAATAAAATAGCATGGAAAATCCGAGGCTGATCACCTGTGTGTAGAAGCAAGAACATGCTTTGAATTAAGCATTTAAAAAACTAATCGAGTATATATCAAACACTGTAGAAATAAGCTAGCTCATAAACATACAATATAGGAAGAGTGAAGGTTTAGAAAATAATGCCAGGAGAAACAGTTTAATAATGCAAGTTGTCCCTTGGGCATTAGTAGGAATCTCCTTACCTTCACGAAAGTAAAGAATCAATCCAAGTTAGGGCTAAAGGGGGAGGGGGAGCCAATTACTCCCATTTCTGGACGTGTTGGAGACTCTGGGAAGTGTAAAAGGGGGGAGGACACTGACAAGTGTCAGTTTAAGGCTTAATATCAAGAAGATGACATTGCCAAGTGGGAGTTATTGTTCCCCTGCCCCTCTGCTTTGGTGCTCCTTTTCGTTCAGTTTTTTCCTTTTTCAGTGCTTCTGAATTGTGCAAATTGTCCAACTGTATGCAAATTAGCCTATATGCAGTCTCATTTTGTCAATTTCCTTGTGTGTTACCTACTCCACTTTTGTGCTCCCTTTGACAGCTGAAACATACAAGGAAATTGAAAAGGCAAGACTACACATATCAGACAGCCAAATCTGCACTCTTGCAAAAGATGACCGGGGGGGGGGGGGGGGGGGGGAAATACAATCCCATTTGTTTACTTCCAAGGCATGTTTTTAAAAGATGGTGAATGGGCTACTCTAAAAAGGGTGAGCAATCAGACCAGGGAGGGGGCTGGGGTGAGGAGACAAGGTGGGTTGTGCCGCAAAGAACAATAGGATACGTGCAGGGAGAGGGCTGGAGAACTGAGGGGGAAACAAACCACACCAAGCCACCACTTGCCCGATATGTCTGTCAGGGGTAACATGTTAGTGAGCAATCATACAACCCACAGTGGCTTTTCCTCCAGGGTGGCTTAGTGTTACGTGCAAACCAAGCCTACATGTGATGGAAGCCATTTTTAGTCACATGTCTGCCCTGTTAATATGTAAACCAGGGTGGTGGTGGTGTCAAAAGAAGTGCATGGGGGAAGTAGCTGAACCCTCCCTCATCTTATCTCTTTGTGTTCTGGCACTACACTTTTCCCAGCCAGATTCACTGTCAGTAGTAGAACCAGGCTGGGAGAAAGAGGCCTGGGGTAATAGACCACGACCTACACAGTCCCTTTCAGAACAGGATAAATCACACAAACAGAAAAAGAAGAAAGCACACAAGCCTTAGTTTAATCACCCTCTAGTATATCTATTGTTGGTAGATGTTTATTTTTCTGAATAATTAATGCTATGGAATAGAACAGATAAAGTAGATAGGAATATCTATGGTTAAAGTAGTTAGTAAATTTAAAGTAGATATTAGATGCAGTGACAAAATATCATTGCTCCATTTGAATTTCGTTTTTGATGTTTTTGTCCGCATATATACTTCCTTATGCATGCATTCTACACATGTCCAAACAAACCATAGAAATATAAACACACACAAGGGAATGGCAGACTGTGGAAATTATTCAAGGAGAGATGCCAGACTACCATTTCAAGCAACAAGCTAAAAGGAAACATGTTCCTTATGATGCCCATATATTTATTGAAAGAAACACCATCAGAAAGTTGTAACAAGATTTGGACTCTTGTAACTATAATGTTTAATAATCTGTTAGATCAATTAAAAGAATCTTTTGTCTAAGAAACGGTGCCCCAATTTATAGGACAGCAGGTGTGTGGGTGGGTGTATTTATAAATGTTTTGAAACAAGCACTTACAAAAACCATATATAGCAAGCAGCATCTTCAAGAAGCATCCCTTCTTTTCTCTCACACACTACAATGTATGCGTGCACCTAATAATATCGACTGTATCCTTTTTTCTTCAGAACTATTGGTCTTATTTATATACAGATTTAGGAAGCAATCCTATGTCCCCTAGACAGCATCTAGAAGGACAGGATTTTGTTTTGGTTTTCTGGCTCCAAGCTCATACACAACGCTCCAAGCTGGGAGCCAGGAAACCACACTCCCTGCCCCTTGCAACAAGCATGGAGAGAACCCAGCATGGAGAGGGCAAAAAGGGGGCGTACCTGGGGGTGGGGAGGGGAGGAGACTGCAAAAACCGGTTTAGACAATAATAGACTTATTGCAGCACAAGCTGTCATGTACAGAGTCCACTTCAGGTTTGTTTATTATTCTAATTATTTATATCCCCATCTTTCAGGATACAAATCCTTCTAAGGCAGCTCTCAAGCACAACAAAAATGAGAATAAAATCACTGTTATCAAAATACAACAATTTATGAAGGGGCTTCCCACAGGATTGTTGGGGGTAGATAACCCGGGCAGGGCGAGGGAGTGAAGGGAAGTGGGCAGTCCAGCAAGAGCAACTGCTCACTCATGCCAAGATAAAAAGATGATCCTAGCCTCGGTTGGCCCTGCTGCAACAAGCCAGCACCAGGCCCATAGCCAGGCTGAAATTTGGAGGGAGGGGGCGCCAAAAAAAAAAAAAAAGAGGCACTTCTGGCTTACTGGCCTTTAAAAGGCAGAATTGCAAACTGCTTTTTGTTATTTAAAAAAAAGGGAGGGAATTTTTTTTTAGGGGAGCAATCCACCTCTGGCTATAGGCCTGACCGGCATAGCTCCCCTCTGGAGGTTTAAAACTGTTTGAACACGTGTTGGTAAACACAACTGTACACACGGGGAGAGGCAAAGCAGCTGGCTTCTTCTGACCCAGGCTTCCCAACCCTGGTGATGTGTTGGACTGCAACTCCCGGCATCCCCCAGCAAGCGTGACTGGCTGGGGGATGCCGGGAGTTGTAGCCAAGCACATCAGGAGGGCACCAGGTTGGAGAAAGGCTGCGAGTCTGACCTATCCTGAGGACAGCGGGACTGGCAATAAAAAAGATGGAGGGCCAGTCGGGTGGGGGGGAAGGCTCCAGAGGGTGGCGGCTGTACTGGGTCCCGGTCCTCGCCCGGCAGCCCCCAAGAGCCTCCTGCAAAGCTTCCTCCACAGCTCTGCTGCTCCTTGACGTACCTCAGAGCCGCTGGGGCCTCGCCTGGTTTCTGCTGACTGCGCTGTGGGTGTGGGAACCGCCCCATCTTCCTCGCCCCCGCGCTGCCAACCCCTGAGTCAGCCGCACGGCTGGGAAACCCCATCGCCGCGGCTTTGGAACCCCGAACGCCGTTGGGTGTCTTGAAACCCGAGACTATAGACTGAGAGACTGAAGACTCATACACCGTTTCAAGCTTCCGGGTTGACATCGGCCACAGGCATTCTCATTCTCTCCCAAGCGGAAGTGTGAACTGCACATAGACTGCAATGAAGTTTACCTCGGCATGTCCTTCTTAGAGCAAAATGCTCGGAGATTATTTGGTCTGAAACTTTAAAAAAATGTTCGATCTGGATGTAAGTCCCATTGAAATCAATTAGACTGGCTTCTCAATGGGCATATATGTTAGACCTGCACCGTTAGACGACTAACGAGATATAAGGCTGCACCGTTAGACGACTAACGAGACATTGTCTACAACAGTGCTCCGGATTTGGGCTGGAGGCAGTTTAAGCAGAATGGTTTTTGCTGTAACCTTGGCAAGAAATCCAACTTTAACCTCAGCCCCGCCTTTAATTTGCAATATTATTAGTAGGCCATACGTAGCCACCTGCACTATGTGGGAAATAATAGCATTGCCAATTCCGTCCCGGAGAAAAAGAGAAAAGCGTCCAATAGAACTGGACTACCAACGTTTTTGTCACTCTATACACTCTATACACTTTTCCTATCTCAGCGGCCTCTGGCTTACTATTTCGCCGGTGGGCGAAAGCTCAACCTCGGTTCTGATCTCCGTCTCTTCCCAATGAAATTTAAAGAGAGCGGCCCCTGTGCCCGCTTGGAGCGGAGTTCCCCTTGTTGCAACCGTCAATTGGCCCCGGCCCGCGGCCATGCTGGTCCTCTTTCACGCGTAATAGTCCCGAGATTCTTCCGCCCGCCATAGGAACAGCTGGGTCTTGCCTAATGCTCTCTCGATCTACTCATTCTCAGCGGCATCTTGAATTAGGCGTTTCTCCAAAACAAACAAGTAACAAACCCCGCCTCCTTCCCAAGTAGAAATCAAATCAGTTTCACGAGTTTAATTTTCAACGGTCCTGTCCTCCCATAGTTGTTTAAGCACCATTGGATTCAATGGGATTTCCCCTGTCCTCCCCACCCCCGGAAGCGTATTTGTACAGGATAGCATTTAATCCGATTTTCTTCTCTTTCCTTTAAATAAAACGTAGCGTTGTATGTCTGAATTTTCAGATTACACGAGTGGTTCAACCTATGTTACACTAGGTATCCTTTCTTAAAACTGCAATCTGATGCCCATTTACCTGGGAGTATTACGCATTGAAAGCAGTGCACTTTCTTCTTAGTAGGTATCTATAGGATTGCACTGTAAAAAAACAACAACTAAGGTGGCTCTATACTCACTTGCATGAGAATAAATTCTGTTGAACACAATGGGGCTTACTTATTGCTGATTAGGCCTAAAGTGCAATTACAGAAATTATACGGATGCCACTGAAAACAACCATTCTTTGGCAAGCAATTCTCACCCAGCTCAACGTATTTGGAAGGCATAGACCAGCCTTCCTCAACCTGCTGCCCTCCAGATGTGTTAAACTACAGCTTTCTCCTAGTGCTAAATTGTATCTAGAGATGATGTCTACAATCAAGGTGAACAGAAGAACTCCATGTAATATTATTTTCCTCACAGGTGACATGAAAGGTAGGGTTGAGCTAGGAATACATCTAATGGCTCACTAGCACTGAGGGATACATCAACACAAGATTTGTGATGGCTCAGACCAAAGGTATATTTAGTCCAGCATTCTGTTCTCACAGGAACTATGGGAAGCGTGTAAGTCTTAGGACATGAGCACAACAGTACCCTCCCACTCATGTTTCCCAACAACTGAGAGACCTATTGCCTCCACTACAGGAGGTGATATATAGGCATCATGACTAGTAGCCATTGATAGCCTTCTCCAAGAATTTCTTTAATCCCCTTTTAAAGCTGTCCAAATTGGAGCCATCACCACATCCTGTGGCAGTTAATTCCATAGTTTAATTATGCACTATGTGAAGAAGTACTTCATTTATCTGTTCTGAATCTCCTACCATTTAACTTCATGGGATGACCCTGGGTTCAAGTATTGTGAGGAAGAAAACCTCTCTATCCACTTTCTCCATATCAAACAAGTGGTAGCAATGATGAGGAAGAGGAAGAGCAACAGCAGCTGGTGACAATGGCACGTGAGAAGGCAGACTTGCTGAGGGGTCTTGTCCAAGGGCCCTCCAAAATCTGAAGCTGGCACTGGATCAGTTCAAGACCTATCTAATCCAGCATTCTGTTTGCACAGTAGCAAGAATACCATTTTCTGAAGGAAGCCATCTTTTCTCTGATAGCATTCTTGACACTACATGTTAAACATGCATGGTAACCTCTTGGACTTGGTGCTGTCTTTCCTGATCTGTGGTATACATTCTAGGTGAGCATCTATTCTTTTAGGTTTTGAGTGACCTCTAAGAATTCTGAAGATATTTGACCTTCTTGACTTTCCCTTTCAACTTCCTTTTACCAGTTTCCTCTGTTGAAGTCAAATGTGACTGCGTTGGATTTACTTCAGAATTTCCCATGTACATATAAATTAAATTTGATAGGGCTGTGTCCACTCTTTATATTTGAATGAATTCTTGTAATAATAGTTACTATAAAATTATTATTTAATAATTAATTAAGCTGATGATGTTTAGAACAATGCTACTGAATAGCATTATTATAGATTGCTGTTTATTATTGCTGTTATTTAGTTTGTTGTAAACTGCCATGTCAGAAATTTTATTCTGGTAAAGCCATATACAAATAAATACATTGATTGGCTTGATATATGTGAATAATAGATAAATAATCTCACCCACCCTTTTATTTTATACTCAGGTTCAGCATAAATAATAATATATGAAGGAAGGGATAGAGGCATCAGCAGGAAAACCAGCACTGTGAGAGTGATACTGTCAAATATTATTTCTGGGAGTGTATACTTGCTCAAAACTCTACAAAATCCTTCAGAACCAAAGGGAGAGATTAAACACACTTAAATAAGCTCCATGTGACTGCAAGTCAAGCCAGTCTGGCAACTTTAGCAAGGATATGCTAAAATGGTCTATCACAATGTTAGCAAAGCAGCTAATAAAAAGTGTGAGTAAAAAGGAGTACAGGACCTACAAATGAATAAGAAATTGACCAAGGAGTTTTTTTCTCTCATTGGGTGAGAAGTGGTGAAAACATCAAGATGGGCATTGGGTACTAAGCTACACTTTTTCAAAGCATTTATGTAATTTTCAGATAACCTTGTATCCTTGATTTACTACAGCAGATGCAGGTAAGCTCACTTAACCTATTATTGTGGCATAATATTGTAGAATTTTATTAGTATAGTTATATTATTTTGTATGTTGTCTTTGCAGCTTACATTTTGCTGGGCTTTTTTTTAAAGTAGCAGTTTGATTGTTCATTTATGGTAAATATAATATTTTATGGTTAGTATGATATAATATGCTTAATATGCATCTGCTGTTTATTTTTGTTGTTTATCTGTTTGTAGGTTTTTCACTTTTTAATTCTTTTTAAACAATTTTGTAAGCCACCTTGAAAGTTTGTGGTGGAAGGTGAGAATAATTAAAACCTTTTAAATAAAATAAATTGGGTTGTAAGCCTTTTTGGGAAGGGCCTGTTGTCTCATGTATTCTAAAGAGTACCTACCTTTTTAAGATGTCAACAATAATTGTATTATACTATCTCATGTCTAAACATATGTCCTGGAAGAAGTATTGATTCTGAAGGAACTCCCTTCAAGGAGTATGTGAATAAGATCACAATCTTGATAAGTCCTTACAAATCATGGTAGACTAGATTAATGCAAAGACCGTGTGTGTTAGGTAAATACTTCCTTTCACAAAATATTTTCAGTATGTTGCCTTGACACTTTTCCATACAATTGCCCTTTTCTATTTCAGTAGCAATGTTCTGAATAAATATACTTGGAACAACCATGCAAGGAGATATGAGAAGACTAACCCATTCCAAGTAACAAAGGTGCAGGAATCTAAGGCTGCAATCCTATATACACTTACAAGGGAGTAAGCCCATTGAAGTATTTTGGGCTTACCGTCAAGTAAACACATGCTACAAGTGTCTCTGGGTGAATACGATATAATTCCCTTATTATAAACCAAAATGGGAAAATCACAATTATGATCAAATTCACAATACAGTTATTTATAGTCCAATCATCACTGGGGCTTCAGCCATTTCAAAAGGCATTCACTGCAGTGGGTCATGCACTAACATAAGAAATCAGATCTCTAGATAATGTTCGCCTGTTTCTCTCTCTTGCTCCTTGCACTGTTTCCTACTTACATAAATGGAGCTCCTTGCTCCATTTCCTAATTGGGTAAGAGGGTAGGGAGGCTATGCTTCTCAATCTTATATATGTCTACTCAGAAGCAAGCCCCATTGCATTCAATGGGGCTTACTCCCAGGTAAGTGTGCATGGGATTGCAGTTTAATAGCACAATCCTTGACACACTTGCCTGGGTGTAAGCCCCATTGAACTCAATGTGTCTTGATTCTGAGTGGACATCTATAGGATTGCATTGTAAATTCCATACTGTCTGTAAAGGACACTGCTTTCTCTTCATGTTTAAGAAAAGTTTGTAGTGATCTACCTGCTCTTACCTCTCAGCTGGACTCCTTCACTATTTCAAAATCAGGCAGGGATGAGGAACCTGTAACGTCCAGATGGTTTTAACTTCAGCCCCATCCTACATGGCCAATGGTCAGGAATGCTAGGAGTTACAGTCCAAAGCATCTAGAGGCCACTCAGTTGGGAAAGCCTGCTCTAAAGAGGTCAGGACATGGGGTATACATAGTTCATCCCTCTCCATTTTGCCTCACAAGATTGTTGAGAAAATAAGTTAGCTGAGAGATAGACTGGGTTTGGACAACACAATAACCAACAATGGTTTAAATAGTTGACGGTTGGTTATTTAAACTGCCGTTGGTTATTGTGTTGTGTGGTAGAATTTTTTTAACCATTAGTTGGTTATTTGGATGAAATAACCAACACAACCAATGCTGTGCAGAGTTGGCTATTTGAACCACCATTGATTATTTCTTTGGCCACCATTGGTTATTTCATCAGCCACAGAGTTGCAAGGCAAGAGCAGTCAAAACGGCAGCTGCCGCTCTAGTCCAGCCAGCAGGATAGATTTTAGGCAGCAATGGCTGATGGGATACTAGCAAGAGGACTGAGGGTGGGAGATGAGTGAGTCAACTTAGTGTGGACTAATAGTCAACACAACACTGATCCTAATCCACACTACAATTGATTATTTTCATGTCATGTGGGGAGTACCCCCTAGATAAACAACTGTCAAGTTGATTATTACCCCAACGTTGACTATCATATTGTCTGAATGCAGCCATAGGGATTGGCTCAACACCCACTGAACTTCATGGATATGTAGGAGATTTGAACTGTACTTTCCTCACTCCTAATATGATACTCTAAGTGCTACTACACTACACTGGTTTTCAGTTTTGACTTATTGTAAAATAGGAAAGGGAAGCATATGTTCCCACTGGTAGGAAAGGAACGCATATATTCCTAATTGTTCTCAAGCTACCGAAGATGGCTTATCCTATGGCTCTTTCCTTCTAATAATTGGCCCTGTGTGTGCTAGGGATGCACATTTTCAGGCTTAAAAATATCTATTTTTATATATTAGCAACTTGAGAGAGGAATGTTGACTTGAAATATCATGAGCTAATGCATCTCTGTAAAACATGTACAGATCTTCAAAGAACTTGTTCTGCTTTAAAATACAGTGATAGAATAAAGGAAGCCAATTAAACTAAGGAATATAATACACAGCTGTACACCATACATTAATTTCATCATTTCTCATTAACACACAGCCAGATCCTTTGCATGATTACTCAGAAACAAGTTCCACTGAATTCAGTGAATTCAATTTAATTTAAAACATGGTAACTTGCTCCAAAGAACAAGTAGGGGGAAAAGAAACCCACCCTCTTTAAACTACTTTAAAAGTATTGGCAGAAATGCTGGCTTGTTTTAACTGGATATAAAATAACCTACCTATGCCAAGAAACATTAAAGAAATTTGGGTTTTAATTCCTACCTTCCATATGTTTCCTGACGTTAGACTGTTGTAAACCTGCACGTTGTTTTTTTCTTCAGAGTAAAACCTACGTATGTAAAATCTCCACTTCTGAACAGACATCTTTGGATTTTATTATTTATAATGCTTTTCCAAGGCTGGAAAGCCACTGATTGCCAGCATATTGATCAACCAGCCTGCTTTGAGTGGTTGAGTGGCTTTTCAGTAGCTGTGTTTGCTTAAGCAGCGGAATAAGAATTATAGCATGGAAGAAAGGGTTTGAGAACACAGCTGTAAAGCTGATGACGATTACCTCCAAATTAACCTAAGCAAGATATGGAAAATCTGGATTGCTTTGCAGGTATTCTTTGTTGAAAGGATTCATTGTGCATTTGAACCACTATTAAAGAACGGACTTACTAATAAAATTGTTTGCTGTTCTCAAACTGTTTAATTCCTACAATATAGCATTAAAATCAATGAGATTCCCCCCATGCACACATTTACCTTAATGAGATATGTTGTGAATTGCACAGAGCATTCTTCCCCATATAAATGTGTTGTACAACAACTCCCACCATCCCCAGTCAGTATGCCCATGATGAGAGTTGTAGTCTAAGTCAATAGGTGGAGAGTGACAAGTTGGAGAAGGTCAACACGGATTAACCTTGATGGCAGTTTTAATATATAAGGCAGCTACCCAAACTAGGTGCCCTCCAGATATCTTGGACTGCAACTGCAAGCATTCCTGACTGCTGGCCATACTGGCTAGGACTGATGGGAGTTGAAGTCCAAAATATCTGGCGGGCACTAGGCTAGGGAAGACTAATATAAGGGATCAGGGTCTGCATTCTTAATGTACTTGGACAAAATCTGACATAGAACTAGGAATGTATGGATGTATTCTGTATTTTGTGGATTGTCAGGCGTCTTTCGTTCCCTCGTCTGCTCATTGACAGAATCAAATAGGGGGGTGATGTACAAGAACTTTGATTGACTTGCATTAATGTGTATTAGCACAAGTGCGCATTTGTGCAACCACCCCAAAGTATATAACATAGTCTGCAAGGTTGCGTGACTCAGTAGAAAGTGGTCTGCTGCAGAATCCACAGGTCAGATGCATAGAAATCTGAACTCCATAGATATCCCCATAAGACAAAGAGCAGCTGGGGGGAGGGCAGTGTTAATCAGGACAATGGTGCAGGAAGAAATGACTGAATCTCCCCCCTTCCAGTGCTATGGTCTCAGTCTGATTCAGCCCCCAGCTGCTTCATGTTTTTTTAAAGGAGGGGAGATCCTATCATGATGTTACATGTCACTTCTAGTTTGGCCCCCTCCAATTTTGAAGATATTTTATGGGCTTCTATATCAGCCTCCCCCAACCTGGTACCCTCTAAATATTTTGGACTACAGCTCCAAGTATTCCTGACCATTGGCCATGCTGGCTGGGGCTGATGGAAGTTGTAGTCCAAAACATCTGGAGGGCACCAGGTTGGGAAAGCTGCTCTATACCATCTTAATCATGCTTACTTATAGTCTGATGCAGTCTGATCCTAACCGGGCTTACTCAGAAGTAAACTCTTGTTTCTTTCGCACTAGGTAAAAGCAAACTTTGTCCAATTTATTATGTTCATGTACCACTTGTTCTCTATAAAAGTTTGAGCATGTTACCAAGATTTTAATAGCAGCAATGTTTGCGGGTGCCTCTTCACGAGAGGTTTAATGCTCTTTGAAGTTTCATTAAAAAATTTACCTCCACACCAGCGGAGCGCAAATGGGGCGTGGAGGCGCGTTATCTCTCCGATTATGCGCATTATCGAATGCGCGTTAAATCGCGAGTTTTATTTTGCTCCGTCCGTTAAAGCGCATTTTGACTGTGTGAATATGCGCTTATGCGCATTAACTACATGTAAACCGCATTTTGGACATCCGTTAATGCGCTTCGCCACCTCTTGCCGCCTCTCATGCAGAGGGATTAGGCGTAAATGCGCTTCTGCGATTATGCGCATAATCGGCTAACCAGGCGCAAAAGCGAATCCTTGTAGAGGGGACCTGCATTATGTGCATTTTTAAAATAATAAAAATGCACTGAATATAAACTACATCAAAGGCTTTAACACATTTCAGGGGAGATAAATATTCAAACATGTTCTAAAATTTGAATGAGGGAGGAGTGAAAGTCCACTTAAGAATATATTAAGAGGAGGCAGTTGGAGGCTTAGTATTGTTTTAAGATTGCTCAGCCATTTTTCATTGCTTTGTTCTTTCTTGCTCTAAGGTTTCTTTTTATTGCAGCAGATCACTCTGATTGTTTAACATCATAAGAATATAAGCAAAGCCATGCTGGGTCAGACCGAAGGTCCATCTAGTCCAGCACACTCCGTTCACACAGTGGCAAACCAGCTGTCGGCCAGGGACCAACAAAGCAGAACACGGTGCAACAGCACCTTCCCACCCATGTTCCCCAGCAACTGGTGCATATATGCTTACTGCCTCTGATACTGGAGGTAGCACGTAGCCATCAGCACATAGCCACATAGGCTACATCAGATGTCATGGAGACTATGCTGTCACTGATCTAGGAAGAGAGGCGGACAATCGTTTGTATTATAGACCTCGGCTCCCATCTGCCCCAGCCACCAGGGCCAGTGGTCAGGAATGCTGGGAGCTATAGTCTAAAACATCTGGAGGGCACCAGATTGGGGAAGGCTAGTATAATGGGTAAGAAGAGATGGATGAGCCAGTTGAAGGGAAGAGAGGCCAGGGGTTTAAGGGCTGTCACCGTTCTGGCCCCAGGCTTCAACATTTCCAGAAATTTTACATCTCTACAAGCAAAGCAGTCCTAACTGGAGTGGCCTGGTCTTGGGTTGGGGAGTGAAGTGGCAGACATGCCACTACTTTCAAAGCCCTGCTGGCTCATACCAACCAGGACAGGAGGGCTGGCAGTTTTTCTCTTCTCCCCCTCAGTGTTTTTTTATTTCTTAAAATCCTCTCCCTCTCCCCATTGCTGTCTATGGAGAGGGAATTGTCTATGCTGGATCCAGGCTGGGAGCTCCATCACAACAGCTTATTATCGCACTTTCGCCCTGCCTTGTTTACTGTTTTGCCCCGCAATCCCCACATGATGTTGTCCCTGTCCTACAGTCATCTTGTCTCTTCCCCTCTATTTTCCATGTTTTTCTAGGGCAGGGAAAGTGCTATAGTTTTTCTCCACGCGGGATAAAACCACCCTTCTGTCACTGTGTATTGCCATCCTCGTGCTATGGTACAGAACGTCCCTTCTTGGGGGCCATAAGCGTGCACAGCTCATTTCATTAGGGTTTGCACCTAAGGCCCTGATTGGAGCAGAGGAAGAGAAAGCACAGCATACCTTCCATGCTGCATAACTGATACATATCTGATGCGTGTGTGTGTGTGTGTGTGTGTGTGTGTATTCCACACATGTGCCGACTTTCACATTTTAAACCTACTTAAGGTGCAATCCTATGCATTTTTGGAAATAAAAATTTGTGCAACTCTCAGCATGCTCCAACCAGCCATGCTGGCTAGGGGATTTTTGGAGTTGTAGGATTTTTTTCTGTCTAAACATGCATAGGATTGTGCCTTTAACTCATGTCACACTAGCATAACTAAAGGAATAAAATAGGATTTCCCTCTGCTGCCCTGATGCTAAACACACTTACTTAAGAGTAAGCACCATTTTGTTATAGGAAAGGATAATATATGTACTAATTAAATTTTAAAATGAATATCTGTCACCATGTACAGAGTTTTCCCATAGAAAACCTAGCTGGTTCACTGTTGTGATTATTTGAAATGCAGTTACAGATGACTAAAGGAGAGGAACTCTATGTATGTTTAGGGACACTAATCATTGCTGTACCTAATATAGTGTTTGTAATGTGGATTTAAAAGCCCACAGTTGTCTATTCTGTTTCTGCAATGGCTTCATCTTTATCCCCTTCTGCTTCTATGCACATTTACCTCAGAGTAAGTCCTACTGTTCTCAGTGGGGCTTACTTCTAAGTAGACATAATTAGGATTGTGCTGCAACTCAGTTTTTAAGGTGACACAAAATAGGCCTGGGGGCACTGCAATTCTTCCCCCTTTTCCCCTTTTCTCTCCCAGCCCTTCTGGCCTGCAGCAGAGGAAGCAGACCATGTGTGTGAACCAGCCCTCAGTTTACATTTTGTGGCTTCTTCGCTTGTACCCAACATTTCCTTTCAATGTTATTGTTGCAAGGAGACCCTGACTGCAAATAAAAGGGTGTTGCTTCTATGTGTTTTTATTTACAATATTTGTATAACACTCCATATCTAACAGATTCCGGAGCAGTAAACATAAAAACATAGTAAAAAGACTTGTTCTTTGTACTAGTCTCTGGATCGCCCTGTGCACAATCCCTGCTCCCACTGCCATGCCCTTGAGCCTGCCTGACCTGTCAATTCCCATATTTGGGATAGTGTCATAGAGGGTGCTGTTGCATTCATATCCTGCTTGTGGGTTTCCCACGGGCAGCTGGTTGGCCACAGTGTGAATAGATAGATGAACTTTTGGTCTGATCTAGCAGGGCTTTTTTTTAATGTCCTTACATAACTGGAGCAAGCCTTCACAAATCTGTCAGATTTTTTATCCAACCCTTCTTTTAAAGAGCTCAGAGCAACAGGCAATGTCCCCGCCCCCTTTTAATCCTCACAACAACCCTGTAAAAGTAAGGAATAGTGAGTGGCTCAAAGTCACCCAGGAAGCTTGCAGGTTTGCCCCCACCCAGTATAAAACCAATGTCGCTCTAACCACTACACAGCAGCACTGTCTCACAAATATAAGCCAAGACTTCAATTCTCTGCATAGTTACTGGGGACCGAATCTGGCTCAACTCACTGGGCCTTACTTCCTGCAGGCTCCCCAGAAGAGATGAACCAAGAATAAAGAACAAATGCACCTGGCAGGGATGGGAGTGGGAGGCGCTGCCACTGCACCTGCTTTATTTCTGCGCCATCCATAGCCGATGGGAGTGGGGGAGAAGGAAGCAGAGTGCCCCCCAAGTTCTTAGGGTGTGTACCGCGTTAAACAAATGGCACACAGCGGACCAGCAGGGATGGGAGCGGGAGGCGCTGCTGCTGCGCCTGCTTTATTTCTGCACCGTCGCTGATAGGCACAGTGGGGGGGAGGGAAGTGGAGCCCCCCCAAAGTTATTAGAGTGTGCCTGAGCACACTCTGCACACCCCATCTGCACGCCTGTGTTGGGGGCCTGTGCGTTGAAGAGCAGTCTTGCTGACGAAAGAGGAGGGCTGGGGCGGTTCTCCAGTCCACAGAACTGCTCAACCTGGAAGGGGGAAGGAGGGAGAGAGGGTGGCCTGTTTCGGACGACATGATAATTAACGGGGGGGGGGGGGACAATCATCCATTGTGTTGCTGATCAGCAGCATTCGGATGACATTTTAGGCAACGGACGGGGGAAGTGGCAACGGACAGTAAGTTATTGGCAGCATTCGGACGACAGGATAATCAACACAACGGATGATTGCTCCCCCCCCTCCATTATGTCGTCTGAAACAGGCCGGTGTGTGAAGACCCCACACAAAAGTGAGCATCATCTCACCTCTAAAGGCAGAAATGGCGCCCAGCTGATGAAAAGCTAAATTGCTAAAATGCTAGACAATGAACGGGGTGGGGGGGAAGGTGCCCATGCCCATCACCATGTCCATCAACTACAAGAACCAATGAACTGGAGGGGGAAGAAGAAGGGGACGGGGTGGGATGGGCACAATAGCGGAAGAGCGAACAAGTAAAAAGAGATTTCGCCGACACAATGGCGATACCAGGAAGGCCGTGAAAGGGACCAGCGCTTGATGAGCTAATGAAATGGAGGTGGAAACCACGGATCGTACCTAGAAAAAAAAGTAGATGTGATGGACCCCTGGCATAGTTGAGGGGCCCAATCTTGGGTTCTCTTAAGAAAATGAAGGGGCTTTGGATACAATGGGTCCAAAGCTGCTTCCAACTTATCCTTTAAATTCCCAGTTTTGGAGCATACTGCTGATTGAGCCACTATCCCTGAGTGTATCTCAGTCCTCTGGGGTGAATGTGCTCCCCTGCATTGGTGGGGAGGCATCTCTGCTCCATCCTAAACTAGCAGATCTGGGAACAAGGTTTACTGTCTCAGGCTTATCATCCCTAGTTGCACATCAAATATCATTAGGTCCAACCAGTATGAGAACAATTACATATTGATAAACAGAGCTAAACAAATACTTCCTTCCCACCCCATCTCTGTAAATCAAATGAAAGTGTTTCACTGACTTGATTGTAGTCACCAGAATATATGTTACATTTGAAATTGGCATTCTGTTTTATTATATCAAGGGCATTCAGAAGTGATGCATTCCAAAACAAAAGGTATTCCTTGCATTCCTTTTGAAACTAAAATTACTTTTAGTAGATCTTTAGTAGCTCAGATCTTCTTTTGTAGCTGACCAGAGCACATTTAACTCTGAGATGTATAATGCAACACTGGCTGACTTAAATTAGCTCTGAATCTAGTTCATGGATATTATTATCTAGAGAACCTTTTCTCCAGACTAAATAACATGAAGGAAATTCTTTGTTATCCCAACACAACTGTTTAAAACATAAGTACACAGTGCACCAGAATAATGGCTATGGCCCAGAGAACTCTGTCCAGTTTCTCTCAGTCTAAGCTATCTAATAGCATTGTTGTGAGACTTGTAAGCGGAGAGGAGAGAAAAGCATGGAGAGTTAGGGATGCAGCAGGTTCATTTTAGATAATTTAAAGTCTGTATCTGATCTTTGTTTCACCTAGATCAGGAGTGGGCAAGGTTCTTTTTCCTCATGAGTAACCTGTTGGTAAAATCAGAAATAAAACCCACTAAAATCCTGCATTGGGTGCCTTCAGTTAGAGTAAAGCGCTAGACTGAGGCGAAGAGGCGAGATTAGTGCAGGACAGGGATGACGTCATGTGAGTACCATGCTGCAAAACCGGAAGCGGGGCATGACGACAATGTGCTATTTCGCTGGTGTGATGGACTCCTACATTAGCTATGTTCATTGGAGTCCATGCTGCACTTATTTACCAGGAGGACAGAAAGAGACTCAGATATTGCCTCTTATTATGGATCTTCAACAGGATGTAAGATATTACCTACATGCCTATTATATCAGCTAAGGCATGTAGAACCAACCTTATTTAATTGACTGCAATTCTATTGTTAATATATCTCATTTTTAAATTAACTAATCTGGTGTGTTCTGATCCAAGGAGATTCTGAATAACGCATCTCACTGCACATCACTGCCTTGGTTCTCTTGGCTAGAGCTTCGCTAGACACAGGAAAAATCCCGTAGCCTTACCAGGGATTTCGTCCTCACAGTCTTCCCACTATTACCACATGCTTCTTTACGTGTGACCACATGATTTTGAATTGAAAACATTCCTTCTTGGAAAGGCTACATTGTGTTTAATGAGACATCGCCATTTGGATATTTTAGGGTAAATTTAATATCTGTATGTCTGGCACCCTTGTTTGACCCATCGCATCCCTGGCCTCATCTACAAGAATTCGGCTTTACGCCTGGTTAGCCGATTATGCGCATATTCGCAGATGCGCTTTATCATAAATGGAGGTAATTGAGCACTCAACGGGTGACCTTACTGGTTGTTTCAAATGCGCTTTACAAGTAGTTAATGCGGAGAATCGCTTGTTCACATAGGCAAAATGCGCTTTAACGGCCGGAGCAAAATACACTCGCTATTTAACGCACATTCGATAATGCGCATAATCGGATGTTTAAATCGCCTCTACACCCGATTTGCGCTCCGTTCTTGTAGAGGTAATTTTTTTAATGCACCTTGAAAGAGCTTTAAATGCCTCTTGTAGAGGCAGCCCCTCTTTGTTATAGACAGTTTATGGTAACCAGGCAGAGGACCTTGGAGGAAGGATGTATTAAAATAGAATGCTCTAGCCATCTCCCAATTTGTTTCATTGCTCTAAGTTTACTGATAAGGCGAGCTCTGCATTTTGGGAAAGGACATTGAAGAGAGATTGTGTCAAGTGATCCACAGAGTGTTTAGGGTAGGGGATAGGCAACCTGGTGGATTACAAGCCCTATAATCCCTGATCACTAGCCATGCAAGCTAGGACTGATGAGGGTTGTAGTCCAAAACATCCTGAGGGCACCTAGTTGCCTAACCCTGGCCTAGGACTTTGACAGTTATGTCAACTGGAAACACCCCAAGGGCCTCAAGGGATCCTTCAGATTCTGTCAGCCCCCAGGAACAAACAATTTTAACATTGCACATTACTAAGGGACGCTGCACAGTGAGTAAAAAGATTAAATGGTAATGACATTCAATTACCTTTTCTTTGACAGACTACATTTCCCCGGGGGCATAACATAGAGAGACTAATTTCTCAGACAGTATAATATTGCATGTCACACAAATGATTCAACTTTTGATTTATTCCAGTGTGGAGTATAGGTTCTGGTGCCATAGGTAACTCTTTAACAGTGGCAATATATTAAAATTAATTTAGCTTATTATGTCCAAAAGGGGGACACCCCCCATGAAATATCCATTGATAAACAGGCGTAGCAGAGGAAGAACATTCATATTCTAGCTCAGACCAAAATATGGAAACCTCCATGGCTACTCATATACCATCTGATAGTAGGAATGTGTAAAGCAGGGATGGGGAAATTGTAGCCCTTCAGATTATGTTGGAGTCCAACTCCCATATGCTGCAGCCAGCATGACCAATAGAGAGGAATATTGGGAGTTGAAGTCCAACAACATCTGGAGGGACACAGGTTCTGTACTCCTGGTGTAAGAGTTGAAATACACATGTAAAGAATTTTAGAGGAGCGTAATGGGTCAAACATAAGGCATAGCCAATGGTGAAGGATGATGGGAGTTGCAGCCCAATCCCTGGTCTAGAACATTCCTACCAAACAACCCTCGGGGCTAGGAAGCTGACACTCGTCATGTGGCAAAGTGGCCAATTTGGCATCAGCTGCCAATGCGTAGCCATTAGAAGTGAAAGTTCTGCACCTGCCAGAACAGAACGGAAATGTTTCAAACTCTAGTCATAAGTATACATGTTTCAGACCTTAGTGGAACTGGCACTTTTTGGAGACAGAATTAATGCAGTCCTTGAGTATCTGCTGAATATGGAACTTGGCCATTCAGTCTATTTGGGTTTGATACCCCTTACTTAGGTGATTTGGAGTATTCACTTGTCTTGGTTGTTCCACACTGTTAGAGAAGTAAATACGAGTTTAAGCAGTCTTTCTCCAACCTGGTGCCTACCAGATGTGCTGGACTCCAACTCCTATCACTGACCATGCTGGCTAGGGGATGATTGGATATATAGTCCAACACGTCTGGAGGACACCAGGTTGGGGAAGACTGCTTTAGCAGTTCCAGTAACTGAGGCTCTTGCTTTGGCAAAATAGGGGAAAAAACATGATGAATCAGCTGCAGTTACTGAGCTAGCAACAAAGGGCTAAACTATATGACATATTAATTATGTAGAATGCAGCTTAGCTTCTCTTTCTCTTCCAATTTTGTGTGGGGGGCTGCAATCTGGATTGGGACTACCACATGCAGGAAAGGAAGGTTTACCTTAAAACTCCTCTCAGCTATTCGTTTGTTTGCTTTTTTAAATTCAGCTGTGAGGAGGCTAAAGAAAGAATGAAAAGCCTCCATGGGGGGCAGGGGACAAATGACTGGGAGAAGAAGATTTATAGTATGTAAGACATCATGTACGTAGTTTAGCCCTAACTCAGGGAGACAAATAGCAATTTCAGTTTAACAATTTCAGTGCTATTCTGAAAGAATAAACATGACATAAACACTCCAGCTGGGAATTACATACATAAGTACAACTAGCAATTAGCAAGGGCATCATCTTGCTCTCATGGTGAAGAAGTCTCTGAAAACACCAGCTCAAAATCATAATAAAGAGAAAAATATTCTCAACTATTATAAAATGAATAGAAAAACATCTAGCATCAAAATGTCAGAATGTTGCTTTGTAGGGTGACCATATGAAAAGGAGGACAGGGTTCTTGTATCTTTAACACTTGTATAGAAAAGGGAATTCAGCAGGTGTCATTTGTATGCATGCAACACTTGGTTAAATTCCCTCTTCATCACAACAATTAAAGCTGGAGGAGCCCTGCCCTCTTGACCAGATCCAAAAGATACAGGAGCCCTGTCCTCCTTTTCATGTGGTCACCCTATTTGTAACTAGCTACTAATAATGAACAGTTCTTGACTACCAAAGTAATCTTTTGTCCAGATAAATATAGAAAATCTAACAATGAAGTCCACTGGAATTTAAAGATATCTCATATGAGAAGCAAACAACCTGATCCTAAACATGTTTACTCCAAAGTGAATGTGCATGTGTTCATGGAGGATATATACACATCTAAACATGCTAAGGATTACAGTTCAGCATACCAATCCTATGAAGAGTTTGGCAACCTGAACCAGTTGAAATCAGTGGGCTTTAACTACACTTAATTCTATGCAGAAGCATGCTTCAAGCCTTAAACCCTCCTTTTCAAATGGGAGTTGCCGATTCTGATGGCTGCTTCCCAAGTTATGGCTCTGATCCAACTACAATTAGTCTTAAGTATATAGTTGAAATCAATCAAATTTAAGCATGCCTGGCTGCTAGTTGGATGAGAGCTTATGATTCTAAAAGATCAATGTTGCACCTAGTACAAATAACATTTTAAAGTGAGTATATTACTCACCTTATAAACTTCAGAACGTGTTTTAAAGTCTTTCACAAAAGGAATTCCTATAGCTAGGATGTCTTCTCTTGTGTCCCATTCTCCTGGGACTATCTCTGGCCCTTTCTTTAGATTCATGCAAACTGTGGATGTTTGTGACAGGTAACTGTGCCTTTTTAATAGCATTTATGCAAGACATATTCTTGGCCACCCAGAACTGTTGGGATATGTCAAGATGACAATCAAAATAAGTTTGTAGTCTAACAAATATTATCCTCAAAGGTGCAAATTGACATTAGTGGTTATGACCGAGTATGCATCATTCATTGTAATCTCTTTGGAGTGGTCAAAACTGTTATTTGTAAAGTGCCATGGACAAAGATGGTGTTGTATAAAGAGCTAACTAGCTAGATAATCTATCTATCATGAGTGAAAACCTAGATTGGTAAGCATCTGGTTGTAAGGAGGTGCACTCTCCAGCAAATGCTATTTGTGTACACTGTGTGGCAAAAAGCCTTTGGCAGCAGATCAGGGTTTGCATAGGAATGAAGTTCTGCTGTGATGAGACAACTTATATAACTTAACCATAGATGACATTGGCGGGGTGGGTGTCACAGAGATGAGAATCAAGAGAGGGTGTGAAGAACATAGTCCATGAGGATGTAAAACAAGGCATTGCTAACTGGATAGAAACAGCTTAAGATGTAGCTCAAGATCTAAACTTAAATATAGACACAGATCATGTTGCTGAACTTTTGTGAACTAATTTATTAGGATTCATGCATTATTTTGTTGAATGTTCTATATTGATTTGCTAACACTGCTGGATTGGTTTGCTGACATCACTACATTGGATGCTCTCACTATTGCAGATTGCATAGGGAGTGGCTTGCTTCGTATAAACAGGCATTGCTTAAAAATAGTTCTCACTCAATGCCTCCTCTTATACTAGCTGTTCCTCTTATATTATCTAAGCTCCAATTGTGTTGATGAAGATGAAGTGACACTTAGGCATCCCACCATCAATTCCAGGACTGTCCACCTGTTCCATCAGTGGGTCCTCATCCTGGGCTAAACAGAAAAGGTCCAGGTCTCACTTCTATCTGAAGATGAGAGGGAAAAGCCGTCTCCTTTTTCTTAAGCTCTTAATATCTGATGGTCGAGAGCCATCCTTGTTCGATAATTATCCCATTGTGTTTTGATTTAGTAGGTTTTTTATGGTTTAGTAAAATCAAATGGCATCTTCACCCCACTTTTGTGGTCTGGATTTCTGTTCCTTATTATATCATCTGTTTAACCCTTAAGCTGATGTGTGTCTGTGCTTACAATGGGAGAGAACTACACAGCCTTTTCTGTGTATTTTGTCTGGTCACATGCCAAAAGCTTAAAGCTGATGACTATAACAAAGGTGTTCTATTTGTTTCAAAGTAGTCTGATTGCTTCTATATTATTCTGATCATTTGATATCTATATTAAGAGCATAATGTTCTAGCAAAAATCATTAGTATTTATGTTAGCAGAATTTTCTGGTATTAACCAATAAAGCCCTTTATGACTTGGGGTTCACAGTATCTGGGTGCCTCTACAAGAGTCATTTAAAGCTCTTTCAAGGCCCATTAAAAATTTGACCTCTACAAGACAGGAGCGCAAATCGGGGGTTGAGGCATGTTTTCTCTCCGATTATGCGCATTATTGAATGTGTGTTAAATAGCGGGTTTTAATTCTCTGCATCCGTTAAGGTGCATTTTGACCCTGTAAACAAGTGATTCTCCGCATTTTAGCCACTTTAAAGCACGTTTCATACTGTTATGCGCTTCACCACATGTCATTTACAGGATTTAGGAGTAAACGCGATTGTGAGAAGATGTGCATAATCGGGCAACCAGGCGCCAAACCGAATCCTTCTAGAGGGGACCTCTGAAGGACCGCTTCTTCCTATTTGTTTCTGCTTGTAGTCTAAGATCATCATCTGAGGCCCCACTCAAAGCCCCCCCTCACCAGATGCTGAGATTTGGCAAGTGGCTATTCACAAGCAGACCTTTTCTGGGTGGTCCCCAAATTGTGGAATGCCTTTCTTAGAGAGGTCTTGCCTGGCACTTACTTTGTTGACTTCCCAACGTGAGGCAAATACCTTTTTTACTCTCTTTGACCTTTTAAATGTTTAGTTGCTGCTTGTTTTACTTTTAATTATATGTTTAAAGCTGTGTTTAAAAATATATCCTTCTCCATGTTTTAGTGGCTTTGATAGTCATCTCTACTTTTAAAATTAGTTTTTAAGTTATTTTTGTTGATACTTTTAAATTATTTTTGTTATTGGTTTGTATTGTGTTTGCTTTTGTTATGTAGGTTGCCTTGAGAGCTTTGGCTATAGGGCAAATCACAATTTATTATTATTATTATCATCATAATCATAATCTCTTGCTTGTGGCAGTTTTTTCTAGATGGACATTATAACTGTTTTCTGTATGTTGGAGTGGATGTATTTTGGTAGGCCCAGTTTCTGAAGTTTTTCTGTATAGTTTTTTGATGTGATGCTGGTGGTGACTGATGTGACTAATGGAATAATTGTGACTTTCTCCTCTTGCTATAGTTCTTTAATTTCCATAGCCAGTGATGTATATTTCTCTCTCTTTTCCTCTTCCTTTTCGACAATATTTTTGTCATTAAATATTGCTATGTCAATGAAGTAAGTGTTTTTCTTTTTGTCTGTAACTGTTGTGTCTGGTCGATTGCAAGGTATTGTCTTGTCCGTATGAATTGTTTTGTCCCAGTATATTTTATGATCTGCATTTTTCAAAATTGTTTTGGGTGAGTATATATAGTATGGTGTAGGTTGTTTGATGAGGTTGAATTTGATGGCCAGTTGTTGGTCAATTATTTTTGCAGCTGTAATAATAACAATAATAATAGCTGGGACTTGCCAGTAAGAGAAAAAATGTCGTGAGCTCTGCAGTTCAGGGACTGATAAATGTAACAGTGATCTCAAGCAAAGTAAATTAAGCCACATCTCGTTGCCAGTGTTTGGAATTGAATCCAGCAAATCACTTTTCTCCCTGCAATGAAAGTCACTGTCAGAAATGTGCTGGCAGGAGTCACCCTCAAAGCAATTGACCAGGAAGAAAGCCACAAACAGGTTAATGTTTTCTGAAGTTCCCAACCAACACCCAGAAACTTTGTAGGATGATACAATGCAGGAGCATGCCAGGACCTGTTTCAGGGATGAATGCAGGGAATTGTGTACAAATAGTGCAGCAAGACTTTTTGAAGTCTTGGTACTAACAGGGGGAATTTGGCTTCTGGTTTAGGGTAGCCCTACCAGGAACCTCAACATACAGTCAAACCAGGACAAAATCTCCAGGCAGCAGTTAGATATCAATATTTCCAACTGTCTAAGCTATCATGATTTATCAGGCTTGCATTTTTAAAAAGTGTTTGTTTTGTTTTTTGACCGAGGAGCCTGTTCGCCTAGTAATTCCATCAAAGACCTACGCCTAGCCAAAAGATTTGAACATTGGATACAAAGCCTACCTTGAGTTCCTAAGGAGCTTTTAAAATCATCCTAGCAATAGTCAGGCTGCAGTTGGTCAGCAAGCAACAGATGCAGATGGGGAGTATAAGAGAATCAAGGGAGTTGATCCTCATAGTTGCTTCCCCCAGGAGGGTAGTGAATTGTATTGTCTTTCATTACTACTGCTGGCAGTATGACATTATTTCCTACCAGGTCTGCAGAAATCATACCAACTTCAAGCTGAAATCCTCTGTGCCTGACTTTAATAGTACTTTTACTTGCTTATTTTATTTGCAAGGTTTATATCCCACTCTATATCCGATAGAATTCCTGAGTGGAGAACAATGAAAGAAAGAAAAGGGAGTCCAAATACAGAAGCAAAGCATGTAAAATCAGATTATAACAATAAAATTGTGGTTGGCCAATCAGGGAAGCCTTGTTTAAAAATTTTTTAAAAATGTGCTAAAAACAAAACGTTGGTGTCTGCCGGCCATCAACAAGCAGCAAGTTCCACAGAAGGGGCCAGTACATGAAAGGGTATACTTCGAGTGGATTCTGAACGGACCACACACATGAATTATAGTAATATTTTCCTTTTCTCCCAATGTTTTATTCCTCTTAATGTATCATGTCTGTTAGATTGTAAGATTATTTTATATGGTGAACTGTCCTGTCTGTATGTGTAGAAAATACATGCATAAAATATTAGGAAGGTATTGATATTTTAACTGTACAATCCTTAATAAAATTATTTGAAGGGACTCCTTTCAATGGGACCTATTTTCATCACTGTCAGAAAATGAGGTATTCTGTTTATTATGCTGATTGTGGCTTTAAATTCAGGTGGTGTGAAATGTTATAATGAGTAGTTTAGAGTTACAGTCCTTATTGAGAACAAACTCCATTGAACTGTGTGGGATTTATTGCTGAGTAAATACATATAGGATCAGGATTCCCATGAGCTATACATATTAGCATATTAATTGCACTTGCTATATTCAAGAATCAATGAAGCAGGGGCTATTTGTATTAGAATGAATATTTTTAAATGATTCTGTGGAATTTATTGCAACAAAATAGAATCAGCAAGAAAGCCCCTAAACCAATATATTGAAAGAATGGGAACGAATGTTTCTAAAAGCTAAATCAACATTCCTTACCTGTTTCAGAGAACACTGCACAGCTTTGGAAAAAATCCAGGAAGTATGCACTGAAAAACAAGTATCTCAAAACCACAGGCAGAAGTCCTGAGAAAATGTCAAAAGTGGCATAGTCGCTATCAGTAGTTTGTCTTGATAGAATATTGAAATTCGTTTTCCTTTTCACCCACAATAAATCAACTTTTGCTCATTTTCATTCAGTTCTGTAGACCTGAATCTAAACTCCCTTGTAACTTTGCTATGAGACGGGGCGGCATTGGGGAAAGAAAGTAGACAGGGTGTGTCCTAGCCTGTAGGCCTCACATCTAAATTATCTCTGTAATTGGTGCACTCTTTCTCTTCCCATGAAACAGTGATCCACCCAGTGTCTTTTATCAGGACTGAAATAGACAAATGAGGGTGCCTCTACAAGAGTGATTTAAAACTCTTTCAAGGCGCATTAAAAATTTACCTCTACAAGAGTGGAGCGCAAATTGGGGGTCGAGGCGCTTTTTATCTCCGATTATTCGCATTTTCGAATGCGCGTTAAATAGCGAGTTTTAATTTGCCGCGGGAGTTGAAGCACATTTTGGCCATGTAAACATGAGATTCTCCACAACTTTAAGTGCATTTCAGATAGCCTGTAATGCGCTTCACTGCCTCTTGTGTGTAGTTATTAGATGTAAATGCGCTTCTGCGAAGATGCGCATAATCGGGCAACCAGGCGCCAAACCGAATTCTTCTAGAGGGGACCTGAATCAAAAAGTATCACAATTTTCTGTGCAGCCCCCATTCTATGGATATTTATTAGGAAGATGCACTGTCTTCAATGAGACTTACTCCAAAGTGCAGCTGTGTAGAATTATACAAAGAATGTTTTTTCAGAGGTATGCCCCACTGAGTTCAATGGCATGTACTAGCTAATAAATGTGCTTCGAATTGCTGGTGTAATTCTGACGTTTTACACTGTAAAAGTTACTTGGTGCATGTAAGTGCACCACGTTCAACATACTGGCTGTTCTCACATCACAGCAGCATATCATGCATGAATTAACCCACAAAATGCAGAGATGTGAGCTGCACCACACACGAGCCGCTTCTGTTTTCTGTAAACAATCTCTGATTGATGAGCTCCGAGGTCAGGGCTCATGTAACTTTAACAGTTGTAGAGAAAAGGGGATTTCAGCCAGTGTCATTTGTATGCAATTAGTTCCTGGTGAAATTCCCTCTTCATCACAACAGTTAAAGTTGCAGAGCCATGCCTTCTTTTGTATATGGTCACTCTGGTATAGTGCCTGCACCTTTAACTGTTGTGATGAAGAGGGAATTTCACCAGGGACTAATTGCATACAAATGACACTGGCTGAAATTCCTTTTTCTCTACAACTGTTAAAGTTACGTGAGCCCTGACCTGGATTTTATTTGATCAGCCTATGTTAGTGTGATGTGTGAACCTGGACCGATGGGTTGTTTAGGGGCTAAACAACCCAGCAGTTAACCTAACAACAAACAATGGGTTGACTGCTACGTTGTTTAGCCCCTAAATAATCCATCGGTTCAGGTTCGCTCAACACTCTGACTACCTCCGATCATGCCAATCCGAAGTTGTTTACAGAAACTGGAAGTGGATCACAGGCTGCACACATCCCCACAAACCATGGGTTAATTAATCAATGATTTGCCACTATTCCACATGAACCCGGTCACAGTTACTTTTTATATAATTTGCCACTCCACTTCAGTTTTTCATCTGAGCAAACACTGTCATCTCTACTAGGTAAGGCAGTAAACTAGTAAAAACTGATACTAAGGAGTACAAGGAAACCAGAACCAATGTAAGGAAGTGGTGTTTTTTTTTTATAAAGACAACTTCAGACATTATTTTTTCTTTGACATTTAAGGCATTTCTGCTACAGAGTATATAGCATCCAGTGTATCATCCAGGCCAGTGACAGCTCCAGGTTTTGGAGGGCCCATGGGCAAGATAACCTGAATGGGCTCCCTCCCTTAGTGAACCTGCCTTCTCACCACCATTCTCACCAGATGCTATTGCTCCTCATCCACTTCCTCATCATTGATATCACTTGTGTGCTTAACAGGCAGAGAGCCAGTGAGCAAGTTGGCAGTGGTATCTTCTGCTTCTTCTTTTCACCCCCACTGTGGTATGGCCCAAAGCAAGACATGGGTGAACAAGCAAATTGCAGTTAATGCCTGATGAACATTCTCCTAAAATGATGGGCAAACTGATTCTTCAGGTGTTGCAAATAAATAAAATGAAAAAAGAGCATAAAGCAGCTTTGCACAGTTCAAACGGGATCTAGCATTATGTCACAAAGGACTCAATGGGCTTAACTCCCAATTAAACATTGTAAGAAAACATTGAGAATGGTCATAAATGTGCATATGGCTCAGGTTGCAATTTTACACACATTTACCTTGGAACAAACCTCAAAGACAAACTTCCTTTTCTGTACAATGGGAATTGATTCAGGCATTAAAATAATGTATTATAGAGATAAAAATGCAGGAGGAATTGTGTGATGGAAAAGCAAACTCATATTTTTTTTAGCCATCTACCATCAACTGTCCTCTGGGAAGAATTCTTGAAGAGAGAGGGAGAAAGGCAAGAGATGAAGGCCTCAGAGCTATCCCCAGCTAGAATCCCCTTCCCTCCTAACATCAACTGCCCTATGAGAAGAGTTCCAGGAGAGCAAGGGAAGGAGATGAGGATAACACCAGACACTGCTCCAGTTCGAGCTGGACTCTCCCTGTCCTAGGGCCATCTTCTACCACCTACCCAGTGGGAAGGATCCTGATAATTATTTTGAATTGTTAATTTTATTTGTTGAGATTTTATTATTTTTGTGTTACTTGTAAGTCACTTTGATAGGACTTGCATCCTAAAAGGGGACATATCAATCATTATAATAAACAATTCAAATGTAGGAAGCTGCCTTATACTACGTGAGACCATTAGTCCATCTTGCCCAGTATTGCCAACACTGACTGGCAGCATCTCTCCAGAGTTTCTGGCAGGATTCTTTCCTAGCCCTACCTGGAGAAGCCGGGGATTGAAACTGGGATGTTCTGCATGCAGAGCAGGTGCTCTACCACTGAGCTATGGCCCCTCACTTCTCTACAATAACCATAGTAGAGAAGTGGTAACAAATTGGGTAGCATTTCTCTTGTATATTTTATAGGAAACATTCTAATCCCCCCCCCCCCGCCCCCACTGATCGGTAGTGCTGATCGGTAGAGAAATGCTACCCAATTTGTCACCACTTCTCTACTATGATTACTGTAGAGAAGTGGCTGGTGGTGAAGACATCTTTCAACATTGTAGCAGTCCACATATTTGACAGCTACATGCTTGACCAGTAATGCAAGACTGCTCTGGTGCAATCTTATGCACACTTAGTTGGAAGTAAGTTCCATTAAATAAAGTGGGCCTTACCTCTGATTAAACACGCATAGGATCAGGTTGTTAGTGGAGAGGCTCCCTGGATATGTGTATGGTCATCACTTTACAACTATGAAGTGACAAACTGGATCTATGACAGCATCACAGTTCAGATATCACTGATCAAGCTTTTGTGTCGCTTCTAACCTGAGGCAGACAATCAAGGGTGGTGGTGGTGGTGGTGTGATGAGTCCTCATGTGATACATGTGAATGTTGGAATAAGTCTTAATTTTTCTTTCAGAACAGGAGCTTCAGGATCCGAGATTCCTGAATGTAACTACACTTGCACTTGGTGAGAATCTAAAACCTTTATTAGCTAAATATAATGTGGTCCTGTGCAGTGAAATAATATCTAAAGAGTGCTACCCTTTATCTGCAGAGTCGAGGTTCCTCCTCCCACTTTGTTTTTGCCTCGTTGATTGAGGGTGGTGGTGGAAACAGAATTGCTATTCTTTAAAGGGTTTACAAAACAAGGCCCCTGAAGGCAATTTGTTACAGAAACCAGGCACAGAATGATTTCTCTCTTTCTTTATAGTATGCCTCTGAAAGGAACGGTTCAGAAAAGAGAGGATGTTTGGGGGAGTGGGGAAGTTTTCTATCACTATCATCACAGGAATCTCCAACCACTCCACAGATCAGTCAAGCCAGGGCCATAAGAAGCAGATACAAAATGACTTCAGAGTCACTTGCAGAATGGGCACCTTAATCCTTTCTATGCTAAGAATCTTCTTGCATTGGATGTATGTAAACTAGAGAGGCTTATGCTTCAATAACACTACACATCTACTTAATCCAGACAAGACAGAGGCACTGTTTCCTCAGACCAGAAGAGTGGGACTCCATCTGTTCTGGGGAGGGTTGCACTCCTGAAAGATCAGATAGAAAGTTTGGGGTGCTCCTGGATCCACCACGGTGATTATTGGCTGAAGTGGCCTATGGGGCAAGGAGTGTCTTTTACCAGCTTCAGTTAATATCCCAGCCATGACCCTATCAGGAACTGGATAGTAGGGATGTGCATGCCCCCCCCCCGGATCGGATCCGGGATCGGATCGGAGGTTTCCCGGTTCGGTTCGGACCCGATCCCAATACGAAAATCGGACGTCCGATTTTCGGATCGGACACCATTTTAGCTGTTTTTGCCATAGGCTTACATTGGGGGAAAGAAAGCTTTCCCCCAATGCAAGCCTATGGCAAAAACATGGGGGAAGGTGAGTGGGGGCCTAACTCCCCCCTCCCTGTCCCTCCCCCCCACTCGCGCTCCTTACCTGCCAGGGCGCCTGCTGCTGTCCGCTGGTCCAATCTACTGAGAAACAAGCTTCGCGGCCTAGTTCTCAGTAGAGTTCCAGGTGATGACCACCTGGCGCTCTATTGAGAACCAGGCCGCGAAGCCTGTTTCTCAGTAGATTCGACTAGCGGGCAACAGCGGAAGGCAGCGGGTGCCCCGGCAGGTAAGCCTCCTCCTGCTCCCTCGTACTCCTTACCTGCCGGGGCATTCGCTTCCCTCCGGTGCGTGGATCTACTGAGAAACAGGTTTCGCGGCCTGCCTCTCAGTAGTGTGCCAGGTGATGATGAAAGCAGTATATGGTACGTGTCAATGGGCCTAACAATTGACAGTGCACTTCAGTATCGCTACAAAGCAATAGTGTGGCTCCTGTCTTTTATGTACTGCTTTCATACCACTTTCATAGTGCAATATCCTGCTTTATGTAGATGAGGCCTTACTCACAATGCAAGCCTATGAATGTTTACTCATCAATTTATACCACCATATTCAATGCCTCTTACTTCTTTTATTCCATATTACAAAGGTGATGGATTGCAATAAAAAACACCCAGCTTTATCAGGAGCATCAGCTTCAAAAACTTTATCTTTTGGATATTTGGACTAGTACTTCATATGCATTGTGTTTCTTAGGTGTACAGGGCCCAGGGGTCTCCGTTTGCTCTTTCCTTACCCTAAGAGCCCGCCTTTCTGGTTTTACCTGCACTGGTTCAAAAGAAAGTGTTCTGTCTGTTTAATCTGAATGTCAGGGAAATGCTTGTGTAGTGACTGTACCTTTTTTGAAACCTTTCTTTACAGTAATTTGAATTTGGCTAATACATGCTACATATTTTTTTAAAAAACAACAACCCTAAATTTATCAATATATGACTTATTTCAGAATATATGGTTAGGATGGCAGTTTTCGTGTGAGATATACCGTTATTTTTCTTTCAGAGGTCTTACATATGGGGATACAGCCCGCCCACCTAGAAATATACTCTGCCCCTTCTGTGCCCCCGCCCCCCGAATTTTTTTCTGGTGCTGCCACTGATCTTAGGGCAGGGAATTCCGTCAGTTAACTGTTATGAAGCGTGTGAACACCCACCGGGTAAAGCTGAGGTCTTTTCTGCTCTGCATCTACACCCAATCTAGTCTTCTTTCCGTCCACCGAAACAGCTGCTTTCCTGGAGATCGCTTCACTCAGTCCTTCCCTTTTAACTCGTACACCGGTGCCGTTAAAGCACCGTTATTTATCCCCCTGTCCTTGGCATGGGGCGGGCGACTACAACTCCCATCGTGCCATTGCCGGCCCCTTTCCTTTGTGATGTTTTATCGTCCCCGGGGTTCTCCTTTGAGGAAAGGACCAGGGGAGGGGGCAGCGAGCGAGAGCCAAGCTAGATCTCGCGAGAGTACTGCGAGGGAAGGGTGGTATTGCGCGTACAAGTTTGGGGTCTGACTGGGCCGCCGCGGCACTTCGGGAAGGCGCCGTAGCCGAGCAGGGCGGTCGCGAGCGGCGGTGGGCGGGCCAGCCTGAGCCGCTTCCTCCTGCGGCTGCGGCCCAGTTTGCGCTGACTAACTCCTATGGCGGCTCCTGCGGCTGAGGAGAAGGCGGCGGCAGCCCCGAGCGACCGCTCCCCGAAAGAGGAAGGAGAGCTGGAGGACGGAGAAATCAGCGACGACGACAATAACGATGGGCGTCCGGAGCCCAGCAACAGAGATACTTGCGGCGGCACTAAGGGCCCATACGCCCGGCGCAGGCCGCCTCCCGACTTGCGGAGCAGCCTCGTCTCTTCGTCTCGTCGCTTCTCTCACTTGCGCCACCAGCCTCCCCCCGAGCTCGGGCACCTCCATGGCCGCGGTGGAGGCGGCGGGTACCGGCTCAAAGAGCCTTTCCGGTCTCACCCGCCGCCGCCTCTCACTTCGCGGCTGCCGCCCGGCCCACACCCCGACACCGGCCCCAGGCTCTCGTTCTGGGAGCGCAGTCACAACGCGCTGGACCGGTTTCGCTTTCGAGGCCAGGCCTACCGGGGCGGCGGCCGATGGGGCAGGAGCCGCGGCGGCAACCCCCCTGGAAGACCTCCAGGAGGAGGAGGTGGCGGCGGGTACAGCGGCAACCAGGGCTGGAGGGAACCCTCGCCACGAAAATGTATCCTTGCCACGAAAGTATTGGTCTCTTTCTGCTGCTGCTCTATCTCAGGAAATGCGGGGGTGGGGAGCTGGTTGGGTACGTGACGTATCCGTGTTTCTTTTGTCCCGGTTCAGACTCTAACCATTGGGATCGCTTGATCAGGGTAAAGACGTGAACTTGGAAGAGGCCATTTGTCCGATTTTGCCTGCTCAGAGTTTAGTGGAGGCTGCCGTGACGAAAGCACATAGGGGCAAAGACCTACGAGCTGTTATCTATTCAGTCAGTGTAATAGAGGAGCTGAATGTAAGTTAAGGTTGTAGGGAGTGTGTTTTAAGGAGGCTCTGCGGAAGTGAGGAATGCTTTCGTACAACATAAGTTGCTTGGTATGGTTCTGAAATGCTAAGTATCCATGGGGGTGCCATCTCGGATGAGCCACATTTGGTTTCCGATGTGATCCTTGAGAGATCTGAAGCTCTTGGAGCTAAATTGGAGAAGGCTATCAATGGCTACTAGCCCTGATGGTTATGTGCTACCTCCAGTATCCAAGGCAGTACACCAGTTGCTGGGGAAGATGGGTGGGATGGTGCTCTTCCACCATGTCCTGCTTTGTTGGTCCCTGGTCGACAGCTGGTTGGCCACTGTGTGAGCAGAGTGCTGGACTAGATGGACCCTCGGTCTGATCCAGCATGGCATTGTTATGTTCTTATGTTAGCCATACAGTTCTAGAACAATTCTGGTGTGTCTTCAATTGTGGTGACAGAGCGTCTTCTCAAATACATGCTGGGCAAAATTTGTTTAGGGACGTCAGCATTCGATACATTGTTTTTAGGTTAGTTTTTAGGTTAAGGATTGCTTTTAATTTACTGTGATATTCTTGTTAGCCATCTTGAGTATGATTTATCCTAGAAAGATGCCTAAATAAATGAATAAATCTTAAAACATGTTATAAATTGTGTATACAGGGCTGTGATCCTATACATACTTAGAAGCATGTCAGGATGATTTATTTCTGAGTAGACAGTCTCAGAATTAATTATACTAAAAGTTACACAATTAGGGCCAGGATTGCTAGAGAGTAAGACACATTGAAATTGGTAAGATTTACTTAAGAATACACATGTATAGAATCATGATGCACAGATGTTTGCTGTTTTTGATCATATCAACTGGAGTGGCTTACATGTGCCATTAAGTTTAAAAACATGTTTAAGGAATCTGCATTGGTTGAATTTCCAGAGGATAGCCATATTAGTCTATTGCAGCAAAACCAGCAAGGAGTCTTGTGGCACATTAAAAGGCTAACCAATTTATTCTGGCATACATTAGCTCCATAGATCTAGTAAAGTGAGTTATAGTCCTCAAAACTTTATGTCAGAATAAATATATAAGTCTTTTAAGATGCCACAAGACTTCGTTGATTTTCATTGTTTGAGTAATTTAATATTGGCAGGAATCCCTATGGTGATTAATATCTTGGGCATTTACTACTTGAGCAAGTAACCTTTTTGTCTGTAAATTATGGCAGTCTTGTTCTGCTGCCTGCACATTGAACAGGGTGTGGTTCTTGTCCTGTGCCCAGTTTCAGTTTTCCATATGAAATGGAAGAAGAAAACTTTGTGGGGGCATAGGCTGAACTGTTAAGTAGCTTGTTCTGTGCGGGCTCAATGTTGTAACTTGCTCATCTGTTGTCTGTGTTCAGAATGGAAGGATTTAAAAAGTCCCCAGAATAACAGCTGAGGCTTCTCAGTTACTATTTTCCCATCTCCTATCTTCATATATCTGAAGATGACACAGTGAATTCCATTTCATTCAATGATATTTAAAAGTGGAGAGCTGCTTTAACTGGACAAAAGTAGATTTGAGTAGATAGGGAGACATTTTTCTCCCTCTCCCATAATACTAGAAACCAGGGGCATCCCATGAAGCTGATAAAGGGAAGTGTTTCACACAATTCATAGTTAAACTATGGAATTCGCTACCACAAGGTAATCACAATTTTGAATGGCTTTAAAAGGAGGTTAGACAGATTCCTGGAGGAGAAGGCTATCAGTATGCCTATAAGCACCAGTTGCTGGGGATCATGGGCAAGAGGATGCTGTTGCACTCATGGCCTGCTTATGGTTTTCTCGTCAACAGCTGGTTGGCGACTGTGTGAACAGAATGCTGGACTGGATGGACCCTTAGTTTGGTCCAGCATGAATCAGCATGCAGCATGTGTGGGCAGCTATTTTGAATATTCAGTCCCCAGCGGGGGAGTTGTCATGTTTTGTCATGTCCGAACATGGGTGGCAAGAGTTGTTGGAGGGGAAAACAATCCTCAAATAACCCTAAAACAGTTCATGGGTTATTAGAGAGTTGTCTAACCCTGAGTTCATGTTCAAATCCCAGTAGGCTGGACATCTATGGGCGCCATGCAATAATGGCACCTATGGGCACCTGGTACATCATGACAGCCCCTGTGAGTCAGTTAAGACATGGTAGATTGTTGTATCATGTGAAAAAGATTGCTGTCTCCCTGCCTTCCCTCCTTTTACTAGAATGTTGTGATTCATGTACTCTACCTTTTCAGAAACTCGTTTACTTTCTGAAATGCCACCTTCTGATTATGAAGTTGAGCATGGTGATGTGGCCATCTATATATTTGGGCAAGCATTTGTTTCATTCAATATGCTTTTTATGAATGCACAAAAGTGAGATGTCTTCCCTAAAACAGTAATTTAACCTAAACAAGTGTCTTTGGAAGAGCCATACAGATGAGTGTGTTTTAAACAGACAGCATCCCTAGCATAAACTCTGGTAATAATTAATTTTTGTATAGTGCATTCAGATATTCAAAGGACTTCATGTGTATTATATAACTCTGTAAAATAAATATAAGTTCTTAGGTAAATATAAGTTGTGGATTTAAGAGTTTTTTAATACTGCTAATCAATTACCTTCTCATGCCAAATACTTATTTTTGCAGGTAAATGTCAAGCTCCCAATTTTTCATTTGTCAATAAGACAGCTACTATATAAAAGCCTCCGGGTTACTTCCTGTTGAAATATGCTCAAGAAAGCTTTCCAATTACATAGACATATAGGCTTTATGGATTAGAGGTGGGCTTCTGTACCATGCATCACTATCTGTTCGCTCCCCATGGCTTAGAAAAAACAGAATAAATTATACAAATAGCAATGGTAGGAAAATTTGTGAAAAATAAAAATAAATGTGCAAATCTGCAAAATTGAGATAGGTAACAAAAAGATCCTTCCTTGGTGAAAGAAATTAGATTACCTTGGCACAGACTTTTTTTTTTTTTTTTTAGCATGGAGTATGCACTGGCCCAAGTATATCCATGTTATAAATGAGGGTACTTCTCCCTTCAGACTTTGCAATAGGCTATGGCAGGTTATAAGTAAAGCATCAAAATGAGCAAAGATACGGTTAATTTTAGCCCTTAGATCTGACATCAGCTTATTTAAATAGGAAAGAGGCCAACAATTTAATAACACATATCTTGACAAGATGTCCAATAGTACTCTTAAGGCTCTGCAGTTTAAAGATTAGGCATTTGCTGAAATAGATTTTGGAAGAAAATGTCACCTGGAATGTGGGTGTATTGAGAGTAGGTAAACCCCAGAAGGGAAAGAATCAAGATTGGTTGTGGCAGTACATGTCCCTAGGGAATCTCTCCAAAGCCTAGAAGAGAAGGTGGTTGTAATGCCAAGACTCAGTTTTTTGGGGAGAGGAAGGGACACAATTTACCTTATTGCAGAACCTTACGCAGAGTTAGACAACTTGTAGGCCAAAACATCTGGAGGGCCACAACTCCCATCAGTCCTAGCCAGCATAGACAATAATGAATGGTCATGTGAATTGTAGCTGAAACATCTTTCTATGTTTTTAATCAGTTTTATGTATTTTATACTATTTTGTATTTAATGTTGTTCCCCACCTCCTCGTTCCAGAGGGAGAGGTGGGTAAGAATTATTATTATTATTATTATTATTATTATTATTATCTGGAGGGCCATAAGTTGCTAACTTCTGCCTTTTAGTAAAGCAGTACTGGGTGAGTAAAGATGGAAATATAATAGATTTTGTCTCTTGCACACTGAAACATGAATTAATCATTGCTTGGAATAAAACATTTTGTATTTCATTATGAGGCTACACAACAGTAAAATCACACGGGAGAGGAAATTAAATTCTAGTGGCCATATGTTGTTAGCTTCATTATAATGGTGTTGATGACAAATGTGCTCTACATACTTTTCTTAATAAATAAATCAGCCAAAATGTTTGGAAAATTCCCATCTAGAAAACAGAACTATTCGTCTAAAAATGATAACTCAGCTGAAGAGAGTTTTGAGGATTTGTTGTTGAAATATAAGCAGATTCAACTGGAACTTGAATATATTAATAAAGATGAGAAACTTGC
The DNA here is from genome assembly GCA_029215795.1 of Anniella stebbinsi. NCBI lineage: Eukaryota > Metazoa > Chordata > Lepidosauria > Squamata > Anniellidae > Anniella > Anniella stebbinsi. Next base: position 56,424,587 of record JARDYH010000003.1, read on the forward strand.
TCTGAATAGTAAAGAAGAAATTGCTCAGCAAGCTAATGATGAAACAGCCAGTCCTGGGGACCAAATAATAATAGAAAATGTCAGTTTTACAAAGGATGTTGTAAATGAAGTGTCTCCTGAGGAGAAGAATAAAGTGTTAACCTTTCGGGCATTTGAACTGAAGCCTCTCAGGCAAAAATTGCCTGCACTGACTGAGAGGAGCAAGTTGAGAAAAGTGAAAGATGGAGTAAAGCAACAGTCTAAAAAATCTGAATTATTGGATGCAGATCAAGGTAACTCTTCACTTTATGATTATGTATATTCTTTGAAAACTTTAAAACTGGAGATCTGGAAAACTTGTCCATGATTTTGTGCATATTTGATTGTTCCTGATAAAGGTATTGCCTGATTGTAGATTTAAAGATGAATTGTCATGGCTTTAAAGAAACTGTTTTTGCTTGTAACAAAGTGACTTGCAATTTTAGTCATATTGTTTTAACATTTAAGCACAGAACAAAGATAGCTGTTTTTGTTTAGCGTTTATACTTATTGATAGCTTGGAAGATTGAGGTATTTTCATTATATATCCTGCTTTTAAAACAGAATATTGCTTATTTAAGGCAGCTGACAATAAAAAGAGAATAACGCTAAAAAGACTCCATACAACTGACAAATGAAATTAATTTTATAGCTATATTTGTTCAATATTTTTGACATAGTTTTTTCCCTATTCGTATTTCTTGACCATCATTTGCCTGGAAGCTTGAAGACCAAGTTGCATCTAGAGAGTTGTCACTAGTGCATGTCCTATTTTTATGGGCTCATCTATTTTCCTCCTTTTCTACCACTAGAAATGCTATGTCATCTAACTTAGGGTATGCTTGCCAGGCATACCTGTCATTGTTGTGGACAAATCCAGTCCAGGCATGAGTGTGATTGTAAGAGTAGATGGCTTGGAATCTGGAGCATCTACAGTGCTACTCTGTAGGGTCAGATCTTGAAGTAACCTTGAACCTGGTGAGAGAGGGAGTGTGGAACCCTCTTCCTGAGTCCATCTTGCATAGTGCTACTGGTGTTCCCAGGACTTGAGGTTGGCTCCCAGAAATTAGTGGAAGAGTTGGGGTGACTAGGGGGGCATCTCTGTTTCAGTTTTTCCCAGCACAGAGTGTACTCGTGTGTAGAGTAAAAATAAACGAAGAAAAGACAGGTGCTTATAGGCATGTGTGTTTGCTTTTATCCACAAAGCAAATATGCTCTTTAATGTCTTATAAGAAGCAAATTAGTAGTGGTATTTGATGTGTAATATACATGCTAGAAAGTTGATGTATATATAAATGAGTATTTTTGCATTCTTTAATTCATTTCTCTGACCATTTGGCTTCATCATTTTGCTTATAAAATATGCTGTTCTTCCTTTTTCAAGTAGTCGATGAAAAAGAACAAGGAGAACAAAAGCTTAGCCCTTCAGATGCTGCAGCAGAGAAGGTAAGGAATAACTTTTATTTTCACATGTAAAATCAAGAGTTTAAGCTTAGTTCTAGCAAAATGTCAGCTTACAGTGCAATCCTATGCATGTTTGCATGGAGGTAAGACCTATTGTATAATGGAGCTTACTCCCTAGTAAGTGTATTTAATAGTCCAGCCTTATTTATTTATTTAAAACATTTCTTGGCTGCCTTTCAGGGCGGAAGGTCTCCCAAGGCAACTTAAAGTAATAAAATACATAAAAAGTTAAAATATTAAAAATGATAAAAGCAATAAAATAACAATTAAACAAAATAAAACCAGCAGCAACAACAGTAATAACCACCACAACAGCAGTCACATCAAGAGAAGGCCATGGTAAAATAATATGTTTTCAAGGTCTTATTAAAAGACTGCAATGATGGAGCATGGCGGACTTCCAATGGCAATTTTTTCTAAAGGTGTGGTGCCACTGCAGAGAAGGCCCTCTGATGTGTGGTCACCCACCTAACTGCTCTTACAGGTGGACAATGAGAAGGGCCTCTCTTTCTGATCTTAAAGTATGGACAGGCTAATATGGGTGAACTTGGTCCCAAAGCATTTGAGGCTTTAAAGTTCAAATCCAGCACTTTAAATTAGCTTCAAAAGCACACCAGTGATCCTTGCAGCTGGTGCAGTATAGACATTATGTGATCAAACCACCAGAACTCGGGCAGCCACATTCTGCACCAGCTGAAATATCTGAATTGTCTTCAGAGACAATCCTGCATACAGTGCATTACAGTGGTCCAGCCTGGACATCACTAGTGCATGGATAACTGAGGCAAGTCCTGTCCTTTCCAAATAGGGCTGCAGCTGGCCTATCAGCCTAAGCTGGTAAAATGCACTCCTGGACACTGTAACCCCCTGGGCTTCCGCAGTTAGCTCAGAGGCCAGGGGGACTTCCAGACTCGTACTTGGTCTTTTAAGGGGAGTACGACCCCATCTAACACTGGTTGCAAACCTCCATCCAAAGTAGTTGGTTTCCCAAGCCACAGTACTTCTGTCTGGTTTCAGCTTGTTCACCCTCATCCATCCCAAAACAGTCTCTAGACACTGGTTCAAGAGTTCCACAGCCTCCCTGGGATGTGCAGGTGGAAGCTGAGTATCATCTGCATATTGATGACATTTTAGCCCAAACCTCCTGAATGGCTTCCTCCAGCAGATTCATGTAGATGTTAAAAAGCATGGGGGACAGGATTAAATGTTGTGACACCCCACAGGCTATGGGGTGGAACAGAAATCCCCCAGCACCACCTCCCGAGACTACTCCTCCAGGAAGGACTGGAACCATTTTAAAACCATGCTTCCCAATCCCAATCCAGGAAAGCGATCCAGAAGGATACCATGGTTGATGGTATTAAAAGCCTCTGAGAGGTCCAGAAGAACCAACAGGGTTTAACTCCCCCCTCATCCATTTCCTGGCATCAATTATCAACAAGGGCAACCAAGGCTGTTTCCTTCTCATAAACAGGCCTGAAACTTGATTAGAATCGATCTAGGTAATCAATTCATCCAAAACAGCTCAGAGTTGTGAAGCCACCACGTGCTCCATCATTTTGCCCAAGAACTTGACACAGAGTAGTAGTTATCCAAAACTATAGGATCCAAATTTGGTTTCTTCAACAAGAGCTTCGCTACAGCCTCTTTCAAAGTTGCTGGGACCTCACCGTCCCTCAAGGAGACATTTACCACCTTGAAGATATCTAGCCGAGCTTTGGCAGATTTCACAAGCCAGTATGAGCAAGGATCTAAAGGGCAAGTAGAAGGCTTCAGTCTTCCAAGCAGGTTGCACAAGCCAAAAGGTATCCATAACATGTCTAGATGGTGCACCAGCCCCATCCATATCAGGCTTTGTCAAAACAGTGGCATCCAAGTCTGCATGAATACCAGTGATTTTACCTGCAAAGTGTCTGGCAAGTTGTTCACAGTGGGCCTCTGAGGGCTTGAATAGTTGTGTACCAAGGCCTACACCCAAGAGGCCTTTAACCAATTGAAAAAGCTCCTTTGGACAACACTGAGCAGATGCAGTGGTGGCCAAGAAGTAGGATTTCTTCGCCACCATCACTGCTGCAGAATAAGATCACAAATGGATTCTTACCTGTGTTCAGTTGTATTCATTCTGAGTCTTTCCACCATTTGCGCTCTAATTGTCGACACAGTCGTTTCATCGCCCTTAGCTCCTTAGAATCCCAAGGAACTGACATGGCTCTACAATTAGGTTTAGAATGTTTGGGAACAATCATATAGATACCCCAGTTCATCTCATTCCAAGCAGTGACCAGGTGCCAGCTAAGCCTTCGGGAAAATCCCCAAGAGAACTCAAAAATCTATTCAGATTCATCAGCGTCTGGGAGCAGATCATCAAATTTGGTGGACTGTATACCAACAGAATCCCTATCCTGTCTTAGGTGCCCAACACCAGGTACAGACCCTCTGAACTGGCTAACTGTGAGATAGGGTATCTGACCAGGGGGATAGAATCTCTATAGACCAGGGCTACCCCCTTCCCTGTCCCTTTAGTTGAGCTTGGTGCTGCACAAGAAACACTGGTGGACACATTTGAGAGAGATTGACTCATCCCCATTCAAAAATCCATCTGGATTTATCAGCCTCCAGGGGTGGATCATCAAATTTGGTCCCCCATCCCTGCAGAGGTTACAGGTGGCCTGAAGGTTAAAACTAATCAGATAATGATCTGTCCATGCCAAAGGAGCCACTACTGGCTCCCCCACTCACAGATCTTTTTCTCCCAATTCAGCACAGAAAACCAGGTCCAAAATATATCTTGCCACATGTGCAAAATATTAAAACAGGCCTGTGGTTGACATGGCGGCCATGAAATCTTGTGCTGCTTCTGATGAAGTAGCCTTGGCATGAATATTAAAGCCTTAACGTTTGAAAATCATTCTTCTAAGGGTCTCTGAAGCTTTAGTCTTGGCAAACCTTTGTGTTGGGTAAAATTTTTGTTTTGATAAATTTAGTGCTGAATGAAGAACTGAGATGTGTGTTCATCCTTTTATTCCCACAAAAGAAACTTCTTGATGAAGAAGAGGAAGTGTCAGAGTTGCATCTAAGACTGCTAGCTCTTCAGTCTGCTAGTAAAAAGTGGCAGCAAAAAGAGCAGCAGGTGATGAAAGAAAGCAAGGAAAAACTAACAAAAGGAAAAACTGTACAGCAAAAGGTCAAAATCAGCACAAAATCACATTCTGCCAAGAAAACCAGCACTGCAGGTAAATAATTAAATTCATTAGCAGGGGCTTTCAGGGTTGAGATGTGTAATATTTAATATTTGGCAGATTATATTCTTGGTAGATTTGTTCTATATTTTTGGAGAAATTAAAGAATATTCTTTATTTAAAGCTAAGCAAGCATTAAGGAAACAGCAAACAAAAGTGTGGAAAAAAATGCAGCAGCAAAAGGAACAAGAAAAGATCCAGAAGGAAGAGGAACAACGGAAACAAGAAGAAGAGGAGGAAAGAAGGAAAAGAGAAGAGGAAATTAGAAAAATTCGTGATCTTTCGAATCAAGAAGAACAGTATAATAGGTTCATGAAGCTGGTTGGGGGAAAGACAAGATCAAGAAGCAAGGTAAATTGGCAGGCATGGATTATGTGCAAGTATTTGGGCCTTAAGGCAGTTCTGATTGGTGGTGACTTCACATATAATGCAGGTACTTACCTATTGGTGTATTGATGAGTTTGATCTTCTTGGCCCAATCTGATAGGATTAAATTAGAACTGGAGAGCCCTAGGCTAAAGTCTTATCTCAGCCACGAGCTTTAGCCCTGCTCAAGTTGTTATTTTTCAGCCTCAATTCCCTATTGAATATACTGACCCTTATAAGGTTGTTACGTTTTATGAGTTAATGATTACCCACGAACAACCCTGATTTTGCACCCCAACAGCCAACCATGGGTTCTCTTCCTTGGTTTATCATAGTTAACAACCCATAGTTAAACCCTAGAGCTGGATTTCCATGCAATGACAACCCATGATTCAATGACAAATCATAGCCCGTGCTTAGCGTTGAATAGGATTGCAGCCTAAGAAACTGAAAGTGTTTTAACACTTGAGTTTCTTCCCCGCCCCCCCCCCCCCGCCCCAATCTGTGGGCTTCCCAAATAAGCAAAGGAGTTGCAGATGGCTATGGATATAGGTGGTAACTCGTAGAAAGGCTACACCAAACAGAAACTGCTTACTAGTAAGTACTGAGACCAAAAAGAGTGCTTGCAAATATTGAATTCATTTTGTTAGTCATTTCAAGTTGATGTAGTGCTTTGTCATAGTACAGCTCTGTAAAATATTAAGGGTTACTGAACACTGTCAAGTGATGGCAGGCTATTTATTTATTTAAAGCCATATGCTGATTACTAGGAATAATGGTATTTTAGATATCGGGCCTGTTCAGAAAACATACTACACACTAAGCCATGGTTAGGCCGCTAATCCTTTTGCAGCAAATGGTTAGTGAGCATGTTTAAACCGTGGTTATATAGCTACCATGGCTAGGAATGGTTCACACGACACACTAAGCCATAATGTTTAGCTCAAAATGTTTAACCACTGTGGCTTAGCGTGTTGTCTGAACAGGGTCAGTGCAAATTTTAACTGAGCAGCGTAGGTCTGGTTTTGTAGAAATGTGTCTGGAATGAATAACAGATGGCAGATATTCAGGTTTGGATCCAGATTTAGGTACATGCAACTGGGCTGGTGAAAGCAGACTTCCCCACCACTGTTCCCCACAGCAGCCTCACCCACCCCAACCGGAATTGCTATATGGAGGGCTAGAGGGCCCTGTTGAACAGGGTAGGCTGTGGTGCTGGGGAAGGGAGAGATCCCTGAAAATTGAGCAGAGCTCCGTATAGCATTTTTCTGGGGCTGGCAGGACTGTTGGGGAGGATGAGGCAGGGAAGTATACTTAACACCAACCCAATTGCACATGCCTAAATCTGGATCCAACATTTTGTGTTTTGAGTGAGGAATAAAAGCAGAAATTATGGCCTAGCTTGCACAATATAACAATTCAGGGTTTTTAAAACTCTGGGTTACAACTCTTGAGTTGTGTCTCTCCCCAACAACCCAGAGATGCTGGTTCACACTTAACAATCCAGGGAGGGATTGTCCTGAGTTGTTTTGCTCATCCTGCTTTCATTGAGAGCAACCAGGCAGCGGGAACCAGCATGCTGTCTCACTCCCACTTCATTCACATGCAAACCGGAAATGCGTGTCCAAGCTCTTGTACAAAAACAACAAACTGCAGAAATCTCATCCTCCCAACTATATTTCCAACTATCTCACATGTGTCCCAAAGGAGAACATCATGTAACTTCATAGTATGGATTCATAGCCCTCAGTGGAATTCAAGTTAGACTGCTGAGGGATATGCTTCAAATTGAGAAAATCATCTAGTTTAAGACAAGTTCAGACTACAAAGCACATAACATGCCCATTTGAAGAGTTAATACTCCTTATAGCTGTGCTTTCCAATAGAAGGCAAGAGGTTAGGAGAATTTACGTGATGGAATTAAGTAAGCACAGAAAGTTGGATTGATACCCCCCCCCCCCCAAGTTTCTGTTAGTCTGTGTAAACTAAGTATTTGGAAAAAGTGGGTCATAAATAAATAGGAAATTGGTCATAGAAGGGGGTCTTTCCTTAATTTACTAAACGATATGTCAGTTGGACACTAAAAACAATTTAAGATAATTTGGGGACAAGATTTAGGATCTATTATTTCATATAAAAGATATATTGATGTTGATTCTAGCATTATAAGTCCATCACAGGGTGAGGGATGGGGACAGGGTAGGTTTGCAGGAAGCTCCAGTAGAAGGTGGTCTGCAGGTGACATATGACACTATTTAGATTGAACAGTCTTGTGTCTTGTGCTAATAGACTTACCCGCTGAAATATGTGGCAGGATAAGTTGCTACTGCTGGCTCTCCCCCACTTTTGGTGGTCTTGTAATAAGGTCTGAGTGTTTGACTGCACATTTTGAATTCGATTTGCCAAGTAACAGTTACAGTATAATTCTTTTACCCACACAATGAGCCTGTTTGTATGTCACGACAGCTTACCATGGATTTGTTTACCCACAGGGGCTGTCATTTTATGCTGGCATCCATGGGTGCCATTTTTGCGTAGTGCCCTTGGGTGCTCGGCTTGCTATGTCATATGAACACAGGTAGCAGGAATTGTTTGAGGTTAGACAACCCTCAGATAACCCTAAACCAAGCCATAGATTATTTGAGAGTTGTCTAACACTCAACCTCTGCCACTCAGTTTGCATGACACTGCAAATCATGGCAAGGCATAATAGGCCCCTGCGGGTAGATTAAGCCATAGTGCACTGTCATGTTATACGAATCAGGTGAGTGTAACTTCCTGTTAGGCTATTCATATTGAACCTGTAATGTAAGCAGGACATTGGAAATCTGCCAATTTTTTAATGAAAGAAGATTGATTAAGGTTTTGGAAATGGCTGAACTTGGGTTCATTAAGTGATATTATTCTAATGAGAGTGAATTATTTTCTCCAGCCATTATTGTAGAGAACCAGACTCCATTTATAATCTATTAGATTCCACATTGTAATCTTGGCTTATTAGATAGAACTGTTATCTTCTAACCTGTATATTAATAATAAATATTTCAATTTCTCTATTTTAATAAAGTAAATTGGGTAGCTTCAAGCAGTTTCAGTTATAACAATACTGATATACTTCAGTGTGGCTTATACTGCACAGAAATGTGCTTCAAACGGAGAATAGGAAATCACAGTAATCCATTGAATTTTTGAGCCAGTACATGCACATCTAGTCACCACTTTAATAATTTGTTGAAGTATATACCATTGCAGAGATATTAGATTCAGTGTGCTAGATGTTGAAATTGTCTGGGTATTCAGGGAGCAGTTTTGCACGTCTCTACCTAAGAGTAAAATCTGGAAAGCAACAATATTGGTAGTTTTAGGTGTTGATTGCTTAAAATGGATAGCTATTTAGTAACAAAACCATTTGTACCTGTGTTACATAGCAATTTGTGTAAATGCTTTAGTGTCCTGACCACATTTTATTCTAATGTACATGTGAGATGAGTTTCTGTTCTCCAGGTGGGGAGGTAGTTGAGAAATTTGCCTCCCAGCACACTTGAAAATGATTAGTAGAATTGAAAAGAGAGTTATCTGTTTTTCACGCTGCTGCAGTTGTATGATTTAATATCCATTTGTAGTAAAGCATTCAATGTTGGTCTTGTAAAAATCTTTTTTTCCAGCTGTCCCTACAGCTGTTGCCAGCTAGTAGTTGGTGTCAGAACCAAGGGTGATCCGTTCTTGCTAGTGCTTTTCTTCCTGAAAGTTACTGGTGGCAAAACTGTGCCAGTTCTATGAGTGTTCAAGAAAGCAAATAACATTATATGCGAGGCTAACAAAAATTCTTTGCTTAGTCTTCAGATAAAGACTTGAGACGGTCGTTAGATAAACAGTCTACTGAGAGTGCAGGAGGGATCTATCAGTATGACAATTATGATGAAGTCGCTATGGACACAGAAAGTGAAACTAATTCGCCTGGTAAGTGTTAACTTTCCTAATATATGTGGATTATAGCGCACAGTTATTTTCCTAAGGAAGCAATATTTAAACTTTTATATTGCATACTGTTTTAGATTACTGATTTTCTTAACGTTATGACTGCTACCTGAGAGGTTGTTTGAAAGATTATTGTGTTCAAATTCAGTGCCTCCTCTGGCACCTAGACTAGTATGGCCTGTTATATACTTCAGTAGACCTATTGGTGCAGCTGTACTGAAATAGGAGAAAGGAAGTGTTTGCTAGGTTTGCCTGTGTTCTGTGTCACTGAGATGTTTGGCAATCAAGGCATTACTAGTCAGAGCAGATTTGAATCAGCATCTGTCAGTATTTTATTTATTCATTGTTGTTACTGAAAAAGCCCTTTTTCTTGCCTACCAAGCTATTGTGCTCAGGAGTAGGCATGTAAGTAGGGCTTCAGAAGATAAACTCAGAGGGCCAGCAGGTTGATATAGTTGAATGTGGTCCTTCAAATAACTTTGCCCCAAACCATTTAAGACTCCAGCCCAGTAAATTGAACTAGAAGTAGCACTTTAATTTGGGCTTGGAAATGCATTGGAAATCAATGAAGCTGGGGCAGTATAGGTGTTGCATGACCCAACCACTGTGCTCCCACCAATAGTTGGGCAGCTACATTCTGCACAGGCTGAAATTTCCAAACCATTTTTAAAGGCAGCCTGCATAGAGTGCTTTACAGTAATCCAGCCTGGATGTCAGTAGTGCATGGATAATTGTGATTTTGCTCTGAAAAAGGCATTTAGCATTTTGTTTTTCTGTTTGTCATCTTGAAGACCATCTAAAAGCAAACGATGGACTGCTGCTTAAGAATTGCTGTCCTAAGTCCTCCTTGGGGCATGTTAGGGCTGAGAATCTTTAAACTAATTCTGTATTTTGTTTGGTTCTTTTCTAGTGAATTTGTACTGCTGGAGTTTTTCATTTCATTAAATACAATGGGAATACAGTCTGCAGTGATGTGGACTTTCCAGAAAATTTTGAATTGTGAAAGGTTCTGCTTTTCTAAATAGATCACAATTTCATTTAGCATATTTGCTTGATTTGTTAAGTAAAGAAAAGTTTAAAAATATGACAGTTTAATTTTTACATATAAATTATCTCAGTGTTTTCCCAATAGTTAAAAGTAGTTCAGTTGACTGGGATGGAGCCCATGGTGGCCTTGTGTGGGCGGACCAGGCCTGTTGGCTGCTGTGATGCAGTGCTTCTGGGGGCAAGCACCGAAACAAACAGAAATGTGGGCCGCCCACACAAGGGCACCATTGGATACTGCTCAAGTATTTGAACTGGAGGGGAAAAAAATGAAGTGCACATAGCATGGTTTAAATCTTCTCTTCAAACAAATCCAAAGCTTTACTTGGAAAAAAAATTATTGGAATACTTGTAAGTATTTTAAGGCGTCTTTGGTTTTTTAAAAAATGAAGGCATTTTTAAAATGGATATTGAACCTGCTTATCCTGGTTGGGATCAGCTATCTGCTTTGTCAGTCATTGATGCTATAATTTTGTTGCTCTCTTCGCAATATTAGTTTTATAATACTTGGAAGGCTTATTAACAAGAGACATAAGACCTTTAGTGTACAGTGAGGTATATGTTAAAAGATTAATTCTCAATTAGTATATGAGATTTTCCCCAAAGTGCAGTATGTGGTTAGAGAAATTACTATTTTCTCTATAACGTTAATTCATATTGTGTAAATTTTGATTCCCATGAATGGAAATATATATGGTTGTACTAAAGTGAAGTAGTTCCTAAAAATAAAATGTAAGCTCATGTATGTTATTTTTTTGATTTTCACAATCCTTTTATAGCATCCTCTCCAGTGCAGCCTACATACTTTGAATGCCCTGTTGGATACTTTCCTCCTGCTGTTCCACAAATCTCACTGCCTCTTACACCACAGGCTTCAGTAAGTGATTTTGCAAGATGAAATAGTTTTGAACTAGAAAAACCTGAAACTAGAAATATTGTTAGGCCTTCTATGTGTAAATTTGGAAGCTGTTTATACATTTGTATAAAGTTATCTTTTATGTTGGTGCATTTCTGCTGGCCTTTGTGGGAGTTCTCCCTTTTGGTACTTCTGCTGAATCAAAATTATTTCTTGCTCTGTTCTTTCACTGCTTTGTGCTAGTAGTAATGTCCACTGAACACAGGCAGCTTCTGTGCCATCTAGTTGTCTGCTGAAATTTTTAAAATATTCCTGAAGAATACTTCACCAGTAAGGGAACTATCCTATGGTGTTGTTCTACAAACATAAATGATGTTGTGCTAGCGTAAGGGACCTCTAGTGCAGTGCTGATCATGTTAGTTTGCACAGTAGGATTCCCCTGAAAACCTATGTGCGTGCTAACACTGTCGTGTTGTGCTAGAGGTTCCTTACAGTAGTGCAACTTAATTTGCATTAGCAGAATAACACAGTAGGATACTGATCCTAGTTACTATTGAACTGTTATGAGTTTTGTAGGGGAGTTCTTATTTGAAGAAATAAGGCTGCAAATCTCTATCCTCTTACCTAAGAGTACGTTCATTTGAACTTGATGGTGCTTAGTTCTGAGTAGATATGTATATATAGCAGTCTTCCTCAACATGGTGATATTTTGGACTAAAACTTACAGAATTCATGGCCGTTCATCATGCTGGCTGTGGCTGATGAGGTTCAAGTTCAAAACATCTGGATGGTACCAGGTTGGGGGAAAATGATATGCAAGATTGCACTGTTTGTTACCCCATGTGATAAGTACTTATTCATTAGCCCACCTTAGAAAATAGCAGTTTTGAGTACTGCAGTATCTTGTAGGATCCAGTGGTCACCAATGGAAGCCCTGCTGCTTCCCAGAGTGTGTGTGGCCCCTTTCTGAAGCATGCAACCTGCCCCTTCCAGAAACTTAGGTTTCCGGTTGTTTGGGGGCTTCCCCCGGAAGTGCTACGTCACCACTGGTACGGTAAGGGTCGTGCGTGTGTGCTGACCTCGCACATGTGGTCACCATTGAATCCTACCGGCGGCAGTAAGCCACTGTTGGATCCTACCCTTGGCTTTTGGGATTGCTAATCTGATTTTTTCTTTTTTGAAGTGTAACATCAGTCTGATATGATGCACTTAGCACTTTACTTGGGACAGTCAAGTAGCAAATGAACTTCTTTGCAATATATTTCAGACTCTGCCAGCGATTAGCCAGTTGTATATGGAAGGCATTTCAAGCATTTCTTTGGAGCCTGTACCCCCTCTTCCTCCTCTTCCACCTGAAGAACCGGAACAGCCACCAAAGCCTCCATTTGCAGATGAGGAGGAGGAAGAAGAAATGTTACTCCGAGAAGAGCTACTTAAATCTCTAGCCAACAAACGAGCTTTCAAACCAGAGGTATTTATTAACTTCTGCCACTAGATGGCAGTCCTGGTGCATCCTGATCTGCAATACACTAGACATGTTCTGTATGTGAATTTAGTTTGGAAAAATGAGCTATAGCCCAGAAATTAGACAGTCTGAAGGCTGTGGACAGTCTTCAAGTTATCTATACTTTTTCTTGTAAAATACGTGTACAGCTGTCATGGTTGAGGGATAAACCTGCTTTCAGCTGAATAAGTTGCCTTATCCATTGGCTGGTATTATCTCTTACTGGATAATTAGTAAGATTATAACATTTCAGATTGCTGAAACCTGGGCAATGATATCTTACTTGAGGATCTGATTTTACTCAAATGGTGTCCACTTCAAAGCTTAGTTGTATCTGGTGTCATTAAAGGTTCATAAATCTAGCTTGGCAATAACTAACTAATCCCTTACTCAAGTTCAGCAAGAATTTGTGGATTTAAATATATAACCTTAACAATTGTTTGATAGAATGCATAAGTGTTTTTTTAATTCATTACTTAATGCTTGTTTTTGATTTTTTTTAACTAGGAGAACTCAAGTAATAGTGGCCCACCTTCACCACCTTTCCCCATTAATTCCCATTCTGTGCCAAGAAGCAATCTTTCAGCAGTCAGTATTAATACAGTGTGTCAACCTCGTGTAAAGAACACAAAAATTGTTAGAGTACCAAGACCCCCCCGAACAGTGATCACGGTAATGAACTATTTTTTTTAACTGGCTTCATATGTAAACATGCTTTATATTTTAAGGAACCATAAGCTATGTAATTCACAAACTAAAGGTCAAACTCCTATATACTTGGTTTGTGTTGATTCAGAAGCTAGGTTGGTAGTATATTGGAGCTGAGTTGAATTAGTTCCTATCTTCCATTGTTTTCACAAGACAATGAACCTCCTAAGAATATTCCAGGCACCCTTGTCATTATAGGGTTTGGAAGCTTTTTAAAATGAGTTGTTTTTGGGTGGAGGGTAAACATCTCAAATTGTAGTGAGTTCTGAAAAATGTGGGGCAATGTTAGTTTTAGGTGAGTGTGTGGGGCGGAGTGAAAACTCAAAAACGTTGTGAAAGAGTTAGTAGTATACATAATATTGAGAACACCTCTGCTGTAACTTGAGTTGAGGCTTGCTGTTCAGTGAAAACATTACATAATACCAAACTTTAATTGTATCCTCAGTCAAAATGATTAATATTTTATTTCTATAGCTTCCAAAGCACAAGTCAGTGGTGGTCACGTTGAATGATTCAGATGACAGTGAATCAGATGCAGAACAACCTAATTCCACCACGAGTGTGTTTGGTGGCCTAGAATCTATGATCAAAGAAGCTAGAAGAACTGTGGAGGTAAACAAAGTGGGTGTGGGAGTAAGTGTATAATCAACCCGTGTCTTTTAAAATTGTACTCTGCATGAGTGTTCCAGTGGGTGAGTATGTAAAACAGACTTTCTTGTCTAGATATAGATGTAGGCGAGGAGGAAAGATTGGGCTAATTCCTCCTCCTGATCCAGAAGACAATTTCAGTATTCCCTTCCAGAGAAGCGTTCTTCCAGTCCTTGGCCCTGATTTCTAAAAAGAAGGAGCAAGGTTGTGTGGCTCTGCCTAATTAAAGTGAAAGCCACTGCCAATCTTCATTTTAAAAGCACACTTTGTTTTATTTTTCACCCTCCTCCCCCCCCCCCCCCCCCGGATGTCTTTGTAGTTGGGGAGAGCCTAGGTAGCCTCTTTGGAACGTCCATATTCTGCTTGCACTCCTATCTCTAAATGAGAAAGGGAAATTGGTCCTTATGTAAGGTAGGTAGGAGAGTGTGCAGATCCAGCTAGGAGTAAACGTGTGACTTTGAGATGTAATACAAGGTCATGCTGGCAGGATAGCCCATTAAGAAGCTACAATTAGGCCTTTTTTCATGTCTTCCTACTACTTGCTTTTCTACCTCCGTGGATATTCTAGGTCCATGGTAGTTGGCTCATTTTTACTAAGTCTTACTCTATTTGTTCATATTTGCTGAATTTATTTTTAAAAATGGGAGGGAAAAATCCCCTTCTAAAGGGGACACTAAAGTTGATTGCCCCCTCCTTCTGAGTCAGAGAAAATAACTCTATCTAGCCTGATGTGCCGACCTTTTAAACCCAACTTCCTGTTCTTTAGTAGCGTTAGGTCACAATCCTATGCATGTTTAGACAGGAGAAATTCCTACAATTCCCAGCATTCCCCAGCTAGCCATGGTTGTCTGGAGGATGCCTGGAGTTGTAGGACTTTTTTTTCTGTCTAAACATGCGGAGGATTATACTCTTAATTCTTTATTCCCTATGTGTAATAGTATTTGGATCTTTCTATTGCAGGCATCAAAACCTAAAGCACCTTTAAAGTCAGAAAAAGAAAATAATCCTGTGAGAACTCCTGAGGCCTTACCAGAAGATAAAAGGATGGAGTATAGACTCCTGAAAGAAGAGATTGCCAGGTATATTAGTGTTGCACAGTAATAATCAAGAAAACCATTTAAAATACTGCCAATTTAAAGCTCTCAATCTGAGGGGGCTGATCTGGTCAACGTTTAATTTATTTTAATTTATTTTATTTATTTTATTTTAAATCATCCTTTGAGTTTATTTTTAAACTATTTTGAACAATGACCTAATTCTGAGTGATGAGTAAACTGCCCAGAGAGCTTTGGCTATGAAGCGGTCTAGAAATGTAATGAATAATAATAATTTACTTTCTCAGAAAATACTTCATAATTTTTGCATATGTATATATAGTTTGAAAATGTCTAATGTTTGCAGTTTTGAAAATTACGTGTTTTGAATTCTTTAGTCGGGAGAAGCAACGCTTGATAATATCTGAACCCTTGAAGGCAAGTTCATCACCAGTGAACTCTGATGTGGAAGTTGATGCGTTTGGTAGGATAGCAATAGTAACAAAACAAGTTACAGACGCAGAGGCAAAACTCAAAAAACACAAGTAAGTCTCCTCATAACGTTACCTTTTTATAACATGGGCCAGACTAACCTTTGGTATTCTGTTGTCCACTGCGAAGTGTCTATCTACCACTAGAATGTGACAAATTCCCCATAATTTTCTTTTCACTGTTGTTGCCTTAACCTTTTCTCATCCTTAAAAGTTCTCTGAATTTTTTTCTGGGGTATCAGTATAGCTCATTTGAAGAGAACACTGTATTTTTTATACTTCTTAATTAGTGAACAGATCCAGATTCACATGGATTGGAATAGCCTTATATTTGATACAATGAAGGCTTCAAGCAGATTTGCTCAGGAGTCAGAATTGGACACATTGTTCCCCTCCTGTCTCAGTGGAGGCATGCCTAGGTGCGGCCCTTCCGTTCTATACCTATATCGTCCCCTGAGGGAGGGATCTGTCCACACCATTCACCTGGGGCAGGGTGGAAGCTGCTCCATCGCAGAGGTAGTGGGGAGGGGGCAGGCATATTATTCTGTCTCTTGGTCTACTAGTCTCTCGTGGGTTCAAACGATTGATTGTAAAGCAATGCACAGGAAGGTCTGCCCCAAGTGAAGATGTTACTGCAGGCTTCAATATTATGGATTTATTTAAACTAATTGAAAAAAAAACTATTTAAAATTAATACATTTAAAAACAAAATAACCCAAGGCGTACAATCTTAGGATCACCTTGTATGCATGCCAGGTTTCAGGTGTCTAAGTTTCAGAGTCTTGTTACGGCCAAACATCCCCCCACCCCCTTTCTGTTATTATAGATTTTGAGTATGATATGCGAGTTAAAACAGTTGGGAGATGGTATTGATTTCTCATGCCATAGCCTCACATTCATATGTGTCATTTGCTAAGTCTTTAAAACACTTCTTTTTAAGTTGAATTTTTCCCCGTTAGTGTGTCTGCACTTGACACTAAATACTATTACGTATTAATATATTTTAACTGGCAGCAGCTGAATATTTAGTTCTGTGCACACACATACTGTACCTATTTCTGGAAATTCTATGTAGTATTCTATCCTGCTACTAAACAGGATATGGTACAGAACTAGACACTTGATAGTTTTCATCTGTACTCTTATTATGGTGTATGGTAATATTTGAATTTTTATTTATATAAACATCTTTGCAGTATATGCTTTGTCTTTTTCCTCCCCCTCAAGCCAACATTTTATTGGGTATGAACCCAGTCAGTGTGATAAATGATGCTATGAAAATGCGTAGACCTCAAATAGTTTTGATCGTGGTTCTGATCTCGTACAATCTTTGTATATAGGAATGAATGTAAGATTTTAACTTGTTCTCTTTAGACTTCTCTTGCTGAAGGATGAGTCTGTATTAAAACATCTCCTACAACAAGAGGCAAAGAAGAAAGAGTCTGTTCGTCTTGCTGAAAGCAAGGTCGCTAAACTTAATGAGCAGCTGCAAGCAACGGAGAAGATACTAAATGCTAATAAGGTGTTTTTGAAGAAGCTTCAAGAACAAGTAAATTGGCTTTTTCTATAGCTCTGTAAATGTTCAGTTTTGTATAGTAATAGTTTTTTTAAGGTCATCTGATCTTACTAGACATGTTTGGGGTTAGTTTTATCAGTATATTTTCTTTACCTACTTGCTTTGCTTCAGTGTTGAATGTTGAAATGCTTCAGATTCACAGAGTACAGCAACGAGTAACAGCGAAGAAAGCACTGGCGTTAAAATATGGTGAAGAGCTTGCCCGAGCAAAAGCACTGGCTAGCAAAGAAATTGGAAAACGAAAACTTGAGCATGATCATTTTGGAGTAAGTTTATTCTTGGAAACTTATCAATTAAGAATATTGACTAAAATTCAAGGAACCATTCAACTACTCCTGCATACCCAAGGAGGTTTGGGCTTGTTCCTAAACAGCAGCCCCTCTTACCGCATGGCATACCACTTTTGAAACTTAGGAGACTTTCAAAAGCAATTTGCGATACGGCAGCGATTTGCTATGTAACAGGTGAAAAGTCCCACTGAGCCAGACTCAGGATTAGAATGCACGTAGAGTACTTCTTTGGATGCTGGCCATTAAGGATTTAGGCCTTGTCTTTGCGTTGTGTCAGTTGAATAATGGAGTTAACAGGAGTGTGACTCTTCTTGTTGAGACATGTTGTGGCGAAGCATTCCTACAGTTGATGTCCCTTGTGTGAAACTGCTGTTCATAACTTTCAGAGAGAATGTTCAAACTGGCCATATTTTTTTTTCATTTTTATAGGCTCCTTTTTATCCTCTATCTAAAAGTTCTGTAACAGCTTTTAATTGGCTTCCAAAGGCTAGTCTGCATAAAATGTACATAGATTAAATGTACATCTTGGTTGCCAACCAGAAATTGATGTTTGCCAGGACCATTTCCCCAACCAAAGGGGCAGGATCTTATGTCTGACCTTATTATGTACCTCCAAAATACACAGACAATAGCTTGCACTCCTTTCCGACTCTAGGATTGGAACTAGGGTGAGGGATTCCATGCAATGCGAAAACTTGCCGCTGCTCCCACTCCAGCATGGAGCTCAGCGGGGCGGAAGCGTAGTTTGGTTCTATGCTGATTGCACACTCAGTTCCCAGCCGTTGCAGGGACAAGGCTAGAAGGCTTCTCTTTCCTCAGCCAGCTGGACAGGACAGAAGGAGAATGGTGGCTTCTTAGGTGCTGGATGGAGAGAGAAGAGACAGGCTTTGTGTCTGCGCTTGCTGGGACCTTGGAGTAGCCAGGAAGCACAGATATAAGCCCATCCCACCCCTGGTTTCGAGGTGGAGGCTTGGGTTTTCCCTGTGTTTGTTGGTCACTTGGCAAACAAGTGGGGCTTGTCATGCTTCCCAGGGGTTGACTTAGCACTTGCCATGTGAATCCTTGTAAATATATTTACTACAACATAATTTTATTGAATCCCTAATAAACATGTCATTGGATTTATGGCAAACCATGGTGTGATATCCCTGTTGTATGTGTAAATTCTCTGGCCAAAATTTTGAATGTGAAGTTAGTCAAATGTTGTGTTTTACATTGTCTGTAACTGAGTAAGGATAAGAGATTAAGAATTTTGAATGTGTTTCTTGGCAGCCAAACAAAATATTGAAAGTGGAGAAATCTCTTTCCTCAAGTCCCAAAAAACATTCAGCGGAGCTTATTGCACTGGAGAAAAAAAGGCTGCAGCAACTCCAGTATGAGTATGCTTTAAAAATCCAGCAACTAAAGGATGCCCATGCGCATCAGACTAAGGATCGATCAAATGTTCTCCCCATTGCAGAAGAGGAAACTGAATTTGCACTACCTCAACCCTCCCTTCATGATCTCACGCAAGACAAATTGACCTTGGATATTGAAGAGAACTATTTTGATGATGAAATTTTGTCTAACTCTAGCAGAGAACGAAGGAGGTCTTTTAGAGAATCAAATTCTTTTACCAAACCTAATCTTAAGCACATAGACACTCCCAAACAAGAAACTACAAACAAACTTTCTAAAAAGGCACTAGAAGAACCGGAGCTCTTTTTGGGTCTCAATATTGATGAGCTGAAAAATCTTTATGTGAAAGCTGATGGCTTGAAAGATGTTTTGAGAAAAAATACAATACTCACAATTTCTAATGAAGAAAACTTACATGGTCAGGTAATTCTGTGTTTTAAATAATACTAACATAATCTTTTTGATGGATTATTGTGGCTTTGAGTTTTTGTATGATTGATATATATATATATATATATATATACACACCCATACACATATATGCATCTGTTTCCTAGGAAATAACAGTGGATGTAGACCCCTTCGCAGCTCCAAATAAACAAACAGAAGGAAAGCCATATCCATTTGGACCCTATCATAGCCCTCTTCTTGTTTTTAAATCTTACAGGTATGAATTCTGCATTGTTAATGACGGCAAACTACAGCCAGCATATTGTTGTAAGGCTGCTTTGGGTGTGGATGGGGATTACTATTGTAAATAGAAATGACTTGGAATCAAAAGGCATGGTGGGGGGGGGGGCTGGAGGATCAAGGGAGCAATGGAGTGGTGCTGGAGAAATAGAATTGCTCAAGCATATTTTCCTGGATGACTCGGATGCAGGGAGGGCAACTGAAAGATCCCAAGCAGCTGATTCTAAGCCCCACTTCTTTTTGAATGATTTAGTTTCCATTTAGAAAAGAGAAGAAATCAAATTGAAATATTTTATTAGCCGTTGTAGTTTCTTTTATATTGGTAAAATGGGAAGACCTCTTTTAAAATGATATAAAGAGCACAGGAGCACTTGGCTGATATTTAGCATAATGCAGCACGTACTAGACCTTGGTCCCTTCATATGAGAAAGAAACATGCTGGCAGAGCAACCTTAGTGAAGATCTCTGTACTAGCAATTGAACGGAGTCTCCAAAGGGGAAAGATTAATGTGGCAATGTTTATTGATCAGCTGAAAGCCGATATCAATGTGAAGGATGAGATGGAACAAGCCGTGATATTGATGCAGCTTGGTTGGCTGTTGAAAACAGGTGCTGCTTGTTAATCTTTGTTCCCCCCCACTGAGGTTTGGCCTGATTGGTTCTGGCTCAGTTTATGAATGTTATTATCACATACTCTTATTTGTGACTGAAACTGGCATTTTATGCCCAAATGTTTAACGTTTAAAAATCGGATTATATTTTTAAAAAATCTATAAATTTATAAACTGGATTCGCTATCGTTGTTCATTTATTTTGTTATCCATTATATGAATAGGCTTTCGTGTCTCTTCTACTCGAGCAAACCACCTAATGCCCTCATGAATAGGGAGTAGGGGTGTGCAGAGCAGGTCTGCTCCTCTCCAAAATTCAGGGCAGAGCTCCTGTGAGGTGATTCTCCTCTCCGATTTTTGGAGGGGGGTTGTTTCCGCGCACCATCGGTTTGCCTGTTCAGTCTTCCAATGATTTGTTTTTACATAGCTCCTGGAATTTAAAATAATTGCCACACTGGGAAGGATCCAGCAGTGTCCAGCTGCTAGCGCAATGTACATTGTGTTAGTGTTGGTTTCCACTAATGTAAGTAGTACTAGCGGAAAGTAGACACTGTTGGAACCCTCACTGTGTGTGTGTTTTGCTACTTGGGCCTCACTCTTTCTATCAGCATTGTAATAAGCAGGATTGACCTGACTTCCCTCAGTTGATATCCTTCTAATATTGCTTTTGAGGTTAAAGCAGATAAATAGGATTAGGATAGTGCGTTGCATGATCTAATTTACATCAAATGTGATAATGTGTGCAGACTTTTACATCTTCCCAGTTAGTAGTTCCAGTACTCAGCTGACCTCACGGTAGAGTTCTGTGCAGAAAAGAAACACAAACTCTTATTTCCTTCAGGGTTGAACAACAGGTGGTGCTACATATCTGCTTTTGCTTACCTTTCAGAAGTGAAGTGATACTTTAGTCAAATTTAGTACCTTCAGCACATTTGCTTTTAAACAAAGAACTACTCTTCTTGGCTTGAAAATAAACATCGTATGTTTTTATTTTCTCTTTTTAGATTTAGCCCTTATTTTCGAACAAAAGAAAAGCTTTACCTCAGTTCAGTATCCTACAGCAATATGATTGAGCCCAAGCAGTGTTTCTGCCGTTTTGATCTAACAGGCACGTGCAATGATGATGACTGCCAGTGGTGAGTTGATTATCTCCCCCCTCCCCTCCCCTATCTTCAGTTAAGCACTGTATTCTGCACAGGTTATTGACCCAAGAATCCAAGCAAATTAGTCATTTGATTGCGGAAGCTTTTTATTACAAATTAAACTGCTTAAGGCTGGAGTGTAAAACACACACGCACACACACACACACACACACACACACACACACACTTTCATGTTTGTATCCTGCCCTACCTTGAAAAATTACTTGTGTGGCTGACAAGATACTAACAAACGTTTAAAGAAATTGATTATAGTAACAACATATATGCAGAAAGAGCAGTAGCCAGTATTCTTAGCTGCCCAGCAGCACAAAGTCCTAGAATGCCTGCCAAAGTATTTAGTCATCTTTCTGATGCTTGCTGTGGATGAATATGGATGATTCTCCCTTGGGAAGCGATATTTAGCTACTGCAAGAAGAGAGTTTTATGCTTTACTTGTATGGAAACATATAGGTGGTTGTTTGAACTGTTATCTGCTGTGTTTGGCACAATATGGTTTAGATGTTGCTAGGTCATAAAATATCTACTGTGCCTCCCTTCCCGCAAAATAGAATCCTGTGGTTTGGGGACAAGATGTTAAACATAATAATAATGTTTCTTCATGAAAACTTCTGTAAAAGAGTGTTCCTAGGAAAGAACATTGCAGCTATTTTGTTTAATTTTTACGGAGCACTTTGAATTTGCAAAGTGCTTTAGAATGGTCACAATAAGTCTTTAAGCCTATGCACATGTTCTCATTTTATGTACAATCTTCAGTTTTTATATTGGGTGGTATTTGAAATCTGTTCCTTATTTAACGGTGTTCACTGGATTAAATTGGAGATTGTCAGATGCTATCTTGAGGGGCTGGATTCAGGCCACAAAGCATTTCCATCCAGCCACTGGCAGCCCTTTCAGATTGGCCTTTTATCTACTACCTGTCACACAACTGATCTGTTAAAAATTCTTAAATTATAATTAATATTTGAGAACTGGATAAACTTATCTCCATGCTATTCAAAATTCAATTTACTTCTGAGTAATAGAAGTTTGAGAAGATGTCTGTAATATACCAGGATTACTGGAGTCCATCCCCTCATGAGTGATTGAGGGCAACTGAATATGGGAGAGTGGGGGGAGTGTGTGCTCTTTCTGGCAGGAGCACTCATTCATCCTTTATACTTAGAACCGTATGCTTTTGATACTTGGAATAGTTTTTAAAGGTGTTATTAAAAAGCAACAGTCGTATACTTTGGTATAATATTCATGGAATCTTTTTTTCTGTGTTTGTTTTAAAGTTGGTTTGTTACTTCTTTTTAGGCAACATATGAAAGATTGCACTCTCAGCCGAAGACAGCTGTTTGAGGATGTTCTTTCATACAATTTGGCTTTGATAGGCTGTTCTGATAAAAGCACTGATGAAGAAATAAACACCGCAACAGGTGAGTTGTTACGTTGCTGTAGGAAACAAGCTATTTTCAACATTTACTGCCCTTCTTCACTGTAATAAAGTAAACCAAAGTGTATTTCAGCCTTTTGCTATACCTTATTCCTCAGGTAAGCTTGTAGTTCCTTTGTAATTCTCATCAACTTAAGCTTAACAAAGGATCAGACATCATCAAAGTGGAAAGTACTTGCATTGGTGCCACTTGTAGCATTCAGACTTTTTTCAGAGTTCTGTGTGGATTCCTTCTTGGATTTATGAATGCACACACTTATAAAATACTGGTAGCAGCATATGTCTTAAGATAGTACTACAATCTCATTTCAGAAAAATACATTGAAAAACTTTTTGGTGTAAACAAAGACCGCATGGCAATGGATCAAATGGCTGTTCTTCTTGTTAGCAACGTCAATGAAAGCAAAAGTCACAGTAAGTAATTTCAGAATATCTCAACATTATTTTTATTTATGTGTTAGGCTTTATCATGCACTCTGTATCAGTATATAGTGGCTCTTAGGAAAACACTTTACCTTGGTTTTATTTTTGTTGTGTAACAGCCCCTCCGTTTACAACTTGGAAAGAAAAAAGGAAATGGAAGCCCAAGTACTCAAAAAAACCACCTGTGGACAGCGATACCAGCAATGAAGAGGAGCAGTCTTCTGGTCCTATTAAATATGGTAAGATTAATGTAGTGCAACTAAATCTGGGGTGTAGATCAATCACAAAATGTGGAGAATAATATTTGTACTTGAACATATTTACTTGACTTCTTCTTAAATTTGTCCCATAATGATAATAATCATAGACACTTAAAGGGCAACCTTGTGGCTTCTAGAGGGTGCCTGAGGAGCCATAGAATACTGGGGAGTTCTCCCTCTGATGCTGTAGACAGAGCTGTGGAAGGGAAACTTCTGCTTGAATTTCTGCCCCTCCTAACCTTTGCAGAGTGCTCCACTGTGTCTCCTCTCCCGAGGTTGGCATTGCAACATTGGAAGAGGACAGGAAGGGAGGAAATGGGGCATGTTTTTAAAGATGTATTACTTTTTATTTGTTTTAATATTTTATCTATTTTGTGGTTCTTGTGTTTATATTTATTGTTGTTCCCCGCCTCGATCTGGAGGGAGAGGCGGGTTATAAATAAATAAATAAATTATTATTATTATTATTATTATTATTATTATTGGAAGGTGAGGGTTTGTGGTTTTCCTCTATCTCTGCCCCTAGCCAGGTAGGTGTGCTAGATGGGTTCAGAGGCCCATCTAGTTCAAAATACCAAAAAGGAGGATGGAGAAGCTGTAAAAGCCTCCTTCATTCCTTCCATCTTGCCTAGCTTTTGCTAGCAGGGCTTAGAATAGCTGAATTTGTCTAATTCTGTAGGATTGCACTCTAAGATAACTATTTAGGAAACAACTGGGGCACGTGTAGGGTTTCTGTAGGCCTTATCTTGTAAGGGATTAATTGATACTGCCTTTGTTCGGAAGACAGAACATTCTTAATTGGCCAGTTCTGTGGCTGCGTCGATCATTCATATTAATAGCACTTTACTTTTGCAATAACTGTAAGAATCTGTGAAAATTCAAAATGATAATGTTTAGTCAAACGTCTAGTAGAATTTATTATTACTGCTGGACACTGCCATTTTTGGCTGTCCCATTTTAAAGTAAACCAATTTTAAATGGAAAGCACAAAGTTCCTTAGATTGTTTTGCTGAGAAAGTCACTCTGCCCTTCTCCATCAATGTGTATATTCTTCTTCACAGAGAGGACAATATCTTATAGGATTGCTTCACCGTCTACTGGTTCTGTTGCTTTTCTGCTTCTTATAATTGCCCCGGAAATGAATGGAAATATTCCTTTCTGGATTGAGACAAGTCAGCGGAACTCACTTCTGTGAGCTCAGCTGACCTGTCCCATTCCGGATAATAGCATTTCCGCTCCTTTTGGGTTATTTTTAGAAGCATGAAAAGCCCTCTTGCGCAAGCGGTCTCTCCTGCGACTGCATAGGCACGAAAGTGTACTAGCCAATAGTACGAAGTAGCCTGAACTTAAATATGGCAGTCTTGAAAAAGAAATGCTTTTATTTGCAGCTCCTGCAGTAAAAAACAAAGCAAATGTTCCTGCCCTGGATGCTGTTGTTACCCCTGATGATGTGCGGTATTTTACAAATGAAACTGATGACATTGCAAATCTGGAGGCAAGCGTACTTGAGCACCCTTATAATGTTCAGCTTTGGATCAAATTGGCCTATAAATATCTGAATCAGAATGAAGGGTAGGTGATTCTTACTATGCAAACAAATCAATTGCAGCTTTTGTCTAAGGCTTCTCACCTGTGCTGCTGTAGCTCACTAGCATCAAAGGGCCCATTGTTTCTTTGGCCAAGCCACAAGTAGCTTATTGTTTAAAAGCAGTTGGAAAAAAATGATTAGCTCTTTCACTGTACACACAGTGCAGAGTAAGAGTAATAAAGTATTCTGACACTTTAATCCAAACCTGTTTCATTTCAGTAGTACAAGGAGGGACTCATTTTATAAAAAGAGCAAGTTACACAATTCAGTGGATTTCTGATATTATGGGGAAATAGAGTGTTCTTTTCTTTTTTAATTAATTACGATAAAACGGGAAGTTTCTGTCTCAAATGAGATGACAACTCAGAAATGACTTGCACAAGAAAACTATCTCCTCAGCAGGAACTGTTGGGTGTTCTGAGAGTATTGTCAGCAAACCAGAGTTGTGGCACAGAATCCAAAAGCAGCATAGAGTTACTTTGCAGGTTCCCTGTTAGCAGCTTCTCCCCCACCTCCCCCTTTCAGATCTCTCAGGGGCCCTGGAGTTACTTTGCAAGTTTACTGTTCAGCAGCTTCTTCACTTCCTCCACCCCTCATTTCATATCTCTCAAACTGTTATAAATGCTGAAGAGGAAAACTCGTGGGGTTTGGGGAGAGCTTCTGAGCAGGAAATCTGTCCGTGTGAAGATCAGGATTGTACCTGAATATGAACATGAATGTACAATATTTTCTCTTTTTATTGAAGATCATCCTCGGAATGCTTGGATTCTGCTTTAAATGTTTTGGCCCGAGCACTAGAAAATAACAAAGAAAATTCTGAAATCTGGTGCCATTACCTTAAGCTATTTTCAAAAAGAGGAAATAAGGAAGAAGTGCAAGAAATGTGTGAGACAGCAGTGGGATATGCCCCTACTTACAAGATCTGGTGGACTGTAAGTTTGCTTTCTGGAAACACTACATATACAAAAAAACGAACTATCTTTGAATATTTTAAAGTATATATCAATATATTACAAAATCCTGTATATGTTTAATTCGAGAACTTTCATTGAACAGTATTTAAGGCTCACAATTGGTGTCGTCCCCCCCCCTCCCGCTTTCGCTTATTGGATTAACTTTTTTCTGACATGAGGAATATAGAACCTCAGAAGATATGCCAGACACTGTGGTGTATTCACTGGAACCTTTCCCATTGCCTTGTGCCTGTTCTGAACAAAACACCAAATGCTTCCAGAGTAATCATGCAAGTGGCTGCAGTTAAAAGCAAATAACTGAAATGTTCCTGTGCATGCATTGCAGTGCTTTAGGCAAATGCATGGAGCTGTGAAAGAAAATGAGTAGAAACCTCAAAATGTTGTTTAGCCTAATGCATTTCAATAGATAGCTCTTCTTCAAAGGCACAAGCTAAACAAAGCAGCCTTCTTTACTATCACAGGGTAACTTTGATTTGAAACACTCTGGGTTAAATATAGCCTATTCCTAGTGCACCTTTTCTCCCTAACCCTGTTTCTGCATCTGATGCTCACCCTCCTTTCTTTCCTGTTTGTATCCTCACTGCTGTGTTTAGAATTCTGTTTGGTATGATAGAAGATCCAGTATAGGAGTAATATTGCTGAGCAGATCATGGACATTTTTGAGAGATATTTTGGACATTTTTTAGAAACTTCTGTAATATATTGAATTTATATGAACAGAAAAGGAATCATTTTTATACCAAGCTTGCTGTAAAATATTTTTCTCCCTTAACTGTTACTCAGTTTCTAAATCTGGAAAACACCTTTGATGGAAAGGATTATGTGTGCGGAAGAATGCTACAATTCCTAACAGAAAATCCAAAGTCTGAGGAGAACTTGGATCTTCGGTCCTTTCAGTTGCTGGAGATGTTGCTGTATAGAGTTCACCTAAGTCTCTTTACTGGGAAACATCAAAATGCTATTGCGTTATTTCAGGTACTTGCTTATTTTTTTAATATCATGTCATGTTGGTTATATTTTTATCCAAATGATTCTTGCATTAGTGTTCAGTGATGGTGTGTGTGCCTGGCACCTTTGCGACAGAACTCATTTCCTTGGTTCCAACATCAGCACACTTTCTCCAATTGGTCTGCTGGTGTGTTGCCAACTCCTGACGGAAATGTCCCTTCTCCCTGCTGGCACATCAGATTGCCAAATGGAATTAATTAATTTTATGAGCCCTTATGAACACATTTTTGTTTATTTTTGGTGGAATCATGCGAATCAGGTCACTGTTTCAGTTTTGAGTCAATTCTAGTTAGACACGAAATGGTTTCTTATAATAAAAAACTAGGCTAGTCCCAATTTATTTTGCTCTAAAAATGGTGAGGTACAACAATGGAACCAATTACCTAGGGAGGTTGTGTGCTCTCCCACACTAGAGGCATTCAAGAGGCAGCTGGATAACCATCTGTCAGGGATGCTTTAAGGTGGATTCCTGCATTGAGCAAGGGGTTGGACCCGATGACCTTGTAGGCCCTTCCAACTCTATTATTCTATGATTTTATGGTGTGGTAATTCCAGTTACAGAAGCCTGCCTATTGAGAGCCAGAGTGCTGTAGTGGCTGGAGTCTTGCACTAGGACTGGGAGAGTCCTGTTTCAACCCCCATCCAGCCATGAATCTCTCTGGTGACCTTGGAGTAGTCATTCTTAATCTAACCCCACTTCACAGGATGGCTGTAAGGCTAAAGTGGCAGTGGGGAGAGGGAACACATCTGCACTGCCTTGAGCTTAGAGGTGTGTTTGGATATAATGTTATAAAATTATTTTAAGTGCAGTATTTGTTTCCAGCCATAGATTGGGGTATCAAAATGTGATATGACACTTCGAAAATGTTCATCTTTCTATTCAGAAATATGTAGTTTATGTGTTTTATGCTTATAACCCAAATTTTGTGTCAATGATCACAATAGATCTTAATCATCTATTATTTCTATACGAAACAATAGATTTGATACAATACAAAATACAAAGTACAATACAAAATTATTGTGACCATGCAATGTTTCTATTTTATGCAATAAATGATTTATCATAACCTATATATCTAGAATGTCCTTTTTCATAACTAGGCATAATACAACAATATTGCCCTTTTTTAAGTTTTCAAGAATTATGTCAATTCTTCTTCACAGAATGCACTGAAGTCAGCAAGTGAAAAGGTTATAGTGCAACACCTCAGCGTAAGTGACCGCTGCTTAGCTTGGCTATCCTACATACATCTAATTGAATTTGGTCGTCTCCCAGTCAAGTTCTATGATCCTGCCAATAGCAACCCTTCAAAAATAATGAAGAAGGAGCCATTTTTATTACCTTGGAAAACAATTGAAGATGTGAAAGCTAATCCTGATACATTGTTAGCTGTGTTTGAAGGTAATTCTGCTATTAGAAATTCAGCTGTGTTTTTTTCCCCCTTGAATTATCTATAATAATTCTGTGTTCAGCAGTCCTGTGTTCAATGTACTTATCAAAGTGGAGGCTGCTTGTCGCTTCCATTGATTGCATGTGCATAGAATGTTTAGGAGACATTAAGGTTAGTATCCAGTTGATAATAGTGCTAGCGTAAAATATATTGGCCTAGCGTAAATGGCCTCTAGCACAACACCAATGGGTATATGTTGGTGGGATAGGTTTTCCAGCTTAAGTTGAGGTTTTTAACTGACTTTTTGGCCAGGCATAAAAGTTTTAAAATGTTTTAAATATCAGCTGTTTTCATATTTTATTTTAAATTTTGTATATTGACTTTTTAGTGTTCAATGTTTTAAAATTTTGTAAACCGCCGAAAGAGCTTCGGCTATGGGGCAGTATATAAATAATAATAATAATAATAATAATAATAATAATAATAATAATAATAATGGCATTGCACTAGAGGTTGTTTATGCTAGCACAACATAATTTGTGTTACTGCTATGCCAAATTGGATACTGTTCATGGGCTGCAGTCCTGTATATACTTATTGGAGTAAGTCCCATTGAACTAAGTGGAGCTTATTTCTGAGTATACATACATGGGATTTCCCTATTGTAATAATTGCAGACTTGCTGATAAGAATAAAGGTTGTATTATTTCTTGGGCATGCTGTTAACTGAATCTTTCTCAATTCCATTTAGTGTGTGGCAAGGTTTGCTTTTTGGCTGTCTTCCTTTTTAACTTCTAGTATTCAAAAATATTGAAGGACATCCATTCTTTTATTTTCATTTAATATTTTTGGCCACACTTTATTTTGCCACTGTAGTGTACATTGAAATGGTTTTGACCATAGATAACTTTTATTTATATAATATAGCAAGTACCATAAATTGATGTCAAGATATAATGCCATTGATTATTAAAACAGTTAATTATGTGCCAAAAAAAAGAAAAGCTTGGTGCACGTTCCATTGCAAATGACACATTTCCTGTTCTTCAGTTCAGTTCTATTGCTGTTGGCTAATAGAAATTAAGTTTTTCATTGGATACAGTTTATTATCCAAAACACACTGTAGGCTTTCAGCGATTGCTGAAAGACCTTAGTAACTACACAGATGTAGTCATTTACTGCTAGAAAGTTAAAAATATATGGATGTATGTTTTAATTGATAAATACTTTACAGGTCTAAGTTTGGGAAAGATGTAAGGATCTTTATTTAGGCATTCTTTTCCTATAATAGATGATTATCAGATATTGAATAATTATATAGTATTATGATTTTGCTTTGTGAACCACTTTGGGATTTTTTTAAAAATTAAAAGCAGCACCAAAAAAACCTAAAAAAATGTTTTTCAAATATTGGGGCTTAAGCTTTGTATTCCATGTTTTAAAGGTAGGATTTTAAAAAAAGAATTAGGCACACATTCCTTTCAGTAATTCAGTTTGAAACTGACTCCTAGGAGGAGTCTATACCAGCCGTTTATTGCAGGATTGTATCGCAGTCATCACTAACGGGGCACATGACGTTCACGTGCTCCCGCAGTGATCTCGGCTCCACTTTTCATTTTCTCCCGAATATCCGTGACTACTTTTGTCATGGTTTCCCCCCGTAGAATACGATAAGCCATGGTGGGTTATAACCAACCGTCATCTATTTAAATCACTTTGGTTATCATGTCGTCTGAACCCAGTCATTTTGTTTTGTTTCTCCTGTTGAACTTTTTATAATATGATTTGAACACTTGATTTTTATTGAAGAGTATTTCTTGTTATAATAGATATGCCAATTTAAGAATAAATGACCTAACTTAAAAGTTTCAGTTTACTTTTTTAAAAATAATTCTTTTAAAATAGTTAAAAATCGATGGATTGTCATCTTAGACAGTTTAAATCTTCACTCTTTAAAGATAACTCTGAAATTCCTTCATAGCTATTTTTTTCAGGCACAGTTAGAGATGTGAAGGCCCAACCCCCCCCCTCCCCGGAAAAATTCAGGGGGAGGGAGTTTTCCCCCTGAAACCTTTTTTGTTTTTTTTTTCCCCAAAAAATTGAAAAACAATAGAGAAAAAATGGATTATGGAATGTTTTATTTTAGCATGATGAATAAATCCAAATGATTTCTAAAAACTTTTTATGGGAATGGGTGCTTTGTGTATGCTTGACACTGTGGAGGACTAGGGGAGACAAATAATTTTCTTTGTTACTAATGTTGATGGTTTCTTCCGTTTTTTTTACAAAATGTTTTTTTGCCTCCTCCTCATAAACTGGCAAAAACCAAAGAGGTTCCTTACAGTTCAGGAACTTGTAGCTCCATTTGTTACAAAAAAAATTAGAAATTTAAAAAAATAAATTCAATTTGTAATAATTGTTTGAATACACCATACTTTTAATATACCAAATGTGATAATTTTATGCCAAACCAACTTGTACATAATTACATTTTATGTTCTCAATGTAATAAAGTGATTTTTAATCTTGCATTTTTTTTTTCAAATTTTCCAAATATTCCCGTTTGTTTTCAGGGGAAAATACAAGTTTTTTTTTCATAGCTTCAAAATTTCTGGAAATTTTACATCTCTAGGCACAGTGCCCAAAATCCATGGCTGTACTTTTCCCACCACATGCAGGTGGCTAACATGTAAAGTTATTCTATTGCAAAGCCTTTGTATTTGTGAATGTGTAATCTCACTTCAATGTCTGTTCTTTTTAGATGCTATTCAGTCATGTATTGATGAGGATACTTTGGCTGATGAAAGAAAAGTTCTCTGTCTTCCATTGTACAGAAACATGGTGGTTTTGCAGAAGCTGCTAGAAAGGTATGGTTTGTGGATTTTGCTGCAAAGTTGATGCTTTTGTGTAGCACTTTTAAAAAATTGCATCAAAAAGCATATAGGTACAATGATAAATCACACTTAACTCCAATGCATTCTTGAACCTTCCCCTTCCCCCCAGTTCCTATACTTACAGTAAATACAATTCAGAATGTTCCTGTTATTAATTAAGAGGAATATAGCTCAAAGGAGGATGTTCATACCTGCACTCATATTTTTAATAGCAATGGTAAAAAATAATACCTAAAGAGTGAAATAATTCAAAAAGAGCCTCATGAAGATTTTACTAGGCTTGCTTTTTAAAATCTACTTTTTTGTGCAATTGTTCAAGGATAATCTCTTTACTGTTTTATTCAAGGTGGGAAGCTGCCATTGAGCTTTGTAAATCACTCTTGAAATTAAGCCCTGTTGATTGTCAGCTTTTGGAAACTCTGGTTGATTTGTACTTGCGGACAGGCCAGATTGAAAGAGCTTGCGACGTCTGGCTTACAGCGTTCGAGAGAAACCCTCAAAATGCCCAGGTTTTCTACTTTATGTGCAAATTCTTCATGTTTCAGGTAAAACACCATCAACTTGCTTCAGATGTGATTTATAACTCATTAAATAAACTCAAGAGTTTTTCCAATACAAGATGGTAAACTCATTCAAGTTAGCTACAGTGGAAGGGTTTGACCAGGAAAAGTTGAATTTGTGTTCTCCCCAAATTTATTACAGTAATTAATAAATAATTTATGTATTATTATTATATTATTATTATTATTAGGGTTCATTGGGTGACATAAAACATTACAGAGAAGCTTCAATAATCCATGTCAGTTACCCATTTCTTCACTCATCTTGCTTAATGTGCTTAAGAGTGAACAATGCATCTAGTCTGGGATGTTGCTACAGAGTTCACCCTCGCACATTAAACGAGTGAAGCACTGTAGTTCATTCTTCCTCTGTCTCTGCTTTGGTGTAATAGCTGAATGAAGTTCCTTTTGTGTATCACTCACATATGATCACCTATTGAATTGGCTTGATTTCAAAGAGCTATTAAAGATGTATTTATTTTACATAATTTGGAGTTGGGCTAGACATTTTGTAATAAGGTCTAATGTCAAATTTACTCTTTTATGACAGAATAGATCAGATAGTATTCCTCCACTGTTGCAAGCATTTGTTGCAGCATTCTTTGAGAATGTACATCAAGAGAGTAGTCCTATGGATCTGTTACGGTAAGTCTGGCAAGTACGCTACCATTCCATGCTGCAATGAAGTTAACTAATGTCACGCTTTGCTTGTGTTGATTTGTAATTCTTGTAAAAATTCTTATTATGTGTTGTCAGTTTGCAGTTTACTTTGCATATTTCTAAGATTTGTTTGCATACAGTTATGATGATTAGTTATGCCTTTAGACTTTACTGTACAATGAAAAGCAGTTCACAAACTTGAGTTACTTATTATGAGGTGGCTTGTGTTTGAATGTGGATGTGTAAAGTAACAAGTGTTTACACATAGACCATAGTAATTTGGGAGGTATCCAATGGTGTCATTCTAGTAGTGCAAAGCTTGTTTATGTGTCAGACCAAATATTTGATTCAGTTCACACAACCCATTTTACCAGCACTTTCAAAATTCCTTCCTATTTCATTATGCTAGCTATTGTCCTAGTTGTTCCACAATTACTTGTGCATCCACTAGCAGAACAATCTCACCTCCTTTGCCTTTTCCCCTAGTATCACATTGGAAAAGAACCCATTGCCCTGAAAAGCAGTGCCCAACTCTGTCTGAGAGGCTATTATTAAGCCATTTTCCTGGGTTGTCTATGTATACTCTCTAAGTGATCTGGCATGCCCCTGTTGAAATGACTAAGTGAAGTAGCCAATGTTAAACAATGGACAGTGATGCTGCAAGCATTGAGGTGCACGTCTGCAGCACCCAGGGCTTCTGAAATAGGCTCCAGCAACAGCGGCCCACTTAGGATACTGTACAGAGCACCTGCAACTTAAAGGGCCAAGTTAACCCACTCTTGTTAGTTAAGACAGGCACACATCTGTTGAATTACAAAATGCCCTAATGGGTCAGATGTAGTGCAAAGCTACTATAAACATCTCTACAATATGTGCAGATGAATTGGGTATGATCCTATTGTGCCTGTGCACTCTTGGGAGCAACCACTTGCACAATGGGGCTTTTGCGCTTCTAAAATATATAGGTTAGGAATGTTCTCAGAATGGTGCTCTGCTGACATGTCCGAATCCTGAAACAAGCTTTTCTGTTCGTTTTTAAAAGTGCAAAAGCCCTGTTGTGTAAACAGTTGAACCCACGAGTGCAGCGGAACCAGCAGAGGCGGAGGAGTCCCCTTGAATATTGCCCTTTATCGTGGTATTGCTTTCAGTACTCATTTTCACCTGGAGTCAAGATACTACAAATAGAGTGCAGTTCCAGCAGAAATGGCAACCGTGTATTTACTCCCCACCCTATTCCTAGCTCAGCTTCTCAGCATCTAGGTGCTTGACATTACCCCTACCCCACATTGTTGGTGGCTATTGGCAAGTAAATGCAGAGCATCATGGCTCAGTTGTATGATATGGATAGGAAAACTAGACACATGGCAACGATTTTCAATGGCAGGGTAGCCACATGTTCCTTGCAATATCTAGTCCGTATGTTACTCGCCTTGTAGCTCAACACGGCGGTAGTGTGTCCACTCTCAATTTTGCTCTGATTTTAATCTAACTCTTGTTGCATAGTGGAGGTTAGGATTGTTTCTGTGTAGCAAACATTTCCTCACTGAAAAAGGACTCTTTGTTCTAGATATTTTTTGAACTTTCCAATGCCAATTGAATTTACACCACCTTTGTATAAGGGAAGTTTTACGGAGGAGGCTTTAAACCAGCAAATTCCTTACTTGTGGCAAACATACTGGTGAGTTTTTTTTTCCAGATTCTGTGTCCACGTGAGGGCTTAATTAAATCATTTCTTGAAGGAGCAGCTAATCTATTCTTATAGTTGAGTAAATCTTAGGGGTGTGGAGTCATTAGACTGGCAATGTTCTTGGGAGTTCCTAGTTTCTACTGTTTGACCAGTGTCTTCTAGAATCTTGTTGTCCTATTGTGGTGTTACGAATATACACAAGGCCATGTGTGACTCTTCCTCCAACATAGCCTGCTCTTCTTCTTTCATTTAGTTTTGCAGATTGGTGTTATGAAACATGCAATTCTGTTGTAAAGGAAATTAATAGATTGTAAGATTGGATGTGTTTTAAAATAATGTAGTTTGAGCCCCCGGCCCCTCATTTAAGTTTCGAACTATATGCAGACACATCAAGAGAAGCTAAATGTGTTAGAATGACCTAGGCAGCTGACAAAGTCTTTCTTCAAATGTGATCTGTAGTAAAAAATTCTCTTTTATACTTTTGTGCTCCATCTTACATCATATCCACATTGGGAAGAGCATCTGCATTGTTGACTGCAGAGTTTCTCCTATAGGCATTAGGCAAAAAACAGATGGTGAACAACTAATGACCCTTCGTATATTAACCTGAAATGTATTTATATTTAATAAGTTAGCATCCCTTTATTTTTGGTATACTTGCCTATTTATTAACTACTGTGTACTGTAAAAGTTGAAAAGCTGGTCCTGGCTGCCCATATTGCTAAACAATGATTTAGTACAGCGTGCATAAGCAGGAAGGAACCTGAGTGAAGTCTTAGCATTACAATTCCCAGTCCCCTCTGCTTCTCCTGTGTAGAATGAGAAGGCTTGTCTAGAATTGACCAGAGCTTGTTTAAAGCCACAGTCTCTCGTTTCTATGTAATGACAAGCCAGGGCTAGTAGAAAGTGAAACTAAATGCTAGTAAAGGCCATGTAAGAAGAGCGGGGGAACGGGAACCATGCAAGCCCATGACTTCATTTGTTCCCGTTAAAGGTTGTGCACACAGTGCTAAACTAGTCTTCGTCAACTTGGTACCCTCCAGATAGTTTGGACTTCAACATCCATCAGCTTCAGATAGCATAGCCAATAGTCGGGAATGCTGGGAGTTGTAGTCCAAAACATCTGAACAGCACTAGGCTTATGTGTGAACCAGGTCATTTTTAATACCTCTTGAAAATACTGGGATTCTGCTTGCATAATGTCAAGTTTTTCCATCCCCTCACCCCTTGTTTTTTTAGAAAAGGCATCAGGTAGTTTTTGAAAATGTAACATTGTTTTCTTTTTTAAAAAATCACACACCACACAAATAGTTTATGCCAGTCTCTTCATGGAAGTTCTGGAGAAGCAACCGATGCTTATGAAGCAGCCCTGGGAGCAGTTATGCAAGAGGAAATAGTTCAGCAGATTTGGATGGAGTAAGTTGAAATGATGAGATGTTTCTTGATTTTACTAGAAGTCAAGCAATTCAGAAGTGTTAACATCTGGGTTTCACTTCTGTTTTCCAGTTACCTTGTTTTCATCAATGGCAAAGTTGTCAGATCCAACAATCAAGTTCAAGAATTCAAGCTTTTTACTGATCTTGTGAACAGATGTCTTGTTACGGTCCCCACCCGTTACCCTATTCCATTTAGTACTGCTGATTACTGGACCAACTATGAATTTCATAACAAGGTATTTCAAAACCCACAGTAAGGCAGTACTGTTATTAGAACCAAACGAATATGCACAGAATTGTGGGCAAGTTTCAAAATCTCCAGGTCTCCATCAGGAAGGATGTTGCAAAACAGGAGCACGGGTGGTGGGAAGGCCCGAGTGTTAAGATGGAATGGATGAAGAGGCACAGACTTAAATGGATTATTCTCTACTTGGTGTCGTGCAGATTTAGGTTACGCTTAGAAGTGTTGGAACAAACAAACACATAATGGCCTCTACCCTCACTTTTGAATTTGTCTCCAACCTTAGGTGAAGTATATAGGTCCCTTGATAGGCAAAGAACAAAAATAAAATGAAACATATCTGTTTTTATATAGCAAAGCTGGAGATTAATTTTGGGTGGCACACTAGATTTTAAAAAAAGTAAATAGAAACCCAATTGGGTGTTATCTAGTGCTAAGACAGAAGGAAACCCTTGAACAGTAAAGTCTCATCTTTAGGTAATAAATGCTTCGCTTCCTCCAGTTATAGAATCACACATTCTTAAATTGGGACTCTTATATAAAAGTTGCCGTGTTGAAGTACTTACAAGGTTTGCCCAACATTTTTTCTTCATGGAGAATTCAACATATGTGGGGAAACTTTTGGTGCGTGTGCACAGAGTAAATGAGCTGATAGAATGTCAAGTTTTCTAAATAATTACAGAAAAATGTTTTGAACACTGAGGAGTTGGAGAAGCTATAGAAGCTGGTGTTGCAGAGCCCAAAGGGAGGAGGTTGCATGTTGCCCTCTTCATCCAACAATGAACCCCCTGAAGTTCATTAGCTTGGTTAGATTTCATCCTTAGTTGATGTCTGTCTCATGCTCGGTCACTTGGTACTTTCCTATCCACCAGCCCTCTTTACGTTTTTCAAGGACTCACTGCTTCAGCAAATGCTGAACAGTTCTAGAGTCCCCTGTGCTCTTTCTTGTGAGACATCTGGGTACCAGTAGTACCTGGAAGGAGATGTCCAGGCCGGTCAGTGCTGTTCACTATAGAATTCAAAGAGTGCATGTCGTTGTCTCGTTCATCATCATAAAAGGCTACTGGAATTATCTTAACTTTTTTTTAAAAAATTAACCTTTACAGGTCATTTCCTTTTATCTGAGTTGTATTCCAAAGTCTCAGCATTCCAAAGCCTTGGAACGTTTTTGCTCTACTATGCCTGTTAATCCTGGAGTTGCATTCAGGTAAGAAAACATTGTTGGAAAGTACGTGTACCTCTCTCTCTCTCTCCCTCTCTCTCTCTCTCCCTCTCTCTCTCTCTCTCTCTCTCTCTCTCTCTGTATTTGCTAAATGGATAAGTGGAAATTTTTAACATCTCTCAAAGACATGATCTGAAAGTAGGAAGTAGTTCAGAGCAAAAAATAGAGACATAACTAGTAATTTCCTTTCAGGTTAAAGGAAAGCTTAGAAACAGTATTCTTATCAGCATTCACAGATAAACATTGTTAACGTGAATGTTTATGTAATGGGAAGAAATGCAAAAGATTTTTTTGCCTGCAAAAACATAAAATATATCAATATAACAATGTATGATATAGCTGTAGGGACATTTCCCCTTAAATGTGATTTGTTCATTCCTTCCTTATTTAAGGCATTAACAGTGCGAGCCCATACATGTCTACTGAGAAGTAAATCCCATTACGTTCAGTGGGACTTACTCCAGGGTAAATGTGTATAGTGTTGCAGTTTAAAAGTATTGTTACAATACTTCCCCATTGCTATCCTATTTATTTGAAAATAAAGCTGGTTCTTAACGAAAATTTCTTCTCCAGAAGGGCCATAAGAAAATACCAAGCTGGTTTGCACCTAACATTAAAACATGCTTTAATGCTTGCTACATGGACAATTTCAAGCGAAGCGTTGGGCCCATGTGCTTTCCTTTTCCCATACATCCTGGAGAAATAACTTTGGCAGTGTTTAGTTTCACTTTTAAAGAATCCCACCTTAGCGTGATGATCAAACTAGGGATCCTGTTTTAAAACAAACTGTTGTCAATTTCTGTACAAGCCAGCTTTCACACCATAGGTTCAGAAGCTGGCTTATTAAACAAAGTCTTAATTAGTTTCAAGTCCTTTTCTCCCTGTTGGGGAGAGGGGGGCAGAGTGTGCCAGCCAGATGCTTTGCTCAGATTCGTGCAGGCTCATCCATGTAGCACAAAACTAGTAGCAATACATGTGAACCAGCCCTCCATGTGAGGGATCTACCTGTTGTCCCAAAGTATGAGTTAATACCATTCTGGTCTCCTCATGAGGGATATTAGTGTACAATGCTTCTATATCATGTGCTGCTAATATAAGGGCCCTAATACTTCAATTACCGCTAGTTTGATGAACACCTTTTATCTGTTTATATGTATCTCTGTATATAATGGATGGAGGACAGCCAATCTGACACTGAATGGATCATTAGATTTTGGAGGAGACTCCAATATTGATCCTGAGATGATTAGCTTTTTTACTGGAGGAAAACCTGGCAATATTTTTTGGCAGAAAGTTAAAAAAAATGGGGATCCTGTAATACTTGTTGATGTTTGTGTTTTCCTTCATTTTCATGGTTGTGCCCCAGGACTGGGCTTCCCTAATGCTGAACTGAATAAACCTTGATTTGTTGGGTCATAATTGGTTGTTTATCATTTTTTAACCATTTCTATTCACCACTCCTGTATGTTGAAGAACATAATTGCAGTCCTCTTTGTTTTCTCAGCCCTTTAAATAATAACAAACAGTAGTTAACGTTTGGCTGATCTACAGAAAACATAATATTAGTTGCTGACAAACAGTGCACTGGTTTCATTGAGAATATTGGGTACACTCCATCTCTAGCTATTAATTTTACTCCAGAGCAATTTTTAAGATGGGACCTAAAAAGGGGGATGCTGCAGATTTGCAGTGTAGATGGAACAAGCAGCATCAGTCCATTGTTGGCTTTTAAACAATATTACTGCATAAGTTTTGAACCATGACATATATAATATGAGGGCATACAATATTTGAACCCTAAACTAGCATTTACAGCTATTTTTTTCTTCAGGAACTTTGAAAATGGATTTGTACTGCTTAACATTTTTATTTAACAGTCACTGCATGTTTCTCTTTGCTCTTTTTTCATTGCAGGCTACTTCAACAATATTGGGAAGAGAGCAATGTTCAGATTCTGAAGCTGCAAGCCAAGATGTTTACATATAATATCCCAACTTGCCTGGCCATCTGGAAAATGTAATTCAACAGTCATACACCTGTTACCATAGATATTTTTTAAAGATTAAGGTTTGCTTCATAAAGATAAATTTGAAATAGCTTTCAAATTGGTTTTATGCTAGAAAGGTTTTTCATTACTGCAGTCTTTCAACAAACTTTGGTTTAGAAAGTTACCTGGTACTAATGTCGTAAAATGAGGACTCTTGCATCCCCATACAAAAATATTGCAGAAGTAAGTATGCCTTGTGTGTATAAGTAAGGAAAATGTGTTGATAAATTTTCTTGTTGCTACTTTGGAGTGTCTTACCATTTAAATGATTGTCTTCTGTTTCCTCCTCCTTTCTACCCTCCCCCTTTATATACCATAATAGCAATATCCAGTGATGATGAACTGATCATTGTCTGCAGTGTTTGTACATAATGGGAACAACTGAAATGTCTTGCTCATGTAAGATTGTTTATGAAATGGA
Source organism: Anniella stebbinsi (assembly GCA_029215795.1). Lineage (NCBI taxonomy): Eukaryota > Metazoa > Chordata > Lepidosauria > Squamata > Anniellidae > Anniella > Anniella stebbinsi. Next base: position 56,463,916 of record JARDYH010000003.1, read on the forward strand.
TCTTTTTTTATCTCTTCACTATAGATTACCATCATTGGGAATTAGTCTGTTACTTTCCAGGACTTTAAATTATAGTTCCATCCCATACTCAGTGTTCTTCCCATAAAGATATTCAGTGTTCTGCAAAAATAAGTCATTTTTATTTCTTCCCTTCAGAGCCATTGCTGCAGAGTGCTTTCTGAAGGGACAAAGAGAGGTAAGGAAAGCTTACTAAAATAGCTACCTTGTCTCTTCCCTGGGTTTACCAAACTACATGGTGGATTTTAATTTTTTAAAAAAGCAGTGTTGGGCATAGGAGCAATAGTATTCTGGATAAGCTAATTGGTAATGTCTGCTGCTTACTTTTCCATATCCCAAAAACTGTGCCAATGACTGGGGTTCGCACATAATAAGCCAGGAATCCTGGCTTAATTAAATACAATGTCAATGAGCTGTGCCCATTCACTCTTTTACTTCATGTGATGAGTAAACAAACAGGAACGGATAGCTTCACATGATGTCCAAATCTGAGAGTATGGTCTAGTGCTCACATAGAAGTCAGGATTTATATACCAGCTTTAAAAGTGATATACAAATTCTATTGCTGTACTGACAATTCAGAAATTCGTGACTTGACCAGCATGATTTTGTAAAACAGATGTTTGTGCATACTGAGAGTTGATGAAATAAGCCAATTTAATTAAAACTTGGGATAAATTAGGAGTGTTTAAGTTGCTTCTGAGCATTTAGAATGCTATCATCAGACTTTCACTTTGTCTCTACATTTTAAAAGCTATGCACTTTCTAAAGAATGAAAGATTCTTAAATCCAGCAGTAGCCCCTGAGTACTCCTAACCTGTATTATAGGCATAGGACAGAAAAAATGTAATTATGCTACAAAATCTTGTTCATGTTGGGATAACATTGAATTGGTTCTTGTCTCTCCATTGCAGGTCCATCACTTATATCAGAGAACCTTTCAGAAGTTACCCCTTTGTGCAACCCTGTGGAAAGATGTAATGTTTCCTCCTTATGTTTTAGTTTAAGGCTTCATTTCAATTTTTTGCATATCCCATGTCCGTCGATGTGGTGATATACAAGCTCTGGCTAAATCTTATGTCTGCTTCCCCATCTCTTACAGCAGCTCCTGTTTGAAGCATCAGGAGGAGGTAAAACTGATAACCTGAGAAAACTAGTTTCCAAGTGCCAAGAGGTTGGAGTCAGCCTAGATGAGCTTTTAAATTTAAACACTTACAGAACAGAAAGCACGAATTGCTGAACACTGGGTGCAGTCAGTGCTAAGTCCTATTAAATGCCAAAATCATTTGAATGATTCTCCAGGCTGATCTCTGGCTTTAGGCCTGTGTAAAGCAGATGATCAATGCTGAGCATCTCGAGTCTCTCCGGTCTGCTTTCCTTGAACCTGGAAACAATTAACATGGCCGCCTCCTTGGATAAATGAATGCCCTGTCTGGCCTGCTTCTGGGCCCTGCCAGACTCTCATAACATCATGTACGTAAGTATAGCTCATCCCAATGACAGACTTAAAATGTGTTAATTTTTTTTTATTTTCAATTTTTCATTTTCTTTCTTTTGTGCTGTTCCTGATTTCACTTGATGCTCGCGCTGATGCCTGAGAGATCTCTGTTTTGTGATTAACAACATTGGCTGGGTTTACATTTAAAAACAAGGAGCCCACTTTGTCCCGTCCCCCGTCCCCCCGCCCCGCCCTTCCAAATCCCTTTTTGTTTTGTTTTGGAGATTCTTTTTCATTACAGGATTAAAAACAAAAGTAGCCACTCTTAAGGAAAGTAACTGCCATGGCCACAAGTATGCTTTTTTGCACTTGAAGGCTCTGAGGGTGGTGTAATGCCCTTTCTGCATTCTGGACTTGTGGCAGAGACTTAAACTTGAAGATTCAAGTTACTATTGCAAATGCCAGTGCATCAGAACCTAAGGAGTGGTCAGTTTATTATGTGCAATTTTTTGTAAAGGAATTTTAATTTATAATAAAAGTTAATAATATTGGACTGATTTGTATTAAGATACTACACTGTAGTATTGCCATTGTTTATACAAAGATATTTTGAATATAAGTTTTTAAAAATCTGCTGTCTTCGTTGTCTTTAATCATATGGTCCAGATGTGGTTGAAATGTGTGGGTTGGTGCCTTTCCCTCTCTATTCTTTTAAACAAAACACCTATTTTAGTGGGACAGCTTAAAATATTTAAAAGTACACAAACATGCTCAATAACCTCATGCCACTAGGCACTTTGCCCGAAAGCGGTTGGATTTTGTGTGTGTGTGTTGGTGGGGCCATTGACTTTAGAAATACACAATAGAACGGCAGAAGGATTCTTAAGTAACGACTGCATCCTGGAGCCACACAATGGGGTGGCCTGCACAGCTTAGAACTAATCGCCAGCCTCAATTACTGTTTGAAAAAGGCCACAAAATACAGAGAATTTGTGACCACACCATCAATTGAATCAAGAGTAATTGTACATTAAATTTCATGGTATTCTAGCCCTCTCTTTCTTTACCATTGCCTATTTGAAAAGAAATTAAGCAACTCAGCCAAATACTGATCTTTCTTAGCTATAGCATCCATTGTTATTTAGCTTATAATTATTCCCATGTATGAAGAGAACCTGAGACTGTTTTTCTCACTTCTACAAATTGTCTCTAAGGGCACAATCCTATGCATGTTTAGACAGAAAAAAGCCCCATGCTAGCTGGGTTATGCTGGTAGTTCTAGGACTTTTTTCTGTCTTAAGTATGCATAGGATTGCACCCTAATTCACTTAGTCATGCACAATTCTCTAAACTGAGATCCTTCATAGCCAAGTATAAATACTTCATTCCTATGTGATATTTACCCTGAACCACCATGTCATTTGTTGTATCATAAACTGGATGTGAAATAAAAAACTCCAAAAATACTAGGGATGTGCACAGTCCCAAAAATTGGATCGGAATTGTTGTTGCAGATCGGATCAGAGGTATTTCGGATCCGATCTGATTCCGATCCAAAAATCGGATATCCAATTTTCGGATCGGATGCCTTTTAGTCCCTTTAGACTTGATTTTGGAGGGGGAAAGCCTGTATCTTTGGGATTTTTTAAGACAGAATCATGAAACTTTGTATAAGTGCAGATGGGATGTTGCCAGTCATGTGCCCAGAATTGCAGACACGGGTGCAGGCGTTACTTGTAAGTAAGCCTTCAAAAGCCACTTTTTCACCAGTCAGCCGTTTCTTTTTCAATTTACTCCTGTGTCTCAGGCACGTTTAAAATGGGTTTTGGGCAGGTAAGAACGTAGACCATGCCCCCAGTTGGGGAGTGCACTGAAGGGCTGTACGTACATAGCTCTACCCTCTTTTGCAGACACGGGCACAGTTTAACTGAAATGGAATTGTGAAAAATGGGTTTGCCCATTGCATGCAAAGTGCTTTCATTAGATCCTGTCCTCAGAAACGGAACTCAAACTTGGGGAGTGTACACAAGGGCTGAACGTTGCTCTACCCCCTTTTCACAGACATGGGCATGTCGCTTACGGAAATGGAACTGTTAAAAATGGCTTGTGCTGGTAAGTATGACCATTGCAAAGTGCTCTCTCATTAGATCCTGTCCCCACAAACACCACACTAATGTGAGGAGCGCACAGAAGGGGTGTACATTTGCCCCCGTTTCACAGACACGGGCACGGTTTAACTTGAATGGCAGATGTTTTATTGAACTTTGGGGACTCTGTGGACTTCTCCTTGAGGGAGAAACCCAAGTCCCTTAGCTTAAGCAAGGAGAGTAGCATGCTCTACTTTCAGGTTGAATCTGGCAGGCAGGAGCCAGATATTTGTAAGATAAACTGAACTAACAGACAAACAATAACTAGGAGAAAGGTAAGGCGAAAGAGAGAGAGCACAAGGAAAGCTGCAGAAAAAGACCAGAAACTTCCAAACTTCACCAAAATCCAATATCAATTCCAGCTCCAAACCACACTCGTTCCACTCCAACTAACTAAACCCCACAGAGAGCCAAAAGGGAAAGAATGAGAATATATACTGGGTTTCTACTAAGCCCTCCTCCAGCACTGTGATTGGAGGCTGCAGGAAGTCTTAAACAGGATTTGGTGATGCATTGCTATATTGTAAAGCACAATTGGTGGATCAAGCTGTCACACACAGCCTCGCCCCCCCTTATGGAAGTTTAAAATAATAAACCACTCATTGCCATTAAAGTCTTACACCAATTTCTCTGGAACTTTTCATACATGAGTAGACACAAACAATTTCCCATGTCAGGGAGTTTCAACTTTCTACCTTTTAACGTAAATGTTACGCAGCACATTCTTTGCTGTAAGTCTGATGTAAGTTTAAAATGCCATAATAAACCACTCATTGCCACTAAAGTCTTGCACCAATTTCTCTGGAAATTTTCACACATGAGTAGCCACATCCAATCTCATATGTCGGGGAGTTTCAACTTTCTACCTCTTAAAATAAAAAAGTTACCGCACATTATTTTTCAAAGTCCACTGTTAGTTTAAAACACCATCAAATGGAGGTCTGATCCTCCGATTTTTCCGATCTGGATCGGGTCCTTTCAGATTGGATCGGATGGTTCATAGGATCGGAATCGGAATAGTTTTGTTTTAACCGATTTTGGCCAGATAAACTAAACATGAACCTTACTTAGGTTGCAATCCTGTGTAGACTTGGGACTACTATTGAACCTGGATGTACTCAGGTCTGAATAAATATAAGATTGCACTATTAGAGGTGGCAGAAAGATTCATTGAATTAGAAAAAGTAGTCCATTTTTTAAAATTACACTTTTTATTAAATTATTTTTTGGGTTTCAACATCACAATACTTAACAGGTCACACTAGTAACACTCGTACAAAAAAAACAAAAGGATGGGGAGGGATAGGAGGTTTGTTCATTGGTTAAGGAGAAGAAGAAAAATACACTTGGTATCTGCTTGCATTTGGTAGAGAGATGGACAAGTGTGGTTATACATAAAATAGAATTCAAGCCAGTCAACATGGTTCCCAGCAAAAAAATTGGTATAGCCCAATAGAATCTTTAAATGTGTCCATATACTGAAATCTGCAACAGGAGGCATGTTCATATGAGTACTGTCAGGTATTTGGTTCATTAGTAGTATAGAAGGAGGGCAATGCTCTGTCCAATGCTGTAATATAAGTAAGCCCTTTGATCACTAAAAGGGCCTGTCTGACAGACTCCATAATATGGGGATATAATTCAGCAATATATGTGCAGCAGCAGAATGAAATGTTGATTCCAGAACAAGGTGATGGCAAATATGCACTTCATGTAAAAAAAAGTGCAACGGGGAATCCCACATATAGACGAGAAATCCTCCTTCCAGTATTAGCAAAGTGGGCTATCAATGAATTTTTCCTCTGCATTCAAATAGATAGTAGTTGCCAGGGCATTTGTCCGTAGTTACTTTAACACTTGACATTCTGGTTCCCTGTTCCAGTCTGCTCAGATCACCAGTACATTTGGTTTGGTATGATTTTGCCATCCTTTATACAAAAGAATATTAGACTTCTGGAACTTGGATGTCCACACGAGTTTCCTTAATTTCAGGGGGCTCTGATGCATTCCCGCATCCATACCAGGACTGTGCTTGAATTGCAGGTATTGCCATTTGGCTGATTTTGGTACACTGTGTTGGGTCTGCAGCTCACAGAAAGAAATTGGATATGGCCGATCAGCTGATTTAAAGTTAATACTACATTCTGCCTATGTTTGCCAAAGAAATAGCTTATCAGCAACTTTAATATCTGGATTGCACCGGAGGGCAAGTTTCCCTAGCAGCTTGAATTCAGAGAAAATGGTCCCCAAATAATGTGTGTTGAGTAATGGTTTTGAGCAGCTCAATGGGTCTAAAAAGTAATATTCTAAATGAGCCCGTGATAGAACAGTAGTGAGACAGATTTTCCCGGAACGTCACATGCAGTTTCATTCAAAAGAAAAGAAAGTCTGTAAATCTATTTTGTACTCCACACTTCCATTAGTAAAGCCTTTTACAGCTTCAGTTCCAGACAGGAAAGGAACATCCCTATCTGGTAGGGATGTGTATTGTATCGTTCAAATGTACGATAACAATACGATAAGGTCGTTATCATGCATGTGTTTAATGATGACGATACGATAGAAAAACCTACGATAATCATCGGAGACGATAATTTTCGGCCGATTTTATCATTTTATTGGACTGCCATATAAATATACCTATAACTTCTGTATTTTAAAAGTTAGAGGCTTGAAACTTGGTCACAGTGCTTATGGGTATGCCTAAGTATGTGTATGAAATTTGAGATCGATCCTTCCAACCCTTGATTTTATATGAATTTATTAAAGATCGTTTCAGTTCTGACAGATCAGAATGAACGCACGTAGCGAGCTGTCATTCTGATCTGTCAGAACTGAAACGATCTTTAATAAATTCATATAAAATCGAGGGTTGGAGGAATCGATCTCAAAATTCATACACATACTTAGGCATACCCCATAAGCACTGTTACCAAGTTTCAAGCCTCTAACTTTTAAAATACAGAAGTTATAGGCATTTTTCTTTAAAAAATAGGGCTGCAAAAATCATTTTTTCACAATAATTATCGTGAAGACGATACGGTTCACCTACGATATGAATGAAGACGATAAGTTTTTTGGTCTGAAATGACGATAACGATAAATGACGATATTTTTTGCCGTGCACACCCCTACTATCTGGTACCTTTTTGCAATTTGAAAGGTGGTGACAGCCCCATTGGTATGCATCTGTGATTTTGGAGAAGTGTATAAAATTGATCCATTTAAATGTATAATGCTACACATTTTACCTCACCTCACAAGATGGTTTTTTGAGACAGTTTACAAATAAAACTAAAACATCGAAACGAAAATAACTATGCACTCTGGAGGACTTTTGGTTAAGATGGTCCCATGGAGAAGAGTCTCATCTCTAAGGCTGTTTTCCAGCCATCTTTTGTTCAAATTTTATTGTTTATAGCCAATGACCATTACATATTTGTAAAACATTGCATGATCAATACAGAGGGGTATTGGGAAGGCCCCGAAAATAGAAGTAATAAAGATGTAAACATCTGTTTAAATTAAAATAGAATTCCCCTTAGCTTTTGTCACTGGTATTGTTCAGAGAGTTTCCTCTTAGCTTTGTTGCAGCTAGCACAAACAGCTACTCTATGGCTGATGAATTTGTGTCTGCCAGCAGCCATCTGATCTTAATGTCATCTGGTAGGCCTAACGAAGTCTGGAAAGGCAGGAAAAACTTGATCCTAGGGGAGTTTTATAGAAGACAATATAAATATAGTGCACTACACCTTCAATTTGGCCTGCTCCACATAAATAGAATTGATCTTTTGCTGGCTTTTTAGAAAATCTCAATACAGGAGGCAGCGGTTGAAATAATCAAATAATGCACATGGCACACTACTAGAAATACAAAATATTGAAAAACCGGGTGAAGAGATGTTTTATATAATATTTATGCAACTTCACCACTCAGGCGTAAATATACATGTATCTAATATACTAATTCCAAATATACAGTAGAGGAAAGTGGGGTATGTTTTTTTTTGAATGGCTAAATAAACTGTTTACAAATTATCAACATAGACTGAGCAGGTTGCAATAGCTGAATAAAGTTGTTTTTACAGACAGAGCAAACAACCAAACGATGACAGGCCTCCAATTTCATTTGACCTGTTTTGCAGACATTTCCTCAGAATGATGTGTTTAATGACTGAAAAGACATAAATAAAATAAAATGCAACCCCAGGACAAAAAGGTTAATTCCTTCAAGTAAGTGGCCCTTTAATGATCTAGTTTAATTTTGGCATCCCAAACAGCAGACTTACCGTTCTTCATGTATTCAGAATCTCTTTTACCATTTTCAGTGAAGTTTATATCCCGGATCTTACAGGCAGATGCATCCTGTATTGTCATTGCTGGGAATATGAAATAGCTCTGAATCAAACATCTGCAGGATTGCTCCCAGCCTTCTCTATTCTGTAGCAGCCATTTTCAGGGGCTTAACTAAAGAGACATGAGAGCCTGGCTGAAAATGAGGCTTTCTGGTTATAGGCCCTTCCCTTTGTTCAGTTTGCTTTTGTCTTAAACTTTGGGGGGGTGGGGGTTGGTGACTGTATAACACCATTCCTGGAAATGTCTCCCCCCCACACACACACAGGGTTGGTTTGCATGTAATGCTAAGCCACCGGGAGTTAGTTCCTGCTACATCCACTCTAAAATATATAGGAACCCCAACTAGGTATGTCATGATACAGTAATGGGTGACAATGCAAAGCTTGGACTCTTACACAAAAGTCCACCAAACCTTGGCATAGGTTTTGAGTGACTATGACAATGTTAGGCTGACCAGATAAAATCCAGGTCAGGGCTCCTGTAACTTTAACAGTTGTAGAGAAAAGGGAATTTCAGCTAGTGTCACTTGTATGCAAGTAGTTCCTGGTGATATTCCCTCTTCATCACAACAGTTAAAGGTGCAGGCATTATACTAGAGTGACCAGATACAAAAGAAGGCAGGGCCCCTGCAACTTTAACTGTTGTGATGAAGAGGGAATTTCACCAGGAACTAATTGCATACAAATGACACTGGCTGAAATTCCCTTTTCTCTACAACTGTTAAAGTTACATGAGCCCTGACCTGGATTTTATCTGGTCAGCCTAGACAATGTTGGGTTTGGGGTGTTCCGTAAGGCCCCACACTGGGCGTGCAAGTTACACAATTGCGGGTGGCAGTATAAAACTCAGGGTTGGTTGCAAAACTAGCACAAAACTTTGGTGCAGGTTTAGTAGGGTGACCAGATAAAATCCAGGTCAGGGATCATGTAACTTTAACAGTCGTAGAGAAAAGGGAATTTCAGCCAGTGTCATTTGTATGCAATTAGTTCCTGGTGAAATTCCCTCTTCATCACAACTGTTAAAGTTGCAGGGCCCCTGCCTTCTTTTGTATATGGTCACTCTAGTATAGTGCCTGCAACTTTAACTGTTGTGATGAAGAGGGAAGTTCACCAGGAACTAATTGCATACAAATGACCCTGGCTGAAATTCCTTTTTTCTACAACTGTTAAAGTTACATGAGCCCTGACCTGGATTTTATCTGTTCAGCCTAGGTTTAGGGATGTTAACTGGAAATCCCAATTGGATATGCCACTGGGTGGGAGCACAAAACCTGGGGGGGGGGGGGTTAGCACAACATTTTCAATTAGGTTTTGAGGGGATACCAAATTTTGTGGTTTGTAGTTAACAAACAACCATGGTGGGAACCAAGTGGTAGATTAGAGAGGCCTTTGACCTGATCCAGCAGAGTTTTTCTTTGGTTCTTAGGTTAGTGTAAGTTTGCAATGGCTTTCATATACAGCAATCTGGATCCTTCAAACAAGGACGGGCATCTTCTGGCCCTCCAGATGTTTTGACCAACAATTCCCATTATCCTCAACTCTGGCTATGCTAGTAAGGCTGATGGGGAGTTTTCGACCAAAGCATCTAGAGACCCACAGGTTGCCCATCCTGGCTTTAAAGTTTCATTACCGTTTCTCTCTATTGTGGCCTAGGTTTTAATTGAAATTTGACTTAACTGCTGATTAAGCTTAAGGATAGGGTGGAGTAGGTAAATTAAAGTGAATGAAGTGTAATTTACTTCCTTTAGTTACGAGGCAACCAAAGGATCAGCACACGATGAGTAATGCACACTTCATCTTGGCTCAGTTATATCTGGTCGGCAGTTGGGAATTGCGCCCGTCCCCCCCGCCCCCCCGTATCTCTCCCCTCCTGCTGGTGTATTGGGATTTGGAAAGGTGTGAATTTGTACCTCTTTAGGATCTTCAATTCCATTTCCCCTGGGGGGAAGGGTTGTAATTCGCACATGGTTTGTATGGAAAAAGGTCCTAAGTCAATCCATGGTATCTTCAGTTAAAAGAATAGCAGGAATAGGGGGTGTGGATGAAGAGACTGGCTCCTTTCAACTCTTTGATTAAGTTGTTGCTGGAGATCTCTTTAAAAATAAACTGTTAGATTCTCCAGAATCATAGAAAAATTTTAAAAATGGAGAGAAGTGCTAAATTTTCAAAGCCAAGTTTTCCATGACCCCCAAAAGTCCACTCCAGGCCCACACTGATGTGGAAGGTATTTTGGCTAAAGCAAGAGCAATGTTAAGAAAAGTACTTGTGACTGCAATGCGGCCCAGGAAGCTTTTTAATAGTTTTGACAGCCACTTTTCTTTATAGGTTTGGTGTCAAGTTCACTGCTGCTGAAAGTAATCTTAACTGTCTTGGCTGGCTATCTGGTACAATAAAGAGACATGTATTGCAACTGAAAACAAACCTTGTAAAATTGTTGGCATAGAATGCTGAGATTTATTTGCTTGTCCGTTGAAGGGAGTGTCGCTTCAGATCGTAAAAGTTTTCAGTCGCACCTGCCAACATAGAACTGACCTGGCCAAGAGAAAAGGCTGTTTAGTATTGTCCCGTATATGTAGAAAGTAAGCAAGTAAGAGCAGCAGTTGAAACTGTATCTGTGCCTTTCTTGAAGTGCATGTATGTATTTGAAAGGTATATTCCCTTCTACCCCGTTTGCTTGGGGCAGCTTGCAATATTTCTATATTATGATTTGTATACTGTACTTTGAGCAAAAAACCATCAGAACGGAGATGTGCCAATGACCAAACCCTCTTGTTGGATCCATGGGGCCTGATTATTCCTTGCCTGAGAGTGATGATTGCTAAAGCAGAGAATCCGAGTTACATTTGGGGTGGGGGGAAATGTTAACAGTTCTATTCTAATTTGAATGTTTCCTATCATGATACTGTTGGATTTCAGAATTTTAGAGGGAAAAGTTGTAAATGTATAGAATTCAGTAAGTTGCTGCTTAATATTATTGCCTTACAATGCATCACCAAGATGTAAGACTTTAAAGTATCCCTTAACACAGAGGTAGGTGTGATGCCATCCCCTCTGGTCCTTCTTCTATTCTTCCCTATAAGTTAAAGGATCCCAGCAATGGAATGGGCATCAGAGTGCTACCCGCTGTCTCTGTGACTCGCCACCCTTGTCTGGCCTCACAACAGCCCCATCCCAGCACTCTAAACTCGCACCTTCCATTTCACTGCCACCATTGAATTCTGTACCCTAACTCAGGTACCTCACAGCATGAAACAAAAGGACTGTTTATTAACAACAAGTAAGGTTATGCAGTTAAAGAACATAATGGTTTCATCAGGTTCAAAGTTATTTGTGTCAGTACTGTTCCATATACAACACTGCCTACTCTAGCCTCTAAACTACACTATGGCTCAGTTCGGACGACACATTAGGCAACGGAGGAGGGGGGGAAACAATCGTCAGTTGTGTTGCTTATTGTGTCGTCTGGAGGGCAGCACACAACGCACACACAACTTACAGTACGTTAATCAGGCACTTTAAACAACGGAGCGAAACAACGGGCTTGCACGTTGTTTAGCCCGAAGTCCCATTGTTTAAAGTGTCGTCCGAATTCAGCACCCCCCCCCTCTCTGTGGACTATTCCGTTTCGGAATAGAGTTCTGCTGCCTAGAGCAGCCAAAAAACCCCAGCTGCTCTATGCAGCCCGCAGAACTCACGGTGCATGCTGGGATACGGCTGGGGGACACACGGAGGAGAGGCTGCAACCAAAATGGCCACCGCAAGTTCATAGCAGCCGGGGCGTTTGCCGGTTCCGAGCAGCGCCTGCTGCAGTGTGTCATTTGTGGAGCTCCTCCTGCCTAATGCACGGTTGCTTAATATGTTGTCCGAACTGAGCCTATCTCTCCTCCCTTCACTCTGTTCCTCGAAATAACAAAACATGTTGTTCCTACACTAAATCTAGACCCTCCACAGACAACCCCAGATCTCAACTAACTCTCTCTCACACATACAATCTCTCCTGCTTCTCTTAACTCCTCCCCTTCATAATTAACAACCAATCCAAACCTTTGAATCACCATCCACTCAGCAGTCACTTCACATTCTCTCCACTCTTCACCCCACTGCCTATTAGACTCCCTGGCCGAGCTCACGGAACTGGTCTCGGAGCTGGTGTTGGAGTCGCCCAGGCTCTTGGTCCTGGGCGATTTCAACATCCCATTCGGGGCCGGTTTGTCAGGTGGAGCTCGGGAGTTCATGGCATCCATGACAAACATGGGCCTATCCCAATTGGTCTCTGGACCCATACGTTCAGCAGGTCACATCCTCGATGCTGTTTTCAGTTCCGAACAGACGGATCTGTGGGCGGAGGTACTGAATACCTCCGAATTGTCATGGACAGACCATTTTCTGGTCAGGGCTAGTATCACGGCTACCACCCGTCCCTGCAGGGGTGGCGGACCTATTAAGATGGTCCGCCCTCGAAGGCTGATGGATCCTTCTGGATTCCAGAAAGCCTTGGAGGGTTCCATGGCTGGTATCGTCGACAATCCTGTAGAAGCCCTGGTCAATAGATGGAATCAAGACCTAACTAGGGCTATCGACACGATCGCCCCCAAACGTCCTCTCCGGCCCGCTTCTAATAGGGCGCCCTGGTATACAGAAGACCTCAGGAAGCTGAAGCGGAAAGGACGACGACTGGAGCGCCGATGGTGGAAAACTCGACTTCTATCCGACAAGACACGACATAGAGAACATCTTCGTTTCTATGGAGTGGCAATACGTGCAGTGAAGAAAGCTTTCTTCTCTGCACGCATTGCATCTGCGAATTCACATCCAGCAGAACTGTTCAAGGTGGTGAGGGGTCTAACACAGGCTCCTTCTCCCCTGAATCCGATTTTAGAGCCTTCGGCAATTCGATGTGATGCCTTTAACGATCATTTCTCAGTTAAATCTCTCGGATAAGAGCCGACTTAGATGCCATTGTTATAGCAGAGGCTGACAGTGGAGTGTCCATCGACTCCGCGAGTAGGATTACACTTGATCAGTTTCAGTTGGTGAGTACCGAGGATGTGGACAAGGTACTTGGATGTGTGAGGAAGACAACTTGCCCTCTCGACCCCTGTCCTTCCTGGCTGGTCGTCCAGGGAGGAGATGCAGTTAGATCATATTTACAACATATCATTAATGCATCTCTCAGGGAGGGGAGCTTTCCATCATGTTTAAAAAAGGCGGTGGTAAGGCCGCTTCTAAAAAAGCCCTCCCTGGATCCCCTGGACCTTAATAACTACAGGCCAGTATCAAATCTTCCATTTTTGGGCAAGGTGATCGAGAGAGCAGTTGCTTTTCAACTCCAGGCAGTCTTGGATGACATTGATTTTCTAGACCCATTTCAAACCGGCTTCAGAGCGGGATACGGAGTTGAGACCGCTTTGGTCGCCTTAGTGGATGATCTACGCCTTAGTATTGACAGGGGGAGTGTGTCCCTGCTGGTACTCTTGGACCTCTCAGCGGCTTTCGATACCGTCGACCATGGTATCCTTCTGGAGCGCCTGGGGGAATTGGGGATCGGGGGCACTGTGCTTCAGTGGTTCCGATCCTATCTCTCGGGTAGGTTCCAGATAGTGATGCTTGGGGATAGCTGCTCTTCAAAAAAGGAGCTGCTATGTGGTGTACCACAAGGTGCCATCCTTTCCCCAATGCTGTTTAATATTTACATGAAACCGCTGGGAGAGATCATCCGGAGGCATGGGGCGGGGTGCTATCAATACGCTGATGACACCCAAATATATTTCTCTATGCCTTCGACAATATCGTCAGCTAAGGATAGTTTGTCTCCTTTGAATGAATGCTTGGAGGCGGTAATGGGCTGGATGAGGAAAAACAAACTGAAGCTGAATCCAGACAAGATGGAGGTGCTTGCTGTCAAAGGCCCCAACCTGGGTTTGGAGGTGTGTCAACCAGTTCTGGATGGGGTTACACCCCCCCTGAAAGATTGTGTTCGCAGCTTGAGGGTACTCCTGGATCCGTCGCTCCAGATGACAGCTCAGATTGATGCGACGGCCAGGAGTGCCTACTATCAGCTTTGGCTGATACGCCAGCTGTGCCCCTTCCTAGAGTTGGAAGACCTAAAGACGGTAGTGCACGCGCTGGTAACTTCGAGGCTCGACTTCTGCAATGCGCTGTACATAGGGCTACCTTTGTGCCTAGTCCGGAAACTTCAACTTGTTCAAAATATGGCAGCCAGGTTGGTCACAGGTACATCTAGGGGTGATCACATCACACCAGTTTTAAAATCGCTTCATTGGCTGCCAATCAGTTTCCGTGCGAAGTATAAATTGTTGGTTATTACCTTTAAAGCCCTACATGGTTTGGGTCCAGGGTACCTGCAGGATCGCCTTCTCCCGTACAATCCGCCCTGCACACTTAGGTCCTCTGGGAAGAATTTACTCAAGCCTGCAAAACAAAAATGAAAGAAGAAGAGTCAAGGAATTAACCCTGTAATACATCAGTGAACACTTTGAAGATGGAGGAAGCAGTCACTATGAAACGTAAGTACTGCTCAGTGTGTCCTACCACGTAATAAAACTACTTAAAAAACCATGTTTTTAAACAGAATATAAGTAGTTTTAAGGACAATGTGGCTAGGCCCATTAACATCTAATATGACATTCCCTAACCAGGATGCTACCACTGAGAAGGACCTTTCCCCATTTGCTGCCCAACACACCTCACTTGGTGGGGACACCTGGAGAAGGGCTTCTTAAGTTGATCCCAGGTCTGGGTAGGTACATAATTGAAGAACCTGGCCGTAAGCCCTTTAGGCTTTAAAGTTCACTTGACTGGGGCCCAGCAACAGATGGGACATCCATGGAGATCAGTGGAGGCTGGTGGCTCTGATATCAGTGGGTTGGTGAATCTGGTCCAGGTTTCAGTCAGAACCAGTCAAAACCCTAAAGGAGCTATCCATAGCTCCTTTAGAAACCCAGAGTGGATTCACTGCCCCACTGACATCGGAGCCACCAGCCTCCACTGGTGTTGATGATAAAACACTGGCCTAGCATGATCAAATTGTCCAGGCCCCACTAACAGTCTTGCCACCCTATTCTGGACTAACCAAAGTGTCACACTCATTTTGAGTCCTATTTACAATGAATTGCAGTAATCAGATGACAGGTTACTAGAGCGTGGATATCTGAAGAAAGAGTACATCCAACCAGGTAAGGTTGCAGTTGGCATAACAGCCGAAGCTGATGGGGAATATTGAAAATGGGAGGTGGAGTTAAAAGGAAGTGTTGTTAAACCATGCTGAACTATGTATAATAACCTTGCTGCAGAAAGGGGAATATTCCCTGGACTCATTCCAAGATATAAACAATAACTTCATTCATAGAACTCACATGAGTCAATTGAGGATTATAAAATCTAAACAGACTTATAAAACTTATGTTTATATGCAGGGACATCTTCAAAGAGCCTAGCATTCAGTAGCTTTTTGTTGGGATTTATCAGGTCAAGTAATATGAATTGTAAGTTGTGCATAAAGATATTCCACTCTTGACAAACTTGGTTTAAGAATCTTCCTGATTTCTCTCCATCCAATTGACTTAATTTTTTAGAGGTTTTACCTATTTGAAAAGTACTGTTTAAAATTAGTGGCAAACATATTAGTGTTTTTTGTTTTGGGAAACACTGCATGAGCAAGGATATCAATAAATACCCTCCAAGAGGCCAGCTAGGAGTAAAAATGATCCTGAGGTTAGCTAGAGTGACCAGACGTCCGGATCCCCCCGGACATGTCAGGGAAAAGGGGCCAAATTTGAGTCTGGGGGGGACATTTTTAAATATCCCCCAAAGTCCGGAAAAATTGGGTCTCTCCCGTGCCATCTGGGCCTTGTTCTTGGCTAGCGCGGTTGCGCTGGCCAAGAACAAGGCCCTGATCAGCCGGGGAAGAGGCTAGAACGACGCACACCCGCACTTCTGGGTGCGCGTCGTTCCGGCCTCCCCCCCCCCCCGCCATCCGGGCCTTGTTCTTGGCTAGCGTGATTGCGCTGGCCAAGAACAAGGCCCAGATCGGCCGGGGAAGAGGCTAGAACGACGCACACCTGCACTTCCGGGTGCGCGTCGTTCCGGCCTCCCCCCCCCCCGCCATCCGGGCCTTGTTCTTGGCTAGCGTGATTGCGCTGGCCAAGAACAAGGCCCAGATTGGCCGGGGAAGAGGCTGGAATGACGCACACCCGCACTTCTGGGTGCGCGTCGTTCTAGCCCCTTCCCCGGGCCGATCAGGGGCTTTTTACAGCAGAAGCAGCAGCAGGGCCCAGGCTGCTGCGATGAGAGCGGCAACGGCAGAGGAGGAGGAGGAGGAGAAGAAGAAGAAGAAGAAGAAGAAGAAGAAGACAGACAGAGGAGGAGAAGAAGAAGACAGACAGAGGAGGAGAAGAAGAAGACAGACAGAGGAGGAGGAGAAGACGGATGGAGGAGGAGGAGGAGGAGGAGGAGGAGGAGGAGGAGGAGGAGGAGGAGACCCGAGGAGGAGAACCGGTGGTGGTGGCAGCAGCAGCGGAGAATTGGTGGTGGAGAAGCAGCAGAGGAGGACACTGAAGCAGTGGGGCATGAAGAGAGAAGCGGCAGCGGAGGAGGTAAAGCAGTGGCGGTGCTTGTGGCTCACCTTGCACCTGCCCGGGCCAGTTAGGGTGCCTCCTCCCCGTTTTTATGAGCACATGGCGATTTGGTTGCTCTTTGTTCAGCTCCCCTCCATTTTCAGCCTCCGCGTGCACTGCATGCGGCTCGCCCAAACTTGCTCCCACCGGTGCCTGGGCCTCCAGCCAGCGCCGCCTGCCCCGTCCTCCTCCTCATCTTCCACAGCCGCGCCTTGATTCAGCCGCTGCTCGGGCTTCTTCCCAGTGCTCGGGCCTCCGGCCAGCATGTGAGTTATTACGGCTGCAGCCGCTGCCTGGGTTCGCTTCCACCTGGGCCGACGTGGTCCCTCCCTGTTTGCTTAGCCAGGGCCTGGCCAGTGGGGCTGCTGAGGCGGCTGATGGTATTTTATTTTCCTGCTCCCTAGACCTAGAGAGAGGGGGGCTTTACACTGAGGGTGCCTCATCCCCTCCAACCACCAGGTAATACGGTTTGGCTTCAACTGACTTTTTTAACCTAGTGTGCTACCTCAACTTAATCTCCCCCCTTTTTAAAATAGAAGGACTGGCACGTTCCTCTGCTCTGCGCCCACCTGGGAATTGCTGCTCCTGTGTGCGCCTGTGTGTGTGGTGTGTGTGTGTTAAAGTAATACAGGCCAAATGAACTGTCTCTAGCTGCAATCCAAGTCTAGTGGGGTGTTGGGGGGTAGATTGGATTTTATCTCTGGCTGCAATGATGAAATAAGTTGTTACTGATTTTCTATCCATTCTTTGGGTACTGATTTTGATGAATTAGAGCCTATCTACACACGCAGGATAAAACACTTTGGAAACGTTTTGAAAACTGTCTGTGGAGCGTGTCCTGGGCCCCAACAGTTCTCAAAACTGTTATAAACCGTTTTAAACCATTTTAAACTGTTGTATAGCAGTAGTGTAGATAGACTCTTAATTGGGTGAATGTGTGTAGAGAGTGGGTTGCCTTGGGTGAGTTTAAAAACTATTATCAGTTTTGCCATGGGTGAGTATGTTGGTGTGTGGTGGATTTGTATTCTATTTTTAGCCATTATGATTATGATTATTTTGCCTTGGATGAGTGTGGGGTGGATTTTTATTCTCCCCCCCCCCCCCCCGGTTAAGTGTGTGTGGGGAGTTTTTTTAAAAATTGTCTTGGGGAAGGGTGGGGTTTCCCCCCATTTTGGGTGGGTATGCAGGGGTATGTAGATTTTATTTTTTATTGCCTTTGGTGATCGTGTGTGAGGTGTGTGTGGATGATGATGATTTTTTTAAAAAAAATGTGGCTCCAAAACTGCTTTTGTGCTGATGCAGGTGATGATGATTATTATACTACATGCGAAGGGATATATGTACTCACAACTTTCAGCTCGGTTACAGACATTTCTTTTCTGTATGGCTTTGAGATTGTGATTATGATTATTTTACAGTGTGGCTTTGTGGATTCCTCCCTCCCCCCAACCTGGTGTAATTCCCTCTTCATCACAACAATTAAAGTTGCAGGAGCCCTGTCCTCTTTTGTATCTGGTCATTCTGGGAATTGTTCTGTCCCAGCAAGATAATATGTGAGTGCATAGTGTGTCTTGTCTGAATGTGTCTGGATCTCCTAGGCTCTGAAAGCATCTTTCTGTAGAGCACCTGCTGGTTGCATGATCCATGAGGCCAGGTTCTGTGAGTGCACAGTTGTCCTTGACAGAAGGGGCTTGCACTTGCTAGAGAAAGATGCACAGATGTTAAGTGGCTGCAATCCTATATTCATTTATCTGGGAGTAAGCTTCATTGAAATCAATGGGACCTGTTTCTGAGGGTTTTTTGGCCAGTTTTCTTTGGGTCCCTGATTGGAATCTCTGTTCTCTGCACACTGAGGCAGTGTAAATTCAGGAGATATTTGGATAAAAGGAGGGAAGCCGTTAGTCCATTTTGTTCCATGGCTTTTGTTTGCAGGGGGATAGTATTTTATATTCTTTCTGAATGCTAGTTTGTTGTACTCGGTTTTTCTGCACTTATTCAGTGGTAGCAGTATGCTGAATCTGTAAGTATGGATTTGAGAAAGGTGATGGGGAAAGAGTGTTAAATGTTAGGGAAGTTGAGACTATGGTCATCCAGTGAAGGATTTGCAGTCAAAAAAGATACCTGAGGGAAGGGGAGACTGTATCACACAGAGTATGGCAAAAGCTTCAAAGTGCAGCAAAAGCTACAAATGTCTTTGAATGTCTCACTTGTTCTTTATTTCAGTGATTTTAACATGAAGATGTTATGTAGTACAAGTTTGTTTAATTATGTGCTGTG
Source organism: Anniella stebbinsi (assembly GCA_029215795.1). Taxonomy (NCBI): domain Eukaryota; kingdom Metazoa; phylum Chordata; class Lepidosauria; order Squamata; family Anniellidae; genus Anniella; species Anniella stebbinsi. Next base: position 56,482,787 of record JARDYH010000003.1, read on the forward strand.
AAATCAGACGTGTGACCAAGGCCATGTTTGGGTGGGCACGCCCCCTTGGAGGGGCGGCCATGTTGTCCTCCTTTTTGGTTTCCAAAATATGGTCACCCTAGGTTAGCATGCTAGGTTACATGCCTTTATTGTAAGTGAAGTTCATTGACCTGTGTGTCCTGTATTGTAAAGCTTGGGAATTCCAAACCCATGGAAATGCCTTCCTGGCCTTCATGTCACCGTCCTAGCTGAGCAACCTGCAAGGCTGTCCAATCTAGAGTTTTGGTGGAAAATCTGGCCCAAACCTGATGTGCCCTCATCTCAAGCTTGATCAACAAATTAAAGCACCTTGTGTGCACCTCTCCTTTCACTTTTATCGTTCTGAGGATTTTTTCCTAATTGACTCTCAGAAGCATGTTTTTTGTAAATCTTTGTCAGCTCACTTTAATTCAGTCGTGGTCCACCTCATCCCTTTGGTCTACCTCATCCTGAGTCTAGCAGTAGTTGCTGTCCCCTTGCGCTCCCAGTTTGGATTATATAATTGCCCAGCACTTTTTTGGGTTGTGAGGCCCAGTGTGGACAGAGTCACTGTCATGCAGATCCACTCCAGGGTTCACTTGACTTACAGCCCCTTCAGTGTGATTTTCCCTTCTCCACTGTGGTGCCCTATGCCATCTGCAGCAGGAGGCTGCCATCATATATCTATTTTGAGATATCTAAGATGGTGACCACCTGCCATGGTTGATAGCTGAGCAGCTCCCATTCAAAAGTAGGTGCCACCCCCTGCTTGGGTAGGGATGTCTGGGTGAACGGAGGGACCATGATTGGTAGTGATGGATGGGTGTGGCAGCAGGTACGATGGCATGGCTCTGCAGGTGATATCACGGGAACACTGTATTTCAGATGCATGAGATCTTTCTGTTACTTTCTGGCTACTGACTCCCATTAAAAGATATTTCCCTGACCCATTAGCCAATAACCTCCCTAATAAAAGGCATGGCCAGGCAAGGCTGTCCAATTTAACTAATTTTAAGTAGTTTTCTGGCCCCATGAAACCATTCCTGTCCAAACATAGAACTTCATATACTTTCACAGAAGCTGTATCTTTCTTCCCCCTATTGTTCCTCCCTCCCCCATCACAGCCTTCATTTGTTAAATGGTTTCCCTCCCATTGATGCTGTTCAATTGTGCCAACCACACCAACGGCAGATAAGTGATGCATGTTCTGGCTTTCTATATACATTGTGTTGGAGTTTAAATCTTAGCTTCTGTGTTGCAGTAGAAAATAAAGATAAAAAATAAAGATAAAAAAGCAAGCATGTCCATTATCATAATGCCATTACATGCATCTTGTAAGCCAGTAAGGTGCAAGAAATAAAGTTGGGCTCAGACCTCGGAGGAGACCTAGGATGGAGACCATTCTCTGCTGTAAAGTTAATTGCAAAGTCTTGGACCTGTCATCACCAAACTGGCTGTGAGGCTGAAACAGCGCACTGTATTCCACTTGTACCCAGTTTGTCTTCCAACCCATTGGTAAACTATGGTATGGCTATGTCTACAATTCTGTGGTTCAGGCAGACGCTAGTGGGTAATACCAGCTCTTCTCAAAGGTCCTGCTACATTCAATGCCTGGAATTATAAACTTGGCAATTTGCTGTTTTAGCAGGGCTTGGGACACACTTCGTCTAAGGGCTGTTTTGATTCTCCCAACTGCTAGCTTCAGTGGCTAAAAAGTATGTCCTTAACAATTAGTGCTATGTTTATATTCTTTAATGGGAAGCATGTCTACTTTTATATGAGAAAAACCATGAATAACAGAATATGTTTTTGGGGCAGGGAAAGTCCCGTGAATTTAACCCCCATGCCCTTCTTTTAGGTTAGTACCAGAGTTAAATTTATGTCCTCTGTAATTCCAAGAAATATTGAGTAAGAATGATACCCTAATTGTACATGGGTTCTATCATATGTCATACACATTCTGTTTCCAGTCATGTTGCACTTCTACAACTTCCCTAGAGACAAATATTCCCTTTGTTCACTTAAAAAAAAGTTCACATTCTCTTTCAATTATTAAGTGGTCTGTAAGCTCCTTCAAAAAAAAAAACACCTATGTGCCAAGTTATCAGAATTTACAATTTGGGGTATGATGAAGAATTAATTTCTGAAAGCATCCTCTGAGATTATTTTGCTAGCTAGCTAAGGTCACCCTTAGCTGGCACATGATTTGAAATCATAAATGTTACATATTTCTAAATGTCTTCCTGATGGCAAAGGTATTTGGGATGGAAAACCTTGAAGAACAGGGTTGCCAGGGAATTTACTGGGCAATCTAGAACTGTATAATCTTTCCTAATTACCCTAATAACTTGCATTATCGGGACTTCTCAGTGTGACCCACAGGAAAATAAAATGATGGAGTGTTTAATTTCTAAAATGTGAAGTGCCAGAGCTGAAACATGCCCATGCCTTATATTTTTATGGACCTCATATGCTTGGCTTCCGAGCAGGCAGCCAGCCTCTACTTTGCCTGTCCATCCCTCCTGCAAAGTGGTCTGATGCTGTGTTAGGGTCAGTTAAATATTTGGACTGGAAGAGTGATTTTTAAAATTTTAGAATAATTCTTGTCAGTAAATGCTGTATCTTAAAGTTTTTTTTTAAATGTATATTGAAATTATTTCCAAAATCCAGATCATCTATTGGGGTTGCTCCACTAATGAAGCTTCAAGAGGGAAGAGCGGTATTGGCATGGTGGAGCCTGCAACTTGTTCCCCTTCAGTTTAGTTCAGGGGGTAAAATCCAACATAATTCCTACTTGGAGTAGAGCTATTGAAATGAATGAGATTTAAGTTAGTCATGCCATTAATTTCAATGGGTCTACCGTAAGTAGGGATTATGTTGGATTTTACCCAGTGAAGGGAGGAAAAAGTGCTTTCCTGAGTCCAATTCTTCAACCCTCAAGCTCAACAAGGGTTGATGGGATCAGGTTTTTCACACACACACACACACACACACACACACACGAGAGAGAGAGAGAGAGAGAGAGAGAGAGAGAGAGAGAACACATTGGCACATGTAGATGAGCCAGTAATTTGGGGACTATCGCTTGAGTTGAGCCAGTGTGGGGTTGTTCATTATGCAAACAAGTGGTGAGGAATAATAACTGACCACGCAAAAATTCAACAGGTTGAGCTTTTCTAATCACTTTTACCTAAACTGGGAAGAAGCAACATTTAAGAAGCACACAAATACAAAAAAGCAAATTAGTGCATGTATGGGGATATATATGTAATCTGGGGAAGAGCTGGTATTTGGATGTTCATGGAGCGAATACATGATGTGCTGTATATTAGTAAGGATATATTCTTTGCAGAGGCATGGAGCTTGCAGCACAGCTCTGAAAGGAAGGAGTACGGTTTACCTTTCAGCCAATGGGATGGAAAACTGGTCCACCTGAATAGGGGATCAGAAGTCTTCTCTTCTGAGATGCAGAGACTTGTTTGAACGGGCCAGTGAATGGATGTACACAGCAGACATAAGTGCACTGGAGTGTAGTAATAAACTTCTAAACAGGTGCAGCTTTCCTAATTGCTAATGACATTTGCCAGGGTTTATCCCTGTAAGATAATAATAAACGTCTGGTACTGCTACAAGATTTTTTTATTGGTGCATTTCCTTTTCACACACTAGAGAGACTGGGCTCGAACAACATGGTAACCCACAATGAGTTAAATAAACCTGGTAAATTTAACCCATAATGGCATGTCATCTGTGAGCTCTTTTCCCATGCAGGTGGGTTATTTCCTCCAAATGTGCCATCCTGGGAACCCACGGTCTGCAGTAAGGGTTATTTTACCTATGGTGGGTTAGCATGTCACCTGTCACACCAGTATGGGCTACGGAGATTGCCTACAGAGCTGCTTGGCAAGAGCGTCCAAAAACGCTGCTGCTGGTCTGCTCCTCTTGAATGATCTCGGAGCAAACTTGTTCTCCTGCCACATTTCAGCTGAGTGTCGGACTCCAAAAAAGTTCCCACACCTCCTGTGCAGTTCCCAAATTATTTCATGTTTGTATAAATCCCCTTTTCCATGAAAAGGCAAAGTTCCACATTCATCCATGTGGTGACTCCCCATAAGGGGAACAAGTATATTAAATTCCATTCCATTTCTGCAAATGTTCAAGTAGTTAAAGGTCCCCCCTTATTTTGTTGCACACAGGTGGAAAAAGGAGACCCACAAAGGAAGTTGGGGTACTTGCCTGGGTGGTGGCCAGACAACAGAGGGAGGAAGGGCAAGGGAAAAAACACACTCTACACTGTAGCCTATTTATCTGATCATCTGTTGGGGCAGACTTGGTTCTTTGCAAAATAAGCTACTGTGCTTATATAAGCCACTGTGGGTTAACATGATGTATGAACAGGCCTAGAGTGCCTGAGTTTTTTTAAAAAAAAATCTTCAGTTTAAGAGAAGTGTTAAGGATCCTACAAATACACTTATACTCCTAAAAAATGTTTAACATAGATATTGCAACTTAAGGTTCTTACCTTAAATTGCAGTTACCTGTGACCTGCAAGATATCCCATCAGCCCTACCCATTGCCCATTCTGGCTGGGGTGACAGGAGTTGGAGTCAGGCAACAACTGGAGAGCCACAAGCGTGCCCATGCCTGCCTTCACTTGTGCTCACTGAAAGCAGGTATTCAAGACTATAGAATGGCTTTTCTGGAAACCTATGCATAACTCTCCCTCCCCTTTTAAAGAATGGAGTATTTGATGGGAACAAATTGACATTCCTATGCATGTAATCCCCCCCTTTTCTGTTCTGTTCAACAAAAGGGGGGAAAAGAGAATGACTTATATATTATGCCTCTTTAAAACTTAGGTTCTGTGCACCCATACTTTGCTATAATCTTTCATTTGTAATTGCCTCAGACCCACGCCCAGCCATGCCTGGGCAGGGGGAGGCCAGTTGTGGGTGGGGGCGAAGAGATGAGGTGTGGAGGTGGCCCATTGGCTACATTCATATGGCACCATGCGAAGGGAGGAGGCTGCAGCTATATATATAGGCTGCAGGGCTCTTCACTCCCTCTTGGGAAATTAGGCAATGTGGGCATTGCTGGTTGTCCCTTTGGAGACCGAGTAGGAATCTTTTGCACACAATCTAACTTGGTTGTGTGTTTTTTCGCCTACTCCGCACTGTAAGACAAGTTGGGTGTACTAAATAGGTTGATATGTTTGAATTGGTCACATTGCATTGGCAGTTAGGTGCGGGCATCTAGAGTGGGGGAATATTGGTGAGCATTCTCAGGCACCGTTGTGGTGAAGGGTAGTACTTGAAGCCCACGGCTAGGAGCCGTGCGGCACCAGCTGGAAAGTTAAGGCTTACCTTTGAGGCCAACCCTACTCACCCTCTCAGAGCCATGTGGCATGAGGGTGGTGACACCGGAAGGCCTCCCTACCCAAAATGTGGGGAGCCTGTGGAGTGTTGAGATGGCAGGTGCCACTGCACAGGACAAGAATGGCTCGCCAGATCCTAGAATGGCTCTTGATGAGGCCATAACATAGATGTCTGCTTAGGAGTTTCCTTTGCATATCTTTTGAATAAAATGTGGCCCATGTTTAAAATCCAAATATGTTGTCTAGTCTCTTTATTTCGCCCTTTACTCCCGCAATACTGTCTTCTCCACTATGGTAAGATTACTATGGCACTTCTTTCTAAATTTGTATCTATAAGTATGAATTAGTATATATAAATTGTATAAAAACCTCTATCCCCCTTTATTCTGCTTTTGGGGATGCATTTCCTCTTTTTGGCTGAGGCATAAGTGGCCACCTATGCTATAGCAATGTATAGTAAGATACATGCTTGCAATTTTGTTTTATTGATTTATTTTTAAATATTGATCACTCTTTGCTTATGTGAGCAAAATATTAATGAAGTTTTTAAATTTTAAATTTCTCCCTACATGCTTCTGTGCATAGTTATCGCTAGATCTATTTAGTATATTTGTGTATACTTTGGCATTTTATTTTATGAGGGAGGTCGTCAAAAGCAGCAAGAGACCTCATCCATCATTTCTAAGACAGATTTGGATCAAATTCCTGGATGGAATCTTTAAAGATAACACAGAACTGTTTAGACAGTTTTTATTTAGCGAATGGAAGCGTTTTTAACTTTTAAAATGATGGATGATCTGTCTGTATTTCAAAATGAACTCAGATTATTATTGCCTATTATTGGCTAAAATTTTGGTCTACCTCAATCAATGTATATTTATTTCCGAAAGTCATATACCCAGTTACATGCTACTACAAACAAATTTAAGCTTTGTGAGCTTGGTAATGTTTTCTTAAGCTTTCTGTAATTGCGTTCCTCCCCACTACCTTTGATCTTTACCTCTTGAAGAGTCCTTTATGCACCATTATTGGATTATTCTAAAATTATAGCCTTTCATGCCATTCTTTATGAGAAGTTTGTTATGGCAAACAAAAATTGCAACGTGAAATGCATGTGACCTAAATATTCTCAAATTAGATGATCATGCCAATACTCTTTTTAGTATGTGAGGGAAACTAAGTATTATTCTAGATTTTGTTTTTTTCTTTGGTTGGAAAATAATAAATTACATGTTCTATTATGATGAAGTGGTAAAAAGTAATCCAGAAAATATTTGGAACAAGTGACAAACATTTGTGAGTATAAGACAATAAAGTTCCCTTTCTGCTTGTTGCAGATTTTATTACAAATTACATATATTTGAAACACCAGTAGAAAAGAAAGCACACAATCTATTTACAATCACTACATATTTACATATATTATATACAAATAGTGAATGTAGTCAAATATATGAACTGAAAATAGAAATCTAGCAAATATATCAGTATGAAACTGTACATGGCTTATTCTCATCTTTTAGTATGATTTTATTGTAATAATAAATACAGTTCTATATTTACAAATTGTATTTTTTTAAAAAAAAAGCTTCTCTGAAATGAATTTTAATTTTTCCAAGTTAAAATATCTGAATCAAAGCTTTTGAAGTTGCTTATAAAAATAATATGCATAGTAGCTTGTTTCATTTTGAAGTTTATCTAATCTTCATTTTTAATATAAAAGGATCTTTCTTGAGTCAATCTTCAGACCTATTCTTTATCTTCTCAAACTTGTATAAAAAAGTGAATATAGACATGTGAGAAACAATTTCACTGACATTAAGCAGCACTCCGTAACTGAACCACAGTAAAAAAAATAAAAATAAAGCTAAATAAGCATGGTAATAAGTATTGTGCAATGGTCAGATGATCCCCTTGTTTAATCCACAGTGGTTTTCAGAACAATTCTCCAACTACATGCTGCATTGCTTCAAAATCCAAGGAGATAAAGGAATATGATAATCATGCAGCCAGCCTTTTTGTACAAAGTTTCTGCATTGGTTCATTTTCTTTCCCAAGCATGCTCATGTCAGCTAGTAAATTATTGCAGCATAGAACTGAAAATAATACAGGTCTCCCCACCCACATCCTTCAATACAGCTCTTTCAAACATGTCTATTAAAGTTCATAGACTTCTCAAAATAAAATTTTATCTTAGATGTTAACAAGTTGTGCAAGGACCAGAGGGCATTTCTAATATTTTTCAGTTATTTGGATACACTGAACTGTGCAGTCCTATATATTACTAAGAAGTAAGTATAATTGAGTTCAATGGGTCTTACTACCAGGAAAGTGGATATTATAGCATTACAGCCTGATGGGGCATGCTGGTTGTTGTAGGCTTTTTTCCCTTTATAAATATACATAGGTTTGCACCCTTAACCTTTTGAAAAAGTAAGTTTGGTTCTTGACTTTCACCCATTTTTAAACAAGAGTACTGAGGGCAGTTTAGATGTATCTTACATTAACTAGTATAGGTGCATTTTTTCTTATATATATATTCAGCTTTTACTTGGATTTTTTAAAGTCCCTTAAAAAGTCAGCTTCACTATGACAACAAAAGGATTCAGGAAGGATGAGTGTTTTATTACTTTCTTTGGAACTCTGTTTTACTCATTTCTTTGCGCAGTCTATTTCAAAGCATCAGAGCCAATGCTGTAAACGTTAATGGGTTTTGGACTTTTTTAAAAAAAATACTCTAAATTATAACTGATTTATGTGCATGTGTGTGTATTGATGTATATATGTGTGTGTATGTATGTTTAAAGCAGAGTGAGTTGGTATCTGCTGGCATTATAGAATGCCAATGTTCATTGCCATCAAGTATTTTTGACACACACACACAAAAAAGAAGTATTTTTGACACATGTACTACGAGGCCATTCTTTTTCTCTCTTCTGCGTAAGAAATTAATACACATTCATGTAATCGTGAGACTTGATAATTTTGTAAACATGACTTGAAGCTAACAACATGAAGCTAATGGCATGGAACAAATGTTACTGATGTAAGGTTACAGCTTTCACTCGTTTGACAGGATGATGAATTATTGGGGGCAATATCATATGATATTCTGGTGCTTGCAAAGGTTACTAGAGCCTGTGTTGAATCACATGACTGTTTTTCTGCATCCTCTGAATTAACAGACACCAGACTGGCATGCTTTGATGCTTTCCATGCAAATGTCTGCTTTCGAAGACTTCCTAGGTCTTCCTTGAAATGGGGATTAAAAAGTATGTAGAGAAGTGGGTTTAGACATGCAGGTAGGGGGACAATCACTAGAAGTATTGGTTTAATTACTTCTGGGCTGATAAAAGTAAGATTTAGTAAGGAAGAAAATGATAAGATGGCCACAGGACAATAGAGAATGCAGTTAGTAAAAAGTAGCAAAGCTATATGCTTGACCATTGAACAGTCCAAAATACTGTCTAATTCTCCCTTATCCAGACTACAGTAGAGTTTTGTATAGGCTATGGTCATTACAAGAAAACAAAGGGAGTTCAACAAGACTAGTGCTACCATGAAACCCACAGCAGTTGGCTTCCCAAATGGTAATGGTATGCACAGGGGAGAAACACCATACTCGCTCCCACCCAGTACCGGTATCACTGCAACGATTAAAGCCAACACAAAGCAAAAGAAAATAGCTATTCTTACACTAGCAAGGGTAGTTTTTGTCTCAAACTTTGTGGCATGTTTCACAGAGAACCCACGCTCAAGAGCTGCTAATGTGAGCAAGAAAATGGAAGACTCTGAAGCAAAGATGGAGAGAAGGCCGATCATGTGGCAACCAACTCCACCTTCCCACCATGCACCATACTGAGCAAAGACGCCAAAGGTTAGTGCATCCACGCTGGCAAGCACACTGCTAGACACACCCATGAGAGTGTTTACAATGGCTATTAGTCCAATTAACAACTTTATGGAGGAGATGAACAATGGGAATCTGAAGATCGTTGCAACCACCAATGCATTGCAAATAAAGGCCAAAACCACTATGGTCCAAACTCCAATTCTGATTAGCCAGCTGCCAAAGAGGTAGTCACAAGGTTTGAAGGGCCCTGCAATGACAAGATAGGAAAAGCAGTGTCATATAAAGCTTAGTTAGTGGAGTCATAAGCTGTGTTCGGTTTTCATTCCTCTGAGTCCTGCATTGACGAAACGGAATAAACTATTTCTTGCTCTAAGCCTTCATTTGTTGGTATCTGGTGTTCAAAAATGGCACTGCACTAGGCTTCCTCTTTGCCTGCAGTTAAACACCTGCCGCATCAGTTCCGATTTATTAGCAGTATTTTATCCTATCCAGTAACAATAAAACCATAGAATATGAAATATACAAAACAAACATAAAATTAAAAACAAATTGGGACAATGTAACAACAACTCTTAACCCCCTTTACTCTATTTTAACTTGCCTGTGTGCACTTTTAAGGAAAAGGGGAATGCCTAGTTTCCCTCTCAAAACAGAACATTATTCTTGGAATGTACATTGCAGTGATTCTACTATAGTTAATATCGGTAAATCTTGTTGACTATCATTCATCCCGCCAAAGGACAATTTGCAACCTCCCCCTTTTGGGGAATGGCTGTTGAATACGAAGCCACAGGTGAAGCTTGCTTCTCATCCCAAATTTCCACATAATGTGCTAATGACAACCAGCACTATCTTTTTCAAATAACTGAGGACATGAAGGCCAGGTCTACACCTTTTGTCAAATCATTACGTTTCCATCATGGTAATGCTATATCCTTCTTGCGCATTTATAATTTGTAGGACACACGATGGATGACATTTGTTGCGGTATTTTGGATAATGTGGAATAAAAAGTAGCGATAACCCAATGAATGCGGTATATGGAATGATTAATGTGCTCCAACATTTATTAGTACACTTCAATATTGCTATAAATGAATAGTGTAGATCTAGCCAAAGTGTCAGTGCTGATTCAGCATCTGGATGTGGGTGAGGATTAGGATGTGGGAGATTGGCTGAAGTGGTGGCTATATGAAAGCTAAGGTAAACATAGTCAGCAGACCTTGCAAACTGGGGTAGGAATTAAGGATATTTTTTTCATCAGGGTTGGGTTCTTGTAGTTACTATGGTTTTTAGCACTGGGGCAATCTTGGACTTATTGCTATATCTGGCGTTTTAGGTTGCAACAGTGGCCAGGAGAACTCTTCTCACTGTTTTCACCTGGTGAGGGTGCCATTTAACTTGGGATCCAGATTTCATGACTACAATTTATTCCCTTTTAGCCTCACAGCTTGACTTTGTCATAGGAACACATAGGAAATTGCCTCATACCAAATCAGACCATTGGTCCATCGAGTTCAATATTGTCTATATTAGGAGTAGGCAGAAAGTAGATCTCCAGATGTTTTGAATGTCAACTCCTAGTATTCTTGACCACTGACTGTGCTGGCAGAGGCATTTGGGAGTTGAAGTTCAAAATATCTGGAGATCTACTTCTTGCTCACCCCTTGTCTACACTGATTGGCAAGGACTATCCAGGGGGCTGTCTATATGTATTAAAAGCGTCTTGCTGCTGCTGCATCAGTTATAAAACACAGTAGCCACCTTGCAACCACCATGGGGCTTTCCTACAAAGCTCCACATTTAAAAAGTCAGGGACTTAACCCCAGTTTTTATGATGGAGCAAGGCAAACACGGCCTTTCCACTGTCTAACCTTGCTCCAGTGTTGATGTGGAGGTGTTCCTAGGTGGAAGGTGCCCCCTGATTGGTTGCCAGAAGCCCAGGCAGTGGGCAAGAGCTGGGCTGGTGAGCCGAATGGCCTCCAGAAAGCCCGTGCTGCCTTCTATGTGGTATTAGCCACCACCCTGCAGCAGCGAAAGTGTGGGTTTTTCGTAAAAGCAGTGGCAAAGTGGTGCCATCAAGGATGCCCTGAGGGCTTCAGAGAACAGTCTTTCTCAGCTCTACCTGGAAATGCCAGAGTTTGAACTTAGGACTTTTTGCATGTGAAGTATGTGTTCTGTTACTGAGCTATGGACATGCACTCCATGTAGTACTTTTCATAGTTTCTCTTTTTCCACAAGTTTCTATAAAACATTCAGAAATTTCACAAAAGAGGGTCTTAAAAGTGTTTTTAAAAATACACCCACACACCCACACCCACCAGGAGCTCTGCTAATACAGCAGAATTTTTACCTGGAGAGGGAGAACATTGCACTGAATGATAAGCTTTCAAATCTTCATCAAAGTCAAGAAGAAAATCCTCAAAGTCATGGTCATCTATAGGAAGGAATACCACAGTGTTCAGTCACTTATATTGCTGATAACATCTCATTTGTAGCTATCAGAGAAAGGTTGTGACCATTTGATATTCTGATCACACTCTCGTAAAGAGCTCCAAATTGCTGTCTTTGGATTTATTGACTTTTGAAATAATCTTTCAATAGTTGTGTCAAAATGGGTTGGGTTGGGTCCAGTCAAGTCAGGCCCCTCCTTCCCATGGGATGATGGCACATGGTGGATGAAGAATCACTTGTCTGGCACATGGAGGAGTTACCTCCTCTGTCCCAAGTCAGGTGTTTCCTTCATGCATCACACAAGGTCCAGTTGGAGATAATAACAGGGATTCCCCTCGCACAGAGGTGGGCAGGGTATGGGGAGGGGAGCCTCCGTGGACCAGATTTGGACTTCCAGCAGGCTGGATTAAGCCTCAAGGCCAGAGTTTGGCACCCTTGTATAATTTGGATTTACACTGATTCTGAAAATCAAATAAAAGGATGTCTATGTGCAGGTAAAAAAGAGCAGGTGTCAGCCTGGAACATATATTAAATTATGTAGAACCTCCTTCTTTTGATCTTATTATCTAAATCTGTATATTCTCTAACTCATTTTGATCATTGAAGATATGCTAAGAGTAGAAGTGTGATGGAGAGAAGGAAAGTGGTGCAAAGCCATGCAGACTGGCTTACTCCCCCACCCCTCTCTTTCATTTGGGAGTGTGGGTCAGGGTGTCCATAACATGTAGTCTGTGCCATATGAAGAGCCTTGAAGGGCTTTCTGTATGCCCCTAGTAGCATTCAGAGAGACAGAGAGAGGGGGTGCAATGCTATTCAATATTCCCAGAAGATGCCCTACTGTAACTTGGCATGTAACTAAGCCCAAATCTCAATTACATATTCCTCTCCTGTTTATCCCTGCCACTATTTTGCTCCACTTCCTTTATGTCATATTTTAGACTGTAAGCTCCTTGGGGCAGAGATCTGTTCTCTTGGCCATCATAAAGCAACATGCACACCAATAACACTATAAACAAACAAGTTTTTGGTGGCAAATTTAAGAAATGTTTTAAAATAGAAATTGTCTAAGGGCCTAGTCTTTTAGAATATAATGAGGCAGACCTGGCTCTTAACAATAACAGACTGCAGAGAAGAATACTACTGTTAGTCATGTATATCCTCAACTGCAGTCTCAAGTGGTACAGTTCAGAAAAATACTTTGGCCCTTTCTTCACCATAGGGGTGTTGTAGAGGGAGGGATGGTGTTCCTCGAAGTACCTAATCCACATCATCGGCGCACAGGGAGGGAGGGCGATCCCGGAAGTACCTAATTCACACCATCAGCGCACAGGGACCAGCTGGGGGCCTTCCCAGGCAAACAGCCTGGTGTAGAAATGGCCATAATCTGAAGAAGGTGAGAACTAGGCCTAACCCTGCTCCCATTCAAAATAGCATCAGGAGACTAATCCATTATTATTCATTCTTGCCTGACTCAATTATTCATGGTCTTTTAGAATTACAAAGATATCAGGTTTCCCTTGCCCAGATCAATGCCTGCAAACTAAACCATATTATATATTATCATGCTTGGACAGTTTACAGTACAGTCTAAAACATTGCCACAACAGCAGCAGCAGCAACAGCAACAATATAAGCAACAAAATATTAAAACAGCTTGAGAGAGCAGAATGGAATGCTCACAAAAATTTTGCGTGCTTAACAAAACATATTATCATGCAGAAATGCAACTCACAGAAACCTGACTGGGAAAAATATAAAAACAAAACATTGTTTTACAAGGATGTAAAATGTATATTATTGGGAGTTGGCATATATTTATTTGAATATTATGATTTAATTGATTTTTAAAAAATTATACCATGTGAATGGAAAATGCCAACATCTTTCCTGTGAAAGTCATCCATACTGCTATTCTCATCTTTGTTCCACTGGTTTTGGATTTTGTAGTAGCTGTCACAAGCTCCAAATGCACAGCACTGGTAAGCATAAGGCATTTCTATTATCCTTTAACGAAACAGATAAGATATGGTTACACTCACTTAAACAACTCAATATACTTATAGAATCATAGAATAGTAGAGTTGGAAGGGGTCTATAAGGCCATCGAGTCCAATCCCATGCTCATTGCAGGAATCCACCTTAAAGCATACCTGACAGATCACTATCCAGCTGTCTCTTGAATGCCTCTAGTGTAGGAGAGCCCAAGACCTTCCTAGGTAATTGGTTCCATTGTTGTACTGCTCTAACAGTCAGGAAGTTTTTCCTGATGTCCAGCCGGAGTCTGGCTTCCTGTAACTTGCCCATTATTCAGTGTCCTGCACTGTGGGATGATTGAGAAGAGTTCCTGCCCCTCCTCTGTGTGACAACTTTTCCAGTACTTGAAGAGTGCTATCATGTCTCCCCTCAGTCTTCTCTTCTCCAGGCTAAACATGCCCAGTTCTTTCAGTCTCTCCTCATAAGGCTTTGTTTCCAGACTCCTGATCATCCTCATTGCCCTCCTCTGAACCCCCTCCAGCTTGTTGATATCTGTCTTGAAGTGTGGTTCCCAGACGCAGTACTCAAGATGAAGCCTAACCAGTGCCGAATAGAGGGGATCCAGTACCTTGCGTGATTCGGAAGCTAAACTTCTATTAATGCAGCCCAAAATAGCATTTGCTTTTTTCGCAGCCACATCACACTGTTGGCTCATATTCAACTTGTGATCTACAACAATTCCAAGATCCTTCTCGCTTGTTGTATTACTGAGCCAAGTATCCCCCATTTTGTACCTGTGCATTTAGTTTTTTGTTCCTAGGTGTAGAACTTGGCATTTATCCCTATTAAATTTCAGTCTGTTGTTTTCAGCCCAGTGCTCCAGTCATTCAAGATCACTTTGAAGTTTGTTTCTGTCTTCCAGCTATGCCACCCAATATTGTGTCATCTCTAAATATGATAAGCATTCCCTGCTCCTCCTTATCCAACTCATTAATAAAAAAGTTGAAGAGCACTGGGCCCAGGACTGAGCCCTGCAGTACCCCACTTGCTACCTCCCCCCAGTTTGAGAAGGTACCATTTAGGTGTGTGCACACCAAAAAATATCGTTGTTTATTGTTATTGTCATTTCGGACCAAAAAAATATCATCTTCACATCGTAGGTGAACCGTATCATCGTCATGATAATTATCGTGAAAAAATGATATTTTTGCAGCCCTATTTTTAAAGAAAAAATGCCTATAACTTCTGTATTTTAAAAGTTAGAGGCCTGAAACTTGGTCACAGTGCTTATGGGGTATGCCTAAGTATGTGTATGAAATTTGAGATCGATCCCTCCAACCCTCGATTTTATATGAATTTTTAAAAGATCATTTCCGTTCTGACAGGTCTGAATGAACGCACGTGGCAAGCTGTCATTCTGATCTGTCAGAACTGAAATGATCTTTAATAAATTCATATAAAGTCGAGGGTTGGAGGGATCGATCTCAAATTTCATACACATACTTAGGCATACCCCATAAGCACTGTGACCAAGTTTCAGGCCTCTAACTTTTAAAATACAGAAGTTATAGGTATATTTATATGGCAGTCCGATAAAACGATAAAATCACCCGAAAATTATCATCTCCGATGCTTATCGTAGGTTTTTCTATTGTTTCATCATCATTAAACACATGCACGATAACAACCTTATTGTATCGTTATCGTACATTTTAACAATACAATACACATCCCTAGTACCATTGATAAGCACTCTTTGAGTCTGATTCGGTAGCCAACTGTGGATCCACCTAACAGTTGTTCCATCTAGCCCACTTTTAGCTAGTTTGCTGATTAGAATGTCATGTGGCACTTTGTCATAGGCTTTGCTGAACTCAAGATATATTATGTCCACAGCATTCCCACAGTCCACAAGGGAGGTTACCCTATCAAAGAATGAGATCAGATTAGTCTGGCAGGATTTGTTCTTGACAAATCCATGCTGGCTTCCCAAGGATTGATGTCAGACTAACTGGTCTGTAGTTCTCAGGTTCCCCCTTTTTGCCCTTTTTGAAGATAGGGACGACATTAGCCCCCTCCAGTTACCCAGCACTTCGCCCATGTTCCATGATTTTGCAAAGATAATAGACAGTGGTTCTGAGAGCTCTTCTGCCAGTTCCTTTATTACTCTAGGATGCAGTTCATTGGACCCTGGAGAGCTGAACTCGTTCAAAGAAACTAGACCATTTGTTTATCAATCTCAAACTGCAATCCTTCCCCTTCAGCTTCACTATTGCCAGGGGGGTCATAGACCCGCTTTGAGAAAAGATTGAGCCAAAGTAGGAACTGAGCACTTCGGCCTTTTCTTTGTCATCTGTTATCAATTTGCCAACCTCATTAAGCAGTTGAACCACCATTTCCTTCCTCTGTCTTTTACTATGCACATACCTGAAGAAAGCTTTTTTGTTGCTTTTAGCATTCCTCGCTAGCCTCAGCTCATTCTCAGCTTTAGCCTTCCTGATGCCATTCCTGCACTTCTGTTCTACCTGTCTGTACCCTTTTTTTGTAGGCTGGCCTTCCTTCGACTTCCTATTTGTGCACTTTTTTGTTTTCAGGACATCTTTAAGCTTTTTGTGGAGCCACACTGGTTTCTTCTGTTGTCTTCTATCTTTTTTCCTTGTTGGGATTGTTTGTAATTGTGCCTTTAAAATTTCCTTTTTTAAAAAACACCCACCCATCTTGGACTCCTTTTCTTATTAGGGCTACTTGCCATGGGATCTTACTTATCATAGTTCTGAATTTATTAAAATCAGCTTTCCTAAAATCCAAAGTATGCGTATGGCTACACTCAGCTTTTGCTTCCCTTAAAATCAAGAACTCAAGTATGATGTAGCATCAGTACCAATTCAAGGATAGCCAATCCTCTAGTTCCTTCCTCCACCTTTTGTAGGAGAAAGTTATCAGCCACACATGTCAGGAATTTCACTTTTGGCAGAATTTGTCTCTCAACAGATATCAGGATAATTGAAGTGTCAGGGTAATTGAAGTACCCCATTATTACTACATCACACTTCCTTGAAGCACCGGCAATTTGCTTTTCAAAAGTTTCATCATCGTCTTCTCCTTGGTTGGCTAGTCGGTAGGAGACTCCAACTATCATGCTCCTTTTATTCCTTGCCCCATTTATTTTAATCCAGATGTTCTCAATGGCGCTACCAGGCTCATCTTTGTATTTCTGTGCAGGAATATGTATTTTTAACATATAGTGCGACTCCACCTCCCTTTCTATTTCTTCTGTTCTTTTTGAACAAATTATACCCTTCAATTGCTTTATTCCAGTCATGGGAGTCATCCCACCAAGTTTCAGTTATACCCACCATGTCGTATTTGCCTTTATGTATTAAGAGTTTGAGTTCATTCTGTTTGTTTCCCATACTCTGGACATTAGTATATAGACATCGAAGACCATGTGCTTTATAGACTGGCTTCTTTCCTACATTAGTGTGAAGAGTATTTGAGGGCGCTATTACAGCTATTCTGTCTGTTTTCGTGCATAAGCCTTCATCCATTGTTGTCTCCAAGTTTATGTCTCCCTCCCCCTACATATCCTTTGCAAAGGCAACAATACATATGATAATTGTTATCAAACCGGAACAACAGAAAGTCAGAGCTCTGACAGATTAAACACATATAAAAAATTAAAAGGAAGCACAATATTCCAACAGCCCTGTAAATTTCAGAACATTCGTGCATACCTCACCACCATTCCCTCCATTTCTAGGGTTTAGGTTGTGGGTTGCTTATGTAGCCAAAACATAAAAGTGTTTTGGCTACATAAACAACTCTCACACAAGAGTGAAGTATTAGGAGGCTGGGGGAACCCTAAGGTTTGCAGTGGTACAAAGAATATTTAGGGACAAAACCGTAAGACAGGCACCCAAAGAACAGCCCAGTGAGGACTGAGCATGCCATAGAATGCTGACTGTTAAGGAGAAAGCACAGAAAATCGTGGAGTGGAATGGAATAGCTGTAATCTAAAACAGCAACACTACACAGGGCAACATTGATGTACGTCCCACTAGAGAATAGCATACTCATTATCTGAGGGCCAAACTAGGAGCTACATCAGACCGGGGGGGGGGGGGGAGGACGGGAAATCACACTTCCCTACCATCGCTTCTCCGCCCCTGCTTTTGTTGCTCAATACTTCCTCTTTCTCAGGGAGAGGAAAGAGGAAGTAAACAACATGCACGTGGCCCATTCAGTGGTCCATTTTTATTGCGCTGCTTCTCCTGCACACAGCAGGAGATAGCAGCAAGTTCCATCTCTAAAAATAAATCAGAACTTTTTTTATCATGGGAAGAAAGCTAGAAGAGGCGGGAGATGCATGGGAGGTGGACAATGTCATGAATAGGACATGTGAAAATCCATGAGTGCCCAGTAATAAGCATGCAATAAAACGCTTGTCTGATGATGCTCTGATGTGACATTAATTCCATATTGCAAAACTGATATTTTCTAAAGACAAACTGACTTTTTTGTGTTGCATCTATACTGCAGATCGTAATAGTCGCTCAACACCCCCGGTTGGTTCATAATATTGGTGCCATGCAGCAAATTGTGACTTTGTAGCTCTCTGACAGTCCTTGAGCCTGGCTTTATTATTTTTATATGTCAGCCTCTCAAGGAGCCAGCCATTAATAACTCTCTCTGAGGTCTTTTAGATACAGTATTTTTGCATTGTGAATATGTCGAAGTATTTACTTCCACCCTTAAACTACCTATATTTCTTTGTAGTTAGTTACTGCCAACACTTTATTTTTTAAAAAAGTGGTAGCTGACATAGTAACAATCAAGTAGAGGGAAGCATGCCACTATAAAGTATAAATTATACGAAGTAATTTTAGGAAAAGAGGCTGTGTATATTTTTTTGGGATATATTTCTGAGAAGCAGATGTGTTTCAGAGTGAACAGCTACCAGGGTGTTCAAAATCAATCATATTTTCTTGAGATAAAAAAAGGATGTAATAAGGCCATAATTTTTACCATGTATGTCTTGGTTTCAGTGCTGTGGTTCAAAGACTTCAAATAGGAAGTAACACAATTATACAGTGACACCCCTTCCATTGCACATGAGCACAAGTGTGCCTTATTAGTTTTAATGAGGTACTCACTTGAGTTCTGGAAAGTTTTCAGATGATATCAAACTTTGTAGTGCATGATTTCCTGTTAATTTTAGATGAGTTAAACCATATAGGCCAGTTACAGGAAAAGAGGACAAAAGGTTGGATGACAGATCCCTGCAAAATAACAAAGAAAATCAGCTTACAATTCTAGAAAGACAGGATTTGTTTTTCACCCGAGGATATTTGCTATTGTCACAGGTTATTAAGTTAACAGAAACACTACTCAGCAGACAAAAGATGAACCAGCTCCAGAAATGTCTATCTGGATTCAGTTAAAACAAAGCTTTTTCCTTGAGGTCACTAGTAAGAGCCCGTCACTTCACGTTAGAGCACAATCCACTTGGAAATTGCCTTGTACAACCCCCACTGAAATGAAGAGAGGATTGCAAGAACATGTTAGTGGGTTCATGGATTCTTCTCTTAGTTTTTATTGCAAACTCCTTGATGATGTACTAAGGATCCTTTACGGAAGATATCTTTATCTGGATGTTAGTCCCAGTGATTTAAATGGAAATTACCTCCAAGTAAGTGTGTTTAAGAGTTGCAAGATTATCTTGCATTGGATCCAAAGAACCATAAACCACTAGTGCTGTTCTGCAAGCACTTAAGAATTTATGGAATGCTGTAACATGCAGTTTCCTTTCAACTCCAAGCAGTCTTGGAGGATACAGATTTTCTAGACCTCTTTCAAACCGGCTTCAGGGCGGGATATGGAGTTGAGATTGCTATAGTCGCCTTAGTGGATGATCTACGCTTGAGTATTGACAGGGGGAGTGTGTCCCTGCTGGTACTTCTGGACCTCTCAGCGGCTTTCGATACCAGTGACCACGGTATCCTTCTGGAACGCCTGAGGGGATTGGGACTTGGGGGCACTGTCCTTCAGTGATTCCGGTCCTACCTCTCGGGCAGGTTCCAGATGGTGATGCTTGGGGATAGTTGCTCCTCAAAGAAGGAGCTGTTGTTTGGCATACCTCAAGGCGCCATCCTATCCCCAATGCTGTTTAGCATCTACATGAAACCGCTGGGAGAGATCATCCGGAGGCATGGGGCAGGATGCTATCAGTATGCTGATGACACCCAAATATATTTCTCTATGCCTTTGACAACAACGTCAGCTAAGGATGGTGTGTCACCTCTGAATGAATGCCTCGAGGTGGTAATGGGTTGGATGAAGAAAAACAAACTGAAGCTGAATCCAGACAAGAAAGAGGTGCTTACTGTCAAAGGCCCCAACCTGGGTTTGGAGGTGTGTCAACCAGTTCTGGATGGGGTTACACCCCCCCCTGAAAGGCTGTGTTCGCAGCTTGGGAGTACGCCTGGATCTGTCGCTCTAAATGACAGCCCAGATAGATGCGACGGCCAGGAGTGCCTACTATTAGCTTTGGCTCATACAGCAGCTGTGCCCCTTCCTAGAGTTAGAAGGCCTAAAAATGTTAGTGCATGTGCTGGTAACTTCGAGGCTCAACTTCTGCAATGCACTGTACATAGGGCTACTTCTGTGCCTAGTCCGGAAACTTCAACTTGTTCAAAATATGGCAGCCAGGTTGGTCACTGGTACACCTAGGGGTGACCATATTACACCAGCTTTAAAATCGCTCCATGGCTGCCAATTAGTTTCTGGGCAATGTACGAAGTGTTGGTTATTACCTTTAAAGCCCTACATGGTTTGGGCCCAGGTTACCTGCGGGATCGCCTTCTCCCATACCATCCGTCCTGCACGCTCTGGGAAGAATTTACTACAGTCGGCCAAGACTAGGCTGACAACTGTTACCCAGAGGACCTTCTCTTCTGCTGCTCCCAGACTGTGGAACGACCTGCCGGGAGAGATCCGCCAACTTACCAGACTTCCAGAATTTAAGAGAGTTATAAAGACTGATCTCTTCCGGCAGGCATACCTTGTTAAATTTTAAGACTTTGTTGATTTTAATGAGGTATTAATTTTATATGCTTTTAATTAGTTTATGTATTTTATATTTTTTGCATTGATGTTGTTCCCCGCCTCGCTCCGGAGGGAGAGGAGGGTAAGAAATAATAATAATAATAATAATAATAATAATAATAATAATAATAGATTTTCTATAGAGTTCTCTTGCTTTGTACAAAAGCTTGCTAAACTCTTGCACAAACAGAACATCTCTGTATTCAGTTTCACTTTTATTGCACAATACTCTGGTGTGAGTTGTGAAGTTGCTCTTTCATGAGCAGAAAACTCATTCAGAAAATGGAAGGGCATTTTTGGATCCAAGCCCTTGTATAATCTCAGAATTGCCTACAAAACTTTTATTCTGTCTGAAGACCTCATATTCCCCCCAGTCCAATTGTGAGAACAGCCTTTAAAAAAAGTTATAAAAAGGATATAAACTTAGTAATTGTAATAATAATTTTAGGTAGAAGGTAATAGAGCCCTTTTTCATATCAGAAAGTCCTTTGTATGGCAGACAATTGTGCAGTGACTACTTAAATAATCAGCATCTGATAATGGTCTTGAACTGTGATGTCTGAATGTTTGATTCTTATCCATGGTTTTTAGAAGTTCACATTTCTATTCCAAATGCTATTTATGTACTTTGACAGATATCTTTATTAGGTCAACCAAAAGATCACCCAAAATGTGCAAGCTTTTGAGATCGACAGATCTTTTCCTCAGGCAAGATTACAAAAAAGCAGGTTTGGGTGGGTGGGGGGAGATGGAGAGAAAAAACACACAGACTTGATGGTGAAATCACACTATTTGCATGTTCACAGTCCGAAGATGAAGAGGGAGGAGGGGTCTTCAGACATTCAAATTAGACTCTGTATGTCAAATGATGGTTACAATGTTGGCCCTGAAGTTGGCCCTAGGGCTGCTGGGACACAGAAAAGGAAAAATGTTAGATCCCCCCATTCTGGAAATATAAAATCCAGCTGATACTCAGGCTTGTTTCCATCCTGGCTGAAGCACACTGTTCCTTTTCACCAGTAGATCACAGAGAGAAACTAGGCAGTCTTTATATTAACCAAGCTGGAGATTATTTTCTCTACTGGTTAAAGTGGATCCAACATCTTTCTCTTTTTGGTTCCCAGCAACCCTAGAGGCAACTCCATGTCCAACCCTGTAACTATCCCATGACCTGCAGAACCCAATGAAAATGTCTGCCGTCTTATTCCCCCACTTCACATTGGGACTCTGAACATGCAAACACTGTGACTTCACCATCATGGAGGCTTTTTTCCTCCCCCTCCTCCTCTGTATGTATTAAGTTGAGATAAATGTATTAAGTGGAGAGAAATGCAGTTGAGATAAATGTATTAAATGGAGAATTCACAACAGGTGTTGCAATAAGTCTCTGAGTGTCTGTGGACATTGCCACAAGCTAGGGTGACCAGATAAAATCCAGGTCAGGGCTCATGTAACTTTAACAGTTGTAGAGAAAAGGGAATTTCAGCCAGTGTCATTTGTATGCAATCAGTTTCTGGCGAAATTCCCTCTTCATCACAACTGTTAAAGTTGCAGGGGCCCTGCCTTCTTTTGTATATGCTCACTCTAGTATAGTGCCTGCAACTTTAACTGTTGTGATGAAGAGGGAAGTTCACCAGGAACTAATTGCATACAAATGACACCTGCTGAAATTCCTTTTTTCTACAACTGTTAAAGTTACATGAGCCCTGACCTGGATTTTATCTGGTCAGCCTACCACAAGCATGCACAGCAGCTTTTATAGATTCCAGAAACAATGGGAAAATGGAGACATCTGGAACTACATTTCCCATGGCTCCAAGCTTCTATGCTATGCATGCTCACACTAATGTCCACAGTCATGGCAAGACTTAATGCCACATTCAGTGCAAATCATCCCTTCCACCTCTGTAAATTAGGGGGAAAATGGATGAAGTTGTAAGCCTGAGGGCAGAGACTGACTTGTTTTTATTGATCTGTAGCAGCTCTCGTAAGAAGAACAGGAGAACAGAAGAAAAGCCATGCTGGATCACACCAAGGGTCCATCTAGTCTAGCATTCTGTTCATACAGTGGCCAACCAGCTGTCGATGGGAAACCTGCAAGCAGGGCATGAGTGCAACAGCACTCTTCTGCCCAAGTTCCCTAGCAACGTAGGCAAACTGCCTCTGATCCTGGAGGTAGCATATAGCCATCGATAGCCTTCTCTTCCAGGAATTTGTCTAACCCCATTTTAAAGCCATCCAAATTGGTGACCATCACTACATCTTGTGGAAGTGAATGGTTTATGTGCTGTGTGAAGAGGCACTTCCTTTTATCTGTCCTGACTCTCCCACCAATCATCTTCATGGGTAGGCTGACCATATGAAAAGGAGGACAGGGCTTCTGTATCTTTAACAGTTTCATAGAAAAGGGAATTTCAGGAGGTGTCATTTGTATATATGCAGAACCTGGTGAAATTCCCTCTTCATCACAAAGTTAAAGCTGCAGAAGCCCTGATCTCTTTTGTACATGGTCAAGAGACAGGGCTCCTGCAGCTTTAACTGTTGTGATGAAGAGGGAATTTCACCAGGTTATGTATGCATAAACAACACCTGCTGAAATTCCCTGTCCTTTGCAACCGTTAAAAGATACAGGAGCCCTGTCCTCCTTTTCATATGGTCACCCTATTCATGGGGTGACCTTGGTTTCTAGTATTATGAGAGAGGGAGAAACATGTCTCCCTATCCACATTCTCCACACCATGCAGAATTTTGTACGCCGCTCTCATGTCTCCCTTTAGCTTCCTTTTTTCCAAGCTAAACAATCCCAGGTGTTATAACCTTCCCTCATAGGGGAAATGCTCCAGCCCCTTGATAATTTTAGTTACCCTTTTCTGTACTTTTTCCGGCTCTACAATATGCAGTGACCAGAACTGTACACGACTGAAGAGTGGAATGAATGAATGAATGAAGATGCTACAGGGATCGGGAGCTGAAATGAATCTAATTGGGCTCCAGAGTGATCTGGGTCTGATCCTAATTGAATCACATGGGGGCAGATACCAAGAATCTGGAGTCCATGCTCTCCTGTTTAGGATTCTACCCTATCACTAATTAAAACCATCTGCAATGCAGAACTACTAGACTACTGTGTTGGCCAGAAGGAAACAACTGCTTCACTTTGCATTTCATTGCTCTTTAAATTGTTCCAATCTACTTTGCTCTGCGCTAAATACGCTTTTCTTCTTTCTTTTCTTTGTAAAACAGCTCTATTGAACATAAAAAAAAGAAAAATAAGCAGACACTTACAGTTTAATCAAGGACAGTAAAGAGGAGAATGCATTGGCATGAATGATCGATATTTTGTTCCAAGCTAAATCCCTACAGGAAGGATGAAAATGATATGTGCTTAGTAATGCATGGGGTTTTACATTGAATCATTATATATATAAAAAATAAACTGCATTAAGTTACTCAGAGTAGGTTGATTTTAGACCTGTCATAGTGAAAGAGATGTATCCAATTTAAATGTCACTAGAGTCAAATGAAATCCCTGCAGCCAATGAACACATTTCAATGAACACATCCCTTTCCTTGACCCACCACCTATTTATCAAATCATGAGACATGCCCTGACCTGGTTCAAAAGTACCATGGCTCGTTGGAGTGTGAATGAGTAATGGCCTTGAATGCTCTTTCCTCCAACTCCCTCTCCCCCTTTTCTCTCAAATGTCCCAGCTATAGAACAGAATTCCAAAGTGCTAAATCACCTCAATATCTGAACTAGGAAACTGAGGTTTCAGTGCTGCCTACCATTCTGGTTTGCAAATGAAGATCAAAGTGTGATTTCAATCCTGGTTTGTAGGCAGTGTTAAAGCCTCAGTTTAGATGTTACAGGAAACTGTGATTTAACAAACCAGGAAGTCTTCTCTTAAGCCAAGTGTGCAAGAGGATGAAGGAAAAGAGGGAAGCACTCAAAGTTGTACACACTCCAGCAAACCCTCTGAAGTGGGCCTTTTTTATCCATCATCTTCTCACCTGTCTTCTCTGGCACATCTGTTTCTCTCCCCCTACTTCTTTCCTATGTCACCTCCTTTTTGCAACAGTTTCTCCCACATCCTTCTCTCCCCTACCTCCTTCTTGATGCATGTGCTGTTCGAGGCAAGGCTTCACAAGCACAGTACAATATATGGATGGTTTTATCTGTTTCCAAAATATTCAAGCAGTATTCCACTTTCAGCAAGGCTGTAGATTTTTATACATTTATACAGCCTGCCCCTATTTCTTTAATATTGTCATCTGTATCACTCAGCTTTTCCTTTCAACAGTGGATTTTGGAGAGTATCAGTAAGAAGGTTATAGATATGATTAATTTAAGCTTCCTATTTCTTCAAATGAAGTCTACAAGTGGAAGCTACTTCAAGGGATTTTTTGTTTTTTTGGTTCATGGCTATTGAATTCATTGCTGGAAATGCTCAACGTCAGAATGTTTGTTTTGCTTTGGCAAATCTAACCTAGCAAGCTAAATGATCAAAGGGAAAAAATGGAAACCAAAATATGTAGGAGCAGGCAGAGGAAAGGAATGCGAGCTTCCATGATTCTCAGTACCAAGGTAAATAACTCTTTTATGGCTGTACTCACAGTGAACGCAGGGCAACCAGCTCCTGGAAAGTGGCCACTTTGATTTCATCTATTTCATTGTGGTGTAAGACACTGAAAAAGAAAAAAAATGGGTTTTATGGATAACAACTTTTAATTATTTCAAATGCTACCTAGGATCCAAGAGCTACTTCAGACGTGCCCAAGATTTTGGACACATCAATACTCCCATGCCATATCATGAACTGCTTTGAAAATTTCTCTCAGATTCATAAGTGGCTTGCTACATGTGGCACGGGGAATTGATGTTCAGGAAACATGATCCAAATTTCCCCTGAATGCGTAGAACTAGGTGTATGGGTCTTTGGATCTTGTTTAGATTTCTTTTAGAGCTAGATGATACACTAGAGCAACCTGATGCCCTCCAGATATTTTGGCCTACAACTCCCATCAACCCCAGCCAGCATGGTCAATGGTCAAGAATGCAAGGAGTTGCAGTCCACAATATTTGGAGGACACCAGTTTGGCGAAGGCTGCACGAGAACAGAAGTTTCCAATCTTCTCATGCAGAAGGAATCTTTTCCCTTTCAGAGACATGCACTCTATTCATCTTGTCCCTTTATCCTGAAGGAGGAGAACAAGGACTAAGAAGCTGGGCAGAAGCCATAAGCTATGAACAAGGTGGGGAAGTTGGATTTCCCATATCCTGGATCAAGGTCTGGAGCTTTCAAACTGTATTGAAAACCCCACAGGCAGAGTCACCAACATCAAAAGCCCCTTTTGGTAATATTGTGTCCTCCTCTCGGAGGAGATACATATTCCACTAAACATACAAAAGAAGTGTGTTATATGACAGGATAAAATGATTCACCCCTAACCAAAACTATGAATATCAAATACAGGCAAACAAACATCCACACTCTCGTGTTTACAGATGTGCTCCCTGCACTAGAGAGGATGGGAAAGCCTGCACCATGTGTGCATGGATCAAAAGCTTTTTTGGAAAACTTACATTTTCTGAAGTTTTTCACAAGCGGTGAAATGGGGCAAGCCTTCCAGCTGATTATATGAGAGGTCTCTGAAATACAAATGAAGTAAAAACATATTTTAGAATTACTGCTTCTTTCTGGAAAAGGATGATACTGGAAATATTATTGGATCCAAATTTTAAGTATTTAAAATAATCTACTAGATACTTGGTTTTGAAACATTTTTTTCTAGGAGGATCCCAACTTTTTAGCTGCAATCACAGTGAAATTTAATTAGTTTCCCAGACTACACTTTAAATTAAATAATCTTGCTTCTGACCTTTAGAACTGCCATATCTTTAGCTGAGAAAAGTGGTTTGTGGAACTAGAACTAACTCTGAAAATCAATCACTACATGGAAAAAAGCCTTTCAAATGATTTGAGCCAAAACTCAACAAATTACAGAATAACTGAAACATCTGGAATCATTTATAGTATAATATAACTAATCAAAAACAAGCCACGGTAATTTGCAGAAATTGTAAAAAGAAGAAAGAAAAAAGGGAAACAGATTTGCATCCTGTACTCCTTTGTGCAGGGAAAACTCCCATCAGGTTTAATAGGATGTTTGCCTCTGTAAAGAAAGAAATGAGACTGGACAGAGGACATGTCCTTTGTTTCTGTTTTTTAACCTTAGATGGTAAAGTTTTATGCCTGTGTGAATTCTCTACAATTAACTCAAACCTATGTTACTCAAAAATCAAATTCCCTCTAGCTACAGAGTATTTACTTCTCCTATGAATACTGAAGGTCACAAGGATTCCTCCTCCTAGACCTCACCCCACAAGGTCCAGGAGATGCTCAGTTAGGGGAAAGAAAAATACAGGGAAAATACAGGCACAGGGAATTTAGACCTGAAAGGAGGTATTTTTGGCTACTGGAGAGAATACTGGGGAGGTGGACACAGAGTGGAGAAGCAGAATTCTAACAGAGGGGTGGGGTAGAGTGACTGCAGAGAAAATGAAGAATGAACTCGCAGAGGACCTCAAAGACTAGGCATGGTAATCTTTGCATCTTTGGTAGTATCATATAAATCCATGGACTTGAGGACTGATTATTTGCAGATATTGGCAAGAGAGCCTCATGAAAGGATAAGCTCTAAGGCCTGGATTGTAGGCTATATCCCTGATGTAAATTTAAATACCAATGAGAAAACCACTCCATACCCATCTTACCTTCCGGTCGCCCTGCTACCCCGGGGATCTTGGGGAACGATCCAGGCCACCCACAGAACCTTTCCTTCCTCCTATGCAATGCCAGGTCGGTTAAAAACAAAACAAACATAATCTTTGACCTCCTCACAGAAGAGGAGGCCAACCTGGCATGCTTCACAGAGACCTGGCTGGGAGATGACAGTGGCCCGACATCGACTCAGGCTCTCCCAGCTGGGTACTGTGTTAGTGAGCAGGTGAAGGAAAGTGGGCGGGGGGGGGGGGGCGGAGTAGCTGTGGTCTACAAAAACTATCTTAACCTGACCAGACATCCTGTCCGGCAACTGAATCACATTGAGTGTGTGTACCTGAGTCTGAAGACCAGGGATAGACTAGGGATTCTGTTAGTGTACTGGCCACCCCACTGCCTATCAGACTCCCTGGCCGAGCTCATGGAACTGGTCTCGGAGCTGGTGTTGGATTCACCCAGGCTTTTGGTCCTGGGTGACTTCAACATCCCATTCGAGGCCGGTTTCTCAGGTGGAGCTCGGGAGTTCATGGCATCCATGACAAACATAGGCCTATCCCAATTGGTCTCTGGACCCACACATTCAGCAGGTCACACTCTCGATGCTGTTTTCAGTTCTGAACAGACGGATCTGTGGGCGGAGGTATTGAATACCTCTGAATTGTCATGGACAGACCATTTTCTGGTCAGGGCTAGTATCACGGCTACCACCCGCCCCTGCAGGGGTGGCGGACCTATTAAGATGGTCCGCCCTCGAAGGCTGATGGATCCTTCTGGATTCCAGAAAGCCTTGGAGGGTTCTATGGCTGGTATCATTGACGATCCTGTAGAAGCCCTGGTCAATAGATGGAATCAAGACCTAACTAGGGCTATCGACATGATCGCCCCCAAACGTCCTCTCCGGCCCACTTCTAATAGGGCGCCCTGGTATACAGAAGACCTCAGGGAGTTGAAGCAGAAAGGATGACGACTGGAGCGCCGATGGTGGAAAACTCGACTTATATCTGACAAGACATGACATAGAGAACATCTTCGTTCCTATGGGGTGGCAATACGTGCAGTGAAGAAAGCTTTCTTCTCTGCGCGCATTGCGTCTGCGAATTCACGTCCAGCAGAACTGTTCAGGGTGGTGAGGGGTCTAACCCAGGCTCCTTCTCCCCTGAATCCGATTTTAGAACCTTCGGTAGTTCGCTGTGATGCCTTTAATGATCATTTCTCAGATAAAATCTCTCAGATAAGAGCCGACTTAGATGCCATTGTTATAGCTGATGCTGACAGTGGAGTGTCCAGCGACTCCGCGAGTAGGATTACACTTGATCAGTTTCAGTTGGTGAGTACCGAGGATGTGGACAAGGTACTTGGATGTGTGAGGTGGACGACTTGCCCTCTCGATCCCTACCCTTCTTGGCTGGTCGTCCAGGGAGGAGATGCAGTTAGATCATATTTACAACATATCATTAATGCATCTCTTAGGGAAGGGAGTTTTCCATCATGTTTACAAGAGGCGGTGGTAAGGCCGCTTCTAAAAAAGCCCTCCCTGGATCCCCTGGACTTTAATAACTACAGGCCAGTATCAAATCTTCCATTTTTGGGCAAGGTGATCGAGAGGGCAGTTGCCTTCCAACTCCAGGCAGTCTTGGATGACATTGATTTTCTAGACCCATTTCAAACCGGCTTCAGGGCAGGATACGGAGTTGAGACCGCTTTGGTCGCCTTAGTGGATGATCTACGCCTTAGTATTGACAGGGGGAGTGTGTCCCTGCTGGTACTTCTGGACCTCTCAGCAGCTTTTGATACCATTGACCATGGTATCCTTCTGGAACGCCTGGGGGAATTGGGAATCGGGGGCACTGTGCTTCAGTGGTTCCGATCCTATCTCTCGGGCAGGTTCCAGATGGTGATGCTTGGGGATAGCTGCTCTTCAAAAAAGGAGTTGCTATGTGGTGTACCACAAGGTGCCATCCTTTCCCCAGTGCTGTTTAACATTTACATGAAACCGCTGGGAGAGATCATCCGGAGGCATGGGGCGGGGTGCTATCAATACGCTGATGACACCCAAATATATTTCTCTATGCCTTTGACAACATCGTCAGCTAAGGATAGTGTGTCTCCTCTGAATGAATGCTTGGAGGCAGTAATGGGCTGGATGAGGAAAAACAAACTGAAGCTGAATCAAGACAAGACGGAGGTGCTTGCTGTCAAAGGCCCCAACCTGGGTCTGGAGGTGTGTCAGCCAGTTCTGGATGGGGTTACACCCCCCCTGAAAGATTGTGTTCGCAGCTTGGGGGTACTCCTGGATCCGTCGCTCCAAATGACAGCTCAGATTGATGCGATGGCCAGGAGTGCCTACTATCAGCTTTGGCTGATACGCCAGCTGCGCCCCTTCCTAGAGTTGGAAGACCTAAAGACGGTAGTGCACGCACTGGTAACTTCGAGGCTCGACTTCTGCAATGCGCTGTACATAGGGCTAACTTTGTGCCTAGTCCGGAAACTTCAACTTGTTCAAAATATGGCAGCCAGGTTGGTCACCGGTACACCTAGGGGTGATCACATCACACCAGTTTTAAAATCGCTTCATTGGCTGCCAATCAGTTTCCGGGCGAAGTATAAATTGTTGGTTATTACTTTTAAAGTCCTACATGGTTTGGGTCCAGGTTACCTGCAGGATCGCCTTCTCCCGTACAATCCGCCTCGCACACTTAAGTCCTCTGGGAAGAATTTACTCAAGTCAGCCAGAACTAGGCTGACGAGTGTTACCCAGAGAACCTTCTCTTCCATCGCTCCCAGACTATGGAATGGTCTGCCAGAGGAGGTCTTCATGAATTTAAGAGAGTCATGAAGACTGTCCTCTTCCGACAGGCCTATCCAGATGAATTTTAAGATGTTTTTAATGATGTATTTTTTCTTCTTTTTTAAATTTTTAACTGTTGTGATTTTTGTGTTTTATATTGCTGTTGTTCCCCGCCTCGATCCAGAGGGAGAGGCGGGTTAAAAATAATAATAATAATAATAATAATAATAATAATAATAACAACCCAAATACACCACATAAGGGAGGAGTGGCATAGTAGTTGCCAATTCCAAAGGAACCATTGAGTCGTGGTTTTCTGATTCCTCCAAATCCAGCAGCCTTGGAATGCATAGGTCTTTTCTTTACAATGAGCTATTTTAGCATCTACAACAGGGGAGGGCAACTTCTGTGGGCCCAAAGGCCAACTGCCCCCTCCTAACCCACCAGGGGCAGCACCTCTCCCCATCAAAATTGCCATCAATATTCAGCAGTGTGGTGGTTAAAAGCAGCACTTTCCCCTTAAAACAAGACACACAAGAAGCATGCACCTAGCTGGGAAGCAAAATCACACTCCTGGAGGCAAGTTTGGCAGGGGTGGGGCAGCAGTGGCTTCAAAAATGGTCAGGTGGGGCTGCAGGTTGCCTTTGTGCTTTCACTTGCTCTTTGTTCAAGCAAATTCTACATGTAACTACATTGTGTGTACTTCTTTTCTTTAAAACTGTGCTGCTGAGTACTGAACAGGTACTGATACCTGTTTTGTAACTGTACCAGCAGGACATAAATCATATTCTGGTTAGGGCAGCAGGTGATGAGGATGACTCAAGACCCTGGAGTGCTGCTGCCAGTTTGAGTAGAGAATACTGGGCTAGATGGACAAATAGTCTGACCTGGTATCAGGCAGCTTCCTCTGTTCCCATGACACCTTTTTATGGTGCATGCAGCAGTTTAATTCAGGTGAGCTTACGCCCTGCAAGTTCCTAGCCCTATTGAGGTGTTCTCCTCATGTGATTAACAGATACATAGAGGTGGGCAGTGAGGCTGTGCCTCCTGTCCCCTCTCTGCTGTCCCTGCAATGGGGGACATCTGTAGGGGGAGCCTGCTGTACTCATGTAGACTCCCTCCATGCTATGGAAACCTGATTGTGGTTCCACATCATGGGGATGAAAGCTAAATGAAGGGAACCTACATGTGTACAGTAGGCTCCCCTCAACAGGCTTCCCCCTCAATGCACAGGTAGTAGGGACATAAAGATGAGGGTAGGAGCAATAGGCACAGCCCTTACTCACATGAGGGGAATATCTGACTGGGGCTACTGTGAGATGCATATCTAGACAGAAAAGCATATTCATTAAGCTGAAACTGCCTTTCTGAATGATTTTATTTATATATAGGGTGTAAAATAAGGATGAGGAGTCTCCAGTCTGTAGCCTGGATCCAGCCCATGCATTTCTTCTGCAAGCCTCATCCCTTCTCTCTCCAGTGCTGTGCAGGAAACCTCTGCTTTTATCTGCAATCACTGGAGATAACAGCTGCGATTTCCCTGCTGAGCGCTGAAGGAAGACAGCCTTATTTAAACACAGTGCATGGAAATCCTGCTCTTATCTCCAACCAATGATTGGGGATAAGAGAGGATTTAAAGATATTTAAACTATATGTACTCTGCTTTGAATGTTCTGGTGTGTCTTGAATGCTTGGTGGGAAAACATCCAAATTTGTACAAAGTACATCTGGCCCCATCCACTTTCCTTTGACCCTGCCTACACTGTCCTTAACACTGTCCCTATGCCCTGAGCCCCACCCACTGCTGGAATGCAGCACCTGAGACCCTTCCCTTTCCCCAGGCCAAAAAAAGGTGTCTCCCCCCCCCAGTCTTAAAAAATGTTATTAACTTGTTTTTCAAACAGTTGATTAATGAATAAAATTTCAATATTGGAAGGTACATTCAAATTAACCTCCATTGATTTCGTAAGTTTTTATTTTTTTTGTTGCTATTCCTATCCAACCATGGGTGGATCTACACTGCTGCTTTAAAGTGCTTTAAAATGGTTTATAACAGTAGTGACAACTGTTTTTGGAGTGTGTCCTGGGCCCCAACAATTGTCAGTACTGTTATAAAGCGCTTTAAAGCAGCAGTGTAGATCCTGCCCATATTAGTTTTGGAATTATTAACTGCTTCTGAAAAAACATCTTTCAAACATAAATATGAATTTAAAGTGGATGATTTTGTGTGTGTGTGTGTGTGTGTGTGTGTGTATGATTTAATATGGTAGAAATACATTGATCTGACAACCCTTTAGCTGAGTTGGAAGCTATTCTGTGCTTTGCAGGAGGGATGCTTCTTTTATTGCTCCCACTATCAGGGTGCAAATGCAGCAATATTTAATGTTACTCTGATACAATTTGTACTTAACTTTCTCAGAAATGCCTATAAGGGCCACTTTGGTACTATAATAGTGCGTTACAATTAGTGCTATTAAACTGTTGGCTAGGCAAACTAATACCAGATACATTCATCATGATGTAATTGTTAAAAGAAAGTGCAGTTGGCCCATTCACAAAGAAGCAGACAGAATGATTGCTTTTGATAGTGATTAAACTAACACTACAGCATTCTTGCAAGTTACAATAATGTATTGGTTAATCATTATAAGAAACTAGGTCTCCCACATATCTTAGGAATACTGTTCAAAATTCCAAATGAGTAAATGTGTGTTAGAGAGAAACAAAGATATGAAACATCAAGGGATCTGTATGGAATCATATAAGCAAAGTACTTAAGCAAGGACAAAGCCTGTCAAGATTCAGTAACAAGGAAAGAAAGAAAAAACCATTCATGTTTTAGGATTCAACTCTGCAGAGGATTTCTAAGCCCAGGCCAGATTTAGGGTAAAGGATGAAAACAGAGCTTCTCTGCCCTATCTATATCCTATCTGGACACAGGTGACTTTTAAAAACTGTTCGAAAAATATGAAAAAGTTTGCATAAATCTGTAAGACCATCACCATATATATGCTTAATTCTCCACCCCTTCTCAAAATATCTGTACTTCAGGAACTGAGGGCATTCTGCCTGATCAGATCTGCTGATGATATTGTTATCAAAGTCCATCTAATAAACTCATGGCTGAACTGATTTCAATTCAGGTCTCCCACAACTTCAGAGATGTACTCATTACAGACTACTGTTATGCACACATATAAAACCTGACCCACCACTGTCTGGTTATGTCTCATTTTGATCACTTTAACCTCTTCTTGGCTAACCTTCACTCCTACCATCTCTTTGCTCTTTGGTAAATAAATCCAACATGCCTCTCCTAAGATCCTTTATGCTGTCACTGATCATATCATTCCTCTTCCTATACTTGATCTTTGCACTGATTTCTGGTCTTTAAGCTTTTACATTTCTTTCTTCTCCTCCTAGTGCCCTTCTCATATTCTGTGCAAGCTACTCTAGCAGCTCTTTTGTCACATTACCAACCCCCACTTTTATGCCTGCTACCACACTACTCCCTGTGGTCATAGAAACTGCTCCCCTCTCTGTCCATCATCCTCCAAAGCCATTATAGTTTCACACTTTATCTATGTTATGAGTTTCAGTGGACAGATCACTCCATGTCAGCTTTGCATGTGTTTATTCATGTCCATCCTTTTTCTGTATTAATATGTGCTTAAAAAAAAAACTCTGCATGAAAACCGTATATCAATCCATATTTAAATCAATACTTGTGATTGACCTAGTTCACACAATTTGACAGCCCATCAACAACCCCAGATATCTGAATTTGCATGACACAACAAGCCATGGCAAGTTGACGCCCATGGGTGCCATGCAAAAATGGAGTCTAAGGATGTCCAGCATGACACAACAGCCCTTGTGGGTAAATTGAGTTATGATGGGCTGTTAAGTCACTGTATTTCCTCACAAAATAATGGGCAGTATGCTAGTGGAACCTACTGTTAATGTAATGGGAAACTAGTGGTGCCCAAAACAACCAGAATGAGCAGAAACAGAGGAGGGAGGCTATGGGAGCTCTGCTGACCTGCCCCATTCCAGAAACTAACATTTCCGTTCAATTCCAGGATTGTTCTAAGAAGCGCTAGATTCTTTGTTATATGCCTATTTCTGCCCTTGAATTTAGAAGCCTAAATTCTTGAATTTGCATATTTATTTTATAATACATTCTTGATAACGTTGTATATTGCAAATTCATATAATCTACTGTAAGCTCCCCTTTATACTTACAGTACTTGGAGGTTGGGAAGTTGATCACAGACGGTGTCAGGAAGAAATGTGATCTGCGCTCCTGTAAGGGTCCTGTTAAGGTACGAAAAGTATACATAGTCAATGTTTATTAATTAACTGCCTGATCCACAACCTAATTCAACTGGTGCTAGAATCAATTCCTGTTCAGTGCCCTGTGGCTAGTTCATACAGTTACCCGGCAGGCAGCCCGCTTTGTGTAATGGAGGAGCATGTGTGCACCCTGTCACTTCCCTGTACTATGCACATACGTCAACATGTGGGGGAAACAAGTCCAAGCAAAGCCCATGATTTTCCCAGTGGAGAGGTCAGGGGTGAGAGAAGGTCATATTAATCAGGCTTATGTATCGGTATCTATATGGAGCAGTTGCTTCACATATTGACATCATGTGTATGATCCAGGGGAGGGGTACTTCTTCATCATGCAGATAAGAAAGACTGTTGGCCCAGCAAATATATGAACCAAGTAATAGTGCCAATGGTATCAAACTAGTTCAATTCCACACATTTTGGATTAAGCAGGCCACAGATTGGGTTGCAGATGGCTGGTTGAAGGACAGCTCCTTTAAAGTAACTCAACATCTGCAATAATCAATGCCATCTGCTTTCAGAGGTAACATGAACTATCTCTCTGATACTTACAGGCTTTCTAGACTTGTTGTCCCGGTCAGGTCAGGAAATTCTGTTATCTGTGAAGCACCATTTAATGTCCTAAAGTTACAAACACAACATAATTAGTGGCTGTTCCCTTTTTTAAAAAAAGGAGTGGTGGGGTTGTTGTTTGGAGGTGAAATGCTTTTAAAGATGGGAATACATACAAGGTTCGGAGTTCAGGTAAGTGCTGAAAAGCAGACTTTCCCACAATCTGAATAGGGTTGTCATAAAAATGGCTGTGAAGAAGAAGAAGAGAGTTTTAACACTCAAGTTTTATATATTCAAATACATATGCAATAAATTTGGGGTGCTCATAAAAACTTTGATGATCTTGCCTGCAATCTACTCATTAAACCCTCTGCCCTGGGGCTACTTTTATGTGACACAAGCAGATTTCCTCTGCGCTTCCTGAATTTGCTTCCCAAATTACAATTATAACCTTATTTTGTCTTAGACTGGTTCAGTGTGGACTGTGGGTAAAATATTTACGGTGGCCTGAAATGGGCAAGAATGAGATCGAGCTTCACTATTTATTTGCTTGGCAAGTGCCCCAGTAAATGGAAGATGCTATTCATACTAACCTAAGAATGCCTTCTCCAAAGTTATTCTCTTTTCTTTGGGGTGAAGATGTTTTGATTTTATTGAGTGGTATTATATAAATATTGAAAACAAATGAATGAAAGAACTCTCTGGGCTGTTTTGGATGTAATATATGCTGGCTCAATTCGGATGACACAATAAACAACTGGTGTGGGGGAAACAATCGTCAGTTGTTTTTACGATTGTGTCATCCGAATGCTGCCATAATCAACTCAGCGCTGATCCTAATCCACACCACAGTTGGTTATTTATTACCATGTTGTGTGGGGAGTACCCCCTAGTTGAACAACTGTAAAGTTGATTATTACCCTACCGTTGACTATCGTGTCGTTCGAATTGAGCTGCTGGCGCATTAAGCTGAGATATGCACAAACCTTGTGCTTGCATGCTCCATCGTTATGTCACCCCTTCTGTCCTCCCCTACTTGGTGCATTGCATTTGAAGACTTCCTGGGTGAATTAGCCAAAGTTTCCCCTTATGTCCAAACTGGGAACCTATGGCTGCTAAATTAAGAAGAAGCCAAATCAGCAATCAACTTCAAATTGTGCTTTCAGAACCTCCTCTGTTCCGAACCTGGTAATCAGAGTTCTCCAGGAAACTTTGATTAAGTCACCCAGGAAGTTTTCAGTCATGATGCCCTGAGAAAAGAAGAGGGAAGGTGCCAAGCAAAGATGAAGTGGACAAAAGGCTTGTGCATATCTTGGCTTAATAAGATGAGATATATTACACCCAAACTGGGAATCTGTAGAAGTGTTTGCTCTCAGAATCAAGTCCATATGAAAAAGGCCTTAGGCACGTAAATGCAGGTTGCTTACCTGTAACCATAGTTCTTCAAGTGGTCATCTGTGCATTCACACATATGGGCTCTGTGCCTGCGTGGAGCCTGTCTCGGAAACTTCTATAACTAAGGCAAACATTTTTGGCAGGAACCCCTCCCCCACCATCTACTGACTCCATGTTCCCGCCTTTCTCCTCAGTTCCAAGAGACCGACTTGCAGGCCTCAT
This sequence comes from Anniella stebbinsi, assembly GCA_029215795.1. NCBI lineage: Eukaryota > Metazoa > Chordata > Lepidosauria > Squamata > Anniellidae > Anniella > Anniella stebbinsi. The sequence continues at coordinate 56,519,638 of JARDYH010000003.1, forward strand.
AACTAGGAGAGAAACCACTCGGTATTGACAGTACATTTACATCGACACCAAAGCGGGGACGGTGGGTGGGTTGTGTGAATGCACAGATGACCACTCAAAGAACTACGGTTACAGGTAAGCAACCTGCATTTCTTCTTCGTGGTCTCTGTGCATCACACATATGGGTGATTAACAAGCTCAATTCCTGGTGGAGGGTATCCTCGCAAGACAAAGAAATTGCTTGCCCCAAATTGCAGTTTGTCCTGGTACAAACAACCAAGTGGTAGCGTGTAATGAAATTAAAGGACTTATACCAAATAGCTGCCTTACAAAAGTCCGGGATTGACAATCTTATGCCTAAAGATGCCGAAGTCGATGCACTGCACATCGACTTAGCTGTTACTGGACCAACGAGTTGCAAGCTCTTCAACTTGTAGGGCAGTTTAATAGCATGTATAATCCACTCCGCGAGTCATTGCGACTCCTGAGTCTTATGAAACTTGTCCATTCTAGCCCTGCGTGGAAGCCCAGGTAGGGTGCATCAATACTGAGGCAGCTAATGCACTCGATCTGTGTAGTGTTGATATAGCCATCAGAAAAACAACCTTCCGGGGGAGTGGCCTAATGGGCATGGAGTGAAGTCGGAACTCTCTCGCTCTCGTTAAGAAGCGATCGAAACAACTATAAAATCCCTATTTGGAGAGAATGGATTGTTAATCAAAGATCTGATTACGGGTCCTGAAGCTTTGCTGTATCTGTGGAGAACGAAACTGCTGGATTGCTGCGATATCAACAGAGAGAGAACTCTGGCAGGCGATCAGTAATGGTAATTAATGGACTTTAATTGGGAGAAGTAAGACTGACTGATAAGACTGGAGGGAGAGACGGAAGTGATTTAAGAGGGAAAAGAGACATTTAACCTCCAGCCGAAAGTGTTAGAAGCCGAAACGTACTTGTTTGATAAGAGCCGAGGCGTACAGTGAAGATTTAGGTGAGGGGTGCGGATTTATGAGTTTAGCTTTATGAAAAGAAAGCAAAAAGGTAATAAATCCAGTGCCCCCGCCTGGAGCAGGCTGTCGAAAGATCATCCGTCAGATAGGAACTGGCATCGGCTCACAAGAGTTTCTGGAATCTTGCCAGACGAAATGCCGGACAAGATGCAGCATTTGGACAAGGCCGGAAAAACATCTCCAAGTCACTCCGGAAGCACTAAATCTGGCGTAGTTCTTAAAGTGGCAGGTGCAGTTCCTAAAGTGCTCAAAGAGAGTCAAGCAGAGGCATCAGATGATTTAATGGACAAATTTCAGAAAGTGTTAGAGGCGGCCTTGCTGATGCAGGAGGAAAGATTAATGCAAAGAATTAAGGACTCATCACTTGAACTTATGTTGGACCTTCAAACTGTGGTGGAAAATATGGAGAAATTGGGGAGGGAAACTGGGAAGTTGCAGGAAGATAGCAAGCAGCAGGGGGAGAATTTGAAGGAGATGGACTTGCGTTTAATTGCCTTGGAAGATCGAGACAGGAGAGTCAACATTCGAATTAGATCTTTTGGAGAGAGAGAGGGGGAAAACCCTAAGGATTTAAGAGATACAATTTTGGCATGGATTAAGGAAGTCGAACCTCAGGAAACTTGGGAGATGGCGGATATCGAGAGGATCCATAGAGTGGGTTATAAGAAGAAGGGGATGCTCCCAAGGGATATAATTGTTAAATTTGCCAACTACTACAAGAAAGAAAAGTTGATGCAAGCAATTAGACATCAAGGCCAGCTGATGCTACAAGCAACACCAATCGAGGTTTACCAGGATCTATGCCCTCAAACAGTGCAGTGGTGGAAGAGTGTTAGACTGTGTACAGTGGCTTTGCGGAAGAGATCGATAACATAGTTGGGGGTATCCAGTCTTTCTGAGATTTATGTGGAAAGGAAAACAACATAGAATAACATCAAGTGAGCAAGGGATGGATCTTTTGGAGAAGCTGGGCTTAGTTGATCCCACGGATGTTGGAGAAACAAAGCAGGATGAAGGTGCTGTAGGAGGAAGCAGTCAATGAAGAAATATTATTGTAATAGGGATAAGAAGAGATTAAAAGGGAGGGTAGGGTCGGATTTTTGCTCCGGGAATGTTGGGTTGCTTCTCCCCCCCCCCCTGAAGAATTCTAATAATATTTGGGGCCATTGCCCAGAAAGGTCTGGTGAGGAGGGGGGTGAAGATGGGGGGTAAGTGTGGGGGTGAGGGTGAGGGAGGGGGTAAGTGTGTCACAGAAGGAGACCAATATAGAGATTTGTGTGAAAGAGAGAGATGGAAAATAAATTAAGGGTTGCAACTTCAAATGTTAAAGGGCTAGGAGCTGTTATAAAAAGGAAGAGAATAGAAATGTTATTTAAAAAAGAGAAAGCAGATGTAATTTTTTTGCAGGAAACTCATCAAACAAAGGAGGGCGTAAATGAGCTTCGGATGAGGGAAGTGGGCATTTATTAAAAGTCTTTTGGTACTTCTAAAGCGAGAGGCGTAGCGATAATAATTTCAAAAAAATGTGGTATTACAATACAAAGGGTGAAGAAGGATGAAGCAGGAAGATTTCTGATAATTTCTTGCATGGTGGGGGAGGAGGAATATATATTGATCAATGTATATGCTCCAAATGGGAAACAAATGGAATTTTTCGATGAAGTTTTTAATGCGGTGGAAGTGGGTAAAAAGAATATTGTGATGGCAGGTGATTTTAATATGGTATTAGACAAAGGGAAAGACAGGGATAATATATTAAGAGATCTTAAGAGTGGTGGGAGGACGGGGTTAAGCAAATTAATGGAGAGAGAAGAACTAATGGATGTTTGGAGGGTATTAAAAGGGGAAGAAGGGAAATATACTTTCCACTCACCAAGGTTTAAGAGTTATTCCAGGATTGATTATATTTTTGTGTCAAAGAATATGATGTCTAAACTTATAGATTGTGCTATAGGGGTAATTAAAGTCACCGATCACACATTATTGACGATGGATATTAAAATGAAGAAGGATTATAAACAAGCTAAGAGATGGAGAATGGATACAAGGTTATTAAATAATAAAAATATAGTGGGGAAAATAAAAAAAGAAATGCAGGAAATATGGGAAATTAATGAAAAAGACTCAAACTCGCATGGGTTAATATGGGACACTATGAAGGCTGTGGTAAGAGGGATTTGTATTAGGGAAATGTGTACCCTAAGAAAACAACAGGAAGCACAAAATAAAAAGATTGAAAAGGAGGTAAGGGATTTAGAGGAGAAGCTAAGAGAGACAAAAGATAAACGCCTATTTGCCCAAATTCAAGCTAAGAAAAAGGAATTAGAGAAAGAAGAGTTAGAACAAGTCCAAAGGGATTTGCTATATTTAATAGGGATGTGCACTGGATCGGACCCGATCCACGATCCGAGTCCGGTCCAGTGGGAAATCGGATAAATTATCCGATTTCCGATCCCGCAGCTGGATCGGCCGATCCAATCCGAACCGGTCCGAAAAAGCTCCGAACCGGTTCGGCGGATCGGCGGATCGGCGGGCGCCCACTGGCGCCCACCGCCGCTTCCATTGGCGGGCGCCAGCGGGCGCCCGCCGATGAAAGTGGACAGCGGGGGGGGGGGGAGGAGGGGGGCACTTACCTTCTCGGCCCGGTGGCTCCCGTCCGGCGCCGGAGCCTACTACTACTAGCAGGCTCCGCGGCCTGCTCTAGGGTGGCGCGCCGGGTGATGTCATCACCCGGCGCGCTACTCTAGAGCAGGCCGCGGAGCCTGCTGGTAGTAGTAGGCGCCGGCGCCGGACGGGAGCCACCGGGCCGGGAAGGTAAGGAGGGGGTGCGTGGAGGGGAGGAGGGGGCGCGCGGAGGGGGGAGGGGGGCCCTTACCTTTCCGGCCCGGCGGCTCCCGTCCGGCGCCGGCGCCTACTATTCCCAGCAGGCTCCGCGGCCTGCTCTAGGATGGCGCGCCGGGTGATGTCATCACCCGGCGCGCTACTCTAGAGCAGGCCGCGGAGCCTGCTGGAAGTAGTAGGCGCCGGCGCCAGACGGGAGCCGCCGGGCCGGAAAGGTAAGGAGGGGGTGCGTGGAGGGGAGGAGGGGGCGCGCGGAGGGGGGAGGGGGGCCCTTACCTTTCCGGCCCGGCGGCTCCCGTCCGGCGCCGGCGCCTACTACTCCCAGCAGGCTCCGCGGCCTGCTCTAGGATGGCGCGCCGGGTGATGTCATCACCCGGCACGCTACTCTAGAGCAGGCCGCGGAGCCTGCTGGAAGTAGTAGGCGCCGGCGCCGGACGGGAGCCGCCGGGCCGGAAAGGTAAGGAGGGGGTGCGTGGAGGGGAGGAGGGGGCGCGCGGAGGGGGGAGGGGGGCCCTTACCTTTCCGGCCCGGCGGCTCCCGTCCGGCGCCGGCGCCTACTACTCCCAGCAGGCTCCGCGGCCTGCTCTAGGATGGCGCGCCGGGTGATATCATCACCCGGCGCGCTACTCTAGAGCAGGCCGCGGAGCCTGCTGGAAGTAGTAGGCGCCGGCGCCGGACGGGAGCCGCCGGGCCGGAAAGGTAAGGAGGGGGTGCGTGGAGGGGAGGAGGGGGCGCGCGGAGGGGGGAGGGGGGCCCTTACCTGCCCGGCCCGGCGGCTCCCGTCCGGCGCCGGCGCCTACTACTACCAGCAGGCTCCGCGGCCTGCTCCAGGGTGGCGCGCCGGGTGATGTCATCACCCGGCGCGCTACTTGAGAGTAGGCCGCGGAGCCCGCTGGTAGTAGCCGCCGGCGCCGGACGTGCCGAGAAGGTAAGTGGCGGGGAAGGGGGCTTACCCCCCCCCCCGGAGCCGTCCGCTTCTATCCGCTGGCGCCCGCGGGCGCCAGCGGATGGAAGCAGGCGGCCCCAGGGGGGGTAGGGAGCGCGGGGGAGGGGGTTTACCTGCCGGGGCCGTCCACAGCGGACGGCCCCGGGGGGGGAGGGAGTTAGGCCCCCCCTTACCCACCCGCCGCCATTTTTCCTCATAGACTTGCATTGCAATGCAAGTCTATGGGGAAAAAAATGGCGGCCGATCCAAAAATGTACGATTTTTGGGTCGGGATCGGACTCGATCCGGTCCGGGGGGCCTCCGATTTTGTCCGAACCGGTCCGGGACAAAATTGGAGGTCCCGATCCGGGTCCCGATCCGATCCGGGGGGTCCGTGCACACCCCTAATATTTAAGGAGGGATTTTTTTGAATATAGTAATAAAAATTCGAAGATACTGGCTAGGTCCACTCAGTCAAAAAAGGCTAAGAATATGATAGGGACAATTAGAGATAAAACAGGGAAAAGTTATAATTTAATGAAGGATAAATTAAATATATTTCAGGAATTTTATAGAGAATTGTATACATCAGATATGGGGTCACAGGTTAAGGTATTGGAATATGTAGAGAGGAATTGGAAAATAAGATTACAGGGGCAAGATAGGGATTATATGGAAGGATTAGTTACTGAGAAAGAAATAGAAGGAATTATTGATAAATTAAAAGGAGGAAAATCTCCAGGAATGGATGGTTTGGGGCCGGAATATTATAAGATTTTTAGAGGAATTTTAATACCAAGATTGAAAAAATTATTTAATAGTATAATAGAAGGAGGAAAGACCCTGCCATTGTGGGATCATTCCTTGATTATATTAATCCCGAAACCAGGAAAGGATCTGACGGATCCAGCATCTTACAGACCAATATCTTTAATAAATCAAGACTCAATTTTTTTTATGGCAATAATGGCAAAAAGGATGGGTACGTTTATATATAAATATATTAGAAAAGATCAATGTGGATTTATTTCAGGAAGGCAAATGCCTAATTTAATTGGAAGAGTCTTAAATATAATTAATATTATTTAAAAAAGGAATTTAAAAGCAGGATTGTTAGCATTGGATATATTCAAAGCCTTTGATTGCGTGGAATGGCCAGCACTTAAAACAATTTTGAAAACATTTGGGCTTGGAGAAAAATTTATGGGAGTGATGGATCAGCTGTATAAAAATAATAAAGCAGAAATAATGGTTAATGATGGGTTAACACAACAGATTACACTAGCTCGAGGAACTAGACAAGGTTGCCCACTTTCACCGATCTTATTTGCGATAGTGATAGAAATTTTGGCAAATGTTATAAGGGAGGATGTAAGATTGAAGGGGATAGGAGGGAAGGAGAAGATTAAAATGAATATGTTTGCAGATGATACATTACTGACATTAGAAGATCCCCTGAAGACTGGGGAGTTGATTAAGAAGCATTTGAGAGAATTTGGGGAGATTACTGGTCTACAAGTTAATTGGGGGAAGTCAGAAATGTTGTTATTTAATTATAACAAAGAGGAGATGCAGGAAGGTAAAGTTAAGTTAGATCTTAGGCTTAAAAATATAGTACGTTATTTAGGAATTAATATTGCAAAAGATTTAGATAGGTTAGAGGAAATTAATTTTGCAAGTTTGAAAAAACAGGTAGGGGAAAAGTTAGAGGTATATAGAAAATTAAAACATTCTTGGTTTGGTAGAATAGCGGTTATTAAAATGAAGATATTACCTAAGATTAATTTTTTGATTAGAATGCTGCCGATTAAAATATCGGATGTAGAGTTAAAGAGTTGGCAAAATATGATTAATGCTTATTGCAATGGAGATAAGAGAGCTAGGATTAATAAAGGGTTATGGTATAAGACACAAAAGAAAGGTGGTTTGGGACTTCCAAATATAAAGAGTTATTATATTGCTAATCAGTTAAGATATGTTATAAATAGTATATTAGGGGAGGAAGATTTAGAATGGTTAGAAACGCAAACGGGAACTAGATTTTAAATTGCAATTTTTTAAAAAATTAAAATTCAAAATAAAGATTTGAGGGGACTGGACAACCCGTTGCTGAAAAATATTCTAGAGATCTGGGAGAAAGTTAAAGGAAAGTTAATACCAGGAGACTCTCCACTCGCCCCAGTGGTAGTAGTGGGAAACTTCCCAAGGAATTTAAAAGTAGAGTTGGAAGGGATTCTGAAGGATCAGGAAATTATTAAGTTAAGGAATTGGATGGAAAGAATGATAGATAAGGTGCAAATTAGAGAGTTGTTAAAAGGACAAAAGATAGCTTGGTTCAAATGCTTACAATTGGAAAAATGGACACAGGAATGGAAAAAGATAAATAAGAAATGTAGAAATAATACAAGATTTGAAGATTTAATTGAATCAAGAGGAAAGAAGGAAGTAATTAAAACTAGAAAAGGTTTGACTAGCGAAATATATAGAATTCTGATAGAGGATGATGAATATCGAGACTCTCTTAAAATGATTTGGGAAGATGATTTAAAGGAACAAATTAATGAACATGACTGGGGGAGGATGTGGGATGCAAGAATGTTAAAGCTTTTGTCGATTAGAATTAAGGAGAATTATTTTAAGACAGTATGGAGATGGTATTTAACGCTGTAAGATTTCATCAGATAGATAAAAAAGTGTCCAAGAATTGTTGGAGGGGTTGTCAGGAGGTTGGAACTTATTTTCATATGTGGTGGAGCTGTGAACACGTACAAAAAATTTGGGAAAGGGTGTTCAAAGAAATAAGTGAAATAATTGGAAGTAAACTGGAATTAAGCCCAAAGCTGGCTCTACTAGCAATATGGGATAAAGGAAATGAGAATATAAACAAGAGAGAATTGATAAACAACCTCCTGGCTCCCGTCAGAATAATGATTGCTAAAAACTGGAAAGGGCAAGGGATATATACTATAGAAGAATGGTATAAAGAAATATGGGACATGGCACTTAATAATAAGCTAACGTGTAACATGAAAATAAAGAGGGGAATGTCCAGTAAGAATGATTTTGGAGATATATGGAGCCCATTTTTGGAATATGTATTAAGAACGGGGAAGGGGCAAATACCTTCAAAAGAGTCTTTACACTTTTGGAAAGAAGAATAATGTATAATTGAAGGTCTCCTGGGGGGAGGGGAGCACGGGGGGTATGTGGTTATGTATTGTATTTTATGTTGTTTTATGTTGTATTATGTTGAAAAATAAAATAAAAAATTTAAAAGAAAAACAACCTTCCAAGAAAATTAACGTGATATCCGAGGGTGCCATTGGTTTAACTGGTTTCAATGTCAGAGATTGTGGCATGACAGAGAAACTCCATGCCAGAATGAAACTCCTAATTAGAGGAGCCAGATTCATAATGCCCAGAGGAACCCCCTAACAACGGGGTTGGTGCAAAAACAGGTAAAACCGTCAAGTATCTGCATATCGACAACTATTTCAGCCCTATAGTGTATAGGGGGTGTAAAGTGTAAGTACATCGTTAAGGAGGCTGAATGGGGCTTGAGGCCCTGAAGATCCATGTATTTAGAAAAGGATCCCATTGTGCAGTATACGACTTCTTCGTTGCCAGGCTACAGGCTGGATGAAAAAATGGAATTGACCTCATGTCGAAAGTAGTTATGGTATTGGGATACCCTATGCCATGGGTCTGAGCATATGCAGGGGTGTAAACTACAGGGGGGCGGGGCTCAAGCCCCCACCGGGATTTCCCAAAGGAGGCAAAGCCCAACCAAGTAACATCAGTAAGCTCACGGCCTGACTGACAGATTCCTCAGTCAGTCTCCAGTTGCCTGTATTCTTATGTGTTTAGGGTCAGTCTAAATTACATCCAAGCACATCCTGCTTCCTCCTCAGCTGCCCAGCAGATCTTCTGCAAGCCAAAAGCTACTCTCCTTTTGTGTCAGGGTCAGGCTTCCCCAGATTCATTTTCTCCTACCCCCTCAGGCCTTGTAAGACAAAGGGTTGCCCATTTAGGAATTACAGTCTGGGTACATCTTGACGAGGGTTTTGCCCCAGGCTGGGGTGGATCCGGAGTGGCAGCAGGTCATCTATATGATGCAGCTGACATCCCGAAGCCAATCAGGGGCAAATCCCCGAAGCTCCGGTTTTCAAAAGTCGGGCACTTACCATAACATTTTTATCTTCAGAGCTGTGGCGGAGCCAATGGTGACCCGATTGGTCGCCATTGGCTGGACAGGGCAGGGGGCGGACCGCCATGCTCCCCCCAAAAATTGAGAAGTCTACGCCCCTGAGCATATGTAGATCAAGGTGTAAGACTCTGTCTCGATACCTGGTAAGGAGCATCAGTGCTGACAGGAGTCAGAGGATCCTACTCTGTGATATCTTCAAAAGTAGAGTGAGCCACACCTGTTTCGGCCACCGAGGGGTGACTATGATGTAGACTGTGTGGACTACACAATATTAATATTATCATACCACAGTACTCATGGAATAAGAGGAAATATGAGGGGAACAGGTAAATAGACTTCCAGTTCACTCGACCTGGAATGCATCCCCCAGGGACCTGTTCCAGTTTCCCACTCTCAAACGAAAACAGACGACCAATCGTGTTGTGAGGTGACGCGAAGAGGTTTATCTCTGAGTCCCCCATTCCTGCAAAACCTCAAGATAGAACCGAAGATTTGGCTGCTACTCATGTGGGTCCCTCTGAACTCTGTTGAGCCAGACTTAGATACTTGTCTCTTTCGCCAAAGTTTAGGGCCGAAATGAGATTTCCCTGCAGATGGTCCCATCGAAAATTGTCATTAGGGCAATCGCAGAGAGTGGGTTCCTCCTCCCCTGCTTACATACCACAACACAGGTGTGTTGTTTGTAATAGCCCACACTCTGTGATTGGTCAGGTAAGTCTCAAAAGACTGGAGCAACTTCCTTACTGCTATGAGCTTCAGCAAGTAGATGTGGTGCATATTGTTTCTCCCTTGCCACATTCCATGGGGTCAAGAGGGCTGCAAAGAGATTCCCAGTCAAACAGGAAAGTGTTTGTATGAGGACTTGAGATGGGGGAGGAGGCGGGAAAAGGCATTCCCCGTAGCAAATAGTCTGTGCAAGTACACCGATGTAGGGTTGTTAGATCCAGGGTGAGTCTGGATTCTGTGTTCACTATGAGGCCCAAAGAACTCAATAAATTGAGTAGTCACCCTGCCTTCGACAGCATTTCCTTCAAGGATGCCACCAGAAGCCAGTTGTCTAAATATGGGTAGATTTCTACCCCTTGTAGGCAAATGAACGCAATGACCAGTGCCATACATTATGTAAATATTCTGGGGCAGGGCTTAGGTTGAACGGTGGTACCCAAAAGTAGGATATGTGTCATCAGGAATTCCTGGTTCTGACGTAAGTACTGAGCTGTCTCAAATCCAGAACAGGTTGAAGAGATCTGTAGAGGAGTGGACCAAATATTCAATCAGAGAGTGATATAGGTCTTCTGAAGGAGGCTCCTCTCTGTACAGCTACCCCATCAACAGGCAATGTAGAAGTGAGCAATGTTGGGTCCGACTGATAGCCCTCTAAGGATTGAGGGGAATCAGGTTTAGTTCTATGATTTAACTCATCTTCCTCAAGCTGATCTTTTTGACACCCTACACAGTGGGGCTGGAAAGGGGAAAAGCTTGGTGGACGTACTGATGCATTCACGACAGTATCATGAGTAAACGGTTGAGCCCTGTGGACAGGTCACAATGACAGTGATCTTGGTGGAGCTGGAGGGAGTTGTGAGAAAACTACCTCCAGTGGCAATCACAATACCAATGGAGCTGCTCGGTATCAGTATAGGGGTTGGTATCGATGCCTGGTACAGGAGTTACGGGTCCATTGCAAGAGGTGCCCCCCTCATAATTGATGCCAATCTCTGTACTGGTATGGCATTCTCGGGGGAGGCAGCCCAGTTGAAGTTCTGTCCCTCTTTTTTTTTTTTTTTTTTTTTTTTTTTTTTACAGGGACCCAAGAATGATGCCCTAGACATCACAGGCATAAAAACTCTCTCCGTTGAAATCATAGCACTCCGATTGTAGCAGCTCTAGGGAGCATCCCTGTAATTGGCAGCTAGCCTGTAATGGCTGTGCTAATTAACTTGGTGGAGAGATGTCTACTTCAAGCTGCATGTTAGATGTCTCTTCTTGGTACCGAGAGATCAGTACTGAAGGAAGCAGTTGAGTCTCACCCTTTGATGTTAATTCTGCCTGCTAGACATCTTATCTTGACATCGAAGCTGAATGTTAGACGTCTCGTCTTGGTACCAAGGAGCTTGGCACCGCGGAGTTCAGTACAGAGGAGCTCGGTACCAAGGAACTTGGCACCAAAGAGCTCGGTACCAAGGAACTCAGTGCCAAGGAGCTCGGTACCAAGGAACTCGGTACCAAGGAGCTCGACACCGAAGGAGGCAGTTGAGTCTCACCCTTTGATGTCAATTCTGCCTGCTAGAGCGAAGCTGCATGTTAGAAGCTCCGGTATTGAGCGCTTAGACCTCGGTACCCAAAGAGCCAGTTAAGTCATCGCTGCCAAAGGGGCCACCCTCGGTATCGGGGGGGGGGGCTAACAGCTGCAGAGGGGTCGGAACCTGGTCTCTCTCTAGTTGTAGAAACACAGGTAGAGAGCATCCAGATGTTGGAAGATTGGAATGACCCATGGTTAGGGTCGAGGTCCGAGGAAGTTGAGGGGCTCTCCTCCGTAGAATCACTCCACGCGATCAGTCCCAGAAGGCTTAAGTGATCTGGCCTTCTTAGATATCCCTTTTGCTGTAGATACAGCTAGGAAGCGTCCAAATGTTGGAAGATCGGAATGACCCATGGTCAGAGTCAGGGTCCGAGGGTGCAGGGGCTCTTCTCCATAGAATTGCTCCATGTGATCAGCCCCAGAAGGCTCCGGCCTTCTTAGATATCCCTCTTGCTGTAGATACAGCCTGGGGAGCGTCCAAATGTTGGAAGATTGGAATGACCCATGGTCAGAGTCAGGGTCCGAGGATGCAGAGGGGCTCTCCTCTGTAGAATCGCTTCATGCGATCAGCCCCAGAAGGCTCCGGCCTTCTTAGATATCCTTCTTGCTGTAGATACAGCTTGGGAGCATCCAAATGTTGGAAGATCAGATGAGGCACGAAGAGGCCATGTCTCCAGTAGATTGAGAAGTCTGTGCCATAAGTGTAATGATTGGCTGGAAGCAATCCATGGCTTCTAGAGCTCTTATCCACAGAATTGCCATACAGTAGCAACAGGTTTTGACGACCTGAGTCTCTCCCAAAACAAATTAAACTGAGAAAAGTCTGTCTGCTGGGTAAGCTTGCTGACACACTTAACACATTTTCAAAGGGGGCCTTTATGGCCATGCGATCCCCCTCAATGCGATCCAAGATCGCTGTAGAATAAAATATCTAAGAATATAACAACAATCAATTAAGACTAAAAATGAACTAAAAACAAAGTAAAATAACTAAAAACCTTAGCACTCTAAAGCTTTCTCCTCATGTGAAAGACAGAAGTTCCCAACAAGACATCCTTTCAGCAAGGCGGTCGAAAAAGGAGAAAGGTGGGAACATGGAGTCAGTAGACGGTGGGGGAGGGGTTCCTGCCAAAACGTTTGCCTTAGCTATAGAAGTTTCCGAGACAGGCTCCATGCAGGTGCAGAGCCCATAGGTGTGATGCACAGAGACCACGAAGAACTGGGGGGAAAAAACTTTTTTCATTTTCTCACATTTTCATATGTCACTGACATACGTTAATGCAGACATTATGAGCCAAGTATGTTACTTTCATCTGTGGAAATTAATGTGTTGGCTCCTTCATCGCCAAGTAACTGAAAAGGGTGATAATAAATATGGCCTTTGTGAGAAAAGGAACATCCTTTGCGACAGACATACAGATAGGCTGGCATATAGAACTGAAGGCCTTTTCGCACTTTGCCCCACTGTGTAAAACACCAGCCTGGATAAATGCTTTTCAGCAGTCTCCATATGGGCTATAATATTTAAATTGGCCTTCAGAAGTAGCAACTTGAGTATAACAGCACACCAAAAGGCCAAAAGAGTTTGCATTATTAGAATAGGAGTATGGAAATTAAGGACTAGTATATCCACAATGCAGTTAAATATACTACACTACTATACCATTGACTCCCAAACTGAAGAGGTAGGTGGCCAAGTAGAGAGGTATGAAACATTAGAGGAAAGCTCCCCAAGACTTTTCAAGTCTTTTTAATAACAGGCCTACAAATGGTCAAGAATCAGGGCTTACCAGGATGAGGATGTGGCCCTTCTGGAATCAGTTCAAGGGGGACTGGGGCTGCAATTTCCTGATGTAGTTTCTTTACATCAGGCTGGAAATGAAGTGATAAGAGGAAAGGGTGTGTGCAGGACTCAGAGGAAGAAATGGCATGGTGGGATATTTGTGGGCCAGAGCTGAGCAGAGTGGTAAAATGTCATGGAGTGGGGTGTGGGATCTAGGGAAAAAGGCAACTGTGGAAGAAGCAACACTGGGTGTAGGAAATGTTTAGGCTGAGGCATTGAAGACATAGTATGTACAGTGTACAGTATACACCGTTCAGTGTGTGTAGGAGGAGGATGGAATTTCATAAGGTTTGAGAAGCACTGGCTTATTCATATCACAGAATTGACAATGAAAAATAGTTATTAATTTCACATTTTCTATGGAAAGTAAATTGTTACTACTTACATTGCTATAAGTGATGGATTCCCCACAAAAGCCTGTTCAGGTATTGACCTAATATTATTACTATGAAATCCCCTAGAAAGAAAACAACAGGAAGTATGATACATATACTTGCAAGATATGAAAACCATGTTCTGTTTTAGGAGTATCCAAAAGCAAAATTACTTGTGACGAATTCACTTCTGTAGAATGATAACAGTTGCAAAAAAGAATATCCTTTGTTCTGTATACATTATGGAAGTAAGTACAGAGATGGGTAGACAGAGGGAATGTTTTCCTAATTTTGTAGCACTAGCACCCATTTTCTCAAGCCTTTTATTCCCCTAAAAATCTGCACGGCACACACTATCATGCCCCCAATAGCAATAAGATGAAATGTTTTGTGATTTTTGCACTGGTTGGTATGTTCAGTGTTGAGCAGTTTCTGCTGAAGCATGTTTTTGTTTAATGAGACTTGCAGCCTGATTCCATACATGTTTACTTCGAAGTAGGCTTGATGAATTCAGTGGGACATCCCCCATGTAAGCATACTTACTGTAGACCATTCTCCTAAGAGAGTGGACAAGGTTTTGTCCACTCTAATTTTGGATGGAGGTTTAATTAAAATCAATAGGATTTAGTTCCAATATGTTTTAGATTAGAGTGCTAATGAATTTGAAAATATACATAAAATCCCAGGGCATCCTGTACATTTCATCCGTTCTCACAGTTTCTTTATGAAAGTATTTGAAATGGGCAATGCAATTACTCCTGTTGAAGAAGGAAGTAAATTGTCTCTCAATTAATTACAGCATTTATTCACATGAGTAATAATCTATTGTTAAAAACAAAAGCAGCAGCAAAGTGTTCAGCAGGAACAGTAATGATTTGTGGGAAATGTTCATTTGTTCAATCAGGTATGAACAAAGCCTCCCAGATTTAAACTGAAGCACTGGATGGTTCACTGATGCAAGCCCCTCTATTCATTGCTTGGGCAAGATTATCAGCTGCTGAGATTAGTGACCATACCAAGACTGGCTTGAAAACTGGCTGAACAAGAAAATTGTTTCTCTAGAGGAAAATGCAGAACAATGAAAGTTAAGGCAGAGCACAACACTGAATAATTCTGTAGGCATCTAAACTTCCTATTAGTTCTGATAAAACCCCAGTACCGGTAAAAAAACGCAGCTGGGTTTAAGGTTCTAGTATTAGTGTACAATTCTTTCATATCAGCCTGCCCGGCCATCTGAGGGCATGTTCCTGGTGGTTCCACATAGACCTATGATCTGATTGGAGTCCACCAGGAGAAGAGCCTTCAGTGTGGTGGCCCCCTTCTTAGGGAATACCCTGTCTTTGGAGGTCAGGCAGGCACCAATGTTGTATTGCTTTTGGCGCCTCCTGAAAACATTTCTGTTTCAGGAAGCTTTCCGTGAATGACCTGCTGTGGATTTTACCAGTAGTACTGGGGTTTTATCAGAACTTTGTTCTTTTAAAAATTGTATTTTTATTATGGTGTTTTTATTCTTTTACTGTATTTGCTGTTCACCACTCTGAAATCTTTGTATGGGAAGCAGTATATAAGTATTGTGAATAAATAAATATTGAAAACTCTGAAATTTTCATGATGCTTTATTGTCATCATATCCTGGGGAAAAGAATGCAACAGGGAAGTTTTCAGAGGACCAGGCAGTGAGCCTGATGGTTGTAGCAATATTAATTGATTAGCGGTGCAGAAATGATATGTTTTCAACATACATTACATTAATGACTCTTCACACTAGCCTCCTCCCCAATGTGGAGAGGTTTTCTGGTGGCTGTGGTTGTTTAATGTGCGGAACATCCAAACATTTGATCCTCTACATGCAGTCTGAAATGGTACATGTCAGCTGTCTAAAGAAGTGAGGAGACGACCCTAAGAAAAGGGTAGTGGCTCTTCCACACAGACGGAATATATTTTGCGCTAGGGAAAGTATATGATGAGCTTGCATGGAAGAGCGAAGAAGAAGAGAGAGGGTGGCTTTACATGTACATGTTAGGCTCATTGTTTTATCTGCATATTGCTCTCAACTGGTGGCTGTTTCAATTTCCCTCTATCCAGTATTTTTATAAATAGAATAGAACAGAACCAACATCTTATTTGCATCGACAAGCAAGTGTAACATCATACATAAAGCATAACACAGAACAGTCAAAGATGTCAAATTATATATATATACACACACACACACTTTTTTTTACAGTAATCACAAAAAGCATCAAACATAAAATGCTAATAAGCAAATAGAATCAACAGACTAAAGTTAAAATAAAAATTTAGAACTTTATTTTAATGGCAGCCACCACTATATTTATATAAATATATAGATTTGCTGATTGAAATGTGCCTGCTGACCTCCTTGAATGTTTTTAAGTGGAAATTAAAGATTTTATTATTCCGGCTGGCCTTCCCTTCTTAGATTTCTTGTTTCTCTTTCCTGATTGTTATATACTGGTTCTAGGCTGGATTGTTTTTATTGTAGGGTTGTTGTTTGTTTAGCTGTTTTTAACTCTGCATGCCACATAGAATACTTTGTATATAGGCAGGTTATAAATTGAACAAACAAACAAACAAAGTGTGCATGTGGAGTAGTTGGGAGTGCACACAAATAATAAAAACCCAAAATGCATGTGAGAAACTGGCTCATGGTTAAGGGGACAGGTGAACAGCTTTAAGCTTTTAAAGACCTAGAAGCTTAAAACTCATGCAGGGGCCTCACAGAAATGCAATGTATGGCCTTAAGGAGAGTTAAGGACATAGATGACATGAGAAGTATCCTAAGAGCAAAATGAGTTTAGCAGGAAAAGTGACTGGAAAGATTTCACGGAAGAAGATCAAAATGTTTTGCTGTATTGTGCAAAAAAATAATTTGACTGTAGAGGGAAGTAACTTAATAGTGAAGACTTGTATTTAAGTACTATCCTGGTAGAATTATATGCTAGTGAGTGAGTGGGACAGAGCCCTACCTCTCCACTAAGAGGAAACCTTGCAAATTGCACACAGAAAGCAGCTGAGCTGCCAAAGGGTAGAAGTCCTGTCCTCCACATCCAGTAAAAGAATGCAGTGAGCTGCTGCACACCAGTATATATATTTTTTTGTAGACTAGTAACTTCTGAGGCCTTATTTCCAAGGCTGAGATAGTTCAAATACTGCCTGCCAATTTTGGACAATATTGGCAGGCAATATTTGTGATATATATATATATATATATATATATATATATATATATATCTCACCCTTGAGAGAACCTACCCTCCCTCCCTCGGTGTGTATGTGTGTGTGCATGTGGCTAATGCTCATAAATCACTGCGTGAATAAACGAAGTCATTGTTGAGGATTTGGGGAATATAGTCCAATGTGTTGCCTAGATTCTGGGAACTGAGTGCTGCTTGCTGCAAAGGCAAAATTGTCATGTATGAAACAGTCCTGAGAGCTAGCCTTGTTGGCAGTATTTCCAGATGATATCCCAATTTATGTTCAAAAACTTGGGGATTGAGAAACTTTTGTTACAACTGCAACCATCATTTATCTAGCTGCAAGATAAAAGGCACGTATTTTCATCTATGGTGGTCTTGCTCATACATACAAAGATTCTGGAGATCACTACATAGAGAAATAATGATTATTACTAGAGAAACAACTGTATATGATCCAGAAATGTTGTTATTATCAATATATAATGGACTTAAAACTGGATTGAAACGCAAAGATTTAATATTTACTGACAGCTGCTCGATGGACAATTACTCAACAGTGGAAAATTTGGACAATTTGAACTTATCAGCATGGTATTATAATATTTGGTTTGTGGCAATCTCTGAGAAAATAACATATGATTTATTTCAAATCCAAGGAAAATCTGAATCAACATAGTTTGAAGCTATATGGGGGAGATTCATTCAGTATGCATCACAACCGGAAGTACAACAATGTATGGCTGCTTCAGCTCAGAGTATATGGACATTTTAATGATAGATGAAGGAATACAGCACATTTAAAATTTAGTTTAATTGGTTATTTTTATTATTTCTTCTTTCCTTGTTTCTTTTCTTTTTTCTTTTGTTCTCTTTTCTTCTTTGTTTAAATTTCGTTTTCCTATTAACTTTAATATCAACCAACCTTTCTTTTTTTTTCTTTTTACATTATATATAATGATATAACTGTTGGCTTGGTAATATTTTGTAAGGGATGGGTTATACTTATTACTATTTTATTATTATTTCTTTGTATCACTTTAAATAAAAAAATATGTATCTAGATCATAATGATTTCTTTTTAATGTCTACAGGATGTGTTGTTGGCCATCCTAGTAGCATCTGGAGATGCATATTTCATATGGGAATGATGGGCAAAATTCAGCTGAATTTTTGTCCAAATAATTTTTAGAGTGGAAAATATTTTCATGTGTTAAATGATAGCCACACCACTTTGGATAATGGAGAAGGAGAATATACTGTGAACTAACACTTGCACTTGGAAACTGCATGTGGAATGTGCCTTCATGGTGTCATGGAAGCAGTGATTCATAGCAGACACACAGGGGAGGCATTGCAGGTTAAACAGGAAAGTTTCAATGCTAGTGAATGCCTACTGGATCCATCTGTGTACTTTCTGGAATGCCCTGATATGCCTCTT
This sequence comes from Anniella stebbinsi, assembly GCA_029215795.1. Taxonomy (NCBI): domain Eukaryota; kingdom Metazoa; phylum Chordata; class Lepidosauria; order Squamata; family Anniellidae; genus Anniella; species Anniella stebbinsi. Next base: position 56,537,778 of record JARDYH010000003.1, read on the forward strand.
TATGTCAGATACAGTAACTAAGGCTGCAATCCTAAATGCAAATACTAACTAGTAAGCCCCATTGAACATAGTAGGAATTACTTCGAAGTAAACATGCACAGGAGTACGCTACATGTATAGCTAAAATAACAAGGTAAAGCAAAGTACCATGAATACAATCCAGCAAAGAGTAGTTTTGACTACTTCCCACTGAAATCAACGGAACTTAAATTAGTTGTGAGGCTATCCCACTCTGTTGCTTTAGACGAAACATTTTTGCTGAGTGGTCAGTCATATTATTGTGATTTGATCATTGGAGGAAACTACTACGGCAGGTGGGTGATTCTTATTCACTTCTGAAATTGAAAGCCTAGGCCCTAGAGCAGGGCTGGGCAACTTGTGGCCATCCAGATGTTTTGGCTACAACTCCCAGCATCCCTCACCATTGACTATGCTGGCTAGTACTGATGGGAGTTGTAGGGCCACAACTTGCCTACTCCTTCCCTTGAATCTAGGGGCATGCACATTCCAGGGCTTGTGATAATTCATTTTTACAGATGAGTTCTACAAAAGCAGCCGTGTTACTCTTAAAAGCAGAAAATACTGCACACTGTACAGACTGTAAATTAGGACCCAGCTAGACATGATGTTAAAAGTGTGAGTGTGTGGGGATATTTTATCAGAATCGCAACACGGGGGCAAGGATTAACCTCCTTTAATCCAAATACCTCTCTTCTTTGGCTGCTATTTGAAAGAACCTCTCACTCCCCTGACACATTAAATACAATACTTTAACATTGTTATCTTTTCAGTGCCAGGTCAAGAATTTCCTCTTCTCCCAGACATTTAACAGCACATTATGAGGGTTGTGTTGTTGTTGTGCTTTGACCTAGAATTGTTGTTTTAAAGGATATTGTAATTATAACTTGTTTTTATGCTTTTTATGGTTTTAAATTTTGTATATCGGTGTTTTTAATGTTCAATGTTTTTAATTTTTCTAAACCGCCCAGAGAGCTTCAGCTATGGGGTGGTATATAAATGGAATAAAATAAATAAATAAAATAAATAAATAATCTGGTAAGTAAACTTTAGGAATGCTGTAGTGAATCCCATATCAGACAACACAACTGCTTTCTCAGAGTTTCACAGTGGCCCAGTTCCTATATACAGGAGTAGCTACTGCTTTTTCATAGTTGGGACCCCATGCCAAAGCAATAATAACTGGAAGCTGGAACCATCTGGCATTGGCATGGAAATTAACCAAATCCACACAACAAATACAGGGCCCTATTTGAGACAGTACTCTTGCAGGGTGGGATTTTGACCTACAGAAGTGGCAATTCTGCCACACAGAAAGCCGGTACAAGCAAGATTTGATCACATTACCATTTTTGCTTCCTGTGGATGATTACAGCACTATTGAATTACAGGGTGAGTTGGCAATTACAGAGTTTTGTCTTAGTTCATAGTGTCAGACTAGATGACTTTGAGAATCCTCTGGTAGCCCCTTGATTGTTCTGAATTGTTTGAACAAAGAACTGAGGTGAGTTTGTCTCACTTCAGTTTCCCTTTATCCTCTTGATTCCCAGAATTTAGGGCATTACAGTTCTATTTTCACTGAAGTTCTTTCAATTATATTATAAAATGGGGAATCAAGAATCCTTGTGAAACCACAAAAATGGTCAATTCATTATTTTAATGGCCAGCAAAAATAGAAAAAAATATTTTCCATTATCACTAGAGGCTGTGTGTTAAAGTTCCATATGACCTCCAAATTTGGATGAAATTCAGTGGGTAATTCATAAATCTGATAGATCATATGCCAAGGCTAAAAGTGCAGACAGCTTGTCAGGATAATACAATTTAATATAGTGGTTTGGCTGAATACCAATGCCACAATCTTTTTTTTTCTTTTAAAAAGAATTCTAATTAATCCACTCCCATAACCAGAAGCAGAAGATCTGTTATTTCTTCCAAAACAAACTTGATCTGCACTGAGACCCACCTAACATGTAGCTAAATTCATAATAGGTACAATCAGTAGGCTACAGCCAATTGGCTATTTTGCCCACCATCGAGTATGGAACAGTTTTGTGCTTATTTTACTGTATTTATAAATATCCACATTACCCTTGCAACAATCCTGTGTGGCTGTGTTTAAATATGTTTTTTTTTTTAAAAAAAGTTAATTATTACAAATATTTTTAGGATGCTCTACAGCCTTGGCTCTCAGAGAAGCTTACAAATAAAAACATAGGGTTGGATCCAGGCAACTGGACTGCCAGAAGTGGATTTCTCTGTCTTTTCCTCCCCATGACAGAGAACGTGTCCCACATGATTTCTGGGGATATCCCCTTTCCCAGCCCACAGCCTACCCTATTCAGCATAGCCTCTGTTTGCACCACAGATTCTTGTTTAGGGTGACCAGATTTTGGAAAGCAAAATCCCGGTCCAAAATGGCCACCCCACCAAAGCAGCCCCCCCGAACATAAAATAAAAAAATTAAAAAGGCCACCTGCCATGCGGCCAACAAGCAGACACCCCGCCACCCCCCACCAGAAACAACCTCCCCCACCAAGCCACCCCCCCAAAAAACCCCCAGCCTGGACCTACTGGGTCCTCCGCTGCCACCGCCGATCTCCTCCACTGCTGCGTGACCCCCTGCAGCCCCCTCACCCTTCTTGCCCTGCTCCTGGGCTCCCTGGAGGTACCTGAGGAACAGCAGTAGCAGGCAAAGGAGGAGGAAGAGCCTGCTTTAAAATGCCTGCGCTGCTCCCCGGCCTCGGCAGGAAACAAGTGCTCAGCATTAGGGAGCGTCAACAAATTCCTTGTCTGGTGGCTAAAGCAGTTAACCACCAGGCAAGGAATTTGTTGATGCTCCCTAACGCTGAGCACTTGTTTCTTGCCGAGGCCGGGGAGCAGCGTGGGCATTTTAGGGCGGGAGGAGAGCTGATCCTTTTCCCGGTTTGCTCCCGCGTCCATCTGTCGGCCCGGATTGCCCCAGTTTTCCCAGTTAGGACTGGGAAATCTAGGGCGATCTGGTCACCCTATGACCTGTTATACTAATGCTGCACATGCAGGAATGCTGACCCTCATTTGAAGTGAGATGTGGAATGCCACACAGGTAAGTTTCCCCCCTTTTTCTTCTGATATGCTTAGTATCACATTTATATTGGGTCTGAGGGAAATTAGACTGAGAGCCAATTATTTGGCTAAGGTCACCAAGTAAGCCTCATGGCCAACATTTTATCCACTGCAACACACAGTTCTTACACCCACACATTCTCTCCCCCATATGGTTGGCCCCATATATTACTAGCTGTACCAGTATGCAACAGGTAACTTTCTTATATCCCAGTTTGATATTAGGAAGGCAAATAAACCACCCATGCTCAAGAATGCTAACTTCTCTTGAACTAGCACTTCTTGTTTTTTTTTCTTTCATTAATTTATTTCAAGCACATTTATTTAAAATTGTGAGAGTTGTACCAGCACCACAGCCAGATTAACCATAAGGCTAAGGGGGCTGCAGCCTCCAGCTCATTATCTGAGGGAACCCACTGGCTAGCCCAGATTCCCAGCTTTCAGAAAAATAAAAGAGCAAGTCTCTAGTCCTTGAAGAACCCAGGATATGAGAGAAAATGTTAAGGCACATTCCAACATTTTATGAGAAATAGATAGTGATTTTGTCTCATTGTTTTATGAATAATGATCCTTCCACCATCTTTTAGTGTGCTTAGCCAATGAGCGAAATCACAGTGATGATCAACATTTAGCCACAGAGATAAGTGTAGAGTGACCACTTAACTGCAGAATGGGGCCCACTACATATGGTTAGCCCAGGCCTTGATTCAGGTATGACTAGCGCTCTAAGAAACCACACCACAGTATAGAGTACTTTGAAAGCATTCAGTGACCTAGTATGCACAATGAAACAACCCACGGTTTGTTAACTATGGGTGTTTGTCAGAGTGAGCAAGTATTCTGGCTCCCGCCCTCTCACTCACTTCCAGTGCATTAAATAACCCAAGGAGAACATGTCATGGAGAACAACACACATTGTTTAGTGCACCAGAAGCAGATAAGCTGCTGGAAGCCAACATACTCACATGTTTCCATGTGCTTACAAACAGCCCATGGTTAACAAACAGTGGGTTGTTTCTAGAGATGTATGGATTTTGTTAAATTTGTCCCATGCATGTTCTGTGTATAGTACAGTGTCATTCATTCCTCCCTTATGTGGAAAAATACATAAATAATTCCGTTAGAAAGTTCAAAACAATTTACATAATTTACATTACTATGTAATATTTAGCATATTGTCCCTCATTCCATTCAACTTTTCCCCATGTATATTTTCAAACATAGCATACGTTTCAGGAGAAACTTGCATATTTTCTTGCAAATAAATTTTGTGTACATTTCTGGAAAGTAAAAAAAAACAAACAAAAAAGATCTGAAAGTCCATGGACTTTGTGTGGCCTGGGGAGGCCAGTCTGGCAGCAGATCCTGCAGTTCAGATTTTTAGAAATCCGAACTTATTTGTCCATCTCAAATTTCTCCAGCATCCCTAGTTGTTTCATTGTGCATGCTGGGTAACTCTTATCAGCCTTTCGAAGTTAGACATAGTAGTGCCACTACAATCTGAAGACTCAATAACTCTCCCTATAATTCAACCGAAAAGTGTTACATTTTAGTAATATGTTCTGAATTTTTGTTTTAGAGACTTATAGTTCCAGGGCTCAAAAAATAAATACCTAAAAACATCTTTAGAAGTATGCTTACTAACTGGAAAGTGACTTACTAGGTGCAAATAATGTCCTTTTTGATTGTTTTAGATATTCCCTAGGTTGAGGCAAGACTGAATGACCATGCTACCCATCCAGTTCAAGACTGGTAGCTGCTATCACTCTCAGAATTGCCACACTCCCAGAGGTAACTGGCTGATTTGGTTCTGAGTTTGCCTTGGTTACATACTTCTCCTTGCCCCAACTTCATCTCCAGAAGGATGAAGACAGGGATCCAATATTAATGCAGTAAGTTTTTTGGCCTCCATCTTTTACCTTCCTCTCCCCAGTCTGGTGGTGCTCAGGGTTGCAACAAATTGTGATTCTTGATTTTGGCTATGAGGATGGGACATTGCTCACAATAATACCCATTTAAATAACAAAAATTGCACTTGAAGCTGTAAAGCCAGAATGAAATTTATTTTTCCTAGGCTTTAAAATGGGGAGGATGTCTTGTTATCTCTAGTATTTCTAGAATACAAAGGATATACAGTTATGCTGATAAAACCATCAGGATTGAAATGAAGTCCTAAATTCAGTACTTACAGTTCTTTCAGGTTTCTGAGTGCTCTGACAGAGGTAGGGAATTCATCCAGGTTATTGTAATTCAGATCTCTGGATTAAAAACACCAACCAGATATTAGATATCATTGAATGAATTATATGAATTATATAGTATATGCTCATATTTTCAAAGAATTTTTTTATATGCATTATATTTTAGAGGTTTATAAATTGCTGCCTGCATTGTATTTTAAGGTCTATGCATTTATAGAACTTCAGGATCATGATGTGTTTGTAGATATTTCTAACTACTTCATTTTCCTAGATTATTATTATATTCTGTTTAGTGAATCTATCCCAATGAAATAAACACTTCTTTTACTGAGCAGACCAGAGTGAAAGCTATCATCCTTAAAATTCATTTCAATGTCTTCAATTGCTCTTAAAGAAAAAGAAAAAATCCAATTGCAATGATATTTTTAGAAAAGGTAAACCAAACCAAGAATGCTGTTGTAGGCACTGCCACCTGTTGCAGATAAATATCATATACATTAAAATCTGTATAAGCAAATATGAACAAATTGACAGTTTAATCTAAGCAAAAATATGTCAAAATTGATAATAATTTAAGAATGTGCAAGGATCACCCACTGACAGATAATAAGTACTCCCTTCAAATACCACTGTAATGTTGCATTGTCCACTCAACAGAAAAGTCAAATAAATAATTTAAAGTTTACTTGTATAAAGTCATCATAAATTATCACCCTGAGCCTGTAATAATCTCTAAAGCATGTTTGGCTTTTTTATTTTTGCAGAATGTCAGTGAAAACACTGAAAACAAAGCATAACAAATAAAAGGTCAACTCACAAAGTCTCTAGGCTGTGGAGACCATCAAAGCATTTCTTTCCCAGGGAGTAGATTCTATTGTTATGGAGATGCCTGCAGTAGAATGTTAAGAACACAAGTAAAAAAACATACTACTCACAGAAAACTCCAAGAAAACATTTTGATGGTTAAATCTAAAGAAAGTCATTTGTTTCCATGCAGCTGTGATTATATGCAAGTCAGGTTTTCACAAGAGTATAGATGGGAGGGAATGTTTTCTACCTGTCGCTTAGCCCTTTGTATGGGCTTTCACTTAAAACTGCCCAGATTAGCAATTCTTAGTTTCCCTCCCTAAATGTCTACGTGCTCTAGTTCTAACTTTATTTACCTCTCTGCTCTTCACATATAACTAATTCCATTATTGCTCCTTATTCTCTTTTCTCCCCTCAGCATGCATTATTTTAGAAATGTGATGTGTTCTAAAGTTTCTTTTACAAATCACAAACTTAACTAACATAGTCAGAGTACACAAAGAATTATACTGCCCTATATACTAAAAGGACAGTAAGGCAGTGTAAAACAATTTAAAATAATATAACTCTAAAAGAATGCAAACATGAGCATTAAAAATGGTAAAACATTAAACTATACATTTTAAAAGGCTAAATTGAAAAGATGCAACTTTAACCTTTTCTAAAAGCCAAGGGAGTGGGGACCAATCATAGTTCTTGAGGGAACGCATTCCAACTTTGGGAACCACACAGGAGAAAGCCCTTTCATGTATGCCCAACAAATGAGCCTCTGTGGATAATGGCATCCTTAAAAGCCCCTCTCCTGCAGATCTTAATAGGTTCATAGCGAGACAAGCATGGGGAGGTGAGTAACACGTATGTAAGCCTAAAAGTAAAAAGTAAATTGATCAACTATATTTTTTGCTATAGTACAGTTTTCCATAGTTGAAACTGACATCTAACTGGGCTCCAAGGCCTGCACTGTTTTTATACGTGTCAGGCTCACCTGCCTACTGCTGGATTGTAACTATGATTACACACCCTTAAGCTATCCTGAGCCAGCTCTCCCAGGCTTTGTTGGTGTTTTTTCTTTCTTGCCTCTGCCCCCAACTGGAAACGTGGTTGCGTTAGAAATTTTGCTTTTGTGCAACCATAATACACGTGTGTGTGTGTTTATTAGAATCCAAAAGAGAAGTATGCAGTTCTGCAAATCATACCCACCACAACCTAGATGGAAAATAGGCCTGCCTCCCAAATTAATGTTTAAGCAATTTCTCCCCAAACTTCATAGCCAAAAGCTAGTATTACATTTACATTTTTATTGACAGTAGGCCCAGTTTTTCTCCCATTGAAAACGGTATCAGATTTCCCTTTGACCTGAAGGTTTATATAACTTGATGCACTAATAATGATACAGACTAAACTGCAAGGTAACAGAGCACAGGACAGTAGAGCACAGCCTATTTTCAGACAGGTTTGTGACCAAAGGTTAATAAAGAAAAATCCTTCCAAAACACTCAAAAGGAAAATGATGAGAACAGATACCATATTTGGGTACATATGACTCAACAAAAATGTTATTTCATGTCATATCTATCTATCTATCTATCTATCATCTATCTATCTATCATCTATCTATCTATCTATCATCTCTCTCTCACTCTCATCTATCTATCTCTACATACCTACCTACCTACCTACCTACCTACTAATATTAGCTGCCTCTGATTGTTCCAGCTCTTTTTATGCTATTGGCTGGTGAAAATAGTTCATCTCCCTGCCAATGGCTTAGCCAAAGGAGCTGGGCAACCTTGGGTTACTCAACTGAGTGTAAAAGCAAAGGAGCCAACACACACGCCCAGCGCAGCTCGGGCGGTGGTGGCCGTTGCAGGTGGGGGTGGGGAGACGAGACGTGGAGGCCTCTCATTGGCTGGCCTCTGATCAGGCCACCAGGGGAGGGGAGGAGGCTTGAGAGCCTATTTACCGGCTGGAGCCCCTCCCCTCTCCCTCTTCTCGGCGCGGCTCGGACAGGTACGGAGCGTGGTCCACGCTCCCAGCAGGCCCACGTGGAGCTCCGGAGAAGAGAGGCGGCGAGTCAGCAGCGGCGGCGGCCCCGTCGGAGCGTGGGGCGTGGAGCGGAGCGGAGAGGAGGCGGCCTCAGAAGCGGCGGCATCGCCTCCAAAGCACAGGGCTTGTTCAAGCGGGGCGGGGAAGCTGTGAGGTGTGACGGGAGGAACGCGGCTGCGGCGCTGGAGCTGCTTTGGCAGTGGTGCTTAGCCCCCCTTTCGGGTTCTAAGGGGCTGCTTAACATCAGCGACTCTTCAACACTGGCCCCTTTTTTCAACCGCCCCCCCTCCTCTGAAGCCGCAGAACGCGCGGCTGCCTCAGCTCTTTTCAGGGCTGCTGGGCACAGGCGCGGAGCTGCTTAAGGTCAAGCGGCCCAAAGTTTTTTCGGAGGGGAAGGACCGGACGGTTCTGCCCATAAGGCCCCGGTGGGTGGGTCAAGCCTGGGCTCTCGTTCCTGGGTGGTTAGGGGGTGGAACACCCCCCCCCGTTACGCCTAGGGGGAGCAGAGTTCTCTTAGCTCGGGCAGTTGAAAGTAAAAAAAAAAAAGTTACTCCACACTTCCTTCGCATCAATAGTAGGTGGATGATTGTTGGGCCCAGCTTCATCCCACATAATATTTATTGGGATGCCCGGGGCGGGTCTCCGCCAGTGTTCTTTTGGTCCTATAAATATTCATAATGCCACCCAAAAAAGGGGTTGGGGGCAAAAAAGGAAAGGGCAGGGCACCACCTACCACCGCAAAGCGCCATAGGGCCAGAGCGAAGTCCTCCTTGGATGACGAGGACAGCCCCGAGATTGCTGCTATCTTAGCGAGATTACAGGCCGTGGAGAAAGAAAAAGGAATTGTGCCACTCAATACAATGTTGTAGAGCCAGCTAAGACAAAACAACGTCCTTTTACTAGGAAACGGAAGCATGATCACTTATGGTCTTCAGTTTCAGCTAGGCTCGAGGTAATCGAGGCTTCATCAACTCCAGACACTCAAACGCCTACAAGCAACATACAGCAGTCGAGCCAGGCTATTAGCGCAGCTGATCCTGCTCCGACGCAGCAGGCTGCGGTGGCGTCAGTTCTGGCAGCGGGGCCAGTTCTACAGGGACAAACGTCGATTCGGCCACAAGGTGAGACAATGCAGAACACACATCCCAATCAGTTACACACATGGGGAGGGCTGAACCCTTGGAATTGGTTCCCATGGTGGTCTGGTCCTGCCTGGCATGCTACGCCGGGTACAGGAGGATTTGTACAAGCGGGAGGGGCAATGCAGACATCATCTTTTGGAAATGCGGCGGCGCAGGCCACCTCATCTGGCACTCCCGATAATGATGGTCAGATGGGTGGTCAGGGGGGGGGTCCCCCGTTGTTGCTTTGGGGACTGTCACAGCTCCCCCGCCCATTCAATCACAGGCAGCAGGCCCGGTTCTGGGCACAGCTAATCCCGGGGTTGTGGTCAGTACCCCCTCCATTCAGCCAGCCATTGAGGCAACTCCACAGGTGTCAAATGCGGCTGCTGCGTGCGCTGCAGTATGGCAAGGGCCTGCTGGCATCGTTAACATGGGAGTCACAGCAGCAGCATCAAGTAGCACTGACCCGTATGCGGGAGTAGAGCAGAGTGCCATCCCAACAGGCAGTATTGGGACCCCTTTGGGTTATCACCTGCTCCCCGCCACAAAGGAGAAAATATTGAGAGGGGAATTTGTAGATGTGTTTTCCTTGCTCTTCCGGGAATCGGAAAACAAGGAAAAGGAAAAGTCCAGGGATAAAGACTCTGAACGAAACAGGAAGAAGAAAGTGGCCAGAACCTGGGCCAACTGGCTTCCAGGTTTCCTAATTTATATGGGCATAGTGCAGCAACATTTTCCAGAACGGGGCTATATTTTGACTAAGTACCTGGATATGATCTATAGAGCATATACAGAGTATGAAGTGGGTGCCTGGTTAGCATATGATGAATCATTTCGTATGCGATCAGCATTCGATCATTCCTTAAGATGGGATGTGAAGGACCACAACCTGTGGCTTCAATTTATGATGCCAGCTAGGCCGGGGTTCGGGGAGAGGTCGGATAGCGGCCATATATTGGCCAAAGGACAGCCTGCCTCCTCAGCAAAAGGGAGCGCAAGGCAGGGGGTTCAATCCCGCTTGCCCTGCTGGGAATTTAGTTCAAGAGGGACATGTGCCCGTCCACAGTGCAAATATAGGCATGAATGCCCCATATGCAACGGTCCACACCCAGCCACAAACTGCTTTAAAGCAAAAGGCGGAAGAGGTTATAGCAGGGATAACCAAGGGAGTAGAAAACCAGGCAGGCCACAACCCCCTCCCAAAGGGCCCCAGCCCAATCAAAATTGATTCACTGCTGCGGCTTTTGAGGCAGTATCCATGCAAGAAGGATGCTGACTACCTGAGGAAGGGGTTTCTGGAGGGCTTTCGTATTCCGTTCACGGGCCCACGGGTGTCTTCATCAGCGAAGAACCAGAAATCAGTTGCTCTTATGGAGCAACTGGTGCGTGACAAAATAGATAAAGAGGTGGAAGTAGGCAGGGTCGTGGGACCATTTGAGGTCCCGCCGATACCCAATTTGCGAGTTTCTCCTTTGGGCATAGTCCCAAAGAAGACATCAGGAGAGTTTAGGCTTATACACAATTTATCTTCTCCAAAAGGTGAGTTCGTCAATGATGCAATACCGGAACACTTATGTTCTGTCCAGTATGCATCATTTGATGCGGCGGTCCAAATGGTGTGCAGGAATGGTGTAGGAGCGCTTATGGGCAAATGCGATATCAAATCTGCATTCCGCTTATTGCCCATTAACCCGTTAGATTTTGATCTTTTAGGATTCAAGTTTCAGGGCCAGTTTTATGTAGATAGAGCTCTACCAATGGGTTGCTCGATTTCGTGCGCTATGTTTGAGAAATTTAGTTCATTTCTTGAGTGGGCGGTCCAATATCGCACAGGCGCTGTTGACTCCGCCCACTACCTGGATGATTTTTTATTCGGGGGCCCCCGGACTCCACGCATTGCGCTCACCTGATGGCTGAGTTTGGCGTTCTTGCGGAGGAATTGGGGGTTCCACTAGCGCACAAAAAGACGGAAGGCCCTGTTACGCTTATAAAATATTTAGGTATAGAATTAGATTCAGTCAGGCAATGTTTATTTATTTATTTATTTATTACATTTGTATACCGCCCCATAGCCGAAGCTCTCTGGGTGGTTTACATAGGATTAAAAACAAATAAAAACAATATACAAAAATTAAAACAACAAAAACATACAACATATACACAATCTATACATTTAAAAACCACATCAACACTTCAAAAACTACAAAAACAAAACAAAACAAACCCAGGCTCCTCAGATATTGCCAAATGCCTGAGAGAAGAGGAAAGTCTTGACCTGGCGCCGAAAAGATAACAATGTTGGCGCCAGGCGGGCCCCGTTGGGGAGATCATTCCACAATTGGGGAGCCACCACAGAGAAGGCCCTCTCTCTTGTTGCTGACCTCCGAGCCTCCCTCGGAGGAGGCACTCGGAGGAGGGCCTTAGATGTTCGGGTAGGTTCATGTCGGGAAAGGCGTTCCATCAGGTATTGTGGTCCCAAGCCGTGTAAGGCTTTATAGGTTAAAACCAGCACCTTGAACCGGGCTCGGAAACATACAGGCAGCCAATGCAAGCGGGCCAGAGTAGGTCTTATATGTTCGAACCTACTGGTTCCAGTTATCAGTCTGGCCGCTGCATTTTGCACAAGCTGCAGCTTCCGAACCACCCTCAAAGGCAGCCCCACGTAGAGTGCATTGCAGTAATCTAACTTGGAGGTTACCAGAGCATGGACAACTGAAGCCAGGTTATCCCTGTCCAGATAGGGATGTAGCTGGGCCACCAACTGAAGTTGGTAGAAGGCACTCCGTGCCACTGAGGCCACCTGCGCTTCAAGTGACAGAGATGGTTCTAGGAGAACCCCCAAGCTACGAACCCGCTCCTTCAAGGGGAGTGCAACCCCATCCAGAACAGGTTGAACACCCTCCATCCGGTCAGCGGAACCACCCACTAACAACGTCTCAGTCTTGTCTGGATTGAGTTTCAGTTTATTAGCCCTCATCCAGTCCATTGTCGCAGCCAGGCACTGGTTCAGCACATCCACAGCCTCATCTGATGAAGATGAAAAGGAGAAATAGAGCTGCGTGTCATCAGCGTACTGATGACAACGCACTCCAAAACTCTGGATGACTGCACTCAACGGTTTCATGTAGATATTGAACAGCATGGGGGACAGAACTGACCCCTGCAGAGCCCCATACTGGAGAATCCACGGGGCCGAGCAATGTTCCCCAAGCACCACCTTCTGGAACCGACCCCCCAAGTAGGAGCGGAACCACTGCAATGCAGTGCCTCCCACTCCCAACTCAGCCAGTCGTCCCAGAAGGATACCATGGTCGATGGTATCGAAAGCCGCTGAGAGATCAAGGAGAATCAACAGAGTCACACTCCCCCTGTCTTTCTCCCGACATAGGTCATCATACAGGGCGACCAAGGCTGTTTCCGTACCAAAACCAGGCCTGAAACCCGACTGAAATGGATCCAGATAATCAGTCTCATCCAAGAGTGTCTGGAGCTGGCTCGCAACCACCCGCTCCAGGACCTTGCCCAGGAATGGAACATTTGCTACTGGCCTGTAGTTATTAAGATTTTCAGGGTCCAGGGAAGATTTCTTTAGGAGTGGTCTCACTGCCGCCTCTTTCAGGAGGCCTGGGACCACTCCCTCTTGCAAAGAGGCATTAATCACTTCCCTGGCCCAGCCAGTTGTTCCATCCCTGCTAGCTTTTATTAGCCAAGAGGGGCAAGGATCCAATATGGAAGTGGTTGCACGAACCTGTCCAAGCACCTTGTCAACATCCTCGAGTTGCACCAACTGAAACTCATCCAAGAAAACAGGACAAGCCTGTGCTCTGGATACCTCACTAGATTCATCTGCTATAACACTGGAGTCTAAGTCCTGACAGATGCCAGAGATTTTATTCTGGAAGTGCCCAGCAAATGTATTACAGCGGGCCTCAGATGGTTCTACCATGTCCTTGGGGCCAGCATGTAAAAGCCCCCGGACAACTCTGAAAAGCTCCGCTGGGTGGCAAGTTGATGATTGAATAGTGGCAGCAAAGTATTGTTTTTTTGCTGCCCTCACTACCCCTGAATACAGCTTACCATAAGCACTTACCAGTGTTTGATTGCATCCATTAAGAGTTCGTCTCCATCTGCCCTCAAGCCGTCTCCTATTTTGTTTCATCACTCTCAGCTCTGGGGTATACCACAGAGCCGTTCGAGCTCTACACAGGAGAGGGCGCTCAGGAGCAATCGTGTCAACTGCCCGGGTCATTTCTGCATTCCACAGATCAACCAGGGTTTCGACAGGAGAGCCAGCCCTATTAGCCGGAAAACTCCCCAGAGCCCTCTGGAAACCATCTGGATCCATTAGCCTCCGGGGGCGGACCATCTTAATGGGTCCCCCACCCTTGCAGAGGGGAAAAGCCGCTGTAAGTCTAAACCTCAGCAGGTGGTGATCTGACCATGACAGAGGGGTTGATGTAAAGTCCCCCACTTTCAGATCCCCATCTCCATGTCCAGTTGAAAAAACCAGGTCTAGAGTGTGCCCTGCTACATGCGTTGGGCCGATGGTATATTGGGACAGTCCCGTGGTTGTCATGGAGACCATGAAATCCTGAGCTGCCCCAGATAAAGTGCCCTCGGCATGAATGTTGACATCCCCCAGAACCAAGAGTCTGGGGGACCTCAACAGTACACCAGAGACCACCTCTGTCAGCTCAGCTAGGGAGTCTGTTGAGCAGCGGGGTGGGCGGTACACCAACAGAATCCCTAATCTGTCCCGTTGGCCCAACACAAGGTGCAAACACTCCAGACCAGTAGTCGCATGGACAGGGAGCCTACAGAGGGGGATGGAATTCCTATAGACCACAGCAACCCCCCCCCTCCCCGGCCCTCAAGTCTACCCTGATGCTGAACCAAGTACCCCGGTGGGCATAACTGGGAGAGACTAACTCCTCCCTGCTCTCCCACCCAGGTCTCGGTTATACATGCCAGATCGGCTGCCTCATCCACAATTAAGTCGTGGATGAGGGAGATCTTATTATGCACTGATCTGGCATTTAAAAGCAGCACCCGGAGGCCTGAGGGCTGGCTGATAAGGCAACCAACAAGCCTGTGGGTGTGAGGGGGACCGGAACAAGGCACAGCCATTAACTGTCTGGGCCTTGTTTCCCTAACCTGGCAAGTCCTCCTCACAACGCCATATCTCCCTCTACCCGTCACTACCCTAATTGTGCTCCCCTCAGATCCCCCAACCTGGCCCTGTATCCTCCCTCCCAGGCACATAGCTCAAGCCTGGGGAAAGGGGAAAAAACAAACAAACAAACAAACAAACAAACAAACACCAAAGACAAAAACAAAAAGCCAGCAGGCAGGCGGGCGCACTCCTCTCCTCCTCTGGCAGCAAGTCTCCCTCTCCTGCAGGTTGATGGCTTTCCCAGGCCCCTTCAGCCAGCAGCTTAAATATCCCTCCCAGGAAGGGAGGGGGACTGATGTAATTGTCCACAGCAGCTGGCTCAGTACCTAGGAGCCTGGTCCTGCAGGGAGTGGCAGTCTGCCAGGCTGAAATCCTCTGGAGGGTGGTGGTGGTGGTGGCAGCAGCAGCGAAGACCAGGAGGCAGGCAGGCAGGCAGGCGGGCACACTCCTCTCCTCCCCTGGCAGCAGGCCTCCTTCTCCTGCAGGTTTGTGGCTTTCCCAGGCCCCTTTAGCCAGCAGCTTAAATATCCCTCCCAGGAAGGGAGGGGGACTGATGTAATTGTCCACAGCAGCTGGCTCAGTACCTAGGAGCCTGGTCCTGCAGGGAGTGGCAGTCTGCCAGGCTGAAATCCTCTGGAGGGTGGTGGTGGTGGTGGCAGCAGCAGCGAAGACCAGGAGGCAGGCAGGCAGGCGGGCACACTCCTCTCCTCCCCTGGCAGCAGGCCTCCTTCTCCTGCAGGTTGATGTTGTAGGCTGCCAATGGATAAGCTTACGGCATTGAGAGATCGGCTGTTACTTGTTCTGGGCAAGAAAAAGGTTACCTTGCTGCAGCTTCCACCTTTGCAACTCCATGCAAGGAGTTTCCCGGCCACATCATCGCGTTAGAATTACTCAGTGGCTAGTTTTTCTACAGGAATTTAACGGAGTTGCATTCTGGCGTAAGGAACTCCTCTTGCATACTGAATTGCAGATCAATTCGGATGTGTCTGGGGCCTTAGGTTTTGGGCTAATTTGGCAGGATTGCTGGTGTGCTTGGCCTTGGCCTCAGGAATGGCGAGCATCCGGCATATGTAGGGATCTTACCTTCCTGGAATTCTTCCCGATATATGTGGCTGTGCATTTGTGGAAGGAAGAATTGGCCAATGCAGTGGTGCATTTTTGGTGTGACAATCAGGCCACGGTCCAGGTCATCAATACACTTTCAGCCCATAACCTTAGGGTTGTGGGGTTGTTAAGGACATTTACACTACATTGTCTTCGGCATAACATTCTGTTCAGAGCCCGGCATGTTCCGGGGCTTGATAACAGCATTGCCGATGCTTTATCGCGTCAGCAGGTCAGACGGTTTCGGGAACTCGCTCCATGGGCAAGGCGGAGCCCGGAGGTCATGCCGGAGACCTTGTGGGAGATTGGCGGACTGATATAGAAACCGCAGTTTGGCACTCCATAGCTCCTAGTACCAGAACATCCTATCAAAAGGCAAGTAGGGAGATTTACGATTTTAGGGAGCTTAGGCAGCTGCCACAGGATTGGCCCATACCAGTCAACCACATCTTACAGTTTTGCGTTTCAGAGCATAAAAAGGGGTTGGCAGCTAGGACTATCAGAGGTAAGGTGGCGGCTTTAGCATTTTGCTCTAAACTCCGTGGAGTTTCCGACGCCACGGGAGATTTTAGGGTATGCCGGGCTATACAGGGATGGGCTAGGTCCTCGCCCCCGGCACCAGATTTTAGGCACCCTTTATCTCCAGAGATTCTTGTCGGCCTCAGGGCCTTATGGCCTTCGCTGTGTTCCTCAGAATTTGAAGCAGTTTTGTTTCACGCGGCAGCGTTAACTGCTTTTTTCGGAGCCTTTCAAATCTCCAAGTTGGTTGAGGCATCCAAGGCAGATTGTTCAGGCAGGGCACTGCAATTGCAGGATTTGCAGTTGTCAGGGCCGCAAATGCAGTTAGCTTTGAGGAAATCTAAGACGGATCAACTAGGAAAAGGTCAAGTAGTGGTGTTATCCCCATCTACTCGAAGCAATTTATGCCCGGTTCAACCCATGGCCGCGTTTATAGCCATGAGAGGGCAAAGCCCTGGAGCGTTGTTTTGCCATCAGGATCTTTCACCTTTGACCAAATTCCACTTCTGGGCCATTACTAAACGTGCTTTGAGGGCCCTTGGCCTTGATGAGTACCAATTTGGTACTCATTCCTTTCGAATATGTGCAGCATCCACAGTGGCGGCTACTGGATTTCCTCAGGACCGCATTCAGGCGGTGGGCAGGTGGCAGTCACCCGCATTCCGAACGTATGTGCGTAAATTGTAATAGATTGTACCATATCTATTGGAGTTAATTCAGTTGCGTTTATTTTTAGATCTCTGGATCGGTCACCCACCATTGAAGGTCTTCATCTGCGGACATAGCTATGTCTTTTGGGCTGCACAGCGGGCATCCCGAGCGAGCGTTGGACCTCAATTGGGTATGAGTGGAGTGGCCAACATCGATTGGTTGGGCGAGCGTGGAATGAGGTGGGAGCAGTTTCTCCCAGCCTTATTCCGGCGGTACACACCTGATAGTTCCCTTCAGGTGCTATTGGTTCGCCTTGGTGGTAACGACCTAGGTCGTTTGCCAGGCAAGGCATTGATAGTTCAAGCCTTAGCCGATTTTTGTCAAATCAGGCAGCGTTGGCCTGGTATTTTGATTGTATGGTCCTGTTTGATACCCAGGATGCAGTGGAGAGGCATCCATAATGTCAGGGCCTTGGACCAATCCCGTAAGAAGGTGAATGGGAAAATGTATCAGGAATTGTCAAAACTAGGCGATTGGAGCATTTTGCATTCAACCATAGTTACAACGCGGAGGGAGTTATATCAGAATGATGGGGTTCATCTTTCGGACCTCAGAAACGATATATTTTTGTTAGATCTGCCGAGGGGGTTGTGTGAAGCCATCTCTTACAGATGGGGGGGGGGAGGCCAATAAGGCTCCCTGTGGCGGGTAGGCGCGGGCATCTTCAACAATAGGGTCGGTAAGCATTCTAAGGCACCAGGCGGTGATTGGTAATACCTGAGGCTCAATACCTGCGAGCCATGCGGCCCAGGTGTTGAGATAAGGGTTACCATTGAGGCCAACCTTTCTCACTCACTCTGATCCAGGCGGACGGAGGGGGAGTGACACCGGGAGGTCTCCCTACCCAAGAGGGGAGGCTAAGGGTTGGCGCGGACTAGGCGCCACCCCTTGGTCCAGAATGACTTGCCCTATACTATCACGGTGTTAGCCGTATAGATCTGAAGATGCCCACTTTCTCCCTTCTGCATATCTATCAATAAATGTGGCCTTGTTTGAAATCCAATACTTATGTCGTCTTGTTATTTCCACCCTCCATTTCCCGCAAATTGGGATCATATTAGAATTTCAGCATGTATGAACTAATTGCCAGCATACCATGGGATTAGAAATGGTATTGTGCTAGGGTGGATTGGTTGAGCTATTTTGTAGCCTTTTGAAAACAAGTATCCCTTGCTACTTATTTTATATGAATCTAATTAATTAATGAAACAGATTTATAGTAGGGATATGCATTGGGTTTGGCCAAAGCCTAAGTCGAACTGGGCCCTTTCAGACCATATCTAGTGCTTCCTGAGGAGAAGTAGACATCTCTCAGAAGTGACCACAATCAAAGGTGCCCAAGGCTTCATTTGCAGTTTGGCTTTGGAAAGGCAGACAGCTTGTCTCTAAGGCCATCATCTTTTGCTTTAGTTTCTCTAAGCCTTGATAAGAGGGAGGGAGTTTGCATGACTGACAGATTCACCTTCTAATCATAGGGTGCATTTTACTAAGGGCTTTCCAATCACCGTGATTTGGGGGAGGGCAAGGAGGGGACAATGAGATGTCCATTTTTTCCAGTGTTACCAGGTTTCACTATGGAAAAGAGCCTTAAACTAGTTTTCAATCAGCACAGCTCTCTAGACCCTGTACCAATCCTTCTGAAATTTTGCAGGTTTCGTGCCAGGAGACAACTCTATGATGGCAGCTGTTTTCATAAATTGCCCAAACATCCACAGGAGAAGGAAGAGGAAACAATTCACTCACCCCCCCTCACAAATTTGAGGACTTGCCTTCCACATAACCAGTCATGTGACAAAGCCACTATATCTTAAAAAATTGCCTTTACAATTATAGCAAATCTCAGGATTAGGCTACAAGCAAAGCTTATTTACCAACAATTTATTTCATATCTCTTTATATGGATGAGAGAAGATATGCTATGTCTTTAAATAAAATGCAAGAATAAAGAAAAGCATGAACATTTACAGCCCAACTTCCTCCACTTAAATGTTAGCATTCAGTTAACATTGTTAACTTATTTTTGGATTTACAAACATTTCACATTTCTGCTATTCCACCTGCTTAAACTACGTTGTCTCTTTCTCTCTCATTAATGTTATATGAAATAAAATACTTCAAGATGCCAACAGCCTAAAGCTTTTGAAAGAGTTTGTTAACTATGATGTTGTATTTTGGAATGCAAGAAAGACTTACAGAACTACTAAACTGGAGAGGTTTCCAAAAGCGTAATCTGGAATGTGGTGTATTTTGTTCAGTGCCA
This sequence comes from Anniella stebbinsi, assembly GCA_029215795.1. NCBI lineage: Eukaryota > Metazoa > Chordata > Lepidosauria > Squamata > Anniellidae > Anniella > Anniella stebbinsi. The sequence goes on from JARDYH010000003.1 coordinate 56,556,846, forward strand.
ATGTCATAGCCTGAAGTGCTGGCAAATTCTGGAAAGCTTGCACTGGGATTCCTGTCAAAGAGTTGTCATCTAGCCACAGGTGTCTGAGTGAAACCAAGCCTCTGAAACAGTTGGGAGGCACGAAGCTGATATGGTTAGCATCCAGACGTCTAAGAGAAACACAAATGTAGAATTTAGATGTTGGAAGAAAAAAAAGTGCAATGTTATGTAAATGAATGGACTTAATAGGAAAAAAGGTGACAAGTTTCTCTAGTTTATAGAGACACCATATCCCATTTCTCTGTCTTGTACTTTCTCTTAAGTTCTGCTTTCTGCAACACACATGCACACACACATATACCAGTTATGTAATCCACATGTGCACTGAGCACAGGGGGGCTCTGGGGGGAAAGGTATCTATCTTTTCCCCTGGGACACTTCCCATATGGCTGTTTGATTGTTATAGCATTTAGCCAGAAGCTGGGATGCTCCTTTCTAGATGGCACCTTATCAATGGCACTTAGGGTCTGTTTACACATGTATGTTCGTCATTTGATTTCTTTGATGATTTGGGGCTTGGTTGCATAAACTGACTCCACGGGGTGATGTTGGTTATCAGCTTTTCTATTGAAAGTACCCACATTGCCTTAGACAGCAAGTTCAATTAGAGGTGTTGATCAATAATGACTTATCTAAACAAGCAAATCATCACTTTTTTATGTAGTCATCATGTATGATCCATCCTTTAAGTAACACATCTGTGGATGTTACAGATCCATAGATCTATGGGCAGATGTTCATGCTCTGCCCTAAAGAACAGCAAGTTAAGAATAATGCACTGAAAGTAACCCAAATCATGCACAAATAAAAGTTGGATTCTGCAACCTGAACTTATCACAGTAAGCGAATTTGATGAGAATCCCTTGCTTAAGACCCCAGTCTTCATATCCCACCACAACAGAATGCATGCAACTCCATTTGTTCATATCCATGCTTTGTTTTTCCAACCCCTCTCTTCTTCCTTCTGTTGTTGCCCCTCTGTGAAAGGTCACATTGTAACTTCCTCGAAAGAAAAACTTCACTTTCTCTGTTCGTGTTGTGAAATACCATATTCGCTGATGACACTATATAAATAAAACAACGGGGATGCATATAAAATGTAGGATTGGTTGTGGATGATCACCTGTATGACTGTATGACTGATATCACAACAACAACAACAACAACAACAAATACAGTTATTCGTTAAACAAAAAACCTACAGTTTACAAAAACAATGTTAAGGCTCTACAGATTCCAACCAAGCACCAAAAAGCAGGGAAATTGGGAGTTAAGGCTCACAAGCCTTAACGCCACATCCTCCCTAAGGAGGCAGAAAGTGCAAGTGAAATTCTCATTCTCCCAAAGCAGATAAACCATGAGGACAGGGTGGAGAATATGATATGTAGAGGTGACTGTGGGGTTGTGGAAAACTGATCACGAACAATTTAGGGCCACCTACTTCTCTTGTTTAGAGCAGCCCTTCCCCAACCTGGTGCCCTCCAAAGGTGTTGGACTACAACTCCCATCATTGCAAGTCAGTATGTCCCATGGTCAGGAATGCTGGGACTTGTCATCTCAAAAATCTAGATATGCAATTTGATATGCAGAGGTGACTGTGGGGTTGTGGGAAATGATGATGAACAACTTAGGACCAGCTACTTCTCATTTCTTAGAGCATCTCCTTATGTTGAGAGTTGCAACCCAACACATCTGACAGGCACCAGGTTGGGGAATGTTGTTCAAGAACAAGGGAAGGCAGAATGTAGATCTCCAGATGTTTTGGAATTCAACTTGTAAAAGCCCCTATCAGCATGGGCAGTTATCAGGAATGCCGCGAGTTGATGTCCAAATCATCAGGATAGATCTATTTTCTGCCCACATCTGTACTAAAGTATGATGTTTTCCAGCATTAAGATATGTGATCAATCAAGGAACTATAAAAGAGCTGCATCACTTTAAATAAACTGTCAAAACCAAATGAAACAACAATGAATGAATCTTGAATACCTAATCCAGATAGCCCTTCAGACATCAACATTAGTTTTCAACACATGGCATAGGATGTCTGTTTCTTGAATATCAGATAAAGGATTTCTCTTACTTGTTCAGCAGTGTGAGATCAAAGACAGAGCTACCACCTAATACTTTCATGCGTAAGTATTATTTTAAAATTAAGTATGAATTGATTTTTGTCTTTCCCATAACACATAACATGGGAGTTACAGTGCAACGCATCTGGAGAGCACCAGGCTGGAGAAGGTTGACTCTATACATGTCTTCTCAGAAGCCAGTGCCACTGAATTCACTAGAGCTTTCTCCCAAGAGGTATAGGATTGCAAACTAATCTCATATGAAAGGTGTTCAAGACAGCCAAACTAAACCTCTTCTGCTCCACTGTTGCTTTGATGAGATGATGTATTGTGCAGGGATTGTGGGGAGTGAACAGTATATTTTTTATAAATACATTTAAAGAAAAAAAACACTGGTTCTTTGAAAGGCAGGATATTGACCAAAAGTTGGAAGTGCCTGGCACATGCTCTGGTTCTAGATCTGTAATGAATAGTGCCCCTTTTGTTATCAAGAGTGCTGCTATATGCGAGATGTGTGTGAGAGAAAAGTATTGGGCAGACCCTGTATTTGGTAAGGGTATGGAACAGCATTCCCCATCCTGCTGCCCTCCATGTGTTTGAGATGACAAGTCCCAGCATTCCTGACCATGGGACATACTGACTTGCAATGATGGGAGTTGTAGTCCAACACCTTTGGAGGGCACCAGGTTGGGGAAGGGCTGCTCTAAACAAAAAAAGAGAAGTAGGTGGCCCTAAGTTGTTCGTGATCAGTTTTCCACAACCCCACAGTCACCTCTGCATATCATATTCTCCACCCTGTCCTCATGGTTTATCTGCTTTGGGAGAATGAGAATTTCACTTGCACTTTCTGCCTCCTTAGGGAGGATGTGGCGTTAAGGCTTGTGAGCCTTAACTCCCAATTTCCCTGCTTTTTGGTGCTTGGTTGGAATCTGTAGAGCCTTAACATTGTTTTTGTAAACCGTAGGTTTTTTGTTTAATGAATTTCATGGCTTTGTGTAATGGATAACTGGATATTATACAGTTGACAACCAAGCCAGCATCAGCCAGAATGTTATACCATTTTGACATCTAATATAAAATCAAAGCTAGTGTTACGTGTTGAACTCACTTTTAACATTAATAAATCAACCAAAATGCTTGCATCTCCCTCATTTTTAAAGATAAAGAGATAAAACCTGGCATCATGGTAGCTCTTAAGTAGGGATATAGCTATGCCAAGTATGAAGCAGATCTGTTCATGCCTTGATTTTTAGGGATGTTTTAAAGTTCAAACAGAAATCTCTTTGGGGTCCAGGACCTTGAGCAGTACAAGTTTAAAAAATGAAATTAAAGATAAAGAGATGAAACTTGGCACCATGGTAGCTCTGAAGTAGGGATTTAGCCATGCCAAGTTGGAAGCAGATCCGTTCATCCCTTGATTTTTAGAAATGTTTAAAACTTCAATTTAATTTTTTTAATTAACTAAATGCTTACAATTCCATCATTTTTAAAGATAAAGTGATGAAACTTGACAGCATGGTAGCTCTTAAGTAGGGATTGAGCCATGTCAAGTTGGAAGCAGATCTGTTTATGCCTTGAGTTTTAGGAATTTTTAAAACTTCAAACCCAATACTCCTCTTTGGGGTCTAGGGCCTTGAGTAGTACATTAAAAAAAGAAAGAAAGAAAGTAAAGATGAAGAGATGAAACTTGGCACCATGGTACCTCTTAAGTAAGGCTTTAGCCATGCCAAGTTGAAAGCAGATTGGTTCATGCCTTGAATTTTAGAAAAAAAATTGAAGTCAAACTTTTAAAAAAAATATCCTAAAAATCAAGGCACGAACCGATCTGCTTCCAACTTGGCATGGCTCAATTCTAGGGTGACCACTAGGGTGTGGCCTAGTGGCTAAAGTGTTGGACTGGGAGCTGGGAGATCTGGGTTCTACTCCCCACTTAGCCATGAAAACCCATTGGGTGACTTTGGGCCAGTTGCAGACTCTCAGCCCAACCCATCTCACAGGGTTGCTATTGTGAGGATAAAATGGAGAGGAGGAGGATTATGTATGCCGCCTTGGGTTTCTTGGCGGAAAAAAGGTGGGATATAAATGCAATAATAAATAATAAAAAACTGTCAGGATTTCCCCAGATTTCTCCTGGTTTTTGTTCTATCCTCAGTGTCGGGGGATTTTATGCAATAGTCTATAATGACTTGAAATTACACACTTTCCCTTTTAAGGCCACCATTAGCGTGGCAGGGGGGAATAACATGCTTTCTGGAGGTGCGTCATTCTCTCCCACTGCTCCAATCAAGGCCTTAAAAGGGAAAAACGTGTCATTCCCAGGCATTATAGAAAAGGGCCTGATTGGAGCGGTGGGGTGGGGTGAGAATGACATGCTTTCCCCTCTTCTGCTCCAATTGGGGACTTTAAGGTGGCCCCAGAAATCCATTTTCCTGCCCCCCCCACTAGGTGTCCTCTTTTTTGGTTTCCCAAATATGGTCACCCTACTCAGTTCTTGCACAGGCTGCATATCCATCCCTAGATATTTACTCAAAAGTAAGACCCATTGAATTTCCTTGGTTCTTGAAAAGCAACACACTTATTTTTAGATTTGCCAGTCTCAGCATTCTATGTGTGCTATGAATGCCTGCTCTGTCTGTCCCTATAGTTTCCTGCAAGGTCCAGCCAGGGGAAGCCAGTAAATTAAACCCAGGGGTTGAGGGTGGGATTCCCTCAGGTTCATCTGACAGCAGGTGCTATAGAACATGGACCTTCCAGGAGTGTTGAGGCTGGATTTCTGTCAGACCCAGCCAGGCAACTTTATGGCCTGTTAGTCCCTCCATTTGGTAGCCCGCAGAGCACCTGCCTCATAAGGCAAATGGCCACATGAGAACTGTTATTATGGCCTGCTACTTTGTTTGTCTTTAGTAGTCTGTGGTCCAGATCTCTTCAGAAGGGGGAATAGTGTTTTGTGGTTGGGGTCAGTCTAAATTATCTCCAGGGGTCCCTTACTCAGTGCCTCTGATAACAAAGAGATTGAGGATTTTCCCCAACTCTGTTACTCTTGAAGTTACTAGGCTTGTTGAAAATAGATTTTATAACATAAGCATGAAAACAGTGAATAGCCCTTTTAACTTGTTAGACCAATGAAAACATGCCACACAAGAAGTCTTAAGATATGAATGGTTTATAAAGAAAAGTAAATGCAAAAAAACATCAGATGCAGAAATGAAATCTGAAACATTACTATTAGTAGTAGTAGTAGTAGTAGTAGTAGAAGTATCCTGCCTTTTGCCCAATGCTGGGCCTCAGGGCAGCCTTACAAAACTAAAACATATACAGCTAAAACCTATAAATAGGAATATACTAGACTGACCATATGAAAAGGAGGACAGGGCTCATGTAACTTTAACAGTTGTAGAGAAAAGGGGATTTCAGCCAGTGTCATTTGTATGCAATTAGTTCCTGGTGAAATTCCCTCTTCATCACAACAGTTAAAGTTGCAGGGGCCCTGCCTTATTTTGTATATGGTCACTCTAGTATAGTGCCTGCAACTTTAACTGTTGTGATGAAGAGGGAATTTCACCAGGAACTAATTGCATACAAATGACACTGGCTGAAATTCCTTTTTTCTACAACTGTTAAAGTTACATGAGCCCTGACCTGGATATGGATATGGTCACTCTAGTATAGTGCCTGCAACTTTAACTGTTGTGATGAAGAGGGAATTTCACCAGGAACTAATACAAAAGTTTAAAATATAATACAAATACAAAAGTTAAAAATATAATTAAATACTTTTCAATATTAAAGCATTTAAAACATTTTAAATACATAACAATTTAAAAGTCAAAGGTATAGACAGAGGTCCAGATGATTTGCCAAAGGCCTGCTGGAACAAAAAAGGGTTTGTCTGCTTCCGAAAACACATCAGGGAGGGAGCCAGTGTAGACTGCAAGGATTAGAAAGAATATCCATGTGTACACTATGCAAAATAAACAACTTCTCAACTGTTTCTAAACCTTATTAAAAAAACAGGGTGACTAGGCCGAAACCAACGTTGTAGGCCCAGAAGCACTTTGAAAGGTTTCAACATTGTACTTAAAACTTACACCGGCCCAAACTAATTAAATGAAGTATTTGATAGGGATGTGCACGGACCCCCCGGATCGGATCGGGACCCGGATCGGGACCTCCAATTTTGTCATGGATCGGTTCGGACAAAATTGGAGGCCCCCCGGACCGGATCGAGTCTGATCCCAATCCAAAAATCGTAAATTTTTGGATCGGCCGCCATTTTTCCCCCCATAGACTTGCATTGTAATGCAAGTCTATGAGGAAAAAATGGCGGCGGGTGGGTGAGGGGGGCCTAACTCCCTCCCCCCTGGGGCAGTCCGCTGTGGACGGCCCCGGCAGGTAAGCCCCCTCCCCCGCGCTCCCTACCCCCCCTGGGGCCGTCCGCTTCCATCTGCTGGCACCCGCGGGCGCCTGCGGATAGAAGCGGACGGCTCCGGGGGGGGTAAGCCCCCTTCCCCGCCACTGCTTACCTTTTAGGGCCGTTCGCTCCCGTCCGGCGCCAGCGGCTACCGCCAGCCGGCTTTGCGGCTTGCTCTAGAGTAGCGCGCCGGGTGATCACCCGGTGCGCCACCCTGGAGCAGGCCGCGGAGCCCGCTGGTAGTAGCCGCCGGCGCCGGACGGGAGTGGACGGGCCAGAAAGGTAAGGGCCCCCCTCCTCCCCTCCGCGCGCCCCCTCCTCCCCTCCGCGCGCCCCCTGCTTACCTTCCCGGCCCGTCCGCTCCCGTCCGGCGCTGGCGGCTACTACCAGCGGGCTCCGCGGCCTGCTCTAAAGTAGCGCGCCGGGTGATGACATCACCCGGCGTGCCACCCTGGAGCAGGCCACGGAGCCCGCTGGTAGTAGCTGCCGGCGCCGGACGGGAGCGGACGGGCCGGAAAGGTAAGCGCCCCCCTCCTCCCCCCCGCTGTCCACTTTCATCGGCGGGCGCCCACTGGCGCCCGCCAATGGAAGCGGCGGTGGGCACCAGTGGGCGCCCGCCAATCCGCCGATCCGCCAAACCGGTTCGGAGCCTTTTCGGATCGGTTCGGACTGGATCGGCCGATCCAGCTGTTGGATCGGAAATCGGATAATTTATCCGATTTCCCACTGGACCGGACTTGGATCGTGGATCGGGTCTGATCCAGTGCACATCCCTAGTATTTGAAGCTTTCAACTTTATAGCAGTATGGACCAAACTCTTAGAAAAGAGGGAAATTAAAAGAAAGGTATAGCCACCTATTCCCAGGAGAGATCTGAAGATCTGGTTACCATGGATCCAGAGGAGCCACAACCTGCTTCACCAGGGAGCAAAAGAGCAAACTGGCCTTATGAAGATAGCCCAAAATACTCTCAGAGCCAAAGGAATGCATGTTCCAGAAGAGAAAAGAGAAACTCTTCTTCTTCACTCAAAAGGTCTGTGCTAGAGGCAGCGGCCATTTCACTCACCCACCCCATATTCTAAGGCAGGAGGGAGGGGGAAGAGCGATGCTACTGAGCATTTGTCAGTGTCGCGTTATGAGGGAAGATGGCCGCCTCATTGACTTGAATGAGAGGTTAAAATAGTCCTTAAAAGTCAACCGAAGGGAATTTTTTAAAAAACCAAAAGCTTTCCACCAACTACAGTCAAGGAGGAAGAAGACCCCACCACTGGATTAATTAATAAGGCTCTAGAAATTATGCAAATTGTGATCACAAAAAGTCTCAACCCCGAAGTAAACTTACAAAAGCAGGGAGACAGGTTTGTATTCCTTTTCTACCTTAAACTGCTCTCCTTCCCTCAATCTTTCACCAATCTTCTTGAAATTTTCAGGTAATGTAAAACAAACATTTCTTTCTGGCACCTGTAAATTTCAGAAAGGTTGGTGAAACATTTTCGATTTTATGGCTGTTAGAATGACCCCCCCCCCAATTATCACTTTAACATGGCGGAATGTGTTTTTTACTGACGGCCCTTAACAATGGAGGCACGACTGTGCCTCCATTAATAACAATTCAATATATATATATATATATATATATATATCTCCTGACATGGCTACCCTCTGGTAACTATCAATAGTAACAATGAAATGAGTACTCTGTGATAGTATAGACTTGCACATACACAAATTTAGCATGGAATTGACTTGTGCTGTGTATCAGTAACGTATCATTTCATCTTAGGGCAATCTACAAAAAAAGCCTGTGTTTGAACAGGGATGGCCAAATTCTATATGCGGGGGGAGGGGATCTGTTTAAAAAACAGCGATCCATGGTTCATGATCTGTATTTTACCATCCAACTCCATCCCATCTTGGGTAATCAGGCTTTTTCAAGACTTAAAAACAGCTATCAGGTAAAAGCCTACAATAAATGCAACATTGAAGTGTGGAATAGGACTGGGATTTACAACTTTTGGGAAAACAAATTTCATAAGAAAAGGAATAAAGTGCAAACACTGTATTACACTTTTATTAAAAAATATGTATTTTATGAGCCAGATAAGAATTGCTCCATGGGCTTACAACTGGTTATTCCTGGCTCGAGGGCACATGAGATAAGAATTGTATCTCATGCTGCATGCTTGAAAAGAGCTATAGGAAAGAGATTTAAAATGTGACTTGCTGTTCTTAACAAAACTAAAAATTTCACTGAATTCATTTCACTGAATTCACTGAATTTATTTCACAGTTGAACAGTAAGCTGAACCACTCTCTGTGTGTGGTAATGTTCATGTGCAGCTAGGATGGGATTCATAAGTGCAAGAGGGAATTGCTCTGGAGAAAGACTAGATCATCCCTCTGGTTTGTTTTCCAAATCAAAGTTGAAATTTAGGGTCATTTTTTCGTCAGCTCTGTCTTTTTACCTTAACCCATTATTCTCTCTGAAGTGAATTTAAAGTCAGGAAAGAACTTCTAATTGCAGAGCCAGCAATAGCGAAACAATATAATGTTACTTTTCTTCGGAATTCTACAGGTTTTATTTTGATCTCTCCTCAATGCCATGCTGCAGGTGCCGCCAGTCTATTTTCACAAACAATGCAAACTTTATAGCCAAAACTAGGGATGTGCACTGGATCGGACCCGATCCACGATCCGAGTCCGGTCCAGTGGGAAATCGGATAAATTATCCGATTTCCGATCCCGCAGCTGGATCGGCCGATCCAATCCGAACCGGTCCGAAAAAGCTCCGAACCGGTTCGGCGGATCGGCGGATCGGCGGATCGGCGGGCGCCCACTGGCGCCCACCGCCGCTTCCATTGGCGGGCGCCAGCGGGCGCCCGCCGATGAAAGTGGACAGCGGGGGGGGGGAGGAGGGGGGCACTTACCTTCTCGGCCCGGTGGCTCCCGTCCGGCGCCGCCGCCTACTACTACTAGCAGGCTCCGCGGCCTGCTCTAGGGTGGCGCGCCGGGTGATGTCATCACCCGGCGCGCTACTCTAGAGCAGGCCGCGGAGCCTGCTGGTAGTAGTAGGCGCCGGCGCCGGACGGGAGCCACCGGGCCGGGAAGGTAAGGAGGGGGTGCGTGGAGGGGAGGAGGGGGCGCGCGGAGGGGGGAGGGGGGCCCTTACCTTTCCGGCCCGGCGGCTCCCGTCCGGCGCCGGCGCCTACTACTCCCAGCAGGCTCCGCGGCCTGCTCTAGGATGGCGCGCCGGGTGATGTCATCACCCGGCACGCTACTCTAGAGCAGGCCGCGGAGCCTGCTGGAAGTAGTAGGCGCCGGCGCCGGACGGGAGCCGCCGGGCCGGAAAGGTAAGGAGGGGGTGCGTGGAGGGGAGGAGGGGGCGCGCGGAGGGGGGAGGGGGGCCCTTACCTTTCCGGCCCGGCGGCTCCCGTCCGGCGCCGGCGCCTACTACTCCCAGCAGGCTCCGCGGCCTGCTCTAGGATGGCGCGCCGGGTGATGTCATCACCCGGCGCGCTACTCTAGAGCAGGCCACGGAGCCTGCTGGAAGTAGTAGGCGCCGGCGCCGGACGGGAGCCGCCAGGCCGGAAAGGTAAGGAGGGGGTGCGTGGAGGGGAGGAGGGGGCGCGCGGAGGGGGGAGGGGGGAGGGGGGCCCTTACCTGCCCGGCCCGGCGGCTCCCGTCCGGCGCCGGCGCCTACTACTCCCAGCAGGCTGCGCGGCCTGCTCTAGGATGGCGCGCCGGGTGATGTCATCACCCGGCGCGCTACTCTAGAGCAGGCCGCAGAGCCTGCTGGAAGTAGTAGGCGCCGGCGCCGGACGGGAGCCGTCGGGCCGGAAAGGTAAGGAGGGGGTGCGTGGAGGGGAGGAGGGGGCGCGCGGAGGGGGGAGGGGGGAGGGGGGCCCTTACCTGCCCGGCCCGGCGGCTCCCGTCCGGCGCCGGCGCCTACTACTCCCAGCAGGCTCCGCGGCCTGCTCTAGGATGGCGCGCCGGGTGATGTCATCACCCGGCACGCTACTCTAGAGCAGGCCGCGGAGCCTGCTGGAAGTAGTAGGCGCCGGCGCCGGACGGGAGCCGCCGGGCCGGAAAGGTAAGGAGGGGGTGCGTGGAGGGGAGGAGGGGGCGCGCGGAGGGGGGAGGGGGGCCCTTACCTTTCCGGCCCGGCGGCTCCCGTCCGGCGCCGGCGCCTACTACTCCCAGCAGGCTCCGCGGCCTGCTCTAGGATGGCGCGCCGGGTGATGTCATCACCCGGCGCGCTACTCTAGAGCAGGCCACGGAGCCTGCTGGAAGTAGTAGGCGCCGGCGCCGGACGGGAGCCGCCAGGCCGGAAAGGTAAGGAGGGGGTGCGTGGAGGGGAGGAGGGGGCGCGCGGAGGGGGGAGGGGGGAGGGGGGCCCTTACCTGCCCGGCCCGGCGGCTCCCGTCCGGCGCCGGCGCCTACTACTCCCAGCAGGCTGCGCGGCCTGCTCTAGGATGGCGCGCCGGGTGATGTCATCACCCGGCGCGCTACTCTAGAGCAGGCCGCGGAGCCTGCTGGAAGTAGTAGGCGCCGGCGCCGGACGGGAGCCGTCGGGCCGGAAAGGTAAGGAGGGGGTGCGTGGAGGGGAGGAGGGGGCGCGCGGAGGGGGGAGGGGGGAGGGGGGCCCTTACCTGCCCGGCCCGGCGGCTCCCGTCCGGCGCCTACTACTCCCAGCAGGCTCCGCGGCCTGCTCCAGGGTGGCGCGCCGGGTGATGTCATCACCCGGCGCGCTACTCGAGAGTAGGCCGCGGAGCCCGCTGGTAGTAGCCGCCGGCGCCGGACGGGCCGAGAAGGTAAGTGGCGGGGAAGGGGGCTTACCCCCCCCCCGGAGCCGTCCGCTTCTATCCGCTGGCGCCCGCGGGCGCCAGCGGATGGAAGCGGGCGGCCCCAGGGGGGGTAGGGAGCGCGGGGGAGGGGGGTTACCTGCCGGGGCCGTCCACAGCGGACGGCCCCGGGGGGGGAGGGAGTTAGGCCCCCCCTTACCCACCCGCCGCCATTTTTTCCTCATAGACTTGCATTGCAATGCAAGTCTATGGGGAAAAAAATGGCGGCCGATCCAAAAATGTACGATTTTTGGGTCGGGATCGGACTCGATCCGGTCCGGGGGGCCTCCGATTTTGTCCGAACCGGTCCGGGACAAAATTGGAGGTCCCGATCCGGGTCCCGATCCGATCCGGGGGGTCCGTGCACACCCCTAGCCAAAACCACAAAAGGTCTGAGTGCAGGCAGACTGTTATTGCAGGGTAGCTGTAATTCCTCAGCACTATTTAGCAGCTGATATAGTTTTTTGGTGTTTGAAACAGGATCTGTCACATTATGTGCAGATCCCACTGCCTTTGCATCCAAACTTTTAGCAGCTGTGTGCTACTCTGTACCAGCAATGGTGGAACTCCTGCACTTCAGTACAAAATAAAGGCGCAACAACAGGGCTAGCCTCTTTGAAGGAACATAGTATTGCTGTAATCATTCATCATCTATCCTGAATAGTATAAATACTCAGTTTTACCAGATTGAGTAGATGTAATGAATCAAACTGCCTGAGGAAGAGCAGGCATTTATCCAACTTTATTTCTACTAAAAATGGCACCAAGAAGAGCTTTTATAAACAAAATGCATCAGGAACAATGTTTGATACGATTTTACTATTGGTGGCAACTGCTCCTTTTAAAAAGTACTTAAAATTGAGTATTTGTTTTTAGATTAGCAGTCTCTAAATGGGATAGCAAGATGTTGGTTAAGAGCCAAACAGGAATGGAATATCTTTATTAAACCATCACAAATAAGTGAACTAGCTTTTGAGCTTCACAGAACTCTTCTTCAAGCTCGACATTAAACAAACAAACAAACAAGAAATGCAAAAACAGGAAAAAGTAGCACTGAGTGAAGGGGGAAGATGCATATCTGCAATGATACATCTTGAGATGGTGATTCAGTAGCTGTTATCAGACTATTTACATGCAACTGTAGTCAGATTAAAGTATGCCAAGAAAGAGAAAACAATTTAAAACTATGCTTATATTAAAAGAAAAGATATAAGCAGACTATAAGTATTCCTGCACAAATCCAACTGAGCTATTTGAGAAAAATTGAGGCTTTGTGGCAAGCATGCTAATCTCTTTATTTAAAGCTGCTTCTTCGTTTCCAGTCACATAAAATGTCAAGTCCATTCTATCTCCTTGTCCACAGTCTTTCTACCTACTGCATGAGAACAAATAACAGTTTCTGTGGCTTCGTGCCAGGCTGGCAAATAACTGAGACAAGGTCAGTTGGAACAAATTTATAAAGTTCAGTGTCAAAGCCCTTTTACAATTAAATTTTCAATATTATAACTGACATGGCAGGCCATAGGGACACAGCTTCCAAAATAGCATACAAAGTCTGTCAAGAAAATGGAGAAGCTGGAAATGTTTAGAAATACCCACCCCGTACTCTCCTTTCTGCAAAAGCAACAACCTATTTTGTGCTGTGTTTTCAAGTAAGATACACTTTAAAAGAAAATATGGAGGGTTTTTTTTTTGCATTTAGTCAGGAATAGATTTCTTGTCTTTGTGATGTTTCTGTCTAAGCCAAGGACTTAAGAGTTGCACTAGCTTGACAGTTACACTGATTAAAGGAAGAAAAAAAAGCTTTAATCAATTCATGTTTTTTTTTTCTCCAGCAGGGTTATATCCTGGCTTATATATGACCTAGATCTTACAACTTTCCCCTCCAACTCCAAGGTTGCTGCTACACTAGTTAGGATTGTAGGACATTAGCCTGCATGATATATATACTCTGCCCCAAGGCACTCTTTAACATGAAAATGTAGATTTTATGCTGTCAAATTAAACAATAAGTTATAGAATACCTCATTTTGCACTTTTTTTTTGTCAGAGCTGGCTCCAGGTTCAACGGTTCCCCTGGCAAAGTGCCATCTAGTGCCTCTTCTCACCCACCCCATTGGTGGGCAGTCATGGTGGGCAGTATAGGAAGTATTGCATGAAAGGTAAAATTGAAATGACTTACAGCCCTCTGTTAAAAGCTAAAACTGTAGAATGGTTGGGTGGACCAAGCAGTAGACCAAATAAGCAGTTTTCAACACTCACTTGCCTGCCCTCAGCAGCTGCTCAGAATGCCTCACTGCCAATGCTGGGCCTAATTTTCTCAGTATGCATGGTTTATTTTGATACTGATATTGAATTATCTGCAAAATGTAAACCTTTTGGCTAGAAGAGAAATGGTAGCAGAGAAGTGTAACTCAAGACCCATTTTCATGACTGCCTCAGACAGTGACAACAATTTGCTAGTCAGAGCAAAACCTTATCTATGCAGACCTCTGTGCATGACAATTGCAAAAGTCCCTCAATCTGCATGACCAAAAACTACCACTGCCACAGACTGAGAGAATTGTGTGAAGGGGCCTGTATGAGGAATAATTAGATATATCCCTGAAATTAATTATAGGGTGCAGGGACAGGTCACACTAGAAAGGCATCAGAAGCCTGCCATGAAGTGCCTGAATATTTTCCAATCTATCTGCAAGAAGAGAAAAATGCTAGAAATCTGTGTTATTTTCCTCCTCAAAATTCAAAATTCTGCACCAGATACCCAACAATGGACCTGATCCCAAGGCTCCCACATAATTTTTTTTGGCCCCAGTACAAACTTGTAACTTAGGGTTTCTCCCACACACATCCACCAATTTTCCATCTCATATATACAATTTCATGATTTCTATTTATAGCCTGAAATTGCAGCTTTGTGTGTGGGGTGTGGATGTGTTAACTAGACATTAACACATCTATATTTGGGGCCTGTAAATCCTACCAGCAGTAGTGGCTCCCACAATCCTTGGGATCAATGTTCCTGATTATTATGTTTTTTTTGTCTCCCATGCCCATTAACTGTCCCTGTCTCATGCCTATGCACAATAAGGTGAACTCTAAAAAAGAGAACAAAAGAGGTTTGCACAACATTTGCATATGCTAATTTATGTATATGCTGCAAATTTTAGAATTATTATAATTCAATTAGAAATACAATCATATTAGGGAAGACTGCCTGGTCAGTGTGCTGTTCAGGTGCGAATTCTTAATGGGCAGCTTCAAGGCTCCTGCTCTCTTCTTATGATTCTTTATCTTTAAACCAGACTTGAGACCTGCTTCATGGCACCGGGTTGGCGCCACCTCCCTCTGAAATGCCATGGTTTCTCTCTCCTGGGGTGACACTGGGTAATCTCAACTCCAAGGATGGAGCGTGGGGTTTCCTGTGGTCATCTGACTACTGGAGCCACCCCCACCATCTTCCTGGTGGAAGGCAACCAATTGCCGGTCACCTTCCACCAGTGACTGCACCCAGATTGGCCCTGGACTGATGTCAGATGGCGGAAGAACTGTACTGATGTCGCTCCGATTGAAAAAGTCAGGGTAAGTCATATAACTGATGCAACACAGATCTGCAGGCACCACTGGGCTTTTCCCACATACAGACAGCCTCTTGGACTGGTTTAAAGAATTATAGGCCCTTCAAATAGAAGGCAGCCCTCTGTAAAGTAGGACATATGTCCACACTAATGACAGAGAGCATGTCACAAAGGGAATCACAAACCTCTCTGTCTCTCAAATTATTAATTGAATAAATACACACACTCTGTTCTAGAGAAGGGCCAAGGCCAGGACTAGAATATAGCTAGTTCTGCTCTAATACTCCTTCTGATTGTCTCCAGCAGATCGTTTAAGAGCTGGATGATTCATAGATATAGGAAAATGTCTTCGGGCATGATTGACAATTTAGCCCCAATTTCCCCCTTCATGGTAATAGGGTTACAGTCTGAACCAGCCCACACTGGAAGTTTTGGCCCCAATAAATTGTAACTCCCCCCCCCCCCCCCCGCAACTTAGTCATGACTTGTCTCAGTGATTCAATGGGTCATGCAATGCAAGCTTATGCACGTTTACTCAAAAGTAAAATCTTATTGTGTTTAATTGTGGTTACTCTTTAGGAAAGTATACAAATGGTTATTTTAGTCAATATGAACTGAATTGGAGACTTTTGTTTAGAATTCCTCATATACAAAAGATGACACGGTTTGGAGATAGCAATAACATGCACTTTGAAACAATACTTGTTCCTAAAAGCAGTTTTAGGACTGTGTATGAACTTTTAACCTTTAAACATTAGTGTGTGTGTGTGTGTGAGAGAGAGAGAGAGAGAGAGAGAGAAAGAGAGAGATCCAAGACATACTGAAGTAAAAATATTAATTTCTGATTCTAATTCACCGAAGTTAATATTTAATCTGCCAACTAAGGAGCTACTATGGCATGTATTACAGAATATGTAACCCAGTTAAAGGGTTCACAAAGTACCTTAAAATCTAACCCCACAAATTTCTCTGTTATCTAATCTTTCTTTTTTTTTCTTAAGAACCATTTTTCTACTTGCAGTTAATAAAACATTTCATTAGTGATTATGCTTCCTGTAATAATGTAAATAATACATGCTGAAACTTTACGTTTTCATTCAGTTGTTTTAGTTGTGCTGATCAAAGTTTTGGCACTTTCAAAGCTAAATCCATTAGCTCATAAACAATACCTTATTTATAAATTAAAATATATAGCTAACATGTGGAAAGTTTAAAAGCAGCTATTATCTCAAAAGTAAACCAATTTAGGGATACAAAATATTTTATTTCCTACTATAGATAGCATATAAAAAGGAATATAACATCAAATTGATCATCTTTCAAGCAGAATTCAAATCTTTCAAGCAGAATTCATGAAACAAGGAATGTGATCCACTGTGATGCATGCTGGATGCATGCAGGACACGATTTCCATAACCCATGGCATGTTGTAGAGTTATTGGAGGGTTGTTTCCCCCTCCAACAAGCCATGCCACCTGGGCAAACTGGATGTTGGTTTGGAATATTCACAGTTCATGATACAACTTGAGAGTCCTTGCATTCCTACAGAACTATGGCATCAGCTATAAGCTTAGTTTTAAAGTCAAAATTGCTGTGATACATCTAAATGAATGTGATGCATGAATTTTTAGATGACAAATGTCTAGGCCAGAGATAGGCAACTTAGTGTCTTCCAGGTGTTTTAGACTACAATTCCCATACTCCCTTATCATTTGGCATGCTGGCTGGGGTTATGGGAGTTGCAGTCCAAAACGCTGGAGGGCACCAGGTTGCTGACCCCTGGTCTAGGTCATAAATGTCTGGTGGTTGAAAGTAACAGGCCATTTATCCTAGCCCTAAACATCCATTATGCCAGAAACTGGTTCTAAAGATACTGGGGGCAAGGAAGAAACAATTTGTCCCATGATGATCCCATTAATTCACTCTGCATTTGGGAGTAAAGTTAGGGTGACCAGATTATGACAATCAAAATCCCGGACCCCCCCCCGCCACCCCCCCCAAAACAACCCCCCCACCGCGCGCCCGTGCCGCCCCCCCACCCGCGCCGCCCCCCGCTCCTTACCTGGGCATCCGCTTCCCTCCAGTGCTCAGAATCTACTGAGAAACAGGCTTCCTGGCCTGTCTCTCAGTACGCGCCGGGTGATGACGTCATCACCCGGCGCGCTACTGAGGGACAGGCCGCAAAGCCTGTTTCTCAGTAGATTCCGAGCACCGGAGGGAAGTGGACGCCCCAGCAGGTAAGTGCCTCGCGCTGCCCGCCTCCCGCCACAGCCGCGTGACCCCCCGCCACCCCGGTTTTCCCCCGCTGCCCCGGTTCGGCCTAGGTTTCCAGGTTAGGACCGGGAAACCCTGGGCCATCTGGACACCCTAAGTAAAGTAGCCTACCTCAACCTGGTGCCCTTCAGATGTTTTGAACTACAACCCCTATAATCCCTGACCATTGGCTATGATATCTGGCACTGATGGGACTTGTAGTCCAAAACATCTGTAGGGAACCAGGTTGGGGCAGGCAGGAGATGAGTATAAAAGGAACTATTTGTGCTAGAAGAAAGAACAGACATAGTTATAAAATTATGTGCAACCTGTAGATTAGCTTGATTAGCCATCAGTAAACATGAGCAAAATGAGACAAAGAAACCATCAATATCCAAATCAAATACCAACTTAACAAACTTGTTGGCCTTGTTATACCTTAAAAAACCATTCATTTTGTTAAATGCATTCAACCAGCTTTAAAGCTTTCAATTCCTTAAAAAAAGATTTCCTGTTTTTCAATAGTTTTCAATAGTTTCAAAGTAATCCACAAATCAGAAACCAAGACAAGAATCTTCTTATAGATAGAAAATTACTAGGTTGTACGAAACAAGTAATTGAATCTCTGCACACCCTTATCAGACTGGCACAACTCATTTGGAAGAAACAAAATAATCTTGGTTTTCCTTTCTTCAAAGAAATTTTCCAACGACCCTCTTTCAATTGATAGTAGCTATTCTGTACTTGCCCTTATCATTCTATCTGCTGTCTGCTCCACAGCTGTTTAAAGTTCTTACTGACCACTCTCATTCTCTTTTTTATTTTAATTCTGTCACCAAACACCAGGCCCTTATACAGACACAACACAACCACTCAGTTTTCTTCCTTTCTTTCCTCAGCCTCCTCTTCTCCACCCTATGGAAATATATTTGCAACAAAGAATGAAAGATGGTGAGATAGTTTATTTGGAAACTCTGTTGAAGCATCAAGTTTCCCTCAACACAACAAGGAACCCTTTGTTTATAGGACTTATCATTTCTGCCAGTCCAGTTTCTGCTAAAGTTACAGTTTGGGCCTTGGATGGAGAGCAACAGAGGTTAGGTTGCCTTAAAAATCATCAGAATGGGAAAATGCAATTAAATTAAAGTTGCATTTTTTACTTGCAATTGGGTTTTGGTATTTGTTTGACCATCTTTTCCAGGCTTATTTCTGCAATCATGTGGACAGGAGGGGGGAGGATTGTGGACTTACCTGCTTCCACGATCCTCCCCCATGGTCTAGACTACCACCTGACATCCTGGAAGGAAAGAAGGATGCTGCGGGCACCATTATTTTTAATATAGAGGAGCCACACGGCCTTGATCCATGGGAAAGATACGTTTTAAAAGTAAATGTTCCAACTACCACCCCTCGCCATCCTGGATATGGTGAAATTGCTTCCCCCCCATGGGCGTGGAGCCACCTGCGTGGCTCTGTGCCCATTTTAGGATCCGGGCCAATGGAAAAAAAAGTATATCCCTGGTTTCCGTTCTCTTGGGGTAATCCCGGGATTGTCCCGAGGTCATCCCTGGTTGCCCTCAGGATCCCCTGTGTGTCATGTGGTCACACAGGGATGACCCCGGGATAGATCCCTGGTGTAGACATGGCCTAAATCTCATTCAAAATGAAAGTTTGGGAACTCTGAATTCTAAGTTTATACCATATGTGAAATATGCATTGCTTAACCCTACTTTACAGTCTTCTATAGTTTATTTGAAATGAAAGAGAAATATATTCTTCAGGCCAGAAGTAAATATGAGAATAATTGATCAAGCCCACTAGTGTTTGATTATCCATGAAATTTTAGAATCAAATACTATGCTTTTGGAGCATAGAATTGGAATTGTAAATATAGAGTAGTATCCAATACTGCTTGTTTTCTCCTTCTCATTCCATTACGGGACTCACCATTAGTGCAATCTGGAGTTGTGCTTCCAAAAGTGGAAATGAGCAAAAACATTTCTTTCCAGAACAGGGCTGATCAGTGTTGCCCCTTTCTGTGAATTCCACTGACCTGCCTCGTTCCAGAAACAAGTGTTTTTGCTCATTTCTGGTTGCTTTAAGAACTTTTAGCTCCATATTACATTAGTGGTGAATCTCACTGGCACAAAAACAGCATAGGATACTGCCCATATTATTTAAATATACATTGGAATGCAACAATCTGCAATGAGGGATTTATCATACCTGAACCATACTTAAAACAGGCAGAATGCTCAGGGAATTAATTCATTGTTCAATTATTTTTGAGCAAGCAATATGCTTTATACTACAGAAAAAACCTGTGATCTTCTGCCACATTTCAGCACCATTATTTTTTTCATGCAGTGTCTGTAATTCAGATGTTTACATTTCTTTTAAAGCTTTAAAATCATTTTTCATATTTTAAAATTCTTTTGAAATTTAAAATTGTAAGTTGTCCTGGGAGCCCAATTCAGATGGAACTGTGATGCATAAATGTATCAATCAATCAATCAATCAATCAATATCTTTCTTCATCATCACACTAACTGCAGTGTAGATTGCTGTAAGAAATGTGCATATACTTACAGAGACTGGAGAGATCGCAAATTTTGGAGTGCTTCATTGGGAATTTGTCTTAGAAGATTGTTCTGAAGCATTCTGCATTTGCAAATAGAGTAAGTGAACAAAATAATTTCAGTTTAGCTAGTTTTTGCTATCTTATACTGACACAATCCCACAACCCAGAAGCAAGATGGAGGTCACATGGATTTATAATTAGTTAGGAATAAATTTGGGGGCCAAATATATATCCCTATTGATTCTACTACCCACTAATTGCTACTATTTTGAAACCAGTTTTAGATAATACCCTAACTTTGCACATATAATGAGAGCCAATGTAGTACAGTGGGTGGTTTAAGTGATAGGACTGGAAGAACTTGGGTTCAAGCCCCATTCAGCCATGAAGCTTGCAGGGTAACCTTGGTCCAGTGACTAATCTCTCAGCCTTATCTACTTCACAGGGATATGGTGAGCTTAAAATGGGGTAGGGAGAAAGACCATTTATGCCACTCTTGGGGGAAGGTGAGATATTAATGCAACAAACTGATAAATATAAAAGTGAGACTTTTCTCATCATTTTAAGATATATTAAAATAAATGTATTACAGCTGTGCCAAACAAAACTTATAGTTTCCCCACCCCAAATTTTATAAAGTTTATGTGTCTTAAACTGCACAGTGATCTCTCTGAGAGATCATTAGTGGAAAGGGACGCTCTTTTTTTGAGGTGTTCGTTAATGAAATACAGATTTGGGAAAAGAATTCTTACACTAACAAATGCTACTATCTGTATTTATATCACTGGTGGATTTTGGCCATCACTTAGGGGGGTGCAAAATAATGTAGATTCCCTTTTTACATTTTCAGAGAAGCTTGTTATATAACAGGCTTTGCTACTGTGATATAGTAACTTCAGTGCAATACAACTAAGGGTAAAATCCAACACGAGAGTAGACCCATTGAAATAAATGGCACTTTAGTTAGTTATGATTAACTTAAGTCCCATTCATTTCAATTGGTCTAGTCTAAGTAGGACTTATGTTGGAGTTAACCCTAAGATCCCAATCCAGGCAAAGATACTTAGAGTAGGGATGTGTAGGGATGCAAAAAATCGGTTTGGAATTGGAACTTAAGATTTTTTAAAAAAATCATATCTGAAAAATCAGAGGTTCATCGGATCGGATCCCGATATGCGTTTTCCCATGCCTAGTATTGTGTTACAAAAATGTCTATAACTTTTTTATTTTTAAAGATAGAAGGATGAAACTTGGCCACATTGCAGATGGGTTAGAGTTACTTCTCTGTGAGAAATTTCAGAAAGATAGCTCCAGGCATTTTTTACAAATGAACCAGAAATGCCTATAACTTTTTTATTTTTAAATATCCACACATGAAACTTTGCCACATTGCAGATGGTATGTTGGGACTCATGTGTGTGAAATTTCAGAACCATAAGTGCTCGCCCTGTGAGGCAATTAATTTTTTTTAAATGGGTAGTAGTGGGGGAAAGACAGTTATGCCTTCAACTTTTTTATTTTTAAAGATCCAAACATGAAACTTGTCCACAAAATGCCTGGACCTATCTTTCTGAAATTTCTCACAGATAAGTACCTCACTCTCATCTGCCATGTGGGCAAGTTTCATGCTTCTATCTATCTATCTATCTATCTTTTTTTTTTTAAAAAAAACTTAAATGGGTTTCTCTCCTCATTTCTCCCAAAATACCTTGCCACTACACGCTTGAAGCTATGCTTTTGAAATTGCTCACACATGTCAATCAAAGTGGTACCTTTAATGTGGACAAGTTTTATGTTTGGATCTTTAAAAATAAAAAAAGTTGAAGGCATAACTGTCTTTTCCCCACTGCTACCCATTTTTTTAAAAAAAATAATTGCCACAAAAGGCAAGCACCTATGGTTCTGAAATTTCACACACATGGGTCCCAACATACCATCTGCAATGTGGTAAAGTATTATATGTGGATTTTTTAAACTGAAAAAAGTTATAGGCATTCCTGGTTCGTTTGTAAAAAATGCATAGCCAGAAAATGCCTGGAGTTATCTTTCTGAAATTTCTCACAGAGAAGTAACTCTAACCCATCTGCAATGTGGCCAAGTTTCATCCTTCTATCTTTAAAAATAAAAAAGTTATAGGCATTTATGTAATGCAATACTAGGCTATGGGAAAACGCATTCAAAATGGTGTCCAATTTTCCATTTTTTTTCGATTAAAATCGGAGACCAAAATATCGATCAGAAAAAATCAGATTGATAAATTTTTGAATCTGAATTGGTATTGGATGTCCAATATTCTCTGATTTTAATAGGAATCGGATATCGGATCTGATTCAATGCACATCCCTAACTTAGAGCGTCATCACACAGGGGAAAATCACGTTTCCTTACTGGCGCTTCTCTGCCCACACTTTTGTCCCTCATTACTTCCTCTCTCAAAAGAGGAAGTAAACAACATGCAAGTGGACCATTTTGATTGTGCTGCTTCTCCTGCACACAGCAGGAGATACCTGCAAGTTCTGTCTCAAAAATAATTCAGATTTATTGGGGTCTTTTTTTGTTGCGTAAAGGAGGCTAGAAGGGGTGGGAGGGACACAGGACACAGATAATATCGTGAATAGGATCTATGAAAATCTGTGCATGCCCACTAATGAGCATGCTCTAAAATGCTCATCTGATGACACTCTTAATCACAGTTGCAGCATAAACCTAAGTATGTTTACTTAGAAGAACATTCCTCTAAGTTAAATGGGACTTACTTTCTCAGAACTGTATTAAGATTGCAGCCTGTTAACTTCAGTATCCTATTAACTTCAGTATCCCATTAACTTCAGTGGGGCTTAAACAATGGCAGCTTTTGTAGCCGGTTGCATGGGAGAGAAGAGTCCATGGCTTTATTGGAAGACATTGCAAGGTAGTGGTATATGCACAGGGGCTGTGCAGCTATAAAACTACAACACTGTGCATGCCACATCAGGTGTTGCACCCATTCAGCTGTTGCACACCTGTATGAGACTAACATAGGAGTCTATGATGTTGCTACCACCACCTTGCAACTAGGGGTGTGCACTGGATCGGGTCCGATCCATGATCCGGATCCGATCCAGGGGAAATCGGATACAATTATCCAATTTCCGATCACCCCGCTGGATCGTTCGATCCAATCCGATCTGATCCGGAAAGGACCCGATCCAGATCAGATGGATTGGAGGATCGGCGGGCACCCACTGGCACCTGCCGCTGCTTCCATTGGCAGGTCAGCGGGCGCCCACCGATGGAAGTGGACAACAGGGGCAAGGGGCTTACCTGGCGTGCAAAGCCTGCTTGCAGTAGCGGCCAGCGGCGGACGGGAGCGGACTGCCACAGAAGGTAAGCAGGGGAGGGAGAGGGGGCTTACCCCCCCCGGGGCCGTCCGCTTCCATCTGCTGGAGCCCGCGGGTGCCAACAGATGGAAGCGGACGGCCCCGGGGGGGTAAGGAGCGTGGAGGCGGGGGCTTACCTGCCGGGGCCGTCCACAGCGGATGGCCCCGGGGGGGAGGAGGGAGTTAGGCCCCCCTCACCCACCCGCCACCATTTTTCCCTTATAGACTTGCATTGGGGGAAAGCTTTCTTTCCCCCAATGCAAGTCTATGGGGAAAACAAAAATGGTGGCCAATCCAAAAATCGGATGTCCGATTTTTGGATCGGGATCGGACCCGATCCGGGGCCCTCCGATTTTGTCCAATCCGATCCGGGACAAAATTGGAGGTCCTGATCTGGGTCCTGATCTGATCTGGGGGGTCCGTGCACAGCCCTACTTGCAATATTCTCCAGTAGAGGCCCTGGATCCATTAACCTGACAGAGTGGCATTCACTAATGGAAGGTGGTATTCCACCAGCAACCTACTGCATCAGCAACACACAAACACCAACTTCCTCTGTCTGAGCGTCTATTGCCAATGAACAGCACTCTATTTCTCAAAAGGAATGTGTTTTAATAAAACAAAAAAGGGGGGAGGGGAGAGAGACACCTATTCTAGAAAAGTCAGAGAATATTTACTAGCATAATAGGTTGCACGTTTGTCTTGAAATGATTATATCTACCAGGAAATACAACTTAAGATATGAACACAGTATGTTTCTTTAAATTCTACTGTGTTTACTGTAATTATTCTACTCATTTTCTCCTTCTCGCTTCAACCCCTATAAACAGAAATAAAAACGATCTCCTGCTTTCCATCATCATTAGAAATGTCTCTGAACTTTGAGAACTGAAACCTGCCCTTTTGTGGGAAGTTAAAGAAACAATTACATGAAATTACATTTGTATTTGATATTGTACAGAGACATTAATTTGATGAGTAAACTGTTTTTGGAACATCACTCATCTTTTCAAGTTTAGAGATTCTTCAACATAATTAAGCAAATGTGTTCTTTCTAAACATGTACAGCTTCTTTTTCTGTGCATACTCTGATCAAAATAAACAATTCACTTAAGTGAAGTGTTACATTAATATTAGATCCTGGGAGCTTTTAACAAATAACATTAAAATGTTTGAAATGAAACAATGCCCAGTTTACTTACAATACTTTAAGACTGAAAAGCCCAGCAAATGCTCCTTTGGGGATGTGTGTCAAGCCATTTCCTGCTAGACGTCTGCAGGGTTAAAACAAAAAAGATAAATAGATTTCATTTCATGTGGAATTAATTTGGATGTTACAGTGTACAGCTATGGTAGAAGCATTTGGGGCAGAAGCAACTGTTCAAGAGTCTTGATTTGTCATCATGACTGTTCTGTACAAAACATCCTATACCTATATTTAAAGGCAGCTGGGCAAATGCATTTGCTTCAATAAATCCAGTTTATTTGTTTGACCTGTTCTGCTTCAGTAGCAAACAATACACAATTCTAGACTATAGGCTGGCTACTATATATCATTTTCATAACTTTGAATTTGCCCCGGCAGACATGAATACAGTTGCAGGAAGTACACACATAAATGGCCAAACGTCATTAACTACAGGAGACCATATGGTTACGAAAAGGGGGCATGCTTCTACAGAATGCTGCATTGACTTTTTAAAATCTGCTTGGCCATTAATTCCACATCCTCTTAATAATAAAATTTAACTGTATGGTTTTACATAGCCAAATAAGCAGTAACTTGGTTCCCTCTTCATTATAGTATACATGCATTTCTTACAATAGTGTTAAATACTACTGGAGAGAAGTAAATATGAGAACAGTATCAAGGCATCTGATCAATATTATGCTACATTTCAATTCAATCTCAATTCAATCTCAGCATTTGAAGCATTAAGACTGGCACTCATGCTAACTAGCTTCTTTTTGCCAGAGCTGCGTTTCATTATGGGGATCAGTGCACATGGTAACCACCACATATGTTGAGCCTTCTGTTTGTTAGTACCAGTGATTTAAAATTTGCAAACTGTTGGAAAAAGAGGAAAAGGATCAGGGAAGTAGCCAAAAAAGAAAGAAAGAAAGAAAGAAAGAAAGAAAAGGGATTGTGTGATAGCACAAGGCAAACCTCATGTTGTGCATACTGTGTATGTGTAGGGTAGTACCAGCAGCCCTACTAGATGGTACTTCTGAGTTCCCCTAGCCATTCCTCTTTGATGGAGGTTAGAAATGGGTGTGCAACACAGCTTGCTCTGCACCCCCTAAGTTAGTCTGCTTCCCTCAGGTGCAATGAAGGATGCTGTCCTGTCACTAGTGTTGAAGTAACATTCAACTGCTAGTCTGGCTGGCTTTTGTATTGGAATGGAGGGCACCATCACTGGGATCCACTTCCACATAAACATGCTTAGGGGGCAGCTTCAGATAATCAGAGGAGGTATATAAAGGAGGAAAATCAAACACACAAATCAAACACTTTAAAGCCTGGCCAGCACCCAGTTTTGCTGAAAGGTGACTGGGAGATATGTGCACAAGGTCCCATCCACACCCCCTGAAGTGGCCTGAAACATGCAAAATTTACTGCTACAGATCTTGCTCTTTGTACACGTATGTTTGTAGCTATGGATCAGGTAGCTTTCTAGAGGAGGCCACACAGGCTGGCTGTAGATTTTTGTGGACCACTGGGCACAATGTGCCTGTAAGTAGCAGTTGACAATTTGCACTCTCTGTGTAGAGTAGCGGTTCTCAAAGTGAATTTCACTGAGACCTCTAGAGATGTCTGATTCCAGCAGGCTCTTAAACAAAGTCCCCTTGCCTGGTATCAACAAAGAGCATTCTGTGCATTAGAGTTTGTGTCAGACAGTTCCCAAATTCATTGGAAAAAGAAGCAGAAGTCTGTTGGGTTAAAAAAGTTTGAGAAGTGTTGGATTAGGACTCACTTTATAGTGAGGAGTACTTTGATTCTAGTGTTTTTATTTAAATTAGCAACACTCCTCAGATTATTCATCTATCTTCAGCCTAAGCCACTTCATAGGATTGTCATGAAGTTAATGGGATGGCTACATGCATATCATATTAAGCTCTTTGCTCATGTTAAAAAATCACTTTATTTATTAGTCATCCAATGCATTGTTCACGTTAGTATAATTTATCTGACGGGATGAAACAACCTTGGGCTCATCTAGTTTCACCTGGATAGTTTTCTTATTTTATTTTAAGCCATTGTTGTCCATCTGAAGGGTTTAGCATAAGACAGTCAAAAAATAAATAAAGTATTGCAGTTGAACTGGTTTGTGGATCAGCCTATATATTCTCTTCTCCTTGAACTGCCAGGATTGCATCTCTCTCAATGTCCTTGGATTTGTAATCTCATATTCTAAATGATTTACAGTACAATCCTATTTATTTAGACGTAAGTAACACAGAGTTCAATGTGATTTACTCCACAGCAAGTGTGGTTAGGATTGCATCAGAAATGACATTTCATAAAGATAAATAAAGTAGGAAAGGGAATGTACCAGGACAAAGCTATGGAAACACGCCACATGTTTCTGAAAAAGAATTATGAAAGATGTGTTTTAAACTAGGATTCAACTAGGTTTCTGGTTCTTTATTACATTCCCAAGACTTGCCTTCAGATTAGCTACTGTAAGTAAGTAATGTTTTGCAGACTGAGAATGGATGAGATTCTCTTCATTTTTAATGGATGTATGAAAGTGGGCAAACAGATCCTCAAAGTGGAAAACTATTACCATTAATGGTACAGCACATGTCCAAACTAAAGCAACGCATCCCCTTTTCAATGAACATCATTACAGAAAAATAAATCTAAACCATAACCCATAGCTTGTTTGCTCTGATGCATCTCCTTCAGACAATTAGGGAGTTAATAGATGATGAACAGCAGCCTTGGTAAATAGCTAAGTAACAGCAGAACCCTATGCAGTTACTTGGACATATCACTGAGTTTAATAAGGCTTAATTCCAGGTAAGTTTGTATTGAATTGCAAACTAAATATGTTACTGAAGAAGAGGATAAGACAGATTTATACTATTTTAGAAGTGGTCAGATCTTATTACATTTGCCTAAAACAATCCTTTGTCAAAGTGAACATGTGTTAAAACCTAAGAAAAATGTTTGGGATTTGATTATTAACCCAAATAATTATATAAATACCACAGTACTTTTTAAATTAAAAAGTATGGTTAATTTAAAAATGACTGATGTGCACCCTTGAGCAGGGTTTTACTGCCTTTTTCTGTTTTAACCAATGTCATGGAGTCCCTGCTTGCATTATCAATCTTGTTTTGTGGAATTGGAATTTACAATGTGCTGTTGACTGTTTGCCTGCTTGAGGAGAGACATGTCTGATCAATAAACACTATTATACTTTTAAACACAGCAAAAGAATCCATGCTGTACACGTGCAGGATTATAAAATATTTCCATAACTACAGAGAAAGGAACATAGTGATCTGGCTTGCATGATCGCAGGGTGTTTAGTAAGCCCTGGTGGTGAATTAGCTGCCCTACAACAGCCCATGGGCTCTGGGTGGCTTGTTACCCATGCCAACAAGCTACCTTGGCTTGGCTTGCATAACATGACAAGCTGCTAACCCCCCTGACATGTATGGCAGGGGACATAAGCCACTGTGGGTTATTTCCCCAGATGCAATCATGCAGACCATGCCAGTGAGAACATATGAAGTATCAAAAGCTGTTGTTTGAACTGAGGAGCATGCCAGTATACAAGTACAAGCCCAGGGTCCTGCCTTCATCTTGGTCAGCTTTAGATTCTTGAGGAAGCTTTAACTTCATTAAAGAATGTTCAAGGAAAACAATACCTTTAGGTAGGCTGACTATATGAAAAGGAGGACAGGGCTCATGTAACTTTAACAGTTGTAGAGAAAAGGGAATTTCAGCCAGTGTCATTTGTATGCAATTAGTCCCTGGTGAAATTCCCTCTTCATCACAACAGTTAAAGTTGCAGGCACTATACTAGAGTGATCATATACAAAAGAAGGCAGGGCCCCTGCAACTTTAACTGGTGTGATGAAGAGGGAATTTCACCAGGAACTAATTGCATACAAATGACACTGGCTGAAATCTCCTTTTCTCTACAACTGTTAAAGTTACATGAGCCCTGTCCTCCTTTTCATATGGTCAGCCTACCTTTAGGCAACTTAACAAAGACTGATAAGTATCTTTTATGATTTTTGTTTTAGTCGTTTTTAAAACTTAGTTTTATTGTTTACTGATTGTTTGCACATGGCAGGAAATTTTATTTCTTGAGCATGATAGTAAAAAAACTATTCACCTTGGCTTTAAATTTGCTGTATATTAATTTAATCAGGTCATCTATTCTAGAATTTTGTGGAATTGAGAACAATTGTACTTCACTTTTTTTAAAAAAATCTGTTCAGTTTTAGGTACTTTGGTCACAGGTTTTTCATGGTCTGCTTCATTAAAGACTTTTGCATACCTAGTCTGGACAGAAATCACACACTGGCCACTTCCTGGGATCATTTCCCATGCCTCTTTGGCTATTGGTGCTACTGTTTTCACCCTCTGGACCAGATATCTTATCTGAAACTTGAAGTAGTAAGTGCTGAGTTTGTGGTTCTCTGGATTAGGGGTATAGGCTGCAATCCAGCACACATTTACTTATGCATGAATCCACTGAAGACAATGAGATTTATCCATGAATTGATGTCAACACTGTATTATCTTTAACATTTAAAGCTAACTGCTCTTTGATAGCCATTTTCACTTGGTTTATCACATTCAGAGCCTATCTACGCTACTGCTTTAAAACAGTTTATAACAGTTTTAAACCGTTTTAAAACTGTTATAAACTATTTTAAAGCAGTAGTGTAGATAGGCTCTCAGATACAATTTGCCAGAAATCGTACTACTGTACCATTTCTAGTTATGTTAAATGTCTACTGTTTAAAAGCCAACATTTTTGCTTTGAAAATTGCAATCATTTCTTTTAATTTTGTGCTGTGCCTTTGTACTTTACTACTGAATTATTATACTATCTTGGAAAGCTTTCTCTCACTGACGGTAACAAAAAAGATAAAACCTGAAAGCACACAGTACTTGTATATCATTCTCTTTTTAAAAAGAGGATGATTATTATTCTTGTTGGTCTGCACCTGTAACTCCCAAGTCAGAACTAAAGTTTAAGGTAGCTTTGTCACTTGGTCTGCAAAATCGTTGTTATCTGAAACCAATTCTCAAATCATTCTGTTGAAAAAGGAGGGAAAACACAACCCAGTCATCCTAAAGTGAATTTATCTGTGCATTGTTCTACTAAGGGCACCTGCTCTTCAGTAATAGCAGTGTATTAAAAACTGTTTGGAGCTTTGCCCACTCTGCTTTTGTTTGAAATGACCAATTTTTCAGTCTTAGAAAGGAAAGGAGATATGTCTTATTCAACGATGCTGTAACTAGCTCCAGCAACGTAACTGGATTTCTTCCTCAGTGCTGTACAAGCAATCAAGTGGCTTGTACATGCTATTCACTTAATTATAGGCAGTTGTAGGCGACTGGCTGGCGAGACTTTGCAGAATAGGACAATGTATTGGCATTCAGAGCACTGAGGTTACAGTTGATAACCAGAGTTCCCATCACAACATTCTCAAATTATCAGGCATTATGCATGCCAGTGAAAGTTTAGACCCTTTTCTAGATAGAAAGTGCATTAGAATAAGCTGGGGGGGGGGGGGGCTGTCCCAGTACCAAGTGATCAAATCTCCTACTTGGAGTAAAATCACAAACTGAAGGCCTTAACAAGAAAACCTTTCCATGATTCTCTTAAGTTAGGGAAATTTTAATTTGGGCATATGCTGGTAAACAAGGGAGAAATATAGAGCCTATCTACACTACTGCTTTTAAAACGGTTTATGACAGTTTTAAACCGGTCAATAATAGTTATTAACTGGTTTAAAACTGTTATAAACCGTTTTAAAGCAGTAGTGTAGACAGGCTCCTAATGTTATTTATGCAAAACAAATATAACTACCCATTTGTGGGTAGTTGATATGACATGTAGGGTTTTGTGGCTTGCCAGTAGTTAGAAAGCACAGGCTTTGGCATTATAAAGAGGGGGGAGGCTGAAGACCAGAAATGTTGCTAAGTAAACTTGCCAGAATATGTATATTGTCTCACTTCTTGAATTACTATTGTTGTAAAGGATAAGAATTTGAACGCATTTTCAAATTCTTAGTTCTAACTCTGGTCACTTTGTCATATATCCAAGTCTGATGTGCATTGAGTGCTTTCCACTTCTGGCTGGCCATCATCACTTTTAATCAACATTCCAGTTGTAATCCTGTGTTTGATTAACTCATTTTTACAGCATCCCTTTTTCTTTTAAAACAGAAAGCACCAAATAGAGCAAACTAAGCTATACAGGGTTATGTGTTTCATGCTTAGCCTTGAGGGATGCTAAAAGCTAAAGAGTTAGGAAACAGTAATTAAAAGTGATTACAACAAGATGACTTAGAACTATGAAATGTCAATGCAAGTGTCCTTGACACAAGCAGAACCAGGCAGCAGGTTTTGGTTTTGATTATAACTTTACTTGCTATTTTAATAAACACGAGCCAGTATTCAAACTTTTAATATCCTGCTACGCAATTATTTCCAAATAGCAATTCAGCTCTTTAAACAACCCTTACAAAATTAATTTATATGGCTTAGAAAAGTTGTAGCCTCATGGTAAAAATAAATTTGGTGGGGGGGGGGGGAGGAGTTCATTTCCAGAATCACAAGCAACTGGTTTTTTCAACTAAGTGTTTCCGTATGTGCCCAAAGTGTCAAAGCTCACAGTTTCTCTGTGCCGTGTTAACTGGTTCCTAGAGGAAATACGAGAGACAAACCCAGGAATGTACATACCTCTCCACTATGACAGTTATGATACAATACAATGATACCTACAGCTCTTCCAGGAAGCGGAGATTGTGCAGGGAGTCTGAGGGCAGCTTAGAGATGTTGTTCATACTGAGATCACTGTAGAGGAAAAGGAGACAGTGCATGTATAACTGCAGTATCCACCTTTTTATCTGTACATTTTAAAGTAGCATATTAACAACAACAGTTTCCCTACCATGGCTAATTAATTAATTAGAAGTCCTCAAACTGTTTACTCCAGATGATCCTAGAGATTTCCATGGGATCACTTTGAAAGTAAATGGTTTTAGATGTGTGATTTTAAATGAAAAATATGACTTGTTTTAGCATGCCCTTTTTCCAGCAATGTCCAAATATTATTTTTCACTAGCATTTATTCTTATTACGCCAACTTTTTCTGTTGACTTCAATACACCACTGCAAAAAGTTAAAATAGCTGGCTCAATCAGGTTGATTGCTATTCTAAACAAAGACTTTGCACCATGATAAAAAGCTATTTAAATATCTAATTATATTTGGCATTGTGGGGAGATAACCTGTATTTCACTCTAGCTAGCTGCAGAATATAAAAAATAGCTCTAGGAATTTTGTCCAATGTTACAGTTACAATACTATAAAAACAAATATTTTGAATCATATAAATCAAATACCCTCAACACTCTCCTTTTAATGTGCTCCCTTTGCAGATTCTCTAGTCACATGAAATAAATGAAATGAACCACAAAAAAAGGGTGCAATGTGATCTTGCTATGTAGCACACTTCCTGATGGGATTCCACAGTAGTTCCTGGCACAGGAAACCAGCAGCTTTTTCTAAGTCAAATTAGTCTTAGTTTTATACAATATTGCCTTTAATCACATCTCAAAAATCCTATGCTTTTCCATGCTAGGACAGCATAATTATTTGCCAAAATCCACAGGGAAGGTCCCATTAAAATACACAGAAGCTATAAAAGAGCATGTGGCCTCTGCCCATGCAAGGCAAAAATCCACTAAGAGGTTTCCTGGACCCATGCATTTCGACTGGTTTGTGCAGGAAAATCTTCCATGTGGATTTTGCCCTTCCCATTGGATTTTGCCTCTGTGGGCACAGTAATTAATGGAATGCAATTAGAACATTTAATACAAAACCCAAGATTTATCCTATATACTATGAGTAACAGCAAACTATGTTCTCAGAGAATGCCATGCCTGGCATTTCCCAAGACCTGAAGCCTTCCACCATCCCTGAGCCTATCTACACTACTAGGCTGACCATATGAAAAGGAGGACAGGGCTCATGTAACTTTAACAGTTGTAGAGAAAAGAGAATTTCAGCCAGTGTCATTTGTATGCAATTAGTTCCTGGCGAAATTCCCTCTTCATCACAACAGTTAAAGTTGCAGGGGCCCTGCCTTCTTTTGTATATGGTCACTCTAGTATAGTGGCTGCAACTTTAACAGTTGTAATGAAGAGGGAATTTCACCAGGAACTAATTGCATACAAATGTCACCGGCTGAAATTCCCTTTTCTCTACAACTGTTAAAGTTACATGAGCCCTGTCCTCCTTTTCATATGGTCGGCCTATACACTACTGCTTTAAAACGGTTTATAACAGTTTTAAGCCAGTTAATAACCGTTATTAACCAGTTTAAAACTGTTATAAACCATTTTAAAGCAGTAGTGTAGACAGGCTCCCTTTCGTTTTTGAACTGGACATCACCACCACCAGCTGCAGCAGCAGGAGCTACAGCATAAAAACCAGTCTTATCAGAAAGAGCTGCTGCTGCTGCTCCTGCCATTTTAATTCTCCCACAATGTCTCTGGGGTCCTCTCAGAGCATTGCTCCAGTGCAACACTCCGTCAGGATCCCAAATGCATTGTAGGGTTATTAAAATGGTGTGAGCCGAGGCCAAGCTGGCTTTTTTTTGCTGCTGCTGGTGCCTGCTTCAACAAGGGAAGGGGAGACAACTTGCGCTGCTGGTGGCCTTGCCTTGCTGTCTGGGGATGGGATGGATCTCACTAGCTCCAGCAGCTTCAATGCTCTTGCCACTGCTGGGGTGGGGAACACACAAAAATTATATCATGGGGCTTTTGCCTCCCACAGGGGGAGTTTCCACTGGCACTGAGGGCCCTTCTCAGGAGCACTGCCAAGGCCCTGCCAAACCTGGTAGTGGCCCTGCCAAGGGCAGGATCTTATGTAGCCAAAGCAGCACTGTACATACACAAGAAGGAGGTATCAGGAGGCTTAGGAAAACACCAAGGTTTGCTGCAGTACAAATAAACTTTAGGGGAAATAACACTGAGGAACTTCCCTGCTCCCAAACAAACAGCCCAACAAAGACTTAGCATGACCAGGGACTATGGAATGCTGACTGTTGGTGAGACTTAAAAAAACAGAAAACCACAGGGGAGGCGGAGAGATGGAATAGAGTATCCTGGAAAAGGACATGGGGGCCAATCTACATGGCAACATGTTCAGAAGCGTTTTCTGTCTTTATCTGGATTTTCATGACATTGGCTCTGGTCCATCAGTGGCACATGAAGCAAAAAAAAACTGCAAATACTCTACCTAAAAACATTTTCACAGGTTAAATTGCACTTTAATCTGCCTTACTTTGGGGTTGGGTGGGCAGAATCCCTTCAGTTTAGGCTGACCATCTGAAAAGGAGGACAGGGCTCATATAACTTTAACAGTTGTAGAGAAAAGGGAATTTCAATCAGTGTCATTTGTATGCAATTAGTTCCTGGTGAAATTCCCTCTTCATCACAATTGTTAAAGTTGCAGGGGCCCTGCCTTCTTTTGTATATGGTCACTCTAGTATAGTGCCTGCACCTTTAACAGTTGTGATGAAGAGGGAATTTCACCAGGAACTAATTGCATACAAATGACACCTGCTGAAATTCCCTTTTCTCTACAACTGTTAAAGTTATATGAGCCCTGTCCTCCTTTTCAGATGGTCAGCCTACTTCAGTTAAAGTGATGTCATCAACCACATAGACATCGCTCAGCCAATGATAGAAGCTTTTCCCCTTCCCCAGTCCATGCTCCCCAGGGAAGTTTAATGGAAATGCTAAACTAAGCCCCTGTAGTTTACCCCACACCTCTCCCCTCTTGTCCACCATGGGGATACTGTGAAAGGATAAAACACTAATACATATGTGTATAGGTAAACTGGCTACTGTGCTGCTGGGAATTCTTGAAGAAGTGCTACTGTGGTATTATGAATTATGAAGGGGAAAACCGGGCAGCCAGTAAAAATGTGAAATGAACAGTGGAGTTGAAAAAGGGGGAGGATGAAAAAAACTAACACTGGAAAAGGGAACAGCAGGAGAAAGCATCTCCTGCATTATATCCAAAGCAGGTATAGTGCAAAGTAAAAAAAAAACAAAGAAAAAAGGAGAGGATCAGGAAGGGGTAATCCAGTACAGTGAGCATTCAGTAGCACTGTTTCACAGTACCGCTATTGCAAAATATTGTAAAGGGGGGGAAATGAAAGGAAAAGCAGCAAAGGGGGCAGTATTGAGTCTTCCCCTTTGTTGTTCTTCTGTGTAGTTTTTAGTTTCCTCTATATGGCAGAAGTGTAACATGTAGCAGCCAAGTAGCGGTTGAACCTGCCCTATATCCAATGTACAGTAGTGAGTGAAACCACGCTATTGTGAAATACTGCTACTGTGATACACCATAAAAAGGAAATAAAGGAGCACTACAGCAATAGACCATAAACTAGAAATAATTTTGCACTAGCACAACTGCAAAACAGTGCAATCTAACAAATAAAAAAGAGGAGCAGCAACGGGGAGCACAGTAGTGGGAGGCTGAAACCATGCTATTTTGCAATAGTGCTACTGCAGGAAAAGAAGCCTAACCTTAGGCTGACCATCTGAAAAGGAGGACAGGGCTCATATAACTTTAACAGTTGTAGAGAAAAGGGAATTTCAGCAGGTATCATTTGTATGCAATTAGTTCCTGGTGAAATTCCCTCTTCATCACAACTGTTAAAGGTGCAGGCACTATACTAGAGTGACCAAATACAAAAGAAGGCAACTTTAACTGTTGTGTTGAAGAGGGAATTTCACCAGGAACTAATTGCATACAAATGACACTGATTGAAATTCCCTTTTCTCTACAACTGTTAAAGTTATATGAGCCCTGTCCTCCTTTTCGGTTGGTCAGCCTACCTAACCTGTATCCAAAGTACACTACTGCAAATGGTGTAAAAAAGGGAGGAAAAAAGGGAGGCACACTATCCCTTGACCCAGGTCATAGCCAGGTCACAGACACACCCCTAGGCATGCCCAACATACCAGATTTAATTCGGGGGGAATGGGGCACACTGCAGCTGAACCATGCCAGAGCCACATTTAAGGGGAAAATACGCTATAAATGACTTTGGAAAAAGACACCTTTCGGAGAAAAAAGTTACAGGATTGCTCCAAGGTGGTGACAATGTCAATTCTTGTAAACAACTCTGATGTACTCTCACTTCGCACTAAATCACCTGTGTAGATTGGCCCATGGTTAGCTCGCTATACAGGACTACTCCACATTACACCATTCTGTATAATTAACTTTGAAAGGATCATAAGTATTGATGAAAGCAAAACCAGAATTTTCTAGATATATTAACAATGTGGGCCATAACTGAGCTAGATAGAATTGCTTACATTTAACCTACTTATTATACTGGAAGGAAATCAGCATTAAACTTAAATATTCTGCTTCAGCTGAGTTAGGCTCCAGATTAGGCTGTAAGTACTGCTGAGTATAGATTCAATGGAACATATTTCATCTTGTGGAAATATTATTGTAAGAAGATAATCTGAATTTTATTATTGTGTATATTTTAACTTATCATGTTGGCTGTTCACTTCAGAGGCTAACATTGCTTTTAACCAACATTTTAAAACACATAATACATTTTTACTAGTTTACTGCTATGTCGCTGACAACAGGGCAAACATGAAAACAAATTACAGTTTTATTAATGCTTCTTAACAATTATTCATTTTGAACTAGAAAGCTGCTGTTTAGCAGTCACTTCAAAAGCTAATTTATTAAACAACGCTAGTGCAGTTATTAAATTCCCTCTTTTGTTGTAATATTTAATCATGCCATTCTTTATCTTCAGTAGTTGGCTACTTTGTCTTTATTTTGGCAAAGGAACAAAAGATTTTCTTTGGCAAAAGAACAAAAATACAGCAAATGAAATCCAATTCGTCAATTTAATTATATATTAATGGACAATAAGATAATGCCTTTTGGATGATGACGTATTTTCTACATATGCTGATAGTGGAATTTTATAAATACTGCATTACTCAAGGGACATGTCCTGAATAGGACTGATTTCTGGAATAACAGATAGGCCCCATACAGGCAAATTTATCTTAATGTATTCTTTGGAAGACAAATACACCATGAAATCTATAAAATTAGTGTCCAGGTTGCAAACTTGTATACAATTAACTCAGGCTGAGGTAAACATTTCCCAGTTTCAAAATTACACCAGGGAACACTTGTCACAAACTGGCCTCTCTCTACATTGGTTCTGGCAGTAATTTAATCACACTTTTTTTAAAAGCGTGTTTAGACTCATGTGTAGTTTGGCCCTTAACCTTGCTTGTTAACTTTAACTTTGTCTCTAGGGCCTACAGAATTCTGTCCAGGGTCTTAAGGGTCTGTGCACTGTTTTAGATGTCTGACTAGCATTATATGCTCATCACTGTACCTTTTCTTCCCTCCAACCAATAATGAATACAAGTACTTTTTTCTTTGTTTTACTATAGAAATTATATTGATTTGGGGAAATTTACAAAAACACATGGATCAACCATCTTTTGGTCCATGTTACACAAACAGACACACATGCGCGCGTGCACACACACACACACACACACACCCCATATGTAGAAAGATAGCTAAATAAGTTTTCTTTTTAAATTAACATTATATATCCTTCCTTTCAAGAAGATTTTCTATGGTGGCTAACAAGAAATTTTAACAGACTGCTATAAATAATAACATATTAATTTTTTTAAAAAAATTCAAAAGACAAGGACAGTTGTAAGCACCACAATAAAAGCCACAGTGCAAGCAATAGAAACAACAAAGACAGGTATAAAATCGTACATTAAAAGCTCAGGAAAACAAAATTATCTTCATAGGATACTGAAGAAGTTGTTAAAATAAGTGCCAATCAAGTGTTCCTGGGGAGGACATCCCATAATCATCACACATTTTCACAATCACTGAAAATGCCCTGTTTTGAGTTGCCACCCACCTTACCTCTGAAGGTGGCAGCATAAAGATCAAAGCCTCTGATGGAGTTGTGCCAGTATTATACATAATTATGCATTAGACTGGAAAAAATGCTATGCGCCAGGTGTTAAGACTACTTGTAGTTAGACCACTAATAGTAATAAGGAGATAAGAATAGAGAACAAACTTATGGTACACTCTACTAGCAACATCTCTTGAGCAAGCCTATTGAAACAGATGAAAGCTATTCAATAAATCATATATTTGAACCCCTCATCTATGCAGAGATCACAAACAGTTGGCTGTCCAGGAAGCAACACAGTTATGTATTATTAAGTATTCCATTTTTAAAATTGTATTCGAAACTTGATTTATAAATGCACCTTAGTTGAATGGCTTCTTCTGTAATAGAACATTATTTCCGATAGTATATCCTTATTAATACTGAGGTATAAAATTGCAAAAACAACTTCAGCTGATTGTGGGTGTATTAATAACTGTTTGCTTACTTAGAATTTTTGTGTTAATTCTGATTCTTCATCTCATGCAGACACAATTTCAAGGCTTTGATACTGGTGATTCTTTTGCTTTACAAGATGACACAAGTTCATACATTTTTTGAAAAAACAAAGTTATAAGTCAGAGCCTACAACTGATACTGACATACAATAAATAACCTTTCCTAAACATTCTTTAAAGAATGTGAATATCCACATAGCATTTAAATAGAGCTATTTGAGGTGTTATAGCACTTCATGTAGAGTAGTCAAGTGTAGATGTAAAGCTCCATCTCTTAATCATAGTGAAAAGATCAGGAACTGGGTATCAGTCCTGTATACTCCACACTTTCCCTCACCCTAAATCTGCAGCCTTCTCTTGATCTCCTTACCAACTGCACCAGGTGTCTGTTAACTCTTTGAAGGCAGATCAGAATTATATCCCCCAGAATATCTAAGCCACTTAGTGAGTTCACAGTTCTGGTGAAATCTGAATCAGGGACATTCTAGGTTGCTTCTCACACTGTTAGCTACTATGTTACACCAGTTCTCATGTTGATGTATATAGCATAGATGATATTTTATTTACATATTATGTTTTTATCTCAGCCTTCCTCCAAGGAGCTCAAGGTTCTCTATCAACATGGTTCTCTATCAACCCATTTTATATTCTAAACAACCCTGTGAGGCAGAGCTGGCTCAAGACATTTTATTGCCTGAAGCGGATCCCAAATGATGCCCTACCTTCAAAAAGTTTTGCAGCACCATTCAGACACCAGTTCTTGCCATCATCTATTTCTCTCACCTTCTAGGACAGAGTGACAACATGTGCCCCCCAGATGTTTTGACCTCCAACTCCCATCATCCATCCCCACTGGCTATGCTAACTGGGACTGATGGGAATAGTAGACCAAAAACATCTGGAGGGACACAAGTGGCACCACTGCTCTAGGGCCTTCTTAACCAGGTTGCTTCACTCTGCTGTGAGGTAGTTGGGCCAGTCACAATATCTCAGCCTGTGTGAGTTTCATGGCTGAGTAGGGATTTGAACCTGAGTCCTACTCTGATACTCTTAAGCCAGCCAACACATGTGGAGAAAACCAGGTTGGGGAAGGCTATTCTAACCACGATACCACTTATTTCAAAAGTAATATCAATGTGGCTATAGTGATTATTTCCCCCCACGATTAATTCCTTTATGAAATAATTTATGAAATAATTTAGCCTATGTTATTCTTCTTATATTATTTACTTTACAAACGATAGGGATGATCCTTCTCCCACCACTAGACCACAAAGAGTAGGTCAAAGGCAGAATAAGCACAGCTAGTAGCAGCCTGTGGTGGCATTGATTCTGGTAGAATTATAGGTAAGCTATATGCTCCTTTATATCTGCCAGTCAGTCCTTCAGGAACTTATCCACAGCCTGGTAGTCTCAATAGCCAGTCTGTAATCATGCATGGAAAGGGCAGGCTGTACTGCTAGGCCTCTGGTGGTTTTTTTGGCACATTACAAACTTGGAGGTGAGAAGGAGGGGGCAGGGAAAGGATTAAGGTTAGGAGATCAGCATCAGTATTCTCTGAATTGATGTCTCCTATAATAGTGGGATTGTTTGATTCTTTTGTGGCAGCTTTTATGACGGTACAAGCATACATTTCCCAAGCTTAGTTCAAGGATTTTATTTATTTGAAAACTATTATGTATCCTGCCTTCCAGTATTTGTACTTCCAAGATAGTTATTAACAAACAATAAAGCAGCCTATCAAAAATAACAAATAAAGCAGCAGTCACAACAAAAGCATAGCAGGATGATAAATATAATCAGTTCAAATGATGTTTAAACACCTTGGAAAAAGTCTTTGCCTGGCACTGGAAAAGACAACAATAACCAGGCATCAGATGAGTCTCCTGAGAACAGCAGTAGAAAATGCCACAGTTTAAAATGCCACTCTACAGTTGCCACTTGCATCATCAGAGAAGGTGGGGTTCCTGGAAGATCTGGCAAAAGCATTCTGGAGATAGCATCTCAGTAGATTTATTTAGTCATTTCTGTTGATTTGTTATAAGCAGTTCTTCAGTAACAGGATTCTTAGGGTGGGAAACAATTTAAAAATAAATACAATAAAAAGGTTTACATAAGATTAAAACAATTAAAAACAATTAAAACAATTAAAACAATTAAAACAGCAAAAACATACAATATACACATAATATACACGTATATTTAAAGCCACTGTAATAACTTTACAAAGCTATAAACCTAAACAAAACAAACCCAGGCTCATCAGATATTGCTAAATGCCTGACAGAAGGAGAAAGTTTTGACCTGGCGCCGAAAACATAACAATGTTGGCGCCAGGCGGACCTCGTCAGGGAGATCGTTCCACAATTGGGGGGCCACCACAGAGAAGGCCCTCTCCCTTGTTGCTGACCTCCGAGCTTCCCTCGGAGTAGGTATTCGGAGGAGGGCCTTAGCTGTTGAACATAATGTTCGGGTAGGTTCATGTTGGGAAAGGCGTTCCATCAGGTATTGTGGTCCCAAGCCGTGTAAGGCTTTATAGGTTAAAACCAGCACCTTGAATCAGGCTCAGAAACATACAGGCAGCCAATGCAAGTGGGCCAGAGTAGGTCTTCTATGCTTGAACCTTTTGGTCCCTGTTATCAATCTGGCCGCTGCATTTTGCACAAGCTGCAGCTTCTGAACCGTTAGATTACTGCAATGCACTCTACGTGGGGCTGCCTTTGAAGGCGGTTCAGAAAGAAGAGGTCAGTCAAAGCAGCTCATAGGGCAAAACAGAATGGGCCAGAGGCCTTTTTCTCAGAGTTCGACATCATGGGTGATGAAGAGTCATCCTTAGAGAAAAACTCTCATGACCAACAGTGAGGTCTCAGTCGAGAGGGAGAAGTTCTCACCTTTGCAGATGCCCTGTTGTTGCGGATGTTGGAACTTGGCATGTCGTTGCTTTGCTTCGCTACTCCTTCCATTCTACTTCACTTTGTTCACTTGTGAGCTAGGCTCTGTCTGCACTGTCTGCATGCAATGCAGAACATTTGAAGTGCATGTCAGAGAAAAATAGATAGATTTGCAGCTTTGGCTGGCTAGCATATCTCTTAGAGACACAACTCAGAGATTGCTGTAGCTGAGCCCTGAGAGGCTGGCGTGCCACACAGGCAGAAGTGGCTGGCAGCAGAGGTGGTTTTTAAAGTAAGAGATACCAGATGTGACCAAGCAATAAACTGGCACCCTTACCCCCGGCCACAGGGTACAAGTGCGCAGCCCGGCTGGACCGTTGGGAGACTTTGGAAGAGGGAGGGAGATTGATTGTTTGAGGCTGGAGGCTTTGATTTTGCTGCAATGGCTTAGAGAGACAACAGAGGCTGCACAGATAACCCAGAGACACCTGTAGCCCCACGGTGCTGGTATGCAACACAGGGCATTAGAAAGAGGGTCTCAGAGTCGCGTGTTTGTGCAGGAAGTAGACAGGAGTTCAAAGTCTGGATGTGAAAAGTGGTGCCGACGCAAAAGCCTTGAGAAGCTAATGCATATAAGTGAGAAGTGTGAATAGGCTAAGTAGTGTCTGCGGCCCACAACCTTCCCCCTAATGTTAGAGTAGAGAAACTTGTGACAATCTTACACAAGTTTTTTAAAAAATGAACTTTAAAAATAAAAAAAAACCAGCCAGCCAGACGGCAGCAAGCCCTGTTAAGCAGCAGGTTGCAGCGGAGTGAGGATACAATCAGAAAAGATATTTGAGGGAAGGGGAGAGTGTATCACACAGAGCATAGCAACAAAGTACAGCAAAAGTTACAAAAGTAGGAGTGAGTGAAGTTAATTTCTGATACATTGGATGTCTCACTTGTTATTTCAGTGATTTGAACATTAAGATGTTATGTAGAACAGATTTGTCTTAATTGTGTGCTGTAAAATCAGACATGTGACCAAGGCTATGTTCAGGTGGGCTGCCCATGCCCCCTGGGGGCAGACATGTTAGTGGGGATGCCCCGTTGGGGGCTGACCATGTTGTCCATTTTGGTTTCCAAAATATAGTCACCCTAGATAATGGTATTGAAAGCCACAAAGTATTTGCAGAGAATTTGTAGACTCACATTCCCCACTGCCATTCCCTCTGCATAGACCATCAGGGAAACCAAGGTTGTTACCATGCTGAAACTAGGCCTGAAGCCAAACAGTCTCCACCAAGACTACTTGAAGTTGTGCAGCAACCACATCCATGAGCTCTTGTTTAAGAAGGGGATATTTGCCATCAGCCAATAGTGATTACAATCTTCAAGGTCCAAGGAGGGACAATCTTTCACTAGCCCATGTAAATGTGTGGTATGTGTGCACAGTTGCTGCTCATGCCCAGGGGGGTGGTGAGGTGGAGAGAAGGCTCACCATATGTTATGCTAACTGGTAGTGACTGAGGTTGTTACATGAAAAGGTGTGGATATTCTGGTGCTCTCAGAATTTGCTGCTGGGTTCCAAAGACAGTTCTTATGTGTGGTTCTGAGGACACCATCATCATTGTCGTCGACATTTTGAGTGGCTGTGTGTTTTGTACTCATGATCTTAGTCCCTTGATTTTCTGTGCAATGGAAGTTGGTGCTGGAACAGAGGAATGTGGGTCCAAGAGAGTGCTTTTCTATGGCTGTGTGAATTCCCCTGCTTTGTATTCATGATTTTATTCATGTGCCTCTTTCCTCCTTGAGATTGAGAGAAACTTAGGTTTTACTATGTTAACAATATGCTTGCTACTATTTGCTACTTTCATTGATTATAATGTGTGTATTTAGGGATGTTTGTGATCTGCCTCATTTTAGCTAAAGTTTGTTATTTCCTTAGACTGTTTGAGCAATAAATATATATTCTTTAATACCATATTTGTGTTGTCTGGCTTGAGAGACGTTCCAGGGACCACTACCCATATATTAATTCTTGAAGTCTAAAATAGTTGGAACCGAGCTGGGTCTGTCCTTTAAAACCATTGTATTTTCTCTTGATCTGGTGAATCTCAGATACACCCATTCATGTTTGGGAAATAAACTAGCTGGATGGAGCGAGTCATTACTGGGATGTTACCCTTTTTCCAGAAATTAACACTATGACTAGCGTCAGTATTTCCAGAGCGTATTAGGTCCATTAAATTTTCTATTATCCATGCAACTTGTAAAAGCAAAACTTTTTAGCCTGTAGTGCTTGTCTTTCTCTTACTGAAAGAAAGTTTTAATAGCTTGTTTGCATGGGCTATGTTTGCAGAAATGGATCTGAAAAAGGCATATATCACATTCATACAATTGGAATTTGACTAGTTTTTAATAAAGTTGAAATAAAAATGTGCTCCTCTTTACACAGATCAGGGTAAAGGTTGTGAATCAATGTTCAGATTCACCAAATTCTTGACAAATTTTAATCTGCCACACCCAGCTCCCACATTAAAAAACTATTAGCAGAATGGCTATTGAAAGGGTGACCATGAACCCAGAGACTTTTCTAGAAACAGTTCTGTTCATTTCTCATGGCTGCACAATAGCAGATTGTGCCAATCAGTTATATACAAATGTCTCTAAAAGGGGCCTTCCCACCCTCCTTTCCAAGGCCACGCGTTTCAGGGTTCCAATATTGAAGGAAGATAGTGAAGGATAGGGAGGGAATGGGGGTGGGGAAAGAGCTACCACTGAGATCTTCCAGAGTTGTCTTTCTATAGTGGGAGGGTTTCTCTTGAATTCTTTTCAATAGGTTATTGATGGCTTTGAAACTTAAATGGCATTTGTCAACCATCAGTAAATCTTTAAAACTTTTTCTTCAAATAGCTCAACTCTGGGTCTCAGCTTTTCCCATTAATCTGTATGTAAGGCCACTGAGGGCTTTTTCAGAGTTTAGATAATACCTAGATAAAAAGGTCCATTCAGAAAGAAAAGCTTTAGCATTCACCTTGTGTACATAGCCATTTCACTAGTGGCATTCATGGCTTGTTATTTCAACTCTGCATTTGTCTTGCAAACAAGACATTTGCCACAAAGGCTTGGTAGAGACATTCTTTAGTGAATTATTGAAATCTATTTGTCTATTTGTCATGGCATGTTATTTTTATTATGTATATGCAGTTTCAATTCAGGAACATTAAAGTGACAATTGCACAATTATGTTGCTGTTTTTAAAAAAATGAAAGGTACCGTTCTCCTAATTCAGGAAAGATGGCAATAAAAGGTTAACTGGGATGCTTTGTCTCATTCCCAGGTGAGGTTTAACGTCTTAAATGTTACACTTGATGAAAGTAAAGGAAGTTTTCATATAGCTAGAAACATCTCCTTTCTATCTATATCACATAAGATAAGTGCTAAAGATTTGCAGCACCAGCAAATAAGTGCTTAGAATTGAGTAGGGCACTTATCATAGGGTGACCATCCGCCCGGATTTGTCTGGACATGCCCGGAAAATGGGGAGCAAATCCGCATCCGGGGGGAAAAACTGTTTTGGGGGGCCAAATCCGGAAATTTAGCCCCCCAAAAGGGTGACCAGATGGCCCTGGGGTGATCCGGGCCAACCGGGGGGCGGCGGGGGCAAACCGGGGCAGCGGGGGGTCACGCGGCGGTGGCGGGAGGTGGGCGGCATGAGGCACTTACCTGCTGGGGCGTCTGCTTTCCTCCGGTGCTCGGAATCTACTGAGAAACAGGCTTCGCGGCCTGTCCCTCAGTAGCGCCCTGGGTGATGACGCGGGGTGGGCGTGCGGGCAGGTGGCGCGAGGCATGCGGGCAGTGCGGGGCGGCGCGGGCGCACGGTGGGGGGGTTGTTTTGGGTGGGTGGGGTGGCGGGAC
This sequence comes from Anniella stebbinsi, assembly GCA_029215795.1. Taxonomy (NCBI): domain Eukaryota; kingdom Metazoa; phylum Chordata; class Lepidosauria; order Squamata; family Anniellidae; genus Anniella; species Anniella stebbinsi. Next base: position 56,601,486 of record JARDYH010000003.1, read on the forward strand.
CGGGATTTTGGTTCTCAAAATCTGGTCACCCTAACTTACCATGAATACAACATTACTGGCCATGTCTTATACAGATGTTGCTGACTAAAAGGTTGATGGAAATGTTTAGGATACTACATTTGGAAATTCACTATGTTTTATAGGTCAGGAGGGGATCAGAATTTCATTTTTATATCTAAATGGATGCAATTATGGATTCAGTGCTTGTAGCAAAGTATCCCGCCTACAAGCAACAGATGGAGAGAAAAATAGCCTTGCTTAGTTCTCTCCTATTGAAATCAGTGGAGCTTGAGCGCACAACTTTGCCTGGATCATGCCTGTAATTATTACACAATTTTAATGAGCCATACACAAAAAGGCTCCACAATAGTGATGCAAACCTCCTTTTTAAAAAGTCTTTTATTCATGTACCACATGGCCAGCCTTAGGCCAGTTGCACAGCTCGAGGGCCTTATGGGTTCACAAGTATACAGGACTACTGATCTTCCCATGCTAGGCTCAGAACAGCATTTAATTCAGGAGATATCAGAGCAGCCATGATGGATTAAAATGGGTGAATTTAATGATAGTCAATGTGAGACCGTGGCACTTTACAGTGCAATCCTATGCACTTCTATTCAGAATTAAGTTTCACTGAGCTCAATGGGGCTCATTTTCTGGTAAATGTGAACAAGCCTGCAGCTTTAGATGATGATAAAAACCTGATGAGGAGGAAGTAGGCTGACCATATGAAAAGGAGGACAGGGCTCATGTAACTTTAACAGCTGAAGATAAAAGGGAATTTCAGCCAGTGTCATTTGTATGCAATTAGTTCCTGGTGAAATTCCCTCTTCATCACAACAGTTAAAGTTGCAGGCACTATACTAGAGTGACCATATACAAAAGAAGGCAGGGCCCCTACAACTTTAACTGTTGTGATGAGGAGAGAATTCCACCAGGAACTAATTGCATACAAATGACACTGGCTAAAATTCCCTTTTCTCTACAACTGTTAAAGTTACATGAGCCCTGTCCTCCTTTTCATATGGTCAGCCTAGCAGGAAGCATCTTAGCCAATAACATGCTAACAGTAGAAGCCACAACAAACTTAAAGAGAATGTGGAATCATATCATTATTGGCATGTTTGGAAGATTGTGCTGAAATATGTGCAGAAGTGTCATATGTTAAACTGATCTATGCAAAAATCTGTAGAAAAGCAGGTTCCTAGTTACACTTTCCCCTAGATATGCCTTGCATAGGTTCATACAAGTGAGTAAGATGACATACAACTGGGCTAGGTTACCTGAAGGATTACCTCTTCCCATATATACCCGCCCAGATCCTAAGATCATCCTCAAAGGCTCTTTACCAAGTGCCCACACCAAATGAAATGAAATGAGAGGGCTGTTCCTGTTGTGGCATCCTGGAACTCATCTATACCTGGAGGCCTTCTGGGAATGGGGAGAGAGGATCGTGAAGATTTCAGCTTCAGCTATCGTCCCTCATGGGGCACATGCCAACGAATTGTCGCAGAAGTAGAGGAGGGTCGTCCCGGGGTGAAGGTTTTATTTACACTACGAGAGGATTACACAGAGGGCACCATCCTGCGCAAAGGTAGGATTTTTAAAACAACAACAACCAAAAATACGGTGCTGGAAGACACCAACAGCCATCCCAAAGATGGTGAAAATTCTTTCACCCTCACCCCCAAACTCCCCCTGGACACTTCCTTGCCTGTTTTCTGAGCCCCGCTACTCATGGGGAAGAGGAATGACCCCAGGAGGGGGAGCCACACTGCTCGCAGAGCTTGGGATGGTCCTGACACCAGCGAAAAACCCGGAAAAAAACCTCATCCCAGCTATCCTGGAAAACGGAGTGCTCATCCCCCGTTCACCCCAGGATCAGCTGTACGTTATATGGATGCACAGGGATGACCTCAAGACGACCCTTGGATAAACATCTGGTGTAGATTAGGCACTGGTTGTGGAATTATTTTCCCAGAGAGGATCGCCAGACACCTTTGCTGTCATTTTTAGGATGCTAGGTGAAGACTTTATTTTCCCAGACTTTTTCGTTTTTCAGTTTCTGTTGTTTTTAAATCTGTTATTGTGTTTTTAAATCTTTACACAGCTGCTAATTTTTTTTACAATGGTTTTATACTACAGTTATAAACTTTTAACAGTTTTATATTACCTTTTATTGTACTGTGTTTTATGGTTTTGTTATGAAGTGCCCAGAGAGCTTTAGCTAAGTGGGCAGTATAGAAATGTAAAACATACATAAAAGTGGGGAGGGGAATCTGCTCCTGCCTCTAATAAATATAAAAAGGGATGCTGGCACAAACAAGAACTACTTTTTCTGCTACTATTTCTTCCTTCTCTGGGATACTTTTGGATATTTTCCATTTCCTCATCCGCTGGTATGGCTTGACTGGAGAAAACTGGAACCTTTGTCGCTGCATGAACTAGCTGTGATGGAGATGAAAAAATCTATGACCCACTGTAGTGGATCGGTAGATTTGAATTTTGGCTATAATAATGGAATAGTTTAATAATAATAAATCTAAGGGCTTGAGGAAGATGTAGGCATAGGATTCTTACTGAAATGGTTTTGATTGCTTTGTTAATAATATTGCAATGCAGAGCTTATATTGATTTATACTTATTTGTTGATTGCTTTCTTTTCTGACAATTGTTAATATTTTCAAAATATTAATGTTACTGTATCAGTCATTAATATTATTTTCTATGTGAAAATGGCATTATTTTTAGGTATTGTGCATCAATAGATTAAATCTGTGGTCTTTTATACTGGTCATGGTTTACCCTCTGAACTACTGGGTTGCAAAAGTGCAAATTAAAACTCAGATAAGACAACCAAATGAACATGCTTTTAGCAGTGCATGGGAGATGGGAATAAGAGTTTAATCAGTACAGATAATCAGTACAGATAATTTAATCAGTTCAGATAATTCACTTTTGCACCCATCGTGGTTGATTTGCTTTCCCACATTTGGATATTTTCTATATAACTACCTTGTACAAAGGTATCATTTTGCCATGATCCAAAACAAATCCATTCATTTGACAATTTTTATTCCTCCTTGCCTTCTCCTGTAATCCTGTTCCTCTCTATAAGCAACAACTGTCACTCTATCTTCAGCTGAACAAAAAGGCATACTGAAAGAGCATCCTTTCCCAGACAGCATACTGGATTGCCAGTCAACACACACACACACACACACACACACACACACACACACACACTGCTGATTCTCCAGTATGGGGTTCCGCAGGGGTCAGTCTTGTCCCCTACGATGTTCAACATCTACATGAAACCATTGAGTGCAGTCATCCAGAGTTTTGGAGTGTGTTGTCATCATTACGCTGATGACACGCAGCTCTACTTCTCCTTTTCATCCTCATCAGGTGAGGCTGTGGATGTGCTGAACCAGTGCCTGGCTGAGACAATGGACTGGATGAGGGCTAAAAAACTGAAACTCAATCCAGACAAGACTGAGATGCTGTTAGTGAGTGGTTCTACTGGCCAGACGGAGGGTCTTCAACCTGTTCTGGATGGGGTTGCACTCCCCCTGAAGGAGCAGGTTCATAGCTTGGGGGTTCTCCTAGAACCATCTCTGTCATTTGAAGTTCAGGTGGCCTCGGTGGCACAGTGCTTTCTACCAACTTTGGTTGCTGGCCCAGCTACACCCCTATCTGGACAAGGATAACCTGGCTTCAGTTGTCTATGCTCTGGTAACCTCCAGATTAGATTACTGCAATGCACTCTACGAGGGGCTGCCTTTGAAGATGGTTTGGAAGCTGCAGCTTGTGCAAAATACAGTGGCCAGATTGATAACAGGGACCAGAAGATTTGAACATATAAGACCTACTCTGGCCCACCTGCATTGGCTGCCTATATGTTTCCGATCCCGACGCAAGGTGCTGGTTTTAACCTATAGGGCCTTACACGGCTTTCGACCACAATACCTGATGAAATGCCTCTCCCAACATGAGCCTACCCATACAGTACGATCAACATCTAAGGTCCTCCTCAGAGTACCTACTCCGAAGGAAGCTCGGAGGTTGGCAACAAGGGAGAGGGCCTGCTCTGTGGTGGCCCTCAAATTGTGGAATGATCTCCCTTATGAGGCTTGCCTGGCACCAACATTGTTATCTTTTTGGCGCCAAGTCAAGACTTTCCTCTTCTCTCAGGCATTTAGCAATATCTAATGAGCCTGGGTCTGTTTTTTGTTTTTTAGGCTTATAGCTTTTTAAGTTATCATAATGGTATTAAATGTATTTGTATATTGTATGTTTTGCAGTTTTAATTTTTGTATATTGTTTTTAAATGTTTTCATCTTATGTATACCGCCCAGAGAGCTACAGCTATGGGGTGGTATACAAATGCAATAAATCTTCTTCTTCTTCTTCTTCTTCTTCTTCTTCTTCTTCTTCTTCTTCTTCTTCTTCTTCTTCTAGCATTCTGTCCACAGTGACCAACCAGCTTCCCACAGGAAACCCACAAGCAGGACATGAGTGCCTGCCCATGTTCCCTATCCACTGATGTATATAGGCATACTGCCTGTGATACTGGAGGTAGCATACAGCCTTCAGGACTAGTAACCGTTGATAGCCTTCTCCTTCATGAATTTGTCCAGTCCTCTTATAAAATCATCAAAATTGGTGGACATTATTACATCTTGTGAAAGTCAGTTCCATAGATTAACTATGCATGGAATGAAATAGTATCTCATTGAATCTGTCCCTAATCTCCCACCAACCAGCTTCTAGTATTGTGAGAGAGGAAGAAAAATGTCTCCATATCCACTTTCCACACCATGCATACTTTTGTACACCTCTATCATGTCTCCCCTTACTTGCTGCTTTTCTAAGCTGAACAATCCCAGATGTTGTAACCTTTCCTCATAGGAGAGTTGCTCCATCACCCTGATCATATTAGTTGCCCATTTTTGCACTTTTTCCACTTGTACTGGAACATGCATTTATCCAGTCAATGTGGGGGTAATTGTAGTCACCCATTATTACAACACTTCCTCATTTGGAGCCTCCCTGATTTCATTTTCCATCTCAAGATTCCCAACATATTCTGGTCTGGGGGACCGATAACATGTTCATAGTACTAAATTAGTTTTGGAGCCCAGTATTGTCACCTACAGCACTTCTGTGGGAGAGCCTGCTCCTTTTAGTTTTTCTAACCTGCTTGATTTTTTGCCCTCTTTGATGTACAGAGCAACACCTCCTTTGGCTGTATACTCTTTCTTGTCTTTCCTATAGAGTTTATATCGAGGGATCAGCATATCCCTCTGGTTCTTTCTCCATTCTACCCGGTTTCCATTATGCCTACTAGGTTGTTCTTTAAAAACATGTACTCTCTCATGTCTTGGCTTGGAAGCTTCTAGCATTTGCATAGAAAAATTTATACATGGTGTCCTTCCCAGGTGTCTCTGGCACAAGCATTTTCTGCTATGGCATTTAGGCCTCTTTGACTGGCTATGACATTTCACCATATGGTCATGACCTATTTCCTCCCTGTCTCACACGGGTAATTGGAAACATCTTCATCTTTATCCTCTAGAGATAAAGATGATTCAGCCTGAACCATACACTTCCCAGCTCCTGTCACTTTTCCCCAGGGTTCAGTTTAAAAGCTGTTCTGTCACCTTTTTGATGTTAAGCACCAGCAATTGGGTTTTATTCTGATTCAAGTGGACCCCATCCCTCTTGTACAGGACCAGCTTGTCCCAACATATTCGGAACCCCCCCCCCCCCTCTATACACCACCTTCTGATCTACACATTGAGACTCCTCAGCGTCACCTGTCTAGCTAGCCCTGCACGTGGAACAATGAGCATTTCAGAGAAAGACACCTGGCATATCTGGGGGTGTTGTAATAGAAATTAGTAGAATAAAGAGGGGTAAAATGACAAATAGAAAAAGATAGATAAATCCATTACAGAAAACCACATTTAAATTTCAAAGTCTATAACTGAATCATGGAAGCCTTCAGAGTGGGCTGACAGATTGCTACTAGGAAGTATTGGGGCAGTGCAACACAATCAGCTAACAGGAAGGTGTCATCTAGATCAGGAGACTGGGTTACTATACCTCAATCAACAACTTATGTTTTCTGTTACATTGGTTGCTAGTCTATTTCTAGGCAAAATTACCTATGTACCTAAAGGACCAGCTTTTACAACATGTTCCTGTCTGAACATTATGTTCATCTTCCAATGGCATTGTCTTTTTGGTGTCAGATAAAGACATTTTTATTTGCTCAGTTTGGAATGACTTCCAGCATGGAATGTGAATTAGCTGATTATGTTCTCTCTCTACTGGAATATTATGCTGTTGTTCTCCTTTGTATTTATTTTATTGTGATTTTACCTTGATGTTTCATTATTTTCTTGTACATTATTATTCCCTGTTTTACTGAAGAAAGGCCTAAAATATTTCAAATGAACAAATAAAGTGAGAACAGTATTGCACATTGAGGATGTTTCAAAATACAGGCATCCTTTGGGGCAGTTTTTCTTTGCCACAATGTCAAAATAAGGGAGAATTTCAGGACAGCTACACATATGTGCCAAATTTGAGATCGATCCCTCCAACTCTCAATGTTATATGAATCTGTTAAAGATCGTTTCAGTTCTGACAGATCAGAATGACAGCTCGCCACGTGCATTCATTCAGACCTGTCAGAACGGAAATGATCTTTATAAAATTCATATAAAATCGAGGGTTGGAGGGATCGATCTCAAATTTCATGCACATACTTAGGCATATCCCATAAGCACTGTGACCAAGTTTCAAGCCTCTAACTTTTAAAATACATAAGTTATAGGTATATTTATATAGTGGTCTGATAAAACGATAAAATCGCCTGAAAATTATCATCTCCGATGCTTATTGTAGGTTTTTGTATCGTATCGTTATCGTTAAACACATGCACGATAATGACCTTACCGTATTGTGATTGTACATTTTAACGATACGATACACATCCCTAGAAAACAGTCAGTTAAAAAAGGGGTCCCTTACAGCCACAAAAAAACCTGCCAGGGCAAGGGAGGATTGTGGGGATTGGGAGAGGTGATGCTGTCTGCTTGTGAGAGCAAACTGCTGTAAGGAACAAAGTGGTTTTAAGATAGATGGCCCTTGTGAAACTTTGAGAGAAATAACTTGTGCTGGCTTGTGGTGCTCCTACAAAATTAAAAGGTGAGCCCTCATATCTGCCAGAATTTCCTGGTTATCATGGGATGGTTGGAAAGAGTTAGATGAAGCTTATCTTCATATAGCCTCATGGCTAGGCATATGCCTTCATTATAGGCAGATGGTTCAGATTTGGAAAATTGTGGCTGGAAAGCCCGACCAGTTCCTTGGTTAAAGCTCAGTAGAGAGAGAGGCCATTCCCACCCACCCCATACTGATCTCAGTTGATCACATAGTGATCTTAAGATCAATAATGTTGTGGCCAAATTGAAAACCAGTCAGCATCAACTTCTTTCCTGGCATTCTGAAAGGGCTTGTAGGAAAAAAAGGGGAGGAAGTGCATTTCCCACCCACCCCAAAACACACAATTTGGTCAAGAGAATGAGATAAGAGGAAAAACAAAAATAAAAGGGTAAAATGAGGGAGGGGGAAGGCAAAGTTCATAGGGCTAAAGAGGAATGGGTATCTTCTCCCACTTTTGTATCTATCAGTTCTTCCCTCTTGTTTTCACTTCTGACCTCTTCCTATCCCCCATAAACAGACAATTCACCTGCACAGTAACCCAGGTAGGCCTAGCCATTAAAAACATTACAGTACCTGATAACCTAGGACTATATAGTTCAATGTAGCCAACTGCAAAATGGAAACATAAAAATCAAAATGGAGTCAATTTGGCTAAGACAATAAAAAAAAATCAAGTCTATTTATACATCTTATTATTTACAGAGCTTTTAGATATAATGACTATAAATAAATACTATGAAACAACAAGCGTATTTGTAAAATAAATAGCACATCCCAACCATTGATATTTGGCAAAATCTCAAAATATTTCTGAACTGAATTTAGGAAAATAAAACAAAATGCTAGATTCTGAAGAAACAGATTATAAAGAATCACTCTACAGAAGCCTTGATTTAGTTGCATCACAATCTGAAATAGCATCTTTAGCTAGGGCCTCTCCTATGTCAAGCATCCTATTTTGAACTTACAATGCTCCCCAAAGATTGTATTTTGCTCCCACCATTACAATTTCTGCTCTCCCATTCTATGCACTTTTCAAAAACATGAAAGTAGTAGCTTGCTAATTACATTTATCCAGACAATAGGAAAATTAATTTATCTACTTGAGTAAAGCAAATTAGGCAGATCATGGCCACTTAGAATGCAGCAGTAAAATCGCCATACTTTCTATTCCACCCCTTTTCTTTCCAAAATAGGGACTATGTCAAATATATAGGTATTTCCCACGGCCAGTCTGGACTCTGTTTCTAACAAGTGCTGTGGCTGGAACAATGGTTCTTACACAGCCACTGAAATTCTTTAGTTCAGTCATTGTGTGCAAAAAGAACGAGGGAACCCCTTGACGAAACATCTAGATTTCTATATTTCCCTAACTGCATTTTTTGAATGTGTGTGCAACTTATCTGACCAGAGTTTATTTTTTTTCTTTATTTCACTGCTATGGTAAAATAAGAATTCCAAGATGAATAATGAAAGTAATATGTCAGTTGAGAGGGGAAAAAGAATTCATTTTTAATAAAATGGGTGACAGCAAGTCACAATGTTAAAAACTGAAAGTGTCTTTCATCTGCCAAGAATAAATGTTGTCTTTTAAACTGTGGCTTGTTAGCTGTTTCAAAAGTTCAGTTTTGATTCCTCACTATAATACTTCCTCCTGTTAATGCGTTTCACTCACAACTTTTCCTGTTCACTAAGTTTTGCAAAAGTGTTTATTTCCTCATGAAAGGTTTTCCTAAAATTTGTGTGCTAAGACATAATAGATGGAAGTTGGCTGTGCTGCTCCTTTATTTATTGTCAATTACTATACATTAACAGTAGATCTTATATTTAGATCCATTTAAACCTCACTATGCAGCTGCCCATTTGAAAATAAAATGGTTGCCTTCTTTCACTTCAGTGGGCACAATACAAAACATCCATTGAGCTTTCCCTTTATTGCAGCTGCCAATGCCCAGCCGACTTTTAACAAACCAACCAAGCGGAATAACAATGCAGCTGCAACATTTTATGGTATTTCTGTTAGTTCTCCTTTGAGACTGAAGGTGTTAATTAGGAATCAAAGAATACAACCCTGCCAGTCTTCTTTCACAACCTATACACTGGTCACTGCAGTTTTGAGAAGAAAAATAAATCTAATAAAGGGACAAAAATGTTGTTTGTCACACCAGTAACATGTACTTAAGACCCTTTGATCACAAGCTTTTTATGTAGTCTTGTCAGACAGGCTGAAAATATTTTTTCCATCTTTTTTCCCCCTTTTCTGTTTGCTTTCCTGAATACTGATTCTGAAGCACTCTGGAGGAAACATAATAGTTTGCTTTGCTAGTGAAAATTGACAATCTTGTTTCAAGAAAATTATCTTATTACAAGAAAACTATCAACAGCTCATTTTCCTTATTAAACTAATTTATTATGAACTCTGTTGACTGCTTAGAATATTCTGCATTAAAAAGTTTCAAAATAACAAATAACAAGAGTTTCACATCAAATATAAAAAGGATTTATAGAAAATTTTATACATATATATATATATATATACACACACACTCACACATTTGTTATTCATATTCATAGTTAAAAGGTAGATTTTGCACTCCAGATTTGATATAGATATTTGTGTATGCCATATTCAAATAATATCAGCATGAAGTCATTACCTTTAATCTTCCATCAAACTTTAAAACTTGAAATAAAAGTTTATGAAGTCAGCACTGCTGGGAATTAGTCAAGCTTCCTAGCTTTCCCAGCAAGAGCTTTTACTGCTAGATGTCCCAATCATGCCCAAATCCATTAATCCTGCTAGAGAAAGACAGAAAGAAGCTCTTGTTGTTGATTTAATGTTAATCAATTGAATGGACTTCCAAGGTGGCCTGCTGAGTTGTCTGAACTATAAAATAAATAATGCAGTATAATTTTATTATGCTAGAAAAGTTAACAACGAATTCACAGTGAAATTTTGGAAAATGATTTTTTCAATTACATTGATCAATACATCATTTTGGTCATAAAATATTAATCCCAAAACCTATAAATATATCTAGTAAGGAGAGATGATAAAGAAACAAGAATACCTAGAAGTGTATGCCAGTGCCAAGCTATGTATAGAAAATGTAAACAACATCTGTGGCACAAGGAAAAATAAAGGCTGATCCAGAAACCAGTGTCTAAACATTTTCAGCCTCTGACAGATGTGGATATGTTGGCTTCCGGTTGTGCTACTAAAAAACATGTAATTGCTGAATCTGGCTTTTTGAAACAGTACCACTAACCCAGCAGGATCATTTGCAGTGGTATGCCAAAAGCCAAATTCAGACATGACTGATGCAGCCTGTGGCAGCATAGCTGAAGCAACTGTAGGGACTGAAACTGATTGGGATTGAATTCATTGTTGTTCACCAGACAAGACGCTGGGTTCAAATTGTACATTCAGCCATAAGCTCATTGAGTACACTGGGCAAGTCACTTTCTCTACTGCACAATGAGATAACACAACTACTTTATAGAGCTGTTGATGAGTGGGATAAATCTTATCATACACGTAACGCTCTAAATGTGATATATGGCCTGTGTGCTGCAAATATTTTTTTTAGATCAGTGACAATAAAATAAGACACTTAAGAAGGCACTAAGATTTAATCCATCGTGAGGATACACAGCCAACACTACTTTTTGTAGTAGGTCAATACCTTTCACCATAAAAACTCATAGTAGCAGAAAAATAGATAACTATTATTCTTCATGCATGGCTCATGCATTTTGGTACAAAACTGCTACCCATCCAATAATAATAATTTAATAGAACACTTTAAAATAGTCCTGGGTGGTCTGTAGGCAGGGGATAGGTTTTAGAGGAAAATAGTAAACAGGAAAAATATGTTTTTAACATGTGTATCTACGGTGGTGAAAGAGATATATCATCCTTTCTTACTTTGGGGACTTTTACAGTCACTACGTTGGCTAAATGTCAATGATCCAACTAAGTTGGAGCATAGAACAACTACTGGATGAGACTTTTTATATGGATGGTTGGATTTTTCTTTCTTTATACCTACAATGAAGCACAGAACTCCCAAGAACTAAGGCTAGTAGGTTATCTAAGCTATATTGTTTCTTACAGCTGCTTTCAGTCTCTAAAATGGGAATATTTCTGGCTAAAATTGGGTGTTCTTTGGTTTTTAAAATAAATATTTTTTTTCTGGGGAGTTGTTCCACAACTTCAGGGCAATTACCAAAAAGCTGCAATTACCAATTAGACACCACATACTGACAACTCACAAAACAGGCCACCCAAAGCAGGTTTTAACAATAGGCAAACATGAAGAAGGCATTCTCCGAGTTATGCATATATCCAAGGCCATGAAGGACAGGGCTTTAAAGATTTGGCACCTTCTAGTGATTGGGCATTTATCCTGATGGAGTGGGTGGGCTACAGGGACCATGGGATTTCTCCCAACTGTGCATTTATAGCCTACTGGCACATAAGAAAATAAATGTAAACATGCAATGATTTTGCCAGCTGGACTGGTATATTCCCAGAGTTTGAAGTCTGAGATAGGTTGTGGTGGTTGTAGAGGCTCAGGGAGAGGATGAGAGGTAGGAGAAGATAAGAGAGAGCATCTGGGTTGATTCATACAGAAAAGATGACACTTGCTTTCTGTTTATGATCATGTGCCAACTCACACTGAAGTTTCTTGATGTACTAATGTATACAGTGGGGCAAAGACTCTAGCCCTATGTAGGCATTTTGAAAGAGGTAAAAATGAACATGTGAGGAGAGGGATGCTCTAGCCCCACCTCCTCCTCACATATTTCTGTCACCCTGTATTTGTGGAGAGTGATGACTTTCTGAAGGAGGAGAGCCTCCTTTATCCATGGAGGTTCTTCGTGCAGTAGGGAATGCTGGAAAATCAGGGTTCTCAATTGCGTGGAGAACCTACACAGAGCCTATCTACACTACTGCTTTAAAATGGTTTAAAAGAGTTTATAACAGTTTTGAGAATTGTTGGGGCCCAGGACACACTCCATATACAGTTTTCAAAATGTTTTCAAAGTGTTTTATCTTGAGTGTGTAGATAGGCTCACAGATACAGGAGTGTCTCCTCTTCAGGAAGTTGCTCTCCATTAGGGTGACCAGATAAAATCCAGGTCAGGGCTCATGTAACTTTAACAGTTGTAGAGAAAAGGGGATTTCAGCCACTGTCATTTGTATGCAATTTGTTCCTGGTGAAATTCCCTCTTCATCACAACAGTTAAAGTTGCAGGGGCCCTGCCTTCTTTTGTATATGGTCACTCTAGTATAGTGCCTGCAACTTTAACTGTTGTGATGAAGAGGGAATTTCACCAGGGACTAATTGCATACAAATGACACTGGCTGAAATTCCCTTTTCTCTACAACTGTTAAAGTTACATGTGCTAGGGTGACCAGATGGCCCGGGGTTTCCCGGTCCTAACCGGGAAACCTGGGGCGATCTGGGCCAACCAGGGGGCGGCGGGGGCAAACCGGGGCAGTGGGGGGGTCACGCGGCGGTGGCAGGAGGCGGGCGGGCAAGGCAGGCGATGCGAGGTCATCACCTGGCGCGCTACTGCGAGACAGGCCAGGAAGCCTGTTTCTCAGTAGATTCCGAGCACCGGAGGGAAGCGGACGCCCCAGCAGGTAAGGAGCGCGAGGCGGGCGGGCGGCGGGAGCGGCGGGAGGCGAGGCGAGCGGCGTGGGGCGGGCGGGCGGCGCGGGTGGGGGGGGCAGGCGGGCGGGGTGGGTGGGTGGTGCGGGCTGGCGGCGCGGTGCGGTGCGGGCGTGGGGGGCGTGCGGGTGGGGTGGAGCGGCGCGGGGCGGGGGGGGCGGGCGGCGCGGACGGGCGGCTCGAGGAGGGCTGGCGGCGTGGCGTGGTGCGGGCGGGGGGGCGGGCGAGCCGCGGGGGGCGAGCGGGGGGGCAGGCGCACGGTGGGGGGTTGTTTTGGGGGGGGGGGCGGGGGGGGACCGGGATTTTGGTTCTCAAAATCTGGTCACCCTACATGTGCCCTGTCCTCCTTTTCATATGGTCAGCCTAAATATACAAAAGTTTAAAATATAATTAAATACTTTTCAATATTAAAGCATTTTAAACATTTTAAATACATAACAATTTAAAAGTCAAAGGTATAGACAGAGGTCCGGACGATTTGCCAAAGGCCTGCTGGAACAAAAAAGGGTTTGTCTGCATCCAAAAACACATCAAGGAGGGAGCCAGTGTAGACTGCAAGGATTAGAAAGAAAATCCATGTGTACACTATGCAAAATAAACGACACCTCAACTATTTCTAAACCTTATTAGAAAAACAGGGTGACTAGGCCGAAACCAATGTTGTAGGCCCAGAAGCACTTTGAAAGGTTTCAACCTTGTACTTAAAACTTAACACCGGCCCAAACTAATTAAATGAAGTGTTTGAAGCTTTCAACTTATAGCAGTATGGACCAAACTCTTAGAAAAGAGGGAAGGAGCACTGTGTGTGTATGGGGTGGGGGGGATAGAAAGAAAGGTATAGCCACCTATTCCCAGGAGAGATCTGAAGATCAGGTTGTCATGGATCCAGAGGAACCACACCCTGCTTCACCAGGGAGCAAAAGAGCAAACTGGCCTTATGAAGATAGCCCAAAATACTCTCAGAGCCAAAGGAATGCATGTTCCAGAAGAGAAAAGAGAAACTCTTCTTCTTCACTCAAAAGGTCTGTGCTAGAGGCAGCGGTCATTTCACTCACCCACCCCACATTCTAAGGCAGGAGAGAGGGGGGAGAGCGACGCTACTGAGCGTGTGTCAGTGTCGCGTTATGAGGGAAGATGGCCGCCTCATTGACTTGAATGAGAGGTTAAAATAGTCCTTAAAAGTCAACCGAAGGGAATTTTAAGAAAACGAAAAGCTTTCCATCAACTACAGTCAAGGAGGAAGAAGACTCCACCACTGGATTAGTTAATAAGGCTCTAGAAATTATGCAAATTGAGAGCACAAAAAGTCTCAACCTGGAAGTAAATTTTACAAAAGCAGGGAGAGAGGGTTGTATTCCTTTTCTACCTTAAACTGCTCTCCTTCCCTCAATCTTTCACCAATCTTCTTGAAATTTTCAGGTAATGTAAAACAAACATTTCTTTCTGGCACCTGTAAATTTCAGAAAGGTTGATGAAACATTTTTTATTTTATGGATGTTAGAATGACCCCCCCCCCCAATTATCACTTTAACATGGCGGAATGTGTTTTTTACTGATGGCCCTTAACAATGGAGGCACGGCTGTGCCTCCATTAATTTATATTGGCCTCTGTAACTATCTATTACATGCTGTAGTTTTCAGATTCTGAAACATTTATCCCCAAATTTTGCAATTATTTTGGATTTAGTGCAGTCTGACATTTGAAATGTTTACTTTTATTCTGATAAAGTAGTTTGTTCTATAAGGAAAAGGGTTATATCACATTTTGCATATTATTTGGACTATGCATTCAGTTTTTCTGAATGCATAGTCCAAACATATGTTTATTTTTCTATTAGTTGTTGTTAACCTATGACTGATAGCTGAACCTTAAATTATGTTTGCAGTGTGATTTTATTGAATATGCTATACATTGCTAGCATGTCTACTAACTATAGGGTCCTGAGTTTTCTGCTAGTGTAACACAGTGGTTAAGAAGACTATGAGTTATAAACTAGAGGGTTCACCACACAAGAATAAAATCCCACATCCTTACCGGGGCTTCGTCTTTCAGATTCTATGTGGTATTAAGATCGGCTACTTTACATAGGCTGACATATGCTGTTTTATTTCTCAGGAAATTGTATATGTTTCATTTTACAGCCATTAGATGGCACTGCTGTTATAGCGCTAATTATGGAAGTACACCCAGCAAGTAGAGTACTTCCTAGAGAAAAATTAGACTTTACCCACTACAATGCATTACAATGGCAGGATAAAGGTCATAAACCATGGGAGGGGCCCTGGAGGTTGATGACATCATGTAAAGGACCCACAAACTTCTATGTGTAACCAATCTTGATTGCACAATATAAACCCCTGTGTGAAGAAGCCCTAGAAGTCTGTGGTTCAAACTTCAACAAAGCTGTGATCTCACTGGGAAGCTTTAGGCAAGCCACTATTTCTGAGCCCCACAGCTGTAATATGAAGATGATGCTGGTCTTTTCTATACATTTGATGTAATGGTGACTGAGATAGTGTATATGAAGTGTTAGGAAAATTACTGTATGTTTTACCATGATTCTGGTAAGCAGAAGCAGAACAGAAAGTGTTACCCCACTTCTAAAGCATACGATTCGATTTTAATTTTGGTATCCCTGCCATAAACTACTGCTTGCATGGTGGCAGCTGAAATAGCCTTACACAATTGGACTTTAAAAATAATAAATGAATGAACCCTTAAGAACAGTATTTAAGTTTTGATTTGTTTTATTCAGGGTCTATGGAATTTTGTGTTGCCTTTTTCACCAGCAGAAGAACACAGAAGTTCTGGGTGGAATTGATACAGAATGCTAAGCCCCAGTGAACAGGATGCATACCTGGAGTCAGAGGTAAGATGGCCAGTTATGAATCACCAAAAAAGAGGAAATTCATCACCAATAAAGAGAATAGAAGATGACACATGTTCGCATAAATATGTACATGCTAATTCGTATGGATTGTATCCAATGTTCGTCCTACTTAGAATAGACCCATTGAACTGAATGGTATTTAACTTAGTCATGACTAACCTAGTTCCCATTCATATCAATTATAAGTAGGGCTCATATTGGATACAAACTGAAGTATAGATGCAAATTTAGAAATAATTAGTATAATTTAAATGAAATACTATACATCTCACCATGGTGAGAAAGACTGTGACCAGGGGGCAATCTACATGAGCGATTTAGCATGAAGGGAGTGCAGTTTGAGACCCTTTACAACACAGTATGTCATCACCAATCTGCAGCCAACCAGCTACTTTCCTCTTGAAAAGCCACATTTTCTGAAAGTCCTTTTACTTTGTCTTTTTTATTTAAAGCGACTCACAGGCAGATCCCCTGCAGTATGCCCTGTTCTGCATTAAATCGTGGGCATGCCTCTGTGACCTGGCTGTGACCTGTCAGTGATGTGGTCAAGGGTAGGCCCCCCTCCCCCCATTCACCCTTTTTCCTCATGGGCATTACTGTCACCAGCGAGAGTAACTATCCTGCCTTTCCCATTAATAAAAGCAGGCTAACTATTCTCTCTTTCTAAAGCAGTAAATAAGTGTGCAATTGTGAAGGGGAGTAAAATCACTATCACACATTTATGAATGGGAAAGCAGTGAGCCCTGATGGGCTGTGTGCCTGCTCAACCTGTTTGTCCAGGTGCTAGCCATGGTTGGGCAACTTCAAGGACCCTGCTATCCCTTTTTATGGTTCTTTATTTTTAAACTGGATACAAGTACAGAATGCCTTCAAGAAGAGGGCTGTCCTTTCACAGCCCATCAAATCAAGAACTGTCCGCTGTAAAGCAGGACACATGGCCACCCTAAGAACATTTTAAAACACATCTATGCAACTAACACGCTGTGTTGCTGTAAATCAGAGGTGGGGAACACCCTACAGATGTTGTTGGAGTCCAGCTCCCATCAGCTCCAACCAGCTTGGCTAGTAGTCAGGAATAATAAATGTTGCACTCCAGCAACATCTGGAGGGCCACAGTTTCCCCACACTTGCTGTAAATGATTCAAGCTGTTGCACCAGTTCCTAGATAGAGAGCAGTCGTTACTGCTAGGGCAACAAAAGAAATTTGCATCAAATTTGCCCATCCTAATTTATATGTACAAATGCACATTTAGAAATACTTATTATTTAAACAGAAATACAATACATCTTATCACATCAGGAAAGAATTATTTATTTATTATTATTTTATTTATTTATTGCATTTCTATACTGCCCAATAGCCGAAGCTATTGTGTGCCTGTTCAATCTGCTGTCCAGGTGCTAATGGTTGGCAGGTAACTTAAAGGACCCTCTTCTCTCTCTTGCTATGGGTTTTATCTTTAAACTGGACAGCCTTTCAAACAGAGGATGGTCCTCTGTAAGGGATACATAGTTACCTTAACTACTGGTCCCACAAATCACCAAAGCAATGCCAGTTGTTGCATGGCTGCTGGGCTGTGCAGTCTCTCTTGCACCCAGAGGTGGCTGAAGTTTACTGAGAATGAGGGCCATTGGTCTGGCACCCCACAGTTCTGTTTGGCACAGTTGAGTTATTGACCTGGCCCTCTGCCTCTTAAAGTTATTTCACTGTTATTGAAAGGGTTAAACATCATGATGCACATGTTTCATAAACAGTACTGTGTAAAATAAGTTCTCCCACGTTCAAGAATCAAACGACCGAAAAATAGTGATGTATTTGGAAATACTGAAAATGGCTTTGGGATCTCAGGAATTAGATAAGCTATGACTTCAATTATCTGACAAGGAAGCATAAATGGCATTAGCTGCAGCATTTTAAATGCCTGAAAACAATTAATAACTCTACACTATATGTTCACTTGTATGTAAATCCCATTGCTCTGAGTGGAAATGATTACAGTCACAGCCTTAAATGAGAATGGATGGAAGCCGCAGAGAGTTTAGAAAGAAAGCATTCTGAGTTGCTCCAGATCTGGGTTGAGAGTTTAATAGCAAGCATTTGAAAGGCAAACTGCACTGGAGAAAAGGCTGAGTTAACAAGGGAACACTTGAAGGAAGTCTAATCTCAGCTGGCATGTTGACTAGGGAAGGTCACATCCATGCACGTGTTCCCAGCTGGAATCAGACTCCCTCTGTCAGGCCAATTGTCCTCTACACTCCAGATACTAAACCAAACTGAAGGTACCTTTACTCTGCCAGATCCTTGTATTTTACTGGTTTGAAGAGTTTCCTCCCCACCGCCTGTCAGCTTACATATCATTCCTACAGAGCAGTTGCCACAAAAAAGAGAATTTGTGTGCAAGTGTCTTTTCAATCTCTCCTCTTAAAGAACAACATGCAGATTTAGCAAACAGGGAAAAGCAATAAGTTTTGGTTGTGTTTTAATAAAGTACAAGATTCAAGACAGCATACTTTTAAATATGCTACTTTATACACATTTCTATTTTCCCATTTAAAACAAAGGAAAGTAGATGTGTTTAAAATTGTTATACTGCTATCATCTGAGCCATCCGCCATGATCGAGATGTTACATTACACTTATTTATTAATAAGTGTAGTGAATTTAACTGTAAATGAACCAAAACAGTGTACAGATCACTAGAGGGGAGAATCCCTAGCTTCCACCTCTACACTGGTTAATTATGGGCTAATTCACATGATTGAACATCCCACCATGGCTTATTTTGAATAATCAATAATTATTTTGAATATTCAAACTACGGGTGAGGCTTGGAGTGTCGTCTGAACCCAGGGACTCTGGGTTATGCGAGGGTTAAACAACCCTCATATAACCCAACAATGGACCATATTTAACCCTTGCATAACCCACAATTCCTGGTTTCAGACAATACAACAAGCTGCGGCTGCAGCTTAAATATTCAAAAACCACTCAGCACAAGCCATGGTGGAAAGTAATAAGCTTGCAAACCAGGTCACTGAGTTCCAGATTTCCTTCTCCATAATCTACACTAAGCCTTTTCACAAGGGAGGAGGGGTGATTGCGACTTTTCCTGCTTCCGCGATTAGCACTTGCGGGGCACACGTGGGCCAAGTTTTCTGCAATTTCAGGAGTGCCATTGCGGGAGGATGTGTGCCCCGTGATGGCACTTCCACATGTGGATCGGCAAAAGTGGGTGGGGCTATGCAGATGATGTGGCTACGGGGCTGTTTTTTATGACATGTGAGGATTGCACATGAATGCAAATGCACAGCAACACATGGGGTGGATAGGAAGTCCATCGAATATGCAATGCTGCACACAGATATGTTTGTACTAAAAAAACCTACACACTCTCGATGCCAAAACATGCTAATACACATCCAAAACGTGATGAAAATGGCGTCCAGATCCACTCCCATACACCTCTGAAACCACTGGATATGCCCCTGGCAGCTGCTTGGGTGTTTGCTGAGCCAGGAACTTGCACTGAACAGCAACAGCTTCGTGAAGGGGGGAGGGCACACCAGCCACGGACTTCAGGATTGTAGCAAGAGATACAAAAAAAAGTGACAAAAGCAGTCAGCGATATTCCTGAATAACTGAGAGGTGGACCCGAGATCACTGCAAGAGCAGGTGAATGTCATGTGGCCCGTAAGCGATGCCTTCAATACAATCCTCAGTCTGAATTTTCCCTACATTACAGAATATATCTTGGAATTTATTATTTTACCTGCATTCTATGAATGCATGTTTGAACCATGTAGCAATCTTCTTTTTAATAACATTCTTTAAAAAAATATTTTTTTAAAAGGATAACGGTTTGCTTTTTTAAATCTCAAAAAAGGCAATATGTGAACCTTTGAGAACATGTAAAACTCCCCTTCTCACTCGCTTCCTTTAATGCCACAACTGAACATCAAAAATGGGTATGTGTATGTTGTTTTTTCTTAAGCCAGATATTATTTATTCAAAACAGAATATCTATTTTCATCTAAGAAAAGTTCAAACAAATACAAAAGAGGGTATTTCAGAACACATATTTTTATGGGCAGTGAAAAAAATTATTAGGACATCTTCATGTTTGCTAGGGATAGCGAACCTCTTGCAGTTCAAGGGCTGAACTCAAATTCAGAAAAGCTTTTCAGGGCTGCATTCCAGTGATGGTGGTGTTGGAGCTAAAGGCAAAAGGGGTCAGGCCAAAAATACAAAAAATACCAGCATGTTGTAGCTTAAAGTTTTTATTGTCATTAGCTAAACCTTAGGAGAGGCATTTCAACCTTTAAGATTGGAGGGAACTGCACAAAAGCTGGGAAAGTAGCAAATGTCAATGGTCTAGGGAAAGGGTGTGGGGCTAGAGGAAGGGTGTGTGTGGTCATCATGGGAACCCTGGAGGGCTGGATTTGGCCCATGGGCCTGAGGTTCCCCACCCTGTTGTAAGCTATAGGCTTTGCCTATGCCCTAGTTTAGGGTGACCAGATAAAATCCAGGTCAGGGCTCATGTAACTTTAACAGTTGTAGAGAAAAGGGAATTTCAGCCAGAGTCATTTGTATGCAATTAGTTCCTGGTGAAATTCCCTCTTCTTCACAACAGTTAAAGGTGTATGCACTATACTAGAGTGACCATATACAAAAGAAGGCAGGGCCCCTGCAACTTTAACTGTTGTGATGAAGAGGAAATATCACCAGGAACTAATTGCATACAAATGACACTGGCTGAAATTTCCTTTTCTCTACAACTGTTAAAGTTACAGGAGCCCTGACCTGGATTTTATCTGGTCACCCTACCCTAGTTAGAAGGATCACTCAACTCAATATAGTAAAAGCTGGGGAGAGAGTTCCTTAAAGTTGGGCCCCCCTCAAACAGTACTCAAGCATGGCCACTGGTTATAATAAAAGCAAATTTGGGTAAATATATATCACACACGATTGGTATATATATTCTCAACTTATTAACAGTATGGGTATGCAAAGAGCAAATGAGGCTGTCTGGGAGAGAGGCCAATTTTAAGCTGCAGTCACTCTGGGATATCTTTCTTGTTGTTTCATTGAATTCTTACAGGATTATTCCAGGACTACTTGGGCACAGTTAGTGGTATGAAGTCAAAGCCTTAATAAAGTTGCCTTTCTTAAGACATAACATAATAAGTTACAACATCACACTTTACTTGCCTTAGGATGGAATTCGTCTTACCCAGGAGAAGGCCCCACTGAATTCAACGGGATGCACTGATGACTGTTTCTGTCTTTTAGAATTTATAGAATAGTTTACTTCTATAAATTATAAAAGACAGAACTTGTTTCTATCAACTGTGTGTGTGTGTGTGTGTGTATTCCATGGTCAGAAACAACAAGAAAAGACATTGTGGAAATTGCATTTGGTTCTGCCAGAAGCATTGTATATAAGATTTCAAGAATTTTCTTCCCAGCATCTGTTATCTACCCTTTCACTGAATAGAGATAAGGCAGAAGATTGTTGTAGAACTTAATGGAAATGCCACGTGAAAAGGACTTGCAGATCCTGGCTTAGATTTTATTACAACACACTGATAAGAAAGATCATATTTGTAATTAAAAACAGAAGCTCCCAGTTTAATCTCATCAGACAGCATGTGGAAGTCACTGTAAATCAATAGGGACCAAATGCACTGTGTGTGCTATTAGGCCTAAGGTAGATAGGAAACCATCACGCTTTAAAGAACCACATAGATATGTGTTTACATATGAACTGGAGTTCGGGAACAAACAGTCTAGTCAATGTCTCTGTAGTTTTTATTACTTTTATGACATACTATTTGGCAATTGCACAAAAACACAGAGCATGATCCAGCCAAAGTTAAGCACATATAAGTCAAACTGATTTCATGCATTTGTATAGGTCTCCCATTAAAATCAGTGATGCTAGGAAATGCTTACATTTTAGCTGGATGATGCTAACAGTCTACATGCTGGTTCAATATGGCTGCTTACAGACAAAGCTTTTAACTTGCATTCACCCTTCCTACAAACATGGAATTTTTACAGGGGATCAGATGATGTTGTTTTCCATTTGTAACCTTCCTGTGTTGTAACCTTCCAATGCTCTCTTTTCTTACCAGAAAAAAAATTGTTAAGGAGGAAAAGATGGAATAGATAGGCTGACCATGTGAAAAGGAGGACAGGGTTCCTGTATCATAACAGTGGTATAGAAAAGGGAATTTCAGCAGGTGTCATTTTTATGAATGCAGCACCACCTTGTGAAATTCCCTCTTCATCACAACAGTTAAAGCTGCAGGAGTCCTGCCCTCTTAACCTGATACAAAAGAGGTGTAGCTGAAGCTTTAACTGTTGTAATGAAGAGGGAATTTCACCAGGTTCTGCATAGATACAAATGACACCTGCTGAAACTCCCTTTTCTATACAAAGACATTTTCCCGCCCGGCTTGCATGGACGGGGAGAGGAGGTTGTGGGCGAGGATGGGGTGAGGAGACGTGGGGGCCTGCAACTGGCTGGCCCCGGGTGGTGCCACCGGAGAGGGGAGGGGTCAAGGGCTATTTAAAGCCGGGACCCCTCCACAGCTCCATTTCTTGCTGCGCGGCTGGGCAGCAAAGAGAAGCGGCGGTGAAGAGGCGGCGGCGGCTGAAGCGGCGGAGGCCGGACGGCGGAGAGCAGTGGAGGCGGCTGAGCGGCGCGGAGGCGGCTGAGCACCACAGCAGAGGCTTGAGCGGTGCAGCAAGGTCGAGCGGCGCGGACGGCGACCGGACGATGGAGTCGAGGAGATCCCGGCGGTGGAGCAGCAGTGGCGGCTGAGTGGCGCGGCGGCGGCTGAGCGGCGCAAAGGCAGAGCGGCACAAAGAGCAGCGGCGGCGGCCGAGCGGCGCAGCGGAGGCCAAGCAGAGCGGCGGAGGTCAAGCAGCGCAGTGGCGGTCGCCGTCTTGGCGGTGGGCGGTGGTGCACGGCTGTGCACGAAGCAGCCGGCACGGTCCTGCAGGACGACCCGGCGGACGGCAGCAACAAGAAGGGCAGAGCACAGGGACGGGCGGCATCAGCTGGCCCCATCTTTCTACTAGGCCTTCAGGCTGGCAGGTTTTCTCCGGGCAGCGGGGGAGCAAATGGGCGGTTCACTTGGGCGGTGCGGAGGCCCGTGCCTTCAGCAGCGAGACCAGCCGGCAAGGTGCTTTGTTAAAGGGGGGCGGGGAATAGAGCCTTTCTTAGCTCTAACTGAGGTCTTGGGGCCTGGATCGCGAGGCCTTGATATCGGCCCAGCCACCATTCTGTAACCCCCCCCAACGTGACCCCCCCCAACAGTGGCACAGCGTGACAGGCTGGTGTGGTTTGTCCATTAGGGTGACAGTGCCAAATCAGCTTTTATATAGAGATCGTTGGGAGGTATAAAGCATTGTAGTGGCTTGTTGGTTTTTGCCTCCGGCTATTAATCCTTTTCAGTCAACCTGCTGGCTGATCTGCTTCTATTTTAGTGGGTCGGTTAAGTTTTATATTTTTTCTAGTCTTTACTGGATTTAAATTGTATTTGGGGTGTTGCCCAGTGTTCACCATGCCACCAAAAAAAGGTGTTGGGGGGAAAAAAGGGCAAAGGGAAGGCTCCTGTTCAATCATCTAAACGGGGAAGGCCTATTGAGAATTCCTCCTCCGAGGAAGAGTTATACCCCCATGTTTCTGATATTTTAACAAGATTGCAAACATTGGAAAAAGAGAAAGGTATTCAGGCTCCCCTGATAACGGCCATGCCACACACTCATGTGGGTCGAAGACAAACAAGGAAGAAAAGGCAGGATGACTTATGGGATGCTCTTTCAGCCAGGTTAAAGGTTGTTGAGGCTTCTTCCGGTGGATCCACAAGGGAGGTGTCGGATCCGGATGCGAGCGCTATCCTGTCCTCCACCCCTTCCGCTAACACTGACCCGAGAGCAGTGGCTCCTTCAGAATCAGCTCTTCAGTTCAGCATTCCGGTGCACAGAACAGGGCCCACGGTGCAAGGTGAGCAGCAGACACAACACACTGTAACACAATTGTAGGCCGCAAACACATTTCCCACACAATGGGGTTTATTACCCTGGCTGGCTGGAATGGGGATACCTGTTTCTGGGAATGCGGCTCAACCATTCATGATGCCCCAAGCATTGGTTTCCTCTAGCACTCCCTCTGTCGTGGCATCTAATTTACAACAGGCTGGTTTAGTGAGCATAGGACCTACAAGGTCACTTGAGCTGAATGCTTCAGGGAGTCTACTTCAGGAGGTTCAAACGCAGCCCCCCCCAAGGCCACGGATGTGGTAACAGCTTGTGCAAGCATCTGGCAGGGACCCGCTGGCGCGGCAGGGTCCAATTCGGTTCAGGAAGTCAGGGATCCGTATGCTGGTGCCAGTAGTGATACTATTCCTACAGGAAGCACATCTGCACCACTGGGCTATCATTTGCTCCCTGCAACCAGGGAAAAGATTTGCAAAGGGGAGTATGTGGATATATTCTCCTTGCTGTTTCGTGAACAGGAGAGCTCAGATAAAGAAAAGGCTGCTGATAAGGAGGCAGAAAGGATTAAGAAGAAGAAGGTGGTCCGCACATGGGCCAATTGGCTTCCCGGATTTCTTATTTATATGGGCGTAGTGCCCCCGCGCTTTCCGGGAAAAGGGGTTATTCTAACAAAATACCTCGATATGATTTATCAAGCCTATTCCGAGTATGAGGGCGGGGCCTGGTTGGCTTATGACGAATCATTTCGTCGCAGAGCGCCATTTGACCACACCGTTCGCTGGGCTGTTAAAGATCAGGATCTGTGGTTACAGTTCATGACACCAGCCCGGCTGGGTTTCAGCGATAGGGCGGATAGCAGCCATATTTTGGCCAAGCAACAGCCCGTGTCCACCTCTCAGGGGTACATGGGTCAGGCGGTTCAACACCGCCCGCTCTGTTGGGACTTTAACAAGGGAGTTTGCAATCGCAACCCCTGTAAATACAGGCATGAGTGCCAAATATGTTCCGGCCATCACGCGGCAGCAAATTGGTTCAAAAATAAGGGCGGAAAATGGCCCATTAGGGAAGGACAGGGCGCCAGACGTCCCGGTGGGCAACAACCTCCTTCCAAAGGGGCCCAGCCCGGTCAAAATTGAGCCTCTTAATAAGCTGTTAGCATTATACCCTAAGCGGCGCAAAGCAATGTACCTTAGTTCAGGCTTTCGGGAAGGATTTTGCATTCCGTTCCAAAGCGTTAGACGTGATTCATTGGCAAAAAATCAGAAATCCATTAGTTTAATGGAGCATATTGCTCGGGAAAAAATAGAAAAGGAAGTACATGCAGGAAGGGTGCTGGAGCCGTTTTCGCCCCCTCCAATTCCTCATTTGAGGGTATCGCCTTTGGCAATAGTTCCCAAAAAGGTTCCAGGGGAATTTAGGTTGATACACAACCTATCTTTTCCAAGGGGTGATTCCGTAAATGACGCAATCCCGGAGGGTTTGAGCTCGGTCAGATATGCTTCCTTTGGTTCGGCTGTGTGCATGGTGCGGAAAAATGGGGTTGGAGCTTTGATGGGAAAATGCGATATAAAGGCAGCTTTTTGCATTTTACCCATCCCCCCCAGGGATTTTAATTTGTTAGGTTTTTGTTTTAAGGGACAATTTTACATAGATCGTGCCCTGCCAATGGGATGCTCCATTTCGTGCGCTATGTTTGAGACGTTCAGCTCTTTCCTGGAATGGGCCCTCATTTCGAGGGCGGGAACACGTGATGTCATTCATTATTTTGATGACTTCCTGTTCTTGGGGCCGGCAGGAAGCCCACATTGTGAGCGCATGATGAGCAATTTTGGTGCTTTGTGCGAGGAGCTAGGCGCTCCACTGGCGCATGAAAAAACAGAGGGCCCATCCACGGTACTTAAGTTCTTGGGTATTGAATTAGATTCTGCGCAGCAGTGTTGTCGCTTCCCTATGGACAAGCTACTCACCCTGCGCAATAAATTACAGAGCATCATGCGTGAAAAGAAAGTTTCGCTGAAACAATTACAAGAAGTAGTGGGTCACCTAAATTTTGCGTGCAGGGTAATTGCCCCTGGGTGCACCTTTTTGCATCACCTGTGCTCAGCCATGTCGGGCTTGAGCAAGCCACACCATAGAACGCACATCACTAGGGATATGCGAGCTAATATTAAGGTTTGGTTGGATTTTCTTGAACAATTCAACGGCGTATCCTTTTGGAGGTGCGAGCTTTTGGTGGAAGCAGAACTTCAGGTTCATTCGGATGTCTCTGGTTCATGGGGTTTTGGCGTCATTTGGAGGAATAAATGGTGCGCGGAGCAATGGCCCGAGGATTAGGTTGCTGATGGCCTTTGCAAGGATCTCACCTTTTTGGACTTGTTCCCTATGTTTGTGGTGGCGCATTTATGGGCGGCCGACATGGTTAACTCCACTGTTTTATTCTGGTGCGATAATCAGGCCACAGTGCAGGTCATCAATTCTCTTTCCTCACACAATCCTCGCGTCATGGACCTAGTTAGAGTATTTACTTTGCATTGTTTGAAACATAATATTCTCTTTCGGGCAAAGCATATACCGGGATTAAATAATGATATAGCGGACGCTCTGTCACGACACCAGGTTCAGAGATTCCGGGAATTGGCTCCCTGGGCTCTTCCGAGGCCGGAGATCATGCCTCTAACTCTTTGGCTGATTGGAAAGAGGAGATAGATCAGGCTACATGGCAGTCCTTGGCGCCTAGCACCAGGGCTGCATATCAAAAGGCAGGTAGGGAGTTTCAAGCCTTTCGATTAGCTAATCGCCTTCAGCTTCAGTGGCGCATACCTGTGGAACATGTCCTCCAATTTTGCGTAAGTTCCAAAAAAAGGGGCCTTTCAGCATGCACAATATCGCTTAAGCTGGCTGCATTAGCATTTATGGCAAAGGCACGCGGCATGGAGGATTGCACATCGGATTTCCGCGTGCGCAGGTCTTTGAGTGGCTGGGCAAAGGAAGCCCCGCGCGCTTCTGATGCTAGACTTCCACTGTCCCTTGATATTTTAATTGGTCTGCAGGCTCTGTGGCCGCTTCTTTGCCACGCTCAATTCGAGGCAGGTCTGTTTTATGCTGCGGCTCTAACAACTTTCTTCGGGGCATTTCGGATCTCAGAGGTTCTTGCTTCATCCAAGGGCGACAGATCTGCTAGGGCATTTCAGTTCTCAGACCTGTGCCTAGAGGCACGTGAGGTCCAGTTACATCACAGGCAGTCAAAAACGGACCAGCTGGGTAGGGGATGCTGGGTTAACCTATTCCCTTCTACCAATTCGGAGCTGTGCCCGGCAAGAGCCTTGACAGCTTTTCTGGCTTTGCGAGGGTCCACTGCTGGTTTCTTGTTTTGCCATCAGGATTATACCCCATTCACCAAGTATCAATTTTGGGCAATTACAAGGAGGGCCCTCGATGCTCTAGGTTTGTGCTCAGCAACATTTGGCACACACTCCTTTAGCATTGGGGCAGCTTCTACCGTGGCATCTTTACGGTTTTCCCCTTCGCAGATCCAGGCTCTAGGCAGATGGCGTTCTGCAGCGTTTAAGACGTATGTGAGGCAAATTGCTAATTAGGGAATAAGCAGCATGTGCTAACGTTTTCATGTTTGTTTTAGATCAGCCAGTGGCTACTGCACCCGATCTTTTGAGCCAGCACATGATCTTTTGAGCCAGCAAGCGGGTGTCCAGTTCCAGCTTTGGATCCCAGCTCGGCTTGAGTCAGCATGCTACCATTCGTTGGCTCGGGAAACGTGGTATGCGGTGGGAGAATCTCATACCCACCTTGCTGCAGCATCATTCCGCTTTGCTCCCCCCGCATATTCTGCTTATTCATTTAGGGGGAAATGATTTGGGCCTGATGAAAGGCAAGGCTCTTATTTTGCAAGCTATGGCAGAGTTTCAGCAATTACGCCAGCTATGGCCCGGCATTAGGATCATTTGGTCCTGCATTCTGCCTGGGCTGCATTGGAGGGTCAGTTGCGATCCTCTCGCTTTAGAGAAGGCTTGTAAGAGAGTCAACACTGAGATCTTTAAAACCCTGGCGCTGCATGGGGACGTTAGCATACAGCATCTTAATATCAGCCGCTCTCGGAGGGAGCTGTATAGGCGTGACGGGGTGCACCTGTCTCAGCTAGGAAATGATCTGTTTTTATCAGACCTGCAAGGTGGCCTCCGCAAAGTAATTCTTCAAGGGGGAGTGGGAGTGGGAGACTGAGTTGAGACTTGTCTCCCCCTGTGGTGGTAGGTGCGGGCATTTTTATGCTTGATTAATGGTGAGCATTCACTGGCACTGTTCGGGTGATTGGTAATGCCTGAGGCCAACCACTGAGAGCCCTGCGGCATCAGTTGGGGGGATAAGGCTTACCTTTGAGGCCAAACCTTCTCGTCTACTCGGAGCCCTGCGGCACGAGGGGAGATGACACCAGAAGGCCTCCCACCTCAGATTGAGGAAGCTCAGGGGGCAGCGAAAGAGCAGGCGCCACTTCCCGGGCCGTGAATGTCTCACCCGATCCCCATAATGGCCTGGCTGGCCATGACAAATGCCCTCTTAGGTTCACCTCCCCCTTTTTGCTTATCTGCTGAATAAATAAGTGGCCCATGTTTAATCCCAATTCTTGTGTCGCCTCTTCATTTCTCATCCTTCACTCCGCAACTGTTAAAGATACAGGAGCCCTGTCCTCCTTTTCATATGGCCACCCTAGATGCACAATGACCTTTGATTGATAGCGCTAGGAGCTCTTTGTTTGGAAGCACCCTATATCACAAAAACTACAACAAAAACAAAAAACAGAAGCTCTAATGTAACACATATTCAGAGATATCTAAGATTTCAGATTATTTTAATATTTGACTAAATGTTCAATGCTAAGAACATTTACTCAGAAGTGGGTGTATTTATGATTGCAGACTAAGAACCTCAGGGAAACAGACAACATTTTCAGTTTTAAAGGTAACCAGTACTACGGATTATCCACTCTAAGGCCACATAAATACATATAACTAGGGTAACCAGATAAAATCCAGGTCAGGGCTCATGTAACAGTTGTACAGAAAAGGGAATTTCAGCCAGTGTCATTTGTATGCAATTAGTTCCTGGTGAAATTCCCTCTTCATCATAATGGTTAAAGTTGCAGGGGCCCTGCCTTCTTTTGTATATGGTCACTCTAGTATAGTGCATGCACCTTAAACTGTTGTGATGAAGAGGGAATTTCACCAGGAACTAATTACATACAAATGACTCTGGCTGAAATTCTCTTTTATCTTCAACTGTTAAAGTTACATGAGCCCTGACCTGGATTTTATCTGGTCACCCTACATATAACATAAATATTGGGTACAGAACATGGCTCTAATATTGACTCAAGTTTCATTGGGCAGTGAAGCTCAGTTCCAAGGGCCAAAATAACTGTGACAGGGACAGCCATATTTGTTGAATCATATGTCTGCCCAATTCTAGGGAATGATTGTGGTGGGATAATTTGTTGCAGACAGATAACAACAGTGCAAGTGTTTGGTGATAAATGAAACACTTGAGTAGGGATAAAGGAAATTGTCATTTTCATTTCCCCCATATTTGGTTTTTATAACTCTTAAATTCTTTCCATCCATATTTATGAAGAAAGTTGCAAATGTTGTTAAGGTCATATTTATATAAAAGTATCAAACAAAATTCTCAGCCATTTGTAGTGGCCAAATCCAATTGGTACAGATATTCCTTGAATTGAGAAGACAATGTTGTACATACCTGCCATTTAGCTGTTAAAGAGGAGGAGCATGTCAAAAAAATAGGTGGCAAACCTAATTCTCCATCACAAACATAGTTGAATACACAGGGATTCAAACCCAAACTTTTAAGAGCTAAGCACTCACAGTCCTCTGCCTGGATGGACCAATCCATTAGGTTTGCTTTCTCTCACAGCTGAGTTTTTTAAAATAAATAAATAAAAAACCCTCAAATTCTTTCTATCTCATTTATAAAAAATGCAAATTTTGGGAAATTCTAATTAAAAAAACTGAACTGAATGAAATTCTTACCCTTCCTTACATCTGATAGCAAACAGACAAACTGGTGTATGAATCCAAGTAATGTCCATTTCTGAAAAAAATGCTTACAGTTATATTCACGCTGCCAACTGCTGAAATGTTATGGAAACATGTATATATACCATTTCTTATTGACAAGTATAAACATCATATCTTCAAGCACCAGTCTTAGAATTTTTTTTTAAAAAAATTCTATGGCACTAGCACTACATTTTTAAGTGCTTGAACAACCAGGATTTTCCAAGCCTATTTAGGATGCAGTCCTATACATGTTTAGACCCCAAAAAACCTACAACGCCCAGTACTCTCAAGCTGTCAGTGAGAAGTGAGATAGAGATAGAGCTATGCCACCACATAATTAGTCTAAGTTCAGTTTAAATCAAACAATTTGTTGCAAATAGCAAAGGGGGGTGTCACTGGACCACTTTATTAAGCTTTGTGCAGGGCGACTAAACTAATGCAGATATTCTACAGGTTCTTCCCAAAGGTGTTAGATTACAACTCTCAGCAGCCCCAGCCAGCATTGGTCATCAGTAAAGGATTATGTGAGCTGAAGCCCAAAACATTTGGAGGGCACCTGGTTGGGGAAGACAGCTGTAGTATAGTTCCTGTTCTTCAGGACATATAATGCATTTGAATTCTTCAGAAGAAAACACACACAAGTTGGAACAAGCTTTCTATGTATTACAGAAACGAATTATTAAAAAGCCACTTTTAATCATTAAAAGGCACAGTTCATAACTCCACCTTTTCTCTGTTCTGTAGTTTTCACAGCACAATTCTGGCTCATTGGTTTTATGTGATCAGTGCTAAAATCCTATCATACTTCCTTGGGAGTAAATTTTATGAGACTTACTTTATTTATTTACGGCCAAATCCTATACAGAAAAAGTCCTACAATTCCCAGCATTCCCCAGCCAGCATGTTGTCAGACTTTTCTCTCACTAAATATGCATAGGATTGAACTCTTAATGTATTTATATACCACACCCTTCAACCAGTTGGCACCAAGGTAGTTATAAATTGATCCTAGGCATGTTTACTTCTGGGTAAACATGCATATGATCACCCTATAAGCCTTCAATCCTAACATATTTACTTTCAAATTATGTCTACAGAAATAAAATACTTTAAAGTAAATGTGTTTAGCATCAGAGTGTAAGGCACATGATGGAATGATGTGGTTTATATTCATTTAGCCATCAGATTCCCATGAGCAGCTAAACAGGCAGATGGTAGATTTTTGGTGAGATATCTGAAATCCCAATTTTGAAGAATACAGATTGAATACTTTTGCCATCAAAGCAGATTACCTGGGATAAACTTTGAATGTTTCTGTCTATCCATCTTTGATGAACTGTGTTGCATAATACATTAGGTCTTGATGCAACTGAAGGATACAATTCTGCCTATCTTGTTTACAAGGGGCTCTTATCACTAAATTCTAAGGTAATAGTGTTAATTGGTTAATAACATATGAATCAAAACTTTACTTAGTTCTAATATTTTCTTCTAAAGTTTTGATTTTTGTTAGATCTATAAACAATAATTTGTTATTGTATACTTACAAAATGTGTATTTTGTATTGGCATAATTAAGCAATACTTATCAACAATACTTTGGAAAACTGAGAAATTATTCACATGGAAGTTCTGCCCTATTGATGTTGCCAAGTATGTATAACTATCAAAAGGTGAAATTCTCTCCTGCTTTAGTGCTGGATTTTTCAGCAAGAAAAGATTAATGTCTCTAGAAAAGGAAAATGATGACTTAGCTATTATTTAAAGTCTTGCTCTAAACAGTGAAGACAATGTTGCCAGAATACAGATAGAATAATAAACACAATACAATTTTATGTAGACCCACAACCATATAGCTACAAATAGCTTGTTAAGGCATTTGCTTTTGTTAAATCTTGTGCTTTACACATCACTGGAAGATAGCAAAAGTGAGACCAAGCCATATGTTTTCCATTCATATCTTTCTTTGTTGTCCACCATCTGTACAGTTGTGTAAAACATGCAATACAAAACTACAGGTCAGATGCATACTTTCAGAGAAAAAATATTTGATATGGGTACTTCTTATTACAACTCTCTGTTTTACTACTGAGTTTGATCAGGAGCATATAGTATAATTTCCTTTCTAAAGCAGTAGACCCAAAATGACCTTGTTCCAGATCCAATCTAGTGGAGCATTCATCTGCTTTTATAGGCACCTGCTCTATTTTACTTCTCTAAATCTAGATAGAGATCAGTTAAATATTAAATGAAATGTAGCAGTTCAAAGCCTTGCCTTGGGAAGCAACGGTAAAGATAACACCCAGCAGGTCTAGTCAAGTTTATGCTCTTGCCGCATTTTAATTACTTTATAAACAATAAAACATACTGTATTTTTTGCATAAATACCTTACACCTATCTGAATGGATAACACCAGAGTGATGCCTGTATATGGCTTATATCCAATTTTCTAAGACAAATGATTAAAGCAAGATTTTTGAAAACTGACACTGCACAGACCTTTAGGCAAGAAATTAATTCTGTTTCTATGCAGCCTGCTATAAATCTGTTCTAACTATTATGTGCATCCTACATGTGCATATATTTGGCTCTGAACCTCGTTTGCACAGAACCAGCTCAAGACATACTAGAATAAAGCAAGGATTAGCCAATATATATGTACTGAGGTGCTACAGCCAATTACCACTTCCCAATGCATGTACAACAATTACAACCAAAGCATGTTATAACATTACAGGCTACAGGTTAATTTGTATATGAAAATAAGGTAATTACAGGTTATAGATGAATTCCTATATGACAATGCTTTCCATATTTTGTAATATGAAAGGGCCTTCTCTCAACCATATTTTTACTACCTAGGCTTTCTAAATTAATTGCTGACATGCGTATTCTACTCGTCTATGCTACACCTCCCCAAAATTTATTTCACTTTGACAACATAGTAATGTACTGATGTTGTCAGTCAGTCAGTGTAATATTACACTCAGTGGTCCAAAATCAAAGGATTACAGGTATGGTAACAGTTGCTAAGAGAACAACATACAGATACAATACAAAGTAAAGTACCATCAGCAACTCATAATAACTCCTAACTTTTGACCAGCTTTTTCTTGGTCTTTCTTGCCATTGACAGAAATTTGCCTCTACCAAACAAATTCCAGAGACTTCAATACAGACTTAGAACATATATTTTAATCAAACTTCAGAACTCCACTATCTTTATGAACGGATATCTATCAGTTCTGAATATGTAACAAGAAGTACAAACTAAGCAAGTGAAGTACTCCAGTTTTCAAAGCACTTAGTCTGAAATTTACAGCTTTGATGGGGATATGGAACATGCTGAAACCTAACAGTTTTGAGAAATCATCATGGCATAGCTCATGAGGGTGGCTACAACATCCAATCATATTTTTTAAAAAATCTTATGGAGAGTGCCTAGGATTGCATCACGATCCATGATGCATCTGGATTTTTTTCATGCTGGTGGTAGTCAGACATCACATTTATGAAACTGGTTGTAGAATCACCGGGTCCTAAGCTTTCGACAGGTTGGATGTTAATGTGCCTGGTCTCTGCACCTGTGGTGCAATCAAAATGGGCAGATACAAAGCTACCAGACATCCCTAATTTTACAGAGCTGCCTTTTGATTCTAGACCATCCTAGAGAGAACCATAGAATAGTAGAGTTAGAAGGAGCCTATAAGGCCATCCAGTCCAACCCCCTGCTCCTTCCATCCCTTTGCACAGAACACAACTCCACAGTGCCCTTAGTATTTGAAAGGTTCACCTGACAGCCCTACGGTATAGGTCATGCACATTCTTTTTAAAACACAGGAACAGGTTAACATGAAACAAACAAATAAACAAACAAACCATCATTTCTATAGAGATATGATGCAGGTTTATTTATTTATTCATTCATTTATTTGAGGAAGCCTCTGCCTGGTCTTTCTTTCTTTCTTTCTTTGCACACAGTTTGAGAGTGTCCCTGGTTTTAAGCAGCATGGTTTTATTTTGGAGAGGACTGTATC
The DNA here is from genome assembly GCA_029215795.1 of Anniella stebbinsi. Taxonomy (NCBI): domain Eukaryota; kingdom Metazoa; phylum Chordata; class Lepidosauria; order Squamata; family Anniellidae; genus Anniella; species Anniella stebbinsi. The sequence goes on from JARDYH010000003.1 coordinate 56,635,425, forward strand.
TTAATCCAGGACATCACGTCCTTGGCATAGTCTGGTGCTCGCATTGGGAGTCATCATCACCGCAGGAGGGGCTGATGGTGTGGTAGCGGTGAGTGCTTACCTAGCCATGACTAATGGCTGCATCTGGTCACTTTTGCCAGGCGGCAACTTCGCGTTTCTCTGCCCCTTTCACCTCTCTCGTCCCCTTCTCCTCCATTTCTGGGGCTGCAGAAGGAAGCCCGCCAACGTCCCTCCCCTTCTCCCGGGGCCAGTCCCGCGCGCCGAAGGCACTTACAGGTAAGAGGTGAAGATGCTGAGGTTGGCGGGCAAGCCGGCGAGGCCCAGGTCCGAGCAGTCCACCCTCAGGAACATCCCATCTTGCTCACAGTAACAGGCGGCCGGGCAGCTCCGTTGACGCTTCCCCACCGGGTTCCCGGCCGAGCCTGCGGCACCCGGAACGGAAGGCGCGACCACGTCGAACCCGAGCACGCTGAGGAGAAGCAGCGCGCGGGCGGCAGAGGAAGTGTCCATGGTGCCAAGACAGAGCTGGGGCCAAAGGCGAAGACGGCTGCTGAGTTGGTTTCGTGGAAACGGAGGGAGCTGCTGACATGCCCCCTAAACGGTATAGCGAGCCAGCTGGGTGGAGGCGTGGGGAGCGTATCTGCGGAGAAGCGGAGTCGGGTTTTAGGTAGTGGAGCCGACGCACCCCTTGGATAAAGTCGGAGGTAAAAGTGTCGGGGGTGCTGCCCCACGAGCCGGGAGCGTCTGCCCTACGCCGCCTCCGCTGTCGTGGGGTGGGTGAGACGCCTGCTGCCGTAGCCCAAGCCGCCGCTGCTGGCGCGCTGCTCTCTGTGGCAGCATCTCAGTTTACAGGCGGTTTTTAAAGAGCTGGAGTCTAAACCGCGCGCCCACTGACGTAGCCCAAACGCTGCCTTGCCGCGGTTGCTGCCAGCGCCGGAGGGGGTGCTGGTCTGAGAGCGAAAAGAAAGCTCGCGAGGAGGGCGGAGGTGGGGCTTCGTGCGCTTGTCGCGGTCCTTCACTCTGGAGCCCGGGAACAGAAGGGGTGTGTGTGGCGGGGGGGGGGGGCAGGGGGTCGCTGTCAGGCAGCGCGCGCGCTCTTCTCACTGCCCTCAGTCCGCTGCTGCGGCTGCGGCTGCTGCTTTTCGTGCCCAAAGGGAAAAGGCCAGCCTGGCAGCGGCTCGAGCCCGGCCCCCTCCACAAGGATGCGCTTTTGCGCCCGGTTCCGCGATTATGCGCATTATCGCGGAGGCGCTTTTACTCCTAATCCCTCTGCACCGGTGGCGGCGAGAGGCGGCGAAGCGCATTAATTCATGTCCAAAAAGCGCTTTACAAGCAGTTAATGCGCGTAATCGCTTGTTCACACCGCGAAAATGCGCTTTAACGGCCGGAGCAAAATAAAAGTCGCTATTTAACGCGCGTTCGAAAATGCGCATTATCGGGGAGATAACGCGCCTGTACGCCCGTTTTGCGCTCCATGCTTGTGGAGGTAAATTTTTTAATGAGCCTTCAAGGCTCATTAAACGTCTCGTGTGGAGGAGGCCCCCGTGTGAAGCCACAGTCATTATTTTTATACAACTAAGCAAGCGACAGCGACAGGTCCCTTCTCACACATTCGCGCGCGCAACTGAATTATCTTTCTTGCCCCCACCCCCCGCACCACCCCAGCTGTCTGTAGCAGCTTATTTTTACACGGATTGTCACTTCTCCCCCCACCCTACGACTCCCCCTGACAGAGACGTTGCATCTCTAACAACTAGATGGCATGGCGGGAATTCAGCAGGTGCAGCCCGAATAGGTTACGCAAGCACTGGCTAGGTGTTTAATCCCCAGCCCTGCACTAGATTATTTATTTATTGTATGTCTATCCCTCCCTTTCTCTAAGAAGCTCAGGATAGCAAACATGGCCCTTTTCTCTCCCACCTATTTTACCCTCACAACAACCCTGTGAGAAAGTTTTGGCAGAGAGAGAGAGAGAGAGAGAGAGAGAGAATGATTAAAGATCACACATGGCTGAACCGACCTGGTCTGACTCTAACAGCCATGGAGAAAAGACTACTGATTGATGTGGAAAGGCCTTGAGTCAGATGTCCCATTTGCCACGAGCAGACAAATGGCTATCAGGAGGACTGCGCATCTGCCACTGCAGAGCTTGAAAAATTCCTAGTCAAACACAAGTACCCCCACCCAATTTTCAGTTATTTTTCCTTCTCCCCCATCTCCACTGCATCATAAGAGTTCTCCATTAAGCAGGGTTCCCTGAATCTCTGTGTAGCATTTTTGTTTGTTTCTGTAACTGCCTGAATACTGTGCCCTCTTTGGCAAGTTGGCAGTCCCATTCATTGTGTGTTCCATCAGTCATGAATTTTGCCAAGGTATGCCAACAACTTTTCCAAATAATACTTTGCCAATGGAAGTCAACATAGTATTCAACTGATAAGTAAATATTTTTCAAAAGTATGTCGAAATACTATTTGCATTCTTTGTTGGATTATTATAGAAATATTTAATTTGTTCTAAAAGAGGATAAAGTCCACTGTTTACCTTGTTCTTTTCATGCTGAGGAAATCATGAGTTAGGCTTGATAACTTTACTTCCTTTTGATAAATGCAGTTTGATTAATAATTGAGAGGGTGGAAAAATGATATTTTGCTTCTGCATTATTTATTTTGCATGAATACGTTTGATCGTCTGATAGACCAGTATGAAATATTAACATATTAACATGCCGTTAATACAAATATTAATCTTTGAATAAGACTAGTGTGTTTGTTTTCTTTAACTTATTAGAAGCAGGATGTGATGTGATTGGACTGGAATTCTTTATTTTGTGCTGCATGCCAAATATTTGTACATTAAACTAGATCCTTCAAACTATATGAGAATTTAATTGATATACAATTTTCTTCCTCATTCCATATATATGAAATTACACTGTTACCACTTCCATATAGCACACTGAGATGGATCAAGACTTAGGCATTTTCACTGGGGCTGGCAGAACAGACCTTGTAACACTCTCCTCCCTACAGCATCCCTGTCAACCCCCCAAAATCCTAAAGAGAGGAACCTGCTGGATGGAGATCACCAAATATTGGATTGAAGCACTTCCATGAGCAGGCATGGAAGGTGCCTCCATCCAATTTTCAGTGACCCCCTTGTCCCTCAAACACCACTGTAGTATAGCTTTTCCCCAAGACTCCCCTAATTCTCTGTGTAGCATTTTGAGGAGTGGAAGAGCTGTGGTGGGAAGGATAGGGCAGGAAAGTCTGTTTACATGAGCCCCATTATGGGCTTCATCACATCTATTTTCCCCCTGGTTTGCCTCCGCGTTTTTTACCTCCATTTCATAAGCACATCAAGCTAATGGTCCCTTTCACATGGGCGTGTGGTATTGCACTGCACCATAAAACCTCCCTTTCACTTGTTTGCTCTTCCACTCCATTCCACCCTGCCCCTTCTCCTTCTGCCTCCAGTTCATTGTTTGTGGTACTCTGATGGGTGTGGGCTCCTTCCCTTGTTGCTCTGGCTTTGTTGTCTAGTGATTTACTGATTTAACATTTCATCAGCTGGGCTCCATTTATGCAGGCAATGAGAGTGGGGTTGGAGCAGTAAAATGTCCATTCAATCGCCTAAACACAAGTCTGTATGTTTGACACAGAGTGCTGGAGGAAGAGAACCGCCTCGCCCTCCCCTTTCATTAGCAAGACTCCATTCAAAGCACCCCCCCCCAACAAAGGAAAAAAAGAGGGGACAGCACTACATGGAGGCTTAAGGGCACATTAAATCCTCTTGGGGAAAATAATCCAGACTTTCCCCGCACCAAAATAATATGCAAAACAGAGGAAAAGAGGCGAGATGGGTGCAGGACAGGGATGATGTCATGTGAGTCCTGTGCTGCAAAACCAGATACCAGGCGTGGTGAGAATGTGTTAAACTGTTGGTGTGATGGAGCTCTATATGTGCCTACACATGGATGCAAACCACTTTATGTGGGAGGCTTTCTTTTTTGGTGTTGCCAGCAATCTGAATGACTCACTCTCTGGAGTAGACTTCATATGCATGTTTAGTTGTATGAAACTTTACAGAGATTGCCTACTCCCACACATGCCTGCCCATGTACTAAGATCTGTCACAGAAACCCTTCTTTGGGTTACCCTATTCTCCAAGGTGAGGTGGGAGGTAACAGGGGATAACACTGGCTCTGTGATAGTGTTCTGGCTCTGGTAACTCTTCCCCAGGAAGTTTTGCCTGGCACTGAGTCTGCCATTTTGGCACCAGGTAACCCCATTTTTATTTTCCCAGACCTTTTAGCTCTGTCTTACATTTTGTTATTGCCTTTCCTTACTGATTTTATAGTTTCAATTAAAATGACTTTAAATGTAAGGCACTTTGGAGGCCTTTCAGCAGAAAAGAAGTTTATGCATTCAAATATAAATGCAAAAAATATCATCATGCAGCTGAATAAGGTATAGGATTGTATGAAGGGGGTGTAACATTCAAATGTTTCCATAGCCAAGTGTATTTTCAGCAAATCTCAAAAATATTACTTGCTCAGGAATATGGTTGTTTTGTTAGAAGTTCATCTTGTTTCCTGTTTCTGTCTGATATCTTTATAATACTGTATATTAAGTTAGAAATATGACTTGCTGAAAAGGTTGTGCTTGCTGCATATACGTTCTTTCCATATCAGTGAGTTTTGTAAGATGATTCATTCACTATTTGATAGGAAAATTAGTTATCTGGCAGAGAACTCCTGTTTTTAAGTTATGCCTGCTGGTTGATGGAGTGCTTACATTGGTGGAGTACAGTATTATTGAACCAGCAAAATGATACCCTTGCACTAGTGGCATGCTGCCACTAGCCATATGTTTTTATGGATAGAATACCATTATGGGGTGCAGTGGGAGCATGGCAAGAGAGGAGTGGAGCTTAGGAGGAATCCTATTCTTTCTCAGGGCTTGTTCCCACATCCTGCAATTGGGTCATGCCTTGCAATTGTGTAACATATGCCTGTTAAAATATTTCCATTTAAGTCAACAGATAGCTCCAGATGATAGCTCTCCCTCCATCTTCTCCTTCCTTCTCCAGTCACAGTGGAGAATATGGTAACTTCTAATGCTGCAGCCAATCTCAATACACTACCAATAGTATATTCCCATTCAGAGAATCCATATCCTATACATACATCAAGCTTTGTGACATGAGGCTACATCACTCTGTCCTTAGGTCCATAAAACTTAGAGCACAAAATGAGAACTTGTTGATGGGTACATTAGTGATAGAACACTTTGTGCAATCAGCTACAGATCACAAAAAATGGAAAGGCCATATTTCTAATAGTTGTCTCCTCTGAACCCTTAAGGATTCCAGATGCAAACAAATATCAAGAATACCAGTGTTGCTGCTGAGGCTGGAAGGATATGACACTCAACACAGAAAATCAGAGATGGTGTACTGATCACTCAAAAATCCATGATGCCAGTGTGTGTTCTTCTTCTAGCATGCCATATGAAGGACTCATGTATTAGCTTAACAACCCTCTCAGGTCATTAGGATGAGACATGGCTAATATAGGGGCATCATTGGCAAGCGAACTCTGGTTAGTGGGTGGTGGCAGTGTTCCTAGGTACACTGTAAGTGCGTCTGAAAGAGTTGCTATATTAGCTTTTGTTTCTATAGCATGTGTTGTGATGTTTGCTCTGCTAGCTGAGCATAACATTGTATTCCGGTTGCCAGGGCTTGGGACCCACAAGACTATGTTGGACAGATTCCGGTGAAGGAAATCACATTGAGTCACACTAATTCAGGACTGATCATGTATGTCAGGTTAAGTTCAGTCAGGACATGGCGGATTCAGGAAATCAGGACCATGGATAGCTCCCATAGTACACAACTGAGCTGGAAAAAGATGTTGACTCAGCAAGGGAAGGCTGTTTTGAAAACGTTGGAAGGCCTGGTCTTCTGTTTCAGCAGTCTCATGCCCCACTTTCATGGAGTTGCAATGTGACTTGTGCCAGCTCAGAATAACTCCGGATGTGTTGCAAGGGAACCACCCTTGGAGTAAGAGAAGCTGCAGGGGAATCTCCCTCAGAGTCAGAGGTTGATGTGAAGGCTGTATCCTCAAGTATAGAAGATGGGGGGGGGGCTGTCAGAATCCAAGTCCTCCTCAGGGTGATGCTGGGACTCAGAAGCAGGGTACATGAGAGATTGCAATGGAATTAGTACAGGCATAGTGGCTTCCAGGCACAGGAGGTTCTCAGGATCACCCTGCCTTATCTACATTCATTGAACTGCCTTCCTATATAGGAAACATTCATGCCACACTTTGGATGTTGTACCCTTTTTTCATGTGACCCTAATTTGTAGTTTTAGCAGTTCTAGTTGACTCCAGTGAAATTATGGGGGGAGGAAACCCATGACCTTCTAACGCTTGCTGACCTGAGGGACCATAACTCCATTTTGTTCAAGGGCCATTTCAGACACGGATGCACACTTCAGCAGTTGTTCAGAGCAGGCACAAGATGCATTGTAATTCCAAGTGGTTGCACCACACCATCTGAAAGGTGTGCTCTAAAATCCCTTGCAACATTATGGGGGTTGCTGGGGTTCAACTCCTGAATCAAATGCCTTTTTATTGGTCTCCTTATCAATATTGGCATTCCAAGAGACTTGTTATGCTCACTCCCTCAACAATGTGGGAAGCAGATTTTTCTCTCAGACCATACGTCTAAACAGCAAAGTTTAATTCAAAGTATAAGAACCTATCAATGAATACCAGTGCATAGAAGTGCCATTTTCAATTAAAGCCACACCTATGGAATTTGATATTGATATCTGAAAACCTAATATATTTGAGTCTACACTTCTATTTAATTACTTTTATAATACAAAGTACCAAATCTGATATCAGAATCAGGTTCTTAAACAGTGTGTGTGATTAACTGGGTTACTTAGTGAGTCATTCTGGAGGTATCATATCACTAGTTCCTCCTCAAGCAAGATTATCTCCTCAAAAGCTCATAGGACTCTTTGGGAAGTATTCAGATACAATACCAATGATATTGTAAGAAGTGGACACTGCTTTAAAAAGTAGAATTATTTGCCTTCTCTAAAGCTGATAATGCATTTCCTCGGTTGAAATGCAGAACATTTACCTTAGACACATTTTCAATATATATATATATATATGACTGGTCATGTGCAGTACTAGAAGTAGATGAAAAAGAAAGCGGGATTTCCCTCCCCCCAACCCCAGGGATGGATAAATATGTCAGTTCCATTTTCTCTCTCAGGTTCTCATTGTTCCAATCTTCAGTTTTATTTAGTTTGCTCCAAATGTTCAGCTTTTTAAAAAAAAGTTCACATGAAGATTGGTGCACATTTTTGTGTGAATTTTTCCTAATACATGGATTTTTCTAATTAATTTGGCTTTATACATTTTTTTTGCAAGCATTGCCTTCCCAACCTGTCATTTTGTCAAAGTACCTAGAATGCACACAATTGTCTTAGAAAGTGCATACAAGTTCGATGGAGGTAGTGGGAATTCTGGCTCAGTGAATTTAGTTTCGATTGTCTGAGATTCTGAAACTAGAACCTTGAGAACCTGCCTACCTTGGTGCACTGCAGAGGAGGTTATGTTTGGGACTCTTATTGATGCTTCCTTAGGACTACCATTGCAACTATCTACTTCTTCAACCTTTTACTATTTTTGACCTATATTTTTGTAAAGATACTATAGTTGTCCAGTGCTCTCTGCCCACAAATGGGAACCAACTTCATAAACGCCACCCTGCAGTTTCTCTCAGTCCAAGAGTGGGGAGGATAGTCAAACAATAAATTCTCGTTAATATTTAAGGTGTTTAACTTTAACTTACAAGTCAAGCAATCCAACATATTTCTAATTTTTCAGGCTGTATCAAACCTCAGTACATACATAAGAAGTAGGTGTGCCCATTTTAAAAGAACCAATAACATTATTTTAAGTAGGAAATAAATATTGAACTATTTATTCTTTTAGAGAAGCTGTTGAACTTGCATGTGATATTGCTTTGATAGGGAAAACACAACTTTAAATGAGCACATTATCTATTGTACCTTCTAGTATATAGAAGCTAGCTTAAAGATCCATGTCAGAAAGGAGACTGATGAACCAAAAATGCAGTAGAAGGAAAAGACTGTACTAATTGGCAAAGCAGGAGGATGTTGATATAATGTGTCAGCACTTCTATGTAGGCTTTTTTGTGGTTATAAGACACAGTTAATTGTGTAAATACTCTTATGAATGACTGGATGGGGATTTATTGCTTCTCAATGGTACATATAAGCCAGAAAGAATATTAAGCATTTTCACAATTTCATCTTCTTAGTAGCTCAGCATCAAAGGTTATCTGGAATATGCGTCTTTTACAGCCAATTCATATTTTAAGACTTTGTGTTTCTGTGTGTCTGTGTGTGTGTGTGTGTGTGTGTGTGTTCATTTGAGCTGCGTACACCTAATGAGGCCATTGGTCCTTCTAGCCCAGTACTGTTAACTCTGACTGACAGCAACTTGCAGACAAAAGTCTTATCAAGTCTTGTTGTCTGAGAACCATTTAACCAGAGATGTCAGATACTGGATGTGCAGTATGCAAAGCAAATATTCTATCATTGAGTTACAGACTCCTTATCTAAAATACCATCACATCGCCAGCTTATATCCAGAAATCTACAGGGAGAAATTTGTGTGATGAAGCTAACATATTATATAGCCCCTGATTTCTAAGGTTTGCCCAGTTTGATTTTACTAGCTTCCATTTTAAAAGGATTCATTGGGACTCAACAAAGTTGTTCTGTCTTATTTGGTATGTGATCTCTCCCCCTTCCCCTGTAAGCACTAGGAAACATAGCCTGGCTCCATCATCCTGTCTAGTTAATGGCTTCCCAATCAACTTTAATTAACCATAAATACTTTGCAGGGAACTGGTCAGACTACTCCAGAGTGGTATAAATTAGGAAGGCAAGCCTTCATAGGCTAAATAATGTTTAAATAATACTTAACACTGTTGAGGTGCATTACACATTCCATATATCACTTTCATAGTGTTATTTCCTGCTTTTTATTCCACAATATGCAAAATACCACAACATCATTTCTTCAATCATGATTCTTTTTTGCTATTAAAGGGCACAAGTCCAATTTCCTGGAAGATTTTCCTTGAAGCCCCCTTTTGGAGAATTTATTCATTTATTACATTTCTGTACTTCTCTCTTGGCAATTCACAAACGTTAAAACCATAAAGTACAACAATATGATATAATATAATATAACATATTAAAAAATTTAAAACTATAATATAAAACCAAGTAAAAGCCAGCAGCAGTGTAAAAATCTAAAAATGCAATACATTTAAAACAATAAAAACTGAAGTACTACAATGTTTGGGAGAATGAAAAGCTGCCAAAAAGACAACAATGTAGTTGCCAGACAAACCTCTCTGGGGAGGGCATTGCACAACTGGAGTGCCATGACTGAAAAGTAGCCACCAACCTTATTTCATTTGGCAGGGCAACCCGGAAGAGAGCCTCTGAAAATGACCCTAGGGTCCAGGTAGGTATAATATGGGAAGACACAATCCTTCAGGTAACCTTGTCCCAAGCCATTTAGGCCTTTGAAAGTTAGTACCAGCACTTTGAACTGGATCTGGAAACAGACTGGAAGCTAGTGCAGATCACAAGGCACTGGTATAATATGTTCTTCCAGTCCCCATACTATGTGTGACTCTAGGGTAAATTCCCGTTTGTTTGGTTGGTGGCACTTCTTTTTATAAAAGAAATGCTCCGAGCCTTTGACTATATGTGTTTGGGACCTTGATGGCTAGCTACTTAACTCAAAGTCTTAGATATGGTTTTGGAAAATGGGTATCTGATTCTTAGGCCACATAGAGTCCCCAGCCCCCTCTCCAGCTTCAGAGATTGTATTTATCTTGTTAACATTGCAGGAATCCAGGCTCCATACTTTTTACCACATAAACAGCTAGTGAGCAAATATTACATTATAGTCACCTGGAAACATTTCTACAGAACTGTACCTACAAAGCAATACACAGTTCTGAGGATAGACTAAGCATCTGCCCAGTTTTTTTATAATAAATTCCCGTTGCAAAGGAATTGCATGTTAAGGACAATGATGTCTGGTAATAAGAATAGCAATAAAAACTCTTGGAAAGGGTTGCCATGCAGCCATTCTACACAAACTTGCATAACAGTCTATGCTTAACATACATGCAAATATTAAATGAACTTTACCATTGTGTGTTGCTGAATAAGGAATAAATAAACATTTAACCCAGAAATAAAGATTCCATCCTTACAATGCAGCCAAGAAGATAAACATGAAGCCACCAACAAGCAATGGCTACACACACCTATTACCTTATGGATAATAAGGATACATTGGGCCTTGTTCTTTATTAGTTCACCATGAAATTGAGCTTTATGTCTGCAACTTCCTCACACTTTTAAAACGTTACAACAAGAAGGAAAGCAGAAAAAGTTGAAAGCATGAGCTCCCTCTGCTGGCAGATAGAATTTCTAAGTTAGTATGAAATTTACATTCTGTAATTTACTTATGGTGGATTAGTCTCTTGAAATAAAAAAACATTATCTGGAACAAAGGTGTGATGGGCTTAGTCTGGCCAGGTTTTATTTTGTCATACTAAAGGTTACATATGTTTTTTCACACTAGCATGGAAAGAAAACACAACATAAGTCTCTACAGTTATTAAAAAACTAATAATTTCTTGCAAAGTGTGAGATGGGCTAGATCTACACTAATGCATTATAGCAGTATTGAAGTGCACTGATAACTGTTGGGACCCATACCATATACCGCTTTCATAGTGTTATTTCCTGCTTTTTATGCCACGTTATCTAAAATACTGCAACAAATGTCATTGTGTGTCATATGTGGTACAAATGCCAAGAGGAATATAGTGTTACCATGATAGTATCATAATGATTTGATACAAGGTGTTATATCCGTTGAGGAGGAAAAATGAACCAGCTTTTTTTTCATTCCTAAATTCTATTGAAAATGTCTTTTTGTGACTCTGAGTGGTGGCCATAGCCCCAGATAGTTCATCATTTATTAATATTACTTTCTGTACCACAAATAATGTATATATTAGGGCCAACATCCCAAACTATTGTTGTGCCTACATAAGTGTCATGAGAGATGTGTGTTTTCCCCTTTGCATTCCAGCATGCAAGCAAAACATTTAGAGAAAGAGCCAGAAAATGCTGTTACTCCACAGTTCCCAGAAATATTGACACACACATGCTTTAAAGCCTTTGTCTTATAGATCTATGTAGCAATGGGTGGCACACAAAATGGATTGCACTGTCATCTTTGTTTGTGTTTTTCCATCCATGGTGGTCTAGAGAGTCAGCATCCATGGTGACATGCCTTGGGGTAGGGTGGGGGCAGGAATCCACAGAAAGAACTGTTCATGACATGAAAAGCTAGCTGTATCCAAGGCAAAGGTATAAGGGGACAACCAAAGCAAGACAAGCAGTGGAACTACTTCTCAGCTATCCTTTTGCATAAATAAGAAATACTGGGAGGCTGGGACCAATCAAAGTAAGATACAGTCAGATTGGATTGATTTGATTAAACTTCTAGGCATAATTATTGAACTGTGAATTTATCACGCCAGTTTGATATGGTGAATACTTCATTTTAACACATCCTTATGTGGGGAGACTTGGTTTTGAAAACATCAGGGTGATACTTTCTCTATAACATATGAAATGTCACTTCTTACCACTTTTTATTTTTATTTATTTACAATAGTAGTAAAGGGTAGGACCTCCCATCAAACTCGAAACCACGCCCCTTTTTAGAAAGTGACAGTTGCGCCGCCCCGGAAGTCCCGCCTTAGCGGGACTGGAAGTCCCGCCTTAGCGGGGCCGGAAGTTCCACCCCTACCGGGGCGGGAAGTGAGCTCATGGAACAGCGTGTCATGTGACCATCCCTCCCCCAGGTGATCACGTGACCCCATGGTTCATTTGACCCCAATACCATTTTTGGCGGGGTTTGAAACCGCTCCCGGATTGGCCCAGGGGGTCATGTGACCCCTCTAACAACTCCCCAGGCTACCGCGGACCAATAGGAAGCGGTTGTAGAGCTGTAACTCCACCCCCTTTGGCACAGTAACAAAAGAAGCCGTTCTTGGCATGCCCAGACAAGTTTTTCCTGCGGGGAGATCATGGATCCTAGCACACCTAGAGGCACTTCAACAACACCGGCCACTGTACCTGTGAAAATTCAGTACAAACAGACAAAAACTGCACAAGGGAAAAGCACAACAATTGACCCTCGAAAGCGGCATCTCAGTTCTGTAGAGGATGTTTCCCCTCCAAGTAAATTTCGATACGAGGAACGCATCGAGATACCCCAACGATATACTGATCTCCACCAGGAGCAAGACGAGACAACCCAAACATGTGATGCTCTTCAGCCATGTGCTGGTCCCCGCCAGGAACGCGTCGAGACTCCACAGATGTGGTACAATATTTTGGAATTCATCTCAGCAGAGAATTTACCCATGGTAAAAATTACATCTTTATTTCAGCATGTGTGTGTGTGTGTGTGTGTGTGTGCAAGAGTTTTCTATCAGTATCAATATGTGTATGTACTTCTATTTATAGGTATCATCCTTGAATAGTGCTGCTTCAGAAAATACAGGGGGAATGGCAGCTGTGGATTTGACCATATCTGGAGATGATCACAGACAGGTATGTAATCATTTTTCTAAAAATATTAAATTTAATATGAAAACATATTGTGTATTTTTAAGATTAATTTCTAATATTGTGTTAAATTGTTTTTAGGAATCAGATCTTACCATTGATCAGTCAGGAGATGTTCTCATGAGGAGTATCCTAGGGTTGCCACACGCTGATTTCGATACCTCTTCCACGCGCAAACAGCGGAAATTGATGCTGTGTATTGTGAGAAGTGCTGTGTTTGGGATTCTTAGACATTGTTTAAATAAATATCTCAGGGACACGTGTCTCGGTTGCCAAATCGAGGCAAAAGGACAATCCTCGCATGAATGCTTAACTTGGCCAAAAAGTGTCATTTCAAGAAAACTTAGAGTTGTATGTGGAAAAATATGTTTCAAGAGCGTTCTCCATATTGTAATTTTAATAGCATATAGTTTGAACTGTTTACTTTTAACACAGGTAGAAGTTGATAAAGTTTTAATTTTGATCACGAAAATTGGCCGAGCCCAGAATTCCTTAAAGCATATGAACCAAATGCTTAAAAAAAGTGATGAGCGCATGTTAAACTACGTTATGGAAGTTATTAAAAATAAGCCCTATAAGCAGTTTTTTCAGCTGTACAATTAACTGCTTAAAAATGTAAGAATAGCTGTAATTAAAAAAAGCTAACTGTTTTTGAAAAAAAAAAAATTTGGACTACAGGTCCCATCTCTGTGCCTTGGGTAAAAGCAAAACTCTGTACATGCCAATTAACTGCTTAAAAATGTAAGAATAGCTGTAATTAAAAAAAAGCTAACTGTTTTTGAAAAAAAAAATTTGGACTACAGGTCCCATCTCTGTGCCTTGGTTAAAAACAAAACTCTGTACATGCCAATTAACTGCTTAAAAATGTAAGAATAGCTGTAATTAAAAAAAAGCTAACTGTTTTTGGAAAAAAAAAATTGGACTACAGGTCCCATCTCTGTGCCTTGGGTAAAAGCAAAACTCTGTACATGCCAATTAACTGCTTAAAAATGTAAGAATAGCTGTAATTAAAAAAAAGCTAACTGTTTTTGAAAAAAAAAATTTTGGACTACAGGTCCCATCTCTGTGCCTTGGGTAAAAGCAAAACTCTGTACATGCTTTGGGGTTTGTCTCTCTCTGTGCTGAATAGCTGTAATTAAAAAAAGCTAACTGTTTTTGAAAAAAAAAAATTGGACTACAGGTCCCATCTCTGTGCCTTGGGTAAAAGCAAAACTCTGTACATGCTTTGGGGGTGTCTCTCTCTGTGGTGAATAGCTGTAATTAAAAAAAGCTAACTGTTGTGTAAATAATAAAAAATTTGGACTACAGTTCCCATCTCTGTGTCTTGGGTAAAAACAAAACTCTGTACATGCCAATTAACTGCTTAAAAATGTAAGAATAGCTGTAATTAAAAAAAGCTAACTGTTGTGTAAATAATAAAAAATTTGGACTACAGTTCCCATCTCTGTGCCTTGGGTAAAAACAAAACTCTGTACATGCTTTGGGGTTTGTCTCTCTCTGTGCTGAATAGCTGTAATTAAAAAAAGCTAACTGTTGTGTAAATAATAAAAAATTTGGACTACAGTTCCCATCTCTGTGCCTTCGTTAAAAACAAAACTCTGTACATGCTTTGGGGTTTGTCTCTCTCTGTGCTGAATAGCTGTAATTAAAAAAAGCTAACTGTTGTGTAAATAATAAAAAAGCAGGCACTAATTGCATACAAATGACACTGGCTGAAATTCCCTTTTCTCTACAACTGTTAAAGTTACATGAGCCCTGACCCGACTTTTATCTGGTCAGCCTCTGATACTGGATGCAACTTGCTTTTGTGGGGTAAAAAAGCAAACCTCTGTAAATGTTTTTTTACTTGGCTTTTGTGCTATTCACTTCATTGGGAAAGCAGGCTGCTTCTTTCTGGAGAAGATGTGTTTATCTTTCAATGGGCATGGCGGACATCAGCACATGGGAGATTGGGGAAACAGACAAAGGGGGAGTCATAAAAGCAGCCATTGGCTCATTCAAAAAGAATTAGCCAATAGAGGCTAGTCAGATGGCCAGGAAAACATCCAATCGGAAGACATAGTTAGATGGCGGGAAAACCAACCAATAGGGAGATCGCTAAGCAGAGGGCGGGCACATTAGAGGGGAGGGAAGATTAGTTGGAGAAAGAAAGCCAAGGGGTTCGCACACGTTCCTTCATGGTGAACTAGGAGAAGGATGGCTCGTTGGGACGGCGGATCCGATCATGGAATTCTGGAAGATTTTTGGGATGACTGGACAAGGGATATAACTTCAAAATTTTTTGAAGGTATGTATGCATGGTTTTTTGAGCTGGGGGGGGGAGGCGTGTGTGGAGCAGTTTTGATAATATTGTGGGGAATGTAACTGTGCATTGACTTTCCAGTCCCATTCCGTGTTTTTCCTTGTTGCTTTTTATGGGGGTTTGTGCTTTTAAAAAATTGACCCCATTTCTCGATGCTTAACATCTTTTTACTGAGGTGGGGAGGGAAGGGATGGGGAGTTTTTTGGTTTTTAAAAAATGGCTCCCCAGCTTTGGTGGCCATTTTCACCAAGGCTCTTTCTGGGCCGCATGGTGCACCAGGCGAGTCCTGGGATTAGCACCATTCAGTGTTGTTATTGTATTTTTGTGTTTTCCCTTCGCTTTTATGTGTGTTTTTTAAAATGTGGCTTATGTATTGTGTGTGTGTGGGGGGGGGGCAGTTGATAATATTGAGGGGATGGGATGGAGAGGTTTTTTTGGTTTTTAAAATGTGTCTTCTGTATTGTTTGTGACTGGGGCATATATCTCAGTGTGTGATGCTGTGGGGGAGAGGATGGAGAGTTTTTAAATATGGCTTCCCAGCTTTGGTGGCCATTTTCACCAAGGCTCTTTCTGGGCCGCATGGTGCACCAGGCGAGTCCTGGGATTAGCACCATTCAGTGTTGTTATTGTATTTTTGTGTTTTCCCTTCGCTTTTATGTGTGTTTTTTAAAATGTGGCTTATGTATTGTGTGTGTGTGGGGGGGCAGTTGATAATATTGAGGGGATGGGATGGAGAGGTTTTTTTGGTTTTTAAAATGTGTCTTCTGTATTGTTTGTGACTGGGGCATATATCTCGGTGTGTGATGCTGTGGGGGAGAGGATGGAGAGTTTTTAAATATGGCTTCCCAGCTTTGGTGGCCATTTTCACCAAGGCTCTTTCTGGGCCGCATGGTGCACCAGGCCAGGCCTGGTATTAGCTCCATTCCGTGTTGTTGTTGTATTTTTGTGTTTTCCCTTCGCTTTTATGTGTGTTTTTTAAAATGGAGCTTCTGTATTGTGTGTGTGTGGGGGGGCAGTTGATAATATTGAGGGGATGGGATGGAGAGGTTTTTTTGGTTTTTAAAATGTGTCTTCTGTATTGTTTGTGACTGGGGCATATATCTCGGTGGGTGATGCTGTGGGGGAGAGGATGGAGAGTTTTTAAATATGGCTTCCCAGCTTTGGTGGCCATTTTCACCAAGGCTCTTTCTGGGCCGCATGGTGCACCAGGCCAGGCCTGGTATTAGCTCCATTCCGTGTTGTTGTTGTATTTTTGTGTTTTCCCTTCGCTTTTATGTGTGTTTTTTAAAATGGAGCTTCTGTATTGTGTGTGTGGGGGGGGGCAGTTGATAATATTGAGGGGATGGGATGGAGAGGTTTTTTTGGTTTTTAAAATGTGTCTTCTGTATTGTTTGTGACTGGGGCATATATCTCGGTGTGTGATGCTGTGGGGGAGAGGATGGAGAGTTTTTAAATATGGCTTCCCAGCTTTGGTGGCCATTTTCACCAAGGCTCTTTCTGGGCCGCATGGTGCACCAGGCGAGTCCTGGGATTAGCACCATTCAGTGTTGTTATTGTATTTTGTGTTTTCCCTTCGCTTTTATGTGTGTTTTTTAAAATGGAGCTTCTGTATTGTGTGTTGGTATTTTAAGATTGCTCTGGGGAAATGGATTTTTAGAGGGAGAAATGGGACAGTGGTCTCTTTTTTCTTTCCTGTGTTGAGAAAAAAAAGATGGAGGTTGATGGGTACATTTTTTAAAATATGGCTTCCCAGCTTTGGTGGCCATTTTCACCAAGGCTCTTTCTGAGCCGCATGGTGCACCAGGCCAGGCCTGGTATTAGCTCCATTCCGTGTTGTTGTTGTATTTTTTAAAATGGAGCTTCTGTATTGTGTGTCTTTTAAGATTGCTCTGGGGAAATGGATTTTTAGAGGAAGAAATGGGACAGTAGTCTCTTTTTTCTTTCCTGTGTTGAGAAAAAAGATGGAGGTTGATGGGTAGAAATCTCTGGCTTTCATAGGTCCAATTGAGCAAGAGAGCCAGAGGTCTTTGCTGATTAGCTTAAACAAAGGTGATAAAAGAGTCATGTGGTAGGCATACCTGTACAATATTGAGTTTTTAATGTAAAATATTGGGTTTTCAATGTAAAAAGGTGTGTGTAATAATAATAATTAAAAGCAAGTCAGACAGTTTTGTTTAAAAGTTTAACCGCCACATGGGGGCACTATGGATCAGTTTTTCTTAACATGTTGCTTTTACAGATAAGCAAAAGACCGTTGGTTATCTGTGAAGGGTGGAGCCAGGTGGTTATCTTTTTTGGCCAGGCACCCCCTTGGCTCCTGGGTGGGGCAGCCATTTTATCACATGGGCCAATAATATTCTTTTGAGGCGGGGCCCATAATGGCATACAATATGTTTTAAAAATGTGGTTTCTTGGGTGATCCCTCATTTTCCCACTGAAATTCATCTCAAAGCAACTTCATCAGCTCACTGTGAGTAATTAACCCTTTCTGGCACAAGAGCCATTTGGGAGAGGCGGCTTATTATTACAATTTAACTACTTATACCTAGAATGAGGCTATGTGTGTGTGTTTTAAAGTCCTTCTATTGCTTGTGCCATGTGCCCCCCCCCAGAATATAAGTCCCTTTAAATTCAATGATGTTATGTGTGTTTTAAACTCCACAAAAAAAGTAGCCAAAAGTTTCCAGAATATTTATTTTATACTGTTATGCAGGATATATTAACCATTTTAGGGAAAAATAATTTCTGCAGGCCCAAAGTATATATTTTTTGGTCAAATTGTAGAGAGACATCCATGGTTTTTTTTCTTCAAATTTATCAAGAAATCCCAGCTCCTGGAAATAAGAATTAAAAAATAGTATTTAGCCAGAATACTATAAGCTGTATTTTAAATACATTATTACAATAGCTTCATGCTCCCATTCCCCACCCAATACTGCCACATAGCAAAGAATTTTTAAAAATGTTAAACTCACCCAGCCACCATTTTCAAGAATCCACGTTGTTTTAGTGGTGATTATATATTGTGTAATAAACTTAGCAAAATTTTCCCGGTTTTCGCTCGTCTTTAGCTCCTTTGCAATCACGCCCCCAAACAGAAAAATTGTTAGAATTCTGCCCCAGTTAGTTTTACCATCAGCAAATTCATAATTCATCACAATTGTAAAAGTCTGTATGGCCTCAGCCAGAGTTTGAATTTTAAGCTGATTTATGAGTGGAGTTATCAATTCTTCAACATCATCTTGAATTAAAGAGGCTGTATTTTCAATAATTGATATAATTTTGCATTCTCGTGTTCTTTCTGGTATTTGCCCGCAAACTTTGCTCATATAACCACTAACTATATTAGCGGTTTGATCATCCATCGTGCTGAAAAATGTTTTTTCCTTTCAAAATACAACGGTTTTTCTTATCTGTAAAATGCCATCCTTTCTGCATGTGTTGGGTGGAGCCGTGTGGTTATCTTTTTTGGCCAGGCAACCATTGGCTCATGGGTGGGGCATGTTTTCCCTCTACTGTACAATATCAAAATGATTAATTTATTATTTTTCCATCTTATTTTTACGCAGCAAATCAATCTAAGCAGAAAAAAATGGAACATGAAGACCAGAGTAAGTTGTTTTTAATAAAAAGTATTAAGTTTAAACTTGTGGTTTTATGATAATACTTAATATATGCATTATTTTTACAGAACCTTTCAAAAAAAAATATACTTTTAAGAAAACAGGACCTCTTGAGGGTAAAAGCAATTTATATGTAGTAATTTTCTAATATTTTGTAAAAACATGTCTACAAATTGATTTTAAAGAAAACTGAAACTCCGGCTTTTTATTTTATTTTAACAGGGGAGAACAGAAATGATAGAATGCCTTTTAAAAAACCACAGGCCCCAGCGGTACAACAAGGGAAAAACCTTGGTAAAACATTGTTGCTTTGCATGTGTGTTGCTTTGCATGTGTGTGCTTTGCATGTGTGTGTAGTGGAATTTGTATTTTCGTAATCCATTTTTAAAATGTTTTTCTTTATAATTATAAAACAGATCTTGCTACTGAAGAAGCCCCTGTGGTGATTATTCTTACTGACGAAAATGAATCAGGTAGCGTAACTTTTGGAAGGGGTTTTATATATGCTCTCGATGAAAAATATATATATATATAAATTTCTGTATAATTATTTGTTACAGAGCCACAAATGAAAAAAGACAGCAACGCAAACCAGTCTGAGATCCAAAAAGCTGGTAATTCTTTTTTTCCACAGCTGTACATGTAATTTCCAATTCAATGTTATAGAAATTTAGGCTTTGTGAAGGGGGTGGGGTGGGGTTGTAATTCACTAACAAAAGGGGATATGTTTAACCACCCTTTTTGTTTTTGTATATGGTCTATATGAAAAATATAAATTTCTGTATAATTATTTGTTACAGACACTCCTGAGCCGCCCCCAATTACAAAAGACATCAACGCAAAGCAACCGGGCACCAAGAAAGCTGGTAAGGATGCAGCACGTGTTTTGTGAAGGTGGTTGTAATTCACTAACAAAAGGGGTATGTTTTACCACCCTTTTTGTTTTTGTATATGGTCTAGATGAAAAATATAAATTTCTGTATAATTATTTGTTACAGAGCCACAAATGAAAAAAAAACAGCAACGCAAACCAGTCTGAGATCCAAAAAGCTGGTAATTCTTTTTTTTCCACAGCTGTACATGTAATTTCCAATTCAATGTTATAGAAATTTAGGCTTTGTGAAGGGGGTGGGGTGGGGTTGTAATTCACTAACAAAAGGGGTATGTTTTACCACCCTTTTTGTTTTTGTATATGGTCTAGATGAAAAATATAAATTTCTGTATAATTATTTGTTACAGAGCCACAAATGAAAAAAAACAGCAACGCAAACCAGTCTGAGATCCAAAAAGCTGGTAATTCTTTTTTTTCCACAGCTGTACATGTAATTTCCAATTCAATGTTATAGAAATTTAGGCTTTGTGAAGGGGGTGGGGTGGGGTTGTAATTCACTAACAAAAGGGGGTATGTTTTACCACCCTTTTTGTTTTTGTATATGGTCTAGATGAAAAATATAAATTTCTGTATAATTATTTGTTACAGAGCCACAAATGAAAAAAGACATCAACGCAAACCAGTCGGAGATCCAAAAAGCTGCAAAGCAACCGGGCACCAAAAAAGCTGGTAATTCTTTTTTCCACAGCTGTACATGTAATTTCCAATTCAATGTTATAGAAATTTAGGATTTGTGAAAGGGGGGGGGGTTGTAATTTACTAACAAGGGTGTATGTTTTTACCCTTTTTGTTCTGTCTATTTTTTGTTTTAGATAAAAGATCCGTACCAATTAAAAGAGATCGTGCAGAGGCACAGCCTGTTATGGAACAAAAAACTAAGAAGCAGAGAATGGATGATGGCCTATTGTCTGCAAACAATGAACCAGAGTCAACACGCTATGAAGAAATGTCATATGTTCAGCTGGTGGCCTGTCTAGAACAAAGTCTTAATATTGCAGAAAAATGTGGTATGGTGCTGAAAACTAGGATTGAGGAGACCATGTCCAGGATTAGTAGTCCTGTCATTGTGGGTACATTGCCAGAGCATTCTCAGAATATTAAAAGTCGCCAAAAGTGTTCTGTTCGTGGCCATATTTCATTTAAATATGTTCAAGTAGGGGGTGGCGGTCAAGGTTTTTTTAAAAAAGGGCATATTAAAAACAAGCGTTTCCCATATTGGAAGAGGAGGATGGTTAAAATAGTAAATAGAGCTAAAAAAACACTCTCTGTCTGTAAAAAGAAACGGCATACAGCCACTCCCCTTTCTGAAACAGTCCAGGATGCTGTGGCTCCAGAGGTACCCTCTCCAGAGGACACACAACAATCTGTAGCATCCAGCGATTCTAACTCTGTGAGCCAACGCCCCCATACCTCAGATTCCTCAGAGGAAGAGGATAGTGAACCTTTGCAGGTCTATGCGGAGCGCGTAAGACACTGGGAATGGAGACAGGGGGCGTTCAACGCACTGCATATCGCTGAAGAATTCAGATTTGTTAATTTAGAACGTATACCATCATTTTCACAAGCAGTTTTAGCCCTCTATAGCACAATACAAAACATACTTGATAATGTCAATCGTAGAATTTCACCAGAAGACTTTGTGCAGTTACGCCTCGATGGGGATGGATTAAATTTTCCACTCTTTTCAATTAAAAGGCACAGAGATGTTTTAAATATAGATGACTTTCTATCTCATATTAGTAATCTTTTGCAAAGCAATGCGGAAATATGTGGGAACACAAGTCTAAGATTGGTTGTAACAGTAGTGACAGCACCCAGGGGAGGTAGTAAAAGGCGGAAAATTAGTTCTATTGCTAGTAGCAAAATCATACTTAGAAAAAGAAAACACCTAGTAGATTTAAATTACACAGACAGTAATCTCTGCTTTGTGGGGGGCCTGTTAGCTGTAATGGCGGAGAAAACCCCCACAGATGCAGAATTATTGATAGCTGCTGCACAGTTGCACAAGGATCTTGGCTGGTCAGAGCAAAAGCAAGTGGCTCTCAGTGATGTTTCACTGATTGAAAACCATTTGAGAGTCAACATACAAGTAATAAGATACACCAAGAAAGGTTGGGGAATATTTAAACCAACAGGGCTAAGATACAATAAAACCTATACAATGTTACTTCTTGATGAACATTATTATGGGGTTCACAGTGTGAGGGCTGTTTTTGGTTCAGAGAATGTGTGCGAAACATGCTCAACTTTATTTTCGCATTCCCATACGTGTCTTTACCATTGCAGATTATGTTTGAGCGCCGATTGTGCAACCAAGGTTGTTAAAATACAGAGATGTAACAGATGCAAGAGAACTTGTAGATCCGAGACCTGTTTAAGCATGCATCAAGAACTAGCGCTTGCAGAAAAAGTTCAATGCATTCCTAGACAGTATTGCAAAAACTGTGAATCATACCAGAAATTGAATCATGATGTTTATCGTTGTCCAGGCAAACGTTGCAAAATATGCGGTGGATTTAGTACGGGTGATGAAAAGCATCAGTGTTACATGACAAGCCTTAAGAAACCAGAGGTATCTGTAAAATATGTGTTCTATGATTTTGAAGCCCACCAATCAACAGGTTTTCACGTTCCTAATTACTGTTTTGCAAAAGCTTTTGCAGGTGAAACATTACAAAGCTTTAAAGTTGAACCAGCTTCTGGTAAGAATAAAAAACGTAGTGTGAAACCGCACGGAAATGTAATCCCCTGGGATTTGGCAGGCAAAACATGGGAATTTAAGGGTGAACAGTGTCTGTCTGAATTTATTCAGACGTTCACAGATAGTACGCAGTTTGAAGACTGCACATTTATTGCGCATAACTCAAAGGGTTATGATGGTTACTTTATTCTTAGTGGTCTTATACAGCAAAAACTTGACGTAGATCTTCTTACTCAAGGAGGGAAATTGCTCTGTATCACTGTTAAGGGTTTAAAAATCAAATTTATAGATTCCCTTTCTCATCTCCCCATGGCACTTTCTAAACTACCAAAGGCTTTGGGATTTGAAGGTGCAAAAGGGTACTTTCCCCATTATTTTAACAAACCTGAGAATTGGAATTATGTGGGGCCTATGCCTAAAGAAAATGACTATGGTGTGACTCATATGATGCCATCAGAAAGAGCATCTTTTTTAGCCTGGTATGAAGAGAACAGGTCTGAAACCTTTGACATGCAGAAGGAGCTAGCACTTTATTGCAGACAAGATGTTGATATTTTGGAGAAAGCCTGTACCAAGTACAGGCATGAAATCATGGAAATGACTGAAACCATTAGAATGATAAGCAAGGGTAGGAAATCTGTGTGGAAGAGGCTAGCTATAGATCCTTTTCAATATCCCACACTCGCTAGTACATGTTTTGCTATGTACAAATTTAAGTTTCTCAAAGAATATTGCATAGCTATCCCACCACCAGATAATTACCATAGCATTCTTAAACGCTTCTCTACCCCATCAATTCAATGGTTGTGCTACATGGAACACAAATACAAAATTCAGATTCGCCACGCGTTAAAGGGTGGAGAATTCAAAGCTGGTAATTATTTTCTAGATGGTTATGCAATAATAGACAATAAGAAAACAGCTTTTGAATTTCATGGGTGTTTTTGGCATGGTTGTGTAATGTGTTATTCTCCAGATGCTCAGAACCCTTTGCTCGGTAAACCATTTGAATATCTTTTCAACAGTACAGAAAAAAGGACTGCTGAGCTGAAACTTATGGGATTTGAAGTCAAAGCCATCTGGGAACACGAGTGGCGCCAAATGCTAAAAACAGATGCGGAACTCCAAAATTTTCTTTTTGATGCTAATTTTCCAGAACCTAGAGATGCCCTCTTTGGAGGGCGTACTAATGCTATCTCTCTGTATTATAAACCTGGAGAGGGGGAGCAGATTCATTACTATGATTTTACAAGTCTGTATCCTTATGTAAACAAGAACAAGGCATACCCTCTTGGACACCCTGAAATAATTTATGAAAATTTTAAGCCTCTGTCCGCTTACTTTGGCCTTGCAAAAGTTAAAATTTACCCACCGCGGGGTCTTTTCTTTCCTGTTCTCCCTACTAAGGTTAGTGGCAAGCTCATGTTTGTCCTGTGTAAAACTTGTGCACAAACTCATCAGCAGGGTAAATGTGAACATTCAGATGAGGAGAGAGCTCTATTAGGAACATGGTGTACTATTGAATTGAATGTCGCTATAGAAAAGGGTTACAAGGTTGTGGAAGTTTACGAAGTCTGGCATTTTGAAAATAAGTCCTGTCACTTATTTTCAGATTATATTGATATGCATCTTCGACAGAAACAGGAGGCTTCAGGGTACCCCCAGTGGTGTGTCAGTGCAGAAGATAAAAAGCAATATATTGATACTTATCTCCAACATGAAGGGATTGCATTGCGACCCAATCAGATTGAGGTGAATCCAGCAAAGAGGCAAATTGCAAAATTATTCTTAAATTCTCTGTGGGGTAAATTTGGTCAGAGAACAAATCTGCCTAACACACAGTTGGTGAGAGACCCAGATGAGTTATTTCAGCTTCTGTTTTCTGATGCTTATGATGTTTCAATGTGTGAATTTATTGATGATGAGGCTGTCTGTGTATCATGGAAGCATTCTGAAGACCGGGTTATGGCTATAGGTAGGAAAAATGTGTTCATAGCAGCCTTTACAACAGCATATGCGCGTCTGGAGCTCTACAATTTGCTAGACAAATTGAAAGAAAGATGTCTGTACCACGATACCGATTCTGTGATATTTGTGAGCCAGGAGGGGCAATGGATGCCACCTCTTGGTGATTACTTAGGAGACCTCACAAGTGAACTACCCGCAGATCAATTTATCACAGAGTACGTGTCAGCAGGTCCAAAATCTTATGGCTATAAAACTGTTTCGGGGAATGTTACTATCAAGGTCAAAGGGATCACACTGAACACTGCTAATTGTGAAAAAATTAATTTCAACAGTCTCAAAGATCTGGTTTTTGACTACGTCTCAGACAGGGACCAGGGACCAGCTCGTGAGATTGCAGTACAACAACCAGGTATTGTAAGGAACAAACGCAGGTGGACTCTTGAATCAAAACCTGTCAGAAAAACTCAAAAAGTGGTCTATGACAAAAGAGTCATTCATCAAGGTTTTAAAACATTGCCTTATGGTTTTTGAATATGGATACACGCTGGAAACATCCATTTTCAGCTATTCTAGCAGGACCTAGCAACTGCGGGAAAAGTTATTTTATCAAACAAATGTTGGACAATGCTAATTCTGTTTTTTCAGCTGTACCTGAAAATATTGTGTGGTGTTATGGTTGTTGGCAGCCTTTGTACAAAGAATTAATGTGTAAATACCCATTTATTCATTTTGTGCAAGGTCTGCCTGAAAAATTTGATGATACAGTTTTGTTTTCTCTCAATAAAGTAAGCTTTCTTGTGATAGATGATTTGATGCAGAGTGTATGTGACAATAGTGAAGTTGAAAGGGTATTTACTCAATATGTACATCACAGGAATTTGAGTGTGTTTTTCATAACTCAGAATATATTCTGCAAGGGAAAAAGTATCCGCACCATAACTCTAAATGCTAAATATTTGGTCTTATTCAAAAACCCTAGAGATCAATTGCAGATAATGACTTTAGCTCGCCAGATGTACCCACAAAACAGCCAATTCTTATTAGAAGCCTTTGCTGATTCTACAAGCAAACCTTATGGTTATCTGGTGGTGGATTTACATACCACAACACCCGATAATCACCGGCTGAGAACTGGCCTGTTCCCTCCAGACCTTCCTGTAGTGTACATCATGAAAAAAACAGGTGGTAACAAAAAGCGGCGCCTTTAGCGTTTTACTATGTATTACCGCAAAGTTCCACAGAGAGGGAACATGTCTCTCCGTTTAAAAAGAAACCTTCCGCTCTTAAAGCATCTTATTAAGACGCCTCCTCAACAGAGAAAAGCTATTTTATGCTCAGCATCTGATGACCTGATTGCGGCCATCTCAGAAATAGCACTCAATACTTTAAAAGGCAACATTCCTCTATCACCTCAACAGGTACGCGTATTAAGAAAGAAGCGGGGTATTATTAAAAAATTGAGTAACAAGAAAATCACTCTGAAAAGAAAAAAAGTTTTGGTGAAGCAATCAGGTGGTTTTCTGGGGCCATTACTAGGTATTGCAATTCCTCTAATCACAGGCCTTTTATCCAACCGATAATGGAGTATGCTGAAAAGATGTATTTGGTCCCAAGCCAGCAACTAGAACAACTAAAGGCATCAACCCCGAAGGAGGAGAACATCAGAACTGCAACCATGAGTTCATTAGATATTGAAATGCAAGGGATTCTCAGCAGGTCTGACTTAACTGAATATGAAAAAGCCAAACGTTATGATTCTTTGCTTCAAAAATATCTAACACATGTAAGGCAAAGGGAGGCAGAGAAAGAAAACCTAACTTTATTTCTGCCTCAGACACCACAGAACGCTGTGGAACCATCAGCAGTTTCTGATCCTGTCTACCAGGAAGTAATAGACAACCTGCCTGATAGATATAAAAATAATGCAAGAATCCTATTAAACAAAATGAAGGGAAACAAAGATGTTTCTTCGTGGGATGAGAAGGGTAATTTTGTGTACAAGGGGAGTGTTATATCGGGCTCCAATATGACCGATTTGATTAAGGGGGCCATGCAGACACATACCCTGACAACCAGACGTGCACCTAAAGGCTGGGATGTTTTTATGAGGTCTCTGGCTGAATTGAATATTCCAACATCTGTAGTGGGTAGTCTTGCTAATAGAGAAGTCTTGGATTCGCTAAAGGCAGACAATCGCTTTTCAACAACAACAGCAATGGATCTCTCACCTAACCTTTCTCACAAGCGTACTAAAAAGCAAAGAAAACATGACACCCCTGCCTGGCTCAACTTATAATATTATCAGAGCATTTTTTCTTTTTATGTTTTTAGACCTTAAAATAAAAATGTAAAATGGTAATTTGCGATATGACTATCTACTTTAAGGGTAAATGGGGGACACAAACACACACTGACAGCAAAGGCTCTTTTTAATCCCTATTAGAGGGTTCTTTATTGTGAATTAAAAGCTATGAAAGTCACGGTACGATATACAGCCTTGGCAAGGTTGAAACATGTTTAACACCGGTCTGGGCATGTATTTCTTGTTTTTTACAAAACGCTCCACCATCCAATCGTTTCTTTCCAAATTGTGAGAATACAAATCTTGAATTTGTTTATATGTTAAACCCTTACAACGCTGCTGCAGAAAAAATAAACAATGATAGCCACAAACTGAAGATTCTGAGGCTTGCAGTTGTCTGGGTTGAAATACAGTCTTGCAGGCATTTCTTCTTAAAAAATTCATAATGGTTTTATGGAACCGTGGGTGGCTAGGAGGGTGCCCATAGGAATCAAAAAATTCGCCAACCTTATCGTCGGTCAGGTAGATGGCCAACCAATGTTCTCCTGGTAGTTTGTGGGGGTGGGTATTGACCACCAAACAGGCTGGCAGCCGTTGTATCCTTGCCTTGGGTAGCATGTCACAGGGAAACACCCCGTAGAAAGACGGTCTAGTGAAGGGATTTGAAGATAGGATGCGCGTTAACTCTGTACTGTCCATTTTACATATAGTCAAACAGGACATTTCTTCTGTGATTTATCTCTATCACATTGTCAAAAACCCCATACACAATCATGTTGATCGTCTCAGCCAGGGCTCTACTAAATCGAAATTCTGCCCTGAGGTTTCCTGTTTTTATCAAAGAGTAGTGGCTTCCACCTTCTTGGTCTGGGGTCAGGTCAAAGGCAAAAAGTGTGTAGCCTCGAACATAGTCCTCACGGTTAATTAAAAGAGACCTGTCTTTCATATGTTTTCCAGCTGTTTGTACGAGACTCATGTATTCTCTTACACAGTTCCCCTCTTCAAATGCAGGTTGGAACGGCTTCGTGGGGATCTGTTCTCCATCCAGGTAAAGGGCCGCAAAATGAATATTAAAATGTTTAAAATTAAAAGGATTTTTGAGGTAAGATCCGCTGTAAGAATCATTATCAACCATGCCTATAATAACCTGCTTCGGTAATGGCCCCAAAAATAGGTTTTCCTGATTGGCGACACGGCTCCCCCTTGGAATGCTAAACACCTTCATACTCACACGATCCACAGGATACTTGGCATTAGCAGTCAACAGAGCCTCGGCATGGCCTAACCGCACGCCTGGGGCAACTCTCACTTTCTTAACAAAAAGTGAGGCTGACAAAATCTGTAATTTGTAATGCCTAGCGGCGTTGTCTGATATCAAACAGAATGTATCTTTGCTACGAGTAAGTTTGATCTTCAGATCAACGCCGTTTAACAGCAGTTTTTCTTGAAAAAAAATATCAGCATGGAGATGTCCCAGCAGGTCTATTTTCCGGCTTTCAGCAGTCAGGTTTGCTCTTCTATTAAAACCAAGATTATTCCCATGCCTGTCGCCAGATTCAAGTTCCCCCGGTGTATCTTTGTAAAACAGGCCTGCAGAGAATTGCGTGGCCAATGCATCCTCGCTGTAGTTCAGCACAGATTCAAAATAGGCTCTATATGGATATGAATTATTACTCTGGCTTATTAATCTATCACCCAGCGTCACATCCAGCTGGCTAAACATGGATGCAATTGGATAATTCACCAGACCTACATTAGCGTCTGCTGCAAGGTTGGTTCCGTCAGGATTGACAATTTTGCAACACACATAGAGCAATGTGTTATTTAAGTCCATATAATCCTCACCATTTCCTGCAATGAAGAAATCCAGGGGTGCTGTGTCTGTAATGGCTGACAAGGGGGGTACCTCGATATACAGACTTCTCTCAATGCTGGTCTGCGTGGGTCCAATGTTGAATAGGTCAAGTTCAGATTTAGTGCATTCTTCAGAGCCACAGTGGATAAAAGCCATAGCTATGGTTTAAAAAATATCTCCTTTAGCTGGAAAACGCCGACGCCTCTTTGTTACAACTCTTCTCCTGTGGCTTTTCTTCCCTCTCTGGCGTTTCTTTCCTCTCTGCGCTTTTCTTTTAAAGGGGCGTGGTGGACCAATCAATCTTACCCGTGATGCTTTTCTTTTTAGAGCCCTCCTCCTTTTAATATACATGAGCCCTGACCCGGCTTGTTGTGGTGTGTTCACTCTGTTAAACACTTCTTTTGTAACGTGACCTATTACATCTTTAGCAATATTACGAGCAGCAGTTTTTGCGTGGGGTTTAACGATGTCTATGCCTCTTCTCAAAAGGGGAACAGCCATTCGGAAAAGGCTCCTAAAAACCCCACCAAGCCCTGCTCCATACATAACAGGGGATCCCTGGTATCCTGTCAGGGCGTATCCCGCCTGTGCTTTATAATAATTACGATAAACGCCCGTATCACCATATGTTTTCATAATAGCCATTTCTTAAACTACAAAGGTTCTCCGAGGGCGAAAGTGCAGCTTCACTGTCACCTTACCAAAACGAAATGGTACGTTTTTGTTCTGATCATTCTTTATTTCAACGGTGATAGTGTCAATGTGGTCCTTGGTTACAGGGATGTAGTGCGGTTTCTCATAGCCAATGGTGACACATTCGTTGTCCTTCCCATGCACGGGTATGCAGCGCAGTAAAGGCACATAATAATCTCCAACTATCTGGTGCTCCACAATGTCTGTGTAAATGTATAAGGTGTTAAAACCTCCAGTAATGTCAGCAGGAAAAGGAAATTTTTTAACATTCTGTTCAGGAAACACGCCTAATATGTTGGCCAGTTCTGCACTAGCTAGAAAGGAATATTGTTCTGTTCCTTGCAGACTAACTTTTCTAGAAACAGTATCGTAGTCCAGGATTACTTTAGGACCACCTCGTATAAGGCTGTTCATGTTTTCAAGCAACTCAGGGATGTCTGCATAATAGCCACGTCGCAGAAAATAGCGATACCTAGTTTCCGTACTAGCAATTTCAAAGCCCGCATCTCTATTTAGAGTGTCCCAGCTATGGGGATATTGAATTTCAGCCAGGCCAACTTCCCAAAAACCGGGAATTTCCAACACTTTACCTAATTGAATAGTATATGCTGAAATCTTGTTGTTTGGAAAAGTCGTTGCACAGGCATTGCTGGGTAAGGTAACGTAAAACCCACTATCGCCCATTCTTCTATACAGGTTCACAAAGATCAGAAGCGCACACCCAACTGTTGAACTTGCTAGGCCAGCCTAACCATTTCACTAGATGTTGCTTTCTCCTGCCCCTTCCTTTTGTTGCTAAGATTTCTTCAATCCTGTATGTCCTGTCCTCCTTGGCATTAACTTTCTGTAATTCCTCAGGATAGAAGTTACCCACCACGACCTCACCTTCATAATCTTTTAACTGGTATACAGGTCTCTTTGATCTTTTGATGACTTCATCCACTATAAATAACTCGGTGGTAAAGTTTTGTTCGTAACCCTTAGCAAAGACACCCTTGCATTTAGAAATGCGTACATGATCTCCCTTTTTAAAATATGCCAACTCAGGCTTTCTTTTTATACCGTCCAAATAAACGGTTCTCCAAACGGCCAAGGAGTTTGACTGATTAACGTCAACAGGCCTAGTTTTTATAGTTCTGTGAAAACTATGGTTATAACTTTTTAGAAATTGGGGTAACACACCTATATATGTGAATGTATTGTTGGCTGTGAAATACCTCCACATTTTAGTTTTTAAAGTTCTGTTGAAGCGTTCCACAACTGCTGCTTTGACTTCATTGCTGGTAACAAAATGGTGTACCCCTTGTTTTTTGAATAGATTCTTCACTGTTCTGTTTAGAAACTCCCTGCCTTTGTCAGTCTGTATTTTGACAGGGACTCTTCCATCTTGTGTGAAAATAGCTTTAAAAGCAGCGGCCACCTGACCGCCTGTCTTGTCTTTTAGAACCCTTGCCCATGCATATTTAGACAAAATGTCTATAACGGTTAAAATGTACTTGTAACCCTTGTTATATTGAGAAAACTGCTGCATATCAACTAGATCGGCCTGCCATTGCGAATCCATTTCAGACACAATTGTCTTATTTCTTTTAAAATGGATCCTGGCTGGTTTATGCAGCGTGTAAGCATCCTGATCTGACAACCATTTGGTAACTTCTCTTTTGCAGAGTTTTTTGCTCTGTTTTTTGGCCTCCTGAAATAGGGAGTTCACTCCACCCAAACTCCCAACATGCCCAGGGTTATAATAAATATTTCTTAGGATCTCTTCATGAGTTGCCATATTTGTAAGTTAACACACAGGAATGGAAGCGTAAGTTTAACAACAAAACGTTTTTATTGCTGCAAATCACCAAAGAAAATCATTCTTCTATTTCCATGTCTGGAGGAACACACGAAATGCAGGAAATGTTGACAGTCTTTGAAGCGTCGATGTTCAAGTTTTCAAAAGCTCCAAGCACATCACGCATCTGTGTAAAAATAAAGTTTTTTAGTTATACACAATCAAAGCCCACTATACAACCAATTAAGAACATTTTACTAAAGACATAAAACACTCACCGGTGTGTCCTCTGTCTCTGCTTCAGCAGTCTCCAGGGGTGGCTGGTAGGTAGAACAGGATGTGGTAGGATTTCCCTGCTCCATTTTCTCTTCGGTCTGTGGGGCTATTTTAGTAAGACCACAGCCATTAACAGTTTCAACAGGCTCCGTTTTCTTTTCGGCCCATGGGGCTCTTTTGGTAAGAACAGCGCCATTAAGCCAAGCAACAAAGGATGGAGTTTCAGGATCCTGCCCTGATGTCAGTTGGTCAGGAAACAGTTTTCTGGGTTGAAGCTTCACAGGTGCCAGTGGAGAAGAAAAGCCCGCAGGTCCCACGTATGAGGGTATGCTCTCAGTTAAAGCAGAGGTATTCTGAGACACTGGTGGCGTATGCACAGTTTGCACCCTTCTAGGCTTCACGGATGCCCGCTGTCTAGAAAAAGCCAAGAGGTCGATAGGATCCGCCATGATCTCCCCGCAGGAAAAACTTGCCGCCATGCTCTCCCCGCAGGAAAAACTTGTCTGGGCATGCCAAGAACGGCTTCTTTTGTTACTGTGCCAAAGGGGGTGGAGTTACAGCTCTACAACCGCTTCCTATTGGTCCGCGGTAGCCTGGGGAGTTGTTAGAGGGGTCACATGACCCCCTGGGCCAATCCGGGAGCGGTTTCAAACCCCGCCAAAAATGGTATTGGGGTCAAATGAACCATGGGGTCACGTGATCACCTGGGGGAGGGATGGTCACATGACACGCTGTTCCATGAGCTCACTTCCCGCCCCGGTAGGGGTGGAACTTCCGGCCCCGCTAAGGCGGGACTTCCAGTCCCGCTAAGGCGGGACTTCCGGGGCGGCGCAACTGTCACTTTCTAAAAAGGGGCGTGGTTTCGAGTTTGATGGGAGGTCCTACCCTTTACTACTTACAATATTTATATACTGTTCCACATCCCAAAGGTTTGAGAGTGGTGAACAACAGATAGGATAAAATAGTAAATACACCATATTAACATTTTACTATTTTTAAAAGAAACAGAGTTCTGGTAAAACCACGGTTGGTCACTCACTCAAGGAAAGCTTCCTAAAACAGCAACATTTTCAGGAGGTGCTGGAAGCAAAGGCAGGGAATTCCATGGGATGGACCCCACCAAACTGAAGGCTCTTCTCCTGGGGCGGATCTACACTGCTGCTTTAAAGCTCTTTAAAGCTCTTTATAACAGTGGTGACAACTATTTCGGAGTGTGTCCTGGGTAGGGTGACCAGATAAAATCCAGGTCAGGGCTCATGTAGCTTTAACAGTTGTAGAGAAAAGGGAATTTCAGCCAGTGTCATTTGTATGCAATTAGTTCCTGGTGAAATTCCCTCTTCATCACAAATGTTAAAGTTGCAGGGACCCTGCCTTCTTTTGTATATGGTCACTCTAGTATAGTGCCTGCACCTTTAACTGTTGTGATGAAGAGGGAATATCACCAGGAACTAATTGCATACAAATGACTCTAGCTGAAATTCCCTTTTCTCTACAACTGTTAAAGTTATATGAGCCCTGACCTGGATTTTATCTGGTCAGCCTAGTCCTGGGCCCCAACAGTTGTCACTACTGTTATAAAGCACTTTAAAGTGGTTTATAACAGTACTGACAACTGTTGGGGCCTAGGACACACTCCAAACCAGTTGTCACTACTGTTATAAAGCGCTTTAAAGCGCTTTAAAACAGCAGTGTAGATCCTGCCCTGGTGGACTCCAATTGGACCATAGGTCCATATGGAGCTACCAAGAACATGCCCTCTGATGACCTCAGTGACCGGGCAAGTAGGTAAGAGAGAAGGCGCTGTCTCAGGTGTCCTGGTCCCAAGTTGTTTAAGGCTTTGTCCACTAGCACTAGAACCTTAAACATGGCCCGGTAGTGAATAGGCAGCCAGTGAAATTCCCTCAGCAAAGGAGTTGCATGCTAAAAAGGGGCAGCTTCTCACAACAGTCAAACTGCTGCATTCTGCACTAGCTCCTTGTTCTGGAACAGCTTTAACCGTATCTCCTCATACAGCGCGTTGCAGCAATCCTGCCTTGAGGTTACTAATGCCTATACTGCTGTGGCCAACATGACAGCATCTTAAAACAAAATGCTTACTATGGGTAAGAATAATAAAAACAACTCATGGTGCCTATGACATCTAAAATTAAGATCAGAATAAACTCAAATGGGTGTGTAAGTGGCTACAAGATTTGACTTCTGAAAAAATGTTGTCATTAAAGTGATCTAACTAACTATGCCTAATGAAGTGATGAACTTCATAGACTTCAGCCTAACAAGAATGCTAAGAGTTTGTGACTGTTCTCAAACTATTGCCTATAAGATTTCTGTTTTGAAATGTATTGTTTTTCTCTTAGGAAGAAAAATGATCTACTGTGAAATGCAATGTTAAGATTTGTAAAAAATACTTAGAGTTTAAAATGTTGTCTGCTGTTTGTGGGATATTTGGCTATTTCCTGCTGGGCAAGTAAGACATTAATTTTAGTAATTTGTGTTCTAGAATATTAGAAAAAGTATGATGGACTTCATTATGAAAAGCACAGAATGCCACATTACCATTATTCAGCGCTCAAGAATGAATTTTAAATTGAATACACACACACAGAGGGAAAATGTGAGTTACAGTTAATAATCCAGGTGGGCTAAAGTTCATCACCTAGACTCAACAGTATGATGAATTGAATGAAAAACTAAATGGGAATAGAAATCCTGGAATCAATAACTTATTTTCCCCCATGTAATTCATGCTGAGTATTTAATAAAGGCAATGCCAGCCATTTGATAAAAGTTGTATTTCTATGCATGCTTTTGCTCAAATAGTAGATATTCTTAGTTGACAGGGAAGATTCCTGATCTGATCTGGTACAGGGTGAGGAGGCAGAATGCTAAAAGTGTATACATATTGCATACTGCATCCATTCACTGTTGATAACATCAGTCCTGAGGTTTATTTGAGACCAGCACTGCCGTCAAGGTTTGGCATGGTTGAACATATGCCAATGGCCCACAACCAAGCGGGGTCCCACTGATAAGAGACTCCTGGAGTGGCTCCTTCTCTTCACCAGTGCAACCTGCTTTTTCACCTGCCCCTCACTCTCGCCCAGACAATGATGGTGGTGAGAAGGGGGTGCAGCAGGTGCTGCTGCCTATTTGCTCCCTGACTCTCTTCCTGTCAAGCAAGCAAACAGTGGTAGTGATGAGGAAGAGGATGAGGAACAATAGCAGCTGGTGACAATAGTGCTGAGAAGGTTGGCTCACTGAGGGAGGGTCCCCACTGAGGGTATCATTCCCAAGGGCCCTCCAAAAGCAGGAGCCAAAGCTACTTGAGTCAATCTCCTTCTCTTTTCTCCAGATGTTTTGCAGACTTTGCTATGATCTATGATCTCCATTTTCCATTGATCTGTTCTACCTTGGGGTGAATAAAAAAATAGACACTGCTTAGAGCCCTAGTGGCTTCATGGTTTCTTCCTATACTGCAAAGATAATGCCAGAAATGCCAAGTTATCTGGGAGGAGTTGACACTGCAGCTCCTTCACATTGCAGCATTGACCTTGTTGGAATCTGGTATAGGAAGAATCTGCATCGTAGACTTCCTTCCTCTCTTTCTTACTCAGAGATTTCAAGGAGGGGGAATACACTAAAACTTTCTCTTTGGTGCTTTAATGTACTACATGGACGAATGCTCAAATTATGAGGGAAGGTAGGGGGCACTTAAGTAAATCCAAACCTTAATTACACCCTTCAGCCCTATCCCTTGTCTCTCCCATATTCTAACCAAATCATCCCTTGCCCCATGCCTTCTAACACAGTAGCTGGGGGGGCATAAAAGATAAGATGGAACACCCTAAGCCCTCCCCTGTAATTTGAGCACTGACATGTACTCTGCAGCAGCAATGTGAAATGTTACAATCCAAAATTCTATACCTCAGACTTCCACATCATTTTTCGTATTGTGTCGAATGTCAGTCAGTTATACTAAAAGAATTCTGACATGGCTTTCCCCCGCTACCTTGGAGGGTAATACAATTTACGATAAAATTTGAGAGGCCACAGCTAAGATTCCATGCTTACCTCTGCTTCGTTTGTCATGAAAACCCACAAAAGCTTTACAGCATGACCACCCTTTCAGCATTGAAAAGCCAAAACATTTAGTGACTAAAATGTCTTACTTGGGTCTGAGTGTGTGTGTGTGTGTGCACGCTCACAATGAATTTTCATGGCTTTTTAATGCTAAAAAGATGGCCATGTTTTAAAGCTAACAAGGGATTTATCACTTTCATACAAGTGCCTTTGTGCCACATGCTCAAGCAATATGGAGTGGGTGGGTGAACAGAGAAAAGCTGGGGGCCCTAACTGCTCTGTATTGTTTTGCATAGTAAAATCTCAATATGACTACTGTAATGTACCAAATACAGGACTACCCCTGAAGACACTCAACGCCTCAAAGAACTTCACAGGCTGCCACTTTCCATGCTGAATTCAAACGGCTAGTGTTGACCTTTAAAAGCTCCATGTGGCCTTGTAAGAGTTCAGCTTCTGCCTATGGAGATGAAGCCCTTCTCCTGGGGACATCACCTTCAGGGAGCAAAGGTGCTTAGTGGAAGGAGACAATATTTTTGGTGGTGTCACTGCAGTTGTGGAATTCCCTCCTAAAGGAGCTACATAGTATCAGCTTTTTATAATGAGTTGTTAAGCTGTTCTTATTTTGTCAACACTCCATGGTTTAAATTGTTAGAATAATGCTTATTTTTTAAATGGATTATTTTTAATTTAGATTTCTTTTGTTTTGTTTATTGTATATGAATTAGTTGTATCAACATAAGAGCCTAGTCATAAATCTAAAATAATCGATAGCTAGCTAGCTATGCTGGCAGTGGGCTGTGGTTGGATTCCATTGAACTTATGCCTTCATGCCACAAACCTGATCCTATGAGCTGCTGTACCAGTGTGGAGGCTCATATCTATGGAAATGACATAAAATACAGATGTTATAAAGGACAATTGGAAATGACATTCACCTCCCCTCTTTTTTCACAATGGACCTGCACAATAGTGAAGCAATATTCTATCTATATGACTATGGGGAAATTGAGGTGTAGAGGTGATCATATAGCAAGATGTTCACACATGACACCAGTTTCCTAAAGATGAGTTGAAACTGTGAACAAAGAAATAGGCCAAGAGTACAACTATGGAATAAATACTGAAAAGTCAGTGGTATCTGAAGTGTGCTCCTGTTCAGCAAAAAGCATTGAAATTAGTCCTCAATTGTGAGGCTTTAGTTCTTGGACAAAGGATATATTGGTATTGAGAAATGCATTTGATAACATTCACAGTCCAACACATGTGTTGCGCTAAGGTCTTTGGAAAACATTTCGTAAACTCACTGACAATTCAAACAAAGTGACGGTACATTGCCAAATCTGATAAAAGTATCAAACGGATATAGAAGTCTAAAAGCATTACTGATCACTTTCCAAGGTGCAATTGGTCTAGCATTCTTCCACCAGATGTACTTTGGGCTGTCCTTTAGACTTGTGTGTGCCTTGAAGATGGTAAGTGTGTTAAGGATATTAAGTGTGCTCCATCACCAGTTAGTTTTTATAATCTCAGATGGGAAATTACTATTAGAAAAATATTTTTCATTGTTTTTTGTTCTTGCATTTCTTAAATTTTCCATTCCTTCTCTACTATAGTGTGATTTTAGATGTTAATGTTCGATGATATAAGTTCTTCCACAACCCAGCATCCTCCAGGTGTCTTCGACTATAGCCCTCCATCATCCCCAGCCAACATTAATGCTGGTGAATTGATAGGATTTGTAGTTCAACACATCTGGAAGGCACCAGTTTGGAAAGGCTGCTACAAATATATCTTGGATATTGATTGTTAATCTTTTCCTGCATACTCATAGGCTTAGTAGTTGGTATATTAGTTATTTGGCAGTGTTTCTAATGAAATCAATGTAGATATCCTAGGAGGTGGGTGGAGAAGGTTGTTTGTTTTTGTTTCCCTCTTACCTTTCTTGAGCATTTTTAAAAATTATTGGCTGACCTGAAAGGCACCACTGTGTATAGCGCAGTCCTTGATCTCCCCCTTCAGATCCGAAAAATAAAGATCATTTTGTACTTCTGCAAATCTTGGGTTTCCCTCATGGCTACTGATACCTCCCGCCTGTGTGTGGGTGGTGCCATTTTGGCTATGTAAGGATCCACATTCTGTTCTTAATTTTGGAAATAGAAGGAATGATGGCTGGAATCCAGGAGGCTACTTTATGCATGCTGAAGGTTTGAGCATACCTAGGGCTTTTCTACGTGAGGCATTTATTGTGTGTTTTTCATTCCATAGTCACAGTTCTTTACAGGTTCTTTAGAGGATGTTGTGACCCTCCAGTTCCACTTCTGTATCTAGCCAGCAGTTTTGCAAGGTTTTTTTTTAGAGCAGGGGAAATGCAGCACTTAATTGTGAAAGTGAAAGAAAGTGTGATTTCCTTTTGTGTATTTGTACCATTCCACAGTGCTACCTAGAGGTTATGTAGCAGAACTGCAGGAAAGGAAATGCCTTTGTCTAGTGGATCTCAGTTCTGCAACAAAACTGTAAGTAGATACAGCAGAATAACACCCTCATGTAGAAAAGTGAGTAAGGTGCAATACTATGAGGAAGGTTGTGAGCTCCTGATGGCCATCCAATGCAGAGCGGGAGCAGTGGTGGAGGCAGTCTTTGCCACCGCACTCCTCCCACTCTGCATGTTGGCTAGAAGGGCTTTTTTTGCTCATCTAGCTGGGGCTTTGTGGTATGGTAGGGAAGAAGGCTGGGGAGGCCTCAGGACACAGCGCAAACCAACCTCCCCAGTCCTCTCTCCTCCTTGGCACTGGCACACCTTGTTTCCCTCCTCTCCAAGGTCGCCTTTGCATCCTCACAGGGGTAGACAGCATAGTTCTCTCCACATTGGCTGGACGGGGAGGAGGCAGGGAGCTCAGACTCTGGGTCTGAAGTCAGAGCACTGACTCCAACTTTGGATCCAGGAATCCAAACTATCCTGTGCCCCCGACTCTGTTTAGGGGCCATAGAATTGTTTCCTTAGTGGAGTTTGGACTTAGAACTTGTCATTGAACAGTGGTGCCCTGTGTTCTTTCTTTTCCTTTATTTTAAACTGTAATGGGAAGTTACCTCAACTTTAGAAGTGATTCGCTATGTGGTGTGGGTGGGTGGTGGTGAGGGGACAGGTGGTCAAGAACAGCCGCCTGAAGAAGGCCTAACAGAAAGCCAGAGGCTGAAACGCATCAGGCTTGTTCACAATAAAGTTGTCTACAGCATCCTGAGACATTTCTTCCCTTTTTCTGGGGCAAGAAACACAAACTCAAGCCTCGTTGGACAGATTGAACCATTTTCTTTTGGATCCTAGGCAAGAGCGCAATCCAGCCACAGTTAAGCATATTTTTAAAAAATTAAAAATCTCATTTATCCTGTGGGAGACAGACTAGAACATATGCATAACTCTCACTGAAATCAATGGGAGTTGAAATGCCTACGTGGATCATACCCTATATTTTTATTATATGGATGGATCTGTTAGTCATAGCTCATTATGTAAGTTACCTCATCATTGGGCATGATTGAAATAAATTACCTTCTGACATAACAATCCCAATTGTGTTTATGAATCTAAAGAAATCTGAGCAGGATATCACTCATAATTTAGAAGAAAAACAGTAACATGGACAGGAATGAGACAATTTTCATATTTTTTTAGCCAACATCATCATAACTAACTTTTAGGCACCAGCCCTGAAAAAATGTTTTTCAAATTCCTAGGTGCTAAATAGCAAAGTTTCAGATGGATCAAGAAAAGAACAAATGGGCAGGCTTTAAACATTATGATCTGATTATTTAAAAAATGCACTGAGGATAACTCACAGCTATCCAGAGTTCCTTACTCCTTATTTGAATGGGCTCCACATTTCCATTAAACAGAAGCTGGATAAGCATTTGTAGCAGCTGGGGCAGTACACCTAGCAAAAGCTACAATCCATCCAAAATTAAGCATGCTAAAGTTCCACTGAATTTAATAGGAGAGAGTTAAATCTCTGCTATTGAAATGAAAGGTGCAGTGGAACCAGGTCTCACAGGGTCAAAGTGCTGGGACTTTTTATTAGCAGGGATGATGACACCATCTCTCCCCCAACCCCCACTCTCTAAGTACCATGCCTGATTCAGGCCAGGATGACCCTTTGGATGAAGACGCTGATAGGCTGACCATATGAAAAGGAGGACAGGGCTCATGTAACTTTAACAGTTGTAGAGAAAAGGGAATTTCAGCCAGTGTAATTTGTATGCAATTAGTTCTTGGTGAAATTCCCTCTTCATCACAACAGTTAAAGTTGCAGGCACTATACTAGAGTGACCATATACAAAAGAAGGCAGGGCCCCTGCAACTTTAACTGTTGTGTTGAAGAGGGAATTTCACCAGGAACTAATTACATACAAATGACACTGGGTGAAATTCCCTTTTCTCTACAACTGTTAAAGTTACATGAGCCCTGTCCTCCTTTTCATATGGTCAGCCTAGACACTGACATTACAGAGCCAAAAAAACTTGTGGGACCTCTAGACCCTAGTGAGATCCCAGACACCCCTGGTATCAGTGAGGAAGCTACACCTGGTCCTTCAATAGCAGTGGACCCTGAGGAACCCCCAGACAGGACCCATCACCCAAGGACCATACCTTCTCATGAGGTCAGAGGAGGAGGCCAAGCATTTGCCAAGCCTTAGAACACACCAACTCCAGAAAGTGGAGGCAGAGGCCATCACTGGAAGGCAAAGCACATGTCTCAAGAACCACAGCAACCAGGCTACTCAGGAGCAAATGATTCCTTATGAGTAGGGACCTCCTCATGAGGAGGACTTCTTCCAGAAGCCTCTGATATGACACAGATGGATCCTGGGTGGGATTTGTTAGCCTTCAGTGGGGACTTGCAAGGTTTTGGAACACCATCTTCCTATCAACTCCAGTGTTTTGAATCCTTGCATTCCTGAATGTATTTTGTGACTGGTTCTCTGTGGTTCTGACCATTGGATTCTTGCTAGACTCTCCTCTTTGGATTGTGTTTGTTTGTTTAACTGCATTTTGACTTTGGCCATACCTCAGACCCTTCTCTTGGAACCCACCTTCCTGAGTAGTAATATTATTGTGCTCTTGACCTGTTTGCTGATTTTTCCTGTTTTGGGTTGCTTCCTTGCTGGACTGATACAACCAAGTGTGACTTTTCCCCGTTTGCTGATTTGTTAATAGATTTGCCCCATAGTTGGCCCTAGAGCTGAACCTGGCTGAGCCATAGCATGGCATTAGGTTTCCCTGTTCCCTCTGAGCTTAGCTACAATCCTCATAGTAAATGGGGAGATGGATTGCCCCCCTCCAGCAATATGTTGTTGTGAGCTATCCTGGTTGTAATAAAAAACCCAGTTTGGTCTTGAATGGGCAATTAAGACCCATTAGCTTTACAAAAGACATAAATTCACCACAGAAGATTCAACATAACTGTCTGTATTTTTTGCCTCTCTAGGGGTCATGATGAGCACCTGCACTGCAAAATTTACCACTACACCATAGGTGAAACATGCTCAATTGTGGATGGATCTTTTGTAAAGAATGTATCTGTAGAACTCTTACCTTTAGTAGGAAGTAAGTAAGAGGGAAACCAATCTTAATGAGCAGAAAACGTAGAACGAATTTCAGCAAAATAAATAATTGGACTATTGATCTTCTTCTTGTTTCAAATCTATTTTTGTTGTGATATTGTTTCTAGTGAGGATGTCTATTCCTTTCCAACAGCTTCAAGACACCCTTACCATCAAACCAGCAGAGTGATGTTATGAAAGGACCTTGTTGTTCTGCTAGAGGATGGTGTTCTTGGCTTTCCCAACAACCAATTCACATGTGAGCAACTTTTAAGGATGAAAATTAAAACTAAGTTGAGGTTTTGGGTGTCTGATTTCCATTTATGTAAAAAGTCTTCTCTGGCAACTGTTAACTTGTTTTATTGCATTTCCATATGCTCCTTCAAAAGCTGTATTTTATTTCTGTTAATTTCTGAGACCAACAGCTGTTGTACACTGTTTTGCTTGGATTCCAGGGTATATTAAAGGCAAGAGAAGATGGACATATTCTCAAAATCATGGAGTGTGATTGACTGGCCTAAACCTAACCTATGTTTAATGTAATTTTGGCATGCCTGTCAACTGGAAAGTGTTTTTGTAAGTTCAATTATATCAAAAGGCAGTGCTAGCCAGAATGGCCACATCGATTCTTGTAGCTATTCTAAATCTGATATTTTTTACAGTTTTGCCCAGTGATGATCCCATCACTGTGGATCACACTACTTCCACCTATCAGTTTTAAACTATATATGTGGTAGTAATAAATAATGCACCAATGGCATGTTTCTACTTCAGCTAATATTATGATTTACATTGTGTGTTTGGGTAGTTATCAAAGAGAGTAAAGACTGATTCCAATGAGGGTTTCATGAAGAAGTCACTATAGTTATGGGAGATTTGCACGTTCTAATCTTTATTAGATTCAGTTCAGGAATTGTTTCTGCTAATACCTAGATTTGATTGGTTTAACATTCTTCGAAATAATTTACAAACTGTTTACGGGTACTTATGCTTAATACAGTTTAGTGAGGCTAAAGTCAGGTAAGTAGCTTGAGATATTTGTAACTCATTCTCCCCACCAGTCAAAAAAAATGTATTTCATATTACTAAACATTTTTGAAGATCTGCAATGTGATCCTATATGTGTCTATTTGAAAGCCGGCTCTGTTGAGTTCAATGGGACCTACCTACAAGTGTTACAGGATTTCAGCGGAACAGACTTAAACAATGTAATGACTTACATTTTGTCTTACCATCTTTTGGATATCTCTTGAGATAGTGTCATATGTTGCATATATTGAAATCCATGGTTGTTGCCAGTTATCATATGACCCAGTGAGTCTCAGAATTGTTTTAGTTAATTTTAAAACTGGACAATTTTCCAAAATGGTTAACTGCAGTAACGAAGAGATGGAAGATTCTATATGGAAAATAACAAATAGAGCAAGTCCAGCATTTAAAAAGTTTCTGTTCACGCTTATTAATATTAATCCTTTGAATGCATTTATAACTGTCTGATGATGCAAGCTATGTGGAATTGTTAAGTCAAATATTAAGGAAGACAGTCAGAAACGTTACTGGAGGTGTCTCTATCTAGTACCACATGGAGTGTCACTTCAAAATGATACTGCGCTAAGATACATAATTTTGATCGACTAATAACATCTGCAGGGAAATTAACTTTGTCTAAAGTGTTGAACAGGAAATCCCAATGAATCCTACCACAGGCATTTAAGTACTGAGAGAGATGGCTGAAGGTGAGTATTTTGTAATGTTCTGTTATTGAATCCAAGCCAATGCAATATATTTTTTCAACTACCCATATTTATATCTACACACACACACACACACACACTACATTCACTTGTGGTCATATGTAGTTGGTTTTAGTTCATCTCGATTTTGGAACAATGTAGTCCTTCTAGACTCTTTCTAGCCACAACTTTCTCATGGTTCTTTTACAGCTGTGTCTTTTCCCAAATTCAAAATTTGTTTATTCTCTCTCCCCCTCCTACTCCACTGCATAAACTTTAATTTGTTTAATACATCACTTTAAAATAAGCTGCTTGGAGTGGTTAAACACATAAAACAAACATTAGCAATTGCTTTCCCCCTCTCATAGAGAAGTTGTAAGAGGAGGTGAATGTTGAGGAAGTACTGGACAATCAGTTGAGCATTGCCTGTTAAAGAGTTGGCCTATGTTTTTATGAGAGCTTACATCTGTCCAGTGGAGGCTGGTGGCTCCAGTGCCAATGGGGTGTTGATTCTGCTCTGGGTTTCAGTCTTTAGAATTCTGACTGAAACCTGGAGTAGATTCACCACCCCATTGACATCAGAGCCACCAGCCTCCACTGCCTCTGTCAGGAGCCAGGTAAAGGCCTTCCTTGGACCATGGCATACTAACTGTTGAACCTCGGTTTAGATTATCGCTGATTAAGATAACCAAGGTTTGGATCTTGTCTGTCTTACTGGATAAGCCAAACCGAAGCAATATTTTTGGTCTTAAATAAGCCCGTTAAAACATTTCCATACTTTCTGTAGGCTCTGTTTTCAAAGACCAAATACGTCATCCTGATTCATTAGTACCCTTGTTTTTCCCTTCCAAAATTGATTCTACAAATGTCAATGAACGTTGCAGATACTGTTTGAAACACAATTGCTTCATTATTTGCAAGTTCAAAGTGATTTAACCACCAGAAGTTTCTCCTAGCTTCTTCTATAGGTATAATTTTCAAACTAAAAAAAAAAAAGGATTTTAAGATTGATGTCAGAAAATGGGATATGCAGTCATACAAAAGAAATAGGAA
This sequence comes from Anniella stebbinsi, assembly GCA_029215795.1. Taxonomy (NCBI): domain Eukaryota; kingdom Metazoa; phylum Chordata; class Lepidosauria; order Squamata; family Anniellidae; genus Anniella; species Anniella stebbinsi. The sequence goes on from JARDYH010000003.1 coordinate 56,679,070, forward strand.
GGGATGTGAAGTCCAATATTTTAAAAGTGACTTAAATCTTAGCTAAGGCCAGATTTTGAATTCAATTTAGTTTCCACTTTTCAGAACAATAAGGACCAAAGTATGGTGCATCTTTTACAGAATATAGATACATGCTGAAAATAAAACATGCCTAAGACCGTTGTTGCAAGAAAATATTAATAGTCGAGATACTAAGAGTAGTCCATTGCTATTTAGAAAAATGATCTGTCCCCTCCCTGGTTTGTCACTTACAAACAGATGGAAAGTTAATCAACCACAGGACTTGGTGTGGAATCATGCAGCATTTTAGTATGGTTTGTATATTTTGGAAGGCTGATGTTTCAGAGAGAGGCCTCTAGATTCTTTGTCATGAATAAAATCAGTTATTTAGGCCTCTTCTCTTCAAGAACAAAGCAAAATTGTTTATATTTGATACCATATCATTTTTAGAAGAGCTTTAAATTTTTTGGTTCAAAGGCATTTTTTTTAATATCTCTTATGCTGCAAATTAATAGGCAATGGAAGTTTAGTGAATAATTTACAAGTACGATATTTATATGGAATTTGGAACGACTTTACACACTTACCTGGGGATAACTCTATTGAACTCAATGGGGCTTACCTCTGAGTAAACAAGTATAAAAGTGGCTGGAGGTGGTCACCAGGCCTGGCAGGGGAAAAACATGGAATTGAAACCTCAGAGAAGGAGTTACTTCTGACCCCAAGATTGGTACCTTTAAGGGGAAAGCGATCTGGGAGTCTGCTAAAGTGAGAAAGGTAGCGTTTACCTTTACCAGTGATGTAAATGTGAAAGGCCAATAAATCCTTGTGTACCATTTACCTGTCTCGTTCTCTGTTGATAAAGCCAATGGAAAAGGGTGGATCTGATGTCCCTGGGGCAGGCTCACACTGGGGTATAAATGTAGTTATGAAAGTTAATGCATTTGTAAATTCACTTGGATCCACTGTGGCATCCCCAGTTTTTCTCTCTGAGCCAAACAAATACCACTAATGCATAAGCTCAGCTAATACTAATTCTAGGAAGGAATTTACAAACATCTGGAATATGTTTCCTGGTCACCATTACCTCCAATGGTATTCAGTGAAGTTACAGGCTAGCTCCTATGGTTTGCAAAACTGTGTAGCAATGTTAGAGCACTAAACTGCTAAAATCCAAACAACAACAAAAATGTTTCATATTTGGATAAAGTCTTCAATACATTTATAACGCACAAGGAGAACATAAATGCAAGAGTGAATACACCCGTTATATCAAGGAAGAGACTACTTGTACCAGAAGCAAAATGGATACATATCAGCTACTAGAAAAAGAGGAATGAGAATAGTATGGAAATCCATGGACTGAATGGGGAAAAATGTTAGAAAAAACAGGCTTCCAGTTTTGGAGCTGATAATTTGGAAGGGATTTTTTTTAATGGACACCTCCATTTTGACACATCTGGAAAATTAGTTTAAATGTGATATTGTAAAAATTGTAAACCCAGATTTCCAATGCTTTTCTCACAAATATATTTATTCTTGTATAGTTTATTGTTAAATTTTCTATCTCTGGCTCAAAATCACAAGTAACAATGAGGACATGCTGCAAAATCTGCACATGAACATCTCAATAATTTAATCTTAAAATGTGAAAGCTTTGCATGATATCTGTTCAGTGCCTGCTGTTTTTGAAGGCCTCTGAAACATTACAAATTACAGATTACATGTTTAAAAAGTGTTTTCACACAGAACAGGGGTGCACAACCCAAGGCCTGTAGAAAGTCCCATTGTGTACCCCAAAGCTGCTGATGTGTGTGTGCCTTCCCCCCTTAGTGTGTTTGCATGGATGCATTCATGTGTGTACACACATCTGCCCCCCAGCAACATTGGATGTGACCCTCAGGTTCAAAAACATTGTGCATCTCTAATGAAGAAGATGTTAACGCCATCTTGTTCAGCAACTGAATCACATTGAGTGTGTGTACCTGAGTCTGATGACCATGGATAGACTAGGGATTCTGTTAGTGTACCGGCCCCCCCGCTGCCTATCAGACTCCCTGGCCGAGCTCATGGAACTGGTCTCGGAGCTGGTGTTGGATTCGCCCAGGCTTTTGGTCCTGGGCGATTTCAACATCCCATTCGAGGCCAGTTGTCAGGTGGAGCTCGGGAGTTCATGGCATCCATGACAAACATGGGCCTATCCCAATTGGTCTCTGGACCCACACATTCAGCAGGTCACACCCTCGATGCTGTTTTCAGTTCCAAACAGATGGATCTGTGGGCGGAGGTGTTGAATACCTCTGAATTGTCATGGACAGACCATTTTCTGGTCAGGGCTAGTATCACGGCTACCACTCGTCCCTGCAGGGGTGGCGGACCTATTAAGATGGTCCGCCCTTGAAGGCTGATGGATCCTTCTACATTCCAGAAAGCCTTGGAGGGTTCCATGGCTGGTATCGTCGACGATCCTGTAGAAGCCCTGCTCAATAGATGGAATCAAGACCTAACTAGGGCTATTGACACGATCGCCCCCAAACGTCCTCTCCGGCCCGCTTCTAATAGGGCGCCCTGGTATACAGACCACCTCAGGGAGTTGAAGCGGAAAGGATGATGACTGGAGCGCCGATGGTGGAAAACTCAACTTATATCTGACAAGACACGACATAGAGAACATCTTCGTTTCTATGGAGTGGCAATACGTGCAGCGAAGAAAGCTTTCTTCTCTGCACGCATTGCGTCTGCGAATTCACGTCCAGCAGAACTGTTCAGGGTAGTGAGGGGTCTAACTCAGGCTCCTTCTCCCCTGAATCCGATTTTAAAGCCTTCGGTAGTTTGCTGTGATGCCTTTAACGATCATTTCTCAGATAAAATCTCTCGGATAAGAGCCGACTTAGATGCCATGTTATAGCAGAGGCTGACAGTGGAATGTCCAATGACTCCACAAGTAGGATTACACTTGATCACTTTCAGTTGGTGAGTACCGAGGATGTGGTCAAGGTACTTGGATGTGTGAGGAAGACGACTTGCCCTCTCAATCCCTGTCCTTCCTGGCTGGTCGTCCAGGGAGGAGATGCAGTTAGATCACATCTACAGCATATCATTAATGCATCTCTCAGGGAGGGGAGCTTTCCATCATGTTTAAAAGAGGCAGTGGTAAGGCCGCTTCTAAAAAAGCCCTCCCTGGATCCCCTGGACTTTAATAACTACAGGCCAGCATCAAATCTTCCATTTTTGGGCAAGGTGATCGAGAGAGCGGTTGCCTTCCAACTCCAGGCAGTCTTGGATGACACTGATTTTCTAGACCCATTTCAAACCAGCTTCAGAGCAGGATACGGAGTTGAGACCGCTTTGGTCGCCTTAGTGGATGATCTACGTCTTAGTGTCGACAGGGGGAGTGTGTCCCTGCTGGTACTTCTGGACCTCTCAGTGGCTTTCGATACCATCGACCATGGTATCCTTCTGGAGCGCCTGGGGGAATTGGGGATCGGGGGCACTGTGCTTCAGTGGTTCCGGTCCTATCTCTCGGGCAGGTTCCAGATGGTGATGCTTGGGTATAGCTGCTCTTCAAAAAAAGAGCTGCTATGTGGTGTACCACAAGGTGCCATCCTTTCCCCAATGCTGTTTAACATTTACATGAAACCGCTGGGAGAGATCATCCGGAGGCATGGGGCGGGGTGCTATCAATACGCTGATGACACCCAAATATATTTCTCTATGCCTTCGATAACATCGTCAGCTAAGGATAGTGTGTCTCCTCTGAATGAATGCTTGGAAGCGGTAATGGGCTGGATGAGGAAAAACAAACTGAAGCTGAATCCAGACAAGACGGAGGTGCTTGCTGTCAAAGGCCCCAACCTGGGTCTGGAGGTGTGTCAACCAGTTCTGGATGGGGTTACACCCCCCTGAAAGATTGTGTTTGCAGCTTGGGGGTACTCCTGGATCCGTCGCTCCAGATGACAGCTCAGATTGATGCGACGGCCAGGAGTGCCTACTATCAGCTTCGGCTGATACGCCAGCTGCGCCCCTTCCTAGAGTTGGAAGACCTAAAGACGGTAGTGCACGCACTGGTAACTTCGAGGCTCGACTTCTGCAATGCGCTGTACATAGGGCTACCTTTGTGCCTAGTCCGGAAACTTCAACTTGTTCAAAATATGGCAGCCAGGTTGGTCACCGGTACACCTAGGGGGGATCACATCACACCAGTCTTAAATCGCTTCATTGGCTGCCAATCAGTTTCCGGGCGAAGTATAAAGTGTTGGTTATTACCTTTAAAGCCCTACATGGTTTGGGTCCAGGGTACCTGCGGGATTACCTTCTCCCGTACAATCCGCCCCGCATACTTAGGTCCTCTGGGAGGAACTTACTCAAGTCAGCCAGAACTAGGCTGGCGAGTGTTACCCAGAGGACCTTCTCTTCCATCGCTCCCAGACTATGGAATGGTCTGTCGGAGGAAGTTAGACAAATTGACAGTCTTCCAGAATTTAAGAGAGCCATGAAGACTGTCCTCTTCCGACAGGCCTATCCAGATGAATTTTAAGATGTTTTTAATGTTGTATTTTTCTCTTGCTTTTAAAATTTTAACTGTTGTGATTTTTGTGTTTTATATTGTTGCTGTTCCCCGCCTCGATCCGGAGGGAGAGGCGGGTTAGAAATAAATATTATTATTATTATTATTATTATTATTATTATTATTATTATGTGTGTAGCAGTGGAGGTACACAGTGGGATTTTCTGACTGACGTGTACAACACATAAACCTTAAGACTGATTTTTTAAATGCATAAGTGGGGATAGGGCTGTGCCACGTAGCTCTGCCCTCAACATCACACATCAAAAAGCCCCACCACCAGGTATCCATGCATGCAGTGCACCTGTTTTCTGGGAGAAGGTCTCCTCATGAACATCTATATGCATGGAGGTTCTCCTCCCTGCAGAAGTTTATGTTGTATGCACAGGTGCCTGGGGATGGGTTATGTAATAAGCATGACACTGTGGACAGAGCTGCTTGGCGTAGCTCCATCCATATTTGCATGTTGAAATAGTTTTAAGAATGGCTGGACAGGGCTACATTCATGCAATGATATATAATTTACATATGGGTTTCACACAGTGTTCTATATGGAGGTGTCTTCTTATTATGAAAACCATAATGGGTGACACGCCCATGAGATATTAATTAAAATATAAGGGGAATATACAAGAGTGGAATACAAAATGTAATCTAGCATTATTTGGTCCAAAGTTTTGTGCTACAAGAAAGTGCTATAGAATAAATGCAAAATGGCCCAGCAGCAGCAGCAGCAGCAGCAGCAGCTCTCTTTCTGCCTGGCCAGTTGCATGATTTACTTTGATACAAACATTTTAGCTATGCCAGTTTTACTATATAAAATGGTTTATTGCTTCAGCTCTGATTCTTCTGCCATTTCACATCTCCAGAAGACTGAGGAATATATAAAATTGCTGAATGAACCGAAACAATTTAACTATCTCTGCTGAGTATCCCATTGGACTTGTTTAGAGGAAACATAAAGGAAAAGAGAACTAGCTAACAGTTTTCAGAGGAATGATAAATCTTATTTGTGAATTGCCTAGGGATTTCCTTATAAATTTATGGCTTTGAGCTATATGGCTTACAGCAAGTAGTATAAGGCCTTAATGCATTAGCTAGGGATTGACTGTACAGAGGCTTTAGAATAAGTATGTTATGCTATTCACTCAGGAGGCTTGGGTTAGTATTCAAAGGTATGCAGGTTAGCCAATTTGTTGTTAAGCTTAACTGATATACATTGATAGTGCAGTAATTAGAGATCACAGGTATTGAATACTGACACAGAATCATGTAACACCTTATAGATGAATACATTTAAGATCCTTTCCAATCAACTTTGCATCCCTCTTCAGAGACACGGTAGGTGGCAACTTGCAAGGGAGCTTTCTCAGTGGTGGTGGTGATCTGGATGTGGATGTTGAACAGAATTGGGCAAATTTGAGAGGTCTGGGGACCATTTCCTGTGGTGCCAAAAAATGGCTATTCCAGAATGGCTATGGAATGCAGGGTATATGCTCATTAAAAAAACCCACGTAATTGCTTTGTCAATCTGAATCTACTTCATGGGATGTGTTAGTGGTCACCTACACAGGTAGTGGCTGTGTTCAGACAACACGATAATCAACGGCGGGGTGATGATCAACTCAACAATTGTTTATTTAGGGGGTACTCCCCACACAACATAATAATTAACCGTAGTGTGGATTAGGATCAGCATTGAGTTGACTATTAGTCCCCCGCTGAGTTGACTTACTCATCCTCTGACCTCTCCCCCCAGTCCTCCCTCTAGTATCCCATCAGCCATTGCTGCCAAAAATCTATCCTGCAGCCTGGACTAGAGCAGCAGTTGCTATTTTGACCACTCTTGTCTTGCAATTCTGTGGCTGACAAAATAACCAATATAGCTGAGGAAATAACCAACGGTGCCTTCCATATCACTCAGTAACCAATAGTGGTTCAAATAGCCAATTCTGCATGCATTGGTTATTTGTATTGGTTGTTTCAGGCAAATAAACAACCATTGGTTAAAAAAAAATCCTGCAACACAACATGATAACCCGCAGTGGGTTAAATAACCAACAGTTGACTTTTTAAACCACCATTGGTTATCATGTTCTCTGAACCCAATCAGTTACAACCTGAATACAGAGAGAAGAAGAAAAAAACTCAATTCCTTCCATGCTTTCCCCAAGGTTTTTAACTTTCCTCACCAATAACCAGGCTGCATTCCATGCCCCCTTGAGCATGTTCAGCCCTTGCTGATGATTATGGGTTTCCTCTTTAGTTTTGCTCCCCCTAAAGCTTCCCAGTTTCTTCCCAGTGTTCTCAATTAGAAGGGAGCCTGCATGGATAGAAAAGGCTCCTACTGCAGAAGTTAATTCTCAACTTGTGAGGTGCTGGGAGGAGCTGCATTACTGGGATAAGGCTAAACATGGCCAACAACCCTTTTCTATCCGGCTCTAATAACTGCATAGGGCTACAGATTCACTCGTGTCATGTGGAACTGGGTTGATCCATCATGATGGGAGACTGGTGCCAGTTGCATAGTATGTTCATTTGGAGGCCGAAGCATCAGCCCCAGTACTGATAGATGGGTAAATGGCACAATGGTCCTTCTTTTATAGTTGCTGGCAGATCTATCGTATTAAGAACCTACAAGAACCTAATAAGGAATCGAAGACATCTTAACATTAAGTTACAGTAAATTAGAGGTATCATTGACAAGCAGAGACATGTTAGCAGTATGATTGTTAATATCAGTGATATTAAATCAAGTATCTTTTTAGAGCTACCATTTGTGGATTTTCCCACTTAGCAGCCCCAGATCCAGTTATCTGAGATGTAGAATCTATTTTTTTTCCTCTGCCAGGATGACAGAATTAAACATTTATTTATTAGTACTTTATCATATTCATTTATGGAACCTGAAAATGTGTCAATATATTCAATTGGTAAATTCTCAAGATAACAGCGTTTAATGTTGTTATACATGTTATAACCAGGATATCTTCTCGATCATCCCAGAGTGCAGGACACAGAATAATGGGCTCAAGTTACAGGAAGCCAGATTTCAGGTGAACATCAAGAAAAACTTCCTGACTGTTAGAGCAGTACGACAATGGAACCAATGACCTAGGGAGGTCGTGGGCTCTCACTAGAGGCATTCAAGAGGCAGCTGCACAACTGTCTGTCAGGCGTGCTTTAAGGTGGATTCCTACATTGAGCAGGGGGTTGGACTTGATGGCCTTATAGGCCCCGTTCAGCTCTACTGTTCTATTATTCTAAATCTGACATTTGTCCCCTGAAAATCCATTAAACTATGAAAAACAAGGACAACTGGAAATATTTGAAATGTACTTCCTATATGTACAAAGTTATTACATATGTGGTTTAATTACTACATATCTGCTTCCAGTATTCTCTCCAATCAGTCATAAGAAATAATATGTTTCTGAAGTAACAAACTGAGACAGCTGTGGTTTTGTTGAACAGAGTACTCGGGAGATACACTGCATGAAGTTAGGTAAGCCTTTATTTTTCAGTAATATAACTAATGGTCAAAAGACTTGCTCTTTCTTTTTCCAAGAAACCACTTCCAGGAAAATGTTTCCTCTGCTTTTAAAATGAAAAACAGATACAGCAAAAATGTAATGGAGAAATAATAGGCTGACTGGCATCAGGTACTGCAGGAATTAAATATCTTTAACTTGACTTAAAAATTGGCTTGTTTCATATTAGCTGCTGTCCAAGAGTACTTTGGAAATTATTGCCCATGTTATGCTGAAAAGTATTAAACATTTTATTTCTGTCAAAATAATTCAGTTTAGATATCCTTGCTTTGAATGTACTTCTTTTTTTCAGGGAAATATCTGTCATAATATATGTGTGTGAGACAAGAGTTTCTTACTATACTGGGGAACAAGGTGTGGGGGAAGAAATATAAATGTTCCATGTAATTTTCCACTGACCTCTGCATTCCTATATATATATATATATTGCTGTGGCATTAAAGATAATGCTTTTTGCTGCTGAATTGTGTCCAGATGTGTCTGCACAGTTTTACTGTGGATGCAGGTGAGGAAGAGCCACTGTTTTCAAGAGCGGGAAATCCCAACCTGTGTTAGCTACACACACCATTACTCATTAAGCCAGGCTTCATTGTTTGGAGCACTGCAATTTACACTGAGTTCTCAACACTGCCGGTCACTCAAGGCCTAAACTGCTGATGAATATATATTCATTAAACAAAAAACCTACAGTTTATAAAACAAAGTTAAGGCTATACAACTTTCAACCAAGCATCAAAAAGCAGGAAATGTTGGGCTAAGACTCAGAAACCTTAACACTACATCCTCCCTAAGGAAGCAGAAAGCACAAGTGAAATTCTCATTCTCCCAAAGTGCCCAGGTTTTGGTGGTGGCCAGGAGTGCATTTGCACAATTAAAGCTTGTGCGCCAGCTGCGCCCGTTCTTTGTGATGTCGGACCTGGCCATGGTGACACATGCTATAGTTACATCCCGTTTGGATTACTGTAATGCACTCTACATGGGGCTGCCTTTGAAGAGTGTTCGGAAACTTCAGCTGGTTCAAAGAGCTGCAGCCAGATTGTTGACCGGGGCTGGTTACAGGGAGCATACAACTCCCCTGTTAAAACAGCTCCACTGGCTCCCAGTCTGTTTCTGGGCAGAATTCAAAGTGCTGGTTATGCCCTACAAAGCCCTATATGGCTTGGGTCCAGGATATCTGAAAGACCGTATTCTCCCTTATGAGCCTGCCTGTCCCCTGAGGTCTTCAGGGGAGGCCCTTCTATCTGTCCAACAACCATCACAGGCATGCCTGGTGGGAACGAGGGAGAGGGCCTTCTCGGTGACTGCCCCAGGGCTCTGAAACTCCCTTCCCAGGTAAGCTAGACTGGCTCCCTCCTTGGTGTGTTCTGTTTCAGCAGGCCTTTGGGGAGTAATTCATACCTTTGTGGATGTACAGCTCATAGTTCGGAATTTTAATTATGTGTATTTAAAATGTTTTAAAATGTTTTAAATATTTTAAAGTTGTACTACATTTAATTATATTTTTAATTTTTGTATATCACTATTTGTTTTAAATGTACATGTTTTAATTTGTAAGCTGCCTTGAGTCCCATTGTTGGGAAAAAGGAGGGATATTAATAATAATAATAATTAATAATAATAGTATAAACCATGTGGATGGGATGGAGAACATAACATGGAGAGGTGATTGTGGAGTTGTGGGAAACTGATGACGAACAACTTAGGGCCATCTACTCCTCTCTTTTTATTCAGAGCATCCCTTAATGCTGAGAATTGCAATCCAACACATCTGGAGGGCAGTGGGTTGGGTGTTCTAGAGCAAGGGTGGGCAGAATGTAGATCTCCAGACTTTTTGGAGTTCAACTTGTAATGGTCCCGGCCAGCATATGGCCAATGCTCAGGAATTCTGGGAGCTGACATCCAAAGCAACAGGATAGAACTATTTTCTATCCACACCTGTTTCAAAGCATATGCTGTTTTCCAGAATGAGGTTATGTGAGCCACCAAGAAACTCCAAAATAGATCCATCACTTTAAATATACTGGTTTAAAGCAAATGTGCCGACAACTAATAAATATTGGATACCTAATCCAGACAGTTCTTCAGACTTCAAAATTAGTTTTCAACACATAGCATAGGTTTTCTACATGACAACTTACACTAAGTTAAGAGCATAAGAAGAGCCATGCTGGATCAGACCAGGGGTCCACTAGTCCAGCACTCTGCTCATATAGTGGCCAATCACCTGCCTCTAGGAAACCCACAAGCAGGACACAACTGCAACAGCACCTTCTCACCCATATTCCCCAGCAACTGGTGTACATATACACTGCCTCTCAAACTGGAGGTAGCACATAGCCATCAGGACTAGTAGCCATTGATACAGGGATTTATCCAACCCCCTTTTAAAGCCATCCAAATTAGTGGCCATCACTGCATCTTGTGGTAGTGAATTCTATAGTTTGACTATGCATTGTGTGATGAAGCACTTCCTTTTATGTGTCCTGAATCTCCTACCAACCAGCTTCATGGGAAGACCCCAACTTCTAGTATTATGAGAGAGAGAGAAAAATGTCACATTCTGCAGACCATGCTTAACTTGTACATCCCTACCATGTCTCCTCTTACCCTCTTTTTTCCAAGCTAAACAATCCCAGCTATTGTAATCTTCCCTCATAGGGGAGGTGCTCCAGCCCCTTGGTCATTTTAGTTGGCCCTTTCTGCACTTTTTCCAGCTCTACATTATCCCATTTTAGGTGTGATGACCAGAACTGTACACAGTATTCCAAGTATGGTTGCACCATAGAAGCAGTATGATACTGGCAATTTTATTTTCAATTCCTTTTCTAATAATGCCTAACATGGAGTTTGCCTTCTATACCACGGCCACACACTGGGTTGACATTTTCATGGAGCTGTCCACCACAACCCCAAGATCTCTTTCTTGGTTGCTAGTTCAGATCCCATCAGGTTATACTTGTCATTAGGGTTATTTTTTTTTGCACCAGTGTGCATCACGTTACACTTGCTTACATTGAACCACATTAGCCATTTGGATGCCCATTTTCCCAGTTTGGAGAGATCCTTTTGGAGCTCCTCACCATCCCTTTTTGCTCCTCACCGCCCCGCACGCTCAGGTCCTCTGGGAAGAACTTACTGCGGTCGGCCAAGACTAGGCTGACAACTGTTACCCAGAGGACCTTCTCTTCTGCCGCTCCCAGACTGTGGAATGACCTGCCGGAGGAGACTCGTCAACTTAACAGTCTTTTAGAATTTAAGAAAGCTATAAAGACTGTTCTCTTCCGGCAGGCATATCCAGTGTAATTTTTAGAATGTTTTTAGGATGTTTTAGGATGTTTTAATGATGTTTTAGGATGTTTTAATGCAGTTTTAATAATATTTGTCATGTTTTAATTAGTTTTATGTATTTTATCATGCTGTTGTTCCCCGCCTCGATCTAGATGGAGAGGCGGGTAAGAAATAAATCGTTATTATTATTATTATTATTATTATTATTATTTTAACCATCTTAAATAATTTGACATCGTTGGCCAACTTGGCTACTTCACTGCTTACTCCTAATTCCAGATCATTTATGAACAAGTTGAAAAGCATTGATCGCAATACAGATCCCTGTGGGACCCCACTTTACTTCCCTCCTTTGGGAGAATTAACCTTTTGTTCTTTCTCTTTGCTTTCTGTTCTTTAGCCAGTTAATCACTCAAGGTCTGAGTTCCTAATACACAACTGAGTTCCTAAAGCACACACACACACACACACACACACACGGTACTGTAATTATGAAGACAAAATTGAGAGAAAACCCCTACACCCCAGAACTCTTTGAGTTATGAAATACGTTTTTCAGAGGAACCGAGCTTATTAATAAGCTGTTTGGGATGGCTATTTTCCATAACCCTGCTTAGAGATGGCAACCCTGTACTCTTCCTCCCAAGGACCATTTCCTAGTTAGCCTTCTAGCCTTCTCCCAAGGACCATTTCCTAGTTAGCAGGGAAGGCTGGTGGCTCTCATTTGGGTGGGGATGTAAATTAATTCTGGGTTTTAATCAGATCCAGCCAAAACTTTAAAGGGGCTATCCAAGGTGCTGAACCTATTTTGGGGATAGAGTTCAGTACCTTGGATAAATCCTGACTGGTTCTGGTTAAAACCCAGAACAGATTCATCAAAATTGGAGCCATCCGCCTCCACTGTGGTTTAGTAGATCTCTCAGGTAGTCCAATATAGTGGCCCTTCAGGAGAGTCAAAGCTCTAAATTTTGAACCAAGTTTCCAATTGCTACATCAAACTATGGGCCAGGAATGGCTTTAGATGGTGACTTGGATATCACCACACAAAGGCTTAGAGACCAACATGGAGAGATAGACATCTTGTTATACACAATATCAGACCAGTGCATAATTGTTTATTAACTTACTCCACCACCACCATGCACACTTCCTCTAAGACACACGGGATGGTCTAGAGCAGGGGTAGACATTTTGTAGTCCAAAACATCTGGAGGGTGACAACTCCCATCATCCTTCACCATTGGCTATGCTGGCTATAGCTGATGGGAGTTGGAGACTGAAATATGTGGAAGGCCACAAGTTGCCTACTCATGGTGTAGAAGTAACCTCCATTATACCCTCATAAATGCCATGTGTAATGTAGATTAATTTGACAAAGGGCTTTTCTACAAGAGACATTTACTATGTGCTTATAATTCCTGACTCACAGGTGTTTATGGGTTCTTTAGATGATGAGCACATAATAAATGCCTTTGGAAGAACCCATTTCCCTTCTGTGTCTAGCAAGCACTTTTAGCTAGATGTTTTAGAGCAGGAAAAGATGGATTTAATTGTGAAAGTGAAAGAACCACTTTTTTCACATTTATTCAAACTATTCCACTATAATGCAGTGCGGCCTAGAGGCTATGTCGCAGAAAAACAGGAATCACTCTTCATGTGGTGCTTGGATTTCAATTCTGCGACAAAACCAAAAGTAGATATAGTGGATGATCAGCCTCGTGTAGACAAACTCAAAAAGCTGGGTTTCCCACTTCTAGTCCAGCACTATAGCCATTATACCAGATTGACTTTCAGTTACATTTCTGTGTTTTGAAGTGGGGAATCACTGGCTGTCACTGCCACTGTCTCTGTGTTTGGCCTTCATCTGATGGTATATTCTTGGTTGCTCTATATTTGATGCAGAGGTACAATAGCGCGCCAAAGGGGAGAAGAGCCTCTGGATGCTATAGGACAATTTTATTATACAAAAAGCCAACATGTTTTGGCCTCTTGTTTTTTAGGCCTTCTTCAGGGGGCTGTAGAAGTACATATAAAAACAGGATTGAGACAACATATAACTTAACACCTCTTACAATTATAAGAGCTCACTGCAAGCACAGCTTGTGCACACCTATGAACAATAATATAATTTCAATAAAATTATTGAATCTGCACATTGCAGATGAGGCCTATGCATGTATTTAATAATACAAAACAGTTAAAGTATTACATACTTACTTGTTATAAGGTCTGCAGAAATTATTAACAACAAATTGTCTTGTGATGGATGTACTGAAGGCAATGCATTTTATATACTATTAGACAAGTGTTTTTTCTGAGTTTCTTACAGGCATTATCATACAGGGCAACTTACACTTTAGAGAACTGGTTAGCAATATTATTATTTTACAGTGCGATCCTATACATATCGACTCAAATATAAACCCTCTTGAGTTCAATGGGATTTACTCCCACATTAGTGAGTATAGAATTGCAGTCTTAGAGTGCAATCCTATGCATGTTTAGACAGAATCCTAAACATGCATAGGATTCTGCCTTTAGTAATTCTTTTACTACATTTGGAGGCACTTATTGAGGGAAGGATCTTGATGGTCTCACTCTTCCAGGAAAAGAAATCCCAGCATCAAACTGAGCAGCCTCCAAATTGGTGCAAGGTGAATCAGGCTGTTTTCCAAATCACCCAGTCTGGGTCCAAGCTGGATCTTATAGTTGGTGCACAGACCTAGCTAAACATTCTGGCTTGATGTTATAATTTGTCTTCAAGGTACTTTTGTTTCCCTTCCAGCTGAAGTAATTGTGTTGTCCTTTATGATCAAATTCATTATGTCATGTATACTGTTTTCTTCTTATTTATACATTTTAAAGATCCAGAACAGCATGTGCCCAGGAAAATATTCTTTCTGGAAAGAAGCCATAACAGCCTGTATTTCAGTATATCTATATCCTGTTTTCACACATTTCAAAAATGTAGTAGTGGAAAATGGAATCTACATGGGTGGTTTATTACTGAGTCCTGGACTCAGAGTAAGCCATTAAAAAACCCTCATTGCTGCCATTCCACAAGCAAAAGGCACTGCTAATTTATTTCCTTGATATATCACTATATGTAAGAACTAGTTCAAATATGGACTACATTTTACAAAGTTCATAGTAACTTGGTTTCTATTGATATCAGCCTGGCTTCTTTATGTATAGGTAGACTATACATTATGTATAGGTAGGCTACCTTTTTGGGCTTGCAGGCACATTTAACACTGTGAAGAAGAATCCTGAGCATTGCAACAAATTGGGGTGTGTGTGTGTGTGTGTGTGTGTGTGTAAAATGTTTGGAGTTCTCCCCCATCATGGATCTCACTTTTTTGCCCGTTTCCTAGATTCTCACTAGGAATCTAGTGAGATTCCCTCCCCCACCATTTCTTGGCAGAGAGATTTTTTCCCATTGAATCAAGTCAATTCAGTGGGATTGTAAGACTGTAAAATAGGTGGGGAAAAGAGTCCCCTGCTAAATAATAATAAATTAATAACAATAAAGGAGCTGCAGGGATATGCCCACCCACCACCAAGGACCCTGTTGCCCCAAGTGTCCTTGGTGTCCTTGGTGGTGGTGGGGATTGGCTTCCCTTCCCCAAGCCTTATGTTTTGGCAGAGGCCTTTCTTCACACATCTATTGAAGTCAATGGAGTAAGCATACTGGTGGTACCAAGTCGATCAATCTCCAGACCTCTCCCAGAGGTGAAATAGGATGGGAGACAACATGGAACCCTGAGGGATACCATAGGCTAATTGCCACGATGTTGAACAGGAACCTCCCAGAATCACCTTGTGCAATCAGCTTTCCAGGAAAGATGAGAGCAGTCATAAAATGGTGTCTTCAAGTCTTCTTCCAGGCAGAAGGTCAAGAAGGATACCATGGTTGATGTTATTGAAAGCCACTGAGAGAACTAGTAGAACCAATAGGGATCACCTCTCTCTGTCCAGTTCCCGGTGCAGATTGTCCACCAAAATGGCCAAAGCAGTCTGCCCTATAAACAAGCCTGAAATCAGAAATGGATCTCTATAATTTGCCTCATCCAGAGGTGCTGGGATGCCACCACACACTCCCATACCTTGCTCAAGAATGCAATATTGGAGACTGGCAGGAAATTATCCAATTATCCTTCAATGAGGATTTAGTTTTAATCAAGATCTTACTGTGTTGTAAAGAGGCATCCATCACTACCATTACTCCTCAACCAGCCACTCTTCTGGCTGCTTTTATAAGCTAGAAAAGGCAAGGGTCAAGCACATATGGTAAGTCTTATCTCTCCAAGGATCCTGTCCACATGCTTGGGTTATACAAATTAAAAAGTATTTATTATAGTTGGACAAGCAGAGGTCAAAGTTATATCAGGTAGGTCTGTACTAATTCTGGCATCCAATCGACATGTATATGAACAACGTTTGTCTGCAAAATGACATGCAAATGTGCTATCAAGTGATCTATTTTTTTTTCATAGGCCAGGATGCAATAGACCTTTGACCACCCAAAGCATCTTTGTTGGACAACTCTGTGCAGACACAATGGCTACAGGGAACTCTTCATGTAGAAAGTTTTAAAGCAGTTATCCAGGTGGCTATCTGATTCCACACAAAGGCATAGCTAACTTGTTTTGATTGAGGGGTGAACTACATTCTGCATGTAATCCATTCCTAATATATCTCTGAGCCACAAAGAAGAAAAGCAGTTTGAGTGGAGAAGAGGCACCTAGAGGGAGAGCTGAAACCTTTTCCTGATGGCTGTTTCCTCCCTTCCAGTCACTGCTGCCAAGCAGACTCCCTCCCCCATGCAAACATGTGCTTGGGACCCTGAGTGGGTGAGGAGCAACTTGTATATGTATGAGATCTGGAGCAGAAAAATGGAGAGTTGGGAAAGGGTTAAGTACCTCCATCCACTTCTATGCTCAAAATATCCCCCTTATGAAGCTGGGTTACTTTTTGGGATGGTGTGTGTGTGTGTGGCTTTTGATGCTGTCTTGCACGTTTGCAAGATGTAGTTTCCTCCTGAGCCTAATTAATTCTTTGCAGATGAGGCAATATCAATGAAAGTAGATACGTCTCATTATCTCCATTCCTTCCTCACCATCCCATTGTGCTGAACTTGATAAGTTACATCTCTTCTGAATGGGCACGCTCAGCCTCTTGACTATTGCAAAAATTACATAGACATGTCTCTGGGTGATTGCCATGGTGATGGTGAACCTAAAGCTTGAATGTTTCACGATGTGAAAGTAAGGGAACTGCATCACGAAGAGGAAATTAGTTTAAACTATTTAAGAATTTTGGCAGCTATCAAACTAGTCTTATTGTTGACAGGATGTAGTAAGCTATAGATCTTCAAATCCTGAGGATGCCTGTTAATAATTCAACCTGTGCACCATCAGGGAGTGTTGGCCAAAAGTGGGGTTTAGAAGTAAAATAGTGAGATCGATTGGAGTTACTTTGGTTCCTGACAGGCTTGGGGAATTCATGCCAGGGGAACCAGACAAGATCTAATTCTTTGTTCTGAGAACCAAAGGTACACATGTTGCCATTGTTCTTCAGAGACCACTTTGTCCAGCCTCATCTCAGGCATTGCTACCCTATACAGCTGTGGCATGTTTGGATGCAGCACAGCTTGACACAGTCCTGGTTATCTAGGGGACTTGCATGTGGCCAATGAAATGTAACCTCCCAACCCTGGCCAATAAAAGCTAGATCAAATAAAAAGGTTTTACAGCGCAATGCATATGAAAGATGCTCAGGAATAGGATGAGGGGGAAGGCACCATCAGTCAATGTGAACCAGCAGAAAAACAATAAAAAAAACACGAAATATACATTTAATACAGGAAGTTATTTAACTTATTAATTTAAATAGAAAGAGATTTTAAGCACTCGGTAACCAAGTGCTCACCCAGTCCCTAGATTCCAGGGTGGTCACTCACATGTTCCATTCAGAACACAGAGATAATATCTACCCAATGCAGTCATTTATTTATTTATTTATCACATTTTAATACTGCCCAGTAGCCAAGGCTCTCTGGGCAATTCACAATTAAAACCATAAAATTCAACACATTAAACCATAATATAAAGCTTTAAAAGTTCAAAAAAATACCATGCAAAATCACAATGAACTCAGCAGCAGTTACAGCCCATGGAAAGTCTAAGTTTTCCCAATTTCTCACCATACTTGTACAAAACACTGTAATTTTTTTTAAAAAATGATCTTACCACAGCTGCATAAAATTGTCCAATTAGAACAAAAAATTCACAGTGAAACTTAAACCCCAGATTATTCTGTAAGTATCTTTTTAGAACATTAGAGCTTCTTATTTAGTACTAGGAGTCATGCTGCAGACTTGTTCTTCACATAATGCAATCATGCTTTTTCTAATTTATTAAAAACAGCCAGCATTCTACCCTTCGCCCGCACTCCACTGACTTTATTTCACAGTTTGCAAGGACAGGACAAGACAACTGCAAGGACAAAATGAGATAGCAATTCAAAATAAAGACCATACACAACCCCCTGAGGTATCGCTATACAGTACGGTAAGCACTGAAGCCCTTCACCCTGAGAAATCCTCCAAAGTTCTCAACTTCTCTGAGAAAGAGATAGAAAACTACTGCCTGTTTTGCAGGGAAACAAAGAGGCAGGTGGGGAATTCAACACAGTGCTAACTGGAAATCATATCATCTTGCAAAACTCCCTACCGACACAATTAAACACATGGGGGCTTCTGCTTAAATCTGAAAACATAGGCTGAATTCGGACAACACGATAGTCAATGGTGGGGTAATAAACAACTTTGCAGTTGTTCATCTAGGGGATACTCCCCACACAACATGGTAATAAATAATCAACTGTGGTGTGGATTAGGATCAGCGCTGAGTTGACTATAGCAGCATTAGGACGACACGATAGTCAATACAACTGATGATTGTTTCCCCTACCCCAGTTGCTTATTGTGTTGTCCGAATTCAGCCATAGTTTAGTCATACTGTACAGTGGTGAGAAAATGATAATTACGGAAATGTCATAGTTTTTACCATGATTGTCTTCGTGAATCAAAACCAGTCCTTTTCTAAATATCCAATAGAGTTTATATTAACCAATTCCATGTCTTGTGAAATAAAATGATGAGTAAGTTAGGCAAACAGTGAGTATTTAAGAGTCAGGGTATGTGCAAAAATAAGTGAACCCTTGGATGCATCAGCTCAATTAAATGGAAGAATTAGAATCAGGTGTTTAGGTAATTAGGTAGGTCTTCAGGGGTGAGTTTGTGAGGATCCACCTTATGAAAGGATCAGAAACTTTGTGAGTTTGGTCTTCATCATACGGTTGTGTGGAAACATGTCATGCCATGATCACAATACATCTCTGATGACCTCAGAAAAGCACTTATTGTTGCTCATCAGTCTAGAAAGGGTTACAAAACAATTTCTAAGGATTTAAGCTCACCAATCCACTGTCAGGTAGATAGTCTACAAATGGAGAAAATTCAAGACCACAGTCACTTTACCCAGGAGTGGTCATCCTACCAAAATACTCTCCAAGAACAAATCAGCACATCATCCAGGAAGTCAAAAAGAACTCCAGAGTAACATCCAGGGATCTGCAGGCCACTCTTGAGTAATGTAACTGTTCATGATGCATCGATCAGAAAAAGACTGAACAAGCATTGTGTTCATGGGAGGATAGCCAGGAGGAAATCACTGCTCTCTAAAAAGAACATTGCTGCCCATCTGAAATTCACTAAAGATCACATAGATGATCCCCAAGACTTCTGGAACAATGTTGGCCTCAATGAGAAATATTATGTTTGTTGAAAAACAAACACTGAGTTTGAACAGAAGAACCTCTTCCCAACTGTGAAACATAGCGGTGGGAACGTGATAGTTTGGCCCTGCTTTGCTGCCGTCAGGACCTGGATGGCTTGTCATCATTAACACAACCATGAATTCTGCAGTGTATCAGAAGTTTCTAGAGGAAATGTCAGGCCATCCATCCATGAGCTAAGCTGAATTGAAAGTGGGTCATGAAACAAGACAATGATCCTAAACATACAAGCAGATCTACAAAAGAATGGCTGCGGAATAACACCACAACTTACTATGGGCAGCCAGCCATGGTGGATTGTTGTGTTGTCCAAACCCGGCACGGTTTCTATAGGGTGAATTATTTTTCGCCCCCCTAAGATCCCATGGCTTGTTGTAGAGTTCTTCACTTATGTTAATTCTTTCCTCTTTGAAACAGAGACCAGGTTCATACATCACAGCTATACAGGGTTTAAATAAATCATGGCTAGCTGTGAATGAGCATGAGAAAACATCCTTGCTGAGTCCCAGTTGTATATGTGCTAGTTCCCAGTTTAACCATGGGTTCAAACTCTGGGTTCTTCATTTTCCAAAACTCCAGAGTACTGGGTTCACATATTGTTTATTGCAATGCAAGCAGGTGGCTTGTGGGAACCAGCATTCATGCTTACTCCCACTTGTCTTCTCAACAACCCATGCTTTGTTAACCATGGATTGCTATGACTTGCAAACTGAGTTAGAAGGTACTTCAAGATGGAGGGCTCATAGTGCTAGCAATTAGAAAATATTGTGCAGCTGCTGATAGTAAACTTGGGGGGAGGGGTCATAAATGGAAGACAATATCATATGGATCTCCAGATCATCTTCCTCTCTGTCTTCTCTTAGCTCAGAAACCAGTTCCAACTTTCCACCCAGATAAAGCCCCATGGTGGTGTGGATTCATTCCGTGTTGGTTAGTTGATGTGAACACAGCTTCGCAGCCATCGCGGCTGCGATTTGAAAAAGTCAGGGGCTTACACCCCATCCTTTTCAAAGGGAGCGATGTCAATAAGGTGCTTTTGCCATGTGACACTGCTCCGGAGCCAATCAGGAGTCAAACAGGGGTAGAGACTGCTGGAAGGCAACCAACGATTGGTCATCTTCCACCAGGAAGAGGGTTGGGGTGGCTCTGGGACCCAGATGGCTTCCCAGAAACCCCGTGTTCCCTCCTCAGCATCAGAATTACCCAGCGATGCCCCAGGAAAGAGAAAGCACGGGGTTGAAGAGGGAGGCAGTGCCAACCCAGCACTGTGAAGACAGCTCCCCAGTCACTACACAATTCATCTACTCTTTTAAAATCCAACCCACACTGTACATTTCCCTTCCTATCCCATTTCCCCCATTTTTAGATAGACATTAGGCGGTGTCTTTATGCCTTTTTATTTGCCTATAAATTGGGTACACGTTTTCCTACCTGTCTGAAACTTGGCAGGATTGATCCCTATAGAAGGGTAGTAAAACATCTGAAGTCAGACAAAATGGGAAAATCACATGGTGAAAAGGAGTGACAAAGTCTCAGGATGTAAAGAAAAAAGAATAAAAAAGAATAACGTTTTATTCCTTGGAGTAATCCAATGATTTTTGGCTCTGTACCATATATTTTTTAGTCTTCTTCAGGGGTTAAACACTTTTAATGTTTAAATGTCGCCTGCAGAAATCTCTGAAAAAGATATGAGCCTATCTATACCAAGCAGGATACAACACTTTGAAAATGTTTTGAAAACTGTATATGGAGTGTGTCCTGAGCCTCAACAGTTGGCACTACTGTTAAAAACCGTTTTAAACCGTTTTAAAGCAGTAGTGTAGATAGGCTCTAAGTCTTCCAGATTAAATCCTATGCCTGGTCACTAATGCCAAAACACATTGGACTACTCTGAGGAATAAAACTTCTGCAATAATAAAACATCTGCAATTTTCATGCCAAGAGGATGGAAAACACTGATGCTACATGCAATAGAAGAGCAGCTGAGTCTCTTATTGAAATCAAACAAAAGAAATGAATGTGATTCTAATGAATAAACCATGGGTGGGATCCAGACATGGTCTTGCTTATAGTAGGACCATTGAAATCACTGGAACTTAGTTACGATTAACCTAGACTCATTGATTTCAGTTGGTCTACTGTAAGCATGACTAAGGCCCTTTCCGCACCAGCCATTTTCCCCGTGGCTGCCCCTGCCTGCTCGCAGAGAGTCCGCATGACGCACAGAGCATCCCACGAGCAGGCAGGGGCCAGCCCTCCATTTTCCTGGGAGTTCAGGGAATGCAATTATCCTGATTCGTTCCTTGCTACCGGGAGGGAAGCAAGATGGGCGGCTGGTGTGGCCGCCCCTCCCGGTCACAGCTGTGGTTACCCGGAAATAAGTGTGGCTGCAAATTGGGCACAGAGTGCACAGCTCAACTCTGTGCCCAGCAGGGGAGGGGGTGTCACCAGTTTTGCCACCCCGAGGAGGGCAGGGAGGGGGTGGAGGCCTGCGCGCAAGGTTTTTTTTAAAAAAACTCACCTTTTGCGCACGAGCGCTCGTGCCCTCCTCTTCGTTTTAAAAAGAAAAAAATGGAGGGAGCGAGTAGCGACCGGCTGGGAGAAGCCCGGCCCGTCACATACTGGTGTGGCTTCTTCGCGACAAACCCGGAAGTGCTCACTTCCAGGTCCCTCTGTTTCCAGCCCTCTCCGCCCCTATAGGGCCGAAAGGGCCTAAGTCTGGATCTGAAATGAATGAAGGTTTTTAACAAAGAAAATAAATTTACAAGTGAATTGAAAATGTTTTTCTTACGTATCCCTAGGTTTTATTCCTTAAACAGCAGAGTGAGTTAGGTGAGCAGAGTTCCACTATATCAAAATGTCCATTATTCACTGTTCTAATTATAGTGCAAGTGGGATAGGCATTGGAGAATAATGAGGTAATTCAGAGCAAGGGATTGAGCTGAAACTGTATTCTGGGAAGAGTTACTAGGAGGCGTAATTTTATTTCCAGAATAAGTTCAAGATCTGAGGTGGCATCCTACAGCTATGGATGAGCTAAAACAAAAAGATGACAACTAGTTTTATCTGAAAGTTAATAGTTTTAAGGAGGTTGCTTCTTTTCAAGCAGCAGGTTCGCATTCCCAAAAGTTTACTACTGCTTTTTAGCTGCTTAAACAACAACCCCATTTATAATTCAAGCTTGCAGCACACCATGCTCAACATAAATATGGATCCTTCCAGCTGTTTGATGACATTGTGTTGGAATGCACAGGCATATGTGTCTTGCAGATTTGTGATCTGCAAAAATCCCATCTGTGCCAGGGCTCTGGAGATTGTGCCATCAGTCACGGTTCAAGACTGCCAGTTCTCTCTAATTATTTACCTGCTTGGTGGACACAAAAGAATCTGAAAGTATAATTAAACTGAACTTGCAAAATAATTTATGAAGCATTGTTTGTTGTGTTGTTCATTGTAGGGCAGTAAGAATTCTCATTACAAATATGTTCAAACCACAAGTGAAATCACCTTAAATATATTTCTCCATGATCAGATAATATCTGACAGGCAAACACAAAAAACAAAACACCATTCAAAGAATCTGCTATTTAACTGGGCAAATTGAAATATGTATGGAGTTAAACTATACGTCTTTGAAGACAATGGCTGGCTATCATTCAAATCTATTCAATGTTAAGATCATTTACATCATGAAAGTTGATGCCATTTTTCCCCTGAGGGACTTTCTGGATGATTTTTTATTTTTTTAAAAAAAAATTGGCATGTTTTTCTTAATGCACAGTTTTCAAATACTACATTTTTTAAAAGGAAAAAAGTTCATGAAAAGCTGAGTTATGGGGAAGGGTTAACAGCCAATTAACAGCCTTGTGTAGAAAAGCTCTGAGTTGCAAGAGAAAACCAGGCCTTCCTAGCTGCTTTATGGTAGTACTATGCTTATTTGGATAATGTGGGTTCTAAATAAAAATCTGCTTGATTGGGTGATCTGGTTATGTAGTTCACAGCACTGATGAGGTTACATTGGAAGTAAGGACACCAAGACTGTTGACTGTGCATGTGCAGAATTTTGTTTTGTATTCTGAGCTAGAAAAGAACTTCTGGGGGAAATTACAATCAATTCATAGTACAGCTAAGCATTATGAGCAGGGCAAATTTATATTCCAAACCAAGTAACCATGAACTTCAGTTTCCTCTCTAGTAATATGCTGTAATTTTTTAAAAAAAAAACAGAAAGTAAATTTATGTGTCTCAAAACATGCACTAAAATCAAATTGATTTTCAAAAAGGAAAGAAAACAAAATAAAAAAAGTTTTGATTAAGTGCAATTTATATAATAAAAAAATCACAGTTAAAAGAGAACAAAATGGGCCTACATAATGTCTGGGTTCACACAACATGCTAAGCCATGATGATTTATTTTCTGGCAGAACCCATGATGGGTTCAGGAGTCATGTGTGGGATGTTTCCACCACCCATGATTGGTTAATCCACTCTGAGAACCCACGCTCTGTAGATTGGGCATAGTGGGCTGTATGCAAAATCAGTGATGCATAATGGTTAGCAACCCATCATGGTTTAGTGTTATGTGTGAACCCAGCCAATAGATTGTTGATATTCATTCAAGAAATGTGTTCAGAAGTTTCAAGTAGTTAGATATCTGATCTGTGCAGATTTTTTTTAAAAAAAATAGGCAATATGAAAATATATGCATCTTTAAAACTCAGACCTACTGTGGTTTTAGGATAACCAGAAATCTGTAGATTGAAGGGCTAATGCAGTTAGTACTAATGCTAGCTAGGAAGATATAGCTGCAATATATTCTGAGGAAATTTAAATAATAGGAGTTGTTATGTTAGTTGAAGGAACACAGCAACAGTTAACCATCTGTCTGGTTTTATCAAACACAGGTATACAGAAAAACAACAACACTAAAATCTGCAATGAAATGAGTAGTCAGAAAGGTAGAAGTTCAAATTCTCTCCTGATTTCATCCCATTTTTCCCCTTAGTAAATCAATGTCCAAATCAGTTTTCATGGTCCATAACAAAGCCCACTAGTTCATGTAAACAATTTTTAGGAAATGAATAATCTTAGTTCAACAATAACAAGTGTTCCAAAACTAATCAGAGCCCCTGTTTCAGAGCCAAAGAGTTTTAAACAATCAGAATTTAGACATAAAACCTCTGCTTGTTCAGAGAGAAAGAATTGCTCTGATTGTCCATTTATTTTAAGGCATAAAGTAACTGGAAACATTAGAAAATCCACTTTTCTTATCTCAAGCCAAAGCTCAGACTTTTAGAGAGAGAAAAACTACTTACTTTAATTCACAGTATTTTTGGACATATCAAGAAAATAAACCCATGGCTGTATGAGTTCCTAGAATGGAGCTGCCATAGCTCATTTCTCTGAAACAAGTTCTTCCTCCGAAAAGTAGTGCCATTGGCTTGGATTCTATTTTTTGGAGATCCACCGATAGCCCTCTCAATATGGACTTGGTATTCAGAGATTTTCAACAGGTCTGTAAAGAGCAGAAACAAACTGAATGACAGGTGCCCTGTAATTCTTAAATTATATCTTCGTGACTGATCCTCAAGATCACTTGCTTTACTTTTCAGATGTTGTGTCCCTTGCTCATACTCTCAGAGCGAATTTTCTGAAATCACCATTGTTTCCTCAGCTATAAGCCATCTTCAGAAATCCCCCACCCCACTGTACTCAAAGAAGTGTGGAGTAGGGGGAGCAAGGCTGTGCACTCTCATTGTGAACATCCCCACTGGATCAGCCTCCTAGACCTCCACTGGTTCTGTGAAGGTCCAGTGGAGGCTGGTGGCTCTGATTTCAGTGGGGATGTGAATCCATTCTGGTTTTCAGTCTGAACCAGCCCGAACTTTAAAGGGGTTATCCAAGGTATTGAACCCTATCCCCAAATAGGTTCAATGCCTTGGATAGCTCCTTTAGTATTCTAGCTACTTCTGACTGAACCCCAGAATGGATTCACAGCTCCACAAAACTTGGAGTCACCAGCCTCCACTGTGGAGTTTTGAAAAGAGAGCTGAATGCCCATTGGCTGCTACGAGTGATTGGGAGCCCTGACAAACCAGGCCTTCCAGGTGCATAAAGGAGTCAACAAACATTCAGCTGAATATGTATAGGCTCCTCTTTCAGGTCTTCCACCTAAAATACAGAAGTCTCTGGGGAGGTATGTTTAGAGCCTGTTGGGATGTTCCCATTTGGGGTAGGGGCAATGCATGGATTTGCTCTCCCCTCTACACACAGCAAGGATTTTTCTGTGGAAAATGTAGAACTGAGCAGTGGGATGTTATTTTCATTTGCATGTATAGAATGCCACAACACACATGTGCCTATTTCTTTTATGAGCAAACACTGTGTTGCTTAGAGTCACATTTTATGACATTCAGAAGGCAACATGGAGTGGGAGAATATAAGAACATACATAAGAACATAAGAAAAGTCATGCTGGATCAGACCAAGGATCCACCTAGTCCAGCATTCTGTTCACACAGTGGCTAACCAACTGTTGACCAGAAACCTAGGACATGAGTGCAACCACAGCACTCCCACCCATGTTCTCCAGCAACAGAGGTACAGATGCTTACCGCCTCTGCTGCTGGAAGTAGCACATAGTTATCAGGACTAGTAGCCAATTCTCTTCCAGGAATTTGTCTAACCCCCTTTTAAAGCCATCCAAATTGGTGGCTATTACTACTTATTGTGGTAAATCCAGGTAACTGGGAATTTGACATAACTAATGCAGAAGAGAAGAAAGTTCCTTAAGCACTTGTTGAGTTTTGCTTACTGCTGATCTGATGTGCTCCTGGTAGGCTTAGGGTTGACTCCAATAGGTCATGAGAGATCGCTGGCTCCCCCTCCCCCCCCATTTTTAGCTGCTATCCCATATATGCCCCCAACTTTAAACTTTTAGAAAGCCTACAGATTTTGAGCATTTGAACTTGACACTTCTAAAGACAAAGCCAGCAGGAACTCAAAGCCCAGGACTCTTGGGCCAAGAGGAAAGCCAAGATATTTTGAGAATCTCAGTAGCACAAGAACAAAAACAAAACAAAAAAATTCATGTTACAACATGTTTATTGAATAAAGAAATTTGTTTTTTTCTATATCTTCTTTCTTCACTTGACTACTAGTTGAGAGCTACACAAATTCCCATTAGAATGGCACAAATCTGGCATGGAACGGCATATTTTGTGTAGTACTGTGAAAGCCCCCAACTGAGGAATTTCTGAATCGAGCCATTGGGATATACTGTTCTAACACTTAACAGTCAGATAATTGATTCTCTTCTTTTTAAAAAAGCTGTATAGAGCAGTATGAATAGAGCAGAGAGCTGCTTTTATGGGAGTCATGCACACACTTATGTAATTGCTCCATAAGTGGACTATTTTGTCAAAGTTGCCAGTTTATCATTTGACTGATGTTTTGTTTTAGCCCTTACTAAGGGCATTCACTCATTTTTATCCTTAACATGTAGCAGGAGTCCTTTATATAGACCTAGGGATGAAATTAGTTTAATGTAATAGACATTTAATGTTCAGTAGTTCTAGATCTGCACCTTACATGTCTCCCAACTTACAAGAATTCCTCTTATCTGAATCACTTGAGGAGTGAGTTTCTGGCAGAAAGTAATTTATTGACAATTTTATTTATTTATTTGTTTGTTTGTTACATTTATATACTGCCCCATAGCCAAAGCTCTCTGGGCGGTTTACAAAAATTAAAAACACTGAACATTTGAAAACCAATATAGAAAAATTAAAACCATAAAAGTCTAAAAACAAACTGCATATCATTTTAAAATGTCCACGGGTCAGTTAAAAAGCTCAACATATGCTGCTGAATGCCTGGGAGAAGAGAAAAATCTTCACCTCGTGCCGAAAAGAAGACAGTGTTGGCACCAGGTGAGCCACTGAAAAGCCCCCCTCTCCCTTGTTGTGAAGAGAGGGAAAAAAGCACCAAGAAACTGAAACGGCAGGGAGAGGAAAACTCTGGTGCTGAAGAGTTGTAAAGACTTTATTTGCATAAAAAGCTCTTTGAATTATAAAACTCAGTTCCCTTGGAGTACACACTTGGAGGAGGACCTTGGATGTTGATCGTAGTGGACGGGTAGGTTCGTGTTGGGAGAGGCGTTCCTTCAGGTGAATTGGGCTTGGAAACGTACAGGCAGCCAATGCAATCGGTCCAGTGTCGGTCTTATATGTTCGAACCTTTTGTTCCCAGTTACCAATGTGGCCGCTGCATTTTGCACAAGCTGCAGATTCCGAACCACTTTCAAAGGCAGCCCCACGTAGAGCACATTGCAGTAATCTAACTTGGAAGTTACCAGAGCATAGACAACTGAAGCCAGGTTATCCCTGTCTAGCTGGGTTTCCTGACAATGCGGGATGTGCTTATTTTTTTAATCATCTAGAGCAAAGGTGGACTATTTGTGGCCCTCCAGATGTTTTGGCCTATATCTCTCTTCAACCTAACCAACATTGCCAATGGTGAAGGATGATGGAAGTTGTAGGGCCAACAAGTTGTTCACCCCTGATCTAAGGAATATTATATAAGGGGTACTGGAACAAGTATAATATTAATGTGCTGATCTCCAATCTCACACCATTTCTGATGTTGGAGAGCCAGCTCCTCATACTCCTGCTTCAAGAGCTCAAAGTCAAAACATCAGAAGTACCAGATGAGATTTCTAATAATAGAAAAAGCAGTGGGGTGGGTGGAGTGGATGCTCTGCATGTTCTGAACATATTATATATGTGTAGTAGCATATCCATTTATGAGATGGGTTTTTAAAAAAAATCTGCATTTTTTTCTTGAGCTAAGATAAGGTTGGGTGGATGTTAGGGCTGTGATATGTAACTCCTAGTAGGATATACATATTCATTAACAGCAGCCGCATTAAATGCTTGGGAAATGAAGCTTCAGTTAAAAATGCTGTGCCTTTTTCCCCATTAGCGGGAGGCTGTAGAAACATATGAACTGCAAGGATATGATTGCCACAAAGTACAAGACATTCCTCCAAAGATCCTTATCTATTTAAGTATATTTTCAAGTATACTTAAAATATACTTTTCACCAGGAACTAATTGCATACAAATGACACCGGCTGAAATTCCCTTTTCTCTACAACTGTTAAAGTTACATGAGCCCTGTCCTCCTTTTCATCTGGTCAGCCTATGCTGAACTCTGGTCCTGTTAATAAATGTTCTGAGGCTGAGTCTTACTTCTAAGAAAACCCTGTGTTGTTGTGCAGATGATACCTGCCTGTGATCCTTGTATTAAATGATTTGCATTTGAAGGCTCAAGTTTCGATAAGTAGGACAAGATCATTATTGGAGCTGGATAAGCTGCACTCAGCTGAGGGTAGGGTGACCAGATAAAATCCAGGTCAGGGCTCATGTAACTTTAACAGTTGTAGAGAAAAGGGAATTTCAGCCAGTGTCATTTGTATGCAATTAGTTCCTGGTGAAATTCCCTCTTCATCACAACAGTTAAAGTTGCAGGGGCCCTGCCTTCTTTTGTGTATGGTCACTCTAGTATAGTGCCTGCATCTTTAACTGTTGTGATGAAGAGGGAATTTCACCAGGAACTAATTGCATACAAATGACACTCGCTGAAATTCCCTTTTCTCTACAACTGTTAAAGTTACATGAGCCCTGACCTGGATTTTATCTGGTCAGCCTACTGAAAGGGGGCATACTTCACAGCAAGCTGGGGAAGATGCTTTTGAATAATTAGGCTCAGCCCTAATTATAGGGTTATTAGAACTTCTAATGTGTCGGTATTGCTATCATTAAATGTTGCACATTTCCCATTGTAGGAATATGCATTGAGATTTTTATGGTTCCGAGATCAACGGCCTGGTAGGGTTTCTTTTTCTTTTTCTGCACAAACATTCAGAAGTTGTAGAGAATAGATGGCATCCCCCATTTGGCTCCCTCAACATGTTCAGAGGGGAAAACATTGCTGAACTCCGGAGACCCCTCTCATGAAATCCATCTGTGTTTTGTAAGCAAAAGTTCCTCCTAAAGCAGCACAGAGGGCCAAGTCTCAAATGTTCATAGCCAGGCCTAACTCCCATTGACGTCAATGGGAATGTCCTTCTGTAACGGCAGTGGCCCATGTTTTTCCTAGTGTGAGGTCCTCCCATGTTGGTGCCAATATTGTGGGAAGGAGGATAGCCAAACGAACTTTGGAGATTCAGATCAATCCTTGTAAAATCCTTGAACCTGGCACATCTGGTGTACAAGTGGGGGAGGGGGAAGTGCCAGAATTCATATATAAAATAGCTCTCTCCAAGACTGATCGAGTACCTGCTATATGGAACTAGAGTGTGTAGAACTCATAGGCCTTTTTCATTTCATCTTCCAAGAGTGCATTTCAAATCAGTATCTGGCTGTAACTTGTAAACAAAAAGAACATTCTTCTTT
Source organism: Anniella stebbinsi (assembly GCA_029215795.1). Lineage (NCBI taxonomy): Eukaryota > Metazoa > Chordata > Lepidosauria > Squamata > Anniellidae > Anniella > Anniella stebbinsi. The sequence continues at coordinate 56,708,793 of JARDYH010000003.1, forward strand.
TTAAAAAAAGTCATAATGTGTGAGCCTGTACACAATATGAATGTTTTGCCCCAGCTCCACCTCAAGGAAAGTAAATGTTATCCATTTTCACAATAAAACATTTTAGCCGAAGTCACTTAAGCGCATAAGTTTACAACTTTCATTAAAAAAGAAGAAGAGAAGGACATAAAAGTGAGAAATGTGTTTTGCAATGCATCTGCCACTGATATGGGTGTTTAGTTAAATGGGCCATGCAAGAATGGAAGAAAGATTTGTCTCTGGGATGTTGCCAATGATATCCTTTGCCACTTATAGTCTCATGTGGTCTTGATCAAGCAGCTCAGAGCTTTGGAAAATCCCAAACCAATCAGGCATAAGAGTCTGAATAAAGTTGATACACTGGAGGATTATTAGTTTGAAGGACTGACACTAAACTATGATGTTTAAAGCTGCTAGATTCCGGGCCTGTCCACTGCACATAAGAATAACCATGCTGGATCAGACCAAGGGTTCATCTAGTCCAGCACTCTGTTCACATAGTGGCTGAACAGCTGTCAACAGGAAACCCACAAGTTAGATATGAGTGCAACAGTAACCTCCCACCCATGTTCCCCAGCAAATGGTGTACATAGGCACACTGCCTCTGATACTGGAAATAGCACATAGCTATCAGAACTAGTAGTCACTGATAGTCTTCTTCTCCAGAAATGTATCTAACCCCTTTGAAAGTCATCCAAATTAGTGGCTATCACTAGATCTTGTGATTGCGAATTCCATAGTTTGACTATGCACTGTGGAAAATTGGCATCAATGGGACTGATCCAATGTCTATTATATTCTTGTAGGGAGATCCAGAGGAGGTTCCAGAATTCTGCTCATGATCTGCTGACCAGACTTTAAAACAATTATTTAGCTTTCTTTCCGGCCCTAATCCCAAAGCCTATGGGATTTCACTTTTATCCAACAGACTGAGAGAGACAGGCTAGTTCAAGACCACCCCTGAGGCCAGATGTCCTCTTTTACAGGAAACAATTCTATATTTAAAGGACTGTCCTGCCCAATTCCAGTTTAAAGATAAAGAATCATAATAACTGTTATCCATCAGCAGTGATCACCTAGCATAAATCCTACTTAGAGTAGACCCATTGAATGGGTCTACTCTAAATTGGACTTATATTGGATTTTATTCCTGGGCAGAAGACTGAACAGGCAGGGACACAGGTCTGCTGGTCACAGTCTTCCACACTATGGTGATATGCACTGTATTCCTATTTACATTATCATAATTTGCATCTATGCCCATAAATTAGTACATGTACATTTTATGCAAATCACTGCCCTCTGGTGTTTGTTTGTTTGTTTTTGCAACTCATTAGTGGCCACCCTACCCCTATCTGACTGGACATTCTTAGTTGGATAGGGAATTTCAGCTGTATGAAGTCTTCTCCCAATGCTGTTTTTAGATGCTTCTTGAAGACATGGGTGTGGAATGAAGAAGGAACACACACCTAATATAAAATGTTGCAATGGCCAAAGAATCTCTGTGGGGCTGAATCCACATATCCTGCCAGCCACATACTGGAGTTGGGCAGACTGTTCAGATGTTGAGTGGTTTCCTACTCTGATTTCAAGATACGAGTAGGAAAAAGTGCCTTGGTGTATGTAGGCTATGGATGGTGGCCTGCCTTATTTCATCCAGTTAGCAGAAAGATACACTTAAAAGCCAAATCTCTCTCTCACACACGTCTAAAGACAATAGAAAAATTGCAGGGTGATGAAAAGCTTCTGCAGAAGATGACGCATATGAGACTTCAGAGAGATGAGAAATTTCTTTTTAATCACCGATTTACATGAAGAACTTCATACTGGCCTCTTTCGTTCAGTAACTCCCCCTCTCAGGGTGACTTGTGAAGCCTTCTGTGGATGGCTCAGTGAGAGTTTCATGGAGCGAACACCATGCATGAAATCATACTTCCATGAAACCAATGGAAACAACTGAGAGGGGTCAGGATTCCTTCCAAAATACTCACTGGCAGCAACACAGTTTCAACAACCACTTTCTAAGTGGGGAATATCAAAGACCTCCTTTTACAAGATGTTGAGAAAACCCTGGCCTTGGGCTTCAAGGCTTGCACATCTGCAGAAGACATATCACATGAACTAAAGAGGAAACCACCGCAATGGTCAAAGGCCAATTTCTTCTAGTTCCCAGGGCAAGAATAACCCCTAGGAAGCAAACGTGCTTCTCTGAAAAGAGGAGCAAATGGAGAGAAAAGTTCCAAAGGACAAATCTCCGGGTCATAGTAGTGGTACCCTTCTGTCCGTTTTGACTTAAATGATGATGATATTTGTACTTATGCAGTCTGTACATAAAACAGAAGGCTTCCAGCACTCTACATCTGGTAGCATTTTTGAGCATTGCATTCATTGGAGGGATAAGCAAAAATGGACAAATAAAAAGCGAAGCCAGAAAATACAAGGTGCATTTGAATAAAGATTTGAAGCAAGTTGGAGAGAAAACAACACAAATGAGCAGCCTCCATATGCATAAAGATGTATATGAAGGCATCAAAGTTCTTTGAACATTTACTCTGAAGTCTTATTGGATTTCTCTGAATGTTTATTTAGCCTTCTAATGTATCGACACTGCAAACCTACAGTATGCATGTCTACAGAGAAGTAAGTCCCACTGAATTCAATGGGATTTAATCCAGGTAAGGGTCTATAGATCCAATCCTATACAAACTTATCTGAGAGCATGTTCTGTTGAATTCAGTGAGAATTACTTCAAACTAGACATGCTTAGGATTGTGCTATCAGTATACAGTCCTGCATCTATTTACTCATATACAAGGACCATTGAAATCAGTGATGTTTACCTGTACATAACAGAGGCCACCATTAGAAAGAAGTTCCAACGGTCTAGGTGCAGCATCCTGGAGTTAAACTTATTCTGCAATGGAAAAAGCACATGTGGGGGGGGGGGTGTTAATGAAAGACTGCAAAGACACGTGGAAGGAAATATGCATGAGCAAGAGATTAGATTCCTGGATATAATAACTTAGCGCAATGTTTCTATTGGCATCACTGAGAGATTCATCTATGGAGAATTTACTTCCTTTCCATTATGCTTGATAAAGAGTTCTGTGTAATTCAAAATCAACCCCATATTCTTATAAGAGCATAAGTTGGCCTGGTAAAGGGGTGTATTCAGCATTTTTTTCATTCCATTTTTCATTTTTTGTTTTGTTAAATGGTTGAGACTGAATCTTTTCCCCCACTGCATGCAAGCAACTCATTGCTACATAGCAAAAAATAACCCACCTGCTTCATTGCAACCTTGTATTTAAAAGAAAACAATAATACATCATTTAAAAAAATCAAATTTTAATGGACTAAAATATAGCATGTGGTATTGATGATACAAGTCACTGGGTGATTCTTCAAGGAATCCATTGAAATACGCATTTACTTATTTCACTGAAATTCTCTCTTGTTGACCAAGTATAAAGAATAAATAGAACATTAGGTATGGCTGGGCACCTGTCAAGGGCCCACATCCCAGCATAGAATCCTAGAATCCTAGAATAGTAGAGTTGGAAGGGGCCTATAAGGCCATCGAGTCCAACCCCCTGCTCAGTGCAGGAATCCACCTTAAAGCATGCCTGACAGGGGCTCACTGAAGAGCCCCTGGGACTTGTTCCCTCTCGTTATCATTGCAACTTGCCTGTTCATCTGCTTCTCACTCTGGCCCACATAAGCGTGGTGGTGAAACAGAGGATACCATTGTCTACTTGCTCTCTGGCTCTCTGCTTGTCAAGCGAACAAGTGGTAGCATGACAGGAAAGACGATGAGGAGCAATGTCAGCTAGTGTCAATGGTGTTGAGAAGGTAGATTCACTGAGGGAGAGGGGTCTGAGAATATCTTGTCTAATAAGCCTCAAAAACCTGGAACAGGCACTGGTCATAACTTCACCTCAATCTCTACAGCCCTAACATTTCTGAGGCATGGCCCACTTTCCACAGCTTTTGACACCTGCTGTGTGGTACCAGCAACTGTATTGTGAGTATTTCTCAACCCAGCCAGAATAATTATGCCACATGGCTCATAGTCACCAGGCTATCTGGGAGCTATCATCTGTAGTGACCACTCCATCACAAAGAAATTCCCTGTGAATAATCAAGTTCTTTTTTTTTTTTAATCTTCCTGGTAAATTTTGTTTCCCAACTGGAAGCCCTTTATTCCAAAGAGTATCATGTTGTTGGATGCTAGGATACAATGGGATTGCCAAGGAGGATGTCCACATGTCTTACTTTACATAGGAGAGTCTTCTGTTTGATGCCCAGTCAAAGGCTGGTATAAAGATAATGAACCACCAGAAGGAAGAGCTGGGCCTTGAAGTTGCCCATCAACAGCACCTGGACAGCAGACTAAGGCTACCTCCACAAGAGAGGTTTAATGCTCTTTGAAGGCTCATTATAAATTTTACCTCCACACCAGCAGAGCGCAAAACGGGCGTAGAGGCGCGTTATCTCCCGGATTATGCGCATTATCAAATGCGAGTTAAATAGCGACTTTTATTTTGCTCCGGCCGTTAAAGCGCATTTTCGCCGTGTGAACAAGCGATTATGCGCATTAACTTCTTGTAAAGCGCTTTTTGGACATCAATTAATGCACTTCGCCGCCTCTCGCCGCCTCCCGTGCAGAGGGATTAGGAGTAAATGCGCCTCCGCGATAATGCGCATAATCGCCGAACCGGGCGCAAAAGTGCATCCTTGTGGAGGGGGCCCTAAGCAGACACACAGGGCACTTGGGGGCTGTCTAAGTGCTTGGAAAGTCCCGGGGTAGATGTGCGCTGGTTGCAATTGCACACCCAGCTCGGGGCTTTCCACTGAAGCTATGGAGAAAAAGTCAGGGACTTATCCTGACATTTTTCTCTGGAGTGAGGTGAAGACCTGCAAGATGACGTGAAGACAGCCCCTAAACCTCACCCCTGAGTTGTAGCGGAGACATGGCAGGGCAGTGCCTAGTGGAAGGTGACCTACGATTGGTCGCCTTCCATCAGGAAAAGGATGGGGATGCCTCCGGGGTCTGGATGGCTATCCAGAAACCCTGCGCTCCCTCCTTAGCATTGGGATTACCCGACGGCACCCTGGGGAAGGGAAACAACAGGGTTTCCGAGGGATGTGGTGCCAACCCCCCTGGTCAGTGTTCTCTACTATGTTCTCTACCATGCTGAGATGTTTTGTATTAAATTTAAATTTTAATAATTATTTCTAAATGTGCATCTCTACACATACATAGCTACAGCCTTCCCCAACCTGATGCCTTCTGAATGTTTTGTACTACAATCCCCAGAATTCCTGACCATTGGTCATGCTGGCAGAAGCTGATGGGAGTTGTAGTCCAAAATATCTGGAGGCCACCAGATTATGGAAGGGTGAATTGGCACATGCACATTTTATGCAAATCTTTGTCATCTTTTGATCTCTTTTTTGTGGGGGGGGGGATGAGATGCAAGTGGCCTCCGACTACCAAGAGATTAAGTCACCTGACTGTTATGATGCATAAAAGCCCCATTTTGCAATCTTAGCCCCTACTTTAAACATAAGCAGATGACTAAGTGGTAGGCATTGTGGGGAAAGCCAAACAACAGAGGTTTGAATTGAAACTAGTATTACATCCGTGGTCAAATGCATTTCTTATGCCAAATTGGCAAGAAGTTGTTCTGGCTAATTTCAGGATATGGAGTTCACACACACATACAGTATGCTCAAACTCTAGGTTTCTCTAACAGGGAAGCAGAGCTTTCTTTGCAGTTGTGGAAAATTCAAAGTTGGCATTACTCCCAAATTCTGTGATTACAACATTGAAGACAGGTGAAAATATTTGTATTTAGAAATGTATTTTTTGGAACAATTGCTAAGCAATTATATTATTATTTTAGCTCTTCTTCTTCTTCTTCTTCTTCTTCTTCTTCTTCTTCTTCTTCTTCTTCTTGATTATGTATTCTCCATAAAATTGGAGTGCTGGATTAGACCAAAGACCTATCTGAGCTAGCATTCTGTTCACATTGTGGTCAACCAGATGCCTGTGGGAAGTGCACAAGTAGGACATGAGTGATAGCATCCTTGGTCCACTTGTGTTCTCCAGCATACTGTCTTCACTACTGGAAGCAATATATAACTATCATGGCTAGGAGGCCATTGGTAGCTTTATTCATCATGAATTTGTCTAATCCCCCTTTAAAGCCATCCAAGTTGGTAGTCATCACTAGTGCAGGGAATTCCATAGTTTATCTATGCACTGTGTGAAGAAGTACTTCCTTTTCTACCCTACAAAGAAGGATTCCATACCGTGATCTATTCTCTCTCTCCCGCTCCCCACTTAAATGACTGCAAAAGACTGCAGTTGATGGGGATATCACTGACTGGAGTTTTAAATTAATGGGAAATGTTCTTGTGACTTCTGCAACTTGGATCAGACATGGCATTTTAGAGTATAAACATTAATAATACGGATGGCATTTGGGTATTTGAAAAAGGGGGGAAATCTATTCTGGACACTTGTGAATATAAAATGCATCTTTTCTAGTGACTGGGAAGTTTTGATTCATTTTGCCTTTTATATTTTCAGTTACGACATGAAAGAAAAACAGACTGCTTTGTGGTATTTTTATTGGACTCTCTGAGTAAAAGAGGGATTAAGTTTCTCATGGGAGAACTTCATTTTGCAAGTTTTCCAGAGATTTCAAGAGCCAAAAGGTTGAGATCGATTTGGATATCTTTTTGAATTAATGGTCCAACTTTTTAAAAAGACGTTTCTTTTCTCATCACATGGATACATCTGACCCATCTATACGGTATAATTATGAATCATGGCATAGTTCACATGACCATTCTTTCTCTAAAACAGGAGTGAAGAATGTGTCCATCCTCCAGATGTTATTGGATTACAGCTTCCATAATCCATAACCATTGGCTATGCTGTTTGGGGCTGATGGGAGTTGCAGTCTAAACAAACACCCACTGAACTGTATATAACAAATCCTGAACCATTTCCCTCCCCCTCCCCATTCCCTGTAAGGATAAGGCTAGAACATGTACCAGTGGTCTTCTCTGTTATGGCTATTTGCAAAGGGCAATGGCTAACCTCATAGGATCAGCGGCTGCTTTCATATATGCTACAGCAACTACAGTCTAACTTCAGCTGAGTTTCTGAGGAGACCAATTGACTGCCAATGCCACCTCTGCTATCACTGAGTCCATGGGTGCAAGCTCAGCCTTGCCAACTAGCCTCCGTTCGCCTGCGGTTCAGGTGGGCCTACAGCAATTTCACAGAGCACCGATTTTGCACATGCAAGGTTCCAGCTCCAATCAGTGACAACTCCAAATAAAAGATGTTCAGCTAGCAAGGCTAGGAAAGGGCTCTTGGAGAGTAACTGACAGTCAATACTGGGCTAAACAGATCAATGTTCTGACTCAGTTTAAGGCAGCTTCATATATTGGATGTGACACAGAGAAACTAATACTCTCTTTCTGGAACATTGGGTTAGATTCCGACTTAGTCATACCTAGAGAAGACCCATTGAAATCAATGGGACTTAAACAAGCCATGACTAACATAAGCTGAACTGATTTCAATGAGTCTACTCTAAATCAGTATCCATCCCATTTTTTGCCCTGTCTGTCCATTAACTAAAGATGAATCCTGAGCAAGTGGAGGAGAAAGACTACTTTACCACCATGGCAGCTCTGTTGCACAGGATTAGCTTAGTCTCTTGCACCACACATTAGGGGAGAGAGAGGGAGAGTTTATACTGACAATCTAAGTGCCCTTGTTCACATGCTTAGAGTTTTAGAAGCTGGCGTGCTGTGCATGCAAATGAACTGAGGTCTGGTGACCACCTGATTCAAGCCTTCAGTTTCAAGTTTCAGGTTTCAGATGGTTTGCACTACACAGCTACCACTAACCCATCTAAGCAACCAGCTGTCCACTTTCATGGAGAGTCTCTACATTAAGAACCCCCCCCCCACACACACACACCCTTGCCATTTCTTCTTCTTCTGGGGTCTTTCCGCATTGACTATAGCTCCTTTAGATGGCAACCAACAGCGACCACATTATTTGTAATTTAAAAATTTCCCTTTTAGCGATGCTGCATAAAAGTAAATGAAACAGCACCATCTAGTGGTCTGCAATATCCTGCAGTAACTTTAAATAGTGCATTATTGCTGAATTTTTTAAAAGCGAGATTACTGGGAGAAGGTGTAGGAGAGAGTCCTGGAGGTTGACAGCATCATATAAAGGACCTGCAAAGTTCTGTGAGTGGTCAATCATGATTCATGAGTGTACAATAAATCACTCATGTAGAGAAGCTCATGGTCTGGAGAAGTCAAATTATATTGCTGGCTACATTGTTCTCATCTTATTTGACTGTAATAGAAGCAGATGCATCTCATGCCACTGTGGTTCAATGTCGTGGGGTGAATTTTGATTTCACCAATTATGAAAGTAAATGCAATAATAAAAAAATACAGTTTGAAAATTGTCCCTGCTTTACAAGACCAATCTCTCTTAAAAAGAAGAAAGAAAGCAGTATTGGTTGAACTGTTCCAGCATTATTATTATTATTATTATTATTATTATTATTATTATTATTAACCTAAGGCTAGGATCCAACAGGGAAAGCAATGCTCTCACATCAAACACTTTAAGTTGGTCCAAACATTATAAAGACATTGGGAAATACACAAATCATGCCTCCTTTCCCAATAGCTTTACAGTAATAATAATAATAATAACAGGTGACATTGCATCAGGTGGAGGACTCCTGCATCCAAATCACAAACTGATTTGTGTTTTGTGAATCTTAAAAACATTGAGTCCCAAATGACTACTTCTAAATCTCACTGTAAAGACCTGCCAGCCTGACAATACATTTTATAAGAACTTCACTGACAATAAAACAATACATTTTATAAGAACTTCACTTCTTTGTAAAGTCTGAATGGGCTCTACTGCCATCTCTGAAGCCTATTGAGTCATGGATTTATGAAGAAACCTAGAAAAACTGATGCACCATCAAAAATGTCTTGCTAAAGCAGTTCAGCTAGAAGCAGGTGCTAGTCTCATTAGGTAGTGAAAATGACATGGCTTGGAAAATATTAACTTTGAAAGAAAACAATATGGTTTAAGTTTCAGTTAATATAATGTGAGCTCAATATGTTACACCAAGGATGGAGATAAATTGGAAAGCCATGGATTATTCTAAAGATTTATTGCTTAATCATTAGGTCAAGATGGCTTCTCTAAAGCTTATGAGGAGCAAAAAGAGGATACATGTTATTCGTGGACAAAAGAAGAATCCTTTTGAATTAATTATACTGCATTTGACACGTCCAGGTGCAACACAGATTTTCTGCAAAGTTCCTTAGGAGAAAGTAGCTCTTTTTGAGTGCTGTGCACATGATTATAATTGCAAGGAGAGGGAGAGTAGGGACATACCCACCAGCCCTGCCATTGCCATTGCATCCCCTGCTGGCTCCCCCATCATCCACACATTGCTGGGGGGAGCATCTGTAAGAAAGTGTCTGCAGTGATGTAGAATATATTAAAGCCCCAAAGTCTGCATCAGTTAAGCATGTTCTCGTACCAATTCCTATCTCAACAGCTTGTAAGACAATGCATAATTGCTGTGCCAAGTTAAGTTCTATCAGTATTCTAGGTGTGCATCAGGTAGGCATGGTTGGGCACATGCTGAGGGCCCACACCCTAGTAGGGGCCCACTGAAAGAGCTCCCTTGTCTTCCTGCTCCTCTACATCATTGGAACTTCCTTCTTCACCTGCCTCTTGCTCTGGTCCAGAGAATGGTGGTGGCAAGAAGGAGGAGGAGCAGATGCCACTTCCTACTGGCTCTCTGCCGGTCAAGCAAACAAGTGGGAGCAACGATGAGAAAGAGGATGAGGAGCAATAGCAGCTAGTGACAATGGTGGTGATAAGGTAAACTCACTAAGGGAAGGGGGCCATTGAGGGTGTCTTGCCCAAGGGCCCTCAAAAGCCAGGAGCTGGCCCTGGTGTGCATGCCAAAATTCTCATGAAGGGAAGTGCAGGGTCAGGACAGGTTCACTGATGTTGAAATTAACTGCCTGCTGAGTATCGCTGGTGGGAAACAGGTATGTGGGAGCATAGATCTTAGTAGGCAGATGGTACTACAATGTGAGCTCATAGGCATGATGACCCAAGCTGGGGGGGGGGGGAGAAAGAATGTCATGTTACAATGGATTGACATGCACATTGATTTCTCTCCACATCATACTCCCTGCCATGCAAGAGAGGTGCAAATGTGAGAGACGAAATACTCACTTCCAGTCGTATGTCTAGGAATAGGTATAAGAAGCCATTGCTTTTCTCACCAGAAAAACCAGCACATTTCACCCTTTCATACACATGTCTGCAGTGGTGCAGTTTGGGTTGGACCTTGGGGCCACAACAAAGTGTCCCATGGCCCATCCCCCCCGGTATGACCACCCAGAAAGCAGAAGGTGATGAGGGCATCTCAACAGGAGAAGCAAACTCTACTGTATTCTGTTGTCATGCTACTGGTATGATTTAAGCTATTTTAAAATGCAAAATGCTCAGAGGATATTTTTGAAAGCAGGCTTAACAAACAGTTTTGTTGCTCGTATTCTAACATATCAAGAATGTAGAAACAGTTTATAAGCATGGAATGGCAGTTAGAGGGGAGGAAAGAGAAATGTCGTGCGCTTTACAGCTGAGCTAATGCACGTGGCTATCTAATCCCTTTCCCAATAACTCCACTAAAACTACCTAACGGCACCACTGCATGCCTGTCTGTGGGGGTGTCTTCATGATGCCACTTTGGCCGCTCGCTCCCTCAAAACCCTGCAGCATCACAGCTGCGGGTGGGAATGGTAAATCTCGATGGCAGGAGTGAGCGTGGGCTTTCTGGCTGAAAAAGCCACAGCGCCAGTGACCATTCAGCTCATCGAATCCACCCACTGCCACTGCCCTCTGCCTGGCCTTCCTGCACTTCCTGCACCCTACCCTGGGCCTTGATCTGCCCTCAGAACATTCCCATCCTTGACCAGGTCACCACCGACAGTTGAAGGACAGAAGGTGGTGACCTTGGAGCAAAAGGGAAAGCACAGATTGTGTGGTGGTGGGGGGAGCCCATGGCGGCTGCAAGTTGGAGGCTGTGTCACAGAAACAATGCAGCGCCAACTCACAGTCACCATGGGCCACCATGGGCTAAACAGGTCATATAGAACAAGCCCTGTGTTTTGGTAGTGGGCACCACACAGAGAGGCTGATTTTGAACATGCAAATCTATGGTTCCATTCCAATCTGTGGCCAAATTCTGGGACCATGTAAAAGAATTGCAGGAAACAAAGAAGATGAGAGAGGATAGCTAACTTTTGAATGAACTGTAAAGAACTCAGGACAGTAAGCTTCTCTTTCATTTATTTTTCAAGTTTGATATGGCTCCCCAGCCAGTAATGGGAAAATGCTGGGGGCTCTTTGCTCTTGCACGAGCCAAAAACTGTCCAGGAGTTGAGTTGGCTTTCACACGTCTTTTGAATTATATTACAATTACATTACTGAAAGACACTTGAACTTTGGCAGCAGTTCCCTGTTCTGCAAAATTGCTTTTTCCAATACTGCACCAATTTTGATACTTGAAATAGGTGCTTTGAAAATGTGCCTGGGGTGCGCAGTGTGGTTAATGCACAAGGGAAGCGACTCAGAAGCCACTGAATAGCTGCTGCAATGCTGTGCCCACTTTCCTAGGAATGAGCTCTGTTGAATTCAATGGGACTTACTCTTGAGCAGACATGTTTAAGATTGCATTGTTACTTGGGAGTAAGCCATCTTGTGTATGATGCAGATGTTACTTCTGAGTAAGCATGCACAGAATCAGGCTACCAAACTTTCTACTACAACCTGCTGCACAGAATAAAAATGCACTTCATAGCATCCTTTGAAAATAGGTCTGTGCAATTTTATTGGTTTCATAGGCAGGAAAACAAGCAGCCGCTGAGATATAGTGCAGAGGTTGAATAAAAAGAAAAGTTAACGATCTATAAACTTTTATGAGTAACTGAACTTTACTCAGTAGAAACTGACCAGAATTTTTGACTACATCAAAAAGTTATAAAACCCTCAACAATAATGCAACTCCACCTCAGTATCTTAGAGCTAATCAAGTTCAAAATTAATTCTGCATTCACTCACACTAGGACTCCTTCATGAAAACCACATCATTTATTTATTTATTTATTTATTTATGACATTTGTATGCAGCCCCAGAACATAATGTTTCCTGGGCAGCTTGCAATAATTACATATTAAAACCATTTAATACAAAATAGTACATGAAACTATAAAATCAAATACAGAATTAATACAGAAACCGAAATCAAAACTCACAGCAAACCCAGAGTTAAACCACCAATTTAAAAACTGAGAGGCACAGACATGAGTTCTTTGTAACAATACCTGGCTGAACAAAAAGGTATTCACTTGGCACAGGAAAGACCACAAAGATGGTGCCAGACAAACCTCTCATGAGGATGGTCCATAATAAGGGTGTAGCTGATGGCTCCAACTGGATGGGGCCGAGATTCCATTCTGGGGTTTAGTTACACCCAGCTAGAACTCTAAAGGAGATATCCAAGGTGCTGAATCCAATCCCCAAAATGGGTCCAGCGCATTGGATTGCTCCTTTAGACTTCTGGCTTGTTGTAACAAAAAAACAGAATGGAATCCCCACTTCACTGAAATTGGAGCCATCAGCCTCTCCTGGTACTCAGAGCAGGGCCTCTGAAGGAGAGTTTAAGGTATGGGTAAGTAAGTACATATGGAAGGATGCAGTCCTACATAGGGGTGTGCAATGACCCCCCGGATCGGATCGAGACCCGGATCGGGACCTCCAATTTTGTCCCAGATCAGATTGGACAAACTCGGAGAACCCCCCGAACCAGATCGGGTCCGATCCAAAAATCAGACATCCGATTTTTGGATCGGACGTCATTTTCCCCCCAATAGACTTGCATTGGGGGAAAGAAAGCTTTCCCCCAATGCAAGACTATGAGGAAAAAATGGCAGCGGGTGGGTGAGGGGGGCCTAACTCCCTCCTCTCCCCCGGGGCCGTCCCCCGGCCTCAGCAGGTAAACCCCCTCCCCCGCATTCCTTACCCCCCCAGGGCTGCCCGCTTCCATCCGCTGGCGCCCGAGGGCGCCAGCGGATGGAAGCGGACGGCCCCAGGGGGGTAAGCCCCCTCCCCCTCCCCCTGCTTACCTTCCGTGGCCATCCGCTCCCGTCCGCTGTTGGCCGCTACTGCGAGCAGGTTTCGCGGCCTGCCCCTAGGTAGCGCGCCAGCGCGCTACCTAGGGGCAAGCCGCGATGCCTGCTCGCAGTAGCAGCCAGAGGCAGACGGGAGCGGATGGCAACGGAAGGTAAGCAGGCTGCGGGCTGCGGGCCCCCCTCCCCCCTGCTTACCTTCGGGGGACGTCCGCTCCCATCTGCCTCTGGCTGCTACTGCGAGCAGGCTTTGTGGCCTGCTCCTGAGTAGCACGCCAGCGTGCGACCTAGGGGCAGGCCGCAAAGCCTGCTCGCAGTAGCGGCCAGTGGTGGATGAGAGCGGACGGCCACGGAAAGTAAGCGGGCCACGGGCCCCTTCCCCCCTCCCCCTGCTTACCTTTGTGGGACGTCCATTCCCGTCTACCGCTGGATGCTACTGCGAACAGGCTTTGCGGCCTGCTCCTGAGTAGCATGCCGGTGCGCTACCTAGGGGCAGGCCATGAAGCCTGCTCGCAGTAGCGGCCAGCGGTGGACGGGAGCGGACGGCCATGGAAGGTAAGCCCCCTGCCCCCGTTGTCCGCTTCCATTGGCGGGCGCCTGCTGCTGCCCACCGATGGAAGCGGACAGCCCTGCCAGGGAAGCCTCCCCCGCTGTCCGCTTCCAACGGCAGGTGCCCGCTGGCGCCTGTCAATGGAAGCGGCGGCAGGTGCCAGGGGGCGCCTGCCAATCCTCCGATCCATCCGATCTGGATCAGGACCTTTCCAGATCAGATCGGATTGGATCGAACGATCCAGCGGTGAGATCAGAAATCGGTTAATTGTATCCGATTTCCAATGGATCGGATCCGGATCGTGGATCGAACCCGATCCAGTGCACACCCCTAGTCCTACACATGATGTGGAATAAAGTTGTTTTCGAGCTTTAAATTTTAAACCCTAAACATACCCATTGCTTGTGTTGAGCCTGTGAATTTTATTTCCCCTCTGTAGTTAGTAGCACCCCTGAGGGGGGGTGGGGAACAGATTTGCAAAGGTTAATTGGCATGGGAACTGTATTAACACCCCTCTTCCCTCCACTTTGCCCCTGAGCCAAATCACACATACCCCACAGCTGCTGTTAGGAAAAGGAAAATAGGGTATCAGGAGACCTACTTGCAGAACTCTCGTATCACAAGGCATTTGGCCCCCAAACCCCATGGAAGTGAAATGTTAGAAAACCTTGTGTTTCTGTCAGGCAAAGAGAAATTAGTAGTTTTAAAAGGAATATTGCTGTTAAAAAAAAATGAAAAGCCCAGTCAAAATGATGCAATATTAAACATTTAAGAAGAAGGAATGGAATAGGTAATGGTCCATGGTTTTTGTATATTTCAAAGCACCAAGGAGTGGCAAGAAAAGGGGAAATAAGTGCATACTTTAAAACGTATGTGAGGGGAAGGCTCTGATAACATTCATGAGCTAGGCTTACTGTGGTGGAAGTGATAAGTTTGGGGAAGGTAGGAGTGGGGAGCACAGGGGAGGATTTTTGTGTGTGTCTTACTGGCAGAGTAAAAGTTAGAAAGAACGAAAGGGAGAGGGAGATTTGGAAAGGTCATGATGATCTACTGAGCTTTCCCTTTGTAAAAAGTTAACAAGGTCCTTACCAAAGTACAAAATGGAGGCCAAAGTGGGAGGTATCTGTGACCTGAACAGAAAATGTAAAACAATTCAACCTTTAAATATGGGTCACTGGCACACACCTTTCCAAAACCTAGCCAGTAAGTTTAACATCTTGTCATTATATGTTCTTGACTTGTCTCAGCTGCAGTTTAAACACTGCTTGTTTATATGTTGCAGTAGATGTCCAAAACTCTTAAGACTGACAATAGTTCTTATCATCTCTTAGCCAGAGGGAAACACACACAAACACATAACCTTCCATTTATGTATAAGGGCTTCGCTAAATGAACAATTTATAGCATGCTTGTGACTGGCCACTCACGGAAGTTTGTGGGTCAATTACATGATGTCAGAAATGTCTTCCGCTGTTTTCCCTGGTAGTCTCATTTTTAAAAAACACAGAGATAATGGAGTATCTAATTAATTGCAGGATTTATTCCACCATTAGTATTCCCTTTTCAAGTCAAAATCATGTGGCCACTGTCTGAAGGTGCCAGTAGTGAACGTGAAAAGAATTGAGACCTGGTGAAGATGTGTGTGTGTGTGTGTGTGGGGGGGGGTGTAATTGGAGCACTAAATCTCAAGGCCAAGTAGGTGTTTTTGGCAAGGCTAATGTCTAACTTCATCCTCATTTTTATCATATAAAAGTCAATGATATTTACTTTAGCAATTTGGTAAGTATCCAAAAGACATATCCTGACACAAGTGTTTTCTAACATTTACTGCAAATCTCAAGGGGCCCCAACAACCTTCCAGAATTTATCAGTTTCACCAGTAATCAATCCTGTTGTATCACAGTTTGAAGCAGCAAAGAGTTCCAAAGATAAACTTCACAATGATGGGCAAGCACTCTTTATTTATGTTTTAAAGTATACATGACAAGTACATTGAGAAACCTCTTGCGCTGGTCTTATGGCACAGAATAAACAAATTTTCTTTGTTTTCCTGTTTAATTCTTTTCCCTTTATGTTTTTTATGTCCTTACTATTTTCCTCATAATAGGTCAACAAAATTCTCACAAGCACTGAAAGTGAACATCTGCCCTAAAGCTCAGAGGGATGTCTTTAAATGGAATTTTGAGTTATTCTTAATGGTTCTGTCCTGGCAAGATGTTGCTCCAGGAATGCCACTGGTAAAAATTAAATAGTTTACGTCTCATTTTGCTCTGGCAGCAAAATAATTGCAACAAGTATTTTGTATGGTCAACGTTTCTATGACTTTAATGACAAAGAGACCAAACCTGTTCAACTCGTTTTATAGTAAACCTTCCTAGGAGAAGGAAACCATTCACCCCTGCTCTGTAATTTGGTTGGGTAGCAGCAGTGCACCTGTAAGGCATATGTGAATGTCTATAACCCACATATGTTCACTTGAAAAGACACCATCAAGTTATTTCAGATCTTTTGTTCTTTAATCTCTACTATGCAATACCCCCTTTGGAAGGTTAAAAATTCTTTTCCGTATTCATTTTCCTTCCTTTTCTTTCTATTGAGATGCTTTCAAAGGAAAGTAAAATTCACAAATCCTTAAAATAAATCAAATTTTCAAAATAAATGAAATCTCCAAATGGTTAAATTAGCAAATGTTCCCAAATCTCTTTGTTGAGATTTCGTCAGGTGAAAAATAAAATTAACACCTAGGTTTGTCCAACAATACACAAGCGATTCCTACCTCACTCTCTCCCCATAGCACAGCCATACAGTTACGCTGCTATTCCACCCCCCCCCCACCCTCCCACCCCCAATTCAAACTGCTGGGAGAGAACTGGATTTTCCCAGCAAGGTATAGTTGTGAGATTTTGAGGAGAGGCCTGGTTTTCAATGAGCAATTAAGACCCATTAGCTTAATAAAAGCTCTGCTCCTTGTGAAGGTGAAACCTGCTGTAATTGGATTGTTGAGATGGATCAACATGGCAGGATGCATTCTTGGCCTCTTGTGGGGGCATGGCAATGGGGTTTGTCATGGTGAACACCCGTACTTTGAAAATGTATCATTACATCACTCTTGGTCTTACATGGCAAATGTCTATGACCCAGAGTTTGATCCAAGTACAAGACCTACTGAGATGTGGCTGTGGCAGTGCTAGTCACTTGTCTTTTCTAGTTCCAGGGGCACAGACAAGAAGGAAAGGGGGGACAGCAAGAAGATCAACCTGTATTGAGAGAATGGCTCATCAAATGGCAAGTGTGCATTACCACGCATACACTGAAAGAATAGACACATATTTGTAAACACACTGGTGCATATTATGGGCATGCACCAAGGAACCCCCGATTGGCTTAAACAAAGCAAGAGTGGAAGAGAGGGGGGAAATCTGGCTGTCTATAGGGTTTCAACATAAGTCAGCTTTTCTCCTTCCCCCACTATTTTTGTTTGCCATCTAGCCTGATGAAGTGCTATGGAGATCTCAAAAGTTTCCGTGCTGTTTTGAGACATTTTGGTTGGTCTAATCAAGTTGTTGCCTTAATGTGGATTTTAGAATTTTTCGAATGGCAAATACTGCTACCTTTGCTTTGGCATGAGTCCATGGCATTTGTACAAAGACACGTACCTACGTCTCACTTACTGCTACTTATTGTTTGCTCGCTTAGTTTTGAGAAAGGATCAGAGCCAGAGAAGGAGATGGTGGACATATGAGAGCAACACCTGTCCTTGTAGGATTTACTAAGGACAATGCCAGAGGATTGGGCAACACACCTTTGCAATAATGTTTACAGACTTGCAGGGGCTGGGGGCAGACAGAGCTCCTTTAATCCTCTTACAGCCGCATCGAGTATAATTTCCTCTTTCTAATTTTAGAAATAAATATGGAACAGCCACTGTAATAAGCGCTACATCATGAGAACAAAACAAAACAAAACACCCTAATAAATTGGAATATATGATGTAATGGAAATGGACAAAACAAATACTGCAAATCTCCTACACACCTGTACACATGGCTATGAGCACAGAGGAGGAGATTCGATCGTGGTTCTTCCCTTCCCCCACGTAAGAGCAACCCTCCTTTTAAAAATCAGTTGTAAAACTAAGGCTTTGCTGGGCAGAAATGCATTACGTGTCTTACGTGATATCAATAGGGGCCAACCACACCTGTACACCTACAGAATTGGCCTTCAATGCCCCAAGGAAAGTGGAATTAGGTTTTTGAGACACAGGCAACCCCCAATGAATATACTGTACAGCAGATAATGAGAGAGCTCTACTCTCCCAAACTCATGATTCTGAAAGTGTTAACATCTGGACTAGGTATCATTTCTAAAAACAAAACAAAACACACTACCATTTAAAACCTAATGACAAGTTCATTTGTGGCAAGCAGTGGAAATATGCCAGTTCAACAGGATGCTACAGTCCAGTGTGTCCAAGACAGAGAACACTGGGTGAGGCTCCACAGATCTCCAGGGGCAGGGAGCATATTAGTCAGTGGGCAAGGTCTTCTGTTTTCTATTTTTGTGCAGTGCTTAGTCCATGAATAATAATAATAATAATAATAATAATAATAATAAATATTAATAATAATATGATTATGATAATGATTGTGGTGAGATTTTGATTTTAAGATATACAAAGCCAACATTATGGTGGGTAGTACACATATGTGGAGGGAGGGTTATTTGCAAGAAATGCATTGCAAGATAAGTAATGCACCCTCCTCCCCTCTGATCGTTTTGATGAGGGCTGCTGCCCCCCTGCCCCCCACCCTGGTATTGGGGTAGAGGTCACTGCAGTAGTGCTCCAATTGTGGGGTCTATTATTACCCTATTTGAGAAAATGACACCACTCACTTATATGGGACTAACTCTTGATCTTTTGGGTTTGGAGACTAACATCAGTGGTGGCTGGCAGCTCTTACTTCAGTGGGACTGTGAATGCACCCTGGGTTTCAGTCAGAACCAATCGGAATTCTAAAGGAGCTATTCAAAGTGTTCAACCCTATCCCCCAAATGGGTTTAGCACACTGTATAGTTCCTTCAGAGTTCTGACTGGTTCTGACAAAAGTAGAGAAGGGGGGGGGGGAGGGAAACACCACAATGCAGATGCGAACAGTGAGACAAGCTCTGGTGTTGAAAAAATTCTTATCTTTAATACAAAAATGTTTTCTTCAATACACCCTATGTGTTTTGGATAGGGTGTATTGGGACTAATACGCTTATATACAAATTATTAACATTGTACGTTGTAATTACCAAACATACTCCCACAGAACAAAAAAAAAAATAGACTGACTTGAAGTAACACGAGCTGTCAAAATATACAACAAAGAATAAAGAATAAAGAATCCTTGGCTTTTTCGGGCGCCCCCACTGAGATCTGCGTTATCTAGAAAACTCCTATTCCTGCTGAACTGTAGAAACCAGCTGATAAGCTGTTAGAACTAATTTGAGAGCAGTCCAGAGCTGCGATTGTATTGGATCTTGAAGATCCTGCTTGCACTTCGTTGTAGCTGCTCCTATTCTTGAAGTGCATTAATCACCTACTAACTGACCATTAGATGTTTTTCTCATGAATCCTGTTTCATTATCTGTACATAGCAAACTCTAAAGAGTCATTCAGTCCCCTAGGTGCCAGACATTTCAAGGATAAAATCCAAAAAAGTTCTCTCATGCTGAGTGTTGTCTAGGGTGACCATATTTGGGAGACCAAAAAAGAGGACAAGCTGGGAGGGTGGGTGGGAAAGCAGCTTTCTTGGGCCTCTGGAAAGTGCGTCATTCCCCCTGCCTCCTTAAAGGCCCCAATTGGAGCAGAGGACGGGAAAGTGTGGCAATCCTGCCTCCACTGCTCCAATCGGGGGCTTTTCTATAATGTCTGGGAATGATACACTTTCCCCTTTAAGGCTGTGATTGGAGCAATGGGAGGGAAATGACCCACCTCCAGAAAGCACATCATTCCCTCCCACCATGCTAACGGCAGCCTTAAAGGGGAAAGCGTGTCTTTCCAGGACATTGTAGAAAATTACCGAAAATCCCCCCTGACACCCAGGATAGAAGAAAAACCAGGACAAATCCGGGGAAATCCTGACAGTTGGTCACCCTAGACTGTTGTCCCATTTCCTTTCACCTTTTTGATAGCCCAAAACATGGATTCAGGTTCATGTTTCTTATCCAAAAAGTGTTTAACCAGAGGAGCCCCTACTTTCTGTTGTCTCAGGTAATAAAGATGTTTGCCACTCCTTATTTTTAATGGTCTAGACATTTTCCCTATGTAGATCTTGTTGCAGGGGCAGGTAATGATGAAAATAACCCCTGCAGTATTACAACTAAGAAAATCTTCAATTTGTATAGATTTTCTGTTGTCAGGATGAGCAAAAGATTGTAATTTTTGTTGTAAATTTACAGTACACACTTTTTTTTGTAAATTTACTGTACATACATCGGCCACATGGATGGTGTCCTTGGGGCCTGGGTAAATTTAGTACAGTGGACTGAAATGTAGTTTTACTATATCTTGTGTGATCTGTATGTATTAGCCAATCTTTTAGATTTTTTGTCACCAAAAAATGACAAAAATTACATTCCAGTCACCAAAAAATTATAAACACACATACACTCAATTTGACATTTACTTCAAGACTTGCCAGGCTTAACAACGAGGCCCGTGCTGACATTCAAGAGAACAATAACCCAGAACATATTCACAGCCCCACGGAAATAGGAGCCACCAGCCTCCACTGACTAACCTGCGCCCTGCCCCTGGAGATTCCAGGCATTGAGAACTGAGCTTGCTCCATCATCTTTTCTTTTTCTTTTTCTTTTTTTTAAAGGCACAAAAGGACAGGAGAGTCAGAGGGAAAAGGGAAAGCTTTGCACCAGAGGAGAAGCATAAAAGAATAAGAATTACTAACCTAACTTACTATTCCTAAGTACTAACCTAGGAATAGTAAGAAAGAGAAGTCAAATAGACTGAGAAGAGCATGATAGAAAAATGAGTTTTAAATCATTCCTTCTAGTAATACATACAGGAGACCAGATGAATTATACATCTTCAGTCACCAAAAGTTAAGATTGTATGTTCCACACCCCGAGAGGGGCTCCTAACTGACAAGGAGAAAAAGTATCCATATCTGTAGAAATTTTGTTTTTTTTTAATAAGTCAGAATGGTATAAAGGGTAGGACAGCTTCAGGCTTTTACTAGATTAGGGGCTTCTTTCTTTCTTTCTTTTTTACATCTGATACTATTTTAAGGTTATTATTAGGGATGTGTATTGTATTGTTGAAATGTACGATAACGATACGATAAGGTCGTTATCATGCATGTGTTTAACAATGATGATACAATAGAAAAACCTACGATAATCATGAGAGACGATAATTTTTGGGCGATTTTATTATTTTATCAGACTGCCATAGAAATATACCTATAACTTCTGTATTTTAAAAGTTAGAGGCTTGAAACTTGGTCACAGTGCTTATGGGGTATGCCTAAGTATGTGTATGAAATTTGAGATCGATCCCTCCAACCCTTGATTTTATATGAATTTATTAAAGATCATTTCAGTTCTGACAGATCAGAATGACAGCTTGCCACGTGCGTTCATTCAGACCTGTCAGAACGGAAATGATCTTTTAAAAATTCATATAAAATCGAGGGTTGGAGGGATCGATCTCAAATTTCATACACATACTTAGGCATACCCCATAAGCACTGTTACCAAGTTTCAAGCCTCTAACTTTTAAAATACAGAAGTTATAGGCATTTTTCTTTAAAAAATAGGGCTGCAAAAATCATTTTTTCACAATAATTATCGTGAAGACGATACGGTTCACCTACGATATGAATGAAGATGATAAGTTTTTTGGTCTGAAATGACGATAACGATAAACGATGATATTTTTTGGCATGCACACCCCTAGTTATTATGTCTGGAGATAATAAATACCCCAACAAATATCTATAAATGCTAAAACATCTCTTTTAACTAAAAGAACACAATCTATGCCACTTTAATAATCTAGTGAAACAAAGATACTTCCCAGGTTATAAAGTGGACATCAGCTGCATCAATCAGCCCCAGGCAGCATGGACAATAATCGGGAATGCTGAGAGTTATAGTCCAAAACATCTAAAAGGCACCAGGTTGGGAAAAACTGGTACAAAGTAATTGATCAGGAATGGTTCGTATTTCCTTGTTTCATTGTGTCCTGGCACTTACTGAACACCTGCTTTGTTGATACCCTTTTTGTGTTTTCTTCTGCCATCTGCTGTATCTTAGTAGTACTGTGGGTCAGCTAATTATGATGCAAAGGCTACTCTTAAAATAAACACTGTGAAGATCTGCTTATTGCTACAGCTCTCCAATCACATCACGCCTGCAGCATTATGAGACTCTTGGGTCAGCAGCACCCAGGACTGGGTTCAGCATCTAGAGGTTATTTGCCTTCATTGATATACATAGTTGTGGCTCACACCCGGAGCCAGGAAAATCAGAGGCCCCAGTTTGGATCGCTAGATAGCTATTTTCCTCCCATCCCCTCACATATACACCTGAAATATGGCTAAATAAAATAACAGCATTTATTATGTGGAAAAACATGATTGTCAGGGTTTATTAAAGGTTATGTTTAATACAGTTTGATTATCTGTCTGTCTAGATATTGATATTGATATAGATAGGAGAAATATATTGTTTTAATTGGCTATAATGATGGCAGAACTTCACCATGATAGGTTTCTTTCTTGACATGGGATCGGACAGTCCTAGAGGAGGCGGCTATCAATGGCTACTAGTCCTGATGCTTATATGCTACCTCTAGTTCTTCTTCGTGGTCTCTGTGCATCACACACTATGGGCTCGTGCCGGTGCCGAGCCTCACTTCGGAACTTCTAAAAGCTTAGAAACTATTGGCGGGAACCCCTCCCCCACTGTCCTATCGCGCATGCCTGGGTTCCCGCCTACCTCAGTTCTTTTTCGACCGCCTTGCTGGTTGCCTCACTAAGGACTTCTCTAATCCGTTAGTTGCTTAGATTGTTATTATTATTATCACCTTACCTTCCTTTCTCTCTGCTTTCTTCTTATTCTTCCTCTCTAACTTTCCTGTAGCTCTTAATTCGTCTTTCCTAAAAAAAAAAATAAAAAAAAATTTAATTATATTATTATTATTATTATTATTATTATTATTATACTTTATCTTATTGTATATATTATATAGTGTTGTAGTCGCAACCTCGCCTTTAGGGCGCTGGATTGCGGGGGTCCTGAGGGGACGCAACCGCTAACCCCCCCCTCCCCTTCCCCAGTTGCCCCTGAATTTTTCCCGCCTCGGGACATCTCAAGATGGCGTCGCTGTTTAAGAACTGCTCGGGCTGTAAGGCCAAGCTCACGCTGTCCGACGGTCACGCAAAATGCCTCCTCTGCTTGGGAGAATCCCATATTGTGGATACATGCCCGCACTGCCTGAACTTTTCCAGGCAAACGCGGAAGAATAGAGCGAACAAGCTCCGGGCGATGCTCTGGAAAAAGGCTTTAGAAACCGTCGACATACCAGCCCCGGTACCGGGCTCGGTACCGAGGGAAACGCCGACTCATTCGCGTTCGATCCCGGCGGAGGCAAGTTCCCGCCCTAAGAAGTCGAAGCCCTCCCTTCCCACGGACGTGGGCAAGGTGAAGCGGCCTAAGAAGGATCCGAAGACCGGGGAAAGCAAAGGATCCTCAAAGAAGGAGAAGAGGAAAGCGCCTTCGGAGTCGAAGCACCCGGCACCGACAGCCCAGGCACCGAAGAAACTCAAACATACGCCGAAAGCATCTTCGGTCCCGACGACTTCACCGGTACCGATGAGTGGGCGGATGCACTCACCACCGGCATCGGTATCGATACCGATTGCCTGGCCCTTGACACCGACGACGCCGGTACCGGCCCGCGTAGTTTTGCAATCTTCGGTACCGAAAGCACGTAAGCCATCAGCATCGAAGGAGGACTCCCTACTGCATCATCCCGCCGCGTCACTCTACCAGGGGTCACATCTTGGCTCGGAAGTGGGAGACCTTGCTTTTGATCCTCTTTCAGCGGAGTCACCATTGCGCTCTCCATCGCCGTTTCCGACTACGGAACCCCACCAGTACACACCGTTACGGGAAGACGAGTGGGACCGGGGCTCCTCACGCTCGGTACGCTCGTGGGCCGCACAGGCACCATACCTTCATAGGAAACCGTTGTACGATCAGTACACAGGGAGGAGGCTTGATGGAGAGGAGCCGACTTTTGTGCCGCCCCTGCCGCCCAGATGCCCACCGTCAGCTACTGTTTCGGCTCCAGAACAGATTGAGCACCCGCCAGATCCAGCCCTTCCACCTCTGGGAGCCATGGAAATTAGGGCACCACGATCGCCGACGGACGAGGATTACGTGTCGGATTCTTCTGACGTATCAGACAGTGCACTGCTGACCTCACCAGCTCCACCAGATGAAGTGGGTACTGACAAGCGGGCCTCGCCGTCAGTAGAAGTGGTCTCGTTTCTCGACCAAATGCAGCGGCTGGCACAGTCGTTAGGAATCGAAGTTCCTGACTCCGACAACCCAGAAACCGACATCGCGTATGATGTAATGTACGGGGAATCAAGTTCGCCATTAGCGATGCCTCTCCTGCCTACACTACGGCGCACGCTGAGGGATTCGTGGCAGTCACCGGCCACTACAGGTCCAGTGTCCAAGCGGGTGGATGCTCTCTACAAACTTCAAGAGAAGGACGCTGGGTTCCTGATGCAACATCCCAAGCCGAACTCGGTGATAGTGGAGTCGTCGCAGGGCCGCTCCACAAGGTCACAAACAACACCAATTGACAAAGAGGGCAGAAAGTTAGATGCGTTTGGCAGAAGGGTTTACTCGTCGGCTGCGTTAGCAGTAAAAATCGCAAACTATCAGGCCCTCATGGCCAGATATCACTTGTTTATTTGGGACAAGGTGGTGACTTTACATAACCATCTCCCTGATGATATCAGACCTGCGGCGCAGGTCTTCCATCAGGAGGCCGTCGCCCTCGCTAGACAAGAGCTCAGTTCGGCCCGGCACTTGACGGACTGCCTGGCAAAGTCAATGGTGGCATCGGTGGCTTTGCGCAGACATGCGTGGTTGCGCTCCTCAAGTTTACCACAGGAGTCAAAATCACGCATAGAAGATCTTCCGTTCGACGGAGAAGGGCTTTTCAATGCTAACACGGACACACAGATGGACACTATACAAAAGGCGCGTGTCACTGCCAAGAAGATGGGATTCTACCAACAAGCACCGTCTTCAGCATACCGGCCGCGACGCTGGCCGCGACAACAATTCTACCCGCAGCGCCAGACTCCGTTCAGGCACCAACAACAACAACAGCAACACACCCGGTTCCAATCTTCGTACCAACAATTCCGTCCGCAACGGCAGTTCTCCCAAAATAGGAACAGACAGCATCGTACTAGACCAGACCCCAGCCCCAAGCAACGTCTTTGACTTGGCCCCGGTCCCATTTCAGTTGCCCCTACGCTTCCACAGCAGACTGCGCCCATTCTACAACGCATGGACCCGCATTACTACGGACAGATGGGTCCGGCAGATCATCCTTCGGGGGTACTGTATAGACTTTGCAAGTTCCCCACCAACGGGAACGCTGAAGTTCACTCCCTCTTCGGCAGTCTTGCAACGGGAGGTGTCGACTCTGCTCCAGAAGGGTGCGATAACAAGGGTGCACATCTCGGACAGGGGCAAAGGGTTCTACTCCCGGTACTTTACAGTCCCGAAGAAGGATGGTGGGTTAAGGCCCATTCTGGATCTGAGACTGTTAAACGAATTTCTGTCGACCATCAAGTTCAGAATGATAACCTTAGGCGCAGTCCTTCCATTACTCCGGCGAAATGCGTGGTTCACCCTTGTGGATCTAAAAGATGCCTACTTCCATATCCCCATCTACCAACCCCACCAACGGTTTCTAAGATTCATCATAGGCGCGGAGATATTTCAGTTCATCGTCCTACCATTCGGGCTCAAGTCTGCTCCCAGAGTGTTCACCAAATGCATGGCAGCGGTATGCGCTTATCTGTGCTCGCGAGGAGTAGAACTGTACCCATACTTGGACGATTGGCTGATTGTCTCCACATCCCGATCGCAGGCAAACATAGACGTCACGACGGTTACAACCTTACTGAATTCATTAGGCCTCGTGGTGAACATGGAGAAATCCATTTTACAACCAACACAGACAATTCAGTTTGTGGGCGCACTCCTCGACTCAAAACGTGGAAGAGCGTTCCTTCCCCAGGAAAGACGCATCAGAATCCACAGAATGGCTCAAAAGGTTATGGACACACGTTCTCACAAGGTCATTACCCTTCAAAAACTATTGGGACTTATGGCATCAACAGTTCATGTCGTGCGGTGGGCCCGCCTCAGGATGCGGCCTCTACAGACATTTCTCCTCACAGTATTCGATCCTCTACGCCAACAGAACACGATGAGGGTGCTTACCCCCGACCGGTTACAGCAGTCGCTTCGCTGGTGGACCATCCCGGAGAATCTGCAAATAGGTCTTCCCTTTCTGGACGCGCCCCCATCCATGTCAATAACGTCGGACGCTTCGCTGCTGGGTTGGGGAGCGCATTGCGGTCATCTGACGGCGCAAGGGGAGTGGTCCTCCACGGAGAGGAAGCACCACATCAATTTCTTGGAGCTACTCGCAGTTCAGAATGCCCTGCTAGCCTTCCAGAACTATGTGTCATACCACCACCTTCAAATTGTGTCGGACAATATGTCAGTGGTCTGGTACGTAAACAAGCAGGGCGGAACTCGGTCCAAGAAGCTACTAGAGCTAACACTACACATCTTCGATTGGGCTATCTCCCGGGGGATCAGATTATCTGCTGTCCATATAGCAGGCACAGACAACACACGAGCGGACGATCTCAGCCGACAATTTTCGAGTTCTCACGAGTGGGCACTCTCAGCACGCGCAATCTCGATTCTATTCGGTCGATGGGGAACCCCGACCCTGGATGTGTTCGCCTCTGCGGACAATGCTGTGTGCAGAGATTATTGCTCCAGGGCAGGAAATGGACAGGACTCCCTTGGGGACGCTCTCAACACGCCCTGGGGGCCAGGCCTTGTTTATGCCTTCCCGCCCTTCCCACTAATTGCCAGGGTAGTGGCGATTCTACAGCAGGGGGAGACGGACGTCATACTAGTCACCCCATGGTGGCCGAGACAAGCCTGGTTCTCCCCTCTCCTTCGTCTAGCAGACAGGGAATTTCTCCGCCTACCAAAGACAGCCGATCTCATCACAATGGACAGGGGTCGCATACGCCATCCGAACCTAACAAAGCTGAATCTGACGGCGTGGCGCATCCGACGCGGTGGCTTCACCTAGGTTTACCACTACCTGTACAAACCATCCTAAGAGAAGCCATAAGGCCATCCACCCGGATATCGTATGCCAGGAAGTGGAGCAAATTTGTCGCTTACGCTAGACAAAACAGCGTAACCCCACGTTCCTGTGACATTGGGCTAATCCTCTCGTTTTTAGTGACTCTCCACGAGGCAGGGTTGCAACAAACGTCTATAAGGGTCTATCTGGCAGCCATCTCATCTAGCCATGATCTTATTCAAGGATACTCTGTTTTTTCCCATCCGCTCTCTAAGCGTTTCCTGAAAGGCCTCCGAAACCTTCGACCACCATCACGATCCCTGGTTCCACAGTGGAGTTTGTCGGTCGTCTTAGCTGCTTTAACAGACAAACCGTTCGAGCCTTTGGCAACGGTGGACTTGCGGCTACTGACTTTGAAGGTGGCGTTCCTTGTGGCCATCACCTCGGCGAGGTGTGCATCAGAACTCTGTGCACTGATGCTGGATCCGCCTTATACACAGTTTTTCAGAGACAAGGTCGTTCTTAGGCCGGGTCCTCACTTCAAACCTAAGGTGCTCTCACGATTTCACGTAAGTCAGGACATCGTCCTCCCTACCTTCTTTCAAGACGCCTCGGATACCATCGGGTCAAAATTGCACTCTCTCGACGTTAGGCGTGCGCTGGCTTTTTACAAGGAAAGGACTTGTATTTTGCGTAAATCCAAGAGTCTGTTCATTTGCTATGGCGGAAAGTTGAAGGGACAAGCGGTGTCAGCACAGCGTTTTGCCAAATGGGTTGTACGTGCTATTTCGCTCAGCTATGAATTAGCGAAGAGAGACATCCCAACGGGACTGAGATCGCACTCCACAAGAGCAATGGCGACATCTACAGCTCTTGACAAGGGTGTTTCCATCCCAGATCTATGTAAGGCCGCCACGTGGTCGACAGCCTCCACGTTCGTGCGTCATTACAAGCTGGATGTCCGGGCAAGGAACGATGCTACCTTCGGCCGAGCGGTCTTGTCATCCATCCTACAATGAAGTCCAGTCAGCAAGTCTACCCTCCGCCGGTAAGTGTTTGCTGGTTACTCGCCCATAGTGTGTGATGCACAGAGACCACGAAGAAGAAATGCAAGTTGCTTACCTGTAACTGTAGTTCTTCGAGTGGTCATCTGTGCAGTCACACAACCCTCCCACCGTCCCCTCTAGACTTCGCTTTTAGAGGTCTACGAGTGACATCGCCATGCCACTATTCTGTTCTTGTTAAGTAGTTTTTTCTGTAAGACTACCTCGGTATTGGGCCGTTTAGGCGGTCTCATGGAACTGAGGTAGGCGGGAACCCAGGCATGCGCGATAGGACGGTGGGGGAGGGGTTCCCGCCAATAGTTTCTAAGCTTTTAGAAGTTCCGAAGTGAGGCTCGGCACCGGCATGAGCCCATAGTGTGTGACTGCACAGATGACCACTCGAAGAACTACAGTTACAGGTAAGCAACTTGCATTATCAGAGGCAGGTTGTCTGTGTACACCAGTTGCTGGGGGACATGGGTGTGTGTGGGGGCACTGTTGTACTCATATCCTGCTTGTGGGTTTCCCATCGACAGCTGATCGGCCACTGTGTGAACAGAGTGCTGGACTAATGGTTGCTTGGTTTGATCCAGCATGGCTCTTCTTGTGTATTAATGGTCTATAGGCACTTGTCAGTTGGAGGGAGAGAGGAGTCAGGACAATTGGAAACTGGGACTTGAAGGAATGAGCAGGGAATGAGGTCTCTGTGTATCCTACTTTAATTATGGACATGGCGTTGTGAGAGTAATAAATGTTGTTTTTGTTATTTAAAAGGAAAATTACACACATTGTTACACAAGCAGTGTGGTTTGGATGAAGTCCCTTCACATGTGATCATTAGAGCTGACCGCTTCCTCAGCACTTTGGTATAATTGAAGGTACAGGGGAGCAGAAGAAAATTTGTCCAGTGCTGGCAGTGGGCTGGGAATACCAGCAACAGACCTCTCACACGAAGGGTTATATGTGGTGGTACTGGTGGGATTTGATTTAAATGACAGCATCGCTTGCTGGAATAAGGCAAGGATTTGTGTCTCAACAAACCTTGCAAGGTGGCATCTGAAAGTCACCGAGCAGAGCGGGGTTCACATTTTTATCAGATGTTTGCATAGGGACAGACTAGAGTAGAGCCATGGCAGCAGGAATTGCACAAATGAATAATGGAGAACTTATTGGCCTGTGTTAAGCCTTAAGAGTCCCAGGAGAGGGCCTAGGTGTTACAGGACTGAGACAAACACTGGAAGAGGCTATGATAGTAAAGGAGCCCAGTGTTTCTGGGACATTTGATCAGATGTTGGGAGAACAGAACTGTTTGAGTGAGAAAGAACTTTTGGAATGGCAAAGCTGCACAACCTGGAGAAGAAACAGTTGAAGGTGGAATTGGGGGACAGGAAAGCACAGCACAAGTTGGAAGAGGAGCAGATGAAACATAAGATGAAGGCAATTAAATTAAAGTTGCTACAGATGATGACTCTCAAGGATTTCATTCTTTTTGTTTTCAGCAATGACTCACAAGTGTTTTAGAGGATCATCAGATGGTGGGGGGGATCACGGTTCCCTACTGTTGCTTCTCCCCCCCGCTTCTGTCACATAATACTCCCTCTTTCTTTATGGAGAAGAAAGAGGAAGCAAACAATGACCATGTGGCCCATTCAGTGGGCATTTTTATTACGCCGCTTTTCCTGCATACAGCAGGAGATCGTGTCAAGTTTTGCTTCTAAACATAAATCGGATTTACTGGGGTCTTATTTTGTGACTGAAAGAAGTCCAGAAGGAGCAGGAGATGCATGGGAGGCAGACATCATCATCAAAAGGACCCGCGAAAACCCGTGATTGGGCAAGGGTACGATAAAATGCTCATCTGATGACACTCATACTCTAACTTCTAGAGAGCAGCACAGAAGTGACGCCTATCAGAAAAAGACTATGTGAAATCTATCCCAAACCAGGCCAAGAGGGGACTTGCTTGAACATATAACAGTATGCCTCAAGGGGGTGCTGTTACTTATGTTGAATATAAATAAGCTGACTTCAAAAGATTCAGGTTAGGGCATCATGTTTTTAAAAAGAAGTTCAGAGCCTTACAACCCCAACAGAAGAGAAATATTATGTGGGGTTTGGGATTTCAGTTAGTGGATATATTGAAGAAATGGGCTGAGGGAACTAAAACAAAATACTTGGGGGAAAATGTTTTGATTTGCTGGGGTTAGACCCATTTTATTACTAGGTTAGCAGCGAAATTAAGTTATGACTCAAAGATAGGACTCCTAGGAATATATCTGAGGGAGCAGAACTGGCTGACTAATTAGTATCCAATTGGGAAGGCTTTATAAGGATGCCTTGCATATTTGAAAGAAGAAATAAATGTATGCAGAATGTGGGGAGGAGAAACTCTTTCCTATAGATGGAAACCTGTACCAAAAGGGTGCCTGAAAACGGAAGCACTGGTTCATGGTTTACTAATATAAGAATCAGAAATCAATAGGAAACATTATTTTGGGTAATTTGTAATCTTGAAAAGGAATCCGCAAAGAAGGATGCCCTGATTGCAAAGTTTGTAATGTCTGCAAATGCCATTCCTGCTTTTGCATAGTATTTTTCAATGGTGTACTGAGCTCAGCTCATCAAAATGCTTGATTCTTTCTTCATTTGCTTTCCTCCTCCAAAACTCACAAATTGATTACAATTCCCTCAACAGATGTGCAACTTTCCATATCCATTTTCATGCATTCCTCACAAAGAGATGATTTGCAAAGGACCACATTGGCATGGGTTAATTTCTAGCACTCCTGGGCTTAAAACTCTTACTGCCTGTAACTAAGCCTTAAGTCAAATTTTGGCCCATTTTATACATCAAAAAAGGTAACATTGACAAACATGTGGGGGAGCATTTCAGCCTTCCAGATCATTTGGTAACAGTCCTCAAAGATGCTGTCTTGGAACAGAAAACCCTTAGAGACACAATTCAGCATCAGACCTCAGAGTTGACATTTGTTGCTAAATTTAACATCTTGGAACTTGGCTTGAACCAATCATCTGAATGGCTTAGTCATTACAGTCTGTAGAATCCGAGTCCCATCTTGTAGTTTACTGTAATATTGTAGATGTCACTTTAAATTGAAACAGAATGTTTGCTTTCCACATCTGCCTGTAACTGACTTTTCCATCTCGTTTCTATCCATTCCTGATGAAGTGGGTTTACCCCACGAAAGCTCATGCCTTAATAATAAAACACTGTTAGTCTTTAAGGTGCCGCAGACTCTTTATTTTCACACCATAGACTAACACAGCTGCTACTTTTGAACCTCTGCTGCATATACTCCGAGGCATTCTCTTCATGATACTGCACACACACAGTCCAGGCCTGATGCTTGGCATTCAAAACAGATTCTAGGGCTCCAGCCTCATTCAGCTAAGGACCTGTGTGTTTGCCAATAGTATTCATTTGTTCCATTCTATTGTGTTCTTTTTTTTTCTTGTCAGGCCATGTACTAGGATGAAACATCCTCAGTCAGCTGCTGGGCCACGCTTCTCATGCCACGGCAGGCCTTCAGGTTCTCATGGTCTCCTTGGCCCTCCAATTGTGGGCTTATGGCAGTGGCTGATTAAAATTTGCAATGATGCCTTGAAAATTTAAATTCAAATTTAATTTTTTTAAATTTTAAATGATGCCATTTTAAATTTCCCACAATGCTTGGAGTGCCTGATGTAGCACTGCATTATGGAACATTGAAATTGCAAGCAGCTTCCCAGACTTAGCTGTTGCAGGGTAAGGCCATGGCCAGGGGAGAGAGTGAGTGAGCAAGTGAAAGGATGGGGGCCTGTGATGCAGAAAGAGGCCCACAAGAGTAGGGTGACCAGATAAATTCCAGGTCAAAGCTCATGTAACTTTAACAGTTGTAGAGAAAAGGGAATTTCAGCCAGTGTCATTTGTATACAATTAGTTCCTGGTGAAATCCTCTCTTCATCACAACTGTTAAAATTGCAGGGGCCCTGCCTTCTTTTGTATATGGTCACTCTAGTATAATGCATGCACCTTTAACTGTTGTGATGAAGAGGGAATTTCACCAGGGACTAATTGCATACAAATGACACTGGCTGAAATTCCCTTTTCTCTACAACTGTTAAAGTTACAGGAGCCCTGACCTGGATTTTATCTGGTCAGCCTACACAAGAGGGAATTTGCCAGACATATCCACCTACCCAAGCCCCCACCTTTTGGACATATTAATTTTACTCAAATTCTAATTTCCTCATGAGATTTTTCCCACTATCCCATCCACTTTGAAATGCTTCCCTCCACCACACTCCAAGGCGATTGCTATTTCTCTATGTGTGCTTTTGTTCTCTCAAATATATCCTCCACTGAGGAGCAAGCTCTATGTTCGGATCCCCCATGATCAGCACTTTCCCGTTCCAGTTAGCATGCTTTTCAGAGGTTTGAGAATGAATGTGGGTTACAGAGCGTGTAGTATATTTATGAGAGATTTTGATTGTGATAAAATTTTTCCATCAAGTGCCTTAACTTTCTACTTTCACCACAATAGTTTAGTTAAGTGGAAACCAGACATTTTTTCCAGCTGACTCAGGATTATTTTTATTTGTTGTTGCACATACCTAATCAACAGTTATATTTGGCAAAGCTCTGCTTGTCATAAATACGGAGACCATGCAAACTAAACAATCAATCATTGACTAAACAAAGTGTGTGTGTGGGGAGAATGTCATTTATGCAAGCTTATTTGGAATGGCAATTATTTCTCTCTTCATTACATTATTTCAACTTGTGAGGCTTGTTCCTTCACACACACAAACCGCCGGTTGTGAAATGTTTACCATTATTTTTCTGTGCCTTTGGGGGTGGAGTGGGGGGCAACTTTGGGCAAAATCCTGTGATCCACAAATGTGTTAAGTTGCAGCAATTTTACTACTAGGTGGCTTAGGACCAGTTCACCCATTTGTGAAACGGGCAACCTGACATGCATGGGGAAGTGTGGGCTGCCCATCACTGGGCTGGCCCTACCATTAGTCAGAATTAGGCAGTCATCTGAGCTGGCGAATGCTAGGAGGCAGTAGCAAGGGGTTGGAGGAGAGAGCTGTGTGCCATGCAGCCTGCCCTGCAACCCCTAAGCTGCCTTCAGGTGCAGGGGAGGATGCTGTGTCCCATCCCCAGTATGGAAGTGAGATTCAACTACCAGGCCAGATGGCTTTTGCCCTTGGAATGGAAGGGGTTGTCATCTTATTCTTCACCTCAGGCAGCAAAATATCTTGGGCTTAGAATAAGAATAAAATGCAATACAAAGACAGGTAAAATTGAGCAGCGTATGATTATTTGTGATTAATTACAAATCAGAGAAAGCCTGGGTGAACAAGTGTGTTTTCAGGAGGCATTTAAAACTTACCAAACTTTCTGTCTCCTAAACTAAATGGGAAAGGAAGTTCTAGAGGGTGGCATCACCACTGAGAAGGCCCATCTTTGAGATGTTCATGCTTGTGTCCTGCTTGTGGGTTTGCCATGGGCACCTGGTTGGCTGCTGTATGAACGAGAATGCTGGACTACATGGACCTTTGGTCTGATCCAGCATGGCTCTTCTTATGTCCTTATGCTATGTGATGACATTCTGTTGGCTGCAGAATGACCAGCAATTATGCCATCAATGTTAGCACATAGTGTTACCAAATTGCATGGCTTGTACAGTACCCCCTCAGCTCAGATTGGCACCCCACCTCCCTCAGCTTGATGCCCTGGATGATCGCCCAGCTCACCCACTCCTATAAGTGAACCTATGTTACAGGAAGTGCCATCAGTGGTCATTAATGATGGGCCAGCTCTCCTCAAGCTTGGAATTGGCTTTGGCTATTGGACAGCATAGAACTGTAATAAATGAAATAAACTGGGCTTTCTAATATCCCACAAACATGAAAAATAGCATTTATTCTGACAATGCAATGGAGTTCAATCCATCTCCCAATGAACCATGCCCCCCACTAAACCCTCCCAACTTTCATCCATCTCCTTCCCTTCCAACTTCTCACCTAGCTTGTTGCTCCGGCAGAAGCAGGAGTGGAATAAAGAAAGGTCTCACCTATTTCTCTTGTAAAATGTGTGCTGCTATGGCTGCAATCCAAATGGTTTCCTGAGAACTCTGGGAATTTGCAGTTGTCACAGTGCCCAACCATATTTTCTTATCAATCCTGTGCCAGGTGCTGAAGGACACCCATTTATTATTAACAGTATTGAGGTGTGGTTGCAGATCCAAATACTATAAATCCAGGCTGGCTTTAAACTGGTTTAACTGACATAATGTATGTCCTAGACTACTAGACAATCAAAGAATTGCCAGTACTTTCACAAAATGAACATTTGCTGAGTTTGCTGATTTGGGGAGATCATGATGAGTTATATTGAAATCTATTATTATTATTATTATTATTATTATTATTTACATTTATATACTGCCCCATAGCCGAAGCTGTCTGGGCGGTTTACAAAAATTTAAAGTTTGAACACTAAAAAGACAATATACAAAATTTAAAACCATAAACATAAAACAACTGACATTTAAAACATTTTAAACTGTTAAGCCTGGTCACACTGGCAATCAAGACCTCAACTTGAGCTGTTAAAATGCCTGAGAGAAAAGAAAAGTTTTGACCTGGCACTGAAAAGATAACAGTGTTGGTGCCAGGTGGGCCTCATCGGGGAGATCATTCCATAATTGGGGGGCCACCACAGAGAAGGCCCTCTCCCTTGTTGCCGTCCTCCGAGCTTCCCTCGGAGTCGGCACCCGGAGGAGGACCTTTGATGTTGAGCGTAGTGTACAGGTAGGTTCATGTCAGGAAACTGTGTGTGTGTGTGTGTGTGTGTGTGTGTGTGTGTATACCTCCTTGGGAGAGCTTCTGCCCTGACAGGTGGCTAAGAAATGATTTAAATAAATAAATAATCCCTATTGAATTCAATAGGACTTCCTTCCTCAGCCTGTGTAAAGCAGGATCATGACTGCAATGTAGTTGTAGCTTCAATGGGTGCTAAAGTTACAGAGAAAAATTGTTTTGCCTGGAAGACCAGGGGTGTTCCCAGATGGAGGAGTCCCAGCACTACCAATCAAATGCTTTGTGCAGCTATTCCATCTTTTCCTCCTTAACAGATTGTTTTGTGGAAATGAAAAAGATGGAAGATGTAGTAGGAAAACACAGGTGGGTTACAAGTGGAAGATGAAGACATAAGGGAATTCTGTGAATGACACAGGGCAATAATGCAATAAAAACCTCATCTGGAAGCCCCCCATGTTTGGCAGCATATGCCCCACTGATGACTTTCTAGTTCTCATGTGTTCTTCCATTATGCAGTTTTTAGACATCATGAAGCTATAAATCCTGTGACTGTTTTTCTCCTATCTTGGGAGTGGCAAAATGGAAAACCCCATCAATATGAACTAGGTGAGTACGCTCCCTCATATGTGTGTCTAGTGACTAATTCACCTATAACAACAGACAAAAGTGTATGAGTCATACTGATGGAAAAACACAGGACAAAAAACTGTTCTTAGACTTTGAACATGCAGATGACCTCTCTATACACTTACCTTCCTTGTAGTAGAATATTATAAAGACACAAATTCCTTGCAATACAAGATTAGTTAGTTCGACTGTGGGTACTGTAAGGATCTGCTGGGCTCTCTTCCTCCTCTTGGGATCCTGTGCTGTCAAGATTGGCCCAATCGGAACAACCATGGATGGCAATGGCCTGATCTGATAAGGCAGATGTCTGTCATTCGGATGTTTGTCAATCTTCCCCATGGCCATTCTGCAGCTGCAGGTGTGAATGGATGTTGATTGAAGGGTGTGGCTGCTCAACATGAAAGGAAAAGATAAAAGGGAGATAGGGATAAAAGGGAGAGGCAAGGGGGTGATAGAAAGGAGGAGAAAGGAGAGCAAAACAGAGAAGAGACAAGGCAAAATGAGACAGAGGTGAAGAAGCAAGAGGGGAGATAAAGTTAATTTAATTGTTTATGTATATTTTTAGGCTGCCTTTAAGGGTAAGATCATAAGGAGAACCATGATGGATCAGATGAGGGGTCCATTTAGTCCAGCATTCTAATCACACAGTGGTCAACCACATGCCCATGGGAAGCCCACAAGCAGGACTTGAATACAACAGCACCCTCCCACCATGTTTCCCAGCAAATGCTGTACATAGGCATAGTTCCTGTGATACTCGAGGTAGCATATAGCCATTAGGACTAGTAGTTGTCGATAGCCTTATCCTCCATGAACCCTCTCAGGGTGGTATACAAGATTAAGACAATACAAAAATATGAAAAACAAATACAATAAAAATTGATCAATAAATGTTCAATAAAAATTCTATGAAACAGATAACAATAAAACCTGCAGCCCACAGACTATGGAAAAACCAGTGAACAAGTGGGTCTTCAGACCCTTCCTGAAGATCTTCAAAGAAAGCTTGATAACCCCACCCCATGGAAGTCAATTCCAGAGGTGTGGGGCTGCCACTGAGCAGGCCCTTTCTCCTGTACTCCCGAGCCCTGGGAGGTGGGCAGTTGAGAAGGGCCTCTGCTGATGATCTCAGAGTGTGGTCAGGGTGGTACAGGAGAAGGTAGTCCTTCAAATAACTTTGACCATTGAAGGCTTTAAAGATTAAAGCCAGCACTTTAAATTGGGCTTGGAAATGCTTTGGCTTATTATATTTGCTGTCTCTCAGTAGTTTTGATGATTGTATTGATTGTTTTTATTGTATTTTGTATTTATATAGTCATAAAATGACTATTGCATACCACCCAGGTATCTGTAAGGATGAACAAAGGTTCATAATTTTTTAACAATAAATAATTAAAAGTTCCAAGTGCAAATTTGCCCTGCCCTTGATTTGTTTTCTTGTGATGAGAGCGTTGCAGGGGAGTCCAGCTATGGATTTCAATCCCTCTTCTTTTTTCTACCTCTTTTCTGTCTGATGGTATGGTGCCCTCTTGTAAACAGCTCTATGACATGGCATGGTGTATGTGTAAATACAATAACACTGCACAATAGGGCGGGGAAGAAACAATAAAACTATATTCAATTGAAACTGTCACAGAAATGGCATTTTTGGAGTTGTGGGGAATGGCAACCTTTGTCTCTTCTAACAAATACTATTGTGCCTTTACATGACAGGTGAGCCAATGCAGGTTAATCATTTAGCAGAGAGGACTTGGTTTAGAAGAGAGAGAGAGAGAGAGAGAGAGAGAGAGAGAGAGAGAGAGAGA
Organism: Anniella stebbinsi; assembly: GCA_029215795.1. Classification (NCBI taxonomy): domain Eukaryota; kingdom Metazoa; phylum Chordata; class Lepidosauria; order Squamata; family Anniellidae; genus Anniella; species Anniella stebbinsi. Next base: position 56,746,390 of record JARDYH010000003.1, read on the forward strand.
GAGAGAGAGATTTATACCCTCTCTATTGATGGGTGAGCTTCAGTCTGGCTCACCCTGGAAAATGTTCAAATTTTCTCCAAGGGTTCTAAGAGAATTTCTAAGGTAAAGAAAGCAGGACTTTTTCATTTCCTTTTCTTTTTACCTTTACCATAATAGCTTGGAAAAAGCAAACATGAGGAAGATTGCCTGCAGCCATTCTACTCACAATCATGTCCCAGTCCTTCCTCCTATACCAAGCAAATGTACCTTTGTAAAGAGGGGTGGGTGGGAAAGGCAGCAGAGAGGGCTCAGTGAAGACAGGAAAGGCCTACAAAAACTAACTTGGATGCTTCTTAGTATCCTGGTTCAGGACCAGGAGCCATGGGAGACTAAGGTTTTCAGTGGAACCAACTCTGAGGAGTCAGAACCAGTTTCCAATCCTTCACAAGTGGGGTCCTCCATCTCAGCCCCTGCACCCTGTCCTCTTGATTCCCCAGGAGGACTTTGAGGAATGTATCCCAGGATTCTCCAGTGAGCAGGGAGTCCCCAATCACCTCCTTAGACCCTCACTTTCCAGAAGAAGCCAGTGACTACATGAAAGGACATCAGCCTTAAAAGCTAAGCTGAGGACTTGAGGAGGTGCAGCTTCCAGAAGGATTCCTTTGGCCTCTCTCTTGCTGGTTGTACTAGGCCAGTGATGGGTGTCTTTACCTTATCTGCAGGAACACTCTCCATGGTCCTGAATCCAAGCCCACAGTCCATGGGTCAGTACCTGCAGTTCTGTCCAGACCAATTTCAGCCAGCCACTTCCCCCGTGCTGCCTTGCTTGGGGTATTGCCTAGTAGGGACAATGGAATCTGTGCTGGAAGAGGACACTAAACATACTCAGCAGTGCACTTTCCTAGTGGGGAGAGGATGAAAAAATGACTTTTCTCATTACCTCGTGATCCCAAGAATTGGACTGGGTGATGTCAAAAACTTCAGGCCCCTCAGCAGGATATGATGTTTGTGAGCATACCCAGATTATTCACCCATCTGCATCCATTAAAATCTCCCAGTTCCCAAATCCCTTTGTAAGGGTAAGTTTGTTTTACAAATGGGTGAAAGCCTGGCAAAAAGGGCTTGCTGGCAGTGCACCCCATTATAACCCTCCCCTCAGTTTCAACCTGTCTCATAATGGGGAAGGTGGATTTCTGAGCTGGGGAAGCTTGTATTCTAACCCCCTGAATTATGGTTTTCATCACATCACTTCAGACAAGCAGAGAACTCATGAGAGAGGAGTGTTGAACTTATTTTGGCCCGGGGGCCAAATTCCATTTCAGAGATGCTCCTGGGGGGTGCATTCCAGTGGTGGATGGGGCTGAAGGCAAAATGGGTGGAGCCAAAATACCAGCTGAAGCTCTTTAGTTGAAAGCTCTTCCTTAGGAAAGGCATTTCGACCTTTTGGAATGGGGAAAAAAATACACAAAATCCAGGAAGCCATCAGACGGTCACTAGTTGATAGAGGGTGAGGGGGCATGGTTATTTGGAGACTCCAAGAGGGCCAAATTTGTCACAAGTCATTTCCCATTATTTTACTGAACACGTAGACAAGGGGAGCAGGGGAGTACGGGTCTAACCCCTGGCCCTCTCTCACATTTGGGTTGCTTCCTGGCTCCAACTCTCAGCATCCATTGTGAAAAGGGCTTCTATACACAAAGCCACTTCTACATTTTACTAGGGATGTGCGCTGACCCCCCGGATCGGATCGGATAGCGGATCGGAATCGGACCTGGGGGGTCGGATCGGATCGGATCAGATCGGAGGATGGTCGGATCGGATCGGACCGGATGTCCGATCCGGATCGGACGCCATTTTGAATGCTTTTTCCCATAGCCAAGTATTGTTTTACAAAAACGCCTATAACTTTTTCATTTTTAAAGATAGAAGGATGAAACTTGGGCACATTATACACTGGTTAGGGATAGTTATCTGTGAGAAATTTCAGAAAGATTGGTGCATGAGTTTTGTGGCAATTAATTGTTTAATAAATACCCAGAAATGCCTGTAACTTTGTCATTTTTAAAGTTACAAACATGAAACTTTGCCACATTGTAGGTGGTACCTTGGGACCTATCTGTGAGAAATTTCAGAAACTTAGGTGCTTGCCTTGTGTGGTAATTAATTTTAGAAAAATGGGTAGTAGTGGGGTAAATACATTTACGCCTCCCATTTTTTTATTTTTGAAGATACAAACAGGAAACTTGGGCACATTACAGGTACCACTTGCCTTGATATGTGTGTGAAATTTCAGAAACATTGGAGCTTGCCTTGTGTGGCAATTAATTTTTGAAACAATGAGGAAAGAAACACCTATAACTTTGTCATTTTTAAAGTTACACACATGAAACTTTGCCACATTGTAGGTGGTACCTTGGGACCTATGTGTGTGAAATTTCAGAAACATAGGTGCTTGCCTTGTGTGGCAATTAATTTTTTAATAAATACCCAGGAATGCCTATAACTTTGTCATTTGTAAAGTTACACACATGAAACTTTGCCACATTGTAGGCGGTACCTTGGGACCTATGTGTGTAAAATTTCAGAAACGTAGGTGCTTGTATTGTGTGGCAATTAATTTTTGAAACAATGAGGGATTCATTGGACAGCACTTGCCCATAGGGATTCATTGGACAGTACTTGCCCATAGGGATTCATTGGACAGTACTTTCCTATAGGAAATCATTGGAAAGCACTTGCCCATAGAAAATCATTGGAAAGCACTTGCCCATTGAGAAATACAGTTATGCCTCCCACTTTTTTATTTTTGAAGATACAAACAGGAAACTTGGGCACATTGTAGACTGGATAGGGATAGTTATCTGTGAGAAATTTCAGAAAGATTGGTGCATGCGTTTTGTGGCAATTAATTTTTTAATAAATACCCAGGAATGCCTATAACTTTGTCATTTTTAAAGTTACATACATGAAACTTTGCCACATTGTAGGTGGTACCTTGGGATCTATGTGTGTAAAATTTCAAAAACGTAGGTGCTTGCCTTGTATGGCAATTAATTTTAGAAAAATGGGTAGTAGTGGGGTAAATACATTTACGCCTCCCATTTTGTTATTTTTAAAGATACAAACAGGAAACATGGGCACATTACAGGGAACACTTCACTTGATATGTGTGTAAAATTTCAGAATGATAGGTCCAGGCATGTGGTGGCAAGGTGTCTGCACACACCACTTTGAAGACTGTAGAAAATTTCTCCTGTAACGATCCCAGCGAGAGAGAGTGATCCTAGGCTCAGCCGTTCTGCTTGAGTGAAAGTATCAAAGCAGACACGAGCCAAGTGCTACTTTGTTTCTCCTTTTGTAATGGATACTAGCTCAGTTGCAGCCAAGCGTGCAAGGATCAAAGAGATGAGAGAAAGTGTTTCCTTCTTCTTCCCGGGAGGCGGGAGGGTGCAATTGACAGCCCCAGCCTCTGTGTAAAAAAGGTTAATAACTTTTAATCTAAAAAATTCGTAGCCACCACATGCCTGGACCTATCATTCTGAAATTTTACACACATATCAAGTGAAGTGTTCCCTGTAATGTGCCCATGTTTCCTGTTTGTATCTTTAAAAATAAAAAAATGGGAGGCGTAAATGTATTTACCCCACTACTACCCATTTTTCTAAAATTAATTGCCATACAAAGCAAGCACCTACGTTTTTGAAATTTTACACACATAGGTCCCAAGGTACCACCTACAATGTGGCAAAGTTTCATGTATGTAACTTTAAAAATGACAAAGTTATAGGCATTCCTGGGTATTTATTAAAAAATTAATTGCCACAAAACGCATGCACCAATCTTTCTGAAATTTCTGACAGATAACTATCCCTAACCAGTCTACAATGTGCCCAAGTTTCCTGTTTGTATCTTCAAAAATAAAAAAGTGGGAGGCATAACTGTATTTCTCAATGAGCAAGTGCTTTCCAATGATTTTCTATGGGCAAGTGCTTTCCAATGATTTCCTATAGGAAAGTACTGTCCAATGAATCCCTATGGGCAAGTACTGTCCAATGAATCCCTATGGGCAAGTGCTGTCCAATGAATCCCTCATTGTTTCAAAAATTAATTGCCACACAATACAAGCACCTACGTTTCTGAAATTTTACACACATGGGTCCCAAGGTACCGCCTACAATGTGGCAAAGTTTCATGTGTGTAACTTTACAAATGACAAAGTTATAGGCATTCCTGGGTATTTATTAAAAAATTAATTTCCACACAAGGCAAGCACCTATGTTTCTGAAATTTCACACACATAGGTCCCAAGGTACCACCTACAATGTGGCAAAGTTTCATGTGTGTAACTTTAAAAATGACAAAGTTATAGGTGTTTCTTTCCTCATTGTTTCAAAAATTAATTGCCACACAAGGCAAGCTCCAATGTTTCTGAAATTTCACACACATATCAAGGCAAGTGGTACCTGTAATGTGCCCAAGTTTCCTGTTTGTATCTTCAAAAATAAAAAATGGGAGGCGTAAATGTATTTACCCCACTACTACCCATTTTTCTAAAATTAATTGCCACACACGGCAAGCACCTAAGTTTCTGAAATTTCTCACAGATAGGTCCCAAGGTACCACCTACAATGTGGCAAAGTTTCATGTTTGTAACTTTAAAAATGACAAAGTTATAGGCATTTCTGGGTATTTATTAAACAATTAATTGCCACAAAACGCATGCACCAATCTTTCTGAAATTTCTCACAGATAACTATCCCTAACCAGTGTATAATGTGCCCAAGTTTCATCCTTCTATCTTTAAAAATGAAAAAGTTATAGGCGTTTTTGTAAAACAATACTTGGCTATGGGAAAAAGCATTCAAAATGGCGTCCGATCCGGATCGGACCTCGTCGGATCGGATCGGATCGGAGGTTGATCGGATCGGATCGGATCGGATTTTCCCGATTTTGGGGCGGATCGGATTCGGATCGTGGATCGGATCCGATCCGATGCACACCCCTACATTTTACAGCATCCACTTGTAGAGTGGGGTCAGCAGGCCCAATCCCCCTCCTCCCCTCCATACATTTGGTGAATGAATGGAGGGAAATTGTGAAGGGAGCTTATGATTGTATGGTGTTAAAGGGAGCCAATTTCTTTAGACCCATGCAAGAGTCCACTTCTGCCAGTGGCTCTCACCACAAGTTGATTGCTAAAAAGCATTTATTGTTAGGAAAAATAGAGTTGTGTATTTCCTGTTTATAATTTACTTGGATTCCATCCATCTTGTATGACATCAGAGACAGATACTAATGGCTCTTGAGGGTTTATTTGATCATGTCTGCTAACTAATTACCAGATCCCCCATCCTAATCTAATTTAATACATTCCTCCTGTTGTTATCGCCCCATCTTCCTCCAGAGCTAGCCATTACTCCATCATCTAAATGTGCATTGTGCTTTCCAGGGTTTATAGACGTTGCCTGCTCTTGTCATGAACCATTCCTTCACTTTTGATTCTAATCCATTTTGCTGTATGCCTTCAATCCATATGAGACATTCCTGCCAAGACAAAGTTCATCTGTATGGTGGATAATGTACCAACTATACAGGTAAGGCCAGCTCTACAAAGTTCACACCAATCTATTTTTGCTTCTGAGCTATAGTAGTTCTATCACATTTTGCTTTGTGTTTGTTCAATATAAAATGTCTTTTGACATTTGGCAATGTTTTTAGAACTCACGGGAGAAATCTGTTGAGTCCCTAAGTCTCTTAACAAGGTTTCAGAGTACTGGGAGCTGAAATAAAATTGTTGTTCCAGCAGCCCTCTAGGACTGAAGCTTATCAGCTGGAGTTTCCAGAGCTCCACCCAAGACTCAGCTGCAGTACATAAGAAGCTATTGGAAAAGTCATCCTTGTGAAGAGGGCCCTACTCATGAGGAGACTTTTACTTATGAGGAGCCTTCCTTTGCAAATGGGCACTTCTTCTCATGGGGGGGGATGTTCTGGTCTGTCTCTTGAGATGCCATCACTCCCAGTGGCTTGGGGGTCAATCACCTTCTGTCTAAGAGGTGGAATTCCCTTCGGTCAGCTTGATCTAGCCAGGTGATCCACTTGACAGAAATTTCCATGACCCCATAAGAATGTAGATAAATGAGACTCCACAAAGTGATTGTACTTCAATCCAGTTAATTATAGCAGTTTAACAGAAGTTTCTAGTCCATAACTAAGCATACTTACCCACACAAAGGTATCCTATGGCCAGTCAGAACAGTAGCTGATGTTGGACAGTGGCAAGGATGATGGCTCCTCTCTCACTTGATCATAGTCCATTTATGCCTTCTAGTCCTCTGCTGAAAGGTGGCAAGTTCTGATTACAATCATGCTTTGGTGCAGATAACAAACAGCTTGAAACAATTACTTTCAATTTCTACTCACTCTTTCTCTCAGCTCATTCTTTGTAAAGATGGTTCTCTGCCCAAGGCACACATTTAGTTGCTTGCCACCTCATCAGCACATTGCCACCTATTGTTTTGCAATCTTCTTCTCTTGCTGGTTAGTAGTGTTCGATCTTAGGACAGTCAGATATCTTCGCCTCGGCTTCAGGCAACTGAAATATTGAAACTCACACGCTCACTTCCACTACAACTCTAACAATATATGATTGCACAGAGTAGTTACATATATTATATCGCACAAACAGCAGTTTATTTATGGTATAACAGACCCACAGCCATCTCCCTTGAGGGCCTAAGCTTCTCCTTGTCTTCTGGCATGTGCTGCTCCTTGTCTGTCTCTGGGAGCTCTAGCTCCTCCTCTGAAGAAATTTCTTCCAGTGGTGGCATGACAGTCTCCAAAAAAACTCATAAAATGGGGGAAAAAGACAGGGCATATATACACTAGAAACACTGAAAGTTTCTCCCCTTAAAATGCTTTCACATAAGGACAGAGGTGACTTAGAGTGGAGTTGACAAAAAAAAAATGGGCATTGAAATTGAAACAAGAGCAATAGGTTCTTGCTTTTAGCTTCTTTCTTCCTGGCAGAAGTACACATCAAATAACCCATTGCTCAAACTAAATGTCAGCTAATGGTAAATATGGCAAAAGGACCAAATGGAGTGTAAGAAAGGAAATCTCAAAGCTGCTCCATGCTCTTTGAACTCATTCACTAACTATAAAGCACCAGCTCTTAGGAGATTTGGTCTATAATATATATTTTTTCTCCTTCACAGTCTCAACGTGTATGTTTACTTTTAGGGTGTAAAGCTGTAAAAAATGCTGGCTTTGTAAACTGAAAGAGCATGTGCAGGCATAGTCAGGGATAGCTCAAGCTGGTGCTTTTTAAATGGTTGGTTAATATTTATCTACAGGATATGAATAGTTTGAACAATCATACATATTTTAGCTCAGAATTTCCTTCTCTGTTATCAAACCATAGGAAGTGGCTTATGAGCTTCCTCATAGAGTCTGCAGCAGGAATACTTTGAAGGCTATCCTTCTAAAAGAGGTTTTGCTTTGCTTAACGTGTCTCTGCTCTTGTTGGCTTAAGAAACGAAAATGGCAGGCGTGAGTAGCTGCATGAAATATTCTATGTTCATCTTCAACTTCTTGTTTTGGGTAAGTCTGAGTTTTTGTAAATGATTATTGTATGAAGCAAAGCTAATTCTGGTGACACTGAAGTAATAGCTTAATAATCAATATGATATTTTGTGGAGGTGGGGGTGAGATTCCAAGGGTAATAATAATAAATAATAACAATTTATTTCTTACCCGCCTCTCCATCTGGATCGAGGCGGGGAACAACAACATGATAAAATACATAAAACTGATTAAAACATGACACATATTATTAAAACTGCATTAAAACATCCTAAAACATCCTGAAAACAGTTAAATCAGTAATTTGCATTTCAGCTACTTAAAACCACTTAAATTGATGTGTCTCAAAACTGGCTTAAATTCCAGTAGTTCACTATAGAACAAGAGGGTGCTGGGAGAAGAAAGACTATATTTCAGCAATGCTAACAACACCCAAAGTCATCCAGCTGTCAGCCATCAGTCACCTGTCAGGAGGAGTGACAGGATTGCCTCCCCTTCTGATGGGTGCACGTCTTTCTATATCAGGACCAGTGCTTAGATTTCTGAAGGCCCAAGCCATAAGTAAAAGGCTCATTTTAACACTGGATTGGGAATGCTCTGGGTCAGGCCTGAGTGCTGGACATAGAGCCCTGACAACTGTGTGTGCAGCATCATTTTGTAATACATCCTGTTCTCCATTCAACTTGGGGATTTTACAGAGAAGCCTGTTTCCATATAAACATTGCCTTTGCTGGATTGTAGCATTTATATACCTTACATGGGCATAAATGTTATAAATATGTATGGTAATGATGATCAGCAGGAAATAATTTAGAAACTATTTAGTTGAGAAATTGTTGAGATTATGTGTGGGATTATTTAAAAACTGAAAATGTATTTATTTAATTAAAAGCTTTCCTCTTAGTGCATTCATGGAGTCTTACCAAATTACTGTGGTGTATATGTGTGTGTGTATGCGTGTTGAATTTCCAGCAAATACTTGGCTATTGGGAAGTATAAAAAAGTAATAAATAAATAAATAAAATATTTGCACTCTGACTATTTTCCTATCCATTCCCAAGCCCCCTTTCTGCTTGGATGTTATCCTTTTATAATTGCCCCCCTATAGTCTACTCCACTATCATTTCCCTTTCAACACAAATCTAAATTTGCCATGCTGTATTGAAATGTTCGGTAAATCATTTACGTTTTCCCACATCGCCTCATTTTGAGGATCAATTATTATAAGGCAGTAGAATGTGGAGGCTTTTAGTGAGGAAATGTAGGTCACCTGGTATAAATAATTGATTCTGCTGAAATGCTTAGTGGAGAATTTGTTTTTGAGACAAATGGGTACTATTACAGACCCTATCTGGGGCCTCTTGTTAGTTTGAAAATAGATTTGTTAAATTTGTATCTGTAAGAGATTCTAATTCTCGAGAGCTTGGTTAGTAAATATAGCTTAAGTGGTAAGTTTGAAACAACGGCACATGCATTTTCAGGGCTGGCTGCACCCTTAGGCAGAGTGAAGTGATTGCCTCAGGCAGCAGATGCTGGCTAGTGTGGTGGGAGCCGTAGGCTGACCATATGAAAAGGAGGATAGGGCTCATGTAACTTTAACAGTTGTAGAGAAAAGGGAATTTCAGGCAGTGTCATTTGTATGCAATGAGTTCCTGGTGAAATTGCCTCTTCACCACAACAGTTAAAGTTGCAGGCACTTTACTAGAGTGACCATATACAAAAGAAGGCAGGGCCCCTGCAACTTTAACTCTTGTGATGAAGAGGGAATTTCACCAGGAACTAATTGCATACAAATGACAGTGGCTGAAATTCCCTTTCCTCTACAACTGTTAAAGTTACATGAGCCCTGTCCTCCTTTTCATATGGTCAGCCTAGGGAGCCGCAATGGAAGCCTTCTTGGTGTTCTCTTTGAGGGAGGACAGAGCTGTGTGCTCCAGGTATCCTGCCCTGAACCCCTAAGCTAGCCTGCTGCCCTCCTGTAAGGTGAAGTCACTAGTATTAAAGTAAGTATTAAAGTAAGATTCTGCAGTTTGCTTCTGTAGATGGAATGTGGGGGCAGGGCCACCATCTTGTCCTTCTCCTCAAGCAGCAAAACGTTTTGGGCAGGCCCTTAGTGTTTTATCCCAAGGCTAGTCAATCCAAATTACAAACTTACTATTCGCATGGAAGCAAACCCAAATTTGTCCCAGAGGACAAGGAGTTGAAGCGAATTCTGGCTCTCCAATTGATGTTCCTCGATGGCACACATGTTTCTAATCCCACATTTGTTTTACTCATATATTACCTTCTTAGGGGTAAACTTAAACACACACACCTACGTGTCATAACCCCTCATGCTCAGTATTTGATTTCCAAGGTGTCCATCTCATCTTTTTAAAGTAATTTTACTGGGAAAATGCAAATAGATTGTGTTATTAGCTTATTGGCTTATTCATGTGGTTTGTTGTTCCTGGGTGGCCATGTGAATGGCAGCCTTTATTGCTAGTGCTGTGCTGCAAATTTCTGCCACATTTTTCCAACTATTCTCATTCAATATGCTTTTGGAGGGGAAAATGTTCAAAGGAGGGGGGGAATCCAGAGATTCTCATTTGTGAGGTTTGGGGTTCTTGTCCTTAGGCTTAGCTTAACTGTCAAGTGGCCAAGGACTGAGTGTGCCTTTCATTGTACAATCATCCCTCCAGCAGCTGGCAGCCTCCCCAGCTTCCTGCACTTCAGTTAAAGCCTAGGAGAAGATGTCATGAGGTAACTCCTCCCTCACAGGGCATTTTCAAATCAGGAAGCACAGGTAGCCAGGGAGGCTGCCGAACAATGGAGAGAGGTGTAATTGAAAGAGCACTCTCACTTAGTTCGGATAGCACTTTAGGCAATGGAGGGGGGAATAGCATACTCATGGTGCATTATTTGTGTGGCGCTCAACACACAACATGATGCCCCTCCCCCATCGCACAGCTGAAAGTCCCTGCATCCTTCTGGGCTGTTGCATCTCCTCCCTCCCTTCCCTCTGTCCTCCAGCCATATCCCATCATTCACCGCTGTATTGGAGCATCTGGGGGGTTTTGGCTGCTACGGCCGGCGAACTCTATAACCAAGTGGAATAATACACAGAGAGAGGGGGGTTCCCTCCACACGACACTTTAAACAACGGATTTGGGGATAAACAACTTGCAAGCCCGTTGTTTTTCTCTGTTGTTTAATTGCCCCAAATAGCGTACAGTCAGTTGTGTGTGTGTTGTGTGTTGCCCTCCACATGACACAATAAGCAACACAACTGACGGTTGCCTCTTCCCCCCTCTGTTGATTATTGTGTCGTCCGAACTGAACCTCTTGGTTACTTCATAATGATAAGGAAAGCTTTCCTTCACACCTGTCACAGGAATTGCAGGGAAGTGTAGTATTATAAGCATCTGCTTTAAAGATGAGATGTATCCACAACTATCCCTCAGAAATTGAATGATCAGCAGATCCTGAGGAAGATGCTGAACCCTGAAGAATGACAACTAAAGCTGAGCCAAAATGAGTTAGCCTTGCTGGTCATTCCAAAATGAATAGAATGTCACAGTGTGAAGTACCCAGATGGTGGGCTTTCTCTGTAGTAGCACTAACCATTTGGGAAAGCCTTCCTCATGTAGTTTGGGAGGCAGAAAATGTGATATCTTTTAAATGCCTCCTGAAAACACACTTGTTCACCCAGGCTTTCTCTGGGCTGTAAGAAGATTAATTATGCCACTCCATTTTACTGTTTATTTATTTATTTATTTTACTGTAGTTTTAAAGTGTTTTTTATACTGTATTTGAATATTGTGAATCGCTGAAAGATTTTACTATACTCAATGGTATATAAATGCCACAAATTAATTAATTAATTAATCACAAGACATTTTCAAATACTTGAAAGGTTGTCACACAGAGGAGGGCCAAGACCTCTTCTCGATCAACCCAGAATGCAGGACACGCAATAATGGGCTCAAGTTATAGGAAATCAGATTCCGGCTGGACATCAGGAAAAACTTCCTGATGGTTAGAACAATATAACAATGGAACCAATTACCTAGAGAGGTGGTGGGCTCTCCACATTAGAGGCATTCAAGAGCCAGCTGGACAACCATCTCTCAGGTATACTTTAAGGTAGATTCCTGCATTGAGCAGAGGGTTGGACTCAACGGCCTTATAGGCCTCTTCCAACTCTACTATTCTATTATTCTGAGATAAGTTCAGAGATGTTTCTTTTTCTCACCTTCCTAGAAATAGAAGGCCACTTTACAAAATTGTCTTCTATTCCCCCTCCCATTTCATTGGTAGTGACTGAGCTACAATGAGGGCTGTATGGATTGTGTAAAATCCTTTACATCTGCTTTTCATGGATTGTCAGGCACCTTTCATTCCCTCATCTATTTGTTGACAGAATCAGTCCCCCCCATGTCCTGAACTTGCATTTGTGTGTACTTTTGTAAATTTGCACTTGCACAAAATTTGCACTTGCAAAAATGTGCAAATCCCTGCTAGGTGTGCAAATCCTCCCAATGTGCAAATCTCCCCCCAAATGTTCAATTTCATGCTTTAGCATATGGGGGAAATGTGCATTTTTGGCTGTTTTTTTCATTTTATGTATTTTTCTATGGCTAAATTTCCATACAATTCTGGAAAGTAAAAAAAAAAAAAAAGATTCGCAAGTCCATGGAATCTGTGCAACTTGGGAAAACTGGTCTGTTGAGGAACCCACACATTGGATTAATAAAAACCCAAACTCATGTGAGTGTGTTGTGGATTTCTCCCACATTCCTAGCTACAACCACTGCTAAAGATGAGCCCCGTCTCAAAGAAACTGGAGAAGTTCTTCTATCCCTGGAAAAATTCATTAAAAGGTCCCCTCATTTCCTCTACCTACAAACAGGGTGGAGCATTTCAAGAGGCCACTTGGAACAGCTTATCTGACATCCACTTTATATTATCTTCAGAGAGCAAATCTGATTCACAAACAATTAGCCAAATATACAGATGTATATAACCAGTCACAGAACTTGTTTAGAGAGAGCATCACTTGTCTAAACCTTGCATTTTGCCCTAAATCTTCAGTTTTGCCTTCTCTTTCATTTGGCAACATTATCCTTCAGTCTTCTCAACAGTTTAAGAGTTTGGGGCATTATTATTGATCCTTCTCTCTCTTTTTTTAGCTCATATCTCTTCCAAAAGCTCTCTCTTCTCCCTCCATAACCTTTCAAAATCCATCCGGCAAACTGTATGAAAACTCACCCAGATCATCGTTCTAGCTCACATAATGTGTCTTCTTGTCTCTCAGTGTAAACTTATTGTTTATGTTCTGCTTGTTGAATTTGTCACACTTATTATCATGTTACATCTAAGTCTGAGCCAAACGTCTTTCGGCAAACTTTTTTGGCCAAAATTGCTCAATATCAGATGAGTGAAAGATTACCTAAGACCTTTTGGCTCACCTTTTTCATGAACACCACTGTGTTTTGTGTGACCTTGGCATGGCAACAATGGCACTCCCTGGCTTCTCAGTGGTGCACAGATGCCATTACTAGGCTGACCATATGAAAAGGAGGACAGGGCTCCTGTAACTTTAACAGTTGTAGAGAAAAGGGAATTTCAGCCAGTGTCATTTGTATGCAATTAGTTCCTGGTGAAATTCCCTCTTCATCACAACAGTTAAAGTTGCAGGGGCCCTGCCTTCTTTTGTATATGGTCACTCTAGTATAGTGCCTGCAACTTTAACAGTTGTGATGAAGAGGGAATTTCACCAGGAACTAATTGCATACAAACGACACTGGCTGAAATTCCCTTTTCTCTACAACTGTTAAAGTTACAGGAGCCCTGTCCTCCTTTTCATATGGTCAGCCTAGCCATTACACTTGTGTCCCTCCAGATGTTTTGGCTGACAAGTCCCACCATCCCTCACCACTGACTGTGCTGACTAGGGCTGATGGACTTTTGGACTTTTGGACTTGTAGGCGAAAAGATCTGGAGGGCCAGAGGCTGCCCACTCCTGCTCTAGAGCGAAAGCAGGAAGCATTAACTTCTCTTTGCTAAGCTTTGTGATGATGCCATACGATGTCAATGTACAATCATGACGCTTATCAGAGAGGGCAACCCTCCACTCTGCAGGATGCTGGGGGGGGGGGGGAATAGCAGACAGCATCCACTGATTCCAAAAGAGCACTGTTGCTGCTGGTGGTCTCAATGAATTTCATCCCCTTTCATGCTCCCTCCTACTGCCTGTAGATGGGGTGATTAAACTGGGGACTAGATTGGTTCAACCCTAGGCGGTGTCTTCTATAGTTTAAACCTTTCCTGTTAACTTTGAAATCTCTTCAGAATCTCATCCCTTCTTCTCTATATTCATTGCTCTCTTTCTATCCTTTTCTTCATCCCCTCCTTTAAGCTGACATTGATCTTCTTATAAAACTTCTACTTCCTTGTGCTATTGCTTGTCCCCATGCTTTCTCTCTTATGGCTCCATAAATAGTCAGCTAACTACTTCTTCAACCCACTTCAAGAAATTATTTTAAAAGTTCATCTCTTCTCTCTTGCTTTTCCTTCTTGATGTATTATTTGGCTTGTGTGTGTTTCTAGGTTAATTATTGGAATCTTAAACTTTCATTTCTCCTTTCATTCTTTTTCTCAGCTTGTGAAAAGTTTCTTCTTCACCTGCAACTGCTCCCTCTTTGTCCCACTAAAAGAAAGGAAGAAAGAAAGACTGAAAGACAGACTGAAAGCTTGCAGGCTGAGACTTGTGCTTTTAAAAATATTCTGAACAGTACCTAACATGTATTATGCATTTTACAATTGCAAATAATACATGACAGTGATGAAGAAGATAATGAGTAGGAACAAAATAAGCTTTTGTTCTTCATGTTTCTGAGGAAAATCCTCTCCGCCTCAGCACTAACCTCCTATGTCCACTCCCCAGAGGGAGTCAGAGGCATAGACAAGTTGTGTGGGCTCATGGGGGGAAGGGGGATATGTGTTTGTGTGAAAGGTAAGGGGACACTCTGTAGACCACATGGCCAGGCCCACCAAAACCTGGAACCAGCTCTGAATGGTTCAGAAACACTACTACACTCACTCACTGAGAGGGAGATCCCTCCTCCTTGCCTTATCCTCCGAATCTCTCTCGAAATCTGCCATGCAAAAAGAGAACACAGTCATTCTATTATGCTGCTTGGCAGTTTACCAGTGTTTTAAATAAAGGCTGCTTCACCTGCTTTCCTATCATGCAAGGGGGAAACAAGCACGGTGTTCTTTATAATGGAACATGGTCCAAGTTATGGCTCTATCACTCAAGCGATTGCATTGATCAGGACTTCTGGCTGGCCTGCATTTTAGCTTGATGGCTAATCCAGCCCAGAAATTATAAACATTATCAGTCATGTCTCTCAAAGTAAAATAATTCTTCTAGAAATATAGAATACGTTGATTATATGTACATTTTGTACATTTATTTTATAAAGCCTATGCTTCAGAGGAGGGGTGGAGAAACCATTTATCTGTGGAGGGTCTTATGTTGTAGGAGATAACCTCTCAAGGGCTGCATGCTGGTGGAGGATGAGGCCAAAGCAGTAGTGGGCAGGGTCAAAGCCACTGTCCCCCTCCCTTTCTGCCCCCCCCTCTCTCTCTCTGTGTGCGTGTGACTTGAAGAATAAAACTTCAGTTGACTGCAACTACATGTCTCCATAGTGCTGAGGTGGTAGCCTCCATGCAATGGAGGCTGGTGGTTCCATTTTTGGTGGGGCTCTTCCATTTCCTCCCCATCCAGAGGGTTACCAGGCGAGGGCCAGATCACTCTTGTTAAAGGTCTGATGTTGATTGTTTGTAGAGGGCTTTTGAAATTAGGCCTTGGGATAATACAAAGTAGCAAAGGCTGGGAGAGAGAGAAAGTGAGCAAGATTGGCTAGCCTTAAGTCAACTACTGAGTACATGGCTGAGGCAAGATTTGAACTAGGGACATCAAGTTCCTGCTTTGCAGCAGTCTTTCTTAGTCATTAGCAGTAATGTTCATCACTGGAAGGCTACCAACTGAGTGCCACTGCGTGGGGGAGAGCGACCTGGCAACTTTAGTGAAAGGCATAGCAAAATGGAAGCATGGAGGCCATGGAGGCTGATAGCTCCTATTTTGGTGGGGCTGTGAATACATTCTGGGTTTCTTTCTGAACCAGCCAGAACGCTAAAGGAGATATCTAAGGTGCTGAACCCTATCCCCAAACTAGGTTGGATAGCATCTTGGATAGCTCCTTTAGAGCTGGTTCTAAATGAAACACAGGATGGATTCACTGCCCCACTGAAATTGGACCTACCTGCTACCACTGCATGGAGGCTACCACTTCAGCACTATGGAGGCATGTAGTTGCAGAATCAATAGAGGCGGGCTGCTGCCACGGCCCTTGCCTGTGTTGGGAGTCCCAGGTCTTTTGGAAGAGGCAGGCCTGCACTGGGTTGAAGTTGCAGCCCCTGTGGCTCTGTTGCCACCTGACCATACGAGGGCATTGGGTCTCTCTTGTCTACATAGTCATGCACAGTGGCGGAAACTGGTAGTCCTCCAGTAAGCTGACATGCAAGCTGCCCCTCTGCCACATTCCACTTCACCAGCTTGCCATGTCGCTTCTGCAATTGCAAGACTGAGTTCAGAAAGACATCTTTTCTTCATGATATGAGGCAGAACATGTTTGCATGCTGTACTTCAGTGGGTTAACGCACCATGGAAATGTAGGCATGCCTGTGGCAGGAAGCAGAAGGTAACTGGGCAAGCTAGGGGAGCAATGCAGGGGGATGGGAACGGAACATTTGGCTTGACATTTCCTGGCCAGGAACCATAAGTGCTACCTACCCTAGGAAATGCTTGTGCTCTTGTAGCACTTCTATTCTCATGCTAAGGAAGGACCGCTGCCTGAGCACTCATTGCAAACAGCCAGAGGCTTCTGTCCAGCTCTCTCCCATATGTTGAATAGTGTGTGATTCATCTGTCATTGGAGGGAGGGCAATGTAGTGGAAGGGAAGCAGTGTACTGGCAATTTGCACCTATGCATGTGCTCTAAGTGTGCTTTTCCAAAACTAGGTCCCCAGATGTTGTTGGACTACAACTCCAGTTTTCCTCAATCATTAGCTGCGCTAGTTGGGGAGATGGGGGTTGAAGTCCAACAACATCTGGGGAACCCAAATTTGGGAAAGACTGTGTCCAAGAACTTTTCTAAATGAGGCATTTATTGTGCAATCATCATTTCCTACTCATCGTTCTTTATGGGTTCTTTAGAGGACATTGTGGCACTCCAGTTTCACCACTGTTTTTAAACAGCACTTTCCATGTGTGTTTTTAGAGCAGAGGGAAAGCACTATTATTTGTGAGAGTGAAAAAACATGCTTTCTCTGTGGTTCTATTTATGCTATTCTGCTATACCACAGTGCCACCTAGAGGTTATGTAGTGGAAGAGCAGGAAAGGAAACATTCTTCATCTAGTACTCAGTTCTCAATTCTGTGGTAGATTAACAGTTTTATGTAGAAAAGCTCAGTATTTTGCCAGGGTCACATACCAGCAATTAGGGATGTTCCTGATAAATGGGGACATTTGGAGCATATGGTATTACTAGTGATGTTAGAGAAACCTGGGTTGGAGCTCAAGTCCAGAAGTTATCCTCCTGCTCAGCCCCCTGTACACCAGTCTGTGGACCTGCACACTGGCCTGACTTGGCATGTGCTTACCTGTGAATCACCATTTTGCAAAAACCACAGGTAAGCTTTTTATGTAAACTGTCATTTTGTGCAAAATGGCAAATTATGTAAAAAGTTTACCCACGGTTTTTCACAAAATGGTGGCTTGCGGGTAAACAGGATGCCATGACCTCTTAACGGGCATCTTCTGGGCCATCTGGTAGCTCATCCCACATGCCTGCCAGGGTCAGGAAACCAGCGGGAGTCTGGTGAGCAGTGCATGGGGTAGGCCTGGGAGAGTTTGTCCGTCCCTACATAGGTCTTATGAAACCCTGCGAATAATTGTGATAATCTTGCTGGCATCTCTTGCAAAGTGGTTCTTTTGCAATCCATTTTAGGCTGCTGATCAATGTCTTTTCCTAACCAGGTATGTGGATGCATTATTCTAGGAGTCTCCATATGGCTGCGTGTAACCAAATCCTACGGTGTAAGTGTGCTTTCCCTTTATTATTATTATTGATCTCGAAATATACACTGGGCTCATATGCACATACATTCCAAAGGTAGGTACATTTTCCAGGAAACAGATTTGCACATTTTAAGTTTAGAAAACTAATTTTAGATATCATAATTTATTTCCACCCCATCTGAATCAAGGCATATGTTTGCTCCCATGTGTTGGGCTTCTGTGTATTTTGAAAGGGGTGATAAAACCTCCTTTCTTTTATAGCATGAGCTTTCTCTTGGCTGACTTCCAAAATCAATTTCATCTAAAATAAATGTGCTGAAAATCTAAGCACAATCAAACATATACATTTATTTGGAAGCAAATGCTGCCATGCTCACTGGGGCTTACTCCCATATAAGTGTGCACAGGGTTGCAGGCTTAAGTCCTTAAAGTTAAATTATCTAAGTATGCACTTCGATTGTATTATTTGAATGCAATTTTGAAGGGAACAAAATTGTGCTGAAGACATTCAACCTGAGGCTTGTTTATATGCCCTATATACCCCATAGTGACTGTGCAGTGGCACTGCGTTGTTTATACAACACAGCCGCCAACTCGCAACCACATTGGGGTTTTACCTTCAAAACTGCACTTTCCCGCAGTGTCCTTTTACTGTGACATCTGTTTGCTCCGATGCCACCACATTGTTTCTCCTGCCTGTCAGTGGGGGGGCTTGGTTCGGGGGCATTCCTAAGGGAGGTTCCCAGTGCAGGTAAGCTCAGGAACGCAAGGAGTTGGGCAGGGGGGCGGGCTTGACAAGCGGGATGGCTGCCGGATAGCCTGTGCTCCCTCCTGCCATCTAGATTAAGCATTCCTGCCCTGCCACAGCGATGCTATGGGGTTTTGGGAGGAAGCAGCTTCAAAGCAGTGCCATATAGACACCCCCGTTATTCCCACTTAAACAAGAGTGGACAATTATTATACAGTAAGAATGCTGGATATACACATACGTTTCAGCCAAATCCTGGACAGTGCTTGCAGCTCTACCTGTCGTGGAACATGAGCCATGTTCGCCTATATCACTCTACCTACTAAGGTTCTGTTTCCCTAAGGTTTTATTGTATCTTCTTTAAAACAAAAACAAAACACTTCAAGTAGGTTAGATTTTTTAAATTATTATTATTATAGTTTTTACTGTCCAGCTCAGGGGTGAAAAATGTCAAGGCCTGAGTCTCAATCCAGCCCTCCTGGTGGCCATGCCCCCTTCCCTTGCCTCCACCCTCTTTTCCCCAACCACTGATCGTCTGGTGATTTCCCAGCTTTTGTGGATTCTTTTTTTGCCAATTCTAAAAGATTGAAATGCTTCTCCTAAGGCTTAGGTACCTGCAGTAAGAGCTTTAAGCTAAAGTATGCTGATACTTTTTGATATCTTCAGCCTCGAACCTTTTATTTTTGGTCCCACACATTTTGCTTTAGGCTCCGCCCTTTTTGCCTTCAGCCCCACCCAGCACTAGAATGTGGCCCCGAGAGCTTCTCTGAAATAGAATTCAGCCCTCAGGCTGAAAGAGGCTCTACACTCCTCAGTGAGTTGAATGGACTGTTGATGCTTCAGTTTCCATGCCTTGTTTCTCATTTTCCATTTTTATTGTACTTTTATTGTATCTTACCAGTCTGTTCACCACCTAGAAAACATACATTTCTGTTAAACTTTCAAGGTATCAATTATGCAAAGAAACAAAATAGGCATCAGCCTGTTTCTTGCTGAGAATTTGTGCTGTTTTCTG
The DNA here is from genome assembly GCA_029215795.1 of Anniella stebbinsi. Lineage (NCBI taxonomy): Eukaryota > Metazoa > Chordata > Lepidosauria > Squamata > Anniellidae > Anniella > Anniella stebbinsi. The sequence continues at coordinate 56,765,843 of JARDYH010000003.1, forward strand.
TTTTATAGCATTGCTTCCATTGAGCCCTATTCACACAATGTGACTGTGAATATGAACATGTGGATGGAAAAGAGCAGGAGCAGGCCCACTGGTGCCACCTGTAGGGGGAAAACCCGGGGTTATGAATTCCAGGATCCCTGGTATTAGATACTCAGGCATGCCATTCTGAAATAGCCCTGGTTTGGCCTAAATGTTGTAGGTGAGGTGCATTTGAGGACTCAAGACAGAATGTTTAGGGTGACCAGATAAAATCCAGGTCAGGGCTCATGTAACTTTAACAGTTGTAGAGAAAAGGGAATTTCAGCCAGTGTCATTTGTATGCAATTAGTTCCTGGTGAAATTCCCTCTTCATCACAACAGTTAAAGTTGCAGGGGCCCTGCCTTCTTTTGTATATGGTCACTCTAGTATAGTGCATGCACCTTTGACTGTTATGATGAAGAGGGAATTTCACCAGGAACTAATTGCATACAAATGACACTGGCTGAAATTCCCTTTTCTCTACAACTGTTAAAGTTACATGAGCCCTGACCAGGTCAGCCTAGTTTACATTCACTCAGACTACACTTGAAATATTTACTCACACTTTAAAATTAAATGCATTTTATTAAAGAAAAAACAATGCACAAGCACAAGCCTTTCATTCAGCAAAATAATAATAATAATAATAATAATAATAATAATATCATACTCACAAATCTTGCAGCTGTATACTCACAAATTACTCACCAGTCAGGTGCTCCTTCTTTACAGAAGGACTTGCATCTCGCCTAGGCAAAACTGAGGAATCACTGTGGCCTACATGCTAGGCTCAGAACAACAGCCTGGATCTCTTGCCTGAGGGAAAAGAAAGACCCTTTCATCTTCTGTGTTCAGATTTAAATACCTTTCTCAAAGTCAGTGACCTATCTCTTAATATATTTCAATTTATTTTAACATTTCTAAGTCCATTGGTCCACATCATCATGGGTTGTTTGTCCCTAAACTGGACTTTTCTTCTTTTTTTTGGTCAACAGTCTGGTCTACTTCTCTTCCAGACATGGGGATTTTTAAACAACAACCTCAGCTTTGTATAACACTTGACCAGTCACCTTATTTCACTTATGAGGAATATATACTGTGTGAACCCTCAAACAGTTTAAAGATAAACAAAACAAAACAGCACCTGTAAAATATCCCTTATCAAGATACATAGAATGCATCCAAATAGCCTCTAATACAATGTTCTCTTGTTCTTCCCCAAAAGCTTCTTTCATATAACCCTTTATAGCTTTACAAGTCCTTACATATATTAAATAAAGCTGCAAGGCCCAAGAGAAATTCCGTCATGCTCCCAAGTGCTATTCACTAACAGAATATCTGAATCAATCCTGTGCAGGTCTAACTCTATGCATGTAGGCTCTCTCCTTCTGGTTTCACATCCAGTTGTACACATAGAAGGCCAGTTTACATGATTGCAGGGTGCCAGCCTGATTTATATAATTACCTTCATTGGTGTCGTGATGTCCGAACCTGGCAAGAGTGGATGGCTGGGCTGGTTAATAAACCACCCAGCAACCTTAAAACAGGCCATGTGATAGGTTTGGCCATCACAACAAGCCATGTGGGTGAGAGGTAAGTATGTGAATCAAGCTGGATTAACGAGCTACCATGGGTTATCAACTACCCTCATGTGGTGTGAACCACGTCAATATGTGGAGTTCAGGGTCACTGTCAGCAGGAAGCATGTTTCTGCTCACCACTCTCCATGTGTTCATATCTATGGACATGTCATTTGAACAGGGCTTTGATGCTGATAGAACTGTAGCTTGTATTGCCACGCCCCTGTCCTGCCCAGGTCCCTTCTTTTCCTGCCTCTTAGTAATATATTGTAGCACACAATTGCCCTGTCCTCAATTGCTATAATAGTGCAATGTCCTTGGGTATTATTAGGGCTGTGCATGCTCCCCTGATCTGATTTGGATCACGATCTGTCAGGTCCGAATTGGGCCCAATCTGATCCGGATCAATTCGGACCTCCCCCGAACCAATTCAGATCAAGATCTGAATCAAAATCTGGATCTCCGGATCAAGATTTGGATTTCCCCATAGACGTCTTTATTTTTAAAGATATAAAAATGAAACTTGGGCACTTTGCAGATGGGATGTAGGTACTCATGTGTGCAAATTTTCAGAAATATATGTGCAAGCGTGTAGTGGCTATGAATTTTTGAAAAATGATGAAGAAATGCCTATAACGTTCTCATTTTTCAAGATACAGACATGAAACTTGGGCACATTGTAGATGGCATGTAGGTACTCATGTGTACCAAATTACAGACACAGTGGTGCAGGCATTTACTCACAAGGAATTTTTTTAAAAAATGCAATTTTCCAGGCAACCCAGTCCATACAAAGTGCTATAATTTCTAATTTTTCAAAAAATCATAGCCACAAAACGCCTGCACATCTGTGTCTGCAATTTGGCATACATGAGTGCCTACATGGGATCTGCAATGTGCCCAACTTTCATGTGTGTATCCTGAAAAATAAAGAAGTTATAGGCATTTCTTGGTCATTTTTCAAAAATTCATAGCCACTACATGCTTGCACCTATGTTTCTAAGATTTTGCACACATGCGTACCTACAGCCCATCTGCAGTGTGCCCAAGTTTCATTTTGATATCTTTAAAAATAAAGAAGTTATAACCCTTTCTTTCTCCCAATGCAAGTCTATGGGGGGAAACACTTAAAATGGCATCCGAATCTCCAGATCGATCCAGATTGATTCAGACCGATCTAATCTGGATCAATTCAGACCTCCCCAATCCAACTCAGATCCAGTTTTTGGAGGTCCTAATCACCCCGATCCACTTCCGATTTGGGATCTGGATCTGTGCACAGCCCTAGGTATTATGCAACACAAATGCAATGCCACTATTCATGACATTGCACTGGTGCAAAAGCTCTTGTCACTGATCCCATCCACAATAGACTAATGAACTGAGTTGTTGGTTGCCTTTCAGTGTTGTTGTTGTTGTTGTTGTTTTACAGACTATTCCTATCTCTGTTGACTGTTTTGTTGTTTGTGTTTGAGGTCTTGTATCTCTGTTTTCACAGGATGTCAGCAGTAGCAGCGTGTATAACGGTATTAACATCCTCATTGCTGTGGGCGCCATCATAATGGTGCTTGGTTTTCTGGGTTGCTGTGGTGCCATGAAGGAAAGCCAATGCATGCTCCTCCTGGTAGAGTTTCCATATTAAAACTTTTTACTTTCCAAGCCAATGTTCAGAGTGGTGAAACCACATATTGTCAACTTGAGCCAGATCAACAAAAACAGGATATAACACTTTGAAAACGGATTGAAAACGATATATGGAATGTGTCATGGGCCCCAACAGTTGTCAATGCTGCTATAAACCATTATAAAGCAGTAGTGTAGATCCTGCCTTGGTTTGTTGGTGACTTGGGGCATTATTTCCAGTAATATGCCATTTTGAAATAGCCCCCAAACAAGGGGCAGCAATTGCCTTAAATGCTGATGAGAACTTTTTGATAAATGAAGAAAACATGAGATTGGAAGGTGCAACAAAATTCTTGGGTTGCTGTCTTCTTGAGTCATTTCAGATTTTTTTTTCATATGCAGCATTTACAGACTGGCCTGCGGAATAGCAATGGTGTACCAGTAGATTTCCCATGATAGCATTATTAGGAGACAATAAAGCCTCCAAACTCATTTATAATGTCAGGAAAGTAAGATCACATGAAAGGCTGAGTTGATAGCCAGTAATGCTTAAAGTAAATGCATGCTTCATTTAAAGTTTCTTTATTGCAAATTGGCTATCAAAGGGCTTGCATTGAGCACAGAGTTGCAGTATGATTCAAATATTTTGAACGCCATTCTATGCGCAAACTCAAAGTGTTAAAGGAAAGAAGAGAAATGAGTCATTTCCCCAACTCTGTTTATAAATGTTAATGTGCAGAGACATAAGTTGGATCTAAATATCACATGAGTGGAGGTTTGCTCGTGCAATGGAACTTCCCCATCCTATCCTCTCCACTGTAGTCATCCTAATTTGCCTCATTTGCCAGAGGGGCAGATTTGGGCACAAGAGGGTTTCAGTCAAAACTTGTCAGAATTCTAAATGAGCTATCCAGTTCACACTTTGGATAGCTCCTTTAGAGTTTTGACTGGTTCTGAATGAATCCTGGAATGGATTCACTGGCCCATTGACATTGGAGTCACCAGCCTCCACTGCACTCACACATACAGAAAGAGTTAATTTTTAGCTACTGCCCTTTTTTCACATTGAAAGTTGCATCTGCCAACATTCCATCCTTTACACAACTACCAAAGATTTACAAAAGGAGGGTCCCTATCTTCCTCTGAATTTAGTAACTATAGAATGAAAAGAATGTTGCTTTTCAAATGTAAATCAGTCATAAAAATATCAGTTGATGCTGAAATTAATAGTAATATATTTTACCCCCTACTCAGATGATTATTTCCTCTCTCTTTTTCTCCCATCAGTTTTTCATTGGACTACTAGTGATCCTGCTTCTTCAAATTGTAGCAGGTATTTTGGGAGGAGTGTATAAATCTCAGGTACTGCATTCTTCAGGTCATGTTTGCTGAGTGTTATGAAAGTTACAACAAATATGCTGATTTATCTTACATTCTTTTCTAGATGCAAGATGAGCTGAACAAGACCCTGACTGAGAATATGAAATTGTTACAAAGTACTGCAAGCGACAATAAAGAAAATCTTGAGACATTTCACAAATTTGAGATTAAGGCAAATGAACATTTTACTTACATTTAAAATTACATTTGTTTCAAAAGCTCAGAATGAACAACCATGTTTGGGGGAAACTCCCCCCTCCCATTTTCTCAATTTAGAAAAGGAAATATTGGCAGGGTATTCAATGTGCAAATATGATCCCAAAATTCTCTGCCACGAGTGCTGAATAAGTTGATAGAAATGAAGCACAGATTTCTTATCATGTTCCCCCACCTCACCTCTGCCTGCCCAACAGGCTTTTCTGGACTACATACTTGTGGGTCTGTCTTTGCAACATTTCAGGGCAAACCCTTTGTTGGTCTTTTATTTTGTTCGTTTAAAGGTGATCCATAGCTAAAGCTCTTATGTTTTGGCAGGTGTTCTAGGAACGTCTAGAACAGAGTTCCCCAACATGGTGCTCTACAATAAGTTGGATTACAACTCCCAACATCCCCAGTCAGCATGGACACTTTCCCCTTTTTTAAAAAGGAAATCTGCTTGTTCAGTCTGCTGTCCAGGTGCTAATTGGCGATTTATGGTGGATTTTACCCCAGGTGATCACTGCTGATGGATCAGTTTTATTGGCTCATTCTGTTTAAACTGGTATTGGACAGGACAGCTCTTCAAATAAAATATGCTTTCAAATAGAGGACTGTCACCAGGTAGCCCATGAAACAGAGAACTGTCCTCTGTAGAAGAGGACACATGGCTACCCTAAATGAGGTGTTAAAAATTAAATACCCGGTGCATGCAGGGGGTGGGTGGGTTATTGTAATTGCCACCTCAGTGTGAGGGGAGCTTTAAGCCCTTCCTCCCAAGTTACGATTTTGGTCAACAGTTTCTCCCCCTCTATGTACCCACGTGCTGCAGTCAAGTGGAAAAAATACACACCTGCCATTGGCACCAATGGGTTTCTTTTTCTAAGCCTGACTGCAGCATTGGCGGTGGTGGGTTACAACTGTATCAGAGTCTATTGAGAAATTGCAATATTTAACTAGAGATAAATCAAGTAGCACCATTATGATATGTGAATAAAATCTTAGTATTTCCAAGAAGAAAAACCAGAATAGATATCATGAAATTCTCTTACAAATATTTTGTTTATACTTTCTGTGCCTATTTTATGTCCTTTTGATGGGGAAGTGATTCCATTTTGGGTTTGAGTCAGAGCCAGAGGGAACTCTAAAGGAGTTAGTCAATATGCTGATAATAGTTTGAAGATAGAGATCAGCACCTTGGATAGCTCCTTTTGAGTTCTGGATGGTTCTGACTATAAACAGATTTATAGCCCCATCAAAATCAGAGACACCAGCCTCCACTGCTTGATAAAATAAAGTCACTTAGATTCCTACACAAAATATAAAAAGTATGAAACAGAAAACTTAGGAAATTATTACATTTAAATTATTTGATGTAATGATTGCTTCCCCCCTCTTGAAGTATTTAAGGATGCAATCTTATGCATGTTTAGAAGTCCTAAAACACCCAGCATGCTACAGTCAGCTTGCTGTATCCAAGCAGTTTCTCCATGCGACAGAGAAAATTCAGGCTTCTCAATTGTGTAGAGATCCTCCATGGATCAACAGCCTGTCCTCTTCAGAAAGTCGCCCTTCATGAACACAGGGCAATGAAAATGTATGAGGAGGGGGCAGCTCTCCCTCTTCATGCATTTAGTGTAAACAGAATGTCTGAATAAGGCCTTTCTCTCCCATTCTTCTTCCTTCTAGAAATTTGGTCCTTTGGGTAAAATGGGACTAGACAATCTAAAACAAATCTGCTTCATGTTTGGTAACCAAAATAAAAACATAATATCTTTGTTTCACACAAACCTCATACAAGGATACTTAATATTCCAAAGCCATCACTTTTTTAGAGGATTCCTGTTTATAGGTTGAATTTAGTTCTTTTCCCCTCCTGTTTTTTCTTCTTCTGAATATCATCTAACTACAACAGTGTATGGAATAGTTCTTCAAGTTGGGTACTGTTGTTATTGGAGGGTGTCCCTCCTGGGTTTCCTTTTTTCTATATGTATCCTTCTTCACAGTTTGCTTTTTCTTCTTCTTTTTAAAATTAAATCCTCCAAGATGTTCAATATCTTGGCAAACTCTATTTTTCGTTTTTAGTAAACTTTCATTGTCACATTTTTTATTTTGTCCTGTCTTGCAGAACAAATGTTGTGGTTTGTTTAATGGAAAGTCAGACTGGGGAATAAATGTTAAGCCATATTATGGATGTGAATGTGACAACCAAGACCAAGGGACAAATGTCTGCAAAGGCAATCAGTATGATCAGGTAAGAAGAATAGTATTATAATATATTTAATATTTCCCACAGAGAGGTTATTAAACAAGCCATTGCTTGAATTGTCAAGGTGCCATGGCAAATTGCATATGGATGTAGGTTTGTTCTATTTCCTTTTCCAAACTCTTGGCATTTTGACTCTCCCAAATGGTGGGAGCCCATATTAATTTTGAAATGAGTGGAGAAACAGTCTGTTCTGAGGTAAAGTTATATAAATGTGGTATAAATTTATAAACAAAGCATCATTATGGTACAAAAAACTATTTGGTTAGTGATTTAATGGTGAAAAGGTTGGTAGTTTACCTCTGGTGTCTAAACAGCTGCATTGTAGCTGCACTCAGACGTCACTTTAGCCCACGATGGCTTAATAAACTAGGTACAGTAGCTTATTTTAGAATGAGTTCACAATGCATCATCATACGACTGAGCTAATAAGCCACTGTGCATAGCTTATTAGGCTACTGTGACTCATCTGATCCTTCCCTCTGCCCCTGTCCTGCTGCAGTCTTCCCGCCTGAAAAGTGGCATTGGTTTTCCCATTGATTATATTGCAATAGAGGCTACAAGGAGAGAAATCCTGGGGGGCACCAAAAGCAGTTCGTAGCTAGAACACCTGGGGGGGGGGGGTTGCAGGACCAGTGGGTTGTTTGCCAATCATGTGGTGGGTGTGCTAAGCACCCAGGGTGGGTTATTCACAATACAACCCACCCTGCATAGCTAGTGACCCACCAGCCCAGTGTTTGTTCATTCTATGCCTATGGTCTAAAACCCCACTACTGAATTTGTCTGTTATAAGGGGATTAAAGGGTTGTTGATAATTAAATAGTGGCAGTGATAATTAAAGGATAAGGAAAGCGGGTACATTTAATAGTATTATTGTTGGGATCATAAGGGTCCCTATTCCTTCACATTTTGGTGACATTGGATGGGATTGTCACAACCCATCTCTGCATCCATCTCGTCATAGAAATCAAATTACAATGATGAAGAAAAGGCCAGAATTCTTGTTCTAAAAGTATATATCATTCACTTGAGAAGGCTTGACTTCTGATTATTAGATGCTCACGTTGGATTCCTAAATACATTTTGTATAAACTAAGTTGATATATCATAATTGTCATTTCAGTGTGAATGATCAGATCTATATTTTAACTTAGGCCAATCTGTGATATAAAGGAATAAATTACTACTACCATATTTTAAAATTGCATTTATTTTTAAAGTATTTTATACTGTCTTTCTGTAAAAACCAACAAGATGGTGTACAACTCAAAACAACAACAGCATAAGCATTAAAACAACAGTAAAATATGTTAAAACACTAAAAGCAATAAAAAGCCTAGTTAAAAAGATTTGTCTTGACAACTTCTCTAAAAGCAGAGAGAGGAGATGGCTAGTAGTCCTGAGGAGAGGGCATCCCACAATTTGGGAGCGTCACAGGAAAAAGCCCTCTCAGGCCCCATGAGCAATGGTGTCCTCAAAAGTTCTCCATCACCAGACAGGTTCATAGCACAACAGATGATCCTCTAGATAGCCAGGCCCATATTTGTTTATGACTTTAAATGTTAAAACGAAACCTTGAATTGAGGCTGGAAAATTATTGATAATTGGTGCAGATCTTTTAGTATTGGAGTAATAAGATCTTGAGCCCATGCACCAGTTAGTAGTTTGGTTGCTGCATTTTGCACCAATTGAAGCTTCCAGATGCTCTTCAGGGGTAGTCCTACTATAGGGCTCATTACAATAGTCTAAATATGAGGTTACCAAAGTGTGGATAACTGTTGCCAAATCAGATGGAAAGTTCACAGATGGTACTTTTTCCTACGGATGTCACTTGAAGATCCAGAGACAGCATAGGATCAAGGAACATTCCCAAGCTATGGATTTGAACTTTCAAGGGTGTGCAATACCTTCAGAACAAGTAAAACCCCAACACAGAAACCTGACTTTCTGCTGACCAGCTTCACTTCCACCTTGTTTAAATTTAACTTCAACTTGTTCACCCTCAGCTTTTCTATTACCAACCCTGGCTAACATTCAAGGATATTATCCGCTTTCTTGGTGTTAGATGATAAAGAGCAATAAAGCTAGCTGTCACCCGCATATTGGTGATACCTCACTCCAAAGCCCAGAATGACCTCTTCCAATGATTTTGTGTAGATACTGAATAACATTGGGGACAAGATAGAATCCTGAAGGACAGTATAGGCCAATCTCTGGTCCAAAGGAATAAATTACTACTAGTAGTACTACTATTTACTAAATGTTCAGACTGCCTTTCATCCCAAAATGGTTTCAAGGGAGTTTACCATAAAATAAATCAAAAGAATAACAAATCAATTAAAAATAATCCAAATGAAACCAGGGCCAAGGGCATGGTGGGAAGGCACTTGCTGCCACTTTGATGAATCTAAGGAAGCTTTGGTCTGTAACTGTCTCAAACTCTGTGATGAAAGAAAAGCAGGATATAAAGTATTAAATCAGCAAACAAACAAACAAGCAGAAAGATCAGCAAAACAAGAAATGGTAGAGTACGGCAATCAAGAAGACTCTGCTTCATTCATACATATGAACATCACAGCTAATGATGTTCGAAATATATTTTGAAATTACTCTGTTGTTAGTCTCTCTCTCTCTCTCTCTCTCTCTCCAAACACACACACACACACACACACACACACACACACACACACACATAACTAGATGTGGAAGTATAATGTTTTTTTTTCTGAAATATTGACCCATGCAAATTTATCAAAACAGATTTAGACCAGTCTTCCGTTTTAAAAAGACAGCATTTTGCTGAGTGCTGCTCTGCACTCAGCAAATATTTGCCACATGGCTGGAGAAGGGATTCCCAAAGCTTAGTGCATTCCTATTCAGTGTTCATGTTAGAAGATTATGAATTACTAATACATTATTTGCTAACCATTTTATTACTTGTATTAATTATATTCTTTTCTGTTTTGGGGTTTTGTTTTGTTTTTGTCTTTCAGCCTTGTAGTGAAGTAATAATCGACTTCTTCAAGAAAAATATGATCATAGTTATGGGAGTAGCATTTGGATTGGCATTCATTGAGGTATATGTGAGTTATTCTTGTCACCTGTCTTTCACCCTTTCTCCAAAGAGTTTAGGGTGGAAGTAGGGATGTCTGAATTTTCTGAAAGCCATCCTGCATGTGCTTTGTGGATTGTGCAGTGTTGTTCATTCCGGCAACTGTTCACAGAGGGATTAGAATCCTCCCCATTATGCAGAAAAATACGCAAATGATTCCGTAAGGAAGTTCGCAACAATTGAGATAATTTATGTTAGCATGTAACATATAGCGTATTGTTCCCCATTGCATTGGACTTTTCCCCGCCTATATTTTCCAGTATGGCAGATGTCTCAGCAGAAACTTCCATTTTTTCCTGCAAATGGATTTGCATAAACTTTGGAAAAGTTAAAAAACACACACCAGAAGTCCACAAATTCTGTGTGGCCTGGAGAGGCCATTCTGCAACTGATTCCACAGGCTGGATTCTTAGAAATCCAGACTCATTTTAGTTTGTCTCACATCTCTCCAGCACCTCTAGGTGGAAGTCCTATTTTATTCTTTGTGCAGCACATTAGGTTGAGTGATAGTGACTTGCCAAAGTCACCCAATAAGGAGGAATGCTCCAACATCTCTTCACTTGCCCCAAAGGGGCATGATCCAAGTGATTGTTTACAAAGTGTTTGTGGGTGCTCAAGCATCCAGTGCTTCCTCCTTTTCCCTCATTCTCAATGGCCATCACAATTTCCCTGGTGCAGAAGACAAGGGATATAAAAGCGGCAGGTCCAGCTCCTTCACAGAGTTTCATTTTCTGCCAAACTGAGAACTGGGATTAACATCCCAGTATCTTTGGTGGGAAAGGAAGCTCCATTGAAGAACTGGAGCTATCTCTGTTGCATCTCCTTTCAACTATCCTGGGTAAGCTGGGAAGAAAGTGAAAGGAAGACGAAAGTGACCGCTGCAGAGTTGGTGCAAATCACTCGAGGTCAAGAAGGGGGAAGCCCTGCTTGTAGCCTGCTCATAAGAAGCTCTGAGTGGTGCCATGCTTCACCTGCACCTCCTCATGGGTAATGAAAACAAGGTAGCTTGAATTTTATGAACTTTTCTGTCTGTGTGTCTCTCTGTCTCTCTGCTGTAGTTATTCACAATGTCTCTACCAGCAAGCTTGATGGCTGAACAACGATTCTAACCTTGGTCTCACTGGTGGTCCACTATCTGCTACATAATTTCTGTTCTTCAGTTGTTAGCTGATAAGCAGACTGCTAGTAGATTATATCATATCATATTTATTGAATTTACATCCCATCTATTCCAAGAAATGTGTGGGACTTTTGTTATTGCTCTGGGTAATGTACTACATGGTGCTTTGCACAGGGAATAGGAGACAGTGAAGTCTACTAAGCCATTGGAGGCTGAAGGCTCTGTTTTTGGTGGGGCTGTGAATTCATTCTGGATTTCAGTCAGGATCAACCAGAACTCCAAATGAGCTATCCAAGGTGCTGAACCTAGTTTGGGGATAGGGTTCAACACCTTGGATAATTCCTTTTATGTACTGGCTTGTTCTAACGGAAATTCAGAATGGATTCAAAGCCTCACCGAAATTGGAGCCATTAAGCAGCTGTACTGTCATTTAAATAATTGTTAATAAATTTCATCTGAAACTAGAAGTGACTGTAAAGGACTGTTAATAGGAAAGAATAACAAATGTTGAGTGAATGAACCAACGACGATAAATTATGCACTAACTTTGTGATCATTAATGATGTGGGGAATTTGCAGGCTGTGAGATGCAGAATTGCAAGACTGGCCATCAGCTTCACTCCTTGTGTTAAGAAGTTTGTAATTGAAGCTGATCCTGTGTTGACCTTTTATCCCTATTAGAGCTAAATCAAAACGTGTGTGTGTGTGTGTGTGTGTGTGTTTAAAGGAAAGTGTGAATTTCATGGCTTTTAAAAAATTCTATTTTTACATTTATTTATTATTTCTTTGAGGTGCAATTCTGTGCATGCTTAGACAGAAAGCATGACTGACTGGGGAATGCTGGGAGTTGTAGGACTTTCTCCATCTAAACACGGATAGGATTACACACTTAGTGGAATTTTAAATTGTTGTTCAGGATTGATTATCCTCCCCAAGTGGTTTACAGTAAAACATTACAGTAAGATCACAAAAACAAATCAAAATATTAAAACCTAATAAGATCACACAGAAAAAAACCAAAGGGACATAAATCTAGAAACAAACCATTTAAAATTATATAAAAATAAGAGCAGCAAATAAAAACAAAATTAAAATAGCGGCAGCAGATAAAACAGTTACAGCACCACAAACATGTTTGTTGAATCGCTTTATTCTCTAAGATGGAATTCAGCTCTTGGCCATAAAGAGGACATGATTTAAATGCATATGGCCCCAAATTTAAGCCCTGATATCCATTGCAGATGGCAGAACTCTGAATGAGATCTTGGGGAGCCAATCAGAGTAGAAAGTAGAGAGCCAGTGTGGTGTAGTGGCTAAAGTGTAGGACTGGGAGTCGGGAGATCTGGGTTCTAGCCCCCACGCAGCCATGGAAACCCACTGGGTGACTTTCGGCCAGTCACAGACTCTCAGCTCAACCAACCTCACAGGGTTGTTGTTGTGAGGATAAAATGGAGAGGAGGAGGATTATGTATGTTGCCTTTGATTTCTTGGAGGAAAAAAGGCGGAATATAAATGCAATAATAAATAATAAAATTAAAATAAATACTGGGCTAAATGGACAAATGTTCTGATTCAATATATATGGCTGCTTCATAGGTTCATATCAGGCAAATTTTACACAGCATACACTGCTCCTGCCCCCATCCCACTTTGAGTCACTAGTCAATCCTAATCACTTGCATCTATTCAGTCCTGAGCATGACACATACCCGCATCCATCAAGTCTTTCCCACACATCCTATTCCATATCTTGCCTGTACTGGTTTTCAGACAGTCTCTCTTAGCCTTTCCCAGGCATCTGATAGTTATCATGCACACATCATGCTTTTTAGAGTGTATCTACCCTCAGAGCAGTTCATCCAACACCTCGGTACAATTTACTCTTCTGCAGGTGCCTCACGATTAGAAGGAGGCCAGGTCAAAACAGTGATTCAGGCATAGATGTCGGGTGACCACTTATGAACGGTCAAAAACGAGGAAATGCATCACCAAACAAGAGGACAAGGGTGGATAGTGATTGCATAAAATTTAAATATGCTAATTTATATATATGGATGCAATTTGAGAAATAATTATTATAATTTAAATAGATTTAAATGATAGATTAAATAATTTACAGTACATCTCACCATATTGTCGTAGACTGTGACCGGGTGACCTGTGTGCCTTCCTGGGCAGCCTGCTCTCCAGGTGCCAAATTTATCTTTAATCTGGAATTGGACGGGACAGCTCTTCTGAAGAGGATGCCTTTGAATAGAGGACCGTCCTCTGGCAGGCCTTGAAATAGAAGACTGACCTCCATAAAAGTGGACACATGGTCCCCTTAGTGATATAATGGACAGACAGCCTCCTCTAAGGACTGGTAATGTATTGAGTGACGGATCCATTCCTACCTGATGGGACACACACATCATGGATCAGGGACTACTTTAACATTGGTGCGCCTCATGATACTGCCAGCCCAAGATGCCATTTGGATCATTACTTCTGCAATGAGGCCTGCATGGCTGGGCCTCAGGACACGTTATTACACAACTGTTTTCATTAGTCTTTGTGCTTCTTTTCTCTCCCTTGACTATGAAGGGCTGAGGTAAAACTGGACTGGCAAAGAGCACATTTAAGCACGAGATTCCTAATTCAGATTGAGAAGGCATAGGAACGGGAGGCCCACTTTTGCAGAGGGCACATGAGCTCCAGTACCAAAATATGTTTTCAGGAAAAGTAGGAAAGAAAGAGCTCAGTAAATCTTAAAGTCCATGAGAAGAATCAGTAATCTGTGGCATAGCTACAGGTAGTTGATCAATCCCATCCCTTTAAAAAACTGAAGTAAAAGAGCAGTGAATGGAGGGGGTGGGAAAGGTGACACTGTTAAACTGCAGTAAAATGTCAAAGCTTAGGGCCAAAGCAGGCATTACTTTAAATGTGTGACTAGTAGTTCTGCCTCCTTTTCATTTTTACTCTAGATTAGGTGAAGGGGCCTGATCTGGATCTTACCCCCCACACGAGGTCCTGATCTAGATTGGGGGCCCTGTGTCTACTCTAGAGTTAAATTGAAAAAAGATGTGGCAGCTAGATCTACAATGTCTGTTTTGTACCTCGGAGGTATATTTGTTTTGGCTCATTCTCATGAGATGTTTTGATGACCTTGTTCAGACGGCACGCTAAACCATGTTGGTTAAGCGTTCTGAGCTAAAGATTATGGCTTAGTATGTCATGTGAACCATTCCTAACCATGGTGGCTGCATAACCACAGTTTAAAAATGCTCACTAACCATTTGCTGCAAAAGGGTAAGTGGTCTAACCGTGACTGAGGGTGCCTCTTCACGAGAGGTTTAATGCTCTTCGAAGTCTCATTAAAAACTTTACCTCCACACCAGCAGAGCGCAAATGGGGCGTAGAGGCGCGTTATCTCTCCGATTATGCGCATTATCGAATGCACGTTATATCGCGAGTTTTATTTTGCTCCGTCCGTTAAAGCGCATTTTGACTGTGTGAATATGCACTTTTGCGCATTAACTACATGTAAACTGCATTTTGGACATCCGTTAATGCGCTTCGCCGCCTCTCGCCGCCTCTCGTGCAGAGGAATTAGGCATAAATGCGCTTCTGCGATTATGCGCATAATCGGCTAACCAGGCGCAAAAGCGAATCCTTGTAGAGGGGACCTTAGCGTGTTGTCTGAACAGGCCCATTATTTATTATTATTTATTACATTTCTAATCTCCCCAGTAGCCAATGTTCTCTGGGTCAATTACAGACTGTTAAAAGACTAAAATGCCATAGAAACAGTTTAAAAAAATATAAAACACAGCACGCATATTTAAAAGACACAAAACAACAAACATGATTTGCAGTAGAGCAGACCATGACCATGAGTGGACCTCTGTTACCATGGCTTTTGGATGGTAAGGCTAGGATTGTGGGTGGTTCTGTAATATACAGAGTGTTGCAAATCTAGCTCAGTATCATGGTTTATCATTCAAGACTTCCTCCCCAAAATATAAAAATATCCCAGAATCTGAGTGATTCAATTTGTGGGATTAACAAGGAATAACATGAGGTGGATTACAGGGAAGAGCCAAGCGGTGAGATTGGACCTGTTCAACACAGCAGCTGTCCAATATAGCTCCTGATGGCCAATTACCTTGACTGAAAAGTGGGAATCCTATGTAGTCCAGATAGCCCAGTTTACAGCAAGGTCTATAATGTGCTATACCTTTGTCCTGCTTTACCGAGGGGCTGCTGGAGGACAATCCTCTTTTGAAGGCATCCTCCACTCCAAGTCTGGATTAAAGATAAAGAACCATAAGAAGGGAGAGCCCAGAAGTTGCCCATCAGGAGTTAGCACTTGGATAGAAGACTGAGGGGCTGCCTATATGAGTTATTTGCCCCACGGTGGCTGTGTGATAGTGCTGCGTTAGTTATACAAATAAGCTGCCAATTTGCAGCCACAGTGGGGCTTTTCCCCAATGCTCTGCATTTAAAAAGTCAAGGACCTACCCTGACTTTATCCTTTGGAGCAAGGTCACTATGGCCCTTCCGCTGTGTGACCTCACTTCGACGTTGAACTGGGGTTGTTCCAGGGCGGATGGCGACTGCTGATAGGTCGCCAGAAGCTGGGAAGAGGGCAGGGAGCAGGCTCAACAAACCGAATGACCACTGGAAAGCCTGCACTCCCTCCTGGCATGGGGATTTCCCACCCTCATCCTGCAGCAGTGATACCGTGGGGTTTTGCTGGGAAGGATTGGCAAAGGAGTGCTGTGAAGACACCCCCTGAGTAGGCACACATAGTCTCCCTCACTTTGTTGAGAAGTAATGTTTAAATTATAGTAATTATTTCTAATTTTGTATCTATGCATATAATTATCATATGCAAAATTTATGCAAATCTCTTCACTCCTTTGCCCTCTCTTCTAGTGATGTATTTCCTTTCTTTGAGTGATGCCACCAGAACTATATGGCTAAAGGCTTTTAAGATTATAGAGCTACATCCATGGATGGCCCTATAACAGCTAGGCATGCTGAGCTTCAGTCTGTAGTATATTTAGTACTTTAATGTTATAGCTGATGTATATTAGGATTTTTTTACCCCAGTTTGAGCCTATAAATATTAATTTAGAAGCCCCTTTCAATTAAACAAGCTTATACAATGGTGCTTTAGGGCTTCAGCCATTAGTTGTGCAACTGTCTCCTTTTCTATCTGTGCTATTTCTTAATTTAGGTAGAGTCACCTATCCTTTGCCTTAACATTTTGTTACAGGGTTGTAGACATTCATCCAGATATATGCAATTGATGCAGCCATTAAGAGAAGATTTCTTCACACTCTTTCTGAGTTTTCCTTGTCTTTTTAGCTCCCCATGTACATGGGGAGTGTAATTTGCTCCACTTTTCATAAAAAAATATCACTCAGCACTCAGTTCAGACAATATCTGAGTGAACTATTTCTAGCTTGGTTCGAGTACTGGTCAGGACAGATAAAAGCAGTGATGTGGCCAGTTAAACCCAGAGCAACACTGCTCCGTGTTTATAACAATTACACAAAGGTTTAAGAAACTTAAATTATTTTCTAAAAAGTTGTATGTTCATAGCTCATTTTTGCAAACAGTTTTAGTCTGAGACAGTTCTAGCTTTGACAGAGAAGTATTGAAAACCCCTTTCAACTGCTGAGAAAATAAACCACAGATAGCAGCGATGAGAACCCCATAGAAGGAGATGTCTTCATCCATTAAACAATCCATCTCTTCGAATAAATTTAAGTTTCCCAGAGTGTGGTATATATGGGTTTAATTAAAATCCCACTTTTTGAGAGTCATGCTTGTAAAAATTACTTTGGAAACGGTCTTCAGCGTAACAGATTTCATCTGCATGTAAATCCAAGAAGTTTGCAAACAAAATGTTCTTGCTGAGCATCGACTGTATGTGGGGGATTTCTCAAACTGCCAAATAATACCATAAACATCTTCCTTTTCCAGATTCTTGGTATGGTGTTTTCAATGATCCTCTATTGCCAAATCCAGGGAAAATGAAACCGTGGAAGTGTCAGAAGTATGTCACCAGCCACATGAGAAACCTTTGTAGATTGAGAGATTGATGTTTGGTTTGGCACCCTACAGTAAATGCTAGAAGCAGCTGTGATGATAACAGCCGAAGCACCGATGGATACAGATTCTTCACGACTTATGAAATAAAAAATCTGTTTAAAATTAGGGAAACTAATGATCTGTAGCTGAATTTTTTTTAATGCAACACATACCTTTTGTGTATTCTTTTTGTCATCGTTTTTATGTGAAGATTATGTCTCAACAAAACGCAGCATTTAACTTGCCACATATTCTGCTGATACAGTACAGTGTTTTCCAGACTTCTGATAACTATGGTATATCGTTTCTCCCCTCTGAATTAAAATTGGAAGCACACTCCATCGTTATAACTGGAAAAGTTTACTTTATGTATTTTTAAAGTATAATTACTCATCTACAGAGGAGCATGCTCTCTCTCTCTCTCTCTCTGACACACACACACACACACACGCTTCTGCATTTCACAGATCTGGCTGCACCTTCTGCAGTGTGCAGTGGAGGATGGTGGCCCTGATGTCTGTGAGGCGGTGAATCTGCCAGGTTCAGTCAGAGCTGCAAAACACCTTGGATGGCTCCTTTAGAGTTCTGGCTGATTCTGATTGAAACTCGGAGCGGATTCACTGCTCCACTGACATTGGAGCCACCAACCTCCACTAGAAGCATGTCTCCTCTGATGGTACATAATTCTCCTGTATCTTTTTAACACCAGGACTGGCTGAGAGATCCAGTCAAGCTTGATGCAACCAAATTATCTGTCCTACCAGAGGCAGGCTTGGAGGGATACAAGACTAGACCATGAATTGTGTAAAGCTGGTTCTTCCCCAACCTACCGCCTTCCAGATATGTTGGACTACAACTCCCATCATCCCTCAGCCTGCACAGTCTGGCTAGAGATGATAGAGGTTGTAGTCCAAGACATCTGGAGGGTACCAGGTTGGGGAAGGCTGGTGTAAAGAAAAAAGGGCAGCCTCCTCTATGAATGGATACTTTGGGCTCAGGGGAGCTTCACATTATTTACAGTGCAATCTTACACACGTCCAGTCATAAGTAAGGCCTCTCAAATTAAATGGGAGCTTTCCTTCTGGTAAGTAGGTATGGGATTGCAGCCTTAATTCATTTTCTCAAAGTATGCTTGCACTTTTCCCCCAGCAAACAGTTTGGGAATGAATGGCATGGTGGGTAAATCTAGGCAGACAATTACCAAATGGTAGCTTAGTGTGATGTGCATGAGCCAGTAGAGCCCTGGGTCACGCTGTGAAGCTGATTGGTGGGAGATTCTCCCAGTGCATAATTAAACTATGGAATTCACTTCCACCAGATGTTTTGATGGCTATTAGCATGGATGGATGTAAAAGGGGGTTAGATGAATTCATGGAGGAGAAGGTTATCAATGGCTAGTCATGATGGCTATGTATTACCTCCAGTATCAGAGGGAGTATGTCTCCCAAGACCAGTTGCTTGGGAACACGAGTAGGAGGGTGCTATTGCACTTGTGCCCTGTTTATGGGCTTCCCACAGGTAGTCTGTTGACCACTGTGTGAACAGAACATTGGACTAGCTGGACCCTTGGTTTGATGCAGCATAGCTCTTACGTCGGGCCCCTCCTGCCAAGGGGCTAGGAGAATTTTGCCATCGTTCTGCATCTGATTAGAAATCATTTAGATCCTACCTTTCAATTTCAAGCACTCCCAAGGCAGCTTGCAGAATAAAAATATAATTCCTCAAGTGAGTGAAATACAAATATAACAATAGATAATAATGCATAGCAATAGTTTCCCCATCCCACCAGCACTACAACTGAAATGTCATAATGAGGACTGTATTTCAGAAGGAGTGTGAATGACCCTGTTCAGACGACATACTAAGCCATGGTGGTTAAGCATTTTGAGTGAAACATTATGGTTTAGTGTCTCATGTGAACCATGACTTAGCATGATGTGTGAACCAATCCTAACCATGGTAGTTACATAACCACTATTTAAACAAGCTCACTAATCATTTGCTGCAAAGGAGTTAGTGGCCCAATCACAGCTTCGCGTGTTGTCTGAACAGGCCCAATGCCTTGGGACTGTTTTGCTTGGTTCTTGAAAGCCACAAGTTAGACAACTCAAAATTAAATGTCTCAATAGCTCAAATCACTTTGGAAGATTTGGTCAAAGTTTTCAATTAATTTCTGATTTTTATTTTTAAAAAACAAGATGTATGTAATTCTGTTTTGGCGGGGGGATAGATTCTGCATTCCAGATTGCTGCTTTCTAAGAACTGGTCTGGGAAAGGTCTGTTTGTGAGGTTTTCCAGGGGTCCAGTAAAATGCAGAGAGAAAAGACCTATGCAAGTGTTCAGCCTGCTCGTGTTAGGGCTCAAATTTGGGAGAAGATGCAGTTGCGCACATAAGCCCCACCCCATCCAACCTTCCTATGTTGAGTGGGAAGATCTATAAGAGAGATTCTACTTTCTTTTGAATTGGGATTGGGATTAAATTGGCAACTGGAGACCCTGCATAGGGCTGTGGTCTAAGAAGAGTATGGTTTTATTACAATCAAATAAGTGCTTAGGTCAAGGACTACCATGGCTGCCTGATCAGGCCTAGCTTTTGTAGAAAGAGAACTTGAGTGCTAAATAAAAACTGGGTTGGAACTGCTCCAGATTGTGGTATGCTAGAAATACTAGAAAAACATGGAGCAGACTTTTAAATATTACAGTGTCCACCTAGACCACGATTAGGCAGTCTTTTGGGGCCATGGGCACATTTGGTAATTTAAGAAACTGTCCTGGGCACACTAACACACTAAACAATGCCTTTGAACCAGTTTTCAGCACCAGGGGAAAACATTGTTCAACAAAATGTGGTTTGCTTGTTTGTTTGTTTGTTTGTTTTTTAAAAAGGGGAGATGAATGGCTTCTTGGTGGGTCCCAAGAAAGGTGTCAAGGGCTGTACTGTTGCCCATGGGCAACACATGGTCTACACCTGATCTAGGCCATTTTTCAAGGCCAACTTCCCTTTGGGGCTCTATCATTTATACTATGGGGTAAAGGCCAGCATAAATCCTACTTAGAATAGACCCGTTCAAATGAATCATGATTAAGTCACCTTCATTTCAATGGGTCTACTCTAAGTAGGACTTATGCTGGATTTTACCCATGGTCTGTCAAGGAATGATGTAGTCTTTTCATGAGCAAGGGATTTATTTAAAGGTCATCCAGTCCCATCCCTTGAAGGTGAGAGTCCCAAACATTGGGTCAATTAATTACCAAACAGCTACATTTGTATGGCCATTGTTGAGAAAGACATGTTTCTTCCTGGGCAGGGAAGAGGGTGATTATTCTCTACCATAAAATGGCACCAGTTAAACCCCTGGCTATAATCCAGATTCAACCAAAGCTAACAACTGAAATGAATATTCCCCAGCAGAGTCAGAACTATATATATATATATATATATATATATATATATATATATATAGTATGAAGATGTAAGGTAACTATCTTCAGTTTTGAATTCATGGTCATTGTTTGCCAAAACCTCCTTTGCGCTGTGTTGAATATACAGCCGTGGAGCTGCTCTGTTTTTATTACGTTGCTATGATATTTAATTGGTATGAATCCAAGAAAACATTCAATTGGTTATTCATCTGTCAAAAAAGTGGACTGTGGTTACCCTTAGAGCCTTGCCAATTGCATACTTATTGACATCAATGGTATTGTGCTATTCCCTGCAGAAAATATTGGAGCCTCTTGCATGCATTGTGAAGAAGTTGCTGATGTGGGTGCTAAGTATTATCAGATTCTGCCTCAAAGCAGCTTAGCCAACTGTAACAGAAAGAAACAGAACGCAGCACAAGGGCATTTATATATACTTCTGCGGAGGGTGATGGTGGGCTGTAAATTCAAAGTCTGCGCTAGTTACAGTGCATGTTAACTTTACTCTGAAGTAAGCCCCACTGTTTTCAATAGGCAATATTCCCATGTGTGTTTTGCAACCCAGTTCAATTTCTTGACACGCTATTAGAAAACACCAGTTCTGTGCCTCTCTTGATCACTCTGACCTTCCAGCATGGGGAAAGAGGAAACAGCATCCTCAGGACCTCTTTGCCTCTCTGCTGCTCTCCTTCTCTTCTGTCAGGAATCTGAGAATTCTCCCCCAACACTTGCTTCTCAGGAGTAGAGTCTTGCTTGGGAATATTGCAGTGTTTGATGAGAAGCATGGTGGGACATGGGAGACTAGATGAATTAGGGATGGGAAAGAATTCCATTTGGATGCCTTTTATATAAAATAAGAACCTAGCAAAACTGGCAAGTTTCTTCATAACAAGGACATGAAAAACTTGATTTTTTAAAAAAAAAATGATTGTGGGAGAAACTGAAACTAATAAGATTGTCTATCTATTGCAAGGGCTGCATTGCCCCCTAGGAAACCTGCAGGGGCACACCCCTCTCCTCCTAACACTGGTAGTGGCTGCTGCCCAAATCAAGGTGATTGTGCTGGGAAACAGGGCACATGCCTTGTTTCTGAGCAGCAACGGCACAAGCTCTCCCACGGCCCGAGGCAGGAGAGCACACACACTTCCCTTTGTCACTGTGTTACCACCACCAACCCCACTGCTGCCATGTCTCCCTACCCCATCCTGTCCCACCCACTGCATCACATACAGGTAATCTCTTGGGACACCCCTCCCACAAGGCCTGGCTCTGTGGAAGGACCCCTCAGAGCCAAGCATTGAAGAACTGCACTGGCAGTTTTCTCCAGCCAACACAACTCTTTGGAGAGCTTCCCTCTCCGCCCATCCTCTGTCTCAGCCTTAAAGGATCCTCAGAATGAACCAGAGGGTAAGTGGTTGCCCTGGCAAGCCCTGCTGGCCCTGAGAGGATCCTCAGAGTGAGCCAGAGGGTGGGTGCTTGCTCCAGTGAACTCTGCTGGCTCCAGTCTCCTATCATGGAAAATGGGGGGGGGGGGGGAGGGAGCACGCAATTCATGGCTCCTCATACTTCACCAGCTGAGGCGGAGATTCACCCTGGGCTGGGCCTATTTCACATTCTGAAAAGCCCACTGAATAGCCTGTTTGGCAGGCTATTCAAAGCCCCATCCCGTGAAAAGAGACTCAAGGCTACCCATCTCCACATGCCTAGAACAGTGGTTCTAGGCTGAGAGCTATGCGTATTTAGCTCTTAAAATCCTATGTATTCAGTGCATTCAATGACATAGTGCTGAATTAGGGTTACCACCTCTTTATTTTCCTGTCAGTCTTCTCATCTTTAACAACTCTATGGCAGCCAGGAGAAATATGATCGTCTCCATCCTGGGAATAGTTTTATGTATTGAATTTGGCTGGTGCAGATGGATGAGAATTTTGGATCTGTTTGTTTTTGCAAGAATTGGCTCAACTTTGCAACTGTCTTTAAATACAGTGTCTTTAAATACAGGGCTGAAAGAAGTGAGGTTTTTTTAAAAAAATGAATGAGAGTGAAAGTGACAGTCTTCACCATGAGAAAGTGAAAGTAGACAGGCTTGTGACGCTGGTTGAACTTCCACAAGAAAATGAAAGTGTGGCAGGCTTGCCTGTGAGAAAGTGAAACTGACAGGCTTTTCCGTCCCTAAGCTGAATGCTTCCTTTAGGGTATGAGAAGAGAGTCATTGCTTCCCTCCCTGTGCCTTGTCACCCAAGCTCACTCTTTTAGTGCCCTTCCCAGCTGACGAGTGTTTCAGGTCTTCTTCTTGCGGTGGCTCGCCCTGCTTATTCTGAGTGGGCATGAAGCTCATTCTTACTTCCCAGTAGAAATGCTATTTGAAGGTGGTGCTGAGCGATTTCGAGAGCAATCCTATGCCCACCACTTCGTATCTGGGACAGGGACATAGGATAGTTGGGTTTCCTGGCTCCCCCTTGTAGCCAGCACAGAGAGAACCTTGTCAGCTACTCCTCCACGCTTGGAAAATTGTACGTAGAAATGGGAGAAAGGGGGCGTTCCCAGGGGCAGGGTGTAGAGGGGACTGGGGTGCCTACCCTTCCCCATTTCCTATGGCAGCCCCAACCTGCTTCCCTTTCCCTCCCAGGTGCTGCTGCTAGATGGGCAACATTGCCCATCTAGTAGAAATGCAGGACAGCTGGAGAACTCGTAGTTCAAGTGCTGCTGACGATCTCCTTTCTTTTGAGCCTTGTCCTGCAGAAGCTTGCCCTGTTTACTTTTGAGTAGACACACAGAGCCATGTCCTGCTCATTTGTGAGTAGACATGCTGCTCATGCCTACTTCTGAATAGACATGCTTTCTATTATGAGTTGGTAAGAATGGAATTTATGGGGGTATATTATTTTTACCCTGCTCACTTTTGTCAGGTGCTCTGCCAAGATGCTCCACTCTGTGGCCCTGCCCACCACTGGAATGAAGAGCTTCTTCAAAACTGGAGCTCCCAGGGCTGAATTTTATCCTGATTTGGAGGGTGCTGTGCCACAGGGCTGGAAACACATCTTTTCATAGTGACAGGCACTTTGCTAAGAGAGGGTGGGGGTGGGGGAGAGTGTGTGTTACTGCCACCTTTACAGCCATCTTTTCTTTTATATGGCCCTTGTATACCACCCTGATACAGTAGGATGATGGGTGGACTAAAAATACTTTAAATAGATAAATATGTAATTATTATTGTAGCATAAGCTTCAATAAAGTTTATGTCACTATAAATCTATTAGCCTTTAAGGCGCCTCTAGACTTTTGTGTGTGTGGCAGACACTTTGCTAGTCGTCCAGCATTTCAGCAGCTATAATAGCACCCTATGCAAGGCGAAGGTGGCAGAGCATCTGAACACCTCTAACTATACCTGTTTTTTAAACCTGAGATGATGTACCAGGACTCTTGCCTGCTTTGGCTCCCTTCTGTCCCGTGAAACATGCTACATTTCATAGTATTTTGTATCGCTTTGTTAATTTAGTATTAATAATAATAATCATAAATTTATTTCTTACACGACTCTCCATTTGGATCGAGGCGGGGAACAACAGCAAACACAAAACATGATAAAATACATAAAACTGATTAAAAACATGGCACACCTTATTAAAACTGCATTAAAACATCATATTTGTTTTGCATAGTGTATGTATATCTCTATCAATCAATCAATCAATCAATCTGTATCTTGTAACCCCTTTGAGAGGGTTCTGCCCTTAAAAGCAACCTAAAAATCATTTAAAATACAATAGAAAAAAATCAATTGGGACATTTCCTCCAGCAATTAACAAAGGAACTGCTGCTAATCTACACCAGAGGAAAGAGCAGCCACCACATGCTAGAAGAAAAGAATGAGGTGCTCCATGCAACAACCCATCAGGAATTCAGAATAGGTCTCGTTATTATATTTCCCATGTGTGCACATGTGTACAGTAGCAGCAACAATCACAACTACAAAACAAGCATAAAATGTTCTGTTTAAAGAGACTGATTACAGCAAATGTTGAAATTTGATCAAATCTTTACCAGTTTTAGCCACGTGAAATGTAAAATCAAAGTTACCCCCAAAAGCCTTCGGCTGTGGTGACAGCCACCAGGAATGCCGCTGTAGATGTGATTGAAGTCATAAGTTGGCACATTGATGGTGTTGTTGACTCAGGGATGCACTTGCAGAGACAACATGCTGGCATCCCTGTGACCTTGCTTTCCTCCTCTCTGTTTGTCTCTGTTGGTACGGTTTAGTTATCATTTGTTATATTGAGTCCTTTTAAGCTATTGTTGCTTGTACACATATCAAGTGGCTGATGGAAAATGAGAAGCAGTTGTTATTGTACGGAAATCCAATAAAGTTTAAATACTAATTGTTTGTTTGTTTTTAAAGGGCATTCTGTGCCCATATGAGAAATCATGATGGGCTAAAGAAGATGTTGAATCCTGTTACAACTGAGGGACAGATCATTAGAAACCAGACAGTTGTAACACTCTTGGAGACAGAATACTGGGCTCAATGGATCATCAGTCAGATGCCGTATCAGCTCCCTGTTCCCATGATCAAGGGTACAAGGCAGTACATGTTGCAGAAAATCATATCCATAGAGAACATCCTACAAGGACAAGATCAATTAATGGCATTAATTATGCTATGCTGCCTATGAGAAAAGCAGCCTGTCAAAAAGGAAATGTCGGCACCTTATTAGAACAAATGCACCAAAGCAACTTTAAAAAGAAGTTTCAGTATACATCTCAAAGGAGAACCATTGCATTACCAATTAGCTTGCTTTTAAAATGCCAAACGGCCAATTTTTCAACCACGTTTCCTGCTTAATGTTAATGTCTTGAACAGCTAAAAATGGAATTCGACACTAAATCTTCAATGGAATGATAAATCTATGCACTGTGGTGTTTTTTTTTTTAACACCACAAGTCATTACAGCCAAGGTCACTTTGAGCTCTTATGCAAGGCAGTCGAACTGAACAGATGGGAGAGATGTAAAGCCAAGAAATTAGTTATTTACAATAGCAGAAATCATAAATGCAAATTGTTACAATATTTGACCATCAGGAAAAGTAGAGTCAGACTAATGACCTGGGTTTGTCTTTGCCAAAAGAGGTGAGACCCAAATGAAAATCATGCCTGTTGTTTTTTATTCAAGCTGGTGAAATCTACGCACCAATATTTAATTGCAGTCAAGATTACACTACCCTTTCGTCGGACTCTCCCCAAAGAACAATTTGTAACAACAGTTAAAAGGGATTCGCCCAGAAATGGTTGGTCTCTCTGGGATTCATATTTGGAGGCATAACAAAGCTTATGGCCAACTCCAAGGTGGAAAATCAAAGTCAGGACATTTACGATGAAGCAGAGGATTATGAATAGTGTTGCAGCTGAAAAGCAGAGCCATTGGCAAGTCAGAACTGCCGGGCCATAAAAAGGCAGCGGAAGAGATAATGGATGTGGATAGGGCTGGCTCACGCATGCTAGAATGCCACCCGGTGGCTACAACAACAAGTGATGACTCATACGTGTGAATGAGACAACCCAGAACAAATACCAGAGACAGAACATTCATGTCAGCCGGCATCACCTCAAATGCATTCCTTTTTAACAGGGAAACTTCGCACATTCTGTTGTGATTCAGCAAGGCGCTAGCTAATATTAAAGCTATGAGAGGGATTGGTGCATATGTGAGTCAACACCAAGAAATGTTACCTCATAAAAAAAGTAAATACATTTGAAGTACTGGGCCAGACCTTAAATAACACACTGATACCATCAATTTGGGATCAAGCACTGGAGGGTCATGATAAAGGTGGATCCAATTCAGAACAGTGTAGAGACAGTGAAAAGAAGAGGACTGTTCTCTGTCACTATGCTACAGGGGTATCAAACCTGGGGTCCCTTTGCAGCCCTCAGGGGTTCGCCAGACAGGCACACTACCATCCCCTGGCCACATGCCTTTCCTCTGACCACCAATTTGGCTGAAAGAGGATCAACACACTTCTGCTAGACTAGAACTCTATGTTACCTTATGAAGCTGGCTGGCAATAGGTTCAAGACAAAGGAAGGCAGTACTTCTTCATGTAATACATATGGTGATGAATGAGTCAGTTGTGGTTTCTTTTAGTAATGTGAGTTTTCCAGAACATTTTGAATTGGAAAAGGTTCCTATGCAAATTGGGATAATTTACATAGTGTGATTTGCACTGGAACATTTTCTGATGCCCTAGAGTGATGTAATTTAACATGTTTATTTTTCTTGTATTTGATAAAGAACAAAGCTAAAACAAGGCACTTCATATTATTATTTTGTCCCTGTACACCACAAAGTATTTCAGCTGAAATATTTGAAGAAAAATATTAAAGCACACTAAGAGAGAAATCCTATAGTCCCTTTGAGGGCATCCCATGGACCAAAGGATGGTGAAGATTTCCCTCTCCAAAGCTGTAGACCCTTGCAGCCAATGCAGAAAGCTCCATGGTGGCTTCTCTTCTGAAATGGAAATAGCAACCTTGGAAGAAACTGGGGAGGAGGAAAAGGGGGCACGATAGTGGGCAGGGAGGGGAAAGGAAAAGCCATGGGTTCACTGTATTCATGAATCTATTGCCCATAGGGAGGGAGGTCAATGAAATGGACATTTACCCCCCAGCCCATTCTTGCTTTTTAACTTTTTAGTTAGATGGTCCTTCAGCACAATTGATCTACAAATGATGGCAATGATTATGATGATCCCAGAAAACCAATTTTGAAATTCAGATTAAATTAGCCTATAGCATTTGGGATCTTGGGCACCTGGCAGGTACTGAATCAAATACAACACACTCCCCAGTACTGCAAGGTGGCATCACCTACACATCTAGCCCCTCACAAATCAGTTTGCAGTCTAAAACCAAAAGAAGTTCTGCCCCCCTGCAAGAAAACCCCTGGAAGGCCAAAAACAAACTAACAACAAACATCCACATCACTAGCAAGAACATTTTAGGACAGATGTCCAGAAGGGTAGCTGTGTTATTCTGTTGCAGCAAAAGTTAACAGACTCTTGTATCACCTTAAGAAGACTAACAAAATAATGTTCACATTTTTTTGTGGTCTAAAGACCACTTTATCAGAAGAATCAAGTGAAGTGCTGTTATAAAATGGATTCTATCCACAAAATCTTATGCCATAATTAATTAGTTAGCCTTTCAAGATGTTACAAAATCCTTTTGGCAATATCCTATATTGCTGCTGTGCATCCACCAATTCTGTTATACTAGCAAAATGGACCACTAGTGCAACAAGAACTAACAGTTCCTAAATTAAACATAGAAACAAGAGGCAACACTATTTTCTAGAAAGGGGGCAGGTCAGTGGAGCTCCCTTCTGTGAGTTCTGCTGACCTGGCCCATTCCAGAAAAAAGTGTTGCCTCTCATTCCTATTTTTTCGGAACCCATTAGTTCCTGTTGCACTAGCAGTCTGTCCCGACTAGCATGGGGGCAGATCCTGCAAACCAGAAATCTGCCTATCCCGTTTTAAGGTACATTAAATTCTTCCCAATGTTTTTGGATTGCATGGGATGGTCAATATTTTGAATGACAGCCTTCTCATACAAATTATGTTGGGCAGTTTTTGAATGAAAAATCAACTATTGTATCCTGAAATTGACAAATCATATTATTGGATTCACCCTTTGCCTGCTTTGGAACATGAAAATCCTTCAGAATTCTAAGAAACCAAAATATTAATCATGATTGTGACACTATTATTTGTTTCATTTCATGATTTCTTTGCCACCCAATAGCCAAAGCTCCCTAGGCAGTTCACAGCTTTAGAATAGCAGTCTAGTTCATCCTGTAATAACAATGCCCATTTTTGTCATTATCTGCTAGGTAGTTGGCCAGTAGTATGGCAGACAGACTAGATGCTTTACATAAGTTGTGGATTCAAGCAACATAATCAGTTTTCTTTCTGTCGGTAGTTAACATCATCAACCTCAAAGAGTAAAAGATGAATTCCAGAGATTTCAAATTCTGTAGAAAATGGGTCAGATGTGTTATTCATTTGCACAAAATCTTAGCAAAAGGATTACTATTTGGAGCGCTATTGCCGAAATGAAGGAAGCTTTGGGTGACTAGGAGTGGATTGGGAGGACTCAGTACAAGTTTTGGTACTCAAAACTAATTTCTGGGGGGAGTGGCTTCAGAGGAATGGAGTGAGGCTGGACATTTTCTCTCTCTGGAAGAAGCAATTTATGAAGCAATAAAATCCCTATCTTGGAGACTACGGAATGTAAGTTACAAACCAGACTTATGAATTTGAATTAATGCTACATCGGACGAGCGAAAGATAAGCTTAAAGCGGCCAGAAATCCGGGCCAGCTGCCAGGGTCTGGCAATTGAGACATTACTTTGTGAAGAACATATTTTCTCCTCATAAGCTAGGCATATTAAAAGAGATAAGAAGGAGTTAAGAGTGTTTGGGTGTTAAAAGTTCATTGGAGTGGGTTGCTGATTTACGGAGCAATTGGCTGGATGCCAGATGAAAAAGAAGGTTCAGGAAAAAATCGCACCCGCACCTAAGTGGATGAGAATTCCCAGAACACATCCTTCTAATAAGAATCTGGAATGGCTTACCAGAATAATGTCGGATAAATTGCAGGAGAAGTTGCAGGACAGACCACAGGAGAGAACAGCTCCGCTTCCAGTCGGAAGTGGGAACCATAAAGCTGGAAGTAAGCCAGGAGCTGTTCCCAAAGCAGCTAAAGAAAACCAGCAGATGTCATCAGGGGAATTACTGGCTAATTTTAAATCTATGTTGGATGAAGCTATGGCAAAGCAGGAGGAAAAATTTCAAAATGTTATTAAAAGCAGTATTGCAGATTCACAGAAACAGATCTTAACTGGCTTTCAAGCTGTAGTGGAGAAACTGTCAGCATTGGAGAAGCAGATGGATGTAAACAGAGAAGTTAGCAGGCAGCAAGGAGTCAAATTACAAGAGATTGATCTGAGACTAATTGCCTTGGAGGACAGAGACAGAAGAGTAAACATCCGAATTAGAGCCTTTCAGGAGCAACAGGGGGGAAATCCCAAGGCTTTGAGAGATATGATATTGGCTTGGATTAGGGAAATGGACCCCCAGGAAATGTGGGAACTGGAGGACATTGAAAGGATCCATAGGGTGGGATATAAAAGAAGAGGAATGCTCCCAAGGGATATAATTGTGAAATTTGCGAACTATTATAAGAAAGAAAAGTTGATGCAAGCAATTAGACGGGTCAGCCAGCCGATGCTTCAATCAACACCAATTCAGGTTTTTAATGATCTTTGTTCTCAAACCATCCAGTGGCAGAAAAGCGTGAGACTGTGTATGGTGACCCTACAGAAGAAGGCAATTGCTTATAGCTGGGGATACCTAGTTTTTTTGGATTTATGTGGCAGGGGAAACAACACAGAATAACATCATGTGAGCAAGGGATGGAATTGCTGGAGAAGCTGGGTTTGATTGATGAAACTGCAGATGGAGGAATCGATGTGGAGGAAGGTGCAGCAGGAGGAAGTAGTCAGTGAATGAATCTTGGTTTAAAAAGGGATGAAAGAAGAGATTTTAAGGGAGGGTAGAGTCTATCGTTACTCCTGAATCATGAGGTCGCTTCCCCCCCCTGAAGAGTTCTAAAATAATTTGGGGCCATTGCCCAGGAGGGTCTGGTGAGGAGGGGGGAGAAGTTTGGGGTAAGTGTGGGGGGGGAGGGAGAGGGAGGGGGGTATGTGTAACACAGGGGGAGACCAATGTAGAGTATTATGTCTGGGAAGATGGAAAATAAATTAAGAGTTGCAACTTTAAATGTTAAAGGGCTGTGAACTGTTATAAAAAGGAAGAGGATAGAAGCATAGTTAAAAAAAGGGAAAGCAGATGTTATATTTTTGCAAGAAACTCATCAATCGAAGGAAGGTGTAAATGATCTTAGGATGAGGATTATGGGCATTTACGAGAAGGCATGTGGTACTTCTAAAGCGAGAGGTGTAGCGATAATAATTTCAAAAAAATGTGGTATAAATATACTAAAAGTGAAAAAGGATGAATCTGGAAGATTTTTGATAATTTTTTGTACACTGGAGGAGGAGGAATATATATTGATTAACGTATATGCACCAAACGGGAAACAGATGGAATTCTTTGATGAAGTCTTTAATGCTGTGGGAGATATGGGGAAAATGAATATTGTGATGGCAGGTGACTTTAATATGGTGATAGATAAAGGAAAGGACAAAGATAATATCTTGAGAGATTATAAAGGCGGTGGTAAAATGGGTTTAAGCAAACTGATGGTTGAAAAAGAATTATTGGATGTTTGGAGAGTATTAAAAGGTGATGAAAGGAAATATACTTTTTACTCACCGAAGTATAAGAGTTATTCTAGGATAGATTTTATTTTTGTGTCAAAGAATTTGATATCTAAGATTATAGAATGTGATATAGGAGTTATTGAAGTCATGGACCATGCATTAATGACTATGGATATTAAAATGAAGAAGGATTATAGAGAAGCAAAGAGATGGAGAATGGATACAAGGATTTTAAATCATAAAAGTATAGTTGAAAAAATGAAAAAAGAAATTCAGACAATATGGGATATTAATGAAATAGAGCAAAACTCTCATGAGATAGTATGGGACACGATGAAGGCGGTTACAAGGGGGTTGTGTATCAGGGAAACGTGTACTCTAAAAAGACAACAGGAAGTACAAAATAAAAAGATAGAAAAGGAGATAAGGTATTTAGAAGAATAATTAAGAGTAATAAAGGATAGATGCCTATATGCTCAACTTCAAGCTAAAAAGAAGGAATTAGAGAAAGAGGATTTAGAACGGGTACAAAAGGAATTATTATATTTGAAAAGGGATTTTTTTGAATATAGTAATAAAAATTCTAGGATGTTGGCCAGGTCCACTCAGTCAAAAAAGGCAAAGAATACAATAGGGGCAATTAAAGATAAAACAGGGAAAAGCTGTAATTTAATGAAGGAGAAATTAAATATTTTTCAGGAATTTTATAAGGAATTATATGCATCAGATATGGGTCCACAGGCAAGAGTAGTGGAATATGTAGAGAGAAATTGGAATATAAGACTACAGGGTGAAGATAGGGATTATATGGAAGGTTTGGTAACAGAAAAGGAAATAGAAGGAATTATTGATAAATTAAAAGGAGGGAAATCTCCGGGGATAGATGGGTTGGGGTCGGAATATTACAAGATTTTCAGAGATATATTGACACCAAAATTGAAAATATTGTTCAATAGTATAATAGAGGGAGGGAAGACCCCACCATCGTGGGATCATTCCTTAATTATATTAATCCCGAAACCAGACAAGGACCTGATGGACCCAGCTTCTTATAGACCAATATCTTTAATAAATCAAGACTCAAAAATATTTACAGCAATAATGGCAAAAAGATTGAGTACCTTTATCAATAAATATATTAGAAAAGATCAGTGTGGATTTATTTCAGAAAGGCAAATGCCTAATTTAATTGGGAGAGTGTTGAATATAATTAATGTTATTAAAAAAAGGAATATAAAAGCAGGGTTGTTAGCATTAGACATTTTCAAAGCCTTTGATTGTGTGGAATGGCCAGCATTAAAAACAATTATAAAAACATTTGGGTTTGGAGATAAATTTATAGGAGTGATTGATCAGTTGTATAGAAATAATAAAGCAGAAATAATGGTTAATGATGGGTTAATGCAACAGATTACCTTGGCCCGGGGTACTAGGCAAGGGTGCCCACTTTCCCCGACTTTATTTGCAATAGTTATAGAAATTTTGGTGAATGTTATAAGGGAAGATGCAAGATTAAAGGGGGTAGGAGGGAAAGAATAGGTTAAGATTAATATGTTTGCGGATGATACATTATTGACTTTAGAAGATCCTCTAGAGAGTGGGGAAGTGATTAAGAGACATTTGAGAGAATTTGGGGAAATTACTGGATTACAAGTTAATTGGGGGAAGTCGGAAATGATATTATTCAATTATAATAAGAAGGAAATGGAGGAGTGTAATATAAAACTAGGTCTTAAGATTAAAAATATAGTGCGTTATTTAGGAGTTAATATTGCAAAAGATTTAGATAGGTTAGAAGAAATTAATTTTAATAGTTTGAAAAAACAGATAGGGGAAAAATTAGAGGCTTATAGAAAATTGAAGCATTCATGGTTTGGTAAAATAGCGGTTATTAAAATGAAGATATTACCTAAGGTTAATTTTTTGTTTAGAATGTTACCAATTAAGATAACGGAAGTAGAGTTAAAGAGTTGGCAAAATATGATAAATGCTTATTGCAATGGAGATAAAAAAGCAAGGATTAATAAAAGGTTATGGTATAAGACACAAAAGAAAGGAGGGTTGGGACTTCCAAATATAAAGATGTATTATATTGCTAATCAATTAAGACATGTTGTAAATAGTATATTAGGGGAAGATGACTTAGAATGGTTAGAGGCGCAAACAGGAGAACTAGAATTAAAATTGCAAAATATTTTTTTCACCAAAATACAAAAGAAAGATTTAAAGGGACTGGATAACCCATTTTTAAATTTTTTTTTAGAGATTTGGGAGAAAGTTAAAGGAAAGTTAATACCAGGAAATTCTCCTCTTACTCCAGTTGTAGTAATGGAAAACTTCCCAGGGAATTTAAAAAGAGAGTTGGAAGGGGGATTGAGGGGTCAGAAAATTATTAAACTGAGAGAATGGTTGAAAAGAATGAGTAATAAGGAGCAAATAGGAGAGATATTAAGAGGACAAAAGTTAGCTTGGTTCAAATGTATACAATTGGAACAATGGACACAGGACTGGAAAAAGAAGAATAAGGATTGTAGAGATAATACAAGATTTGAAGAATTAATTGAATCAAGAGAAAAGAAAGGGGAAAATAAAAATAAAAGAGGTTTGATTAGTGAAATATATAAAATTATGACAGAGGATGATGACCACCGAGATTCTCTTAAAATGATTTGGGAAGATTATCTAAAGGAACAAATTAATGAATATAACTGGGGGAAGATTTGGGATGCAAGAGTGTTAAAGTTATTGTCGGTTAGGATTAAGGAGAATTATTATAAAGTGGCATGGAGATGGTATTTAACGCCAGTGAGATTTCACCAGATCGATAAAAAAATGTCTAAGAACTGTTGGAGGGGTTGTCAGGAGGTTGGAACTTACTTTCATATGTGGTGGAGTTGTGAATACGTACAAAAATTTTGGAAAAGGGTGTTTAAAGAAATAAGTGAAATAACGGGAATTAATGTGGAAATAAGTCCAAAGTTGGCTTTATTATCAATATGGGATAAAGGAATAGGGAATACAAGTATGAAGGAACTGATTAACAACCTCCTGGCACCCGCTAGATTAATGATAGCTAAGAATTGGAAAGTGCAAGGGAAGTATACAATAGAAGAATGGTATAAAGAAATATGGGATATGGCGCTTAATGATAAGTTAACGTGTAATTTGAAAGCAAGGAGGGGATTATCCAGGAAGAATGATTTTGAAAATATATGGAGTCCATTTCTGGAATTTGTATTAAGAAAGGGGAAAGGGCACTCACTTTAAAAGATTCTTTACAATTTTGGAAAGATGTATAATATAATTGAATAAATGCAGGTCTCCTGGGGGGAGGGGAGCACGGGGGTAGTGAAGGGGTTATGTACTGTACTTATGTTGTGTTTATGTTGTATTTTAAGATTAAAATAAAAAAAATATTTTTAAAAAAACTAATTTCTGAGCTCAGCATTCTTTCACATTCTAAGTGTATGTGCTTTGCACCAGGCTATGACTGGTGGATCTCAGGGTTCTAGACAAAAACAAAATTGATCCTGTAAACCTGAAATCTGCCTCTCACTATTCTGAGATATATTAAATATGAAGTCTACATTTTGAATGACAATCTGCTCATATATATATATATATATATATATATTTAAAAAAACATACTTCTGAAATGAAAGGCAGAAATGGCCCTTTAATCCTTGGCTTTGGTTCAGCCTATTCACCACAGAAGGCCTGGAATGGAAAACCATGGACTGAAAATGTTCAAAAGCAGTTTCTCAGAGCTGAAGTTGGCTTTGCTTCAAGCGTTCCCAAAGGACTAGCTTTTGGATGGGAGTAACTGCAAGTTGATTTTAATAATCTTATTTTCTAGTCGTAATCACCCCAACAACATTGAGGTGGGGGTGTGGAAACACAATCATCATGGACTTCATGCTGGTATAGAGAACCTTATGATGAAGAAGAATGCATTTTAAATTGTCCGACAGAGACGGTTGGCATGGTTTTTGTTATATGGCAAACAATTGTGTGTTTGAAACCATAGGTGGTATTCATTTTTGGTTACAAATCTTATTCATGTAGCCTGGGATGGATATTGTGGAGACTTATTCTGGAATATAGTTGTGCACAAAAGCCAATGTTGTAAGTAACTAAGAATAGGGGAAGAAGTTCTGTTTTAAGACGTTTCACAGCTTTCGCAAATATTTCTGGCAGCTAGTATGTCAGTTTACAAAATCCCTCTAGAAAAAATGATTCATATACTTTACAACAGCCTTTCCCAAACTGGCACCCTTCTGATGCTTGGGACTACAGATCCCAGCCTCCCCAACTATCAGCCATGCTGATTGGGGATGATGGGGATTGAAGTCCAACACATCTGGAAGCAGGGCCAGATTAAAGACTTTTTAAACCCTAGGCACCCTCATAATCATTGGCTCCCAAGTTAGAGGCATAGATGAATATTTACATTGTATAGGCCCCAAAATTATAGATCTGTACACAGGGGTTGTGTGTGCGTTACCTTGGGCTAGTGGGATACAGCCCTGGGAAGATTAAACGAGCCAGTGTGGTGTGGTCTGGGAGTCAGGAGATCCAGGTTCTAGTCCCTACTTGGCCATGGAAGCTCACTGGGTGACTTTGGGCCAGTCACAGACTCTCATCCCAACCTACGTCACAGGGCTGTTGTTGTGAGAATAAACTGGAGAGGAGGGGGTTATGTATGCCGCCTTGGGTTCCATGGGGAAAAAAGGGGAATATAAACTAACTAAATAAATAAAATTAAAATTCTAGCCTCCAAAACATCCACAGGGAACCTCTAAACAATAGCCTACAGTCCCCAGATACTCCCTCACATTCATATCTTTTCATTTAAACATACCAGGACTTTTCTCTCCTTCTCCTGACCTACATGGTTGCCATCAGTTCCTCTTACATAGCAGATATAATCTGAAAAATTGCTACATTGGCCCAGAGTGGTCCTATCCCTTGTCTTGGGGGGGGGGGGGTAAACCGGGTAGTTTTCTTCCCCTCAATCAATTTTGAAAAGGTTTGTGACACTGACCAATTAGGATAGGACATATGGCTACACCGAACCCTAAGTAAATTTGGTAAGGATATGTACTGATAGCTTGCCTAGCCATTAGCCAATGAGAATGCTGGCTATGGGATGCTGGGAGTTGTAGGCCTTTTTGTGTCTAACCAAGCATAGGATTGTGAACTAACCTTCCAAGAGCAGATTAACCCTTTGGTGAAACTCTCTATTAAAGCGATCTCATGCCTTCGCTATTCAAACATGGGGAAGGCTACTATACAACTTGTTTGACTGTGAGTGTATAACTTTAACAGTGCTTCAGGATTTGTGATAACTATGGAGGATGCTTAAGAAGATACCAGAAGGTGGGTCTCTAGGGATGCACACTGCTTATGAAAAGAGGACATTGTAGTGCTGGTCCCCAGCACTGCCAATCACTATGGAGTTGGGAGATACATAGCCAACACAGTGTTGTCACACCACGAGTGGGTTTGCTCATGCCCATCTATTCAAACAGTCAACTGAAAATGGTCTCTCCTGACCACTTCAGGTACTAATGTCTGTGGTATGATTCAGGTTTTGTATCTCATGACCTTGAATTGGTCTATATGAATCAGACTGGTATAAGAGGAAAAGATCACAGACCAGAAAAGCAGAGCACACAGGTCACTGTACCTCTCCGACAAGTGTACAACAACCACTGGGCGAGAAAACAGCAGCAACAGTCATTATTGTGCAATAACTAGCATAATTCAATGCTATTTCTAATTAATCTTTTACTGTATTGACTCTTATTTGGTTTTTATGTATTAGATTTATATCCTGCTTTCCCACTAAAAATAGCACTCAAGGTGGTTTGCTAAGTTATTGATTCTTGCTAAGATATAGACCAAAATCGTGGAGAAACAACACAACAATGAGGGAAAGGGGAAAGCTCTGGGGTGGGAAGAGGAGGAGGAGGAGGAGGAGGAGGAGGAGGAGGAGGAGGAGGAGGAGGATGGAATAGGTGGCGGTTAAGAAAAAGAAAAAGAAAAGGTTGAAAGAGGAAAAGGAAGGGGGAAAGAAAAGGGAAAATAAGAAAGGAAGTGACCAATCAACTGCAAGGATTATGAGATCGTGATTGCAAGGTTGTTATGCAAAGTTGTCATGGACCGGATCTACAACAAATATAATATAACACTTTGAAAATGTTTTAAAAGCAGTATATGGAATGTGTCATGGGCCCCAACAGTTGTCAATACCATTATAAACCGTTATAAATCAGTAATGCAGATTCCACCTTAGTCTCTATGCTTAGATTCCTTTGTTTCGAAGTTGTGGACAATAATTGCATCATAGTTATGCTGGAACTAGTCCAACATTGTGTTCCTACAGTAGCCAGCTAGATGCCTGTGGGAAGCCACCAAACAGGACATGAGTGCAATGGCACGCTCCCACTTGTATTCCCAAGCAACTGGTATTTAGAATCATGCTGCCATCTTTGAAGGTGGAAACATTATGGAAACAGTTCTTCATATTTAGCCTAGAAAGAAAGGGGGGTCTATGACTTCATTCTGCAATTAAAATTATTTTTCATTATTAGCAGTCTTCTCAGTCCAGTTTTAGAGCAGGCCTTTATTTCAAGTTTGGAGAAGGGCTGTAGCTCAATGATAGACCACATGCTGTGCATACAGAAGGGCACAGGTTCAATTTCCAGCATCTCCAGGTAGGGTTGGGAAAGATTCCTGTTTGTAATCCTGAAGCACCCCTGCCAGTCAATGTAGACAATACTGTGCTAAATGGACCACTGACCTGACTCAGCATAAGTCAGCATCTCATGTTAGGAATAGCTTTTTGATCATCAGTGAAATAAACCTGTATGCATCCTCATGTGTCAAAAGACTGTAGAGCAAGCCAGTTATTGTTCAACCTCAAATGTAAACATCTATAAACTCCCAGCAATAACACTTGGATTACCGGACACAACCAAAATATATGAATGAAGGTCCCAATGCCATTGTCACGTATCCAGCTAAAAGTTAGCCACTTTCATGCCATTTTTCCAGCTACATGGGAGTTTAATAAAGTCTCAAAGTATTATTATTATGATTTTGAGGGGGCACTCCAATGAGGAGGTCCCCCCTAGCTTACGCTACTGTTTCTGTAACGTAAGTGGCCCATCGAGAAGCGAGGAGCCCGCCTTGCGGAAACAGTGCAGAAGCCATCCGTTGTGAAATTCTGAATGTGAAGAAGTGATGTCTTACATCTTAAGAATAAAAGTGCTTCCCATTACCTTTTTTATAAATTGTTCTAGTTCATATATGTATTTAGCACTGAATCAGTCCCACTGATTAAAAAATACTTAATGAGCAGTTTGAAATGGAGGGGGGGGGCACACACTTCCCATCTGGCCTGGCCATATTACCAGCTCTGCACGGCCCTGCACACAAAAGAAAGAAAGTAAGTAAGAAAGAAAACTCTGAATTAATTTTGATATGATAGTAAACCAATTTGATTGCACCTATACTGGCACAGTCATTGTATCATTTACAATCTCTAAAAATAAATTGTTTTCTATAAAAATGTTACAAGATCCTTTTAGGCCTTGCAGTTATGACCACAGTACTATATGTTGCTGAGAAGCAGTAAACCCTTTGTAACTCGGTGTATGGTTTGTACAGATTTTCTATTAAGTTAAAGAAAATGTTAGCCATGTAAAAGGCAAACGCAACCCATCTGTTTTATACACTGTAGTACAGTTTCACTGATTAAAAATACCTGGGCCCATTCCAAAGTTGTCGTCATAATAGCTCTATGACTGCTATAAGCCAACCCCTGCAAACGCTCAGATCTGGAAGTTCAAAGCTTATTTAGCTTGAGTGTACTTGTAAAACTGGGCAGGGGGAGGGGGGAATGCCATCATGTTCAGAATAATGCCCTGTAATTTTTCCAGATTTCCCCACCCCCATTAATATCATCTGAATGGGACATGTATGCTATGCAACAACTTCTAAATAGGAGATCTGGTACCTTTCAGTTTTTTTGGCTTGCAGTTCCCAGACCATCTGGTTAACAGGTACTGTGTTGTGTTTGTAGTGTGACACACTACATGAAAAAGTCAGATCTTTTAAAAACCGCCATAAATTTCCCAAATGGTTTTGTGTGAAATGTTAAAAAGCAGAAGATAAAGGTTTTAGGTTACATTGCCTTTAATTTGAAAAAGGTATAAGTGGAGCCAGGTGGGCTACTTACTCCATACCTGACTATGCCAACTTTTTGAATCTGTGAACATTACACCCGGATACAGATGGAAATTGGAAATAATCAATCATTCTTCCAGGAAATTTATCAATTCAAAACATACATGAGATGAGCCACTTGCTCAAATCCTTTGAAGGTGCACTGCTTAAGTCTAGGCAAGAGCAGATGTTCCAGGCTGGCAAAGTTATGGAAGCATCACCATGTTTTGATAGGAGACTTGACTGACTGATGAGTCATGTATTGAACATAAATTCACCATGATATGCATCCCATCAAGCAGGCTATAAAGTGTGAGATACAATGGAATATACATGTTACACAAAATGTCCAAAATTTGGTGAATGTCAACATTCACATATGAATATTGACAACAGCAGATGAATTTTGTGAAAGTCCAAAGACATATATATCTGCCCCCTTTCCAGATGTACATTGGGGAATGCTCATAATAATCACATGAATATCAACATCTAATGTTATAATAATATTTTTGATGGATTTATGTGTGAAGTGCATGTCTATATGTATAATCTTATTATCTATTTATCTATCAATCTACACACACTAGAGCTCTACTCAAATTCCTTCTAATTCCAATTTTTGTAGTCCTGTGATGCCTGTATTCTCTTTGCTAGGAAAACAAAATGCAAAAAGGAAAAAGAGTGAGGATAGTTTTGTAGTTAAACTCTGCTACAGGCTTCCTGGATGATCTTATGGAAATCTTTTAATTTCTTTGTCACATGGAGCAGCTAAAAACACCAGTAAATTCCTCAGCTATGTTTTGAAAGTTACAGAACACTTGTACTATTCTTTAAATTCATTTGTGGGGTTTGTTTACTCATGTTAATGAAAACGAGGTGCGATCGTTATGCATATCATATATATCTCCAAGGATTTTGTAAATGGTTTGGAACTTTGCCTAGTTTGGGGGCTTTGCTGTTCCCCAATTTTGCAGCATATTTATTTGGAGTCTACTAATGCAAGCTAAACGTGCACAAAATTTGGTTTTAGCAAAAGCCTGTTGAGCAATGCTAACAAGTAAATTCTAACTAGTACATATCTCTGCTTGCTCTTTTGATAGAAGAAAACCCATAGTCGGGATTCAAAGAGCCACGCGACCAATTCCATGAGCCCAAGCTGGTTTTGGAACAGTGGAGGATGGTGGCTCCAATGCCAGTGGGGCTGTGAATCTTCTCTGGGTTTCAGTGCTGGGAAGATGAGTGGGAGGATACTATTGCACGTGTCCTACTTGTGGACTTCCCATAGGATGCCCTATCTAGTCCAACATTCCGTTCCCATTCTGATAGGTCCACATTGTCCTTAAAACTACTTATATTCTGTTGAAAAAAGTGTTTTTTTCAGTCATTTCATTATGTGGTAGGACACACTGAGCAGTACTTATGTTTCATAGTGATTGCTTTGTCCGTCCTCAAAGGGTTCAATGGTGTATGACAGGGTTAATTCCTGGACTCTTCTTCTTTAGTTTCTGTTTTGCAGGCTGCTTGAGTTACAGAGACAGAAGTAGGTGGGCCAAGCAGCCTGCAAAACAATAACAAAACAAGAAGACTCAAGGAATTAACCCTGTAATGCACCAGAGAACACTTTGAGGACAGAGGAAGCAGTCACTATGAAATGTAAGTACTGCTCAGTGTGTCCTATCACGTAATAAAATGAAGTAAAAAAACCACGTTTTTAAACAGAATATGTCATTTTAAGAGCAATGTGGATAGGCTCTCAGGGAACAGAATGCTGGACTGCATAGGCCTTCAGCCTGATCTAACAAGGCACTGCTGGAATTGTACATAGCTTTTCCCTGAAGGTTTTTACATATAGAAAATATAGCAGTGGAAAAGGAGAAATCCTTTCCCCTCCAGCAGTTTTCCCATTGAAAAATTGCACACACCCAGCTGCTTTTCCCCATGTGTTGAAAAAAGAAATGGGATGGAAAGTCTCCACTCATGGAAAGTGCCTCTGCTAACTTTGAGGAACCCCATCCGAACTGCAGCTCTTCCCACTCATTAGGTTCTCCCAACCCTCTGTGTAGCATTTTCAGGGGGTTGGAGAGGCTACTGTGAAGACAAAGGGGCAGAGAAGTCCACTTCCACCAGCCCAGCTACACATGCCTATATCTGGATTCAACCCATGGATATACATCTCTTTTTCTCCACAGAGGAAAAACTAACTGGGGAGGGGGAAGCCTCTAAGCAGAGAAAAATACCATTGGGCAAAGGGCCAGAAGCAAATCTGCTTTGATTTGCGGGCTCTGCTGCTGCTTGTTATGATGACCATTGGGAAACTCGATGATTTAGGATCACATGTAATTTGGCTGTAATTCAACTCTAACTCAGCTCTTATTTAACCAACTTGAATTAAAGGTTTGTTAAATTGTCGCTTTCATAATAGCTAAATTAAATTAAAGCCCAGCGGAGCTTTTCAGAGTTGTCTGGGGGCTTTTACATGCTGGCCCCAAGGACATGATAGAACCATCTGAGGCCCGCTGTAATATATTTGCTAGGCACTTCCAGTATAAAATCTTTGGCATCCGCCAGGACTTAGACTCCAGTATTATAGCAGGTGAATCTAGTGAGGTATTCAGAGCACAAGTTTGTCCTGTTTTCTTGGATGAGTTTCAGTTGGTACAGCTCGATGACATGGACAAGGTGCTTGGACAGGTTCATGCAGCCACCTCTGAATTGGATCCTTGCCCCTCTTGGCTTATAAAAGCTAGCAGGGATGGAACAGCCGGCTGGGCCAGGGAAGTGATTAATGCCTCTCTATGAGAGGGAGTGGTCCCAGACCTCCTGAAAGAGGCAGTAGTGAGACCACTCCTAAAGAAAGCTTCCCTGGACCCAGAAAATCTTAATAACTTTAGGCCGGTGGCAAACGTTCCATTCCTGGGCAAGGTCCTTGAGCAGGTGGTTGCCGGCCAGCTCCAGACACTCTTGGATGAGACTGATTATCTGGATCCATTTCAATCAGGTTTCAGGCCTGGTTTTGGCATGGAAACAGCCTTGGTCGCCCTGTATGATGACCTATGTCAGGAGAGGGACAGGGGGAGTGTGACTCTGTTGATTCTCCTTGATCTCTCAGCGGCTTTTGATACCATCGACCACGGTATCCTTCTGGCACGACTGGCTGAGTTGGGAGTGGGAGGCACTGTATTGCATTGCAGTGGTTCCGCTCCTACTTGACAGGTCGGCTCCAGAAGGTGGTACTGGGGAGACATTGCTTGGCCCCGTGGATTCTCCAGTATGGGGTTCCGCAGGGGTCAGTTTTGTCCCCCATGCTGTTCAACATCTACATGAAACCGTTGGGTGCGGTCATCTGGAGTTTTGGAGTGTGTTGTCATCAGTATGCTGATCACATGCAACTCTACTTCTCCTTTTCATCTTCATCAGTTGAGGCTGTGGATGTGTTGAACTGGTGCTTGGCTGCGACAATAGACTGGATGAGAGCTAATAAACTGAAACTTAATCCAGACAAGACTGAGATGCTGTTAGTGGGGGGTTCCTCTAACCGGATGGAGGGTATTCAACCTGTGCTGGATGGGGTTGCACTCCCCCTGAAGGAGCAGGTTCGTAGCTTGGGGGTTCTCCTAGAACCATCTCTGTCACTTGAGGCTCAGGTAGCCTCAGTGGCAAGGAGTGCCTTCTACCAACTTCGGCTGGTGACCCAGCTACGTCCCTATCTGGACAGAGATAACCTGGCTTCAGTTGTCTATGCTCTGGTAACCTCGAAGTTAGATTACTGCAATGCACTCTACATGGGGCTG
The DNA here is from genome assembly GCA_029215795.1 of Anniella stebbinsi. Taxonomy (NCBI): domain Eukaryota; kingdom Metazoa; phylum Chordata; class Lepidosauria; order Squamata; family Anniellidae; genus Anniella; species Anniella stebbinsi. Next base: position 56,809,005 of record JARDYH010000003.1, read on the forward strand.
CCGTTGAAGACGGTACGGAAGCTGCAGCTTGTGCAGAATGCAGCGGCCAGATTGGTAACAGGGACCAGAAGGTTTGAACATATAAGACCGATTCTGGCCCGCTTGCATTGGCTGCCTGTAGGTTTCCGAGCCTGATTCAAGGTGCTGGTTTTAACTTATAAAGCCTTACACGGTTTGGGACCACAATACCTGATGGAACATCTTTCCCGACATGAACCTACCCGTACACTACGCTCAACATCAAAGGTCCTCCTCCGGGTGCCTACTCCGAGGGAAGCTTGGAGGACGGCAACAAGGGAGAGGGCCTTCTCTGTGGAGGCCCCTCAATTATGGAATGATCTCCCCGATGAGGCCCGCCAGGCGCCAACACTGTTATCTTTTCGGCGCCAGGTCAAAACTTTTCTTTTCTCCCAGGCATTTTAATACCTCAGGTTGAGGTTTTGATTGACATTGTGGCCAGGCTTAACAGTTAAAATGTTTTAAAGTGTTTTAATGACAGCTGTTTTATGGTTTTAAATTTTGTATATTGTCTTTTTAATGCTCAAGCTTTTTAATTTTTGTAAACTGCCCAGAGAGCTTCGGCTATGGGGCGGTATATAAGTGTAATTAATAATAATAATAATAATAATAATAATAGGTTCAAATCAGGTTTGAGTGGTTTCTTTTTCTTTTTGTTTTTTACTATAAGTAATACTTGTCTTTATCTTTGCAAAATCTGAATAATTTAGTGAAAACATCCTATGTCTTTTCTGTTCCTGCCAGTGAAGTGGTATTTAGATTTTCTTCACAGAGGTATTTTTTCCTCACCCAGAGATAAACTTTGTGTAGAAAAAATGCCAGATGTGAAAAAGGCATTATTGCCAAATGGTAGTTATCAGGCTGAGTGAACTTAGAGAATTTGTTTCTGAGGAAGAAGAAATCTAGCATATAGCAGTTGGTACTGACTCCTGCCTAAAAGAAACAGTATCCACTCCTGGAGACTAATATGTATTTTTCTCTGAGAGGTGAATTGTAGTATTCTTAAAATTTGACTTATTATTCAACATTTGTTGAGCATTAGGACTTTCAAGTTAATTCACTGTTGTGGGGTGGGTAGGTTCTTTCTGGTCTACATTGTAATTCCGCTAGGCCCAGTTAATCATTTCACACACAATTTATTTGTGAGTGATGAAAAATGAAAATGAAGGAAATAATATTCTGGAAACTGTAAATGATATTTTGGTTGTTGTGGGGGTTCCTTGAGCTGGCAACAGTCAAAAGAAGACCTCCTACAGGGTTTATACTCGATTTGTTTTGGTATTTTATAGCACATGCTGGATGAATGAGGATCCACTTCATTTTTCCCTGTTACATTTGGCATTTTACACGTTTTTTTTTTTTTAAAAAGCTGGCAATTATTTTAGCAATGTTGCTGTCCATGCTCTCTGAGTCTCACAAAATTAGCTGTACTGACAGGATACAGAAATGGATAAAAATTAAACCAATAAAACCCCAAAATGAAACAAAACCACTAACAAAATAAAGTATGATTCCTGACAGCTGGCTAGCAGCAGTAATTACAAAGCAGGGGCTAGAGGATAATGCGCAAAACATGGACAATACATTAAACATAAATACAAATGCTGATCCTGGAGCATCTTTTGATGCATTTCCACAAAATGTAATGTCACTACCCCTATTCTGGCAGTCAGATTCTGTGCACAACACACAAAGAGGTGAAGCACAGGAGCCTCTGCCCCACTCTATCCCTGTTTCTGTCACCCTCTACATGTGGAAGCCAACTTTCTGAAGGGAAAAGCCTCCTCTATCCATGGAGAATCTCCTCACCATTTGGAAACGTTAACACACAACAAACAGGATTCTCTCTCTCTCTCTCTCTCTCTCTCTCTCTGGCAGGAGCCACACTAAGCAGGATATAACACCATGACAGCAGTATACAGTATGCTATGTGTTATGGGCCCCAACAGGTGTCAGTGCACTTCAATACCGCTGTAAAGCAGTAGTGTGGGTCCTGCTTCTTATATACCACTTTCATACTGCTATATCCTGCTTGGTGTGGCTCCTGCCTCTTATAGACCACTTTCATACTGCTTTCATAGTGCAATATCCTGCTTAGTGTGGATTAGGCCTCTCTCTCCCCCCCTGAAGGCCCCTTAACATCTGCTCTAGAGGGTCCCCCAACCTTCTGGAGCAGATTTTGTGGGCACACAAGGCTGACAAAAGGAGGAGTAATCAGCCCCTCCTGGATCAGCTGAAAGAAGCAGGTCATTGGATACATCCTCCATTCTTTTTTTTTTTTTTAATTGTTTTAAGGTAGTCATTGTTGCACCAATATGAACACAGGAAGATGCCTTACGTCATATCAGACATTTTATCCATTGAGCCTATTATTGTCTCCCCTGACTGGAGTGGTTTTCCAGGACTCAGAAAAGGGTGAGGGCTTTCACATTACCTGTTAGCTCATTCTTTTACCTGGGGTGTCAGGGACTGGACTAATCTGGGACTTTCTGGAGGCACAACATATGCTCTACCACTGATGCTTGCTTTCCCAAAATAAAGTTGAAGAGGCTGGAGCAAAGGAGCCCAACTTTCAGTGAATCAGGCACCTTAGGGCCAAAACAGATATTACTTTAAATCTGTCTCTAGCAGTTATGTCTTTCTTTTTTTTTTCAATTTTACTCTAGAGTACAGTCTGGGTTTTGCAAAATCCATCCCATTTGTGTTTCCTGGATTGTGCAGTGTTGTTCATTCTGGCGTCCATTCACAAACAATTTGAATTTTATGTAGAATAATATGCAAATAATTCTGCAAGAGGCTTCGCAACATTTTATGTAATTTATGTTAGTACTTAACATTTAGCATACCGCCCCCATTCCATTCAACTTTTCTTTGATGGCATATGTCTCAGTAGAAACAAGAGTGTTTTCCTATGAATAAATTTGCGTGAATTTCTGGAAAATGAAAAAAAAAAGTTCCAAAATTTTATGGGATCCTCAGGTTGAATTCTTAGAAATTTGAACTCATTTTAGTTCATCTTGAATTTCTCCAGCATCCCTACTCTACAGGCCAACCCAGACCTTAAAAGCCCCTCTACCTCCCATACTAGGGTCCCAATCTGGATCACGGTCCTTGCACCTGCTCTACTTTAAAAAGGGGGAAAAATGACCTAGCAGTTAGTTACAGATTTAAAGTAATGACTGCATTAGAATAGACTGCATTGCCCTCTAGCTATGCCTTTTCAAAGTAACAGATACTTTGACAAAGATGCATAGAAATGTCTTCTAGCACAGTGCAAGGAATGTGCTAGAGAGACTGGCCCATTGTTTCTTCTTGGAAAGCTTGGTTCCTGGCACTCAATCCCATTCATTCCGTTGGCATAATTTCTGACATTTCAACAAAAGGTAGAAGGAGGTTGACCAATGTGACCTCTCTCTCATTCAAATGATCTTAGGACATTGTTATCCTTCTGGGCATACCAGTCTTGCCTTAATTATGGAGTGAAATCCAACCGTCTTCTCCCATCACGAATAGGGAAATGGCTTTGTTTTCTTATGTTGCACATGAACCTCATTATAATTTCATGTAGAGCAAATAGATTTGACATCACTTTTGTTCTACAATTCACATTTTTGTAGCCAGTTCTACAAGATCATGCCTCGTGCCTGGTGGTTTCAAATGCACAATGCTGTTATTCTTGTTGATGGGTAGATTATGAAAAAAAAAAGAATAGTCCTCTACTTGACATCAACAGATATATTACATTCTTTAAGACATGTACAGAATACTGAAACTTTGACTGGCAGCTTTTGAATGGTATTTTGGACATTGCTGAATTCTAGGCTTCCAGGTTCAGCTGTAGTTCCTGGAATAACTCTGTGGTTTGAGCTGAAGGACAACGGGGAGACGACCTCTGCTGACTGTTCATATTTTCTAGCGATGGCCAAATCTGACCATTTCAGAGAGCTACAGCAACAGAGAGCTGGCAGCTCCTCTAAACAGCCCTGCTGGCCACTTTCTCGCTGTAGCAAATTTCATGGTGAGAACGTGGTTTGTGGGATTCTCTAGAGCACCACCTGAGGTAATGGTGGGCTCTTCAGGCTGGGATTGTGCTGGGGGAAGATGAGTGGCATAATTCATGTGGGTGCCTCACCATGCTTCATGGGTGGACCAGCTCTGTGTGGGCCTCTTCTGGGGTATAGGCCCTTGGCAGGTACCCAACCATTCCTAGCCTTGACAATGGCCTTGGTTGGGGTTTAAAAGTCAAGAGAAATGGTGAAGGTCTAGGCACTCTGAACTGTAAGGTAGTACAGCATGTGTGATTGTAGAACAGGACCACATGTGCCCCAGAACCCTTTTTGCAACCCCTGCTACCACACCTCTGAATTTGCCACTGAAATGCTGCAGTTGGAGCAAAATGGCCTCATCTCTAATTTTAAACACAGCACGGAGAGAACATGTGCCTTTTTTAAAAAGCAAGATGGCACTCCTGAAAGCTCAGGGGGCATGAATATGCTTTAAAACAAGGCACACACTCCCCAGGTGCCTTGTTGTAAAGGGGAAAATGCAACTTTTCCCCACCTGTGCTGCACTGCCAAATTTTGGCATCGATTTTGGCATGTGTGTATGCAGCTCCTAGTGGAGTCAGATGGGTGAATTGGATCTTGGACCCCAAGAAATTGCCCACCATTGCTGTTGAACATGTTTACTGCTTGAAGGAGATGGGAGTTAAAAAACAAGTGCCTTTGTGTGCCATTTCCATGCTTTTTCATACATGAATGAATTTATAAGCTGCTTAACTCTTCACTGCAATAAAAGGTTTTCCAATTTTAGTTTTTTCACCTTTCATTTGAACTAAGCAGACCATTCTTTGGCTTCAGATTTCTGGTGTTCAATAATGTTGAACTCAGCAGCTTAAAGGTTACCTTTTGATCACCATGTGTAGAAGAAAATTAAAAGTAAATTTGGGGCAGGGGATGGAAAGGAGAACAGGATTTGGAGCAAGAACTGATTTAAATCTCACAACCAATATTGTGTTAGTGGCACCCAATACTCTGGAATTTTACCTCCCAGTGCCTGTGGTATTTAAGTATAATGAAGTTTTTATACTTGACCTGATGACAACTTTTTTCTAAGCCTGGAAAAAGTGTTGGGTTTTTTTTGTTTTGTTTTGTTTTTTAAATTAATCATTTCTGGCATATTTATTCAAAATGCTATAATCACAGGCACATATTGGTTACCGGCCATGATGTTCAAATTAATAATCACATGCCAAAATCTTTGGCAGATGCAAAAATGATGTTTTATTTATCATGTCGACTCATTTAAAAAGGCCATTCTGGGTATTAGATTTGTTAATGTTACAGGCAAAGGATACTGGGATGATTAAAACTACACATTATATTTCAGCTTGATTCAGATGGTACTGGCAACAAAGTCAAGTTGTGTTCTCCACAAATTCAAACCTCATTGTTTCGCTGGCATGTATTTTTCTTCCAGATTATACCTGTTAAACTATTATGTTATTCTAGCAATATTTTCCATTATTCTTCTGTCTCTAGATGCAGCGGAGAAAAATATTGAAAATGCATCACGAGAAATACATTTTCAGTATGATGAAGGGACATTATTCCCTTTGATATGAATATATGTTTAAATGTAAAAGGTAGCATTTCTGACCTACATTTCACAATGACTGTGATGTTATTCGTGGGATCTATTGATGAGAATGTATATTTATTTATATGGCCAAGCAATGGTCATGGTGCTTTACAAAGATCAGGAAGATAGCTATAGAAGGCTGCCAGAGGTAAAGATGGTCCCCCCCTTAATAAATATGTTTAGGTTGCAAGTCTATGCATGTTTATACAGAAAAAAAGTCCTACAATTCCCAGCAACAAGCAACAAACAGCCATGGGTCAACTCCCAGGAGGATTCCTCTAGCAATACAGTACATTTCAGATGCTTCATAAGGCAATACAGGACTAGGACAATGTGGTCCCAAGCACTCCATCCTCCCCATCTGGATTTGGGTCTGAAAGATCAAGGAAAAGCGTGAATACATGGAGGGTAACTTGTAAACACACACAAATTATGACATTGCACAACATCATTACTGATCACAGGACACGTCAGTTAAAGTATCAGCCTAAACATTCCCATTTCCTGGCTTTGTGGAACTTGAGCCAACATAACTCTGAATTCTGATCTTCAACTGGTAGTTCTTTTAAAATCAATGAATATTTTGTAAGATAGTGAGAAATGGTGCAGAGTTATTATAGATTTTGTGGGGATGTTGAGAACAACAGGACTGCATGGAAGTGATAGCTCTTGGAGCTGTAATGGGTTCATTGTCCAGTAGGTGGTGATCACAGAGTCTATTCAGGCAGCTACAAACAGTCTGTGCATGCAAGAGTTACAAGAGCCTATATGCAATTTGCTGGATCACAATACTTGGGTACAATACAGGGAGGGAGCCAGCCAGCTGCTGTGTAACTTCCATTCATTTTGATGGGACTTGCTTCTTGCTTGATCCTCATTGCACTGAATGGAAGCTGCCTCGCAGCAGTGGTTCATGAATTCTTCCTCTTCATTCTCAACTATTTGGCACTTTAGTGCCTCGAGGAATTATCTTTCATTTTTTAGCAGAGTATAATCATTTCTGACATCTAGTACGTTAGGAAAAATGGAAATAAACATCAAATGGAATCCAACTGGGGTTGGGGGTGGGGAATTGACTGCAAAACTACCTGTCAGTATAGACCAAAACAGAGAAGAAAGTATCTTTGATTCCCAATGCAATTCTGACACCAGGCTTTCTCTAGGGTTGCACAAGGTTTTACAAATAAATAAGACAGTTAGAACTTTTCATCTATTCAATCAAGTAATCTTCTGAGGGCCAAAACAGAAATTACTTTAAACTGGAACTAGTAACTACAGCTTTTCCCTCTGATTTTTACTCTAGAGTAAGTAAAGGGCCCCCAATCACCTAACCATGCTAGAGTAAAAATGAAAAAAGACATCCCTGCTAGAGACGAGGTTAAAGTAATGTCAATTTTGGCCCTGAGAACACAGAAAGCTGCATTATACCCAGCAGTTCTTCAGGGTTTCAAACAGGAGTCAATCCCAACTGATGCTGGGATTGAACATGTGGCCTTTTGAATGCAAAGCAGGTGCTCTATTCAGGTCTGGCCCAAGCCATTTTTCTGCCGGAGACAAAGGACAAAATGGTGCCCCCTTCCATTCCATCTGCAAAAGCCCAATGGACTGACAATTGAATGTTTCTTCAACCCTGATGATGTACCAGCATCCTTCAACACACATGAAAGCAGCAGAATGGCTTAGGGGACACAGAGCAGGCTATGTGGCATGCAACTTCCCCCCCCCCCAGCACTTTGATCCTATCCACATTGCCCTTAAAACGACTTATATTCTGTTTAAAAACATGGTTTTTAAAGTCGTTTCATTATGTGGTAGGACACACTGAGCAGTACTTACGTTTCATAGTGACTGCTTCCTCCATCCTCTAAGTGTTCTCTAGTGTATTACAGGGTTCATTCCTTGGCTCATCTTCTTCTGTCTCTGTAACTCAAGCAGCCTGCAAAACAGAAACTAAAGAAGAAGAGTCCAGGAATTAACCCTGTAATACACCATTGAACACTTTGAGGATGTAGGAAGCAGTCACTATGAAATGTAAGTACTGCTCAGTGTGTCCTACCACGTAATGAAATGACTTTAAAAACCACGTTTTTAAACAGAATATAAGTCATTTTAAGGGCAATGTGGATAGGCTCCTTGTTAACAACCAAAGGAAACTGGTGGTTCTGATGTCAGTGGGGCAGTGAATCCACTCCAGGTTTTAATCACAACCTTAAAGGAGCTATCCAAGGTGTGAATCAGTTCTGTTTGGTTCTGACTGAAACCCAGACTGGATTCACCTCCCCACTGACATTGGAGCCACCATCTTCCACTGTTGACACTTCTACATACCTGCCCCCTGAGGCAGCCATCTCACTCTGCCCGAGCATCATGGAAGAGCTGGCCTTGGCTCTGTTACTGAGCTCCAGCCCTCTATATCCCAAACACTACCTGGGTTAAGACAATGTAACCACTCAAAATATACAGAACTAGCCAGTAAGGATGACAAACACTCTATGCTGAGCACTGAGAGGCATTTTATGGTGATCATAAGGTGGCCATCATTGAACAAAGGAATTTCTAATAGAGGCGCCAATGTGAAACTGAGAAATTATAGTTCACTGGGAAAATTAGTTCTATTCATTTGGCTCCGAGCAGAGACAATAGTTTCCTACTGCACTACAGTCATTAGTTAACTCAGCATTGATAAGCTGATTGTGTTATCATTTATCACCTCTGTTCCAGCTGAAACACAGGGATGGGGAATGTGGCCTTCCATACGTTGTTGGGACTGCAACTCCCATCATCCCTCACCATTTACCATGTTGGCTAGGATTATGGGAGTTGCAGTCCGATGATGTCTGGAGAGCCATTTCCTTCTGTTTATACCCACATCTGAGCATAACGATGAAATTAATTCTAGTCCACAAACTGGGCCACGCCAGTTTGTTAGTCTTTAAGGTGTGACAAGTCTCTTTGATGTTGTTTTCATAGAGAGGCAGTCTTTGATGGCATTCTTCCCATGACAAATGGCTATGCATGGCGCTGCTGAATCAGTGGTAAGTTCTGTCCATTTCCATGTTACTTGACTTCCATCTGAGTGTGCTTAGAGTTGCTACCTTCTGCTCTTCCTGTGTACTTCTTGAAGTTGGTGGTGAAGAACTTCTGCTGGCTGTTTGCTGGCTGCCATGACAACTGCTTCTGCTGCTGCTGCTGCTGCTACACTACTACAACTACTATTGGTTTCAGCAAAACCATTTTCATTAACTTCTTTATAAGACTGTATGGGTGGTAATGTAAACATCCCAAGACCAATAAAAGTCTTCAGTGATTTATGACCTGGTCAAGGCAGTAAAATATGCCTGCCCTATAAACTTCAAAGAGTTCAAACTTGCATAGAGATTGAAGTCAGTAGGTCCTACAGGAGGGCTAAGGAGTTCTGGCTTTTCTAAAAGATCAGCGTCACTTTAGTGAGCAATGGTTGCTGTTAGTAAAAGGAATATGCTTTTAAGAATCAAATATCATGCGGCAGATAGCAATTTCAGAAATTTGCCAGTATTTGGATCTTGCTGGTTTTGAAGGCAGCACTTCTTTCTTATGCCATGTGCACTTGCGATTGATATTCGGTATCCCACTGCAAATGTTAATTAGCTTGCCAAGGTCAGGTGGTGCTTTGTGTTATCATTGAAACTGTCTTATGAATGGCCACTGTGACAATTCTATATACATTGAAGCTTTAATCATTACAGACTGCATACTTTTTATATTTCATCGATCTCCAACTCACTGCTTACAATTTCGCATATACTGTACATACAGTAATGTGTATATCTGCCATGTTAGGAAAACTTGAAGTTGCCAGAAACACACTTTGTTTTTTTTTACAGCAAAAGACTAACATGGCTACACCTCTGCCTGTGAATATGGATGGATGCTTACTTGTGCATTAAAATGGGGAAATTGCTTTTAATGGCAAGTACAGAGGCTAATGTCTGCAAATGCATCCATGTAATAGAGGAAACAATAAATGCATAACATACTTACTACAAGACACGTGTGCTATATTTTGCTTTTAAAAAGTAAGCGTAAGCATTTGCAGATAAAGAAAAGGAAAAGCATCTTAAAGAGTTCCTCTGAAACCCAAACTAATAACAGCTGTACCTCCTGTTATATGTTGGTGGATCCTGGTATGCTATAAAGGACACTTTTTATATTATTGTTATTATTATTATTATTATTATTATTATTAGTTTGAAAATTTGCCTAGGGCAACCTTCCTCAACCTAGTGCCCTCCAGATGTTTTAGACTTCAACTCCCATTAGCCCCAGCTACCATGGGCAATGGTCAGGAATGTTGGGAGTTGTAGTCCAGAACATCTAGAAGGCACCAGGTTGAAGAAGTCTGGTCTGGGCAATAATATCTGGCTATTATCACAATGAATGTGAACATGGGGAATCGTCAGTTGCTTCAAGTTGTGTTGTGTTCTGCAGTGGATAAATCTCATTCTTTCTTGTAGCTTGAACTGTAAGGCTAATTTGCTGGTATTCTGGGCCTGATTGATCACCAGATTTAGGGGTGGGTTGGGAAAGGATTTACATTAGGTAATCTGCTCAGAAAGACCCTTTCCTTGGTGTACTTGCTGTTTCTGTATGTGACACATTCAGGTCTCCATTATGTAGACCAGGGGTGGGAAACTAGTGGCCCTCCAGGGTGTTTTGGCCTACAACTTCCATCAGCCTTAGGCAGCACAGCCAATGGCAAGGGATCATGGGAAGTGCAGGCCAAAACCTCTGAAGGGACATACGTTGTCCGTTGTAGACTAATCCTTAGGATTACTGCCTAATGGATGCTCCTGCATCTCAGTAGGGGGTTGGACTTTTGATCTCTGACACTCTATTATTCCATGACAGTTTACAACAGGAACTCTCGCTGCTGCCACCGAAAAGGCCACTGAAATTCAGCAGCATGGCAGCAGCAGCAGTGAAAAAGTGGTGATTTTTCTTTCAAAACAAGGTGTGCAGGGAGCTCAGTCCTTGATGGGAAGGAAAATCACAGTGCTATGAGTCTTCCAGGACAGAGATCCCACTTCTCAACAAACCACATGCTTCCCACACATCTTGTTTTATAGGAAAATCATTACTTTTTGTCCCCCGTGGCAACTTTAGTAGCAGTGGTAGGGAGGCGGAGACCACAAAAACAGCTGGGGCTGCTGCTCATGCGTCCTACTGGCCATGTGTTGCCCACCCCCACTTACACCCATCTAAGAACCTATCTATACTATTGCTTTAAAATGGGTTATAACAGTTTTAAATCGGTTAACATTAACCGGTTGAAAACTGTTATAAATCGTTTTAAAGCAGTAGTGTAGATAGGCTCTCTGTGCTGTGTCACATGACTGATATGTGCATGAGGATTGCTGGAAAACTGGTTGAGATTAGCCTGTGCATAAACTCCCTATCCATAAACTGGCTCATGGGGGTGGGAGCAATCCTGACCACTGGAAGAGGGGAGGAGCAATCCTAAACACTGGAAGATTTTATTGGACATGATAGAAATGTACAAAATCATGCATAGTGGGGAGAATGTAGATAGGGAGACATTTTTCTCTCTCGCACATAATGCTAGAACCCGAGGTCATCCCATGAAGCTGATTGGTGGGAGATTCAGGATGGATAAAAGGAAGTACTTCTTCACACAATGTATAGTCAAACTGTGGAATTCACTACCACAAGATGTAATGATGGCCACCAGTTTGGGTGGTTTTAAAATGGGGTTGGAGGACAATGCTATTAATGGCTACTAGTCATGTTGGCTATGTGCTACCTCCAGTATCAGAGGCAGTAAGCCTGTATACACTAGTTGCTGAGGAACATGGATGGGAGAGTGCTGTTGCACCATGTCCTGCTTGTGGGTTCCTGGTCGACAGCTGGTTGGTAACTGTGTGAACAGAGTGCTGGACTAGATGGACCCTCAATCTGATCTAGCATGGTTCTTCTTATGTTCTTATGCTATGACTTGTTTAGTTGTCTCTTTTTATGGGAAAGGAAGAGAGCAAAACACCAAAGTGATTCCTAGCAACAATTATCCACCAGATAGAAACTACTCTTAACTTTCCCCCTTCTTTTTCTTTCTATGCAGACTCCATGACGATTTGAGGTTTTGGATGGAAGCAACTTGCCATGGTCTCAGTATGGGAGAAGATAGCTGAGATGAGGGGTTACCATGAATATTATCTTCCTTTGTTGCAGGTTATTTCTGAAAAGGGCCTGGTCACTGCTAGTGGTTTGGATGCTGGTGACTATGTAGTAAAACTCACTCAGCACATTTAATAGCCACATGAATGGCTCATCACATACTAGAAGCCACCATGAAGGGCAGATTTTTAAAATCCTCATGTGGCAGCCATAATTAATGATTCTATATTCAGGGTACTCAACTCTCTCAGTAATGTTTGTGCTTTTATGTTTTTAGATGCTAGCTCATTTGTATGAAATAATGTGTGATGTGTGATTTCCCTCTCCCCTCCAGTATGATTTTTGATCTATAATGGTAAATAAACATAGCTGCCAGATAATCATTTAGCTCATCAACACCTTAGTTTGCCATTTATAGAATGTAAAACAAATAGGCCATTCAAAATGTATTAATCCATACAATCCTTCAATAAACCCCCTTCATGTTATGTTTCCTGGTGAGTGTGTTGTTACATGTCATCACTTGGGCCCAGTGATGGAACTGTATAATCCAGTCAGAAGTCATATTCTGAAACATATTGTTCTGTTCCTTTGGCTGCTTCATCAAATAATTTTAAGATGTTTTTAATGTTGTATTTTTCTCTTGTTTTTAAATTTTTTTAACTGTTGTGATTTTTATGTTTTATATTGTTGTTGTTCCCCGCCTCGATCCGGAGGGAGAGGCGGGCTACAAATAAATATTATTATTATTATTATTATTATTATTATTATTTCAGCCATGGCTGGTCTTAAGATTTTATTTACGAAGAGTCCTTTGAATGGGCAAACTGCAGAGGTTGCAAACCCTCTTTAGAAACAAATGTCCCAGCTCTTAGTACTTTCAAACCTTTTAGCAACATGGTGCAGCTCTAACATTCTTGATCTCCAACCATGGTTAGGAAAACGGGAAAGGGCTAATGGTAGGGTGACCATATGAAAAGGAGGACAGGGCTCCTGTATCTTTAACAGTTGCAAAGGACAGGGAATTTCAGCAGGTGTTGTTTGTATGCATATATAACCTGGTGAAATTCCCTCTTCATCACAACAGTTAAAGCTGCAGGAGCCCTGTCTCTTGACCATGTACAAAAGAGGGCAGGGCTTCTGCAGTTTAAATTTGTGATGAAGAGGGAATTTCACCAGGTTCTGCTTATATACAACTGATATCTGCTGAAATTCCCTTTTCTATGAAACTGTTAAAGATACAGGAGCCCTGTCCTCCTTTTCATATGGTCAGCCTAGCTAATGGTTCCCTCCCCTCTAACATGTGAATTGTAGAGATAACCATGGTTTGGTGCATCTGTACCAATGTTAGTGCTAACTATGGGCAGCTTAAAAACCACAGCTTTCAACCATGGTTAGAACCAATTTGCATGGCATGGTTAAAGCTAACCTTGGTTCACACTGAGGCAGATGTAATGACAGATTGAAGTTTCCTCTGAAAAGCAGAAGTGGAAAGACTTTGCATGGATACGGAGAGGGACTTTGAACTAATTGCATGTTCCCTATCCCCTAGTGAAGATTCGTTTTATTAGAGGGTCATTTAGAGGAGGAGGTAGAGGCTGGCAAGTCACCGTCCGTCCCCGCACCAGCACTACCACTCCTCCAAGTGCCATTGATAAGCCCATGACTACAGCAATTTCTCATTCATCTTAGCCTAGCTGATTATTCCAAGCCTCAAACAGCGATACTGTTTGTTTGTTTGGCCCTTTCTACACCGGAGGGGTGTAGAGGGCTCAGGGTGGTGGATCCCAGAAGTAGATACTTCCGGGATTGGCGTGCCCAGTCCTCATCACCAGTGCGATGACCCGGGATCCTCCTGGGTCGTCACACATCGTGTCTGCCATTTTTGGTTCCCCCCCCCCCATTCTGGAGAAGAGCGCACAAGTGTTCCAGTGAAAGGTAAGTCTTTTTTTAAAAAAACATTGTGCATGCGCCCCCCCCTGCCCTCCCGGGGGTGGCGAAACTGGTGTCACCCCCTCCCCTGCTGGGCACGGAGCTGTGCAGTTCAGCTCTGAGTCCAGTTTGCAGTTGCGCTTACTCGCGAGTAAGCACAGCTACGCCCAGGATGGGCGGGCACATTCTTCCGCAGTCCTGGGAACTACCCAGGACCATGGAAAAATTGGGATTTTTCTGGTTTGGGTTTTCCCAGAAAAAAAACGTGCCCACCCCCACCCCACCCCCAGGACTGTGTCATTTGGACTCACAGGGAGCAGCCAGGGGCCATCCCAGGCATTTTGCCTGGTGTGGAAAGGGAGTTTGTTTAAAAGCTCAAATAATGCTGTTTCTCCTTCCTCTCAGTACCTCATGTTATCTTTTCTATACTCGGTCCCCATCTGGGTCTCGCAGTGTGCAGTTTGAAAAGCCTATTAATTACCTTTTAAGTAGAAAGATGATCTTCTGTCTTTTAGCTTTGTTGTTCACTTCAAGGCAATATTTTTTTGCCCAGCAAAACACTCTCAAATCAAAGGAAGAAGTGGCTATATAAATTGATAAATGTGGTATGTGTGCATGTACAGATGTATAATTGGAAAGATGTTAGAAAAGATGTTTAGCTTTACAAAGCAAAAGTACATAATGGAAATCACTCAGTCTAGTTATCCTTTTGTCGAACTGGCAGCATTTCAGCACAGAGACAAATAAATGGGTCAACAGGTTCTTTATGCTTGAATGCAATACATACAAATCAAAGTTCCAAAACAAAAAAACAAACAAAAAAAGCCATGGAACAACTGCAGCCCCATGAATAATGATGAAGTGTTCTTTGCGGTATGAACGCATTCATCTGCAAAATCCTTTTCTAACAGTGTACACATCTTCCCCCACCACCATCACCTACCCTGCCTAAATGTTAGAAACAGATTATTTGAGCTGGATATTGCTAGCAGAGAATTCCTACTTTCTTTCAACACTAAAACTTACAATTAAAACAGGGAATGGCCTTCAAGTCAAGGAGAGCAGACAATGTCAGTGATGGAGGGCAAGGGCATATTAACATCCATGACCAGTACACTACAGGGTAGGGACTCTAGTCACGCCAGGGGTCAATGCTGTGGTACAATTATCCAGTTCATCCACCATACCATGAGAGTTGTAGGATATTATTGAGGAGACCAATGCAGAAAGTCAAATGGGCAAACACCTTACTTTGCCCATTTGACTTTCTGCATTGGTCTCCTCAATAATATCCTACAACTCTCATGGTATGGTGGATGAACTCTTTTCACAATGCGAGGGACTGACAGATGGAAGGAAACAGGATTTTCCTCATGTAACAATCAATTTGCCTCTAAAGAAAGGAGTTTGTGTGTGATACAGCATTTCCATTTTAAAAAGATCCACCTTTCATAGGAACTGGATGCAACTGGCCAAACTGACCAATCTATATGAGTTGCCAGTCCAGTGTGATAATGTGAATTCCTATCCAAGATGGATGTGCCTGTGCCTCCCATCTTTCGCTCCCTGCAGATGGAAGTTTGCATGCACACATGTTAGGCTGACCAGATAAAATCCAGGTCAGGGCTCATGTAACTTTAACAGGTGTAGAGAAAAGGGAATTTCAGCCAGTGTCATTTGTATGCAATTAGTTCCTGGTGAAATTCCCTCTTCATCACAACAGTCAAAGTTGTAGGGGGCCTGCCTTCTTTTGTATATGGTCACTCTAGTATAGTGCCTCCAACGTTAACTTTTGTGATGAAGAGGGAATTTCACCAGGAACTAATTGCATATAAATGACACTGGCTGAAATTCCCTTTGCTCTACAACTGTCAAGTTACATGAGCCCTGACCTGGATTTTATCTGGTCAGCCTATGTGAGCTCCCGTTTGTGTGTGGGGGGGCAATATTTTGGTGTGGAAGGTGGCATAAAAGAAATATGGCTTGTCATTCTGTATGGGGCCTTACAAAGCCCACTGTTCTTAAATCCTTCTATAGTACCTTCTTTTCCATGCTACATTAGGGTGACCAGATAAAATCCAGGTCAGGGCTCATGTAACTTTAACAGTTGTGGAGAAAAGGGAATTTCAGCCAGTGTCATTTGTATGCAATTAGTTCCTAGTGATATTCCCTCTTCATCACAACAGTTAAAGTTGCAGGGGCCCTGCCTTCTTTTGTATATGGTCACTCTAGTATAGTGCCTGCACCTTTAGCTGTTGTGATGAAGAGGGAATATCACCAGGAACTAACTGCATACAAATGACACTGGCTGAAATTCCCCTTTCACTACAACTTTTAAAGTTACATGAGCCCTGACCTGGATTTTATCTGGTCAGCCTAACACATGTTGACTTGTGTCACATCTGTTTTGTATTTTCCTAGGTGCAAGTGCAGTACTAACCATGTGCAATATTTTGCTTCCTGTGACTATCTCCGGATGAGGCCATGTAGGTCGACTAGCCAATATGAAGAACAGCACATTCTGTGTACCAAAAGACATTCTCTCGGGGTATTTTGTTGGGGGCCTCAGATCAGGACAGAGCCAAGGAATCATGCTCCCAGTATGTCTGAGTCAGCCTTCCCCAACCAAGTGCCCTTCAAATGTTTTGGACTTCAACTCCTACCAGCCTCAGCCAGTATAGCCAGTGTTCAGGGATGTTGGGAACTGTAGTCCAAAACAATTGGAGGGCACTCGGTTGGGGAAGGCAGGCCTAAATCATGTAAGGGATCTTCAGCTTGTGTGTTACTGCCCTCTAGGGCCAGGCTGAAGAACTCCCTTTTTCCTACGCTCAACAAGCACTGTCTGTGCTACTGGCTCTGCATGTATTAAGTAAATCACATACAATCAGTCACCCCACTGTGCACCATGTAACACATCCTATTTCTTTCTGGCTTGTTAAATCTGAGTAATTAATCAAAGATCCTGACAGATCTGTCTTATGTCTGCCTTGCTATCCTTGAGCAGCTCAGGAAATCTGTTTCCCCTGCTCCTTGGCTCTTCTGTTGAACTCCTTGCCTTGATTAGTCTGCCACAATGAAATAATCTTGGATGAGATTGTGCTTGCCCCACATTTCTGATAAGCATTAAACGCACAAAAGCAAGCTCGGCACTTTCTCTCTATGTGTCTGCATTTATCTTGAGCCTGTTCCTGCTTGCCATTATTGGCAGGGGAGTATAGTTTATGAGCCAGTAAAGAGTAGGTCTTAGCGATGGGCAAACTCAACCCCAAGGGAGCTCGTTATGTGCTTAGAAAATAATGAACTCACCCACGTAGGCTTGGACAAGAGTTCTCCCTCAAAGTGAACTCTCATTCCATGTAAACGAGCTTTGGCACATTTGCGAAATCAAAGTGCATCTTGGGAGTTGTAGTTGGAATCACATAGGGCTTCCTGGGTGTCAGAGGAGAGGTGGCAGCAGCGATGATGAGAGAAGCTGCTAAGGAGACTGAAGGATGACTCAAAATTGAAAAGGGAGTGCTGTCGAGTCCTCCTCCCCATGCAGCAAGTGTGGCAGCAGCAGCAATGGTGAAGAGGGAAGCAACACTGAGTTTGGGAAGAAAAGGGTTAATTTTAGAATGTTTTAAGGATGTTTTTAGGATGTTTTAGGATTTTTATGCAGTTTTAATAATATGTGTCATGTTTTAATCAGTTTTATGTATTTTATCATGTTGTTGTTCCCCGCCTCGATCCAGACGGAGAGGCGGGTAAGAAATAAATTGTTGTTATTATTATTATTATTATTATTATTGTTATTATTGTATTAAATGGCACTGTTTAGATGCAGACTGTGCGTATCCAACAGCTCACAATCAATTCTGATCTTAATAGTGAATTCACAAACCTCCAGTCCAGGCTCATTAAAAATGTGAGCCCCATAAACTGTTGAAGTTCGACCAATCATTGGACTAACTACAAAATTCAGTGGCATCACTAGTAGGGCTCCTAGGTCTTCGATCAGAGTTTTGCAGATACTTGTTTTGAAACTGTTACAAAGAACCTAAATAGACCCAAGTGATGGGGCCAAGTGATGTGATCATTTCAGACAACCTCTTTAGGGTGATTCTTACTTCGCAATGCGCATGTGCGTATTCCTCCAAGCAGGGTCAGCCCAAGGCATTTTGCTGCCTAAAGCCCTTTCCACACCATAGGGGTGTAGAGGGCCCAGCACAAGTGAACCAGGAAGGAGCCACTTCCGGGTTCGGCGCACTCAAACCACATCATGGGCACGACGTCCCGGGTTGTCGGACATCGCAGCCACCATTTTGTTTGTTTTTTTCATCGCGGAAGAGTGCGCCTGCGCTCCAGCGCAAAAGTAAGTTTTAAAAAAAAGAACCGCCACGCAAAATCGCGCCCCCTTCCCCCCACCATCCTGGGGATGGCAATTTTGGTTCTCCCCCCTCTCCTGATGACCTCGGAGCCACTCGGTGTGGCTCCATGGCCATCGGTGCTGCTGCGCTTACACATAAGCGCGGCAGCACCAGGGTGGGCAGCCACATCTTCCACAGTCCTGGGAACTTCCCGAGACAGCGAAAAAAATTGGGAAAAATTTGGTTCCAGGGAACCAAGAAAAATCCCGTCCCCCCCCCCCCCAGTACTCCCTGGGCATCATGCGGACTCACAGGGAGCAGCCGGGGTCCATCCCAGGCATTTTGCCTGGTGTGGGAAGGGCCTAAGACAGGGCAGCAAGTGATTCCCCATATCACCACTGTCCCAGTCCTGGTGTATAGTGCCCAAGAGTGCTCAAATAAGTGAGGCAAATGAGGCAGAAGGTCTCCCAGGTACCTCTTTCCCTCCCTGGCAGTAAAAGTACAACCCGACTTAATTAAAGAACGAGCAATTTGCTGCCCTTTCATGACACCCAAAATCAGCTCTCTGAGGCAGCCACTTCACTTTGCCTAATGGTAGGGCTGGCCCTGCATGCACGTATGAAGTACATGTGTGTTGTGCCAAGTGCTAAGTATGGCTTGGAGCCAATGTTGTGCAAGTGGACATCTGTTCACGCAATGGGAATTCCACTTCTCCACTTTCTCCTCTTCCCTTCAATTCCCTGAAGGCCCCTAGTCTACTCTGGAGTAGGGTTGTGCACGGACCCCCCGGATCGGATCGGGACCTGGATCGAGACCTCCAATTTTGTCACGGTTCGGTTCAGACAAAATCAGAGCCCCCCCGGACCGGATCGAGTCCGATCCCGATCCAAAAATCGGAAATTTTTGGATCGGCCGCCATTTCCCCCCCATAGACTTGCATTGCAATTCAAGTCTATGAGGAAAAAATGGCGGCGGGTGGGTGAGGGGGGCCTAACTCCCTCCCCAAACCCCGGGGCCGTCCGCTGTGGACGGCCCCGCCAGGTAAGCCCCCTCCCCCGCGCTCCCTACCCCCCCTGGGGCTGTCCGCTTCCATCCGCTGGCGCCCGCGGGCACCCGCGGATAGAAGCGGATGGCTCCGGGGGTGGTAAGCCCCCTTCCCTGCCACTGCTTACCTTTTAGGGACGCCCGCTCCCGTCCGGCGCCGGCAGCTACTGCCAGCGGGCTTTGCGGACTGCTCTAGAGTAGCGCGCCGGGTGATCACCTGGCGCGCCACCCTGGAGCAGGCCGCGGAGCCCTCTGGTAGTAGCCGCCGGTGCTGGACGGGCGTCCCTAAAAGGTAAGCGCTCCCCTCCTCCCGTCCGCGCGCCCCCTCCTCACCTTTCCGGGACGTTAGCTCCTGTCCGGCGCCGGCGGCTACCGCCAGCGGGCTTTGCGGCTTGCTCTAGAGTAGCGCGCTGGGTGATCACCCAGTGCGCCACCCTGGAGCAGGCCGCGGAGCCCACTGGTAGTAGCCGCCGGCGCTGGATGGGAGCGGACGGCCTGGAAAGGTAAGTGGCCCCCTCCTCCCCTCCGCGCGCCCCCTCCTCCCCTCTGCGTGCCCCCTGCTTACCTTTCCGGGCCGTCCGCCCCCCTCCTCCCCTCCGCCCCCCCCTGCTGTCCTCTTTCATCGGCGGGTGCCCGCTGGCACCTGCCAATGGAAGCGGCGGTGGGCGCCGCAGGCGCCCGCCGATCCGCCGATCCGCCGATCCGCCGATCCGCCGATCCGCCGATCCGGTTCGGAGCCTTTTCGGATCGGTTCAGACTGGATCGGCCGATCCAGCTGTTGGATTGGAAATCGGATAATTTATCCGATTTCCCACTGGACCGGACTCGGATCGTGGATCGGGTCCGATCCAGTGCACATCCCTACTCTGGACTATCCCCCCCAACCCTCTGGAACACATACTTGTATGTGTGGGGTGTGTGCGGAGAGGTGCAGGGAGAAGGGGAAATCTACAGTAGTCTGCCAGAGGCCTCACTTTTGCTGGTGGAATGACACCATTGGATGCGTGTATTTTTCAGACAGTGTCCCTTTTAAAATTCAAATGATGCAGAATCTGGAAGAATTAGGCCCTCTTGTACCTGGCAAGAAAAACTGCAAAAAATGGATGCTCATGCACACTTTTTGATGCAACAACTGCATACTTGAGCAATTTTCCCTTCAGTTTCCCCTTTTGCAAGAGCTGAAGGAAAAACTGGCCCTTTGCAGTTAGGGAACTCTTACCTTTAAGTTTTGCTGCCTAGATTTTTTATTTCATGAGAGGTATCCAAGGACTTCCTGAGTGCCACTGCCTTCCCAATAAATGTATCTGCAGGAAAACTAATACCTGTGTTGTTCTTCACATAGCATGTATTGCTGCATGGAGATGATCTCCATGTTTAAAAAAAAAATGAAGTCACATGTTAATCAGCCCTAACTAGTTAGAATATAGAAGAGATTTCTTCTTATAAGTAGGTGGACATCCTCCATTGTTCCTCCTATGTTGGCCATGTACCTCTTAAAATGAGAGTAGCATTCTTTGAGGGAGAGTGGACGGAGGAAATAACGAGACGAGACAAGTGATTGGATTTACACAAGGCCACATTTATTGATAGATCTGCAGAAGAGAAACCTAAGCAAGCATCTTCCACCTCTACACGGCATCCGCCATGATTATATAGGGTGAGACATTCTTTGCCGAAGAGTGGCACCTTAGCTTCGCCACCCTCCGGCTTCCCCTCATGGGTAGGGAGACCTTCCAGTGTCAACCCCCCCCAAGGCCACATGGCTCTGAGTGGGTCAGAAAGGTTGGCCTCAAAGGTAACCCTTATCTCAGCAGCTGGGCCACAGGACTCGCAGCTGTTGAGCCTCAGCTATCACCATCAGGTGCCTCAGAATGTTCACCGATCCCATCCATCTGAAGATGCCTGCACCCATCTGCCAATAAGTGTGACTAGATTAGATTGAACACCAATTAACTTAATTAATACTCCCAACCTGTCTTGCAGTGTAAAGTAGGCAAAAAAACTCATAACCAATGAAAGGATATGAGCAAAAAATTCCTACTTGGCCTCCTAAAAGGACAACCGGCAAGCCCACACTACCAACAGCCACGCTGCGAAGAGGAGAGGAAAGCGGGACGGAGGCCAATAAATGGGGTCCCAATCCCCCTCCCTCCTTGGTGGTGCCATCGGGGAGTTTGCCAACAGCTGGGCTCCACACCTCGCCCTCCTCCCCCACCTGCAACAGCCCACCACCACCCAGGCTGTCCCGGGTGTGTGCGAAGGGCATTTGTAGAAGCCATACAGATCAACTGGGTGACTTCTAACCAATCAGGTTTCCACAATATTGCAAAGAGATCTGAGACAGATGCATCAGATCAGGAAGAAGATATTTTCTAAGTCAGCCCTCCCCAACCTGGTGCCCTCCAGATGTTTTGGACTTCAATGTCATCTAGTCCAACACTCTGTTCACACAGTGGCCAATCAGCTGTCAACCAGGGCACCACAAGCAGGACATGGTGCAACACCACCCTCCCACCCATGTTCCCCAGCAACTGGTGTATATAATCTTACTGCATCTGATACTGGAGGTTGCACATAGCCATCAGGACTAGTAGCACTTGATAGGTAACATGGCAGTGTTTTATCCTTGTGGTGGTTTGGGGCATAATTCCCATGGATTCCTATATAGGGAAATTGTTTCAAAATGGATGTTCGGTAATATTAACCGCTCAAGGGGGGAAACCACAATGAATGTCCAAAATGTACCTTTTGTGTGACTAACGCCAGATCTACACCAAGCAGGATATGACACTTTGAAAACGGTTTGAAAACTGTATATGGAGTCTGTCCTGGGCCCCAACGGTTGTCACTACTGTTATAAACCATTTTAAAGCAGTAGTGTAGATCCTGTCTAAAATGGCTCACATTCAAACGGCTTATCTGGTAATGAAACCTAATTTTTAAAAGCTCAACATGGCAAATGTTCTGTTTGCCATCCTGCAAACAATGTGTAAACTTGGGCAGAAAATCCCACCACACTGGGCATGAGGCTTTGAAGGAATGTTTTGCGGGCGGCTGATTGAGAAGTGGAATCTGTTGTGAAGTGGGGGTTTAATAAGGAGTATAAAGTGTAGTGTGAAATATTACTTCCATATGCTTGAGAAAGCCACATGTTGAACAGGAAGCATGGTAGTCTATCCAAGTGGTAACTCAAAATCTGTGAGGGTTGGCAAGCCAACTCATGACCAGTACAATAAACAAACCATTTGAGCGCTTCAAAATCTTGATGGGGTGGTGGTGGAATACAGTCATTGCAATCGATATTTGTCAAGAGAGGTGAGGCAGCATTATGCTTTTTGTCTTTGCCTTTCTTTTCTTTCCCAATACATAATTTAGCAATATTGGATTATTTCATTCGCGTGTTCGAAAACGTAACTTCTTCATAAAATCAGTCAGTCTTAGCAACATCTATTGGATGAGAAGAACACAAATGTATTTAAGTATGCCTATTGTAATAGGAGAGGTACATTGTAATGACAACGTAAGATTGATCTGAATTGAATTGTTATTTGTAGTTCCTTCACCTATCTTTTTTATAAGTTAAATGTAACAAAACAAGAGAGAGAGAGGGAGAGAGGGAGAGAGAGAGAGAGAGAGAGAGAGAGAGAGAGAGAGAGAGAGAAAACCACAGATGTATTTCATGAGTGCTAAGTATAACAACAACAACATTGATATGGCAAAGTCAACAGCATGTAATTGCTAATGGATTCCTTAAAGTGCTGTGTGTCTTAGAGGACCTATTAGTCAATATCAAAATATCATGCATTATGTATGAAATGAGATGAGTCCTTTCAAAGCAAAATCTGTTTAGGCTTAGTCAACCCTTTCAAGTGCACCGTATCCACTTAACTTCAAGGCAACTTGAGTTCTTCAAATATTGAACTCGCCTGTCGCTCAACAAATGTAACTGGGAGTCCTGGGTCTGATTATTTACTCCGAGTTGGTTTTAATGCCTGTTGAGGCAAACATGAGGCATAGACCATGCTCAGATATCGTTTTCACAATAACTCGATTGTTTAACTGCGTGGCAAATGACTTCCTGCCATGATTGTGAATGTTTACAAGGAAGTCCTCTACCAGACATCTGGCTTGCAAGCTGCAATTTATGTTCAGTTGATCTACAGCTAAAGTCAACAGCAAAGACTGTGCAGGATTGAATGGGTGGTGCTTTGACAGATAACCTCTTGTCTAGTTTTTATAAGGTGTGCCCAAAGTCGGTTGCTCTGATTTGCACTAGGTTACAATTGTCAAACAGCTTAGCCGACTTTGTGGATCCAAGATAACAAATAACATAAGAAGCTGGCCAGCATGAATGGATCTTAAAGTAATTAACTGTTGATAACCTTTTGCTTTATGTAGTGTTCACAGCTACAGCATGACAAATGAACTGTGGCAATGGGAATTAAGGGTGTTCCCCCTTTTTTTGTTCTGCTTCAAGTACTAGGCCATAGGTATGGACCCTCTTTCAGCCTGAGGGTCAAATTCCATTTGGGAGAAGCTCTTAGGGAGCTCATTCCTGTGGTGGGGGGGACCAAAGGCAAGAAGGGCAGGCCAAAATTCAAAAAATCCAGCATGTTGTAGTTTAAAGTTCTTACTGCCAGTAACTATGCTTTAGTATGGGGGGGGGGGGGGGACTGCACAAGACTGGGAAACCATCAAATGATCATCCTGTGAAGTAAAGGGTGTGGGGCCAGGAGGAAGAGACCTGGATGTAAGAGGAATACCAGAGGGATGAGGTTCTGCATCCCTGTACTAGACCATCCATAGCACCAAGCTTGGAGGGATTAAAAGGAAAATGCCACCTTTGCAAGGGTCCTTCTGCAGAACTTTCTTTGATGGGCACCTCCTTGCCTCATTCCCACTTTGATGTTCTCTAAATGGATGTACCATCCTCAGTGAGTGTCCTCCCATACAAACAACAGGGGTGATTAAAGTGCCAAGTAGTGACAACTCGTGTTTATGCTCCAATTAACAACAGTTTAGGCTGACCAGATAAAATCCAGGTCAGGGCTCATGTAACTTTAACAGTTGTAGAGAAAAGGGAATTTCAGCCAGAGTCATTTGTATGCAATTAGTTCCTGGTGATATTCCCTCTTCATCACAACAGTTAAAGGTGCAGGCACTATACTAGAGTGACCATATACAAAAGAAGGCAGGGCCCCTGCAACTTTAACTGTTGTGATGAAGAGGGAATTTCACCAGAAACTAATTGCATACAAATGACACTGGCTGAAATTCCATTTGCTCTACAACTGTTAAAGTTACATGAGCCCTGACCTGGATTTTATCTGGTCACTCTACAACAGTTAAGTAGAGAGATTGCAGCTCATCACCGCCTGGATTTCTTTCAACATGTCGAATGAGCCAAGGAGAATGTCAGGGCGTGTGGAACCTCTTTCAGCCCAGGGGATGAATTCCATTTTGGAGAAGCTCTGGGGGGCCATATTCCAGTGATGGGTTGGGCTGAAGGGGGAAAGGGGTGGTGCCAAAATACAAAACATAATCAACATATTGTAGCTTATGCCAGTAACTGAGCCTTAGAAGAGGCATTTCAACCTTTTTGAACAGGGGAAAACACCACAAAAGCTGGGAAATCTCCAAACAATCAGTGGTTGGGAGAAAGGGGCCAGGGAAAGGATGTGGCCTGCTGGATAAGCCCAAAGGGCCAGAATAGGACCCTAGCAGGGCTGGATTTGGCCCCTGGGCCTGAGGTTCCCCACCTTTGAGGTATGTGAACTTTCTTCATATCACAGCCAAGATACCTCACAGCACTCACATGTCTGGTCACCACTGTGTAATTCCACATTTTGGTATTAATCCACCTAATAAAGATCAAACAATGCCTTGCCTGTGTGAAGCAGCACAGCCAGAGCTTTCATATCTCATAATGATCTATCAGACTCCAGATTTATATTCCTGTTAACTTCTAGGTCTTCTGTGCACATCATTAAAGCAGACTGCCTGGTCATCTACTGTGCTAGTGATGCCTGTTCCTTTAGGAGTGCATCACTAGTAAGGAATGCAATCCCGTGGATGATAGATCACACAGACAAGGGGCCTGAGTATTGAAGCATCAAGTGATGATATGTTGATTGATATACATGTGGATCTGCCTAGAATCTATTCAATGCTTGTTCTAAGACAACCTGCCATCCTCCAGATGTTTTGGACCACAACTCACACCAGCCCCAGCCCCATCCAGTGTACCCAATGGCCAGGACTGAACATCTGGAGGACACCAGGTTGAGGGAAGATTGGATCAATACACAAAATGGAAAATGCAGGCAGCCTTCTCTTGAAGAGCATAAAAGTTGAATGAGTTAATATTTATTCATTGCACAATTTATATCCACTTTCCTATGAACTATTGAAGTAATTAACAGTAGCAATATGAGGTATAACTATAAAAATTTAACAATAAGAATGCAAGAACATCATTACTGGTCAGCAAGAAGACTATAACAATGCCAGTTGGCTCAAACCTCGGGGAAAACCTGCATGAAGAGATGGTTCTTAAGCAGACGTCTAAAGATTAAAACTGAAGATCCCTGTCTAATGTTAATGGGGAGTGCATTCCAGAGGGTGGTTGCTGCAATACCAAATACTCCATTACAGGTACTCTTGAGGTGAACCTCTGGAGCATGAGGCACTATCAGAAGTGCTCCTTCTGAGCATTAATTTATATCAATATTTTCCCCCGAAAAAGATGATTTTATACACTTGCTAATCTCTCCAAGGAATTCACCTAGATTGCAAAATTATCCTCCAATATATCAGTATTCCTCTTTCTTTCATCTTCATGGTACATAAACTCCAGTTGTGGTGAATGATGTGTCCATAGCACTTATTTATGCCATACCATTGGCTCAAAATAATGTTTGCTTCTAGATTTGCTTGCTTGCCCCCCTGAGCACAGGTTGATATGCACCTTGTCATATCCAAGCAAATGATCCACCTTTGCATGCGTCTTGTCACCAAGCTAATTGGGTGGGATCGCTAATGCCCTGGAAGACAGAAACAAAGTGATTTTGATAGGCTGGAGCACTGGGCTGAAAATAACAGGATGAAATTTAATAGTGATAAATGCCAAGTTCTACACCTAGGAAAAAGAAACCAAATGCACAATTACAAGATGGGGGATACTTGGCTCAGTAATACTACAAACAAGAAGGATCTTGGAATTGTATCACAAGCTGAATATGAGCCAACAGTGTGATATGGCTGCAAAAAAGCAAATGTTATTTGGGGCTGCATTAATAGAAATATAGCTTCCAAATCATATGAGGTACTGAATGCCTTCTATTCAGCACTGGTTAGGCCTCATATTGAGTGCTGCATCCAGTTCTGGGCACCACACTTCAAGAAGGATGCAGACAAGCTGGAGGGGGTTCAGAGGAGGGCAACAAGGATGATCAGGGGTCTGGAAACAAAGTCCTATGAGGAGAGACTGAAAGAACTGGGCATGTTTAGCTTTAAGAAGAGAAGACTGAGGGGAGACATTATAGCACTTTTCAAGTACTTGGAAGGTTGTCACACAGAAGAGGATCAGGATAAGAACATCCCACTCATGTTCCCCAGCAACTGATGCACACAGGCTTACTCTCTTCTCGATCATTCCAGAGTGCAGGACACGGAATAATGGGATCAAGTTACAGGAAGCCAGATTCTGGCTGGACATCAGGAAAAACTTCCTGACTATTAGAGCAGTATGACAATGGAACCAATTACTTAGGGAGGTCGTGGGCTCTCCCACACCAGAGGCATTCAAGAGGCAGTTGGACAACCATCTGTCAGGTATGCTTTAAGGTGGATTCTTGCATTGAGCAGGGGATTGGACTCGATGACCTTATAGGCCCCTTCCAACTCTACTGTTCTATGATTCTATAATTCTATGATCCACCTTTTTGGCAACTGCTTAATTAGCTACATATATGGCCACATCCATGTGCTTTTCTGATTAACAAAATTAACTATGAATAACTCAAAATTACCACGATTGAAATAAGCAATATATTCAAGCCTCTTCCACACCTATGAGTAGGCTCTGAAAGGGGATAAAATCCATACTTTCACTACTCTCCACCCACATAGACTTCACAGGCTACACAAGGCACAAGGAATCCATTTTAAGTGATACTGAGTTTCTATGCACACTTTAAAGGGGGTGTATTTGGGTACATTGACAGGTTGATATTTCCCCCCTGTTGCCTTTCTTGGATACCTACACCAAAACAACAGCAACAACTCAACCCAACCCACCATTTCTGCTGTATCTTCTGCTCTGATAAACACCCACAGCCGGGGTCTGTTGATTGAATGGGGAAAATGTCATTTTAAGATGTATTCCACCTACTGGGGTGAAGTAAAACTCTTTCGTCTCCCATGGAGATAAATCTTAAAGGTGAGAGAACTTAGTTTGAGGTGGGAGTGGAATAATGCTAACATGTTTGTGAGGCACAACTGACTAATTTAACCTTATTTTCCAGAATTATTACATCTTATATTTTTTTATTCTATAGCTGGCAGACTGAATGGTACCATTCTTTAAACACACACATGCACACACACACCTAATAAAGAATAACTGTATTTGGATCTTTCCTTTAACTTTGTGAGCCCTCTCTACCCCTTTGTGCATTTGAAATGAAAAATGTGGGCCTGAATCTGGAATCTGGCTATAAAAAGCCAGCAATTTGCTAATGGTACCTGAATGCTATATTATAATACAGCCCTTTGTGGAGCCAAATAGTAACAATTCCAATTCCAGTACTCAAGCCAGATGTATCCACATTTGGGGATTCTGTGGCAACCATTTGGATTCAAAACAAAAACATGGAGCTCTCTTTGCTTGATTATACAATTTAGCAGTCATAATATTTTTAGAAAGAGAAATACCCAAGAGCTACTGACACCTTTAGGAGAATACATGGGACCTGAGGGCAAAGCAACACTAAAACCAATGCACACTGATTTTTACTGTATTAGGCAGAAAAAGTGATGACCTCTGCCTCCTCCGTGGAGGCACATTGGGCAGAATCCAATGCTGACCAGCTGCTGGTGAAGCTGGCCACTGTTTCTGGTCTATGTGCAGCCAGCCCAGTCACTTCCAATCCACAAGTTGCCCGTACAGCTTGCACAACTGCAATTTAATGCTTCAGGAGTCAAGAACTGCTATTTTCTGGAAGGGGTGGGTCATGGTGCTCCACCAACTTGCCCCCATCCACTCATTTTGGGATTCACTTCCTAAAGCACTACATCACTGTTGTGCAAGGAGCAAGAGATGCTCGTGGACCAGAAGTGGTGGGGCGGGCCATGTGTGAACCAGAATCTACAGCCAACTCTACTCGTGGCTAGGCAGCATTGGATTCTGCCCCCTGAGTGCCACATGGGCACCTCAACTATGGCAAATATGAAGGAAGGGTGATGGTGGAAACAGGTTGGCTATCAGAGCATTGGCTGCCTTCTGATTGGACGGCAGGTGCCCTTTATACTTCCTTTCTTGGAAGTATAAAGCTGGAGGTCAGGAGAAGATGCAGGTAAACTGGGCTACATTGATTGAGCAGGAGCTAAGTTGGAAAATGAGGCTTTCTCCTTCTTTCTTTGGAGGGATGGGGAAAATAGAAATGGAGGGTTCTCAATGGGAAATACATTTGGACTAGGGATTTTGATAGGATTCAGATATCTGAGTATAAATTAACTGAAAGAAAATTGATTTGGGTTTGTGACATTGGGCTGAATGCTCCACTCTCAGCCGACTCCTAGTAACCTTGGATCAAATGCATAAAGTGCTGCAACAGTAATGTGTGAGGTGGGTTGGGGGGGGGGGTTGGGAACTCAGATCTCACCTCTGTCTTGTACTCAATTTGTGGTCCTGCTTTGGGCAAGACAATTCTCTTAATCTAGTCCTACATTCTGTTTCCAATAGTAGGTAGCTAAATCCTCTGGGAAGCCATAAGGTGATGTATGCAGATGTCTCAAATCAGGGCGCCCAGCAGCCAGTGCTCTGCCTCTGTAGCAAACCTGGCTAAATGTTGCAGCAGTGCAAGGATGTCACCTAGTTGGCAGAAATGATCAGCTGACTCCACTAGACCAATCCCTGTTCACCTAGGACTTCTAAGGCTCGGCCTTAGAAATGTGCTCATAAGGGTATGAGTATCTCAATAAGAATAGCAGCAGTAAGCATGAGGACAGCTTTGGTTTGCTTCAGATTTTCATGCGAACTTTCCCAATTTTGCACTTTTGAAGCAATATGCAAACTGAAAGTCACTTATCATTTGAAATCCACACTTCTCTGAATTTTGCAATGGAGTTCGTCAACCAAAAAATCCATACAAAAACGAGTATATTAAGGAGAAGTGCGTACAAAAATGAGTGTATTCATGAAAATAATCTTCAAAAGTGCATTGTATTAGGAGAATTGCTTGCAAAGAATTGGAGAATGCCCAACTTGTGGAATTTAAGTTTGAAAAAATTAGAAGCCAAGAGAAACCAACGTTGAAAGATTCATTCATCCCTCAGCATTAACCTTTCCCCAACTTGAATCTCTGATATCTCAGATGTCCATCAGGTGTCATTCATGCCCATTTAGGGCCATGGCCTTGTTTTGGCTCCCAACAGCCAGGAACAGACCCTGGCTGTGACAGACGTGACAGAAGCTTACAAGCCAGGTATGAGGGAAACAGCCTCTCCCTCTCTTCTGTCCATTCTGCTTTGTGCCTTGTGTTTATTCTGCCTCCAGCTGTCAAGGCTGCTAGGAAATGCTTCCATGAACACAGCTGTTGTGGAGCAGGTAGGTAGAACTGAGGGAAAATGCCATGTGCATAGCTTAGCAGAAGGAGATTTACCACTGTCACTTTATCCAACATGGTGTCACCCCAGCTTCCTTGGATCTGAAATGTCTGCCTGCAGATTCAAACGTATCAGAGTAGCTAGTGAGGATGTGACTTTGTAGATGAACACTTCTCATATTGTATTGTTTTTAGGTTATGTTGTTACTGTGTTTATTGCTATTTATATTTTGTTGATTATGATTTCTAATGATTTTAGGGGTTTTTATGTGATATTAATTATGGATTTCTGCATTTTTGAGTGTAAGTTCCTTCAAGATTGCTTTTTGCACTAGGAAGCAAAATAAGAATAAGAATACCACAGTTGCTCAGGAGCATTTTTTTTAATTTTTTTTTATTAATTCACAACTCATAGAAGGAGATCTCTGTCATTAAAAACAAATCCCGGGATGCCTCTGTTGTTTTCACAGCAAGTCACATGGAGGAACCAACCAAATGTAAGCACTTTTTAAAAGTCCCAGTGATTTTCATGTAGAACCTACCATAAAAATGCCAGGAAATGTACATACTCTTAACTCTAACTGGATTGTACTCATACTTTTTGCCCCCAGTTGGAAGAGTATCAATTGGAATGGGGGGGGGGGGAAATCCCCCCAAAATCTAACAGCCACAGTATAATCCAGTAGAACCAACTAAAATGTCACAAACTAGTTAGAAGCAAAGAAATATTGCAAATCATGAACACACTGGACCACGTTGTTGGGTTCAGTGCCTTGTAGAGTTCTTTCACATGTGGAACACCATGTGTTTTGTTTTTTAAAAAATATTGGAACACACCTCAAGCCCATATAGCTCCAAATTAGTGCCTTTGATGATAAGGTTGCTGCCAACAGTCCCACATGGTTGATGTGGGAAATGCAACTTGTGCATACAAATTCTGGGCTCGTTTACAACTGGGAGGTTTTTACAAAAGGAAATCTTCTATAGCTTCTCTGACCATTTCATCTCAGTATGTTGGGACACTTGCTGGCATTTTGCCCAAACTACTGTTGGCGCCAGACAGGCTCATCATATTAGATCAGGCTCGCCTGTGTTACTTGAGCTTATAATTGTTTGTGTGGTATCCTTAGAACATGAACATTATGGCTTTTGTGGCATTCCAAATTAATTCATTCCTTTTGATTCATTTGATTTTTCCAATATGGCAGCAGGATGAAGCTAAGGTTTATTTTGAGGGATCAAGGACATGGAGGCATTGTAGGAGTAGAAATCAATGGGGTTTAGTTTACTTCCAGTTGTAGAGGACACCAATAATGTACAAGCCTTTGGGGTCAAAGCAGAAACCAGCATAAACATTTGCATGCTAGCATTAACTAAGATATGATCATGCATCACATGCCCTTAAGAAAAGTTGGTTATATTCCTCTTTAAGTAGTATCCATATAGCCAACCTATTTATTTATTTAACATATTTTTCTACCGCCCTTCAGTCATAACCTAGAGCAGTTTGCAAAAAACAGTAATGAAACAATTGAAATACAAATACAAAAAACAAAGCTAAATGCCACCATATTGTAAAAGCAGCAGAAAACAAAAAACAGCATGATGGAAATTGCATCTAAAAAGCTTGGGAAGATGAAAAGGTCTTTGCCTGGTCCTGAAAGGTCAATAAAGTCAATGCCAGGTGAACATATTTGGGGTGAGTGCTGCACCACTAGGGCACCATCCTGGTAGCTACCTGCCTAATTTCAGATGTTGGGGCATCTTCAGGAGACACTGTAGTGAAAATCTTTATGTACAGGTCAGTAGATATACAGCCAGGCAGTCCTTCAGTTTCTAAGAAACATTTACTCAGAGTCAGATTAAGGACTATTTGCATGTGATGTTGGAATGCATATGGGACATGTGCATGTTAAAATGTAGCCTATGTAGGGTTTTTATTTGAATTGCTGCCATGATAAATGTAAACCACTTTAGTAGCACTTATAAAAGTTCCTTAGGGCTGAAATCTAGGCTTCCATTGATAAAGATAAAATTTTGATCACCCGGCGCACTACTGAGAGGCAAGCCGCAAAGCCTGTTTCTCAGTAGAAGGGGGCAGCGGACAGCAGCAGAAGGCCCTGGCAGGTAAGGAGTGCGAGGGGGAGGAGGAGGTCCGATCCTCCGATCTTATCCAAACCGAATCGGGTCCTTTCGGACCGGTTCAGATCAGATTGGACCATCCAGAAGCCAGGATCGGAATTGGATAATTTTATCCGATTTTGGTCGGATCGGTTCCGGATCGTGGATCGGACCCGAT
This sequence comes from Anniella stebbinsi, assembly GCA_029215795.1. NCBI lineage: Eukaryota > Metazoa > Chordata > Lepidosauria > Squamata > Anniellidae > Anniella > Anniella stebbinsi. The sequence continues at coordinate 56,841,281 of JARDYH010000003.1, forward strand.
CCGATGCACATCCCTAATTTCTATATTAAATTCTTTATCAACATTGTGACTTGTCTATACCCAATTAGAGAAGACAATCATCTTTTTCTTCAGAGAGGGAGCCCCATAGCTGCTTGGAGTTTAGCAGGCATGTGAGGGCTTGCTGGGCTATCATACAAGACATAAGGCACTATCATATCCTGGAATTTCAGGAGGAAGATCTTGTTGCTGGTTCTCATGGTTGCTAGAATCAGGTGAAGTCAAAGGATGCCAATAGCACCCCCCCCCCAAGACCATCACCAAGATGCCATTAGAAGAACTGAAGCACTTGGACTGGTCATGTCCCCCTGCTCTAGGTCTACCAGTATCACCCTCAGGAATGAAGGCAGCAGCATGGTCAGACAGTAATTTAGAACTGTAGGTGTAGTGCCCTTCCAACAGCATGTCAAATATCTTCGAACCCCACTCATGAGAAGGGAGCATGTTCTGGATCAGGGCCCTAATGACAAGCCAGGAAGAGGTGGAGCATCCAAACTCCCATAAAACTGCTTTGTTGACATTTAGCTAAAGCAACACCTTTATTATAGTGCTCTCTGCTAGACAGTTCATCTCTGCTGGATCAGGAATTGCCAGCAGCTCAAGAGGCTGGAAATCAATTGAGAGGTGTGTAACACACAAACACATACGCACACACACGGCACTATTTTCCACTGACAAATTATGGTGCTCCCCCCCAAAAGCCACACACACACAACCCTCTGAAATGGCACTTAGCATGGGGCATGGTGAAGGTCACAAAATGGTAATCCGAGTGCCAACACATTGCTGCTGTTGCCACTTGCAGTGGCAGCTAAGATGTGAAGGCCCAGAAAACAACCTGGAAAAAATGGGGAGGGGGGCATTTTTTTCAATTTATTTTTCAAAAGCTGTTTTTGATTTTTTTTTAAAAAAATGGATTATGAAACATTTTCTATTAGACTTTAAAGCTAAGTATTTATATATTGTTACACAGATTTTACTCCTCCCAAAATGATTTCTAAAAGCTATGTGATAAGAACATTTTTATAGAAAGACTACAGATGTAAGATGTCTGGAAATAATGAAGCCATGGGGGGAAATGCTTCTTTAAATCCTCCCTGTAAGATTCCCAACATACCTATTTCCTTCATTCCTTATTAAAATTATTGATCTAAAGTATATTTTACTGATAGACATTTATGCTCAGTTTTCCAACATGTCAGAAGAGTCACCATTGTGCATTCCTGACATTGTGCATTCTTGGCAGTTTAGGTTTTGTTCCATAGTGTCCTGTGTTTCTGATGATGTAGCAGTCATTTAATATAGTTCTAAACTATTCAGACAATAATTACACATTTACTGGGTTTACTTTTAGAAGTCTTAAAATATAATCACAATTTTATGAGCAAACTACCCTGTACATAAAATAACTTTAGGAACAGAAAGTCTGTTCTATATTCTTAAAGCAGCCCTCTCCAACCTGGCGCCTGCCAAATGTTTTGGACTACAGTACCCAGCATTCCTGACCATTGGCCATGTTGCCTGAGGCTAATGGGAGCTATAATCCAAAATATCTGGAAGGCATCAGGTTGGGAAAGGCTGTCTTAAAGCAACAAAGTGACTTTAGCTCTGCAAGAGCATGAAGAAGAAGAAAAAGAAGAGCTTAGTTTTCAATTTTTTCCAAAATCTCATTTTTTCCCCAGAACCCCCCCCCCCAAATTTTCCCCATGGCCTCAAAATTTCCAGAAATGTTACATCTCTAGTGGCAACACAAAAAAAACCAAAAAACCTGGGTGTGCGGTGGGTGGGTGGGTGGAGAAAGTAGCTGGGTAGTAACCATTGCTGCTGGTGAGCTCCACCTCCAAGAGAATTTCTCCTCCCCATGGAGAAATTTAGTGAAATTATTCCCCAGTTTCTCTGCCCACAAATAAGCTGGAGAATTTTGAGAGGCAATCTGTGCCCAGCTCTAGTACAGAGTGTTGTTGCTTGCTATGTCAAAGAAGGACTATTGACTGAAGAACCTTCAGTACCATCTTGATCTTGATTAAAGAGGGACAATGTGTTTTCTGACTCTTCTTCCTGCATTGGATCTTCTGGAACAGGCCATGCAAGCACAACCTGAAGAGCCAAATGATTGGGAGCCAAGCCCCTATTTGATGGATGCATTTGCCAAGAATATATAATGTTGCATCAAGGAGTACACCAGCATTGGCCAATGTGTTCAAGAAGATTCTTTTCTAGACAGTAGAGGAAGACAAGCTGTTGATTTGATTCCAATGTAAAGCATTGCTAAAATCGGGATCAGTGACCTTAACTGGAAGTGATTTCCATTTTCCCTTGTTCTGCAAAAAGAACAATATCAACAGCTTCTTGTGGTTTTGACACACAGAAGATGTTTGAGAAGGGATACACAGTTGTCTTGAGTGAAACCTGGGATTTAAAATTCTCATTATTTGTAATGAATCACTTCATTAATCTTTATGGTTTTTCATTAAGAAGAGTAAGAAGGCTGCAACAAAATGTGGACAGTATTTATTTGTGCAAAATGGGAGCCGAACAAGGCCATGATCTGACCTTTTTTCTTTTTTTTCTTTTTCGAAATGAAATGTTTCACAGGGGATCCGGCTGGGCTTTGGCATGTTACAAAGCTATCTGCCAGCTGTCAGCTTTTTGCAAACTTGAGAAGTTGGAAGCTGTCATTTGACATGTATTTGCTTCTTCAATTGCTACTGTCTTCACACCTGCCAGAAAATGTCAGCATGTTTGTGCCAAGAATAAAAATGTGGGCATATGTCTCATTTTCTAAACACGAAGAGCAGCTCTTATATTTTTGTATCCTCTCCCTAATGGGAGGTAGCCATGATTCCCTTGCAAATTGCAGCTGTAGAGAATGTAAGTTAAGAACAGCCCTGCTCAATCAGACCAAGGGTAGATCTAGTCCAACATCCTGTTTCCAACAGTGGCTGACCGATGATTCTGGAAAACCCACAAGGAGGGCATGAAGACCATAGTGCATCTAGGTCCTGGAGGAAGGGCCATAGCTCAGTGGTAAAGCACACACTTGGCACGCAGAAGGTCCCAGGTTCAATCCCTGGCATCTCCAGGTAGAGCTGGAAAAACACCTGCCTGAAACCCTGGAGAGGCATCACAACAGCAACCCTGTGAGGTAGGTTGGGATGAGAGACTGTGATTGGCCCAAAGACACTCAGTGAGCTTCCATGGGTGAGAGGGGACTAAAACCTGGGTCTCCTGACTCCCAGTCCAACACTCTTGCCACTACAGCACACTGGCTGTCATGATGACAATACTGGAATAGATGGACCAATGGACTGACTCAGAAGAAAGCAGCTTCCTATATTCCTTCCTATGTCCCTAAAACAACAGCTCTCTCCTACTGTTTGCCCCTTGGCAACTTATTCAGTGTCATGCTGCCTGTGGAACTGGCGGTTCCATATGGCCACACTGACTAAGAACCATTGATAGTCCTTTTCTGTATGAATTTGTCTTTAAAGCCATCACATCCTGGGACAGTGAATTCCACAAATGAATGATGCCTTTTGGGAAGAAGTACTGTCTTTTGTCTGACCTGAATTCACTGTCAATCAGTTTCATTGGGTGACTCTAATCGATGTAAAAGGGTTGTGAGTGGGGGAAGAAAAATATTTATTTTTCTATCCGCTTTCTCCACACCAATCATAGTTTTGTAAATTTGCATACAGGTTGTCCCAGGTTCCATCTCTGACATCTCCAGATAAAAGGATTTCTAGCTAGCAGGACAGGGACAAACCACTGCTTAGGACATTAGACCTACTGACAGTCAGTCTGGGCTTTTTAATAATATATGGGGGTCAGTTCTGCTTCAAAAGGTCCTTAAGGCAGTGGGGGCAGATGGCTTCACACCTTGGAGAGCTCCTTTAGAGTTCTGACTGGTTCTGACAGAAACCTGGAGGGAATTCACAGCCTCATGACATCAGAGTCACCAGCCTCCACTGCCTTGAGGGGACTTTATATTTATGTATAACTTCTGGTGAAGAACAATGAACTCCCTGAATATTTCCTACAAAGAACTTCGAGCACTCAACAGAGGAAAGTATTGCCCTCTTGTTAGAGCTGTGCACAAATGGCTTCTCAAAATCCACCTTCCTATTTGTGGGTAGAGAAAGTGAGGGGGCCCCTTCATCAAATTTCTCCAGGAAGAGGAGGAATTCCCCAAGATTTTATTGGGCATGGAGCTCATCATTAACAGTGACAGGGGCACATTTTTTTCTTTTGTTATAAGATGTTTTTTAACACCATTGCTGACTACCATTTTCCATCCTGCACAATGGCTCGGACCTAGCATAATTCTGGGGTGTGTGTGCGTGCGTGCAGGCGTGCGTGCGTGCAAGGGAGGTGGCTGGCACCCCAAAATGGTGGAGAATATTTGGAGAAAATTCTGCCAATGTTCTTCTTTTCTAGGAGATAAAATAAAGAAACAACTCAGAATTGTCTCAGAAAAATATCTTCAAAGTAATCTCAGCACAAAGCTATGAGTTTTAATGGGAAACACATGTGTATAAGGTGAAATCCACTGCACACTACTGAAGAGATTAATAAAATACTGGAATCCAGTATTACATTTTCACTAAAGCAAAGATACAATTCGAAAGAAGTAACTCCTTATCTAATTAGGAACTGAGGCTGGGTTAATGCCATTAGGCTGATTCACCTTCCGTGCATATTTTGATAAAATGTTAAGGCCTCCTGGGATATATAGAAACTTGCCAACATGTGCAGATAAGAGCAATTAGCTTAACTACCTGCATGACCTTGAAGCAAATTCATTCTGAAATATTAAAGGGTTAAAATTAGCACCATCAAAGTAACTGTTCCCTACAATCCAATAATGCCTGCAGCATTCCTACACCTACAGAACTCATATAATTTGAAATTCCAGGATTTAAGCATGCTCTATAGTTCTACTATGCAACCATTTGATCAAAGAAGTGTAAGGAATAATATCTGAAATTCTAGAATAGCATTAAAGGTGACACACTGCAAAGAAGTCACCCCCGGCTGCTAAGCTGTCATTCCAAGTCATTCTTGCTGCAACCCAGATCTGTACTTTCCAAGAATATATCTTGTGAAATTCTGTACTCAACATGTTTAGAGTGAATGGAAGAAACTTTCAGTGATGGGAGCACCTAAGGCCACTTTTTACCGGAAAATAATTGGGTTGGATCCATATTTAGTTGTGCTTTGAGTAGATCCATTGAAATCAATGGGAGTTGTCAGTAAACCCATTGAAATTAGTAATGATTCATTTCAGTCCCATTGATTTCAACTGGTTTACTCTAAGTATGACAGCATCTGGATCTAACCCACTGAGTTTAAGAGCTCCATCAGATGGGGGGAATCATGGTTCCCTCCTGTTGCTTCTCCGCCCCCACTTTTGTTGCTCAATTCTCCCTCTTTCTCAAAGAGAAGAAAGAGGAAGCAAACAATGTCCACGTGGCCCATTCAGTGGGCCGTTTTTATCATGCCACTTCTCCTGCACATAGCAGGAGATCACAGCAAGTTCCATTTCTAAAAATGAATCGGACATACCGAGGTCTTTTTTTGTCATGGGAAGAAGGCCAGAGGTTGCGGGAGACATATGGGAGACGACGTTGTGAATAGGACTCACGGAAATCCATGAGTGCGCAATAACAAGTGAGCAATAAAACACTCGCCTGTTGACACTCTAATTGCAACGCACAATTCTGTCTTAGCATAAATATTTATCCTTGTCCTATTTATGTTTTTATGTTACTAGTTTAGCTTATTGTAATGGAGGATGAAAATACCATGTATGCAATGTTGCAATGCAATTAATCTGACCCAACTATAGGTCATTTGGGCAGTTGGAGAACCAGTCTGGGGCAGCAGGTAAGAGGCTTGGCTTTGGACTAGAGACACTTGAAGTCAATTTTTGCCCAGCTGCAAAACTCATTGGGTGACCCTGAGCCTTTTCTAAGACTGGATTCATGACACTGGCACATTAGAGCCCCTGACTCCTAATCCATAACTATCAACAGTGTGGTTCACCTGTTCTGTCATAGAAACTACTTGGTGGCTTGTGGAAAATAAATATGACCACGTCGTAATATATTCTCCATATTCTTGTACTATCCGTTTTAGGCTTACTATGATATGTTCCGTTCTTAAACAGGAGAAAGGAAGATAAAACAACCACCAATTTAAACCCCAAACTATTCATTTTGCTTTCTAGGTGTCTGATTGTATTATGGCAGAGTTTCTATTAAGCATTTTAGCAGGGTTGACATGGTCACCCTCCTACCACTTCTGACATTGTCTATTCTATCCAGCTCATTTCCACCCTCTGAAGGCAGCTAACACGACACTTATGAGTGTGAGAGCAGCTCCCTTTTCGAGGGATCTTGCATCTGCATTGCATTCTCAGCCCACTCACTGAAAAACAATGGAAACTGAAAATATTCCAAAATAAGTCAAGGAAGGCAAAATGGGAAATAAAGTAGAAACAACAGCTCACTACATATCCACTCCTTGTTATTTCTTGTTTTCTTGTGGCTTGTCATTTTTCTCAGTTTGCTCATTCATAACTAAATGAACGTTAGGAAGAATTACTACAGTATACAACATGTTTTATTGTGGGCAGAATCCAATGCTGCCCTTGTGCGTGGCCAGCCCCACCATTCCCAGTCTACAGGTGGCCCCTACCACTTGCACAGTGGCAACATAGCACTTTGTAGAACAAGCCATGAAATGAGTGCAAATGCTAATTTCTGGAAGGGGCAGGTCAGTGCTTCGTATATAGAAACAAGCCCTTATGGAGCACCACCAACCTACCCCTCCAGGAACAAGCATTTTTGCTCATTTTGTGTCTTGCCCCCAGAGGTGCTACATCGCCATTTTGCAAGTGGAATGGGCTGCTTGCAGACTGGAAACAGTGGAGCTGACCCTGTGTGCAAGGGCAGCTTTGGATTCTGTCCTATGTTTTGGTATTTTGTGTTTTACATTTTGTTTTGTGAGAGCTTTGGCTATTGGTAAATTAGACGTGCGGTAAATAAAACAAAACAAAACAGACTTCTGTGTATTTAGAACACCATTGACAGGAATAAAGCAGGCATTACTTTAAATATATAGCTAGCAGCTGTGTCCTTTGTTTTCTTTCAGTTTTTACTCTTGAGTAGCCATATGGAGCCCAATCTGGTTTGGAAACTTTTTTTTTGCAAACATGTGCAAAGAGCTATTCACTAGAATTACCATCTTATGTAGATGGTGGTTGGCCCTTGCTCCTGAACTCCACAGACTTATAAAACATAAAGAATTGGATAGCTTTTACTTCTGCTACTCATAATGGTGTGCCTCTTGTTCCTAACACCACATTTCAAATAGCTTTATTGCATTTGAAATTGCATTGTGGCAACTTTATTGCTTTCTTGTCCTGCCTTCCTACCTTCATCCATTTTAAGCGATCTCCTTTTTTAAGTGGCTGCCTTAGAAGACTCTATAAGGGGAACAGATCCATTCTTCAAGGGTCATCCTTTTGCCGAATCCCTTAAATATAGATTCCATCTGCACAGTCAAGATCCAATCGGAAGATGGTTGGCCATCTATTTCTAGATAGAAGAGGATTGTTGACTCTAGAAGAACATCAAGTAGTCACTGTGATACAGATAGGAATAATGCCTTTGCTTTTCCTTCAGCTTTCTTTGAATTTAATTATGGCACCGGCAGGAATGTTTTGCTGCCACTTGCAGGATAGAGACCTCACTGCAACTGCTAAATCCCCATGTAAATTGCTTTCAAGAAACAGACTCTTATTTGTTTGTCTTCCAGGACTACTGGGAATTCAGGGTGGAGACCTGTACCAATATCAGGAAATACTAAGTCTTTAGATTAGTTTTCCACAACCTGGTGCCTTCCAGGTGTGTTGGACTATAAATCCCATCTTTCCCAGCCAGCATGGCCATTAGTTTTAAGGTAATTGCAGATGGTCTGTTTTGTATGTAGCAATAATAATAATAATAATAATAATAATAATAATAATAATGGCAGATCTTCCTATCCCTCCCTATACTGGAAGACAGTTATAACTTCCCAAATTACCAAGAGAAAGAGAAGCTGCTGAATTGACACTGAATTAAGTCCTAATGGGAAAGACAGCGTCATATGCATGGAAACCAGGCACATCAGGTGTGTCCCACTGTACAGAAAAGGCACCAGCCCATTGCAACCTAGACCACTTGTTCTCCAGGCTTGATACTGAGGGCAAGGTGATTTGAAATACCATGCCTGGCCACAGAGCCCAGCCTTCCCGGATGGTAAGGCCACCACAATGAACATGTCCTGAAAAAGCACTGGATCCTTGGAAGTTGGCACCTATCACTAAGGAAGAGGAAATCAGTAGATGCTTCTCTTCTTAAGCCAGGGGTGCCAAACCTCTTTCAGCCTGAGGGCCAAATTCCAATTTGGAGAAACTCTTGGGGGCCACATTCCAGAGATGGGTGGGGCTGATGGCAAAAGGGACAAGGCCAAGTAATCAACCAAATGCCAGCATATTTTAGCTTAAAGGTCTTACTGCCAGCAATGAAGAAGAGGCATTTCAACCTTTTTAGAAGGAGAGGAAAACTGCAGAAAAGCCTAGAAACCACTACACAATCAGTGGTTGGGGGAAAGAGGGTGGGGCCAGAGGAAGGGGACATGGCCATCTCGGGAACCTTAGAGGGCCAGGTTTGGCCCCAGGCCTGATGTTCCACACCTCTTCCTTAAGCCTTCCAATTAAAACTGAAGAAGACTGATGACTGATGTGTTCCTCCCTTAGTGTTTGGACAAGCAGTTGGGAGGGCATAACCATCAGAGGAAAAACAGTCTCATTGTAGTTTTTCACTGTCATGGTTTCTTTCCAAAGGAACCTGGGAATTTTAATAAGAAGAGGATGATGAGATCTTTAGTGTCCCCCTGCCCCTTACAGAGCTACAATTCCCAGGCTTCCCTAGGGGAGGGAATGGCTATTAAACCACTTTTAAGTCTCTGATGTAGACCCAGTGGCTTAAAAGAGATGGGGGCACTTTCATCCTTCATTTGTATTCCATCTGTTGGATTTGCTTTATTACAGACATACACTAATCATATTTTATGGATGTTAACAACAATGCATTATTGACTGGGTACAATCTACATTTAGGCACATACAACTACATGTGCCAAATCATTATGATCCCATCATGGTAACACTACACCCCTGTTGCGCATTCATACCTCGTGGGACACACAATGACATTTGTTGCGGTATTTCGGATAATGTGGAATAAAAAGCAGGAAATAACACTTTGAACGTGGATATGCAATGTGTAATGTGCCCCAACAGTTATCAGTGTGCTTCAGTACTGCTATGAAGCAGTAGTGTAGACCAGGCCTGCTGGAAGTGGACTTTCCCAGCTGCATGTGCCTGAAACTAGATCTAACCTTTGATTTATGAAAAGTATCTATAAATTGCTTTTCTGCCTACATGGGCCTTCAAAGGGATGTACAATTTAAAGCAGGGGTGTCAAACCATTTTCATTTGAAGAAGCTCTCATGGGCCACATTCTAGTGATCAGTGGGGCTAAAAGCAAAAAAGGGTGGAGCCAAAAATACTAAATGTACCAGTATATTTTAGCTTAAAGCTCCTATTGCCAGTAACAAAATATTAGGAGAGCAGTTTCCATCTTTAAGAATGGGGAATAACTGCACAAAAGCCATGAAGCTGCTCAGGGGAAAGGGATATGGCCAGAGGGAGGGGGTGTGGCCATCAGGGGAACCCCAGAGTGCCAGATTGGGACCCTATTTCACCCCAGGCCTGAGGTTCTGCATCCCCAGTTTTGAGCAGTAATTCAATAAAATCATAATGGAACAGCAGAAGCAAAACATCCTTTAAAACAACCCAGAACAATATTAAAATCCCTAAGAGGCCCAGCAAATAGTGCAGCTTTTACTGCCTATCAAAAATGTGGTAGGGTTGGAGCCAACCTGATCTCCTTTGGATGGATGAGCCATTGGTATGTGGCCCACCTCCTGATTCTCTGGTTGACTGCAACAGTGGAACGTAAGTGCTAGTTATAATCAATGTATATTTCTCAGACAACAGCTTACAAATTCGCCACTGGATTTTTTTTCCTTGTATGTCTCTGTGTATCTGACACAATAACAATGCCACCCACCACCACTACCACCCAAGGAATAGGGTTTCAATAATGGCATGGAAGAAGATGAACTGAGTTGAAAATAATGGGTGAATATAAAACAAGTAGGCTGCACTGGTCACTATTAATTAAAGATTGGCTCGTACCTGAACACCCCAAATTCACTAATATTAGGCACATTTATTTACTAATAATGAGGTCTGATCAGATATTTAAAGATAAAAAGGATGCCGTTATCCTTCTCAGATGCTAAGAATTTATACTGAGGAGGGGCCACCACTCACAGGTACAGCTAGTGGAGGTTGGTGGCTCCGATGTCAGTGAATCCACCCCAGTTTTTTGTCAGAACCAGTCAGAATTCTAAAGGAGCATCCCGCATCCACTGGCCCCCACATCTTGCTTGCTGGAGGGATGGGTGGGAGTGGGATGCTGAATTTCTAAGCAACTGCCAACCACTGGGCTGGTATTTGCAATTCCCAGGGAGCAATATGATATGGCATGTGCATGCAGCAACATTAACTAGAGATGGGTGAGCTCTTCTAGTTCAATCCTCAAATAAATTGATCTTTTTGTATGTTCAAACTGAATATTCAAAAGCTTTATTGAAGGATTCAATATGAACATTCAAAAAGCCCAAGTGGGTCCCACCACTCCCCTTTCTGTGCCACTCCCCCTTCTGTGCCCCCCCACTTTCCCCCACTTTCCCCAGTCCAGGTCTTTCCCAAGACAAAAAAACAGGCAAATAAACAAACAAAACTTACTTTGGGGAAAGGAAAGAGATAGGGTGGCCTCTATTATAGAGGACTGTCCTCTGTTTTGAAGGCATCCTCTATTTGAAGGGCTGACTGGTCCAAGTCTGATATGAAGATAGAGAACCACCAGGAGGATGCCTTGAAGCTGCTGATCAACATCAGCGGGCAGCAGACTGAACAGGAACACAAGTCACCCAGTCAGTCTTCCACGCTATGGCAAGGTGTACTATATTTCTATTTGAATTATAAGAATTCTTTGTAAATGTGCATCTATATATATAAATTAGCATATGGAAATATTGTGCAGAGCAGTGCCCTCTTGTACTCCTTTTTAGTGATGTATTTCCTTTTTTGGGAATTGTTCAAAAGTGTCCACCCTAGGGAGAGGAGAACAGCAGACGGCTACCTTCCAGTCAGGAGAGGGCCCTCAAGGCCTCTCCTATAGATGTAAATGATGTGCAGAACATCATTTTCTTATAGGTCCCTGCTGAAGCTAGGTGGACATCTTTGAGGAGCAAGACCTTTGGGGTTGTGACTCCAACCCTGTGAAACCCACCTAGCCCCAACCTTCAATATATTTTGTTGCCAAGTGAAGATTTATGTTTTTAGAGAGGTCTTTTTTATGGATTGAAGGTAACTCACGTTGTTTTTATACTTTTCTAGTTTTGCACTGGAGTTGGCTTGTGCACTTTTCATGATAGGATGCTTTATATTGATTTGTAGCTATGATTTTATTGCTGCCGTTGGGTTTTATTGATTTGGCTCATAAATTGCTCTGGTTTTGTTCTTTGAAGAAGAGCAGCATAGTCTTTTTTTCTTATGATAAACATTTTTCTGTTGAGGGTGATGGGACCTGTAGGGAATTATGCTTGATACATCATTTATAGCTAGGGAAAGGCCTTCCAAGGACTCTCCTGTCTGGGAGCAAAGACACTGCAGCCTGTTATACCCTCTCCTTTCCTCAAGGTCAGGATTATTTATTTTGGGATTGGCAGAGAAGGAACTGGTGGGATAGGTGGGGTGACGAACTCCTTTGAATGAGGCACAACTTGAAGGAGGTTGAACCTGACTCCACGTGAGGCCAGATACTTCAAGTCAGGGATTTTGCATTGCCAGTTTTTCCTGCTGAAGGCCTTCTGCCAGCACCACAATTTGTTCTTATTATATATAGAGCATATTAATTAGGGCTTCTTTAATTGTTATTAAGTACAGAGCTCCTGAATTATGAACAATCCAGAAAATTATGGATGGGGATAACCCTCCCATGGACCTGGTGGTAGTGTGCCATTCATTGGATTGTAGGCTGACCAGATAAAATCCAGGTCAGCCTCATGTAACTTTAACAGTTGTAGAGAAAAGGGAATTTCACCCAGTGTCATTTGTATGCAATTAGTTCCTGGTGAAATTTCCTCTTCATCACAACAGTTAAAGTTGCAGGCACTATACTAGAGTGATCATATACAAAAGAAGGCAAGGCCCCTGCAACTTTAACTGTTGTGATGAAGAGGCAATTTCACCAGGAACTAATTACATACAAATGACACTGGGTGAAATCCCCTTTTCTCTACAACTGTTAAAGTTACATGAGCCTTGACCTGGATTTTATCTGGTCACCCCATTGGTTTGAGGGAACTGCAGTTATGAACCAAAGGACACCATTATGTGAGCGCTGCACACTGGACAGCACAACAGTCTTGAAGTTGGGGGTGGGGGTTACTATAAATATGGACTGGCTCAAACAGTTTCAAGGGGACGATGGAGCTAGAAAAATATGTCGGCCACCACCACATGACTCTAATGTAGCTGTAGGAGTTAGAGGGCTTCCAGATGAGACTTTTATTGAGCCATCTCCCAGACTCATTCACACAATTTTAGTGTGTGTGGGGGGGAGGTCTTCAATTTAGATTCAGACTTGGTCTTGCTTACAATAGACCCACTGAAATCAATGGGATTTTAGTTAGTCATGATTTCATTGGGTCTACTCTTAGTATGACTAAGTTTTGTTGTAAGTCATCTTGGGTGATTTACAGAGAAGTCTTACAAAGAAACAGAACTAAGAAATTCTAATAATAATCATCATCATAATAATAATAGAAGAAAAAGTAAAAGTTATTATTGCTGGGTAACACAGTTGCTGGGGAACATGGGTGGAAGGGTGCTGTTGCACTCATGTCCTGTTCATGGGTGTTCCCTGAACAGCTAATTGGACATTGTGTGAACACAATGTAGGGCTAGATGGGCCCTTAGTCTGATCCAACATTGCTCGTCTTATATTCCTATGTTAAGGAAGAGGAAGAAGAGGAGACATTTGGATCCAACCCTTCCATTTGTAACCCTTCCATGTTTCCCACTTAGGGTGACCAGATAAAATCCAGGTCAGGGCTCATGTAACTTTAACAGTTGAAGAGAAAAAGGGAATTTCACCCAGTGTCATTTGTATGCAATTAGTTCCTGGTGAAATTCCCTCTTCATCACAACAGTTAAAGGTGCAGGCACTATACTAGAGTGACCATATACAAAAGAAGGCAGGGCCCCTGCAACTTTAACTGTTGTGAGGAAGAGGCAATTTCACCAGGAACTAATTGCATACAAATGACACTGGGTGAAATCCCCTTTTCTCTACAACTGTTAAAGTAACATGAGCCCTGACCTGGATTTTATCTGGTCACCCTATTCCCACTGTTTCTTCCATCTCTCTCCTCGGCGTCTTCATCCGCCAAAAATCCAATAAGAAGAGACACATGAAATAGCTGCGCAACATTCTTTCATTGGTAGCACCGGGAGCCGTCCATCTGGAAGTGCACTATGTTGGGCTGCCGATGTAGCACAGTGAGGGCAGGGATGGAAATGGGAATAGGCCAGCCCAGGCTGCTGAAAGGGAGAGAAGGTATCTAGGCTCATCTTCCGCTGCCTCCCCCCTCCTTTCAAGACCTGGTGCGTGTTCTGATCCCCCTCTCCTTCAACCCATTTCTCGTCACTAGCCCTCTCAATGCCGCCCCCCCTTCCCTCTTTTCATTCCTATGCCTGTTCATTTGTCTGCCTTCAAAACATCTCTTCTCTACAGGAAGCCTGAGAACAAGTTCTGCGGGCAGGAGAGGGCAGTCGCTTCACTATCCGTGTTGCCCATGCGTGGTTTTCTCAAGCATGCTCAATAACCAGGAAGGAGGAAAAACCCTGATGGGAAGCCAAACCTGAGAGCAGAGAGAGAGGGAGAGAGATCGAGAGAGAGATCGAGGCTCTTTTCCTTCCAGCTGCATGAAGTGAATGCACCATGTGGACAACAGCAACCTGCCTTCCCATTGTGTACCTATGGCTTTATCTCCAGGCTGCAGGTAAGCAAAAATTGGCCAAGCTCGGATGATGGAGAGCGGCGGAGCCTCTGGGGTATGTCTGTTTGTGTGTGTGTGTGTGTGTTGGGGGGGGGGTTGTCTCTAAGCACTCACTCATGTTGAGAAAGGGAATAGCTCTGCCCGATTGCAGACAGCACCAAGTTAATATGATCGATTAAAACACCTGTTGTATAGTTAATACAAGTACCCTTGGGTGCTGGCTGGGTGGAACACCCTGAGTATGTCAGATCTATATGTTACAGCTATTATTATTATTATTATTATTATTATTATTATTATTATTATTTTGCTGGCAACAGGCAAATAAGTGTTGGATCAGCTAAGGACTTGCCACCCCCACCCCCTCCCACCCCACACTATCCTTTTCCTGCGCGGATAGATCTGGAGCAAATAACGGTTTGCTTAATCGATGCAGGAGGCATCTATTTTGCAGCTCTGCTTCTCAGCTTTGGAAAGCTCTGCACCTGCGGCTGCCTGGACTCCGTCTCGCTCCTTTAATCAAATCAGTCCGAGCTCTCCCTAGAAGCCCAGAGCCGATTCCGCCTTCCGAAAGCTGGAGATTCAGTGTCTTCTGCCAAGACAATACCATTTTGGAAAGAGGGGATGGGGTGGTATGGGGTGGTGGTGGGGAGGCTTTTGCTCCGTGTGTGTGTCGGTGTGTTTCTGTCCATCTGTGTACATGCTTCCAGGTTTCAGCACCAGGGTCAGCGCCAGCCGAAATACCTAGAAATTCAAAGCGGCATGCACTAGCAGTGTACGCAGGGCTGAGGGGGTGAAAACCATTTCGCAGCTGTAATACAGACCCCGCTTTCCTGGTGGGCGCTGTTAAAAAGAAATACGGTAATTTGAAATAACAGAGCAGGCAGCCGCTCAGTTGTTGACCTGTCAGGTAACATACATCCCATAGAGGGGCAGTTCCTTTCTGTGTGCCTTTTCGGGTGGATTTTGGTTGTTTTAAAAGAGGAAATCGCACAGGTCCATGTACTGTAGTAGCACGAGGGAGCTGGCATGTCTTGAATGTGTGTTCAGAGAGGAAAATAGCATTTTTTGAGAGGTGAAATGCGGCTGCGGCAGCTCTCTTTTGTGCAATGTCCCTGTAGCTAGGATAATAAATCCTCTCCCCACTTACCTAGAAAAACCTTTGCAGCCTTCAGAAAACGCTGGGAATAAAGAGAACTGCAACTCCCCACCCACTCATCCCTGATAATATATTTTCATTCTTTCCTGCCCTCAGTTTCAGTCTAGCTCTTCAGTCATGCAATCAGAGGGAGCGATGGCCTAAACGAGACCACGGGCTTCTTCCTCTGATGATCCAAAGTGCTGAGCCTTATCCCCAAAATGGGCTCAGCTCCTTGCATAGCTCCTTTAGAGTTCTGGCTGGTTCTGACTAAAACCCAGAATGGATTGTCGGCCCCACCAAAATCGGAGCCTTCAGCTTCCACTAGATCAATGATCCCTCTTGCCATTCCCAATAAATAATGTGGGGTCTCCTTCTGTAAAACAGAAAAAACTTTGCTTTGCTAGGGCTACAGTCAAAGACACTTCCAGCCTATTGCCTTGTTTATGCCAACAAAGCTGTTAAGTTCTCCCTGCAAGGAAAATGGATGAGATCTAAGTTGTTTAGATACTGAGTATTCCTCTCAATTTGTCTGAGTGAACATACCTAGCTACGTCTTGGTGGTGGTGAGATCATGTTAAAGCCAAGGGATTTGTCTGTAAAACCGAATAAAAGAACATCCTGGAGACTCAGTTCAATGTGGCTGATCACAGGCTCAGACAGATTGGAAATGGGGATCTCACCCCACCCCCAGCCTGTCACTTCTGCTGATCATTTCACTACACATGTCCTTGTTTCCTAAAACTCAGGCACTTAACAGTGCAGTCCTATATATGTCTACTCAAAAGGAAGTTCCACTGTGTTCAGTGGAGGTTGCTCCCAGGTAAGTGTGCATAGGAGTGCAGCCTATGTAATCTTTCTGTGCCACTATACTGTTTCTTGACATCTAGTTATCTCTGCCTGGTGTACCATCCTCACTCTTCAGGCTGCAGTCCTATGCACACTTACTGTGCAATAAGCGATGTTGAACACAATGGACTTACTTTTGATTGCACTGTTAAAAGCTTGATTGGATTGGGTTGAAGTATTGGATTATGGAGCATGTAGGATAGGCACAGAAAGTTCAGAGAGATTTGCTCGAAGGGTTTTGTATCTCCACATTTGTACCAATGGTTTGCGTTTTAATTCCTTTACCATGAACTACATACATTATATCACTACATATAGAAAACCTTTAAAGATAGTGTATAACTGCATTTTATGTCATTGCTAGATGAATAGCTATGATAATTAATTAAACAAATTTATTTATTTATTTATTTATTCAATTTATACCTCTCCCTTCCACTAAGAAAATGGCACCAAATAAATAAAAATAGGCAATGGTGTAACCCTATGCGTGTTTAAAGAGAAAAAGGTCTGGCCGGGGGATGCTTGGATTTATAGGACTTTTTGTCTGTCTAAACATGCATAGGTTTGTACCCAAAAGGACTAATATTTCCATGCATCTGATGAAGTAGGCTATAGTTCATGAAAGCTTATGCTAGCATAATTTTGTTGGTCTTTAAGGTGCCACAAGACTTTTTGTTGTTTTTTCTGCAATAGACTACCACAACTACCCTCTGGAAATAAATAACTATTTTTATAACGTTTCTGATTAACATGTTAACAGTCCAGTAAAATACCCCCCTTGGATATCATGGGGGAAATTATTTTAATGGAGAGATCTAGAACAGGAGTAAGGAACCTGTGATCCTCCAGATGTTGGACTTTTATCATTTCAACCATTGGCCATGCTGACTGGGGTTGATGGGAGTCAGAGTACAACAGCAATGGTTGGGGCACAGATTCCCTACCCATGCTCCAGTGAAGTTCCCCAAAGGGCCCACTCCAAATTCATTGCCATCCTACAGGTTTGTACATTTCTTTCAGCATTCCTTTATATTTGTTCCATCCTTATAACTTTGCCATGCCCTGGCCCCACCAAAATGAAATCAGATTCTGGGCTGCTCTCCAGTTGAGTACACTCCTGTTAATCTGCTGTTGTGATCTTGTCATGCTGGGAGATGCATGCACTTTTTAATAGACTAAAGGCACGATCTGACGCATGTTTAGACAGAAAAATGCCCCTCAATTCTCAGCATTCACCAGCCACATTGTAAGACATTTCTTCTGTCTAAACAGTGACAGGATTGTACCGTAAACGAATGTAGGTCAGATCAACTTTTTTGGGCCAGAAGAATTTGATTTATTTATTTAAATTATTTACAGGCCATCTTATAGCAGAAGTTCTCTGGACAGCATACAAGATAAAAATGGGAACATGTTAAAATAATCACAATTACAAGAAACGTACAATATGATGCAATAAAATATAATAAAATGCAGCAAAAAACACACAACCATAGTGTCAAATGGATCATTTTAGAAACAGAGAAGGTAACTTGGACAGTACAAATTGTTCTTAATGATCTATAGTCAGAAGATTTAGTTCTCAGTAAACATGCATAGGATCGGACTGTGTACAATACTGGTCCTCTAGGGTTTGGATAACATTACAATCAAAATGTTATTAAAACCCACATATAAAAATGAAATACCACATGAGAATTAATATTAACTCCTGTTTGTTTAAGCCTCATCATTTTTTAAAAAAAACAAAGAAATATACACATGTCTTTCCCTTCCCTGGAGCCCTTCAGATGTTTTAAACTCCCAACATTCCTGACCATTGGCCAGGCTAGCTAGGCTGCTGGGAGTCAAACATTGCTAGGTTTCACTGTTTTGGGGAAACTGCTGAATGCCTGTTTTAGTTCCTTCCAGAGTGTCTTCCCCAACCAGATGTGTTGGACTATAGCTCTCATCATGCCAGCCTCCATGGCCATGTACAGAAACCAGATGTTGTATTGAAGCTATTTTCAGTTATGTGTTTATTATTTTAGTACACTTTGGCTCAGTAAAAATGTAATTACTTTTGATATAAACATGTAGGTCAATCCTCAGTGTGTTTACACTAAAATAGTGTGTATTTTAGTGCATTGATAGCCTTCTCCTCCAGGAATCAGTGGCTACTAGTGCTGATGGCTATGTGCTACCTCCAGTATCAGGGCAGTAAGCCTATACATACCAGTTGTTGGGGGATATGGGTAGGAGGGGTGCTGTTGCACAGTGTTCTGCTTGAGGGTCCCTGGTTGACAGCTGGTTGGCCACTGTGTGAACAGAGTACTGGACTAGATGGATCCTTGGTCTGATCCAGCATGGCTCTTCTTATGTTCTTATGAAGTAAACAAACCAAGGATTGGCCTACATGTTTATATCCAAAGTAATTACATTCTTAGCTACCCAAAATGAACTAAAGTAATAAACACATGAAGGTGCACAACTTCAAGGAAGACCCACTAAGTTCAACCAGAAGAAGATTAGGTTGATACTGAATCTTTATGCTACTCATTGGCTCTGCCCCAACATTTGCATGCTCTTTGGCTCCCCCTCCCCCCACCCATATCCATGCATTCAGTGGGTCATAGGAAAGGAGAAACTATGCATGTATAGCTGTCCATGTGTAGGCTCTCCACCCATTTGGGAACCCTGTGCATTTGACTTTGTTGCGCTTCCTAACATTGCTATTGAAATAAACCTAACAGAACGATTCCTAGATGTCTCCCATACAATGAAAGAGGACTCCATCTTCTGGCTAACAGCATTGTGAAATTCATCTAATCACGGTCTACAGTGATGAATTATTAATGTGGTTTTGTGTCATGTACCCATCTATAGCCATCAATGCATTGCACTTAGTGTTGCCCTGGATCTTGAATTATATCCTCTCTGAGAGCTGTGGTTGAAACAACTCAGCTTTTCAATATGGCTCCCATCCAAAGTTCATAGTACAAGCAAGACTTTTCAGTGTGGCATAGTAACATATGCAGGACATGAATAAAATCGACAATGTTCACGACGTGGCGGGGGAATAGGTTGGTATTCTTACTCTGTTGTACAGGAGACCTCCAAGCATTGTATTGTCTGCTTTATTACAATAGCAACATTGTGGAAGCTCATCAAAACAAAGTCCGTGTGTTTTGGATAAAAGCTTTCCACTGCACTCTTAACCACATTTACTACATCTCCCAATTGTAGAGAATGCATAGCACTGACAATGTCTAAGGCAAAATAAAAATAACATTCCATAAAGATATCAAGTACCATGCCAAAACAGCTACATTAGAGGACTGATTAACATTAGAAGATGTATTTATAGTATTGGAACGCAATCCAGCACAGCTAGGTGCACTTAAGACCATTGAAATTAATGGGCATCTGTGCTGAATTATAGCCAATCAGTCACATCCATAACACATATCTAACCATGCCTTAAACTGAATCCTGTGCAAATTTGAGTTTGTGGGAAAAGTTTTCAGTATTTACTCAGAATTCCAAGGAACCAAACAACTCTTAGCACCATTTTGGATACTGTCCTCACTAGGAGATTATTCTTCATGGTGCAGGAGAGGCAGGGCTCATAGGGTCAAAGTGCCATGACATTTTGATGAGCAGGAATTACGACATCATCTGCCACCCCACTCAAGCATCCTGGTTCCCTGTGGAAATTTCCCAGCAGCAATATATAGTTCTGAGCTATCCCTGTTGTAATGCAAAGTATTTAGGGGTGGTTTGGTCTTGAATGGGCAATTAAGAACTATCGGCTTTACAAAAGATTTGCTCCTAGTGTCAATGAAAACTGGTAGAACTGGTTTGTTGATATGGATCAACAGAGCTGCCTGAATTTTTAGAGTCTCAGGCCCCCTCTACAAGGATGCGCTTTTGCGCCCGGTTGTGCAATTATGCGCATTATCGCAGACGCGCATTTACTCCTAATCCCTCTGCACGGGAGGCTGCGAGAGGCGGCAAAACGCATTAATAGATGTCCAAAAAGCGCTTTACAAGAAGTTAATGCGCATAATCGCTTGTTCACACGGGGAAAATGCGCTTAAAACTCGCGATTTAACGCGCATTCGAAAAAGCGCATTATCGGGGAGATAACGCGCCTCTACGCCCGATTTGCGCTCCGTTCTTGTAGAGGTAAAATTTTTAATGAACCTTCAAAGCGCATTAAACCTCTCTTGTAAAGGCACCCTCATTGGGGGCAAGGCTATTCGGACTACCATAAGAACATCAGAAAAGCCATGTTGGATCAGGCCAAGAGTCTATCTAGTCCAGAATTGTGTTCACACAGTGGCAAAATCAGCTGTCCACAGGAAATCTACAAGCAGGACATGTGCAACAACACCTTCCCACCCATGTTCCTCAGCAACTGGTGTACATAGGCATACTGCCCCAGATGCTGGAGGTAGCATACAGCCATCTCCTCCAGGAATTTGTCTAACCCCTTTTTAAAGCTATGCAAATTCATGGCCATCACTATGTCTTCTGGCAGCAAATTCTATAGTTCAACTATGTGTGGTGTGAAGAAGTCACAATGAATACCCATGCTTCAAAATTTACCACTGCTTAAGAAGCCCGAAGTAAATGTCTAAAACATCTTCCCCAACCTGATGCCTGAGAAAGGACTCCCATCATCCTCAGCAAGCAGGGCACCAAGTTGGGGGAGGATATTCTAAAAGATATCTGGTCACCTTTAAGCTATCAATAATGACTTTTAAGGTTCAGTTGAAAAGTAGAAGGCCATGAAAAACTTGGAAAAACTTCATCAGGAGGGCTTTAAACTGAATCCTACAGGGGAGGGAGATGTAAACTTGGAGGCAACAATGGATGAAGGCTCATGTACCATAACAAAGAGAAGAGCTCTAATAGTGCCCCAAAATAGTCTTCACCATTGTATAGGAAAGAAGCCAGACTAGAAAGCAAATTATCTTCAATGTCTATATACTAATGCCCAGAGTATGGGAAACAAAAATAATGAAATTAAACTCTTAATACATGAAGGCAAATACGACTTGATAGGTATAACTGAAACTTGTGGGATGACTCCCATGAGTGGAATACAGCAATTGAGTGGTATAAATTGTACAAAAATAACAGGAGAAATAAAAAAGGGAGGCGGAGTCATACTATATGTTAAAAATACTTATCCCTGCACAGAAATACAGGAGGATGAGCCTGGGAGCCCCATCAAGAGCATCTGGATTAAAATAAATGGGGTGAGAAATGAAAGTAGCATGATAGTCGGAGTCTACTATTTATTTATTTATTTATTTATTACATTTGTATACCGCCCCATAGCTGAAGCTCTCTGGGCGGTTTACATAGGATTAAAAACAATTAAAAACAATATACAAAAATTAAAACAGCAAAAACATACAACATACACACAATCTGTACATTTAAAAACCACTTCAACACTTCAAAAAGCTACAAAAACAAAACAAAACAAACCCAGGCTCCTCAGATATTGCCAAATGCCTGAGAGAAGAGGAAAGTCTTGACCTAGCGCCAAAAAGATAACAATGTTGGCGCCAGGCGGGCCTTGTCGGGGAGATCATTCCACAATTGGGGAGCCACCAAGGCCCTCTCTCTTGTTGCCGACCTCCGAGCTTCCCTCGGAGGAGGCACTCGGAGGAGGGCCTTAGATGTTGAACGTAGTGTTCGGGTAGGTTCATGTCGGGAAAGGCATTCCATCAGGTATTGTGGTCCCAAGCCGTGTAAGGCTTTATAGGTTAAAACCAGCACCTTGAACCGGGCTCGGAAACATACAGGCAGCCAATGCAAGCGGGCCAGAGTAGGTCTTATATGTTCGAACCTACTGGTTCCAGTTATCAATCTGGCCGCTGTATTTTGCACAAGCTGCAGCTTCCGAACCACCCTCAAAGGCAGCCCCACGTAGAGTGCATTGCAGTAATCTAACTTGGAGGTTACCAGAGCATGGACAACTGAAGCCAGGTTATCCCTGTCCAGATAGGGACGTAGCTGGGCCACCAACTGAAGTTGGTAGAAGGCACTCCATGCCACTGAGGCCACCTGCGCCTCAAGTAACAGAGATGGTTCTAGGAGAACCCCCAAGCTACGAACCCGCTACTTCAAGGGGAGTGCAACCCCATCCAGAACAGGTTGAACACCCTCCATCCGGTCAGCGGAACCACCCACTAACAGCGTCTCAGTCTTGTCTGGATTGAGTTTCAGTTTATTAGCCCTCATCCAGTCCATTGTCACAGCCAGGCACTGGTTCAGCACATCCACAGCCTCACCTGATGAAGATGAAAAGGAGAAATATTGCTGCGTGTCATCAGCGTACTGATGACAACACACTCCAAAACTCCGGATGACTGCACTCAGCGGTTTCATGTAGATGTTGAACAGCATGGGGGACAAAACTGACCCCTGTGGAACCCCATACTGGAGAATCCACGGGGCCGAGCAATGTTCCCCAAGCACCACCTTCTGGAGCCGACCCCCCAAGTAGGAGCGGAACCACTGCAATGCAGTGCCTCCCACTCCCAACTTAGCCAGTCGTCCCAGAAGGATACCATGGTCGATGGTATCGAAAGCCGCTGAGAGATCAAGGAGAATCAACAGAGTCACACTCCCCCTGTCTTTCTCCCAACATAGGTCATCATACAGGGCGACCAAGGCTGTTTCCGTACCAAAACCAGGCCTGAAACCCAACTGAAATGGATCCAGATAATCAGTCTCATCCAAGAGTGCCTGGAGCTGGCTTGCAACCATCCGCTCCAGGACCTTGCCCAGGAGTGGAACATTTGCTACTGACCACCCAATTAAGGAGATGAGGATGAAACTTTTGAAAAAGAAATTGCCAGTTTTTCTAGGGTGATGTAGTAGTAATGGGGGACTCCAATTACCCCAATATCTGTTGGAAGACAAATTCTGCCAAAAGTGGTCCCTCCAAGAAATTCCTGACCATTGTGGCTGATAATTGTCTTCTATAGAAAGCGGAGGAAGGAACTAGAGGATTGACTTAGTGGATAAAGTGGCAGTTATGGGAACTCTGGGGGAAAGTGACCACATCATACTTGAGTTCTTGATTTTAAAGGAAGCAAAAGCTGAGCGTAGCCATACGTGTACTCTGGATTTCAGGAAAGCTGATTTTAATAAATTCAGAGCTATGAAAAGTAAGGTCCCATGGCAAGTGACCCTAATGTGAAAAAGGAGTCCAAGATGGGTGGGAGTTTTTCAAAAAGGAAATGTTAAAGGCATAAATACAAACAATTCCAACAAGGAACAAAGATAGAAGAAAACAGAAGAAACCAATGTGGCTCCACAACAAGCTTAGAGATGACCTAAAAACAAAAAAATGACACATATAGGAAGCAGAAGGAAGGCCAGGCTACAAAAGAAGAGTACAGACAGGTAGCACAGAAGTGCAGGAATGGCATCAGGAAGGCTAAAGCTGAGAATGAGCTGAGGCTAGCTATTAGGGGTGTGCACGGACCCCCCGGATCAGATCGGGACCCGGATCGGGACCTCCAATTTTGTCATGGATCGGTTCGGACAAAATCGGAGGCCCCCCGGACCGGATCGAGTCCGATCCCGATCCAAAAATCGTAAATTTTTGGATCGGCCGACATTTTTTTCCCCATAGACTTGCATTGCAATGCAAGTCTATGAGGAAAAAATGGCGGCGGGTGGGTGAGGGGGGGCCTAACTCCCTCCCCCCCTGGGGCCGTCCGCTGTGGACGGCCCCGGCAGGTAAGCCCCCTCCCCCGCGCTCCCTCCCCCCCCGGGGCCGTCCGCTTCCATCTACGGGCGCCCACGGGCGCCCGCGGATAGAAGCGGACGGCTCCGGGGGGGGTAAGCCCCCTTCCCCGCCACTGCTTACCTTTCTGGGCCGTTCCCTACCATCCGGCGCCGGCAGCTACCACCAGCCGGCTTTGCGGCTTGCTCTCGAGTAGTGCGCCGGGTGATTACCCGGCGCGCCACCCTGGAGCAGGCCGCGGAGCCCACTGGTAGTAGTCGCCGGCGCCGGACGGGCGTCCCTAAAAGGTAAGCACCCCCCCCCTCCCCTCCGCGCGCCCCCCCTCACCTTTCCGGGCCGTTCCCTACCGTCCGGCACCGGTGGCTACTGCCAGCCGGCTTTGCGGCTTGCTCTCGAGTAGCGCGCCGGGTAATCACCCGGCGCGCCACCCTGGAGCAGGCCGCGGAGCCCGCTGGTAGTAGCTGCCGGCGCCAGACGGGAGCGGACGGGCCGGAAAGGTAAGGGCCCCCCTCCTCCCCTCCGCGCGCCCCCTGCTTACCTTCCCGGCCCGTCCGCTCCCGTCCGGCGCCGGCGGCTACTACCAGCGGGCTCCGTGGCCTGCTCTCGAGTAGCGTGCCGGGTGATGACATCACCCGGCGCGCCACCCTGGAGCAGGCCGCGGAGCCCGCTGGTAGTAGCCGCCGGCGCCGGACGGGAGCGGACGGGCCGGAAAGGTAAGCGCCCCCCTCCTCCCCCCCCGCTGTCCACTTTCATTGGCGGGCGCCCGCTGGTGCCCACCAATGGAAGCGGCGGTGGGCGCCAGTGGGCGCCCGCCGATCCGCCGATCCGCCGAACCGGTTCGGAGCCTTTTCGGATCGGTTCGGACTGGATCGGCGGAGCCAACTGTTGGATCGGAAATCGGATAATTTATCCGATTTCCCACTGGACCGGACTCGGATCGTGGATCGGGTCCGATCCAGTGCACCTCCCTACTAGCTATATGCCCTGGCTGTGGGCTTTCAGGTTTTTTTACAGGGAGACCAAGGAAACAATAAGCCAACCTCAAGGTTTACTTATAAGGAGAGGTTTTTATTGAGTAACTTACAGCACGTTCAGTCATACCCAATAAAGGTGGACCAGGCTACAAGGCTACTGCTCAAAATGATCCACCAGCCTGGACCCCTTAGCTGGGCACGAGGGTTAACTTATACAGCATACTGGTTTTGGCACAGTGGCCAAGTTAAGCTAGTGATTATTAATATTAGCAATTCTCATCATAGCATAAAATGGTACTAATCGGTAGTGCCTATTCATGAGATAGTCACTTTTGTACAATCTACACCATAGGGGTGTAGAGGGCGAAGGGCGGGAGATCCTGGAAGTAGCTGCTTCCGGGATCAATGCTCTCAATTTGCATCAGGAAGTGCGACGGCCCAGACTGCTCCCAGGCATCATGCCCGCATTTTGGTTTTTTTTAATCCAGAGAAGAGCGCTCTTGTGCTCCACTGTAAAGGCCAGTAAAAAAACAAATGTGCACGGAATCTCCCCCCCCCGCCATCCTGGGGATGGTGAACTTGCCCCCCTCCCCTGATGGGCACAGACCCACGTGGTGGAGCTCTGTGCCTATTTTGCTGCCATGCTTACTTGCGAGTAAGCGTGGCAGCACTGGGGATGGGTAGCCACATCTTGCGCTGTCCTGGGAATTTCCTGGGACAGCCGAAAAAATGGGATTTTTCAGGTTTCCGTTCTACCTGGAAAATCCCATGGCCACCCCCACCCCTGGGAGTCCCTATGCATCATTTGGACTCACAGGGACCAGCCGGGGGGGGGGGGCATCCCAGGCAAAACGCTTGGTGTGGAAAGGGCCTTTGTTGGCATAAATAAGCACATCTTCTTGGGAACTAACTGACTGATGGGTAAGCTTTGGCCTAGCTTCTTGACACAACAGCTTTGGCATGTAAGCTCGCTAGTACACTCAGATCCCGTACCAGGCTTGCTAAGCCGGGCAGATAAGGTACCAGGTGCCTCCCGAGCTTCACATGGGGCATTCTTTGACCCATCTTTCCCAGCAGCTAGAAAGATGCTTACAAAGCAATAACTGCAATGGCAGGTTATTATGCTAGAAGCAAAAACAGCTATTACCCATAAACCTTAGAACCATAGCCTGCGGGCTTTCAGGCCTAACATTAGTGAGAAATGCTAAAAGAAACAAAAAAGCTTTCTTCAGGTATGTGCATAGTAAAAGACAGAGGAAAGAAATGGTGGTTCAACTGCTGAATGTGAATGGCAAATTGATAACAGATGACAAAGAAAAGGCTGAAGTGCTCAATTCCTACTTTGGCTCAGTCTTCTCCCAAAAGTGGGTCTGTGACCCCCCCCCCCCCCCGCAAAAGTGAAGTACACACTGAAGGGGAAGGATTTGCAGTTTGAGATTGATAAACAGATGGTCAAGGAACACATTTCTTTGAACGAATTCAAATCTTCAGGGCTCGATGAACTACATCCTAGAATAAAGGAGCTGGTAGAAGAACTCTCAGAACCACTGTCTATTATCTTTGTGAAATCATGGAAGATGGGTGACGTGCCCAACAACTGGAGGAGATCTAATGTTGTCCCTATCTGAAAAAAGGGCAAAAAGAGGAACCTGGGAACTACAGATCAGTTAGTCTGACATCAGTCCCTGGGAAAATTTTAGAGCAGAATATGAGGAAGTTAATCTGTAAGCACCTTGAAAACAACGCAGTGATTACTAGACGTCAGCATAGATTTGTCAAGAACAAATCCTGCCAGACTAATTTGATCTCATTTTTTGATCGGGTAACCTCCCTTGTGGACTGTGGGAATGCTGTGGACATAATATATCTTGACTTAAGCAAAGCTTTTGGCGAAGTACCTTATGACATTCTGATTAGCAAACTAGCTAAAAGTGGGCTAGATGGAACAGCTATTAGGTGGATCCACAGTTGGCTACAGAATCAGACCCAAAGAGTGTTTATCAATGGTACCTTCTCAAACTGTGGGGAGGTAGCGAATGGAGTACTGCAGGGCTCAGTCCTGAGACCAGTGCTCTTCAATGTTTTTATTAATGATTTGGATGAGGAGGTGCAGGGAATGCTTATCAAATTTGCAGATGACACAAAATTGGATGAGATAGCTAATACCCTGGAAGACAGAAACAAATTTCAAAGTGATCTTGATAGACTGAAGCACTTGGTTGAAAATGACAGAATAAAATTTAAAAGGGATAAATGCCGAGTTCTACACCTAGGAAAAAGAAACCAAATGCACAGTTACAAGATGGGGAATACTTGGCTGAGCAATACTACAAACAAGAAGAAACTTGGAATGTTGTGGATTACAAGCTGAATATGAACCAACAGTGTGATGTGGCTGCAAAAAAGGCAAATGCTATTTCAAGCTGCATTAATAGAAGTTTAGCTTCCAAATCATGCGAGGTACTTGTTCTCTTCTATTCAGCACTGGTTAGGCCTCATCTTCAGTATTAAGTCCAGTTTTGGGCACCACACTTCAAGAAGGATGCAGACAAGCTGGAGGGGGTTCTGAGGAGGGCAACAAGGATGATCAGGGTTCTGGAAACAAAGCCCTATGAGGAGAGACTGAAAGAACTGGGTATGTTTAGCCTGGAGAAGAGAAGTCTGAGGGGAGACATGATAGCACTCTTCAAGTACTTGAAAGGTTGTCACACAGAGGAGGGACAGGATCTCTTCTCAATCATCCCAGAGTGCAGGACACGGAATAATGGGATCAAGTTACAGGAAGCCAGATTCTGGCTGACATCAGGAAAAACTTCCTGACTATTCGAACAGTATGACAATGGAACCAATTACCTAGGGAGGTTGTGGGCTCTCCCACACCAGAGGCATTCAAAAGGCAGCTGGACAGCCATCTGTCAGGTATGCTTTAAGGTGGATTCCTGCATTGAGCAGGGGGTTGGACTCAATGACCTTATAGGCCCCTTCCAACTCTACTATTCTATGATTTTATGCTGCTGTCCAGTACCCAGTGCCCCTGAAGCCCAGCCTAAGATGAACAAAACAATAATAAAATGTATTGTCTTGAAATAAGAACTTATCACTATGGAGGTGAACAGCTCAGTGTGATCCAGCTCCAACTACACTTAATGGTAATGTAATTTCCTATTGTAGAATTATTTTAGCGTGGGGGAAAAGGAAATATGTTACTACATAAGTCTACTATGCATATGAAAAGGATATTGCAAATGAGCAGAGCAGACTCAGTTTTGAATTGTGTTTAGAGTGCTGCTTCACAGCATTCATTAACTGAAACACTTTCCAGCCATTATCCCTTGAATTTGTTCTGCTGCAGAAGGTTCCCTGCTGAAATTTTATTAGGACGTATATCTCTGCTAGGAGGATATAGACCATTTTTTTCCTTTATGAAAGCTCAGCAGACATATTGCAAAGTTATTTTTTTGGTTTCAGAGCAAGCTAGAGCCAAGGTTAGGCATGGTTGGGCACCTGCTGAGGGCCCACATGCCATCAGAGGTCCACTGATGAGAGCCTCCTGGGCTTGCTCCTCCTCTTCATCATTGCAACCTGCTTGTTCACCTGCCTCTCATTTAGCCCAGGCAACAGTGGTGGTGAAAAGGAGAAGCAATAGATGCCATTGCTTACTTGCTCACTTGCTCTCTTCCTGTCAAGCCAGCAAGTAGTACCAATGATGAGAGGATGAGGAACAATAGCAGCTGGTGAGAATGATGGTTAGAAGGTAGACCCCTGATGGAGGGGACCCATTACGATTGTCTCACAAACCTGGAGCTACCACCAGGGGTGAAGACCAAGAAAGATGGCCTTTTGCCTCGCTTGGAAGCTTCCCCAGTATGATAGATTGGCATGGGTGAGGTGGCATTGCTGTTAATTGGGGAAAGCACTCAATTTTGGTGATGTAGCTAATTGAATAAGCATCCATGGCATCCCATATCTTTAAGGCAATGGAAGAATGTATCCATATTCTGTTGATTAAAATACTCAATGGGAACAGGAGAGATCTGTGGATTCCAACATGGCTTCTATGTAGATTTGGACTGCATGTTTACATAATTGGGGTTGGGCTATGGACCACATGCACATGCTTTGCATACAGAAGATTTGTGATTCACTCCCTGGTTTCTCCAGGTAGGAGAAGAAAATATTCTTGACTGAAAACCTAGAGAGCCAGCCACTGCCAGTTAGTGTAGGTGATACTGAACTAGATGGACCAGTGATCTGATGCAGTATAAGGCAACTTTCTATGTACATTGTTCCTTTTTCTTACACATGAGCTTGATCTTCTCACTTGGGGAAACATAATGTGAACCAGAAAGCTACTGCTATAACCAGCAGAAACTCCTGTAATGGCGATAGTAAAATATTCATTTTTTACAACAGTCAAAGGAATTGTTGCAGACTATATCTTCTATCCCTCAGTACGCACACTATGGACATATGTAGATGAGCCCTATGGCTCCAATCCCTCTAAGCATACTTTCCTGGAAGTTAATCCCAATGGATAACAAGTAGTGCTTTAGTGTGCAATCCTATGCATGTGCTTCAGGATGCAATCCTTTTGCATGTTTAGAGAGACTGCTGGGAGTTGTCAGACTTTTTACTGTCTAAACATGTGTAGCATTGCTCTCCCATAGTGCAAACATGGAGTTGAGGCTAAAAGGGGGTAGCTTTTCTGCAACCACCTGGTAAATTCATAGGAGAAATACCTCAGTCTTATGCAGCACAATTTTATGCATGTTTACCTAGATGTAGGTCTGATTAATTTCAATGGTACTTACTCCCTATTATATGCGCATAGGATTGCAGCTTTGGCCAATACCCTACACCAGCTTCACTTATCTATATTTGCTTTTGATGCACTCGCTTTCGATTGGGCTGTATGTTTTACAAGGACATCCCCAGGGGAGGCTGGTGATACTCCCACAGAGAGAGAGAGAAAGATTGTGTGAATGTTTCCTCTCATCTATGTAATTTGATAACATGAGAAGATTAAGTATTTTTTGAGGAAAAGACTAGGCCATAGTTTATCTCAGTTCATTCAGTAAAGGCTGAGAGAGCAAGACTTAAGAGGGGCAAAGGATAGAAGAGGATATCTTGTCACAGAGCAGCTGCTGGGTATCTATGAGCTTTCAGACTTTGAGAATTGATTTCTGCCTGACGGAGGACATCTGAGAAAATAAAGAGTGTACATACGCCACCTTTATTGAAGGTGGTTCAGTAAAAGACATCACCTGTCCGCTTATACTAACAAACTGTACTTAAAAATGGTACAATATTAGATGGTTAGCTCATTTATGTGTTTATGTATTTATTTATTAATTTATTACATATTTATACAGCCTAATAGCCAAGGCTCTCTGGGCAGTTTACAATTAAAACCACAATATACAAAAGTCACGATTAAAAAATTAAAAAAAATTAAAATGTCATATAAACCCAGAACAAGTTATAGTTCAGGGAAAGCTTGTCTAAATAGATATGTTTTCAGGAGGCGTTTGAAAGATGTTACATTTTCCGCATCTCAAACTGCACAAGGTGGGGTTTGAGAGGGTGGGTGCAGTTACAGAGAAGGGCCGCTGTTGAGGTTCTTTGTGGCAATGTTCTGTTCATCTTGGAATGACAAGCCAAACCTCCTCTGATGATCGTAAATGTTGTCTGGGTGTGTATAAGAGAATCTGGTCTGCTAGGTATTCTGGTCCCAAGTTGTTTAGGGCTTTATAGGATAACATGACCTTGTATGTGGATTGGTAGCTAACAGGCAGCCAGTGCAGTTCTTTTAACACAGTTTTTTTTTGTGGGCAGAGCTAGGCATCCTAGTGAGCAACCTAGCTGCTGCATTCTGCACAAGCTGCAGCTTCCGAACCACACACATGGGTAGCCCCACATAGATTGCATTTCAGTTGTCTAATTGAGGTTACCAGTGCATGAATGACCATAGCTAGGCTACCCTATACAGGAACAGGCATAGCTGGCGTACCAACTGAAGTTGATAATGGGCGCTCCGGGCCACCGAGACCTGGATCTCCAGTGACAAAAATGGATCCAGGAGCACCTCCAGACTGTGGACCTGCTCCTTCAGAGGGAGTGTAACCCCATCCAGAACAGGCAAACACCCCAATTCCTAGACCTTTTGTAGGTCACTTTGGGAGCCTAGGTGAAATATAAAAAGGCATGCTGCATATATACCTATACTCGTGCCGCTGTCTGTCATAGTGACTGGTTTTTCTGTAGAGAGAAGAACAGAGGAATATTCTGGGATATGTATTTAAAATATTTGTAGCCCTTTTCATCCCAATGCAGCTTAAGAAGAGTATTAAACAAACCAGTAAAATAGAAGTTAAAATATCAATAGAAACATGAGCCCACTGTGCAGAGTATTAATCAAACGGCTATAAGTAGAAACAACAACCATCTAGGACACTAAGTAATTATTGGTTATCCCCCAAATCCTCTGTAACAGAGACTTACAACACAATCCTATATGGATCTAACCAGAAGCAAGTATATTAAGGGTTGCAGCCTTAATATAATCTGAATCATAATATGAGAAGTTGTCAGTGCACTTCAATGCAGTTACAAAGCAATAGATGTAGTCCATGAGAACTTGCCTCTGAAGGGAGTTTGACAGTCTAGGCACCATTACTGAAACAGCCCTGTTCTATGTAGCTACCCACCATGCCACAGATGTTGGGGCCTACAGATGTTGGGGTCCTGCTCATCATTCCAAGACAAGCAGAATGTCGTCACGAAGAACCTCGATGGTGGGCCTTCTCTGTAGCGGCACCCAGCCTCTGAAAAACACTGCCTCATGCAGTTCGGGAGGCGAAAAATTTAACATCTTTTAAATGCCTCCTGAAACACATCTTTTTAGACAAACCTTCCCTGGATTATAACTTTTCCTTTTCCTGGTTTTATATGACATTTTAATTGTATTAATTGTGAACTGCCCAGAGAGCCTTGGGTGCTGGGCAGTATAAATATGTAATAAAAATAAATAAATAAATAAATAAAGCAAGCTCTCTGAAGATGACCTGAGTAAATGGGAAGGTCTATATGAGAGAAGGTGATCCTTAAGGTATCTTCATATGACTTCCCTGAAGACCAGATGCCTTACCATGAACAAGTGGGAAATAAACTTCTATGCAAAAACATGTGTGGTCAACCGAAGAGTAAGGCAGGCCCTTTAGAATATCTCTTTATGCTTTTAATATTATCCCGAATATCACAACAGATGCCATTGTGTGAGCTATGGGGTATAAAGATGCAAGAGCAATATAGCGTTACAGTGATGGGATCATATCTGTACAATATGAAGTGTAGATCCAGCCTCCGAGGTTGTTTCCCCAGTATCAACAGTGCCATGCTTTAAGATCAGTGTGACCCTGCATGACTCAAAATGGGGCCTTTTCAGTGGAGGCACCCCAACTGGGGAATTCCCTCCCCAGAGAAGTTCAGTTGGCCCCCCACTTTGTTGAGATTTAACTAACAGCTAAAAACATATTTGTTCACCTGGTTTTTTTGAGATGTAACTTTGCCCCAGGGCCTTATTGTTTTAAGATTGGTTGTAATATATGTTTTTAATTTTGTTTTATATTTTTAATTATGTTTTAATTAACTATTTCAATTATTAAAAACTGATATGTTTTAATGTGTTGTGTACCAACTGAGAGGATTATTATTATTATTATTATTATTATTAGACTTCCAGGGCTAATGCAAAAAGACAGCACAATTTGGTGTATTATTGACCTGGCACCTTCTGGAAAGTTTTACACAACATTAATAAATCAATATTCTGTGTAAGAGCAAGTCAGAAGAGTGAATGCATTAGGGACCAATCCATCAACTCTTAATTCACATGAATATACCCAGAGAAATCCAATTGCCCGCAATATTAGATTTCTACATCACTTAAAAGGTGAGCATGAAATGCATCTCTTTAGTCAGAAGTGGTGAGGTAGGCTAAACCCCCTTTTGTTATGAAAGCTCTAAAATACTGCTTTGTTCTTGTGTTAGGCAGATATTTATTTCTAGTAGTTTCTAGTCTGTGATGTGTTTTGATTAAAATTGTATGAATTACTGTCTCATTCTCCCATCATGTAGATGTTCTATGTATTTTTTAGGATGTGTATCATATCATTAAAATGTACAATAACGATACGATAAGGTCGTTATCGTGCATGTGTTTAACAATGATGATATGATAGAAAAACCTACGATAATCATCGGAGACGATAATTTTCAGGCGAGTTTATCTTTTTATCGGACTGTTTTATGTGCTACACATATGTGCCAAATTTGAGATCGATCCCTCCAATCCTCGATTTTATATGAATTTATTAAAGATTGTTTCAGTTCTGACAGATCAGAATGACAGCTCACTACATGCATTCATTCAGACCTGTCAGAACGGAAACAATCTTTAAAAAAAATCATATAAAATCAAGGGTTGGAGGGGGAGGGATCAATCTCAAATTTCATACACATACTTAGGCATACCTCACAAGCACTGTGACCAAGTTTCAAGCCTCTAACTTTTAAAATACAGAAGTTATAGGCATTTTTCTTTAAAAATAGGGCTGCAAAAATATATTTTTTTCACGATAATTATTGTGAAGACGATACGGTTCACCTACGATATGAATGAAGATGATAATCTTTTTGGTCCGACATGACAATAATGATAAACGACAATATTTTTTGGCATGCACACCCCTAGTATTTTTGATATGCAAAATCAAGTCTTTCTTTGTGGATACATTCAATTAAAAAAAAAACAGATAATCAGGCTGTTGTTACTGGCACATGACCCCCCGGTCGTTTAAAATGGATTTGTTAAGCAAATATGACAAATGCAAGGGGTGATGGCTCCAGATGGTTCTATATTCTGATGGACATTTAGAATAATTTTCAAGCATCCTTTTGTAGATATGTTCAATACAGTGGTGTTTTTCACTGGGAATGGAGGTCTAATTGAAGCAAGGATATACTGCTCTTTTTCTGAGCAGTTTTTAATAGGGCTCTTCATAGACTCAGATACTTGTGTTAGAGGCAGGACCAGCCCTACTATTAGGCAGAGTGAGGCAGCTGTCTCAAGCTGTTGTATACTGGGGTGTGTGGGAAAGCTGTTGAAAGACAGGGCTGTGTGTGCTGCACAGCCTGCCATGTACTCCCTGGCGCTCTCAGGTGTGGTGGAGGATGCTATCATTTCACCAATGTTGAAGTAAGATTCAATGCCAATCCAGTTGGCCTATGTACATGGAATGGGGGAAGAGGGATGCCATTTTGTCCATTGCCTCAAGCAGCAAAATATCTTGAATTGGCCATGGTTATGGGCTTGGCGATGAAACTGCCTATCTCTTATATTATGCTCGCTGTCTTCAACTGAATAAAAGTAGAGACAATTCAAGCAGGCTCACTGGGCCACCGACTTTGCCTACAATCCTGTACCCATTTACCTGGTGGCACATCCCATTGAGTTCAGAAGAACTTACTTCTAAGTAGACATGCATAAGACTGCACTTCTAGTTATCTTTTCAGCACTAGGTTATGAATTTGCATTTATCCTGGTTAGTAGTTATGCCACTCAGGCTTTATCGTTCCTATTATTATGTGTTTACCCTCCTGGCTCTGCATTTATGCGGCATTGAGAACTACCTCTGCTTTTATTCTTTTATTCTTTTGGTCTTTTATACTTTAATATTGATTATTGTTGCTTGCTTTGATTGTTTTACTTGATTGTTTTACTTGTTAGCTGCCCTAAGACATCTTCGAAGCTTAATATAAATATAGTAAATATATAAATACCTCTGTTTGCATTTCATTTAAAATATAAATATGGGCAATGAGATAATCGCTCCATTGATGCTTGGAAAACTAAAACTGGCTGGCAGAGGGATGGAGTTCAGGGCTGTTTAAAAAGATAGAACATTTGGGAACAGAGAGCAATGTGAACACTGGGGAACGTTGAGTCTGTTTTTGTAAGCAAGTTCAACTTTGTTTACACTGCCAAGACCTCAAAGCTGCACACACAAACACACAAGGTTTCTGGGTATGAAAAAATGAATGAAGAAAATAGCTAGAATCATTGGGTTGGTCATACTTATATACTCAGAGTAGACCCATTGAAACCAGTAGGCTCAAGTTAGTATCATTTTCGTTTCTTATTTCAGTAATGTTCTAGGGAAAAGTTACCCTAAAAAAATTAACAAATCTGTCATTAGTTCATTAGCTGTTATTTGCTCCCCACAGATTAATCAACTAAATATTTAAACTAAATGTTTAGTTGATTAATCTGATTAAAACTTGCAGTTCTAATTTATTATTGCTCTAGCTGCCACTAATAAAAATATGATGACTTCTTTGTATGGTTCTTCTTTGTTATATCCATCAAAGACTGACAATAATGCACTTTTAAGTTCACGATATAAAGTATGGTTGATTATTATTTTGTTACATTCTGCATAAATCTTTGTCCAGAACTCTTTTATATAACCATGAAGTACCATCTTTTGTGAAGAGGTGTAGTACTAATGCAAAGAGGCTGTAGGGTCAGTTTGTGACCCTTCAGATGTTTGGGCTTACAAGTCCCATCAGTCCCTAGCCAGCATAGCCAATAGTGAAGGATCATGGGACTTGTAGGCCAAAACATCTGGAAGGCCACAACTTGCTCATCCTTCTTTTAAAGCCTATTTAGAGCACCCAATGGCATTTTATTGATATCTATGGATTTTATTTTGGTCGAGAGGATGTTAAAAATGTCTAAAACAGGCGACTCTGAGAAAAGAAATCAGAAAAGGAGCAGTGGGGATAAGAGACAGAGCCTGACTTAAGGAAATAGTATCAAACAATATTTCTGAAGACAAAAATGGTTTCAGTTCTCAACAGTAAAATAAAGAAACCCAAATTGAATTAGAACAAGTAGATGTATCCGAGCGTCCACAGGATATTTTGGAGTCCCCCTTCCAAGGCTCCTATGACCTTGGGAGGGGGACTTTGATATCCGATCCCTCCCCCCTGCCCGCTTTCAGCTGCCGTGGAAAGAACCATGAGACCTGCTCTCAAGATCACAAAAAAACAATCTTCAACAGCTTTGGAGAGGGGAAAAAAGGAGCAAACTAAACTATCCTGTGGTGTCTCCATCACTCATCCCCACTCACCACTGGTAAAAGAGATAGGTGAGTTTAGAGGCCCATCTAGCTGGTTTATTGCTTTTTTGAGGAGGAGTGAGATGCAAAAATGCCTCCATTCTCCTCCTGCCCTGCTGGGAACAGCTCAGCAAGGCACTGCATTTTTTGAAGCCTCTGAGCTCAGAGACTACAATCCCATAGGCCTGTGCCCTAATTTGGTTGGTGGATTTAAAATTGGTTCATTGGTTGGTTGGTTGATTAATTGAAAATATTTATATGCCACCCTCACCTGTTGGGATACTCCCAGTCTTTTTTCCATCACTACCAAGAGATCAGATGGTTGTCTGATGTGGACATATGACAATGGAACCAATTACCTAGGGAGGTTGTGGGCTCTCCCACAGTAGAGGCATTCAGGAGGCAGCTGGACAGCCATCTGTCAGGTATTCTTTAAGGGGGATTCCTGCATTGAACAGGGGGTTGGACTCGATGCCTTATAGGCCCCTTCCAACTCTACTACTCTATGATTCTGTTACTTATCTTTTTAAAATGGGTTTTTCAATGGAGATAGTAAATTTGCTCCTTTGTTTCATTTTAGATAGTGGAACACATTGTCTTCTGTTCTTGTTTTTTGTTAAATAACAACAGGATAGGTTCTGAAAAATAAAGTAAGACATCCTCAAGGTCAGGAACCTAAGAGTATGAACTAGTTTTCTATCTCTGGATATCTGTATTTTGTATGATTTCCATTATTTTGTATCTATTACAAAACTACACAAGGTTTTGTGAGTACATCGAAAAATACATTTATCCAGTCTAGGTGATATTCAAAACGTTCAGATAATTGCTATGTCAGATAAATGAGACTGAGTTTACTTGAAAATACATGGGAGATCCATAGTGAATCTGGATAAGCAGGATGTATGATAATCTTGGATAAAAGGAATGGAATGCAGCAACTCATGCCAATTTTGATTTTGGATTGGTTTTTGTAAGAAGACAGTCATTATGATTTAGATTCGTTCCTATTCAAACCTAATAATAATAATAATAATAATAATACTCATTTCCCTGGATCCACTGAAGACAGAGAGTCTATCTACACTACTGCTTTAAAACGGTTTAAAATGGTTTATAACAGTAGTGACAACTGTTGGGGCCCAGGCTCGCCTGGCGCCAACATTGTTATCTTTTCGGCGCCAAGTCAAGACTTTCCTCTTCTCCCAGGCATGTAACAGCATATGATGAGGGTTTTGTGTTGTTGTTGTGTTGTTGTTGTGCTTTGACCCAGAAGGATATTGTAATTTTAACTTGTTTTTAGGCTTTATGGTTTTAAATTTTGTATATCGGTGTTTTTAACGTTCAATGTTTTTAATTTTTGTAAACCGCCCAGAGAGCTTCGGCTATGGGGTGGTATATAAATGGAATAAAATAAATAAATAATAAATAAATATACCGTTTTCAAAATGTTTTCAAAGTATTGTATCCTGCTTGGTGTAGATCGGTCCAGTGTGGAAAATAGCATCTATTAGTCCAACAAATTTAGTTTGGTGTGTCTGCTTGCATTATTCTTAGTTTCTGAACAAGCATTAAAGCTACCATGGAGAGCCATATGGGTTACTGAGAGGAGATGCAGTCCAGAAAGGATCACTCACTTTTGGAAGCAGGCTGCTGTGCATACAGTACATTGCCTTGCAAAGTTTGATCCATGTCACCAAAAATGTGATGGATGGGACTTTAAAATAATCAACACGTCACAGCCAAAAATTGGAGATGTACACATGAGGATCCTAGATGATGCCCATATATACAGTCCCCAGCAGAGAGTGAGTGTATTCAATTCTGTGTTACTCCCAAACTCTGGAATGCACTCCCTTTGGAGTTGCAATTGGTCTTCACTCTCTCTGGGGTCAAGATGCATTTCTTTTTAACTTGGCTTTTTACATTGTACTTACAGCTATTAAAGTTGCTTTTTTAAATATTTTACTATGTTTTATTTGATTATGATTTTTATTTACTGAACTTTTTGTGAGTCACCTTGGTTGAAATACAATAAATAAATCTGTAATCATAAAAGAGGAGGTATGTCTGTCACCATAGTGTCAAGACTGTGAAACCAAGACACCTGAAACTCGGCATGCTTATGGAGGGGATCCTAGGGGTGTGCACTTCAGGGTTATTTTGTTGTTAAAACACGTTAATTAATTTTAATTAATTTAAACATATCCAGGTGGTTGAAGCCTGCAGTAATATGTTCAGACACTAGGCACAGTCTTGTGCCTTGTTTTATATATTTTAAAATGATTTCATGGTTTTAATTTTTGTGAACCGCCCAGAGAGCTTCGGCTATGGGGCGGTATAAAAATGCAATAAATAAATAAATAAATATTCAGTACATAGTGTTGCAGTCCATACAGTTGGAGGCCAGGAGACATCAGTAGACTGAGGGACAGAGTTATATACCCATCCTCTTTCTCTTTCTGTCAGGCTGCCCCACTCAGAGAAATGGAATACACAGATTTTCCCCTTGGGTGAAAGGGGTGCACCATGGCAGAGGCTGTGCCTAGGGGTGCCAGAAGTCATGGCTTCACCCATTCAGGGCAAGTACAATGTGTCCAGTTCTGGCAGCTGTACACATTTGCTTGAAGGCTTCAAACTTCAAACTAAGGGTTATTTCAATTTGGGTAAAGCCTGTTCTGTTTGCTCATAAATAAAGCAAATTCTGGCAGTATTAATCACCTGTGTTGGGGTTTGGCAAATTGAACTCAGTCTTCCAGACCTCGCCTCTACAGGGCCACCAGAGAAAATTTTGGAGGGGTCTTTATAGCAATTCTGTTATGCACATTGACTTGTGAATCACTCCAAACATATCTGTATTTTAATGTGTTTTGGCACATCACTTTAACATGCTGGCCACAATATTAGAAACTGAAAATGTGAAAGTAGCTCATTGTTAAATGCCTTGGCTATAGATCAAATAAAATATGACAAGAGGATGATCGTGAAATATGCTACCATTAAAGTGACCAATAATTATTCACTGAATTTTATCCTTCCCAAAACAGAATGAACATGGGAAAAATTCATATGACCAAGTTGTCCTAGGCTGGGTGGTGGGTGTTTTGGTGAAAGGATTGTGGGATTGCTTTGTCATGGCAGCAATTCTGAAGTCAACTGAATTCTTAAGATCCTCATGTTAGTGGGTGGCTTGTCTGCCCAGCTAAGTGATGTTCAACCTGCTCTGGAGGGGATTACACTCTTCCTAAAGGATCACTTTCATAGTTTGAGGATGCTTTTGGATCCAACATTGTCACTAGAGGCACAGGTGGCTTTGGTGCCCCAGAGCACCATTTATAAGCTTAGACTGATATACCAACTATGTCCTTATCTGGACAAAGATAGCCTAGCCCCTGTTATCCATGGTTTGGTAACCTCTCATCTGGATTATTACCATTTGTTATACATGGGGTTGCCTTTGAAAATGCTCCTGAAACTTTAGCTGATCCAAAAAAAGGCATTGAGATTGCTAATGGGGACCGGCCAACATGATCCTATTATCCCAGTACTTTTTCATCTGCGCTGGCTGTCAGTCCATTTGCAGGCTCAATTCAAAGTGCTAATGTTAACATTCAAAGCCATAAATGGCTTGGGGCCAGGTTGCCTGAAGGATTGTCTCCTCCCATGTATACCTAAGATTGCCCTCTGCAGTCTAGGAAGTGAAGTGAGTGGTAACTAAGAAGAGGGCCTTTTCTGTGTGGCACCATTGTTATGGACTGAACTTCTCAGAAAAGGTCACTTGGCACCTACATTGTGCCCTTTTCAGCACCAGGTGAAAGCCTTCTTATTTTCTAAAGAATTCATTCTTTTCGTCTATCAGTTGCTGATGTTTTAAATCTGTTACTGTACTGTAGTGTTTTTGTTCTATACTGAATTTTTAAAAGTAACAATGTACAGTAACAGTACTGGTCAGAGAACTTCAGCTATGGATGGTATAGAAATCTAATAAATAAATAAATCTATGAAGTTACTGAAACTAGTGAGTTGAATGAAAAACAAGATGATCATTGGGTTGTATGCGATGAATCAATCACAGTACCCCTTCTCTACAAGCAAAATACATCAATCTATATTCTTCTTACCATGTTGAAGAAGTGGTATACATGTGTATGTGTTCCTATTCATTGCTTGTTTCACTGCCTTCTGTTGGCAGAACTACCAAGAAGTTTCCAAATGACTGGGATGGGGGGAATTCAACTGAAAATGCATTGGGCAGTATCCAACGATGTCATTCCGCTAATGCAAACTACATTATGCTTGTGTATGGGATCTCTAGCATAATGCCAATAGCATTCGCTTTCACAATGGTTTTTCTGGAGAATCCCATTGTGCAAACTAACATTTCAGAGATCCCTTATGTTAGCTCAATGTAACTTGTGTTAATGCAAAGAGGGAAAACTCTTTTGGTCCGCAGGCTGGATTGCCTCCTGGACCAAGCCTGGCATGCCAGATGACATCAAAGCTCCACACCCTCCCATGACATCATCTGCGTTATATAGTTCATTTCTCCTTTTTTCCTGGGAAGAGGGAGGCATCAAGCTCTGTGCCTCTCTCTGCATGGAAAGCGACTTAGCCAGTGCTTGCAGGAGTGAGTGGCTGAATTCGGACAATGGTGGGGTAATAATCAACTTTACAGTTGTTCATCTAGGGGGTACTCCCCACACAACATGGTAATAAATAATCAACTGTGGTGTGGATTAGGATCAACACTGAGTTGACTATGGAAGCATTCGGACGACATGATAGTCAATACAACTGACGATTGTTCCCCCCCCCCCAGTTGCTTATTGTGTCGTCCAAATTCAGCCACTGTCTCTTTTTTATCAGTTAGCATAGTGATGTTGGATACTGCCCATTGGTACTAACATGAAATACCAATTTCATGTACTAACATGAAATAATTGTGAGAGGTGAAACTACTAGCCCCCCCTACAAAATTGGAAAATATAACAAACCATTGCAAAAATGTTGCTTAACTCTACTTTGGGGCCTTTTTTGGCCCTACCAACTCAGTTCTAAAAGTTCTAAAACTCGAACTTATCAGCTTTGCAACTAATGTAGGGGTAATTGGGAATCTGAAAGAAGAATTCTGGTTTTGGAAGAATAATTTCTGTGGGAAGAAAATTAGAAATATGAACTGATGGCCTTTCGTAGCTGTTCAGTGATCTGCAACATTAGATTCTTAGACAGTTGAAATGGCCTGTGTATGTTTCCAGAGATTAGTATAGCAGCAGAAGTAATGCTGCAGCATCATTATGCTTATGTATAATTATCTTGACATGTGTCAGCTATGATTTCTCTAATGTGAACACCTGCCCATTTGGTGCCTAGACTGAAAGCATTACTGAAAGTTGATTTGGATTTTATTTTTAAAAAGTTTCTCTCTCTCTCTCTCTCTCTTTCTTTCTCTCTCTCTCTCTCTCTGGTCTGTGTCACATATAGCTGTAAGCCTTCTGTCTGTTTCTCTTTCTAAACAACCACAGAGTTACCTGAACACGGATAGAAGCACACTTGCATAGTTGCCCCACAGATCAGAATATTGTAGCAGTTTGCAAGATTTGAGTTTTGAGTTTTCAAAGCTATTTGAGCCCACAAATATGTGGTTGGATCCAGATTGTAGACGCAACTGAACTGGTGGAAGCAAATGGCCCCACCCCTCTTCCCCATGGCAAGCGTCCAGTCCCCTGAAAATGCTATGCAAAAGGCCAGGGACCCCCTGCTGAATGGGAGAGGCAGTGGTACAGATCCTCCCACCCTCTCAGATCTTTTGGTTCTTGAATGGTGCTCTACCAGCCTTTCCCTTCCCAACATAAAATGTCAGGCCACAAATCATTCAATATCTGGAGACTCTACAGCAGGGGTCCCCAACACAGTGCCCACA
Organism: Anniella stebbinsi; assembly: GCA_029215795.1. NCBI lineage: Eukaryota > Metazoa > Chordata > Lepidosauria > Squamata > Anniellidae > Anniella > Anniella stebbinsi. The sequence continues at coordinate 56,883,366 of JARDYH010000003.1, forward strand.
GGGATCTGAAATGGTGCCCATGAAATTGTTTTAAGGAAAACTTGGGGGGATGTCGGGGCCGTCTTTTCCCCTCCCTTTCTAGCCTCCGGCCTTGCTCTTTCTCTCCCCTCTGCCACTTTGCCTTGCTATTTCCCCCTTCCTCCTAGCCTCACTATTTCTCCCCCCCCATCTCTTTTGACTAGCCAGGCCCCCATCACAGCTGTTATATGACTAACGGCATCTTCCATGGGAGCTATTTTGTGCTGGTCTCCACAGCAGTTTCTTGAATTCTCAAATGATGCCCATGGATCCAAAAAAGTAGGCTCTACAGGCCCCTTCATCTGTATACCAATAGATTAGTCGCAGGTCTTCATTTCAGAGATGGCTTGTGTACAAATCTGATAATTTCCAGCTGTGTTTTTGATTTACCGCCTCATTCTTTTTCCTAACTGCATCATTTGGATGAAAGCCAAAAGCTTTCTGGCGTACAAAACCCTAACTAGAATTGTCTAATAATTAATTCTGGCATTTTACCATAAAACATTATCTTAAATTGAGGAAATAACTAATTTGACCTATATGGAGCTCCCTTCTGGGTGGGGGCAGAGGAGAAGACATTGGAACTGTGGCAAGGGAGAAAAGGGTCAAACCCCTTCACTGTCCCCCACAGTTCCAATAAAAATCACTTTCCACCCATGCCTGGAATTATTATTTTTAAAGATATAGCAAATGACACATTTGGCCCACATCTCAGGCTGAAGTGGTGTACAAATCTGAACATCTTAAAAGAAAGGCAACCAAGATCCGCACTCTCTATGGTTATTCAGGTGTTTTCCCCCTTATTAATTTGTATATTCTTGTAAAGTAGAATAGAAGTGGGAGCTCCCACCTCTCTGCATGGCAGGCTCAATAGGTCAGCAAATTCGTATATCTATTGAGCCTCCAAAACCAGAAAATGGCCTGCTGCTTAAAAAGGCCCATGGTTGCAACTTTTTGCAGGCCACCCAAAATGGCTGGCATGAAAGAATTCTTTGTGTGAAGTACCTCTTGCAGGGCACACTGAGCATGGTTGACCAAGGAAACCCCAAATCCTGGAGCAGGTTCTGAGGGTTGCACTGTAATCTCTTTGTGTATAGAATATCTAGGACATTTCTTTTTCATGCCATTTTTCTGTGCTGTCATGAGGAAGCATTGCTCCTGATGTGTATATTCACCAATTAGGGATGCTGGAGAAATTTGAGACGGACTAAAATGAGTTCAGATTTCGACCTGCAGAATTCGCTGTGGACCGACTTTCCCAGGCTGTGCAGAGTCTATGGCCTTTTCTTTTTTTTTTATTTTCCTGAAATTTATGCAAATATCTTCACTGGAAATGTGCTCCTGAGACATATGCCATGCTGGAAAATATACGAAGGGAAAAGTTGAATGGAATGGGGGACAATACGCTAAATGTTACATACTAACATACAGTATGTACATTGTTGCAAACTGTCTTTCGGAATTATTTACATATTTTCCTGCATAACAGGGAAAAATTGAATCTCTCAGTAAACAGATGCTGGAACGAATGACATTGCACAACCCATGAAATATACACAGGACAGATTTCACAAAATCCGGACATCCGTGGCAACAATGCATTCCCGTAACGCCACCCTCATAGGCCAATGCTGAAATAGTCGAAAGATCCGCTCCTTTGCTTCATTTTTCATACACTTCCTAAATCTGCCGTGTTTCCATTCACTCTGCATGCTCAACACAAGCCAGACAATTACAAGCATGTTTTGTATATTTTAAAACGTAGGCGTATTCAACGATTAGTCAATTTCTTTCATAAACTGTGAAATTGTTTGAGTTGCAATTCTGGGGCCAAATTCTGATCTCACAGGTATGACCTGATCCAAAGCCCACTAATATCAAAGAGAGACTTTCCGCTGACTTCATTTGACTTTGATTCAAGTCCTTAACGCCCACTTTACATCAACAGGACTGCTCACATTTATAAAGCGCAGACTCTGGCTCAAAAAGTGCTTATGAAACATAGATTGATTGTTAACTTAAAAAAAAAAACACTTCAAAGACCATACAAGTAAGTCTGCCAATGAGGGTTGTTTCTGAATATTATAAGAGAAATTGAACCCTTACCCTACCATTATCTGGAATGAAATGAGTAAGGTAAGTAAATGGATTTGGTTAGCTGCATTGCTTGATTGCCTGCTGGAATCATTCCTATAACTGGAATTGACCATACAAGATTGACTTAAGGGCCAAAGTGCAGGCTTTTGTCACTTATGGAAAATAGTGGTATCTATCTGTCATGCCCCAGACACAGAGGACCATTCCTAGGATAAGCCTGTCACCATATTTTCAGCAATGTCAGAATTAAAGAGGACAACCTTGCACTAACAGCAGCCCAAAGTTCTTCTGTCATCAGTATACTTAGTAAATATCTGTGTAGCTACTAGCCAAGAGTTAAGAGGACCACCCCCCATTCTTTCTCTAAAATTCATCCTTTAACTCTGTTTGCCTCTCACACACCATATCTGTACTATAGACTTCAACAGGTGTAAGAGTCATTCCAGGAACCCTGGGAACTGTAGTTCAGTGAGGCGCTCTAGAAATCCATAACAGAGAATTCCCATCATCCACTCCAAACTACAAAACCCAGGATTCTTTGGGGGATGCCAGTTGCATTGGTGTAAAAGAGATATAGGTTTATATGTAGACATGTTTCTTTTCAAGGCTTGTGGGCCGAAGCCAGAAGTGTGAGATTTTAACCACATCTTGAAAATAGATCCTAGGATCTTTCTATCTTTGGCTATTGGGAGGTATAGAAATGTAATAAATAAAATAAATATATAACATAGGGTGACCAGATAAAATCCAGGTCAGGGCTCATGTAACTTTAACAGTTGTAGAGAAAAGGGAATTTCAGCCAGTGTCATTTGTATGCAATTAGTTCCTGGTGAAATTACCTCTTCATCACAACAGTTAAAGTTGCAGGGGCCCTGCCTTCTTTTGTATCTGGTCACTCTAGTATAGTGCCTGCAACTTTAACTGTTGTGATGAAGAGGGAATTTCACCAGGAACTAATTGCATACAAATGACACTGGCTGAAATTCCCTTTTCTCTACAAAGTTACATGAGCACTGTCCTCCTTTTCATATGGTCAGCCTAGATAATGATGACAGTTAAGACTATTTTCCCCAACTTCCAACATGTTATAAGTTTTCAGGTTATTCCCCTAATACCATAAATGCCAGTTAAGTTATTAAAGAAGTCTATTCCATTTAGAGGTGTTTCAAAGACAGTCAGTGCTTGTATGCAAAGTAAAATGTAGCCAAAACAACAGCAGCAGCAGCAGCAACAACCAGCTTTATTCCTTTTCCCATCCCATCCTAGCATGCTGTTAGCTACGGTTTTTCACCCTGAATTCTCCTGTTGTGCTAGTCCGTGCAATGAACACAATTTTATATTATCTGCTTTTGTTGCTCCTGTACCCTGCTGGGTTGATCCAGATGTTTGTCACGGACAATTAGTCCTAGACCTAGACCCCTGTAAAAAAATAGATGTGCAGAAAATCTTGAAGTTTGTATGTATTTTAGACCCATGTCATGTGGGAACACATTTACTAGGGTGACCAGATAAAATCCAGGTCAGGGCTTATGTAACTTTAACAGTTGTAGAGAAAAGGGAATTTCAGCCAATGTCATTTGTATGCAATTAGTTCCTGGTGAAATTCCCTCTTCATCACAACAGTTAAAGTTGCAGGGACCCTGCCTTCTTTTGTATATGGTCACTCTAGTATAGTGCCTGCAACTTTAACAGTTGTGATGAAGAGGGATTTTCACCAGGAACTAATTGCATACAAATGACACTGGCTGAAATTCCCTTTTCTCTACAACTGTTAAAGATACAGGAGCCCTGACCTGGATTTTATCTGGTCAGCCTAACATTTACCTTGGGTAGACATGCCCAGACTGGTGCATAAATTCTGTAGCTACCATTTTCCACGATGACTGGCCTGTGCATGGGAATTTAAGCTTCTCCGCACATCGTTATTTTTTTTAATGTGGCTCTACAGCAAGTCCTGGATTAAGCAAAGGCTGCTTCATGTTGTACATGGCGGACTGTAGAGGTAAATGGAATGTATCAGTTTCCGTCAAAACACCATCCACTGCCATGCAGCCCAGCTGTTTGTTGGGTCAGACTGGGCTAAAGTAATAACCTTGTTACTTTTTTCAGATAGCAAGTATTTTCTGGTAAATAGTAGTAACTCTTTACTGATTGTATTTTTTTTTAAAAAAAAAACGAAAGAAGAAAAAGGAACATAATAGGCTACAAAGGACTAGGGTGATCACTTATTAATTGTTAATGCTAAAAAAAGAGGCAGTGCACCACCAAAAAGAGGACAAAAGAGGACCATGACTTGCATAAAATTTGCATATGCTAATTTATATGAATAGATAATTTAAATAAAAATACAGTATATCTCCCTATAGCGTGGGAGGCTGTGACCAGATGCCCTATGTGCCTATCTATTCAGCCTGTTGTCTCGGTGCTCACTGTTGAGGGGCAATCATTGTTATGGCTCTTTCTCTTTGGACAGGACAGCCCTTTAAACAAAGGATGCCTTCAAACAGAGGCTGATCCTGTGGCAGCAGATGGTCCTCTATAAAAGAGGGAAAATGGCAGAACTAGGAAGGACATAAGAAGAACCAGTGCTGTTTAATTTTACTTCTGTATCCATATGAACCTTCCTGGGCCTTGACAGATGTGTTTATAACCTGCTATCAAGATCACTTTGATTTATGGACACAAGAAACCACGCCTTTTTTGGTGGTGGCCCCATGCTTATGGAACTCCCATCTAAGGGATAAATGGTTGGCCCTGTCTTTGTTTGATTTTTAGATGAGTTCTGAAAACTTTTTAATTTCCTCTTAGTTAAAGATGCTGGGTTGGATTTTTAATTGTTTATATGGCAGCTGCCTCTGTTTGAAATCATATTCGTGTATTTGCTGAGTTGGATTTGAAGGTGTTCAAAGGTGTTTGCTTTTCCTAAATATTTTAGTCTTAAATTAGTTTTAAGATTAAAAAAAATGTATTTTATGTTTTTATTTTTTATGTGAGCTTAAGGTGACCAGATAAAATCCAGGACTCATGTAACTTTAACAGTTGTAGAGATAAAGGAATTTCAGCCAGTGTCATTTGTATGCATTTAGTTCCTGATGAAATTTCCTCTTCATCACAACTGTTAAAGTGACAGGGGCCCTGCCCTCTTCTGTATCTGGTCACTCTAGTATAGTGCCTGCACCTTTAACTTTTGTGATGAAGATGGAATTTCACCAGGAACTAATTGCATACAAATGACCCTGGCTGAAATTCCCTTTTCTCTACAACTGTCAAAGTTACATGAGCCCTGACCTGGATTTTATCTGGTCAGCCTATGTGAGCTCCCGTGTGTGTGGAGGGGGGGGCGATATTTTGGTGTTGAAGGCGGCATAAAAGAAATATGGCTTGTCATTCTGTATGGGGCCTTACAAAACCCACTGTTCTTAAATCCTTCTATAGTACCTTCTTTTCCATGCTACATTAGGGTGTCCAGATAAAATCCTGGTCAGGGCTCATGTAACTTTAACAGTTGTAGAGAAAAGGGAATTTCAGCCAGTGTCATTTGTATGCAATTAGTTCCTGGTGATATTCCCTCTCCATCACAACAGTTAAAGGTGCATGCACTATACTAGAGTGACCATATACAAAAGAAGGCAGGGCCCCTGCAACTTTAACAGTTGTGATGAAGAGGGAATTTCACCAGGAACTAATTGCATACAAATGACACTGGCTGAAATTCCCTTTTCTCTACAACTGTTAAAGTTACATGAGCCCTGACCTGGATTTTATCTGGTCACCCTATGCTACATGACCATCCCCTACTTTGGGAAGATCTTCTTTTCTAATGGGAGAATGCTCATGAGAAATGTTAGTGTCCCATTTTCCCTCCAGATGAATAGGCAGATGCACTAAAGCAGCCTTCGCCATCTGGTGCTCTCCAGGTGTAATGGACGACAACTCCGCCATCCCCAATCAGCATGGGAGCACATCAGTGACATACCCTCCATGGTGTAGATAAGAGTTGGGCAACTTGGTACCACCCCCCAGATATTTTGGGCTACAGCTCTCATCAGCCTCAACCAGCATGGCCAATGCTCAGGTTTATAGGACTTGTGATCCAAAATATCTGGAGGGTGCCAGTTTGCCTACCCCTGGTTTTGATAATTGTAAGCACTGATTCAGATTATAATCAAAATCAATATCTATCTTGAATTACTGTGAGAATATTAAGTCACCGGACTGTAATTGCATGCAATAGATCTTCTTTGGATCTTTTCGGTTAACATTTTCAATGCTTTTAGAGTACTGGGGATTCGCTGGCCTCAAATTGCCATGACCTCTGCACAAAGCAGAGCTGGGTGATGAGCTGATGCACACACAAATCAAACTTAAATGCTTGGTAACTTGGGCATTTGTCCACTTCCAGTGAGATGTGCCATATATCTTTCATTGGCTTCAAATCTATCCCTTTACTTCAGTGTCTAATGCTGTCATGTGGAAGTCCAACATTGTTCTAAAACTCCCTGCCACCATCTGGTTTTGTTATCTGCTAGAAATCTGGTATCTAGAGACAAGATTGTAGGGCTGTTTTTGATCAAGAACAAGCATTCTGTCCTTTTGGCCTTTAATTGACAGGCAACGTACAAATTGCATTGATAATATCAGAGTTGGAAGCAAATTTTGTCCTTAACTGCAGCCATTGGGAACATATTTTGAAGAGAGCAGCACATATGTAAAGAGTTTTGCCTATTTTTTAAAAAAATAACAAATGCATTGCCATATTGTATTAGAGAAGAGCTTGGCAATCCAGTCAAAACCTGAGATGCTAGGTGCTGCCTATATTAAGGCAAATGTAGTCACGCATTCACCAAAAATATATATTTTTCTTGTGTATATATGTGTTTGTGTGTGTACTGCTTTTAAGATAGTGGGAAATATAGTCCCTTTCTACACCTAAGGGTGTAGAGGGAGGGAGGGGGTGATCCTGGACTTACCTGCTTCCAGGATAATCCTCCAGCTTCTAAATGAAAGTGTGATGTCCCGGAAGGGAAGACGGACATTGCGCCTGCCATTTCTTTTTAAAGGAATGGGAGCTGGGAGAACAATTGCACTCCTCCAGAAATGTAAGTTTTAAAAAAGGGTCCCGCTCCCCCCATGATGCCCCTGGACTCCCCCTGGCCTGGCTCCTTCCCTCTTGCTGACCCCTGCTACTCGCAGGGAGGAGGGAAGAAGCCGAGATGGGGGCCCACACCACCCACAATGTTCAGGATCATCTGGGGAATGCAGGAAAAATTGGACCGTGGGGAGATCTCGGTTATTGCAGGAAAATGGAGGGGTTTTCCCTGCCTCCTCCCGGGATCCCCTGTGTGTCATTTGGATGTGCAGGTATGACCCAGGGATAACCCCAGGGGGGAAAAACCATGTGTAGACATGGCCATAATTGGGTTTAAATGAAAATGTTAACAAATATGACCCTGGCACCTCATAAAACATATTTCAAGTGTATGAACATTCAGCGTAGGTCTGAGCAACCCTAAATTACCGCATTCAAATGTGTTTCTTCACATTGCCACAATGCAGCTCACATCCTTTCAGTGGGAAGTGAATACGAATTATCAAATGAGACTTTTTCTTCTTTTTTATGAAATAGAATAAAGAAATAATATGAAAAATAGACTCATTATCCTCAAGATTGTTCCCTTTAACTTCAAGATTATTTCCTTCTTCTTCCTCCCATTCCTCTTCATCCTCCTCTTTTCTTTTCTTTTTCTTTTTTTTAAACAGGATGCTTTTCAGGAGACAATGACCATTTCTTGGCAATTCATCAGAGGAAGAGCAGGAAGCCAATATTCATCTATCGTCATGTGCAAAGTCTCGAGAAAAGTTTGGATTCCAGTGATCGGAATGGTTTTGGGCACCATTCCCATGCAAAAATCAGCAAGCTGCACCCAGCTGTCATAGTTAAATCAGCGATCTCTAGACCTGCACACGACCCTTCTCTCAATCTCTTAGTTATGACTGATGGGGACCAGGAAGTGGAAAATCTACCCATTCCAGCAGCTAACGTGATCACTGTGGTAAGTTTCCTTGTTCTTCCTCAGGCATTAAGAATTCTGAAGTCACAGCTCAGGAGAACTTCCTAGGGTGTTGTTCACTTCCAGGGTACTGCTGGCAATTTCTTACAGGAGGAAAAGGGCAGGTTTGATTTAGGCTGCTGCAGTCCTATGCACACTTACCTGGCAGTAAGTCCCGTTGAACTCAGTGGGAGAATCCAGTGGGGCACTTCTACCCAGTCGACTCCTTTATGTCCCGCCAATTCCTTCCTTGAGTGGTGGGTCTTGCCAGTTCCATTGCACAAGTGGGACCCACCTGGGGGAAGCTCCAAAATGAGCAGAAACATTCGTTTCTGGAAGGAGGTAGGTCAGCAGAGTTCCCTTATGTGAGCTCCTCAAACCTGCCTCTGTCCAAAAATGAGTGTTTCCACTCATTTTAGGGTGCGCTAAATTGCCATTTCACAAGTGATGGAGGCCGCTTGTGCCACACAATTGGTGTGGTGAAAGAGAATCGGCAGGGAAAAGAATTGTATGTGCACCATTGAATTCTGCCCAGAGTGAATGACTTCTGAGGGCTGAACTAGACACTGTTAAATACAAAGTGTGCAGCTGATCCTCACTTTCTTTTACCTCCAAGTAAGCATGCTGCAGGAGGATGACTGCATGTGGGTGGGGTTGCTTTAAACCTTCTCACCCAGCCATTTTTAAACCAAATTTGCCCACCCCCAAAAAAGAAGAGCCTCCATCGCCTCCAGTAGAGGTGTTCTTTTTTCATTGTTATCGTTGTGGAATGGGGGAAGTAGATTTCAAAGAAAAAAATTAAGTGGCTGTGTGGGAAGGCTTAAACGTCCCCTACCTGCACACATTTCTCCTCATCCAGATTGGGGCCCTGCATGCTTACTTGGCAAAAAATAGAAAGTGAGAATCAGCAGTGAGCTGTAGTTATAGAAATTAGGGGTTGGATTTGACAAGTCAATCCTGAATAAAACCAAAAATTTTTTGATGCTGTTAGATATTTTGGAAACATCTGTTAGATATTTTGGGAACATCTAAAGGTGCAGGCACTATACTAGAGTGACCATATACAAAAGAAGGCAGGGCCCCTGCAACTTTAACTTGTTGTGATGAAGAGGGAATTTCACCAGGAACTAATTGCATACAAATGACACTGGCTGAAATTCCCTTTTCTCTACAACTGTTAAAGTTACATGAGCCCTGACCTGGATTTTATCTGCTCACCCTAGTTTAAAGAGATTGAGAGGCAGGAGATGTGAGCTTTTAGATTCAAATCCAGCAGCAAAGATTTTTGTGCCGAAAGCAGATGTGAACAGGACTGATAAGTATTTCAGGAGCCAGCAGACTAATCCCATGAGACCGGTTGTAAAGGGAAGAGGTGATAAACCTCAGGAGAGCCTTCACTGAACTGGGCCAGAACCACACTAGTGCTTTTTATCAATATTGAAGTGTTGGATAACTGTTGGGGCACATGACACATTCCATATACCACTTCTCTAGTGTTATTTCCCACTTTTTATTCCGTATTATACAAAATATGGCAACAGATGTCATGGTATGTGCTACGAGCTATATAAATGTGTAAGAGGGATATGGCGTCACTGTGATGAGGTAGTATCCATATGACACAAGGTGTAGATCTGGCCCTGGTGCCTTACAAATGTGTCAGGCTACAATTCCCAAGATGGCTGGTGAGAATCGGAGCTGTAGTCCAACCCATCTGGAGGGGGTCAGGTTGGGAAAGGGTACCCTAGAAGATGCAGTAATGGGGACAGTGGTCCCTGACATTTTCTGCCTGCCATCTAGCTGTTAAGAGACACAGCATTTCTGCTACAAAAAAAGGTGGAAGCCCATCTACTACATACAAAAAGCCCTGGTGAATAGCCAGATATTTTATGAAGATTGTTCTCTTCCCTCACACACAAACACACTGGGTAAAGCTGTGCCCCATAGGTGAAGATGGGAAGAAGGAATGTGAAATCTCCCTCAGTACAGTCTGAATTAGGGCTGTGCATGGACCCCCCAATCCGATCTGGATCTCGATCTGGGAGGTTCTGATCGGGCCCGATCTGACCCATGTTGGATCAGGGCCGATCTGACCCATGTTGGTTTGGGCCAATCCAATCCACCTCAGATCTGGATCCGGATCTGCTCCGGGTTTGTGCAGAGCCCTCCCTCCTGCTCTCCCCATTCCTTCCCTCCTTCCCTCCCTCCCTCCCCCCAATCGCCTTCCTCACCTGCAGCCTCCTTTGCATCATCCTCCATGGCAGCCATCCTCCTCAGTGTCCGCCAGCTGCTTTCCCGCTCGCACTGGGTGATGATGTCACCCAGTGCAACCAGCAAATGCAGCGCTCTTAGGGCTCTGCATCTGCCGGTTGCGCCAGGTGATGTCATCACCAGGCACGAACAGGAAAGTGGCTGGCCGACATCAAGGAGGCCAGCCGCCGTGGAGGGTGCTGCGGAGGAGGCTGCAGATAAGGAGGGCGATTGGGGGGAAGCAGGAAGAGAGCGGGGAGAGCGGGAGGGAGTGCTCTGCACGGACCCAGAGTGGATCCAGATCATGGATCTGATCCGATCCAGCCCGATCTGCTCTGGGTTCGGGATCCAGATCCATGCACAGCCCTAGTCTGAATGCTTCTAGTGGTGTGTGTAGTGTGTGTGTGTGTGTATTACAAAACTACCTGAAGCCTGAATTAAGCACATTTGCAATTGGTCATTCTTACATAACCACCCTATTAAATCTCCATTAACTGCCTAGTGGGAGACCTGAGTTTCTCTTCTTAATGCATTTGTGCAAAGCAAAGGCTGCTGCTATGATAAAAGCTAAGTCTGACTGTGAGCCATACGGGCAGTAATGGCTGTGCACAACAATTGTGAATTAAGAACCTGGTCTGCCTCTATGTAGAGTACAAAGCCTTTTGTCAGTATAGCTGAGACCTGCCTTATTCAGTCTTTCCTTGTTGGAATGGAGAGAAAAGTATTTCAGTGCACAATTGTGGAGAGAGGGTCAGCTGCCAAACTGAATAATCTTACAAAAATAATTTTCCCTCAGGGAAGTCTTAGGGGATGTTTTGACAGGAGGGTTTCTCCTACATTCCAAGGAAGCTGTCAATCCGCAAGCAGTTCTGAGAGAATTGGATTTTTAGAATCTGAATTTCCTGGCCCTGTAGAGAGTAATTCCTCTGCAAAAAGCTTTTGTAGAATGATTTGGTTTTATTGCAGTGCACTTTCTCTGCTTGCTTGCTCTTATTTATTTATTTATTTATTTTGAGCTTGAGCTTTCAGGACACTAATAATGTCTGCCTTGTTTCCTGCTGACCCTTTCCAGAATAATCTGCTAAGGAGTTCACCTCTGCAAGCCCCTTGGGAGGAAATGGGGTTGTGTTATAAGTTAGTTTTCCCTTAGCAAAGACTTGGGGCAGGAATGGGGAATTTGTGACCCTCCAGGGGTTGGATCCAGATTTACTCATACTTATAATAGATTTAGTCATATTTAGAAATAGATGTGGCTTACATTAGTCTACTCTAAGGCCCTTTCTACACCATAGGGATGTAGAGGGAGGGAAGGAGGGCAATCCCAGAAGTACCTAATATACACCATCGGTGCACAGGGACCAGCCGGGGGCCATCCCAGGCAAAAAGCCTTGTGTGAATAGGGTCTAAGTATGGGTAAACCTGGATCCAACCCCAGATTTTGTTGGACAACAACTGCCATTAGCCCTAACCAGCATAGTCCATGGTGCAGGATAGTAGGGATTGCAGTCCAACAACACATCACAGACTAGAAGTTCCTCATGCCTGCCTTAGGGCAAGCTTTAAAAGTAGGGCTTCTCCTGTGTTCCCACAGTAGGCATTGATTAGAGGCATTTTATGTATTGATTTAGCCATTTATATACCACCTTTCATTTCCCCGCCCCACCAAACCTACCTCACAGGGTCCTACCTCACAGGGTTGTTGTGCGGCTAAAGTGGGGGAAGGGAAAACCATGTATGTCAGGGATAGACAAGGTAGATCAGGATCTAGTGGTATATCTTGGAATGATTTGTAGTAGATCAGCATGAGATTTTTGACAACTGATGTCGAATGACAGCAACAAAATGGCTCCCTTACCCAATTCGGCTGTTTAGAATCTCTGGTCTGTAGTAATACAACTGTAGATGGAAGTCATCCCAGTGGGTTCATAGTGGTCCAATACATATCTGGCTCTGCCCTTTGAGCCACCATTATGCATCTGACTCCAGCTGCTGTATCTTGAGTTTCCCATTACATTCTTTGAGCACATTATGACAGGGAAGTCTGGAAAGTAGGTTTGCTCCTCTCCTCTACTTTTCTTGCTAGTAAATCAGTTTTGCCAAAGTTTGCAGGAGAAAAGAAGGACTTGAATTCAATCTTGTTTTATGCATTTGAAAAGTACAGGCAGGGATGGAGACAGGGTAAGCCCTACGCTGGCAGAGTGAGGCAGCTGCCTGAGGCAGCAGATGACTTGAGTGTGTGGTGAGGAGTGGCCGTGAGTTGGTGGAGGACAGAACTGTGTGTGGCATATGGCCTGCTAGTGTCCTCTAAGCTAGCCTGTTGCCCTCAGGTGTGGTGGAAGATACTGTCCCATTGCCAGCTTTGAAGTATGTTTAGACTTTCAGGCTGGTTAGCATCAGTCTGTGGAATGTGGGTGGGTGCCATCTTGGCTCTGCCTCAGGTAGCAAAATGTCTTGGGCCAGCCCTTGATGGAGGCCAATTGTTGCTATTATGAGTGGGTGGGAAATTGCATTAAAACAGGAACCATGAAAAAAGTCATCTCTCTGCCACATAACGGTTTCCTCGAAGCACATTGCAACAGCTAAAAATTCTGTGGGCGTAGCTGAGCAAAAATCATTGTGCTGTGAATCTATCAGTAAAGGAGCTATATTAATGGATAATAATCTTACAATTCAGACTGGGGTGATGTTGGGCATATTATTTGCTTCGGCTTTGGGGCGGTATACAAATGTAACAAAATAAATAAAAATTGTATGGAGGGATTATCTTCCCCCCCAGGGGTAATTTTATATAGCCTTTAGGGGCTCACTATTGCAAGAAAAAAAGTAAGCCTGTAAACACCAGTTGCTGAGGAGCATGGGTGGGAGGGTGCTTGTTGCACCGTGTCCTCCTTGTGGGTCCCTGGTTGACAGCTGGTTGGCCACTGTGTAAACAGAGTGCTGGACTAGATGGGCTTCTTGGTCTGATCCAGCAAGGTTCTTCTTATGTTCTTATGTTATGTTCTTAAAATATTGGCCTTATCTGACGTTTCTAGTATTTTGTATGTCAGGCAGGCGATTTCTAAGTGTTTTAAGCAGATTTGCTTATACTATAAGTAGGCTCCACAAATTCAGACCCACTGTTACTCTTTAAGATTTTGATTTTTTAAAGCATTTGAAATAAAATACAGTTCAGCTTTGCTAGCTCCCCGTATGATTCAATGTTTACAAGAGTGACTAATCTGAAAGTAAAGAGCCAAATCAAATCCCTGCTCTAGTTCGCCTGTAACTTATGCAAGGAAAGACTTCTGCCAAAGGATGGACACATCTGTCAGTTTTGCTTTCTCCCACAGTCAGATGTTTTAGTCTCAAGTTCTTTCAATCCTCTTTATGAAGAAATTAGGTATGAAATTTTCACCCATCTGTACCAGCCACGTTCAATAGGAACAGCTATTCCCATTTGAGAGGACCATGTTGTCCCTGCCTGCTGTTGATTGTTAAAGATGAGGAGCCTGTCAGAAAAGGAAAAAAAGAGGTGGCAACCTTAATTGGGGAACACAAACAAGGTTGAATATGCAGGGATTCACACCAAACTTTCAAGAGCTGTGTGGATGAATCTCTCAGTCTTCCCCATCTCGCTCATTTAAGGTCTTTCTCAATCCCCCCCTCCTGTTTATGGAGAAATTGGCAAATTTTAGGAATTTTTAGCAAAACAATCAGACTAAATACAATTTTCTCCCTTCCCTACATCTGCACTCTCAGTTGTTTCTTCCATTATTGGCTCAAGATGTGGTATGTTCTGCACACCTCTTCTATTCTTCCTGTTGACAGCAGCAGCATCCGTGTAAACCAAATATGATCTGGAGGCCACATGTTGCTCAATCACTTTTTCAGGTTTCCACATTCCATTTTGATGGATGGTAACTGGGTTTTTACCTTAAATTTGAATTAGTCAATCCCTAGTTTCTGGCAAGGTCTTTTCAGAAATTCATGAGGCATCATCACTTCTTTTTCGCTTTGATTTCTAGGCTTGACATCTGGTGCATGAATAAGCAGGGCTCTGTTTTGAACAGACGCGCCCTTCTTTCACATACTTCCAGATTACCATTATGTATGGTGCTCATTATTTCTTTCCTTAAGTCTGGTGGTACCATGGTCCTGTCATTTTTATTTAAGTGTTCACTGTTTATCTATCCTGCCCAATAGCTAAAGCCCTTTGAGAGATTGACAAAATAAAGGTTAAAAAACAGAGGTGTGCACCAACTCCTTCCCAATTCAGACCTTGATTAGGGTCTTTTGAAAACAGCCTGGTTTGGCTTTGACCAATTTGGTATTCATCTGCTTCAACTCGGTACTGAACCCAAAACGAGGTCCAGAAATCTGAGGCTCCGTGTTTCTCATTGGCTTGCTGCTTCTCTGCAATTTCCAACTGCTGCAATAGAGATTAAGTCTGCTCCTTCTTCTGCAAGTCAGATGTTTTGAAGACCCCTCTCATGCCTCTTCTGAATCTTCTCCTCTCCTACAAGAGAAGGAACGTTCATGGAAAATGGGAAGGGCCTCATCTCTCCCCAGGCAAATCAAACATGATTTCAGTTTTCTATATCAGAATATATGTATCACAGTTGTACTGAGGGATACCCTCTAGCAGCATACAGTGTGGAAGTAGGTCATTAGATGCATGTCTCTTACCATTTAGCTTCAGATTCCTGTAATTGTTCCTCCCCATTTGTCCACTTTCTTTTTATGACTTGGTGCGATTTTGCTGCGTTATAGGTCCTTCCAGCCATGCAGCACTTTTGGAAGCAAAGACACAGAGTGCCCTTTTTGTGTGTGAATACTTCTAATAGGCACAGCACATGTTCGGCATGCCTCAGAATAGGCCTTCGGTAGCCTCCAGCTTCTCTCCAGCTCTGTCATTCTGTATTTTGTTTGCTCAAAGAAGTTTGGAGAGGCTGCACTGGTTGCCCTCATTTCATTCCTGCTTCTTTCATTGTGGGGTGAACTTCTATGCTGGCATTGTATTTGCTATCAGTCTCTGTGGAGATGGCAGAAAAGGTTGTGTCTAATGTACACTAACATCCCCAAGGCATGTTTGTTTGTTGGTTCATTTTTGTCATCTTCCTTCTAAAAGACTAAGGGGGGGAAGATCACAAAATTATTCTTAATTTATCATTTTTAATCTAGATGTTGGAGGAAGGAGAACTTATAATTTGAATTTATTTTCTACTTTTCTCTAGAGTAAATCTGAAATCAGTCTAATATGTTCTCGCAAATGGCACAACACTGGCTTGTACATGGTGACACCCAGGGGAAATCCCACTGAAGGCAGGGAACATGTGAATAAATAAAATGGCAACTAACAAGGACTGATCAGGGCTGAGGGAAAACATACAGATCACAAGTTTGCATTTGTGACCCTTAGGACTCCTCATGTTAAAAATGGATGGTCAGGGCCAGCCCTACTACTAGGCAGAATGATGGTGATGCCTCAGGCAACAGATACTAAGTGGTTGGGAGCAGTGAAAATATGTTGGATTAGAGAGCTCTGTGTGCCACATGGCCTGTCCTACACCTCCTAAGCTGTCCTCTCTCCAATGTAGAAGTAAGTTTCAAATGCCAGTCCAGGCAGTTTCTGTACATGGGATGGGAGGAGAAAGTGGCCAGATCTACACCAAACAGTATATAGCGATATGAAAGTGGTACGAAAGCAGTATATAAATGGCAGGAACCACACTACTGCTTTATAGTGGTGTTAAAGTGCACTGACAACTGTTGGAGCCCACTGACACATACCATATACCACTATATCCTGCTTGGTGTGGCCCTTGCCTTTATATACCGCTTTCATACCACTATATCCTGCTTGGTGTAGATCTGGCCAGTGCTTTCTTGTGTATTTTCTCAGGCAGAAAAATGTCCTATGCTTGGGACTTATAAGGGCATAACTAAGGTAGTCATATTGTGTCAAGCTCTTCAAGAACTTTCATTGGGAAAGCATGAAAGCAAACAAAATTTAAAAGATGTTGGCTTGGATCTGGATCCTAAGGTAACTTAGCTTAAGGAATCATAGAACAGTAGAGTTGGAAGGGGCCTATAAGCCATCGAGTCCAAACCCCCTTGCTCAATGCAGGAATCCACATTAAAGCAGGAGGCTCTTGGAAAGAAAGTTTACCACCCCTTCCTTCCCCTGAAAAGCCTCTTTGGAGGGTTGGGGACAGAGGGGCTCCACAACAAAGTGGGATGGGGCGTGGAGAGGATTCAAGGAGGAGATGTGTGTGGGAAAGTTTCCTTCCATGAATTTCCTTAAATTAGCTTCAGATCCAAGTCTCATATTGGGCAATTCTGCTCTCCTCCAGCAGTCCAAGTGTTGACCCAAGATATTTTGCTTCCCACAGTGGAATACCAAACGGCGCTCTTCTGCCCCCACCCCACCCCCACCAATCCAATGCTGGTCAAGTGCATTTGCCTGGGAGTATGAAAACAACAATAAAAATTAAGTAACTGATAATTTGCCGCCCTGTCTCAGCTTCTCAAATCAGCTACCTGAGGCTGGTCTTGACTGTCCCTCTACCAACCCACTGGAGTGGCTTTTTAACACAAATGGCTGGAGGGGAGAGGGAATTTTCCATCAATGGACATCGATAAGTTAACATATCTTAGGATCTAAGCCAATGCATCTTTATTTCCTAGCTCAATCACAAACTATCTTCTTGGAATTGCCATTTAATGTCTTGAAATTTTCCTTTATTTCAGTTTAGACAGCATTATTGAAGGCAATTTCTCTACCATTTTAACAGATGGTGCACATGTGAGGGAGTATACAGACAGTGGAATATGTATATGTACCTTACATTAAATTTAAAAGATGGAAAAAGAAAGTAATGCATCTGAACATCTGTTGCACATTTCGGTGGCATCTTTGTTTTCTACAATTTCAAGAAATAAAATGCCCTGATCTATCCAGGGCAATCTACACATGGATGCTCATCAAGGCCCAATTGAACTTTATTGATGCCAACTTATGCAATATATGTGTCAAGAGCTGGAGTGGGGGTTACAGATTGATTTGTAAAGATGAAGGGTCTGTTACATGCCATAAGACTGTAAATCTTATTTCAGCCAACAATTATTCCAAATTAGACTAACAGACTCAGGAAAGTGAATCTCATTAGTAGTGTGGGGCCTTTCCCCACCTTTCCCACCTGGTCTTTCTGGTGACTACACTGCTTTTGGCAACCTCCACTCTCAGCGAACCACAGAAATCCATAATATGCAAGGTATTCCAGTCTTGACCTCAACTTTTGGAATAAGGCTCGATAGGAATTGGAAAGGAGCAGTACAATGAGAGACAGCAACATTAGAACCCAGTAGAACCATCCACAAAGTTGGTGGATCCTATGTAGTTCCTGGGGTAGCCATGTGGCCATGGCTGGTGTTAAACTTTGGTGCAGTTGGGCACCAGCTAAGAGCCCATACCCCGGAAGGGACCCATGACAAGAGCCCCCTGGACTCGCTCCTCCTGTTCATGCAACCTGCTCATTCGCCTGCCTCTTGCTCTGGCTCCGACAATGGTCCAGGTGAAAAGGAGAAGTAGATGCCACTGACTTCTTGCCTGTCAAGAAAACAAGTAGTAGCAATGATGAGAAATCCCCTTCCACTGCGTCCTGGCACTGGCTGCGGGAAGGAAGTTGCAGGCGGTGGGAGAAGAGACATGCTCTCTCCCCATTGGAGCATATTTGGCGCCAATGGGCTGGGTGGCTGCGCTTATATTAGGCAGCTGCACCCAGCCCTAAAGGCGCTTCAGACCGTGGCTCCCTCCCTCCCTCCCTGTATGCCGTGTGGGTTTTACCTGGTTGCCCTATTGGGGGCCGAGTAGGAATTTTTGGCACATAGTCTAATTGGCCTGGGCTATGTGTCTTTTCGCCTACTTCACACTGTAAGTGGGGAGAGAGTGTCTTAGGAATTATAATATCTTGATCTTGGTTAATTTGGTAACATTTGGCTTAGGCTGTTAGGGCGGGCAAGCTTAGAGGAAAAGGATGGTGATCATTCTGCGGCACTGTTGTTTGGAGACAGGTGATACCTGAGGCCTTCTGCTGGGAGTCGTGCGGGGATAAGGCCACCTGTTAGGCCGACTCTCGTCATTCCAACCGGAGTCCTGATGCATGGGGGGGGGTGAGTGGCATGGGTCAGTCTACCCTCTCCAAAAGGGGTATAGCCTGGGTATGGCGATCATCTGACGCCACTCGCCAGACATAGAATGCTTCATCCGATATAAAACGCCTAGCTAATTGCTGCTGTAGTTTAGGGCCCGCCCAGTTTCCCTTTGCAGATCTTCAATAAATGTGGCCCGAATTTGATACCATATACAGTTGTCTCATCTCGTTATTTCCCCATTCCGCCTGCAAAGAGAATGAGGGGCAATAGCTGCTGGCGACAATGGCAGTGAGAAGGTAGATTCACTGAGGGAGGGGGACCACTGAGGGTCTCTTGTCCAAGGATGCTCAAAAAGCTGGAGTTGGCACTACATGTGTCCTACGTTACAGAAGACAGACCTCTTTTTAAAGTTAACCTCTATTTGAAGGGCTGCCCAGTCGAAGATTTAAAAAAAACATGTGAAGGGAAAGCAACAGGGATCATGAAGTTGCTCATCAACAGTTAGCACTTGGGTGGCAAACTAAGCAAGCACACCGAGTCACAGGCTTTCCCACAATGATGTGATAGTAGTTATTTTGAAATATGTATATATCTATACATAAAATTAGTACATAATTTTTATGCAAATCATGTCCTCTTTTGCCTTTTCATTTTGGTGATGAACAAGTAGGGATGTACAGATTTTGTAAAATCCATTCTGTCCGTGTCTCGCATCAGCCACAGAATCAGATTTTTCCCCATTTTCCCAAATGTGAGCAAATTCACATGTGTGCAAATTTACACTCGCAAATCCCCCAATGCACATTTTCATACTTTAGCCAATGCACATTTTCAGCCAGTGCCTTTTTATTTTTTGTATTTTTCTAAGACTAAATTTGTGTAAAAGTCTGGAAAGTTAAAAACCTGTTCCGCAAGGCTGCAACTTGTATCTAGGGAATCATCAATTCATAGAAATCCAAGCTCATTTGATTCTGTTGCGGACGTCTCCAATATACCTATGCACAAGTGGCCATCTTTGTAGTTCCACAAACTCCCTATACCTGAATCCAGTTCTACCAAAGGAATTTAGAGCATATACACCACCCTAACCCAATTGGCCAAAGTAACAGCAAAGCAGGAAGTGCAGCAGAAATGCTTCATTGAACATACTTCCAGCTGTGAAGGCTTAGAACTATCGTTGTTATGACAATAACCTACCCATCCCCATGCTGATCCTCCTACTCCATCTAGACTAGGGCCTAATCCACACCAAGCAGGATATAGCACTATGGAAGTGGTATGAAAGCAGTATATAAAAGGCAGGAGCCACACCAAGCAGGATATAGTGGTATGAAAGCAGTATGAAAGTGGTATATGGTATGTGTCAATGGGCCCCAACAGTTGTCAGTGCACTTCAATACTGCTATAAAGCAGTAGTGTGGCTCCTGCCTTTCATACTGCTTTCATAATGCAATATCCTACTTGTTGTGGATTAGGCCTAGCAGTGATCAGAATAGAGATCATCTCCCTGATGATGTGGTTTGTGGATGATAAATGCTAGGTAGGCTGCAAATGCATTAGGTGACCATATATATTGATGGTACGATACTACAGACTGTTAAAGAGTTTTGCAAAGAGGGCTAAATCATGGCCTTTTTTGTGATTACTATATTAAAGTGACTATAATAAATGTTACATTATCCTTCTGTTGTCCTTTGCTTCAAGGTCATCCCTGACTGACAATTGGTAATGGAGCTTAATTTTTATTTGGCTGTGCTCCAGAAAGAGATGGGTGAAAAGTTTTCCGAATCAAAGCTGAGCTAATGCCTGTCCAGTTTGCTGCATGGTAGAAGCATTATGAGAAATGTAATGCAATAAAACATTATCATACATAATTAGATGTTCTTATTGAGCATAATCGTTATACTCAATAAATGAATGTGATATGGATTTTGTGTCCAGGATTATTATACCGCAGCATCAACACTATAGTATAAGACAGCCTTCCCCAAGTTGTTGCTCTCCAGACATCTTGGATGGACTACAGTTCCCATCCAGCATCCAGCATAGCCAAAGTCTTGGGGAAGGTTGTTATAAGTCATATCCGTATTTGTTTCACTGTGGGCATGAAACAGATTTTTGTATCTATGATCAATTCCTAAAGAATAAAACGAGAATGTATATTTTACATGGTGTTGGATTATCTATTTGAGAGCTGATGGCTTTTAAATATTTATGATGTGCTAAAGTCGTCTTCTGATGAACAATTTGTGTTATTTTCACCACTACTACCACCCACTACCCTGTTCCCATTATAGAGCCATTCCAGTTTTGAAATTGATCATACTGATAATGCTGTTTTCTTGTCCAAGAGTTGTATAAATGGTTTCTTGTTTTTGTTACGACTTTTCTGAGATCTGGTGGTATTTGTGTAATTATGAATCATTTGGACAATTGGCTGCTAGTAGGATTTAGTTTTTGCTGTGTATCTAACATGACTTTGGCAAACAAACAGAGTAACCCTTGGGGCTAATGAATACTAACCCTGCTTTGCTGGCAATTCCTAAAATTCTTCCATACAGGAAAAACCTATTTGTAATGGACTCATTTGCAAAGCCCTTACATGACCAATATATCTTGTCTCATTAAAACCACTCCTATTGATTGCACGGTCAGTTTTATTGTCAACACTTCCATCAAGGGAGCCATAGATAATGCATGATGATCCAGTGCAGAAGAAGTTCATAGATTTTAAGAGTCTTAGATGAAACCAAAGATCACTGTAGAGGAGAAAAATCAAATTCATTAGCATCATACCAGGCAACTTCCATTCAAGAATTAATTAATTTTAGCTTTCTAAAGTCTAATTATATCCAGCATACTTACAGACCAATGCTAGGCTTTTTCTGTGTCCTTTAATCACTTTCTTTATTCAATTAGTGTGAATTAGTTACAAAGACTTGTCCTTGATCCAACAGTCTCACATAGGATCAGATGAGTACAAATAGACTTCTAAATATTTTCAAACAAGGTAATGATGGGTTTTCAATAAAAAGCAGCATTCATAGTGGCATACACCAAAGGACAGTTTTCTCTTACAGGTTCAACAAATGAGGGTAATACTTCATTTTAGTTCTTAAACAAATTGACTTCATCAGAATACTGATCTTATTAAAACTCACTTGTTCTGAATTCTAGTCCATTAACTAGAAAGCTCCAGACAACAATGTTACTCTAGATACTGTGAATAATAAAGTTCTAGAGATCTTGGCTTCGCATCATGATAGTTTAGTTTGTTTGATGTATAAAAGGTTTAATTTAGCCCACTGATTGTTCTGTCTTGAACTTATCTGCTTTCTTTGTACTGAAGTTACTCTACTCAGAGCTTAGTCTGGTCCTTTTTTAAAAAGTGGATCCAACAATTGGAGCATATAAGAAGAGTTTGGGATGGGCACATTCGGGGGCAAATTGAAGTGATACAATTTTAATTTGTACTTGGAACACATTCCGATAAGCAACCTAGATTGGTAGCAAGAACCACAGGGATTGACCTCAATGTAGCTCAGCTATTCCTGATCTTGGAGCATGGGTTTAGACAGTATCTAAGGAAGTCAATAAGAATACAAGGTGATAAGGATGTCACAGTAATCCAGCAGATTCCATTTCTGACATTGATATTGTCATTCCCCTGGTGCAGACAATGATCTCAAGCTCACCTTCTGTTTGATTTTGCCTGATTGATTTTCCATCATCAGATGAGCAAACTCTAGTGCTAACTAGCCAGGGCTTTAAGCATGGGGATGTGTATCCAATTTAAACCCACTATTCCTAAAAGCAAGGATATCTGAGACATTCCGTAGTATTCCCAGGGATATCCAATGCCATAGGGCAGAAAAGTGGGGGAACTCTATGGAAGTAAAGGGACAGGTGTCATGAGCATTTCTACAGGCTGTTTCGGTGGCAACTAGGAAAGCAGATGGAGGTCTCCCTTCTTCAAGTGTAGCACTGGACAAAAACAAAAAAAAACATGAACCTGGAATCAAGGTCTGGTTCAGGTATGGCAGTGCAACAGCAATTGAGGCTTTGTATACTGCTGGGTTTTTCAATTTCAGCTTTTGACTTTGCCCCTGTCCCCAGATGACATCTTAAAGTGCCTTAAGAGAGGAGAGTTTGAAATCTATAGTTTCCTATCTTTGCACCACTGGTTAGTCTCTTGGTGAATTTTCTGCCATTGTCTGCAGGGCTAGGGAGGGTCTGGGGCCTACTGGTGTAAGGGAGAGTTCAAATGCTCTCCTTGTATTTTAGTGACTAAGCCCTGTCTCAGGGTCTGGTGGTGTTTCTCCAGTTGTTAGAATGTCCTCTGGTCATTATCCTTCAGACTTGTTGGTTGTTGGTAGGGGATTAGCTTCCAGAGCTCACAAACAAATAGTCCCTCCCTGTAGTCAGTATGTTCCCACCACTTCCTGTGCTAGTCCAGAGACAGGGAAGAACCATAGAAGGGTGATTCCTCTGTTCACAATATGGTATGGTTGGGACATAACACTAAGGCCATTTCTACATGGGCCTTTGGATGTGGGATTGCCCCTGGGTGGTCCCTATGAGTCCAAATCACGCACAGGGACTCCCGGGGGCAGGGGGTAGGCACTGGTTTCCCCTGGGATAAGGGATCTCTGGGGTAACCCGAATCTTCCCACGGTCCCGGGAATGAACCGAGACCACAGGAGATGTGGTCGCCTGTCCCGGCTGCTGTCGCACTTACTCAGGGGAGGGGGTGGCAGCAATTGCGCCACCCCTGGGATGGCAGGGAGGTGGGAGGGGGCATGGTATGGTTGTTGTTGTTGTTTTAAAACCAACCACATACCTTTGTGATGGAGTGCTAGAGTGCGCTTTTCTGCTCTGCCCAAAACAGCAAAATAGCGGACTCGACAGCCCAGGAGGAGCCTGGGTTGTCGTACTTCTGATGTGCATTGCAGTGACGATCCCAGAAGCAGGTACTTCTGGGATCGCTGCCCCTCCCTCCCTCTACACCCGTCTGGTGTAGAAACAGACTAGGGTGACAATATTTTGGAAACCAAAAAGGAAGGCAACATGGTCAGCCACCAATGGGGCGTCCCCACCAACATGTCTGACCCCAGGGGGCATGTCCAGCACCAGGGGGGGACACCTAAACATAGCCTTGGTCACATGTCTGATTGTACAGCACACAATTAAGACAAATCTGCTCTACATAACATCTTAATGTTAAAATCACTAAAATAACAAGTGAGACATCCAATGTATCTGAAATTAACTTCACTCACTTGTAGCTTTTGCTGTACTTTGTTGCTATACTCTGTGTGATACATCCTCCCCTTCCCTCAAATATCTTTTCTGATTGTATCCTCTCTCCGCTGCAAGCTGCTGCTTAACAGGGCTTGCTGACGGCTGGCTGGCTTTTTTATTTTTAAAGTTACATTTTTTTTGGAAACTTGTGCATGATAGTCACAAGTTTCTCTACTCTAACATTAGGGTGGGTGTTGTGGGCAGTAGACACTACTTAGCCAGTTCACACTCCTCACTTTTGCTTTGAACTCCTGTCTACGTGCTGCACAAACACGTGACTCTGAGACTCTCTTTCTAAAGCCCTGCGTTGCATGCCAGCACCGTGGGGCTAAGTTACAACAGGTGTCTCTGGGTTGTCTGTGCAGCCTCTGTTGTCTCTCTCTCTAAGTCATATTGCAGCCAAACCAAAGCCTCCAGCCTCAAACAATCAATCTTCCTCCCTCTCCCAAAGTTTCCCAATGGTCCAGCCGGGCTGCGCACTTGTACCCTGTGGCTGGGGGGAAGGTTGCCAACTTATTGCTTGGTCACCTCTGTTGCCAACCGCCTCTGCCTGCAGCAACACTGGACTCTGAGATGCTCTTAAAGGGCTCTGTGTGGTACGCCAGCCCCTCAGGGCTCAGCTACAGCCATCTCTGAGTTGTGTCTTCAGTCTAACTCTGTCTCTAAGAGATATGTCAGCCAGCCAAAGCTGCAAATCTATCTATTTTTCTTTGATGCGCACTTCAAATGTTCTGCATTGCATGCCAGCGGTGCAGACAGAGCATAGTTCACAGTCAACAAAGTGAAGTGGAAAGGAAGAGATAGCAAAGCAACAGCATGCCAGGTTCCAACATCCACAGCAACAGGGCATCCACAAAGTTGAGAGCCTCTCTCTTGACTGGTACTGCACTGTTGGTCATGAGAGTTTTTCTCTAAGGATGACCCTTCATCACCCATGATGTGGAACTCTGAGAAATAGACCTCTAGCCCATTCTGTTTTGCTCTAGGGGCTCCTTTCCCACATTTTGATCTGTGGACGCCTCGCCTCTGCTGAGCTCCAGGTGCCCGAGTGCCCACCAAATATGCAACAGCACTTCTTAGCTAAAAAGACCCCATTGATGCCAAGGGATGAAACTACTCAAGGTGCAAGACCCCAAAGAGGAGGTCTGACAGCCTCAGTTTGAAGGATATAGCTCCAGTGTTATTTTAAAAAAAGTAATTTTGAAATCCCAAATTTTAATAAATTCCTATAAATCAAGGGATGAACAGATCTGCTTGAAATTTGGCATGGCTAAAGCCCTACTTAGTATCTATCACGGTGCCAAATTTCATCTCTTTGTCTTTAAATATGATGGTTTTTTAAAAAGAAATAATTTTAAAACCTTTAACTTAAAAAAAATGCTAAAAATCAACAAATGAACAGTTCTACTTGAAACTTGGCATGACCAAAGCCCTACTTAAGAGCTATCATAATGCCAAGTTTCATATCTTTATCTTTAAAAATTATGTGTTTTTTTTTTAAAAAAAAATTTTTGACCAGGCCTCAGCTTTCAGAACAAGCACGATCTTTAGAAAATTCATAGAAAATCAAAGATTTGAGCAATTGCTCTGATTTTTTTCACAAATGACCAGCCAGTTCCCATCTTCAATGTCCCACAAGTTTCAAGTTTTTATCTTTAAAAATGAAGAAGTTACAGTGGGGGGGTGGGGCTTTTGGGGGACCCCCTATAGCTTTTTAATTTGAAAAGATAGAGACATGAAACTTTTTGGACATTGCAGATTGGATCTTGCTAGTCTTGGCTCCCCAAGTTTCACATCATTATCATTTCAAATAAAAAGTTATGCATGTGTTTCTCCCAATGCAAGCCTATGGGGAAAAAAGCAGACAACAAGATGACAGCATGGAGACCCGGTTAACCAGCTGTGTTATTAAAGTTGCATGATCTTTAATAAATTCATATAAAATTGAGGGTTGGAGGGATCTATCTCAAAATTCATACACATGTCTAGTACATGTTGCTACACATATGTGCCAAATTTCAAATCAATCCTTCCACCCCTGTATTTTATATGAATTTTTGAAAAATCGTGCAACTTTTTGACAGGTCTGAATGAACGCACAGCTGTCATTCTGACCTGTCAGAACTTAAATGTTCTTTAATAAATTCATTTAAAAGCGAGGGTTGTAGGGATCAATCTCATATTTCATACACATACTTAGATATACCCCATAAGCATTGTGACCAAGTTTCAAGCCTGTAACTTTGAAAATACTGAAGTTATAGGCATTTTTTCTAAAATAAATTCAGCTCTATAGGGCACAATGGGGCTGCAAATTAAATATCGGATTTCCAATAATTATCGTGAAGACGATACGATTAACCTACGATATTATCGGAGACGATAATTTTTTTGGTCCGAAATTCCGATAATGATAAAATACGATATTTTTGGCCATGCACATCCCTATTAGAAATAGCATGGCCTTCATTTTCTACTGCTGGAGATGCCATGACCCCAGGGGAAGAACTGTGACAAACAAGCTGTCATTGTCCTAGTTGCAGTGGTGGATGGGCAGTATGAGGATTCCTTCTCATTGAGCACCTTGGAAAGTAATAGCCATTTTTGTGTGTGCATGGATTGGAAGTCTCTTCCATTAAAGAACAGCATGTAGGTCATGAAGAAAAAAATGAAGAGACGGGCAAGCTCCCCTTCAATTAACTCAGAATTCAGTTCACTTCAATTTATTGCATTGACAACCAGTCATTCACAAACAGTTTCCCTATCAATAAAACTAAAACATGTGTAACTAAAATAAACCCACTGGTTCCAGCCTGGAAAACAATAGCCCCTGAAGATTTAAAATTCAAAGCTTAAAACCATAGCGTTTCAACTTGACTTATTTTAGAACGGTAGTTAATCAGGGGTTTAAATTCAAGACCCCTTGTCTCACTAATATATTTTGCCATTCTAAAGGCAACATGATAACCCAACGCATTTAATAACATAAGCACCTTTGATGTTTCTAACCTTTTCTTCTTCAGAAGTGGGAAAATGAATTTGGTTCTCAAATCTTCATATTTTTGCACACTCTAGCAGAATGTGAATTCGGTCTTATATTGCCTTATGGACAAACGGACATAGCCGACATGACCAAGGAACTTTATAGAATCTTCTTTCTACTTCCCTAAAGGGAATACAATTCAGTTGGCATTTAGTCATGTAAACCCGTAACAGATAAGGACTTTGATGTGGCATATGTGTTTGTCATGATATGTCCTCTATCCTGTGCTTTAGGAGCGATTCAGCCACATCATAACCCTTTGATAAAAGAAAGTCATAGGAGAAGCCAATTTGGGCCACTTACTGCCTCATTTTACCCAACCATGAATCGGCCATATTGTTCACTTCTTCAAAAGCAGACTGGAACTTAAGTAATTGTTCCAAACCAATCTAAGAGCCCATCTCAGAAGCCTTCCTCCCACTGAAACTAATAGGAACATTGCTTCCTATAGGAATAAGGAGGCGAAACTGACTGGTGAAATTTAAAGTGAGGCCAAAAGCCAGGCCCCCATGGTTAATCTGCAGGGGAGTGGATTTAAGACTTCTCCATCCCTCAGATTTCACCTCCAATGGCTTTTCTACATGAGGCTTTTAACCCACCACTTTATTGAGGCTTCTGCTTCCAGATTCTTTATGGGATTAAGATCACTCCTTTATACATTTTCCCCTAGGGTTTTTCTTTCTCAGCCTTTCTATATGTTCCATTACACAACCACAAGATAGCACTGTTGGAATAGCAGAATTGTGCAAATACACAGGGTTTTATGATGCCGTGTACAAAAGAACCAGACTTCCCTCATTAGAAAATAAACCATTATAATGGTTGTAATTCATGGGAGAGGCTCTGGAAGGTGACGACATCATATAAACCGCCCACAAACTACTGTGAGTGAGGAATCACAAGTACACAGTAGATGTGCTCCAAGTATCTATTTTCTGTCCCATATGAACTCGTGGAATCATTAACAAACAGACACACACACCGACTCATACCACATTTTTAAAAAGCCAGGCAAGCTATGCATATACCATAGGGAAAACATCCCTCTCACTCCCCACCACACCTTTAGTCCCCTAGGATGTCCCCATCACCCCCAACATACATTTTTCTTTTTTCTTGGCAATTGGGCATGCGTCAAAGCAAAGCACTGGGCTGCAGCCACTTACCATTTTTATTTTCTAAGAAGGTCTCTGGGGCTCATATTGGGCCCAGAATCATTCTTTGAAATAAAAATGATGTGGCACTTGAGGGAGGCAATTTGCTTTGCAGAGTGCCAGCCTGCCACTTTTTTTCATTAAAAACAAATCTTTTTAAAAGTTTTTAAAAATCAGAAGGGGCACGGAGCTTGGCATTCATGCACCAAGGGAAGTGTCTGCGGGTACATTGGTGCCCATGGTTACTACATTGGGTACACCGGCTATGGGGGGGATTAGTTCCTGTGAGTATGAAATTATGAATAAGAAATTGTGGAGGAGGAGGGTTGGATCCCACCCCATCCAGATCCAATCAATTACCATACATTCTGTTTCTAAGATCTGGGTCTCATGACCATTTCAATCCAAAATGATTGCAGGAAAATAGCAGGTAGTGATGCTCACTTCTTAGTGCATGCTAAACTGGTCATGCACCACACTGCCACATCCCTAAATCCATCTTAGTGATCATATACCAAAACTTGAATTGAATTTCTGGCATATGGCAGTGCAGTGCACAAGACTGGCTTTGCATGCCCTGGGATTGGCTATTGTTCAACCTCGTCTGGCTTTTCCCCAGAGCTACTATGCATTAGAGTAATCATGGAAAAAGCCTCTAAATAGTTTGAAAAAGACAGAGAATTTTAAAAATCCTGGGTTATTGTGAACAAGTGATCATGCTGATTAGTTGCTCCCACTGTACCCAGGAACAGCTAAACAACCCAGGGATGCTCCATGACATGCAGAACAGGAATTCTGGCTTGTCTCTCCACCAACAAGCCAGAGTTCCAACCCAGGGTTCCAACTCTGACTTGTCAAAGGAAAGGAAAGCCAGAGTTTTTCATTCACATGTCATGGCAAAGAACCCCAGGATGAAGCATTCCCTGGGTTGTTTAGCTGTGAACTAGCACACTCACTTGTTCATGAAAAAATCCTGGTTTGTAAACTAAGTCTATGTATAACTATTCCCTATTAACAGAGACGCGTTTTCTGATATGGACTTGTTGACTTATCAGGATAGATTCCCAGAGCACAATCACCCAGGAAAAGCATGGAACTGTCATTGTCAATCAGAGACCTAAGCGTGACTGAGACCATCTGTCCTGCAAAGACAACAGCAAGTGTTAGGGATGAATGAGATTAAGGGATTGTGCCGTGCATGTCATATGGGGCTGATCCAGTTGAATCCAGTTGAGGTGACATGAATGGAAGTTGTGGGTGTTTATGTTCAAGCAGTACACTCAAGCACTCAGTACATTGTGATGCTGTGGCCTGTGACAGTACATACAATGGAAGGACATCTCAGAGGACGTCTTGTTCTCTTGGAACAGGCGTGGGACGCTGCAGAATGTAACATTTTTCTGGGACTCCAGATATCATTGTCTTTCCTGCCATGACTTCCTCTGAAACATATGAAGGTGAGTAATAAAGATCTTGTTCAATTCAGCTCCTGACATCCATGTTCTGTTCATTAATGGGATATTTATATGGCAGTCCTTTGCACAAAACCATTGACAGTTCACATTTTCCCTGCAAAGAGACAGCTGGACAAAAGAGAATACTATAACATGAAGAGATAAAAGGAAATGTTAACTTCAGAAGCAGAGTAGTAGTAGTAGTAAACCTTTATTACAGTCAATAGACCAAAGGTACAAAACATAAAATATTAAAACTTTAAAATCATACATTGTCATTGAATGCCTTCCTCTGCCCCCAGGAAAAGAACAGCATGATAAATTACCCACACATTCTGATTTATGCAATAACAAAAACACTGATTTATTCTACATATGTATCTTAACAGAAGTTGTATCTTAAAATTTAGTTCACGTGCTATTGAAGTCAGTTATTTTAATGACCGTCAGACTGCATCTTTAGAATGACCTATATCCACAGTATGAAAAAAAAACCCACCGAAGAGCTTTTATAGGCAAACCATTACTGGCAATAATAATAATAATAATAATACAATATGTTAATACAGCAATAAGAGCCAGTGCGGTGCAGTGATTAGAGTGTTGGACTGGGATTCGGAAGATCCAGGCTCTAGTCCCCACATGTCCCTGAAGCTCACAGGGTGACTTTGAGCCAGTGACTGACTCTCAGCCTAATCTACCTCACAGGGTTGTTGCGAGGATGATGTGGAGAGGAGGACCATGTGAGCAGCCTTGTGTTTCTTGCAAGAGGAAAAAAAGGGATATAAATGTAATAATAAGAAATCTTTTCAGCACTTCGTTTCATCCCCCTTTCCCTCTCTGGGTCTTCCTAGCCAATATTCCATGGGCGCTGCATACATTCAGGCAGTGGAGGCTGGTGGCTCTGATGGCAGTAGGACAGTGAATCCACTCCACGTTTCAGTTAGAACCAGTCAGAACTCTAAAGGACTAGTTTTGTCTGAAACCCAGAGTGGATTCACTGCCCCACTGACATTGGAGCCACCAGCCGCCATTGCATTCAGTCTTCATTGAGTTTTTGGTTCCCCTTACATTTTTTTTCCTAGCCTTTTTTTGTACTTCTGCACACATTGGGGTTCAACCCAATCCAGCTGATACATCTTTCTTGTGCATGGATGGTGTTTTGGTTACATAAGGATCCATACTTAGTGAATGACTTCACTATTAGTACATAGTAGGGATGTGCACGCCAAAAAATATCATCGTTTATCATTATCATCATTTTGGACCAAAAAAATTATCATCTTCATTCATATTGTAGGTGAACCGTATCGTCTTCACGATAATTATCGTGAAAACACGATATTTTTGCAGCCCTATTTTTAAAGAAAAAATGCCTATAACTTCTGTATTTTAAAAGTTAGAAGCTTGAAACTTGGTCACAGTGCTTATGGCGTATGCCTAAGTATGTGTATGAAATTTGAGATCGATCCCTCCAACCCTCGATTTTATATGAATTTTTTAAAGATCGTTTCCATTCTGACAGGTCTGAATGAATGTACGTGGCGAGCTGTCATTCTGATCTGTCAGAACTGAAACGATCTTTAATAAATTCATATACAATCGAGAGTTGAAGGGATCAATCTCAAATTTGGCACCTTCGTGTAGCACATGTTGTTACACATATGTGCTAAATTTGAGATCGATCCCCCCAACCCTTGATTTTATTGTGTCCGATGATTATCGTAGGTTTTTGTATCGTTATCGTTAAACACATGCATGATAATGCATGTATATAGGATGCCAATGATGCAATTTCAAACCAGTGTGCTAACTATACATTTTAATCCTGTTATCCTTTTTGAGGCTTCTGGGATTATCTGTGGTGGTGTAATCTTGTAGCGTATCATGTTTCTCATGCCGCATACATGCGTGGAGGCAACGTGAAAGAAAGCTGAGAAAGGAACATAGTGCTTTTTTCACTTTGAACATGCCAGTGAGCATCAGCTACAGGTACATCTAAAATGAAGTGTGATTATGTAAGTACTAATCATTAAATAAACTTGCTGTGCCAAAATAAAGACAGGGCCTGGGATTTAATGTGCCATAAACATTAATGGCAAATTATTAATTAGAAGTGTATGTATAGTGAGATCACAATATAGTTTATATAATTTGAATAGCTGTGTATTTTGCTTCTATTTACTTTGCATTTGAACATTATCATTGATTGAACTGAGATAGTGCCTGTTCACCCTAATAAGATCAACCTTATTAGATTTTTCTGAACAGTTTGTCTGTTTTGTTTTCCGCATGCCAGAAAAATTTGTAACAGGAATGGTTACTGTTTCTCTTAAAGTTTTATGCCCAGAACAGCATTGGCACTATAGAAATCTTAACTAGTAATAAGCCATGATATCTACTTCAGGACAAAGAATTAATGTTTTAAATGGTGTGTTCATGGGGGAAATGAGATATAATAACTAGAGTTGGCTTTGTAATAAAGATGGGAAATTAATACTATGGCTGTCTGCTCTCAGAATATTATTTAGCTTTCCATGAAGTTTCAAATAATATGGCTGGAATTTCATTCAAAGGAAAAACCAAAAAGTCTTGTATAAAGCATTTCCTGTGAATAAAGACCCAGTAAACAAATATGGATTTGAATTAGAGTAGAAATTGTAAATCCTTTATGATTCTGTTGGAAACCCTTAGAAAACCTGTCCACCTCTCTTTGTAAGTAGCTTTCTCGCCTTTAAGAGTTTGAAAGGGGGAGGAATCAGGTTTTCTACCATACGTTTAGAACCTAGGGCTATATTGAAAAGTTTGCCTTGGAAGACTCATATTTGCCTATGATTCAGTGCCATTCCAAACCATGTCACTGAAGGAATTAGAATGACGGGCCTTTTGTCTAGTGCTCCCCTTCTGGCATAGATTTTTACATACATGACCACAGAATTTGCTGCTTTATTACTAGAATAACTCAAGAACAGAAAATAAAAAGAAGAAAGAAAAGTCCAGTGATAAAATCTGGTCCAGGCCATAATAATAGGAATTGCTAAATTTAACTCTCTAATAGGCACTTTTTTACAGATCCCAGTCAGCAAATTGGTCAGATGACACCACCGTTCTTACCTTTTTGGCTTATGGGAAAAGTTCTACAGAAGAGAAAAATAGGTGTGTTGTTATCATGTTTAAGAAACAAAAGACACACTCTGACATCTCTCTCTCTCTCTCTCTCTCTCTCTCTCTCTCTCTCTCTGGTTTGTTACAAACGTTGAGACTTTGGTACAAAAAACATAGTAGTTGTTTTCAGAGAAGGTTGGTTTATATGCAGTGTCTGGAATGAGCTCTTTAATTCAACTTTGTCTTGGAAGTATTCCAAGACACTCACTTACATGAATGGAGTCATTGCAAAGATTGGCCATTCCTTACCTAGTAATATGCTGAGAGTCAGATCTCATGGAACCTCCCTTAATGTAAACTTTGTGTTTACAAAAAACAATAGGTTAAAATAGTGGTTCAGAAACTAAAAGGGAGAACGTTTTGTTTGTTTGTTTGTTTGTTTGTTAACAGGTTTATTTGAATGGAAGTATATTATGGGGGTACTGCAGAACATGAAATATCCTGCTATGTGACTTCACCCAAACTACTTTTTAATCGTGCTAGGAAATAAAATATAGTTTTGAAGGGTTGGATCTAGAATTCCTGTCAGCAGCAACTGTCCACCAACTGGAGAAAGTTGGGTGCAAGGATTTTCACCAATTCCTCCTTTCCCTGCAGCACCCTGTGCTCCCTGAACAGCTGCTCCAAAGATGGAGATACTCTGGAACACTGTGAGAAGGGGAATGTAGGACTGCAGGGGAAAGAGGGAGTCTGTGAAAGTCACGTCTCTTCTCTTTCTTCTAGTGGAAGCCTTTGGATGGAAGGAGCTCTTCTGTTGATCCAATCCATTACATTTGTGGGATAGTATATTGTAAAGCATAAAGGAAGAAAACATATTCATTGTAGAATATTACTGGACTTACAAGGCTCAGTTCAGAGGCTGAACTCTTACATCCTCATTAAATTTCATGCTCTTTAATCTCTACCTGGAATGTATGAAATATATAAAATAAATACTGAAGCTATTTAAAATATTAAGCATAGATTGCCATGTTGACACATGGGGAAAAAAACTAAAATTCACAGTAAATATGTTTATTAAGAGGTCTTAGCAGAATGTCAGAACATAGTGAAAAACATTGCGTTCTCAGGAATTCTTAATCAGGCTAGATGTTAAACAGAATTGAAAGGGGGTATGTGTGAGAGAAAAGCCTCAACATCAGCAGATTGAAACAGTCTTAAGATGGCTTCTGAGAGTTGTTGCGCAGGCTTAATTAGGCTGACTTCCACTGGGTGCTAAACATTTTTTTGCCCTTACATGCTGTAGGTATGAAGGAACAAATGTGACTGATTCCCCCATTTGTTGAAAAAAAAACATCTGGTACTTAGTCTACAGCCCTTATGAGCACTGCACACACAAAGGGTCCCTTGAGAGACAGAGACCAGAAGCAATCATAGTACATTTGCAAAATTGGAGATGAGCAAAACGTAGGTAGTCACTAGGTTAAAAAGTCAACAGAAGCCAAATTTGGCAGCATGACTTAGTGGCTGGAGAGCATGTAAACCCTTCCTCCCCAAAGTCAAGTGGTAGAAAATCATCTTCCTCCAATTCCAGGATTCCTCATCTTTGTTTAACCCGGTGACTAGCTAAAATGACTCTGACATTGCCAAGTTTATCAAGCACCACCACAGCTAAAGTCTGAGTATTGGGTTGTGTGAATCTGACAGGCATACTTTTGAGAAGACTCAGTGGCTGGCTTTTGCTGTATGCTTTGGATCTAGCTGGATTTTCAGGCCTGCCCCACTCCTTCTTCCAGGGTGTCACAGCACTGAGGGAGGAGAGCCACTGGTATGGCCTGGGTTTTGCCTCAGCTAGCCTCTACCAAAACGTAATCCACAGAAAGCTCACAAAGATGTTTTACATCTCTAGTTCTCTTAGTTTGCCTCTCCCTCTCCCTCCTCCATGCTAATATTTAATCAGCAGTAAGTTATATCTTTGACATTGGAAATGTATTAGAATGAGATCAAAGAGAAAGCTGCAATAATACTGAGTGCGCAGAACAGGAAATGTTCCGAAGTCTAGAAGAGCTCTTATGGGTGCATTTCAAAATTATCATCGATTGAATTCTAAATGAGTGCTCAGATGTCCCTGAAGCATTTCTTACACTCAAGAGTCAGGGGGACAGTTCAGCAGTGGATATCAGCTCCTTCAGTCAAGCAGCGCAGAAATCCATGGCTACGGCAACTGAGCTGTGAATAACATAAAAAGTGAACAAAGAGTGACTTTAGAAGTGCTATGTGATTGCAGAAAGAGCAGCAAGAGCCAGTGTAGTGTAGTGAAGTGGTTAGGGTGCTGGACTGGGATGGGAGTTGGGAGATCTGGGTTCTAGTCCTCACTCAACCACAGAAGCTCACTTGGTGAGAGGAGGATGAGGAGGATTATACATGCCACCTTGGGTTCTTCGGAGGAAAAAAGGCAGGATATAAATGCAATAAATGAATAATTAAAATAAATAAGTGTAGGTGGAAAATACCTATGTACAAGGACAGGTTGCGCTCCTTGCTCCATCCACATCCCTGTGAGTTCTGAAAGAGAACTCCAGTATATGGCGTTTAGAGTGGCAGTGCTTGTCTGCCTTGCCTTGACTAGAGACGGATGAGAATTGTGTTTGGTTCATTTCCTGATAATAACTTACCCAAATTCACAAATGTCTTCATAAACAGAATGGAAATAACTTTATAGTAAAAAAAAAAAAATACACGTAGGAGAGATCAAAGCAATCAGATTCGTCCAATCAGGTTCAGGGCTTTGAGAGCTGAGTTCTTAAAAGTCTGGGTTTGAATCCTTGTGTATTCAACTGCGTTGCCACCTCCTTTTTCTGTCAGGCTACTCAGCTGCATGGCAGGCAGGTGCAATATTGTCCTCTCCATGTTGGGAATACCTGTACATATTGATTTTGGCCAGTGCAGATGGGTGAAAGTTTCATTTTTGAGAACCTTTCAAAATTTGCAAATGTCTTTATATACAGAATGGGAAGAACTTGAGATTCAAAAAAGTTCAAATGCATGAAAAAGTGAAACTAACAAATTTGTTCACCTCTAGCATTGACTAGTACATAAGAATATACCCATTGATCCTAGTGATGCTGGTGCGAGTCATGTTTCTTAGCATAGAAATACAAATCTTGGTGGGCTCGTAATGCTCACCTCAATATGGGGAAAACCTTATATTCCTGATAGCAGCTGGCCAGGTTTTTTTAAGACTGTTTAAAAAAAATATTAAGTAATGGGTTGTTTGACTTACAATATTTGCCTAATACATCTGAAATTTGTAGAAGATGCATTTTTCTCCATTTGAGTGAGTTCTGCTCCACTGTAAATTGCAGTACATCTGCATCATTGATTATATATATATATATATATATATATATATATATAATCAATTATATATATATAATCAATTATATATATATAATCAAAGGACACCCAGGCTTCTTGTACATTCAGTCATATGCATGTCTACTCAGTAGTAAGTCCCATTGAATTCAGAGGGGCATGCTCCCATATAAATGGGTATACGATTGCAGCCTTAGTGACATTAAGGGATCTCTGGCTTTCCTAGCTGATGACTTCCTTCACTGCTGAGTTCTCTCCATGATTCCAGCATATTAACATGATAAATAATAAATGACTAATGAGTTGAGTCTCTAGAGTTCATAATATTTGACTTTTATGGATATAGGAAAGTAGAAAAAGAGATAATGAAATTGAGAAATTAATTCCCTGGTAAGCTCATGCATTTTGGCTGCTTTATAACTGAAAACATTTTTGTCTTTCAAGAATTGTTTGCAAGGCACTGAAGCATTGCAATTATTTTAAGCAACAAGCTTCATGATTTTCCTATGATTGAAATCTCAGTGTCCATTTTATATGAAATGTATTCATAGCTCATTGTGATGTACACCCTTGTTACACACAAGCATGCACACATTTTCCTTTCATTTTTCATATTGCTTGTTGATATCAAAAGAATAGTGGATTCTTTCTTGGATGCAACGTACAATTCCCGTTAGCTTTAACAGGAGTAACTCGCAAGTATCAAGGAAATAGAATAGTCCCCAGAGTCTCTTAGGTTCTTTTCTATGCTTCCAAAAATTTGGTGGGGGAATTAAAAGGGCAAGGGCTTGTCAAGGACAGATTTTAAATTATGCTTGCCCCCTCTCCAACCACTACACAGGATGACTGAGAATGGAGGAAGACAGACATGGGCACAGGGCCAGAATAAAATTATTATTATTATTATTATTATTATTATTATTATTATTATTTATTACATTTATAAACCGCCCCATAGCCGAAGCTCTCTGGGCAGTTTACAAAGATTAAAAACACTGATATACAAAATTTTAAAGCATAAAAAGCATAAAAACAGATTACATACAATATCCATCTAAAACAACTATTCTGGGTCAAAACAAACCCTCAAAATATGCTGTTAAAACCAAGTAGTAATTTGACCCTTTGAACAAAATAGTTTCTTCTGCTGTTGTAGACTAGATAGGTAAAGCTAACAGATGTGATTACTTTGTCCAGGGCCATGGAATACCTGTTGGATGTCTCTGCTGATGTAGGAGCAGACCTTTCTCTCACTTTACTCAAGCTTCTTTACTAGTACCAATGGCTCATTGCCGCTTTTAAAGTCCCTGGGATTCACAGTTTAAAAATCACTCTGTGATTAACATGTATATGTGCTGAAATCAATAATTCTAACAACATCAAAAGAATGTCAGAAGAGCTATGCTGGATCAGGCCAAAGGCCTATCTAGTTCAGCGTATTGTTTAAACCATGGCCAACCCATGTGGAAAGCTCACATGAGTGCAATAACATCCTGACACTCGTGTTCCCCAGCAACTAGTATACAGAGGCAAATTGCTTCTGATACTGGGGATAATATATAGCCATCATATCTAGTGGCCGTTGATAGCGTTATCCTTCATGAAATCATTACTGCTATACCTATAGTACAGATATTAATTGAACAGATCCACCAGGGAATCTGTTCCACCAGGTGAGAAGCAAATAGTTTTGTTAGCATTGCCCCCTTAGACGTTTCAAACCACCGTTTCTCTAGGCACCATTGCTCAAAGGAGTAACTGGTTATAAGGCTTAATTTGTTGTTGTTGTTTTACTGTAGGCAACATCTCAATCAGTCCTGGGGCAGTTGCCCAGCTTTGTGATTTGCCCCTAAAACTTGCCATAATGACACCCACCCACACCCACACCCACACACCCACACACTTGAATCAGGGGCGGCCATTTCAAGGATGATTTGTCCAGTTCAGATGATTGGGGGGGGGGGGTACTACAGCAGGGGCATAAACATTTTAAGAGCTGCTGCCTTTGAGGCTGCTGGTTTCCTTTCCTCTCCCCAACGACATCCCCTCCCATGTTTAAAATTAAAGCCAAGGCCTGTAGAGGAAGAACTCCAGATGTGCCCATGTTTCTCCACTCCCAGAATGCCACAGGCAGTATCCCTAATCTCAACTCTGAGTAATTATTTCAACATTGAACCATTCATGTGTAATATTTTGCCACCACTTGTCCAAAGGTCACTTGTTATTTCCAGTTAGTCATTGTTTGCCCTTGTGCAATAATTGCTATCTGTAAACATTTATGCTCTTTTAGCTGATTCTAACTTTCATGAATCATTTCTGAACTTTAAAAACAAAACAAAAAAACAGATAACCAGCTAGAAGCAACACCTGCTTGTTCATTCAAGAGAGCAGCAATAAATCTAAATGATAATTGGCATAATGCACAAGTTTACAAAGAACAGGGCTGCCCACCTAAACCTTTCTAGAAACTGCTGGGTACATTAGGGTGATATTGCTTAGAAGAGTCAATTAAAGCTAAATTAGTAGCAATTGAATGATCAGTGTAATGCAAAGTGACAGACAAGGTCCTACTAAAAATCCCATTTCTATAAATCTTACATTGATGTCTCTTCCTACCTATTTTACATGTCAGACTTTGCTCTGTAAGCTTGATGTTAGCTAGCTTCATTCCTTGTAAAGCACATCCAATTCAAAGCACAATTAAATGAATAATTATATTGGAGTTGAGAGGGACACATAAGTGGAGCTGGAAAGCAGAATCTAAAGTTCTTCCTATCCATCCATAGCAAGTACTCACAAAGCAGGCCGATGGTTGCAGCACCATGGAAAGCTCCAAGTGAGCAACTTTCTCCAAAGAAGGCTACAGGTCTACTGAGGCTTTAAGAGTCTGTGGATCCAGTCTACCTGTCCTAAGTACCTGTTGCCTAACAATCATAAATCCTTAAAGGGCCAACCCACTGGCATGAAGATGAATAGTTCTCCTCCTTCTCATGGCCTCCCACCTGGCACATGTCCTGAGCTATAGGGCAGGTGTGGTAGAATGGGAGGTACGCAATGACTCAATGAATTGAGCCCAGGAGAAAACATCACCAAAGTTCTTCAAGCTAGGAACAAGATCTAGTTCCCCAGATGCTCATATAGCGGCCCCGGACTCAACTGTCTCATCCTTCTCAGACTCTGGGTTTGAAACCAAGTCATGACAAAAGTCTACAATATATAAAGATGCACCTTTGGTTAGTGTAAATGGAACAAACTGCTTCTGCCATCCCCCATGACTTGAACCATCCCAAGTGGCTCTGATAATACAGTGAGATCATGGGAAGTCACTTTGTTGTTAGTATATCCCACATGATCTTACTGTTCTGTATAAAAAGCAAATGCATGGTCCCACTGGTCCCATAGAGTCCTTATTTATTTAACAGATTTCAACCCATTGTTATATTTTTTTTTAAAAAAAGTGCAAACCACCTTGCAAGATGTCATATAAACATAGATGTCAATCACTGAAAGTACCATTAAAACCCCACAAAACATTAACTTATATATTACAAAATTCATCCATGATAAAACTCACAGCAACAGAAGGCACAATGTATGTTGCTATCAGGTGGGAGATGTATAAATTGGCAGATAAATCAATAAATTAGGTGAAAGTTTGGGGGCAGACTGGCTATATAATTGAACCAATTATTCCCCCAGTAAACTAGGAGCTTGGGGCACAGTATCCAAGGAGTTTCACTAAAGCTGCCATCTGAACCAAATTGTGTGGCAGGTCACACACTCTGGGCTGTCTCCAACGTTAGTCCTACATAGAGCAGAGCCATTAAAATGAATGCAACTTGAGTTAGATTAATATTGGACACAAACTAATTAGTTTTCTGCAGGAATATCAGGGAGACATTGCACCCTCCCCAACTTGATTCAGAATTCTTCCCAAAATCAGGAAATATCTCCATGTATTCTGAGACTAATTCTGAGACAAATCAAACTGCAGTGTAATTCCAAGTCATCAGGAATGTGATGGGCCTGATCCTTCCTTCACTGCCCTGTATGGACTCAATGGCTTTATAGGCCACTTCCAACTCTACTATTCTATGAATCTATATTATTATTATTATTATTATTATTATTATTATTATTATTATCCCACATTTTCCCCCAATACTGGGACTCAAGGCAGCTTACAAATTTAAACATGTATAGTTAAAACAAATAGAGATATACAAAAATTAAAAATATAATTAAACATAGTACAATTTTAAAATATTTAAAACCTTTAAAAACATTTTAAATACAAATAATTAAAAACAAAATCCAAACTCCCTGATCTCTTAACAGCTGTCGATACCATAACACCTATTATCCTGGACAGTTTGTTGGAGCTTAGAGTTGGTGACATCATAACTGCTGTGGTTCAACCCCTATATTTTGGATATATTCTGCTCTAGCCCACGGGTATTGCAATTAGGGGTTCTATTCTGTAATTTCAAGATTTCTAATGAAAATTACTTTTTTTAATTGCTAATCAGATTTGTTACTCTTTTAGCCACAAGTTTTATTCTGTTCCATATGCTGTTTATCATCTACAGTGAAGACTCTACACAAAAGCTCTAGGTGAAGTCTGTTGGGGGAAGAAAAAAGCGCTGCCTGCGCTTGAGTAAGCAATAAAGTCCAGTAAAATCCTAGCAGTTGAAGAAATACTCACACTCAGCAAATGGTGTATAATACAATTCCTTTACTTGTGTTCCAATATATAAATATATACAAGGCACAACTGGTTTCTCCAGATATATACAGGCTTTTCCATATGGCTATAGCGTAGCCTAGTTCTTCATCAAATCTCTCATACACCAGTCTCTGTTCTACATAACTCCAGCCTGACCCACTACAGCCATTATTATTAAAGCTGTCTTATATACATTTCTGAACCCTAGCTCAGCACATTCAATTATCTTATCCTAGTAGAAACATTCTCACTATCAGATTGATCTTTCTCTGTAACATAGAAAAAACTTTCTCTCTCTGCTCATTGACTTCAGCTAGCTTGTTCAGTCCTTCTGGACACTCAAACTTTTGTCCAATCAACTTTTAGACAACTTAAAACTTAAATTTCCCTGACAAAGTCATCAGGGGACTTGGGGTCAAATGATCAGAGAACAAGCCAGGATCTGAAAATACAGTCTGATCCTGGTTTGTTCTCACTATGGTTTAAACCAGTCTTCCCCAACCTGGTGCCCTCCAGATGTTTTGGACGGCAACTCCCACCAACCCCAGCTAGCATGGCCAATGGTTTGGAATGCTAGGAGTTATAGTCCAAAACATCAGGAGGGCACCAAGTTGGAAAACTCTGGTTTAAACATGAACCATAGTTCTCTGTGTTAGGACTTAATAGAGAAGTGTGATTGGTATAAAACTTACATCTGAACCAGGACAGAGAGTCAGAGAGGCAAGCAATTTACCTCTGGCTTTAATATCCTCCCTCCCTCACAGACCATCATTGATATCCCAGTATGATCTTAAGAAGATGATGCCATTAATTGCTCTCCCTTCTATGTCTACACCCCTGGCTTTTCTGTGGCTCAAGTGAAGAAATGCTGAACTGAGTTGTGCTAAGGCTAGGCTCTTCATCCATGTTGGACTTCTTATTTAGGCTGTCAGTTTGAGAAAATGTAATCAATAACCACCAGAAATTTAGGTGCTTAATATCATAATTGTTGGATTAGATTCCCATATATTTGCAAATGAATAATTTCAAAATTTGTAATTAAAATAATTTCCCCCCAAAACTGGCAGGCAGATTTCTGAACCTCTTAGCCACTATACTACATGAGCTAAAAACTGTTTTCATGTTGCAGCTTTTATTTTGAGGTGAACTGTTTTGCTCATTTTTAAAAGAATAGGAAATAAAAAACATATAAAATGTGTAAGAGGTTGGGCACCTAGGCTCTTTCCAATCCTTGACATGGGCATGTAGATATATTTTGTCTAAAAATTAGCACCTCACTAATTGCTTCTTCTTCCCTTTCCCAGCAGGTGGCAACAGAACACAAGTCAGCTATATGGGGGGGGGGGGGGGAAATGCCTTTGCTAATCTGCTCAGGAAATAAGGCGATAGAATCATATAGATAGGC
The DNA here is from genome assembly GCA_029215795.1 of Anniella stebbinsi. Taxonomy (NCBI): domain Eukaryota; kingdom Metazoa; phylum Chordata; class Lepidosauria; order Squamata; family Anniellidae; genus Anniella; species Anniella stebbinsi. The sequence continues at coordinate 56,925,477 of JARDYH010000003.1, forward strand.
ACATTCACTCTATCCCTTGACATCTCTATGGTGATCCCCTGTATGCTTTGTATTAGAAGTTAGGGTAGGAAACTACTTCGGTTTAAGACTGGAGCTGCCTATAAGTTCTGTGATGGTCTATACACATCCCATTCCCCTAACTGTATGATATTTCTGCTCTAAATTCCAGTGCAAGATACAGGGGAAGTTTTCACCTTAGAGATGCCAGTGATGCCTTGGGATCCATAAAGATGATCATGTTCCTGAACAGTCAGCCATGTTTCTCATGGGAAATGAGGGCTTTTGGCTGCAAGGAGCCATTTTTAACATTGGCCCATAGAGTGGTTAAAGTATTTTCTGCTCACCCCACCCCTGCAGAACTGATGGAGTTGGCACAACTACAGTGGCCACTATAGGTCCACCATGTGGAGTTGTGAAAAAAGAGAGTGTTGTGAATCTTATCATTCACACAGGGCCATCTTGGAGATCTAGGGGCAATTAATAGCACCCAATATTTTGATCAATGCAGACATTTTGTATAGTTTAATCCAGTTAAATAATCCACTGTTGAGGTGGCCCTATAGTTTCTTTTTCTCCTATGTCCCTCTCGACTCTTCTTTTTCATGCTGTATCCTTTTTGTCCACAACAGTTTCCTTTCTATTTCTCTTAGATTTGAAGCGGCAAGTTCCCCCTGTCTGCTATTCCTTTAATTTCCTCTCCCACTGCCAACCCTTTCATTCTCTCTCCCTCAACTTAGAACTTGGCTCCAGATCCAGACACATGAACAGAGGGGGTCCTCATTTCCACTTCCTCCAAATTAATCATTCCATTAAGCAAATCCTTTGATTACTCTACAGGCACATCCAGAGATAGCTACTATGTCTGTTTTGTGCTAGGATTTAAGCTATTCATGGAGCCTTAATTGCCTGCTTAATTTTGCTTACTACTCCATTTTCTTTCATCAGAGACTTTATTTACCAGAAGTTTTGTCCTACCTCTCTGACTCCAACTTTGAGTGAAGTCATCACAATATGTTGTAAGCACTACCGCACAACTTTAATCCAAATTTATTGATGATGTCTGTTTAGTTTCATCCATGTTGACCTTCATCAGAGATCTGCCTTGCCCCCTCCATCAAGTGCTAGTTATTTCTCAGCTTAGTTATGCAACCTTCTTCTCACTGACTTTCTCATATCAGTTGCACAGTTGCTTTCATTCAATTTTGACCATAACAAGCTTCTCCCATACATCTTGCCTTCCTCATCTTCCATATTAGGTATGTTGTGTTAGGCTGAGGACCTGGTAAAGAACTTCTTGAAGATGCTTTCAGGATTTCCATCTAGTGCTTCCCCAAGCATTTTCTTATCACTGGATTCTAACCAGAGCCAGGTTCAATAGTCTTCCAGCCAAACCTAGCACTCTTATTTAGAATTTGTCCCTTACTTTGAAACTGCACATAAAATCTCCACATGGGTAGGGAAGGCTGACAAGCTGATACCTGATATCTGCCTCAGGTTTGGCCTATTAGGAGCTCATTTTGACAAACTATTAATTTGCAAAATGACTATTCTGTGAGACGTTTCCATGTAATCCATCTTAATCTTGCATAATTCCATAAACATGGTTTACACATCAGGTAATGTAATTTGGGATGAATTGGATAAATATGTAAATTTTGATTTCTCTCAATTTCTCATTTTACCAATCTTAAATTGGTTCATACCTCTGAGAGGATTTTGTTGTTGTTGTTTGGTTTAAGTTTGCATGGGGGGGGGAGGGAACCATATACATTTTCATGCTCATTTTCTCTAATGCATGCATTTGTGTACTAAATTTTGCCTAGTCTACACATCTTTAGCAAACAACTTTCCTAATATAATGCATTTTCAATTATTTTTTTCAGGAATATATGTAATGTGTATTTTCCCTTAAAATAAGCATTTTATATACATTTTTTTTAATTGGAGAATTCTATGGCAAAATTTGGAGATGTGCAAATTTCAAAGGATAGTTGGGTTTTGGTTCAGATGTTGCTTTGAAAATGTGAACTGAACAAATTTCTCAGTCATTCCTGGTTGCAAGTGGGTTAATTACAAGTGGATTTGCCTCAGAAATTCTAAACAAGATTAGGGGGAAAGGGTAGATGTGGGGCATGGGAGGAGGACCCTTGATAGTCAGGCAGAATGTGCATCCACCTAATTTTAGGGAATCTTCCTTCTCCCTTTACCACAGCCAACCCTGTTCTGCAGGATCACTGACACCAGGGGAGGCATTTTTGAGGAGCTGGAGGAGCTACTGTGAAGAGGAGGGGCTAAGGAAGACTACTTCCATGAGCCAAGTTGCAGGCGTTTAAACCTGGATCCAAGCCTGAAACATTTTCTCTCTCTTTCTCTGTTTAGACATGAGGGCATTCTCACGCAGACAACCAAAAAAATCATACTACCACTCTCAGATCTATACTACCACTCTCAGATCTATTAGTAAGTTAGTTAGTTAGTTAGTTAGTAAGTTAGAAACGCAATATTGTTCCTCTTCCTCCTCCTCCTCCTCTGCCGCCACCACCACCCACTAACTTTCCCAAAGTGTTACACATAACAATTCTAGAAAGTGTGCTAACTTCTCCTAAACATTTAAAATGTTCAATAGTTATTACACTTTGAGGAAGAGGGAAAGGAGGCATGCCATTTGATGTGGAATACCATCCTGTGCAGCTTAACAGAAGGGGGAAAATATCATTTTAAAAGATTGCCCGAGTTTGCTATCAAGAAGAATTCAACATATTTTGCATAATTGCAGCAGCATTTTATTCTATGTGGTTTCCAAATAAGAAAGGATATTATTCACAACACTCCTTTTTCAAGTTTTAGAAATCTATTTTTAAATCATTTCCTACCTTGCATGTTGCTTTTTGAAGTAGATAGTAACTTGATTGCTTTCCCTTTTTTATATTTTTAAAAAATGAATTACATTGTACAAACCAAAACTTGCCTCTTTGCCTTTGTCGATAGTAAAAACAGCAAAGTTGTGTGTTGGGGCCACATATCAGACAAACCTTTCTTCATTTTCTGTAAGTATTCTGTTGTTGTCATAGGGTGGGATTCAGGGTTAATCATACTTAGAGTAGTCCCATTGAAATAAAGCCCCATTTATTTGAATGAGTCTACTCTGACTAAGTCTGGGTCCAACAAATATACAGGAGAAATTCAGGAAACTAAAGCAGAAAATAAGCATAAGCCTCATAAGAATAAAACTGATGGTGATTTCTTTCCTCTTCCAAAACATTGAAGTTATCCATCAACTTGTAACAATTGAAAGCAATTCAATACATCTGCTACATAGGAGAAAGATCCACACCTGTTCTTAGAAGACTAACACAGACGGTGTGGGTGATTTTCCTTCTGCCTTGCACAAAATTCTATAGCAACACATGCTCATGCTTTTTGTGTTAGTGAATCAATTCAAGTTTTGCTCATTAAAAGCCTGAATGGCTGCCAGGAACTCAAATTCTTTGAGAAATGTAGGTCGTTGTATTCTAGTGCCATTACAGAACCTTCCTGTGAAAGATAAGGTGGCTCTTATAATTGAAAGAACAGAGGTGGGTAGGTGACAAGGAAAACAAGAAATACATGTGAGGTTGGATCCAGACTTAGTCATACTTAGTCACGACTAACAAATCCCATTGATTTCAGTGGGTCTCCTCTAAGTAAGAGTAAGTTTGACTCTAACCCGTGTAGAATAAATCAGGTTGTATTTAATTTGCATTGTTCTTTCGGCTGGAGCCATTCAGATGGTAGGGAGGTATCTCCTAGAATTTAGAATATTTGACTTTCACATTTTGTTGCTGTCAAGAACAACGGAAGGGGAATTTCAGGACAATAGGTGTGTTTTAAGAAGGGAAGTAGAAATTGGCATACCCCATCCTCCAAATATTTGGTTCAGCAAGTATTGCTGTAGTTAGGTAATTTTTGGAATTATGGGGAGACCCTGCTTCATCTAGAGGCTCTCGTACAAGGGCCAGCCCTACCATTAGGTAGAGTGAGATGGCTGCCTCAAGACAGCTGATTTTGGGATCATGAAAGGGCAGCGAATCATTACGATTTAATTTATTATTATTTCATTTTTACTCCCATGGAGAGGCACAGGTGGAGTTTTCTGCCTCAGGTGCCCAGCTTTGGGTACTACACACCTTGACTAATCACCAACAATAGAACTTCCTTAATGCTGGCCACAACTTCATGTGGCACGCTACCAGACAGAAATCATCATTATGTAGTTGCAGAAGGTTTAAAAATTGCACGCCATCATCCAGGTACAAACTGTCACAAAGTCTGTAGTCACCGATTTTTTTTCTCTTTGCTTCCCTCCTCCGGCATGAATTTAGGTGCTGTTTTATTTGAATGTAGACATGCTATGCCAGTGCTGGTGAAGAATAACCCCTTTGCAAGTTTTCTAAGAACGAGCTGTGATGTTTACATTAAGGATCCACTTACTGTATCAGCCCCACCACTTTACTTCGAAGATGTCTGTCTGCGTGCTCAGTAATGAGCTTTGCCCTTTGGAAAACTAAGCAGTTAAATCTGATCCTCTTTAATGTTGACATGACTTGCGGCAACAGAACTGTCACAGTGCATTTCAATTAGGTTTGATTTCCTTACCTAAAAGGTCTTAAAAGCTAATTGCCACAGAGTGCCTTTGTCTTCCAATCGCAGAGAAAGGCATGGCTATTTGGTAGTCTGGGCAGAGGGAATGCACGGGGCTTGTGCAATTTTACTGTTGCTAGAAGTGGGGATCATATTACCTAGTACATAGAGATGATGGAAAGGACGGAGAATACCATTCCTCCAGCATTTGCCTGGGGGTATCCTCCCCATCTTTGAGAGGGCAGGAGTGGAGGCACATGGGGCTCTGTGACACACAATCTATTGGAAGGTGGAGTGTTAGCCAATATAAGGCTGCCCCACCTTCCCAGTGGCTTGTTCAGAAGTAAATAATAAGCATTAAGAATTCAATTAGAACCATGCTGGATCACACCAAGGATCCTTCCAGTTCAGCATTCTGTTCACACAGTGGCCAACCAACTACCCATAGAAAATTAACAAGCAGGACATAAATACAACAGAACCCTCCTGCCCAAGTTCCCTAGCAACTGGTGTATATAGGCATAGAACCTGTGATACTGGACCTAGCAATAATAATAATAATAATAATAATAATAATAATAATAATTTATTTCTTACCCGCCTCTCCGTCCGGATCGAGGCGGGGAACAACAACATGATAAAATACATAAAACTGATTAAAACATGACACATATTATTAAAACTGCATTAAAACATCCTAAAACATCCTAAAAACTAGTCCATCAGGACTAGTAGCCATTGATAACCGTCTCCTCCAGGGATTTGTCCAACCCCCCTTTTGTTCATCCACTACATCTTCTGGAAATGAATTCAATAATTTAACTATGCGCTGTGTGAAGAAGCATTTCCTTTTATCTGTCTTGAATCTCCGATCAATTGGCTTCATGGGATGAAGACCCTGCCTCAGTTCTACTATGATGAGAGAGGGAGAAAAATATCTTCCTATCTAGGGATGTGCATGGACCCAAAAAATCAGATCGGAAGCGGAATTGATGCCTCGGATTGGATCGGAGGCTTTCCAGTTCGGATCCGATCCGATTCCAATCTGAAAATCAGACATCCAATTTTTGGATCAGATGCCATTTTAAGTGTTTCACCATAGGCTTGCATTGGGGGAAAGAAAGCTTTTCCCCAATGCAAGCCTATGTGGAAAACATGGGGGCGTCATCACCCGACGCGCTACTGAGAGGCAGGCTGCGAAGCCTGTTTCTCAGTAGAAGGGACCAACGGGTGGCAGTGAGTGGCCCTGGCAGGTAAGTGGGGACCTCCCTCTGCCTCCTACTCCCCCCACTCATGCTCCTTACCTGCTGGCGTCCCACACTGCCATCCACTGCAGCCTGCTGCTTCAGTACTACTGAGAAACAGGCCTTGCGGCCTGTTCCACAGTAGAGCGAGGGCACGCCGAGTGATGACATCACCTGGCGCACCGGCACTCTATTTGGAACAGGCTGCAAGGCCTGTTTCTCAGTAGAAGGGACCAGCGGGTGGCAGTGGATGGCAGCGAGGAGGCAGCAGGTAAGAAGCGCTAGTGGGGGGAGGGGGGAGGAGGTCTGAGGTCCAATCCTCCAAATTTTTCCAATCTGGATCGGGTCCTTTCAGATTGGATCGGATTAGATCGGATGATCCAGATGATAGGCATTGGAATCGGATAATTTTATCTGATTCCACCTGGATCAGGTCAGAATCATGGATCGGACCCGATCCGCTGCACATCCCTATTCCTATCCACTTTCTCCATTATTTAGGTTAATCTTTAATGAGTAAATTGAGAAGTTTCTATAAATATTTGCTATCATTGCCCCAACAGATCTATAGACAATGTATGAAACCATTACACAAATGCTGTTTCACTTGGTTTAAAAGGGGACAGCATTGTCATGCCCCCCATTGGAGGAATCCTCCTGAGAGGAAGACCTAGAGCTCCCAGAAACTGAGGGAGACTAGGAGGAGTGTCAGTCTTCGGGGGTGATGGCTGAAGGTTCATCCCTATCACGGGGAGGGGATTCTGCCTCTAAGGCAGAGGCTGGCAACCCCCTGCCCCCCAAGCATGCCCCCTGACCAGTAGAGTTCCTGTAACATTGAGTGTTCACTTGCAAGGAAGAACTCCTCAGGACAAAGTGACTCCTCATGAGGATAGCTCTGACCAGAGAGCAGTAATGTATTGCAGCTGAGCCCTGGGTGGGGCAGCAGGATTTGGTGTTAAAAGCCATCAGTGTCTGCCTAGCCAGTGTTGGAGACAATACTATTTTTCCAGTTCCAGTGCCTTCTACCTTGCTTCCTGGACCTTGCCCTGTGATTGATGCTCCATGCTATTAATCCCTGGACTCTGTTTGTATGTGCTCAGTTTGCCTGCCGAGCCTGAACTCCATTTGGATGAAACCTGTGTGCTTGAACATTTGCTGGCTTCATTGCCTTGCTCAGCCCTGCACTCAGAGTCTGCTGCAGTCAAGGCAGGACAATCATGAACCAAAACAGAACATCAAAAGGACCCCATTCATTCAGAAAATTCAAAAACTAATTGACTTTGACAGATCCATGCAACTTTAACTATATCCTTACATTACAACTGTCAGTAATCCAGAGTATCCCTTAAGGAGTGAACTATATAAGACAGCAGTGGTCAACCTCATGAACAAGCAGGAATGTGTCCAGTCATTTATTGCCAATAATGAATAGAGAATATAATCAGTCAGTAACTAAGAATTGAGAATTCACAAGAACTGGCACCCCAATCCTGTGCATCACTAAGGCAGCTCTGCCTGTGCTGTTGACCTAATTTTGTTTTGTGCAGCTAGCCATAGGACTGAATCATAAGCATGTTCATGTGAGTTTAGTGTTTGCAGAGGCTTCTGAATACACAAAGTGGTGAGCTTTGCAATAATATGATATTTATTTCTACTTTTATATATGTCCCTAGTTCCCGTGACCATGTAGAGGAAATGTATGTACATGACTGCTTGAGCCTTGATGTATTTATTATATTATTATTATTATTACATTTATATTCTGCCTTTTATTCTATCCTTACATGGTCCTCCTGCTCTCCATTTTGTCCTCACAAGAACCCTGTAAGGTAGACTAGACTGAGAGTCAGTGATCCAGCGAGCTTCACGGCTGAGTGAAAATTAGAACCCAGTTCTCCTGAGTCCCTGCCCAACACTCTAACCACTATGCCACACTGGCTATCACTGATTAGTTAAAAAAAAGTGGGGGAGAATACACAGTAAAGAGTCTCCTGGTACCTTAAAGACTAATTCAATTACTGTGACATGTGTTTGTCTGGACTACAGTCCACTTTGTCAGGTGCTTGAAATGTTGTCCTCAGTTGACTGATACGCAAGAGAGAGAGAGAGAGAGAGAGAGAGAGACATGAGGGAAACATTATAAAGAATAAGAGCAAAAGGCCATGAAATGTGAGAGGTACAGTAGATCTGAAATATTTCCCAGCAAAGCCCAAGCATATGCAACAACGGAGTGGCCCATCCACAGGAGCAGTCATAGATGATAACACTTTCTTTCTAGTCCTGCTATACTTATTTGACATCTATAGTGGGAAAGAATCCCATGTCTCCAGTCAAGTCCAAATGGAATGGAATTAAATTTATCATAAATTCTATTTCAGCAATGTTCTTACTATACAAGAAACTTAAGTTATTATTTGGAGGAAGACATATGAGTTTGGGTTGCTTACTTTCACAGAGAGAAAGTAAGAGATTGTCATATTGTTTACAGTTTGGAAACCAATAAAAGTATACATTTCCTTACAAAAATCTTGTATCATCCTACATCCTGGCAATTGCCTCTAGCTTCCTTCTTCATTCTCAGAGCAGTTTTCCAGTTTTTAATCTTGTAAACTGCCTAGACACCTATTGGGCAGTAATGTAATAAATAAAATGAAATATATAGGAAATATGGAAAGATTTTTTACTGGGATGATGAAAGGCAAAGCTGAAGCAAAATGGCAAAAGAGGGCTTGTCTGGACACACCTTGAACGAACTGATCTTGTTAAATCTTATCTTTAGGTTCGAGCTATTGATTGTTGGGTCGTGAGTCATATCGTTGTGACTCCAGAAGCCTTCATCAATTCCCAGTGTGGCATCAACAAATGAGAAAACAAATTAGCTCTGGGAGGTGTCCTGGTTAATCATTGTTCTGCCTTGCTTGTATAACAGGACGATAGGAGTTAGGTGTTAACATTTATCTAATCAAGGTTTCTCTTAACTAGAACCCTCTAAGACAGGGTTGTTTAACACATGGCCCATGGGCCACCAGCCTTTTTTGAGGGCCCCACTGCCCCCGCTGCACTAGCAACTGTGATTTTGCTTTACAACAAGGTGCGTGCTCCTCGCTTGCCATGTTTAACAGCAAAATCACACCTTTTCTGCCATTACCACCACTGCTATGCTGTCAAATTTCAGCAGGGCAGCAGTGAGCATTCCACTGGCCCTGCTGAGTTCCAAGAGGGGAAGGTGTCTGGCCTCCAAGCCAGTGGAATTTGAACAACCCTGCTCTAAGAGAGAAAAACATCTTTACAATAAGCAAGTACACTAAGTAATTCAGGGATGGGCAGAAGATAGATCTACAGATGTTTTAGACTTCAACTCCCATCAAATCCTGCCAGCATGGCTAGTGGTCAGGAATGCTAGGCCTTGAAGTCCAAAACATCTGGAGATCTACTTTCTGCCCACCCCTGGAGTAATCTATCCTGTTTCTTTTTTATTTTTCTGGGAGAAACTCCCAAATATTGCGGTTTGGTTTTGATGCATCTTTGTAAGTATTCTCACACTAACATGAATGTGAATTCAATTTTATGGTCATTGTACTTAATTTGGCTTAGAAAACCCAATTTTGAATGTGTTTTAATCACGTTCAAAAACAGTATGTTTCCTCCAGGGGCCAGAAGTATGAACTTACTTACATTCTTCTGGTAACAAAATATGACATTGTAAAGTAGGTATAAGTGTTGTTTTTATTGGTGGGGACTAGGCAATTGAAAACATATTTAGGCATTCTTTATGTATATCTTTACTCATTTTTGTTTCAAAACCTATTTTCACTGGATTGAATGTATTATTCATTCAAGAGAGATCCCTCTCCTTCTTAAAATTTAAGTGCATATAATTTTTACTCAGACAGGAGCCTCAAAGCATGAAGATTATAAAAGTTTAGGGTGCAATCATATACCCGTTTAGACAGGGGGAAAGTCCTACATCTTCTTTCTGTCTAAATATGCATTGGATTGCACTTTTAGAAATGAATGTAATTGAAAGGATATTTAGAATTGTTTGGAAACATATGTCAATTGCCATATTCACATAGAACTTTGAATGAGCAGTGTGCTAGTGCATACAAGATATGAATTACAGCAGATGGGGAGACATCTATTGCACCTTGAGCCAAGTGTGAATCATCCCTTTGGGAGCACTAGCAATCTTTTGATATTTGATGTGGAGGAAGAGGGGCCAGATTCCACCAAACAAAGAGGTCAGGGGGACCTGGGCCAGGAACATCAACAAGAATAACAGCCTCATGTAGAAAAGATCATGATGAGAGGCCAGACCAGAAACTGCAAGGAGAACACGGATGGATGGATGGATGGATGGATGGATGGATGGATGATTAGATATAGATAGATAGATAGATAGATAGATAGATAGATAGATAGACAGACAGACAGACAGACAGACAGACAGACAGACAGACAGACAGATAGATGATAGATCGATCAAGGGCAGTGAAATGCTACAACCTGCCCTACACTTGCCTGTACTCCTTGAGTACGTTATTCAGTAGATGTCTGACAAGAATGTTGCTGGGTTTAATTCTTAGTTGAATGAAATTACAGCTATAGCTTGGCCACTACAAAGAAGGAAGTTCATGAGTTTGTAAATTCTAAAATGGTGGCAGAACTAATCCTAACAATATCTGGATTAACCCTGATTATTTAAATGACCAATATTCCTTCCACAGTAGCTTTTCTGCATATTCCTCTTCAGCATATGCTTATATTGTTCTATTTTTAACATTAGTTTTGTGCTTGTGAAATGGCTTGGAAGAATTTCATGAGCAGAAGGATAATGACAGATGGTGAGGGGGTGAGTAAGAATAATCCATAGCTACCAAGAGGGTATGTAATATCTATCATATGACAGTAGAGGCAGGCTGACATCCAAAACTATCATGAAATCACAAACAATCACTTTTCATAAAGTACAAGCCAACACTAGGCTGGCTTCCCGGAAGCATAACAGGAACAAAACAGGAATAATTGATGGCATGTTTCAGTTTCACTCATGGCTATGGACATCTTTGATTTGGACAATGTTTATGCTATACCAGTCTTCCCAAACATAGTACCCTCCAGATATTTTGAACTACAACTCCCGGACATCCTGACAATTGGCTATGCTAGCTGGGAATTGAGGTCCCAAACATCTAGAGGATGCTAGGTTAGGGGAAATTGCTCTGTATCCTTATTACCTTTGCAGAGAAGCTGATTCACAGCATAAGTTCCTCTGGATTTGCCCATAATTATTGCCTGATCTGCACCTGCATATAGATCACTTTATGTCTCACAGCTGACCATTATGATCTGTTTGATGTATTATTGGGTGATATACAAGTGCTCTGTTGTCTGGGTATTTGATCTGTGATGGCAGTTATCACTAGGGATGTATGAGAATTTCATTTTTGCTCACGAAACATGTGAACATACTCTGTTCAAAGCCCCAACTATGATTGCAAGCATGTTCCTGCCGAAATTATTCGTAAATTTCCAAATATGAGCTTACGTTCAATTTGTGCAAGTTTCCCTGTTCAGTTTGCACAACTTTTAATTTCTGCACATTTTCTTTGTAAACTGAATTAGCTCCAGATTACTTTAAGGAGTTGAGCAAATCCAGGGAAATGTGCTCAAATTTCACATTCAGTCCTGGTTCAATTTGCACAATTTTCCCATTCACACAGAGCAAGCAGTGATCCAAAACACAAATGGGAATCTGAGATGAGATGTGGGATGATGTTTAGAAAATCCTAGTGATCTTGAACATTGCTCATTTGCCTATCCTTGGTTCTTATTCATGCAAGTCATCAATTGATGTTCCTCGCATTGAAAGGTTAAACTGACAATACATACTGTGAGTTCACACATGCATATCTGAGTCCTGTTCATTTCAATGCATTGACTCTAAGTAAGATTAACATTGGATGCAACCCCTTGTTTCCAGCGGCTGGTGGAAACTATCCTCATGCCTGCCAAACATCTGTGCTCAGCTCCTGCTTACACTAATACCGAATATGGAGAAAAACATTAGGAGGAGAACAAGCAGCCAAAAAGAATGGATGAAACATAAATAAAAAGTACATTCATAGGATACAACCAACCACCTCTTTATTTGATCGTTTAAGCTAGTTTAAGTGTTACACTTATGATGGGGATCTATTTCACTGCTCAAAGGTGACCATCAACAGGGATAGGAAATTCACTATGTGATGGACAGGATTTGTGGACTTATATTATTAGTCTTCAATTGGTGGGTTGGGACCCATAAATGTGTCGTATTCCAACCTAAATTAGACCACAGAAGTGATGCCACCACCAGTCTTTTAAATGTCCTTTTCCTATTTAGGGTTTTATTTTAAGAGGACAAGAAAGATGGGGACAAGAGACTGAGATAAAAAAGGATAAAACTTGAGAGGAAAAATAAATATATGGCAAGGAATGAAAATTGGGTCTCATGTTACATGTGGGTTCAATGTGGGGCCTAAATGTGGTTTTACATTACCTACAAGAAAACCCAGGATCTTCTGGGTTTGATGGACTATCATTTTAGACTGCTTCTCAGTATATTAAATAGTCTACATGTAGTGTCTCTTTTATCCTTGCAACTATCTCCTTAAGTTGGCCAAGCTGAGTGATAGTGACTTGCCCAGGTATAGAATCTGGGGTATAGAATCTGTCTGGCTACACCCAACATTATTTTCACTGCACTAGAACTCACCTTCCAAGTTTTTCTTTCTGATTATTTAGAGCACATATTGAATTAGGAGTGGCACTTTAATGAAGCCTTGCGAATGTGTTGGACTACCCAATTCCCATTCTTCCTAGTCACCATGACCACTGGCCAGGTGTGTGTGTGTGATGTGTACAAACACATCTGGAGGATGTTCAGATGGGAAAGTCTACTTTAATAGATGCTACACATGGTTTGCTAGAATACCTATATCTTTCACCTAAAGAGGAGAGTAAACAAATTCTGTGTGCTACAGATTTTGATGTGTGTATTCATTCGTTGAGTCAAAATAATATTGTGTTAATGTTGCACCTGGGTCATGGAACAGAATCATTTTCATGTCCAGCTTGTTTTCACCTGCTCTTATTAATTCTATGTGGTATTGTGTGATATATTGATTGATATAACAAAACAAATTTTGCATGTATATGTCTTCCACAAGGTATGGTTATAAGGTCATGAAACCTGTGGGTTTCCTGTGGGCAGTTGGTGGGCATTGTCTGAACAAAATGCTGGACCAGATGGACACTTGGTCAGATTCAGCATGGCTCTTCTTATGTTTTTAACTTTTTTTGGTACTCTAACAGTATTATCCTGCACATATTTACTCAGAAGTAAGTCCTCCTGTGTTGAGTAGAGTCACTCCCAGCTAAATGTGTATAGGACTGCAGCCTTAGGCATTGGCTGCGATCCTTTGTAAACTTTCCCAGGAGTTAAGCTGCATTGAACTTTGTTTAAGGCTAAACATGCATGGTGCTGCATTGCACCTATGAGCTTGAGAAACAGGAGGTCCAATTGTTGGCAATTGCCTGTGCTTTCTTTCCTGAGCATATTTCATGTTTCAAATTGATGTTGTGCTAATTATATAACATCTACACGAACCACAAATAAGAGGCATTCTGCACAAGCCACTTGGCATGTGCTGTATGTCAATTGGTAACATTCAGCTCATTAGCCACAATACAGTCAGGATGTGTTTACAAAGTGAGAAGCTGCTGGAATACTTCTTTGTCCTCCAGTTGCCGCTTGCAGTTGGACCAGTCTTTATACATGTACATGAGTGTGTGATCTTAAGAAAACAGAATAATATGCAGATGTTAGATTTTGCAAGACCTTTTGCATTTACTGGATTTACTAAAATGAGTGACTACTGAGGGCACAATCCTGTGCACGTTTAGACAGAAAACAAGGCCTGTTCCTATCTTTGGAACAGAATTACCTTTGCCATATCTTGTGCAACCCCCCTCCCATAAATCTGCACCTGGGTGTCTGGGGGACCCTCTGAAACGGAGCGGCATGAGATGCAAAGGAGCTGCAGTAAGAAGGGTGAATCACCAACGCCTGCTCCCTTATGTACACAGAAATGTCTTCCAATCTCACAACTACACTTTGGATCCAATCCATAGTCTTTTCAGGTTGCTACAATACTTCTTCTAGGTATTATAACGATAATATTGCATTTCACCACAATGAGTAAGAGTGCCAAAACAAATGTTCACAGCTACATTCAAGGTGTGGAATTTCCCCATTCATTAGAATTAGTTGATAGAATTTGAATGCAGCAAAAACCTAGTGTGTAGAATTCTCAGCAGAGGAAATAGGAACATATCCTAATATTTGACCCAATTCCCAATCTTCTTCTTCTTCTTCTTCTTCTTCTTCTTCTTCTTCTTCTTCTCCTTCTTCTTCTTCTTCTGCCCTCTCATTGAACCAGTCCTATGGCATTCCCTCGCTCCAATGCTAGCTTTTGCTGATCATTCAAGCAAGCTGTTTTTAGCCGTTCTCTTCAAAGATTTTATTGGATATTTTACTTTATTTGGGCCAATGTACACATTCAGATTATGGGAATTTACAGATGCATGCAGCTAAAATAAGTTTATGACATTTTGTTAGAGAATATTAATGAGGAACATATCCAATGAAAAAGGCAAGTGTGTCAGAGTGTGAGAACTGGACATAGGAAGCCCAAGAGGGGGGTATGAAGGCAATACTCCTAATTTTGGCCCCTAATAATTCATACTCTGCGATACACTGCTTTTGAAGCTGGAGTTTTGATTTAGAACTTAGCTAAAATTTCTCAGAAGACATTTTTTCTGAAAGAAAATGAAAGGGTTCCAGCCTTAAACGTGCCCTATGAAAAATTATGAAAGAATGGATGAATGAACACAAACGCATTTCTCAGATTTTTCTTTTTCCACCCCTCTAGAAAAGGCATTTTGCAGAAATTTCTCCAAATTTTCTCCACCCTTTTTTGGGGGGGAGCTGCCATTTGCCCACCAACCCATCCCCAAGCCAGAATGTCCTGACACAACTCTAGGTTTGGGAAATTTTAGAAGGTGAGAAATGGCAGCCAGGCCATCGCTGCTGTCACTTGCAGTAGCAGGCAAAATAAACAAAAACAAAAGCTTAGGAAACAAAGGGAGAAGCTGTGTTACTGCCACCACTAATGGCGACACACACACACACACACACACACGTGGACCGTTTGAGAATTTCTCCTCCCCCTAGAAAAATTCAGAGCCTATCTACACTACTGCTTTGAAACGGTTCAAAATGGTTTAAAACGGTTTTGAGAACTGTTGGGGCCCAGGACACACACCATATACAGTTTTCAAAATGTTCTCAAAGTGTAATATCCTGTGTGTGTAGATAGGCTGTCAGTGAAATCCTTTTGACCTCGTATAAAGAGGAGAATTTTGAGAGGCCATTTTTGCCAAGCTCTAGTTTGATTTAGTCATCATGACAAATAGCCTTTGAGAGCACAACCCTAGAGGTTGTGCTCCTGATAGAGAGTTCTGAATTTGTAGCCCTCTGTCTATCCTATCATGCCCTGCTGGCCAGAGGTGATTTTGCCTCCATTATTCCATTTAAAATGCAAAAAGCAGCCAAATGGGCCTCTGAACCTGTCTAGCTGACTTACTTTTTGGTGGGCAAGGAGGAGGCTAGAGAGGCAATAGGAGATGGAGATGTGCAACCCAGCCTTTCTCCTCCCCTCCCCTCCCCACCCACCAACACTCCACCATTTGCTCCATCTCCAGCTTCTCTTATGAGATCTCAAGGGGGAAAGTCCTGTAATTCCCAGCTCTAGAATGCTGGGAGTTGTAGAACTTTTTTCTTTCTAAATATGCATAGGATTGCACCCTTTTAAAGCCATGTCAACTAGTATTAATTGGACTTACTGACTTATACTATGGCTGTAAAGTCCAATTAATAATGTCTTGTGTGAAGAAATACATCCTTTTGTCTGCCCTGAATCTATATGTTCTCCTTGCCTATATCTGATAGGGTGGCCACTTATGAATTGCCAAGAAAGACGACAAAAGAGGCCAGAGATTTGCATAAAATTGCATGTGCTTATTTGTATGGATGGATGCAGATTTAGAAATAATTATTATATTTTAAATAGAAATACAGTTCAATGCGCCCATAGTGTGGAAGTCTATGACCGGATGACCTCCATGTCGGCCTGCTTAGCCTGTTGGCAAAGTAATAACGCTTGATGGGCAAGAATTCTTACAATTCTTTATCTTTAAACTGGACTTGGACAGGGAAGCCCTTCAAACGAAGCCTTCTTTGAATAGAAGACTGGCAGCCTTTGAAATAGAGGACTGGTCCTCTGTAAAAGAGGATACATGGACACCCTAACACCATCAAGGACGGCGTGCTTTCTCCAGACCTTCCCCTCTCCATTCCCTGCACATTCTAGTTCCGATAAACTGCAGAAGCAGCAGGCACCTGAGGTGCCTCCCAAAGGAGCCCATCTCAGCAGTTCTGGGACCAGTTATGCAGGCAGTGACTTTACAGGGACTGAATGGGAATAGCTCTCTATTTCTCTGTTGGCTTAGAAACCAGTGGGTGATTAGAGTGACTCACACGCTGGTGAGAAAAATGAGACAATCAGCGTCTCGCACATGGACACGGAAACATCGGCCACATCTGAAAAAAGTAGAGAAGCCAGGAAATTATTCAAGGTACAATGCCGTCTTTCTTTTCTTTTCTTTTTCGATGACGCAGAACAAATGTCTGTTAAGCAGGAATGAGATTTGCAGTGTGTGCAAACTGGGGCTTCTTAGTGTTTTGAAACATGGTCTTAACAATGATATTATGCATTCTTTGGGTTTATATTTACATGCTAATCCACTTTTTGAACGGTTAGATTACCAAATAGCTTGATTGTGTTATCTTACTAAGCTAAATGACAACAGTGTACAAGTGCTCAATCTGAATTAACAATACCGATTATAGTTACATCTTTTACAAGCAGGAAACAGTCATTGAAAAAGCAAGTTACCTTCCAGTTTTTAACCATTTCAGCCAAATGAAAGTTCACATCAAACAAAAGCATCATATTTTTGACACTTGATCCAACAAGACTTATTAGTTTCAGGGGGATTTATTTCCAAGCTTACCTTTAAGTAGTTTTTGATAAAATGTCATGTAATGCTACATTTTAGCAATGGTGAAGAAGACTGCAAAATATTCAAAGGTGCTGCTTTTCATTTGCCAGACATCTTATTTAATAAAGGCAGAATTGTGTGGGTTGTGGTCAGGGGGTTCATAATAAGAAAGAATATTAATTTGTTGACAGAAAATGTTGAAATTTGACTTTTGCTCCACTGGTCAAACTGATCAGGCCCTCAAAGCTTTTTTTCATCTTGACCCTTTATGTTCTACCAAATACTAATCAAGGACAAAGGTTCTTCAGCTAAGATATAGAGATATTCCACACTTTAATATTGTATTTTGCATTTTGGATTTTGTATGCAATTTTCAGGCTACGTCTGATCACATACACTCCACAACTGTACTAGGCTCTACTTTATTAGAGTGGTGTAGTGGTTAGAGCAGCCACCTCCAGCTTGGTGTCCTCCAGATCTGATGGGCTACAACTCTCATCATTTTGTAGCCAGCATGACCAATTGCAGGCTAACACACCTGGAAGACTCCAGGTTGGAGAAGGCTAGCTTAGAATGTTGGACCAGAGAGACCCAGCTTCAAATCCTCACCCAGCCATGAAGCTCACTGTGTGACTTTAGGCCAGTTACCCTGCTAGGCTCACCTATCCCGTGGTTTACTGTGAAGATAAAAAGGGGAGACTAGTGGAGGGCTGGTGGCTCTGATTTCGGTGAGGCTGTAAATCCATTCTGGGTTTCAGTCAGAACCAGCAGACTGCTAAAGGAGGTATCCAACTGTTTGGGAGTTGTTTGGGGCTTCAATAGCTCCTTTAGAGTTCTGGCTGGTTCTGACTGAAACCCAGAATGGATTCACTGCCCACTGAATTCGAAGCTACCAGTCTCCACTGGGAAGAACTGTGGACAATGTCTTGAAGGAAAAACTGGCCATAAATGTAATAATTTAAAAGAAAATACATCTGGCCCCTGGTCATGATCTGGGCTAGCCCTAGAGCTAGCCCAAGCCACAACTAGTCTCTTCCGGCAGGCATGCCCAGATGAATTTTAAACCTAAGAATATTATTATTATTATTTATTATTATTATTATTATTATTATTATTATTATATTTATTTATATCCTGCCTTTTTCCCAATAATGGGATTCAAGGCAGCTTACAAATTAAAACATGTACAGTTAAAACAAATAGCAATATACAAAAATTAAAAATATAATTAAACATAGTACAATTTAAAAATATTTAAAACATTTAAAAACATTTTAAATACACATAATTTAAAAATCCAAACTATAAGCAGTACATCCACAAAGGTCTGAACTACTCCCCATAGGCCTGCTGAAACAGAAAAAAATTAGCCCGCTTCCAAAAGCACACCAAGAAGGGAGCCAGTCTAGCTTCCCTGGGAAGAATTTTAAGATGTCCTGATTTTTTTAAAATATTGTATTGGTTTTATATGCTCTTTTAATTAGTTTTATGCATTTGATTCATATTGTATTATTGTACTAATATTGCTCCCCACCTCAATCCAAAGGGAGAAGTTGGAAAGAAAGAAAGAAAGAAAGAAAGAAAACGAAAGAAAGAAAGAAAGATAGAAAGATAGAAAGAAAGATTGTTATGATTATCTCTTTCTCGCTTGTGGCGGTTTTTCTGGTGGACATTATGGGCTTTGCCAAGTCATGCTGTCTTTTATTGATTCAGGAATTTCCTGACAATTGAGCATGTTTTAATTCTGACTGCTTTCTGGATGTTGGTGTGGATGATGATGATGATGATGATGATTGAATACAGAATTCGGTCACTCTTGATCTAGTTTGTAACTTAGTTATTGTTTCACTCAAATAAATCTTAGACAGCTCAGATAGATTTGACAGCCAGGAGTGCCTACTATCAGCTTCGGCTGATAAACCAGCTGTGCCCCTTTCTAGAGTTAGAAGACATAAAGACAGTAGTGCACACACTGGTAACTTCAAGACTCGATTTCTGCAATGTGCTGTACATAGGGCTACCTCTGTGCCTAGTCCAGAAACTTCATCTAGTTCAAAACATGGCAGCCAGGTTGGCCACTAGTGGTTGTGCTACTGATAGAGAGTTCTGAATTTGTAGCCCTCTGTCTATCCTATCATGCCCTGCTGGCCAGAGGTGATTTTGCCTCTGGCCAAAAAAACACAAGCTCCCATAATGGCTTACAATTATGTTAGTGTCTTAATAATGGAATATGTGGATTCATGTCTATTTCTGCTTCTAGAGGAAGGGTTTTCTCCTCTAGAGCAAGGAAGAAAAGTGACATATGGCCATCAGATCCCTGCTGGATTAGACTAGAAGTCTATGGATGTGCAAAACAGTCATTGGAGTTCTCCAGATCCCACTTCTGGGCTCTTTCCATGTCATGGCCCTATCAGACTGCAATCTTTGGGTTTTTCTTTTTTCGTGAAAATGTGTACATAGTTTTGTGTGTATTTTTCCAAATGTAGGCATTGTGCACATCTTTGAAATGTATGCCTTATTAATTAAAAATGATTGTCTGCGTTTTTTAAAATGACAGATGTGCATGTTTCAAAATTGTGCATTTTTCATGCACATTTTTCAAATGCATGCATGCCATTGAGCACATTTTTTTGTCCACAAGTTGCAATTTTGGAAATGTAAAGACTTCGACCATGGGTTGTGTTCAAATTAGGGATGTGCATTGTATCAGATCCAATGTCCAATTCCGAAGTGAATCGAGAGAAATTGGACATCCGATACCCAATACCTTTCTTTTCAATGACAATGGTAGTGGGGAGAAATTTTGGGACATTCAGGGGAAAGTCAACTGGCTTTCAGGTGAGGGCGTTTAGAAAATGTACAATTGTGTAGTGATTTCAGGGTTTTTTTGTTTTTTGTTTTTTAAACCTTATTTAAATGTAAGAGGAACTAGGAATCCCAAGGATGACTGCCACTGCACATTTTCAAAATGGGGGCAAAATGCCTTTGAGGATGAATGTACATGATGACATACCATTATGTCCAGGGGTATGCAAGGGGAAAGGTGGCTGTTTCCATGGTCTGCCTAGTCTTCAGAAGTGGTTCCATTCTCCTGAAAGATCCAAACTATCAGCTGGGCTGGATGTTCAGTCCAGGTCTAATGTTAAATGATTAGTTTTATTTATTTCAGCTAGAGCAGTTTTTGCATGGCATGGGTCCCATTCTTTTTATCTAAGCATGCATTTATTTATGGGCTGCTTTTTAAAGTTACCTCTTCCAAGGCAGCTCATAACATATAAGAAAACAGAAAATTACAACCATAAAATCATAATGTGTAAAATGCAACATATCTAAAAATGTATATTATAACAGCAGCAGCAGCTAAAATAGTATCAGCAGAATAAAATGGCCCTGAGATCATTCAAAAGCTGGCCTTTTTTCTTTCTTTTTTAAAAGGTCTTTATGGTTATCCGAATAATCAATAGAGAAGCCATGATTTCAATGGCACTATTCAGCAAATTGCAAGGAGACTGACTCATAATGGTTTCCATATACTAACACTTTCTGAGATAGAGGCCTACATTTTCATAGCTAGAAAGAATTAGATGTTGCTGGTGAGAAAAGCTAACTTGCTAATTTGGCAGATAAATGGAAAGATCAATACATTTGATTAAATATTATGATTTCTTTTTTTAAAAAAACACATGCTACCCGATAAAATTATATCCCCCCTCTGTAAACCCTGTAATGTTTTAATAGGCAATCTAATTTCCTGGGAATCTTTAGTCTATTCTGGCTGAGGTAGGGTCAGGGGTATTACAATGCAATGTAAATAACAGTAGTGGAAAGCTTAATTTTTTTATTCTCACAAGGTACAAGAGGATTTAGTATCTGAAAAAATGTTGCATACAGATTAAAACTTATTTAGTAACAAACACCGCTACTACTCATTATAATTTAAAAGTCAGTAACAACAGGCATGGTATTTGAAAGTTACAAGAGATCGTTGTGTGTAGCCTGCCAGGTTAATAAATTAACAAGAAAAGGAGCATCAAGGTCAGAAGACATGAGTTGATTGTTACCAAATGCAGCTAGATGAGATTGCTTGCAGTTACTGTGAACTGGAGCATGATGGAGAACAGAAATAGCAAAGGGCCTTGATGGACATCAAAGAGGTTTTTGTAAAATGCAGGATACGGTGCATCATTAGGGTCTAGTTTGCACCAGAACTAGGCCTTAGAATCATAACCTGCTTTTAGTACTTGGACTGAATCTCAGAATATAAGAAGTCATAATAAAGAAAAGGGCTTCTGAGTCTATACAGTGCGTCTGTATAGGCTTGCCACCCAAATAAGCGTGATATCCATCCATACATTTAAGATTAAGGAGTGGGAAAAGTCCTAAGACAAGTTTCATGGTTTATCAGAAAAGTTGAACTTCATAGCACATCCCAACAGATGTGATGAATTTTCATGCGGTTCATTTTTCAGTGTGAAATGTGACCTGTATGGGATGTGCAGTGCTCACCAAAGGAGCAGCATCTCCAATGATAATCAATGCCAATTAATTTTTTTATTGTTTTCAAACAAAGATAAAACACAAACAATACACCATACAACATTAAGATGGACTTCCGAATTTCTCCAACATACAAAAATGTCTATGTTTTCTTAATGCTTTATCAAAATAAGCCTAATAAAAAAGAAACAAAATAGTGAGTGAATTTCCCAACTTCCTAGTCTTTATCAATTGTTTTTCTTCCAATTTAATCGCAGAATCCATGTGCAAATATATCCTTCCCTTCTCTCTCTTTTAAAAAAACTATCAGAGGTTTCCATTCCATCTTTGGCTTATTTTCAGCTACTCCACCCAACAGTTTTACTTGCCAACATAAGAACCTATGAAAAGTCCTGCTGGGTCAGAGAATAGTCCTGCATTATGATCTCACAGTGACCAATCAGATTCCTGTGGGAAGCCAACAAGCAGGGCTTGAGTGCAATGGCATCCTCCCACTTGTGTTTTCCAGCAACCAATGTCCGAAGACAACATGCTAGGAATAGTTAGCCATCATGACGAGTAGCCACTTGATAGCTTCATGCTCTGTGAAAATGTCTAATCCCCTTTCAAAACTGTCCAAGTTGGTGGACATCTCTATTTCTTGTGGTAGCAATTTCCACAGTTTAACTATGAACTGTGTGAAGAAGTACTTCCTTTTATCTGTCCTTAATCTCCCATGATTCAGCTTCACGGGGTGACCCTGGCTTCTAGCCCTATCCACTTCCTCCACACCATGCATAGTTTTATACTCCGGTATCATATGTCCCCTCACCAGCCTTGTTTTCTAAGTACAAAGCCTCAAACATTGTCAACTTTCCTCATGGCGCAGTTGCTCCAGCCCCTTGATTGTTTTACAGTATCCTTATTGAGGTGTGGTGAAAACCGTAGAGAGTATTCTGTGCTTGCAGCGTACATTTCTATAAAGGCATTACGATATTTCCAGTTTTATTTTTGATTCCTTTTCTAATGACCCCAAGATGGAATATGCCTTTTTCACAGCAGCTGGGTCAATCCTTTCATCAAGCTACCCATCACAACTCCATGATCCCTTCCCTGATTAGTCACCACTAGGGATGCTGGAGAAATTTGAGAAGGGCTAAAATGAGTTCGGATTTCTAAGAATCCATCCTGTGGAATCCGCTGCCTACCAGCCTCCCCAGACCACCCAGAGACCCCAGACTTCCATGTTGTTTGTTTCTTTACTTTCCCAAAATTTATGCAACTTTATTCGCAGGAAAATATGCAAGTTTCTCCTGAGACATATGCCATGCTGGAAAATATATGTGGGGAAAAGTTGAATGGAAAGGGGGACAATACGCTAACTGTTCCGTACTAACATACATCATGTATATTGTTGTGAACTTCCTTACGGAATTATTTACATATTTTTCCACTTGATGGGGGGAAATCGAATCTGTGGACACTGGAAGGAACTACACCACACAATTCACGAAACACACATTGGATGGCTTTCACAAAATCTGGATATCTTTAGTCACTGCTAGATCAGCCCTCCTCAGTGTATGTGTAAATTTAGGAATTTTTGTCCTAATGTACATCACCTGCTTGTACTGAACCACATTTTCCATTTTGATGTACATTCCTCCATTTATTCTACTCTCTGATCTTTGTTCTCTAACCAATTGCCAGTCCATCAGAGGATCTGTCCTTTTGTCCCATGATGGCTACATTTGCCTGGGAGTCTTTGGAGAGTGATTTTGCCAAACACAATGTCTGCTGGGTTTATGGTGCTCCAGGAGGTTTTTTTTTAAAAAAAACTTTGCCCCATCCATTATTTTGCCTGCATCCAGGATTGGGGGAGGGGGGGTTAAAAAGGAGAAAAAAAGTAAATTGACTTGTATAGATACTTATAAAAAAACAAAAACCCAGTAATAGCATGATGGCATAGACCCACATGCTCCATGATTCACCACCTGATGCATTTTTGTCCAGTGCACTATGTTCTCATGCATGTGTCATGACATCCCAAAGAAGATGCTGGAACATTAGACAAAATATGGTTTGAAATACTGGAAATATACTTATTCTGAAGTGGACATGTAGTTCCAATCCAGAGCCACAACATGAAAAATGAAAGACGAGCATTTTATCTGGGGCTCTTTTGACACTTTGCATCCCCTGAATACTTCGCATCCTCAAATATAGTCCATTTCATATCCAGAACTGAACCTCATAAAAATTCCACACAGTCCTAGCTATGATTAAAAAGCTGAAGGAGACATTTTTAATGGGGAAGGAGATGTGAACCCCTGGTATTTAGGAATGAATCATGGGAGTGCTTGCTATTAACAGTATTGTAGAAACTTGATGCTCCAATCAAATCCTAACAGGTTGCCTGCCAAATGGATCTAACAAAACCTCATTTTCCTTCAGACACTGCAAAAATTGATCAAGGAAATAGAAACTATTGTTGAAGCAAAACAGGTGTTTCGGGTGACTTTCTTAAGAATAACCAAGGAGAAAACGAGAGAGAACACATCACATTTTAGATGTATCCAGAAAGAAAAAAAATATCTATTACAGAGGTCCAAAAGCAACCCTTTCCTGCTTTAAAAAAAGCCTAGTTTTTCATTCACTTTCTTATCTGCATAGTTCATACAGCAATGCAGACAGAGGAGCAAGTACTAAGTAAACAACTACAACTGGAATGTACTTAATTAGTTAATGTTTGCACATGGTTTTCAGCCTCTAAGCCCTATATAAAGTTTATCCAAGTCTGTAATTTATTATGTTGAACAAAAGTAGGATCATGAAAGTAAACAGTCGTGACCACAATCTTGAAGAAGATAAGAGAGCGATTCTACAGTCCCTGGGTGAGCATCCCAAGGACTGTAGAGAGTTCAGATTCCCCGTCTCCCCGACTGAAAACAGTGTTCCAACCTCAGAAGGGGGGGACAGAAATCCGCCCCCTCCTCCTTGCAGCTGGCACAGAGAAAACCATGCCAACTGCTTCTACAAGGTCAAAAACCAACCTCAGAGAGCGGCGAAAGGAGGTAGGGAGAGGAGGAGACTGGAGGGGCCAGGTTACTACTTATTCTGAGCCTCCCCTGCATCCTTCCCTCCCCCTCCAAAGCACCCTCACAAGATGGGCTTTTGAGCCCATCTAGCGACAAATCAAAGAGCAAACCGTGGGGAAGTCTCTGCTGCTCCTCCCACTCTACTGGCTCCAGCCTGGCAGGGCATAGGAATCTCAGAAACGCCTGGATTCAGGGGCTTCCGAGCAATGGGGGTGCAATCAATAGGACTGCAGCCTAAATGTAATTTCCTTTGAAACTTTTTTTTATTGGTAGAAAGGTGGGGTACAAATCAAATAAATTAAATACATCAGCGGGCTTATTTAGCATATATTCAAGCTTTAATTGGGTTAAGGCTAAGGCAATCCCTCTGATTTCTTCAGCTCACCCTGTTTGTTTGATGACTGATCTTGAGAGAATGTACACGTTTTGGGAAAGGTGAGCTGAATTACCTCACTGTTAAACCACATATTAAGCAGGTTAGTTGCCTTTATCTTGACCAATGTACCACTGTAAGACATTGTCCATTCAGGAAGTATAATTATTATTTAGCAACATCATCAGGTATTGTAAATTGTTACTGAACATGTTAGGTCTACAGGAGTACCTGATAAAGATAGGGTGACCAACTGTCAGGATTTCCCCAGATTTGTCCTGGTTTTTGTTCTATTCTGGATGCCAGGGGGGATTTTCTGTGATTTTCTATATTGTCCTGGAAAGACACACTTTCCCCTTTAAGGCCGCCATTAGCATTTTGGGAGGGAATGATGTGCTTTCTGGAGGCGCATCATTTCCCTTCCACTGCTCCAATCAGGACCTTAAATGGGAAAGTGTGTCATTCCCGGAGATTATAGAAAAGGCCCTGATTGGAGTAGTGGGGGGGCAGAAATGACACACTTTCCCCTCCTCCACTCCAATTGGGGCCTTTAAGGTGGCGGGGTGGGAAATGACGCTTTTTCCAGAGGCCCTGAAAAGTCACTTTCCTGCCCTGCCCACAGGTTGTCCTCTTTTTTGGTTTCCCAAATATGGTCACCCTAGATAAAGATTTTATAGACTCAAAACAAAAATACACGGTAGTTCCCTAGACATAAGTGATCTAGTTGTTTTGAAATCCTGACTGACTGTTAACAATTATAAGCCACTTGGCACAATTATACCTCTTGTTGTTATAAATTCTGTAACTAACTGGCCTAGTGCTGTGTTGTAGGGTACCTCTAGACTGACACTTTTCGTTGAGTTGGGTTGCATGTCGCTGCCACCAGTGTGAAGCCATCCAAGTGTAAAGGGGCTTTGCTCCACACTAAAAAAGTCGGGCATTTACCCCAACTTTTTTAGACCAGAGCAGGCTGGCCAGGGAAGAGGGTGGCCATAATCTCACTGCACCAGCTCCGCAGTCCTCCCCCCACCCCATTTTTTAAAAAAGCCACTTATTTTAGAGTAGAGGAGTCGATGCTCCCTGCCACCCCTCCAGCTGCTGCCGGGCAGCCGCGCATGCAGCAGCAGCAACGCCAGGATACGCCGCCCTGGTGCTTTCCTATGTAGATCACCAGAAGAAGTGTCACTGCTAGAGTGTTTGTATTATTATTATACTGAGTCAGACCATAGATGCATCTAGCCTAGTATTGTCGACACTGATTGGCAGTGGCTCTTCAGGGTTTCAGGCAGGATTCTTCCCTTGCCCTATCTGGAGTAGCTGGAGATCGAACCTGGGACCTGCTGCGTGCAAAAGCAGGTGCTCTATCACACTGAGTTATGGCCCCTCTTTAAGGTGTCTTTAAGGTGGCACAATACATTTCATTGATTTGCTATAACAGACTAACATGACTTTCTGTCTGGAAATCTAACTTTCGGAGTTATAGAAGAGGCTATGATTGACAATGTCATTTTAATTTTACTTATCTATGTAAGTGCTAAAAATATAGTTCTGTCTTAGAAGAGGTTTGTTTTGCTTTGTCATATAGGTTTAATCATGTCTGGAAGTCCTACATGAATGTCTACAGCAGGCAACCTGAATGATGCTGGCAAAACCTTAGGATCGTAAATGTATACATGTAGGTAGGCAGCTTTCCCCATGATCTGGAATCCTGTGTTGGCTTGTTGATTTATCAAAGCATGATCAGCCAAAAAGAACTGTGCAGGCTTTCGAGATTTCCAGATCTCTTCATTGGAAAAGATGTTATAACATGTAGGTTGGCTGGGAGTGGGCTGGGGATGGGCAGAAGGCAGGGGAGAAAAAGAGTGACTGGATAGGTGAAGTTACATTTTCTGCAAGTTCATTCTAGTTCCAAAATGTCACGGGGGGGGGGGGAGTCTGCAGGTATTCAAATTAAGCTCAGCGGGTGTTGTGATGGTTACAGGATGCTCCTGATGCCCCAGATTATGATGGGAAGAAGAAGAGGAGAGTATTAGATCCTTTGGTGGAGGGATATAAAGTCCAAGTATTCTCAGAAATGTTTTCCATCCCTGTCGAAGCACATTCTGGCTCCCTTTGCCAGTGCATCACAGAGAGAAATTAGGCAGTTTTAATGAAACAGGAGATAACGTTAGATTTGCTGGTTTCCAGTCAAGCTATTAAAATGTGGGCAGTTCAAACCAGGTAGGACATTTACCATCTAGAGTGGTGAAATGTTGATAGTTTGCTGCTTCGTATGACATGCCAGTGACCTGTCAGCCATGGAAGACCACATATTTGTGGCTCTCCATGGCTGCCATAATGCCTGTAGGCAGCTCACCACATGTTCTGACCCTGTTGCCAGTATCAGCAACCATCATGAATAAATGAAAGGTGCCTGGGATCTGTTGACAGTCTTTGGTGCTATATGGGAGGAAACATCCCATCTGCTCTCGGCTAAGAACTGTTTTAAACAGAGTCTGATACTGGTGCTCTGCTGTTTTTGCAGAGCAGCCAATGAGGATTTCAAGGTCATGCTGTGAAAATTAAAATGTGGATTTAAATTTCCAAATGAGCGGCTCTGAGCTGCCAAACCCAGTATTTGTATTAGATGCCACATGGATCTGCCCACAAACTGCAACTGCTGGATAACCTCCTTTCGTTTCAGTAGTGTTCGGGTAATGTCCTTGCATGTGTTCCAAAGACTGCAGAAGGCTTTTGCAGCAAAAGCTAAGATTTCACTGGTACAAACTTGCTGTTCATAAACTGCTCCTAATACCCAGGCAACACACAAAGAATGACAAGCCGGAAGGTAAAATTGGGCTCAGCACCTTTGGATTTTTTTTGTCATTATGTTTTTTTTCTGCTTCCATGGTAGATAATTCTTGTCAATTATTTCATGGTGTTTAAAGGGGGACCAACATCACACAATAAGAGTTGGAGCCTTTTAAACTGACTTTGAAATATCTCTCAGCTGTTTCCTACCATTTTATGTTCAAATAGTTTGCAACTCCCTGGGGAAAATGTGGAATCAAAGCAAGGAGGGATCTGAACAAACTTTTCAAAGTCGAGGAGAAATGATTGTTAAAACCTAGTATTTAACTGGAACATGCACAACTTTCTACTGCCCCCCGAGTGGTAAAACCAGCTAAACCGATTCAAGGCCTTTGAAAAAAAAAAATATGAATTTCAGACCTGTGATGAACTTCTTTCTAGCTATTTCTTTAGATGTGTACTTGATGAGCACCAACATCACCAACAGTCCTGTTCCTTTCCTGCCTTTTTGCCTCTCAATCCCTCACCATAGAGGGGCTCATGAATAATGCAAATGTGGCTCATGCATAACGAATCTCCCCTCTAAAAGTTGCATGCGGTGTGGCCCTGGCCCTCCCTCGAGTACCCCAATTGGCCTCATTCCCTTTCCCCTCCCCATTAACAACAACAGCCTAACCATGCAGCTGGGCTGGGTCCAGCGTTCACAACACACTGATTTGCTGAGCAGGACTGTCCATCATCCCACTAGTGGAGGGGCTGCCCTGGATGTTTTGCACGGAGGAAATTAATTGCTATTAAAGCTTGGGCTTTGAACTTCTTTGAAATTTCAACATTTTCTGCACATCTACACTGCTCGAGCTTCAGTTTAAAACAAAAATGAGCAAAATTGGCCTGGTAGATCTCAAGTAATAAGCCTTACATTATCGTATTCTTATATAAGATACTTATTCACAATGAGATCCCATCACATTAATAGCCTGAAGCAAAGAAACCTGGAAACTGTCGCTAACAGTTGCAGTAGCTAGATTAATAAATTGCACTGGGAAATTGTGTCCCCTAGAGTGAACTACCTTTCTCCCCTTTAGGCTTTCTAAGTCACACCTGCCAGCACGTATAACACATGCAGAACTGTATTCCCCTTAGGGAGCCAGTGCCATAAATGATAAACAGTGCAGATCAGCAAGGAGTAATATGATTAATTAGTGTTGCTTGACTTTGGATGGTTCAACACTTCCTTTGACAAAGGTGCCAACAATATTCAAAGAATGATTAAGGTGTTTGTGATCTGCTACTGTTTCATTAAACTTAATACCCGAGATGTAAATGGAATTTGGAATCACAATAACAATACTAGGGGATAGACATTGCAAGGTTTGTGGGACAGATCCTGCTCATCAAGGTTTTCCTCACCCACCTGCCATGTGACACAGGGTAATTGTTCCAGAAGAAAATATTATATATGGCCTGACATTGGCCATTATTAATGCTGAGATGAGCCAGATTAGTGGGATGTAATCTGTTGTTCATTTTACAAAGTAGGATGGGTTCTTACAATGGCATGAATGGTGCATATATCATCTAAGAAAACACATCATTGTAGCTAGACTTTCTTGTCATGCAACATATAGAATTTTGTAGAGCTCTTTATTGGGAACTACTTGGTTAAGGGAGTGATGGGGAGGTAAAAGCTGATGAATGAGTAGCCAGCAAGGTTTCTTTAGTGTCTGGGCCAGTAGATGCTGGTAGCTCCAGTTTTGGAGGGGCAGTGATTCCATTCTGAGTTTCAATTAGAGCCAGCAAGACCTGTAAAGGTGCTATCCAAGGTGTTGAATCCATTCTGGGGATAGGGTGAAGCACCTTGGATGCCACCTTTAGAGTTCAACACCCCTCCAAAACTGGAGCCACCAGCCTTCACTGGTCAGGGCTGAGCCACAGAACCTGGTTAGAATCTCAGTGTTCAGTTCAGGAAGTCACAGTATGAAGTGGTAATAAAGCTATGCATCTGAGCCTGTTCAGAGTAAGTTCTACACTTATGGAAATAAGCCCATGAAACCGTATCTTCGCTCTGTTGCTTTATCCCAAAATAAGTGAAATGGTAACCAGAAATACACCTTGGCTTATCATCCTGCAACTTTCACTCCAAATGATGCCTGGATGACTTATTCCTAGGTAGAAACTTTAGGACTGAAGCCAGAGAATTTAGGCAAAAGTTTCATGACCTCACCGTGAACTTAAGGCTATGAGAAGAGGTGATGTTAACACTCTTTAAACTCACAACCTGGAAGCTTCCCCACCCCAGGTCTGTCTGATGCTTGTTCTTTATTTAAAATGCAAATTGACTTCACACATTGCCATCTTGGGAAAAACCATTTACACAATTCACGGAGGTCATTCATTAGCAGGGAACTGCATGTGCCTAGCAAGATTAGCATTTGCCTGTCTGGGGTTTGTTTTGCAGACTCTGCAAATGGATGTCAACAAGGTGAATATCACGTTGCTTCGGATTTTCCGCCAGGGAGTGGCTGCAGCTTTAGGATTGCTACCACAGCAAGTGCACATCAACAGACTCATTGTAAGTGACAAGCCTTCTGTGTAACCATTTTGATTGCTCTGCTTTCACCCTCTGGGAATAAAAACCAGAAGTGCTTAATAAAAAGACTCCCCATAATGGCTGAATGCAGTAGTGATAACCTCTGGCCACCGAAGTGCTTCGTTGTAGCTCCTTCTTGTAGAGCAGGGGGGTTGGGGGTGGGAAGGACAACTTGTGGCCACCAGATATTGTTGGACTGCAAATCCCATCATCCCCCACCATTGGATATGTTGGCTAGGATGGATGGAAGTTGTAGTCCAACAACATCTGAGAGCCATATGTTGCCTTCCTCTGTTGTAGAGTCCCAGTTTTCATATATAAATGGATGCATGAGTATGAAACTACAAGGGCAAAATCTTCCAGTGTTGTCTTTCATACCAAAATAATCTCAGAACCTAGTGATGATACTGTCAGTTTGGAGTCAAGGATGAAGTCACAGGAAAAAACTGCACATGGCCATCCACCTTTCATTTTTGTCCTGGGTTGGCATTATATATGATGAACACAGGTTTCATGTAAGCCATTCCATTGACCATTCTAGATGTGGGTCCAGATGTGGGTCCACAACACTTTTACCATGAGCAACCTACTATCTGAGTTGAAAAAGCTCCCTGCTAATGGTCATAGCAATCTGGTTGATACTGAATCAGAGTATTGGTCTAGCTAGCTCAGTATTGTCTGCCCCAAGAGGAGGCAACTTGGTACCCTGCAATTGTTTTAGAATGGAACTCCCATAAGTCACATCCAGCATGGCTGGTGTTCAAAGACTATCGAAGCGGTACTCCCAAGCATCTGGAGGATACTAGGATCCCTACCCTCTGGTCTAGACTGACTGGCAGGAGCTCTCCAGGTTTTCAGAGAGGTGTCTCTGATGTAGGAATCTATGGATTTCGTTAAATCTGTTCCATCTGCGTTTAACAGATTGTCGGCCAACATTTCTTCCATCATCCACTAATTGATGGAAATGGATTTTTTTTAACAAGAATTTTGCTCCTGTTTAGAAATGTGCATTAGCACATGCACATGGCTGCAAATTCACCCCCAAAGTTGGAAAACAGTCCACTGAATTCGCGCAACTGAGCAAAAGTTGGTCCGCAGTAGAAATCCATTGTGGATTTCTCCAATATCCTCACTTTGACCTACTTGAAAATGCCAAGGACTGAGTCTGAGATATTTTGTATACAATGCAGGTGCCCTAACACTGAGCTGCAGCCCCTCATTTGACTCAGTTCTATGTTCCTTGTGTAGTTACTGCAGACAGACAGCAGGCATGAAGAGAAACAATTATCAGATGGTGAATAAGCAGTGAAGTTTGCTCCAGATTTTTGAGACGGGAACTTCGTTCTCTACACCAGACTTTCCCAGCCCCCCTCCTGATGTGTTGGATGACAACTCCCATATTCCTGGTCAGGAATCAGGCTGACCTGGGATGGTGGGAGTTGTAGTCCAACATGTCAGAAGAGCTCTAGCACGGCAGAAAGACTGCTCTTCACACTTCTTTAAGGGTGGCCTTACATGTTCACTTTGACACTTGTTTTCTCTCTGTATGATGCTATCTGTCACACAGAGATGTACATATAGAAATGCCTCCAGAGCACTTGTTTCCCATTGAAATCAGTGGGACTTAAGTCATGACTAACTTGTCCCATAGATTTCAATGTGACCTAAGTTCAACTTGCTTGGGCTGTATCCAGTCCATAGTAATTAAAATATACTAAGCCCAATCACTTTGCTTAAAGATTGGGGTCAAAATACCAGACGTCCAGCCAATTGGCAACATTCCAACTGAATGGTAGTAAACAAAGTTTGCCAAAATTGGAGCCCAACATGATAGATCTGTCTGGAAAATGTCAGCAAGCATTATATCCCTTCCTGGGCTTTGCCCAAGATGAAGTTCCCAGTATGACATTTTAGTTCTATTTCATTAACAGGAGACCATGTTGATAGCATTCCTAGGGTTAGCCTATCTACAGCTTCATGCATAGTCCCTTGTCAAGAGAGTTGTTTTTGCCTGGTTGTTGTTTTTAAATGTAACACTCATTTTGACATTGGAATTTAGCCCAACATCACTTGTGTCCAAGTCTTCATGCTACAAAATTTCAGACATATTTTTTGGTTTTTTTAGTGACAGCTTTCCCTAGAGCAAAACTACATGTTATGTTAATAGTGTAGCATATAGCTGAGCCAGGTTGTATTACTTACTCTAGTGTAATTGTGGATTGGGATCAGTGTGCTCTGGGATGGGAAAATTAAGCCTTTTCATTTTTCCCCTCAAAATTCCATTCCACTAGTGCCCCCCATGGGGGGGAGTTTTAAAAAAGAGAGGAAAACCCTCCATTGACTCCAATACAGACTTTTTCTTTCTTTTTTTAAACTCCTCCCCCCTTCCATGGGGAGAGGATTTCAGGAAGAAAATAGATGGGCGGGAGCAATCTGCATCAGTACCGTGAGCAGTTACATTAGAATAAGTAAAATATTCAGCTACATGCTATGTATTCCACAGAATGTGTAGTTGCCCTTAAAAGATTCTTGTATGGATTTTGCTGATCTGAAAACCTCTTTTGTTAAAATTCCCCCCTTTTTTATTGTAAATGTCAAAGAAACAGAACAATAACAACAAAAACAAATTGTGGGGTGGAAGAAAAAAAAATACATAACATATTCAGGAATGTTGTCATTTTTTCATCAAGTATAAAAAAGGGGGGGTGGAGAAAATTATACATAGGTTTCAAAACAATTTTTGTAAACCGCCCAGAGAGCTTCGGCTATGGGGCAGTATATAAATGTAATAAATTAATCATCATCATCATTATCATCATCATCAGACCATATAGCCATATACTTATTCATTCACAAGTTGCACCTGTATATCACCCATTCAAATGTTGATAAGGTTATTAAGTCCTCAATCCATTGCATTTTGGGAGGTGAGCGTTTATCCTTGCAATATGATAGTATAAGTCTTTTTGCTGTCATAAGGGCTCTGGAGATCCATTTGTGCTGGTTTCCAAGAAACCAGCAGGGAATTTAGAAGGACATATGCATCCTTTCATATTAAAGATTGATTCAGGATAAGATTTATCCTTATTTTAACATCCCAAAAGGAGGAGACTACTGAGCATTGCCAAAACATATGAATTAAAGAAGCATTAGGTGCATTACATCTCCAACAATTATGTGAATTGGACAGACCCTTGTTGAAGAGGCGTTGTGGGGTCCAGTAGACCCAAAACAGGATTTTTTTGCTTAATAAGACATAGACCCTATCTACACTACTGCTTTAAAATGGTTTATAACAGTTTTAAACTGGTTAATAATGGTTATTAACTGGTTTAAAACTGTTATAAACTGTTTTAAAGCAGTAGTGAAGATACACTCATAGCCTAAGTTCCATAGAAGATTCAGATACAGACTCTAAGACATGGACTGAAAACCTCAATATCATTATCAGATTAGTTTAACCTTAATGATCCGGCTGCTCTGAGATTCATTTGCCACTTTTAAATTTGGCCTTGGAGATCCCAGAGTCCTGTAGCTTGTTTGGGTGACTTATGACTATAGGTTGACTATAAGCCTATCTACACCAAGCAGGATACAACACTTTGAAAACATTTTGAAGACTGGGAGCCTATCTACACTACTGCTTTAAAACGGTTTAAAATGGTTTAAAACAGTTTATAACAGTTTTGAGAACTGTAGGGGCCGAGGACACCACTCCATATACAGTTTTCAGTGTATATATACAGTGTGTCCGGGGCCCCAACAGTTGTCACTACTGTTATAAACCATTTTAAACTGTTTTAAAGCAGTAGTGTAGATAGGCTCACATGTGCCACCATTGTGGAGGTGACATGTCTGCTTTTATTGTGGTCAGAGTTTGCTGAAGCAAACTAAATGAAGTTGAAGTTGTCCAAATGTATGATCTGACATCCTCATGATGGTGCAAATTCAAGGGTAATGTGCCAGAAAACTGTGAATATATGGCAATTAGCAGTAAAGGAAGTGAAGAATCAATTATGGTCCATGGATCTGGAAATCACTGTGTTTATCCTCCGGCATTGTTGTTGTTCTGTCACAACAGTGCCTTGCCCCTCACTCCTAAACTTTTGCATCAACACAACTGACTGCGACCCCACTGAAATGCCACTACAACCCAGATTAATATCATGCATTGGATACTGCAGGGGCATACACTCTACTAGAGTAGCTGCCAAATTCATATGAATCTACTAAAAGATTCTTTGTGTGGTAATGGAGGCATTGACATTCATGGACCCTTGAGGGAGTACATTCCAGGATCTGTGGAATCTGTGTGGTTCAAAATAGATCCAGCCTGGTCTGGGTAATCCTAGGCTTTCCCAGAGGCTCCTCTTCCTTGGTGTGCAGCAATGCACCCAGATCTGAAAACTACAAAGCACAGTGCAAGGGGGAGGAAATTTCAAACATCTGAATTGCCATTTTGGACTTTTGAAATACCAACTTGGACTCAGTTTGGATATCTAGGGAAATACTCCGCTTAATCATAATCCAAATTATTTCTGATTTAGACTGAGGAGAATCCACCTGTCTCTATTCTCTTTTACGCACTTACTTGTAAGAATAGCAAGTCTGAGGAGCAGACCATTTTATTGTTGTTGTTGTTGTTTCTTTGCAGTCAGAGATGCCTCTCTAATTTTTTGTTCTCCAATTTTGCTAGGGCAAGAAGAACTGTGTTGAGCTCTTTGTATCCCCAGTAAATAGGAAAGGAATTTCTGATGCCCTCCCATCTGATGAAGTCCTGAGGTCTCTTAATATCAATGTTCTACATCAGAGTTTATCCCAGTTTGGAATTACAGATGTCTCCCCAGAGGTGAGTAATCATTAGCATAACATGTTCTATGTCACCATAGAACATGTATCTCTTGAGGGCCACTATGAAGGCCTTGATTTTGAAACTGAGGGAGTGATATGATGAGAATATCCCATAAAGACGTATGCTCCTAGTAATGCCAAAATACAAATTCTTGAAAGTTTCTGTTGCATATGGTGTAGGGGAGAGGACCCTGGACTAAGCCCAGATGATCACTAAGGTAGAATTTTGTATGCCCTTAAAAAAATGTCGCTGCCTGATGTGGAGGAGAACATGGAGCCCTCTCCCTCCATTCCATGCATGTGGAGAAACCAACCAGACTTGCTGTTGAATCTTTCTTCAGCACTGGCAATGGGACAACATCCTCAATTGTACCTGAGGGCAGGAGGCTAGCGTAGGGCCCACTGGGCAGGATGCATGGCACTGATAGGGTGATCATATGTCAGGAAAAACCAGGACATGTCAGCATTTTTAGTAACAAATCCAGGAAGGGGGGAAATTATGAAATTTGAAGAAAAATCCAGATTTTTCCAATCCTCCCCCACCCAAAGGACAGCTCTACTTTATAGTCAATGGGAATTAACAAAAATGCTTACAGCTCCATCATTTTTAAATATAAGGAGATGAAACTTGGCATCATGATAGATCTTAAGTAGGGCTTTAGACATGCCAAGTTTCAAACAAATCTGTTCATCTGTTTATTTTTAGCAAGTTTCAAAACAAAAATGAACTTTAAAAATAAAAATAATAAAAAAGCCAGCGGAGTGAGGATACAATTATTTCAGTGATTTTAACATTAACATGTTATGTAGAACAGTTTTGGCTTAATTGTGTGCCATAAAATCAGACATGTGACCAAGGCTATGTTCAGGTGGGCACACCCCCTTGGTGCTGGACACCCCCCCGGGGGTGGCCATGTGGGTGGGGATGCCCCCTTGGGGGCCAAGCATGTTGTCCTCCTTTTTGGTTTCCAAAATATGATCACCCTAGAGTCATACAACATCTTGCTGCTGTTCCGGTCCCCAGCATTATAGACACTCATGTAGCACAGTCGTAGAGGTAGGGAGAGATGATGGGGGAAGAGGCAAGCCTTTAGATATCCGATGGCCATGAAAACCCTAGCATAATGGAGATCTGCCAAGTTAAACTTGTTCAACCAGTTTTGGTGTCCTAGTAATCTTGAATCCTTTACCGTCAGAGTTACTGGGCTCTAATGGATCCCTGAAATGTCATTTAGTCCAGCTCCAGAATCCATTACATTGTATTGCAATAATAAGAAAAGAAAACAGAATGTCATATATGCAAAATGCTATTTTCAAAGCCATGAAACTTAGATGTTAGCTTTTGGGAAACAATAGTGAAATGTATATGATCCTAACTACCCAAACATACACTGCATTTGAACAATCTAATTCTGTTTGAACCAAAATTTAGTTCCACTCAATTTGAGGATCTATCAATAGATCCTCTCATTTCATACACATTTTAGTGATCTCTATTCACTGAAGCAGGCAGGTATGCTGGGTGTTGTAGGCAAGCAGTTTTTTTTGGGGGGGGGGGAAGAGCCCTTTCCTTTTTCTTCTTCTGCACATGCAATGAACATGTAGATGGTGGATAGTAGCAGCTCTGCCCTCCATGCCACTGAAACGCACATCTGCAACACATGTCTGCCCATACAGGCATAGGTATGTAGACAGGGCTCCACATAACTGGGAACACTGAAAAAGCACAGCTCCCAGGTGTGAGAAGTCCTGCCACCACCCATATGCTTTTTACATGTGGATGCTTGTTGCCATGACTTCCAATGTGCAGGTGGTAGGGGAAGAAGCCTGCCACAGCCTGTGGACCACTCATTCACTGTACATGCAAAGAAGGGCCATAGGGAGCAATCCTATGTATGTTTAGACAGATGAAAGCCCTACAGCTCCCAGCATGCCCCAGTCAGCATGGGTGGTGGGGTATGCTGGGTGTTGTAGGACTTTTTATTGGTCTAAACATACAGAGAATTGCACCCTTAATGACTGAAAGGAGGTTAGGATACCTTAAGAACAAAAGAAGATCTGTGCTGGATCAGACCAAAGGCCTATCTAGTCCGGCATTCTGTTTCTGCAGTGGTGAACCAGAATTCTATGGGAAGCCCACAAGGAGGACATAAGCACCTTCCTGCTCAGGTTTCCTAAGCATACGGCCTCCAAGTTGTATTCAATGTTAGTCCTACTTAGAGAAGACCCACTGAAATACATGGGACTTAAGATCAACTAACATTAGATACAACCACGGGGACTTGCTGAGTGAGGAGAATGAAGGCATCTGGAGTTGGCCCTTCCAATCCTCTGGGCCCACCAGCTCAAGCCCACCCATGTTGATCCCTGATGCCAGCCAGATATAAATATATTATTTTTTAGCTTTATTTGCTTATCAATTATTCCTTAAGGCTCCATTTACACCCACTTTTGGTTGTCTATAAGGATCACAGATCAACACCATCTTCTATAGCCTTTTGAGGAGACACATAACAGACCAACTGAAAATGTAAGCAACTCCCACTGTTTTCTCACCTGCTGAACAAGGTGGTTTCCCAGGAGGAATCACACTTGGTTATGTAACTCATCACAGTTCAATCCAGGGGTAGAAAGATTTTTTCCATTGCTCGCAAAGGAGGTATAAAGTCATCTTTTAAACCACATTAGGCTAATATAACCATGTTATGTTGAATTATTTAGAAGCATTATAGCTACTGACCCATTCCAGCATTTTAGATTATGGACAAATATAACAACGGTAAAATTTCATATCTACCTGACAAAAACTCTCAAGTGTGTACCGAGAACCATGTATTTACACGTCGTTGTTACTTTTGTGTTTGTTTTGTCTTTTACAAATCAAAAGAAAAATGTGTTGCAAGGCAAGCACGAATTGGGCAAACTCTGGAGCAAAGAAGGATTTTATGCTGTCATTATATTTCTCAGTATCTTTGTTATTATCGTGACATGCCTGATGGTAAGTTACTTTCTTTGACATTTTCTTTGCCTGTGCCTATCTGAAAAGCAAAACTTGCAGACTGGTGCCAAAAGAACTTACATAATACCACCCAGTCTTGAACTGCTTTTGTATCAAAAGTAATGCAATATTCTGTCTGCAAGGATGCAGGCATCTGGAACAACTAACGTGTTTGTGTAGCCAACTTGAAAATGACACTCTTCACACCTCTTTTCTAAGGGCTATTTTGTACATTGGCCCCAATCCAACTGTATGTGCTTACGGCTGTTCTTGCTGAGCATGTGGATCCCTCTACACCTTGTGTCAAATCAGTTCGGTAACTCCATACCTCTCTTGTGCATTTATACCTCGTTGAACACACAATGACACTCGTTGTGGTATTTTGGGTGATGTGGGTTAAAAAGCAGGATATAACGCTATGAAAGTGGTCTATGGAATGTAGATTGTGCCCCAACAGTGATCAGTGCAGTTCAATACCACTATAAAGCAGTATTGTAGATCTTGACCCTCTTCAAAAATCTATCATTGCACTGCTCAGTAGGGCAGGAGAGTAGGAGAGACAGAACCAAGGCATAATCTACACCAAGCAGGATATTGCACTGTGCAAGTGGTATGAAAGCGGTATATAAAAGGCAAGAACCACACCAAGCAGGATATAGCAGTATGAAAGTGGTATATGGTATGTGTCTTATGGGCCCCAACAGTTGTCAGTGCACCTCAATACCACTATAAAGCAGTAGTGTGCCTCTTGCCTTTTATATACTGCTTTCATACCCCTTTCATAGTGCTATCTCCTGCTTGGTATAGATTAGGCCCAATTCTCTTCGTTGTTCTCCTACTAAACAGGTCATTGTCATGCCGACCGCTTTGGGGGAGAAGTCTCCTCCTGTGAACCTCTGGCAGCTGGATTGGTGGAGAGGAATTGCATGTGCAGTGCCTGTTTGCACACACCGTGCCTCATTCAGCTAGGGTTGAAATAAAAAGGTTGAAATGCCTCTCCTAAGGCATAGTTACTGGCAATAAGGGCTTTAAGCTACAATAAGCTAGTATTTTTCCTGGTATTTTGGTTCCACCCCTTTTGCCTTTGGCTCTGCCATTGTGCCTTAGGCCCCATGCCCACCACTGGAATGTGGCCCCCAAGAACTTCTCTGAAATTGAATTTTGCTCTC
This sequence comes from Anniella stebbinsi, assembly GCA_029215795.1. Classification (NCBI taxonomy): domain Eukaryota; kingdom Metazoa; phylum Chordata; class Lepidosauria; order Squamata; family Anniellidae; genus Anniella; species Anniella stebbinsi. The sequence continues at coordinate 56,964,852 of JARDYH010000003.1, forward strand.
AAGCCAAAAGTGGTTCAACACCTCCGAGGTAGGGGGTACATGCAGAAGCCTATTTGTATATATGACCTTTAGCTGAATTGGAGCAGCTAAAAAAAAGTAGGTACATACTTGAGTGTGTTATATCTATAAAGAAAGATATTTTGAAAATCAGGGGTTTGATCCTGACTTATTCGGGATCGACTGAACTGATGGAAGTGGACTTCCCTGCCCCTCCCTTCCAACGGCAGCCCCTCCAGCCCCCTGAAAGTGCTTCACAGTGAGTCAGGAGACCCTTCTGAATGGGTTGAGCTGTGGTGTTGGTGGGGAAGGGGGACTGAGAGGAGGGACCTTCTGCAGGTGCCTCCCTTTGTCTTATGGAAGGTCTATTCCTCTTGCAGAAGGCGGATCCTGGATCCAATCCCTTGTCTTTGCAAACATGTCTCCCCTAAAGGTACATTAATCATGGAATGTTGGTGGAGTTGGGCTGTAACTCCCTGTTGGTGGCACACTGAATAACAAACACTGCCTCTGCCTGCAAACAAAGCTCAGAATTATGAACCCCAGAAACTTGAGCCAGTGATGTCTTCCTTGCTAGTGGATCAGGTCATCATTCCTTCACTCAGTTATGATAGAGAATCCACCTGATGTTCTTGCCAACCCATTGCATTCCAGTGTTTTCCATGTTGTCCTCCCCCCCCCATGCCCATTTTCCCCCCAGACCTCATTTGTGCTGATTTTTTAAATCCAAAAACACAATTGTCAATACTTCCATTGTGGTCTGGCTAAATTCCATTGAGACTTTTCAGCACTAAATAGTATTTTGTCCTTTGCCCTTTTGTTTTTTTCAGTGACTAATTAGTTGCTTCCTGTTCATTCATCCATCATTGTGGCATTTTTGCAATTGAGATAATAAAAATAAATTTAAAATAATGAGTAATTGCTCTGGCTGTAAAGAGGAAACCAGTAATTAAAAGGCCCTGCCCCATGGGGAACCGAAACTGACTAATAAATAAAGGGCAATTCTGGGATGAGTGAGTGAACAGTATGCAATTAATTAGCTGCTTTACAGTAGGGGTGTTGAACCTCTTTCATCCTGAAGGCTGAATATAATTTCAGAGTAGCCCTCGGGGCCACAATCCAGTGGTGGGTGGGGCCAAAGGTAAAGAGGGCAGGGCCAAAGTTAAAAAGACAGGGGGGAAATATTTTTTAAAATCATCTTATTATAGCTTGAGGACACAATTCTATGCATGTTTAGACAGAAAAGGGGAGAAACGTCTCAGGATGCTGTAGACAATTTTATTGTGAACAAGCCCGGCGTGTTTCAGCCTCTGGCTTTCTGTTAGGCCTTCTTCAGGGGGTTGCAGCAATGTCCGCAGAAATTATTTACAATAATGTCTCATGGAATGTGGAAAGCAGTACATCAGTTGTGCTAAAACACCTTACTGTGGAAGCCACCATCATGGATGGGAAGCAAGGCAGGGGAACAAAGTTTTGTCTGAACCCAAAAATGGCAAGCAATTTGAGAAGAAACCCAAGACAGTTCCCTACAAATTTTCTTGAGAACATCGTCTCAACTGATTATGTTTGGCACAAGGTTACCAATCTGACATTCCACCTTAATGTCTGTTCATAGCTAAGAGGGAGGAAAATAGTACAAAATCTTATAGGCAATTTTTTAAAAAAAAAATGATTGTTTTATCTTTTTGAACTTCAACAGACTTTCCATAAACTAGAAAAGTCCCATTCATCCTTGAGTTATCTGACTCTGCATAGCACACTCCCTTAAAAAGATTATATCAAATATACATTCTTTAGCGTTAATGGGCTGGATCCAAAGTTGACAGTCCATGAATGGGAAGCTCCTTCCATCTGCTAAGAAAACTGGGCTCCAGCATAGCCTCCCCACTGAAAGAAGGGGGCAGGTTTGCAATTTGCAATTTTCCTGCAGCTCCCAGTGCCACCTCACACACTAGGTTGGAGGGGGGCCCAACCTTCCCGAGCCAATTGGGGATGGAAGGCTGCAAGGGGGGGGGGGGTGATCAACAAAAATCCATGAGTGGAAACATCCAGTTCATGGAGTTTAGCTCTGTGACACTCTGGATCCAACCCACTGAGTGAGAACAAAGTTTGTAATAATAAGCACTACAATGGGTAGACGTATGGAAAATTATACAGAATTACTCTTTGGGGGAGAGGCTTATGTATTATATTCTAATATTTTCCTCCTTATAATAATTCTGGATCAAGGATGTGCCCTTAATAAAACACCTAAATAATAAATGTGGCTATGATAAACAATACACTAGAAATCAAAATTGTAGGTCATACAAATCATAGTTTATCTGATGGAAATAATGTATATTCTGTTTAAAACAACCAGGGAACAAAATGTGAGGGTTTTTTAATTAATATTAAAGTTTTCTATTTCTATTGTTGTTTCTTTGTATTAACATCGAGTTTATTGATATCTGGGTTGTGTCTTTTCTTTTCTGTGTTTAACAGAAAATCAGCTGTTTCTCTCTGTTTTCAACAGGTTCTGTACCGACTGAAAGAGAAAATACAATTTTCCGTGAGACAAGATAAGAACAAAAAACAGGAAATACACCTTTCATCCATCCCTCTGCAAAGAGCTCAGTCTGAGTACAAGACAGCAAACAGACTGGTCCAACCTGAACAGGCTCCTAAGGTTGTAAATGTTGTAGTAGATCCTCAACGACAATGTGCTCCTGAGATCAAGCCCAGCCTTTCTGCCAGCCCATCTCCTTTCAAAATGAAACCAGTCGGCCTTCAAGAAAGGTAGGATGGATGGATTACAATGTTTAAAATTGACTCCCTTTAAACTGTTATACTATAGGTTGTGATTTGCTGGGTATTTCATTCTACTCTAAAAATGGAAGTTATAATTCACTCTTAAACTGCCAAGTACTGAAATCATGTTTGGAAACAGTATTGTAATCTTCACATCTATTAATTTCTGTGTGAGTTCAAACAATTGATCAAGTTAAGTTCTACATTTTGTATGTGTGTCTTTAACACACCTGGCATGTTAAATTCAGGGATGGTTTCTATAACTTTCAAACTTTCTGAAACACAACTTCATTCCACCCCATTTCTGCATCCATATGCAATGTTTTTTTACTAAAAAGTCCCCATTAAAATTCATATGCATTTCCCCCAATATGCGCATTATGAGAAATGCATACAAAAATGCAAATGCTATACACATTTCTCATAATGTATTTCTTTCCTTTTGCACAATTTTCTCGAATGGACATATTTTTGTAAGCATTTTTTAATCAGAGAACCATGTTGCCAAATTTGGAGAAGTGCAAAAACTGAAGGATAACCACAATCTGTTCTGCACACAGAAAGTACAAATTAGATCAGTTTGAATTATAATGTGAGTCAAAGAAATTTATCCGCCATCCCTAGTTAAAATTCACTATGACCTCCATCACACCTAATCCCCCCGCCCCGGTTTGCCTCCACGTTTTTTTACCTCTGAGGCAAAAGCTTGTCAAGCTTATGATCCCTTTCACCTGAATAGCTGCTCCTTCACGCCTTCGCACCTTGGCTCATTAGCTCTTCGGCTCCACTCCACTCCACCCCACCCCACCTTCTATTTCTCCCTCCAGTCCCTCCCTCCCTCCAGTCAGGTCCTGGCAGATTAGTACTTCAACCAGAACGCCTTTCTGCCAGGCAAAAATGAACCACCCCTTAGTCTGGCTCTTTGGAGGCATCGAGGGAGTACAATCCTGTCTATGCAGAGATTCAGGTGTTGTATGATTTTAAAAAATGCTTTCGAGCCTGGGATGCAAGGTTTGGGATTTATATTGAGGCTTGGAGCCGGCTGCTGGGAGAGATCACTTTTCTCTGCCAGGACCTGATGCAATCCATTCAAGCTCCCAGTTCCTTTAAAACTACATGGAGATTTAGGGTGTGTTAAATGCACTTAGGGAAAATAATCCAGACTGGGGAAAGGTGGGGGAAGAGGCGGGATGCCAGCAGGACAGGCACAGCATCATGTGAGTACCATGTTGCAAATCCTCACACCAGGCATGGCAAGAGTGCACTGAATTGCTGGTGTGATGGAGCTTTACCATTTTGAAATCTAGATTTTTATGATGGCTCATCATCCTTATGAAAATGGAGGATTTTTGAAACCCTGGTGTTTCTGCAGTAAATAAAAATCTGAAACGATAAAGGAAGGTCCGTAGCTCAGCGATAGAGCACCTGCTTCAGGTTCCATCCCCAGCAACTCCACGTAGGGCTGGAAAAAACTCCTGCATGAAACCCTGGAGAGCTGCTACCAGTCAGTGTTTGTTGACAATACTGGGTGAGATGCCAAAGTGGTCTGAATTGGTATGAGGCAGCTTCTTATGTCCCTATGATATTTTTTAATTCCAAACTGACTGGTTCCTCATGTAAGCAAATGAATCATAAGTACAGAACACTTTCAAATTTCATAAATTTATGTCAATGGACTTATGCTTTGATCCAAAGCAGTATATGCAGAGTGGGCTAGGATGTGCAGACCCAGCCCTTTCAGAAAGGTTACAATCCAGTTAGGTGGCGAAGCGGCAGTGGTGGGATCCACTCCTGAACAGCTGAGTCATGGGATTTGAACTTTTTTCAAGGGACTCTGTGTTCATAAGCCCAGCTATTGGATCACAGAGGGGAACCACATGGCTGTACTGTTTGCTCACATGATTCTCCATTCTCTTGGGGGATCCCATGTGGAAGACTGCTTCCACATGCATACTACCCAGATCTAACTTTGAGTATTAATACACCTTAAAGCAGGAATCTCTGATATTTTATCTAGTGTTCATCAGCTGTGTGACAGAAAAAAGTCAGACACTGGTGGTGGTGGTGGGGAATCTTTCAAGTAAACTCAAGATCAACGATCGAAGAGAACTTAAATATAGAATTGATGGGAAATCCAGATATCCACTTAAGAACATTAGAATTTCCCTTCTGGATCAGATCTCGGATCAGACCTAATGCATATATTGGGAGAATTGCATATAAAAATGTGGTTATGGAAGAACTGCATATAAATTATTATTATTATTATTATTATTATTATTATTATTATTATTATCACTTATAGACCGCCCCATAGCCGAAGCTCCCTGGGCGGTTTACAAAGATTAAAAGACTAACATTGAAAATCAATATACAAAAATGAAAAACATAAAAACATAAAAAACAGCAAACATTTAAAACAATTTAAAACTCCCAGCCAAGCAAAACTTCCATTAAAACACTCTATATAAGATGTTAAATGCCTGAGAGAAAAGGAAAGTCTTGACCTGTCACTGAAAAGATACTCATGTTGGTGCCAGGCAGGCCTTATCAGGGAGATCATTCCATAGTTGGGGGGACACCACAGAAAAGCCCCTCTTCCTTATTGCCATCCTCTGAGCTTCCCCCAGAGTAGGCACCTGGAGGAATTGATTGGATGTTGAGTGTAGTGTATGGATAGGTTCATGTCTGTAAAGGCGTTCCATCAGATACTGTGGTCCCAAGCCATGTACCTTGAATCAGGCTCGGAAATGTACAGGCAGCCAATGCAAGTGGGCCAGAGTCAGTCTTATATGTTCGAATCTTCTGGTCCCTGTTACCAATCTGGCCGCTGCATTTTGCACAAGCTGCAGCTTCTGAACCATCTTCAAAGGCAGCCCCACGTAAAGTGCATTGCAGTAATCTAACTTGGAGGTTACCAGAGCATAGACAACTGCAGCCAGGTTATCCCTGTTCAGATAGGGGCATAGCTGGGCCACCAACCAAAGTTGGTAGAAGGCACTCCGTACCACTGAGGCCATCTGAGCCTCTAGTGACAGAGATGGTTCTAGGAGAACCCCCAAGCTATGAACCTGCTCCTTCAGAGGGAGTGCAACCCCACCCAGAACAGGTTGAACACCCTCCATCTGGTCAGCGGAACCACCCACTAACAGCATCTCAGTCTTGTCTGGATTGGTTTTCAGTTTATTAGCCCTCATCCAGTCCATTGTCGCAGCCAAGCACCAGTTCAGCACATCCACAGCCTCACCTGATGAAGATGAAAAGGAGAAATGGAGCTGCATGTCATCAACGTACTGATGACAACGCACTCCAAAACTCCAGATGACTGCACTCAACGGTTTCATGTAGATGTTAAACAGCATGGGGGACAAGACTGACCCCTGCGGAACCCCATACTAGAGAATCCACGGGGCTGAGCAATGTTCCCCAAGGACCACCTTCTGGAGCTGACCCGCCAAGTAGGAGCAGAACCACTGCAATGCAGTGTCTCCCACTCCCAACTCAGCCAGTCGTCCCAGAAGGATTCCATGGTCGATGGTATCGAAAGCCTCTGAGAGGTCAAGGAGAATCAACAGAGTCGCACTCCCCCTGTCTTTCTCCCAACATAGGTCATCATACAGGGCGACCAAGGCTGTTTCCATGCCAAAACCAGGCCTGAAACCCAACTGAAATGGATCCAGATAATCAGTCTCATCCAAGAGTGTCTGGAGCTGGCCTGCAAACACCCGCTCAAGGACCTTGCCCAGGAATGGAACATTTGCCACCGGCCTATAGTTATTAAGAATTTCAGGGTCCAGGGAAGCTTTCTTCAAGAGTGGTCTCACTACCACCTCTTTCAGGCAGTCTGGGACCACTCCCTCTCGCAGAGAGGCATTGATCACTTCCCTGGCCCAGCTGGCTGTTCCATCCCTGCTAGCTTTTATTAGCCAAGAGGGGCAAGGAACCAATATAGAGGTGGTTGCACAAACCTGTCCAAACACCTTGTCAACGTCCTTGAGCTGTGCCAACTGACACACATCCATTTACAAATGTTTAATATGGACCTTTTAATACAAAATTGCAAACTGATGCAGAAATGGGGTGCAAAGGCTAACCAGATACTTTGGAAACTCATAATCAGGGCTTAAAGACAACCACTGCTATTATTTTCCCCCAGTATCCCAACAATCAGAAGTACACTGACTCCAGTCATGTAGTCCTAATTTGGTCCAATGATACAGCAAGCATCCTTGATTCCGTCTAATCCTTCTTAAAATTAGCTAGATAGTGCCCATCACAACACACTGTGTTAATAAATTCCATAACTTAATTATGAATAAAATGAAAACGTACTTCCTTTTGTCTGTTCTGCAATCAGCTTCAATGGCTGCAATGTTGTGAATGAGTGATAAATACGCTTCTAGTGAACTCTTTCACTCCTTTTAAAGACAAAAATGTTAGAAGCTTTTGAATATTTCCAAAGAGGAAAATACATGTCCTTTGATTCCAAACTGTTGAATATTCTAAACTTTACAGCATCAGTTGTTGATTTTATCATTTTACTTTACTATGTTGATATCTTCATCCTGACTTTTGTTGTAAAATACCTACTGGAAAGCCATAAATGAGAAATATACTTTCTACTGCAAGCACATTCCACAAATTATCAATATTCTGTACAGTGAACCTATTCTAGCCTACCATGGTGCCTGTGCCCGTGAAGCAAATAAATGAAAGCTAGAACAAGCTTGCAAAATACATACAACCAAATGGGGAAAATGCCAAAAATATTTGTTTTTAAACAATGATATCTCACCAATGGATGTTATTTCATGAAAGACATGTCAGAAATCTTGACAGCATTCAGAATGTGTTCTGAATAATTAAAAAGGTTTCTCTCCACTGATAGCGCTGCACAATAAAATAGTCAAAAACAAAGAAAGACCATTGCTTTTCAAAAGAAAAAATGCCTTTCTTTCCCTGAATTTATGAAATTAACTAATTATACCCATATGCCAAATCCGGCTAGGGCTCATTACAGGATACTGTGTGTATATCCATAGGTGGATAGGGAATTGTAAATGGCTGGATTCCCAGCATGATCCAAAATATGAGGCTGTTTGCACATAGATCTCAGAACCCCACCAACTAGCTATCCAGGAGACAGAACCAATTAAATCAGGAGAGAGCACGGGGCAGCTGGATTTTATATCCCCTTGTTCTCCCATCCCAGCAAAAACGCTGATCAGTGGATTTGCTCCATTGGTTCAGAGCCATTATATGTAGGGTGACCCCGGTGTCCCCCCCCGCCACCCAAAACAACCCCCCCACCAAGCCACCCACCCCCAAAAAACATCAGCCCGGACCTACCAGGTTCACTGCCGCTGCCGCCCCCGCCGGGTCCGCTGCCCCCCCCAGGTCCCCCGCCGCCGCCGCACGGGCATCCGGGCTCCTCGGGGGTCGTCGCCATCGCGACTAGCCCCGACGAGGCCAGAGGCCGCGCGGAAGAGGCAGGGGAGGGCCGATTACGTCACTTCCGGATCTGGCCCTCTCCCGTCCCTTCCGCGCAGCCTCTGGCCTCACGAGCCCGGCAGCGGTGGTGGCGGACCCGGCCGCCCCAGCAGGTAAGTGCCCCGCGCCCCGCGCCTCGCGCTCCTTACCCGCAGGGACGTCCGCTTCCCTCCGGTGCTCGAATCTACTGAGAAACAGGCTTCACGGCCTGTCTCGCTACTGAGGGACAGGCCGCGAAGCCTGTTTCTCAGTAGATTCGAGCACTGGAGGGAAGCGGACGCCCCTGCGGATAAGGAGCGCGAGGCACGAGGGAGGGCACTTACCTTCTGGGGCGGCCGCTTCCCGGGCTCCTCCGCCGCCACCGCCGCCGGGTCTACCGCCGCTCCTCGCTTGCTGCCACCACCGCGTGACCCCCCGCCACCCCGGTTTGCCCCCACCGCCCCCGGTTGGGCCGGTTGGGCCCAGGTTTCCCGGTTAGGACACCCTAATTATATGTTTGATCCAAAAGATCTTCCAAGGCCTTGAAAATGGCTCTTGCGTGTAGTCTATAACTATCTGTCTGGATTACCCAAACTATAGAAAGACAAAAGCACCATTTAGAGAGAGCAGACTTAGGCAGGATCTACACTACCGCTTTATAAAGGTTTATAACAGTATTGACAACTGTTGGGGCCCAGGACACATTCCATATACCGTTTTCAAACCGCTTTCAAAGTGCTATAGCCTGCTTGGTGTAGATCTGGCCTCAAGGTGACTACGGCCCTTTCTACACCTAAGGGTGTAGAGGGACGGCCTGGGGGCGATCCCGGCCTTACTTGCTTCTGGGATCGGCACCCACTTTCTACACAGTAAGTGCAACTTCCTGAAAGCAAACAGGACATCGCGCTCATTGCGCCCACCATTTTTTCAAATGACAGAGCTGGGAGTGCACTTGTGCTCCAACACAAAAGTAAATGGGGGGAAGCCTTGACTCTGCTCCCCCCCCCAACCTTGATGCCCCTGGACACCCCACCCCACCCCGGCTCCTTCCCTCTTGCAGAACCCTGCTACTCATGGGGAAGAGGGAAGGAGCTGGGGTGGGCACCCACACTGCCCGTGGTCCTCAGGATCATCCCGGCCCGGGAGCGCTGGAAGATTCGGGTTTTCCCAGGGTTTCTTATCCCTTGGGAAACCGTGCCCCATCCCCGTCCCTGGGAGTCCCTGTACCCAAGGACAACCCAGGAAAAAAAGGCTGGTGTAGAACGGCCTGCATGTAGTTATTCCAGAGTCAGCCTCCCTGAATTCCAAAGCACTCTTCCTGCTAGCCCACCACCACCACCAAACACCCTTCATCTTTAGACCATACTTAGCTGGACAGAAGTGATAGCAGCAGCATGAATGGGGAAAGAGAGGCCAGGAGGTTATTCTTTCCCTTCCCATGCCTGGTGGCTGAGTGCACTGGCATTCTGGTTGCCCACATGTGGCCTAGAGCTACTAAGCAAGTTTGTGGCTAAGCCAAAGGAACATCTTGGCCCATAACTCGCATTAGCCACCGCACTAGATGATCAGACAATCAGATGTCATTGTCTGACAATCAAGCATAGGATATAAGATGGCTGATTAGTTTGACAGTCATAATCAAATGCATTTGCTGAACTATTTTAGAGTAGCTTGAATGCCATGCAGATGTCACAGCATGAAGCACTGCGTAATGTGGAGATAACAGCTGTAGTTAGATCATAGCAAAACTTTATTGCATTATTACTAGGCCCTAATTCTTTGAGAAGCTTCCTGGTTATCAATATTTTCCAAGCCTCTAAATTCACCCCAGAGTACTATTTAAGCGTGCATGATGTGGGATGAGAGCTTGCCATGCAAGTTAAATGCAAGTGATGCTGTTCATTGATGGACAGTGACATCTAGAGGAGAGAGAAAATATGGATCTTTTGATCCATTTCTGACAAGTGACTTGTTACAGTTCATTTGGGAAGACAGAATGTGCCTCCTCCTGGTACCGATTTTGTTTTGTGTGTGTGTTAACATATGCTTCACACCGTGGATCTAAGTATTCAGCTTTAACCAGCTCAGTAGTCTATTAATCTTTAAATATAATGGCATTGAAGTGGCCTAGCTTTACTATCATGAACCAAGTTACTGGGAAATATTAGGAGGGCCTCTTTCCCTTGTGATTTTGTAATTCTTTTGTCTAGTGTTAGCAGAAAAAATCTGGGTATAGTTGCACAATAAAGGAGACAGTGGATAAAAGGAAGCATAAACTATCAATGGTAACCATTGATTCCTGTGGATTTTATTCTGGTTAACTAGCAGTTGTTGGCCACAAATCAGGACAAATTACATTACATTGGCATAAAGCAAAATATGATGTTGGCCATGCTGACTGAGGATGTTAGGAGTTGTACGCCAACATATGTGGAGGGCACAAGGCTAGGAAAGACTGGGATAGAGCATGTTGTTCTGAGTGATGCTCTTTGCAGTTCAGTTCATGAGGCAGGAACTCCTCTTACCTAGCCGTGCTGATCAGTAGGGAAGGCAGGAAAACAGGAACTCCTTCTACAAATCAGTAGCTAATCACACTACAGAGGCAGGGTCCTAGAATTCTCTTCATCTTCCCATGATGGAGGAATAAAAGAACTAGTTGAGCTGAAAAATTCTTAAATTTATCTTCTTCTTAGCACCCCCTCCTCAACCTGAAAAAGAAGACTGCTTTGCAGAATTTTCTTCTAATTATCTCTGTCATTTTTATTTTATTTTTGGTGGTAGCTGCCATTTTTTCCCCCACATTGCCATGGAATGATGCTTCATCTGGGGCACTGTGGAGGATGCAAAAGTATGGCCAGGCTGGCAACACAGTGGCCTGGTTTGGATGTAGTGAGAACCCATGGGTTGTTTAACCCACATGGTCAGGACCATACAGGAACGAGCAAGAGCATTGCCTCTAGCCCAGGACTGATCTACACCAAGCAGGATACGACACTTTGAAAATGTTTTGAAAACTGTATAAAGAGTGAGTCCTGGGCCCCAACAGTTGTCACTACTGTTATAAATCTTTTTAAACCATTTAAAAGCAGTAGTGTAGATTCTGTCCCAGTTGCCACTTTCACTTTGTTTCTGGATTACAAAACAACCTAGGAGCATCCTGTTCCCGGGTTGTGCTCCATAATGTGCAAACATGCTCATGGTGGTTCAACATGGACCTATGGCTGATTGGAGTCCACCAGGAGAAGAGCCTTCAGGGTGGTGGCCCCCTTCCTATGGAATTCCCTGCCTTGGAGGTCAGGCAGGCACTAATGTTGTATTCAGAGTGCCAGGTTCAGATGTCATGGATAAATTGTTCCTGGATTGTTTTGTAATCTGGAAACAAAGTGGAAGTGATGAACAAGCAGGAGGGAGCCTGCTCCCATGTGGTTCCAAAATTAACCAGGAGTTAACCCATGGTTGGTCATTATATGTGAACCAGGTCATTTGCTGCTGGTGCTATCACTTGATTGATTGATTGATTGATTGATTGTATTTCTATGCCGCCCAATAGCCGAAGCTCTCTGGATAGTTTACAAAAATTAGGAAAGAAGAAAGAAGCTATACTAATGCTGAGCTCTCCTGAATTTTGCAGGATACCTAGGGGCTTTTTGCCTCCAGTGTCCAGCATGCCATAAATTGGGCTTTCCACCCTGGAATGACTCTGTCAGGTCAAGAGCTGGGACAGAGACCTCTAGGCTCTTACAGGGATCAAAGAGGTTATTGGCACAAAACAGGGTCTAAAGAAATCTGGGCAGACCTTGAGACTCCAATAAGAAACTCATTTTGCCAGAATCTATTATTTTCATAATTCCATGGACTACTCCATCCCCCAAATATAGGAGGATGAATAATTCTATAGAATGCTCTTGGATCACTTTACGTATTTCTACCAGGGTGTCAATCTTTAGAGTTCAAAGAACACCCTAGTAGAGTGTCAAGTTCAAAGAATGAGTAAGGGAAGGTCTTAACCTAATTAATCCAATATAATATTTTTTGGAGGATCTTCAAAAGCCTTCCTTGTGTTGGCCAATAGTCACGAAAGTTGAAAGGTGTCATTCAAAACATCTGGAGGACACTAGATTGGGGAAAGCTGATCTTGACTATAGCCACAACTCTGAGATGTTAGTAACAACAGACCTTTGAAATTTCCTTCTATTTTGAAGAAACTTCATTGTTCTCCATGAAGTGTACACAGTGTTTGATGCCTATTCCTTGATATGAGTTAACAGCTGGAACTTGAAGTTCAGCTTTGAGACACCCTGTGGAAAAATGTCTCCATGTCTAACCAGATGTGTTGGACACATTGGAGGCACAGACTTCCAGGGAAACACCTTACATTTCAGTTAAGAGCTCACAAATGTAATACATGGACAAAGCCTACAAGAGATGAACCCATTCAGTATGAAGGATAGCCAACAAATGGTAGGCTTATGACTTCTGGGACAAGTGAAACCACCACACCTAGGCTCCTTTAAATGGTTCCTTTTGTGGCTTTTTCCTCCACATGTCAAGCTCATGAGGAATGGGGAGTTTTCTCCATGAAATTGCAAATCACACCCTGTTCCCATGGAGAATTTCTGCACGTAAACAGCCACCATGAGGAGACATGGAAAGCAGCTTCCACATGGCTGCCATTTTGAGTCCATCAGCCCATGAGGTTAGAAAAAATTGTGGTATCTATGATTACCTATTAATTATGAATACCAATTATGATATTTATGACATGTGGACAACTATAGCACTTTTACCAGTAATGCTAATTTGATCATTTAGTTTCCACATGGTACATAACTTTTATTATTTTGTAACACAAGTAGTTGAGTTGAGAAAATGTATTCATTACAACGTGTGAATTGATATAAATGTATTGGATGGCTTTTATGAGCAGTTTCTTTCTCATGCATACACCAGGATTGTAAAGGCCACCATTCCCATATGACAGGCTACCTGCTTATTCAAATACTTCTGTGGGGAAAAGCAGAGTATTACATGCCCATCGATATCTAGTAGCTTTCAGACACTGAGCAATTCTTTCCAGAATCCCTTTTTCTCTAATATTTAATGAATTGAGCAAGATTGCTGGCAGAAGTACCCCCACTTGTGCGCTATATATATATATATATATATATATATATATATATATATTTTTCCTGCCTTTTTAGTTCAATGTTCAGTTAGGCGCAATCACTTCACATGCAGCATTGTGTAGCTCTCTGCAAACGAAATAATGAAACAGAGCCAGTTTTTGTGCCTGGGAGCACAGGCATGAGAACCTAATATATTTACAGGAAGGGATCTGGAATTTCCTGGCTGAAATATACAGCTTTGCATAGATTTGGAGGTTAAATTTACTCCATTGTGTTGAGATGAATATGCTTTTTGTGTTTGTGCTTAATATAACTCTTAGCCATTGCTTTCAGGGGAATGTCAATAACAATGGTTTCAAGCAGAGGCTTGTGATGAACCCAAAAAAGGGTTTGGGATGAGTATTTCAAAGTCTTGACATAATGCAAGGGTTTACACCTAATATATTGAAAACAGGCTAGCCCTGTTCCCAATAATAACATGTGTGCTGGCCGCATCCTCTACCAGTCCTGTGTTCAGCAGCTATGTGGAGTGGCCATGCACATGCAGGACTCCTCCACACAATGGTGGCAGTGGGTGTTCCTGATTTGCCCAAGATTCCACCTGATGTGGAGGAGCACTACACATGTACATTGGTACACATGTAGGGCCCTTCCACACAGTGCATACATCATCTTTAGGGCTGGGGGTGGAGCTAGCCACTAACACCAAATAAGTATTTTGAGAGCCAAAAGACTATTATATGTGAAACACTTATGGTACTCTCAAACAAAACAAATGACCACCCGTAGCACATCCAGTTTATAAATATATAAAGTTTATACATTTATAAATGTTCAGATTTTAAATTTTATATAAACAGATTTTAAGACGTGAAACGTTTCAGTATAAAACATAAGCTCCAAACTTAAATAAGAGTATGCTACAACAATACCACTTCTAAATTGAGCCAGAACCAATGAGGAATGGTTCCTGAACCAATCATTGCCACTTATGGTAACGAATATTCACAACAGAAAGCTCATTTCACTACCCCATTAGTCTTTTCTGCAGCACCATGTGGCTCATTCTGCACTTTTCCTAAGACATAATCCTCAAAGAGTTAAGAACGCAGGAAGCTGCCGTATACTGAGTAAGACCATTGGTCCATGTAGCCCAGCATTGTTGACACTGGATGGCTAGGTTTAGACAGCTCCAAGGAACAAAGCCACCCAGTTCTATATACAGCATCAGCATCTTGAAAGTCATTTAATTGTGCAATTGCTGCCATGCTGAAAAGCAATTGTATTTGCTTTTTATATAAACCAGCCAAGAGTTTGATAGAAGCATCAGCATATTGCATTCTCAAATTCCTTATTGTAGGTTGATTCTTGTGACCAGAGTTGCTGTTGGCTTTAGATTGTACACAGGAAATGGCGCTGCCAATCAATTTTGTTCCCAGGGTGACAGGAAACCTTCATCGGTCCGTTGTTGATTGTGCTCGTCTTTGCTGCTCCACCCATTGCATTTTCTTCCCTTTGGCTGAACTTAAGAGAAATTAATCAGTAGCCGACATCTGGCAGACAGTTTCGGTAGCTTGTCAGTAGTTTGTCTCAGTGATCTGTTATAAGGTCTATTACATTAAAAGGAGCTGAAAAGGAAAGAATAAGTAGCAGAGTACGAACATCCTTTTCAAAGAGTTTAGAACATGTTTGTTCCCCAACATTTCTGGAGGATGTCTAGAGTTAGATCAATAGCTTAAGAAATTGAGAAAATCATTAGTCTACAATGGAATGCACAACAAGGAATGGGGAAGCAGACCACCTTTATCCCCACATCTTAATTCCTTGTGTTCATCTTAACGTGTAACTGATGCATGCACACATTCACCAGCCACTTTGCTGTGTGTCAGAGGGAGAAAGAACAAGGCCCTTTCCATCAGATTCCATCAATGGCTAGCACTCTGTATGGGAAGGAGAGCAACAGAGACCCTGGGTGAAGGAGGTGATAAGTTCTTTTCTGTGGGAGGGCAAAGAACCAGCTACACTGATGGAGGCTAAGAACATAACATACGAATGTAACAAACTTGTTGTATCAGGCCAGAAGGTTTACCTAATCCAGCATTTTGTTCCTGCAATGGCCGACCAGGTGCCTACAGTAAGCTCACAATCGAGATTTGAGGGCATAGCCCTCTCCTGCTGTCATGATGTAGTGGAGCCAGGGCTCACAGGGTCTATGCACCAGGACTTTTGATTAGCAGGGTTGATTATGTCATCTGGCACCCCTCAGACATCCCTGTTCCTCTGAGCTTAGCTGCAGTCCTCACAGCAGTTGGGGGTAGGAATGGGATGCTAGTGCATTTTGCAGGCAAAGCTTACACATTCCCAAGCTGCTGATGCTCGTTCACAAAATGCATACTTTTGAAAAAAATGCACACTTTTAAAATGTGCATTTCAGGGAAATGAACATTTTTATACTTTAGTCAGTGGAGGGAAAGGATGTATATTGTGTGTGCATGTACATCAGTAGTTTCCCCCTGAATTTGAAAACTATATATGGCATGCCAAGCTGCAGCTTAGACTAAAAAGAACAGATGTGTCCATTTTTAACACTTTTTGACTTGTAGCAATTTGTATTGGATTGGTTTGTAATTTTGCAGCCCACATCATGTAGATCATGGATGCCCAGTTTCATACTATTAGAGCAATGGGCATTATTTTTATAAGTAGTAGAAATTTGAACTTTATATTGGCAGAGCCTCCTGTGTGTGTATGTGTGTGTTTGAATCACCTTAGCTAAAGGGGCACTTCCATGCCCCTTTAATTCTGAGCCATACCTTTTGTTAATTTAGGTGAAGAAATTTCTGGCAAAGTCTAAGTTGGCACCGTTCCAGTATCCATCCATCCCCTTTTCCCATAGGAATGAAGGGCAACATTTCACCTTCTGTCCCTGGTGACCCCAGCCATTGAGAATCAAGTCAGCTTCTATCCACATCCTAATGTCTGTTTTGAGGTCATGCTAGAGCAGCCTTACTCAACCTGGTGCCCTCCAGATGTGTATGGGACTGCAACTTCCACAATTCCCAGCCAGCATCACCATATAGCCCCATCCTGATGTCTGATTCATAGTTATGCTAGACAGCCTTCCCTGGGAATTATGGGAGTTGCAGTCCCATACACATCTGGAGGGTACTAGGTTGGCCAAGGCTGTGCTAGAGAGCGATGGGACCTCAGGAGAGAATGTTGGGAGCCTGTCTGTAAGATCCTTGGTGGAATCTTACACCCTGTTTCATCTGAATGCATGTCTTGCATAATAAAATCCAATTTGGTGGTTCCAATCCAATATGACAGGAAAAGATGGGAGGCTATCTAAGCATTTGGTTTTTGAACAGTCAGTTCCCATTGCTCGGCAGTGCAGCCTTATCAAGGGAAGTACAGGAGCAAATTGGCAGTACTTTAGAAAACCTGATTAAAAGAGGGAAAGCTGAAACTGGCCTCATGTCAGCTGTTTTCCTGCACAGGATGCTGAGCGATTCCTGTCCCAAACCGATACTGATTGCTTAAAATTTGCCCTTAGAAGTACTTTTCAAAATGATTTCCTTCATTCACTTTTGACACGGTGAGGTCTGAATGCCTCATAGAAGTAGGGATGTATGAGGACTTTGTTTCCGTTCATTAAAGATGAGAACGTGCCCTGGTCACACACCCCAAATGTGAGCACAATGCACACTTTGTGGGCACGTTCCAGAGGTCCTTCGCAAGATGTATCCTTTAGAAAAATGCCAACTTTTGAAATGCACATTTTGGGGGAGAAACTTGCATATTCACACTTTTGTCAGTGTGGGGAAGTGTGCATTTGGGTGCACACTTTAAAAATGTGCAGGTGAATGTGTATTTTTCCAGTTTGAAAGAGAAGTGGGAAGCTCCCAATTGGGAATAAGGCTGACTGAGCTTTAAGGTGGAACTCAGAGAGTGGCAGAGAGGACTGGAGTCAGCAGGTGACCAACCATGCCTACCCTTGACGCCGGCCCTAAGAAACCAGATCCTTGCCAAAAATGTTGTGCCTCTGTGACATTGTAGCCAAGAAAAGCTGGGGCCTATGCTCATCCAAATCATGTGTCTGGTGTGCTCTTTTTCTGCCATCCTCCCCCACCCCTACCCCTGCTGCTCCATGGCTACTCCTGGTTGCAGATACAGTGCTGATTCACTTGGGTTGCTTGGAACTGGTGCATGATTGCACTACCCTTGGCAAAGCACAAGCCTTGTAACAGAAGGGAACATAGGACACTTCCATAGACCAAGTCAGACTATTTGCCCATCAAGGCCAGTCTTGTCTGCTGTGACTGGCAGTGGCTCTTAGGCAGAGAGCTTCTTTCCCTTCTTGTTGCCCGATATCCTTTTAACTGGCGATGCCAAGGACTGGACCTGGGCCGTTCTGCATGCCCAACAGACACTCTGTCATTGAGCTATGGTCCCTGTGGGGGGGCACTCCCCAGGGGCACTTCTAAAGATAGCTTCAATTCCACAATACTAGAGCTAGTGCAAATGAAGCCTCATTTTTACAGGGACTGTGAGAATACTGCGGAGAACATTCCCTGCTTTTTCCATTGACTCCCATTCAATGATGGGTCCCTCTGTGGGGCACTACTAAAGAGAGCTCCAAAAATGCTCCCACAGGCTTATATTGAAAGAATGGGAATGATTCAGCATTGGAGCACCTTGATAATATGACAGCAAGGAAGTGGCTCTAATATGGGTAGGGATCTTAATAGAGGATAGATCTTAATCCCCATACATACAGGTCTTAGGACACAGATCTACCCTTAAATATATCCTAGTGCAGCTATAGAGCTCACATCATATGGTACTCTCAAAACGTTTTGGGCCACAACTCCCAGCATTCTTGACCTTTGACCCTGATGCTTGAGGCTGCTGGGAATTGAAGTCCAAAAGATCTGGAAGGCAAAAAGGAAATGTGTCACAAAAGAGGGTACCCATTTGCTTATGCAAATTTATATGTAAAGGTACACATTTAAAAATAATAACTATAATAAGAATGCAATATATTTCACCATAGTGGAGAAGACAGACTAGGTGACCTGTGACTGCTCAGATTGCTGTCCTGGTGCTGACTGTTGATGGGCAACTTCAGCTCTCCTTATGGCTCCTGGACTTTAAACCAAGCTTGGACTGGACACCTCTTCAAATAGATGAATGTCCTCTGACAGGTCTCCAAAACAGAGGACTGTCCTCTGTAAAGTGGGATACCTGGCCACCCTAGGAGGGCACCAGGCTGGGGAGGGCTGCACTTTGGTTTAGGGGGTCCACTGCTAAAGTTCTATTCTTGTTATCCTTTCAGTCCGGCTGGCATCTAGAATTAGTTAACACAAACAGTTATTATTTTAAATGTATATACAGAACTATTTTAGTAACGACTATTTGCATTCCCTTCTATTTTCCTTTGCCATCCTCAAAAGACATGATCAGCATGGAATTTGTATAGCTGCAATGCAATCTTAAAATGCAAACCAAATATGTCCCCCATGCGTTGTGATCAGAATGCAGTGAGCCCGACAGCTAATTAATGGCTTCCTTCCACCTGCACAGTTGACACAGCCCAGCAAAGAGCCCCCAGTGAGAGTGACAAGAATCTCAGCAAAGGAGCGGAGATCTGAGAGCATGGAAGGAAACAACTCCCTTTGTCTGACATCCCAAAGTGAAAAGGCAGCAACACTTTGGGGGGGGGGCAGAGGAGCAGCCAGGCACACCAGTCAGCCTCATTTGAACCCCTGGCCGTTCTGAAAGAATGAACAAAATGGGGGACTGACGTTGCATTCTTCATGAGCACTGAGCATACACTCGGGTCTGCATTTAAAGAAACCTCCCAGCTTAAACAAGCCATCAGGAACACATACTGGAAAATGCAGTTGACATGTATAAAAGAGGGAACTGATTTTAAGGCAGAGTACAGGCAGGAAGTGACCCCTTGAATGATTGATGAGTTTCACCAGATTGGTCGTCACCAAGATGGATAGGTGGAGCTTCCTGTAATGATTTCCCAGTTAATGCCGCTTCCCTCTCCCCACCCCGCCACCCCCACACTCCCCAGAAGTTGCTATGAGAACCATTTGGGCCGGTTGCTAAAAATACTGAAGTGTGTGGTACGGAACGGGTTGATTCTGACCTCAGCAAAAGAGACAAGTATGAAAGCTGCTGACAAAATGTGTATTATTACATAAATATGAGTAACTTCATGGTGGTGAGCATTCATTCAGAAATGACATGTATAGGATTATGCTGCAACTATGCAATCTATGCATATTTAGTTAGAAGTAAACCCCGCTAGGGCTTATTCCCTAATGACTGCATTTAGGATTGCAGCCTGAATAGCACTAGGAAAGTCACTTTCCCTCAGTTTAATGCAGTGGAGGCTGGTGGCTCCAATGGGCTTTGCGGGTGTGTTGCAGGACTTTTTCAAACTTTATCATAGTGAGCCTTCAGGAATCAAAATAATAATAAATGCCCAAGCTTCTACTCAGGAAAGATAGGGACGGAAAAGGGAAGGATTCGAGCTATATAGGCCAACAGCACAGTATAACACAGGGATGGGCAGATTTCTGGATTATGGAATCTACTTTGTTTCTTATTAAAACCCCAAGATCCAAACATAACCTAGTGCAAACGACATCCACTTGGAATGAAAGTGGGAGCCACGTTGTTGCTATTTTGGGAGTCAGAAAGTCTTGCTGATCTACTGCTGATGACCCAGTCATCTGCCAGTAGATCCACTTCTACTATCTGCCCACCCTGTTATAATGGGATGATCCTTGCAGTAGCAAAATGCTTTGTGAAGAAATAGATTGCTTGTCATCTGGCACCCTCCATCCAGTCCCCACCAACATCAGTTTACAGGGTAAATGAACTGGCTCACACCAATAGACTTCTTTTATTCTATAGATTTATCAGGACTTCTGCATAAAAGTTTGTAGGATATCCCACTGGAGAAAAGAAGAAAGAATATTTTCAGGGTGCAATCCTATGCATGTTTAGGCAGAAAAAGTTCTACAGTTCCCAGCATGCCCCAGCCAGCATGGCTGGATGGACGGATGCTGGGAATCACAGGACATTTTTCTGTCTAAACATGCATAAGATAGCATCTTCAGTTAATACGAATCACCCAAACAATAAAAGGCGGAAGTTAAAAATCTTAATCAATCAATAGATGGGAGCTAATAAAAACTTGACAGTGGCTTTAGCAGCCCAATCCTGTGCATGTTTAGAGAGGAAAAAGTCCCACAACTTCCAGCAATCCCCAGCCAGTCATGATTTATTATCCTATAATGGCAAAAATGTGTTTTGTGTTTGTTTCCATACATCTCCTTAAACCATTTTTACTGAAATGCCCTCTGCTGAATATATCTTTGCATCTGTTTAGGGGAATTCATTTGCTTCTCAACACTAAATTTCTTGACTAATCTCTTGCACTGAAAAAAAAGCTATCAGTTCAAAGTTATAATTAGATCTGATTGCATTTCTTTTCTTTTCTTTTTTTTGTTAGAAAGGAAGTAGCCCTTTTGCCATGACTAAGGGATAAAACAATGCAAAAGCCAAAGAAAATATTAACATTGCAATTGTGCTTTGTTAGAAAACAATATTAATGTATTTTCTCAGTTTGCTAGGAAAACCCACAGATCCTCTTAGAGAGTTAACATTGTGCATAGTGTGAGGCAGCATTGACCCAGTTGCCTCAGCATGTTCTATCTTGCCCCTGGCATTTGCCCCATTGTGAACAGTTTCACACCCTTCTGGGATGTGATAAAAAAAAATGAAACAGGGGGCTTGTTTGGTGTGCATGGGTGTGTATCTGTGAAAACATTCCAAAAATATATTCCCTGTTTTAACTCAGCACTCATATATATATATATATGCCCCACCAGTTTTAGATTAAAAAGCATGGCATCATGTACTATTTATTAATGTACTTATTTATCTATCTAGAAAATTATTTCACACTCTTCTTGATAAAATAAACTAGCACCATTACAGTTTGAACCCAAGCTATCTGGAAGAAGTCTGTTAGAAAGATGATGCCCTTCTATTCCACATACAGAAACCAAGTTGTGTTTTATTATTTGTGAAAAAAAAGAAAAACACTTTTTCCATTTGTGTATTTCGCTCTTCCACTGTACTGACACCTAGAGGTTATGTACTGGAAAAGCAAGAAAGGAAACACTCTGTCATGCTCTGATCTCAATTCTGTGATGAAACTGAAAGTGGATACAGCAGATTGATTGATTTATAGTATTTTTATCCTGCCCCTCAGCCAAAAAGGCTCCCAGAGCGCTCACAAATGGTCAGTAAAGAAGGCAGTCCCTGCATTCAGGCTCACATTCTAAAAAAGTCATGACACTCAAGGAAAAGGGGATGGGAAGGAAAGGTGAAAGATTAACAGCCTCATGTAGAAAAGCCATCTATCTGTGTCTAGCAGCTACATCTCTCCCTCTTTTTTATTCTAGAAGGGGGGCAATCCTAATTGGAACTCTAGCATGGGGGATAGGGGACTTTTAAGATCTGGATTGGAGCACTTCTGGGGCACTTCTCTCTATCTGTTCCCATTTGTCTGTGTCCTTTATAAATTAAAAATGTGGGGAAACTGTAACTTATAGATACCAATTTAAGGTAATGCCTGTTTTGGCTTTGATTGTCACCTGGTCACAATCATCCGAACTATAGGGCAATATTTAAATGAGAAGTAAACTTGCATAAGTAAGCATATAAACAACTAGCATATGCAAATTTTATACATATCTGTGTCATCTTTTGTCCTCCTGTTTGGTGAAGCATTTCCTCTTTTTTGATGATGCATAAGTGGTCACCCTGCCAGAAATACATCTTCCCAGCTTGGTCTGTATTAGTGAAGTATTTGTCTCACGTGTTCAGATGGCACTCCACCACATTTTGAATGATTTGGGCCATTCCATCCTACAGTTGCCATGTGATTAATGTAAAGTGGGAATTCATCCGGAAAAGCAAGGTATCAGGTGGTAATGTCAGGCAGTTGGTTCTTTGCTAGAAAGATGAGATTGTCTTGTGTGGAAACTGGGAGATAAAGGTGCAACCATCTGTCAACATTTCCAAATGGATTTTAAAGGTGCATAAAGAAATATAATTTAATATAATATTGATCGAGTTTCTTTGTGATTCTATAGAGGGAGGCTATGAAAATCAGTAATCTGCAGGGAATATCAGATACCTCTCTCTTTCTCTCTCTGCACTCATTGTTTTAAATTGAATTCTTATTTAAATTTGAAATAAACCTGCGAGCAGTGCTGTAGCATTGGGCTTCATTGATTTTAGCAAGTGTTCTTTTCCTGTGATAAATGATTCCCAAGGGACAGTGAAATAATCAAAGTTATTTCTATTCAAGCAAAATAGCAAGAGAGAATTTGGTTCAATAAAACAAACCAGAATATATTGAAAGGATCCCCTGACAGTAAATAAGAGAGAGACAGAGAAAGAGAGAGGGAGAGAGAGAGACAGAGAGAGAGACAGAGAGACAGAGAAAGAGAGAGAGAGAGAAAGAGAGAGAGAGAGAGAGAGAAAGAAAGAGAGAGAGAGAGAGAGAGAGAGAGAGAGAGAAAATGAATGTATTCCCACAATATAAAATAGACTAGTTGTTTTCTAATTCACTCCACTCCCCCAAGTGAAAAACCAGTCTGCAAATCCACAGATTCGGTGTGGTTCAGAAAAAGCCAGCTTACTGCGGAATCTGCAGGTTGGATTCATAGAACTCCAAACCCTTTTGAATCCATTGCAGATTTCTCTGAGATGATCAGGGGAAAGGGGGAGGGGCCAGGGAAAAAGGGAGGGGCATCTGGGGATCCTAGGAGGCCTGAAGTTCTGCACACCTGCCATACAAGTTTACTCAGAAGCAACTCCCATTTTGTTCAATGGGGCTTACTCTTGAATAAGTGTATTTAGTATTCCAGCCTTAACTTCGCGCACAGCCACAACTTACCAAGTTCAAAAACAGGAGAAAGAGTCTCATGAGATAACTAGCTAACTGCATAGTGCTTGTCTTATTACGCAGGCGGGGATCCAACGTCTCGCTCACCTTGGACATGAGCAGCTTAGGAAGTGTTGAACCTTTTGTTCCTGTGCCCACACCAAGAGAAAAAGTAGCAATGGAGTATCTGCAGTCAGCTAGCCGGATCCTGACAAAGCAGCAATTAAAAGATACCGTTGCAAGTTCTCATTTGCTTCAGACAGAATTCATGGTAAGGCTACTGATCGGATGATGATGATGATGATGATGATGATGATGATGAACAACCAGAATTAATGTTTGAGCCATTGCTCCTTTCATCTTTAGTCTCTAAATTACCTGGTTCATTGAAACTGGTCCATGGAAATTTAAAAGTTTCTCCCTTATGTGCTAGCTTTCCCCATACAGGGATATTCAAACATAGGAACATAGGAAGCTGCCTTATACTGAGTCAGACTGCGACGTAACCCCTATATCAGGCACATTACATAAACCCTTCTCAGGCCAAGCAGCAACTCTTGAAAAACCTGAGGGAGGGTTAAATAAAACCTTCCCCCTAGCTTTGAGGAGAAAAGGTTTAATTCAGGATCTTCTTGTAAACTAAACTAAACTGTGGGTATAATCTGGTGTGTGTGTGTTGAATAACAGTAGGGCAGGTAAATAAGGCCAAACTGGTATTTGGTAGCTAATAAAATAATAATAAGTTTATTTTAGTTAACAAAGTTTTAATTCAGAATATAATATCTTCACACCTGCCTACAATAAACTCTCCACACTAATCCTAAATCCCCAGAAAACTAAATTTCTCTCACTCCACAAACACCAAACACCCTCCAAATTCCTAACACACACTCCACATCACTCTAACCAACCAAAACTCTCTTCAGTCACCCTTTAAATACTCCTCCCCCACCCTACCTAATACATTAAAAACCACACCCACTCAGTTCAACATTCCATACTTACCAGATATACTAAACAGACATATACAAGATAAACACTTGTGGGGTAACGCCATACAGACCATTTGTCTATCTAACTCAGTATTGTTGACACTGACTGGCAGCAGCTCCCCAGGGTTTCAGGCCGGAATCTTTCCTCATCTTACCTGGAGAAGTCAGGAATTGAACCTGGGACCTTCTGCCTGCAACACAGGTGCTCTATCACACTGAACTGTGGCCCCTCCCAACATGTGTTCCCAAACCATGCCCTGACTAATTTATGGACACTTATGGAGGGGTCAAGATGAGTCTCCTTCTCGTAACCACCCCATGTTTTCTTACCGCTTCTTTTTCCCTTAATGCAGAAAAATGGTTAAATAAGAAAAGACAGAACAGCTGCACAAGGCCTTCTGGCTGCTAGCACTTAAAGTCCTCTTTTTGGATGCACCTTAAGAGAGCAATCCTAAGGTCCCTGGGTGAGCATCTGAGGGACAACGTGATTGTTTGAATTCCCCCTTCCACAGTCAGGGAAAATTCTCTGACCTCAGAGACTTGACCCTCCTCCCCCACCCCCATGCAGTGAGCACAGAAAGAACCATGCTGGTTGCCCTCCGAGGATGGAAAAGCAACCTCTGAGGAGGAAGAAAGGGAGCATTCCAGAGCGCAGGGAAGGGAGGAGACCAGAGAGGCCAGGATATGAGTTATCCTGAGCCTCTTCTAACCTCCTCTCCGGCCCCCTCTGAAGTACCCCAGCTGAAAAGTCCATATAGCAAAATCTCCAGGGCGAGAGAACAGAGAAGCGAATATTGCCTCTGCCACTCCTCCCACTCTGCATTGGATAATCAGACGCCTCTGAGTTTGGGGGCTTCCAATCACTGCAGGCACAATTGATAGAATTGCACCCTAAGTTGTCCTGGCAACAACTCATAGGCCTGTTTCGGACAACACGCTAATCAACGTGAGGTGGGAAACAATCGTCAGTTGTGTTGATTATCATATTGTCCGAATGCTGCCTCCATTGCCTAAAATGTCATCCAAATGCAACACAACAGACAATTGTTTCTCCCCGCCCCCTCCGTTGATTAGCGTGTCGGCCAAAACAGGCCATAGTCAAATACAGATGCAGTGTTCAGGCAGAGCCCTAACCATGAGCCAAGTCATCCCAAGGGAAGTTGAATTACATAGCATTTCCACACCACAATTTTGAGCAGAAAAAGTCCCGCCAGAGGAAAATATTAAATAGTTCCATTTCCTCATTGCTGCTCTACTCAAAATCACAAAGGCTACTTTGCAGTTTTAGAAAATGGGGGTTTGTTACATATATTTCTGTGAATGGTATTGCCCCTTATAAATACTGAAGCTGCTTGTTTGTTTTTGCTTCTCTACAGGAGATTCCCATGAATTTTGTGGATCCTAAAGAAATTGATATCCCAAGCCATGGAACAAAAAATCGCTATAAGACCATTCTTCCAAGTAAGTCCATTTTAACCCAACTTCCTCAACCTGGTGCCCTCCAGATGTGTTCGGCTGGAACTCCCATAATTCCCAGCCAGCATGGCCAATTGCCAATGACCATGTTGGCTGGTAATTATGGGAGTTGCAGTTCAACACATCTGGAGCATGTATGGTTGGGGAGAGTTGATTTAAAGTGAAACTTATATCAGTGTAGTTTTTAATCGGATAATACAGTTCTCTGTTTTCCTATTATTGGTCCACTGCTGATGTCAGCTTTTCCATTTCCAATCCTGGATGTGCTTCTTGAACTACAACACCTGGAGCGACTGACAAGTTATGTGTGAAATGATATATTTTCTTTGGAAAGGGCCAGAGGTTCACAGTTCCACCCTGCGCACTGCTGAGAGTTTGCCAATGACTTGTGTTAAAGTAATTGACAGTTTTCTGTAATTCTGAATTCTTTGGTGGGTCTTCTTAGCTGTCTACGTATAACAAGAGATAGCTTTTAATTTGTCTGTGCCAGAAATGCTACATTTTGAAGGTCTAGTGTCCTTGTAATTTAAGGACATTATTTCCCCTCCCCCCATTTATTTAGAACTTGTTCAGCATTGGGTGTGCAGTGCTTAATTGGGTCTGGCTGGCAAAGGGATGAGAACAAATAGACAAACAGGCATAGCTGGGATAATAAATTGGCCACAACTTTTACTGACTCACTTGAATAAGTTTGGCGGCAACAAATGGCATGGATCCTGTAATCGGCCAGCCCACTTGCTGACCAAGGCTGCCTCTACAAGAGGCATTTAAAGCTCTTTCAAGGCGCATTAAAAAATTTACCTCTACAAGAACGGAGCGCAAATCGGGCGTAGAGGTGTGCTATCCCTCCGATTATGCGCATTATCGAATGCGCGTTAAACAGCAAGTTTTATTTTGCTCCGGCCGTTAAAGCGCATTTTGGCTATGTGAACAAGCATTTATGCGCATTAACTACTTGTAAAGCGCATTTTGGTCATCCGTTAATGCGCTTCGCCGCCTCTCGCCGCCTCTCGTGCAGAGGTATTAGGCGTAAATGCGCTTCAGCGATTATGCGCATAATCGCCTAACCAGGCGCAAAAGCGAATCCTTGTAGAGGGGACCCAATTCCTCTGGGCCTGCATGCCAGGAGCACTGGCGGTGGTTGGAAGGGTCAGGGGCACACCAGGAGAGATCTCATTCTGCTGAGTCTGCCTCTTAGGCCCCACCCCATCATCATGCTGATTGGCTCAAAAGTCCCCTCCTGGGAAGGAGATGCCGCTGCGGTGGCTGTGCCATCGCTCTTTACCAGATTTTCTCAGTTCGCTGCCTTACTGCTCATCTCACACAATTCACTCCCCATTAAGGGTGGGTGGACTTGGCTTGCGAATAAAACTAGTTTCTTCAAATTCATTGATGTTTAACTTTTATCCAGATTTAATTTTATTAATAACAAGGCTGAAGACTTTCAGCCTACTGTAGAAAACCATTAATCTCAAATTCTGGAATTTAAATTATCAGATGAGAATCAATTAGGCTGACCATATAAAAAGGAGGACAGGGCTCCTGTAACTTTAACAGTTGTAGAGAAAAGGGAACTTCAGCCAGTGTCATTTGTATGCAATTAGTTCCTGGTGAAATTCCCTCTTCATCACAACAATTAAAGTTGCAGGCACTATACTAGAGTGATCAGATACAAAAGAAGGCAGGGCCCCTGCAACTTTAACTGGTGTGATGAAGAGGGAATTTCACCAGGAACTAATTGCATACAAACGACACTGGCTGAAGTTCCCTTTTCTCTACAACTGTTAAAGTTACAGGAGCCCTGTCCTCCTTTTCATATGGTCAGCCTAGAGTCAATGGAACCAAATTATATTCAGTACTTCAGCTTTAAATCAAGCCTTAGCTATCTGTGGCCAACCAAGCCAAGTGCAGCCAACCAGCCATGTATAGTAATCTTTCAGTTGTTTCACAATCCCTCTTTTTCCAAGCTCTGGTGGGCCGCCTTGGATGGTGAGCGGACTACATTCAGGTTTTTCAAAGAATTGATGTAGAGCTGCTATAATTTATTGAAAGCTAAGATGCTTTCATCTTTTATAATCTTTGGAGTGAAAGCTAATTAATTAACACTTCTGAAAACATCTTTTGCAGTAGGCCAATGACATCAATAGGATCAATTTTCTTAGTTTTATCTGACCACGATCACCACTGCGCACCGTGGATTCATTCACGTTTGTGTGTTGAGATACTATAATAATTAAGGCTTGCAACTTTCTGATCAAGGCCTATTTCTTTAAGGTCTGCCTCTGCATCTACTACAGAAGTGTATGCTTTCCACCACCACCATTAAGTGCTAATAGAGGCAGGGAGGTAGTCTGTAAAATGGCACAGCCCGATTCACTACATGAAAGTTCCATACCTGTCCAGACAGGTGCCTCTAGCAGCCTTCACAGGCATGAATGTCAACAGCACTCAAGCACATATCATTGGTTTGTACCTATGCCGTCTCTTAGAAATGCCAATGTAGATGCAGCACTTGCAAGTGGTGAACACAGCTTTCCCTTCTCCTTGGTCAATCTGTTTCCTCAATCAATAAATGTGGGGGTGAAGCACGTATCTCTATACACTCTGAGAATCAAGATCTCAGAAATGGTCCCTGACTCTGGATCAGAAAGAGATAACCCTATAATATTGGGTTATCTCTTTCTCTTTGTAACCCAGAAAGAGGGTTCATATCTTCTGACGTGAACCTACCCAAACACTACTATAAACATCTGAGGCTTTTCTCTGAGTGCTTTCTCTGAGGGAGGCTCAGAAGGTAGCAACAAGGGAGAGAGCTTTCTCAGTGGTGGGTCCCTGATTATGGAATATTCTCCTCACTCAGGTCCACCTGGAGCCAACATTGTCATATTTTTGGCAGTAGGTTAAGACTGTCCTCTACTTTCAGGCATTTGATGCCTTACGATAGGGCATTTATGTCCATTGTTTTTATTAGGTCCAGTATCCTACTGTAGCTCTTTAAATTGCTTTTCAACTTTGTATGTTAACGATTTTATATTATGTTTGTATTATCTTGTATTTCTGGTTTGTAATTTGTGAACTGCCCAGAGAGCTTCAATTATTGGGCAGTATAGGAATGATAAAATACTGAAGCGGGCATTGTGGGGAAAACGGTGACTTTTGTTGTTCCTGATTTTCAGGCTTTTCAGCCCATCTAGCAAGGGAACTTCAGGGGGTAGGAAAGGAGGGTGGAGGAGGCTCAGGATAACACGTATTAGGGCCTATCCAGTCTTGTCCCCAATCCGCCCACTGCAACACGCACACCCCTTTCTTCCTCCTCTGAGGTCACTTTTCTGACCTCAGAGAGGCAGACAGTGCTGTTCTCACAATGCTGGTTGTTAGGAAGAGGGGTCCGGAGTCAGATCTCTGACTCCCCTTCTAAGTTCAGATCAATGTCTCCAACCTTGGAGGGTTTCCCAAGCTGTCCTACAGTCCCTGGGATGCTTGCCCAGGGATCGTAGGATTGCTCTCTTAATCAATGAATGGGCTAGTGGTAAGACCATTAATAAATCATCCAAACTTAATAATCAGGATACCCTTTAAGTTGGGTTCTACTCATTCTTTATCAGGTACTGGAACAGCAGCAATCTGTGATGCTGCAAAATAATTCTATCCCTTGAAATGCAAACACTGGTGTTTCCTGAAGGTACTAGTACCAAATGGAGAAGGCAAAATTGCCAATGCCCCTGTACATCTTTTACACCTATCTTTTACACCCATCTGAATAAGAGAAGTGAGTGCAATTCTCTCTGATGGTGGGGACTTGGGGAGTTTCTTGATGGCAAATGGCAGATGTAAATTTTTATTCCTGCATGGCTGGAATCAGAGCTGGTTCAGATGTTCCAGAAAAGAGAGGAAATTGCGCCTCTCCCTACAGAGTTCCAGGTCTTGTCCGAAGTTGACAGGGGTGTTGGTGGGCAAATATTCCATCCCTGCAGTAATAGAATGTGCATCTTACTGTGGGATAGAGGTGCACCTCCCCACTTGTTTTGGACAAAACCCAAATACAGCAGGAAGAGGAAATGCGAGGTTCTCGTACTTCCTCTTTCACTGCTCCTCTGGAATGTTTGGAGTGATTCTTAGCCTGCTCTCATATCTGTAGCTGTACAAACCACTACATGGGACACCACAGCTATTGCAGCTGTACAAGATCCTGCTGCCCAATGTAACCGTGACATCGAAGCATCTATATAATTGTAGGATGTTGTCCCCTCCCTTTAATGTGTTTCTGTAGGCAAATAGGTTTTTGTTTTGATTTCCAACTTCATTGTCTTTCCAGATCCTGTAAGCAGGGTTTGTTTGAAACCAAAGAACCCTGGAGATGCATTGAGCACCTACATAAATGCAAACTACATCAAGGTAAGTACACTGATATGCAAAGTGAGAATTGGCCATCTTATATTTCATTTTCCCACTGACCCTGTTGGGAATATTGGATTCTACTGAGCCACACTCTTTTTTTCTTAGCACAACTCTTTGTGTGGTGCTCTGCCAATGCAGCACCTTATATAAGAAGGGACAGGTTCCTTGCTGTTATCTCCCTCTATAAATAAAATGTTATAAACAATGATAAACCAATGAGTTATATACTTTGTAATAGATGATCAATCATTTCACAAAATGTTACCCCATAGTTTGTTAGCATTTTAATTGAAGGGCTGAGCAAGCTTTCTGTGTTAGTTAGGTGCCTGTTTCTTTTATACCCACAAAAAACCTAACTCCTAACATGACTGTTCCTGTTTCTGTGTCTAAATCAGGGTTATGGTGGCCAGGAGAAGGCTTTCATTGCAACCCAGGGCCCAATGATTAATACAGTGAATGATTTCTGGTTGATGGTATGGCAAGAAGACAGTCCTGTTATTGTTATGATCACAAAGCTGAAGGAGAAAAATGAGGTAAGATTTCTCACTTTACTAAATCATGAACAGTATCCTTCTGAATGTGGAAACAACCAATGATACTATCAAATGACTGAGACACAACCAACAATATGACAAACGCTATTAAAACTTTGGTGCCCCCCAAAATTCCCTTGGGGTCACTCAGCTTATAAGAACATAAGAACAATCATGCTGGATCAGACCAAGGATCCATCTAGTTCAGCACTTTGTTCACACAGTGGTTGACCAGCAAGGACATGGGTGCAGTTGCACCCTACAGCCCATATTCCCCAGCAACTGGGGTATATAAGCTTATTGACTCTGATACTGGAGGTAGCACATAGTCATCAGCATTAGAAGCCATTGATAGCCTTCTGTTCCAGGCATTTATCCAACCACACTTTAAAGCCATCCAAATTGGTGGCCATTGCTACATCTTGTGGTAGCGGATTCCATAGTTTAACTATGTGCTGTGTGAATTTCTTCCTTTTATCTGTCCTGAATGTCCCACCAATCAGCTTCATGGGATGATGGATTTTGTTCAGATACTGATCTCCTGTGTGTGAGGAATGTGTCTTTTAAGAAGATGCTAGTGGCAGCTGGTGAGGTTTAGAGTTGGTGGGGCCAATTTCTTTCTTTTGCTTGTGCATAGAATACGTGTGTATGTGTGTATGCACACTTTTTGATAAACCAGGGTTTTTCTAGCTTTCTACCCCAGGGCCCGCTTGAGAGAGCTTAAAATGACTAAGGCTCACCAGCCACTAAATGTGGTAGAAACAGAGCCAGTCATAAAATGGTGACAGATGGAGGTGGAGTTTGGCATAATCATCCAGCACTTACTAGTATCATTTTGTATTGATACCTAATCCCTCCTTGAAAATTGCTAAATTCTTTGCCACAGCTATTTCCTTGCAGCAGGGAGTACCCTAATTCAGCTTTCCTGAAGTTGGCAATTGGCACTGTGCTATTATTACTCAGACTTTGCTGATCCAGAAGCTCTAAGTCTGTGTTCATGGACACTTCTCTTGACACCCACTAGGTTACCTGCCTCTCCTAGTTTAATTTTATTTCTTAAGATTATTTTAAATTGTTTTTTTTTAACTGGGAGAGTGACATGCTGCAAAGCAAAGTGTTGCCCTTTATTTGGGTCCAAAATGGTGGCTTTTTATTTTGGAGCTCAAACCCACCTTCTCTGCCTTATACTTAGGTTCTTAGGCTAGTTACTTTTCTATTAGTCTTACCAGTTTGCCTTCTGGGAAATGAGTGTTTTGTGATTGGCCATGCCCCCAGTGGCAGTTTATAAATGAGCAAGCCCCAGCTTGGCAGCCATTTTATGAGATCGTCCATGACACTGTCAAAATTCCAAATATGCCCACCAACCCAAAAAGATTAGGAACTACTGTTCTAAGTAGAGAAAATTCTCTATTTTATATTATTTTTCTCCCCCCCCCACACACACACACACATCCCTCTCAAAGACTTCTTACCCATTTCCTGTCATTTCTTCTTCCCTTCTCCTTTCACACTTAACTTATGCCCTAACTCCTTCTGCTGCCTTTATGTTCACTTCCTCCTATAACAGCTTCCCTGTCTTATTCCATTCCTCTTTATTCCCATTTTAAAAAATTATTATTATTATTATTATTATTAGCCTTGCTCTCTTCCCAACTCTGGCTGCCGCACCTGCCGATGTAATGTGCATGATGTGACACTGTGCAGTCTGCAGCATTGAGACCCACTGGAATCTCAGCTGAGACCCACTGCTGGGTCCAGACCCACAGTTTGAGAAACACTGGAATAAACATTTTCTGCCCAAGCCCTTCTCTGTAATGTATTTTTCAAAAGAATTAATCTGCCATTCCTCTTACTTAGGGTGACCAGATAAAATCCAGGTCAGGGCTCATGTAACTTTAACAGTTGTAGAGGAAAGGAAATTTCAGCCACTGTCATTTATATGCAATTAGTTCCTGGTGAAACTCCCTCTTCATCACAACAGTTAAAGTTGCAGAGGCCCTGCCTCCTTTTGTATATGGTCACTCTAGTATAGTGCCTGCACCTTTAACTGTTGTGATGAAGAGGGAATTTCACCAGGAACTAATTGCATACAAATGACGCCGGCTGTAATTCCCTTTTCTCTACAACTGTTAAAGTTACATGAGCCCTGACCTGGATTTTATCTGGTCAGCCTACTCTAACTGCTTGCCTCATTAGCACACTAATGATACTTATCCTTAGTTTATTTTCATTTTTGTAAATAAAGTTAGACACTCTGAGGCCTGGCTATAACATACTTTTGGAATTGTTAAATCGCCCCCCCCCAAAAAAAGATGAAGGAGGGATGTCCCCTTACATAAAAGATTAAAAGCTATGGTGTCTGCATGAATTAATATGAAGCCAACCTGATAACACTGTATTTCATTTTCCTGACCTACTTTCATGGTGAATGAAATTATACCAGTGAAGTACTTAAAAAATAATTATAACATAAATCAATTATAAATGCTCATTTATAGTTATATATGATACTTATATTATTACATATAATTATAAATACTATTTTTATTCTCCAAATGGAATACCAATTTTCATATTTCCTAAAGATGAAGTCTCTCCTACAAAACAAATACTATAACATTCAAATGCAGTTCTATGGTGCACTCTGCTCATGCTCAAAGCCTTTTGTTAGGGTGATCAACTGTCAGGATTTCCCCGGATTTGTCCTGGTTTTTGTTCTATTCTGGATGTCAGGGGGGATTTTCTCTGATTTTCTATATTGTCCTGGAAAGACACACTTTCCCCTTTAAGGCCGCCATTAGCATTTTGGGAGGGAATGATGTGCTTTCTGGAAGCGCATCATTTCCCTTCCACTGCTCCAATCAGGACCTTAAATGGGAAAGTGTGTCATTCCCGGAGATTATAGAAAAGGCCCTGATTGGAGTAGTGGGGGGGCTGAAATGACACACTTTCCCTTCCTCCACTCCAATTGGGGCCTTTAAGGTGGCGG
Organism: Anniella stebbinsi; assembly: GCA_029215795.1. Taxonomy (NCBI): domain Eukaryota; kingdom Metazoa; phylum Chordata; class Lepidosauria; order Squamata; family Anniellidae; genus Anniella; species Anniella stebbinsi. The sequence continues at coordinate 56,998,604 of JARDYH010000003.1, forward strand.
GGTGGGGGATGACGCTTTTTCCAGAGGCCCTGAAAAGTCACTTTCCTGCCCTGCCCACAGGTTGTCCTCTTTTTTGGTTTCCCAAATATGGTCACCCTAGTTATGACTGCAGTGCAATAAACAATCTCCATGTTGGGGGATGTGTGAGGCAACAATACAAAGACAATACAGAGCACAACCTTCCCAGGACTCCAATGAATAGGGTTGCCAACTTTGACTGATGTTATGCCTGCAAGTAAATCTCATTGAATTCAGTGGAACTTACTTCTAAGTAGACATGCACAGGATTGCACTGGAAATTATATATATGGATATAGATATAGATGTAGATATATCAATAATATTTGAAATCAGGTAATGGCAGCATGAGACGTTTCAGTCTGAAGCACACAAAGAAAATCAAGTTTATAACTGGTACTGTAGGCCAAAATGCATTCAATAAATAATGATTACCTCAGTCCAGCAGTTTATTTTGAGTATGGGCACTCTGACATACTGAGACTGAAAGGTGTGATGCATCCATTTCAGTGGTGAAGCATGCTGAGGCCTTCACATGAAGGGATCTCCACTTGAGAAATTAATGGGACCTTCCAAGTAGAACTCCATCTATGCATTGAAGCATGCATGGAGTTCTAGTCACGATAAGAGTCTAGAGCATTTATTGAGGTGCTGTTATATAATTATTATCATGTCCAAAATATATTTACAGGGCATCTAAAACAGGGCCGTGAACTGCTTTGGCTCCAGCTCCAAATTCCGAGGCAAAGTGGGCCAATTTGTACCGAATTGGTCCAAAACTGAAGCAGGTCAGCTCCAGGCCAATTCAGGCTGAATCAGGTCTGATCAGATCTGAAGTGCTCTGAAGCTTTGAACCGAATCGGCTTCCGAAACAGGGGGGGATGTCTGTGCACAGTCCTAATCTAAAATATTGTATTCTAAGGGAATGCGGGATATCATAATCATAAACAGTTCCTTACCCTGACTGATCTGATCAAAATATGTCTGAAAACTGACCCTGCTATAATATGGCCTGTAGAAGAAATATTTTCCCAAAGGAAATGCCACATTTTGAAACACTTCTAACGCTGTTTGAAAAGAATGACTTGAAAGAAACAGCCAGTGGTTTCCAACATATCAGGAAGCCCTGTGTTTACCTGAATTGCTCGAGCTCACTACAATACTGTTTATCTGCATTGTCATGGACTGACAGTGTCAATTTCCTCCTCATAAAAGGAGGGAGTCAGCTTAAGTAGCTCCAAGTTATATGGAGAAAGTCTATGTTTACATGAGTTCCTGACATTCCACTGAGAAACCCTGGCAAAAGTATGAAGAACTGTTTGGGTGGTAGAGGAATGATTCTATCACCTTTTATGCCACTGGAAGCACAGCAGTTCAGACATTCCAGTTTTGTAGAATGTGTTTATCAAATATCGTTGCTTTAGGAGAACAGAGGAAAAGGAGGGAGCAACCCCAAAATATAATGACCCACAAATGGGGGGGGAGCCTCAAAATGGTGCTGATGTGTATAAAAACATTCATCAACATATCTAATTCCCAGTACATTTCAGATAAATCTTCCTTGGGAGCATTGTGCCCCACCGAAGTATTCTAATAAGCCATATTTTTTTCTCCCTGAGAAAAGTTTATCAAAATACATTGACTATTTTGTATTTCTGATTGATGCATGTATCTCTGTACCCCTTGGAGGCTTTGTCTCTATCATTTCTCACCTGTTGTCACAGAAAACAAGGAAATTACTTTTATTTTGAAAATAATCACATTGATGAAAATGAGACCCAAAAAAGCCCAGCAACCTATCCTCATCTTTAATTGCTTTCAATGACTTATTCGAAGCTGGCCTAACAGCAGTGCAAACTGGGCCACTGCAAAAACCAGCCTTCTGTTTCTCATGATCCATGAACTCATTTGCAAGAAAATAGTAAGCCCAATCCTTTAACATATTTGCTGCTAGTCCTCATTTTTTGGGATAAAATTCCCCAGCTTTCCCATCGAATGCCATTGCTAGGTTTTCTCATTGCCATTTTTGTATAGGAACATCTTTTTATATATAAATAAAATGCTTTGTTGTTTAAAGGCTCCATCACACCGGCGTTTCTCATACTCTCGTCATGCCTAGTTTGCCATGTTGCAGCATGATACTCACATGACATTCCCCTCCATTTTCCGTCTTTTCCTAGAGTGGGGAAAGTCTGGTTTATTTCCTCCATGTGGGATTAAAGCGCCCTTCCACCCCATGTTTTACCGTCCTCGCACTATGTCTTTTGTCAGGAGCATGTGCTTTGAAGGGAGGTCTTGCTGAGGAAAGAGGAGGATGGAGCGGTTCTCCTCCTCCAGCATGCTGTGTTGAACAAACAGGCTTGGGCTGATTCATTGAATGGACTTTTGATGCTCCAACCCCACCCTCATTGCCCACAGAAATGGCACTCAGCCAAAATGTTAAATCAGTAAAACGCTAGATAACAAAGCCAGAGAGAGTGGGGAAAGATGTCCACGCCTATCACAATGTCCATCAACAACAAGAACCAATGAACTAGAGGGGGAAGGAGAAGGGGCAGGGTGAGACAGGGCAGGGTGAAGTGGGAGTGCAAACAAGTGAAAGGAAGTTTCACCGATACCACAAACCCATGTGAAAGGGACCATTAGCTTGACATGCTAATGAAATGGAGGAGGAAATCACAGAGGCAAACCAGGAAAAAAAAGTAGGTGTGGTGGAGCCCTAATTTTCCAGCAAGCTACCTGACTTCCAGGTAGGATTCAAGACCAAACAGACTCAACCTTAGATTTCTTTTTCAGTTTCTTAGTGGTGTTATTCCAGCCATGAATAGACTGTTTTGTTAGCCTATAAATAAAGTGAGGAGTTTTATTTACAGGTAAAAATATGTTCCAATGCAAACATTAGAGTAATAAGACTGTCCGCTGGTGGAACCATTTTCTAACATAATCAAAGACACTGAAGAATTTGTCACATTCTAATATCTCTAGGGCTGCTGTGTATTGCACCAACTTCCTTTGTGAGGTATAGAAGGCAGAGATCCAGGAGTGCAAGCTGTTCAGTAGCTGATATTGGGCAAGAGTCAGCTATGCTTATAGGCTTACATCTCCAGCCTTATCTTATGGGTGAAAAGTAGGAGGTATTTAAATGGAGTGCTGAGCCAAGACTGAACAATGAAAAATGATTTCTAAAAATTAAAACTATACTACACCTATTTTATATGTCATTGGTGAAACTCAAAATAAACACATTTTAAGTAGCCAAAACATACATTTCCCTAGATAAAATATATAGGCATTATTTCCTGTTAGACATGAAACTTAACTTATGGAAGTTAAGTTGTAATGTTATGTAATGTAAAGATACTTAATTTTCTATGGATGTTTCGAAACATGCATGTTGATGGAGTTCACATCAACAACTTTTCCTGTGAGTAATTAATTAGAAATTGCCTCCCTTTTTAAGTTCTAGTAGTTTTCCAAAGTTTTTTTTTCATCTTCTTAATTTTATCCCTTTAAATAGTTACTTTGGAGATGTGCTTTATGTGGGCTGCCTTTGAAAATGATTTAGAAACTTAAGCTGATGTAGAATCACCTGTTGAATATACACATGTGGAGCATATTCAGTCTATTTGGTGGCTGCTGTTCTGGCTACCAGCCAGTTTCTGGGCCCTACTCGAGGTGCAAGGTTGCTATCCATCTCTTTCATCATCAAGCTGAGCTTTTCTACATGAGGCATTTATTGTGCTCTCGTCATTTCTTACTCATGGTTGCTTACATCTTTAGACAATGATGTAACCCTCCAGTTTTGCTTCTGTTTTTTAAGAGTACATTTTTAATTTTTTTTAGAGTGGGAGAAAATGGAGTATTATTAGTGAAATTATCCAATGGGCATTATCCAATGGGCTTCTTATGCCTCCCACTGATTCCCTCCACCCCGCCAAATCCCAATCTTATGCATGTTAAGCGACGTTTTTGAATGAGACTCACTACTGACTCTGTGCGTGCAGGATTGCTGCTCTAATTTTGCAGTTGTTTCAAGTCAGGCATTGAGGTGGAGCAGAGGGTTTTAAACAGAGTATTGTAATTTGTATTACATGTGCATTGGCTCACATTGCATTTCCCAAATTGACTTGAGTTTATGCACTGACAGCTATTCGGGCCCAGGACACATTCCATATACCGTTTTCAAACAGCTTTCAAAATGTTATATCCTGCTTGGTGCAGATCTGGCCTAGGACATGAGTGCAATAGCACCCTCCTGTTTGTGTTCCCCAGCTAGCGGTGTATATAGGCACACTGTCTGTGATACTGGAAGTAGCATATAGCCATCAAGACTAGTAGCCATTGATATCCTGAGTTACTCTAAAAAGAATATCATTTTTATTTTGTCTGTTACCACTTTCAAGCAAACATAAATCTGAAAGAGCTTATGCTTGAATCAAACATTTTAAAAAATATTTTTTTCCAGAAATGTGTGCTGTACTGGCCAGAGAAGAGAGGAATATATGGAAAAGTGGAAGTACTGGTTAACAAAGTGCAAGAATGTGAGAATTACACTGTCCGCAACCTTACATTAAAGGTAATTGTTTTAAAACAAATTTGTACATAATAATTAGTTTGTAGAACTCATTGACACTGGAAGATGAATCACACATTCAATGGGGTTTCAGAAAAATAATATTAATAATGAATACAGCATGTAAGAGAGCAGACAGGATTACTGTCACCCTAATCCTTTTCATCAGCACCTCTGCTTAATATGATAATATGGGGCAGTATCCAATGCGACACTACCACAAACTTAAATGATGTTTTGCTAGCACAAACTATCTCTACCACAATGCCAGTAGCACTTGCTAGCACAACAGGTTTCCCATTATAGTCATGCATTGGATACTATTCCTTGTCTGCCCCTATATCAGGAATGGGTAATTTGTGGCCTTCCAGATGTTTTGGGCCTACAATTCTCAGCATTTCTTGCTGTTGGCTATGCTGGCTATATATATTAAATGATCGCTAGACCATTCAGGTACCAACTATATCAATCTGTGTTCATCTATTCCTGGGAGATGTCTATACATGGGGAAAGCCCCGGGCTGGCTCTGCAGTGGCGCCGTGTTGTTTGTACGTCCACAATAGCCTCTGTGGAGCCATCCCAGGACTTTTACCCAAAGCTCTGCAATAAAAAAGTCGGGGACTTACACCAACTTTTTTCTCTGGAGCAAGGCCACAACAGCACATCTGCTGTCTGTCACCACTCCAGAGTCGCGGCAGAGGTCACCATCTGCCCAGACAGGGGGGAGAGGGCGGGCCAGCGAGCCAAAGGGCCACTGGAATGCCTCCGCGCTTCTCCAGCGTGGGGAGAAGGAAATGCTTGGTGGGGAAAGCCAAAGGGTAAAAAAAGGTTAAAAAAAAGTGGAGGGACACGCGGATGCACAGTGGCGCTCATGCGGTGACGCACAGTGGCGCAGTGGTGCATGGGACAGTGGTGGCTTCTCCTCCTCGGATACAAACCCCTCGCTCACTCCTTAGTGTGAGGACAACCCCGCAGGAGTGCAAGCGCAGGGTTTGGGAGGCTTGGGGCACCAATGCGTCATTATCAAGACAGCCCCCTGGAGTTCTATTAACATTTTTGAGGTAAATTTGAGCATTTCTAGCTTTGCTCTTAAAGCACTATGAAAACCAACCAAGCTGCTTTGACCACAGACCCTGGTGGGTCTCTAAACATTAATGGACAGTAACTACAGTTTTTATCTGTGATCTCCTGCCACTGACCAATGCCTATCACCAGAAAAAATAGCCATGCCAAAGCAAGAAAACTTAACACCAGGTGCAGGCAACTTGGTTCCCTCCAGATGTTTTGGACTACAACTCCTATCAGCCCAGACAGCATGGACAGTGGTCAGGGATTATGGGTGCTATGGTCCAAAATATCTGAATGGCACCAGGTTGCCTATCCATGCAATAAGCAGAGATTCCCATTGTCAAGCATGGAAGGTGAGATTAACCACCATGCACATACAGAGCTCTGGGTAGCAACCCATTTTAGCAACACAGAAGTGCCTGCTTAACTCAGAGTCATTTTTCTGAGGAAATGAACAAAGTAATACAATGAACAAACTACTGTATATTGTTCATCATAAAAAATACACCATTATTTTCAGCAAGGAATCCAGTCAAGACAAGTCAAACATTATTGGTACACATCCTGGCCAGACCACAAAACTCCAGATAGTGCTCAACCACTTCTACAGCTCATGCTGGATGTAGAAGAGGACAGGATGGCATCAGCTGGTAAAGGACCAGTCATTGTACACTGCAGGTAATTTACTTTTTTAATGTTATTTCTTCTGCATATTGAATGGAGAAAAACTTCTGTAAAGACCACCTTAGAAAAATATAAATAACTAAACCTCTTTCTATATATATATATATATATATATATGGATGGATACTTTTTGTTGATATTTAGTTGTTCCTGGTACTACATGCTAAAAACATAGGAAGCTGCCTATCAGATGATTGGTCCATCTAGATGCATTTTAAGCAACCTGAGTTTTTGTTCTTCTGCAGTCATCCCAAGGAGTTAAGCCCCTCCCCTCATAATATCACTTCCTTAATGCTGCATCACTCCTACTTCGTTGCTTAAAATAGGTTAAGCAAACAGACAGAACCCTGTACCAGAATCCACATGCTTTGGTAAGTTTCTAGTCTGGCTTTGCTTTTCAGCAAATAGTACTTGACAAGGAGGCTGAAAATTTAAACAGCAATCCACAATTCCATTTCTGTGGTGGATTCCCATTCCTAACGCAATGTAGTTAACAGAAGTCCCGCTGGTCTAGAAAAGACTATAAGACTCCAGAGTTCTGGCTCTTGGCACATACAGTGCTTTTGCTTTTACTTTTACATCAACTATGTATACCTCACCAGCTCCTGAACTGAGGATAGGTTTTTCCATACTATCTGCACCCCTATGAAAAGATAGCTTGCCATTCTGGCAACTCATTGGCTGCATTCAGACAACACGATAGTCAATGGTGGGGTAATAATCAACTTTACAGTTGTTCATCTAGGGGGTACTCGCCACACAACATGGTAATAAATAATCAACGGTGGTGTGGATTAGGATCAGCACTGAGTTGACTATGGCAGCATTTGGACGACATAATAGTCAATACAACTGATGATTGTTTCCCCACCCCCAGTTGATTATTGTGTTGTCTGAATGCAGCCATTGACTTCGTTTGCCTCTCAATTCCTGTCCTATACTGTCCTTTTTTAAAAAAAAAAAAACCTCAGAGAAAAATGTAATAGCACATTCCCACCATACTGTGGCAGGAAACCTTTACACATTTGTGCTGTGAATCTGCTCAGTTCTGTTCAGGCTAAATAATAAACATGTCTGGAAAACTAAGTGAAAATAGACTGATTTAGGCACTTGCAGTGACTTTCATGCTGTGAGGAATAAGAGAGACACAGGTGTACCATTTGAAACTATTTATTTATTTATTAGATTTGCTCTGTGTACAATAGTTCTCAGGGAGACATATGACACAAATAAAATCCATATGCATCAAATCGAACCATAAAACACTCAATTAAAAACTGCTGTCACTTAAAAGCAGCAGATGCTAAAACATGAATATTGATTGACCGATCGATCGATCAATAGTTATTATATAGAGAGATAAAACTACATAACAAGGCAGCACATAAGAAGATGACAAGTTTGTAAACCAAGCCCTCATCTTCCTCAATGGTTTATGATGATTTCAAACATTCTGGAGGTTCATATGAGCAGTTTGTGAAGAAAGATTTAAGCCCAACAAACTGACCATTTAGGCTAGTTTTATTATTATTTTAGCTTTTTTTAAAAAAAAATCTGCATCAACATAATCAGGACCATATATGTTTACATAGAATATAAACCTAAATATACTATCAGCTAATCTATATTTGTCAATCTTCTGACACACCAATCATTTTAACATAAATATAGTTTGATAAATCAACAGCTCATCCCTCACTCTGCCCCATGGCTAACATTTCAAAGCTCTTCCAGCCTACATATCAGATGATGGAAGTTGATGGCTGTAATTTTAGCTCCATTCAGCTTTGATCTATCTATCTATCTATCTATCTATCTATCTATCTATCTATCTATCTATCTATCATCTATCTTTTCATTAACTTTCAGTGCTGGAATAGGAAGAACTGGATGTTTTATTGCGACTGCTATTGGTTGTTACCAATTGAAGGAAGAAGGAGTTGTCGATGCATTAAGCATTGTCTGCCAACTGCGTTTGGACAGGTAAAATGATGTACAAGGCACAATCCATCTGTAATTGCCAACTAAAACTCTTTCAGCCCAAGGGCCAAATTCTATTTCAGAAATGCTTTCAGGAACCGCATTCTAGCAGTGGGTAGAAGGCAAAAAGGGAAAGGCCAAAGCACCCAAAATGTCAGCATATTTTAGCTTAAAGCTCTTACTGTCAGTAACAAAACCTTAGGGGAGATATTTAAGCATTTTAGAATGGGGAGAACTCAGCACAAAAGCCAAGAAACCACCAAATGATCAGTAGTGGAGGAAATAGGATGGGAACAGGGAAAGGATACATTGTCTCCTGGAAACTGCCAGATGGCCAGTTTTGAGCCTTATATCTAAGGTTCTGCACCCTTGCCATAGCTTAATTCATTGATCCTGATTTTATGTAGGGCATCAACAGCAACAACCCCAGTAACAGAACCAAGCAAAGAGAGCAAATTGAAGAACTATTGGCCAAAGTAGATATGACGATGGAGACATGTTACTGCATCACAGTCCCTTTACATTTTTGCAGATAACTTGTATGTTTTTCCTACTGGAGCAAATAGCAGCTTTGGTTGGGCAATCAGAAACATAACACAAGAAGAGTTTACCTTCCTCCACGACACAGACTGCAGTCCCAGTCCAGATCAGCTATCCTCCACTATTTGAAAAACATAATAGTAGCAAGTGCATCCACATATCTCCATTGCCAGTGCCAACCTTAGGGTTCTGAGGGCCCTCGGGCAAGGCATTCTCAGTGGGCCCCATCCCTCACTGAGTCTACCTTCTCACCACCATTGTCACCAGCTGCTATTGTTTCTTGTCCTCTTCCTCATCATTGCTACCGCTTGCTTGCTTGCTTGCTTGCTTGCTTGCTTGCTTGCTTGCTTGACAGGCAGAGAGCCAGGGGGCAAGCAGGCAGTGGAATCTGTTGCCTTGACTAGATAGAGAGGCAGGTGAACAAGCAGGTTGCAATGGTGAAGAGAAGGAGCAATTCCAGGGGGCTCTTGTCAGTGGGTCCCTGCTGGGGTGTGGGCCCTCGGCAGGTACCTATCCATGCCTATACTCAGTCCCAGCCCTATGAATCACCACATCTAATTTGGGCCTCAGGTATGAATCTTGGGGGAAAACTAACACCTGTGTATAACAAAGCCCTAACATACTTGTGGGGGGGGGGGGGTTAAAAATAAAAAAAAGCAACCTCAAGTGACTGCAGTTGTGGTGGGCATAATGGGAGAAGTACTACTTTGCTGTTTCCTTGCTGGCCATTTTTAGCCCTGGGTCTCCATTCCATAGCTGTGCAGGAACTCCACAATGTATTTTCGCTGTGCCTTTTAGCACGTTTGTTATAAGGGTCTGATCCAATGGTCAAATGAAACAGAGTTGTGTTGCCCGTGCTGGCATGAATCATGGCTGCAGAATTTCTTCAGAGTCAGCCAGTGAGACAGGAAGCCTGGTAGGCGTTAGAAAAAGGACAGGAAAAGCTGCACTTTGTACATGTGCTCTCAGGTCACAATAGGCCAAATATTTAGTGTAGAATGAAAATGCATCGACACTGGGAGCCAGATTCTGATTTGCTTCTACGTTGTAAGATGCACGTTACTCAATCCAAATTGAATCAGTAAATAGTTCAAGGGTTAGGGCAGCTCATACAAAAGAAGAAGAGCAAACGAAGCCTGACCATGTGACTTCAGATTTTCATAGCAAGAAATGTGTGGTTGTGCGTCTTATGCAGCAAGTCCACTGTAGTCGTATGTTTTAAAAACCAAAGTTTCTACTTTCCCCTATTTTGAGCACTCTGGGTGCGTTATAATGCTTCCAATGAAAGCTACATATAAATTAAGAAGATTGGCCTTAGTGCTGATCACTAAATATTAGCGATTTATAAGTGCTTTGCAATACTAGTGAAGGATGCTCAGATTTCAGCTTGGGCACATTGCCAAGATTTCTATAGTTGTGGAGAATGTCTATGTGTATGGCAGTGCAGTGTAGACCTGGGGTATATTCCCAAGTGTATTCTTCACTGAGGGAGTATAAGTTACATTGGGCTCAAACCTTTAAGTGCTTATAGGTCACGACTGTACCTTTGTGAGTGAAAGGTACTGGGCAATATCCAAAGCTGGCAGTCCACCAGCACCAATCACATTGCTTTAGCAGGAATGGCACAATCCTTGAAAGACCTCAAACTAGGAGCCTATCTACACGATGGGTTTTTAACATTTTATAAGGGTTATGAAAACTCTTTGGGCCACATGACGCACTCCCTATAATGTTGTATATCTGAGGTTTTTAAAAACTCACTTCAGTTATATACAACGGTTTCACTTTTAATAAATCGTTTTAAGTAAAATAATGTGTCCTTCCTTACTGTTTGTGATTCATGGGGGCAGTGCTTCATTTACTGGTGCCCAAATGCTTAGCAGTTGATTGGTGGGGAAGAAAGCGGGGCTAAGGAGGAAGTGGGCGAGTGAACTACAACACCCACAATTCTTAGTCCTATACTCGCTAGGGAATGACAGAGGAACAAAGGAGGAAGTGGGTGACTGAACTACAATGCCCACAATGCCTTGCCCTAAACTCATTGTAAAAACGAAACAGAAAAATACAGGGCAGAAGAGTGTGTGACCACACACACCGCTTTAAAGACTGAAGAATGTTTCTCCTGTAACGTGAGTACTCAGTAATGTGGCCTAAGACGTTTTAGAACGCACCTATTTGGAACGTTTTAAAATACTATTTAAAACATTCCAAGGGACTGTGTAGATAGGCTCTAGGACTTGTCAGTGGAGCCCAAAATTCCAGACAATCTCTCCCAGCATTTTCATGTATATGATAAATAGCATGGGGAATAAGATGAACCTCTTAGGCCCATGGCGTTGAACAGAAATCATGCCGCACCATCTTCTGAAATTGCCCCTCCAGGAAGGACAAGAGGCACAGTATATCACTGTCCCCCAGTACCATCTCAGGCAGATGACTCCGAAAGTTACCATGGTTGATGGTATCAAAAGCCACAGAGAGGTCCAGAAGAACCAACAGGGATACACTCTCCCTAGTGTAGATTGCCCACCAAGGTGACCAAAGCAGCCTCTGTCCCATAACCAGCCTGAAGCCAGATTGAAATGGATTTAGATCAGGGTGGGCAACTTCAGGAGGTCCAGGGGGCATTTTCACATACACCCAGACTGAGGGCCACTTTGGAGAGCTGTGGGGCCCCATCCTTGGAGCTGAGAAGCCACCTTGCCCAAGAATGAAACATTTCAGCACCTGGCCCAAGAATGAAATATGGGAGACTGACCAGAAATGATCCAAAACAGTGGAGTTCAGGGAGGGTTCTTTTAACAAAGGCCTTGGGTCCAAAGTATGCCTTCCTCCAACAGGAGGAGTCTTCCGCCAATGGAAGAACTTCTTTTATCAGAGGAAGATTCCTTCGATCAGAGGAATGCTAGATCTATAGTACTGCTTTATAGCAGTATTGAAATGCACTGATAACTGTTGGGATACAATCCACATTCCATATACCATTTTCATAATGTTATATCCTGCTTTTGATTCCACATTTGTAATGATTTGACACAAAGTGTAGAACTGGCCAAGGTGAACTTTTAGATCCAACTTCCTATCTCACCTGAACCAATTCTTATGGCCAGTTCAAGTGCTTTAATGTGCAATTTTTCAGTAGAAAATGTGCAGCTCCCATGATCACAGATCTGATCATGGGTCATTCATTCTGAACACATAACTTGCTAAGAAACCCAGGATAAGATAAGATAATGCACAACAGCAAACTTATTATTATTATTATTATTATTATTATTATTATTATTATTTCTTACCCGCCTCTCCCTCTAGATCGAGGCGGGAACAACAATAAATATAAATACAAAGACTATAAAATAAATAGAACATTAAAAACTAATAAAACTAATACATTATTAAAAACATCTTAAAGTTCAACTTGGTAAGCCTGCCGGAAGAGATCAGTCTTCACAGCTCTCTTAAATTCAAGAAGACTGCTACGTTGTTGAATCTCTCCCAGCAGGCGACTCCACAATCTGGGAGTGGCAGAAGAGAAGGTCCTCTGGGTAACACTCGTCAGCATAGTTCTGGCTGATTGAAGTAAATTCTTCCCAGAGGACCTGAGCGTGTGGGGCAGATTATACGGGAGAAGGAGATACCGCAGGTAACCTGGACCCAAACCATGTAGAACTTACCTGCTGTAAAGCCTACCACATGTTTGTGACCACAGAAAATGACCATATGAACTCATAACTAAAAATATGGTTGTATGACAGACAAATATGTTTCTATGCTAGGTGACCAGCGCTAAGTGACCAGTGCTGTTTCCCATATTCAAGATATATATATATGTTTCCATGCTAGGGGACCAGTACCATTTCCCACAGTCAAACAATCAAAATGGTAACTTTTTTTTTCATTTACTTTTCAGAGGTGGAATGGTCCAAACAAGTGAACAGTATGAATTTGTGCATCATGCACTGAGCCTGTACGAAAGCAGGCTATCTGCTGAAGCAGTCCAGTGAAAGCAAGAAGGACGAAGCAAATATGTCAATCCCTCTTGAGGTAATTTGTTTCATTACCTACCAGCAACTTCTTCAAGGAGTCTACAGCCACGGAAGGAGAGTCATTGCAGCCAACTTGTAAAAGGAATGTGGATGGGTTAGCGTTTTTTTTTAATTAAAAAAAAACCATAAAAGATTGATGGACCCTTGTCTTGAATGTAATGTGAGTTCCCTGAAACCGTTTTAATGAAGGTTAATGTACCGATGTTACATTTGGATTTCACATATCTATCTTACGGAGGATTTCTTTCTGTATTAATGGAATCTGCCACATAGAATGTATGTAACATATGTATGTATATTCTATAACAGCTGGAAATGGGGAAATTCCACTGAAGAAATGTGTAAAAATGCTTCAGTGTTTGCAAGTCTGTCTTGTGAATAGGCTGTCAGGTGTTCAACTGTACCTGTTAAGTGCTAATACCTATTATGTGGTAAACTTAATTCAGAGCCACTTAGGATTCTTGCCGCTAAAAACGGAAAGCAATCAATTATGGGTTTGGACAGAAAAAAAAACATACAGAAAAAAACCACTATATAAATCTACTGTTTTTGAAACTATTCAAAATAAGTTAGTATTTTCTATGACAACTCCAGTAAGTACTCATAGATATTTAACATGTGTAGTCAATTGTGTAAAACACTGCAGAACACAGTGGTTGCAACACAAAAGGGAACATTTCCAGTGGAAGCCCTACTGAAACAAATGAAGTTACAAAAGAAGTGTGTATTTTAATGGAGTTTGCTGTACTCTTATGAAGGTCCAGTCCTTTTCAATAGGACACATACAAGAGAAATTCCCAATGGGTTGAGTCCAGTGTCTTTTTCAATGTTTATGTATTTACTCAATACCGTTTATTGTCTTAGAAGCTGCTTTTTGCTCTAGGACAGAATCCATTGTATTTGTAAATCTTGTGAGTCATTTTACTTTTAAAAAGAAACTTTGTAACATATATTAAATGGTAAGAATTTTAAATATTTGCCTGTCGTTTACTAAAAGGGGTTGTTGTTTTTTAAATATGCTGTCAACCTTCCATTACTTACAGTGAGAGGGTGGATGTTTTGAGAAACACAAACTAGGAGGCTACATGAACATTTTTCTTTTCTTTTTTTATCTTGGTGATAATCTGTTAAGGGAGAAAAGGTACTTCTAGCACACCTCCTTTTGGTGAGGACTAAGAGATTTCAGCACAGGAACTAATGTGTTTCTAAAGCAGTAATATTACCTTTGCTTCATACAGCTAATAAACTTGATACAAAATATTTAAATTTTTTTAACAAAAACTTGTATTTTTTATCATTTTATTTCAATTATTGTCATCAGGTTTTGCTACCCTTCTATCCTAATAGGCACATGGAACACAGGTCTCCTTCTTTGTTTCCTGTTGAAGTGCTTGCAGATGGAACCCATGAAGTGAATACTCTTCTCTGGGCGTTCCACTCTCCACAGTATGCTATAATAGGCCCTCTCCACTGCTCCACTCAGCTGACATGAAATGAAAAGAGACCAGTGAAGGCTGCAAGAACTTTTCCACTGTTTAGTTTAGCTGGCTTTGGGTCTTTCCCTGGAACACTTTCTGCACTCCGTGCTGAGTGCTTTTGTATCCAACCCAGGTTGCAAGGAGAGTGGCCACGTACACACTGCCAAAAAAGGGATAAAAGATTTGCATTAAATTTGCTTATGCTAATTGCTATAATTTCAATAAAAATGCAATGCACCACTATAGTAAGATTAGACTGTGATCAGGGGTGACCTGTGTGCCTACTCAGTCTGCTGTCCAGGTGCTAACAGAGTGGAGAACACTTCACATAAAAGAGACCTTCAAACAGAGGACTACCCTCTGTAAAGCATAACATATAGCCAGTAAGAAATGCATCTATCCTCCAGAGACGCCTGTGCAGTGAAGCGCTAAGATTCAGAGTTGTTGTTTCTTTCTCTCAGAGATGGCAGGGCTACATTTAAAAAAAATCATGCAACTGGACAATGTTGCTTGTCTGAACAAGGTCCACAGGAGAGAATTATCCTTCAGTGTCATGACCACTACTTCTTACTGGTTTCTTCATACCAAAAGGGTGCCTCCAAATGGGCAGCTCCTAGTGCTACTAATCAGAAGGACAAAGAAAACCTAGGCTGCCTCTACAAGAGAGGTTTAAAGCTCTTTCAAGGCGCTTTAAAAAATTTACCTCTACAAGAACGGAGCGCAAATCGGGCGTAGAGGCGCGTTATCTGTCCGATTATGCGCATTATCGAATGCGCGTTAAATAGCGAGTTTTATTTTGCTTCGGCCATTAAAGCGCATTTTGCCTATGTGAACAAGCGCTTATGCACATTAACTACTTGTAAAGCGCATTTTGGTCATCCGTTAATGCGCTTTGCCGCCTCTCGCCGCCTCTCGTGCAGAGGTATTAGGTGTAAATGCGCTTCAGCAATTATGCGCATAATCGCCTAACCGGGCGCAAAAGCGAATCCTTGTAGAGGGGACCCTAGTCTGGAAGGACCCAAAGTCCAAGCAATCAACATCAATTGAATTCATAATGGAAGAAGGGTTAAGGATAAGGGCCTGCATTCTCCTGGTATAGAGATGCGTGAATGTACAAGGATGAGTCTGGCATCTAACCACATGATGTTCCTGGATGGATTCAGAACATATCATTACAAAAAGCTAGTGGTGTTTACAGGACGACATGGTATATATTTACGTAGGCCAATCAAGAACACCTGCAGACACATAATGGTTCACAGACAGGCAATTAAATGAAATTACAGTTCCTTAAACTCAGCTGAGTTTTCAAAGATGTTTAAGCACTGGATTTGTTTTAAAATGTAGCCCTATTTTGCTTGAGTTTTCCTAACTAGAACAGATAGCTAGCACACTCAGAAGAATCCTATGAAAGGACAAAGTGGTGTAAAACTTCCCCAAAACAATTGAATAGAAGGAAGTGTTCGTCACTGACTTTTTCCTCTTGTGAAGGCACATTTCCTTCCTAGCCTTCGCTTCACTTATCTGGGGTTTGCTTTAAAAAACAAAAAAGGAGAGAGAGAAGCAATGGGAGTTGTTAGAGAGAAAATGGAGATTTTATTTTATGCTCTAATTTCTACCTGCCTGGCCTTTGGGATCTCTGGTAAGTACGACTCTTCAGCTTTTTCATGTTTCTTCCTCAGTCTGGCTGTGATTCCCAAGTGTTGCTGGGAGTTCCCATAATCTTGCCAAAAGAGCTGATGTGATTTCTGAGCTTCATTTTATACAAGAGGAATATAAAGGGATGGGCCAAGCAAACCCAAGATTGTTTAGATTTCGTCTAAAAAGAAAATAAATGTTGGTTTAATGGTTACTTCATCCTTGGAGAAGTCCTCCACCGGACACTCCATTTGGTCCAAATTCATTTGGCAGGGCATCTTTGCCTTCGTGTTTTGTGAAAATTATAAAAGCAGAGGTGTACATGTTGGAGGGGAGAGTCTGCTGTAATAACTCATGCTATAGCCAACTAGAAATTAAAAGTAACAACCAGGAGTGTTATTTTAGATGCTTTAGCTATTTTGCTATCTTTTCACTGAATAGCCGACAAAAAATTAATACTGAAATTGTAACATATTTGTGATGGGATAGATTCTATTTGGGCAGGCGGGTATGCCTGAGTCTAACCATTGTGAACATTGTACCAGTCTGGTCATTACAGCAACATAGTGATTAGAAACTTGAGTGCAATTAGGAGCATATGATACCAATACCCCATGTTTATATTGAGTACATGGAGCACACAAGCATACATGTGGCAACAAGCAGACACACGTTAACAGAGCTTTTATTTCAGCAAATCTTTGCTTGTAACAAAATATTTTCAAAAGATGTATGAAGAGCCTTGCTTACTCTTACATTGTGAAATGAAAGTAAACAACAGGTAATGTCTTCTGCAAATATATATAAAACATGGCTTGAATCCAGAAGATGTTATACTTACAGTAGACCTATTGAAATCACTGGGACTTAAGTTAGTTAACTTAAAAGATTTAAGTCTCATTGATTTCAGTAAGTCTACTTTCATTCTAATTGAAGGCCCAAATGAATATTATTTTAAATCTATATCTAACAGCTGCATCTTTTTTTTCTTTTTAACTCTAGAGTAGGTATAGAATAGGGTGACCAGATAAAATCCAGGTCAGGGCTCATGTATCTTTAACAGTTGTAGAGAAAAGGGAATTTCAGCCGGTGCCATTTGTATGCAATTAGTTCCTGGTGAAATTCCCTCTTCATCACAACAGTTAAAGTTGCAGGGGCCCTGCCTTCTTTTGTATCTGGTCACTCTAGTATAGTGCCTGCACCTTTAACTGTTGTGATGAAGACGGAATTTCACCAGGAACTAACTGCATACAAATGACTCTGGCTGAAAATCCCTTTTCTCTACAACTGTTAAAGTTACATGAGCCCTGACCTGGATTTTATCTGATCACCCTACACACACATAGTTTTATGTTTTAATTTTTTACTTATCATTCATTGCTCTGAGAATATTTTTGTTATAGAGCAACTCATACATTGTGTTAAATAAATAAATAAGGGTGGATCTTTTCTTTTTGGACAAGGATGGAATTCAGGGAATCCTCAGAAGCATGCAGTGCTTCATTGTCCCAACCCTCATTTGTAGACAAGTGAGAACTTTTTTCTTTAACCACTTTCATACGTATGCCATTGTAATTATTTGAATTAGGTTTTTTTATTTGTTGATTTGTTTTACTGCTATTGTTGTTGTTCCATAAATGTTAACACGTGCACTGTTCCATTTGTATGGGTTCCACGCTTTTCTAGGCGGTTTTCTGATTATCCATGAGCAAAAACAGCAATGTATTTATGAGAGGAATAAAACAGTATATGTGGGACCGTGCAACTTTACCAACATAAACCAGCAGTGGAGATGGATGAAGGATGAAAAGTTGCTCCATGTTAGATCTGGCCAATGTCTCGCCATCACCAACAGGTCTTATTCTGCGCATTCCCGCAAAGTGATCATCACCAACTGCATTGAGGCACCTAATTGGACCTGTCACAGCAAGGAAGGACTCCTTGAGGTGAAAAACAGCTCTCTGTTCCTCAACAAACAAGGCTCAAAGGTAGTAGTGAGGATGGGTAAGAGATATCCCCATAGTTGGAAAAGAATTGATGTCAATGAGAAAAAGGAACCTGTCCGTGAAAACCTATGTTCAAGGAATGGTAAGTTGCTCCTTTGAATGTATTTCCTGTTTGCTGTAAGGTGTGTCTTGCACTGACCCAGCAATGATATTAGATTCACTGGAGAATAATGTGGGGCTGCTCACACAACACTGTGGTGAGCTGTGAGTTGTTTGTGAAACCATAGGTTATCATGTTGTCTGAACTCCATATGTTTTCAGCAGGGTGACTTGTTAATGATGCAGTGTGGTTTGTTAGCAAGCCATCCTGTGGAAAATATTGTAGGTTCAGACAATACACTAACCCATGATTAAATAAACAACCCACAGTTCAACAACAACCCACACTCAACCACTAAGTGTGGGTTAGTGTGTTGTGCAAACCCAGTCTATGACTTGCAGCAATGAAAAAACATTCAGGGTGGTTTAAAATCATCATCTTTCAGGATATTAATGAAAAAATGTTTAATAATGTTTATATTTTTGTTAGCCTGCTGTATGCTTTCAGTGTTGACATTTCTCCCCTTTGCTCCAGATTTCTGTGTCTAGCTTTTCATGGCCTTCCTTGATTTATTGAGGAGGATGTTGTGTATAGGTTTGATACAGCCTACAAAAATGAGGGTACAAATTACACAGCATCTCCACTTCATATGTTTTGTCACAGAAATGAGCAATCAAAAAAATAAAATCCCTAAAAAATAAAATTAAAAACATAAAGCAACAGCAGTAATCGCTAATAGGGAAATATATCTACAGCCTCACAAACATAGCTTCCTCAATTCTATAGAGTCACATACTAGAAGAAAAATGCCTTTTGTCTGTTGGATTGATTGAAGGATTGATCAATTGTGCACATAATAATATTAGCATTTTAGACAGCTTTATTGAGCATTAAAAGCAGTCAGTAATCCTGACAACAACCAGGTAATGTAGGTCAGTATTACTATTATTCCAACTTGCTAGATGGGAAGCTACATCTGAGTGACAGAGGCTTGCTTAAAGTTGATTAGAGAATGTATGGCTGGAATAAGAATTTATGGCTAGAATTCTTGGTTCGCACCTCAGTCTGTCACTGTGCCATATAAGCATATAACAACAAGCCTAGGAGTTGTTGAGTGTTGGTGTAGGATGTTTGGTTTTGGCATGGTTTATTGATCACTGACGATCAGGTAGATACTGGGATAATTTCCATGACCACTGGTCACAAAATCAGGCATTGTTGTTATTCTATCTGGACTGATGTATTCTGTATCAGCACTCTGTCATGGGCATACAACTCCACACACCACATTTCAGGATTGTTCACAGTAGGCCGGGAGAAAATAAGAAGCAACCAGCCATGCATCTTAAAGGTCACGTGGATTGCCTCTAGAGCAGCTTTCCCCAACCTGTTGTCCTCCTTATGTGTTGGACTACAGCTCCCCATCATCCCCTGCTAGCATAATCATTGTTCAGGCCATACTGACTAGGAATGTTAGTTGTTGGACAACACATCTGAGGGCCATGAGGGCAAAGAAGGCTGCTCTACGGCATAGAAGAGGCCCTATTATAACAAGCCTTTAGAAAATCTCTGAAGGCCCATGTGTTTTCTTTGCCTTTTTCTTGAGGTGTGTTTTATCGGAATGATGAGAGGTTTTAGCTGCAACTATCTTAGTGTTAGATTTTTATATTCTCTATGTTGGAAGTTACTTTATTATGATGTCTGGCGTTTATTTTAAAAAAGTTTTATTCTCACATGAGATTTTATTATGTTATCTATCTTGAAGGAGGGGAGGCTATCCTTAAAGGCAGCCTGAAAATACTTTTAAATAAATAGGAGGCCTTTTTCCCCCTTTGCACTTGTTTGCTTTTTATTTATTTGACTTGCACATACTTCTAGTCACTCAGGTAGTTATATGTTGGTATGACAATACATAATATGAGAGGAAGCATGTAAATGTATGCATTTAAAAGATTTTACTGTGGATGTATCTGTGTAGATTTTTGTGAATATTATATTGTGTGTGTGTGTGTGTGTGTGTGTGTATGTATGTAGAGAGACATAGAGGTACATTGCAACACCAGGTGGTGAGATGCTGATTTTATATCTTTCATCTTACATTTATTCATCTGATTATCCAATTTGCGTGGTAAAGGAGGAAGTGTGCACAAATCATATATTTATTTATTATTTAAATTTATAGCCCACCTTTCATATTACATTCCCAGGACAAAGTATTTCAATGTTCGTAGAATACCGAGTGTCTCTTGGAGGGGCCAGGCAATAGAAAAATGAGCGGGGAGGGGAAATGGAATGGACTAGCCTGGAAGAGGGCCCGGCTGGCTACAGAGCAGGCTGGAACATTGGACAGAAGCATTCCATATGTCATGCAAGCAGTGGTGTAGAGATAAATTTGGAAGTTCAGGTGCTCTCCATAATAACACCCCCAAGAAGTGTCCAAGAACGCAGGAAACTGCATTGCTCTGGATTGTTAAACCAGTTATAGCATCTCCACCAGGAAGAAGTCTTTTGTAAAGCTGATTCAAGAGGCCACCCCAACATTTTTCACACTACAACTATTGTTGATGGAAGGGCTGATGTCAGGGGTAGCCAAGGACAAGTTCCTGCTGAGGGCCCACACCCCAGCAGGGGCCCACTACAACAGCCCCCTGGAGTTGTTCCTCCGCTTCACCATTGCAACTTGCTTCTTCGCCTGCCTCTCGCTCTGGCTCAGACAACAGTGAAGGTGAGCAGGAGGAGCAGGAAATGCCAGTGCTGATTGCTTCTTGGCTTTCTGCCTTCAAGCAAGCATGTGGTAGCAATGAGGAGCAATGGCAGACTATGCTAAATAAGCTGCTTTGGATTGGTAGCATTCTACGAACAATGCATATTTTAAAGAAGCATTTTAAAAAAATACATCAAACTTGTCCCTCATATGAATTGAACAAAGTGAAACCTGCAACAAAATGTTTCTGTGCTCGTGGTCAATGTTTCAGCCAGCCATGCTCTCTTCCAGGATACTCTATTCCATTTCTTCTCTCTCCCCCTCCTGATTTTCCATTCCACACCTCCAACGGACACTTAGCATTCTGTGGACATTGAGCATGCTCAGTCCTCCACTAGGTTGTTCGTATATTGTTCTGGGACTGTAGATTTTTCCCGCTAGAGTTTTTATTTTGTACTTCTTGGGCTGATATGCTGACGCCTCCTCCTCGTTTCTCAGTGGCCCGGTTTTGTCAACACTCACCAACTGAGTTTGCTATTAGAGGGAGTTATGGGGGTACACGTTCTAACACTTTTAACCAATATTGCACACAGGCACCACTAGGTAGTATTGCTGAATAAAAATGTCGGGAGAGGCGTTTCATCAGGTATTGTGGCCCCGAGCCATGTAAGGCCTTGTCGGTTAGAACCAGAACCTTGAATTGGGCTCGGAAACATACAGGCAGCCAATGTATTGTCTTGGCTTATGCTATTTGGCTATATGAATTTGAAATTGTGTAGTTCCAGCAAATTATTTTGCTATGAGTTATACAGATAGAAGAATGTGCTTGCTTGTTTAATATATGTATATATTGCTTTCCTATTAAAATGTTCAGAGTCAATAGTTAATTTGGAATAACCAATAGTGATCTGAGATGAGGAAGCCCTGAATATGGCAAGTGTTTAGAACTTAAGACTGAATAAGTATGAATTTGTATGAGTAAGTATGAGTTTGGAAATTGTCCACTGATTTTTCTTAGTTCTACAGAGTATACAAATACATGGATATACACACATACTTACACACTGCATCCAGCTCCGAACTGATTTGTAGTCAATGGATAAATGTGGTAAGATATCCAAGGATATGAACACATGAGATATTCACAGAATTGCAATCACTGGCAACTGCTCCCCTGTCATACATTGATTGAAGCTGTGAACATAGTACAAGCTCGAGGCCAGAGGTTGGTAATACACAGAGCATGGGCCACATGTGGCTCCTGCCATCCATTCCCCTCTCCCTGTGGCCCCCAATGTCCCCTGAACTTAGTAAAAAACATTTTCCTAAAAAGGCATTTGTAGCCACCAGAGAACGCCAAAAGGGTCAAACCTGGCTTGCAAACAAGCTACTTTTGACCCTTTGGCACTCCATAGCCAATACAGACGACTTTTCTCCTTGGTGCTTGTGGTGTGGGGAAAGGTGCAACCCACTCCTGCTCTAGGTGCAGAAGCTCTGTATGTTCAAGCTCTACCCTGCAAAGGTACTGTAGAGAGTACAGATCACCATACAAAACCCACGAGAGTCTGTCTGCCTGTCTGTCTGTCTGTCTACATAGCTTCTACCACAGCTTCAGATCAACTCATGGATGATGGATGGGCTAAGGCCAGCAGACACAATCTGCTCTTCTGCATTCACACATTCATGTGTCCTGGATATTTTGTGTGAAGGGCTACATTGTCCCCCTCCCTTCCATCCTAGGGGTGGCAAAACTGCTGCCACCCCTTCCCCTGAGGGGCATGGAGCTGCGCTGTGCTGGTTCCTGGTGCTGTGCTTACTCATGAGTAAGCAGGCACCAGGCAGGACAGCCATCCACACCTCCCACGGTCTCGGGATGGTCTCGGGACTGCTGGAAGAATTGGGTTTTCCCAGGGTTTCTTTATCCCTGGGGAAACCCATGCCTGTCCCCCACTGCCCCCGGGAGTCCCTGTGCATCATTTGGATGCACACCCAGGGATGGCCCCAGGAAAAAAGACCAGTGTAGAAAAGGCCTAAGAGTAAAATCAGGGATCAAGGGGTCAGAGTAATTATTGGAGGGCTCAGGTGATGCATTCCTAAGTTGGAGCTCTTCAGGGCTGCCTTGGGCTATTGCATGATCCTCAGGGTCTTCAGTTGGACAGGGTTTCTCCAGAGTCTGGACCGAGCAGGATCCTGACATATCACAACACCTTGAAGCAACAATAGATGGCCATCAGTAAGACACCATGCTTAACTACGTTTTGGCACCTCCCACTTCTTTAGTTCTATCTGTCATATACCTTTCTCTGCTCGTGTCATGTATAGGCAGTTGAGCCAACAACTCCATTGCCCATGTGAGGATCACCTGAATGTGCACAGAAAATTGCTGCCCCATTCATTGCAGTGTCAGGAATGGCCTGCACACACAGTGGGGATGGCGTTCAGCGTACAGAAATATGGAAGTGAATGGGGTAGTCCACACGAGCACAGAGCTCCATGTGTACCGTAGAGGCCTGTGGAGTTTTGAATCAAAAGCCAGTGTAAAATTTCCCTCATAAAAACATCTCATCCATCCCAGAGAGAATACTGGCATGATTGTCGATTGACCTCTGGCTATAGAAGAGGCGGGGGAGAACAATTTGGCAATCATCACCAACCAAAGCTTCAAGAGCTGCTGTGTGGAAGTTTGGAGGTTGTATCCTGTCTCTTCTAGCAAGAGCATGCATTAGACTTCCAGGTGATCTCTAAGGCCACCTTGTGTCAAATCATTACAATTCCATCATGATAATGCTATATCCCTCTTGCGCATTTATACCTCATGAGACACACAATGACATTTGTTGTGGTATTTTGGATAATGTGGAATAAAAAGTAGTAAATAACACTATGAAAGCAGTATATGGAATGTGTAATGTGTCCCAACTGTTATCAAGGCACTTCAATACTGCTATAAAGCATTAGTGTACATTCAGCCTAAGTGACTTCCACAGGGTTATTCAAGGGATATTTAGAAATATTCAGTTTCTTTAGAGTTTTCCCCTTCTTGTGAAAAAACATGCATAACTTTAAACCTGTGATTCTATATACACTTGCCTGTGAGCAGGTTCATTCAAAGTATTGCACTATAAATATTTATGTGAGCCTCTCAGAGACTTAGGGATGCACCATTCAATAAATCTAATAAATAAATGTAGCAGTTATGAGTGATGCCATCAATAAACTGCAGTCCAGAAAACAGTCTTGGTAAACATCCCGTTAGGAAATAGAAAGGGCATTGACTTCATCACTAACACTATGATTCTATATATACATACACACTTAGATATATGTCCTGTTTTATTCAGTGGGGCTTACTCTAAGGTTGCAGACCTATTTACCAGGGGTGAGAAACATGTGGCCCAAATGACATCTGGAGCTGTTACAGAGTGCCCAAAGAGTTAAATCAGCTTGGCTGCAGCAAATCTTGACCCCTCTGGTGCTCCATAGCAGCTCCTGATGCCATTTTATTATTTAGTTTTTGTATTTTATTTTTCCCATTTTCAGCACCTGAAGGGGTTGTGTGACATATAG
Organism: Anniella stebbinsi; assembly: GCA_029215795.1. Taxonomy (NCBI): domain Eukaryota; kingdom Metazoa; phylum Chordata; class Lepidosauria; order Squamata; family Anniellidae; genus Anniella; species Anniella stebbinsi. Next base: position 57,022,946 of record JARDYH010000003.1, read on the forward strand.
TGGGATCCAGGGGATGAAAAATGGCAGTTAGACCTCCCAAGGGTGCCCATTCCTGCCATACACAATTACCTGGGAGCAGGTTTCATTGAAGTTACCAGGGCTTACTTCTGAGTGGACATTATAGCATTGGGCTGTAAATCTTATCAATGTCATGCAAATTTTGAGATTCAGCCAATGTTTTAGATTCTAGGGAAATACTAAGTTTTACAGTTATTTGCACATTTGTCCCAAATAACAATTTCTTCTGTTGGAATCTAGATGTGGATATTTCAAAAACTAGAAAGAAGTAACCCTTGGTAAATGGTCACCAATGTAATCTTTATCTTATTTTAAGCTACCATTATGGCCTTGTCTTAAACCAGATCTTTGTATCCTTAAGTGACCAAAATTATACTGAAGTTAATATTACTTTTCAAATCACCTCCAAGAAATATTCAGTTTATTTGAGAAGAAATTGTTAGATATCAAGTTTGACATGAGTCATTTTACTCATACGTTATATCCTCCTTTTGTTTTGACTACAATCTTAAGTAGACAAAACAGAGGATAAGCAAAAGGGATATAGCATATGAGCTAAAGGACTGATGTGAATTAGGAAGGCGTGCTGATAAGAAAGCATACAAAGTGTCTCCTAAATATTCAAGCCATGATCCAACAAGCCCCATTATGAGACAGAAGCCGATGAATCCCATTGCATACAAAGCTGTGTGTGCATGCGTGCATAACATAGGTTCTTTCTCATATTTATTAGTATTAGTATTAATGCTAGTATTTGCTGCCTTTCCATCACAAATTGGCCATCAAGGCAGTTTACACAGTCAATAGGATACAAAATTTTAAAAATAAATTAAATAACAAACTAATGATTAAAATTGTATAACATCCATAATAAAATCATAATAGGATCTCCTTGTCCTGCATCACAAACTACTTTTGAAATGCCTTAGTTTTAAAAGCTGTTTGGCATGTAATATAAAAGACTGATGTGGGGTTCAGGGGATGTTCAGACATGCCTCCAAATATGGAGAGAGCTCCAAATGGTGGCCTCAGCAATGAAAAGGGATCGTGGCAATTTGCAAAATTTTGCAAAATTTGAAAAGTCCATCTCCAGCAGACACAGCTCTTGCTTTAAGCTCCTATATACTTGATGCTCATCCTCCTTATTTCTTCTATCCTAGTTCTGATTTAAAATATTAAAAAATCCCATGGTAATAGCCAATATTCTAATACAAATAAATAGTATTGTCATATAATTTGAGCTTTAAGTGAGAAAATTTACATCTGCTGCTCCTTGTTGGGAAAACAGGGTGAAAACATGACTAAAGAACACTTGAAATTGTCGAACGCAAAAATGAAACTGAAATAATGGATTTTAAAGGGTGTTGTGTATAAATAATGACTTTGTTCACACATAACACTACCTGTGGTTGATTTAATCCATGGATTGTTGAATTCTGGGTTGTTTAAACCATGGGTTGTTTCACCAGGCTATAGAGGCAGCAGTAAAACAAACAAACAAACAAACAAACCAGCCACTCTATGGCTCAATTCGGATGACACAATAAACAACTGGTGTGGGGAAAACAATCATCAGTTGTTTTGACTATTGTGTCATCCGAATGCTGCCATAGTCAACTCAGCGCTGATCCTAATCCACACCACAGTTGATTATTTATTACCATGTTGTGTGGGGAGTACCCCCTAGATGAACAACTGTAAAGTTGATTATTACCCCACCATTGACTATCGTGTCGTCTGAATTGAGCCAATATGTCAGTACTACAGTGCCACAAAGGCATTTACGATATAGGGAGGAAGCAGATAAAGATGGAAGGAAACAACAATCCAGGCATTGAGAAAACAAACCACTGTTTGTTTAATCACCTGCCAGACAAACCCTGGATAGGGTAACAAACCATGAATTAACCATAGGTTAAATAAACCATGGGTTAGTGTTATGTGCAAACTATGTCAATCACTGAGCCAGGTGTTCTAAAGTTAGGGAAACTATGTTGGTAGTTTGGAGATTCAGAGGTGAACTTGCTTTTATGAATATTTGGAGTGAGAAAATCTGTGAAAGGCATCTCATTTCATTAGCTAATCATGGTAGGTAGAAGATTCAGGTTGGAGCACGAAACTACAGTAACCCAAGAATCTCAGCTTTCTCTGGGTTTTTTTTTTAAAAGCAAGTTTCTGGACCTTAAGGCTTGAAGCTTTATGAAAATTGTCTATAGAAATCTCAAGAGCCAGGGAGAGAGAAGTTGAGTCAGATTTCCAGTGATCTGCAATGCGTTGCATGGATGTTTTCCATTTCCCATGACTAGCAGAAGCACAATAAGCAAAGTAGAGGGGTTTCAATTTCCATAATTTATAAAGGACACTGGTACAGAATTGGAGTTAATCTTTTCAACACATTGTTTACACATTTTTGACAGTAAGTTCCCAAAAAATGCCTGACAGCAGTTTCTGAGACAATCAGCATACACAGCTTCACGCAGCTCTATAATAACCCAAGAACAGTGATTCTTATATGAAGGAATAGGGCCCACAAATGTATTATTGAATGAGTTGTCACAGTACCAGTGCTGGATGTTGGTCTTGCCTCACACTTACGATTTGTGTGTGCAATTGAATGGACTCCTCCAATTTCCTGTCCAAAGGAGAGCAAAGATTATAGCTCAAAATAAGTGAGTTATGTGTTCATTTGAGGGCAGGGGTGGGGAAGGCCTTTTTGAGGGATTCAAAATATAAGTTAGGCTGACATAACAAGCAGAAGGTTTGGAACAAGGAACATTTTTCATTGAAAACGACTTTAAAGGGACACACACCTTGTGCAAGTAAATAGGGAATTTTGTTTTTATTGGTAGCATTAAACATGCATGTCAATGTTTTTAAAAGACGTTCATTTCAGGATGAAAGTTCATAAACTGCTCCTTTTGGAAGAGGAGAAATCATAGGTTGACATTCTAAGCCTTCATAATTACATGCTCAGTGATCATATTTGGAAACATCTGCCACTGCTAACCCCTAATTACAACTTATTTAGAGGGTCTGTGAGCTAAACTGGTTATACATGGCAGCCAGCCTAGTGTTGTGGCAGCAAAGCAAGGCTCTGCCATGCATGTAATTCTGCTTCTAGGAGTAAAGTGCCTGAAACAAAACACATTCTGAAAGTGCTATTGGAGAGTAGTGATGTTTTCTGTGAAATATTTAAATCACAAAGGAACATATTTCCAGTGGCAATATAATGCCACACAGTTTGAACTTTACCTTCCCAGCCACATGGAAAAGAAATTCAGCTCTCTTACCATGGAGAAGAACCATAGAAACTGGAAGATAAACGTGTAAAAGTTTCATCCTGCACTCTAATTGCTACTCTGGCATACCCTAAAAGATAGGAGACTAAAAACACCATATAATCACGAGCCATTATCAGAAGCTTGTGGGCAGTGCCCAGCAGAAGGTTATTTCCTGAACAGACCTAGGATGAGTGTTTACATGGAAACGTTCTAAGCAATCTATTATTACAGAACAGCCTTGAACAACTCTCAACCAACCAGGCCAAACGGAGCCTATCAGCCATATATGGCAGCCCACAAAGGGCAACTAAAATGATCAAGGGACTGCAGCGTCTCCCCTATGAGGGAAGGTTACAACAGCTGGGATTGTTCAGCTTGGAAAAAAGGAGGCTAAAGGGAGACATGATAGAGGTGTACAAAATTAAGCATGGTGTTGGGAATGTGGATACGGAGACATTTTTCTCCCTCTCCCATAATACTAGAACCAGGGATCATCTCATGAAGCTGGTTGGTGGGAGATTCAGGACAGATAAAAGGAAATATTTATTCATACATACAGCGTATTGACTATGGAATTCACTACCACAAGATGTGGTGATGGCCACCAATTTGGATGGCTTTAAAAGGGGGGTGGATAAATACATGGAGGAGAAGGCTATCAATGGCTACTAGTGCTGATGGCTAAGTGCAACCTCCAGTATCAGAGGCAGTAAGCCTCTATACACTAGTTGCTGGGGAAGATGGGTGGGTGGGTGCTGTTGCAGCGTGTCCTGCTTGTGGGTGCCTGGTTGACAGCTGGTTGGCCACTGTGTGAACAAAGTGCTGGACTAGATGGACCCTTGGTTTGATCCAGCATGGTTGTTCTTATATTCTTAAGAGTTAGACAAGCTTCTTGCTTGCCAAGAACTGCAAAAAAACAGAGGTGTATGTGTGCTTCCTGTGAAGCATTTGGCAGACCTCAGCACATGACCAGTCACAATTTGCATAGATCTGTAGCATTCAAAATCTAAAAGTGGGAGACTGAGGCAGATCAATCAGAGCTCATGCTTACTTTTTGTCATTTATGTTTTTGTTTTAGACAAAGGCTAACTCATGGGCATATATCTTGTACAAAAGGGTAGAGGACTTAGAAGGGTGGATGGCCAGGTTCTTCAAAGCTGAAGGATTATTTTTGCATCCTCTGCTGTGTTGTTGGGGATGGGTGGGGGAGGAATAGGAACTAATCCTGAACTCCTAGATGATGCGTATGATACTTTGAGGAGACCTATTGATTGCCCTTGATTTGGAGTTTGCATGTCAGGGACCCAGTTGCATCTATCCTCCACACCCACAAAATATTGTGCACTTTGTTTATATTGGTGGGCATCATTGTGTGTCTATCAAAGGTGGCAGGTAACACTGGTCCTTGACCTTGTGCAGAGGTAACTTCTAACAACCATACCAATCCATATGCTATGTTATTCCAACTTGTCTGACTGAATAAGTATGTTATAGCATTACAAACATTTCAGACAAGCATGCCATGCCATGTTAGTTGCCATTATCATATAACAAACATGCTTCTTTTGAATCCTTCAATAATGAATCTGAGAGACTAAATAAAAAAAAAAGAATTTAAAGAAAAACTGCACAGAAGTGCTATTATCTGTCTACTTAACTGCATTAGATCAGTATTAGTAGTGCACATGTTTGGCTGCAGAAGGTCCCAGGTTCAAACACCAGCATATTGAGGCAGAGCTGGGAAAGATCTGTCTGAAATCCTGGAAAGCTGCTTCCAGTCTGTGTGGACCACATATGGCAACGTTCTTTGCTGCGAGGCCCGAGGGCCACTGGTAGCTCCCAATCACCTCAAGTGCTGCTCTCTGTCCACAGGCCACATGCTGCCCTCAAAGGCTTGCTATAAAGCCTACCATGGGTGCCCATATTACCACCACCACCCAAGTTCCTCTCTGTACTGTGACTGCTGCTGCAGTTGTGCTGGGAGGAGAGTGCAGAGGGATGACTCTCCTCAGGTACTGCTCTCCCAGCACAATTGGGTCCTCAACATCCCACCAAACAGCTATTGCAAACATGGGTATAAGTGTATATGTGTGTGTATGTATATATGTGCATGTGTGTACATGTGTTCTTATAGATTCACTATACATTGCAACATGCAGCTTTCGGGAGCCAAGAGGTTGCCCACCACTAGTATAGACAATATTGAGTGAGACAAATGAAAAGGTAGCTTCCTATATTCAGCATTCATTTATTTCAGAGGTGGGGAACTTGTGGTCCTCCAGATGTTTTCACCTACAACTCCCATCAGTCCTAGACAGCATAGGCAATGGTGAGGGATCATGAGGGTTGTAGGCAAAAAACATCCAAAGGGGACGACCTGCCTATCCCTCATTCATTCATCTATATCCTGCCTGCCAGTCGCTTCAAAAGGAGCCACAGGAAAGTTAACAGCAACAAAAAGTAACTCAAGTTTCAATTAATGTAATATATTAAAACAGATTAAAAAGTAGAGGCCCACAAGATAATAACAGCAACAACAACAATCCATAATAATCGCATATTTGAAGAATGCTTCATTTAAGTCAGAGAAGCACCCAAATGCTTGGCTTCATTGTCCAAGTGCAACAATATAATCTTAACTGATCTTCTAAAAATAAAACCCAAGTGGGCCTGCTGACCTCTCTCTAGTGATGGAGTTCCATAATGATGGTGCTACCATTGAGAAGCCTTGCCCCTTGTTCCAGCCGACCTAACATCAGGCAATGCAGGCCCTTAGAAAAAGGCCTAATCTGATAACTGAAGCACTCTGGGAAGGCTTTTATGAGAGCAGGCATTCCTTGAGATGCCCTGGATTCAAGCTATTTAGAGCTTTCAAGGTCAAAACTATCACTTTAAATTGAACATAGAAACTAACTGGAAGCTGATCCAGGTCTTTCAGTATGGGTGTTCTATCCTACAGATGACTCTTAACAGGTGAGCCACTTGTATTCCAAACCAATTGAAGTCTCTGGACAAGGCTGTACAGGAAGCCTCACATGGGCAACTATATTGAAATAAATGCTAATGGCTCTGCTCGTTCTTGCATAAGACAGAAGGAAAAAACAGTATGCTACTTTGTAGTAACCCAATGGGAGGTCTAGTTATTGTTGTAAGCCACTTTGTCAGTGCTTCTGCCCTAAAAGGTGGCCAAGAATTTTTTAAATAAATAAATTGGACATCATGGTTTGTGCTGAATTTGAAGGGCTGTCAGGGTGTCAAAGACCATTTCACAGAGAATTTCATTTCAGGACTGCTTCAAATATTCCTACAGAAAAAGCACTTCATTGTGGGAAATCTGTCCACATGTATATAATAATCTGTGATGATCACTCAGGCATTTCACAGTGCATTCATAAGTGAGAAGCTTAACCAGCAGCAAACTATGCATGTCTTCACACATGGTGATCTATGTGTGAGTTGCATACAGTTGCTCCTATGAAAGTATTTTCCATATAGAAGTGTGTGTTTTAATAGAGGAAGTAGTCATTAGTGTGAAAGTGCAAAAGTATCCATTACCAGTTTTATGCAAGTACATTTCTTAGAAATTTTTGGTTGACCTACACCATGGAACAACTAACTTGGGCTATAGATGCAATGTATGTGCGTACTAAATACATAGAAAGTTTGGATTTTCAAAGTGTGTCTGACAATTTAAACCCAGACACATATTTAGCAAACAGCTAGATCAAGTAATAATCACAAAAGTCAACTAGTACTAAATGCTCAACACAGGTGCTTCTTGAAAAAAATAATGTGGATTATTATTAGCAATTTCAGCTGAAAATATAATTGGAAGTTTAAAGCAACCTTTTTTCAGTCAAAAGACTACATAAACAATTATTATCATAAAACAGTTAACAGTATAACAATGTTCATGTTCATTTCAAAAATGTGATTCATATGTCAAAGATTGTTTCTAAATATATTTAGCACTGATTTTATTTACTGTCCTTTATTCGTCTTAGATTTCCAAGATGCTGAAACATTTGTTCGGAGCAGTAGAAACACAGCCCCTCCCTTTAATCCTATAACACATAGGCCACAGAATTTTCTTGGCAGTAGCAGTACAATGGTTTTCATCAAAAATGTTACAGAAAGCAACAATAAAAACATGGGCAAACTCAATCTTAATCAGAATTTATTTGAAGTGACAGAAAAACCCTGGATTCCCACTACTACCCATCATTTCTCTAGCACCACAGAAAAGGTAAGATAAATTATTAACTGGAACAGATTACGCTTCATTTGTTCATGGGGACAGGTAGACCACAAGAAAAAGGAACACTTGGAGACATTTGATCTTATTGTATGCATTTAAATTCCCAAAGAAATAGCCTCAAGAAAAGAAAAATGCCTCAAACACTAGGTGACTGCACCCTGGCTCTTTCCATGGACAACTAATTCAGCCAGTAGGAGCAGAACTAAACTGTATTGCATTTGTAGGAGTGCAGATTCTGGCAACGACTGCCTGAGCTGCTGTGTCGGCTGATGATGCAGCCAAAATTCATATTTGTTGGCTCAGAAATATGGATTTGGGTAGGTCATAATGCTCACCTCTGAAAATGAAGCAGGCATTACAGGTCCCAATGTTCTCTGGCTTAGATTTTAATCTAACTCGCAGAAGGCCTCCTGCCCTGCTCTCTCCCAGTCATGCCTACCTCCCAACTCCCTCACTTGTCTTCACTCCAGCAGCAGGGGAAGGTTAAAAGGTATCTCCCTACCCCTCCCTCTCTGATTCCTGGTGTGTTGCTATGGCAGCATGCCAGATGTCAATGAGGGGAGGAAGGAGAGAAAGAGCCCTTCCTCTATTCCCCTGTTGCTGCTGGTGTTTACAGTACTTTTAGGGGTAAATTATAGCCAGCAGTGGGGGTGACTTTCTGCAGGAATCTAGTGCAGTCTCTAATTTTGGTTGGGGGCATGTTCCAGATTGGAACACTGTGCTTTGTTTCTCTTGTTTTTTTAAAAAAACTTATGTCCAGTTCAAGCACACTTTTTAAAAAAAAAACATGTGCAATGTACTGTCTCAGAGGTCCCCTCTACAAGAGTTCGCTTTGACCCCCAATTCTCCTATTATGCGCATCTCCTGACAATCGCGTTTACGCCTAATACCTACACACTAGAGCCATTGAAGCACAGGACAGGCTCTATGCAAGGCGATTTAAAAGTTGTTTACATGCGGAGAATCGCATGCAAATGTTGCTGAAAGTATTCCGCTTTGTCCCAGAGGAATTGCCCAAACAGGTTCCTTTCCTTTATTCTCCCCACCCACCAGAATCTCCCGCCTTTGGTTACCTGGGTTACCTGCCAGTAATGACCTGGTTAACCTGTTCGGTTACCTCTCTCTCCTCCCATTTTGCCCGAAGTTGTCCCCCCTCCCAGAACTGCTCAAGAGTAAATGGGAATGTGCCTTATAAGTTCCCCCCCTCCAGCACCTTTTGAAATCTTATTTTTAGTCAGGGCTGCCTCTCTCCCCCCCCCCCTTCACCAAATTGCCATTTCAAGTGAACTGCTCAGGAGTAAATGGGAATGTGTCTCTCACACACGCACGCCAAAACAGACAGGGGAATGCTGCTTCGTTCCTTCCCCCTCCACTTCCCAGCGAGCTCAACCGTTGTAAATCATACACACGCACACACACACCTCATGCCAGGAACCCAGCAAGAAGTGAGGGGACAATATGTCTAAGCTGATCGCTAATTATGCGCACATCCACACATCCTTCCTACCCCCTTTGCTTCTCGTGAAACCACCTCCATCTGGCTCCGTGTCTCCATGTAAATAATATTCCATCAGGGTACTTAAAAGAAATTTTATTTTCGGTTCACGTTGGGTCTCCTCTTCCTGAAGCTTCCATCCAGAGAGACAGAGAACAAGGAGAAAATTGCTAGGAGGAGACAGGAAATAAAGCTAAACGAAAAAGTAGGAGGTTTTCCCAGCGAAGGGGCAGTTCTACGCAATGACATCACACCCACAGTCCACCCACTCTGATCGTTAATGCGCTTGAACAGCAATTGTTTACATGGACATAAGGGGCTCTTACTCCCTCAGAAATTAAAATTCGCTATTTAACGCGAATTCGAAAATGCGCATAATAGGAGATAAAAAGCGCCTGTACTCCTCATTTGCATCCCACTCTTGTAGAGGTAAAATCAGTAATGTGCCTTGAAAAGCTTTAAATCGCTCTTGTAGAGGCAGCCAGAGTGACTTTTAAGTGAAACAGAGCAAAGTAGGCAGTGGCTTGAAAAACAGGGAACAATGGGAGGTAGAAACATGGAGTTGAAGCAATGAGGAACCAAGAAGAAGAAAGTACGTAAGAGTAGGAATGTGTCCTATTGGCAGGGTGGAATGTTTAGAGGGCTGCGAACTAGCCAAGAAGTCAATGGGGTATAGATGTGCTACTCCTAGACTCTAGACTTTGATATTATTTTTATTATTTATTATTATTATTATTATTATTATTAAAAAATAAAAAAGGGGAATTGTGTTGGTAGCCATCATGGTAACATTGTACTTGACAAGGTTAAAGGGGCAATGAAGTCCAAAAAGCAGTATGCCGGCATGGGGATTGAACTGAATTGTACATATTGATTTGAATCAACCTGTTCTTTGGTCACATGCATCTTATGTAAGCTTTCATGGATTACCACTTACTTCATCAGATGCATGGAGTGTTATCTATCTATCTATGCGTGCACACACACATAGACAGTATATATGGTAAACAGTGATGTGAGAAGGAAATTAAATGCAGAAAGTACTGACAATGATAGTCACATTATTAACTGTGGTCATTTAGTACTTTCTGCATTTCATTTTCTTCTGATCTCACTATTTATAGTTCTCCCCACCATTGCTACCTGTGCTGTATATATACTTCAAACTCTTGATAACTCTCCATCCATCTGGTGAAGTGGGCTATAGTTCACTATGTAAAAAAAAATTAGTCTTTAAGGTGCCACAAGATTCTTTGTTGATTTTGCTGCAAAAGACAAACATGGCTACCTTACTTCTCATGCACTGTGTTACATCAGAAAGAAAGAATATATGCTGAATTGTATCAAAGAGAATACAAGGACTGCCATTCCATCTGCCAGGTCAGAAAAGACATGTACAAAAAAAAAAAAAAAATAGGGAGCAGAAGCAGGGAAGAGCTCACTGTTGTCCTATCAATGATCAAAGAAGGTCTATCTTAGGCCTTATAAACACTATGAAAGCAGAATAAGGATTGTGCCCCAACAGTTATCAGTGCACTTCAATACCACTATAAAGCAGTAGTGTAGATCTAGCCTTAGTGGATTGAGCAATGTAAGACTAGAAAGTTTAGCGCTATGGTTTGATAACAGAACAGTACTGTGGTAAGAACACAGGTGTAGAAAATTCCTATCTTTCAACTGTTTCTGAGACATACATGTATTTTCTATATGCATGGACCACATTGTACAGTTGGAATGTATAACAGAACATGTACATGATTCAGAGACATATTTCTGGCTTGGTTCATTGACGTGTTGCATACTGAAATATTCCACAGCCTTTCTCAGAATATTTTGAAATAGAAATTCCATGTTTATATGGATTTATGGTGGATCATAGTGTGTTAAGTACACATTGGCTGAATTCGGACGACACAATAAGCAACTGGGGGTGGGGAAACAGAGCCGATCTACACGCTAGGTTTTTAACATTTTATAAGGGTTATGAAAACTCTTTGGGCCACATGACGCACTCCCTATAATGTTGTATATCTGAGGTTTTTTAAAACTCACTTCAATTATATACAACGGTTTCACTTTTAATAAATAGTTTTAAGTAAAATAATGTGTCCTTCCTTACTGTTTGTGATTCATGGTAGCAGTGCTTCAATTACTGGTGCCCAAATGCTTAGCAGTTGATTGGTGGGGAAGAAATCGGGGCTAAGGAGGAAGTGAGTGAGTGAAATACAACACCCACAATTCTTAGCCCTATACTCGCTAGGGAATGACAGAGAAACAAGGGAGGAAGTGGGTGACTGAACTACAACACCCACAATGCCTTGCCCTAAACTCATTGTAAAAACGAAACAGAAAAATACAGGGCAGAAGAGTGTGTGACCGCACACACCACTTTAAAGACCGAAGAATTTTTCTCCTGTAAGGTGAGTACTCAGTAATGTGGCCTAAGACTTTTTAGAACGCACCTATTTGGAACGTTTTAAAATACTATTTAAAACATTCCAAGGGACTGTGTAGATAGGCTCACAATCGTCAGTTGTATTGACTATTGTGTCATCCGAATGCTGCCATAGTCAACTCAGCGCTGATCCTAATCCATACTACAGTTGATTATTTATTACCATGTTGTGTGGGGAGCACCCCCTAGATGAACAACTGTAAAGTTGATTATTAGCCCACCATTGACTATTGTGTTGTCCGAATTCAGCCAACTCAAGAGAAGCAGAAAATATCAAAAATATTGATCTGAGGTATTGAAACTATACAGGATAGTATTAAGTGCTAAGTATTGTTGTGAAGGACAATAACATTTCTTCGTGCACATGATGAAAACCTGGATGCTGCTGTTGTATTTGACTGAGGCCAACCCACTTTCAAGGCACAATGGCAATTGCTTGGTATTTTGTTTTTTATATTTATATTAGAACAACCTTGGGTTGCAAGTAAATCTACAGCTTGCACATTCAGAACTATGAGAAAGGCTATGCAAAGCCCATTTCCTCCTGATAAAAGGAGAGAGATTGGTGGTGGTGGTGATGGTGTGTGTGTGTGTGTGTGTGTGTGTGTGTGTGTGTGTGTGTTAAATAGCCAGGAAACCTTGGGAAAGGATCTAAAACAGACTGGAGCCTGCTATTAGTGATATATCCAGTCACTCCCCAAACTTACTTCCAGATCTTTCCTTCGTGCTTTCTTCCTAAAACCAGGCTCAGCAGAAATAATCAGTATTTGTTGAAAGCGTGCATATTTACCAGTATCGGCTTTGATATTTATTTAGTGGCATGATTAATATTCTGTTTAAAATATCACTGTTGGTGTACTATGCTGCTATTTCTCTGATGTTCTAATGCCGGCTTTGAATCTTTTTGTACTGTGTTTAATTAAAATATAATTAAAGGTGAGTCCTTTAGTCCAATTTCAGAGTTCAAACTTGTATATCTATATGATTTTGTTTGTTTGTTTGTTTGTTGTTTTATTTATACCGAAGGCTCATGCCCATGACCACATAATCCACTGTGTGCATTTACTTCGAGCCATGTGTGCCATATGCTAAGATGGCTGTTTGAAGACCAAACCCATGTGCAAATTTGCACAAATCAGCCTTTAATTTACTATTACAAGACTGAAATCTAACAGAATTAAATCAAATGGAGGTGACAAAAGCTGAATTTCAAGGATAGCTTGGCAAATTAAAATATTTGTTTGAAAAGAAAATTAAGGCTGCTATCCTATACACACATAGCTGAATTCAACTGGGCTTACTTCTGTGGCCATGTATAAAATTGCACTTTTCCAAAATCAACGGCCCTGGAAGGGCAGAGCAATCCAAAGAGGTACTTCTTCACACTGCACAGATTTAAACTATGGAATTCACTACCAGAAGATATAGTGATGACCACTTTTTGGACTGCTTTAAAAGGGGATGAGGCAAATTCATGGAGGACAAAAATATGAATTAATCCTGATGACTATATGTTACCTGCAGATTCAGAGGCAGTGTGTCACTCATTATCAGTTGCTGGAGAACATGAGCTTGAAGGTGCAATTGCACACATGTCCTGCTTGTGGGCTTTCCAGTGGAGCATCTTGTTGGACACTGTGAAAATGGAATATTGGGTTCAATAGGACTTTGTCCTGGTCCAGCACAGTTCTTCTGTTCTGGGGCAGGTGAGGGAGAATGTGGGGCAGAGGCAGCAGCTGGAGGGGAAATAATTGTATGTTTGTTTTTCATTATGTTTGTTAATGAATAATATTGTTCATTTTTATATTAATGTTTTTGTATTTATTGTATTTTAATCTCCTTGTAAACAACTTATTTTTAAAAAATATATGGTGAGCAGTATATAAATATATTAGATCGATCGTCAGCTTCAGGACTGGTGTATTTCCCTCACCCCACCCCCATTCCATAGATGGGAGAATGAGAGGATTTTGAATCTGGTGGATCCAAAAGCTCCCCTGATTCATCCCAGGCACATCCCCTTTTTGCTGGGACCACAGTCAGAGCACCAGTGGTGGAGTGGCAAAAGTGACAGGGGTTTCCATACCAGCAAGAAGGAGATAGGCAGAGAGGGAGCTCTGTGTCATCCTATGGCTCTTTGGACACCCTATGCTATGAGGGACCATAGGATTGGAGCCTAAGAGCACAATGCTAAGGGACTGGCACTGGATAGACAGAGGGCTTTGATCACAGAGCCCTCTGTCTATCCAAAGCCCTGCCTGGTAGAGGATAGAGGCTTTTACAGCCTCTTTGTTTAACAAATATTCAGCTAGATGGGCCTCTCAGCCTGGCCTCCTTCCCCTCCCCTGCCCACTACTCCTTTTATTCTTCTCCGACATCTCTTCCAAGGTTGCAATTGCTCAGAATCTAAGGGGGGAGGAGAAATCCACAATTGAATCTCCTCCTAGATTGCTCAATAAAGTACTCAAATGTGAAAATGTTTTATCATCTGACAAAAACATGTAACTTATCACTAAAATTAACCTTTAGTTTTTACCAATAGGCTGGAAGGTAGTGGGTGGTTGTTTTGTTTTGTTTTTTTGTTTAGTTTTTGGAAAGGGTTCTAAGAGGGGTCCAGAAAATTGCAGGCCTTTAAGCATGTCTGCCCTGTATTGTGAAAATCATGATTAAAACTAGATTAAGCATGTTGAAGAGCAAGCCTGAGGCTGCAATCCTATGCGCTATCCTCTATCTGAGAATAAATCCCATTGAATTAATTGGGGCAATGTTCTGAATAAAATTTCTTAGGATGGTGCATCTACTGAGATAGAATCAGAATAAAGTCCTGCCTCATCAACCTTTTGGAGTTCTCTGAGTGTATTGACAAGTATGAAGACAGGGATAATCCAGTAGACATTACATACTTTGAATTCCTAGAAGCTTTTGGCAAAGTCTTTCACTAAAGACTCCTGAGTAAACTTAACAATCAACACATAAAAAGACAGGTTCTCTTATGGATCAGTATCTCGTTAAAGAACAGAAAACAAGTGGCAGAAATAAATGACCAGTCCTTGCAATTTAGAGAAGTAAGCAGTAGGATTGCTCAGGGATATATTTTGGTACTGGAGTTATTTAATATATTCATAAATTATATGTAGCAAGGACTGAACCAAGCTTGCAGGGTGCACCATATTGTTCAGGGTGATGAGAGTCCAAGCAGATTGCAAAGGGTCCTAAGAGGATCTCTCTGAATTGAGTGAATGGACAACAAAATGGCAAATTCAGTTCAATGTAAGTGAAAAGTGATGCATTTTGAAGCAGATCTCATATATTGATGGGATCTGAACTGGCAGTGACTAACTAGAGAAGAGATCTTAGAGTCGTGGTGGATAGCTCAGTGGAAACATCAACTTGGTCTGTGATGGCAGTGAAAAGGGCAAATTCTGTATTAAGAATTACGAAAATGATTGAAAACAAAATGGCCAGTATTGTAACAGTGAGTTTATATAACTCTATGGGGTGACAACATTTGGAATATTGTGTACATTTCTGATTGCCTCTCAAAAATAATATTGGAGCGCCTTCCCTACAAGGAAAGGTTAAAGTGACAGAAAAGTTTTCCTCCTCTCATAGTACTAGGATTCAAGGTTGGGGATGGATGAATCTATCAGTTTTGCTTTCTTATGCATTCATTTTTTAAAAAATAAAATCTCAAGTTCCTTCTTTCCCACAAATGAAGAAACGTGCAAATTCTGATAATTTCTTATTAAAAAAATGAACCAAAACGAAATTCTCACTCATCTACACCAGCCAAATTCAATAGCTAAATGGAGAGGACCATTATATACATGTCTGCCACATAGCTGTTAAAGATGAGAAGCCTCTCCGGGTTGCTGTTTTTTCCCGACACCACTTCAGCACTAACATGATTGAATACACAGAGATTCAAACTCAGACTTTTGAGAGCTAAGCACTCAAAGCCAGGCGACATACCACTGAATACCAGCCATTCAGGAGTAACAGCCACAGAAAACTGCTTGCCTTCATCTCCTTCTTGTGTGGCTTCCCAGGGCTTTTTGAGCAATCACAGAGGGTTCATTTAATGTCCTATTCATTTCAATGGGTCTACTCTAAGTAGAGCTAACATTGGATACAATCCAATGTTATGTGCATGCCATTAGAGGCACATAGTCACCACTGCATGTGGTGGCTGCAACCATGGGGATGAGTCTAATGGTGACCACCCACGAGTGGCCATCCCCATGTAAGGGATCTCCATCGACCTGCCCCAATCTAGAAATGACCATTTCTGCTCACCTGGGGGCTTGCCTCAGAATCATCAAATCTCCATTGTGCAAGCAGGGCTGGCTGCTCACGGAACGGAAGTGGCAACTGGACCCTGCTCATGGATGGGCAGCATTGGATACTGCCCATTGTTACAGGCATGTTATAGTCCAAAGGAATTTTACGCCATTATTGTGAACTTTTTAAAGTTCAGGGTGACTGAAAGTTTGTTGCTTTATAGTACAGGCTTTTCAAACCCAAAGTGGTGCAGCATTTGGAAATATAAAAAAACCACATGAGCATAACATATCTTTGTACAGACCCCAAACCCTCCCATCTTTCCTCAACACTGTCTTCATTCCAGGGCAGTGAAGAGCTGGTAATATGCCCAGGCCAGATGGGAAGTGTGTTCCCCCCCCATTTCAAAAAAGGAGGACAACATGGCCTTCCCAGGGGGTGTGCCCACCAACATGTCTGTTCTACATAACACCTTCATATTAAACCTGTTCTACAACACCTCAAGGCCCTCTGGAGCTTGTAATAGTGTAAGCTCGGGGGGACCTCCTCATCAGAGTGCCCCCTCAAAATCAGGGGCCCCGGGCCAACTGGCCCCACTGGCCTCCCCTCTGCACAGCCGTGCTTCATTCTGCTACAAACTCTCCCATCTGTTTCCAACTTGTTCCTATACTGATAAATAGCTCTAGCTTGAAATATTGGCAGTAGTTCTTAGTGAAGCCTAAATTAAAAATAAAGAGCAAATGACAAAATTCATTTGTCTATTTGTTTTTTTCATTTATATTGTCCCCTGAGAATATGGATTATTATTGTTTACTTTTCCTTATGCATGCTTAAGGGTAATTTGGGGGGAAAATGGTAGCTGCCTCAAAGGCTAATGCAAGAAAAAAAACTGGGGATGAGGCGATCTAATGTTACTCCTTCATCCATGAAATGGAAATATCAGTGAATATAAAATTCTCCTTAGTGTGGTAATCTTGTGTTTTCATGGTAGACAGGCTATATTGGCTGGGATATATGAGAGAAACATAATGGTTGTGTATCTGTGGGTTACTGATTTATTCTTGCTAAGAAAGCAAAGAGGAAATTTATAGTTCCTGTAAAAGAGATTGAAGAGTTTGTCTAGAAATAATGAACTATATATCTCAGCTCTAAGGGGCACTTCAGGTCTTGTTTGCACAGTCAGGACAGTTCAGGGCAGTTGCTGCTGAGGTTGTCATTTTGGGGTTATCCACTTTTGCTTTCTGTTGCAACCTCAACCTAAGGAAGCAGCCCCCAGAAACAGCATGTAGTTCCTCTGTTAGTTGTTTTTTTTAATGCATGTGGCTGGACCTCACTTCAGGTATCTGTCATGTGGTCATTTCCCCTGGCAAAGGCCAATAGAGATGAGGACAGAAAGCCAGATTATTCCCGGGTTCATTTCCTTGCCTCTAATTTCCTCCAACCTTGGCTTAGGCCCCCTCCACAAGGATGCGCTTTTGCGCCTGGTTCGGCGATTATGCGCATTATCGCTGACGCGCATTTACTCCTAATCCCTCTGCACGGGAGGCGGCGAGAGGCGGCGAAGCGCATTAATATATGTCAAAAAAGCACTTTACAAGAAGTTAATGCGCATAATCGCTTGTTCACACTGCGAAAATGCGCTTTAACGGCCGGAGCAAAATAAAAGTCGCGATTTAACGCGCATTCGAAAATGCGCATTATCGGGGAGACAACGCGCCTGTACGCCCGTTTTGCGCTCCGCTGGTGTGGAGGTAAAAATTTTAATGAGCCTTCAAAGAGCTTTAAACGTCTCGTGTGGAGGCACCCATAGACGGCGTGGGCAAATCCATGACTGAAATCTGTGTTCAGGCAGTTGCTGTCCTTTTTTGTAGTTGTTGTCAAAACAAGAAGCAGCAGCTCCGTCTCCCAGGGGAAAGAGGAGTGGGGGGGGGGGGGGGGGGCAAGTGACTTGGATGAGCCCAGCCGGGACTGAGACAAGTGTGAAATGGGGAGGTTTACATAGGACATTCCAGGGGGAGGAGAAACGCCTGAAGGAAATCATCTCCCATTCCATCTAGTGTCAGAAATAGCCCTGGGAAAGAAGTCCCAGGCCAGGGAGGGAAGGAGGAAGGAAGAGGGGTGGGGTTGGGTGCGGTGGAGGAAAAGAACAGCAGAGAAAAGGGGTGATAGTGAGAGAAAGAGCAACAGGCGACGTAAGAAGAGGAGCTCTAGAAAGCGCGGGGGAAAGAGAAAGTCCTGGGAAGGGGAGGCAGCGCGCGGCAGGCTGAAAGGCGCCGCTTTCCTCGTTTGCCTCCTCGAAGCGCCTGGCAAGGGCTGGGTCAGAATGGCAGCGCGGGAAGAGCGGTCAGCAGCCGTCTCTTGCCGCGCCTTGTCGCCGCCGCGCCCGCAAGCAGCCCCGGGCAGCAGCCCTCGTGCACGCCCTACCCGGAGGAAAGTCCGAGGAGCTTCCTGAGCGCCTGCGGCTGCCGAGCTGGCCAGCAGAGGGCCGACGCGGGCTGTAATCCTCCGCCCCGCGGGCGGGGGGTGCTGAGGAAGCCCGGCGTCGGCGCCGCCGGGGCAAAAGCCGGTTCCTCGTCCCTACCCGCTCGCAGCCTGCCTTGCAGAGCCAAACGCATGGCAAGGGTGAGATGTGGAGCGGGAGTCTCCTTGTGGATTCTTGCGCTGGCCCTTCTCAAGGTGGGTGACAGACACTCTCAAGACAAGGGGGGATCCACGGGGCCCGGTG
The DNA here is from genome assembly GCA_029215795.1 of Anniella stebbinsi. NCBI lineage: Eukaryota > Metazoa > Chordata > Lepidosauria > Squamata > Anniellidae > Anniella > Anniella stebbinsi. Next base: position 57,041,459 of record JARDYH010000003.1, read on the forward strand.
GGGGGCAAAAGGGGGACTTGCGAGGCAGGACCCAAATCCCCCCTCCTGCTAAACATACCACCCTTTGCTTTCCCTCCGTTGCTGCTGCTGTTGCTCCTGCTCCTTACATCAGTCTCTTACTTGGCTTTCATTTGCTCTCAGCATCACCTTATCCAAAGATGGAAGAAGTGCTTCTCTCCCTCCCCCGCCCCTTCCAAGATAATGATATCGTTCGAATGTGGTTAGTTAACCACTTCAGGTGCGTTCCTCAATATTCACTCAACATCACTTCATACATGCTAATTACCACTTCAGCCCTTGGTCTTTTCAAAATGTTAAAGGGGTAGATTCCCCTCCCCCTTTGAGTATACTTATGGGTAAATTGGGTGTTCCATTCTGTGTTTGGGATTGTGTCTACAGGTGGTAGGTATTCCGAGGCATGTCATTTGTATAGACAATGACGTAATTTCTATCAAAACAGAGAGGTACATCATGTGTTCAAAATTAAAGTGCAAGGAACTAAAATTTAGCATGATGGACTTAAGCAGTCGTGAAGAAGAGATAAATCTTTTACTAGTAGATTTAATCTGCTGTTTCTGATCCTTCTCTAGAGTGGTCTAGGAGCTCCAGTAAAATGCACCATCAACCAGACAGAGTGGAAGGTCTCCAGCCGGTCTGTCTATCTCAGGTGGAACAGTCTGGGGAATCCATGTAATTTCAGCGTAACCTGCAGCTCCCGCAATGCCTTATATAGGGTTTGCCATCCCATCCAGAAAACGAACGGCTCCTATGAGTGTGACTTCAATGGCTTGGAAGCAGGGACTCTGTATTTTCTCAAGATTGTCTCTCTGTCTGATGGAGAAGCCCGCAATATTACATTGCAAACAGGTATGGATGGCAGGTGCAGGTTTGATGAGGAGGAAAGTTTAGGCATGGAGGAATTGGTCTATTGTTGTCCACAATGTTTCTGTGATGCTATTAACAACAAATTCAGGTTGATATAAAATGAAAAGAAGTGAAGATTGAGAAGGGCTGGCAATGATAATTCTAAACACGTTCAACATATTCCATATGTAGGTTAATGGGTGCGGAACTAAGGTCCCCTCTACAAGATTTTGGTTTGACCCCCGGTTGGCTGATTATGCACATCTTCTCCCAATCGCTTTTATGCGTAATCCCTATACACGGGAGGCGGTGAAGCACATTAACGGTTGTATGAAACGTGCTTTAAAGCTGTTTACATGCGGAGCATTGTTGTTTACATGGTCATAAGGCGCTTTAATTCCCACGGTAAAGTAAAACTTGCTATTTATCGTGCATTCGATAATGCGCATAATCAGACAGAAAAAGCACCCCAACCCCCGATTTGCGCTCCGTTCATGTGGAGGTAAAATTGGTAATGCGCTTTGAAAGAGCTTTAAATCGCTCTTGTAGAGGCACCCTAAGCCTCATTTTGCTGTTAATATCAGCTCATAAGAGTAATTTCCCTATGCATAGTTTAATAACGGATTTCCATAGCAAGTTGAGCAATGAACTGGATCTCATTAAAGGATGTGGTTTGTAATCTTGAAAAACATTTGAAATGCAGATCTAAGGTTTGATTTTTTAAAAAACTGCATTGTATTTATTTTGTGAGTGAGCTCACATTTAGAGTTCCTAATTACTTTAGTGATGAACTCTTTAGTATCTGGATACTGATTTGCACGGGAAACTTTAATTGTTCTTGCTCCTACCTATTCCTGATTTTCTTTTTTCAAATAATGCAATTAAAATAACACTGAAAATACAAGGTCTGTATTTCCCACAGGGAGAGATCACTCATGGAAACTCATTTAGACTGCAATCCTATCCATACTTTCCTTGGAATAAGCTCCATTTAACACAATGGGACTTACAGCCAAGTAAACATGTTTAGTATTGCGATGTTGTGCAAAGAGCAGCTGATCGTTGTAGTGTTGCAAGGAAATAATTGTCCCTCAATGTATTTAAATAATCTGCCCATTTGTGTTTTAATATTAATTGACACAAAGTGTTTGGTAAGAGTCTGTTACATGGTCATTTCATCAATTGTAATCTGTCCTAAGAGGACACACACTTTTAGAGCACAATCCTATGCATGTTTGGACAGAAAATGGTCCTACAACTCCCAGCATCCCCCAGTTAGGTAAGTATGGATAGGATTGCAGCCTAAATTGCAGCTTGCTGGAGGGATGCTTAAGTCGTAGAACTTTTTTTTGTCTAAACACATGTAGGATGTTTAGTATAAACTTTAAAGTGTAATAAAGTTTAAAGTGTACACCTTGAAGTGTAATAAATCTAGTTTATATCTGAAATAGATGCAAACTGAATACTCCAAAGTAACCCTTCTGGTCTATTGTTTCACAATACATTTTCTTATCGATACATACATTAAACTCAGAATAGAGGCATTATAAATGTAATATTACACAGCCAAGCAAAATCACCATTACACTGGTTGTACTAGGGAGTAATTGTTTAGAAAGGAAGGTAGCACATTGTGAATTTCTTTTGTCTTGCATCATCATATTACTAGTTGAATGACAACTGTTAAAGGCAAAAATTATTAATACAGAGCATTGTTTTCCACAACAACTGAAATGCCATGTCATTGCAAATATATTTAATTTGGTTTCCATTGCAACACATTTTTCATGCTTCTTGGAAATTTGTGTTCTGTAAAAAGACAAGGTAACTGAATGAATGGAACAATTTCCATTAATACTCGTATTATAATGTGTTAGAAGCAAAGAATTTAAACTGCAAAAGTAGATAAAGTTTCAGTTTGTCAATGTTTCATAGATTTTCAAAGTAGCATATGACACTGGAGTCCCAAAATGGCTATTCTTTGGTTGCCAAGTATTTGCAGCAGATGCATACATTTGTAACAGTTAAGCTACTTTAACTTAAACTTAATTCACAAATTCTGGGGATTGACTCAAAAGCAACTATGGGGCTTTTTGCATGTAACGCTAAACCACTATGGGTTAATTTCCCTACAGGGCTTAGCAGAATGCACCAGCCACCATCTTGAATATGCAAGCAGCAGTGGCACTCATACCTTGCTGTATCATGCAAACCTGGCATTGTGGGTTGTTTGAAAGGGTAGACAACCCTCAAATAGCCCATAGCTTGTTTTAGGGTTATATGGTGTTTGTCTACCCCCTCAAACAACCCACAGTTCATATGACACAGCAAACCATGACAAGCAGAGAGTCCGCAGACACAATGCAAAAGGGTGCCCATGGGTATCATGCAAAAAGGTCACCTGTGGGCCAACACACCATGATAGCCCCTCAGTTAAATTGAGCCATCATGGGCTGTCATGTCATGCACACCGGGTCATTGCCTTTAACATAAGTAGGTTGTGTTGTGACATTCATTCCTGTCCTCCCTAACCTGTTACCCTCCAGATGTGTTGGATCACAACATCATCCCCAGGCCACACGGCCAATCACCTTGCTGACTGGAGATCATGAGAGTTGTAGTATTACACATCTGGAGGTCACCACATCTGGAAGGCTGTTTCTAAACCCAGTATCAGGAAATCGTTGTTCTCTTTTTGCTGATATATATCAGTAGAAAGAGAATAAGCTGTAGTTAAAGCCATGCTTGTTCACTAATTATAATACATACACACACACGGCTTCATTCCATTCCATTCCATTCTCTTAGTCAATAGTGAATATGCATATTCTGAAACTTGGCTTTTTAAAAGAGTGAATAAAATATTTAGCAATAATCTAAGAAATTATTGTTTATACTCTTACGAGAGCCAGTGTGGTGTAATGTCTAGTGTCGGGAGATCCGGGTTCTAGTCCCTACTCGTCCATGGAAACTCACTGGGTGACTCTGGGCTAGTCACACACTCTCAGCCCAACCTACCTCACAGGGTTATTGTTGTGAGGATAAAATGAAGAGGAGGAGGATTATGTACACCGCCTTGGGTTCCATGGAGAAAAAAAGGCGGCATATAAATGAAATAAATAAATAAATAAAATACACTGTAGGATATGTAATAATAGGCTGACCATATGAAAAGGAGGACAGGGCTCATGTAACTTTAACTGTTGTAGAGAAAAGGGAATTTCAGCCAGTGTCATTTGTATGCAATTAGTTCCTGGTGAAATTCCCTCTTCATCACAACAGTTAAAGTTGCAGGGCCCCTGCCTTCTTTTGTATGTGGTCACTCTAGTATAGTGCCTGCACCTTTAACTGTTGTGATGAAGAGGGAATTTCACCAGGAACTAATTGCATACAAATGACACTTGCTGAAATTCCCTTTTCTCTACAACTGTTAAAGTTACATGAGCCCTGTCCTCCTTTTCATATGGTCAGCCTATGTAATAAAAAGTGAGGCTGCAGCCCTCTACATAGGCCTCTGTGAATAGGTCTCATTGAACTCAGTGGGCTTACTTTTGAGTAGACCTGTATAAGATTGCACTATAAAACATTTTATATGACAACAAAGAGTTTGTCTAAACTGTGTAGAGACAGACTAAAAGATATCCTGACATTATGTAAAAGCAATAGCTTTTGTGATTTGGCTGCAGTCAGTTAACTAAATGATTTGGCTACAGTCAATTAATTATGTGGAAAACCAAAGATAAAAGGCTAATTCCTTGTACTGAGTCCACTTCAAATATATTGCCAGGAAGCAGAATAGAAACTGAAGGAATAAGAATGACTGATAAAAGCAAAGTAGGGTTCTTATTTATAAAAAGTACATTTTTTAAAAAAATAAACATTTTACCAAGGTTGGCCTCTTATTTAAACCTCAGGTTCTATAGCCAGTCTACGATAAGAGTCCTGTAAAATATCTTCATAGAAATATTTTATTTCTCTGATATATCGGTATTGGACAGTCGCCAGTCAAGAACTTCGTAACAATGTAAATGGTTTTTAAGTGTTTGTTTCCAGCTCGGTCTTTTCAGGCCAGGCACTTCCCAAGCTCATTGTTCCTTTGTTCTAACGGATGTACAGAGGACTGAGTGTTTTGTGTTCTGGGCTAGATAGATTAGATAAAGTCTGAATTTCTGAACTTCGCCTTCTAGGCACGCAACCTTTTAATTTGCTGTAGGAGTTGTATCCCACCTCCAGGTCTTCATTAGGTTATATATTTATTTAGGTGGCAATCCAGTTGGTCTTAAGTGCTCTATAGTCCCATTATTTCAGTGGGGAAGTAGAGAGCTACATGTGCTTCATTCTTCCATTGAAGTCAATATAGGACTTAAAGAGGGCATTGTAGCCCTCTGCATCCCATAGATTCAGGGCAGGTCATGAACTGTTAAAAACACAGAGCCCTTTTACCAACTATTCCAGAACCATATTTAGGGCTTTATCAATCCTAGGCAGAACGTTGAACTATAGATACTGAAGCACCAGCGTCATCTGCTCCCATTGACCAAGCTCTGCCAGAAACCAGTAGCTGCAGTGTCCTGTAATGGGCTTCCGAAAGGCCATCAAGGGCACTCCCTGCACTACTGCATTGCCTAGGAACAAAGTTATGAAAGCATGAATGATATTACTAGGCAAACATCTGAGAAAAAAGGCATCTTGACCTTCAAGACAGATGGTGTACAGAACACAGTACAGGTATGGTCAGCTGGCAGCCAGTGGGAAAGGCATCTCACCTGTCAAGTGATTTTTTTGCAGCTCGAATGAGTTTACCTATGGGGATGCATAAAGGGGCAATTCGTTCACTCATGTGCTGATTTTGGCCTGGGACATTTATTTATTTATTTATTGCATTTCTATACCACCCAATAGATGAAGTTCTCTGGGCAGTTCACAAAACATGCTGTTTCCTGAATGAGTCCACAGAGGAGAAAGCACTAGGGGTGTGCAGAGCAGGTCTGCTCCTCCCTGAAATTTGGGGTGAAGTTCCGATGAGACGATTCTCCACTCTGGTTTTTGGAATAGGTCCATCTCCCTGCATTGTTGGGTTACTCGTCGGTAAACCACTCCATTTTTGGATAACCGCTGTATTACCGTCAATGGGAATTTTAAAAAATGCACACATCTCAGTCATTTTTTAAAGATAAAGAGATAAAAACTTGGCACACTGGTAGCTCTTAAGTAGAGCTTTAGCCATGCAAAGTTTAAATCAGGTCCCTTCATCCCCTTGATTTTTTGGAATTCCCCCCCCCCCTCAAACCACACACACGCTTCAGATGGACTTCATCTTCTCTCAAGAGAGGTTGCAGAACTTTCAGAAACTAGAAACTTCCTACAAAAATCTAAGTCCCCTATCTCCATGTGTGGAAGAACACACACACATACCCACTCACTCAATAGCAAGCAAAGGGGAGCATGGGTCGTACTACAAGAAAGAAGCAAATAGAAAGAAAAGAAAACCCAGCAAAGAAAGCTGGCTCTGGCAGTGTTGGGAGAGGGAGAGGTGTTTCTTCTAGTTCCGCTCCACCCGCCCAAAATTAGGTGCACCCTTTTCTCTGCTGCTGGTGGTCCTTCTGAACTGCAGGAGAAGTCGGGTGTAGGTGGTCTTGAGGCTCCACCTGCACCCTCTCCTGCAAAATGCAAGTCTAGTGCCTGGAATCGTTTTTTGTTGTTGGTGGAGGATCCCAGGTATGCTAGATCTTAAGAGGCTGCACCCCCTTCAAGCCAGTGGTCAGTCTCAGGCTGGCAGCAGCAGCAGTGCTGTGGGCAAGGCTCCTGCGCCCAGAGGCAGACCATGCTGGACCAGTGGGGCAAGGGCAGAGGAGGCTTCAAAATGCCCCCATAGGAAGGTGCTAGGGAAAGCTGATGGAACTTTCCCATTTCTGAGATGTTCAGTCAGCCTCAGCTGCATTGTGAAAGAGCAGTGCTAAAGGCTCTTTCTGTGTATATAATTTCCAATCCCTCCCCCTAAGCAACATTAGCCATAGATGTCAATCTCAAAACTATCCCTCCCTCATCGTCTTCCTAATATGGAAGGGTTCAGTTAGTTGTGAATTGACATGAAACGAGCCCTCATGTCACCTAAAAACCCTATGGATAATGGATCTTTTTGGAGTTCTGAACAATCTTCTAACCACACTGCAGGTTTCCGACAGTTTTGAAACTGCCCCCAATGGCACTGCGATGTTGAAAGTCCATCGACACCCCCCCCCATTTTCAGGGTGGAGCGCACACTCCTAGAAAGCACAGCCCAGGCAAAATACAGAGATTGACACATTGCTTATGTCCTGCATATTGCTTCTGCCCATGCGCAAAGTAAGAGTGAGTGATCATAGAATCATAGAATAGTAGAGCTGGAAGTGGCATATAAGGCTATCGAGTCCAACCCATGCTCAATGCAGGAATCCACCTTAAAGCATACCTTAAAGCTATCTAGCTGCCTCGAATGCCTCTAGTGTAGGAGAGCCCACAACCTCCCTAGGTAATTGGTTCAATTGTCATACTGCTCTAACACTCAGGAAGTTTTTCCTGATGCCCAGTCGGAACCTGGCTTCCTGTAACTTGAGCCCATTATTCCGTGTCCTGCACTCTGGGTTGATCGAGAAGAGATCCTGGCTCTCCTCTATGAGACAACCTTTCAAGTATTTGAAGAGTGCTATCATGTCTCCCCTCAATCTTCTCTTCTCCAGGCTAAACATGCCCAGTTCTTTCAGTCTCTCCTCATGGGGCTTTGTTTCCAGACCCCTGATCATCCTTGTTGCCCTCCTCTGAACATGCTCCAGCTTGTCTGCATCCTTCTTGAAGTGTGGTGCCCAGAACTGGACACAATGCCTTTGCAGAATCATCACATAGTCAGGTTGGGAGCAGTGCACAAGTCTTTCTTGACTTGGGTGGAAACTTTTCCAGTATATAGCAAAGCCATTAGGTCACACTAACATGTTTTGCGACATGCTTCTGACCAGGTCAGAATCAGCATGCCTGTGCAGCATCATTACTTAAGCAAGTTTGCTGAGGGATTTATGCTACCATGCCAATCCAAGAGAGTTGTGACCCACTTCCATCCTAGTTACCCTCTCACCCTCACAAAGTGGCACTCGGCAAAGGTTTCTGCAAGAGCATTGAACACCTATTTGGCCCACTGTGCCCCTCCCATTACACTGTGATCACCCTCAATCCAATGTTTTCTTCTTCCCTAATGTGATGCTTCCCTTATTGTGCAATCATATATAGATTTAGATACTCAGAAGTTTAATTGAATTCAATGGGACTTACTCTCAGGTAAGTAGGATTACAGCCTTAAGCCTTTTTTTATGCCTCACTCCTCATGGGGCATCATCCATTCCTTCCCTATTACCCAAACATCACTTCCATGCTGACCCCACTCCCTTCTGGTCTTTTCTTGATACATCTCCCTCATGGTTGCTATGGAAAAAGTTTCAAGCTTTTATTACTAATACTTTAAAAAAAAGTGAGTTATGGGATTTTGTGCTTTGTTTTGTCTTGGTACTCAGATCCCCTGCCACCTGCAAGATTTGAAATCAAGAAGGAAAAAATTACAGCTACAACCTTGCAAGTCTGGTGGAGCCCATCCTCAGGAAAAGTAGACTGGTATGAGCTGCAGTTGCTTGATAACACAAAAAAAGTTGCAGAGCTCCAAGTTCCTGGAGGCATTTCACTAAATGAACAGACTTTTGATAATCTCATCCCTGGCAGCAAATACACTATCTCAATCAGTGCAGCTGCTGGAAGTAAAAAGAGCCCTTCAATTGATATCAGCGGTTCTACAGGTAGGATTTCTTTGTTTATTTAATTCCATAAGGGATATTATTTAACTTACGTTCCCCATAAAAGCATATGGGGGATACTACATTACCAAACTCTAATTATTTAAATATAGTAGAGCTGCTATAGGGTTGGAACTAAAAACTCAGCATGTGATATCTACCCTTCCATCTAGAAGTTTAAATTGGTCTTTGCATAAGGAGCAATATTAGGAAGGTTACAAACGTAAAGCATCTGAACCCTGGGTGAATATGTAGGACAGCAGGGATGGCACCAGGTTGAGGAATGTCTGTTGTAGAAGGGGCAGGGAATCAGTTAGAGGAAGCCTGCTACTTGGTCTACACTCCTCTTTTGATATGGTGAGGTTAATCTATAGTGATTTTGATTTCTTTTCTAAGCGTAAATGCATGTTTTGAGCGAAAACTGTTGTGGAGGTGTTTTTAGCAAATCCAAAAAAAAATTTAAGAGCTATAGAATTTTAATTTTATAAACTTTCTCTGTCCTTCTCTCTCTTGTTCTCCTTAATAGCTCCTTCTCCAGTGGAAAATGTCGAGGTCTTCGTCAAGATGGAATCAATCCATGTGTCTTGGTTGCCAGGTTCTGGGAATGTGGATCAATACAGGCTGGTTTTGCTGGATAAAGATGGTCTGGTTCAACAGACAGATGTAGAGAAACACTACTTGTCATGCAATTTTTCAGGACTAACTCCAGGGTCTCTGTACAATCTTACTATCATTGCCAAAGCTGAAGGGCTGGAGAACTACAATTTTAAACTAATTAGGACTGGTAAGATTTTACATCTTTCCCTGACTAAGAGAAACAGCGTAAGGGTAAAATAAAATCACCAAAACTTTTAAAAAATAAATGAAACTTTTAAAAAATAAATGAAACATACCTGCTGCAGCCTGTGAGAGAGTTGCAATAGGCATTTGAGAGATTTATTCCAATAAAGACCCATATATATTAAACTGCAGTACTACATGATATTGTAAGAAGAATCTGCGACTGTTTTGGGAAAGTGTAAAGGGCTGCAGTCTTGAGCTGCTTGAGGTTAGTAGGGATTTACCCTAGTTCAAAGTCTCAAGTGCAATTCTATGTGCACATGGATGCCCAGCATTTATGGGCTGCCTTGTCCATGTCAGTAAAGGGACATGGAATGGACTGCAATAGAATAGGCACACATCAGAGATCTACCCCCAGCAATCAGTTATTGGATCAGAGCAACTGAATAGAATCAGCACTTGACATGTTTTAGATACTCCTGTAAGTATTGCTTCACGTGTAGGGACTCTGAATTAAGGTATTTATACTTCATATCGTAGATCCTGTGGGCATGGGCGATATCACTGAGATGTTTTGTACAGATCCTAACATGGTGTTGCCGTTACTGAAGTATTAAATAATTATAATCTTTAGTAATAATAGTAATCTTTAGTAATAGTAATCTTTAGTAATAGTAATCTTTAGTATTATTACTAAACTAATATTTAGTAATAATAGTAATAGCAACTGTTTTTAACTATCCCCATATAACCTGTCCCTGGAGCTACTAGAGCCTATTTATTAATATTGCACAGCAAAAATAAGCAAGATACTAGTTGGGTGGTATTAATTTTTGTCTGGATTTTTAAAAAAAGAAAACATTCAAATGCACCTAAAAATACCATCTTCTTCAATGCTATTATTATTATTATTGATTCTGTACACTCAAAAAGGTCAACTAATTTAAGGAGGAGTTCAATATTTGGTATGTCATCAGCAGTTTGTTCAAAATTCAATTCTATATGCAGTATAAAAACCCAGAGACTGTGATATATAAAAGCAATAAGGGCAAGCTAGAAGTTTTATGGGGTGTTTGAAAAATTATTGATGGAAGAAAGATTCCTCTCCTCAGAAGGTTATGGCCAGAACATAAACGTGATATACTTGATTTGTAGTAAATCCTGCCCGGTTCCACTATATAGAGCAATGCATAATATTCTGACATTATTTCAGCAACGGAACATCATTTCACGAGGAAAGTGTATCCCACAGAATGAGTATCCCAGAGAGTGTGGTGCAGAAGCCAAGACTCTCTGCAAGCTATGTTACGCACAAGCTACAGAGGGCCCCAAACACAGGGTTATCAAGCCAGTGCTGTAGACTATGGCTCAGTTCGGACGACATATTAAGCAACGGAGGGGTAAATAACGTACTGACCGTGCGTTAGGCAGGAGGAGCTCTACAGAGGCGCTGCTCGGAACTGGCAAACACCCCGGCTGCAAGGAACTTGCAACGGCCATTTTGGTTGCAGCTTCTCCTCCATGTGTTCCCCCAGCTGTATCCCAGCATGCACCGTGAGTTCTGCTGGCTGCATAGAACGGCTGGGGTTTTTTGGCTGCTCTAGGCAGCAGAACTCTATTCCGAAACAGAATAGTCCATGGAGAGGGGGGGGGGGCTGAATTCGGACGACACTTTAAACAATGGGGCTTTGGGCTAAACAACGTGCAAGCCCGTTGTTTCGGTCCATTGTTTAAAGTGCCTGATTAACGTACTGTCAGTTGTGTGTGCATTGTGTGCTGCCCTCCAGACGACACAATAAGCAACACAACTGACTATTGTTCCCCCCCTCCTCCGTTGCCTAATGTGTCGTCTGAACTGAGCCTATGTGTATCACTCTACACTGAGCCAGTTTGCAAGTAAAGCTAAGCCATGGTTTAGTTCATAAGAACAAGCTGCAGTGAGCCTCGGGTCTTGTGAATTCCTCACCTATCCTCTTCTGACATAGCTGCAAGGTGGACATCAGAAGCCTCCACTTTTGTTTTAGATTAATTGCAGGTCAGTGTATTGTCTGAACCCAACAAATTGTAATTAGTAGGAAGAAGGTAGCTTTGTATACCACAGTTTGAAGATGACACATTTCAACTAACAATAGTTAAGATTATCCACAGTTTGTTGGGTCTGAACAACCTGAGCCATGGGTAATAAAAAATGGAAGTGAATGCTTCTGAATTCCTCCTCGTGACCTCACTGGGATTGCATCAGCCTGCCCTGAATCTCAACTAGGCTTGTTCTCGTATCACTAAACTATGGTTTATCATAACCAGTCCCATTGTTTAAGAACTTTTTTACACATGAATGTAGCTATTTAGTTAGTTCTCTTGTGATGGAATATCAATTAGAGAAGGCGTAATTCAGATCCTTCACATAAATTCATGTAAATTAGAGACAATACCATAGAAGGCAGTGTGTTTACTGTCACATCAGGATATGTTCTGTTATCCAATTATGTCAAAATAAAAATAATAATAATAATAATAATAATAATAATAATAATATATGTAATGTTTACAATAGAAATTGGGATGATTCCACACACAATACATTTATAATGTTTGGATTATTCTCTAAATTCCCCCTGTAGTTTTGGGAATTGGACCTTGAAAGTACAGTAAATAACCCTATTCGGGTATTTGAATTTTTTTCCTTTATGATTTAAGATATAATTGACAAAGTAAAGAGATTCAAAATGTTCTTTGATGTTACTAATTCTAATGATACACATTCATCAACAGTTTAGGTTTTCAACAATGATGAATTCTATGAATCATTGATATTCCTATCAAACTTTGGAATGTATCTTTAGCTTATGCTGTGTGGGTCTAATTACTTTCTATTAGGACTGAGGTGAATGTACTAAAGGTTTATTTTATTGTTCAAAGATAGTGATTTTAGGGAGGGGGAACCCCCTAATCACTTACTTAATCCTACCTTTTTCATAGCTAGAGATATACAGATTTTGTTAGATTAATTTCATTTGTGTTTCCCAGATTGGCAGGTGTCTTTTGTTCGATCATTGATGGAATCAGATTTTTTTACTAAATGTTTGTTCAACGTGCACTAATTTGCATTAGCGCCATTGCGCATTATGTTAATACACATTAGCACTAATATGTATTTGCACAAATGTGTAAATCCAATTTAGATAATGTGCAATAGCACTAATGTGAATTAACATAAATCTTCCCCAAATGTGAAAAACTAATCTGCCAGTCTGCAGAATCTATATGACTCAGGAAAAGTTGAGTCACAGTGGAATCTGCAGGTTGTATTTATAGAAATCCAAACTCATTTGATCTGTTGTTGATTTCTCCAACATCCCTTTTCATGGTTGATTGTTAGCTGGCAGCCACTGATTTTCCTCTTTACTGTTGCTTCAATGACTATTTCCCTGTCTTCTTCCTCAAATGGTTCTAGCCAATCAGAGATCATGAACCAAACACGATAATGTCAAAATACTATGTCACCATCAGATTTAACTATTTGCTTATGTCACTCAGGGGAAATTAAGCCCATTTATATTGAAGGCAGTGTTTCCTGTGCAGGTGACATGAACAATCCTAGCCAATCAGGGATCACAAAAACAACACTTTTGCAGGCCTTTTAGAAATATCTCTGAATAATTACTAAAAGGGTGAATTCTTTCAACATTCTGATGAATATTGTTGTGCTAAACTCTACTTAACTGAATTGTTTGCAAAATTTTGTCGACTCAGCAGATATATTTCTTACTTTTTATCATTAGCCCCAGCCAAAGTCTTAGAATTGATGGTAGCTAATGATGGCAGCTTGAATGCATTAAAAGTATCATGGAAGAGGCCTCCAGGGAACCTTGATTTCTACAATGTCACCTTGATTCACCTTGGGTCTATTAAAGAAACAAAAACTTTACAACCCCAAGTCACAGAAACATATTTTGACAAGCTAATTTCAGGATGTCTTTATCAAGTTAATGTCAACACAGTCAGTGGAGAATTGTTCGCTGAAATTACAGCGTATGGAAGGACAGGTATGTTTCTAGCTTTGATAAGTTCTTTCTAATCAGAAGTACTTCAATCTTCTGTGTCCATTGCCTTCTTTGCAGTAAATACTATGGGTTGGATCCAGACTTAAGTCATTGGTACTTAAGTTGGTCGTGACTAACTTTGATTTCATTTTTTTTTCTGATTAATATTTTTATTAATTTTTCCAACAAACACATACACAAATAAACAATAATATAACATACAATAACATAAAACCAATTCCCCCCTCAACTACCCCCCGTGGTCCCCCCCCCTTCCGAGACCGTCTCATTATCCTTCATCCTCTTTCCAAAATTTTAATGATTCTTTTGAAGGCAATTGTCCCTTCCCCGATCTTAAAACGTAATTCAAAAGGGGCGTCCATATTTCCCCAAAATCACTCTTCCTGGACATTCCCCTCTTTATTTTCATTTTACACGTCAACATATCATTCAAAGCTAAATCCCAAATTTCTTTATACCACTCTTCTATTGTATAACTTCGTTGCCCTTTCCAATTTTTAGCAATCAGTATTCTAACAGGTGCCAGGAGGTTGTTTACCAATTCTTTATTTATTACATCCTTATTCCTACTATCCCATATTGCTAGTAGAGCTAGCTTCGGGTTTAATTCCAACCTACTTCCAATTATATCACTTATTTCTTTACAAACCCTTACCCAAAATTTTTGTACTTGTTCACAGCTCCACCACATATGAAAATATGTCCCAACCTCCTGACACCCCCTCCAGCAATTCTTGGGCAATTTTTTATCGATCTGGTGAAATCTAACAGGTGTTAAATACCATCTCCAAACTATCTTATAATAATTCTCCTTAATTCTAATCGACAATACCTTTAACATTCTTCCATTCCATATCCTCCCCCAATTATCTTCATTAATTTTCCCCCTTATATCTTCTTCCCAAACCTCTTTTATGACCTTAAGTGAGTCCTGAAATTCTTCCTCTATTAATATTTTATATATCTCACTAGTGAGTCCTTTCTTAGCTCTAGCTTCTTCTTTATCCCACGATTGTTCAATTAAATCTTCAAATCTAGTATTGTTTCTACATTCCTTATTCTTTGTGGTCCAATCCTGTGTCCAATTTAACAGCTGCAAACACTTGAACCACGCTAGCTTTTGTCCTTTAAATAAATTTTTAATATGCTCACTATCCTTCATCTTTTCCATCCAATTCCTTAATTTAATAATATCTAGTTCTTTCAGACTCCCTTCTATCTCTGATTTTAATACACTTGGGAAGTTACCCACTACTACAACTGGGGCAAGCGGAGACTCCCCTGGTATCAACTTCCCTCTATACTTCTCCCAGATCATTAATATATTTTCCAACAATGGGTTGTCCAGTACTTTGAATTCTTTCTTTTGCATTTTAGTAAAAAATATATTTCGTAATTTATACTCCACCTTTACTGTTTGCGATTCTAACCATTCCATGTCTTGTTCCCCTAAAATAGCATGAATAACATATCTTAACTGGTTCGCAATATAATAATTCTTAATATTCGGAAGTCCTAGACCTCCTTTCTTTTGAGCCTTATACCATAACCCCTTATTTATCCTAGCTCTTTTATCCCCATTACAATAAGCATTAATCATATTTTGCCAACTTTTAATCTCAGCCGCTGATATTCTAATAGGTAACATTCTAAACAAAAAATTAATCTTAGGTAATATATTCATTTTAATAACCGCTATTCTACCAAACCAAGAATGTTTTAATTTTCTATATATCTGTAACTTCTCCCCTACCTCTTTCCTTAACCTTACTAAGTTAAGTTCCTCTAGTCTATTTAATTCTCTATCTATATTAACTCCTAAATATCGTATTATATTTTTATATCCTAATCCTAAATTAGCTTTACATTTCTCCATCTCTTCCTTGTTATAATTATACAACATCATTTCTGACTTTCCCCAATTAACTTGTAATCCTGTAATTTCCCCAAATTCTCTCAGATGTTTCTGAATCAGATCCCCGCTTTCAAGGGGATCTTCTAATGTCAGCAACGTATCATCCGCAAACATATTTACTTTAATCTTATCATTACTACCTATCCCCTTTAATCTATCATCTTCCCTAATTACATTTGCTAAAATTTCTATAACTACTGCAAATAAAATCGGCGAAAGTGGACATCCTTGCCTAGTTCCTCGAGCTAGATTTATTTGTTGTGTTAACCCATCATTAACCATTATTTCCGCTTTATTATTTTTATACATCTGATTAATCACTCCCATAAATTTATTTCCAAACCCAAACGTTTTTATTATTATTTTTAACGCTGGCCATTCCACGCAATCAAAGGCTTTGAAAATATCCAAAGCTACTAATCCTGCTTTTAACTTTCTTCTTTTTATAATATTTATTGTATTTATAACCCTCCCAATTAAATTTGGCATTTTCCTACCAACAATAAATCCACATTGATCATTTTTTATATATTTAAAAATAAATGAACCCATTCTTTTAGCCATTATTGCTGAAAATATTTTTGCATCCTGATTTATTAAAGATATTGGTCTATAAGATGCTGGATCCGTCATATCCTTGCCTGGCTTCTGTATTAAAATAACCATGGACTGATCCCAAGATGGCGGGGTCCTTCCTCCTTCTATTATATTATTATATAATTTTAATAATCTAGGTATTAAAATATCCTTAAATATTTTATAAAATTCCGGCCCCAGTCCATCAATCCCCGGAGACTTACCTCCTTTTAGTTTTGCAATAATTCCCTCTATTTCTTTCTCAGTAACCAAGGCTTCCATACTCTCTTTATCTTGATCATCCAGTCTTATTTTCCAATTTCTTTCTACATATTCCTGTATCTTATCATTTGTAACCGCCTCTGATGCATATAGTTCTTTATAAAATTCCTGAAAAATTTTTAATTTATCTTTCATTAAATTACATCTATTCCCTAATTTATCTCTAATTGTCCCTATCATATTCTTAGCCTTCTCTGACCGCGTGGATCTAGCCAGCATTTTGGAATTTCTGTTATTATATTCAAAAAAATCTCTCTTTAAATACAACAAGTTCTTCTGAACCTGTTCTAATTCTTCTGTCTCCAATTCCTTTTTCTTAGCTTGAATTAAGGCATATAACCGCTTATCTTTAGTCTCCCTTAATCTGTCCTCTAGTCTCCTTATCTCTTCTTCAACGTTTTTATTACGTACTTCCTGTTGCTTTTTAAGTGTGGACATTTCCCTAATACACATCCCTCTTATTACTGCTTTCATTGTATCCCATAATAATCCTTGCGCATTAACTCCTTTTTCATTTATCTGCCATATTTCCTGTACTTCCTTTTTAAATTTCTCTACTATATTTTTATTTTTAAAAATTCTTCCATCCATTCTCCATCTCTTTGCTTGTTTATAATCCTTCTTCCTCTTCATCTCCATCGACATTAATGCATGGTCAGTGATCTTTATTACTCCTATATCGCAATCTATTAAATTTGATAGCATATTCTTTGATATAAATATATAATCAATCCTTGAATAACTCTTAAATCTAGGTGAGTAAAAGGTATATTTCCTCTCTTCTCCTTTTAATACTCTCCATACATCCCTTAATTCTTTCCCCTCCATTAATTTAGCTAATTCCGTCTTCCCCCCACCTCTAGCATCTCTAATAATATTATCCCTATCTTTCCCTTTATGAATTACCATATTAAAATCTCCTGCCATCACAATATTTTTGTTCCCTAAATCTCCCCCCATATCAAACACTTCTTTAAGGAATTCCATTTGATTCCCATTTGGAGCGTAGACATTAATCAACACAAATTCTTCCCCTTCCATCGTACAGTAGATTATAAGGATCCTTCCATTCTTATCTTTCTTTACACTTTGAATGTCAATACCACATTTCTTCGAGATTATGGTTGCCACACCTCTCGCTTTGGAAGTACCACATGACTTTTCATACACTCCTATTTCCCTCATTCGCAACTCATTAACCCCCTCCTTTGTCTGATGAGTTTCCTGCAAGAAGATTATATCAATTTTTTCCCTTTTCAACATTGTTTCAATTCTTCGTCTTTTAACCACCGTTCCTAGCCCCTTAACATTTAACGTTGCCCATCTCAATTTATTTTCCATCTCTTAATTTCAACCATATGTATCCATTGATCTCGGTCGGTGAACCCCATACCCCCCTTCCCCTCCCTCCCCCCACACAGACCCTCAGTATCCCCCCCCACCCCCCCTCCCTTCCCTCCCCCTACACTTACCCTCCTTTTACCCCCCTGCTCACCAGACCTCTGGGCACTGGTCCCAATTATTTTAGAACTCTTCAGGGGGGGGGAACCGGCCCAACCCTCCGAGCAAAGCCCGAACCTCCACTCCTTTACCCTTTCCCCACTGATCCCATTTCATTGACTAGCCCCTCCAACCGCTCCTTCTTCTTGGACTACTTCTCCCGGGTCGTTGGGATCGATTATGCCCAACTTCTCCAACAGCTGAATTCCTTGCTCACACGATGTTATTCTTTCTTGCTTCCCACACCAAGCAAATCTCAGAAATACTGGATATCCCCAATTGTACGTTATCGATTTCTTCCTCAATGCTGCTGTACATATCTTGACACTCTTCCTCCACTGGATGGTCTGCGGGGAAAGATCCTGAAAAATCTCAATTGCTGTTGCTTGAATCATTGGTTGAGGTTGTTTCCTGATTGCTTGCATCAATTTTTCTTTTTTATAATAATTTGCAAATTTAACAATTATGTCTCTTGGCAGCACTCCTCTGCCTTTGAAACCCACTCGATGCACCCGTTCAAGATCATCTTCCTCCCAGGCCCCCTCCGGAAATTGTGTTTTTAACCACGACAGAATTGTATCTCTTAAATCTTTTAAATTCTCTCTTTCTTGTTCCGGATATTTTCTTATGCGCAGATTTGCTCGTCTGTCCCGATCCTCCATAGCGATAATGCGTTGTTCATGTTGAGAAATTTGGTCCTCATGCTTCTTGCAAGTTTCAGCCAGAGCTCTTGTGTCTGTCTGCAGCACTCCAACATCCTTCACCACTTGTGTTAAGCCCTCCATAAGTTCCTCTTGCGTGTCTTTAATGCGCTTGGCCAAGCGCTCTTCAAGCCCAACAAGCATTTTCTTTATATCCACCTTTAACTCGTCCATTGGGTCTGGCTGCCCTCCTCTGGTAGTCTTTGGAATTACAACTGGGTCTGCAGTTGGAATTTTTACTGGCGACTTCTTTGCTGTCTTCTTATCTGGAATGTCTGGCATGTTTTGCTCCTCCAGACGCGTCAATCTCTGCCAGGTACGATCCGAACCGCGCTCTTTTGAGGATCTTACCCAGGCTGGGGTGGGAGCAGAAGATTTCTTCTGTCGTCCCTCCTTCTTTCTCATGAATTATCCCCCACCCTGTCTGCTTGTTCCTCTTGTTTACGTCAGACTGGATTACAAGTTCACTGGGGATTGACTTTAATCATCTTCTCAATAATCAGTTTTATTTCCAACAGTCTCTCCCCCAGTAACCTACTCAGCCAGTCTGCCTTAAATCCTCATTTATAAGTCCATAAATCGCCTCAAATATGGCCGCTTCACTTTCGTTTCTCCTTCAAGAGCTGACGACTCTTACAACCCCTCCTCTGTCCCTCCAGATATCAATCAGTTCCAGAGACACTAACAGACTTTCTTTTAACAAGTTTAACCCAGGCTGGAGTGGGAATAAAGCTTCTTATAACATCACTCCTTGTTGCTCGTAAATTATCCCCTCTCTCCGTCCGTCTGGGTTCTCCTTTACTTTTTCTTTTTTTTTTTTTTGCCACAGCCAGTCAGCCCAAACTGCCAGTTTACTGTTCTATTTCAAGTCCAAAACTCTCCCCCAGTAAACTATTCAAGTGGTCTTCCTTATATCATTCGTAAAGTCAATAAATTACCTCACCGACGTCTTCCTTCTTTGTTGTTAGCTCGAAGCGCCTGGTTTCACTTTAACAACCATCAAGCTCTGTCGCTTTTCAACTCCCGGTCGGATAATTAATCACTTCCAGCCTTTCCCTGTCAACATAACATGTCTTTATGCCTCTCTTGAGACTCTTCCGTAAGGAATTAGTGCTTAATTCAAAGCTTTTATAAGGAGCAACGAGGATCTATGACTTTACCCCGTCGCGTTCATAGCCACGCCCCCACTAACTTTGATTTCAGAGGACCTACTCTAAGTATGACTTAGTCTAAATCCAGCTCTATGAGAAAAGACAACCTTTTGGTTTCAATACAATATGCAAAAGTGGTAGTCGCTTGCAATAAATGCTGAAGGCCAGTCTGCAGATAGATGTCTCGACACAAGTCTCTGTCATAGCCTTCGGAGGACAATGAGGTCATGATGTTACCTCAGTAAACGTATGGTCATGTTCTACATTTGCTGTGATAACTGTAATGTGGAGTTGAGGCCTTGCAGGAGAGGATTGTTGATGGGAGGGGTGTTAAAGCCGTTCACACCCGTCAGTTCTCACTACAAATGCCCCTCTCTCCAGCCCTTCTTCCCCAAGCTGGATTCACTTCTAGTTTTAGTACCAACTGAAGAAAAAAACATTATAAACTGCCAGGGGGCATTTAAAGGGGATGAATAGTTGGATATGGGAAGTGTGAAGCACTCCCTCTCATCTGCAGTTTCTTCTGAGCAAGAAAATAGGATTTTGGACCACATATTAGTTCTTTATCAGGCATTAAAATGCATTTGAATTCATCTAACCTAGCAGTATTATGTCAGAACAAAAGTAGGAAGTTATTGAATAGATGGATGTTGTGAACTTGTGAACCAATTAGTTCTACCATGACATAAAGTAGTCTTCTTTTTCACCGTGCTTTGTTGAAATTCTGTGTTTCAGTTCCCCAGAAAGTTCCAGAACTGAATGCAGACAGCATGGGTTCATTAAGATCTCTGAAAGTGAGTTGGCTGCCCCCTACTGGAGACTGGGACAAATACTACATTGTGCTGTTCGACCACTCTACAGTGTTGCTGAATACTACAGTGCAGAAAGACAAAAGGGAATACATTATCAAGGATTTAGCACTCATTCCAGGAAGGCAGTATGAGGTGGCAGTTACTGTTGAAAGTGGAGGCTTTCAGAACACGGCACGCTGCAAAGGCAGAACAGGTGAGCACACTTTTTATTATAGACAGAAGGAAACTTAGAAAACCTACAAAGAAATTGCTTGGGGGTGATTAAATGAGATTATTATATGATGCAGCTAATAAAATGCTTTTGGTGTGAGTTAAAGTGATAGATATTCTAACTTTGGTTGTACTCACATGAACAAAAACAAACAGCATTTGCTATATCTGTACAGATCATTCAGGAGTAGGTGGCTTAATTCTCTACTCGCCTCAGTGTTCTTATTGTCATATAGGTATTGCTTTACACATTAATAGCTCCCTAATAATATAATGTTCTAGACAAATTGTTAGGTACCAGAAATTAAAAGACTGGATCTGCCAACAAGGTAACAGTTGGAGGGCATGCTGTAGTATCACATATTGTATAGCTATTGGCTGCTGGGTCAGCAGTTCCTAGGAGACTTCTTTCACATCCCTTCCAGAAGGACCTCTGCAGTATTGGTCAGCTAGTTGCCCTTTATCTATAGAAGAAAGAGGAAGGACACACCATAGGCTAGTGGATGACATATAGATTGACAGAGCAATCATAACACTCAAATCTAGCTTCCTGGAGTGGGTTAGGATTAGTGGAAATGCCCCTCCATCACAGAGGCCCCCACCATACACACAGAGAGTTCCACAATTATGCAACTACTGCAGGTAGTCTTTCCGCCAGCAGTATCCAATGGGAGGCCCTGAAACAAGTCACTCAGGGTGTGGGGTGGAGATAGCCTTAGATCCACCACATCCAAAGCCCCTTCATTATCTCAAGGGGCCCAAGGGTGAGGAGCTGGTGTAGAAATATTCCCTCTCATTATAACCAATGAAAGGCGATTGTAAACACACATATACACACCTCCTACCACTAGAGAAAAACAAAAACAAAAACAAAAAAATCACCCCTCCCACTTTCTGCCCTGGCCAGTTGTATGCCAGCAGCGCTCTGGACGAGGTAATCTTAAAGCCACTTCTCTATTCAATGTTATGCACTTTCAATTTCCCCGAGCAGTGAGAGTTTTCAGTTGGGCTTCCTTTCGAGGTAAGAGAGCTGAAGACCTTGATTTTTTAAAATAGGTTTTGGTTTATTTGCATACGTACAGGTAACGCATAAGAAACTT
The DNA here is from genome assembly GCA_029215795.1 of Anniella stebbinsi. NCBI lineage: Eukaryota > Metazoa > Chordata > Lepidosauria > Squamata > Anniellidae > Anniella > Anniella stebbinsi. Next base: position 57,063,228 of record JARDYH010000003.1, read on the forward strand.
GAGCACTCCTACCAACCATCACATCTGCACCCTCACATCAGATATCAAGCAAGAGGCACCCGGCACACCAACATGCTCCCATGCTCTCTAACTCTCTCCCCAAATGTTTCATTAGTTCCTTCTCTCTCTTTCTCTTTTAAATACAACCACACCCACACACCTGCTTTACACAAGCCTCTCCCCTAAGCCCCAGATATTTTCCAGCCTTTTAGCTCCCATGGGGGAAAGCATCCATCCTGGGCCATTAACAAGCAACTCCAAAACAATAAAAGCAAAAACAACAAAGAGTGTCTCTACATTAAGGGGAAATTGCATTGCCTTTCCTTTTTTGTGCTTTTGCTTCTTTTGCATGATTGTAATGCACTGCAATACACGGGCAGAGAGAGTCAACCACATGGTTTGAATTGCTCACCACATGGTCTGTAATTTAAAACTTCCCTCCTTTCAGTGCTCATATACTTGAATGGGACAGTGCCCTCTAGTGGGTGTTTTGTAGCACAACTTCTGCTGCACACATTAGGAAATACCACAATATTTCTGAAGAATTTGGATATTGAGGGTTTTATTTAGAACAGTATAACCATGAGAAAGTGTGAGAGACATGCAGGAGGTTGATGATGTAATCTAAAGGACCTGCAAACTTCCATTAGTGGCCAGTCACGAACGTGCCATATATTGCTGGCGTAGAGATGCTCAAAGTGTGTTTTGGCACCATAGAGACTATTACATTTATTAGGGCATATGCTTTCATGGATTTCATCAGAAACTTCACTTCATCAGCAACTTTATCCTGATCTGGTTGAAGGCGATCTGGGCTGGAGGGTATCCTCCTGAAGCCCATGGAACTTTATTCATGAACATGGTAGCAGTTCTTTCATCCTGTGACCTCAGATGCAATGGCTTGTTTAAACTTCCAGCACTCTTCCCTACATGAAAATCTGAAATCAGAATGGTTTTCTCTGAAGTGGCAAAGGTTGAATCTTATTAAGATGGACAAAAGTCTTAAGGACAACAGCTGTTTATTATTACCACTGAAGGAACGGTATACAACAAAGAGTTCAAATTGAACATAAGACTAAATATCAGGAAATGTTTCTTCACTATAAGAACAGTTAGGAAATAGAATAGATTACCCAGGAAGGTTGTGCAATTTCCTCTAAAGGGTCTTAAGAAATTGGGTAGGCATCTGTGAAGTTATTGCATGGAGTTGTTCAAGATGACTCCCTGAGGATCCTTCCACTTTTTTGATTCTCTGAGTTCTCAGACGTTAATTCTCCCTAAAGCCTCTATGTTCTTCAATCTTGCTTTGAATTTTACTCTTTAAGAACAGCATTAAATAGAGGACCATAGTGAAGTATAGCAGTATTAATAGTGTATTAATTTTACTTGCCTCTTATGCAATAGTTAAACTAAAGGAGGGCAACATTTATCATAGAAGATCACATCACAAATGTCTCCCAACGTCTATTCATGCTTATTTCAGCAAGAGGTCTAGAAATGAATGTTTTTATTATTATCTGAAAATTGGATTTCTTGTCATTTTGACAAAAAAAAAACCTGTGTACTGCATAAAAGAGCCTTGGAGACAACCATATATAGACTATTAAATGGAAGTCGCCCACCCCTGGAATATGCTACTGCTGTGTGCAGCAAGCCAAGTATTCCAAATTTACAAAAAGGAAGGGAGTAGCCTGAAAAACAATAGATAGGAGGGTGTATAAGAAGATCAGGGCGGGAAGCCATGCCTTATCTTACACCTCGTGTTGATTATTTTTCCTGCTACACCCTCTCTTTTGATTCTTTAGACATTACACACATTTTGACTCTTTGACACTATATTTTTCATGAGTACAGAATACCCGATTATTGTGGGTTATAGAAATGTGCTATTCATAGTGATTTTGTGACCTACCAAAAGGGAAACAGCTATCAGGTAAGAATAGTACTTAAGTTTAGAGTACTAAAACAGTATTTATGTTCTAACTTTTTCACATAAGCAGAAAACCTGTTCTGTGTCATTTCAAGAAAATTAAGGTGGTTAGATGCTCATGCAGAATCCTGTGCCTCACACATGGTTCAGTGGAAACTCAGAGATTTCTGTAGATCACTGGATTATACCTTTTATCATTCTTCTAACTTTGGGGTAGAATTACATGGCATTTGTACTTAGAATCTTGACTGCAGGCAGGTCGCATATTTTTAAGAGTAAATGGTTGTGATGTAAGCCTCATCTGACCAAATGCTTCTCCCATATACATTTTATTCTATTTGAAACCTCTCATTAATAATGAGCCATGCTGTCAAATCCTAGGTAACATAGTTGAATGCCATATGGAGCATGATTGTAATCCTGAACACTTAACACATCTCATCTAATAGCAACTAAATAACTTATAGATAGAAACTTATTCATCTGAAAAAAGTCAGCTGAAGCTTAGAAAGGGCCACTGCTCATGGTGGGTAGCATAGCTCATTGATAGACCACATGCTCTGTATGCAGAAGATCATAGAATCATAGAATAGTAGAGTTGGAAGGGGCCTATACGGCCATCAAGTCCAACCCCCTGCTCAATGCAGGAATCCACCTTAAAACATACCTGACAGATGGTTGTTCAGCTGCCACTTGAATGCCTCTAGCTTGGGAGATCCCAGGTCCAGTCCTTGGAATCCTCAGTTGAATGGATCCGGTAGAAGATGTGATGTAGATGGATAGATAGTTTAACCTGGAATAAGGCTGTTTCATAATTCCATTATATGGCTGGGCTGTTGTGGGGGGTTGATTGAAATTGCTTCTGCATTTGAGCTATTCAATGCAGCCCTCCTTTTTCAAGAAATGACCTGCTATGTGGATCAGGCCCATCTGTGCAACTTTTCTCCAAGTCATTGCTAAACATTCTTAATGGGGGTTTGCTCTGGCATGGACATACACTTGCAGCTGAGCCACATGACAAGACTGAACAGACAAAACAGCTCACTTTATGTACCATATGGAAGCAGTGTCAAGTGGTATCCATGTAGCTGTGATATTATGACTAGCAATCCTAAGTAACCTGTAGGGAGAACACAGAAAGAGGAGTAAGATACAGAAAGTATCACATCTACTTTAATACCTATTCGGTAATGAATGTCAGGCAACTAGCATCACTTTGTTTGAACACATGTAGTAATTTTCACATTCATTTGTTTGGCCTGTTATATCTACTTTCCAGTATATGAAGTAATAAGAAATCATAACTACTATGATTCAGCCCATAGTTACGGACACGTTCAACGTTCAGTATTACAATGACAGCTTAAATGTTTACGGAAATTACTATTCAACTACGGAAATTACTATTTACGGAAATTACTATTTACGGAATTTAAATTTACGGAAATTACTATTCAACCCTCCAACTTAGCATAGGAGCATCGCTATTTTGTGTAGTAAATACCCTTTTTAATGTTACTCTTCATAAGCCTTCTATAACGTAAAGGATTTTTTTTCTCTTCTCTTTTCCACAGCTCTACAGCCGGTTCTTATGCTCCGTGTTAAGCATGCAAATGAATCCTCTCTAACTATCATGTGGGTGACTCCTCTGGCAGAGTGGGATGGTTATGTGGTTTCACTGGGAGACAGAACACGCATAGTCATAAACAAGGCTCTTGCTAAAGAAGCCAAAGAATTCACTTACACTGATCTGTTACCTGGCCGAAAGTATACTGCTACTGTTACCAGCATAAGTGGGGATTTGACCAACTCGACTTCTGTTGTGGGACGCACAGGTACCATACTGTTGACACATTATTGATCCCATCTTTTCTTAAACAGCGACATGGAGTATGAGACTTCAGTGACTACTAGGCTACTCATGTTTCCCAGCAACTGGTATTGAGAGGCATACTGCCTTTGATACTGGAGGTAATATACAGCTATCATGACTAGTAGCTCTTGATAGCCTTATCCTCCATGAATTTCCAATCCCTTTTTAAAGCCATCCAAGTTGGTGGCCATTACTAAATCTAGTGGTATGAAATTCCATAATTCAAGTATGTGCTGTATGAAGACATCCTTTTGTCTGTCCTGAACCTCCCACCATTTAGCATTATTGAATGACCCTGAGTTCTAGTAAGAAAAATATTTCCCAATAAATATTCTTCACATCATGCATAATTTTATACATCTCTATCATGTCCTTCCTTACAAACCTTTTTTTCTTAAGCTAAAGAGCCCCAAACATTATAATATTTTCTAATGGATGAATTGCAACCCCCTGAACATTTTGGCTGCCCTTTTCTGCACTTTTTTCAGCTCTACAATATCCATTTTGAGATGCAGTGACCAGAACTAAATGCAGTATTTTGAGTGTGATCACACCATGGATTTGTATAAAAGCATTATGATATTGTCAGTTTTCTTTTCAATTCCTTTCCTAATGATCCCCAACATGGAATTCGCCTTTGTCACAGCAGCCACACAGTGCCCCATTTTCCAGTGCTAAGACTCTTACTTTAAATTCTTTATCACAGCAGTTCATGGATCATGTTGATAAATATATAATGATCTCATTTCAGATTATCTTTCCTCTCTCTCTCTCTCTCTCTCTCTCTCTCTCTCCCTCTCTCTTCTTTCTTTCCTTCTTTCAAAATTTCTCTTAAACTGTTCATTCCTAAACCTTTTTGCTTTGCCAAAGTTAGTTTCCCATTCCTATCAGTCAGGGTCACATGACAATTCATTTTTAGCCCTTTGATACTGTCTGTAGTTCTAACTGCCCTCTCATCAAGTTAATTGTTGTGGTTTATTCAGGGTGCCCCCCTCCCATTTTGGAATGTTCTCTCTGGTGAGGTCTGCCTGGTGCCAACATTGTCATCTTTTCAGCACCAGATTAAGAATGTTCTCTAACCCGGGCTTGTGATAGTATATGATAAAGTTTTTAATGGGATTTACTATGGATTGTTTAAAACTGTTATATTTTTGTGCATTGATTTTATATTGTCTTTGCAAACAGCTCAGAAAGCTTTGGCTATTGGGCAGTATAGAAATTGAATTAATTAATTAATTAATTTGTTCCTTAACCATAATGATCTTAAATTGCAGTTCCAGCACAGGTGACAGATTTAAATGTGGCAAACCAAGGATCAACTGACAGCCTTTTCACCAGCTGGATAAGGGCAAAGGGAGATGTAGATTCATACCAAGTGTTGCTCATTTATGAAAATGTTGTAAAAAAAAATGAGACTGTTTCCAGTGTCACCAATCAATACCACTTCCAGTCTCTAAAACCAGGAGGACTTTATTCAGTGGTTGTAACCACAGTTAGTGGAGGAATATTTTCTAGACAAAGAATTGCCGAAGGAAGAACAGGTATTTATTTATTTATTTATCTATCTATCTAAAAGCTTAGATTCCATTTATTTCCCCGGGGTGGGGGGTGTTACTAACAATGGCAAACAAACAAAATGACCAATGCTTAAAACAATGACCTATAACTGTTACTCATAGAGCATCCTAAAAACCTAAATTAAAAATGCTAAGAACAATTTGTAAGAACAGCAGTTATCCATAAGGGCTAAAAACAAACAAGCCAAGGGTTATTTTAAAAATTACGAAATTCGTTCTTAAAAAGCAACGCTTTTACATACTGCCTAAAAGAGTACAGTGTTGGAACCTGACGAATCTCTGTTGGCAAAACATTTCTTAAGGTGGCTACTGCCACAAGGAAGGTTCTAGACAAGGGGTACAGATCCTCTTTCCGACCAAGGGCAGAATTCCATTTTGTAAAAGCTTTCAGTAGCCAATGGTGGCCAGGGCAGAAAGCAAAAGGGTTGGTGGGGCCAAAGACAAAGGGAGTAAGACCAAAAATACTAGCATATTTTACATTACTGTCTTAGGAGAGGCATTTCTGCCTGTTAGAATTGGGGGGAAACACTGCACAAAAAATAGGAAACTCTCAAGTGATGATCAGTGGTTAGGGGGAAGGAGGGGGCCATGGGAAGGTGGTATAGTCACCTGGAGACCGTGTGTGGGCCGGATTGGGACCCCAGGCCTGAGATTCTGCATTTTTGTTCTACACCTTGTGGCTGGCTGCTTCATTTCTCAAGGCCAGGGGATCTGAAGTACTGCCTCAGATGATGACTGGAGCATGTATAGAAGTAACAGGAATAAAGAAAGCTTTTCCTTATTGAAAAGTAAAAACAGAGTGTGTGTAAAATCACAGGCAAAATTCTGTTTTCTATTCCACAGAAAATCCATCTACCTGCCCAATTTCAGCCAGTTTTCTTTGTGCTGCTATTTTTCACTATTATCAGTTGTGCGCTTCACTTAAGGTTCAGCATGTTTTGTATATTGTGCTTCATTCACACTTGCGCTGCCTCATAAATTCTGTAGTCTTTAGGCAGTATACATTGTACCAATACATGCATCTTTTCCTTGTAATAGTAAATATGATTTGGCCTAACAAGTTTTAAACTATTACAGAAATTTATTTATTACAAGTGTGCATAATAATGATTCATGTAAGCTTTGACTTTTTAAACAAAATTGATAGAAGCTGGGTAAATTTTCAAGCGACATCTAGAATTTTTGAATCAAGGTTTGTCAATGGCAGAATGTATGTATTTTAAAAATCTAAATGAGTGAAGTTGATTTGCTTTATGCATGTTGAGGATGTGTCTGATCGGGATATGGTCTATTATATTAGAAGAGTGGTGCTCTGAGAAGGCTTATGGCAATGCTTAGAAAAACTATAACCACCAGTTGCAGAAGAACAATGCATAAACTGTGTTTCACCTGAGAGAAAATTATTCATAATTTCTTCCACTAGAGGGCAGGAAACTCTCAGTATTTATACATAATTCATAAAATCCATCTGTTGTGAAGATGCTTATTCCAGTTTTCAATGCACCACATAATTTTATAGAGTTAGTGACTTACGTTGGTTTGCCTCTTTACTCACAGAGGAACAAGCAGCTTCCTAACTATGAATCGGTTTCCTGGGGTCTTGTTGTGTTGTCTTGTTGTCTTGCTCCATATAAATCCCTCTCCCTTAACTTCAAGAATTTGCTGACTCAGTGCGCTGTTTTTACGTGAGTGCAAACTAAAATTTTGTCTCATATGAGAGGCAGTTAAAGCACTTATCATAGCCACTTGCAAAAAATAGTCATTAAGTTTTGGACCACTATATGAGAGAGCTTATATATACAGTATAAGAAGAGTTTCTCTGAACACAAACACTTTATATTGCTTTATTGTTTAGTTCCTTCTAGTGTCAGTGGAGTAACAGTGAACAATTCAGGAAGAAGTGTTTACCTGAGTGTTTCCTGGCTGCCAGCTGATGGAGATGTAGATAGCTATTTGGTAACACTCTCCCATGGAGGGCACAGTATTCATACTCTCACTGTTCCAAAATCTGCCAGTGAATGTTCGTTCGACACCCTCACTCCTGGGCGACTCTATGATGTGACAATAACCACAAGGAGCGGAAAATATGAAAATCAATCTTTCAGTCAGGAAAGAACAGGTAAAAATGGTGGAAGGAAGAGCACACAATATATTCTGTCAGTCACTGATATGTAGGCCAGACTGGTCCCCTCCAGTTGGATTGGACTACAGCTCCCAGTATCTTCAGAGTTGTAGTCCTTTAACCTAAGTGGATTTAGATATTTAGATATGATTCCTCCATTACCATGACATGATTTTTCTCTTTCCTGACTTACCCCATGCTTCTTGAGGTTGTAGAAAATATATGCCTAGATCAACCTTCTCCAACCTGGAGCCTTCCAGCCAGGTGAGATGGATGAGGAGGAGGAGGATTTTCATTTCTATACCACCCAATAACTAAAGCTCTCTGGGTGGTTTACTTTATGAATTGTTGTAAACCTCTCAGAGATCTTTGGCTATTGGCGGGTATAGAGAGGAGGAGGAAGAGGAGGATTCAGGAAAGAGAAACATGATGTTATGGTAATGGAGGAACAATGTCTAAACATGGTCCACATGTGTTAAAGGCAAATATCAATTTTAAAAAGGCCTTGTTATTAAAAGGCGGAGTTAAATACTAGGGGAAACAATGAAGAGTGTTGTGGCACCTTAAAGACTAACAAATCTATCATCCCATAACTTTTTTACTACACTCCACTTCATCATGTGCATGAAGTGTTATGCTGAGTTATGGGTATACATACACATGCTTGGGAGATGGGGTTGTAAACAGTGAAATCAGATGGAAAACAGAAGTACAGACACTGGCATGTTATTAACACTGGACTTTCACAAAATAGTTACTGCTGATAACACAGCCTTCCTGGCAATGTGCAAGTGAATGTAATGAGCTAAAAACCTGTCCTATCATGTCAGGCCACAGATGATAGCATCACACAAGCTGTTTTACAGTGCCCCTGTTCAGATGATACATTAAGCAATGATGATTAAGCATTTTGAGCTAAACATTATGGCTTAGCGTGTCACGTGCACCATGCCTTAGCGTGTCATCTGAACAGGCCCAATTCTTATTATCATTCATTCTCTCCACAACTGTATGAAATGTTGACTACCCTGCACTATTTTCAGTTGGATAGGGATTTGGATGGAGTCTGGACCCACATTCTGGCCTATCTAGTCATATTTAACAATGCACAACTACAGCTGTCTCAGGGTGATTATTCACTGGGCTTCAGTTGTTCCCCTGACACACTCCAATTTCTTTCTCAAATTAGCCTCAGCCTGTTTTCACATCTATTATTTCTGAAATCAGGACATGCTGAAGTATGTTCTATCTTTTCAGTTCCTTCAAGTGTCCAGGGACTTACGGTGAGCAATTCTGCAAGAAGTGACTATTTAAAGGTGTCCTGGCTACACGCCACAGGAGACTATGATAATTATGAAGTGATCATCAAACACAACAATGACTTCATCCAAACAAAAACTGTCCCCAAGGATGAAAATGAATGTGTGTTCACTAACCTGATTCCAGGGAGGCTTTATAGCGTCACTGTTACAACAAGGAGTGGAAAATATGAAACTAGCGACAGGGCCAGTGGGCGGACAGGTAAGTAAATGCTCCAGGGTGCGTAAAAATCAATGATGTGTTTTAAAAATATATATAAATCAAATTTAAATTTTAAAATCCGAAATTAATGTAAACCTATAATCTCTTAAAACTGAATTAATCACCCTCTTATGTAAAGCTGCTGTTCTGTACAAAGGAGCTGTGCAGAAAACATCTTCATTGGCCATTATGCAATGGTATACAACCATTGAACATTCATTTATGTACTTCCATTATGGCTTGATGCGGAGGGACCAGGGACTAGCAAATCATCACAGGCGCTAGAATCCCTGTGATATAATCCTGGATCTCATCAGGATTATCTGGTATTTCTGATTTATGCCCAACTCCCTAACCTTTGCAATGTGTAAAGTTATGGAACTAATAATCTTATATAAGACTGCAGTAGTGTAAGGCTTATTGCTAGAGATCTACCAAACCAATTTTGCTCATTTTTGTTTTAAACTAAAGCTTGAGCAGTGTAGATGTGCAGAAAGTTTTGAAACTTCAAAAAGTTTCAAAGCTCAAACTCTAATAGCTAAACACTAACCATTCTCTTCCTCCTCTGTCCTGTCCCCTCCCGGTCTGAATTCCCTCACCATGGAGAAGCCGGCAAGTGCATCAACTTTTACAGTGCCTCCCATTGGCTTCCTCTAACAAACCCGATGGACAGAGGATGGGAAGAACATTGAACTTACTGTCTCATTATCCCGTTGTGGAACAGAGAGAAAAGGGGGGGATGAGAATGTGCATGTGCATGCGCGTGCTCACTGGGGGTTTATAAATGGGAGTGGATGGGCAAGACATCGCCATTTTCTGCTGCGCATGAGGTGGTTTGGGTATCTGTGACAGGCAAGGCTGGCTTTGAGGTGGGGAAGCAGGGGCTGTCTTGGCTGTGTTATAAAAGGTTGGAACCACAAATTGTGAAGCTTTCCTTTAAAGCCAAATTGAATGTGACTCTTTCTCATCTTAGACTAGTAGTGCCCATGATGATGGGCTTTATACTAGAATTTATGACTCTGCCAACCAGAGAGCATGACTTCTCCATTTCCATCCCATGGAGAAACACTATTGTATCCTGTAAATAACATTCCTTGCTTCTGGAAAGTTCTGGCCGCTTGCTACAATTTACGTATGCATACTTGGAAGTAGGTTCCACTTTGTTCAGTGGAACTATACGTTCTCTTGATTTGTAACATGCAACTATGTATCAAGTTTTTCCTTGTCTAACTATGAGGGGGAGGCAAGGGTATTGCTAGGGTCCCCAGCCCCCAATCTGTTTCTTTGCACCCTGGATCTGTTCTCCAGAGTCCAGTGTGTCCAGTGATGCCAATGGAAGATATTTTCTTTTGAGTTTAATTGCATGAGGTGGGGGCAGTTTATTTACAGGAGGGAAAGAGAGAGAAGTATGAATGGGGAAGAAGTGGAGATGTGACAGCGAAAGATTGCAAATAATTGAAACTGAAGAGGAACTACTGATTTGGGATTATCTGGGGGGAGGTGCAAATTAATGACAGAATTTGTTCACTTGAGGTGATTTGGCTGAGAAATTAATTGGTTAGCTCTGACTTCTGTGAAATTTAAATAAACTCTACTAATTATTATTTCTAAATTTGCATACATAGATATAGTATATGCAAATCTTATGCAGATTTGGATACTATGGGGCCTGAGGCCCGAATCTTTTATATGTGGCCCTGGGGGTGGGGGTGATGATCCTTACAGGAAATGTAGCATGTAGAGAGAGGGGAGGCTTATCTCTTCCCTCCTCAATGTAACTAGAGTCAATCCTTCCCATGGTGCAGCTATAAGGGAAGGGGTTCCCATTGGTACCAATGGGGATTTTTCCCCCTAGCATTCTAGCTGTGCAGGATGTGGAGGGGATGAAATTGGTTATGATCATACCGAGGAGGGAAGAGATAATCTTCTCCTTCCCATATGCTGCATTTCCTGTAAGGATTCCCCCACCTTTCCCCATTCGTGATTATAATTAAGTAAGAAAAAATGTTATGTTACATATCAAGAGAACACCTGCTGTTGGCTGTTTGGTGACTGGTCTGCAGAGTATTTGCACTTTCTGGGAAGGGTGAGCTACATAAATCAGGAATTATCTTACCTTCAACCAATTTATAAAAAAGACTGTTTTGCATTCATCAGGACCAGTATACCAGTGTTAGAAATTGCCTATTCAGGAAGTGAAATTATTTTTGCAATGTTATCAATTATTGTAAATTGTTATTGAACTTGTTAGATTTATAGGAATACCTGATGAAGACCTCATAGAGACATATTGCTTTTGGGGACCTTGTCTTTCTTGTTTTGTTTCACTATTGTTTTCTTACACTGTTCTGTCCCTCATTCCTCAGTCCCAGGATCTGTAAAGAAATTAACTCTTAGTAACAGAAGCACTGAAGCGCTGTTTGTTACTTGGTGCAAAGCTGATGGGGATGTTGATCAGTATGAGATCCAGCTTCTTTTCAGTGACATGAAGGTTTTCCCACCCACTCATCTTGAAAACACACTTGAAAATTTCGAGTTTACATCTCTCACTCCAGGACGCCTTTACAAAATTCTTGTCATGACCATAAGTGGAGATGCGCAACGTACTACCTTCATAGAAGGATTGACAGGTTAGGAAAAGAAGGATATAAAACAGACTGTATGTTGATGACAGATTTAATATGCACTTGCACTGTAATTTTTCACAATTTTCAGAGACTGCAGTGGTTCCAACAGATAGGACTGATCAAGGAATGTGATTCCATTTCTAGCATTGTGTCCACAGACCAAACTGCACATGATTATGACTTACCCATGTCTTTAAACAAGAGTCTGCCTCAATCACATGTAATGTGGGGTGTGGGGTGTGATTTAAAGCACTAAAGAGCATTTTGGTGAGAAGTACTAGTCCATTAACTTTGTGTTCTTTATTTTTATTCTTCCTCTGAAACTCATCAGTTTAGCCCATGATTCCTTAGCAGTTTCTTTTCTTCGGTGGGTGTTTATAGCACCCAGAACATTAATTCCCAGGGGCTGTCTGTATGTCTTCTAAGCCCTGTGGTGTCTGCAAAGGATGCAATCATATAATGAAGCTACGCAGTTAAAAAGTTGGGGACTTACCCTGACTTTTTCATTGGGACTGAGGTCACCCCGGCTCTTCCGCCCTGTGACCTCACTCTGTGATCGATCCGGGGGGCAGTCAGGGTGGATGGTGACCAGCGATTGGTCTCCAGAAGCCAGGAAGAGGGCAGGGGGGCAGCTCCAATATCCTAACGACCTCTGGAAACCCCGCACTCTCTACTTGGCATGGGGATTATCCAGTGCAAGCCCACAGGAGTGAAACTGTGGCATTTAGGGGGAATGCATTGCCAAGTGGTGCTGTCAAGGTAGCCCCCCAGTCTCATCACACAATTCTGGCTGTACATGAATCCCGGTGCAGGATTTTGGACATTCACAGGTTTGCCTATCCTGCTACTATGACATCTAGAAATGCAGTTTGCCTGCCTAATATTGTGAACCACTGAGATAACATTGTGAACTGCTGAGATATTTTATTATAGTCAGCAGTATATAAATGTCATAAATAAATAAATATTCAGGATGAATCCAGGTTCCTTGCATTCAGTCTTTATGCTGCCCTGTCCCATCTGCTTTCTGTGGGTTCATTCATGGTTATCTGCAGTTCCCAACGCCCAACCGATCTGTGTCATCCATGCATCCGGTTATTATGGTACTTTCTTAATATTTACTTACAGAATCACAAGGTAAACTCCTTCTATATATTGAAGTACAGACTTCCCCAACTTGGTGACCTTCAAATTTTTGGATGACAACTCCCATCATCACTGACAATTGACTATGCTGGCTGGGGCAGATGGGAGTTGTAGTCCAAAACCAAGAACCGGGTTGGGGAAGGCTGTTGAAATGCAATATTTATCTGACTTTCACAATTTTGTTTGCTGCAACATTTGAAAAGGAATGTTGTATGATGATTATTTACCTCCTTGACCATTCGTGTCGGCATTTTTCCCTTCTTAGTTCCAAGTGCTGTTAAAAACATTCATATTTCACCCAATGGAATGACCAACAGCTTGAAAGTGAATTGGACCCCTGGAGGAGGAGATGTTGATTCTTATACTGTCATAATATTCCATCTGAACCATCCCCTGGAGACCCAGACTGTTTCCAAACATGTATATGAGCACACATTTAACAAACTAGAAGCAGGGGAACAGTACAAGGTTGTTGTACAGACAAAGAGTGGCACCTTGCACAACAATTCAACAGCTGTTGGACGAACAAGTAAGTTTCTCCCTGAAACAAAGCGAACAAAATGGTTGAAAAGTCCATTGTACTCTGCTGCTGATGGAGCATTATGGAATGGAAACAATAGAAAGGGTTATGTGTATTGAAATTTGTTAGGCAATAGGCTACATTCTTCAATTATTTCTGAATGTACATGATCTCAGGACCAAAGCACATGCTACTATTTTACTTAAGAGTAAGTACAGGGGGAATGATTGGGATCAGGACTCCCTGCACCTGCAATTTATATTACCAAACAGTGATCACTATATGGCAATATAAACTGCTGGTATGGAGGGTGACATCATCAGTATCTCAAACAATGAGTGATAATAAACATTATTATTGACATTGCAAGTTATCTCAAGTTAAAGAAAAAAGTTTCCATTCCTTCAAGTTCTTCAGAAAGGCACGTCCATTTAATTTATTCAGATGTAAATTTATTTACACTGAATTGCTTAATTAGCCCATTAGTTAGTATATTAAAATCTTTAGTAGGTTGGCAGCCATGACATTTAGAATATACTGGAACCACATTTATCTACATTAGTCTTTGTGTACTACATCTGGTTGAATTGAGATATGAATGAAAATGAATGACCTCCTGGACAGGACAAACCAGAATGGTGGTGTTCCCTACCCTTTTCATTCCTGTCCTGCTAAAGATCATCATAACAGTAAAGGTGAGGATGGAATCAAGAACAAAAGGAAAGGCAAAATAGCATACTTTTTCATCCCATTTTTTGTGTTGGGGGAGATGACACAGATTGACATGAACAAGAGATCAGTTGACTGGATTTGATTTAACAAAGGTTGCACTGTGTGTGTGTGTGTGTGTGTGTGTGTGCTCACAAATAATTTGTTAGTAATTCTCAAGATGCATGAAGAAATATGAGACATAAGCGTCACCTTTTAAACATTGTTCCCAGTTCCAGCTCCTGTTCAGGAATTGCATGCAGACAATGCGTACAGCAGTCACTCACTGATCGTGACCTGGCATAGTGCTGCTGGTGTGGCCGAACGATATGACATTCTACTCCTGACTGAGCAAGGCATCCTTTTGAGAAACAAATCAGAGGTGGCTACTGCTAAACAGCTCAGATTTGAAGATTTAACACCAGGCAAGAAGTATAAAATACAAATGTTGACAGTCAGTGGTGGCCTCTTCAGCAGTCGGGCAGAAACTGAAGGCCGCACAGGTAATTCCAGCATTTTTATTAGGGTATAGCGAATAGCTGCTGCAATAAGTGTGGAATATACCAGAAGCCCTGCTCAATTTTTAATTAATTAGGAAGTGTACCACGAATATTTGTATTGTAGTTTTATGGATGGATACTGTTGTTTTAAACTAATTTTCTAGCTAAGCCAGCTTAATATATTTAAAATATGTAAGCACATCTGCCAGTAATTTAACTCCCTAAAACATTCCTCCCATGAGCTTTTGTTAGACTTAAAAGACCGACCTAGAATGGTGCAGATATTTGCAAAATATGTTGTCCTTGTTCAATCAAAACATTCAATTGAAATTAATGAGAACTTTGAGTAGAAGATGGAGACAAGTAATTGGGAGAGTACTTCTAGAATAACAGATTTGGGCCATTACCACAGGTGATGCTTAAATCAGCATTTCGTTTTCCCACATGTGCAACTTAAATATATAAAAGCTGCATTGGCTACACTGAAGACTCAATTTGAAAAATGACTTTCTTCTATTTTGCTTCAACAACATTTTAAAAAAATGATTTATCCCAGGTTAAAGAGCATTCTTAGAGTCGATTTGCATATAATGCTAAGCCACAATGGGGTGTTCTAAGGTTATGCGAGAGTTGTTTAACCCTCGCATAACCCATGCCACCTGGGTTGACATGACATGACAAGCCATTGGGCATACCCACCATGACTTGCATATTCAAAATGGCGGGTGGTGCTCACTACAAAGCACCATGAGTTAATTAACTCCCAGTAGCTTAGCATTACATGTGAATGTGCACATTGTCATATATGGATTAACATTGGCTTGAGCAAATATGTGCTGAAACTGGGAAAACAAAACATTTTTAATTGTCTCGATGCAGACATGGTTAAAGAGCATACTGTATTAACTAAGTGTTCTTTTAATGTTTGCAAGCTACTTTGATTTTAGTTCAGAGAAATGCAGGATAAATATTACATAAATAAATATAAATTAATATGTTCACTTGATTCCAGGAATGTGCCCTGAACCATGTGTCTTTGTGTTCAGTGACTGCAAACACTAAATGAGAGAATGGTGGTATTTGTTCCAGGTTAATCAGTATAGAAGGAAAGAGAATGGGCTCCTAACGTATGCAACCATAGCTTCTCAGGCTGTGAAATTCTGTTGTCCATTTCTTACCGCTTGCCATGCTATAGAGGATTCAATCTCTTCTCTGCTTTCAGCTCCAGCAGCTGTCACAGATCTGAAGGTCACAGACAGAACTACTGGGCGGCTGTCATTTAGCTGGACTGCTTCTCAGGGAGAGCTGGACAAATACGATATCTTTCTTTATAATCCAGACAAGTCTCTTCAAGACAGAATTTCAGGGGACCAGAATTTCAAGCAGTATACTTTCCAGAACTTGGTGCAAGGCAGGTTGTACAAAATGGTGATTGTTACCCACAGTGGTAAGCTTACTAATGAATCATCCATCTTTGGGAGAACAGGTAAGATAATCTAATAGGCTAATCCATCAGCAGTGAGCTGTGCTTTAAAAACATCAATGGGCCAGTTTAATTGTGAAAGGTTATTACTTGTAGAGTTGCTAGTAAATATAAACCAGACTTGTTCTGCCTGGCTGATATAAGGGTTCTCAGACAGTGATTTAGTGAGATGGATATGAGCCTAGCTTCCCCATAGGGCTGTACAGTCCCCTTCTCCTTCTCCTGTGCACCTAGGAGGAGGAATTTGTTTCTGGTTTTGATTAACTAAAGCTTGCTTAGTGGTACAAATGAGGGACTATGGTTAATCTTAACTATGGTTAGTTTAAACTAGCCGGCTTCACGAACCATGGTTTGAAATTGACTTGTTTGAAACTAAACATAGTTAAAATTAACCACAGTTTGCCAAGTTCAGACAACACAGCAAGCTATAGTTAATCAGAAGCAGCAGTGAACATTTCTGAACTCTTCCTCGCAGCCACATGAGAGGAGGAAATGGGAAGGGGTGCATATGAGCCCAAAGGAAGGCTTGGCTTGTTCACATTTTGCTAAATCATAGCGTAGCATGACATCTGAATGTACCCATAGTCATAGTGAACTTCAAGTTGTTGTTGGGGAGCTTTAACTCTTTGTCTCCCACTGTGGTCCTGCTCTGGATTGGGGCCCCTGCATCTGCTGTTTGCATTGTGGGTGAAAGCACCCATTCCCATTCAGTTCAATGGAAGCTTTCCCCTCCCTCCATGTAAATAGGAAGCATGGCTGCACAGGACCCCAGATCCAAATTGGAACTGAAGTGGGGACAAAGGGCTAAAAAAAACCCTATCATGTACCCCTTGATCTGGATTGGGACCCTAGTATGCTCCTGCAATTTACTTTTAAAAAGCCATTCACACAATTACTAATTGCATGAATGGACTATCAAATTTATTCCTTAGTAATTCAGGATATTTCAACTGTCTCAAAGTTGCTGTAGATTAGCCCAATATTATATGAAGGTTCTCAAAACTTAAAATGATAAATATTGTAAAAACAAAGGAAGAATGAAAGTAGGGGTAGGTGGCCATATTCACTGCTGAATTTTTCTGAACAAAACTCCGATATACATGCAATAAAATTGTGTTTGTTTATTATCTAGTGATGGATCTTGCCAGTTGAATAATGAGTGTAGTAGGTATGAAATTAAGTTCATAATTTTCAGTGTCAGAATCGCATCTTTAATTAAAATGTTCGCCATCACATTCAGTTATTTGAAAACTTAGATGATAGTGTTTTTTCTTTCCCAATTTCTATTTTGCCATCATATGGTTAGCATAATTGATCACTTTCACCAACCATTGCCAATTATCTAGAATTAGGCTGACCATATGAAAAGGAGGACAGGGCTCATGTAACTTTAACAGTTGTAGAGAAAAGGGAATTTCAGCCAGTGTCATTTGTATGCAATTAGTTCCTGGTGAAATTCCCTCTTCGTTACAACAGTTAAAGTTGCAGGGGCCCTGCCTTCTTTTGTATATGGTCACTCTAGTATAGTGCCTGCAACTTTAACTGTTGTGATGAAGAGGGAATTTCACCAGAAACTAATTGCATACAAATGACACTGGCTGAAATTCTCTTTTCTCTACAACTGTTAAAGTTACATGAGCCCGCCTTTTCATATGGTCAGCCTATCTAGAATGCTTAATGATCCTCTGCTGTTTCTTTTCTAGTCCCAGCTCCAGTTAGCAGTCTTAAAGGATCTAATAAAAACATGACTGAGAGTCTGTGGTTCACTTGGAACCCTGCATCAGGAGATGTTGACTATTATGAACTGAATCTTTATAACCCAAACGGCACACAAAAGGAAGCACAGAAAGGCAAGGATTTGACAGAATGGCATTTCCAGAGCTTAATCCCTGGCAGAAAATATACCCTTGTTGTAGTGACCTATAGTGGTGACCTAACAAATACCGCAAGTACTGAGGGAAGAACAGGTAAAGAACTCTAGTTTCTTTTCTTTGTATTATTGTTGACATATATTACAATTATTGTCATATACTGATTGTTTCTGGTATGGTATGCTGTGAGAGCTTTCATGATAAGCGATTTAAAGCATGTTCCTGACCATGTTTACTCAAAAGTAAGTCCCATTGTGTTCAGTGGAGCTTACTCCTAAGTAATCATGCATAGGATTGCAGTGTCAAAGGCAAAGGAATGTCTGAACAGGTTTTTATGAGTTTAACAAGAATATAAATCACGACCACACTAGTTTTTCATAGTATCCCGATTCTTTGCAGTCTTAAAGAAATAAGAAGACTGCTCCAATCATTTTGCTTTACCAGCGCAATGCTATACGTGTCGACTCAGAAGTATGCTCCATTGAATTCACTGGTACTTATATATTCTGCAATTTCCACACAATTGCAGCAAAAGCACAGGAGTTATTATGGACTATGGAATTCAGCACACTGAGAATCTGAGCTTTGAAAAAGCAATCCAGTAGTCTATGGATAGGGCTGAAAGTTCTTGGGCAGTACTTGGTGAAATCTTTGAACTTGGGGCCAAACCAGATTCATAAGTGGATCTTCCAAAGTCTTTTTCTTTGCTTAAAACCTGGTGTGTGTGTGTGTGTGTAAATTAAATTGGGGTCATAGAATTGATACTCCCTGCCCCACCTTATATATCCTTTTTGCTCTTGGTGCCGTGCAGCTAGGGGGCATGAGAGATGGGCTTTTTCAGTGGTGGCAGCACAACTTTGAAACAGCCTTCCAACTCTAAGCTTCCATTTCGATAGAAATGGAGAAAAAAAATCCTTTTGACAATCTTTTAATATTTGACTGATAAATTCTACCATTGCCTTGTTTTAGTTTCAGTCGTAGCTGTATATTGTATCTTATATTGCTGCTTTAATACTAAATGATACTTTAATTGTATTTTATGATTGCATCTTATGTGCATTTTGTTGTAATCCACAATGAGTGTATTTATAATGGAATATAAATAATAAATGTTAAATTGCTCTCCCAAGTGTATGGGACAGCCTTCTACTAGGAACCCTTGGTACATCTAGCTCAGTAGTGCCTACACAGACTAGCAATGGCCATCCAGGGTTTTATACACAGGTCTTTCCCAGCCTTACCTGGAGATGCTGGGCATTGAACACAAGGATATAATTTAAACTGGAGAAATGGCATGGTGCCAGGGACTTAATCATGACCCTCCTCCCCCTGGCTGCTTTTAATCAAATAGACTTCAGGAATCCAGTCATGGATGTCTCTGGTCATGTCTAATTTGACTCTCCAAGAAATGGCTGAAAAACATTTCCAGTTGTGTGGAGCGGAGGTTGGCATCAGTGCCCTGAAGCTGGACCCTACCTATTTACAAGAGAAGCAGAGTAAATGACAAAAATAAACAAATATATAAAAATGGCTTAATTTGCATAACCTATGCAAATCACAATTTTTGTTTTTTAATGAAAAGTTTGGATTTCCTTGATGCCTATTTGGTGATGGGGTAGCACAGTGTACAGTACACACAACCTCTTGATGTTCCATGTCCCACTAGTGGAAAACAGGAATCTTTGGGGAAGGTCTTCAGTAGGACTATAAGTAGATGGTTTTAAACATGTGAAGAGAGTATCCAGTCAGATTGGGTAAACAAAGACTCTGGTCCGGAACAAAATCAAATTCTTTCAGTGGGCTTCCTCCGTACAAAATGCTAGGATTACTGCATTAAATGTAGTACAAGTGTAATAAGATTGGTTATTTTCCCATTTTTCACTTTTTCTTCAGAGCCAATCCCTCCAAATACTGTGTCCTTTGCTGATGTCACAAACACCTCCTTGTCCATCACATGGTTGGGTCCTCCAGACTGGACAGATTATGATGACTTTGATCTGCAGTGGACTCCAAGAGATACCCTCACAGTCTTCAATCCTTACAGCAGTAACAAATCAAAAGGACGGATTGTGTATGGCCTCCACCCTGGGAGACTATATTACTTCAGTGTCAGGAGTGTTAGTGGCATCATTCGGAAAACTTACAGTATATCATTTTCTGGAACTGTGAGGACAAGTAAGACCCAGTAGACTTCTAAGGGACCTGGAGCAGGTCGTTGTTTGAAAAGTTTGGAAAACATATTAACACAGAGTACTTTAGCTAAGCATTTATAGCTTAGCTGATTCATATGTGCTTGCAAAGAGGATCTATGTCTTCCCTATTTTACATGTCTGTAGTACCTTCATTTGATGAGCTCCAATGGCTGCATTTCAACAGTGCTCATGGACAATAGTAGAATTACCTAACCTATTCTTTTATTTTTAATTCATTCAAATTGTTACTAGGGCTGCAGCATTTGCTCAGGTTTAATAAATTAAGACTCCAGTCATATGCACACTTACCTGGGTGCTTATTCCAAAGTAAAGATACATAGGATTGTGCCACAGTCTTGATTAAAATTTCTTTAATCAGGTGACAATCCTATTTATTACATTTATAACCCACCTTTCTTCCATGGAACTCGAGGCAGCATAGCTGTGGTTCTCAAGCTGTCTCCCAATCAAGGCATTGAGAAGATCCAGAACTGCTTAGCTTCAGCAAGGCTGCTATACGTATGTGCCCTCAGACGATGCCCAGATGATAGGGCCATTGTGAGAATATAGTGGGATAAGCTCATATATGCCCTCCCAACTCCTTTGTAGGAAAGGTGTGGTACAAATGCTGCATATAAATGGACTGTATGGCCTTAGGCAATTACCTGTCTTTCCACCTAATTCCACCTAATAATCAGTGAAATGATGACTTGCTTTCTTAAAGGACCATTCGGAGGCTGAAGAGAACAAATATTGTAAAGCAGTTTGCAGATTTTACAAGTGCTATATAGGACATGGATATCATTTTGCAAAGTAATAAGCTGAGTTCAAGAAAACTTAAATAATATAGTTGCCATCGAATTAACTATAGAAAGTCAAGGATGAGTACATTACTATCCTGATCACCTTCCCTATTTTAATTTTAGCTCTAGGACTCTGACTATAAAGGAAGCATAAAATATATGAAGCACTTTCTTTATTCTGTCTTTGCTTTTCTTTAAAGGACCAGA
Source organism: Anniella stebbinsi (assembly GCA_029215795.1). NCBI lineage: Eukaryota > Metazoa > Chordata > Lepidosauria > Squamata > Anniellidae > Anniella > Anniella stebbinsi. The sequence goes on from JARDYH010000003.1 coordinate 57,084,308, forward strand.
CAAGATACAAAGTTTGCACTGCCGGCCACAGAATTCTACTTCCATTGCATGTTCCTGGATACCGCCTCACTCTGACTTTGACGGATATAGCATTGAGTGCAAGAAAATGGATACCGAAGAGATTGGATTCTCCAGAAGAATAGAGAGAGAGAGGTCTGTGTTTAACATCATGATGCTTGTGCCCCACACAAGATATTTGGTGTCCATCAAAGTGCAGTCAGCTGACATGACAAGTGAGGTGGTAGAAGACCACACCATCACTATGATAGATCGTAAGTCTTTTTTTGTATGTACAGATAATGCACAATGGAGAGCAAAATAGGGGGTGGCAGGAAAGCGTCCAATGTGTGATACAAGACTTTGAAATGGATGACATGTGACCAGAACATGGAACATCTGCGTCGTGACATTCAGTGTACATCGTAATAATTTATATTAGTTTTCAAAGCACTGACTTTATCTTTAATTGCTAAACGTGCTTGCTTGACTCATGCGTTGAGAGTCACAGGCAGGTTTTATATTTTACCATGCCAACAAAATGAAATCATTTGTTGCCCTTCCATTTGCAAACTGTTCATTTCACCTTCTTTGAATGGTTTGAGTGTGTGTGTTGCATCCTTAGTTCCCTAGCTGTAGCCCACCAAACAACACTGCTGAAGGCAACTTTCTTCCTACTGTCATAAAGCAGGTGATCTAACTTCTCTCAAGCCTCTTACACTTCTCTGCTCTTTTGTTTATTTTAACTGGGTATTAAGAGTATCATAGTTTCTCTGATCTCGCCTTGGTGCAGTCATTTCTTCTTCAGGAGGACAAATGGAGAAAATGTCAAGATTGCGAGTGACTGCCATTGGTTTACATTGCAGCAAAAAAAAGAAAAAAAGAGGAAAAAAGAGTCTTTTAGAACCATAAAGAATAATGCACTTTCTATGGCATTGTGGACTAGAGTCCACTTCATCAAATATATGAAGTGAGTTTTTTCCCCTCTACTTGACAACTGAAGATAACACTTCATGCATCTGATAAAATGGACTCTAGTCCATAAAAGTGTTTGTCTTTAAGTTGCTACAAGACTCTTAGTTACTTTTGTCTTTAGTTTAGCTACTCATTGTGTGCCTTGGGATAGTCAGTTGTGAGGATAAAAATGGGCAAGGACCATGTACTAGAGATGGGGAAGAAATTCATTCAGTTTGCATACAAAAATGTGCAATCAAATGCTCATGAATTTTCATGTGAACTTTTTAAAAAATCCTCACAGTTCAAGAGAATTTGATTCAGCGTGGGTAAATCAACCTGATCCACACCTTCTGGATTAATGCACAGACTGGATCCCAGATATCCTTTGGATTTTGTTCATCTCCGAATTTTGCAATGCAATTCTCAGCTCAAAAAATGTTTCAAAATGGGGGGGGGGGAGAAATAGGTTTAGAAATTTGTATTTTGAGGGAAATTTGCTTATTTCTGTGATGAAAATACCAGTTTAAACACATATTTGAATAAAATTTTTATGTGTTTAAAATAAAATCCCAGACTAATGAGAAAATGGGACAGAACGGACTTAGAAATGAGTGCACGCAAAAGTATCATGTAACAGAAATAGACTGATCTGTCCATCCTTCGTTTGAGCACCTCTAATGTATTGACAAAATATAGGCAATGGCTTTTTTAAAAAACTACCGTCACTCTCATTTAGGCCCTCCACCACCACCTGCACATATTCGAGTGAACAAAGAGGACATTGTCATTACCAAATCTTCCATCCACTTCACTTTCAATTGCAGCTGGTTCAGTGATACCAATGGAGCTGTGAAATATTTCACTGTGGTTGTGAGAGAGGCTGATGGTAAGTTTTGATGGCTATACAAGATATATGTATTAACACTTTAGTTACAGTCCCCTCACAACTGATTTATCATTGTACGATTCTGTTATGACTTTTCGGGTGATTACACTATAACCATGATTGAAGTACATTAATTCAAACAACAAAGATTCAGTAGTCACTTCACAAGCCTGGAATTTGGTCCTTATTAGCATTATTCTGATAAATGCACCATATTTAACTTCTGCTTTTTTAAAAAAAACTTTCCAAATAACGTTTTCTAGGCAGTGAAGGACTGAAGCCTGAACAGCATCACCCTTTACCTTCTTACTTGGAATACAAACACAACCACTCCATCCAAATCTATCAAACAGATTATTTTGCAAGTAAATGTACTGAAAGCCCAGACAGCTTTTCAAAGGATTTTGATATTCAACTTGGAGAAGAGATGGAAGATCTGGGAGGAAAATGTGAACCAAATCAGCAGAAATATTGTGATGGACCACTAAGACCCAACACTGCCTATAGGTCAGATTTATTGTGGTAATCATGCCACAAAAATGTGGCATGATATTTTCAACTATTCTTGAAAGCACTTGAACTACTCTAGATTAATAGCCTCTGTTGCATGATATTGTCTGTGTTTTGCTATGCCATTTATAATAACTTTGCCTTGCTCTGTCTCATAGATAATGTCAAAACAACTCCTTCACCCATATCTGTGAATGCTGCCATTCATTATATAAAGAAATCAATGAAGTGAGAAGGTCTCTCTAATTTTCACAAAGAAGACTGAGCTTGCTAATTCCTAGGTAGAAAAACTTTAGGTTCCTAATACTGATCATCAGAACAAGAGGTTCCTGAAGAGCTAAAATACAAAAATACATACGATGGATACTTCTGGAGTTGGGGACAAAATATAATAGACCAGGGAAGGGCAGAAGGTAGATGAGGATCTGCTGATAGAAATTGGATTGATTTGCTGACTCCCAAATTTTTAACAAAAGCAACAACAAAATATTCATCCGCCCTCTAAATCAGGTTGCTGAAAAAAGAAAGTAAGCCAGGAGTGGATTTATGTTTGAAAGAACTGAGATCAGTTGTGTTCATGAAAATAAATTCTTGGGCTAAGCACATACTCAAATACATCCTGTTTCTTAATTCTAAGTATATAGAAGGTCCCCTGTGATACTATTTTGCATCTGGCTGTGGTTGGCGGCTCATGAAGTTCTAGTAAAAAAAAAACGTGAATCTGTGAATCCTGACATCTGCCCACCCTTGCCCTTTACTGTTTTGTTGGTCTAAATATCCTGAGCTAGTTATTTTTCTATTCCCCTCCCTGTCCTTCTTACTTTCTGAGAAGAAATCTCAGCCTGGTATAAACCCTTCTCCACCACTACAGGGAGATGGTGATGAGTAAAGTAGACTGTATTACATTATATTTATTTGATCATATTATCTCCTTGTCCACTGGCTCAGCCCTCTCCCCCTCCCTGAAACCGCCCATCATTTTCCTACACAAAAGTATGTATCCTTGTAGTAAAGTTGTCTTGTGTGAAGTGACCCTTAGAAGCCAACAATAAATTCCTAAAAAATGTGCTTGCAGTGCTTCTTTAGAATTTGAACCTTTACTGTCCTATTTCAAACTACTATTCCATATTAGTTTTTCCCCTCTTAAATCCTCAGGCTAGAAAACCAGAGTGCTTCTAGATGAGGCTTTTGTTGTGCAGTCACATTGCTTCATTCACAGAGTTTTATGGGAAGTCCAGAAGATGACATCTTCAATTTATAAACCTCCTGTGCTTTTTCACCACTACTTCCATATTTGTTTCTTACAGAAAAAAAAACTGTTAGAAGATGAAAATATGGAATTGCAGCATAATGCCTTTTGATTGCTAGCACTAGGAGTCCTCTGTCTAGAAGCACCTCCAATCTCATAAAAGCAATGCAAGTTATATAGTTTTGGTCACATTCTAATTTAAATTATATGTGTAAAAGCACACTATTTTCTTTATTCACTTTCTAATTGAATTGTGGGTACCAAGCACTGGGCTTCTAACCAGGACTATTCATCAATATGAGGCTGCTGAAAAAGGTTGTACAGCCTAACTGGGCCAACAAATAAGTACAGAGGATGAATGTACCAACCTCTCTGCCAATACATATTAATTGTGATGTAGAATTTTAGAATCAGAATTCCAGTTCTTTGGAAAGTTGGCTGTTTTTCTAAATATAGTATATTGCCTACTTGGGCTAAGAAGGGACAATGATAAAGCAAAGTAGGCAACAGATACTGTTGGGTAATAGATTGATTAACAATACTGGGTTTCTTTCATTTCTTAACTGTGCTTAATTCTCAGCTCTCTAAGTTGGCCAGCATGATTTCCCCTCTCCTACAGATCGTTGTAAAACTTTGAAATAATGCATTTGCTCTGACTATGAGCAGGGACTCTACTAGGAAATTATAAATAGGATGTAGATTGGGAAATTCTAATTGTGAACATTTCTTTTTTTAAAAAAAAATGCATTCATTCACATAAAAAGCATCTGTGTATAGTTTGATCTACATATCCAGCTTTTGCATCATGATGAGCTAACTATTTGAAGCAATATATGCAGCACAGTGGTTGCTGGGGGTCGACTGGAGTATGATTTTGGGGCAAGGCTTCCTAAGGGGGGGGGGAACACTTTTTCTTCAAGTGTAAAAAATCAGAAGCATCCTAGGCTCTTCAATTCCTTTCTTATCTTATTAAGGGTCAAACTGTACATGACTCAGGAGGTACATGATTAGAACTTCCAATCTCTTTTTCTTGAGTTAAAAGCAACAATTGGGCTATGGTGCTGGGGAAAACTGCTTACACCTTACACCCACACCCTGATTTAAATCACACACCCAAAGCTGGTATTAGCTGCAGAAGGGATGAGGGAGGCATGATGGAGTAATTTAAATTGGGAAAAATGCACAGCGGGAGACTTTTAAAAATCTAATTTGGGCTTTCTACAACTGGTTTTAAGTAAAGTAAAAGATATTGGGAGATCCAGTTACGGATCTTCTGTATCATGTATAGCTTGGCCAAAACCAACACTTGGAAATATTCAAAAAGTACTTTGGCTTTTGTGACACTGTAAATTTGAAAGTGAGGGACAGAAATTACAATCCTAAATGTAAAGTAAAAGCATAATAGTGACAGGCTAGAAGCCTGTATTTACATTGTTTGTTACTTTTTATAGCCTTTAGTACTTCACATAGTAATAACTTCCATAATAACTTTGGCACTTCCATCCATGTAGGGCTACGCTTATAACAAACTGTTTTTTCCCCTTACAGGATTAGTATCCGGGCTTTCACACAGCTCTGTAGAGATGACCTGAAGGAACACCCTGAGCCCCTATTTTCTGATACCTATTTTTCTTTGCCAATCACTACCGAATCAGGTTTGTTTCCCCTCCTTAGCTGTGAGACATTTGGGGGCGGTATCTGAAACAAGCTTTGGCCAAAGACAAAAGAGAGCAGGAAGGGTTTTGTAGAGCTCTAGCAGTAACTTGGCCAGGAGTGTTTTCACCGAATCCATCTAGGTTGAATGTGAACACCCCTTTTATTTAATGAGAACCTAGCAAACATGGTTCATGCCTTCCTCATTTGGGAATTTGAAACCATGCTGTGGGCACCATCACCACAAAAAGCCTAATCAGTGGATTGTCACTTTGGCATCTACCTGTTGCCTCTATGGATTTTAAGCTGCATCTTATTCAGCCAAACCTTTTGTCTCATGTCTCTGGGACACTGCAACATCTCTTTAATAAGGGATTGTCTAATTCAGCTAATTGCTGGTGGTGTAATATACTAGTGCTTCTTTTAAACATATGTTTTGGCAATGTCCAGTAGTTGCTTCTTTTGGGGAGGAAGTTATTATACAGATAAATGTTGTACTGGAACCGTCTTTAATATTCACTGATGTACACATTCTTTTAACTTATTTGCCTGCTTCATAGAAATTAACAAATGGTCAGCAAAAATGGATTCTCTGCACCCCTTTTACAGCTAAAAGACTGATGTTACAACGTTGGAAGGATAAACACTCTTACAATGCTTTCAATATTTGAACATCTCAAGTACTGAAATACTGTTTTGTTCTAAAAAAAAAATCAATTCCACAGAAAAGCACTCCCAATTTGATATTGAGGAGTATGATTACAGCAAAACATAAATGAAATCTCATATAATTATTGTAAGCTATAAAATGAAGTTCAGAAATAATTAGAGTGTTGATCAATGTTAGGTGTGACATGGCTAGGTTGAGTGGCTGCAGTGGTAATTAACGTATCACCTTAAAATAATATTTTTATTACCAGTTTATCTTTAGTAGTAGAAACATCAATTCTTAGCACTTAGCAGAAAAAGCTGATTTGTTTTATCTGGTTGAAAGGATTTCCAAGAGTGGCAGTGAAAATTCTTTTTCCAAAAAGAAAAAGAAAAGAGGGCTTGGAGTTCCAAATATAATAAGTTATTATTATGCAGAAAGGCCTGCTTCATTTTATGATTGGTAGACCACTGGCAAAACAGTTTCAAACAGCACAGCAAGGGTATGAAAGTAATCTGCTGGACTTATTTTTGTTTCCAGAAACGGAATAAAGAAGATTCCAATATGTTATCAACAATTAAGATATCCCTAGTTATTCGGTACAAAATTTAAATCGCTTCTGAGTCCAGGTATATCACTGTTAACATCAGAATCTGCCCACTACATTTTACACCAGCTGAAGTTTCTAAATGCTTTTCAGAGGCAACCCCACATAGTCTGAGAAGGTCTGACAATGTGCAGAAATGGACACAACGAACAGAGGATTTTGCACATTTCCTCCAGTTAACATACATAGCCGCTAAGTGATGTTCCAGGGTGGGCACAAGTGGATAATTACAACTGGAAAGTGTGTACATTGGCTAGTCAATGCACATATTCCCCACTTGGGAGATTATATATATATATATATATATATATATATATATATATTGTATTAACTGCATATTAACTGGCCAATGTGCAAAACATCTCTGAATGATTCACATGGACTGTTTCTTCTGTCTGTGTGTGTACACACAGACACATGTGTAAATCCTTCCTATTAATTATATAAAAAAACAGCAAGAGCAAGGAGTAGTCTTATCATATATCACCTTTTTCCCACCTGAAAGATCTGAGTTAAGCTTACTTATCTGATTTATGTATGCAATTGTTTCAGAGCCCTCATTTGGAGTTATAGAAGGGGTGAGCGCTGGTTTATTCCTAATAATTATGCTGATGGCTGTGAGTGCATTGCTTGTCTGCAGACGAAAAGTAACGTGAGTAGAAATTAATGTTTCTCTTTCCAGTGCCAAAGGGAAGATGGAAATTTATATAGAATGAGATGCAAATTTCAGTTTATGACAGAGATGCTCTGAATGTAGAAAGTATCTTTAGATTTGCACTTTCTTAACCTATTGCACAATATGTTCCCCTCCCCTCTCTCTCTCTCTTTAAAGATAGATAGATAGATGATAGATAGATAGATAGATAGATAGATAGATAGATAGATAGATAGGCTATAATATTTATTTGGTAACATAACTAAGAAGTAGGTTTGCAGCATTAATTCCAATACTATGCTTTGAAGATGAGATGACATGCATCATGTACAAATCATGCAGCAAAATAGAGGACTGTGACATTGCAGAAAACCATTCTTGACTTGTTCTTACAAGAGACATTATTTGTTTTTGATGATTTGGCTCCCTGGTAAGCCAAAACATTTCCATTTACTAATGGACAAGATCTAATGATTGTCAACTTCTTATATTGCAGTAGTAGCCATGAAAGACCAACAGCAAGAGTGAGCATTCGCAAGGACAGGCCACTGTCAGTTCACTTGAACTTGGGACAAAAAGGGTAAGGTCTAAGTGTTTGCCTTAGCATCATAAAACAATGCATTCTGCCTAATTACTAGCTGATCTTTTCTTTCATTTTCTTTCCAAATGACTTAAAGGAGCCGGAAAACTTCCAGGTAAGAGTTAATGCTATGCCATTTCAGACAACATCCTTTCTACCAACTCCTTGTTTCTTACTGTGTTTACAGATGTTTCTTTTTCCCACTTTTAAACATTTTAGCCCAATAAAAGTAAATCAGTTTGAAGCGCACTTCACCAAACTTCAAGCAGATTCCAACTACCTTCTATCCAAGGAATATGAGGTAAAGACTGAATGGAGTGGAACGGGTTTCTCTTCCCATCCACCTCCACCCCTGTCCCACCCTCTGAATGGGCTGGTTGGATACATCACGATATGTTTTCTCAAGAACAATCAAATTAAAGGGATCTGGATCAGTGATGGTTGGTCTGTATGGGGAGATGAAGCTGTATTTTGGGGGACTAATATAGGAAGGAGTATCATCATGTATCTTGCTTCAGGGGCCAATGGGAGATAGCAGTGGAATGGGGCTAGGTCAGCAAGTGCAGGTGCCATTTTGGTGCACTTTCACAATTGTTTCCAGCAACTAGCTGACGCTGTCCCTGTTTTGACATGCCTTATTTGCTGCATACTACTGTGTGCAGGAACATCATGACAGCCTCTGTACTTCCTAGCTTGTTCCCTCCTTACTGCCTCCACTCAGTAGCATAAATGCTGGCCTTGTTTGGCCTTCAGTGGATCTCTGAGCAGTGGGGCCCATCCATCCATGCACGTGCTCCACTTGCATCCTCTCTCAAGCAGATTAATCCTGTGTGGATAAGCATATTATTGTCAACCCCCTCAGCCTTTTAAACATCTCACAAAGTTTCCAACAACAACTTAATTTCGTTGGCATAATGAGAGGTGACTGTGGACTCCGTTGATAAACACTAGCCCTTGGTGGAGAAGGGCAGGTCAAAGGTTGAACCACTTGGCCCAATCCAAAATTGTTTAATTTCAGTCACACCTATTCCTATCCCTTAGTCTTAGCTAGCTGATGTGCTGAGACCATAAATTAATACAATTTAACTAATTTACCTCCTGTTTTCTTTCTTTTGGCCTTTCACAGGATCTAAAGGATGTGGGTCGGAACCAATCATGTGACATAGCACTTCTGCCAGAAAACCGAGGGAAGAATCGATACAATAATATATTGCCCTGTAAGTTTTAAAATTGGACATGAGCCTTTTCATTTCTTTTCCTCTTCTTAAATCTCTTTGGCAAGAACAAGAGAGACAGGAGATGTGGTATATTCTTTATTCCAGTACCTCTCCCTGGCAACAAAGCACTACTCCCAACAAAGGGTCTTAGTCTTTAGTATTCATAATGTAGACCCCCTAATAAGAGAACTCACTTACTTCACACCAGAAGTGCAGTGACTAATAACGTTCATCCTGGATATGAAAGACTTCAACTGTTAAAGCAATTTTGCAGAATTGTCACTGTTGATGATAGACAGATGTAGCAATAAATAGCAACTTTTGCATGCATGGTTGGTTTTAAGTGATCAACCCCAGAAGATGAACAGCAGAGTTTCTTCTTCAGCAGTCTCACAAAAACCGGAAACAGAGCCCATTCGAATAGGTTTATAAATCACTCCCCCAACGTTACTAATTTGGTAGGCAGTATATTCTTGATCCTCAGAATAAATTTAACATCCACTGAGAGTCTAACACTTGTTTCGTTGCTTTGAAATTCAGAACAAGTGAACAATGTTGTATTTTCAAAAAGTGCATTTTTTTAAATCTGCGAAGTTTTGAGAAAACTACTCCAGTGTGTAGAGAGGAGAATGACACGCCCAAAGCAGACATTACTTTTTCTTTTCATTTCATTTTTACTTTAGAGTGGGCACAGGACTATATGTGGGAGGTAGGTAGTTTTTGCTACTTACCAGAACATCAGATACCAGGGTGTTTGTGTGCATGTGTGCATGAAAAAGAGAGAGAGAATTATATTATTGTTTTTAAAATGACAATATACGTGGGTGTTTTTTTAAAATATTTGGAGATGTCAATGTGACTTGTCTTCCAGTTAATAAATTCTAGCCCCTGATAGGTCAGATCCCAACTTAGGCATTTGCAGCTAGGCTGGTGGAAATGGACTTCCTCATCCCCTTCTCCTCAAAACAGCCCCCTGAAAATGCTACTCAGAGGGTCAGGGGACCCTGCTGAATGGGGTGAGCTATGGTGTGTTGGCGGGGAAGCGTGGGATTCCTGAAAATTGGACAGAGCACTTTCCATGAGTAAAGCTCTTCCCTTAATGGAAGGCAGATCTGGATCCAACCCATAGTGCCTAGATGAAATTCGCTGTATGAATATGAACCATTTATTACCACATAAATTCTAATATGCTGATTTATACCTTGAATACATTTCTATACATAATAAAAATAAAGAAAACTAATCATTGGGAACTAGTGATAATATTTTTGTAATGAATCTTTTCCCTCAGATGACACAACAAGAGTGAAACTGTCAAATGTAGATGACGACCCGTGTTCTGACTATATCAATGCAAGCTACATCCCAGTAAGTGATTCCATGTTTCCTTTTTACAGCCCTTTTATTTGAAAGTAATCTGAATCAAATTTTTATATCTCTTATCTACCATCACCACTCCCAATCCATCTGTAATTGTAAGCCAAATTCTGAAAATAGTGTCTGACTGGTTTCCATAGAATTGAAATTCAATTACCCTTTAAGCAGCCACTTACTGGGCTTGTTGTATGTTTATTCAGGCTGCATTAGAAGCTGCCAAGGACACATTTTCAAATGTTGCATTATTTACAGTACCTGTACAAAAAGGTGCAGCTATTTGCTACAATTGGCACCCAATGACTGAAATCATATTTCATCCTGAAAACTTGTAGACCTTGTGTTAAAGTAAAATTGGCAAGATTTGACTGTGCCATTTCCCATAAAGAACAGCAAAACCTCTTCCAAATCCATAGATCACTGAATGAATGTCATATCCATGATGCTCTCCCTACCACCACATTCCAGCTTAGGATATGTTGTTGTTGTTGTTGTTGTTGTTGTTGTTGTTGTTGTCATTGATATCATCAATTCCTGCCCTTCCTCCAAGGAGTTCATGGCTTAGATGGTTTTCCCTCTCCCATTGTATTCTCATAATAATCTTGTGGTGCCAGAGTGAGTCTCATGGCTGAGGAAGCATTTGAACCTATCATGTAGATCAGCCTTACCCAACTTGGTACCCTCCAGATGTTTTAGGCTTCAACTGTTATGAGCCCAAGCTATTGTGGCCAATGGCTAAGAATGCTGGGAGTTGTCATCCAAAACATCTGGAGGGCACAGGCTGGGGAAGGCCAATCTAGATTATGTGCACATAAGAGGAGTTCCAGCTGCCACTTTCTCTGGGGACCAGATGATGGCAAGGGCATGACCACAATGGGCCAGGTGGGGGAGTCATTCAGCCCCCCACCCAACTATCTGGAGCTATTTGTCTCTCAGGCATCCTTTTAATATAGATCAACCTTCTGTTTTCTTACAACATTCTGTGTTGTAAACTATAGGGGTCTGTGTGTATGTGCCTGCAATGTATTCTGCCAATTAATGGTGCCTACAATGCTGCCAATTTACTTTAGCGGGTCACTATTTGGCAATATAAACTGCAAGCATGAGCAGGGGGATCCAGATCAGGACCACAGTAGTGCTTAAGGGTAAAACACCCCTGCCCTCCAAGCTAGGATCCTACCTGGATTTGAGGCACTGCACTTACCATAGGGGAAGACAAGAGCTAGCTATGTTTAAAGTAATGGATTCTTTGGCCTTTGTGGGTTGATCTTGACAGGCAAGAGGATTGGCTGGAAGAAGGATGGCCTGATTAGAATAGATGGCCTTTTGGACCCTTCGAGCGCTCTGATTCAATATACTGACATGTTCTCTCTTCTCTTCTCTAGCCACCCTTTGGCTCCTAAATATTCAGGCAATCTTTAGCACTGTGTTCTTAGGCCAGATACCCAGGAAAGATGTCTCTGGTTACTATGGCGCTATCTAAACTAATGATAGTTTATGAATTGGCAGGGCAATAATTTTCGTAGGGAATACATTGCAACTCAAGGACCTCTGCCTGGCACAAAGGATGATTTCTGGAAAATGGCATGGGAACAGAATGTTCACAACGTTGTCATGGTAACCCAATGTGTTGAGAAGGGCCGGGTGAGTATATAGTTTTACTGCTTGCTAATTACTTCTCTCTTCTTTAAAATTACACTGAGATAACCTCATGAATTCCACATTGTAGGAGGAGTTTTGTGATTCATTTCTTTTTTATATAGAGAAGACTTTCACAAGGAATCCAACTACCCTTTGGGCTTGTAGCCATTCATTGTATTGCTCCAATGGCAAGTCAGACAATGTCAAGGAATTGTACTAATAGAACCATGTTCCAGGTGAAAAGGAGGTTTAGGGTCACTGCATAGTCGTCGGTTCTGCTATTTTCAATCCCATTACTCAGTGGCATCCAGCATTCAGATGCCACTTAACAACTATTGCCACATGGTTCTGACCAGGTTCTCATGGCATTGGGGGTGATTAATAAGTCATGGTGGCTTGCTAACCATCCCTGCTCGTGCAGGTTGTATGCTGACTGATTTCCCAAATTATTTTCACCAGGCACAGGTTCAAACCCGGCAAGGGTGGGTGGTATGGTTGACGAACCACCGAAAACCCAATAACTGTACATGGGTTGGATCTAGAGGTTGCATGAGTGGAGTACCACTCCTAAAAACTTCCACTCATGGAACTGATGGAGGGAACAGCTTTCATTTATTCCCCCTGCACCCCCTAAAACATGTTCTGGAAGTTTGGAAGATCCAGGTTATAAATCTGCAGGGAGAAGGTGGAGTCAGTGAAAATTGCCCCAGCTCCCCTTTCCATAGGCAGCAGCTTCCACTGTATTGCCAGCCTTTCTCCAAAAAGAAGATACTGTAGATCCAAGCCATTATTTTTGCAGAGTTGTGGCCTTCTGGCCAATTTTGCACAAGACTGAATATTTATGACTTTTTATTTATCTACATATTTATTAAAATATTTTAAAAGACTCTTTATCCTCGTAAATATTAGGGTGGTCTACAAGAATATAATTTCTTTAAAGTACAACTACAATGAAAACAATAAAACTACATTATAATATAACAAAAGGATGCAGCAAATATAATAAACAGTCAGATCAAATCAATCAATTAAAATGCTAGACCAAGCAAAAAAGTTTTATGCTAGGGCTGAAAAGTTTACAATGTTGGTGCCAGTTACACTTTTGCATGGGGAGGGTATTCCATAATTAGGGTGCCACAACAGAGAAGGTTCTTTCCCTTGTTGTCACAAGTAATTGGAGCTTCCTTTGATGATCGTAAAGCACAGGCAGGATCAGATAGGGAGAAGATCTCGTGTAGATATTTGGGTCCCAAGCTATTTTAGAGCTTTAATAGCTAGCACCAGGTCCTTGAATTGAGCTTGGAAGTGAATAGGCAGTCCTTCAACTCCCAAAACAAGAGACCACGCAAACTGCCTTCTTATCACAGCATGGAGAAACTATACAAGCAACTTACACCTTCTCAGGAACAACACCCCCCTCTCATTAGAGTATTTCCAGGACAAGGAACTCACCAGCCTCATCCTCATGGCATCCCAATGAGGTTACTCCAAGGGAAGATTCCCCTTTGGTGTTGCTCCTTTGGCAGCAGCCCATCCCCGCTGCTCAGCCTCAATAAAATATAGAAAGCCCTAAAATGAGAGGAAATACTTTTGGGGGGATTTGGACAGGTTAGCAGCGCTCCCTTGAGTAAGCTCCTCTGTCCTGCCCCGTTCCAAAAATAGGTATTTCCACTCATTTCCAGTTGGTCACAAAAGCATTAAATGGTTGGTCTCGCTTGTGGAACAGAACCTGCGGGGGCACGACGGAACTGGTAGGGGTATGGAAGTGTTCAACCCATGTCCTCAGGACACCAGTTTGGTCATGTGAGCTTACCCTGATATTACCCAAATCATAGAGTTGCTCAACTATGGCTTTTCATTGATTGCTGTGCTACTGTTCAATATATTGTATAGGGCTATACAGGTGTGTGACACTTAAGATACAAACAAAATGACCTGGTAATTGTACATAGCATGTCATACCAGTCAAAGCCATCATTTCTGCAAAAGTGGGCTCTGCTTAAGGCAAGCAACAAATCAAAGGGCAGCATTAAAGAAAGGACAGCCTTCTTCCTTTTTAATTGTTTATGTTCTGATATGATATCAGCATTTTTCAATTCTAATTTGCCTCTTGATGCTAAACTATACTTTCAGAAAAGAGAACATCGTTGTAAATTTTGTCATCCATGTGCAGTTATACAGAACTTGCTGAGGTCTACATTAGATGTGTAAAGTTAGATATAAAGAGCATGTATTAATTTATATTATGTAAATATTATCTTTCCTTACATTTACTAAAAGCAACATAGGTACAAAAGTGCATATGTTCTTGTGATATTAAAATCAGACTCTGCCTTGTTTCTGTAGGTTAAATGTGACCATTATTGGCCCTTTGACCAAGATTCCTTATATTATGGAGATTTAATAGTCCAGATGCTATCTGAGTCAGTGCTCCCAGAATGGACAATAAGAGAGTTTAAGGTTTGCAGTGTAAGTATATATAGCTATTTTAGCAAACTTTCTGAAACATAAAGTCACACTGTTACAATTTGATTATTAAATGGTGATCTGGTTCCTTCTGGCAGAAGTAATACACTTAAGATGTAATCCTGGATCCATTTATGTAGGAGTAAATCCCAGTGAATTCAATAGAATTTACTTCTGAGTAGAGATGTGTAGGATTGCTCTGCAGAGCCTGTTTCTCACATATAATTCAGTGACATGAGAGGATAACCTGGTTCGCACATCACAGTGTCAATTCATGGGTTATTTACCCCAGGAACTGCCAGGGACGAGTGGATTGTGTGAATAATAGGGATGTGCACTGGATCGGACCCGATCCACGATCCGAGTCCGGTCCAGTGGGAAATCGGATAAATTATCCGATTTCCGATCCCGCAGCTGGATCGGCCGATCCAATCCAAACCGGTCCGAAAAGGCTCCGAACCGGATCGGCGGATCGGCGGGCGCCCTCTGGCGCCCACCGCTGCTTCCATTGGCGGGCGCCAGCGGGCGCCCGCCGATGAAAGTGGACAGCGGGGGGGGGGAGGAGGGGAGCGCTTACCTTCTCGGCCCGTCCGCTCCCATCCGGCACTAGCAGCTACTACCAGCGGGCTCCGCGGCCTGCTCCAGGTTGGCGCGCCGGGTGATGTCATCACCCGGCGCGCTACTCTAGAGCAGGCCGCGGAGCCTGCTGGTGGTAGCCGCCGGCGCCGGACGGGAGCGGACGGGCCGAGAAGGTAAGCAGGGGGTGCGTGGAGGGGAGGAGGGGGCGGGGGGAGGGGGGCCCTTACCTTCCCGGCCCGGCCGCTCCCGTCCGGCGCCGGCGACTACTACTACCAGCAGGCTCCGCGGCCTGCTCTAGGGTGGCGCGCCGGGTGATGTCATCACCCGGCGCGCTACTCTAGAGCAGGCCGCGGAGCCCGCTGGTGGTAGCCGCCGGCGCCGGACGGGAGCGGACGGGCCGAGAAGGTAAGCAGGGGGTGCGTGGAGGGGAGGAGGGGGCGCGCGGAGGGGGGGGAGGGGGGCCCTTACCTTCCCGGCCCGGCCGCTCCCGTCCGGCGCCGGCGACTACTACTACCAGCAGGCTCCGCGGCCTGGTCTAGGGTGGCGCGCCAGGTGATGTCATCACCCGGCGCGCTACTCTAGAGCAGGCCGCGGAGCCCGCTGGTAGTAGCCGCCGGCCCCGGACGGGAGCGGTTGGGCCGAGAAGGTAAGCAGGGGGTGCGTGGAGGGGAGGAGGGGGCGCGCGGAGGGGGGGAGGGGGCCCTTACCTTGCCGGCCCGGCCGCTCCCGTCCGGCGCCGGCGACTACTACCAGCAGGCTCCGCGGCCTACTCCAGGGTGGCGCGCCGGGTGATGTCATCACCCGGCGCGCTACTCGAGAGTAGGCCGCGGAGCCCGCTGGTAGTAGCCGCCGGCGCCGGACGGGAGCGGACGGGCCAAGAAGGTAAGCAGTGGCGGGGAAGGGGGCTTACCCCCCCCCGGAGCCGTCCGCTTCTATCCGCTGGCGCCCGCGGGCGCCAGCGGATGGAAGCGGACGGCCCCAGGGGGGGTAGGGAGCGCGGGGGAGGGGGCTTACCTGCCGGGGCCGTCCACAGCGGACGGCCCCAGGGGGGGGAGGGAGTTAGGCCCCCCCTCACCCACCCGCCGCCATTTTTTCCTCATAGACTTGCATTGCAATGCAAGTCTATGGGGAAAAAAATGGCGGCCGATCCAAAAATTTACGATTTTTGGGTCGGGATCGGACTCGATCCGGTCCGGGGGGCCTCCGATTTTGTCCGAACCGGTCTGTGACAAAATTGGAGGTCCCGATCCGATCCGGGGGGTCCGTGCACACCCCTAGTGAATAACATACAACCCCAGGAATTGCCAGTGTGATGTGCAAACCAGCTCTGTACTTGTGTATTGAAAAAGCATGCATGTCCTGCTGGTGTGGCAGCACAGAGCCATTTAACATCAAGCTAAATCCCTGAACTGCCAGATCAGACTAGCGTGTGGTGCAATGTGGCCTCAGCACTGCTGCGTCATAAATTTCATTATAACTACCTGCCTCTCTGCTAGATCCTTCTCAACATATTTATGTTTTCTGGTGTGATTCAGAGGTATTTGCACATTGCAACAAACTGCCCTCCATGCCATGTATCGCATCTGCTTCCGGTGTCTAATTTCCTGCTCTGAATTCCATTGACCTTGCAGGAAGAGCAGCTTGATTCCTCTAGGCTTATTCGTCAGTTCCATTATACTGTGTGGCCAGACCATGGTGTACCAGAAACAACCCAATCCCTCATTCAGTTTGTGAGAACTGTACGAGATTATATTAACCGAACACCTCAAGCTGGACCAACCATAGTACACTGCAGGTATGAGCAGAACAACAGCCCTTTCAAGAATTGGTGGGTGAGCTTCAAAAATTATTTGCCATTAATTTGTTTTCAAGCTTCATTGAAGAGATATGATAACTTAAGTCTTCTCTAACAGTAGAATGTAGTCACCATGAAATCCTTCTTCCAATAATGGCCAGTGGAGGGCATTGAGAAGTTATCCTGCTCCTTTCCCAATTAAAACACAAAGGCTTGAATAGTATGGAACTGGAAAATAGAAACAAATACAAACTATGGCTCAATTTGAGCTACTAGCATATAATAATAGCAAGAGAAAAATCACCTGAAGAGGCTCTGTTTCCATTTTCCTTTCCAGTGCTGGAGTTGGTAGAACAGGAACATTCATGGCACTGGATCGAATTCTTCAGCAATTGGACTTGAAGGATTCTGTGGATATTTATGGGGCAGTTCATGATCTGAGGCTTCATAGGGTTCACATGGTTCAGACAGAGGTAAGTCTTAGCTATGTAATGCCATTATTATAATAGCAAAATAACTAGCGATATCAAGCCAAATATTACATTGTTTATTTCAAATCGGAATATGAAATTCATTTGAAAGATCAGACTAATCTCTCAAGTTCTGTTTCATTCAATTTATCAAATTTACATCTGTTCCATCTCATTTCTGTTTCAATTTGCAACTTTTGTTTTGAAAAGTCCACATGAAAATGCATACATGTTTTTGTGCACATTTCTCCCACACACTTTATTGTACCACTTTTTTCAAATTTCCTCCCCCCCCCCCCCCCCCCGGTAGTATATAGTAATTTTGTGTGCTATTTGTCCTAATATACACATATTGATTGACAATCTTGAGTGCAATGTTAAGTAATGTGTGGATTTTGCATTCTGGGTTGTGCATACATCCAAGGAGTGCAAATTAGTTACATTGGCATCAAAATGCTAATCAAGCCAAATTCTCACCCATCCCTAATTCAGACACAGTTCTGCTGTCCCCTTGTCTCTCTGACGCATAACCCAGAGCCTCCAAACCTCTATTGTCTCGCCACTCCCTTCCTGATAAGAGCATACAGCCTCTCCTACCCCTGGGCTTTGTATGCAATGCTTTTCAAATTCCAATTTCTCCATTTCCACTATTTTATGTCTCCTCTACTACCATCAGACCACTGCCACCTCCACCCGTCTCCCCCTCAAACCCTTCCATGGCTCCATCTTGAAGGTGGCACCTTGGCGCCGGGATGCCTTGGGTCCTCACACTCACACTCCTTCCCGGCATCTGCACGGGAAGGAGTGCAAGTGCGGAGTTGCCACTGCTGCCGCACCGAGCACCGGGGAGGGAAAAGGAATGGGGCAGCCAGAGGGGGAGGAAGGGAGGGACGCGAACCAGCTCACATCCTTCTGGCTACCTCGTTCCTCTCCCCTCCCCGGTGCTTGGTGCGGTGGCAGCAACTCCGCACTCTGGAGAAACAGGGCAGCCAGAGGGAGCTCAGAGGGAGGTGAGCTGGTTTGGGTGCCATGTGTTCCTCTCTTCCTCCCCCTCCTGCTGCTCTGTTCCTTCCCCCGTTTGTATAAAAAATGGGGGGAAGGAACCGGGCGGCCAGAGGGGGAGGAAGAGAAGGACGCACGGTGCTTGAACCGCCCCTCTTCCAGCCATTGGCGACCAATCAGCTGTCGCTATCGGCTGTGCAGGCTCCGCAGGAAAAAAATTGGAGTAAGTGCCCGCCTTTTTTACTGCGGAGTTTAGAGGTTTTGGCCCTGGATAGCTTTGGAGTGGTGACTGCGTCATGTGCATCACCTGCCGCCACTTCGAAGCCACCACGGAGAAAAGCTCTCATCCAGAGGTACCCCATCAGCAACCCTGACTCCAAGGCCTTTTTTCTACTCAGGGTCCCTGCACCCAACCATTATGTATGTTTCCTCCACCCTTCCTATCAACCACACTATTTATTTATTTATTTATTTAGGTCCTTTTCAAGGCCAGAGTCTTCCCAAGGTGGTTTACAATATAAAACATACAATTCAATATTGACATTACAATATCAGAATACCGCTGTAGGCTCAGTGTGAGGTTTTCCCAGTTTCACTTCATTCTTGTACTGTTCTTTCCTTATCACTGCACTTCACTTGCCACCGTTTATCTTCACCTGTACTTCTCTCAAATTGCTGGTTCTCCCTTCAATAGGAGGACTGCATACAGAGCCAAAAGGCAGTCTCCAAATTCTTTCATTTGGTAGAAGAGTAACCATTCCCCCACTGGAGTTAGTTGGACTGGGAAGGATAAAACAGACAGAACCAGGGTTTGGGCTCTGAGATCAGTGGAAGGGTAATCTCATCCTCCACTGTTATATATCAGAGTCCTGTAAGCTATGAAAGAGATGCCAAGCACAAATGAGACAAACTACACAGTAACTTGAACATATAGAGAGCATCCTCAGATGAGTGTTTCATTGCACGCTCACTACTGCCCACTTACAGATGTTCGCTCATACTTTTAGATGATGACATCCGACTCACTTGCTCCTCCTGCTCCTTCTGCTCATTTTTCCATAGCAAAATAGACCTGTTTTATTCCAAGCTTTTTTAAAAAACAGAATGTGCTGCCATCTCCTGCTATGTGTGCAGAAAAAGTGGTGCGATAAAAACAATCTCTGAATGGGCCATGTGGTCTTTGTTTACTTCCTCTTTCCCCTCCGGGAAGAATTGGGAAGTGTGGAGAAGCAACGGTAAGGAAACACGATTTTCCCCCATGTGATGATGCTCGTAATGTCTATGAGCCTATCTACACAGTCCCTTGGAACGTTTTAAATAGTATTTTAAAATGTTCCAAATAGGTGCATTCTAAAATGTCTTAGGCCACATTACTGAGTACTCAAGTTACAGGAGAAAAATTCTTCAGTCTTTAAAGCGGTGTGTGCGGTCACACACTCTTCTGCCTCGTTTCTTTCTGTTTCATTTTTGCAATGACTTTAGGGCAAGGCATTGTGGGCGTTGTAGTTCAGTCACCCACTTCCTCCTTAGTTCCTCTGTCATACCCTAGCTTTCAATAAGTATAGGGCTAAGCATTGTGGGTGTTGTAGTTCACTCGCCCACTTCCTCCTTAGCCCCTCTTTCTTCCCCACCAATCAACGGCTAAGCATTTGGGCACGAAGCCCTGCCCCCATGAATCACAAACGGTAAGGAAGGACACATTATTTTACTTAAAACGATTTATTAAAAGTGAAACCATTGTATATAGCTGAAGTGAGTTTTAAAAAACCTTGGGTATACAACATTATAGGGAGTGCATCATGTGGCCCAAAGAGTTTTCATAACTAGGCTGACCATATGAAAAGGAGGACAGGGCTCCTGTAACTTTAACAGTTGTAGAGAAAAGGGAATTTCAGCCAGTGTCATTTGTATGCAATTAGTCCCTGGTGAAATTCCCTTTTCATCACAACAGTTAAAGGTGCATGCACTATACTAGAGTGACCATATACAAAAGAAGGCAGGGCCCCTGCACCTTTAACTGTTGTGATGAAGAGGGAATATCACCAGGAACTAATTGCATACAAATGACACTGGCTGAAATTCCCTTTTCTCTACAACTGTTAAAATTACATGAGCCCTGTCCTCCTTTTCATATGGTCAGCCTAGTATATTCCTATTTATAGGTTTTAGCTGTATATGTTTTAGTTTTTTAAGGCTGCCCTGAGGCCCAGCATTGGGCAAAAGGCAGGATACTACTACTACTAATAATAATAATAGTAATGTTTCAAATTTCACTTCTGCATCTGATGTTCTTTTGCATTTACTTTTCTTTATAAACCATTCATATCTTAAGACTTCTTGTGTGGCATGTTTTCATTGGTTTAACAAGTTAAAAGGGGTATTCACTGTTTTCATGCTTATGTTATGATGAAGAGGAATTTCACCAGGAACTAATTGCATACAAATGACACTGGCTGAAATTCCCTTTTCTCTACAACTGTTAAAGTTACAGGAGCCCTGTCCTCCTTTTCATATGGTCAGCCTATTCATAACCCTTATAAAACGTTGAAAACCTAGCGTGTAGATCGGCTCTAAGAATGGTCAGTCATGATAGAGGATTGCTTGTACAGCACTGGCATTGCCTACTGGACCTTTCAACTTCCATGAAGCTAACACCAGTTAGATCTGATGATTATTTTCTCCTCCTTTCTTATCTCTTTTTGGTACACCTTCAGTACTTACAGAGATGAATGTTTAATTACTTAACTTTTCAAAAATGAGAATGTACTTGCTAAGTAACTATTAGGCAGCTCCTGCATAACAGCAACCTCACAAGAAATGCAGCATGTCACAACAAGCATCGCTAAAGCAATTTTCACCAGCTCTGGCAAAATGTCGATTTCACTATCCATGTATACCAAGAGAAATTTAAAGGTACTCGGGAAATACTTCAGACAAATAACCCTGTTTACTATGGGTGAAACAGGGTTCACTATTTCAGAGCATTAGGCTTGGTTGTTCAAAAGATGAGACATACTTAGGCGCTCTGAGTGTGCATGGTTAGAAAACCATCAGACAAACAGGCAGAGATAAAGAAGGATGCACACCTGGGGATCCAGAGTCTACAGAGGCTGGCAGAGGGGGTGGGGAGAGAAACAGAGTTTGCCTTTTGTGAAA
This sequence comes from Anniella stebbinsi, assembly GCA_029215795.1. NCBI lineage: Eukaryota > Metazoa > Chordata > Lepidosauria > Squamata > Anniellidae > Anniella > Anniella stebbinsi. The sequence continues at coordinate 57,105,751 of JARDYH010000003.1, forward strand.
TAGGCCTCTGTTGGTACTGCAGATGGTGTGTTCAAAGTTTTAGGATGTTTCCATATGAGGCTTTTATGGTGCCATCACCCTGCCTCATCCTGATTTTATATACCACTTCTTTCATCTTTTCCCCTAACACAGAAAATTTGTTTAGGAGAAAAAGACAGAACAGGCAAACAATACCTTCTGGTTGTTAATGCTCAGTCCCCTCCTCTGCCATGTATGCAGTCTTTTAGGCAGGTAACTTGTCCTCTGTGATGAGTCATGCCTTCCATGGCAGCCATTTTGTGGTGGTGCACAGGACAATTTCTCAAATTGCTAAATGTGCCCACAGCCCCAAAAGGTTGCCAACCTCTGAGATGTAGACACTTATCTGTGAATTTATTTATTTATTTATTACATTTGTATACCGCCCCATAGCCGAAGCTCTCTGGGCGGTTTACATAGGATTAAAAACAATTAAAAACAATATACAAAAATTAAAACAGCAAAAACATACAACATACACACAATCTGTACATTTAAAACCCACTTCAACACTTCAAAAACTACAAAAACAAAACAAAACAAACCCAGGCTCCTCAGATATTGCCAAATGCCTGAGAGAAGAGGAAAGTCTTGACCTGGCGCCGAAAAGATAACAATGTTGGTGCCAGGCGGGCCTCGTCGGGGAGATCGTTCCACAATTGGGGAGCCACCACAGAGAAGGCCCTCTCTCTTGTTGCTGACCTCCGAGCTTCCCTCGGAGGAGGCACTCGGAGGAGGGCCTTAGATGTTGAACGTAGTGTTCGAGTAGGTTCATGTCGGGAAAGGCGTTCCATCAGGTATTGTGGTCCCAAGCCGTGTAAGGCTTTATAGGTTTATAAACCTATAAGCCTTTATAAGCCGTGTAAGGCTTTATAGGGCTCGGAAACATACAGGCAGCCAATGCAAGCGGGCCAGAGTAGGTCTTATATGTTCGAACCTACTGGTTCCAGTTATCAATCTGGCCGCTGCATTTTGCACAAGCTGCAGCTTCCGAACCACCTTCAAAGGCAGCCCCACGTAGAATGCATTGCAGTAATCTTAGAAGCCATGTATATCAGTTTAGTATATTCTACTTATCTACCAAGTAGATCCTGCCATAGTTCATTATTATGTTATTTGAAAGAGGAGATTAATCTTTTCCCAACATGTTGTGCAGAAGTGGATAATTAAATTAGATGAGTAGATTCTTATATTTAAGAATGAAAAAACATGGTGAAGTCAGTTTCATAATGTTTTTCAACCTGTTTGATCCTAGAAAAAAACAGAGAAGCAATTTGTACATTTCTGTGCTATCTCAGGAGGTATTGCATTTGCAGCCTAACTCAAAATAAACTATAATGCTAGTGACTTTAATGCTACATGAATTTGGTGCTAGTGTTGATAAGGACACCCGTACTTGCCTTACATGCTTTTATTGCAATCAGCCTTGCCTTGCAATTGTGCATTATGCATGCTGGTATTAAATCCTGGAACGCATGTGCCTTGTACCAGTATATCTTCCCTCACCAATACAGAACTGGTAGAAAACAGGAAAAGAGAAGTAGAAAGACTCAAAGGATGGAAAAGACTTTTAAACACTCCTACATATCCTTGGTATGGGGTGGGAGGAAGGACACATAACAATCAGCAAAACTATGTGGGGCAGGGGTAATGGGTTTATTACAGAAACCTCTTCCCTAAGATCCTACAATCCTTGGTTAGCATAAATTCTTCCTGCTTGGCTGTTGGGAATTTCTCTCACACACCAAGACAGATGCAATGACAGTGGCTCAGTTCAGACAACACATTAGTCAATGCAGTGTGAAAACTCCACTCAATGGTTGAGTTTTTAGGAGGTACTCTCCACACAACATGTTCTAACTTCACCATTGTGTGACTGTGGGCTACCATGGAGTTCAGTAAAATTCATTGCAAAGTTTGATTGACAGTTCCTCTGTCCTCTCTCCTCCAGCCAACCAGTCCTGGCTGTTCTCCTAGAGTGGCACTTGCTCATTTTGCCACTCTTGCCAGGGAACTCTGTGGCCAGTGGGACAAATCAAGTCAACTCATCGGAAAACTCCACAGAGCCCTCCACACAACACACAATACAATGGTTGTCCAGGAACTCTCCTCTGCATAGCATGGAAATTCTGCGTGGAATGTTTTTTTAAAAAACCCACCATTTTGTGGAGTTTTCCCACCAGACAATACATTTCTCAACAGTGAGAAACTTGTTGTCTGAACTGACCAGTTGGACTATTCTGGAAATAACAGAGGAACTGAATTTCTATTTAATTTACCAACCTATGGCCTTCTACAAATCCATGTGAATCTCTGCTATGTAGTATTAAGCTTGTTAATGTCTGAAAGTGCTACAGTGTAGCACTTGGAACATGATGTAAAATCAGAATGACTCATAAAAAGCTAGATGCTCTTGTAAACACAAGGCTAAAGTTCCAACAGGCAGAATTGAGAAGCCTCCGTTCTAATTTCGGGTGGGGGTGGGATAAACACTTCCATGCAGGCACTAAAAATTATTGTGTTACAAAAGTGACACCTTAGTCACCTGGCTAACATCACCCTATTAATAATAAATGATATTAATAGTAAGATGGAAAAACTCAAATGTTATCCATGCATTATTATTAATTGAATTAGCTAACAGGGTCATTCTTCCTTCCAAGTCAGAAAAGTGAGCTTATTTGTTTTTAGATAGATTAATAATAACATGATATTATCTGGTATAATGGAATAATACCAGATAACAATTTGCCTTTGACAACATTGAAAATTCAACATTAGATGCATTTAAACTAGAAAGTGGGATAGGAAGAAGAGAAAGAGACCTTTGTAATCTTACTGCCTGAGTTGAGATTTGGTGACTCACTTCTTCTGTCACAGAAGTTCAAGTGACATTTCTAATCTACCTAGTATGGCCATAGACTAAGATACGGTGTTGAGCCATGTAACATAATTCAGTTAAACCAATTCATTGCACAGTTAGGACTGTCCCAGTTCTACATTTCTGGAGCAAGAGGCCAGGTTTTCATAAAAACTTGTGGACCCTCCCCCCCCCCACACACACACACACACATACATGCTCTGTAGTCCAACAGCACTATAGAACTCAGGTTCAAGGCTAGAGCAACCATCCTGAAACGTACAATACAGTTCAAGTGTGCAACTGGGAGTAATTAACCTCATATTGCCATGTTGTAGAGGAGAGTTTTGTGTTCATCCTCCAACCCTATTTTTCCCCTTAAGGATCCTTCTTAGTGATTCTGTCTCCTTCACAGCTTGAATCATCTGGGGGAAGGAGAAAACCTAATTAACCACTCCCAACAAGAGTCTTTAAACTGTGAAGGAGGCAGACCCTTAACAGGTTAAGGGTTGTGGGGTGGGGGTATTGGTGTCAAGGGGTATGTCTGATGAAATAAACTTTTATTATCCCTTGGCTACGTTCTCCCTTATTTTGACACATGCTCTTTCCTCTTTGTAGTGCCAGTATGTATATTTACATCAATGTGTGAGAGATGTCTTAAGAGCAAGGAAACTACGCAGTGAACAGGAAAACCCCTTGTTCCCAATATATGAAAATGTGAATCCAGAGTATCACAGAGGTAAGGGCTGAATTTAGTGAGCATTTTAAAAATCAACAATTGTGCTTATATTTACTTTTAATATACACTGTTCAGACAACACACTAAGCCACGGTGGTTAAGCATTTTGAGCTAAACATTATGGCTTAGCGTGTCATGTGAACCATGACTTAGCATGTTATGTAAACCATTTCTACCCATGGTAGCTACATAACCATGGTTTATGAGTGGGTGGTTGCTGGCCAGCTCCAGACACTCTTAGATGAGACTGATTATCTGGATCCATTTCAGTTGGGTTTCAGGCCTGGTTTTGGCACGGAAACAGCCTTGGCTGCCCTGTATGATGACCTATGTCGGGAGAGGGACAAGGGGAGTGTGACTCTGTTGATTCTCCTTGATCTCTCAGTGGCTTTCAATACCATCGACCATGGTATCCTTCTGGCACGACTGGCTGAGTTGGGAGTGGGAGGCACTGCATTGCAGTGGTTCCGCTCCTACTTGACAGGTCGGCTCCAGAAGGTGGTGCTGGGGAGACATTGCTCGGCCCCGTGGATTCTCCAGTATGGGGTTCCGCAGGGGTCAGTTTTGTCCCCCATGCTGTTCAACATCTACATGAAACCGTTTGGTGCGGTCATCCGGAGTTTTGGAGTGCGTTGTCATCAGTACGCTGATGACACACAGCTCTATTTCTCCTTTTCATCTTCATCAGGTGAGACTGTGGATGTGCTGAACCAGTGCTTGGCTGCGACAATGGACTGGATGAATGCTAATAAACTGAAACTTAATCCAGACAAGACTGAGATGCTGTTGGTGGAGGGTTCCTCTGACTGGATGGAGGGTGTTCAACCTGTTCTGGATGGGGTTGCACTCCCCCTGAAAGAGCAGTTTCGTAGCTTGGGGGTTCTCCTAGAACCATCTCTGTCACTTGAGGCTCAGGTAGCCTCGGTGGCATGGAGTGCCTTCTACCAACTTCGGCTGGTGGCCCAGCTACGCCCCTATCTGGACAGGGATAACCTGGCTTCAGTTGTCTATGCTCTGGTAACCTCCAAGTTAGATTACTGCAATGCGCTCTACGTGGGGCTGCCTTTGAAGACGGTTTGGAAGCTGCAGCTTGTGCAGAATGCAGCAGCCAGATTGGTAACAGGGACCAGAAGGTTCGAACATATAAGACCGATTCTGGCTCGCTTGCCTTGGCTACCTGTAGGTTTCTGAGCCCAATTCAAGGTGCTGGTTTTAACCTATAAAGCCTTACATGGTTTGGAACGTCTTTCCCGACATGAACCTACCCGTTCACTATGCTCAACATCAAAGGTCCTCCACCGGGTGCCTACTCCGAGGGAAGCTCGGAGGACGGCAACAAGGGAGAGGGCCTTCTCTGTGGTGGCCCCTCAGTTATGGAATGATCTCCCCGATGAGGCCCGCCTGGCACCAACACTGTTATCTTTTCGGCGCCAGGTCAAAACTTTTCTCCCAGGCATTTTAACAGATCAGGTTAAGGTTTAATTGACATTATGGCCAGGCTTAACAGTTAAAATGTTTTAAAGTGTTTTAATGATAGCTGTTTTATGTTTATGGTTTTAAATTTTGTATGTTGTCTTTTTAATGCTCAATCTTTTTAATTTTTGTAAACTGCCTGGAGAGCTTCGGCTATGGGGCGGTATATAAGTGTAATAAATAATAATAATTTAAGCACATTCATAAACCATTTGCTGCAAAAGGGTTAGCGGCCTAACCATAGCTTAGCATGTTGTATGAATGGGTCCATAGTGTAAATTCATCAACATTTTGCTCTGCTTAGTAATTTTTTCCCCTTAAGCAGCTCTCTCCATATAGCAAAAACAATAACCTGATTCATTCAGTAGAACAAAAAAAATGCAATTTTGAATGTTAAGGCTCGTACTGAGAAATCTGGCAACATATTCTGCTTAATGGAGTGCATGTCAGGTCCACTCGACATGTGCAGGGCACTGCCATGGGCTGAGAAGGAAAGTAACCACCACAAGCAAGGTTGTTGTGTGCATTGATCCTCAATTCCTCACCTTGTTTCTTCTTTTTATATCACTCCTGAAGTTCCTTTGAACCTACTGCTCTCAATTAATATTCCTTATGTTCATGCCATTACAGCCCACTCCACCAATGTAGTCCCATTGGAATAGGTGAGAATTTAACGTTCCAGTATTTGGAATGAACTCACATGGATGTTTATTACTCTCCTCCAACTCGGCATAACTACCTTTCTATATGAAAAATCTCCAGGTTCAACTGTGCCCTAGCCATCACCCAGTTCTTCCAAGATTGCATGTGTCGCACTTTAGCTCAATTACAGCCATCCTACTTTCCCATTCTTATGCCATAATCTCCCATGCTGTCCTGTCTTTTGAGGTTGTAAGCTTTCTGGAGGAGGAAGAATATATTGTGCTAATAAAATACTGGGTATATTTACTATAACAAACTTGTGGTCTTGTTAGGAATAAACTGACTTGCCATTCCACTTTTCTTTGCTTGGTATCTTGCCCCTGAATAGGAAAACACAATAAGAGGGTTTACAAAATCCTTCTTCCCAATTTACACTTTAACAGGGGAAACCTATGCAATAATCTGTCTTGTGGTGGATTCACTATGACCCTGTTCAGATGGCACGCTAAGCCATGGTGGTTAAGCATTTTGAGCTAAACGTTATGGCTTAGCGTGTCATGTGAACCATTCCTAACCATGGTTTAAACACGCTCATGACCTTGGTTTAAACACGCTCACTAACCATTTGCTGCAAAAGGGTTAGCAGCCTAACCTTGGCCTCTGAACAGGCCCAATGTATTTGACTGGCCTGCTGCAACACACCCAGTAAGCCCCGGTGTTTGTTTGTTTGTTTGTTATTTTTAGCCTTGCTGAGTAAATGATGCTGCAGCATGGTTTTAAAACATTCACAAGATCAGGTCCCATTTAGAACCTTACCTGAAGAGAGTAATGAACATGACTTTGCTGTGAGGGGGGAAATATGTGCAGATCCAGTTGTATTTAGGGTACAAAACCTTTCATGGCTTTCTATCCTATGAATGATAACTTGGTAAGGCTTCTGAGAATTCTCTGTTCGAGAGTTAATATTTTTTTTAAAAATTGCCACCTCCCCCAAGGCTTGAGATGGGTTACAATACTAACAAAAAACATAAAAATACGAAGAACTGAACTCTAGCAATTCTCGCAAAATTCAGATTCTCAGGGTTCCCTCAGGAGAAAGGATGATTTAGACCAGTTTAAGGCTTCAGTCTTATACATTGTAGACATACTGAAGTCAATGGGGCTTAGTTCTGAATAGACATCTTTAAGATTGTACAGGGGTTCTGTACCTTTAGCAGCTGTGTGATAAGCAGAAAACCAGCATATGCTGGAAGTAGCTTCCTTTGCTGAATTTCTGATTTTCATCAGCCTATTAAAGACATAGCAGTCTTGTCGGGGGTGGGGGGGATTGAATATTTTGCCCATCATTCTAAAACATAGTTGCTTCATTCTTCTTTTGCATACACACATTCTTCAGGTCTCCAGCTATCACTATAATACTTTCATAGGATTATATGCATTGGTTTGCACTGGAAAGTTAAAAACACAATCACTTTGTGTGTATTTTCTAATTGCACTTTTCTTTTGATTTCAGATGCTGTTTATTCAAGGCACTAAGATTCTAACAGATTCCTGCTTTTTGCAGTCATTTCTGTTAGCTATTTTTTAATTTTTAAAAAATATTTTATGCACTACAAAAGTGCCAGACATGTTTGAAGCTGTGTATAATTTATTGGTCTGGTGACATTTTAAAGTATATAATTTAAATATAATGGATATTGTTGTATATAAATGTATTTTGATATGTAAATATGTATGTTATCTATTTTATAGTAAGCTTCAGATAATACTATTTTTCCATGCTAAAGTTATTTTCAGGAATTATTCCCTATAAACTATCGTATTCTGGAAAACTAACAAGACATCTAAATGTGAAGAAATTATTTACATTATGCTACAAAAATCTCTACCTCAGGGTGTGCAACCTTCACATCATGATCCAGTCACTCCCTGCGTGTGCGTGAGATATGAACTGCACATATTAGTGTCCATGATTCCTTGTACATATCAAGACCTTTAGACTTGGTGAAGGGAAGAGAATAAATTAGATACATAGGCATAGCTGGCCACAACTTTATTGACTCACAGGAATAAGCTTGGCAGCGGCATAGGGCTATGATTCTGTCCCTGGCCCGCCCACCTGCTGACCGTTTCCCCTTCCTGGCCTGCATGCCAGGAACACTGGTGGTGGATGACACAGACCTCTAATAAGAACCCCTTTCCTCCCCCTAGGATGTGGCCATTTTGCAACCCCCACCCATCCTGTTCTGGTCTTGGTGTCACATCCCCGAGGTCCTTTACAGGGATACTCACTGTGGGGAACAGGGTGCCCAATCCCTTTCCAATGGATCTAGCCCAGTGCCTATCATGCCACACACCACATGGAAGGTCTGCCTTTAAAAGCCTCTGCTGGGTCCGCTTCTTTGGCTCCATCCTTTCAAAGCACTGATTGGCTCAGCAGTTCCCTCCAGGGAAGGTGATGCTGGAGTTGTACAACTGCTCCTCACTGGCTTTCTCCCTTCGCTATCAGGCTGCACGCCTCCACGGTCACAGCTTCCCATTAAGAGGAGAATTTGTCTTCATGTAACATGGCAATCAATCAACTTTCCCCCCCTGTGTCAAGGAAACTTGAAGACACATTTTTTTGTTACTGAATTGTAAGCATAAAGCAAGATCTCAAACATCCTACAGCATCCAGGATTATGCTGAAGAAAGCACTTCTGGCTTTAATAAGTTGTTTCCAGTGGTAACACTAATCTCACATCCTGACTATAAAATAAGCACACAGCCTGATCATAGAAGTGCATGTAGTGAATAAGCCCCAACAAAATACAAATATATAGATGCTGGCATTCTATATGCAAAGCCTGGGATATTCTTACATCATATTGGAAAGATTTTTAAGACAGACCAAAAGTTTGATGATGATAGAAGAGGCTAGGATTTCCTCCATCTAGTAAAGACACCAGGGCTTGTCCATCCTCTCTACATGTGGAGGGCCCAGGCTCTGTATGCAGAGAGAATGAATTGTAGCCAATTTTTTTCTCATTTTAATGACTGTTTATTGCAAATTGCTTCCCTTTCCAAAAGAAGGTGGGGGTGGGGCAGGCAGGGAGGGAGGGAGGAAACGGGTGAATTTCATTTTTATCTAATGCGATGTTTCTGGAAACTGTCTACATGAGGAAAGCTTGCAGCACTTCATTTATCTGTTTACTTCATTTGTATGCCACCTTTCCAACAAGATGGCCAAAGTGTGTACAAAACAAAGAATAACATTTACAAGATAAATCAATACCAATAAAATCAGATCTACAACAGCAGATAAAAAGAAATAGCAGCAAACCAGGAAAGAGATCAGTTTCAAAACCTTCCAGTACAATCCTTTACATGTCTACTCAAAAGTAAGTCCTGTTGAGTTCAGTGGGGCTTACTCTCAAATAAGTGGGTATAGGATTGTAGCCGTACGATGCAGTTGGATACCTGTCTACTCAAAAGTAAGTCCCCTTGATGAACAAAAGCTTCAATCCTATGGTTCCTGTGACATCAAGCAAAACTCCTCCCAATTGCTGCGGAAACTTCTGTGTCACTTGCCTTTCCAACATCAGAGCTCTGGCATTGGTAAAGGCAAAAAGGGGGGGATTCCATGCACATGTCAGGAGCAGATTGAGGACAGGCTTGTACCAATAGGATTCATAGCCTTCCAATTCCCCCAACATGCTCACCGAATTGGGATAAATATATGCCAGCCCTGGAGCTGGTGTTTATAACTGTTCTCCCATTGCAACCAGTGAACGAGAAATCAATAAAAAGCCTCTGCTTTCTCTCTTCTGCTTTGCTGCTTTCAGCCTGGCAGGACTTTGGAGAAGGTGATTTTTCTGCATCCAGATCTCCCCACCCACCCCGACACACCTACTGATAGGATTGTTCTGAAAATGACTTTAATTACATGGCACAAGGCAAAAAGAGAGGTAGCCTGCCGGACTTCTGTAAAGAGTCTGTTTCATACCAAGTAGGCCACTACAAGGAAGGCCCTACATCCCCTAACATATGTGGCTGCTCAAAAGGAAGGGACATCTGCCCAGAGAACACTGGTTAATGGGCAGATTAAAAATATAATAAATAAACATTGTTCAGCTCCTCCCAGATAAACTGTAGTGATGGACATTTTATATAGAGAGCAATTTCCACCCCCACTGCACAGAGACCTATTTAATTTGAGAGTAAATGCTGATCAACATGATCCAAAACTGCCCTGAAGATTATGGGCAATTTGAAGCATGCTACAACTGGTTATGCGGTGAAATGGTCATCCAATTACTTTCATATAGCATGTTTTCAGTGTGTAATGAAAACCCTAATTTCTTTCTACACTTCAAATCACACATGGAAAAATTAATCAGGCAGAGTTTTCTGTGATCCCTTCTACAATTTTCCAACAGCAATGCACTTGTTGGTATTCTGTCTAGTATTTAACCCTTCCCACAATTCTCCCAGAACATGGGGTTGTTGAATGGAAGCACAGAATGTCCCTTCAAGGGCCCTTGTCTCCTATATATTCACTGTTTCTGTGGTCACTGGAGGACATTGAAAGATCAGGGTTCTGTGATACATGCTTTGGGCTGTGTACTAAAACCAGGTAACCGTTGAATCTATTTAATCTGGTTGGATGCAGGCTCACATGAGCAGAAAATCAAATTTAGAATCATTTGTCAATCCTAGGAGAAAGAAAATGGGAGCCTGTACAACCCTCTTGTCACCAAGGAGATAGATGGAGCAGATGTTTCTTCATTTTTAGCACTTACGGGCCAGGTATTTTGCTACAACAAAATGCATGCTAGTGAATAACTAAGGAGACAACTCAAAGAATGCTCCTGTAAAATTTAACCCAACTGAAGTGGATTTTATTCCATAGTATCCTCAAACCATGTGTATTTCCTACATAGAGTTATGGCCCACACAGTCATCTCATCGTTATTTTTTGAGATGCTTCAATCGCAGTTCAAATCTGGTTTCACTTTCTGACTGCTTGACATTTCTTTCCTAGCAATAGGATTTCACCCTTGCATTCATGACTACTTTCTGACCCAGCCTTCCCCAATCTGGAGGCCTCCAGATGGTTTGGATTTTAATTTCCATCATCCCCAGCCAGCATGGCCAACAGTCAGGGATGTTGGGAGTTGTGATCCCAAATGTCTGGAGGGCACCAGGTTGAGGAAGGCTGGCTAACCTTTCTCCACATATGTATGTAACACAATTTTGAATTCTGGGTAATATAGTGATTTGCTATTTCAGGATGGAATTAGCATCCCTTGAAAACATTGGTGAAAAACCCTGCTGTATTTAGAGAGGAAAACCATGTCAAGACTGGGAAATATTTCCTTTATGAGCTTCCTAACTCAAATTCTACCATAAAGATTGCATTCATGTACACCACATATATTCAAAACTGACTAAAATGTGAGGGATGTATGCATATATGGAGAATAAAAGGGAAGACTTGTTATTTCTCTGTTCTAGGCTACAGGTAGCCTAATTTTCACATTCAGGGGCTTGGGAATGGCAAAGATCAGCAGCCATGACAGCTATGCCACTTACTGGGGGGGGGGGGGGGGGTGTTTGGTTTTTTAGCAAAAACTATTATACATGAATAAGGGAGTGGAAAGGGCAAAATTTGTAGGAATTACAAATTTAAATTGCTACTTGCCTGTTAACATAGCAAGATGATAAAGAGTTAATTTTAATAAAGCCTTAAGTCTCTTTTGAAGGCAATGAATTTGATGTTCATCAGCAATACAGTTTCCCTGGCACCATAGGAAATGAGATTAGTTACCAATAATATCATTACAATGTGGTGAGCAACTCTGAAGAAATATCAAGTGCACTATATAAATTATCCTCAGTATCTATTATAGTGTCACCTTTCTGCTGAGGAAATGAATCCAGTTCAGTAATATATGATGTGAGAGCAAGCATTTTAGATTGTACAACCTATCTATATGATACTTCATCATGCACCAAAGAATACAAATGACACTCATTTTCTCATTTCTACAGCTTGTTTTTTCCTTCATTTTTCTTCTTTGTATGCATTATGTGTACAAATAAGACTGCATCATTCTGTGGCTGCCAAAAGCTATTTTAACCATTTCAACATGCCACACTTGTAATTGGCTTCTGAACCGATTCCTTCCCATTCTAATCAAATAATAAATAGCCCTCTGCATAACAGAGGGCTATTTAACAGCTGGATAATTAACACATACATCCTTGTTTCTGCAGAACACATTACTATGTACAGATGAGTAAACGCAATGCATACAGTAGGTACCATTATAATGAAATAGACCAACTCTGTTCTAGAGCAGAATGTCAAAACTAATTGATGCAGCAAATGGGTGGGGGTGGGGGAAGGAGTCACAAAAAATGACATCACCATTGAGTAGCTCCAGTATCCTAAAATTAGCACCAATAAGTACATGGAGAAACTGTGAACTGAGAAATACTCTGCAAGCACTAAATGAGGATTTTGTACTGCTCTCATCGCTTCTCGGCCTTTTGGCTAAGATCAAGTGTAGTACTGCTCTCATAGAGCATTTCATGACACAGGAAAGAATAGTGTTGCCTCTGCAGATGTACAGAATCCTGCATGCAAAGCAGAGTTCTACAAATGATCCGGTTAATATATTTTCATTCAAAATGCAGATGCTATCTCTTAAATACTTAAATAGAGAAAATACTAACCACAGAACTAAGCACTCTTCTCTAAACATGAAACTAATCTGGGGATCCCTTTTTAGCAATCCAACTCTTCCAATGAGCTATGCTTCATCCGCAAATGTCACACTGTTATGTGTAGCAGGAACAGGTAAGTAGAGAAAAACAGCAAGCTAGGCCTGCATGAGGCAGGATGCTTGATCCAATGTGTAGTGGCTTTTAATTCATAGGTGAAAGACTTTTTATGAGATACAATACTATGACACATGACACTAGTCTGAAGTTGATCCCATTTTATAAGTAAGGCACTAGAAACAGCATGGAAGTTTTTATGATTAATCCAAGCAAAGCACTTTACATGTCCTGCAAAAATTGTACTTGTTAAGTCAATAAGTAAAATTTGGATCATGAAGTAAAAACTCCTGGATTTCAAGCAAATGAGGACTTCACATCCCCTATTAAACTGTGGGTGTGATTCAACCTAAATTAAGCACTTTCAAATTCCCTTAAAACATCAATCAAATACTGCCAAAGAATAATGTAGTATTTTATGTAATAATATATGGATTGCCAGTTAAGAGTAGAAAGGATTATAGGGGTGTGAGACATGATAAACACACAAACCAATGCACACAGCCTATCCACATTTCCCTTAAAACGACTTATATTCTGATTAAAAACATGGTTTTTAAGTCTCTTCATTATGTGATAGGACACACTGAGCAGTACTTACATTTCATAGTGACTGCTTCCTCCGTGTTCACTGGTGTCACACAGGGTTGATTCTGGGTCTCTTCTACTTTCGTTTTTGTTTTGCAGGCTGCTTGACCCGCCCACTTCTGTCTCCATAACTCAAGCAGCCTGCAAAACACAGAAATAACCCTGTGTGACACCAGTGAACACTTTGAGAATGGAGGAAGCAGTCGCTATGAAACGTAAGTACAGCTCAGTGTGTCCTACCACGTAATGAAACGACTTTATAAACCACGTTTTTAAACAGAATATAAGTCGTTTTAAGGGCAATGTGGATAGGCTCTGGAATGAAGAAGTAAAGTAGGCTGTAGGTTACTATGCATTTGCATAAAATAACAATGTACTTCAGACCGAGCATCATCAGAGTAGCGTTTTATCGCACACTCACTACTGCCCGCTTACCGATGTTCGTACATCCTTTAGATGATGCCGTTCGCCTCCTGCATACCTCCCACTCCTTCTTGCCTGTTTTCTGCCACAAAATAGACCTCTTTTAAACTGACTTTTAAAAACAAACAGATTGTGATGCCCATTTCCTGCTGTGTGCAGGAAAAGCGGCACAATAAAAATGGCCCCTGGATGGGCCACATGGCCTTTGTTTACTTCCTCTTTCTTCTCCGGGTAGAAAGAGGAAGGATCCTTGGACAGGAGGGGAGGCAGAGAAGCGACAGTAGGGAACCTCGATTTCCCCCCATCGGATGACGCTCTAAGATCAATGAGACTTGTTAAGTGTCACCTCATTACCATCAATACACTTGCGGGAAGTTCATAGACCACCTACAGAAGCAGATAGCTTTAACTTTGTGACTTCCACATGTTGAGGACACCAACAAAAGAAAGCACTGGACGACTTCTAAAGCCCTTGGGCAAAAAAGAGCCTTCAAAGAATTCATTACATTTAACTGAAATTGTAAAAAAATAAAACAATAAAAAATGAAGTCCAATTACATGTAACAGTGATTAATTTTCCATGGGTTATTTGAGAAGAGAAAATTGTGTTGATAAAAGCCAGTAGACACATGCATAATATGCAATAGTGAGAAATGATTTACAACATCCTAGAAATGAATCTGAAATATGCTTGCTATAAATTCTGTTCTGTTGAAGACTTGAAAAGTATCTGGGGAATTATATTATCTTATTATATGCTACATTTTGTGCCTTATCTATGCTCCTAACAAATGGTTTACCAACTAAGGGCAATACAGCTACTGTTAATTTAAATTATGTATTTCAAGTATACTTTTTATATTGAAATCAGCAAGTCCAATATATATGAGTACCTGTCACACATTTTTATGAATGGCTCATAAATAAAACAATTGCTTATTTAAAACAAGGTCTTTGCATTCTACCTGACCGCTTTTGTGTTACGGATTTTGTTGCCAAGCTGTTCAGAGAAAAAGGTCATCAGTAAGTTTGACTGGAGAGACAACTGTTTTCAGAGAACTTAAAATTAATCAAATGCCCTTGCTTTATCTTTTTTAAAATCTACACACCACAGTTAAATAAGTGCAACAACTGTATCACAAGTTATTTACTTCTAAGCTTATCCTCAGCGTGTTTAACTTGTGGAGCAGATTTCAATGATTTTAATGGGATTTGTTTCTAAGTAAGATTGGGATTCAACCTGTTCTGGAAGAGGTTGTGCTCCCCCTAAAACATCAGGTCCATAGCTTGGAAGCATTTTTTTGTCCCTGGATCTTCAGGTAGCAGTAATGGCAAGGAGTACATTTGCATAATAACACTTGGCGCACCAGCTGCAACCCTCGCTGAGTCAGTCTGGCCGTTTCTACACCAGGCTGTTTGCCTGGGATCATCCTCCCTCCCTCCCTGTGCCAATGGTGTATAGTAGATACTTCCGGGATCACCCTCTCTCCCTCCCTCTACACCCCTATAGTGGCCTCTGACTTGGCAACAGTTACACCAGGCTTGGACTATTGCAATGCAGTCTATGTGGGACTACCCTTGAAAAGCATCCACTAACAATAACTGGTGCAAAATACGGTGGTTAGGATGTAATGGGTGCACAGTATTGGGAAGATATCACACCTGTCTTGAAAGACCTGCACTGGCTGCCAATTGCTTCCCAGGCTCAATTCAAGGCCTTGGTTCTAACCTTGAAAGCCCTAAGCAGTTTAGGACCTGGCTATCTAAGGAACCACCTGTCTCTTTATGAACCTATCTGGTTATTAAGGACTGCAAGAGATGCCCTCTTGAGAGGACGATTTCCCACAGAAGGCCTGTTTGTTGGGTCCACATGAAAGGGCTTTCTCCCTGTGTCACTCCCAAACTGTGGAATGCACTCCCCCAAGAACTACAATTGGCCCCCAGGATATGAAGATACCCCCTTTTAATTCAGCATTTTAAATTCTGTAATTTAAAATTTTAGTGCTTTTTAGCAAATCACGTGATAAATAAATACATAAATAGTGCAATTGTTCAGGACTCACAGGGATATCCTATGTATGTATACTCAGAAGTAAGCCCACTTTAGTTCAATGGGGCTTACAGGATTGCAGCCTTAGACTGGGAGTAAGCTCCTTGGAACAGAGTGGGATTTTTTCCAAGTCAACATGCATGCGTAGGATTGCACTGTTAGTTTGTATAACATTGTATAAGCTGGTTTAAATTCTAGGAATGTGAGTTCTCAGCCATTCAAAAAGTATACAATAGTCTGTGTTCCCATCCAGAGCTCCATGTATGCTCTGAGTACGTCGACAGCTTTCTCTTCAGTTCACTAGTGAAGACAGTTCTGTCTGTTTGCCAATGGTAGTGATGTTACCACCTTATCTGGGCCTCCCAAAACATTGGCTTCTTGGGACAGGGTGGGCTGGGGTAGGACTGGCAGGGATCTCCTGTTTTTCACATTGTTTCCTTGTTTAAGTCTTACCAGAGAAGTGTGGGATTCAATACCAGACTTGATGCAGAAAATCCGTAATGCAGGAAATCCCCGAGAAGATTTTAGTCAAAGCGGTTTCATGAAGAGGGTGCAGTCTGGTCAAGGAAGTGGTATTCCTCCCCTCAAGTGATGGTGCTGGTATATTTTCCACACAGGGCAAATAGCAGTTTCTGGGAATTGAGGCAATTTAAATTGAGGGAAACTGTGCAGCGGAGAAAGGGTTAAACTCTTCAGCCTCAGTGCTGCTTCTTTGACCCTACCCTTCCTTCCCATGGCTGATTTGACTCATTAAAAGCAACAACAACAACAACAACCTCTAAGAGATCATTGATCTTCTACATCACTACTACATGGAAATGGCAACATCACTCAGATAATTTAAGAACTGGTTCTAATCCTTACACATCTGGAGGGTCAGTGGTGCCATTTGAGGCAAAATTTGCTATAAACAAATATCTATGAATCTAAGTCCACATGCTTCTACTTTGCATGATTTCCCCTGCCAGCATGGTTGCTCCCCTAATCTGGATATATGTAAAAGTCTGGTGGCATGAACACATGTGCATCAGCTTCTGAATCAGCAATGCAGGGATGGGCCACATTCCCATTTGACAGAGCAGCCACGTTCAACAAGAGCATCCGAACGGGGATGGGGATATACATCTTCAGACACACAGCTACAGGGGCAACACAAGCAGAAGGCCACTGACACAGGAAACTCCCCAATGTTTTCTGCTGTTCCATCCCAGCCCTTTTTTAACTCTGAAAAGGAAACTCCAGACCGCATTTCTCTCTTACTGCACCAAGGTGCATTGTACTTTGGAGATTAAACAGTGACGATGATGGGATCAATTACATAAGAATTCAAAGCAGGAAATAAAAGATGTTATGTTAATATTAAGATCATACGTAATCCAAGGGAAATACTAAGGGGATTGGTAAATTAATTGTGTCCATGAACTCTAAACACAGTTTGGGGTGGGGGAGTCCCCCTCAGGATGCTGCAGTTCAGCTGCAAACTACTGGAGTCACTGCTGGAAGGGATCGTTTGAAATGCTGTCCCCTCTTATGCAGAAGGTCAGACCAAGATAATTGGCTCCATCTGGCCTTTACATGTAAGTGCTCAGCAATTACAGTCACAGTGACTATATATATATATATATATATATATATATATTGGTCATGGAAATTCTGAAATATTTCCAACTGCAGTGCACTGAACACAAGGCTTTTCAGAAATGGATTTATTTAGGAAATGGTTCCCCCCCCCCCCATTTCTATTTATTAATCCCATTCCAGAAAGAGCTTTGCCAACCAGTCATTATAAATTCAGGGAGAAAATGTGGAAGTGATTGTGAGCAATGTCTTTTTCAGGTGCCTGATCTGCTTTCAATTGAAATCAAAGACAACTAAATGAAATTGAATTAGAAATTTGGAAACCGTTCATGTGTAGCTTTTACGAGTAACTAAATTGCCCAGCTTGAAGTGTGACCGTGTGGGGATATGATGGCACTTTTCAAGTTCCTAAAGGATTGTCACACAGAAGAGAGCCGCAACCTGTTTGTTATCAAGACTGTAGGACACAAAATAATGGGGTTAAATTACAGGAAGGTAGATTTCGGTTGAACCTCAGGAAAAACCTCCTAATGATCAGAGCAGTCAGAGAATGGAACCAACCTCCTTGCTCTTCAATTCAAGCAAAGAATGGACAGCCATCGATCAGGGATGCTTTAAACTGGATTTCTGCACTGAGCAGGGGGGCTGGGCCCAATGGCTAAAGGCCCCCTTCCAGCTCTATGATTCTATGGTTCCTGCTTCAGTAGAGGATGGTTATCTATTTGAAGTGATACCCGGTCCAAGTCCAGTTTAAAGAAGGAAGATCAGGGGCCTTGAAGATGCCCATCAACAGTTAGCACCTGAGGTGCTTTCAGATGAGATTTTTATTGCACCATCACCCTGCTCATTCATATAACTATACAAGGAGTTCAGACAACATCCTCTCCCGTTATAACTGCCCAATGTGCGCCATTGCTTCTTCTGCCTTTGATCATTCCACAGAAAATTCAGTTAAGGAGGAAAACATGAACTAGCTGCACAATTGGCAGCCTATCTGGAAGCACCCCTGGGCAGGTCTGTCCACAGTCTTCCCCTGTATGGTGAGATGCATTCTTAGTAAATTTGCACCGCCATGTATGTATTTGCTTTTTCAGATTTTATACCGATATCAGTCCTCTTTTGTGGTGATGCATTTCTTTTGCAGGGGTGGAGGGGGGGGGGGGCAAGTGGCCATCTGATTTATAACTTATGATTGGTTGATTGATTGATTGATTTGCAGCCCGCCTGTCTACCAAAAAAATTGCACTCAAGATTTATAGGCACAATTAAAATTGATTAAAATAATAAAACCATACTTTAAAATACAATAAAAAACATAACAATTACAGATTATTATTATTTATTATTATCATTATCATCATCATTATTATTATTATTATTATTATTATTATTATTATTATTTTAAAAAGCACCTAACCCAACAGTCCCACTTACAGGCCAAAGTCCTTCTTGAAGAAAGTACACCCAAACTGCAAGCCAATTATTGGTTGGAACTGAACCACTCAGGCACACCTTTTTTAATTTTTGTGGACATAGAAGTGTCTTTGGAATCTCCTTCTGTGACTGCAGCCTAAAGTGGCGTCAAATCAAGTTTACTTTCAAAACCTAAAGAGATCTGGAACTCCCTCACTAGCAGGCAAGGATCGAGCACTGGAAAAATATTACAGCGGTCCAGGCCAAATTTTTAAAAAGAAACAGTGCAATGTTTATAGGCAGAACCAGCAAAGTATGGAATGCATGTTCTTCAATGCTAACAACTTCATGCAGTCTTCAGGGGAGGCTGGTGGCTCCAATTTTGATGGGCTGGAAATTCCATTCTGGGTTTTAGATACAACCAGCCAGAAGTCTAAAGGAGCTATCCAAGGTGCTGAGGGTAGGGTCCAGCACCTTGGATAGTTCCTTTAGACTTCTGGCTGGTTGTAACTAAAACCCAGAATGGAATCCCTGCCCCACCAAAATGGGAGCCGCCAGCCTCTCCAGGTGTTCTTGCATATACAGATAAGAGAGGAATACCCACGTCTACAGAAACCTGCAAAACCCCAATCTTTCAATAGTGGACATTCTTTGAGGGGTTCAACAGCAACTGATCTTCAACAGCAATTTATTGAATTTCCCTTCAACAGCAATTTGAGCCTTGTCAAGTTACAAGACTTAAGAAATTGAATTAATTCAAAGCTTCTCCCCTTATGAATCATTCCCTATGCAAACCCAGAGGTTCCCCATGCAAAAAAACACAGATTTTTATAAGTGTGCATTTAAACAATACCTTTAAAGGATTTTGAAGGAAACATGTTGGAAAACATTTGTTTTCCATTTTGATCATTTGTTCTTATCTAGTTGTGAGTTAATTAAGGAAAGAGCTTGGGCTGAGCTTTTATAGGTATATCACATATTTTTGTGCACACACGCACACACAGAGAGCAGACATGCATAACTTTCCTCATATACACCTCATCCTTAATTTATTTTCCCTGTTCTTCATCTCAGTAATTAAATTATGCAACTCACTCATGTCTTGGAAAACAGATGGTGAGCAAGATGGCATCCAAAATAAAGAAATATTATAAAACTGTTGCAG
Source organism: Anniella stebbinsi (assembly GCA_029215795.1). Taxonomy (NCBI): domain Eukaryota; kingdom Metazoa; phylum Chordata; class Lepidosauria; order Squamata; family Anniellidae; genus Anniella; species Anniella stebbinsi. The sequence continues at coordinate 57,125,525 of JARDYH010000003.1, forward strand.
GTATATACTGCATCAGCATGCACAGCGCATTTCATTAGGATGTGCACCTAGAAAATTTTATTTATTTATTTATTTATTTATTTATTTTTAAAGGTGAACTTTTATTGAATACTCATTCATAAAGGACATTATTTATATTCATTTATTTATTAAACACTGTAGACACTGATGCCCTACTCCACGTCTCGCTTGCCTGACTGCAGGAGGGCCGTTGCAGTTGGGGGGGGGGGGAGAGATGAGAAGACATTACTCAAGCACCAGCATTAGTGGGGCTTTGTGGTGACACACACCTTACTTATGAGGCAATACTAGCGAGCCCTTGGGGACCCTCCCCCTGGCCTCTTTGAAGCTTGGCTCCTGGCAGAGCAATTCCTTTTTGCTCCTGCTGCCAGGAGCAATGGAGGGGGTGACAACGGGGCAGCTGGAGGGCAGCCAGAGAACTGTTCCTCTGCATCTGGATCCCTATCCAATGCCCTCCTCAAGTCAGCACTTATTTCTTGAGACATTAGGGTATGCCTGGGCACACCCGGCACACACCTTGTGCATGCCTATGATATACTCTGTGTCGATTGCCAATTCAAAATTCTGTTTAATGTGTAGTGTCAGTTGGCACAGCTCAATGACATGGACAAGGTGCTTGGACGGGTTCATGCAGCCACCTCTGTATTGGATCTTTGCCCCTCTTGGCTTATAAAAGCTAGCAGGGATGGAACAGCCGGCTGGGCCAGGGAAGTGATTAATGCCTCTCTATGAGAGGGAGTGGTCCCAGACCATCTGAAAGAGGCAGTAGTGAGACCACTCCTAAAGAAAGCTTCCCTGGACCCAGAAAATCTTAATAACTATAGGCCGGTGGCAAACGTTCCATTCCTGGGCAAGGTCCTGGAGCAGGTGGTTGCTGGTCAGCTCCAGACACTCTTAGATGAGACTGATTATCTGGATTGATTTCAGTCGGGTTTCAGGCCTGGTTTTGGCACGGAAACAGCCTTGGCTGCCCTGTATGATGACCTATGTCGGGAGAGGGACAAGGGGAGTGTGACTCTGTTGATTCTCCTTGATCTCTCAGTGGCTTTCAATACCATCGACCATGGTATCCTTCTGGCACGACTGGCTGAGTTGGGAGTGGGAGGCACTGCATTGCAGTGGTTCCGCTCCTACTTGACAGGTCGGCTCCAGAAGGTGTTGCTTGAGGGACATTGCTCGACCCCGTGGATTCTCCAGTATGGGGTTCCGCAGGGGTCAGTCTAGTCCCCCATGCTGTTCAACATCTACATGAAACTGTTGGGTGTGGTCATCCAGAGTTTTGGAGTGCGTTGTCATCAGTACGCTGATGACACGCACCTCTACTTCTCCTTTTCATCTTCATCAGTTGAGGCTGTGGATGTGTTGAATCGGTCCTGGGCTGTGACAATGGACTGCATGAGAGCTAATAAACTGAAAACCAATCCAGACAAGACTGAGATGCTGTTAGTGGGGGGTTCTTCTGACTGGATGGAGGGTGTTCAACCTGTTCTGGATGGGGTTGCACTCCCGCTGAAGGAGCAGGTTCATAGCTTGGGGGTTCTCCTAGAACCATCTCTGTCATTTGAGGCTTGGGTGGCCTCGGTGGCACGGAGTGCCTTCTACCAACTTTAGTTGGTGGCCCAGCTACGCCCCTGTTTGGACAGGGATAACCTGGCTGCAGTTGTCTATGCTCTGGTAACCTCCAAGTTAGATTACTGCAATGCGCTCTACATGGGGCTGCCTTTGAAGACGGTTCGGAAGCTGCAGCTTGTGCAAAATGCAGCGGCCAGATTGGTAACAGGGACCAGAAGGTTCGAACATATAAGACCAATTCTGGCCTGCTTGCATTGGCTGCCTATATGTTTCCGAGCCTGATTCAAGGTGCTGGTTTTAACCTATAAAGCCTTACACAGTTTGGGACCACAATACCTTTCCCGACACTACGCTCAACATCAAAGGTCCTCCTCTGGATGCCAACTCCAGGGGAAGCTCGGAGGATGGCAACATGGGAGGGGGCCTTCTCTGTGGTGGCCCCCCAATTATGGAATGATCTCCCCAATGAGGCCTGCCTGGCACCAACACTGTTATCTTTTCGGTGCCAGGTCAAAACTTTTCTTTTCTCCGAGGCATTTAAACAGCTTAAGTTGAGGTTTTAACTGACTTTATGGCCAGGCTTAACAGTTTAAAATGTTTTAAATGTCAGCTGTTTTATGTTTATGGTTTTAAATTTTGTATATTGTCTTTTTAGCGTTCAATCTTTAAATTTTTGTAAACCGCCCCGAGAGCTTCAGCTATGGGGCGATATATAAATGTAATAAATTAATCATCATCATCATCATCATCATCATCATCCTTGTGAAGAAGCCCAACAAGGTTTCACCATCTGATCCTAGAATGTGCAGCATAGCTTTTCTGTGCCTGGCACAGAGAAAAATTGGAAAGATATTGCACCAATGAAAGTCTTCCTGAAACAAGACAGTTTCATTTCAGTTATGTCTGTTGGGCTAGCCCATTGATGGTGCCACTTGCCAGCAGTTTTACTATATCCTGTCATCTGTACTTATGGCTGGTCTATGTGAAGCCTTTAACTTTGAGTAATGCTGTGCTGTAATCAGAAAAGAAACTTGTTTGTATGTTTTTTGAATTGAGACTAGATATAAAATAGTAACATCATGAAGCATCAGAAATTGTTATGATGACAACATTAGCTTTACTTAATGGTGTCCGAAGGATCAGTTTTGTCTAGTTTGCACCAGTTTTATTTAATGTGTTTCAAACACTTTGACAAAAAATTGAATCTGACACTCTCTTTTCCACTTCTGTTACAAGGTCAATCAACTGCAAGTAGAATAAACAAGCTGGATAATGCTGAAACATCTTATGAATCCATTAACACCAGACAGAGAATTACCAATAACCAAGTTACAAGCCAGACATAATGGCTTAAACTAAGAAAAGACTAAGCACTCTTAATTCCCACTGACATCAATGTGACAAGAGCCTAACTGGATATTTAAGTACCATTGCTTTTGTGCTAAACATTTTTTTTCACGGTTACACAGAGTGCTTTTAAAAATAACGTGCTAGTCAGTTTAAGACTTGCACATTCTAATTTCAAAAACGGTCACTAAATCTGAACCTTGGCTTGAATAGTAAATTTGCTTTCTTCCCCCACCTTCCCTCAGCCCACCCATCTTCTGGTTTTAGCATCATTACTGTCATGTAATCCCTTCAATACTTTTTCCAGAAATATTGCCTAAGTTCTTACTCATGTCCCTCCCTACATTTGGGTTAATAATAATTCTTCTGTAATAAACTATTCCAGACATCTCTCAGAAAGGAACAAAATGTTTCAATACCCATGAAAGTAAATTCCAGAAAATTAAATCAAATGAAATATTGCTAAATGTAGATCTCCCTGGGATTTTGAGATGCTTGTGTGTACATATGTACTATGGTATAGAACAGGGCATGCTATTTCTTTCAGCCCGAGGGATGAATTCAGTTTTGGAGAAGTTCTTGAGGGCTACATCTGAGTGGTAGGTGTGGCCAGTGGCAAAGGGGGGGGGGGGCAAAATACCAGCATATTTTACTTTAAAGCACTTACTGCCAGTCACTAAGCTTTAGGAGAGACATTTCAACCTGTTAAAATGGTGAAAACCTGCACAAAAACTGGGAAAACACCAAACGATTGAAGGTCCAAGGCATGGGATTTGGCCCTCTGGCAAACTCCAGAGGGCCAGCTTTGGCCCCTGGGTCTGATATTCTGCACCCCTGGTATATGGCATTGACCACCCAGTTCTTTGAACATTCAACGATCTGCACAAGAGACCCATGCAGATGTTCAAAAAGGAACAGAACTTACAGACTCAGTGCTGTATTAAGTCCCTTCCTCTCCCACCCAAATTCGCTTGGAGCTATAATTGGCCAAAGGATATAGCACAATCATTTCAGTTGTCCATCTGTATGTGTCTCTGCGCTGTTCCCTTCAGCCCCCCTACAAGCATAAAGGCCTGTGGTAGTTCAGAGGCTCATGTGTCACAAAAGCACACACTCACAGGCACACAGTGTTGGTGCAGCTTTCTTCTGTATTGTTATGCCACAACCAGATTCATGTGCAAAAAACAGCTCCCCTTCGGAATCATGTCCTGCTCACATTCATGTTTGTAGAGCAGGGAACTACCATGCCCAGTGCCCGCAATAGGTATCCAGCCAAAGAATATCATGTTTTCTACCTGAACTGCAAACACTTCTCTTGTGATCACTGTACATTTGTCTACCATGTTGACACCACCTAGCACCCTCCAATCTAATATGGTTTGGAACATCAATTACATTGGCTTTTTAGCTTGCCTTTCATTTCCTAAATAAAGCAGTTACGATACCCATTGTAAACCTGCATGCAGTTTGCTGTGTTGTCAAATATTTCTTTTTTTATTGATGACTCTTCAGTGTTCCATCCTCTAATGTTTATATTCATCTTATTTTTTAATTAACTTCCGAACAGTGCTTTGTAACACGGCGAATCTGCTTAATTTGGCTGCATTTGTTTCCCTAAGATAACATAACTTTCAGAATACGCTTAATAAATCCAATCAATTTACAGTCCTAGGGTGTATTATTGATGTGCAGATATATGCATTTCATGTTCAAATCCCAGGGGACGGGACCCAGCAATTTTATTTTCCACTTCCCTGTTCATTTGGGTACATGTGCTGACACTATTAACTTTCATAAGGCACAGAAAAAGAGTTGATTTTCTTTCTTAATGTCATAAAACATTAATCTAATAATAATCCCATTTCCTTATATTGTTTGGACATGTTGTTCAGTGCCATCTCTACAGTGCTCACTTCCAATTCTAAATAATTTTGGGGGGGCTCAGTGCCTGATTATGATTCCATAGCTTGCTAGAACTGCTTCAGGGTGCTGCTGGTGAAAAGAAACTACACCGATACAAACGTGATATGCCCACTATTCACTGTCTTGCATGGCTCTGCAGAAACTGGTAGAAAAGCAGCAGGTGGTGGCAGGGCTGTGTAGAGGGGGGGCAGTGGGGCCAGTTGGCCTGGGGCCCACGATTTTGAGGGGGCACTCTGATGAGGAGGCCCCCCTCTAGCTTAAGCTACTGCTTCCATAGCATAAGCGGCCCATTGAGAAGCGAGGAGTCCACCTTGAGGAAACAGCGCAGAAGCCACCCATCATGAAACTCTGAATGTAAAGAAGTGATGTCTTACATCTTAAGAATAAAAGTGCTTCCCATTACCTTTTTTATAAATCGTTCTAGTTCATATATGTATTTAGCACTGAATCAGTGCCACTGATTAAAAAATACTTAATGAGCAGTTTGAAATGGGGTGGGGCCACACGCTTCCCATCTGGCCTGGGCATATTACCAGCTCTGCACGGCCCTGGTGGTGAAAAATTGAGCACCCCTCTGCCCACGGATCTCCAATTCAAACCAGCCCTCCCATCGCCACTTGGCTGCAAAGAAATGTCCAATTACGAGCTAACTGATAACATGAAGGATCAGCCTAATTTTGTTTTTTTATTTATTTATTTCATTTCATTTCTATTTAGCTGAAGCTCTCTGGGCAGTTTATAACAGTTCATAAGATAATAAAATACAGCCTAAACTACAGCATAAAAATAAAAATATACAAAATGTATAACTATTTAGAGAACTAGAAACTCTTTCAATAGAATACTAGATCTGTTTAGATGACTGGCTTCAGTACTATTAAATGCCTGGGAGTAGAGGACAGTCTTAACCTGGTGTCAAAAAGAATGACCGTGTTGGTGCCAGGCGGGCCTGAGCTTTAAAATTATGGTGCTAAGTGGAAAGCACATGCTTTGTATACAGAAGATCCTAGCTTCAATCCCTAGCATCTCTAGATTTGTTGGTTTAAAAAAACGAGGATGACCAGATACAAAAGAGGGCAGGGCTCCTGCAGCTTTAACTGTTGTGATGAAGAGGGAATTTCACCAGGTGCTGCATGCACACAAATGACATCCGCTGAAATTCCCTTTTCAATACAACTGTCAAAGATACAGGAGCCCCTGTCCTCCTTTTCATATGGTGACTCTAAAAAAACAAAATCAGGTGATGTGGGCCACCTCTAACTAAAACCCTTAAGAGCTGCTGCCAGTTAAATGAGGCGATCCTGGCAAGATGGACATATAGTAGGCTGACCATATGAAAAGGAGGACAGGGCTCATGTAACTTTAACAGTTGTAGAGAAAAGGGAATTTCAGCCAGTGTCATTTGTATGCAATTAGTTCCTGGTGAAATTCCCTCTTCATCACAACAGTTAAAGATGCAGGCACTATACTAGAGTGACCATACACAAAAGAAGGCAGGGCCCCTGCAACTTTAACTGTTGTGATGAGGAGGGAATTCCACCAGGAACTAATTGCATACAAATGACACTGGCTGAAATTCCCTTTTCTCTACAACTGTTAAAGTTACACGAGCCCTGTCCTCCTTTTCATATGGTCAGCCTAACATATAGTCTTAACCCGGTATGAAACAGCTTTCTAAGACAGGGGAGGGCAACTGCCAGCCTGTAGACCTAATCCTGCCAGTGGAAGCTGGGCTCCATCAGTGCACCCTTCCCCTCACCAAACCCCACCCCCTGAGGAAGAGGCACGGAGATGAAATCCCATGTTATCTCTGATCTGTGATCAGAGATAACAAGGGGATTGGAGAAGCAACAGCTTCTCCTGGCCTGCATCCTCTCCCCAGTGGCAAAAGGTGTAAGGCAGCCCAGCTGGTTCCTGGCAGCCATGTCAGGAGGATCATCCTTCTAACATGGCTGCTGGGAACTAAAATATTATCAGAGGGTGTGGCCCGCCCTTTGATGTAAGGGGGCATGGCCCTACCTTTCGACATAAGGTAGGAGCATGTCATCCAGCCTGCACATAGCTAGGTGGGGGGGTCATCCAGAACTTCAGCACATTATGGCAGCCCACCCCAACCTAAAATGTAAATACTTAAATCAGGCTCAGCCCTACCATTAGGCAGAGTGAGGCAGTTGCCTGGAGTGCGGGGAATGGTAGCAAATAGTTGGAGGTCTGTGTGTGCTGTTTGGTAGGCTGAGCATATGAAAAGGAGGACAGGGCTCAAGTAACTTTAACAGTTGTAGAGAAAAGGGAATTTCAGCCAATGTCATTTGTACACAATTAGTTCCTGGTGAAATTCCCTCTTCATCACAACAGTTAAAGTTGCAGGCACTATACTAGAGTGACCATATACAAAAGAAGGCAGGGCCCCTACAACTTTAACTGTTGTGATGAGGAGAGAATTCCACCAGGAACTAATTGCATACAAATGACACTGGCTGAAATTCCCTTTTCTCTACAACTGTTAAAGTTACACGAGCCCTGTCCTCCTTTCCATATGGTCAGCCTACCGTTTGGTCTGTCCTGCATTGTCCCATCACCAGCGTTGAAGTTAGATTCAGCTGCCAGTTTCTGTACATGGTATGGGGCAGGCACCATCTTCTCCTCCACCTGAGGCAGAAAAATGACTTGGGCTGACCCTGTAAATAATGGCCGTGATTTCATCTAGTTAACATTTCTTTGCTGCTGATCTGAAATGGGTATGAGCACTGAGGGGACCAAATGTGTACATCATAGCAATTTCTTAAATAACATGAAACTCAAAACTCACAAATTAGGGGACATTCTCACAAAAGAATGGTAACTGGACAACAAATTATGATAGGTACAAAGAAACAGATCAAGGAAAATGATTGTAAGTATATAGGGAAATAGTATTTGCATATTAAATTAAATTGATAGTCAAGTGTGAAAAATATGTAAATGTTCTTTTAAAATACTACTAAGAAAATCCATAATGCACACCTTCTTTCAAATAAATGTAATTCTAATCACACTTTAAAGCAATGGTTTTCAATTTTTCATAGTTAGAATGGAGTTAAACATTTGTCACAGCATTCTTGGTGCAACCAATGTAAAAAGGAAAAAGAAAAGAAAAAATATATTGGTATAAAGGTGTCGTGCTTTTGTTATGAAAAGTATTTAGAATAACATTCCTATAACATTAAGCGCAAAACCTTTTTTCCTACTATTTTTAAATAAGTGACAGCTTCTAATATAAAGGACACCATGGAATCCGTTTCTATGATAAAGATGTATCTTTTGCTATCCCAGTATCTTATATTCATTAAACAAAAAACCTACGGTTTACAAAAACGATGTTAAGGCTCTACAGATTCCAACCAAGCACCAAAAAGCAGGGAAATTGGGAGTTAAGGCTCACAAGCCTTAACGCCACATCCTCCCTAAGGAAGCAGAAAGTGCAAGTGAAATTCTCATTCTCCCAAAGCAGATAAACCATGAGGACAGGGTGGAGAATATGATATGCAGAGGTGACTATGGGGTTGTGGAAAACTGATCACGAACAACTTAGGGCCACCTACTTCTCTTTTTTCTTTAGAGCAGCCCTTCCCCAGCCTGGTGCCCTCCAAAGGTGTTGGACTACAACTCCCATCATTGCAAGTCAGTATGTCCCATGGTCAGGAATGCTGGGACTTGTCATCTCAAAAATCTAGATATGCAATTTGATCTGCAGAGGTGACTGTGGGGTTGTGGGAAATGATGATGAACAACTTAGGACCAGCTACTTCTCATTTCTTAGAGCATCTCCTTATGTTGAGAGTTGCAACCCAACACATCTGACAGGCACCAGGTTGGGGAATGTTGTTCAAGAACAAGGGAAGGCAGAATGTAGATCTCCAGATGTTTTGGAATTCAACTTGTAAAAGCCCCTATCAGCATGAGCAGTTATCAGGAATGCCGCGAATTGATGTCCACATCATCAGGATAGATCTATTTTCTGCCCACATCTGTACTAAAGTATGATGTTTTCCAGCATTAAGATATGTGATCAATCAAGGAACTACAAAAGAGCTGCATCACTTTAAATAAACTGTCAAAACCAAATGAAACAACAATGAATGAATCTTGAATACCTAATCCAGATAGCCCTTCAGACATCAACATTAGTTTTCAACACATGGCATAGGATGTCTGTTTCTTGAATATCAGATAAAGGATTTCTCTTACTTGTTCAGCAGTGTGAGATCAAAGACAGAGCTACCACCTAATACTTTCATGCGTAAGTATTATTTTAAAATTAAGTATGAATTGATTTTTGTCTTCCCCATAACACATAACATGGGAGTTACAGTGTAACACATCTGGAGAACACCAGGCTGGAGAAGGTTGACTCCTATACATATCTTCTCAGAAGCCAGTGCCACTGAATTCACTAGGGCTTTCTCCCAAGAGGTATAGGATTGCAAACTAATCTCATCTGAAAGGTGTTCAAGACAGCTAAACTAAACCTCTTCTGCTCCACTGTTGCTTTGATGAGATGATGTATTGTGCAGGGATTGTGGGGAGTGAACAGTATATTTTTTATAAATACATTTAAGGAAAAAAAGGCACGATATTGACCAAAAGTTGGAAGTGCCTGGCACATGCTCTGGTTCTAGATCTGTAATGAATAGTGCCCCTTTTGTTATCAAGAGTGCTGCTATATGTGAGATGTGTGTGAGAGAAAAGTATTGAGCAGATCCTGTATTTGGTAAGGGTATGGAACAGCATTCCCCATCCTGCTGCCCTCCAGGTGTTTGAGATGACAAGTCCCAGCATTCCTGACCATGGGACATACTGACTTGCAATGATAGGAGTTGTAGTCCAACACCTTTGGAGGACACCAGGTTGGAGAAGGGCTGCTCTAAACAAAAAAAGAGAAGTAGGTGGCCCTAAGTTGTTCGTGATCAGTTTTCCTCAACCCCACAGTCACCTCTGCATATCATATTCTCCACCCTGTCCTCATGGTTTATCTGCTTTGGGAGAATGAGAATTTCACTTGCACTTTCTGCTTCCTTAGGGAGGATGTGGCGTTAAGGCTTGTGAGCCTTAACTCCCAATTTCCCTGCTTTTTGGTGCTTGGTTGGAATCTGTAAAGCCTTAACATTGTTTTTTTAAACCGTAGGTTTTTTGTTTAATGAATTTCATGGCTTTGTGTAACGGATGACTGGATATTATACAGTTGACAACCAAGCCAGTGTCAGCCAGAATGTTATATCATCTTGACATCCAATATAAAATCAAAGCTAGTGTTATGTGTTGAACTCACTTTTAACATTAATAAATCAACCAAAATGCTTGCATCTCCCTCATTTTTAAAGATAAAGAGATGAAACCTGGCATCATGGTAGCTCTTAAGTAGGGATATAGCTATGCCAAGTATGAAGCAGATCCGTTCATGCCTTGATTTTTAGGAATGTTTTAAAGTTCAAACAGAAATCTCTTTGGGGTCCAGGACCTTGAGCAGTACAAGTTTAAAAAATGAAATTAAAGATAAAGAGATGAAACTTGGCACCATGGTAGCTCTGAAGTAGGGATTTAGCCATGCCAAGTTGGAAGCAGATCCGTTCAACCCTTGATTTTTAGAAATGTTTAAAACTTCAATTTAATTTTTTTAATTAACTAAAATTATTACAATTCCATCATTTTTAAAGATAAAGGGATGAAACTTGACAGCATGGTAGCGCTTAAGTAGGGATTGAGTCATGCCAAGTTGGAAGCAGATCTGTTTATGCCTTGAGTTTTAGGAATTTTTAAAACTTCAAACCCAATTCTCCTCTTTGGGATCTGGGGCCTTGAGCAGTACATTAAAAAAAAGAAAGAAAGTAAAGATGAAGAGATGAAACTTGGCACCATGGTACCTCTTAAGTAAGGCTTTAGCCATGCCAAGTTGAAAGCAGATTGGTTCATGCCTTGAATTTTAGAAAAAATTTTGAAGTCAAACTTTAAAAAAAAATATCCTAAAAATCAAGGCACGAACCGATCTGCTTCCAACTTGGCATGGCTCAATTCTAGGGTGACCACTAGGGTGTGGCCTAGTGGTTAAAATGTTGGACTGGGAGCTGGGAGATCTGGGTTCTACTCCCAACTTAGCCATGGAAACCCATTGGGTGACTTTGGGCCAATTGCAGACTCTCAGCCCAACCCATCTCACAGGGTTGCTGTTGTGAGGATAAAATGGAGAGGAGGAGGATTATGTATGCCGCCTTGGGTTTCTTGGCGGAAAAAAGGTGGGATATAAATGCAATAATAAATAATAACAAAAAACTGTCAGGATTTCCCCAGATTTCTCCTGGTTTTTGTTCTATCCTCGGTGTCAGGGGGGATTTTATGCAATAGTCTATAATGACCTGGAATTACACACTTTCCCTTTTAAGGCCACCATTAGCGTGACAGGGGGGAATGGCATGCTTTCTGGAGGTGTGTCATTCTCTCCCACTGCTCCAATCAAGGCCTTAAAAGGGAAAAACATGTCATTCCCAGGCATTATAGAAAAGGGCCTGATTGAAAATCAGCATGGTTTAAATGTATACAATTAGGGAAATGGACTCAGGAATGGAAACTGAAAAATAACAAGTGTAGAAATAATACAAGATTTGAAGATTTAATAGAGTTAAAAGGTAGGAAAGAAGAAAAGAAAATTAAGAAAGGGTTGACTAGTGAGATATATAAATTATTGATAGAGGAGATGTTTCAAAATTCACTTAAAGCAATAAAAAAGGTTTGGGAAGAGGATGTGAATGGAGAAATTAAGGAATACAACTGGGAGAGGTTGTGGAATGCAAGAATGTTAAAATTGTTATCAATCAGAATTAAGGAGAATTTTTATAAGGTATTGTGGAGATGGTATCTAACACCGGTTAGATTTCACCAGATAGATAAAAAAATATCTAAAAATTGTTGGAGGGGATGCCAGGAGGTTGGAACTTATTACCATATGTGGTGGAGCTGTGAATACGTACAAAAATTTTGGAAAAGGGTATTTAAAGAAATAAGTGAAATAATTGGAAGTAAAGTGGAATTAAACCCGAAGCTTGCTCTACTAGCAATATGGGATAGAGGGGAAGAGGACAAAAATAAGAGAGAATTGATAAACAACCTCCTGACACCTGTTAGACTAATGATTGCAAAAAATTGGAAAGGACAAGGAAGCTATACAATAGAAGAATGGTATAAAGAAATATGGGATATGGCTTTGAATGATATGCTGACTTGTAAAATGAAATTAAAGAGGGGAATGTCCGGTAAAAATGATTTTGGGGAAATATGGAGTCCCCTATTGGAATATGTATTAAGATTGGGGAAGGGACAAACACCTTCAAAAGAGTCGATAAATTTCTGGATAGAATAAAAGATTAAGAGAAGGTCTCATGGTGTGGGGGTGCACGGGGGGGATTGTCGTGGATTATGTATGTATTTTATGTTATTATTATGTTGAAATTAATAAAATTATTTCAAAAAAAAAAAAGAAAAGGGCCTGATTGGAGCAGTGGGGTGGGGTGAGAATGACATGCTTTCCCCTCCTCCGCTCCAATTGGGGACTTTAAGGTGGCCCCAGAAAGCCATTTTCCTGCCCTCCCCCACTAGGTGTCCTCTTTTTTGGTTTCCCAAATATGGTCACCCTACTCAGTTCTTGCACAGGCTGCATTTCCATCCCTAGATATTTACTCAAAAGTAAGACCCATTGAATTTCCTTGGTTCTTGAAAAGCAACACACTTGCTTTTAGTCTCAGCATTCTATGTGTGCTATGAATGCCTGCTCTGTCTGTCCCTATAGTTTCCTGCAAGGTCCAGCCAGGAGAAGCCAGTAAATTAAACCCAGGGGTGGAGGGTGGGATTCCCTCAAGTTCCTCTGACAGCAGGTGCTATAGAACATGGACCTTCCAGGAGTGTTGAGGCTGGATTTCTGGCAGACCCAGCCAGGCAACTTTATGGCCTGTTAGTCCCTCCATTTGGTAGCCCGCAGAGCACCTGCCTCATAAGGCAAGTGGCCACATGAGAACTGTTATTATGGCCTGCTACTTTGTTTGTCTTTAGTAGTCTGTGGTCCAGATCTCTTCAGAAGGGGGAATAGTGTTTTGTGGTTGGGGTCAGTCTAAATTATCTCCAGGGGTACCTTACTCAGTGCCTCTGATAGCAAAGAGATTGAGGATTTTCCCCAACTCTGTTACTTTTGAAGTTACTAGGCCTGTTGAAAATAGATTTTATAACATAAGCATGAAAACAGTGAATACCCCTTTTAACTTGTTAAACCAATGAAAACATGCCACACAAGAAGTCTTAAGATATGAATGGTTCATAAAGAAAAGTACATGCAAAAGAACATCAGATGCAGAAGTGAAATCTAAAACATTACTATTAGTAGTAGTAGTAGTATCCTGCGTTTTGCCCAATGCTGGGCCTCAGGGCAGCCTTACAAAACTAAAACATATACAGCTAAAACCTATAAATAGGAATATACTAGGCTGACTATATGAAAAGGAGGACAGGGCTCCTGTAACTTTAACAGTTGTAGAGAAAGGGGGATTTCAGCCAGTGTCATTTGTATGCAATTAGTTCCTGGTGAAATTCCCTCTTCATCACAACAGTTAAAGTTGCAGGGGCCCTGCCTTCTTTTGTATATGGTCACTCTAGTATAGTGCTTGCAACTTTAACTGTTGTGATGAAGAGGGAATTTCACCAGGGACTAATTGCATACAAATGACACTGGCTGAAATTCCCTTTTCTCTACAACTGTTAAAGTTACATGTGCCCTGTCCTCCTTTTCATATGGTCAGCCTAAATATACAAAAGTTAAAAATATAATTAAATACTTTTCAATATTAAAGCATTTAAAACATTTTAAATACATAACAATTTAAAAGTCAAAGGTATAGATAGAGGTCCAGCTTATTTGCCAAAGGCCTGCTGGAACAAAAAAGGGTTTGTCTGCCAGCGTAGACTGCAAGGATTAGAAAGAAAATCCATGTGTGTACACTATGCAAAATAAACGACAGCTCAACTGTTTCTAAACCTTATTAGAAAAACAGGGTGACTAGGCCGAAACCAGCATTGTAGGCCCAGAAGCACTTTGAAAGGTTTCAACATTGTACTTAAAACTTAACACCGGCCCAAACTAATTAAATGAAGTGTTTGAAGCTTTCAACTTATAGCAGTATGGACCAAACTCTTAGAAAAGAGGGAAGGAGCACACTGTATGTGTTTGGGGTGGGGATGTATAGAAAGGGATGTATAGCCACCTATTCCCTGGAGAGATCTGAAGATCAGGTTACCATGGATCCAGAGGAGCCACACCCTGCTTCACCAGGGAGCAAAAGAGCAAACTGGCTTTATGAAGATAGCCCAAAATACTCTCAGAGCCAAAGGAATGCATGTTCCAGAAGAGAAAAGAGAAACTCTTCTTCTTCTTCTTCACTCAAAAGGTCTGTGCTAGAGGCAGCGGCCATTTCACTCACCCACCCCACATTCTAAGGCAGGAGGGAGGGGGAGAGCGACGCTACTGAGCGTGTGTCGCGCTATGAGGGAAGATGGCCACCTCATTGACTTGAATGAGAGGTAAAAATAGTCCTTAAAAATCAACCGAAGGGAATTTTAAAAAAATGAAAAGCTTTCCACCAACTACAATCAAGGAGGAAGAAGACCCCACCACTGGATTAATTAATAAGGCTCTAGAAATTATGCAAATTGTGAGCACAAAAGTCTCAACCCGGAAGTAAATTTTACAAAAGCAGGGAGACAGGTTTGTATTCCTTTTCTACCTTAAACTGCTCTCCTTCCCTCAATCTTTCACCAATCTTCTTGAAATTTTCAGGTACTGTAAAACAAACATTTCTTTCTGGCACCTGTAAATTTCATAAAGGTTGATGAAACATTTTCGATTTTATGGCTGTTAGAATGACCCCTCCCCCAATTATCACTTTAACATGGCGGAATGTGTTTTTTACTGACGGCCCTTAACAATGGAGGCATGGCTGTGCCTCCATTAATTATTCCTTCAGTCTTAAATATTTTAACTTTCAAAATGTACCCATTAAATGTACCCAAAATTGTGATATTTGGAAGAATAACACATCCCATGCTGAGGCAGATGTACTTCTTGAGGTTCAATTATTCTCTATAAATATAGCTCAAGGGGGTATTTCAACAACCTTCAACCATTTTATTTTATTTTTGGTACCTGCTATTATAATAGCATGATCCTTTTTTGTTGTTGTATTCTGTTATCTAGTCTGTAAGGAATACACAAAGAACATAGCTACTTTGTTCTACAAAAAAGTTTTATCTTTGATATTCCTAACATTTTGGTTTCAAATATGCACTCCTGGGCAGATGACTGGACGAAAGACAAACCAATACAATAGAATCAAAGAAATGCAGAGAGTGAAAAAGCTACATTCTTCTCTATAGAAATAGAAACAAAGGCTTACTAGTAGCTTCAGGCCAAGCACTGCTTTTACTCCTGATGTACAATACATTCAACTCTTTCAGAATAGATACACACCAATGAATGCTTGGTCTCGTACCATGAAACTTCTGTCCCCTTCCTTTTATAGGATTCAGATCCTCACAATCCGTTATGAGGTATGTGTGTATACGTGTGTAAAGGAGGACCAGGAGTTCGCTTTCCATATCTAACAAGAGGGTAAATTGCTTTTACTGCATTAAAACAATTATACTAAATTTGTAAACATAGTTAATGTAGCATAGATGGCAGGAAGCATTCTTTAAGAAAAATTATCACCCCCCCACCCAATATGGCTTTTTCATGTTAAAGCCTTCCTCAACCTGGTGCTCTCCAGGTGTGCTGGGCTACAACTCCCATCATCCCCAACCAACAGGTCCAATGCACCTGGCTGGCACCAGCTTGGGGAAGGCTGGCCTCTATTTAGTAATTCTCTCCAGGTATCCTCCATCAGCCACCTTAATTCCATGGTCCCATCCCAACATCTATCCATGGCCCATCCATATAAGCAAACTAGACAGTTGCCTTGGGTGCCTAGTTAAGTGGGGTGCCAAATTGGAGGTGAAAATAGAAATTCATTCCCCCCTCCAATCAGTTTTGTAAGACTTTTCTCAGTTTCTTCTATATTGGATGTGGTGATACTGGCAGTTAAAGCAGAACAGTGCAATGGATGATTTTGGATTCATAATAATAAAAAACGAATTAACATTTTAATGCATTTTATTTGAAATTGGACTGGAATATCATCTAGCTGTTGTATACAAATCTATTCTGAAAATGTTGTGTCTCTATTGTATTTGATCTCAGAAACATTGGTTGGACAGATGAAGCTTGAGGGTGTAGGTGCCGACTGTATGGTTCGCCGGTTCGCTAGTCTAGGAATGCCCTTGTATCCATGTTTGTGAAAACCTCCCATTTCTCCACTTCATTTCTGATCACTTTGATCATTAAGCTGTTTTTTATTTCCCATACATCACAACTGGCACACTCTGAATATAATTCCTAGAAGCAGTATAAGCAGGGTGATCTTTCTCCAGACCCCTCTCCCCTTATCCTGTTGAACAAGGCATGTGTTGTTCCCACTGAATTTAATGCTCCTCAAATAAAACTATTCTAGACTGTCCTCAATCTGGCATCATCCAGATGTGTTGGACTACAACTCCTATTATTCACAATCAGCATGGCTACTGCCCACACTGGGAATTGTAACCCCAAAAAGGTGGGACTACACACATTATTGATGTAACTTTGCCCCACTCATGAGAATGAAGTCTCTGCTGTTTCTCGCATCTGATTCTGCCCTTAAAACCATACATGTATGAACATATAGTTGTGGCTCCTCAAACAATTGGGTATAAACAAAGAATTGCATGTTTATTATATCCAGTCTCTGCAGACTGGAATGTGCATTTGTCTTTTAGAAATGGTAAAATCACCATCTCAACCAGTGGCTTCTCCTCCTCTCACAGCACCTCACAGCGAAACGTTTAGCGAAACTTAGCCAGCACATCATAGAATTTCAGGAAAGGTGTATGTACAGGGTGAAATAATTTTCTACACCAAATTTACAGAATTGAGCAATAAAGAGCAAACAGGATGTAGCTATCTTAATAAAGAAAAATCTAATTGCAACACATGAAAGAGAATTCACATCCTTTAATAAAGCTGAGCATTTGAGCGTTTGCTGAAGCAGAAGTCTTCAAAGTAATGGCAATATAAATATTGAATAAAACAGAAAAATCAGGACAGTTGGTTGTGCCTGAAAGGAGACACAATCACAGCAGGGTATGTTTGAAAAATATGCAACAAAAAGAACTTTTCAAGATACACTAACTTAAATAAATGAGACCATCTTAGCGTTGGAAAACCAAAGATGAGGTTTCAGAAGGAGATGCCTAAGTGATCGAGTCACTGTGCTGGAATAATGGGCAATGGACAATCCAGCAACACTATTTAGGCATGTTGTGATTGTCCTCACATCTCGTGGCAAACATCATGATTTTTCTCTTCTAAGGGTTCAAAATTGTTTGGTAAACAAGACAAAATAACTGTTCTGCAATTCATATTATTCCCCCATCTTCTGAACTTGGTGCAGTCATAAAGATAGGACAAGGAAGACAGTCTTCTTCTAAAGATGCAACCCATATTTACACTGCGTATTTAAAAGTGGGCTGTCATGGATCTCAATTAGAGTTGGGCAAACCTGATTCTGGCCCATTCATTTGTGGTGCAGGCACACAGGGTGGCTCATACAAAATTAGGCAGAGGCACTTTCTGTGAATTTAGCTCCACTCATGAAAAGTGCCTCTGCCCCATTTTTAGGGATCCACCCTTCCCCCTACAGCATAGCTATCCCATTTAGCAGGGTCCCCCAACCATCTGTGTAGCATTGGTGGGGGTGGAGAGGCTGCCATGGGGAAGAGGAGGCAGGAAGCTCACACAGCACATAGCTGAACTACAGAATTCACTACCGTGACATAGTGATGGCCACCAATTTTGATTACTTTAAAGGGGGGTATATAAATTAATAGAGAATAAGGCTTATCAATGGCTACTAGTTCTGATGGCTACCTTTGATACCAGAGGCAGTATGCCTAGGTACATTGGTTATGTTGGGCTGTTGCACTCATGTCCTGTTTATGACTTCCCCATGGACAGCTGATTGGCCACTGTGTGAAAAGAATGTTGTGAACAGATGGACTCTGGTTCTTATCCAGCATGGCTCTTTGTATGTTCTTATGGGAAGTTCTGCTCCCATCAACCCAGTTGCATGTGGCTATTTGAATTCAACTCAAAAATTTATTCCATTTCATCTGCCATTTTTAAAAATCCCATATATTTAATACATTGAAAAATGTGTATCTTCACTCAAAGTGTGTATTTAAATGAATGTTCAGATTCTTTTTAAATACTTAGAAATTGTGTTGCAACTAGTGTAGTACAAAATCTGGTGGATGGCTAAGTTCCTATCTACAAATTAGTCCAAGAGGTGTTGATCAGGTCATGTTGTATAGTAATAAACAAAGATGCAATTCCTCAAGCATCCTTGATCCCAACCATTCAAACAGCACTCCATAATCAGCCAGTTCTCCCAATGACCTGGTTCGCACGTCATGGAAACAATTTATGTTTAACCCATGAATTGCCAGGGATGAGCAGAGCAGGCAAGCCATTTCCAATTTCAATTAACAATAGAATTACCCAATTGATAGAACTGCCGCCATGAAGTGCAAACCAGGTCAACGAGTGCTTGGTAAGAAAAAGTGTTGATTCCCTACTCCCTCTTCCAGTGAGGGAAGTCCAGAGAAGTGTTGACAGTGAACATTAACTAGGTTTCATGAAAAATATGGGAAAACAAAAACCAAAGTATCACACACACACACACACACACACACCCTATGGTGGTAAAATATAATATATTCCAAGGCTATGTGCTGCCCCTTAATAGATACTCCAAAACCTGTGTGGCCCACCTAACCTTGCCTAACAGACACATATCATGTTTAAACAAGTTGTGGAGGGGTTGTAGCAGTGCCAGTGTTGTATGAAAGATTCTCATTTCCTCTAGCTTGGCTCAGTGCTAGATTTAAACTTTGTGGGGTGGGGGAGAATAGGGAAACCAGGGAAGAATATGATTTGTCATCTAGATAAATTTACCAGTGCTTGGCATGTTAATGATTTGATTCTGCTCAGCAAAGTCTCTTCAGTCTCTTACATTTTCTTTCCAATCATTCACTCTGTTGAAAGGCAAATGTGTTATTTACCTTCTTAGGCCTGATTTACTTTCACAGAGTCGCTACAAGCCACAGGTCTGAGTTTAGAGGTGCACTGAAATCATTCATTGAACTTGTCACAGCATTATCCCAACACCACCTCCACAAAGAAAAATGAGAAAGGAAGAAAGAAAGTTTGTTTTTGTTTTTGTGGAACATCTCAAATATTTTCATCCACAATAGGATAAACGAGTTCGCCATTATTTCAAATGGCAAAATGGTTGGAAGTGGCAATTTTCTCTGATCTGCAGACTCTGAACAATGCAAAGCCCTGGAATGTTTTGCTTGGTTACCAAGGTAACAGAACTGCAGCATATGGAACAGAGGGCTTGTTGGCAACATAGTGCAGCTGTCTAAAAAAGATGTACTTGGCTGATCAATACAGCTTCACACAGTGATTTCAAAGGGATGCTGGTTTCTCTTAGGTACCTTAAAAGAAAATCACACCTTATATTTATGACATATTTCTATAACCATTCTCCCATATCTGGTAAAAAAAACACTCCCCTCTCCCATCATGTGGCATATTGTTATGGCACTGGGAGGGAGCACTTTGCTTCAATTCCATACCACATGGAAAAATGGAGGCACATGGACCATCTACTCCAGAGATAAACTGGAGTAACCAAATAAATTTTACAGACCTCTCAATCCCTGGAAAATTAATTTGAACTTGAACGGGCCCAGATAATGCCGTTAAGAGCATACCACATAGCAATGGCACAATTTCCACATGCCACAGCATGGAGTCCTCTCAAGGCCAGACCTAGATCCATTTTAGACTGGATTTGGACTATGGTCAGTTCTGAAATAATTTAAACATTTAGAAAACTCCCCAAACCTAGGTTTAAGGATTTCACTGCAATCTCTAGTGCTTCCTGAACAGTAATTGGTCTCCACTGCAAGCCTTTGCAGGTATATGCATGAACAAACCCTTAGAGCTGGAAATCAATGCCGCTCCTGCAGTTAATATTCTGGTACACAATCTGGTGCTTCTGTCAAAATAGTGAGAACTTCAATGCTTGTTCTTTTAAAAATTGTATCCCTCATGGTTATGAGAAAAAAAAGGTTTAAGAAGTTGAAACCACTTCTGTTCAGGCAGCTCATAATGCAGGATACTGTCAGCTATTTCACACCAATGTGTTACCAGAATTCATATAAATCCACACAGAAGTATTATCACACTACAACCAAACTGATTCAATTAAATGGATATGAGCTAACTTAAAAGGTACAACCCACCCTGTCTGATATAAATGGCAAAACATTTATTTGAAGAAAACTGATTAAACCCATATCATTTATTTCAGCCTCAGAATTTGGTTTCTCTGATTGATGAATTTCTGATAGCCTATGGTGAGGATACTGAGTTTCAGCAGACCATGGACACAATAACCCAGAGAAAACTAAGCATGCTTATTGATCAATCAAAGGGAATTGGGTGCTTAACGATGTGCTTAGGTTACACTAATTTCAATGGGATATAGACATGGGAGCACCAATATCTGTTGTGTGGGGCAGAGGGAGATATGGCGATAGCAGGGCGAAATGCCGTTACAGGGGAAGGAGAGATGGATAACTAACACCCATCTTACCTTCTGGTCGCCCTGCTACTCCGGGGATCTTGGGGAACGATCCAGGCCACCCACAGAACCTTTCCTTGCTCCTATGCAATGCCAGGTCGGTTAAAAACAAAACAAACATAATCTATGACCTCCTCACAGAAGAGGAGGCCGACCTGGCATGTTTCACAGAGACCTGGCTGGGAGATGACAGTGGCCCGACATGGGCTCAGGCTCTCCCAGCTGGGTACTGTGTTAGTGAGCAGGTGAGGGAAAGTGGGCAGGGGGGGGTGGAGTAGCTGTGGTCTACAAAAACCATCTTAACCTGACCAGACATCCTGTTCGGGAACTGAATCATATTGAATGTGTGTACCTAAGTCTGAAGGCCAGGGATAGACTAGGGATTCTGTTAGTGTACTGGCCACCCCGCTGCCTATCAGACTCCCTGGCCGAGCTCATGGAACCGGTCTCGGAGCTGGTGTTGGATTCGCCTAGGCTTTTGGTCCTGAGCGACTTCAACATTCCATTCGAGGCCGGATTGTCAGGTGGAGCTCGGGAGTTCACAGCATCCATGACAAACATGGGCCTATCCCAATTGGTCTCTGGACCCACACATTCAGCAGGGCACACCTTCAATGCTGTTTTCAGTTCCAAACAGACAGATCTGTGGGCAGAGGTACTGAATACCTCCGAATTGTCATGGACAGACCATTTTCTGGTCAGGGCTAGTATCACGGCTACCACCCACCCCTGCAGGGGTGGCGGACCTATTAAGATGGTCAGCCCTCGAAGGCTGATGGATCCTTCTGGATTCCAAAAAGCCTTGGAGGGTTCTATAGCTGGTATTGTCGAAGATCCTGTAGAAGCCCTGGTCAATAGATGGAATCAAGACCTAACTAGGGCTATCGACACGATCGCCCCCAAACGTCCTCTCCGGCCCGCTTCTAATAGGGTGCCCTGGTATACGGAAGACCTCAGGGAGTTGAAGCGGAAAGGACGACGACTGGAGCGCCGATGGCGGAAAACTCGACTTATATCCGACAAGACACAACATAGAGAACATCTTCGTTCCTATGGGGTGGCAATACGTGCAGCGAAGAAAGCTTTCTTCTCTGCGCGCATTGCGTCTGCGAATCCACGTCCAGCGGAACTGTTCAGGGTGGTGAGGGGTCTAACCCAGGCATCTTCTCCCCTGAATCCGATTTTAGAGCCTTCGGTAGTTCGCTGTGATGCCTTTAACGATCATTTCTCAGATAAAATCTCTCGGATAAGAGCCAACTTAGATGCCATTGTTATAGCAGAGGCCGACAGTGGAGTGTCCAGCGACTCCGCGAGTAGGATTACACTTGATCAGTTTCAGTTGGTGAGTACCGAGGATGTGGACAAGGTACTTGGATGTGTGAGGAGGACGACTTGCCCTCTCGATCCCTGCCCTTCTTGGCTGGTCATCCAGGGAGGAGATGCAGTTAGATCACATTTACAACATATCATTAATGCATCTTCAGGGAGAGGAGTTTTCCATCATGTTTAAAAGAGGCGGTGGTAAGGCCGCTTCTAAAAAAGCCCTCCCTGGATCCCCTGGACTTTAATAACTACAGGCCAGTATCAAATCTTTCATTTTTGGGCAAGGTGATCGAGAGGGCAGTTGCCTTCCAACTCCAGGCAGTCTTAGATGACACTGATTTTCTAGACCCATTTCACACCAGCTTCAGGGCAAGATACGGAGTTGAGACTGCTTTGGTCGCCTTAGTGGATGATCTACGCCTTAGTATTGACAGGGAGAGTGTGTCCCTGTTGGTACTCCTGGACCTCTCAGCGGCTTTCGATACCATTGACCATGGTATCCTTCTGGAGCGCCTGGGGGAATTGGGAATCGGGGGCACTGTGCTTCAGTGATTCCGATCATATCTCTCGGGCAGGTTCCAGATGGTGATGCTTGGGGATAGCTGCTCTTCAAAAAAGGAGTTGCTATGTGGTGTACCACAAGGTGCCATCCTTTCCCCAATGCTGTTTAACATTTACATGAAACCGCTGGGAGAGATCATCCGGAGGCATGGGGCGGGGTGCTATCAATAGGCTGATGACACCCAAATATATTTCTCTATGCCTTCAACAACATCGTCAGCTAAGGATAGTTTGTCTCCTCTGAATGAATGCTTGGAGGCAGTAATGGGCTGGATGAGGAAAAACAAATTGAAGCTGAATCCAGACAAGATGGAGGTGCTCGCTGTCAAAGGCCCCAACCTGGGTCTGGAGGTGTGTCAACCAGTTCTGGATGGGGTTACACACACACCCCCCTGAAAGATTGTGTTTGCAGCTTGGGGGTACTCCTGGATCCGTCGCTCCAAATGACAGCTCAGATAGATGCGACGGCCAGGAGTGCCTACTATCTGCTTCGGCTGATACACCAGCTGCGCCCCTTCCTAGAGTTGGAAGTCCTAAAGATGGTAGTGCACATGCTGGTAACTTCGAGGCTTGACTTCTGCAATGCGCTGTACATAGGGCTACCTTTGTGCCTAGTCCGGAAACTTCAACTTGTTCAAAATATGGCAGCCAGGTTGGTCACCGGTACACCTAGGGGTGATCACATTACACCAGTTTTAAAATCGCTTCATTGGCTGCCAATCAGTTTCCGGGCGAAGTATAAAGTGTTGGTTATTACCTTTAAAGCCCTACATGGTTTGGGTCCAGGTTACCTGCGGGATCGCCTTCTCCCGTACAATCCACCCCACACACTTAGGTCCTCTGGGAAGAACTTACTCAAGTCAGCCAGAACTAGGCTGATGAGTATTACCCAGAGGACCTTCTCTTCCATCGCTCCCAGACTATGGAATGGTCTGCCGGAGGAGATTAGACAAATTAGCAGTCTTCATGAATTTAAGAGAGTCATGAAGACTGCTCTCTTCCGGCAGGCCTATCCAGATGAATTTTAAGATGTTTTTAATTATGTGTTTTTTCTTGTTTTTAAAATTTAACTGTTTGTGATTTTTGTGTTTTATATTGTTGTTGTTCCGCGCCTCGATCTGGAGGGAGAGGCGGGTTATAAATAATAATAATAATAATAATAATAATAATGATAATGATAATAATAATAATAATAATAATTGTTATTATTATTATTCCAGATTGGCCCTACTATTGCTTCTAGATTTATTTATTTTTAAAATGCCACAATGATATGGGGAAGTAAATAAGCTTCATTAGGCTAAGTTTTCCTGCTCTTAACAAACATAGGTTGCCCTGGGACTGGAGAGCTGAAGGGCCACACATTTTGCCCTCATCTGTCAGCTTGGGGACCAAGCATCACTAGGAGGCTGCACCATCTTTTTCCCAGGAAGAACTGCATGGCAAGGGGGAGACCAACCTGCCTGCCTATATTGGCTAGAGAAGGTGCAGCTGCCAGAAACTTGTCTCATCCTTCTCTTCAAAAAGGAAGGTGGGATGGCAATAGGTGGGCCTTCCCTGTGTGCAGAGCACCATATGTAAGAGGGGGGAGCATCCTTGGAATTCAGTCACTAAGGATGCAATCTGATGCAAGTCTACACAGAAAAATGTCCTACAACTCCCAATATTCCCCAGCCAGCCATTACTGACCAAAGGAAACAGTGCAAAAGGCCTGACTCATGCTGGCTGGGGATTGCTGGGAGTTGTAGTACTTTTTTCTTTCTAAATAATTTTGTGCCTAGATTTAAAATTTCAATCACAACATGGCACTGTTGAGTACAATCACACCCTACTTTGTCCTTGATTTGGAAAGTCAACCACACTCACAAGAATACACGCACCAATAAAAAACCAACTACTTTTTAATAATACAGAAATACAGTCTATGAGAAAGGAAATAATAAATAAATACTATATAATAATGTTAAGAAAGATCGTTTTGCTAAGATGAAATCAACCACACTTTTTTTTCTTTTTTTTTAGAAACTGTCGTTCAGTCCATCAGAGACCAGGAGAGAAGAGCCATCATTCAGGTATTATTAATGCAGTACAGCCAGTTTGGTGCAGCTTAGGATCATTTGGTGGAATAGACATGTTTGCTTTCATAGTGGCAGAAGCAGCTAGTTAACATTTCACAGCGTGGTCACCTTAGATTAATCGTCAGGATGCACCAAAGAAGTGCTTGTCAATTGCATTCAGCACTTCCGACTCTCCGAAATCTCTCAACTTCCCTGTGAGGGACTCTTCCGTTTAGGAGTGCTTCCGCTTCTTTATTGCTTCTGCTTTGACGGCCAAGCTCTTTGCGCATATGGTCAGAACCACAATTAGGACTCCAACCAGGAACGTAACCATTGGCCAAAGGAAGCAGTGCAAAAAGACAGACTCATCGTGCGTGCGTCGTAACAGTACGTCATCCGGTCTGGAGCAAGAAAGGCAACAGAATTAGAGGGGAAAGAAAAGGGAGAGGAGGGGTAGGGAGAAAACACAAAGGTATTCTGTTAATAGAAGGCAATCGATACAAAAGCCATACGTGGCATATTGGTCCATGACATTGCAAGAAACAATCAAGCGTCGTCTTTCATTTCATCCACCATGCGGATTTGCTCACAGAAGCATAATAGAGCATAATATGCTCATAATGCATTAAGTCAGTATTTTGGTCCAGAATCTCGCAAAGGAAACCCTCATGATGACACTGCTCAGTTGTTTTGTCTGTTTTGCCCAATATCCTTAAACCACCCACAGATAAAGGTGTCAGGAAGTGCCCTGGGTGGGCCACAGCTTGAACCAATTAGCACTCGTTGAGTGCTGTGCAAACATGTCCTGCCATCCCATTCACTTCCATGGAGGTGGCTGTTTAACACAGTGTCGCTTCTTCTATTGAAGGAATTGGGAAGCCATTGGAAGCAGAGGAGCTCTGTATGAGAAATGGAGCACTTGCTCCCACAGCAAATGACTGAACCAGTTTATACAAATATTGTTCTTCAACAGCTGCTAGTTCTCCATCACCAGCACGGCCTATTGTTGCTGCAATCCTCCCAATGACAGAGATGTAGATCCTGCTAAAAGAAAGGTCCTGTGTAACCTGAGGACTAATAAACAACAGACAGGAGCCCGATGTTGAAACATGCAGTGCAATCCTGTATATGTCAGTTCAAAATCCCCACTGAGTCCAATGGGACTTAGGGTGCTTCCAGACAAAGCTTTTATTGTGCAATCACCTTGCCTCATTCATGGAATTTTACTGGGAGTCCGGGTGTCATCTTCCATTTGTAACCCTCCTGTTTTCCCACTACGTCTTCCATCTTTTTTCTTACCACACAAAAGCTGTTAAGAATGGAAAGGTGAAATACAAAACTGCATAACACCCATGTATTAGTACACTAGAAGCCATACATCTAGACACGCTTTTACACTCTGGTGTGTATAGGATTGCAGGCTCAAACACTAGCTCAAGTAAAAGCCAAGGTATCACAGTCCCAATTTTGGATTAACTCCATCAGGACTTTCTGCTTTTAACTGGTTATGAGTGGAGCACGGATAATTTAGAACTACGATTTGGAGCACTGTCAAGGTGGAAATGATTTTCTGAATCTGACAATATGCCCAGGCCTATTTTAAAATCAGAGATTTTTTTTAAAAGAAATGATTGGCCAAGACCATTCCCTCATCTTAACTTTCCTTTTAACTTTAGAATTTCTGGTTCTCAGTGTTTTATTTTGTTGACTTACAGATTTGCAAATATGAAGTTTGTTCAAGAATTTCTTTTTTTAATTAAGATGTTTAGAATGCAGTTCAAGTAAAAAAATAAAATAAAAGGTGGGCAGGGGGTGAAAGTTGATTCCACTAAAAGCTATTAAACAAGTTCTTCAAATTACCACCATGATGGATGAGAGCATTTACTGGAAATAAACATTCAACGAAAATGAAAGCGTTTCCCACTTTCGAGAATGTGTCATAGAGATGGCACATGGCTACTTACAACTGCATAGCATTTTCAGAGCTCAGATTTTGGAATACTCCAAAAAGTAAGTCATTTAAATAATGAAATAACTCAATGATAAACTATGCAAAGTGGGAAAAGAGCAAAATCAATTCTGAATGCATAATTCAAGATTTGGGATAACAACTGCTGTCCATGGATTTCACCGCTCATAGTTTGGGGCCTGAAAAAAAAACCTAGTCGCCATCTTGCTGAGGGAACCAAGGGAGATGTTGACGCAGATCTGTGCCAAAGCAAGACCAGCTGCTCCTGCCCCATTGACAGTGATCGGGTTCAGATGACATGGTAGTTAAGCATTTTGAGCTAAACATTATGGCTGAGGACCCCAAGTCAACAGAGCTGCTTCAGCTGCCATCTTCTCCCTCCCTTACTACCACTGGGTAAACTCTTGAGCAAGGAGTGTGTGGCACCCATCAGCCTCCCCTTTGTACTAGTGCCCCTGCTGTTGCCAGGTAACCCCCCTTCGTAAAAGATGGGGAATTTAGCTGCAGCAGGCAAAGGGCATCAGCCCAGTGTGCCTGCCAGGGCAAATGCCCCTGTATGCCAGGTGCTGACATCGATCTCTGGACTGACGTGACTTTCCCCCAGATCACCTACACCTTTATTCAGTTTGCAGATCTCTACTGAGTGCTAATTACTGCCCTTTTTCTTTCAGCATGTCCATCACAAGACTAAACTAGCGCCTGTTCACTTTCTCAACTCTGCAATGCAAAAGAGATGCATTTACATTGCAGAGGGATTGTCTTGCACAGGATGGTCTTCTCACCATGGGCTCCCTTGTCTCAATTTGGATCAAGCGGTTGGTGTTCACTCCAAAGAGCAGAGATCCAACTAAGCTGACAGATGTTCTATTCTATAAAACATAGGAGTCCTATTACAGGAGTTCCTTTTTGCTCCAGCAAGTAATTATTCCAAGATGGATGACCCCGGGGTGCAACCCAGTGCATCACAGATGGTTGTTATGTATGACATGCTTTCATTTACTAAACCCTAAACAAATATTTGTGTATAGCATTTGATCCTGGCACAGGATAAAGGAGGGCAAAACTCACGTATGATACAGCTGCCAAGTCACAATGGAAAACAAACACTGGACTTATTTTAGCACAACGGGTGAAAAGATATACCCTTCCAAAAACTACACTACTAATTAGCTGTGGATTTTTTTAAAAAAAAAAAGGAGTGGGGGTAAAGTCAACACCTGTCAAATGGCTTTCCTTGAGCAAACAGGATCTCATTCTTCACCAAGAGAACACAATGGAATGACACTCATTCATGATCAATTAACTTAACACAGCAATGAGGTGTTATTCCAGTAGGCCAGCCCACGCTACAGACCTCTGATCCAGGGACTATCGTCTATCAATCACTCCTAGGTACCTGCTGCTCCAGACAGCGGTTCAAGGACTAGAAGCATATTTTTCTGCGCAACCTGCCCTCTTCACTAATGGTAAAGCTCTCTGATTCAGATGGTATTGCTTGGCATGGGTTTCCCATGTGCTCAAGAGTGTGCAAGACATTACGGAGAAAACTCAAACAGTCATGTAACACTGGAGTGTGGAACAGCTGCCTTGCATAACTTTGAAAAGTTTTCATTATGAGTGAAACTGTGGGAACTATATATATATATATATATATATATATATATATATATTACACACACACACACACACACACACACACACCACCACCACCACCACCAAACAATTACAATATAGCAAGGCCACCAGGGGCCGGTTGAATGGCTTTCCAATCCCAATGCTATACAGTCTAAATAGAAAGCACAAGAAATAATGATGCCTCCTTCAGCCTTTGCAGTGCTGTTCCCCCCATTAACCAACGTGCCCAGGTAATAACAGTCTTATCAGCCCGGCCTACACACTGAACCTTGCAAATCCCATTCCTGTCTTTAGCATGAAAGGCAGTTGGTTCTGCAGTGGCAGTTTTGTATGGGTCTCTGCTCAACTGCTTGCTAATGCATTTTGGGAGATGAACCTCCTTCTCCCTAACTTTTTTTACAAGCTGCTGCATGCTCAGTAAAGGGAAACATGGCTAAAGGCAAAATGGTAAAATGCCAAGTTTGTGTTGGCCAATAAAATTCAGTTCATTAATATAAAATACAAGCGTTTCAAGAGAAAACAAACCTGAAGAGCTGTGCGATCAATTACACAGCACTGCTGATCGTGAAGGTAATTAAGGCTGGTGCAGTGAGTCAGCACAACTTACAGGTGTAGGGTGCCTGCTTTCCCGGTCTTATCTTTCAGCATTATATTCCTGTCTATTGTTGGTCGTGGGAGATGGGCATCAACTGAAGGGGCTCTAGACATTCCCAGACTCATTTTTCCTCTTGGGAAATGGACAGACGAACACTGCATTGCATTGTATAGTGAAACAGAATTCCACTCAAGAACATCATCCAAGTGCCAAGTACGAGCTACAAGAACAAATAGGGGAAATGCACATAGCCCAGCTTTTGGTGTCACGATATCAGGTCATTTGGGGAGGAAGTTTTCATATTTATCTGTTTATTTAACATATTATCTGTCCTAAGCTTTTGGGAAGGAATGGGATGGGGTGCTTTACAAATCTAATAAACAGAGAAACAAGCAAATAAAATAGAACTCTTCTCCAAACTAATTGGTGAGCACTGTTCTTTAAAATAACTTGAGGAAATCCTGGCTTTCTAACCTTCACATACATGTGTAGTTTCTTCTGCTGTCTTTTTTCCTTTAGGAGCAGCTATTAGTAAGGGATCATTCCTGTCTTTCCTATATTTCACAATAACGGCTGCATAGCCAATCCACCCAGCCCAGCCTCAGCAGCAGATCTGACCTACAAGAAGAAGAAGAAAAGCCTTTCTCCCACATAGACAAGACCCCTCACAACAGGCTCCTCCTGTAGTGGATCACTCCAAAGAGACAGCCTTGCTCAAGATGGACTCTACACTCATGCCAACAAGTAACCTGCACACCATGGTCAATGTTGACCCAGGTTGCTGAAAGCACTAATAGGAGATATAGATAGCATAGTATCCTTAGGCTCAAGACTGACCCTGCCGACTAAGACTGGTCAGCTGTTCCTCTTGGGCAGGAAGGACTATAAGATGGCTTTCTGTTCCTTTAACATTGTTTTTCATTATTATTTTAGCATTACTAGAAGCCGACAAAAAGGGCAACGTTTTTAACTGAAAGGCCATGAGCCAATCTGAGCTGTAGAAGATATATATATATATATATATATATCTTCTATATATATATATATATATATATATTAAAAATTAATTGGTTTATTAGTCAGGGAGACCCCACGTCTGTGCAAACTCCAGCCAGAATGGCTTCCTAAGAAAAATCGTTCTATTTAGAACTGAGTTCTGCTTTCACTACACCTTCTCCAGAGAATTTGTTTCCATTGAAGAAAGGACGTACGTGAAGTTGTAGATGTACAAAGATTCTTACCTAAGGTGTTGATTGAAGTAACATGTAAAAGGTTGAGAGCCAACTTCATCCTCCCAATAAACCTGCCAGTGTGTTACAATGTCAGAGTTCTTCTCGTTCTCTCTTTCACAGGGAGGGATATATGAACACTGTTGAAATAAATGGTCATTAAAATAGCATCATTTTTAGCATGCAATAAAATCGAGTATTCTTTCGATTTGGACTGCCCTCAACAGTTTTCATAATTAAAATTAAAGCATATGTTTCCTAGCTGGGCAAAGAGACAAGAGGGAGGTTTAACTGAATACTGTCACTATTGCTATTACTGCTGAGCAATCGTCACTGAATACTAAAAAGCTCTTATCTAAGAGAGGTTCCCCCCACCACCACACGTCTAACCTCTAATTTTAGACAGTTACATAAAATGGGTATAGCATAAGAGAATGAAAGCTCAATCCTATGCATTTTTAGACAGAAAAAGGCCTATAACTCCCAGCATGTCCCAGCCATGGCTGAGGCATGCTGGGAGTTGTAGATATTTTTTTCTGTCTAAACGTGCATAGGATTGTGCCCTAAATCTGCTAAGAGCATAAGAATTCTATTGATTGATTGCATTTTTATACCGCCCTATAGCCGAAGCTCTTTGGGCGGTTCACAAAAATTAAAACCATAAAATCATTTAAAGATATATAAAACAAACCACAATCTAAAAGCACAAAATAACACACAATATAGAAAACACAACCAGGATAAAACCAAGCAGCAGAGATTAATACAGATCAAAATACAAATTTAAAACAGCAAGGGTTAAAATTGAGTTAATTTAGTTGTTAAAATGCTGGAAGAATAAAAAGGTTTTCACCTGGCGACAAAAGGAGTGCAAAGTAGGCACCAGGCAAACCTCTCTGGGGAGGTCATTCCACCGCTGGGGTGCCACAGCGGAGAAAGCCCTCCTCCTAGTGGCCACCTGCCTCACTTCCTTTGGCAGGGGCTCATGGAGAAGGACCCCTGTAGATGATCTTAGGGTCCGGGCAGGTACATATGGGAGGAGGCGTTCCTTTAAGGACCCCTGTAGATGATCTTAGGGTCCGGGCAGGTACATATGGGAGGAGGCGTTCCTTTAGATAGCCTGGCCCCAAGCTGTTTAGGGCTTTAAATGTTAGTACCAGCACTTCGAATTGGGCCCAGACCTGGACCGGCAGCCAGTGAAGCTGGAAAAGGACTGGCGTAATGTGATCTCATTGGCCAGTCCCTGTTAGCAAACGTGCTTTCCTGTTTTGTACCAGCTGAAGTTTCCGGACCGTTTTCAAAGGCAGCCCCACGTATAACACATTGCAGTAATCCAAATGAGAGGTTATGAGAGCATGGATAACTGTGGCTAGGCTATCTCTGTCCAGATATACCATCAGCCTAAGCTTATAAAAGGTGCTCTTTGCCACCAAGTTCACCTGTGCCTCAAGTAACAGTTCTGGATCCAAGAGCACCCCCAAACTACAGACCCTTTAGGGGGAGTACAACCCCCTCCAGAACAGGGTGAACATCACCTAGCCGGACAGACGAACCACCCGCTAACAGTACCTCCGTCTTGTCTGGATTGAGTCTCAGTTTGTTAGCCCTCATCCAGTCCATTACTGTGCCCAGGCACTGATTCAGAACAGCCACTGCCTCACCTGGGTTTGATGAAAAGGAGAAGGCCTCCTGGATCAGACCAAAGGTCTATCTTGTTTAGTATTCTGTTTCCTAGAATGGCCAACCACATGCCCCAATGGGGAAGCCCACAAGCAGGACACAAAGGCAACAATCCTCCCTAAATCCTGCTCCCCTATAATTGGCATTCAGGAACATGCTGCCTCTTGATTCTAAAGGTAGTAAATAGCCATCATGATTAGTAGCCACTAACAGCCTTATCTTCCATGTTATTTGCCATGTTAAAATATGGAAGATTAGTTGCCATTTTATTTCTTATCAAAATCAAACACTTTAAAAGTGGAAACTTGATACCGAGAAAATTTATGTGCGAAATCCAATGGTCTGCTTATGCAATGCTACAACTTAATGAGCGATATGATGAAGCTAGTCACTGGCACAGAATGGACATTATGGTCATTACCCGATTCAGAGACAATGAAGAATCAATAACAACAAGATTATAAAGTATCCCGTTCTCTTACTGCTCATCTTAAGTACACCTTTCAATTCACTGTTAATTATAAATATTAAGGATTGTTTGGCTGAGCTAACCAACTTGCCCAGAGCACCAGAAAAATACAGCTGAAAGAATAGGGATAGTACAGGCTCCACAAGCCCTATTCACGAGTTATCAAAACTGTAAAATTCATCATGCGAGCAGACTCCACCAAGCAGCCCCATCCCCAATGTGACGCATGTTACATAGTCCCATCCCTAACATCCACACATAGTGCAAACATCTGCAAAGATGGAGCCTATGCACGAAGCCCTCCATGTCAGACAAAACATTAGTAATGCAGAGTTCTGGCTTCCATGGAGACCCCCTCTTTACAGACATTTGTATGGGATGCACAGATGTTGGGATGTGACTACACAATGGCTGAATTTGGACAACCCGATAGTGAATGGTGGGATAATAATCAACTTTACAGTTGTTCATCTAGGGGGTTCTCCCCACACAACATGGTAATAAATAATCAACTGTGGTGTGGATTAGGATCAGCGCTGAGTTGACTATGGCAGCATTCGGACAACATGATAGTCAACACAACTGACGATTGTTTTCCCCCCCACATGTCGTCCAAATTCAGCCAATGTGTTTCATGTCGGACCTGAGGCTACTTGGCCCCATTCCCCATGAGTGTCGCAATTTTTTTCTCAGAAAAAAATAGGCTACAGTTGAAACTGATATTATAAGAATGCCTTGGCATACAACTGTACAACACAGACTTTACCCAGTCCAGCTTAAAGAATTTTTACTAATTCAAAAATAGTCACACTAGTATAGTTAATATTTAGATACAATCTCACTCACAAATTGATACAAATGATGCAAAATAATTGAGTATTTAAAGTACAATGAGACTATAGAAATTATTTTTTCAAAATACGTTGAGAATTCTTCAAAATACAATAAGAATATAACAATTCCTTTTGGTTACAATGACATATATTTAACATAATATAGGGGTGTGCAATGGATCAGGTCTAATCCACGATCCAGACCTAATCCAGCCGGGATCAGATAAAATTATCCGATCCCGATCCCCTGCCCCTGAATCGGCCGATCCAATCCAATCCAAAAAGGACCCAATCCGGATCGGATTGGACCCCCTCCCCCCCTCTCACTCCTCCTTACCTGCCGGGGCTGTCCACTGTCATCCGCTGACGCCCGCAGGCGCCAGCGGACGGCCCCGGCAGGTAAGGAGGATCATGAGGGGGGGCTTACCTGCCGAGCCCATCCGCTTCTATCCACTGCCGCAGGTGGCAGCAGATGGAAGCGGATGGGCCTGGCAGGTAAGGAGGAGCACGGGGGGGAGGGGGCCCCTACTTACCTGCCAGGATGGCCGTTTCCCTCAGGTGCTCGAATCTACTGAGAGGTAGGCTTCGCGGCCTAGTTCTCAGTAGAGCGCCATCACCTGGCACTCTACTGAGAACTAGGCCGCGAAGCCTACTTCTCAGTAGATTCAAGCACCTGAGGGAAGTGGACGCCCCGGCAGGTAAGGAGCGTGAGGGGGGGACAGGGAGGGGGGAGTTAGGCCCCCGCTCACCCCCCCCCCGCCGCCATTTTCCCCATAGACTTGCATTGGGGGAAAGCTTGCTTTCCCCCAATGCAAGCCTATGGCGAAAATAGCAGCCGATCCGAAAATCGGACCTCCAATTTTCGGGTCGGGATCGGATCGGATCCAATCCAATCCGAGGGACCTCCAATTTTGTCCTGGCCGATCCAGGACAATCTTGGAGGTCCCGATTCGGGTCCTGATCCGATCTGTGGGGGTCCGTGCACATCCCTAACATAATACTTTGAGAATTCTTCCAAATGCAAAGAGGATATGGCAATTCCTTTTGGTTACAATGACTTTTTAATGAGAGTCCGGATACCTCCTCGTTTCATATTGGTGTCAGACTTCATCAGAATAATAATATAGTGATTTCACCTCACTACACTGCTGTCATAAGGGTGTTGGTTTGAACATGCCAATTCTTTAATCTCCTAAGGCTAACCAACGCATTCCTTTGTCCCCGACTATAAGATTAGCAAACTAACAATGTGTTGGTTGGCCTTAGGAAATGAAAGAATTGGCATGTTCAAACCAACACCCTTATGACAGCAGCGCTAGTGAGGTGAAATCACTATATTATTATTCTGATGAAGTCTGACATCAGTACGAAACGAGGAGGTATCCGGACTCTCGTTAAAAAGTCATTGTAACCAAAAGGAATTGTCATATCCTCTTTGCATTTGGAAGAATTCTCAATGTATTATGTTAAATATATTTCAATGTAACCAAAAGAAATTGTTATATTCTCATTGTATTTTGAAGAATTCTCAACGTATTTTGAAAAATAATTTCTATAGTCTCATTGTACTTTAAATACTCGATTATTTTGCAATTTTTTTCTCACCACATTCTCGAATGCCCTTTTCACCCCACTAAGGTCAATGCAGAGCTCTGCATTTTATCTCTGGGCAGCCCTATTTGAGTTTTAACATGCGAATAGGGCTGCACAGAGATAGAATGCAGAGCTCTGTGTTGGCCTTAGTGAGCTGAAAAGGGCATTCAAGAATGTGGTGAGAGGTTTCCATCCTTCCTGTAGAGCTGGGCGTTGAACCTTGTTCAGCCCTGAGGGCCAAATTCCATTTTCGGAGATGCTCTCAGGGTCTGCCTAAGTCTAGTGAGCAGGGCCAAAGGCAAAAGGCGCAGACCAAAAATGCCAGTATATTACAGCTTGAGGCCCAATCTTTGCATGTTTAGACAGAAACTCCCAGCGATGCTAGCTGGGGGTTGCTGGGAATTATAAGACTTTTTAATGTCTAAAATTGCATAGCATTGCACCCTAAAATGCTTACTGCCAACAACGAAGTCTTAGGAGAGTCATTTCAACCTTTTAGACTGGGGGTGGGGACTGCACAAAAGCCGGGATGCCAGCAAACAAATGGTGGCTGGGGAAATGGGCCCTGGCGGGAACCCCAGAGGACTGGATCATGGCATGAGATTCTGCAGCCCTGCCATAGAGGAAAATTCCCATCGGTCCAGGGAGGCTGGGACAGAAGCTTCTTAACAGAATACAAAGAACTGCAAACAAAAAAGAAAACTATATGTCCTATTCCTTCCCAGAGGGCAGTGGGTTAGAATTCTTTCTGCCCCATCACAATATCCCTGGCGCTCTCTCCTATATGTAGAGTACTAGCCATGTATTCCAAAGGGGTGATTTCCAGCCCCAAGAGCTGAGTTCATCCAAACCTATGAAGTGGCTTTATGCCAGGCCTATCTGGCTCAACATTCTCTACTTTGACTGGCAGCCTTTTCCCAGCCCCCAAACCTGAGATCTTTCTAACTGAAGATGATGGTGACAGGGCCTGTGACCTTCTGCATGTGGAACACACACTCTGTCACTGAGCTATGGCCACCTATCCTTTCCCCTCCTCAGGCCAGGCACAACAAATAACCTGCAGCTTGCCAGAGAGAATCAGGTGAGCATAGCCACCAAGGGTGCTGAATTGGGCCCTTGCAGTAGCAAGAAAGGCACACGGTTCCATTTTTGAACTTGGACTTTACAAGGACACTTCGCAAGGCCCCTAAACTGTCAATCTCTGACACAGACATAAACCGCTACTCAAGCAACTAAGGTAAGTTCACAATGGTGTATTTTAATTAATTTCTCTTCAAAACAAGACCCACAAAGCAGATGGGCTGTGGACGCTCTAATCCTATTGATTTTTTTCCAATTCATTTTTTGGGGGATTTATTCTGCCCTACCTGGCATAATCCTTTAAGAACCCAAACAAAATGAGGCTTGCACCGATGTATCCCAATTTTATGTACTCAGCAATCACAATTTGGTGGAGAGCTTTGTGTTCCGAGTCTGCGTTACTTGCTCCATACAAGAACAAACTGACTGGGAGTTATGAATCTAAATCAGACTGTGATACTAAAGAAACTGGAAAATATTTTTACAGCTCCAAGTAGTGTTTTGGGAAGATTTCAAATGGCAGCTAATTTGGTTTTGTTGTGTAGGAAGCTTTAATGAGTCCAAAGTACATTTTTTCCATATCATTGGCTTAGCAGATGGTAGATAATCCCACTGAATAGTAGAACCGGGAGGAGGGGAAGGAGGAGAGACTTCAGGAAACTTTAACCTGGCCAAAAAATACCTCAACAATAATTAATCCATTGCCTTTGTTCAACCATATCTAGTTGAACAACATACTAGATGATTAATTACATATCTAGAGAGTGAGGTGCTGACTGACAAGTGCATGGTCATTGCACATGCAAACACAGATCTAATACTGAAGATGGAGCCTTCTTATCACTCAATGCCAATATCAACTGAAACGTAATGGTTTTCAAAGGAGACAGCTCATGCAGTTGGGTGCAAGTCTTCAAGTGTCAAGTAATGAAGTGGTGAAAAATAAAATTATGTATGTTCATAAGTGAAATTGCCAATGGAATCCAGTTAGGTACCTCTGTTGTGCAACCTCCATTTGGTATCATGGGAGAGATCCACTCAAAACCCCCTGAAATTGACAAAGGATATACAGCAGAAATACCTATTGAGTTGCATCACATAATTACAATCCCATTATTTTACTCAGGAGTTTTTGGTGAGGGACTTTCTCAAAAGCATTTTGGATATCCAAGGATATCATGTTTACCCCTATTCGTCTACAAAAGACGTGCGGGCTAAAGTATCCAAAGGCTGTAGACTATACTCTTAGGCAGTAGCGAGGTTTTATTTAGTTGCAAATAAATATGTTCCAAATTGTTATAGCAACCAATTGATATACACTCTTGTTCAGGAGATGCATGACAATTCAGGAATCCACAAATTATGTCTGGCTTAATAGCCAAAAATTATTTCTAAATTCTAATAGCTAACATGAATATACTAGGAAGGCCACTGAACACACACAGAATGCCTTTCCCTTTCTACCCAGCAAATGGCAGCCTGCCCCTGCCACAAAATTACGGAAACTGGTTACTGACACAGGTAGCATTGTTCCCCGTAAGCCTACAGGTCTCTTTCTGAAAATTAAACATTGTCCCCACTTTCCAAGCAAGTCACAGTACAGCATATGTTTTCAAAATGAGGATTAAATAAACCAGTAGGCAGTCTTTCCCTCTCTCTCTTAAAGAAATCCACTCCAATTTTTCCTTCCTTCGCTGTAGAAGCTTCCCTTCACAACCCTGTCTTTTTTTTTGTCTCTTAATCAACATCTGGAGGACAAAAGAAGGGAACTTTGAAATTGTCCACTTAGTCAATTTAAAAAGCAAATCTTCCTTCTTCTTGAAGAAAAAACCAACCTGCAGTTGGAATGAAATGGTACAGTTGCTTGTTGACTGGGAGATATCTTGAAGGAATATATTATCATGGTGAGAAATGGAGGCTGGGGTTTCAAAGGTTCTTTAGCTATCTGAGTTCCAGGAGGAATATCATGTTGGGGGAGGGAGAGACTATTTGGGGAAGCACAGCTTTGCATATGGAGAGGGAGAGGAACTGAGAGCTTCAGAGAGCAACTGAAAATGGTGTGACTATGCTTCACCCCCTCAGCCGAAGATCTGCTGTATTCTGAGAAAAAGAAGGGAATAAGGAAGAAATCTTTGCAGGTGCCATTCAGAACTAGACAACACAGAAGTCCTATGCAGGCATTTAGCTTGCACATGTGAGGGCTAAATGTGCAGTCAGGGAAAGGACACACATGCAAGTCCCACCCCT
Organism: Anniella stebbinsi; assembly: GCA_029215795.1. Lineage (NCBI taxonomy): Eukaryota > Metazoa > Chordata > Lepidosauria > Squamata > Anniellidae > Anniella > Anniella stebbinsi. The sequence goes on from JARDYH010000003.1 coordinate 57,163,516, forward strand.
AACGTCCACACACACACCCAACCTCTGCATGTTTAGCATTAAGTCTGCAGGGTGGGGTGCTCAGCTGAACATATTTACAAATCTCCCCATGTTATGGTGTAAAGAGAACGAGAATGTGTGGCCTCGCATGAGCAGGCTGAACATCTGCTTAGGACTGGACTCTCCCAAAAATCTACTCCAGGTTTTTCTGGCTGCCTAATTTAATTTCTGTAAAGCAACCACCCTCCCTGCGCATCCTTGCTGGCCATGACAAAAGATTTACTCGCCCCTGACCCATTGGTGAGTGGATTTGTTGAGAACTGCATGATATACAAAATGAGAAATGTAATTTAAATCAACCCACCCTGATACATTTTATGTTCTAAGCAGCTTTTAAAGACATTTAAGGTTTTGACAAATACACCCACATATACAAAACATTTTATAAGAGGAAACAATTCTTTTAAGTCTATGATAACCTATCAATGCATACATGTTGCTGCTTTCAGAAGGGACTTATTATGCTGAACCAAAGCACCTTTGGAGATTTGAGGTACCTATTCATTTATTTTAGATTTAGCAAAATAATCAAAGCTTTTCTCCTCCAATCAATTCTTCCAGCTTTAGTCTAATTAAATTATCCCCAGAGAAACTGACTTACCTCAACCAATATATCCTCTATTCTGTACTTAGTCTCATCCAATTAATTAGAACAGCACAAGCCAATGGCATGAATGTTTCTGCTAATAAATTTGAAACGTTTAGTAGCTTATACTAAACAGCTATTTTCAAGTTCACCCGTACGAAGTGCTCAGCCTTGGTTATGCACAACTGCCACACATGTAGCATCAATAAAATATTATGGCACAACCTTCTTTCCGCTAATGTCCTGTACAGCTCAGAGTCAATTCACACGACTATGATCGCTAAGATCATCGGAGGAGGTCTTGCTGGTTTTAACTCATACTGCCATCTGCTGGCAATTTGGAAGTGGGCCTTCCCTGTGATGGCGGCCACCTTAAGGAATGCCCTCCCTCCTGGTATTCAGGAGGCGCCAACTGTTAAAGACCCATCCCTTCACCCAAGCCTTCCCTGGGTAATTGTACTGCAAAATGAATCAAGCATTCTACAATCCCTCCTGTAATGCAAGAAAAACCGAAGGAAATCTGGAGATCCTGCTGCCGAAAGGCAACACTACCCACTGGAAACTAGTTAAACGCATCACATCCAGAGCACAAAAGAGACATTTCCTCTCTAGAGATAGGCCAAAACTTTGTTACAACTAAAATATTGAAATCTTGGACCTTCCAAATGCCTCAGTCAGCTAACTACCGTATTTCATTGAATCTAAGACGCCATCGAATCTAAGTCACACCTTAATTTCAGGGCCACCAATAGGTAAAAAGCTTTGGGTCGATTCTAAGACGCACCCTGTTTTCAGACGTGTTTATATTTTTAAAAAGTGCATCTTAGAATCGAAGAAATATGGTAGGTGGTAGCAGGGCCCAGGCGAGGGAGGAGTGGCGGCAGCGGCAGTGAGGAGGAAGAAGCGGGAAGGTGAGGGAAGGGAAGGGCACGCAGAGCTGGGTGGAGGCAGCAGCTACGAGGGCCCGCATACACCCCCCCCGCCAGCGACCCAGCCTCCCCACTCACCTCCATTGCCGCCCTGGTCCTCGCTGCCAGCGCTGCTTGCAGCGGCCTCCCAGGAGCAGGTAGTCTTCGACGCGCCCTCCCTGCTCCACAAGCCGCTTAGGAATGCTGCACCCCACCCAGTATTTATCAAACCTAGGAGGCTCTGCTTGTGCCTTTTCTGCAGCCCCCGCCCTTTCATCCCTGCCAGTCCAGGGAGGGAGGAGGGAGGAGGGAGGGTTGTAAAAAGCTAGCGATTGGCTTTTGTTTACAACCCTCCCTGCTCCCTCCCCAGGACCAGCAGGAGCAGGGAGGGCGCGTCGAGGACTACCTACCCCTACTTTGGAGTAATGCCACGATTTCAGGCTGGGGAGCCCGCTGCAAGCGGTGCTGGCAGCGAGGACCTTGGAGGCAATGGAGGTGAGTGGGGAGGCTGAGTCGCTGGTGGGGGTGGCGCATGCAGGCCCTAGCTGCCACGGCCGCTGCCTCCACCCGGCTCTGCACGCCCTTCCCTTCCCTTCCTGCTTGTCGCTTCTTCCTCCTCCCTCGCCTGGGCCCCGCTGGACTCACTCTTTCTCTCTCACCCCTTCCTGGGATTCAGCGGCAGCAGCAGGGAAGGTCTGGAAATGCAGCATTTCTATGAAGTAGGCCGCGATCCCGCGCGCTGGCGGCGAGAACTGGGGCGCAAGGGAGGTGAGTGGGGAGGCCGAGTTGCTGGGGGGGCATGCAGAGCCCCTTTGTGAAGGCTCTATAGGTGGGTGGGTGTAGATTCAAACCCATTCCAGCGCTGGAGAAAACTGGTGAATCTCAGACGCCATCGATTCTAAGACGCACTCCGTTTTTACAGAGGTAAATATGGGGGGGAAGTGCGTCTTAGAATTGAGGAAATACGGTATAGAGATGGGACCAATCAACTCCGCTATCGTTGGTACTGAAAATACAATGGCCATGAACTAAGAAAGATGAAATAGCTCTAGTGCAGTAACATAAAGCAGTACCTACCTAGGGACAAACGAATTTTAAATGGGACCAAAAACCAACATGACAAGAAGATTCCTAGATTTAGCTTTTCTTCTGAGCAGCCACCCTTTACATTCAACAACTGCACTAGATCTCACTGTGTTCCTTCTATGAAATTATGCCTGCTTCTCTCACCCCCAACCTCCACCCACCCACTGTAGCAAATATAATAGAGACACAGATAAATAGCTTCAGTCAAATTTAGTCTTTGGTGCATTGTTCTAACATGACATCAAAATATGCTCTTCTCAATTGCTTCCTCTGGGCTGACATTCTGTTGTTTGATGACTGAAATAATAAAAATGTAATGCTTCTATAACGCTTCAGAAGTTTCAGTGCTCTGGAAGAAAACGCTAAACAACCCTCACAACACCCTTGTGAGTTAATTAAAAGCTACTGTGGCCATTGAACAGACAGAAAGAGACTGGAACATGGCATCTTAAGACAGTGCACTAATAAAATGACTGTTACATGGAGATGCTCAAAGCCACATACTCCCAACATTTGGATAGATACTCAAAAGAGTCCTTATAGGTTACTTTATCCATATTATGATAGAACAGAAAGCCCTAATACGTTTTATTTCCTGTAGTGCATTGAATATTTTTGGAAGGGTTTTAGATAGCACTCTCAATTGTAGCATTCACCAGTTGAGTATCTCCCAAAGGAGATTCACCCAGTGCCAATATTGTTGGTGCCCAAAATCCATGCCTGAAGACGATAACTGACTAGATAAGGACAAATAAACTGGAACTTAAACAAGATAAGATGGAGGTACTGCCTGGTTAAGCGGTGTTCAACTTGTTTTTGAGAGGGTTGATTCTCCCTAAAGTATCAGGTTTGAATCTGGGCGTGCTCTTACATCCAGTATTATCACTGAAGGCACAGCGGACTCAGTGGCACAGAGCTCCTTTTATCAACTTAGGCTGATATACCAACTATGACCCTATCAGGGCAAAAATAGCCAAACTACAGTTATCCACACCCTGGTAAACTCTTGTTAGGATTACTGCAATGCCTTCTACGTGAGGCTGCCTTTGAAAACAGTTCAGAAACTTCACCTAGGGCGTTCTCAGACAAGCATTTTATTGCACACTTGTTGCTGAGCTCTCACGGATTTTCGCGGGTCCCTCTCACGTCGTCGTCTGCGTCCCGTGCGCCTCCCAGCCCTTCTAGCCTTCTTCGCATGACAAAAAAACGCCCAATAAGAACGACTTATTTTTTGAGATGGAACTTGCCACTATCTCCTGCTGTGTGCAGGAGAAGCAGCGCGATCAAAACAGCCCACTGAATGGGCCAAGTGCACAATGTTTATTTCCTCTTTTGAAAGAGGAAGCAATGAGGGCCAAACACGTGGATGGAGAAGTGACGGTAAGGAAACACAATTTCCCCCCGTGTGATAAAGCTCCTAGTTCTATATAGGCAGAGAGATTGTTAACAGGGGCTGGCTGATTTGATCATATTATGCCATTGCTTTGTGGCCTCCACTGGTTTCTGGGCCCAATTCAAACTACCGGTATTAACTTCTAAAGGCCGAAATGGCTTGGGGTCAGGTTCCTTGAAGGACTCCCATATATACCTGCCTGGATACTACGATCATCTTCAGAGGCCCTTCTCCACGTGCCCCTGCCAAATGAAGGGAGGCGGGAAGCCACTTTTTAGTTCTGGCATCCTGGTTGTGGAATATTCCACCCCACCCCAAGAGCCTCACCTGGTGCCTATGTATGTAGTGGTCTTTTCAGTGCCAGATGAAGACCTTTTTATTCTCCCAGGGTTTTTAGCCCTTCATAAAAAAAAAAGTTAGTATATTAAAATCTTTGCACTGTGGCTGGGTTTTACTTTGGTTTTTATTCTACTTTTTTCTGTTTTAAAACTTCTTAATGTTTTTATATTACACTTTGTTCTGTTATTGTATGTTATGGTTTTACATCTTGTTTTGTGAACCGCACAGAGAATGTCAGCTAATGGGCAGTATAGAAACGTGCCAAATCAAAGACCTTCTGCTTTTTCATTCTGCTCTTTACAGATTGTTGTTTTATTATGTATTTACTGTTTTAGATATATTTTTTTATCCAAACCGCACTGGAAATATCTACTGAAAGGTGGGATACTAATTCATTACATTAAAAAAAAAGAATAAAATTGCTTACATAAATAACACACTTCTCAGATGCTGTTAGAGTGGGGTCCCCTAATCTGCAGGCCTGCCTGTACAAAGAAAGCCTGAAATATACTGTTATGCAAGGATTACCACTTCCACCGACCGATACAGATAAAAGGCAGAGTAATCCTATAGTTTCCATGAGAGGATCCCAGGAACCATAGTCTATAACAGATTTCCCCTGCTGAGGCCGTATGCCCTGCTACACCCTCAGGAAGGAAAAGCCAAATGCGGATCCCACCCCCTCTCCAATCCCTTTAGCTGCCATGGTAAGTTCTGCAACAGCTTCTCTTCCAAGATCACTGCTGCAATTTCAAAAGAGGTTTGGGTTGGATGTATGGGGGGGGGGGCTGCTGGTGGCTGGGGTGGGAAATGCACGATCCACAAGACTCCCTGTTCCCAGACATGCCCCCAGGTAAGCCAGCTAGTTGGATGGGCTCAAGAATAGTTGAGATGAGGAACAGGCGCCATTTTCGCCTCCATCATTCCTCCTGCCTTGCCTGGGAGGGCATAGGATAGAAAAGGGGCTCTGCTCTTGGAGCCCTCCATCTATAGAGCACTTAGGAATGCCATCTTATTTGCTTAAAGTTTCCTTAAATTCTTAGCCTGCAAAGAATTTTCCAGTGCAGAAGCAAGTTTTCATACGCACATAATAAATGTGGATGCTGATGTGTATCCAGATGTTGACCACCTCTGCACTGTGATGCATCACAGCCTCCATAAAAAGGCTGGCTGTGTCTTATGTCTGCAACTAGAGTGGGATTGGGGTCATTGTGTCTCCTTGATTTCAGTGTAAGTAGTCCAAATAAGTGTGTTGAAGATTACAGCCTTTATTTAGGAACATACACGATCTATTCAAAACCCCTTTCATTCATAGTAGGAGCAAGTAAATTGGAAAATTCTATTTTAATTACTCTCTTTTCTGATCCTGGATCAGCATGACCTATCATAGCAGCCGTGATGAAAAATTAATACTACACAAAGCAATCTGAGTTAGTGCTTTATCCATTTTAAACAGCATGCAAGCGAACACACACGCATTCAGATTAATAGCAATGTTCAGAAGATAGTTTTCCATGCCTGAGTAATGGGGTCTATCTCCAAAGTAAATATTATGGTGCCTCCAATTTTGCCTAGAGTTATTAACTCTTAACTACAGCACAAATACAAATTCTATTAATGTTCATTTAATTTAAATCACAACTTTGCTGAAGCTTACCTGTGTTTGTATTGCAAACAGATAAAAGAAAGCACAATATCTATGGCTCTCTTGTGTCCTGAACCTGATCTGCAAGCATTCCCAGATATTTTATTGTAGCTAGAAATGCAATCCATTTATCCTTGTATTGAGAACGATTCAAGTATGCAAAAAACAGAAGCTCAATGCAATATTTTCACCTAAGCCTGCAAAGCCATTTTACTATGGCCAGTATTCAATCTTCTTAGAGTAGACCCACCGAAATGAATGGGATGTAAGTTAGACTATTACTGGATACCACCCAGTGGGTTCAACCCATAATGTGCAAGTCATTCAGGGTACAATCCTATAAATGGTTAGACATAAAGAAAGCCCTAAAACTCCCAGCATTCCCCAGCCAGCTGGCTGGGAAATGCTGGGAGTTTTAAGACTTTTTCTGTCTAAACATGCAAGTAAATCCCATTGAATTCAATGGAGATTACCTCTGAGTAGAAATATATAAGATCACACTATTAATATAGTAGAAACAGCATCTGAGCTAGGCTGGCCCTGTGCCTTCTTTTACAAGGGGTGATCCTCTATTTGAAGGGCTGACAGAGGATTGTCCTCAATTTTGAAAGCTTCCTCTATTTGAAGGGCTGCTCAGCCCAAGCCCAGTAGAAAGATGAAGAACCATCAGAAGGAAGTGCTGGACCTTGAAGATGCCCAACAACAGCACCTGGACAGCAGACTGACCAAGGCACACAGGTCATCTGGTCACCCCACTGTGGTAAGATGCAGGATATTTCTATTAAAATTATAATTCCCTCCCTAAATTTTAAATACATATAAATTAGCATATGCAAATCTTACACAAATTACCACATTCTTTTTTGATGGTACAGTTCATCTTTTTTGGCAATTTATTAGCGGCCTCCCAAATCTGAGACTTTCAGTTAAAAAGATGACTTAGTCTTGCTAACCGTAAATGTGCCAAGTCATAAGGCAACATGGTTTGAGCAGATGACTCCCAATCAAAAGGCACAGTGCAGCATCTTTCCCTGCTTCATGGATTTTTCCTGGTAAGAAAAAAACAAACATGGCAGAAACGTGGGAAAACACGAAAGGGTTACAGATGAAGATAAAAACATCTGAACTCCCTTTAAAATGAAGAAGGGGGTGCATAATAAAAGCTTCACCTGGAAGCACTCTTGTGTGGACACAAGAGGTTTATGACCTCTTCACCCTAGTTGATTCTGCACAATGCCGCTGTCCCAGGCTTTTCAGACCTCTCAGCCTTGCTTGCTCTACTTTCCCTCCACTCTAGTCCTCACCACTTGCCTCTTCCATTCTGTGTAGCCAATATGGAGAGAAGCAAATTTTGGTTGCTAAGCAACCATAGGACACAAACCTCAGTTACATGGAAGCTTATGCCTTGCTTGTTTTTTCCTCCCCCTCAACCAAAAGATGCTTCTTTTTCTCTTCATACCTCAACCAGCGAAATGACAAAGAAATAAAACAGTTGCAACAATTATGGGTGGAGAGTGCTTGAAGAAAGAGAACAATAGACTGATGAGAGAAACTGGTGAACCACAATCCAGACAACAATAATTAAAAAAAACAGGTGGGGGGACAACTATCATTAAAGAAACATCAGAATGACAGTGTTACACAGCCCGATGAAAGTACCTAAATAGCTGGACTCTTCCAACTGGAAAGGTCTAAAAAAAAGCTTGCTGCTGCCAAAATAAAAAAGAATGAGCATTAGCAATAAATAGAGATGCAAATTAATCATGGACATAGAAGTTAAATGCACGGAAGAGAGTGATCAGGCTGGCTCTCTCTACCCACCCGCTTCCGCTCTTCTAAACAACCCAGCTCCCGTTATTTATGTCATCTGAACCTGGATCTCTAGGCTGTTGAGTAGGAAATAACGCAGCATTTTAACCCACAGTTTGTCCCTGTGTTTGCCGGTAGACAAAAAGTTTCCAAGAGTGGAGAAAAGGAGACTTTATTCTCTCAAAATCCACTACCACTAAAGGACCAAGTCAACCTCTCTGATACAAAAAACTGTTCTCTCATGGGCAATGAAAAGGTCAGCAGGTGGCTGGCCCCTCCCCTCCCCCTCTCAGAGACCGAGTCTGCAGGATCAGCCGGGGGGGGGGGGGGGGAGCCACTGTTGCTTCTTCCCTTTCCCCTGCATGTGACACTCACGTGCCCACCACTGCCTTACTACCCACAACGTGGCACGGGTTTCCATGTTGTGTGAACCCATTGCAGCGTGCATGGTGGCAGGTAGTTTCCAAACCACTCCACAACTCTACGACAAGCCATGGTTGTGGGTTGGTTAAGAAACCACCCCTGCCACACACTGCGTGAGGTTCGGATGACACAACAACCTGTGCCATGTTGAGGGTAATTAAGCAAACGTCAGGTGGGTGAGCGGCACATGCAGGGGCGGGGGAAGAAACCACAGTGGCTATTTCCCCCCTGCTGATCGTGTGAACCCAGCCAATGCCTGAAAGAAGGAAGGAGGGAGGCGTAGAAACAAACAGAGTCAACTAAGCTGAATTGTTTTCTGCTTAATTTCCTGGCAAATGCTAGTTGCTTTTCATCATTTTGACTGTCTGGGTTCTAAGCTTCCCTCGTCTGCATATGTAGCATGCGGAAGAACAGCCCTTTCTCCTGTGTAAAACAATGTGGTGGAAAATGGCATGTCTCCAGCCATCATCAGTGGGAGGGCCAGCCCCATCGCGGCCTCAGTGCCGGTCTTAGACCTTCCTTTTGCACCTGAAGCAACAAGGTAGAATGGCATCCCGTCCTCTACCTGTGACTAGCACTCACCTTTAAAGTTACAGGCAAAGATAGAGATGGAAAAACCTAAAAGCCCAAAGGTCCAGCTAGTCCAGCGTCCTGCTTGCCACAGCAGCCAACAAGGTGCCTATGGGAAGCCCGCAACCAGGACACGAGTGCAACAGGCCTCTCCCGCTGTTGCTCCACAGCAACTAGCATTCAGTGGCTGGAGGAAGGAAGCTGACGTCTCATCTGGAAACTTCTGCCCAGAGCTTCATGTTGCTTCATGGTAAAGCCAGCTAAGTCAGGGGCATCTCCACAGGGTGAACGTGGCCCACAGCATCTTTGCATTCCAGTTCAATCCCCGGCATCTCCAGATAGAGCTGGGAAAATTCTGCTGCCAGTCGACCATACTAGGCTAGATGGAGCAATAGTCAGACTCACTCTAAGGTCCCCTCTACAAGGATTCGCTTTTGCGCCTGGTTAGGCGATTATGCGCATAATCGCAGAAGCGCATTTACGCCTAATACCTCTGCACAAGAGGCGGCGAAGCACATTAAGGGATGACCAAAATGCGCTTTACAAGTCGTTAATGCGCATAAGCGCTTGTTCACATAGTCAAAATGCGCTTTAACGGACAGAGCAAAATAAAACTCGCTGTTTAACACACATTCGATAATGCGCATAATCAGAGAGATAACGCGCCTCTACGCCCGATTTGCGCTCCGTTCTTGTAGAGGTAAATTTTTTTAAGCGCCTTGAAAGAGCTTTAAACCTCTCTTGTAGAGGCAGCCTAAGTCAGCTTCCTATGCTCCTATGACCCCTTCTTGGCCCCAGCCAGCAATTAGGCTTACAAAAACAACTCCGATTCATGGGAATAGGATCTTGCTTTCTAAGTCTAACTAGTGATTTTCAGTGGGGCGGGAAAGGAAGAAAGAAAAAGAGAGAGAGAGAGAATAGGGGTGCTAAAGAGAGAAAGGGGTGGTACAAAGAAAATGGATGGGCTGCCCCTAGCTCTGGCCCCACCCACTTTTGGGTTTAACTCCACCTGCCACCAATTCCAGCCCCACCCACCCCTCATAAACCGCCCCCAAGAGATGACCTTGAGGGAATGTGGTCCTCTGACCAGCTGTACCACATGGTGTTCTGTTTTCACTTTCCTTCTCCAAATTGTCCATGCCTTGTTCCATAAAGTTTTCAACTTTGGGTACTCAACCATTTTCTAGCCATTTATATATGGTTGCAATTACATTTAGCACTTCCTCTTTGTTCAGAATAGCACACTTATGAACAACAGGTTGCTGCTGTAAATTTGGGAGCTGGAAGACGCTGCAATAAATCACAATGCAACCTTCCCAGCATTTAAATAAGGAACTTTTAGCTATGAGCCAAATGCAAAGGACAAGGGGAAAAAACATCTTCAAGGAAACTTTTAAAATGATGTTGGCACCTTTTTTGCAGCACTTTGCCTACACATGGGAACAATATGAAAGCCACTCAGAGCTTTCCAAAACTTTCCAAGTCCATTCAACAACACTAAGAAAAAGCCATGAATCACTAGTCATGGATGGCTAGCACTGACTAGCAATTAGCGACCAGATTCTCCCACCACTGTTTTCCCTGTTTGCTCTGCAACAACAGGATGGGCATTTCTGTGATCAGAATATCTGTCGGTGCCAGTAGAAAATGTAGCAGAGGAGCAACAATGATGTGGCAAGAGAGAGGAGAGGAACTAGGGGAGATGACAGTGGGTACAGGCAGGGGGTGAATCCAACAATAAAAGATAAAAGGAAAATCTGGGAACTTTCCATTTTAATTTATTCATTTGGCACAGATTTTATTTATTTATTTGGACTTACATTACACCCATCAGAAGGGATTTGAGCAAGTCATTATTTGTTTTCTACGCTATCCTTATTTTCCTAATAGTCCTCCTAGCCTGCTTGTGCTTTATGGATCTTAAAACTCACTTGCAGTTGTCTAATAACCCACCCACAAAGCTTCCAAGGCCTACTTGTAGATCCTATCCTGCCACTTGAGAATCTCGAACTAGGAGGCAAGTTGTAGAAAAAAAATGCCAGGGTTGGTCTGTAGCACCAAAAATACAGAGACGGCTGTCACACCTTCACCACCAATCTAGCTGGTTTATTGTGGCACAAACCTTCATAGCCAACAGCCCCTTTAAATGCTTGAAATAGACACAGGAGAAGATAGATACTTATTGAGACAGTGCCTCGGGGTAGCTACAATTTTGCCATCCAATTTTCCAGTTGCTTTTAACCACTGTAGGTTGTTGTTTTTAAAAGCCTGAGTAATTAATTTGCTCTCTACATTTCTTACTGTGAACAATGATCAAATATTTTTCCATCACCAGTAAAAAAAGGATGAAACTTTAGATTGCCACTATTAAAGAAAATGACTGTGTAGGTAAGAAACTTGAGGCCTTCTCTGGATTTCATTAACTGCTGTCTGTGCTTGGTCTCTCCTGCAGAACAGAGCCACACTGCTGATTATTTTTTCAAAAGTCCTGTTAATTCCCCCACCCCACCCCCCAGGGCTTGCATGTTAGATTCACAGGCCTAATCAAAAGAATATTTAGGTGTATCCCCAAAACTGTAAAATAGAAGTGGACAATATGCAACATGCACCTGGAAACACATCTAGCATATAGGAAAAAATTGTCAGGGCAGTGGCGCTGTTGTGGTTCCCTGTCAAGCATCCACTCTGCCAATCTAGCATTTGCAACCATGAAACGTATGAAATTACCTAAAGAATCCAAACTTGCTTACTTAATGGTAAGTGGTAGAAAGAGCAGTGGCAGCAATAATAGCAATAATAATTTGCATAGCACTTTTGTGCATTCAAAGTGGTTCACATACATTATCTAGTAATAATCCTAGCAAGGTAAGTTGGGGGAGGAGGACTGAGGCTCAGAGAGAGTGGCTTACCTAAAGACACCTAGTGAGCTCATGGCAGAGGCAAAATCTGAACAAGGGACTTTCTGATTTGCAGTGCAATCTCTTAGCCACACCAATCCTCAGTAAATTTATTTCCCAATAGGGCGCTGCTCTTTCGCCCCATCTCGGCTTCTGTCACAAACCACTTCTCCCCACACCTCTGGGGAAATCAGTGGACCAATTGCACCCAAGGGGGATTTGTAACTCATTTGAGCAGTGTTTCCGTATCGCAGTGGGCATGGACCAAGCAATGGATCCCACCACTTCAGGCTACAATTAATCCATTTGTGGCTCATTTCCTGGAGTTCATTAGATATCTCCTTCCTGTTTAATCAGACTCTACCCAGCTGCTTCTCCAGAGCCATGGCCATTTGCATGCCAATTTCTTCTTAATCCACTGCTAGGACTAGGTAGGAAAACTAGAACAGAATGGACTCACGGGAAACTTCACTTGCAGAAATCTTAAACCATGGTAGCCAGTGGAGGCTGATGGCTCTGATGTCAGTGGGGCAGCGAATCCGCTCCGGGTTTCAAACAGAACTCTAAAGGAGCTATCCTTGGATAGCTCCTTTAGAGTTCTGACTGGTTCTGACTGAAACCCGGAATGGATTCGCTGCCCCACTGATATCAGAGCCACCAACTGCACCCTCCCTCCTGCACCAAATAGCAGCTTTGGGTAGATAGGAGGTGATTTTCCTCAAGACTGTAGTGTGGAGGAAAGGATCAACCAACCAACCAACACATGTGCTATGGTCCCAATCCTGAAAACACACACATCAGCAACTGTTTACAATTTTAAAAAGATATATATACAATGCCAAACCATGTGCTTCAAAGCATATGCAGTTTGGCCCTAAGGAGCTCAAGGCAGCATACATAGCCTCCCCCTGCAAACCTCAAAATTGTTCTCACAACAACTCTGTGAGGTAGGTTATGTCATGAGCAAGAGTTTACTGGGCCGAGGGCACCACAGGAGTTTGAAGTCTGAGTGGAAATTTGAACCTGAATCTCCCTTGCCTACGCCCAGTGTTCTAGCCCTAGCTAGGAAAGGAAACACACTGTGCACACCCTCAGAGGCACCCTTCTTCTTTCACAGGCTCCTGAGGAAGACAGGGTTTCAAGAATAATCAGATTTCCTTCCCGAGGGATAGGAGATCATGTGTTATAACGCAAACAGGGCCCTTGTACTTTCCATAGTAATGCAGAATGTCAGCAGCACCAACTTTTCTCACCCCCTCCCGGAACTCATCAAAGGACAAGCTGCTTTTTGCCACAATTCCCACTTTTACACAACTCTTAAAAGAACCAGAGCTCCCGTTTGCTTTAGATCCAGCTACTCTACAGCCTAGGACTAGGTGGCGAATTAAATAGAGGGCTAGGCATCATGCAGGCTGTACATTACGTTCCGTGTAACGGACATCTGGCAAGCTTCGCTGGCGCTGAAGAAGTCGCTGGATTTGCCAGCTCCCTCCAGGCCAGGCAAATGCTGCCCGTGGGCGATGGAGTTGTAGCTCTACACATCTGGACAGCTCCTGGTGGTGGAAAGCTGGGCGACGACGGGGACCAACCAACCCCCAGCGTCAAACGCAGACATCTGGGAACTAACGGAGGCAACAGGTTGGCTGTCCTATGAAGGATACCGAGGACAACTCGGCACACATAGGACGGGAGCTCACGCGCGTGGAATCGTCCCTCCCCGGGACGAAAGCAACGATCCCTCTTTCCCTCCAGTGCTTCCTTAAACCCCGCCATTCTGGTGTCTCACGCTCGAGTGCCCTGGCTGACCGGGGCTGGAAATGGAGGGGAGTCACGTCGGGGCTGAATTTCTAAAAGCAAAAGCGTTGAAGTAGAAACCCGTTCAACAGTTACGCCCTTTTATCCTCCATCCGGCGGGTCGCTGCGAATAAAGGAGAGTCCCTTTGCACATGCCCAGAGGCTACCCTGCCTGACGATCCTATCCCCGGATCGGTCCCTGGCGTCGAAAACAGGCGCTCTTACCTTGGGATTGGTGAGGAGCTGGTGCTCGTCCTGGTGCAACAGCGCCCGGGCGTTGGACTCGGAGTTGTTGACGTAGATCTGGAGGCAGGGGTACAGGGAGGTGCCCTTGCAGTCGGCGCCGCACGTGAAGGTGCACTCGAAGAACTCGCTGATCTGCTGCACTGACAGCACCGTGCAGTTGGCCGCTTTGCCTTGCAAGTCCTGCAGGGCCGGGTTGAGCCAGCAGAAGCCCAGCACGAAGAGCGACACGATACCGGTGACAATCAGGAACAAGCCCAGCCGGATACTTTTGTCCTCGGCTTCGGTGTACTCGTAAGCCACCCTGATCTTCGCCATCGCCTCGCCTAAGAGCATGGGAGGCGCCCCCTCCCCCCAAAAGAAAGGTCTGGGAGAGGAGAGGGAGGAGAAGGGAGAAGAGAGAAAAAGAAACGGCGGCGGCGGGATTTCGCTTCCCGCCCACCGCCGGGAGCCTGGGCAGAAGCAGAAGGAAAAGCCCGGAAAACCAACCAACTCCCGCCGCCCCACTCGATCCAAGCCGCAGGGCTAGTCCTGGCTGGGATCCAGCCCGGGGGGGCGCCGACTTTAAGCTCGGGATTGGCGTGCCGTTCTCGCCCTGGCCAAGGCGGGGAAAAGTCCAGGCGGCTCGCAGCCCCGACGTGGTGCAGCTCCTTCCTGGCGCGGCAAGGGGGCTTTCCCCGCACTCCCAGGCGAGCGGCCGGCTGTCCTCCCACCGAATGATCCGAGCTGGCTGCCTGGGAGCCTGTCAACATCTGCCACGAGGTAAGCTGCTTAGCCGAGGTGGAGGGCGGGGGGAGCGAGCGCCGTCCCCCGCCGTCCTTCTTTCTCGCCCGCTCCCCATTGACTGCGCGCTGGCGGGGCTCTCCATTGACAAGCGGAGGGAGTGACCCAGGGATCCGCGGGCAGGCGGCGGCGGCACCACCATCGCCTCTCGCCGCTTCCCCCTCGTGGCGCACTCATATGGGGACAGCTTGGCCCAGGATTATCCGTCCCCGGCGATTTAAGTCCAGGAAGAGCTTGATTACTAGTTCAGATTAAGAGCATCGAGAGGGAAATCTTGAATGGGGGCAGTGCCACGTGCTAGCTCATTCAAGCGTTTCTCCCAGGGCGGGGGAATCCGGGCTGAGACCGGCGCGGCACGTGTTGGCCGGGCCTCTCTTCGACTGAAGGGCGAGCGCGCTTTAAGCCTCTGCTGGAAGAGACACGGGCGGGCGGCGCTTTCATTCAGGCGTTTTTGCCGCCACGCCCGCTGCCCGCGGGGTTTTGGGAGCGCAGCAGAAAGGAAGTGACCGAAAATGGAGTCACCGTCGAGGATTGTTTGCCGGCTGAGGCTGCTGCGAGCCGAACCTACGCGTTTGGCTGCCTCTGGGAGGAAGATCCATTGAACACATGCTGGGTATTCAGTCGCATTGTAGTGTTAAGGGTACAATCCTATGCACGTTTAGAATGAAAAAAGTCCTACAACTCCCAGCATTCCCCAGCCAGCTGGCTGGGGGATGCTGGGAGTTATAGGGCTTTTTTCATTCTAAACGTGCATAGGATTGCACCCTAAAAGTCTCAAGACTCAAGCCATGACTTGGAAGACGGCGATGAGTTGAAATAAAGGGTGCCTCTACAAGAGGCATTTAAAGCTCTTTCAAGGTGCATTAAAAAAAATTACCTCTACAAGAACGGAGCGCAAATCGGGCATAGAGGCGTGTTATCTCCCCGATTATGCGCATTATCGAATGCACGTTAAATCACGAGTTTTATTTTGCTCCGTCCGTTAAAGCGCATTTTGACTGTGTGAATAAGCGCTTATGCGCATTAACTACTTGTAAAGCGCATTTTGGACATCTGTTAATGCGCTTCGCCGCCTCTCACCGCCTCTCGTGCAGAGGGATTTGGCGTAAATGCGCTTCTGCGATTATGCGCATAATCGCCTAACCAGGCGCAAAAGCGAATCCTTGTAGAGGGGACCAAAGGGAACTGCCCTTAGATGGACTTGGGAGCAGTACTGATAGGCACTGAAGGAATTTCAGTGTGGTGAAAGAAATGTCCCCTCCATCTTGTGCGCCTGCATTTACTTCCGTGTAATGGAAGAGGTTAAATCTACCTCCTATCAAGATTAATTAATGGGAAATGCCATGTGCGAGGAGGACAAAGAGAAAAGTTTTTAGCCTATGAGATGTCGAATGTAGTTTGCATGACCAATCAGATAGAGCATATTCTATAACTCACTCATATATGCATATCTTATATTTGCACTTGAAACCTAATCCCTTGAGCACGAACCTATAATGTTCAATATTATTAGACTGTAGTGACGTTAACCAATTGAAATGTTTTTTACTCCTGTACTCAAAGTTTATATAAAAGTGTGAAATCCTTCATTCGGGGCGCTCTTGATTTGCTAGTGGCCAGAGCGCCACTGCTGTAGCGGGAAATAAAGGGTTAACTTGGATTCTCCAGTCTCTGAGTCTTTTATTGGACGGAAGGTCTCGGAGGCCATAAACTTCTCCCCCATTTTAGGGACATCAGTACCGTTCATTTTGAATGAATAAATAAATATGTTTAGCGCCTCTTTTATGACTTATTTATTTCTTTTACACAATTCTTATACTGCTTTCCACAAAGCAATGAAGATACAATACCATTGTCAATGAAATGGAACAATGAAGCTAAATACTGCTGCAGACCAGCTGGCTGGGTCACATGTCAGAAAACCTGTGTGAAGAGATGCCTCTTAAGAAGGCATCTCAAGGTCGAAACAATGGGTGCCTGTCCATTGGTAATGTGTTCCAGAGGGTGGGTGCTGTGACATCAAGGGCACAATCCTATGCACATTTAGACAGAAAAGAACTCCGAGAACTCCCAGCGTGGGGCATGCTGGGAACTGTCGGACTTTCCCCCACTATCTAAACATGCATAGGATTGCACCCTTAATGCATTAAATAAAACTGCAGTGAAGCTTACGCTGAAGCTGGATGAATATTTCTGCAGGAATGCAGCATGCCGCAGATACATCCACACCCCTGCATGTCCAAATCAGTTTCTAGTAGCAGAATCATCCCAAGTGGCAGAGTCCACGACAGCGACTGCTGGGCATTCCTCCTGTGCGCTACCTAGTCCCTCTTTCTTGAGATGTTCTTCCCACCACTTAGCACTAAATCATCCCTGGGGTAAACGGCCAGCCAATCACAGTGCAAATCGGAATCCAAAGATCCAATGTGGGCTGTATGGGCTGTGCAGATCCTTTCATCCACCCAGGCCATACCAGTGTCCAGGCTGACCTGGAGTCAATGGGGGAGATGAATACCAATGCCTTAAACAAGGACTGGGGACATGAGGCCCTACAGATATTGTTGGACTTCAACTCTCATCAGGCCTAGCCCGTTTAGACAATGGTGAGGGATGATGGGAGCTGTAGGTCAAATAACAACTGGAAGGCCACCCATTCCCCATGCCTGACTTAAAACAACTTTCCCCAAACTGGTGCCTTCCAGATCTTTTAGACCATAACTCCCATAAGACCCAGACAGTTTGGATAATGGTCAGAGATTATGGGAGTGGTGGTCCAAAACATCTGGCAGGCTGCCTTTAAACATTTGAGGCCAACAGAGCCTCTTAGTAACGGTGCTAGCCGAAGCAGGGCCTTCCCTGTGGTGGGACCACAGCTTTGGAATTCCCTGCCATGGCTGTCATTTAGGATCTTGATCATCCCAACTTTCAGCAGTAGTTAGCACAGGCATTTTGAAGTGGAGCTGTACTTCTGGACTTTGCCTTTTGCCTTTGGAGCAGGAATATTGAACATGTGGCCTCTAGATGTTGAACTACAATGCCCATCAGCCTTCACCATTGCCTTTGCTGGAATCTGGAAGGCCACATCCCTGCTTTAGGGCTTTTAAGAATCCTCTCTACAACACTACATTCTACAACAATATGCTACCCTTTAATGACACTTAAAACCAGCTGCCTGATGTCTTTGCTTAACGTAACTTACATCTTTAATAGAATCTGAATAAGAAATAGGGGGCAAATCTCCCTCAGGAGGATTGCTATGCAGCTTTTGCCCACTCCTCTTAGCTTTGCTGCTGCTCCACAGAATGCGGTTTCCTCAACAGGCTATCAGCATTCCTCATCCTTAACAACTGGAGCAGTGACACCTAATTTTTCACCACTGGAGCCCAGCAGCACACTACAGGGAGTCAATAACCAATATATCACTTCAGTTGGCCACTTTATAGATCTGCCTTCCTATGAACTCAGCTGACCGCTGCAGTTCCTGGAGTGTGCAGAATTTCCCCTTCCTGAATTGCACTTACGGTGTGTTTAAAAGTCTCAAATATTTATCCTAAGGCTTAATTACTGCACAACCGCCGGGAAGTTACCAAATGATCGGTGTTTTGGGGAAAGGGGGTACAGGAAGGGGTGTGGCCATCTGTAGAACTCTGGAGGGCTGAGTTGGGACTCCAAGCCTGAAGCTCTACACCCCTGCCCTACACACCGCTTCCAAACACTGAGTGGTTGAATTTTCATTCTTCCCCACGGAAGTAGCATTTCAGTTAATGATTGACAATTAAAGATAAATATGTAAAGTCCTGTGCAATTAATTTATATCATAGTTTTAGGAAGATACTGAAAACTAAGCCATGCAAGATTTTGCTTAGATCTATTCTGCAAATAATAAAATAAGTCATCTATATAGTCTTATTGGTGTTATTGAGAATGTAGATACAAGCACAAGTACACATTTAATTAACTGTTATTTGGCTTAATTCGTTATAGACTGCATCCTATACAGATTTCCTTATATAGAAAAAAAATGCTCAGACTGGGAAATACTGGAGAGAGAATGTTTATTTTTTTATTATTTATTTATTGTATTTATATGCCGCCTTTTTTCCTCTAAGGAAATCAAGGCGGCGTACATAGTCCTCCTCTCCATTTTATCCTCACAGCAACCCTGTGAGGTAGGTTGGGCTGAGAATCTTTGACTGGCCCAAAGTCACCCAGTGGGTTTCCATGGCTGAGTGGGGACTAGAACATACAGATCAATTAAGGCAATAATAAAAAATAATATATAGAAAGTACTGAAAGAACAGTTATGATTGAATGCACGAAATCTAAAATTGTTCCAGAGAATACTTCCAGAGTAGCAGCTGTATCTGTTTTTTGTGTGACAGAGATTAGGGCAGCAAACCTATACATACTTACCAGAGAGTAAGTCCAATAGAAATCAATAGGACTTGCTTACTTCTGAGTAGACATGCAGAGGAATGTGCTATACTCTTGTGACAGACAAATAGATTGATTAAGGCATAGGTTCTCATGGGTTAGAGTCCACACCCCTTGCATCTGATGAAGTGGACTTTAGCCTATGAGAACTTAGGCCCTAATAAATCAATTTGTTTTTAAGAAGCCACATAACTCTGATGTTTTTGCTGCAACAGACTAACGTATCTCCCCCTCTGGAAACTGTTAAAATGGAACAATATTTGTATACAGTATAAAACCAATGTGATTTAGGCTGCTGTAGAGTAGCATAGCTAAACTTCCACAATATGAGAGGGTATGTATTGTTGCTAGAAGGATGGACAAGCCAACCCTGTGTCTGTGTTAAGATTAAGAGCACCACTGCTACCCTGGAGCATTACAGCAACATAGCAAGTTAGGATCCGATGGTTCCTCAGCAGAATCAGAAGCACAACAGGAGCAGTGAAGGAACAAAAAGAGCTCACATCATGACAACCAAGTCCACAGAGTCCTCTCCTTCGAAGCTCCTTTGCTTCTCACCAATCAATGATGGCATTCACTGATATCCCTACATGGCCCGGAAATGGACGAACCAATTAACTCCAGGTGATGGAAGGAATGTCATGACTAAGCAAACCCCAGGCTGCTACCACTACCCCTCCGACATGCAATGCACAAGCAGTCTGCCAGAAACAGAAAAGGTGCCTCCCCATCAGGCTGGTTCATAGTCCAATTGGCTATGTGTGCATATAACACCTAGACTTCCAAGGAGGAGGATTCAAGGTCTGTTAGGAGGCCAGTGTTTCTGCCAACACAAAGCTTAGACCCCTGCAATCCTAATGATACAGCCCAGAATTGAAAGGGCTCGATACGTGGGGCCATAACTCAGGAGAACAGCACAGGCTAACTATATACAAGGTTCCAGATTCAATAGCAGCGGACAAATGGGCTGGGGTGACAGTGCAGAGTGATGGCCAAAGTGAATCATTTATGTGCCTAAAGGCCAAGTCAGAGTGACTCATTCAGGCACCAGGATACTTTTAGTTTTGCCAAAGTCCCATCATCCCATCCAGCCTCAGTTCTCTCATTTGATTTCCAGTATCTGCTATTTACCCAAGACATTTTTTAATCAATTGCCCCACACTTCACCCTCCACTTCATGGCAGCACATTCAAACTAGCAATAATTGATTGGTGGGATCCACAGCCCTCCTTTTATTGTGAGCTCTAGCATGAAGACATCTGAGATGAACAACAGCCCAAGAGGGAAGTTCCCTATTTGCTCAACAACAAAAGAGCGACAGAGTTGAAATAGTAAACAGTATCTGTAGTGAGTTTGGACAGCATCACAGTGAAACAAAGTTGCCATTTTTTTGTTCTTGCAGGGCCCCTGCACCTTTGAAAGTTGCATGACACACATAAGAGCCATGCTGTATCAGATCAAGGGTCCAACTAGCTACACCGTGGCCAACCAGTTGTCAACCAGGAACCCACAAGCAGGACATGGGTCCATGTTCATGTTCCCTAGGCACTGGTGTATATAGGTTTACTGCCTCTGATACTGGAGGTAGCACATAGCCAATCAGGACTAGTAGCCATTGCTAGCCTTCTCCAGGAATTTGTCCCAACCCCTTTTAAAGCCATCCAAATTGGTGGCCGTCACTTCATCTTGTGGTAGTGAATTCCATAGTTTAACTATGTGCTGTGTGAAGAAGAGTAACAGGTACAACTTTTCTCATTGGTGCATGAGTGGTAGATACAGATGCATATTACCTTCCTGTCCAAAGGGTACAAGTTCCCTAAGAGGAAAAAAATCATGGTGTCTACTGTAGGCACTGCTATGGCTGTATGCTTCCCTAATAGTCTGCATGGCACTGAGTGGAGATCACTCTTCCTTGAGGTTTGCAAGGCTGCCCTTGAAGAGACAGGAGACATATGGGTGACAGCAATAAAAAATGGCTATTTATTTTAATGCTTTTTTCAATCCCAGCCTTCCTTCAAGGAGCTCTAGGCAGCAAGACAAAACAAAAATTGTCGCAAGAGTTGCATCCACACTGTGAAATAGTAGTTTATTCCAGCCACTATGTGGCACTAGTCACAACTGCAACGGTATCTGGGCTAAGTCTGGATCCAAACAGATGCAAACTCTTGGTCCTGCCGTGGCCAAAGAATACCAGAAATATTCGATCAGTAGTACCGTGCTTTGTGCTAAACAGCAACGGTGGTTATGATTCTCATTGCATAACATCACATTTGTTAGTTTGTTGGCAACACAGATGCCCCTTCATACATCCTGCTTAAATACTATCCGATGTGGGAGACTGCTACAACCTGGTGGATTAAGGAGGAATGTTAAGCTAATGCAGTTTTTCCATATTATAGGGGAAAGGGGAAGACACCCAGAGACCATACATCTTGAGCATTCTGCATCTTGAGGGCATTCAGGAGTCCTGCTTTGAGATACAGTCTTCATTCCCCTGCCGTCTCTCGCTTCCTGGCTCACCTGTGTGGAGCGTTTTGTCTTTGCGGCTCCAGTTGAAGCAGTCAAGACTCCTGGTGGGTACTCAAGGCAAGGGACCTTTAAAGTGGGGAGAACATGTGGCCCTCCAGTTGTTGCTGGACTGCTACTCCCATCAACCCCAGCCAGCACAGGCAATGGCAAGGGATGATGGGATTTGTAGTCCAACATAATCTGAAGCAGGGCTGGCATCATGCGTATGTATGGTTAGGCACCTCCCAAGAACCCACATCCCAGCAGGGAACCACTAACATGTTGCTCCTCTTCACCTTTACCTGTTTGCTCACCTGCCTCTCACAGCTCACTGGCTCTCTGCCTCTCAAGCAAGTGGAAGCAATGATGAGAAAGACAATAAAGAGCAATAGCAGCTAGGGACAATACTAGAGAGAAGTTGGAGGGAGCCTTTATGGGTGTCTTGCCCAAAGGCCATCAAAAACCTGGAACAGGCACTACTGACCTGTTGCATCCATGCTATAAAAGTTCTAGGGAGATACTGACCTGTTGCATCCATGCTATAAAAGTTCTAGGGAGACAAATGATACTGGTCTTACTTATTTTGCCCTGGCTGTTGGGTGTTGCAATGTACCCCATCATCAAAGTCTACAAGTGTGCTTGCAGTTCTCCAGGCATGGAGGGCAGAATGACGCAGCCCCTTGCCACAAACCTTTATATACAAGCTGAGCTCCCTTGTTGGGGCTTAGGAGAACAGGAAACCAACTTCTACCAGGTTATACTATTTGATCACCTAGCTCAGTATTACCTAACTGGCATAGCTTGAGGCAGTGGTATCCCATCTCTTGCTACCTGCCGATGGGAATTTGCACGAACTGACTTCCCTGCCCCCTCTTCCCTTCCCTGGCAAGCTCTGGAGCCCCTGAGAAGCCTGCCCTGAGTGTTGGAGGAACCTCCTGAACCGGGTGGGCGAACAGAAAAGGGGGATCACTGAAAACTGGGCAGAGGCACTTTCTATGAGTGGGAGCTCCATCACAATGAGACACTGGATACAACTTTTAAGTATTTAGAGGAAAGTGAAAACTGAAGCTTCTATTTTGTTTGATATCAAGGATGCCTCTTGATACGGCTCTAGGGAACACACTCTAATTTCCCATCCTAAATTTGCTCCATAACTTGGAAATCCGTGTATGGTCAATTAGATTTGCAAAAAGCTTAATAAACCAAGAATTACTGAAAGTACGCTTTGTCTTAGATGGCCTTCATAATTAAAATAAGCATGAATGTGAGAAATTATATGTTCCTTAGCTCGTATGGCACAAATATACAAAAAGAAAATGCGGAGCCTCAAAGAACAAAGGTGGAGCCTCAAAGAATGAATCATACGCTGGCTAGACTGTGTTCATATTAAAGACGTCAAGTTTCTCAACAATGTAACATAATTACATCAATTGTACGAAACTTTTCAATTGTCTATTAATCTTTGGATTAGCACCATGTTCAATCTTGACAAGTAAAATATACTTGCTTTTTTAAAAAATGAAAAAAATAAACAAACCTTAAGCTACAATTTTCATTTGAATTTTCTAGTTTGGGATACATTTAAAATCCAAGTTTTAGATATACTAATCATATATCTGCCTTCTGAAAAGGTAGATCATGAGTAGAAATCAAAGCAGCATTATTTTTTTAAAATTTATTTGATTTATACCCCTATCAAAAATGGCACTCAAGGCTGCATAAATCTTACTGAAATCAATTAAGCGTAGGCTCAATCCATATTGATTTCAAACCATATAGATCAGTGTTCTCCAATCTGAGTCCTTCCAGATGTTTTGGACTATGGGTTTTGTCCAATGCTAGTCCTACTTAGAGTAAACCTATTCAAATGAATAAAGCTTACATTAGACTAAACATGGGTAGAACCCCATTAACTCCTATCAGCTCCATTCTGCATGGCCAATGGTTAGAGAGGATGGGAGTTGTAGTACAAAACATCTGGAGATATCAGGTTTGGGAAGGCTGGTCTAGCAAAAATGAAAGTTGGGGCTAGAACAATGCAGTTATATGCAATGAAGTTCTCTATCATGAAGGAAGAACAAAAGTACAAGCTACAAGATGGGAGACAATTGGTGAGGCAATATCAGAGCAGAAAAGGATTATCAGTCCATATGAATGTTTAATATGGTGCTATGGTTAAAACAGACTAAGCAGTACTGGGCTGAACAGATGTACTAATGATTTGAGAGGTACTGGTAGCTCTGTAGCTAACACTTACAAGACCGCACTTGGGAGTATTGTGTTCAATTTAGGATATAATAATTTAAGGACAATACTGTAAAGGATACAGAAAACTGTAGGAATTAAGTAGTAATTTATGATAAAGTAGTCATATAAGTGTAGGGATGGTCACCAACTTGGATAGCTTTAAAAGGTTATGAGACAAATTCATGGAGGATAAAACTGCCTTGAGTGCCATTTTTTGGTAAAAAGGCAGGGTAGAAATAAAATAAATGGCTGTTAGTAACATATTATCTCCAGTATTTCTGGGTATAACATTTACTGAAGAACATGAGCAGAACGATACTATTGCTCTCATGTCCTATTTGTGGGCTTCCCACAAGCAGCTGGTGAGCCACTGTGGGAACAAAATGTTGGACAAGAAAGGCCTTTGATTTTATCCAGCATGGTTCTTCCATTCTTATAAAGGAGGGGCAGGCAACTTGTAGGCCACAACATCTGGAGAGCCACATCTCCCATCACCCCTAACCAGCATCGCTAATGGTGAGGGATGAGGGGAGTTGTACATCAAAACATCTGGAGGGCCAAAAGTTGCCCATCCCTGTTATTCCTGTTCGAAGAGCTTGCAGATAACAAAACTTATGAAGGTAAGTTGAGGGAGCTGTTATGTTCAATCTATAAAAAAGGTAAATAATGTATTCATGTATAAAATGGAGCATAGAAATATTTGTTAATCTATATTCTGAGAGACATGAACCAATGGGTTTAAATTAAAGGCATATAATTTACATTAAACTAGAAGCCTGCAGCCAAAGAATTGGCTAGTTTCCTCAATAGGAAGAATTGCCTCAGTTCCATGACTTATTCTTAGGCTATCTGTTCTTTCTCGTACTAGAAAGGGCAGCAGTTATAAAATCCTGTTCTTTGGAATGTAAAGTTCCACAAACATTTGCCTGTGATGCTTTGGGAAACATACATCTTGCCCAGTACATAATGACTCGACTGAATTCTTCACAACTCTAACCTTTTATCATTTGCTTCATTTAAACGTGTTACAAAAATGACAAAAATGCAGTAACAGGGCAAAAGCTAGTTCAGGGGTGGGAAACCTCAGGTCCAGGGGTCAAATCTGGCCCACCTGGGGATCAAATCCCTGGGATCCCCAGATGGTCACACCTCTTTCCGTCAAGCACCAATCATTTGTTTTCCTGGCTTTTGTGCAGTTTTTCCCCATTTTAAAAAGCTGAAATGCCTCTCTTAAGGTTTAGTGTTTGACAGTTAGAGCTTTAAGCCATGTGATGGTATCTTTGGCCCAAGGACTTTTGCCTTCAGCCTCGCCCACCACTGCGGAGTGGCTCCTAATGGCTTCTCTGAAATTGAACTTGACCCTTGGATTGAAAGAGGTTCCCTTTCTCTGAGCTAGATGGAGAAAACATTACCTTGTCATTTATTGATCCTTCCAACTTATTTTAAGATCCAAAAGTAGCTTGCAGGTCCGTATAATACATAGGTTTCTTGTTTTTCTATTCCTGGACCCAGATGATTCTTAAAGTGAAGATGATAAAACTCTAAATATTTACATACAAATGTAAAATATTTTGCTTCCCTCCGCACAAATGACATGTGTTGCATATAGTTAGATGATCCTAAGAAACAGCAAGTGCTGACATCCAATAAAATCCAATGGTCCTTTGTGTATCCAGCTTTCATAAAAGTGATTCAGGCAGTTTACATTATATTATGGCCCGTTTGATCATTCAGAAACAAAATCCACTCTGAATAAAAAAGTTTAAAGCCAGCATATACTGTACCCCATATTTTATTTTAGTCACACTTAAATTTAATTTGAAAAATTCTTGAATCAAGGAAGTCTGCTTGTCAAGCTTACATTTAATGTTGGTCAGTGTAAATATACATGAGTGTTAGTAGTTCAATTAACATAATGGGAACAGTACTGAAATTAATCTTAAACAGGTACACTAGAATTTGATAGGCCTCTTTTCAGCAATTTTATTTAGAAATTGGTTCCCATCTCTGAATTGTCAACAGTGCTAATTTAAACAAACTTTACGGAAGAAAAAAATATAGAACACTGAAAGATAACCTTCAGTATTGCTTCTAGGTTACTTAAAAAAAAAAAAAAACAGGGGGGCGGGAGGGCAGTAGTAGTCCCCAAACCAAATTCAGAAGTAGCCTTCTTAAAATAAGTGAAATTGCTTGGGAGAAGGCAATTTCAAGACTCCAGCCCCACCCCTCCCTCGTTGAGTTAATGGTTTCTGTTAAGTGAGAAGTATTGTGACTAGGTCACTATAAAGAAATGTCATACAGGTTGAGCAGCACATGACAATCTGAGAGGTTCACTCAAATGGCATATGAAACACTTTCAAAAGTGTGATTATGTTGATAACACAAACAAGTTCCTTAAGGTATGAAAATACAAACTTTCCAGGGGGAAGAGGAAATAATCTGAATCAAGAGGCTATCAGTAGAATCGGGGTTGGAAGGGACACAAAACTTCTGATTGATCCACCCCAACACCCGTTCCATGAAGCAGGAGCATCCATCCACCAGAGCCCTACAGAGTAATCCAGATTGCAAAGTATTACAAAAGCAAAGCTAGTGTGTTGCAGAAAGATACCCAACCAAGAGAGCAGAGTCCCACAATACAAGACAGGCAAGAACACACACACACACACACACACACACACGCACGCGCGCGCATAAAGGTGCAGGGGATATAACAGAAAAATTCAGGGAGAAAACTAACCCTGCTTTTTTCCAAGAATCTTTTCTGTCCGTGCCCCCACCACCCAAAAATATGAAATATTTTCTTTTAGAATGATAAATAAAATGCTTCAGGCAAGATGCTCATATATTGCTACCCCAAATATAATTTCTATATGATAGAAATAGTTTTATGTAAGGCTAGAGATGCAACATTTCTGGAAATTTTGAAGCCATAGAGAACGGTATGCTTGGTTATCACTCCTAATGGGCAAGAGAGTCTTTCCCAGATAAATAAGCTCTCAATAGCTTTTATGTCAGATCAGATTTCCCTAAACTCTACCCCAACCAATTGCTCACACTCAGAAGCCGATGCTGTACACCGGTCTTCCTCTGCCTACAGCTCTTTCTGCTTTTTTCTGGCTTCAAAGTATAGTTTATTCTGAAAAATAATTACAAATTTACTGAGTTTACTTTTAAATATTTTAATTTTAATAATAATTTTATAAGCAAACTAAGTTATATATAATATAGTTTATGTTCCTAAAAGTGACTTTGGATCTGTAATTTCCCAACATTTCTGTTTAAGAACAATGGGGGAGAAGTTTTTTCCCCATGGCTTCAACATTTCTGGAAATTTTATATCCCTACAGACTTAATTTTGACATGAGAGGAAATACCTTCCTAAGTGCAAACATAGACCCCATCCAGAGAAAACCAGTCATCATTAAGGCTGCAATCTATACACACTTACCTGGAAATAAGCCCTATTGAATTCAAACAGGACTTATTTTTGAATAGACAAGAATATGATTGTATTGTTAAATCCCATCAAAAATCAAAGGGGCCAGTTCCCCATGATTAACAAGTCCCATTGATTTAAATAGGGGCTTGAGTACGACCAACATTTTTGGATTGGTGCCATGGTGTTCAGTCAAAACCTAGGTACAAGCAAACCAGTATGAATCATCCTAGAAGAAAATTAAATGTGTTCTCTATGCTACTCAATATTGAGGGTGTTCGGATGATTGAGGGATGGGCTTCTCCCCTGCCCCTGTGCATGCACCAGTTGTTTACATAATTATCCATACGGCAGCATGTTGTCTAAACCTGGCGCACGGTGCAGTGGGAATGAATCTGTACCCACCCAACAACCTCTACTGCATGTCATGGGTTGTAGGGTGAGTATGAAGCCATCCCCACCATGCGACAGGTTCAGATGACAAGCTAACTTGCGCTGCAGCACAGATACTTATGTAAACAACTGGTACATGGCACACACAGGGACAGGGGAAGAAGCCATAAAGGCCTCATCCGTCCCCGCATTTGTCCAAATCCAGTCATTGTGTGTAGTTGCGGCAGTTCCTGATGTCCCAGATAATATGGGGTGGGGGTGGGGATGAAAATCATATGCATAGGAGGACAATGGGACATTTCTGAGGCATCAAAAAGAATGTCAAGTGTCCGTCATACATTTAGCCAACTATGTCTTCAAAACTAGTGAAGTTCCTTATGAAATGATATTCCAGAATTTCAGACCTTTAACAGCTGTAATTATTTATGATTTCAACCTAAATTTACTCAGGTCTACTTCTCTGGGAAATGAGGGCACATGATAGAGTTCTACTGCTGAAACTAAGTAGGTCTAGCCCTGGACTGAAAACTGCCTGGCAACTATATGCAAGTTATTCCAAGCTCCTCAGAGGAAGCATGAGTCTTATAAAAGCATAATGAATGCAAATATGTTCAGCACCTTCCTTAGCCTAAATAGCTCTTCTCCTGTTGTTAACATCCTTCAACATCTACTCAAACATAATTGGGAAGTGGCCATTAATGTATTCTGTAGAATAGGGTGATATTCATTAAAAAAACAAAACCTGAATTCCCATCTGTACCCTGCAAAATGATGAGGTTTTCAAGTAGAAGCAAGTTAATAAAACACAAGTACGCATAGGAATGATTTGGAAATATTTTTTTAAAAACCTTAATATTGCTGAGAAATATATACTCTTTTTAAACTTACCTTGTGTATTGTAACGCAAATGTAATTATTTTGCCATTAAAAAGATGAGAAATATATTTTTAACAGAGCCACATGCTCATTTAGCTTTATCTATATGGCTTTGTGGACTACTTTCAGTTTTCATTTGATTCTTTATGCAAAAAATATATTTTTTTCAAATTTTGTATAAATGATGTCTAAAATAGCGCAATGAAAAAGACTACTATTTTTGTCATGCACACACATTTTCTTTGTAATATGTTAAATAATGTTAAATAGATCAATTGTATTGATTTGAAGGGCACAATGGTTTTCTAAGTCACCACTATCTATTCTCAACTCCATATCAATGACAGTCTAAAGTAGCATTATGTAATGCTTTATTTTGTTAGCATTAGCATCAACATATTATCAATCCTGTTCTTGCTTTATTTATCTCAAAATTTTGATCATGTACAATATTGCGAATTAGGCCACAATAAAGTGCATATCAAATTATGTGTCTAAAAATATCAAGAGCAAAACAAAAACAAAAAAACCACAGCCTTTTGAAACAGCAACATTCTTTATGACATTGCTAGGCATGGACTAGTATCTTGCAATCATCCCATAACTATAATTCTAAAGTATTTGAACGCATGGGTTAAGCATAAAATGGGTGAAGCCATTTTAGACACCACAAAATGTACTAGAGCTGTAGTTACAGGATTTTTATACACTATGGTGAGTTAATAGGTTGTGAAGAATATTTTCAGTGTCAACCTTTTTGGAAGTCTTTGTAAATTATAAAAAATGTCTTTTGATAACTGAGAAACAAAACAAGATAATTTAGCAATATTTGTCACGATGTATGTTACTAGCATTAACACTATTCCGGTTGAGGAAGCACTTTGCTTTAAATAATAATAAGATGACAGTTGTCTTTTATATTTTTATGTCTGTCATTTACCCAAAATACATATAAAACTGTAGAATTTATTTGCTGTACACCTGATATAGAAATATAGCAATGTTATTAGCAGCCAATTTCCCAATGTCACTCAAGAAAAAAGCCAACAAATTTCTTTTGCGCTACATAGAAAAAAAGTTTAAAACTAAACATTTCACTGACATTATTTTGCTGTCTTTTCTCACTTTGGTAATTTCAGATATGTTGCACCAACTTATAACATCCGATTGCAATATAATCACAGTTGACTGAATTATTATGTTCATAAAAAGGGACACACACTATCCCTCTCTCCTTTCACCTAGAGAATAGTTACAGCACCTTTCACAAATAAAATGTTATTAATGTAGGTTTATTTGTATTTGAACCTCCAGGAAAAACGTAGGTATCAAATGAAATGTACCTTATCTTCTTAAAAGTTTAAACAATATACCCACAACAAAAATGTCAACGTGAATTTTTGGACCATCTTCCATGATTGCCCATCTTATCCAAACCCACTGCTAAAAATACAACGTTCTCTTATATTAGCCTGTTCTGACATGACAACATGTTTGTTCATGAGTTCAGGTCTACAGTGGAAAGATATGCAACTCTTATTCAATGAAGTGTCAGGAGCAAAAAGACTCTTCATTTTAAGTGCCACAATAACGTTATAGCTTGGTATTTTTTAATACTTCAACTTTTCTATTTTTTTCATTGTTGAAGAAGCAATATCACAATCTCAAATCAAAGTCAACACTGCAGTGAGGAGAGCTTTTCTACTTTATTACAAAGAGAAGAAGCCTTTATGTGGTCAGAAAATACAAGATTGATCTTTTTTTTTTCTCTTCCTATGAAACGCTGCTGTTCAAACAGCCAGAGTGAATTGTCTCAGTTCACTTCGTTAAGTCCCATCACATTCACTTGGGTATGGATGTCCTTGGCTGCTGAAATCTGGCCCTTTAGTGCACAGGGCGACAAAGACGTCCCCTGACCAGCAGTTCCAGAATGTCCCGTTTTCATATATTGCATCCATGCACACCTCCTAAAAATGAGGTACAGCAGGGCAAACATTTTCCAAAATAGATGTCATATATATAATATATACACATTCGTACATACATACCTTTATTCATGTGATGTCCAAAAATTTAAAAAAAATGTACACATTTATTACAAAATCGTAACAAAGACTGGACAGTGTTTTGCTCATTCTGGAAAGATGAAGCTCAGTAACACACAACCTTGGAAATGAACCAAAGATTGTGGCAATATCTTTCTTCTAAACAGTCAGATATTCTTGCATTAAGTTGGCGAAACTGCCTTTTCAAAAACTGAAGGGGAAGTAAAATGAAGGAAGCAGACCTTGCTCATCTTTCCAAATGAAATACGAGAAGGATCTTCACATAAAAATGCACGAACATTTTTTTTTATTACCAAGAGTGCTACAATGAACAATGCAAATTTTATTGTCTATTTCTTGTTTCTTTTTTTCCTTTTTTTTTTTTACATTTTGGAAACTAAGTGGTAAACTTTTGTCAGTGTACTTGCTTGTCTTTACAGACCCAAGCTTGTCTGCTGGCAAAAAAAATAATAATAATAAAAAAAAAATCCGACCCTGCTCCTAAAGAAAAACAAATTATAAATTTAGTTGTTGGGCAGCACATAATTAGTAAGGCAGGACTTCAAATAGTGACCCTTTTGCATGAGCCAATTGCCAGATCCTCAAAAGGAATTAAAACCAGGATGCCTGAGCCACATCAGTTTTGCAGTTATGTTGAGTATTGTGCTGAGACAGCCATACCCCAAGACAAGGGAAGTCTTTAGAAGGCTTGCTGAGCAGGGTTGTAATTGAAGGTGGATGGCAGATGAGGCCTTTCTTCTAGTTTGTCATATTCCAGATGGAACTCCTACAAACCAAATAAAAAGGTGATTAATTATTTCATTATCAGTAGATGGCCCATTTAATACTATAGACTCAAGCTGATGCAACTCTAACCCAAAGAAAAATGCTTTATCTTACATATAAATTTAGTAGATCTTCTCTTGGTCAAAAGGCAGAATTTTTCTCTTGGCCAAAGGAAGGATTTTTCACTTGACTAAACAAGTTCCTAAGTTATTATAAAGGGTGGGGGCAATAATTACTTTTTAAAATTAGCAATACCCTCCACTTTTACCATAACAAAATTAGCATTACAAAATCTTCCAGCAGTCATTTAAAAACTTAGATAAACATTTCTTGATGACAAAGATTTAATTACTTGTGAGCCAGTCACCTGAGATGATTAACAAATGCCTCTAAGTGATCAGGCAGGGAAGCTTCACAAAAGAGGCTTATTTTCCTTTAGGCTAAGTAAGTGTGGGGTGGTAAGCTAATAAAAATATTGTGTGGACCACTTTGGAAGGCTAGATGAGGCTTTCATTTATGGCACTTGGGGGGGGGGGGGGGGGGAACCAAACAGTAAACAAAACAAAGCAGCAGTATAAAAACCTGTATTGCTCTCAGATATTAAAATTACAAGATATAACTTCTGAGAGCTATTCCATTTTAGGAAGTACATTTTGGGTCAGAGCAGATGCAACACTAAACCTACCCTACATACTTGTGTAGAGTAAGTGCCATTTAAATCAATAGGACTTACTTCCAAGTAAATATGGTTAGGGTTAGGCAGCAAAGAACGGTCAGATTTGCTCTGATTTCCTCTGCTTCTGCAGCATAAAACTATCTAATGAATAAAAACACAGAATATTTATCAAATATCCATATCATTTTTTCTTTGCTAGCATTGAAAAATTCATTAAAGTTAAAACATACAAGGTTGGACATAGTTTTATTTAAGAGATTCAAAATAAAGGATGAAAGCTTAGATTCACAGCAGACCTTTAACATAGAAAATTTATGTCATAAGGAATCAACAACCATTGATGTCTTAACTGTTGTAGATACTTCTGAAAACACTATCTCCTTAATATCCAGCAGCAACTGGCATGTGTGAGAATATCAGAGTAAAACAACAGTTTGGATCCAGAGTGACCCATGTGTGAGCAGAAGTAACAACAGTTACCCAGAGGACCGTCTCTTCTGCCGCTCCCAGACTGTGGGATTTTAAGAAAGCTATAAAGACTTATCTCTTCTGGCAGGCCTACCCAGTCGAATTTTAAGAGTTTTATTGGTATTTTAATAATGTATTAGTTTTTATATGTTTTTAATCAGTTTTATGTATTTTATATCATTTGCTTTTAATGTTGTTTCCTGTCTCGATCCAGAAGGAGAGGCAGGTAAGAAATAATAATAATAATTATTATTATTACACACCATCTATTATACAGGATGCAATGACATCGGAAACAGCTTTCTGGGGGTGCAATGGGCTGCAGCAGGAAGGGAGAGCAGAAAACCCCTAGTATGCTATTTATTTATTTATTTATTTAAAATACTTATGTCCCACCTTTATACCCAAGAAAGGTATTCAATATGGCTAACATGATCCATTAAGAGTGCAATCCCCTTGGAAGGAAGCCTCCAATCTCGAAGGCTTCTGCGTATCCAATGTGGAGGAGTGATGGGGGCGATTTTGCCTCTCTGTCCTCCTTTTAATTGTTTTTGATCAGGATGGACCTGTCTAGAGACAGTGCACTGGTGGAGGATGGAGAAGCCTCTCCCCTTCTCACCTACCAGAATGCCCCCTTTTCTTTCCTTTCAACATGTTTCTTTCCACAGCTGCTTAGAGGACGTGGGGGCAGGTATCAGAACTCAGAATCCCCTTCCTGAGGTTGTGACAGTGTCTGCGGCTTCAGGAGGGGGACTCTGAACAATACTATCCTGGGAACACAGGATTGCTCTCTAATACAGTTAAAAATAATGACATGCCAAAATAAAAGCCAATAGCCAATAAGCAGAAAGGACAGACAGCACACTTGGCCAGTCAAAATAAATAACACCAAAAGCATGAGCAAACAGGTTTTACTGCCTCATCATCATCAAAATAATATAATTACTTCTCTCCCTCAAATGAGTGACACAAACACCTTACTACAGATTGGGAACAAAGCAAAGGATCACTTTTGAAATCTGGATACCATCAAAGAAAAAGCTTTGATCTCCTTGACCACCCACCCACCTTACCTCTCAAGGCTAGGGCACACAGAATAGGAACTCAGCAGAAGATCTTAGTGTAACAGACAGATGTATGGGGACAGGTGGATATTTAGATACCCACAACCCAAGGCATTTAGATCTTTATAGGTCAAACCAATCCCATGAAGTGTGACCAGAAATAAAACTGGCTATCAGTGCAAATGTTAAGCTCTAGACATTTCTTAAATGTCCTGTCCACCTCAGTACTGGGGCTAGCTCTGAATGCACACCCTTCACTGTAGCAAATGCCAATATACGTGTTTGCCATCAGACTTTGGAGCACCCAGCAAACCTTGGATAGCCTCATCATCTTACTATCAAAAACTTAACTCACTACCAAATATGAGGAAACCTGGGGGGAAAACAAAGATCCAGGACACACACCTGTCATCCTTTTTCTTTCTGAGGGCTTGTTTCGCCCCTATAGAAACAATGAAAATACTGGAGGATGCTAAGAGACCCCAATGAACTACGTTTTCTTTTGGATGAGTGACATGCTTTTTAAGAGAAGCTTTTATTCATTCAAAATGTGTAGTATGAAAAATACTCTACAGCATTAGAAAATGATTTCTGTGTACACTGTAGGTATACAAAACACTCAAATCCAAGATGCATTTTTGTACCTAAAGGGTGCTACCATCTTCCTAAGAGGAACATACAGGGCCTTCATTGTGTGTGAATTGCTGTTTGCTTCATCTGGGTGACCTTCGATCCAGTTTGGAGATACCAGAAGCAAGTATCCTGTGTCTGTTGCTCTTTTGACAGGGTCTTTCCCTTGAAGTTACCTTTTTCAGCTCTTTCCCTCAAATTAATATGACACAGACACCCTACTACATACTAGGAAACAAGCACTTTGCTGGAGAATAACAAAAAGTTAGGAGGAGAAGTAGCAGAAACGGAAAAAGACCTGTTATGGATACCAAAGCTTCAGAGGAAAACTCTGTATGTTTGGGCAAATATTAAGTTTTAACCAAGAACTACAGGAGGAAGTAGACTACATCCAGCTGGAAGTTCTGAGTAAACATGGCTAGGCTTGCTCCATAAATTTCATAAATATGCAAAATAATACAATTTTGTATGCTAGATTATAAATTATGCATTTGATATGATTAAATCATAAAGTTTAGGTTTGGTGAAGAAATATTGCATATCTTACCCAAAATGTCTGGGGGGAATTTCCCTGAAAAAAATAGGGGTAAAAAACAATTTTTCTCCATGGATTAAAATTTTCTGGAAATTCTACATTTTTCTATCCAGATGAAGTGAGTGTGAACTATTGTTCAAGATTCATTCTCTAGAATGGGGGAATTGAGTTAAAAACAACAACAACATGGCTCTGTTTTTTTTTCTATGAAGCTGGTTAAAGGATGTCGTCATTACATAATTAGTTATCCCCATGACAATAGTCTAAATATGTTTCAATCACTTACACAACGCAGGGTTAATTGAAGCAAGCTGAAAAGGAGGAAAACAGCTCCCACTTAACTAGGGGATCTTGTCATACTTCTGGTTCATCTTACGATATGTGTGGAATGAGGAGGGAAGGAAGCACCAACAGGCTGGAAACAAAAAGAGAGCGAAGCTCTGGTGCTAAGTAAAAATATATTTTTCTTTATTTCTTATAAACTCTCTGTATGCTCGACGCGTTTCGAAACGCGTCGAGCATACAGAGAGTTTATAAGAAATAAAGAAAAATATATTTTTACTTAGCACCAGAGCTTCGCTCTCTTTTTGTTTTCATCTTACGATAAGCATATGTGTAAAAAGAGTATAGTCATTATCTATTGAAAAGATGGGTAACGGTCAGAATGCAAACACAATGAATTGAAAATGACCCAAGGTAAGAGATGCTGGTATGCATCTACCTCCCCACCGCCACCCCCACATGGAATCTCTATCCATGTAACCAGAATTCTGTGTTTGAAATAAAAATCCTACAAGTATAGCCTTGAATGTTCCTGTTTTTATGAACAAATACTAGTGAGAATATGCCACAAAATAAACAGGAATTTAAGAGGAAAATATCTACAATATATCGCAGGCAGATTTTAAAGGTCTATCTGAAGAAGAAAAAATACCTTAGCTACTTTTCTCCAGTTAAGACAGTCAAAGAAGTAGTATGTTCCCCTCTCATATGTATTGGTTTTCATTGTCGGCTCCATGCCTGGTGCTCTGGTAATCCATACTCTCTCTTCTTTGTGGTATCTCCAATCTCGGTTAAATCTATCATCACCCACCAGGAAGGAAAAGAGCCTGTTATCTGTACTGATTTCAATGTGTTAAAATTAAATGCATATATATCTTCTCCAACACTACTACTATAAATATGTAACATTATGTGCCACAACAACTTTTTATGAAAAGAAAGCGTGTGTTGCTAAACACAAAGTAATTTTGATCATACATCAAATATACTTTTGAACATACTGTACTATAAGCAAAAGTGGATTAATTTTAAGAAGTATTAACATTCATTTAACAAAATATTTTTCTCCAGAATTTTACATAAGTGATACAAACCTCTTACAAGATAGGTTGATCTCATTACTATTTATAAAAGCTTAGATTATGATTTAGAGATTTTAAGCTCCTCATTATGGTTTTGAACAATGGCATCAATCCAGGGAATAAAGTAGGAGGTTGAATGCCCACTGCTACACTCTGTGCACGCACACACACACAATCCTTCCCTCCACACAGCCATACGTGCTCAATGTACCAACACTCCTCCCCTTCTGATGGGTTTTTGGTGCCTGTCATGTTAGGCAGCATGCACACACCAGCATGCTGGAAAAGGTAGGGGTTCACCACCACAGGTACAGTTGTGGGACATCTACAAGCAGAAGCTTGTTTCAACTTGCTGGGATGAAATTTCCCTACATGTGTCATATAGAAGTAACTTGCAATTGAAAAAACTGCGCAATTAATGCTTTTTTAAAAAAGTTATCCCTTTCTCCTAGTATAAAATTCACTGAAGTCTGAACATACAGCTCTACTGCTGCTAATAGCTGTAATACATCTCCTCCATTCATGTAATAGAGATAAAACAGTAGATCTTCCCCATAGCGGCCAAGCTTTATTGCAGCCAACTGTAAAGGAAAAAAAAAAGATGAACACTTTTAAAAGAGGGGGTTTGCATGAAGGCACTAAAATCCAATCTGAAACTTTTATTTATAATACTGCATCAAGGGGACTATTAAGAAACGAATTACTCTGGCAGAATTCAAACTGGTTTCAATGAGACAAAAAGAGTAACTGGATTGTGAACAAATCTTTTTCTAGCAATAACGTTTCTCCCTCTAGAATCTATTTCAATTTACCTATTTAGTAGTAATAGTTAATGAGGTAGATTTACTCTTATAATTTTGTTGTCCCTTGCATATTCATAGTCACATTATTCAATTCATTTACATAACTAGCATTAGTTCAGTAGTCTCCCTCATAGAATTGTGTTCTACCTGTAAAATAAAGGGTGTCTGTTGTATTAACTAGGAGGAGAGTTAATACAACTACAAGTTAATACAACTACAAGCTACAAGTCAAGACCCAGTCAGCTGAAATTATAGCTGGATCAAATGAGTCTGCTAGTTTTGTTTAATGTAACAATTACATACAATAATTATTTCCAAAACAGAACAATAAGACTCTTCCAGAAAAAAGCGTAAAGAAAAACTATACCATATTAACTCATAATATTTATTAAATTAGCGAAGTAATATCTACTATATTTGTAAAAAGATTAAAATAAGAGAATTCTGATCTGTTCTCCCGAAATATAAGCCAAGAATAAATACAATCTATTCTCAGTTTATAAAACCAGTAACAAAAATCTAAACTATTCAAAGAGTTGCCTCACATTTTAAAGACTCCTTTGTTCTTTAAGACACTGAAATGGTTCATATATTTGTGAAATGACCAAATATGAACAATAATAATTATCAACAAGAACTCATATACATTATGTCAGTAATCTTTAAAACACCTTGTAAGTTTGCATTGCCATTCCAAAATTTCAGATTTTGCATGGGGGTGGGGAACGGCAAGACTGGAAGTTTGTCCCAGTCCATCCAGTGAATTAATGGCAGAGACAAGATTTGAATTGGGGATTTCATGGCTCACACACTTCGCTACTACACATGTATTTGAACTACGTCTTTTAAAAATAGCATCTTATTTTAATTTTACTTTATAAATGGACAAGGAAATATACTCACCTTATCCCTAATGTGAATGTTCGTTAAGTATTCAGATGGAACATGGAAGTCTAAATAAGGAAATGAGAAGTGATTTAATTCTTAACCCACAACAGTGATCCTCATTTAAGAATGTTAAGAGTATGGTAAACATACACACACACTCAATAGTACACCCTACCTATATCTTGAGGTCTACAAGGTGAAGAAGCCCATGGTGATGCAAATTTGGGGTAAAGATTTCTGTGGAGGAAAAAAAGGTTACTGAATTGATAAAGATCCATATCTATTATTTTTAACAATACTACTTCACACATATATACTGAGACCAGAACCAAACATTATCTAGACAATACAACAGTATGGGCTGGCTGCATGGTACAATGCTAATGTATGCAACTGGTAGTGACATGGATTGCCTGATCATCTGGTTATTCTCATTCTAGTACTGTACCTCAGGCCTGAGAAGAGTCATATTGCCATTTCCGTTCTTGCAGAAGGAATTGCACTATTCAAGAGGTTCCTTATACTCCAAAGACTGTGAAACAACAGCTCAGACCCTAGCAGAGCTATGATCTTTCTGTTGAGGTTACGTCGTACCCAGTTTCTGATAGATGGAGGGAGTACAAGAGGGAGTATGGGACACGCCCTGGCTACTCATAAGCCTCCAAATCCCGAGGCTTACATGTATCCAAGGCAGAGCAGGAGGCAACTCATGGCTCCTACTCTGCTTTTGAGCGAGATGGGTGATTTCGTCCCTCTGGAGGAGGCTTTGGGGAGAGTGGGAAGGAGGCTGGCGATGGCTGGAGATACAGTGTAACCCCACATCCCCAGTTTCCTCCCCTCCCCACCTCCAGGAACGCCTCCTGTTCCCCATCTTCGTGCTCCACTTTGCAAACGCAGAGAGGTAACTACCGCAGTTCCTTCTGCACTGCTATGAGGGAGAGGGGGCAGGGAGTGCGGTTTCCTGTCTCCCAGCACGGAGCTTTGTCTATGAGCTCAGAGCCAGGAAACCAAATAATCTCATGCCCCACACCACCACCGAGACACTATCTAGGGAACGTAAGATTGTTCCCTAAATGAAGTAATTCTCCAACTTAAGAGGTGCCTGGGTTTGAAAATTCAGCATGCATTCACCATGTAAGTTCTTAACCCTTTATAACGTTAACTACCATCAAGCTTATTCTCTTTCTGCACGAAACAGCACACAAGGCCTGTGCTGAACCATAGTGCCAGGATTCTTTTTCTTCACACACACACACACCAGCAAATGCACTGAAAGTAGCACTGCCCTAAGCATGCTATTACCCAACACACTGAACATATTTTGCAAGAACTTCACACACAAAATCAAACTGGAGTGTATGATTAAAGTAGTGAAACATGCCCTACTCAGAGGTGGAGAACCTGTGGCCCTCCACGGTGGTGTTGTAGTCCAGCAAGCATCTGGAATGCCACAGGTTTCTCTCTATAGTTTTGAACCTCTAACTACAACTAACAGGCTTATGTAAATATGTTACAAAGGGTAGTGTACAGTAGAAGGTTTTCTCTCTTGCAAGTTTCTTGTTCCTGAGTGGATTCTACCCAAGTTACATATTATGTCATTGATTTTCAAGAGAATGTACAGTACTGAATAGGGCCAGAGAAGAAAAGAGGAGATCACTGCTCTCAAAGGTTTAATAGATTAATAGAAAGTTTGCAATCAAGAAAAGTAGCTGAATACACAAAATATTTCCTCTCCCTCTGTTATTCATATAAGTAAACTAATTTTATAGTGCAATCCTATATCTATTCAGAAGTAAATCCCACTGAATTCAATAAATTCCATGTATAGGACTACAGGTTTAATTCTAAAATATACAACCCCTTAAGCATATCTAGTCATTGTCACATACATACCAGATATACTGTTAATAAAATTAAGCAGCAACATTATTCTTAAAACATATTCTAAACCTAACCACGTTTCCATGTGTTGGGAAGCTTGATTAACAGTACCAATGGCTCTTTCCCATACAGCAATACGGCAGCAAAAGATGTTCATGTAAGCAATCTACCACATTAACTCTTGCTCAGGCAAATAAATGATTCAAGAAAAGCAGGAATTACATAATAAGTAAAAACAAAACAAAACTAATACTTATACACCTATTGCTATATAAAGGTATACAAAAATATGCTGTCCACAATTGCATATAGATATCTTGAATTTGTATTTTTAAAAATTGATATTTTAAATTAATTTCAATCAACCACATTCCTAAAATGGAAGGGAATGAAAAGGGATTCTGATTTATTGGAAGTTTGTAGATTTAAGCTTTAACATCCTGAATCTAATTGTGGTATTCAGCCTTCCTTCACTATAATTACATTTTCAGTTTACTTCAGCAAAATATCTTTGACATTTTGATGTTCAAGGTAACTACCTGAAGCCATTACTTCAAATATCATAAATGGCATTAAAGCTGAAAACAACTTACTCTGGAGAGTTGAGATTGAGACCTAGAGTTGTCAAGTCACTTCCTAATGCGAGATGTACCATGCCAGGGTCTGTCTCTGCTGCCCTGATGAATGTTAACAAACCAATCATTCCAAACTGGTCTGTCACCATCCCTTGAGGAATGTTGGTCACCCGACCTAGGCAAACACAACACCAGTTTATTCTCAAACTCTACAGAATCAAACGCTTTTGAAAACATTTGTAAGAAAATTAAAAGGGAAAGGGGAAGGATCAAAATGCATACCATCAGGTAACACCTGGATCCCTTTTTTCTGCTGGTTGTTGTTTTGCGTTGTCGAACTTTTATCTCCAGGAAATTTAGGTCCATCTGCACTAGAGGAAGTTTTGCCTGATGTATTCAAATTCTATGAAGAGAGAACATTGTGAGAAATTTAGTACAAGAGCATGCATATAGACTGCAATCCACAGAGCCCCTTCAGGTGTCTATAAGGAGTTGTTTCCATACACCCTGGTTTCACAGATTTTCCTTCCTAATGGCAACTTTTTATGTCAGAGGTGGATTTTGAAGGTCCCCCAACTTTTGGACACAGTGGGCTGCTACCTAAAAATGGGGACCCAGAAGACCAGCTGTGTGCACTAAGTTCACAATATGGTACCTTGGATCAAAGGCGTAAATTACAGCAGCAACTCTGAACTTAAAGAAATAAGTGTTAGGATGATTTATACGCCCGGCATTTGTGATCTGGGGCCCTGAGGGTTTCCTCTTGTCCTCCATGCTTTTAATCATCCACAACAGAGGTTGGCCTGTGAGCACCCACCAAACCTCCTTGCACTCCCTGATCTGCTGACTTCTTGCTTCCTCCTTAGGGCTTCAGTGGTGCAAAGATAAGGCAGGCAGTGTATGGTGGTCCTGGGGGATAGTGGTTAGTTATGGAGGGGTGAGAAAGGTACATGTAGGGGTGCAAAAATACAGATTCAAGGCAGAGTGGGGAGGGGGAAGAATAGAGAGATTCCAGGTTGCAGGAGGTTGGATGGGACAAAATAGATAGCATCCTGGCAGGGGTGAGGGTAAGGAGAGAATCCCCCCCCCCCAATTAAAATGTGTTTTTGGGACTGAAAAAAACTGATCTACATGAAGCTGTGGAGTAAGGTTATCCATGGATTTAAACTGAGATGCCATCACTATGCTGACAACCAACTCTATTCTGTCTTTATATATACTTCAGTGTCTGGGAACTGAGGGCCTATAAACTGAAGCTCAGTCCTGATAATATGGAGGTTCTATCCAGGGAGATGATATTCAATGTGTTCTGGATGGGGATCTCCCACCCCAAGAAACAGGTTCACAGTGTGGGGATGCTCCTAGAACCAGCTTTGTCAATGGAGGCTCAAGTGGGCCCTATGGTACAAAGTGATTCCCACCAGCTAAGGCTGATATGCCAATTTCAGACCCTCCAGGACTGGGAAAACCTAGGCACAGTTATCCATGAACTCCAGCTTATTCTACTGTAATGTGTTATACATAGATTAGTTTAAAATATGGTTAATAGGTTGATGAGACCACCTCTCACACGTGCTTACACATTTGCACTGGCTTCTGATTTATTTCCAGGCACAACTTAAAGTGCTGATGCTTTACAGACCTAGACAGCTTGAGACCTGGAGGATCACTGATGAGTCATTTCCTGAGGCTTTCCTCTTTGAGTGCTCCTTCCATTGGAACTGAGGCAGGTAGCAGCTCAAGAAAGGACCTTTTCAGTTATGGCACTCCTTTGTGGAGGCTTGCCTGGCACCTACAATATTATCCTTTCTACACTAGACACAGACGTGTTTATTTTCCCAGGTTTTTAATCTCTGACAGAACTGTTCGTTATTTCTAATTGCTGTTGATAGTTCTCTGTCATTTTATTATGATTTTTTTTGGTGTTTATGTTGTTAAACCACCTGAAAATGTTTTTAAATTGAACAGTGGGATATAAAAGTGGATAAAATAAAACATATGTTCAAATTGCCTTTGGGTGAATTAAGCTGCTTTAAAATTTTATTTTTCCTATTTTGTACTTACAGATTTACTGTCATCATTACTCGATGTAGGATCTTTGTAGTTGGAGCCTGGTAATGCTGGAAAATCTTCGTTGTGAATTGAGAAGTCCTGGGTTTGCTCACTTGCTGGTTTTGTTACCATTCCAACTGTATTAAAGATAAATGCACCAAACTAAATATATATATATATATATATATATATAGCCCCTTATTGACTTTGGTAAATGGGGGGATTGCTGTTTCATTAATGTTGTTCCTTTTTTTAGCTTTTATGCTGTAAGCCACCTGGAGAATTTTTGCATTGAAAGGTGGAATATAAATTGATTAAATATAATAAATGCATGATTAAATTGCCTTAGAGTGAATTAAATTGCTTTAAAAACTTCCATCAGCAAAGGTTTCTACTTGCAAGCGAGACTGGAAGAAGAAATTAAAAACAAAAAGCAAATCCAGAAGAAAGTGAGTATCTGCAACAGAAGTCCATTTTGAACTTGTGAGGCCGGTTCAAAAAGCTGTGGCTGTTTGCATATTCAATGCTTGTCATGATGTGTGAATCTGGGAAGCAGGGTTT
The DNA here is from genome assembly GCA_029215795.1 of Anniella stebbinsi. Taxonomy (NCBI): domain Eukaryota; kingdom Metazoa; phylum Chordata; class Lepidosauria; order Squamata; family Anniellidae; genus Anniella; species Anniella stebbinsi. Next base: position 57,206,256 of record JARDYH010000003.1, read on the forward strand.
GTGTGAGGATGGGCTATAGCCCACTATGGCTTAAATAAGCCATAGTGGGCTATTTTGATTGTGTGAACTGAGTCATTGACGGTATATTATTATTATTATTATTATTATTATTATTATTATTTTAAAACAGCTTATTTTTCTACAAAAACATTTAAATAGTATTTAACAGCAATTTGCTTAAAAAGAATCCAACTATATTATTTTAAAAAGACATTTTCAACACTGAGTTATATTTCCTCACTATATATTCTAGAGTATCCAGGTAATCTGTAACACAACAAATCACTATAATGGTTTATGGTGACTAAGTGCAGGAGAAAAAATCCAAATGCTTAAGTGATAAATCTGACTGTAGATACCCTCTAGACACAATGCTTTAATCCTTATTTCACAAAAGTAGGCCAAGCCATTCAAAATTTGAAATATGGAATTCTAGGACTAAAGAGAAGCATTCTTTTCTACAACAAGGAAACATATCTCAGAGAGAACTGTTCTGCTCATACACATATTTAAAAGATCTCATAAACTAGCTGCAGATTACTCTGCAAGTGGAACAAGTAGAGTGCGAAGGCAAGAGAGTGAAAAACAGACAATTGCCCCTCTCAACTATTCCGAAATGAGGACATTCTTGATTTTAAGAACCAAGCTTCTTTTTGTTCTTTGATTACAACTAATAGTGCCATTTATATATCACTTTCAAATTGCCAAGTCCTTTACAATATTTGACTCCTTAAACTCTTAATTGCTCTCATAAACCCCGGAGACATTGTGGTCAAGTACCATTTATTTTAGAGATCCTAAAATCAGTCAAATAAAACCTAGGTCTTTATTGAAGTTGCCATAATGTTTTAGTTACAAGTAAGATCATATTAAACTATTTTTCCACAGGAACCTCAACAGTTTCTCAGGCAAAGACGAATGGTGTCAAGTTGAACATTAAAAAAAAGTTGTTGTTTTTAAATGCCCATGGTGCCTGTGACGATACAAGAACATTTTGAAAAAAGATACTTGGTTTAAATGATACACACTCACCATAGGGTGCCCTTCCAGCTAGAGGGTTTATTAATGGAGTTGGGTTCCCACTTCCTTCCCTTCTGTTTCTGTCTGCTAGTGCTGGAAAATCTGAAAGGTCCAGTCCTGTCACATTTTCACTGCCATCTAAAAGAAAATACATTCAATTAGTAGCTCTCTAGCACCAGAATATTTATGTTACCTCATTGTCCTACAACCACAGGAAAATAAAGACCACAAAATGGAGAGACCAAGAAAGAGGGGATCACACACACCCAACAGAACATGAGAGTAATAGTGCAAGCCTATGCACGTCTACTCAAAAGTAAGTTTCATTGGATTCAATAGGACGTATTCCCAGATCAGTGTGTATAAGATTCCAGCCATAACATATAGTAAAATAATACACTAATTATTTTATTCTATTACGTTTTTATACTGCCCAATAGCCAAAGCCCTATAGGCATCACCTTGGAACTGAACACACAAAACAATTAAAAGTATCAAGTCTCAAAGCTGTTGCGACTATAGCTAGCTGACAAGAGAAGAGCTTTAAAAGATGAAGAAATGGCATTCTGACAACATATTAGAACGAGTACATTTACATGAGTGGCTTACTGTCTGTTTACCATTGATACTACAGTTAGAATAAGTGCAAAAAAAGGCAACTAAAATGATTAAGGAGCTGGAGCATCTTCCATATGATGGAAGGTTACAACAGCTGGGATTGTTTAGTTTGGGAAAAAGTATGGAAGGGTAAGGGGAGACATGATAGAGCTGTACAAAATTATGCACAGTGGGGTGACTGTGGATAGGGATACATTTCTCGCTCTCGCACATAATACTAGGACTTGGGGTCAATTCTTGAAGCTGATTGGTGGGATATTCAGGATGGATACAAGGAAGTACTTCTTTACACAGTGTATAGTTAAACTATGGAATTCGCTACCACAAGATGTAGTGATGGCCACCAATTTGGATGCCTTTAAAAGGGGATTAGACAAATTCCTGGAGGAGAAGGCGATCAATGGCTACTAGGCCTAAAGGTTAAGTGCTACCTCCAGTATACTTATGTACACCAGTTGCTGGGGAACATGGATGGGAGGGTGCTGTTGCACTTGTGTTCTGCTTGTGGGTTCCCAGTTGACAGCTGGTTGGCCACTGTATGAACAGATTAGATTGACCCTTGGGTCTGATCCAGCATGCCTCATGGGTTGAATATAGACTTTGTCTTCTATGAATGGAAGGACTCCTTCTGTCCACAGAAGGTTTTTCATTCAGTGGAACAATCCACTGGTGGAAGGGCTGAGGCAACATTTGCCAATTCCATCTTTTCCCCCCTCCAGCAAAATCAACTGCCAAACCCACCCTCCAAATAGATTTTTGGAGGGTACAAAGCACTCCAAGGGAAATTGACAAAAGTTGCTTCTCCCCATCCAATCCTGCCACTGGGAGTGAATCCTGGATTCAAGCTAAACAAATATTGTAATTAGAAAAAATGGAATAAATATGCATGAAGAATGTTTTTATTCAAGTCTCTAAAGTGTGTGGATTTAAAGTAGTGTTACCTGTTCCATTAAAAATGTTACTTGATAAAGAGTTGTTCATTCCAAATGCCTGATTCCTGTTCATTCCAAATCCTGACATACTGACATAAAGAAAGAAAAGGAGAGAAGGAACTTAATATATTTAAATCACTTAACCTGTGGGAGATGGAAGGAGAAAATAATATATGATCATCACCTCACTTTAGTTGTTTGTCTTTTATATGCCTACTCCATCTCATTCCCTAACTAATCAGTTAACACATAACAGAATAATATAAGTACTGTCTGGACTGATAATGGAACCAATGAATTTAAACAAAAATCCCAGATTTTAAAATAAAAAACTATACAATATTGTTGACTTCTCAATATACATTGGTCATAAAGACTGAAAAATCACCTGTCAGCTGTGGATAAACTAAATGAACTAAAATAGGTAGACAGCTAACTGACTCCAATTGGAAAACTATTAGATGCTAAAGATTTTTGTTTTGTTTTTTAAGCTGGAAAGAACCTATTCTGGCAATCCACCTGTGAACCCTTAAAGAACTGTAGTACAAGCTAGGATCCCATGGCTCTACCCATAACAGCAATCCAGGAAAAGATAAGTGTGCACCATTATAGTATTTAAAAGTCAAGATATTAAAGAATTAGCAGCTGCAAGATTTCATCCATTAAAAAATGGATGAATTCTTGCACTAAAAGATGCTTAGGAACAGAAATTTACTGGATTAAGAAAGCATCTAACACATTTAGCAGGGAGTGTATTCCAAGGATGTTTTGCTTGGAACAAATCCTATCATGAAAAATGTTAGGCGGGCATTACAGATAAAAGAAAACTCCCAAACAGAACAAGGTGTGAAGTGCAACTCTGATGATATGCAGAATATAATCATTTTAGCAAGCCCTCAAAACAACAAAAGAAATACAAAACCTCCCCAGGAAGCAGTGAGATCACATATAATACTGAAAACAAATCAGCTTGTGGTTAACAAATAATAACCAAGGTATCTTAGTTATTTCAAACTTGAGGCATGCTCATAAGCATAAAACTATTTTAATAGTCCCTCTTCCTGTTTCTCCCTTTCACCAACTGTTTATTTTTCCATTTAGCAACTTCTTCATTTATACTCCAAGCAGTCTGTGGGGTATATAACCATTTGGTTTAGCCGCACCATCTGTCATTTGAGAGAGGCCACAACTAGGAGTCTTATAGGAGGGCTATTAACTTGTTCTTCGTAACAGATCAGATGCAACAAGAAACTTGTTTTATTATGTTTGTTAGAAATGGGTATTTGATATTCAGATTCACAAGTCAGGATTCTTTAAGTGAACAGAATGTAACTGCGAGAAACAGGAGTGAACAATCAGATCACATTCCCTCTACTCCAATTGCTTCAGTACATTGTTCAGGATAGTTTGTATTGCTTGTCAGAAAAATGAATAACATCTAGACAGTTTCTGTAATAACAACAATCTTCATTCAAAATATATTTTGGGTAAATATACAGTTTTCTCTCTTATTGCCCTAGCAATTTATGCTTTTGGTGAAACTGAAGTCTAACACCCATTTCCCTAAAACTAAGTAATATCAACATTATACCTCTACCATGTTAAAAATATTCAGAAAGTGGGTTTTATATGTTGGTCAACAGACTCAGCCTTCACTATATACAAAATTACTAAGAAGGACCAAAGCCAGCTATTCTCAGTGTTAGAGGCCTAAGAAGAAAGAAATGGACTCCAATAGCTAATAATTCAAGAGTTTTTCAAGATTTGGACAGCAGTATTTCCAGACCAAACGAACAACCATTTAAAAAAAACCTAAACCACTTTATTAAGAATTGCTAAATACTCTCCCAAAGATTTGGGGACTTGCTCATAACAAATCACATCTATCACATATCTGTTTCTTCTTCTGAGGATCCATGTTCCATATCCTGCAACTTAAATACACAATATAAAAGAATGTTCTTACTTCCTATCACCATTTTCATGTTATTTTTTGCTTAATATTAATGAGAAATGATAACTGCATACTAAATGCAATTTAACAAGCATCAAAGATTAAATTTGAATGGTTTAATGTAAGGTAAAAAGAATTAGCTCTTACTTCAGGAATTTGAAAGGATAAGGACAAACTTAGGACCAGAAAGTATTTAAATTTTGCCTTCTTTCCCAGTTCTTTTATACAAGCTTGAACTTGGAAAAGTAGATGATAGAAGCTACCTGATCCAAAGCACCCTGTAATACTTCTCCAAGGGCTCAGTCTGTGTTAGAGGCCCCATGTAATCATCTCTAGAGATTTGTTAGGAAAGGCAGCTTGTCAGATATGAGGAGTTTATGTTGGAAGGAGTGAAAATGAGCTCCTCTACATATATGATGTTCACCATATCAGCCTTTGGACTAGGGTAGTGATTACATTTCAGTTGAAGCCTGACTATGAGACTCTCTAATCCTAATATAAATTTACCAAAAGTCAGCTTTGTATATTAAATAATTATGTTTTGATTCAAACACATTTATTTGATACACAGATTTTTAAAAATTGAATATGTGATGACAACTTTTTAAAGTAAACCTATTTATTTCCACAAAGAACAAGATTTGCCTACCTCAACTTGTCAATATAGATTTTATTTATTGTACTTTTAAACAGCCCAATAACCAAAGTTCTCTAGGTGGTGTACAATAAATTAAAAACATAATACAAAAGATAAAAAAACAGAGCATTAGAAAATCAAGATAAAGCCAGCAGCAAATGAAAAAAACTGTTTCAGTATATAAAACCAAATTAAAACCAGCAATACAATAAAGTTATGAAAATATTTAAAAGTTTTTAAATGCCTTTAAGGATAAAAGGGTTATAAATTAGGTGCCGGGGGAGCATCTCTGGGGAGAGCATTCCACAAGTGAGGTACTACCTCTGAAAAGGCCCCCTAACTCATAGTCACCCGCTTTGCCTCATTTGGCAGGGGCACCTGGAGAAGGGACACAGACAATGAACTCAATGGCCAGGTAAGTACATTAGTACACAAGACATTCCTTCAGGGTGACCTGGTCACTTTGAATTGGATCCAGAAATGTACTGGCAGCAACTGTAGATGGAGAAGTACTGATAAAAAGCAAAGGGATATTGTTTAGCCCACTGTGACAAATAGTTAGCAATACTGCTTCCATTTTACCTGTTCACAGTAAAAGGTTGTCGAGAGGGTTGTTGCTTTGGCATACAGATTATGCTGGGTGAGCTTCGGTTAGGGCTTCCTAATCCTGAACTGCTCATGCTGTTTGTCCTGCTGGGAATTCCGATGCCCTGACCGACTTGGGAGTGGTTCATCATATTCCTAGGATTCATAGGCAATATACCCCTGAAAAGATGATAATCCAAAAAAAAATAATGAATATGTTCAGCATATTATTATTTACAAGACTAGTCTTATAAGTAGTTTAGATACAGACCCGAGTTTTCAAAATTGCTTCCAAGTAAAATGGTCGTTTTATACAGCTTTGTGTACAGAGTACGACCAATTGTCCATCTAAATCAACCATCCACCTTGACTGGCAATGGCTCCCAAAGTTTATTTCAGATGCAGGTCTTTTACAGCTCTGTCAAGCTCCATTTTTAAAAAATGATATTAGCAGTCAAGACTGCTTTTCGTAAAAGTCATGCTAACTTTAGAGAACAAGACAGGGTTTGTCAGACCAAATGCAGAATCTTAGTAAATATTCTTATGCCATTTAAATTTGGAAATGCTTTACAGTTAAACCACGACATCTGTATAACTGATAACTGCGCTCCTAACATACCACCTTGAACTGCTGTGTACCATACACTATTTTTAAACAAGATGCACAGCAGGAGGTGAATATTATTTTCTGTATGCAGGAATCAATATTGCATTAGAAGCTTTTCCTCAAGTGCTCTAGAAACTTTTCTTTTTTAAAGAGTAGCTAGAATGCAAAATAATTTAAAGCAGCATATTTGAAAATGCCCTGAAGAAATATTTGTTGTCAATAAATACCTGTTTGGAGATGGAGGCGTGTGAAGTGACATTGTTGGTACCCCTGTTGTTGGCGTTACGTGGCTTGGTAACTGAGTGCCTTGTGATAAGCTGCGATTTAACTGAGGGGTATTGTTGCTCATCCCCCTCATTGGAAGGCCTAGTGCACCTATTGAAAAAAAAACAGAGAAGTGGGAACACAGAGAATTAAGGTACAATCATATCTACATTGTGAAGATGGAAATTCAGTCTGATTTTATTGTAAAAAATGGTATTTTAAGAAACCATGCAGGGAAATTTGGGAGGAAGAGTGTGCTTCGACAACAAACATTATGAGGATGTATTTTTATGAAATCCTGATCTAAACTCACAGGCTCCAATTTCCAGACTATATTTTTAGCAAATATTTCAGGAGAAGAAGGCTTTCATCTGAGAGTTCTATATTAAATATACAATTCTAGATACTTTTATCTGATATTTTTATTCACATGATTAACAAGATTAACAGATTTTTTTTAAAAAAAAACAAAGCCTGATATCTTCAAGAAGAACCCAGGCTAAAACAAATGTTAAACTTAAAATACACCATAAGTCAAATTCAAAAGAAGTTGTTTGTTTTTTTAAAAAAAATCTGGGTTTTGAAGGGTCTTCATTTTCATTACAATTTGGAAGACATCTTGTCACTTACACTGATGTTTCAGTTAGTACTTATGGCTAAGATCCTACTCATACAATATTGGCTGGATTCAATGGTGTCTGCCAGCAGAATGGACACCGCATGTGGAATGAATCCTCCCCCATTGCAGCCCCCCATCCACTTTGAAGGATTGGGGATTCTTCAGAGCAGATTGGGGGATATAAAGGGGGAGGAGTGGAAAGGCATCCCTTTACGCAAGCAGAATTCTGTTTGCATGATGTTCGATGCAGACCTATGTCTCCCTGAACTAATCTGAACTGAATTAGGGTAATACTCTCTATTTCTATTCTATCCCATTCTTAGCATAAAAGAAAGAAACTAAAATGAGAACTTTACCCTTCCTCACAACCTCTGAAACATGCATTATACCCAATAAACAATGTTACAGCTATTAACTTTGAAATTTTGCAATGTACATATTAGTACTGAAAGTACTGATTAATTGATACAATAAAAAGCCAGTGAAAATCAGTGCATATGTGCCTTTTTGTTTTGCCACAGGAGTTCTAGCAGAGAGCTTGAAAGGTATACAAGTAGCTATCTCCCTGAATGAGTAGGGAGCACTGCCAATAATACTGTCTGCAGGGACCAATTCATCCATGTACTTTTGGGACTTCAGCCTCCCCATCAGCTCAGAGATGTTACATGCAGCTGCTAGGGCTGTGATTATCCTTTGTTGCGGGAAGCTCTGGAAGCTCATGTGCTAAAACCATAATTTCCACTTGAATGGATTGCCCAGGCTTCCTACTGCCTGCCTATCCTGCTTGCTCTTCACAGTCCTGGGAAGAGAAAAGGGAGCTAGCTCTTTCTACCACAAAGACCACCATGCTCTTCCATAGGAACATGGAAAGAAGAGAAACAAAACATTATCCTAGTTGGTTGTGCTTGGTGTGGTTAGCATCATGAACATTAACATAACTGACTTTTTGGGATGGGGAAACGTAAGACACCGTAGTTCTAAGGACTGAAAAAATGAAATAGTAACAATCTTAAGAACAATTTTGAATACACTACTTCAACACTGCTCAATGAGGAAGAAATAATTACATCATGGGGAGCAAAGTTGGTGTTGTTTACCTGCTGAAGCATGTAGGAATTCCTAGGCAGCTCTTTAGGGACAAAGAAGTCACTTTTGTTTGGCTTCACTTTTCATTCCTGTCGATAACTTAAGATTTGCCTAGGTCTGGAAATAATCCTGACCAATTATATCTGGACAAAAATAGTATGATAAGCACATCCAAGGGGATGTTGCCCTTCCTAAAATCATGTTTCATGAATATTCTAGTGATTACTTTTACAATAACTAGCAGTGTTTACTACTCAAGTAAGACAAAGTGGGGAAAACCACTATCATACAAATGATGTCTACAACCTCCTGCAAAATTAAATTGTCGTACTCCCTGAAAACCACAGTATTAGATAGAAAGTAGGAGGCAGCCTAAAAGGGGGTGGCCACCAAATTCTTTTTCTTTCTTTTTGCAGTCTGTGGGCTTTTCTTCTTTGTTTTAAAATCTAATACATTTCTTTTGCATGTATAATGATAGCATATTTCAAGTCTAATTTCCCACTTTGTCAGCTTAGAAATTTTATTATATTAAGTGGTATGTAAGTATTATAAATACAATAAATAAAAATACTATGACTCACCAATAGTGTAAGGGCCAGCAACCGATGTAAAGTGTCTGATGCTTTGTGTGGTACTATACGGAAAAAGCTTCATCTTGTAAAAAGTAAAACTTTAACCTATACCCTTTTGTTACTTTCCAGAAACCAAAAGGTTACACCACAATTCTAAGAGGATAATAAGGATGAGTTGAAATCATACTGATAGACAAAGAAAAAGCTACATCAAACCACCATGGTTTCAAAGTAACTTATATATACACACGCAACCACCACCAATGAATAGCCCTATTATAACAAACAGAATACTTACTTTGTTGCCCGTATAAACTTGCCCCAAACTGAGACAGCTGACCTGATGTTGATGGTGATGCCAGCATCTAAAAATTGGGAAAGTGTAGGATAATAACAGCTTTCTACAACATTAACCTCCTTAAAGAATAATAATGAATACAATCCATTTCATTCATCTGCTGTAGTAACGCTGAACAATAATGTTTATCAATACATTGTTATAAATATTGTTACAGTAGAAGCAGGAAATTGGAAGAGCTCTGATATTTATGGATATGTGCATGAGCTCTGGATCCTGGAAATAGCTAGCTGAACTCTAGCACCAAAAGGAAAAAATAATAATTTAATAAAATATTTAGCCCGCCCCTTCCCCAAACTGGTAGCCTCCAGTTGTGTTGGACTGCAATTATAAACTGCCCAGAGAGCTTTGGCTATTGGCCAGTATGGAAATGAATTCCCATCTGTCCTAGCTAGCACAAGAGTTGCAGTCCCAACACATTTGAAAGGCACCAGGATGGGAATTCAAACATGAAGCTCCTAACAAGGTGTCCTGACTTTAAAAAAATCAAGAGCAATAATTTCTCAGTATGACATCCAGAATGCAAAGGTAACACATGCTTTCTTAGCAATCGAGATGTCCAAGATGGTCATTTGGTCAATCTTAGGTCTCCTTCCTATGTTAATCTACCCATCAAGAAATAGATTGTTTTGAGTGGTTGGATGGGTGAATCTTTTTATTGCTAATATAAGGCTAACAATACAATTTCCAAATTTCCAGATTGGTCAACCCACAAAGAGAACAACAATTACATCACTGCATTGTTTTTATGACACATGTGCACTAATATGCCCATACGTTGCATGCACACATTCTGACTTGCTATCATTAACTGAAACTATGGTAAGCAACAATTCCTGGGCTGCATAATATCCTAGCTTGTAATCATGATGTCCAAACACAGACCTCTGGGTTGTTTAGGAGTTGAACAATCCACAGTAAACCCAACAACAAACCATGGATGATTATTGGGTTAATTCTGGGTTTGGACATCACAGGTGACCAGATTTGCAGACAATGATCTAGTTTTTCTGTGAGATGATAAACCTGTGCTTGGGTTGTATCACATCAGACTACAAGCACAGGCGGAAGCGACAAGTACATGGCAGGCAGTGCACTTGTTCACTGCTGCTTTCCCCCCCAAATTTCAGCATTAAACAACCCAGGAATTGTTGTGATGTGTGAACCAGGTAACTAAGAGATTATCAGACTCACCAAGAATCATTGGCCAAGCCTGAGATATATGGGCTGTTCCACTTTTGACTGTAGGTGAAGGCTTATATGATCAAAGCTTATCATTATATACAAGTTCCTTCTATATAAAAAACTAAATGTCAGGGTGTTCTAGTTTAGTATATGCAGAGAGAGAGAGAGAGAGAGAGAGGAACATTCAGTCATAGTAAGCCTGTGCTTGTAATCTGATGTAGTATAACCCAAGAACAGATTTACCATCTCACAGAAAAACTAGATCATTGTCTGCAAATCTGGTCACCTGTGACCTAGTCATCTTCAAGTAACCAAGCTGAGAAGCTTTTTTTGAAATAGTAAAGATAATCATTTTTTTTCTTTCAGGTCACAGATGTCTAATAAATGCCTAAAATATGTGGCATGGCGGTGGACTACTAAAAAAATCCTGTGAACAAAAACAATTTGGTTGACTTATGTGCAATGCTCATCAGCCATGTAGCAATATGTCAATAAATAGCATTTCTATCCGTCAGATCATCTGAATATTGGAATGTTTGGGGTTATAACTAATGTGCATATTAGTGTAACACATCAGTCAATGTGAAGAATTTACTGGACCAGCCCAAGCCAAGGTGCTATTATGATTCTAAACAGATCCATCTAAGGGCTTTGACAAATCCATGAAAGACATCTATTAATGGCAATTGGCCATTGATTGGCAGCAGTGTGGGGCCTCTATATTTAGATGTAGCACATCTCTATCCATGATATGATGGGGACAGTGGGAGATCATCACTTCATGTCCTGTGTTTGAGATTCAAGAGGCACTCAGATCTAGTACAAGAGCCTACCATTTATTTAGCTCCTAGTTGAAAGACATGCATTGGCTAGCATAACATGCTGCCATAGTGGTTTTTAAATGTACAGATTGTGTGTATGTTGTATGTTTTTGCTGTTTTAATTTTTGTATATTGTTTTTAATTGTTTTTAATCCTATGTAAACCGCCCAGAGAGCTTCGGCTATGGGGCGGTATACAAATGTAATAAATAAATAAATAAATAAATAGATATTTATGACATAATGTAGAGCTGGAAAATCCTTAAGGATGTGGCTACTTATGCACCTCAACATGTGAGGCTGGCTTTTAGGAATGTAAAGTATTTTCCAAACTTGTACAAGATGATGCTTAAAAATCTGATACTGGATACTAAACATTTTAATGCTAGCTCCTATGGATTTCAATTATTTTTAGCTAATGTTTAAATTTATGCAAGGCCCTGAGATTTCCAATCTATGGGTGTGTATATATGCACGTATAGATAGATATTAGTTCCTTACCCCTGATTACAAAACCACATGTTTTTTAAGCAGGTTAAAGATCAAAAGGGAAAAAAGCTTTCACAAAAGCTTACATCTTTTTCTGATCGATGTGGGAACATCGAAGACTGGCTGTAGTACATGTTTTCATCGTGGTAGTCGCTGTCGACCCCCTCTACAAACTTCTTTCTTGAAGCACCAAACATGCTGTTTGTCACCTAGATGATAAGAATGTGACATTATGACATACACAGTTATTTGGAAAAGAAAGAAAAGAAAAGCATTTCCTTAATTTACAGATATGCTTTTAAAAAGAAGACAGACATTTTTCTGATGTAACACTATACAATAGTTTATGGGACTACTATTTTATAATTTATTATGAATATGTGATTTGGGTTCATGAGCTCCTGTGTCCCCTCTCCTCTGGCATAGCCTTGAGATGATCAGAAGCTTTTGCTTCAATTCTCAATAACCCCCAGTTACTTATCATGAACGAGCAAATGTGCTGGCATGTGTTGCACGATCATTCCCGCTTGGTTCCTCCTTCCAGGAGCTGCTAAACAAGCCATGGACTCTCCATCTGTGTCTTGTTTAATGTAATATTCAATGGGTAACTTTAGCTTGTTCCTCTCTTAGCAAGCCAGCTATAAGCCAACAACAAACCCTAGCTTATGATTCTTATTAGGAGAGGAACAAACTAGAGTTCCCAGTTCAGACAGGAGAAACAAAGAGGAAGCAATTGAATAACATGAACATGGTTTGTGAGCATGTTTAAACCATGATTATGTAGCCACCATGGTTAGGAATGGTTCACATGACATGCTGAGCTATAAAATTTAGCTCAAAATGCTTAACCACCATGGCTTAGCATGTCATCTGAACAAGGACAGTGGCTTACAATCTTAGCTTCTTTCTCTAAACCACAGTTAACATTAACTCCAGTTCCAGTTTCAGACATAAACAATAAACCACAGTCAATTGAAAGTGGAAGTGAAAGCTTCCAATCTTCACAAGGCTCCATCAAAGTAAAGGGGGGAACATACAAGGCTCATAGATGTAATGCTAGACCATTGATTAAAGTTAAATCCAGACCAGTCTATATACTTATTAATTTATGCAGCAACTACTTAATCCCCAAAATGGTTGAACACAAAAGTATGTACAGCTTTTCTACAGTGTCCAAGCAACCCAAAACTCAGGGGTGTGTGTGTGTGTGTGTGTGTGTATATATATAATTAAACATTTAGATAACACTGCTAAAACTGCTATATCACAGTTTATTTATTTTATGTTTTAAATATTTTCAATTGTTAAACTGTACATTGTTCAGGGAACTAATAAATATGAACAACGTACTTTACCATTGGTAAACCCTCATAACAATTCTATGATGGAGGTAACATTATAACTACTTTTTTGGTGGGAAAATAAAATAAAGAAATTCAAATCTTTGCTTAGTTATGGTACCAAGAGTGCTTAGTTATGGTACCAAGAGTGATTTCCCATGAGCACTGCATATTTGCTTTACTGTAGTAGAGGGGACCTCAGACAATGAGAAAAACCAAGTCAGATAGGTGATGAGTTTGGGTCCAAGTTACCTGCGGGATCGCCTTCTCCCGTACAATCTGCCCCACACACTCAGGTCCTCTGGGAAGAATTTACTACCGTCAGCAAAAACTAGGCTGACAACTGTTACCCAGAGGACCTTCTCTTCTGCTGCTCCCAGACCGTGGAATGGCCTGCCGGAAGAGATTCACCAGCTTAACAGTCTCCTGGAATTTAAGAAAGCCGTGAAGACTGATCTCTTTTGGCAGGCCTACCCAGTTGAATTTTAAGATGTCTTTTAATAATGTATTCAATATATATATATATATATATATATATATATATATGGTGTTTTGTATTTGTTGTTGCACCCTGCCTCGATCCAGAGGGAGAGGAGGGTAAGAAATAAATGTATTATTTTTATTATGATGATGATCATTATTAGACTAGCATTTAGTTCAATAAAGGTTCTATTTTACACAAAAGCATATCTCAGGCTCCCCAATACACTTAGCTAGTGCTCTCCCTTCACAATTGACACATCCCATTGCACAAATCTCCTGAGAATGCAATTATCACCTATAAAATGGAATGCAGTATCTAACAGGGTAAGGGGATTATCTCCTCTTTTACTCTGGCTGAGCAAAGTGGCGATGAGAGGAGAAATCCTTGGTTGCAGCTGCTCCGAGTAAGGATGAAAAACAGAGTCAGCCAAACCAATTATCTTGCATGTGTGGAAGCCAGAGACAATGCTCTTTACTAGGAACTCCTTCCACTTAGTTGTGATTTTGGAAGGAATCTGATCTCACTACCATAACATTGCCTCCACTACATAAACACTATATTCCCAAGGTAGAAAGCTTTGTAGTTAGCCATTAACTCTATTCAGACATTAGTGGTGCAATCCTACGCAGGTTTAGACAGAAAAAAGTCCTACAACTCCCAACATTCTCCAGCCAGCCATAATGTACTAGACCATTTTCCTGCCTAAACATGCGTAGGTTTGCACCTTAAGATGGGAAATCATGTGTACCCACCCCTTATGCAATCCTCATATGGTCTGGAATCCCATAAAATTACAAACCTATAAATTAGCACCTAGTCTAGTACTGCTATGGGTTTAGGAACAGATGTTCATGCAGACTTTTTAACCAATGCACATATTTACAGTATGACTTCTGCTGCATTCATCACTTTCAGGCCTGCTCAGTTAACAGGGCCAAACAACTTCCATTTCTCACTTAAACACAAACACACATATGTCTATCAACATTTCAAAATAAAACACTGTGCAATATCAAGGTAATTTTGAGCCTTTTTAGACAGCAGAACAACCTTATATGCCAGGGGAAATTTTCCATTACTGGCAGAATGAACATGGTTATGAATTTTTTAAGGAATATAAAGCAATGTAACTAGAGTTACAACTGCCAAGGGATAAGATTCTGTAACTATTGCAAAATTAGACTGGATGTTGTTCTGAAGAGAAATTTGTACAATACCTTTGTGGATGACAAAACCATTTGAATAATATATGTTGAGGGGTTGCACTTAGCAATCCTCTGCACATGTACTCAAAAGTATACCCCACTTTTATCAAGGGGGCTTATTCCCAGGTAAGTGTGTAAAGGACTGTGCAATTAGAGAGTCAAGAAATTCATTGCTTACAAAACTACGTAATTTTGTTCTACTTTTAAAAAAGCTGTGAATTTCTACATTTTAATCCAGGCTTGTCAAACCTCAGGCACTCTCTGAGATTCTCTAAATGGCCATGCCCACTTCCCTTGGCTCCACCCACTTTCCCCAGACTATTTGCATGGTTCCCATCCCCCCATTCTAAAATGTTGAAATGTCACTCCTAAGGGCCTGTTCAGATGACATGCTAAGCCATGGTTAGGCCACTAACCTTTTTGCAGCAAATGGTGAGTGTTTAAACCATGGTTATGTAGTCACCATGTTAGGAATGATTCACATGACACACTAAGCCATAATATTTAGCTCAAAACACTTACCCACCATGGCTCAGTGTGTCATCTGAACAGGGTAATTAAGTCAAAATATCCAGATATTTTGTTCCTATCACTTCTGCCTTTGGCCCCATCCCCTTAGCCTTCAGCCCCACCCACCACTAGAATGCAACTTCAGAGAGCTTCTCCAAAATCGAATTTGGCCCTCAGTTTGAAAAAGGTTCAAGACCCTTGTATTTTCCCTGATGTATCTTGCTAATGACACTTTCCCTGATGTATCTTGCTAATCAAGACAAACACTGTGCTTGGCATTTAAATGAACCCCCCATACAAAAAGTTTTATAATCACTTTATCCATTTTCCTAGTTAAAACAACAACAACATCCATTTAGATAACTCTTCTAGAACACATTCTAAATCCAAGACATTTTTGTTTGCTTCTTTAAAACAAGTAAACATAAGAGACTTACATGAAATGATTTCACATCAGCTTCAAGTATGGAAACAATGAGAATACAATGTTTCTCATGAGTAGAGCTGCCCTAATCTGTCCAAAAGAGACATATATAATTCTTGGGGGGGGGGGGGGGGGGGGAGCAGTTCATCCCTTTTTGAAGGCTCTTTGTCAAGCTAAATTATTTTTACCTTCCTAATTTCAGTCTCAAAGATCAAAGAGCATTTTTCTTTCAGTGAAAATTAATTCTATACTCCTAGAACATACCTATATTCTTTTAGGACTGCTTTGGGGGTTTTATAAGATTTTCTGCAATTCACAAAACTATAGATCTTCCTTTATAGTGAAGATCAAATATCAAAGATCCCTTTTGCCAAATGAAGAAACCATGCAATAGCAAGTACCATACCTTTATTCCAACTACTTGAGAGCCACTGCAGATGAGCACAACTTTTGAAATTAGTAATATTATAAGGACTTTTAATGGAAGCTATTTCAAAAGTAAAAAGAGATATGTGAATGCATAACTGGAATTCTTAGGTCTGTCTTGCAACCCCATGTGATTTAACCACTTCTGTCATCTTAATTTTCATCACAAAAATTACTTCCATGTGCACAAACAAACAAATAGTGAAATTGGAAGCTTCCCTTAGTAGCAATGGAGAATTCTAACTTAAGTAACTTTCCTCCCATGTTTCAAGAGAAGGGATTTATGTTACCAAGTATAAGTCCACATGTAGCCACATGGATGTGCTAATAGCAACTAAATTAAAATTGGATGAGCAATCTTTTTATATCTAATGGGGTAGTATATGATCAGTTCACCTGTATCGTATTTGAGAAATCATGGAATAGTGGGAGAAAGATTCTGTATGGAAAACAACCTCTTGAGGGGAGCCAAAAAGGTAAGGGAGATGCACACATATAGATACACATCCATACAATTTAAGATACTCTTGCTTAAACTCTGAGCCCTAAAGCAAAAGTGTTTAACCTCTTTTAGTTGAGGGTCGAATTCAATTGGATCTGTATGTCAGGGGTGGAGGAGGCCAACAACCAAAGGGCAAGACCCAAAATGCCAGCATTTTTTAGTTCAAGATACAGAAGCTCCACCCCAGTCCAGGCCGTGGAGCATCTTGTAGTTCCTTCAAGGCATGGGGCTTAGGTTTCAAGCCTCATCATCTGAAGGAATTCCCTCACAGGACATCCCAGCCTGTTCTTTCCAATCTGAGAGACTGAAGATAAGAGCAGGGATGTGGGGCAACCCCACTTAGCCTGTGCTGGGAAGAGTGCATTTGCAGATATTGGATCAATGGGAGGAACTACACATGCAGTTACCCAGCAAGGTACTAGTACGAGTAAACCTACGTCTGTAGATGTACTCTGATATGTCAACAGCCACAGCACCTCCCCTAACACATGCTGATTTCTTAGGACCCAAACTTGGTTAGTCTCAGCATTCAAGCAGTACTGTAGTTTGATGGTTTTTACATTGAGGCGCATTATAGTTAACTTCAAACCAGAGTCTCGCTATGCATGAGGGGAAGAAGGAACTCATAAGCCTAAGGCTCCACTGGGTTCATTCACAGGGTGCTATACTACAGCCTTTGTATCCCATGTTCGATAAGTTCCAAGCTATACCAGGCTCATGCAAACATGTAGAGCAGGAGTGCAGAACTGCGGGCTCAGAGGCAACATCCAGCCTTCTGGGGTTACCCAAAAGGCTATTCCACTTTGTCTGGTCCCAACTTCTCCCCCTGATGACGGATCATTTAATACTTTATCGTTATTTGCACAGGTGTTTCTTTCATTCCCTGTAGAAATGCCTTTCCTATGGCATAGTTACCAGCAGTAAGAGCTTTAAGCTACAATATGCTAGTATTTTTGTTTTGTCTCCACCCATTTTGCCTTCAACCCTACCCACCACTGGAATGTGATTCCCAAGGTCTTCCCCCAAAAGGGAATTCACCCCTCATGCTGTAAGAGGTTCTGTATCATTGGTGTAGGGACAGAGATTCCTCTTTTAATGTATGTCATGCAGTTTTATGACTAATGAACTTTGTTCTTTGTGAAATAGAACTCAGGGGCTCTGAAACTGAAACACCTTTAAAGGAGATCAATCCAGTTGTCATCTAAATTACAGCATGGTTTCCCACATCTTATATAAAAGTACAAACTTTAAGTTAATTCAGCAAAATTTTGAAATCAGGAGTTGCAAGAGATGTAAAATTTCCAGAAATGTTGAGGCCATGGGAAAACCCAGGGTTTTTTTCCAGAGGGTGGGGAATTGATATTTTGAAAAAATTGAAAAATAAGCAATACCCTTTTTTTTAGCACTCTTGACAGAACTCCAAGTAGGGCAAGGAAAGAATCCTGCCTGAAACCCTGGGGAGCTGCTGCCAGTCAGTGTTGACAATACTGGGCTAAATAGACCAATAGTCTGACACAGTATATGGCAGCTTCCTATGTTACTAAGACAGCCTACAACACCCATAAGCTTCAGGCAGCATGGCCCTTGGTCAGGAATACTGGACACTAAAGTCCAAAACATCCAGAGGGTACCACGTTGGGGAGGGTTGCTTTAGGAAGATAATTTTTATCTGAACATTTCCAATTTTTCCCAGTCTTTCACATCTATTGCCAGCATAGTTGTTTCCTTCATTCCTTATTAAAATTATTGATCAAAACTAAATTTTACTGATAGACATTTATGCTTAGTTTCCCAACATGTGACTGGAGACACTATTGTGCATTCTTGACAATAAATGTGCATTTTTAAAAAATTGGGTTTTCTTCTATTGTGTCCTGTGTTTCTTATGCTGTCACAGTCATTTAATGTAGTTAGTTCTAATCTATACAGACATTAATTACAAATTTACTTGCTGAGTTTACTTTAAAAGTTTTAAATATAATGATAATTTTATGAGAAAACTGAGTAATACATAAAGGACCTGTTCAGACAACACACTAAGCCATGGTTAGGCTGCTAACCCTTTTGCAACAAATGCTTAATGGGCATGCTTAAACTGTGGTTATGTAGCCACCATGATTAGGAATGGTTCACCCAACGTGCTAAATCATGTTTCACATGACACGTTAAGCCATAACGTTTCGCTCAAAATGCTTAATTACCGTGGTTGAGCTTGTTGTCTGAATAGGGTGAATATAACTTTAGGAACAGAAAGGCTGCTCTATGTTCCGAAAGCAGCCCTCCCCAACCTGGTGCCCTATGGATGCTTTGGACCACAATGCCCAGTATTCCTGACCATTGACCATGCTGCTTGAGGCTGATTGGAGGTAAAGTCCAAAATATTTGGAGGTCACCAGGTTGGGGAAGACTGTCTTAAAGCAACAAAGTGATTTTAGATCTGTAAAGACTGCTAAGTCTTGCTTATTTTTCAAGTTTTCTGATATTCCAGAAATAAATCCCTTTTCCCCCATGGCCTCAAAATTTCTGGAAATTTTACATCTCGTCCTCAAAGCCTTTCTTATGAGGATTGGTTAGAAGAAATGAGGAAAAATGTAGAGGGGCAGACATGGAAACGTACAAAACTATGAATGCTGTAAAGAAATCAGAGGGATGGTCCTCCCTCATAAAATTAGCATTTGAGGCCAAATGTGCATGAATAGGATCTCTCACAGGTTTTGACAGTAGTAGCAGAGGAGTAATCATCTAGTTTGGCATTACAGCACTGGATGTGGAGGGTGGGGGGATTAGACTCCATGCTTCTGCAATTCCCTCCTATCTGATTAAAGAGGTACACACATGAACCTGCTGTCTTGCTGGGAAAACAGGGAGAAATTGGGTGACTTCACCCACTTTTGGCTCCAGTTCCACCCGCCTCCAGAAAAAAGGTTCCAACCGCCCCACCCCCAGCACTACAAGGAGCATATATAGTTATTTACAGATGGTCCTAGCAGTTTTAGTCAGTAAGAATTCAAAAGATAAACATTATAATGTTAAGATTTAAAAAATAGACTCAGATCTTGACAAGCAACTCAATAGGCTCTCAGGGTGGCTTACAAAATGCCAACAGCAAAACCATTACAATAATATTAAAACACTTTAAGAGAAACATTACAATTATACCAGTATGACTTATTAAAACTGCAAGCCAACCCAGAGCAAACACAATATTGCCAAATCTACTTTAAAATCAACAAAATGTTGTAAGTGCATCATCTTATATCAGCTCTAACCCATGGCAGCAAAACTCCCATTTGGTCATTTAATTTTCCTCCCAATTTTTAAAAATTCATGTATAAGGGGAAAAAAACAGTTATCCTATAGTCTCTCTCTCTCTCTCACACACACACACACACACACACACAAACAGACACTCCAGAATTACCACTGTTTGCACAGATTAAAGAAATTTAAAGATCACAGAAGTCCTTACAAACTTCAAAGTCACTTTTTTATCCTGGACTCCATCAAATATTTAGCAGTGAAATACTTTGTTTTATTGTCTGTTTACAATCACTTAAGCTCTTCCTAGAAAAGCCTAACACACACTAGGAAAATATCTACCTACCTAAAAACTGTACTTTTGCCCATTAATTTTTTTGTGTCTGCTGAAGCAAGCAAGCTTTGATGGATACTTCCTGTAAATGAAGTAGATTAAGTTATTAGAAAAGTTATGTGAATTGACAACAGTAGCAAATACAACAGGTTTTATTTTGCTATAAAGTTTAAAAAAATGTAGAGGGTAAGTCTAATTTCTTTGTTACTTACAGGAGCCTTGAAAGAAACTTCAAGAACATTATGGTTACATTACTTTAAAAATAAAAATGAAATGTGGAGCAACAACAAGTACAGCACATATGAATTCCTTAATGGCAAAGTATATTGCCAACATTCATGTTTTACAGGGTCAAACAAAAGCCACCCAAAATTAGCTTCATATCTTTTAGCTATTACTAAAATAAAATACTATTTGAGAACGTAATCAATGCATTGATAGATCAGACCAAAAGACCATCTAGTCCAGAACTCTGTCTACAACAATGTCAAGGCAAGATGGCAATAGCAAGCTCACAGACATGTCATGACTGGAGATACTTTTTGTAACCATCTGGTAAACAGAGAATATTCAGAAATTCCATGTTTTAACATTATAATCACTAATAAAGACCAATTGAGTAATCTTTTTTAAAGCCACAGCCATCTATGGTCTCTGGTTCAGATGTATGATCCGTACACAGAAAGAAGCAATCGAACTCCTCTCCAATATGTTGTGGCCCAATTACACAATATTTATTTATTAGAAGCATTTATTGGCTGCTTCTCCAAAAAAAGTTACATGTAGTATTAGAATTCTAGTTCCACATGTCCCTTGGGGCAGTTGAGGCAGGGAGGTGGCAGTGCACATGACTGGACCAGCACACAGGAAAGAGTCCAACTGTTAACCCCTACACATAGATGACCAGCAAGGGCACGAGCTTTCCAGCAGCAAAACCCACAGTGGGTGAGTAACATTTGAAATGGCACCAAGCTAGCAACCGTCACTAAATCATAGGGCAATCATTTCATAAGGTAATTATGTGTTACGGGGGTGGGTTACCTATTATCTAAACTTATTACCTATTTGTAATAAGTTTCACTGGATAATTCAAAACAGTAATATTTTGAGAGAGAATAATCTCTCTACTAGTTCTCTCCATGTAAACCTATCATACCCTGCCCCCTCAACCATATTTTTTAATAAACTAAAAAGCATCAACCTTGAAATCCTTCCTCTTTAAGTGGCCAGTCACCATTGGATTCTGCCAAGGTACTATCTCCCAGTAAATATTTTCCCCTTCATTCCACTCAATTCCTTAACCAATATACATCATAGGAGTTGGATTCAGATTTAGGCTGGATCAACTGTGCTGGTGGAAGTGAATTTCTCCACCCCTTTTTTCCATGGCAGCCCCTCCATCCCTCTGAATATCCTACACAAGTGTTGAATGAGGGAGCTCTGGTATGGTGTGGGAATTCACTAAAAATCGGGTGGAAGGGAGTAGAGTCCTTCCTCACAGGGAAGGCAGATCCTAGATGCCATCTCATAAAAATCATGAACTATGATATTAGCAGAGATATTTTATTGTTAATCATGTTCTACTACTTTCATAAAATCGCTCACCTTCATGCTGACTTAAACACGGCTATTGATGCAGTATCTGTTGAGATGTCCAGTGCATTATCTTATCCTGTTTTGTGAGATCAATTTCAGATTTTGGAGCCTGAGAATGTGTACAAGATGCTTGCATCTGTTTGACGCACTACATACTCTCTTGACCCTGGCTCATCATCGCTTATTTGAGCTAGCCACGGGGGGATGCTGCGTTCTGCAATGGCAGCTAGTTCTGAACCCTTGTGCACGGTTTAGAGCCGGCAGCTAGTGCAGAACGCAACAGAATATTCCTTCGGGTATTCATTATAGCATGTTTCCCGTTTCGGCTACTATAAGTATATTATATTTTATTAAGTATATTAAGTATTTTATTTTATTTTATTAATTTTAAACGGTTTATATGTTTATATGTTTTCCTTTGGTCTATTGACTGCAAATAAAGGATAATGATGATGGTGCTCACTGGGACACCTAGCTCTGCTCACATAACACCTGTGTTAAAAGAACTGCAGTGGCTGCCTATTAGCTACCAAGCCAAGTATAAGGTTATGCTATTATAACATAAAGCCCTAAACAACTTGGGACCAGGATACCTAGCAGTCTGCCTTCCCCTATATATACACAGGTGACACTCAAGATAATCAGAGGAGATCTTGCTGGTCATTCCAAAGTGAACGAAACGCTGCTATGAAGAACCCCAATGGCAGGCCTTCTATGCAGTGGCACCCACCCTCTGGGAAACCCTCCCTCGTGTAGTTCGGTATGCAGAAAATGTGATATCTTTCAAGCACCTCCTAAAAACACACCTTTTCACCCAGGCTTTCCTTGGACTATAAGTACTAATCATGTCGTTCCATTCTGCTGCTCCTTAAATTGTTTTTATTGTAGTTGTTTTAATGCTGTGCTTTAACGTTGTGTTTTTAATATTGTAAATTAAATGTATTTTAATATTGTGAACCACTATGGGATTTCACTATATTCATTGGGGTATAAATGCCATAATAAATAAATAAATACCATTCAAACACTACGGGATGACAGTGGATATAAGAGGGTGTTCCAAGTCCTTTGTTTGTCTCAACAATTTCACCCTGCTCAGGTCAGTACAAAAGAATAAAATGCAAGAAGAAATGCATTCTTAATACTTCACTTCAAGGTAATTACCACTTTCCCTCACATGTGAGAACTCTCTTGATTCAGTACAGTTGCTACAGGGCTGAGCCTTCTTTTATGATAAGCAAGTGACCCAGATTCACTTCCTTTAATCTGTCCTTTTCTAACAGCCTACACAGGGCACAACACATCATTGTCAGCCCAGGAATATGCAACTTAACATTGCCCAGAAACAGGTCATAAATCAACATACAGGTAAGGATGCTTAAAATCTAACTGAAGTAAAGGACACATTCATCCCAATGCTACACATGCATTTTCACATATATGCAAGACCCATTGAATTCAATGGGACATTCCTGGGTAAATGTGTATTGAACTGTAGCTTTAACAGCACTTAATTATGCACAAAAGTATGATTATATCTTTAAACCAAACACATTGTCAAGCTCCAGTATTTCAATCCATGCGACTTGAACTCAATTGGTCAATGGAGCCAAAGGACTTTCTATCGATCTAGATATTACTCAAATGCCAAGAAGAACTCAATCCCTTACTTTTATTGGGACAGATACGAAAGTGGATATGCTCTCATTACTACAATCTATGAGGCATGCAGGGTGCTCCCTTAGTAGTAGCAACAAGAGTTGATTTATGCTTATGAAAACAAGAGCTCAATCTACAACTACAATCCAATACTACAACAGAACAAAACAATAAAAATAATTCAAAGCATATGTTGGTTTTAACATTCTGTGTTCTTTCACTGGTTACTGCCAAGGCAAAAACAGCCAAACACATGGTTTTCTCTTCCTCATCATGTAAGAATAGGAAATGTGCATTAATTTAGCAGCATCTATGTTCCCACAGGGGTGGAGAATTATATATTTGCACCTCAATGGCTTGCTCACTCATCAATACTTTAATACACCACATCATACCTACAATGGAGGCAGGTGTTAAGAATGACAGGTCATGGCAGCCATTAGCTAGCTGTAAAAAGTATGATAAGCAAAACATACAATGCAAACTAGAGAATACCCAATGTTCATTTTGTGCCCAACCTAAATTCACTAGACAATTAATGAAACATGAAAGGAGATGTAATGAAGGCCTACCTGAATGCTATGTGTTACTTTAAAAACTTACTTACAAAAAGGATAATTTCTTCAGAACTGAGTCATCATGTTTCACAAAGAATCCACAAGATGAGGCTTGGATGCTTAACACAAATATTTAGCACCACAATCAAGAAATAACTCCACTTCTTACCTCTTCCCCAACACCGACAAAGTGATAATCGCCCCAAGCACCCATATCTGAAGGGAATCCTAGGATGTATATGATCTTATTTACTGGTTGAGCTTTCTTGAAGTGTCAAATCATCCACCCATCTGTTGCAAAAAGATAAAGAGAGGACAATCCCCAATAGGCTCATCTTCAGAGAAGGCTATCAATGGCTACTAGCGCTGATGGCTATATGCTACCTCCAGTATCAGAGGCACCATGCCCTATGTACACCAGTTGCTAGGGAACATAGGCAGAAAGGTGCTGTTGCACTCATGTCCTGCTTGAGAGTTTTCTGTCGACAGCTGGTTGGCCACTGTATGAACAGAATGCTGGACTAGATGGACCATTGCTCTGATCCAGCATGGCTCTTCTTATGTTCTGCCATGTACGTAATTTTTAAATGGTTCAAATGTAGGTTAGATAGATACTAATTTTGCGTTACTCCAACCTTTTGACAATTCTCCCACTACTCTGCCTACAATGGGCAATATTCAATGTTAGTCCTACTTAGAGTAGACCCATTGAAATGCAAGGGAAATAAGATAATTGTGACTAACTTGTGTCATTCATTTCAATAGCTCTATTCTAAGTAGGGCTAACACTGGATACTATTCCATGTGTGATACTCCCCTCACCCCAATCTCATGGAATCTAGACACATCGTGGGCTCCGACAGCAGAAGATTTGCCTTCTATCGCATTATAGTTTAAGGCTTTTATTTTTAATTAGCTTACAACTATTATTATTTAGTGATTGCTTTTATGTTTTATAGTTTATAAGCTGCTTTTTTAAGACTATGTGATGGGATAAAGAATGAATAATTTATTGTGAAATACCACAGTAAGTCAAGTTTATTTTCAAAACATCTCCTCAGTTTGATAGTACATTTCTCACAACTGTCTTAATTTACAACTTCTCCAACTATAATATAGACAGCTATTTCCTACACTAGTTCTGCTCTACTATTGCTTATTTTTTCTAATATGTTTTACACTACAGCAGAAACATGAAGAAACTTTGTGGTACCTTATACACTAGCATATATATCAGGGTGGATTTGATTTAAATCAATTTAATTTAAATCACAATTTAAATCACAATTTAAATCACAATTTAAATCACTACTCAGAAAGACTCAATTGAATCATGTGACTCCCCCCCCCAAAAAAAAGTGGACTCTTCCTTGCTATAAGCTTAATACATATTTTACACAACTCAGAGTTACCAAAGACTCATTCTTGCTGGTATAATCTTAATATTTACAACCAGATGAAGGTTTCATTTTCATTTTTACTGCTTGCCCCTCCCTCCTAACTTTTAGCTTCTTGTGCAGATCTATTCAACTCCTAACAATCTATTCATTGAATTTTTTGAAACTTAGCACTTAAGAGGTAAGAGGTTGATTCTGTGTACATAGATTTGCAAAGGAACAATGGGATTGTGATCTCTGCAGACACAAATTCACAGTTTTGAGAACTGTAAAACCAATCTGTGATAATATCTTCTAGATAGAAAAACAATCCCAATAATCTTACAGAAACCTCTGGAAGAGCATGACATTGTGAATGGATTAATGGAATTCATTTACCAAAAAATTTAAACATTGCATGAACATACAGCCTCATCCTACATAATTAAAAACTAATCCTTATTTCATGATGAATAACCTTTGGACTATAATGTATCTTAAAAAGAAAACAATTTTAGATAGATTTTTCCTCAAAAAACATTTTATTTAAAAAATCCGATTTAAATCAAAAAAATCCGATTTAAATAAAAAAAAATCCGATTTAAATCAAAAAAATCCGATTTAAATCAAAAACATCATTTTAAAAAAAAAAAACCATTGATTTTTATCCACCCTGGTATGCGTTATGGCATGACTCTTATAAAGTTAATTTTATTGGAGCAGTTCAAGGATCCAACCAGTTCAGAATCCTATGTACCACTCTGGCCAGCCAGATTTTTCTGGCAAGCCCACAAGCCCAATTAATGCAAAAGGCTGCATTAAAAGTTGGGGATGGGATGGTCAACTACCATTGCTAAGTTACTGAGAAAAGCCAAGCAACTTCAAAAATTTTGTCCCTTAGGTGAATGAGTCCAAACTAGCAAGGATGTACCAAGAAGATGGTTGGAAATTTCTCATATTACTAAACAAATGTGTGTGTACAACGTACAGTCTCTGATCAGGTACAGGGGGTAAAATCCAATGTAAGTTCTACTTAGAGTAGACACATTAAACTGAATGGGACTTAAGTTTGTCATTAGGTCCCATTAATTTCAATGGGTCTACTCTAAATAGGGCTTATGTTGGATTTTACCCTGTGTTGCAGTACTCGATCCATCTTTTTCATGTACAAGTTCATATTTTTTAAAGTATTTTTAGAGGCAGCTACACAGTACACAAATAGGGCAAAATATTCTGTCACAGATGCTATTTGAATCTGGTATTTTGACAACTTTTAATTATGCCAGGCACTGCCAAACGGAAGAAGAAAAGAATAAAACATGTAACGTACCAGAACATGAAAATAAACTCACAACTGGCTTTTCACATCCAGGATGGTACCGAGTAGAAACAAATTACATTCCAGAGGCAGAGTTTACTCCCACCTCAACAATTCCCACTTCTTTAGAATATGTACACCAAAACAAATATATAAATTAAGTAACTATTCAACTCACACACAGCTCATATTAAAAGCAATATTCTAAAGAAGCTGAATTCTCCCTGCATCCTGAGAAGATCTAGATGGGTTAATGTGTTGCAATGCTATTGGTTAGTCAGATACAATAAGTGAATTTTAACACGGATGTCTAATCAGCTTTTGGAATGGCTAAACTAATTTTAAAAACTACCTATGAGGCTGGAATCAGCAAGCAAGCTTAAAATAATCAGCCTAGAAGAGTGAATTTGTGGCTTGCTGTCACCTTTGCTATCATCATGGTACCCAGAGAGCAGATGGAAACACAAACTAGGTAAAACATTTATATGAAGCTGTTGGTTGCAGTCATTAGGGGATGTGTGGCAAGTATGGTAATGATCCCAACTCTTATTTCTCTGTGACATCTGAATCAGGTGAGGCTGTGCACATTCTAGACTAGTGTCTGGACACAGTAGCAAGCTAGATGAGGGACAATAAACAGAGAGTGAATCCTGACAAAATGAAAGCCATGTGGGTGAATGGTATCCAGGTCCAAGTTATAGGTTGATTGCCTGTTCTGCATGGAGTTGTACTCCCCTTGAAAGAACAGGTACATAGTCTGGGGGTCCTCCTAGAACTATCACTGTCATTTAAGGCTCAAGTGACCTCAGTGGCTAGGAGTACTTTTTATCAGCTTCAGCTGGCACACCAGCAACGTTTGTTCCTGGACAAGGGATAGCTTGGCCACAGTGATCCAGGCACTGGTAACCTAGAGATTGGATTACTGTAATATGCTCTATGTAAGGCTACCCCTACAGTGGGGTCTGGAAGCTACAGCTGTAGAATCTGGTGTTGTGACTGTCAATGTGTGCAGTTTATACCAAGCATATGACAGCTTTACTGAAGGAACTGCACTGGCTCCCTATTTGCTACAAGGCCAAGTTTAAGGTTTTGCTACTAGTGTTTAAGGATCTAAACAACTTGGGACCAGGCTACTTGAGGGACCATTTGATCCCTTACATGTGCTCATCACCTACATGCTCCTGAGATTCATTGTGTGAGTACTTGGAATAGGGCTTTTAATGTAGTAGCATCAGCTTTATGGAACTCTCTTCCATGGATATAATGCGTGCCCCAACAATATTAGATTTTCAATGCATATTCAAAACTTTTTTATTCAGTCAAGCCTTCCCAGAAGTATCATTTCAGCTATGTATATCACCAGCCACTGTATTGTACCAAATTTATATTTTACTGTTTTTTAACTGTATGTTTACTTGGAATACCAGTTAGGTTATTTTGGAATGTTAAGAGGTTTATAAATTGTGTAAATAAATAATAAATAAAACTATATTGTTGCAAGTATTCTGACTGACTATTAGGACATCAAACTTTGCTGGAATTCTACTTGAGACAACACATTACAATAAGAAGTGGTGGATGGAAAACAAGCTGTATAATTGCTATAAAATCTGGACACGTCCATGTGCCAACACCAAATGAAAGACTGCACAATGTGAATGATGAAAGATTTCAGAATATACTTTTTCAATTGATTCAAAGGTGAATCTATTTTCAAGGACAATCTGTGATTCCAAAGTGGACATCCTGTGCACGCATTGTTCCAATACTTACAGTGCAATCTTATACATGTATACTCAGAAGTAAGCCCCGCAGACTTCAATAGGACTTACTCCCAGTAGATATGTACAGAATTGCAGCCTAAGTCTATAAATGGCAAAAAAGGAGACAGGGTGCAAGATTCCTGACATGCTGATGGTACCTATTGTTTCTGTATTTTGGCAATTTAAACTGTACTTCTAAAATTCATTTCTCCCACATAGTTATATTAAATAGAATGTTAACTGTTGCAGAACCACACACAGATACAAGAGTCAGCAAGTACAACCTCATTTTTTTAAAGAACTACACCACTTTGTTTTCAAACACAAATGCACTGATAGAGACACCCAATGATTTCAAATTATACACTGCTGGATAGGCCCCCTGATCTTGTGAATGCAAAAGCCAAAATTTCAGAAATGCATTATGTGTCCTAAAGGAGAGGGGGCAAAAATTAGATCTACAGATGTTTTGGACTTCAACTCTCAGCATTCATGACAGCATTCCTGATCATTTAGTTATCCTGGCCTCTGAGAGTTGAAGTTCAAAACATCTGGAAATCTACCTTTTCCCCATTCCTGTCTTAAAATACATTATTAACATTATTATGACACTGCTGTATTCATACAATGAAGATGGTTCATGAGAAAAGAAATGCAGATATCAAGGAGAACAAGCTATATGCAGGGATCATACATTTTGGTTGGCTTTAGCAGCTAACCCAAGAACGCTTACAACCTATGCTTCTCCCACCCATTTAAATCTGATGTCACACCTCCAAAGCCCAGAATGACTTCTGTGGCCAAGCCCCAACCCTCCTCCTGGAAGAGCAGTGAGGAGACAAAGACTAAAAAACCACAGTAAGACTTCTTAATGCTTTCGAGGCTGTTTCAAATTCAGCAAGAGGTCTACAAAATTCCCTGAGCTTTTCTAGGCTCAGGAAAAAGGTGGGAGACTTCACTAGACTAATGTGCTCAGCTGCAGAAAGCATACTGGTGGATCCCTAGTTTCATACTTTTTGAAGAATGAAACAAGTCTGCTACTTTAACTATTCAGAAACTTCACATTATACACCACACACTGACAATTTTATAAGTTTAAAAGGCTGATTTGTTTAAAGAGGCAGCTCCACAAGATCCCCATAAAGCAAGTCAGCTGTTTGATAGCAACAGCTATAACATTAATAAAGGAAATTTTATTCCGATAAAAAGTAAATATATTACCTCCCCTGAAGAGTGAATAAAACTGACAGTTAATAGATTCAAACACTGAATTATATTTAGTAGTCACTAAAAACAGAATCCAAATATTACATTTTGCAGAACTCCACTTTTACATCTTATATACCATCACACATAACAAGTATTCCAATTAATTATCTTCACAGTGGAATCAGAAGAATCTAAAAGAGTGGGGGGGAAACAAAAGATATGCAAATCTGAACTATCAGTCTAAACCAAATTCCCAGTAGATTAACCTATGTAAACCAAAGTATTTTATACTACAAAGAGAAAGAAGGAGTAAACAAGGTGCTCCATGATGGAACTTTGTATACAAAGTTCTTTTTCAAATCACTTAAAAAAAACACAATAGTGTTAATAGAATTTTGCAGGAAAAAGCAGGTGGAATACGTGTGATTGAAAACATTGGAAGCAGTGAGGCTTATTGATAATAAACATACTTCAAACTGAGCTACAAGTGTTAGTTTTATACATTATACTGTTCTGTAACATTTTAATATTAAACATACTGTCTTCTCCTAAGTTGGCCACATAAAGACTCACTGCACATGAACCCTATTATACTCTTACTTTAATGATTTTACAATAAGCGTCATCAAGCATGCAGCCAGCACTTTGTCACTCTAAATATGGTTTCTAACAAAATGTTCACTTATTTTTTAAAAAATGTATCACAA
This sequence comes from Anniella stebbinsi, assembly GCA_029215795.1. NCBI lineage: Eukaryota > Metazoa > Chordata > Lepidosauria > Squamata > Anniellidae > Anniella > Anniella stebbinsi. The sequence goes on from JARDYH010000003.1 coordinate 57,236,670, forward strand.
TGCAGATTAAATTGGGCATGAAATAAAACATCTTAATAAATGTAAGGGCCAACATAATGAATTGTTTTGCTAAGATCTTTACAGGACTTAAAATATGTTTCATCTTAGCTTCCATAATGTATTAATCTCAGGTAAACCACAGGCACATCCTTAATGAATCAGACCAAAGGAACGTTAATAGAGTATACAGAAAGAGCCTAGGCATAACCATGAAAAGAGACACTTGATCTTAAAAACACATTCACTATGGAGTTCTAATATTCAAAAGGGGAAAAAATCTAATTCAGTAATGGACTCAATGAACACCTGGCATTTATACCAGTGGGTTCTTAGATTACAATTACACAAATTGTACTTAGTGTCAGTTCCTTCTGACTTCAACATATTAACCTGGTTCACAAGTCAAAAACAACATGATGGCTCAATTCGGACGACACAATAAACAACTGGTGTGGGGAAAACAATCGTCAGTTGTTTTGACTATTGTGTCATCCGAATGCTGCCATAGTCAACTCAGCGCTGATCCTAATCCACACCACAGTTGATTATTTATTACCATGTTGTGTGGGGAGTACCCCCTAGTTGAACAACCGTAAAGTTGATTATTACCCCACCATTGACTATCGTGTTGTCCGAATTGAGCCATAGTTTGTTAACTCTGGGTTGTTGATAGGGAAGTGGAAGTGAGTGACTGTACTGGCTCCTGCCTGCCCACTCCCACTGAGCTAAACAATGCAGGCTCCATCCTTCAATTGTTTTTCATGTTGTCCGATCCCGGAACTGGAGGTTGTTGGGGAAAGACTTGAAACTCAAGAACAAATTATGAAATACAAGTATGGGTTGTTCTTCCCCCAACAACTGGGGTTGGGTTCAGGCATCACAATAAAAAACTCAGTGGAAGTGGGGGACACTAGTACGCTTGCTTGTTCCCATTTGTTTATGGCTTCCCGGGATTTATCTAGTTTTCCTATTTTTCTCTCATGATAAATTAACAAAAATGGAAGCTTGGTCTTCAATACATTTGATACAGATATATAAAACGACAATGAAACTTTAAAAACACAGAAGATTAAATAAGCTAGAGGACTGAGAAGTTATGAAAACAAAATAAATTCTGAGAGGGATTCTCCCTACTATGAGATGGAGAAAAGAGCATTAATGACAGCAAATAATTTTGGACAATTATGGAACCAATATAATATAAAGCTTACCAATATTTTTCAGAGCTATGTTATGGAGGATATAAGTATTACATTAATAGCTGGCCTTGGAAAGTAGTTCCAAAAAGCCAAAATCAAAGGGGTAGACAAAACAGATGTTTTATTCAGACTACACATAGGTGCTTCTTCAGGGCAATTTAGTACAATAAAACATGAGTTGTTTGCTCTTCAGATGCTAGTCTCATTTGCTAGTTTCAAAGACTGTGTTTGATCGATATATGCACAAGAGGCGAAGAAAAAGAAAAGCACAGACTTTCACAGCTTCTCCTTACAACATCATATGCCATTATGACTGTACTGGTCCGATACGAGCTTTTTGTCCAAGAACAAACTGCGGCAAGCCTCAAGCTTTCACTTTTATTTTCAAATCAACTGCAGTTTCCATTTTATCCAAGCACTGAAACTGGTTTATTCTATCTGTGATTAGTTCAAACAACTCATGAACCGTAACCAGCTTCATCCTGTTTTGTTTGAACTAACCAGAGTTATTATAAACCACCATTCTTGAAGTTCAGCTGTAATGAGAGTTTATACTAAACCAAAAGTGGAAACTTTCAATCCTCTCACCTCACAGGTATAGGAAGTGAGGAGAGGAGAGGAGGAGCACATGAATCTGAGACTCACCACTGCTCCTTCTCATAATGCTAAGCCACTATTAGCCATTATCTAGCCAGGACTTTGTCTCATTAGTAAGCAACTGCCCAGAACCAGTTTGATTTTTCCAGAGATACATATGAAACTACTTTCAAGATAATAATGAATAGTTTTGATCACATTTTTATGCTTACTAGCTAAAATACATGGCAGAATAGGAAAATAGCGATAAGGAAGGAAGAGGAAAAACAAGCACATTCATGCACCAATAAAGTTATATTGTAGTTCACACAAATGAAGCTGGTCTCTCAGCAGAACCTGTGGAGTAGCCCTGTTTCCGATCTCTTCCTCAGCTACAGCCATAATTTTCTTATCGTTCATAAAATACTCTGTACCATGCTAAAAGCTTCCTCCATTCTACTGATGTATGCTCTCAATTTTTCTACAGAAGCTGTCTGTTGTACCACAGTAAAGCTACAGTCCTATAGCTATTTGCCTGGAAGTTACCCTTATTTAACTTATCAGTAATTATCTTTGATTAGGCATGTATAGCACTGCACAATACGGTGGATAGGGAAACCCATTTTTGCTATCATTATAAAATGTTTCTCTAATATAATTGTCTAACCATATTCATATGACTAGCAACGTTAGTTAATTAAAGCAGTTTAATAGTAGGGGAGCATACATAATTTTGTGGGAGAATTTTTGAAAGAAATATGTGGTTGGTTTTATTTGATCAGAAACTACCTTTAGATAAATAATTCCCATGGTGTCACTCTACCAGGTGTGGTATTTAGTTTTGATATTATCAAGATGGCCACCATCAAAATTCATAAAATCACCAATATCTCCATAAATCGTGGACACATTTTAATTTATAAGGTCTTATTTTATAAGAGTTTAATAGTAACTTCAGTATTATTCACAATGAATAGTCATAGCGAAGAATGTACAGTACTTCTATGTAAAGATGTGCAATGATAACTCCTTAACACCTGTCTGATGGATGACTACTCAGACGTAACCCCGCTGTGTTCAAAATGGGCTATTCACAAGCAAGTGTGCATTGGATTACAGCCTCAGTTACATAAGCGTGAACACAGCCAAAGATCTTAGAAAAACTAAACTAAAAACACATGTTTTCAGAAGACAAGTTTTTCATGTGAACAGCTCTTTGTGAAATATTGGGGGGGGGGGGGTTGTAATAAGGTGCAGTTATTTACAAGAAAAGTTTTAGTAGTTTAATAATATCAAGAGAATTCCTGCAAGTGTAATATGAATTCATATAACTTAAACTATATCTTAAGTAACCTTCGTATGCACTTTTGCAACCACAAAGTAGATGGATTAAAACACTTTTTTATTGGGGAAACCAACCTGTGTTTGTTTTGTATGTGGTATCAAGAATACTTGGAAGATATTTGCCATAATCCAGCGCAAAATTACTCAAATTTAAATCTTACTGAAATCAATGGAACTTAAATGGGATTAACAGTGTTATTTGGAAGCCAGTATGTTAAGCAACTTTTAAATATTTTTATTGTAATTTGGATGAAAATTTAATTGAGCAAAATGTATACATCCTCCCACCGCTGCCAATTACACCACTGTTACAGTTATGTGACCTGGCACCTAGATTCTATGTGCAACGGTCTTTCAAAAAAATATAACTGATTTTGTACTTTGAGTAAGTGCCTACAGTTATAAAACTGGATTTCCTTGGGATATTCTAAAGCATTTCCAAGAGTGAAGTGTATTTTCCTTTGGAATCTTAAAATCAAAAAGCACTGCAGCTAAACAACATGTGCACTTTTATTTATTTTTTTTATTTTTTTTTAAATAATTTTATTGATTTCTACATATAACATAACAATACACAATACAAAAGCCTCAACAGCCCCCCGTGCTCCCTACCCCCCGAGACCTTCTAACCCTATTGCTTATAAATTCCCCAAAACTGCATTGATTCTTTAGATGGTGTATATCCTCTCCCCTTTTCTAAAACATATTCTAGAAACATAGCCCAAATCCTTCCAAAATCATTCTTTTTAGTTAATCCCATCTTTACTTTCATTGCACAAGTTAATCTGTCATTAATAGCAATATCCCACACTCCTTTATACCACTCTTCCATACAATAATCCCCTTGTGTTTTCCAATTTTTGGCTATCATAAATCTTGCCTGAGTCAGGAGATTATTTATTAATTCTTTAATATTATTATTACCATATTCTTTATCAAATAAACCCAATAAAGCTATCTTCGGACTTGCCTCTACCTTTTTGTCCACTATCTCATTTATCTCCTTAAAAACTCTCTCCCAAAAATTTTTAACATGTTCACAAGTCCACCACATATGGTAATATGTCCCCAGTTCCTGACAACCCCTCCAACAATAACTTGACGCCTTCTTATCTATCTGATGTAATCTTACCGGAGTGAGATACCATCTCCAAATAATTTTATACTGATTTTCTTTTATCCTTATAGAAAATAACTTTAAATTTCTTGATTCCCAGATCTTTCTCCAGCTGTCCCCACTGATCTGAATTTTCAAATCCTCTTCCCAGATCATTTTCAAGCTTTCATACCCCTTATCCTCATCCACTAATATCTTATAAATCTCACTCATTAAACCTTTTTTACTTCTACTATCCATTTTATTTCCTCCCATCTTCTGTCTAACCTCAATTAACTTTTCAAAGCTTGTTTCCTTTCTACACTCCTTATTTTGCTTCTTCCATTTAACTGTCCACTGTTCCAATTGCATACTCTTAAACCATAAATTTTCCTGACCCATTAATATTTCTTCTATTTGTTTTTTATTGGTCATTTTCATTACCCAATCTTTCAATTTAATTATTTTTTTCCCCCTTAATAACCCCTCCAATTCTCCTCTCAAATTACCTGGGAAGTTATCCATTATAACCACTGGGGACAGAGGAGAAATTCCCGGCATTAATTTCTTCTTATATTTTCCCCAAATATCTCTAATATTTCTTAAGATGGGATTAATTATTTCTTTCAGCTGAATCTTTTTTATATTACTAAAGAAAACATTCTGTAACTTAAACTCTAGTTTCTTTGTCTGCGGTTCTAGCCATTCTAAATCCTCATCCCCTACTATACTACTTATAACATACCTTAATTGGTTAGCAATATAATACATCTTTATATTAGGTAAACCTAAGCCTCCTTCCCTTTGATTCTTATACCAATTTATTTTATTTATTCTTGGCTTCTTATCCCCATTACAATAATTATTTATCATAGACTGCCAGCTCTTAATTTCTACTTCCGATATCTGAATTGGTAACATCCTAAACAAAAAGTTAATCATTGGTAGTATCTTCATTTTAATTACCGCTATTCTACCAAACCACGACAGCTTAACCTTCCTATAAGCCTCTAACTTCTGTAATATTTTAATTTTCAATCTACTAAAATTTATTTCTTCTAACTTTTCTAACTCTTTAGAAATAAAAACTCCTAAGTAACTCAATATATTTTTAACCTTCAAACCTAACCTTAAACTTAACTCATCCTCTTCTACCTTATCATAGTTAAAAAGCATCATATTAGATTTCCCCCAATTTATCTGCAACCCCGTAACCTCTCCAAATTCCCTCAAATGTTTTTGGAGTCCTTCTATATTCCCCCCCGGATTTTCTAGTGTCAATAAAGTGTCATCCGCAAACATATTAATTTTTATTTTATCCTGTTCTCCTATCCCTTTTAATTTCTCATCTTCCCTAATACAATTTGCTAACATTTCAATCACAATTGCAAATAATATCGGGGAGAGAGGACACCCTTGTCTAGTACCCCGGGCTAAGGTAATCTGTTGTGTTAGGCCATCATTTACCAACACCTCTGCCTTATTATTTGCATACAACTGATTAATCACCCCCACAAATCTTTCTCCAAAGCCAAATATTTTTACAATAGTTTTTAACGCCGGCCATTCCACGCAATCAAAGGCTTTAAAAATATCTAATGCTATCAATCCTGCTTTTAAATTTCTTCTTTTAATACTATTTATTATGTTTAAAACCCTCCCTATTAAATTTGGCATCTGCCTCCCTGGAATAAATCCACATTGATCCTTTTTAATATAATCATTTATAAAGGTATTTAATCTTTTTGCCATAATCGCTGTGAAAATCTTAGCATCCTGATTAATTAACGATATAGGTCTATACGAAGCTGGATCCATCAAGTCCTTATCCACTTTCGGAATTAAAATTATCAAGGAATGTTCCCACGACGGCGGGGTCTTCTCACCCTTTATAATATTATTAAATAATTTCTCCATTTTTGATACTAAAATTTCCTTAAATATCTTATAATACTCCGGCCCCAGTCCATCGACTCCTGGAGATTTACCTCCTTTCAATTTATCAATACTCTCCTCTATTTCTTTTTCCGTCACCAAAGCTTCCATGTAATCCCTATCCTTATCTTTTAATTTTACCTTCCAATTTTTCTCTACATATTCTTGTATTCTCATTTGTGGAATCGCATCTGAAGTATATAATTCCCGATAGAATCCTTCAAAAATTTTTAATTTATCCCTCATTAAATTACATTTTTTCCCCATTTTGTCTTTAATTGTACCTATTATATTTTTCTCCTTCTTTGATTGCGTTGATCTTGCCAGCATCCTAGAATTTCTGTTACTATACTCAAAAAAATTCCTTTTCATATATATTAATTCTTTTTGAACTCTTTCTATGTCCTCCCCCTCTAATTCCTTTTTTTTTGCTTGGAGCTGGGCATATATACGCATATCCTTCTTACCCCTAAATTGTTGCTCTAATTCCTTAATATCTTCTTCAATCTTTTTGTCTTCTTAGTTTACACGTTTCTCTAATACAAATACCCCTCACTACTGCTTTCATCGTGTCCCAAACCATCCCCTGCGAGATTATCCCTACTTCGTTTATTTCCCAAATACTCTTAATCTCCTTTTTCATTTTCTCAACAATATTTTTATAATTTAAAATTCTAGTATCTAATCTCCATCTTTTTGCCTCTCTATAATCTTTCTTTACTTTAATATCCATAGTCATTACTGCATGATCTGAAACTTTGATTACATCAATTTCACAATCCATAATCTTCGAAAGCATATTCTTTGTCACAAATATATAATCAATCCTAGAGAAACTCTTATATTTTGGTGAATAAAAGGTGTATTTTGTTTCGTCCCCTTTTATTTCTCTCCAGACATCCTTTATTTCTTTATGCTCCATTACTCTTGCTAAACCTGTTTTCCCTATACCTTTTGAATTATCTTTATCTTTACTTCTATCCATCACCATATTAAAATCCCCCGCCATTACCATATTTATGTTCCCTAGATTCCCAATAATTCTAAACACTTTATCATAAAATTCCACTTGCTTTACATTTGGCGCATATACATTAATCAAGATATATTTTTCTACCCCCAGGAGACCCTGTAATATAATAAATCTTCCCTCTACATCCTTTACCACCTTAACAACATTAAATGCACATTTTTTAGAAATTATTATTGCAACCCCTCTTGCTTTTGAAGTTCCATATGCTTTCTCATATATGCCCATATCCCCCAATTTTAATTGATTTCTTCCATCTTCTTTCTGATGCGTTTCTTGTAAAAATATTATATCAGCTTTCTTTTTTCTCAAAAGCCCTTCAATTCTCTTCCTTTTAACAACACTACCCAGCCCATTTACATTTAAAGTTACTAATCTTAATTTGCTTCCCATATCTCCATTTTTGGTTTCCCCTTCAGGTCTCGTTCTGTGACACATTTAACCCTCCTCCCCCTCCCCCCCTCCCCCACATGTACCCCCCACTTCCCCCCTTCCAGTCCCAGGTCGCCCTGAGCCAAGGTTCATGTGCACTTTTATGACAATTAAAGTAAAACACTGTTTCAAAAAAAGGGAGAAAGCACATGCAGCAGTGCTAAAGTGACAGACATAATTGATGCCATTTTGAATAGCTGTCTGGAACAGAGCAAAGGGAGAAATAAACATCCTGATTTTCTGCATTGCACAGAAAATAAAAATGGAATTCAAACTTCCTTATGAAAGATATTCTGAGTTCTATGCAACTGCATTTCATGGCCTATTAAAAATAAGAGATGAACAGTGGACAGCAAAATTATGCTCCCAGCCATACTGTCAACAGGAGCTTTGCAGAACAGTTCCCAATAGACAAATTAGTGTTATGTCTTTTAACAGCATTAAGGGAAACCCTCTTTAATACTGTCCTAATAGTAAAACATGCACTGCTGCTGGCTTATACTTTGTTTTTTCCTCATTGTATGCTGTTTTAAACCTTTTAATGAGTTCATATTATGTGTATTATTGCTACTGTATTTTATGGTTTTAAGTTTTGTTTTGAGAGCTGCTCAGAGAGCTTCAGCTATGGGATGGTATAGAAATGTAATAAAGAAATAAACATTTTTTTCAAAATCAAGTTATATTTGATATGTATCCCAAAGTTGTGAACACTTTAAATAACTTTGGAAACCATATTTTATACATAAAACAAAAGTATAAGCAAACATTACATGTTTATAAAGTAATCCAAGGAAAATAATAATTAAGTGGGAGCACAAAAAATTAAGTGCAAGTCTACAGGATGTGGTAAGGGTTAGCATATTGTCTGATCACAGCTAGGGTGGCTTGTTAACCATGAAGTGTGGCTTGTTAACTACACCGAACAACCCAACAATGAACCACGAGTTCTCAAGGTGGCTTGTTCAAGCAAATAAGCCACACTGAATGGTTAACGCTGGCTGCATTCAACTAACATGCAAACCCACGGTTCAACAAACAACCCAAGGTTCAAAATAACCCACACTCAACCACTGAGTGTGGGTTAGCGTTTGTGGGAACCCAGTCATTGTATTTGTAGTCAACATGTTAAACTTCAAACATTCTACTTTTCAGTTTCAAAAGCAAGGGCTTTATTTTCTCCCACAGTATGTAAAACAAAGTTTTTGCTTGCTTTTTCATGTTCTCATGGACAATCTGTGAAAATCAACATTTTACCAACAAACTAACTCATTTTTTTAAAAAGCAACCCATTACATTAGTACTGATACACAAGCGCAGCAAGATTAATAAGTTCCTTTGATAGATGTTAGATGTATTCTGTTAATATGTAGGCTCGTTCATTCCCCCTGGATGAATAAAAATGAAACACAATCACAGCAATGCAAAGCTATATCACGGACTTCAAAAGAAGAGACTGCAAAGCAGTAGGAAATTACCTCTAATTCTATAGAATGTAGAGAATTATAACAGTATTTGTGAAGTTGTATCAGGCAGTTCTATACTGCTGTTTTCTATAAAATCTTTCTGCAGATCTAGTTATTTAAACTCTGATCCAAGAACCAGAAATACTGAATGATGTACTGTACTTTGAGACTGCATTTTATTCAAATAATAATCTATTTACCCAGTGTTAGAGATGGAACTGCAAGTTGCAGCACCTCTGTAGTACCTAAATATATATTCACCTTTACCAATCTGGGAGTAAGGCACAATAAACTCAATGAGCCTTATTTCTAAGTACACATAAATAGGATTACACTGTTAGTTGATATTTGAGACAATTATGAAAATTATGAAAATTGAAGAAAATACTTGAAGAAGCAGAGGTCTCTCGGAACTCTTGCATGAAGAAAAGAGACTTGGGTCTTCCTGCAGTATGTTGAGCGCAAGTTTCTCATAATAAGGATTTTTGAAAGCTCTGCACTGAGACAAATCTATCCCATTATCCTGGGCTTTGGAACTCAGAATCTGTCTCAGGAACATGCTCTATAGAAGCAGAACTGGCGCTATAGAAGCAGCAATCCAAAGTATGGGCTGTTGCCCTATCCAGAGTCTACCCATGATTTTTCTGCCAGATGATCATGCAAAGCACAAGTTGTCTTTTCATTTCCTGGGTTGTTTGATTCCTTCCTCCTTTGCCTGCTGTCTCCCTATATTCCAAATGCCTTTGCGGCTCTGAAGTAATGGCATGTACAGTGGCTGGGTTTTGGTTTTTTTTTTACCACTCTCACCCACCACCTCTGTAGTCAGGTGAAACAACCTATGGTTCGCATGCAGTGACAACCCAGAGTTAAAACAACCCATAATTCACAATCTATAGGTTCTCTGTGTGAGTTGTTCATGATTTACAACAATAGTTAACCTATAGTTCCAGGTTCTCACATAATGACAACCCAGGATTCAACAACTCATAATCAACCCCATACTCTGGGTTGTCATTGCATATGAACCAGGTCTAAGTCTGGATCCAACCCAGTATGCAGATAAAATTGCACAACTTATTATAGCACAGCTACCTTCATTTTATTCAAATAATAATCTATCTACCCAGTGTTAGAGATGGAACTGCAAGCTGCAGTACCTCTGTGGTACCTTTATCAATTGGGAAAGACAGGGGAGAAATAACATTGAAAATAGAAACCACCGACACGGAAATAAGCAAGAGGAAAGTTATATGATTTGGGCTTAGAAAAAGTATGTATGCCTCAGCACTTTTATGCAGAAATAGAAGGAACTCATATTTTTTGAGAAAGCTCAAAAACTAAACATCGCCATAATGTAATTGAGTTAGTAGCAACACATATGGATATTCAGTTATACTTTATAATACTATTAAAGACTTTACTGTTATCACTCTACACAGTAAGTGCCATACTAATTGCAAATAGATAAAATTAGCCATTCTTATTCCACCCCAATAAAAATACTATTGTTAAAATAACAGCATAACTCAAGTTCATTTCTCTAATAAGAATCAATGCCAATAGCTTCCGATTCTAAACTTTCACTATGAGCTTCAGAAAACTGAAAGTTTGAGCAAACTGACACTAGTTTTGCCACACTTTTTACATATTAGTTTGTGTATTTTCCAACATTCTGTTTCTTTACTAGATTCAGAAATTAAAGGAATCTGAGGCAAGTGAAAAGTAAGAGAAATCTAGAGGTCGAGTTGTACATACAGGTGTCTTGCCACCATGTTGTATGTCTTTTCCACCGAATGAAACCAAACTGACTTAAATGTGCTTAATGTTGGCCAAACATGCCCAAACATTTCAAGTCAAATACTGGAGTACAGATAAATTAAAGCCTTTAAAGCTTCAATATATTCTATACATAATTATTCTGGGAATATAAAAGGTTTTGATATCAAATTTATTCTATCAATGACATCTAAACATACGTGCCAAATTAACTTATTTCGATGAGAACAACTGTATTTTAAACCTTTGCATGTCAAAAGCATTCCAGCTTTCCAAGGCACCATTAAGAAAATTGTGTTGCTAAATGTTATTAGGCACTACTTATGCTGCTCTCTGCTTCGTACCTAAAGTCCACTCCTTTTATTTTTATGCAGCTGAACAATGCTAACCAATCTGAAGGTCATGCATGATATACAAGAACTGCTATATTCATCAACATTATCTTTCTCTCTTCTATAAAAGATAATCCAGAATATTCACAATAGGTAGTCCTGTTTCTTTCCTGTACTTCATAACATCAACGTGATGTGCAGACATCAGCAGGTGATAGTATTTATCTCCATGTTATGAAAACCTTGCCCTGCTGATTCCTGCATACCAGCCTTCCCCAACCTGGTACCCTCCTGATGTGTCATCCCAGCCAGCATGGTCAATGGTCATGTTAGCTGTGGATATTGGGAGTTATGGTCTAACACATCTGGAGGGTGAAAGTCTGGGAAAGGCCTCTGCATACCAATGCCATAGGAATAGGCCAGGCAGGGCAGGGGGTTATAGTTGACAATCCTAGAAACAGATTCTGCCTTTGACCAGTTAAAAGACCCTTCTAGTGTTTTTATACATTATAAACCAATCAACTTTTTTAATTAATTAGGAACTCTCTTAGGGCAATTGCATGACCTAACAAAAGTATCTTTTGCTGAGATGCATTCTATAGATTTTTAAAGGGCTATTACTACTGCTAATAGGTTGCGAACAGAAATTCTAATATACATGGTCTAATTCAGAGTAAAAGCCCAGCCCTGAAATCAAACCTCCAACAACCATGATCAGATGAAGCAATTCATGCAGCTTACAAATTATTTCAAATCAAAAGTTTGTCTCATCATCGTAGCCACCTTACATAAAAATTTCAGTTGATGGTGGGATATAAATTATTAATAAAATAAAGAAAATGCTCCAGATTTTGTTTTAGAAATGAATATATAAAGTTAAGCTGTTTTTTAAGAGTTTCAGTACTATTGTTTTTTGTTAGATAATCCAAGGGGTAAATTGAAAAGTTTAACTTTTTGAAAACCCTGATTTGTGAGTACGTAATGTACAAAAATATTAAATAGCATTTTAAAATAACATTTCAATGGTATAGTAAAGGAAATTTTTGAGTAACAAAATCATAGAGGCTACCACTTGTGTATACAGGAGCTCTGCATAGAACTGTCTACAAGGTTAAAAGAAGCATTTTCTGACATGAAACCTCTGGGCACAGCAGATCCTATGCAAAGCTTTGAAACAGATTACAGATCCTTCAACTGCCAGTATATTTTTTATTATTTATTAAAACATTTGTATACCACCCTCTATTACTGGGAGCTCAGGGCAGCACACAGACAAAATCAGAACAGTGTATAACAATAAATAATATACACAGCTAAAAATATATTAAATCATTAACAAATTAAAATCATTAGAATTTTTTTAAAGCAATAGAAACAATTAAAAGTATGTGAAACCATGGAGAATTTAGGCCTCAAAGCGCCAAAATGAAGCCAGCATGGGCACCAGTCAGGCCTCCAAGGGGAGGGTATTCCACAACCGGGTTACCACAACAGAGAAAGCCCTTTTCCATGTCCCACCATACTGTATGTCTTGTGTTGGAGAGGAGGGCTCCTCCAACAGATCTCAAATCTCAAGCAGGCATATACAGGGAAAGGCGCTCCTTGAAGTACCTAGGTCCCAAGCCATTTAAGGTTTTAAATGTCATTGCTAACACCCTGAATTCCGACCAGAAGCATATAGGCAGCCGATGCAATTATTTAAAGACCAGAGTTACATGGTCTTTATAAGAAGTTCCAGTGAGCAGTCTAGCTACTGCATTTTGCATTCAAGGGCAGCCCCGTGTAGAGCCATTACATGTATGAATTCATCTTTTAAAACTAACATAAAGCCATCATGACATTTAATAAATGCACTATTTCTATTTTATCACTAAAACTGACACCACTACTAAAACATTTGAACAAAATCTGAGGCTGCAATCCTATACCCAGTTATCTGGAAGTAAGCCCCACTGAACTCAATAACACTTGTTTCTGAGTAGTCATGTATAGTACTGGATTGTTAATTGCTAAAAAACATAGAAGCATGTGAAAAAAATAGAACAATAAAGCTAAGATACTCAGGTGAGCAAACAAATAGTTAAATCATCAGAATTATTTATACTTAGTCAGTCCCCACTTTAAAATCTGATTGTATATTGAGAATGAGGAAACACGAACAGCTTTATCTTCTTCAGACTCATGAAATGTCATATCTAGCATGTCACACTGTCTAATGAGATGCCCTAGTGAACCAGGAAGTGCAGCAAAGTTTCAGAGGACAAAGACTGCTTCAAACATTATACACAGAAAGCACATCCACATAGGAAGTAGTATGCAAACAGCATGCAACTCATAATATCTGAAGATTGCACAAGTGTCTAAAATGTACTGGGAAGCTGCTACAGTCAATAACCTGGTTTGCATGTAACAATACATCTTCTAAATGACTCATGGGTTATCATGTACAAGCTGGAAAAAACAACAAACAATTTGTTAACTGCTGGGTTGTTTAGCCTCTAAACAACCCAGCAGTCCAGGTTCAGACATCACACCCAGCAACCTACAAAGGCACCGATAGTGGATTGCTGATTAAATGTGGAAGTGATGGGTGCACTGCAGACAATGTGTCTGCTCTCTGCCGCTTGTCCCAAACAGCCCATGGATTGTTTAGGCCATGGGCTGTCATTACTTACAAAGAGCCACAATCAGTGGATTCATTATATTGACTGTCAATATTTGATCACTAATTTGGTGTATTTATCAAATATATTAGATTCCATTATAAATAACCATTATGGTTAACGCATCCTTTTAAAAGAGAGAGAAACTCACAACTGCAAATATATATTTTTAAAAAAAACTTAAAGGATAACAGGAACGTTTGCAAGTAATGAGTCAAGGATCCTGGCTTAATAACCACAATATGAATTTTTGCTCCTGCTGTGCTCCTTCCTTTTAGCAAGCACGGATTGAACCAGGAAGGAGAGAGCACCCAAATAAGTGCACCAAAATAAACCAAGTTTATTAAGTGCACCCAAATAAACCAAGATTTTAAAGCAGGTTTTGTTGTTAGCTTACAAATCCTGAGATGTTAGGGCATACTTAAACCACTATAGAGCACACTTAAATCACTAGAGAAATAAATGGGCTACGTACACTAGTACACAGGTCATTCACATCATGGTTTACTAAGCCAGGATTACTATTACCATTATGTTCACACACAGCGAATGAAACAATGTGGGGAATTTGGGAATACTTATTTTGAATCCTTGCAAAAAACTCAACTTTTTTATAATTAATTATTACATTTCAGATTCTCTAGTGAATGTTCAATGCACTTCTGTGCATGTTTACTCAGAAATATCTGACTGAGTTCAAGGCAATTTATTTCCAGATAAATCTATATAGAATTGTAGCATTAATAATCAGAGGAAAGCATCTCAGAAGCACACTGTAGAACAAGTGGAGGTGGGAGAGAAGAGAACTCTACTTTAAGCCGCAAACCTATACACACTTATGTGGGAGTAAGCTCCATTGAACACAGTTGGACTTATTTTTGAGTAAACATGCATAGGATTGCTGTGCAAGCGATTCAGTTGCCACAACTCATGGTTTCCAAATAATTTATAGCTTAGATCCAGAGTTTCTTTGAGTGGAACTCCATTCAGAGGAGGACGGGAAAGAGCCAACTTTCATCTATTCCTCCTTCCCTTTGAAAATCTGTTCCAAAGGGCTGGGGGACAGTCTGGAACAGTGTGGGAAACAGCATGGAGGCTGCAGACAAAATCAGTGAAACTCACCTCCCCACTTTCTCCAGTAGGATCCTCTACTAGATTGTAGTCCCTTCCACAACCACCAACTCTGCATCCAACCTTATGCATTTATTAATACTGGCATTGTCAAATCATAAAATAACATTATGTATTATTTGCTGGAAATACTGTCCCATAATCCATATATCTTTTAATTACTCCAGTTTCACATATACATTGTGTGGCTGACTCCAGTGAAAGAGCTCAAATTCACTCAATCCATACACAAGCCTTACCTGGAGAAAGCTAAATTGAAGGTATAAAAATATTCATCAAAGACATCAGAACAGCTTAGCTTCACTTACATGAGCACTTGATAACTTTTCAGACAAATTTCACTAAAGCCTAACTTTTAGTATAAGAACAACCTAATTAAGTATCCTGAAAACTACTAACAATTTTCTGCAAAGTTAGGTTGATACACAAACTGGCATTGGTGGGAGGACGAGACTGACTTTAGCTCCTCTTGCAAAATATTTCACTAAATATTTGGAAAGTGTAAAACAGTTCATATTCAGTATTACTGTCTTACCACATACACTTCCTGGAAAAGAAATAAAGAAAGGCCTTGGACACCACAAACTGGTAGAAAGCCTGGCAGACTCAGACTTATTTCAGAATCTTACAGTCTGCTCCTATACATTAATTGTACCAAAATCTGCATGAGAGGCAGCACAGCATCCAATCAACCAGCTGGCTGGGATATTTTCAACCCTCCTGAAAACTTTATATCAACAGTTTAAGACCCAGTTATTGGTATCCTGGAATGCTATATCACACATCTCAACTTAAATTATAAAAGCAGACATGATTTTATTTTTTTTAAAAAATGGAGTTGGGGAAGTTCAAATACATCCACCCTACCATGATTAGATAATAACGATAAAGTTGTGTTACATACAAGGTATCACCTTCAAGCACCCAAGCCACCTAACAAAACTCCATCACAACGTGTTTAAGTTTGTTCTCTTGATGGGCCAAATAGACTCAGTCTCACCAAAGCCTGACTCCTGCCTGCTGAAATATAACAGGTCTAATCACGTTATTATACGCAGCTTCAACGCAAACAAAGGATCGTCTTGTATTTTCCTCTGAGAGGAAAATATGCAATTTAACTATTTACACTCAGCCCGTTATCAGCTTATCGCCGGCGAGCTGCAATGCACGCCACAACTGAGCGAGTGCTCTCAAAACAAAAACAAAATCACCAACCCAAGACCTCATCCTGGAGAGAGCGCACAATCACTCGTTTGGAAGTTTGTTCTATAAACATCGTTGGGGGCCGGAAGGACACTCTTTTGCAGCTGCTTGCTCACAGGACTGCGGCGAAGACCCCCGAGTCAACAGGCAATTTAAGGGGAAGCTTTTGCTTTCCGGCCTTCCTAATCGGGGCTCCAATAAACAGGCCGCAAAGGCCACCTTACCGCTTAGGAAGCCCCCCTCCGCTCGCCAGACTACGGGAAATAGGGGCCAATTCTGCCCTACCGGTTCCTTACCTAGAGCCCCAGGCATCTGGGGAGGGGGGAACCCGGCGCTCGGACACGGGCACCGAACTGCGCTCACACTCCAGTGGCATAAAGGGCAGCGCCAGCTACAACTAGGCCAAGCGATTGCTCGGCGAGGGACGTAGGCAAGGGCCGATAAGAGTGGGTCGGTAGCGGCGGGAAAGGAAGCTGCGAGGACGGCGGAGGAGCGGCCGGAGTAGAAGCAGGAGCGCGGGCCTGAGGAGCGCGGCCTCCCTTGTGCCGCCTCCCGCGGCGAGGCCTTCCTCCTCGCTCTGGGCACCGTGGAAGGGATGGCGGGCGGGCAAACGGGCAGGGCCACGGGACGCCTGCACTCTCGTCTCAGTCGTTATGCCGCCGCCGAGTCCTCTTATTCCCCCTCCTCTTTCCCTCACACATCTCTTCTCCCCTCCCTTCCTCTCCCTCAGAGAGACAAAAGCAAACGGAAACCGAGAGGGATGAGGCCGGTCCCGGCAAGCCCAAACCGGACCGGAGCCGGCGGAAAGCCTCCCCGAGGCGCCCGTGGACTCCCTGGGGAGATTCTCGGTTGGGCCGCAGCAGAGGAGGAGGCAGCGGGGAAAGAATAATAGGGCCGAACTCACCGCATGAATTTTCTTGTCCCGAGGATTCAAGATGGCTGAGCACCCCGCACGGAGGATGCTGGGGGAGCGACCTTTACCCTCTGACCCCACCGCTGCCGTCGTGACCTCGTCGTCGTCGTTGCCGTCGCCGCCGCTCGGCAGCAACCGCGGGACGAACAAGAGAGCAGAAGCGGCAGGCCGGCCTTGAATCGCCTTCCGTGCCGTGGTGGCGGCCGCCGCTGACGCCGGTGTCCCCGAGGCAAGCGCGGCCTCGCTCCCGCCTTCCTGCTTCTCGCACGACCGGACTCGGGCCTCGCTCTCACGGCGCTTCGCCCAGGCCGGAGCTGCTGCCGCCGCCGCCGCCAGAAACTTGGGGCCTAGCCTCTGAGAGAGCGGCCTTGTAGAAGTAGCGATAGTGAAGAGATTCTGAGACATCCGGGGAAAGGGGGGCTTTTCTTACACGGAGGGAGGGATCTTTTTACATACACAGGCCATTTGGAGAGCAAGGGAGCGGTAGTTGTACATCACAATGTCTCTATGATAGAGGTAGGGAGGAGTTTCCTTCTCTCCCCCCCCCCCCATTTCTCTCTCTCTCTCTGTCTTGCTCTCTGTCACACACACGCGCACACGCACGCACACGCTCCTCGGGAGGAATGAGCCCCTAACAGTGCGTAACTACCTTGCTACAAAAAGCTAAGGACCTCTTCACACGTGATGAAATTCCTGCACAAAAGTAATCTCCCCGTAGTATGCACATTGTCACGTGTGATGATGCCCTTTTCACGCACATTATATGATGCGCCTTTACCCCTAACCAATACATGTGTGGAAGAGGTAGGGCCGTTTGTGTAAGAATTTGGTCGTTTGTGTAAGGACTTGGCCACTTGAGAAGCAGCACTAAGAGCAATAACTATTGAGAGATGCAGTTCTGCATCTTAAAAGTTTCAGGTAAATAGATTTGTAAGGTAACTGAAGTTAAAGAGGTAGGCAGTGGCTCCATGGGGGAGGTGAATACAAAGTAGGAACAATGTTTTTAGGCTACTGCAGGCCTGCAGAAATCATGTAAGACATGATGCCAGGCAGGCAAAAAAGATATACCAATACAGCATTGTATACTCTTGGTGCTGCATATGACCAAAGAACCTTGTAATGGAATTCTAGTGCAGCACCTGTCCAGGCTGTGAACAGATAAGGCAACCATGTTGGCAGATGGATAAATTCATCTGCCAACATATTTAAATTAACATAAGAGCCATGCTGGATCAGACCAACAGTCCATCTAGCCCAACACTGTTCTCACATTGGCCAAGTAGTTGAAGACCAGGAACCCAGAAGCAGGACATGTTGCAGCAGCACCCTCCCACCTAAGTTCCCCAGCAACTGATGTATATAGGCTTACTGCCTCTGGTACTGGATTGGGGCCCTTCTTAATCCCTGGATTTGAAAGATAGAAAAAACCACAGCACACCTTATGACAAAAGGTAATGTGCAATGCTCTCATTTCCCTACCCAAATATATAGAGGAGGTCCATTAGCATAGTTTTGAAGGGAAAGGCACTAACAAATCATATTTCACAAATATGGCAAAAAAATCCTTGTCTGCCACACTTGCAACCGATGCAAAAGGAAAGCTGCACCTGTTAAAGAAGAATAAGGGCAGAGACACTGATGCTTACCACAAAGTTCTCACTTATAATTCCTATTCATCGAGCATATAGGTATTTCTCAAAATTCAATCATCTCCCTTATAATGTTCTTCCATCATGTTCTGGATAAGATTCTGTGTGTGTATATGTGTATATATATGATCTCAAAAGTTTTTTTAAAATAAAACAATTACATAAAAACATAACTATAATGAAATATCAAGGAAGGCTTAAATCTTCAAACTAAATTAAACCTGATCATGCAGCATGATCTAAACGTGTTTATCCTAAAAGGTATGCTTAAGATTGCAGACTTATGTTGTGCCTAAGTTTATGATTTATTTGTACTGGTATTATGTATTTTTATTTATTCATATATTACATTTATATCCCACCTTTTTTTCCTCCTTAAGGAACCCAAGGTAGTGTACATAATCCTCCTCTCCATTTTAATCCTCACAACAACCCTGTGAGGTAGGTTGGGCTGAGGGTGTGAGACTGGCCCAAAGTCACCCAGTGGGTTTCCATGACTGAGTGGGGACTCGAACCCAGATCTCTCGACTCCCAAGCCAACACTCAAGCCACCTCAATACACTGACTGGTATAACTATATCTACCCCAAAAGCCTTTGTATCTGATTACAGGCTAGTGATATGTTTTTTTCAGAAAATTTTGAATTGGAAAATATTCCAGTGCAAATTAACCTAATTTACATGAGGAAAACATCAGTTTGCATCAGGAAATTTTATGACGCCCTAGAGAGATCTAATTGAAAGAGTTCTAGTTTAGCATGTTTATTTTACTTGCGTTTACTAAACAGCAAAGCTGGGGGGGAAAGAAAAGTACCTTGTCTCAATCTTTTGTCTCAACACCGCATGTGTTGATATGAAATTTTTGAAGGGAAAAATGAAAGCACACTTAATGTGACTTAATTATTATATTATGTAGACATTTTCATTGGAACCCTTCTACAAATGTAAAGACTATAGCATTTAGTGTTGATACATTAAGGGTGTATGGCTGGCTGCGAAATGCTGGAAGTTGTAGGACTTCTTTCAGTCTAAACATTCATAGCATTGTACCCTAAGAGAGCAATCTTATGGGCCCCTAAACAGTATCTGGGGCACCATAGGATGCTGTGGATTTCTTCCACGCCTGTAGACAGAGCACTGAGGAGGAGACCTGATTGTGGTTCTTTCCTCCCCCGCAACTCCCAGCCGTCGTGGCTAGCTTTTCTTATGTTGTTGCAACTGCAACCCCATAAGAGAAGTCAGAGAGGGAGAAAAGGTGGCATGCTGGTGAGTAGTAAGGGGAGGGGATAGGAGAGGCCAGGTTGCTCAATATCCTATAGCTTTTCCAGTCCCCTCCCCAGCCACCAAAAGATAAATCAGTTGCATGGGCTCAGAAGCCCATCTAGCTGCTTTTTGCATTTTGAATGGAGATGAAATCACCTCCATCCTTTGACTCTGCCTGGCTCTTGACAGCAGCACATAGGATAGATGCAGGGCTCCAAACTCAGAGCCTTCTGTCTGTCAGGATTAATTTTAGCAATCCTGATATGATATGCTGATAACCATTCATCTATTTCAACCGAGTTCAACTCTCTTCCACTAAGGTTGTTGGGCCACCTTCAGTTTTTCTGTCACTTATTAGTTCCATTTCACTCTGACACATATATGTATTCTCTCACATACTTGCTAGGGATATCACTTGAAAAGCATTGATTATGACTTTGAAAATCCCATGCTTGCCTAACATTGTATTTGCAATTGGCATACATTCATTTTTACTAATTGTGAAATGACAAAAATTTCCATAGAAAAATAAAGCACTGGGAAAAAAATCTGCCTCACATCACTGTTATGGGCCATTTCAGGCATTAGTAATTATACAGCTAATACATGTAGGAATATCACTTGTGCGTCACATGTAAGTACTCAGTGGTTAGGATTGCAAGTTCATCTTTTTTCTGTATAAACACAATAATCTGCCAAGAAGTTCTATCCATAAAGGAAATGTATAATACTTGAGGCAGCCCAGGAGCATTGTAATGTCAGAACTCTCTCTACAGGTCTAGTCATTTTGGGAAGTTTTGTTAAGTATTAGCTTGCCCAAATGAAAATGGGAATAATATTCCCTTTTTACTAGGCAGCTGGGAAGTAAATTCAATTTATGATTGTGAAATCTGTGGAATATTTCTATGTTAATAGTATATTATCTAGAACTGTATTTGTCCATCCATGCCTAAATGTATGTGTATCTGATGCTCCTTGTTCATGATGACTGGCAATCCTATACATGCTTACCTTTGAGTAAGTCCCATTAAATTTAGTGAAGTTTACTTCTGGATAGACACATGTAGGATTACATATGAATTAGGGTTATTGCTGTTAGGTATATGAATTAGAGTTATTGCTGCTAGAGATTGACCTTACTCATCAGAGTATTTGGTAAGACTTTCACTGAATACCAATAGAGTTAATTTTATAACATTGCAAAGCCACTTTCAGTGCTGTTGCAGACACCATTTGTCAAACAGGTAAACTTACTGCGGCTTTTGCAGGTATTATTAACCATTATGGCTGTTATTAAGGGGTGGCTTTCTCACTGTATGTGGTTTGAGGCCTTGTTATATTCAGATGGTATTTAAGATTTCTACAATAAAAATAATTCATAGTGGTCTAAGTCTGAGCTGTGAGTTTAGAGGGCTCCATGGCAACTTGTAAATGAAATAGCAACTCTCTCTGGATTTCATTTTTTAAATCAAATGTGATGGTTTGTATAGGATTTGGAAATCTGACAATATTTTTCCTATTTAAAAGAACATAAAATGACAAATTGTCTCCATTGTAAGTGGCTCAGCAAAATTTGTTATTTTAAATAGAACTTAAAACTTTTAGTGTTTGGTTTGTTCCCGTGTCAGGGGATAGCTTTTGTAGAATAGCTGATTGTAAAATTTTATTCTTTTAATGTTTTTCCCATTGACAAGATCAAGATTTTATTTATTTATTGTCTTGTTCTTCAGCTGAAATCCGAAGACCACATGAAAATGACGTGGACTAGACATGGATTGATTAATGCATCACTAGCAGAGGGTCTGCATCTTGTCTACAATCTTGCCTTTCGAACAGCAGCAAGGGTGAGGGCAGTTCCAATGGTTCAATGTCGTCTTCACTTCCTGCTGGTGTGTTAATTATCCATGCAGTATTAATTACATGTAGTGAAGAGGGGGGAAGGATACCAAGTACGCTCAGGATTAATCAGCCCACAGTTCTAATCTTCAGATCTTCACCACTGGGGATAGTAGTGAAGATCTGTATGAAATGAAATAGGCTGGACAAAATGAAAATTATGAGTGCATCACAGAGTTCATTGAATGAGACTACTAGTCCATGTGTCAGTGACTCTAACTGGCCCTCTCACAGCTCTCTGTGTAGTTTTTGTGCATGTGAGTTTTCTCTTGGGCACCAACAGCCAGAGATTAAAACTATGAGCTCTTGTATATTGTTCTCTATTGTTTCTACAGCTATAGTAGTAGTAGTAATAGTAGTAGTATTTTCTCTGCTGCTAAGAGGGGAAGTAGTATCATGACAACATTGCGTTAGGGTAAAAGGATCATAAGATTGGCCTACGCAACTGTTACTTTATGAAAAGCCCCAGGTTCCATTAGAAATAAATGTTTGTTAACCAGTTGTAAACATCCATAACCCACAGTAATGTAATATAGACCTCCATCACACCTAATCCCCCCTTGGTTTGCCTCTGTGTTTTTTTACCTCTGAGACAAAAGCATCAAGCTTATGATCCCTTTCACCTGAATACCTGCTCCTTTGCTCCTTGGCTTGTTAGCTCTTCGACTCCACCCTTCTCTTTCTCCTTCCAGTCAGGTTCTAGCAGATGAGTACTTCAACCAGACCACCTTTCTCCCGAGCAAAAATGGAACGACCCTTTAGTCTGGCTCTTTGGGGGCATCGAGGGAGTACAATCCTGTCTATGCAGAGATTCAGGCGTTGTATGATTTTTAAAAAGGCTTTCAAGCCTGGGATGCAAGGTTTGGATTTTATATTGAGGCTTGGAGCCGGCTGCTGGAACAGATTGCTTTTCCCTGCCAGGACCTGATGCAATCTATTCAAGCCCCCAGTTCCTTTAAAACTACATGGAGATTTAGGGCGCATTAAATATGTTTAGGGAAAATAATCCAGACTTTTAGCATTCTAGGAAAGGCTGGGGAAGAGGTGGGGTGTCAGCAGGACAGGCACAGCATCATGTGAGTACCATGCTGCAAATCCACACTCCAGGCATGGTGAGAGTGCACTAAATCGCTGGTGTGATGGAGGTCATAGTATGAGGAGGTAATATTGTAATGCTGAGATTTCAGTCAGATCACATACATACAAAAAAGCCATAGTGGTTTATAACACCAAGTGAATATTTGCTTTTTTCCAAAAGGCCATAGTTCAGTGGTAAAGCACATGCTTTGTATGCCTAAAGTCCAAGGTTGAATTCCTGGCATTTCTAGCTAAAGAACCACAAGTAGAAGCACTGAAAAACACCTCAGTCTTGAGTTCTTGGAAAGCCACTTCTTCTCACAGACAATAATGGAGTGGTTGGACCAATAATCTGGTTTAGTATAAGGTAGCTTCAAAATGTTCATCTCCAAACAGTACGTTACACCCCCTAATGTGATAGTATAAATTATTTTTAGTATCCAGTGTTGTTTGTCAGAGAATTACTTGGGAACAGAGCAGGAAGTGCAAATGAAACCTCTGAGGACTTCCACTAAAAAATCAATTCAGCTCAAAGACTGAGAGTTTTCCAAGCCTCTTTTAAAGATTTCACTGCATTTTAGTCCTTTTGACAAACATTCACCTAAGTGAACAGGGAAATGCATTCAATTCAGTATTTTCCGCAAATACATCTTCCATATCTAAATACCACTTACAACCTAAAGGCAATGAGAAAAAATAAGGCACTTGCATTCTTGCTGAGTTGTTAATTACCTCTTCCCACCTGTCTCTTAAATGTAATCTAACGAGGTGTGTGAAAATGGTAGTCATTTGGGACAAGCGTCCAATCCAGTTCCATTAGTCCTTGTTCTTCAAGACACCTAATTCAAATTATATTTCCATTATAATTTTTTCCAGCACAAGTTTTATTTTCACGTATCTATCACTGGATATCCATGTGCATCACACTGTTCTAAAGTATTTACATAAAGTACTGTCAATTATTACTTGGGATTGTGAGAGTACTGCATTTGCTGATGAAGGGAAAGAATAAAAATGTAATGTTTTTTGAAAAGTCAGGAGTACTGAGTTTACTTGTTTGTTTTTAAAACCAACAGTGCTACATAGAGAATATCAGCAATTGTGATTATTCTTTCATTTTGTTTTATCCTATTATTATATGAAAGAAATAACTTGACTAGAATATAAACTGAGGTTAAAAACGTGACCATTAGATAACCACTAGCATATCTAGTATATTTTACTGTTACACCAAATAAACATGGATATGCCAAGCAACTGTTACTCAGTTATGCTTAGAAAAGAAAGCAGTCCTCTTGAAATTGAAAAAAAACCTTACTAAATATACATTCAACCTCTGCAAGAGTGCTTATTGAATTTTCTTGCACATTCAATGAAGATTTTTTTTAGTAAGCAGTAGGTGCCAGATGATAATTACTTTAAAATGTTGAAGTATACATAAGTAGAAGAAACTCTGTATTGTAATTATGTTAATGAAGTAACAATGTAGCAACATACATAAAATAATTACTGCTCAGAGTCAATCCATCATACTTTACATAGTACTGAAACTATCAAAGGTAAAAGTGTGATTTGAAATATTGACAGAAATTGTCTTAAGTTTGAGGCGCAATTGTGTCAGATCAATGAAGCACATACGTTGACTAGGAATACATGACTGTTACTTATCAGACAGTATAAAGAATCTCAAAAAATAAGGAGTTGTTTGCCAGCTGTTCTGTCTAGAAGCAACTAGATGCATTGCCAGTTATGCTTCCAAAGTCCTGATCTACTATAGTTCAATGGAACCACTTACAAATGTACTGCAATTCTTGTGAAATTATAACACAATAGTAATTGTGATGGGCTCTTTACCTACCTCCTTCCTCATGAGTGGCTTTGGCCTACCTCTTGTCCCTTTACCATCACTGGATTATCTTTTCTTTCTCCGTCTGTTCTGGGTAACAGAAATATGTGTCCCGTATGTGGTGATGGAAAAGTACTTTCAATCTTTTGCTGAAGGGAAGTGCTGCCTGCTTTGTGAGGAAGACTGACCTTAGATTGAACAGCACATCTTGTGCATTCATCACCAACAACACATCACCATAAAAGCCAAATTACATGTTGGTATAGTGAAACTGGATCAGTGTTTGCTGCCAAGGTTAAATAAGTTATACCAGGAGGAAACGTTTTGTGATACAAAAGAAGAAGAATGATCCACAAAATAAAAATTAAGCTGTTACTCAAGAACAAAATCTTGGGATGTATAAAAAAGAAAGGAGCAGCAGGGGAATGATGTTATATCATGAGTTGGATCCAAGAAATGCCTTTCGCAAGAGTCCCTCAACATTTTTGGGGATCCCTCCCCCCACACACACACCACAGCTAACCCCTTTCAGCAGTGTCTCCTGACTCATGTAGCATTTTTAGTACAGTTGATCCAGCATAAACCTGTACTCATCCTCTTGTGATTATGTCTCCTGAAAAAAGATCAGGCTACACATCCAGAGAGCGAGCGAGCATGTGTGCATACCGAAAGGGTAGTTCTGTATATAAGTGAGTATATAATTTTAACTAAGCCCTACTTCCCTGCCATGGCCCTAAATTCCACAATTTTTCACTTTACATCGGTGCTATCACTGCCATAAATCTTATGCCAGCATATTTTTATATTCTATTGGCAGAAGGGGATTTAGTAGTGAACTTTAGTAGTACTCTTACGCAGCAGCTGTAATTCAAGGATAGGACTGCAGCATAAGATAATGTGCAGTACTTTCCAGCACATTTTGTTCTTAAGTGAGAAAAATGGCTTTCTTGATTTGAGGAGAAAAAGAAGGCCATCAAAAATTATTAATACCTCAAAAAAAAAACCAGGAGGAAAGATATAGCAAAGATTTTACTTTAGAAATGAGATAAAAGAAGTAATAGAGTGTCTATGTAAAATAACTCCTAATCTGAAGACCAAAAGAAACCACTGTACTTACCTTGCAGCACAAGAACAAGAGAATATGCAAGTAAAATTGAAAAGTGACAAATTCAAAATGGATAAAAGGAAGGACTTGATCACAAAGCATGTATATCGGATGGTGGAACTCATAACCAAAGGAATATCTCAGATCAGGAGTTTGAGATTCAAGAAAGGGTTGGACATTTGTAATGTTATCGGTGACTCTGAAACATCAACACATTTCCAATGAAAATGCATATCAACATTCGCTTTGGGGCTAAAAGAACAAACTTTTATGAAGTAGATTTTCCTACTTATTTCACTAGGAAACCTTTGATGCTGATCACTAATATTTCAGACAAGATGGACCAAAGTTTTGATACAGTGTTAGTTTCTAATTTAGAAGTGATTAACCCTATCTTTACAGGGCTCAGAACAGGCAATGATTTTTTAAATAACCATATCAAATAGAAAACTTTGTTATTGTGAACTAGGATCTTATGCTACTTCTTAATTGTCATCTTTCCCCAACGTAATGCCCTCCAGATGTTTTGAACTACAACACTCCTGGCCATTAGCCATGCTGGCTGGGGCTGATGGGTGTTGAAGACCAAAACATCTGAAGGGCACAAGGTTGGGGAAGGCTGCCGTAATCACTAGTTGTTAGCTCTAAGGAAATGGCATGCCATTTCTAGAAAATGTTCAGGCTTGGCTGATTCACACGTGCATATTCTTCACTTAATTACTGCAATGATTACTGGCATACATGAATGGGCCATTCAGATAAATCAACAATGTATAAACTGTTCACATCTCTTAAAATTACCTTAAATATAATGCTTACCAATGCTTAGTTCATATATTTAGCTGCCGCTCATCAAGTGATGTGCAGGGATGTGTGAACTGGATCCCCAGCTATCCGCAGGCCTCTAGAAGTTACCACAACTAGGGAGTTGACCTCAAAAATATCTTTAAAAGTGCCCCTCGGTAGACAGATTAGAAAATAAATATTTTCAGTTAATTTTAGAGTGTGATTGAAAATGTATGCAAGTGCAAACAAACTGAGTAACAACAACAACAGTTAATTGCACATAAATGCTGATGGGGTCAAAACTATGGCTCAATTCGGACGACACGATAGTCAATGGTGGGGTAATAATCAACTTTACAGTTGTTCAACTAGGGGGTACTCCCCACACAACATGGTAATAAATAATCAACTGTAGTGTGGATTAGGATCAGCGCTGAGTTGACTATGGCAGCATTCGGATGACACAATAGTCAAAACAACTGACGATTGTTTTCCCCACACCAGTTGTTTATTGTGTCGTCCGAATTGAGCCGCCGTGTCAGTATCTAGGAAAGAGAGTGGAAAATATACAGCCCAGTGTGTTGTGGCACTTTAAAAAAAATGGGAAATTCAGTGTTAGGAATTAATTGGAAAGGGATTGAACATGAAACAAGTCATTTTATAATGCCATTATATAAAGCTATGGCACACCCACACATAGAATGCTGTGCAGTCCTGATCATCCATATGAAACAAGAATATTGTACAGCTAGAGAAGGTATAGTACAATTAAATAATCAGAGTGAAGAAAGTCATTTTTCCTCTCAAGGCACTAGAATTCAGGCGTATAGAATGAAATGGATTGACCATAAGTTCAGGACAAACAAAAGGAACATTCTCTCCCCCCCCACACACACAATATGTCACTTATGAAATTTCCACAAGATATGTGGCAGCCTCTAACCTAAATGTCTTTGAAAGAGGATTAGACTTAAATCATGAAGCATAAATCTCAATGGCTATTAGCAGCAATAATAGCTAAATATAGAACCCATGTATACCAGAAGTAGTTTACTTCTTACCATTAAATGTTGAGGACAAACCAGTAAATAACTATCTCCTCTTTGAGAACATCTGACTAGCCACTACTGGAAAAAGAATGGTGTGCTAGGTAGATATTTGATCTGATCCAGTAAGGTAATTCCTTGATTCTTATGGATATATGCTCATGTGCACAGCACCCAAAGATACTATTGTAAATTTTAAACAACAGTACCAATTATTGCAGGCATGGCAATATCCTTTATAACCTACAAGTATCTAATGGGTTGTAACAGTAAATCCTAAATAACTGGGAGGTTGGGGGTTGGAAATATAAGATTTATTTTCATGGACAATTTTCCAATTTGTCATGATATGAAGGTGGGAAAGGATTGATTTAAATGGCAATAATGTACAACAGAAGTATAAAATAGATGTTAAATATTACAATTGTGCTCAACAACATTTCCTTATTACCATTAGGTTGTCAGTCACTGTTTTTCAGTGGTTAACCATTAGCTAGCAGTAGATATGCTTAGGGATATATTTGAAATAACTTGACACCCATGGCCTATAGTGGAACAGGGCGGGTGTGCGTAAGAGGAAAGAACAGTCATACACTTTATATTGCTCTCTTATCTACAAAACAGATGAGATCTTGTTAGTAAAGAGAATGAAGATAGTACTTTGGCAGTTTCATAGGGATGCACCCAGCAGGCAACAATATGTGTCAACTTGGGTTGAGGCTGAAGATACTGACCAACATCTGACCAGCAGCTCCTGTACTGGAGGCATCTGGGAACAAATACCCTTCATAAGTTAGGATATATATGATGTGTGCATGTTCAGCCTTTTCATGAAAACCTACAAGGAAGAAGTTACCATAACATCGTTAGACAGAGACTAGGTTTGCGCATATTGCTAACCCAGTTTTCCCCAACCTGGTGTGCTCCAGATGTGATGGCCTGCAACTACCATGCTGGCTGCGGGTGATAGGAGTTGTAGTCAAACAGATTTGGAGGGCTCTAGGTTGGGGAAGGCTGGTTTGCAGAAATCAGCAGGGCAAACTTTTCATAACATGGAGATAAATACGATCACCTGCTCCCCTCTACTGGTTTCCACTGCTAGCTTCAGATGTATATGAGGGTTACAGAACAGTCAGCAGGATCACAAAAATTACATAAAATTCATGGCAGGGCAGTGAAATGGAGGGGACCCTTGCACAAATCTCATGGCAGAGCTGTAAACTGGTAGGGAAAATATGCAAATACCCTAGCAGTGGTCATTTGCTCCTGTGCACCGGCCTAGAGATGGGAAAAATTGTGAACCTGTTTGGGAGACTCTCCAATGTCTTTTCTTCAAGAATCCTTGGTGGTGGGAATTACAAATTCATCCTGGGGCTGAGAAAGAGTGTGGGAGAATGGCAGTGGCACCAGCAAGATTGTGAAGAGTAGCAAGGCTTTTCACCACTCTTGCTGGCTGGCTCTCTAGCCATTACCGACAACCCTTGAAAAAATTGCCTTGCTGGGTTCAAACGTTGCACTAAGCCACCCTGAGAACAAGCCACTCTAAACCACCCTGAACAGGGAGGCTTGTTCTCAGGGTGTCTTGTTTGCTAAAAACTACCCATGACAGGAAAACAGAGTTTGGATGTCACATTAAGCCCCCCCCCCCATGAGAACAACCCATCATGGCTTAGCATGACGTGCAAACCTAGTCTGTGAATGACCACTGTTTATAATATGATAGTCATTCAGTAATTTCTGCATTTCATTTCCTTCTGACCTCACTGTTCCCCATCACCACCATCACATGCCTGGTGGAAATGCGGGCAAGGGCCTTCTCAGTGGCTGTTCCAAGGCTCTGGAACTCCCTTTCCAGGGAGGCTAGACAGGATCCTTCTTTGCTATACTTCCAGAGTCAGGCAAAAACTTTCTTGTTCTGGAGGACCTTTGGGAGTAGTCTGGACCTTTGTTAATGTGCTGGATTTTCTTTTCTGTCATTTGTTTTTTAATTTTTAAAAAAGTTTTAATACTATAGATGATATAATTATATTTTTAACTTTTGTATATTTCTATTTATATGTTTTAACTGTATATGTTTTAATTTTGTAAAGCTGTCTTGAGTCCCAATATTGACTAAAAGGTGGGATATAAAATAATAATAATAATAATAATAATAATATAATAATAATAATCTGTATATATACCTGAAATTCTCTATAATACTCCATGCATCTGATGAAGTGGACTATAGAGCTTTTCTGCATGAGTGATTTATTGCACACATGTGATTAGCCACTCACGGACGTTTGCAGGTCCTTTACACAGTGCTGTTAACTTCCAAAGTGTCTCCTGTGCTTTTCCCTGGTAATCTATCTCGCTTTAAAAAACCCTGGCAATAAAACAGTATTTAAATTATCACAGGATGTCGCTAGTATGGAAAGCCGACATAATGCTACAATTCCACCACTAGATGGTGCTGTTAAATTGAACATAATAGCATTGCCAAGAGGGGAAATTTTTAATTCAAAATCACATGATCGCCATCTAAAGCAGCCAGTTGTAAATGTAGAAAGACTCCAGAAGAAGAAACCCCAGTAAGGGTGCAGGTTTTTTTCCGTAATGTAGAGACATCCACAGTCCATGAAAGTTGATGCCAGAATAAATTTGTTAGTCTTTGAGGCGTTCTCTTTAACAACATTTTCTAGTTTTAGCAATGACAAGTAGAACAATGTTCCTTTTTGAAGTTGTACATCTCAGCAAATTATTTCACACCTTAAACCTGCATATCTTTTATCATTCTTATGAAATTCCATTTTGTTGCTTTCTGCCCAGCTCACCCATTTATTGAAATATATTTTTTAAAAAAAATATTTAGTCTATCGTTTGAACTGTTTCAGTACCTATTTATTTTTATTATCATAGGAATTTGATAGCAGCAATCTAAATCACTGATGAAACTACTGAACTGACGCAGTCCTAGCACCAACTCAATCCCTAATGGAATGGAATTAGCTTTCTAATTTGATTTCAATACATTTATCCTTCCAGCCAATGGCCTATAAAATTTATAATAATATCTTATAATCTGCATTTCTTAAGCATTAACAACAGTGCTCAAAAAGGGGGTGTACAATAAAAATATAAAGATTAAATTACATAACAATGCAAAAACCTGAAACATATTTTAAAATTGAGGATTAATAATAAAAACAGAGCAGCATTAACTATTAAAATTCAACAGAACAATATCATCTTTACCAGGGATGTGTCATATAATCCTACAATATTTTTTTCTGTTTGTTCTGTCAAGGACTACAACAGAAGGTTTGCTTCAGTTCCAAGAAACAATAGACCACATAACAGGAGGATGTAAAATTCTGGCAGGAATGGACTATGCAGACAGACACAATACAGCTGCAAAAATAATTCACCAACAACTGGCCATCAAATTCAACCTTATCAAACAATCTACACCATACTATACATACTCACCCGAAACAATCTTGGAAAATGCAAATCATAAAATATGCTGGGACAGCACAATTCATACCGACCAGACAATACCCTGCAACCGACCAGACATAACAGTCATAGACAAAAAAGAAAAACACACATACCTCATCGACATAGCAATACCAAATGACAAAAAATGTTGTTGAAAAGGAAGAAGAAAAGAGACAAATATACACCACTGGCCATGGAAGTCAAAGAACTATGGTAACAGGAAAAGGTCACAATTATTCTGTTAATCACCTCAGTCACTGGCATCACATCAAAAAATTATACAGAAAACCTACAGAAACTGGGCCT
Organism: Anniella stebbinsi; assembly: GCA_029215795.1. Lineage (NCBI taxonomy): Eukaryota > Metazoa > Chordata > Lepidosauria > Squamata > Anniellidae > Anniella > Anniella stebbinsi. The sequence goes on from JARDYH010000003.1 coordinate 57,268,219, forward strand.
ACTAAAATACATCCACACCAACATCCAGAAAGCAATCATACTTAAAACATGCTCAATTGTCAGGAAATTCCTGAATCTGTAAAAGACAGCATGACTTGGCAAAGCCTGTCATGTCCATAGAAAAACCGCCATGAGCGAGAAAGAGATGAAATAATAATAATTGTCTGTCTGTCTGTTAATGCCATAGTGCCAAGACTGTGAAACTTAGACACCTACAACTTGGCATGAACATTATGAAGCCCTTAGGGGTGTGAACCTCTGAGTTACTTGGCTTTTAAAACACATTATTTTAATTAATTTAAATGTATCCTTGTGTTTGAAGTTTGCAGTACCATCTTCAGTTGCTAAGTGGCAGACTTTCCTAACAAGCACATAGGTTTGCAGTTCATACAGTTTGTAGCCAGGAGGGAGTTATATGGTTGCCCCCCTCTCTCCTTTTGTGTGTGTGTGGGGGGGGGGGGGGGGGTTCATTGGCATGAAGATGATCAGACCCCTTCCTCAGGGATCTATAGGGATGCACCATGGCTCAGGCCATTGTTAGGGAAGCAAAAGTACACAAACGCTGCCAGCGCTTGGGTAAGCAATAAGTCCAGTAGAAATCCAGGAGTTGAATAAATACTCACACACAGTATCTTGTGTATAATACAAATCGTTTACTTGTGGTCCAATATATACAAAAGCACAACAGGTTCCATCAGATATATACAGTCCTCCGTCAAAACTCTCATACGCAATTCTCCGTCCAAAATACACCACGCCTGCTCTCCAAAACTCTCCAAATCTCCAACACTAGCCATTAAAATAAGGCTTTCTTTTATACTTTTTAGACACCAACCCAGCCCAGATCAATTACCTTATCCTGATAGAAAACTTTCCTATTATCAGTTGACCTTTACAATTTCAGACATAGAAAAAAACCTTTCCTTGCTTATTGCATTCAGCTGGCTGTTCTGTCCTTCTGGACACTAAAACTTTTGACCAATCCACTTAGGCTTGGAATTTTCCCCGACAGCCATGGCTAAGGTTCCCAGAGGCCATGAGTTCACTAAGATGGGCAGGCACAATGTATCCAACTCTGACAGCTATGTAACTTTGCTTGAAGGATTCACTATATCAGACTATTCCAATCCATGTGAAGCTGGGTATGTTCACTAGTATTTAAATAAAGAGTTTAGAGAGCAACCCAGCACAATCCTATCCATGTTTGCTCAGGAGTAATCCAAGTTAGTCCTGGGGCTTGCTCCTGGCAGTTTTTAGGATTGCAGCCTTTGGGCAGTATCCAACAAGGCACTTACGTCCCATCAATTCCTTTACACCCCACCAATTACATTGCACAAATGGCCCCCACTGCTTATGCAATGGTGAATTTGTGCTTCTAAGGGTAACCCAAAGCACAAGGGAGCTCCACCGAATTGTCCAGATCTAGAAATGAGCATTTTGGCTCCTTTCGGAGCTTCCTCTAGGAAGCACCAAATCTCTGATGCATTAGTGGTGATCCCACCTGCACAGCAGAATCGGTGGGATCCACCACTTGCAGAAGGGAATTGGCAGGGCAGAAGGGAATCAGAGGGGCATAAGCCCCATTTTGAGGAAGAAGTGATGGTGGGAAGCAAGATATACATCCAAATCCACAGTATTGTGTGACACCAGATATGTGACATTTAAGGCTTAAATCTGACTTAAATTTCAGTTTATTGAGGTCAATGGAATTTGCTTTGGTGGGGCAGTCATTAAACCACAACACAGCTGTTCCAAGTCTATTGAGTGCTAAAGCTCACATGACTTAAACATGGGGGGGGGGGGGGGACAAAGCCAGAGTAAGCTGTCCAGTTAATATAAAGTGAAGGTTGAGAAAGGAGTAAGGAGGTTGTTCTGTATGACTGCTCAAAAACACCACTGCTATTCATGATGGTGTTTAATGCTGTTCAGAAGCTGAACACTGTTTGTTGTAAATATATTCACTATAAACACTAGAATTCTAAACTGTTTGCTGATTTAATGCTGGTATTTTAATAAAGATCTGTATAGGCTTAGATTAAAATCAAAGCAAAGAGCTTTGCCGTTGCATGCTGAAAAAAAAGGAGTATCAGATTATTTCAACTGTTTAATCTCTCCTCCACTGATCTGCACTGGGCTTGTTTCAAATAAAAATAACTTTATGCCACTGGCCAAATTCAAGGTGAAATGCTGTGCAGCACTGACTCCTTTTGTAAATGAAAGATAAATTGTGCAAGAAATCCACTGCTTCCTTTCAGTGTTGACATTCAAAGCTCCTTTTGGAATCCTGTGTGACCTCAATAACCTTACATTATCAGTAATGTTGAGTGGGGCATTTTGACATGGAGAACTTCTTCGCAATGTCATGTTACATATAGGCCTTATTTTTGACCCCAGCAGATGTAAATAAAGCTGGAGAGCCATGTCTGCAAGTGACGTTGCGCAGAGGACTATAAAGAGGTGAGATCCTAAAGAAGTACAGAGGAAGACGTTGGGAGGGGAAATGGGAGCTTCTCTTCCCAGTGCCACACTGCATGTACAGGAGACTTGCCCCATCTTCAGATACCTGCTGCAGGCTAAGAACTAAGTTCCAAATAGGGGTAGTGCAGACAGATGAACAAACATGAACCCATGAAGCTGTTTATCCTGAGTTGGGCAACTGTAGTGACTGGCAGCAGCTCTCCATTGTCTCAACAACTTAAAAAGGAGTCTAAAGACTCCCAATATCACCCATCTCCATCAACACTCTCCTTAGACCAAGGGTGGGGGATACCTGTAGTCTTACAGATTTCGTTGGACTCAAACCCTCATCAGCCCCAACCAGCCAGATCAGTGGACAGCGATGATGGGAGTTATGATCCAACAACATCTGGCAGGCTGCAGTTTCCCCACCTCTGCCTTACACCCTTGTCCTTTACTCAGGGAGGAGCCTGAAGCCCCATTTGGAGTTCCATCACAGGGGGAAAATCATGTTTCCTTACTATCGCTTCTCCACCAGTGTGTTTGTCCCTCATTACCATATTTCATCGATTCTAAGATGTACTTTTTCTCCCATGTTTACATCTGTAAAAATGGGGTGCATCTTAGAATCAATGGTGCCTTGCAATCGTGGGATTTTTCCAGCGTTTTGCAGAAGGCACTAGGGCTCTGCATGCCCCCCCCTGCGACTTACCCTAGTGGGTCCTGAGAGACCCCACAAGGCCGGTCAGAAGTCTCCCCTCCTCACCTTGATCGCTGCTGCCTCGGCCTTCAGTACTGGGAAAGAGGCTGCGATCTCAGGAAATCTCGCGAGATCTCGGCCTCCTTCCCAGTACTGAAGCCTTCCCAGGCCAAGGCAGCAGCGATCAAGGGAAGTGGGGAGGGGGGACTTGCGAGGAGGGAGGGGGGACTTGCCGGGCCCTAGCCCTAACCTCCCCCCTCCCCCCTCACCTTGATCACTGCTGCCTCGGCCTGGGAAGGCTTCAGTACTGGGAAAGACGCCAAGATCGTGCAAGATTTCCTGAGCTTGGCCTCTTTCCCAGTACTGAAGCCTTCCCAGGCCAAGGCAGCAGCGATCAAGGTAAGTGGGGAGGGGGGACTTGCAAGGAAGGAGGGGGGACTTGCGGGGCCCTAACCCTCCCCTTCCCCACTCACCTCCATTGCCGTCGCCCATCCTCGCCACTGTCGCCGCTGCTCCATGCCGCCACCAGCGCTCGCCTCGGCCTGGCAAGGCATCGTTCCCACAGTAATGAGGCGAGCGTTGCCAGCGGTGCGGAGCAGCGGCGATGGCGGTGAGGATGGGTGATGGGGGGGAGGGTTGGGGGACTTGCGGGGCCCTAACCCTCCCCCCTCCCCTGCATCAGCCATCCTCGCTGCCGCCGCTGCTGCTGCTCCGCACCCCTGGGAATGCTCGCCTCGTTATTGGGAACAACGCCTTGCCAGGCCGAGGCGAGTGCTGGCGGCGGTGCAGAGCAGCAGCGGCAGCAGTGAGGATGGACAACAGCAATGGAGGTGAGTGGGGAGGAGGGAAGGGGTGCTGAAATTAAGGTGTGTCTTACAATCGATGCAAAGCTTTTTCCCTGTTGGTGGCCCTGAAATTTAGGTGCGTCTTACAATCGATGGCGTCTCACATTAGGTGAAATACGGTACTTCCTCTTTCAAAAATGGAAGTAAACAATGTGCATGCAACCCATTCAGTGGGATGTTTTGATTGCACTGCTTCTGCACACAGCAGGAGATAGCAGCAAGTTCCATCTCAAAAAATAAGTCGGACTTACTGGGGGGTGGGTTGTTGTGCAAAGAAGGCTAGAAGGGGTGGGAGGTGCATGGGACGCAGACGATGTCATGAGAGGGACCTACGAAAATCCGTGAGTGCCCAGCAACAAGCGTGCAATAAAATGCTCATCTGATGATACTCACAGTGTTCAGTGGATAGAGATTCCCTTGCTTCCAGGGAAATCTGCATTTTTGCATATATGTACAGTTTCAAAGCAACATTTTAAAGAAAGAAAGAGAAAAAGGAAGGAAGGAAGGAAGGAAGGAAGGAAGGAAGGAAGGAAGGAAGGAAGAAAGAAAGAAAGAAAGAAAGAAAGAAAGAAAGAAAGAAAGAAAGGTTCTGCATGAAGGGACCTTTCCAATGCACTTTCATTGCAATACTAAAGAAATTGTGCGGGAAGCTGCCATATAGATATGCCTTGAAAAGGTTCACGGAGCAATAAGGGTTGTCTGATAAAGGAACATCACCAGTGTGCACATACTTCACAGCATTTAATCAAGGGATGGTTATTTCTTAAATTCAATTTTGGGGGGGAATGAAATAAAACAATCAAAATATGGCCTATCAGAAAAGTGGTTCTGAGTCCCCCTCCTGCCCCATCAATACTGATCAAACGAAAAAACTGAAGCTTATGACATAAATTCTAAAGTTTTCTTAAAGGAACGCGTTGTGGGATTGTCTGGGCAGAAGCAGGCACTTCATGCAGACTCAGAGGCCTGTATTAGCCGAACAGTTGGAAGCCAACATGATGGGCACATACAGGGATAATCCTTCATTTTCCACACGGGTTCAGCAGTTTATTCAGCATAGCTCAGGCAGAACTCCGAGAGAAACTGTGTTTCCATCAGATGGAAGACAATAAAGGAAGTTGTTTAAAATAATGCACAGTTTGACATTGTATATATGCATGGACTAATTCATGCCCTTTCTTGCTGAAATGCTGGTTCAGGGTAATGTAACAGAAATTCCTCCATCTGTTCTCTTGTTATGCAGCTGGGCCTATTTTTCTTGGTTTCTTGCCCTTCTGCAAAGTCTGAGAACTAATAGGAGAGATGAACTTGTTACTCAAGAGCTGAGGGTTGATTCACACATGCATATGCACCACTTTCTTGATGTTTCATTACAGGATAACTCACAGATATTGGAAGTTACACAGATGCTGAGAAGTCCGGAAATAGGACATGGGGCACTACCCCTCTTCTGCTGTTGTTCCCTTGCAAATCATAAAGACAACTGTATTCAAGGGAACTTTGTCACACATGACCACATTTCAGTTTCTTTCATACTTGATCTTTACTTCTGCCAAAGTTAGTCCAATAACTTCTGCCAAAGTTAGTCCATTGCCAGTAAGGGCCATTTTGTATATGACATTTTTTCCTGAAATAACAGCCACGTTCAGACATCAAGCCAAACCATAGTTTGGGGTGATGAGATTCTGTTGCAGCAATCCTCAGGCTTCTGCATTCCATCCCTTCCTTGTCCTCCTCTGGCCACAGTCTAGCATGTCATCCAAACTCTAAGCTGTGGTTAATGTTTTCCATGGTTTGTTCAAACAAGCCAGCTTCATAAATCATGCTTTGAAGTTGATTTGTTGCCAAACAAACCAAGTTAGTTAAATTCAGGCAACACATCAAGCTAGAGATGATGTAAACCAGAAGCAAAAGCTTCTGAACACATCTTCATGGCTGTGCTTGAGGAGGAGGAAGAAGTGAGAATGTGCATGCCCAAGGCTTACTATGACTCATCCTCATCACACTAAACCCTGCTTTTGGCATAATATCTGAACAACTTGTCTGTTGAAAGAAGTGTCTGGACCATGACAGATGATGTGTGCTAGAAGAGTTTAATTTCCTGTAAGACATGGACTGAGCACTGCTTGGTGGCACTCATGAAATTGTGTTTTGCAGCATATTCTTATTTGGACAAGATCATCTTTTGGATAATTGACCATCCATTGGATAATTGATTGTGCATTCTTCAAATAACAGCATTATCCAAAGATGAATAAAATGCACAAGCTGATTTTGTCTGCTTGTGCATTTTATGCACAAGCGCCATGGATCCTACGCACATACACATAAAGTATTTCATGGCACCAGACAAGGACTGGATCCCCAACCCTTAATTAACACTGGATGAAATGAAAAGGTATAATTTATACTTCTCATGTACCTCCAATAGCAGACATAATTCTCTTCTTTGTCTTTGATCCGTCCAGCGCTGCAAGTGTCGTTGTTTCTCTTCTTTTCCATATGTGGATGTTAAGAAGGGGGCAGCAATAGCTTCAGCTGAGCAAGATGTTTTTGTTTCTTATGAATAACTAATCCTGTTATGTCACAACAACAAACAAAAGTTGCTACATGAATTTACAAATTCAGTATAAAGCTAAATAGCTTCCAGATGTCTTAAATGCAGTGCAATAACAAATAGAAGCCCTGTTCACATGGCACGATGTGTATAATATAAATGCATGGGGGGCTTAAAATGGTACCCACTAATTCCACCACTGTTCTCCCCACATAAGCTCTGTATGCCCAGGAACAGATTATATGTACAGTTTTTACACAATGTATGCTTTGTTCAGAAGTTCTAGTTAATGTGTAGAGGTCAGAGTTGGAGCCAGAGGGCAGGAACATTGAATGTACCACATCATGTGAACAAGGCTAGAGATTTTCAAGTATACAAGGAAATGTAAATCCTGAGGAGCTTGTCTCCAGCCAGGCTTTTCCCTGCTCCTGGACACCAAAAGTGACACCAGTGTAACATACCCCAGTTCACAAGCATTGCAATTGAGGCTTGTAAAGATACTTCTGCTTCAGGCCAGCCCTTGAGCTTTGAACATAAAAGCATAAGAGCTATGCTGGATCAGACCAAAGGTTGATCTGGTCCAGCATTCTGTTCACACACAACCAGCCAGCTACTGGTCAGGAACCCACAAGTAGGACATAAGTAAAACAGCACCCTCCTGCTCATGTTCCCCAGAAACCAGTGTACACAGGCATACTGCCTCTGATACCAAAGGTAGCATATAGCCATCGGGACTAGTAGCCATTAGCAGCCATTTCCTCTATGAATTTGTTCAATCCCCTTTTAAAGCCATCCAAATTAGTAGCCATCCTTACATCCTGTGGACTTGGATTCCATAGTTTAATTGCACAACGTGAAGAAGTACTTCCTTGGCCATACTGGCAGGGCTAACGACTTCAACTCCTAGTAGGAGTTGAAGTTCAAAACATCTGGAGGACACCAGGTTGGGGAAGGCTGTGCTAAGCAGACAAATAAAGGACCAAAGCTAATTCAGTTCAGGATGTGCGGAGACTTCGGGAATGTGTAACTGTTGTACTGATCCTGGATTCTGGAGCTAATTACCATCTCCATTAATTGAGTTATGGAGAAGACGTGTGCTGTTCATGTTAACCACATGCATGCATTTTATTTCATTCTTATTTTGGAAGGACTGCTCTATTTACATTTTAAGGGCACAATCCTATGCATATTTAGACAGGAAAAAAAGTTTTAGGACTTTTTTCAGTTTAAACATGCATAGGATTTGAACTTAAGAAACTAAACGTTTGAGAAGCCAGGGACAGAGAGAATGTGTACACTGTACCTGATCTTTAGTTGTTCCTCAACCCAGTCCAGTAATTACTAAATATATGATTCGTGAACTAGAAGTGCTAACTCCCAGTCCCTGTGGAAAACATTTGACATTGCTCTACTTAGGACTTTTGGAGGCAGGTTCGGCAGATATCCTATCACCTTTGTATGCATCCTACAATACACATATTACAGAATAAAATGGAGTAAAATGGAGTAAAATACACATATTACAATACACATATTACAGAATAAAATGGAGTAAAATGGAGTAAAAATATATATAAATATATATGAGTACAAAATAATTTCTAAAAAACCCACAGTTATAGACCCCCTTTCTTAGGTAGCGTCAAGGTCTTCTAGGGCTTCCCTAATTCGTGCTGCTTTCGCAGCAAACCTGGCCACATTTAGCATAATAGGTTTAGCTGTATTTGAGAGTATGCAGCTTCAACATGCCTGTTGGTAACCACTATATCTGTTACTCATCATATTTGGAAAGATGGGTCATGATACCATCTCTTCTTGAGACATAAAGAAGAACAATCTAATCCTTAAAACATTTGCAAATGCATTGGTTCATGCATCAACAATGACATCATGATCCATTTGGCATCTACATGAAACGTGATTCTCTCACTACTACACTGCTATTACAGAGTGCTACTACAATGTAGATTTTAAACTTGTTTGGAACTGGTTTAGTTGTAGATTTGTGGGAGTGCTGACAAGTCATCATGAAGGGATCCCTAGTTATTTCACAACAATACAGGTCTCAGCATTCTTTTAGTAAGATCCATACCTTTTCATCAGGTCTCACCCTTGCTTTGGGTGCAAGAGACACTAAATTCACTTCCTAGACAAGTCTGTTCCCCAGGGAAAGAGGGGGGGCACCAAAAATGTGGGGAGAGGGATTATAGCTCAGTGGTAGAGCACATGTTTTGCATGCAAAAGATCCTTGGTTCAATCCCTGGCATATCCAGCAAAAAAGTTTTAGGTAGCAGGTAGGGTGAAAGCCTGAGACCCTGGAAAGCTATTGCCAGAGAGCATAGATGAGTGGCCTTCAATTGGTCCAGAGCTGGACCCACCTCAGGCTCCCAACCTACAACATGGGACACACTTTCACCATTTCACAATTGCCCAACATGGCAGCAACAGCTTTGCCATGACCCACGTAGACTGCTCTCATGACACACTTTTGGGTTGCGACCCAACAGTTGAAGATCACTGGTGTAGACAATACTGGGACTGTATGGACTCAGTATGAGGCAGTTTCATAAGATCATATGAAATCGGTTTAAATTTGTAGAGTAGATATTTTCCTCATTAAAGTCAATGAGGAATTTTAGGGGTTTTAATGTGCCATTGGCTTGCCTTGTTAGCGGGATTTTGGGGACGCCGTTAGTCTCCTGCAGTCATCCAATGCCATCCCTCATTTTCCCCACCCCGCCCCACCTCCCATATTTTCTCACACCAGGGAAAATCCTTTAATTATTTTTTGGTGACCATGATCCCCTGTGTTTTGAGGAGCTGTGACTGTGGCCTTTATCACACCTACCATTCCCCCCCCCCCCCCCGGATTGCTTCTGCGGGTTCCCCCTCCGTTTCCTATGCAAATCTAGCATTTTGAATCACACGTGGTCGGGATTGCTGCGATACCTCAGCTTGGCCTGTTGAACTTGCCTGAAACGAAGTCTGTTCAGGATTAAATTGAAACAGAAACGAAAAATGGAGCACTCAGGGCACGAGAACAGCACGAGGGGGATAACGTCATGCAAGTCCCGCGCTGAACAACTGGATCAGAGTCACAGCGGGTGTGCTTAAAACTGCCTGTGTGATAAGGACCTGTGTGATGTGTAAGGTGATGTGGCTGGGTGTCTGTTTTCATGGCTTCAGGCTAGCAAGACAGCTGCATTTCTCCCTCATGCGAAAAGCTAATTGCACCTCTCCCCATTGCAGCTGCTCTTTCCTTCATCCATCCCCACCCCTGTTTTAACAACAAAATTAAGTGTGTGAGAGGCAGCTAGTAATATTTATACAAAGTGTTTTTGTTTGTTTGTTTCTTATTCTCCAGAATTGCACAGACCTGTGTGTGCTCCCAGGAGGAGAGAAGTAAACCTTTCCCCTAGAAATTCCATCACCACCCCCTAGGAGGACTTAAAAAAGAAAATGATTAGAATGGGTACTTTTTACTTTTCCTTTTTTAATATCCCCCTGTTGGGGAGAGAAAAGCGCTCCCTGTTCGCTTAGTAAGCGTAAAGTCCAGAAATAAGTCCAAGCAGTTGAAGGATGGTGTATAATACAAGTCCTTTACTGTGTTCCAATAATATAAATATATACAAGGCAACTGGTTCCTCCAGATAGTACAGGCTTTTTCCTTATAGCTATAGCATAGCACAGACCTCCATCAGTCTCTCATTCACCAGCCTCTGTTCCACAAAATCTCCAGCCTGACCCACACCAGCCATTTCTATAAGCTGACTTAAATACATATTTCTGAACCCTGGCTCAGCACAGTCAATTACCTTATCCTTCCAGAAAGATTCTCACTATCTGCTTGACCTTTTCAGCAGCATAGAAAAAACTTACTCTATCTGATTATTAACTTCAGCTGGCTGTTCAGTCCTTCCGGACACTCAAACTCTTGTCCAGTTCTTTAAACAACTTAAACTGAAATTTCCCCTGACACCCACCCCCCCGCCAGTAGGGGGTGGGTAGAATGTCAGGGGGAAAACTAATTGGGGGGGGGGATGTTCAAACTCCACTCCCAGAACAACATGGTCCTTATCTGAATCAGGTCAGCATGCAGCTACATGGGAGTAAAAGTGCAGCAGTGAAACTTCAGACTTTCAGAATAGCGTAATTCCAGAGAACACACACACATACATACACCAAAACACACAAAAACACACACAAAAACACACACACAAAGGAAGGGAAGAGTTTTGGCTGCATCTCCACTCACAGGTGTGCACAGAAGAATGCAGCTGGTAGCAGCAATTTCCCCCCAACAGTGTGGGCAGTACGCATAAATTCTGCTTGTACTTTACAACACAAGTCCAATGATTGGTGGCACTAGGATCTATTTTGAAGTGGTTATATAGTTTCAGTGTGTGTGTGTGTGTGTGTGTATGTAACTGGAAGAGTCCCGAGACATCTGCCTTCCCAGATAAGGGTAAAATCAGAGGTTGCATGTTAAATTTCAAACCCTAACCTGCACAGAAGGGCACTTCAGTTTGTCAATTCGTTACCAGCAGTCTCCTGCTCAGGTTCTCCTTGGGATCAGATAAATATTTTCCTTTGCACTGGTCCCATTGGCTTAGCCTTAGTTAATTGTGTATTAATATATTGTGCCTTAATAAATGTTCTGGCCTTTTCAAGTACAGCACGTGTGTCTGCCAGTTCCTATTCATGTTTATAGGGTGACCACTTCTGCATCACTAAAAAACCACACTCAAATATGTTAAAATATGACCCAGATTTGCATACATTGCAGTCTACCATGGAAAAAGATGAGTAGATTGGAAGTGAAAAATAATAATCGGACGTGTTTCAATCATCTATGAACCGCCATATTGTTTAGATGGGGTTTTGATGGGTTTTAAATCGTTTGATTCCACTCTCTGGCTGTTGTCTCATTCTTAAATTGATTGTTTTGATAAGATACTGCTTTTAAAGTTGTATACTGCCTTTTGGACAGAAAGACAATTCATAAATCTTTTAATGAATCCATATTCAGAACCTGAAGCAACTTTAATTTTAAATGTAATGTTTCTGCACAAGAAAGACGAGTGCAAATTTTAGGGCATCATAATCATAGCAGCAGCTCCTGTTTTAAATTTATAAGAGGCTGGGGAAATTATTATTCATTCATACTGTTGGCTTTATCAGTAGAATTGAAACTTAAAGGAAGATACTGGTTACTTCTGAAAAAAGCAGGTTTTTATCCAAGCAGCTTTTAAAGTCTGTTTCCAGTTATAAAGAGCTAATAGAGCTTGCTATTGCCTCCTTAAGTTACCTTTCTCATTATATCATCTTTCATGTACACCACAGTGCTTCCTCGTTAAGTGCATGTAAGATAGTTTAACAACCACATTAAATATTTCGAATTTTAAAATTGTTAAATAGATGCTACCATAACTGGACAAGGCTAGAACACAGGGGCATCAGAAATGGATATTTTGTACCGCTGCCTGTTTTGCCTCCATTTTCATATTACCATCAGTTTTAAAACAAGGCAATTGAATAGTTCAGTCTTCTCTTGTTCAAGAAATTGAGGCACACTGCCATCAATTATCCCACTATTTTGAGGATGTCCTTCTTATTCATTACTGGAGGAAGAGGGGAAATCAAAGTATATGTTCAGCATTTAATGCTTTTACATATAAGAGCTGTCAGCCTTTCTTGGACCACAATGCCTTTCTTGGGATACCTAATGCAGTCATTTGTATTATGTCTGCCCATACTAGTTGAAAGAGGTTTGTTACGCCTGAAGCAACTCCAGATTAAGGAGCAATTTGCAAGTGCTTCCTGCTCTATACATCCTCGCAAATGGTAAGGCATGCTGATGTGCTGGCTGCAAAAGTGATAAAGGTGGCCAGAGTAGTATTGGCAGGAGAAGCGCTGGAGACAATATGGTGCAACCTGAACCCTCTTCCAAAGGGAAGTACTGCTAATCTGGGAAGAGGAGATGGAAGCTAAGAAGCTGCCTCCAACCATCTAGCCCTACTACACCAACCACCTTCAACCTGGTGCCCGACAGATGTTTTTGGACTTCAACTCCCATCAGCCCAGCCTGCATGGTCAGTGGTCAGGAATGCTGGAAGCTGTGATCTAAGCCATCTTGGGGGCACTAGAGCACCTGACATCTCCAGTCTGTGGTGGCCAAGGCCTCTGTCTGAGACCCTGCAGAACACTACCAGAGCTGGCCTACTCTGATTAGTAGTGCTCTACAGGATCTCTTGGCCACCACAGACTGGAGACATCAGGACCTGAACCTGAGACTTTCTGCATACAAAGCAGATGTTCTACCACCTAACTATAGTCTCTCCCCAAAAGGCTTCAAGAGCTTCAGGTAGCTTCAGGTAGAATTCTCTACCTGGAACTTTTTTCTGGTGCTAGCCCTGTCATCCGGCTGAACGGAGAGGAGAGAGCAAGAGTTCCATTACTGCCTTCTTATTATAATATTCTTGGGGCACCTCTAGACAAGTGATTTGCGCCTCCTTGTCTTCGCTCTGACGGCATTTAGGACAGACGAGCGTGGCGCAGACATCTTTGCTATTTATAGCCTCCGTTAATGCGCATTTCCAAGGTGTTGATTTACTGCGGCTTTAAATTTTTCTTCGAAGTTCGGTGGCATTACCGTCGTATAACCCTCCACTGACCATTCGGATTAATGCTAATCGTGGGCGTAGTTTGGTGGGCAGGGCTTGTGATGTCATGAGTGAATGCCTACCCCTTCTCTGGCTACCCCTCCCAAGTTGTGGACAAGGTGGGAGGGGATTGACCCAATGCTTCCTTTGTCATTTCCTGTCTCCTCCCTCCTACTACCTTCTTCCTCCCTTGACTGGACTGTTCAGTAATGGCTGACCTTAAGTTACCGGTACTTAAAGTAAAGTGTCTTTTAAATCCCCACTGGAATCTTTCTTTCGTCGAGACGCGTGGCTACTCACATGGAGCTGGTTCTACAGGATGCAAGGAGGTTAGAATAAAGATGTGTGTTGCTCATTTTGAGTATAATTTGAGGTCCACTAAGGCTTCCCTCCCCTCCCCCACTCCCTTGCTGGGAACCTGGCTGGAAAAAGGCAGGGAAATTTGTATCCGTGCAGTGCAAGCAAATTCCTGCCATTGAGCTGTCTTCTTGCGCACTGTTACTTGGGAGTAAAGTGCATTGAGCATGTGGGGGGACTAGCTTCCCACTCTCTCCCTTCTTTCATTGCTTTACTGGGAAGGTGTGTATCACACCAAAATGACACTTTAGTACTGAGAAACCACTGCAATATCTTTATTCTAAAAATGGTTACATGTGGGCACAAGCCCATTGCAAAGTGTGGGCAGAGTAATCCGAAAGGCATGCCGCAGGGGGGCAAGACAGGGGTGACCAAAAGGCAAATGGCAACAGTCGCATGGAAAGGAATGTCAGTCCACAGATGCCATGTCACAGCCGCTGCTCACACATTGGGGGGTGCCCTGCCCGGTCATTCTAATGGCACTGCCAGTTGGCAGAGGGGTACCGGAGGGCGGGAACACCAGAGTATCCACTCGAATCTCCTCATTTGACGTTGAAGGATACGCAATGAGTGCACCATATCGCGGAGGCACAGCTGCAAACGGCCCTTCTGCCTCTCGAGTACAGCTAGGTGGAATAACAGCAGCTGCACTGTGTGGGGAAGAGAGGACAAAGAGACATCAGTGCCAGCCAGGGGGTTTTGGGGGGGGCAGCAGCCAGCCCTCCCACACTCCCGCCTGCCCAGTCACCCACCTCTGTGATGCAGAGACCTGCTGGGATGGTGAGGTTGACCTCTAGCCCGCTCAGCGTGGGGCAGCCCAGAACTGTTGCGAGCTGGCATCTCGGGGTCCGCAGACAGACAAAATAATGGGCAGTTTGTATGGAACTGGGACATCAGTGTGAAATGCAACATTGTAACGGAAAGGCTACACAAAAATTTGCCCTTGAAGCAGCACATTTCAAAGACGGCTGAGGTTGCTAGGGCTCAGGAGATAAGGGGCAGCTGCCACAAGCATGCTGGGGTGGGATTGTCCAGCGGCAGATTCTTGGTGGGAGGAATAGGGGGGCGGACAATCTTCAGGTTTGCCATTGCCATCCCGTACCCGGAAAATTATGCTTTTATGGTTTTACATTTGGTCTCAAAGCCAGTGCTGCCCTGCTAAAAACTCTAATTGTGGGCACATCTAATGTTTAGAAATTGTACCTACATGTGATCGTGATTGGCCAGGGGCTAACATGTAATCCATGGCGAGACACTCAGGTTGGCGGGGTTAACGAACAGCGGGGAAGTGCGGGGGAGGTACCATCAGGAGACAGGGTGGTGCTTTCGTCAAATTTTCCTAGTTCAACCATAGACCCCTGATCCTACCCTGCTGCCAAACTCCGCATATATAAACAATTGTAAAGCACATTGTATGGAGCCCATAATTCGCCTTTACAGCTCTCATCTGCCACTATTAGATGTAAAATTGAATATAGGAAAAAGTGCATATTCGGAGAAACAGGCGCCAAAGAGACGTCGTGTAGACCCCCCCCCCCCCCGGCTTCTTTTCCAGAGACACTTTAAATCGCAGCTACACTGTCGAAGTCTCAGCAACCTCCCATAATAAAAGCACCAGGGGCATCGCTATCTGAAGCTTAAAGCAGTATTCTTTTTTTATTGCACTTAAAATTTACTGCCGTTTAATCAAACGTTCCCATGTCCTTGTGTGGTGCAATAAGGAACAGAGTGATCTATTAATATTATATCCCCATCACAATCAGGTCCTTGCCAAAGCAACACCCTCCTAGAATAAATAATCTAGAATTCATATAGTTTTTAATTAAATGCTGATCTCATTATACTCCTAAATTCTGTTCTTTTAAAATATTTATTTTTGATCAAAATTTGGAGCACACACATACACACACACAATTTCTTTATCTGCACAGCTTTTTAAAAAAAAATTTACAAAACCACCTTTTTTCACCACTGCATAATTATGGGCTTATTTATTAACACAAGTTGATGGTATTTAGAGAGTTTCCACACAAAAGTTAGCTAAGGTTTAATTAATTTAATATCCTTGCAAAATAATTTTACATCTAATACATTTAGATGGGGATTCATCAGAGGCCCACGGTGATATGTTTGCAAGGCAGTGCCAAGATAAAACTTTCTTGCATCTACCAGGACTTTGGAGATATAGGTCAGGTATCCAGAGCCCAGTTCTGTTGGATGAGTTTCAGGTTCTACCTCAAGGACGTGCAACCACTTCTGTACTGAATCCTTGTTCTTCTTGACTTATCAAAACTAACAGGGAGAGAACAGCTGGCCAGGCCAGGGAGGTGATTAAAGCAGGAAGGTGAGGAAATGGTCCCAGGTCCCCTGAAAGAGGCAGCGGTGAGGACACTCCTGAAGAAATCTTCTCTGGGCCCAGAAGATCTTAATAACTTTAGGCCAGCAGCAAATATTCTCCTGGGCAATGCCCTTGAATGGGTGGTTGCCAACTAGCTTTTGGATGAGACCCATTATCTAGATCCATTTCAGTCAGGGTTCAGGCCAGGTTTTGGCATGGAAAACAGTCTTGGTTGCTCTGTAGGATGACTAAAAAGCCCAAGGCAACAATGTGATGTGAAATAAAACAGCACAGAATCTACCCAGATCATAACAAAATGATGAGGACCAGCTGCAGGTTACGTATTTCACATAGTGTGTAGTTTAGTCCTTAGTAGTTCAAGTTTAAAAATAGCGTTGCATGCAATGACACATTAACAAGCCCACTTCAAACCAACTGCTCTTTCTTTGGGGGGATATTATTTAACACTGCACCTCTTGAATGAAATCAGCTGCTGGAGGAATGATCCACCCACACAGTACAAAATATGTTTTTCTGTAGATGTTCGATTATAATGGCAGGCTTCAGTGAGTGGCAAAGGAGGCAGTCATTTTTTATGGTAGCAGCCATTTTGAATTTCCCAAATCCAAAAAGCATCTCAGAACAAGACTTTATGGAAAAAACAAAATGGCAATTGCTGCAACCCCCCCTCCCCAGACAATTTTATTTCACTCCCTAAATATAGCCAAAAGGAAACTGCTGATTTTAAGGTGGATAAAATGGCTGAGACTCACTTCTTGCCAAGAACAGACTGAGGCAAAGAACAGGGAAGATGCTTTCAGAAAACAAGACTCCATGCCAATAGCTTTCTGTGACTTATTTTGGCATAATGCCATCTGCATTTATTGATGCACAATTGTGACTTAATTTATTGCAAAATCACTTCCAGATATATGGAGTCCATAAAATGTATACAGCAGGGGTGACTGCTTGGCCCAGTTTGAAGAAATTAATGAGAAGTGAACTATTTAGCCAAATCCCTAGATGGGGATCCTACACACAGCACCATAAAGACACTTGCCAAGGTTAGATCGATGCTTTGGGCCCTGGGTTTGCATAATCAGTCCCTTTTGCCCTCTGGGGATTGTTTTTATTAGTCCTCCTTTTTGTAGGGAGAAGCCATCTTTCCAATTTGTTTTGATAACACTAAACACATTAGGCACTTGATAATAAATAAGGCCCACAAGAAAACTTCTTGTAGGTAGAGAGAGGAATCAGGAATTTTATATAGACATACATATGTACATACATACATTCATACAAACACTCACATTTTTGCATATGGACTTTGTTATGGAAATTTTAACAAGCCAAATCATTTCAGAATCTAGAAAGACTGCCCAATTCTTTTGCAGCCATGCCACTAAGGTGTTTAAATTAAATAAACAAAACCCATTACAAGATGGAACTACAATAGCAGAGAGAATGCAATACATGTGTAATAGCCCTAGCATACCCATAAAAGACCCATTTATTGCCCTTTTATGAAGAGAGATTAGAGAAATTGGAAATTATCACAAATCCCAGCCTGTAAACATGGAGAACTGTAAGGAAAACATGTTAAAAATGTTGAATATAAATATTCAACTATCTAAAGAAATCTGCAATATTTAGTATTTTGCCTTCTTGATGTATCTTTTTAAAGGCAAATAGTAATCCATCCCAGTTTGGACCATGTCCACATGCTCTGTCTTTCTGATAGGCTGATTCATTTCATCCAATTCCTCCTGCAAGCCACAGCATAGCTGTGCTGATCCCACGCAGATCATACAAGAAAGAGGGATGAAATCCTGTACAGCATGGCACCTTCCCTCTCTCTTCCTCAACACTTCATTTTCTCAACTGGACTGAACCACGGTGTGGGGATTTTTTTAGGGTATTCTTGCCTTCCAGAGTAGCACCCACTGGTTGAGACTAGGAATGGGTGAGAATTTTGTTGAATTCTTTTTATAAGAAGTTACCAAAAAACTCTGCCAATTTCTTTATAAACAAGAAGAACTTGCAGCGGAGGCTGGTAGTGAAAGAATTCTAAACCTGAGTGCAGAAAAAGAACCTGCAACAAAGATAGTAAATAAAACAGAGGTGGCTCCAATTTCAAGAGGGCCATGGCAAAAGGATTTCTGGTGGGGCCCCTCCTATGTCGGTGAGCCTTGACAGCAGCAAGTCACTGGGAACTGCAACTTAAATTCTTCTTCGTGGTCTCTGTGCATCACACATATGGGCTTGCGCTGGCGTCGAGCCCCCTTTCGGGAAACTTCCATAGCCAGCCTAGCGTTTTTGGCGGGAACCCCTCCCCCCACCATCTCATCGCGCATGCTCCGGGTTCCCGCCTACCTCAGTTCTTCTTCGACCGCTGGTGATATAGCCTCGCGGGAGACTTCCTCCGATCTTGATCGTCGTATATCCTGAAAAAGATAAGAAAATAGTTATTAGTCGATTAGTTAGCTTAGCGTAAGCAGTTCCTGTTAGTTTAAAACAAAAAAAAAAAAAAAATTTTTTTATAGCATAGTTAGTTTAGTTTTAAAATCTTGTTAGGCGCCTGCCGCTATTATGGCGCAGGCAGCCCTTTTCAAACACTGCCTAAAGTGCAAGGCAAAGCTGACCCTTACAGACGGGCACTCCCTTTGCTTGTTATGTTTGGGCGAAGGCCACGTTGTGGAGACCTGCTCCCATTGTATGGCGTTTTCCCGCCAAACTCGCCGGATTCGAGCGGACAGGCTACGAAGTCTGCTTTGGAGCAGCGCTCTCTCTGCCGTCGATAGACAGAAGGAGTTGCCCAGGTCATCTCATGACACGTCGTCAGACACTTTATCTGGGGAGCGCAGGCGGCCGCCACTAAGTCGCTCGGACCCAGCTTCGCCCGGCTCCGCTTCTCTGTCTGCAGCGGTTCAGGGGCTTCGGGGTCTGGAACCGCTAGCGGTAACCCAACCCCTACAAAAAGGCTCAAAATCTCATCTTCCGAAGACGAGCAAACATAAGGGAAAATCATCAAAGTCTTCGGCATCGAAACCGTCGACGACTGCGCCATCGACGTCAAAGAGGCCGGCTTCGGGGTCACCCTCGACATCGAAGCCGAAGAAAAGAAAACCTTCGACATCGGCGTCGGAGCAGCAACCGCGTCCCTCGACGCCGAGAGACATTCGACCGGCACCGATGCCGTCCCCACAACTATTGAGGCTTTCGACGCCGCAACCTGCTTGACCGGCATCGACCCCGGTACCGCCGTCTTCGACGCCGACACCGACAGACACTCGGCGTGCCTCGACACCGAGAGATAGGGCAACTTCCTTGCCCCCTCGACAGCGTCGTTCGCCCTCGACACCGATAGATGTCGTTTCACAGTTAGACATCTCTGACATCGTAACGCTGGATCAGATCGACTCCAGGGATCAACCTGGCTTCGACACCGAGCACCTCGATACCGAGCGGCCTATTTCGTTGGACTCTGACAATGACCGCGATCTTCCACCTTCGCCTCGATCTCGTACATCAAGAGCCGATGTCGATCGGTCCCACTCGCCATCGCGCTCTAAGTCACAGGATTGGGATGCATATTCCGACTATGCTCGCTCTGCACCCAATCGGCGTACAAAAAAGCAGTACCGTTTTGACCCGTACACGGGAAAACGACTTGCCACCGTCGCAACGAGGGAGCAGATATCCTCTCGTGCATTGCAGCCCTCGTTACCGACACGGAGGGAACCTTCTCCGACATCGATGGAGGACTACGGATCGGATACATCCTTGGCTCCATCGCCTCCACCTTCGGCACCATCACCTGCGGACGAGGTAGTACGTTCGGACAGAGTGTCCCCTTCCTTGGAACTAGGGGCATTCTCCGACCAGATGCAACATATGGCTCAATCACTTGGCCTTGACTTGCAACAACCAAAGGAGCCACTGAAGGATAAAATATATGACGTCATGTATCTGGACCCGACTCCTCAGCCTACGCTCCCGGTAGTCCCGACTCTTCTCCAGACCTTACAGGAATCCTGGCCGAATCCAGCTACAGCTGGCCCTACGTCAAAGCGGCTGGATGCACTATACAAAATCCAGGAGGCAGACGCTCCATTTTTATTTACGCATCCCAAGCCAAATTCTATTGTAGTAGAATCATCAGTAGGTCGGACGGGGAAGTCGCATGCTGCACCCACAGACAAAGAGGGCAGGAAGCTGGACTCGGTGGGCAGAAAAGTTTACTCTTCTGCGGCGCTGGGATTCAAGGTAGCTAATTACCAGGCCACCATGGCCCGGTATCAGCTTTTCCTGTGGGACAAGATCTCCACACTCACGGACTATCTGCCAGATGACCAACGCGATCTGGCCAGGGTTTTCCAGGCAGAAGCTGCACGTTTATCTAGGCAGCAACTAGCTACTGCCAATCACCAAACTGATTGCACGGCAAAGGCTATGATGGCTGCTGTTGCCTTACGTCGACATGCGTGGCTTCGGTCATCACATCTACCAGCGGAGACAAAGTCCAGAATTGAAGACCTCCCCTTTGATGGGGAAGGTCTTTTTCACGCTATGACTGACTCTACGATGGATGTCATCCATAAAGCGAAAATAACCGTCAAAAGGATGAGTGTGCCATCACAACAACAACAACAACAGGCTCCGCGACAGCGTCGCTGGTATCGTCCACTCCCGTACCAGCCTCGCCAACAGCAGGAGCGCTCCCAGCACTACCAACCGCAACAACCACAATCCTCATACCAATCGCGGAAGCCGTCTTCTCGTTTTGCCAAGCAACGTAAGCAGGACTATGGCGCAAAACGACGTCTTTGACTCGGCGACACCGACTGCGAAACTCGACGACCCCTACAACAGGCTACTACCCTTCCTGCCGGCATGGAAACGTATTACTACAGATCGCTGGATCCTGTCAACCATAACCGAAGGGTATCGCATCGAGTTTACAGCTCATCCCCCTCTGGGTATGGTGCGACACACCCAGCCGTCTGTAGCTCTTCTCCAAGAAATTTCCACCCTCTTGGAAAAAGGAGCGATTACTGTAGTCCCCAAAAGAATAAAAAAAGCGGGTTTTTACTCGCGCTATTTCACGGTTCCAAAAAAAGACGGAGGCCTCCGACCAATTATGGACCTCAGACGCCTAAACAAATTTATACAACAAAAGAAGTTTCGCATGATCACCCTGGCGCAAATACTACCCCTGATAAAACGGAACAGGTGGTTCACATCCGTAGACCTCAAAGACGCCTATTTTCACATACCGATACATCGGGAGCATCGAAAGTTCCTACGCTTCAGCGTGGGAGGTCGGGCTTTTCAATTCACGGTTCTCCCTTTTGGACTACGAACGGCGCCACGTGTATTTACAAAGTGTATGGCGGCAGTATGCGCCTATCTCAGATCGCGAAATATCGAAATATACCCTTACCTCGACGATTGGCTGATCGTGTCGACTTCCCACTCTCAGGCTCTCGACGACGTTCGCAGTGTCACGTCCTGCCTAGCCGATCTCGGCCTACAAGTAAATACAAGAAAGTCAATTTTTCAACCAACAAGACAGATTCAATTTATAGGAGTGTCGCTAGACTCCGTGTTGGGTCGAGCTTTTCTCCCTGTAGAACGCAGACAAAAAATTCAAGCACTTGCAACCCGTCTCCGCCACAAGCGAAAAACGTCAGCGTTTGCAGTACTCAGGTTACTGGGACTAATGGCTTCCTCAGTATTTGTCGTCAGGTGGGCACGATTACACATGCGCCCTCTTCAACAAGTGCTCCTCCGTTCCTACTACCCAGAGCTAAACCCTCACAGCACAATACTTACTCTTCCGCCGAATGTCATTCCGTCCCTCGAATGGTGGTCCGTCATGGCACATCTCTCGCAGGGTCTCCCCTTCCATCAACGGGAGCCCACTCGCATTCTCACAACAGATGCCTCCCTAGAAGGGTGGGGAGCTCACGTCGAAGATCTAAAAATGCAAGGAAAATGGTCTCGAGCGCAGAAGACCCTTCACATCAATATTCTCGAACTCCTAGCAGTAAGACGAGCCCTCCATGCGTTCCTACCTCGGCTACGGGGGCATCATGTTCAGGTGCTGTCCGACAATACCACCGTCGTTTGGTATATAAACAAGGAGGGAGGGACACGCTCCTCCCGCCTCCTAAACCTAACGCTACGCATCTTCCATTGGGCAATGCGCAACCACATCTGTCTCTCCGCACTCCACATTGCCGGGACCGACAATGGAGTAGCAGATACCCTGAGTCGGGAATTCTCCGACACCCACGAATGGGAGTTAGACAGAGATGTTCTCGCGATCCTCTTCGAGAAGTGGGGCATTCCCGACGTGGACCTGTTTGCGACCTTTGCAAATGCAGCCTGCCGAAATTACTGCTCTCGGGCAGGAATTGGACCTGCATCGCTCGGAGATGCATTCCAGTGGGACTGGTCCAGAGACTTCCTATATATTTTTCCGCCATTCCCACTGATAGCCCGGACAATAGCCAGAGCCAGCAGGTTCATGGTGAATGCCATTCTAGTGACGCCATGGTGGCCACGACAGCCGTGGTTCACCCCGCTATGCCGCATGGCGCAACACCAGTTCTGGCACCTCCCGAAGCCACAGAACTTGCTGTCCAAAAACAACGGCATGATCCTGCACCCCGACCTACAGTCTCTGAAGCTCACGGCGTGGAGAATTCGACCAACTGGCAATCACTCACGCTACCACCAGAATTGAAGGCCATATTTGAGGCTTCTATAAAACCGTCCACTCGGCAATCGTATGCGAGAAAATGGAACCGGTATCAGGCCTTTGCTGAGCAGAAGGGTTTTAGCCCTTCCACGGGACCCATTTCTGGGGTCATTGATTTCATGTACTCTTTACATTCAACGGGACTAAAGTCGTCGTCGCTCAGGGTGTATCTGGCAGCTATCTCCAGATTCCATGATAAGATTGATGGTTTTTCTATTTTTATGCACCCCATCACCAGGACATTCTTGAAAGGCCTTAAGAATTTGTTCCCTCCGCTACGTTCCATTACACCTCAATGGAGCTTGTCCTTGGTCTTAACTGCTCTCACAGGCAAACCCTTTGAACCTATGGCCACGGTTAACCTCCGTTTACTAACTTTAAAGACCGTGTTCCTCGTTGCTATCACGTCGGCTAGACGTGCGTCGGAGCTAGCCGCCTTAATGGCTCATCCGCCTTACACTCAATTTTTTCCAGATAAGGTAGTTCTACGGCCGGGACCTTCATTTGTTCCCAAAGTTTGCTCCCTGTTCCACGTTAACCAGGATATTGTTCTACCTACTTTCTTTAAGACACCTACAGACCCTCTCTGTTCTACGTTACACACCCTAGATGTTAGAAGGGCGTTAGCTTTTTATAAGGACAGATCACAATCGTTCCGTAAGACCGATAAACTGTTTGTTTGTTACGGAGGCAGAACAAAAGGACTAGCGGTTTCAGCACAACGTCTTTCCCATTGGATTGTGGACACTATCGTTCTCGCCTACCAGGTGCTACGAAAGGTTCCACCAACCGCATTCACAGCGCATTCCACAAGGGGACAGGCCACCTCTGCTGCTCTTTCGCACGGGTCCTCGATTCCGGACATCTGTAGAGCGGCGACATGGTCAAATGCTTCTACGTTCGTGAGGCATTACAGACTGGATACGAGGGCGGTCAAGGACGCTTCCTTCGGGAGGGCTGTCCTCTCGTCCATCTGCCATTGACTTCCAGCGTGCACACCCTCCTCCGGTAAGTACTGCTGATTACTCGCCCATATGTGTGATGCACAGAGACCACGAAGAAGAAATGCAGGTTGCTTACCTGTAACTGTAGTTCTTCGAGTGGTCATCTGTGCAGTCACACAACCCACCCACCATCCCCTCTCTGCAACGCTGTTGTCTGCAGAAGGTTCTCGGGTCGCTATGCTCCAGTAGATATACACTACCTGAGTTGCGAGGCCATTGCGGTCTCAGGGAACTGAGGTAGGCGGGAACCCGGAGCATGCGCGATGAGATGGTGGGGGGAGGGGTTCCCGCCAAAAACGCTAGGCTAGCTATGGAAGTTTCCCGAAAGGGGGCTCGACGCCAGTGCAAGCCCATATGTGTGACTGCACAGATGACCACTCGAAGAACTACAGTTACAGGTAAGCAACCTGCATTTTCCCACAATGGCTTGGAGTAAGTACCATCAGAGACATTGTGAGAAATTTAAACTGTGTCTTCCAGATCCTTCCTCTCAGCCAAGAGGCAACACCAACAACATTAGAACTCAGCAAAATCCAGCAAATATCTTTTTTTTAAAAAAACTGCATTGCTAGAAGCAAAAAGATATACAAAGGGGGTTGGAGTTCCAAATAGTGGATGCCACAACTGAAAAGGCCCTGCTTTGTGCTCTCACCTTTCTCACTATATACTGAAAGCTGGAGTGTTATTTATTATTTCGTTTTAATACGAAGTAGAGCTTCACCTATTGGGGAAGAACATAAAGGAGAATGTGTTCTATGAGCTATAGAGAATGTTTAAAGTGTGAAAGTAATATTATTTTAAGCTGTTCTGAGGGAAAAGCTGGAGTTGAAAATATAAAAACTGCTGCCCTGATCTCTGATTCCTTTCGATGGGAATGGGGGATATTTGCAGGCAAACAACTTTAGTTGAACTCTCCTCTCCCCCCTCCCTTTCCCCTCTATGGCTCTGGTGCCAGCAACTAATGACAGTACTTAAAAGAATCCTTTTGTCCCTGAGAATTAGTGGCTCTGCTATCAGCATAAGAATAGTGCTGCTATGCTGAACTGGCTGTTTCCTTTCCAGGCGGGAAAAAGGGAAAAACTAGTCTATGTGACAACTTGACAGGGACAGATGGCGATTTCTGGATGTATCAGTAACGTGGCAAGGGATGTGGGCTTGAACTGGATTACGTTTGCGCGAGAGTAGGAATTTGTGACTGTGTCTTTTTGAATTCTGTATAAGAACCCTGATCAATGGATGGTTGGGGCTTTTTGTCTGCTTTTGGGTCAGATAAGAGCCGATCTACACACTAGGTTTTTAACGTTTTATAAGGGTTACGAAAACTCTTTGGGCCACATGACGTACTCCCTTGAACATTTTTAAAACTCACTTCAGCTATATACAACGGTTTTACTTTTCATAAATCGTTTTAAGTAAAATAATGTGTCCTTCCTTACCGTTTGTGATTCATGGAGGCAGTGCTTCGTTTACCAGTGCCCAAATGCTTAGCAGTTGATCGGTGGAGAAGAAAGAGGGGCTAAGGAGGAAGTGGCCGAGTGAACTACAACACCCACAACCCTTAGCCCTATACTCATTGAAAGCTAGGGATTGAAAGAGGAACTAAGGAGAAAGTGGGCGACTGAATTACAACACCCACAATGCTTTGCCCTAAACTCATTGTAAAAATGAAACAGAAAGGGCAGAAGAGTACACACCGCTTTGAAGACTGAAGATTTTTCTCTGCTTTGAAGACTGAAGATTTTTCTCCTGTAATGTGAGTACTCCTTAATGCGGCCTAAGACGTTTTAGAATGCACCTATTTGGAACGTTTTAAAATACTATTTAAAACGTTCCAAGGGACTGTGTAGATAGGCTCTAAGCCTCACTCTGCAGAGGGATTAATAAACTAAAGTTTGGAATTCTTACCCCAGGTCTAATCGTTATTGGAGGGCAGCTAGAAATGAGTCTACGAGTTCAATTTGGAACTCACACAACAAAGGTCAAACTAGCATTTTGAATTGGGCATGGTAATGAATTGGTAACCCGTGTAATGGAC
This sequence comes from Anniella stebbinsi, assembly GCA_029215795.1. Lineage (NCBI taxonomy): Eukaryota > Metazoa > Chordata > Lepidosauria > Squamata > Anniellidae > Anniella > Anniella stebbinsi. The sequence goes on from JARDYH010000003.1 coordinate 57,293,940, forward strand.
CAAAACTAGGGTCAAGTGTTAACTTTTAACAGCACCCACCAACCACCTGTCAGTAGATGGCCTGCTGTTGTAGATATGGCATCATAAGTGGCTGCGTATGTTATTGTTTATAGTTAAGATCAGGGTGTGCTAGATTGGAATATAGAAGGTTGACTTTTACCAGGTCGGATTATTTGTCCATTTAGCCAATATTGTCTACTCTGACTGGCATGCAAAGCCATGTGCTCTATCATTGAGCTAAGCAAAGCCCTGTGCTCTATCTTTGAGCTGTGCAAAGTCATGTTCTCTACCATTGAGTTATACAAAGCCATATGCTCTGCCATTGAGCTATGGGTCGCTCTCCAAAAACAGTTGTCCCAGACCCTGGAATGTATTTATTTATTGCACTTTTATCCTGCTCTTCCTCTGAGGAGCTGAGGCAGTGTATCTGGGTCATCTGCTCTTTCACCCTTGTACTCATAACAACCCTGTGAGGTAGGTTAAGCTGAGAGAGGGAAAGACACTGCCAAGGACAGCCAGTGATCTTTGCAGCTGAGCAGGGATTTGAACCGAGTCTACCCACTTGCAGTCCAATACTCTAAGCACTGCACCACACTGGAACCCAAAGAAATGATTCCATTCACCAATTTGCTTTTACATTTTAGGTCAAAGCTCATACTTAAGATTTTATTGTAGAGTCACAGTATGAAAAGCATGAATGTTAATAAAAACTTTTTAAAATGGCGTCCAACCAGTTTTCATTTTAATAAGACTCAAACAGTGCCAAGGAAGCTGCAAGAAACTCCCCTGTGTCTAGAAACAACTTTTCCCTAGTTGTTGGCTTAAGAACAGCTCTTATTAGCAAGCCATGTGGTAATCGTATCTGTCTAAAGCAGGACGCATTGACCAATTTTATTTGCAAATAACATTTGGCACACAAGAGCAATAAAGGGAGAGACCTAATAATCGGAAGATCAATTTTATACTGCTGCAAAAGCTTTTGGCTGCATATTAACTAGGGATGTGCACTGGATCGGACCCGATCCACGATCCGAGTCCGGTCCAGTGGGAAATCGGATAAATTATCCGATTTCCGATCCCGCAGCTGGATCGGCCGATCCAATCCGAACCGGTCCGAAAAAGCTCCGAACCGGTTCGGCGGATCGGCGGATCGGCGGGCGCCCACTGGCGCCCACCGCCGCTTCCATTGGCGGGCGCCAGCGGGCGCCCGCCGATGAAAGTGGACAGTGGGGGGGGGGAGGAGGGGGGCACTTACCTTCTCGGCCCAGTGGCTCCCGTCCGGCGCCGGCGCCTACTACTACTAGCAGGCTCCGTGGCCTGCTCTAGGGTGGCGCGCCGGGTGATGTCATCACCCGGCGCGCTACTCTAGAGCAGGCCGCGGAGCCTGCTGGAAGTAGTAGGCGCCGGCGCCGGACGGGAGCCGCCGGGCCGGGAAGGTAAGGAGGGGGTGCGTGGAGGGGAGGAGGGGGAGGGGGGAGGGGGGAGGGGGGCCCTTACCTGCCCGGCCCGGCGGCTCCCGTCCGGCGCCGGCGCCTACTACTCCCAGCAGGCTCCGCGGCCTGCTCTAGGGTGGCGCGCCGGGTGATGTCATCACCCGGCGCGCTACTCTAGAGCAGGCCGCGGAGCCTGCTGGAAGTAGTAGGCGCCGGCGCCGGACGGGAGCCGCCGGGCCGGGAAGGTAAGGAGGGGGTGCGTGGAGGGGAGGAGGGGGCGCGCGGAGGGGGGAGGGGGGAGGGGGGCCCTTACCTGCCCGGCCCGGCGGCTCCCGTCCGGCGCCGGCGCCTACTACTCCCAGCAGGCTCCGCGGCCTGCTCTAGGGTGGCGCGCCGGGTGATGTCATCACCCGGCGCGCTACTCTAGAGCAGGCCGCGGAGCCTGCTGGAAGTAGTAGGCGCCGGCGCCGGACGGGAGCCGCCGGGCCGGGAAGGTAAGGAGGGGGTGCGTGGAGGGGAGGAGGGGGCGCGCGGAGGGGGGAGGGGGGAGGGGGGCCCTTACCTGCCCGGCCCGGCGGCTCCCGTCCGGCGCCGGCGCCTACTACTACCAGCAGGCTCCGCGGCCTGCTCCAGGGTGGCGCGCCGGGTGATGTCATCACCCGGCGCGCTACTCGAGAGTAGGCCGCGGAGCCCGCTGGTAGTAGCCGCCGGCGCCGGATGGGCCGAGAAGGTAAGCAGTGGCGGGGAAGGGGGCTTACCCCCCCCCCGGAGCCGTCCGCTTCTATCCGCTGGCGCCCGCGGGCGCCAGCGGATGGAAGCGGGCGGCCCCAGGGGGGGTAGGGAGCGCGGGGGAGGGGGTTTACCTGCCGGGGCCGTCCACAGCGGACGGCCCCGGGGGGGGGGAGGGAGTTAGGCCCCCCCTTACCCACCCGCCGCCATTTCTCCTCATAGACTTGCATTGCAATGCAAGTCTATGGGGAAAAAAATGGCGGCCGATCCAAAAATGTACGATTTTTGGGTCGGGATCGGACTCGATCCGGTCCGGGGGGCCTCCGATTTTGTCCGAACCGGTCCGGGACAAAATTGGAGGTCCCGATCCGGGTCCCGATCCGATCCGGGGGGTCCGTGCACACCCCTAATATTAACATATAAATTAGCTTGCTGAAGACACCAATAATGGTTTATGAGCTTAAGATATAGGTAAAACAAAATATTCAAGGACCAAGTTCAAGAAATAGCTTTTGCTGAGTTGAGAAAAGAAGTGTCTGTAATCTTGGATTCATTATCCTGAGGGAGGGTCGTCTTGCTAACCAGTGGAGTCTGGTGGCTCCAATTTTGATGGGGCTGTGAATCCATGCTGGGTTTTAGACAGAACCAACCAGAACTCTAAAGGAGCTATCCAAGTCACCAGTTGCTACGGAACATGGGCGGGAGGGTGCTGTTGCACTCATGTCCTGCTTGTGGGTTTCCCTTGGGGATCTGGTTGGCCACTGTATGAACAGAATGCTGGATAAGATGAAACTTTGGTCTGATCCAGCATGGCTCTTCTTCTGTTCTTCTGTTCAAAAGTGGGTGTGTTTTGCAGGATTGCATAGCTCTCTTGTTCTGTCTAAAGATGGGCAAAGTTGTCAGTTTTTCTTTCTCCCACATTCAGCATTTTAAATTCTCACTTCATTTTTCTCATGCAACACTCTTCCACTAGTTGAAAACAGTCCTCCTGTGGGTAGAAGTGGCCTTCTGCTCATAGAAGGGCACCCGTGGATTGAAGCCACTGTGAAGAATTTTGCTCTTTGGGACCCTACTGCTCAAAATAGTTTAGGATGGGGCACTATGACAAGTAGGTCTGTCCATGGGTAGGTGCTCCCTGTTTCAGCTGCTGCTGGAAAATTGTTCACTTGGCAGCAGAGCAATAGGATGCATCTTGCCAACTGCCAAACAGCCTGCAGGATTATGAATGCTAGAAAAGCGAGTACTTCATTGTTATTGTCAAGCAAATGCCTGCAATAATCAATTAATACAGTTAGGTGTAGAATACAGAAGAGTCCTCAAGTAATGTTTATTATTGGCTTTGTCCCAATCTCCACTCCACTCCTCCCATTTAGTGTCATCTTGACATATATTAATATTAGACGATGGCCATTTACACATCCCATTCTATAGTCATATATATTAGTGTGTGTGTGTCATGACAACACCATTAGGTGATGATACAGCAGTAGAGTGACCTCTGAACATGACCAGGGTAATATCACTATGGAGACAAAGCCATCACCCTGTCCCATCCTAGAGCACTCGTCTGCTAGTACACATCGTTCTCCTCTCCACCATTGCAAGGATCAGGCCCAGTCTCCCTGGTGTGTATCCTGAATCAGTCTCAGGGGATGAAGAAGACCAGCCAAGACAGGAAGTGGGGGAAGAAATTCTTCAAGACTCTCCAGGAGTTAAGGAGGAATCTTCTGAGAAGCTTATTGAACAGGAAGCCCAAGCTCACAGATCACCCTCCCTACCCCTGGGAACTCAGTCTCTGTTGGAGAGGGAGGGAGCTCCCAGAGTCCACTGCAAGGTCAAGCAGCAGAGTTGAGGGGAGATGGGAGACTGTCCATTTAGTTGATAGGCAACTGCCTTGCTTTGTTAGGCTAATTAGGGTTAGAGGATAGCTCCTAGCCTTCACACTCAGGTGTGAAGAAATGTTTATTTACTGAATAAAGCTTTGTGGATCGCACATAACCACTTTATTGTCTCACTTCTCAGTGGGAGGGCTTGGAATCACAACAACCATTATAAAAGCAAAATACAGATAACTGCATTTGTCCACATTTAACCCCTGCTCTTCCTAAAACCTTACCCTGGACCAACCACAAATGGTCTAGATCTCACTTCCGCCTGAAGATCAGAGGGACTGGACATCCCCCTTTACTAAATGTATTAAGAATAGTGATGACATGAAATTTCATAATTAGTCGGCTTGTTGGTCGAAACTCAACCATTTGAAATGCTCACTTTGGTAGCATGCCTGCATCAATCAATATATTATGAATTCATTATTAAGTTCAGAATTGATTGCAAGTTTCAGAGCATGCACAGTAAAGTAGATTCTCCCCGCCTCAAGTTTTCAGTTGCCACATGATGCAGACCTCCACCCCACCAACACCTTATTTGAAACAGATTTCCTAGCTGCTTTCCTCATGTCACCACTTTTACACTTCTGGCTCCGTGAGGAGGACTCTGCAGGGTCCATCTTCATATTGGCAATTAACAACCGCAAGTAAACATCACACATCAGACAGGCAGGCCACATGAAAGTAACCAATCAGAAAGAGAGCATAACATGGTGACATTTGACGTCATGCCACACTATGCAGTTACAAACTACAGTTCCCTAGATGCTCCTTGATATTGCATATGCACAAAAACTCGTTTACATGGAATGAAAGTTCGTATTAAAGGGTAACTCTCATTTGAGCTCACAATTTTGTTCCAAGTAAATAACGACTTAATTCAGGGTAAGTTCGCCAATCAAGAGTGTGTGGTGAACCATTATTGTTCGGTAATTATCACCTGTTGTGGCCTGTGGGCAATTTTTTTGTACTAGGAGATGTACACTTTCCATGCCAATATTGCAATGCTGCAAAGGCAGTTGGGATAAAGGAGTATGTAGATGAAGGAGAAGGAGAAGATACAACCCAGGGACTGAGAAAGCAAACCACGGTTTGTTTGATACTAGTTTGCATCACATAACAGGCCACAGTGGCATACTTTTTCTGCAGGGGCTGCTTCATTGTGCCAGGCATCCACAGGCACCATTTTGCATGGCACCCATGGGTGCCCAGCTTCCCATGATTTGCTGTGTTTTGCAAATCCAGGCAACAGGGGTTCTTTTAGGATTAGACAACTCTCAAATAACACTAAAACAAGCCATGGGTTATTTGAGGGTTGCCTGGGTTCACATGATGCAACAAGCCACAGCAAGCCAGGTGCCTGTGTACACCATGCAAAAATTGTACACGTGGCACCCGGCACAACATGACAGCCCCTGTGGGTAAATTAAGCCACAGTGGGCTGTCATATCATGCAAACCAGGTCAATCCCAAGTAGGGCAACAAACCATGGTTTAAATAAAACACGGGTAAGCATTGCATGCAAACCAGGTCACTGTCATAATAATATTAACGATTAATTACATTTTTCACTGGCTCAGATTAAATCTGAAAAATGCATGTAATTCATGAGAATCAATTTACATTTTCCCCAAGAAGAAACAACCTTTGGGACATGTTGTAGACCACAGGACAGGGCTGTCAATGTAAATAAAGTATTATTACATTTTGCACTATGTTTTTTGAGATGGATTTTATCAATACAAGCAACAAGAAGGAAGAACACATAACAATAAAAATAATCACCACCATCCATGTCTAATATTATATATGAGAAGCATCATTCTGTGAATTTCTGCCAGGACACTGATACAATTCCTAAGTGAACATCAAAAGACGAATACAGACTTCAGATAGAAAACCCCTGCAATGCATTAAGTGATCCCCAAAGAACAAATAAAGGATTGGATGAAATCCCGGAAAGTGCAAAACTTTGGAGCTATACATAGTAACATTAAATTGTACATGATTCATTGCGGAAATAAATACTTGCCATGGACTCTAAAATAAAGGAAAACAACCTTCAAAATGAGACACAGGACAAAGCCCAGATGTACTAGTTTAAACTTTCCAAAACCAATGAAGATAGGAAAACTTTAAAAGCAAAGGAACAGCGTTTTATTCAAGGAGATTTTCAAAGGCTTGGTTGTTAGTGCAGTAATATACAGAGGCTAGCAGAATTGCTAATGAATGACATGCATGTTAGTTTAAGAGCCATGGGGCAGTATCCAATGGGGCCATTGCACAAGCAGCCCCTCCCACCAATTCCATTGTGCAAGAGGCGATTATGTAGTGGAAGCCATTGCTTGCACAAAAGAGATTTAAGGCTTCGTATTGGAAGTCCTGAAACTAGGGAAATGATCATGATCAACATTACTGCTTTATAATGGTTTATAACAGCATTGACAACTGTTGGGGCCCATGACACACTGTATAAACCATTTTCAAACCTCTTTCAAAGTGCTTGGAGTAGATCTAGCCCTGCTTGGAGTAGATCTAGCTCTAGTTTCTGGATCAGGACAAGTCAGTGGAGCTCCTTTATATGAGTTCCACTGACCTGGCTCATTCCAAAACTGACCGTTCCCGCTTGTTTCTGATTGCTCCTGGAAGCACTAAATCTCCAATGTGCAAGCAGTGGGGCTCACTTGTGGAATGGAATAGGAGGGGATGCAGTGCCTCATTGGATGCTGCCCAAGGATCAGACATTTTCAAATCCTTCAGCACTGGAAAAACAATAAGCAGTGCTAGGTCCAGTTTGGAAAAGGGAGGGGGCCTTGAGCAAGACACCCTCAATGAGCCTACCCCTCCTCTTTGCTGCCGTTGTCAATAGCTGCTATTGTTGCTTCTTAGGGTGACTTGCGGATTGCCAAAAAAGAGGAGCTGCATCACCAAAACAGAGGACAAAAGAGGGCACAGATTTGCATAAACATATGTGCTGATTTATAGGTATATCTTCAAATTTTGAAATAGCTATTATAATTTAAATATAAATACAATACATTTCACCATAATGGGGAAGATTATTAGCAAGTGACCTGTGTGCCTGCTAAGGAGTTCATCACACGAGGCTGAAATCCCACATCCTTACTGGGGCTTCTGCTTCCAGTTTCTTTCCAGGATAACAATAGACTCCTTCACATGACAGACACACAAATTGAGTTGAATTGTATTGAAAACATCATTTTTCTATCTTTTCCATTACACAACGCCATCTAGTGGCTGAATTATAGTGCAATGCCAGCATTTCACCTAGCCGGTTAATCGGAATAATGCCCCTTATTGCATTATCTCCAATCTTTTTGAAAGTGGGGGAAAAGGTGAGAAACTGCAGGAGGGCCCCCGGAGGTTGACGACATCATGTAAAGGACCTGCAAACTTCACTGAGCAGCCGATCTCATGATATAAGCCCCATGTAAAAGGGCTCCAGGTCTGCTGTCCAGGAACTAACCATGGATGGGCAATGTCAAGGACCCTGCTCTGCCATCTTATGGGCCTTTTCCCCTTTAAACCAGACTTCCAAATAGAGTACTCTTGTATAAAGTCAGACACATGGCCACTCTAAATCAGGGGTGAGCAACATGTGGCTCATGGAATGCAAGTGCCCCCCCTGGCATTTTTATAGCCACCCCCACTGCCAAATTTGCCAACGGAACTTGGCAGCAAAAAAGAATCCAGTTTGACCTTTCTTGTTTGGAGAAAATCTGCTGCTGCACTGGTGAATTTTGGCAGCAATCATGGAAGCAGGGGCAGGAAGTTGCCCACCATACAAAAAATGCTCTGGAAGATGCACACTATGCTAAAAATGCTTCTCTTTACCAGTGCTGCCAGTTCACTTCCCAGGGAAAAAGCTGGCAGGGGAATGAGTGAGAAGGTGGCAGCAGCTTCTCATTCTCCTTGCTGCAGCCTGTCCCTTGCTAAGACCCCTTGTTCTTAGTGGCGAGCCCACAGCTGGAGTATGTAATATAATATTTTATTTCATTTTCATCCCCTGACAATTCCAAACTTACATCATACTTTATCATCACAAAAATCTTATTTGTCATAACCCCCCTCTCCGCCCTCCCCCAGCTTGGTTTCCTTCTGTTAGTATCATGAGTTCCATAATTCTTCATAGGCTTCAGGTATAATCTTTTTGTTCTCTTCTTTCTTCATATATTCTATGTACGCTTTCCAATCCACCTTTAAAAAGTCCCTTTTCTTTTTCCTTTCATAAGTTTTTAGTTTCTGTGACAACTTTTCATTTATTGCGAAGTTCCATACATTTTTCCCCACATCCTTATTATCAACCTTTTTGCTGTTTTCCATTTAGCAGCAATCAACTGTCTGGCTGCTGCTAGCATAAATCCGATTAATGCTTTTTCTCTTAACTCTTTATTTCTATCATGAAACATATTTAAACCACGGCTGGAGTATGGACCTTAGCAAGTGCCCAACCATGCCAGCCCATGACAATAAGTGTTGATCATACTGAACAATTGTTTTCAGCACCATGGAATCGGAATAAATCCTTTACAAGGATATATTTTTAAGTCTTTAAAGTAATTCTGGGGACAATTGCTCAGGTCCTGCATAGCATCAGGAATGCATTATCTGGCACCACACCAGCCTCTGAGTTTATGAGTATGATGACCTTGCTGAGTTTTATTTTCTCAGTTGTTCAAGAGAGCACTCACAGGGCTAGCCAGGTACTTGATTTAATCTTTGAGCCATGAGTTAATGTTTCAAATGTTCGAATCACTCTCTTCTCTGAATTTTCCAACAAGATTGATTGGAGGCAAATGAAAATTATCCATTTATTCAAGGTGACCTTTGGAGCATATCTTCTGTGTGGATTATAACCCCAAATCCGCCAATTCAGTAGTCCTGGTTCTTTGATTTTAGCCACATGTCCTTCTCTTGGCAGCAGAAACCTAAGTGTGGGCTGGATTGCAGGCAGATTGCTCATATATGCAATACCTGGCAGGAAAATCCATGTCAGTCATGGGAGTGGAAAGTATCATATGGGATTAATTTCAAAATGAACAAAGCTAGATTATTCCCAGCAGGATGTCTAGTAAATCAGTGCAAGTCTTTTTCAAGACAGGGTCATATAATTGAATGCTTAGCAAGAGAGATTATATAGAAAGTGGAAATGGAAGAGGGGTGGGGTGGGGAGTCCCTTCAGGAGACTGAGCACAATTTGGGCAGAAATTAGTGTCAAATTATTCAGCAGACAGTTTTGTTTAAAGTTGGTGAAATAAGATGATTCTGTAGTGTTTATGGCAGGAATCAGACACTGCATTTATTGTATCAGCACATGCCTAATCCAGTTCTAAGGAGAACTGTGATTGAATTCGTATACTATTCTGCTATGTATTGTATTGTTTATTGTTCATGATTTTGGCTAAAACCTATTTTAGGTTGCCTAATAAAATTTTGATAATGCTGAACTGAAAAACCCTTGCATCACAAATCCTCCTTTTTCTGAAAATAAGTACTTATCCACAAATACCCTCTGTTAGGATCACCCAAAAGCAACAGGACTTCAAACAAAAATAAACCAAGCAGGGAGAGCATTACTAGGTTCTGTAGTCAACATGTGAACTCTAAATAAGAGCTGGCATTCACCAGCCATGCCTTGAAAGCCTCACATGAGCTCATCCGGAAAGTTGTTGCACCTTGTGAGGTAGTAAAAGGCAATATCGGCAAAGATGTTCTTCTTCCTCCTCTTCCTATCAGTGACTTCTACCTGTGTTTGCCACTCACTTTCTTAAATCACCATTGCAGGTTAGAACCAGACTTACAATTGCTTTGCTGGAGGCAAATATCTTTTGTATTTGTTCAAGCAGGATACAGGGCTCTATCACACCAATTTCCTCCCCCCCCTGTTTTTTTTACCTCCATTTCAGAAGCGCTACAAGCGCTCCTCCCTTTCACTATCGTAGCTACACCGCTGAACTCTGTTTTTGCTTTCCTGCTGCTATTGCGCTTGCCCAACCCCGCCCTCCCTTTCTCCTTATCCCTCCAGTTCATTGGTTCTTGTCGTTGATGGGCATTGTGATGGACACACAGCCTTCCCCCCTCGCTCATTGGAGTTCCTATTAGGCTGTACAAAAATGCTTACAGCTGTGTAATTCTTAAAGCTAAAGAGATGAAACTTGGGATCTTGAGAGCTCTTAAGTTAAGTAGAGCTTTCAGCATGCCAAGTTTGGATCAGATAGGTCCATGCCTTGATTTTTAGGATTTTTTAAAATGCAAATTAGCCAAAATGCATACAGCTGCATACTTTATAAAGCTAAAAAGATGAAACTTGGCATGGTGATAGGTCTCTAGGAGAGCTTTCAGCATGCCAAGTTTGAATCAGATCAGTTCATCCCTTGATTTTTAAAGAATGTTTTAATTTCCCTGCTCTTTAAACCATTTGCTGATAGTTCACCAGTGCGCTCTTCCACCTCTTTGCATTTGTGAAGGAGTGTTTTTCCTTTCTTTTGATCATGCGAAGCTGAGCATCTCCAGTTCATAAAATAGAGATGGCTGGTTCCCTTACTCCAAAGTAAATCCCATTGACTTCAACTGTATTTACATCCAAGTCATACTACATTGGCACCATAGCTCCTTTTTACTTCAAAGTTACATTGATTCTCTTCCTGTCAGATCTAAAGATGCTCTTATGTTCTTTCAGATGTTAATCTGTTGCCAGGGACAGGGCTAGCAATTCACTGGTCATGACTCACGGGAAAGAATAGCCTTTTGTCTTGCAAATCCAGTCTCCTTGGAAACATCCCGTGGGCTTGATTTTGTATTAAACTGCTTTGCCTAAGAAGATTTCAGGTAGTAAAGGGAACTAGAACACGAAATTCACTAGCACCAGGAAATGTTTTCTCCAGCCCTATAGGATAATATAATATAGGACAATATGGGAGGAAGAATAATGACACAAAACGGAAGAGAACCACTAGGAAGATTTATAAGGCACGTGGAGGGGTGATGGAAGCCAACAGAAATGGATGTATGAGGAAGGATCAGAGTGGTTTGAAAGGCTAAGGTGGATAGGCTCCAGGGTGAAGTTCTGCGATTCCAACAGGACAGGGGTTCAGCAAAATAAGGAACACCCCCTCAAACAGAAGCAGATTTACTGGTTTACATTTGGGTTTTTATTGTGCACTTCCAAGATGAAACGGACTTTCCCAGGTACAAAATAAGCCGCGAGAGGAAAAAACCAAGAATAATATGGGACGAGGACAATGTCATGCAAGTCCATAGCACCAAAAGCAGAAAGGACGGACTATGAGAGTGCCATAACCCTAAATGTGATGGAGCCCTATGTGAAAATGTATATTTCTTTATATTGATACCCTGCCACATCAATGAAAACTGAGAGGGATCAAAACAGATAAAAACTAAACACACATAAAATGCTTATTGCCCTGGAACCTCCAAATTAAAACTCAACACCCCCAAAAGATTAAAATCTCAAGTTTAGCCTCCCAACCCCTCTACCCCATTAAGCAGTGGTTTACTCTCATATCCATTTCTAAATTATGTTCAGGTTCTCCTGATGGTGAGTTTTCAGTATGAGAGGGAGCTGACTGTTTGGTACAAGGTGCACCTCTGTCCTGCCTGGAATGCAATGAAATGCTGGGAGGGGCAGGAGGAAGCAGGGAGTGGCAACATGGTATCAGAAAGCAGGGCCATCTTGGCTAGGCTGACCATATGAAAAGGAGGACAGGGCTCATGTAACTTTAACAGTTGCAGAGAAAAGGGAATTTCAGCCAGTGTCATTTGTATGCAATTAGTTCCTGGTGAAATTTCCTCTTCATCACAACAGTTAAAGTTGCAGGGGCCCTGCCTTCTTTTGTATATGGTCACTCTAGTATAGTGCCTGCACCTTTAACTGTTGTGATGAAGGGGGAATATCACCAGGAACTAATTGCATACAAATGACAATGGCTGAAATTCCCTTTTCTCTACAACTGTTAAAGTTACAGGAGCCCTGACCTCCTTTTCATATGGTCAGCCTAATCTTGGCTGCTTGCTTCCCTCAGGGCAGGCCCAGACCTATCATTAGGAACAGTGAAGCGGTTGCCTCAAGGGCCAGATACTGGAAAGCAGAAGCATGGGTCACGCAGCCTAGCCTGTGTTCCCTAAGCTAGCCTGCTGCCTTCAGGTGTGATGGAGTATGCTGCCCCATTGCCAGTGTTGAAGAAATATTAAATTTTCCAGTTGGCTTTAGGGTGACCAGATAAAATCCAGGTCAGGGCTCATGTAACTTTAACAGTTGTAGAGAAAAGGGAATTTCAGCCAGTGTCATTTGTGTGCAATTAGTTCCTGGTGATATTCCCTCTTCATCACAACAGTTAAAGTTGCAGGCACTGTTCTAGAGTGACCATATACAAAAGAAGGCAGGGCCCCTGCACCTTTAACAGTTGTGATGAAGAGGGAATTTCACCAGGAACTAATTGCATACAAATGATACAGGATGAAATTCCCTTTTCTCTACAACTGTTAAAGTTACATGAGACCTGACCTGGATTTTATCTAGTCAGCCTAGCTTTTGTACATGGAATGAGAGGGGTGCCGTCTTGTCCTTCACCCCAGGCAGCAAACTGTCTTGGGCTGTTCCTGCCTCAGGGGCAGGGGCAGTGGAAGATGCTTTTGTACACAAAATGGGCACTACCTTGGCCTTGGCCTCAGGCAGCAAAATTTCTGGCCCTGTGGGGATGGGATTTGTGAAGTAGTCCTTATTATTGGAATTGGAGTGTTAAAACCTATTTTTCATCTGTGAAATATTGGAGAGTATCAATTAAGAGAGAAATAGCAGAATCCTAAAATAAGTATTATGAAGAAGCTTTGTTCTGCATTTAGCATTTCATAGTGGCTCTGTAGCACAACTAAAATATACTATTTTGCCACACAGCATCACAACAACTGCCATTTACCATTATAATTGCTGTGCTTTTTCATTTCTGCTTACTGCTCCTTGGGTTCCATCAGCTTGAAATATTGATGCATTTAAGTGTGCATGACCTACTCCTCATTCAAGAAAAGGGCTCCTTAAGCCTGGTTAAGTGGTTATTAAGAAAACTCATTTTAGTTCAAGGGGGAATCTCACCCCGCCCCACCCAAATAAAGTGGTCAAGTCATCAAGCACAAAGACAAATTTATTACAAAATAGCCATTGAAAAAAATGCACCCACTGACTTCACAGCAGAGGCAAGATTTGAACTGGGGACTTCCTGAGGGGAATAATGTGTTATTGAATCTGTCTTCCTACACACTTCCCCCCTCTAAAATAAGTGAAAGTTTTTGCAGAATCAGAAGCTTCACTAATTAATTTTCAGTAAGCAGGATATACCTTTCCACATGTATCGGCATCCTGCAGCATATATTCTTACATGGAGCCCTGCTGAATAAAAGCCTTCACACACACACACACATCTCACTAGATTGTTTTGAGCAAGCTGCTAGCTCTCAGCCTCAGTTGCCTTTCTGAAAAATAGACATGCCAGTAACCGACATCACAGGATTGTTGTGCGTATGGATACAATAGGAATGGATGTTATTTACTTTGTTGATTAAAATACAGAGATGAATACATGCTTAAAATTAATTTGAGTTTCTAGTTTAGAAGGGGGAACCAAGTAAAGGGAGGGAATAATGTATTACTGAATCTGTCTTCCTATGCACCTTCCCCCTCTAAAATAAGTGATCATTTTTGCAGAACCCAAAGCTCCATAACAAAACAATCCAGATCTGTTGGAGATCCCTTTGTGAGCTTCTCTATCAAACTCACATCCCCTGTTTATAGGGCGCATGGTGAGAACATGTGCAGGATGACAGACAGCTCATGTACTGACAGCTTTTGGCAAAGCTGCATCATTTCACAGAGGACACTCCATCTGTCACTGCATTCAGCCACAGAAACTGACCTCGGTGCTACTAAGGAAGCCCTGGCAGATTAACATTTAATGATGCTTTCAGCCTGAGCCCTTATAATTTTTCATCTTCCTGGGGACAGAGCCAGAAAGAGCCAGTATGTTGTACAGAGCAGTGGGGTGGGGTATCTTTACTATGCTTGCCAACAGAATCTGACATTCTTTTTGTTGGTTTTTGTTACCTAAGCAACATTTACATACCAACTTACATTCAAAAGACAATTATCCCGGGCCAGAGCTGCTTCCCAAGATGCCAATGTATTTGCATACATAAGGAGTTCCCCTTTGCTGATATGCTGTGACTTTCACCGATCAGTGTGTTTCTCTATGGGACCCTGAGCTCCGCCTTTTAGAGATAACAACTCTGCTGTGATTTACACGGCCACTTGTCCTAAAATGCCAGAGAAGTCAGTCAAGAACTCTCAGCTTGCTTTCCTGAATCTCTCCCACATGGATTGTAGTCTTCCCTGCTCGTATTTCACACTCTCATCCTTGGTTAAAAACAAGCATACAGATCAGAACCTGCTCTGTATAAGGAGCTACAAATTGCTGATGTCTGATTTTAGCTACAGCTAATAAATAAACCAGTGTTATATCATTGTAGGATCCCTAGGACTGTAGAGTGGTGCAGCCCCGTTAGATAGCCAGAAATTCACATTTCCGGTCTCCGCTCCCCCCCCCACCATTCCACACCTCACAACAGTTTCTATGTCCGTGATATGTTAAATCAGGAGTCCAGAACCAAAAGGAATATGGGGCCTTTTGTTGTGGAAAAGGATGATATTTTATTTTTATTTTTTTATTGCATTTTAAAAGTAAAAAAAAAAATGAGTACCTATAACTATGTACATGCCTGACAGCTATCCCCTGACTGTGAAATGTGTTTAAAAATTTGAAATGATGTTATAGCAAGGTCTATTGTACCCTGGCTTGGCCATGCCAGCCCTGATACTGATGGCCAGCCTGTTTGTTCCTCTCCCTGTCACCTTCCACTCATTGGTTGTGTCGCTCTCGACTTCATCCCTGAATTCCAGCCCTAGCTGTACCATGGGGACCATAGTTTGGAAGCAAACCTACCCAGCTACAAATCCACTGCTCAGGACTACATACCATGGTTTAACCACCTTCTAAAAATGGAAAGCTCCCATCTGTTGACCAAATCTATGTAATGTGAACCCAGAGCTGATTTAAACACACAAAGCAATCCATAAATGAATATATGAAGCTAGTTGGACCATTGGTCCATCTGTGGGATCCATATGTGAGTCTTGTCTCTACATTTTTAGACATCAGTCTTTTATGGCTGTTTCTGGAGAAACCAGGGACTGAATTTGGGACAATTTGTGTGCAAAGCAAGTGCTCTTCCACTGTGCTGTTGCCCATCCTCAACACCAGTTAATATGTATGGAACAGTATAGACATGCCATGGTCTGAGGCCTAAATGGCATAGAACTATTAATTCACATGGAAGTCTGTTTATAGTTAATGAAAACTGACACCATGGCCATGCCCAATAATTTGGGTAAAAATAGTGAAGCAAAAATATAAAATCAGCAAAAAATGACATTATGCTACTGTGATCGTTATTCTTGCAAGTTTAGAAAAAATGGAATTCACTTTCACTATACAATAGTCCATCCATGTCAGTCCCTATACTTATAGCATTCGCTGTTGCAAAAACCATGACTACAAGCCAATGCCTTTTTAAAATAGAATAAAGAAATAGGTATTTTATTGCCATTTCAAAAGGTGCCACACAATATGCCACAACATTTTCAGTGGGCAGAACAAGAACAACAACAACAACAACAACAATGCAGCAACTTTAAGAGTGAATTGGCAGAAAGCAGAGAAATAAATAATTCACTTCATTGGATCCCCAAATTACTGAGGCTTGTTATTCGACCTATGTTTTAGTTCTAATAATGATCACAGATTTGTCCCACTGAAAGGCGTGTGCTCCTTTTAAAATAGGTGCTCCACTTTCAATAATAACAGACTTTTGTGCTTTGAACAGCACAAGGCTACAACTCCAGACCATATCAGTCCCATACATCATCTTCCTGCTACATTTTACCTTCTGATAACCCAGGAGCCCTTAATGGTTCAGAATTAAGCCATGGGGGTGAGCAAACATGTAATGTCTGAGCTTGTTCAGGTTCTTTGAATTCTTCCTCAAAGTTCATTTTGCCTCATTTGCGTTCCCAGATGCGAGCATCTTTTCTTTTTTTTTATTAGAAAAAAAATGTGCATTTTTCAATCAGGGGAAAATGCACATTTTTAAAAGAAGGGGACTTCCCCACTTTCCTCCCCAAGGCAGTACCTCCAGCCCTCCCAAAAAACCTATGCAGAGAGTCATGGATGCTACTCAATGGAGCAGGCTGTGGTGCTGGGGAAAGTGGGACCTTGGAAAATTGGGTGGAGGCATCTTTCATGAATGTTACCCAGGGAAATGGGGTAAGAATAGCAATATATTAAAAAGTGTGCTCAAATTACAGACAGGGAGGTAAAGGGGTCCCACCACCCAACTCTCCCTAGTTCCAGCATATTCGTAGTCCATTTCTCCCTCCCCGCCCCAATTTTCTAAAAGCAGTAGCTAAGAAGGCTACCATAAAAAGGAAGTTATCTCGGCCCTCCTCTAATATCAAGAATTGTATAAAAAGCAGAGAAGCAACTTGTTTCAAACATAGCCAGCTACTCCCCTGGCAGATAGTTTTACAATTTTAAAAACGGAACCAGCAAAATACACAAACAGCAATCTCCAAGACAAAATATCCCTGCAAGTTCAGTTGAGATGGTAGCATTAAAATAACATTTGTAAATCATTTCTTTCTAATAATATGTTCTGTCAATACTGATGAAATAGGTGTAGCAGCAACTGGAAACTGAAATGCTTGTTTCCCCATAGCAAAACGCTGATAAACCTGGTGACGTCAATATCACGCCCTCTAACACTGTGGAAAAAAGTGGAATGGCGCAACTACACTGATAGATGGTGTTGGTTTCATCTCAGAATTGCAAAATAAAAATAAAAATGACACTTTTCTCATTGAAAACACACAACAACAACAATGAAAAAAGTGGTTGGAAAGCATGGAAGAGACACATGAGGATGATATATGGCTTCTCCACATTTAGCAAAATTCCTGCAGTGTTGCTGGGGCTTTGACTTCTGGAGTCTTTGTGCGTTGAATGATTGGAACAATACAGCTCTCCCCCCACCAACATTGCTTTTGCTGGTTCCTTCCCATATGTTTCAATTTTAGATGGCACTGCTTTATTTTAGCATGATTTCAATTTATTAGCACATTTTTGGGGTTTTAGAAAATGGCGGATTTCCACCTGAAAATGGTGGGAGAGGCAGCGGAGGTTGACGCCATCATGAAAAGGACCCACACATGTGGAGAAACTCATGGTCATCTAAAGTACCTGTAAACTACTTCGAATAAAGAATGGTGAGCGCACAATAAAAGCCTCTTCTAGAACAGCTCATGATCTCAGGCTTTTAAGCATCCATGAAAATCTGTGTATGTGTGGAAGGGTTGTCAATTGAACATAGGCTGTACATAGATGATCAGTTGAGATGCATCATTTGCACTGTCATAACTGGGTTTCCCATTGACAATGCTCAATGCAAAATCAATCTGGCATATCTAAACAGGAGGCTGGTATGATCACGCTACCAGAGTCCATCACAGCATCTACTCAGGATTCACAGCAGCTTTCAGAATAAAAGAGAAGTGTGTGTAGGGCGGGGGGGGGGGGGGGTTCCTTCTTCTTACAATGCATATTTATAGGTTAAATAAAGAGAAGTTGTTTTGCTACTTGACTGACATGGTCGTTTCCTTTTATTAGATTGATTACCATGGGTTAGCAGGGCACAATCTTGTGTTTGCAGCCCAAATCCCATTACAGAAGTCCAATTGTCTCTCTTTGGTTACGGGACAGTTAAACATGTTGAGAGGCTTTGCAAAATAAGATTGTTTCCATTCAATTACTCTGTTCTATAGCACCATTAAAATAAATGATTACAGTCCAATCCACAAACCGGAGCAGACAGATAGTTGGATTTAAGCCAATTGAGTCTTACTGACTTAAATCAGCTTAAATTGAAGTAGGCTCATATGTTCTCTTTGTTCACAATCACACAGTTTTACGAGCAGTGACTATGAAGACCGCAAAAAAAACCAAAAAAAAACCCCCCAGAAGCCTTCCATTTTATTTGCTTCCATTTATTTCCAACCTAGAGGTGTTAAAACAGAACTTGAGTAAGTGTTCACTGGGAAAGGTTAATGTCACAAACAAGTTCTCAGCAGCACCAAAGGTGTTGTTGTTGTTGTTGATGATGATGATGATGATGATGATGTTTTCTCCCCTCTTTTTCAGAAAGAGTTAAAGGCATCCTTTCAGCTGCAGTTGCGATAGAAATAGAAGTAGTAATCAGTGAAAAATAACCCAGCATAGTTAGGATCCATTGAACAATCCGCAAGGTCCTGTTGGGACCGAGAGAAAGAGAGGGCGATTAAGGTAGAATCCAATCAGAACTAAACGTTTTAGTTCTCTGTAAGTCTTAATTCTCTTTTGAAAGACAACTTACTGGAGCAGCAACGCGAAAATGGTATGCACTGTCATGCAAGGAAGCTACGGGAAGAAGCCAGATATGCTGGAATCCCTACATAAGAAATGACAGACAGAGAGAGAGAGAGAGAGAGAGGACAAGGCAATGAAACTTGCAAGGGTGTCTGTGTTTGGCTGTGGCTAAACATTTCGGAAAGCTCCAGTATGGAGCACATGCCAAACATATGGCCATTGTGGCCAAATGCCTGTGTGACTGTACATTTCATTCAGCTCTTATTTCCCACTCACCCCTATGTAGAACTTATCCTGCTGCAGCAAAAAATATAATACACGAAGCATCCCTATGGAAGATCCTGGATATGCCTATCTGCACAAATAAGGCACCATTGAGAATAAACAAATCTACAGACATCATGAGTTAAACTGGGGCTGGTGGTGGTGGTGGTGAAGAGAATCACATGGAATTAACCCAGCTAGTTTTAGAAAGTGATGGTCAAGACTGAACATAAGATGTTGAGGGGGTAACCTGGTCCTCCACAGTTTTGTCTTTGGACGATCAAGACATCTGCTCTCTGCTGATGTAAAACAGCTCTTGTTCACCACAGACAGAACCAGCAATCTGGATCACCACGGGCATTTCCAAATGGAGGGCTTTGAGCACTAACACTCAAAAAGCATCATGTAGCAAATCCATCTTTTCTTCCTTAATGGGCTTTTCTCTTTTCTTTGTGGAAAGAAAAAAAGATGGACAATGTGCTGGGAAAACATTGGAGAGCTACAAATGGTACATGTCAACCCCCCTATTAAATTGTGGGGATGAGGCAGAGTGATTGGATGACGATGATGATGATGATGATGATGACGACAACAACAACTTATCTGGAAACACCGCAAATCTTCTCAGCATAGGTTGAATAGTGTGGAGCCTCAACTGTGGACCACCATTTTTAAGAAGCAGCCAAACACATGTCCAAAGCTTGTATGATTTGGATAAAGTAGGAACATAGATAGATACTTTATGCCAAGTCAGACAATGTTCCATCTATCTCAGCATTGTCTACTGAACAGACTGTACTCTGACTGGCAGCAGTTCTCAAAGGTCTCAAGTAGAGAAGGGTCTTCCTTGTCAACAGTCACCTCAGAACTTTGTCTAAAATGGAGATGAAGGCCACTGAACCTGTAACTTTGTGCACACAACACATATGTTCCTACTACTCAGGGCTGCCCCAAGACATTTTGCTGCCTGAGGTGAAGAACAATATGGTGCCCATCCCATTCTATATGCAAAAGCCAACTGGACTGGCTGTTGAATCTTACTTCAATAATCAAGATTGGACATCCTCCACTGTACCTGAAGGCAAAAGGCTAACTGAGGGGGTGCAAGGTAGGCTGTGTGGCCCCAAACTCTCTCCTTTGCTACCTTGCTGCTGCCTCCCAGCATCTGCCACCTGAGGCAACTGCCTCACTTTGCCTAATGGTGTGGCTGGCCCTGCTACCACTGAGCTAGGGTCCTTCCCCTAGCTATGATTTGTTCCTGCTCGGAATCTAAGTATATTCCTCAGACTTATACTTGAGTTTGAGACAGGGCTTTTTTGCCCAGGTCAGAGTGGCTAGCAACTCTCTTCCCTGCTATAAGATGGAACCGAGCATTAAAATCCAACATAAAGGTTGATTGGCAGTAGCATGACAGACGTGGAAAGCGGTTTGAATTCTGATAGTTTTAAGCACATGCACCTAACCAACTCAACCTAAGCTAAAACAGTTTGAAGTCAGTGTGGGCTGGTGGCCATGAGAATTAAGCTTGAATTCTTTGTCCTGCTTTATGAGAAAGGCATGTAACTTTTACAGGTCTTTGCCATATAATTTTTAAAATCTGACCCTCCCTAACTTTCAAAAGGCATCGCACAATTAACCACCTTGTGGCATCACTAAATTGATGACCTTTCTCCCTCACCCCCAGCCCAATCCCAGCAGCAATTTAATTTTTTTTCTGCACTTCCTTTTAGTTGTTTTTTTTTAACTGACAGATACCATAAACAAAAGCAATTCCTATGCACAAGGCAACAGAAGCATAAAAAGAACGGTGCTGAATCAAACCAAAGGCTTCTGTAGTCTCCAATGTGATGCCCCATTGGCACAAATGTGCCCACAGACACTTTTTTTCTTGCCCGCCATGCTCTCTGCCCCTCCTGATTTTCATTTTTTTTATTACATTTTTTTTAATGGGAGGTTGGCATATTGCAAAGGGAAGGGTAGCCAGCATTCTGTTCACATAGTGGCCAACCAGATGCCCAAGGGAAGACCGCAAGCAGGACATGCACCCAATAGCACCCCCCGACTCATGTTCCCCACAATTAGCATACAGTGGCAAACCAATACCTGCGTGGTTACTTGAAAGGATTCCCTCTTCCTACGAGTTTGTGGATGATCTGAGCAGGAATTTCCATACGTGGTTTTGCATTGAAATATAATTAATGGTTCTGTTGTACTTCAAGAAACAAGCATATAATGAAAAATGTCAGGTTCCATTCTACTGTGCTCTCTTTCTCTTTCTCTGTCCCTCCCTCCCTCCCTCTCTCTCTCTCTCTCTCTCTCTCCCTCTCTCTCCCTCTCTCCCTCTCCCTCTCCCTCCCTCCCTCTCTCTCGCTGTCTCTCACACACACACACACACACCATCCACATGGGGAAAATTAAGAAAAATGAACAAGACAATGAGGAGCTTATTACTGGGAGAAATAATTCCATTGAAAGGTAATACTAATTCTAACAATAATTGTGGCACTGAGAATACCATGGAGATATGGAAATGGTACCACTGAGATATGGGAATGTTATTAAATTTGAGTAGTGCAACAGTACTAGAAGAACAGGATAGAAATCTCTATATAAATAAGATTAATAACGAAATAAATATCTGGCTGGTTATATCCAGTGACTGAACTGCTTGCAGCTTGACACACCATGACATGTCAGGAAGGACTTCGCATCCATATTGCGGATCAGCTTTCGTGTGCGTTTGAATGAAGAACTATGGCACTTCAAGTGCCTTCCATTCATATTGCATGGCTCATGCAAATATTTTGCCTGCATGAAGTCTTAAATGTAAATATCAGCAGCCAAATGCAACACAAAAATTGGCTTTAAAGATGCAACTCAGTTCCATTAAAGCCACTGGAGGTTTTGATGTTAACTTGAATAGAAAGAGGATCATGCTTTCCTTCAATAGAGGAAATTAATTATTGAGTTTCTATTCCAGACTTTCTCATTCTTGCAGTATTCACCAATACAAACAATACCAAATATGTTACAAAAATTGTTTGTCTGCAGCCAAATCTGTCCTTGTACTTACTTGATTTCCAGTGAGATTTTTACATTGAGAGGTGTGTGTTTGTTAAGAGGAACAATGTAACTATAATTTCCAGACCTGAAACAATAAAAAGCGACAACAGCATTTGATACTTTGAAAATTCTAGTTTAATATAAATAAGGGTGAGGACATTTGTGAAATACATGAAAACATATCTGGCACATTTGGAAGCCAGTCAGCTATTTGAATGGGGAACAATGATGCAGTATAACCTTATCCTCCATGAATTTGTCTAATTTCCCTGTAACACATGAGTGAGCGGAAGGAATACTGGAGAGATGAGACCAGAGTGGAATGTTGGGTGGAGCTAGTGGCACTTGAAGGAAGTCAGTTCGAAGGAGGACGGGGCAGTTAATTAGAAGGTCAGGACAATATAGAGTGGAGTTAGGATGGTGAGAAAGTGAGGTGAATTAAGGGCCAGAGTTAGGGCTTTTCTCCATGAGGCATTTATCATGCACTCATCATTCCCCACTCATGGCTGTTTACAGTTCTTTACATAATGTTGTGACCCTCCAGTTTCGCTTCTGTGTCTAACCAGCACTTTCAGTTTTATTTTTTCTACAGCAGGGAAAATGTGGCATTTAAAGATGAAAGCAAAAGGAACTATGGTCTGTGTTTGTATATTTGCGGTATTCTGCTGTACCACAGTGACACCTAGAGGTTATGTAACAGAAAAACAGGAAAGGAAACAATCCTTGTGCAGAGTTTGGATCTCAATTTTGTGACAAAACCAAAAGCAGATACAGCCGATTAACAGGAGAAAAGCTCCTAGTTGAGTTAGTGAGTAAAATCAGAGCCAGGTTTTGAATGAGAAGAGAGGGAGTGAAGCTATTTAAAGCAGAGATGTAGTGTTAAGTTTTTAGAATTATTATTATTATTATTTATTCCATTATTGTTTGTTCTGAACATTGACCTGTTAAATAAATAAGGATATGCTAATACTGTGTTTATATAGTAAAGTATGCGGTTTTATTACTGAATCATTTGTACTGAGTTGTTTTTATTGCTTTAATGCCACTGTATTTTATGTTCCATGCTTTGATACTTCTGTGGAAAGTGGTATAGAAATTTTAATAGCAACAATAACAATAAATTTTTAAAAAACCTACGTTGTAGTCTGGGTGGACTTGAAGATTGGTATATCTCACCCCATATGCTAAGCATATAAAGAGGAGAGTCCTACTGCTCTATATAATCAGTAGGTGGTAGGAGCTGGTGTTTGGGGAGTCCTGGGAAAAGCCTGGACTTTGTGACCTCCAGGGGCCAGGGCCTTATAGTTTACAACACACATCCTTTAAAGCCATCCAAGTTGGTGGTTGTGATGAACAGTAGTCCAGTAGTAGGGCAATAGGAAGCTAGCCAACCATTTTACTCAGAGATACTATTGAACAATAACCTTCACTAAGCAGAATAGCGAGTCAGCCTGTTTGAATGGAGAACTATGATGAGCATTTCTCTATGCACAATAGCCAACAGACTATTATGATTTAGCTAGGATCTGAACTAAAATGCAAAACAACTGTTTGTAAAAGCTGGTCCTTCCGAAAATTACACATCCACTTGTGTAGATAAGTGTCCCAAGCATACGATGGCACTTTTTGGTTCGATGAAAATATTTACAGAAATAATTGAGGAGGAACTGGAGAGGAACTATTCTGAACTGGACATGGCATCAGGTTACCTATGGGTTAAGGTAAGTCCTAGTGACAGCACATATCCTGGTTTTCTGGAATTGCCTGGTTGTAGTAGCATTACCCTGAGCCCAACTCAACACATCATGGCTCTGTGCTGCTCCATCAAAGGATACATAACAAACTGTTTTACTCACCGGCACTGTAGGTTTTTGCTGCAATAGCGATGGTCTATTTTTTGCTGCGTCTCCAAGATCTGCATAGATCTGATTGTTGTATCAATCCCTAAAAACAGATAGGATCACTTCCTGCCCCCTATTTATTTCAAAAAGCAGAGAAGCTTGGCAGATGGACACATTTTTTAAAAAATGAAAAAAATGTATGAGAAAAGTACTACTAATGATAACAGTTGGGGAGCAATTGGTTTTCTGTGAGAATTTTGTGGGCATGGATTTTTGAAGATGATCCCTGCCATGGGCTGGAATCCTCAGGTTGCCAACTCACAAGTGCCATGGTAGAGGCAGCAGCAGGATATTCAAAATAGCTGCAACCGGAGGGCGTGGCTAGGAAGCCAATGGAGTTGGTAACGTGAACTCAGAGCTCCTCGCCAAATGATTAAAAGGAGTGCAATAAGAGCTTTATCTAGAAGAAAAAACATTCTTTAAATAAAGAAAGTTACAGATGAACTTATCAGGAAGAACGGAGAACGGGAGAAAATTGCTTCTCAAAGTGTTAAGTAAAGGAAAAAACAGCAGAGACAGAAGAAGAACGAAACACAGAAGCATCAGATAAAGAGGACAGAAAAATGGCTGTAACGAAAGAAGAGCTGATGGAACATTTCAGAGTCCTGAGACAAGATTTAAAGACATGTAAGGAGGAACTAAAGAAGGACTGGGAGGAGACGTTGGAAAATAAGTTGGAACAATTACAAGACAGAATAGAGAAAACGGAGGTGGTGGCTGCTAGCAACACAGAATGTATTCAGAAACAAGAGACCCAAATTAAGTCTCTAGAAAAGAAATTGCAGGAAAATAATCTGAAATGGGAGCAGCATATTAATCAAAGCAAACGGAATAATTTACGTGTAAGAGGACTTGAGTCAGAAGGAAAAGGTGAGATAAAAGACTTTTTACTTCAATGTCTTATAGATTGTTTTCCATCTTGTGGGATACAAGAGGAAGATATTGAAAGAACGTACAGGGTCCCAGGACCCAGGAGACAAGACACTAACTATCCAAGAGACATAATAATACAGTTTGTAAACTATGCCTCAAAGGAAAAGATTATGAAAGAAGTGAGGCAAGTCAGGGAATTAAAATATAAGGACAAAATAGTGATGTTCCTGCAAGATCTAGCCCCAGAGACTATTCAGAAGAGAAGGGATTTCAATATGTTTACTAGAATATTGAGAGAAAAACAGATAAATTATACCTGGGGATTCCCTTTCAAAATAACAGTGAATTATAATGGAAAGTACTTTACAGTATTAACAAAACCAGAGATGAAAAGACTTTTTGAAAAACTAAAGATACCAAACCCGGAGGAAGGAACTGCAGAGAGTGCGGGGGAAGGATCATCGCAGAGATCTGAAGAGGAGGAGGAGGAGGACTGGAAGCTGGCAGCTGCTAAAGTAAGAGCAAGAGATAAGGGAACAAAGAAGACGAAAACAGGACGGCCAGCAAGGGAACCAAGAATTCACACAAGAAGTAAAAATAATTAAAATGAAAGACTTTGAGACAGTAACGAGCAGAAAAGCACCCTTTGGTGAAAGAAAATAAAGCAAAAAAAAAAAAAAGGTGAGAGATTATGAGTCACGGAGCCAGCCTATGAAGAAATAGGTTGGTTAAACCCCCAAGAGAGGAAACGTAAGCAGAGGGTTTCCTCTGGGAAGTGAATAAGACTGTAATTTAAAAGAAGGGGGGAGAAAGAAAAAAAAGGGGAACACTGGAAGGGAAATTCCTGGCTCCAAGTGATTGGAGACTGAAACTTCTAGTGAAGAGTTTGGGAGGAGGGAGAAACTCGACGGAGGGGGGAGGGGGAGGGAGAAAGGGGAGGTGGTTGGGTTTTTTTTTTCCTTTCCTTTTCCCTGGCTATAGTAAATCTGAAGAACTTTAAGACTGGGTAATCAGGCTTTGTAAAATAACAGTGACACCTGGTGGAAGAAACAAGTGAATACCTGTAAACAGTCTTTAGCAGATAGAATGGTTACATGTGTATCAATTAATATCAGAGGAATGGGAGGAAAGATCAAACAATCAAGAATGTATAAATGGAAAATGGGGATGAAACCGGGAATATTATTTTTACAAGAACTTCATAAACCAAAAGCAAATTGTGGAATTTTGGCAAGTAAACAATGGGGACAGAAGTATTTGGTGCTGGGTACCAGAAGAGCAAGGGGGGGTAGGGATTCTAATAAATAAGGAAATAGATTTCCAAATAAAGAAAATACTGAAAGACAAACAGGGAAGATATATTTTGGTAGAGGGGACGTATAACAATAATCAGCAAATAACATTGGCATCAATTTATAGCCCTAACACAGATCAACTGAACTTTTTACAGAAGGTCCTAGCTAAGCTAAAAAAAAATTCAAAAGCAGAAAAGATTGTGGCAGGGGATGTAAATTGGAACCTACAGGGGGCAAGATCAGTAAACAACAAGGACAAAAGAAAAACAACAAAACAGAACAGGAGATTAAATACTTATATGGAAATAATTAAAAAATATGGAATGTTTGATATATGGACCGAGATAAACTCTAAAGATTATAGTCATACATATTATTCAGAGATGCATAAAAATTTTAGCAGGCTGGACACGATATTAACAACAGAATCCTTGATGCAAAAGGTAAAAAAGGTGGAAATTGGGCACATAAAAATAACAGATCATGCTCCCATTTTGGCGTGTGTAGAAATAGAAAAAAGAGTTAAAAGAGACTATAGATGGAGAATGAACCCCATTCTATTAAAAAAGAAAGAGGTCAAAGAAAAAATTAAAAAAGAAATAGAAAGATATTTTGAAGAAAATAAAACAGGACAAACGACAGAAAGAATTAGATGGGAAGCAGCAAAAGCAACCATAAGACGGGAATGTATAAAGCAGCTAAGTATAATTAGGAAAAGAGATAAGGAAAAGATGGAAAGGCTAGACCAAGAAATCAGCAGATTGGAGGAACTATATAAAAATACAGGAAAAATAAACGTTAGGAAGGAAATGGAAAAATTAAGGAAAGAAACGGAAGTTATGGAGGTAAATAGGGTTATGGTCAATATGCTATATGTAAATCAAAGGTATTATGAATTTACAGGAAAAAATTCAAAATTGCTAGCAAATAGAGTTCAAACGAAGAGAATAAGAAACAAAATCTGGGCATTAAACACAAAAGGAGGAGTAAAAACATATGATTCAAAAGAAATGGGAGAAATACTGCAGGAATATTTTTCAGAATTATATAAGGGGAAGGAGATAGAAGTTGATCAGATAAAGGATTATATAAAAAAAGCCAGAATACCACCATTGAAAGAAGAACAAAAACAATATTTGCAAGAGGAAATAGGAGAAAAAGAAATAGAACAGGCTATAAAAGATTTTAAAAAAAACAAAAGCCCGGGGGAGGATGGCTTCACTGGAGAATTTTATAAAACATAGAGTGACAAACTGATACCTCAGTTAAAAAGAGTATTTCGTGAAATACAAGAGGGGGGACCCCTCCCAAAAACTTGGACCCAAACTATAATAACATTAATACCAAAATTAAATAAAAACAAATGTAATCCAGAATCATACAGGCCGATATCGCTACTGAATGTAGATTACAAGATATTCACCAAAATTTGGGCTAATCGACTAAAAGAAGTAATTAATGAATCTATTGGGGCAGATCAATATGGGTTTCTAAAAAACAGGTTCATAGCAGAACCGGTGAGGAAATTATTGGGTCTGATGAAGTTGAGCAATATAAGGAAAATTCCATTGACATTATTGACTCTGGATTTGTATAAGGCATTTGATACAGTAAACCCAAAAATTATCATCAATGTACCAACAATATACAACTTGGGGAATAAATTCAAACACATAATAGATGCAATATATGTACAGACAACAGCGAAAATTAGGTACAATGGATTGGAAACGGGAAATAAAGTTAAATTCGGGAACAAGGCAGGGATGCCCATTATCACAAATATTATTTACAATGGCCATTGAATTTCTGGCAGATAGAATTAGAACAAATACAGAGATTAAAGGAATACAGGTGGGAAAAAAAGAATTTAAATTAAGCTTATATGCAGATGACATTATATTGACAATACAAAATACAAAAAAAGGAATAAAAGAAATGACAAGAGAATTGGGAGAAGTTTATCAGGTAGCGGGGGGCTCAAGGTAAACAAAAAGAAATCGGGATTGATGTGTCTAAATATAGGGCCTCAGGAACAAATAGAAATATCCAAAATGACTAGTATCCCTATAATATCCAAAGCATTTAGATATCTAGGAGTACAGATCCCAAAAAACCAGAAGAACATATTGAAATTAAATTATGGAAGAGTATGGATAAAAATTAAGAAGGATTTGGCCAGATGGGAGAAAAAGCAATTATCACTATCAGATCGAATTATGGCAGTAAAGATGATGTTGGTGCCGAAATTTACACATTTGTTCAATGTACTACCACAGGAAATTCAAAACAGTAGGTTCAAAAATTGGCAAAATAGCTTGGAAAAATTTATATTCAAAAGTAAAAAAAACACGAACAACAAAAATATTTAGATATAGGGTTACGCAAGATGGAGGATGGAGTATTCCACAATTAAAAATGTACTATGAGGCATACCAGTTAAAATATTTATTAGTAATAACAAAGGGAGAGGGTAATCTACAACGGGTAGAGATAGAAAGGGAGCTAATGGGACTTAAAAAAGAAGAAGAAATGTACAATATATTTTACAGTAAGAAAGATATTAAAAAACAAATGAATAATAAACAAAGCTCAATAAAAGGAATGATGAAAGTATGGTATCACAAAAAAGGAAAATTAATGCTGGGGATATCACCTCTAACGCCAATCTGGATGCATCCAGAATTTGATATAAATAAGAAAGCAATAACCAAAATTAAATTGAAAGAAATAGGAATGATACAAATGAAAAAAAAAATTATGAGCAACAAAATCCAATAACACAAGAAATATGGAATAGAAGAATACAAAATTTGGAAATTTCATGGATGGCATGGATGCAGATTGGCAAATTTATAAGAAACAGAAAGATAGGAAGGGAAAGTACAAGGGAATTAACAGAGTGGGAAAAATATGTAGATAAATACAGAGTAGGGGATAAAGGAATGATAACACAAATATATAGGATCTTGATAAGACAAGAGACTGGAGG
This sequence comes from Anniella stebbinsi, assembly GCA_029215795.1. Classification (NCBI taxonomy): domain Eukaryota; kingdom Metazoa; phylum Chordata; class Lepidosauria; order Squamata; family Anniellidae; genus Anniella; species Anniella stebbinsi. Next base: position 57,322,922 of record JARDYH010000003.1, read on the forward strand.
AAAGCAGATAGTAAGGCAGGTATGGGAAGGAGATTTGGAAGAGGGAATAGAAGATAAGGAATGGGGAGATATATTGGAGAAATTCCCCTTCCAAACAACCTCAACAAGGATAAGGGAAGGTGCTTTAAAAATAGCAAAAAAATGGTACATGACACCTGTGAAGATGGCAAAAATAAACAGAAATCTGACATCAATGTGCTGGAGAGGATGCAAAGAAAAGGGGACCCAAATACATATGTGGTGGGAATGTAAAAGGGTTAAGAAATTTTGGAAAAAGGTATTTAAAAAAATAGAGGAAGCTACAGATCAGGAGATAAAAATAAAGCCAGAGCTAGCTCTACTGAATATGTATATTAAAGAAAATAGAGGGTTAGAAGATAAAATTTTAATTGGGTTCATGTTGACAGCAGCAAGACATCTGATAGCATCCAAATGGAAGATAGCTAGGATGTTGACAATTAAAATGTGGGGAAAAAAATTATGGAACATTGCAATAAATGAAAAATTGACACAGAAACTCAGAGTTTATGGGGGGGGGGGAGAAAACAGATACCTTCAGAATGGACTGGAAAGTAGAGTATATGAAAAAAGAACCAAATAGGGAAAATATGGTGGAAGCATATACAAAGTTATGGGACTTATGAAAATAAAAGAAAGAAAAAAAGAAGAGAGAAAGAAGGAAAAAAATAAAATAAAATAAGAGACAAACCAGAAGAAAAACAGCAGGGGGGGGATGAGGGGGAAGGGGGGGAAATTATATTTGATATTGGTGGTTATTATTAAAATGATTTATATGTCGTTGGATAAGAAAATGTAATAAAGAAGTATTTTTTAAAAAAGCTGCAACCTTGTCTAAAATATCTTCTCACAAATCTTCTCAATTGATTCTCAACTTTACATTGAAATGGTGCAGCATGGAGCTCCCCGGTACCAGTGCCACTATGTTTCTATGCAGACAGCAGCTGCCCACAAAGAAACTGCTAGAATTTAGTTGTTTATCCCAGGCCTTTAAAACCAAGACCGCATAGCTTCAATAGCACTATGATGCCCTAGTTTTGGAGCCACGATGTGCACCTAAAATAGTGGCACATGGAAAAGATGTTCAGGTACATCCCAGCTGGAGGCAGACAGGGTCAGCAGTGGATAACAGGAAACAGAAGAAAAGGTACAGCAAAGCAAGTGGTATAGCGGCTAAAGTGTTGGGCTGGGAGGCAGGAGATTGGAGTCTGAGTTCCTACTTGACCATAGAAGTTCACTAGGTGACTTTGGGCCAGTCACTGACTCTCAGCCTAACTTACCTCACAGGGTTGTTGTGAGGATAAAAGGCAGCAGGTTTGTGTGTACACCACCTTGGGCTCCTTGGAGGAAAGGCGGTATATATATAAAAAATAAATAATTTACAGAGCAAGTCAAATATATTTTCTTGAAATTATTGTTACAAGGAAGTTATAATGGACCCCACATATATTTAACAGTTGCACAAACATTCCTAGCAACAAGGTATGTATGCACAACTTCCCTAAACCAGATCAACAGACATTTTAAAGCAGAGATAGGCAACCAGTGGCCCCCCACAGCCCAATTTCAACAGCCCTCTTGCAAGGTATTACTTCATATCTGCCTCTTTGACAGCCCTTTGGTGGGGATGAAAAGGGGAAGAGAGCGGGGGGGGGGGGGAAGTGTTGGCAAGAAAGAGAAAAGGGAGGTGGCAGAAAATGAGAGAGAGAGAGAGAGAGAGAGAGAGAAAAGGAGTGGCCCCACCCATTGAAGGATTTAATTTTAAAGCAGATAAAACTCACAGTCATTTCCAAGGTCAGGCTTCTGGATCCACTTTTGTTCTGTCCTTTTGTTTCCTGGGGGAAGAATAGCCATTTCTCACCTTGTATTGGGGCTTTACAAATTGACATGATTATATGATAATTTTTTTAAAAAAACCCTACACACAGGAAAATGAGCTCCAATATGGCTTCTCCCAGAATGCCAATCGAGTACAGGTGTGAAAGACATTTGCGGAGAAATACTCCAATCGTGATAGTTTTATTGAAAAGTACTTTTCACACCTTGAAGGACTTGGCCAGTTTTTTAGGAGCTGATCCCTTTAAAATATGCAACATTACATTGAGGGTTGGAAAATTCCATCTTTAGGTGTTTTCAAGTAAAAGCAAGATAAGCCACCAATTTTCTGGTAGGCTATCCTATCTTAGGGTGCTTCTAAATGTAGGGCTCCTGACATTACCAAAGGGAAGGTATTATGCAGGGTTACTGTCCTTCAGTGGAGGCTGATGGCTCCGATGTCACTGGGCCGATGAATCCGCTCCAGGTTTCCATCAGATCCAGTCAGAACTCTGAAGGAGCTATCCAAGGTGTACAGCACCTTGGACAGCTCCTTTAGAGTTCTGACTGAAACCCGGAGTGGATTTATTGCTTCACTGACGTCGGAGCCACCAGCCTCCACTGCCCTCCATAACAGATTTTCTGCAATAAGAAAAAGATGGAACAAATAGTGGGAAAACACGGTTACAAGAGGAAGATGGCATCATCTGGACCCCCCTCTGAAATTCTGTGAATGAGTCAGGGTGATGGCGTGGTAAAAGCCTTATCTGAAAGCACCTTTAGAATAGTGGATTTTCAACTCTTGGTCAGTTTACTTTATCTTTTAAAGCTATTTTTCTCCACATTATCATCATTAAGCATGTTCAGGAATACAACTACATGGAGCTTTCTTCACAATTATAGTGACTCTTAAGACTTAAAAAAACCCTGTGCCACAATTTCAGAAACACTACTGAAGGTGTTCATCCTTCTCTTCAGCAGTAGCAACACAGCGGCCACTCATAATTTAACTCACTCTCTTCCTTTGCCTTCATCTGCAGGTAACTTTGATTTTTTCCTACTGTCCGATGAACTGGACAGCAGTAAGTTCTGCGACATGGTAAAATGCCACAAAAATTCACTTCAGGAGTGATGTCAGTTGGTTCTGGGTTTGAAGACACTGTACTGTATCTTGTCACTACAACACAAGAATTCTAACAGTTAACACTCAAAAACATCTGTTCAACAAAACCATATTCTGTGTCAAGATATTCTAATTTTACAACTTGAATAACTATATCACCCCCCCCCCCATACACACACACACACACACACACACACACACACACACAGAGCTTATGCACCAATCAGCCTGATGAAGAGTTCTGGAGAACTCAAAAGCATGCATATTTTTGTGGAATTTTGGTTGGTCCTAATAAAGACATTGCCCAACTGTGAATTTTAGATTTTTTCCCCGCATTGATTAGCAAAGCTATCTTTGCTCCTCCTCCTCCTCCTCCAAATTCCTCATGTTTTTATAGATTTGCTTTTAAAAAATAATTTATTCTGCTTCTGGTTTCCACAGAGAGGAGCAATGCACTATGCAAGTGTTGAAGACCCGCACCCTAACAGCTAGGAGTTCTATCCCACGCTTTGAGCTTCTGAACTTTTACGTAGCATTGCCCATCGGTGCTTCCAGAAGGAGGAATCCTAGTGCTAAAGGTTGGAAGGCACCATGCAGCTATTCCATCTTTTCTTCCTTAACAGATTTGCTGCAGTATGAAAAAAAGGAAGCAGTGGGAAAACATGGGAGGATTACAAGTGTATGACTACAGCATCCTGACCCTCCATAAAATTATGAGAATGAGGCAAGACAGTTGCACAATAAAAGACTCACCTGGAAGCACCCCATATGGTGTTAAGTGAATATTTTCAGCCATAAGGACTAGAAACATGAGCTTTTAAAAAGACCCCCCCCCAAAAAAAAAATGAAAGCTAAGATTTTGAGGGTGTAGAATTCTGGGCCAGATCCCAAATTCCATGTTTGCATGGTACACTTTTAGATTTACCAATAATACTTTCTATCTCTATTGATATTTTTCAGCCTCAGGTAACAGCTTACATCACAATACCTGTCAGAGTGGTGGATGGAGGGAGTGTTATCGGACTTGTTGAATTGCTGGGGAAAAGGTGATAAAATAAGGTTAGCAATTAAAACGTGGACATTACTCCAATGCAATGTAAGCATGGATATATAAGCCAGGGGTGCACAGCTTCTTTAGGCTTAAAAGCTGGATTCCATTTCAAAGAAAGAGATGAGGGCCACATTCCATTGCTGGGTGGGGTCAATGGCAAAAGGGGTGTGGCCAACCCTCATCCCCCAGAAATACCACCATATTTTAACTTAAAGTTCTCACTGCCAGTAACTAAGCCTTAGGAGAGACATTTCAACCTTTTAGAATGGGAAAAACCTGTAAAGCTGGGAAATCACCAAATGATTGGTGGTTGAGGAAAGGGAGTGGGGCTAGGGGAAGGAGGTGTGGCTCCAGGTCTGAGGTTCTATACCCTTGATATAAGCATATTCAGCAGCTGCCCAAGAATGGAATTGCATCCTCGTGGAAGCTTTGCCAATCCTCCTACTGCCGGACTGACATGTTCCAACTTTACATTCAACACTTATATGCCCAAAGCATTTCGAATAGCAAGGAATTAAAGTCCAAACGAGGAATAGATCAATTACTTGCCTGTGTTCAGAAAGGATCACGTCATCTTCTAGTATGCTAAGTACATAAAGGGTGGCTATGGTCACAGCACTGGAATGAGATGTTCATTACATAGATCAATATCTCTCATCGTATACAAAGACAATAAAGAAGAAACAGAAAGGCTCCCACTTAAAGTGGTGCAGACCTTGGCCTTCATGGTCATCTGGATGCAGGGTAGGGGGGAACATTCAGACAACCTTGTATATTACTTCAGTTGTGAAACACACAACTAATGTTTCTCTTCTCCCGGCACCCACCCACCATTCCTTGTTTTACGACTGCTTCCACATTCCTCATAGGTTAGAATGTTTGTTGACTCTGAGAAGAAGAAGAAGAAGAAGAAGAAGAAGAAGAAGAAGAAGAAGAAGAAGAAGAAGAAGAAGAAGAAGAAGTGCAGTTTTCATTTTAGGCTCACTTAAGTCATAGTGACTTCATGGAGTTTGTTTCTGCTGCTCTCAGGAGGGGGATCATTTGGGGTGTCCCTAAGCTATGGGTACCTAGGGGCACCACTGCCCACTTATGTATGTATGTATGTATGTATGTATTTTTCCACATTTTAATATCGCTTTGATACCATCACATTTTTAGGGTGGGGAAAACCTCTTTGTCAGAAAGCATCTTTAAGGCCCCATCCATATGTGTTCTTTTGAGGCACCTCTAAGACCCATGCTGACCTGATTCTGATGACCCTTGTAGCACAAGGGAATATGTGAACACAAATAGTCATCTCCATACTTCCGAAAAACACACACACCATAAGAACATAAAAAGAGTCAGGCTGGATCAGCCCAAAGGTCTACCTAGGCCAGCATCCTGTTTCCCCACAATGGCCAACCAGATGTCTTCAAGAGGTCCAACAGAAAGATATGAAGGCAATAGTCCCCCTCTCTCTCGCTCACTGTGAAATACTACAGAAATCAGAATAACTTAGCCACACAGGACTACATGCTAAAGCTCCAAACCAGAAAAACAGGAGTAGGGATGTCGGAGAAATCTACAGTGGAGCCAAATGAGTTCAGATTTTTATGACGCTGACTCATGGATTCCACAAGGTGGATTCCACAGACTTGCGGAACATTTTTTTAACCTTCAGGAATTTTGTGCAAATTTCGGTGTAGAAAAATACATCAAACAACAACAACAAAAACCCTATCCAAAGATGCACATTTCTCCCATAGCCTAAAGAATCATAATACACTTTTTGGGAGAGGGGTGGGTTGTGCATTTTTGCATGTGTGAATTTGAGCAAATTTGGAAACAAAAAACTTTGATTCCATAGATGGGCAGACAATTGGAGAGAAACATGCCTAACAAACCATGAAACATAGGCAGAATGGATTTTACACAAACCTTACATCCCTACCCTGGAGCATGGGAAGCTCTTACACAGGATGATGCCCTTGTCTTCAAATATCTCATTCCTGTTGTTAAAAGGGTCTTAACGGTCCTCAGTTATCATTCATTTGTCTAAACCAGTCTTCACAATTAGGATCAGAGAAAGTATGGTTGTTTGTTTGTTTTTACAAATTAGTTGGAGTAACAAAATGTATATAAATAGAAATTATATTTTCTCCCATATAAGTGATAATCATGTTTGAGTTTTTTAGAGTTTTATATGAAGATGGCAATAGGATGGGGGCAATCAGCACCATCTACTTCAGCCTTCCCCAACCTGGCACCATCAAGATGTTTTGGACTACAACTTCCATCAGCCCCAGCCACCATGGCTAATAGTCATGGGTGGTGGAAGTTGTAGCCCAAAACATCTGGAAGTCCCCTGGTTGGGGAAGGCTGATCTGGTTAATAAGTTTGTCTTACCAGAGTGCCATAACAGCAACCAAACCAAATACAGTGATCTTGAAAATCCTGAAGTTGGTCCATGACTGTTCCTTTGCTGGAAAACACGTCTAAGGGAAAAAGAATGTAGGCTCAGTCCAGAGACGACTGCATGAAACAGGAACCATACATCTTGAATACCACACACAATACCTTTATGGAAATACACCACCTTGTGTCTACTTAGAGGGGTAGTGAGTGGGCCTTCCCTCACTGGAGGTCTTCAGACAGAAGATAGACATTCATCCTGCATCGATCAGGAGGTTGGACTGGATGGCCTAAAGGGTCCTCCTCCAGCTCAATGATCAATGCTAAGGTGCCTATTTAATTCCTGCATTAAGATGTCTATAGCCTGTCTGAAAGGGCAGACACTAGCTACATGGCAATGCCACTATTGATCTGGGAAAATGTAACATGGAGGAAGTTATTGCATTTTCCCAGGATCAAGATATTGTAGATCCAATCTGCATAGGATTGTTCTGTTGCCTATCTACCATAGGATCCGATAGAGCAGGGACAGGAAATGTGTGCCCCCCACAAGTGTTGTTGGACTTCAGCTCCCATAATCTCTTACCTTTGGCTGTGCTGGCTGGGGCTGATGGGAGTTGCAGTCCAACATCTGGAAAGTCACATGTCCCCCACCCCTCCATGCATGTGAGTAGTGATCCATGTACACAGTGTTTCTAACATGCATGGACGAGTTCTCCTGGATCAAGGTGCCTGGTTTTTTGGAGAAGAGACGCATCTCTTTCATTAGGCTTTGTCTTCATCTGCAGCATGTGACTTAGCTCACTTGCTCAAGAAACTCACAGTAGAATCCTATACATGTCTATTCAGAAGTCCCATCGTTTTCATTGTGTATAGGATTGCAACCTTTAAATATATTACTAGCTTATTCCTTAAATCAGACTAATTTGATTGGCATAGGACACCTTTCTTGCTCTTCCTCTTCCTCTGTAGCACCATATATTCTCATGTGTTGCATGCAAGTTTATACCTAACCTCAAGGTGAGTTTCAGACATACCTACTTTCCAGTTTAGCAGAGCAATCATCTGAATCCCCAGATCTGCTGGCTGGCAGAGGTTAGGATAGGGCGGATCTCCCCTCCCACATACCCTCATTGGCTCTGCCAATATGGGTATGTCCACCCAGAGGCCCAATTCTGCCAGTGGAAAGCTCCACGGTAAAAACAGTAGGCCTGAAATGGGACATGGTGGGGGCTGGATCCAAAGGATGCAGGATCGGGGTTCTTGAACTACACCAGCCTAGAGCTAGGGTACTCAGTATCTCTCCCCATTGGTTTCAATGGGGGAGGAATTTTTTTTAAAAAAATGGAAGCTGACTGCTGGGTGTGGGGGGGAGTGCATCTGCCTTCCCCTCAAACTCCTGCCCTGTCTGGTGTGAGAGACAGGGGCTTTGGAAGTGGTGGTCGGGCATCCACCCTTTCACTTCCTCACAATCACTTAAGATTGCACTGTAAGATACGGTCATCTTTTCCTCAAAAACTGCACAGTCTTTCTATCTCAGCCTCAGAGAGTCGTTCACAAACTGTGCTCTTAATTTCACTCACCTTGCTGGGTTTTATGGGAACTGATTTTCGTGATGGTAAACAAGCTTGGCTAAAATTCCTGAAATATAAAAAGAAATGTGCTACTTTGCTAATTCATTGTCATAGGAAGTAACTTTTTTTTTAAGGTAACTGTTAGAGGGGAAATTGGCAGGGGTGAAAGTTTACAGGAAGTTTAATTTTCAGCAGGGGGAGTCTATCGTCAGCTTGATCAGATGAATGTTTTAAAAATTGTTTAGAATTATGAAACCCTATTACTTCCACAGAAGCTGCAATGGACATTTGGAGTACAATCCATTTCCTTGAAAACATTTGTGGATCGGGTCAGAACACTGGAATCCTCCAGAAATTATGAGTAGTGGACTTCCGTTGTGACCATGGAGTTACTTATTTAAAATTGTGGTTACACAATTTGCAGCTATAAAAAAATTGTGATGATGTTAATGATGATGTTCCTGAACTTGCTGCCAGAGTAATTTAGCTCTACCTTTAAGCACTCAAGCTGATGTTGAATGACTGGTGTCAAACTACGTGCCATGAAAACTGGTGGCTCCGATGTCAGTGGGGCAGCAAATCCTCTCCAGGTTTTTGTCAGAACCCGACAGAACTCTAAAGGAGCTATTCAAGGTATCTAGCACCTTTGGTAGCTCCTTTAGAATTCTGACTAATTCTGAGTGAAGCCTAGAGAAGATTCACTGCCTCACTGACATCGGAGCCACCAGCTTCCACTGACTGCGTGCTCTGAGGAGAAAACTGATACCTCATTGGGTTCTTTTCACTAGTTGTTGTTGATTTCAAGCTGCTGATCCGTTTCAGTCTGGCTAGTTTCTGATTCCATGTTTCCAGCTCTTCTATCCTAACTTCAAGATTGTTCGTTAATTTGCAGAGCTGCTTAACGGCACCTATGTTCTCCATAAAAATTTGATCCTAGACAACAACGCAGAAACAAAGAATTCCATCCATCAATAATGTGTAAAAACAGACAACATCCACTGATTTTTTGGGGGGGTGGGGGAGACCTCAGAGGATTATGAGCATCCTAGAGTGATTGCTGAATTTATGTTTATGTGCTGATTAGCATTTTTCTGTTTAAATCTGAGACACTCTTCCCCTCCCAATTCCATATTATCTAGTGGAGGTTGGTGGCTCTGGTGTCAGTGGGGTGCTGAACCCACTCTGGGTTTCACTCAGAACCAGTCAAAACACTAAAGGAGCGATCCAAGGTGCAGAAACATCTTGGATAGCTCCTTTAGAATTCTGACTGGTTCTGCCTGAAACCCAGAGCAGATTCACCACCCCATTCACACTAGAGCCACCGGCCTCCACTGATATCATCAGCTGGTTTTGAGACCCTTGTCAGTTTCAAAAGTGTTGAGTCACACAGCATAGGCATCTGCTGTTCCAGCATTAAGCTCCTTCGACCACATGGATCATATTACTGGTGCAGATGTTTGGATACCAGCCTCAATTCCACCCAGACGTTCCTCAATTCCACCCTGAAGAGAGATCAAGCATATGTCATACCAACACAAGTTAATTCAAAATAGAGAGAAAGCCATTTGGGGACCATAAAATCCTCTTCATAAGTGCTTGGCCAGGTTTTAAAAAACCGTATGTTCCATCTGCAGTCATTTGCCAGTGAACACTTGTGCAAGAAAGGCAGCGACTAACGAGAGTACATCATGCACTACCACGCTAAAGCATTTGTGTTGAATTAATCTTGTGCCTAAACACTAAATATATCACAGCAGGCATCTGAGGTTTTTAAATGTTTCCCCCCACAGACTGTTTCCAGTAGACAGATCCAGAAATCCCCAGCAAGCTGTATGTTCTGAAGATATCAGATGGTGTGAAGAGGCTCAGCTGATCCATTTATCTTGCAACTCCAAAACAACTACCCAAGGGAGAGAAAGGCAGAGGAAAAAAGAGAGCTCCTTATGCTATTTTTGAAATGGGAGCTAGGGAAGCCTTTTCACTGAGTGTAATGGCACTGAATTGACCAAGGGTGGGCACAACCTATTTCAGGATCTACTGGTAGATCTCTGGGTCATTTGCAGTCAATTAGCAAATGGATCTGACTCCCCAACAGTATCTTCTTCCCCTTCTAAATTAGGCTGCTGCATTGGAAGAAAAGAAGGTGGGGAGGGAACCAGAAGTGGATTTTTGTGCAAGATAATGTGAGCTCAGTTCTTGTACTGAAAACAAATTCCTGGGCTGAGCCTGTGTTTGGAGAAAACCTTGTTTCTTAATTCTGTGATGCTCCCCCACTTCCAAGCCACCAATTGTAGTATTTTTAAAAACACAATCCCACAAGCCTGATGTCTGCCCCCTGGAATAGTCTTGTACCAGTCCCAGATCTTCTTGCATATCTCCTATGAGGGCCTAAATACATGTTACTTTCAATGTGCTGATTTTGATCATGACCACACTGGACAGGGAAAGGAGGTTTAGCCTTCCCTCCCTGCCACAATCCCCAGCCTGGCAAATGGTGATAGGGTGTTTAAAACACACACACGCCTCCCATTGGCTTTCCTTGTTTCTTACTTATGATGAGCTGGATGAATTCATGTAAATACAGAAAAATGATTAACATCTGCATTGAGTGTATATGGTGGGAAGTGGAACTTATGGAGAAGTGACCATGATCTTTTCTACAGAAGGCATTTATAGTCCACTCTTCTTTCCCTAGTCATGGTTATTTATGGGTTCTGTAGATGACAACATGACCCTCCAGTTTAACTTCCGTGTCTAACCAGCAGTTTCAGAAAGTTTTTTTCCCCAGTGAAGAAAATGCTACATTTAATTGTGAAAGCTAAAGGAAGTGTGATTTCCTATTGTGTATTTGCTTTATTCCACTATACCACAGTGCCACCTCAAGGTTATGTAGTGGAAAGGCAGGAAAGGAAATGCTCTTCATGTCATACACCAATCTCAATTCTGTGATGAATCTGAAAATTCTGCTATATAACCTCTAGGTGGCACTTTGGTACAGAGGAATATTGCAAATACACAAGAAGAAATTGCACTTTCTTTCACTTCCACATTTAAATGCTGTATTTTTGCTGCTCCAAAAAAACTCATTGAAAGTGCTGATTACATACAGAGCAAAACTGGAGGGTTACAACATCTAAAGAACTTGTTAGCAACCGTGAGTAGGGATTGTCGAGTGCACAATACATGCCTCATGTAGAAAAGCTCTAAAATTAGCTTTAGCTGATTAATTATCTCTTATTTCCATATGGAAGTGAAGCCATTTGTATAGTGGGGGGGGGGGATACGCAGAGGCCCCCATAACACCATTCTATTTATAATGCTGCATTTTAACCGAACTGTGTTCCCATACTAATGTGTAACCTGAAAAGTGGCTTTTAGCCTTTGAATAAAGCAGTTATTGTTCCATATGTTTTTAAGCTGCTGCAGTATGTTTAAGCCATACAGAAACACCATTGTAAATGCTGCACAGAGATGTTCTGTCTGAATGATGCCCATATTGTATCGCCCCATGACACATGTTTATGCCATAAACAAATCTACACAGTGTGGTAAGCCCACACAATTAACAAATGCAATACATTCCCCAATTAGTTTACTAAAGTCTCTTCAAAACACTCATGTGCTTAGAGCCATGAAACTCATTACACGGTCTCTAGTCCCATGTATAAGTGCTATGGTTCTGCTGCCTTTCCCAAATGAGCTTCAAATCATGCCCAAATCCTCATGAAAAGAACATTTGCATGAGGAGAGGAAGGAAGACTGGAGGTTTATTTAGTCACAAGGTCCCACAAAGTCTCAGAGCTCGCTACCAACAAAGTGTGCCTGTTCAAATCCTTTGAATGCACGTACATTGATCCTGAACTGTCAAATTGTACAAAACAATGAGCCTATCCACATTGCCCTTAAAATGACTTATATTCTGTTTAAAAACCTGGTTTTTAAGTCATTTCATTACGTGGTAGGACACACTGAGCAGTACTTACTTTTCATAGGCCTCCTCCACACGAGACGTTTAATGAGCCTTGAAGGCTCATTAAAAAAATTACCTCCACAAGCACGGAGCGCAAAACGGGCGTACAGGCGCGTTATCTCCCCGATAATGCGCATTTTCGAACGCGCGTTAAATAGCGACTTTTATTTTGCTCCGGCCGTTAAAGCGCATTTTCGCGGTGTGAACAAGCGATTACGCGCATTAACTGCTTGTAAAGCGCTTTTTGGACATGAATTAATGCGCTTCGCCGCCTCTCGCCGCCTCCGGTGCAGAGGGATTAGGAGTAAAAGCGCCTCCGCGATAATGCGCATAATCGCGGAACCGGGCGCAAAAGCGCATCCTTGTGGAGGGGGCCATAGTGACTGCTTCCTCCATCCTCAAAGTGTTCTCTGGTGTATTACAGGGTTAATTCCTTGAGTCTTCTTGTTTCATTTTTGTTTAGCAGGCTGCTTGACCTGCCCACTTCTGTCTCCATAACTCAAGCAGCCTGCAAAACAAAAACTAAAGAAGAAGAGTCCAGGAATTAACCCTGTAATACACCATTGAACACTTTGAGGACGGAGGAAGTGGTCACTATGAAACGTAACTACTGTTCAGTGTGTCCTACCACATAATGAAATGACTTAAAAAACCACATTTTAAACAGAATATAAGTCATTTTAAGGGCAGTGTGGATAGGCTCAATGTATGCTTAGCTTCTCCCTCTTTGCAAAACCCCCTTTATTCCATCACTGCCAAGGGATAAGAGACGCCCAAATCCACCTATGAGCAACCTAAAGGAGGTCACCTTTTAACATAAGGATAAGCATCAATGAAAGGCCTAGCATTTAATTAAAGTGTGCCCTTGATCCAAAGGCCAATCAACCATTCCATACAAATGGTGCAGGCTCTGGATCTTGGCAGGCTCGTGGAAGGAAAGATCTTTTTCTTTCCTTTTTGCCAAGCAGCCTGCTCCTGTTGTAATCATGAAGAAGGCAAACGATGCATGCTACTTGACTTATGTCTGTCCCTATTGACTACGTAGAGTGCCAGGCGCCCAGTCCAGGTTGACCCAACTTGTTTTATTCTCACAACAACCCAGTGAGTCAGGTTAGGCCATGTGTATGTGAAAGAGAGGTGGGGAGGGAGGGAGGAGAGAGAGACTGCCAGAGGTCACCCTGTTCGTTTCATGGCTGAGCGGAGATTTGAACTTGAGGAGTTGAACTCTAACCACCATACCTGCCCCCCATCCTGAGAATCATATAAACCTTCAAGGACATATTAGCCCCAATACTACTATAGGTGGCAAGAGAGACAATCAGAAATAAATGTCTTCCAACCAACACCAGAGAATCCACAATCCTGTTCAAGCTATAAGTCCATCTCTCTCATAAATGAAGATGTCAAGATTCAGATGGGCATTTATGAATCACCAAAAAAAGGAGGAAACACATCACCCAAATGGTGGTTCCACATGGACCTATGGCATAAGTGGAGTCCACCTGGAGAAGAATCTTCAGTGTAGTGGCCCCCTTTCTATGGAACTCCCTGCCTCTGGAAGTCAGGCAGGCACCCACACTATCATGTTTCCAACACTTCTTAAAAACAGCTTTATTCCAGGAAGCTTTTCAGACTGTTTTTTAAAATAACAGCTTTAAATATGGTGTTTTATTTCTTGATCTTTTGTTGTTCACCGCTCTAGAATCATTTTAAATGTGGAGCAATACATAAATGCTGTTAATAAAATAAAATAAATAAAATAGATGACAAAAGGGTACAGCGATTTGTATAAAAATACATACGCTAACATATGTGTAGATGCAAATTTAGAAATGATTATTACAATTTAAATCTAAATATAGGGCATGTCATCATAGTGAAGAAGATTGTGACCTGGAGAGTGGGTGCCCCCCTTCCGCTCAGCCTGCTTCCCAGGTGCTCACTGTTGATGGGCAACCATTTTGATGGTTATTTATCTTTAAACCGGAACTGGACAGTGCTTAAAATAGAGGCTAGTCCTCTGTAAAAGAGGACATATGGCCAACCTTGCCCCATTGGCACTTAATTTTTATCACTACTTTAACACACAAAACAATCAAAGACCAGAACTTTGCTTCTCTTCAAAGTGAATACAAAACGTTTATGTCTAATCATAACTGAAAAAAATCACTTCTCAAATTAAACAAAATACTTTTAAATAAGACAAATTTTTAAAAAACTTGCTTTTAGCGCTGTAGAAAAAACTGTTTTGAAAAACAAATCAAGGTACCTTATCAACCAAAAGGAAACTATCAACCTTTTCTCCATTTTCACATATAAAGTCTCCGGTGGTTCTTACTGCTCTTGGTAGAAGTTTCTGAACTTCCTGCGCGATTACTCCTGCTTACAAAAAAAAACCCAAAACAAAACAAGGAAATGCATGAAATCAACAGCAGCACAAACCCAATGAAGATGGGCACAAAGAATCACAGCAGAAATACCCATAAACTTCAGTATTCTGTGTTTCTTGGATTGATTAAAATCTGCAAGTATTATTTTATTCTTCAACCCTGTAAATTCTCTTTAGCATACATATACTAATAGTTTGTAGGTAGTCATTGATGCGGTGCCTAACTTTATGCAGCCAAAATGGTATCATCCACGCCCAGGACAGAGGTATCAGCAGGCTTGAGGAACCCCAAGGTTTGCATATATAGAAGAAAAACCTTTAGAGAGAAAAAAAACTTTAAAGGGGGGGAGCTCAAAACAGCCCAATGACAACTGACCCTACCCTCCACACTGCAACATTTTATTACAGTCTCTACTCGTACAGGAAAAATGTTTAGGGGGGGGGGAATGTAAGGTGTTTGTGGGGAGGAGGGAAAAGCCCAAAACAGCTCAATGACAATTGAACCTGCACTCCACACTGCAACATTTTGTTACAGTCTCTTCTTGCCTATGTATGATCCTTGCATGTAGCCTCGTGGACTCTTCCATCCCAGACTTTTGTCCATCTTGCATGCAATGTACCTAATTCTTCCACAGATGGCCTGGGTGCTCTACCACCTAAGCTGAGGTTGGTAGCTATCAGTGGATGGGCCTTCATAGTGGTGGCACAGCGACTATAGAACTTTCTCCCCAGGCGTAATCCTTTTTATTTCCCCAAGGTTTTTAGGTAGAATTTTAATCTTGCTTGATGTTTTCTGATACTTTTAAGAACTCGTGGTCTTTTAGCTTGCTGTGCTTGATTTGTATTTACATGTCAATTGTTCTGTTCCCTCTTGTAAGCTGCTCTGGGGATATGACTGAACTGTGGCATGAAATGCCTATAATGAATTTAATCATTCTCTGTACATTTGAAAGGAAAGGGCAATGTCAGAGTGTGGCAATGGAAGAAGAGGCCAGGGCATATTCAAGGTCAACATGCCTGAAAAACCGGAGCAGCAGACAAGCTGAGCAAATACCTGTTTCATGGACCTGGTTAATTCCCATAACAGATGCAAATTCAGGCTTGTAGTCGAATTCCACCAGCCGCATCTGCGATATTCTTCTCAGCTGCTCATGCGTATCAGCCTAATTGACCAAAGACAAGGCTTTGCAAGTTAAAATTAGTGCTATGCCGAATCCTGTCCCCTATTTCGGGAACTTTTTTTTCTCTCTGCAAAAAAGACGCTGGTTTTTCTGCCTGTTTTAAAGACAGGAGGAGAATTTTGGAATATTTTTCTCCTTGGGGAAGGGGGCAGCACTTCCACATACCTTTTAAAAGTGCTGTTTGTTTAGATGTCTTTTATTTATTTATTTATTTCAAAAAAAAAAAAAACCCCACCCCCAGCACTTGGGGCCCAGCAGTTCTTCATGAATGCCTATTGGAGACCATGTGACCTCCATGTCTCCAATAGGCATTCAGGAAGAACTACAGGGTCCTGCAAGTGCCAGAGGTGTTTTCTAAAAACTTCAGCTCACACAGGGCAGGGGACATACCCTTTGTGCCCATGTCCCCCTACCTACTGCATCCATATGTGCCAAATTGCAGACCAGCCTTCCCTAAACCGGTACCCTCCAGATGGCTGGCTGGGGATGATGGGAGTTGAAGTCCAACACATCTGGAGAGCCCCAGGTTGAGGAAGGCTGTCTGATACTGTTTCAGAGGGGTGGGGGCACCCCAACCCTCAGTAGAAGCTTTTCTGGGAGCAATGGGAGCTGCAATGGGTAGGGTGGATCTGTGAAAATTGGGTGCCCTAGTTTGGGTGAGCAGAAGTGCTTTCCGCCAGTGTAAACCCACCACTGGGCACAATACAGAAATGGGACTTTATGAGCAGTCAGAATAGGTTCTTGACCCACTGAACTGGTTCACACATAATGACAGCCCACTGCAGTGCCTGCAGGTGCCTGGCCTTCTGTGTCATGCAAACCTAGGAGGCTAGACAACCATCAAGCAATCCATGGCTTGTTTTAGGGTTATTTGAGGGTTGTCTAACTTTCAAAAATGATGTTCATTTAGGGATTTTTGTACCATCTTCTAGGGGCAAAGGCCCTCTCAAGGCGGTGCACAAATACAATCATGAAACAATTTGAAGTAGAGCAATTACGCTAAAAGTCATCTCCCAAATTCTACTACAATACAAAGTAAAAACAGCAGCACGTGAAAGTACAGATCAACCCCCTTATTAAATTAAAAGCAAATTGGAACAATCTGCTCTTTAAGACCCGTTTATCAGACTATCAAATCGAGAGCCAGATGCTGCAGTCTGTGATGATCTTCGTTTAGCAATGGACAAAGGCCATCTGTCTATCTTACTGTTATTGGATCTCTCAGCAACCTTCAACAAAGTGGACCATGAATTGTTGATTAGACGATTGAGGACCCAGGTGGGACTGGAGGGTCTGGCTCTTGCCTGGTTCCAGTCCTACCTGGATGGAAGGGCTCAGTTGGTTACCATGGGCACTTCTTCATCTGCCCCCACAGCCCTTCCCTGTGGAGTTTCACAGGGTTCTATCCTCTCACCTTTCATGTTCAATATGTATGTGAGGCTGCTGGCAGAGTTAATTAAAGCCCACCGGCTGAGGTACCATGTGTATGCCGATGATACCCAGCTTTACATCTCGGTAGGCTCAGACCTCTGTGGGGCAGTTGCTGTCCTGGCTGGCTGAGATTTGTACTTGGATGTCGAGAAGCAAGTTGAAGTTTAATCTGGAGAAGACTGAATTGATGGTCGAGGTCAGCGGCTGGCAGGTTCAGTGCAGGAGCTTGCAGATGTTTCATTTTCAGGAATCCGACTGAGGATTGTGACCGAGGCGCGAGACCTGGGTGTCATTCTTGACAGTCCCTAACTATGTCATCACAGGTGGGGGCTGTTGTCCGGAGCTGTTTTCACCAATTACATATGCTCCGTCAGAGGCCTGGTCACTTACAGGATTGGCTATTGCAACTTGCTGTATACAGGGCTTCCCTTGAAGCAAATCCAGGGCCTACAGGCTGTACAAAATGCAGCAGCCAGGTTGGTCAAGGGGCTTCCAAAGTGGTCCTCTATCACTTCAGTGCTTCAAAAGCTCCACTGGCTGCCGGTGGCTGTTAGGGTGCACTACAAGGTTTTATTAACTATATATAAAGTCCTGCACTGCTTGGGCCCTGGTTACTTGAGTGCTCGCCTTGCTCCTGTGTTCCACCATTGGCAGACCTGCTCTCAAGGGCAGGGTGACCTGATTGGCCCCCACTACAATTTGGAATGTGCAGGGGCCAGGGCTTTTTCAGTGGTTGGCCCCCGATTATGGAACAATTTACTACTGGAGATTAGACAGGCTCCCACCATCAATTGTTTTCAACGCCTCTGTAAGGAGTCCTTATTTTCACAAGAGTTTGGGGGAGGGGTGGTTTAAATTTTAATGTGGGTTGAAAGTTCTTAATTTTTTTTAAAAAAAATGTATTATTGTAAAGCGCCACAATGCCAGAAATAGCAAGGTGGCACTATAAAAATGTTTTAAAATAATAATATTTTTAAAAAAACATCCCAGGAGAGGGAGTTCCAAAGGGACAGGCCACCACTGAAAAGGCTCCCACCATATGGGCTGCCACAGTGATAATTAATTTTCTGTTGCACTCACCTCTTGGATGTTTTGTTTGGCTCGACTGTCAGATGGATGCATGACCGCTCCCATAACTTTCATGTTTCCACAGACAACCAGGGCTTCATCCGGTTTGTCTGTGTTAATTCCTACTCGGCCATGACAAATGGTGGTTCCAGGAACATGTCCTCGCTGCCAGAGCATATCACTGTCATTCTCAAACTGTCCAGGGTTAGAGGCCTGGAAACATTTTAAAGTCAGTAGCTTTCAAACTAGTCTTAGGGGAAAATTAGCACAATGCAAACATTTCCTAAGGAATGCCCTCTCGCACTTCTTTCCGGCTCAACAAAAATGGAGAACAAATAACTTCGTTTAGGAGTAGTGAATCAAGCAGTTGGTAACATGTATGTATATATGTGTGTGTGTGTGTGTGTGTGTGTGTGTGTATATATATATATATGGCTTCTTTAGGTGGAGGAGGACTTTTTAAAGCATAGTAATAATGTCCAGAGGGGTAACTATGCCATGAGACCCTTTGTTGTACAAGTTAGTATAAGAATTCAGCTTTTAACTAGGCCAAGAAAATCACTGTGATCATATATTAACCATGTTTGCAACGTAGGGCTAGAGACCTGAATGGCTTCAGACAGCATTTCTTGGGGAAAAAATCTACAACAAAAATGGCTAATTCAGCATTTAGGCAAACCAGCTGTCACTTTCAAGAGTTTCCCCAAAACATACATGGTATGAAAAACCCTGGTTGATCATAGTCTTTTAAGCAGATCACTTGCTAATAGTCAGAAATGACCAATGGAAATGCCCTCAATTTAACCAAAGAACATGGCTCTAATGGCTGGAGATGACTTATCTCATGCCTACAATGGCTTCTAGACATGATGGTGATATGTTATCTCCAGTATCAGAGACAGCATAGCCCTGTACATCAGTTGCTGTGAAACTTGAATGGGAGGGTGCTGTTGTACTCATGTCTCCTTGTGCATTTCCCACGGGCAGCTAGTTAGCCACTGTGTGAACAGCATGCTGGACTAGATGGACCCTCGGTCTAATCCAACATGGCTCTTCTGATGTTCTTATGACAATCTCTCCCATACTTTAAGAAGATGATCTTTTCAACTAGAGGGAAGGAGCAGAAACAGTCTGAAGAGAGATAGATGCTCTCTTCAGACAGCACATGACTCGTCCTCCACACAGTGTACACGTTGTGGGAAGTGGTGCCTTTCTGCAATAGGATTACATATGTGGGCAGCACTTCGCACAATCAGGAACCCTGAAAAAATAGGATTGTGGATGTATACTTGGTGCATTATAACAAGTGGCAAAGCCTGCTGCCTTCTCTTCTATGCTGTTCATTGTATGCATGGTTGAAGAGTTTGTTGTCTGAACAAGACTAGAGAAAGTGACAGACAGCTGTGAATTGTAGGCATTGGGGTAAAGGGACCCTCCAATGGAATCTAAGCAAGGAGGCAAATATGCTGCCTGCTCTAAACATGCCTATTCCAATAGGCTCCGTTTGTATATTTGGAAGCAACACAAATAAGAACATAAGAAGAGCCACGCTGGATCAGACCAAGGGTCCATCTAGTCCAGCACTCTGTTCACACAGTGGCCAACCAGTTATCAACCAGGAACCTACAGCAGGACATGGTGCAACAGCGCCCTCCCCCCTCCATGTTCCCCTGCAACTGGTGCATATAGGCTTCCTGCCTCTGATACTAGAGGGCATCTCATCCAAAGGAAAAACTGCAGTTCTAATCACATTTACCTAGGAATTACCTGAACCCAATGAGCAGTATAGAATTTTGCTGCTGCACTAGCAGAAACAACCAGTTAGTGCAATCCAGGAAACTAACCAAAACTACCATTTCTGGAACAGGACAGATCAGTGGAGTTCCCTTTCCAGAAGCGTCCATTTTGGCTAATTTCCTGGCTAGCCAATGCTAGCTTCCCATTGCGCTTGCAGTCCTAGGAACATAGGGAGATGCTTTATACTGAGTCAGACCACTGGTCCATCTAGCCCAGAATTGTCGACACCGACTGGCAGCGGTTCTCCGGGGTTTCAGGCAGGAGTTTTTCCAGCCCTACCTGGAAACGTCAGGATTGAACCTGGGACCTGCTGCATGTAAGGCATGTGAGCTCTACCACTGCTAGCATGACATGTTCAGCGCTGGCACATTGCCAGCACCGGATTCTGCCCAGCAGGACTTCTGAATAAGCATGCATAGGATTGTGCTGCAAACACTGTCCCATTACCCCCTGGAATCTCTTAGCTCACACAAACGTGTGTGTGTGTGCGTGTGTGTGTGTGTGCGTTTCAAAACATAATTATACAGATGCTAACCTTTTCTTAATTTATTAATATTTTTTTTAAAATGGCAAGACTATTCAACATGGAATCCAAGCATTCCAGTTGATATGTTAGCAAAACAGTGTCCCAGATGATCTGCATTCCTTAGAAAAATCCTTCTTAGGAATAAACCTCTGCCATCTGTAGCATGTAGAGCCAAGCATTTCACAATTAGAGTATGATCTGATATGCCTTTTAACCACAACTGAGTAGGTAGATTCCAAAGCTGCTTACAGTACTGTAAGCAAAGCAGAGCACATGTTTCTCTTCCCTGAGCGTGTGTTCCCCGCACGCTCAGGTCCTCTGGGAAGAACTTACTGCAGTCGGCCAAGACTAGGCTGACAACCGTTACCCAGAGGACCTTCTCTTCTGCCGCTCCCAGACTGTGGAATGACCTGCCGGAGGAGACTCATCAACTTAACAGTCTTTTAGAATTTAAGAAAGCTATAAAGACTGTTCTCTTCCGGCAGGCATATCCAGTGGAATTTTAGAATGTTTTAAGGATGTTTTTAGGATGTTTTAGGATGTTTTAATGCAGTTTTAATAATATGTGTCATGTTTTAATCAGTTTTATGTATTTTATCATGTTGTTGTTCCCCGCCTCGATCCAGACGGAGAGGCGGGTAAGAAATAAATTGTTATTATTATTATTATTATTACAAAACCACTCACTGGTCCTTGACACGCATGTCAGGTTAAGCGGAGATTCCAGATGTACCCGATTTTATTTGTAGAGTGGTATTTCAACTTTTTAACATTTGCATCCCACACACACCCTGTTCAGACAACACACTAAGCCACAGTGGTTAAGCATTTTGAGCTAAACATTATGGCTTAGTGTGTCACGTGAACCATGACTTACCAGCTGCATTCAGACAACACAATAGTAAACAATGGGGTAATAATCAACTTGACAGTTGTTTCTTTAGGGGGTACTCCCCACACAACATGATAATAATTAACATTGCTGAGTTGACTCTTAGTCCATGCTGAGTTGACTCACTCATCCCTCACCTTCTCTCTCCCCTCAGTGCTCCCACTTGTATCCCATGAGCCATTGCTGCTGAAAATGTATCCTGCCAGCTGGACTAGAGTGGCAGCACCACTTTGACCACTCTTGCCTTGCAACTCTATGGCTGACAAAATAACCAGCAGTGGCCAAGGAAATAACCAACAGTGCCCTCCACACAACACAATAACCAATAGTAGTTCTAATAGCCAACTCTGCATGATGTTGGTTATTTGCATTGGTTATTTTGGCCAAACAACCAACAGTTGGATAAAAAACTCCCTCCACACATGATAACCCACAGTGGGTTAAATAACCAACCATTGACTATTTAAACCACCATTGGTTATTGTGTTGTCTGAACCCAGTCAGTGTGTCGGGCGAACCATTCCTAACCATGGTGCCTACATAACCATGGTTTAAGCACACTCACTATTTGCTGCAAAAAGGTTAGTGGCCTAACCATGGCTTAGCAGGTCCACTATCTTCAAAGGGTTCTGGACACTGAACACAGTTTGTCCCCATTTATGTTCACAACAACCCTGTGAGGTAGACTATTATCATGGGAAATGATAACAAACTCACCCATCACCCATGAATTCCATGTCTTATGCAGTGCCATTGCATAATGAAAGCTTCATCTGGAAGTATGAACTATTCACTAGACCACCACATTGATATTCTCCCTTTGCCAGATGTGCGTTCTGTGGTTATTGTTTTGAAAGGGGAAAGTGAGCATTCTTTTCCCACAGCAGTCAATAGATACATATGGCAAAAGGCTTATATTTAACAAAAGATTTGGAGAAGCTTTTTAAAAAAACCAGAATCCTAAAACAGGCCCAATGATCCTATTCAGTAGACCAAATATGTGGGGAGTATAAAAAGCTTCTGAGGTGCCATATTCTGGAACCTGGAACCTTTTTAAACTCAAGTAATATTTGCTTGAACTTACCCTGACAATGATCTTTTCCGAGATATGGGCAGCTACCAGATAAGACTGGTCTTGACTGAAGGCGTATAATCCAGCCACTAACATGAAGTATCTATATTGATTTTTTTAAAAAAATAATAATAATAATTTTAGACATAAAATTTTTACTTACAAAACGGAACGCCATTGATTTGTACTTATTTTTTAAGCATTCTGTTAAAACGGTTTGGGCTCTCCCCACACATACAATAAAACACTGCTTATATTGTTTGCATTTCAATATTAATTTACTGTTTGCAACATATTTCCCCCCCCCCCCCGCCCAACCACCAAAACCTATCTCAAATCTATACATTTACAGCCACTTCCCAATATTTATTTTGTACCACCAATGTGCTAAGTGTTGGACAGAACGCAAAAATGACCTGATATATATCCTAAGGCCTCACAAAATGCCTGGCATTCAGAAAGGATTTTCTGAGCGCCAGGCATGCTAATTTTAGACAGACCCTCACCAGCCCATTTTGGGGATTGTGCCCACCTTGATGTGCCTGCCCTGCTCACTCAGATGGAAAAATGGGAATAATGGTATCATCGCCAATGCCACTATACAAGCAACAGATTACTAGAAGATTATACACACACATGCACTATAGAATTTAATAAGCAGTGGGTTATATGAGACAGATCATTATTATTATTATTATTATTATTATTATTATTATTATTATTATTTATATGTGCATACCACCCCATAGCAAAAGCTCTCTGGGCGGTTTACATAAGATTAAAACACTTAAAAACAATATACAAAATTAAAACTGCAAAAACATACAATGTACACATACATTTAAAACCACTACAATAACTTAAAAACCTATAAGCCTAAAAAAACACAAACACAAACATAAACATGGAGCAGAGAAAGAGGAGGAGGAGAATGATAGAGAAGTTTAAGGAGAAAGAACCTTAGATGAATAACCTCTAGTCTGGATTACTGCAATGCGTTATATGTGGGGTGGCCTTCGAAAACGGTCCGGAAACTTCAATTGGTACAAAACAAAGCAACCAGACTGTTAACAGGGACTGGCCAAAGAGACCATATTACGCCAGTCCTTTTCCAGCTTGACTGGCTGCCGGTCCAGGTCTGGGCCCAATTCGAAGTGTTGGTACTAACATTCAAAGCCCTAAATGGCTTGGGGCTGTTAATCTGTATTCATTTCTGCATTGCGGCTTGGTTTTATCCTGCTTGTGCCCTTATATGGTATTTTTATGCTACGTTTTTATACTGTTGTTGTTTTATATTTTAAATGGTTTTCATGGTTTTAATTTCTGTAAGCCTCCCAGAGAGCTTTGGCTATTGGGCGGTATAGAAATGCAATAAAGAAAGAAATAAAAGGATCGGCTTACGCAGGGAGTAGGCCGCCTGGTGCCTGTGAGCACCCATGTGCCCATGGACTCCTTTCGTGGCACCCACCATGATGCCCTTACTTCTCCCACTTTTTGTTTTGATGAACACATTCTATGACCAGCTGCTGGGACTGTATGAAAAACAGGTTTCTGTTGGTATTGAAAAAATGTGGGTTCAAAGGAATTATTTAGTGAGATGGGGCTTAGACCCCACCTCTGCCTTGCACTCAGTCCTTTGGGTAGGGTACTTGTCCTTTGCCATGCCTCTGATGGCAACCATTTTGTGCTGATGCCCAGGACAGTCCCACAAATTTCCAAAAATCTCAAAAAGTTTGCCTATCCGGTTTAATGCCTCAAATGTTTAATGTCAACCCCAATACCTTTGATCAGGGTTAGGCTTTCCTTTCTTTCTCATGTTGTTTGCTGTCGTTTCACTGAAGTGCAGTCTTGCCATGGTTACTTTAGTTACCTGGTCTCCTGGAAGATCGACTCTATTACATAAAAGAGAAAAGCACAGACATTTCAGCTAAACGATGAACTCTCAGAAATTACCCATGGAGGGGCCTAAACTGAGGTGAGTATACAGAATACATACAGGGAACAAAACAGCTTTCTACTTCTAGCTTCACTTCTCTCCTCATCTCCCAACCTGTTCTTCAAGTGAGGGGTTGTTCACCTTGAACTCGTAGTAACAACAAGTGGATGCTCTGCTCACCACTTTGCTTACTCCCATCCCAATTTCCATTGCATCTCTCAAATGAAGTGTTCGTCCATTTGCACTTTGCACTCATGACAAGATGTGGCAAGAGGACTGTTGGGGGATAATGCCAGGTTCATTATTGATCATTTTCTGGTGAGATAACAATGTTTTCCATACTTTTGGAACGCTCTCCTCAGGGTCAAACTACATGTTACATTAATTGCATAGCAAGCCATTGATGGTTGTTGGGTTTTTTTTTACTCTACAGTAAGTGTGAGGAACACTGGGCACTGAGAGGGGACAATGAAATCTCCCCCATTGCAAAAATTCCACCCCCTCCCATGTAGAGGTTTAAAAAGGTTTACATTGGCATCAATGGAGGCTTTGTATCTCTGTGTTTTTTTTAACCTCCCACCCCACGATGGGGGAGGGGATTTCAAGAAAAAAATGGGGGAAGGTTTAATCCTCACCTTCTAATGCACAGTGGTCCTGATTGAGGCTGCACACATTTATTCTAGCGTAAAAGGTTATCCTCTGCTATATGTAACTTAACTTAACATGTAGTTGGACACTGAAGCTTTTGACATCCATGTGTTCCTCTGTCCCACTGTTCTGGATTGTGTCCCTCTTGCTTGCATTACCCAAATGAGATATCCCTCCCCTTAAATGCCCCCAGGAAAAAGAGATTCTTCTCTCATTCCACACCTCACTTTGGAAGTGTAAACCTGCCATCTTGTCCATAAAATGACATCCTAATCTGAATTTAGGCAGAAATTTGGGCCATTCTAAGACAATGGCACTGGAGAGTCTCAGCAAGCATCATCTATAACTCAAGGTGCTTCCAGACAGATGGTTCCTAGTGCTAATAAAGAATTGTTCCTCCACTGTCAGCTCTGAGGAGAATTTCAACTGATTTGCCACACTGTCGGAGGATATTGTGTATTTTCTGTGTGTGCCTCCTGCTATGTTCATCCACACCAGTGCCCTTAGCTTTACTCTTTCGTTTCTATGGGGCATGGTTTTGACATGGGTTGCAACTTGTAGCACTGACCCTATCTCAGCTCAGCACACACTTGCTGGACCCGCAGCAGTGGGTGCCATTTTTATCAGAAACAGTTGGGACAAGAGCAATCTACCCTGAAAACTCAACTAGCCACGTCCTTTATCTCAAGCTCTTCAAGCAGTCTGCGTGAATATACATTTACTTTTCACTCACAAATGACCAGAAAGTTTAACTTCTATCCTACAAGGTTATATCAAGACAGGGCCAGCTGCTAGTGAGGAGAAAATTGGAGGCCCACAATTGGTCAGAGAGCACCTAAGACTATTGCAATGGCAAAGCTAGGGAGATCTGGAACTGAAAAGAGCCACTCTGATCTTTTGGAGCTCCTGATTGCATGGGGCTCTGAAACTGGGTTTAGCTGAATGCAATTACATCGCCCTTTGCAGACCTTCCCTGCCAATACAGAGATGTCAGGAGTGGAGGGAGGGGGGACAGAGCATGCATCCTTGACTCCCTCCGTGCTTACAGGAAAGCCCTCTTGAATGAACTCCTGAAGAAGGCTACAACATCCAGAGATGTTAATGATACTGGCCCAGTTTGCATGGACACCCCAAGTTAAATAAACCACGGTGGCTAGTTTAAACTGGGTTGTGCTGGGCACCATTTGCCTGATTACCCATCTGGGTGCAGCTTGTCATGCCATCTGAACTTGGACGGAATGGCTTATATGAGGGAGAAACAACCCTCAAATAACCCGTGGCCTGTTTTGGGGTTATTTAAGGGTTGTTTCCCCCTCAAACAAACCATGCTATCCAGGTTCGGATGACATGACAAGTCACACCTGGGTAGGAAAGTAGGCAAATGGTGCCCGGCATGCACTGAGGCTTTTAAAAAAAACCCCCACTGTGGCTTGTTTAAGTTGTGAACTGGGCCACTGTGTGTGTTTTCACTTACTTAACAGGAGAGAAATGTTTTTTGCTTCGGTTGGATTGAGATTGCTCAATTACGATTACTTGATTGAGAGCTTCCATCTATATATGGAATAAGAAGAAACATGTTTAGGACATGGGTTTTAAGTTCAGGAAGATTTGCAAACATATTGGGCGGTACAGAAATGCAACAAACAAACAAATTAATTAATATGACAGTAGTCTTTGGTGGAACCTGCCTTATACTGAGTCAGAACATTTAGCTCGGCATTGCTACACTGGGGGTAGGCAACCTTTTGAGGTTGGGGGGCACTTTGGCTGCCATGGAACCCTTTGGGGGTTGTACAAGTGGGTAGGGCTAGTGGGGCCATGATGCATACACATTCACTTACACACAGTGGAGGCCAGTGGCTCCAGGTCTCAGTCAGAACCAGTCAGCACTCTAAAGGAGATATCCAAGGTCTCCTGTTCCTTGTAATGATGGGGAACTAAGTCTATGGCTAAGCCATTAGAGCACTGTGGAAATAAAAGATGGTCCTGTTGATCATCTGCTTGCTAGGGAGAGGCTGGTCTGGCAACCATAATTACTGGGGGAAATGAAGGACAGCCACACCTTAATACCAAAAGCCTTCAAGTAAAATGTTTCTACTGGCTTCAGGCCCAAATGGGTTTTGACAAATTTGGGACTTCCAACCACTCGAATGTAGACTGTGATCTGGAAGTGGTTTTTCTTCTGACAAACGAAAGCATCATCCACTGCTGAAAAATTAAATCCTTTGTTCGTAACAACGTGATATTCCACATCTGGCCTACAAAAACAGGAATCAACAAATACCTGTGAGTGGAACAATATTTCAGTGACAACAAGGAGTTCAACTCGCTCAGAGAAAAATGCAGATATAGATACCCCTGTAACAAATACCCTTGATTTTTTTTGTTTGTTTTTTAATGCAAATTGGGGGATAATATAAGAATTCTTAAATTGGATTTTAACATTACACAGGAAATGAGTAGAAAATACCCATGCTGTGAAACTCATTTCAAAGATGTTCAGTGCTGCTTCCCGTGTTCCCTTTTCAAGGAAGTCTTTGACCCCTCCCACAAGAAGCAGAGAAATATCCAGAATGCTTCTCTGAAATGGTGTGTATAAAGATTAGACCATTTTCTCATATCACATCCATTTTAAAGAGCTGCACTGGCTACCAATGTGTTTCAGGACCCAATTCAAGGTACTGATTTTAACCATTAAACTAAGCCACTATTGCATCTGCCCAGGACCATCCACTGGAGAGTGTTGTTGTTGTTAACCACTACTATTACTACTACTACATTATCATCAATATCATCAATATCTTCAATATCATCAATATCATCATCATCATCATCATCATCATCATCAATATAGTGCCGCATTTATACATGGCATTTTTCAAAGAATAGGGACATAGAATCTATGTTCAAGGGACATCGAATCTAAAATAGATGCAAGGAAACAATAGGGGTAGATTGGAATGGAAACAGGGGGAAGCAGGGGAAGAACATCTGATTATTTCCATTACATGTACTTTGGCTTAGTTACAATAATGTTTAGGGACTTGGGGATTATCCAAATCCTTCCCAGAAGTGTTGAGCTTTGGGAAATGATATAAAGGAAATAAGAGTGGTGGTCACCCAGAGGTGTTCTGGAAGGGGAATCAAAGGGAAATGGGCGGAGTTGTTTTGGGGATCAAGAGACCATTGGACAGCTGAGGGTAACAGAACTGGATGAATGAAGGTCACAGGAAGGGATGTGTTGGGATATAAGCACTGAGAAATGAGGAAAGGAAAGGCCATAGAGGGCTTTGAAGTTAAGGACAAGAAGCTTGTGTTAGATCCAGGAATGGATAGGAAGCCCAGTCAGCGATTTTAAGGAGTGGAGTCACATGGTCAGGACAATAAGGGTAGTGAATAGTTTTGGTAGTAGAGTGATGGATAGATGTGGATGAATGTGAGGCAATGGAAGACCAGACAAAAAGAAGATTACAGTAGTCAAGGCAAGAGATGAAAAGGGCATGGAAAAGAGCATTTACTGAAGGGACAGAAAGGAATGTCCATATTTTGGAAATGCTTTGGTGCTGGATTGAATTGGGGGGAGGGGGAGGATAGAGAAGAGTCAAACAGAAAACCAAGACTTCATGCCTGATTAACCCTACATTTGGAATCTCAAGAAGATCAGTTAGTAGCCTGCTATGACCTGTTCGCTCTTCATTTTCTAGGTAAAATCACTGCCATCCACCTCAATGTAGAACCCAAGTTAAATACAGTTTAGGGACAAGATGTTCCTGTAGAGCCCTTTTATCACAGTCCCCTGTCAGTTATGACAGTCTGAAGATGCTAAAAGGGTCTGCCTAGCACATGTGCACTTGACCCTTGCCCTTCATGGCGTCCAAAATCTAGCTCATAGGGAGTGGCTGATTGGGTCCAAGAAGAGAGCTCAGACGTTGCCATTCCAAGATAGCTGAGATGGATTTGAGATGAAAATAATGTATAAAACATTCCCTGCATTATATTTTTAAGGTGACTTTTGGAAATGGTCCACAGGGAAGTCAGCATATGGAAACATCCATTTCTTTCTTATGGCAGGTCACAGCTCTGACCATAAATAACTTCTATGGAAGTATTGTAAATATTGTCACATAAATGAATGAAGAAATACCCATGGTAGATTCTGAGTGTATGTAGGACTCTGCTCACAAAAAGTGCCCTGTTATTGACACTTGCATATTCACTGGTTTGGATTGCAATCTCATAAGTTAAAATGGATATTGTCTTTGTATATTATCTGTTTTATGGTTTTATGGTTCTAAAATTTTGTATATTATCTGTTTTATGTCTTTACAGGTTTAAAATTTTGTATATCTGTTTTTTAAAATGTTCACCGTTTTAATCTTTGTAAACCACCCAGAGAGCTTCCGCTATGGGGCAGTATATAAATATTATTATTATTATTATTAACAATAATCAACAATTATTATTATAATAATAATTAAATGTGAGACAGAAAATGAGTTTACTTCACTTATTTTCTGCTATTCTATTGGGGACAATGGTGCTAAAGATCTTCTAGAAAGAAGCAGTGAATTAGCTATCTAGACCAGCCTTCCAGCCATGCTGACTGGGGAAGATGGGAGTTGTAGTCCAACACAACTGGAGGACTCCAGATTGGGGAAGGCTGGTCAAGACAATTGTGTCTCTCTCTTTGCATAAGTAATACATCATTCCAAAGCAGTAACACAAGACTTCAGATCTTCGTTATATAGAGTCATTTTGTTCATTATTGAATGTCAGAACAATGATCTCTTGTCACAGGCCACTCGGAAAAGCCAGAAATGGCAGCTCTGGCTATTAGGGGTTAGAAGGGTTTCATGTATAGGCTTTCCAAAAGATTTATACCAACTTTATCTTCTCTCAAGACAATGAGTAAAGACCAAATGGTCCCTTTGAGACTCGCTTTCTTCATGAGACTTTTAGTACACAGAGAGAAGAGAGTTGATTCATAAATGAGAAGTTCAATCAATTCTGAATTTGTAAATAGCATCATAAAAAGGATATCAGGTTTCATAGAGATGAAATATATGAAAAGAGACTTATCTGTACATTTAAACATTTCTTCTATATGAGAGAGCAAACATTTGGGAGCCCCAATTTTACCCTGCTTAGGGAAGAGGTTTTGGACCACAAAGCCTCAAACAGTATTAATGGTGATAATATGAATTACTTTTTATTTCTATTTTAATGATTTCCCCTTCCCATATATTTAATAATATTGACCCCATCCTGGCCAAAAATCCCTGCTAAACAGGTTCATTTTATGCATGTCCTCCTAAAAGAGGATAAAGCAAGCAAACAGAAATTAAGAAAGGGATGCTAATAAGGAAACCATCAGAAAAATCCCAGTGAGCATGCTGATGATGTTGCAGAGTGCTTGGCCTCAACACTGAAGCACTTCTGGTCTCTTTGCAATCTTTGGGCCACAGGCTGGGTTGGCAATAAACCAAAGGGTGTAGCACAGCCATGAAAGGCATGAAGAGAATATTTAGAAAGGCCACATTTTTGTGAACTGTCCAGAGAGTGTTGGCTACTAAGTGGTATAAAAATGTAATAAATAGATAAAACCCACGGGCCATCTTTGTAGGTGGTTTCTCCAATGCATACAGAATCAGGCTGAACCTTTTACATCCACTTCACTATTTCAGCTTCTCCAAAAGGACCCAGGAAACTGTGACCCTTTGCGTGGGTGCTGAGAAATTTTGTTCTCAACCCTTGAACCTTTTTCACAATTCTCAGGACCCCCAGGAAAGAACCATCAAACCAACAGGTAGTATAAACCTGCACTTAGCATCATTCTCAAAAAGGCCTATTGTTCCACTTCTTTCTGTATCCTTTCATACCAACCTGGGCATCACAATAAAAGGATTAAATGTGACCAGCACTTACAGTTTTTCATAATTATGGTTAAACAAGCAACTCCAGGGAGACATGCAATACGGTTGCCATGCGAGGGACTGACAACATTTTCCAATGGACCCTGCGTTCTGTCCATCACTGTCATATTCTTGCAGCTCAGAAGAAGGATCCTTAACAGTCACTGGAAGGAGATCAGCATATCAGCTCACTTGTCAAAGTGGTTGCATCGCATGGTTGACTATGGGGCTCATTCTGGCTAGAAACTCAATGTCACCACTTGTGGAACATTGAACCATGGGGGCATTCTTGTACAACCTGACTTTGTTTATTACTATTATGCTTGGATTGCAGCTGATAGCAGGGCCCAATAATAATTATGACCATCAAAGCCCAATATAACAAGTTCTTGCATAGAGATGGAAAAATCTGACAATTTGAGCTTCTGATTTTTCCAGTCTTAAGTTTAGTTCATCCCAAACAGTGAAAATGAAATTGAAATACATTTGTGTGAAAATTCATATTCATTTTTGGGTCAATATGCATTCATACATGCATTTTGCATATCTACACATTTTCCCAAGCAATTTTCCTAATATAATACATTTCCAACGTTATTTTCAATAAGATGCACATTTTTGTGTGCATTCGCATAATATGCACATTTTTGTATGGATGTTTTGACTGGGGAACGCGATCACAAAATTTGGAGTAGTGCGAATTTTGAATGATAATTTAGTGTCAGTTCGCGTCTCGGTCTAAAAGTATGAAATTCAGTAAATTCATCCCTAGTGTTGCATCGCTTCCTGTCAGGAGATGCTTGTTCTTGGCTTGGGCCACAAGTTTTTTTTGATCCAAACAAAATGAAGTATACATAAAAATTAGAGAACAATGATAATATATGCAGCCCTGAACTCTTTGGAGGAAAGATGGGGTAAAATGCAATACATCTATTTCAATTTAGAGTGTTTTCACACGCACTAATAAAAGTAGGGCATTTGGGCTTGCTTTTTGTTTATGAATGCTGTTAATATGGCAGATCATTCAGAAGGGGGGAATCTGATGCATATTCCTTCTGATGCAGGAGTTCAATATTTGAGCTGAGAACAGCTTTAAAATCATGGGTGCTGTTTCTGGTGTTAGGAAATTAGCTACCCTCACATAATTTAAAGGCTTACTCTTAGATATAGGGTCTGTCTATATGCACAGAAAGCCCTGAGATGGGTGCCTGGTGGCACTGCGGGGCTTTCTTGAGAAGCAAAAAAATCAGTGACTTTTTTTCTCTGGAGGGAGGTGAGTACAGCACATCCACCATCTAACATCGCTCCAGAGTCATGGCGGAGGCATGGCCAGGCAGATGTCAACCTGATTGGTCGACATCTGCCTGGGCAGAGGCAGTCCTGACCACTGGAAATCCTGCACTTCCGCTGCTGCATCAGGATTAGCCGCAGCCACCCCAAAGCAGCAAAATCACAGGGTTTTGCTTATCGTGGCGGCAACCTGCTGCCGTATAGGCAGACCCTTAGTGAATATGAAATTGCAAAAACAAAACAATCCCCAAAACAATTTTAATAAGAACCTCTTTTATTAAAAATAAAAGGAGGAAAAAAGCAGCAAGTAGAGGAAAAAATTAAGCACCTCTACTGTGTCTCTACTGCCCTCCCACAAGGACATTTTGCAGCAGAGAAGCAGCCATGAGGTTAACATTAATAGCAGCGCCAATTGAATCATTTGTTTGGAGCAAAGTGAAATGACAACCCAAACCAAGTATAAGCATCTTCTGTTCTAACAGATTACTATGTGGTGTGCTGGCCAAGATTCATACTGGGCTCTGTTTTAGTTAGGGTGATCGTATGAAAAGGAGGACAGGGCACCTGTATCTTTAACAGTTGAATAGAAAAGGGAATTTCAGCAGGTATCATTTGTATGCATGCAGCACCTGGTGAAATTCCCTCTTCATCAAAACAGTTAAAGCTGCAGGAGCCCTGCCCTCTTTTGTATCTGGTCATCCTCGTTTTCATATGATCAGCCTAATTTTAATGAACAAATGTACATGTCTATACAAACACTTTCTTAAAACTTTTTGTTACTACTATCTGTTTTGAGCTAATGGCACACAGAAAATTATAAATCAAAATTAAACCAACAAATAAAAGTAAATTTTGACATAAAGGCACCTCAGGAATGGAGAATGTTGGTGATCAACAGAAAGATCTTACCTCAAAGCAGTGTATTTTGTAGGGGTGTGCACACCAAAAAAATATCATTTTTTATTGTTATCATCATTTTGGACCAAAAAAATTATCGTTTTCATTCATATCGTAGGCAATTCGTATCATCTTCACGATAATTATCGTTAAAAAATGATATTTTTGGCAGAAAGAAAAAATGCCTATAACTTCTGTATTTTAAAAGTTAGAGGCTTGAAACTTGGTCACAGTGCTTCTGGGGTATGCCTAAGTATGTGCATGAAATTTGAGATCGATCCCTCCAACCCTCAATTTTATATGAATTTATTAAAGATCGTTTCCGTTCTGACAGATCAGAATGACAGCTCGCCAGACCTGTCAGAAAGGAAACAATCTTTAATAAATTCATATAAAATCAAAAGTTGGAAGGATCGATCTCAAATTTCATACACATACTTAGGCATACCCCATAAGCACTGTGACCAAGTCTCAAGCCCCTAACTTTTAAAATACAGAAGTTATAGGTATATTTATATGGCAGTCCGATAAAACAATAAAATTGCCCGAAAATTATTGTCTCTGATGATTATTGTAGGATTTTCTGTCGTATTGTCATCATTTAAAACATGCATGATAACGACCTTATCGTATCGTTATCGTACATTTTAACGATACGATACACATCCCTAGTATTTTGTGCTTTATGTCTCTCACATACCTTCCAACCCCATTATCCTATTATTTTAAGTCTCAGATGTAGGAAAGTTAGGTATGTTCTAACTATCTGCACTATAGGTCAATTTTTTGAATACACATTTTTGCTTACTTTCTCCCATATTGCCAGACCATGTTAGAAATTCTAGAGGGTCCTCCAGCAACTCAGAGTGTTTTCTCTTTTTAGGTGTCAAGGGAAGGCTAAGGGAAGAAAGTTAATATCAATTGTTAAAATATAAATGCAACATTGCAAACAAAGAAAAAGAAAAACCTACAGGACTCCCCTCTCCAAAAGCAATGCCCCAACATTTCAAGATCTCATTTGTTTAAAAACAAAACAAAAACCCAATTCAAATGATGTACCACACTCTCCTCTCTCTAGCATTTTCAAAAACATTAGTTTAAAGCCTTTCCCAAGCTGGTGCCCTCCAGATGTGTTGGACTACAATTCACATCATGTAATGGACATATCAGGTTGGGGAAGGTGCTCTAAAGTTTGGAGTGGACTGGAGGGGGCATGAAATTGACTAGATCTGAAGTTGCTTGCCATTTGATCAAATCAGTTTCATCTAAGTTAGTATTTACTAGAGGGGCTTCTATACAGAGGGATCCAAGGGCTACCAGTCAAAAGGCACTGTGCGCTTATTTTCTCCTTTATGCATTTCCCCCCTGGTGATATAAAAAGATGGGGTACAAATGGAAGTCTGTAAATTCTGTTTGGCAGGACGATTGTAGAATGAAGTCCTCATCTAGAAGAACTCTCAATAATAAGGAGACAGAGCAAAATGGATTTCTCCCCTGCAGCCAAGTTCTTACCATTCCCCCACCCCCAATTCCCTGTTATGTTTGTCCTGTTATCAGGAGTGCTGCAGGAATGCTAAGGAGGAAATTTATCCAGGTTTTATACAAAACAATCATCTATGTACTGCCTGAAGTTTCACCACCCAGTTAAGGGCCCTAGTGGAAAAAGTGACAACTTGTTAAACATAATGAAATCCTAAATACAAAGTGCAATATCCTCTGTGTGGGTGGGAGGGGGATAAATATATCATTGCATTCAGTAGAATAGAATAGAATCCTATTCATATTTGCTTGGGCATAAATTCTACTGAATGCAATGAAACTTACATCCGAGTAGAAATGTATAAGATTGAGTTGTTCAATATTTAAATACTGCCACCATGTGGAGATATGAACATTGTATTTCACCTGCATTAGCTTTAAGAGTTTGATGAAAGTAGGCTCTAGCCTACATAAACAAATGCCACAATACTGTAAAATAACCCTTCCCCAGCCAGATGCTCTGCAGATGTGTTGGACCATATCTCCCACAATCCCTGACCATTGGCCATGTTGGCTGGGGAAGTGGACATCCAACAATGCCTGCACATGGTTGAGGTTGACGAAAGCTATGTTCTATAGCTACACTCTTCTGGAATTTAAATCATAATTTTTCTACAAGACATTTCTTGCAAATAATCCTAGCTGCAGCTCTCCCCACCCTCTTACATGATAACAACATAAATGATAAATTACCTAGGGTTAGGAGTCGTTCTTGGTGGCGAGCAGTTTAAGGTAAGGCCATTAGAAGATGTAGAGTTACTGCAGGAAGTAACTGCATTGTTGGTTTTCAGAGTGCTATCTTGATATGTACCATGGACTTGCCCATTAGTGTTTGTCTTAGAAGAAGTCTCCAAAAAGTTGCAAGGAAATTTTTTGGCAGGTCCAAAGGAAGGGTAAGATGGTGGACATCTCAGTCCAGTAGAGCATGAAATGTCATAATATGAAACTGAAAAGAGAGGGGAGGAGAAAAAATGATCACCCAAAGTTGCTACTGCATATGAACATTATATATATATATATATATATATATATCCAGAATACCAAGAAATCAGGACATAAGCAACCAACCTTTGGACTGTGGTGGTGAACAAGGCTCTGATCCGGAATCGGGTGGAGAATCTGGTAGTTTGTTTTGCCTAGAGTTGGATTCAAGGGGTAGGGAGAGAAAGACATTCTACTGCTAAGAAAAATGTAATTTCTTGGTGTTACAAGAAGCATACTGTTAGATATTTCAAAGCTGCATGGCTAGTTTTTAATGCAGATCTGCATGACCATGGGTAAGCATGTGGGAGATATCCACAATGGAACCAAATGAGTTTGGATTTCTATCAATCTGACCTGCAGATTCTGCAGCAGGCCAGCTTTTCCCAAATCACACAGATTCCCACGGACCTGAAGACCATTTTGGGGGAAGGTTTTGGGTTTTGTTTTTTTACTTACAGGGATTTTATGCAAATTTAGTTGTTATATATATATATATATATATATATATATATAAAAATCACCTGAAAATGAACATTTTTCCCATAGGCTATAGCATGAAAACATAGGCTAAAGTATGAAATGTGCATTTGGGGGGATTTGCACATGTTGCAAATACAAATTTGTGCAAATGTGAATTCATGCAAATTTGGGGAATTGGAAGAAATCCGATTCTGTCAGTGAGCAGACAACATAACTAAAGACACCTGACAACCTGCGAAATGCAGAGGACATTTTGTATAAAATCCATCCATCCCTAGGCATGCACATTACAATCTCATTCTCAATGGGAGTCAATGGAGGCTTTCGTCTTTTTTAAATCAGGGGGATTTCGGGAAACAAACAGGTGGGATGGAAAGGGTTAATCCTCCCCTCCTGGTGCTTGTTGGTCCTGATCCAAATTAGGGCCTCGTACACTTATTTTAAAGTAAAAAATATATAAGACTCAGCCACTGTTACACAATTAATCTAAGATGCAGTTTGACCCTGTGTAGATGCCAGCTAGCCCCATTCATATCTAGACTATAACATTTCCCCACCTCCCAAATAGATGGTAGTATAACTAGTTTTGGGGAAAATAAAATATCCTGCACAGTTATTAGAAAGATATACAATTGGTTCATGAGAAATTAAGATCGCAGCACCATTGATATTGTTTCCTCCTCCATCCAAAGTGGGACTATTATTACTATGGGTGCTGTCATGTTTATACACAGCACAGGCTCACAGTCCATCCATGTCAGATATATGAATGAACCTACTCAGTGTTGCCTATTGAAGGAAATTGTGATAACTGCGCTGCCACTATTTCAGCATTTGCAAAGTCCCATGAAATAGTAACCCGGTGCAAATTATCCCATCTGTGTGCAATTTTTGATCAATTCCTGTTGATTTTTGGCACCATTTATACCTTTGAAGGTTTTGGCTTGGATCTTAGGTATGTAAACTGGGGGCACAATCCTATGCATGTTTATTTCGACAGGGAGGAAAGTCCTACAATTCCCAGCATACTCCATATGACTTTTTTCTATCTAAACATGCATGAGATTGTGTCCTTAAGGAGGTTCATAAGGAAGGAGAGTTTCCCCTTCTATGGTGCCCCCCACAGCCTCCCTGGAGCATCAAAGGGACCCTCCTGGACCATGTAGGATGGGGGTAGGGTGTGACCATAGTAAGGAGGAAGAGGAGGAGATTGAATTTCCTTTCTGTGAACTTCCTTAAACAAACATACCTTACGATCCAAGCAACTGGAAAAGAAAATCTCATTTCTGCTATCTGACTTTTTTCAAGCTATTCTGTATGCTAAGCAATTGTCACCCTTCCTTGAAAAACATATTTTCAACAAATCACAGATTTTTACTTCACCCTTTTTCAGGCATGGGATAGTATGTTGGGATTTTCTGTGTGCCATTATAATATAACAGTTGAAAAGAGGAGAAAAATGTTAAGGAGAATGGCGTGCACAGCTTTTCATACTTACAGGCTTCCAAATAATTCAAGGTCACTCTCTATAAATTCTTCCAACATACGTGTATCCACGGTTGCATTCTCCAATGCTCTGTGCACATCTTGCCCTTTGGATTAAAAATTCAGAATTCTGCATGTGATTCCTCCCATAACTGCTACACAAGAGCACCAAGTGAAATCATTTGCCAGATCCAGACAACCCCATACACCCATTACCCAATTGCTCTAGGGCTTTTCTACATGAGACATTTATCATGCACTCATCATTCCCTACTCCAGTGGTTTATGGGTTCTTTAGTTTATATTGCGACCTTCCAGTTTTGTTTCTGTGTCTAAAGAGTGCTTGCAGTGAAGTTTTCTTTTTTTTTAGAGTAGGGAAAATACAGCATTTAATTTGTAAAAGCAAAAGAACCTGCTTTTTTCACTTGTGTGTATGCACTATTCTTCTATACTATAGCACCACCTAAAGGTTAGGTAGTGGAAAAGTAGGAAATGAAATGCTCTCTATGTAGTGCTCAGAACTCAAGTCTGTAAAGAAACCAGAAATAGACACAATGGATTAACAGCTGATTAACAGCCCGTGTAGAAAAGCTCCTAGTTTCCAGAATTCGGCCTCTTGCTTTACCTCTCTGACCTTTCCCTCCCTTGTTCCTCCTTGCTCAATGGTGCCATCAGGACAGGGCTTAGGGACAGATGTCCAGGGCCACACTCAACAAAAAGAACAAGAGGGGCTTCAAAGGCAGCAAGGCTGACTTACCACATTTTGAAGTCAGTGAAGCCCTATACATTGTCTTCTAAAGACAGGAGAGAGCATAAGACCATCAAGGCCAGAGCCTAAAATGATGTCACTTCCACTTGAGGCTGGTGGCTCCAATGTCAGTGGGGTGGTGAATCTTTTCAATTGTTCAACTATGTTCATCTTCCTACAA
Organism: Anniella stebbinsi; assembly: GCA_029215795.1. Classification (NCBI taxonomy): domain Eukaryota; kingdom Metazoa; phylum Chordata; class Lepidosauria; order Squamata; family Anniellidae; genus Anniella; species Anniella stebbinsi. The sequence continues at coordinate 57,361,323 of JARDYH010000003.1, forward strand.
CAGATCCCCTCAGAAATGTCATACACAAATAGTTAGATACTAATAGCAAATTCAGTTCTCCGAGTGTAACTCCTTTTATAGCCAAAACAACACCATCCATGCACAAGAGGAAAGTATTAGTTGGCGAGGGGGATCCCCAAAGCTTGCAGAAGCGGGAGGGAAAGCCCTACGAGAACCCAAAAACAGCTCAAGGGCTGTGCATGATCAGTGGGCATAGAATACTGACGGACTGTTGCATGGGGTGTTTGTGGAAAAATGGTGGGTAAAAGTAGTAGAATGGAGTACCCTGGAATGGAGCATGGCTGGCCTGCAGCCTGAACAGGGACATTCCACACTGCAATATTTTATTACAGTTCCCTCTTGTAGTTATATTCAATAAACAAAACAAAAGACCCTTTCAATTTAACATGTGTTAGGCTGCAATCCTATGCGCGTTTACCTGGGAGTAAGTCACATTGAATTTCTTCTGAATAGAAATCTATAGGATTGCACAAGTTTTCATTATTTCCTTAGGAAGTCCAACTAGTTATTCTTTGAAGAGCTCTTCATTTTGCCACAGTGTGCTTTTGAAAACATAGCTTTGCTTCCATAGATTAAGAATCATAAGATTAATTTATAACTGTTTAGTTACTTGGCAACAGAAGGACAAAGTCCAGAACCTTTCACGTTACAAGTATATTCGCAGCGTGCAAACTCGTACACACGCTCTACTCAAATTAGACTCCTAATAACTGGCTTCTGTTTAAGAAATTCAAGGAAACACAAAGGAATGAAACAGTTTGTAAGAAATATATTCTAAAACCTTGGAAGTGTAATCAACATAGCCAAATGCTTGTATCTGAGATGTCTAAGGGTTATTCTGCAGCTCCTCTGAGTAATATAGCAATGAGATAACGTGTTTGTCAACATTTAGAGTGTCCCACAAGTGTTATTATAGGTTGGGGTGGGCAGAAGAATGATTGGGATTGACTGGCAGTTGTCTGGGTGATTTGTCGCAGACCACCAAGGGTTCTGTTGTGAGTCACCAGTTCTGACTCCCAACTGTTTAACAGCAACAGTAACAAAAAGGGTCCCACACCTTTAAAATTAAGCTGTCTAGATGGAAGAGAGCTGAAGGGGACAGTCAGGAGTGGTTTTGTATGTGATGCAACTGTCATCCTCTCCTTGGCCTGGGGGCTCTCTGTACGCGGGAAAAGCCCCACGGTGGCTGTGAATCTGTGCTCCATCAGTTAGATGATGCAGGCGCAGCACCACATCCACCACGGGGCTTCCCCGCAATGCTCCAATTTGAAAAAGTCAGGGATTTACCCTGACTTTTTCAAAGGGAGCAACGTCAACACAGCGCTTCTGCCATGTAAAGTCGCTCCGCAGTCAATCCGGGGCCAACCCAGAGGTGGAACCTGGTGGAAGGTGACCAGCAATCGGTTGCTTTCCACCAGGAAGAGGGTGAGGGCAGCTCCAGGACTGAGAAAGCCACCCAGAAACCCTGTGCTCCCTCCTCAGTGTCGGGATTACCCAATGCTGGGGCGGGAGAGGGAAAGTGCAGGGTTGAGAAGGGAGGCAGTGCCAACCCAACATCATGTAGACAGCCCCCTTGCCTTTCCATGCAGCAATTAGACCCAGAAAAAAGCTCCCATTAGCAGCAAAATGGGAGCTTTCTCTCCTAGGTTTGATTGTCATATGGAGATGATGGGGGGTGTTACTCCCCACCTGCAACCACACTGAAAATCATTCCCCGCAAAGTGGTAAGGTTGAGGAGGGAAGGTTGAAGGCTAGATTCAAAGTTGCTGTGAGCCAGCAGTTCCCCACCCTGATTTAGAAGAAGTGGGTTTAAGTTCCACCTCTGGCATAGATTCATTGGGCCAACTTAGCAAAAGACCTCTTTCAGCCTCTGCTTCTTCTCTGTAAAATGGAGGTTACAGCAACCTATTTCATAATAGTGATGATGATGATGATGATGATGATGATTAATTACATTTATCTACCACCCCATATCTGAAGCTTTCTGGGCAGTTTACAAAAAATAAAAGATTGAACATTGAAAAGTCAATATACAAAATTTAAAACCATAAACATAAAACAGCTGATATTTAAAACATTTCAAACTTTTAAGCCTGGCCACAAAGTCAGTTAAAACCTCAACAAGCTGTTAAAATGCTTGGGATAAAAGAAAAGTTTTGACATGGCGCCGAAAAGATAACAATGTTGGTGCCAGGCAGGCCTCATTGAGAGATCATTCCATAATTGGGGGGGCACCACAGAGAAGGCCCTCTCCCTTGTTGCTATCCTCCGAGCTTCCCTCGGAGTAGGAACCCGGAGGAGGACCTTTGATGTTGATCGTAGTATTCAGGTAGGTTCATGTCGGGAAAGGCGTTCCATCAGGCATTGTGGTCCCAAACCGTGTAAGGCTTTATAGGTTAAAACCAGCACCTTGAATCGGGCTCGGAAACACATGAAGTATGTTGCTAATTAAGAGAACTTCTAAAATGACTAATAGTAGAAATGCATGTTACAAATAAAGAAGATGGGATAGCTAAAATGATGCTTGATTGCATACTCAGTTAACATTTCCTTCTTTCCCAACCCACATTTCTATCCAAGCTAGGACAACTCATTCTAATATAAAAGACGGTAGAAGGCCAAACAGACAGGGTGGAAATGTGTGAGTCGTTGGGAGGAAATAGTGTCCACACACACACACACCTATCTTTATAGCCGTTACCACTTATGAACCTTTGAACATTAAACTGCCTAAGGGACAAGGTGAATGTTACAACAGCTGTTGATATTGCCCCTTCGCTCTTTTACCAGCACCAGATCTGAACAATGGGTGGGGGGGAGCTAAAGGTTGTGTCAACTAGTCATAGCAACTAAGGTAGCCTACAAAAACCAAAAAGGAAACAACCGTCCAGATGAGCTTTCCCTAAATGTTGGGCCTCCAGATGTGCTGGACAAGAACTCCCACCTCCCAGTATGCTGCCTGGGGATGATGTAGTCCAACACATTTGAAGGACACCAGGTTGGGGAAAACCTGGTCTGGTCCTACATAGGGCTTGTTATGGACAAAGTAAAGAATATCTTGCCACAAGCAACATTGTTTGAGGCTGAAAAAGAAACTCCTGAACACCTAGAGCAGGAGTGCAAACTTTGTTCAACCTGATGGCCAATTCCCTTTTAGAGAAGCTCTCAGGGGGCTGCATTCCATTGGTGGGTGGGGCCAAGGGCAAAAGGGGTGGGACCAAAAAACCTCAAATACCAGAATATTTTAGTTTAAAGTTCTTACTGCCAATAACTAAGCCTTAGGAGAGCCATCTCAGCCTTTTAGAAAGGGGAGAATTTGCATAAAAGCTGAGAAATCACCAAATGTGGTAGCTGGGGAAAGGGGTGGGGCCAAGGGAAGGAGGTGTGGCCTTCTGGGGACCTCTTGGGGCCACATTGGAACCTCCAGAGGGCCAGATATGTCCCCAGGTTTGAGGTTCTACACCCCTGACCTAGAGGTTTCTCTATCAACAAGAAATGGTGATGGCAGAGAACTATTATATAACGGACCATGTCCAGGAAGATAACATCTAATGCAGCCTGAATGAGCTCCTTCCCAAATATAGTCTCAAAAAGGTAGGTCTATATACCATCCCTATTTTTAAAGTGGTTGTTTAAACAGAGACTCAAAAACCATGAGCTGCCTTTAAGAGCTCGTTCCAAATTCCTTTAGGCTGCATGGTAAAATAGCCTTGATCTCTTCATATTTTTTATTTATTTATTTATGTATCCTGTTGACATTCTGAATACAGGCCATGATCCAGCAAGACATTTTAGGGACACAGAAAGGCAGCAAGGCAGTGGAAACAGAACCTAAAGAAAAGTAAAGTAATGCCTGTTGGTTGGATTTGCATGATAGAAGAGAATTAGAGCTCCTAATTGATACATGACTTTCTGCCCCCTCTGATGAGCTAAGCTCCCAGCACACGTGTTTTCAGACTGTCACAACTCCTGGCTGGCCAGGCTGCAGCAAAAACCAGGAGTGCCCATTCTTCCCCCTGTAAGAAGGCCTCACTCTTCTCTCAGAATGCTTGTACATCTGTAACTTCAAAGTTAGACTCCTGCAATGCATCATTATGTGGGGCCGCCCTTGATGATTGCTTGCAAGCTTCAGCTGATGTGGAGAGACTCTTGCTGGAGGGGAAGGTTGTGGGAAACACATTATGCCAGCACTTCAACTAGTTTCCTGGCTTCTAGGCTCAATTAGTGCTGGTTTTAACCTATAAAGCCTTACACGGTTTGGGACCACAATACCTGATGGAATGCCTTTCCCGACATGAACCTACCCATACACTACGCTCAACATCTAACAGTTAAAATGTTGTTAAAATGTTTTATAGTGTTTTAATGTCAGCTGTTTTATGTTTATGGTTTTAAATTTTGTATATTGTGTTTTTAGTGTTCAATCTTTTAATTTTGTAAACCACCCAGAGAGCTTTGGCTATGGGGCGGTATATAAGTGTAAATAATATAATAATAATAATAATAATAATAATAATAATAGCTGTGGGCTCTGACTTATAAAGCTCCAAATAGCCTTGTCACTTCCACGTTCCATCACAAGCTTCCAAGGTGAAGGGCTGTCCTGGCCAATCCCAGTTTAAAGATAAAGAACCATAAGAACTCTTGCCCATCAATATATGCCTATAGCTTGCAAAATATGAGCTATGGCTAATATTATAAAGTTAACATATGATTAGGTTTAAGGAAGGTGTTTCGATTAATATATGTAATGATGATTTTGGGAAGATGATTTTCGGTTCTCTTAAAGTGCTGAAGATTAAATTTGACTTGATCAATGTTTATTTAAATATTTTGCTTGTAGCTTGGTTTCCTTTCTATACATTTTGACTTCGTTCAGATGAGTAAAATGAAGCCATTTCACTTTGGACAAAACCTGGATAATTACATGATGTGTATCATTTGATTTCTCATCACTTGATAACACACAGCTGGTTGTGTAAACATTATTGAGAAGAGTTGTGGTTGAAGCAATATGAAGATTCTTCTTTGAGTGTTTCTCAAAGAGAAGAATGTAAATGTTCAGTATGTACGTCCAGTTTTATTTTTTGGTAACAAATACATAGACGGATTAACACATTCAAGCACTGGGCTGCCATTAGATTCAGATGATCTTTGGTATGGAATATAAATAGCCTTTTTATTTATGCACAGCAGCAAAAATAGTACTAGAAACAAAATCATCTTATATGACTAAAGCTTGCAAAACATGAAGTATAGCTAATATTATAAAGTTAACATATGTTTAGATTTAAGGAAGGTGTTTTGGATATATATATATATATATATATATATATATATGAGAAGATATTAGGTTCTCTTAAAAGACTGAACGTTAAATTTGTCTTGATCAATCTTTGGTTTTATGCTTTGTACACCATCCTAAAATCCAGCATGAAGGATGGTATATAAGTGTTTTAAATCAATCAGTCTTGTGTTCCTTGGAAAAAAGGTATATTATAAATGTAATAAGTTTCTGTCCATGTGCTCAGTATGTGTAAACCAGCTGTAGATGATGTTTTAGACTAAAAACCCCTTAAACCCCAGCCAGCATGCCCAATGGTCAAGGATTATGGGAGCTCACTAGATGACTGGGTCAGTTACTGACCCTCAGCCTAACCCACCTCACAGGGTTGAGGTTGACAACCATGTAAGTTGCCTTGGGTACCTTGCAAGAGGGATAACAGGTGGGATATAAATGTAATAATCAATCAATAAAAATAAGTGACAGTGAGACAAAGGGACACATCAAAAACAAAAAGAAACTATATGGTGCCAACAAAATGCTATATTTCGTAAGCCACAGATTCTTACCTTCGAAGAATTGTTGCAGGGCCTCATTCTCACCCACCACATCCATGGGCAAACGAGGAAAAAAGCAGTTTTTACACGCTCAAAAATATGAAGCATTCAGACTTCCTGAACTAGTTATGACAACTATGCTTTTTTAGAAGGCTACAAGCATGTCCAAAAATCCACTGTCTCATTCTTCCACCAAAAGAAAAAACAAAGCAAACAAAAAAACCACTGGCTGTTACAGAGAATTCAATACTTGGCAAATGAGCTCCTGGTTAATTTGGAGAGTTTCTACATGAAAAGATCCTGCCACAATTTGAGGAGAAAAATTACAAGCAACATTCTCCCTTTACTACAGCTGCAGTCCACAGCTTGTTTCCTTCCTCGTTTTAAGGACCTTTACCCTCTAAATCAAATTACTATGCAACATATGTGCAATTAAGAAATCAACAAAGGTTGCTTATCTCCTTACTGTCCTTTCCTCTCATGAGTTTATGTGTTAACTAGATAAATGCTAAATATGAATGAGATTTTTTTAAATAAAACACCCTTGTTTAAAATCCAGCTATGAGCTGCAATTCAAATGCAGATTCAAATGGGGCAACCATGTTAGTCTGTAGTATGAAAACGAAAAGAGTGTATGGCACCTTAAAGACTAATGGTGTTTTATTAAGGCATGCGGTTTCATGGGCCAAATCCACTTTGTCAGATGCAAACGCAAGGAACCACAGACTTCTTGTGTTGTGATTTATATGTAACAACAATCCAGAGAATGGGTTGAATATGGGGTGTCCTTGAATTGTGGGTTGTCATTATGTGCACTATGGTTTAACCATAGGAAAAGGACCCACGTTTGTTACTGGATTGTGAACTCTAGAATGTTCATGGTTCACAACCCAGAGTTAAACCATAGTGCAGGTTTCACATTTAGTGACAACCCGTGACCCAACAACCTATACTCAGGGTTGTCATTACATGTGAACCAGGCCATACTCAACTTATACTTTGGGTTGCGTTTACATACTAAGCAGTTCAGTATCATTATTAAGCTGGAAAAACACACACATACCAGCTTTAACTGGTGAAATAGGTAAGGTATCTGGTGGATTTAATTTTGACAGACTTTTGGGGGGGTTGCAAGATGAGCTCAAATTTTAACTTCACAAATGTGCTTCTTGGCTTAATCCTCGTGGCAGGAGTTTTAATAATGGTCTAGATGGAAAAGTTAAACTTTTCGATTGACGTAGAGCTAGGAATTCAAGAAACCAGGCCCATTTTACCATGTAGTACAACTAGACAGGCCCTGGGAGGAGCAGGAAGAGAAAGAAAAATAAATGTGGTATCAGAAAGCTTTGAGTCATACCGGAAAGGCAGTGGCAAGGGACTCCACTGTAAGCAGCAAGACTGCCCCACATAGGGCTGGTGTGGAAAAGCTAATGTGTATGACTGAGGACAGACAGACCAGATGGTTCATAGCGCTATCAAAAGGCATTGTGTACCTATGCTGTATTTCCCTCCTTCATGGTTATTTTCTAGCAAAACAAGAATGAAAAATCAGCAGAAAACACAGGAGGGTTGCAAATGCAGGATGGCATCTGAAACCCCCATAAAATTTGGTGAATGAGGCAGGGCAAAGGCACAATAAAAGCCTTGTCTGGAAGCACCCTGGGAGGAGCAAATGTGGTGGTAACGGCAGATTGGGGGAGGGGAAGGTAGCATTTCACTGCAACATAAAGGCATTTACAAGAGAAGGAAGGGGTTCCTTACAAATGCCACTTCTCCAAGTATTGCAGGAAGTAGGCAGAAAGCTGCACACTCCATTTGCATTTCTCATTGACAGGGAGCAAACCTGTTAACCAGGCAAGCTTTTATTTTACAACGCTGTGGTGGTGGTGGCCATGGTAGTATAATATGTTCCCTCCCCATCTATTCAACTTGCGATTCCCTAGTCAAGTGTAGCCCCCATCAGCCATCTATTGTGGCCTGCCACAGCCTTGCTGCAGGCCTTACTAAGGACTTGAGACTGACAAAGCAAAGGTGTGAAGTACTTGGCAAGCTCCCAGTATTTGGTTTGGAGGATCGTGCTCTCTGCAGGCCTGTGCTAGAGGAACGAAGAAAGATAAATGCTGTCTACAAAGTATCAGTTAGAAAAGCTCAGAGACATACATCTTGGAAATATTAAGAGGAATCAGCAATACTGAAGTCAACCTTATTCAGGGTTAGATATATTCCGCAGTAGAAATTCCGGTGGCTGGGGAAAAGAACTAAGAAGTTCATAGTTCTTCGACCATTGCCACTACTATCAACAGTATGATAGTATATAAAAACAACAATGTTGTGTGGGGTCTATAAGTTGTTGCATTAAAATTATGCCCCCCCTTTAATGGGTGAATGGGTTCCTGAGCTTTGAATGAAGAAACATTACCAGAAGAAATGTGCCAAGTTAAAAGGCAAAAGAATTGGGGGAAACAAGGGGTATGTCTATGCAAAGCTGAAGGGAACATAAAACAAGATGCAATTGATTGGTGGAGTTTGGAAGAGAACCACCATGGCATGTAGTCAACAGGCATATTTTTTTCCACATCATGCAAAGTCTTAAGAAAAGAGTATTTAAGATGCATCAGAAATCAGCAGAATCCAGAGGTGGAAGACACCAGAAGCACAGTTGTGCAGAGCACACCTCCCACTTCTTGAGTATACAGCCTGCCTGCCTATCAGGCTCTGTTGTTCCAACATGGATAAACTGTCTGAATGAATGTGAAAAATGTGAATGGATTGAATTGAACTTTATTCTATCTAAATAAATGTACAGATTGTGTGTATGTTGTATGTTTTTGCTGTTTTAATTTTTGTATATTGTTTTTAATTGTTTGTAATCCTATGCAAACCGCCCAGAGAGCTTTGGCTACGGGACGGTATACAAATGTAATAAATAAATAAATAAATATGTTCTAGAAATTGCATTTAAGTTTTGAGTCCCGATCTGTTATCACACTCCATAATCCCAGTTATTCCTTAGTGTTAAACTTTTCATGGTGCAGAATTTCACTTTAGCATAGGAGTACACACAGCTTTGCTCTTACTCCAGCTGGTAAGAGCAGACATGTCATATTCTCAACAGCACCTGTTTTCTTATCATCCATTGGCCATACACAGCTTTCCCATCTTCTTTTGAGGTGTTTCTGTTGCATTTTCCAAGAAATCAAATATTATACAGGGGAAGAGTGACATCTTAAAAGTATTTCACATTAACTACTTTTGGATTTGCTATAAGGAACTAGAAGATAAAAAGAACCAGAGGCAACCACCAGATAATTTTTGATGCTTAATTAGCAGTGGATAACAACTTCCTCTCTTATACACTGGCTCAATTCGGACGACACGATAGTCAATGGTGGGTTGACTAACCCTAACCCTAACCCTAGGGGGTACTCCCCAAACAACATGGTAATAAATAATCAACTGTGGTGGGGATTAGGATCAGCGCTGAGTTGACTATGGCAGCATTGGAATGACACAATAGTCAAAACAACTGATGATTGTTTCCCCCACACCAGTTGTTTATTGTGTCGTCCGAATTGAGCCACTGTCTTCCACTGAAGCGCACATCTTGCAAAATTTTAAACAATTTTTATGAGTTCAATTTCCTACCACATAATCTAGTGATTTCTTTATTTTTAAATAGGAAAATAGTAATTAGACAATGCCCTCCTACTTCATGTCTTGGCATTTAGAGATACTTTATTCACTTTGGAAGTAATTTGGTCTCATCTAAAATTGCAACTGGAGGACACATCTACTGACTCTTAAAAATGGAGAGGGCAAGAGCAGTACAATTTTGCACAGTGCCCTCCCCCTTTCTGTCACACACACATGATCAGATTGTATGGAAAGGTCTGTCTTATGGCAGAGCACATATTTTAGAGCATTTTTTCATTACCAAAATGAACTGTGAGAGAAGCAGCTGATAACAACCACCCCTAAAGTTATTAGTTCAAAAGCATATATTTTGAAATACAATTCCATAGTCAGTATATTATCACCCTATAGACTGATGTGAGTTTTGTTGTTGTTGCTTTGTAACAACTCAGCATGCATGATGCACGTTACAAGAAGGCTGGCTGAAGTACCCATTATGAGTATGAAACAGGGATATTTATAGGCCACCATCAATATAGATTTAGAAGATGTGCAAAATAGGTTGATTGCTTGATTGCCAATCCAGACTGAATGAAAAGCAGAATCTGATTACTAGCAGAGTGGCATATGAGGCAAGTAAAAATGGTCCTCCAGCATTCATCAGAGAGCCATTTCCTCTTTAAATGTTGAACAGCTGTCAGAGATCATCTCCAATCAGTTGTGTCCATAACACATCATTTTATTTACAAGATTAAAAAAACAGAAGTGGTTTGCAGATCACTACTCCTTGGTAGCTCATACAGAAGAGTGTAAAATGAGAAAAAGGTGTAGAAGGTAAACCTCCAGTTTTGTAGGCAGTATGCCTCTATATAGTAGTTGCTGCGGAATACAAGTGGGAGGGTATTATTGTGCTCAAGTTCGGCTTGTGGGATCCCCACAGGTAGCTGGTTGACAACTGTGTGAACAGAATGCTTGACTAGATGGACCCTTGGTCTGGTCCAGCATGGCTCTTCTTTTGTTTTTATGTTAACCTAGAAAATCCACAAGGAAAAAGGGGATGTATAAAATAAAACCCCTCTTGTCCTGCGCGGCATTTGTCTCTTTGATAAAGACTGTATGTGGATCACCAGTGATCAGTTGTTAGCTACTTAGAATAGATATACCCATTCTATTATCACCACAAAAAACAATTTCTCCAGCAAATTAAATAAAATTATTTCAAAGAACTTGTTCTTGTTTGGTATGGCCCTACTATATATTTACCTCAAGCTACTGATATGGAGTTACCAGTACTAACTGGAATGCATGTACAGAAGCTTGTTTGTAGTTTGCAGAATGCACATGGCTTTTTAAAAAATGTTTCAGACATTAAAGGGCTCCAACTTGAATTAATTTTTATTACGCTGAAATCCTACATTATAAACAGTCCAAGAACACAAAATGAATACAACTCTTGAATAGCATTTCTCAATCATAAGTTACAATCACTAGTACACCTGAAAATCCTCTTGCCTTCACTTCAAACGGAATAGTTTTCATCCTTACAAATGATCATTTTGTTGAATTACAAGAGCAGGTAGTGCAATTTGCACAGACGGAGATGTCTTGGACCCATTTCAAAATAAATATAAAGTGACAAGGAATTGGAACCTATTTGAAGATATGTACATTTATGGAAGTTCATGCAAGCACCGGAAGTATAGCATTACAATTCTTCCTTGTAATATCCTAATTTTGCCAGGGACATCTCTTTCCTCAGCTGCATGACTTCCCAAAACATCTGATCCACTGCAAAAAAGAAAAAAACAGATGTTATTGAAACAAATATTTCATTAAAAGCTCCTAATATACACCTATTTTTTTTTAAAGCTATATACCTCTTTTAATGTAATTGTTTTTTTAAAAAAAGCTATTCCATTCCCTTTTTAAAAAGGCTCATTTCCGCATGCACACGGAGGCAATATCAGCCAGATATGGACATCCCAGAAAGCATTGTTAGCCATTTATAATGTAAACAGTAAGTCCAAAGGCACATTGCACATCAGGAAGAGAGGTATTTTTTTTTAAGAAATCTTAACTTTGAGTTTTTAGATATTAAAAATAGCTGCAGTTTAAAATAATACAGCTATGACAGCATCCAAAGGAGGTTTGCTATTGCTATGAAGTACAAAGCGAATGCATTTTTCATTAAGGAAACTTTAATTGCTAGCCTATCTGCCCCCCCTTTGACTGCCAGTGCAATTATTGCCAACAACTCAGTTTTCCTCATTTATTACTAGAGGGAAACATCTAGCTAACGTATCAGACTTTGCTCAACTACACATATTCGGACCGTAGTAATAATTATTATTTTATATGTTAGTTGCCTTGCATCAATTTAAGTAGCCATTTAGAGTGTAAGATTTGCCCACAAAAATCACTGTTCTGGTTATTGCTTATGTTTTTGTTTTCTACCTAATTCTACAATTTTTCGGTTTAAAAACTGAAACATAAGCAGCATACATGAGACCAAAAATCAGAAGATTTACATTTTCAAATATTCTCTCCCTTCCCCCCATTTCGTTCAGCATGTTAGAGAGGAATGGAATAGGGAACTGGAGTGCTTTACACAGCCTAATCAATGGAAATTTACCGTAGAGTCCATATGTACCATTTCTATAGATTTAAAACTGAGGCTGATTCAACAAAAATGGATGTTTTGTGTATATAGGACAGCACAGAGGCTGGTTAATGTGGATAATGCATTGCTGAGGCATATGATGTGGGCATGTCCTATAGCGGTTTCTTTTCAGCAGGAAGTTACTAACAGCATAAATTTTGTCCTTAAAAAAATCTGTGATTATTGGGGGTGCACATGCGGTTTTAAACTATAGTCCTTTGATATGGGGATTAACAGACTGACAGAAAGAAGTGTCTTGACAGCCTTTACAGTTGCAAAGAAACTCATACTCTAAGCCTGGAGGAATGAACACCTACCACGTATTATTCAGTGGCCTGAAGATCTTAGTGATCTTGCTGCATTTGAACACATATCTTACAGTCATCAATTTTGTATGGATGCTTATATTAATACGTATATTTGAAACAGAAGCGTCAAAACTTTTTTTTTCATCAATGATGTTGGGAACAGTTATTGCAACTGGATATTATTCTTGTTTCTTTTATATTGTTGCAGTGTTATTGTCTGCAGTCCCCACCCCCACCTCATTTTGTTTTGTTACACTAGCAAATAAAAATAAAATGAGGACTATGAAATATAGGTTACTGAATTTTTCATCTAAGAATTGTGCATTCATATCTAGCATTCTCTTGAATAATTGTGTTTTAGCTACGACAAAATGCCAGCATGTTGTAAAAGCAGATCTCAAATTATAATATAGTAGAGTTCTATGCATTCCTTCAGAAATAATATTTTTCCATTTGCAGATAGTAGCTAAAAACAGCCTAGAAGGCCATGCAGTTCAACCAAAACCAGAAGGAGGTAGACATCCAAAGCAAGTCAGAAAGAAGTGGATGTGTTCTCATGATGCAAAATGTCTGTTTTCAGGAAGCCTGATGCGTTTCAGCCTGTCCTTTATTCTAAGGCCTTCCTCAGGGGGCTGTAACATTAATAATAAAATAGAATACAATGAAACAACACATAATATTAAAATATTTCTGTTAATAGGTTAGTTAAGCACATTGCCAGAGGGTCCCTATGCATATATATTGGAATTAAAAAAATTAAACATGACAGAGTGTCACTAAGGCCTGTGCATATATATTATTATTTTAAATCTTATAAGTCTGACCTATTATAAAAGTATAATATAGAAGTCCTTACTTGTTAGCTGAAAGTATCTACAGAATTCCTTCTAGCAAACAGATTGTCTCCTGTGGTAATCTACGGCAACTGAAAAGAGTACTCTTAGAGTCATTCTCATATTCTTAATTCCATCTTTTTCTGGACTCTGCCAGATGTTTTAATGTAGTTATGATAAGTCCAAGGTCTCATAGTGGGCCTTTGCGTATAAATTGGCATTAAAAGTTTTTTAATACCAATCTATATGCATAGGCCCCTGTGGCAATGTGCTTAATTAACCTATTAGCAGAAATACATTTTAATATTACATGTTGTTTCATTTATTCTATTTTATTATTAATGTTACAGCCCCCTGAGGAAGGCCTTAGAATAAAGGAGAGGCCAAAACATGTCGGGCTTCCTGAAAATAAACCTTTTGCATCCTGAGAACATGTTTCTCTTCTTTCTAACATGTAGTTCAATCCCCAGATGCAACATAAATGTGCTTACGCAACCAGGTATAGTATATCGCAAAAGAGTACATACATTTACATGGCACCTACTGACAGTCTGGTTATTTAAAATTCAGTTGCAGTATCTCGCCCAGGGTGCTTTCTACAACTTGTTTTTTAATCCAAGCAATAGTTAGGTAGTCAAAGTCTTGTACTGAAATTTTCATTGTTGATTGTAGGCCTCATTACGAAGATCAATTCTTCTAGCCCGGGGTTGGGCCAAGCCATTTTGCTGCCTGAGATCATAAATAAGATGGCTACCCCCCACATCCCTTCCATGTACAGAAGCCAACCTGACTGGCAGTTGAATCTTTCTTCAACACTGACAATGGGAGTGTCCTCCACTGCACCAAAAGGCAGCAGGGTACAGGATAGGCAATGTGGCACTTAGCTCTCTCTCTTCCAACACCCTGCTGCCATTTCTCAGCATCTGCTGCCCGAAGCAATCACCTCACTTTGTATAGTGGTAGGCCGGGCCCATTCTCTGAGAGCATTATAATTGCCCCAATTTTGTTTTGCTCAAGCAGCGGAGATGCAGATTTAAGTAGACAATTTAGGAAGCCAGGTAGTCTAATCTATTGACAGACATATTCTTCCTTCAGTAATATACAAACACAGATAAGAAAGACATGACTTATTTGTACGAGACACAGATTTTACTTGCCATCTTGCTGCTTCACAAGCCCCTGCTGAATATACCGAATGTATGTGAAGAAGTTACATACAGATGTGATCTGCACACAAAAAGAAGACACCACTGTTAATCCCATGCATTACCCAGTTGTATGAACCACGAGGGGAGCACAGGAAAGCCCAATACTTACCCGGTATCTACAAAAAGGAGAAATATAGTAATAGTTGCTTGAGTCCCCCAACTTGATTCTATGCTTGCATGTTTTACTTTGTCCACTGAGAGCGCATTTCCTGCATTAATAGAAAGGAAGAGGGCTTTTTAAAAAGAAGAAGCATTGCATAATTTAATCTACATGACAACTAATGTCTTGTAGAGTTATTTACAATTAAACAAAGGATTGGGCATCTGATTAACCAACATTATTTACAGGTACAATTTTAAATCCTGAGCTATTGTGGGGTACAGCGACCATGCTGTTTTCACACTGACTCCGCAGACTGCTAATTGATTCTAAAAAACTTCTGTGAAGTCTTTAAAGGAGAACTTCCACCATATTCTATGGCTGTCATATTTCTTCCACCTATAATATGCCTCAAGTAGGGTAAGAGTACATGTGGAGCTTGTGTAGATTTTTCAAACATCGCTCATGCACCCATCTCCAGGTACAGCAAGTGTGCCACTTATTTGTCTTCCAAAAGTTATTTTTCTTATAGGTTGAACATGGATACCACATGAAATCTCAGAAAGATGCCGAAACTGACTTTTTGGAAATACATTGTGCCTTTCAAATACATAATTATTATTCAGTGTATAGGTGGTTTGAGCCCTTCTCCTTTATCCTCCCACCCCTTAACCTAAACATCACTGTTATTTCCAGTTTTACAACGGAAAGAGTTTAGACTAAGGAACTGAACTTAACCTACATTAATGCCATCTAGTAAATCCTTAACTGAGCTAGGGGTGAAATACAATGACATTTTTCTACTGATGGAACTGCTTCCCTCAGTGGAATCAGGAAGGGGGAACTCACTCCCTACTGAAGCCCCAGAGTGCCCTCAAAATCCACTCTTGAGGGTTGAGGAATCTGAAGGAGCAGATTTCTTGGGTGGGGGGGACATGAGGGAGGAGAAAAGAAATCCTGTTACACAAACAGACTTGCGCTCGTGCTACACTGACTTCTGCCCTAGGATGTTAGCTGAGTTATCAGCACAAACCAAACAGGGCCTGTTTCTTGAATACAGTACTGCTCACGTCTATATGCCATCCACCTTTGAAAGAGCAGAAAGTAATGTACAAGCATGTTCTAGAGAGCACAATTGTCACCCAAACCCAACCCATCCCTCTGCTGAGAGAGCAGCTGTCACTGGCTAAATGTGTCCCACCTTTGCCACAATGCAACTGTGGCCGTACTGGGAAAGAAACAGTGTTTCTTCTGCCCCTCTCATACTATGGGGCAACACCTATGGGTTTTTTTGGGCTGGAGCAGACCTATGCCAGCCATTTCTTCTAGATGGTCAGGAATTAGCCCAGGACCTTGAAATCTAGTCCTGTGCCCCTTGCACCACAGCAGTTGGAACATACTTTGGTCCACCACATTCAACTGCAGAAGCTTTCACAAAGCGAACAGGCTGCAATCCAACTGGTTCAATGCTTAAGGTATTGTTTTCCACAGCTTCAAGGACTGCAGATGCCAACTGGAAATAGACCAGAGAGATTAAAAGTAGTTTCAACCATTGTTAAGGGTTCCTAGGAATATAAACAGAGTGCATTACAAGCTAGACCTAGAAGCTCACACTGGTTAACAAAAATAAACGTTCAGCAAATTATTCAGGGGTCAGAGAACTGGTGTAGTGTAGTGATTTAGATTATATGCTGGGAAGACTCTGGTTCAAGTCTGGATTCAATAATGAACTTGTGCAGAGCCTTCACTATCTCTCAGACCACCTCTCCCCACCCCAACTTTATGGGGTAGTAATGGTATATTAATAACAAATAGCATTGTTTTAAGGCAGCCTTCCCCAAATTGCTGCCCTCCAGATGTTTTGAACTTCAACTCCCATCTGCTCCAGCAATGGTCAGGAATGCTGGTAGTCCAAAATATCTGGAAGGCATCAGGTTGGAGAAGACTATTTTAAGGATTACCAAGAATGTACTATTTTAGGTAGACAAATGCTTAGACAAGATCCAAATGATCACGCATGGGCTTCCAAGCACACCTCTCCTGCTTCCTGGCCAGGGAACCTCATCTCCTCCAATACTACTCTTGAAGTTTGGGGGTCCAGGGCAGTAGGCGATGCAGGCGAAATCACCTCCACCCCATGCATGTGCAAAAATACTTCCCTGATCACAGAGGGAATTGTTTGGCTCATGATCCATGCTATCAAGGTAGTCAATGAAAACAGTTCAAGTTGCTCGTCATATTATGTAAACAGTCTAAATAGTAATATATGGTTTCAAAGCATTACCTCACTTTTTGAGAAGGTTAAACATGGAAAGATATCTTCTTGATAGATTTTGTCCAAGAAAGGGCATGCCCGGTCCATAGTAGGATCATCCTTCCAGGATCTGAATTCGTTATACAGAGCTAAGTCCGCCTAACATAAAAAATGAAAATCAAGAGTCCAAAGTCCAAACTAGAAATATATTATAGGTGACACCCGCACCTCCCTTGCATACAGTCTCTGCATTTCAATGATGACATTCAATGGGCAATATAGCCTGGGGATTTGCACATGCTTAACTTTTCCATGGACAATAATGGGATTAACTCAGCTAGATGGTGCTCTAACACAACAGCACTCAGAGATGAAGTTTACACTTTTCTACTGTGCAATCACAAGCTAGGGCCTTTCGTTTCTTCATCTTGACACATGTTTAAGGGACCAGTACAGGTATTAAAACACTTATACCCATGATTCTCTTTGAGCACACAAAGAGAAGCAATATTGGACACACACACACACGGGTCAGGATTTACAATTTTTAAGATGCATGATGACAGGAGGCATTAAGCCTTTTAATTCACATACTTGATGCCACCGGGAGAAGGGGAAGGGGAAAGAGAGCCACAGAGTCCTAATTAACCTACACGGCACAGGACTGCAATACCTGAAAGGGCCTCTCCTGACACAAACCTACCCATGCTCAACACCTAAGGCCCTCCTACGGGTGCCTACTCCAAGGGAGGCTCAGAAAATGGCAACAAGGGAGAGGGCCTTCTTAGTGGTGGCCCCTGAATTATGGAATGATCTCCCTGACAAGGCCTGGCTGGCACCAACATTGCTATCTTTCACTGCCAGGTCAAAACTTTTGTCTTTTCCCAGGCATTTGGCAGCATATGATGAGTTTAATTGATGCCGGATTTGTTTTACAGTTCAGCTGATTGCTCAAAATTGTTTTTAGATGTATGTTGTCTCTGTGTATACCGTCTGTTGTGTGTTTATGTTTTTAAATTTTGCATATTGTTTTTACTGTTTTTAAGCTTTGCAAACTGCCCAGAGAGCTTTGCCTATGGGTTGGTATAGAAATGGATTGAATAATAAATATTAACAACGACCACAACAACCCTCCAAAGAATGAATACAACATAAACTTGCTACACAAACTTGCTAAATATCATGTCCACTGTTTCCGTTGCTTAGAGGTACGTGCTGGTGCTTATGAAGCCAAAACAGCAGCACCCATGTATTATTATTTCATCTCTTTCTCACTCGTGGCGGTTTTTCTAGACAGATATGACGGGTTTTGCCAAGTCATGCTGTCTTTTACTAATTCAGGAATTTCCTGACAATTGAGCATGTTTTAAGTATGATTGCTTTCTGGATGTTGGTGTGGATGTATTTTGGTAAGCCCAGTTTCTGAAGGTTTTCTGTATAACTTTTTGATGTGGTGCTGGTGACTGAGGTAACTAATGGAATAATTGGGACCTTTTCCTGTTGCCACAGTTCTTTGACTTCCAAGGCCAGTGGTGTATATTTGTCTCGCTTTTCTTCTTCCTTTTCAACAACATTTTTGTCATTTGGTATTGCTATGTCGATGAGGTGTGTGTTTGTTTTTTGTCTATGACCATTATGTCTGGTCAGTTGCAGGGTATTGTCTTGTCGGTATGAATTGTTCTGTCCCAGTATATTTTATGATCTGCATTTTCCAAGATTGTTTCGGATGAGTATGTATAGTATGGTGTAGATTGTTTGATAAGGTTGAGTTTGATGGCCAGTTGTTGGTGAATTATTTTTGCAGCTGTATTGTGTCTGTCTGTATAGTCTATTATTATTATTATTATTATTATTATTATTATTATTATTATTAGGTATTACATTTATATACTGCCCCATAGCCGAAGCGCTCTGGGCGGTTTACAAAAATTAAAAACGTTGAACATTTAAAAACCAATAAACAAAATTTAAAACCATAAAATCCTAAAAACAAACTACATATCATTATACATATCATGTATAAGAGGAAGGTGTCAGTAGACTCTGGGAAACCTCCAAGGTTCACCGAAGTACATGGGCAGCAGGAACAGAAACTTAAAGGGGCGCAAATTCCCTAACAGCTCAATGAGGACCAAGTATGTTCAGAGGCCAGGGAATGATTAACGACTTTGGGACTATGGGGAGGAGATGGAAAACCAGGAGGTGGGAGAACTAAATGGAGTATTGATTCTATTTCCTTTCTATACCTGGCCCCATTGAGCATTTCCCCAGGACAAACTGATGATGGGCAAACCTGCTAAAGTAGTTCGATAAATGTTCTTGTTGAGCCATCATATTTTGTTACAAAATGAAACCAGTCTTCCCTGAAATGACTATTCCTCTACACATCAACCATGATACAATTAAGTTTTAGCCACAGAATTCAGACCAACAATTTCATTCATACCGGGTTCCAAACTGTAGAAGCCATAGGCAGTAGGAGACACACTCCTCTGTACTGCAACACCACGTGTATGACTGAAAAGATGTGTGCAATATGCTCCGCTCAAAGCACAAGCCCTCCATGGCACTAGCCACAAATCTCTGGCCACTATTCTTGCAGGGATACATTTCTTTTGTAAGGACACTCCCGCAACATTCCAAAAATCACTACTAGGGAGCAGCAGCTGTATGAAGTGAGCTTAGCATACACAAATCCCTTTGTACATGCAAGAGGTACATTTCATTCAAACACTTTCCCCACCCCTCTCGCTCACTTAGGCTAGAAAGAGAGAGAAATCCCTTTTTTTTAAATCCAGAAATGAAAATCTTTTGAAGTCTCTTTAAAAGTTTGCTTTCAAAAATGTGGTTTTTGGTGCGTGCATTTTTTTTTGGGGGGGGGGGGATGTTGTCATTAATATCTTGCCCCCTCTGTTATTAGGCTGTATGCTGGAAGTGGGGTGAGCAGTTATTTTTTTACAGGTCTTTCCATAGGCCTGTTCTTCAGCTGGGCAAAGAAAACAACTGTAAAACCACTGGAAACAAAAGACAAGCATTTGACCACAAACCTTTAGACAGAGTTTACACACATTTGAGATATAGGTTGATCTTGCCAGTTCTTGACCTGTACAGTTAAAACTGACTTCACAGACTGCTATGTGGAGAAGAAACACCCACTCCTCACTACCAGCTTATCACAGCTTCCAAGTGCAGGCATGTTCCATTAGTTCTTTACGAGTATTTTAATGTACACCTACAATGCATAGAGTTATTATCCAACCCTTGAAATACCTCTTTGCAGTCTTTCACAATCGGCTGCATCATGGTGAGGTCCTGGTTACTGACACCCATTGCACTACTTGTACTCTTGTTCCTTGTATGACCTTTCTTGAAGGGAGTTTTCCCACTAGATTGAGGCTCTTTTGTTGGCGAGGTTGGTGAAGTGGACAGCACCAATGTTTTCAGAGCTGCCACTTCAGCTTGAAGGACATCAATCTAAATACACATTAAGAGAGAGAGAGAGACTAAATTTGCAGACTGCACAGAGGCCTTATCCACACCAGCCATTTATTCCAGAACCAGGCCACATGACACACAGCTAATCCCACTGTGATCTAGGGACGACCCCTCAGTTTTCCCAGGATATTGATGACCGCTTTTGTCCCATTCCCCCCCCACCCCCTTGCTCTCACAAAAATCCTGAGGTGAGTGGCTGGTGTGTCTTCCCCTCATGAAGCTGTTGCTGTTCCGCGTGAGTAGCGGGGCTCAGCGAACAGGCAACCAACAGTGTGGAGCGAGCCCATGGGTATCGGGGGAGAGCACTGTTGACATGTTCAGGATAGGTCTCAGGGTCTTTCAGAGCCGAGTGTGTGTGTGTGTGCGTGTTATAAAAAAGATTATCTTCATGCAGGATTGCAACTCTGCTCTTGCACAAGAGTCAGGAGTCGTAATTTTTTTTTTTACCATGGAACAGCTCTCCTTAAATTGCGGGCAAACTCGCTGGCATGTGCCCCGTGAGGGACGATCTCTGAAGTAGAAAACTTCGCGATCATCCCTCCCCACTCTCAAAAGGGCTCTAGGTGTAGATGAGCCCAGAATTTCAAAGAAAGGGAATTTCTTTCAGAGGGGAATTCAAGAGCCTCAATTCTGGTACTCAGGCAAAAGTGCATTAGCAGGCAATGTTATGTTTCCAAAGAGCCACAGCAATCAACTTTATAACCTCCTGTTCAACAGATCTTCCCATCAGCTCATCTCTGAGGAAATTGAACTCATAATGAAGTTAGAAAGATGGAGTTCTAGTGATCCAAGTGACAAAAGACATTCCCATTGAAGTCTTTAACCAACTCCAGACTAATCTAAGGAAAACAGCAACATAACTCCAAGTAAATGAGTGAACTGGCCCTCTGTCAAAATTCACATCAAGAATTGGTTGAACAAATATTTAGGCTACAGAGATAAGAATGTTTAATTCCCAACGAATACTTAAAAGCTGGTACAATATTGTTCAAAGTGATTCTCCTTTGAACGTGAGGATCCAGGCAATAATACAAACTGGTATTGACAGATAGTGGTAAGCTTCCCTTTAGGCTGCTTTGACATCTAACCTCTCTGGTCAATCTATCTGCCTTTTGAACTCCATAACCTTAAAGAGCAATTGGGGAACTCAAGGGAGGTGGTTTCCTGAGAGAAGCTCAGAAATAAAGTCATGCACGCACATAAGATATATACGTGGAACCCTTAAGATCCCTGCCATTTCATTAACGGCTAGAACTCACTTTTCCTTGTGCTTCTTTCAGTTGTTTTTCTGCTGTGGCCTGCTTTACGTTAGCTTCTGTCACCATTTTGTGTGCTTCCTATAAAAAAGCAAAGGTTTGAAAATATTGTTTTTCCTTTATATTAAAAATCATATGGTAGGAACAAGATACTGGAATATTTGACCAAACTTGCAAACTGTTTCTCACATTACTTTGAAAGGTATACCTATTAGGAAAGCTGCCAAGGCCTTAAGATAAGCAAAGCACTAGAACTATAATGCATAAGCACAAGGCCTAATCTAGACAGTCAAAAGAATCCATTTCCCCCCTCTTCCCTCCCCATCCCTTTTCCTTGTGTGCCATGCCATTTTATATTGTAGGCCTGTGGGCAAGCATTGTCTTATTTATGTAATTATATATAAGCCACTCTGGGAGAGGCATAAAAATACTTCAAGGAAGTAATAAATAAATCAACTGCTACCCAAGCTTCCCGTTTTGACTTCATGAAATAGCCACCTTATCCCAAATTATGTTACAGCAAAGTCTTCAAACAAACCTCAAACAAGCTAGCAGTAAGTTCTTCCAGTTCCTGTCCAAGTTGGTCACGCACTTTAGAAAGCCTCTCGCATTCTTCATCTTTTAGTTTCAGCTCCTACAGAAAACGTAGCAGTTATTTTGACAGTCATGGTCTTTCAAACCTGGCAGAACAGGAAAGTAAGGACCAAACTAGACACACCACTGTAGCTGTATGTTTTTTAC
Organism: Anniella stebbinsi; assembly: GCA_029215795.1. NCBI lineage: Eukaryota > Metazoa > Chordata > Lepidosauria > Squamata > Anniellidae > Anniella > Anniella stebbinsi. Next base: position 57,383,672 of record JARDYH010000003.1, read on the forward strand.
TCACATGTTTGCCTAATTTGCATACAAAGCGTTGAGGGGTGGGAGAGAAAAATCTATTTCTTTTTTTTTAATCGATGAAATGGAACAAGTAAGTGATCTCCTTTTCCCTGCCTTAAATCACTGTACTCTATTTCTTGGAGCACTTTTCTTCCATCTCATATTGGATACCACAAGCAATAAGGGCTAGGGACAAAACTGCTTAAAGCAATGGAACACAGCAAGACAAGACACAGTGGAAGCTTTCGCTCCCCTTCAGCCAGATGCTCCATTTCATGGGAGGGGGCAGGAGGGACCCCATCCACTCCACTTTTTATGTGATCAGGGCAGACACATGAAGAATACTCACATGGTTAGTCCATCATGTGTGGCTTGGCATTCAGTGGAACGGAAACCATGCAAAATACAGCTTTTCACAGCAATCAAATCACCTGTAGTTTCAGTTTGATCAGATGTTTTGAGACAAACCAGAAGATCCAGCCAACCACGCAACTGGGCAGACTCTGAAAGTTGCCAGCCCTACACCCATTTATGCTTCTGGCATAACTCAGATGGTGCCTCAAAGTGTGGGGAGGGGGCACTGATAAAGAGGCCCATAGGAACACAGGAAGCGGCCTTATACCAAGACAGAACATTGATCTGTCTAACTCCTTCCTGTCAATACTGCCTGGCAGCCGCTCTCTACAGTTTCAAACAGGGATCTTTCCCAGTCCTACCTGGAGATACCTGGGATTGAACTTGAGACCTTCGACATACAATGCGTGTAGCTATGGCCCTATCACTAGCCCACAGGACGTGAGAAGAACGTGGGAATGTTGGGAGGCAGTTAGCTAGAAGAATTGCACAAAATGGGTGGAGTGAGATGAGGCTAAGAGACAGCAAGTGCTTGCCTGAACCACAGCTACAAGATGTGGTCTAGGTGCAGCTGTCAGTGTTGCTGTATTCATTATTCTTGTCACCGTTAATACACGGTTGAATTGGTAGGAATGACTGGAGATAGGGTACCAATTAGCTTGTGCCTGTACGAGCAACAGTGACTGTCTCCTAAGAACCACAAGACTGCCATGTTTAGAGGACAATCTGAACAGAATATAAATCCAAAGCCAGAAGATTGATTGACTAAAAGAAAACCAGTGGAAAAACATGTCAGCATTCTATTAATATTTTCATTTACCAGTGTCAGATTTAGATGTAGGCATGGCAATTTACAGCACTAGGGGGCAGCCAGCATTTAGAAGAACGGCATGGCCAGACAAAGGGCTCCAAGCTCGCAGAACAGAAAGCTGAGTAACCTCTCTAACGAGAAAAAGGATACTTCTGGAGCGATGGAAATAATATCACAAGGAGCAATACGGCTCAGCATTTCTAGCTCATCTTCCAAAGGATTACAAAGATCTCTACATCTACAACTCAGCAGAATTGTAAAGTAGCAAAAGGCATTTCGTTTTGAAAGCAAGCAAAGTGAAGAAGCCAGTGCGAATGCCATTTACTCCGATATCGCCCTATTTACAGGGAATGGGATACTGTGGACTAAGCAGTTTCAAGAATAATTTTGTATGAGAAATAAATATGAAAACATTCCACTTGGCCTCATCACTTGTCTCTTTTGGAGGCACGCAATCACATTTTTGTTCCACCAGGCTTTTGAGAGACTTCAAGACTGAGATCAGTAGTTGCTGTTTTTGATCTTTCTTACCAAGTTGATGAACCAATTTTGTATATTTAATTTGGGGGGGGGGGGGGGATTACAAATAATTGTTCAAAAAGCAGTATACGAAAGTTGTTAAGTAAACAAATAAATTAAATGTTCCAGAAGTCTGCTGGGAATGGGGAAATGTTTTGTTGTTTTAAAATGGAATTTAGGGGGAGGGGAGGCAGGAAAAGAAACAATTCTCAAGATGTTGAATTTTGTGCCCAATGCCAAATTCTGCTGTTGTGCAAAACTGCAAAAGACACAAGACACATTAATCTTACCCTCTGAGCTTTGGCAAGTTCCTCCTTCAATCTTTCATAGCCCTTCTCTCGTACTTCCAATACAGATGGGCTCCGCAGGCGAGACAGGCTGTCTGTGCTGAGTCCCAAAACATCATCACTTCCTTCACCAGACTCCGTTAGTGTTGCGCCCTGCAAAAATTCTCTCTCTGCATTACTGCTTTCCCTTCTGGAATTATTGTGTTTGGACAACCCACCCTGGGGTCCTGAGGTAGAACAAGGTACAGTTTCCGTAACATTGATGCTGAAAGAAAAGGACATATATAAATATATTATTCGCAATGTATTTCCAAAAGTTATGGACTATTATATATAAACTAGAATGAGGGAGGGGGAGGTTTAAACCCAAAATATACACATCATGAAGTGGTTCATTACACAGCTGGTTTAATCATGAATAGAAGCTTTTCACAACCAACCTGATACCTGATGTTTCTGCACAATTTAGATGCCTGGGAGATGAATAGACAGGTTGTGTTGGGAGATCAGAGACATTCAGGGCACTCGGCTGAATAGGTGTGGAGCACACAGCTGAGGGATGAAGCCGGTAGATGACTGTGGGCGAGGTAGTTTGTTCAGAAGTGTTAGATTCATATACTCCTAGAAGATCTGGAGTAGTGGGTGAAGCTAGATTCACTTCATGAAAACCTTCCAAAGTGTCATTGGCCATAATAAAAGATTCATCATACAAAGACCTAAAATCAGAAAAAGAATATTTGAATTATTGGAGTATGCCAGCCATCCCTGAATTTCATACAAGCAAGTCTAACCATGCTGAAAGTTCAGGAACAAATATTAAATGCCTTTTTGGGTTGATCAGGCTAAGTCACTAAAAATAAAGCCCAAAACAGATGGGCTTGGATGTTAAATTGTTTCTCCGTTTACATAAGAGAGGGCTATTTTTGCCAACTCCCCTCTTCACACACCATTCCCAAGGGCCCCCCCAACCACCAAGAGCAGATTTGAGTAGGGGGTGGGGAAACACAGTCAGAATGGGGAGGCAAGGTACTCTGTTCTGTTTCTGGAAGGAAAATTAGGGTCCAAGCCACACTCACTTTACATTAGAGCAGAAATTCTCAGTTTGATCAGTTCTGTCCACTCAGGCTCAATTCACATGTTTAATTTTGAAGTAGAAAGAGAGACAAAACACTATAAGAAAATAATCAAGCATTACTCAGCTCTGTCTAATTTTTATTGGAGGTTGCAAGTGAGCATATTCATATTCAGAGGTTTTGGTTACATGTATACGAAGAGTTAGAGTGTATTAAAAGTATATCTTTTCCTCCTATTTTATTGAATGCATATTCAATACAAAATTCATTGAATATATATCCCAATGGCCTAGTTAATATGAATGCCCACTTAATGTGTCATTTGCAATAGCATTTAGGAAATGGAGATGCAAATCTAAACCTACCAAGAAAATGGGGTAGATGTGGCTAGGTGGTAATAATAACAATAATAACAATAATAACAATAATAATAATAATAATAATAATAATAATGCCATCAGTATATGATGTTCATTATGGCACTGGTCTCAAGATCAAAGACCACATTATTTTAACATTAGTGTTTAATCCTTGCTTGGGATTGCCCATGTCTCTTTCTTTCTTTCTTTCTTTCTTTCTTTCTTTCTTCACCAACTGTGGCAGCCTCCTATCCAGATTGAAACCACATACCTTTTTCCTACTGTAAAACACACTGAAAGCTGTTAATAGCAGCTTTAGACGAGATTTTCAGTAGGAAAAAAAATGGTATACAGGAAAGTGTTAATCTCTCCCCAACACTGTGATCCCAACTAGACAGGGGGCTCTCACTACTACTTGTGGGAATGAATAAATAAATAACACGGGCCATCCTAAACAGAGTATTCAAAGTAGGGGTGTGCACGGACCCCCCGGATCGGATCGGGACCCGGATCGGGACCTCCAATTTTGTCCCGGACCGGTTCGGACAAAATCGGAGGCCCCCCGGACCGGATCGAGTCCGATCCCGACCCAAAAATCGTAAATTTTTGGATCGGCCGCCATTTTTTTCCCCATAGACTTGCATTGCAATGCAAGTCTATGAGGAAAAAATGGCGGCGGGTGGGTAAGGGGGGGCCTAACTCCCTCCCCCCCCCGGGGCCGTCCGCTGTGGACGGCCCCGGCAGGTAAACCCCCTCCCCCGCGCTCCCTACCCCCCCTGGGGCCGCCCGCTTCCATCCGCTGGCGCCCGCGGGCGCCAGCGGATAGAAGCGGACGGCTCCGGGGGGGGGGGGTAAGCCCCCTTCCCCGCCACTTACCTTCTCGGCCCGTCCGGCGCCGGCGGCTACTACCAGCGGGCTCCGCGGCCTACTCTCGAGTAGCGCGCCGGGTGATGACATCACCCGGCGCGCCACCCTGGAGCAGGCCGCGGAGCCTGCTGGTAGTAGTAGGCGCCGGCGCCGGACGGGAGCCGCCGGGCCGGGCAGGTAAGGGCCCCCCTCCCCCCTCCCCCCTCCGCGCGCCCCCTCCTCCCCTCCACGCACCCCCTCCTTACCTTTCCGGCCCGGCGGCTCCCGTCCGGCGCCGGCGCCTACTACTTCCAGCAGGCTCCGCGGCCTACTCTAGAGTAGCGCGCCGGGTGATGACATCACCCGGCGCGCCATCCTAGAGCAGGCCGCGGAGCCTGCTGGGAGTAGTAGGCGCCGGCGCCGGACGGGAGCCGCCGGGCCGGAAAGGTAAGGGCCCCCCTCCCCCCTCCGCGCGCCCCCTCCTCCCCTCCACGCACCCCCTCCTTACCTTTCCGGCCCGGCGGCTCCCGTCCGGCGCCGGCGCCTACTACTTCCAGCAGGCTCCGCGGCCTGCTCTAGAGTAGCGCGCCGGGTGATGACATCACCCGGCGCGCCATCCTAGAGCAGGCCGCGGAGCCTGCTGGGAGTAGTAGGCGCCAGCGCCGGACGGGAGCCGCCGGGCCGGGCAGGTAAGGGCCCCCCTCCCCCCTCCCCCCTCCGCGCGCCCCCTCCTCCCCTCCACGCACCCCCTCCTTACCTTTCCTGGCCCGGCGGCTCCCGTCCGGCGCCGGCGCCTACTACTTCCAGCAGGCTCCGCGGCCTGCTCTAGAGTAGCGCGCCGGGTGATGACATCACCCGGCGCGCCATCCTAGAGCAGGCCGCGGAGCCTGCTGGGAGTAGTAGGCGCCGGCGCCGGACGGGAGCCGCCGGGCCGGAAAGGTAAGGGCCCCCCTCCCCCCTCCGCGCGCCCCCTCCTCCCCTCCACGCACCCCCTCCTTACCTTCCCGGCCCGGTGGCTCCCGTCCGGCGCCGGCGCCTACTACTACCAGCAGGCTCCGCGGCCTGCTCTAGAGTAGAGCGCCGGGTGATGACATCACCCGGCGCGCCATCCTAGAGCAGGCCGCGGAGCCTGCTGGGAGTAGTAGGCGCCAGCGCCGGACGGGAGCCGCCGGGCCGGGCAGGTAAGGGCCCCCCTCCCCCCTCCCCCCTCCGCGCGCCCCCTCCTCCCCTCCACGCACCCCCTCCTTACCTTTCCGGCCCGGCGGCTCCCGTCCGGCGCCGGCGCCTACTACTTCCAGCAGGCTCCGCGGCCTGCTCTAGAGTAGCGCGCCGGGTGATGACATCACCCGGCGCGCCATCCTAGAGCAGGCCGCGGAGCCTGCTGGGAGTAGTAGGCGCCGGCGCCGGACGGGAGCCGCCGGGCCGGAAAGGTAAGGGCCCCCCTCCCCCCTCCGCGCGCCCCCTCCTCCCCTCCACGCACCCCCTCCTTACCTTCCCGGCCCGGTGGCTCCCGTCCGGCGCCGGCGCCTACTACTCCCAGCAGGCTCCGCGGCCTGCTCTAGAGTAGCGCGCCGGGTGATGACATCACCCGGCGCGCCACCCTAGAGCAGGCCGCGGAGCCTGCTAGTAGTAGTAGGCGCCGGCGCCGGACGGGAGCCACCGGGCCGAGAAGGTAAGTGCCCCCCTCCTCCCCCCCCCGCTGTCCACTTTCATCGGCGGGCGCCCGCTGGCGCCCGCCAATGGAAGCGGCGGTGGGCGCCAGTGGGCGCCCGCCGATCCGCCGATCCGCCGAACCGGTTCGGAGCTTTTTCGGACCGGTTCGGATTGGATCGGCCGATCCAGCTGCGGGATCGGAAATCGGATAATTTATCCGATTTCCCACTGGACCGGACTCGGATCGTGGATTGGGTCCGATCCAGTGCACATCCCTAATTCAAAGTAATGTGTAGGTTGACCCTTAGTGCAACAGCAGGCATTATTTTTCTTGCGTGTCTTTATGCAGGCACAGGTCTACAAATTCAAAACGTCGAGCTAACATATCAGAATATGAAGACCAAATGTTGCCTTCCACAATCGCTTATACTTGTGCCCAAGAGCCAAACCATGCATTTAGGCTAGCATGTGGTACAGTCATCTCATAGGGCTACACAACTTCAATGCAAGACTTTTCCCTAATGAGAAGCTTTCCTTATGTATGGAACAGGGTTAACCGACTTAAGTCACCAGGAAAAAAGGCTAATTTAAATGTTTCCCATTGATGCTTAATATATTCCTAAGCAACGATGTAAATTGGTTAAGTCAACCACTACAATATTTTGTCTGTCGGAAAATATTGAAAGAAACACACAAAACTGCACATGGCTTCCTACTTGACTTCTATTCCTTCTCCTATATTCTGTAACACTTCAACCTTGTCCCAATCTCACCCAGAAATAAAAAGTCATTGCAATCCAAACTTCTGCTCATTGCAGCCCATGCTTCTTTACTAAACAAACAGAACTTTCCAGAAGCAAGCACTCATATTTACTGGGAAGATCCATTTTTCAAGTTATAAAATAAAGGAAGGCCCTTGTTTAGAGAAGGTAAATATTTTAAATTGAGAACTATGCAAACTGCAACACTGATGCAGACAAAAAGCATAAAAATAGGAGGGCACAAAGACCATTCAGGAGCAGAGTGGATGATCCTCCTTGCAGTATACAGGATGTCATCTCCTGGAGCAACAGGATTGATCCCAAGGGCTGGAAGATTAGCCAATCACTTGCCCCATTATCAGCCCAGAGCAATATACTAAGAAATCTGTTGCGCCACATTTATAATGCTTGACCACAAATAGTTCTCCCATAGTTCTTTTATTACATAGAAAAGGAGCTTAACATGTTTGATAAGAGGGCCACCGATTCAGTTCAAGAGTAAGGTTAAAGGTTAACATGCTTGCATTCAGATTTAGGGTGTAATCCTGGCTGGGGAATGCTGGGAGATGTAGAACTTTCTTCTGTCTAAATAAGCATAGCATTGTATCTTTACTTTTAACCAGGTTTTTGTTTTTATTTCTTGAAGAGAGGGGAAAGAAATGATATGTTTTGAAAGATCCAACTGAAATAACCCAATTTAAGTTTTAGAAATCATTGGTATTTGCTCACCCTGGTAGGGAGACTCTGAATGAGCAACTCCCTTCTTGAGGTTAAACAGACCTGCAAAAGGATTGCATCATGTTGCAACCGCTAGAAGGGAAATTGCCACTAGCTCAAGAGCTGGTATAAATATCCTCCTGCTTTGTGCGTGGGGGGGGGGGGGGGGAGAGTTGTTTGGGGATTGGGAGAGCTTTGGATCTTGTGGATTGAAAGCCTCCCCTGATTTGCCCACACCATGTGCCGATCCACCATCTGATATCAGGGAGGTAAGGGTTGCAGAAATTTCAATAGGAATGGGAGGGAGTTCTGAGGTCGAATCCCCCCTCTGAGAGGACCTGCTCTCTGCCTGCCCTCAGAGGGTTGGGAGATCCAAAGAAAATTATGGCACCTGAGAAGCCCTGGGACTGCAACCTTAATAGTTAATTAAATAATAATAATTTATTTCATATGTATACCTCCCATAGCCGAAGCTCTAGGTTTTTGAGGGCACTTGAGCAAGACACCCTCAATGGGCTCCCTCACTTAGTGAATTCACCTTCTCACTGCAAATGCTCCTCTTCCTTTCTTCTCATTATCACTATCATCTGCTTGCTTGCCAGGCAGAAAGCCAGGGAGAAAGTAGGCAATGACATCTACTGCTGCTCCTTCTCACCACCACCATCATCTGGCCAGAGCGTCAGGTGGGTGAACAAGCGGATTATCATGGTGAAGAGGAGCAAGTCCTATGGGCTTTTGTCAGAGGGCCCTTGCTGGAAAGTGGGCCCTTGGCAGGTTCCCAACCAGGCCTACTCTTGACACCCTATTTGATACACTTAATATTTTTAAAAGAGAATATTGTGGTTTAATCCTCTTCAAAATGTTATTTTCACTCATGACATACTGCATGCAGAGCAGTACACAGGAAATTACTGCCGTTAATAACTGTGCTCAAGCTTGGGCTAACAAAGAAAATAAACCTAGAAATGACACACACAAGAGACACTGTAATTTTCTGTGGAATGTTGCATCTTGCAAGTTCCAAAAATGCTCTGCCAAGATCCCCACCCCCCATGAGACACAATAAAGAGCCTGTGTAGTAAAGAGGGACCTCCTGGTAGTCTTGCTGATTTTCTACAGACACATATACACATGCTATTGAGAACTTACACCCACTCTGATCTCAATGTTTTCTTTGTAAGGAAGAGGAAATTCTAACTCTACTTACAGTTTGCACAAACTTGCACACTTCATTTTAAGGCCACTTGTACTTAATTGCAAACATTTCATTTTTATACTACAATTAAGCCTTCTTAAAGGCACAAGAGAAAGGGGTGGAATTGTGTCAGCACCTTCCGTTGTTTTGTAGAGCAAAACAGTGTTAAACTGCATTTTACAAATACAAATATTCAAGGCTATGAGAATTAACGCTTACCATAAGAATATAATGTATCACTTGTCACAGCTATATCTGAACCATGCAGTTTTCTGTATATTCTAGTGGAAAAGACTAAATCTCATAACAAAGGAGCCATTCACACAACTTCACAACCCACTGTGGATTATATAACACATGGAGAGGCTGCAGCGCAAGGGGGGCTTCTGCCATTTTGAATGGCGGGGGCTGTCGTGTCATGTGAACCCGGTAAACTTGAATTATGAGAGGGTTGTTTAACCACGGTCTGTGGTGGGTTATGCATGGGTTACACAACAGACCATTGTAAAACAACCTTCACATAATCCACACTCCCATTCTATTCGGGTTCACACAACACGACAACCCCTGAGCCAGGCTGCAAATGCAACCACTCATCATGGGTTAAACAACCCACAACAAGCCACAGCATGTTGTCCAAACCTGGTCAATAAATTCCAATTTATCCCTCAGTGATAAGTGATGCACCCTTAAAAAAATGTATTAAACCCCTTCTCAAGACTCACTTTTCTATGCAGCTAATTACAGAACAATCATATGCAGGATTACTCAGAAGTAAGTCCCACTGCACTAAAAATGCTTACTAATTGTGTTTAGGACTGCAGCCACAGTCCCTTATATTTTAACAAAGCCTACACATGTGAGCAATAGCAGTAACATGCTTGTCCCTTGTTACCCTGCTCCCTGTGCTTTCCTCCCCCCCGCACTGCCACTGTCAAAATTTAGGCTCTTCTTACTTCAGCTATTCTGTGGGATTCCATGTGTATGGGTGCTGCTATAAAAATTATAATACAGGATTCCAAATTTTCAGCCAACTTGTCTAGGACTTTACACTGAACACCAAATTCCACAAACAATAACAGATTCTACAATTGACATAAATTAGCAAAGTGACACATGTGCATAACTTATTCTAATTGAAATTCCATTAAAGTGTAGAGCAAATCTGTGATGTGGAGATAATCCTAACCTAACAAGAATGTGTGCAAAGCATTCGGAACATTTGAAAGTTACGTTCAATATTATCTCAATTTGGCCTTGCTCCCAAAAGTCAACAAGGTCTTGATTTTTATTTTTCATTTTGTTTTTTTAGAGAATGGGGGCAGCCATTCTAGCTTTTTAAATTTTTTGTTCATAATGGCCAACAGCATGGCTGACAAGATAAACCAAATCTGAGCACATTTCATGACAAATCTATATGCAGCAGTGACAATGGACATAGAAGTGCAGCACTGCACATCCAAACCTTTGTTTTATATTAACGTAATCCAAGCCCTAAGCGCTTGGGCCCAAGAGAGTTAGCTGCCACCTGATGCAACTCCTTCCCTCTGCCCCCAACTGCCAAGCACATCATCTTGAAGTTTTAGGCATTTTAACTAACAGAGGCAGCTGCATTTAGACAAAGGATTTTGAATGTACATAATTGACACCGAAGAGGATGTAAACAAATTACTGTAATGATTTAATGTTTCTAGAGACAGCAATGCAAATAAATGTCTAGCCCTGTTTTTCAGCTATGTGTTGTCTTATAATTCAGCTGCCAGCAGAAAATATGGAGAGACAACGGATTCAACAGAATGATTCAAACAATGTTGAAATAATTCCATTACAAACAGGCATCTTAGGATGTTCATTTTATCTCCAAAAATACTACACACTATCACTGAACTGGTTCAGATGTCACAACAAACTATGGTTTATTAAGAAGGGATCAAGCCGCAGCAAGACTCAGGCTCATGTGCTTTCCCCATCCAACATGACCACAAGAAGATCAAGTGCTTCTGCTTCATCCAGGCCTGACAAACTGTGGTTGATCTTAACTATAATCTGTTTTGAAACAAACCAACTACAAACCATAAGTAATGAGGCTGGCTTCTTTCAACAAACCACAGTAAAATTTAACCACAGATTATGATTTGGACACAACACCGAACTCCAAGTAATCAAGAAGGGAAGCAAAAGCTTCCAATCTCCTCACAGCTGCTGTGACATCCACATTTGCACATTTAAACACAGTTCAACCCACTGTTTTATCCCAGTATTTGGTATTGCTTTAGTAGTAATTTTTTTAGAAGCCTGCAATGTCCTTTGTGGTAAATTTCCCATTTTTCATCAGTATAAAGAAATCATGTGGTACAAGTGGGACCTGCAGTGTGAAATGCTCCTGTTCAGTGTTTTAGCCAGCATGTCCTTTTCTAGGATACTCCATTTCATTCCCTCTTAGTTCCCATTCCCCACTCCCATAGTCACTATTCTGTGTTGACTGAGCATTTTCAGTCTGAACTGGATGGGGGGGGGGGGGGATGCCCCCTTAGGATTTTTCCTAAAGATTTATTTGTATTTCTCCAAAACATGCCAATACCTCCCTCTTATTTTTCAGTGGCCCAGTTTGAGCTACATTCCTCACCAGCCAAGTTCACGATGAGAGGAAGTGCCATACTCTTAAATGCAATATGAATTTTTAAAAAGCACCAGTTTTGTGGTCACTCAGCATTTAGTGATACTTAAAGTGTTGCTACTCAGCTGTACATTCCTACTTTCGTCTTTGAGTAAACTCTCTTATTTCATATCTTAAAGACATTAGAGCTTCTTGTTAGATAGTTGTGCCCTGTGCCAATGTTATTAATGTGGGACAGAACTCAGAAGAGAAACTCCATGTGCTATACTCTCAAAGAAAATCCCATTTAAGCCTGTACCTGAAGACAAAAAAGTCCAGTATTTAAACTGCTGTTAAAAACAGAAAACCTTGAAAAGCAAACTACCATTTGAAGTTTATGTTTTAGTCCTATAAACCAAGTGAAAACAGTAAAATTTCACCATCACTGTTTACCATGCCTGTTTACATAATCTATTACCCCACAACAATGCTTTAAGAAAATCTGTCAAAGGCTGAAGCAAATTAAAGGAAAGAGCTCTGGACTTGTCTCTGTATTATGATTATTCAATGGTATTCCAGCTATTATTTTGGTAAGCAACAGGCATTCAAAGAACACAGTGACCCAAGGATGACAAAGCAGCATGCAGGTTTCAGTAAACACATGTAATACAGCCTTCTTTAAGACTGAATCACTTCAGAATACAGTGTTATGGGAACAGAGAGAAATACTTGCTACAACATTTCCCCTGCATAAGAAACTCTTTCCACACAGAAAAACCAACCATATCGATATGGTCTTCTCCTAGGCCATAGGATAGTTTTCTAGGATATGGCGTTTTTGTCATGAGAGAGAATTCCAACATACAGTCTCTCGTCTACATTCTAAAGTCATGGAGTCTAGGCAGGCTCATAACAACTTCTGGCCTGATGTTCTGAGCAGCTGGCCTTGCTACCATTTTGATTTCCCACAATGCTCCTGAAGTAGCATCACTTTGGTGTAATGTGGGAAATATGCCATCCCCCAGCCACAGAACGCTGTTTGAAGCACAGCTATTGCCCTTCTAGGGCCTACAAGAAAAGGCGGTCCACCAGAAGGAACTTTGCCCCTCACACCTGGAAATGTGCCTTCCAATGTTTTACCCAGACAATGCTGGCTGCCAACAAATTCATAAAGGTTTGTTTATGCAAAATCATTCCATTTAGGACTAACTTAAATATTGCTTGCTTATATATGAGAGATTAATTCCCTGGTAAGAACACTCTAGGCACACAGCACGAACAGATAAAATTGGGAGGAATAGGATGTCTTGGTGAGCGCCAAAGAAGATGCCCACGGGCACCACGCTGCCAACCTGTGCAGTAGCATGTGTACATTAAATTTAGACCAGTCCTCAACATGATGACACTTAATGAATAGGCTGAAAGACAACCATATTTATCCCAACAGAGCAAAGAAGTAGAAACTTTTAAAGGAAGTGTTATAGGCAACATAATGGTTATGTCTGTCTTTGGCCTTCTCCTGGGAAACCTCCACCATCACCACAAAGCCCTCTTTTATTCTAATATGCATGAGTGATGATTTTGGAAGCTTGCCAGATCCCTCAGATTTTCGTTATTACTGGCCCTTTCATCCAATCAGCATAGATCACCTTCATTAACAGTCGCAGCTTTCACAAAAAGCTGCCTCAAGAATTCTCTCACCTCTTGCAATGCATGTACATCATTAGTAAAGAACCTGAAGTAATCCCTATCCAGCATCATGTCCATTAGGTAATTGAGGATGTCTCAAATCTTGTTTGAAAATCCAATGGCTATTTCTGCTAGATGTTACTTTAAAAATTGGTATTAACACTTGCATGCAACTCAATCTTTTTGTTATGGCACAAAAGTGCAAGTTGAATAATTTCTATTGTAATTTACATGATTTTAAACCTTATTGCCTATGTATGAGCCTAATACAGCTTTACCCATCTTGAAATTTAGAGAAGGTTTTTTTTTTCTTTAAATAGTACAAATGTTATTTTTACAGAAATGCTTAAAGTGTATTACTATCTACTAGAAGACATTACTTTGCCAAAAACAAACCTATGGTTTGGGGGTTGTTGATTTCACTTTGAACAAAGGTGATTTTCCTTTCAGTTAATATGCATTTACTAGGAAATAGTCTACTTCCAATATTCTTTTTCTATCAGGTACCCCTGTACTTTCAAACTTAGACCTCAAACTTCCACTAAGACGAGACATTCCTTTCATAGACAAATTAAAAAGAAACATCCTCTTCTCTAGGGCCGTGTAAGCTCAGGTCTCAGATTCAGAAATCTGACTCACTACAGCCATTTCATGACGGATCCACCATTTTATGATGGAACCACCATTTTAATGCACAGCCCTAGGCCTCCATAAAGAAGAAACAACCTACAACTCCCATAATGCACTGCCTGAGAGGGCTGAACCTATCAGAACTAAAGGACAGTGGGCACTCATGTCCTCTCTGCTGCCATCACCATTGTCACTCGCTCGCCATTATGATCAGCCACCCGTTGGCACAATCTCTCGCTCCCTGGTGCAATCCAGGATACTCCAATCCCTGGAGGGTTCATTGTGTGTTCCACAGGCACCCCGCAGCCACCCACTTCCTCTGAGGAAGTGGGTGGCTCTTGGGGGAAGAAGGTGGTGGTGAAGCACCTGTGGAACATGCTATGATCCCTCCAGGGACTGGAGTATCCTGGATCGCATCAGGGAGTGAGCAATCACACCAGTGGGCGGCTGATCACAGTGGCAAGTGATCATGCTTGCAAGCGGACGATCACGCTGGCAGCAGTGGGGAGGACATGAATGCCCAATGTCCCTGGGTTCTGGTAGGTTCAGCCCTCCCAGGCAGTGCATGATGGGAGTTGTAGGCTGTTTCTTCTTTACGGAGGCCTAGGGCTGTGCATTAAAATGGTGGTTCCATGATAAAATGGCAGATCCATCATTAAATGGTCGCCGTGATTTGGATTTCCGAATCCAAGGCCCAAGGCTTGCACAGCCCAACTTTTCTCCACTTTTCCGTTGGGTAAAATATGCAGAATTATTAAAACCTTATGTGGAGATGCCATTAAGTCAGTGGTAGAATACATGTTTTACATGCCAAACAACATAGGAAGAGCCATGCTGGATCAGACCAAGGATCCATCTAGTCCAGCTGCCTGAAATAACACCTTCCTGTCCATGTCCCCCAGCAACTGGTATACATAGGCATACTGTCTCCGAAATGAGACATAACATATAACCATCCTGACTGGTAACAATGTTTCAAAGGTTCCAGAGTTAATCCCTGGGACTTCCAGGTGAGAGATCTCAGGTAGCAGGTGACTGGCAATGGTAACTAACTGAGAAGTTGGAGAACTATGGCCAAAGACATCAATACTGGATTAGATGGGACCAATGACAGTGTTGTATGTTTAACTGCAGAAGCAGGGGATTATATAAAGTGTTCCTTCCTTGCTTCTTTTCCTAGTTTCATAGACAGAAATAATAGTAACAGTTGCTGGTCGGGTTGTCTGCCAGTCCATGAGACATGTTATGGTTAGTATCCACCTCATCGTGCCAATGGCTCAGTGTGGGCATATTGTTAGGTAGGAATGGCTTCCCAAGTCACAAGAAATAGGTAGAGCTATGAATCAGAACAGCCTAGAAAACAGAGTGAGAGCTAACAGGAAGAACAGGCTAGCAAAACAAAGCTTCATGGCTATCTCTAGTTTAAGAGTTTGTGTAGGTAACACTGGCTGAGTTCATATAATCAGTAGGGATGTGCACTGACCCCCCGGATCGGATCGGATAGCGGATCGGAATCGGACCTGGGGGGTCGGATCGGATCGGATCGGATCGGAGGCTGGTCGGATCGGATCGGACCAGATGTCCGATCCGGATCGGACGCCATTTTGAATGCTTTTTCCCATAGCCAAGTATTGTTTTACAAAAACGCCTATAACTTTTTCATTTTTAAAGATAGAAGGATGAAACTTGGGCACATTGTAGACTGGTTAGGGGTAGTTATCTGTGAGAAATTTCAGAAAGATTGGTGCATGCATTTTGTGGCAATTAATTTTTTAATAAATACCCAGGAATGCCTATAACTTTGTCATTTTTAAAGTTACACACATGAAACTTTGCCACATTGTAGGGGGTACCTTGGGACCTATGTGTGTGAAATTTCAGAAACGTAGGTGCTTGTCTTGTGTGGCAATTAATTTTTAGAAAAATGGGTAGTAGTGGGGTAAATACAGTTACGCCTCCCATTTTTTTATTTTTGAAGATACAAACAGGAAACTTGGGCACATTACAGGTACCACTTGCCTTGATATGTGTGTGAAATTTCAGAAACATTGGAGCTTTCCTTGTGTGGCAATTAATTTTTGAAACAATGAGGAAAGAAACACCTATAACTTTGTCATTTTTAAAGTTACACACATGAAACTTTGCCACATTGTAGGTGCTACCTTGGGACCCATGTGTGTGAAATTTCGGAAACGTAGGTGCTTGCCTTGTGTGGCAATTAATTTTTTAATAAATACCCAGGAATGCCTATAACTTTGTCATTTTTAAAGTTACACACATGAACCTTTGCCACATTGTAGGCGGTACCTTGGGACCTATGTGTGTGAAATTTCGGAAACGTAGGTGCTTGCCTTGTGTGGCAATTAATTTTAGAAAAATGGGTAGTGGTGGGGTAAATACAGTTACGCCTCCCACTTTTTTATTTTTGAAGATACAAACAGGAAACATGGGCACATTACAGGTACCACTTGGCTTGATATGTGTGTAAAATTTCAGACAGCTGGGTCCAGGCATGTGGTGGCAAGGTATTTTTGAAACAATGAGGAAAGAAACGCCTATAACTTTTTTATTTTAAAAGTTAGAAGTCTGAACATTGCTCACTTTGTAGATGGGTTAGGGGTAGATATGTGTCAGAAATTTCAGAATTATAGGTCCAGGCATTTGATGGCTATGGAATTTTTAAATTACATGTTTCAAAAAAATTTCTACAGAGGCCAGGTCTTCCCCTCCCGCTTCCCGCGAAGAAAAGGAAACACTCTCTCGTCTCGATCCCTTTGATCCTTGCTAGTAGTATCCATTACAGGGCTCGTGTTTCCTTTCCTACTTTCACTTATCAAGCAGAACGGCTGAGCCTAGCTGAGTTTTGCAGCCATGCGTGCAAGGAAGGATCACTCTGGTCTCGATCCCTTTGATCCTTGGTAGTATCCATTACAGGGCTCGTGTCTGCTTGAGTACAAAGTGAAAAGTGAAAGTAGGAAAGGAAACACGAGCCCTGTAATGGATACTACTAGCAAGGATCAAAGGGATCGAGACGAGAGAGTGTTTCCTTTTCTTCGCGGGAAGCGGGAGGGGAAGACCTGGCCTCTGTAGAAATTTTTTTGAAACATGTAATTTAAAAATTCCATAGCCATCAAATGCCTGGACCTATAATTCTGAAATTTCTGACACATATCTACCCCTAACCCATCTACAAAGTGAGCAATGTTCAGACTTCTAACTTTTAAAATAAAAAAGTTATAGGCGTTTCTTTCCTCATTGTTTCAAAAATACCTTGCCACCACATGCCTGGACCCAGCTGTCTGAAATTTTACACACATATCAAGCCAAGTGGTACCTGTAATGTGCCCATGTTTCCTGTTTGTATCTTCAAAAATAAAAAAGTGGGAGGCGTAACTGTATTTACCCCACCACTACCCATTTTTCTAAAATTAATTGCCACACAAGACAAGCACCTACGTTTCCGAAATTTCACACACATAGGTCCCAAGGTACCGCCTACAATGTGGCAAAGTTTCATGTGTGTAACTTTAAAAATGACAAAGTTATAGGCATTCCTGGGTATTTATTAAAAAATTAATTGCCACACAAGGCAAGCACCTACGTTTCCGAAATTTCACACACATGGGTCCCAAGGTACCACCTACAATGTGGCAAAGTTTCATGTGTGTAACTTTAAAAATGACAAAGTTATAGGTGTTTCTTTCCTCATTGTTTCAAAAATTAATTGCCACACAAGGAAAGCTCCAATGTTTCTGAAATTTCACACACATATCAAGGCAAGTGGTACCTGTAATGTGCCCAAGTTTCCTGTTTGTATCTTCAAAAATAAAAAAATGGGAGGCGTAACTGTATTTACCCCACTACTACCCATTTTTCTAAAAATTAATTGCCACACAAGACAAGCACCTACGTTTCTGAAATTTCACACACGTAGGTCCCAAGGTACCCCCTACAATGTGGCAAAGTTTCATGTGTGTAACTTTAAAAATGACAAAGTTATAGGCATTCCTGGGTATTTATTAAAAAATTAATTGCCACAAAATGCATGCACCAATCTTTCTGAAATTTCTCACAGATAACTACCCCTAACCAGTCTACAATGTGCCCAAGTTTCATCCTTCTATCTTTAAAAATGAAAAAGTTATAGGCGTTTTTGTAAAACAATACTTGGCTATGGGAAAAAGCATTCAAAATGGCGTCCGATCCGGATCGGACCTCATCGGATCGGATCGGATCGGAGGTTGTCCGGATCGGATCGGATCGGATTTTCCCGATTTTGGGTCGGATCGGATTCGGATCGTGGATCGGATCCGATCCGATGCACACCCCTAATAATCAGTGGGGAGAAATAAGCTGTATGAATGGCTTTCCCTGCCCCCATGTGTGCTGTTTGCACACTGGCATTTGCTTAATTACCCCCATCACATCACAGGTTGCTATGCCACCCAAAACTGGTGTGCAGCATGGCAGGGATGATTTATAATCCACCCCACAACCCTACTACAAGCTATAGGTTGTGGGGTGGGTTAAAAATCATCTCCACCACGCTACATGCTGGGTTCAGATGACATGGCAACACATAACATGGTGTGGGTAATTAAGAAAATGTGAGTGGCATGCACAGGAGTGTGGTAAAGTACCCATACTGCGTGGCTTCCCCTGCAATTGTGCAAACTTGGCCAGTGTTACCACAAAAACCCTAAAAGTAGAAATACTGTTGAATCTGCTAATATCTTTGCACAAACAAAGTTTGAAACATCAATATTTACCACTATTAGCTGGTCCCGTTCCCCCCCCCCCCCCCATAGCCTCTGTATTTGTAAAGAAATACTTTCATTGAAAGACACCAATTCTCCCGGTCAGTTATGTCACTGGAGACAGGTAAGTGTACTATATCTCCTACTTGTTGAATTTTGAGATGTTTTTAATAATGTATTAGTTTTATTTGTTTTTAATGTTCTATCTATTTTATAGTCTTTGTAGTTATATTTATTGTTGTTCCCCGCCTCGATCCAGAGGGAGAGGCGGGTAAGAAATAAATATTATTATTATTATTATTATTATTATTATTACTACTACTACTACTACAATGAGCTCTGTCCAGGACTGCTTGGGGCAGTTGGAGCAGACACAGTTGCACGTCCCACTTCTGGGACTTCTACCTTGTGTGCTTCCATTTCAGGGCTTTCCTTGAAGGGCTTCACTGAGCTTGTTGTGCCTCTTTCCTGCCTATTTGCATCCTCCAACCAGCCAGGAACCAGGAGAATCCACATCTTCTCTTCCCACAAGACTCTCTCGGGGTTCTGGAACAGCCTTCCTTCCTCCACCATTTCTTCTTCTTCTCCTCTCCCTAAAACCCCCACCAGCCTTGCCCAGCCCACTACCCCAACATCCTTAATTGACTACTGCTCCCTGTTGGCCCAGTCAGCAAGCAGGTACTGACTTGTGACATCATACCCAATGTAGCTGTTAACCAATGTTCCAATCAGGCAAGACCTTCATCAGCAGAAGATCATTCTAGGCTGATGAGCCCCGGCAACTCATTACAAAACCCTTTCTTAATACAGACTAACACCAGACCAAAAATGGTAAACATCTGTTATATGCAGCAATGATTAATCTACCTCAGACTTCTGAGCCTCAATTAGGCCCAAAGTCCAAGGGTCAGCCATTAAGTCTCTTCCCCTGCTATTACCATTGCCCCTAAATCTCTCCCAACACCCAAAGGATACAGTGTTAATAGCTACTGAGGGTAAACAAACATGGTCGTGGCCTATGTATCAATGAAACATGGCAATCAGGACTGGGACCCAGTGGGAACTAGTGCTTTAAAGAGAATGCTCATGAAAATGGGTCGACAAACCAGGAATAGCTTCCTAGGCAACCTACAAGTAATACTGTCCACATCTAGCACTGGAAAATATAAACTTGCATACATATGTCCTTGACAATCTATGCATAGTACAACACAACTGCCCCACAGGAAAGGTGGCTGGAGAGGGAAGCCTACATGGCACCAGCACTGTTATCTTTTCGGCACCAGTTTAAAACTTTCCTCAACTCCCAGTTATTTTACAGAACTTTTAATGTCAGCTGTTTTATCGGGTCTTGGTAATATGTTTTAACTGTTTTCAGATGTTTTCAATTTTTCTCTGTTAAAAAGGCTATTTGTTGTTTTATTAATAAATGTTTTAATAACAATATTTCATTATGTTGTATTTTGGGCTGTAACTTTCATGAACCCCCAGAGAGCTTTGGCTATTGGGTGGTATATAAATGAAATGAATGAATGAAATAGAAGAGCCACGTGAGTATAATACCAGGAACCTGCGCCTGTTTCAGCTGGACTATCCCCTCCCTTGGCAAGGACATCTACCCACCAGCTGCCCTGTGGGAGGAATCCTGAAGACTTGATCTAATTTGATATTGTTTATTGTGATTTTGTTAATGTGTTTTGATGTTAATGAGAAGGACTCGTATCCTGAATAGTGGAGTATAAATCATTTTAACAGACACTACTTCACAGTATGCATCACTAGAACATCCCTACAGGTATATTAATAGAATTTTAAAATCATTAAAAGTTATCTATTTGCATGATGCCACAGAGCTTTCTTGTGAACAGAGTCAAAATAATTTTCCTCTACTAAAAATGATAATTCTGAGAAACACTGGAATTTTCTCCACCAAATATTGTCCCATTAAACAAGTATTAAGTATCAGCTACAAGTTACACACACATTAGTTATTTATCAAAAACGCAATGACTAGGATAAATTATTTATCCCTCTTTATTCTCAAGGTAATGTTAACCTAGAGTAACAGAATTCTACCGCTATTGAAAAGAAAATAAAGACAAAAAAGTCTTGCTGTGGCCATGCACAGAATACATAAAACTTGCATGAACTGCCATAAGTAAAAAAAAAAAAGCATAATTTTGCTTCAATTTTTGCGTACCAATCCCCCCATTTCATGTATAATAGATTAAACTCATGTGGTAATGATATTCAAATGCAGGCATTATTAATCTTCTATTTTATGTTAGAAGTTATTTCCCAAGAACTATGTAAGATTTCTTCTTCCCCTAGTACTTTTTAATTATGAATTTATGAATAACATCAACCAGGAAAAGTTGGTGCAAAGGGTTAAGAAGATATTATAATGTTTTAAAAAACAAAACAAAGCTTCAGAAAACAGTTACAGTTTGCTCCACACAAACCTGCAATCAGTACTCTTAATATGAATTTTGAAGCAACACATGCACCATTTTCCCTTCATCCAACTTAACCTCAGTTTCATAATAGTATTACCTTAAATCTGTATACTTATACTATCAGTAATCTCCAGTTACAAGGTATTAACCTGCTATGAAAAGTAGCTCGATAGACAAAAATTTTGTGGGCATTACAATGAACAATTTTAAAGCAAGGTAGACATTATGCTTTCTACCCTGCAAAACTCATATTCTGTTCAGTACTTCAGAGGGCAATCCTTTAATGATGAACTGACAATATCTAACATTAGGAAACTGGCAATGTTTAACAAAGCTTTATCCACAGCTCTTCACAGCATACTAACCTACTCTCCATATTTAAAAATTTAGCACATGCATATCACCCAGCATTTCCCTTATAAAAATTTAAGTTAAGCCCCAAAATTCTAGTTCTCCATCAATCAAGATTTTGAGCTCAGAATACACTATGCTAATTAAGTTTGCATATATTCAGTTTGTATGATTCCTTCTGCTTTCAATATATGGGTAAGAGCATAGATGGAGAATAGGGGAAAGGGGGGAAGGACAACACTGCTAGAGGGGAAATGAGCAGTGGGAAAGATAGCACTAAATAATTAACTTACAGGATCAGGAATGCAAGTTACAAATGAAGGGGAATGCAGTTGACTCTGAGAAGCCAAGGCATTGCGATGATGGCCACAAGGTGCAAGTATTGCTCTGCATGTTTACAGGCATTAGGAGTAACTTATACGTGCCAGCTTCTTGGGAAACAAAAGGAAGACTTCCAACTGGAGAGCTGTATTGGTCTGTTGCAGCAAAAACAAGGAGTCTTGTGGCACCATAAAGACTAAGGAATGTATTATGGCATAAGCTTTTGTGGGCTACAGTCCATTTCACCAGATGCATAATGAAGACAGAAAGACACCTGGGCCAGAGGTGGGTGGCTGTGAGCTTGAGAATCTGAGAGGTATTTAAGGGGAGATGAATGCAAAGCAGCTTAGAATGTGTCAAGGGCTTCAAAAATAGGAAAGAGCAATGGATGCTGGATGCCCAGTCCCCCATAGGAGATCATGGATACCAATTGCCTGTGGCATACCGGGCTGTCTAGCAAGCCTGACACACAAACATACTATCTTTACCAGCTCCCCAAACCCAGGCCCTCCAGATGTGTTGGACTATAACTCCCAAAACCCTCTATCATGGACTGTGGGAGTTGTAGTCCAACACATCTGTAGGGCACCAGGGTGGAGAAGGCCAAGGTTAAGCCATGCATCAAATACTACGCTAACATGCCCCTCTTCTTCCATGTTAATGCCCATACCGAGATGCCCCTCTTTTACCATGTTAATCTGTACACACGAACAAGACACAGATGAACTGAAACTGGGGAGTCACTCCCGGCGGCAAGTGGGCAAGGTGACTCCAGCGAATAAAGCGGGCAGAAAGTGATCTTGGAATGGGTCCTCGCCCAAAATGCGTATTATTATTATTATTATTATTATTATTATTATTATTATTATTGGGGGTGGGGTGGAGAGAGAGATTGCTGAGGGAAAGGAGGGGAGAGACGAGAAGAGACGAATCCCTGTTTACCATTCAGAACATATGGATGCTGGGTGCCTGCCTGGGAAACAAGGAGAGAGGAGATGACGGCAGAGGAATTGGGCCGGGTGGGGAAAACCTGAAGACAAACATGCCTTGGAGTTGCAGGTTTCGAGGCGTAGCAAGAGAGGGAGGAGAGGAGAGACCCACGGGATGTTCCAGGTCTGTGGCGAGCGGGGAACACACACAAGAGCTGGCTGTCCAGAGGGGGGAGGGGGAACCAAATCCTCCGAGGGAAGGGGAGAGAGGGAGGTCGAGGCTTACCTGCCGAGCCCAGCGAGATGGGTCCTTGCCGGAGACGACAACACGAACAACAACAGCTACTGCTCGCGCTTCTCCGCCTCTTCTGGCCGCTAGTTCCCGATAGCAAGAGCAAGCGGCGGAGGCGGGGCGCGGCTACGCATGCGCCCAAGGGCAGCGGCGGCCCCTGACCGGGCGGAACTGAATTCACCCTGTCACAGGTAGAAGCAGCAGCCTCGAGGTAGGACGAGGCCTGAGAGCCCCGCGGCTCCCCCTAGAGGCTGTGCCCCGTAACTTCACCGCTCAGAGTTGGTACACCGGCAGGTCAGCTGACCCGCGCATTAGCAGTGGTGGGAAAAGATGATCAGAGAAGGAGGATTGGGGGGGGTGGGGGGGGGGGGCAAAAAAACGCCCTTGAGGGTGCCGAGACGGTGTTGCTTGCAAGCCTTAAGCTGCTGCTGTATTTTGGACTCCTGCGGAGCAGTGCTAGAATTATAGAGGGGCTTAATGAAATCTGCAAAGGCTGCTCTCTAGCTCCATCCAATTTTGGCCAAATTCTCCCAGCGCCGCCACCACCACCACCCGGTAGCTAGCTCTCTAAAACAGCAGCTAAAGGGGCCGTCATAAAAGGTGGGGGACTGTTCAGGCACTTCGGAATGTAATTCAAGCTCTGATCAGCACTCCAGGGTGAAAGTCTATGTAAACGGTGAGGGGGGAATATTTATTTTATGTCCCGCCTCTTGCAAGGAACCCAAGGCAGCTTACATGGTTCTTCTCTTCATTTTATCCTCACAACAACCCTGTGAGCTTGATGACCAAGTGAAGACTAGAGCCAGAGTCTGTCCAGTCCCACTCCAACACTTGTAACAACTACACCACACTGGTTCTTGAGAGAGAGTGTTGAAGGGCTATCAGTCTCTAAGCCAGAGGTGGGGAACCTCTACAACTCCCATCATTTCTGGCCATTGGCCAAGCTAGCTAGGGCTAATGGGAATTGACATTGTATCCAACATTAATCCCATTAATTACAGTGGGTCAACTCTAAGTAGGGCTAACATTGGCTACAACCCTTGAGGTCCAACACATCTGGAGGGCCTCAGTTTCCCCACCCTTGCTTTTGGGAGAGGGTGGGCAACTTCTTGTTGACCTACCACTCCTATGATCCCTCCCTCACTATTAGCTGTGCTGGCTAGGGCTGATGAGAATTGTAGGCTAAACACCTGGAGGGCCACAAGTTAGCCACTCCTGCTCAGTGGAGGAGGAAGTAGCATACTGACCGTGCGTTATTTTGGCGGCAGCCGCATGACATGTTGCCCCTCCCCCCCATCACGCAGCTAAAAGTCCCGGCATCCTGCTGGGCTGCTGCGTGTTCTCCCTTCCACCTCCCTCAGTCCTCCGGCCATATCTCAGCATGCACCGCAAGTTCTGTCAGCTGTATCGGAGCGGGCAGGCGGGCGCGGGGGGGGGGGGGGGTTCGGTTGCTCCGGCTGGCGAACTCTATGACCGAGTGGAATAATACACGGAGAGAGGGAAATTCCCTCCACATGACACTTTAAACAACAGAATTCGGGATAAACAATGTGCAAGCCCATTGTTTTTCTCCATTGTTTAAGTGCCCAAAATAGCATACTGTCAGTTGTGTGTGTGTGTGTTGTGTGTTGCCCTCCACACGACACAATAAGCAACACAACTGACGATTGTTCCCCCCTCGTTGATTATCGTGTCGTCCGAACCAGGCCATTGTCTAGAGTCTAGGCAAATTGTTTGCTGATCCTCAGGCTTAGTCTCATCCACCACCAGGAATTAGAGCCCCCTCAGTGCCTCAGGCCTGGTGCACTTAAAAACACAGACAAGTGCATGTGCAGACACTAGTGGGCATAATAATGAAATTAAATTTAAAAGTTGATATGCCATTCCAACCTAGTGCCTCTATTGTGTTCTTTTTAGCACCAGGTAAATGCCTTTTCTCTGCACAAATGATCCTTCAACAGATACCATGTACAATGAACTCATACAAGTCTCCCCAATCCAGAACTCTTGTCTGCTGTGCTGCCAGGCCTTCCTCTATCATGGACATGGCCCCTTTCATGGTTTGCTGTGGGCAACACTGGTATAACTATGGCAAACGCAACTGCTGCATAAACTAAGTTCTTAACTAGCTTCTTTCACTAGCCAAAGCCACTTCTAAAAGCACATTACAACGCCTTTACCATATTTAAAAAGTGTGTGAGAAATTGGTCCTGTGGATTCTAAGGGAGCTTGTTCCACCATCAAAAAGCTCTTACCGTAGGGAAGTTCGTAGGAGGTTGTATTCTGCTTCCTTGCCATTTTGACCCATGAGTTCTAGTCCTGCCCTCTGGAAAAGGTCTTGTGCAACTTCAGATATTTGGAGACCGCAGTCTTGTCTCCCCTTAACCTTTTCTGTTCCACGCTAAGTATACACAGCACTTTCAACTGTTACTTAAAAGATTTAGGATTTAGTTTCCAGACTTCTCCGTCCTGGTTGCCCTCCTCTGGTGGATGTGCTGTAGTTTGTCAATGTCCTTCTTAAAATGTAATGCCCAGAATGTCTCTCACTTATGGAGAATATAGCAGTCAAGGTGGAGGATGAGCTAAGCAGAAACTGAGGCCCCCTCTACAAGGATGCGCTTTTGCGCCCGGTTGTGCGATTATGCGCATTATCGCAGACGCGCATTTACTCCTAATCCCTCTGCACGGGAGGCTGCAAGAGGCGGCGAAACGCATTAATAGATGTCCAAAAAGCGCTTTACAAGAAGTTAATGTGCATAATCGCTTGTTCACACGGGGAAAATGCGCTTTAACGGCCGGAGCAAAATAAAACTCGCGATTTAACGCGCATTCGAAAATGCGCATTATCGGGGAGATAACGCGCCTCTACACCCGATTTGCGCTCCGTTCTTGTAGAGGTAAAATTTTTAATGAACCTTCAAAGCGCATTAAACCTCTCTTGTAGAGGCACCCTGAGAAACTGTCTCACATGCTTTTTACAAATACAGGTTGCAATAAAACCTGGGATTGAGGAGGGGGAATCTTCCTGGCTGGGGGATATATCCTACATGTCCCCCATAATTTTTATTCCACATGTGGGATCATTTTTATTCCCACCAATTTGAATGAACATGCCTCTTACATTATTGTCACAGTTTCATTTCTGTAATGGAAAATTTATATTATATATGAAACAGTCACCCACATCATTACATACACATGACTATAGGAGAGCATCCTGGATAGGCACCAGATATCACTTGACCATTATTCATTATTGATATACTGTCAAAGAATCTAGAAAAGATTCATGTTGGGTGAAGGGGAAACCCTTGAAGCTGGAAAAATCTACTTTTACCCTTCAAAATGCCTAAGTCTGATGCAGTGTGATCTGATGCATGCTAGGTCATAAGTCCTATTGAGTTCAGTGGGGGTTACTCTCACATAAATGTGAATAGGATTACAGCCTAAAGGCACAATCCTACAGGGTAAATGGTTTTTGAGTTCTCCATCCAACTGAAGCCCTGCCCGCAAGAGCATCCTCCATATAGTCCAGTGGCACAGACTGGTTCATTGGCACCACTTCGGAATAAATGGTTCATTAGAATCTGTGGATATGATCCTCTACACCAGGGCTGTTGAACTTCAGGCTTGTGGGCCATATCCGGCCCACCTGGGATCCTAATCCAATCTTTGGGGGGGGGGGGTGTCCCTAAATGGCCACACCCCTTCCCCTGGCCCAACCACTTTCTCCTGACTGCCAATCATTTGATGGCTTCCTGTAATTTGTGCCATTTCCCCCCCCCCCCATTATATAAGGTTGAAATGCCTCTCTTAAGGCTTAGTGACCATCAGTAAGTGCTTCCACCTAAAATATTCTGGTATTTTGGGTATTTCAGCCCTGCTGAAATTTGCCTTTGGCCTCCACCCCCCACTGGAATGAAGCACCTAAGAGCCTCTACAAAACTGAATTCGGCCCTCAGGTTAAAAGAGGTTCAACAGCCTGCTTTGTCCCAGCCTTTCCCAATCTGGTGTCTTCTGGATGAGTTGTAGTCCAACACATCTGGAGGATGCCAGGCTGGAGAAAGCTACTCAAAACATTTATCTATGAGTAAATCCCATGGATTGCACTATCATTTACTCAAGTGTCTGTATCTGGCAGGATTTCCTGCTGTCCTGCAGCACTTGCTCAGCCAGCCAATGTTTTCCTAAGGACTGCCAAGCAGCCACAGTGTTCTTAAGCAAAAGGCCTGTGGCCCTAATCCAGCAGACGACTGGACAGCTGCTGCTGCACTCAGAGGCCTCATCCTCAGCTAAAATGTCATCCGTGCTAACGGTCTAATACTGCTGAACACTTGCTAGGCAGGCAAGGGGCAGGGAGAAATCTGGAGTCTGCTTCCCAATTCTTCCCACCTTATTTTAAAATAATTTTTTATTGGAAGTTCCAACAAAAAACAAAAGAATAAAAAAATTAAAAATGCCAATGTAACTACATACTTTAAAGACTTCTGTTGCAAATATTACAACGTTCTTTTCTTTAAAGGAAAAAGGTGTCAATTACACATAAGCTTTAGTAAAGACAGACCAATATTACAACATCTCTCATGTGAGTAAAAACCTCCTATGCTCTGCATAGGTGTTGTAATGAGCTGCTGAATGAATGGAGGATGAACCAGAATGAACTACTGCTAATATTGGAAACATAGTAAAGATAGGTCATTCCCCAGGCCAACTGTCTCTCACCCACTGACCCCAGGCTACTAAGAAAAACAGTGAAACTAGGTCGAGCACTCATTCATTTATCACTCTCAGTTCAGATTCATTCAACCCAGGTATTTATTCATGTTACTCTGCTCTACTCTAACATTCCAAACGGTGACCACTTCGGGACACAAAGGGATTTTCAGCCAAAACTCTCTCACGGGTCCCAGCCACCCACCCACTGCCAAGAACCGAGGCAAACACAATGCCGCCTTACCTGTTGCCTCACAGATCAAAGCCCCAGCCTTCCCATCCTCCGGGCTATGAGAAAATGAATGGCACAATCCCTCAGGCAAAAATCCGCTATCAGCTGTGTCATCAAAACAAAGTAGATTTACTCAATTACAGCACGAGTCACGTTAATGAAAACCCAAAACAATATCCTATGTGATAAATTCCATCATGGCCACTGGAGCTTTCTCCTTACAGTTGCAATCCCATGCACGTTTAGACAGAAAAAAAGTCCTACGATTGCCAGCATTCCCCAACCAGCATGGCTTGGGGAATTGCAGCCTGCCTGAATAATGTAAATCTCGCTTAGTATGCATAATGTGTTCTAACTCAATTTTTTTTTAAAAAAATTCTCCTTATAGAACATGGGGCTTTTTAAAGCACAGAGTTCCTTACCAGCTGTATATCTTGTCTCCTGTTACCCAGTCGTCATATGAATCACATTATTTCTTGTAAGAAGTCAGCAGATCTCAGGAGCCGGCACCTTCCAAATGGCTTGGATTACTACTCCCATCATTCCCAGCCAGTATGGCTGAGGATAGTAGGAGTTGTAGTCCAAGCCATCCAGGGGGCACCAAGTTGGAGACGGCTGCTAGACAGACACGCATAGGTAGATCATCTTCAGCAGAAACAAAATAGGTAAGGCAATACCTATTTCTTAGTCCAATCTCCCTCAGCCAAATTGCACAAGCTTTTGAATTTCACAGAGTTCCTAGAGTCAGAACCCAAAACTGCTCCTCATATTTCTTTGTGACTCTTACTTAGTACTTAGGTGTATCTACAAAATCAGGCTCCAGTCACTTTGTGGTGGGTGGGGAGTTGCTCTTTTCTTCTTTGGCACCGGGCCGATGGCAGAAAGAACGCATCCGGACTGGAAAATGACCATGCAAATGCCTCCAAACCGAAGGGGTCCTCCTTTGGATCACAAGTGGAGGGATAATTATAGATGCAAAAAGAGCCAAATCGGCAGCTGCTGTTTGCGTTTGTTCCCTGTTGTAACTGGCAGCGACCGTGCACTTGGCAAAAACAGGCTTCCAGAAGTGGAAAGACACGTTAGCCCCTGTGCTTGTCAGTCCAGTCCTGTGAGGGCTCCAGAGGGCAATTAAAGCCCCAATAAGCCGGGTGCCTAAGGTGAAGAGGGGAACAAAGTGGCCTGCATGCGCCTTCACTCGGGGAACACAGAAGGCCCCCCAGTCCCCATTTCCGTATCTGAGTGGCCTAATCGGAATAAGAGCAGGTTAGTGTCTAGAGCATTTTCGTTTCTTTTTTCTTTTTGTTATCTCTCTGCACCTGGAGTTAATCTGTAACTGATTTCTTAAAATGGCATTTATAATCTGCACAATTCATTTTAATAAATTATGGTCTTAATAATAATTTTTAAAAAGCAGCAAAGCCTTTTTGATGAATATCTATCATATTCAGGTCTTTCTGTGCTTAGATATAATTGATGTATGCTAGGGTGACCAGATAAAATCCAGGTCAGGGCTCATGTAACTTTAACAGTTGCAGAGAAAAGGGAATTTCAGCCAGTGTCATTTGTATGCAATTAGTTCCTGGTGAAATTCCATCTTCATCACAACTGTTAAAGTTGCAGGGGCCCTGCCTTCTTTCGTATATGGTCACTCTAGTATAGTGTCAGCACCTTTAACTGTTGTGATGAAGAGGGAATTTCACCAGGAACTAATTGTATACAAATAACACTGGCTGAAATTCCCTTTTCTCTACAACTGTTAAGGTTACATGAGCCCTGACCTGGATTTTATCTGGTCACCCTAATGTATGCCCCCACTCCACTCACTACCTTTTCGTCCCAGATCATTATGTTTAAGATTTACCCACGTGCATAGAAACACGCACAGCATCTATAACGGACGTAACGTGCCAGGTTTTTGCATTCAAAAATACTATGTGTAAATGCATATGGTCGATGCCTTTCATTTGACTGTGTGTGCTGGGGGGGATTCTCTTCCACTCACAATTCTCAATGGTGCTGACAAAGTCTAGGGGCCCACTCAGCAGAATGAACAGGAGGGCCCCCAAATGCAGCAGGGTATACCCACAATTTGAAGTGAGTGATGTAATAAACATTACCATCTAAAGTGAGGAAGATAAGACCGTTAAATCCAGAGTCTGAACCATAGACAATTCTCAAACACTTTTCAAAACCATTGTATGACCCTTTCATTTGAGCTGGCTTTTTTCTTTGTTTTTTAGTGCACAGGCTTCAGAGGAAGAATTATGGGTTCCTATTAATACACATTTTGCTATAGATGGGGTTTAATAATTATTTTTAATATAAGCTTTGAGAACCCATTTTTAAAATAAGTTTTAAGTCCTTGACATAGCTTGAGTTAGAAATTGAATAAGTGATCCAGTGCTAAGTCCTTGTGATTTTGTGATAAATATATGTGTATATATATATATATATATATATATTTAAAAAGTTTATTGGGACCCAGCCTGTAACCTTGTCAATGAATATGTGTGTGGCTAAATTCCACAGGCTTCATTGAGACCTATGCATGAATAACTAGGAGCAAGATTGCAGCTCATCTCTTTACTAGCTGGTAGTATTGCCAATAAAAAAATGAAGCTAAGAAAGGTTCTAACCCTAGACCCTAATTTCTTAATCAGTGCTCTGAAAAGGTTCCAGATAGGTGATCTGCTAATGGAATTTTTGTCTTGCTTTGGGAATACTTATTACTCCTAATGTGGATTCTCCCCAGCAGATGGAAAGTCACATTCTGAGCATGTGGAAACCCTAGTAGAAGTTCGGAAGGTGAACTGGTTTTTCTCTGTTGCTAATAGCTTGTTAGGTTGCCATTACTGGTGGTTGAATAAGGCAATCCATCAACAGGATTGCCACCCAAATGCTGGACTGGGGCTGGCTAAACATGTTCAAAGCCCCTTGGTGGCTGCAAATCAGTGCTGTGTTGGTTATATGACACAGCTGCAGCTTCGCAGCTAC
Organism: Anniella stebbinsi; assembly: GCA_029215795.1. Lineage (NCBI taxonomy): Eukaryota > Metazoa > Chordata > Lepidosauria > Squamata > Anniellidae > Anniella > Anniella stebbinsi. The sequence goes on from JARDYH010000003.1 coordinate 57,414,204, forward strand.
TGCGGGGCTTTTCTGCAAAGCTGTGCTGTTAAAAAGTCAGGGACTTACCCCGATTTTTTCATTGGGAGCAAGATCACCCTGACTCTTTTGCCATCTAACCTCACTCCATGGCCAATCCAAGGGGTGATCCTGGCAATTGGTCACTGGAAGCCAGAAAGAGGGCGAGTAGGGTCCAGTACATGGATGACCACTGGAAACCCCACAGTCCCTCCTTGGAATGGGGATTACCCAGTGCAACCCCACTGGAGGGAAATTGTGGGGTTTAGGTGGAATGCAGCGCCGTCAAGGCAGCCCACTGGTGTCGTTTACAGGATTCATCATCTACCTTATATTTCTATCTCTTGTAGCCATGGAGTGCAGCTTGTGTGGGTGGGTGGGGGGTGATAATGTAGGTAATGCCTATTGTAATCACAGCAGCTCCACAGCTTGTAAATGTTGTAAATACACAGTGGAAGCTGTGAGCGTTTACGTTCAAGTCAATATTCTGCATAAAATATTACTGGTTTCCTGTTGTGATTTGGCCTTCTGTTTTTCCAGAGGTAATCAGCAGAGAAGATGACAGTCACGTACTCCAGTAAAGTTGCCAATGCCACCTTCTTTGGGTTCCACAGGCTACTTCTCAAGTGGAAAGGAAGCATCTACAAACTGCTTTACAGAGAATTTATTCTCTTTGCTACCCTCTACACAGCGATAAGTATATTGTACAGGTACAATTTTTTTTACCTTGTGAAACACTCTGTCTCTGTGGTGCTCACTGTAATCTTTCCTTAAACAATGACTGATTTTGTACAAAACAAATGGAAACTGCAACAAAATGTTGCAGTGTGGAGTACTCCTGTTCAGGATTCTAGCCAGCCAGTCATGCCTTTTTCCAGGATACTCAATTCCATATCCCTTTCCAGTTTTATGTAACCACAGAGCATGCTCAGTTCTCATTGGACTGTTTTGGGGGTTCCTCCTCAAAGTTTTCCCCCTGAAGGGTTTTTTATTATTATTTATGCAAACCTAGAGGTTCCTCCAAACCTGCTGATACCTCCCACTTATGTATCAGTGGTTCCATTTTGGCTACGTAAGGATCCACACCAAGGCTGCCTTTGCACGAGACTTTTAAAGCTCTTTGAAGTCTCATTAAAATTTTTACCTCTACAAGAGCGGAGCGTAAATCGGGAGTTGAGGCGCTTTATCTCTCCGATTATGCGCATTATTGAATGCGCGTTAAATAGCGAGTTTTATTTTCCTCCAGCCATTAAAGCGCATTTTGCCTATGTGAACAAGCGATTCTCCGTATTAACTACTTGTAAAGCGCATTTCAAACAACTGGTAAGGCCACCAGTTGTGCGCTCAATTATTTCTTGCATACAAGCATTTACGATAAAGCGCTTCAGTGATTATGCGCATAATCGGCTAACCAGGCGTCAAACAGAATCCATCTAGAGGGGGTCTTAGATAATGAGTTTGTTTTTTGTATATATGATTACATGGGGCACAGCCCACCAAGAAAGTCTACTTCGCATACTCCGTTGAAATTATTAGGGGCTGTGCAAGAGCATTACTGGTCCACTGTGCTTTTGTGCAGCTCCCATACATTTGGTTTCAATAAGGGAGCAGATTGTTTTGCAAATGAGGTGAAGACCACCGCTGGGAAACTCTCTGATATTCAAAATAAAATGTGTTAATAAAACAAATATTCAATATGTTAAAATAATATTTCTACAGTAGAGCTGCAGACAAGCCAAATTAGTAATGTAGTTGAGCAAAAACAGGCTTGTTTGGATATTTTCCATGGGGAAAATCTAAAGACAATAAGCCACCCTCGCCAAGTTCACATGTCACAACAAGCCACGGCAAAACCTCCCCCCTGCATAGCTTGAATATTAAAAATAGCCACTGGCACACACCACAACCCACTGTGGCTTAAATAAGCTGTGGTGATCATACAAACTGGACCTATGAATGTCTGGTTGTGAAGAGACTACCAGAACAAATAAAACTGGTTGGTCAACTTCAGCCTAGTCACCTCTGGATCTATGAACTGGATCTGAAAAGGAGGCAGAGGGCTGATTTGCTCTCTGCAGGAAATCTTATAGTGCTGTAGGTTCCCCTAAAAATCTCTTGGAATGTTAATGTTATGAATCCTCATCTTATGCTCAGCGTGTATATATGGGTAAATAAACCTCCCATCACAGCATCACCATATGTCTCCAGTGACCTTCTTCTAAGAAAACTGAACCATAAACCAGTCCTGATTCCCTTAAAACTTATCACTGGCCAGAGATGGGGTGCACACATCTAACAATAGTTATATGGCAAAGCTTTTGTAATACATGTTGCAATTTTTTAAAATAAGAGACTTAAAGTTCCACATCAAAGAGTTCCCCATTCACCTGTCAGCCTTGGGTAGCGTTGACCTTTGTCACAACTGCAAAACACTCCCATGAGCTGCCTTATGATCTGCTATGCAATTAATTACTATTAATGCTGAGTATCCCTGGATGCCCATATCCTGTTCTTAATACTTAGTCATTTGCTCTTTATAACAAAGTAGTTTAAAAGGCTATATACCATTTTTGTTCTTGCAGATTTTTCCTTACAGGAAGCCAAAAACGATACTTTGAAAAACTATCAATTTACTGTGACAAATATGCGGAACAAATCCCAGTCACTTTTGTGCTTGGTAAGCATGTATTCTGTGGTTACTAAACAGACTAGTTTCATGTAGGACTTCACCAATGTCTTTGGAGCAGAGGTGGGTGGAAAGAATACTGTCAGATCTCTGGGTGAGCTGCTAGAATGGCACAGATTTCTGACTCCCAAATTGTTTAACAATAGCAGCAACAAACTAAATAAACTAAATAATGTGAATAACCCACCCTAAATAAGCTTCTGAAATGAAAAAGCTTGAAGACAAACAGGACTCGTATGTAAATTCCTAAAGATCACAATCATCAAACATCCCTATTAGAAAGGCACATTGGAAATTAGTAACTTCTAGCAAATTCACCATCGTTGTGATGTCTTAGGGTGCAATTCTATGGGTTGTGCCCCTGATGATCAGAACCCCCTGAACTTGAAAGCTCCCAAACATCCAACGCAGGGCAGGAGGTGTGGCAGAGACAATCTTTGCACCCCAGTCCTCCCACACTGCCTTTTTCACAAGATGGGGGGGGGGGGGGTTGGCCATTCTAACAATGGCGCTTTAGAGAGGGATGGAAGAGGCTGGAGAGACCTCAGGATAGCTTGTATTCTGGTCTCCTCCCCTCCCTGCCACCGAAATGCTCACTTCCCCCCCTCCAAGGTCGCTTTCCCAACCAGCAAGTTTCTGCCCATGTTGGCTGTGAAGGGGTAGAGGGGGTGGTCGGATCTCTAACTCAGCCTTCTGAGGTTGAAGCACTGTCTCTGACCTAAAGTGGGGGAATGCCCACTGTCCTATGACCCCTTAGACAATGTCCAGGGGCCATAGGATTGCTCCCTCCCAGACCTTTAAAAAAAATCTCTGAGATACTGTTCCCATTATGTTTGCTTCTGATGCCTTGGAAATACTGTGGGCTGTAAAGTATCTTTCTTGGCATTCTCTAAAAGTGCAGTAAAAAATATGTACACAGCAATTTTCCATACTCTCAGGTTGGCATTGTAGTGCACAGACTGTGTGTAGTGATGGCTGCCAACTTGGATGGCTTTAAAGGGGCCTCTGAACACCAGTTGCTGGGGAACATGACTGGGAGGATGCTATTGCTCTTACGTCCTGCTTTGTGGGCTTCCCACAGGCATCTGCTTGGCAACTTTGAGAATAGAACGCTGGACTAGATACGCCTTTGGTGTGGTTCCACAGGATTCTTCTCATATTCTTATGACTGCATCCATCCTACCCTAGTCCCCAGTTATGGAAGACCATATGAATGTTGGGCCTAGATAAACCCAAGCCCCCCCCCCCCCCATGCAAAGACCAGTTGCACTGCCACAGCACACAATTCCCTAGATTAGAGCTGCATAAATCATCACTTAGGCTGTCTACATCAGTGATAACGTTCATGCATCAATGCTATACATTGAATGTGCAACCGAGCTTACAACCCGCACTGATGGTGAATGGGATTGCTGGCGCAATCACATCTTCAGTGGCACCTCCGGCACAAGAGTGTTAGCATTAGTTTGTCCTTGTTCCTCCTTAAACAAGTCCATTCAGGACATTTGACCTCATAACAGAGCTACAGTACAGGATGCTGTGTAAATTTTTCTCTGCATATTATGTAAGATTTACAGCAAGAAATACCAATCAGTATTTTTCCAAATCTGCAGGATTCTATGTTACTTTGGTGGTGAACCGTTGGTGGAACCAATTTGTCAATCTGCCATGGCCAGACAGAATTATGTTCTTGATCTCCAGTACTGTCCAGGGAAGAGATGAATATGGCCGCTTACTCAGGAGAACTCTCATGCGTTATGTGAATTTAACATCCCTCCTCATCTTTCGTTCAGTGAGCACAGCTGTCTATAAAAGATTCCCAACCATCGACCATTTAGTAGAAGGAGGTATCGTCCATTTCTTTTCCTCCCCATCTCTACTCCAATTCAAGTGGCAATAACTGAACATTTCACAGTCTTCAGGGTATCAAAATGTCAATAAATAAAGCACAGGGCCACATTGTCAAAAAAGAGAAGCAATGCTTCCATCTTCATCTGGAAAATTCCTTCCCCAGTAACTAAGAACATAGGATGGTGTGCACTAAATATGACATTATTTTACCGGATTCCACAAGCAGATGCAAAGCAATGCTTATAACTTCAATGGAAGCAGCGGATAATGCCATGCTTTATCGTACAGATCTGCCATGTGCTCAGCCTTGACGACAAGGCCCAGCATCATGCGTTCCCCAGGTTGGGGGAAAGTTGATTTAGGACACAGTCCTATGCATCTTTAGACAGAAAAAGTCCTACAACTCCCAGCATTCCCCAGGCAGCATGGCTAACTGAGAAACGCTGGGAGATGTAGGATTTTTTCTGTCTAAACGTGCATAGGATTGCACCTTTAGGCATATATGTTTACTAATTTACAGTTATTTGAAGAGGTGTGTGGTATATGTTTTTTATATATGAATACACACAAAACTGAATAAGATGGTCAAAGAAACATTTATAAGCTGGGCTCAATGAGCACCTGCATCAGAGCATGCACTCTCAGAAGAAATAGGACACCAGAAGCCAGCTATATTTCTTTATAAACAGGTTTTATGACACCCGAGGAAAGGAGAATATTTGATGATCTTAAGTCTCCCCATCTTAAATACTGGGTCCCCTTTGTCTGGTTTGGAAATTTGGCAGCAAAAGCACGACAAGATGGAAGGATCAGAGACAGTGTAGACTTGCAGACACTGATGAATGTAAGTAAGTAAACACAGTGGAAAGTTGTGAAAAACATAAAGCCCAAGTATGGCATGTGCTTCTAACTTGTCTTTTCTACATAAACCGATTTCCAGCCTTTTTCTTTCTATTTTTTTCCCACAGTCCCTGAATTTTACCTAGTGGTGCTTTTGTACTCCTGTAACCTCTGGGGCTGTCCCTAAAGATCAAAGTCCACCTCAGGCAAGGAGCCATTCAAGCCCAGTTCCATGTTTGAGGGGATGGTGCACGCAAAATGCCCTTTGGTGAGGCCCCCTGTGATGCCAGGTAGCTGGTTCTGGGAGCCACTATTTTAATTTCCCACAGTGCCCCTCCCACATTTTCCCACAATGCCACTCTAGTATATTGGAAATTAAAATGACATCTCCTGCCCCTAGACAGAGAAGTTCAAGTCAATCATCCATGGCAGTTGCTCAAGAGTGCGCCTGGCCCATTTTACAGTTTTGAACCAGAATTTTCATTCTTCAGCCTTCCCCAACCTGGTGCCCTTCAGCTGTTTTGGACCCCAACTCCTATCAGCCCCAGCCAACATGGCCGATGGTCAGGGGTGCTGGGAGGGCACCAAGTTATGGGAAGGTTGGCATACATGATTTATCTCTGGCATTCATAAGGTAATCTATTTACATGGCCTGGATTTGATCACTTTTGCTCACATGTCCAACATTTGTTGAATGGGCACTGATGCAATGCATTTTCTTGTCAATAAAGACACATAAGCAACCCACAAAATGCAACACTGGCTATGCAGATGTTATTGTCAGCTTTAGAAGTGAAGACAGACTGTTTGTACTATTTGTTCCAGCTCCTGGGTGAATCGTTGAGTAGATACCCCACACCTCCAGCACCCCAGCCACTTACTTGGGTGGCTTGCCCCTAACTGGCCCTGGAAACTTCAGGCAACGTATTCAGCACATTAGGCCACTGTTGAGTAACACTCCATACTTGAACATGTGTGGCAGCTACCAATCGCTTTTCATGGGAGAGGCTGTGGTTCAGTGGTAGAGCACCTGTTTGGCATGCAGAAGGTCCCAGGTTCGATCCCTGGCATCTCTAGGTAGGGCTAGGAATGAATCCTGCCTGAAACCCTGGAGAGCCACTGCCAGTTAGTGCTGACAATGCTGGGCTAGATGGACCAAGGGACTGACTCAGTATAAGGCAGTTTCCAATGTTCATGACATGTACTGAACAGTTCCCATTGTCATGGACCCAAGCAAGTTGCTGTAGTGGACACATGGGGTTTGATCCAGATTTAAACTGGATCAACTGAAATGGTGGAAGTGGACTTCTCTGCCCCTCCTTCCCATGGTAGCCCCTCCAGGCCCCTGAAAACAGTACACGGAGAATTGGGAGATCATACTGAATGGGGTGAGCTGTGGTGTGGGAAGCAGGGGGATCCCCAAAACTTGAGCAGAGGGAACTTACATGAGCAGAGCTTCTCCTCTTGAGGAAGGCAGATCCTGGATCCAACCCTTGGTTACAAAATACAAATATGTAACCACCTCACTAGATGTTTGCATTGACAGAATAAGCAGAGAATGGATCATAAACTTCAGTTCTAAAATACTTGGCAAATACTGTTGACATGCAACATCCATTCATAGAAAACTAAAGTGTGCTCAGGAAGTGTGGTACTATATTGCTAGCTGTCATCTGATATAAGTGTCCTCCCTTCTGTATGATAGTGGTATGGAATTCAAGGTGTAATCCAAAAGCCCAGGGCATGCAAGCAATATTTATATAGTTTAAACTGCAATCCTAGGCAGCCTAAACTGTAGGCTTACTCCCAGGTAAGCCCCATTGCATTCAAGTACTTGGGAGTAAGCCCCATTGAATGCAATGGGAGTTACATTTGAGTAGGCACATTGTTAATTTCATAAAATGTTACCTTTTGGCCACAGGTTTCCAGCTCAAACATCTGCCAAGTCCCCCTTAAGAGTCAATTGCCTAGTGCTAGCCTGTTCTGCTACTCTGTGACCAAACATCATCTAAACCAAAGGCAGTCGGAGAGGCTGTTATTACATCAAGCCTCACTGTGCAAATAATAGTCAGAATGATGTCATTATCGTCAATGATATGTCAGATTTTTCTTTGTTTCCCCACCCCCACCCCCCACCCCCATTTAGGAGATGAATCGGTATCGATCATGGTGTAGCCTACTCTTTGGTTATGACTGGGTTGGAATTCCACTAGTGTACACACAGGTACAGAAGGGACAACATTCACCATATTCAAAGTGAGGCCTCCTCCACACGAGACGTTTAATGAGCCTTGAAGGCTCATTATAAATTTTACCTCCACACCAGCGGAGCGCAAAACGGGCGTACAGGCGCGGTATCTCCCCGATAATGCGCATTTTCGAATGCGCGTTAAATAGCGACTTTTATTTTGCTCCGGCCGTTAAAGCGCATTTTCGCCGTGTGAACAAGCGATTATGCGCATTAACTTCTTGTAAAGCGCTTTTTGGACATCAATTAATGCGCTTCGCTGCCTCTCGCCGCCTCCCGTGCAGAGGGATTAGGAGTAAATGCGCCTCCGCGATAATGCGCATAATCGCCAAACCGGGCGCAAAAGCGCATCCTTGTGGAGGGGGCCTGAGATGTACTTAGGGGTGGGGGCAATCTTGGCTACTGAAAAGTTTAAATTTCAGTGGGTTGGATCCAATTGTGTAATTCCACTGACAGAACCGTTTCTATCAGCAAAACCAGGAGAAGGGGGATTCAGCAACCTCTCCTTGCATCCTTAAAATTTGCTGTGTATGTCTAAGAAGTGTTAAAAATATTCAGCTTTTTTAATATAAGGTGCATTTCTTAATTATATGTAAATGATATTTAATTATATTAACATAATAAAACATTAATTAATATAATTATATTTATTTATGAATTGATTACTTATGGGTTGTATCTGATATTAGCCTAACTTAACTCCCATTAATTTCAATAGGCCCATTCACACATAACAATGACAAATCATAGGTTGATTAACCCACAATTTGCCTGGTCATATGTCCAGCACGCCTCTGTCATTTTGAATATGCAGGTTCCAGTTGGTCATATCAGAGGTTACTTCATGATTTGCAAGCCTGGACACTATGGGTTAATCAACCCACAGTTAGCCTATGGTTAGTTATTAGGTTAACTGTGGGTTGTTTAACCCACAATTAACCCATAGTGTCTGGGTTTCCACAGTACCTCCAATCGGGCTGTTTGGAGGTTACGTATTCAAAATGGTTGTTGCACACAATCCTGGCATGAGAACCTGATCAATAGGTCTATTCTAAGTAGGACTAACATTGGATACAGCCCTATATTCATAGTAGCCTTTTAATGTGGTTTTAAATCATTTTAGGTTGTCACACTCGCTGTCTATACCTTCTTCTTCACGTGTCTGATAGGACGTCAGTTTTTGGACCCTGACCAAGGCTATCCAGGTCATGATTTAGATCTGTACATTCCTATCTTCACATTGTTACAGTTTTTCTTCTATGCAGGATGGCTAAAGGTAAACTGCCTTTGTAGTTGTAAATGGGGTTGGAATTTTCTTGTAATTTTGTTCGAATTTGATGACTGAGAATCCTCCAATTGAAAGGAAGTAAAAAAGCTCTTTGTTTAAAATTATCATCTAAATTTTTATTGTGTTTTACAAACACAACCATTTATTTAGCTCCAGTATCTCAAATTAAAACTTCGAAGAAATATTTAGCAGTTATTCAGTAGCACTACAACATCACGTGTACAAATTGTTTTAAGAGAGTTAAAAAAATGTCTGGATATCATCTGGAGTGCTAGGGTAGCTCTGCACTGACCATATTTCTTGCACACTCATACTGATATCACAGCGTACTTGCAAATTCCAAATATTCTATACAGTGTCCTGTCCATGATCAGCAATGTGTTCAGCCACTTATAACGTGGGTTTGGAGACAGCCCTCTGCCAGTTTTGACAGGTTTATATATAGCCTAATATAATTAATACAAATGTTATTCTGTTTTTTATAATCCATCTAAACTGTAGGGGGGGAGAGAAAGAGAGAGAGAGAGAGAGAGAGAGAGAGAGAGAGATCTGCAAGCTTTAAATTTCACAGAACACTTCATCAGACAGAATGGAAAAGGAATGTATGTTATATCATATTAGCTCCCTTTTTATCCTAAACTAGGGCTAGTTCACATGTTGCAGTCATCAACGTACTGATGACACCAACCCCATGTCCCCTAATGTGTGTGTCAGTCCAGTTGCATGAAGAGTCTCCACAACTAGAGGCAAGGCCAGCACCAAAGGTAGGCATTGTTGGGCACCTGCTGAGGGGCCACACCCCAGCAGGGACCCACTCAGAAGAGCCCCCTGGACTAGTTCCTTCTCTTCACAATTGCAACCTGATTCTTCACTTGCCTCTTACTCTGGGCCAGAACTGAGGTAGTGAAAAGGAGGAGCAGGAGATGCCTTGTTGCTCACTATCGCTCTGCCTGTCAAGCAAGCAAGTGGTAGCAACGATGAGAAAGATGATGAGGAGCAAGAGCAGCTGGTGACAATGGCAGTGAGAAGGCTGTCTTGCCCACGGACCCTCAAAACCTTGGAAGCCGGGAAGGTACCAAGATTGGGTGGCTTCAATGTGATACTTTCATTGGATTCAATTTGCATCTCTTAAGAAAAAGTGATGGAGTCTGAATGAATTACCTGCTGCTATTTATTTCTGTTTCCACTCAAGGCCAATCAAATCCTAGTGAAAGTGAAAGGAAAGTACTAAATCCCATAATAAGCTATTAAACAGGTAGAGGTAATCATGACTGCCCTTCTGCTATCACACAAAGCAGGTAGTTCCAAATAAAAGGTGTGCAAAACACTGAATGTTTTCTAATTAATATTGATTTTTCAGCTAACGAATTTACAGCTTCTCATCAAGCCTATAATTAAGTCTGTAACCCAGTATAAATGCCATATTGATTCTTTACTCTCCAGTGTATATGGACTTGATTAATTAGAAGAGGAAATAGCTTAAATGAAGAGTAGCCAAGGCCATCATTAACTAGAAAATATATTGATCAAATCATAAACTGTTTCTATTAGACCACTGTAGAAAACTTTGAAAAGCCAGTTAAAATTAACAGTTTTTGTGTTTGTTTCTAAAACTAGTCAGTGACTAGGTTTGCACAACATGCCAACCCACACTCAGTAATCATTGAACTGTGGGTTGTTTGTTGAACCATGGGTTAGCGTGTTGTCTGAACCCAGGACATTTTCTGCAGAGTGGCTTGTTAACTGTGGTGTGGATTATTTTTCTCAAAAAAGCCACCTTGAGAACCCATGGTTTGTTGTTAAGTTGTGAAGGGGGTTCAACAGCAACCCACACTCAACCACTGAGTGTGGGTTAGCATGTTGTGTGAACAGCCATATGTCAACAAAAATGACCTGGTTGTCAAATCAAGTTTGGGACCAGTAACGGGGCTAGATTAACCATGATGTTAAGTATGCTACCACAGAGATATGTTGCGATGAAATTATATCAGATAATTGGAATGTATGTTCAGGTCAAGTGTCAACATGCATTCAGAAGGCTTCACAAAATGAGGTGGCTGTGGACTAGATGTGGGTGAATGAGCGGCAATTTGTATTGTGCAGGGCAAAGGGAGATATGGCGTTGGCAGGGCGATGTGCCATTACAGGGGAAGGAGCGATAGATATCTAACACCCGTCTTACCTTCCAATTGCTCTGCTAACGCGGAGAACTTGGAGAACGAACCAGGCCACCCACAGAACCTCTCCTTGCTCCTATGTAATGCCAGGTCGGTTAAAAATAAAACAAATATCATCCATGACCTTCTTTCAGATGAGGAGGCTGACCTGGCATGCTTCACAGAGACCTGGCTGGGAGATGACAGTGGCCCGACATGGGCGCAGGCCCTCCCAGCTGGGTACTGTGTTAGTGAGCAGGTGAGGGAAAGTGGGCGGGGGGACGGAGTAGCTGTGTTCTATAGGGATAATCTTAACCTGACCAGACTTCCTGTTCACGAACTGAATCACATCGAATGTGTGTACCTGAGTCTGAAGACCAGGGATAGACTAGGGATTCTGTTAGTGTACCGGCCACCCCGCTGCCTATCAGACTCCCTGGCCAAGCTCACGGAACTGGTCTCGGAGCTGGTGTTGGATTCGTCCAGGCTCTTGGTCCTGGGCAACTTCAAAATCCCATTCGAGACTGGTTTGTCAGGTGGAGCTCGGGAGTTCATGGCATCCATGACAACCATGGGCCTATCCCAATTGGTCTCTGGACCCACACATTCAGCGGGTCATACCCTCGATGCTGTTTTCAGTTCCAAACAGACGGATCTGTGGGCGGAGGTAACGAATACCTCCGTGTTGTCATGGACAGACCATTTTCTGGTTAGGGTTAGTATCACGGCTACCACCCGCCCCTGCAGGGGTGGTGGACCTATTAAGATGGTCCGCCCTCGAAGGCTGATGGATCCTTCTGGATTCCAGAAAGCCTTGGAGGGTTTTATGGCTGGTATCGTCGACGATCCTGTAGAAGCCCTGGTCGATAGATGGAATTGAGACCTAATTAGGGCTATCGACACGATCGCCCCCAAACGTCCTCTCCGATCCGCTTCTAACAGGGCGCCCTGGTATACGGAAGACCTCAGGGAGTTGAAGTGGAAAGGACAACGACTGGAGCACCAATGGCGGAAAACTCGACTTCTATCCAACAAGACACGGCATAGAGAACATCTTCATTCCTATGGGGTGGCAATACGTGCAGCGAAGAAAGCTTCTTCTCTGCGCGCATTGCATCTGCGAATTCGCGTGCAGCGGAACTGTTCAGGGTGGTGAGGGGTCTAACCCGGGCACCTTTCCCCCTGAATCCGATTTTAGAGCCTTCGGCAGTTCGCTGCGATGCCTTTAACTATCATTTCACAGATAAAATCTCTCGGATAAGAGCCGACTTAAATGCCATCATTGTAGCAGAGGCTGACGATGGAGTGTCCAGCGACTCCACGAGTAGAATTACACTGGATCAGTTTCAGTTGGTGAGTACTGAGGACGTGGACAAGCTGCTTGGACGAGTGAGGAGGACGACTTGCCCTCTCGATCCCTGTCCTTCATGGCTGGTCGTCCAGAGAGGAGATGCAGTTAGATCACAATTACAATATATTATTAATGCATCTCTCAGGGAGGGGAGTTTTCCATCATGTTTAAAAGAAGCAGTGGTACGGCTGCTTCTAAAGAAGCCCTCCCTGGATCCCCTGGACTTTAATAACTACAGACCGGTATCAAACTTTCCATTCTTGGGCAAGGTGATCGAGAGGGCGGTTGCCTTTCAACTCCAAGTAGTCTTGGATGACAATGATTTTCTAGACCCATTTCAAACTGGCTTCAGGGCAGGATATGGAGTTGAGACTGCTATGGTCGCCTTAGTGGATGATCTACGCCTGAGTATTGACAGGGGGAGTGTATCCCTGTTGGTACTTCTGGACCTCTCAGCGGCATCCGATACCATCGACCATGGTATCCTTCTGGAACGCCTGAGGGGATTGGGAATGGGGGGCACTGTGCTTCAGTGGTTCCAGTCCTACCTCTCGGGCAGGTTCCAGATGGTGATGCTTGGGGATAGCTGCTCTGCAAAGAAGGAGCTGCTGTGTGGCGTACCGCAAGGTGCCATCCTTTCCCCAATGCTGTTTAACATTTATATGAAACTGTTGGGAGAGATCATCCGGAGGCATGGGGTGGGGTGCTATCAGTATGCTGATGACACCCAAATATATTTCTCTATGCCTTCGATAACAGCGCCAGCTAAGGACAGTGTGTCTCCTCTGAATGAATGCTTGGAGGCGGTAATGGGCTGGATGAGAAAAAACAAACTGAAGCTGAATCCAGACAAGACGGAGGTGCTTGCTGTCAAAGGCTGCAACCTGGGTTTGGAGGTGTGTCAACTGGTTCTGGATGGGGTTACACTCCCCCTGAAAGACTGTGTTCGCAGCTTGGGGGTGCTCCTGGATCCGTTGCTCCAAATGACAGCCCAGATAGATGCGACGGCCAGGAGTGCCTACTGTCAGCTTCGGCTGATACGCCAGCTGCGCCCCTTCCTAGAGTTGGAAGACCTAAAGATGGTGGTGCACACGCTGGTAACTTCGAGGCTCAACTTCTGCAATGCGCTATAAATATGGCTACCTCTGTGCCTAGTCCGGAAACTTCAACTAGTTCAAAAAATGGCAGCCAGGTTGGTCACCGGTACATCTAGGAGTGACCATATTACGCCAGCTTTAAAATCGCTCCACTGGCTGCCAATTAGTTTCCGGGCAAAGTATAAAGTGTTGGTTATTACCTTTAAAGCCCTACATGGTTTGGGTCCAGGTTACCTGCGGGATCGCCTTCTCCCATACAATCCGCCCCGCACGCTCAGGTCTTCTGGGAAGAATTTACTGCAGTCGGCCAAGACTAGGCTGACAACCGTTACCCAGAGGACCTTCTCTTCTGCCTCTCCCAGACTGTGGAATGACCTGCCGGAGGAGACTCGTCAACTTAACAGTCTTTTAGAATTTAAGAAAGCTATAAAGACTGTTCTCTTCCGGCAGGCATATCCAGTGGAATTTTAGAATGTTTTAAGGATGTTTTTAGGATGTTTTAGGATGTTTTAATGCAGTTTTAATAATATGTGTCATGTTTTAATCAGTTTTATGTATTTTATCATGTTGTTGTTCCCCGCCTCGATCCAGATGGAGAGGCGGGTAAGAAATAAATTGTTACTATTATTATTATTATTATTATTATTATTATTATTATTATTAAGTCTGAACCACTCATTAGGTTGGCTCAGCATGAGTGACTGAAAAACATCAATGGTTACTGGAAAAAACAGTGTAGAGATGGTTATGTGAATTCATCCTTGGTAGCTCTTTCAACTCAGGACAGTGATCCAGGGAACTGGCACACATTCAGGGGACAGAGTTATGTCAGCAGCCAAAGCTTGCTCTTCCCAGCACAGCAGTTCTAACACTGTTGAAGAGACATGTTGCTGTTCAACCATTGTCCCACCAAGTATTTGCATCTAACCACCCCTACAAGAAAATGAGCTACTCCATAATGCATAACTCAGCCTTCCCCATCTGGTGCCCTCTAGATGTCTTGGACTGCAATTCCCATAATTCCCAGTTGCACTAACTGAAGCTTCTGGACATTCTTCAAGGCATGTGCATATAAAGCTCATTGCAATATTCCATCATCAGAGCTATGAAGGCATGTATGCTAGCAGTAAGTTTCCCTATCTCCAGGAAAGGGTGCAGCCTACTTGCCACAGCAGCCAATTTGGAGCAATGCTGGGTCAAGAAACACTGAGCTGCCATAGAAAATGGCTCCTGTGCATGAGTCCCTCCCAGCATTCCTGTGAGAGGGCTGACAACGTAAACAGGCTTGCAAGGTGCTAAGAGATATCTGGGGACTAGTGCTGCTTGCCTTGGGCTCTCTCTTCATTGCCTCTGTAATGCCTGCTTAACAAGTACATGTGCAAATAAATGGATTATTATGAGGAAACACTAGCACTGTTTTCTGCAAAGTGCATTCAGCATCTACTGATGTCTATTCAGGAAAGGGCCCAAGTTAGAAAAATGCTAATCAGCACACAACCGCTTAAATGTTAATAAATATCAAACAAACTGGGATGAACCAATAGTTTCTATAAACATATTATGTGTGCCATATAATAAGAGCATATAATAATATACAGTAACAAAACAATTTGTTTATAGTAACCAAGCACAAGGTTTACAATGATTTGCAATAATCGAACAGCAAAAAAAAATAGTATGCAGTGACTAAGCAATACAATATCTATAGGCCTCTGGCTTCTCACACCTGTTTTGCACACAAATGCTTCGTCAGAATATTGCAACCAGATTATAATGCATTTAGGTGGGGAATAGAAGAGGATTCATTAAGATTATTCCTCAAATTTACAAAGACTTGTTTGTCCTCCAAAAAGGATTGACTTGAGTCCCCAGCCAAACAATGCAATTCTTCAAGGGCGGTGAAATCTTGACGCACAAGAGCATCCAAAAATCATGCTATAACTAAAAAGCACCAGCAATTCAGATCTCTTTTTAAAACCTTGCCGCAGCACCTTCCCTGGGTTCTTCTCAGTTCAAGTACTCCCGGGGTATAAACTGCCTGCTTTCTCTAACAATGTCCACTAAACAGGATTTCATCACATTTTCTATCGAAACAGGGATACTGAGATTAGGCCACTCCACAGAAAGGATGTTTAAATAGTCATTACAGAGCTGGCAAGCTAGTATGATAGTATAAGGAAGGATGCAAAAAGATATTTTCTTTGAAAGAAATTTGAATCCAATTCTGTTGTTCATTTTTAAAATGCATCTATTTCTATGTAGACAAAGTCATTTTGGAAACAGGTTACTCGAAATCATTCCTTGGCTTGCAGGTCATATTGGTTCTATATAGGAGAGTGGTTCCCCTCACATGAGGCCCTTTTAATCCTACTCTGTGTTGTCCTGGATTCGTCTGTAATCCATTTCGATGTCACATCCAGGAATCTCAAAATAGCACTTCATTGTCCTGCGTTGCATTCCTTTTCAGACAGTGAGATCATGTCCCACATGCCCAATTATCGAGTCAGTGCAATGTTTCCCCCTGTAGTCACTCGTGTATATATCTTTCGCATTCACTGAAAGGTGTCCTGCTGCAGGCTTGCTTGTTCATGAATATTTACCAAGCTAGTCATGTTATCCTATTTCTGTAGTGTCAAGAGTTATATAATTACCCATCTCGATTCATCTTGAAACCAATTTTGTGCTGAGTTTAGCTAGTGGGAAACCAAGGTCTAACTCAGTTATGTGGATCAGTGTCATCTTCTGGTTTTTGAAGGCCCTGAGGCAAGACACTTTTAATGACCATCCCACCACAATCAATTTTACTAGCTGTTACTGCTCCTCATCCTCTTTCTCATTATTGTTACAACGTGTTTCTTGACAGGCAGAGAGGCAGCGAGCAAGTAGGCAGTGGCATCTGCTGCTCAACCTTCTCACCATCACAAACCTTCTCACCACCATATAAATAAATATATATACAGGTTTTGAGGTCCTTGCCTCAGACCCTATGGGAACAGATTAGCCTTCTGCATTCTGCAGCACCAGACATACATTTTAGACTTCAAGATGTGCAGCTAATACACTGACTGGGTTCAGAAATCACAATAACCAACAGTGGGTTAAATAATCCACGGTGGATTAAATAGTCAACGGTTGCTTATTGTGTCATTTGTTGGGACTTTTTCACATCCCGGTGGGTTATTCGGCCAAAATAACCAACACAAATAACTAACGTTGTGCAGAGTTGATTATTTGAACAACAGTTGGTTATCGTGTTATGTGTCATGCATGGTAGTCTATTTTGTCACAAATAGTTGGTTATTTTCAGTGACAACAGAGTCCCCCGGCAATAGTGACTAAAGTAGCAGCTGCAACTGGCAAAACCCGCAATGGCTGATGGCATACCAGTGGGAGGACTGAGGGGAGGGAGACAGCGGGGATGTGTCAATCAAACACACTGTTGACTAATAGTCAACTCGATACTGGCATTAATCCACACCACAGTTTGATTATAATCATGTTGCGTGGGAAGTACCCCCTTGATAATTAACAATTTAGTTGACCATTAACCCACCATTGACTACTGTGTTGTCCGAACACAGCCACAGAGAATTAGAGATGCCTACCAGGAAGAAAAAGCTATGAAATATGGCTAGAAAAAGTAACAGCCAGGGTTTTTTATAAGTGTATTAAAAATGTATTATTCCTCTTATAAGAAAACCTAGATCCCCTCTACAAGAATTCGGTTTGACGCCTGGTTCTCCGATTATGCGCATCTTTTCGCAATCGCATTTACAGTAAACCACTGTACGTGGGATGCGGTTAAGCACATAACTGGTGGTCTTACCGGTGTGCTTTAGAAGTGTTTAATGCGGAGAATCACTTGTTTACATGATCATAAGGTGCTTTAACGGCCATGGTAAATTAAAATTCGCTATTTAACGCGCATTCGATAATACGCAAAATCGGAGAAATAACGCGCCTCGACCCCCGATTTGCGCTCCTCTCTTGTAGAGGTAAAATTTTAATGCACCTTGAAAGAACTTTAAATCACACTTGTAGAGGCACCCCTAGAGAGCAATACACAAAGACTGTTTTTGAAACCTCTATTTTAATCGGTATAAAACAGTTAAAATATTCTGCAGTATTATCAACTAACAAAATACTCATCCTTATGACTGGTAAGTTGTATATGAAAGTGAGGCTTGTTTATTTTATTTTATTTTATTGATAAAACTTATTTGTGAATTGCTCCTCTAGCTAATGGGTTCTCAAACTTAAAGTTTAAATAATAACAATAATAAAACACATATGTATCAGATGGATCAACTAAAAACAGGACTGGAGATCTGCTTAGACTCCTGCCTTTTGTGCCTGTAACTTGAAGAGCCTGTCACCTTTATGACTGAAAGCTACAACATTATTCAACCTGTTCTGCCTCCCCTACCTTCCCCAACCTGGTATCCTCCAAATATCTTGGACTGCAACACCCATAATCCCCAACCAGTATGGCTCATACTCCAACAGATTTCCCTGTTTGGTAGGCTATCAGGTGGACTAACCATGCTTGTGAAATCCACTACAGGGATCTCTGGAGGCGACACATCATCACCTGGCTAAAGCCTCATCCTTGCCAGAAGGCTATTCATTACAACAAGTCTGCAGTGTCAAGGTCTCTATTTATTCAGCATGAGGCAATATGCAACCCTTTGCTTACTACGTGCAAATATTCTACTTACAGGTTGCAGAGCAGCTTATTAACCCATTTGGCGAAGATGATGACGATTTTGAAACAAATTGGTGCATCGATAGGAATCTGCAGGTGAGACCATAAGTGTGCCTCCACTTATGACCATGGGCTCCATCACACCACCATTTTATTGCACTCTCGTCATGCCTGGTTTGCCGTTTTACAGCGTGGTACTTACATGACGTCGTGCCTGTCCTGCAGTCACCCTGCCTCTTCCCCTCCATTTTCCATCTTTTCCTAGAGCGGGGAAAGTCTGCTTTATTTCCTCCATGCGGGATTAAAGAGCCCTTCTGCCCCTGTGTATTGCCAATCTCGTGCTATGTCCTTTGTTGGGACTGTGTACTTTGAAGGGAGGTCTTGCTGAGGAAAGAGGAGAGCGGGGTGGTTCTCCTCCTCCGGCATGCTGTATCAAACGAACAGGCTTGTGCTGCTCCAACTCCACTCTCATTGCCCACAGAAACAACATGCATCCAAAACGTTAAATTAGAAAAACACTAGACAACAAAGCTATAGCAAGGGGGGAAGACTCCCACACCCATCACAATGTCCATCAGTGACAAGAACCAATGAAATAGAGGGGGAAGGAGAAGGGGCGGGGCGGGGTGAAGTTGGAGAGCAAACAAGCGAAAGGAGGTTTTATCGATACCACAAACCCACGTGAAAGGGACCATTAGCTTGATGTGCTAATGAAATGGAGGTGGAAATTGCAGCGGCAAATCAGGAAAAAAAAGTAGATGCGATGGAGCCCTATGTTTTTTTCTCATGCACTGATGTAATCTCTGTCTGCGGTGATAATATCTAATGGCACAGGGTTTTCCATACCACATTTCACAGATTAGAATTGGGGCATGCCACGTTCCACAGATTAAAATTGGCTCGTCATCTCCTGCTGTGTGCTATTCTTATAGATTCTGAAATAGCCTGCCCTCCACTAATTTCCAGGTTAGACTACTGTAATGCGCTCTGTATGGGTCTGTCCTGAAAGGTGTTCAGAAACAGCAGCTAATGCACAGTAATGCTTCTGCCAGGGCATTGTCTGGAACAAGGCATTGAGAACATATTACACTCATTCTGTTTGATCTGCACATGTTGCCAGTTTGTTTCAAGACACACTTCAAGGTGCTGATTTTAAACTTGAAACCCCTAAATGGCTTAGGACATGGATACTTTAATACTTGCCTTCTTCCATTTGTTCTCCCTGCATGCTCTGTTCATCATCGAGGCCCTGCTCTGGATTTCTCAAGTGTTCTGAAGCCCCATCAGTAACAAATAGGACCAGGGACTTTTCAGTGGAGGCACCCACCCTGGTCACCAAACCCTGGTTATTTAGGAATGCCTTCAGCTTATCTTTTTCATCTCCTCATTATGTTTGTGCTAAGGCTGTTTTCCTTTTTCTGTGCCTTCATTTTGGTTTTTGGAGTGTTTATAAGTTGGTTTTATTGATTTTGGATTTGTTTTCTGTTTTTTATGACGTTGGTAATTTTTTACGGTTGTTCAAAGTATTTTGTGAATTTGGTTTTATTATATGTATATTTTATTGCTGCAAGCTGCTTTTATTTCTTTTTGCAGGAAAAGTGGAATTCATAAAATAAAATGAATAAAGCCAAGAGGATTATTGTTCTCTCGGTAAAGATATAGTACAAAAACAGGCAGCTGTTGCTTGAAACAATTAAGGCATATGATCATCTTGGGTGTGCAAAGTTAATCATGCAGTTCTCTTGTTGTGGCCTAGTTTGCCTATGCTTCACATTGTGTTGCAAGTATTCTAATCCATAGCCATCATCCCAGGTTTCTCTTCTGGCTGTCGATGAAATGCACATGAATTTACCAAGAATGAAAAAAGATATTTACTGGGATGATTCTTCCGCCCGCCCACCATACACATTAGCTGCTGCAGATTTCTGCATTCCATCTTTCCTCGGATCAACAATTGAAATGGGGTATGTAAGTCTGGAATATCCTGCCATAGTTTTTACATGGTCAAAGTGATTCCTCGTTGGCCCAATGTGCTGCACCATTAACAAGCCATTCTTACAAGTGTGCCTAATTATGAGTAGAATACAGCAGAAGTCAGACCATTAAGAACATAAGAAGAGTCCTGCTAGCTGGGACCAAAAGCTTAGTCCAGAATCCTGTTTTTCACAGTGGCCAACCAGTTGCCTATGGGAGGCCCATGAGCAGCAAATGAGGACGAGAATCCACTCCTGCTGCTGTTCCTCAACCACATACTTCCTGCCTCTGATCCTGGGCATAACATATAGCTATCTTGACTAGTTGCCACTGATCACCTTATCATCTATGAATTTCTCCAAGCCCCCTTCTAAAGCCATCTATGTGGGTGGCCATCATTACATCTCGTGGTAGCAACTTCCATAGTTTACTTATGCTCTGTGTGAAGATCATTTTGATGGTCCTCCATCTTCATTTATATGGCATTTTGGGCCTAACTAGATAAACCACTATGATGCTGCTGATAATATTTATTTATTTATTTATTTATTACCCGCCTCTCCCTCTGGATCGAGGCGGGGAACAACGTAAAATATAAAATACATAAAACTGATTAAAAGCACATAAAACTAATACATTATTAAAATACCAATAAAACTCTTAAAATTCAACTGGGTAGGCCTGCCGGAAGAGATCGGTCTTTATGGCTTTCTTAAAGTCAAAGAGACTATTAAGTTGATGAATCTTCTCCAGCAGGCCATTCCACAGTCTGGGAGTGGCAGAAGAGAAGATCCTCTGATGGTGGCGGTGGTTTTAGTTTGTCAAATTGGGTTAGGGAATTGTGCTGGGCAGGGGGTGTTTAACAGTTTCCTCAACACTGTTTTCTTGATCTAAGCACCTGCTACCTGCCTATGGATGAAAGTTTACATACACTGTGCCTGCAGATAATGTGAGACGGGTGGAGAGTTTTGTATTCATCTGTAATGTGACACAGTGGCAGTCTAAGGACTTAAGGTGGAGGTGATGCGTTGCCAGGAAAGAGAAGGAATAAAGGGTTTTGGGCTTCATCAGTAATAATGAGGTGATGCAGGCAGGCAGTGAGAGAGAGATATAAGAAACCAGTAGCCCTACCAAAACTATGGAAACCAAATAAAACGTATGCTGTAGTCCCACTAAAATTTATGCAAACACCAGTCATATTGAAACCAATTAGGCATGCATGCATAACTTAGATTATCTTGATCATTTCCAATCTGGGTTTTGACCTGGCAGGAGACAGTCTCGGGCCCCCTCTGCAAGATTTCGGTTTGACGCCCGGTTGCCCGATTATGCGCATCTCCTCACAATTGCTTTTACACCTAATACCTATATACGAGAGGCATTGAAGTGCATTACTGGCTGTATGAAACTCACTTTAAAGTTGTTGACTTGCATGCAAATGTTGCTGAAAGTAATGTGCTTTGTCCCCTGCCCAAACAGGTTTTGCACCCTTTATTCTCCCGGCCTACCAGAATCTCCCACCTTTGGTTTCCTAGGTTACCTGTGGAATGATGTGATTAACCTTTTTGGCTACCTCTCTCCCCTCCAATTTCGCCACCAGCTGAAGTTTGTCCCCCCTCCCAGAACTGCTCAGGAGTAAATAGGAATGTGCCTCAGAAGTTTCCCCCTCCAGCAGCCTTTTAAAAAGTATTTTTGGCTACCTCTCTCTGCCCCCCACCATTTGCCGGAGAGAGAGGAAGAGAGCGAGAGACTAAAGAGAAGGAGCGAGCAAGTGAGAGAGTAGAGATCCGCACAAACGCACGCACAAACAGACAGGGGAAGCTGCTTTGTTCCTTCCTCCTCCTCCTTATTTTCCCAGTGAGATCAATTGTTTTCTCTTCTCTCCTTCTCAATCATCCATTGTTGTTTCGGTGATGTAAAACATTCAGACGCGTGCGCAAACACCCACCCAGCAAGCAAGCAAGGGGAGCAAGTGTGTGTGTGTGTGTGTGTGTGTGTGTGTGTGTGTGTCTATGGACAGGGGCAGGCATGCAGGCAAGCATGAAAACACCCTCCCCCTGTCCGCCCCCCTTTCCCTGCTTTCCGTCTCTCAGAAACCCAGCAAAAAGCAAGGGGACGAGTTGTCTAAGCGGATCACTAATTATCCACACATACGCATGACAACAAGACCATCTGATCGTTAATGCGCCTCCTCACAAAATTGTTTACATGGACATAAAGTGCTCTTACTCCCACGGTAAATTAAAACTCGCTATTTAACACGCATTCAAAAATGCGAATAATCGGAGATAAAATGCACCTGGACCCCTGATTTGCGCTCCGCTCTTGTAGAGGTAAATTTGGTAATGTGCCTTGAAAGAGCTTTAAATCGCTCTTGTAGAGGCACCCTTGGTCACCCTGATGGATGAGCTACATCTGGAATTGTTTCTGTTTCATTTTATCTTTTAAAATTGTGTTGTGGCTTTAACTTGGAATTGAAAGCCACTTTGGGGATCTCCGTGTGGGGCTGAAAGGCAAGAGAGGTGACTTTGGGCCAGTCGCGCACTCTCCCTCAGCCTGATCTACTTCACAGGGTTGTTGTGAGGATACTATAGAGAAGGATCCACTACATGTAGACTTGAGCTACTTAGTGGAAAGGTGGCATATGAATGGAACTAAGAAAAAATAAAATGCTCTAGAAATGATGCTATAAATTAAATAAAATGTTTAAAAATAATCTGATGGCACCATTGCCATCCTAATATGTATACACCACAGCTCTGTTAAAACTATTTATATCATCTAATACCAGCAACAATGATCCTAATGCTACAATAAAGGCAATATAAAGTATCACTTGAAACCTGCAACAAAATGTTGCAGCGTGAAGTCCTCCCAGTTTCCCGGGTACTCCTTTCCATTCTTCCCCCATCCCTATGGGTTTCTTCCCCCCCCCCAAACAGTCAGCCACCATTCTATGGCCCCTCAGCATGCACAGTCATTATTGGGATGTGGGGGGTAGTTCCCCCCCCACCACACATTTATTTGTACTTCAAATTTCAAGATTCCCGGAAGCCTGCAGATATCTCCCTCTTATGCATAGTGCAGTTTTGACTACAAAAGGATCCACACTGGGAGAACTGAGTCTGCCATTAGTATATGTACATCTGTAAGTGCTTCCATGTTTTATTTTGCAGCCTAGCAGATAGCCAGTTCTTTCATGGAGAAAACTGGCTCCGTGAAGAAGATAAACCCAGAAGACAGCATTCAATGCTGAGAAAAGTGAAGCGATTTCTGAGTGTCCGTGAAGCTTCCCCCTCCCCAAGCAGGAGGACTTACCAAAGGCAGGCGAGTGAAAACTCTGTCTTTTTCCCGTCCCATGAAATGCATCGCATTGGCAATTTGCTAGAAATGCACTCCAGAGGGAGACATTTCACCTCAAATGGCAGAAAGAACTACGAAGGCCTGCAGAAGGGCATGAAGACACGTGGGAGCATAGATCTAGGCGTCATTAGAGAAACTAGCAAGAATGATGCTCTTGAGGCAGATTGCCAGTCCAGCGTGGGTGAGAGTGAAGCCAAAACGGAGGACCTGGCCCCTGAACAGTTTGTCATTGAAACAGAGGTCAAAGATTCAGAAACAAACAGCGCTACTCCTGTCCTGACAGAAGAAGATTGTGGCAGTCGAAGTGAGTCAGAGACTGACTCCGAGGGACTTGTACTGACCCTCTGCGTGCCCCAAAACATTGCCGCACGTTCACTGGTATCTCCTCCGGAAACAGCACCACCTCATACAGAATCGGGGCAACAGGATTCATCCTTAGGTACACAAGAGGGAAAGGAACTGCACTCCCCTCATGGTACAACGTCTGACGACACCACAGATCATCCAATCTGGAGATTCCCAGATGTTCTTACGCAGCATGTGGTGCCCAGCACAAAAACAGCACCTCTTTTAACAGAATTTGGAACATCTTCTGGAAAAAACAACGAAAGCACGGAAAGCACACCTACTTCTAGTCCTGCTGCTGTAAATACATTTGACATATCCTGCCTACTAGAACAATTAGATACTAAAGAAACTGATATCCTTCATATAGCTGAGTTTGGCAATGAGAAAATAAAAGACAGCTCTGACAAAACAGAGACTGCACCGATATGAACTGCAACTCGCTCGTGGCATGCAACATAATTATTTTGAACAGCTCACCTCAGGACAAACAGAAGCCTTGCAAGCTGCACAGTGACCCACCTACTTCCATGCTTGAATGCCTTTCTTTTGGATCAAACAATTCAAAAAACATTTACATCTCTTTGATTATAGTTTTCTGGAACAGGTGTGTGTGTTAGGGTGACCAGTCCTCAAAATACTGGCATCCAGTCTCTTTATGGACTCCAGAGCGAGGGGGAGGGGCCAGCAGCATTCAGCAGCAGTAATTTTTCACCGTATTGTGTCATAGTGATTGGAGAAGTTGCACTTGTAAAACTTCTTCCTCCAATCTCCCCATTTGGCCCATGGCCGCCCTTCTCCTCCCCTTCTTGCCCCACCCCTATGTAGGAATTACACTTTTTATTTTATTCTTTAAAAAAAAAAGAAGAAGCTCCCATGGGTACCAATGCAAGCTTTTTTAAAACAAAACTAATTGTGGGGGTGTGAGAGGGGTGACAGTGGGCAGGAAGGCCTGGTCTACCTAGTTATTTTAATGGATTATTATCTGGGGGGTTTAGTATTTAATCTTTTACTTGTGTTGGGTTAACAGGAAACCATGGAAATAGTTAGAAAATAAACTCTTCTGATTTTTTTAAAATTCCCCAGTTCCACATTTTGGGGCGTGTCCTCCTGGAAGGACTTGAACCACTGCAAAGCTGCACCGCCTCCCCCTGGCCCTGGATCATTCATAAAGTGTGTTCCAAACAAGACACTGTGACCCCCTCTAGATGGATTCCGTTTGACGCCTGTTTCTCCGATTATGTGCATCTTCTCGGAAGCGCTTTATCGTAAATGCTTGTATACAGGAGGTAATTGAGCACTCAACAGGTGACCTTACCGGTTGTTTCAAATGCGCTTTACAAGTAGTTAATGCGGAGAATCGCTTGTTCACATAGGCAAAATGCGCTTTAACGGCCGGAGCAAAATAAAACTCACTATTTAATGCGCATTCGATAATGCGCATAATCGGAGAGAAAACGCGCCTCTACGCCCGATTTGTGCTCCGTTCTTGTAGAGGTAAATTTTTTTATGTGCCTTGAAAGAGCTTTAAATGCCTCTTGTAGAGGTAGCCTAAGACTCTAACAGCAGGAAGAGAGTGTTGTGACACCATGATTTTATGTTTTGCGTCATCTACCACAGCATGACACTCTTGTGCTCTGCATTAATTAAAAGCACAATCCTATGTGTTGAGCCCTCGTGAGACAAAACCTCTGAACTTGGAGACTTCTGTGTATCCAGGGGCCTGCCGGGCTGAAGCCAGCAGGGCAGGAGGAGGAGCACAGGTGATCTTTGCCTCTCTTTCCACCATTGCGTTTTTGCCCGTCTGGCGACACTACTTCAGAAGGGAAGAGAGAAGGCTGGAGGAGGCTCAGGATATCTCATATCCTGGACTCTCCAGTCTCCGATCGTCCCCGCCCACCAGAATGCCCCCCCCTTTTACCCCTCTCCAGGGTTGATTTTCTGACCTCACAGGCCAGCCAGTGAGGCTTTTTCCATGCCAGCTGCAAGGGGTTGTGGGGTGTATCTCCCACTCTCCCTTCCAAGATCAGAACACTGTCTCTGACCTTGGAGGGGGGAATCCCCACTATCCTATGGCCCCCTCAGATAATGTCCAGGAGCCACAGGATTGTTCACTAAGAGTGCAATCCTCTGCATGTTTAGACAAAAAAAGTCTGAGAACATGCTGGCTAGGGAGTGCTGGGAGTTGTAGGACTTTTTTCTGTCTAACCATGTATAGGCAGAATTTCTACACTTGGTTCCATGCTCATTAGAATTCCCACTCTACAAATCAGGGCAAAGTCCAATGCATTTTGCTACCTGTGATGCAGGACAAAATGGCACAACCCCCATTTCACATACCCAAGCTGACCTGGCTTAAGGCAGGCTACAAAGGGCACAGGGAAGTCACTTGCAAGCAACTAAAAACAAAGTAGTCAAATAAAGTGAAAACAGGGCAATCCCAAAGGTCATTTTCTTGATTAACTTTAATTCACTTGTCCATTTGAATCTAGAACGAGATCTAACAAGCAAAGTGGGCATGAGTGAGAAATGCAGCTTTTGAAGTATCATGATGACTCTGAGCGCATTTGGCCTTTGCAAAATACATTGTGCAGTCATACAGAGGTGTAGTATTCTGGATTCGAAGGTTGGGGCATGAGTAGCATTTTTAACAGTTAGCTTAAATTGGTTTTGGCAATTTCTACATCTGCAGTTCAATTTTAAAGCCGACCTTGGCTAGAACGCAAGTCAGATGTTCCAGAGGCTGGCAGAGCACTCCTGGGCAGGTTTACTCTACAGTAAGCCCCCAAGCTGCCTTACAGCGAGTCAGACCATTTGGCTCATCTAACCTTGGCAGCAGCTCCGCAGGGTTTCAGGCAGAAATTTTTCCAACGCTCCCTGAAGATGCCTGGGATTGAACCTGGGACCTTCTGCACACAAAGCCAGCACTCCACCACTGACCTACAGCACCTCCCCAATGAGGTGCCCTCGAAATGTGTTGGACTACAGCTCCCATGATTCCCAAGGGCGACATGCTGTCCAACACAACTGGAGGGCACCAGATTGCTGAGCTAAGCAAACTTTGATTAAGATGCAACTTTCTTTAGTTAGCTCAGAGGTCTCCTGTCAATCCCTACAGAATTTTCATGTCAACTCAAGAAGGAAGTTCAGTGGGGCTTACTCTCAGGTAAATGGGTATAGGGTTGTAAACTATGGCTGATTTCAGACAGAGAGCTCCTAGCACTACCAATTGTTTAGCTATTCTGTCACCTCCTTAATGGATTTCCTGAGGTAAAAGATGAAGGAAGAAGTGGTGGGAAAATACAGGAGGGTTCTGAGTGGAAGACGACATCATCTGGATCTCCTGTAAAATTCTGTGAATGAGGCAGGCGATGGTGCAATGAAAGCCTCTTCTGGAAGCACCTTACGGCTGCACTCCTTCACACACACACTTGAAAGCTGACTTACTTCCAAGTACACATGCTTAAGGGACTGTCTAAATGCTCGGAAAGCCCCGGGGTGGGTGGGTGGTGGCACAGCATCAATTATACGATGCAGCTGCAATCATACACCCACCCTGGGGCTTTCCATTGAAGCTGTGAAGAAAAAAAGTCAGGGATTTACGTTGACCTTTTTCTTTGGAGCAAGGCAAGGACCTGCATGATGACATCAAGAAAGCCCTTAAACCTCACTCCAGAGTAGCAGTAGAGGCATGGCCAGGCAGTGTCTGGTGGAAGGCAACCTGCAATTGGTCACCTTCCATCAAGAAGAGGCAGGGGGGAGGTGGCTCTTGTCCCCAGATAGCCACCCAGAAACCCCGTGTTCCCTCCTCAGCGTCGGGATTACCCAGCGTCACCCGTGGGGGAGGGAAACAATGCTGTGCCAGCCCAGCACCATGAAGACCCTCTGCCCCAGGATTGGGTTGCATGGCTAAATCATTTAAAATATTTCATTGCGTCATTTATGATGTAGCTCTTTGAGGAGTTTTGAGGCTTCAAATCATTGATTCAGAAATTTTACACCTTAACTATGAATATACCCAGACAGGAATCCCGCTACAATTGTTGACTCCAGAATTAAAAGTCATCTTAGTAATTCAGGCCTTTCTCCCATCCTCCCCACAGACCCATCAAAAATTATTATTACACATAGCATACTGGGCAGGATTATTAGCGTTACGCAAATCTCCATCAATGTGTTTCAACAGCCTCCGCTCATTCTACACTGCTTTACGAGCAATTCCAACTCGATCATAGCCACGATCAAAAATACAATAAAAGGATGACATAAACACATCTCCCAAAATCCACTTCGGTCCATTGCGGCTGCCAAGATCCATACTCTGAAAACCACTGATACAGACATTATTTCTAGTAGGGTCCTGTAATAGAAAAAAAATGTTTCTGTTTTGGTGATGTGTTTCACTAGTGCCATTCCAAAAATAAGGAGTGTGTTGCGTGAGTATTTTGATCCCTGCAAAACACAGCCTACCCTTTTTAGCAATGTTTTACACCCTTTTGCTAAACTGTGCAAGAGTATTCTCAAGAGGACAGGTGGTGGAGAGAAGAGAGATAACCGGGTCAATGGTTCTTTCTTCCCCCAATCCACTTGTGGATCTACATGCAATTATAAGTAATGCAGAATGGATGGTAGAGGCTGGTGGCTCTGATTTCGATAGGGCTGTGAATCCACTCTTGAACCAATTGGGACACACCAGGCCCTATAAAAGCCTTACAGACAATTCAGCTCTGCAGTCCGAGCAATTTGTTATTATGAGCAGCTGTCACCTCTCCTGGTGCCTCACCGGCATGACCTGTCTCCTGACGCTGGCCCATTGATCCATCTCTCTGGACTGGTGCCTCACTTCCAGGTCATCTGTAACCATGCCTCTGGCCTGTTGATCTGAGGCCACCAGTACCTGCACTGGATTCCAGCCAGAGTCCCCTTTAAGCTCAATATGCATTCAGATACACCTCCAAATGCAAAGCCCCCCCCCGATTCGCCTCGGAGGCCATTTCGGAGCCCCCAAAACACCCCCAATTCGCCTTGGGGTGCTTCAGGGGCAAGATTCGGGGGCCCCGCGGTGACTTGGCCTTGCGGATTCCTGGGTGCCAGCTGCGCAGCCAGTACCCAGGAAAACCAGTAGCAAGGCTGGGCAGGCTCCCTCCCTCGCCCCCCCCCCAAACCACAGCTGCTGCCGCCAGGACTTGCCCACTCACCTGCTGCCACTGCATTGTCACTGCCATTGCTGCCTGACACTTTCGCTGCTGCGACCAGGAAACACGTCCTCTTCTGAGAACCAGGTTGTGATTTCAAGATATTGTGGGGGCTCCAATTTAGTACATCGATGGCCACAAACTATGGTGGCCACAAAGAGCCATTTTCTCTTTATGGCCATCATAATTTGCAGCCATAGATGTACTAAAGCGGTGTCCCCGTGATATCTTGAAATCATGGCCTGGACCTCAGAAGGAGGACATTTTTCCTGGTCCTGGCAGCAATGGTGGCAGCAATGTGATGGCAGTGGCAATGCAGCAGCAGCGGTAATGCAGGGAGAGGAAGGCGAGTCCAAGGCGGCTTTCCTCGAACTGCAGGAGGAAGGCCCAGCGTCACTCTGAAGTGGCCCAAGGCGCCCCGAAGCTTCGGTACTGGTCTGCTTCGGCTTCGGGGCACCTCGGGCCAACCTGGAACCAACTCAGAACCAAGGCAAGGTGGGCCAAATCAGCCCGCCTCGCCCCGGCTTTGGGGATTCGGCCCAAGGCAGTGCAGAATGCTAATTAAAAGAACAGGATCAGGATGAGGGTGTTGCTGTACAGTGCTGGCAGGTAATGAACTGGTCAGCGCAGAGCAGCAAAACAGCAAAGACAAGGCAATTGCCCCTCCCCCTTCAAACTAAGAACAATAGAAGGACTTCATTTGACCTCAGAAATATCATTACATGTCCAAAACTGATCCCCAGTGGCAGAGATCACTCAGTGAAGGAAAAAGAAGCTGTAAGGCAGGATGTAAACAGAGTGCAAGGGGTGGGATTTTGGGGGGTGCAAACAGGCACAAGAGGAGAGGGGAATCTGAATAATCAACAAGTTAGGGAGGCTCTTGAGGAGCTTTTCATACCCTTCAAAAATAGTTTCTGTTTTGAAAACCAAACACACAAAAATTTGGCACAAGACTGGTGTCTGCTGTGTTGCTGTGAAAATTCAGATACATACCCTGATTACGTACTGTTCTGCTGTTAATGTGAATTCTTCCTCTTCAATAGTAAAGGTTATCGGGGGCAGACTGGATAGTCTTGTGCAGTTTATGAGAAACTGTAATATAAACTTAATTTATGCATTGAACTAAGGGTTTTATTGCTATTTACATAAACCTACAAAGTAGCATTTGGGAAGCTCACAAAAGCATGAAAGTGATGGAAATCCTGTTTGTCCTCAGCATCTGGTAATTAGAGTTATATTACCTCTGAACAGGAAGAGTCCAGTTTTAGCTATAATGAGTAATAACCACAGATAGATCTATCTTCCCTAGCAGGCAGATTGATTTTATTTTATTATTAAATTTGTATCTTGCTGTTTTTCCTCTTGCAAGGAATCCAAGCTGACTTACATGGTCCTCTACCTCTTCATTTTATCCTCACGACAACTCTGTGAGGTAGGTTAGGCTGGGAGTCAGTGAGGGCCTGAAAGTGACCCAATGAGCTTCATGGTCAAGTCGGGACTAAGAACCCAAATTTCCCACGAATCCCAGTACAA
The DNA here is from genome assembly GCA_029215795.1 of Anniella stebbinsi. Lineage (NCBI taxonomy): Eukaryota > Metazoa > Chordata > Lepidosauria > Squamata > Anniellidae > Anniella > Anniella stebbinsi. The sequence continues at coordinate 57,444,833 of JARDYH010000003.1, forward strand.
CACAACACTCTGAACACTACACGACACTGGCTCTCCAGTGCAGTTGTATAAGCCAATGAACTGATGCAATTGCTTATGGTAGGGATGTTGAACCTCCAGCCCATGAGTCTAATTTGGCCTGCAGAGGATCCATACCCAGTCCACAGAGTCTCTTTTAGTTTCTCCAAAAGGTGACTCAGAAATAGTGGTCCACCAAAAGCCACTTAGTGAGCTCATAGCAGGGAAATGATTATAATCAGTGACTTCCTGATTTGCAATTTGGTCTTTTAGTCACTAAGTTACACCAGCTTTCTTTGGGGAAGGTTGCACTACATTTAAACAATCTGCCACCCTCCAGATGTGTTGGGACTGCAACTCCCATCATTGCTAGCAGAGATGGGAGTTGTGGTCCAACACATCTGGAGAGTGCTGGGTTAGGAAAACCTGGGTTTAGGGGGGAAACTTGCCTTCAAGACAGCATCTATTGACACAGATAGGCCACCATTGTATAAATGCAGGGTTCATTATTATTATTATTAATAATAATAATAATAATAATAATATTTCTATACCAACCCATAGCCGAAGCTCTCAGGGAGGTTTACATAAGATTAAAACAATTAAAATCAATATACAAAATTTTAAACCACAAAAACATGTAACGTACACAGAAACAGACCTCTAAAAACAACTATAAACGACTTTATAAACAACTATAAAAACATCCAGGATCAGTGAAGCTCATCACATTTGCTAAATGTCTGGGAGAAGAGAAAACTCTTGACCTGGTGCTGAAAAGATAACAATGTTGGTGCCAGGCAGGCCTCATCGGGGAGATTGTTCCATAATTGGGTGCCACCACTAAGAAGGCCCTCTCCCTTGTTGACATCATCCGACCTTCCCTCGGAGAAGGCACCCAGAGGAGGACCTTAGATGTTGAGCATAGTGTACGGGTAGGTTCATGTCAGGACAGTCACTCCATCAGGTATTGCGGTCCCGAGCCATGTAAGACTTTATAGGTTAGCACCAGCACCTTGAATCGGGCTCGGAAACATACAGGCAGCCAATGCAAGCAAGCCAGAGTCGGTCTTATATGTTCAAACCTTCTGGTCCCTGTTATCAATCTGGCTGCTTCTGAACCATCGTCAAAGGCACCCCACATAGAGCGCATTGCAGTAATCTAACTTGGAGGTTACTACAGCATAGACAACTGAAGCCAGGTTATCCCTGACCAGATAGGGACGTAGCTGAGCCACCAACCACCGAACCCACCTGAGCCTCAAGTGACAGAGATGGTTCTAGGAGAACCCCCAAGCTACAAACTTGCTCCTTCAGGGGGAGTGCAACCCCATCCAGAAAAGGTTGAACACCCTCCATCTGGTCACCAGAACCCCCCACTAACAGCATCTCAATCTTGTCTGGATTGAGTTTCAGTTTATTAGCCCTCATCTAGTCCATTGTCGTGGCCAGGCACCGGTTCAGAACATCCTCAGCCTCAGCTGATGAAGACGAAAAGGAGAAGTAGAGCTGTGTGTCATCAGCGTACTGATGACAACGCATTCCAAAACTCCGGATGACCACACTCAACGGTTTCATGTAGATTTTGAACAGCATGGGGGACAAAACTGACCCCTGCAGAACCCCATACTGGAGAATCTACGGGGCCAAGCAATGTTCCTCAAGCACCACCTAATGGAGCCGACCTGCCAAGTAGGAGCAGAACCACTGCAATGTAGTGCCTCCCACTCCCAACTCAGCCAGTCATCCCAGAAGGATACCATGGTCGATGGTATCGAAAGCCGCTGAGAGATCAAGGAGAATCAACACAGTCACACTCCCCCATCTTTCTCCCGACATAGGTCACCATTCAGGGCGACCAAGGCTGTTTCCTTACCAAAACCAGGCCTGAAACCCAACTGGATCCAGATAATCAGTCTCATCCAAGAGTGCCTGGAGCTGGCTCGCAACCACCTGCTCTAGGACCTTGCCCAGGAATGGAACATTTGCTACTGGCCTGTAGTTCTTAAGATTTTCAGGGTCCAAGGAAGATTTCTTTAGGAGTGGTCTCACTGCCGCCTCTTTCATGGCTGACACAGAATCAAGCCCTTTTCCACAAGCTCAAACAGTAGTTGTCCACCACACTAACAAGTTGAGTGACTTTGGGTTCAGAATACAAGAAAATACATCCAGAGGAGGTGGTGGTGGTGGAGGAGGAGGAGGGCCGCCGCTTTCAGATGGGCCAGGATCACTTCCTCTCACAAAGAAGCATTAATCACTTCCCTGGTCCAGCCAGCTGTTCCATCCCTGCTAGCTTTTATTAGCCAGGAGGGGAAAGGATCCAATACAGAGGTGGCAGCATGAATTCAATAATTTGATAACTTGACTCTCTCAATTTCCAGGGGAATTTGTGCCAATTTCCAAATATTATAAGTAGGGACACTGCAGATAAAATGATGATAGACAAACAATTCTTCAGAGTTCTATCAAATTTCAGCAAAGTATGTCACTAGTCTTGCCCTTATCTTTCTGTTATTGGGTCTATTTATTTATTTTTGAAAAAACATAAATAATATGCATTATATCAGCACCATATCAATAGCTGTATTTTCCCCTAGGTATGTTTACCTCTTCAGTTCGACTTGGCGTGGCTCCAATATTTTCTTGTATTGTTTTTATTCCTAAGTGTGGTCCAACAATAAGAGAAGTACCGGAATCTACAATGGCTTCACAGCCACCATTACATGTTACTACCTGTCCTTGAATTTTCACACTACATTATTGGGAGAGGGAGAGTCAGAAAAAGAGAGGGAGAGACACAAACGTTAATGTTCTTGCAAGCATGTGGGGCAGAGTGATTCTGGAAGCAAGAAAACTTAAGCAGTCCGTTAAACAACCAAGCTCAAAACTGATAGAAATCTTTCAGATAAAGTTATCTTCTGGAAAATGTTGAATTGTCATCTATATTACGCAAGTATCTGTTCTAATTTTGCATATTAAAAACGAAATTAGCAATGAATTCTTGTGTAAGTCTACACAGAAGTAAGTCCCATTGAATTCAATGCCACTTAGGTAAGTGTGTATAGGATTGCAGCCTAATATTTTCTTCTTTATGCTGAGGGGAGGGGAATCCTGACTTCAGGTTTCCTTATATCTAAAAGCCAAGAATATAATGCCCTGACGCACAAGGGGAAATAGCTTGTAATTTTTTTCTACTTAGTATAGAAATTAAAATAGATAGATATATGAGAGACAGACAGACAGAGAAAGAGAAAGAGAGAGAGAGAGAGAGATTATAGATGACAGATAGATAGATAGATAGATGGATAGATAGATAGATAGATAGATAGATGATAGATAGATAGATAGATAGATAGATAGATAGATAGATAGATGATAGATAGAGATAGATAGATGATAGATAGCCTTTAAAGTGCTAACATGAAAATCTAATTTTATAGCCAGATTAGTTCTGCCAGGCAATACAATGCTAGCTTCATAATCAGAAAAATTACAAGCAAATCATTATTTCATAGAATCATAGAATAGTAGAATTCGAAGGGGCCTACAAGGCCATAGGGTCCAACCAGCTGCTCAATGTAGGAATCCACCTTAAAGCATACCTGACAGATGGCTGTCCAGCTGCCTGTTGAATGCCTCTAGTGTGGGAGAGCCCACCACCTCCCTATGTAATTGGTTCCATTGTCATACTGCTCTAACAGTCAGAAAGTTTTTCCTAATGTTCAGCCGGAATCTGGCTTCCTATAACTTGAGCCCATTATTCCATGTCATGCACTCTGGGATGATCCCGGCTCTCCTTTGTGTGACAACCTTTCACGTAATTGAAGAGTGCTATCTCCCCTCGGTCTTCTCTTCTGAAAGCTAAAAATGCCCAGTTCTTTCAGTCTCTCCTCAAAGGACCTTGTTTCCAGTCCCCTGATCATCCTCATTGCCCTCCTCTGAGCACCCTCCAGCTTGTACGCATCCTTCTTGAAGTGTAGCACCCAGAACTGGATGCAGTACTCAAGATGAGGCCTAACCACTGCCGAATAGAAGGAACCAGTACCCTAACCCTAACCCTATGCTTTAATTAATGCAGGCCAAAATAGCATTTATTTATTTATTTATTTATTTTGCAGCCAATGCTATTTTGGGCTGCATTAATGAATTCATTAATACACAAGCAATTACTGAAACAAATTTAGTACAATAAATACTGTATCAAACCAATCATTGAAAACTGAAGCACCTCCCCTATGGCCTCAATCCAGCTCACACATTCACACCCAGGACTACAGCTATTTTATAAAATCAGCCACACAAGGCCAAACTGCATGACAAGCATCACATCTAGTTTGGCCCTCATCCTCATGTTTGGATACAATATTTATATGTCAATAATGGGTGACATATTTGAGTGGGGATCAGGAGATGATCCCCTTTCTATGTTTCAAGCCCAACATTTCAGTTTAAATAAACTTACTTCTTCATATGAATTTGCCAATACTTTTTCCGAGTGACTCGAGTCCAATGAATTGACCCTTTGTAGAGGGAATGATCAATGCCCCCAAATATCAATTCATTCCCATTTTCACCGTTGTCTCCTCTAGAAGGATGAAATACATGGAGTTGATAAACAAGCAATCATGGCATGACATGAAACTGAAAATATCCTGCTCAGATATTTGTTTGTCTGGGAGCTTCAAATGGCTTAGACATGACTAGGAATTAGCTGGGACAACATCAGCCAACTATGAGGGAGAGATAACAGATAGATGAGGTTTCATTGTGATGGCAACAGAGACCCCACTCAGGGGTCTGGATGTGTCCAGGTGTGTGATCAAGGAAGGGGGAGCTTATCAAACAAACCTGTACCTATTTGGTCATAAGCCAGCAAAGTACTGGTAAGGGAGGATGAGGCCCAGGGCCAGAGCTCTCCAGTAGCCCAGAGAGAATGGAGGAGAGAGCTTGGGGAGAGAGGAGGCCTCAGATTTGGGATGATTTAATCCCCTCACCTAACTGAGGCCAGAACTAAGAGTGCACCATTTTGAAGTTTTCCCCATTAACTTCAATGGAAAGGGAGTGGTGTGTAGGAGAGGGACCCTGACTTAGTGGTAGAGCGCATGCTTTGCATGCAGAAGGCCCCAGGTTCAGCCCAAGTCATCTTGAGCTAGGTTAGGAAAATTCCCCTGTCTGAACCTCCAGAAAGCTGCTGCAAGTCATTGTGGACAATACTGTGCTAGATGGACCACAGGTCTGACTCAGTATAAGGCTCCTAAGTGCACTTCCTTTTGTTTGTGCAGTACTGGGTTGTCTATGGAAGTGAAAGAGACAGAAGCTCTGTATTCACATAGATGCCCCCAGGTCATCCTTGACTTTCGAAAGTTAATGTTTCCCCAGAGACCATTCTATGGTGGCACATTTCTTCTTCCTACACTGCAAAATACTGACCTGTCCAAGTTGAAGGAAAACACAGGTTCTGTCAACTGTTTCATCATATTGTCAAATACTGGAACTGCGTTCAGCACCGACAAGGATGGATATGCCAGGCCCATCACACCGTCAAATCGGGCAAGGCTAAAGGTTGCGCCAGGCTCATAAACAGACTCTCCGAAGTCTTGGGCCACAATGGTAATATTGCTAATCTGTTCATTGATTTGCCAAAGAGTAACAATATGAAAATACCAACATTGACCAACCTGGTACCCTCTAGCTGGGTTGGACTACAATTCTCATCAGGCAGAGCATGATTCCATGTAGCACAGGGAGAGGAAATCCTGCTCTTATCTCCGATCACCAAACAGAGATAGCAGCAGGGTTTCCCAGTGGTAAAGAAAGGCAGCTTCTCTCTACTGCTGGGAGAAGAATGCCTTTTTCTCCATGCAGGTAGAGGCACAGCGTGATGACTCCTACCTCTCTACATGGAGAAAAATAAGTTTCCCCAAGCAGAGTGAAGCACAGAGTGATCACTCCTGCCTCTCTCTGCATGGAGAAAGGAGTTTCTCCATGCAAAAGAAGACAGGAGCAATCACTCCATGCCTTGCTCTACATGGAGACATTCTACTAGGACAGGGAACGGGGGTTTATAACAGTATTGACAACTGTTGGGTCCCATGACACATTCCATATACAGTTTTCAAACCATTTTCAAAGTGTTATATTCTGCTTGGTGTAGATCTGGCCTGGGATTCGGGAAGGAAAATCCACCCCTGATGTCATCTGGCCTCCAAGGGGTGAGCAGTAGAGGTGTACGGAGGTGGTCTGCTCCGTTCTGAAATTTGAAGCAGAGCTTCCATGGAGTGCTTCTCCACTCCAATTTTTGAAGACCCCCCCTGTTGCTCCGCTTCATCAGATTAACCGTCGAAGCATTGGTCCATTTTCAGATAACTGCTCCATTGTAGTCTATGGAAAGTAACAAAAATGCTTACATCTCCATCATTTTTAAAGATAAAGAGATGAATCTTGGCACCATGGTAGCTCTTACTTAGGGATTTAGACATGCCAAGTTGGAAGCAGATTCATCCCTTGATTTTTAGAAATTTCTTAAAGCTCAAAGTCAGGTTGTGAGTTTCATACCCAAGTTTTTTTAAAAAAATTGAAATTTTAAAATAAAAAAAGCCAGCCAGCCAGCCAGCAGCATATTACAAACAACAATGAGAGGTCAGAAAAGAACAAACATAAATATAAATACCTTTATTTTTATATTTGTTTTCAAAGCACATAAACTTGACTCCTGTCTTCAAAATAGGAGGTAGTACTAGCAAACTTTTGTTTTTAAAAATTGTATTTTTAAGGCTGCCTCCTTCTGAGCCACATATACTGACATGATTTTAAGCCAATTACAAACATAAAAAGAACGCTTTCAATGCAAATGAGTAAGTTCAGTTTTTGAAGACAAATACAATATGATTTCCCCCTTCAAACTGAAAGAGGTTATATTTGGAGGGAGTCCCACAAATTCCAGTGTCTTCAAAACAAACAAACAAACTGACATTTCTCCCATCCATCATCTTCTGGGCAGAAAAAGCAAATCAACATACAAAAGAAGAAATGTCTTGTCTTTCTTAAATTGAAAGAAGAACCACAGGAAAACAGGAACAGAAAAATGGCTTATTTGGAGTTCTCCCAATGTTGGTAGTTCTTCTTACCTCTCCCAACTCCTTGATTTCTGAATTTTGCCCTTTTTGGTTGAACAACTATGGGTTCTTTGGAGTTCTCTCGCCGCCCCTTCTTCTCTTGACTTCATGCGGTTACACCACACAGCGAGCACACGTACTTCCGCAAGATGCCGCAGATCACCATCCCATTGTCAGCTCTCTTCAGCAGGTAGGACGAGTAGATGTGTTTGGGCTTGCCATTGGTCTTGCAGAAGTTTCAGATGGCCCTAACCGCCCATGGAGAGGTCTGGGAAGGGCCGCCGGTCATGCCACCCTTCTTCTTCTCCTCAGTGATCTCCATTACCACCTTTGAGAGGTTGAGATAACCCTCCCACCTGTCAAAGTAGTGGCCCCCAGCCATTGCAGGGGAATTAGGTGGCACTGGCATAGGTCTGGAGAACATGCTGGCAAATATGAGCTGTGCTGTTACTGAGGCACGATTCTTTTAATTGATGGGGACTTTTATACAATGTTAATATTGGGGGTGGGGTAAGTCTGACATTTAAAAGGCCAGGGAATCAAAACCTTCATCCCCAAACCAAGCCATAGGGCTGGTTTGTTTGCTTTCTGCCAGCCTCTTTGTGCCAGCCCACCTCTCTGCCCTCCTGGTGCCTATGGGATGTAGCTGCCTGGGCTGGGTGGGTCAACCCCATGAGCTTATGGCATCCTTGCTAGTACTATGTCCTGTTTTGAAGACAGGAATCAAGTTTATATGCTTTGAAAACAAATATCAAAAATAAAGGTATTTATATTGATGTTTGTTCTTGTCTGACCTCTCATTGTTGTTTGTAATATTCTGCTGGCTGGCTTTTTTATTTTTCAATTTCATTTTTTTAAAAACTTGTGTATGAAACAGTTCCAGGTGCTATACCTCAAAGAGGAGGTTTCACAACCTGAGTTTGAACTTTAAGAAATTCCTAAAAATCAAGGCATGAACGGATCTGTGTCCAACTTGGCATGGCTAAATCCCTACTTAAGAGCTACCATGGTACCATGTTTCATCTCTTTAGCTTTAAAAATTATGGAGATGTAAGCATTTTTGTTAATTTCCATTTTCCATAGATTATAATGGAGTGGTTGTTCCAACTTTTAAAAAATCCTAAAAATCAAGGCATGAACAGACCTGCTTCAAATGTGACATGGCTAAAGCCCTAGTTAAGATCTATCATGGTGCCATGTTTCAACTCTTTATCTTTAAAAATGACGGAGCTGTCAGCATTTTTGTTAATTTCCATAGACTATAATGGAACTGTTATCCAAAAATGGAGGAGTTCTTTGACAGGGCTCCTCTCCACTCCGTGGGTATTCGATGGGGTTTTAACCATCCCCTCTCTGCTCCGAAAACTCAAAGCTTTGTTGAAGTTTCATCAAAGCCTCAATTTTTCGGAGCAGAGCACATACCCTAGTGAGCAGGAGTGCAACCTGGGCCCCCAGGTCCTAAACTGTTTTCCACCCCTGCTGTTAATGGATTATAATACTCTTTCTTTCTTTCTTTCTTCGTTTCTCATATTTAGCTATATACACACACACGTGCTAGAAAATTAGAAAGTGCATGCTTGCTTTTCTGATTAGCCTGTTGTTTTTTACATGCACTTGCTAAAATTATTAGCATCTATGAGCCTATCTACACAACTGCTTTAAAATGGTTTATAACAGTTTTAACTGGTTTAAAACTGTTATAAACCATTTTAAAGCATAGTGTTATATTGGGTGTTTTGTTAACCCTTTAAATGCCAGTTGTCATTTAATGCTTTCAAATCCATTTCCCCTTTAATACTTCATAAATCTTGCTATTTCTTTGTGAAATCCTTGACCCTTGATCCTTTACATCCCTAACAAGAGAGAGCCTGTTTTCAGCAGCACTTGATGATGCAAAGTCTAAAGACCCTCTTTACATGCGCTCATGTTGAATGTCTGAGTGGCCATTGGAAGGTCAGCCAGTACATGTTATACCAATGTAATGGCCCTCTTCAAACGTCAGCTGAATTATTCTAAAAGAAACTAAGGATTGTAAAAGAATTATTATACATGAAAAGAAATGTATCACAAGCAAATTCTCCAAACTTTTCAGAACCTTATTCATTCATGTCCTCACGTGTACTGTGGGGAAATCAAAGAAATATAGAACGTTTGCAGGGAACAATTAGAGTCACTCTTACCAGTACTGTTTCTTTGGCAGCAATACCCATAAGACTCCCAGTGCCATATTCTAAAGAAAATGACTGCCCTCCATGTGCATAGGACCGTGACATAAATGACATGTATTTTTTATGGTTCCCTGAAAAACAAAGCCCACGCTTAGCCCTGGAAATAAACATGATTTCCCCAAGCCAGACTAAAATGTTCATTGCAAAAATAAAAAGGAAGTTGAAGGGTGCAATCCTTTGCATATTTAGATAGGAAAAAACCCTACAACTCCCAGCATTCCCCAGCCAGCATGGCTGACTGGCCAAGCTGAATGACTTACGGCAGAGTGAGGTGACTGCCTCAGGTGGTGGATTCTGCAGGGTGACAAATGGCCATGAGTTGTTGAAGGATAGAGCTGTGTGTGCTATGCAGCCTGCCTTCCACCTCCTAAGTTAACCTGCTGCCTTCAGGTGTGGTGAAGGCCACTCTCTTGTCTCCAGTGTTGAAATAAGATTCAACTGTCAGTCCAGATGACTTCTGTAAGTGCAATGGAGGTGCCATCTTTGCCTCAGGCAGGAAAATATCTAAGGCTAACCCAGGCTAGAGATAATGTTCAGATCTGGATTTCAGGCCATTCAAAGTAGCTGAGGAAACTTCCTTGCAGGCAGAAGTATCCAGCAATCTTTCCCATCTGCTCCAGAGCCAGATAAGAGTCAAATCAAATCTCTTTGACTGAAGCACTCAGGAAAGATTCAGTATCTTACCTGCTTATGATTAGATATTGTAAGTCAGATAGATGATAGATAGATAGATAGATAGATAGATAGATAGATAGATAGATATCTGGTAAGTGATATATAAATAGAATAAATTATGAATAAATAAATAAATTGATATAGGTACTTCGGCCATTAAGTCTCTCTGAGCCACACTCCACAGATCAAATATTTTTGTGTGTTCCAGTTGAGGACTAGTGAAGGCAGCCAAATCTGTTAATCTCACATTTTGTGGCTTTCAGTTGTGGTGTTGTGAAGGTTTGAGGCCTACACAAGCTTGGTTTTAGTTTAAGCCTGAAGGCCTGAGAAGCCCCTGATGGGAGGGGGGCATTCCTAAGTTTCATTTTCCTCCTAAATTAGTTAAGTTTCATTTCCCCAGTTTTAGGTCACCTGATAGTATGTATCAGTTTCTGTGTTAGGGTATATAAAGGGGTGGAGTTAACTGGACAGTAGTACAGTGGGAGGCTCTGGAACAGAAAAAAAGCTCTGAAGGAGAACAGCCAGGAGAAGGCTGGAAAGGACTCTAGGCCCAACTGACAGGTGAAAGTGTAGTTAGGCTAGAGGATACTGCAGTTTTACATATTTTATTTTTATTGTAAATGCCTTTAGAAGTCTTACAGCTCTATTTGAGTAAATTCCTTAAGTTTATATGATTTTGCCTTTTCTTATATAACATAGTAAATAGTTGTTAAAACCTTGTTGTCTGGGGTGTCATTTACCCCATGTCTAAGGCCTAAACCCCATGTTATTGAGAGGGGAAGGTGAAAGTGTTGCACAAATTGTGCTAATCCAAGTGTAACAAATGTCCAATAGTGAGACACTTGACGAAATGTCCAGTGAGGCTTTGGAAATACATTTATTATTCTGCAGAATATGGTGACACTGTTGGCTAAATACCAATGTCACCTTACTCTGCTCACAAGGGGCTGCTACTGAACGGGAGCTTGCAGGGAAGGAAGCAGGAAGGAAACAAATGCCTCTGCGAGAAGTTATGAATACTACTGTATAATCACAGTCACCAGCTTAACTGAGCAGACGCTTAGCTTCTTTTGGATGAACTTAGCACTCAAGCCAAAAAGAGGGGCATTTTGGAACACGCAGAGAAGCAAGCACAACTGGGGCACAACCAGAACGTACCAACAGCGGCTCTGGCTGTGCCACGCGACATCCCAGATTGGGACCCACAGACTCCAGCTGGCAAAGCAAGCCTGGAACGCTACCACAGGCTGATCCACCATGGCATGGCTGCATCTGTCCACAAGGTGGTGGATTTAACAAAAGTCTACCAGCTCAAGCAGGAACCAAATGAAAAATCCTGCTGCCTTTTTGAAGCGTTTGATGGAAGGACTCGGAAAGCATTCTGTTCTGAATCCAGAGGCCCAGACTATCCAGCCAATTTTCGCAGTCAGCATCAGTTATGGCAGGCGTAAGCAAGAGCAAGAGAAGAAGCTAGACTGGAAGGCACGTCAGCAGATGGCTTTGCTAGCAATGGCAATCAAAGGAGAGGAACCAGACAAGAAGACTGATGAAGGGGGGAGAGCCAAACTCCCTCGACCAAGGATCAATGTACTTATTGCAAAGAATTTCGGCATTAGGAATCCCAATGCAAGGAACAGATGGACAAAGAAGGAATTGAAGGAGAAGCATTTTGAGTGTGTTCAGTACACATCCCCTCCTCACAAAGATGAAGACAGCAAAGCTGAAGCACGAGTTTTGGTGTCAGAAAAGTGTCCAGTTGCCCTACTTGGTCGTGATTTGTTGGCAAAGCTACAAGCCCAGATCTACTTAGAAGGAGGAAAGATGGTAGTAGGGCTACTCAAATAGCAGGGCTCTAACTATCAAATGGCAATTTTTAGAAAAGTACTGAAAGGACAGTAAAAAGAGTTCCTGCTTTGGGACACCTTTTTGAACAAGTGCCACCAGAAGTATGGGCTGGAAGTGGACCTGCAAGGGCAAAGAATGCAATGCCAGGAAAGAATCAAAGCGATCCAGGGAATTCCCAGGTCTGAGAACCCAAAAGCTTTGAGAGCTTTTCTTGGACTTACAGGGTTCTGCAGGTTACAGATTCCTGAATATGATGAGAAGGCTCAACCTTGGTATGACTCTTTGAAGGAGAAGGCTTTCCTTGAATTGAAGAAAGCTTTAATGTCACCTCCAGCCTTACCTGTTCCTGATCATTGGAGACCACACAGACTGTGTATATGGTCCCCTCTACAAGAATTCAGTTTGACGCCTGGTTGTCCGATTATGTGCATCTTCTCACAATCGCTTTTACGCCTAATTCCTATAAACGACATGCGGTGAAGTGCATAACCGGCAGTATGAAACACGCTTTAAAGTGGCTGAAATGCGGAGAATCGTTTGTTTACATGGTCATAATGTGCTTTAACTGCCGCAGAGAATTAAAACTCGCTATTTAACGCACATTCGGTAATGCGCATAATTGGACAGATAAAGCACCTCAACTCCCGATTTGCGCTCCGCTCTTGTAGAGGTAATTTTTTAATGTGACTTGAAAGAGCTTTAAATCACTCTTGTAGAGGCACCCCATGAGAGGAAAGGCATAGCATCAGGAGTGCTGACTCGAAGAATGGGACAGACGCGGAGACCTATGAGATATTACTCAAAGGTGTTCGACCCTGTGGCAAAAGTGTGACAGTCACAACTGCTATAGAGGATAATGCCCAGAAGATCGTGATGAGAGAAGACGTCGAGGTACATGTCCCACATGGTGTGCCCCAAATCTTGGGCACAGTGGGAGAGAAACTTCTGAACCCCAGCAGACAATCCTGCTATGAAATAGCCTTGCTGGGAACGCAAGGGCTGACCTTCAAGCTCTGCAACATCTTGAATCCAGAAACCTTCATGCCTGTAGGGGGCAACCAAGCATGACTATGTGGAAGTCCTGGAACAAGTGACAGTCGCACGACCAGATCTGTTAGTTGTGCCTCAAGATGATGCAGAGATGGAGATTATGTGGATGCCTCCAGTCGTGTCATAGATGGCAAGCGCTACACAAGATGTGCAGTTGTGATCCTTGGAGGAGAAGTTCTGAAAGAAAGATTTCCAATCAGCTGGTCAGTGCAAGCTGCAGAGCTGACAGTACTTGCAAAAGCCCAAGAACATGCAGCACCGACAATTACTACAGGTTTGGACCAGTCCATGCTCATGGAATGCTATGGAAAGAGAGAGGCTTTGTTACTTCACCAGGACAGAAGATTGCAAATGGACCACAGATTGAAAGGCTTTTGGAAGCATTGAAGAAGCCCCTTTGAGTATCAGTGATGCATGTGCGTGCACATGAAAAGGGCTGCTACCCAGAAGAAGGGAGAGGAAATCGATTGGCGGATGAAGCATCAAAAGAAGCAGCCACAGAGGGCTCAGGACCAGAGCCAGAGCCAGTAGGACAGATGAGCTTTCTGTCAGTAAAGTGGAAGGAAACGACACCAGTCTACTCGCCTAAGGGAGAAGCAGCAGCCAAGAAGTGTCAAGCTGTGAAGACCTCAGAAGAGTGGTGGGTTCTTCCAAAAGGGAAAGTAGTTTTGCCAAGACCTTTGCTGGTCCGGCTAGTTTTGACTTTGCACCAAAGCACCCACCTTGGGGAAAGTGCTCTGGGGGACTTGATGACACGAGAAGTGGTGGCACTGAGACTATATGTTGAGTTATAGAGCTGCAGCTAATTGCCCCACTTGCCAGAAGATCAATCCAAAAGGACCCCACCGTCCTTCACCTATGGGAGGGAGGCCATGGGCTTTTTACCCTTTTCAGAGACTTCAGATAGACTATGCTGAGCTAACACCAGCCTTTAGGTAAAAGTATTTGCTAGTGATAGTGGAACAACTCACGGGGTGAGTTGAGGCATTTCCTACTAGAAGGATCTCGGCACAAGCCACAGCCAAGGTCCTCTCGAAGGAGATTGTACCCCGTTTCTTGCTGCCTGAGATGATAGAATCTGATCAAAGATCACGTTTTATCACATGGGTAGTTCGTAAATTGTCAAAAGCTTTGGAGATTGAGTGGACTCTCCATCTGCCATAGAGACCACGAGCTAGTGTCCAAGTAGAAAGAATGAACAGGACTTTGAAAATGGCTTTGGCCAAATTGACCACTGGGACAGGATTGAAATGGTCCCAGGTACTACTTCTTGTCCTTATGTGAATCAGATGTATCCCTAGATCTAAATTGTCACCCTTTGAGACTGTTTATGGTAGACCGCCTCATATTCTGCCTCTGACTATTGCTGAAAATGTAAATTTTGAGATGGGTTGTCAGGAAATCCAAGAATTTGTAATTGCCCCCCAGTCTGTTTTATCCACTTTATACAGGTGTGTTGCACCTTTCCAGAGGCTGCCTCTAGATACACTAGTACACTCATTCAAACCAGGTGACTGGGTCCTAATTCGCATGTGGAAGGACGAGCCTCTCACTGAGAAATGAAAAGGGCCGTACCAAGTTTTGCTGTTTTCCATCTGCTGTTAAAGTTGCCAGAGGAAAGAGGTGGACCCACTACACGCATGTTAAAAAGGCTCCACCCGTAGTCCAAGCCGGCGCGGCAGCAGACGAGGAGAAGTGGTCCATGGAAAAGGAGATTCTGATCTGAAGCTGTTGTTCAAGCAGAATCAAGTGCCTTAAATTTGTCATGGTTTTTTATGTCTCTTGGGGGAGGGATTTTGATTTTGGTTTCTTTGAAAGAAACCTTACAAGAGAACCAGTTTGTTCAGCTCATCGTGAACCTCACCAGGATCTGGAGTAATGACACTTGTGGGATGGCTCCCTTGTCTCAAGAAGGAGATCTGTCTTATCTAGCTCATCCCGTTAACTTAACATCTTTGCTTGCAAACGAGTTTCTAGAAGATGATGAACCCTACTTCAGTGCCCCAAGAAGAATGAGACTGATCTACACTCCAAAAGAGAGAGTGTGTATCTCAGAGGGAGGTGGGAAATTTGTGGGTAAATCTGGGAAAGAAACATGGTAGGTTTGAAACCTAGGTTATGGAAATGTAGTGGGTTACTGAAACTGAAAGTTATGATTGTATTTGTTCCTTGCTGATGAAAATGTATGGTAAAGATTATAGTGATTGGGAACACCCTTTCCGAAGTCACAGGTATTTGACTTTGAAAACCTGCTAACTTTGATGGAAAAACACATATCAACACACAAGTTGTGGTTGTTATGTGAGAATTATGCTTACAAACGACTCCTAGTAGACTGGAGTGGAAGTTATGTGAAAATAATTGTTCCAGTTTTTCCCATTCTGTCAGATTATCCCCAGGGTAGGTGGAAAAATGCTAAAAGCATAACATGGAGATGTGGAGTGATGTGGGGAATTTATTCAAAAGATTGCCCTGGTTAGGGATTGAAATCAACTGTGCAACATTGACCAACATGTCAAAAATAATGGAACGATTCATGAACACCAGCGTTAATAGGTCATGAATATTGTTTTAAAATTAATGGTGTTGATAGTAATTTGACTGATGTAATCTCAGGTATTCACAATGAAGAGGCTCAACTACATCAAAACAGAGAGTGGTTGGAAAACTCAGGTTTAGACTTGTCTGCAATAGGTACATGCTATCCTCATGGTTTAGTAGCCTGAGTTGGTTGTGGAAAGGGTTAGTGATCATTTCTGGTTATATGCTTTTGCATCATTGTTGGCTGTTGTCTCTATCTTCTGCCTATGAGAAGTGTAGATATGGGAGAACTGACTGAAGGTGACATACCCCGCAATTCAATTTAAAGTAGCCTTAAAGGGGGGACGGTGATAAAAATCTATGTAGATATCTGATTTTCACCCCAGAAGTGTCCATTTCCCCTTGGTCACAGGCACACCAGCATTTACACCAATACGCACCTGTGACCTGCACTCACCACCACTTTCACTAATTCTAGGCAGACTTGGGCACACGCCAGTCCCTTTGAAGTCTGCGCATATCAGCTTTCACTCCCATTAGTAGCTTCTGTAATGGAGCTTAGCTCAGTTGCAATGACACATACAAAATCAATCAAAAGGCAAGAAACCATTTCTCCCAGTTCTCAATAGAACAGATTTCATTGTGAACGATAAAAAATACATATAAGCTACCTGATCAATGCGCAAGCGCCAGGTGTGTGACTCAGCTAAGGGTGACTAAAGGTTAGCACACCTGGATAGAATTGTCAGCAAAATAACCATATAAGAAAATAGCATTGGTGCAGAGGGTTATAATGCACCTCTGGGTACAAGTAACTTCACAGGTGGCGATGGCAGCTGACCAACGGTTCCAGGCTGTCATTACCGCATCTGGCTACCATCTAGGCTGTTCAAAAGTAAATGATGCATACCGAAGTGACATGACTGAGCTATGAACCAATGAAAAAAGGACAAATGGCGTGTATTACTGAAGTATAAAAGCTATTGTTTTGAATCTGGTGCTCTGTGACGCTGGTATTTAGCCAACAGTGTCACCTTATTCTGCAGAACAATAAACATATTCCCAAAGTAAAGAGGAGATTATCTAAGAAGAATGATTTTGAAAATATATGGGGGCCATTTTTGGATTTTGTATTAATAAAGGGGAAAGGTTGTACACCTTTAAAAGACTCTTTACAATTTTGGAAGAATGTATAATATAAAATAATAAAAGAAGGTTTCAATGGGTTAGGGGAGCACTGGGGGTTGTTAAGGTTTTGTTAGTATATTATTTTATGATTATGTTGTATTATATGTTGAAAAAAATAAATATTATTTTTTTTAAAAAAAACGTATTCCCAAAGCCTCACTGGACCTTTTGTCAAGTGTCTAATTATTGGACGTTTGGTACACTTGGATTAGAACAATTTGTGCAACAAAAGGTAGAACTTTTATATCTGATGGAAAGAAGGGCTCTTAAAGAGGCAAAATATCTTTAAGGAGCTGATCAAGGGTCCAGGTAAAGGTGGAACCTTGACAGTTGTATTTTCTGCAAATTCCTGTTGTGGGAATAGGAAACAGGCATCCTGGTCCAAAGCTTCATTTTCACTCTGATGTATGGGACAACTCCAGACAGACATCCTTTCCATTTGCAGAGTTGTGCCCTCTAACTGAAGTGAATGGGAAAACCACATATTCCATTAATGTGTTGGGGACCCTATGCTTACAAGAGACCACTGGACTGGGAATACATCAGCTACAGAATTTGGCAGTTCCTTCCAGCGCTGATATGTGGACAATATATGGTGTAGGCTCAGAAACTAGAAGCAGGATGGAAATGACTGGTGCTCAGCATTCATTTAGTTATTACATTTCTATACCACCCAGTAGCTCGTTCTGCCTCTATCTAATCTTCTGTCTTACTCCATCCTGGTAGTGATGATGATGGTTTATTCAATATGAGAGTCACCCTATAGACAAAGCTCTCAGGGCAACACACACAATTTAAAACAACAACAAGAAGAAAATCAATAATAAAACACAACAAAATAATTCCCTTTAAGTTCTAAAAGCAGCAATGATAATGTAAAATAATTTTAAAAGAAGAGACAAATATCCCAGCAGGTAAAACACTGGTGGGGGGGGGGGGGGAGAGAGAGAAACCATTTTAAAATGCAGCACTAAACATATCATTAAAAATAAAACAAGCAGCAGAGTGAATTCAGACATATAAACTCAATCGGCAAGGCTTCCCCTTCAGCCAATCCATTCTTAAATCCTTCAATCCAGTCTCAGAATCCACACATTCTTAAATCTATTCTTAAAGGCTGAATTCCTTTAGTTTGTGTCTGCAAAATTCTGTGGTGCAGAATTTTGAACGGCTGAGGGTGCTACTATTCAGCATTTAAATGACAAAAAGTTTCTTACCGCATGCGTCACAGATGCAATAAAAGGATGGGACCCAAAAGTCACTTGAGCCAGTGTCAAACACCACAGTGAATGTCTGAGGTGGAGTGCCAATGCGCACCTCTCCATAGTACTGGGCCTAGGGAGGGAAGTAATCTATCAGTTCAGCATTCAGCACCTCCGAGCTTATAACCTGAAGTACAACACACACCACATCAGCTCTAAGCCTTCATCCCAAACAGACTATACAGAAAAATGGAGAAATCACAGGATCATTGTGAGTGACAGACATCCACAGGGGAAGGAATGCACATAACCTTTAGGCCAGCTTTCTCCAACCTGGTGCCCTCTAGATGTTTTTGACTCCAGTTTTTAAATGGATATTGTATTTATAGGCTGTTTTTATGCTCTTTATGGTTTTAAATTTTGTATATCGATTTTTTTAATGTTCAATGTTTTTAATTTTTGTAAACCGCCCAGAGAGCTTCGGCTATGGGGCGGTATATAAATGCAAATAATAATAATAATAATAATAATAATAATAATAAATCAGCCCCAGCCAGTATAGCCAGTGGGCAGGATTCCTGTGAGTTGCAGTCCAAAACTTCTAGAGAGCACCAGGTTGAGGAAGGTTGGACTAGTGCATTCTGGACTAGATATTGTTTCTGGACTATCTTCAAAGGCCGTGCAACATAGAGCATATTGCAATAATCCAAACTGGGTATTACCAGAGCATGGATAACCAATCCTAAGCTATCTTTGTCCAGAGGCAGGTACCAGAGGGACTTTCTCACTGAGTACATGACAGCTGTAGAATACCTTCCAGGATGAGATCCAAGAGGTTCTGTCTCTTTTGGCTTTCAGACAGGCAATTAGGATGCTTTTAGTTTCCTCCTGTTTTAATGGTGTTTTATTGCTCTGCTACTGCATTTTCATATATATATATATATATATATATATATATATATATATATTGTTTTATTGATTGTCACTTTATTCATTTTGTTCCTGAGTTGAATTCAATTATACCCTTCCATTTATGGAAGGACCTTTGATTCAGCAGATGTTAACAAAAGGAAAGGTGAGTTGATTTTTGCCTACAGACCACCATGCCACTTTCCATACCATTCTGGAGCCCCCACCCCATCCCCCAAACCTCTCTGGAGCAGACTTTTGGGGGCTTCAGCAAACTTCAGCAGGAATCGGCAAAAACCACCTCACCGCTCCTCTTCCATTAGCAGAGGCATCTGCTGAATCAAAAGCTCTTCCACAAATGAAAGTGCACAATTGGATTAAACCCACTATGTTTTTTTTATTATTTACTTTGAAATCTGCCTGGAATTTATGCTTTTAAATTTAAAAACAAAGTGACGTAGATCCAGAGTTGGCAAAGTTGAAAGCTGCTTAGGCAATAGGACTTTTACACTTGTTTCAGCCCCCTGTGCCCTCCCAAAACCTCTCCTCAGATAGAAAAGGGGAATAAGGGAAAATTGGTCGCAGCTTGCATAAAGTTCAAGAAAGGCTTTTAAGGGGGTGCAGGGGGATTCAATGAGGTATGGTGGGAAAGCTTTTTGCATATCCACATAACCTCTGGATACAAGCCAATAAAATAAAATTTGGAACACAGAAACCTCATAAGGACATAGGAAGCAGCCTTGTGCTGATTCAGACAAATGAATCCATCCAACACTGACTCGCACCAGCGTTTCAGATGGGATTCCTTCCTAGCCTGGAGATGCCAGCGATTGAACAGAGGAGCTTCTTCATGCCAAGCAGGTGCTTGTACCACTGCTCTGCAGCCCCTCCACTATCAACCTGCTCTTCCAGTACTCAAAAGAGCTCGCTACACTGGAACTCAAGAGTCATACACTGCATGAGATCATCTAGGTTCATATGCAAATATGTTTTGGTCCGTAATTATTTGTAAGACCAAAGAATACCAAAGCTGATTGAACCGGATCGCTGCAGGCTTTGCTTCTCGTATCTTTGTGGACTTCTTCAGTGCTAAGTGCCAAAAGGGAATCAGTGCGCTTGGGAATGCTGCCTTCAAAGTTTATCAGGCTTCCACCTCCATATCAGCCAAAGGAGCAGCATAGTTGCGTCCCGGGTTCTATTTTTAGGAAGAGCCATTTCTGGCATCTGCTGCAGATTATGACATGATCTAGTGTGCCAAGGACATTCTCCGTGTTTTTTAACTGTTAATGCTGATTGATATTGTCATTACTTTGATGGGTTATTTATATTTTGCAGATTTTATCGACTCTGCAAACTGAAAGCAAAAGGTAGTGCTGCTCCAGGAGTAAATTTGTTTGCGAATTGTTGTGTTTTGAGCCTTTTGGTTTTAAATGTTTTAACTGATGATTTATCTGATGTTGCGTTTGAATGCCTAATTCTGTAAACCATATATATATATATATATATATATAATATATATATATATATATATATATATATATATAATGGCAGGCAGTATATAAATCTATTCAATAAATAAATTAATTTAAAAAACACATTTCTACTCTCTACACAAAGCAAGAGCTTTGCTTACAGGTCTGGAATAACATCAGTTGACAACTAAGCAAGTGACATTTTTGAAGTTACTACCAGACAAAACAACAAAGACTCTTGTGGCATTTTAGAGACTACTACATTTCTTATGGCAGAGCCATAAGACTCTTTGTTCTTTTAGCTGCAACATACTATATAACAGGCCTACCATTCTAGACATTTTACATATTTATCAAGGTGTTGAACCAATTTCAGCCGAAGAGCTGAATTTAATTTTCAAGAAACTCTTGAAGGCCACGTTCCAGCGGTGAGCAGGGCTGAAGGCAAAGGGGGCAGGCCAAAATATCTGCATATTTTGGTTTAAATCTTCTTTAGATTAAAGGGAAATCACATTTGCTTACCGGCGCTTTGCTTCCTGCTTCTTTTCCATAATTGAAAAGGAGGGAGAGGGGCGAATACATGGTCTGTAATTGAAAACTTCAGTGCTCATACTACTGAATGGGACAGCGCCCTCTAGAGGGTGTTTTGTGGTACAATTTCTCCTGCACACAGTAAGAAATCCCAAGATTTTTTTAAAAAAAACCTTGGGTCCTTCAAGATTTTTTTTTTTTTTTAATGAAATAACCGGGGAAGGAACAGAAGATGTTTAGGAGGTTCACAGCGTTGTCAAAAGCTCCCACAAACTCCCGCAAGTGGCCAGTCACAAGCATGCCCTATTTCGTTCATGTGAAGAAGTTCACTGTAACTAGGCCTTAGAAGAGGCATTTCAACCTTTAGAACGGGAGGGGGGAACCAGTGCAAAAGACAGAAACCCACCCCCCTCTGACAGACCATGCTTTTAAGTCCAGCTGCCTCCTCAGTGAATAAGAACAGATCCAAGCCAAAGATCAATAATAAATTCCTAGACCAGAACCCTAATTGATATCTACTTAAATGGTTTACATTAGCAGCAGCCCATGGTAATAATAATAATAATAAAGTTTCTGTCACCAAGCTCCAAAATTCCTTCTCTTTCTAGTTTAAACAACCCATTGTTTCATGGAGCTAGGAATTTATACATGAAGCCTTAACCATATTTTAAGAAGCTCCATCATGGGGGTTGGGAGTGGGGGAGACATTGTGTCTGACTTGAGGCATATGTTTTAATTCCCACTTCATCCTGAGAGTGAACAGATAATTTAATGTTTTCAGTGCTGCATTAGTTTAAACGTTGCAAAAATGCTTCTGGTAAATACAGGACTACTAACAGCTTTATAAAAATTGACTTAATAGGTGACAATCCAGTGGGGAATCTGCTTGTCATATTCTTTTTCATTCCATCATGCAAGAACATACTCACATTCATGTAATTATAGAGCCGTTGTTTTACTTGTCCCTGGAACAAATAAGTCCCTGAAGGGAAGCAAGGCAGATATTTCCGAGCAAAAGTGTCAGATTGATGATCTTTTTGAAATTGATCCAGTCCTCCCTTCTGTCGAAGCGTTCCTTTGATAGATTGAAATCGAACTAGAGGGATCCTGGGTGAACAATACAAATACATGCTTGGTGTGGCATACAGTCGCTTACCAGATGCCAGAATTTGTCCTGTTTTTCTGCTTTGAATAGTGACGGGCTAGAGCAGGCTTTCCCAAGCTGGCACCCTCCAGATGTTTTGGACTTCAACTCCTATCAGCCAGCCAGCATGGCCAATCATCAGGAATGCTGGGAGTTGTAGTCCCAAACATCTGGTTGGGGGAGGCTGAACTAGAGACTACTGCCAAGATCCACCAGGTATTTTGAAGAAGGAGGGCCCTCCTTCACAGGGAGAGACTTTTGGAAGGGGGCCACTATCTGGATGGTCCTGGACTCCATCAGGGGCATTTCCACTGAGGCAGTTTTCCACAAACCACTTCAGGGCCCTTTCTACACCTCCCAGCATTCCGGGAGGGAGGGGGAGGCTCTCACGATATCCTGATTGCGAGAGCCTCCCCCAGCATGCACATGCGGCGCGCGACATCTCGGGAGGAAGGTGGGATGTCGCAGCCACCTTTTTTTAAAAAGCAGCGGGGGCGGTTGCGCCCTGCTCCATCGGAAAAGGTAGGTTTAAAAAAAAAAAAAAAAAGATTCCCCTCCAAAATTGCACCCCTTCCCCTCTGCCATCCCATGGATGGCAAAAAGGTAGCCCCCCTCTCCCTTGATGGGCACCAGATGGGACGGGAGCCCACACCTCCCATGGTCTCAGGATGGTCCCAAGACTGCTCGAAAAATTGGGTTTTTCCAGGGATGAAGCAACCCTGGAAAAACCTGTGCCCATCCCAACCTGCCCCTGGGAGTCCCTGGGCATCATCTGGATGCCCAGGGAACACCCAGGAACAACCCCGGGTCGAAAGGCAGGTGTAGAAACGGCCCAGGTCAGCTGAGATCTTAGCTGGGCAGGTGAAACATAGAAAGTTGTGTTATACTGACTCAGGTGATTGGTCATCTAGTCCAGGGGGGGCAATTTATGAGGTTCTGGGGGGGCAATTGGCCTCCCTCAGAACCCACCAGGGTCCCCCCTGCCACTACTGAAATGACCACCACTACACTACTGATTTTGCTGCCAAAATTCGACGGTGCAGCGGCAAACCCCCAGCAATTTTGCTGCTGCCATGGTAGCAGAGCCAAATACAGTGGCAGTGGTGGGGTGGCAGCAGGAGGCTGCAAAAAGGGCCGGGGGGGGGCATGCAGACTGCATGTTGTCCACCCTTGATCTAGCGTAATATTGTCAACTCTGTCTGGCAGTGGCTCTCTGGGGTTTCAGGCAGGATTTTGCCCTAATCCTATATGGAGATACCCTAACCTGGGGCCTTCTGCATGCAAAGACAGACTCATGGGGGAGCAGACAGACAGAAGGTCTTTCTCGCTATTCATTTGATTGCCCAGTGCCCCAAGCTGAAAGGGAAAATATCTTGCTGACATTTGAAAGGAAAGCGTCCATCTGTCTTATTTTCAAAAAAACAGCTTTCCTGCTTTTTAATAACAAGTAAAGCTGTCATATTTGTAATGATCTCCCAGTAAGTCAGACTGCAATTAAGCAGAATGTAATTGACTGGATTACAGGTGTCTTGTTTTACAATTCAATTTTAGCCTCTAAAGGCGCGATCCAATGTGTGTTTAGACAGAAAAAAGTCCTACAACTCCCAGCATAGTTGGCTGGGAAATGCTGGGAGTTGTAAGTCTTCTTTTCTGTCTAAACAAGCATAGGCTTATTTTATGGATTGATTTTTGGTTTATAGATTGTATTTTTTTTTCTTGAAATCTTGTCATGGCTAAACATTTTTTTTAAAAAAAGAAAAGCCTTTAATTGAATTGATGCTCAATGGCGAAACCCTTTGCTTATGGAAGGTTCAATCCACGACATCATTAGTTAAAAGGATCCAGTAGCAGATCAAGTGAAAGTCCTCAGCCTGAGACTGAAGAGCTATTAACTATAGAGTAGACAATACTGGAACAAATCATTTATCCTGGAATAAGGCAGATTCTTGTGGAATGGATCCAATGTTATTCCTACATAAAGTAAAACCATTGAAATGAATTGGACTTAAATTAGACAAACATCAGATGCAATCCATTGAATCCAACTCAAGGAACCGTAATTCATGGGATTTGTGAATGTGATTTTATGCTGATCCCACTCATTTCAGTGGGGCTTGCTTGGGTGAGAAATGATGTAGCCCAGCAACTCCAGAGCCATCTTGCAGCAACTATTCTTCTACACCATGCAAACACCACAAGCTTCTTTAAATATGTTTCTAAAGAGACAAGATTCCATTACCCAGAAATGCAAACATATTGCAAGAACACTATGAAATACTTCCTTACCTTACTAGAGCTGTGATGAATGGAATATAAACCAGAGTTGCTAAGAGAACCTTCATGGCTTCAGTTGATTGGAAATGAAAATGAGACTGGTTCCTCCTAGTGATCTCTCTTTCATATATATACACACACACATTACTGGACCACAATCGCTTGTTCATGAGGTCAATCAATGGCTAGAGGCCAGTAGTTTGGCAGAACATGTGTAATGTGCTCTAGCAGTAACTGCTGATTTATGTAAATATTGCAATCTGTCAGAACAGGTGTAGGCAGTAAGTAGATTAGGATCTACTGGTAGATCACTGGATAATTTGCAGTAGATCTGCAAAGATTTCTGACTTAAATTGCAACAACCTCCCCACCCCTAAATCAAGAGGTAAGAATCCCTTATCTGTAGTAACTTAAATGTAGATTTGTATTTGTATAGATATAGGTAATCACAGTGTCTTGCTAATGGGATGCACTGGCCGAGTTCAGATGACACTTTAGGCAACAGAGAAGGGGAATAAGCAACTCACCATGCGTTATTTCGCAGGTACTCCCCACATAACATGTTCCCCCGCCCCCGTCGCGCAGATGAAAACTCCCATCGTCCTTCCTGCAGTTCGTTGCTCCGCTCTCCTTCCTCCCAGGGCTATCCCATCAGCCAGTGCAAGTTCTGCCGTCTGTAGAGGAATGGGTGGGGCACTTTCAGCTACTCCTGCCACTCCCCCCCATTGCTTATCATGTCGTCTGAACCCAGCCAGCATGTAATTGGCTCCATCCCCTGAGCCACCATTTTGCATCTTACTCCAGCTAGTGAACCTCTGGCTTCAGGTAACAACAACAAACACATGCACATACACACAAGATAGATGCAACAAGCCTGAAGTCTTGCTTATGGCTCGGTTTGAACATATAACAAGGGAATGATGGAGGCCTGAAATAAAATATATGCCTACATGAACCTGGAAGTGTACATCATAAACAAGTACCAATTACATCTTTCCAGAGGCATAAGAAGAGTAAATCTGACAACATTACAACTAACAATTTCACCTCACTCCTTCAGAACCATTGTGTTGTGAAAAATATAGTTAAAATGTTTGGAAGCAACTATTCATAGGTAAGTGGATAAGGATCGTTATCAGTCTTTGGATTCTTGTGGCACAATCTCTAGTAGTGCTAGATGTTTATTTACTGTGGTTTATTTACTGGATTTTTTATCCCACTTTTTTGGACAATTATCTCCTAAAGCATCTCACAACAAGAGGGAGGGAGGGGGGAGAGGGAGAGAAAGAGAGGTGCCCTGCCATCAGGCTTATAAACTTAAAAACACATAACACATAAGGGAAGGAAAATGGAGGGAGAAGGAAGAAGAGGGAGGTCAGTTTTTCAAGGCCAGAACAAGCTGGGCCATTTCCATGCACTTGGGGCCAGGCTGATCTTCCCTCACTGGCTTTCTCAATTGAACAGCAAGTGGTGGCTCTTGTTACTTTGGCTGATGTGTTATTTTCGTTCTTTTTAATTATGTTAGTAATGATGGATGCTGGTTCCTTCTCTACTGAATCATGATCTCTTGTCATCTGTGACAGCTGTCCAGGCATCATGAAAAACAACAACAGGAGTTGTAGAAGTGGAGTCCTAATCAGGAATACTACCTGGGACCAGGTCAGGACCTCACTGATTGTTTTCACAAAGGCATGGGAGAAACCAAAATAAATCAGACCCAGAGAATGGTATAGGTACACTCAGAGTACTTCTGGGGTACCTCTAGATGGCTTATTTGCGCCTCCTTGACTTCGCTCTGATGGCATTTAGGACAGATGAGTGGGGCGCAATTCAGCCGTCTATGCGATTTATAGCCTCTGTTAATATGCATTCTCAAAGTCACGTTTTACCATGACTTTTAATTTTTCTCTGAAGTTCGAGCCCATTATCGTCATGTAACCAATCTACAGACCATTCGGATTAATGCTAATAGTGGGCGTAGTTTGGTGGTGATGTCATGACTGAATGCCTGCCCCTTCTCTGGCTACCCCTCCCAGTTGTGGACAAGGTGGGAGGAGATTGACCCAATGCTTGCTTTGTCATTTCCTGTCTCCTCCCTCCTACTTCCTTCTTCTTCTTCCCTTGAATCATGGACTGTTCAGTAATAGCTGACCTTAAGTTGCCGGTACTTAAAGTAAAGTTTCTTTTAAATCCCCACTGGAATCTTTCTTTCATCGAGACACGTGGCTACTCACATGGAGCTGGTTCTACAGGAAGCAAGGGGGTTGGAATAAGGATGTGTGCTGCTCATTTTGAATATAATTTGAGGTCCGCTAAAGCTTCCCTCCCCCCCCCCCCGGTCCCTTGCTGGGATCCTGGCTGGAAAAAGGTAAGGAAACTACTCTCCATGCAGTGCAAGTGAGTTTCTGCCATTGAGCTGTTGTCTTGCGTGCTGTTACTTGGGAGTAAGGTGCATTGAGCAGGTGGGGGGACTTGTTCCCTGGGAAGCGTGGCACAGGATCGGGGATCTAACTGCTCATGTTACTGCTCTGCTCATGTTACTTCCCCCCTCCCTTCTGTTATTGCTTTACCAGGAAGTTTTGTGTGTGTGTGTGTGTGTGTGTATCACACCAAAATGACACTTTAGTACTGAGAAACCACTGCAATATCTTTATTCTAGAAATGGTTACATGTGGGCACAAGCCCATTGCAAAGCGTGGTCGGAATAATCCGAAAGGCACACCTGAGGGGGGGCAAGACAGGGGCTTGGGCAGAACACGGCAACCAAAAGGCAAATGGCAACAGTCGCATGGGAAGGAATGTCAGTCCACAGATGCCACGTCACAGCCGCCGCTCACACATTGGGGTGGCCCCTGCCAGCCCAGTCATTCCAATGGCACGGCCGGTTGGCAGAGGGGTACCGGAGGGCGGGTATGCCAGACTATCCGCTCCAGTCTCCTCATGCAACGCTGAAGGAAACCCAAAGAATGCACCATACCAAGGAGGTACAGTTGCAAATGCCCCTTCTGCCTCTTGGGTACAGCTAGGTGGACTAACATCACCCACTGTGTGGAGAATAGAGGTCAAAGAGACATCAGTGCCAGCCAGGGTTTTGGGGGGGGGCAGCGGCCAGCCCTCTTCCCACTCCTGCCTGCCCAGTCACCCACCTCTGCGACACAGATTCCTGCTGGGATGGCGAGGTTGCCCTCTAGCCCACTCAGCGTGGGGCAGCCCAGAACTGTTGCGAGCTGGCATCTCGGGGTCTGGAGACAGACAGAATAATGGGCAGTTTGTATGGAACTGGGACATCAGTGCGAAATGCAACATTGTAACGGAAAGGCTACACAAAAATTGTGAAGCAGCACATTTCCAAGATGGCCGAGGTTGCTAGGGAGCAGGAGATAAGGGGCAGCTGCCGCAAGCATGGCGGGGTGGGAGTGTCCAGCGTCGGATTCTTGGAGGGAGGAATGGGGGGGTGACGCTCTGTGGGCAGGTGTTCGCCATGGCCGTCCAGTACCTGGAAAAATGATGCTTTTATGGTTTTACATTTGGCCCCAAAGCCAATGTTGCCCTGCTAAAAACTCTAATTGTAGGCACATCCAATGTTTAGAAATCATACCCACATGTGAAGTAACGTGTGAGCGTGATTGGCCAGGGGCTAACGTGTAACCAACGGCGAGACACTGAGGTGGGCAGAGTTAACGAACGGAGGGAAAGTCCGGGGGAGGTACCATCAGGAGACAGGGTGGTGTTTTTGTCAAATTTTCCTTGTTCAACCATAGACCCCTGATCTGACTCTGCTGCGAAACTCTGCATATAAACAATTGTAAAGCGCATTGAATGGAGTCCATAATTTGCCTTCACGGCTCTCTTCTACCGCTATTAGATGTAAAATCGAATATAGGAAAAAGTGCATATTCAGAGAAACAAGCACCAAAGTGACATCATATAGAGGGACCCCTGGATAGCAACTCATGGAACACCAACATAGGAAACCAAACATGAAGTACTTTAAAGAATGGGTGCTCTCCATGTTATCTACAACAGTTGTCTTTCCCAGGACATACTAAAAACAATGTGAGGTCCGCATCTGTCCCATATTTTTCCAACATCCTGACCTCATTTAGCTCATTGCAAGGAGAAGTTGGCTTCGCTAATAGAGGCACAACTGCAGCAATCTAAGGTCACTGTGATCTACATTGATAAGCTAGATTAATGTTTAAACTGTGAACCAGAGTTTTTCCACCCAAAATATATTTAGTTAAGTCCTAAATTCTTTACTGAACAACGAATGAATGTAACAAAGCAGAGACAAATTCACCAGCTACAAAAACAAATATTTCACATAAAGGGAAACCAAATTCTGGTTGTAGAGCTTGCCTATGAAATGGAATTTTAATTCAGGGTCAAATTAGATGTCTGAATCCCATACTTGGGATTCCTCACTTTTCCCCCCAATCAAAAACAGCTGATTGTGGGCTTCTCAGAATCATGGTGCAGCTGAAGAAGTGGTTAACTATCCTTTTCCCCGCCCCCTGCTGAAAACACACATTGTTTTCCTGCTGAAAATCACCTGACCATTTCAAGCAAATACCAGCTTGGGGGGGGGGGGGGGGAAGGTTAAGCTCCCCTCCACCCACACTATACTCCTGAGCTGGGTTTGGGTCCCCACACTGTTTTGGAGTTATTAAAAAAAAAAAAGGATGAGGGGAATCCCTAGCATGGGATTTAAAGACACGTTCAAAAATAACATATAGTTTGACCCACTGATATCTCAAAATATTTAAGAATTGCATCTAATCAAACAAATGTTGGTTGTACGTGCCTTTCAATCTTCATTTGCTTGTGATGATCTCATCAATAGCCGTATCACAAGACAGAACATGGGGGGGGGGGGGAACCAGCCCTCAGGTGTTCCCCAGATTTTTATTTATTTATTTATTACATTTTTGTCCTTCCCAATAGCAGAGACTTTCTGTGCAGTTCACGATTAAAACCATAAAATACAGCAAAAGGTTTAAAGGTTTAAAAACACAAAATAAAACCAAACTAAACCCAGCAGCAGTTAAAGCCCAGGGAAAGCCTGTGTTTTCAGGATGTGTTTTCAGATGGCAGCGCCCCCTTCCCTACTAAACCCTAACTTTAATGTACCACAGAGACATGAAAGCCTGTGTACAAGTCATCCTACTGGCCTACTA
Source organism: Anniella stebbinsi (assembly GCA_029215795.1). NCBI lineage: Eukaryota > Metazoa > Chordata > Lepidosauria > Squamata > Anniellidae > Anniella > Anniella stebbinsi. The sequence goes on from JARDYH010000003.1 coordinate 57,474,181, forward strand.
AATCTGTCTGGCCCAGCTAGGCTCTTCTGTGGACCCGGTTCCTGCACAAGGAGCCATACCTTCTCAAACCTTACCCTAAACTTTGGACAATCCCTAAATGTACCTTGCCACTGAGACACCACTCCAGCCACTAAAAGTCTGTGTGCAGATCATCCAAGTAACCTACTCAGTGGCTGAATTCGGACAACACGATAATCAATGGTGGGGTAATAATCAACTTTACAGTTGTTCATCTAGGGGGTACTCCCCACACAACATGGTAATAAATAATCAACTGTGCTGTGGATTAGGATCAGCACTGAGTTGACTATGGCAGCATTCGGACGACACGATAGTCAATACAACTGACGATTGTTTCCACCTCCCAGTTGCTTATTGTGTCGTCCGAATTCAGCCAGTCTGTCTTGCCCAGGAAGGCTCTTCTGTGGACCCAATTTCAGCATGGAGAGCCATGCCTTCTCAACCCTAACGCTCGCCTCCTCAACCCTAACCTTCAGATCAACCCTACCTTTAACATACCACTGAGACATCACTCCAGCCACTAAAAGTCAGTGTTTGAGTCATCCAATGGCCTACTTGGGCTGCCTCTACAAGAGAGGTTTAATGCTCTTTCAAGGTGCTTTAAAAAATTTACCTCTACAAGAACGGAGCGCAAATCGGGCGTAGAGGCGCGTTATCTCTTCGATTATGCGCATTATCGAATGTGCGTTAAACAGCGAGTTTTATTTTGCTCCGGCTGTTAAAGCGCATTTTGCCTATGTGAACAAGTGCTTATGCGCATTAACTACTTGTAAAGCGCACTTTGGTCATCCCTTAATGCGCTTCGCTGCCTCTCGTGCAGAGGTAATAGGCGTAAATGCGCTTCAGCGATTATGCGCATAATCGCCTAACCAGGCGCAAAAACGAATCCTTGTAGAGGGGACCTTGGTCTCTATGGCCAAGCTCAGCTCTTCTGTGTTTCCGATTACTGCCTGGAGAGCCATGCCTTCTCAACCTTAATCCTAACCTGAGGATACACCCTAACCTGAATGTACCACTGACTCATTGCTCCAGCCACTAAAAGCCAGTGTGCAAGTCATCCTAGTGGCCTATTCAGTCAGTCCAGCCCAGCTAACCTCTTCTGTGGACCAGATTACTGCCTGGAGAGCCATGGCTTCTCAACCCTAACCCTAACCTGAGGAAAAACCCTAACCCTAATGTACCACTGAGACATTTCTCCAGCCACTAAAAGTATGTGTGCAAGTCATTGTAGTAGCTTACTCATTCTGTCTGGCCCAGCTAGGTTCTTCCATGGACCCAGTTCCTGCCTGGGGAGTCAGGAGTCCTCTACCCTAACCCTAAGCTGAGGTTAAACCCTAACTTTAACAGATCACTTAGACATCACTACAGCCACTAAAAGTCAGCGTGCAAGTCATCCCAGTGACCTACTCAGTCTGTCTGGCCCAGCTAAGCTGTACTGTTCCTGCGTTCCTGCCTGGAGAGCCATACCTTCTCAACCCTAATCCTGGCATACACCCTAACCTTCCGTTGCCGCTATGACATCACTGCAGCCACTAAAATTCAACATGCAAGTCCATGGAGCCCTGCCTTCTCAACCTCAACCCTGACCCTAACCTAGGGATACACCTTAACCCTAATGCACTGCAACCAGTAAAAGTCAGTGTTCAAGTCATCCTACTCAGTCTATCCAGCCAAGCTAGGTTCTTCTGCGCACCCGGTCCCTGCCTGGAGAGCCATGCCTTCTCAACCCTAACCCTAATGTACCACTGAATCATCACTCCAGCCATGAAACAGCTGTGTGCAAGTCATCCTAGTGGCCTACTCAGTCTGTCTGGCCCAGCTAAGCTATTCTGTGGAGCCGGTTCCTGCCCATAGAGCCCTGCCTTCTCAATGCTAACTCTAACCCTAACCTTAGGATCAATCCTAACCCGCCACTGAGACATCAGTCCAGCCACTAAATGTCAGAGTGCAAGACATCCTAGTAACCTCCTCACTCCATCTGGCCCAGGAAGGCTCTTTTGTGGATTAGGTTCCTGCCTGGGGTACCATGCCTTCTCAACCTTAATCCTAAACTTAGGATCAACCTTAACCCTAATATACCACTGAATCATCATTCCAGCCACTAAATGGCTGTGTGCAAGTCATCCTAGTTGCCTATTCAGTAGGGATGTTCAGGGACCCCTGGATCGGATGGGGACCTGGATTGGGACCTCCGATGTTGTCCTGGATCAGTTCAGACAAAATTGGAGGTCCCTCGGATAAGATCTTATCCGATCCCGATCCGAAAATCGGACGTCCGATTTTCGGATCGGCTGCCATTTTTGGTGTTTTCGCCATAGGCTTGCATTGGGGGAAAGAAAGCTTTTCCCCAATGCAAGTCTATGGCGAAAACATGGTGGTGGGTGGGTGAATGGGAGCCTAACTCCCCCTCCCTGTCCCCCCCCTCGAGCTCCTTACTTGCTGGGGCAGCTGCTTCCCTCCAGTTCTTGAATCTACTGAAAAACAGGCTTCGCGGCCTGCTTCTCAGTAGCACGTCATCACCTGGCACACTACTGAAAGGCAGGCTGCGAAGCCTGTTTCTCAGTAGATCCGAGCACCGGAGAGAAGCTGCCACCCTGGCAGGTAAGTGGAGCCCCCCTTGCACTCCTTATTTGCTGGGGCCATCTGCTGCCGTCCGCTGCCACCCACGGGCGCCAGCGGATGGCAGTGGACAGCCCCGGCAGGTAAGGATCGCGAGGGGCAGGAGGAGGTCCGATCCTCCAACCTTATCCGGACCAGATCGGGTCCTTCCGGACCGGTTCAGATCAGATCGGACGATCCAGATGTGGGGATCGGAAATCAGATAATTGTATCCGATTTCCCCTGAATTGGGTCCGGATCGTGGATCGGACGCGATCCAGTGCACAACCCTACTGCTCAGTTTGTCAGGCTTGGTTCGGTTTTTCTGTGGATCCTGTTACCCCTTATCCTCAACTATTCATCGTTTGGTGGTTTGTTAGCGTCTGTGCAGTCCCCCCCCCCCCCCCGCACACATAATTCTAAAGGATTGAGTTGTGTCTGTCCTTAGTTGCTAGCATTCGAAATTACTGGGGTAGACAACCTTCAGTTCCATTTGTAATTTGTTTCTGGGTCCTGGAGCACATATGTTATTTGTGGCCTTTTTTTCAGGACTTCCTCTTCTCTTGGCCACCTCCCTGTATGTCTCCTCTCTTGTCCCCACCCCCCACTCAGGATTTCCTTTCCCTCTCTCCCTCTCCCACAGCCACTTCTTCCCCGTCTTCTTCTTTCACACACCCCACTTCTCCTTTTGTTGTGGTCTTCTTTCTGCCCCCACTCCCCCAGCTTACCAGTTTTGCTACCTTGCCTGCCCACTATGTGCACCGGCCACCCTCTGGCTGCTGCTGCCTTCCCCTGCCCCCGCTTCTTGCTACCACTGGGCTCATCTCAGGAGCAAGGAAGCAGGAAATCCCTCAACTGAGCTTGTTGATAGAAAGAAGCAGTGGAAGCAGCAGTGAAAGGTTGAGTGAGTGGGATGGGGTTCCTGGCAAGTGCCATGACACCACTCTCTGAGGTAAACCATGCTGGTATTTGGGGGGTTGGGGCCTTCCCACCACTCAAATGTGACTTCTAAGAACTTATCTGAAATTCAAATTCAGACCTTGTACAAAAAAACCAAAAATGTTTCTCTACCCTTGACCCACAACCTGTTGGGTTTCCTTCTCCCACCTCTTATGTCTTCTATTCCTGCTAAATCTCATCTCACCTGCTTACCACCTGATTCCCAGCCAACCCACCATTTGTGTCAAACACTAGGTTGCCTCCTCTCTGGCAAATGACTACGTTATTCCCATGTTTCCTACACCACCTGGTATGTTATTTACAAGGACAACATATATGAAGACATTGGGGTGGGATGAACCCTTGCAAGTATAACTCTCATTACTAACACTGTGCCTTAAAAGTGTAGCTTGCAAAGTGGGGCACAGTGGGATCATTCTGGAAAATATGCAGTGTTACAACTTCACTTGGTGTTGCTTCCTTTGTGTAAGAGAGCTGTTCCAAAGTAATGCCTATGTGTCTCATCAGGAGACACTCATTCACTTATCAGAAGTATTTCAGGGCTCTTGAGAGTCATGATTGTTGCTATGTAGACCACGCATATATTATAGTGGGAAGGAGAAAATGCCAGAACAGTGTAGATGGAGGGAGGGAACCACCAAGCTGCATCCCCAGTCCATAAGGTTTATCCATCTCGTAGCAACAGCCGATGTAACTTTACAAAGTTTTTAGGATGGGCAACACTTTCCGAGCAATGGTGGCTTTTCTGCCTTCTGACAAGTGCCAGAAATACATTCTGGGGGACCTTGAAGAGATGCCAATTGATAAAATGTTGGATCTGAGCGGCAAGCAAGTGAGACGGTTTCCTTTGTGCGTTTGTTCTTTCAAGGAGCTGGTCAAGTTGTACCTGAGTGACAACAAACTGAATCATCTGCCCCCTGAGCTAGAACAGCTACAGAAACTCCAGATCCTGGCACTGGATTTCAATCACTTTCAAAAGTTGCCCCCAGCGGTGTGCACCTTGAAACAGCTGTGCATCCTTTACCTGGGCAACAACAGGCTGGGAGACCTGCCTGCAGAGCTATGCCAGCTGCAGAACCTCAAGACGCTTTGGATCGAGTCCAACTGCCTGTACCACCTGCCTAGTGTGGTCTGTGAGCTGAGGCAACTAAAGACCCTGCACGCCGGATCCAACGCACTACAAGCACTGCCTGGGCAGCTGCGGTATCTGAAGGAGCTGCGCACCATCTGGCTCTCAAGCAACCAGCTGGCTGACTTCCCACCTGTGCTCCTGCACATGCCCTTCCTGGAAGTGATTGATGTGGATTGCAATGCCATCCGTGACTTCCCCAACCTTGTGCAACTTACCAGCTTGAAGCTGGTGATCTATGACCACAATCCGTGCCGAAACGCACCCAAGGTGGGTAAGGGGGTGCACAGGGTTGGGAGATGGTCCGAGGAGAGCCCCGAGCCGAGGAAGCGATCTGGTCTGGAGAGGAACAAAGGATCCGAGGACATTGATTCCCTTCTGCCGCCGCCGCCTCTCTCCTGCAAGCTGTCTCTGTCCAATTAAGGAGTGACAAAACTTTCCTTAGGTACCCGAGATTGCAGAACTGGTAGCTTGCCATAGACACCCTCTCAGACAGGTTGCACAGCTCCAAAGACTGTGCCTTTTGAATAGGATGCTTGAGCTGCCTTCAGTTTTTACAGGCTATAATCTTGTAAATTAAGTTGCAAGTGTATGATTTCACTTTATTTCTATAGTTTATGTGTATGCATATAACTGCATGAAGAATTATAGCAAGTGCCTAGAGCAGCCTTCCCCAACCTGGTGACCTCCAGATATTTTGGACTGCAACTCCCAGTATATCTGGTCACTGGGGAAGGCTGGTCTAGTTGACAAAGTTTGCAGGGTAGCAGCGATCAGCAGATGTAACTCTTTAAATATTGGCTACTCACAAAAGCAACTACACTTGATAAATGAATGTTGACAAGGGCAGAAATCCATTTAAACATACAAAGACTGCAGTTGTCCTTGAGGCCCTATTGCCTTCTGTCAAATGAAAACTGAAGCTTGAGCACTGGATTAGTGTGAGGAACTGTCTAGAAGTGTTTTGAAGACATTTTAAAACACTAGTACCTTGTTCATCCAAGTTCAGAATGCTTCATGTTCAACCCTGTACTTCTGATGGCAGTGGTAAAGCAGCACTCAGGTGGGGTCATTGGGGCTGCTCTTCCCTTCCCCAACAACCCCAAAGCAGGTAGGGACATATACGTGCATGCATGTGCAGACATCTGATCCCCTAGCAACACCAGATTTAGCCCTCAGGGCCAAAACGATTGTGCATTTCTGGTTTAGGTGAATGGGGACAGGGACACTCAATTCAAAGATGTTCAACTTTGAAGGGAGAATTACTTTATATAGCAAGTTACACTGAAACTGATTTCAGATAAGAGCTGCTGCTAGTAAGCAATAACTATGGTCTAGCATGGGATGTTCGCCTGAAGTAGATGGAGTCTCTATGATCTTATCGGATAAAGGAAAAATGAGTACTCTCGAGAAACAAGTCGTAATTGCTAGAAAAGTCCTTTGCATCTGGGGCTACTATGGAGGCTGTGTCCCTTCCTAGTTTAGTTGGATCTTACTGCATTGATTCATGCACTTGTACTTCCAGGCTTGATTACTGCAATAGAAAGTTCAACTGGTGCAGAATGCAGCTATATGGGAGACATGCACATACTCAACAAGGGTTCCACGGCTTACCCATTTGTTTCCAAGCCTAATTCAGGGTGTTGAATTTTTAGCATTTAAAACCTCAGTCTGAGAACTTCCTTGCTTGAGGAATGCTTCATCCCACGAGCCAACTCATCAACTGATGAGCCTTGAAGCATTGTTGGCCATTCCAACTATATGGCAAGATATGATGGCAAAAGTGGAGAGCCACGCATTTTTGGTCATGGCTCCACGGGACATTCTCCCTGAAATGTTAAGAAAAACTATCTAGGAACACAGAAAAATGCTTTATGGAGTCTGGCTGTTGGTGCATCTAGTTCAGTAATGTCTACACTGACATGCAGCAGCTCTGCAGGGTTTCAGAGACCAGTCTTTCCCACGCCTACCTAGAGATGCCAGGAAATGAACCTAGGACATTTTGTACGGCCTTACAAAGTTTTCAGGGGGGCTACAAAACTATTTTTGCTTCTGTAATTACTTTGATTTTGTTTTGTGTGCCCACATGTATACACATATGCTACAATGCTATGTTTTTATGAGTCTATTACTATTTTTATTGTGAACTATTTATAAAAATGTACTATCTGTAGTTGCTATTTAACCGTAGAAGCACAGAAAAATAGATCTGTTATTGGGAATTCCATCCACCCCGAAAAGCATTCTGCCTACAAATGCAGACTCTTAAGGTCAAAGATACAGTGTCACAGGAGACTGAAATGTTCACGCACAGACTTTTGAATGCTGCAATTTCTCATACCTGACTTGTGTCGGTTTATTTTCTTACACAGATTGCTCTGTCTGGCTTATGTAAACAGGATAAAAACAGTCTTCAGGCGGTGGCACACAATGTAGGTGATTCGGCCAGAAATGGAATGGCTGATGTCGTTTGGTCCCGTAAGAGTGTTGCCAAACTGAAGAATTGGAATCTCTACTAGAACATAGCCAAGGGGCATTCCTAATGCAATTTTATTAAGCATTGTATCTCTCGTTTTTCTTTTAACCTATGAATTATTTCTCCTCTGAAAAAACTGACTGCAGTCTATAAAAGCTCACGCCAAATACAATTGTTAGTATTTATGGTACCAGAGGACTCTCATTTTGCTGCCACAAACTACACAGTTACTTTTTCCAGAACTCAATAGAAAACCCGGAAATTAACTAATCGTTTTTTCTTGAAGAAATCATGCATCTGAATAGGGATTACAATAAACAGGGAGGGCTCAAATTACTTCATGCTTGCTGTAACCTAATATAAAAATACAATTAGTTAAAAGTTTAGCAGCTTGTATTATCTTACTGCAATATTCAACATAAAAGGATTTAATGGTTACATTTTAAATATTACCAGTAAACCCTACGTGTGTGCGAAAACTTCGATCTGTATATGTTCTTTGAATTCTATTCTCAATGTTTCACACTAACTACATTTTAAGGCACTTCCTAGGAAAAATACACACATTCAGTGCAATTACACTAAGGAAAATGAAAGAGCAATCTATATGAAATGTTTATTATAGGGTGCTACAGAAAGGAAATGGTTGGTAAATATAGATGTTGTACAACTGAGAATGTATTGGTCTTTTTAAAACAATATAAGTTAAATCAAAAAAGTCTAATCACATGCCAGTGTTAGATATGCCATCCCTTTACTCTGTAATCTGTTAGAAGCACACACTGAAGTATTTTGCAAACTTCTGGTCCACATGTTCTTATTGACCACAGAATACTCAACAGGGGTAACGATCTGGTACTCGTTTCCTGAGAAAAAAAGTCAAAATTTAGTACACGTATATGTCAGAGGAAAGAACGGTATTTTCTGTTCCCGATGTTCAAATTAATTTTAAGCCTACAATTTATAATTTAATCTAGAAAATTTGTACATTATATGTGTATTACATTTCTAATCCACCCAATGGCTAATGTCCTCTGGGAGGATTAAGCTGGTAACATCCAGAGTACAATCATAAAATAATTTCATGCACACTGAAGCTATTTACCTACAAGACATTTTACTTTAAAATCAAATTGCTTTTCTGCTGAAGTATTTTATGTTTGATTAACACATTCTCACAAGAACTTGAAAAGTGCTGTTTTACCTTGGAGCTGCTTTAATAATGTCATCGACTCGGAGAATCACTTCTGCTGCTTCAGCAGCACTCAGCAAAACTTGCCGTTTCACTTGGAAGCTTTCAACTACTCCCAGACTTGCCATGTCTGCAATGGCTGCCTCCTTCATGTCTTCAGGGGATTAAATTTAAAAACAATAAAACCAAAACGTTTTCTGCGGTTAAAAAAGCAATGGCAAAAATCTCATTTCCAGAATTATTCTATGCTCTCTGGAGTTCATCTAAAATGTGAATTATAAAGCTCCGCGCATTCTAGGAATAACTTTTACACTTACTCTTTAGCTTTTTCTAATGAACCCACTCATTCATCAACCTCAGTGAATTACCTGATTTTGTTTAAAGTTGACTGCTATTGCTAAACAGCATCCCTGGTGTTACAAGCAGTTTTTAACATCACAGCTAAGGTTCATTAAGCCAGGGATGGGCAGACTTCAAGCTTGTAGGATCTACTTTGTTTTTTACCCTAAAGCTGACCAACTAGATCCAGATGCAAAATAGGAGGGTGGTAGTGGCAGAGGAAAGCATATTCATACAAATTTTAAAAATGGGGTGGGGGGGGGGCAACTCTGGGCACATGCTCAACCTGGGAAACTGTTTTCAATATCAGAATTGAGCTCAGTGTAACTTTGAGGGAGAAAGGGAGGAAAGAGGACCTTTTTGTTATTTCTCCCCACCCCTTTTTCCCTTTATTGTGAATTTAACAAAACAGAACAAAAAAAATAAGATTGTGAAAAAGAAAAAAACGAACAAGCAAACTACATATATAGGAATGTCATCATTTTTTTTCTTCAGATATACCTGATCTATCTCATGCACATCCTTGCACCAAGCCAGGGAAATACAAAGGTCTTCAAAAATAATAATAAAGCACACAATTTATTGTAAAAATCCTCACCTAGTCCATAAGTAGATTTTCCTTCAATGTGAGCAGCTCGAAGCTGGGAAACCAGATCTGCACTGTCATAGCCAGCATTTTCAGCTATGATCATCGGGAGCTAATAAAATAAGCAGCCTATTAGAACATTCCTCACAAGCCTGCCATACTACTGATTCATTACAAACAAACACACACACATACCACAATACAACACATGTAAACACAGGGTTGGATCCAGATTTAGACAGATGCAACTGGGCTGGCAAAAGTGATGCTTAGATTAGGAAAACTGCTCATAAGCACTCTCATGTTACTGAATTTTGAATCATTAACATTACTATATTTGATAGTGATTTATATAAGCCAGCAAGTTTTTTTTAATTTATGGTTTAAATTAATGCCATAATACATTTTCTCTTAATATGAACTTGTCCAACATTGTTAAAACTCCCAAAATGTTCAATATGCATCCAATGAAATTATTCTTTTGATCTGAAAAATCTGCGGCTCCCAATTCCCTTCCCACTACTATGCATCTACAGCCTCTGTACTGAATGCCACTGAAGTTCTTCACAACAAATTCTGCAATACATCTCCTGTAGAAAATTAGAGAATAACAAGGGTACATACTCCACAAACGTATGTATCCTTAGCACAGAATCAGAATTTGTCATCAGTACATACAACACTGGCAATCCCTCAATTTACAACAGTCCCAAATCTCAATAGGATGGAGAACGTATAGCCGTACACATTCTATTGGACTGCAAATCCCCTCACCCCTCAGCATTGGCTATACGGCCTCAGGTTGATGGGAGTTGTAGTCCAATATCTGGAGGGCCACATATCACTCATCCCTGGCCTAAAAGGAAGATGGACTACAGAATTGTTGACCAGGACTCATGGAAGGAAAGAAGCCATCCAAAAACATAAAAACTGACATCCCCAGAGTTTGCAATGAACAATAGAAGAAGAAACACTTTAGAAATGTATTGAGCCCCCTCCCCTCCCCAAAACTGCAGGCCTTCCAAAACTTTTAGCTTTGTTCTTTCACCTTTAACTAGTTGAATGCTAGCTTACCGTACTCAAGGCTTTAGCAAATGACTCCACTGCCAACGATTCTTTGCCTGGCGTTCTTTTTGCAAGCTCCCACACAGCATTAGCCATCAGCATCTCTGAACAGCCTGAAAGTTAGAAAAATCCAGAAACCTTATAACCATCCTAAAAAAAGATAGGCTTTGCATTGAGAAATAAGGTGGCTGAATACTCACCTCCACCATACACAGTTCTAGTATCTTTCACAGTCTGGGCAAGAACACACAGTGCATCATGCAGAGATCTTTCTGCCTCGTCTATGATCTGCTGTGTTGCACCACGCAGAACTATGGTGCAAGCTTCACCTAAGGAAACATAAAAAAATACTTCCAATGAGATCAACAACTGCAGTTTAGAAATATAACTGTTAACGTCCAATTCAAATGTTACTTCTGCAGCATGGTTGGTGCTCTCCCTCTTACTGGCTTTTATTCTGCATCAATGATGTCTGATGCTCCGTATTATAGGTCTCACAGTACCCTGTTATCCTACACTGTTCTGCACAGGAGGAAGAGCATGGCCAGCTGTTACACAGGACAGGTAACCAGGATGCTCCCAGCCATTCCTCTGTAGGGCTGACAACCTACTTGTCCCATGCAGGCTTCTCTACCCTTGCGTGCTCCATGAAAACCAGTTCTGCAACAGGGGAAGGCCTTCCTAATGTGGATCTGATGCCATAAGGACTCTGCATCTGCTACTCTGCTGTCTGTTAAGCCATTGTCTAAGGTACAGGAGCCCCACTGAGGTGACAGTCTGGCAACTGCACAACTCTCTCTCTCTTTCATAATAACCTCCATCCTGAATGCTTGTTCAATCAAGGCTTTGCCTTTGCCACACGAGTTGTTCTTTTGTTGCTAGATAAGGTGGTAAATAAGGGTCCCCCTCCCATTCCCTTCAGCTGGCCTCAGGCTGGGAGTCTGGTGAAGGAGAAGGGGCAAGGAACTCAATGAGCTCAGCAGGGCCAGTGGCCATCAACCCTCGGCTCACTTGTTCCTTGGATTGCGAGTGAGGCAGGCTTCTCAGGATACAGAAATAGAATGTGTGTTGCTAGGGTGGATGAAGCAGTCAGTTGGGAAGGGTGGGAGAAGGGGGAAGTAGGGGCAACGAGATGTGTGAGGATGTCACTCTGCAGGGCTGGCTTATAAGGCAACATGGGGAGGGGGGTGATTATATGAATTGCCAGGGGGCTGAGAGGAGGCCCAAAAGGCTGGTTGGTCCGTGCAGTGCTCCAATAATTGACTCAGGTATATCTGTGAATGGGGTTCCTTCACCTCTTTCCTAGTTGTGGGGTTGTAGGCTAGAGTCAATCTTGGGACTCCCTGCAGGTAACCATGAATGCGAGTGGTCCCACCAGGCTAGGACTTCCCCTGCAGCCTCCACACTCCTGACATCTGTGAATGGGTCTTGGGATTGGAAGAGCAACTGCCCTACAAGCTTTGATTGCTGACTGCAGCTGTGGCTGAATGGTTAGGGAACTGGTCGGCGGAGCACAGGCAATGTGGGTTCAAATCCCAGGAGCTGGGACTAATTTTTGCAAGACATCCAAAAGGCAAACAGGGGCAGTTCCTCTCCATCCCCCCTCTTGGGGCTCAAACTTTACAACTCCATGCCCTATGAAACGAGCAACTGGAGAAGGATCTGTCCATATGCCTACAGCTGCACTTCCTGCCTTTCGTGGTCCCTCCCTTGGGCTACTAGTCAAACGAATGTTTCCCTTCATGGATGATTCGTGACCTTTTGTCCCAGGATGGGTGCATGCGCTTGCTGGGAGCCTCTTGCCCAGGGAGCTATATGGCTGCTGTACTGTATGGGATTCTCTTTATGTGTTGTGTTCCAGAACTGTGGGTTTGAGCATAAGGGGATTTGAACCCCCTGCCTGCAGGGGTACCCAGATCTGAGCCACTGGGTCAGATGGGTTGGAGGTGCTTGGCAGTGTTCTGCATTTTATGTGGCAGGGGTATGTGCCCAATGTTGTGAAGTTGTTGGCTTTTCCTATGTGTGGGTGTCAGTCCCCATTTGGTGGGCTTTGGGAGTGTTTCCAGGGACATTGGGCACGTGTCCCATTTTTACACTGTTTTCCCCTCCCAGGTGGAGCTCACATAAGCTATAATGGCCATTCTGCTGCATAGCAGTGACTCTTCTCCTCCTTGGTGTTATTGGGGGTATAGGGTTTCTTTGCCCAACACTTAGTAGCAAAACCTACCCATAGCAACTCCAGAGAAATGAATAAGTTTATCTTCACCAATCATGACTTCTTCAATCAGCTTGCAGCTTCCCAGATTTACTAATTCTGGATGATCAAAAGTTGAAGCAATTTCCCCACCTGAGAATGCAAGATCACATTATCCTTTTTGTAGCATGAAATGTTTTAGTACTTTTCTAAGTAGAAGCTTAAAACTGAAGTCACCAAATTGCAAGATGCACTGCTATGAAGCAAAGTATGAGCAGATGTATTTTTCATACGTAAGTTTCTAGCTCTCATCATTTCAATGACGGGTTTTACAAAGAAACTACTATGCTACTGCTATGCTACCTTTTACTTTATAATTTAAATTGTCATTCTCGTCTATCTTTGTGTTATAAATATTAGAAACATTCTGGTAGCCCTTTTTGGCTGTGATAGTACTTGTCCATTCCTTCATCCAATGATTCCTTATCATCCAGATTCAAAATGGGCATATGTAGATTCATGAGCCGTTATGAAAATTCCTGTCGTTTTTATAAGCTTGAAAAACAAGCAGGAAAAATCTGGGTACAATGTAATTTTCCTGACTAGCTATGGAAGAAAATAGAGAAGCATGTTGTTAAAAATAAAGTGTAATATAGCTCAAATCCAGAGAACCCTTTGTACAAATACAAGTCACTTCAGCAGATATAGGAGATGGGGAATCACTGATTCCTGCCACCCCCAGTGGCAGGCTCCTATGTGACACGAGTCTCTTCCAGAGGTTTCCCCAATCCTCAGGAGTTGAATTTTGGAGGGATGCAAGTAACTGCAGGAAGAAGAAAGAGGCAGAAAAACTCTGCCTGTGATTATTTGGATCCCTAGACCATTCAAGATTAAAGGGCGCACAATACCTCGAATGCAGTTTGGAGAGCCTGTTTTGCTCTAGCTATTAGACACCTGAATGTGTGACATTTTCATGTTTACATACCTTAAAGTTATTTAGGGCACAATTCTATGCATGTTTAGACAGAAAAAAGTCCTATAACTCCAAGTGTGCCCAGAATGAAGTTGTAGGACTTTTTTCTGTCTGAACACACAAAGGATTGTGTCCTTATTCCACTTTCTCTATCCTAGTTTCTCAACTTAAACTGAAAATGACTGCAAACGCAAAGCTGAGATTTAACTCCAATTCTAGAATAAATTATTTTTCATTGTACCTGTGACAAGAGCCAGACGTTCAACTCCAGCAAAATCTGCATGTTCAATTGCCATGACACCAGCAGCAGCAAACATCTGTTCTGGGTAGTTATAGATCAGTTGCCTATAACAAAAATGTGTTCATAATAATGTAGCACAAAACGTGGCTTTAAAATTATTATGCCTTAACAAAAACCTCCTAATGTGTACAAAGGTACAACAGTTCCTCATATTCAGAGTGCTGTGGATTTGACAAACATGGAAGGAGAACCCCTACAAGATCAGCAAGAGGATCAAATGGCATATATGAATTCAGAGCAAGGACACATTTTACCATATACTGGTTAAAATACTAGATCTTTCTAAAATTGTTTTCCATCTTTCTGCTGCTCATCCTCTTCTAGTCATGTGTTCTAGCTTTTCCCCCCATGTAGCCCCATCCAAACATTCACATTATTGTACCTTAAGGCAGATAGTATGAGGAGCAGTATGATGCTTAATGTGGTAAGTTTATAAAAAGTAAGTAACTATCCCCTCTTTGAAAGCATTATTTATAAAGTCATTTTGACTTCACAATTGCTAAAGTACTGCCAGCTGCAACAGAGAGCTGGTATTTGGTACACAAATATGGTATTTACTACTGACTACCAAAACCTCTGAAAATGGAACATTTTACATTGGTCCCTCAAAACTTGGGATAAAATCCATTTATTTATTAAGAGATTTCTAGGCTGACTTTTAGGATCATGCCCTCACAAGGTGACTTCAAATCTTTAAAACACATTACATAGTTGAAACCAAAACTTCAAAATATTACAGAACATAAAACACCATAAAGCAGTAGAGTCTGACGATAAATAATCAACAATACCAGCATAACTTTAAAAATAATTAAACTATTTCCAGCCAATTTAAAACAGCATGCAGTCTTCCACATGATCGCAGTCCAACACAGTACAAGAAATAAAAAACCAAACGCAGGAGAGCATCCTAATCAGGACAAACAAGGGGGGAGAAGCAGGTTCTCAGGATGCTAAAAGACTTTAATTCAAAGCCCAACGCATTTCAGCCTGTATTGTTTTTTAAGGCCTTCTTCAGGGGGTTGGTAAGAGAAGTCTGCAGAAATAATCCTAACGAGATGATAGTCTCTTACGATAATTACTGGCGACTGGGCTTATGATAATTACTGGCGCCAGTAATTATCGTAAGAGACTATCATCTTGTTAGGAGTATTTCTGAAGACATCTCTTATCAACCCCCTGAAGCAGGCGTTAAAAAACAACTCAGGCCGAAACGCGTTGGTATTTTAGCATCCTGATAACACAGTACAAGCCAAGCTCTTCGACACACTTGAACCATAAAAACAGCTTTGTTGGAACAGACCAAGGGTCCAGCTAGTCTGTCACCCTGTTTTCCATAAGAACACAAGCAGGGCATGAGGACAATGGCCCTCTCCTACTGCTCAGCAGCTAGTATTCAGATGCAGATTGATGCTGAAGGTTCCCTATTGCCACCTGATTAGTAACTATTGCGATTATGCCCCAGTTTTGGACTGAGGAATAAGTATTTCCACTGCTGGCAAGAACATGCAGAACATAAACTGCCTTTACAGTAGCTCAATACAATTAAGTAAGAAAAATAGGTGGAGGTCTTGGACAAGTGTGACAATTCAGTTTTCTAAAGGATACTTTAGTAAATTACAAGTTTCAATATCATGTAGAAAAGAAGTTAGTAGAGAAACTGAAGTACATAAAAGCAAACATTCTATAGCAGGATGCATACCTGTTGATAAAACAGTTTATCCCATGCTTCAGAATACGCTCAACCTTCTCCTTCATTTTCTCTTTTTCAGCTTGTTCTATTTCTGCTACCTTCGCTGTGGAATCAACTCTTACACGGGAGCCAAATATCTAAATCAAATCATAAAGACTGCAACATTCACTAAAAATGCTCATTGCTTTGATAACATTAAGAGATTTTAAAATCCATGTTAGTGTAATGCCTTTATCAAGCCAACCAAACGATCACAAAAATATGCAAGATTTTGAAATGTCCAGGTCTCTTCATTAGGCAAGATGTTACAAAAAGCACCGGGGGGGGGGGGGGGGGGGGTAGATAAAGAGAGAAAAACCTGACTTTATATTGAAGTCAGTTGATAAAAAATATTTTTTAATTTTTTCTCTTCCCACCAAACCTGCTTTTTGAAACATCCTGCCCAATTAAAAAAATCTGTGGACCTTAAAAGTTTGGTCACTTTTTGTGATCAAATATCCACTGATATGGATTTTGGAATTTTGCTTATTGCCAACATAGCTACCTTTGCTTTTGGTACTAAGGGAGTTGCATAAAAAAATCACTTACCTTAATTTTATCAGTATCCATGCCAGTATTTGCAATAAGTATCTTTGCATTCTCAATTCTTTTTGGCTGGTTGACTCCAATTTTTTTATCCAGCAGAAAACCTGCATTGAAAAAGAAAAACCAGACTTGGTTAAAACAATTAAGCATATTATATGGTATAGAGAGCTAATAGTTTAAGAAGTTGTAAAATAAAATTTCTATTTTATTGTTAATTTGGATGATAGAACATATAAGGTCTTAATAAAGCGTAAGCAATATATGTGTCAGAGTCAGGAAGCAAAGATGTTCCTATCATATCATATGCACCCCCTGAAAGACTGCTCTTAAGGGTTGGGAACACCCTTCAGAATGGCATGGGATGGGCTGCAGCAGGAGGTGGTAAATTAGAAGAATTTAGAGAGACCACTTTGTGTGAATGGACACGTCTACTAATGCAAGGCATCTCTGGATCCAATCCATTGTCTGTACTTAAGAAATCACAACTTCAAGAATACACAATTTGAGAGTAACTTGCAGAATTATTCAAAAACTGACATAGAGTGCCCAATCAAAATTATACACTGATGAACCAGTGAGCACAAAAACAGTAAACACTCACCAAAAAATAGAAAATGTAAGCTAGCCCTGCACCACAAAATTAAGACACCAAGTGCAAGTAAACACCAACTGGAATAATTATGTATGGACCCGTGTCTTCCTTTCATGTTGGAAGAGACGGAACCTCACTTCACCCTAACACAATTTCTACTCAGTAATACCATTCATGCAGTGAACACGTGAGTGATGCAGGAAATATGCCAGGGTTGGTGTATGTTTCCATGGAAAGACTGGAAATCAGAGCATCACACATATATTTGAACACAGTATTTCGCACGTGTAGTAGAGAACACAGTCCATCTTCCGTGCAGTGAAGGATGTGTGTGCAAGCATACTGTAGTGCTACACAACAAACGTGTGAACCAGTCCCATTTAAGGCATTGGCCTTGCTAACAAGCAAATTTTTCCAACACCATGGACCTTTTTTTTGCACAAAATCTAGGGTTTAGGTTCAACTCGGCTGGCATGGATTTTCAGCTAGTGACAATTATCACACGCCTCAGCCTGCCAAATGTTCCCTAGTAAGGACGTAAGAAGAGCCGTGCTGGATCAGACCAAAGATTTAGTAGGTCCAGCATTCTGTCCCCAAAGTGGCCAACCAGATGCCTATGGATAGCGCACAAGCAGACTGTGGGCGCACTAGCACTCAGCCAATCATTTCCCCCAGCAACTAGTGTTGATAGGCATACTGGACTATTCATCATGACCAGTACACAGCCTAATCCTCTATGTCTGTGTGGGGCACAAAATGAATTAAAAGCTGCATGAATCAAAGAAGGGCAGCAGGCTTGAACCTAACATTGACCCTGTTTGAAGACGACAAAAGGTCTTCATTGACATATTTGATGAGTCAACGAAGACTGAAGAACTGTTCCTTTTAATCTGATACTCAGTCATATAAATGGCAAGAACAGGAGGAGTGGCATTCTCTCCAAGCTGACTTAAATAATAAAGCATATTTTATGAATTTGAAGCAAGCATGTTAGCTGCTTCCTGCCAGCTCAAATATTCATAGGAATCGATGTCTAATCCTGCAAACTGGGTATAATTAAGCACATACTTCTCTTCCATCATATGGATCCATTAACCTGCATATGGTAGACCAGACTGAAGCAACACTTTCATAGGACCAGAAGTTATTTGGACTTCCTTAAGCTTCTTAAATGTGGATAATCTGAGGCTTCTTCAAATGCACTTTTTCTACAATACTTTATGGAGTGATATTGGATATCTTATGGTATTCAGATTTATGCCTTCAAGGGCATAAATGTGAACAAGATTGTGTCAGAATGGATCATGTGTTCAGCTTACCTCAAAGGATAGGCAATATGGTGCTCACAGGACACCCTCCTTTTTCAAAGAAAAAATTAACACATTCTTACTGACAATTGGGTTTGTTGTGCTGAAAACTGTGAGTTCAAAGGAGTTGTTTAGTGTATTGGAGTTCAAACCCCACCTCTGACTTGTAGTCAAATTTCTGGGCAGGTTACTTGTCCTTTGCCACACTGGTAGCCATTTTGTGGTGGTGCCCAAGGCAGTTTATCAAATTCCCAAATTAGCCCATGGCCTGAACAGGTTGCCTATCCTTGGCTTATGAAGAAAATCCTGTAAACCAGAACCATTCAGGAAGCGCTGCAAACATGATCAGTCCAAATACGCTTCACACCAAAGGGAGTAATGTATTAAGAGCCATATGAATTGAAAGAGAACATGCAAAACATTATGAAGGAACCTACTAGACTAAGAGAAACATGCAAATACTGTCATTGTTTCTTTTTTGTAACCAGTGTTTTCACACTTAATGACAAGCTTACTATTTTATCAACATAGCAAGCAATGTCTAGGGTTTCCTGCAGGTGCAACTTGCTCTGACATACAGTTCACTAAAATGGATACTGACAAGTAAAATGATACCTTCATCCAAGTAAGAGTTTATTAGACTTCCTCCTAGCTTCTTAATGACATGAATAGCTTCCAGATTACCAGAGCCCTTCAGCCTAAGGACAGCATCCACTGCAAGTTTTGCAAAGTGATCTTTATGATGAGTAAGCAGTTTTGAAGAGAGTGTTGTTTCTGCAATGTTCACCAAATCTTTATGAAACTTGGCTTCATTTCCACTGAAAAGCAGGAAAAGAGTGAAAACATAATCTGAATCAATACTAAAAAAAATGGTCCTGAATGTGACAAGCAGGGCTTCTGACTCTCCATGTTCCAACATCAGCCATTCATGCCAACCTGAAAAGCTACTCCCAAAATTTGGGAGAGCTCAAGCACCTTCAAATGTTGAAAACTGTAACAAATCCCAGTGACCACACACAAGCCCAAGTGCATGCTACACAATATCCATTTTTAAAGCTATACTTTTACATTAAGATGTCCAAAACTGTGGTTACTTACTGAACCAACTAGATTACGCAGTGAAACATGGAGTATTGCTCTAAAATGCTGAACTTTCCAGCATTTAAATCATGTGAATAACAAAACTTACAACAGGTTTTGCCTCTTCAATATTTCATACCAAGGTGGATAAAAATCAATTATTTTTTTTAAATTGGATTTTTTAATTTAAATTGGATTTTTTAAAATTTAAATTGGATTTTTTTTAATAAAATGCTTTTTGAGGGAAAATCTATCTAAAAATAGTTTTCTATTTAAGATACATTATAGTCCAAAGGTTATTCATCATGAAATAAGGATTAGTTTTTAATTTTGTAGCATGAAGCTGTATATTCATGCAATGTTTAAATTTTTGGTAAACGAATTCCATTAATCCATTCACAATGTCATGCTATTCCAGAGGTTTCTGTAAGATTATTGGGCAATTTTTCTATCTAGAAGATATTATCACAGATGCTTGGTTTTACAGTTCTCAAAACTGTGAATTTGTGTCTGCAGAGATCACAATCCCATTGTTCCTTTGCAAATCTATGTACACAGAATCAACCCCTTACTTCTTAAGTGCTAAGTTCCAAAAAAATCAATGAATAGATTGTTGGGAGTGAAACAGATCTGCCCAAGAAGCTAAAAATGAAAAATGTAAATATTAAGATTATACCAGCCAGAATAAGTCTTTGGGAACTCTGAGTCGTGTAAAATATGTATTAAGCTTATAGCGAGGAAGAGTGCACTTTGGGGGGGGGGGGGGGGGGGAAGTAACATTATTAAATCAAGTCTTTCTGAATAGTGATTAAAATTGTGATTAAAATCATGATTTAAATCAAATTAATTTAAATCAAATCCATCCTGTTTCATACATCCCGTTCCTTTCTTCTTCTTCTTTTCCTACCACAGTTAGCAAGTTTTCAGCTTTTGGAATACACCAAACTTTTGCAAGTCAAGACAATGTTATTCAGATGATCTCCTGGAACACTGTCCTATCCAGTTTGGAGATGCCTTATACATTAGGGACAAAAAACATCTCAAGGGGGAAGTTATTTCCTCCCATATGGACACGGCAGAACCTTTAAAAAACAGCAACTGGGGAAATAGGCATCCAAGGACTGGGAAGATGACATTTTATATCATCCCCTACCGCACCCTTTACATACACATACACACACACACGCACAGCCTTTATCAGTCACCACAGGTCTTTTTTATAGATATAGAAGTTCTTATTTTATTGTCAACCAGCTAGGAGATCTGTTGTCTGGCAGAAAATATTTTTACCTATAGGGATATATCACAGAATTTGGAATGTTTTAATCATAGAATTCTAAAAAGCATGTTGGCAGAACAGCATGGTCACGTTGCTAGTTGAAAGAAGAATAAAAACCCTTTCACAAGCACAAATAGCGTCCAACTATTATAATACTACTTGGTTCCCTTGTATAGCTGTAAACATCTATCATTTGCTATTTCATACTTGACCATAACGGTTTGAGAGACAAATGCCACTAGTTTGTGACATGTACCAACCCATGATCCACAGCAGATTTCACCAAGGCTTCTCTTGCTGCTTTTGTGGCTTCTCTCCAGCCTGAAATAATGGTTTGAGGGTGGATCTTTCTTGCAATCAATAATTCTGCCTCCTATTAATAAGAAAATGTGTAGTTAATTTTAGTTCAAGTATCAAATTAAACTGGTTCTTCAGCAAGCACATGCTGCTATTGATCAATTTTGTCAAGACACATTCTAGTTGCTACAATGTCATTATGGCTGAAATTGGACTCCTGCTTACTTGTTACATATTTAGAATTGCCCTTGGAGATTACCTGGAAGGTTCTGTAGCTTATTTCATGTATACCTCGTATTCACATGTTTTTCAACACAACACAGAAGTCTCTTTAATTCAGTGGTATCATTTTTACATTTGTCTCAAGTAACACCACCAAATTGTAAACTGCCATGGGAGGAAAGAAAACTATGGATTATATCCAGCCCTAATCATGCTTACAACAGACCCATTGAAATCAATGGGACAAGTTAGTCAGGTCTAACTTAAGTTCCATCAATTTCAATGGGTTTGCCCTATGCATGACTAAACCTGGATCCAATGCTATGGATTTTTTTACAATAAAAATAAAATCTCTAAAAGCTCAAAGAGTAAATAAGCTGTTTTAAAAGATTAATGACTTGATCTCAATTTATTCAGATACTAAGTTGGCATACTTCAAAACATCAAGTATGTCAATTCAGCATCTCAATATATGCTGTGAAAATAAGTACTTAGGCTGTGATAAGTACTTAGGCTGTGACATGCTAAATAAAAACAACAATGTATTACCCTTAGCAATTCAGCTGCTAGAACTGTTACTGAAGTGGTTCCATCACCAACTTCATCATCTTGAACCTTGGACATATCTGTAAAGAGAATGTTACCATATCTTTATTACTGAAATATCAGATATTCTGTTGAAGATGGGGGCCAACAGAGACATTAGAAATTGAACTTTGACTTCCTTGTCTGGTACACAGCAGTATTACTGAATCTTCAAGTGCCCAGGATACGGATACGTCCTTACCAGTTCCCCCACAGACGATGACTTAGTAAAAGCAGAATTATGTAAAACTTACATTGCATATAATTTTGGTTGCCTTAGTGGAGCTAGCATGGTGCAGCACTCCAATTGGGGAGGCTATAGGTAACAGAGCATTTGTCCCTAGAAGCAGAGAATCTATAATAGTCTTCTACATCACTAAATATAATAACATGCCAATAATGTATTTAATCAAACATACCAACCAAAACCTTGGCTGCAGGGTTGTCAACTCCAATAGCTTTTAAGATCGTTGCCCCATCATTAGTTACTGTCACCGTGCCTTCTCTTCCAGTACTCAGAAGAATCTTGTCCTGAAGATCCACATTTGGTGATATTAAATACTGAGCCCAAAGTGACAACAGTAACAAAACCGATATCTATTTCAAACTTATAATTCTCTTACCATGCCTTTAGGCCCCAAAGTGCTCTTAACTAGGTCTCCAATAGCAATAGCCCCAACAAAGGATGACTGTAATGAAAGAAAAATTATAAACATAACTGCAACCAGAATTAGTTCAAGCTTTCATTCACGAAGAATGAAATAAATGTATGCCCAGCTATATTTCGAGACTTCAGTTTCATCAATGAATATTAAACTTACCAAACGAGCTGTCTCTGCTCTCTCTTCATCGGCGCCAGCCTTGAAAATGTTCACAGGTGCTAGTGACATGGACGCCTGAAATGGTAAGTCAGGATGACATTTACCTTATAGCAAAACCTTAACTTTTAAGGCCCTTTACAAAGTAACATGTATGTGCTTTATTTATATGTGTTTTACAACATAATTATTACATTAACTTTATGGTATCTTACTTTTTGATTTAGAGATATACTTTTAGATACCAGTTAAACTTTTTATATTATATTAGCGCCCAGTGTCTGAAAGAACAATGCAGTCTCAACCTGTTCTCACCCGTACCCTTATTCGTGCTTAAAAGAACAATATTCTATAATCCACTCATTATAGCAATTAAATTATTTCAGTCATTCATGTGGCATGTATGTAAATTATAACCAGGCTCTCTTTGTTTTGCTGAGGGAATTACTACATGAAGAGAGCAATCCTATGATCCCTGGGCCAGTGTTCCAGTGACCATAGTTTGTAAAATCCTTTCCCAGGCTGACCCTAGAAGTGTGAGATCTGCCCTCCCTCCCCACTCACAATCAATAGGATTGCACTCCTACTTAATCATATGAGCGGAGTTAAATATTTATTTGTGTGTTGTTGTTTTTTTAAAAAAACTTAACTGCACTGCTTCCCGTTTTGAAAATCCAAAAGTGTTTTGCAACAACTTCTAAAACAATACACTATTATAAAAGCACAGCAACACAACACACAAGGTTTTAACAATTGTCGAAAGCACGATTGTCAGTGCCTGATGTATTGCAGAGGGGAAATCATTCCAAAGATTTATGTAGAAGATATAATTCTATGCATCTGAGAGTATCCCTGGTGGTAGAAGAGACTGACACTTTTTTCAGTCTCGTAATCTTACTGCTACGTTAGATAAGGAGGAAAGGGAGGAAAAGCAAAGATGGAATAGGCGAAGCATGAAAATAGATAGGGAATCATGGAAACAGATTTTCCAGTTCCCAGACAAGCTGATTGCACAGGCTGACCTACGAATGAAATCTCGACAGTCCCAGCCCTCAGCCTTATAACCTAAAAATGCAGGCCACAAAAGGGAAAGCCACGAACGTTGCGAAGAGCTGCAGCTGCCTTTGTGTCCCTGGTGCCAAGTACATGCGAAGGCTCGGCCTTTTCACATCAATGGTACTGCAAACAGGGAGCCTCCACACACAATATTTTCATTTTATCTATTTAAGGACCACCTCTCGGGATACAAATCCGTAAGGATCATCATACCCTTTTCCCTCAGAGAACAGGAGGGAGGGGCCGGGAGGGAGAGAGCCCCAAATCACACGGGCATCTAAGGAAAAACGGTCTTGCTATGGAGGGAGCAGGGATTGTGGGCCTCAACACCCCTGGCAGTATCGCGGCCTCGCCAGAGGGGGACCGGCTCCCTCTCCCGTCGCTCCGCTTCGAGCAATTCTGGAATCTTCGATCCGCCCGCTCGCCCGCCCCGGCCTGAGGGCTCTCCGGATGAAAGAGCGCGCCTCTCCTCCCTCCGTCTGCTGCCACCCCGGCGAAGGAGTGTGGAGGGCAGCCCAGGACTCACCATGGCGACGACGACGACGACGATCTCAAGGCCGCTGTTCGAATCTCCCCAGCCGCCTGCCTCGTGTCCAAAACCACAACCGCCGCGCGCTCGTGCTCTGATCCAACGAGCGCCGGAAATGCAGCGGCAGCTCCTCGCCCCGGAGGAGGAAGAACCGTTGACCCGGTGAATATTGCATGCCGGGAGATGTAGTTCTTCCTACCATTTCCTCTAAACACAGTCGTCAGGCTGCAGTCCTATATGCCTACTTGCCCGGGAGTAAGCCCATTGAATTTAATGGGACTTCTGAGCATACGTACGCGCCCTGCACCTGCCAGCTATACGTGTGTGTGTGGTTGGTAGGTGCAGGAATCATTGAGTATATACTCAAGTCTCACTGAATTCAATGGGCTTACTCCCACGTAAGTAAGCATATATATGGCTGACAGGTGCAAGCGATGAAATAAAAAGGCCAACAGCTATATTTTTAAATTAAGCAAAAGCTGAAGACTAAAATGACTTCGGCCGCACCTATTGCCAGAAGCTGGGACTCCCATGCATGAATTCAAGATGAAGGCAAGTAGGAGTGAGCAGCTGCATCTTGAAAAGTGTCGAAGTCCCTGTTGCTAGAGAGAGAGTCGTTAGAGACACCTCTAATCTGGCCGACTTTATACTATTAGAATTGGTAAAAGCTTCTCATGGACTGGACTATTTCAGTGATGATGGAGGATTGCATCATGTTTGAATGCTTCTCCACAGAACTCCCCCCATGCTTTTGCCGACAATCATTTTCTGTGCATTTTTTCCTCACAAGGGAACATTCAACTACACATAAAAGTTGCATAAACAGGTCCTCTGGCCCAATTCAAACACATTTTTTTCCAGTGTAGAAGCCATTTCTGTATCGACTGATCCGACACTAAATTAATATGCAAACAAGCATCAAGATGGGGCAGGGTTATTTTCCATGCCATCATCATCCCATACTAGAGGGTAGCAGCGCTCAAATGAAATAACCATGTAATCTCTCCTACCCATGGGGTGCTTGTTATATACATTACCAGAGTAGCCAGACCAAACCATACAGAAGTAGATCTCCCAACACAAAACATATTTAGCTCTCAGACTGAACAACTGAGATGCATAAGGGAAATGAGCAGATTATGTTGAGAGTCAGATAGGAGGGCCTGGATTGTACTCCCAGGGCATTAGTTATCTATCCCTAACACACATCCTAACCCAATCTTATACATTTGGTGGCTTTCAATTAAAGAGGAGAGTTGAACTGAATTGTCAAGAGTACAGAAAACTGCCTTATATCAAGTCAGAACATTGGCTTATCTAGTTCAGTGCGGTCTACACCAGCTATATTCAACACAGTGCTCTCCAGACATTTTGGACTACAATTCCTATAATCCCTGATCATTAGCCATGACTGGAGCTGATAGGGAATTGTAGTCTTAGATTTCTAAATGGCACCATGTTGGAAAGGACTAGTTTACAATGACTGACACCGGTTCCCCAGGATTTCAGAAAGGAGACTTTCTCAGCTCTACCTGGAGATACCAGGGATAGGATCTGGAACCTTCTGTGTGCAAAGTACATGCTCTACAACTGAACTACAGCCTTTGGCCTTCAACACACTCTTCCAAACTATAACCGAAAGCCCTTTGCAATTAAGCCCAACTCAGCAAGGTGATTTGGGAATAAAATTAGAATTTTCTTAGGGCAGAAGGCCCTGTCCTTGCTGTGTCATTCTGTAAATTCCATGTTCATTTTTTATTACTACAAAAGGTTGAACCAAACTCACACAGGTCCTTGAGGTCCATCACCTTTGATATCTAGGCCACAACAGCCAATCAATGTGATGTATATGTAAAAATAAGTAATGGTTTTAGTTGACTTGAATTTACGGAAAATACCACCACCCCAAACAAACACCCCCCCCCCCCCCATATATCCAAGAAGCAGTGAGCACTCTTACATAGTAAAAATCAATATTTTATTGCCATGCTACAATTCTTATGAAGCTGGCACTGGTAAGGGGGACAATGTTGTCAATATTACATAATATATTTTAAAATGGACATCATCTGTAAGCTCAATGAAAAAACAAGCTAACATTAAATGGTAGTATATGGATGTTGAAAACAAAATATACTATGAGTCATATAAATTGCAAGTTTCTCTGAAAAGGAAGCCTGGAAGATTTGAAAAGAACCACAATGGGGAAGGGGGAGGATTTAAAACAGTTTGCGAACCTTTTTTCAGGAGCATTTTGGCAACTCTTTTAGATCTTTTTTTAATATAAAATAAAACTCTAGAAAGCTACTTTTATACAAAGTTGCTATATTGATGCCTTTATGTAGGAAAACATTTTTTTTATAATGCAAAATTAGGACATACAACTTTACAGTATTTTACAATGTAATGACAAAAGTAACATACAAATACAGTTTTGGCTTTTATAGAAATGTATAGTTATGCATTTAAGAAATGCATTTGTGGCACACTGGTGATTATAGGACTATTATTGTCTGTTTTCATGCTTAGGTCAGTCGTACCGTAACTTCTGAAACATTGTTTGGCTTCTTTAACCGCACAGTGGTTCCGAAGACATAGCTGTAAGTAATGCTACAATGGAATGAAATGTTATGCCTAAAAGAAAGAAAACAAGAAAGGCACCATACTTGCTGGTTGGGACACGCCATATTGTGGTATACCATACAAACACTATTTCCTTTTACAAAATGGAAGCATTTCCTATACATTCAGTAGCAATCAATGTCTTACAAACAAGACAGCCTGCATTCAAGGTTTGGCAAATATCAGGGAAATACAGAATTAGTACCATATATGTATTTTATATAATATTATATATATATTTTATATATATATATATATATATATATATATATTGCATTGGGAATTAACAAGTTCAGGTTGCTGACATCTGTTGCTAAACAAAAAGCAAAGTATAGAAATTCCTGAGTGAAGGGCCTTCTCTATTTTTAATATTATTTGTTTCACACATACAAAATACCTCCAAAATCAATGTATTAAAGAAAACAAAATCCGGACAGTAAAAACTCAGTTCTAAACACAAATAGGAGTAAAACTCTTCAGTTATTGTTCATATAATTTGATAGTGCTATGTTTTCAAATCATTTGTGAAGATATTGACAGCCATATCATTCTGTTTGATGCAAACACATCATGCTCTCTGCAAATTAAATTTAAACATATAAGATATATATGAGAACACTTCAGTAATTCTTCCTTGCAAGGAGGAGCTGGGGAGCAGGTAAAATCTTGGGGCAAATGAATATTTCCTATACCTTTACACACTGTTTTCACTGCAAACCAAAATTTAGGGACAGAGGAAAACGGCAGTACCAATTTTAATTTGAGGCTACTTTCAATCCTTTGTGGTAGGGCACACATTAGAGAAGTCAAAATTGCTCCAACATGCCTCAAGGTGTGCATGTGTGTGTAATATATATAAATTGGAATAGCATCTATGTACTCCACAGTCTTTAGCTACAGAACCTTTTGTGGTAAGTTTCAAATGGACAGTTCATTAAGAAAGAAGCCTTCTCATGGCAGGCCCTTTTACACAAAGGAACACTGCCTCATGCCAAGAGAACTCATTCATGAGAGCTATAGAGTTCATATTTATACACGAAGGTAAAGTTTAATGGATATAGCAGGAAACATGTACTTTATCAAATATAAAATTCAGCAACCTTAAAAGTACTTTAAATGCCCTTTGTAAATATATTGTTAAAGGTTTTTGTTTTAAATCAACATTTCATAGACTATAGTCATCTTTGCAGATATTAAATTTCATCCACTTTCTTTCACACAAGATATACATTAATCTGGAGTAAACAGTGGGTTGAATCACAAGAATTTTAAGATGAAGGAAGCTTGGAAGAGGAATTTTCCATCCCCTCTCCCCACCCCCGTGTCCTCCAAATGTCAAGGGCCTTTCTGGAGGTTGTGGATGGCTGTAGGGGAGAGACAAATTGTGGAGGTCCACTCACACATGATACTTCTGCCAACAACCTTTTGCATTCCATCCCATTCCAGAGGTTTTCAGAGGGTACAGGGGGAGAAGCCCTTTTCCTTGAGCTTCCTTCCAGTTGTGGTTTTCAGGATCCAACTCAAGATTACATAGTAATCTAACAAAACACTTGAAAAACATCTTGGCCATAACTCAAAGCAATTAATTATGAAGACCTTTAATTTCTGTGGTCAAAGTGATTCCATTTATTAAATTTGATAGGTTAACCCTGGTATGCATTATCCAAAAGAAGTGTTTTAGGACTACAGAAAAATGTAAGCTGAAATTATACTTTTTTTGGCATATACACCTTAAAACAAACAGTCCTTTTAAATATTGTGGGGGAGCATGAATGTGCGTGTGTGCATGTATGCATGTACATGCACAGAGTTGGAATGTGAAATGGGGTGATTAGGTGCAAAGGAAGATAGTGTTTTATGCAACTAGTAAAGGTGTAGGAACGCTCTTGTTAGTCTCCGGTCACACTGGAGTTGAGAGAACTAACATTAAATATAGTAATTGAAGATTCTGCTGTTACTATGCAAATACTGTCAGATGTAAGTGCACGGTTGTTCACAAAGAAAGTAAAAGCCTAGCAAATGGTAACATGTATGAAAAATGATTATTGGCTAGCTCCACTGATGGAAAGAGAGCAGTATAATCTCAAAATGTTTGTTCAGGCAATATTACCAATTCTAGGTGTCCAAATATAATGTAGGGTTACATAATTTGCCTTTATTACAATATTTTTTATAGAAATAAAGTTTGTGTTTTTGGATTTAAATGGCTAGGCATCTGCTTGGTAAAATTACAAGGGATAAACTTTCTAGAAATTGGGGAAAAAGGATTTACATAACTATATGAATCCAAAAATGAGAGTCTAAATCCATAACAAAATTCACAAATTAATCACTGTAAAGTGAGATCACATGCAATACTGCTTAGGTCTATTCTACTGTCAGTTTGCTTACCATCAAATAATGTCAAATCCTTCTGTACTTTTAGTTACTGGAAAGTGACCCTCAATACAGTGGAAGAAACAGCACCATGACAAATGAAATCCCAGGCCAAACGTTTATATCTTATTTGTGTAATAAATGAACTTTGTATAACCTGTGAGCTATTACACTGAGCCTGTTCAAATGACACACTAAGCCATGGTTAGACCGTTAACTCTTTTGCAGCAAATGGTTAGTGAGCGTGTTTAAACCATGGTAATGCAGCCACCATGGTTAGGAATGGTTCACACAACACTCTAAGCCAGAATGTTTAGCTCAAAATGCTCAACCACTGTGATTTAGCATGTCTTCTGAACAGGGTCACTGTATATGCACCAATACTCATGATTTCACATTTCACCTTCCTTTTCTGGCCCAGAAATAAATCTTGGCAAACTTCCTGTACACAATTTCTCCTTCCAGAATTTATGCAATCGTACCCACAGACTTTCTGGCTTCAGCACACTACAGAAAAAATCAGTATGTTTTATGTAAGCTTAAAATATGGGGGTGAGGGGAGAGAACATAAGAACAGGCTTACAAGGTAACCTTGCGATGAAAAAATACGAAATTGACTTCTGAAATCACACAGTACCCAAGTTCTGTCAGGATCATACAGTACCCAAACTCTCTGCTTTTATTAGAACTAGAAGCCTTATTAATTTTGCCTGTTACTGAATGGATACAATAGTGCAAGCCTTGTTTAAAAAAGAATTTTAAAAACTAATAGTAAAAAAGGAGTAGGACAGTGGCCACAAAGAGGAAAAAACGTAATATTCAATCTGCACCTATCTTGCAAAACGGTTGTACCATGTGGTTTTGTGCAAACAACCCAGAAAATCTGAGCACCACCACAGAGCACCTGTGACACATTGACTACAATTTACCCAACACTGATACCACTCCCACTTATCATCTGCACTAGACCTGACCACTTTTGCCAAGCTTTTAGCATAAATAAATCAGCACAACTTGACTGAGAATCACAAAAATTACAAAAAGGTGGCAATATTGTCCTCTTATCTCACATTTGGTAGAACATTATTCAACTGAGTTCATCAAGCTGATCATTTCCATAGCCTAGGGTGACCAGATAAAATCCAGGTCAGGGCTCATATAACTTTAACAGTTGTAGAGAAAAGGGAATTTCAGCCAGTGTCATTTGTATGCAATTAGTTCCTGGTGAAATTCCCTCTTCATCACAACTGTTAAAGTTGCAGGGGCCCTGCCTTCTTTTGTATATGGTCACTCTAGTATAGTGTCAGCACCTTTAACTTTTGTGATGAAGAGGGAATTTCACCAGGAACTAATTGCATACAAATGACACTGGCTGAAATTCCCTTTTCTCTACCACTGTTAAAGTTACAGGAGCCCTGACCTGGATTTTATCTGGTCAGCCTACCATAGCCTGTCCTGTATAGGTGATAGATGCTCAGTGTGTCTGCAAGACTACTGCACAAGCACAAAGGGTGGTATTTGGCACAAAAATATAGTAACCTAGGAATCCATTCTAGCTCTTTTTCCCTTTAAAAAGCCAGTTTGGTAGCAGAAATAAAAGCTTGGAAATATGTGACCATTGTCTGGTGAAATCTCAAATCAGAGTGGGTCAGAAGGCCTTCTTGTGATCTAGAAACACAGTTTCAGTGCCTGACACAGCTCTTTGTTCCTGACACCTGCATCCACAAACCTAATTATCCTCAAATTTGCCTACTTAGCCCTTCCTTTCTATTCTGCTTCTATTTGCTAAAATACAATTCTCTTAGGGAACATGGATCTTAGAAGGATAACATGCAAAAAAAATAGATTTATATGCGAATTTGATTGGCATAAGATAATTTAGTTTATGTAGACATATACATACAGCTCCAGAGGATGAAAAATCCAAAAACAGAGCTGATTTATGATTTTATAGAGATAACTGAAGATAGAATAGCATTGCACATAACCATTAGTGGATAAGTCCGGAGAAACTTTATTTTTGCAAGTATGGCAAGCTATCATATCTTGTCTTGTACCACTCACTACAAATACAATTGAACTTTAAAGACTTCAAAAATGAGGTGACATTTGCATATATATCTTCTGCAATATTGAAATGGCAGGGTAATTTTACACCTATGGTTAAAACACGAGGGGACCAGAGAAAAGTATCTTGCATTTTTTACGGTATGTTCCTATATAGAAATATGAATCAATATTATAACTGATGGGGTACTGAAACTTTTTGCAGGATATCATGGAGGAAATTTCACCATTATGCTAGTTATTTCCCCAAAAGGTATATGTTCAGTGCTCTCCTGCTAAGCACATTGCAAGTCCAATGCAAGTATTAATACTGATGACAAAAGTAAAAGGAGCTCCAAATCTGCAAATGTTGATGAGTCTCCACTAAAGTGCATATCTTGTCATTTGATAGCAGCCATTAGACACACTTGTCTGTCCCAATGAAGAGACAGACATGAAACCATAGAAGCTACTTGTGACAGAAAACGAGAAAGGGAAGAACTACTCTAATTACTTCCCAACATACATGCAAGTAGGTGGTGTTCAGGTACGTAAGACACAAAGGAAGGTTGTTGGGGTGGGGGGTGGGGTGCGAAATCCAGACAACTGATCAAATCAAGATTTTGACAAGAAATGAAGCTCTGGTCACATCCTCTTTATTACACTGTACACTTTGCAATGTACAATGTACACTGTTTTCCTCAAGCAAGGTTCTGGAGTTTATCAGCATGGAATACTGCCAGTCAGGATGTAGTTTGCTGCAGTAAATTGTATAGGAGGAGGTGCTTCCATATTATTTTGATATATTCTTTTTATAGTTGCTTTTATAGTGTCAGTACTAACCAACCTTCTCAAAAAATACCCAAATCAGTACCTTTAAAATTTCCAAGGAAAAAGTATAATTGAATAGAAAAGCAGCTTTGTGAGGGTGTTCTTCACATCAGAACTCAAAACAAGGATATATATAGATATATATAGATAGATAGATATTCGCTGGTATCAGAGCTAGTATGCCTCTGAATGCCAGTTGTTGGGGAACATGAGTGAGAGGCTGCTATTAAGTTCTTGTCCTGCCACTTTGGGTTAAGAACACTGGAATAGATAAGTGTTCTTATGCTTAATGGATTTGGGGGTGAGGGACTGGGCTCAACTATTGCTGGAAGACGTTTAGCTTTTTAATAGCTTTTTCTCAAATCTTTTGCATAGTTCTTCTGTTCAATATTGAGGGGCATGTATGTAGAGATGTGAAATCTCAGAGAGAGAAAATCGAACCACACATTTTTTCTCCTAAGGAATAAACATTTTACATTTTTTCTACTGAAAATATGGAAGGGATTTCTTTAGGGAGGGGGGAGGCAAACCACACTTCCGCATTTTTTTTTCATTTAGAAAGTGGGGGGAACACTTTTAAAAGCAGAGTTTTAAAATAATATTGCTATACAACGAACTTACATTGTTACTAATGATAGCATTGCTATTGTGTTTGGATTACTAGTTAAACCACACTCAGATTTGATGCTGCAAAAGTACTTTCAAAAGTAGAATACAGAACATATGCAGGAATTTGGTCCTTTTCTAAAGCTCATCAAGCAGAAGTTCAGAATCTGAAGTTATGGATCCATTAGACCCTGATAATAGAAAGATGTGCATTATGGTTGTATTTGCAATTATACATTTACTGAGATTATGTGGGATATAATTAAAATAAATATGGATTTGGGTTAACTAATTTTCTCAACAGTTACTATGAACACTTGGGCCTTCTCCTAGAAGCAAGTCCCACTGAATTCAACTGTACTTATTCCCAATTAAGTGTGCATAGGACTGTAAACCAAACATAACATATTATTACAAAGTTTAACTGAACATCCAAATATATCACAACTCCTTAATTACATCACAGGAATGTTCATTTTCAGAGCTTCTCTCTAAAAGAGGGGTACATAAGTTGTGGCCTCCCAAGGGTGCCCTGACTTCACCTGTCACTGCTGAATTCCCTACCCCACAGGCCCTCGTAAAGATCACTCTTTCCCCAGTAGAAAGCGCAGTCAGTACAAAGATCGCTCAGGGAAGGGGGTGAAAAGAAGGCTCCCTGCTCCTTCCTCCAGTGATCCTGATACAAAGCATCTTTCCCCACTGCTGCTAGCAGCAAGAAAAGAGCTATCTATGTGTATATCAGGATTGCTGTTGTGTGTATGTGTATGCATGTAAATGTGCATGCACATGTGACCCCCAAACCAGCATCACATGCAGCCCTCAAAGCCAAAAAGGCTGTGCACCATGCTCTTACATATGAGCACTTTTCTGCAAGATAATGCTTTGATCTATATACGATTTTAAGCCCTTAGATTTTTAAAAAGCCATTGTTTACTACAATATTGATAGTTTCAATTTTCTTTTCCCAATTGATGACAACTAAAATATATTTAGGTACCTTATGGTGCAATCCTATGCATGTCTACTCAGAAGTAAGTGTCACTGAGTTCAACTGTACTTACTCCCAGGTAAGCAGTCATAGGATAGCTGCATTAGACATGGAGATACAAAGTGCAGCACCATAACTCTGGACAGATGTATAATTGTTTGAATAAAGATATTTATACTTTTAAATTCCATAAATATACCAAACAGTACCATTGCAGGCTAAGTTATACTCTATACATTTCATATTCTTAAAGTAGTTAGGTTTGATAAGAAACTAAACAGATATTTTAATTTTCCCCATTATTTGTTTTGTTCCCCTTTTTCTGCTTTTCATGTCTTCAAAATGTATAGAAATTTTTAAATCTCCACAGTCATCACACCAGCTTATAACAGCTATTACGCTCTTTACAATTGTTGGCTCTACTACTCTGTGCTGCTATGAACTGCACTGCAAGTTTCTTTATCGTGAATCTGAGGAGCTCATGAATAGATTATCAGGTAAAATCAACAGATGCCAGATGTCCTGGGATTATTCAGCAGTAGTTAAACTATCAAACACTGATTAAAGGTCTATGTTCATATATCCATAGATATTACTTTCAGAGATTCCCTACACATTCAGTAGCTACTCCGTTTCTAAGACTCACTGTAACAGCAAACAAAGTTAAGATGGAACACACTGATATCAATGTCAGCACAATATCACAATAAAAGTACATTATGGCAGCATGCTTGGTATCTTAGGCAGATATTTTAATGTAGATGCTAAGAATTGGGATCTTGGTCTCATAGAACCCGAGAACCTTATTACTTATGGAACTAAATTACTGACTAGAATTGGTAAACCATACAATGTAAGAAACCCAGCTTTCTGATTACTACATTGGCCTGCAGCTGTTTTCTTCTGGAATAAGCCAAACATACAAGCTCATGTCTCAACCTGTCCCTCTTAAGGTGCCACAGCACTTTTTGTCCTCAAACATATATAATGCATCTTTCCATTTGTGCAAGTAAAGAAGGAGGCCTTTCTGATAAGTGACAATATTACTAATGGGCCTCCAAAATGCTTTTTCAATGGCAATATGGAAATTGATCAAGATGGAACATACAAATACACTGAACAAAGACTATGTACAAAATTAACAGTTTGCAACGTAAAGATTGTGTAAGAGAGGTGATGAAACAAATGAAAGGCAAGGAATGGAAAATACATTTTATAGAACTAAAAGGTAAAAAGACCCCACCACAGATAAAATGTAGATGTGAATTACATGACAAATGTCTAATGTATAGGCATCTGTACAATTGTACAGAGAGACATGAAGCTGCCACTTGGAAATCAGCTGATTTCAGACTCTGATGAAAAGACAACACTGATGTGACCTCTCACATGGCAACAGTGACAAGTCAAGCCTGAAGCTCTTCTCTCAAGATGGTCTGAAAAAACAAATGTAACATATAGGCTGGAATCCAAAGATCCCTGTGCACTAGTGGATAGTGCTTCTGCATGTGCAAGGGAGAGTTTTTTCCCCTTCTGGCTGCATCCCTCACACTATGCAGAACACTGTTCCAGAGGATCCAAGATCAGTTTTGGGAGAGGGATAGGTCACAGGGGACCCAGTATATACCTAGAATCCTATCTTTTATGTCCTTGCCAAACCATTTATAGCCCTTTAGCCATACAGAACCATACTAACTCCTTTAATTTCAGCTATCCCAACGTGCCAAAAGGTACAAATTTATCCAGTATATATCCGTTCCCTGCTAAGTGATGCCTTCTTTATATTAGTCACAGTTACTTTCAATTTGATAAGAGCAAAAACAAATCCTAGAATTACTGTACAGCTTATTCTGAAATGCAAATGGATCTGACAACAGAGCTTGTTTTTTTCATTAATAACTGCTGGGTGTATGGTTGGTGGTTTTAAAGTGCATCTGGTCATTAGTTCATGGACTGTTTTAAAAATGAAACCAAGTGCTAAATGACACTCTAATATAAGTTTATGAAGCTACCAATTTCCATCAGTTTTTCTCCCTCCCAAGCCAGCCATTCTTAAAATTTGAAATTTACTAATTGGTTATTAATAGACTTGCGCTCTTCATGGGAAGCTTGTCCTATTTGGGTTTTTTGGAGAATGAGAGTTGCCTGTCAGTCCTCTCCCATCAACTAAGCACCGGTTTATCTGCCAGAAAGTCATTCCGTCCACATGTGCTAGGCAAAGGAATTTATACCACGTTTTGATTCAATTCAGACTGACCAGAATCTCTCTCATTTATACTACATGAAGCCATAAATTCAACTAGAATATGTGAACCTACAGACATGCACTATGAGAGATTATACTGATCTGTGAGTAATCCAAGTCTCAGGAGGCATAAAAGTCTCATAATGCTTCAACTGACTTTAGGCATGTGGCCAGTCTGTCAAAACTGGCATGTTACTACAACTTTCAGTCAATAAAATAGGCACTATAAAATGATGGAAATGCCATCCAAAGGCTGTGACTATAACTGTAAAATGATGGTGTTATTAATCATCTATCTTAAATTCCCTTTAAAGAAGCACATGAAGTATTCAGAAAAATCTATGAATATATGAAAGGTGTTAACATTTAAAGATCAAAACAGAGCACTCATTCATTATTTTTTTAAAACTTCACAAAGGTGCAACTAATGCTTTCCAGGCTCACATAGGCAGGTCAGTACTGTTATGTCTAGTTTTTCTAGAAGTACCGTCGTCTCGTGGCAGTGCTTTCTGCAAGCTTGACATAGCAGCTGTTCTTTCAATGTCTATCACAGCATACAGCTCTGTGCGCCTGGTTGGAGTCTGTGGAAGTGGAGTGGTAGGAGTTTTTGGAGTCTGAGGGTTGTCAGAGTCACTGCCACCTTCCAAATCAACCTGTATATAATTGAGCTGCCTGTGTTCTGAACTTGGTCGCCTAATATCAAAATTAAAGACTGTTGGGGTACAGTCCCGACGTCTTGCATATTCTACTTTGTGAGCACTTGATGGCACTGTTACGTTCTCTGTATTGACATAGTTATGCATGGGATCTAGATTATTGTGATAGCCATTCAGAGAAGGTGTCTTTGGTCCTAAACTGTCATCCTCATCTTTACTTAGCTTGTGAGCTTCCCAAACTGGAGGCAAAGATGGCAGATTCTCATAATTTAGCAATGCAGTTCTCCTCTGAGCTGAATTGTTGATATTCTGGGTATCAGAGGTACTAGATGATATCAGACGACCTCTCCTGAGCCCTGGGGCACTAGGGATAGACAATCTATTTACATTTTCATATGCTAGCTTGTTACCAGAGGAACTCTCTCTGCGTTCATCACTGTCATCCCCAGTGTCCCATTCATTGTTATTACTCCCACTAGCTTGAGTACTGCTACCACTAGTTTCAGTGCTGTTCCCGCTAGCTTGA
Source organism: Anniella stebbinsi (assembly GCA_029215795.1). Classification (NCBI taxonomy): domain Eukaryota; kingdom Metazoa; phylum Chordata; class Lepidosauria; order Squamata; family Anniellidae; genus Anniella; species Anniella stebbinsi. Next base: position 57,510,954 of record JARDYH010000003.1, read on the forward strand.
GTACTGTTCCCACTCGATTCCAGTTTTTCTTTTTCCATTAGCTGTCTCTGAACAGGCGTTGGGCCCAAAACAAATTTAACTCCTTCAGGATCCAGTACAATCTGGGCATCTCTCTCATCGGAACAGGTTTCATCTTCTCTCGCCTTGCTTGTTTCTGTATTGGAAATCTTTTGTTCAAGAGGTGTACGCACACTTGGCCTGTTTTTTCTTTCCTCCTGTACACCAGTTGTGTTCACATAGGTATGAACCTGCAAACAACAGAGTAAAATGTCAACAGCAGTAGCACATGGTTACCTTACACTTTGCTATATTCCCTTTTTGTACATTACCACATATTTGACATGTCCTGGTACATGGTACCATGAAGACATATTCAAACAAGAAAATAGCTTTAGAGCACTTCCATCATGGAAAACGAGTGTTAACCATTTCAATATAATTTTATAGAATCATGACAATTATGACTGAGTACAAGAGAATCAGATTAGAATATGAATATTATAAAATAAAATTCAAACAAACTTACTTGCTCCTCTGTTACAAGCAGGGGATGTGTTGACTCTTCACCTACTGAAGGAAGACGTGTACTTCCTACAGAAGGGTGCCTGCTGGAGGGATGTGATGAAGCATCTCCATAGGAGGGATATCTTGGATACCCATTAGGTAAACTCTGCCCACTCAACCCAGGTGCTGATTAAAAAGAAAATCCAGTTATCTTGTTGGTATTAAATGTTCGCCTTTTATTTGGAAAACATTATAGACGTGTATATCAGCATAGTAATAATACATTTAGAGCAGCTGCATTTATTTGGTGTCCAAAGTCATTTAAATAGAACACAAGTGTAGCAGAAAGTAGTCTAACATTTTAAACAAGGAAAAATTAAAGACTGAAGTCCAAAAACCTTGATGGGGTGGGGGGGGAGAATAATCTGACATCGTGAGATCCTGGGGGAAAGAATTAACTCCCCTGTTTGCCAGGAAACACAACCTGCTTTTTTCTTGTGTGGACTATGATCTACTTCCCATGTGTACAATGATTTATTTCTACTAAATGGTTGAGAGGGGGGAGGGCGATTTGCAAGCTTTTTGATCAGCAATTCTCAAATTTTAAAAATCATTCCGTGGTGAGGATTCCCTGCCTACCACCACCTTGTCTTTTTAGCCACATCTGATTCATTGTTAATTTTCTGATCAAGGATTTCACTCTAATTGTACAGTATTCAAATTCACTGGTGCAGCAGATGATTATGAAAGAATGTGAAGTTCTGAGCCAAATATCTTTTCAGATGACTTTGTACTTCAAAAATACAGTACTAGCAAACAGGGCTGGTATACACATAACACTCCCAGACACTTTAAAACAGGGTCAAAGGATTAGCAGCAGGCTACAGGAACATATCCTCCCTCCCTCCAGTGAAAATCCAAAAACAACCTTCAACATGGTTAAGGCTTACATTGGAACAGGCTTGACTATGCACAATGCTAAGCAGGCTTCAGCGTTAAAAGAGTTTTGAAATCTGCTTCAAAGACTGCTTTCAAGTCCTGGTTAACAGTAAATTCAGTATATCACTGACTGTTTCAGTTAAGAACACAAGAAGAGCCATGCTGGTTCAGACCGAAGGGTCCATCTAGTCTGGCATTCTGTTCACACAGGCCAAAAAATTTGCCTACCAGAAACCCACAAGCAGGACATGAGTGCAACAGCATCCTCCCACCCATGTTCCCCAGCAACTGGGTAGTGACAACATGATGCTTAATCACGGTTAAGGGAGAATTTGCAGCAGAAAGGATTACTGTACTACCCAAGATGTTGGTATATAAGATAAAATGTCAAGGCACCTCCCAAAGTCTCCCTTTTACTCCATCCCTTTTGCCTTTGGCCCTGGCCTCTTTGCCCCTGCCACTACCCCTGGGCTGAAAGAGGTTCCCCACCCCTGCCTACATTTTAGACAGTCAACTATCAACTAGACTGCATGGGCATTTGGTTTACATGCCATACTGTTCTGCCTCTTGAAAGTTCTGGGCACTTAGCCTTTAAAGAAATGAACGTGCCGTATGTCTTTACATGCGTATAAAGGAAAGCCAAACAAACCCCAATTTTCGCAGGTCCTCTCCTAACCATGTATAAATTCTATAGTGCATAAAGCAGCGGGCAGTCTTCTCCAATATAGCATAAAGCCTCCATTTAATTGTAAAGAGATTTTTGTTGTTGCAACAATTAGAATGCATGTTTGTTTGGGAATTAAGTTCATTTTTTTTATCTTGGATCAACAATTGGGTGCTGATGAGCTTTTGTCATTCCCAGCTTTGTGTACCAAATATGACTTGCCTGCTATGGCTGAATGGCAATACTTGCAACTGCAAAATTTGTTAGAGTCTTAAGTCTGGCCCACCGCCTTTATAGCTTCAGAGTCTCCTTTGTTATTGGAAACACTTACTGAGGCCAACTGTCATATCAACCACAATCTATGTTTATAAATACTTATTATTGGTGAATAAAACTGATACACAGGATCTTAAGCGGAAATGGAATACGGATATGAACTGCCCTATTTCGTACTCCCTGGAAGTTAACACATGGTCAGCACAAATGAATTCTCCACCTTCTTTTGACGGTTAAAAAGCTGATATCATGGCACTGGAAGAATAAACACTCATCTCCTATAATGCAATGGATTAAAGACCTAGCAACGCTTTCAACATTTGAACATGTAGTATATGGATGGATATTTGATCTGCTTTTGTTGAAGTTTATGTATAATTCTAAAAAAGTTGCATTTTCATAGATAGAGATAGATAGATAGATAGATAGATAGATAGATAGATAGATAGGCCTACATTTCATATGCATGCACTGAAATTGATATATTCAAATCTATCTAGCTACATTTCCCCCTCTTTATTTTGTTGAAATTTTACAATAAAAAAATAGTTTTTTAAAATTTCACATCAACATTCAGGAAAAATGAACTTACTGGTAGGTGTACGGGGTGTTCTTGGAACTTCCACCTCTGTTTGATGTGGATTCCTTTCTACTACTGGCTCTTCTACCACATTTATACTATTATTCTGCATGATTTCTTGCAACATATTAAAGAGTTCTTCTGCACGGGCACACTTGAATGCAAATATTCCTACAATAACACACCACTTGTTAGATACCCTTTTAATAGAAAACATGGGCATTCATTAACAAATGTTGGTAAGTCCATTTAAGTGTATACCTGTTAATAAAAGAGGTCCATCAAATTTAATTACAGTAAAGCATTTTAAACACGTTTTTAATCCCTGAATATCACACTTTTAGGCAAAAGATGAAGTGAATAAAAATATAGGAATCCAAGAGAGAAAAATGTGTATGCACTTCAAGAAATAAAACCATCTTGGTAAGCAGTAGTCTTTTGTGAGAGTAGTTTTGCTGCAGCAAAGGTATTTCAGGTTTCCTGGTCAATTAGTGTAACAAAATCAATGTAAAATTCTTGCACAAAATGGTAAAAAGGATTTGACATGGGGTACAAAGTCCAGGTTCATGTCAAGGATAAGGGATGAAGGACTGTAAGACAGACTTGGGTGAAATAGACAAATCCAATTTGGTTTTGGACTCAAGGATAGACACAAAAACAAAGCAGACAATACCATGGATTTCCCTGTAGTATTGTTCCACTTTGCCTTTCAACAGCAGAGGGAGCCCAACTTACCATCATCAGCAAAGACAGAACCAGTGCAGTTGCAGCTTTGGATCTTCCATTGAAAGCATTAAGTTAAAGTTGACATTCTTGTTAACAAGTGTGTGTTTTTCCTATTGCTGAGATTTAGCTTATCTAACATATTAAAACTATTATATGCTACTCTATTTCAGCCAATGCAATTAAGTGTGGTAACAAATTGTGAAATCTGAAGATTCTAGTCTATTGGCTATATGACATCCAAACTTTACTGAGAATGGGGGTGGAGGTGTTAACCATGAACTAAACTGATTGGGAAGGTGCTCAGTTTTCCTAAAGCAAGTCTTCCAATCCACCTGCTTCAAGAAACACAGAGTCTTGAAATCCACGCGGTCTGTGGGCAACTTTGGGGGCTCCAGGGGCCAATTTCAAACCCCTGGAATGACCTGGGGCTGTACTGCTACCCTCACACACTTCCTCTCCACTACCCACACATATATACACCCAGGGCCGTGCAGAGGGGGGGCAGTTGGCCCGGGGCCCACGATTTTGAGGGGGCACTCCGACAAGGAGGTCCCCCCTAGCTTATGCTATTGCTTCCGTAGCGTAAGCAGCCCATCAAGAAGCAAGGAGCCAATCTTGCGGAAACAGCACAGAAGCCGTCCGTCGTGAATATCACGGTCAGACTACAAGATCCAGAGGGCAATGCCGCATGTGGGGCGGGGATATATGTGCCTTGAGGTGTTGTAGAACAGGTTTAATATGAAGGTGTTATGTAGAACGGACATGTTGGTGGGCATGCCCCCTTGGGGCGGCCATGTTGTCCTCCTTTTTTGAAATGGGGGGGGGGCACATACTTCCCATCTGGCCTGGGCGTATTACCAGGTCTGCCCGGCCCTGTATACACCTTCCCCCACCTAACACCCCAGTAGCTTGGATCATGATAATTGGGAAGAAGGAAAGTTCTAAGCCTCCTCCTCCTCCTCCTCCTCCTCCTCCTCCCAGTGACTATGATCCAACTCACTTGGGATTGTGGGGGTAAATGAGGATAAATCTCCTCCCACACCCATTTCACAGCAGAATCTGGCTCCTGCCAGCCCACCAAACAGCTGATTGGTGGGCTGGTAGGAGCCTGGTTTTGCTGCTACACAGGATGCACAATGAAGATGATCCTAGGGGCCCTGTGCAGCAGACATAGCAGCCTGTGGGGGGTGGGGGTGGAATTTGAATGGCAGGGCACCCAGGCAGCCTCCGGTGGGCCACATGTTGCCTATCCCTGGTTTACAGAATAACAGTTTAAAATATACTGTAGTATTTGGTAGATGTCCTTCTTTTTCTTAGGGAGGCCTGGTTTGCATTTTAAGAATTATGAGTCTAACTGATATGACCTTTTGAAATGTTCTCGGAGTTCACCAGCTGGAGATGACATTGTGCAGCTGTAGCCTATAATAATTGGGTAGCTTAAACATACACTATTTGGCAAACACTTGAATATTAAACTATTTCCATTGAAATGTTCTCTTTATGATAGCTATTAAATCTAGCAATACTTAATAAAACACACAAACAGAAACCTCTCACACAAGCAGGAAAACACTGTTGCTTATACAATAGGCTGGAGATAAAGAGGATAGTTTTTGGAAGTTACACAAGACAAGCCATATAAAACATACTTCATTTCTGCTACATTTCATCATACCATAAAAAAGTAATCTGAAATGCTGGTAAGTAGCTGCCTCCAAATACATGTCCTTGCTTTCAAATACTAATGGATAGCTAGGTTCCTAAAATAATGGTTAAAAAATTCCCTTCGTGTGACTATTCTGTGATATAATTTAGTTTTTAAAAACCAATAAAAATGATACTGCACTTTTAAGGATATAAATGTGTTTATAGTTTATATTACTTATCCACACAAGAGTAATGTCAGAGAGGTTAGAGCTGTGACATGATTTATGCAAGGCCATGACTTGAATTTTATGACTCAACCAAATCCATAAACAAGGCATGAATGCAATTGCTTTCCCAGCTATTTGATCCCAGCAACTGGGATTCTAAAGCACATTGCCTCTTGATGTGGAGGCTCCAATTAAGTATCATAGCTAATAGGCAATGACAGACTTATCCTCCAAGAAGTCATCTAATCCCATCTTAAAGTCAGCTAAAGCCAGAGACCACCACATTTTCTAACAGTGAATTTCACAAATTAATTATGCGTTTTGTGAAGAAGCTTTTTCTGAATCTATTGCAAAAATTCTATCATTGTAAAAAAAGGAAAGAGAAAAAGTTCTCTATCCATTTCCTTCCCACCACCATGAAAAATTTTATAACCTTTGATCATTTCCCCACTTAGTGGTCTTTTTTCTCAATTAAAAAGCCACAAATGTTTTAGCCATTTCCGATAGAGAAGGTGCTCTAATCTTTTGGTCTTGTTGATGCTCATTTTCTGCACTTTTCTAGTTCTATGGTATCATTTTTAAGATAAAGCAAACAGAACTCGACAGAGATTCCCAAATATGGCCACACCATAGATTTATGTAAACAATTTAAGACACTAGCCAGATTGGAACATGCCTCTTTCCCTGCCACTGCATTGATAGTGTAACAACTTACACTGACTCTTCTTTGCCAGTTTGTTGCCTATTCATCCACCTTAAAGATATGATTTTGATGCTTGTTGCGGTCTGTTTGGATTTTCACAACGTTCAATTATTTGATGTCACCTGCTATTTTGGTTCTTCACCTTGACTTCAGATAATTTATAATCAAGCTAAAATAGCAATGGTCCCAATTAAGATCTTGGGGGACCCCATCACTTACATCCATTGTGAGAACTGTCCACTTATTCCCACCCTCTGTCCTGTATTCTTTAATCTAGGGGTAAGCAACCTGGTGCCCTCCCAAATGTTTTAGACTACAACTCCCATAGACTTGAGCCAGTGAGGTAAGTGGTCAAAGTCACCAGTCCAGAAGATGACCTACTTGTTATTCCATGACTGGTTAGTTTATTCAATAGCCTTCGGAGAAGGGTTTTTATCAAAAGCTTTTTGGAAGTCCAAGTATATAACGTTTACTGGATTATCTACATGTTTATTGACACACTTGAAAGAATTCTAAAAGTCTAGCAAGGCAGTACTCCCTTTTGCTGAAGCTATGCTAATTCTTCCTCAGTCAGACTTTTTGCTCTATGTGTTTAATAAGTCTAGCTTTAAAAATTCTTTCCACATTTCCTGGGATGGAAGTTAGCCTAATAAGACTGTAATTTCCTTGGATCCCCTTAAAAATGTGTTACATTGGCTTCATTCGACTCCTCCAGCAAGGAGATCTGTTTTAGTGACTAGGTGCTGTTTTTTTGTTAGAAGATAATTTCACATTTGATCTCTTTAAGAACTTTTGAGGTACACTATTTATACCTAATGGCTTGTTCATTTTTGTCAATTCTTCATCTCTCATCACTTTTATTTGATTGAATTCTTCAGTTCCCACTCCCACCAACCCAAAATCTGATTCAAGTATGGATTTCTTCCCAACATCTTACATAGTGAACGATGAAAACTATCCATTTGCCTACTCTATAGTCTCTATCCTCCTTCAGTTGTCCTGAGAGTCTAACTACCTCCCTCTGTGTTAATATTTCTTTATTGTAAGCAGTCTTGGAAATCTGTTATCAGGCAGAAATACAGGCTATACATATTTTAACTAATAAATACTTACTACCAATCTTACTGCTGCAATTTATTCAGTAAAACACTGATTTTTCTCTGACATGCTAAAATAAATGCATGTAATTGTAATCCAGCGTTGCTCAAAATAGTGAAATCAGTTTCCTGTGCCCAAAGGGGCTTTAGACTTGTCTTTCCTATAACAGCAGCCTTCCAGACTGCTGTTATACAGGGCTAGTGCGAATCCTTTGTGCAATCCCAAGTGGCTCTGCTTTATACCCTTTCTGACATGATAAAAGTAATGCATATAATTGTAATCCAGCATTCCACCATCTCCTGAAATATGAACTAGTTAGAGGTCTTACTAGCATTCACTGATGGAAGTATCAGATGAGGATGTGCCAGTTTCAGCTTCTTATTTGGTGATCTGAATAAATACATATTTTGATTTGCAGGAGATAGGAAGTACCAAACTGAATTTTATTAAGATGCAGGTTTCCTGTTTTAACTGAGACCAGCTAATGATGCTTGAAACTACTGCTGGTCCAGTGATTAATGCATCTAGCTATTCTAGGTCTTCTGTGGACTAACATGGAACGCACACCCTAACCTTGCATCTTAATTTAACTTAATCGGTTTATGAAATAAGAGGCTACTATACATACCTGGTCCAGTTTGACATCTTCGACCACTTTCAAATGAGAAGAGATTGGAATCGTATCCGTAACGGCGCAGACAGAGGTAATGCCATTTGACAGAGTCCCGTTTACGGGTATACAAGATTAGTTCTGTGTCTGTAAGTTCCATTATACCAGAACCCAATTCATTACCATCATCATCCACATTAATAACCTATAAAACAATTTTTTAGAAAATCAAAAGTTATTGCTTTCAAGGCAAGCAGCAGCAGAACTATTTACAATTCATACCAAATTTAACTGGGCAAACGTATTATACAAAAACTCTATATTAATAAATAAATAAATTTGGCATGGGCTTCCAGGGACAATGCAGAGTTCAAATGTATTTTATTTTATCTCTAGAGTGATATCAGGGGTGTGCAGGCCACACATACCTCCCACCTCCCCTAAGACATTTCAGACTGGGTACTAGTATTTTCTCCCAATTATGTGGTGATTAATTATATCATTCTCATAATGCTATGGGAAGAGAAAAATCCAGACTGTCTCTGTAGTAATCATGGAGCAGTCCTACAATATTTGTTACACAAATACTTTGGATTAGTTTTATTTCAAGTTTATATCAAACTTGAAAACTAAGTGAATTAAAAACAACAACTCTACATCAACCTTTACAATTTTTGTACCTTTCTTGCTATCCCAAAATAAGAAGTTCACACCTAAAATGACAAAACCCCACATAGATTTTTACCTTGAATTTGTTTCGATGGTTATCGGGGACTGTTTCTTTATCTGGACAGCTACAACAGCTACCCATGACTTCTTTAGAACACCATGTGATTGCTAAAGAAAAAAAAATTGTAACAGAAAGATGAAAACAATGCATATAAATGGCATACAAATTGCCTATTGTTCCATAGAATGAAAGAATATTGACAGACTTGGCACAATTACATACAAATGTGGAGAGATAGAATGTAAGCATGCATGATAGAAAGTTATAGTACTTCATTTAAAAACAGTTAGCATAACTAATAAGTAATATTAGGGAAACTAAATGACTGAAAAATTCATAACCATCACAAAGTTTCAGAACTACTGTGTTACAGTAATGGAACAACAACCTCAAAGTATAAATCAACCTTCCCCAACATAGCACCCTCCAGATATATATATAATTCTCCATGGCCACTGGCTGGGAATTATGGGAGCTATAGTACAAGACATCAGGAGGAAGTTGTTTATTCGTTTAAAACTATAAAATTAGTGGACATGCTGAACCCCAGAAAAGAGCCAAAAGTAACTGAAATAATGAGCAATAGGTATGTCTCGCCCTAAACACACATTGTGATGAAGGAAGCCATTAGGCAGTAATAGTTTTGACTGGGGGAATCCTTTTTAATGTATTTAAAAAACTGAAAAGCCAGCTTGAATATTAAAAATACTCAAAGCAGCGTACAAACCATAATAAAAGGCAGCAAAATAATAAAGATCTTTTAAAACTCTATACCTTAAAAACGTAAAAGCAGAAGCAATAAAATTTAAACACTTAGATTAATTTCAATATAGCAGTAGTGAGATAATAAAGTTATATAATTTCAGAATCGAGTCTCAGTAGACTTTTCTCATTCGGGGTTCAAGTCAAGAGTTGATGCCTCCGTTACTTGGGCCAAAAGGTGCTTTGTGCTACGGAGACCACAGGAGCATTTGAAGCAGGGATGTTAAATCTTTCAGCCCAATCCATCCCAACCTTCGGTCTCAAGACCCAAGTTGCCCTAGCAGCCCACCCTCTGATCTACTGGTGCTGCTTTTGAATGCCAGGTCGGTCCACAATAAAACAATCACTATCCATGACTTGATCGTGGATGAAAGGGCTGACCTGGTGTGTATTACTGAGACCTGGGTGGAGTCGATCTGTCTCAGCTCTGTCCACCTGGATACTCGGTGCAGCACCAGCCTAGATTGAAGGGCCAGGAGCGCGAGGAGTTGCCATCATCCATAAGGATCCCATCTTTCTCACAAGGAAACCCATCCGTCCCAGCACCAGTTTCGAGGCTTTGTACCTTGAACTGGGCCAAAGAGACAGAACACCACTGCCCAGCAGTCTCCCTGCCCAAGCTGGCTGGGGTGGTCTCAGAGGTGGTGTTGGAGAACCCTAGGACTGTAATTTGGGGGGACTTCAACATCCACACCAAGGCTATCATGACAGGGCCTGCTCAGGACTTCATGGCTACCATGACAAACATGGGGCTGTCTCAGTACATCGCTGGCCCGGCATATATGTCAGGACATACCCTAGACCTAGTTTTTACTGTTGGTCAGATGGGGGATGATTGGGGGGGGGGGGCTTTCAACAACCCCGTTGTCATGGACAGATCATTTCCTTCAGAAATTTGGTTTGCCAGTAGAAGATCCTCCCTGTAAGGGTGGGGGACCGACTAAGATGGTCCGCCGCCTGGAGACTTATGGAACCCAAAAGAATTCTTGGATGCTCTGGGGGATTTTCTGGCTGATAGGGCTGGCAATACAGTCGAGGCCTTGCTCTCACTATGGAAAGGTGAGATGGGAAAGGCCATCGATACAATCACTCCCAAGCTTCCACTCCAGTGCTGTGGAGCCTGTAACTCCCCTTGGTTTACAGAAGATCTACAGGCAATGAAACAGACTGGACAACGGCTAGAGTGCAGGTGGCGCAGATCTCGGAGTGAGTATGACTGAAGATCAGCAAAGACTCTTCATTGCACCTATTATGCAGCAGTGAGAATGGCAAAATATCTTACTTTGCCTCCGTTATCTCATCCTCGAAATGTCGTCCAACAGAATTATTCCGAGTGGTTAAGAGCCCCTTGGGACCAGGCTCAGGTTTCGAGAAACCAGGATTGGAACCCTCGGTCATCTGCTGCAATAAATTCGCTAGGCACTTCAAGGAAAAAGTTGCTTGTATTCGCTCAGAACTTGATGCCACAGTTATTGCAGAGCCTGGGGAGGTGTCCAGTGCCCCGTCTGGTCATTTTTCCTGGGATCAGTTCCAGTTGTTGCAGCCTGATGTGGACAAGACGCTTGAATCAGTCCGTCCCACCACATGTAAGCTTGACCCTTGCCCATCTTGACTAATATGATCTAGTAGAGGTGGATTGATTGGGTGGGTCTAGGGGGTGGTAGTGCACCCTCTCCTGAAGAGGACCTCCCTGGACCCAGAGGTATGTGAGAACTACCGCCCTATCACTAATATCCCTTTTTTGGGCAAGGTGCTTGATTGTGTGGGGGCTGAGCAGCTTCAGCCGTTCTTGGAGGAAACTGATTATCTGGACTCATTTCAGTCTGGTTTCAGGCCAGGGCACGGCACTGAAACAGCCTTGATTGCTCTGACCGACGACCTACTCCAGGTGAAAGACAGGGGGGTGCTACCCTGCTGATCTTCCTGAATCTCTCAGCGGCTTTTGATACCATTGATCATGGTATCTTACTGGATCAGCTCTGCGAGATGGGAGTAGGATGCACTGTGTTACAGTGGTTCCACTCCTACTTGCAGGGCCGATTCCAGAGACTGGTATCAGGGGGGGGGGGGGGGGTCCTGTTCCACCCCATGGCTATTAAGCTGTGGGGTGCCACAGGACTCTATTCTATCCCCCATGCTGATCAACATCTAGATGAAGCCACTGTGGGGTCATTATGGGTTTTGGGCTTGGGTGCCATCAGTATGCTGATGATACTCAGCTATATTTCTCCTTGTTGCCAGAGTCAGCTGGGGTAGTGAAGGTGCTGGACCAGTGCCTGGAGCTGTAATGGGCTGGATGAGGGCTAACAAACTGAAGATGAATCCATGTAAGACTGAAGCTTTGTGGATTGGTGGTTCTTGAGTCTTTGAATTGGGTAAGCCACCTGTTCTGGATGGGGTTGCACTTCCTCTAAATGAGCAGATGCATAGCTTGGAGCACTCCTAGATCCATCCTTATCATTGGAGGCCCAGGTGAATTCCATGGCCCAGAGTACTTGGGAGTCAGTTTCAGCTGATCCACCAGCTACAGCCTTTTCTGGACAGGGACAACCTAGCCACAGTAGTCCATGCGCTGTTAACTTCCCAATTAGACTACTGCAATGCACTCTACATGGGGCTGCCCCTGAAGTTGACTCGGAAGTTGCAGCTGGTGCAAAATGCAGAAGCTAGACTGCTCATCAGAACATCCTATAAAGACCATAAAACACCAGTCTTAAAAGAATTGCATTGGCTGCCTATGTGCTTCTGGTCGGACCTTGGTAGTTGAGGGAGCACCTCACCCTATATATGCCTGCCCGAGATTTGAGATCTGTTGGAGAAGCCCTCCTCTGTGTCTCACCAACCTGAGACATACATTATGGTGGAATGTGGGAGAGGACTTTCTCTGTTGTGGCTTCATTTCCGCACCAAGTTAAAACATAGCTTTTTATGAAAGCTTTTGAGGGCTAAATTCTCCATGGTTATACGTAGTTTTAACTGTTTTATTGCTTTTTAAAAAAAATCTACCAGTTTTAATTTGTTAATGATAATATGTTTTTACCTGTGTAAATTATTTATGTTTATATTCTGATTTTATCTGAGATCCCAGTAAAAATAGGGCGGGATATAAATGTTTTAATAAATAATAAAGAAAATAATTACATTTTGGTGAAGATCTCAGGGGCCACATTCCAGAAGTGAACAGGGCAAAAGCCAAGAAAGATGTGCAACCAAAACACCAAAAATACAAGCATATTTCAGCTTAGAGCTCTTACTGCCAGTAACTAAGTCCTTTAAAATGGAGAAAAACTCCAGAAAAACTGGGAAACCACCAAATGATTGGTGGTTGGGGGAAAAGGGGTGGGGCCAGAGACCAGGGGCATGGTCATCTGGGGAACCCCAAAGGGGGGGGTGCCAGTAAAAAAATTACTGGGAGAAATGAAACTCCAACATTTTTGGATAAGAACTACTTGTTTCTGCCAAGCTACTTCAGGGAAGAGAGCTTTATTAATGACATTTATACTATAGTTTTCCTTTGAACCCATTCAGGAAAAGATTTCAGAACCTGGTGAAGAGGAACATTTGGCCAAAAAAAATTACACTCACCTAGATTTGGCCATTAATATTCCTAGCCTCTCGAACAGCGTTCGTACTTCTGTCATACTTCAAATCGTCATGTTGCCCTTTCATGAAGACACTTGATCTAGAAATTAAAGCTTTAAAACACAAATTGTAATACACTTGAGAAACATGTTTTAAAAGAAATATAGCTCTGACAGTGAAACAGTTCAAAATGAAGGATATTTGTAGATAATAAATGTGCATACATAGAATAATATGATACTGCCCTTCTATACTATCATTCATTTGACGGTGGCCCTTGATCTACCTCTCTGAAAGCAAACAGGCATAGATTAATCAATTAATCAACAAAGGTTAATCAATGCTGGTCAGAGTCTCTCTGACCAGTCCTACATATAGAAGTTCCATTGTTCATTTGAGATTCTGAAATGTTCATCTTTTCCTCAGAAAATACACCACATGATTATTAATGTTGAAGCATGCCAACTTTTCTCAGATAGTTTTTTTTTAATACACACACACACACACACACACACACACACGTGAAAGGGATAAAAACAAATCCCTTTGACTACACTTTTTAATTTATGTCACAGTATTAAAAATACAAATGTTATATCAGGAGTAAATAACACTAGATGGAGGTGCCCTCCAGATGTTTTAGACTTGAACTCCCATAATGTCTGAACACTGTGGCCATCCTGACTGGGGTTGATGGGAGTTAGAACCCAACAACTTCTGGAAGTCACCAGATTGCCTTCTCTTGGAATACGTCTATTGCAGAAGAAGGCAGTGTGATTTCATGAAATGAAAGCTGCCTAGTAAGACAAACTTAAAGAAGAAATATTAACATTCAACAAGTCCAGTTTTTCACGGAAACAGCAGCCTTCTATGATGTAATTCTCCAAGAGTGCCAAAAATCTGTGGCGTGGTATCCAAAACGCTGTTCAGCATTTTTGTTCCTACTCAAGTACTGAGCCCACCTTGGTTTGTGCAATCTAGGATGCTTCCAGGCGGGGAGCTCCTAGTGCAACCAAACAAATGGCATTGTGCAGCTATTCTGTCTTTTCTTCCTTAACAGATTTTTTATGGTAAGAAAAAAGATGGAAGCAGTGGTGGGAAAACACAGGAGAATTACAAGTAGAAGATGATGTCATCTCAACCCCTCAAAAGTTGTTAATGTGGCAGGGCAATGTCAGAATAAAAGCCTCGTCTGGAAGCACTCCTAGGCTGTTTCTAGACAAATGCTTTGGTCAACTCTTTTCAATACCACACAAATAAAAATCAAGTAGCTCTACTGAGGTCTGTAATAAAAATAAACTCAGCACACATGGACCAAATTACTAAGATCAGAACCTCGCTCTTATTATATGGTCACTGTTATGATGAAATATCTTGCTAAAAAGCTATTTAATTATATGTATTGTATAAAACATTACATTTTCTTAAAGTTAAGAATTCATTGCCACTGGGCATTCCTTTCATCTTACAAAATTAAATTGCACTGGGAAAGCTCAATTTGTTTTCTCTAAGGTTTATGCACAGATATAATTGCTTTGTTTTTTAAACACAGCTCACACACTTGCTCTCTCAAATCTAGAGCTCAGTCTTCAAGTCCATCATATACAGAAGAACATTTTTTTGCCTTCTTTGTAACCAAAATAGAAATCCATAAAGATGGTCTATTTTCACTGCCAAACCTTTCTTAAAATAAGTAATAATTTTAATTGCTGGAGACCATACAGAATTTATAGAATATGGAAAATAGTTATCATGAATTTTAAAAGCAAATCAATTTAATCTGAGGTAACTGTTCAATAATAACACAGATTGAGCACGGTATACACTTCTTTAGTTTTATCCTATGATAAGGTGCAAATTTTGTAGGCTGATGCCTAGATAATCAGGTTCTTCACTTTGGAGAATTCCTGGATCCACTGCTGTACCCCTACAAATCAAATAAATCAGGAGGATCAATCTTCAGCTGCAACTGGTGAAAAGGCTAGGGTTATTTCTTTCAGTCAGCCTAAGCAAAGATGATGGTGAAGAACTAGCAAATTAATGAGTGGTTCAGTGAGATTTGTACAGAACAGTATTAATGTTAAAGATGGCATAGGCCTTAATCTTGAGTTGCCATTCCATGAATGGAAGGCTTCCTATTTGTGGGAGGGCTTTTGATCCACTGGAGGGGAGGCTCCTGCAGGTGTGTGTGTGAGGAGGGAGGATTCTCCATTCAGCCTATGGTGCAACCTCCCATTCTATGCTGGTGAACCCCCCTTCCCCAGGGGGAACTGGTAAAAATAGACAACCCTGTTATGGTTATCAGGAGTATTCTGTGAAAAAAGTTCCACTTATGTGATCTCAGGAACCAAGACAAATGGTGTTCCATTTCCCCCCAAAAAATATGTTTAAGGAATTAATATTCTATTTTGAACAAAACAATATGTGAATTTTAAGAATAGTAAAATTATTTGTAGAATGTTTATTTGCCCCCTCACCCTGTAAATCTGGCTTAATATTTTCCATCCAAGGGCATACAGACATGAAGTTTGCCTCTTGTTACTTTTAGCCTAAACTGTAACAGAACAGAACGCTACATTCATAAGCAGCAAATATACTGTATATACTTAACAAATATCAGCATTAAACAGATTGACACGTTTTAAATAGGGCAGCCACTACTGACAATTTCACATTTTAGATAATGTTGTGATAAGTAGTGACCACATAATTAGATCTGGTTCATAGCTCTAACCCAAGTGTGTTTAACCCATGGGTTGTTAATTCTAGGTTGTTGTGATATGCAAACCTAGCTACATTAACAAACCATGGTTTGTTGTTCGGCTGTGAACTCTGGGTTGTTTAAACTGTGGGTTGTCATTATGTGTGAACCCAGAACTGTGGGTTGTTGATGAGTTTTTTCACAGGGCTACAGAGATGGCAGGCAAGAGCAATACAAAAATCTAGCCACTCTACATGACACAATTAGTGCCACAAAGGCATTTGGAATCCTTGGTGAGAGCAGGCGAATGAGGAGGGAAACAAACAACCCAGGGATTGAGACAAGAAATCACAGTTTGTCTCAGTTAATTCCACCATACAAAGTATTTAGTCACAACTTGTCACAAACAGGCTGGCCGCTATTACTGTTTCTTATTTTTAAAATTACAGAGTAATTTTAAAATTACTCCAGACTACTAACCCATCTAACCTGAAAATAATGCTTAAATATCAGTTAATACAATATTCATCTCAACAGTGGATGCTGTGAAAGTATGGTTTTGCAAAGACTGATTATCATTCTTTTGTTACATAGTTGCTTTGTAACAGATTTATGTTTACATCCAACATATGGGTTGGCGAAAAAGACTCATTTCACAAACCAATGAAACATTTATTCACCCTATGCATTTTGCCACAAGTTCAAAATGATTCCCTTTCAAATGCTTTGAATGTTCAATATAAAATATAATATATCACCTACTGAATTCTGAGAATCTTGTTGTACATATGTACACTGCTGTTTCTTCAGACTTAACAGTGTTTTAAGGCATCAATTACGAACTGCTTGCCTTTTGGGGTCCATTTGTTTGTCCTCAAAGAGGTCTTTCCTGTATGAACTAGCTACTCCAACTTTTTACAACAGCCTTCCCCAATCTCCAGATGCTTTGGACTACAGCTCTCATCATTCCTGATTATTGGCCATGCTGGACTGTGGAAGTTGTAATGCAAAACATCTTGAGAGTACCAGGTAGGGGAAGACCGCTTTACGAGATGTTTTTCTCCACAACATCATGCCGCTCTCAACTACAGAGAAATTTACTTCACAACCTGCTTTATTTTCCAATTTAAATTTTATTTAAATTACCACCTATCACGCACAAGACAGGCTGTTCCTCCTTTGTATCCAGATAGGTTTCTCACTTTCCATGCTTAAATGGAGGAAAAGGAACAGGAATAAGTACACACCAACAGATAGCACATGCAGTGCGTTGATTTAAACTTTCTTCTCTGCACACTGAGATGGCATTCTGCATACCCACTCCGATCTAGACGGAGAGGCAGGTAAGAAATAAATCGTTATTATTATTATTATTATTATTATTATTATTATTATTATTGGTGCTGGGAAAAGCATCAATCAGCTGGGCAGGAGGGAGATGTGCATGTGGGGAGGATGGCACTCTGGGATAACTCTTTCTGTGTACTTTCTTCTCTATCCCAAATCATGCTCTAGCCAGACAGCACAATTTACCACAGGGAGGATGGCACACACTAAGGGTCATTCCCACACATCTCCTCCCCATCACAATCCCACTCCTCTCAGACCTCCAAACAGGAATTCTGCAAC
This sequence comes from Anniella stebbinsi, assembly GCA_029215795.1. Lineage (NCBI taxonomy): Eukaryota > Metazoa > Chordata > Lepidosauria > Squamata > Anniellidae > Anniella > Anniella stebbinsi. The sequence continues at coordinate 57,528,332 of JARDYH010000003.1, forward strand.
TTGGACACTGGCAGCAGTTAAGGCCTCTGGTAGCTCACTTTCAGCCTAGATCCTGGCTACTTTTTTCCAATAGAAAAAAGAAAAACTGGAGAAAAAAATCCATTTTGGATTTTTAAAAATTAACTTTTTGAATTAGTCATTAAGAAAATCAAATAATTTAGAACACAAGAATGTCCAGTAATATAAAACATCCATAGGATAAATGTACAATTCAGAAGGAAGAAGTGTTATATGTAGATGGATCCGAATAGACTTTGTCATTGTGAAAGGTAAGTCATGAAAATCCAGAAGCTGAAGGTATTCATTACCTCTATAATTACAAATTAAATGTCACAGTTTCAAATATAGCCATGAGTTCCCCAACACAGTGCTGCAAAACTAAAAAAAGAAGAGTTTTTCATGATAAACTCCAGTTGCTTTGGCTCCTAAGAAAATGAAGTAATTAGAAGCCCAACACAAGCTTCAACAGAATTGTAAGTTGCTACACACCGCCCACATAGCTCTAAGTGCTTGAGTGTGTGTGATTAGCAGAGCTGATGCATGATCACATCAAATTCCTTCCCTCAACTCACAGATCAAAAACTTGCCCTCTCAGCTACATTCTTCTTTAAACAGCCACTGTTACCCTGGTAACCCTATGCTGCTGACACAGGCAGCTGGTCCATTTAAAGCCAGCCTTAGCTGGCAACTGAAATGTTTGTTCAACCAGTTGGGAATAGATTTTCTCAATTCTCAAAGAGTTGCTGCTTTCCATTTTCAAATGCATTTATTATTATTATTATTATTATTATTATTACTACTACTATATGTATTATATAGGATTGTAACTAACTTAAAGTACTCAGCTTCTTTATACACACATATTTTTAATTTCTAGCAATTCAGAGTTTTAAAACTACTTACATCTTAAGGACATGGAAGGAGAGAAGGAAAAGCATTTTAATTAGTACATTTTATGTACACATCAGAGATCCTTTTGTCTTCCTTATAAATCTATAGTACAGACTGATGTAAATATGTTGCTATAGCTATAAACTAGTATAGCAATTAAACATGAACGGAAGCCTGCAAATTTCCTCAGAGTCCATCAGTGTTCACAAATTTCTGATAGCCAAGAATAAAAATTAGAGGTACATTTTACTCTTACAATCCAAAAAGTTTCCTTTCAGGGAATTACCTGAACTACCAATTCTCAAGGGACTCTCTGCAGGAGTCACTGTTCTGTGCCTTCCTCTGAAGACAGACAATTCTGCTACATCTTCACTAGAGAGTGACTGAACAATCCATCCTGATGAAAATACACAGAAAAATAATCTGTCCTCTGCAGAAGCTGACTAGAAGAATACAAGGTCAGAGCAATGAATCAGGCACACACACAGTGGCTGGCCTTTGTGTGGAAGTAGGAACCTTGGCCTCATAAGAAAACTGATTTATTTAATTTGTTGCAGCACACTATCTGGGACACCTAACCTTGCTCAGTAACTACTTTATGCACAAATCAAAATTATTTGACTATTGTCTGATCTGGTTACTGTTCTTTACTAGATTGATGGCGAAGTGTCAATGCCATCCCCAAATGCCTCTTCTTGACTTCAGTGTAACATATACTCAATGCAAAAAAGAGGAATGACATTTCAATTACTTTGTAAGTTACAACACACAATGCAACTTGTTTGCTCTGATTTCTATTGGAAAAGAAAATCAAATACTGGGGCCCTTTCATAACAGCAGCTTTCCTAGACAAAACCAAAGGCCTATTTGGTTCAGCATTCTTTTCCCACAATGGCCCACAAGATGCCTGTGGGAAGCCCGCAATCAGGATATGAAGGCATTCTTATTCAAGATGTGAATGAACTTAAGAGATCCTCTTGCTCTTCCTCCCTCCAAAACAGAGATAAGGTGCTCAAGAGTTGTCTAATTCTGTCTATAGATCTTTCCACTTTTTTTTTTACTGCAGCACAGGTTTTGGTCAAGTAGTTAAATGTTTTTGTCTCTAACTACTTTGTTTTATCACTGAGATAATCAAGTGTACAAGGCCACAGAGTAGGACAACACTTCAGAGCCCTGAAAACAAAGATGGCCAACTTTTTAAGCCTGAGGGGGTCTGTCCCTTAACAGGGCCAGACAAGTGTGGAGGAAGAACTTATCAGTCTAGTATCAATTAAGCACATGTATACCATTTGGAAAATAAACAAAGGAAATGAACAGAATGTTAACACCTACCAATGTAGGCATTGCTAAATCTTGAATGTGAGGTGCCTTAAAGGTACATTGGGGGGGGGGGGGATTCGCACTAAGAGAGCGATAATCTTCATGCTGGGTTTTCTTATATTTTACAATATTTGCATACTAATCTTGATTGCCAAGGCAACCAATAAGGAAAAGCAAGCAACGAATAATCTGAATTAGGCGTGACAGAAACTTGTAAATATCAGTGTTGAGTCAAGCAGGTATGATTATTATTGCAACATGAAGAAAGAAGTTGTGGCAGATTTATATTGGACCTTTTAAAATTTAAAATAATGCATAACAATCAACCAGATGTTTTCTTGTTTCCAATCCCCTAACCTTATTGCACATCACAGATGTCCTTCTCCTTCCATCCAGTCATTTGTGTCATATCCAATCAAAATCACTGCAATCAAGACTAGCATATTTTTTTTGTATGGAGAATATTCAATACACATACTGTTGAGAGAAAATACTAATTCCTGGAAGGGCAAAGGAAATGCCATTACATTCCACTGGTCATTAGTATTTTCTCTTGCAGTTGCGTGAGTGCCTTCATTCTGCATCCTGAGATGGCGTAAGACTTTGACACGTAAAGTTAAATATTTTTTTCTTTTGCTAATTTTTTTTCAAGGCAATATTTTTCCCTTAGTGACAGCTTGAACTATAACTGGATAAAGTTACCATTCCCACCCCCAAAAAGAGAACGGAGTCCTTATTTATCTGCAAGACATTTTTTGTTGCCAGACACAATCTCCAAAAGGTTAGTTCTCTTGCTCAACCAACAGGAGACAATTTTAAAGCTCCTGAAGGCTACACAAGGTAGCACACCCACCAGACAGGTAACATCTCAGTAAAACTTTGATCCAACATGGCAATAATAGATTAGCCACTGAAAATCTCCTGTTGCGGAAAACACCTTCAGCTCATTTCCCCAGTACATGAACAAAGTAATGAACAGCTGAACCTGAACTAAACATATTCCATAATAAAGTACTTTAGATTCTGAAGATCTATATTACATGTAGCCATTGAGAAGACCCCAAGCACTGTTCATCAAGTAATACACAAATACCAAGGAACTAATTTTGTCCTCATGGTTCACATAGGCAGCCATTACCATTCTGTCTGTCTGAATCTCTAATAGGAATGGGGAGGGGAGGGGAGGGGAGGGAATTAATTGATTTTCACCTTTGCTAGAAAGCCTGCCACTTCTTTGAGGAAAATTGGCATCTAAGCTCCTCTTGTGTAGCTTCAAGGAACCAGGAAGCAATGCCTAGCACCAACATTATGAAGAGACAGAATACTAGCTTGCAGCATGTTTTCACCCAACTCTCTTAATGATTAGTCTATTTAGAGGTTTCCAAAGAAAGCCACCAGATGAAACTCTTTTTCAAATTATATTCATAACAGTCCTACATAGCAAAGCATATATCAATTCATCTGAAAGGCATCAAAACAATCCTTTCATTCTATTTTAATGAGATGCAAAGTTACGATAAAAAAAAGATTAATTCTCCACAACTGAAAAGCCATCAGAGTGGAGTATACATATCCTTAAACAGAACTTCCTTGAAGTCCCTTATTACTTTAGGTGAAATCCTCACATCTCCAATCCTAAACACATGACGTTAAGACAATCTATTGGAACTAAGAGGACAAACTTCCACATAATGGCTCAATTCGGACGACACATTAACCAATGGTTGTTAAGTTAAACAACCGTCAGTGTGTTAACCTAATGTGTCGTCTGAATTCAGCCACACAACGGTTAACCAACCCACGGTTGTTTAAGTTGCAGTTTTAAACAACGGAGTTAAACAACTCGCTTGCGACTTGTTTAAAAGTTAGTCAACTGACTAACGTGTTGTCTGAATTCAGTCACTTGAGGTGCGTGGGTTAAACAACTGAAGTGAGTACGTTAACTCAAAAGACCATAGAGGAGAGCGGCAAGAGCAGCAGAAAGCGGATGGGAGCTCAGGTACGGATGAAACGGAGCGCTGGTTTCGCCGCCATAGCAACCAGGACGCCCACCTCCCCCACCAGGCAGCCGGCACGGAGCTCTAAAAGGAGCCAGCTCCTGCAAGCACTCACGCAGGGTGCCCAGTCAGCCACCCAAACGGACAGGGAAGCGCACCAGAACGGAGCCATGGCAAAGGGGGGGAGGGGGAGACAGAACGAGCAACAACCCCAGGCGCCCAGGAACAAGAGGTAGCCCCCCCCACCCCAACAGGGAGAATGACACCCCATCCAGAGTAGACCCCCACCGCAATGCCACCCCCACCCTCGCATCACCCAGAAGGACGAGAGCAGGGGAAGCAGCGTTCAGATAGCTCCCCCCCCCCATTCGCCCAACACAGCTGGACAGCCAGCGCAGGCAAAGCCTATCCCCAAGACACTAGAAATGCCTAGGCAATTGGTGCCCGTGGGCAACAGCCAGCCACCTGCGGATGTTGTGTAAAACCAACAAAGGCATGCACAACAATCCCAAGGACACGAAGAGGCCCTGGCCACCAAAGACAACAACGCCTACACACAGGGCACATTCACAGCAAGCACTAGAGCCCACCAGCACCCACCGACACACATCCACACGGGACTAGGAAAGGCAGCCCAAGGCACAGACCACCCTCACCACCGAACCACACACCCATTGGCAACATAGAGCCAGAGGAAGAGGGGCCAAGGGACGATCCGGCCGAGGACACCGGCTTACAATCCCCTGAAGAGGGGAGCAGCCAGGACCCCCAGGAAAGACGCAGAGCACTGCGCTGGTCCGAGGAGGAGATCGGCCACTTCATAGAGCTCTGGGGGAGCCCGGAAGCCAGGAGGATCATGGCCACTGCCAGGCACGATAAGCTCTACCCATGGCTAGCCGAGAAAATGCAGAAACGGGGATACGACCGCAATGGAAAGCAATGCAAGGACAAGTTCAAGGAGGTCGTCACTCACAATAAAAGGACTGGTGCCCAGCCATGCACCATGCCCTTCTACGATGAACTGTCACAGCTGCTGTTGGAATGTCACGACGTCGTCCCGGGGCACACGGCGGGCAGCGGGATCGCCACCAATGAGCTTCCGCGCATGCGTCAACGAGCACGGCTGGACCAAGGGGCGCAACGGGAAGAGGGCCCCACCGCACAGAAACAGGAGCCTCCAGCAAGGCCGGTCGACCCACGGCCAACACCCCCTGCCAAGGCTGCCCCGAAACCATCATCCACTCCTCCTGCCAAGGCAGCCCCGAGAGTATCCCCCGCTCCTCCTGCCAAGGCAGCCCCGAAACCATCTTCCGCTCCTCCTGCCAAGGTCGCCCCGAAAGCATCATCCGTACCTCCCGCTAAGAGAGCCCCGAAAGCATCCCCCGCTCCTCCTGCCAAGGCAGCCCAGAAACCATCTTCCGTACCCCCGCTAAGAGAGCCCCAAAACCATCTTCCATACCCCCTGCCAAGAAAGTTGCGAGGATAGCAGCTGAAGCATGTCCGGCCAAGGCGAGGCTGACGAGCCGGCCCACAGCATCCCAAAGTCCATCTGTGTTTGCGAGGCCGTCACCCATGCCGCCCAGGACAGCCACCACCTCAAGGAGCATCTCCCCCAGGCCAGCCTTCTCCAGCAGCAGCAGCCCCACAGCCTTCCTACGCCTCATCTGTGCGGACATGCAGGTAGAGGACCCTGCACCTACCCCCCTGGTGCCAGAGACCCAGCAGGGGGAGGAAGAGCCAGGGCCGTCCCTTACGCGGGACACTCTCGCGAAGGGGAGCATGGCTGCCACCGTAGGACGAGTGGCACGCCCAGTGCCAGCACCACGCACGCGGCTAGGGTCCTCGAAATACGCAACTATGGTGCAGGGAATACCGCACGGGATCCTGGATGTCGTGACGTAGATGGGGCCTGTGTCCCAGGAGGAACAGGACGAAATGGAGCTACTCGTGGAACAACAGGTGGGCAATGTGCTGGAGCCTGAACTGTCGCCATCCCGGCCTGCATATTGATACGCAGGCCGACGAAACGTACGTGGTGATGGAGGCGGAGGCACCGTCGGAAGTGGAGCTCGAGGCCGGGGAGGCCGTGCTGGAGCGGGAGATCGAACAGCCGGAGGACGAGCCGATGGAGGGAGGGCCCCCCCTAGAGGAGCCGCCGCGGCCACCGCACGTAGGCGAGCATGGTGAGGTCGCGGCCGAAGAAGCTCGTCCCCTGACCAACGTGCAGAGGTGTGTGCGTATGCGCAACAGGCACAGGGCAGACCGGCTGCAGGTGGCGAGGGAGTTGGTCTATGTCACGGAGACAACTGGGGAGCACATCCACGACCTGTTCACACGCATGGCAGCCGAGGAGGTGGCCAGGCACACCAAGGAGCGCGTCCTCACCGTGTGGGCCACGCACAGAGCCGCGCAAGCCGTGGAGCAGTGTGCCCAAGCCACACTGGAGGCGGGGAGGGATGTGCGTATAGGTCTGGAGCGCCATGTCACCGGCATGACCGAGGCCATGGCTGCCACCGATGCCATCATCGACCGAGGCATGCGGGAGCGCACAGCAGCCATCGACCGCCAAACCAAGGTGCTCAGGGCTTTCGCCCAATCCTTCCGTGGAGCCTACCATGGGCCACCACAGGCTGCGCCCTACATAATAATAATAATAATAATAATAATAATAATAATAATAATATAATATTTATTTATTACCCGCCTCTCCCAACGGATTGAGGTGGGGAACAGCACTAAACATAAAATACAAAACTGATTAAAAGCACATAAAACCATACATCAATTAAAACACCAATAAAACACTTTACATGGGGCCGTACGGATACATGGCGCCGCCGCCGCCGCCGCAGTACATGCCCCCACCGATGGCCGCACTATATCGGGCCCAATGGTCGGCGTCGTCAGCAGCAGGTGCCTCTGGGAAGGCAGGGGGGGCGGCCGGAGGGCAGAAGCACCGGAGCATAGGTGGCCGCCCAAAGAGGGACCGCGCCATCCCACCTGACACCGATGAAGAGGGAGAGGAGGAGAAGAGGGAGAGGAGGAGGAGCAGGAGGAGGAGCAGGAGGAGGGAGTGGAAAGGCCCACACAGGACAACATGGCCTAAGGCGAGGTCGTCCTACGAGTCCCTAGACCCATCCCCCATAGATCCATGGGGACGTGCAGTTGTATACTCTCCCGCACCCCTATACGCGATAGGACCCCTTTAGATCTGTGTCCCTCTGGCTGCCGCCTCCCTCAGCCCGGTCTAGACGCTCAAGGCTATGTCCATCAGCATCCCTATGCAACATTGTTGTACGTGCTGGATGCCTCTCGTTCCCGGCCCTATCTGTTTGCAGCCAGAACCGGTCGCGATGGCATCACCCTACAGGTCCGACGGCCACCAAGCAGGGCGCATTGTCCGACGCCGAAGTGCCCTTCGGCGCGGAGGTTGGTAAATGGGCTGTTGGGTGGAATGCTGTGGTGTTAGTGTGGCCTCCGTGTCACTGATGGCTCTCCCCCTCCCCCCCACCCCCTTCTGTTCTTGCCTCCCAGGGAAACTGCGCTCCCTCTGCCGTGCCATCCGTAGAAGGCGGAGGGCCCAAAAGGCACACTGTCTCCACGCTCTGGAGGTGGCCCTAGGAGAAATAATACGTCGCATTCAAAGTCTGGAACGAAGCGTCCGGCGCTGTCCGATCCACAGCCAGCCGTAGGGTTGTTTGGCAGCTTGGAGGCTCATGCCCATCCCCTCTAGTCGTAGCGTAGTAACGGCCCGCTCTGCCGATTCCCCATCACGCACCCCACTCCGGCCGCTTCCTCTCACTCCCCTCAGCCTTGCAGGTGCGCTTTAGCCTAAACAAATCCTCCTGCCCTCCCATTCCCACGCTAACAAAGTTGACGGTCCCATGCTCCATCTCTAGCCCCACCTCCCTCCACCCTCCTGCTCCGTCTCGCCCACTGCTCCTCCCGTCCTGCCCGCCCCCTCTCCGGCCCGCCCGGCATTTGCAAGGATGTCCCGGAGGAAGCTCACGACGGCCTGCTTGCAAGGAGCGATCCAGGCGGCCACCCAAAACCACGGCGACACCGACGAGGAGGACCTATTCCGTGCCCACCTACGCCGGCTAGGTGGAGCCATGCCCGCGAATCCAGTGTTCAGGACGGGGACCTTCCGCTGGCCGCTCGGAGCGATGGAGGCTGTGCCTTGTCTCCGGGCTACCATCCTGCCACTGGTTTGTCCCCGTGCGGCCTCCACGTTGCTCGCGGAGAAGTTGGCCGAAGGCGTGGCCGAAGAAGCCCTGCACCGCGCCCCGCCCCTCTCAACGTCGGCCAAGCTTCTTGCCGAGCGTGAGAGCGTCCGCCACTGGGTGCTCCCTCGGACAGACGCCGTGTGGAATGAGATGCAGGACTTGGAGAACTGGGACGATGAGTGCTTTCGTGGGAGCTTCCACATGTCTCGCGCAACATTCGAGGTGTTGGTGGCCAAGGTGACACCTGTCCTACAGTGGGAGTGTACAAATATGCACAGATGTATTCCAGTGTCCCGTCGCCTTGGCCTGACGCTGTACAAGCTAGTGTTCAACGTGGGCTACTTGCCCCTGTCGACCATCTTCGGAGTGGGCGTGTCTACTGCGTGCGAGATCTTCCGTGAGACGGTGAACGTGCTGAACGAGCTGTACCTGGCCGACGTCATCTGGGTGGGGGATGATAAGGAGAACATGCGTGGCTTCCATGCCCCGGGCTTCCCACGGGCGGTGGGGGCGATGGACTCGACCCACGTGCGCATCCTGGCCCCGCCCACCTATGGCGAGGAGTACTACAACCATAAGCAGTTCTACAGCATGGTTCTGCAGGAAGTTGTGGATGCCAAGGGCCGCTTCCTGGACATGTATGCGGGCATGTCTGGGCGGAGCCACGACACAGCTGTCTTCTGGAACTCCCTCCTGGCTGCCAAGCTGACATCGGGGCGCTTCCTGAAGTCTGGCCCGGCTTCTGTGTGCGGGCACGCAGTGGGTCCAACTCCTCCTAGCCGACCAGGCGTTTGCCCTGCAGCCATGGCTGATGGCCCCGAACCGCTACCCGCACACCAACATGCAGCATAAATACAACTACTATCATTGCCGTGCCCGCCTGCCCGTGGAGCGTGCCTTTGGGCATCTGAAGGAGCGCTGGCGCTCCCTGTTCAGCTTGTTGGACTTGCAGGCCGACATCATTCCGGACGTGATGGTGTGCTGCTGCATCCTGCACAACATCTGCGAGTCCCGTGGGGATGTGTTACTGCCGAGCACCCCGACCTCCCTCTGGAGGGCGAGGACGCCGACGCCATCGCTGTGGATGGGCGTGACATCGAGCCTTTGCTGGGGCCCGTGAATCCCGTTGGGGAGCGTCGCGCCCGTGCGGAGGCATCCCGGGTGCGTGAGAGCATCAGTGCCTGGATCTGGCTGCGCTACCCTGACCCCGTGTGAGCGTCGGCTGTGGGGTTCCATCTGTGGACTGGCATCTCTCCCTGGCATGCCGCCCCTCTCTGCCTTGTCCCCTTGGCACGTTTCGTGCATGGCTCCCTGGGGGTGTGGCCTCGGCCGTCCCCTCTTCACCGCTGTGCTTCCAGCCGCCTCCTGCTCCCTTTCCGGGGGCGCCTGTCCTTTCTGTGGGCTCAGCCCTGGCATACTGGTGCCCATGTGCCGTCTTGCCCATGTCTGCCTTCCCTGCTGAATAAAGTTTTCCAAACCACCCCACTCTTGCCTTCTTTCCTGTGTGTGCGAAAGATGCTCTAGGAGGGGGGTGGGGGCTAGGGGCCGTGGGTCGTCCTGGCGACTGCCAGGTCCCCCGTGTAGGGTGCGTGGTGGGAGGCTCCCTGGAACGTGGGTGCCAACGTTGGGATTGCTCTGCTGGGCGCGGGGTGCGGTGTTGTATTGGTGCTCCCGTTGCTCCTGGCAGACTCTTTGCCCGAGGCTGCTGAGTTCCGCCCACTGACTGCGGCAGCCAATGGGGTTTGGGAGGCGTGTCCTGCATCATCTAAGATGGCGGCACCCATGGATTTCGGCCGCATTGCTTGCTGGGATACCTGCTGGAGGACTGCCGGAGTTCGGTAAGCGGGGAAAATGGCGGCCGGGCTGTCAGTCAGAACTGAGTACGTTATTAACCACCAGGGTGATTAGCTTAACTTTGCATCCCCTGCTGCAGCGTGTCATCCGAATTGAGGCCGCCTTTTTAACACACCGTCAGTGGGTTAATTCCCCTCAGTTGATTAACGTGTCATCCGAATTGAGCCAATGTGCTTTAATTCCATCCTGCATAATCCTTTAGATGATCACACGAGAAAAATGTTTTGCATTCTTAGACTCAAGCCTCAGATTCTTGGTGCACTGTTCTAGCAGTTAAGCAGGGTTGAAACTATTTTAAATATATAATGTAGACTTACCGTAAGCCTCTGACAGGCTCTCCACTCCTTCCTGTCCCATTAGTTAGCAATAGTTTTGAATAGCCTTATCCTTTTTACCTCTAGCCACTAGCATAGCTGCGCACATGTAGTATCTACCTTGCAATTTCATCTCATTCAAGGGCAAGGTGATCAGGCAAAGGTGAAAAGAGGTTTTGAAGGTGTGTGTGCACAGCCTGCTGAAGAATCGGGGATCAGAGATCTATTTTTAACAACAATCATGTAGTTATTGTGTTATATATGAACATTAGAAAAGGGATCTACCTGTAGAAAACAGCTTGGTTCAAAACCCTGGCTTTGAGCATGGCAATATCTAAAGATCTAAAAGGGTAGCTTTTTCAGAATTCTCATGTTTAGTTCACAAACCTACTTAGACACCGACCTGGTTTGCATGTAACAATGGGTTAACCACTGGGTTGTTTAGCCCCTAAGCAATCCATTGGTCCAGGTGCGGGTGTCACACTCAACAAACAATGAAGGAGCCAATTGTGCGTTGTTGAGTAAAAGCAGGAGTGGCAGATATGCAGGAGGCAGCACGTGCTCTCTCTCCTGTTCCTGCACAACAACCCATAGGTTGTTCAAACCATGAGCAATCTCTACACTTGGTGGGGTAGAAAAATTGTGCACCCCCCACTACCACATGCAATTAGAGAAGCAATCTATAGCCACTATGCCCTATCAAGTTAGGGGATTGCCTGTTTGACAATGTTATTATATAGCATAAGAAAATGTAATCTCTTGTAAGGTTTGTTTTGTGGGTCAACTGTGACTTCACTGTGAGTGAATTGTAGATTGTGAGTCAATTAAGACATAGTTTTTCACAGTAAGCATATCAATTGGCATAATATGGCTGAATTCCTTCTTATCCTGGACTTGTAAGTTGCATGAATCTCAGTATACCAATTTTCTGCTTTCTCCTATACATAAAGCAAGTAACACCAAAAATCCACCTTTGTCATAGCTGGCTCAGATGGTATGCAAATCTGTGTAAAATCTCCAGCCCCAGCACAAATGAAAATTAATGTTGCATCACTTCTAATTACTTATTCACTTGCTTTCTCACTACATAACTATCTCGTCTCCTACACCCACACCTCTGCATAGAACAGGGGTCCTTCTTTGACTTAAATGTTTAAATCACTGATCATGCCAAGTGTGTGAAAGGTTAACTCTGCAACAGACATACAAGAAACAACTTGTCTTGAACAAACAGTACACGTAGGGTACATATAGTGAAGATAGTTACACACTATGTGCTTTAAACAAAAAAAGAATCTGCACGCCAAGGCAAAAAATTAACTAGATATTCCTAGGTTATGCTACTTTCACATAATTGCATTTAATTTGCTAAACACCTATTTTATGTTGTTTTTAGAGGTTTGTGGTTTGGGTTTGTTTTGGTCTGTATTGTGGATGTCTCATGCACCCACGAGAGAAGATGATGGTAAGAGCAAGAGAGATATTACTGGAAGGGAGGAATAAATAACTTTGCATGGCACCAAAGTTCACTTACCCCAGGCTTGTCACAGACAAGACTGGCAAGAGTTCAGATAACTCCATAATCGTAAGGACTAGAAGTATTTGTTGTTGCTGTATTTTAAAGATAAGATTCTCAGGACTCTGAATACACTGAAATGCAACCAACAAAGAGCTGTGCACCCACTGTGAATGTTGATCAGCAGCTTTGTCTCACCTAGGTATGCTTTCATAATAATGTAATGTATCTTTTTTGTAGGAAAGCATGACACACATAGACAAAATTATCCTCTGCAGTTCCCTTGGAAAACATGCTGTTCAAACTCTAGTGTGCCTTTTATGTAGTTTTAAAACTTTTTATTCTTGAACTAAAATTATGAATTAAAGCACAGAAACACCATACATAGCTTTAACACTGCTGAAGAAAATCAACAACACAATCCTAGGCCCATAACCTGAGATGATTGCCACTGAACACAGCAGTACTATCTTCTGAATAAACATGCATAGGACTCCACTAAAAAATAGCACAATTATGATCTGAACAAAGTCAACTTCATTTGTTGTTTCAGAGAACTGAAGAATAAAGTTATTACACTAATATGGCTCATTGAAACTGGTATATTACTATCAGATTTTTTTGGGTATATTTCCTCTGTTGTGTGTTTGTTGATTACTAGCTTATTTATAATGATGTTTTCCTGTCATTCCTCCAATGAACTCAGGACAGTGTATATAGCAATGACCCTATGAGGCAGATTAGACTGAAAGAGAGTGACTGTCCCAGAGTTGCCCAGTGAACTTCACAGCTAAGCAGGTATTTGAAACTCCTTTTATGCTGTGACCAGGTGAATAGGGTAGTCAAAATACGAAGCAGTCAAATAAGCCAAGGCTTATTTAGTAACAAAGCTACCACAGATGTTATTAAAAATAAATAACCCAAGTTGAAGACACAGCAGGAAAAAGCATAACAAGTAAATTATGTCATGAACAATAATCATTACTTTGGACTATGGCTTTTGCAGGATAAATAAGCCAACTACCACTAAACTAAGGGTTTTAAAATATCAGTTTAAAAGAACACACACATACAGAAGTTCCTTAGAGGTGCATAGAGAAATCTCTATGTTTACATGAGTGGTACAAATAAAAGGCACTCAATGATTCCAGGTTAAAATTTTTAGCCCTATGTTAACATACAACTGAGCTGCATAATAGCATCCCTTGGGTTTGGTTGTTGGTTGTGCCAAAAGCTTTTCAGGCATATTTATAGACCATCCTATTAAGGGATAGAGGCTTTGCCATGCAAATTACCTATAGTACAAGTCAAATATTTATGGAAACTGCAGCCTACACACAGAATTTCACCACTACCATAAGAATAGGGTTTGTCCAAAAAGGGCTTTTCCCCATCCTCTTTTAATCAGATTACACTTGAAATCTAGAAATGTTATTTATTTGGGTCAAGTTAAATGTAAACAGTTATACTTCGATAGAAAAAATAATTTTAAAAAACTTAAATTGATTTTTTATTTTGCAATTACCAGTGTACACATATAAAATATATACTCCTAAAATACTTATATTAAATACTAAAGACTTATTCACAATTAAAGGTCTGTTTGTTAAATTTTTGTAACATTGCAAATTATTGTAATTTAAAGTTTATTAGTTTAGTTCTCAACTGAACTGTCCTTTTCTGTGAATATTCTGTTTGAAGAAGGCAGGAGAGAATATTTTCTGTCCAGCCAGCTTCTTAATCCCTGGCCATAGTCCAAAGAACCTTTAATCTGGCTCAGAGAATTCCCTCAAATCTAATATATGGAAATCTTAATTCTTTCTCCAAATCTCTATGAATTGTACACATATATTAAAAACATCTATTTTAATGGCAGCAGCAACAACTAAGAAAAACTAGCATGCAGACTCACACTTTTCCACTTACTAGGTTCACGATAGCAAGCATGCCACTGCAACCTGACTTGATGAGCCACCTTCCTCTCTGCCTTGGAGCTTCACTGGTGGGCAGCAATCCTTGCCCATTCCCCAGCTCCAAGGGTGGGAGAAAGGTCAGGGGTTGTATGGCCACTGCATTGCTAAGGTGGTCCAAGTATCTCAGCTACACAGTGATTTAAACAGCCATTTCTGGGCCTCACTTTCTGGCACAGTTGATAAAAATTAATGATTTTTTTAAAAAAATCAATTGTTTTGATTTCAGTCGGATGTCAAAATTCTCTTAAAACAATTAATAAAAAAGATTCTAAGTCAAAGATATCTTCATGAATACTAATTATTAGGGGTGTGCATCGGATCAGATCCGATCCACAATCCGAATCCGATCCGCCCCCAAATCGGAAGAAAACGATCCGATCTGACCAACCCTCCGATCCGATCCGATGAGGTCCGATCCGGATCAGGGAAAATCGGCGGATCGGATCTTTTTTAATGGCGTTTTTCAACTTACTTTGGGCTTTTTGTTTTAAGAGGTAGGAAGTTGAAATTCGCTGACATGGGAGAGTATTCATGTCTACTCATGTGTTGAAAATTACAGAGAAATTGGCACAAGACTTTAGTGGCAAACAAAGGTTTATTATGGCGTTTTACATGGGGCTTACAGCCAAGAAAGATAAAATGCTGCATAACTTTTTTGTTTTAAGAGGTATACAGTTGAAACTCGCAGACATGGGATAGTATGTATGTCCCCTCATGTTTTGAAAATTACAGATAAATTGGTGCAATACTTTAGTGGCAAACAAAGGTTTAAACTTTATTATTTTAAACTTCCAGTAAGGGGGGGGGAGGGTGTGTGTGTGTTTGACAGCTTGATCCACCAATTGTGCTTAGACTACATGACTGAATCACCTAATCCTGTTAAGACTTTCTTCAGCCTCCAATCGCAATGCTGGAGGAGGGCTTAGTAGAAAACCCAGTTTATATTATCAGGCTTTTGCTTTTGGCTCTCTGTGGGGTGTATTGAGTTGGAGGTGGAGGAGTGTTTGTTTGGAGCTGGTGGTGAGATTTTGAATTTGGAGGTGTTTTGGAGTTTCTGGTCTCTTTTTCTTCAGCTTTCCTTGAGCTCTCTCTCTCTCTTTTTCTCTCTTGCCTTTCCTTTCTCTATTGCACGTTTGTTTGTTTGTTTGTTTGTTAGTTTGTCTGTTAGTTCAGTTTGTCTTTAAAATATCTGTAGTTTGTCTTTGGGAGTGAGTGTGTTTGTTTTTGTTTTTCTCTCTCTGAAACCCCCCCCCCCAAAAATAACAAAAAAAAATTCTATACTCTCTATCTGTGTGTGTGTGTGTGTGTGTGTGTGTGTGCTTGCTTGTGAGTGTGTGTGTGTGTGTTGCTGGGCTGTGTAGCCTGCTGCTACACAGCAAACACAAAAACTGTGGGCAAAGCACACATACTTATATAATAATAATAATAAAAATAATATAATAATGAAATGTGGCACCCAAAGGGGGGCTGCTGCTAAGGCAGCACTTGGGAGAGGCCGCTATGGGCGCGGCGCTGCTGCTGGGACCAGCAGCAGGCAGGCTTCTTCCACGCCCCCAGTTAAATTGAGGCGTCCTCCACTGGGGCAACAGAAGCAGGCAGAGGCAACTCAAAGTAGTGCCTGCAGGGCACTCTTTGAACTATCAGGTGCTGGGAGCAGCAGTGGCCGTGAAGAAGGAGGACTATCTCCAGCTCCTTCTTCGGTGGGTGAGCCTGTGAACCCGCTGATTGATCTTTTCCCAGACCTTGTGGGAGTCAGCGCGGTTCAGAGTACGAAGGAGGACTTTGATGTGGGGCAAGAGGAAGAGCAGGCAACAGCAGAGCCTCGCTCTCCAGAATCCGTCCTCTCTTCCACTCATTCCTCTGCTCCTGAGGTGACACCGCAGAGTGAAGGTGCCGGCGGGCCATCTGTGTCACCCCAGAAGTGACAGACATGCAAGGTGTGGGACCACTTTGAGTTGGGAGTGGATTCCCGCTTTGCTGTCTGTCGCCACTGCAAGATGTGAGCAGGGGAAAAATGCCAGGCCACTTCACCAACAACAACCTCAGCCGCCACATGCAGAGGCACCACCAGTCTGTTTTGCTTGGGACCGAGGCGGGCACCTCGCAGCAGACTGGTGTTAGTAAGGGCAAGCAGAAGGCTCCTGCAACTTCTGCCAGCTCTCGAGCTCCCATCCTCAAGAGTCTTCACCAGGCCACCATGGAAGAGATGGGGTGGGGGAAGTATGGAGCCACAAGGTGGCGTTTTCCAACGCCCAACCAGATCACCAACTGCATCGGTGAGATGGTGGCGTTGGATGACCAGCCATTCAGCCTCGTCGAGAACGCAGGCTTCAAGAGGCTGATGGCTCTTGTGGTTCCATACTACAAGCCGCCGTGTCGCACCACCCTGAGCAGGCATGTGGTGCCCTCCCTGTACCGGGCATGCAGGGAGTTAGTTCTGGGTCTTCTGTGCCAGGCAGAGGCACAGAAGGTGCACTTCACTTCGGACATCTGGTCCAGCGAAGGAGGAGTGCACGCTTACCTGTCCCTGACGGCTCACTGGTGGGGAGCCTCAGGGCAGGAAGCACCTAGGACTTCCGGGACTGGGAAGGAGGGCTGCCGCTGGGCCCTCCTTCATACCACAGTCATGGACCAGTCCCACACGGCGAAGGAGATTACGGAGGCCATGAACCGCATGGTGGCAGGGTGGCTGGGCGGGCACCAGCACACCCGTGGTTACACGGTCACAGACGGGGGAGCCAACATGGTGAAGGCAGTGCGCGATGGCGGATTTGAAGGCATCCGCTGCATCGGGCACATCTTCAACCTGGTCGTGAGGGATGGCCTTGGAGGCAGCAAGGCCCCTCTCCCTCACCCTATCCGTAATCTCCTAGAGAACTGCAGGAAGGTGGTCGGGCATTTCCACCACAGCGTGAAGGGCAGTCGGTTGCTGCGGGAGAAGCAGCAGGAGCTGGGACTTCCGCAGCACCAGCTAGTGCAGGATGTGGCAACACATTGGAACTCCACCTACCACATGCTCGAGCGTATGGTGGAGCAACGACGTGTTGTCCACGAGATGTTCAGGGTCGGGGACATCGGCATCCAGGCCCCACTGTCCAGGCAGCAGTGGGAGGCCATGTCCCAGCTTCTGGTTCCTCAAGCCGTTCCTTGAGGCCACCGAGACCCTGAGCAGCAGCACTGCCCTCCTCAGCCAGGTGATCCCCATGGCCAGGCATCTCCAGACACAGATGGGTGAGTTTCTGGAGGCTGGGGATCTCGTCACCGGCAGGCGCTTCCTGCCAGAGGTGCGGGAAGTCGTGACAAGGCTGAGGGAAAGCCTATCCCGCCGGGTCCAGCCTCTCTACAACGAGAGGCAGTACATGTTGGCCACCATGTGCGACCCGTGCATCAAGGATGGGTTGTGTGGGCAGACTTCCCGGGCGGGTTGGGTGGAAATGCTGGTGGCGGACGTTCGGGCAGCCCAGGAAACCAGGATTGGGCAGGAAGAGGAGGAGCCCACCGAAGCCCAGGCGCTGAGTCCACTCAACACCACCAGCAGTAGCGGCAGCAGCACCACCACACCCAGCAGAGGGACAGGCCAGGGGTTTTGGGACAAGGCCTTGCAGGCTGCGGTTGGGCATAGAGGCACCCAACCCAGCCGCCGCCAGGATGATGCTGCATCAGCAGTGCAGCGTTACCTGGCGGAGCAGATGGAGGACGGCTCCATCGAACCCCTGGCCTACTGGTCATCCCGGCGCCAGATGTGGCCTGATCTGGCGTGGGTGGCCATGGATAGAATCAGCTGCCCACCGTCCAGCGTTCCAAGCGAGCAGGTGTTTTCCATGGCGGGCGACGTGGTCACATCCCCACCGCTCTCGCTTGGACGCTGAGATGGTGGAGCAGCTGGTCTTCCTAAAGGTCAATCTGCCCCTGCTGGGATACCCCACCCTCATGCCCTCGGGGGAGTAATTGGCAGGCACCCCCCATCCATTCCACACCTTTTGGCAGGCTCTGGCAGGCCCTTGATTTTTTAATTCTTTTTTTTGGTTAATTTTATTTTCTTTAATTTACTAGCTGTGTTTACAGCTCAGTAACTCAACTCTGAACGAAGGATCCCAAAGGGATCTAGTTTCTTCTCCTAGCCTCTTATATTGAGGGGATGCACAAGCATCTCACACATTCTATGTTGTTTGACTTGAACCAATGTGCTTGCACGTGTGCCTCTGAAATTGGCCTCAGATGACTCCCTCCAGGCCATCTGTAAGGTCCCACACTTCCATGTGCGTTTCTTCTTGTAAAAGACCACGTTATAGGCTCATGAGAAGTTTGGATAAGAAGAAGGCTTATTGCCAAGGAATGCATGCACCTCTTAACGAAGGAACCGATAGGATTCCTCTTCCAGGCCCCTACATTGAGTGGATGACAAAGCATCCTACACTGTTTCTGACTGTGTCTTTTGGACCTATGTGGCAGTCTTGCAGGGCTGTCACTGTGTGTTGTGTTTTTTTTGGCTATATGATTGGTTCTATTGCTTACTTGTGCAATGTGCCAGCGCCTGCCTCTCTGCCTGCCCACCTCTGCCAGGTAGCCACCATTGTGAAGTAGCCAGATCGCATGGGCTGATCCCACGGTTCTATTGCTTACTTCTGCAGTGTGCCAGCGCCTGCCACTCTGCCCGCCCGCCTCTGCCAGGTAACCGCCATTGTGATCTTGTGCTTACTTGTGATCATTGTGCTTACTTATGCAATGTGCCAGCGCCTGCCACTCTGCCTGCCTGCCTCTGCCTGGAGGCACCCGTGCCACTTGTGACTTTGCCTGGAGGCGCCCGTGCCACTTGTGACTTTGCCTGGAGGCGCCCGTGCCACTGTGACTTTGCCTGGAGGCGCCCGTGCCACTGTGACTTTGCCTGGAGGCGCCCGTGCCACACTGTGACTTTGCCTGGAGGCACCCGACTGGAAGTGGTCCTCCGATCCACAGCGGCCGCACGACTAAGGTAAGTTTGTGCAGTCAACGCAGGGACACCTGAGAGTGTCCTGAAGTGGGGAAGTCTGAGAACTGACCTCCCAGTAAGCAAGCATGCAGCCCCGTGTGCCTACTTGGGCGTGGGCACACAGGAACGGCCAGATGCCAATCCTGGGTGGGAGAGAGCCAGTTGTTAAAGTGTTATGTGTTATCTGATCTTTTTTCCCTTCTTCTTTTGCAGAACTCAAAACTCAGCGCCACAGCGCACAGCAGACCCGGGAATCCAAACTGAACGTCTTCCCCAAGACCCAGCCATCTGCCTGAAACTGGCCCATCGATCCACGTTGCCCACACAACTGAGGTAAGGGGCAGTCTGAGAGCTTACTTCTGAGTCAGCTTCCAGCTCCTTGTGCGTGATGGTTGGGCGTGGGCACTCAGGACCTGGCAGATGCCAGTCCGGGGTGGGAGAGAGCTAGTTGTTAAAGTATTATGTTGTGAAGGTTTCACTGTATGTGAAGTAGGGTGATGATTAGGAGATAACAATAGGAGTGAATCACCCAAGGACAAAAATGGTAATTTCTCTAATGCTCCGGTAATGGCTCTCTGAGCGGTGTACAGCTCAGGATGTGTCAAGCCAGACACAAAAGGATAGCCAATCAATCTAACAAAAGGCTTGACAGAGTGATTAAGAAAAGGAGGGGCGAAGCAGGAGGATTGGGAGTCACAACCAAGGAGAAGGGTGTGGCCGGGGGATACGAGGCCTTGCCTTCTTTAGAAATCTTTATTTTTCCTTCTTCGTTTTCAGCTTATGGAATGCTGCGCCACAGTGCCCAGGAGAGACGGGAATCCAGACTGCCCACCTGCCTGTCACTGCCCGCCTGGAAGTGGCCCTCTTATCAATGATGACCGCACAACTAAGGTAAGAGGCTATCTGAGAGCTTAGCTGACCTCCCAGTAAGCAAGCATGCAGCCCCGTGTGCCTACTTGGGCATGGGCAATTGGGACTGCAACAGGAGAGTCCTGGTTGGGAGGGAGCTAGTTGTTCAAGTATCACCTGTTCTTTTTCAGCCTATGGAACTCTTTGTCACAGTGCTCAGCAGACCCGGGAATTCTAACTGAACGTCTTCCCCAAGACACGGCCGCCTGGAGGTGGCCCATCGATCCACGTCACCCACACAACTCAAGTAAGGGGCTCTCTCTACTTTGGCGTGGGCACAGAGGAACGGCCAATAGGCCAGTTCTGGGTGGGAGGAAGCCAGTTGTTAAAGTATTCTATGTCATTGATCTTTATTATTTTCCCTTCTTCTTTTTCAGCCTATGGAACTCAGCACCTCAGCGCACAGCAGACCCGGGAATCCTAACTGAACGACTTCCCCAAGACACGGCCGCCTGGAACTGGCCCATCGATCCACGTCGCCCGCACAACTGAGGTAAGGGGCTGTCAGAGAGTTGTCCTCCCAGCGAGCAGGCAGCTCCGTGTGAGTAACGGTTGGGCGTGGGCATTCAGGACTGGGTAGATGCCAGTCCAACGTGGGAGGGGGCTAGTTGTTAAAGTGTTACGTGTGTAATCCTTATTTTCCCTTCTTCTTTTTCAGCCTATGGAACTCAGCGCCACAGTGCCTGGGAGAAACGGGAATCCAGACTGCCCACCTGCCTGTCACTGCCTGCCTGGAAGTGGCCCTCTTATCAGCAACGCCCTCACGACTATGGTAAATGTTCTGTGAATGGGGGGGGGGCACCTTCAACCTAACTGAAGCGGGGCTGTCTGCCTGCTTACTTCCGAGTAAGATTGCCCATGCCCAAATAGGCACACGGGGCTGCCTGCTTACTTCCGAGTAAGCAGGCAGCCCCGTGTGCCTATTTGGGCATGGGCAATCGGGACTGGCAACGTGACAGTCCTAGGTGGGAAGGAGGTAGTGTAATCTGATACATTCCTTATTTTCCCTTCTTCTTTTGCAGACCATGGAACTCTGTGCCACAGTGCCCCGAAAAGGAGAGACTTCGCCCGTTGAATGCCTGCCTGTTGCTGCTGTGCTGCCCGCTGCCTTCCAGATCCTTCCTGCGAGGAGAGCCAGCCGCCCTCCTTGCACAAGCCATGGGACTCGCCCACCCGGTCCCCAACGTTGGACTTCGCCCATTGAATGTCTGCCTGCCTGCCTGCTGCTACTGCTGCTGTGCTGCCCGCTGCCTTCCAGATCCTTCCTGCGAGGAGAGCCAGCCGCCCTCCTTGCACAAGCCATGGGACTCGCCCACCCAGTCCCCGACGTTGAACTTCGCCCATTGAATGCCTGCCTGTCTGCTGTTGCTGATGTCTGCCACATCCGACCAGCGAGCCGAGGTCGCTGATGCTAAAGTAGGCTGGGTGTTCCCCTCAAACAGAATTCTACAGAGTCCCCAAAGTTCAATTACACTCCTGCCATGTGTCTGTGAAACGGGCGAATGTGTGTGCTCCTGACGGTAGTGGCGTTTAAGGACAGCTTCTAATGAGAGAGCACTTCGCAATGGTCTTCCTTGCTCCCAAGCCAATTCCATTTCAGTGAGGGATATGCCCCTTTGTCTGATAATAGGGGGCAGAGCAACTGAGACCTGTTTGCTCCCAAAGTTTGGGTTCAGTTCTGGGGACGGGATGTGCATTCAATGGGCAAACCCAACTTTCACTGCCATTTCAGTTAAAAACTGTGCCCATCTGTGAAATTTCTCCACATTAGACATACCACTTTGGTTCACATGTGTGATAAATTTCAGAAGCATAGCCTTCAAGCATGTAGTGGCAAGGTATTTTTGAAACAGTGAAGAAAGAAACGCCTATAACATTTTTATAAAGTTAGACGTCTGAAACTTGGGCACTTTGTAGATGGGTTAGGGGTTTCAGAAAGTTAGGTCCAAGCATTTGGTGGATATGAATTTTTTAGATTAAAAGTTACAACAACACAGAGTATTTTGACAGATAAAAGAGGGAGGGGGAAGCGGGGGAGGGGGGTTTAACTGACACAGCCCAAGCCTCTGTGGAAAAACTTTTGTAACTTTTAATCTAAAAAATTCATAGCCATCAAATGCCTGGACTAAACTTTCTGAAATTTCTGACAGTTAACTACCCCTAACCCTTCTACAAAGGGAGCAACCTTCAGACATCTAACTTTTAAAATAAAAAAGTTATAGGCGTTTCTTTCCTTATTGTTTCAAAAATACCTTGCCACTACATGCCTGGACCTAGCTTTCTGAAATTTCACACACATTTCAAGCAAAGTGTTACCTGTAATGTGCCCAAGCTTCCTGTTTGTATCTTTAAAAATAAAAAAGTTGAAGGCATAACTATATTTACCCCACTACTACCCATTTTTCTAAAATTAATTGCCACACAAGGCAAGCACCTATGTTTCTGAAATTTCACACACATGAGTCTCAACATACCATCTGCAATGTGGCAAAGTTTCATGTGTAGAACATTAAAAATGAAAAGTTATAGGCATTCCTGGTTTTTTATTAAAAAAATTAATTGCCACAAAATGCCTGCACCAATCTTTTTGAAATTTCTCACAGATAACTACCCCTAACCCATCTACAAAGTGTCCAAGTTTCATCCTTCTATCTTTAAAAATGAAAAAGTTATAGGCATTTTTGTAACACAATACTGGACTATGGGGAAATGCATTCAAAATGGTGTACGATCCGAAAATCGGACATCCGGTTTTCGGATCGGAATCGCCCAACCTCCGGTCCGATCCGATCCCCCAGGTCCAATTCCGATCCACCATCCGATCTGGGGGGGGGGGGGGGTCAGTGCACATCCCTACTAATTATACATCTTCTAATTATAGTCTATGAATATGTTTACAGCAGTTTGTGGAAATGAGAGATCGCCTGCAGTACAGAATAGGACTGATCAGGTTGGCTCAATTCGGTCGACACGTTAAGCAACGGAGGGTTAGGGAAACAACCATCAGTTGCATTGCTTAACGTGTCGTCTGGGGAGTAACACACAACGCACACACAACCCACAGTACGCTAAGTGGGAGAAATAACCAACGGAGCGAAACAACGCGCTTGCACATTGTTTAGAGCAAACTCAATTGACTAAAATGTCGTCTGAAGGGTGCGTACGTTAATCCCCTGCGTCGAGTACATTACAACGGAAGACCAGAGAGGGAAGCAGCAAGAGTGGCCGAACGCGGGCAGCCACTCAGCCACACCCCCAACAGCTCACCAGCTGCACCGCCATAGCAACCAGAGACGCTCACCTGCCCACTCCTGGCAGCTGCAGAGCGCAACGAGAGGCCGGATCCTGCAAGCACTTGCCCCATGCGTTCTGTCAGCCACCCAAACGGGAAAAGGAGGACGCCAGAAGGGAACCAGGACAAAGGAAGGGGGAGGCAACAGGACACACAACACCCCCAGGCGCCCAGGAACAAGGGGTACCGCCCATCCACTCACCAGGGAGCACAGCAACCCAGGCGACCCCCACCCCCGCGGTCCAGCCATCACACCCCTCTCCTTGCCCGGAAGCAGGCAGGCAAGGGAAGCAGTGATCGCCGAGCACCCTCCCCTCAACCACCCTACACAGCCGGACAAGGAGCATCGGCCATGCACATCCCCAAGACGCGCAGAATGCCAAGGCAAAGGGCGCCCGCGATCGCCGATCGGCCACCTGTGAATGTTGTGGCAAACAGCCGAAAGTATGCGCAACAATCCCAAGGACAAGAAGTGCCCCTGGCCAGCAACAACAACGCCTCCACACAGGGCACATTCACAGCAAGCCCATCAGCTCACCAGCACCCACCACCCAACAAGCACACCGGACGGGGAACAGGGACGCCCGGCACCACCGTAACGCACCCCCGCCGGCACCATGAACCCAGACGGAGAGGGGAGGCGGGCCTGCCAGCCCGAAGACACCAGCTCCCAAACTCCAGGGGAAGGAAGTAGCCAAGACCCCCCGGAAAGACGCAGAGCGCAGCACTGGTCCGAGGCAGAGATCAGGAACTTCATCAAACTATGGGGCAGCCCGGAAGCCAGGAGGATCATGGCCACAGCCAGGCATGACCAGCTCTACCCATGGCTATCCACGCAGATGGGGGAACAGGGACACACCCGCAGCTCCAAGCAATGCAAGGACAAGCTTCACGGACTCAAGAGAAAGTTCAAGGAGATCGTCACGCACAATAAAAGAACCGGCGTCCAGCCATGCACCATGCCCTTCTACGACGAACTGGCACGCCTGCTGGTGGAGCGCTACGACATCATGCCGGAACACACCGCAGGCAGCGGGGTCACCACCGTCGAGCCGCCATGCACGCGACAACGAGCCCGGCAGGCCCAAGGGCTCCACCGCAAGGAAGACACAGCAACCCTGGAACCACAGCTTCAGCCACGGAGGGACACCCCACAACCACCACCCACCAGCAAGCAGACAGTGAGGGCAGCACCGGAACCACGGCCAGGTGCAGCGAAGACAAGGACCGGACCAGCAGGATCCCAAAGCCCATCACTACTGCCGCGACCGCTATCCGTGCCGCCCAGGACAGCCCTCTCCTCAAGGAGCGCCTCCTCCATGACAGCCTCCTCCAGCACCAACAGCCCCACGGCCTTCCTATTGCTGATCTGTGCAGAGTGGCAGGTAGAGGACCCCACACCTGTCCCGCTAGTGCCAGAAACGCAGCAGGACGACAATGGACCAGGGCCGTCACGTCCAAGGGCGCCGGCCTCAAACACACATCAGGCCGACGCCGCAAGGGGAGCAGGGCGGGCACAGGCTGCACCACGTAAGGGGCCAGGGTCAGCGAGGCCCAGCACCATGGTGGTGGGGTTCGCCTGCAACATCATGGACACTGTGACGGAGACTGGGCCGGTGTCACAGGAGGAGCAGGGTGAAATGGAGCAGCTCGTGGAGCTACAGATGGGCAACGTCCTGGAGCCAGAACTGTCACCGTCCCAGGAAGAGCTGCTGGACATCGATACGCAGGCCACCGACGACACCTTCATGGAACTAGAGACGATGGAAGAGGATGCGCCTCTGGAAGGCGAGCTCCTGGTCAGGGAGGCCGTGCTCGAGGAGATGGAGACCCCCCCGCAGGTGGAGGGCGCAGAGATGGAGGGCGCAGCCCCCCTAGAGGAGGAGCCGCCGCCCCCACCCACCTGCAAGGACATCGTGGGCCCGGCCGCACAAGCCCGTCCCCTGACCAACGCACAGAGATGTGCCCGTATGCGCAACAGGAGCAAGGCAGACCGGCTGCAGGTGGCAAGGGACCTGGTCACAGCCACGGAGATGACAGGGGATCACAGCCACGAGCTATTCACACGCATAGCAGGTGAGGAGGAGTCCAGGCGCACCAAGGAGCGCGTCCTCACCGTCTGGGCCATGCGCATGGCCACCCAAGCCGTGGAAGATTGCGCCCAAGCCATATGGGAGGAAGGACGGGACGTGTGCCAAGGTCTGCAGGATCATGTCAATGGGATGACAGAGGCCATGGCAGCCACCGACGCCATCATTGAGCGAGGCATGCGCGAGCGCACAGCAGCCATCGACCGTCAAACCGAGGTGCTCAGGGAGCTCGCCCAGTCATTCCGGGCAGCGTACCACAGCCCCCCACAACCCATCCCCTACATGCCGCCGCCTCAGCAGTACCTGCCAGCGCCAGCGCCCACAACATACCGGGCCCCACGAGCGACGCCGGCAGCAGCAGGTGCCTCAGGGATGGCAATGGGGGAGGCCAGAGGGCAGGAGCAGCAACACTTAGGCAGCCGGGCGAAGCGGACCCGGGACTCCCCACCAGAATCTGACAAGAAGGGAGAGAAGGGGGTGGAGACGGAGTTGGAGGGGACGGAGGCCCCATCCCACCACAATATGTACTGAGTCCCGGGCATGCAACGGACCCCTTGGCCACCCGCCGAGGGTCCCTGGCAGTAGACAGTAGACGTGTCATCCCCACCCCATGGCGCGATTAGCCCTCTCTAGCTTCCCGTAGCTCTGGCAACCGCCTCCCTCGGCCTGTTTTGGACGCCCAAGGCCATGAAGATGCAGCATCCCCCTGTAACATTGTTGCAAACCCTGGATGCCATTCTGTCCCGGCCTCAGTTCCCCTCATTGCAGCCCGGTCCCGTCGAGATGGCAGCACCATACAGGCCCGTAAGGCTCTGCGCAAGCCGCAACACCCAACACCACAGGGCCCTGCACCGTGGAGGTTGGTGTACGGTTCATATAGGCTGGGTGAAGGGGAACGGCTCCATCCTCCGTGTCACTAATGGCTGTCCTCCCCCCTCCCCTTCTGTTCCTTCCCCCCTCCCCTTCTGTTCCTTCCCCCCTCCCCTTCTGTTCCTTCCCCCCTCCCCTTCTGTTCCTTCCCCCCAGGGAGGCTGCACTCCCTCCGCCGTTCCCACACTCCTGGCCTCCCGTTCCCACACTCCCGTAGTGGGTAATCCCATGCTGGGAGCGTTGTCCCTCTCCCTCCGCCTGCCACTCCGTCACGCCCACTGGCTCTCCCATCCTGCCTGCCTCCCCTGTGGCCACTCTAGCACTGGCAACTATGTCCCGGAGGGAGCTCACAACGGCCTGCTTACAGGCGGCAATCCAGGCTGCCACGCTGAACCACGGAGACGGAGACGAGGAGGACGTGCTACGTGCCCGCCTGCGGCGCCTGGGTGGTGCATTGCCAACAGAGCCGGTGTTCGGAACGGCCGATGGCCTCTTGGAGCTGCAGAGGCCTTACCCTGTTTGCGGGCAGCCATTATGCACCTGTTTCGCCTCCATGATACGGGCACGGCGAACATGGAGGCGTTGGCCAGCGGCACGGCCAAGGAAGCCCTGCACCGCGGACCGCCCCTGGCGACGTCAGCCAAGCTTCTTTGATGAGCGTGAAACAGTCTGCCGCTGGGTGCTCCCCCGGATAGATGCCGTGTGGACGGAGATGCAGACACTGGAGGACTGGGACGACGAGCGTTTCCGTGGGAACTTATGCATGTCCCACGCAACGTTCGAGGTGCTGGTGGCCGAGATGACCCCTGTCCTGCAGAGGGAGTGTACCGTCATGCGCCCATGCATCCCGGTCTCTCGCCGTCTGGGCCTGACGCTGTACAAGCTGGTGTTCAACGTGGGGTACCTACTTTTGTCGACGATCTTCGGGGTGAGACGGTGAGTGTGCTGAATGAGCTGTACCTGGCCGATGTCATCCGGATGGGGGATGAGCGGGAGAACATGCGTGGCTTCCGTGCCCTGGGCTTCCCACGGGCGGTGGGTGCGCTGGACTCGACCCACGTGCGCATCCTGGCCCCTCCCTCCCGTGGCAAGCAGTACTTCAACCGCAAGCATTTCTACAGCATGGTTCTCCAGGCGGTGGTGGATGCCAAGGATCGATTTCTGGATGTGTATGCGGGCATGTCCAGGAGGAGCCACGACACGGACGTCTTCTGGAACTCCCCCTTGGCTGCCAAGCTGTCATCGGGCCGCTTCCTGAAGTCCGGGCCCGCTTCCGTGTGCAGGCGTGCGGTGGGTCCGTAGCTCCTGGCCAACTAGGCCTTCGCCCTGCAGCCGTGGCTGATGGCCCAGTACCGCTACCCCCGCACTGCTGTGCAGCGTAAATACAACTACTACTACTGTCGTGCCCGCCTGCCCATGGAGCATGCCTTTGGGCATCTGAAGGAGCATTGGCGCTCCCTGTTTAGTTTGCTGGACTTGCAGGCCGACATCATCCCCAACGTCATGGTGTGCTGCTGCATCCTGCACAACATCTGCGAGTCCCGTGGGGACGTGTTACTGGCCGAGCACCGACCTGCCCCGGGCGGGCGAGGATGCGAATGCCATCGCTGTGGACGGGCGTGACGTTGCGCCATTGCCTGGTCCTGTGAATCCCGTTGGGGAGCGGTGCACCTGTTTGGAGGCTTCCCGGGTGCGCGAGAGCATCGGTGACTGGATCTGGCGGCACTACCCCCATCCCGTGTGACCCGGGGCCATAGGTCCCGTTCTGTGGACTACTGTCGCTTCCTGGCGTGGCGCCCCTCTCCACCTTCCCTTCGTCCCTTTCCGGCGCTTGCTGCTTGGAGATGCCCGCCCTGCTGTGCCCTCTTCACCGCTGTGCCTTCCCGGTCGACTTCTCTCATCCCGGGGGTGCCTGGCCTTCCCATTGACTCTGCCCTAGCTTCGCAGTGGCCTTGTGCCCATGTAACCAATTTTATACTCCCCGCTGAATAAAGTTTTTCCACTTTCCCCCTCTCTTGCCTTCATTTCTGTGTGTGCGGGTGCTTGCCCGCAGGGGGGGTTGTTATGGATGGGGGATCGGGAATGTTGGTTGCCCTCGCGGCTGTCCCTCCTCCCGTGTAGGGTGGGCATGGCTCGAACCCTGGGCCGGGCTGCCTGGCGTGCGTTTGGGACGCTGTGGTGGTGGCAGGGGACGGGCGCTGTGTCAGCTCCTCCTGTGTGCTTCTCTGGCCGGGATTAGTATGTCCCGCCCATTGCCTATGAGCGTCCAATGGTGTTTGAGAGGCGTGTCCTCTTGCAGCTTCAATGGCGGCGCCCATCACTTTTGAACCACAGTGTGTGCTGGGATACCTCTGGGAGGACTCACAGAAGTTGCTGGGCGGGCAAAATGGCGGGCGGACTTTCCATCACGGGCGCGTACGTTATTTGCAGCCGGTGTGTTTGCCGGTGCCAAGCAGCGCCGGCTGCAGCATGTCGTGTGGAGAGCTCCGCCTTCTTAACTCCTGGCCAGTATGCTACTAACCCCTCCGTTGCTTAATATGTCGTCCAAACTGGGCCGTTGTGTACAGAAGTGAATGCTTTCTGGCTGTTTGACACAAGACGCTAACCCACCATTCACTATCATGTCGTCTGAATGCAGTGCATTTTCCTCAGAGTGGATTAATATATTGTTTGAATGCAGCAGATTTTCTGCAGGGTGGGTTATCATGTTGTCTGAACGCAACATGTTGTCCACAGGATGACTTGTGAACCATGCAGTATGATTTATTTTTCTTGAACAAGCCACCTTGAAAACCCATGGCTTGTCATTGGGTTGTTCAGGGTGGTGAAGAAGCCACACTGCATGGTTAATGAGGAACCCTGAGGAAAATGCACTGTGTGCAGAAAGCGCAATGACCCACCCTGCAGAAAACGCGCTACGTTCAGGCAACATGATAAACCATGGTTCAACACTGATTAGCATGTTGTGTGAACCCAGCCCGTCTCTCTCTTTTTCTTTCAAGGCATTGCCTCTCTCTTAGTGCAAAAATAGAGAAGATCAATGAACAGAGAATTTGGGGAGATAGAATAGATCTGAACGAGGAAGAGTCTGGATAAAAATACAAGGGATAAGGGAGGGGAGTAGAAAGTGAAACCAAAAGTGAAAATAACATATTCATGCAGTCCTGACTCCTGAGGAAGTTTTCCTACTGTAGAAGGGAAATAAATACCTAGCATGGCGGTGGCAGGGCATAAAAGAGACCCCATTCGGGAATATTTTATTTCTGTACCTACTGTGGTTGAAATTGCCTAAATTTTATTTTTTAAACTACTTTACATTCATCTAAAAACTGAAATAGCTAACCATTCAAAACTCCATGTGCCTGTTTTGTTAACATTGCTGTTTATTGAAGAAGAAAACTAGCAAGAAGAATAAACAATCTTATTAATACAATTTAAAAGCCTGTTTGGTCGTGGTGATTCTGGCACATCAAGACAAAAATACCATGATTAATTGAACAATCTGAGCTGGTTTATCTCCTGAATGACTTAACAAGTTCATTCTGCTTTAATACTAAAATGACCAAATTATCATCCCATTTTTTGTGAAATTAATCTGAAAACAATTCAGAATAATTGCTTAGTGTATACCTACCGTCTAATGAAACCTACATCTCTGAATATGTATTCAGGTTATATTCAACAATAATGTATTTCTACTAAAAATGATGATTAAATAGAATCTTCCTCACTAGTGATTTGATTTAAACTGTGATTTAAAACATTAAAATTGAGTCCTTCAGAGATGCAATTTAAACCATTATTAAAATCATGATTTAAATAGATTTGATTCAAACCAAATCAACCCAGCTTCTTCGGTTAATGTTTGGTTACACAGCAGCCAAACAGGAGCAAGAGAACAGGAGCTCACAAACACAGTCACAGCAACTGTGGACCAAAACCCTGATAATACAAAATACAATTAGGATTCTTAATGTTTTCACAGATCACAAAAACTGATGTGCCTTGATCTCCATGGCTCACACACCATCTTCTTAAGATAAAACCTGTTCAGCAAACAAAAAACTCCTAGACAGACCTTCTCTTCATTCTACATCACTGCTACTGATCTAGAACATCTCTTTTCTCCCTCACTAGCAGATAGAGCACATTCAGAGGATAGTAAAAATGTATACCAAGTTGCAAATATTCAAAATTTAGACATATTTGAATACAACTGCTCTGTAATCCAATCTGTTTCACTCCCCTGTACTACTCAACAATCAGAATGCCATAACTGAAACTCTGCCAAGAGGTAAATATAGCTATAACATTCATTAAGCATCTTATACATTTATTTATTTATATTTACATACAACCAAATTAGGTGTTATTCAGAAGATGTGGCATTTTTTTCTCCCTCTAATATTTCTGCTTCCATCTCTGAATGACATCTCTGTCTCACTGACCAAGTCAGCAAACACTTCATGGCATTAGTACCCCACAGAAACAGAATAAATTCATTCCACATGAAGTCTGATTTTAACTGTTATTAACGGGAAATAATACAAGGCTAGGACCAGAGGTACACTGCCACTACAGTGGCAGAACGGCCACCGTATCTAATGCATCTTTAGCCCAGCAGGTGGGGGACACCACCACAAAATATAAACACAGCATAAAGATGAAAGACAACCCCCCAGCATCTCTGGAAACATTGCCAATGTCCTCCAACCAGGAACTATGATGACACTCACACACAGAGGGAGCCAATGGACTCATAACAACAACGCCCCTCACTCCATCAGCCCCAGTGGCATAGCCAGCAACAACCCCACTGTTGCCAGAACCATACAAGCAAGAGTTCAAATCCCCTTATGGTAAACACTAAAACTCTACACAAAGAGGAGAAGGGAAAAGACATACAACACATCACCTACATAGCTATCAGGGCAGGAAGCCTGCAGAGAGAATACACAACCCTCCTGGAACAAGGGTGCAAGAACCACCCATGGAGGAAAAGACTCCTTTTAAAGCAGCCAAGGGTAGAGGCCAGGACATGCAGATGCAGATACTGGCCACATTTGGATGTCACTTTAAGCCATGATGGGTTAATAAGCGACTGAGAGTAGTTTATTTTGAAAATAAGTTATTGGCTACAGGGAGCATACAACTCCCCTGTTAAAACAGTTCCACTGGCTTCCAGTCTGTTTCCGGGCACAATTCAAAGTGCTGGTTATGACCTACAAAGCCTGGTTATAACCTACAAAGTTCTATACAGCTCGGGTCCAGGATATCTGAAAGACTGTATTCTCCCTTACGAACCTGCCCGTCCCCTGAGGTCTTCAGGGGTGGCACTTCTATCCATCCCACCACCATCACAGGCATGCCTGGTGGGAACAATGGAGAGGGCCTTCTCGGTGGCTGCCCCGGGGCTCTGGAACTCTCTTCCCAGGGAAGCTAGACTGGCTCCCTCCTTGGTGCGCTTTCGAAGGCAAGCTAAAACTTTTCTGTTTCAGCAGGCCTTTGGGGAGTAATTCAGACCTTTGTGGATGTACTGCTTATAGTTTGGATTTTTAAATTATGTGCATTTAAAATGTTTTTGAATGTTTTAAATATTTTAAAATTGTACTATGTTTAATTATATTTTTAATTTTTGTATATCGCTATTTGTTTTAACTGTACATGTTTTAATTTGTAAGCCGCTTTGGGTCCCAGTATTGGGTTAAAGGTGGGGTATACATAAATATAATAATAATAATAATAATAATAATAACCCCTCCACGACCAGACAAATAAACTGTGTGCAGCTTATTAAGCTACTGTGCGTGATCTGAGTCCCCTGCCCCCGCATCCTGCTGCAGTCCTCCCACCCCAGCAGTGGCACTGTTTCATCCATTGACAACATTGCAGCAGCCTCTTTTCACCTTTCATAATATCCTAATAAGAGGGGAGAGGTGTGGGATAAAGTACAGGGGGTTAATTCAACGCTTCCAGCATCACCCTAACGAGGGTGGTGGGGTGGTTCTAAAGCGCTGGAAGTTTGCAGGATCAGGACCAAACTTCATACACAGCCTCCCCTAGCATGGATATACATGAGGTCCATTGAAAACCCTGCATGCTGACAAAGCAAAAACACCTTTTTACCAACAAAGGGGTAGCAGCCACAACTCCACTCCATGGAAGCAGGACAAAACTTCATTCACAGTATCCTCTGGCAGGGATGTACACAAAGCAAAATGACAACCCTATGCAGCTGCCGCCACCCGACCAAGATGATGTTTGACACTTGGGGAGATTGCAGACCGCACAGCTGGGGGAAGGGCTAGGGCAGGGGCGGGCTGCGAATGCAATCAGTTGCTAGGCAGATCATGGAAACAGAAATCTCCTGGCCGGAGCACAGCAGCAGCACTCTTGCCAAGCAACTCTGTAGGTGACCAAAATAACGTACTGTGACCATCACATGATACAATAACCCATGATGAGTTAAATAACCCACTCTCCAGACCATGGGTTATCAAAGTGGGTTACTTTGGCCAAATAAGCCACCGTGGGTTAAAAAACTCCAGACAAATGACACATTAACCCACAATAGGTTATTTAACCCATCATGGATTATTGTGACACACGAACCCAGTCACAGATACACATGGATGATAGCAGTCTTCAGTGATTCACTGGATAAGGCACAGGGTTGGGAAGCAGGAGACTGGAAATTGAACCCCATAAGGGAATGAAGGAACATGCCCCCACTTGCATTCTGCATGCCTCTGGGAAAAATAATGTCAGGGGCAAAAAAGAATAAGTTCCCAGGATTTAAACCCACACTTCAAGCTCCACAGAGCAGTTCCCTAACTACTCAGGCACAGCAGCAATCAGCAAAATCACCCACATCAAGACACATTTGTCTTCTTCCCACCCCAGGCAGGAGAAAGGGGAGGGGGAATTTCCCAATTGCTTATCCCACATATGATTTTTCACAGCCTCCCTTTTATTTTTATACCCTAGATTCTATTATGTACACATCTAAACTAAGCAAGCCACCAGCCCAAATTGTATTTACTGAAAAAGAATTCTATCCAAAGCAGCACACGCTCAATGATGCTCAAACAAGGATAATTCTCTACACCTCCTCCTGAATGCAGCCCCCTGGAAAGCATCTCGTGGGTATTGAACCACCATCAGGAAAGATCTAAGGTGTGGGGTATTAAGTGAGAGGCGGAACTGGCATGATACCCTCCCCCAACATTTTAGGCCTTACTTGAAAGTGCCCCAACTTTAAAGAGAGGCTTATCAGGGTGTAGTGGAGAGGACAGATGGGGCATTCTCCTTATGCAAACATCCTTGCTTGAGTGCTACATTGGGTGAACCCAAATTATTATGCAAATTTCAGGGCACTTTTCTGATTCATTCTGATGACCAGAGGTGGACAAATATTTTGAGTAATTCAAATAAACAATACATAAATAAATTATATATAAAATGCTCCATTCAATATGAAATAAAAAGATTTAAATGAGAAGCATTTCAAATGCAAAAGTATGCATGAATCCATCATATATTTGCAAAATAGAAAAAACTAAATACGTTCATTCAATAATTTTATTAATGTAATTTCAATTTTGTACTTGTGTTTTACTTACAATATTAAGAGTACTAAAAACAAGAATAAAGCAGGTTTAAAAACCCAATTGTGAGAAACATAATTAATTCAGTCCAACTTGACAAACAGAAGACTCCCATGAACTTTGAAACAGCTTCCAACTTCTCTCAAAGAGAATCACCAAGATCTTGCCTCTTTGGTTTGTTAACCATATTGGTATATGAAAAGAGCCCTTCTACAGGTGTGAATCAACAGAAACTTGTATTATACTGGCTGCACAAGTTCTAGACTGCCAGATATTCATCCAGCATTCCAAGAATTCAGTGTTTATCAGTTAATGTAACATCTCTGACTTTAGAATGTTTAAACTTAGTGCAATCATCCTCAAAACAAAAGTCATATGAAGTTATTCATAACCCCCAGAAGTATTTTATTATCTTTACTAAAACCTACACCTTTCTTTAAGTGAGTCTGCACTGATTTCAATTAATCTAC
Organism: Anniella stebbinsi; assembly: GCA_029215795.1. Taxonomy (NCBI): domain Eukaryota; kingdom Metazoa; phylum Chordata; class Lepidosauria; order Squamata; family Anniellidae; genus Anniella; species Anniella stebbinsi. The sequence continues at coordinate 57,562,630 of JARDYH010000003.1, forward strand.
TCTAAGCATGACTAAAGGTGCAATCCCATGCATATTATGCAGGAAAAAAGTCCAACACGTCCCAGCATGTTGGGAGGTGTAGGACGCTTTTCTGTCTAAGAGTGTATTAAATTGAATCCTAAGGGCAGTATCTTAGTTGGGCCTGGTCCACAGTGGCAGAGCCTTTGGAGGCGAGCCCCCAGACTTCTAGAAGGCACGGGGCTCCAGTGACCTCCCCTTTTCAAGAAACAAGCATTTCCACTTGTTTCAGGGCTTGCCCCCATATCACTTTGTGCAGGTGGTAAGGCCTGCTTGTGGACTGGGGCTGACCACATTTGGAAGGTCCCAATTGGATAGTGCCCTAAGTCTGGATCTAACTCATACTATAGATTAGGGGTGGGCAACATGTGGCCCTTTTGGCTTTCAACTCCCATCAGCCCTAGCCAGCACAGCCAATGGTGAAGGATGGTGGAAGTTGTAGGTCAAAATATCTGGAAGGCCACAAGTTGCCCCCCAATAGTTGCTTAAAAGATCAAAGGTCTTTGTCAACTTACAGCACAATCCTATATATGCGATGTTTACTCAGAAATAAGTCCTACTGGGCATTACTGACTTTATAAAGGAGATTTATAAAGGGAGCCAGTGTGGTGTAGTGGCTAAAGTACTGGACTGGGAGTCGGGAAATCTGGGTTCGAGTCCCCACCCGGCCATGGAAACCCACTGCGTGTGACTTTGGGTCAGTCACAGACTCTCAGCCCAACCCACATCACAGGTTTTTTGTTGCGAGGATAAAACGGAGAGGAGGGTTATGTACACCACCTTGGGTTCCTTGGAGGAAAAAAGGCAGGATATAAATACAATAATAAATTAAATAAATAAATGGTACGTGTGGGACCCACCTAAACATTATTATCCAGAACAAAATGTGTATTGTAGTTTAAATTTGAAATACCAATTTTCAGTATGGCATAGCTCTGTCAACTATCTGTCCATTTTTATAACATTAAATCCAAGATTCAGGTTATACATACTCCAAGAATACAAGAGTAATGATTCAATCTATAATGCCAGATAACAATTATTACTCATCTTAATAATCCAATTAAGTGTGCATGAATTACACAGTGCCAGGCTAATTCATACTTGGCCTATGTGAACAAGACATTTGCTCTATATCATGTTATCAGACACTTTTATCAGATCACAGAAACATCTTCTATCAACTGCCCACATTGAAGGGTAGCAAAAGCTAGCTTCTTCCACAGGGTAGATCAGCTACTTCTATAAAACCAATATCCATAAAGGAAAGTGAACCTGCAACCAACTGGATACAAAACACCTAATGACAACTCACCACTTGTTCTGACATCGTCAATTAAATTGCCTCCTGTCACTTTCTACTTTTCCCCTTCCCTTCTGTGTCTTGTCTTTTTATATTTGTACACTTGAGGGCATGGCCTGTCTCTTTATTTTTTGAAAGATGTGAGCTGCTTTGTCTGAAAAGCAGAATGAAATGGAATGAATAAATACAACTATTTTGTTTAAACCCCATTAAAATGTGTTTGAATGACCAGCAACCATTCATTGCTTTTCACTTACATTATTTATTAAGGCCATACTCTAAAGGGCCAATTGAATGGTTTCATTAAATTATTAGGACTCCTTCAGCAATTTGGGCAACAATTTTGGGCCTTACTAGCTGGAAAACTCACATAAGAGTCACTCCCATACTGAATTTGCAAAAGACCTAATAGAGACATAGAAACATATACAAATGAAAGGTACTGTTCAAAACAACAACTGGTAAGATTATAAGTCCAACAAGCTATTCAATATATCTACTTAAATTACAGCACCACATTAACAGTGTCTAATGTAGAAAAAATGCCACTCTCACAACACTCTTTGATTTCTGCTGGCCTACAAGAAATTTGAGAGGTTTGGTTTCATACTGTTAGCACCAATTACAGCAATTCTCCTGTTAACATTGGTAATATACGCCAGCCCTTGTTTCCCTACCCCAATCCCTAGTTGCAAGGCTATATACTGTCTTGATGCATAATGGGCACTACCCCCCCCCCACACACACACTTAAAAAAAAAAAGCGAAATAGCTACTAGTTTAAAGTAATGTAAAAGTCACCATGGCCATTTCTCTTTAGAAGTCCCTGAAAACCAACCTGCCAAGACTGCTGTTTTAAAAAAAATCCTACTCAGGGAACGTACCTCTATCTGACTTTCAGGGATTCACCACCACCCGCACACACACTACCAACTCTGTATAGCAGTTTAGGACGGTCTGCCATGAGGGGTGTAAGTATATATTCCAGCCCAGTTACATATGCCTAAATGTGGATCCAACCTTTCATCTCTACCATGAACTTCCACAGAAAATTACACCAAACTGGGCCCGAGAGGCCCCTTGCACCTGCGGCAGAAGCGCTTAACATAAGCGCACCTCGGGACGCAGCCCCAGGGCAAACCGTCCAGTGCCATAGAAGTGACCAAGGAAGCCAAGGGAGCTGCCCAGCCGAAACCACAGGACGGACGTTTCCTGACATCAGTCTTCTTCCACCAGCGCCGCCCATCAACAGAAACATTATACGTTCAACACACCAAACACACCCTTCTCCAAGACAGCTCTGCGGTCCGTCACATCGCCCATTCCCTCCCGAGCCTCGTCCTGGCATCCTGCAACTAACAGCAGCAACCGACCCGTTCTTCTCAAGAGCCCCGTTCTTCTCAAGGGGGGCTTCCCTATCCACTGCTGGGAAAAAGAGAAATGGCGGAGAGGGCACCTCGCTTTCCTTCGCTTCCCAAATCTGTCGCCCATCCCACCAAAAGAAAGAGCAGTTCCTTCAGCCCGCCGTCTCTTGTTTGCTCGCCGCAGCTCTCAAGCCAGGCCGAGAAAGAGACGGTAAACCGAAGGGGAACCCCACGGAGTGGAGGCGCCGAGCCCGGGGAAGTAGAAGAGCTGGCGGCGGCTACGACGCTAGGGAAGAGTTCGCGCTCACCTCCTTCATGAGGCCAAACCGCCTGCGGGTGGCCGGACAGTGTAGCCCGGGGTCCTTTTCTGCCTCTTCTAGCCTGAGCTCCGGTCCCGAGAGCGGCAGCCAGGCCTCGCTCTGGGCCGGACTGTGCCCAACTGTGCCCAGGAGAACTTCCGAGGCCAAATGGGTAACTCCTTCCGGGGCATAGGAGGATTGCGGCGTGAGAGGAAGATATAGGGGGAGGCGCTGGTCTTCCCTGTGCTTGGGCTCCTCGCCTTACCCGGTGGGAGGGGGAGAGGGAAGAGAAAGGTGGCCTAGGCCTCGCCTCCAACCCGCCTTCGAGGGCGCCACCTTTTGCCGTTGCCATGCAACGCCTGATTTGTGTGGGGGGTTTTCTATGCTTGGGAATCACAACACCCCGGGGTGGGTACATTTTTTTGCGGGGGGGGGGGGGAAACAAGCCAGTCTATGTGAAACACTGGAGTCTCCTCTTGATTGCATATCGACAGAATCGAAATTAGAACGCTGATGTTGCAATACTCTCACCTGTGTATAAGAACTCAGTGGGGCTTACTTCTGAGTAGGCATGTAAAGGAAAGTCGGAAAGCAATTTAAATGTTCTGGCTTCAGTGGTTGGTAGATTGTAGTACCCTGCTTGTCTTCACATGTCCACTCTGTTCAGTGGACGGTCGAAAGGGAGGGCTGTATTTTACCTCCTATTTTACTGCAATAAAGATTTCGAACAAAAACTCAACGGGTGACCTAGTTTTAGCCACATCAATATAAATTCTTTTACATCTGATGAAGTGGGCTCTAATCCACAAAAGTGTATGCCACAATATGGGTGCAATCCTGTGCACACTTACATGGGAGCAAAGCCCCTTGAACACAGACTTGCTTCAAAGAAAACACCTAGGATTTTGCAGCACATCCGCTAATCTGTGAGATGCTACAAGGCTTCCTGTTACGTTAAATCCTGGGAATTGTAGGACTTTTTCTGTCTAAACATTCATAGGATTCCAGCCTTTCTAATTTTTAATACAACTGGACTAAATACTACTCCATTCCATTCTGCAGCTAGCTATGGATTATTAGGAATTAGTTGTATTACAAGAAATATAAATCTGCCTGTAACAGATTGTCTTGTTTTAAAGCTAATTTTCTACTAGTTTTAAAGTATTTTTCTTTTAAATTGGCTGGAACCAAATATCCAGCAAATGGGTAGTCTGCTTAGGTCTCTTGCCTTATATTCTGATCCTAACCATGTTTAATCAGAATTAGGTCTAGTAAGTAAGAATTACTTCTATGTAAGTACGCTTCCCAGTGCAGCATTAAATTGCTCACATATCCATGGTTGGGGCCTGCATTAGCTTCTCTTTCTCCCAAGGCATCTCAATCTTGACCTGTCATGCCCCTATTATTCCAGTCCTTGCACTCTTATAAAAAAGAACTGCTATTGTGTGGTGCCTTTGTGATGGAGATTAGACTGCATAGACTACATATTTTCACCTGTGACCCATATTGTTTTAGAAAGGAGCTAGCCCTGTAGTCTAAAGAGCAGTCAAGCAGCATAACTTGTTTTTACACAGCGGAATATATCTGTTAAATAAATTGTTCCTTATTCTTTCCCATGTTCTCCTTTAGTTAGCTGGAGTAAGTCTCATTCCTCACCAGATAATTTCCCACAATCCCTTGCAGGGGTCATTTCTGAGCCAGGCACTTTTGCACATGAAAAACAGGGCTACATTTAAAGGCGTATAAGCACCGTCTGCCTTCATTCTGGACCTCACACATCTCTGACCTTTTCACCACTTTCCTCTGCCAGAACTGTCCCAGGCAAAAGTACGTTCCTACAACTATATGTGAAAGCTAGTAATGTTCCCTATCTGACATTTATCATAGTACTAATGACTATTCTATTTTTTAAGATGACCAGGATACCTCCAGACAGAGAGGAAGACAGGCATTGTTCTTCTTGCAGCACCATATGTAGGATGTGTGTAAAACTTTAAAGGTTCCCAATGCAGAGAGGACAAGCTTGAATCTGTAATGACAGGGTCCAAGTTGCTTGATTACTGTATTGCTGTTTTTTCCAGAATAGAAAAACACGAAACCCTTTAGGTAAGAAGAAAGAACTTGTCCCCCCATTTTCTCTGCCCACAAATACTCTGGAGAATTTTGAGAGGCCATCTGAGCACAGACCTATGAAGAAGCAATGTTTCCTGTTATGGAAGAAAATACAACATTTTTACCCCCAGAAAGTGCTATTCAGATGTACAGCTCTGCTCTATAACAATAGTGCATGATGCCTGCTCAGTCTGTTGACTTTTCTCCACAGGTATTTTCCCCAGTTGTAAATTATACTAAGATATTAGGGCTTTAATCATACATTACTTGAACGGACAATGCAGCTGTTGATATCCTTCACTGATTATGTAATAGCCTCCTTTCAAGTGTTTCGGCAGGCCTACCCTGTTGAATTTTAAGATGTTTTTAATAATGTATTTGTTTTTATGTGTTTTAATGGTTTATCTATTTTATGATTTTTATATTTATATTTATTATTGTTCCCCGCCTCGATCTGGATGAGAGGCGGGTTAGAAATTAAATAAATAAATAAAATAAAAGTTATGTGCCTCATCCTCAACTTTGACCCCCTCTAGAAGGATTCGCTTTGGCGCCTGGCTGCCCGATTATGCGCATATTCGCGGAAGCGCATTTACTCCTAATACCTCTGTACGAGAGGCGGCGAAGCGCATTACGGGACGACCGAAACGCGCTTTAAACTTGTTGACATGCGGAGAATCGCATGTTTACACGGCGGTAAGGCGCTTTAACTGCTGCCGCAAATTAAAACTCGCGGTTTAACGCCCATTTGATAATGCGCATAATCAGAAGTTTAAAGCGCCTCAGCCCCCAATTTGCACTCCTCTCTTGTAGAGGTAAAAAATTTAATCAGCCTTGAAAGAGCTTTAAACCTGTCTTGTAGAGGCACCCAGTATTCTAGCTGTAATCTGTTGGTGAAGATCTGTCTGCAGATCAAAGATCTCACCTCCTCATGGGCAGCCTCCAGTTTCGTTCACAGTTCTTCCTTTAAGGTCCTCATTAAACTGTCAGTGGAAAGCCTCTGTTTTCTGTCGGGCTTACTATTGAGATAAGATTTCTTTCAGGTATGGTATTATTGGCTCCATCCTGACGCATTCACAGCTCACTATCAGTTTCTCTTTGAGGAAAGGATAGTCCCACATTGTCACTAGTATTGAGCATTCTCCATTTGCTTAAGTAGCGCTGAGAAGTCCAGGGCCAACACAACAAGGTTTCATTTCCCAAGAGAGTGCTGGAGTGGAGCCTTACACTGTTTTTGTAGTATTTTTTATTTAACTACAAATATACAGATATTGGAAGCAAGCAGTAAAGCCAACACCAAAGCTGCTTCCAATCCAGATAAATTAACAACCCAAACACTCGGCTGCATCTACCTCTGTATCTAAATTAAAATTCAATTCACATCCCATGAAAAGCATTTATCTACAGACATGCATGAGTGTTCACAACATTTTGTCTTATTTTTGCAAACTGGCCACTTCCTGGTCAATTTGCTATTATTCAGAAGCAAATCTTTTTATTTATTTTAGTAAGCTTGACCCTCCACCCATTAAAAGAACACAAGGCCAAATTTGATCCTCACATTTCTTATTCTAGGGCAACAGAATGAATAGTGCAGTAAATCCTCACTTTCCCCAGCCATGTCTATACGACACTGCTGTGCGTCCTGATTCCCCCTCCCAAACCATGCAGCACTGCTGTTGCAAAGCAGCATTGATATGTTTAAATGGCAGGACTAAGTGTGGGCTATCCGGAGAGGGAAAATTGCAGTGCCATAGTCAGATGATGGGAATGGGCAGCAGACCGAAAACCACAAAACCCTGTTTTGTTTTCTGGGAACTCTGTGCAACTTTGAACACAGGTATTATGTGAGTGTGGCTAGGGGTCCCAGTGAGCACTCTAACTGCTGCATTCTGCACTCATTGTAGCTTCTGAACCACACATAAAGGTAGCCCTACATTGAACACATTGATCACTATGGCTAGGCTATCCCTATCCAGGAACAGGTGTAGTTGGTGTACCAATCCAAGTTGTTAATGGGCGCTCTGGCCACTGAGGTAATCTGGGCCACTAATGACAAAATGATCCAGAGCATCCCCAAACTATGGACCTGCTCCTTCAGAGGGAGTGCAACCCCATTCAGAACAGGCAAACACCCCAATTCCTGGATCCGAGAACTACCAACCCACAGGGTCTCTGTCTTATTGGATTCAGCTTCATTGTATTCATCCATGCCATAACTGCACCCAGGCACCAGTTCAGAACATGCACAGCCTCTCTCAATTCAGAAGGCACAGAGAAATAGAGCTGAGTGTTGTCAGCATACTGGTGACACCTTGTCCCAACAGCTTCATATACATATTAAATAACATTAGGGACAGGATGGTGCCCTCTGGTACCCCACAGTTCAGGTGCCATGGGGCTGAGGTGCAGTCACCGAATACTATTCTCTGGAAATGACCCGCAAGTATGAGTCAAACTACTGTAGAATACTGCCTCCAAGTCCCAACTCATGGAAGTGGTCCAGGAGAATGCTCAATGGTATAAAAAGCCACTGAGAGATCAAGAAGAAATAACAGGGTCACACTCCCCCTGCCCTTCTCCTGAAGAGGTAATCCATTAGGGCAACCAAGGCAGATTCTGTTCCAGAACTGGGCCTGAATACAGACTGGAATGGATCCAGATAATTAATTTCATTCAAGAGTGCCTGCAGCTGAGATGCTACCACTCTCTCGACCACCTTACTTAAGAACAGGATGTTTTTAGACCAGATGATAGTTAGCACAGATTTCTAGATCAAGGGAGGTGTTTTCCAGGAGTGGTCGTACCACTGCCTCCTTCAAGGCAGTAGGGACCACCCCATCACACAATGACACATTCACCCCTCTCCTGATCCATCCAGTCAACCCCCCGCAGTTAGCTTGAATAAGTCATGATGGGTGGTAGGTGAAACAGATGCATCTTGTCCGCATCCTCAGGCCCAAACAACTGAAACCGATTGCACAAAATTGATGTACTGCCCATCTCAACAGACACTGCATCAATAGCGGTATTCAAGTCAGCATGAAGGTGAGCAATTTTATCTCAAAGTAACAGAACATGACTAGTAATAACTTATCTCTGGTGATATCATAGTTCATGATTTTTTTTTATGAGATGGAATCTAGGATCTGCCTTCCTCAAAAGGTAAGACTCTACTCGCCTCCACCCAATTCTTAGTAATCTCCCCCACCGTACCAGAGCTCACCCCATTCAATATATGTGTGGTATATTCAGAGGGATGGAGGGGCTGCCATGGGAAAAAGGGGTGGGGAAATCCACTTCTGCCAGCACAGTTGATCCAACTTAAATCTGAATCCAACCCTAATGGTGTGTATTGGTTAAGGAATTGAGTGGAATGAAGGGGAAATACCTACTGGATGATACTTTATTGCTAGAATCCAATGGGGTCTGCCCATAAGCAGCCAGACCAGCTGATTCCATTGCACAAGCAGTGCCCACAGAGGCAACCCAAAACAACCTGAAATGCTCATTTCTGAAATGGGCAAGTCCGCAGAATTCACATAAGGCTGGCCATTCACTGTCCATTATCTTCAAATATTAAATGACATTTTAAATGCATTTAATATATTTAATATATTTAACATATTTTCATCTTGAAACCCTTAAGGGAGCACCTTCATCAAAGAAACACTTTCTGGTTTACAGAAAGCAACCATTGACAGTGTTGCACATTTTAGTTAATTATAAATTATTGCCTCTGAGTTTTTTTGAGCATGCATATACTATTTAGCTGTCTTCTGCTTCTGGGCCTTTTTAGAAACTTTGGTTGCTCTGAAGATACTAAGGTATAGGCAACAATATTCTGCTAGTAGTTTGTTTCCATCTCATCTCCAAAGTTTTGGTAAAGAGAATAAGTACCTTGTTTCTGTCCTCTCTTGTCTCAGCACAGGCTCCACTCTTGAAGCAAACAGGACCATGATGGTTAGTTCTGTTTTGCTATCCTCTAAAAATATGGTAAAGTGTCTTACTACAACTTCAATCCACTACTGTTGCATTAATATTAGAAGCAATGTGCTGGACTGTGCATTGCCTTCTAAGGCTAACAAACCTGTTGTGAAAAGATCCTTGAGCAGCTCTTTTATGCTACATAAGGATTTATCTCTGAGGAAGCAGAGCCAATGGTTACCACTTCCCTTTGACAAAGCGCAGGTGTGTAGTTTTGGGTCCTAGCCGATGGGAAGCATTATTTAGGATAGAATTTAAACATTTCCCCAAGAAACTCTGCAAACTAGCCCACTTTTAACTTATTCATGCATTAACCAGGTTCAAGGGTGAAAAGTGAAATAGGTTTGTAGATAACATCAAATCATTCAGGATGATCAAATCCTAATTGTTTGTGAAGCATCTCTCCAAAATTGGGGAGTGGTAGTGGGAAGGCTGTCAACAGAATAGTAGATCAGATTCAGCACGAGCGCATTAACAAAAATGCATGTTAGAAGGAAATGTTTTAACCTCACATATAAATTGATGGATTCCGAATTGATTGTGGCTACCGAAGAATGAGATCTTGGCTGCATTCCAATAACACAATAGTCAACGGTGGGGTAATAATCAACTCGACAATTGCTTATCTAGGAAGCATTCCCCACACAACATGATAATAATTAACCATGGTGTGGATTAGTATCAGCACTGAGTTGACTATTAGTCCACGTTGGGTTGATTCACTCATCCCCTGCCCTCTCTCCCCTCTCCGTCTTCCTGCTAGTATCTCATTGCTTCTGAAAATCTATCCTGCTGGCTGGACCAGAGTGGCAGCCACAGCTTTGACCACTCTTGCCTTGCAACTCTGTGGCTCACAAAATAACCAACAGTGGCCAAGGAAATAACCAAAGGTGCCCTCCACACAACATGATAACCAATGGTGGTTCAAATAGCCAACTCTGCACAGCGTTGGTTATTTGCATTGGTTACTTCAGCCAAATAACCAACTGTTGGTTAAAATACTCCCGCCACACAACACGATAGCACATGGTGGGTTAAATATTTGAACCACCAGTGTTTATTGTGTTGTCTGAACCCAGTCCTTATGTCATAGTAGAAAGCTCACTGAAAGCTTTGTATGATATTGCCATGACAAGGCAGATCCATTGTTAGAAATTATTACATAACAGGATGGACAGAAAGCAGCAAATACCTTCATAATATAAATCAATGGCAAGAGTAGGCAACCTGGTCCCTTCCAAATGGCTAATGATCAAGGATTATGGGATTTGTACTCCAAAACAACTGCTTGCTTAAGCTTGGACAAGAACAACTGAAACAATAAGACTGTTAAGAGCATCCCTTAAAGAGGAAGGATTTCAAGGCTTTTACTTTAGTAAACAAAAAAGGGATTGAGGGGGCAGAGCTTGATATAGGGTTACATGGAGAGAATTAGTAGAGAGATTATTCTCTCTCAAAATACTGTTTTGATTTATCCAATGAAATTTATTACAAATAGGTAACGTTTAGGTAATAGGTAACCCACCCAGCCCCTGTAACACATAATTGCCTTATGAAATGATTGCCACATAATTTAGTGATGGTCACTAGGTTGGTGCCATTTCCAATGTTACTCACTCACTTGCGGTTGTTGCTGCTGGAAAGCTTGTGCCCTTGCTGGTGATCTATGTGTAGGGATTAACAGTTGGACTCTTCTTCCCTGTGTGCTGGTCCAGTCATGTGCACTGCCACCTCCCTGCCTCAGCTGCCCCAAAGAACTTGTGGAACTAGAATGCTAACGCTGCATGTAACATTTTATCAGAAAAGCAGCCAATAAATGCTTCTAATAAATAAATACCATGTAATTGGGCCACGACATATTGGAGAGGAGTTCGATTGCTTCTTTCTGTATATCGATCATGGGCCAGGCAAAGGCTTTTCAGTAACAAACATAGGCATGAATACATCTGAACCAGAGACCATAGATGGCTGTGGCTTTAAAAAAGAGCTCCACCAAACTCACATGGGATTAATCTATTGGTGTTTAGCTATTCGAATCTTAAAACATGGAATTTCTCAACATTTCTCTGTTTACCAGATGGTTACAAAAGGTATCAGGGAAAACTATCTCCAATCATGACTTGCCTGTGAGCTTCCTATTAGCATCTTGGCAGGACAATGTTGCAGACAGAATTCTAGACTAGATGGACTTTTGGTCTGATCCATCAATGCATTGGTTATGTTCTCAAACAGCATTTTATTTTAAAATAAATAACTGAATAAAGAAAGAACAATTAGCTAAAAGACATGAAGCTAATTTTGGATAGCCTTTTTTAACCCTGTAAAACATGAATATTGGCAATATACTTCACCATTAATGAATTCATATATGTTGTACTTGTTGTTATAAAAGAACATAAGAGGAGCCATGTTGGAACAGACCACGATTTAATCTAATCCAGCATTCTGTTCACACAGAATGTTGATGAGGAACCTATAAGCAGGACAGGAGTGCAACAGCACTGTCCACCCATATTCCCAGCAACTGGTGTACATAGTCTTACTGCCTCTGCTATTGCAGGAAGTTGTTGTTCCTCATTTCATTTTTATTTTTAAAGTAATGGTAACCATAATGTTCTGGAAGAGCCTTTCAAAGCTCCTGTAAACAACAACAACAACAACAACAACAATAAAACTTACCCTTTACAGTATTTTTTTTTAAACTTCACAGCTATGGTATTTGGTAATGTTGTCAATAATAATAATAATAATAATAATAATAATAATAATAATAATATATTTATTTATTACCCGCCTCGCCCTCCGGATCGAGGCGGGGAACAACATCATCATAAAACACACAAAACTGATTAAAAATACATAAAACCAATATATCATTAAAATACCAATAAAACACCAATAAAACACATAAGTTTTCTAATAATGTCATTTACAGGAAGTATCCATCTAAGTTTCCTTGCTTCAACAGACACAAAAACCAAATAACAGGCAGAAATACAGTTTTTAGCTAAGAAGGTATTTTCCTAGTGTGTTAGACTTTTCTAGGAAGAGCTTAAGTGATTGTAAACAGATGATAAAATGAAGTATTTCTCTGAATATTTGATGGAGACCAGTATAAAAAAGTGACACTGAAATTTGTAGGGAGGGGATTTCTGAGATCTTTAAATTTCTTTAAAATGTGCATACAGTGGTAAATTTGTATTGTGTGTGTGTGACTATAGGATAACTGGAATTTGGAATAATTGGGAAGGAAATTAAATGGACTAATGGGAATTTTGCTTCCATGAAGTAGAGTTGATATAAGGCAATGACACTTACAACACGCTGCTGATTTTAAAGTAGGTTTGGCAATATTGTGTTTGCTCTGGGTTGGCTTGCAGTTTTAGTGAGTCATACTTATTGATATAATTGTAATGTTCTCTTAAAATGTTTTCATATCATTGTAACGGTTTTGCTGTATCCAATTTGTAAGCAATCCTGAGGGCCTATTGGGCTATATACACACATTCAGGTCACTCTGCTTTTATTCTGTGGGCAGGGAGGAGGCAGGGGACGCTAGAGCAGAGCAGGCAGGATGAAACTGGGCCACAGATTTCCCACTACTGCTTTAGTCGTTAAAATAGAATCCATTTTTTGTTAAAAAATGGAAAGTTTCAGACAGTTGCGCAACTCCTAGAGATGTGAAGGCTTGGGAAAAAACATTTCCCCCTTTTGTTTCCAAGGACTGTTTTTGTTTTTAAAAAGTTGGAAAAATTTAACAGCTTTGGATTATGAAATATTTTCTTTTAGAATTTAGGTCAAAGTATTGATATATTGTTACCCAGCTTTTACTCCCCCCAAAATAATTTCTAAAATCTCTGTAATAAGAACACTTTTATAAAAAGACTAGAGATCTAAAATATCTGGAAATAATGAAGCCATGGGGGGACGTTTTTTTTAATCCTTTCTGTAAGATTCTCAGCATAGTTATTTATTTCATTCTCTATTAAAATTATTAATCTAAAGTATATTTTACTGATAGATTGCACCACTCAGTAGGCTCAATTATGTTTTTGCACCTGTTCAATCACCTTCATGACAATTCTTACGCCACTTCTACTCCAGTCATCTTCTGACCTGTTTCATTGCCTGAAGCTCTCCAGAGCTCCACAGTGTCAAAGAGGGTACTGAGGAGCAATTGTGTCTATCACCCTTTGGACTTCACCATTCCATAGTGTGACAAGGGCCTTGAGAGAATCACTGGCTCTGGCTACAGAAAAATTCCCAACAACGTTCAAGAATCGCTCAGATTCCGTAAGTCTCCAGAGGCGAACCATTTTAATGGGTCGCCACCCCTACACGGAGGGACTGGCACCATGAGACCAAATTGCACCAGGAAGTGGTCTGATCATGACAAGAGGGTAATTTTCACACACCCCAAACTCCATATCCAGACTCAGAGGCAAAGACAAATTCGAGGGTATGCCCTACCCTATGCATTGGGCCAATAACAAACTGAGACAGCCCTATGGTTATCATGGAGGACATGAAGTCCTGAAATGGTCGTGCAGCCTCAACACGAATATTGAATTCTTCCAGGACCAGAGTTCTAGGGTTTTCCAACACATCTGAGACTGCCTCAACCAACTCAGTCAGGGAATCTATTGGGTATCCCCAATCTGTCTCTTTGACCCAATACAAGATACAAGCCTTCACGGCCGATCTCAGGGTGGAGAGGTTTCCTTTTGTTGCTCAAACTCTTCATTTTCTTTTACTAGCACTGACTAGCAGCTAATGGTCGGTGTATTATCACTTTAAGATGTTTTATGTACAATATGTTAACTGTGGAAACCATTTTATTATGGGCCTTGGGAGAACTTTCACCCTCCTTGTCAAAAGTTCAGTTCATGTTAATAAGAAACAAAAGAGAATATTGTACACAACTGCCACCTAGTGAACAATGTATGAACAACATGTTTAAGAGGTTTCTACTACATGGTTTTAATAAATGTAGATTACACCAGACTAATCAATTTTTTCAAAGATAGCTACTTTAAAGACTTTGATCTAATTTAACTAGTTTTAGGCAAGGTGTTTGATATAAAAGCATAGGTTACTAAAGTAGAAATGTGTTTCAAGATAGATCAAAAACTGTTTCAGTAAAGGAACAGCCACCAGCTTTGAATCCAGCTGATAATAACTTTATGCTACGGAATTCCTTCCCACTTCCGATCTCTTCTTCTAATTTGTTTAATCTACAGTTTGGATCAAACTTCCACTTCACTAAAATGTAACAGCTTCTAACGTAAGAAAATTCTCTTAAATTACTTTTCTCCTAATTGGAACTTTGCCTCTTGGGCAAAAAAAGAAAGAAAAAAAGGCTCTTTTCTGGTGCCTCATTTTGAGCAATGGTTGGAAGGATTCTCTCTCTCTCTCTACTTCTCCCTTCAAGAAATGCTACAATTAAAAGCTAGTAGATTATATGAACTGCAGCCCTCCAAACAACTTCCTTAGAAAGTTAAAGTATTTAGTAGCATTGGAAAAATAACACAAATGTACACAAGAGGGATGACAATAGTATTTAATGCTAGAAGCCTCAGCAACAATAAGTTAGAGTACGTGGCACCAGAAGATTATAGAGATAGTACATCATATAAAAGTTGTTTCCCCTGGGTAAGATCCTATTAAGTAAAACCTTGGCATTGTGATCCTGTGCCTTGCTAATCAGGATCAAGGTCCACCCAGTTCAATATTCTTTGCAGGAATTCCAGCAATCAGCAGGCACTACATAAAATAGGCCTGTGGTCCATTTACAGAGCTACCTTGTGCTTACCTACACACATGAATGTTTGTTAGGGAAGGGGGTTAAACTTACACTGCCAAATATTAGAAATTTGCCAATTTCTTCAAACTTAGAGAAAAGCATCAGTGCAGTTTTCAAATATTTTACTAAAGAGATTAATAGATGTTCAAAATGACAGACAGTCAAATTAATGTTCAAATCAAGTTGTATATTGCCAGCTAATGTTAAAGTCTGCATTTATAATTTGTGATAAAGGAACTTGCTGTTTGTATGCAGTCTAGTATTAAAGAAAAATATATATACAAGTAGTTTCCCATAGAGTACTTTTATTCACCAAACTCACAGCTATTGTCTCCAGTTCACTTAGGGGCATTATCAGCTTTACGATTTGTCAATATAAAATCCACCAGTAATTCTGTTTTGTCCAGTAGCAGCTTTATCAGAGGATTCAGATGAGTCCAGAAGCAGAGGCAAGTCACAATAGACTTACTTTATCTAGTTATGCAACAAAGATTTTCCTCCTATCTACATCAATGGATGCTTATCAGGTGAACAAATATAACTTTTACTAAACATTTAACATCATTATAGTGGGGTTTCACATAAGGCTCAGTAAACTTAAGCCACAATGGGTTGCAGCATGGGCGGATGACCATTCTGAATACTCAAATTACGGCTTCTCATGTCATCCTAACCCAGAGACCATGGATTAGCAAAGACCATGGGTTCTGCAAAGGCTGTTTAACCCCTGCAAAACCCATGGTCCCTGGGTTTGAACAACATGTCAAGCCACACCTTGAACATTCAGGAAGGCACCCATAGGTGCTGTGGTTCCTCATGGCTTAAATAAGTCATGACAAGCCACGGCAATCATTGTGAACCCAGTAAGTCTTCCTTAAATACAATTTGGGGGGGGGGGGGGGAACTGCCTAAAATTTTAATAGAGAACCACACTATTTAAAGAAAGATGGAAGACAATTACAATTTTAACTGAAAATAATCTTTATTTTTTAAATGTTTAATTACTGAAATGGCACATACTGAATATCAACCCCCTCCCCACAAACCTCTGGAACTCACTTATATACAGTTGTTTCTACAAAATCTTAGAGGATACATTATCAGCTTGATGATCAAAACAAGTTTAATTTTTAGTCCATTTAGGTCCAGGTTATATATCTTTGGACTGATCATCATCCTCAAGTTTCCTGATTTCATTTTTCAAGCAGTTAATAGTTTCACGACTTGCTTTTAATCTTTCTTTAAGTTCAGCAATCTCAAAACTGGTTTTCTTCTTGGCAGCTTCCAGCTTCTCACGGGTTTTTACTTCTACATTGGCAACTAAGAAAAACAAAGATGGCATTATATTGCTAAGCCATCATTTTTTCAAGATGCCTTTAAATATTTAGTAAAGATGAGCCTTATTTGATATTATATCTTCTTTTCAATCCAGAAGATTAAGACAACCAATTCAGATGTGTTGTTTGCACATATTTGTAAAGCTTTTAAAAAACAACAACAAAAAAACACAATTCCAAAAACATCATTTAAGTCTAACTCCAGAAATAAAAGTCATAGCTTGAGAATCTAGAAGTTACTATATATATTTAATAGACTGGTCATGAGAGCTTTTTCACTGGACCATTTTTTCTCTTTGGAAGGTGAAGGAGTAGGAAGAAGCCACGTGCAGCTTAAGTACTGTTATTCTTAGTAGCAAGAGTTTACTTGTATTGCAAGATATATCAGCAGAGCCAACTTTGCCAATTTTTTTACAATAGCCACTATACTATAAAAATAAACTTAAACCGAAGCAAATCCTTCTTTGAAAACATATGTGAATTATAGAGGTAAATTGTGGACGAGTCATATAAAAAGCACAATTTCATGTAAAGTTATGAATCCAGACTTTTATCCTCAAAACAATGTCAAAAGTGTATTTAAGATCAAGTTCTAAGTCATCTAAAATTAAAATGTAGTATTCAAATCTTTGCATTCAAAACTTACACTCTGTTTCATGTTTATAAGCACCAAGTGTTAACTGACGAGATGTAGTCAGCAGTTGCTGCATCATAGCAGTAGGATCCTGAAAAATCTAAAGAAAAAAAGTAATAAATTTCTGTTCTGTGCTAAGTTGAACAGTTTTTCTGTTATATTTTATTTTCTTACCATCTCATCATAAAATTCAGAAACAACCGTTTTCTTCCCCAAGATTGCATTAGTGTCAGACTGGAACAGCTTCAGCAAGTGATATAGGGTCACCTTTGAAAGAGAAAAATCTGTTTACTACACACACACACACACACACACATATATATATATATATATATATATAATGGGAATTGAATATCTTCACTTTCTGCATGCCAGTACAACAGTTATAATATAAAAAAAAATTTACAGAGAATAATTTCCTATATCTTTGGCTCTAACAAATTCTGATGTACACTTAACGCAGAACTGTATGCTTGCTTCTTCAGAAGTAAGGCCCACTATGTTAGCCAACGGAACTTATTCCCTACTATGTGTGCGTAGGATATGTATTAGGTAAGGAAATGTACCGGGTTCCCTGTAATCTGGCATGCAGTATTGTTTTGTTGATCTCATAGAACAGGCAAAGTATCTAAGGCTGCAATTCTATACATGTCTACTCAGAAGTATGTTCTGAAGATATTGGAGATGGTTGAGATGGCAAAACTTACGTCAATAATTAGAGAAAAGTCAACAGATAGATTTAGAAGTGAATGGAAACTCCTTATGGACTTTGTGAAGGAGCAAGAAAAAAATGGACTGTATATCTTGATTTAACGAATAGAAGTAAGGGTTAAGGTAAAAGAGAGAGGGGAAATCTGTCTTGGTTTAGTTTAGTTGCAAGAAACATATTTTCATGTCTTTGCAGGGGACAAATCGGGAATCCACTGAAACTCTGTATATTGTCCTCTTTTAGTGTGTTATTGTGGATGTTTTGTTGGTGTTATGTGTGAAAAAATAAAAAAAATGGATGGCAAAAGAAGTATGTTCTGAGTTCAAAAAGACTTACTCCCAGATAAAGATGAATAGCATTCCAGCCCATAGGGACCAACTTCTGTATAGACACAAAGCTTGCAAGGTTTTCTCAAACTATAGCTGCACCTTTCAAATTCCCCCCACCCAAATTCCAGTTCATCACAGCTGATCCACACTTCGGTTATCACACATCTTGTTCACAGTTAACGATGTGCACAGATCAGAAAATCTAGCCCTTACTTTTTAGGTCCAATAAGTAGTTTGTACATGCACACAGCTTATCTGGGAAACAGTACAGGCAAAACACAGTGCTCTATTTTCAACCACCATTATACTTGCTCTTATACTTTTCCTATATCTAAGTGCAGTTTGAAATTACAAAAAAAATTAAAGGGGTAATGCAACATTTAAAAAACCCAGTCTCTCTCAGATTTTGGTCCAGAAATAGTGCTATATACATCACCTCCTAAAACATTCAAATTATGGGTGGGATCTAAAGTGTCCCTTCCATTCATGAAAGGATCCAGTGGAAACTCCTGCTGGACGATGGAAGTGATTTTTGCCAATTCTTCCTTCCTCCTACAGCATCTGTGGCATCTCCCACACTGTTCTAGTCCCCCAACCTTTCATGAGGTACACGGAGGGGCTGCAGGGAGGAGGAGGAACTGGAAAAAACCATCTCCCCTCCTTCCTCCAACAGGAGCATCCATAAGCAGGGTTCCACTCACATGAATTCTGGATCCAACCCAAAATAATCAGGTCCATATTTAGAAAACTACAGTTTGTTATACAAACCAAATAAGCATGCATACACTGGTAATGCCTAGTAGACAAATTAGGGACACCAACTCTTTCACACTGGCTTAAAATGCATAATTTAAGCAGGCCCATTATAGGAGAAACTACACCATGACAAGCAACTTTTTAAGACAAAGGCACACTTCTCAATGGACTCTAGGAATGCCTATGAGAACTGATATGATGTAGCTGATCTGAAACAATGGTTGGCTTCTCCTGTTAATCAGATATAAAAGAAGGCATTTGCTGTGTGCTAGAAGGAATACTTACAGGTCTTTCATTAGGATCAATAAAAAATATCTTGATGATGATTTCAAATTCACCCCAACCTGTTTCAGTAATTTCATATGGTGGTTTAGTTACAACTAAAATAGAAAAAAAGGAATATAAATGTCATAATCTTTGAAAACTAATGGAAGTGTTGTATCTACTAAAAATATTTTAAACATACCTCTCAGTGGATTACCATAGCTTTCATGCAATTTAAATTGGATTTTCTTTACGTAAGCAGACATATCCTAGAACAAATATAGCCAGCAATTACTTACACATTTAGTGATATACTTTATCCCATTTCATTGTTCTCTTCTAGCCCTCTAACCTCACAACCTACCACCAATTTGTTTAGAGTGCATTAGTAGTTTAATCTACTGCCCCTTGCAACATAATAAATCAAACATTTCTGTGATCTCTAATCTGCTTTTTTTCCTGATATGCTTTCTGAAACAACATCCAAAACTGACTATATTTATCAAGTGGTGAAGTGCATTCCACCTAAAAGCACTTCAGGTTCCTGCAAAAGAGGGATTCCAACTAGTCTATTTTCTTAAGATCAAAATCTTTCTAAGGATGTGCCCTATACCTTTTTCCTATGTAGTCACCATTTTGTTTACTCTACTATTGAGATATTTCTGGTCCTGGAGGCTGTACATATAACCTACCCTAGTTAAAGAATTAGAACACCATAAGTGTTCAGGATGGGCAGAAAACAATGTGTATGCCTGTCTATTATATATAAATTATTATTTGAGAATAATTTTGCCTACCTCATTTCTGTAAGGCTTAACATACACAGTCCACTGATGCGTGTGTCCATCTTCTTCTCGTTTCTTCCCAAAATAGCGTGCAACATTCCCATAAACTATAGGTTTCACAATAGTTACACCCTTCAAACAGGAAATAGAATATATATATATATATATATATATATAATGTTCACTTTTCAGATAAGCAAGTTTCCCAGAACTCACATTAGAGCTGATTATAATTATTGCTTTCATTATATTCTGCCCTCCCACCCTCCACTTTATACATGTGTACACATACACACAGGGAATAAAGACCCTGAGTTAGAGCGATTTCTTTCTTTAAAGCTAAGAGTGTAAGGAAAGTTAAATGCATACTAAAATAACCTAAAATACCAAGCTATATGTAGTACAAGCTTGGAAGTTCCATTGCAATTTCAGTTATTAAAGGTTGGCAATTGTTTGTTCTCTCTTTGTTGTTTTTGTTGTTTTTAACAGCCTTCCCTCATTTGATTTTCACACATTTAAAATCCTAATTCTTTTTGTTTGTAAAAATAATTTGAAACTGCCCATGGCTAAAGGGTCGGATCCAAACTTAATCATACTTAGAACAGACCCACTGAAATAATGGGACTTAAGTTCATTATGACTGACCTGTCTCATTAATTTCCAAAGGCTTCCTCTAAGTATATATAACCAAGTCTGAATACAACCTGAAGCATATTTTTTTCTTAAATTCGAATTACAATACATTTTCCAAAATTCACTCAAAAGTTGAGGCACTGTTTGTTAAAAATCATCATCATCATCCCAGAAACAGCCCCATCAATTCTGAACTAGACATCAAGTTATTGCTATGCAGGCTTTGGTCAAGTCAATGCCAGGATGGGAAACTGTTTGGTACTCTAAATGGAACTGACTTGAGTCCCATGAAGAGAAAAGGGCAGGACAACAACATAAGTAACAAACAAAAATAACGGGCTCAGAATGTAAGAAGAGCAATGGTGGATCGGACCAAGGGTCAGCATTCTGTTCAGATAGTGGCCAACCAGCTGTTGAAGGGAAACCCACAATTAAGACATGAGTGTAACAACACCCTCCCACCCATGCTCCCCAGCAGCTGGGGTATATAGGCGTACTGCCTCTGCAACTGGAGGTAGCATACAGACTAGCAGTGCAGCCCAATCAGAAATCCCAGCGAGTTCAATGGGGCTTCATCCCAAAAAGAGCGTGCATAGGATTGCAATCTAACAGCGCAATACAAAGCTGGTGCGCTGTCATGGAAGTACAGCCTATTTCCATTAAACTCTGCTCCCCGCCCCCAACTTCGGAATCCCCCTGCCACTCAAACATTACCGTTAGGAAGGTAAAATGGAACGGAACGGCACTTCATAAAGACCACGGCAAACCCTGCCCCCCATTGTGCGTGCGTGCTTCCCTCTTCCCCACCCAACGGCTCTCTCTCACCTTCACTCTCCCCCCAGAGTCAGGCCCGAACTCAGCCATTCTCTTGAACATATTGCACCGGAAGGGAAGGCTCCTCGCGCCGCTTTAAAGCAGCAAGTTCGAGCTAGGGGAAGGGCTCCCCCATCCGCCCCGCTCGCCTCAGGAGCTGCCGGGTGAGAGGGTAGGCTAACCACGGCTCCGCTCCTTAAGCCGTCCCTCCCGGTCTTTAGTGGGACACATCACCCTCCCCCAGCTGGCCAGCGCTCAACAGCTTCCGGTGAGAAGAGCTGAATTTAGGCCGGTCTAGGCTTGGCGCTTTTCATCTTCACCGCAACGGAAAGTTAATCTGCATCACGTGGCTTTCTACGGCCTCGTGACCCGGAGGTGAAAAAGTGGTGGGGAGGGTTGAATGAGTGGGATGGAGATTACCACTAGTTTCTGCTAAAAGCGCAGCCTTAATTGTAGACCCAGCATTTTCTGTGGTAAAAAGTTTTAACGAAAAGATTCGTGTTGCAACCCTGTGCGCAGACCTATTTAGTGAGACTTACTTCTGAGTAAATATCCTTAGCATTGAACGTCACGCCATCTCAGTTTCCCCACCACAGTGGCTCACGCTGTCCAGGCTTTTAAATTTACTTCACTGCCGTTCATTAGGGTGACCAGATAAAATCCAGGTCAGGGCTCATGTAACTTTAACAGTTGTAGAGAAAAGGGGATTTCAGCCAGTGTCATTTGTATACAATTAGTTCCTGGTGAAATTGCCTCTTCATCACAACAGTTAAGGTGCATGCACTATACTAGAATGACCATTTACAAAAGAAGGCAGGGCCCCTGCAACTTTAACTGTTGTGATGAAGAGGGAATTTCACCAGGAACTAATTGCATACAAATGACACTGGCTGAAATTCCCTTTTCTCTACAACTGTTAAAGTTACATGAGCCCTGACCTGGATTTTATCTGGTCACCCTAAGCTAACAGGAGTGAAATTCAACTAACAAAATACAGGATTTGAACCTCAGCTATGAGTGACTCTGTGTAGCTGTCTTCGTTTCAGGTGGTTATGGGATGGAATGTTGTCCCATGAGAAAGACATTTCCCCAATTTATGGGGGGAGTAGGTTATCTTGAATAAAATATTTAAGTGGGGATACAGTGATATTTTCTGAGGATATACTCTTAATAGTTCATTTGTAACTAACAGTTTGCACTTAGTGCGAAATGATTGTCAAACGATAACCAAAATATGCAATATGCCCCTAAGATCAGCCTCTGTAGCAGAGGACTGGAAGATAGCCAATGTAACACTCATTTTAAAAAAGGGATTTGGGGGGGGGGGGTGGATCTGGAAAATTACAGGCCAATTAGCTTAATGTCTGTTCAGGGTAAATTGGTTGAAAGCATTACTAAAGATAAAATTTGTAAAATTTATGAAAGACAAGCCCTTCTGAAAAAGAATCAACATGGGTTCTCACTAAACGTTTTGAGTTCTTTGAGGGTGTCAATAAACATACAAATTGAGTACTGCAGTAGACATTGTTTACTTGGACTTCTTACCAAAGACTCCTTAGCAGTCATAGAACAAGAGGTCCTTTTATGGATCAGAAACTGGTTACAGAACAGAAAGCAGAGAGTAGGAATGGTAAATTCTCCCAATTGGGGGGGGGGGGGGAGTAAATAGTGAGGTCCTACAGTGGCCAAGTTTGCCAATGACACCAAATTATTTAGAGTGGTTAAAACAAAAAGGGATTGTGAGGAGCTCCAAAAGGATCTCTCCAAACTGAGAGAATGGGCATCCAAATGGCAAATGCAGTTCAATGTAAACAAGTGTTAAGTGAAGGGTGTTGGGGCAAAAAAATCTCAACTTCAAGTGATCTGAGCTGTGTACAGTTCTGGTAATTACACCTAAAAAAAAGATGTAGAGCTGGAAAAAGAGCAGAAAACTGCAACAAAAATTATCAAAGAGCTGGAGCATCTCCCCTATGAGAGAATGTTACAACAAATAGGTTTAGCTTGGGAGCAAGGGGAGACAGGATAGAGGTGTACAAAATTATGCATGGTGCGGAGAATGTGGATAGACATTTTTCTCCATCTCTCATACTAAAACCCAGGGTCATCTCATGAAGATCATTAGGAATTCAGAACAGATGTAGTGATAGTCACCAATTTGGATGACTTCAAAAAGGGGCTTCAACAAATTCCTGGAGAAGGCGATCAATGGCTACTAGTACTGATGGCTGTTACCTAGAGTATCAGTGGCAGTATGCTTATATACCCCAGTTGCTGAGGAACATGGGTGGGAGGGTAGTGTTACACTCATGTCCTGCTTGTAGGTTCCTGGTCAAAAGCTGGTTGGCCAGTGTGTGCAGAATGCTGGACCGTTGGTCTGTTCCAGCATGGCTCTGTTCTTACCAGACACATCTACAAGACACGAGTTCTGAAATCCTTCCTCTTACATTTTCTTCTTAAAGGGTGTGTCGCCATTATACGCAGGTTTACAGTCATTATATGTTTTTAAGCTTTAATTTGTGAATCATCAAGATCACTTTGGGTATTGGGGGGCATAGAAATGTAATAAAATAATCCAAAATGGCAACTTGTGCTACAATAAAATGTAGATATAATGTAACCATATTTCCTAATTGGGGGAAAAGGTAAAATTAAGGAACAATGGAACTTCCAGGTATACTAAACAAGGGAGACATGCAAAGTGTTGCAGTGTGGTGTACTCCTGTTCCGTATTCGTCAACCTCGCCCTTCTTCCACGATACTCTATTTCATTCTATTCAGCATTCCATGGCCAATGCGTATACTCAGTTGTCATTGGACTGTTTTGTTGTACTTCTTGGGATTTCCTCAAATTTCTCTGAGGTAGCTCCTTGTTAATTGCATTCCAGGCATCATATTTCATGTTTGCTTCTATGTAAGGGGAGGAAAGAGAGGTACTTCCTACAGTGGAAATACCTTGCTACTCCTTTGAGACATGATGCATACACAGCTTCATTATATATTTCACCAACACTGCAAGAGGCAGCCCAGGTGCTGAAACCAAATGAACTGTTTTACTAGCTGCATGTGCAGCATTATTTTTGCCTTGGACATTTTCTGTAATTTTGCTTAGGCAAAAATTAGATTAGTGGTCATGTAATAATTATGCTTATAAGGTCTAGTAAAATTTAACAGCCCACTTGCCAGTACATTTACTATGGTAGATGTAGCTCATCAATCTTAAAGAAAACAAAAGTTCTTTTCTTGCTTACTAGTACTACCCTCACTGGTAGTCTGGAGACAATTCTTACAACTGATTATAAATGGTGGTTTGCATGCCTATACAGCATTGGGAACTCTATGAATAAAACTATACCCTACCTTTCAGCCCATAAAAGGTCTCCAAGGTGGTTCACAATCATAAAAGTATACATATATAAATGAAACAATATGGTTTTTATGCCATTTTCTCTTCTGTATATAAGTGTCCAGTCTGCTTGATGTTGCATAACCTGCAGAAGTAGCTCCCCCCCAATACCAGGGAGCAGATTAAAGTTCGGGGGGGGGGGGGGGGACTAATTCACTTTTCTCTACCTAATCGCAGGTGAAATTAAAACAAGATAAATTTTCATTTGGAGCATGTCTGCTTCTTTTTTAAGATATGCTGGGAATCATTAGAGGAAGGTGGTACTTGCTAGAAGTCAGGAGATGGCAGATTGAGAATGGTTACAAGAACATTTGATGGCGTCTTCTGTGGGAGAGAGGAAGGGCCCAAAGATGATCATGGGGAAAGCAGGCACAGCTTTTGAAAAGGAGTGGGAAGCCACAAAAGCCCAAGTAACCAATGGAGGATGTTCTGTATATATAAACAAACAAAGGCAACTGGTTGGTCACTGAGGGGTGTATGATTAATCTCAGAATTGGAATGACTGGTTTTCCTCTCCTCCTGATGCAATTGTCCAATCAAAAGCAGCAGAAAACAGGATCACAAAATAGTGGCAGCAAAACACTAACTCCAGCTAACTATTTAAGGAAAGTACTGTATATAGAAGAGTAGCAATGGTTGCTTTTACATCAATTTAAGCAGGTACAATCAACTGTTACGTGATTGATTTTATATATATATATATATATATATATATATATATATAAATAATTTATTTCTTACCCGCCTCTCCGTCTGGATCAAGGCGGGGAACAACAACATGATAAAATACATAAAACTGATGAAAACATGACACATATTATTAAAACTGCATTAAAACATCCTAAAACATCCTAAAAACATCCTTAAAACATTCTAAAAATGTTTTATACACTGTGTGTGTGTGTGTGTACTGTGTGTGTATATATATATATATATATATCGATGACTTTTCAAATGAGAGCATGCCTCATAATCCCTAGATATTTCAAGTGTATACCTTAATTTCAAAATAGCCACACACAGCAACAAAATACAAGACATACTTAAGCTTTCATAAAAATGAACTTTATTTTTCTCCAATACAGGTAACTTCTTTTGCAGTTTAAAGACCAACAAATGGTTGGATAGCAAATTCCTAACAGTCACCTAAAGACTGAAAAGAAAGGTAATTAATATAATCAAAGAATGAAAAGGTATTTAAGTGAAAGGAGTTTTGACAAACCAAATTTAAAGACAGATTTGGTCCTTTAAAAAATGACAACCCCTTACCTTGTGAAGACATTTAAGTGGCCAGAAAGTCAGTGTTATGAAGATGTTCTTTAAGCTGCCAGGTATTAGAAAGCCATTACCCATTTAAAAACTGGAGTTGGTCACACATCAATAGATTTAAAACCTAGACTGTAGCAACTGTGCTCAGGATATACAAAATGCTATTATTCAATATTTGCATGTACACATTTGGGCAAAATATAATGTAGCAAACCTAAGCCAAGATCGTGTAAAACCTCTAAGGGGAAGTTGCTTGTTCCACAGGCACTGGGGGAAAAAAACCTGACAAAAATTATTTTAAAATCTTATTTTAAATGCAATAAATTGCAATGTGTACGTGTAGTCTATTGCATTAAAATTAGAAAGTTAATCTATCACAGAAAGCAAGCCTCTAAATTATGACAAATTTATCAATGTAGAATATGTTGATATAGCAACACTGCTATTACTCAGTGTTGTAGCATTTGATCAAGCTTCACTTCCAAGGAAAACAGCTGTATATTACAACTGGGTGGGGATGGGGTGGATGGAACTGCAGCCCTTGGACTAATTCCATGCTGCCCTCAGCATCATCTAGCTTTCTGGACATTGTGGGATTACGCTTCCTCTCCAGAACACCCCTCTGGGAATTGCTTCCTCCTCATGTCTTGTGGAAGGGGGGAATGAGAGAGAAGGGATGGCACCAAGAAACAGCTAGCTCTGCAATGTTACAAGCTCTTTTGGCTGTGACTCTGCCAACAACGGATGCACACCGCCCCCCGCCCCCACACAAAGAAATTTCCCTGAGAGTCAACAATCCTTCATAGGAAAAGGGTTCCTATCCCCTTGTGTACAGCTTGCTACTCTCAGTGGTTTTAGGTAGCTATTTCAGCTAAAGATTTGGATAATTATGCTTAACATGAACTTCAGTCACTAGAATGAAAAAAAGACTCAAATTTGATGTGAGAAAATTGAGAAATCTTCTACCTGTCATTATTTGATGTAAGATTATTTGATTATAAGGTATAAGCTAGGCCCAGAACTGAACAAAAAACCTAGCACTGTTGGGTCATCATCTATAAAAGTAGAAAAAAATCTGGATGTAAAATGCACCTTTGGACCTACATTTCTAGCTAAGAGAAACTTGATCAACAGAATATTTTGTGACCGATATCTAGACTTGGTGTGGGCAACTTGTGGCTTCCAGTCGTTTCGGCCTACAATTCCAATCTTCCCTGACCATTGACTATGTAGACTAAGGCTGATGGGAGTTGTAGGCCAAAACGTCTTTGAACTTCAAATCATCAACCCCTGATCTGGACCCTAAAGACAAGGGTTTGGAAACAGATATCTTGCACATGCAGACATCAGCACACATAAGGCAGCCCTAGACTCTGCTGATTTCCTCATCCTGCTGCAGCCCCCTGTGCCCTATCCCTTACAATTTGAAGGTCCATCAACCTTCAGAAGAGGCTTCTGGGGAGGGCACAGGGTGCTATAGTGGAAGGAAAATGCCAGGAAAGCTCTGTTACTAGAGTAAAATTCTGCTTGATCTTCTCAGGATCCAACCCACTGAAAATGTGTGATGATGGTTCTACTGTCCGGGCTTTCAACAGGGTGAAGCTATTTTGGTTCATGAAACTACTACTCAGCCATTTAAAAAATTATAAATGACATTTGTTAATATGAGAACAATGTCATTTTTAAAATTTAAACTAAAATTTATCACTGCAAAGAGAAAGCAGTTGGGAAACTTATGAGATAGGAAATTAACAAATGTACATGAATTCTCACACCTGCACACACACACACTATAAGGAGCATCAAAGTTCAATATATAAAAGCATTCCTAACATGCTTTTTAAAATATCTTGCTCCCAAATTAGCTATATAAACGTTAAATGA
Organism: Anniella stebbinsi; assembly: GCA_029215795.1. Taxonomy (NCBI): domain Eukaryota; kingdom Metazoa; phylum Chordata; class Lepidosauria; order Squamata; family Anniellidae; genus Anniella; species Anniella stebbinsi. The sequence continues at coordinate 57,590,331 of JARDYH010000003.1, forward strand.
ATCCTTGCTGCTGCTACTTCTCTTCAAAATCACATAATTATTCTTATTTCAAAGAACTCGACATTTTTTCCTACTAAATTCTTTCTAAATTTTTAAAAAATGATTTGACAAACAGTTGAAATATTCATGGTGTAAATTTTACAGAGGATATTTAATGCTATAACATTAAAAGCTGAATTTTAAACCTGTATGTTCTCCACATCATTCTACACCAAACAAGTAAAAATGTTATTAGCAAAATCCTAAATATAAAACTTGGAAAGTATGCTCAAACTGTACATGAGTGAGAAATGAAACTTTGCCCAATATTTACAAGTGAGTTTTAAAACTAATGGCAATACACATATTAAAAACCTATAGTTCATATTGATGGTGAAAACGACTCAAGTACGCAACTATACACAAACGGACAATGATCAAAAGCATTCTTAATGAATACACTCAAACTAACCCGGATGTTCACTCTCAACATTGCTCAGTAGACTAAACATAAATATCATGCATCATATGCCCACTGCAACATTTGTTTAGCAGGCTGGCTATCAGATCTTACATCTGAAAAGAATTAGTGCAACATTTAAAAAATGAAAATGAGAAGAAAAGGCAGTACATATTTTTTCAGTACCCGATTTAAAACTGCTTTGTCTAAAAATATTTTCTCCAGAAGCTCTCCAGCTATTATTAACAGCTCAGTAAAATCAGACCTTTTACCTAATAAAAGGTCTTCAGATTTACTGCACCTGCTTAATCTCTGGTTGGTATCAGAAATAACAACTTCTACAACTTTACACAACATTACAAACTCATGTTACAGTGACACTGCAGTCAGATGTCAGCACAAATATCCAGGATCAGGGCACTAATCAAGTAACTATTCATATTGGGGGGGCATAAAATGATATCAATTTTATCTATGAAAGCTTATATACAAAATATCAAGTAACTTCTTGCAGTTTATTTACATTTCCCTACCAGAAGCAGATTACAGTCATCTAAGCCCACTTCAGTAGCAGACAAGACACTATCCAGATTTTAATTTACTATCTGGTGGGCGTACACAATAATATCTCCTGAGCAAGCTTGCTGTATTTACTCATCTGGAGATAATATACAGATTTCTTTCTAGAGCTTAACACAAGTGGAATTCCTTCATTTTCTTTGTCTAAATATCTTTGGACTTTTTTAAAAAAATGTGTTGAAAAAATGGAAAAAGTTCTCATTTGAGAAAATAAATGTTATAACTACTCAGACTAGTTAGTACCCCACAAGTTAAAAATGTTCAGCCTACACATATCAAAAAGTATCAAAAATCATTTGCATCTTGATTTTTTGCAGAACCATTGCCAGCAATGGAAATCTTGAGGAGAAATGTAGGACAATTTATACACAATAATATATCCAGTGGTAAAACGTAAAGTTACGGAAAGCTAAATTACGCTTTAAAATTATTTTTATTTTGGTTACTGAATATCTGAAATTATTGAAATAAAAACTTTTATCCATATGTACATCTAACTTACCTGCTGTTCCTTCAACTTCTGTTATTTCCAAACAATTTAGTCCATACCCCAGCTAATTAAAAGTAGTATTACTTTTCTCTCATTTCCTGATTATCTTGAGTCATTAACAAATTATTTTTCCGTTGGAAACGCTGCACTCCTCTAACAAGAAACAACTCCAATGCTCATATTATGACTTTTTCCAGGATGAAAAATTCATATGAACCAGAAATTCCTGATATGTTGCTTCAACATCTGAACCTCACATTCACTATATAGTCAGAGGCTAAAGTGAATTTTGGAATTGTCATCCTTGCATAACCAATTGTATAAAACAACCCAAAATAATATTCTCAAAGGAAGTCAAAAAGTTCATATAAATAATGTGGTAGATCAGCAAAACCTTTTAACAAAGCAGGAATGTCATGAGAGAACTTTCAGTGTACAAAAATTAAAGAGGCACCTTTTATATTAGTTATTAACATTCGCCACAAATAGTTTGTTAAAACACCCACACAAATTCAGTTACACGCAATTCAAGATATATTGGTCAAAAGTAACAAGCTGATTCTTTCAACTATATAAATCTTTAATGGTACTCGATACAGCCTTCTGGGAAAATGTGTTGGCTCCAGACTTAGTCATGCTAAGTCCCATTGATTTCAATTGGAGCAGACCAATTGAAATCAATGGGATTTAAGTTAGGTATGATTAATTTATGTCCCACTGATTTTACTGGGCCTACTCTAAGCATGACTATGCTTGGACCCAAGCCAATAACTTGAGTGCTTCCATGTTTAGCAAAACATTAAAGCCATTTTCAGGTGTTCTAAACCTGAATAAGGTAAATACGTAAGGGGAGGGAAGTGCTCCAGCTCCACCTCTCTCCCTTATCAAGTTTCATCACCCTGTGCTCATGGAGGGCAACAGACTGAGGCAGAAAGCCTCCTCTATCCATGGGGGCTCTCCACATGATCCAGAATACTGATTATCTCTCCCCTTGTGTTTACCCTATTCAAGTTTAGAACACCTGAATAGGGCTCAACTAATAGCCCGATTCTACACATGTCTACCCAGAAGTAACCCCATAAAGTTCAAAGGAACTCAATTCAAAGGTAACTGTGCACAGATTGCTGCACAAGAAATTCCTGATGTATTATGTGTTTGTTATACACTTAAGAAATTTTATATGTACACTTAAACAAGTGTGGATGCAACAACCATATTTTGTAAACACATCTGTTATACAAGTACACTGACTAGGAAGCAGAATTGGTAATCATTCCCTGCCAGTGGCAAGCTAAAGTTCGATACTGTAAAATGTGTAAAGTGATCTTCGTTTAATTTCATGTAAGACTAAATTTTCATCCCAAGTGATATTACATGTCATACATATAAGATTTTACCAATAATTCAAGGGCAATTCCTACAAAATCTGGGGAACTGTTTGACCAAACTTTTAAAACCACAACAGTCTTAAAGTAAATAGAAACTAGGCAGGTACTAGTAAAATTTGGAAAAGTCTTTTGTTTTTAAGTAAAGTTGTTTAAATAGAAAGCAATGTATTTATCCAACTTATGTGTAAAATAAGTGCATTAAATAACCATCTATTTGTTAAGGCAAATTACTGTATTAGTTACACAAGAGGTGTGTATGTGCTTCCTCTCATTACACATGAGTAAATTCTGTTGCTTAAAGGCCTATTTGAAGTATTGATATATTTAAAAAGAAAAGGGGGGGAGAGATATTTTTCCAGTCACTTTTAACTGACACATCTATGTATAAACTGCCTAGGACTCTGGAGGCAAAATATAACATAAGCACTACAAAACTGTAAATCACTGCAGCAGTATTTAAAAGTGGCCAATTGTTTTTCCAATTGTATGTTTTAATAAAGTATAGCATTAGTGTTGTACATTGCCATTGACAGGCTTCAGTACACTAGAATTCATTTTCAGATTTCATCGTCTCAAAAGGAAGTTTAGTCTATTTGGATCACAAAATGTTAATCTACAGGTTTTTACAGTTTTACACACCTTTCAACAAATTCACAAGCCAACTATGCAAAAAAAAATAGGCTACAGATATATGATGTAACCACTATTCTAGAATCAACATCAAGTGTTGGACACAACTGCTATTCATTCACCAAATACAACAAGTTGATGCATATGCAAAAATAAAATAAAATGCAATGGTTTGTTAAGAGACATTTTTAACACCATTAAATATTGCTGAACACAAGACGCTCCCTGAGGTGTAAACATCAAATAACTTGAACAGCTTTACACATCAGCCCCATTGAACAGTTTATTACAACACTACATCTATTGTAATCAAATTGGTGCTCTTTACAGACATCATCTTGTAACATTTAAACAAGAACCAACTACTATAAAAACAAGCATTTACTTGACTTTTTCCCAATTGCTTGCACATTTTAATTGTCAAATGTATATAACCAGTAATAAAGTTGCAAAAAGCTATACGTTTTAAATCACACAGGTTCCTTCAAATAAAACAGCTAAGCAACATAAAAAGGTAAGAGAGCTACTGGTTACCATGTATGCAGATTTGCCTTATTCAGATCTATTCCTGTTCATTTTATCCATGAATCTTTACAGGCTCTGTTCGATCACAAGAAGCAAACTGCTGGACAAGCCTCTTTCCACGAAGTTTAAGTTTCTTGTCTGGTGAGGCGTTCCTCTTCCTTCAGCTGTAATGTGTCAAAATTTGTGATGTAGATTTTGCTAGGTCCCACAGCAAGCAAAAATGGTTGGTTTAACTATACATACACAATTGTGCACTTCAACATAATGAAAAACTAATACAAGAATGTGGACACAGCAGCTACTTGCTTGAAAATCATCCAAACTACAATTTGATAGTTTTAGAATGATTTATGGCAATGTGTATCATTCAGTCATTGAAACCTACGGACAGCTAGTTTTGTCACATAAAGGATAATGCAGCAGTCAGATTAGTTTGTTACATGTTTTAGCCACCACATTTGTAAAAACATAATAAACTAGTTATGTGACAGCTACATCGCACACAAATTGTAATCCATAACTTTAACTCAAGATAAATTATCAGTATTTGAACGGATATGGGCTGTTTGTCCATGCTCAAAGCTGGACAACTAGTGGAAGCCAGAAAGGCGGCTCAGAGCAGATTCATATGAACTAACACAAATGTGAGAAAGTAAGGAGGATATGGCTCAGTTCAGTACATGGCTGACACCCACAGATGACCAGCTTGTACTTTGTTAGAGCTGCCATGTAGTATGTTTAAGCAGTTGCCACATAATCAGTGGTTGTCTCTTTGCAATATCCAATACTGTGACAGTCTTTTCTAATAGGAAATCCTAAATACCTTAGTGTAGCTGCACCTTGCTCACATGGGAGCCGTTTCTGCTTTGAAAGAGCCACAGATAAGGCTTTCATGTGAAGTAATCTGCACTGAAATCAATGCCCGGGATCCAAACGCTATTTTAGGTTAACCAAGGGCTTTACATCTTTTAAAAATTTGAACAGCAGACCCCCATGCTATATCACAAACTGCTTTTGAAATTCTCCTCAGTTACAATAGAAGCGTACCACATTGCATGGGGTGAAAGTGAGGGCTAATGTTCAAGAACCACAAGTTCAAATCCCCCTTAAGTACATGCTACTGATTTCACAGCTCTCTGGATCCTGGCCAATGAGATTTAGAGACGCTCCACACTTTTCAATAGACGTACTGCTGCATGTACTACTGGCATTGGTCTCAGCAAACATGTAAAGACTGGATAAAATACCCACATCTTTGAACATCCATGTCTATACACCAGAGAACTCCAGCCCAATCAAAGTTCCCAGGTGGCTATACACACAGAAATTTAAAGATGCAGGTAATCTCACAGCAGATTTTCACAGCAATTGTGTCTTTTCAACAGAGCTATCCTTCTAAGCAATGTACTTAACAAAATGTCAGAGACATACAGTTGTTAATTAGTAAAGGAAGGGGAAAGGGCTACCTCTTGTTGGATAACTTTACACAAAATATTTCTTGATTCCAACTTTAGTTGGAAGCAAACTCCACTAATTTCAGTAGTGCTTACAATCAAGGAAGAATGCTTAGGTCAAAACAGCAACTCTAAGTACTCTTGCTCAGAAATAAGCCTCACTGGAACCAACTGAACATGCTTCCAAGAAATAGGTTTAAGATTAAAGGGTAAAATTTCAATAACTACAAAGCAATGTTATCAGTAATTCACATTCATTTCCAAAGCTTTTTTAAAAACTTTAAAATCAAACTACTTGCAAAGATACACATTAATAAGACATTTCAAATGCAGACATAATAAAAAAAAATCAGAACAAATAGCAGTATGCAGCGGTCATAATATCACTCTTGCTACTAACCCTATTCAGATTAGAAAACAAATTCACGATAGCAAAGAAAACTTCAGATGTTTTCTTCTCCCTGTGTTTACTGCTTTTAACAATGTCTAAGATATATAATTCATGTCACTAATATGCAGAAGTGGAGATAGATTCATTAATTTTGATTTGAAATATTAAACACTAACTGCCTTTTGACACTATCAACTCTTTAGTTCTTTTAAATCTTGTTTTAGTAATAAGGTGCAAACTGCATCAATAAGGGTCAACTGAAAGACAAATTAAAATCTCTCAGTTTCAGAGGAGTAAATGACAGCTGCATGACTGCATATTAGAATTTACCCTTGGAACACAGAATTCTACTGGCATCAAGTATTTCTACCATTTCTAAAGGAATACTGAACAGGAAAAAATACTTCATTGTAGGAGCCATGCTATACTATGTGTCTAAAGCAGCTTTCATCTGAGACACGTTTATAAAGACTATCAATACAACAAATTTAAGATCTCATTGTGTGGAAAGTCTCCAAGGCTTATCAGGAGTTGACATACATTCTGTTCTTTAAAACTATTTCAACACATATAGATGAGTGAATTGAGACTTACTGATTTCCATTGAAAGTGATTGATAAAAGCTACACTCAAATGTTCTCAATATTCTGTGGACAATAGCAAAATGGTATAGTAGAAATATCAGGTTCTAAACATAATTCATAAACTGAAATATGTTTGCAGTGATTTAGACCAGTAATAGTTTATAGCTGAACAAGAGTACTGCTATTCAGTGAGGTTTTCCAACATATCTATTAAAATTATTTACATGCACCAAAGACTTCAGAATTTGAATATGACTTTGGTATTAATGACTGCCTCCTTCCTTCACAAAAGAAATATCACATATGCCTTCTAAAAATCCTATTAGGAACATGCATTTCTAATAGGAGTTTTATAAAGCATTTTCTATAGATATTTTATCAGGAAAATTATTTGTGCAGACTTTTCTCTGCAGCAATGTTCAGATGTAAGCTGTAAAGACAGACACCATTACAATTGTCCAAAGGAACGTGCAATCACTTCACTAAACAGCAATAAAACTGTTCTGAGTACCCAAACACTTCTTACTACTAACCATTTAAGTGAAGATTTTAAAAATAAACTAGATTTAGGAGTGAATGAAATAATATGCTTCTCATCACCCACCTAGCCAATTCCTTTTCTTACATAAATGTTATTAGTTCTACAGTCTAAACCAGGTTGGTCATGATCACTTGTAATGCCAACCCTGGGTCAATGAATCCTTCTTATACTCTCAATTTACTTGAGAACACAGATTAAACCAGGTTGTCCAAGTGAACTGAGGAATGCTCCCTGGGTGGACAATGATCTCATGTAATGCCAAACATAGATTAAAGGACAGTGGAAATTTCTGCAAGATTGAGAAGGACACATGCCATCGTATGGTCCACAAACAGTCCCTAAATTCTGTTTTTTTTCCCCTGTGGGAGCATGAGTTTCCCTTTTGCCTTTTTATGTAAACTCAAAGTCCGTAACTAATTTGAACTTCATATAAACTTCTCAAATGAGACATCCATATTATAAAAATCAAACACAAGATCTTCTTTTTCAATCATACATTAATGAAGCAACTTGAAGTTGCAAATCATATTCTGTGACCCTTTAAGTTTGCCATTGTGTCTACACAAGCCTAAATTCAATTTTATTAAAAATATCTACTTTTTCTATCAGCTAGCCCTTTATATCTCTCTTCCCAGAACTAATGAGTTGTATCCAATGTTAGTCCCACTTAGAATAGACCCGCTGAAATGAATGGTACTCAAGCTAACTTTTAAGTCCCATTCATCTGAATGGGTCTACTCTAAGTAGTACTAACACTAAATACAACCCATTGTACTTCGCATATAACTCTGCCCAACTGTAATGGTCAAAGCATTCTTTTATTTATTTATTTGGGGGGGAGGGAAGGAAAATGCACCAAACAAGTTGCATATACCTACATAAAATTTACAATTCCCATTCAGTATCTTCATCACTGTAAATACTACCAATTTAGTGTTGTGTGTTGCAAATGAAAGTTTGGTAATCTACCTGATAATTTTGGAACCTATTTCTGAAGCTTCTTTACTGAGGTTCATATTTCCATTTATTCTAATAAGAATAGTAGTTCTGCTTGTTTTGTCTGGAATTTGCAGATCTGTAGCCCTAGTTCAGACAATCAAATTCTGGCTTAATAAACTAGGATATGCAAGAGATCCATATGCAGCCCTTTTGCAGCTGCTTCACCCCTCCCATCACACATAAGAAAGCAAAGAAGCCATAACCACAATTAATCACAACTTCTTGTTACATACAAACAAAATTAGCTTCCAAATCTTGGCTTGTTAGGAAGCTATTAACCATAGTTCCTCCTGCACACATAAAGGAAGGTGCTGGCTTCTTCACTTGCTCATGTGAATGAAGGAGCAAAGCAGCAAAGGGGCCGAGTGCAAGTACATGGAACTTGTTCATGTTCTGGCTTATTAAGCCCAGATTTGATTGCCCAAACATCACCAGAGTCGGAATCTCACCTTATTTCAAACTTTAATAGTAATAAAATCCACTCAATACACAAAAAAGTTTCATCAAGCATTTGCTTTTAAAAAAAACACGTTTTCCTATTGGAAATTTCAGTTTAGTTATCCTATCCTTTAAATTATTATTTTCACACTTAGGCATGACAAAGACTACTAGAACTCAGACTGCAACAAGTAAGATGGGTAACACCAATGAGTTTCTTGTTTGAAAAAATTAGTTCTCAAACCACAGTAAGCAAGAAAGTCAGTCTTGTTGACTCGCTGAATAAGATACCACTTGACTCCCTGCCACCCCAACATTAAGTCATCCCACAACAGGTAAGACAGTTCAACACAATTTGTTGTGCATCTATTGATCTATGCAACTTATACTCACAATTAATGATTCTGAGAAAAAAAAGCAATTCGGAAAGTGGATTAACATAATACAGCCCGTAATACAAATTTAACAGCAAAATTACTAACATGCACAGGATTATTATTCAATATGCCAATGTACATTTTCACAAACTAGAAAAGCTTACCCAAACTGGTATGTAACCATATCTGCATGATGGAAGTATTTATTATGCAAAAATAATGGGCCAGTTTGCATGATCAGAATAAGCCATGGTGGCTTATTTAAATTGCAGGGTAATAAAAGTCCATGGGTTGTTTCCCCCTCCAACAAACCATGCTTCCAGGGTTTGGACAACACAATAAGCAGTGCCTGAGTGATGACTGTGGAAATTGCACCCTACACATGCCATGATTTAAATAAGCCACTGTGGTTTAAAACAGTAGATTTAAATTGTGGACTGTGTGGGGCACAATTTCCATAATCACTGCCTGGGCACAGCTTGTTGTGTTGTCCGATCCCGGGCGGTATGGCATATTGGAGGGGGAAACAAGCCGTGGCTTAAATAAGCCGCAATGGCTTATTCAGATCATGCAAACTAGATCAACCTGTCAACTACCAGCTCCAAATAATACCAGTGCAACCAATACCATACATTTTTGCAGCAAAAAATATATAAAACATGGCCTCCTACAACGAGTTTCAAATACAAACAGCAACATACCTCTTAGAATGAATGTTATGCTCAAAAGAAGCGTTACTCAAAAATTTTAAACACAGTGGAAAAGATTTTGAATTACAAAAGGGAGAGATCATTGCTATTTTGACTGTTTGTTAATGAGCCCTCCTCTCTAAATATTTCATTTATTGTCAGAATAAGCCTTGCATCTTAAAAGAGGGATAGCAATATTAACTAAGCCAGCAGTAGTGTCCATCTTATATGGAAGTAGGTGTTTAGTACAACTATCCAATCCATTTGAGAAACTAGAACTTACTAGCATCATGAACAGAACGTAAAGCAATTAAGTTCCAATAATACAGACTCATTCATCTGATATACCACTATAGCTGCCTTGTTCCCATGCTTTACTGTGTATGGGGAACTGTGTAAGGGAAAGGCTGTGGCTCAATGGTACAGCACATGCTTTGAATGCAAAGGTTCCAAGTCTATCCCTGGCATCTCCGTGTAGGGGAGAGCCACTGACAATACTGGGCTAGAAGAACCAATAGTTTGACTCAGTACAAGGCAGCTTCCTATGTTCCGATGTGGATAGAGTTTATGCACAGCAGAGAGTGGGATTGCAACAGGGTGACCCCTTGATTTTGAGAGGTTAGGATACCACATATTGGACTTACATGCCTAGATCCCATTTTATTATGTTCCATGCATGAATGTAAGTCATGCCAAGGAGAGGCAATCATGTTCCCGCACTGTGCACACACCCTACTACATACATTAACACGTGTGTGACAGGAGAAATTGGTTCTTTCCCAGGAACAGATACAGTAACTTTTCAATACTTTTTCAGGCACAGCCTTTCTACACACAGAAGAGACAACTTATGAACATATTTTTTAAAACAACAACAACAACAAGCTACACTTTAAATTTTACATAGATTCTTTTGGTCTGTGCACTCTTACAGTTTTGAAAGGTTTTGCTTATAGTGGTTTGAGAACAGAATTACAGATAAATGTTATGTCAAATGAAGCTAAAACTCTACAAACATATTTGTTCAATGTTAATGTGCTTCATCCTTTTTAAAATCCATACCGATCTAATTTGGTTTTAAAATTTATATCACTGTATGTAACAAAGTCAAAATATGTAGCATTTAAACTTCTAAAATATGGCAGATTAGCTAATTGTGTTATTTTCAATCCACGTAACACACATCAGAGCCTGAGGATTTATAACATGAGGAATTTCCTACTCAGAAAAGCACTTATGTAGGATTAAAAATGAAATCAATATGTAGCTCATCACATGCGATGACCTATAGTTGTAATGACTTGGTCTCTTACTACACACATTTATGTTGCTATCAATGTTTGATCTAGGTATGTGTATGGCCCAACACAAACATGTTCATGATCTGCTGGTGGTTTGCACACAAGGTTCTAGGACTTCTAGCAGATCAGTACAAGAAAATAGGTACATCTAAAATATTCAGTTTTCTTGTACTATTATATTGACAATATACAAAAGACATAACAAAAAGATACAGAATTTCATGAAAACGTTCAAATTAACCCAGTAGCCAGAAGTACATTGTCAATGCACATTTTAAAAAACTCATTAAATTTAAATACATTAAAACCATGTGAAAAGGCCTTTTGGGATCATTCAGTGTACCATTCAAAAACCACAAAAAGGCTGGAAAGATACTAAGTGTGAATGACAAGGGCTTGGATCCCAAAAACTATGACCAGAAGAAGATTCAATTTTGCTATTGCATAAACTCTTGTGCAAGTTCTAGCACTTTTCTCACAGCGCAATGCCTCAATGAATCAGTAGTGTTACAATATAACAAATCCTGAATAAGGAAATTAGGGCTGTAATACATGAAGTCTAGCAGGTCATAAACAGATCTTGAAAATTAATTTGTGAAAAGTCTTACACAAGACTTTACGCAAAAAGAGGAATTCTTCTGGATTTAGGGTATAGTCCTCTCACAATGCTCTTCCGCTAAATTGGAAACGATTTCTCTGTGTGTGAGAGGATCTTTGGATCCAACCCAATGTGATTCATCAAAATACCTTAATATTCCACTATAAACAGGATTTACAGTGAAATGTTAAAAACGTCCAGTAATTTTTGTGTTTAGCATCTTTCATGTATTTTAGCTTGATAAAACTGTGCCACTCTGCCACTGGAAAGATGATTAGGATAATTAAACAATTAGGCTTCTGAAACTGTTAATTACAAGCAGACACAACCAGCATTTAGGATTATAGTAACACAGATAAAAGTTCTGGCTAGCACTTACAACATCTATTTTAGAAAAGTTATAAATGTAGGCAAAAATTGTATCATGACTTTTTAATTTCTCACATTTACCCTTCAGTAATATTAGGGTACTATACTCTTGGGTTCAGATATTGAAATTTTTAGTTGCACAATACAAATTTAAACAGAAGTTGTCCTCTCTTACACAAGTAGTGCAAGATACACCTGATAAGCTAAGTGTATGTTAAGAATATTTAGCTTACTGTTCTGTAATCATCACAGAAAAAACTTTTGTTCCCTGAGCCTCCTCTTGTATATAAATTCTCACACCTCCATACAACAGATTGTAGAATTACATGAGATTTAAAGCTTTGCCCAAAATATACATCTAAGAGAAATGCAGGTTTTACTTTACAGAAACCAAAGATAATTTTAAAGAACAGATTGTTTTACAGTGATGTGATCAACACACAGCACTCCATTTACCATATCTCTTTTCAGCAAGTATGTAGTTATATTATACCATTTCACAAATGCAAATACTGCTTATTTTCTTACTAGACATTAATTTATATCCATGTGTATGTAAGAATACACCTATTTGAAATGTAGCTATTCTAAGACACCAAACACTACTTTTAGGTTTGTAAACATTCCATTGGCTTTCAACCCCCCCAATGCTCTGGGTGTTCATGCAAATGCCCCAAATTATTGTGAAGCAAAAGATTGATACTCACATTTTATGTTTAAAAACTAAGATGTATATTGGTATGTGACTGCAAAGTTAGTTTAGTATATCTGATACTCATTTCTAAACACAATTACATCCTACTGGTTTTAAATAATTGTGATTAGGATAGGAACTCGGGTCAACCAAATTGAAGATTCCACTGTAACTATAAGGGGAAATCACCACTGATTGTAACCAAAGAAAATGTATTCTGGCTAACGGTAAGATCAAGATTTAATCCATAAACCTTGGATTTACTATAAAGAACTTGCATAATTTAAAGGTTTAACGCCATATTGATTTTGAAACTCACAAGACACAAAGTATCTGAATATCACCTCAAGAACTATTGCTTAAATTTTTATTGAATGTGTAAATATCAATAGCTCACTCTACAACCTAGTTAGGTCAAAGGAATTTAATGAGATGTAATAGCTAATTAATATCAAAATATTATGGATTTGTGTGTAAAAAGTAATCTTTTAGAATAAAGTTTTCCCCCTTATCTAAGACCTAGGCCAGAATTCAAAGCTATATTTTAAGCAAACTTAATAGATTGGAAGGCCAGTGGAATTTTTACTTTTTCCCCATTTAACAAAGAACTTCACCATATCACAAATTGCTTTTGTAACTCTTCAGTCTAACCATGTGGCATGGCAGATTGCTGTTCAAGAAACAGACATTCAAAACCTGCTTTGGTATACACAACTAGATTCTTTGGTTCTTGGTCCTAGGTTTTCCAATATTAAGTATTGTAGAATTTCATCCAAGATACTTTAAATGGGACATGCAACTATATTATTGTTACATGTATTAAGAAACACTTCCAGGGTTAAATTCAGAGTTGTCACCCTCTGGCAGCCACTATACATGTGAATAGGAAATCCCAAACACATGAACTCCAACCACTGGCAGGGTTTCCTGCATACTGGGGCAAATTAAAAGTGGATTCTTAGCCCATGAAATCTTCTGCCACAATAAATTTGTTAGAATTTAAGGATCTATAAGACTGTTGGTTTTTCTGCTACTGTAAGAATGTGGAAACTCTGACATTCTAGATGCTGTTGGACTACAACTTTCACCCTGATGGTTGGTTATGCTAGTTAGGGATAATGGGAGTCCAACATCAACTGGAGAGCCACAGGTTCCCCATCCTTGTGCTACAGACTAAATATGACTGTCCCTTCAGGATTGTGGGACCTATGGTGTGTTTTTCTCCTTAGACCTCTCTGAATCATTGCAGCCTATGCCTGCATAGGCAGCAGCTCCTATATTGTGAAATGAGCAGGAAAATCACAGTGATTAAAAGACTTTGCTGTGTCTAAAAGAAAAAGTAAGGGCAAATTCAAACATTTAGAAAGTTGGTAATGTACCTGAGGAACTGAGGCACCCCAGTTCCACCTCAACCTATCTAAGTGCTGCTTTCCCCCTCTTTCACAAATAAAGCTTCAAAACTCTCCCGGCTGCTCAGTCCTTCCATTCACATCAGTCTTCCTCAGCCTGGTGCCCTCCAGATGTGTTGGGCTACAACTCCCAGCATGCCCCAGCCAGCCATGCTAACTGGGGCACACTGAAAATTGTAGTCCGGCACACCTGGAGGACATCAGATTGGGTAAGGCTGATTGAGGAATTTTCAAACAGGTCATTGCTCCACCAGAACATGTTCCAGCTTATTCTCCCACTAACCTACTCTACCTTGGACTACTAGAAATCTCCTCCAGCAAGGATTTATCTTGTTCCTGAATTGGGGCAGTGGGGGACAGCAAAAGACTGATGCTGGATTGTGTGAGAACAAGCAAGGTCCAATGTGGTATCTGGAAAATCACTAGTGTGCTCCATTCCCCAAAATTAACAACTATACTTTGCAGCAGCTTTGACATAATACAAGGATATACCTGTACAGGACTTGTAGGTGAAAGGTACCACAAAGCCTTTTAGCAAGTCTTTATTGTTTGGGCTGTGATGACAGACTGAGATAGTTCCTACAGATCTGCTTTAATTTCAGTTGCACAAACTACTGTTTTATCTAATTGACCCGGTTGCCTTTAAAGATTACAAAAAGACATAAATACAAGACATTTATGCAGTCATCAAAAAGGCGGAGGGAGGAGAGAGAAAGATTATGCAGTTAGCAAAAAGGGAAAGGGGAGAAAGGGTTGGAAAAACCACAAGGTATATATTAATACTTACCTGACTGTACCTATTATGATAAATGTGTTCAGTATAGCATACCACTATACAATTTAAGAGCAGATATAATTCTATAAAACTATTTCAAGAAAATTAGTAAACAAAAAAATCCTTATCCAAGAATGAATATACCCACCTCTTAACGATGGCGATACTCTCGTTCTCTATCACGTTCTCTGTCACGGTCTCTATCACGGTCACGATGTCTCTCGCGTTCACGGCTTCTTTCCCGGTAATAATCGTCATGGCGATCTCTGCTACGAGACTTGTGGCGCCGGCTTTTCTCTCTTGATCTGCTGTGGTCTCTCTCCCTTGATCGCTCACGTCTTCTAAAAGAAATTACTTAATTAATTCTCTCAAATACAATCATTTTGTAGCAATAAACCCACAAAGTTTTTGATCAGTTAAAAGCCTTAGCTATGGAGAATGCTACTTTAGTATAAGGAAATGGGTATGATGAGTTTAGGATTTTTCTAGCCCTATAATTCTAAATTGTAGAAGTAAGACGACTGCTAAGAGTATACTATTTTAAATGCAAGGAAAAAACCAAGGAATAATGTGCTGCTCTTTTAATTGATGTATTCTGTTGCTGTTGTTGTTGCTATTATTATTGTTGTTTTTGTTGTTGTTGCTATTGTTATTTATATCCCACCTTTTCCCCAATACTGGGACCCAAAGCAGCTTACAAATTAAAACATATACAGTTAAAAATAGATAGAGATATACAAAATTAAAAATATAATTAAACATAGTACACTTTTAAAATATTTAAAACATTTTAACACATTTTAAATACAAATAATTTTTAAAAATCCAAGATATAAACAACATCCAGAGAGGTCCAAACTACTCCCCAAAGGCCTGCTGAAACAGAAAAGATTTAGCCTGCCTCCGAAAGCAAACCAAGGAGTGAGCCAGTCTAGCTTCCCTGGGAAGCGAGTTCCAGAGCCCCAGGGCAGCCACCAAGAAGGCCCTCCCCCGTGTTCCCACCAGGTATGCCTGTAAGTTTATACAAGACGGAGCCCTTTAAGAAAATTTAAGACATTTTCTTAAATTGTTTAGTATTGGTTTTCGGAGAGTAGTAGGTTTCCTTTAAATATTTTTTTCAGAGCCCAGCTGATGTTCCAAAAAACATAGAAACATTTCCTACACTAGAAGTTTCCTATGAACTGTTGTCAGCTAAAATTCAGTGTAGCAACTTAAATGGCTTTTTCAATAGTTTCAATAGGTTTTAGTTACTCAAAGATTGTTTAACAGTGTTTACATTTAACATAATTAGAAACGTAACTTTCAGATTACACCTGTCTCTTCTCAATCAAGAAATTAAGCTCTACAAATTTAAAGACGTATTCCAACAGCCACACCAATTTCATTGCAGTAATCTATACCCCCACACCCATCAGGATTTTATTCAAAATTTACTCATTTTCATACAAAAGGTTTACCTTGACCCAGAACCATAGGACTTTGACTCAATTCCATGGAGGCAATCTTGCAGAGAACTAATAAGTACTTTGCAACGATCATCAGCAGATACTTTGGACTGTTTAATTAATGAAATTGCAGTCACCAAGGTTTCTATAGCACTTCCATACTCCGCTGAAAAGTGAAAAAAGTGGTTGAACAAATGTCGAATTATTTCTACAATTGTTCCAATATGTACTGAAGTAATCTAAGGCTTAGATCTCACAACATTGCATGGGCTAGTAAACCTTTGCTCCAGTCTGTTCCACTTCAGACCGTAGGAGGAGGTTAGTCTTAACTGAGTGCACCTCCATACAAAGTGTATCCTTCCACTTTAAAAGAATTAAAAGACAGGGAGAACCTAGCACTCTCCTTGACATACTAATTTTCTCAGTGAAGGACTAATTTTGTGCTGGAGCAGCATTCCCTCTGCAGTCTGAAGTGGTACAATCCACAGATTTACCTCACCTGCTGTTTGTAAGAACTAGGCATATCTTATTAGATTTATGTCCTACCTTTTCAGTTCTAAAAAGAAAAACTCAGAGCAGCTTTCATAATTAAAGCAAGTTAAAAACAATTTAACTGTAAACAGTCAATAAACATCAAAGAAGATGAAAAGGAAGCAGATTAAAAAATAAAGAGCTGGTAACAAAAATATTTTTAAAGCAGTGGGTAGGTCAAAAACTTTCTAAGTACGTCTTAGTCAATGATGGAACACTGATAAAGAGAGAGCCAAATGAACAGCCCATGGCAGGAAATTTTACCTTCTGGGTGCCACAACAAAAGTCTCCTCACATGTCCTGGACATCCACACCTCAAAAGGTGGAGACACACAAAAAAGCCACACCAGATTAACTTAGCAGATGGGTAGATTCATATAGGGGGAGACAGACCTTCAGGTATCATGGCTGTAAGCCATGTAGGATTTAAAAAGTCATAACTAACACTTTGAGTTGTGACCAGGCATGGTTAAGTTGTATCAATATGTCCTTCCGAAAGTTATATTATACTTTTCATATGTCACAGATTATGGAACCGGGTTGTCACTGAAGAAAATATACTGACCAGCACTTGCATCTGATACAGCTCTTGAAATGGCACTGCTAGAGATAGCCCTATTTCTATTCATGATTTCTTCAAATTCCGCTTCACTTAAAGGCGTCCTTGCAGCATCTATTTCTCTGCAAACACACACAAGTTCGAAACTTTTACTTCCAGCTAGTTAAGGTAGTGCAATTGTTTCAATAACTCTAGTATGCAAATTTAAGCAAAACAACACGAGAAAGCTTTTTCTAAACGAAGACGTTTACAATGCAAAACCTGCAAGCTAGAGAGAAAAAAAGTACACTATCACAGAAGCAACAAATCTGTGATTAGTGTTGAAACTTCAATTAGTTGATCTACTGATGCAGTGCTTTCCATCTTCAGAAAGCTTCAATAGATGCTTTCAAATCTTCTGTCAAGCATAAATGAGGTAGTGAGAATTGTGGCCCCTCCAAATCTGTGCATGAGTCTATCAAAGATAGTTTTGTCCTCAAACATACTCTAATTCTTATTTGTTATAATGAACATAATGAATAAATGTTATCAAGCATTATGAATGCTCTATGTTCTGTAATGGCAATCATGCTTTTAACACAGTGTGATGTGCTGGTTGCACACTTAACTAGTTGCTTAATTAAGAAAAGTTAGGTCAGAAATATACTTAACATATTCTGCAAGTACCCCCCTGAACTTTGTGTCATATTCTAGACTCTGCTTTAACCATCATTTCTGAAGGTTTGACAATAAGAATAAAGAGGGCCTTTTCCCTCCTAGCACCTCTGCTATGTCTGAATATGTACCACCCAGCTTTCTCCTCCCCTTTACTTGTGGCACATACTAATCTTGATTATGTAATTTGACTGAGGCATCTAAAAAGGAGATCATGCCTTATGATGTGGTGTTAGACTATACGTTCTTCATATTCCTTCTAGCATTGTAACATTATATGTCTTTAGGTGCTTTTGACAAATGTTTCTTGCAAGTGTTAGTTCTTCTGGTAGAAAGAAAATGCAGAATAAGCAATGCTATCCTCTTAAGAGCAAGAAGTGGATCAAGATCCTATAGCTGATTTAGCATAAGAGGAAATGTCTAAAAATTCATACCTCCCTGCGTTTTGAGTATTATTTTTCGTTTGTCTCCAATACAATGGCATATGTAATTGTTCTCTTATGGACATGTTATTTCCAGTGAAACGCCTATGATATATAATTGACAATTTAAATATAATTACGGATTGTAGTTGATCATCATGAAAATATTGGACATTATGTGCAGAGGTTCTACTTCTGCTTTCACCACCCTCAGCCCTCCATTGCCTATTAGAGTACTACTTTGATATACAATGATAACAAGCTTATTACTATTATGGGTTCTCTTCATATTCTTTCAAGCAATTATGCCCAATGCTCTAAAATTCTAGAATGCTGCTTTATAACATTTTAAATTGTATAATTTTAGACATTAATTCCATGAACAAATGAACAAAACTGGAATCAATATGCTTAACTAAAAATCTAGGTAGGTTATTTGACAAATCAGCACGCCAACAAAACCTCCCTTATGTGCACAAAACTTGCAAATATATATATTTCATAATCTATAAACTGTTGAGAGATGGTATAACATGCACATAAGACAAACGGCACAAAAGGAAAAGTAGCAGCAAAAAGGTACAAGCCAACAGGTTTTTCTCAAATGAGACTTGAAAATAAAAGGTAGATTTAGACAACTGAGGTAGTGGCTGATGTAAAGTCACTATGGGAAGCCTAAGCATGGTTACCCATATGTTGAGTGACATTATAGGATACAGTTCACCACCTTCTGAATAGAACTTAATAAGCAAATGTGTATCCTCTTTTTTTTTTAGTTACTCAGTGGTGGGTTCCTCATATTGTTCGCCATCTGAACTGGTTGTCTGAATCCATCAGAGTAGTCAGAATAGAAATTATTCTAGGTCACAGGTGTTGCATACAGTTTTTTCATTAATGATAGGTACAGGTAAAGCAGACAAAAAAGGAGAATACATCAGACTAAGACAATATAAACAACATTTTCTTATTAGGGATCGATTCAAAGTTTGTCCACTTAAGAAAATTGACATTTATATTAATATTTATATTGTGGTATATTACCAAGGAATTCAGTTGCAACCTTTTGCAAGTGATCTTGAGAGGCAAGACATAAAAAAAGTAAATCACACCGATACACACACAAAGCAAGGGAAAGTTTAAAATTCTAGTGTATCTTTAAAGAGATGTCCATACGTTTGCACAAAAAATATAATGAAAGTCAACTACAAAATAAAAGAAGTAGGTAGCTGAAGGGAAGAGGAAGACTTAAGTACTTTTTTAATGCACTGGTTCTCAAACTGTACAGTAGGCCTCCCTTTTGAATCACAGACCACCTTGAAAGAAAGCACATAGTTCCAGGGAGAAAAAGGATCCTGAGGTAGGTGAACCCTTTCTCCCCATATCAAATATAATATAGGTGGGTTAAATATCCTTTAGCAAAGGATACTGGACTGATTCATATTCGATTTGCTAAGAGCTGTTGGTTCGTTCTTATGTTTCCATTACGTGGATTTAGAATATGAAGTCCTGTTCTATACAACCTTTTAATGCAAGTATTGGATTACTTCCCCACCCACAGATCTCTGTACACAGCAGCAGGCTACAAGCATACTGCAGCATGCTCTGCTGTAGAACGGATGGTTTTTAGGTGCTCGGAAGGCATACATTTATAAGAGAAGCAAGCTCAAAAGGTTTGAAAACGCTAATTTAATGACATCCCCACATTTTGACAGACACTTTGCTTCAATGAAGCAGATAGAGATAAAACCACCTGAATGGACTGAGACTTTAAAGTTCCAAAAGGGAAATAAATATGCCATCAATGCAGAAAGGCACTCACCTGCCTGGTGGCCCATAATCACCTCTGTCATATGGAGGAGGTCGGCCATATGGGTCTGAAGGTGGCGGACCACGGCTGTCTGATGTAGGTATACCACTGTTGGCTGGTGGGGGGAAGAAAGCTGGATTCACGTGTGGGGCTGGTGGGGGAGCACCTGGTGGTGGCCCAGGTAAGTGAGGAGGAGGAGCCAGTGTCAGGGGTGGCCCTAACGGACCAGGGGGACGAGGGGGGAAAGGGCCTGGAGGCGGAGGAGGACCTTGCTGTGGGGGTGGAGGACCTGGTGGAGGACCATAGCCTGGAACTGGAGGTGGAGGACCAGGGGGAAGTGGACCCAGTGGGGGTTGACCAAAGGGTTGTCCTGGAAACAAAACTGGAGGAGGAGGGCGGTCACCACGATTAGGAGGACCAGTTAATGGAGGAGGTAAAACCTGGCCAGGTGGAGGAGGACCTGGCGGGCCTGGTGGGCCAGGAGGACCTAAAGGTGGACGTGGAGGAGTTTGTCCAGCTAAAGGGAGAGAAAAATGAAAAGGAGAGATTTTTACAATTAACATTCTTCTGGCAAGATTTTCTCCAAGACTTACAGAATAACTTGTAATAAGCATGGGAAAGGTTAAAAACATAGGTATATTATATATTTAAAAATCCACGATTGTCAAAAGATCTGACAATTCTAATTATGGAATGGTAAGAAGGTGTCATTAACCCCTGCTATTTGTATTCTATAGCAAGTGGGCAACACAAAGTCAGCAAAAAGCAAATTCCTCTGCTTGTCCAATTTTTTTTTTTATAAAAGCTCAGGTTTTGAGAATACACACAATGGGAAAACTAAGGAAAATAAGCCTAATAGAATATATATTTTGAGCAGATCTTCAAGGGAAAATACTAATGAAAGTGGCTCTACTAATATATAAGAAACCTGAAATATCTCTTCTTGAATCTACGTAAGACTACCTTAAGTTTCTAAAAAATATATATCTTGGAGAAAAAAACAGATTAGGCTTCCTCAAAAAGAGTTTCTTTCTATTCTAACTTGACCATCTTCTTAAAGGGGGAAAAACTAATGGAGCTTATGCTTAAAACACATTGGAAACCTTTTAAAAGAATTATGGAGATCATAGGAATTTGTAGGTTTTCCCCCACCAGTCCATGTGGCAGCAGTTGTATATATGAAAAAAACATTAAAATAATTATTGTAGCACTATTTTATAATGGATGTGCTTTAACTGAACTTTTTATTTAGTATATCATTTTCCCTGTATTGCCTGGGGATGATGGGTATAGTCCAAAATATTTGGAGGGCTTTAGGTTAGGAATGGCTGCTGTATAGAATATCTTTATATTTCAGTACAAAGGAATTCTACACTCTAGTAACAAACCAAAAAGCGCAAATGCCAGCAAGTGAAATTACTATATCTCCAAGTATACATAAAGGCAGCAAAATATAGTGCAAAACATTTTACCTGGAAAAGGTGGTGGGGGTCCTCCTGGTCCAGCTGGTCCAGGAAACCTGTCCCCTCCAGGAAGGGCACCTGGAAAACGACCCCTCCCTCTGTTACTTGGCGGAAATGTTGCCCGTGAACCTCCTCCTGGAGGACCAGCTTTTCCTTCACCAGACATCTGACCTGACTGTGTAGCTGCAATAGTGAAACAAAAATATACAACATGGAGTTAGCAAGGACTTTCAAACATCTTGGTCTGGTTTTATGCAGTTTTTAGCTTTGGTGTATCACTCTGTTTTATTTATTGCATTTTAATTTATCGGATTGCTTTTTGTTTTATACACTTTTGTTAGTCACTTTGAATATCTCCATTTGGAAATGAAAATGCAGGATACAGATTGTACTGTACATACTTTAGTTAAAATCCTCTCATATACTACTGTTGTATGTTTATGAATATTCATTTTGGATAGGATCTGAAGAGTTACTCTAGGCATGCCAAAGGACTTACATGCATGCAGTAGGATTTTTGAACGTGTGTCTTTCAGAAGTAACATCAAATACTGCTTCTGGGGCCTCTTTAGGAAACACAATCCCAAAGCTTTCCCCAGACATGCAGAAATGGTTGCATAATTCTTTGTATCCTTACATTTATTAGTCCATCAATCAGATCTATAAAGCATTTTTGAAGGTATACATCACAAAATACTTGCAGTGGAAAGCATCACTTTTCAATCTTATACAGCAGAGATTAAAACAGAAGGGTTACTCTGAACCTTCTGTTTATGATGCTTATCTTAATAATCATCCTTTAGCTTGGCTCTATGGACAACTGGTGCTTTACAGAATGCAAAACAGGCCTTCAAAGGGCTATGCTAAGGTGCCTTGTTTCCTAGTTTATCTTCAGATGGCAAGAATCTTCCCCATATATAACACTTGAAAGATCAATAGAAGTTTAGACTAGTTCAAAGGACAACACAGCTCACTGTGCATTATTGGGGACCCTACAGTTACATTCTAGAAGACAGGCAATAAAATCCACCTTCAGGGAGCAGAGTTACCAACCAGTTAAAGAAAAAATCCTCATTTTTCATTTTATATGGCTAGATTCCTTTTTCCATATGCTTAAGAAATATCAAAGTATTTCATTAAAAAATTATTATGTGTTATAGTGCAAGTTCCTGACCGTTACTTCCACTGCAAATATAAGCCCATTAATCAAACCAGTTGCAAAGTTCAATTTTGAAAATCATGATCAGATGGTAGAAACCAGTGAACCCCATCACTTCTAGCTTCTGCGTCCTTTATTGTAGGGAGCTCAGGTGTGAGATAGAAGTGCATACCAGAACACAGAAACTTTCTAGTATCTTCACAAATGGAGACAAATTATGTTTTCATACTGTCGTTTTATATTTTAAATGGTTTTTATGGTTTTAATTTTTGCAAACCGCCCAGAAAGCTTCAGCTATTGGGCGGTATAAAAATCCAGTAAATAAATAGTACAATCCAGAAAAATGTTTGGTAACTCCTCTTCAAAGCTGCTCAAGATTACTATCTCAGAGTTCTAAGCAAATTAATACACAGTTCAATCAGACCATAAACTTTCTTCTCATCTGACTAATCGTTTCATTGAGAATTATGAGGACTAAACACCACATAATGGTAAAAAAAACATTTGGAAAAAGAAAGATGAGAATGATGTTAAGGTCTTTACTAATTCTCCAGCATATACGAGGCTGTGCCAAAGTAATATCTCATACGTATAGGAATTCAAATTAACCAAAAACGTAATTAGTGCCACAAAAACCTTGCTAGTAACATGCAATTAAAGGATTGCCTGTTGCCCTTATCTTTCCACAATATTCTGCTTCTAGTTCAGTTCTATTGTTTATATCCTGAGATCCTCACAAGATATTCTTTCAGTAAATAAAAACTTCAGCCAGCAGTTTCTAAGAATTTAATTTCCCGTCAAACATATACACCTGTGGCAGTTGTCAAATTTCAATGTTCCCCTCTGAAATGTTCCCTTTCACATCACAGAAAGTAGCTGATTGTAACACTTACTTTTTCTTGACTGCAATTCAAATTGACTCAGAAACTGCTTATTACATGGAGTTACAACAGGATTTTGACCATGCAATTCTCTTTTAGGTAAAAGATCCATCAGTTTTTTAGAAGATGCTTCAGATCCCACACCTACAAGAGCAAACCTAAAAAAAGAAAAATACTTATGGGTGCGGGGGACAGTAGCTGTGCCATCCAAACAGACCCTTAATGCACGAAACTGAAATGTTTTGGAAGGTTCTAGAATTTACCAGTAGCTTTTTCTTCACTAATTCCCTTCTTTTTTTTTCTTTCTTTTTTTTAAACTAGAACAAGCTACCCATAATAGTGAAAACAAACAAAGACATCCACAGGCAGTTCTGTGGACGGAGAGTGGAGAGGACTGGGGAAGCGGGGATACGAGCTTCCCCAGCCTCCTTCCCTCCCCCTCTGTAGAGCTCAAGCTCAAAAGGCAAAAACATCCATGCAGCAAAATTGCAGAGCAAGAGAAATGCGGTGGCAACAATCGCCTCCATGTTCCCCCGGCTTTGCATAGGATGCCAGACAGGATTGTAGTCTTAGCTGTTCTTCATAGTCTACATAAATTAACCTCACTATTCCTTCCTCATAGTTTTTGTTCTCTTCATCTTTGTACTACCCTTAAAAAAAAAAACATGTTCCAGGGAAGCAACATACCAGTGTTCTGTGCACTCTATCACATGGCTGGTGATAAAATAGAAATGGGGATAATACTGGATTTAAACAACTTCTTACCCCTTAGACTGGCCATTAGCACGATTTTCAAAAAATTTTATCTCCAAAATATCATTTACACCAAGTGAATGAACTGCTTCAGTTAAATCTTCATCCGTGGTCCACTGCAAAATATTCATAATTGACATCTCATTTTAAAATATAACAAAAAGCATGATCCTTTTTCCACTGCACCATCCATGTGGGTAGTGCTTAATATAATGCACCATTAGCCACATCTGACATCTATGATGTATTCTATATTAAAGGATATATTTATCAAAACTGGTTTGGCTTTTTGCTTTCTGAAAGTTACTGTAATGCTGCTTAATCCTAGCTATATAATTCAGCAAGTTATGTCTATGTTTCAAAAATAAGCAAATACTCTGTTAATTTACACAGACTGCAAACAGTAATGATTACCATCTCAAAAGACCACTTTACAATTAACTATAATAAAAAGGAAGGGCAGTAGTTCAGTAGTCTGAACATGCTTTTCATGCAAAATGCCCCAGATTAAATCCCTGCCATCTTCACCATTTTGACTATGTAACCCCCACTTGGGGATTGCTGTGTCATGCAAATGTGGGTTATACAAGGGTTAAATAACCTTTGTATAACCCCACAATCTGTTTTGGTATTATGTGAGGGTTGTTTAAACCTCACATAACCCACACTCGCTGGGCTCACATGACACGACAATCCCAAAGAAGGGGTTGCTTATTCAACCTGGTGGCCTCACACACCACAAACTAACTGTGGATTAAATAACTCACAGTGGACTGTCGTGTCGTGCAAACAGCCCCACTGCCTTCACTGACTGGCAGTGGCTCTCCAGGGTTCCAAATCTCTCAGCAGGGGTTGCATATGCAACTGCAGCTTGTCATGGGTTAAATAACTCAGAACAAGCTGTAATGTGTTGCCCAAACCCAGTCAATATTAAGCTACAGGGAGCAATGGTGTTACTTGGTATAAGGCAGCTTCCTATGTAACTAGTCCAGCAATAACTAGCTGAACACTTACCCAAGTAAGATTCCCAATATATAATGCAATTCTCTTTCCTGTATACGTGTATACAACATTTGGTGCTGATCCTTTGCCTACATCATCTCCAACAGATGGTGGAAGTGAGTCCATATAATCACGATCCTCTGGAGCATCGCCGTTATTGGCAGATGGAGAAATGACGTCGTCATACAGATCTATTTGATCATGCCCACCATATTCAGCCTCCTAAAAAACGTTATAAATACCAATTTAAAATATTTTTAAACAATGAAATATTTTTCTCTAGATGCTTAAACGAACTTTTATTTATGGTATTAATATACTTCCCTATTAGTTTCAAAAAGGAGGAAGAGGTGCCTCAGAGAGATACAAAATAGGGCAAATCAAAGGACCATAAAAGCATTTTATATTGTTTAAGTACAAAAAGTATAAGAATCAATGTGAACTGGTAATGATCAGTAGATAATTGAAGTCTTATGCACCAGATATAAATACTCAGTATACAAACATATAAACAAAAATGCAGCACACATTATGTACACAACACAGCAGTTAAATCAATAGATGAGCACCTGTGCATCAGGTGTTGGTATTTAATATGCAAAAAACATAAAAATGCATTGTATATAACACATACCCAACATAAATGTTGACAAAAACTTCAGATTGCATTGTTTTCATTCTTATCTTTATTGTGTTTGTCTATTATGAATTGCTCCAAAGTTTGATCTTCCCAGTTCCTATGTTCTGAAAGCTTCAAAAATTAAGGAGGCAAAAATGCTTAAAAGCCAAGGCTGTGCTCTTCCAGGGGAATAATATCCCAAGTAATATGCACTAGAGAAACAAAAGGACATAAGTTTGAAAGAGATCCATGGCTTTCCATTTCAGGGAAGCATTTTTGCCACCTAAATTCACAGTTGTCTTATTTTATTTCTATCCCACCCAATGGTGACTTCAAGCAATTTCCTCAATATCTGTCTCTGAGCCAAAGAGATCAATCTAAGAATATTGTATCTAAATGGCCAAATTACACATCATGCATGTTTACATTTATGAGATATATTTTCCTTTAACAGATTTAATTGGGTTTTTATAAATGCAAAATAGCCACAGGTTAGTTTCAAGGCTGAGCACAAGACATGGGGCGGGGGTGGAGACTATTTAAACCCTTTCCTGCCAACTATTTGTCCACTCAAAAACATCCCCAAGCTGTTTCTCTTTCCACAGGGAAAAGTTGCAGGGGACAGATCTTCCCTCACCATGGGTAGGAAAACAGCTGGGGTGGGGAAATATTGAACAGGGAAAAGTTGTGAGGGAAAGACTCCTACCCCTCAAGTTCCTCCATTGAATCTATTGACTATCCATGACTGTTTTGCACTGAAAGAACAATAACAAGGGGAAGGCGGGAATCATAAAGCTAGAGGTCAATCACCTAAAATGTAAAGCAATGTGATCAAAATGGTCTAACAAATTAACTAGAATAGCAATAGAGCATTTTACTTCTTGCTGTAGCAGCAAAAAAGAATCTGAAATGCTGCATCCGCTGACCTTGATACTGACCAGGATAGCTAAGACAAATGTTGCAAAGATTTGCTCTTAAAAATATTAAGTAGGAAACACTGAAGCAGTATCATGATGCAAACAGGTGTATTACTGAGGCTGTCCACTGGGCTCTTTGCTTCTCTGCTAATGATAAAAAGCTAGCAGCTCTTCAAAGAGCCTTGCAGCAGGAGCTCACTAGAGGCAACTTTTACTGATCACTAGCAAGTAACTAATTTCAAGTCTGCATTACTCAGGAGTGATTGCCTGTTACAGCTCTACCACACCTACCAATGCAAGCTCTTCTGTCCTTTCACTCAATCGCTACTGTAATCCTTAAGACAAGGACAGAGCCAGATATGTAGTCTCCATGGCTCAGTAACATTCTGACCAAACAAAGCTATCTATAAAAAGCCACATCATTACAAGAAATAATCACACTAAATTTCAAAATAAGAAAATGTTCCAAGGCACTGTGATAGTTAAAAATGGATTAACACATTTGATTAAAAAAGAGAGCTCTCAACATTCCTGATGAACTATCCTCATTAAGACGAAAGAAGTGGGCAAAATTTAGAGATGCCAAGGAAATATAACCAGTTCCATAAATATGCCCAATTAAGAGGAAAATAGAACTTTGAACATTTACTCCAAGGATGTATTGGTTTTATACCACATTTATTATTCATTTCCCCACAAAAGTTCTAGAAACTATGGGTAGTATCCAATAAAGGGCCATGCACACAAACCCAGTCCTGCCTTGCCCTTGTCCATGCGTGCCCAGCCCCACAAGCCCAGGACCGCGCAGTCACAATATAGCATTTCTTGGGGCAAGCATCAACATGCATGAAAATGTTCGTTTCTGAAAGAGGCAAAACCTGCCCCTTCCAGAAACCAGTGTTTTTGCGCACATCGGAGTTTAGCCCTGGAAGCACTATATCACAGCCATGTGCGGACCTGGGCTGGCAGGGCTGGCCATGTGTGGACTAGGAACTGGCAGGGCTGGCTGTGTGTGCATGGCTCCTATTGCTGAGGATTATGAGAATCCATTGTTAGAAACATCTCTGCAATAACATCTGCACAGAATGAATGAGAAGTAGATGATACAAAAGGTGCTGTAAACATCAAAAAAAAAGTTCAAATTGCATTTCAATTTAGATAATGACCTGACACGCTAGCAATGGTGGTTAAGCATTTTGAGCTAAACATTACGGCTTAGCATATTGTGTGAACCATGGCTTCGTGTATCATTTGAACCATTCCTAACCATGGTGGCTATATAACCACTGTTTAAACACACCCACTAACCATTTGCTGCAAAATTTGAGGTTAAGTACTATGCAAGTAATAAATTTTAATTCAGAATTCATGACACAAACATTTCATTACATGACACTGTTCTTTCTTGATTCAGTATCCGTATCCGGCCACAAAAAATGCTTTGTATACCTTCCTTTACAGAACTGCGAGAGCACAGAACTGAGCTTTCTCCATGGTGGCACCTACATCATGGAATGCTCTCCCTAGTGGTTTTTGCTTGGCTTCCCTTCATATGGTCTTCTGTCACCAAGTAAAAAGGCCTTTTCAGAATGTATTGGATGAATGAATGCGTTTTCAGCTGATATGTTGCTTTTAGTCAGCCACTAAACTTTTATCTTGCTGTTAAATTTTTAATGACGTTTTATGCACAATGGTTAGATTTAGTTTTAATTTGTACACTACTTCGAGTGTTTGACAGAGAGCAATATTAGGTAGGGTGAGGAAGTATTAAAGTGGTAGATCCTCCACCACTTCTAAAGCCCAGCCGGCTCACGCCAGTTGGGGCAGACAGTCTTACTTTTCTTTTTCAAATTCCTCACCTTGGTTTCAATAGGAGGAAAAGGGGTTGATCCTAGTGCCTTACAGGGCAACAGGGCTTTGGATCCAAAAGATCCAAAGCTACCCCTGGAATGCCCTATTTTGTCAATTTACATCCATGGAGCTTTCCATATGTATAACTGTGATCACAATGCTCCCTTCTCCCCACCAGCAACCTTCTCCCCTGACAAAGGAGCATCTATCTCTGCCTCATCCTAACTCCTCTCATACAGCCACCCAAGGTTGTAAAGATTTATCTACTCATTATCACCACATAAAATAATAAATGTCACTATACTTACTAGGCACAAACCCTTTCCAGAGATTGCAAAGACTCATTCTCCAACCCAGTAGAGTACAGCAATTCCACAAGCTTAGAGTTTACTAGTTTACCTAATCTTGTAGTCTCATAAGGAGAATCCAACCTTTTGGTTTCTTTTCATTTTTTAGAACAATTAGCTGCATAGCTAACTTTTTAAAAACGTATCATGAATGTAAGCTACCATGCTCAGTAAAACTGGAGAAAAGCAGAGCTTGATAAGCATCTCGCTCCTCTTGTTCAATATGACCCTGTGCGCACATAATGCTAAGCCATGGTGGTTAGCATTGGGAAGTGAACCATTGGGAAGTTAGCATGTCATGGGGGGAGGGGGCAGAACCCAACGATGGCTAATAAATCACCATGGGTAACCACCCCTCTGCAATGGGGGCCCCCCAGAATAGTTTACCATTTTGTCTGTTGGGTTACCCATGGTTAAAAATGGCCATTCTGTGGAAAAAACCCAGCAACCATAGAGCAGGAGCCACTTCAGTGTGACACTCTAGCCAGCACAGGCTTTTTCAACAGTTGAGATTGCCACATGCTAACTACAGCATCCAATGTGATCCGATTCCTGCTGCGGTGGCCACTGAGATATGTGGGTGCACTGGTGGGAGGATAACAGTGTAACTACGGAGAAGGGAGAGGTAGGGGAACTATGTGGCGCAGTGTCATTCTTTCATTAACTCTCCCTGCACTGAAGTTCCACTAACCACCCTTCTGTGTGTGAATAGGACATATGAGTATTCCCAAAATCTCCACAATGATTTGAGGTGATATGAGAGAACAAACCAAGAATATGCTGCCAAGGCAGCAACTGAACTTAATATTTCTGGATGAAGTCATATATGCAGTGAACGACATGCTCTTTGCTATCAGTGGCTCAATTTGGACGACACAATAGTCAATGGTGGGTTGACTAACCCTAAGGGATACTCCCCACACAACATGGTAATAAATAATCAACTGTGGTGTGGATGAGGATCAGCGCTAAGTTGACTATGGCAGCATTCGGATGACACAATAGTCAAAACAACTGATGATTGTTTCCCCCACACTAGTTGTTTATCGTGTCGTCCGAATTGAGCCATTGACTGGCTACAGAATTATGGAACAGATTTTTTTTTTGTATTTCTACGGTTCCTTTTAATCGCTACAATTATAAAAGCCCTTTTTAAAACCTGTACCGAAAACACCAATTTAGCTTTCAGTAAACTATTATGTGTAAGGTAAACAATACTAAAGACACATTCAAAAATAACTCTCTGACAATGTATTAAATGGAGTTTCTTGGTTTTTAACAACAAAAAAACAAGCCATGGAAAAGACGTTTGCAGCAGGAGGAGCTGTGCGTAGCATATTGCCATGTACTGAATGAGATTTATTGGTAAATAAAGTATTAATGCAAATCACATTTTGGCAGAAATGGTTTTACACATACATCCGCCTTCAATCGCTATCAAAAGCGTGGGTTCTACAACGTTTTGCGTGTTCGCGAAAGGAAGATTCCGTGCATCTCTTTTGCAGCCTCCAGGGAAGCGGCTGCTATGTTTGCGACGGCGTGTTCCAGCCTCCTTGTCCCCGAGGGAGACGACGGAGTGGGCAATAAGCAGCAGTGCAACGTTACGAGGCAGGCTCCGTCTCAGGCTCATTGTTTTCCAGCATTTGAGGCCTCACACAGAAAGGCGAAGACGAAAACGCGCGTTCAAGCCAGGCCGCGCCCCCTCCCTCTAGGAGACGAGCCTCTTCCTCACCCACCCACCGCGCCCGGCGGCGAGCGTACTCGCTGTGGCCACTCAACGCGCCAGGCGGGAAACTTGCGCGGGGCCGCTCAACGAGCGCCACAGTCAACAATGGCGGCGGCGGCGGCGGCGGCTTCCCTCCACGCTGAGCGGCCCACACCGCCTCTGCCTCTCCTACGCGCACAACCCAACCAGGCCTCCGCCCGCCTCCCGCTGCTCCCGAGACGGAGAGCGTCGCGGCGGCCGTGGCGGAAGCCGGGTGCGCGGAGCCTCTACCTGATTAAATTCCTCTCCCACATCGGCGTAGATATCTATGTGGTCCACGCCGTCCGCCATATTCCGCGCCTCCGCCTCCTCTGTCTCCTCCGCAGCCGCCAGCCCCGCCCGGCACTACAGCTGCCGCAGCCAGCCAGCCACCGCCGGAGAGGAAGGGGGGGCTGAGGTGGGACTGGGCGACGTCACTTCCGGGAGCAAACCCGGGCGCTTCCGGCGTGTAAACGTTTGTGTACTGCCAGGGTCCCCAAGACTAGCGCACGAGAGGCCGCGCCCACCGGAGGGCGGGGTTCGTCCGTTTCTGCTGTAACGAGTAAGAGGCGAAGTGAGTGTCGCCCTTTTTTCAGCCTTTCGCTACACTCCCCGCCGCCACCTTCCTCTCCCTCCACTGAAAGGCCTCTGCAGCAGCAGGCATGTTATAGCGTGACTGGAGCCAAGGCCCCAGCAGGGGAAGAGGCGGGTTACTAGGGCCTAGAGATTCGCGAGGGTCCCGCCTGTGCTATAAGTCCGGCCCTGTTGCGGGTAGGGGGATGGACGTCGAGTGTGTTATCGTAAGACGACGGAAAACTGCCTCATGCCGGGTCAGGTTATTGGTCCATCTCGCTCAGGATCGCCCTACTGCAGCTTTTCCCAATCGGGTGCCCTCCAAATGTTTTGGACTTCAACTCCCATCAGCTGCAGCCAGCATGGCCAGTGGTCGGGAATGCTGTGGCTGTAGTCCCAAACTCATGGAAAGCACCAGTTGGAAAAGACTGGTCACCTATTCACTGACTGGCAGCTGCTCTCCAGGGTTTCTGACAGTAGCTTTTCCTAGACCTTCCTGGTGATGCCAGGGATTGAACCTGGGCCCTTCTGTATGCAAAGCAAGTCCTCGACCACTGAGCTGTCCAACCTTCCCTTATTTCTCAGTCTGTGTGTAGGGTGTCCAAATATTTTCTGAGGCTTGCTGGAGTCAAGAAAACAAAAGAAGTAACATTCTGAGAAGTTAGCTGCTGACCCAAACCCTTCTCTTAGGACAAAAAGGAGGAGAGAACTCTCAGACTTATCACTTGAAACCAGTGTGATATGCTCTCAAGAACTGTTTCCTGAGCGAATCCTGATTCCCATGCACCGGTAGAAGGAGCCCGAGACGGTGTAGCAGTGACAGGTAGCAGAAGGGAGGAACAAACTCTATACTAATCAGGGATATTGAGATCCTAGGGACAGCAGGAGTCAACACTTATGATAGGATTTATAAACCCTAGAACACACCAATGAATGAGTTGGACCTGTGGTCTTCAGAGTGTATAAAAGAACTGACTAGATGCCACAGAGAGAGAATCATATCAAAACGGCATTTAAAAACAAAGTCTGGGGGCACCTTAAAGATTATATTATGACAGCTTTTCTGGACTACTGTTCACTTCATCAGATGCTGTCCACAAATGCTTATGCCATGATAAATTGACTAGTCTAAGGTAGCATAAGACTCTGTGCGGTTTTTGTTGCAACATGGTTACAGGGCATTTGTAACTTCTGCACAATTAATATATATGTGCCCATAAACAGGGCTTTGGGCAATAGCTAGCTTAGCTTTTTCTGCCCCAGGACCTAATGATGGCATTTTGTCTGTATGGTGATCATGTCTTCTGTCCACTAGGTAACTTTATCCAACTTAGTTTCTAATGACTCCTTACTTAGTACACCACCTAAAACTAATCTCCAGTTTTGTTAATGTAACAAGTAGAACATTTCCTGTACTTCTGCTCTCTGCCTTACAAAGATTCTATTTTGCAGCCATTTAATAGTGTTAGTTGCAGTTCCAAATAACTGCTGGCTTTTATATCTTTAAAGTGAGAACTCAAAAGTTTATGGGTACCTATGTCCTATATGTACCTACCTATGCCTTAAGGTCATCCACAAAAACCCTTCCTCAAGTGCCCCCTCATTCTGAGGCTTGGAGGGTAAATAAATAAGCAAGCAAACAGCCATTACTTTTTCCAAATAGCTCTTCATTCAGTCCGAGATCTTTTTTGAACTTGGCATAGCCTAACAATTAAAACCGCACAACACTTCCTGCGCTACCTTTTATAAACTGCAAATTGGGACTTTTTCACTATGACTAACAATGTATACCCCTTTTTGCTTAATATTGAGCCTGAAGAGTTGTACTAAATTTAAAAGCTTGCTCAGTACTTCATAAAGTATTATTCTACTCCTACTTTTGTGTTGATGTTTCTATTCTGTAGACAGAGAGAAATTAAATATGAAGCAGGCTCTTAACTCTGCTAAATTACAAGGGGCTAGCAGTGTTGTGTCCATGGGCACCAATGTGTCCCCTGACATCTTTCTTTGCACCCACTAAGGTGTCATACCTCTCCTGCTTTTTAAAAAAATTAACACATTTTCTTATGAGCAGCTAGTATTATGTGAAATGGTCTCTGTTAGTGCTGAATATGGAGTTAAAGGAGTTGTTTAGTGTGTTCATACCCCACTTCTGCTTTGTACTCAGTCTTTTGGGCAGGTTACTTGCCTTTGCCATGCTTCCCATGGCAGCCATTTTGCGATGGTCCCCAGAACAGTTTATCAAATTGCCCAAAGTGCCCATGGCCCTGAAAGGTTGCTTACCCCTGTCATACACTGTTGCTCCAGTAGATGTCACTATTGCTAAAGCATAAATTACCAAATTAAAACCTTATTTTGCGCAGTTCCTCCATCCTTCACATTGTAATAATGGATAAGCACTCTTGTGAAGAAATATTTTTCTCTCAAGGGAGAGCTTGTAGATATTTTGGTAAGTACTCAGGCAATACCTTAGTTTTAAGTCAATCATTTGGATTTTCAGCTGAAGTTTGCTTGTGTATTTATAATTTGTGTGCTACTTTGGAACAATAAACAAAATGAAACCTAATAATAATAATGAGCAATACCTTCTTTGATACTACCACAAACATAAATGACATTGCACTACCATAAATGACCTCAGTGCAACGTGAATACAATTTGCTGGTGTGATGGATTTTCCAGGGAAACCTGTCATACTAGCAAGTGCTATTGACATTGCATTAGAGGTCACATATGCCCATGCAATGTCATTTATATTAATGGCAGTGTTAAAGAGGCTACTGCCCAATAATAATAATAATATAAATTAAAAATAATTAATTTAAAACTGCTTTCTGGAATTACAGAAATAAAGTAAAACAGCTGATAAAGCAATGCTATAATGTTACAGCTCCAAAATCGCTATATACCGAAACAGGACAACAAAATATATAGATCCTTACTCCATTCTGAAAAGTAGGGATGGTGGCAATTTGACCTCATGTGGAAGGAGTTCTTATAAAAACCCTTTGCACAGGTTGTAATACACAGAGGTCCATATGGAACGCTTCTCCAAATAACCGTATGGCTGATGCCAGGTCAGCCCTCCAATGAACAAATAATTAAGCTATGCATAAAGAGGCAAGGGCAGAGATCATCCAATGGCCCTTCATCTCTTCAAGGAAACTGGTGGACTCAAAGAATGGAGGCAACTGCTGAAAAAGGAAAGACCAGCTGAATGGGGCTTTTGCAGCTGTTGTTCTTCTGATCCCTTAATTCTAAAGCCTTTTCAGTCTCATTGATTTCAGTGAGAGTGATTGCATTAATTTCCAAGTAAATGTGCTTAGAATCACTGGAGTCATGACTACATTACTTATGAAATCTCATTGGAAAATACTCATCTTCTGTCTGTATATTAAAACTCTGTTTAATTCTTTGAAATATATTTTTCATGTGAAAATAATTATTTGTTCATATTTTCTTGTTTAAAGAGTTTTATTTTGCCAAATAAAAATAAAAAGACTTGTTCTTAAATATAACTGTACCATGCAGAGAATATATCTTAATATTTATTAAGTCTGCATGTATTTATTTATTTCATTGCTATTCTGCCCAATAGCTGGGCGTCAGGGGAGAAGATGCAGTCAGATCACATTTACAACATATCATTAATGCATCTCTCAGGGAGGGGAGCTTTACATCATGTTTAAAAGAGGCGGTGGTAAGGCCGCTTCTAAAAAAGCCCTCCCTGGATCCCCTGGACCTTAATAACTACAGGCCAGTATCAAATCTTCCATTTTTGGGCAAGGTGATCGAGAGACCGGTTGCCTTCCAACTCCAGGCAGTCTTGGATGACACTGATTTTCTAGACCCATTTCAAACCGGCTTCAGAGCAGGATACGGAGTTGAGACCGCTTTGGTCGCCTTAGTAGATGATCTACGCCTTAGTATCGACAGGGGGAGTGTGTCCCTACTGGTACTCCTGGACCTCTCAGCGGCTTTCGATACCATCGACCATGGTATCCTTCTGGAGCGCCTGGGGGAATTGGGAATCGGGGGCACTGTGCTTCAGTGGTTCCGATCCTATCTCTTGGGCAGGTTCCAGTTGGTGATGCTTGGGGATAGCTGCTCTTCAAAAAAGGAGTTGCTATGTGGTGTACCGCAAGGTGCCATCCTTTCCCCAATGCTGTTTAACATTTACATGAAACCGCTGGGAGAGATCATCCGGAGGCATGGGGCGGGGTGCTATCAATATGCTGATGACACCCAAATATATTTCTCTATGCCTTCAACAACATTGTCAGCTAAGGATAGTGTGTCTCCTCTGAATGAATGCTTGGAGGCGGTAATGGGCTGGATGAGGAAAAACAAACTGAAGCTGAATCCAGACAAGACGGAGGTGCTTGCTGTCAAAGGCCCCAACCTGGGTTTGGAGGTGTGTCAACCGGTCCTGGATGGGGTTACACTCCCCCTGAAAGACTGTGTTCGCAGCTTGGGGGTACTCCTGGATCCGTCGCTCCAGATGACAGCTCAGATTGATGCGACGGCCAGGAGTGCCTACTATCAGCTTCGGCTGATACACCAGCTGCGCCCCTTCCTAGAGTTGGAAGACCTAAAGACGGTAGTGCACGCGCTGGTAACTTCGAGGCTCAACTTCTGTAATGTGCTGTACATAGGGCTACCTTTGTGCCTAGTCCGGAAACTTCAACTTGTTCAAAATATGGCAGCCAGGTTGGTCACCGGTACACCTAGGGGTGACCACATTACACCAGTTTTAAAATCGCTCCACAGGCTGCCAATTAGTTTCCGGGCAAAGTATAAAGTGTTGGTTATTACCTTTAAAGCCCTACATGGTTTGGGCCCAGGCTACCTACGGGATCGCCTTCTCCCGTACAATCCGCCCCGCAATCTTAGGTCCTCTGGGAAGAACGTACTCAAGCCAGCCAGAACTAGGCTGGCGAGTGTTACCCAGAGGACCTTCTCTTCTATGGCTCCCAGACTATGGAATGGTCTGCCGGAGGAGGTTAGACAAATTGACAGTCTTCATGAATTCAAGAGAGTCATGAAGACTGTTCTCTTCCGGCAGGCCTATCCGGATGAATTTTAAATGTTTTAATGATGTGTTTCTCTTGTTTTAAAATTTTTAACTTTGTCATGCTTGTATCTGCATTGTGTTCCCCGCCTCGATCTGTAGGGAGAGGCGGGTTATAAATCAATTATTATTATTATTATTATTATTATTATTATTATTATTATATACTCAGGCATTTGTGCTCTATGGGTATATTCTTTCTATGCAAACATATGCAGTGCATTCAAGTGAGAAGTTATTTGTGCACATGGGGGAATTCCACTAGAATTGTAATGTGAGTGAGATGCTGTAGAGTGCCATCAGGATTTAGCACTCCCATCATCTCACTGCTGCAGATGCTGACCCACGGACTCCAATGATTGCAACTGGCATCTTATATGGGTGCCAGGAACCTGCAAACTAACATGGAAGCCAGCAAGACCAAGGGGATGGAGCCAACTCCTGAGCAAGGGATATTTATATCCTGGCTGGGAATCAAAGGAGGAAAGAGAGAGAGAGAGAGAGAGAGAGAGAGGAGGATTGAAAGCCGAAAAAGAGAGTAAGGAGGACAGGGAGTGGAAACAGAAAGAGTGCACAGGGAGTGGGGACAAATCAGCCTTAAGAGGTTAGTGGAGGTGGAAATTTGAGCAAAGAAGAAAGGCTGAAAGAGAATACAGAGAAAGTGCTACATAGTACTGCCAAAGTGTGGCTGAAGAGGGAAAAGCAAGAAGATCGGTTACCCTGGCAAGCCCCTATTTTCAGGGAAAACTAAAAGCCAGCCACTGCCAAGTCCTATGAAATGTGAGAAGCCCAAAGAGACTACAAAGAAAGTAGGGAAGACTCCAGAAAGTGAAGTAAGGCAAAGGTGTGAAGGAAAGTTAACAACCTCTTATGCCTTGGTAGGCCAATGATATTCAGTGTCTTGAGAGACTTTAATGGACTGTATTACTCCCAAAGCACAGTGTGGAATCTGTTTAGTGCCGAGAACTAAAACTTTGTTATTTGCAAACTACACACACATTCCTGCAGTGTTCCTTGTGGCATGGATTGGGGGTGCCCCTCCCCCTAAAACAGATGTCCTTCATTTTTGGAAACTGCAAGTAGCTTTTCCATGGATTCTCTCAGCGGATCACTTTATTTGTTCACAGCATTTATACCCCACCCTTTAGCCAAAATATCTCCCAGAGCAGCTTACAGAGATAAGATGTATGACGGTCCCTACTCTCAATACCAAATTTATGGTAGAATCTGCCTGATAACCATATCTTATGCCAACTCTTCCTCTAGTGGTACCAACAGTAAAATTGCTTTTTAAACGTCATATAGACACTCATTTAGTCTACAAAGCTGTGGACTTTGAACCCAGTGGAATCTCCACTCGACCTTGCACAGTGATTTCTTGTGTTTGCAACTTGGATGAGTCCTGCTATAGTTAATGTGTGAGTTCATTTGAGGTCAGCAGCCTAACTGGTGAAGATAATTTATTTGGGCAAGTGCAATAAGATTTGGTTCACACCACATTCCCTTCCTGTGGCAATTTAAACTAAGCTATAGTGAGTTAGTGGTAAGCTTTGATAAATATTTTCAAGGCTTGCTCAGTTCAGGAAACAAAGACCCATTCGCAGGGCAAACACATGAAACTGAAGCCTCTCCAAATGTAATGTTTTCAGTTAAATGGCAGACTGAAATGTTCATTAAAAAAATTGGCCAGGTTGGTATGTTGCAACATAACAGTCACTCCTCTTCCTTCCAGCTATATATATATTCTTGGGAATTTGTTTCTTTGAACATAGGCTAAAACAGCCAAATCGCATACTACTGAAAGGCTAAAAAACACTAATATGCTTCAGTAGAATAATTTGGAAAACATGTCCTAATGAGATGAAGGAAATCTGTACTTCCTCACATACGAATTTGTTTTAACAAGAAATCTTTCATAAGTTTCAGTGCCACGAGAAAAATGAGAGAGATTAATAAGAGTAGCTCCAGCAATAGTATGAGTATTATATCTTTCAATTTTTATAGAATTGCCCAGAAACTACAAGTTAAAATTATACTAATACGCAGGAGAGAGGCAATACTAGTCAGCAGTAATACCTAAACATTTCTTTGGATATATACTAGATGAGAAAACCACAAAAGACAACTGTGAAGAACAGCCTAAGCCATAACAGGTGTGTTGTTTGAAGAATCCTGGACCTACCATGGCTAGCTACCCCATGACAGTCCAGACATGCACCTCCTGCCATTTCCCTCCATATGCACAGGATGATCTTTCTTTTGTTACATTTTTCCATGGCAGGTGGGAAATATCTCCCCAATTCTCACCTCTCCTTCCTGTGTTGGCAAATGTTAATCAGCCACCACCTGTTTACAAGAGGTTTATACCAAATACCTTTTGCCAGCTTCCAATTGGAGGGATTCCCTCCACCTGTCAATCTCCCCTCCCTCTCCTGACTGCACAGAATAAAGATGGCACAATTTTCCTACATTTTTGTCTTCCACTGGACCATCTATGAGAACCCATGCTGCTTGCATGCAAGTCGGAAACTTGAAGCATCATCACACAGGG
The DNA here is from genome assembly GCA_029215795.1 of Anniella stebbinsi. Taxonomy (NCBI): domain Eukaryota; kingdom Metazoa; phylum Chordata; class Lepidosauria; order Squamata; family Anniellidae; genus Anniella; species Anniella stebbinsi. The sequence goes on from JARDYH010000003.1 coordinate 57,629,350, forward strand.
GGAAATTGCATTTCCTTACCATCGCTTCTCTACCCCTGCTTTTGTCTCTCATTCCTCTTTCTGCCGAGAGGGGAAAGAGGGAATAAACAAAGACCACATGGCTCATTCAGGGGCCATTTTGATCACGCTGCTTTTCCTGCACACAGCAGGAGATTGTGGCACATTCCATTTTTTAAAAAAGTTGGATTAAAAGGGGCCTCTTTTACAACGGAAAAACAAGCGGAAGGAACGGGAGGCACATGACATTGTCTAAAGGACAAGCACACATTTGTAAGTGGGCAGTAGTGAGTGTGCGATGAAACACTCATCTGATGAACCTCTCAGTGTGACATTGGATTAGTACAGGTTATGTAGTGGTTACCTTGTTTATCAGCTAGATAGATTGATAGAAAGATATTCTGCTTCTTTTTCTCTCAAATTATTTAAGTTTAACAAAATCTTAATTGGAGTCTAGCAGCCTAATTAAGGCCCTAAGGAATAATCTTCCACTTGCCAAGTGACTCAATTTACATACTCTGCTCTAGAAGGAATGGGAGCGGGGGGGGGGGGGGGGAGAGAGACAAACCAAAGCCTCCCAGTGGTATCTGTGAATTCAGCTGGCGGTACATCATTGACTAAGGTAACAACCTTTAGGGTTTTGAGGTCTCCTTTCACCTCATAAGCCAGAGAGTAATTTCAACCATGGTGGCAAAACAAAAGTAAAGAGATAGCATGGCCAGCAGCCTTCCTTGCAGAATTGGTAGATGCTATTTCCACAATAATCTACTCTGATTTGTGCATGGCAGATGTGAGGAATCCTCAGTGGTGAATGGGTGCTATGGTTGACACATGGAAATATGGGGAAGCAAGGAGATGGCCTTATAATAGATCCCTGAAACTCTAGTTCAGAGAAATCAGGTAGCAGGGCTAAAAGAGACTTTCTGCTTGAGAGCTGTTGTCATGACTCACTTTCTGTTGTGTTTTGCTAGACCAGTTTGGTTTAATTCTATATAGAGCAGCTTTCCATGTTCTTGCAAGTCAGCATTTTTCTCTAAGGGTGCTTCCAGATGTGCAGCTCCTAGCGCTACCAATTGTAAGGCATTGTGCATCTATTCTGACTTTATCTTCTCAATGGATTTTCTGCTGTAAGAAAAGAAAAGACAGACAAATTGGTGAGAAAACAAGGGAGAGCTATGAATGGAAGACAACATCATCTGGAACTCCAATAAAATTTCATTAATAAGGCAGGGAAATAACAGACTAAAATCTCCATCTAGAAGCACCCTAAGTAAAAATACTAGCCAGTATAAAAATTATCAGAATGCAAAACTTTTTCCTGGGTCGGCAACTATTACATATACTACAGTAGAGAAGAACCTCTGGCTGAACCAGAAACAAATGGCTCATTAATCCTAGAAGCAAAATGCTAGACTTGGTCTATCAGTTGGAATAAGTCATCACCTCTTCTATGGAGGCACGGTGCCTGCATGTTTAAGGCCAACAACTGAGAGATTGTTGTATAAGAATGGAACTTTTCATGAATATGACGTCTCAAGTCTGATTTGCTCCAATCCTGCAATTTCTGGAAAGGGTATTGACAAGGTTGCTAGGAGAAAAATGAAGAAGCTGTGAACTGTGAAATAGAAGAGAAGTTTCCCCTTCAGAGGAAGAAGAAATATGTCCAGCAGGGTTTGGGTAAGTAATTAATGAAATGTAGGGGTATGCAATATGTCACCCCAACATCACAGAGTGTCTTTTATAAGGGAATCAGTGGAGCATTGTCTCTACTGTTTTCAGGCTCTGGTTTCCAAAACACCATGAATGGCCTTCCCAAAAAGACATGTTAAACACAAACTCTTATGTTGGCATAATCATGAAGCATTATTATATAGCTTACATCACTGCAGTCTAGCAGAGCAATCCTATACTCTTATTATGCCAGGATCAGAGATACGTTGCCACGATACTGGCTAGGAAACTCACCTGCTTGTTTTTCTAATCAACCTTTCGATTTTTCTCATCAGTTTCACAACCAGGCTACAAAACCTCAGAACTGTGTTACCTCCTCAACCCACCCACCCTGCCCTTCTCAAATTGAAGGGACACGTTAGATTCATTGCTTCCAAATCTGTTTTTTCAAAGTGGGAAGGGAAGGCAGCTGTTGAAATTGACAGGCTGTGTGTCAGTTTTGTTTCCCTGTCTCCTTTTTTAAAAATAAAAAAATTGACAGTTCTTGCGCAGTTTCAGAATGCCACTCCTATTCCAGCATAACAAAATTTTGATTTTAAAAAATAAAATAAAAATCAGTTGAGGACCACTAAGAGGACTGCTGCCAGATCAAACACATTTACTCAAAAGTAATCACTGCTATGTTCAGTGAGATTTCACCCTGCTTTGTAGGCTTACAGAAGGACACCAAATGGCTTGCAACCAGAAATGTAGAGCAAGCATTAGAGGAAGGAGTGGCATCCCCACTATGCCATCCAAATTTCTCAAAGATAGTTCCTGCCATTGTGCCTCAATGAAGCATTTTTCTGTCCTCACCTGCTGAAAAATTGCAGTGCTGTTCCACTTTTTCACTTCTTACTGGAATTTTTGCTGTTTTTTTTTTAGACTGCCATAGAGATTAATTGACCAAACAGAAAGGTACATTTATTTAAAATATGATTATTTGTTTAAAATATTTGTAGCAACCCATCTTTTATGAATGCATCCTCAATTTCAGGTACACAATTTTAGGCAGTAATCTAAAGCATTGTTTTAGAAAGAAAGCAAATAGATTTGGGTATAAGTAAAAAAAACCATATTGTTGATTAGCAAATGTTGCTTAGAGACTACTAACCCAACCCCAAATGGTACATCAGTACCAGATCTGATGATGAGACCTTTCCTCTGCCTAGACTTCTACATGAGGAACAGGATGAGATCTCCCGAATGCAGCACAACATGTTCGAAGCCATTTTAGCAGAGAACCCTATAGTATAGGTAAAATTTTATTTTTCTCCTACAGCCTGGGAAGGCTTTTGGGCTATATGAAGCTTGCAAAATGGACATACAATAGAACATCTGCAATTTATAGGAGCCTGGTGTGAATAGTGAGCTGCACAAGATCCTGGAAAAGCTGGAGAAACTAATGCACAGACACCATCCCTGATAACATTGTAGAAGATGGCTTCAAGAGGAAATGTTCAAATACAGCTGTGTGTGGGAGTGACACCTGGAATTAAAGACCTGGTATTTAATAATAATAATATTATTATTTATTTCTTACCCACCTCTCTGTTTGGATCGAGGCGGGGAACAACAATATGATAAAATACATAAAACTGATTGAAACATGACACACATTATTAAAACTGCATTAAAACATCCTAAAACATCCTAAAAACATTCTAAAATTCCACTGGCTATGCCCACCGGAAGAGAACAGTCTTTATGGCTTTCTTAAATTCTAAAAGACTGTTAAGTTGACGAGTCTCCTCCGGCAGGTCATTCCACAGTCTGGAGAGGCAGAAGAGAAGGTCCTCTGGGTAACAGTTGTCAGCCTAGTCTTGGCCGACTGCAGTAAGTTCTTCCCAGAGGACCTGAGCGTGCGGGGCGGATTGTATGGGAGAAGGCAATCCCGCAGGTAACCTGGACCCAAACCATGTAGGGCTTTAAAGGTAATAACCCAACACTTTATACTTCGCCCGGAAACTAATTGGCAGCCTGTGGAGCGATTTTAAAGCTGGCGTAATATGGTCACTCCTAGATGTACCAGTGACCAACCTGGCTGCCATGTTTTGAACTAGTTGAAGTTTCCGGACTAGGCACAGAGGTAGCCCTATATACAGCACATTGCAGAAGTCGAGCCTCGAAGTTACCAGCGCGTGCACTACCATCTTTAGGTCTTCCAACTCTAGGAAGGGGCGCAGCTGGCGTATCAGCCGAAGCTGATAGTAGGCTAGGCTGACCATATGAAAAGGAGGACAGGGCTCCTGTAACTTTAACAGTTGTAGAGAAAGGGGAATTTCAGCCAGTGTCATTTGTATGCAATTAGTTCTTGGTGATATTCCCTCTTCATCACAACAGTTAAAGTTGCAGGCACTATACTAGAGTAACCATATTCAAAAGAAGGCAGGGCCCCTGCACCTTTAACTGTTGTGATGAAGAGGGAATTTCACCAGGAACTAATTGCATACAAATGACCCTGGTTGAAATTCCCTTTTCTCTACAACTGTTAAAGTTACAGGAGCCCTGTCCTCCTTTTCATATGGTCAGCCTATAGTAGGCACTCCTGGCCGTCGCATCTATCTGGGCTGTCATTTGGAGCGACAGATCCAGGAGCACCCCCAAGCTGCGAACACAGTCTTTCAGGGGGAGTGTAACCCCATCCAGGATCGGTTGACACACCTCCAAACCCAGGTTGCGGCCTTTGACAGCAAGCACCTCCGTCTTGTCTGGATTCAGCTTCAGTTTGTTTTTCCTCATCCAGCCCATTACCGCCTCCAAGCATTCATTTAGAGGAGACACACTATCCTTAGCTGGCGCTGTTATCGAAGGCATAGAGAAATATATTTGGGTGTCATCAGCATACTGATAGCACCCCGCCCCATGCCTCCGGATGATCTCTCCCAATGGTTTCATATAAATGTTATACAGCATTGGGGAAAGGATGGCATCTTGTGGTACGCCACACAGCAGCTCCTTCTTTGCAGAGCAGCTATCCCCAAGCATCACCTTCTGGAACTTGCCTGAGAGATAGGACCGGAACCACTGAAGCACAGTGCCCCCGATTCCCAATCCCCTCAGGCGTTCCAGAAGGATACCATGGTCGATGGTATCGAATGCCGCTGAAAGGTCCAGAAGTACCAACAGGGACACACCCCCCCCTGTCAATACTGAGGCGTAGATCATCCACTAAGGCGACCATAGCAGTCTCAACTCCGTATCCTGCCCTGAAGCCAGTTTGCAATGGGTCTAGAAAATCAGTATCATCCAAGACTACTTGGAGTTGAAAGGCAACCGCCCTTTCGATCACCTTGCCCAAGAATGGAAGGTTTGATACCGGTCTGTAGTTATTAAAGTCCAGGGGGTCCAGGGAGATGCATTAATAATATATTGTAATTGCAATCTAACTGCATCTCCTCCCTGGACGACCAGCCATGAAGGACAAGGATCGAGAGGGCAAGTCGTCCTCCTCACTCATCCAAGCAGCTTGTCCATGTCCTCGGTACTCACCAACTGAAACTGATCCAGTGTAATTCTACTCTCGGAGTTGCCGGGCACTCCATCGTCAGCCTCTGCTATAACGACAGCATCTAAGTCGGCTCTTATCCAAGACATTTTATCTGTGAAATGATCATTAAAGGCATCGCAGCGAACTGCCGAAGGCTCTAAGATCGGATTCAGGGGGGAAGGTGCCTGGGTTAGACCCCTCACCACCCTGAACAGCTCTGCTGGATGCGAATTCGCAGATGCAATGCGCGCAGAGAAGAAAGCTTTCTTTGCTGCACATATTCCCACCCCATAGGAACTAAGATGTTCTCTGTGCCGTGTCTTGTCGGATAAAAGTCGAGTTTTCCGCCATCGGCACTTCAGTCATCGTCCTTTCTGCTTCAACTCCCTGAGGTCTTCTGTATACCAGGGCGCCCTGTTAGAAGCAGGCCGGAGCGGACGTTTGGGGGCGATCGTGTCAATAGCCCTAGTTAGGTCTTGATTCCATCTATCGACCAGGGCTTCTACAGGATTGTCGACGATACCAGCCATAAAACCCTCCAAGGCTTTCTGGAATCCAGGAGGATCCATCAGCCTTCGAGGGTGGACCATCTTAATAGGTCCACCACCCCTGCAAGGGCGGGTGGTAGCCGTGATATTAACCCTAACCAGAAAATGGTCTGTCCATGACAACACGGAGGTATTCGTTACCTCCGCCCACAGATCCGTCTGTTTGGAACTGAAAACAGCATCGAGGGTATGACCCGCTGAATGTGTGGGTCCAGAGACCAATTGGGATAGGCCCATGGTTGTCATGGATGCCATGAACTCCCAAGCTCCACCTGACAAACTGGTCCCAAATGGGATGTTGAAGTCACCCAGGACCAAAAGCCTGGGCGAATCCAACACCAGCTCCAAGACCAGTTCCGTGAGTTCAGCCAGGGAGTCTGATAGGCAGCGGGGGGGCCGGTACACTAAGAGAATCCCTAGTCTATCCCTGGTCTTCAGACTCAGGTACACACACTCAATGTGATTCAGTTCACGAACAGGAAGTCTGGTCAGGTTAAGATTATCCCTATAGACCACAGCTACTCCGCCCGCCCCCGCCCACTTTCCCTCACCTGCTCACTAACACAGTACCCAGCTGGGAGGGCCTGCGCCCATGTCGGGCCACTGTCATCTCCCAGCCAGGTCTCTGTGAAGCATGCCAGGTCAGCCTCCTCATCTGAAAGAAGGTCATGGATTATATTTGTTTTATTTTTAACTGACCTGGCATTACATAGGAGCAAGGAGAAGTTCTGTGGGTGGCCTGGTTCGTTCTCCAAATTCCCCGGGTTAGCAGAGCAATCGGAAGGTAAGATGGGTGTTAGATATCTATCTCTCCTTCCCCTGTAATGGCACATCGCCCTGCCAACACCATGGCTCCCTCTACAAGGATTCGCTTTTGCGCCCGGTTCGGCGATTATGCGCATTATCGCAGACGCGCATTTACTCCTAATCCCTCTGCACGGGAGGCGGCGAGAGGCGGCGAAACGCATTAATAGATGTCCAAAAAGCGCTTTACAAGAAGTTAATGCGCATAAGCGCTTGTTCACACGGGAAAAATGCGCTTTAACGGCCGGAGCAAAATAAAACTCGCGATTTAACGCGCATTCGAAAATGTGCATTATCGGAGAGATAACGCGCCTCTACGCCCGATTTGCGCTCCGTTCTTGTAGAGGTAAAATTTTTAATGAACCTTCAAAGCGCATTAAACCTCTCTTGTAGAGGCAGCCCATATCTCCCTTTGCCCTGCACAACACAAATTGCCGCTCCCCTACACATTGTGGCTCTCCTCTCTCAATGCTCTTCATCCACGGCTGCAGTTTTGGTCCAGCGGCTTCGTTCCCACGGCTGAGAGCCTCAGGCCGAGAGCCCTTTTGCTCGCGCCCTTTTGCTCGCGCCCTTCGGCTCGCGCCTTCAGCAGCCTGAAGGCTGAAATACCTGTGGAGATGGGCAGCGCAAACAAACACTCCTCAGGCTCAGGCTCAGACCCAGCCAGCAGCACAGCACTCCCAGCCAACGACCACCCTTCCCCTCAGTCTTCAGCAGCCTGAAGGCTGAAATATCCATGATTTCCAGGCAGTTCTCCTGGCATTCTTCTGTACAGAGAACATCCATTAAGGAGGGAAAGAGCAGAAGAGCAGCACAATATCTCTGCACCTGAGGTGACTCTTGCCTCCTTTCTTTATTTCTTTCTTCTGCTAGGACTGCAGTTGGAGATGCATTAAGGAACATTGCAAAGCTGTGTGAGTTAGGCTGACCAGATAAAATACAGTCTTGGCCGACTGTAGTAAGTTCTTCCCAGAGGACCTAAGTGTGCGGGGCGGATTGTATGGGAGAAGGCGATCCCGCAGGTAACCTGGACCCAAACCATGTAGGGCTTTAAAGGTAATAACCAACACTTTATACTTCGCCTGGAAACTAATTGGCAGCCAGTGGAGCGATTTTAAAGCTGGCATAATATGGTCACCCCTAGGTGTACCAGTGACCAACCCGGCTGCCATATTTTGAACTAGTTGAAGTTTCCAGACTAGGCACAGAGGTGGCCCTATGTACAGCGCATTGCAGAAGTCAAGCCTCGAAGTTACCAGCGCGTGCACTACCATCTTTAGGTCTTCCAACTCTAGGAAGGGGCGCAGCTGGCGTATCAGCTGAAGCTGATAGTAGGCACTCCTGGCCGTCGCATCTATCTGGGCTGTCATTTGGAGCGACGGATCCAGGAGCACCCCCAAGCTGCGAACACAGCCTTTCAGGGGGAGTGTAACCCCATCCAGAACTGGTTGACACACCTCTAAACCCAGGTTGCAGCCTTTGACAGCAATTAAATTAAATTGGAATTAAATACATGCTTAGTGTTTTCAAAAAAACAAAATTGTAAAAGTATTTTCTTAAATTCTTTAAGGAGTCTGCTGCTCTGACAACTGATCAGTCAAGTTAGGGTGACCAGATAAAATCCAGGTCAGGGCTCATGTAACTTTAACAGTTGTAGAGAAAAGGGAATTTCAGCCAGTGTCATTTGTATGCAATTAGTTCCTGGTGAAATTCCCTCATCATCACAACAGTTAAAGTTGCAGGGGCCCTGCCTTCTTTTGTAAATGGTCATTCTAGTATAGTGCATGCACCTTTTTCACCAGGAACTAATTGCATACAAATGACATTGGCTGAAATTCCCTTTTCTCTACAACTGTTAAAGTTATATAAGCCCTGACCTTGATTTTATCTGGTCACAAGTCATACCATCCTGAAAAATATTCTAGGGCTACAAGGTGATGAAACAAATTACTCTTCGCCAAGAAAATGCTATAGAGCTATGCAATCCATTGTGAGGGCTGCAGTTTTGGGCATTCGGAATCACTACTTAAACTAATATTTATGTGATATACATGCTGGATGTACAATCGAGGCCCCCAGTCAATTCTCACATGAATGTTTATTCTGGACAAAGGGTGTCATTCCTAGAAAGCTGAGAATTATAAACAGGAAAATATTTTTTAAAAGTGCACTGCATATTGTAAATGGTCTTGTTCTAACACTAGGGTGTGTTGATGAAGTTTTAATCTTGGTCACAAAAGTTGGCTGCTCACAAAAGGCACTTAAACAGCTTGAAAAAATCTTGAAGGACTCTGACCATCCTTTTTTGAAATCATGTAATGAAAGTTATGAAAAACAGATCCTATGTTTTCTTACATCTTTAAATCAATAAACTCTGGATAAGATGTTTCATTTAAAAACTGGATGTTTCATTTAAAAACTAACCTCTTTTGTAAAACTTGTTACAAAAACCCTGGGTTTAATCCAATCAGGCAGCCTTTACATTTCAAAAGGTTGGCAGGGGGTGGGGAGCAGGCAGCTTTGACTGAAATGCCAACAGGAGTTTTGGAAAAAGAAAAGAAGTAAAGAAAAAGTTGTTATCTTTCATATGCATTCTTGCACATGATTGCTATAAAGAAAATGCTAATAGTGTAAAAAAATAAAACAAAGAATTGGTAAAAGTGCAAGGTTTGAAGATCCCAGTTATCAAGACAGGACTGGAGGAGGGCGCTGGCCTTTTACATGGATGTAAAATAGGGAAGGGCATGCTACATAGAATAAACCAAGAAGTCGCTTTTTTAAAAAAAAATCTATCAGCTATATTTCTGGTTGTATGGGGTGGACATGGCAGAGTTGAATATTGCACAATACTATGCTTTAAGGTGTAGGCTAACCAGATAAAATCCAGGTCAGGGCTCATGTAACTTTTAACAGTTGTAGAGAAAAGGGAATTTCAGCCAGTGTCATTTATATGCAATTAGTTCCTGGTGAAATTCCCTCTTCATCACAACAGTTAAAGTTGCAGGGGCCCTGCCTTCTTTTGTATATGGTCACTCTAGTATAGTGCCTGCACCTTTAACTGTTGTGATGAAGAGGGAATTTCACCAGGAACTAACTGCATACAAATGACACTGGCTGAAATTCCCTTTTCTCTACAACTGTTAAAGTTACATGAGCCCTGACCTGGATTTTATCTGGTCACCCTATTAAGGTGGGGGAAATAAAGGAAAAGCAAGCATTTTGAAAAACAACCAAACAATGAGTACCAAGCCCACAGGCCTTGTAGTAATCCCTCACTGAGAAGCATGTGACAGAAAAACATGAAAATAGGGCGTGGGTTAACTGTATGCTGTCCATATTACATAGAGATAAATCACAGGAGAAATGTCCCATTTGGCTATATCACACTGTCAAAAACACCATTCATGTTCAGAGCTCTTGAAAAGTAGAGTTGCAAAGTGGAGGTGTACTCTCAGGTTCCCCGTTTTAATCAAAGAATGGTGATCTCTGTATCCGTTGTTTGGAAACAGGTCAAATGCAAAAAGTGTGTAACCTCTCACATACTCCTCACAGTTCATTAAAAGACCTCTATCTTTCATATGTTTGCCAGTCCTAAAATGCCCACTTTCTGTGCTAAGTTCCTGTGGTCCTGAAATGCTTTGCAAGCCATAACAGAAATCAACCTATGGAGCTACTTCATGCCCAATGGTAAGAGTGAGTGAATGTATTTGAACACTACTCTGCTACAAATGCTTACTTTTCTGTGTGTCTTAGTTACTTCTCATTATAGAACCTGTAAGTTGTTGGTACAATGTGTTTTATCATTGATTTTATTGTATTTGTTTTTATTATGTATGTCATTCTGAGAACTCCAATTACAGGACAATGCATAAATAGAATAAATGAATAAACAGCTGTTTGTATCAGACTCATGTAGTATTTTACACAGTTCCATCTTTAAAATTGGGTTGGAGTGGCTTTGTAGGCTTCTCAATCCAGGTAAAGAGCAGCAAAATGAATATAGTGTTTAAAGTTAAGCAGGTTTTTTTATCATAAGCCCCATTGAAGCTCAGGTGGCCTCGGTGGCCCGGAGTGCCTTCTACCAACTTCGGTTGGTGGCCCAGCTATGCCCTAACTGGACAGGGATAACCTGGGCCCCCTCCACAAGGATGCGCTTTTGCGCCCAGTTCGGGGATTATGCGCATTATCGCGGAGGCGCATTTACGCCTAATCCCTCTGCACGGGAGGCGGCGAGAGGCGGCGAAGCGCATTAATTGATGTCCAAAAAGCGCTTTAGAAGACGTTAATGCGCATAATCGCTTGTTCACACTGCGAAAATGCGCTTTAACGGCCGGAGAAAAATAAAAGTCGCTATTTAACGCGCATTCGAAAATGCGCATTATCGGGGAGATAACGCGCCTGTACGCCCGTTTTGCGCTCCGCTGGTGTGGAGGTAAAATTTATAATGAGCCTTCAAGGCTCATTAAACGTCTCGTGTGGAGGAGGCCCTGGCTTCAATTGTCTACGCTCTGGTAATCTCTAAATTGGATGGAGAGGCGGGTAAGAAATTAATAATAATAATAATTATTATTATTATTATTATTATTATTATTACTGCAATGCACTCTACGTGGGGCTGCCTTTGAAGATAGTTCAGAAGCTGCAGCTCGTGCAAAATGCAGAGGCCAGATTGATAACAGGAACCAGAAGGTTCGAGCATATAAGAACTACTCTGGCCCGCTTGCATTGGCTGCCTATATGTTTCCGAACCCGATTCAAGGTGCTGGTTCTAACCTATAAAGCCTTACACGGCTTGGGACCACAATACTTGATGGAACACCTCTTCCAACATGAACCTACCCGTACATTATGATCCACATCTAAGGTCCTCCTCCAGTTGCCGCCTCCGAGGGAAGCACGGAGGGTGGCAACAAGGGAGACTGCCTTTTCAGTGGTGGCCCCCCAATTATGGAATGATCTCCCCGATGAGGCTCACCTGGAGCCAACATTGTTCTCTTTTCAGCGCCAGGTCAAGACTTTCCTCTTCTCCCAGGCATTTAACAGCATATGATGAGAGTTTTGTGTTGTTGTTGTTGTTGTTGTTGTTGTTGTTGCGCTTTGACCCAGACTTGTTGTTTTTAAAGTATATTGTAATTATAACTTCTTTTTATGGTTTTTATGGTTTAAAATTTTGTATATCGGTGTTTTTAATGTTCAATGTTTTGAATTTTTGCAAACCGCCCAGACAGCTTTGGCTATGGGGCGGTATATAAATGGAATAAATATATAATAAATATAAATAACTACCTGTTTAGGGAATTGACCACAAAACAGATTCTCCTGATTGGAGACATGGCTTTCTCTTGGAATAACCTATGTGCAGTCTCACCTTGTTGATTTCCTAGTACATTACTTACTGCTTTTTGGCCCTTCCTTTGACAGCTGTACCATATCAGGAAATTGACATGGTGAGACTATACATTGCCATCAGGTGAATCTGTGCTCTTCCATACTTGTGAAAGACCAGGGGAAAAATTACAATCCCATTTGCATACTTCCAAAGCACTGGGGGGGGGGGGAAGGTGGGGAACATGGTAATGCTCCAAAAAAAGGGTAGCAATCGGTGGGAGGGGTCCACGAAAGTTCCCCACCATAGAGAAATGAATATGAGATTGGTTGCCACGCAGAGGACATTGCAATACATACAGGGAGTGGGCTGGAGGACTGAGGGGGAAAGAAGCCATGCCAAGCTGCCATGCACCCAATTATCTGTTGAGAGTAATGTGGATTGGTGAGCAACCAACCAACCCATAGTAGCTTTTTCTCAAGGGTGGCTTAGTGTGGCATGTGAACCAGCCCAGAGTATTGGTAGAGTATAGGTTGTTGTTGAATTGTAGATTATTGTTACATGTGAACTATGTTTAATAGTTAAACTATGGTTTAACTATTAGTTGTTAACCACAAACAACTCAGGAAGAGAACCCATGGTTTGTTGTTGGGTTGTGAATTCTGGGTTGTTTGTAGTTAACAACCAATAATTAGATCATAGTGCAGGACTTGCACATAATGCCAACCCATGATTCAACAACAACCCACAATTCAATGACAACACATACTCAACCCATATTCTGATTTATTGTTATATGGGAAACAGATCACTTTGCTGTTTACTAATACAATGAGATTCAGCCACCAGAGCCAAAGACATACACTTAGTAGTGAAGAATCCTGAGCCCAGGAATTCTGAGCCCAAAACATAACTATTCTGAGTACTCGAACTGAATGGAACTTGAAGACCTTCCATACAAAAATCCACTCATGGTCACCTCAAGGTCTCTTCATTTTGACAGTATAATTTATGTGGGGGACATTTTGTTGTTAAACAACTGGGAGTCACAAATCCTTGCTGATCTACTGCAAATCATCAGGAGATCCAGGTCTACATTCTGTCTATCCCTGAAGTCGACAATACTGACCTAGACAGAGTTGGTATAAAACAACTTTCTATATTCCTAGCAGTTAAGATTATTTAAATTTATTTCATATTTGTGTATCTATCCTGCCTCTCAGCCAAATGTGCCCCCCCATTTTAAAATAAATAAACAATTTATTCTCATGCTACAGCCTTGTATCATTTATGGGTTTATATTTCCAAGCCTTTCTGGTCAGGGCACGCTTTGGAGTTGAATCAACATGTAAATTCAATTACTGTACCTTTCCCATGTGCAATTCCCCGAGGGCAGGGAATAAGGCTTCTGCCAGCTCAGTCACACCTTTGCTTCTTTCATCTGGCAGGCAGATGTAGTCTCCCACTCAAAAAGACTACTAGTTTGTTGCCACTCATTTCTTTACATGGAAACATGTTCAATTTTTGGTGCAGAACATGCTGACTTATTGTGTTAAGTGGAGAGATAGGACCTGGCACCCACAGCATTCTAGGACAGCCTTCTCCAGCCTGGTGCCCTCAGATGTGTTAGATTGCAACTCCCATAATTCCAGCCTGGCATACAAGCCACCCAGCTTGAAGTTGAAGGCAGAAAATATGGGTGTAGAAAAGGAAGGTGAGGCCAGAATTTTCTACTTCTACTCTGAAACTACTGACCCTCCTACTCTGAAGTCCTCTCCTATAAGTCTGACAATAATGCCATGGCCCGCAATGATCCAACCACTCCCCATCAGCTCAGGACATTGGACATTCCAGTTCAAAACATAACACTGATGGTTTAAATGGCTGACATTCGCTCCAATGTCTTAAGATTTCTTCCAGCCATTCATCTTCCATGTCCTCATGAGAATAATGTAGATAATTTCCAGTAGAAGGCAATCTACCGAAGAAGAAGAAGAAGAAGAAGAAGAAGAAGAAGAAGAAGAAGAGACTAAACAATCTGAACATCTATCATGACAACATGATTATCATGAGAAAACATTCTCAATGGAGACCATCTGTGTCATTTTTTCTGTGCTCATTTGTTTAGAGAATTAGATTTTTTTTCCAGTTTAGTTTCTGTGATCCCAGTAATAATGTTTTTCGAGGGGAATTTGTCCTCCTTTGAAAGTTATTTATGTGGACTTTCCCATGGTCACTCTTCCTGCTCCATCCCTATAATAAGAATGGAACTTGAGCCAAATCAACATTCTGTCCCTCTCCACTTCCCTCCAAGCAATGGAAACTAAAAAACAAAACAAAAACCCACAACTTGAAATTGTCATTACAAGAAATAAAAGTTGTCGTTTTAAACAGGACATGTGACCTTACAATAATTTTGGGAGGAGTTTTTCCACTCTATCATGATTTGAAGTTTCTATTATTTTTTTATCTTTAACTGCCAATTTCTACTGTACAAGTATTATCTTTACTGATAAACATTATAAAAATTACTTTTTGTAGGGAAGTATCCTCAGGCAAACAGACCCATACTTAAGTGGCGAGCTTTTTTTTACACAAGGAATTTATTGTACTTGTCATTTCTTACTCACTATAGTTTATTGGTTATTTAGACAATCATGCAACCCTCCAGTTTTGCTTCTGTTTTTAAACAGCACTTTTGATGATTTTTTTTTAGAGCAAGGAAGATGCTCTAAAAATTTTGTATTTTTTGTGCTATTCTGCTATACCATGGTGTCACCTAGAGGTTATGTAGCAGAAAAGGAAGAAAGGAAACTCTATCCCCTGCCTTGGTATAAGCACCTGGCAGTTCCCCATAGTGCTGATGCCTTGCTCTGGGTGAAGCAGAGGCAGGCAGTGGCATCTACTCTGCCCCATGCTCTGAAGAGTCTTTCCTGAAAGCAAGGCATTGGCAGGGAGGTGGCCTTGGAGATCACCTGTGCTGCTGCACCACAGGCAATCTTCAAGGCCACCTATCATGTCCCCGCCGGAATATTCCTCATCAGAGGAAGAGCTGGAGGACCAAAAAGCACCCACTACCAGCAAGGACATAGATTTACACAAAATTTGCTTGTGCTAATTTATATGTGTAGGTGCAAATTTATAAACAACTAATTTAAATAAAAATACAATGCATTACCACAGTGGGGAAGTCTGTGACCAGGGGTCTGATGTGCCTGCTGCTCAGTCTGCTGTCCAGGTGTTATGTATTGATAGGCAACTTCAAGGCCCCTGTTCTCCTGTCTTAATATGTTTCTTTATCTTTAAACTGGATTTGGGCTGGACAGCCCCACAGTCAGAAACACTTTCAAATAGATGACTGTCCTCTGTAAAGGAGGAAACATGGCCACTCTACTTATTGGGAAAAATAATTTAGATGGTTAAAAGGCAAGAGAGTGGAACTGGAACTCAGGCCTCTTGCTCCACAGAGCAATACCCTCCCTGACCACACAAACAGAAACATCTGATGGAGCCCTTGACACACCCCTTCCCAGCTCTCCTCAATATGGATCAGCAACACAGCCCTACCTATTGCCATACACCAACAGTCAATGCAGCCAATTACACTGATGGGTCCATGGGCCAATGTAATTACTCCCTTGGGTAATTAGTTGGCTTTTCCGTGCCCTGGGACACCCTGGCCTGTTCTGGACGACACGCTAATCAACAGGGGAAGGGGGAAACAATAGTCCATTGTGATGCTCATCGGCAGCATTCAGACGACATTTTAGGCAACAGAGGCAACATTCGGATGACACGATAATCAACACAACTGATGATTGTTCCCCCCCTCCCCCTGTTGATTAGTGTGCCGTCCAAAACAGGCCCCTGTGTTTTGGCTATGCCCTCCATTCAGAAACATACACACACACACATGCCAGATCTCCATTTGGTTGCCTGTATCTACCAATTATTTACCCAGCAGAGTTTGTCATCCATCTCCTTCTCCTCTGCATTCCATGGCAGCAACAACACCAGTTTCACAACACCAACAATAACCATAAAGGGAGTCAGGAGAACATTGAGCTCTTGGGACTCCTGCCATCACTACATATGCATCTGAAACCTCTTTGCACCAGGAGAGCGCAGCAGCAACACACCTAGAGGAAAAAGTACACTCGCCTAGCAAGCAGGACTGTTGGAAACATGCAGACTCCGAGACGGGGTAGGATGGGGTAAGGTGGAAGCTTACTGTCCTCCTCTCAGTCTGTTCCTCCTTCATGAAGACATCTGAGGTGAGGAACAACTGGAGATGGAGGAGATTGTCATCTGACAATGCTAAGTAATACATAAACACAGCTTAGACAGTCATGGCTTTTATTGAACAACATCAGCCATGGTCATAAATGGTGGACTGGGTTCACAGAGGAATGGCTACCATCTGTTTGTTCCTTCAGAATCCATGTATAATACCACTTGGTTGGAACACACGTGTCTTTGTAGTGCATGGAATCTGCAAGCACCAAAAAAAAACATGATAAAGTAGTTTGGAAAACAATGAAACATTGAGAGAGAAACAGCATGAGGAGGGCAGGTTGGGGTGTGTATCATGTGATACACTAGTGACCCAGGCATTACAATGCTGGTAAAGAAACAAGCCTTCATGTAGATGAGCCCCTGATAGAACATTTGGGCATAATGTTAAGATGCCTTAAGATATGTACAGTTGCAATTATCTTTTAGCCCCATGCTGCAGTTCCTACATTTACAGTACATGTAGGCTTCCTTCTCCTTAGTATTATGGATTCCAGTTGCTTTTAAAAACAATGCTAAGTATGTTCTACAGATCAAATAACATTGGACAAATGGACTGAGCAAGGAAGGAGGTATATCTTGGTGTGCCTCTGGGAAAAGTACCCAGTGGGGGGCAAAGGCAAAACCAACTCCATACACATATCCAAAAGAAACATGCAAACTGTAAATGAATGTTTCTGATCAATGGGTATCTACTAAATCAGATCTTTGAAACTGAAATTTTCAGGAGATCGCAGAAGAGGAGGGGGGAAGTGGGAGAATAGTTGGATGTGGGACATTGAAAAATCTTACTACAAACATAATAAAATACTTTAACATTTTATTTTAGTACCTGTTTGATTTTAGTGCCTGCGTAATGAGGTACTAAGTTGAAATAACTGGCAAATAGAATGCTTATCAGGACATGATATATGATAAAGCATGGACTACTTAAGTCCCTTGCAGCATTTTAAAATATAAATCACAAAAAACAGCCTGTCTCATTGTACCCTGAGCCAATAAAATGGTTGCTTGAACTTCTATATTAATTACAAATATAGAGTTTGTGTTTTCTCTGTGTGTGTGTGTGTGTGTGTTCTTATGCATGGTGAACAAAGTTTGGGACCTTTACCAAATGGTATTGCTTCTCTACATCTTCCACATGGTTGGATGATGAACTATTATCCATGGCATCCATGGCAGGTGATATTGATTGGGAAAGGTCTTTTTCCAAGCAGATGACATTGGGAAAGGCATTTCTGCAAAGCTGAAATGCAGAAATGTCACAATACTTCTTGTATTTCATGATTTTTGGGCCCCTACTTCTCTCTCTCTCTCTCTCTCTCTCTCTCTCTCTCAATGTAATATAGATTATGTGTGTATATGCATAGGTGTGTGCCAACGGAAAATAAACAGATATCTCTTGCCCACAAAAGCTTATGCCACAACAAACCCATTCATCTTTAAGGTGCCACGAGACAATCATATACGCGCAATTAGACCAGGATGGGAGATGTACTGCTGCTATAGCCAAATGGTCACCATTAGGCTGACCATATGAAAAGGAGAACAGGGCTCAGGTAACTTTAACAGTTGTAGAGAAAAGGGAATTCCAGCCAGTGTCATTTGTATGCAATTAGTTCCTGGTGAAATTCCCTCTTCATCACAACAGTTAAAGTTGCAGGCACTATACTAGAGTGACCATATACAAAAGAAGGCAGGGCCCCTGCAACTTTAACTGTTGTGATGAAGAGGGAATTTCACCAGGAACTAATTGCACACAAATGACACTGGCTGAAATTCCCTTTTCTCTACAACTGTTAAAAGTTACATGAGCCCTGTCCTCCTTTTCGTATGGTCAGTGTAGTCACCATATCAATGCCTATTCAGTGCTGGAGTGCAGGCGAAATCGATGAAAGAGAAATTTCCATTTCAGTTGTTCTACCAGTGCATCTTCAGCAGCAGAAGGGCTCCACTGGCGACATGTTCCACTGGCATATCTGAAATGTTCTGCTGGTGTGTGTGTGTGTATAGTGATGGTATTGGCATTCCACCGACATAGTGGGGCTCCCACCCAATCCCATACCACTCAGCCAGTAGGTCTGCAACAGAGGGTTACATCCAGTTGATTTTGCTACTAATTCAGCTACCTTTGCAGAGGCTGCTTCTGTCTACTTTCATCATTAAGAAGGGTGTGTGTGTGTGTGTGTATGTGTGAGTGGGAGTGAAGGAGAGAAAGAGATGGATTGGCAGATAGAGCAGCATAGGAGAAATCATTGCAAAATTCATGAAGGCAGGTGGATGGAGGAAAGGGAAGCAGAACACATACAGAGAGTGAAGAGAAGTGCCCTCAGACCCGCGCCCGGCCAAGCCTGGGCGCGGTGGGGGCCAGTTGCGGTGTGGGTGAAGGGACGAGGCGTGGAGGCAGCTAATTGGCTGCCTGGTATGGCGCCACGCGAAGGAGGGGGCTGCAGCTATTTAAGTAAGCTGCAGGCCTCCCTCCACCTCTTTCGATCGGCTGCTCAGTTCGGAGCAGCCAGGAAGGACGCGGAGAACGGTTTCCCGCCGGAACGCGGGGGTTCCGCGAGGGTCTGGGGCGCCGGGGAGGGGGGACTCACCCATCGTCGAGGTCTGGCGTTGGGGGGAGGGGTTCGCCTACCCGGGAGTAGGGCCCTTGGCCAGGCGGGAGCGCCGCGCGGAGAGCCGGGCGGGGCCTTGAGGTCCAGCCAGGAGAGAGGCGGGGCTCAGCAGCGGCCTCGGCAGCGCAGCGCGGAGAGCCAGGCAGGGCCTTGAGGCTCAGCCAGGAGAGAGGCGAGGCTCGGCGTGCTAGGTTTTCTGGGTGGGGCGCGAGCCGAGGCCAGGCGAGTGAGGTGCTGTCTTCTGGGGCGGAGCCTGCGTCTCCCGCCGAGCGGCTGTAGCCCCGGGCAAATTTCCGCACCTTACAAGGGCAGCCTTCAGAGAGCTGATTGCTGATGTGAGAGAGGGGAGGCGCGAGGCCACCCCTCCCCCTCCTTCACCCTCGAGTAGGAGACTCAGTTTGGAGGGTGTTTGGGCGGGCAGTGGGCCTCCACCCGCAAATTGCAGGGAATTATAAGCGTGGGGGTGTGCAGGTGTGCTGTTTCGCCTTCGTTGGCTGCATGATCTGGGGCTGCATTGTGGGGAGCTCCGTTAAGGGAGTAATTGGTGGGGGACGTCTTTAGATAGATAGATAGATAGATAGATAGAGATATATCAAATAAAATTGATTAATGTAGATAGAGTTTTGGAATATATATATATGTGTGTGTGTGTGTGTATATATATATATATATATATATATATATATATACACAGGCGCATTTACCTGATTTCAGCTGTTCTGAGTTTGGGGGAGCGTTGTAAAAGTTGAAGCGGAGCGCGCATTGACAATTGCATCTGTCAGCGGCAGTACACTGCTGAGTACCGTTGCAATGCCTTCAAGGAAGGGAATAGGAGGGGCCAAGGGCAAAGGAAAAGCCCCTCGCCCAGCGCAAAAGCGGATGAGAGAAAGACAGGGATCTTCCTCAGAGGAAGAGATGGATCCTCGTCTTGCTGTCTTAGTTGCTAGAATGCAGGCAATGGAAGAAAGGCAAGGTGTACCTAGAGTCGATATGCCTGTAGCGGGATCCACTCAGACAAGGAGGCAAAGGCAGGAGGAGCTAATGATGTCTCTTTCTAGAAGAATGGACGCATTCGAGGCATCAGCGACTCGGGACAAGGAAGGCCAAGAACAAGGGCGAGTGGAGCGGAATGAGAACACGGTGTCTTTGGGATCAATTCCACCTGCACCTGACAGGCTACTCAGTTCGGGAAGCGAGGTACTGCCCGGGTTGGCGGAGCAGGGAGCCCAAGCTGTAATACAAGGTGAGAGCAACACACCAATCACAGCAGCACCACGGCAGGCCATGGGGGCCTTTCCCTTTCCATGGGGGTGGCACCCATGGTTTGCAGGGGTGGGTTGGCCTACACCGGGCACGGGGGCAGCTCCCAGTGGTATCGAGGGCTGGTTAGGATACAACGTAGGCAACAATGCACGAGTAGTCGCTGGGAATGTGGATATGCAGGGAGAACACGGAGGAGTGGGCGGCCGGCAGGGCACCGACTTATCCTCCGGTGCTAGGGGAATAGGCATAGAGAGTACATCTTTGAATGCACCCATGAGTAATTCTACAGCGGACACAGCGACGGTCATGGCTGTGGACCGGGCAGCGGTTAGCACCGCTGCCTGTAGTGCAGTTACACCGTCGCCAAGCGGCAAAGTGCCAAGCGAGCAGGGAACAGCCTCAGCAGAAGCCGCTTGTGCGGCGGTGTGGCAGGGGCCTGCAGGTTCTGACTTTTCCAAGCCAGTGAGCGTTGGGCAGGGGGTGAGGGACCCATACGAAGGGGCAGATAGCGGTGCAATCCCTTCTGGGAGCACCGCTGCACCTTTGGGGTACCATCTACTTACAACCACGAGGGAAAAAATTTGGAAAGGCGAGTACATGGATGTCTTCGCCCTGTTGTTTAGGGAACTGGAGAGCAATGAGAAGGACAGAACCATCGATAAAGAGGCTGAGAGACTGCGGAAAAAGAGGGTGGCAAGGACGTGGGCCAACTGGTTGCCCGGGTTCCTAATTTATATGGGGGTGGTCCAGCAACGCTTTCCCCAAAAGGGCATTATTCTGACTAAATATCTCGATATTATTTATCGAGCATATTCAGAATATGAAGGCGGGGCCTGGATTTCGTATGATGAGTCGTTCCGTAGAAGAGCGGCATTCGATCACACCCTCAGATGGGACGCAAAAGATCAGGACTTGTGGTTGCAATATATGACTCCCGCAAGACCAGGAGTGGGTGAGAGAGCAGATAGTGGCCACATTTTGGCCAAATTGCAACCCGTCACTACCTTCAAGGGGAGTGCGGGGCAGGGGGTTCAATCCCGCCAGCCCTGTTGGGAGTTTACCTCACGTGGGCTGTGCACCCGTTCCCCGTGTAGGTATAGACACGAATGTCCCATCTGTGCAGGACACCATCCTGCCTCCAGCTGTCCAAGAAATAGGAATGGGCGGGGGAACAATAGAGGAGGACAAGGGCCCAGAAGGCAGGGTGGACAGCCGCCTTCTACAAAAGGGCCCCAGCCCGATCAGACTAGACCCACTTAGGCGTCTGCTGGCTCGATATCCGAGGAGGCTTGATGCAGTATACTTGGAGGAGGGTTTCACATTTGGTTTTCGCATCCCAGTTCAGGGGCCCAGGTTCGCTTCTATTTCGCGGAATCAAAGATCCATTCAGTCAATGGAATGTTTGGTTCAGCAGAAAATAGATAAAGAAGTTGCAGCCGGTAGAGTGGTGGGCCCTTATGCCAGGCCGCCACTTCCATTATTGAGGGTCTCACCTTTAGGTATAGTGCCCAAAAAGACCCCGGGGGAGTATAGATTGATTCACAATCTATCTTTCCCGAAAGGGACATCGGTCAACGATGCTATTCCGGAACAGCTGTGTTCGGTAAAATATGCATCCTTTGATTCAGCGGTGGCCATAGTAAGGAGGCAAGGAGTGGGAGCCTTGATGGGAAAATGTGACATCAAGGCTGCATTTCGCCTCCTGCCAATACACCCTGGAGATTACAAACTATTAGGTTTTTGTTTTCAGAACCAGTATTACGTGGACAGGACATTGCCCATGGGATGTTCCATCTCTTGCGCAATGTTTGAGAAATTTAGTTCCTTCCTGGAATGGGCCTTGAAGGCCAGATCTGGGGGGCAGGATGTCGTTCATTACCTGGATGACTTCCTGTTTGCGGGGCCGGGAATGACTGCTCAGTGTTCATTTCTGATGCAGGAATTCCACGATTTAGCAGAAGAGTTGGGTGTGCCTCTGGCGCACGAGAAAACTGAGGGTCCAATCACGACCCTCATGTTCTTGGGGATAGAAATCGACTCTATTAATCAATGTTGCCGTCTACCGATGGTGAAGCTAGTTGCCCTGCGCAACAAACTCAGGGAAACGTCATGCGCAAGGAAGATCTCACTGAGGCAATTGCAGGAACTGGTAGGCCACCTGAACTTCGCATGCCGGGTCATCGCCCTGGGTCGTGCCTTTTTGCGGCAATTTTGCAATGCGATGTCAGGTCTACGTAGCCCACATCACAGGGTTCGGATGACTTGGCCTATGCGGGAGGACATTGGAGTTTGGCTGGAGTTCTTGCAGAGTTTCAATGGGGTCTCCTTCTGGAGACGCGAGTTAATGCTAGGGGCAAAGATGCAGGTCCATTCAGACGCATCTGGCTCTTGGGGATTTGGAGTGATTTGGAAGGACCAATGGTGCGCCGAACAATGGCCGGCAACATGGAAAGCGGAAGGTCTGTGTAGAGACCTGACGTTGTTGGAATTTTTCCCAATATATGTGGCAGTTCACATATGGGCATTGGAATTGGCTAATACAACCGTCCAATTCTGGTGCGATAATCAGGCGACTGTTCACGTGATAAATACCTTGTCTTCCCACAACCCCAGAGTGATGGGGTTAGTACGCGCATTCACCTTGCACTGTCTGCGGTATAATATCCTGTTCAGGGCTCGGCATATACCGGGCATGAACAATGATATTGCTGACGCTTTATCGCGTCATCAGGTGCAGCGGTTCCGGGAAATGGCTCCCTGGGCCCGGGAAACACCCAAGGAGATGCCTCCTGCACTTTGGCGGATTGGAGGGACGAGGTAGAACAGGTGGTGTGGCAGTCTTTGGCCCCCAGCACCAGAGCTGCTTACCGACGGGCAGGTAGGGAATTCGCGGCATTCCGGACTACCGCTCAATTACAGTTAGCGTGGCCTATACCAGTTGAACACATTTTACAGTTTTGTGTTTATTCCCGTAGGAAGGGCCTCGCGGCCCGCACCATCGGAGGTAAATTAGCGGCTTTGTCTTTTTGGGCTAAGATAAAAGGGGTGCATGATAATACAGAAGACTTTAGAGTGCGGCGTTTGCTACGGGGATGGGCACGCGGGTCCCCGGGGACCCCAGACAGGAGGTCTCCTGTATCGGCAAATATGCTGCTTGGACTGAGGGCTTTATGGCCCTCATTGTGTCAATCAGGATATGAGGCCGCACTGTTTCACGCTGCATCATTGACAGCCTTTTTCGGAGCACTCCGGATATCTGAGCTGGTGGCCAAGTCTAAAGAGGACCGTTCTGGTAGGGCCCTTCAGTTGTCTGACCTACAGATCGAGGTCGACAGGGTTCACATCCGTCTAAGGCGATCCAAGACGGATCAGTTAGGTAGAGGCTTTGATGTGAGGCTGTTTTCAGCATCAAGCCCAGAATTGTGCCCCGTTAGGGCTTTAGGTGATTTTGTTGCGTTAAGAGGGAATTCCCCTGGAGCCTTGTTTGTACACAGGGACGCCGCCCCATTGACAAAGTATCAGTTTTGGGCCATAACGAAGCGAGCACTTAATAGTTTAGGTTTAAGCAACATGCAATTTGGTACACATTCATTTAGGATTGGGGCGGCGTCCACTGCCGCATCATTAGGTTTCACAAATCAACAGATTCAGGTGGTGGGGAGATGGCGCTCTGGAGCATTTAAAGCATATGTGAGGCAATTGCCTCATGGTGGCGCGGCTGGGGCCGGCAATTAATGCTGTCATGTTTCATTCGTAGATCCTTTGAAAGTGTTCACCCCGCTGAAAGTGATCATCTGCGGCCATAGTATGATATTTTGGGCCAGCAGGCGGGCTGCCACGTCGAGTCTCGGATTACACCTCGGGCTGAGCCAGTACGCTGAAATCCAGTGGTGGGGACACCGTGGTATGCGGTGGGAGAGTTTACTCCCCACATTATTGCACCAGCAGCGGGTTGAGGCTCGACCGCAGATATTGCTCATACACCTTGGGGGCAATGATCTGGGGCAGTTGAAAGGCAAGGCTCTCATATGGCAAATTAGAGCCGATCTGGAGAGCCTTCGAATGCGTTGGCCGGGTGTCCGGATCATATGGTCCTGTATGCTCCCACGGATTAAGTGGGGAAGAGAGGGCGACACCAAGGCGTTGGAGCGGGCCCGGAGAAGGGTGAATACGGAAGTTTATAAGGATCTTATCAAGCATGGCGACATTAGCCTGCAGCACCCTAAGATAGAGCGAACCAGGAGGGAGCTGTATAGGCAGGACGGAGTTCATTTGTCCAACAGGGGAAACGACATTTTCTTAACTGATCTGCAGAGGTGTTTGAGCGAGGTAATCCTAGGTAGTGTGGGGGGGAGCGACTAAGCGGACGCTTGTCACCCCTTGTGGCGGTTAGGCGCGGGCATCTAGAGTGGGTGGAGGCTGGTAAGCATTCTCAGGCACCATTGTGGTGAAGGGTAGAGCCTGAAGCCCAAGGCTGGGAGCCGTGCGGCAACAGCTGAAAGGTTAAGGCTTACCTTTGAGGCTAACCTTACTCACATCCTCGGAGCCGTGTGGCACGAGGGTAGCGACGCAGGAAGGTCTCCCTACCCAAATGGAAGCCCCTGGAGTGGCGAGATGACAGGCGCCACCCCACGGGGCAAGAATGGCTTGCCCTTTTCCTAGGACGGCTCCGTATGAAGCCATTACGTAGATGCCCGCTTAGGCTACCCCTCATTGCAGATCTGAGTTAATAAATGTGGCCCATATTTAAATCCAGATATGTTGTCTCGTCTCTTTATTTCACCCTACACTCACGCAAGAACAGTGAGAAAAGTAATATGCATGAGACTGTACTCTAAAGCAGCCTTCATTTCTGACTCACGTGCATTTTTAAGCTGCATGATGGGAACCAAAAATGCTAAAGTATAACATCTGCTGGTCTTGTGACAGTAATAATAAAAATATATAATATAAAGTATAATGTACAGGCGCTAGAATTCTTCCATATATTTACAGTTCTACGAGATGGTAAAAGACAGGAATAAAGGATGTTCTATTTGCAAGTATGTTTATGATAAGGTGTGTATCAAATTGAGGTGATAGTTAAAGCATGAAAAAGGATGAGCAACTCTGCAGTAATTACTGCAATTATAGTTATTGTTTCTACACTCTGCTTTGGTGCATTCTTCCTGTTATGTGTCATTAAGGTAATTAGAATGCCCCAAACATTGGTTGAAGACATTCTTTGTTTTACTGATGCCTTGTAGAGTTATCTTTCTTTCTTTTTGGCATTATGTGCAACACACATTTTAATTAAATTTTATGAGAAGCTTTAGCAAATTATACTTGAAGGGCAAATCTTTAAAACAAGGACTCCTATTACGTTAAATGTAGTAAGCAGCTAAACTATATTTATCCCATTTTGAATACATGCTAATCCTGCCCCAGCCCCACCCGATTTGTATTTTCAGCTTTCCTGAAAGAGTTGTTGGCTGATTCTACGGACTCACTAATGTCAGTGTAATGTAATCAAAATCCTACATTCCCCCAGCAGCAAAGTAAAACCCAGTACATTAGCTGCAGAGATAAAAAACAATATTGAGCCTTTCCACATGAGGCTTTTATTGTGTGCTTGTGATTGCTAACTCATGGTAGTTTGCAACTATTTACATGATGTCATCATCCCCAGAACCTTTCCAGTTCTTTGCAACCATTATTGTGAGGATTTTTTTCTAATGAGGAAAGTGTGGTATTTTTTTTCTGAATCGTGATACAGAGCCCTCTGAAATTGTGCAATACCACAGTGCCACCTAGTCGTTGTATAATGGAACAAATAGAGAAGCAGAGAAAGAAAAACTCTGGGTGGGGGGAAACATGTGTAAAGCAGCCAATCTTAATCCCACAAAGAATCAGGAAGCAGAAGCTCTGGTAAAGGTATGGGTTAAAAGCCTTATGTAGAAAAGCCCCTAGTGACATGTATAGAAAGCACCAATCAAAATGTGTTAACATCATGAATGCAACGATGTTGTCGCCATTCTCAATCCATACTCCCTTGCACATGGAGCAACTCCTGTGTCAGAGATGGCCCAGGGGATAAGAGCAATGATGGATTCTTGCAACCATGTGTTCTCTAGATATCCTTTCAAAAAGGGATTCAAATCTCCTGGAAGCCCAAAAACAGTCAGCAGCAGGAAAAGGTAGCAGCAGCTACTGCAGCTTGCAAACAACCTCGTTCGCTAGCAGAAGTGGCTGTGGTCTCCATTCCTTTCCACTGAGCATGGTGTAAGCTTAGCTGGATTTGGGGGATGTGTTAGTGAACAACCTTCCCTCCATTTGCTGCACTGCATGATGTGGGATACACTGCTACAGCTTGTTGAGCAATGAAGAGTTGTTAGTACCATTTCATCATACTCTGGGGAATGGGAGAGTCGGAAGAGAGGCACTTTGTGGCCCTAGGTGTTTGAGTGCCCTGCATACCCATCTCCTTCCTTCTAGTTTTGCAGATCCTTTGAGTTTACTTCTTTAGAATTCTGGCTGGTTCTGATTGAAACCAGGAGCAGAATCACCACCCCATTGATATCGGATCCATCAACCTCTGCTGGTTATGATGCAGAGACTATGGCACAATTTGCAATGTCATTAATTTTCAAAGAATGAACTCACCTCTATTAGGAACATGCCTGGTTTATTGGGGAAGCAGCAGTACTTAACAAGTAATCTGTGATGCCAATAACAATGAGTACATGGATTGCCACTGCTAGGAAAGACAAAGCTTTGTGAACAAGAGAAGCTCTAATCACTGATATAAGCTGGATCTTCTGGGTCATCCTGTGAAACTTGCACTCAAGTCCCAAACACAATGGCTGAGTTTGGACAAATCTTTAGGCAATGAAGGGGGGAAGACGCAACTGTCCGTTGTGATGATTATTGTGTCATGGTGTTGTAAAAATCTGAACAGATCTATGATTTGCACCCCAAAACATGTCAATTTCCCCTGACACGCATCTTACACGCATCCTACATGTGTTTGCTAATACGCACACCCAAACTGTCCACACACAGCACCGCAAAGCCCCATTCCCCACTGCCTGTCCATTGTATCCATTTCTGCAAAAGTCAAGCTGCTTGCAAGTGATTTGGCGGCGCAAGAACTAGGAGCTTGTCAATATTGCCAATGCTCCTTCTTCTCCAGGTCAGACTCCATTGTAACCAGGAGTGTGACTCATCCAGATGTGACTGTGGCACACCTGAAGAGACAAAATGACCACATAAGGGAATGATAGAAGTGGAGATACGTTGCAAAGCATCTCTAGGTACAAGTAAAATAGCACATGGCAATGCAATGCCACGTCTGGCCACTACTCGGGTCTACTCAAGAGTAGCGGTAGCCGGAAATAATGTTTTTGGGGCTCTAAACCAATGGGATGAGGGCTAATGTCATGTGACATCTGATGTATAAAAGTATTTGTTTGAACCTTGGCGGGGTGTGACTCTGGAAAGCAGCGTTAGCGTCCGGAGGTCACCTATTCTGCGCAGAATAATAAATTAGTTTCCAAAGCTTCAGAAGGTCTTTCGTCAAGTGTTTCATATATGGACTTTGGCACACTTGGGAACAGCACAATTTATGCAACAGTGGGGGGACGGTGTGATGTTCAGCTGCTGGGAGAACTGTTTATATCAACAAGTGTAAGTAGTTGTATATAAAAGGCCATAAAAGAAGGTAAATATGAGAACAGTTATGTTTTAACTAAGTAAGAATAAAGGGGGGGGGAGTTTATGTGTGAGTGCTGATTGGATGGTGGCCGGGGAGTGCCTGGATTGGCTGGCTGTGTGAGAGGGTCTGTGTATATATTGAGAGAGCTGACAAGAGCTGACAGGAGAGTTGGGAGAGGGAGTTAGTTAGTTAGTAGAGGAGAGGGAGAGCTGACAGGAGAGTGAGAGGGTGAATAGATTAGAGATAGGAAGGACCAACGTGTTTTGTTATTTGGGGGGAACTAGTTTGTGGGAGAAAGTGGAGAGTAGTGTAGAGTGGGTAGAGTAGGCAGGATAATTAGAACATTAGAGTTTCTATTGTCAATGTTATAAGAAGAAAGTACTGAAACCATAAAGCATTGTGCCTGTAACCAATACGAGTCTATACCTGAGAAAACCATCACGCTTATTGACCTGCATATACTTCTGTTAATAAATCTTGTTTATTTACAACTGGTGTGATCATTGGAATTGTACCTGAGTAAGATACTGGTGGCAGCGGACATAAGAAGGGGGATTTGAGGGCTAGGGTGCTGAGCTGTGGAGCCTTGGGGCCTAGAAGAATAAAGGCAGGACGGGAGCAGCAGCAGTAGCCCGAAATTCTCAAACACGTCATAAGCACGGGGGGGGGGGGGGTTGAAGTAAGCCCTGAGTGCTAGTGGCGTGGACAGCCCTGTGGTGTAGCCTGGTGAGTGGCACAGGTACAGGCAGGGCGTCACAGACGGACACACAACGGACAGTATATTATGTAACAATGGGGAAAAACAGTGGGCTGCTCCGTTGTTTATCGGAGACTCATTGCTTATCATGAGGACGGGACTTTCAACGGCGCAGCAGAGGGAGGGGCAATGTGTTGTGTGTCGGGCACTGCAAAAATAACAAACCGTCAGTTGCTTCTTCCCCCCTCCATTGCCTAAAGTGTCATCCGAATTCAGCCAATAAGTAACAGGGGTGAAATCTGCATACATTCAAATTTTGACAGTTCCTAACTGGTTAAAAATTAAGGGTTCCTTCTCCTAACATTTGCTTCTGCTGTTCCTACACTACAATACCCTCCACTGATCAATGTTGGAAGTTCTCATGATAATCATTCACCTCTTATCTCACCGGGTAAACATCCATCTTTAAATGGATCTGATTTGATCTGATCTCATCAGGAGCATCCTGCCATTTCCACTAGGATAAGGTAGGAACTAGTTACTTAACCGAAAAGCAGCTCAATGAAACTAGAGGGAGTTGCAAGAGAAACTCTTTGCTTTCTTTTCCATAACTTCTGTTTATCTTGACTTTTAGCGACCGCAGTGGAAGACAATAACATTTTTGAAGGAATGAGGACATACACACTGAGATGTTGTTAGCAGGAAGCAAGCAGCCGCATGCAGAATCCTTTACTGTCTCTGAGCATGCCTTATATAGATCTTTAGCAATGCTGTCCACGCGGACAGAAGGTTGCTGTGCATTAGGACACAGTGTGATTACACACAGTAGAGCACACACACATTATGGCTTGTCATAGGATAATACAATGGAGCACAGAATAAGAATGCAACATAACTTCTGCTACATCATTACTGCAACAATGTTGTTGGATAGAGAAATCTTTAGCTAGCTAGTAAGAACATCTTGTATGTAGCTGGAACATCTTGCATGTAGCGGGAAAGAGATTATAGAGAGAAAGAAAGAACTAGGTGACTCCACATCAGGGCCTTCCCAGCAATGCTTCGTCAGCTGTGTTCGTTCCTTCACATTTTGAAATGATGGAAACCAGCAAAAGTTCCTCATAGATAATAACATTACAATTTGGATTCAGACAGAACAATCCTATACACTGATTACACTGGAGTGTGTGTGTGTGTGTGTGTGTGTGTGTGAGAGAGAGAGAGAGAGAGAGAGACTACTGCTACACTGATAGAACAGCAGCTGAATGTCAGGGGTGCACAAACCTTTTGGTCCTGAGGGTGTCCAATGGTGGGCCAGAGGCTGTACCAGTGTGTGCACAAGCAAATACATACTCATGCATTCATGCCTGCACACACATAGCTTTGGAGACAAGAGTGGAGATTCTTCTCCCCACTTCCTCCCTAACCCCCAGTAGTGGGCAGGGCTTATGTAAGGGGTGGGGTTTGGAGTGCCAAGGGCCAAGGGCCACGGAGGTGGCACAAATCCCCGTGAGGCGAATTAGGTCCACAGACCAGAGGTTCTGCACCCCCTACCCTAGCAATATGCACTGTAGATTTGTTCAAGCATAGTTCATGTTTGGTACTACAGTATGAAATTCAAAGAGATTAAATGGGTTTACACCCAGATGACTTAATTGCATTATTGTTGTATAATATCTATAAAATGCAAGTCTTTACTATAAAGCAACAAAGTAACAAGCATAATTCGGTCTGCAATCCCAAGTACTCTTACCTGGGAGTAAATTCTGTTAAACTCAATAGTAAACTCTGTAGATATGCATAGGATTGCACTGTTATATGGCTGGTTAAGCAAAATACTTTAAAATCCCATGTTCTACCTCTCCAACTGAAATAAATGAGACTCACTTTTGTCTAGATTGTGAAATTACAAAAATTAAATAAAACTTCTAAAAACACACACGTTTTCTATATTTTTAAACAGAAACATTGGGGTAACAAATAATATGTCATGCATTTTTCTAAAGTCAAGCAAAAACATTTCAGTACTGAGTGCTTCCAGATAACAGAACAAAGAAATGAGTGTGAGAAACATTTCTGATGAACAGAAAATTTGGGCACAAAATGCATTGTGTAAATATGTTGCAGCAGTCAACATATTCAGGCCATTTGGACTGTGCATTTCTGTAAATATAAGAATCATTGTAAAAAGAGGCTTGGTTTTTGTATGTGTTTTTAAAATTATGTTAAACCCACTTGAAGGAATTAAGCGTGCAATCACATGTTTAGACAGAAAGCAGTCCTAGCTGGGGCATGCTGGGAGTTGCAGGACCTTTTTCTGTATAAATATGCATAGGATTGCATCCTAATGAAGACAAATGCTACAATCCTGAGAGTTAAGGCCCACACATACATCTGCATATGCATTTGGGTCTCTCCAACCTTTTTTGTTTTTTTCATTTATATAGTGAAATAGCATTGTTTCAATAGACAAAACCCAATGACAGGAAACCCATGATTAAAGCCTCTCCCCTTGAGAACAGAGACTGACATAGTTTGCAATACTTGGGAAATCTTGGAAGGTCTGTGCAAATGCTATTTACAAATCCAAAGGAAGAACAGGTACAGGTGGTACTACCAGAAAAAGTAGATCTAGTTCTTCAGCAGAATTGTTGAGTGTGCCTGAGTCTGACAAGGTCAGAAGCCCATAGGCTTCTTAACCTGCCTTTGCCTCCAGATTCAAAGATACCAACATCTTCTCCAGAATCATCCCATGTTTCTGTGTTTGCCCACCAAACCAAACACTCCAATGTTTCTCAAGCGTTTTGAACTCAGGCCCATTCTTCTAACTTTGGGAATGGAGGAAGACATCTGGTAGTATTTACTTCTGCTTATCAGGTGAATGTGTTGCGATCTTCAGATGAGTTCTATCCATGCAGTCTACCTATATCCATGTAGCTGACCAGCCAAAATGGTGTGGCAGATTACCCTCTCTTCCCATTCCAAACACAACATTTAATGAATTAGATGACCAGATTCACTATCACAATGGGAGGGCGGAACTCCTCAAGCTCCTAGTCTAGATTTAGCAATATTACATTATTTTCCTGGAACAAAATTTATGCTCTGTACATTTGGGACTGTTCACCTGGAGAATGATTTGTTACGCTACCTTTGTGTTGTGTATGTCATACACATAACTCCAAGCAGGTTTGCTTGCTTTTACTTGTTGGTGCATGGCACAATAGTGATCCATCATTCAAAAAATTTGGAGAGAAAAAACCCTTTTTTCTTTTCTGAATACCAGGCACTTTCAGTGGCAAGTCATTCAGCACTATCCCAGCCACAGCAAAGGATGACACACTATAAAAATTAATTTTTCAGTGCTGGATTGAAATGAAGAGGTTGTTCTTCCATTATTAGCATTAGCTTTTCTGGTCTTTAGCGTTTCGGTGTGGGAACATTGTTTGCTTTTCATTGTCATGTGCTAATCTGTGTGTGTTTGTCATAGTATGTGCTGCAAAGGAATTTATAGCCGTGTTTTCCTTCTTAGTTCAATTTAAGAGGAATGAGCATGAAAGAATGAAAGGAACATTTTTCCAAAGAATGCCAAGGATATTTATTGAGTTAATCAATGCAAAATTGGGTCTACACACCCTACATTATATTGCCATTCTCTAAGACTGGTAGTACAATGGAAAGTAGAGTCAATACAGACTATGAATTCTGCCTGGCCAGCTGCATTATAATCAGTCCGATGATTGGTCCATCTAGTTCAGTATCATTGACACGCTTAGTCATTTTTAGAGCAGACACATTGAAAACCACACAACATGTGAGTTATAACTAACTTAGGCCCCATTTTTAACAGGCCGATTCTAAGCATGGCTCAGTCTGGATCCAACCTAAAATCTATTTAAAATGAATAACCAAAACACCCGCACCATGCCATAAATAAGCAGTCAACAAGTGTCAGCCAAAGAATAATGCTTTTTGCAGGCAGCCACTTGCTCAATGCCGACTTGTTATAGAAGTGCTTCAGGACTCAGGTGGAACTTCACTCTTAGATTCTGGAATACTCCTCCTCTCCAGTAGCAACAGCAGCAGTCAATAGCAACTGTTGGAAAAGGTGCTACAGAGTGGGAGAAGAGCAGAGCACATATTGGGCAGGTTCACACATCACGCTAAGCCACCCTGCGAATAAACCACGGTGAGTTGTTTGTTCACAGAACTCATGGCATACTTAACAGATGATTGGGCTTGCCATGGCTTGTTCTCCCCCTCCTTCTTCTTCAGTCCTCTGGCTGGCTCTGGCAAGTATCCGTGGGGATTTCTGACAAAAAAAAAAAAATTTCTCTCCCCCCCACATCTCAGCTTTTTTGTTCCCCAGCTTTCTTCTTGCTGTTATTTTTGGTGCCTCAAAAATGCACATTTGGGGGGCACAATTCATCAACATCATCTTATTCCCACCCTCCCCAGTCCTTAGTAACTGTATGAAATTAGCCTATATGCAACCTCATCTTGTCAGTTTCCTTGTATGTTATCTCCTTTGCTTTGTGGCTTCATTTGACAGCTGAAACAAGGAAATTACTCCTCCTCTACTACTACTACTACTACTACTACGACCCCGATTGCACATTTTTGAGGCACTGAAAAATAAAAAGCCATGGAACGAGTGAAAGTCCTTCCAAAGTGCTGTTTCAGCATTAGTGAAAGGGCTGTCACTGGCGAGATCACAAACAGCAAGGGGCATGGGCTTCTTTGCCACTCTTACAAAGCAGCTCTGTAGCCACTCACAGCAACCCATGATAAAATCGACTCATGGGTTTGGATCACATGACAACTCACCACAGATTTGAACAACCCTATAACAGGCCATGTTTCACAAAAAACAAGCCACTCTACAGAAAACATGCTGGGTTCAGATGACACAACAACCAACCATCTCTGGCTGTCCATGGTGGGTTGTCAGTCGTGTGAACCCAATGTGTAGCATTTTCTGACAGTTGTCTATGTTGGGTCTCCATGCAAGCACCTACAGACTCGTCTAAAGGATTGTGTGCCTGTTGGAATACCACAGGATTTTTCTATGATGTAATGGGGGGAATTCTGCAGTTGCCATGGTGTGCTTTCTGGCATGGATTAAATGAGGACATCATCAGTAAACAATGTTGTGATTGGTGAGTTGTGATAATAATAATAAACAATGTTGTGATTGGTGAGTTGTGATGATAATAATAATAATTATTATTATTATTTATAACCCGCCTCTCCCTACGGATCGAGGCGGGGAACACAATACACATACAAGCATAACAAGGTTAAAAAATTAAAACAAGAGAAACACATCATTAAAACATTTTAAATGCCGTGGTCATTGTAGGAATAGATTTTGGTGTTGTTGCATTACTTCTTGTTTTTAGTGATAGATTATGCCATATAAGATTGTTATAGATGTGACACATAGCAGCCACTGGCAAAACAGGGCCAAAGGATTGCTTTGCCTCTTCTTCAGGCTCCCTCATTCTTAGCCTATGGGTCTATTCTATCTTATTTATCACAAGAAGGGAGAGAATCAGCCTTACTCATTCTGGTCTCTGTGGATAACAAAATTACTTGCAGCACAATCATACTCAATTGCTCAATTCGGACGACACAATAAACAACTGGTGTGGGGGAAACAATCGTCAGTTGTTTTGACTATTATGTCATAGTCAACTCAGTGCTGATCCTAATCCACACCACAGGTGATTATTTATTACCATGTTGTGTGGGGAGTACCCCCTAGATGAACAACTTTAAAGTTGATTATTACCCCACCATCGACTATCGTGTTGTCCGAATTGAGCCAATGTCTACACAGAAGCAAGTCCCATTGAGTTAAATATAGCTTACCTCAGTCAAATGGATATATACAGGATAGCAGTCTTATTTGATAATTCTGTACACTGACCATTTTTGCTTTGCTAGATACTGGGGGGCATCTACACGGAGCTTTTACTCTGGTTCAACTCCACCCTTAAGTCAATCGTGTCAGATGATGCACACCCCTCTCCATAGTGTGGCTTTTCTTGCCCTAATCTGTTTTTTCCCTCGCAAACTCATTTTGTGACTAATTTTCCTGTCACTGCAGATTCCGTGCAGTTTGGGTGATTGGCTTTGCTGTTGTCGTTGCTGTTCAAAAGAAAGGGGTGTCTTAACTGGGGATCCAGACGGAGAGGCGGGTAAGAAATAAATTGTTATTATTATTATTATTATAACCTGGGTCTAGCTCTGCTTGGTTTTGTCAACAGAGCTCACCACACAATGAGTGGAACATTTTGAGAAAGGTCCAATGGAGGCTGGTGGCTCTGATGTCACTGGAGCTTTTATTCCGCTCTAGGTTTTAGCCAGAACCGGTCATAACTTTAAAGGAACTACCAAGGGCCTGAACCTCATTGGAGGGAATTGGTTTCAGCACCTTGGAAAGCTCCTTTAGAGTTCTGACTGGTTCTGATTGAAAGCCAGAGCAGATCTATAGCCCTGCTGACATCGGAGCCACCAGCCTCCACTGGAAATGTCCTGAAGGCCGCATTAGAGAGAGGAGCGAGCTCTTGGAGTGGCTGGATCCGCTCGCTGTGGGGGATGGTCCCAGGCTCCTTTCAGACCGTCACGAACAGCGCAATTTGCCCAGCGATCCCGCACGAGGCCCCTGCTGCTCTGGACTGACTGCCAGCTCCTCCAGCTGGGGCCGAGGAGGGGACCCGTCTGCCAGAGGGCGGGGGCGGCCGGGCGAGTCTCATCTCACTGGATGGGATATCTCCTGCGTCACTCGTCAGCAGGGGCCAGGCTTGCGCTGGGGGGGGGGGGGGGCGGCGGCCCAGTGCCTCTCAGGCTTGACGCGCGCGCTTGCCGCCCCCCGCAGCCTGTCCGGAGAAGCGGCGGCGGTGGCGGCAGCAGCATCAGCATCCTCACGCTGAGGCGGCAGCGGGCGCTGCAACCACTCCAGTCCGAGCGGCAAGGGAGGCTTCTGGGCTGGCTTCTGAGGTAAGGAAAAGGAATCTCTGGACGAAACGCAGCTCGCGCCTTCGCAAGGCGCTTAATGACCGACTGGTTACTCCTTTTGGTATCAGAGCAAAGAGGGGAAGGAGGAAAGAAACTCTCCTTCTCCTCCACACCAGCTCCCGCCCCTCCTTGACCTGCTTGCTCGGCTTCTTTCTAGGAGATGGATCCGCTCAACTTTCTCTTTCTGCTGCCGCTGGTGGCCGGCTTGGACTTCAGCTACCACCACACGAAGCAGTTGGTAGCTTTTCTGAAGGACGTGAATAGGAGTTACGCTTCCATCACGCACTTGTATAGCATTGGCAAGTCCGTGGAAGGTAGGGTTGCTCTCCTTCATGCTATCTCCCAGCCCGCACTCCCTCCCCGTAATGCATTTGTGGGGCAAAGAACTTAAATCTGTGAGAAGTATGAACAGCAACAGCGCATCAGTCCTGGGTCTGACTCCGGAGCACACTTTGGTGGAAAGAAACCAATGGGACTTTGGGTGCTTCTCCAGACGGAGAGCACCTAAGGCTATGCATTTCAAGGCATCGTGCAGCTATTTCGTCTTGTCCTTCCTCATGGATTGTCAAAGGTCAGAAAAAAGGCTGAAGAAGCTCAGAGAAAGGAGAGTTAGGAGTAGAAGAGTACAACGTCTGGACTCCCCACCCATCCCCATCCCCATCCCCATCAAATTCTGTGAATGAAGCAGGATGGCAGCAAAATAAAAGTGGCTTAAGCAATCTGTTTGCCTCATTCATAGAATTTTTGGTGAGTCCAGATGCCATCATCTTCTACTTGTAGCATGTTTTTTCACCATGTCTTCTACCTCTTTTCTTTCCCCACACAAAAACTGTTAAGCAGGAAAGGCCGCGCAATTTCTTTGGATGGTTGCACTAGGAGCTGGAAGCATAATGGCTCCAATTCAGAGGAAGTTAGCCAAGCCTAAATCTAGATGAAACCAACAGTGTAATTTTCAACTTTTCCTGCAGTTTAGGATTGAAATTTAAGCTTTATTACAGTGCAATTTCATTGATCTGAATGAGCCAGGGAACCTCAGAACTTTTGGGATGAGATGTTAATAGTCTGCTTGTAACTGGAGTTATAAACAAACTGCTTGAAATGCAGGTTAAACTCTCCGAATATTTAACAAAGATAAAAAGTTTCTTTTGACTAAGAGCCTTCTGGTTTAATATTTAGTTTGGCCTTAGATGTGACAGTAAGTTATAAGAGTGTTACATTGTGTCAGCAGAAGGGCCTTCAGTGTGGTGGTCCCCTTTCTGTGGAACTCCCTGCCCCTGGAGGTCAGGCAGGTTGCCAACATAGTGTTGCTTCTGGTGCCTCCTGAATACAGTCTTATTCCAAGAAGAATTCCTTGTTTGACAGCCAAGGTTTTTATTGGCATCCTGGGTTTTTTGATATAATAATGGTTATCTAAATTTAGGGTTAGGTAATGACTTTTATTTAATAGGTTTAGCCTTTGGCTTATATATCAGTGACAACACTGTAAATTCTACAGCTAGTATATGGTAGTAAAACCTTTTTTTCCTTTTTTTTTTTTTTTTTTAGCAAACTTCAAATTAACCATCTACCAGATGATTTCTGGTAGAATAATTTACTGTTGTGCTGCTATAGCTAAAGTTAATTAAAAATACTTTTTTATTAACTTTCTTGTCAACAAACAAGACCTGGATCATGCTTTGGAGGTCAGAAGTGTTGTTCAACTTGTATACAGTATCTGTTACAGGCCTTTGCTAATCATTGTTTCAATCTGTGGATTAATGTATTGTTTACGCATTTCAGCTGATGGTGCAGTTACAACAAGGCACAGGGAGAGATTGGATTAGGGGCTTTTCTACAGGAGGCTTTTAACCCTCCACTTTACCGAAGCTTCTGGATTCTTTGTGGGATTAATATCGGCTCCTTTACACATATTCCCCCCTGGGGTTTTCCTTTCTCTGCCTTTCTATATGTTCCATTACACAACCACTAGGATGCACTGTGGTACAGCAGAATTGTTCAAATACACAGGGTTTCATGCTGCCATTCACAGAAATACCAGACTTTCCTCATTAGAAAAAAAGCACACCACACACTATAATGGTTGCAAAGAATGGGAGAGGCCCTGGAGGATGACAGGGCCGCAAACGACTTTGAGTGAGGAATCACTCAAGCAACAATAAATGTCTTATGTAGAAAGGCTCCCAGGGTAACCTTAAACTAGCCCTTACCTTTATAAAGATACATATCCCAAATGCTAGTAGCAGCTGTAGGGGAAGTTTTAAAAAGACAGCTTGAAATCAGAAATGTGCACTCTGAAAGTGTCCCTTATTTAATGAGCCTAGAGTGGTATGTTTCTTATTCCATTAGAGACATGGTAAAAGACCTTTAAGAGATAGGCATGTGGTACTTCTGCTTAAATCATAGAACAATAATTATGGAACGGTGATGAAGGCAATTTATTCTAATGTTTCTACATGAAAGATTCCCCGTTCACATATGTGACTGGCTTTGTATGTTGGTCACACTGCATTTCCAGTGCCTGTACCTACCTGTCATAGAGCAACCTTCCCCAACCTGATGCCTTTCAGATGTGTTGGATTACAACTCCCATCATTTCTAGCCTTCATGGGTGGGAAGGGTGGGAGTTTCAGTCTAACACATCTGGAGGGCACCAGATTGGGGAAGGCTGCTCTAGAGGTTGCATGCAGACAGTTGATTTTCTTTTTCCTATTGAAGCTATTCACAGTTTTACCAGTGTCAGGGATGTTGGGTAAATTAGTTCCCCTCTTGAATGAAGCGCTATAGTGCAGCATTTTCCTGTCTCCTGTTTTGCCATTCACTTGTGTGATAGAAGCTGACCATGTTCCCAGGTCCTGACAATGGGCAGTCTAGCTTCCTTTGCCAGGAGCCCACATAGACATGCTCCACTCCTTCTGCAATTCTTGTGATCCATAATCACAAGAATTTTAATCCTATACTAACAGCAAAGTCTTTCTCAGAGTGCAGATCCTTATGTAGCCAAAATAGTACCACACACTTAAGCAGATTTGGGGGGGAATCTTAAGGTTTGGAGGAACACAACAAATCTTTAGACAACCACCCCCCAAACCCCTAAAATTGGAGGGGTGAGGGGACCCAAGAACAGCCCAATGAAGACTGAGCATGCTTGGTGGCCACCAGTGATGTGGGCTTTCTGGAAAATTTTGAATTAGGAACTTTCCCAGAAAATTTTCCAGAATGCAAATTAGGTTAATTTGTATTCAGTTATTTGCACAGGGACATTTTCAGTTTGCATTGGAAAATGTTCTGATGCTTTAGAGAAATATAATTTAGTATATTTTACTTGTATTTCATAAACAGCAAAGCTTTAAAAAATACCCCATGTTAATTTTTGACCCAATACAGCACAAGCAGTTGACCTGAAATATTTGAGGAAAACCATTAAAACAAATGTGATTTAAATGTTATATTATGTAGATTTTTTTTATTGAAATACTTGTTAAAATTTAAAGACAATAGTATGTATTTCCCTTTCATTGTTTAAATTTATTTAAAAACATAGGTACTAAAATTATTGCCATTATGTTTAGCAACTCAGAGAACTGTACATGATATACTTACAACCACACATCTATTTCAGTAGAGTTCAACTCTCTTCCATTAAGGTTGTTGTGGCAATTTCAGTTTCGCTGTCACTATTTATTAGTTCTATTTCACACTGAGACATATATGTACTGCAATGACATATATGTATGCTAGAGATAATCACATGAAAAACAACTTTGAAACTGCCAAGCTTGCCTAATTTTGTATTTGCAATTAGCATATATTCATTTTTCCTAATGAACTTATGAAATGGGGAAGAAATCCACAGAAAAATAAAGCCTCACATCATCGGTGACCGCAGAATGCTAAGCTGATTGTCGGGAAGGGGAGGGGAGGGGAATGGAATGGAATGGAATATCCTGGAAAAGGTTACGGTGGGGTGGAATCTTGACTAGAGCATTCCGTATAGCAACGTTCCATTACAGGCCTCACTTTTAGCTCATTCAATGAAGAAAATATAAATCAGGAACAGGCAAAGTTTACATTTATAAGTTTGATCTCATTCTTCCTCTTTTATACCCTCTCCCCCAATTCTGCACTTTAAGTTGAGATAACAGTGAAGTTAGTATTGTCTAAATAACTTGCAAATGCTGGCTGGGCCCTGGAATAGAAGGACAATTATGTAATTGAGGTGTGATTGGCAGTGATTAATGCCTCAATCTCAAGGTATTAAACAAATGTTACTTTTGTTTTAAGGAAATGCCTATTTGTCTCTGTCATGCTGGCATTTTAAAAAAAATCAAGCTGCCTAATATAACTGAGTGTACAACTAAGGGTGCAGTCCTATGCATGTTTAGACAGAAAAAAGTCCTACAACTCCAGTATTCCCTGGGAATTATAGAACTTTTTTCTGTCTAAACATGCGTAGGATTGCACCTTAAGTAGCTCAGAATTATAAGATTCCATTATAGATATCACAGGGCACCCAGGGAGGGGTGACTCATGCACTGAACTAAGTTTCTACACTCAGATCTCCTCCATCAC
The DNA here is from genome assembly GCA_029215795.1 of Anniella stebbinsi. Lineage (NCBI taxonomy): Eukaryota > Metazoa > Chordata > Lepidosauria > Squamata > Anniellidae > Anniella > Anniella stebbinsi. Next base: position 57,669,381 of record JARDYH010000003.1, read on the forward strand.
TCATGCAAGAGGCTGCTGTGTTTGGGGGGCAGGGAGCTAACACACCCCTCGTTTGGGGGGAGGCCCTGCATCTAGTGGCCCCCATTGGGGGGGTGTCCTGCATCTAGCAGTTCTGTCTGTGTGCATTATGGGAATCCTGATCCAGGTATCAATGAGTGCACCAACCCTCTGCAACCCTCGATTGGGAACTGCTAGTACCCCTTTCCATTAATCTTCTGTGCTTAGTGGTGTTTGGACTGAGCTGATTAACTGGGAGATAAGAACTCCAGAAAGGGGCCTAGGTAGGTAAAAAGATTATTTAACCTATTTTTAACATACCTCTGTTATCCTAGTCTAGACATAGTCTTGGAAGTTGGATATATTTGGGGGGTTTACTCAGATTAATTTAGTATTTGGAGTTTAAAATCTATAGCTTTCTATTGCCTATAAATATTAGTTATATTTTTTTTTGCAAGAGAAACAGAGCATTACTTGTACCAGCCCTTATTTAGGCAACAATTTCAATCTGACCCAGATAACTTTTGAAGAGTACTATGTATCTGCTGTTATTTGGCTGCTTAACTGTTTCGCCATGGGACGTCTTTGTAACTTCTCTTTGTTGCTGCTGTGTTTACATGCATGATTTATAAAGACCATGTTTTATTACTGCTGTATCCTTGATGCAGAATGAGCTGATAAGTAAGCAACGTGCTTGGAAATGTTTCAGGAGTACCTAATATTTATTGCTAGTTTTCTCCTTTTTCCTAAAGGGAATTTGGAGAAAGCTAACATCTCAGACTGTAGTTCTCAGTAGTGATATCTAATTACAAGGAAGTAGGCTGTGATCCTTAGCATGCTTTGATTAATTTATTTTGTTGAGATTTACTTCAAAATTCATATGTTTAGCACTGGAGTGCTGGATGAATTTTTATATAACCAGTGTTGATTGTGAAGCATCATTACAAGGTGACCCTTCCTTAGGCCCCCTCCACAAGGATGCGCTTTTGCGCCCGGTTCGGGGATTATGCGCATTTTCGCGGAGGCGCATTTACGCCTAATCCCTCTGCACGGGAGGCGGCGAGAAGCGGCGAAGCGCATTAAAAGATGCCCAAAAAGCACTTTACAGGTAGTTAATGCGCATAATCGCTTGTTCACACAGCGAAAATGCGCTTTAACGGCCGGAGCAAAATAAAAGTCGCTATTTAACGCGCGTTCGAAAATGCGCATTATCGGGGAGATAACGCGCCTGTACGCCCGTTTTGCGCTCCGCTCGTGTGTAGGTAAAATTTATAATGAGCCTTCAAGGCTCATTAAACGTCTCGTGTGGAGGAGGCCTTAATCTCCTTCGATTTTCTTGTGAAAGTTACTGTTGATACTTATAGGTAAATGTGTTTGCCAGTAACAGGGAGTGGACTGGGGAGTCAATGTTTACAGTAGCATAATACATTTATTCAGACCAACCAAAACGTTCCACACTATGGAGCAAGCTTTTTCATCACACTTCATTTTAAGCAAATCAGAGGGAGGGGAGAGAGAAAGCTGGCATGACATTAAAGTCATGAAGTCGGCAGTAGAGTCTTGGAGGAGGTTTCCTGAGGTTGGATTAGCCTCTGATAAGTCTGCAAATCTCTTCCTAGGACTCCATCTTAAACTATTAAAACTGCAGGCTTTGTGACTTTAAGATTATAACAGCTATCCCCCATCCCCTGCCTCATGTACACACAAATGAACTTAAGAAGAGCCATGCTGCATCAGACCAAGGGTCCGTCTAATAGCACTCACCAACCACCTGTCGACCAGGAACCCACAAGCAGTACATTGGTGCAACAGCACCCTCCCATCCAAGTTCCCCAGCAACTGGTGTATATTGGCTTACTGCCTTTGGTATTGGAAGCAATGGCGATAGCACATAGCCATGAGGACACACATTTTGTTTAAGATCTAGCCTGGTGAAGAGCACTTAGAGCAAGGGTACCCCCCTTGATATTTGGTTTTTTAGCCTAGGTATGATCATCCCCCCCCAAGTTTGGCTGGTTATTACTATTTATGAGAGTGGGGTGGATGAGTATGTGATGTGACATTGGGTATATTTACCTGGGTATATATATGTATCTATATTCCAGGAAGGATTGGGCGTAGTGCCTAAACATTGTGTAACATATCGTGTCGTTGTTATGTTATCAGGTCTCTAGTGAGGTTGGCATTTAATCAGTGGTTTATCTGGATGAGGACATATATACTGCATGCATGCATGCATACATGAATGAACATGACCTGCTGGAGTGAGTTAGTTGGGTGATGTGATATAGGTGTGAGTGCCAGGTGGAAAAGGGCAGGAGTTTGTGTGTCAGGAAGTGCTTTGGTAAGAGTATGGTAAGGGAGTGGCCATTGGCCATGCTGGGTGGGGCTTATGGGTCTTTAAGTCCAACAACATCTGGAAGACCCATAGGTTCCCTATCATTCTTTTACAGCCTAAGCAAAGAAGGAAAGTTCATTGTGGAGTTTACATTCTGAGGCAGGTTTGCATATCTTTGTGACAGAAGAAGCTGAAGGCAAGGCTGGATGATTACTAGAGCAATCCTGTGTATATTTAATTAGAAGTAAATAACCACTGTGTTTAATAGAATTTACTCCCAGGTAAGTGTGCCTAGGATTGCAGCCACAGATATATTTTGTATTCTCATTTTCTTAGCTCTCACTTTGAACTATCCTCTGGAGTACCTTAGGCCATAGGGATGTCTGTCTGTCATGCTTCTGTTCATTTCAGGAACAGGGCTGCACTTGGAAATCTTTGCCTAGGAGGCCTTCTTAACTATGAGGGGTGGAGAAGAAATTATAGGTATGGCAGATGAGGACTGGAGAGGAGCATGCTATCTGAACTGACAAGAGACTCCAGAGTCAATATTCTTAGGTGTGGGGCCTGACTACATACAAGACAATGGCTGAGTTAATACAACACCATAAGTAAAACTATGGGTTGTTGTTAAATCATGGGTTGTTGTGTTATGTGAAACCAGCTGCACTTACAAACCATGGTTTATTAACTATAAGCAACCTGCACTTCACAATCCAACAACAAACCATGGGTTCTCTTTATGGGTTGTTTGTGGTTAACAAACCATGGTTTGTTAGTGCAGCTGGGTTCACATAACACAACAACCCATGATTTAACAACAACCCCATGATTCAGCAACAACCCATACACAACCAGTACACTGGCTTGTCATGTTGTGTGAATCCAGCCATTATACGCTGCCTCCTGCATGGCTGAAGACTTTGACATAGTCAAGATAGCCATGCTGGATGTTACTGTGAGGAACATAGGAACATTAGTCCATCTAGACCAGTATTGCTGACACTGACTAGCAGCAACTCCCCAGGGTTTCAGGCAAGGCTTTTTCCATCCCTACCTAGAGATGCTAGGGATTGACCCTCTGCATGCCAAGCATGTGCTCATCCACTGAGCCATGGCTATTCTTCCTTAATGGTCTGGTCCCTAGCAACTGTCCAGCCTCTGTAGCATTTGGCACTACTCCTGCTAATGTAGTAGGCTTCAAAGGTTTATGCTACTGGCTCAAGGTCCCACTATACACCTATAAATTCTCATGGTTTGAGATAGCAATGCTCAAGACACTGTGCATCTCCAAGCAAACATTCTGCCAGCTGAAAGGATCTTGGATTCAAAGCGTTATGGCTGTTCTAATTATTCAATTGAATGATTTGCTTTCATGGTTATTATTTTTGGATGCCTTGCAGTTTAATAATTTTACTCTAGTAAAATGCATCTAGGAAAAGTGCATATAACCAATTAATTCTCCTGTATGTGCTCTGGTTTTGTCACAGATATGCACCTCATATAAATCTAGGGTCTCTTGTCACAGATATGCCCCTGATATAAACAAAGGATCCCACTGTGTGATTGTGGAACCATGCCGTACCCCATGTTCCCACTACCCCCTCCATGGTTAGAGTACTTACCATGACATGGTTTAATGGTGCATGCCACTATCCTCTGTGCACTGGACGTCCCGATGGCAACCACTCCATTTAGAAAATGGGAGGGGGAGGAAAAGGCCACCAGTCATAGAGAAGGTCCACAGAGGCAAGTGCCACTGGAAGTGGCTGCCGCTCTTGCTGACAGATTGTGTGGGCTCCACCATTCCCCCCCCCCACTGAAACAAGCAGAAGTCCCAACAGGGTTCCTATTCCATGACATGGGAATCACCGTGAAAGTATACTAACCATTTTGTAGAGGATGGATAGCAGACATGGGTACTCTGCCCACCATGGGGAGGGAATTCTCCTGCTACATGACATGCTGACCCACCATGGATCACATTTTTGAGTGATCCACGGTGGGTTAACATGTTGTCTGAAAAGTCCCTTTGTCTGTGTTTGGCTAGAAGCTTCTTTCTCCTAGTCCTGGCTGGATTAGGACTATGGTATGTGGGAAACTGGGTTAATCTTTTCCTTCACCACATTCCCAACAAAGTTTGGCCCATCCCTAACCCAAGCTATTATTTGTCCTTAGAAGAAAGCTGCTGTTTTATTCTGGATTGTGGCATAGACAGAGGGGGTGAGGAGAGGATTTAAACAAAAAAATAAAAAATAAAAAATGTACCTTTGCCCCAGTCCTGGTTCCTCCCGACCCTGCCTCAACTTGCATTCAAAGTTTTAAAAGAATCGTACAATGGCAAACTATGGGTTTAACATAAAAGTGTGGGTTTCAGAGGGAAGGTCCCATTTACCTTTACAGAAAAATACTTGCACTTGAGCAGGCATATTATAATACTTGATTAGGGACATGTTTCCTGGCATGTCCAGGGCACTTGCAGGAACCTGTCCTTGGGTTTGTCTGCCTAAAAGTCTTCACAAGGCACATTGTTGGAGGCTTCTATGCCAAAGAAGAAAGCAAGAGCTCAGTCCAGAGGCTTATTCATTCTTACTTATGAGTAATTCCACTTGAACTCAAGGGTCTTTGGTCTGAATAAATACAAGGACATAGGAAGCTGCTTTATATTGAGTTAGACCATTGGAGCATTTTGCTCACCATTGTCTACACTCTGGCTGCCTCTACAAGAAGCATTTAAAGCTCTTTCAAGGCGCATTAAAAATGTACCTCTACAAGAATGGAGCGCAAATCGGGTGTAGAGGCGCGTTTTCTCTCCGATTATGCGCATTATCGAATGCGCGTTAAATAGCGAGTTTTATTTTGCTCCGGCCGTTAAAGCGCATTTTGCCTATGTGAACAAGCGATTTCCTCATTAACTACTTGTAAAGCACATTTGAAACAACCGGTAAGGTCACCAGTTGAGTGCTCAATTACCTCCTGCATACAAGCATTTATGATAAAGCGCTTCAGCGATTATGCGCATAATCGGCTAACCAGGCGTCAAACGGAATCCATCAAGAGGGGGTCCAAGACTGGTAGCGGCTCTCCATGGGGGTGTCTTTATGGCAGTGCTTTGGCTGTGAGTTTCTTAGAAACCCTGTGGCATCACAGCTGTGGGGTGGGAACAGTCATTGGGCTTGTGGAGCATGCCCCCTACCCTCCATCCCACCTTCCCACGTTCCAGGCAACCTATTGTGGACCTTGTTCCATCCTCGTAACGTCCTCAGCATCAACGTAAAGGTGATTTTGTAAAGGCGCAGTTTTGGGGAAAAGTCCTATGGTGACTGCGGGTTGGCTGCTTCATCATATAACCAATGCAGCACCATTGCACAGCTACCTCAGGGTAAATAATAATAATAATAATAATAATAATAATAATATATTTATTTATCACCCGCCTCTCCCAACGGATCGAGGCGGGGAACAACACCAAACACAAAATACAAAAACTGATTAAAAACAGATAAAACCAGTACATCATTAAAACACCAATAAAACACCAATAAAACACTTTAAAATTCATCTGGGTAGGCCTGCCGGAAGAGATAAGTCTTTATAGATCTTTTAAATTCCGGAATACTAGTGAGTTGGCGAATCTCTCCCGGCAGGTCATTCCATAATCTGGGAGCGGCAGAAGAGAAGGTCCTCTGGGTAACGGTTGTCAGTCTAGTTCTTGTTGACTGTAATAAATTCTTCCCAGAGGACCTGAGCATGCGGGGCGGATTGTATGGGAGAAGGCGATCCCGTAGGTAAGCTGGACCCAAACAGCCCACAGAGCTTCAGGCAGAAATCTTTCCTAGCCCTTCCTGGAAATGCCAGGGATAAGTGTTACATTATAGGAGTGTAGCCTGTTTGGAGGTAATTGTCCAAGGGTCAGCAATTTTTTCAGAACACAGAAGTCCTCCTAGCCGAAACTCTCATTTCTGCAACCTCTTCCTTTCTTATGCCTTTGTTTTCCTTGTGACAGGTTGTGTCTGTTTTTGCATGAGATTTCTCAAGCCTATTGAGTCATAAATAAAAGGAGAACAGATCTAAAATTAAGGACCAACCTAAACTTAATGCTAAATGTATCATTAGAAAGCATATTAGCATTTAAACAGGCAGGTATGGGTGTGTGTTACATATGTTATTGAATATTGTGTGTGACTCTGTGCAAGTTCACACCTGATTTTTCTTGACAGTATCCTTTCTAGGATTATTTTTGGATTTCAGGCCATTGTGTGTGTCATATATGGAAACAATTCAACCCTGTCCCTATGATCATCTCTCTGCGTGTCTCCATTTCCTTTGCACGAGAAATTCCTGTTTTGGGGATAAACACAACATACACATTGAAATGGCTTTATATGGAAAAACATCATGAAGGGTTCTGGAGATTCCAAGCTGATTTGTGGAAAGTTGGTTTCATTGAGACTTAAGTAGTGGAAAGGTTAGTAATCAGTTGTTGTTGTTGTTGTTTTTTAAAAAAAGTAGTTGAAAGATTAGGAAGGTTGCAGCATTCTCTACTACTCCAGCAAAACATTCTCACTGCACAAACAATGACCTATAGTTCTTTTCTGTTGCAGGCAGTACTTAACTGGTAGATTGGATTATTCCTGTTTTCAGTGCTTTTTATACCTCCAGGAATGAAAGCAAAGTTTGTTCTAATGTTGAAAGAACATTATGTTTCAGGTTTCTTACTCCGAATCCAACTTGAATATGAACTTTTGAAACCAACAGCTGGGCTTTGTATGCAGAAAAAACACTTAACAGTGATCCTAGTAGGAGGCAAACACAAACATGTAAACATATATAAATGACTGATGCAACAGATATAGGATTTAAACAATTTAGCTAAGTGTTTTAGCTTCCTCCTTCATCAATAATATGCACTGTAATTCTATGCATGTTTACTCAAAAATAAGCCCCATTGACATAGTTTGTGTGATCAAAACAAGCCACCGTGGCTTCTTGTTATGAGCCATAGCATATGCCAAGGGTGATTTACATAATCACCTCTGGGCTGAAGCTTGTCATGGTTTGTTGGAGGGTTAAACAACCCTCAAATAACCCATGGGCTATTGTAGGGTTATTTGAGGTTTGTTTAACCCTCCAACAAGCCATGTCGCTTGGGTTCAGATGACACAGTAAGCCCATGGTTAGGTGGTAAATATGCAAATTGCGGCTCAGTAGCTTGTTTTGATGATGCAAATCAGCCCATTCTGTACAATGGGACTTACAATATCATTTTTGGAATGGAGGCCACAGAATTATACAAAGCACTCTGCGTTGTAGGTTTGTGAATCAGTCAGAGTGCATCAGCTGGGGCCTCAGTTAGATACTGGGAACTATGGTGACAAGTTTTAAGGGCTAAACTACATGTGATGTTGTTCACTCTTTAAAAAAGATGCACAAACTTGCCACTCTTCTTCTGTAGGGAAAATAGCTATGTGACCCTGATTCAGAATGTGCTCCCAATCCAGCTCCGGGCCAGCACCAGATTGCTGCTGAAAAGTTCTTCTCTTTGCCCCCGAATGTGCTGCTTGCTGATAGGGTGACCAGACGTCCGGATCCCCCCAGACAAGTCCGGGAAAAGGGGGCCAAATTTGAGTCTGGGGGAGAAATTTAAAAATATCCCCCAAAGTCCGGAAAAATTGGGCCTCTCACGTGCCATCTGGGTCTTGTTCTTGGCTAGCGTGGTTGTGCTGGCCAAGAACAAGGCCCAGATCGGCCGGGGAAGAGGCTGGAACGACGCGCGCCCGCACTTCCGGGTATGTGTTGTTCTAGCCCCTTCCCTGGGCCGATCAGGGGCTTTTTAGAGCAGAAGCAGCAGCGGGGCCTGGGCCGCTGCGATGAGAGCGGCGGCGGCGGAGGAGGAGGAGAAGAAGACAGACGGAGGAGGAGGAGGAGGAGGAGAAGACAGACAGAGGAGGAGGAGGAGGAGGAGGAGGAGGAGGAGAAGACAAATGGATGAGGAGGAGGAGAAGAAGACGACAGACGGACGGACGGACGAGGAGAAGAAGTAGACAGACAGAGGAGGAGGAGGAGAAGAAGAAGAAGACAGAGGAGGAGGAGAAGAAGAAGACAGATGGAGGAGGAGGAGGAGGAGGACGAGAAGAAGAAGAAGACAGACGGAGGAGGACAAGAAGAAGAAGACAGATGGAGGACGAGAAGAAGAAGAAGACAGACGGAGGAGGAGGAGAAGAAGAAGAAGACAGACAGGAGGAGGAGGAGGAGGAGGAGGAGGAGGAGGAGAAGACAAACGGAGGAGGAGGAGATGAAGACAGACGGAGGAGGAGGACAAGAAGAAGAAGAAGACAGACGCAGGAGGAGGAGGAGAAGAAGATGGACGGATGGACGGATGGAGGAGGAGGAGGAGGAGAAGAAGGCGGACGGAGGAAGAGAAGGAGGCAGAGAAGGAGAGAAAAGAAGGAAGCGGCACCAACAGCAACAGAAGAGGAGCCAGCAGGAGCAGCACCGGCGTTCAGTGGAAAAGCGGCGGAGGAGGAGGAGAAGGAGCACGACTGGCGGCAGACCAGCAACAGAAGAAGGTATGTGGTGGCGGCACTCGTAAGCCCTTACCCGGCCCTGTTCCCTTCCCTCCTAGACAGAAATGAGACGTAGTTAGTAAAGTATTTATTTTATTTACACCTGCCTTTCCATTAAGTATAATACTAAAGATTGCTTGGATTTTACACTGCCAATATTTTCCAACAGATGTGAAGAGGCTGGGAGTAAGCTTTATTTAAATCAAGCTTTATTGAAATCAATGGGACTTATTTCTGAGGTTTCTTTGGACAGTTTTCTTTGGATCCCTGAATGGGATTTCTGTTCTCTGCACACTGAGGCAGTGTAAATTCAGGAGGTATTTGGATAAAAGGAGGGAAAGATCCTTGTCTAGCATTGTGATAATGGGCATCTGTTCTGTTCTGTTCTGGCTTGTTTACGTGGCTAATGAACCTGAGGTGTAATAACACATTTTTAGATGAGTTTCTCACTGATAAACCAGAAGTTATTATTACTGCTCTAGCACCAGAAATGTAGCAGTTGTGCAATGTGGAATTGAAATGATTCATTTTAAGATATAAAGGGAGCTGTACGGCCATTACATCCAGCATCCAAAATTTCTTAACAACACCATTGTAAGCTGGTGTCTGACTGGGCAGGGGAGGCCTCCAGCAGCCAAACACTGCATTTTGCCATTGTAGACTGTGAGGCTTCTGGCCAGGGGTGAGCAGGTATACTGGCTGCTGTCATGTTTAATGGAGTGCCAGAGGTCTTCCTCACCCATTGCTTTTTCCAAGCTGGCCCAGGTCCCTTAACTGGGATAGGGGAACAGAAGTGGTTTTGCTTCCAAAAAGGGATGTGAGCTGCAATGTCTGGACTAAGGGGCAAGGTAATATGTGAGTGCATAGGGTGGCTTGTTTGGGCTTGTTTGAGTATGTCTGAAAACATCTTTCTGAAGTGCACCTGCTGGTTGCATGATCCACGAGGTTAGGCTCTGGTGGGTGCATAGTCCTCCTTGACAACAAGGGCTTGTACTTGCTAGAGAAAGATGAACAGATGTGAAGAAGCAGAGGGACCTCTTGTTCTTTTGTGTTTGAAAGCCACAAAGTGTCTTGTGGCATCTTGAAGATTCACAAATTATGCAAACTATGTTCCTCTTGTGTGTGACAGACAACTTGCTCCACAACTGCAGAAACTTCCCCCTCCTAATTCTGTCAATGATCCTGTTTTGTGTTTGTAATTGCGTTTATGTTAACACTTTAGGATTGCAGGCCTACTGCAGTCAGTGGGACATACTTCTGAGTAGACATGTTTAACGTTGCACTGTTCAACTTGCTTAAATTCTATCACAGTGAAGATTTATCATGAACAGCAATAAAATACTAATGGCCCTGTAAGCACCTTCATTTAAGGCTCCAATCCTATATTCATTTATCTGGGAATAAGCTTTATTGAAATCAATGGGACTCTGGGCAGTTTTCTTTGGGCAGAGCACTCTCTGGTTGAAATTTCTGTTCTCTACACACTGTGAACAGAATTTCCAAATATTTCTTGAATTCAAATATTCAATAAAAGAAGGAAAGGATCCTTGGCTAGCATTGTGATAATTTCTCATTGATAAACAGAAGTTGATACAAGTTAAGAGGTGGTAATTTTGTTCCATAGCTAATGCTTGCAGGGTAATTGTATTTCATACTCTTTCTGAATGCTAGGTTGCTAGTTTGTTGTACTAGATTTTTCTGCACCTGTTCAGTGGTAGCAGTATGCTGAATCTGTGACTATGGGTATGAGAAAGATGATGAGGAAAGAGTGTTAAATGTTAGGAAAGGTGAGACTATGGTCATCCAGTGAAGGATTTGCAGTCAGAAAAGATATCTCAGTGAAGGAGAGAATGTATCACACCGAATATAGCAAAAGCTTCAAAGTACAGCAAAAGCTACAAAAGTAGGAGTGAGTGAAGTTAATTGCAAATACATTTAATGTTTCACTTGTTCTTTATTTCAGTGATTTTAATGTTAAGATGTTATGTAGAACAGATTTGTCTTAATTGTGTGCTGTGAAATCAGACATGTGTCCAGGGCCATGTTTGGGTGGGCATGCCCCCTTGGGGGCTGGACATGTTTGGGTGGGCATGCCCACTTTGGGGCGGCCATGTTGTCCTCCTTTTTGGTTTCCAAAATATAGTCACCCTATGCTTGCAGTAAGTACAGTTTGGGGATAAATAGCAAATAGGGGTGGGGTGCATGGGAGATTTTCAAGTGTAAAAAAATACAAATGTTATGTTATGTTTCATCAGGAAAAGGACTGAAAATCATGACAATCTGAGTATCACAATGCCCTTATACAAATCTATGATGCAGCCACACCAGAGTGCTTTGTACAATTCTGTGGCCTCCATTCCAAAAATCATATTATAGAGCTGGAAAAAGTATAGGAAAGGGCAAGCCAAATGATCAAGATGATGGAACAGCTTCCCTAAAGGGAAAGATTAAAGCATTTGGAGCTTTTGAGTTTAGAAAAAAGGGGATTAAGAAGGGATACGATAGAGATTTATAAAAATTATAAACAGTGTGGAACATGTAGATATAGGTACGTTTTTCTCCCTTTTCAAACACTAGAAATGAAACAGATTGGCAGGAGACCAGGACAGAAAAAAAGGCATGACTTCATACAAGCTCTTCCTTGTTTATGTATTGATTGTCCTTGTTTCCCCCCCTGCTGTTTCTGTCATTTCAGCCATTTTTATTGATTGATTTTATTGTTTTTATATGTTTTGTTATTCACCCTGCTGAAACTGCAGGATATACATTTAATTTTTAAAACTGCAATTTATTTATTTGAGGGCCAGTGTCGTGTAGTGGCTAAAGTGTTGGACTGGGAATTGTGAGTTCCAGGTTCTAGTCCCCACTTGGCCATGGAAACCCACAGGGTGACTTTGGGCCAGTCACAGACTCTCAGCCCAGCCTACCTCACAGCGTTGTTGTTGTGAGGATAAAATAGAGATGCGGAGGTTTATGTACGCCACCTTGGGTTCCTTAAAGGAAAAAAGGCAGGATATAAATGCATTTATTTATTTATTTATTGTATTTCTATACTGCCCAATAGCTGAAGCTCTCTGGGCGGTTCACCAAAAATAATGCATAACTATTTTATGGAATTTGCTGTCACCAGATGTAGTGAAAGCCAATAGCTTGTGGAATGTAACTCTAATTCTCTATTAGCCTTGGGAGATGAGTTGTGTGTCCTTATCAGGAAGCTGATAGGGATATATGACTTACAGCCAAGGGGCTAAATAAACAGAGATAATGATCCTTAGGCTCCTAAAAAGTTTCTTGTGGAATCGCAGGTTCTAGCAGGTCAGTAAGCTAAAAGAAATGCAATCTTTGTGCTAGAGGCTTGATTAAGTTGGTTCTTTGTAAAATTCTTCTTTGAAGTGTAAACAAGTTTAACTTGATTAACATGTTGATGTATTCTGTGTTGAGGTTAGTATAAAGGAGAGAACGAGCAAGGAGTTCTTCACTGTTCATGGCCTCCACATGAGCAGTCTTCCTTTGCAAAGGAATAATACAAACTATAGTTGGAAAGGCTTGCCCAAGTGTCTAACTGTTGATTGGAGCATGCAGCTAGACAACGAATCTTTCGTCCCAAATTTAGGACGCATATAACAAGCTTAAGTCAGGGTTGGGCAGACTCTGTGCTTGTGGGATCTACTTTGTTTTTTGATAGAACCCTGAGATCCACTAAGTCTGGTGCAAAAGACATACACTTGGAATTAAAGAATTATGAGCCCAGGAATTTGTTTTCAACACCAGAACTGAATGGAGCTCACAGTTCTTGCACTTCTGGTTATGCCAAACTTGTTTTCAACACCAGAACTGAGTGGAGCTCACAGTCCTTGCACTTCTGGTTATGCTATTATTAATCAGTTGGGAGCCAATATATGGCAAATTACCCAGCAGATTCAGAGCTGCCTTTCACCTAGCCCGAGCTTAGATGGGGATTTGATACATTCATGGAAGATAGGTCTACCAATGACTATTAGTCATGATTTTATGTATTCGGAAATTAGAAAATGATGTCTGTATGCAACCTCTAAGTTCACAGGCAGAATGGCACTGAATGCCAGTTTCTGTAGAACAACAAAAGGAAAGGGCTATTGCCTTCATACTCTGCTTGTAGGCTTCCCAGATGCATCTGGTTAGTCAATGTGGGGAATAGAATGCAGTACTAGATGGACCTTTGGCTGATACAGCAGGGCTCTTCTTATGTCTTCTGGGTGCATCTATTCAAAGCTATGAAAAATAACTTAAATTGTTTTGTGTATCAGACTTCACAAGTACCATTGTAATGAATAGAGAGCTCCCATTTATTTTGATGAGATTTGAACTAGGAAATGATCCAGTGGTTTGTACTCCATATTAATGAGTAGGTGGAGTGTCAGTTAGATTTTCCACCAAACTATCTTGGAACAGCCCCGACCTAAAGTAATCCGTTGAAAGGTCTGAATCCGTTGAAAGGTCTTTTAAATGTAGTTGTCTTAATTATCCTGTTCACCACATGCCGGGCAGTTTTTGAATATTCAAGCTGCACACTTGTCATGTTGTCCAAACCCAGGTTGTGGGGGTTGTGCGAGGGTTAGATAACCCTAGAACAGGCCATAGGTTATTTAAAGGTTTAATTCTTGCACAACCCCTGCTGCCTGGGTTCAGACTACATGACAAGCGGCAACTTGAATATTCAGAATGGCCACCTGCACATGCTGGCACATGCCTAGTCTACATTATTTCAATAAGTCATAGTGAACTGTTCCATTGTGAGAACTGGATCAATAAGTCCAATATTTATCCCAACCCCTTACATAAATTTGTTCTCGTATTTATGCCCAATGTCTGACCAACAATTCATTCCATGTTTTTCTCATTAAGAAAATTGGTGCTTGTGCCTTATATGTATTCTGCTGCCCTTTAGTAGGCTCCTATTTGTTTTAATTTTTGTTTTTATCTGTTTCTTTTGCAGCAGATTTCCTGTTAATATATTTTAAAGGTCTTGTTCTTTTAAATGAAAGGCTTTTGTTAGTACAAATTGATTTAGCTTTAAGACTGGATAAAGTGTTTTTAATTATACTGTTTACATTTTATTTAGCTTTAACTAAACAAACAAGTGTGGGCTGAAATCCTGTGCATAATTACCCATGCTTAAATCCAAGTGATTTCCCTGGGACACTAATGTGTGAAATTGTGTGGTTGTTTGAAGCCCAGCTGCTTATTCAATCAGGAGACCCTGTTGACCTAATATCCAATACTCTAGGAATTAGGGTAGTGGTGGAGGTGGTGGTGATGAAAAGGTGAAATGGGAAATCAGTTAAGCCAAAGAAGACATAGGGGTTTGTTCCAGCCTTCCATTGTTTTACTTGTGTTATTTCACCATTGTATATAAAAAAACATTTCTTTTCCACTTAAAGGTAGAGACCTGTGGGTTCTTGCTCTGGGAAGGTTTCCAACCCAACATAAGATTGGCATACCAGAGTTCAAGTATGTTGGTAATATGCATGGGGATGAGGTACGTCTACAACTTCAATTGTTGTGGTTTCATTTACAGCATTGTTTACCAGGTATCATGGAATAAGCCTAGATCATGCATACAAGGGAAGAAACTCTTTAATGAATGAAAGAAAAAAGAAAGAAAAGGAGAGGGCTGTCTCACTCAAGTCCTGCCAGATTGTAAGAGATGAAGTAGCCCTAAAAGGGCTGGCACAATTTTTGTTTCTATAGGGATGTAAAGTGCCATAGGAGAGAGATGTATGCTAAACGCTTAAATTAGGATCAAAGGGCCTTTCACATATAACATTTAGAATCATGCTTCAACACTGGATATTGATACTTCCCAAAGAATACAACAGTGGACAAACTTATATTATATATATATATATATATATATATATATATATATATTGAGTTGGGTCCAGATTCTTTGTTTCACCAGCAGAGGAAGACCCACACATCCTCAAAATCTGCTCCAGAAGATCTTTCTGGATCAGATTTGGAGGATGTGCAGGCAGCTGCAGGGGAGATTGGACAAGGAAATCCTATTCTTCTAGAGGTGTCCTTCTGCTGACAGAACCAAAGGTCTGGATCCAACCCATCATATTCCTGAAGAATTCCCTAAGACCTCTCTGCCTTAGTGGGAATAAATCACTGAAAATCATAGTCTGGCATATTTTGTGCCTTATCAACAGTCATCAATAGTAATTCCAAATCAGGTATGAGGGAATAATTCTCCTGGCCAGTTTATCTTGTAACCAAAACTGAATGTTGAAACCTAGATATGGTTGAGACAGAATCTCAGACTTGTTTTTATGTCATTTATTTTAAAACAGTTTTGTAACCCACCCTTTTCTCTGAGGTGATTTCAGTTCATTAAGAATTTAACAATTTAGGGTGCAATTCTATGCATGTTTAGACAGAAAACAGAAAAACGTTGTACAACTCCCAGCACTCCCTGGCCAGTGGGGGATGCTAGGGGTTGTAGGACATTTTTCTGTTGAAACATGCCTAGGATTGTGCCCTTAATTTTACCTGCATATTATGTGGGCAGGGCAGGCACTTTGTGGTAGGAATGTATTAATAGCCAATGCTTCCTCTATGCACTCACAGGATTATAACCTGGAATTGCCTGCAGCTTTTCTTTTCTCCAGCTTTTCTTCTTTTACCTCTTTTTCTCTTCAGATATATTTTTGGTTTCTCTAACTCAGCCTTCTCCAACCTGGTAACCCTCCAGAAATGTTGGATTGCAATTAATATAATTCCCAGCCAGCATGGCCAATAGGAAGTTGCAGTCCAACACATCAGGAGGGCACCAGGTTGGGGAAAGCTATAATTCTTCCAGCTCTCGTTTAGAAGCAAAGCATGACAACCTCATGCTTTTTGGACATGTTCAATGTATTCCATATTTTAGTCAGGCCAATTAGATGGAAGCAGATTCCCAGCATAATAAGACAATATCCCAGTTCACATGTGTAATTAACCTATGATTTGCCAGGGTTGCATGTCATCACCATTTTGAATATGCAACCTCTGATTTACCCAACTGGAGGTTATTTCATGATGTGCAAATCCAGACACTATGGAATAATCGTGGACTAAATAACCACAGTTAACCTGCAATTAGTTCTTAGGTAATTGTGGGCTGTTTAACCCATAGTGTTAAAATGGCGAGAATCTTGTACATACCATGGTAAATCGTGGATTAATCCACTATTTGCTGCTCTTACATGAGAACAGGGCCAACATAGATAAACAAACAGAAAGCAGGAAAGCTATCTCTTGCCAAACTAGTTGTTTTATTCAGTTGACCAAAGCAAGAGATGGGGATTCTGGGTTGGATCCAGTTTTAGAGACGTGCAACTGATATAGTGGAA
Organism: Anniella stebbinsi; assembly: GCA_029215795.1. Taxonomy (NCBI): domain Eukaryota; kingdom Metazoa; phylum Chordata; class Lepidosauria; order Squamata; family Anniellidae; genus Anniella; species Anniella stebbinsi. The sequence goes on from JARDYH010000003.1 coordinate 57,685,655, forward strand.
ACAGATGTCCCTGCCCTTCCTCCCCACAGTAGCCCCTCCAGCCTCCTGAAAATGCTGCACAGAAGTTCAAGGGTGAGATGTAGTGCAGCAGAGAGGGAGACCCCAAAAATCAGGTGGAGGCACCTTCCATGAGCAGAGCCCTTCTGAGCTCTGAAGGCAGATCCTGTCTATAAAGAGCATTCACTTTGGTACTCATAAGAGCAAAGTTGCATGAAGGAGCAAAAATAATATTGATAGATGTGCAGACTAACTGACAATACCTCAAACTAAGTGTAGAGAAATCCAAAGAGTTTTTGCTCACAAGTAAGTCTCACTGTGCTCAATGGGGTTTGCTCCGTAGTAAGCAGGTTTATAGCAACTTACCTGGGAGTAAGCCTAGCTGAAATCATTGAGGCTTAGTACTGAGTGGTCATGTTAGTGTTTAGAAAACTGTTAGTGAAAACCGCAGACTTTAATGTGACTCGACTCAAAGCCACCACAGACCTTAAGCTAATCAGTTGCCTTGACTTCCAAACAGCTGATTAGCCACTGAAATACAGTAGTGTCTACACAGGGGATATTCAAAAAGTGAATGAAAATAAATTGTTTCTCCTGACTACAAACAGGCAATTTACAGAATGTTAGAAAAATGTTTTAAACTCATTGCCTGAATAACTGGACTTGCCTGGGCCGGTGGTATTGATAATATTCCTTGTGTCATAGGAGCACACTGACACCATTGCTCTGCTTTCTGGAATAGGCGTGATGAGATTTAGCTTCACATGTGGTTGTTTGCCTTTCTGGCCACAAATGGAGTTTGGGTTGTGGGAACTGTTAGGTATCAGGGAGCCATAGTTGTTCACTATGGTCAGTTATTTCACCTCTTTAATCTTTAAAGCAGGCAGCTGTTGTGTTAAATATATAGCATCTTTTTAAAAAGAAATCTTGCATAATTTTGCCTCCTGCATCACTTTAGGATTAAAATTGGTGTTATGAATTTATAGTGTGTTTTGTGTTATATTCTGGGTCCATACCAATATCCAAAGATATTTCATATGATACCTGCCCCTAAGAAGTATTGGATATCAATATAAAAAGTTTTTAGGGAGGTGTACCAGTAAAGATGAAATCTAGCCTCTTCTTGCTTCCTTGGAACCTTATTTATTTCCATGCACTGTCCACTTTACTCAAGAGAATGATGATTTGTGACTGGTATGCATCTGCTATCTGGATAATTTAGCTCCCAGGTTTTGGGAAGGTTTCCCAGTGGACTAGCTAACATTTTAAAGATGTTGTAGCTCCTGGCTTTTGAATAGCAAATCCTTTTAAGGAGGGGAGGATTAGAAGGGCATCTTATGCTGTTGTTATTTTTCTTTGACCAGAAGGTTGAATTGTTTTATGAAAAAAATTGGCCAAGTACTACTCATCCCCTGACCCCCTGCATTGTCTTGTGTCAGCTGGGAAGCTGGAAAATACTTTCAGTCTAATTGGTGTGTTCTGGTGGAAATTAAAACAAAAAAGAATTTGTGAGCAAAATGCATAGTATGCATTTGCTCTCAGTAACGTTTTATGACTAATATTGTTAACTTTGACCCTGTTCAGATGACACACTAAGCCACGGTGATTAAGTATTTTGAGCTAAACATTATGGCTTAGTGTGTCATGAGAACCATTCCTAACCATGGTGGTTACATAACCAAGGTTTAAACGCGCTCACTAGTCATTTGCTGCAAAAGGGTTAGCGGCCTAACCATTGCTTAATGTTTTAGATAATCAAAACAATGAGGACACTAGCCACAACACATTATTCTTAAAGCTCTTAGACCAAATCCACATATGCCACTTAAAGCACTTTTGAGCATGAGTGTATGACAGACAGAAACACCGTTTCTAAATGTGTTTGTATCACATTTTAAAATTAATGAACGGTGATGCAGGAAGGTAGATTTACAATTTTTTTCAATGTTCCTCTGTTTTAGTATCATCTGTACATAAATACATTGTTTCAGAAGTGGATTTTCACCTCTCCCATCCACAACCATTTTTTCAATAGTTGTGCACATTTGGGAATGGCTTTTTTATTATTCAACACCTGCTCCTTATTCAGTGTATTAAAATTTATTCATTTAGGGTGCACTCCTGTGAGATACGCCCTTGATGCTCAGATGCTCCAAACTGAATGCTCTGAACTCAGAGGCTTATGAGCATCCAGTATAGAGTGGGAGGTGTGACAGAGACAATTGTTGCCTCTGCCATACCTCCTGCTCTGCATCTTAACAAGACAGGCTAAACTGGGATGCTGCGGAGAGGGAGGGGCTAGAGAAGCTTGGGGATACTGTTTAACATGGCCTCTTCAGTGTCCTCCCATCCCTCCCCACCACAAGAATGGGAAGTCAACGTGGAAAATATCTCCTTTCATGTAAACACCTGCCTCACTTCTCTTACCCGAGACTTTATCCTCCTTTTTTCCATGAATGTGGGCCTCTGCCCCATGATCATTTCCTTTATCATTCTTTCTGGTCACCACTGAAACTGCCATGGTCAGGAGAAAGCCTTGTCAATGTTGTAGATGAACTCTGGTTGCTGGGTGGATCTCTCTCTCTCTCTCTCTCTCTCTCTCTCTCTCTCTCTCTCCTTGCTCCCCCTCCCAATTCTGGTCTTAGATTAATTTCACCAGCAACTCATCAGGTTGCTTATTTTACCTGAAACATTACTTTGTGCACTAGCATTAATGTGCATATACATGCTCTTTCCCCCAATCTTGCCAATTTCACCAAAGACCAGCGTGGTGGCAGCAGTGTGGACCATAAAGTTGGTGGGGAAGACAGGCAGGTAATGCAGAGAGGGAAGTTACACGATGTCAAATTGCCACCAATCAATGTCATGATGGGATTGACTCCAAGCCTAGTTGCAGAGCAGTATGGAATGCCATCCAACATAGGCATGTGTATATGTGCATTTGCCTCCACTTACTAGCTGGAAGGATTTGGCAACAAAAAAATTGGGAAAACTATAAACAGTGGCTGAATTCGGACAACACAACAATCAATGGTGGGGTAATAATCAACTTTACAGTTGTTCATCTAGGGGATACTCCCCACACAACATGGTAATAAATAATAAACTGTGCTGTGGATTAGGATCAGCGCTGAGTTGCCTATGGCAACATTCGGACGACACAATAGTCAATACAACTGATGATTGTTTCCCCCTCTCAGTTGCTTATTGTGTCATCCAAATTCAGCCAGTGATAACACATTAACTGAAAAGGAGGAAGAGTCCAGAGATATGAAAATGCCTGAAAATGTATGTGGAATTTCAGTCTTAGTGCTTCCTGTAAAAAGCATATAGAATAATATTAATGTTGCATATTTTACTATCCATAGTAAAATAGTCGGCAGGATACAGCCAAAGTTAAGTACTTTTCAGTCAAATTGGTTTCAATGGGTAAAAGCTACTTCTTCCATTGAAATCAATGGGACTTAAGCTTGTTTCTACACTAGAACCTCCTGAGGCATTGGTTATCTGTAATTAGCTAGGTATAGAATTAAAATGTGAGTTCCATACAGCTCTTAATATAGTACTCTATTTACTAGGGATGCCTTCCATAGCCAGGATCATTTTATAATGTCTATTCACAATAAGTTCCATTCAGCAAGGGTCCCGGGCAACTTCAAATAAAGGATTATTGCTTTCAGGGTCAACTAGCTTTATTGTTGCTTACGTATCCTGACTGGGGAATTAGTGCATGACGCCTCTTTGAACATCCTCTCTATGAATTGTCCAAGTCAGCTACTTTTTCCCTTGGAGGATGGGTGGGTAGGAAGTCTTAATTATTTCCTCTCATTATTTATAAATAGTTAAATAACACTACTATAGCATTACAGAAATAAAAGACACCCCCCATGAGAAAAGAAACATGTCTGGGGCAATTCACTCACTTATATCTCAGCTGGGATCAACAGGAAGCAATAAACCCAGCTGAACTTGCAAAGTGAAAAGGCATGGGGTCTCAAAAAACAAAACAAAACCCTTAATTCTTCTTTACCTGTCTGCATTGGACAGGCTGGAGCTCTAGAGCTGCAATTGCATTTTAATGCACCATTTTCTTTTTGCTGTTGATTGTCAGGTCTGAAATATCAGTGGAAAAGAAATCATAAAAAATTGGAAGTCAATGATTTGGAAACAAAGCCATCTGGTTATTCTCCAAAAAAAATGAGCGAACAAAGGATGGCAATTCCAGAGAAAAGCGTAGTCGTGTGAAAACATACTAACATTCCGAGAGGGGGAAGGGGAGGGAGAGGGGGAGGGAGGGAGGGAGAGAGAGAGAGAGAGAGAGAGAGAGAGAGAGAGAGAGAGATTTGACAAGAGCCTGTTCTGGTGCTCCGTTTATAGTTTTACTAAATATGAGAGGAGGGAGAATCCTCTCCTTGTGCACTTCTGTTTCCCTCTACATGTAGAGGAAAATTTTCAAAGAAGAAGAGCCTCCTGTACCTGTGGAGGCTCTCCAAATGATTAGGAATGCTGGAAAATCACTATTAAAACCACAGGAAGAGCCTCCACAGATAGAAGTTATTCTTCGAAAGTTGCCTGCTATGTATAGAGGGCGATAGAAATGTGCAAGGAGGGGGCAGGGTTGGTGAGCTCCCCCTCCTTGGTCCCCTCTACAAGGATTCGCTTTTGCGCCTGGTTAGGCGATTATGCGCATAATTGCAGAAGCGCATTTATGCCTAATACCTCTGCACGAGAGGCGGCGAGAGGCGGTGAAGCGCATTAACGGATGACCAAAATGCGCTTTACAAGTAGTTAATGCTCATAAGCGCTTGTTCACATAGTCAAAATGCGCTTTAACGGCTGGAGCAAAATAAAACTCGCTGTTTAACGCGCATTCGATAATGCGCATAATCGGAGGGATAGCGTGCCTCTACGCCCGATTTGCGCTCCGTTCTTGTAGAGGTAAATTTTTTAATGCGCCTTGAAAGAGCTTTAAATGCCTCTTGTAGAGGCAGCCCTTGTGTGTTTAGTAAACCTACATATGGAACGTTTAAATAAAGAGAAATACTTGTGTTTTTTTGTACTGTAGTTGCATGGGTGTTATAACTAGTGTGCATGGCATCACTGGTGATGAGCAACAGTTTCTCATCTCCACCCTTCCTCCTTGACCATAACCGTACCTCAATAAATAGCCAGTACATATGAACTATTTTGATCCATGGATCCCTTCTAACTCTGCTACTCTATCTCTGTGCTTTTTTTGTTTTGGTTTTGCCTTGTAAGGGATAGAAGGCTTTCCAATCCTTTCCTGTAAATAAACCCATGAGGGCATTTAAGAGTGAGAGAATGACGTCCTCTGTTCCTCTTTTCTGTCTCACCAGGAGAGAGCGAGAGCGAGAGCGAGAGCGAGAGAGAGAGAGAGCGCGCACATGAGAGTTTGTTACTAGCAGTTGGATCCGAGATGAACGTGAAATGAATTAAATAAAGTGATGCATGAATTTTTGTGTGTGTGTGGCATCACTTAGTTCTAGTCTTTCTCCAAAAGTGTGCTTAAATGTGGAGATGAATTATAGCTATATTATACAGAGGTAATATTAATCAGCTCTATATTGCATCACACTGACTTTGTCAGCAATGTTTATCTAGGTGAATGATTTGCTTTGTCAGTAACCCTTGAGTTTCCTTTGCTTTAATCTGTTTGAATAATAATTTATTTCTTTAAAAACATTTTTGTTCTGTAAAGGAATGCTTATAGATGGAGCACCCATTGTTCTTTTAGTCCAATGAGAATTGTTTACACAACTTTACCACAATCATGAACAGAATGGGTAAAACTAATCATCTGAGCATAGATATAAAGACTGTTTGACAGATGTTTATATAATTTTAAAAATGCTAGGGGAAAGTATCAGGTGTTAGATCCCTACCTGCATAGTGTGTGAATGTTTGGCATTGGGACAAAGGATAACTGTCAAATGTCCAGAAAAAAAGAAATAATTTATAAAGTACACATTTTAGCTGCACAATAGGTTCTTTATCTGTCCTAGATTCACTCTCAAGTTTCAACCTAAATTCAAATTACCTGGCTAAAGTGATGCATTTTACAGGTAGAAGAAGCATAATAGTTACTCATTGGTAATGCTGGAAGGGCAGGCAGAATATTTTGCACATGAACAGAAATAGTCTACATGCAGTTGGCTCCTATAGCAATGAATGTGGCAGGGAAGAAGGAAGGGCAAGGAAAGGCAGTTGGGGTTAGATGACCATTAGGGTCAAGCCGTGGGAGAAGGATTGAGAGTTGAGCAGGCACTAATAAACCCCTTACAATTATCACTGGAAGTCCTGAACAGCCCTTTTCTAGTCTTTGAGCCTCAATCAGGCCTTGGCCATTATCCAACAAGTGATTAAAACAAGCACTGACAGAGCTTTGTGGAATAGCTTTGGACTCCTGGTTTGTTTTTGTACCCAACAGGACTCAACTACATATAAGGCTTGTTGGACTTCAGCTCTTTCTTGACAGCAGCAAAGCAATAGCATTGTTCCAAGTTGTTGTTGATAGTTGGGTTCTATTGTGCTGACAAAGAAGCATTCTTTATAGCAGCAATTGACAGTGCCAATGTGAAAACGGCTTTTAAAGTATGCTTATGCCAATACTGACTTCTACTGCCCACCCTAGGCCTCATCAAAAGATCAGGCCTGCACTGGGAAGCGGCTGCCAGCCCCAGCATCATCCTGCCAAAACTCTCGGGGTGGTGTGTGTGTAGAATTAGGAGACTGCAGGAAAAGGCAAAGAGATCTTCTCTCTCCCCTCTCCTCAGCTGGGAGTGCTTTTTTCCCATCTAAATCGTTAAACTTATGTGCAGGTCCCCTGAAACAGATAAGCAGAAATTTAAAACAAAAGGCAAAGCAATCCCCAATCCCCAATCCTCCCATGCTGAATAAGTGCAATTGAAGTCAATGTGATTTTCTTCTGAGTAGACATGTTTATCCAGTCTGCTTTCAGCTAGTTGTTCCTTGAGGCCATTAATCTTATGGGAATATGCATGCCATCGCAGAAGGGGCGTGTTTTTTTTAAAAAAAGAAGTCAACAATATGCTGACTTTCTCCAGAGTAACCCTCATTGCAGAGAATGTGATTTACTTAGGCTGACCAGATAAAATCCAGGTCAGGGCTCATGTAACTTTAACAGTTGTAGAGAAAAGGGAATTTCAGCCAGTGTCATTTGTATGCAATTATTTCCTGGTGAAATTCCCTCTTCATCACAACAGTTAAAGTTGCAGGGGCCCTGCCTTCTTTTGTATATGGTCACTCTAGTATAGTGCCTGCAACTTTAATTGTTGTGATGAAGAGGGAATTTCATCAGGAACTAATTGCATACAAATGACACTAGCTGAAATTCCCTTTTCTCTACAACTGTTAAAGTTACATGAGCCCTGACCTGGATTTTATCTGGTCAGCCTAGATTTACTTCTGAGCAATTACCCATGCCAGCTAGTTGTTCCTTGCAGCAAAGAAAAAAGACTAAGCAGAGAAGCATGTATCATTCATTAACTTATTCAAAGGGGTGATCCTGCTGAAGTGCTCACTGGGAAATGCACACACTAAACCCAACATCAGCGGAGAGTGAAAAACCCCGACAGGAAGGGTTAACTCCTCCCATTCCTGTCAGATCCACCCTCAGCTGACGCAGCCTTCTGCTCTTTGTTGCAGCACTGAAGCCAGCCCTACTCCTCCCCACCCACCCCAGAGTGGCACCACAAGCTTATGACACACTTAGTCCCAAAATGCAGGCAAGTCGTGGTAAGTGGAAAATCTGTCACATTTTATGGCAAGAAAATCCACGGTTGATGCAAAATGGAGGTTACGTTATATATCATGCTGGTGTGTGAGGCGCAGCAGCACCGCTATAAATTCCCTGTGTAGATCCCCCCCCCCATAGTAGGAAAAAGCTGAAGCATTGCTTTATTATTACATTTATAGCCTACCTTTATTCCTCTTGTAAGGAACCCAAGGTGGCTTACATGGTCCTTCTCCTGTCCATTTTATCCTCACAACAAGCCTGTGAGGTAGGTTGAGCTGAGAATCAACCATTGGCCCAAGTCATCTGGTCAGTTTCATGGCTGAGTGGGGACTAAAATCCATATCTCCCTTCTCTTTCTGTACACTGTGAAATGTAACCAGATGCAAGGGGTAGGAGAGCCTTCCCCATCCTGGTGCTTCTAGATGTGTTAGTCTACAACTCCTATCATTCCCTGTCAGTGTTCTGCCTAGGAATGAGGGGAGTTGTAGCCCAACACATCTTGAGGGCACTAGATTAGGGAAGACTGGTGTAGGGCAGTGCTGACCTCTAAAAGTGGGTAAGAAAACATAAAGACTATCTCCACCCCAAGGAACTATTTTTACAATTTTTGTGATTTAGTAATAATCCTACTTAAAAATTAACATACGCATTATTAATAAATGTATGCATGTAAAGTATATATTGACCTACATACAATCCTATGATGTTTTTGACAGCCTGCTTCTCTGGTCTGATGAGCTTCTATCTTCAGTGACCACCACGCATAGCTTAGGGAAAGAAGGAATAGGCAAAACATCACGATAGAAGCTGGAGGCAATTTCTGCTGCAACCTAAACAGAACAAAGCATTTAACAAGTGTCATTAAAATGTTGGTTTGTTTGTTTTTCACCCTTCTTCACTCCCACTCAGCATTTTAAGAACACTAGAACATGGGTGGCCATCACTAGATCTTGTGGTAGGGAATTCCATAGTTTAACTATGCCCTGTATGAAGAAGTACTTCCTTTACCTGTCCTGAATCTCTCACCACTCAGCTTCATGGGATTTTCCTCTATGTCTCAGTTTTGCTTCTATCTACTTCTCTTGCTTGACTTAATGTAGCTTGCTTACGAACTTGGAGAGGGTACAAATGCTCACTTACTCAATGGCAATTTCCTCACAGTGTGCATATATTCACTTGGTGAGCTGGCTGTCTTTTCATCCTGCCAGGTGGAAAAGAGAATTTTACTGTATTTGAGGGGTGGGCAGATTTTAAGCTTGCAGGATCTATTTTTTATATTTTTTTTACAAGAACCCCAAAATATGCATGGTGCAGAGGACATACAATTATAGAATTAAAGAATTTTGAGCTCTGGAATTTTTGAGTACCAGAACTAAATGGAATTCACAGTCCTTGCCCTCCCCACAAAAGACACTCCTGGTTACCCCAAGCTGTCTTAATTTCAACACAATATTTAGAGCAGGTGGAGTAATTTTGTTGCTGCTATTGGTAAAGAATTGGTAGTCAGAAAACCTTGCCAATTTACTATAAATCACCCAGAGATCTAGCAGTAGATCCAGATCTATGTTCTGCTCATTCTTCCATACATTGACTACAGGTTTGAATGGAAGCGGTTGGCTGTATTCACCCTAGATCTTCCATTGGGGATTTGTCAATACAGGGAATCATTAAGACGACTATGCTATGTTCATTTTTTGAACTGGTAATATTCATTCAACTTCATTAAAGGTCAACATGGTCCATTGTATGTCACCAATTTTGCATGAAGAAGAACTATATATTTTACAAAATTCTTCCAATTCCAGGAAAAATACACTATCTTCCTATATCCCAGAAGCCAGATTGCATATGGCAGAAACTAAAGGGCTGAATGTGGGTGTCTACAGGATTCCAAGCATACTGGTTTGGTTATTAAATGGAACATCATGCAGGACACCTGCGTTGTGTGGATTGTAATAAAATGATCCATGCAATGCAGACCTAATAGAATATAAGGGAAGGCCCAGGATATTTTGTGGCACATTATAAAATGTATTAGTGAAGTCTAGAAGTTTGGACAAAGCTATGTTCTTATAGATTAGGAGTGCACAATCTTTTTGCCCCCAAGGGTGAATGCTGGCTCGGGGGATGCATATACACATTATACACATACACACATCCCAGCAATCCTGATAGAGATCACTCTTTCCTCGCTGCTAGTAGCAGTGAGGAAAGAGCAATTTGTGTGAGAATTGCTGGGGGAGGGTGTGGAGAGAAGGCTAGCATTCCGTGGCAGTTAAAATGGAAATTAAGCGGTGGCTGCATGGGGGCCCACAGTGAAGCCCTTAGCAAGCCACAGCCTGTGGGCCAGGGGTTATGCACCCCTGTTATAGATAGTAATTGTACAAATCTAACATCTCATTCTCAGATATGTAGTCCTTGCCAAGAGCTACTGCTGATTAAAAGGGCTGGTTTACACCATGAAAACTGTTTTCACTCGATGGGTTGTATCCAGGTTTAAAATAGAAGTGCTGAAATCAATGGGACTTAGTCATGACTAGCTTGTCCCATTTCATATCAGTGGGTCTCTTCTAAGCACGACTAGATCTAAAGTAATGTCTTTTGCCAGAAGTGTGCCTATGGTTTTGTGGGGAATGTAATATGTGAACTAGCCTGATCACAAATACAACTAAAGTTATTTTTACAATCAGTTCAGATGGGGGAAAGGGTGTCGAATCACTGCTAGTAGCTGTAGCTTGTGCCTGTCTAGTTTACTTTTCCACATGGATAGTATTACTGGAACATTGGACATTTTAGCTAGAGCTGGTTTTCAGTGTGAATAAGCTGCCCAAATGCTTAAAAGCAGTCATTGGCACAATTGTGTTAAAAGCATCAGAAAGTTAATGTCATCTTTTCCCCCTCTGTGGTTTGGATATTTTTTTTGGGGGGGGGGGGGCGGGGGGGAGGAATATTGAGAACAAAGAAATGTTGATCATCATATTTTGTTTGCTTGTTTTGCATGCACAATGCTTTGGATTAGATATGCATCATGTATTATGTTTGCACCGCAGGCCAACCAAGATCTGCGTTGCTTCTTATCATCAGTTGCATCTAGAAACAGCTACCCTGCTCTTATTCACACAGGCAGTTGGACGGGAGCTGCTGCTCCATTTGATAGACTTTTTGGTGACCTATGATCAGCATGATCCAGTCATTACAAGTCTCATTGATAGCACCCGGATTCACATCATGCCTTCAATGAACCCTGATGGATTTGAAGCAACAAAACAGTTAAACTGTTTTCCCCGAGAAGGCAGGTAGGAAGAATGGAGGTGAGGGTGGAGTGGAGTTCTTTCAATGTACTCCTGAACTCCACATTACATCCGCCTAGACATACTGGTTTTTAGCTTCAGTTTCTGCGTGCTAAGAGTTTCAACTTGATTTAAGACAGAGACTCTTAAATCCGGGTCTTTCTAGGATCTGGTCTGTTAAATACTTCTCCTTTGCAGCTTGTGTGGGTCCCTGGTCTAATCAGCCATATTGGTCTTGTTTTTCCATCACTATCTCTCCTTGATTGGTTGTGTCCCACCTGCACTCCAGCATAACTTCCTCTGTCTGCCTGCAAGCTTTCTCTGTGGAAAAATATTCCTCCCACATGTTGAAAAACATTTAAAAGACTTATTTATTCTGGTCTGCATTTGGTTAATTTTAGAGTACGGTGGTTTTAACAAAGGTTTTATCTGCTGCTGCTATTTTATTTGTTGTGTTTTATTTGTTATTTTAAATAAATAAAACCCAGTATTCAAAGCATTTGTTAATTGTCCAGATTAAGACAAATTGGTTTACTTTTAGAACAAGGAACACCATAAAGAGCTTGAACCATTTTTGAAAAGCCAACAGTATGCTAGGGCCTTACTAGAAGAGGTACGGTCCCTAAGTAGTCAGTTTACAACCCAAAACTTCCATTCCAAACCCATTTATTGGAAAGTATGTTTCAGATTAAAGCCTAAATGATATTCATTTTCTCCTGCTAAGGTACAATGCTAATATGGAAGATCTGAACAGGAACTTTCCTGATGCCTTTGTCAGCAATAATGCCACGGTGCAACCGGAGACTCAAGCAGTGATGGATTGGACAAAAAAGGAGACATTCGTCCTCTCTGCTAATCTGCATGGCGGATCATTGGTTGCAAGCTACCCTTTTGACAATGGCAATTCAGGTAAAGTAACACTTGTATTTGAGCATATGAACACTAAATTTATTGGCAACTAATAGCAAATGTTACATGGTCTACATCGTAAGATAGAGACACAAAGCAGGGGTAGGCAATCTGTTTGGGCCCATGGGCACACTTGGCAATTGGATAAACTCTCCTAGGCACCACTACAAAATGGCTTTCATGGGAGGTGTGGCTAGTCACAGAGAAGTAACCTGCCCAAAAGTCTCAGTAAAAGGCAGAGGTGAGTCTTAACCACAGTTTTCAATGCCAACAGAAACCTGTTCATAGAAGGCCCTCGCTTTGCTTTGAATTCCAACTAGCAGTAAGAAAATTTGTTAAGTTTTGAGAAAACATTGTGTTGAAACAAATATTTAAGGCCGCAAAGTTTGGTCAAGAAATGGCAAGTCCTGATGGCTGTGTGAGGGTTGTAAGAGGAAAAAGGATGTTCCAAGAACTGCAAGTACTGAAACCGCAAAAATACTGATAAATGTGTTATTTATGTCAAGCTGCAGCTTTTCTTATTTGATGACCGACAATGAATGTCCACAAACACTTACTGACCCTGTTCAGACGACATGCTAAGGTAGTTAAATATTTTAAGCTAAACATTATGCCTTAATGTGTCATGTGAACCATTCCTAATGATGATGGCTACATAACCAAGGTTTAAACACAATCACTAACCATTTGTTGCGAAAGGCTTAGTGGCCTAACCATGGCTTAGCATTTTGTCTGAACAGGCCCACTGACTTGGTCTGTGGCCAGAGAGAAACCACTTGTGTTGGTTATTTTGGCCGAATAACCAACTCTGGTGTGAAAACGTCCCAACAGATGACACAATAATCCACCATTGACTATGTCACCCACCTTTGGTTATCGTGTCATCCGAACCCAGTAGAAGTTTACCTTATGATCACAGCAAACACTCCTACAGACAACAAATCAAGCACATTTCCCATAGAAAGCAGAGCTGTGTTATTTTTCCTTCACACAGGTTAACCGTTTTGGACTGGTGGAAGGGGAAGGGGGAAGTCACTGTGGCAGCTGCTAATGTAACTATGAAAATGTGGCAAAAGCCTCATGAAGGAAACTTGCAAGGTTGGCTCTCCCTCTCTAAGGGTGGACCTCTCTCTCTCTCTGTCCTCAGGGACCACAGCATTACAGTCTGTCCTTGAATTCGAAAAGATTTCTAATATAAGAAAGGAATTTACCAATGCTTGTATCATGCAAACTGTATGTATTAGTTGTAATATATATGTGTGTATACACACACAATTTAAATATTAATTAGATTTCTACTGTGATCACCTTCTTTCTACAGTTACAATTAGTTCATCTCACATTAGCAAAACTCTGGATAATGATGTCTTTGTGTACCTTGCAAACATGTATGCTAGAAACCATGCCACGATGTCTAAAGGGACTTCATGTGACTATGGAGATGAATTTCCAGATGGCATTACAAATGGGTATGCATGGTACAGGCTGGAAGGTAAGAATGTCCTCTCTTTCCTAATCACTTCTGCTCCTTTGTATATTCTAAGGCAAGTGTGGGAAGAAGGTAGTTGGGGATGTACTGGCAGAACTCTGAATGATTTGCAGTAGATCATTAGGAGTTTTCTGGCTCCCAGTAATTTAACAATAGCAGAAAAAAATGACTCTTCCCCTGCCCCCCTCAAATTAGACTCCTGAAACAGAGAAAGTTTGGGATAACCAGGAATGGATTTTTGTGTGGAATGTTTGTGAGTTCAACTGGGTTTTATCACTCAAAGCACACCCTGCACTCACTCGGCAATTTCCTGTTTAGATACAACAGTGTCCTAACCAATAGCCCATTAATTCAGATTCTCTGCATGTGGTCCTGCAAGAGCAGTTCTCCCACCCCCACCCCCATTCTTTCTTGGACTGGGTTTGCATGTCATGATAAATCATAATGATTTATTTTTCTGAATAAGCCATGATGGTTTATTATGTCATCTGCCAGCGGTTTTCCTCAACCATGGTGGCTTAAAGAGTACTTTAAAGATTGGCTTTAGAGTTGCTTGGGAAGACTCTTATTTAGCCAAAATAAGCCACTCTGATAAGCCATGGGCTGCAGTGAGGTTTATTTAAACCATCATGCTTATCGTGTTATCTGGCATTCCACAGTGGCTTAAAGAGTAGTTTAAAGATCAGCTACAGGGTCACTTGGCAAGAACAGTCAAAAACACTGCTGCCACTCTGCTCCAACCAGCAGATCTCTGTTTCCAAGATCTGCCTAGCAGCAGATTGTGCTCGCTGCCCAGCCCTGCCTTAACCCTTCCCCTAGTGGTGCGCTCTGTAAAGACCCCTAGTGTGAAACACCATCTTGGTTGGGCAACCGCACTGCATAGGGTTTTTGTCATGCATCCCAAGAGGGAAAACGGTGAATGAAGTATTGATTCGCTCCTGTAATCTTCCAATGATTTACAGCTGCCACCCAATTTTGGGTTCGCGCATCTTTGTAATCATGCAGGGTTTTAATTGTCCCTAATCAGAGTTCAAAGGTGCTGAGAGAAAACTTATGTTCCACAGATGGCTGCGCTGCAGACCGCTATGGCAGTGTGAGGAGAGACAGGGATGCAGGCAGGCAGGGTTTGGAAACCACCTGGGAAGTAAGCAGATGACATAGCAGCAGTGCAGGGCATGCCATGATTTGGTTTCCAATGCAAAGGAAGCTGGGATACCATACCAGCTGAGCGTGAGGACTGTAGAGGGAGGAGAGGGCAGGGAAAATAAGCTACACACAGTAGCTTATTTGTCAGGTGGTGTGAGAGTTAACAGTAGCTTATTTTCAAAATAAGCTACTGTGAGTAGCTTATAACCCATCATGGCTTAAAGTGACATGCAAACCCACCATTGGTTACCAAAGTCCTCATTTTCCAGCTTCCTCATAGTCAGCTCATGTTCTTTTGAAGTTGCCATATTGAGAATAAAAGCATTGTCATGTCTTAAAGATGGGCACATTTTCCAGAACCCTAACTCCTAATTTTATTTCACTAAAGTGGAGGAACAGAGGAGACATTTGGGGATATCCATATAAATAGCTTCTTTGGTTGTCTACATTTTAAACAGATGCTACTTTTGCTTATGGCTGTAGATTACTGGATAAACACAGTTGAATAATTGTGCTTTTGCACAGACCCTGGAGAAATAGCCAGCAGCGGGGAAAATAATGGCTAGCAGGCCTAGGTGAAAATGACAGAACACAATGGTGGTGGTTGCAGGATTGGTCCACGCAGTACTGACTTTCCTGCAGGCAAATTTCTAGCCCATGTCATTTGCACCAAGCCAGCACCAGGAGACATTGGGCCCAAAGTGGGTGAGGTAAGGCAACTGAGGAGAGAGCTATAGGAGAGTACTTAAAAGGCTTGCTTCTTTGTTAGCAGCATGTCATAACTAAATATTTACTTTAGGTGGGATGCAGGATTATAACTACATCTGGGGTCAGTGCTTTGAAATTACATTGGAATTGTCTTGTTGTAAATATCCACCAAAAGAAGAGCTTCCATCCTTCTGGAATGCCAATAAAGTTGCTTTGGTTGAATATATAAAACAAGTTCATCTAGGTAAGTCAACTCTGCCGAATTATAATTTATCAGACTTCATATCTTGTGCATAGGTGTGTGCAGCACATTTCATTAGGGTGTGTCCCCAATGCTGAATAGAGGGGAACCAGTACCTCACTTGATTTGGAAGCTACACTTCTATTAATGCAGCCCAAAAGAGCATTTGCCCTTTTTGCAGCCACATCACACTGTTGGCTCATATTCAGCTTGTGATCTACAACAATTCCAATATCCTTCTCACTTGTAGTATTGCTTAGCCAAGTATCCCCCATCTTGTAACTGTAAGGTCAATAGGAGCACAATTTAAAAGCTCCTTCCTAAATTAAGGTTGCATGCACATGGAGGGTTTTCTTTTATTTCTTTTCGTTCGCTTTACATTGGAAATGTTTACCAAAAAAAGTTCTTTCTATATATGTATTTTAACAGTTTCTAATGTTTTGGAGAATAAGGTACATTGTCCTCAATTCCTTGAGGAATAGGTAGGATAAAAATAAAAACAATAAAATGTCTCAATGCATCTCAAAGATTAACAAATGTATTATGGCATAATCGTTCATGGATTACAGTCCTCTTCGTCAGATGATATGGTCTTGTCTATGAAATCATATACCATAACTAGGATTGTAATTTCACAAATATGAACAACATTACATGGTCTATCCATTTTAAATTTGAGGAAATCCTCTTCAGTAGGTTTGGGAAAGAACAAAGAGTTTCAGATAGGACTGGAATGCAAAGCATTCATTCTTATGGAACTACTTTTTCAGATTGCTTATGCTAATACGTGGATGGTTTGATTAATATTTGTCTAATGAATTATTATATTGATTTTCTTACTAATTTTTCTGTTCTAATTTACTATTGTATTCATTTTATGTGTCTTTAATTGTTCTTTCTAAAATATCTGGAATAGTTAAAACATAAAATCAATGTATTAGTAAATTAGTTGAATATTTTAAGTTATTAGTCAAATATTGATCAAATCACAGACACACATGTGCGCATGCACACACACGCCCCTCCTATAAGCATATAAAAACCCAAGAGTGACCCTAAAATAGATTCTAAGATGCAGAGCAATTTATTCATTTTAATCTATAGCCCAACCCATTTTAGGATTTTTTGGACAATAAGTCCTGAGTGACATGCCTACTCAGAAATAAGTCCTATTGAATTCAGTGGTGTTTGCTTACTCCAAGGCAAATGGATACAGGTTTGCAGTCTTTATGATAACTTTTTAACGCTTATCATCGAACATTCATGGACATATAATAATAAAAAATCCAACATTAAAAAATTATAATCCTTCAGATGAAGGATTATAATTCAGACTCTGTTGTTTTTGCTGCAACAGACTGACTAGACTGGCCCTCAGGATTTAAAATAATAATGATAAATAGCCTCTGGGAGGTTTACAACAAGTAAACTTGTAACCCAATATTCCTGTTGCATGTCTCCACTATTTGGGATTGAGAAAGAGAGAGGGAGAGGGAGAAAGAAGGCCCTCCCTCACCACGCAGTGATCATTGATTTACGAGGAGCTAGCTGGGCAGGCACCCTCCAAAAGCAGCAGGAGCAGGCAAGCAGCATCGGGGACGGGCTCCTTCCCGTGACCATCTCTCCCTCGCCATGCATGCACGGGTCCAAGCAAGGTGAGCCAGCCACTCAAAATGGGCGCCACATATGTGCATCTGAGGGAAAGGATCATGGGAAGGGGGCAAGGAAACATCCCCTCTAATATCTTTGAGGGAAGCTCTCCTCCCTCCCTTGGCGACAATGAGGGCACGGCGCTCTTTTCAGAAAATAAAACAGCCGCTTCCGCTGCGCCTGCTTTATTTTCTGGAAAGCGCCCCTCGCCGAGGAGAGTGGGAAGCTTCTTAAAGACAGCCAGCGGGCAGGAGGGAAGGGCAGGCAGGGAACTGACAGTGCTGCCGTTGCTGCTGCGCTCGCTTTATTTTCTTGAAAGTGGAAGGTGCCGTCGCCAGTGGGAGCCCCCTCACCAAGATATTAGGGTGTGCCTGTGCATACTAGGCACACCCCTTGCTGAAATGATAATTAATAGAACATGTTTGGTGAGTGTCGCTTCTTCAAGCAATTTCCCTTTTGGAGCTCCATTTATTACAGTAAATGCTGCAGCTTCTGAACAGTCTTCAAGGGCAGCCCCACATAGAGTGCATTGCAATAATCTACCTTAAAGGTTACTAGAGCATAGATGACTTAAACCAGGTTATCCCTGTCCAGATAAGGACATCGTTGGGCGACCAGCCAAAGATGGTAGTAGGCATTCCATGCCATTGAGGCCACCAGAGCTCCATCCTGCTACCAACCAAAAGAGGTTGTGCATCCTACATCCTAGGAGCAATGAAGTTTTCATTGTGTTTGTGATTCCAAGAAACCATGAGTTATTCAGGTGAAACTATCAAGGGTTAAATGTTAATCACTATAAGTATTAAGAAAAAGAAGAAGAAAAACAGGAAATGAAGTTGACAGAAAGAAAGGAACTGCAGGAGAAACACCTTACTTGTATTAGGGTGCACTTAAACTACTTTGAGTCTTTGTGATGAGGTCCCTCTCCCAACAAACATACAACAGTTATTCTCTTTTCAAAACATTAACTATGCTGATACCATCCCGCCCCATCTGATTTTAAAATATATCTAATTCTGGATTTCATGTGTTTATAGGAGAATAAATGTAACTCTGAACTTGCATCTCCCACATCCAAACCCCCATGTTGCCATGAAGCTCAGGAAGTGACCTAGACTGATTCAGTATGAAACTATAAAAATAAATTTGTAAAAAATAAACTTCAGTGTATACTAAAACAGCTATGCAAACAATTAGTAAAACTCAGCTGCAGACAATTTGGCAGTAAAACACGTTATGGACTTTATGTAACTTTCCTGGACTGTTTTTTAATTGAATGGAAAGCTGGCACTACAACTGCAATCAAGAGTAGAGGGAAAGGGCGGGGTGCTTAACCCTCTCTCTACTACCTGATTTTCCTCTTTAAAAATCTACCTCTTCCCACCTCCAACTCTTCCTGTAATTTTGCTCTGAATTAGACCTTCGCAGTTCCCATTCAGGAAAAACAGACGATGCTACAATAAATAGGACACTCAGTAGCCCCACTGTCCTAAGTAAAGTTACTGCATCTTAGGAAGGATACAGGCCAGCAACAACATTTCTTGTAAAGGTTGTATTTCTTGTACATTAATTGTAGTAGGTGTATGTGTGTAGATTAGTGAAGCAACAGTGCCCTCTCATGGCTTGCAAAGAGCAGAACTTACAAGCAGAGTGAGACAGTCGTTATCTATCTATCTTATCTATCTATTTTGGTGATCCCACAAAATAGGTTCTCTCAAGTTTTAAAACTAGGTTTTGTCTTATGGTATAGTGCTTTGGGTCTATGTATCCCTCTGCCCCTCCACATAAACTTCAATCTACCAACAATAAAATTGATACCCCACACAGTATTATAGGATAGCCATCCTGATCTGCTGATACAGCTAGACATAGATAGCTTCATGATAGAAGAGTATGTGCTTTGTCATGTTTCTGTGCAGACCTACAGCAAAATTGCCTAGGTATAAGCCACTGCTCAGAATGCTTGAGTTCTGAGAGAGACTATAGGTGTTCTGCTTCCATCCTCTGAGAAGAGACTTTTCACTCGCTCTATCTATTTATCTATTATATTTATATGCCACCTGGTCCAAAGTCACCCCATAAGCTTCATGGCTGAGTGGGGACTAGAACCAGGATCTCCCAATCCCAGTCCAACCCTCTAACCTAGGGTGACCAGATAAAATCCAGGTCAGGGCTCATGTAACTTTAACAGTTGTAGAGAAAAGGTAATTTCAGCCAGTGTTATTTGTACGCAATTAGTTCCTGGTGATATTCCCTCTTCATCACAACAAAGTTGCAGGGGCCCTGCCTTCTTTTGTATATAGTCACTCTAGTATAGTACCTGCACCTTTAACTGTTATGATGAAGAGGGAATATCACCAGGAACAAGTTGCATACAAATGACACTGACTGAAATTCCCTTTTCTCTACAACTGTTAAAATTACATGAGCCCTGACCTGGATTTTATCTGGTCAGCCTACTCTAACCACTACACCACACTGGCTCTCTGTGTAAATGTGCTGTGGGGATGGGCAGTTTTTGTTCGTGGTTTCTAACTCACTCACCCACCCCATTTCTCAACACACGTCTGTTATTCTACTTGGAGTAACTGGAGAGGAATTTATTTCCCCAATAAAAAATTAAAACAAACACTTCTTGTGATGAATGTTAACATAATACTTTAGCAATCTTTCTAACATTTACTAAAGCAGAGCCTTTTTCATCCCAAGGGCTGTGTTCCCTTGCAGAGAGCCTACTGGGGATAGCATGCCCGAAGGGAGCACTCCCTGCAAAAAGGGGTTGGGGTCAACACTAAAGTGAGCAGGCACGCACACACCCATACACAGACCCCCCTCCACAGGAAGCTTTTTCCAGGCCTAAGTGCAGCAGAAGGAATAATTTCGCAGGGGGGTGCAGTATGCAGGGAGGAGTTAACCGTTCCCTCCTCTGTTGTGTTTCCCAAATTGCTGCCAGTGCTGCAGTCTAATTGCTCTCAGGTGGGGGGCAGATGGGGAGGGTCTGCAAGTTGCATCTGGTCCACCAGCTGTAGGTCCCTCACCAATTTAGAAGGCAAATGGTCATTCCTAGATTGTGACTGGCTGTGCCAAAGGAAGGCCACCTATGTTGCTATACATCCTTGGCAGAAAGCAATGGTTTTCTAGTCACATGCTGAAGAACAAAGAAAATGCTTTCCCCCTCCACTTTAACCTCTTTCTTGCCCCATAGGTGTTAAAGGTCGTGTTTTGGATAAGAATAGAGAACCTATTGCAGATGCGATAGTTGAGGTTACAGGAAGAAGGCACATATGTCCTTACAAAACCAACAGACATGGAGAATACTATCTTCTCCTCCTGCCTGGAGTCTATACACTTAATGTAAGTCTTCTTGTTCTTTCCTCCCTTCTGGTGCAAGCTTCATTGCCCCTGGGAATTATCGCCTGAAAAGGGCAGGGGGCAGGGGCAGGGACTGAAAACTCTTGCACATAACTTTGGATCCCCAAAATGTGTGACTAGGGTGGGATGATTGTTGTCCTGATATAACATCCCAAACCTTTCTCTGCCAATCTTCTGAGTTTGAATTACTTCATAATAGTGCCTCTCTGAAACATGCTTGTAAAACCCAACATTTCAAGTCTTTTTCAACAAACTTACTTCCAAAGTTCAAATTATAGGGGGGGGGGGGGGTTGGCCATCTTTCCAACATCACACCGATATTTGTAGGAGTCTTTCTCTTATGTTCTCACTAATTACAACAGTCACCAGCCAATTAATAGGATCTTCTATTGTACTGTACTACTCTTTTGGAGATTTACAGTACAATCCTATGCAGGTCTACTCCAAAGTATGTTCCATCGAGTTCCAAGGGGCTCATTCCCAGGTTAAGCGGGAATAGGATTGTACTGTTAGTTTGTAATGAGTTGTAACATGGGCATTAATTCCATTGGTATATGAAATAAGATGCATAAAGATCTCAACCTGGAATGGCCTTATTGTCAGAGGGAGTTAATGCTTGCACTGAATACGTCATTGGCATTAGTGATGCTACATGGCTCTGCCAGTTCAGAATGCTGTAGATGTTAAATCCATTTCTGGGATCAGGCTGCCAGTGCCCTATTTAGTGTAATTCTGTGGGAATAAGAGCAAGAATTTTGTCTCTGGTAATAGATATTTCACAAAATATGGTCCTAGATCATTTCTACATTGGGATTTCCAAAATCAAATGGACAAGCCAAATAAGGGCAACCTTAGTAAAACCTCTTTGAATGTTAATATTATCCCTTTTCATTTTGTTCCACAACTTGCATTCTTCAACCAGAAATGTCTAACAAGGTTTCCTTAATTTCATACTGCATTTACATACATGTGTGCAGTGCATTATCAATTTGTATAGAGTTGCAATCAGCTCTGCATTAGGATATACCGACAAATTACAAACATGTTTCTCCCTCCACCCTATTGAACTTTAGGCAACAGTACCTGGATATATGTCATTGCTACAGGAAATGTTTGTACCAAACGGCACAGAAAAACTCAGTGCCCAGACCTATGACTTCATTTTCCCCGGCATACTTATCAGAGAAATGTCTGCTTCGTGCCCTACAAAGCCGCTTTATTCTCCAAAGAACTATGAAAACACATCAACTACAGTGAAGCCTATTAACTCCCTGATTTTAATTAATATTTTATATGCAATGTTCAGGTGATGTATGCTTTTGAAAATACATGAACAAAATGTGTCTATACGTGACTATGTAAGACTTAAAAATGGGCTGGACAATATTTCCTAGCAAGAAGTACTGGCTATTTCAATGGAATGTTATATACCCTACATCACTCTTTGAAGGGGAGGGAAAGTCAATGTGTGTGCTCAAGCCAAACTAGGTACAGGATTAAAGATGTGAAGGCCTGGAAAAATTCAGAAAAAAACCTAGTTTCACCTGTTTTTTCCGAAGCCTTTTTTGTTTTGTTTTTCCTGAAAAATTGGAAAAAAAAATGAAGACAAAACAGACGATGGAATATTTTATTTTAGCACAATGCATAAAATGTTTGAGACAAGGTGTTTATAAATTTACTTCTCCAAAAGATTTCTAAAAATTATGTACAGTATCAGATTACAATTTCTGAGCATCAAGGACAAACAAGTCCTAGGTTGCGAACTGAGACTACAGCTCTCAAATACTGCTTGACACTGTGGAAGACTAGCAGAGACATAAATAATTTTCTTTGTTACTAATGTTAATGGTTTCTTCTGTTTGTTTTTTAAATTGTTTTTGCCTGCTCCTCATAAACTGGCAAAATGAAAGAGGTTCCTTAGAGTTCAGGAGCTTGTAGTTCCATTTGTTTAAAAAAAAAGGTAAAAATTTAAAAAAGTAAATTCAATTTGTAATAATTGTGTGAATGCACTATACTTTTAAGATACCAAATGTGATTATTTTCTGCCAAACCAACTTGTACATAACTACATTTTATGCTCCTTA
The DNA here is from genome assembly GCA_029215795.1 of Anniella stebbinsi. Classification (NCBI taxonomy): domain Eukaryota; kingdom Metazoa; phylum Chordata; class Lepidosauria; order Squamata; family Anniellidae; genus Anniella; species Anniella stebbinsi. Next base: position 57,708,318 of record JARDYH010000003.1, read on the forward strand.
AGTAACAAAGTCATTTTCAATCCATAAAAAGTGCTGATATTGCATTTTTTCAATTTTTCTGAAAATTTCTGTTCCCCCCCCCCCCCCCCCCGAAAAGAAACATTTTTTTCCCATGGCTTCAAAATTTCTGGAAACTTTACATCTCTGTCAGGATTATTAACTTTTCAGCAGTTGCATTTCATAAGATGACCATGTGAAAAGGAGGACTGTATCTTTAACAGTTGTATAGAAAAGGGAATTTCAGCAGATGTTATTTGTAGATAGATAGATAACTTTATTTGCATATGGCCAATGGCCTTTACAATTTTACACATCAAAACATCCATGCCACCCTCCTTCCACTATACCCCAGTCATTTTCCATTCTGGGCTCTAAGTAATAGGTAATCCCGCTGATTTGGCTATTATGTTAACTCATCCCCTTTACACTCTATATCGTTTTGTAACAAAAAAATTTGACGGGTTTTTTGAGCTGCTAATGTGAAATTGGCCACCAATCTTGAGTTTGCTGCATTATAGTCTGCTAGTAGGTCCAGGATGAGGTCCTTTGGTGTCAGACCCCTTCTTTCCTTCAGGAGCTCTTTTAAAAAACGCTCCCTCGCTCTTTGATATAGAGGGCAGTTCAACAGATAATGGGCTAAGTCTTCAACCTCCTCCGACCCACAAATACAAATCCGTTGCCCAAATGGTATCCCTTTATACTTTCCCTCCAAATATTCCGTCGGCATTGTTTGGAACCAAAGGGCAGTGAATGCTTTCCTCAACATCGGGAATGTTAAATCCTGCAAATAATGTGCCCGATATTGTTCCCCCTTTATTTGGCTAAACCATGGTGAAAAGGCCTGTCGCTGACTAGCTTGTACATTACCAAGGGTATAAACCTCAAAAATTCTATTTCTAATATCCATGTTATCACACGCTAGCAGGTCTCGGTCCTCCGTGAAGTAGAGTTGCGACAACTCCCTCCAACTTCGGGCCCACCCTCCTTTCACAGACTGCTCAGCGAAACATAGTCTAGGTAAACTATTTTCTTCCCTACTTATTAGGTTTTTCCCATATAGAATAATTTTCTTATGTATTCTAGCCTTAATGGAGGGGAGATCCACTTCCATTCTTAAGAGGGCAGACGGCACCCCAACAGGAAGTGCCAATAGCTCTTTCAGGACTTTGTTTTGTATTATCTCCATAGCTGTTGCAAACCCCACTCCCCACAGCTCAGCCCCATAGAGTAATTGCGGGAGAACTTTAGCAACATATAGCTTCAGGGTGGGAGCTACTCTTGAGCCACCTTTTTGTCTTCCAAAAGCTAATATGGCTTTTGCTGTTCTCCCAGCTGCCAACTTCATTGTATTAATATGCGTTTTCCAGCCACCATTATAAGAAAAACACACCCCAAGATATTTAAAACTTGCACATTGGGCAATTTGCTTTCCATCCAGCCACCACCTATGAACTCGCTTCCTCCTTGAAAAAACACCACTTTTGTTTTGGAGTGGTTTATCACTAGCTTTTCTTCTTTGCAAATCTCACCCAATCTTCTTAAAAGTCTCCTTAGTTCCACTTGGGTAATAGATAATAGGGCCATATCATCGGCATACAGAAGTATCTGTATTTTCCTTAAGCCGACCGCCGGAGGAAAACAATCCTGTGCCGTAAGGTCCTCTTCTAAGTTGTTAATATAGTAATTAAACAGAAAGGGAGCCAAAAGGCATCCCTGTCTGACTCCTCTTCTGACGTCAATTTTCTCTGTCAACATACCCTCCAACCCTATTCTCACTTTTGAATCAGTATGCAGGTGGAGTTTCTGGATCAAAAATAGCAAACGTCTGTCTATATTTGAGAGGGCTAATTTTTCCCATAATCGGGTTCTGTCCACTAGGTCAAAGGCTGAGGCAAAGTCAATAAAGGCCACATATAGGCTTTTACCTGGTTGCCTACTATACTTTTGGATCAAATGATTAAGAACAAAACATTGATCTATTGTATTTCTCCCTTGACGAAACCCAGCCTGTTCGTTAGCTAGAATATTGTTTTCCTCAGCCCATGCTAAAAGCTTGTCTAGGAGGAATCTGCCATACAGTTTTGATGTAACATCTAATAGGCTTATAGGCCTATAGCTTTTGGGCTCAGTTTTCTCTCCCTTTTTATAAAGTGGAACTATAATACTCGACTGCCATCCCTCCGGCATGTTTCCCGTCAAATTAATATGCGTAAACAATTTTGCCAGGATTGTTGTCCACCAGTCTGGGTTTTCTTTAAATAGCTCTGGAGGGAGCATGTCTTCTCCCGGTGCTTTCCCTCCTTTTAACCTCCTTATTAATCCACTAATTTCTTTTGCTGTCACTTCCGGCCAGACTGGGAGATCTATGTTTGCCTGATCGGGTTCTATTTGGTCTGGTCCAGCAAAGATGTTCTCAAAGTACACTTGCCAGGTTGCTGCTTGAATTTGCATTTCCATATGGATCTTAGAGGCCTGCAGGCTAAAGTTCACTATGTTCCAGAATTTTCCATCGTCTTTCTGTGTCACTGCCTGCCCTAATTCCTCCTACTTTTTACTAATATAATCTGACTTTTTCCCCCTTAATAATGCCCTATATGCCGATCTTTTCTCAATCAACATTTTTACTGGGGTATTTGTTTTTTCTCTCCTGACATTTCTACTTAACCTCATTAGATCTTTCTTTGCCTTTCTACATTCTTTGTCGAACCACCCATTTCTTCGCTCTCTATTGATCTCAAAGGAGCCCGATTGTACAAAGTAAGGTTTCAACACATCTATAATTCTCTGATATCCCTCCATAGTTTCTACTGTCTCTTCCATTATTTTTCCTTTAAGAGCCATCAGAGAGGGTCCATGCAATAAATCTGAGGTCTTCGCCCGAAGTGATTCAGACCATTTAATCCATCTATTGCCGGTGGGAACCAGTTCGACTGGATAGGATCTTTTTTTCATACTATACATCCCCTTTACATACATAACTAGTTTAATGGGGTAATGATCACTCTCAGGTCTATTTTCCACAGAGAGACATTTGACATTACTCAGCATAATGGCAGATATTAAAAAATAATCGACTACACTGTCCCCCCTCTGGGAGAAATATGTGTAGTACCCGTTGGACTCATCTACTACACTGCCATTCAAGATCATAATTAGATGTTTATAAGCCAGCATTATCAGTTTTTTCCCATTGTTATTAATTTTTTTATCACAGGAAACTCTTTCTAATAACACACCATTCTCGAAATAAACTGCTAACTGTTTTTGTAACTCGCTGTTTGATGGACCTAACCGTGCATTTAGATCCCCTCCTATGACTATCTGGGGATTCTCACACTTTGATTCAATTTCCCCTAGCACTGTCTCTAATGTTGTCCAAATAGGTGAGTCTGCCCAATTTCCCGGAGGAATGTACACATTAATACAATGAAGTACAGTACCATTTTTAAAGATTATCTTAACTATAAGCACCCCATCGTGGGATTGCATTTCCACCATCTGCGAGACATTTTCCAACTCAACTGAGATAAGAATTGCCAAACCTCCACTCGCGCGTCCAAATTTTTTGCGCCTTGTTGCAGTTTTAGCCAAAACTCTATAGCCCTGAAGCTGAAGTGTCGAATCTTCCTCCATCCATGTCTCTTGCAAAAAAATTATACTGAACTGCTGCATATACACTTTCAAGTCCTTATCTGCCAACTTGCCTGACCACCCCGCTATATTCCATGAGACTATAGTTATTAACATGGTTTTTAAATCCTCTGAGGCACCTCTTAGTCAGCAGTTTTGTATACCAACATCCTCCCTTTCTACCTCCCTTATCTGCTTGGGTGGGCCTTTATTTATGCTATTTTTACACAACTCCCAATGCGTATTTCCCGCTGTATCATGTTCAATTTCCTCCTTCCACAGTGCAAACAAGATTTCTTCAAGTTGGTCTAATTCCCCTAGGATGATTTCCTGGGCTTCATCACTCATTTGGGCGAACTGTGCTATTTTATCCACTTCCTCCGTCGGCAACTGAGCTGCCAGCTCTGACATTTCTTCTGAGAGCTTTGGACTTTCCCACCCGGTGGCTAATCCCATACACTGCCCCTTAGTTCTTTTGCTCCAGTACAGGGCCCTCACTACTTCCTTTAGCATACTTAAATTAAACAATATTTCTTCTTGTTCTGGGCGTTGTATTATATGGAAGTGCTTTACTAGTTCAGTCACCTCATCTCCTTTCAGACCCATGCCTGCCGCATTCCCTATCTGGGCATAATTATCCCCTTGATCATTTCCAAATGACTCTGCCTGCTTCTTTGCTTTACCGCAATTAGGGCCTATGGTCTTTGTTGGATTGCCTTCTATTTCCCTTACACCATTTCCATGTCTCATATTCTCCATCCTTTCTAAACTAGACTGCACTGCATGATTTTTAATACTTTGACCCAGGACCGTCCCTACCCTTACCACTTTCTTTCCCTTACAGGGTTTGCCCATTAACGGGAATATATTAAGTTGCCTGATAGCCCCACATTTCTACCCTCCAAGATCTCTCTGCCTCTCAGGATATAGTTAATGCTAAACAGCTCCGCAAATGTGACCAATAGTCATACACCTGAGCGATATGAGCCCACAGACTCCACTTCAGTTATATCCATTGGTCTAAGCAGGTTAAAACCTAGTTGCTGTAAGAAGTAACAAAATTGATCATTTTTATTTATATGCGCATGGCACGCTGCAAACTTGGGGACATTTGAGAAAACTAACTGTCTCCTCATTAACGTTATCATATACTGCTCAGTTCTTTGCCCCTCTTCTTTCTTAGGTGTTTTTTGCCTATCCCCGACCCTATCTACTTTGGGATCCACTTGGGGTATCTTATTTTGGGTTGCTTTGATTTCCTCCTTTTGGCCGTCTGCATACTTTCCTTTCCTTTTTAACTCCTTTCTGTGATTACCTAACTTGCTGTTTCTCTGAATTTCTTGCATATCATCTAATATTTTAAAGAGAGGGGCATAATTCAGCCCTTTAAGTTTCTTCTTGCCCTTTTCTCTCTTCTGTGTCGCTTTCCCTAAATTGCTAGTTATGTTATACTTTAGACCTTTTTTTTCCCTTCCCCGATTCTTCCCTTCTATAGGTTTTTTCCCCCCAGGCTTTTGTTTCCTCCGCTTCCGACCATTCCCATTCCCCACTTTATCATCCCTACTAATCCTCTCCTCCTGTACCTCCAGGGCTCTGCCAACACATTTATATGGGGGAGCAGAGGGGCAATTTCATTTAGACATGTGGGCTCTTTATCCACTGAAATCTCCAAGCTGGTGAACCTTTCCTCCGTTTCTCTCAGCCCTTGTTCCTTTCTGGCAACTGATATTTCTGCATTGATCAGCTCGGCCAACACCCCAGTTTGTGCCTTCAGTCCTATTATATCCTGTTTTAAATTTTTAATCTCGTGAAAGGTTTTAATAAAGGATTCCATGTTCAAAAAGCAGTAGTTGGATAGTAATTCTGGGATATTTCCGTTGAGCATACTCTCTCCTTCAGTGTGCCACATTTCTTCCTTTTCCTCTCCACCACTTGCTGTTTTGCTTTTAAATGCCTCTGTTATATCATTTTGTGGACCCCTTCTACAAAAGAAAGGGCCATCCTGCCATCCCTCACTTTTGGCATAGCTGCGACCTTCTACCATCTCGAGTTGTTGTACTTGCTGTATATGTTTACACTCTTCTTGCGGGTATGTGGGAGCTTGACTACCACCCTGTGGTTCGGTTGCCCTACTTATTGAAGGACACTTTGCGCTTGGATAGGGCCAGATATGATTGGCCCACAGCCTCCAATTCCCAGCCATTAGATTTTCTGCGTGCTCTATTTCGCTAGCTAAATTGACCCCTTCCTTTCCCACTGTCATCTCCATTTTATCCCAGACACTGTCTATTGACCGGTCAAACTCATTGGTGGATGTGCTATCTACTTTCCCTTCATTTTCTTTAACCAATACTTTTTTTGCCAGAAAATAGGACGATATTTTTGTTTGCCTCTGCCTTGTAGGTAGCTCAGACACTACAGGCAGGCAAATTCCCATAGACTTGCATGTGTGCCTTGTCAGCACCATCTTTGCTCCTTTTGCTCTTTCAACTCCTCCACTAATTTTAAACTGAATCGGCTTCTACAAGCAGTTATAATTCTGTATAAGGCCACTCCACACCATAGAACCACTCTGTACACTCCGTGGACTAATACAACCCCCCCCCACACACACACACACTCGATAGGAGGAAGGTCTTGGAACTCCAGCCCTCTGCAAAGCGTCCGCTTGATTACTGGTCCTTTACCCACTCCAGATGCAGCCCCCTTGTTCAGCCTGCAGTCTTTACAGATGCGTCAGCCGAATCCACAGTGATCTGCCTCCTCTGCGTTTTCTTTGGTCTATCTCTCATGCACTCTTCGCCCGGCCCCAATGTTTTATCTCGAGAATTACTTAACAGTTTGAACTTGACGATGCTTTAGCGCTTGTTCTGGCCAGGACAATCACCTTCCTTTAAGTCCGTTCCACTGACGGGAAAATCTTCCCCTGGAAGATAACGAGTGCCTTGTTTTGATGTGATTTGCAGGGTTTGTGAGAATCACCTTCTTCGTTTATGTTATATTTACTCCTCCCTCGCCTTCCCCGGCTTCAGCTGTAGGATATGTCGCTGCAAAATACTATGAGTCTCCGATTATCAGGTGTCCATAATTCGTCAGGCACTCAGTTTCCCACTGCTGTTCTCCTTTCATTAATTCCTTTAGGCAACAGATTGATAGCTGAGTCACAGTAGCTTGTTAAGCATAATTGCTTATCGTCCTTAAAATTATGCCTTGTAATTGCCACTCCGCTTCTCAAGTCCCAAAACAGCCACAAACCGGCACAAAAACCCAAAATGCTAAAATGCTAGGAATTTAAAATTACTTTTAAAAGTTTTTTTAAAAAAATAAAATTAATGTTTTAAAACCTTTTCTCCACAGGGAGCCGGGTGACTTTATTCTTTGTTCTTTATTTTTAAAACAGCAACCACATCCCTGTCTCCAAGAAAGATAAAATTCCTCCTCCGTCATTCATTCCACCTCTCCCTAAGTGGATCTTAACAGTTGTAGAGAGTATTAAATAGAGTATCAAATAGTAGTAAAAAACACATTTGATACTCCAGGTCGACACTGAGTCAACTTCAAAAGCTCAGCACTAAGTTCCAAAGTTAAAAAAATAGTTAAAATAGTAGTTAAAATTGTAATTAAAAGTTAAAACAGTGCTTCCAAGCCAAGGGAGGAACCGAGAGAGCAGCCTGAGAGCCACCGTTGACTCACCCACTGAAGGCTTGAATCACCTCTTCTATCAAGATAAATGTGTATCTATTACAAAGACTCGTTATTTGTATGCCTGCAGCACCTGGTAAAATTTGTTCTTCATCACAACAGTTAAAGCTGCAGGAGCCCTACCCTCTTTTGTATCTGGTCATTCTAGTATAGAATGACAGTCAAGGATCACATTATATGAAGCAGCTGGTTTGAGTGTATAAATCTTCCAAAAGAAGATTACAGTTACCAGTCCAGTCTGGACTAAGCAACAATCTCCGTTGTCCATTGGTATCCATCAATTGCATAATTCTTAAAATAACTTAAATCTTCAGATTAGAGTAACAGTGCACTTAATGTTGGTTTTTAGGAGTCAAAGTGAAGCAACAGAACAAACCTATGACAAACATTATATAAGTACTGTTTCATCTTGTCCCAAGTCTTTTCCCCTCAATGAAAAGCAAATAAAAATAATCACTGCATAGGCACACTGACTTAGTTTTAATTATGGCTCTCCCTCCACTGCTGCACCTGTGAAACACAGATAAACCAGAAAGTCTGCTAATATTTTAGAAATACAGCCTGTGTACTGGTGTACCTCTTTGCTCAGGAATTCAATACAATTCATTGGCAACATGCGGAAACCGGGTTTTTGAAATCATATTTTTTTCCCCCTTCAAACAATGCAGAAAGACTTCCTAATTAATTGGAATGCTAAATTAGTATACTACAGGGTCACTCTTGCAAACACAAACTATTCTCTAATTAAACCTGGTATATTTTTAGCAAGAAAATAATACATTTTTCATCTATTACTTGAATCATCAAATTCAAATTCCATTATTTTGATCAGCATTTTCAGATCATGAGGATGATCTTCTAATATAAGGCCTAACTAATGTGTACAACACTTGAAATTTCACTATCATTGGTTCCATAGTGCATCACTATTCCTGGCAAGGTCAGGAAAGCTGCAATTCAGTGGAAACTCAGGAATCTGTGTCTGGAACTGAACAGGAAAATCCAGTTTGCATCTTCTGCAATTTGTTATAGCCCACTGGACAACTGAACTATTTAGCTATGTTGGCGAAACGGATTCTGTTACCCCTCCAAAAGAGCCATCTCACTGTTGAGCCTTAATAAGCTATCTTAACAGCACCTTTTAGGCTTTGAACCTGTTCAGACACATTAAGCCACAGTGGTTAAACATTTTGAGCTAAACGTTATGGCTTAGCATGTCATGTGAACCATTCCTAACCATGGTGGCTACATAACCATGATTTAAACATGCTCACTAACCATTTTGTGCAAAAGGGTTAGCAGCCTAACCATGGCTTAGCATGTTGTCTGAGCAGGTTCTTCCTCTTCTCTTTGTTGCTATCCACTAACACATTTATTAGGAAGTTTATACTTACTCCTGGGAAAACAAGCATAGGATCAGGTAGTGATAGCTCACATCAACCCTACATGGTTATGTTAGTGCCTAAAGCCACTTAGTGAGCAGATATTTGAACAAATAAACTCTCAATAATTTTTCCTTCAGATCAGATTTTCCTAAACTCTACCCCAACTAATTCCTCACAAACAGGAACAGATGCTGTACACCAGTCCTCCTGTGCCTCCAGCTCCTTGCTTCTTCAATGATTCAGCTAGGGCATCTTAGAGGGGGAGGGAAAGAGGCCAGAGAGATTCTCCAGTCCCCTCCCTACCCACGGAACACCTTTTCCTTCTCTCCAAGGCAGCCGGTACGGTTCTCTCTGTGTTTGTATTGAGAGGCAGGAAATGGAAGGGGAGTGTGGTTTCCTGGGTCTCAACACAACTTCCAACCTTGGATCCAGGAATTCAAAGTATTCCATAGCACCCCCCAGGCACTATCTAGATTGCTCCCAAAATGTATTATGTATACCTTGGTTTGCTCATAAAATTATCATGATTGGTATATTAAATTTAAAAGTACAGTTTATACAGAAAATTACAAATTTACTGAGCGTACTTTTAAATATTTAGGTTTAATGACAATTCATGAGCAAACCAAGTTATATATAATATGCTTCATATTCCTAAATTAACCAAGTAACTTTAGATTTGTAAAGAGTGCTAAAAAAAATAAGCACTGCATATTTCAGCCCCCTCCCGAATTTCCACTTTTTCTAGAAAAAAGCCAGTTTCCCCACTATGGCTTCAAAATTTTGGAAATGTTACATCTGCCCTCCACATGTGATAATACCATTCTCTAGATACAGGTACTAAAATCTGAGTGTATATTCTTGAAATCAAATGTGGCCTACAATAAGAAATACTTCCACAATCTCCACCCCACAAGCTGCGTTATTGGGATGGTGAGGAATTGGCAAAGCTCCACAGTTTCCTTTTGCTTCCCACACAGCATTTGAGAAGGGGACTATTAACAGCATATTGCTACAGTCTTCCAATTGTGGAGCTGCCTTCAGAAGTAGTGTTTTGGTCAACAAGTTAAAATGTTGAAGAAAACAAGTTAAAACCAGAGAAGATGAAGCATCGACTGATAAATTTAGTGAAAACTGGACATTTTTTGCCTATGCATTTATAATTCAAATATTGTACAATATTGCTTCTGTACTGGACCTTCAATAATTATGAATTGTTTATTCTGTAAATGTTATATAAAAATCTGCAACATATTTTTGCCAATCCTTATTATCCTGGCGAGCATAGAATGCTGAATTTTACTAACACTGAGACCAAGAATATGCATTAAAAAAAACTGCCTTGCAACACAATAGCAAACATTTCACATATCTGAGGACAAAACTTAAAAACAAGAAATTCAATTCAAATCACCTCTTTAGGCATAACTCAAGGGACTTTGTACACCAGACCTTATTCTCCACCATACAGAGTGCAGTTCTTCCTTCAATATGAGAGACCACTTCTAAAGCATCCCTGAGTTTTAGGTGTGGCAAACGGAGTTTGGGTGCTTCCAAAATGGGAGTGTTGCTTTAAAGCTAGAGATCTCTTAAGAGACTGGAAGCAAGCCATGGGCTCCTCCCTGTCCAGCCCCCAATTTTTCCCTCTTAACTCTCCTAACCATGGTTAAGGTATCAGCACTGGATTCCTTATACCCAGGATTTGCTCATTAGCTTCAAACCCTGGTCTGTGTTAGCCAATAGCCAGTTGAACTGAAACGGAAAAAATGTTCTAGAAAATGGGTGGGGGGAGAAAGGAAAATTCCATGGCTTGCATCTGATCTCAAACTACATTTACAAGAGCCTCAGTATTCCATCAGGAGCGGTCCAAGGAAGTATGTGGAAGATATGCTGCACACACAACTCACCCTTCAGCCTTTTGGATCAAAGCAGTTTTTTAGATGCACACTGCAGGAGTCTCCAATTTTAAAATGTGATTGGAAAGATATATTTAAAGCAAGTACACCTTATTTTTAAATGCTGCAGTTCCAATTTCTTTTCTGAATATAGGATTTCTAGAAACAGATTTGAATTTCAATTTTACTCTATTGATCTAAGGAATAAGAACAGTTAAAAGGAAGATCTCACCACAAGCACCAAGCTCAGTCTTTTCATGTTCTTATGTACAGATATTCCTAACCGTTTGGCCCAACTGTACAATACAACCACACCGAAAACATTATGACTAACCATCAATTACAGTGCAACATTTATGTTAAAAGACTTTTTTCGGAACTATAAACACACCAGTAACATAAACATTCAAAATATTTCATTTTATATTGTTAGAAATGCCCATTCAGTCGATGAAAAGGACAACACAATCTGGAAGGTTGAAAGCCAGTTTCTTTATTGCAAAGACTAGCTTTTTGCAAAAAGGGTGTGGCTATGAAAGCTTGGCACACACCGAGCATCAAAATCATTACAGTATTTATTACCTGTCCCGGCCGGTGAAGTCCCTCCCCGGCCTCTCCAATTGGCCAACCTATCCGATTCGCCTGATTATAATACTAAAATCCCCGCCTTTGTTTATTCCCCCTCTTCCCCATACACTTGCACCCACACACTTATTTATTAAAGCCAGCTGTTTCCATATAGTTGCAATCAATCTTAGCAAAGCTTGACCCCACTGTCATGATCTAGTGGTTAAGTCTATTTTCTACTTGCGTTCCATGCTATCACGAGTACACTTCCGACCACACAGCCACCTGTTTTCTACTTGCTTTAGCTAGGTTCCTCAAAAACAGCAAATGGACCAACTTTCTCGGTGCTTTCCATGCCCTTCTTCATGCCTCAAAAGGTCACACACCTGACAATCTTGTTCTATTGTCTGTCCCTATCTTTAGAAATGCTTTCTGCTTCTTTTCTTGATTAATATGTACCTAGCATCTTATATGTGCTTCTTAGATTAAATAATTGCTTTAGCTATTGATTATTGGATTAAATATGTGCCTAGCCTTTTATATGTGCTTACTGGATTATATAATTGCTTAGCCCTGTATGTTGCCTGGTGAAAAAGCAACATTTCCCACAATATCAGTCTATAGAAATCCTTAGAACAGTTCTGCTTGCACTCCAGTTAGCAAAAATAAGTTAGCAAAATCATCTCAATTGGTTGCCTGCAGACTGGACAGGGCTTGTTCCGCTTCTTTAGTTTTTTTGCACATGTGAAACATGACATGAGGTGTCCTGTCCTTCCATGTACTATGCAACCATTATTAGGCCAAGTTTGGCATATGACACAGGGCTCGACACTGGAGAGATGTACATTGGATTCTGGGCTCTCTTCTTTGTCTTCAGATTCTTCCTTCTCAGATTCTCTATATTCTTCTTGGCTGCTGCAAAACAAACTGCTAGATGTAGATGGCTGAGAATATACCTCACTTTCCTGAGATCCAGAGCTTTGTTCTGTGTCCTCTGCTTCTTTGTCTTCATTTAATTTCCCTTTCTTACAGTCAGGAACGTCAAAGCCCTCCTCAGGATCAAGTGGTGTAGCATTTTCAAGTTTGCTCTTTTTAGACTTCTCAGTCTTCTCATCAGGGAGCCAGTCCTCCCGAAGAGCCCAGCATCTGGGGCAATGGCGTGGAAGAGGTGGGTTCATTTCGTTGCAGTTTCAGCATTTCCAATAATCCTTTAGTGAATTAGATGTGAAACAATTACCATTCATGAAACAATTTAAAGAGAAAGCAAAGATAAATCATTATGTGTTTTGCACAGAAGGCAGGTATAGAAGGTGGTAAGAAAGCCATTACTGCACCCACATCATTAGGGTTGGGGTGAGAGGAAGCGGAAAGGATGCCCAAGGTTGCTAGGACAGACTGCAATATTCTCAGCCATCATGCAAGTACCTGCTGGCCATGGGGACTTCGCAGGCCAGCACATACCTGCATGAAAATGGCTGAGAATACTGCAGGTATTGTGTCTCCCCTCCCATTCTCTTCCATGAGTGACTGAAGTCTTGCATATAAAAACATACTTGGATAGCAGGTGACTGGAGTTGCTGCCAAATGCCCAGGCCCTGAAACTAGTTGAGGTGAACAGGTTTTGGCAGGAAAAATGCAGTCTGGTGGAAGATGTGAAGAGGAACTGCCTATCAGGCATGAATAAGCTGGCTGGAGGGTTTTGATGGACAAGATTTTTTTTAAATTACCCTTTATGATTCTTCCAGAGTTGAACCCTAGAACTGAAAACAGATTCCATGGCTGGTCTCTGGGTAATGGTGTTGAGTACCAATGTGCATAGGGGAAAGGATTTAGAGATGATGGGAGAAAAAGTGGCTTCACTGTGCAGATTTTAAGCAGGCAAAGACATCTGACAGGATTTCAAACCAGGAGGGATGTTTATTCAATGTCAAGTCTAATGTATGCTACAGTCAAACATACTTAATCTCATTTGTTCTGCACATTCCAGGCTCATTTCTCAATTTTGATAGATGGCTTTTTTGAGAAAAGGATAGTTGCTTCTGCTACTGCCCTGCGCATTACATGAATGCAATGGCACTGGTGGTATTATTGTGGGAATGATTGTCATTTCTCATTTAACGGGCTAACAACCAGCTTTGTAACAGATTGATTGGAAGATGGGGGTGCTTCTATCCCCTCCCCTTGCTGTGTGTACTTTTTTAAATCCTGCTCATGCTATAAATGTTAACAAAGTTATCAGCTATAGGGTAGCTGTATTTGTTTCCAACTTTAGTGTCATATTGAATTGAAAGTTTTAGTGTTAAACTGGCTTTTTGTGGGGGAAAAGTACATGAATGCAATTCAGTCCCAGGCAATGACTGTTCAGTGTGACTCTCCAACCTACTGAAATAACACCCCTGAATTCGAGAAAAGTTAATAGCCTATCCCTACAACCCAATAACCATTTTCCTACTATGTTCAATGCTTTTTAACCTGTCACTTTTGATTCTTTTATACCATAGTCCACCCACTAGAGAATGCATTACAATTGAAAGTTGCAATTTGTTCCAAGCCAAGAATTTACTTACAGCTAGTGAAATTTCAGGATCATCGTCAAATGAATCCATATCACTGTCTTCACTCTGATATATAGTTACTTGATATATCTGATGGAAGAAAATGTTTAGCTTCTAATTAATTTAAAATTGATACAAAATGCAAGTTCTAACAACTCTAGAAGCAAAGTGCACTTGTGTAAACATTTTAGTTCTCTTCAATGATAATTGGATAATGCAACACAGCTGGCTCCTACATTCTGCAAGACTTCTATATGGCCCATTCTACCCTTACAATCATTTGACTCATGAATGGCCTCATTATGGATGTTCCTAATTAGATGTTTTGTTGAACTGAAGTCTCAACCAAAAGTACCAACAACACTGCCTGTACCTGTAAAAAAACATATGGTAGAGATGGTTTTGATTTACCCTGATTCGAAATTATAAAACTATTAAAAAAAAAAAAAGACAACTGACAGTAAACACAAGAGGGGGCAGTAGAAGGACTGCAGAAATAGCAGCTACAGAAGACAGTCAGAAAGCTGAATACGGCATTCAAGTCAGTCTTTACGACTTTTCTGTGTTTGATCCTTTCTAAGATAAACTGTGTGTTTTTTGAGTCCCAGTACTGGGAAAAGGGCAGGATACAAATAAATATAATAATAAAAAATAATAATAATAATATCCAAAACTCTCTTAGGAAGGTATGGAGAGAGGTCACAGGCCAATGGTAGAGAGCACTGCATTGAAAGAGTGCTAGGATCAATCTCTGGTTTCTCCAGTTATAAGGGTATCATGGGAAAGACCTCTTGAATTTCAGAAGTTGCTACCAGTCAAATTGGTTAGCTGAACAATCGGACTCATTTATAAGTCAGCTTTGTATGTCCACAGATGAAATTCTAAACAATTTAGCACATTCCCACTAATTCTGTTTTAAATATACATACCTCATCATCCTCATCTGTAAGCTCTAGTCCTTCTTCATTAGGACCGTAGTCTTCTGAATACATAGATTCAACTTCGAACTCAACACTGAATTGATCTGAAACCGAATCATCATCTAACCAGTCTGAGTTTTCACTTAACAAACTGGCTTTACGATCCTAAAAGAGGTAAAGATGCAATACCCTTTCAATTTGTTTGTGACACTGCTATACTAAATTACTGTTCAATAAGGGCTTTGAAGTTCATAAAGAGATTGCATTAATGTATTCTACAGAAACAATTAATGCACAGAAATGAAACAAAAGTTGCTTGAAGTAACAGAAATATGCCTGGGGAGTATTTTGCAGCAGTAAAATTCTGTGAAACTAGTTTCATTTTCCAACCAAAGCTTTTTATATGTTGGGATACATATTTCTGCATATTAGTTCACATATGAACAGATTATAAATTGTAAATATGTGTATTGCCGCAAGTAAAAAGCTTTGCTGCAGTAGCAATGTCTTGCAACATAGGAAAACCTTGCTAAGGGAGTGGAGGAGCTGGAAGTATGCCTGCCCTTCCACTGAAGTGATGAAATGTGTAACTCTCCAAAGGAAGATACTTCAAAAGAAATAGGAACAGGGTAACCACCGTTCTTAAAATAATGAGGGCAGAGTGGTAGAGAAAGGTACAGCCTTTTGTTCCCTACCTCAAAAAAGGCTAATCACATGGTAGAAAGGGCAAGAACTTACTCTTTACATTAAAAAAAGAAAGAAAAGAAATCCTTTACAAACAGTTCCAAAATTGCATGGCCATGGAGCAGTGAGCAGGCCAAGGGAGACAGGAACTCGGTTTAAGCATCAGTTATGTTATGCCATGAGCTAACAGGTGGCCATAATAGCCTTAATGGTGATTCTGCCACATAACTAGGTGAAGATCATCCACAGGAAAACAAGTTCAAACTTTAACAGCTAATCATATGCACCTCAAGATGACTATATCCTTTTTGATGCTATATACTTACTCAGCATTTTTTAAAAAATCTTTTTAAACTGTCATAACAAACATCAAAGTGAAAAGATTCAAAGACTGTGACCCAAACAACACTGATATGAATTCTAATTGTTCTGAGTACGTGCCTACGGTATCTTCTAGACCAACTTCCCCAACCTGGTGCTCTGCAGATATATTGGCTTACAAGTCCCAGCATGCCTCATTTAGCCATTGTAGTCCAACACATCTGGAAGGCACCAGGTTGGGGAAGCCTTGTTTAATGAAACAGCTCGTCACACGAAAAACCTGTTCATGGACTTTATTATTTCAGAACAAATGTAAGAACTTGGATTGATGAATGTTCTCTGGTTATTATTGTTTTTGGAGGGGGTGAAAGAAAAATCTAAACAAAGAAAACTAGCAAGTCGCAGAGAAAACTAGGCTGGATCCCTTTTCTTGGACATGCCATGTTTTGTCTACACAGGAGCATTCTGTCATGCTACACCCCACCCATCACCTGCAGTGGTATTTGACACAAAATGAACTTTTCATTTAGGGACCCTCTAAGACATGAGAGAGTTATAGAATTTTCCCCTTATGATATCGCTACTTACTGGACTTAATGGAGAGCCTGTGGAAGTGCTGCTGTTGCAACACAAACCGCTTACAACACACCATGAAAGGCTTTCATCAAACGTAAGGGAAATGCTATCAGATTTATGCCATTTCCTCTGTCTTTCATCATTCACGTCTTCTGAAGCATTTTCTTATGCAAGATATAACACATGCACAGAAAACTGCTTGTAAAGTTTTTGCAAATTCTGGTTTTGTCTTGGGGCTTCTTGAGGATTTCTGCGATCCCTAACCTTAAAAAAACACATGCCTCAAGGCTTTTTTCATTTGCTATGACATTAGATTCTCATCCTTCCACATTAGACAGATGGGAAATCACCAGGTAGTTTCTAAAACGTAACTGCAAAGTGTAAGACTCACAAAGGAGTGAGTGGCAACCAAAGGAAACAAATTCAGCTGATTAACAGTGCAATCCTATACTGGATTATTTAGAGGTAAATCTCAGAGTTCAATGGGACATACTCCTATGTGATTGGGCATAAAATTGCAGTCTTAGATGTCTAGGAAATCTTCCTTTTAAGAGTTAGAAAACACATTATTTCAAAACAATTCAAGACTGTAAGAAGCCAGAGAGTTCCCAATCAAGCTTGCAATAGACAAGACGTACTACACCAGTGATAACTTTATAGCAGTCACAGGCTCAATTCGAACGACACAATAAACAACTGGTGTTGTGTCATTGTGTCATCCGAATGCTGCCATAGTCAACTCAGCGCTGATCCTAATCCACACCAAAGTTGATTATTTATTACCATGTTGTGTGGCGAGTACCCCCCAGTTGAACAACTGTAAAGTTGATTATTACCCCACCATTGACTATCGTGTCGTCCGATACGAGTTTGTCCACGGGCAAGTCCGGGCTTAACTCCTCCACTAACTGCGGCCTAACATGTCCGAACATGACCAACAGCAACTGACGCTGAGTCAACAGCGGGGCTTGGTGATGGGAGGGACGAGGACAACGACGAGCCACCGCCCAGCCCTTCCATGGTCTTCGGTGGCACAGTGCCCTTTGCCCTGCCTAACACTCCCCTGGTTTGTACGGCAGCAGGTTCCCGAGAAGCCAGGAAAAGATCCTGACCCACTCCGGAGGCACATTATGACTTGGTCCCTCAAATTCCCTCCCAGCCCCATTTCGAGAACAGACTGGTTGGCCTCAGGTGCGCCATACCAAGGCCTCTCGCTCTGGCGGCGACAGGATCCACTTCCTGGCCTCTTGGGCACCCCCAAGCCATGCCTGCCGGGGTAGCCGTTTCTGTGCCCAGCTTCTCTGCAGCTGCGCGTGAGCAACTCTCTCATGAGCTTTCTAATGGTCTTTTAAGTGCTTTGGAGTGTGAGGTGGGGGTCGTTTTTGTTGGTAGGTCTCGAGGGATGTTTTTATTATGTACATTCTTCTTTTTGTTGTCTTTATTTTGTTAAATTCTTTGAAATAAAATAAAATTTTATCACTAGACAAATGATTGCACTAGCAGTAAAATCCTATGCATGTTTACTCAAAAGTAAGCCCCACTTTGTCCCATGGGGCTTACTTCTTAATAAGCACGTTCTGCTTGCCATCTCAAAGGGATTAGTATAATTATATTATTAAGGTATATATTTAATGAGCGGAATGCATGTTGAGGGAGGGGTTGTATATTGTAGGGACTATGCACTGATTGGCATTGTCCATTCTCCTCCCCACCCCCCTTCCTGGTTGTAAGTATTGGAAATAGACCTGTCACGATAAGGCAACCTTCCCCAACCTGGTACCCTCCAAAGGTTTGGACTTCAGCTCCCATCAGTCCCAGCCAGCCTCTTCACTGGTCAGGAATGATGGGAATTATAGTCTAAAACATCTAGAGTTCATCAGGTTGTGGAAGCCTGTGGTAAGAGATGCTGACTGTGCATTGCTTCTGCTGCAAGGATGCCACACTTAATTTTTTCCTAGCATGAGTGAAATACTTGCTATTTGCTAAATGGGAAAAAGTTAAGGAAAGTATTCACAGACAGCATATTGGATGTCTCTTGTCCACTGTCAGCAAACTCATGAGTGGAGGTGCCCAATCTGGTGTGGGTGGAGTAAGGTTTACTTTTTAGGGGAAAGCATTTTCCATTGATTTTTGGGTGGATTGTGAAAATAGAGGAGGGGAGGGGAATCTCTTCCTGCCACCCCATCAAACCAGCTGGATTAATCTTGAGTTTCTATTGTGCTTCTGCTCAAGCAGGCCCTGTACAAACTGCAAAGTTTATATAAATGACTAAGATAGTTTGGTCATTAAATTGTGATAGATTTTGCAGAGCATTTATTTTAAGTATACAACCTTACATCAGTTGATCAAAAAGTGATGGCCACCAATTCAGATGGCCTTAAAAGGGGAATAGATAATTTCATGGAGGTTAAGACTATATCAATGACTGCTAGTTATGATGGCTATATAAAGTATGCTGCTGAATGCCAGCTGCTGGGGAGCAACACCATGAGAGATCTCTTGCTCTCATGCCTTGTTGTGGGCTTCCTATGAGCATCTGGTTGGCCATGTGGAAAACAGGATATTAGATTAGATGAGACTTTGGCCTTATGAGGCTGATCTTTGCCTAGGGCCGAGGCTTGCCCTCTGCCAAAGAGCAACAATTGTAAGGAAACAATGATAAGCATTTCAGTGAGGAATTTATAGAGTCACTCTTGAATGGATTGTCCACACATTCATTGAACTCAAAATTTAAAAGTGCACAAAATACATAGCATTTATATAAATGGTTGGAATGCTTTTTTTTAATGCCCATTTGTCCAGAATTTGAATGGGGGGGAATACTCCCTGACCTATCCTTCTGAACAAGATCCTTCAGAATAACCTTTGGTTCGCTCCTACGAAAACATTCCCGTTTAATACATTACAAGTTTAAAATGATGTTGTTCCATAAATTTACTTAATTGGACTTCAGTGTTCTAAGTATGAGAAGCAAGACGGCATCATGAGCAATTGCAGACAACAGCTCACTTCAACAGATTCACGAAGTGGATTATTTACCATGGATTATTAGAAGGACTATTGACCAGTCAAATTTTATTTGATTAAACAGTATGTTTAAACAAACGCACATATTATCAACATTTCAATATTGGCGTCATATCAAATATTGCCAGAAGAAAGAGGATTTGCAGTTTAAGAAACACAAATTACCATTCAATTGTTAGAAGGTAAACTTTAATATTTTATTTAGTTCCATATCATATTAACATTTTAGAATCAAAATAGTCTTAAAAAATAAACAACTGTGCCCCTAACCTTCAATTAAAATGCACCCATTCTAATCAGTCAACTAAAGCTCTACTTAATTAAGCAAGCAAGGCTGTAAGCTTTAATTAGTTTAACTGGTAGATTAATAATTAATGCTTGCAGCCCTCATTAGCTTTATTAAGGATTAATGCTATACACAGTTCATTTGGAGTAAGACCCATTGAATTCAATGGGACCTGATTTTGAGTAGACATGTATAGACTTGCACTATAATTGTGCTACAATCAAACAGTAACAGGTAGTATACTTCAAACAGTAAAGGCTGCTGATGTTCATCAATAGCTGATCCCCAAGGAAAGAATTCTCAAAACAGGCTGTATTTAAATTCACTTAAAAATGAATACTGTATGTATAAGCATTATAGCAGCCATTCTATCAAAGACAGGATATCATATGTATAAAGGGGAGGTGGGTAGCAAAGTCATTAATAACTTGTACTTGTAGCTGCTTGGGCAGTTTTTAAAAACCTTGTTATGACTAATTTGCCGTGAAAACTCTGAAATCAGGTGGTGATGACTGCATACTTCTGTTTTTCATTGCTTAACTGGCAAATGTCCTGCTGTTACCAACACATTGTTAGCTTGGGTGGTTAGGAAAAATTTATTCTTCAAAGAATAAATACTTTATGCAGGTAATCTACCAATGGGCCAAATATATGTTTGTGATTTTTATAGCCTAATGTCTGTGGGCTATAAACATTTATTGCCCATCTCACATTCAGGATAAGGTTCATTCTTGCTTTTAAATCATTACATGCACTTTGGCTTCTCCCATCTTTCTCCCCTGATCTCTCATTATGCCTTATCTCTTTCTCCCTAGTCTTATTCTGTTTTACTTGCTAAGTCTGCTTCCTTTGGAGCCAGGAACAAAGAAGATCATGCCTAGAATGGAGAAAAGCATAATTCCATTAAATGGAAATGTTTTAATATCAGCTTCATCCCGTTAATAGTAAACCTAGGAAACTATCAGCTTCGGCTGATACGCCAGGTGCGCCCCTTCCTAGAGTTGGAAGACCTAAAGACGGTAGTGCACGCACTGGTAACTTCGAGGCTCGACTTCTGCAATGCGCTGTACATAGGGCTACCTTTGTGCCTAGTCCGGAAACTTCAACTTGTTCAAAATATGGCAGCCAGGTTGGTCACCGGTACACCTAGGGGTGACCACATTACACCAGTTTTAAAATCACTTCACTGGCTGCCGGTCAGTTTCCGGGCGAAGTATAAAGTGTTGGTTATTACCTTTAAAGCCCTACATGGTTTGGGCCCAGGCTACCTACGGGATCGCCTTCTCCCGTACAATCCGCCCCGCACTCTTAGGTCCTCTGGGAAGAACGTACTCAAGCCAGCCAGAACTAGGCTGGTGAGTGTTACCCAGAGGACCTTCTCTTCTATGGCTCCCAGACTATGGAATGGTCTGCCGGAGGAGGTTAGACAAACTGACAGTCTTCACGAATTCAAGAGAGTCGTGAAGACTGTTCTTTTCTGGCAGGCTTATCCGGATGAATTTTAAATGTTTTAATGATGTGTTTCTCTTGTTTTAATTTTTTAACTTTGTCATGCTTGTATGTGTATTGTGTTCAACGCCTCGATCCGTAGGGAGAGGCGGGTTATAAATAATAATAATAATTATTATTATTATTATTATTATTATTATTATCTGCATCCACTTTGACATTTCAAATAATCAGTTAGCTGTGTGAAACCATAGAGTCCCTCCCCCCCCCCCTTTAGACCAGAAACTGTACATTTAAATTGATGTTGAAAGTTCCCTTTCAGGTAGAGTAGGGGTGGACAACTTGTAGCCCTTTGGACATTTTGGCCTACAACTCCTCTATAACTCCATTGGTAGTGTCTGTGACTAATTAAAGGGATTGATTTTTATGGGCTTCCTTATTTCATTGGTGGTTGACAACAGTAATCCCAACTGGCTGATGGATGTTTTAGTCCTTAACTAACATTATGGGAAACCCAGAGGAAGGCAAGTGCTTTTTCCCTAGGGACCTTCTCATGCCCTCCATAATAAATTGTTCTTGCTGACAGCACAATCTATACTAGCCCTTCTCAGGTCATATCTCATAGGTCTCAATAAAGGTCAACAAACCCCTTCCCCTTCCTCAACACAAAACTAGAGCCATTTGGACATGATTGAAGGGTTCCTATGTTAACACTGTGGCTTTCGGCCACATCAGGGTGTTTTAAAAATGTAATCGTAGACACACATAGACCTTACCACAGTGCATGGAGTGGTACTTTATTGTTTACTGCTAATTGCCATGCATTCTGGAGTGGGGGGGTATTTGTCAGAATTGTGTAGGTGAGGGAGAGGTCAAACAATAGGAATTGGGCTCTCTCATACCTACAATTGTGGCTACCAGCCACATTTTTAATAACATGCAGTTACACCCCAAGACCCATCTCAGGCAGACAAATGGACATCCTGTCACTAACCTAATGCCTCTTACTCTCTAGGACATTAATTTCCCAGTGTGTGCACAAGGTTTGGTCTTGGTGGTGAAAAAAAGTGTACTGCAATAAATAATGTGACTGTTAACCCAAAGCAACCATCCAGAAAAGGACCACATATGCGGCTTTGGATCTCTATGCAATTTGCTAGGGAGAATATTACTGCCTTTGGAAATTGAGTCTTCCTGGACCACTCTTTTCAGGCTGAGCAGGGCAGTGTGTTAAGTTCCCCATCTAAATTTACTCTCTAGGGCAGAGGTGGGCAACTTGTGGCCTAAAAATGCCATTGGTCCCAGCCAGTATAGCCAGTAATGAGGAATCATGGGTGATGTAGGCCAAAACATCTGGAGGACCACAAGTTGCCCACTCCTGCTCTGGGGCTCTCTGTCCCATATGGTTTCAGAACCTGGATGAACAAGCTGTATTTATTAGCATACCTTTAAATTTCTGCTTATTTTTGCAAAGAGAAAATGGGATTTCCCCAGTCTTAACTGATGTTAAGCAGCCTTTAGGATTTTTCTCAGGTTGGAAATACTAGTTAAATTGTGAAACCAGATCTTAAAGGAAGATTCTGAAGACAGGGCAGTAAGTTATATTGCTTCTGGGATACGAGGCAAGAGGTTACAGCTTGTGAAAGAAGTCAAAAGGCCTCAAAAAAGTGCTGCCCTAGCTAGGTCATCTACCAACGTAAACTGCATTTCAGAAATTCTCAAGAAGTCTTAGGTTCCAGTAAACTAGCTTAGACTGCAATCCTGTATCCACTTACCTGGGAGTAAGCCCCACTGAACTTAATGGGACTTACTTCTGACTACACATGTATAGGATTGCACAATCAATTGCCTTGTTAGTGGCATCTTCTGAAAACAAATGTTTAAATCTGCCTTCCCCAAATGAGTGCCCTCTAGAACTGTTAGACTAGAAATCCTATCATGCTGGGAATTGTAGTCCAATACATTTGCAGAGCGCCAGGTTGGGGAAGGCTGTCTTTATATAGGGCAATGAATTCAGAAAGAAAAAAAGCACTAGCTACCTAATCTCACTTCCGCATTAGTTGTGCTGAAAACCCGGACAAAAGTTATAGCCACCTTAAATTCTATCTACATAATATTTAATGGAATTGCAATTTCTAACTGCAATAGTTGTTTAAGAATCCTGTTAAAGCTGTATCAGTGATTACTATTTTGCCACTGATTCAAATCAGTTTGTTTTTCATTGTTTCCAGTGGGAGTTCCTTAGGTTGCGGAGTGGGTAATCACATATGTCAATAGATTATAGCCAAATAATCTCTGTCAATAAAGGCAGCTCTACAAAAGCAATCATCTTCAGACTACTGTCTGGGCAAGTTCCATAGCCAGTGGGGAAAAAACCACATTTATAACTGCATGAATTAGCTCAGTGACTAATTGTACTGATTCACTAGCTTATTGCACATACAGGACACATTTCTTCCAATCAAAGACTTTCCAGTTTAATTTGGTGGAGCATTTCTTAAATGGAACTGCCTTTCTCCACTGAAATCAACAGTAGATCTGAGTTGTTCAGGAGCTCCATATAGAGAGAGAGGATACCAGAGCATAATATGTTAGTGAGCATGGCATAGTGTTTGACTAAGGGAGAGGGAGAGAGTTGTGCACTAAGGTACCTTCACCACATTGGGTTCACTTTCCACTTGGGTTGTTCCAGATATGAGAACGCTGACAATCCTTGTAACAAATGTTTCTCAGTCTAGCACACTGCAGCTCCATAGAAAACATAGCAACTCAATGGCCTTGTTTTAGAAGTGTTGCCACAGGAAACTGTACAGTGGTGCATAGTATCTGAACTTAATCAATGCAAACTCTTGCTTCTAAGTAATCCATAAGCGAAAGCATAAAGCTGTGCAGGTAAAGGAATAGTAATGAAGAGTACACATAATCTTTACTAATATGTCAGAATAATTGACAGCTGTAGATCAGAAAAGCTTAATTCACATATGGACAATCTGCAATTCTTGGCTGTTCTCTATGTATTTGACTACGAGGAATCCTAGCCCATTTTCCCTACCCTAAAGATGATCAGCCATCAGCTGCATGTTGGGGAACAGAGAGCAGCAGAAAAGCAGCATTCCTAATTAGGATGTGGAGAGGCTCTAATGTCAGCTCCCCACTTCAGTTTTTAACCATCCTGAACAGGATGACTGTGGGGAGATTAAAGTATTGTCCCTTGCTTTGCTCCTGATCAGATCACTGTGTGTGAAGTTAAAGCCTCTCTCTCCTCCCTTTGATCCTTCTCAAGGAGCTCCATCACACCAGTGTTTTATCACACTTTCATCCTGCCTTGTTTACCGTTTTGCCCCGCAATCCTCACACATCGTTGCCACCCCGCGCAGCTCCATGCCCGTTTGAGGAGCTGTAATTGCTCGCCACACCAGCTGTGGCCCTCAGGGTTGTCTCAGGACCATGGGGAAAGTCTCTGGTTGACCCAGGTATCCTGTGTGTCATTTGGATGCACAGGGATGACCTAGAGCTGACTCAGGAGTAAGTGCCTGGTGTAGACATGGCCACTGTTGATACAATATCCCAAGTGATGTAACCTCTGGGCTGCCATAATAAAAGCTATGGTGAGAAACATTGGTTACCCAAGAGGGATATGACAAGTAGTTACAATTGAACTTGAAAGTCTCTTCTCTATCCCAGCCATGAGAATTATGGAGAAGCAATCTGCATCTAGAATCGCCCTCCTTCCACAAAACCCAGTAATGAAATAACAGTGGCCCCGTTCAGACCACACTCAGAGCTTTGTGGTTAGCTTAACCATGTTCAGCTGTGGTTAACGCTAACCACATGTGGAATGCTTGCAGACAACACTCAACCCTTTTGTGGTTAAGTTTTCCTTAATCACATGCTAACCACAAAGTGGTTAGTGGAGCACCTGATTCCTCCAAGTGATCCACCCCATATCCCAGCAACCCTAGCACTAGGAGTCCTGGCAGTTACGGCTGTCATTTTAGTGCAGGCACCAATGAAATCAGCAATTACATGCATCACCTCATTTAGTGAGTGGTTCCTTTGCTTTCTGCATTGCCATGCCTGCTATACCTCTACAGTCATCACAGGAGAGGTAGAAGCTTTCTGACATGGATGTGCTAGCCATCAGGCGTGCCACCACAGTAATCAGGACCTGAGGGGTGTAATGGCGCTTCAACGAGGTAGGAGAAACAGATGCTTCATATGGGGAAATTGCAAGCGGGTTTTTAAAAAGCTCTACTGTAAGCACACTTCGCTAAGAGCAAAAATCGCTCCAAAAAACTAATGCGAAACACGAAATGGCAGCCACAGTGAGTGTTATCAGTCGGCAGTCCAGAGCAGCCATAGAGCCCATTGGCTAGAGCGGTCCCGCCTAGTTAGGCTACTCTATACTGGAAGCTCTATGCCTTAACCCCTTAACCATGGTCCCTTAACCACAGACTCGTGTCAGATGACACTTTTAGCCAGGGTTAGTGTTGCTAACGATGTTGCACAACATGGTTAGTGAGCCTAACCACAATGTGGTTCACACAGCAGATGGTTAGGGAAAACGGGTGTTCAAACAACACCCTTAACCATGCTGCCCTAACCACACTAACCACAAAAGGGTTAACGGCATGATTAGCAGTGTTGGCTGAATGGCACCAGTGACTACCGAGGCCAGCTATCTGAATAGCGTGGACAAATACGAAAGGTGTGATGGTTCTATTGTTAGAATGTGATAAATAGCTCACACATTAGGCACCATGCTAACAGTTTTAAATGTCACAATGTCTCAGGGAGTTTAGTGGTGTTTGAGGCCATGAGAAGTTAAATTATGGTAGTGGATATGTGCAATGCACCTTAAGTGTATGTTTTACTTCATATATTGGAAACATTTGCACTGGCTAGCAAGACAGTAAGGAATGTAGGTTGTCTGTTCTTCTTATGAAAGAGGCTTGTTTATGTTGAAGACAGAGGTTTGATTCAACTGGAGTAGGTAGTGCTTCTGTACTACTTATGGTAACTGCGACGTAATTCCTATATCAGGCACGTTACATAAACTCTTCTCAGGCTAAGCGCCACCACTTGAAAAACCTGAGGGAGAGTTAAATAAAACCTTCCCCCTAGCTATGAGGGGAAAAGGTTTAATTCAGGATCTTCTTGTAAAATAAACTAAATTGTGGGTATAATCTGGTGTGTGTGTGTTGAATAACGGTAGGGCAGGTAAATAAGGCTAAACTGACATGTGGTATTTGGTAGTTAACAAAATAATACGTTTATTTTAGTTAACAAAGTTTTAATTCAGAATATAATATCTTCAAATTTGCCTACACTAAACTCTCTGCACTAATTCTAAGTCTCTAGAAAACTAAACTCTTCTCACTCTACAAACACCAACCAACTTCCAAACTCCTAACACCCCCTCCCTACTCTTATTACATCATAAACTACACTCAGTTCAACATTCTATACTTACCAGATATACTAAATTAGACATATACAAGATAAACACTTGTGGGGTAACGCTACAGTAACTCTATTACTAAAGCAAAGAGCAGAACAGAACTGAAGTGCATGGTTCTTTTCATAAAGGCTGGGAAGGCAGATGTTAATTTTAGGGATGTGCACTGACCCCCCGGATCGGATCGGATAGCGGATCGGAATCGGACCTGGGGGGTCGGATCGGATCGGATCGGATCGTGTGTCGGATCGGATCGGATCCGATTCCGATCCGCGGATCGGATTTTCCGATCCGGATCGGACGCCATTTTGAATGCTTTTTCCTATAGCAAATTATTGTTTTATAAAAACGCCTATAACTTTTTCATTTTTAAAGACAGAAGGATGAAACTTGGGCACATTGTACACTGGTTAGGGATAGGTATCTGTGAGAAATTTCAGAAAGATTGGTGCATGCAGTTTGTGGCAATTAATTTTTTAATAAATAACATGGAATGCCTATAACTCGGTCATTTTTAAAGTTACACACATGAAACTTTGCCACATTGTAGGTGGTACCTTGGGACCCACGTGTGTGAAATCCCAGAACCGTGGGTGCTTGCCTGGTGTGGCAATGAATTTTTGAAAAATGGGTAGTAGTGGGGTAAATGCAGTTATGCCTCCCATGTTTTTATTTTTAAAGATACAAACAGGACACTTCGGCACATTACAGGGAACACTTCCCTTGATATGTGTGTAAAATTTCAGACAGCTAGCTCCAGGCATGTGTTGGCAATGAATTGTTGAAAATTGGGTAGCAGTGGGGTAAAATACAGTTTTGCCTCCCATTTTTTTATTTTCAAAGATACAAACGGGAAACTTTGGCACATTGCAGGGAACACTGCACTTCAAATGTGTGTGAAATTTCCGGAAGCTAGGTGCAACATTTTAGTGGGAAACGAACGTTTATTCATGGCATTTCACATGGGATTTATGGGTTGGTTTTAAGAGCTACAAAGCTCTAACTCGCTCACATGGCACAGGACCTATGCCCGCTCAAACGCTGAAAATTTCACAAACTTTGGTGCAATGCTTTAGTGGGAAAACAAAGGTTTATTCATGGCATTTCACATGGGATTTATGGGTTGGTTTTAAGAGCTACAAAGCTCTAACTCGCTCACATGGCACAGGACCTATGCCCGCTCAAACGCTGAAAATTTCACAAACTTTGGTGCAATGCTTTAGTGGGAAAACAAAGGTTTATTCATGGCATTTCACATGGGATTTATGGGTTGGTTTTAAGAGCTACAAAGCTCTAACTCGCTCACATGGCACAGGACCTATGCCCGCTCAAACGCTGAAAATTTCACAAACTTTGGTGCAATGCTTTAGTGGGAAAACAAAGGTTTATTCATGGCATTTCACATGGGATTTATGGGTTGGTTTTAAGAGCTACAAAGCTCTAACTCGCTCACATGGCACAGGACCTATGCCCGCTCAAACGCTGAAAATTTCACAAACTTTGGTGCAATGCTTTAGTGGGAAAACAAAGGTTAAACTTTATTATTTTAAACCTTCAGGAAGGGGACATTGCCTGCCTGGTGTGGATTGGTAATGAGGGAAGAAAGTTTCACTTATTCATTTGTAAAATGTAAAGTGATTGTAAATTGCTTTAGGGACCCATACATTTACATGACAAGACAGGTGTTGGTTGCAGGAATGCTACCAAATGCACTAGTAGCTAATCCCAGGTAATAGCTATTCAGATCCTAGCTAATAGCTATTATTCAGATCCTAGCCTGGGAAGGGATCTTGCAGGATAAGTGATTGTTCTTTTCTTGTGTAGCATGTAATTCTAAACCAGAAGGCTGCTTTGATGTAGAGCCAATCCACATGGTCTCTTGCAGCACCTAGTATTATTTATTTCTCCTTCCACAGCAGAATCTGGAAGGCGGGCAGGCAGGCTGGCATTTAATGGGCAAAGTCCAACAGCGGCGTTGGGGACTGGGTGACATTCTCCTTGAGGGCGAATGCCAAGTCCCATGGCTTGTGCGAGGAGGGCGGCTTGCTCTCTTTGCAGGAAGGATCTGGAAGGCGGAAGGCGGCATCAGCAGCGGGCGGGCAGGCTGGCATTTAATGGGCAAAGTCCAACAGCGGCGTTGGGGACTGGGTGACATTCTCCTTGAGGGCGAATGCCAAGTCCCATGGCTTGTGCAAGGAGGGCGGCTTGCTCTCTTTGCAGGAAGGATCTGGAAGGCGCCAGGCGGCATCAGCAGCGGGCGGGCAGGCTGGCATCCAGGGCAAAGTCCAACAGCGGCGTTGGGGACTGGGTGACATTCTCCTTGAGGGCGAATGCCAAGTCCCATGGCTTGTGCAAGGAGGGCGGCTTGCTCTCTTTGCAGGAAGGATCTGGAAGGCGGCAGGCGGCATCAGCAGCGGGCGGGCAGGCTGGCATTTAATGGGCAAAGTCCAACAGCGGCGTTGGGGACTGGGTGACATTCTCCTTGAGGGCGAATGCCAAGTCCCATGGCTTGTGCGAGGAGGGCGGCTTGCTCTCTTTGCAGGAAGGATCTGGAAGGCGGCAGGCGGCATCAGCAGCGGGCGGGCAGGCTGGCATGTAATGGGCAAAGTCCAACAGCGGCGTTGGGGACTGGGTGACATTCTCCTTGAGGGCGAATGCCAAGTCCCATGGCTTGTGCGAGGAGGGCGGCTTGCTCTCTTTGCAGGAAGGATCTGGAAGGCGGCAGGCGGCATCAGCAGCGGGTGGGCAGGCTGGCATGTAATGGGCAAAGTCTCTCCTTTCCCGGGCACTGTGGCAGTGAGAGTTCCATAGGCTGCAAAAGAAGAAGGGGGGGAAAAAAGAATGAATATTAGTTGACCACTTCAACACAACTAGCTCCCTTCCACCCAGGATTGCCCTTCCTGAGTGCCCACGCCCCAGCAGGCACACGGGGCTGCCTGCTCACTCGGAAGTTAGCAGGCAGACAGCCAACCTTCAGTTAGGTGGAAGGTGCCCCCCCCCATTCACAGAACACTTACCGTAGTCCTCCTGAGGGCGTTGTTGATAAGATGCCACTTCCAGGCGGGCAGTGACGGGCAGGTGGGCAGTCTGCATTACCGTCTCTCCTGGGCACTGTGGCAAAGAGTTCCATAGGCTGCAAAAGAAGAAGGGGGGGGGAAGAATATGAGAAAAATGATACTTTTCCACCACTGGCTCCCTCCCACCCAAGACTGGCATGTGCCCGGTCCTGAGTGCCCACGCCCCAGCAGGCACACGGGGCTGCCTGCTTGCTTACTCGTGGGTAAGCTCTCTGACAGGCTCTTACCAGAGTCGTGCGGGCGACGTGAATCGATGGGCCACCTCCATGCGGCCGTGGCTGGGGCAGATGGGCAGTCTGGATTCACGGGTGCGCTTTGCGCAGTGGCGAAGAGTTCCATAGGCTGCAAAAGAAGGAGGGGGGGGAAAGAATGAATATTAGTTGACCACTTTAACACAACCAGCTCCCTTCCACCCAGGATTGCCCTTCCTGAGTGCCCACGCCAAAGCAGGCACACGGGGCTGCCTGCTCACTCGGAAGTTAGCAGGCAGACAGCCACCCTTTAGTTAGGTGGAAGGTGCCCCCCCATTCACAGAACACTTACCGTAGTCCTCCTGAGGGCGTTGTTGATAAGATGCCACTTCCAGGCGGGCAGTGACGGGCAGGTGGGCAGTCTGCATTACCGTCTCTCCTGGGCACTGTGGCAAAGAGTTCCATAGGCTGCAAAAGAAGAAGGGGGGGGGGGAAGAATATGAGAAAAATGATACTTTTCCACCACTGGCTCCCTCCCACCCAAGACTGGCATGTGCCCGGTCCTGAGTGCCCACGCCCCAGCAGGCACACGGGGCTGCCTGCTTGCTTACTCGTGGGTAAGCTCTCTGACAGGCTCTTACCAGAGTCGTGCGGGCGACGTGAATCGATGGGCCACCTCCATGCGGCCGTGGCTGGGGCAGATGGGCAGTCTGGATTCACGGGTGCGCTTTGCGCAGTGGCGAAGAGTTCCATAGGCTGCAAAAGAAGGAGGGGGGGGAAGAATGAATATTAGTTGACCACTTTAACACAACCAGCTCCCTTCCACCCAGGATTGCCCTTCCTGAGTGCCCACGCCAAAGCAGGCACACGGGGCTGCCTGCTCACTCGGAAGTTAGCAGGCAGACAGCCACCCTTTAGTTAGGTGGAAGGTGCCCCCCCATTCACAGAACACTTACCGTAGTCCTCCTGAGGGCGTTGTTGATAAGATGCCACTTCCAGGCGGGCAGTGACGGGCAGGTGGGCAGTCTGCATTACCGTCTCTCCTGGGCACTGTGGCAAAGAGTTCCATAGGCTGCAAAAGAAGAAGGGGGGGGGGGGAAGAATATGAGAAAAATGATACTTTTCCACCACTGGCTCCCTCCCACCCAAGACTGGCATGTGCCCGGTCCTGAGTGCCCACGCCCCAGCAGGCACACGGGGCTGCCTGCTTGCTTACTCGTGGGTAAGCTCTCTGACAGGCTCTTACCAGAGTCGTGCGGGCGACGTGAATCGATGGGCCACCTCCATGCGGCCGTGGCTGGGGCAGATGGGCAGTCTGGATTCACGGGTGCGCTTTGCGCAGTGGCGAAGAGTTCCATAGGCTGCAAAAGAAGGAGGGGGGGGGGAAAGAATGAATATTAGTTGACCACTTTAACACAACCAGCTCCCTTCCACCCAGGATTGCCCTTCCTGAGTGCCCACGCCCCAGCAGGCACACGGGGCTGCCTGCTCACTCGGAAGTTAGCAGGCAGACAGCCAACCTTCAGTTAGGTGGAAGGTGCCCCCCCCCATTCACAGAACACTTACCATAGTCCTGAGGGCGTTGAGGACTCGGTGAGATTCTCCTGGAGGACCCCTAGTCCCATGGCTTGTGCAAGGAAGGCGGCTGGCCCGCCTCGCAGGAACGATCTGGAAGGCGGCAGGTGGCATCAGCAGCGGGCGGGCAGGCTGGCATGTAATGGGCAAAGTCTCTCCTTTCCCGGGCACTGTGGCAGTGAGAGTTCCATAGGCTGCAAAAGAAGAGGAGGGGGATAATGAATATTACATGAATACTTTTATACTGCAAAAGAAGAAAGGAAAATAAATAAAGATTTGTATTAAATAATTAATACATGCAAGTCGTAGTAGTCTCCCACCGGCACACTTCTCTTGTTTGTGATGCAATCCTCTTTCTCCTGCTGCACCCCTCCCTTTCTAAATCACTCTTCTGAGCCCATTGTTAGAGGGATTGGCTATCCTTTTGTGTCTGGCAGGACACAGCTTACCGGATCATTAGAGAATCACCATTTCTTTTGTCCTTGGGTTATTCATTCACTCCTAATAG
The DNA here is from genome assembly GCA_029215795.1 of Anniella stebbinsi. Taxonomy (NCBI): domain Eukaryota; kingdom Metazoa; phylum Chordata; class Lepidosauria; order Squamata; family Anniellidae; genus Anniella; species Anniella stebbinsi. The sequence continues at coordinate 57,740,124 of JARDYH010000003.1, forward strand.
CACCCTACGTTAGGCTGACCAGATCAAATCCAGGTCAGGGTTCCTAACTTCAGCAGTTGTAGAGAAAAGGGAATTTCTGCCAGTGTCATTTGTATGGAATTAGTTCCTGCTGAGATTCCCTCTTCATCACAACAGTTAAAGGTGCAGGGGCCCTGCCTTCTTTTCTATATGGCCACTCTGCCTGCACTCTTACCTGAGTCGTAGGGGTGACGTGAATCGAGGGGCCACCTCCATGTGGCCGTGGCTGGGGCAGATGGGCAGTCTGGAATCACGGGTGCGCTTTGCGCAGTGGCGAAGAGTTCCATAGGCTGCAAAAGAAGGAGGGGGGGGAAAAGAATTAACATGAGATAAATCATACTTTTCCACCATTGGCTCCCTCTCACCCAGGACTGGCATCTGCCCGGTCCTGAGTGCCCACGCCCCAGTAGGCACACGGGGCTGCCTGCTTGCTTACTCGGAAGTAAGATCTCAGACTGCCCCACTTCTGGACACTCTCAGGTGTCCCTGCGTTGACTGCACACACTTACCTTATTCGTGCGGCCGCTGTGGATCGGAGGACTCCAGTGGCACATAGGCTCCTCCAGGCAAAGTCACATTGGCATAGGCTCCTCCAGGCAAAGTCACATTGGCATAGGCTCCTCCAGGCAAAGTCACATTGGCATAGGCTCCTCCAGGCAAAGTCACAGTGGCACATAGGCTCCTCCAGGCAAAGTCACATTGGCATAGGCTCCTCCAGGCAAAGTCACAGTGGCACATAGGCTCCTCCAGGCAAAGTCACAGTGGCATAGGCTCCTCCAGGCAAAGTCACGTTGGCATAGGCTCCTCCAGGCAAAGTCACAGTGGCACATAGGCTCCTCCAGGCAAAGTCACATTGGCATAGGCTCCTCCAGGCAAAGTCACAGTGGCACATAGGCTCCTCCAGGCAAAGTCACAGTGGCATAGGCTCCTCCAGGCAAAGTCACGTTGGCATAGGCTCCTCCAGGCAAAGTCACAGTGGCACATAGGCTCCTCCAGGCAAAGTCACATTGGCATAGGCTCCTCCAGGCAAAGTCCCAGTGGCACAGGCTCCTCCAGGCAAAGTCACAGTTTGGCACAGCTCCCTCCAGGCAAAGTCCCAGTGGCACAGGCTCCTCCAGGCAAAGTCACAGTTTGGCACAGCTCCCTCCAGGCAAAGTCCCAGTGGCACAGGCTCCTCCAGGCAAAGTCACAGTGGCACATAGGCTCCTCCAGGCAAAGTCACATTGCCATAGGCTCCTCCAGGCAAAGTCCCAGTGGCACAGGCTCCTCCAGGCAAAGTCACAGTTTGGCACAGCTCCCTCCAGGCAAAGTCCCAGTGGCACAGGCTCCTCCAGGCAAAGTCACAGTTTGGCACAGCTCCCTCCAGGCAAAGTCCCAGTGGCACAGGCTCCTCCAGGCAAAGTCACATTGGCACAGGCTCCTCCAGGCAAAGTCACAGTTTGGCACAGCTCCCTCCAGGCAAAGTCCCAGTGGCAGAGGCAAAGTCCCAGTGGCAGAGGCAAAGTCCCACTGGCAGAGGCAAAGTCACAGCTGCATGGGCCCCTCCAGGCAAAGTCCCAGTGGCAGAGGCAAAGTCCCAGTGGCAGAGGCAAAATCCCACTGGCAGAGGCAAAGTCACAGCTGCATGGGCACCTCCAGGCAGGCAGGCGGGCAGAGGCAGAGGCAGAGGCGGGCATGATGCCAGGCGCTTGCACATTGCACAAGTAAGCAATAGAACCGTGAGACCAGCCCACGCATTCCGGCTACTTCACAATGGCGGCAACCTAGCAGGCGGGCAGGCAGGCAGGCAGGCAGGGGCAGAGGCAGAGGCGGGCATGATGCCAGGCGCTTGCGCATTGCACAAGTAAGCAATAGAACCGTGAGACCAGCCCACGCATTCCGGCTACTTCACAATGGCGGCAACCTAGCAGGCGGGCAGGCAGGCAGGCAGGCAGAGGCAGAGGCAGAGGCGGGCATGATGCCAGGCGCTTGCGCATTGCACAAGTAAGCAATAGAACCGTGAGACCAGCCCACGCATTCCGGCTACTTCACAATGGCGGCAACCTAGCAGGCGGGCAGGCAGGCAGGCAGGCAGGGGCAGAGGCAGAGGCGGGCATGATGCCAGGCGCTTGCACATTGCACAAGTAAGCAATAGAACCGTGAGACCAGCCCACGCATTCCGGCTACTTCACAATGGCGGCAACCTAGCAGGCGGGCAGGCAGGCAGGCAGGCAGGGGCAGAGGCAGAGGCGGGCATGATGCCAGGCGCTTGCGCATTGCACAAGTAAGCAATAGAACCGTGAGACCAGCCCACGCATTCCGGCTACTTCACAATGGCGGCAACCTAGCAGGCGGGCAGGCAGGCAGGCAGGCAGGGGCAGAGGCAGAGGCGGGCATGATGCCAGGCGCTTGCGCATTGCACAAGTAAGCAATAGAACCGTGAGACCAGCCCACGCATTCCGGCTACTTCACAATGGCGGCAACCTAGCAGGCGGGCAGGCAGGCAGGCAGGCAGGGGCAGAGGCAGAGGCGGGCATGATGCCAGGCGCTTGCGCATTGCACAAGTAAGCAATAGAACCGTGAGACCAGCCCACGCATTCCGGCTACTTCACAATGGCGGCAACCTAGCAGGCGGGCAGGCAGGCAGGCAGGCAGAGGCAGAGGCAGAGGCGGGCATGATGCCAGGCGCTTGCGCATTGCACAAGTAAGCAATAGAACCGTGAGACCAGCCCACGCATTCCGGCTACTTCACAATGGCGGCAACCTAGCAGGCGGGCAGGCAGGCAGGCAGGCAGAGGCAGAGGCAGAGGCGGGCATGATGCCAGGCGCTTGCGCATTGCACAAGTAAGCAATAGAACCGTGAGACCAGCCCACGCATTCCGGCTACTTCACAATGGCGGCAACCTAGCAGGCGGGCAGGCAGGCAGGCAGGCAGAGGCAGAGGCAGAGGCGGGCATGATGCCAGGCGCTTGCGCATTGCACAAGTAAGCAATAGAACCGTGAGACCAGCCCACGCATTCCGGCTACTTCACAATGGCGGCAACCTAGCAGGCGGGCAGGCAGGCAGGCAGGCAGAGGCAGAGGCAGAGGCGGGCATGATGCCAGGCGCTTGCGCATTGCACAAGTAAGCAATAGAACCGTGAGACCAGCCCACGCATTCCGGCTACTTCACAATGGCGGCAACCTAGCAGGCGGGCAGGCAGGCAGGCAGGCAGAGGCAGAGGCAGAGGCGGGCATGATGCCAGGCGCTTGCGCATTGCACAAGTAAGCAATAGAACCGTGAGACCAGCCCACGCATTCCGGCTACTTCACAATGGCGGCAACCTAGCAGGCGGGCAGGCAGGCAGGCAGGCAGAGGCAGAGGCGGGCATGATGCCAGGCGCTTGCGCATTGCACAAGTAAGCAATAGAACCGTGAGACCAGCCCACGCATTCCGGCTCTTTCACAATGGCGGCAACCTAGCAGGCGGGCAGGCAGGCAGGCAGGCAGAGGCAGAGGCAGAGGCAGAGGCGGGCATGATGCCAGGCGCTTGCGCATTGCACAAGTAAGCAATAGAACCGTGAGACCAGCCCACGCATTCCGGCTACTTCACAATGGCGGCAACCTAGCAGGCGGGCAGGCAGGCAGGCAGGCAGAGGCAGAGGCAGAGGCGGGCATGATGCCAGGCGCTTGCGCATTGCACAAGTAAGCAATAGAACCGTGAGACCAGCCCACGCATTCCGGCTACTTCACAATGGCGGCAACCTAGCAGGTGGGCAGGCGGGCAGGCAGTTTTTTAAATCATATAGCCAAAATAAACACAACACACAGTGACAGCCCTGCAAGGCTGCCACATAAGTCCATAAGACACAGTCAGAAACAGTGTGGGATGCTGCTTGTCATCCACTCAATGTAGGAGCCTGGAAGAGGAATCCTATCGCGTCCTTCGTTCATAGTCAGAGAGGTGCATGCGTTCCTTGGCGATAAAATTAAGCCTTCTTCTTATCCAAAGTTCTCATGAGCCTCTGACGTGGTCTTACAAGAAGAAACGCCCATGGAAGTGTGGGACCTTACAGAAGGCCTGGAGGGAGCCATCGGAGTCCAATTTCAGAGGCACACGTGCAAGCACATTGGTTCAAGTCAAACAACATAGAATGTGTGAGATGCTTGTGCATCCCCTCAATGTAAGAGGCTAGGAGAAGAAACTAGATCCCTTCGGGATCCATCGTTCAGAGTTGAGTTACTGAGCTGTAAACAACACAGCCAGTAAATTAAAGTAAAGAAAATTAATTAACCGAAAATAAGAATTAAAAAATCAAGGGCCTGCTGGTGCCTGCCCAAAGGTGTGGGATGGATGGGGGGTGCCTGCCAATTACTCCCCCGCGGGCATGAGGGTGGGGTATCCCAGCAGGGGCAGATTGACCTTGAGGAAGACCAGCTGCTCCACAATCTCAGCGTCCAAGCGAGAGCGGTGGGGTGTGACCACGTCGCCCGCCATGGAAAACACCCGCTCGCTTGGAACGCTGGACGGTGGGCAGCTGATTCTGTCCATGGCCACCCGCGCCAGATCAGGCCACATCTGGCGCCGAGATGACCAGTAGGCCAGGGGTTCGATGGAGCCGTCCTCCATCTGCTCCGCCAGGTAACGCTGCACTGCTGCTGCAGCGTCATCCTGGCGGCGGCTGGGTTGAGTGCCTCTATGCCCAACCGCAGCCTGCAAAGCCTTGTCCCAAAACCCCTGGCCTGTCCCCCTGCTGGGTGTGGTGGTGCTGGTGCCGCCGCTGCTGGTGGTGCTCAGCGGACTTAGCGCCTGGGCTTCGGTGGGCTCCTCCTCTGCCTGCCCAATCCTGGCATCCCGGGCCGCCCGAACGTCCGTCACCAGCATTTCCACCCAACCTGCCCGGGAAGTCTGCCCACATAACCCATCCTTGATGCGCGGGTCGCACATGGTGGCCAACATGTACTGCCTCTCGTTGTAGAGAGGCTGGACCCGGCGGGATAGGCTTTCCCTCAGCCTCGTCACCACTTCCCGCACCTCTGGCAGGAAGCGCCTGCCGGTGACGGCATCCCCGGCCTCCAGAAACTCGCCCATCTGATTCTGGAGATGCCTGGCCACAGGGAGCACCTGGCTGAGAAGGGCAGTGCTGCTGCTCAGGGTCTCGGTGGCCTCAAGGAACGGCTTGAGGACCACCAGAAGCTGGGACATGGCCTCCCACTGCTGCCTGGACAGTGGGGCCTGGATGCCAATGTCCCCGACCCTGAACATCTCGTGGACAACACGCTGTTGCTCCACCATACGCTCGAGCATGTGGTAGGTGGAGTTCCAACGTGTTGCCACGTCCTGCACTAGCCGGTGCTGCGGAAGTCCCAGCTCCTGCTGCTTCTCCCGCAGCAACCGACTGCCCTTCACGCTGTGGTGGAAATGCCCAGCCACCTTCCTGCAGCTCTCTAGGAGATTACGGATTTGGGGAGGGAGAGGGGCCTTGCTGCCTCCAAGGCCATCCCTGACGACCAGGTTGAAGACGTGCGCGATGCAGCGGATGCCCTCAAATCCGCCATCGCGCACCGCCTTCAGCATATTGGCTCCCCCGTCCGTGACCATGTAACCGCGGGTGTGCTGGTGCCCGCCCAGCCACCCTGCCACCATGCGGTTCATGGCCTCCGTAATCTCCTCCGCCGTGTGGGACTGGTCCATGACTGCGGTATGAAGGAGGGCCCAGCGGCAGCCCTCCTTCCCAGTCCCAGAAGTCCTGGGTGCTTCCTGCCCTGAGGCTCCCCACCAGTGAGCCGTCAGGGACAGGTAAGCGTGCACTCCTCCTTCGCTGGACCAGATGTCCGAAGTGAAGTGCACCTTCTGTGCCTCTGCCTGGCACAGACGACCCAGAACTAACTCCCTGCATGCCTGGTACAGGGAGGGCACCACACGCCTGCTCAGGGTGGTGCGACACGGCGGCTTGTAGTATGGAACCACAAGAGCCATCAGCCTCTTGAAGCCTGCGTTCTCGACGAGGCTGAATGGCTGGTCATCCAACGCCACCATCTCACCGATGCAATTGGTGATCTGGTTGGGCGCTGGAAAACGCCACCTTGTGGCTCCATACTTCACCCACCCCATCTCTTCCATGGTGGCCTGGCGAAGCCTCTTGGGGATGGGAGGTCGAGAGCTGGCAGAAGTTGCAGGAGCCTTCTGCTTGCCCTTGCCGCTAGCACCAGTCTGCTGCGAGGTGCCCGCCTCGGTCCCAAGCAAAACAGACTGGTGGTGCCTCTGCATGTGGCGGGTGAGGTTCGTGGTGGTGAAGTGGCCTGGCATTTTTCCCCTGCTCACTGACATCTTGCAGTGGCGACAGACAGCAAAGCGGGAATCCACTGCCACCTCAAAGTGGTCCCACACCTTGCTTGCCTGTCGCTTCTGGGGTGACACAGACGGCCTGCCGGCGCCTTCGCTCTGTGGTGTCACCTCAGGAGCAAGGGAATGAGTGGAAGAGAGGACGGATTGTGGAGAGTAAGTCTCTGGCGCTGCCTGCTCTTCCTCTTGCCCCACATCAGAGTCCTCCTTCTCACTCTGAACCTCGCTGACTTCCACAAGATCTGGGAAAAGATCAGTCAGCGGGTTCACAGGCTCACCCACCAAAGAAGGAGCTGGATATAGTGCTCCTTCTTCATGCCCACTGCTGCTCCCAGCACCTGCCTCATGTTGCTGAAAGAGTGCCCTGCAGGCACTACTTTGAGTTGCCTCTGCCTGCTTCTGCTGCCCCAGTGGAGAACGCCTCAGTTTAACTGGGGGTGTGGAAGTAGGCTGCCTGCTGCTGGTCCCAGCAGCAGCAGCAGCAGCGCCATGCCCAGAGCGGCCTCTCCCAAATGCTGCCTTGGGAGCACCCCCCCTTTGAGTGCCACGCTTCATTTTATTTTTATTATTATTTATTTTTGTGTGTGTGCTTTGCTGACTTTTTTTGTGTTTGTAGCAGCAGGCTACACAGCCCAGCAACACACACTCACTCACAAGCGCGCGCACACACACACACACACACACAGAGAAAGAGAGAGAGAGAGAGAGAGGATAGAAATATTTTTTTATTATTTTTGGGGGGTTTTTTCAGAAAGCGAAAGTAGAACAAACACACTCACTGCAAAGACAAACTGAACTCACAGACAAACAAACGTGCTATCTAAGAAAGGAAAGGCAAGAGAGAAAGGAAAGCCAAGAGAGAGAACAAGAAAAGCTGAAGTAAAAGATCAGAAACTCCTCAAAACCACCTCCAAATGCAATCAAATCAATTCAATCAATACAGTCTCTCCAACACAGCTCCAAAACACTCCCTAATCTCCTCCACGTTCAACCCACAAAGAGCCAGAAGGGCAGGGCTGAGAGAATATATACTGGTGCCCTCCTCCAGCATTGCGATTGGAGGCTGAAGAAAGTCTTCACAGGATTGGGTGATTCAGTCATGTATTCTAAAGCACAATTGGTGGATCAAGCTGTCAAACACACACACACAAACACAGCCTCCCCCTCCCTTTCCTGAAGGTTTAAAATAATAAAGTTTAACCTTTGTTTTCCCACTAAAGCATTGCACCAAAGTTTGTGAAATTTTCAGCATTTGAGCGGGCATAGGTCCTGTGCCATGTGAGCGAGTTAGAGCTTTGTAGCTCTTAAAACCAACCCATAAATCCCATGTGAAATGCCATGAATAAACCTTTGTTTTCCCACTAAAGCATTGCACCAAAGTTTGTGAAATTTTCAGCGTTTGAGCGGGCATAGGTCCTGTGCCATGTGAGCGAGTTAGAGCTTTGTAGCTCTTAAAACCAACCCATAAATCCCATGTGAAATGCCATGAATAAACCTTTGTTTTCCCACTAAAGCATTGCACCAAAGTTTGTGAAATTTTCAGCGTTTGAGCGGGCATAGGTCCTATGCCATGTGAGCGAGTTAGAGCTTTGTAGCTCTTAAAACCAACCCATAAATCCCATGTGAAATGCCATGAATAAACGTTCGTTTCCCACTAAAATGTTGCACCTAGCTTCCGGAAATTTCACACACATTTGAAGTGCAGTGTTCCCTGCAATGTGCCAAAGTTTCCCGTTTGTATCTTTGAAAATAAAAAAATGGGAGGCAAAACTGTATTTTACCCCACTGCTACCCAATTTTCAACAATTCATTGCCAACACATGCCTGGAGCTAGCTGTCTGAAATTTTACACACATATCAAGGGAAGTGTTCCCTGTAATGTGCCGAAGTGTCCTGTTTGTATCTTTAAAAATAAAAACATGGGAGGCATAACTGCATTTACCCCACTACTACCCATTTTTCAAAAATTCATTGCCACACCAGGCAAGCACCCACGGTTCTGGGATTTCACACACGTGGGTCCCAAGGTACCACCTACAATGTGGCAAAGTTTCATGTGTGTAACTTTAAAAATGACCGAGTTATAGGCATTCCATGTTATTTATTAAAAAATTAATTGCCACAAACTGCATGCACCAATCTTTCTGAAATTTCTCACAGATACCTATCCCTAACCAGTGTACAATGTGCCCAAGTTTCATCCTTCTGTCGTTAAAAATGAAAAAGTTATAGGCGTTTTTGTAAAACAACAATACTTTGCTATGGGAAAAACGCATTTAAAATGGCGTCCGATCCGCCGATCCGATCCGATCCGGATCGGACCTCGCCGGATCGGATCGGATCGGATGGTGTGTCGGATCGGATCGGATCGGATTTTCCGATTTTTGGGGCGGATCGGATTTGGATCGTGGATCGGATCCGATGCACACCCCTAGTTAATTTCACCCTTTTTAAGTCGATGCAATCGTAATTAGAAATTGCTAGTGATATTCTCTCAGTAAAGAATTAAGGCTTTTATTCAGATTCCTCTACATCATTCTAGTAACTGGTCTCCTCTTGTTATTTCTCCTTCCTGGGCCTTTCCAGACTATCATTTTATTATGCACTCTAGTTTATATATATATAAAAATTATGGGAAGGCGATTTTCCTGGTCCTCACGCATTATGTAGAAATATGGTATCATGCTATTGGTAATGGGTTACCACTAGTATAGTAGTGAGAAATCAATTGTTAACTGCATAAGAGTTTCATTACCTCACAAAATGATATATTTTTTAAAGTATGGAAGAAACAGGCCTAAATTATGTCAAATACATAGATATATAGGTGGTCAGGCATAGGATTATGGAAGTGCATGTAGCCTTGGTCTTGCTTTGGAGGTGGACTAACCATTAACAATACTGTTCTCTTAAATGAAAGGAGCAACACCATCAGACCCCTTAGAAGCTCTTAAGCAACTGAGATATTTTCCAACCTGCCAGCAGGACAAATTATACCACCCCAGAAATACCACAAGCAAGTCTAATATTAAGAACTATTTTATTCATAAGCAAAACCAAAAGTCTTTCCATAATAAAAAAATCATTCTGTTACTACAGGATGTGAATATTTGGGTGACATATTATTAAATAACCTTGTGTATTTCATTTACATTCTCGCCACTGAGAAGACCAACCCTAGTGCAGACTGCTATTTATACCATTCTAGTTGAATCCTGTACATTCTTATTGTACACTGTATTTACATTAATGTTACAACTGCAAACCATGTTACAGTTGAACGATATAGAGAGATTCACCATTCTGTCCTGTGTTTGAAATCATTTCGGTGGGGAGGGAAGAATATGCTGAACTGTAACGGTTAGTATATTTGTCTTTTTTGTTACCCTTTCAAACACAGGACTGGCTTGCAGGAACATTATAGCTCTTTAGGCCACACTGTGGATTGAAGCTATTTTGTGTCTTTATGCAAGCATCTGAATTAGTCTTTTGTTTTTAACTAAACAGATCCTTGTGATGTATTTACATTTCAGAAAAGCTTGTGCACAGCACAAAATTAGTGCAAATTGCTTTATCAGTGCACATTGGAACAATATGCACTTGAAGATCATGCTGTCCTGAACCTATTTGTCTGCAGCCTATTTTTAATGCAAATCACAGATAGCTAACAATGTATTTAAAGCATTCTTCAGTTTGCATAAGATACAGCTGGTCATGAGATAAATATTGTCATAATACTGACAAAAATCCACAAAAATAGTATAGAAGTGGGCTGTTGACTTGGCCTTGAACACAATTCAAATGTTTGAGAATTGAATAAATCAGTAAACTAAAACATTGCACAAGTCACATTTGTGAGATTCATTTTTCTAAACTGTTCTGGTCAAATCACTGAACACATTTGGGATCTGAAGTCTGGATCATAGTTGTTGTTAAGAGACAACTTACTGGAAGAGTTATAGGAGTTGCTGAATTCAGTTATTTGTTCTTGCTCATTACATTTTTCTAAAACCTTATGGACAAAATTAAACATACAATATAGGCAGTACATTAAGTTCTGCTCTTGAACATACAAGTTGTTTAAAACACAGACAAAGCAAACAAACAGCATTTTAATGTCATTGTTCTTCTAAGTTTGAGTGTCAAATGAACTTTGCAGCTTCTGAGGCAGAAGAGTTACATACTTTTCAAAGCCAATTTCTCTTTGAAAGCACCATGTTCTAGCTTCATACAGCTAGAATGTACGGTTGCAATCTTGTTAGAACTAGCATCTACTTGTAAGTGGAACAAAGGCACACAGCTCCTCCTCAGCTCTTGCAATTTCCCCCCTGTATAAAGTTGCAAGTTGTCAGGATAACAAAGAAAAATAGGCTGCAAAGCCTTTTTGAGACATAAATGGGAAAAAATCCTTATTTTTTCAGAATTAACAGTGCTTTTAAATAAATGGACAACTCTGCTGATATTTCTAAATATATGAGTTACTGTTATGAAGTTTTATTATACTAGTTCATAGGATTGTGATTTTTTATTGTAGTTGCAGATCTGGACTCCGTATAAAAATGCTTAGCATTTAAAACCAGCCAATGCTCCCCAGCCCGCCATGGCAGCTTTCACATGCCCAGTTTATTACAGGCCTTGCTTTCTTCACTAGAATTGTGGTGAGGCCAACATGCTTTCACAGCTAGCCAAGTCCCACAGCTTCTGTTGGATTTCTAAGGTATGATTATACTAAATAGTTATGAAACACTCATTCCTGAAAAGCAAATAAAGTTTGGTTTAGAAAGCATCTAACTACTCTAGATGTTTTACTTTTCCCTTCCTGAAAAGATTCTCCTGCCACTGTGCTTTCAAATTTCACAGAAACCTGACACCATTTGTCAATTAAGGCAGAAGATGTACTTTTCATAAGCATTCCCATCTTCCTGGTCAGGCCTGCTACATTCCATTCCATCTGCTGGTGCAGATGCCACCCTATGTCAAGAGATCACTCTGTGGGATTACATCCATCATCCCCCCAGCCTTTCATCATTTACAACATATCAATCCCAGCATTAAACATTGTTATGCATTATATGAGCATCACTGTTGACACTAACCAGAAATTACCCTTAACCAGCATTTGAATCCAGGGACTGAAGCAGATTAAAAACCCTGATTATGACTAAATTCTGTTTAGCATTAACTATGGTTAAAACACTGGTCCAGATCTATCTCTCTACCAAGTTTAAAGTTGGATGCATATGGAATTTAAAGTTGATAAGTACATTAATAAAAATGCCAATTGTAAATACAGGATTAGGCAAGTTTAGGTGATAATTCCTAGCAAGTATGTGAGAGTATACATGTATGTCATTGAAACTAATAAGTCATGACAGTGAAACTCTGTTAACATAGCATGCACAGTTCTTTGGACTGCTAAAATTAATTAGGTTGTCAACATTTGTAGTACCTTTGGGTATTATCCAACAATGTCCAGTCCCACCAATTCTGTTATGCAAGGAGCTTCCACATAAGAAAGCTCCACTGACTCTGCCTCCTTACAGAAATGAGGGTTTCTGCTCATTTCAAGGCATACCCCCGAAGCGCTAATTTGCCACTGTGCAAGCGGTGGGGCTGCCTTGAGCGCAATGGAATTGGCAGGGCTGGACCTGCATGGAATGGAAGCAGTGGTGGGTTCTGCGCATGGAGAGTCTGGCTTGGATACTGACCATTGCTTTTTAAAAAAAATCTAAACTATGTAAGGAAAGTACATGGTACTGTCTTTCAATTTTTACAAGTATTTCAATGAAAATGTTTACATAACATTTAAATCACACTAAATCTGCATTAATTTCCCCCCTCAAACATTTCAAGTCAAATACTTATGGTGAAAAAAATTAACATGGGTACCTTTTTTTTAGCAATGTTGTTTACAACATACAAACAAATTTAACATACTAAATTAGATCTCTCTAGGGTATCAGAAAATTTTCCGATACAAATGACCGAATTTGCTTTGAAAACTTTTCAAATTCAAAATTTTCTGGAACGCCCACAATCACTGGGAATTTACACACAAGCTGGGGGGAGCATTCAAACCCAGTTAAGAGATAGGAAATACTACATCTGCACTGGCTGAAAATAGTTGTTTGAGAAACTCCGCTCTCTTGTATAAGCTATTATTAAGCCCTGACGTAGAGCAGAAGAAAAATCATTTCAAAGTACAGGAACCAGCCCTGCACTGAGCTATAAAATATTCTGGAAGGCTAGAAACGTCTTAATAGTGCTGTAATGCCAACATTTTGCTAAACTGTGAATGAAGAAACTTCAGTTTTCTGAAATTAATACATAATCAATAATATATACATGCATGGGTCTGTTAGAAACAAGATCCCGTTCAGAAGTCCATTTTAAAAATCCCTAGAAGAGATGAAAAACTGGCTTCTATCATTTACTGGATTAAGAAGCTACAATGTTCACTTGACTTTACAGTATTAGCAGACAGTCTCTTTTCTAATAGTAACACTTACATGATCAGAAGGGCAGAATGAATTCCTTTGGCAATTAATGTCACATCTGCCTTGATGAGTTCATTTGGTATAAATAGGAGAGTACTCTTAGAATTGTCATTGCAATTATGAACAGTTCTTTAAAAACCGTTTAGATGTAACAGAAACAAATGTGGGCCAAGATTGTAAAAGTTGAGTTCTATGTAGTGCCTAATTTCTTGAGAGGACCAAATTATAGTACCTCATTAACAAGCAGGATGCATTTGTTTCCTAATCTAGCTTCTTTTAAAGTCAGTGCATATTAAAAGGATATCTACCCCAATACTTGATTTATGGACGCTGAACCAATTTGCTCTCGGTCTTGTCTTGTTCACTGAGTTTGAAGTGGGTGTATGCTAAAATGCCGAACAATGTGCATGTAATTCCAAGGCCTTGATTAATTGACAAAGGATCTTTAAATAAGAGGTACCCTCCCATGAGGGTGATGCAGAATTTGAAGTGTCCAAACATATTGTAGCTGCAATGTTCTGTTAAGGAGCATATATTTAACAAAAATGGTTAAACATAAAACATACAGAGTTCATTTAACCCTTATTTATACCATGTAAAATCCTGTGCCAAGTTTGACTGCTTAAATCCTACTGCAGACAATGGGATTTAACTTCATCCAAAACACATAAAAAAATAACACAACTGTATCTGTGAGGGCATTTTACTACCCAAAGCCTGGAGTATTCTGGGGTGGCAAAATGCCCAAAACCAGAACTATGCCTATGGTGTTGGAAGTATGTTTTAAACTCAAAATATTAGAAAAGTATCAAATTGTCAAAGTAAAACTTTAGGTTAAACGTTTTTGGTCTTGTGTGGCATTTGTCTACCCCCACAACAAATCTGCCTCTGGTGGGATAAGTGTTCTCTAAGTGTTCCCCTTAAATAAATACCATGGTTTGTGCCAAGCTGGGATGAAAATGTCATCCCAGTGTGTGGCTGCTGTAAAAAAAGGCAAACTCCTTGTTAGGCTTAATTAGAAAAGGAATTGGGAATAAAATTGCCAGTATCATGCTGCCTTTATACAAATCTATGGTGTGACTACACATGGAATACTGTGTACATTTCTGGTCACCATACTTAAAAAAACCTCTCTGCTGTGGCACCCCGGCTGTGGAATGAGCTCCCAGAGAGGTTCGCCTGGCCATCTACATTATATTCTTTTCGACGCCAGGTAAAGACCTTATTTTCACAATATGTTAACAGTTTATTATCATAGTCTTTTAATTGCATTGTTTTAAATCTGTATTTTAAATTTGTATTGCTGCACAGTTGTTTTTACCCCAGTTGTGTTTTTATATTGTGTTTTTATACTGTTTGGTTGATGGTTTTAAGTTTTTGTGAACCGCTCAGAGAGCTTCGGCTATTGGGTGGTATATAAATGCAATAAATAAATAAATACATTGTAGAGTTGGAAAAAATGCAGAAAATAACAACTAAAACGATCAAATGGCTGGAACATCTCCCCTATGAGGGAAGGTTACCATAGGCTTGCGCAAGGGGTGTGCAGGGGCAGGCAGGCACACCCTAACGTCTCAAGCAAGAATTGCGGAATTGAGGGGGCCTTTGAGTAGGGATCCAGAGGGGGATCTGGACACAGCAGGAACGGTCCTCTGACTGCCCTCTGGCTGCTCCGCCACCACGCCGAAGAACCGCTGCCTCCGAGAGAGCACCATTGCTCCCAGTAGCAGGAGCGAAAAGGAATCGCTTTGCTGGGAGTCTCTGCTGGGAGCCAAGCTTCAAAGAGGCAAGGAGGAGGGCCCCCGAGTATCACCTCATAAGCCCCTCCTCTGGCCAGTGCCACCACAATGCCCCATGAAGGCTAGGGCTGGAGGAGCATCTCCTCATCCCCCCCCCCCCCCGCAACGGCCCTCCTGCAGTCAGGCAAGCCAAACGCGGAGTAGGGCATCAGAGTCTACAGTGTTGTATAAATAAATGCATAAAAATAAATGTCCTTTATGATTGGGCATTCAATAAATGTTTACCTTTTTAGAAAAAATATCCCTGGGTGCACCTCCTAATGAAATGTGTTGCGCACACCTATGAAAGTTACAACAACTGAGATTGTTTAATTTGAAGGGAAAAAAGGCTAAGAGGAGACATGATGGAGATGTACAAAATTATGCATTGTATGGAGAATATGGATAGGGAGAGACATTTTTCTCCTGCTCACGTACTACTAGAACCTGGTGTCATCCCATGAAACTGATTCAGGACAGGTAAGAGGAAGTACCTCTTCCCACAGCACATAGTTAAACTATGGAATTCACTACCACAAGATGTAGTGACGGCCATTTTGGATGGCTTAAAAGGGGGTAGACAAATTCCTGGAGGAGAAAGTTATCAACGGCAACTATTTTTGATAGCTATGTGCTACCTCCAGTAGAAGAGGCAGTAAGCCCATATGCACAAATTGCTGGAGAATATGGGTGGGAAGATGCTGCTGAACTAAACTAGTGTGCTTCTTGTGGATTCTTAGTCAACAGTTGGACACTGTGAACAGAATGCTAGACTAGATGGACCCTTGGTCTGTTCCATCATGGCTCTTGTTATGTACTTCTGACACTCAAGAGTACATAAACCTGCTTCATTAAACCCATTTTCTTTGGAAAATGCCATGGGACATTTTAGCCCCCTGGTATGCTCCGTTTTTAAAAGTCAAGCCGCAGGAGGAATCCTTTCCCCTGGATCTGTGGGAAATGGCTTACTTGGAGGTAGGAAGGTGTTGCCCAGGGGAGGAAAGGGCCCCCCAGTGGGGGGACCCTTGTGGGTGTCCCCAAACCCTGGCACAAAGGGGGATTCTGTTGGGAAGTGGGTCTTTAAGACTCTTCCTCCCACCCATCCTGTTTCTTCTGCATTATGCCCCATTTCTTCTGAGGAAGCTGGGGTGCCAAGCATGGGGACAGGGTGGAAGTGGGTGCGGGTAACCCTTCCCACCCTTCCCCATGCCTGGCACCACAGAAAAAGCAGGGTGCTTCCCCAGCTCCCCATAGGGATCTCTCTGCCTTGCTTTTGACAGTTCTCAAGAGCAGTGTGCAGAGAGAGATCACAAGGGGGAACCAGCACCACGATTCGGTGGGAGGACAGAGGATGTGGGTGTGGAGCTAGTCAATGCACAGTTGTTAATAGTCAACTCACTGTTGATTATTATCATGTCGTGTGGGGAACACGCCCTAGTCAACTGTGAGTTTTAACACACAGTTGACTATTGTGTTGTCCGAACACATCCAAAGACACTTCAATGGTAAAATTAATAGATTCTGGGGATATTTTATGCCTGTCAGGGTTTTTTTCCCAGTATTGGACAAATTAAGCAATCCAATGGCGTACAAGGTTACAACCCATCCTTGCTAGCTACACTGCACTCCATTAAACCAGTTTTTTGGGGGGTTTAGAGAGATTTCAGATATTGTAATACAATATAAGATTTGCATGAGTTATGTAACAATAGTCATTTAGTGTACGGGTGCTTCCAGTTGGAGGGATTCTAGCACTATCACTCCGAAGTCACTGTGCAGTTATTCTGTTTTCCCTTTTTTCTGGAAGGAAAAAAAAGACAAGTGGTGGAAAAAACATAGGAAGATGATACTGTCTGAACCACCCTGTAAAATTCCGTGAATGAAGTAAGATAATTTGCACAATAATAGCTTTATCTGTGAGCACACTACCTTCTCTACAAACTGGAACTTCATTATCATCAGACGACTATTATGGAGTGACAAAGGATATCCAAGCATTTGAACACAGAGAAGTCATTCTAGCAGAATTCAATACAACTGCTTAACTGGTTGGTATTGTTATGGTATAACATTTTCACTATTCTTTCAACCAATTAAAACCGTTTAAATTATTTAGTATGAAATGGAATAGAATTAGGAAATTATGCTTATAGTTATATCCAATAGCTAGTAACCTTGGCCAATTATATTTTAGTATCATTTTTAATTAGTGTAACAAATCATTTGCTATTTTGAAAAACATCATAAAACATCTTGCCCAAATCCAGAAGTATGTGTTGCTTAGGCTGACCATCTGAAAAGGAGGACAGGGCTCATATAACTTTAACAGTTGTAGAGAAAAGGGAATTTCAACCAGTGTCATTTGTATGCAATTAGTTCCTGGTGATATTCCCTCTTCATCACAACAGTTAAAGTTGCAGAGCCCTGCCTTCTTTTGTATATGGTCACTCTAGTATAGTGCCTGCACCTTTAACAGTTGTGATGAAGAGGGAATTTCACCAGGAACTAATTGCATACAAATAACACCTGCTGAAATTCCCTTTTCTCTACAACTGTTAAAGTTATATGAGCCCTGTCCTCCTTTTCAGATGGTCAGCCTAAACAGTGTTGCTACAGTTCCTTAATATTTTTTAATCCACCAACGTAGTTCTATCTTACCTGTTTCTGATAACTAAACTAGTAGTAAAAAATTCTTAACACTATACTGATTAACCCCTTTATAATTTTTTTCACCATGATCCCAACCTTGGAAATTATTAGGTTTTGCTGTTGTTTTAACACTGATCCAATCACACGTGATAACTTTGATTAAATGTACATTTTAAATTTGTGCTCAACACAAACTGGTCAAAACCCAGCACAAAATAAAGCACTCTTGCACCTATTCCAGGCAAGGAACTTTATCTGGTAAACAACTTAGGGAGCAATCCTATAGCCAATAGACAGAGTTTGGGGTCCATAGGGTAATTCAGATTTCTGGACCCAAGGTCAGAGACAGCCCTACAACTGCAGATACAGGAATCTGCATTCTCTACTATCTCCCCCTCACAGTCGGTGCTGAGAAAGCTGTGCAGGTGGGTAGGGAGGGGACTGGGGAAGCCAGAATATAATGTATCCCCAGGCCTCCCCAGCCTTCTTCCCTCCTGCTCTGCAGTGCCCCAGCTAGACAGGTGGAAAAATCCGCCTAGCCAAAATGCAGAGCAGAAGGAGCATGGAGGCAAAGTTTGCCTCCACAGCTCTTCCTGCTCTGCATAGGGGTAAGCCTCCAAGTTAAGAGGCTTATGGACATCGCCATACAATTGTGCCCTTAACTGTGTTGAATTGTGACTTAAATCCCATAAGCTTAGGAGACAAAGCTGAGAAAATCTTGGATGCAAAGATTCCCCTCTGTGTGAGCAGAAGTCACCTGCACATGTGTATGGTGTCACTGATTTATCCCTCCCCCAAGAAGAAACAGGTGAGTGTAAAAAAATAGCATGCAAATAGAACCACGTTCAATCCCCTGCATCACCAGTTAAAGTAGATCTCTGGTAGCTGGATGAGAGAAAAGCCTCTGGCTGAAACATGGGAAAGCTGCTGCCAATCAGAATAGACAATTGCAATAAAACAGTTGTTTTTTCCAGTCCTATATTCAGGGCAACACTAATTATTAACTATTAGCTGCCTTGATTCCTATTTTCTTTACTTTACTAGAGATATCAGTCTGAATACTACAGAAATATTTTATTTTTGACTGAAAGCAAGAGAAATGAGACAGAAAAGGATACGTGACTGGTGAAGTATTCCCAATGATCCAGTAAATAGACAGGTTCACCATAAAGGCTATTATTCCAGAGAGCAGCACCATCAACTGGAATAACAAAACAGAAAACATGAACACTTCAATGCATTTCAAGGTGTTGCAACTTTAAAAATGCTGAACTGCTATAGGACTAAAACAAGCTGGCAATCCAATAAGCAAATATGGATTCTGAAACAACAACCCCTCCAAATTAGTTTCAAAGCGTACTGTAATCCTCTTTAAAGTGGCATAAACAGTTGTGGAAGGCAGCCTGGATTCTCCCAGCCCATTGTAATTAGTCATTTGCTGGACTAATTATTCGCAGTACATCCAATAAGTGTTAGCCTTAGAATCTATTAATTAGGATCATGCAATTCCCCATGTTTCTCCATTTGATACCTGCAAAACCCATTGATTAATAAATTAACATCTGGGTAAACTGATTTAGTTCAGAACATGCCAGCAAATATAACCAGTGCTTCCAAGTTTGGATTTCTTTATTTTCCTACACTTGAAATGGCTGCTCCAGACTTTATATTTGGCTGAGTGCCACTTTCAGTGCCAGAATTGCTACTTCATTTCATTTCAGTAATGCTACTCAAATACACATGCTAAAATTTTAAGTGGATTTGAAAACAAAATGAAAATGAAAAACAATTTTAAAAAAAGGCTTACCACAGCAGAAAGTGTCCAGGGACCAAAAATTCCACCTTCCCCAAATACTGGTTCAAAGAAGGGTACAACACACAACAGCATACCGCAAGACATTGGGGCTTGATAGTACAGCAACTGCATAGAGTTTACCTGTAGCTCATGCTGCTTCGCTCCTACCCACTGAAACCAAGAAGAATACGTTAATCATCTGTGACATCCAGCTCTTAATACAAAAGGAAGTTACACGTAATCTTATGTGCCTTCTATTAAATTACTGTGGTTTTTTTTTTTTTTTTTTTTTTACATAAATGAATCCATATTAATGCTTTATTTCTTTTCTTTTTTTTTTTTTTTAGTATAATTTTTATTCATTTTTCAACAAAACAAACAAACATACACATGATGATATATAAACAAACTAACTCCCTCGACTACCCCCGTGCACCCCCCCCCCGAGACCTACTCCCATTCATTCATCTTCCTTCCAGAATTTTAATGATTCTTTTGAAGGCGAATGTCCCTTTCCCGATCTTAAAACATATTCCAAAAAGGGATTCCATATATCTCCAAAATCACTCTTACTGGACATTCCCCTCATTATTTTCATTTTACATGTCAACATATCATTCAATGCTATATCCCAAATTTCTTTATACCAATCTTCTATTTTATAACTTCGTTGCCCTTTCCAATTTTTAGCAATCATTATTCTGACGGGCGCCAGGAGGTTGTTTACCAATTCTCTATTAATTATATGCTTATTACTGCTATCCCATATTGCTAGTAGAGCTAGCTTCGGGTTTAATTCCAATTTACTTCCAATTATATCACTTATTTCTTTAAAAACCTTTTCCCAGAATTTTTGTATTTGTTCACAGCTCCACCACATATGAAAATAGGTCCCAACCTCCTGACATCCCCTCCAACAATTCTTAGACACTTTTTTATCAATCTGATGAAATCTTACAGGTGTTAGATACCATCTCCAAACTGTCTTATAATAATTCTCCTTAATTCTAATCGACAATAATTTCAACATTCTTACATTCCACATCCTCCCCCAATTATCTTCATTAATTTTTTCCCTAATATCTACTTCCCATACCTCTTTTATAACGTTAAGTGAGTCCTGAAATTCCCCCTCTATTAAAATTTTATATATCTCGCTAGTGAGTCCTTTTTTAGCTCTGGCTTCATCTTTTTTTTCTATTTGTTCAATTAAATCTTCAAATCTGGTATTATTTCTACATTTCTTATTTTTTTTCCTCCATTCCTCTGTCCATTTTACCAGTTGCAGTGACTTAAACCACGCTATCTTCTGTCCTTTAAACAACTCTTTAATGTGCTCACTATCTTTCATCTTTCCCATCCAATTCCTTAGCTTAAGAATATCTTGTTCTTTCAGTCTCACTTCCATCTCTGATTTTAATGCTCTTGGGAAGTTTCCCACTACCACAACTGGGGCTAGCGGAGAATCTTCTGGTATCAACTTCCCCCTATACTTCTTCCATATCGATATTATATTTTCCAATAATGGGTTGTCCAGTACCTTCCATTCTTTCTTCTGCATTTTGGTAAAAAATATATTTCGCAATTTACATTCTATCTCTACTGTTTGCGATTCCAGCCAATCCATATCTTGCTCCCCTAAAATAGCATGAATAACATATCTTAACTGATTAGCAATATAATAATTCTTAATATTAGGAAGTCCTAAACCTCCTTTCTTTTGAGTCTTATACCATAACCCCTTATTTATCCTAGCTCTTTTATCCCCATTACAATATGCATTAATCATATTTTGCCAATTTTTAAGCTCAGCTGCTGAAATTCTAATAGGTAGCATTCTAAACAAAAAATTAACCTTAGGTAATATCTTCATTTTAATAACCGCTATTCTACCAAACCAAGAATGTTTTAATTTTCTATAAATCTGTAATTTCTCCCCTACCTCTTTTCTTAAGCTTACAAAATTAAGTTCCTCTATTCTTTCTAATTCTTTATCTATATTAACTCCTAAATATCGTATTATATTTTTATATCTTAATCCTAACTTAGCTTTACATTTCTCCATCTCTTCCTTGTTATAATTATACAACATCATTTCAGACTTCCCCCAGTTAACTTGTAATCCTGTAATTTCCCCAAATTCCCTCACATGTTTCTGAATCATCTCCCCACTTTCTAGGGGATCTTCTATTGTCAATAACGTATCATCCGCAAACATATTTACTTTAATCTTATTTTTTCCCCCTATCCCCTTTAATATTTCATCTTCCCTAATTACATTTGCTAAAATTTCTATAACTATTGCAAATAAAATAGGTGAAAGTGGACATCCTTGCCTAGTTCCTCGGGCTAGTATTATTTGTTGCGTTAACCCATCATTAACCATTATTTCCGCTTTATTATTTTTATACATCTGATTTATCACTCCAATAAATTTATGTCCAAACCCCATTGTTTTTAAAATTATTTTTAACGCTGGCCATTCCACGCAATCAAAGGCTTTGAAAATATCTAAAGCTAATAATCCTGCTTTTAAGTTTCTTTTTTTTATAATATTTATTATATTTATAACTCTCCCAATTAAATTCGGCATTTTCCTACCTAAAATAAATCCGCATTGATCATTTTTAATATATTTAAATATAAATGTACCCATTCTTTTAGCCATAATTGCTGAAAATATTTTTGCATCCTGATTTATTAAAGATATTGGTCTATATGACGCTGGATCTGTCAAGTCCTTACCTGGCTTCTGTATTAATACTACCAGGGACTGGTCCCACGATGGCGGGGTCATTCCTCCTTCTATTATATTATTGAATAATTTTTTTAATCTTGGTATTAAAATATCTTTAAATATTTTATAAAATTCCGGCCCCAGACCATCAATCCCCGGAGACTTACCTCCTTTTAGTTTTCCAATAATTCCCTCAATTTCTTTGTCAGTAACCAAGGCTTCCATACACTCCCTATCTTGATCATCCAGTCTTATTTTCCAATTCCTTTCTACATATTCCCGAATCTTCTCTTGTGAAAGCGCCTCTGAAGTATATAAATCTTTATAAAATTCCTGAAAAATCCTTAATTTATCTTTCATTACATTACATCTATTCCCTAACTTATCTCTTATTGTCCCTATCATATTCTTAGCCTTCTCTGACTGCGTGGATCTAGCCAGCAATCTGGAATTTCTATTACTAAATTCAAAAAAATCTCTCTTTAAATATAATAAATTCTTTTGGACCTGTTCTATTTCTTCTTTCTCCAATTCCTTTTTTTTAGCCTGAATTAGGGCATATAATCGCTTATCTTTTGACAGTCTCTCCTCTAGACTCCTTATCTCTTCTTCAACCTTTTTATTAAGTACTTCCTGTTGCTTTTTAAGTGTGGACATTTCCCTAATACAGATCCCTCTTATTACTGCTTTCATCGTATCCCATAATAATCCTTGCGAATTAACTCCTTTTTCATTTATCTGCCATATTTCCTGCAATTCCTTTTTTAATTTATCAACTATGTTTTTATTTTTAAAAATTCTTCCGTCCATTCTCCATCTCTTTGCTTGTTTATAATCCTTCTTTAACTTAATATCCATCATCATTAAAGCATGGTCTGTGATCTTTATTACTCCAATATCACAATCTATTAATTTAGGTACCATATTCTTTGATATAAAAATATAATCAATCCTTGAATAGCTCTTAAATCTAGGTGAGTAAAATGTATATTTTCTTTCTTGCCCTTTTACAACTCTCCATACATCCATTAATTCTTTCCTCTCCATTAATTTAGCTAATTCTGTCTTACCCTCTCCTCTACTATCTCTTATTATATTATCTCTATCTTTCCCTTTATCTAGTACCATATTAAAATCTCCAGCCATCACAATATTCTTTTTCCCTAAATCTCCCACCATATTAAATACTTCTTTAATAAAATCAATTTGTTTCCCATTTGGAGCATAGACATTTATCAGCACAAATTCTTCCTCTTCCAACGTACAGTGAATTATAAGGATCCTTCCATTCTTATCTTTCTTTATATTTTGAATATTAACACCACATTTCTTCGATATTATTATTGCCACACCTCTTGCTTTAGAAGTACCAAATGACTTTTCATAAACTCCAACTTCCCTCATTCTTAACTCATTAGCCCCCTCCTTTATCTGATGGGTTTCCTGTAAAAAGATTATATCTATTTTTTTTCTTTTCAACAATGTTTCAATTCGTCGTCTTTTAACCACCGTTCCTAGCCCCTTAACATTTAGAGTTGCACATCTCAATCTATTCTCCATTTCTTACTTCCAGCCACATCATTAAATTGGTCTCGGTCAGTGATACACATACCCCCCCTTCCCCCCCCACACACACACCCATTTTTACCCCCCTCCTCACCAGTCATCTGGGCTCTGGTCCCAATTATTTTAGAACTCTTCAGGGGGGGGGAACACGGCCCAACCCACAGAGCAAAGTCCGATCCTCCCCTCCTTTTTTTTTTTTTTTTTTTTTTCTTTCCCCTCTAATCCCTTTCATTGACTGGAACCTCCAACCGCTCCTTCTAGTTGATCTCTGGAACCTCCAACTGCTCCTTCCACTTGGACTATTTCTCCCAGATCCTTGGCATCAATTATGCCCAGCTTCTCCAACAACTCGATTCCCTGCTCGCACGATGTTATTCTTTCTTGCTTCCCTTGCCAGAAGAATCTCAAAAATACTGGGTATCCCCAGTTGTAGGTTATCGATTTCTTCCTCAATGCTGCTGTACAAATTTTGACACTCTTCCTCCACTGGACAGTGTGCGCCGATAAATCCTGATAAATTTCTATTGCTGTTGCTTGAATCTTTGGTTGAGCTTGTCGTCTGATTGCCTGCATAAATTTTTCTTTTTTATAATAATTTGCAAATTTAACAATTATGTCCCTTGGAAGCACTCCTTTACGCTTAGAACCAACTCTATGCGCCCGTTCAAGATCAGCTTCCTCCCAGGCCTCATCTGGAAGTTGTTCTCTTATCCATGTCAAAATAGTATCTCTTAAATCTTTTAAAGTCTCTCCTTCTTGTTCTGGGTATTTTCTAATGCGAATATTAGCCCGTTTGTCTCGATCCTCCATAGCGATAAGGCGTAGTTCATGTTGAGAGAGCTGGACTTCCTGTTTCTTACAAACTCCCGCCAGAGCTTTAGTATCTGCCTGGAGCACTCCAACATCCATCACCACTTGCTTTAAACCCTCCATGAGTTTGGTCTGCGTATCTGAAATGCGCTTCGCCAAACGTTGTTCCAATCCAATAAGCATGTTTTTTATGTCATCCTTTAATTCATCCATTGGGTCTGGCTGCCCTCCTCTGGGTATCTTCGGAATTGCAGCTGGCTCTGAAGAAACAGAGCCCTTAACGGGAGATTTTTTCCCAGTCTGCTTGTCCGGCATTTCCACTCGGGTCAGCCTATGCCACAATCGATCTGATCCTCTCTCTCTTACAGGTCTTACCCAGGCGGGGGTGGGAATAGAGGGCTTCTGCCGTCTCTGCTTCTTCATAAAATTCCCTCCTCCCTCTTCTGCCTGGAGGCCTCTCACTTATGTCTCTACGTTGCAGCCAATACTTCAGTTCACTGGGAGTTAACTTAACTTCTTCTCAAACTCCCTCCAAGTGTGCCATAAACAGGCTATCTGCCGATTATAGTCCATAAATCAATCCACTAATGGCGTCTCGCTCCTTAGACCCCTTTTGCATCCAGCCGGAACAAAGGGAACAGCCGGAACAGCCAACAATCAGCAATTTCTTGCTACTCTCAAATCCCCCTTCAAAGATTGTTCACTTCCAGTCTATATATAATGCCTGTTAATCCTTTAAGTCAAGCAAGCTGTGTTATTATAAGTCCATAAATTACCTCATTAATGGCGACTCTCCTTCTCCGTAATCACGTAGTCACTTTCACTTTTACTGCAGCAATCAGTAAACAACCTCCGGCCAGCTCTCGCTCGTTTCCAGATCGCCTTCAGCAATTATTCAGTTCCAGACAATATTTCATGCCTTTTATTAGTCTTTACGATAAGGAATTAGTGCTTAATTCATAGCTTTTTTAAGGAGGACAGAAGATCTGCGACTTTACCCTGACTCGATCATAGCCACGCCCCCTTAAATTACTGTGTTGAGATGTACTTTAATCAAAGTATCTATAGCACAGAACAGCACAGTTGTGGGGGGGGGATCAAAAGTATTTGGAAATTCAGAAGTTTGAATAAATGCATCTTCTGCCTACATAGATTTACAATAGCATTAAAACCTCTGTGATCTAGCTAAGATAGGGCTAGGTTTGGACCCAAGAGATGGAGGGTGGATTGATTTAAATCTCCAAGAAAAATGGCTGTTTTAAATCACTGATTCAAATAATTTCCTGAACAAGCATGCATATGAACTGGTTGCTATAAGAATTAACATATACTCTACTAGTTGGCAACTTCAGAGCTTTTATACTATCTAGGAGTGCAATCCAAAAACTTTTATCCTGCAGTTCATATGAGCTGCATAATTGAATGTAGAGATCAGAAATCTGCCTCTCTTTGGGTGTCTGTACCTATGCAAAAGACACTACGCTAGGTAACTTACTAGGAGGCAAAGGCTATAATCCTGTGCATACGAAGTGGGACTTACTTCTAAGTAAATATACACAGAACTGGGCTCTGTCTGTGCAGTTTATTGGGGGAAATGGTGTTTCTCAATGAAATGGAAAGTAAATAACCATGTTTGGCTATTCATAATTTGAGAAGTAAGCACACTGCAGAGCTCAGAGTTGGAGGCTATCAAGAAGAGAGTATTATATCACCCATAGGGGCTCCATGGATGATTACAGTAATACAGAGAATGATATCTCCTATAGCAGGACATTAGATCTCCAGATATTTTGCTGATCACTGGCTGTGCTGGCAGGGGCTTCTGGGAGCTGGATGTCCAAAACATCTGGAGATCTACCTTTTACCTACCCCCATCCTAATTATTGCACCAATGAGGACTTGCTACTCCCAGGAAATGCAGTATTCATATTGTGGGATTCCTATTGACTAGCAAGCCCTCAGAGGTGCTACAATCCAGGAGATGCCATTCTATGTATCACAAGGATCACCCACACAGCCCATATGGGTCATATGTTCTTATCCTATCCCATATGAATTGATTTGCACTTCATTCCTGCTCATGTTCCACTGAATCCTACAGGTCCTGCTCCCTAGTAAGTATGTTTAGGATTGCAACTTTAGCAGTCAGATATTTTCCCCATCGTTTATTTTACACAGAATAAGCAGTCTTTACTTCATTAAGTTTAAGAGATGGTCATAATGCAGTTTTGAGAGATTTTAACTTGCTATATCATGGAGCCCTGCTGCAACAGAGGAAGAGAAGGGAAGCATAAACAAGCTTTACCATGTTTATGTTAAAACCCAGATTTCATTTTGAACAATGTTCTTTTAAAAAAAGACTATACACACACAAACAAGATTAAATAAAAACATGATTTCTAACTTTAAAAAAATAATAGACTTTATCCTGCAGAGACCTAGATTAAAACATCCTGCTTAGTCACAGAACAGTGGTCTTGCAAAAGTCTTTTCATTTCATTTTTCATAGAATCACAGAATAGTAAAGTTGGAAGAAGCCTATAAGGCCATCGAGTCCAACCCCCTGCTCAGTGCAGGAATCCACCTTAAAGTCAAGAGAGGAGGGAAAGAAAAGAAGGAAAAAGGAGAGGATAGGATGAAGGAAGGAAGAGATGGTGAAATTGTTTCTTTAAATGAATAAAACAACAACAACACACTGCTCTATTTAAAAGTAAATTACTTTTTATCATGGCAGCCCAGGGCTTTGTGATCATTCAGGTGTGCGGAGAAATACTTTTCCTTCAAGAGGAATTAACACACCCGACTGACAGCTGTCAAAGTTGCTGAAGGCAGGTGGGCATATTTGTGTAAGCAACACCGACAATTCAAATAAGTTTTAAGAAAGTGGCTGGGAGGAACCTGGGGGTAAGACAATCTGTGTATGGCGCAGAATGGGAAGAAAGCAGGAGCTGATGCCAAGCAAGAAAGAGGGGCAAGGGAGAAAGAAGATGCTCTCTGTTGCTTATTTTCCTTCCATTCTTTTTACAGCTCTGTTATAGAACAGCAGTGAATGGGGCTGCATCTTGACGATGGCACACTGGTGCCACAACTCCCCAACCCCCTGTGTTTGCACTCCTTCGCGTTATCCCCATGCGAATAAGCGAGTGCGGGGGTTTGCATGCGAGGAGAAGTGCCCGTATATGGGGCACCCGTGCCTCTTCGCATCCCTGGTTTCCCCCCCCCCTTTTCTTTGGAGGAGGCGCCGCACCCGTGCACAGGGCGTCTGCACCTCCTCACGTGTCCGTTTTTTTCCATTTTCCATTCTGTACCAATGGTAATATCTTCGATCTCCCTCACAAAAGCTATTATGGGTGAAAATGAAAACCAAACCAAACTGGAATAAGGAAAGCCTCAAATGGAGAGAATACGCCATGGCTTTGAACAAACAGGCTATTCAGAGAAAGGACATTCCCCGTTACTTCAATGCATTATTTTATTATGGATGTTATCAATGTCCTTTAAGCTTATGTGCATGAACAGTTGGCATCACTGGGTGAAATACAAAAGAAAAGTAGCTACAGTTTCATAACTTATTAGACGATTGCACAGCAATCCTGGAGTACTTCCTTAAAAAGTAAAGGGTGCACGTTATACCCCAAATGAAGAATGTAAGACAAATAAACACTACAGATTTGCTCATTGCTTGCAGACAAGAAATTGTTTTGGTTATCTTCAGCTACTACCATTTCATATGTTAAGTGTTGTACAGAGTACTACATGCTACAGGAATTTTCTAGTTTTCCAGTACCTGCCTAAAGGGCTGACAACCAGGGATGGACCAGACAAAGGCAGGGAGAGCGGATGAGACTTACAAACATTACATCAAAATGGTTTGAAGTGAAAATTGTACATGGTACAAGGCCATTTCTACCTACCACTTGATAAATCTGTACCATGTACAGATTTGCTCATTGCTTGCAGACAAGAAATTGTTTTGGTTATCTTCAGCTACTACCATTTCATATGTTAAGTGTTGTACAGAGTACTACATGCTACAGGAATTTTCTAGTTTTCCAGTACCTGCCTAAAGGGCTGACAACCAGGGATGGACCAGACAAAGGCAGGGAGAGCGGATGAGACTTACAAACATTACATCAAAATGGTTTGAAGTGAAAATTGTACATGGTACAAGGCCATTTCTACCTACCACTTGATAAAGAGATGTAACTAGAACACCAAGAGAAGCAAATACCATTCCAAGCAAGTTAAATTTCACATCATAATAGGAATTTAGGAAAACGCCTAAGGTGATAGGAATCTGAAAAAGAGAAAAAAATTATATTAAATTTTCTATGTATTTGCTGCCACTACAATTTAGCTGAATGTATAACTCTTATCCACAACATCTTATCCAAAGTGCTGAAAACTGAAATGTCTACACTTGCATTAAGAGCTATTGCTAACTGCACAACACTTCCATCCAGAACTGTGGGCAGATTTAATGAGGTACAAGATTTTGCTCCAAGGAAGCCAGCAGTGAGTCTTGACAGGCACACAAGGTGGTAGAGTTTAGAGAACAGAATGCTAACAGAAGACTGCATCCAATTAAGTCCCTATGAACCATCAAACCTGCTCTGGAGGGTTGGGGGACCTTCTGGAGCAGATCTGGGGACTACAGAGGGGAGAAAAGGATAAAGTCCACCATTTGACATTGGATTTTAGCCAGTGGCAGTGACTGGCATGGTGTGGGGAGGTGGGCAGGCCTCTCCTATAGTACTAGAACCTGGGGTCATTCCATGGAGATTCAGGATAGATAAAAGGAAGTACTTTTTCATGTAGCACAGAGTTAAACTATGGAATTTGGTGATGGCCACCAGTTTGGATGGCTTTATAAGGGGACTGGACAAATTCATAGAGGATCAATGACTACTAGTCATGATAGCTTTAGACTACCTCCAGCATCAAGGGCACAATGCCTCTGTATGCTAGGTGCAGGAAATACATGTGGGAGGATGTTGTTAATGAGCTTCCCATATGCCACTGTAGCAACAGAATGCTGAAGTAGATATGCCTTTGGTCTTATCTCATACAGCTCACACTGATTTCCACTGTGGCCTGCTCAAATTATGACCGAATGGATCTTATTTTTTAAGAAATATATCCCATCTTCCCACTCAAAATAGTGCTCAGAGGTGGTTCTATCAGTTTACTATCAGGAACTCCAAACATATAGCATCAGAGTATCATTGTATGATGAAAAATGGAGACATGCAGCTAAAATTAGAAACCCACAATTCAGCTATGAAGTTCAATAGGCAGCCTTGGTCAAGTGACTATTCCCAAGCTCATCTACCTCACAAGGTTGCCAAGAAGATATAAACAAGGTACAGATTGTAAAACACTTTGTACAATGACGAAACATTACAGAAATGGAGGGAAACAGTTTACCACCATCAAAAGTAAACGGACACAAAACTCAAGGGTTATATTTACATTGTGCAATAACAGATGAGTTAGACCAGAAAGATTATGACACTTCTCCAGGCCTCACCCATCGCTTTCTTTTAACATTTAGGGTCGGCAGCATTCTCAAACTCCGTTAATTAACTCCGTTAATATTTTTGAGAAAGTGTTTGCAGTGGTGGTGAGTCTCTAGTTTCCCCTTTATTTTATGGAGTTGGACCTTATTATCTCAGAACACACTGTCTTCTTCATAGGACCTAACTGCATTAAAAAAAAAAAACCTATGGGGATTTAAATTTGCTTTGTGCAAGGCGTCAAGCCCCAGAACCTTTTGCAGTACCATCATGGGGGCATATCCAGTAGTAATACTAAGTACCTCTGACTCTGGACAGAGATAATGGCCGTTCTGTACTCTCAAAAAACATGCAGCTTTCTCCAACCTGGAGCCCTCCAAACATGTTGGCCTATTACTGCCATCATGCACAGCCACCATTGCCAGTGGCTAGCTGTAGCCCACCGTATCTGGAGAGTTTCAGGTCGGAGAAGGCAGTAAAGGGCTTTCCAGCCAGAGTGAGCGAGACTTCCTGGGACGCTTTAGCCCCAGCACCTCTCCGTTTAGAAGTTAAATCACTGTTGGTGGGTAACAGTGGATATTGTTCAGGGAAACGTAAGAGAAGCTTTCCCCACCCGGTGCCCTCTGGATGTATTGGACTACAACTTTCACAATGTCACGCTGGTTGGGGATGATGAGACTTGTGGTCCAACCCATTTGGAGGGCGCTGGGCTGGGGTGTGAACCTGCGAGCGCAGCTCCCCCTGGCTGAGGAAAAGTTTCAGGGTCCTCCCGTTCATTGGACCTCATGCGCTCCGCCCTTCCGCCTCCGCCCCCCCGCTCGTTCTTTGTCTTCCTCACCAGGGTAAGCTTGATGCGGGTGGGGAAGGTCTTGCCGTAAGCCAGGCTCTGGATGAGCACGATGACCGGCGTGGTCATGGCCTTGGCCAGCTGGTAGGTGCCGATGGTGTTGTTCTGCAGGGAGAGGTTGGTGAAGACCACGAAGCCACAGAAGCTAAGCGCCAGCGGCAGCACCTGACGGGGCCGAAGGCTCTTGGGCGCGAAGACGCCCAGCGCCTGGCACGCGTACAGCCCCAGCCAGGTGACGGCGAAGTGCACCAGCGTCAGGCTCAGGTTGGGGAAGCCCGTCCGCACGTACAGCCACTTGTTCAGGAACACGATGCAGATGGAGGCCGCCAAGTTCACCAGCAGCCCCGTCGCCAGCCGGCCCCGCTCCGGAAGCCAGCCCATGCCGGACCCCAGGCCCATCTCCTCGTCCACCACAAGCGGGGCAGGGGCCGCAGCAGCCACTGCTCCTGGGTGGTAGGCGGCGGCGGCGGCACCGGCAATAGCCGCCACCACCGCCTGCTCCTCCTCTTCCTCGTCGCCTGCCCACTCCCGGGCCACGTGGCTGAACGCAGGTTCTTCCGGTGTCACGCGCAGGCGGCTCCGCCCAGGCAAAACCAGGGGCGATCTCAGGAGGATGCTGCTTTCCCTAACCTGGTGCCTTCCAGGTGTGTTGGACTGCAACTCCCGCGTTCCCAGCCAACATGGGAGTTGCAGCTCAACACAACACCAGGTTGGGTGTTCCGTAGTGGTCTTATATGGGTTGGTACGTGGGGAAAGACTCCTCCCCCCTGCCCCGCAGGCGCTGGGATAGATCCAGACTCGGTCACGCTTAAAATAGACCCATTGAAAGCCACGACTACCTTGAGTTCCATTGATTTCAGTCGGTCTACTCTAGGAAGGACTAAGCCTGGATCCAACCCAGCGTCTCCAACCCTCTTTGGAAACGCAAACAAGAGCGGACTTTGGAGCACGTCCAGGGGCTGCTTGTTGGCTCAGCAGAGTGAGCGAGGATCCACGAAGGCCGACAGGAACTAACGGAGGACTTTGGGTTTCCTTTAGGAGAGACGTCTCCTCCCAGCTATTGGGTGTGCAGCGGCACGTAGGCAGCAACTCTATATCCACTTACCTGGAAGTACGCTTCATTGAACTCGATAGGACTTACTTGTGGGTAGACAAGGATGGTATTGCACTGCTACTGATCATAGTTCTATTGCCGTCCATCAACGTGCGTTCTCTGGGCTGTATATGCAACACAAAGTTTAAAATACCACAAAAGCAGTAATATGCGGCTCTTCCTTCGATATGAGGCCAACAGGGGTTTGTAGGAGCCTGAGCTTGGAGTTCACCACCTACGATTTTGCTTGGGGAGGTTGCTTGCCTTTCCATCTCAAGGGGAGATGCTCCCTGAATGCAGAGGGAATGTAGTAGATTGGGCCTCAGCAGAGAAGGGAACGCAACAATAGGGTTGGGTGTCTCCCCTTGCCTGCTGTAGAGCTGCTTTTCCCATAGCTGAAGACAGTTAACCCTGCAGCAGGGAGAAACAGAAGCCCAAAGTCTCTCAAAGGGCATGGATGAGCAGGGCCATGCAGAGCTGGTAATATGCCCAGGCCAGATGAGAAGTGTGTGCCTCCCCATTTCAAAAAAGGAGGACAACATGGCCGCCTCATGTCCGTTCTACATAACACCATCATATTAAACCTGTTCTACAACACCTCAAGGCACATATATCCCCGCCCCACATGCGGCCGGGAACTCTGGAGCTTGTAGTCTGACCGTGGTATTCACAACGGATGGCTTCTGCGCTGTTTCCGTAAGGTGGGCTCTTGGCTTCTCGATGGGCTGCTTACACTACGGAAGCAGTAGCGTAAGCTGGGGGGGGGGACCGCCTCGTTGGGTGCCCCCTCAAAATCATGGGCCCCGGGCCAACTGGCCCCCCTCTCCACAGCCCTGTGGATGAGTGGAAACGGGCTGGATTTTCACAGCTTGTGCAGACACACACACTATTCCCCTCTTCTAAAGAAAGGGTAAGGAGGCAAAATTGAAACAGATTGTGTGTGTTGCAGGGAATGAGTCGAATTAGCTATGCCAGCCTTCCCCAACCTGATACCTCTCATCAGCCCCAGCCAGGATGGCCAATGGCAAGGAATGCTGGGAGTTGCCATCCAAAACACCCGGAGGGCACCAGTTTAGGGAAGGTTGTCATATGCCACCTGACCAGGAACTGGACATGACCCTCTTAACTGTAGATGTGTGGGGCCATCAGGATAATGCAGTTGATCAATGGCAAAGGAAATGCAATTGACTTGTGCTTGGAGGCGGCTTCTTTTATTAGTATATTACATTCTAGGACTCAGGCAAGGCACAAATTTAACCTGAGGGTGAAATTTGTGGGGGCCAGAATTTACCAAAAACATTATTGGAGCAAGAACTATTTGGGTGGGAGCAAGATGGACTGTACTGCAGTTGTATAGGATGGCAATAAATATGGCCCCGTTTTTATTATTTTTTAAAAAAACATGGCTTTCAATCCTTCATTGGGAGACATGCTATTTGTCAAGGGGCTAAGAGTTCTCTCTCTGAGTGTGGCAGTGCATAGGTTGTGATTGCGCAGTTGTGAGTGAAAGGAAGGGTTCATGTAGCACTTTGTTTTCTAAATTATGAACTTTGGGATGCCTCAGTTCTAAGCGAGTGCTTAGCATCAACATGTTCTAGAGAACGGAAGAAGAAATAGCTGAAACGCTTTGGGAGGCATGTGATAAAGAGCTTTCTGGAATTTGTTCTGCTAGTCTAATTGCTATATTGATAAATTTACAAGTTGGAGACCTGCAGTGACTAGTGGGGTAGACAGAAGGGAATATCAACTAAAGTGGTAATTGGGGGAGAGTGAAGTGAGGATATGTACCAAACCTGAATGGTGCTGTGCACGGAGTTTTTAAAAAATAAATAGAAAATCCCTCCCTTACTACATTAACAGTACCAAATCAGAGCACATCGCTACAGAAAGGGTGGTTGTTTTGGGACTACCTGCAAAGCAAACTGCTTAACTAGCCCTCACCCCTGTTCAGTACAAAATAGGCAGGAATTTAAACCTCCTTCCTCTGCTGTCCCAGAAAGTGTGGGGCTGTATCCACAGCCAAGCATTATAACATTGTAGAATGGGGTGAGTTTTGGAGCTAGTGGTACAGCTGCAAACCTGAGCAGCATAGGGGAGGGAGTGTAATCTTCCCCTGCTGACTGGGGATATTTTCTCCCCTTCTCTAATTTCCACAGTTCATCTTTGCTGAACCTGGATAAAGAAACCAATCACACACACCCTACATATACCAATCAAGTGCAGCAGGATTTTTTTTTTAAAAAAAGTAATTTTCTGCACACCTGGGTAGTCCAAGAATATATAAACTTCTGCTTTGTCTGTCTTTCCTGGCCTTACCAGTTGCAAACAGTGGCCTTGCACCAGAGGAAAGAAGTGGAACCTGCAACAGAATGACGCAATGTGATCCCCATCCTCTAAAAGAAGGGCTCCTGTTCCGTGCTGCAGCCTGGAACAGAAGCCTTTAGTCCTGTTCCAGCCTCAAAGGAAGAGAAAAGGTACACCTTTCTCCCTCCCGCTATGCTATATAGTGGTAAGAGCGCTCTGGTTTGTAGCTGACAGCTCTGAGCCAGATTTTACTGCCGTGTGGATCTTTTCCCACACACACTTTTATCTATACACATTATCTAAATATGAAATTCTGGGAAATGGGAAAGAAAAAAGCTGTTCTTTTGGCTTCCTGAAACATCCATTTAGTGCAGTGGTAGGAGCAAGTACATCTTCTGTGAACCTGCCCTCGACCCTATTTTAAATTGCTAGGGACTAGCATGCTAATTCCCTCTCTCCCTCCATTTTGCTCTTGCTTCAAGGGGAACATTTCAACTGACACCATTCCATATCTCAATTGCTCTCAAACATAGCCATAATTGATAGGCAGAATATGTGGGTCTGACTTCTGATTGGTTTTTAGACATTTTTTCCTCCCCCTCTCCCAAAGCAGAAGAGTTGCTTGTAGAAAATAGAGAAATCTATTTAGCACAGCTATGATTGTGTAGTATCCAGATCCCTTCACTTTTACCTCCTCATAAAGCCTTTGATAACTGTACCAGAAGGTTAAAATACCAGAATACTTTCAATTTGTTACAAAATGTTGCTTTCAACAGCAGCTATTTCTTCTTTAAAACTTCAAGAATATGTCACTCCCCACTAATAATTTTTGCTCAGACTTCCCAGTAGCTTAACATTTACTGAACGTATCCAAATGAAATTGCCAGACCGAGTATGGGGACAGGGCTCTTGTCCTGTGAAAAGGGACTCAGAAGACAGCATTTTAGCCTGAATGTTTTCTCCTGCTGTAGTGTTGCATGGACCCATATTTGTGCACACAACTGTAGGTTCAGCCCTTCCAACCTGCTAAATCACAATGTCTATTTGAAGTGACTCATTTTGTACATTTAAGCGCTAAATATTTTATATTAAAAACTGTTATTTGCAATTTTATTGGGAAAAATACACATATTACCTAAATGGTGTTTCGTTTTACATATACAAAAAATAATTTTACTAGGATCAATGCACTGAAAAAACGTTAAAAACAAATTTTCCAGCCAAACATTGTGGTTACAAACCTTAAGGTTCCCTTTCGCCTCCTGCTGGAGGAAGGGAAGCTTTTGTCCCAACCCTATTTATATTTACTTGCACCACCATTCAACATATTTTATTACTCAGAATGATGCACTAAGATTGAATTTCATATCCAAGAGGATCAAGACCCTGATCCAAAAGCATGAGTGAAGACTCCCTCAGCTTCTGTAATAGTTTCCGGAGTTCATCCTTAGAAAATACCTGAAAGAAAAAGATAAGGATCACTTAAGTTAGAAG
The DNA here is from genome assembly GCA_029215795.1 of Anniella stebbinsi. Classification (NCBI taxonomy): domain Eukaryota; kingdom Metazoa; phylum Chordata; class Lepidosauria; order Squamata; family Anniellidae; genus Anniella; species Anniella stebbinsi. Next base: position 57,775,532 of record JARDYH010000003.1, read on the forward strand.
TAGCTTTGTAAGTATTACATGAGAAACAAGTTACTATGAACAGTTTAAGTATGGGAAAGAGACATGGTATTCATCTGCAATAATCCCACAACATGAATATTTGCAACAATCTAGTTCAAGGGAGATTTTTAAAAACCTATACATCTCCCCTGCCAAGTGCCTTCTCTGCCTGGAAAACTGACATCTACAGAGAAAATAATTCAACCTAGTCATCACAGGGATTTTTAGATCTCATGGATGCTATATACTAACCATGATGATAATTCTGTTCATGCTGACAGCTACCAATGCCCTACAATATTCCAGCTCTCCTTCACAAAGTTCCTTATTTTAACTCTACTCATCACACAAAAAAAACCAACTGAATGAACTTTACGTAATATATTCCTATTCTGACAGCCATCTTATGCAGTTTGGGATTTTTGATGTAACATATACACACAATGAGACTGAAGAAACACTTGTTGCAGTGTGGATTCTTGCAACTAAAAGCAGAGCAATTAAAACACAAACCACATACTATGCTACAGCTCCCTGGTCTTATTTACCTTGTAGAGTTTGTGCCGATCTGACGCAATCAAATCGGCAAGCCTCAGGTCTTCCTGATACTGTCCTGTGCTGTGTAATACTGTATGAAGGAGGTAGCACATCATCGGCAAGCAGAGTTTTCGCAGCATGGTCATCTGATGAGTACGCTCAGGGTCATCTTCAGCATCCTTGATTAGAAAGTGTGGATTACAGCAAAAAAAGTGTGGATTAATTTTAAGTACAACTGTATCCCACCTTGTTCCAATACTTTAAGACCATATGCACAAACACATGCACATAAATAATAAAACATGAAAATAATAAACCTTACATCCATTCCAACTCAACCCTAACCACCAAAAGTTAGTCCAATATTCAAATTTGCCCTGGGTTCAGACAACATGATAATTGTGGTTGAAATGGTTGAGTTATTTAACCCACTGTGAGTTATTGTGTTGTGTGGAGGGATTTTTTTAACCAACATTTGGTTATTTAGCTGAAACGTGTATTTGGCTGAAATAACCAATGCTATGTAGAGTTGGCTACTTGAACCATCATTGGTAATCGTGTTGTGTGGAGGGCACCACTGGTTATTTCCCCAGCTACCGTCGTTTTTTTCATCAGCTAGAGTCACAAGGCAACAATGGTCAAAGTGGTGCCTGCTGCTCTAGTCCATCTGGCAGGATAGATTTTTGGCAGCAATGGCTGATGGGATACTAGTGGGAGGACTGAGAAGGGAAAGAGGGCAAGGGATAAGTGAGTCAACTCAGTGTGGACTAATAGTCAACTCAACGCTGATCCTAATCCACACCATGATTGATTATTGTCATGTGTGGGGAGTACTCCCTAGATAAACAACTGTCAAGTTGATTATCACCCTGCTATTGACTATCGTGTTGTCTGAACGCAGCCAGTATAATGTAAGGTACTAATTCCTGTACTTGAAAATCAGAGGATTCATGGTTGCTTGGTTAGTTCATCTCACTTTCTCTGTATAGGCAGTGTTCACATGATAAGTATTCCTATGCTTAGAGCCAAACTGTCCATCCGTGGGTAAGTAAAAATGTGAGCAACTGCATAGCAGCAAGTCAGAAAGTAAAAGTTGTTTACAAGCTATTTCTGGGTAGGACTAGCTTTATAAGTTTAACTGAAATACATATGTACTACCTCTCTGACATCCACCATCCATCCTCCATCGACAAACAGTAAGACATTATACATTTTTTCTTTCACATCAGCTGTAAGGGCATCCAAAAGACCTTTCCAAATACCATAATCTACCTGAAAAAGACAAGACAAAGTAAATAATCCAAAATGCTAAACACAATACCAGTTTTTAAAACTATGTTTTATTGTATTAATATATGCACAATCCCAAAGAGGGTGTCTGAAGAAACACTATAGCTACTTGTTTATGTTTTGTTATGTCTGTATACTTTTGAGTAGCATCGCAGTAAGCTTAATGTAACTGCATAGGCCAGAAGGCTAGCTTTGCAACTCTGTATGGGACTTAAGTCAGTTGTACCTGAACAATGCTATCAATGTTTGAAAGGGTGGTATATAAGCGCCACTCGCAAATGGACACATATATGGATTTTTCATCTACCTTTATTGATATTTATGTATAATCCACTTTTCCTAGAATGCTGTAGCCAATTGAAATTGGTACTTTTAACACATGTATTTAATTATCGCTTATTTTTTCCTTTATTTTTCCTTTTTTAAAATTTGTTTTGTTGAAATTTACAATAAAAAAGTAATGTAAAAGTCAGTTGTGTCTGCCTTAGTTGCAGTTTCTAGAGAAGGAAGTCTTCAAATGGACTTTGAAAGTAATAAGGGGAGAAACTACTTTGGTTTGGGGGTCAGCAAATGTGTCTGTCAGTTAAAAGTTCGATAAGGAACATGACTGCCCAGAGGTTCTGGCCAGGGGAATTTAGAAAAGAGTCAGTTAGAGACAATTGGGAAGACAGTTGATGGCTGAGGAAAGGAGAGCTGACGAAGGAGAAAGGCTTGAAGTCAGTCTGTGGGAACCTATTGGAAGATGAGCGAAAGTCCGAAGCTGGTTGCTGAGGGCAGGAAGCTGTGCTGTGAGATTGTGGTGAAGCTTCAAGCAGGCAGCAAAGCCCAGCACCAGAAGGTTTCAGGAAAAGGTCTAACCAAAGGAACTTCAACAAGTAGCCCCTGAAACATAACCATTCTATCTCAGAAGTTGGGGCTACAGGACGTCTACTCTACAGCATCAGTTCCCGATTGTAAGGGACTGAATGGGGTGGGGTTTAGGGAAGTCTGGTCTGAGGAGAAAACTATTGAGAACTTATTAACTGGGGAAGACGCTCTTACTATTGCAAATAGTAACCAAATATATTCAAACTAAGTACATTTAAGCAACCACAACCTATTAATTAAAGAGCACTAGTTTATTGCCTTGTATAAACAATTTCCTTAATAAATATATTGGTTTTGTTCAAATCTTCAATTGTTGTGTCAACACATGCCTATGTCATAGGAATCAGGCTACTGGGTTCCTAAAAAGTATAGAGTATTGATTTTGGTGTCAAATTACAGGTTTTATAGTAGAGAGTATAGATGAGAAAACCTTGTGGCAGGGAGTTCCAGAGACCCATATCTCAAAGTTTTTTAAAAACAGAATTGTGAAGGGAAACACCTATGTGGTTTTTCCACATTTGGTGACACAGATGGGATAACCCACATGTCATTCCACTGGCCACTGGCTGGGAATGATAGTAGTGGTAGTTCAGCACATCCAGAGGCCAACAGGTAGGAGAACACTGAATTATATGCAAGCTGGCTGGATAATCTACATAGTTGAAAAGAGATGACATCCGGGGCTAAGACTTTATATTTCAGTATCTTTTAGTAAAAATAAAATAAAATTCACTTTTCATGTATATTTACCTCGTATTTCTTCTCTTTAAGTTCATGGGCTACTTTTTCAGTGAAACTTGCTTGTACAAGCTGACCAGGCTTCTGTGGCATTGAGTTCATGTGTTTAAACCACTCATTGAAAGCTTCATGGGCTTCCTAAATTGGGTTGGAGATATCATTTTCACATAGGTTACTGGAAAAAATAGTTACATCTAAAGGGTGTTGGAATCTGCTATTAAACGTTTTGAATATCTGGCCAGTTCAGATAATTTGTGTCCCTCATTTCTCAATAACTACTTGATAAAAATATGATCTATAAAGCTAATTTTATCAACATTCTCAACTATTTTTAAGAGGAAATATTTCAAAGATACTAATCTAAATAAGACTGAGCAATTAAGAAGCAAATTCACAAAAAAACCAAAAAACCTAAGGACTAGGATTGACTTTCAACAGGGCTTAATCTGAGACAAGGCTCAGTCCCAGAATAAGACTGGTTTATAGCAATAGATCTCAGCTCTACTAGAGATCAGGTACTTTTAAAAATGGAGTCCATATGCATGAACAGAATGCATTTCTCTCATGTCTGGGTGATATTAGCCCACCCCACATATCTGGGATTAGGAGGCAGGTCTTCCAGATACCTCTCTTTGGAATTTAGTCACAATCTCACCAGGTATGCTCTAATACACAAATGTTCTCTAATAGCGTTGTCATCTTCAGCTGGAAGAGGACTATCCATTCCTTGCTCCTCCCACTGATTGTATATTTCTGCTATAGAGTCTTGTGGAATCTTTATGAACACATCTTTGGCTGCTTCGTATTTTTTAGATGCTGCAAAAGATAATATTTAAAGAATATCAGTAAATTAGTACTTCGATCAATAAAATAATTGAAAAGACTCATTGTGCTTTATCCACTTTTCCCCTTTAGTTTCAAATTGACAACACTGCAGTACCCAAGAATTTCCTCATGATAGCATTGCTTTGCTTCAGTGCTTCGGCTCTCTGAACAGGATTGAATACCAGCCAGTCAATCACATCAATCTTCAAGCGATCGTCCTGAAAATAAAATACTGTAGTCAGTATACATGATAAACAAATTTACTACAGTCAGCTTTTGAGGATACAACAGAAGCTGAAGACATTGGTCAAAATCTAGAGAAGTCTGTGACCAGCTCTGCATGCCCAGCAGTGCATTGCTCTTGTGTGTATGTAATAGGATGTGTCTCACGTGACAAAATACTTTTGAATCTTCAAAGTTTCAAGAGCAGTTTGTAAATATGTCGTGGGGATTGCTGTTCCAAGAAGAACAAAGAGTCCCACTGGGCACGCAAAAGCTCTTTGGTATACTCAAGTTAGCTTTCTGAATCGTGGCTATAGAATTCTCAACATAAAATGTATGTAAAAAGTTCTCCATATATTTTTGTCACTGCTTTGGCCTGAAATCATGCCACTTCATAGTACACTCCAGTCTAGGGAGATATGAAAAAAACATCTTTTTAAAAAAATTATCCAGAACCATTCCAATGGTAAAGAGAAACCTGATGACACACAGCTCTACTTCTCCTTTTCATCTTCATCAGGTGAGGCTGTGGATGAGCTTAACCAGTGCCTGGCTGCAAAAATGGACTGGATGAGGGCTAATAAACTGAAACTCAATCCAGACAAGACTGAGACGCTGTTAGTGGGTGGTTCAGCTGACCGGATGGAGGGTCTTCAACCTGTTCTGGATGGGGTTGCACTCCCCTTGAAAGAACAGGTTCGTAGCTTGGGGGTTCTCCTAGAACCATCTTTGTCACTTGAGGCTCAGGTGGCCTCGGTGGCACAGAATGCCTTCTACCAACTTTGGTTGGTGGCCCAGCCACGTCCCTATCTGGACAGAGATAACCTGGCTTCAGTTGTCCATGCTCTGGTAACCTCCAAGTTAGATTACTGCAATGCACTCTACGTGGGGCTGCCTTTGAAGGTGGTTCGGAAGCTGCAGCTTGTGCAAAATGCAGCGGCCAGACTGATAACTGGGACCAGAAGGTTCGACCATATAAGACCTACTCTGGCCTGCTTGCATTGGCTGCCTGTATGTTTCCGAGCCCGATTCAAGGTGCTGTTTTAACCTATAAAGCCTTACACGGCTTGAGACCACAATACCTAATGGAACGCCTTTCCCGACATGAACCTACCCATACACTACGTTCAACATCTAAGGCCCCCCTCCGAGTGCCTACTCCAAGGGAAGCTCGGAGGTCAGCAACAAGGAAGAGGGCCTTCTCAGTGGTGGCCCCCCACTTGTGGAACGATCTCCCTGATGAGGCCCGCCTGGCGCCCACATTGTTATCTTTTTGGCACCAGGTCAAGACTTTCCTCTTCTCTCAGGCATTTAGCAATATCTGAGGTGCCTGGGTTTGTTTTGTTTTTGGGTTTGTAGCTTTTTGGGTTGTTGCAGTGGTTTTAAATGTATGTGTGTATTGTGTGTATGTTGTATGTTTTTGCTGTTTTAATTTTTGTATATTGTTTTTAATTGTTTTTAATCCTATGTAAACCGCCCAGAGAGCTTCGGCTATGGGGCAGTATACAAATGTAATAAATAATAACAGTGCAACCATAACAGAATTCAAGTTTAACTGTCCTGGGGTCTGCCTCTTTCCCCATTTCCTCCACAGTTTGACCTGGTTTTTATTTAAAGGGACAGAAAACATTAACCATCAGTAAATAGCCAAACTTAAAGCAGACTGTACATTAACAGAAAATTAAAAGATACTCTAATTACTAGGGATGTGCACAGAGGCACACTTCCATCCAAATATATATCTTAGGTCAACTCCTTGGAGCAAATGGAGATTTTCTCACCTATTCAAAGTTATATCACAAATATAAAATGCCAACTATTATTTTTTGGCCCACCGGCTATTGAGTGTTCCTACAATGCCCCAAATATTAAGAGGAATTAATTTCCTTACCACACATTAACAAAGCTACAATTTGTCTACATAATAGACAATTAACAGACAGTTTACACAAGTTATCAGAGAGTGGAAAATGGATTATGAGAGCTCTCATCTAAGCAAAAAAAAAAAAAGGGGGGAATATTTCAAAATTGGAAGTTTAAGTCAATCCCATCGATTCTGCAATGGACTGAACACCTTACTCCCCTTTCTACATTTAAATATGCAGCTTATTACAAACAGCAATCTCTAGACACATATTTGGTCAGCTTATACTGGTATGTATGCTTGAGCTATTTGTTTCTACGTGTGTGTGTGTGTGTGTGTGTGTGTGTGTGTGGGCTGTTTCTGCATTTCTGCTGTTTCTCTTTCTTTACTGACAACCATTTTCAATTTTTCAAATGAGGTATCACCTGTGACCTGTCTGCCATTTAACTATGGCTTAACTAATTACATCACTCTGCAGACATGTAAGAATGGAATGGAGTAGCATGTTTTTTACGAGGTTATACTGTAAGCCAGCTTTGCTTCTTGTGGGGCAAACAAGATTTTTCTTGCCTCAGAATCAGCAATCTGACTAGAAAATCTTGCGGTTCTTGTATTACTTTTGACAGTTATAAATACAATTCAACATCAACCTTTTCCTGGTGATAAGATCTCAAGATGCATTTTAATTTTGCTAAGATGAAATCCCTTTTCCCTTCCAGATACCATTTCAAGTGGACTAATTACTTATCACACAAGTAGCATTTAGGCTTATACTACCGTAATGATACAAGGATGTAATTTAAAAACTTGAGTGCGCATCTATTGCTAATTCTCCCCTGTCCCCGTAGTCCCTGTCACCTTAGTTTGAAAAAAAATGATTACAAACTACAGGCAAGGAATCTTGGTGCTTGAATTTTCCATCTAGCAATGTTTGCATTACAGCAAAACACATTTAGCACCACTGCTCACTCACCTCTGTTGTGCCTGTATCTATTGCAAGATCATGGTGAGTGAACTCGCTAGCATCTTTTTTGCGAATATTTTCAACAACAGTTTTTGTTATAGTTGCAACTTCCAGACCTGTATTTGAAAAGAACATACAGCAGTTAGATATGAGGAAACAGGAGGGTCGTATTCTCAGTCAATCAGAAATGTTGATACAATCCTAGTTTAGCTAAACAGTTATTTTGCAAGGTCAGGTGTCACAGAAGTCATTCCAATAGTGATCAGATTTAATTAGCTGTAATAAGTACGATGTTTAGAACTACTGTGAGTAAGATGCAGCTGCTTAAAAATATTTGCCAACCCTGAAGAGCCGATTAAATGTTTCTTAGGAGAATGCCACACCTAATGATAATTAACTAACCTCAATACTCCTTACCCGCCTCCTTTGCTAGTTCCAAGCAGTGATGGCGTTGCTCCGTCTCAGTGACATCTTCCAAGAAGACAGCATATTGAGCAATAGCTACATCTTGAGGCAAGTGGCCGACATAAAACGCTATAAGATCTGTGTGCTTCTCGCATATTAATCGCTGCAGCACAAAAAGGGTTTAAACACAACAGTATGAGGCACTTGCTTTATTAGAGCCCATTCTATATTGCATCCATGTACATGTGCACTCACTTGAGAGTGAAAGAGAATCAGAATACATCTCTGTGCATGTGTCTTTTTAACAGTTACTTTGTTGACAAACTGCATTAACAGGATCACTCATTGGCTATTTATTCAGACACTGATCACCATTATGCAAGTGTGCTGGAAACAGTGACGAAATTTCACTGTTTGCCCTTTATGAACTGCCTGCATTTCTAGTTGTAGAAAGAAAAACTGTTCTAGTACATAGGGTATACGATGAATCTAGAGACTTACTTGAATGTAGGTTTTCAAAACATCAACTGAAACTTCCTCCTAAAGGGGAAAACAGGCATTCAGTTTAATACAATTACCTAACACCAACTAAAATTCTCTGTCATTTTGTATGAGATCTGAAAATTGCTAGTTGTAACCATGTTTTGGACTAAACCCAAATGAAAACCAAAAGGAGTAGAATTGAGCACCGTTCATGCCTATATTACAAGGGACAAAGATGCAAGCCATTCCTCAACAGGTAACACTATTCATGTGTGCTCTTTGATTATCAATCATTCCATTGCCTCTATTTTGGAAGGGAAATAGTTTTGTATTGTCAGCAAAAACTGGAAGATTTGTTATATTAGGCTCCTGCATTTCAGTCACAGGAGAAAAAGTGAATACTATCAGGATATTGAAGCTAGCTCATGCCTAAACATATGGTTCAGTTATAGACAAGAATGAGCCAGTTCTTATCTTCTGGACTTTTATTTGTATTACAGAACCTGACATTCCCTTAACTAAGGGAGTACTCCTAATGTAACTCTACGTGTTACGCTGTAAGCAAAAATATATCAATGTTTACCATCATCCCTTCATTATATTTATATTCGATGCTTGTTCTGCTTTAATTAAACTGCAATGGCTTGCAGAATGTGGCTCAGCTTTCTACTTATCTACTAGCAAACAGAAGACAGGAGAAAATCACCACAGGTTTCCAACAGCAAGAATATTCTTCTTGTTTATATGCTTTGTTCTGTTTTCCCTCTAGCTCCTAAGCCCAGCTCAGTAGTAGTTTGGAGGAAGGGAATGACTGGAGTGCACAAGCAAGAGGAGAAGATTCATTTGTTATTTAAATGCTCCAGTCTCAGGATAGCTGAATAAGTCTTTATAAAATTAACTTACTTTGGTTTGGAGTCCCAAAGTGCGGAAAAGTAAAATGAGATGAGTCATAAACCGAAGGAGGTGCCCTGGGAGCGTGTTTCTGCCTTTGGAGAGCCATTTGTTAAATTCTTCCATCAATCCTGAGAAAATATAAGTCCCAATTTGCTTTAGCAGTGAGAAATACTTAAAGTGGTCTTCTGGGCTGGTTACATTATTTCTACTGTGCCGGCATCGCAATTGGACAGTATATAGCGCCAAGCTTCATAAGCGGGGTGGGGTGGGTGGGTGGACAACTACATTCTGCTATAAAAAAACTGCAATCCCATTCTTCGTGTATAACCTAGGAATATTTGATATATCTACATAGCTGTTGTGTCTACGTCCAACTCCCTGCTTCAAAGGGATGAAATCTCAGGTAGTGACTCGGATCTTGGTTTTGGAATGCAAGAGCTGGAGGAGTTACTGCAAGAAGAAGAGGAAGAGCCCTTTCCCATGGCTGGGCAGGAAGTTAATCCCCAAGGCAACAAGGACCTTAACGAGAGAGATAGTACTTTCTCTTCTGGGACAAAGGGGTTGAGGAATGCTGTGGCGAGGCGGAGAGCAAAGAGGAGGGACTTCAAACTCAGGACCGCCCGCCGCTCGGAGAGGCTAGCAAACAAAGCACTACAGGCTAATTTGTCTTAATGATATGACTCTGCTCTCTCTCTCTCTAAGTTAGCTCAACTAAATGCCTAGGGGCTAAAGAACCTTTGTCTTGCTGGAGGAGGGAGAACGATCGTTTTTGTGTATAATAAAGGATTTGTATTTTCCCTTCAAGAGGTCTGTTTGTTGTCCTCACACTTTTTCGTTAGAACTTACAGAGTCATGACAATAGCCCTTCTCCCACAGAGTATAAATAACCATTTCCTAGAAACCCTGTCACTGTTGTCTCCCACTAAAGATAGAAAGTACTCATACATCTAAGCTATCACAGAGCTAGTAGAAGAATGCAGTAAACTGGGATATGAAAAAAAATCCAAAGCAAACTTACCATCCACATCTCCCAGGATAACAAACTTTTGAATCACATGATAATGTTCCTGGTCCTCTTCCAAAACTCTCTGAAAGAGTTTATAAGTTCATAATGACTTACTGTATAGCCATAGAAAATTACTTATTCAAGGCATTTATTGTAGGGTCCCCTCTACAAGATTTCGCTTTGATGCCCAGTTGCCCGATTATGCGCATTTCTTGATAAGTGCATTTACATCTAATACCTATACACGAGAGCTGGTGAAGCGCATCACCGGCTGTATGAAATGCGCTTTAAAGTTGTTTACATGCAGAGCATCGCATGGCTGGAGCAAAGGGGAATCTCCTGAAGGTAATGCATTTTTACCTGCAAGACCAACGCCTTCAGGTTCCCACCGTTTCTTAATGCCGCCCAAGTTCCACCCACCGCACAGACATATATGCGCACAGACGTTTAACATCACCACCAAACCCCGCCCAATCACCGCCCCGTCCCACCAACGCACCTCCTCAAAAGTTGTTTACATGGCCATAAGGCTTTTTAACTCCCGCGGTAAATTTTAAGTCGCTATTTAACGCGCATTCGATAATGCGAATAATCGGAGATAAAAAGCCCCTCAACCCCCGGATTTGCACTCCGCTCTTGTAGAGGTAAAATCTGTAATGCTCCTTGAAAGAGCTTTAAATCGCTCTTGTAGAGGCACCCTAGGTTTCAGAAAGCTTATGCTGTACCAGTTATGCTGAAGGGCAGTATTTCTGTACAGCAAACAAGCATACATTATCTTTTAAACTATATGCACAGAGAATTGAAACAAACAGGAGTGGCTCTTGCCTTTGCTCAGGACTTGGGGAGGAAAAACATGTGCAGGCACTGAAAAGGGGAAAGTGCATCTTAAGCAGTTTAATGAGGACTCTCCCTTTCACGTCTTTGTTCCAGGAAGCTTTCCCTGAATGACTGACCATGATTTTATCTGAACTTTGTTCTTTTAAAAATGCAATTTTAATGTGTTTTTATTCTGTTTTGCATTCTTTTATTCTAATTGTTCACTGCTCTGAAATCCTTGAATGGGGAGTGGTATATAAATACTCTAAATAAATAAATAAATAAATATCCTTACTCCCTTTCCCAAAGCCCAACATCATTCACTAACAATGAAGATTTCTCAGTACACAAGAGTACTCAGTAAGCAAAGTCCACCTCTGGTAGCCAATGGAGGCACAGTCAAGCCATTCCCTTCGGGCTCAGCATAATTCCTTCCTGATACAAACCATTAACCCTATATTTGTATTGCAGCTGACTGTGGAATCTATATTCTGCTCTGAGGTCCATGGGCTCTGTTACCATAGCAAGGGCTACAGCAGCATCCCCATTCCTTAACATTAATGACATACAGCTCCCAACATCCACCTCCCCCTGACCAAATACTGTTCTGCCTTTTGATAACAGTGCTAGCAGATTCACCCCTTCCATCCCTATTCTCTATAGGACTTTAGCACTACTGCAGGAATTCAGGTGACAGAACTATGCTTCCCAGCTGATCCTAAGAAAGGTCCTTGAGATTGCACAGGTATCAGATGGCTGTCAGCAACTTGCTTGGTTTTCTGCTCTTTGATGGCAACAGTAACCTAGCCCAGGCTTCTCAGGTGAGCAGAGCTAGGCACTTTTTCCTTGCAGTCTAACACATTCCAATTTTAACCTGAATGGGTATCTTCAGAAAGTTTGAAGTCCATCCTTCCTCTTACCTTTTTTTCTGTTGCCTGAAGTTCTTCAAACACCTTCTCTAGAGTCCAGCTTCAAAATATGAAGGGGAAAAAGTGCAGACAGAAGAGAAGCAGCAGTTATTAGAGATGGCTCCCAATATTTCAGAATGGCTATTTATCAAATAAACAACAACTCACTTTGTTTCTAAATACTCTCTAGGGAGTTCTTCAGTCTCTTCTGTGGTCATCACGGATGAACGAATTTCCTGTTCAACAAGCGTGTCCACCATGACCCTGAAATACGCCCAAACTGCATCTTCCCAGGTGTCACAAACTGGAAGAAGCTTTAGGTTTACAAAGAAAAAAATAGTCAAAAACAATAAATCTGGAGAAAGTGTGGTGCTTAAAAAAAAAAAAAAGTTGAGTTAGCTAAGACGCAGTGGCCAATTTCACACAGTCAAACAAGTCATGGTGGCTTGTTTCAATCCTCAGCACATGCCAGGCACTACTTCCCTTATTACTGCCCCAGTCAGTCGTGTCATCCATGGTTTATTGTGACTGGAACAAGCTGCAGTGAGAATCAGGCTTGCACACTCTTCCATCCCCTCTGACGTGGCCATGAAGAGCTTAGAAGCTTTTGCTTAACCATAATTTGCTGAGTCATCCGAAACTGGCAAACAGTGGGTAATGTTAATTATGGTTAGCTTCAAAGAAGACAACTTCAAATTATGGTATACAAAGCTGGCTTGTTTGATACTAACCACAATTAATATTAGCCTCAGCTTACCTGGTTCAGACGACACAGCAAGCTGAAGTTAATAAGAAGAGGAAGCTTCTGTACTCCTCATGGCCATGCTGGAGCAGGAGAGGGGAAGGAGGAACATGCAAGCACAGGGAGAGGCTCAGGTCATTCCCATCAGGCTAAAACATCATTTGAGGTGATGTCCAAACTGGGCCTATGTTATAAAACACTTTGCCTACAAGTAGTATTACTAAGGGAACATGTATGCGTGTACATAGCATGTAGTGAGCCACTTCAAAAACAACTGAACGGAAGAACTTCATGCAAAAAGCCATTCGTTCGTAGGGTTTCCTGTAAAGCTCAGGCAATTTTCTGAATGCCAACACAACTCCTTTTTTCACAGTTTGTATTGGCCTGGTTAGAATGCCTGAGCTGTACAGGGGGCTGCTTCACACAATGACCTTGCTATTTGGAGCTGCCTGCATGCAGATGCATGTCAAGAGATTTACTATGTCATTATGCATGTGTGCAAACTGGGCTTTAAAAAGAGTAATGATTCCTATTCCATAAACAGCTTAATAATCAAGTGAACAACTATATTTATATTCTAAAACATGAGAACATTTTTCTTTGGCTGCAAAGTCTTCAAGGTATTTTATTTATACCTTTATGAAATCATTGTTGTCCTTACAATTAAATGTTGAGAGGAAATCAAGAGAACCATGTCCAAATTCTCATTAAAATGAACAGTTTTTGAACATGAATAAAGCTTAGCTTAACTTGTTTGTGAGGCTGCACAGAAAACTGATTATATTAAGTAATGGCTTATTGTCTGTCATTTCAAATGAGCAAAAGCATAGTTCTATTAAATCCGAGTGCTACTATCTGTTTTTTTTAAAAAAGGAGGGAATAGTGGAAAGGCAGATAAAACAGAGAAGTCCAGCCATGGAGATCAGATCCTCCTCAAAAAAGACACTATAACATATCTGCCTGCTTGTGAAGCCTTGGAATAGCCAGAACTATGCTACTCTTCATATCTAGGGTTCCTGGTCCCAGCTCTACTATACAACAACTGCCCCAGATGGCCAGCAGCCTGTTTATATTCTGTTAAGCTCTCTCGACAAGAGATTATTTTATAAAACATTTCTTACCTGTTTAAGGTTCCCACTGAGTGCTGCATAGATTGCTTTCTCATACTTGTCAAACTGCTCCTAAAAATATTCAGTTCAAAAATATTCAGTATATTTGTTGTCATTATCTTCAATTCTATAGACATATAAGAAATGTCTACATACTGCTTCACTATTCTTAGCTTTTGAAAGGATCAGAAGACAACAATGTAACATCGTGGGTGATGTTTCAATCCTAAACTTTCATTTGAAATTAAACAAGCAAGTTTCTAGTCCTCATAGAACCCTAGAGGCATCAAAATTTCCAAGAACTATTAAAAGATATCATAGTTACTAGTATATCGAAAATTGCCAAAAGGTCCAGCAGAATCAATAGGGAGCCACTTCCCCAATCCAGTACCCAGTGTATATTGTCTACCGAAACAACCAAAGCAGTCTCTGTCCATAACCAAGCCTGAAGCCAGATTGAAATATTCTTCCTTGGTGGAGAAATGATTACTGCCTCATAGAAAACAATTCTGAAATCCAGGATTTTAATGTAGCTGTGACTGGGCAATAGGCAACAAAGACAGGAATCCACACTGTAACACACGTCCTATTTTGTACAAAAAAAATGTTTTTTGCTGAGCTTGTAATAATTAAAAATGTTATCCCGCCAATGCAGATAAAGTCCATTATTATGTCTATATTGCACAGAGTCAGCCTAGGGTTGAGATTGTGTGGGTTATGCCAACCTGTCAAGCAGCCTGGTGTTATATCCATTTAGCATGAAGGGAGGGATTAAGCATTTCTCAGAATCCAGATCTATCTAGCTCAGTACACCTGCCCAGGACTCCTCCCTGATCAGTCATCAAATCTCTCATGCTAGTCTATATGTATATACTTTTTGTCCCTTCCCTGCTTCAAAAAATATCTGAGAACATCCTTGCATACCATTAGTTAGTTAACCATCTAATTCAGCCACCACCAATATATTTTGTTAGGCAAAATTTTAATGAAGTAAAGAAGATACAAGACTAACCAATTAAAGTGTTGTGTAGGAGGTGTTACAGTACCATTGAGCATGTCTTGTCCAGTTCTTTAGTAATTCATAAATTAACCGGTTATCTCAGTACCATATATGCCATGTCCTTACAGTATTAACAATATTCTTAAAAAGTTAGTGGCAAAAAACACTTAGAGGTGTTTTTAAATAACCAGTAGTATATAATTCTATTAAATAAAATACAAATATTTAATGGAAGCAAACAACAGAATCTACTGCAGGTACACATTTCTTACCTTTTCTGCTAATCGCCAGCAACTTATTTTCCAAATGCATCTATATGGATTCCCTTCCACTGGCTCTATCTCTGTTCCTATTGTAAAGAGTAATTTTATAAAGCAGATAATGTGACATTTATAATTTATTAATTTAGATGAACTGTGCTCTCCCATTAAATGTCCCAATTTAATTTTTTATGAAACTTCTGGAGAAAGAGTCCAGATTTCTTGGATAGAACACTTAATGAAAACCTCCTGATTTGATCAAGTCATAGTTTTCCATTACATCTGAACTAGCAGACTGGGTTGATTGAACACTCTACCGAGGATTACAAACCATGGTTTTATTCTTCCTTGCAGTACTGGTTTCAGGGGCTTACTCAAATCACAGTCTGTAGGTTCAGATGTAATGTCAAACTATGATATGGTCAAACCAGGAGTTTATTCATTATGTTGAATGTGTGAGGAGAAGAGGAACTAGATGAGCACAGGGATTCTTGCAGAAACATTAAGTCTGAATGCAGCCAGTGTCTGAAGACCATGACCGAACTGGTATATAACATATTATAGCCAAGAAATCTCGACCTTCATTCCAGAGAAAATTCCTGGAGACGGAAAGACAGTAGTGGCAGGGGTTGCTGCTAGATAGACACTACCCGCTTAATTTAATACTTGTTAACTAAGCATGATGAAGTATGCACCTCAAAATGCATCAGGATAGAAACCTTTTCCCCTTTCTAAATACATGCAGTTCTAGAACTGGTTGGGGGAAACTTGGTAAGGTGAAGAACTGTATGAGCAGAACCCTGCATCTTATTTCCAGGTTTATTTCCAAAGGCAGAGGCGGGTAAGAAATAAAATGACGATGATGATGTCTTGCTTTGTGTTACCTCCATTTACATTAGGATCATGATATAGCTTCCACCCTTCAAGAGTTGCAGCTCTCCAAGCCTGTCCGCATCTTTTGCACAATCGCTGGGCCTGTAAAATAACCAAGGAGAGTTCACCTGGTTTGAGAAAAAAGCACTTGTATTCCACTCATTTTTAAATAACATAACATGTGGGATCCTGAAACAAAATGCAATAGTATATACCCAGCCCCAAGAAGGTGTGTTCTTGTTCAGGGTTCCAGCCAGTCTGGAATAGGCGCCTTCAGGGCTTGGATGGTTGGTTCAAACAGATCAGGATCAAACTATGCTTTGCTAAATAACCACAATTGGAATAAACTACAGTTTCCTGAGTTCAGATGTAATGGGAAACTGTGGTTTATAAAAAGTAATAAAAATGAAGCTTTCAATCTCCTTCCCTCATGCATAAAGAAGGGAATATGCAAGCCCAAGGGTCACCATGGCTTGTTCTTTTAATAGAACTATTACACAGCAGTAGAGCTTTTTGCATGAGCAAAGTGAGTTTCTGCATTCTGTCTAAATAATTGTTCCATTTTAGGCAAAATAATCCATTAATATTCTGTCTTGGAACAGTGGAATCCTATCCTTGCCTACTCAGAAGTAAGACCCCGTGAGTTCAATGGGACTTACTCCAAGGAATATGTGTATCATATTAAAGCCTCAGCCATTGTTTTATGCTTTTTTGTACTTTTTCCTTCCAAACTGATCATAATTCATACTTCCTTGACTAATAAGGTACTTTAAAAGGAACCTAAGAGGCATTTTGTGGACCAAAGGGCCATGCACAAGTTTCTGTGCATCCAAGTATTTACACACACCTGGAAAACAGAACACTATATTCCAAATTCCTTCTGGTCTAATATATGAGTAAGAGAGAGAGAGATGCATATAACCTATAAGAAATCTTCCAGAAGCTTAAACATCTCCATACTGTCTACATTACTGTTAAGCAAGCTGGTGAGAACTTAAAAAGACAGTGAGGTACAAAGGGCTAACTAAACTGTGCACATGCATATTGGTTACATCGTAAACCAAAAAGTAATCACGACACATACAATGGTGCTACCAAGCCCTATTTTGAAACTAGCTGAAGACCCAGCAGATGCAGTCGGCTCATACATGTACACCTTTAAAGAAAGATAGAGTCATTTAAGGCTTAAGGGACTTACCTCATCTGTCATTCCAGCTCTAATAAGAGTAAAAAGAAACTTGAGTAACCGTGCATCATCTTCCCTATCCAAATCATCAAGTGGCATTTTCTGCCTTATTGGAGCATCTGGATCCTAAATAATAATAATAATAATAATAATAATAATAATAATAATAATAAATAGCGCTGACTCTTCAGGATTGTGAAAGCGTATTTTCCCCTACAATACTGACTTTAAAGTAATTGAAAATAATAGTAACTTCTTGTTGCAGGCTCTTCTTTATCTCCTGTTCTGCCATACCTTTCTGCTCTGCTCTTTCATCTTTGGAGAAGCTATTTAACACCTTTTTAATACTTGTCACGAACCTACTTACCAGTTACAATCTCTGCTTCTGTATAATCTCTACCTGAAACTCAAGTATTCAGTTTCATCACTAGACATTCACAAAAAAGCCCTGCTTGTCCTAAAAATGCCTTCTATTTCACTTAAAGATCTGCTTAGCCCAGACTGCCAACCCCCTGGGGCTTGAGCTTGTCATGTCATATGAACCCAGTGAGCGTGTGTTATGGGAGGTTTGCTTAATCATCGTATAACCCATGCTTGCTGGTTTTGCATGACATGACAACCCCTGAGTGGGGTTTGGACATGCAACATGGTGCTCGTGGGTGGCACAGCTAGTCATAGGTTAAACAACCCATGATGAGCTACACTGTGTTGTCCAACTCCCATCACTGTCCTCTCCATCCTAACTCAACATCCTAACTTTTAACAGTCTCTTCCCACTTCCTTTTAAACTGACTAACTTCACGAATCATTCAATTTTGGCCCATTATTAATCATTCCTCCATGTATTCTTCTGTCACATCCCCTAAAGGCAGAAAGGGTGGAAAAGTGATCCCCAGGGATAGAACATTAGAAAAGCATTGATACAATGAAGTACGATGCTCTTGAATAAATAAAAGCAAAACAATGTTCTATTAGACAAGATTCTGTTTGAGAAAATGTAAAAGCTTTCATGGCAAGTACCTTTGCAAAAATGTGAATACAGATACAATTTTCATTTTTTCTACTATGTATGTTTCTAATTCAGTTTGCCATAATATAGAGGCTGAAGCTATGGTGGGCACATTAGTCAATTATGTCGATCAACCACCTGCTATACGAACATGGTCAGATATTGTCAAATATTCCGTAAGCCAATCTTCAAGCATCATGGCATTTCTACTTAGCACAACTACCTTTAAAAACTGAGCTGCTGTTATTCTGCTTCATTTCCTTTTCAATTTTATTTTTAAAAATATATTTACAACTGAAGGCTGACCCTCGTGGACTCCAAAAGAGTTAGTGAATTTTTCATATTTATACAAACCTTTCCTAACACTGTTAAACTAATAATTCATTACATTTGTTAAAAACTGTATTTTATTGGTTCTCAACATTGGCTAACCAATTTGTTTATATAAGTAGCATAAGTACTGAACCTGTTGATTAAATTCTCTTTTCTGTTCGAATAAAGTCAATGCTTAAAAAAAAATGCTTCACCATGACGTCTGGTCAATATTTGACCAATGAACTGCTAATCCTGTATAAAAAGCAGTTGCACAGACAAATTCCATATAAGCAGAACACACTGTAATGACAGCAGCTTGGATTGATTGGAATTGGACTACAGCCTGGTAATGTAACGCAGCACTTCTCTATTTAAAGAAAAAGGTTCCCTGAATTTTGAGGAAGTTTCAGCAAACATAGGAAACCAGTAATTGCTCCTTTATCATAGACGTCTAAAGCCAAGAATTAGTAAATCACACTTACTAGTTCAGTCACTAGTGGCCGTGAGCTCCCAGTAAAGGTGTTTAACTGCCGTTGCTTCAGGATGTGCAGAGTATTCTCCCTGAAAATACAAGGTATGCCATTATTTCATCAGCAGTGGCTACTAAATTCAATATTCTATTGCTAAAACTCTTATGCATTGACGTAACAAATTTTATCCCACCTTTGCTCAGTGATTTTTGAGGTGGCTACCAACATATTATAACAATACAAATAATAGCCTCTATCAAGTGGCAGAAGCCAGCATTCTCCAGCACACTTCTGCAGCCCCAGGGCAAATGACACTTCGCACAGAGATGGAAGCAGGCTCCTAGCAGCTGTTCATTCTGTGGCCGATGGCTCAAGCCAGGTTGATTTTTCTTCTTGCGATGGTATTTTTCATGGAGTGGGGTGTAACCTTCCAGTGGCCTTTGTTCCTACGGGCGGTGGCAGAGGCCAGAATGTCTTCTTCTTCTTCCCCCATTTCTGCAGTCCCACGGCAACTAAACCATCTTGGAGTTGCTCAAAACAAACCCAGATCTGAACAACCAACTGCACAATCCTATGCTTGTCTCATAAGTACGCTCCACCAAGTTCGGTTGGATTTACTCCCTGATTAGTTTATATAGGAATGCAGCCTGATGGTTCAACCGCAGGACTCTCAATGCAGACTCTGTTCCCTTCTAAATTCAGCCCAGAAACATTGGGAGATGCAGCAGCTCCAGAGTTACTACAATCTCCACAGAAAAGGCAGAGGCTCCCCGTCTGTCCCACCAGCTTCTTCTCCATGCAGTGCCCTTTGCCCTAAGGTAGAAAAAAATCTGTCTGGAACGAACCAATGAGGTGCATATGCCCCTGCTGATCCTCTTGTGCCCTGCAGATGCTGTTGCACAAACGGTGGGTCCTGCAGATTCCATTGTGCACAAAAGAGATTTAATACTTCCCAGAGGAAGCTTGAGAACAACTAAACACATTTGTTTCTGGATTGGGGCAGGTTGGAAATAAGAGGTTCTCCTCGTTGCAACCCCAGCAATTATGTTTTAAAGCAGGGGTCCCCAATGCCATGTCCATGGGATCCTCCAATAGCACCCACACAGCTCTTCCCTCCTGCCCCCTGCCCCCTTCCCAAATGCAATAAAAAACTGAAAAATGTTAACGTTTCTCCTTCCTGTACCGGAACCTGCCACTGATTAGCTGTTCAGTGGGCAGAAAGAGAAAGCACGGCAAAGGGGCAGAGGGGAGAGAAAGAGGAGAGAAGCTAGGAGGGACTACTCAGTAGTTGGTCACTCACTTACCAATACACAGACTTTGCATAAAATTCAATATTATCAGAGAAGTCTCCAATTTCATCCTTGGCAATGCTCTCTAGCCAGTCTACTACCAACTGAAAAATAAATTTAAAGTTAGAAATCAACACAAAACAAGATGTAACACTTTCTTCTAATCCCCTCCAAAACCCCTCTCTGCCACTATAGGGCAATCAATAGATGTTTACTTAGAGGTGGGTTCTACTAGGTTCAATGGCATTGGCTCCCTAGTATATATGGATAGGACTGCAGCCTCTGTCAGTGTCTCAAGATGTACACATCACAATCATCCATTCATTTCAATCTGGATTTTGGCCCAGGTTTGACAGAGGGACAGTCTTGGGAGCCTGTTGATTCTCCTTGGCCCTCCCCGTGGCATTGATGCCATCAATCAGGCTCTCTTGCTGGACTGGTTCTGTAGGTTAATTATAGGGACATCATGGTTCCGCTCGTATCTGCAAGGTCAGTTCCAGAAAGTAGTATTGTGGAAGTTTCTGCTCAGGCTCATGGCACTTATGGGGTCCTTGAAAGGTTCTATCTCATCCCTTATTATTATTATTATTATTATCATCATCATCATCATCATCATCATCATCATCATCATCATCTATGTGAAACTGCTGGGTGAAGTCATCTGAAGGTTTGGGGCTCTATTTATTCTCTGAGGCTATGCAAGTAGTGAACCAGTATCTGGGCTTGGTAACATGCTGAATGAGAGCCAATAAATTTTAATTGAATTCTGACAAGATTGAGGCACTCTGGGTAGCTAGTTCTGATGCCCAGGAAATAGATATGCAGCCTATTATAGAGGGGGTTGCACTCCCACTGTAGATACAGGGTTGTAACTTGAGGCCCAGGTGGCCTCAGTGGCTTGGAGTATCTTTTAACAGCTTCAGCTGGTTTTCCAGCCATGGCAGTTCCCAGGCAGGGACCGACTGGCCAAGGTGGACCATACTGTGGTAACTACCTGACTGGATTACTATACTCCATTATACATGGGGCTTCCCTTGAAAATGACCTGGAAGCTTACACTAGTGGAAAATGCAGCTGATGGTATTTTTAAGTGGTGTAACGAGATGGAATCACATAACACTGATTCTCATACGGGCAACCAGTGCAACATGGGAACTGCCTCAATATATTCAGGGAAGGCCCTTTGTTGTGTACCACCGCTAGGGGAGGTGCACTGTACAATGAAGAGGGAGAGCGCTCTGTCTGTAGTGGTCCCGATTGCAGAATATCCTTCTTATAGAGGTGTGACTGACAAGGCAATCTAAACTAGGAAGAAAGCAAAAAAATTCCGCTCACGACCGAACCAGAGAAGCAAATTGCAGTGGGTTTCATGGGACTTATTCCAAGTAAACATGCTTCAGATTGCAGCCTAACTCGTGAACAATCTTCGTTTGTCATACCTGGCTTTGTCGAACCAATGAATCTCTCTGGAACAGGTTGTCAACAACAGTCTTTTCACTAGCATTTATAATCTATGGGGGGGGGGAAAACAAGTCCATCTTCAAGCAACTGAAAAATGGTTTTAAAAAATTATAGATTATATCCAATTGTTGTGTTGATCAATCAACGGAAGAACATCCATCAACAGAACAGATTCCCGTTCCCACCCACCCCAGCCAAGATCTGCTCCACAGAGCTGGGGGATGCTGCTGAGTTGATTACAACATGGGCATGAGAGGCTGCAAGGGCGAAGAAGGGGAGAAGTTCCATCATCCGAGTTGAAGTCTGTTTGTGCAACATTGGATACCACCGTCTAAACTTTTTGGACACTTATACAATATCTGACAATTTTAAAGTTATTAAAGTATGTTGTTCAATAGCTATGCTTTTATCTCCACTATGTCTTTCAAGCAGTGCAACACTAGGGTAAAAAACAATGTGGATATCTTTAGTTATTCCTTAATAGAAAATGGCTGTGACAAAACTTACTGCAACGTCAAACATGGTTTCATCTTCCAAAGCAGACTGTATTCTATCCCTGAATTTAAAGCAAAGAGAGAAAGAACAGTATTGAGGATTAACTGTTCTTTCTTAATAACTACTCATCTTACTGATATTCACAAGTATACATTATGCTAATTAAAATTAAAAGTATATGTCATGCTATTTAAACTTTTAGGCAGTGATGTGGGGCAGAAAATTTTCCAAAGCAGGATTTTTCCCCAGTGCTTTAGTTTCTGTGGAAAATTTTCCATTTCTTAAGTTCATTAGTAAAAATGAATTTACAAATACAATATTGGGCATGTTTCGCAATTTCAAGTTGTAATGAATGTTTTTCAAGTGATTATTCCTAGCATACACATATGCCATTGAAATACATATTTATCTCACAATGAAATGGAACAAATAGTGATAGAGAAACTGAAGATGCCCCATCCAACAACCTTAGTGGAAGAGAACTGAACTCTGCTGAAATGATGCACACTTCTTTGGGTTGTTAAAATTAATTTATCAGTTTTCAGTACCTTTGATTTTTTCTTAAATTTAAACAATGTTAGGGAAGTACATGCTATTGACCCTGGTTTGCATGATGATGGTACATTAAACAAGCCATGGTGGCTTGTTTAAGCTGTGATGCATGCCGGGCACAAGATGTATTCGTGGCACGATTTGCATAATCACCCGCCTCACCACGGCTTGTTGAGTTGTCCGAATCCAGGTGGCATGGCTTGGTTGAGGTGGAAACAATCCTCAAATAACCCAACAACAGCCCATGGGTTATTTGAGGGTTGGATGACATGACAAGCCAGGCAGAGTGGGTGATTATGCAAATTGCACCAGGCACGCACTGTGGCTTGTTTGGCATATGATGACTGTGTAAATCAGACTATTGTTTTTCTGTTTTTGTTTTTACAAATTCTAATAAAAAATTCTACAAAATTTAACATTTAAATCACAATATGTGCTTTAACTTCCCCCCTCAAATATTTCAGGTCAAATACTTGGGGGAACAAAAACTAAGCACGGGGTACTTAAGCTTTGCATACTAAATGCAAGTAAAATAAACATGCTAAATTAGATCTCACAGGACATCAGAACATTTTCCGATGCTAACTGAAAAATGTTCTATGCAAATTAATCTAATTTGCATTCAAAAATTTCCCAACGGCAATTTTTTGGGGAAACCCACATCACTGTGTTTATGACATGATTCATTTTCACTATGGATACAGTGCTCATGCCCAGGTCCTGATGGCCTGGTTTCTCCTTACTCCCACCTATACGTATACAGTGTTAGGGAAACTGCAAAATTTGTGCGTACCTCCCAAATTCCCATACAGGTTTCCCTCTTCATATCTGTCAAGTTATTTGTGCTACAAGTCCCATTTAGGGCTTTCAAGCGTCCTGTTAGGATCCACCATGCAAGGTAGTTGCAGTGCCGGTGGGTCCTGTCTTTATAGTTTTGAATGTTTTCTTTGACAATGCATCACTCGTATCACATTGCAAGATTCATTCAACTACCACATCCTGCACGAGATCATGCGTGTCTTCCAAGCCAACACGGCATCCATGGGTGCCACTGTGTCCTCAAGCCCAAGCTGAGACATTTGCTAAGAGATTTGCCCTCCCCTTGGGGCAGCAGCAGAGTCCTTGGCGGAGGGGTGGACTTTGCCACGCCCTCCAGCTGATTTTCAAGCAGGGGGCTTTTTCACGCCGTACACAAGCCTATGCGGAATTGCTCCATAGGCTTATACAGGGAGCAAAAAAGCATGAAAAATGGCACGAGGGGCATGAAGTGCACCCCTCACCAAGGACCCTTGAGGCAATAGGGTCCATAAAAGGCATCCTAAAGAAACTGTCATTCCGTGGCTGGTATTAACTAATTTTATTGCGGAAACATTATTAGGTTTTGTTTTCAGGCATATTACCCAACACCTCAAAATGGAATAGGGTAAAAATGAATTTACAAACTAACTTGGGAGAAGCCATTAGGAAATGTCTATTTCTGTTTTCTTGCTGTTTCACATTAATTTATTCAGCACTGTTTTATAATGTATGTTTTATAATATATACAAGTATATGATTTATGCAAGCAACTATATTTATTCTTCTTTCAATGTCCAGCTCTACAAGCTAACAAACCATAATATAGTAAAAAATTAATGAGCTGAAAAAAGAATCAAGCACCCTTTCAGGAGAGTTACCTGTAAATTGAAGACAATAATCTCCATGTTACCATCTCTTGCTTGAGAAGCCACAACACACTGGCAGTTTTTGAAAATTTCTGTTGTCCAGGAGTTGCTCGGTTCACTATTTTTTGAAGCATGTTTACCTGATTTTAAAAAACAACTTTTATTTTAAGTATATATGCCCTTAATTATATCTTCTTTTCTTTTAATACTGATGTTTTGTTTAGTTTTCCATATAATGGCAACTATGTAGTGGCTTTACTTCAAAAGCAGAAGGGAGGGTAGTCCATGTCTAAAGAAGCTTACAATCAAAAGTGTAAGAGTGAAGAGAATTCAAGCAGAGATGAAGAATGGAAAAGGCATGGGTAAGAAGGAATTAATGCAAGCAGTGGCTGCTAAACAGACTATGTTGTGGTTCGGGACCAACACTAGACACTAATTGCTGAGTACGTTATTAAATCCATCCTATTCAGCCACAAATCCCAAGCAACCACATGAAACTAAAAGACACTAACTTTAACCTAAGCAAGTCTGGACACAGCAACTCTCTGGATGAACTACAGACACCTCCAAGCTGAAAGAGTAAGCATCCTTCCATATACACTGCAGCATTTATTGGATGCCACATTCGCTACAAAAGTTCCACCCTTATACAACGAAGGGAAATTATTTTGGTTAAGCATTGAATGAATGTGTAAAAGACTATAACTGAATATACCTGGTTATTGCAAGTATCTTCATACTCCTCTATAAGTTCAAAGATGGTAGTTGAAGTGTGCTTTAACAGGGAATGCAGAAAAACAGAGTACATGCTCCTAGTAGCTAAAATCCCAGAAGAAGAAAAAAGGGGTATTAGAATGGCCTGCCTTCAAATGATTCTAGCTTGACACATTTTATAACACTACACAGTATGTGCTATGTTTCAAAATATCCTTTGCATAACAAAATATCCTTTGCAGATGTTTTTAGAACAGTAAAACAAGTAAAACAAGTATAGGATACTGACATACCCCAAGCATTCCTTAAAGGAAAAAAGTCACAAGTTTAAACGTATGAGAAAGAAATGCAGATAAATAGTAAGTGAATTCTCAGCATTGCAATTCTGAATTCATACAGCAAAAAACATACTCAAACAATCATACAAAAAACAAAAACATAAAACCCCAAAGCCTGTAAAATGTCTGGTGTATTTTCCCTGATTTCCTAAAATGTATCTGTTTGATATAGAACACATTTATCATTATACTGGTTTATGACTTCCCCGTAAGCAGTTATTTTCCTATGATTATGACACAAGTTAGATGGGAGGGAAAAATCTAGTCTGTCTCCCTGCCCTACAGCAGGCTCCACTATGCGTTAAACATCCCCCACACAATACATTAATCCTTTCTTTCCTCTCCCCCCCCCATTGATAGAACACCAATGTAAAGAAAGCACAAAGATAAAAAGCAATCTCTCACCTGCTTCTCCAGGATCATCCTCATTCAGTAGGACAGCACTCTTAGTGACATCTTCTGCTGTACTGTAGTCTAAATTTGTGAACATTACTGAATGTGGAGGTGTGAAAGCAGTTGTCCAGTCACTGTCATCTAACTAAAACACATAACATGATGCAAAGAATAAAAATTGATTAATATTACTGCACTGTATATCGATGGTCTTACATTAGGATTATTACATATTTTTTCCTTTGGGAACAGAACAATTCTAGCAAAACAGAGAAAATTTGCTCTCTAGAGGCAGCCCAGTGTAAGGTAGGGGTTATGGTGCACTAACAAGGATCCCCCCCTTCAAATTTCAGATTTAAATGTCAGTCATCAATTACTTAATAATAGCAAGAGACATAAGAATCACTGTTGCAGTCACTACAGTTTTCATGGAAGTGTACTTTGGCTGAAAACTGCAAGCCTGGAGCTTTCAGAGAACCTAAAATACTTAACTATTATGACATTGATGGTCGTTATGACATCACTGGTCTGTTCCTTCAGGTGCTGTTGGTGTGGCTACTGCTACTGAGCAGATATTCCATAAGTCTTTCTGGCTGTCATTTGCAGGCTGCCTTTAAAGATGATAAGACTGCAGTCTTAGGTGGCTAGAAAGTGAGGGGTATGGAGGAACTCTCTTAATTTCCTTTATGTTCTTAGGAACCCTAGGAAGGCCTAGGAGGAAGGTGGGCCATGGGAAGCAAAGGCAGGAGAGACCATCAGGTGGGAAGGGATGGCTGGATTTGAAAGAAAAGGGTCGTCCCCCTTTGTTCCATTTGTTGCAGGAACAAAATCTATCTTGTTACAGAGTGAATCCCCTTGGGAGTTGCCCATGGGGAAAGGGAGACAATGGTTGGGTTGAAACTCCTTCCACTTGCTGGCTCAGCCTCAGGGGTCTTGTCCTTATCTTTGGGCAGTTCAGTTAGAACCCAACAGATTAGAAAGGGGATGCTTCAGTTTCAATTGTTATTTTTTCTTCTTCTAAAAAAGAAGGAACCATTTGCTCTGATCTCATCTCTGGGCCCCAACCCAGGGATTCTTCTGCACAAAGAGAGATTAATAATAATCTCCCCTCCCAAACATGGACCCACAAACAAGACTATTCTTTCACTCAATACCAGCCAACTCTCCCTCTGGATGCTCTGCCCTGGCTTTCACACCCCACCAGCACACAGTTGTCCTACACATTCCTAGCATCCCTAACAATGGGTGTGGGGGTTGCAGAAAGGAGAAAGAATTCCTCCATGGCCAGGATCTTCTACCCACTTAAAGACTACATATTTATTATGTATTTACAATATTTTTATGCCCCCCCTCATATCAAACTATGTTATCTGGGCAGCTCACAGAACTGAGAATAAAATGCAATACTAGATTTAAAATCTAACATACACACACAGAGTAAAATGCACCCTAAAAATCCTTTTAGTAGCAGAAAGCTCAAGACCAGGTTTTTGTAGCCTTTTTTTGAGGGGGCAAGGAGGGTTTAAACTCAAGTTGCATATTATCCTTAAAGTCCTGCTATGTCAAGGCAAAATTTTTGGCATACAAAATGACAGCAAATCCAGAAGAGTGAAAATCCAGCTTCAGTAGCAGAGGAGAGATACAGAACCCTATCTTCCATCCACTCAAAGACTGAAACCTTCTTACCTTAAATGCCTGACAAGATTTTGCAGCCTTCAAAGTGCTAGCAGAGGAGACAGTGATAGTCTAGCTTGATACCAGTAGCTTTACTTAGCAGTAGCTACAGCAACAAACCAGTGAGGTCATAATCACATAATAAGGGAGCATTTTCAGTCTCCTTAGTTCCCAGAAGGCACACTTTAATGAAAACTATAGCTACTGCAGTGGTAATTCTTGTTCGTCTTACTACTGACCAATGGATTTATGAACCTTATACAATATTCACATTTTGAGACTGCTATCTTAAAATGGGGAAAATTAAGACCAGAGCAGCCTCTAAAAAGTTTTGGATATGGGTTTCATAAGAACTAAAAAATAACTAATTTGGACTGCACCTTACATCACTTCTTTTAATAGCAAACTCAAGAGGTGAGTGGCAGTGATTATGTAGCTAAAACAGGGCAACTGAGAACAAGAGAGATGTATCAGCAGCTTGGAGTAACCCTAAGATTTGCAGAAGTTAAAAAAAACCTATTTAAAAAACACCCAAATAGGACCCTCCCACAAAACTGTCCAGTGAGGACTTAGCACACTCAGTAGCTATAGAATGTTGCATATCAGTTGGGGGGGGGGGAGTGGGGAGTGGAATGCCCCGCTTGGAGAGAACATAGTATAGCCTCCTGAATTTATACTACAACACTTTATTGCAGAGCCCATTTGTACTGTTTATTTTCTAGAAATGTACAGTCACAAATTCACACATATCTCCATAGATATGAAGATAAAAAAATCATTTTAGAAAGGAAAAACAGAAAAAGAGGCTTAATCTGCACTCCTACGTACACTTACTTGGGAGTATACCCCATAAATACAGCAGGACTTACTTCTGAGTAAACATACATAGGATTGCACTCTTAATGTTGCATTGAAGTGGATGGAGTCAGGTGTCCTACGCACCACATGTTGCCCATTCCTACTTGATATATTCTTACCATAGACACATTTCCAAGGTGACCAGGAGTATGCAGAAGGTATGGGGATTTTCCTCCTGTGCCCAAGATAGTAGACATATTTGGTTGCTTCATGGAACTCCGACTCTGTGGAGTAACTGAAAAAATAATAATAAAAAAACATTTTTGAGAAGAGGAGCAGTTCCCCATCTGCTCCTCTTTATTTACATTTATTAAGCACAGCAGAAAGCGCAATGAGCAACTATTTCCTTGTGCTCAAAACTGTACCCTTAAAAGTTGCTGCCTTAATCAATTTAGACTGATGTCAAAAAAAGAATACTGGATGTAAACATTTAGAATATTAGTAACATTCTTGCAATACAACAATCATTTAAAGAATACACAGAACAAGGCATTCAATATAAAGGACCTTACAAGGTCGAGGAAGCAGTCCTGGAGTCCTGGGAACTGTGAGTCCTCTTGTCGTCATGCCACTTAAACTGTCATCCAAGGAAGCAAGGACTAGGCAAAGGGAGCAAGCTAAGAAAATTGGTTTCAAAGTTGTCTCTCAATTTGCTGACACCTCTGACCAATGTAAAGAACAAGTTTGATAAACAGACCACCGATTTGGTGCATCTCTCTTTTTGCAGATTCTTCCTCAAAAGCCATGTTTTTCCAAAATCTTATTGCTTAGTTTGGCCCTAAGTGAAGTGACATACATGTACTTTTTTTGAAACCATGCAAATTGCATCAGTTCAAGTGGGTGGGTGAGAGAAGACTGATAATTAACTGGCTCACATCGGACCCAGAGGTGAAACTTAATCTTTCCTCCTTGCTATGGTCCTGAGGAAAACCCCTTTAGAGAGCAATCCTATGCCCACCAAACAGTATATTGGCAGGCGGGTGGGGGAGGTTACAGGATAGTTCAGTTTCCTGGCTCCCCATCTCCCTTGTAGCAGGCATGGAGAGAAGCGTGCCAGCTACATCTCTGTGCTAGGAAAACAGAGCGTGGAGACGGGCATTCCTGGGGGCTGGGAGGGGAGGAAACTGGGGTGGCTGCATTACGGCATTTCTTATGGCTGCCCCAGCCTCCTTCCCTCCCCTTCTGAGGCGCTGCTGCTAAATGTCCAAATCACCCATCCAGCAGAAATGCAGAGCAGCTGGATCACTGAACCGTCACTCTCCTCCCACCCTGCACTGGATACTTGACAGTCTATCTGGATAGGATTGTGCCCTTGCTGAAGGTATTTGGGGGGAAATCAACCCACAGACCCTAATGGGACTTATTGCTGGTTAAACATGCATAGGATTGCACTGTTCTGTTCCCCAAGTAAAACAGAATTATTTATGTAAAATGGGTGGAGCACTGATTCAGGATGGGGTGGGGGCAAATCTCTACACCTGGCCCTCCCTGAGCTGGATGAAATCAGGGGAAGTGGCCATGCTCCCTGACATCGCTTCCCAGCTGGGGCCACTTAGCTCATACTGTGTCCTCCCCAATGGGGGGAAGGTATCATGTGGGTAAAGCCACTCCAGCCACCATTTCAGTTGGGGCTGCTAACCTACACTTCTCCCAAATGGAGGTTCTCCACCCTGCACCTCGGTCAAGGGTCTTCTCCCTCTCAGCACCTTACCCCATTGGTGAGCACATGGGTGGGGAAAGCATTCACTTAGCACCCTCCCTCCCAACCGGAAATCCCCGTTATCGCTGATAATTGATTGGAGATAACAAGTATACTCTGCCCTCTCACCAGACCCCCAGTATACTCTAGGGAGCGGGACCAGCAAAGGCAGCCAAAACCACATGACTGTGCTTTCAAATAAGAACCCAAACCATACAGAAAAGGATACTAGAAACTTTTTTTTGAGACCTCTGCTCCCGGACTGGCCGAGTCACTTCTTGTGGGGAAGATATATTTTGAAAATCATTTCTGAAAGACAACAGAACAACAGAAATCATCGAATTGCTTTGTGGCACTACTGAATTTATTTACTGAGTAGAAAGGAGGGGGGCATTTGTGGGTCCTCATCTGACAAATAACTTGGCTGACCTTAGATCAGTCTTCCCCAACCTGGCTGGGGTATACTGAGAGTTGCAGCCCAACACATCTGGAGGACACCAGGTTGGGGGTGGCTGCCTTAAATGCTATGCACGTTAACTTGGGGAGAGCGGCGGTGGAGAAGGTGGGCGCCATTTGCTGCTGCTGCTGCACCTCAGGCAGAAAAATGGATTGGGGCGGCCTGGGACTGCGCGAAAGGCTTTCCCCACGCCTCACCAGCTAATCTGTCCAAAGTAGTTACAGGCGAGACGCGACAGGGTGGTGGCTCGAGGCTGCCCTCGGCTTCGCCAAATGCCCAGGCACACCAAGGATGAGTTAGGTATGGCGAACCCGCCCCCATTTCTATAGAAACCGAGCCTGTGATCGCCCCCATCTCCTCCTCTAAACCGCTTCACTCGCGTGCGGGACACTTTTCAAAGGCGCTCACCTGTCCATCCCGGCGTTGGAAGCCGTGGCGCCGCTAGCAGATCCGGTTCACTCCCTCCCGGTTGTTGCTTGAGACTTCCCGCTCTCCGGAAACTCGTCACGTAAACCGGAAATAAAGACATGAGCCAGGCATGAAGGGAGAAAGTCAAGCAGAGTTTGTTCGCTTTAGAAGAGGAAAGGGAGATTCCCTGAGGGGAAGACTACAAGTCTATGGGCAAGGAGGTCACACCCGGAAGCCTCGCCTCCGGGTTGTAGACTGGCAGTCTTGTCAGCAGAGGTGGACGACTTGTGACCCTGCAAGATTTTTTGGTCTACAACTCCCATCATTCCTTGCCATTGGCTTTGCTGGCTGGGTTGGGAGTTGTAGGCAAAGTGTCTGGACTGGAAGGTCACAAATTGCCCACCCTAGACATAGAGGTAAGAAAAGGAGAGGCTTTACTCCTCTTCGCGGAACGGCAAAAACGGGACGGCTTGCATTCAGGTGGAACGCCACCTACCGCAGTGGAGAACTATGTCTCCGGCTCTCAACACTGGCAAGGAGCGTGGTGAAATTTCCTGTCGCAGTAACAGACGGAAGAGGAGAAATAGAGGAGACGCCCCTGTTTGATCTGGAGTATGGAGGTGGCGCATCAAAAGCCATGTAACAATGGGTTATAATTTCGGATGTTTTAGAAACCGTTCAGTGTTCACAAGTTGCATCATTATATATATTTTCACTCTACAAGGGAGAGACGGACTTTATCTGTGTCAGCGTGGACTCCATAAGTAGATCTGAGCAACAACAGCCATCCCTGTTAGTCAAGAGTTAGGGCTTTCAAGTATAGCTGTGGAGGCTGTTTTCGAGAGGGCTTAGTTTCGTCCCTTTCAAGGTGCACAACTGGGTGAGCAACTTGTGGTCCTCCGGATATTCTGCCCTACACCTTCCATAATTCTTCACGGTTAGCTATGCTGGCTAGGGTTGATGGGAGTTGTAGGCTAAAACATCTAGCCACTAGTGCAGGGGTAGTGCAGCCTACTCCTGCACTAGTGGCGTTTCTCTTTGCCTCCTCTCAGCTGTTGGAAAAATCTTCCACCAGTTGAATTCTCCCTTTTGTGCAATTGTTAAAAAGAATGACTAGACCTGCGAAGTGCCCCCTCCTCTTTTTTGAACAAAAACACACAGAGTCAAGGAAAAAATAGTTGCCTTTATTAGCGCTGAAACAATGTTTACAGTTTAAGCTTCCCAAATACAGACGCTTTATAACCAAGATGTGCAAGAAGGAACAGTTCTCTCTTGTACAACAATGGTTGTGAGAAGCGCAAGTGGTTAGGGAGAGGTTCTTTTGTCACTAACAAAAGGAGTGTGGATGGGCAAGCTAAATAAAAGACATATTCAATTTGCATTGAAGCTTGTATTAAAACAAGTATCTACATTGACAGCTGCCTATGCACTAGTTGGACAAGACTGCTCTGGCCCTGGCTACAATTACCAATGCTCTGGTTACCACCAAAACAGACTGTTGTAATACACTTTATATGGGGCTACCTTTGAAGACAGTCTAAATACCTCATCTGGTGTAAAATGCAACCACTGGATGCTGGTAGATGGCAGACTATCTTAACACAACTCCAATCTTGTGCCACTGCTAGCTGTATTGGCTACTAAGTGTGTTTCCAGGCCCAATTAAAAGTACCGCTCTTAACCTTTAATGTCCATAACCTCATCCAAAGCTATTTGAAAAACTGTGTACATCCATGTAATCTTGCCCATATGCTAAGAAAATACCTTGGGTATTTTTCAATCTTAAGATCAATAGAATTGGCTTGTACGAGACAGGGCCTTCTCAGTGGTGGCCCCAAATCTTTGGAAGTCACTTCCAATCTGCCTATGCCTTGGCACTTCAGTTCTGCTTTGTAAGCAGACCTTGAAGACCTTCCTCTTCAAGACTGCTTTGGAAGTCATTTCTGGAAATGTTTTGATGTGTGATCACCTGTGATTTATACCGTCCACACAAATCCAGTTCTCACTTCGATGGAAAATACTGCCCAGCAAGTGGAAATGCTAGTTGGTTGGCTTAGCAGTGGGAATCCCCATCTTGTGAGGCAGCCCTGCTTCTGCCATTTTTTTTTTAAATGTAAAAATACCTTTTAAGGTATAGGTAGCCTTGAGAGTGATCGACCTCAACCTTAGCATAAGTGGAAATATGTTGAACCACAGATCTTTTTATCATGGAAAAGGCAAATTTGAAGCCAGCAAAGTACACTATGAAAGACAGGTGGCCAGAGCTAACTTACCTGGAACTAGGATAAACAAAATACAAAACTATGTTTATATTAAAAGTCTGAAAATGAACCTGTTATATGTAACCTAGATATTTTAAACCTCTAAAGAGTGAGCAATGAGGGTGAAGAAAGGGTTACAGCTTTTTGTTTTGATTGTGGAGTGTTTGAAAGTTATGAAGTTTTAAAAAGTTTTTTTTAAGTGTTACACAAGTTTCCCACAAGATGCACATTTGAAGCCCTGCAGGTAGAACTGTGTTGTTGTTGTTGTTGCTAGAAATAAAGATAAATGTAAACCTTCCCATATAAGATTCTCATACATCTTAAGATAGGTTTATATGCTCATTCAGGGTTGCTTCACATGTTACAGCTTGCATTGTTATACAAATGAATAAATGTAGGAGAAGACAAATCCAAAAGGTAATGGATTATACAGAGAAGTGTGATCTAAAGCATGATATACGCCATTGTTTGGTACTATACTTCATGATATAGAACAGTGGTCTTCAACGGTTGGGTCGCGACCCAAAAGTGGGTCACAAGATCAGTCCAGATGGGTCGTAGCAAAGCTGTTGTCACCATGTTTGGCAATTGTGAAAGTGAGTCCCATGTTGCAGGCTGGGAGTCCGAGGTTCTTGAGTCTGGACCAGTTGAAAACCACTATCTTAGAAAATGCTTTGGCCATTTCCCAAGGAAAGTGAAATAGCTAAGTTGCAGGACCAAGACTAATGCATGGCAATGTGACATCGCCATCTGAACATAGCTACACTTCTCTGCTTGACTCCCTTCCTACCCTATGTACCCAATTCAAAGATGAGAAGAAATCCAGTTTCTTCAAAATGGGCAAAGCTCCATCAAAGCTTGTTTCTTTGGGCAAGGCAGGACCAGAATTGGAAAGCCCTCTCTACTACTCAGAACAGAGTACACACGGATGTTTTGCATAATTCTGCCTAACAGAACAAGTGGGAGAAACAATCTATATGAGGATACTCTCTTTTATAGGAAGAAGTAACAACAGTTTTGATAACTGTGACATACTGATATTTGTGCCCAAGTGGCTACAGAAAACCAGTGCTGGCTCTGGAGCAGAAGTTTGGTATTAGATTTCTTCGGATTCTGGGAAACAAGGTCGGAACCAGGGCTCTGACCTTAGACTCCAGAAACTGCTCTCCCCAACCCCTCCCCCTGTAGCCAGTGCTGTTCTTGCCATGCCAGCTAGTTCTCCATGCTCAGAAATGGAGCACGGAGGGCAAAAAGCAGGTGGAAAGTGGACTGCGGAAGCTGCTTTATGCAGCTTTTTATCTGATCTCTATGCCCCTTCCCTCCCCCTCTATGAAATTGCCTGTTTAGGCAAAAAAGTAGGCTGGATGGCACACGGAGGAGAGGATCTCTTCCATGTTTCAGCCACCCTGCAGAGGATAGTTGGTAGCCTCTGATTTTAGAGGCTGATGACTATTCAGATAGGATTGCACCCTAAACCAGTCTTGTAGTTATGAAGGCATGAGTGATAGTTACCAAGTCCAAACTACACAGAGAGAGAACTTTCTCACCAGAGGTGCCTCCTCTGACTCTTAGAATACCAATAAATTCATATGCACATCTAAGTTACACAAATCAATGTGCTCAGTGCCTCACCAGTAAAACACCTAGATTCATTTCAAACCTAAATATGTAGTTGGTTTTTAGGTTTTTATGGTTTTAAATTTTGTATATTGGTTTTTAAATGTTCAATGTTTTTAATTTTTGTAAACCGCCCAGTGTACGGCTATGGGGCAGAATAATAATAATAATAATAATAATAATAATAATAATAATAATAATCTTTCAATGAGGATTATTTTAATATTGTTTAGATCTAGTTCTCAAAGATAGACAAAATGCAAGGACACCCAATTAATAACCTACTGCCTGTGCTATCTGCTTCACAATTTTACCCAAACATGGAAGGTTGATCACGGGATATTTTGCTAAGCAATCTGCATGCAGCTGCTTTCCTGAGACAGAATTAGAAAAAACACCCAATCCCATTGTTGCCATAACATTCTGAAAAACACATATCTTGCAAATAGTAGTTCCAGATTATTGTAATTGGCCTTCAATAGCCAAGATAAAACATTGACTGAACTTGTAGTTGGATCATTCACATGCCTTCAAATTGTATTATTCATATTTGCAAATTATGGGAAACATCTAGAAAAACGCATTTTGCCTGTACATTTCAGCTAATCCACATTACTTCATGAGTTGCTAATGTATAATGCTTTTGGTTCAATTAGTCTGGCATTTTCTTTGGCAAGGCTAAATAATCTTTTAGGTTCCTTCTAGTCCTGATTCTCTACAATGGAAAAAGCAGAACTCATAGACTCTCTTTAAAAATGCACAATGGAAGATTAAATGTTCTAGAAATAAGCAGCTTGTTAGACTACTCCATTTAGGCAGCTGATGTCTTTTCAAGCCAAAGTATCTGAAAACCTAAAAGTTTTAGATTTTGAATATTCCAGGAAATTCTTCGGTCTGAAAATGCTGATAGAATAGAGTATCATTTCCCTTTCCCTTTTCTTATCTTTTCCCACAATGGGAAAACAAAGTCTGAAGAATTTACATTTCTTCAAATAGGTACTCTGCCGAGAGGGCTCCCCAACCATGGAAAGTTCCTATTGACTAAGTTACTGGAACATTAGTTGTTGAAAGCACAGCCATGATTATCTACGATAATGGATAAACTTGGGCCAACTTCCCTGTGATCCCAAATTCAAATGTCCAAGGAACATTTTTAACATCTGACATCATTACACAAAACATTCATTTACAGGTAGTTGTAATGCAAGCCCTTGCATGGCAATCCAAATTTATTGAACTACTGATGCTAAGTCATACAAAATTGCACCACTTTTAATTAAGGCTTTTTAGTTTACATTTGGCCACCTCAAAGCAGTTGTAACATTAGGTTGGTCAATTTAAATACTGTGGCTCCCTGTTGGATTTTACACGCAATCTTTACACCCAAACGTTAATGCATACAAAGCAACAAGGCATTGTTAAATAAATCTGCAAAAAGGTAATTACTGCAACTTAGGCCCTGGGACCAATTACACATGATTAAAATTACTTCCCACATTCACATCCACAGTACTCGTCCACCATTTAACATCTCAACCAAAACGTTACACATGTAAAACAATCACTAACAGGCAAAAGTACTAAACCTGTATATTTGGTATTGCAAATACACTTATGCATGAGCAAGCAAGGGAATTCACAGTGAGAATCTACAGCTGCAGAAGCCCAAAAATGATTTACAAAAAATTGTTAAATCATTAAAAATTGTTTTAAAATATACACTTCTTGTTGTAGACCCCCACTGTACACACAACTATAAACATTGTTCCCTATGTAAACAAGGAAAAGGAAACATACAATAAAAGGTTGAAAAATCTGGACATTTCCTTCCCAACAGATATTAAAGGCAATGTCTTTAGACAGACATTATACTGAAAGGACTCATTTTAAAGACTAGATCACTGTCTCCACAGGTTTTCTTTTATCCTAAAATTAAAAAACTATATAGCTGTTGTGTTAATCAAAGCGCTTTTTGTACAATACAATGATGATCCTGTATTTCTTTTAAAAAAGTTACAATAAGCTACAAATACCGATGAAGCAAAGTTATCTGGAGTAGTCTATATAGGAGCTCTTTGGACTTTCTTTTATTACGCTAAAATAGTGGTGCTTTTAGGATTTACATTATTGTACTCTCCAATAGGAAGTATGGGGTTTGTTGCAGTATACAGTACAGTTTTCATACATGTACAACATTGGTGGATGAACAATGTCTCTTATCAGTAATACTGGATGTAGGCTCTGGTTTTACCAGTTGCATACACTTAGATTATTTATAAGTAAAAATCTCTTGTGACACTGGAAAGTGATTAAAATGTGCAAACTGATGTAGTAGCTGTCATCCATTTCATAAGGGTACCACCACAGGAAAGTCCATTTAAGATGTTGGTAGGTTTAATAAAGTTGGAATGCTGGCACTGTTGTAGTCGGCAACAGTTCTTCAGACCTAGAACAATGAAAAACAGAGAGATTATCACTTAGATGGTATCTAAGCAATGAAGGAGAATCCTTGTGTTTAAAATAAAAAGTTGTTTCATGTACTAGGTTGCAGGTTTGTTTTTGGATTCTCAGCCATGTGATTTTATGTTCTGTGTATCTTTTTTGTTACATGGTGATCTTCAAATAAATTTGATTCAAATTATAAGGATCAGATCCAGAGTAAACCTTGAACTAGCAGCTCCTTGCCGTTCACAGGCTTTCTGGATTTAAATATGCAGACTATCCATGCATATCTTTATCTTTTTTACTTCCAGCTGACAGGTGAAATCAAAATTATTTACAAATGTCAACACAGCAAATGTGGTGTAGTGGTCAGAATGTTGGACTGGGACTCAAGAGACCAAGGTTCCAGTCCCCACTTGGCCATGAAGCTCACTGGGTGACTTTGGGCCAGTCACTTACTCTCAACTTAACCTACCTCACAGGGCTGCTGTTAAGATAAAATGGAGAGGAGCAGCAGAATGTAAGCCACCTTAGGCTCCTTGGCTGAAAGGTGTGGTATAAAAGTAACAATACATTAATAAATTTGGATAGGAACAAGATGGGATGGAATTGGGAGGTAAGTGACACACAGCATGAATGAAAGTAAATTGTGCAAACTGAAAGATGGCCGCTACAAGTATAAGAACAATGGCTAAGGATTAGAATTGATAGAGATACATGGTTCTGTGTTTTGTGGCAATAGGAGAACAGGTTAAAATAGCAAGCGGCTGAATTTTTATATAGCAAGTTCACTTATAACTTCAGGAAACCTGGTATTTAGATGGTTGCTAGTACACAGTGTAGTGAATTG
The DNA here is from genome assembly GCA_029215795.1 of Anniella stebbinsi. NCBI lineage: Eukaryota > Metazoa > Chordata > Lepidosauria > Squamata > Anniellidae > Anniella > Anniella stebbinsi. Next base: position 57,813,487 of record JARDYH010000003.1, read on the forward strand.
TGTAAAGGCCATCCATAATTTCAGAAATGGTAAGAATGAACTCATCTATTTGGAAACAAAACCAATCTGCACAAACCAGCCACTGTGATAAGATACCACCACCTCTTTTCAAGGCTTTTTAAAATTGGAACTGCTGTGGCTGCTATATTTTCTCTTAAGATAAAACTATTCCTCATATTAGGATGACAAAACAGTCTTTGCTTTATACATACTCTCCAGTTTGTTTATATATGATTTGCTCAGAATTGCATGGAGCATTTTTGCCAACGCTTAGCCACTTATTTCTTCAGTAATGGATGCTACTAATAGGGATGTGTATTGTATCGTTAAAATCGATAACGATACGATATGGCCTTTATCGGACATCCGATTAACAATACCGATACAACAGCCTACGATAATTATTGGAGACGATAAAAATCATCCGATAATTATTGGAATTTTATCGTATTATCGGAAGGCTCTTTTTCATTTGGAGCCACATGGACGGAGCTAGAAGGTGGGGTGTGTTTGCTGAGACTGACAGATTCAGTGACCAATCGTGCAGCAAGGATTCCAGCAGGCTCCAATCACAATGTTAGAGGAGGGCTAAGGATATCCCCACATAAAACCCCCACACTTGGTGTTCCAACTCTGTTGGGAGTTAGGTGTTGAGGGAGAAGGGTGGATTTTGTTGGAGTTCTGTCCTGGGTCTTATAGTTAATTACTGCTGGATTGATTTTGGTGGCAAATTGTTGGAGATTCATTCTAGTCTTGCATCTTTCTGTTCCCTCCTGTGTCTCAGGTTCGTTTGGCTGTTCGTTGCTTGTGTATTTGAGTTATAATTTATACTTTTCTGGTTGACTTGATTGAAGGGTTAGATTAGCGTGAGTGGGGTACTGTGACTGAGTGTGTTGTTGTCCCCTTCCCTGTTTAACTTTCTTTAAAAAACCACATTTAAAATATATATATATATATTTCTCCCTGTGTGTGTATGTGTTTGCTTGATTGACTGTGAGTGTGCTGGTATGTCCTGTAGCCTGCTACACAGGGTAACACTACACAATCTGTGGTCAAAGCAGCACACAAACTGTTTGCAAAGGATTGTTATTAATATAAATAATTTCAATCACTTTGCAGCAGAATGAAATGCGGCTCTAAGGCGCGCCTTGGGTGAGGTGGCTCTGGGTCTAGGAGAGATGCTGTTGCTGGGGGCAGTTCTGGGGTGGCTGTCTCTCCCCCAGTGAAATCAAGTGCACCTCTTCCTTGGCACTAGCCTGGCCTGTCAAGCCGCTTCCTGCAAGACGTATTCTTAGGGTACCCCTCTGGAATCGAACCCGGATTCCCTGTTAATAGGGATGTTGTAGAACCAGGCAACTCACTGACTTCACCTAATTCCAGTGTATCAGCATTGGTGAGGGACTTCAGCAGCATCCCTCACACCTTGCCTTTATTTTTTTGCCACTGCTCCATCCAATGTTTCCAGTCTGGACTGCTTTAGTGAGGGACTGCAAAGCAAAAGCATTTATTTTTTAAAGACACTGCTCCAGTCAAGGTGCCCAGTGTGAACTGCTTTAGTGAGGGATTGCAGTCAGTGTATGCATGGCATTCTAGTGACAGCGCCCTGACAGATTCCTGTATTATTATTTTTCGTCACTACGTCCCTGGTTCTGTAGCGGCAGGTAACTTTCAGGGGTCTGCTCTTCAAACGCCTCGTGGACTCCGTTAGTGAGGGACTGCAGAAGCATCCCTCATGCATTTCCTTTTTTTTTTTTGAGACACTGCTCCATCCAATGTGCCCACCTCTACCCAGAATGTGACTTCTTTATTTCCCTCTGCTCCATCCAATGTGCCCACCTCTACCCAGAATGTGACTTCTCCCTCTGCTCCAGATACAGATGGGTGAGTTTCTGGATTCCTGGGAACCAGGGACCTTGTTCACTTCACCTATTTCAGGTGTAGTTGCATTGGTGAGGGATTGCAAAAGCATCCCTCACACCTTGCCCTTTTTTTTTTTTGCCATTGCTCCAGCCAATGTGCGCAGCTCTGGCATGAAGAATTGCCAACCTGCCTGCACGGGGATGGCGGGCAGACTGGGTCATTTGAAGCACAATGAGGTCAAGGCGGTGCGTGAGGGCTGTTTTGATGGCATTCACAGTTGTCAAAGCAGCACATGATATGCTTCTGCTAGGATCCTCCAGGTTGCCCCACTGCAGGGGTATCTCCTACCCCAATAAGACCATGCCAGGCTACGTCTGGCTGAAAAAGAATGTCCGTGCTATTCCGCTACCCCCCAAATGTCCCTTTCCTTTGTACTTAGACATGCATGGCCTAATCTTGAGATAAGCCAGCAGTTATGCTACTGCTAGGAGCAGCATAGTTCCTCCCAGTCCGTTCAGTTCAGTGGAATGGGTCCACTGTCCCAGGCAGAGGAATTTCTTCGCAGAGCGTAATTCCTCACTGTCTGTTCAGTGCTGCTTGTGGGATCATCCAGGTTTCCTCGCTTCTGGGGTATCTCCTGCCCCAATGAGGCCCTGCTTGGGTAAGGCTGGCTCTAAAATAAGGAACGCCCATGCTATTCCCCTACCCCTAATATCCTTCTATTTGTACGTAGACATGCATGGCCTAATCAATGAGATAAGGCAGCAGCAGTTCTGCTACTGCGGTGGAGTGCGTCCACTCATTGTGCCACGCATAGGCATGGATAATAAGCAGATATGCTTTTAGTGGGATCATCCAGGTTTCCGCACTGTAGGGGTATCTCCTGGGTTGGCTCTTTAAGAAAGGTCTTCTAAACCTGCTCCTATGGTGACACCCCAGAGTCCATGCGCTGGTGGGCAGACTGGGTCACCCCAGAAGCAACAGGGCAGCATGGTGTGGGACCACTTTGAGGTGGCACCGGATCCCAGCTTTGCTGTCTGTCGGCATTGCAAGGCTGCCATCAGCAGGGGTTAAATTCTAGGGCACCTCACCACCTCCAATATGCTCTACCACCTGAAGAGGAACCACCATGGAGTCCTGCTTGGGAGAGAGGCGGGCACCTCCCAGCTGACTGGTGGGAGTAAGGGCAAGCAGAAGGCTACTTCTGCTAAGAGTTCTCCATCTCCCTTCCCCAAGCGTCTTAGGCAGGCCACCATGGAAGACATGGGGTGGGGTAAGTATGGGGCCACATGTTGGAGGTTTTCAACGCCCAACCAGCTCAACCAACTGCATCGGTGAGATGGTGGCGTTGGATGACCAGCCATTCAGCCTTGTGGACAATGCAGGGTTCAAGAGGCTGATGGCTCTTGTGGTTCCATACTACAAGATGCAGTCTCACACCACCCTTAGCAGGCGTGTGGTGTCCTCGCTGTACCGGGCATGCAGGGAGTTAGTGCTGGGTCGACTGTGCCAGGCAGAGGCGCTTATATGCTTTTCGCTTCAGAAGCCTGGACTGTCCAGGGGCTATTCCCCCCCAATGAATATCCTTCCACATGCAACTGTCTCCCCCCCCCCCCCCAAATCCTCTCCCCTCATTGTTCCTTTTATGATTTAGGGATGGGTTCTCCTCAGCCAGGTGCTATTCCCCCCCCCCCCCCATATGAATATATTTTTGTACTCAGACATACATGGCTTAATCATTGAGATAAGCAAGGAGGTATGCTTCTGCTAGGATCATCCAGGCTGCCGTGCTGCAGGGGCTTCAAAAGCCTCGGCTGTCCAGGTGCTTCCTGCCAGAAGTGCAGTCGGTGGTGATGACAAGGCTTAGGGATGGACTACCTTCAATGATCCTGCACCATGTGTTGTCAAAGCAGCACATGATATGCTTCTGCTAGGATCATCCAGGTTGCCGCGCTGCAGGGGCTTCAGAAGCCTGGGCTGTCCAGGCACTTCCTGCCAGATGTGCAGTCGACCTAGCACAAGGCTTAGGGATGGACTAGCTTCACTTTCAATGATCGGGGACAGATCCAACTGGCCCTCTGCCTCTGTGCCCACCTCTGCCAAAAATAACTGCCTGCCTGCATCAGCCCGCCTGCCGTTTGTGCATGGGGATCATCTTCCTCCTCCTAGCCTCCATTACCGAGGGGATGCAGAAGCATCTCACACATTGCCTTTTGTGAGCTACTGTGCCTGCCTGGGTCAATGTGCATGTGCGTTTTTGGCTTCAATACCAACATTGAGAGAAGCTATGTCAAATTGACGTATGCTCACTTTGCGGAGTGCTGCCATGAGTCCACTCCCTACAGCCCTTCAGTAAGGTCGCCAACTTTAAGGACTAGATCTTTAAAATGAGGAGTTATTATAGCACTTAGCAGCAGCATGGAGTGGATTACCAGAAGCAGTGCATGTTGTTAAGAGCTTGCTTCCAAGTAATGCCTGCAGCTGTGCGTCTGAAATTGGGCACAGCTGAGTCCCCTCAAGGCCATCTGTGAGATGCCCATCTGTAATGGACGTCTCTTGAAAAAGGACCACATTTCAGCCACCTGAAAAAGTGGATTTTGAAAGCTTACTTCCGAGTAATGCTTACACCGATAGTTCTAAAATTTGGAAAACAAGACAAGCAACACTCAGTCTGCACTGTGACCAAGTTTCAAACCTGTAACTTGGAAAATTAAGAAGTTTTAGGCCTTTCTGACTCAAAAATCAACTCTAGAGTCTATAGGGCAAAATGTAGAAACAATATAAATATCGGAAATACGATACGACAAACCTACGATATTATCGGAGACGATAATTTTTTGGTCCGAAATTCCGATAACGATACGATATTTTCGGGTGTGCACGTACCTAGCTGCTAATGCATCTTAAAACAGATTTGGACCCTGTTCAGACGACATGCTAAGCCACAGCAGTTAAGCATTTCGAGTTAAATGTTATGGCTTAGGTGTTGTGTGAACCATGACTTAGTGTGATGTGTGAATCGTTCCTAAACATGGTGGCTACATGACCATGATTTAAACACGCTCACTAGCCAATTGCTGGAAAAGGCTTAAGTGTGTCGCTCGAACAGGCCCTTTACCTTTTATTGCTTAACTTATAACCTACTACCAAGCCAAAGTCTTTCAGCTGCTATATTATTTTTATTTTCTTATTTTTTAATTTGTTTTGCTTTTATATTCTTGTTTTCAGCTAGTTACTGACATCCAATGAATCCCAGCCACCACAAGTGGAGTTCCACTCTTGGAACAGGGTTTCCCTGCTTCCCCCTTCTCACTGCAGCCACTGAAAAGCTATTCCTGAAGGTCCAGTGCCAAACCCATGACAGATCTAAGGAAATCAACTGGTTAGTACTTTAAAAATACACCACCATTAGATCCGGCTTTCATAAACTTTGTTTACTCTCAATCTTACCTGGCTCAGTGCTACGGTATACACATGTATTAAAGTAGCTGACATGATGACTTTTTGCGTGCTTTTCCAGGCACAGGAGTTTTTCTGTTAATTTGCCGCACAAGGTCATAAAAGATCTGCAAACACAGATTTCACTTCATATATACATTGTTTTTCAAGAAGTTTAGTCATTTTTAGACTTTGTAGATTTTTAAACATGAAAATTTAAGTATCACTGCACATACTTGATTATGTCTCAAAAAATGGAACCCTGATTTGTCTTAGTAGTGCTTCCATCCTACCTTCATGAACTTCAACTCCTACATTTCCCCAGTTTCTTCAGACATAGCCTCTTGTACAAATAATTTTAATGAATGCCTTCCCAATCATACAAATAAGATTTTGATTTCCATCAAGGAAACACACAAAATTGAAGTTGCAATCCTAAACTCTTTCAAGGGAGTAAGCCCCACTGAACTCACTGCAAAAGATGAGCAAGTTTTAAGAGAACATGTTCCTTAAAGATTTTAATGTCACTTATTTCTTCAGTAATGGATGCTGCTTCATGAATATTTGGGGAATTATTTCCCCCCAAAGGGAAAATATTGCATATGTTTTCTATTTGAAGAGTGCTTGCATCAAATCCTCAAACTGTTTTTAAAAAGCCAAGGAGTTTAAACAATATTGGGACGGGAGGTTTTTCTACAACCATCTTCTGAGAGAAAAACTGGGCTGTTTTGGACATCATAAGTGTCAGGGTTTCCAAGAACCCTGCCTTATCGGGCATGGAGCAGAATGCTAGCATACGCTGCCTGATTGCCCCCATTTGGCTTCCCCTCTGTCTGTGGTTTGTTTAATGGGGCACCTGAACAACGATTCAGGCTTGTCTCTCCCCAAGCATAAGTCAACAACAAACTAAAGCTTATGATTCTGGCTTGTACAATCTTGCTAAGGCAGGATTCTCTGGAATACTGGTTTACGTGATGTCATGGACAAAAAGAAGGGGAGGGGCCCACACTACTGTTAGGTAAAGATAAAGGACCTATATTATTTAGATTCAATCTCCTAAACTAGTATAAGAATTATCCTATATATTCAAATCACTTTATATATTTGTTTTAATAGATCATCCAAAATTTGTATATAATTAATGCAATTTTTAAACATAAATTGGTGTAATTTTAACAGATATAGATGCTACAAGCTACACTATTGATGTAATACACATTAAATTATTTATATATGTGATTTGAATATATAGGATAATTCTTATACTAGTTTAGGAGATTGAATCTACATAATATAGGTCCTTTATCTTTAAGTGATGTCATGACATTCCCTCAGAAATATTCTGATGCATGGTCAAATGTCATATCCATGCTCCTTGACTATGGCCCAAAATTACTGTTTTAATGTAAAGGCGCCGTTCTGAAGACACCTTAAACCACAGCTTTAACCACAGTGACTCTAAACTCTAATGTAGTTTAGCAAGCATTTTCATAAGCAACTGTTTACTTCATCCTATGCAGGAAGTAGACTATTCCTAAGAAATACATTAAAGATTTAAAGTAATTGTTTTTACCTCATTAACATTAATCTTTGATTTTGCAGAAGATTCTAAGAATGCACAGTTATTCCATTGCCTTGCTAAGTTCTGTCCTTGTTCCTTTCCCACAACTCGTTCATCTTCCAAATCGCACTTGTTGCCAACCAGAATCATTGGTACCTAAAATGATAACCATTATGTATATGCATAAAGATTTAATATGTATACTGAATGGCTGTTATTGTGAGGAGTTGGGAAGTCATTTCTGCTAGGCTAGTCACATTGTTTTTAAATTTGAAGACTTAAGTGACAATTGAATTCTTATAGGCACCCAACAAGAAGAGCAGAAATTGCAAGAAAAGCATTTAAAATACTTTAAAATGACTTTAATGATTTCATGCATCATCATTTGAAAATTAAGCCACTATTACAGAATGTTTTCAATTTGGAGTACTATAGGGATCTTCATCAAGCACAAGATAAAACAATAACAACGTGGTTGGAATTGATACTTCACGTCCAACACACCAGGATGGATGGCAGGTGGAGGACGTTGTTTGAAATACTAAGGGAGCCCCGCCCCACCCCCATCCAGTAAGATGCAGGAAACTTTTCCCTGGGATTCTGCCAACATCAAAGAACAAACACTGCTTCATGAAACATAGGTATTGTAGGGCAAGATGGTGCAGGTCAATATTCTCAACTAATCAAAACATGTACACAAGAGTCAGACAGTGGGGAGGGGACAGGGAGATAACAGGAAGAATTTCCACATCCCTTTCAATTTTCTCTACACTTGATACAGCCAAAGATATAGACTTGGATCCTAACCTATATTAAATTAAATTCATGGAAATAGACTTCCCTTCCACTCTGCAACCACCTGCACTCCATCCCACATTATTCACAAGGCCCTCCAGCCCCATTTTCAGGGGGTTCAGGTGGGAAGAAGGCATGGAGAACATCCCTTCTGTGGACTTTCTTAAGTTAACTTATCTTACAATCTAAGTCATAACGGTTATCTCTGATTTGGTTTTCTCAGCCATGCTTCAACGTACTTATTTTCCATAGTCATTTAAAAAAGGACATTTTAATGTTCTCATTGCACAGTGTTGCAAAGAGAGAGCCCGGTGGTTAAAGGGGAACAGTAAGCTACATTTAAAAAGAAAATCTCAATTAGCCACTTTCACAGAATGTTTAGAAGCCTGCTTACATCATCAGTGTCTTTGACTCGAAGAATCTGTTCTCTTAGATCCTGCAAATCATTAAATGTGGACTGTGCTGTGATGGAATATACTAAAGCAAATCCTTGACCATTTTTCATGTAGAGGTCTCTCATGGCTGTAAACTGTTCCTGTAACAATGACAGAAATGTACAACTCAGAACAAAAGCAGTCTGATTATCCAAGTGTGAGGACTGATAACACAAGCAACTGTTCTGAAAAAAGAAAATAAAGTAGAAGAAATTTTTGACTACTGATTTTACATAAAAACTGGATAATTTAATATGGAACTTAATGACACAGTGGCTCTCAAGGATGGCAATATTTTCCTCAATATTTATTTATACACACAGCAGAACATGTGAATAGAAACAACACAGCTTTGTTACTTGATAACTACAAGTCTATATCCTAGGATTATTATGTATAGAAAAGCTAACTTTTCTATGTCTCTTTCTTCCAATACCTGTTTTTTTCAGTGCTTTGTCCTGTCTAATCATGCACTGGTTATTTTGAAGTGTAGCTTAACAAAACTCGGTCTAGAAATTTGCTTACCAAGATGTTGCACATAATTTGTAGTATATAAGAAATAATTGTGCAACAACCCTTCTTCAAACATAGGGAATTGAAATCCAGAACAACACATATTGTAATGAAATATCCTTTCTTCCAGCAGTGATGTGGGATGAAAAACTTTCCACTGCTATATGTTTCCACAAATTTCCAATTTTTAGAAATGCATTGTTTCATAATGAAGGAATACAACAGCAGTCAACTTGGGTAATCAGAATGAATGCAATACTAATCAGATCTAAAATCAAAGTTGTAGTTAACTTTTTCAGGTGTTATCCCTAGAAAGCATATACATGTACGTACCCTACCCTTCAGGCATGTTAAAAAATACGATGTTGTCAGTTTGCAGCACCATCCCACCTCCTACCCTCCACTTCTAATCTAAACAATTTAAGGAAAATATATGTTTTTTTTATAAGTAATCAAAAATAATTTCCAAATAAAGCTTTGAATATAACATTTAAATCACATTAAGAGTACTTCAATTATTTTTCTAGCTAAATTACTTTTGGCTACTGGAAAAAATCTGAGGTATTTATACAGCCTATGAAATTAACATGGTACACTTTTAGTTTTGCTTAACAGAGTAAATGATTATGATGACTCAGTTCCCAATCGATTTAGGATAGTGAAAAAATCTTTACAAGCCACATCACTGCTTCACAGAGATGGTGGGGTCTGTACTGTCTGGCTAACTCTACCTAGAAAACATTCTCCAGCTCTGGTTAAAAGTTCACTGAAAATGTCCACTCAGTGAACAGCTGCAGTGAAAAGGCAAATTTCATCTTAGGAAATTTAAAAATAAAATAAAAATAAAACTAATTCTGCAAGATTATAGTGCAGTCACATTTAGATAATAGTAAGAATAAGCATGGTGGATACAGAAATTGGCCCTCTGTTTGCGTACACAGAGTTGTTCTATGTGTGCAAGCCTCCTAGTACATGCTTTAAGATACCTGCTTAAGTAAACCATATATCCTTTTTAAACAGACACCAACCAAACTGCAAGATGTCAATGTGATTTTGTGTGAGCATTTAAAAACTCTGTCTACCTTTCAAACTCTTAAAGGAAACTAATCCTCTGTAATTCACAACTCCATCCTCTCATTTCCTCCTCCCTACTGAAATTAGGCATTCTACTAATCAATAATTTTACTTTATATGCTTCTGTCATATGAGCACAGGGGAGAAGAGTACTTTATTTGTAGCTTAATGAAGAACTACAGTGACATGTTAACTGCGGTCTGGAGAAACTGACAAAAACTGGTTTATTTTGAAGCCCAATCTATTGCTCTGTAAATACATTTTATTTATAAAAGTTGTCCTACGGTATTGTACGTACCGTTCCTGCTGTATCTAAGATTTCAAGCATACATTGTTGTGCATCTACTTCAACTTGCTGTAAAAAGAACAGAAGTAAATTTACACTGAAGTATAAATGAGACTTTAAATACTCAATTGCTTGCTGTTACAACTTATACCCACAATGCACAAGGTTTTGTCCCTTACCATATTCAAAGCAGTTGGCAGGCTGAAAGAGAGTTTAAGAGTTTATATAATAAAATAGCAAAATAGTTTGTTAATTCTGCTTGGATCAGGGTTTATTTGTAGCAAGAATTGAATACTAAATTGGGAGGAAGGAGTGGGGGGAGGAAAAAGCAGAGGAAGAATAAGAAGACAGTGAGAAAGATAGTGCCTGTTACCATTCAAAGTCATTCCGAATAAGGCAAAACTCATTTTAATACTAGCTGCCTAAGCCACCACTGCAGTCTGACTATGGTCCTGAGAGAGGCAAGGCTTGAGCAGAGCCACTCTCTCTACTTCCCTTGTCTATTACTAAAGATGAGATAGAGCAAAAGCTGGCGTTCCCAACTCTTGACTAGCATCCATGCCTCTTCAGCTCCTCTCCTGATATCTTCTCCCCCTACTGATTACAGACTCCTTTTGTTCTTAGGAGCTGTTATTCCCTCCTCTTACCCAGTCCCTTTTCTTCAGCCTTTGACTCGTCTTCGTCTTCCTACCTTTCCCTAAATTGTCATTTTTCATTCCATTGCTCACACTGCCCCATTCCTTCGCCTGTTCACTTCCCTACCAATCTGGAATCTTCTTCCCACTTTGTTCCCTGTAAAGTTTCCCTTCAGCCAAACTCACAATTTCCTTCATTTTACAGAAACAGATGTCAAACCTTTTATTGCTGGCAGATTTATTCTCTCAGGAGAATGTCCATGAACATTATACAGTATCACCTCAACTCAGCCAATCACTGCTGACCATCACAAAATTACATAGTGTTTTGCAATAGATACATGTGCATGTTTTAGAGCTCAAGGCAACTATTGTTTGGCGTAACAAGATCATTAGTCTCCCACCCACCTGTGACAGATTTTATTCATTTTGCTCTCTCTTGTGCTCTCTCTTGTGCTCTCTCTCTCTCTCTGTGCATGCATGTGTATGTATACAATTTTTATGTTTATTTATACTCTACTCCTTTTTTTCCTTTAGAAAACCTCAGAGCAGCTAACATGGGGTTCCCTGCTGTCCCCAATCTTATCAGTGAACAGGTCCATATCCACTTAGTTTAATGCTAATACATGATTGGCTACTGTGAAAACATACACTGAAAACTTCTAACTTTGACAGTTACGGTAACAGTGCTCAGTGTTCAAAACAAAGCCCTGCATCATTCCTGACTGAAGTTTAACGCACTGTCCTACTTTTACTTCTCAGATTCTGGAGGCATGGCTAAGATTCAAGTCAACTCAAAAAAGGACCTATTCTCATCTGACTAGAAAAGCCTGTACCCTACCCTTCCCTGACGCTGTGCTGGTTTGCCACGTGGCCACAGGAAAAACAGAACAGGTTTGGGACAACAGCTCTTGCTTACCTTAATGAAGTAACATTAGGTGATGGGCTATTGTTTTGCAAAGTAACAAATATGCTGTTCAATTAAATGTATATTTCAGCTTAAAATAATTAACATACCTTTCTGTAGGAGTCTTCTATCGTAGGATCATATTTTTCAACAAATATTCCTTGAACAAACTGTACAGTCTACAACAAAAGACAATATTTACATATACACACAATTTATATGCAAATTTGGAGAATTCAGAACACAGTCAGAAAAAGTAAGTTGTTTTTAACTAGCTGTCAGTGTTTATAATACCTTATTTAAAAAACTGGCTTATCTGTTTACAGGTAAGAGCAAGCATTTAAATATGAACAATGCTTGAAAGAGAAACTCTTTAGTCTTAAAAAAAGAAAGTGCTGCTAAACTCTACTGCGTTATAAGTCACATCTCTCACTATAACTGACTCAGGCAATGCCACAGCACACATACACACCACCTTTCCTAAGGTGTTTGAACCGCTTTTCTTATCACAGTTGTGTTTAAAGCAGGGAAGTTAGGTAACTTCAGGTGAGGGATAACAGCTAACTACTCAAACTTTGATTTTTATTGTATTTGTATGACATTTGTGCTCTGTCTCCATACATGCTAGACAACATATATGCATGGGTTTTTTTATACTTGAACTTCTACAAAATTTCTGAACCTTCCTGCAGATATAGTACATGGTTATGTAACTGGGATAGTCCTGGCATAAAGCATTTCTTTTGTATCTATTTTTATGCTGTTGCTTTATGGTGTGCGTCATCCATACCATTACCTATACTGTTATCACCATCCATTTATCATATTATGAGACAATGCAAACAACCAAACCATTAAACAAACGGAGGCATCTCTTTACTTTGTTGTGTGTACTGTCCTATAAAAATAGGAAGAAGACTAACTGGTATTTATCATTTGGAAGTTTTGTTCTGAAACATCCAAACACCATGTTTCAGACAGATTTTATCCCCAAATCGAAAAACTGAGAATACTGCCATCGTAAAAGAAATAATAACTCAAGTACAAGAGTTGGGCTTTAATATATTTTCACTTTAAAATTCAGATTCTGGGTTCTATTTAATCTTGTGATTTAAAAAACCCAATCATTTGTTGCTTTCACTCAAAATGTATTTGCACATTTTACCCACAACTACAACTTCCAGATAAATGTCATGTGGAAACTTTGAAGGAAAGGGTATTATTTTGCTCAATCCTTAGGTCATCATAAATTCCACCAGGGATCTGGGGGTCACACATGATGGTTGTTATGCTGCATTAGTAGATTGTACCAACATTTATAAAATCTTGAAGCAGCTGAAGTGAAGTTTAAAATGAAGACAAGAGTAAAATCTATTTTAGATCCACATAATGTGCTATAGACATAGATGAGGGGGGTCTTCTGGGGTCCCAACAGTTGCCTAATTATGCTATCAGCTAGATCATGTGAAGGAAGGCACCGCTGAGCCACCAAGTAAAGGCTTATTTTATTTATCAATTATAAGTATTAATAGATGGCCTTAGGATTGCCAATTTTTTTTCGAGTCAGGCTCTAAAGAGAACTTCATCAGCCCTTAAAAACTGCCTCAAAGAAGAGGCAAGCTTCTAAAGCCCCCAAATTTCCCTCAAACTTTGACTGAATTCAGAGTTGCTGGCTTTCCTGGCTGACAAATTCTTTGCATGGCTTGAGCACCAAAACACAACCAGAATAAAAAGTATTCATGATTTATTATTTTAGTTTATTGCTGAGTTGAAGTAGTAATACGTGAGAAATCATGGTCACCAGTTTTATCCTATGACTGTATCCATTTTCACATGAAAATGGCCAATTTCTAGAACCCATGTCAATATTAAATATACACAGGGAGACCAAAACCTAGAACTTGTAGCAATAGTATAAAAGGCATTTCAGGTCTTCCAATAGTGCAGTTGTCTGGACCAGCATCCTAGAACTGGGGCTAGTAACTTTGAGGAAACAGTAGTTTTCCAGAGCAGAAAATTACTATGCTACAGTAAGTTTAGTATATTTTATAGGCTCCATTCTATCATATTCTATGTTAACTTTCCAAATTCTAGCTTAAGGTTTAATACAAGCACTGTTGTTGACCACTGACCTATTTCTCACTACTGTTCAATGGAGATTTAAGAGGAAATGAAGAAGTTTGGTTCTATTTGTGCTGACTACTTCAACCTCCAAGTCCACCTCCCTGACAGTGACAATTTGCACATTCATCTCCCATTCGCTGTACCATTTACATTTTCCTAAGAGCAAAACCCACAGCCTCTGATCATCCAGAAACAGAAGAAATGGAGTATCCTACTGAATCTATTAAATTAATTTTAAGCAGAGAGGTTAAAATGAGATAAATTAAATTTGTATAAAATGTGTGTATTGAGTACATCCGCGCATACAGATATTCATATTATGCACATGCAGTGCTTCCCAACTGCCTTTTACACAAAACTGGACTTCTACACTTTACAATTCACAGAAGTCAAATGAACCAGACTCACTGAATTATAGGTGAAGTATGCTAATTTTATACACTTTAAGTCATAAGAGGCAGTGAAATTTTACTTACCAATGCAGACTTCCCAACACCTCCCGAACCAAGAACCACTAGTTTATATTCACGCATGGTGCAAGTGTTGAGTCACCACCTCAATACCTACAAGACAAAAGAATATACTACATTGCAACAAATCTCCAATATGTTCAGAATAAGAAGCATTCATACTATTTTAAAAAAAATTAACTTACAAAAATATAGTAATCTTGTTCCAAAATTAGTCACTTTTTCTATGCCATTGGCCTTGAAAAATATGTCCATGCACCTTACATTTTGGGATGAGGAAAGGAAGAGCAAGTGTCTTTTTTCTTACTTTGAATATATATGTTACATATTCTATTTCCAATTGGAAAAATCCTTCCACTAAAGAACCTTTCACTTAAACCTACCCAGACTTTCACCTTCACTGAAAAAACATTATATAAACCTGTCAAAATATAGGCACATGTACAATCCAAGAGAGTCTCTAGACAATGTTTGCACAAGCTATGAGTAGTCACCAGCTGTAGAATTCATACTAATCATGATTTCCTCTCATGGGATGTCTAGATGTCAATTGAATTAAAAAAGCATAGCCAATGATGAAGTATTATGATGAAATCTCATTTCATTTTCAACCTGCTAAATCAGTAGGCCAAGAGTAATGGGCACATTTCTGAGCTGAACCTTAAGAAGTCATTCTCAATGGTCTGGTTTCAATTTGGACAAACAAAATAGTATAACAAAATAGACATTAAAGATGGCTATGGTATTGCAGAGTTTATACTTATACCTTACTTGAATGCTAGGAGCATACATTTTTTAAAAATAGCACAATGGTGGTGTTCCAAAACGTAAATAAAGTAAAAAAACAACACAAAACAAAACAAAACAAACGGTAATTATCATCCAAGCACTTGCCAACTAAGAAAAACTACAATTGATCACAGACTGCTGTTTAAGTGAGCAATAAAAATAGACCTGGTTTGCACAACACAATAACCCATGTTGGGTTGTCAACTTTGTTTGTTTCATGGTGGCCTGTCATGACATGCAAACCCAGTGTGGTTTCCTCAGCATGGTTTGTTAACCATGCACAAGCCACCCTGAGAACACATGGGCTGGGTTTGGACAATCATGACAGGGAATAAGCTGTCGTGGCTTTTCTCTCCATCCATGTGCATACCATGTGCATGTGATGGTAAAAGAAGCCATTGTGCAACTGCCATTTGCATAACTCTCCGCTCTGCACAGCAGGGGTGGCTTTGTAACTACCCTACAATTCACGATGTGCAGTAGAGGTTGTAGGGTGGGTACAAAACTACCTGTCACCCACTGAGTTTGGACAACATGCCAGCCCCCACTGCAGTATGGAGAATTATGCAAATAACAACAACAAATTTCTTATCCGCCTCTCCCTTTGGATTGAGGTAGGGAACAATATTAGTACGACGATACAAAATAAATCAAATACAGAAAATTAATTAAAAGAGCCTATAAAACCAATACAATATCAAAATAACAATCAGGACATCTTAAAATTCTTAGGTTTAAAATTCATCTGGATAGGCCTGCCGGAAGAGACTAGTCTTTATAGCTGTCTTAAACTCGGAGAGAGTGTTAAGTTGACGAAGCCATGCTGCCTAGGTTTGAATGACATGACAAGCCTCACCCAGGCAGGTAATTAGACAAATGGCAGCTGGCTCATGCCGCAGCTTAAACAAGCCCCCATGGCTTGTTTAAGCTGTGGAGATCATGCAACCCATGTCAATGTGATCAATACTGACAAGCATTTTGTTAACTGCACAAATTGCCAGCACATCACATACAGAGCTATTTAGGTTTCTACCAAAAACTGTATAATTCTGCCAACACAGTTGGTCTAAAACAATGTATTAAGAATCTACAATTTCACATGAAGTACACACATTACGTATTCATAATCTTGCATAACGGAATACTAAGATAGTTTGTACTGTTGTTACAAACACAACATTTTTGCAACAGAAACATGGGACCAAAAAACAGTTAAAGAAAAAGAGTGGGAATGAACCATTAAGCCAGGGGTGAACAACTCTGGAAGGTTGGGAGGGCATACTGGCTACCCTGGAACCCTGCAGAGTCAAAGTCAACATCTGAGATGGGCATGCTGCTGGAATCCCAAACAGCAGAAGCTGTCTGGCACGCAGTTGGGAGCCCCATTCTGCTTGGAAACAAGGGGGATGATCCTTATGTGCCTTCTTTCCCCAGAAGAATCATGGGGATTTGGGGGTGGGGGATGGCAGCAGTAATGGCAGTGATAGGGTAGGGGCTGTATGCTTGTGGCCCATGTTTTGCCCACTCCTACATAAAGCACTCCTTGTCCGGCCTACTGCTTATTCCCTGTAAAAAAAAAAAAAACCACTGCAAAACAGCTGGATGGATGGAAAAGAAGCAGCTGGGCCTTTGAAAATTGGAGAAGACTGTAACAAATATTTACATCCTGAAAAAGAAAAATCTAAATGAGCAGAAGCATGCTTTCAAATAGCTTGTACAGAGGCTACTACACACAATAACATAGCGATATTGTATGGACGTACTGTGAAATACCACAGAGCTCTCCACCCTGGTGCCTATAAAACGTGACCAAAATAGACAAAAACTGGCTGAGTCTACACACCACGCAAATGAGCTGGGAATCAGGTAGAAAATGGATGGTACCACTTCTGACTACAGCTGGTAGTGATGTGGGAATTCCACTTTTGAATGTTGCGCCACATGAACAATCCCTCAAATAGGAAGTTAGCACATCAAGCTCAGCCCATTCCCTGCTGTTACGTTTCTATCTGTTTCTCTATTCGAATCACTAAGAGGATTCAAAAATAGAATTCCCTACCTTTAACAAAACAATATATTCTACCTTTTATTCTTCTGCTGCATTATAAGAAGCAGATTATCTGTAATTCTTGTATATACAATTATCTTCTATGATTTCCCCTTATTCAGGAGTGACGGTGTAACTGACTCCAGCATAACATTCTATTATAAAATTGTCACATGTGTTTAGCAATGTCAGGGAGTTGCAACATGCAGAAAATTGGTCTGCTCTTCTATTTAGGTGCCCTACAGTCAAGTGCTCCAAACTAGAAGTCGTTTATTACACTAGTCTGTATGAATGCTCTACCATCTGCCATGCTAGAGAGAAGATTCAATAAGGATTCTTCATTACAACCTTGTTGTCCCTGCAGTTTTGGGGATTTAGAGACTGTAATGTATGTTTCATTATATTGCAATTTCTATCAGGAAATTGAAAGAAAACTGATTCTACCTTTATTATCTAAGTTTCCTGGCAGACATAATCTGTTTTATGCATCTTACTGCTTGCTTAGCAGACAAGATTCCTGCAGTTACTGGAAAAGTTGCTTAATATATTTCTGTTGCACTACAGTTGAATGCTCAGTTAACCTGTTTTGTTTTTTCAGCACGGATGATACAATGTTATATATGTCTTTGCATATTTACTTTGTTGCTCTATACGTTTTTGCAAATATTTCTTGTAAACCTTGATTTTATAATCTGGTTATGGACCACAACAAACAAAATTGGATTTAGAAGTCATTGGCCACGTTCAGACGATACAATTGTCAACCCTGTGTGAATAGTCCACTCCACAGATGACAATTTGCATGTTGTATTGGGGTACCCCCAATGCAACATGCTAATAGTCAGCTGCGGAATAGACTGTTCACACAGGGTTGACTATTAAATTTGCGGAAGTTGGCATGAAAGTCTGTAGATATTTTAAGAACAATATTATGCCTCTATTCTATAATGCCTCACAGTCTCTCCAGAATTATAAAATTGGCACATTGATAAGCCGAGAGAATTCTCATTCAAATAATCAATGCACTAAAGAAAAACAGGCCAATTCCACTGAAGAAATACATCATATGTTGAATAAAAGCAACAAATGCCCTTCAATAGAAGAAAGCTCTTCCTCATCATTATCAGGATGAAATCATCACCAAATTAACCTCACTACGTAATACTCTTCTCATTATCCAACTTCCAGAGAAAGTTAGATCAGATCCTGCTGGAAAGATGAAACCAACAATCAATGGAGAAAGTGCTGGAAATAAACAACAGGAGAAAGGGGAAAACTCTCCAAACAAAACCAATCAAAATAGTGAGGAATATCCTTCTCCTATAGAGTACAACTTTACTTCGCCAACAAAATCTCCTATGACCTTGGATGAATGGCTACAAAGAAGATTCCTTACTTCAGACCAGCTAGGACAGTCTGCCTCCCTACCCGCAAATCAGGCCACTTCTATTAACAGGGAATATTGTAACCCCTCTAAAAAAAAGTCCTTTAACCCTCTAGTAGAAGGTGGGTCTGTGTTCATGGACAGAGGAGGCGAGATAAACCAAATTGTAGAGCTAGATTGACATAATGACATCTGTAATGAATGGATTGGCAGAGTTTTTAACATACATCGTCGTATAAACTCTTGGGGTAAACAAAAAGATCAAGTCTTGTTTGACTATGAAGTCAAAACTTCCATAAGGAACTTAGAAGGTCAGCCTCATAATCAACTCACCATCAACAATGCATTCAAGGTTCTGTCATGGAATGTGGCAGGATGGTCCTTTAAGTTAATAGATACAAATTTTAAAGAGTTTTGTGCAAACTTTGAAATTCTTTGCATCCAAGAAACTTGGGTTGCTTCACCAGATTTTCCCTCTTTACTGGGGTACGCAATATACTCTCTCCCTGCTATCAAATCAGATGTTAAGGGTCGACCCCATGGTGGTTTGGCAACCATGGTCTCAGTGGATTCTAACCTAACTATCTCACAGATGGATGTTGGGTTTAGTAGTAATATTTTAATCCTCCATATTGAATGGCCCAGCGGTGTGAAACTCATTTTGATTAATGTATATTGCCCCCCTCGGAACTCAAAGTAAGAAGGTGTTTTAGTTGGTCTGATTTAGATAAAGTGCTTACATCTCTATTTGACTCTGATCCTGACCCATTAATTTTAATAGCAGGAGACATGAATGCTAGAGTGGGCCCAAATAATTATAAAATGGCTGAGAAAATGGGTTTAGCTCCTGAGGAACTAAATCGTTTTCCCATTAGGAACTCCAAGGACCTAAGCATTAATAAGGCTGGCCAATCTCTTTTTTCCCTCATTTTTAATTTCCACCTATTTCTATGTAATGGCTCAGAGACCCTGAATCAGATCTATATACATACATAGGACCTAAGGGTAAAAGTGTGATAGACTATCTTATCCTCTCGCAAGATGCCAACTCAATGTTTGTTAATTTCAAAGTTCTGGTTAGACCCGAGAGTGATCATATGCCAATCCAACTGTCTCTTCTCCCTCTGTCCAGTCCAATACCTTCTCCAGAAAATTTGATGGCTCCTTCTGAGAATTTAATAACCCA
This sequence comes from Anniella stebbinsi, assembly GCA_029215795.1. Classification (NCBI taxonomy): domain Eukaryota; kingdom Metazoa; phylum Chordata; class Lepidosauria; order Squamata; family Anniellidae; genus Anniella; species Anniella stebbinsi. The sequence goes on from JARDYH010000003.1 coordinate 57,832,990, forward strand.
AGGAGACAAAAGGGTCCATTGGAATGGGAAGGTACAAGCCACTATAAATTCCTTTCTAATGTCCCCTAAGACTCTTTTGATAAGAGATCAACTTTTGATTCATTCAGACCCCTTGGAAATTTTTGATAAATTAGTCCAAGAAATTAGACCATCTGTGGTCAGCCCTAATCCCAAGTATTCAGCTAAACAATCCAACTATGGCTGGTTTGATGCGCAATGTGTCACTCAGAAACGCGTCTTAGCAAGAGCTATAAGAAAACTGAGATGGGAAGACTCACTAGAAAATCATAGGAACTATATATCTCTCTGAAGAGTATATAAAAATTTACTTAGGGAAAAAAGGCAAAGTATATACGCCACACATGGATGGAGCTAGGTCGGACAACCATGGCAAGGGATTCAACTAGATTCTGGGCTTTGGTGGCAAAAGGGACAAGAAATGCATGTGGGCCCCATAGATAATCAAATTACTTCTGCACAGTGGCACAACCATTTTTCTTCCCTTTTCAACCAATCTACTTTTGGGACCACCTTGAATCCCCGTTATAGTATGAACATTTCTGTGATCTCTTCCTGTCCTGAATGGGAGCCAGTAACCTTAGATGAAATAAATATTTTGATTAATTCCCTACCTATCAAAAAAGCCCCTGGAGAACATATGCTCCCTGGAGAATTATTTAGCTCAAACCCTGGTTGGTGGTCCCCAGTCCTCGCCTCATTGTTTACCTATATTAACCAGCATGGGAAAATTCCCCAGAGATGGGGAGTAAGCATAGTCGTTCCTATTCATAAAAAGGGTTCTAAGGCTGACCCAAAGAATTTTAGACCAATCTGTCTATTGAGTATTGTGTCAAAATTATATTCTAAATATTTATTGGGCAAGCTGGAGTCCTGGGCCACTAAAAATGCCACTACTGCTGAAGCAGGGTTTATGAAAGGTAAATCCACAATAGATCAATGTTTTGTCCTCCATCATGTGATTCAAAAATATTCACAAAACGGTAGAAGAGTTATTTGCTGCTTTTGTGGACCTCACCTCTGCCTTTGACCTTATAGACAGGGGATGCCTTTGGCAAAAGTTAGCTGCCACTAATATTGATAGGAGGCTGCTCTTTTTAATTCAACTGCTCCATAGCAATACTTCCCTCAGGGTTAGACTGGGGGCAAATGAGCTGTTATCTGATATCATCCCTACAGATAGGGGAGTCCGCCAGGGATGTCTTTTAGCCCCTTTTTACTCAACTTCTATATAAATGATATTGTTCAAGAACTAAGAGGTTTAGAATATTTTCCAGTCTCCATTCAGGATGTTAAACTCTCAATACTTTGTATGCTGATGATATTGTTTTGATCTCTGCCACCTTAATTGGGATGCAGAGACTTTTGAGAAAGTTAAATGTCTTTTGCACAAAAGAGCAGTTAATAGTTAACTATTCTAAAATTAAAGTGGTGGTTTTTGGGAGGAAAGGAAAATCTCACACCTGGAGATTGGACAACAAACTCATTGAACAACAACGTTATTTTAAATATCTGGGTTTAGGTTTTAATTCAAAACTGTCTTGGAAGCCACACCTGCACACAGTTAAGCTCAAATCCTCCCATTCTATTAATTCATTATTGCAGTTCTCCAGATTTTGGAGAGGAGCTTAGTTGCTTCTACAGTTGAGGTATTCCAGAAGAAGATCATGCCACAATTACGGTAAGGTGCAGAGATTTGGGGATGCAGTCATTTTTTCCCTTTAGAAGTTGTGCAGAACTCTTTTTTGAAATCTTTGCTGGCTGTCCCTAACGGTACACCTGCCCCCTTTTTAAGGGCTGAAACAGGGCTTATTTCCCTACAATCTAGTGTGCATGTCACACTAGCCCTATACTGGTTGAAGCTGGCTAACATGAGCGATACACAGCTTCCTAAAAAATGCTATTAGAGCAATTACGATCTTTATCTCAAAGCTCTTGGGCAAACTCGGTCAGTATGATACTCCACTATTACGGGATTAATGTGGAAGCCCTACCAAACTATCCCTCTAATAGAGGCCTCCTCCACACGGGGCGTTTAATGAGCCTTGAAGGCTCATTATAAATTTTACCTACACACGAGCGGAGCGCAAAACGGGCGTACAGGCGCGTTATCTCCCCGATAATGCGCATTTTCGAACGCGCGTTAAATAGCGACTTTTATTTTGCTCCGGCCGTTAAAGCGCATTTTCGCTGTGTGAACAAGCGATTATGCGCATTAACTACCTGGAAAGCGCTTTTTGGGCATCTTTTAATGCGCTTCGCCGCTTCCCGCCGCCTCCCGTGCAGAGGGATTGTGAGTAAATGCGCCTCCGCGATAATGCGCATAATCGCGGAACCAGGCGCAAAGGCGCATTCTTGTGGAGGGGGCCAGAGTCAAACAAGAAAAAAATCATCTTGATTCCAAATGGCGGAATCTACATTTACTCTCCCAAATGGCATATTCCTCCTGGTACCCAGTATATAAAACATATTTTGGGCTGGAGCAATACTTTATTAATCTCACCCTGGCACCACTCAGAAAAGCATTTACAGCTTTGCATTTTCAGTGTATGCCCTCCGCCTACCTAAAGGGAAGATTTAATAATACCCCTGTGCATCAGAGACTTTGTATTTGCGAGTCAGGGGAAGTGGAGGACATCCAACATTATCTGCTATGATGCCCTCTATATACATCCCCTAGACAAAAATTTCTCGTTCACATTCTTCGTTCCCTTGCTAACCGACCCGCCATTGAGCAAATTTCTATCTCGTTGGCTGGCAATAATATATTTATTACTGATCTGGTTGCAAAATTAGCCTTGGCTGCAAATAAGATAAGAGCTAGGCATCAACACATTTTATAAGTATTGTAATGGGGAGCTGGATATATATACGTATGTGTGTGTGTGTACAAACTTACTGTTGTTATTGTATTTTTATTCGCTCATTTTATTTGCATTTTATCCTTTTAATAATATCAAATTGTGATGGCTTATCGCTTTTAGCAATAAAGATTTCATTCAGGGTTGACTATTAGTCTCCACCCTCCCCACTGAATGGCGGCACTGGTTCCCATTTTCTATATTGGGACGCCGCAGAGAAAGAAGTATCTCCTGATGGGAGTAGCAACCAAGCAGCCCAATTGAGGGATCAGATGATCCCTTAAGATGTTGAATCACTCTTCCCCTCTCCCAGCTTAGTCAAAGTGCCACCCAGCAATCCCATCCCTCCCCACATTAAAGTATGCACCTGGGTGATTTAGTTAAACAGCAGTAAAAATGTTACACCCTTGCGGCTCCAAACAAGGCAACAATGTCAATGATAGGCCAACCATGCAAGGCAGTATTCCTTTTAAATCTCAGCTCCAAGAAGCTGATGCAACCTGCTGTAAACAGGCAGGAGATGCCAGAAAGTTCGAAGCCAAGCCTGGGCCCAACTAGGAGGCAAAATTCTCCAGACACCATGAGACTCTCCAGAGAAGCCACCAATAAGCAGGCAGGCAAGCAGATGCTAAAGTACGCTCTACCTGGGCAAGATGAACCATTCTCCTTCTCCATCTATTAGCTTGGTGGCACTGGAAGAATTGTGCTATCTGCCTCATGCGGGATACTGCTATTGCCATGTCATCACCAGTAATACTGAAAGCTATGGACATCTATATAGCTGGAATATAATTTTATTAAAATATTTCTATCCCCTTTTCCATCACCAAAGAAGATCCCCCCCACACATCAATTAAATCATAAAAACATAACAAGGTATCATCACATTTAAACTCTAAAGCATTAGCAAACAAATCCAAACAGTATAAAAGGACAGAATGAAGAGAAGGTGAGGCAATTTTCTGTTCGAGGCCATGGCACAAGCACAACAAAACAAGTGTTTTATTTGGTGCCTGAGTGCCAATAGAAAGTGGACCAGACAAGCCTCCTGGAGTAGGGAGTTTCATAGGCTGAGTGCTACAAGCAGGGCAGTCCTGTCCTGCGTATCTATACCAGCTGCACCAGAACCAATGGTAGGACTGAGACTAGGGCCTCCACCAAAGACTAGAGATTGGTCTTTGCCATTTAAATATCCTGGCCCCAAACATTTAGAGCATTGAAAAGATGACTATCACTGTTATTACTGTAAGCAAACATAATTCATAACTTGGCAGATCGTTACCAATTATGGGGCAGATCTGTTAAGACATCAGCCTTAGCTTCCAATTTTCCAGATTTGTGGAGCTTGGGCCAACATGAGATAGCCTTAACTCTGGTCTTAAACCACTAGGTTTTTACAAACCATTTTGTAATTAAGTTCATCCCATCTTTTACCACATGTGCCTCATTTGAATAAATAAGTATATGTAAAAGAAAGTTGCCTATAAGTATGAGAAGTTTCTAATTTTATTATACCACTCATTCAGATTTGCCAAGCGTTCTGACAACTAGAACTAAACATTCCTTTATGTTTACTTGTACGAGATAAGCCAATGACAAAATATTTTGCATGTGTGCCTAGATACATGAATTCCATAGTTGCATAATCCTGTGTCTGTACATTCCTGAATCAAACGAAACTTCAGTCTAGGGAACAAAAGTGCTATTGCCACTAAGTAGCCTTTTCATTCACATCCATTATCTACCAAGAAGCATACTTTTTCTACTTGTTTTGCCACCTCTTCACTCCAGAAGTACAAAGCATCAGGAATGTGCTTAACACAGGAGGGGGGAGGTAGAGAGAGGATTATGAAGCAGGACTGAAGTGGGAGGAAGCAATCAATATAATCATGCTCTTGCTGGATCCAGGACACTGTAATTTTGGGCTTCACATTTAACAACATGAATAAAGAGTTTTGAAAAGGACAAAAAGTTATACAGCAGCCTACAAGGATGAACTTCAGAAGACTGCAGAATCATGAAGTAATACAGATAATGTAATTTGTGGTTGCCTATGAATAATTTTAGTGGATGCCACGTTTCAGTAAGTCCAGCTAGACTCAAATATAACTGAAATCCAAGTAAGTTGGATATAGTTCCAAGTTTCTGGGTTTTCACTCAAGCAAAATTTAACAACTATTGATTATTAAAGTTTGTTTTAGTAAGAACCAAGACACCCAGAGTATAGAAGCAACTTGCAACAGAAAAAAATCAGTTTAGACCGTTTTAAAATTTAAAGAGTGCCAAACATACATTTTATACATGAAATATAAGTTATACATTTAGAAATGTAAGTTATAACCCAACTTCCTTTTCAAAAAAGTATAGCTAGACCAAAGTGACAGATTATCGCTAATCAGACCTTCTTCCTGTCATGCAGCTTCCACAGAAGTCAAGGAAAAGACATAACGTTAGTAAGGAGACCTTAACAGAACAATTTGAATGTTCATCCTAGCAAAAGTAAAAGTAGCAGACACATTGATTTTTTTGGAAAGTGGATCATTTGCCAAGATTGGACTTTTTTTCCTAGAGAAAGTGAGCAAGCATAGTATTATCTGCTGAAACAAATAGGGTCTAGCTGCTAGATGCAGCATGCCACATCATTTAATTGCCAGTTCCAGCCTGTGATATTGATTCCCTGCTGTGCAAGAAATCCTTTGTGTTGGATTCCCTTGATGTGAATGGCCTTTATTGACATTAGATGATGCTCTGTCCAATTCAGGAACTCTGAGGCTATCCAATTGTGACTGAAGTGTTTTTGTTCCTTTATGCAAAACAATCAGATGTCACATCACTACCAAGCACATGAGATTTGTTCCTACTCCAACAATGAGCTAACAATTTCTGCCATCAAGTGTGCACCCTCTTGTTTCAACTATTCACACTGGACTAATATTATAAATGAGCATGCCATCTATTTATAATAAGCCTTAACAGCAAGGCCTGGAAGCCACTGGGGTGTTAATTGAATCAGCTTGCTTTTATGTTAAGTGATCATGGGTTTCCCTAACTGAATCAGCATACTGGAATTAGCTATAAAATAATGACAGCTTTCGAAGGATTAAAGCTGGAGGTTTCTATGCACAACAGGAAAGTCCTGGTGTGTCTATTTCTGACATTTATACCACACCCTTCTACTGATGATATTCAAGACAAACAATTCAAATTCAACAACAAATCCAAAGTATCACCAATATAAGAGAGATCTAGTCATCCTAATCATAGAGTTAACACAGTAAAAGTAAGACTTTAAGAAGCAGTATCTGAAGAGGCCTGTTGAAACAGAAAAGTCTACACTGACAACACTTGGGCAGATCTGTAAGGGAGGAGGCAATTTTTAGGGTTTAAAAATGGAAAGATTACATTGAGTTAAGATCAGATACAAATGATAACCAACCGGCAGACTTGGTTAGAACTCAAGCAGCTGCATTTTGAATCAAATTGAAGTTTCTAAATTGTCTTCAAAGGCTGTTTCATGTAGAGTGCATTACAGTAAACTAACCTGAAAGTGACTGGACAGCATGAATGAGTATAAATGACTGGGGGTAATTTTGGTTTCTTCATAATGTCATAAATGTACTTAATGCCAAAAATACAATGGCATTATATGCAGGTATTTTCAAAGTCTCTGCATTCTTGCAAAGCATCAGACATGGTACTCCTGCTAATGACTTGATTGTAAGACTGAATACTAGTAGGCCATTGGCAGGGTGGATTGATTTAAACCATTGATCACTATTTAAATCACAGCAAGAAAAAGGGTTGATTTAAATCAAGTTTCCCATTAAAACTTTTTCATATATTTCCTGAACAATGGTGGAAAACTGGCCAATAAACCATGTTAATTTACAACTAAATTAAATATTATTTACACTGTTGCATTCTTACAAGCAGGCTTTGCATTTCTTTATCTCATTGTATATTTTTTCATGCTTTCCTGTAAAGGTAATAGGTTCAAAATATTAATGTATAACCAATATCTACGTCAGTTTGAGGTTAACAATCCTATACATATCTTCTATTGAGTTCGATAGGGCTTATTCCCAGTTAAGTGGGTTTAGGATTGCAGTGTTACTATGACCTTGTTCAGACGATATGCTAAGCCATGGTGGTTAAGCATTTGAGCTAAACATTATGACTGAGCGTGTGGTGTGAAACATGACTTAGTGTGACATGTGAATCATTCCTAACCATGATGGCTACATAACCACCATAGTTTAAACATGCTCACTAATCATTAGTTGCAAAACGGTTAGCGGCCTAACCACGGCTTAGCATGTTGTCTGAACAGGCCCTATGAGAATACAGGAAGATGGACACTGGACAATTTTGTCTTTTCTTTTCAGTGTTGCTCCTTTCTGCTCACCTCTGCCTTGGCCCAACCTTGCCCTCAAAAACAAATAGCAAACTAAAATGAAGTAATACGTCAAAGTAACATTTGAAAGTTACTGGGCATGGAAAAAATCAGATAAGCACAGAACAACAATCCTATCTAGCCTGTGTCTTTGCACATGTGACTTTATTCAGAGAAATTGAAAGCCCAGAAGAAGCAAGAGCTATTATTTAGGCTGCACAGAGCCATTTCATGCAATGAAAAACTGAAATTAATGCCCATGTTTGATTGGTAGGAAACTTCATTTATATGAAATTGTAAGTGTAGGTTTAGCATGTTTATTTTGAGATTTAACTGTAACTATTTTTAAAGTTAAAGAGAAATTTAATATTTTATTTATGATGTTTTTTAATTCTAACAATCTATTTAAAAATTAAAAAATTCAATTTTAAAAAAGTGTTTGTGACCAGAACTTACACAATTTGTGCCTAGTCTTATAGGCAAATGAGTTATAAATGATTGAAGGACTGCAATGTGCTAGATTAATGGAATCAGAAAGAGGAATAAATGGTGCCAAAATGTGTAACATACATTTCAAACAACAATTAGTCTTTCATATCTTCCTTAGGGATAAGATTGTTTAACTGAGCTTCATCAACATTTCTCTCATTTAGCCTGCTATCAGGCTCAGATGATCACCACAGCCCACCACTTTTTTGAATATTCAAACCATGATGGGTGGTCGCTTATTGTGTCATGTGAACTTGGCAAAGGTAGCTTATGCAAGGGTGGAACAATGTATAACCCATGGCCTGTTTTAGGGTTATGCAGGAGTTGTTTAACTCTCACATAAGCCACCCTCACCAGGTTTGCATGAAACGGTAAGTCACCCCCCCTGCCACTGACTGAATAGTCAAATGGCCACCAACACACATCACAACCCACCACGGCTTAAATAAGCCACAGTGGACTGCAACGATCATGCAAACCAACCTATATTATATTCAGCCATCTTATTGAGGTAACATTTTTATTGTGGAAATTTTAGAGAAAGCATACACAAGCAGGTACATGCAAAAACACCTCATATCCCAAGCTTATGTTGTTTTAGTGTCTCCATGGAAGTTTATTTCCTGACAAAACCAAGTAGATAATGCTCACACACCATGACAATCATATTGAATATGTAGAGGAGCATAGTGCTATTTTTAAGTCTCAAAGCTATGAAATTATAGTCTACCTTTGAGACAGTATCAGCACTGATAATTGTCATATTTTTATGAAAACAATTAATGACTTCTTGCACACTTCCCGGACAAGCAGGTTTTCATAATAGTCAAAGCAAATGTATCTATTAAAAATGTGATATTAATTACATTCCAATAACTGAGGCACCACTAATACAGAGCTTCACAGTTCAGTTAAAACTTGAACAAACTACAGGGTCAACAATTCTTAGTTGGTCTTGGTAGTCAGGAAAAAATATTCTCTTTGTGACACTGTTTCAGACAGGCCAATCTTTTGCCATTACCCTAAACTCGAGGCCCAGCACAACTTGGGGGGGGGGGGGGGAAGAGTCCCTGCTCTCCTTCACAGCTGAGGAGAGGGGTGGGAGCTCATTCTCACTGTGCTAAGCCTCAGATGCTCAGAAAGGAGAAAGCAGTCTCATGATTTTTCAAGTGTCTGATGTTCACTGCAGGATCAAGGAAAGTTCTTGCTAGTCAGTCAGTATGGCATTAGAGAGAGCCCTCAGACTTTTCCAGACGTGGAAGGGTACTCTCTTGCCAGAAGGGGGGAAACTACTTTCCAGTGACAAGTGCATGTGTGGATCCTTGACAATGATCCCGTGTTTGACTAGCATGTGCTAAACACATACAATTTAATCTGCTTCCAAATTTCTATACCAGGGTGACAAACCCTTTTCAGCCCAAGGACCAAATTCTATTTCTGAGAAACTCTTGTGAGCTACATTCCAGTGGTGGGCAGGGCGAAAGTGGGTGGGTTTGAATAATCCAAACCCCCATTCAATTCAATTGTTACCAACTTCTAGTAGAAAGCATGTCTACTTGGGAGTAAACATGAGCAGCATGTCTACTCACAAGAAAGTGGGACATGCCTCTGCACATCTACTCAGAAGTAAGTATGGCAAGCCTCTGCAGGACAAGGCTCAGAAGGAAGCAAGACTCAATCACTCAGCAGCTTCCTCCCCAGGCTCTACCCCACAGGGAAAAGTACTTCTTGCCAAGCAAGTTCTCCCCATATCTTTTTCACACATGTAAGAAGAAGTGACTGTGCTTCCACATTCCCACCCTTCAATTTTCTCCCACTCTCAATCTTGGAGCTGGAGAGAGGGTTGCGATCACTGCAAAGCTGTTACAATGATCCCACACATCTCTGCAGCTTCAAAGTTAGGAGGAAGGCTTTTCCCTCATCAAAGGATGGTGGCACATTCACTATGGTGAGCATAATTGTTGAAGCCTGGTCAGAGCTAAGCTGTGACCATGAAGAATGGGACACAAAGATGTTTCTCATTCATCATTGCAGCCCATCATGGCTTATTTATGCCATGGTGGGTTGCAGCATGTGTCAGTGGCATTTTGAATATTCAACCCCCAGTGGGGGTTGCCATGGTTTGTTATGTCATCTGAACCCATGTGGCAGGAGCAGTTTGACGGTTTAAACCCCCTCAAATAAACCTACAACATACTATGGGTAATTTAAAGGTTGTTTAACCCTCAGACAACCCCTGCCACCCGGGTTTGGTCAACACAATACATCACGGCAACCCTCCACCGGGGGCTGAATATTCAAAATGGCTACCAGCACATGCTGCAACCCATTGTGGCTTAAATAAGCTATGGTGGGCTATGGTGATCAGGCGAACCTGGTCATTATGTTGCCAACAACTCCTACAATGTGAGCACAGCAGATTGCAGTCATGGGCATCAGGTTCAAGTTACAATTGCCAGTCAGTTTATACTTTTCACTGGGGGTGACTGTAGATGGTTATTCCATAATAGCAATTTTGTGAACAGGCACACCTCCATGAGCACGGTTTTGTGACAGCATCCATAAACAAATATGCTAATTGGAACAAAAAAAGATGGAGACTCTATTCTACCCTTTTTCTATTTTTATTACTGTGGACCAAAATTAATGCAACTCTTGTAACAATTTAACAGATATGATTATTAAAGAAAAAGTGTTACTAAAATCAACTGACACACTCATAACCAAAACATGTGATTTCCCAGTTGATGAGGTTGTGAAACCATAGGATCTTATAGAGATGGAGTTAAGACACACCACATTTAGAAGGAAAGTTATGGATTTATTGAAAGACCCACAGTTGAACTTCCGCTCCCAAACGAACTTCTGTTCTCTAGAAGCTTGTACACTATCTAGAGAGACTTCAAATAGTGTCTGATATGGCATCATCTTGATTGCCTGAGACCATGTCACCAATATCCAATGCCATAAAAGGCAAATTACCAGGCTGCTTTGGTAAGGCACCCTCTGGTTAGTAGGGTGGTTCTTCTGTTGTTGAGCATGTTAGCATTTAGAAGAAAATACGCTTGCTACTACATTGTCCACTCCCCTATCTCTCCAGAATACCTGCGGTCCAATGTTTTAGATTTATAAAGGTCAGGACCACTTAACTTTTAAGACATAGCTGAGTGTGCACCCTTCCACTAAAAATTGGCAAGTCACCAAACAGAGGATCAGTCTAACTTTTGCCCATTCCTGATCTACACATCCAGCATGTGAAAAGCACACTGATCTGAAAAACAAGGATTTTTAAAAGAATGTATTTGAAACCTCTTTTGCACCTTCTATTCAACTTGATACCTCCACTAATTTCAGTACATTACAGAGCCTCTTCACTCACATTTGGCTCTTGGCCCTATCTATATAAGCAAAACTGTGGGATATTAACCCTAACCCTAAACACTTAAAACTGTCAGGGTTCAAAAATAGTTTTGGCTTCAAATCTTTAAATGCATCCCATCAACAGACTATAGGAAACCTTATAGAGAACTTTTAGCCCTAGGTTTTTTGTATATTTACTTTTTAATGTTCAATCTTTTAATTTTTGTAAACCGCCCAGAGAGCTTCGGCTATGGGGGCAGTATATAAATGTAATAAATAATAATAATGTTAGTGAAGCAATTGATTATGCAAATCCACAGAGAAAAGAAGTTCTAATTTGTGCAACAAAAATCATGGAGCACTTTTTCCAGTTTATTCAATGGCCTACCTGTAGGGCTTCTGCCTAAAAATTTGAAGGTTTTCCCAAAACTAAGGTTGCCACCTGCACATTTCAAATCTTTTCTATCCCCATTGCACTAGTTTACAGGACAGACAACAGAACATACATTCTGAATGCAAGAGGTCATTCCTGACCTCCTGGATTCACTAGTGAATTAAAAATGAAAAGTTAGGGACCAAAGGCCACCTGACAAACAAGAAGCTGAGGAGAAAAAGGTATAGGCAAAGTTTACATAGGGGATTGGCCTCAGGTTTTAGAGTCATGTTTGGGGCTGATTCTTCAAAGATCCTTCCATTTGTATGTCTGTGATGAAGCTTGCTTTCTGAGAAAAATCGCAACAGAACTTAGAACAGCACCAGCTGTCTATAGAAACCTTCCACAATTGTCCCAACGAGGGTAGGAGAAACACTAGTCAACACAGTGAGTGTTCTATTTACTTGATCTGGAGAAGGATACAATCTATGTCCATCCATTTATTTCACTGCAACCTCATAAATCAAAGAGCTGCATGAGTGTGCAAAACCAAGTACAAAATTAGGAAGTGATGGTTTAACTGTCTATATAGGTCTGACTCTGTCCTCTTGTGCACCGTTTTATTATATACATTGCTAGATATATTACAGATTAGTAATTTCCCTTTGTACTGAAGTAGCTGAATTACGAGTGGAGCTGGCAGAGTAATCAGTATCAAAAAGTGCTTACTACTCTTTTTGATGCTGTATTTAGTACGTTGTACACTAAGTTTTCACAATAATTCTGCCCTGGACTTTGCTTTGTGTTGAGCCACCTAGCATACAAATATACTTAACTAAGGAAGAGACAACTATTTGCAGCATTCATAGACCTGAAAATTTGACACCATTGATCATGAGTGCTTGTGATTTAAGCTAGGTAGTAGCAACATTGACCAACACCTCCTGCTTGTTAAAGCACTTTATACTAACATCTTCTTAAGGGTGAAATTAACTTCCTTAGGTTCTTTCACGGGATCAATTCCAGCTGAGGGGTAAAACAAAGATAAGCACTGCCACCTTTTCCATTGTTCATCAATGACACTGTTCAATATTTCCCCCAGCCATTATTTATGGGAAGAAAATTCTTCTCTTACTTTATATTGTCAAATATATTGTCAAGTCAACAAATTAACAATTAGCATTGAAAAGACAAAAGTCTTTAGAGGTGGCTTAAAAACATAAACGGGACATAGGCCAAAATGAGATAGAGAAGGTGCCCAAATACTGCTATTTTGGTACATTATTTGCTGCCTTGTGTTCATGGCAACTCCACATCAGGGCTGCAAAACAAGGCCAAACAGGTTATGAGTAGGCTCATTAAATGTTGGTATAATGTTGGGGGTAGGTAGATGTTTCCTATCCTAAATGTAAAACAAACAAACAAACAACAACAGCAACAACAAAAATCCAACCCCAAATACTGTATGGATCAGAGATCTGGGATTTTTAAGCCTGGGTGAATGAGATTTCATCTAGAACAAAATCTACCATCTTCTGGGGCCCCAGATATAGCTCAACACAGTACCTACATTTAGAAACAGGATCATGACAATATGCCAACTGAATTTTCATTTTTGATTAAAACTTAAGGGACTGCCAGAGCATCACTTAGCAACATGTTACCTAGAACAACTGGGCTTGAATTCAAGTGGAAAATCTTGGTTTCAGAATAGAAGTTTACTACAGAAATTATGTTATTCAGAAACTTACTTTCGCCAGAGAGATTAAGTTCTAGTTAAAAAGGACTTTAAATTACACATCAATGACGTATTTTTGCAGGAAGATTTTACCTCTCTTAAGACTGTAAAGATATCCCCCTTGTATATCTAGTTCATATATTGCAGGTCCAGAGGACTATTTATTGAAAATTGTAATGTTAAATTTAAGGATTGCTACAATTGTACCAACAGATTTTCAACAGTATTATGCTAATGTTGAGGAAATATAGGCATGAGCTTGAATAAGAACTGATTCCAAATCCTACTTCAGCCATAAACTCTGGTTGTTGAGAATGGGTAGAAATGCAAAGTGCCTTGTAAACTCATAAATGAAGCTAGCCTCCTTGAAAACCTAAATGGAAAGGCAGGACATAAAATTTGGCAAAAACGCATAAGAGATGGTAGGCTGGTCAATTGATTTATCTATTATTTGACCATAGGAAAATATCGTCAAAGATTCCATGAAGCCAAGAATGCTACTGTAGAGAAGGCAGCTTATGTTTCCCCCCTCCATTATGGTGTCACATGTTAGCAAGGGCAAGAGTGAAGATAGCTAGCTGGCATCCTAGCTCTGCAGCAGCTGCGAGACCAACCCTGCAAAATAGCAAAGCTTCTTTAACTTGCTAAACTGCAAGCATCTTCCAACAGTAAGAACAAGAGCAGTCATCAGTGAAATAGAGCATTATTTTATTATTTTTAAATACTGTACTTGTAAATTGACCCTAGTGTTCCAGGAACAAAAGCCAAAGCTTTAATTAGTAATTCACATTTATAAAAACCTCCATTATAATATTAAAGTTAATTGTTATTGTGAAATAATGAAATTAATATATTTTTATAATTAGCAGAAGTATTAAAACTGTGTCTTTGTTAACGTATCAGTGTTGTTCTAATAAAATTAATGCTTTAAAAATATTTGACCAGTCAACTGACCAAATTGTTTTTGGCTGGTCAAATGCACAACGCTAAATGAAAAGGACTTTTAAAAAGCACACAAAAAGATGTTAATATACAATCCTATATATTAAACAGACACTGAACTTCTAAGTTCATGATGTGTAGATCTGCCTTCATTTAAACGAAGGATGGGCAACTTGTAGCCCTCAGCCTAATTTCAACCCCTCTCTGGCAATTTCTTCCCCTGCCACGAAAACCAACTGGACAGGAAGAGGGAGAGAAAAAGGGGCGGCCTGCCCACTGCTGGCTTCAACCCCACCCTACTACAGGAATGCAGCCACCAGCAGATCATTCCCCAAGGAAATGCAGCCCTTGACAGAAAAAGAAGTTCCCCATTCCCCATTTAAACAGATACATGCTGTCTTCTGTCAGTTTCCTGATTTATGGCAACCAAAATTTTGGTTTTCCTCAATGGAGACTATCCAGGACTTCAGAAGACTGCTATTTTGGCAAACTTTTGCCCTAGTTTCAAAATCCTGTTTAATAATTCTCTGTTCCAGGGATTATTATTGCAAATTTCAAGAAAATTTTCACCAACAACAAACTATAAGGAGATTTATTTAGGTAGGCATATTCCTTTAAGAGTTTATAGTGATTATTTTTACCACACAATTTATTTTTAAACCAATAGTTATATGTCAATGTATGTTACCTAACTTCTTTGGGTTTTATCAAAGTAATAAATATTTTACCATTTTGATTTATTTAACTAGCGCCTAAAAGGTCTTTCTTTAGAAAACCTATTTCTGTTAAACATTCTAAGATTTCACCAACTATACAATCCAAAGCATACTAGTAGCATTTTTGGAAGTAAGTGTAAACATGGGCACTATTATACAAAGTAGCCATCCAAAGTAGGCACTTTAAACATCGTCTCTACAAATTGCAAATAGGTAGGGTAATTAAATACTACTTAAATTGATTACAGTACTTTTCTATCTTCCATTTAAAAAATAAAACAAAAGAATACAATTAAATTTGGAACTGCTCCAATACCTGGCAGCAAAACAAAGTGTTTTGTGCAATGCTAGTCTAACTGAAGTCCAATACATTTCAATGGGTCTACCCTAAGAAGGTTGAACGCTGGATACAACCAAAAACATTTATGTGGGTGGGGGAGAATTAAGATTTCTGAGGAAATGGAAAATATTCAATACCAATCTTTAGTGCACTTTACAGGTTGAAAGTCACCGCTATTTTAGGGCCATATAGTGATTATGTATAACATAGTTTGCTCATAAAACTATCGTGTTTGGTAAATTAAATTCAAAGATTTGTTTATTCAAACAGTAATTGCCAATTACTTATTGAATTTACTTTTAAATGTTTAATTTTGTTACAAATGGAGCTACAAGCTGCTGAACTCTAAGGAATCTAGCCTTTCTTAGCTTTTGCCAATTTATGAGAAGCAGGCAAAAAATTAAAACTGAAAACAGGAGAACCATCAATAAAACCATCAAAGAAAGTTATTATGTATTCTGAACTTCATCTCCTCCAGTGTCAAGCAGACACAGAAAGCAGTCATTTTCAGAAAAAGAGCTTCAATACAAGGAGAAACTCCTCAACTAATTGAATATTAGTTTTGCTACATGAAACTGTCTAATCACTATCAATAGGCTCTGCTTGTTTTCATCCTTCATATCATCTTCTGGACTTTTAAAAACAAAATGTTTGCCTGCATTAAGACAAGTATCTCTATCCTTTCACATATCAGTTTATTTCTTGATTTGATCAAATGTCAAGAGGAAGAGAAGCAAAGGGCACTGAATCCTCTTTCCTTCTCTTGTGAAAATGGCAGTGCCCTCTGGAGACATCTTGCTCTTACACTTGGAGAGTGGTACCATACTACCTGTCCTCAATGTACAGGAATTTTAATGATCTGAAACTTTACATAGTCTTACATTAAAAGGTATTTTATATAGTTTTTTAAAAAGTGTTTTGGGGAAGTAAAGGCCAGGAAGCAATATACGAACACTTTGTCTCAAACGTTTTATTAATTATTCTAAAAGAAAATATTTTATAATACTTTTTTTTACTTAAACAAATTCCTGAAAAGTGTGTATAGAAACATTCCCCCCACCCCCAATGTTTTTCAAACCTTCACACCTCTATGCATAAAAGTTGACTGTTTGGGAGATATTTATACAGAGACTATGTGTTGAAGTCACTGGCTGAATTCTTGGGTTTGGGTCCAGGGTACCTACGGGATCGCCTTCTCCCGTACAATCCGCCCCGCACACTTAGGTCCTCTGGGAAGAACTTACTCAAGCCAGTCAGAACTAGGCTGGCGGGTGTTACCCAGAGGACCTTCTCTTCCATCGCTCCCAGACTATGGAATGGTCTGTCGGAGGAGGTTAGACAAATTGACAGTCTTCATGAATTTAAGAGAGTCATGAAGACTGTCCTCTTCCGACAGGCCTATCCAGATGAATTTTAAGATGTTTTTAATGTTGTATTTTTCTCTTGTTTTTTTTAAAAAAAATTTAACTGTTGTGATTTTTATGTTTTGTATTGTTGTTGTTCCCCGCCTCGATCCGGAGGGAGAGGCGGGCTACAAATAAATATTATTATTATTATTATTATTATTATTATTATTGAGTTGGTGTTCAATGAACCAACTTCACACAGAATAAAGCCCAAACTACACATGATAGGAACAGCCATGTCTGTCCTGTTCATACAAAGCAAGACATGAAAGTTCAGGTAGGGATTTTTTTTTACATCAATAGTTGAGAAGCTCTCTCCTGCTTCATCACTTACAGCACTTTTCTCTCGTTCCAGTTCACTTCTGATATTAGAACTGTGGGGAAAATGACAAAACGTGGGGAGTTAATGCACAGGAGGGCTCAACTCACCCTCAATTAGCTGCTCCTTTTGATGTAAAAATTACCTACCACTACCCACGTTTTGTGCTAACAGAGCACACGGGTGAATTAAAAAGTTGTACTGCCCTTCATATCTAGCTTCAAGAATTTTCATGTTAGGAACATAGGAATACTGGGATAGGTTAACTATTGGATTATTTCCTAGTGCTACCTGGAGAAGCTGGGGATTGAACCTTCTGGGGACTTTATTCAGGCAAAGCATGTGCTTCTACCACTATGCTACAGCCCCTCCCCACATTCTTTGCCTTCTTGCTTCACAAGCTAGAAATTCAGAACATTTCTTAAGCCTCTTTCTTATCTGTAAGAATGACTAAAGGACAAATAAGACCACAACATACATGTAAAGACAACTACACAATAGTCAAAATATTATTTCAGTATCTTCCTACATTACTAACTTAGCTTAAAGCCTTTTGGTTATACTTGATCAAGACTAGAAGTGCGTTCTTTTAACAATGGGAAAGGGATTTAACTGGCTAAATGGAATCTAATTAAAAGTCAACCAACCTTCTAAGAAAAGGAAGTCAGGATGGTGAGAAGTCTGGAAACCAAGGCCTATCAAGAATTGTTGAAAAAGTTGGGTGTAAATGGCCTAGAGATGATTCAGGGGACACATGACAATAGTCTTCAAATGTCTGAAGGGCCACCATTCAGGAGGAGGAGCAGACATTCTCTGTAACTCCAGAGGGCAGAACTAGAACCAATGGGTGGAAATTACAGCTCAACATTAGGAGAAACTATCTAACAAGAAACGCTGTTCAACAGTGGAACAGGCTGTCTCAAAAGATGATGAACTCTCCTTTGCTGCAGGTATTTAAGCAGGGTCTGAAAGGTCATTGTCAGGAATACTATAGTTGCATCCAGCATTGCAGATCTTCCAATAAGCAGGAGACTGGGCTCGAATATTTATTTACAAGGTCCCTTCCAACTTTCTAGTTTAGGTCACAAACTAAGTCTTGGATACTACGGCTTTGTTTTTCTGTAAGCCTCCCAGATAACTTTTTGTATTTGGATGGCAAATAAAAAAACACTATTTTCCCCCTCTGTAAGCAGAAGGACCTTCTATTCATAGAATGAGTTCTGCACACAGAAGCAGTTATTCCATAAGCAGCACTCTTTCCATGAATGGAACCTGCTTCCATTCACAAGAGTGAAAACTTAGGATTCATGTCTATGTTTACAACTATGTAAACTATGTTCACTGCTTCTCTTAAACTTTAGGCTTTGGTAAACCCTCAGAGGTAGACGCCCCACTGTTTATGGAGCAGTCATAAAAACATACCTCTATGTGTTTTTACCACTCAAAATGGTTACATGTTTATATTGGGACTACTCTTGATTCGTGATTGAACCTAGGGAGAGAGATAGTTTTGCTTTGCTATGTAAGGCTCAAGCCATTAAAGGCAAAGGCAACATAAGGAAGTGTGCCCAGAACAGGACAGGAAGTTATTGCAGAACATGTAGTGTGTCTCTGTGGTCCTTCCCATGGGGAAAGAAGCTTCCAAAGCCTTCACATTCTAAACCAGCTGAAGTCTCTCAGTTTCTTCAAGGATAATCTGCACAGCATTACGGCTGCCAAACCTCAGAATTATGATCAATACAAAAAACTGGCAAATAGCAGTTCCAGACCAACACCACTGCATCCTGACTTTTTAGACATTGTATTAATTTCAAAAGCACCCCAAGTCCTCAACACTAACAGGAAAACTACCTTCCTCCCAGTCATGGAGCTTTGACAATCATCAGCATTTCAGTCTTGACTAGATTCGGTTTCTTAAGCCAGGATGTTACTCAAATATTGAATTAGGGCAACTGAACTAGAAACTGTACAGCCATTCAACAAAAGTAACAGCACAAGAAGTCTGTTTACCAAATAGCGATGTTGCTAAAACCCTGAATAGTTAAGAAACATGAATACAAAGACTTCCGTTTTGAAAAGTTAATTTCACTAAGCGCACTCAACATAAATGCTGCAGTCACTTTGTCTGCACTCTTTACAATTTAATGGAAATTAACAACCACAGATTAAGTGACGTTTGTGACAAGCACTGCATCAAGGTCCAAAGCCTTAGATACCTCATGCCTACTGGAACTACCATAAAGGAAAGAACCACAGGGTTGTTGCTCTGTATCCACCCTTATTTCTCTCTCTTTGATCTCGATTTTTCTAACAGGGACAAACAGCACTAACAGATATGTCATCAATAAAGAATTCGCCAATTACCTCTTTCAGAGGGGGCACTGCTGCTGCTTCTCCCACCCCACGATATGGAAGTCTGAATTCAACCCAACTGTACAGAAGAACAAGGCCTGGCTCAAACTCGGGTCTGCCCGTCAGGCGCTGCTATCTCCCTGAAGCGGAAGCATCACTGAGTATGTTCCCCCTTCGATGTTGCTCATTCTTAGGGGCTGGAAACGAATTCTGGCAGGGGAATGGGAAGCGGAAGAGGCCTATCGCAGCCTGAGGAGCGGCCGCCCAGCTTCCCGCTGGGGCGGAGAATGGAAATAGTGAGCAGCTTCGACCCAGCCGGACTAGGCGGGGCTGCGGCTCCCAACCGAGGCCGCCGACACTGGAGTCCGACCGGCCGGCGAGAACTTTCTTCGCCGTTACGAGCAGGGTGGGAGTTAGTCTCCCACCACCCCGCCCTCCTCCCCTCCCCCGGCGGGTCCCAAGTGCGGGCGCGGCCTCGGCTCAAGGGCTCTAACTTTCCCCTTCCGCTCTAACTTCTCCTAGGGAGGCGGCCATAGAAAGGGGGGGAGGAGGGGCGCGAGGGTTTGGAGCAGCCTTAGCCCGGCTCCTCTTCGCTGAGGGGAGCGGTCGGCTCGGTTCCGCCTCCGCCATGTTCTATGTCGAGAGCCTTGTCCCGCCTGCAGAGCGCCGCCGACACTACTACTGCTGCCACCTCCCCCTTCCCCCCCAGCCCTCGCCCCCTTCGCAGGCTCTGGCTGCCGACCCACTTGTGTCAGACACTCGCCGCCACCCAGCCCGGTGCCGCACCGGTCCTCTCTCACAGTCGCTGGCATAGACACGCTCCCCACCTCGCCCCCGCGTTCCCTTCACCCGCTTCATTGCCATGGCGGCCTCTACCTACCGGACGGCACTGCCGCTCCCCGCGTCGTCCGCCGCCACCGCCGCCGCCTCCTTGGCCGAACCCTCAATTCCCCCCACCGCCCGTGCGCGTGCGTACACGCACTCCCTCCTCGCTGTCGCTGGCTGGGCGAGGCTTGAAGCCGTCGCCGTGACGTTGCACGCCCAGCCTCGCTCTGCTTTCCCTTTGCTCAGTCCGGTGGCGCTGGGGAGGGGAGGGAGGATGACCTCTCCGCTCTGCTCAGAGCGCGCACGCGCCGAGCCCAGCCCGGAGACACTGCAGCCCCCTTTTCCTTCCTTTCTCTCCTCCCCCTCCCCCTCCGCAACCTTACGCAGGGCCCCATCCTGCCGCGGTCTCAGTAGCCCAGTCAGAGAGAGAGAGAGAGAGGAAAGCCGCTCAGAGCGTGCGTCCTACAAACGCGTGGATGAGAAAAAAGGAAGCAGCAAGAGCAGTGATAAGCGCCCCCCCTCCACGAGCACACATCCTCCCAAAGAAAGGGGAGGGCGTGATGGGCGAGGAACGAGCGCAGCAGCGCATTGAGAGAGTGAGGGTAGGTCCGATCACGCAGCCTTCTTTGGCGGGGGAGAGTAAAATTTACAATAGACTTTTCGGCTGCCATCCTAAGCTCGCTTATTTGAGAGTATGTCCCATTGTGCTGAATAGGACTTGCTTCTGAGTAGACAAGCATAGGATAACACTGTAAGGCTGTAATTCGAAGCGTCCTTCTGAGGGAGCCCCACTGAACTTGGTGGGGCTGACTTTCCGAGCAAAGAGGCTGAGGGCCGGTGGGGCCATTCAAAACTCGATTAACTGTTGTAATTCGTTAGAAGGCTGAGCAATGAACCAGGCTCTCCGGGCGTCCCCGCCCAGTTTTGCTAACTGTCAGTTCCCTCTTTTTGGATGCCATTCCTTCTATAGGCTTCTCAAAAAGGAGCAGCCCTACACCCAACTGTTGGCGGAAAAGGGGGAAAAATTCGACAGACTTTCTTCAAACATCCAATGAAAAAGAGGACTCAGTTACCTTTACGTTGCATAAAAGGATTGTGTGCATCCCGACCCTATGCAGTTAGGCACTAAAATCAGCGGGGTTAGTTAGGCACACCAAACTCTGTACTGGACGAGGCTATTAAGAGGTACTTCCCCCTCCCTGTGCCCCCAGTAATAAGTATTGGATGCTCCTTGGCCTGGGGAGAATTCTCCTCCTCAGCTCCCAATCCAGCAAAAGTTAGCCATGTATACCAGCACATGCATGTTACTCAGAAGTACATTCTTCTGTATCTCATGGGGCTTACTCCCAGGTAAGTGTGCATAGGATTGCAACTCAAGGCTGATCAGTGCAATCTTGTGCTCACTTCCTCGGGGGTAAACATCCAAGTAAACATTCATAGGATTGTGCTGTTGAGCTCATCACAACCAACTTATGTTGGTGTCAGTGGGACTTAGTCATGACCAACTTTAGGTGGATCGGGACCTTGTTGTGTAAAGCTGACAGGAAATTGCAATGACAAACTCCCAGGAAAGGGTGTGGGTGTGGTGGAGTAAGAGCTAGGGACCATGATTAGGTCAGGCAGAAAATAAAATCTCATATAACGAATTAAAGATAGCAAGGCAATTTGGGGAAATGCAGCCGTTCTTCTTTTCTTATAGCTAGTAAGAATGGCTGCATTTCCCCAAATTGCCTTGCTATCTTTAATTCGTTATATGAGATTTTATTTTCAGCCTGACCTAATCATGGCTGCCCTGAAGTAAGTTGACACAGCAATGAATGCACAAATTTGTTTGGGATAGAACTGTTCATATACAAACTGCTTTACATGTTTTACGGTTCTATATTCACCAACAACATCCCTATGTGATGAGATTATAATAATCAGTAATATAGTGTCTGAAAGGGTGACACGCCCAAGGCTACTCAAACTGTATGGTTGAAAAGTATAGGACATTAAGGCACGTCCCACACGCTGCCTTGTGAGAGACTGGGAAATTGTTTTCCTTACACCCAGGAGTAAAAATAGCACCCTCCCCAAAAGTCTCTGAAACAAAACAGTTGATTGTGTATACTGGGGATGGACTAATCTGTCAGTTTCTCCTTCTCTCACATTCAAATTTGGTAAATCTCAAGTTCTTATAAAAAACAAACCAAATAAAATTCTCACTTATTTGAATTTGCCAAATTCCAAGTGTGGCGAAGACCATGTTGTACACCTGCCTGCTTTTAAAAATGAGGATCCTGTCAGAAACAAGAGGTGGCATCCTAATTCAGTATCACAAACATGGTTGAATACACAGGGATTTAAACCCAACCTTTAGAAGCTGAACAGAAGAAGCAGAAGCCCTCTGCTATGATGGACATATCTGTCAATTTTGCTTTCTACCACATTCCATTTTTTTAATTGGCAGCAGAAAGAAATAAATTTGCATATTTGGGTACATTCTTATAAAAAATAAACAACAAAATTGTCATCCTTCTCTAGACCCAAGAATTCAATCTAGATCTTAGAAATTCAGAAATAGCATTTCATATTCATATAAATATATTTAGCATTGTAATATTGGAGAAGCATTTAATCCCAGCTACTGTAAAATTCCATAAAAATACAAACAAAAAGCACTTAACCCATATACATTCACGGCTGTTATAAATTTAGTTTCCTCCATAAGTTCCACACAAAAAGGTCTCTTGCAGAATCAGGGTTGTTGGGGACGGGGCTTACATATGCAACCCTGTGGCCCTCTTCATGCCCTCACTGAGGAAATATCATCCGACAGAACTTCCATTATGTTGAGACCAAAGATACACTCCTGCTGCATCCAACATGGGATGCATCACCCCCGGAAGGGAAGAAAAACCCAACAACAGAAAATACCCAAACTAAAAATTTCAACCCCACTCACAGGGTGTCCACCAATCAGGGAATGTGCTGGCAACAATGCCCACTTGCCATACACACACACAGGCCTGTTTCGGACAACACAATAATCAATGGAGGGGGGAAGAGGCAACCGTCAGTTGTGTTGCTTATTGTGTCGTGTAGAGGGCAACACACAATGCACACACAACTGATGGTACACTATTTTGGGCAATTAAACAACGGAGAAAAACAACAGGCTTGCACGTTGTTTATCCCAAAATCCATTGTTTAAAGTGTTGTGTGGAGGGAACCCCCCTCTCTCCGTGTATTATTCCACTCGGTCATAGAGTTTGCCAGCCGGAGCAGCCAAAAAACTGCTGCTGCTCTGATACAGCCGGCAGAATTTATGGTGAATGATGGGATACGGCCAGAGGACTGAGGGAAGGGGGAGGGAGGAGATGCTGCGATGGGGGGAGGGGCAACATGTCATGTGGCGGGCACCACAAAAATAATGCAACGTGAGTATGCTATTCCCCCCTCCGTTACCTAAAATGTCATCCGACTGCTCCCACAGACTGAGCCAGTGAACTCATAATGATGGGTGTGTGCACCCAGCACACACCATTGCTTCACAGCACACACAAAACAGGCAAGATAATGCCACTGCCCCCAGTCCATCAGCCCAATGGCACAAACAGCAATGACCTCATTACTACCAGTCTCCAGGCATTCCTCCAGGGAGGAGTTTGAATCCCCAAATGCCAGGGGTGCAGACTGGGAGCCAAATGTGGCACTCCAGGGCTCTTGAGGTGGCCACACCCCTTCCCCCTCCCCCTTTCCCCTGATGAGTGATCATTTTGTGTTTTGCCAACTTTTGTGCATTTTCCCCATTTTAAATGGTTGAAAAGCCTCTCTTAAGGCTTAGTTACTGTTAGTGAGAACTTCAAACTAAAATATGTTGGTGTTTTTGGCCCTGCTCCTTTTACCGTTGGCCCCACCCACCACTGGAATGCAGCCCTCATGAGCTTCTCAAAAATGGAATTTGGCCCACGGGCTGAAAGAGGTTGTGCCCCTTTGCCATGGGCTCTTCACAAACACAGTTTTGGAGTACAACACACAATGGGGAGGAAAGAGAATCCACTAATCACAGCACCCAATAGCTTCCTCAGTAGGGCAACTACAGAAATCATGCCCACTCCTCCTTGGCCAGGGGTTCAAGACCTACCTGGAGAGGGAGTTTTCACAAGCAGGGGAGTGGCCAGGACATGCAACAAGAATTGCCTCAGATGCGCAGCAGCAACAACAACAACTTCCAGTGACTTACAGCATAGGGCAGGGAGTTGAGAAGCCAGAGATGGGAATTTGAGCCCCATGAAAGGTGAAGGGGGAAATTGACCCCATTCCCCTTTGTATGCATGGCTTGAAAAAAATCATGTTCGGGGCAAAAGCGTGGGAGCTCTCAGAACTCAAACTCGCTCTGCCAGCTCCACAAAGCAGTTGCCTAACCACTCAGTCACAGGTGCAAATAGGCATCAACATCATGGGGCACCTGTTTTCTCATCGACCCAGTCCCAACGCTCAGGCCCAGACACCAGAAGCAAAGGGGCTGCAAGAGGAGCCCTATGCAGATTCCTCATTCAAATCCTGGGCTCCATCTTGCACTAGGAAAGGCACACCTGAACCAGTAAGGAGGAGCACTGCATGGGCCAAGCAGCCTTTTTAGCCCACTCCTCCCCATGGCAAACCTTGTGATCAATCTACTACCAGCCCTCCTGCTAGAAAAAAGAAAAAAGATGTAGAGCTAGAGCACAAAAAAGGTGCAGAAAAGGGCAACCAAATGATCAAGGGGGTGGAGCAAGTCCCTTACAGGGAAAAGCTACAACATTTGGAGCTTTTTAGCTTCGAAAAAGCGTGGGTAAGGGGTGCATAAAATGATGCATGGTGTGGAGAAAGTGGGTAGGATTACTTTTTTCTCCTTTCTTCTAATACAAGAACCCAGGATGATCCAGTGAAGCTAAATGGTGTGAGATTTGGGACAGACAAAAAGAAGTACTTCTTTACACAGCACACTTTACATCGTCCCCTTAGAATTCGCTACCATAAGACATGGTGATAGGCTCCAAAGGGGATTAAACAAATTAATGGAGTATATAAGGCAATCAGTGGCTACTAATCATGATGGTTATATATTGTCTTTTGCCTTTAAAAGCTGACTAACATGCAAATATTCAGCATACACAGCTTTTCCCATTACAAATTTCCAATACTGTGATGGGAAACCTGTGTGTATTGAATTTTTGGATGGCAGTCAGTCTTTAAAGGCATAAAACACAGGTCAGAAGAAAGGTGGCTACTCTAAACATGTAATCTTATCTTTGTGGTGCCTGGCTGCAAATATGCAGAATTAAATGCATCTTTGTTAAAAGATCTTGTGTATATGTACCTTGTCGGTGTATGGGCATCATTTGTGGTTTATGGACAGTCAAGCAATTTTAGTCTAATGGATGCTGTGTTTCTCTCTCCTTACAACTAACAGTGACTTTCAATGGCTTTCTAAAGTATTTACACTACTTGATGAAACCACAATAGATAAATGTCAATAAATGCAGGAGACTTAGTAGACAACTATTTCTCTGGTTAAAGTTCATCCATGGACTCTAAAGACTGTTTATTTATAATCCAGTATGGATTAGCTCCTGCCATTGCTTCCTGTGGTATCAATAGTGATAGCAGATGTTGTCTAATGAAAAGATGCACCCAAGAGCAAATTTGAGAAGAGATTAAAACAAACAAACCAGATCCCTGATATTCCTAGATTCAAAGAAGAAAGGAGCTTTTTTTGAAACGTTGTAGTACAAATAATTTATCAAATAATGTGGAAGACTGTACAATTTGAAGTTTTAAGATAACTCTTGTATGTTTTTAAGGACAAACAAAATAAGGCCATGGAGCTACCATTAGACAATCTTTTGGTTGCAGAAAAAATAATCTGGGTCTGATCCTGGAAAGTGGCAACAACTTCCACAATTAAAGAATAGTTATTCATGGCCTTGAAATTGCTGAAATAGCCAAGTTGACCAATAAAATTCATCACAGAGATGGTATCCCTACTGTTGTGATTTTAGTTGAAAAATGGACTCTCTTCTATATTAGAATCCTTCCTATGCAAATAACAATTTACAGAAACAGGAAAAAATCCCTAAATAATACTTTCCTATTTTGTATCCCATTTTGATTGAAGTCAGCATTACAGCTCATTTGCTTTTACAGTTTAGCACAATTTTTTAAACTCTAGATTTCTAAAGATTAAATCCCTTTCAAGACAGAATTTGGTCTAATTCTCTCAGCTGGCCTGTCAACCAAAAATGCTACTAAGGGTAGTAAACCAGATATTCAGTTTGTCTGGTGTGAAGTAGCACATCTTCACTAGGGTTAATAGAACCTCATTAATATAGATAAAATTTGTATTTTCTCCTGTAGAAATCCTGGTTGTTTCACACTTACTATTACAAAATTACTTACAAATAATATTCTGTGTGGGTTGAGTTTCTTTTTGCATAGAGAGAATGACGAATTAGGTTGCTTATATGATGGTCTTATAACGAAGACCATTTGTGGTAGCTTCATTTTTCCAAACCAGAATTGGGTGGCTGGCAACTGAATCAAATTTGTGGTAGGAATCAAATTTGTTCATCAGAAGTTCATTTAGTTTCATCCTCTTTTCAAATTGTCACCTGCATTGATAAATCAAATATTTGAGAACCAGTTGTTGAAGCCTAATATCTTCTTATATCATCAACACACTTTTAGGGGAAATTTGGAGTGGTTTTTTTTATGCTAACGGCCCTCAGCAGTTATGGAAGAGCCCATTCTTTAAAGGATTCAAAGTCCTTTGTTGCAAAGTTTTAGAAATTTATGTAGAACATATTTACATATAACAAGACCACATGATTCAAGAGTGTAGAAGGTGACATTTGTGGTGGGTAATTATGTTTGCTAGCCCTCCCAGCACCTCTGTAAGTGCTGCTGTCGATGGGAACCTTGATTTCTCAGCCACAGCAACACTTGAAGAGTGTGGATGGAAAAGTTAGCAACTATTCCACAGTCCCCCTAGAAACAGCACATTGTCTGATAAGGGCCTAAGGAATAAGAGCATGATATGTTTATGGCCTGAACAAGATTTAGCCATGAGTGATGCTGAATCTAAAGGCCAGAGGTAAAAAAAGGCATGACTGTGCATTAGGAGCGCTTCAGTTTCATAGCTGAAGGCTAATGGATAAGGACTGCTGACTTTCTGCTAGTCTTCCTAAAATATACTTCATTTTTCCCTCTTACTTCCAATGGCAACATTGAAATAAGGAAACATTATGATGTTGTAAATGTTGGTGTCTTACTAGGTATTGCAAAAATGGAAAGGCTTTAAAAAGCTGCATAGCCTGCACCAGCCTCCCCCAACCTGATGCCCTCCAGATGGGGCCACTGCTCATCCTGCCTGTTTGGTTATTGCTCGGAAAGGAAGTCTCTAGCTGTTAAGCTTAACAACATAACAAAAGTCTCTGTACATCTTAAGTTAAACCTTTCATTGGATTGGATTTTTCTTCATGAACTGTGTTCTCAGGTAACAAACTGGTATAGCCATGGCTTAGATGGCTCAACAGTAATGTTCTGAACATTGAAAATGAAATATTTGATTTTATTTGAGTGGATGGTGTTTTAAAATTTTCCTTCTTAATATATGCTTTTTTTAGCTTCACTATATTTAGCTTCACTAGTCTAGAAGCTATATCCAAATGCAAATCAGAGAAAAAGAAGGCAAATTGGAATATTAACTAAGGCTGCCTCTACACGACAGGTTTAACGCTCTTTCAAGTCTCATTAAAATTTTTACCTCTACATGAGCGGGGCGCAAATCGGGAGTTGAGGCACGTTATCTATTCGATTATGCGCATTATCGAATGCGCACTAAACCGTGAGTTTTAATTTGCGGCGGCAGTTAATGCGCCTTACCGCTGTGTAAACATGCGATTCTCTGCATGTCAACAAGTTTAAAGCGCGTTTCGGTCGACCCGTAATGCGCTTCGCCGCCTCTCGTACAGAGGTATTAGGAGTAAATGCACTTCTGCGAATATGCACATAATCGGGCAGCCAGGTGCCAAAGCGAATCCTTCTAGAGGGGGTCTAACTGCTAACTATTGGCACTTATGTGCTGGGCCAGTGTCAGCAAATGGTATCCTTCCGCAACTGACGGGGGCCCAGCGCTGAGGTCTGCCCCCTACTCCCCCTTTATGCCCACGATCTAGCATTGTTCCAGGGCACTGTGAGAAATTAAAATGGTTACTAGACTTAATTGCCCAGTGCTATTTGGGGAGCTACTTCTTACTGCCAGAGCCCACCAACAGAAGACAGGTCCCACCAAATGGCACTCTGCTCAGGGTTCCTTAAAGCTTGGAGCTGGTTCTGCCTTTCTGCTTTCTTTGCATTCAGTGGTGACCTCCAAACCTCAATTGTTGATGTCCTTCTTTAAACTAAGTGATTGGTTTCTTCTAGTAAGTTGTTGTTTGCAAAGTATGCCTGGTTACTAGAATCTTCATCCAGTTTCATCCAGCTATAAGAATATAAGGTCCCCTCTACAAGGATTCGCTTTTGCGCCTGGTTAGGCGATTATGCGCATAATCGCTGAAGCGCATTTACGCCTATTACCTTTGCACGAGAGGCGGCGAGAGGCGGCGAAGCGCATTAAGGGATGACCAAAATGCACTTTACAAGTAGTTAATGCGCATAAGCGCTTGTTCACATAGGCAAAATGCGCTTTAACGGCTGGAGCAAAATAAAACACGCTGTTTAACGCGTATTCGATAATGCGCATAATCGGAGAGATAACGCGCCTCTACGCCCGCTTTGCGCTCCGTTCTTGTAGAGGTAAAAAAATTTAAGCGCCTTGAAAGAGCTTTAAATGCCTCTTGTAGAGGCAGCCTAAGAAGAGCTAGGCTGGATCAGACCAAAGGTCCATCTACTCCAGCATTCTGTTTGCATGGTGGCTGAACAGCTGAGGATGGGAAACCCACAATCAGGACATGAGTACAATAACACCCTCCCACCCATGTACATAAGCTTACATCTTCTGATATGGAATACTTTCTAATAAATTCTTCCACTTCTTCTATTCCTCTCTCCATCTGTAATTAAAGAATTCTAGATTCTATGACAGTTGTTTGGAAAAACAAACTTTGTCATTGACTTGTAAGTTATCCAAGGAGCACAGGCCTGTGGCACTGATCTGTACTTCTTATGAACTTCCATAAGCTAGAACAAGACAAGATACAGCACCTTAGCTAAGTGGCACCACCTATGCATTGGTAGTGTTTAATAATAACAAATCATTCTTTATTGTAAAATAAAAGTCCTCCTGAAGTCACTGGGGTCTCTAGGGACAAAGCTGGATCTAGAATCAACCCATCCTGAACAGGCTGAACACCATCTGCTCAAAGAAATACACCATCCACCACAGGACCTCCATCTTTTAAGGATTGTCAAGCCAATCTTCATCAATTTATGAGTAGCATAATCAGTCATGTTTGAATAATTGAGTTTATACTACAGGCTTTCAAATGCATAATAAATACATTCAGTTTATCCATCACGCCTTCCAGTCCCAATTCTTACTCACTGCTTCTTCAGTTTTGTTATCATGAAATTTGAGGTGAGGACATAGGCTTGAAAATCAGCTCTGGCACCTAAACTGCCCTTTCTTCCTTTCTCCAAAACATTCTCCAGCAGGTGTAAGGGGAAGGGCTAGTCCTTGGACCTCCATTAGGCTCAAAAGGCTAACAGGAAGTTCCCACTTAAAAGATCCCTGGAAATTGTAGGGCTTCTAGGGAACTTCCTTGTGATAAGGCTTTGTAGGGTTTTCTGGGCCCTTGGTAAGGCAGATAAATAAGATCTTGATGTGGCATTAGGAGGGAAAAGGCAGCTTCAATGTTCTGTAGGGCCCAAACCCCAGGGCTGATCATCTGTGACAAAGCATCATATTCTCTGGATGCCACTCTGTCAGCACTGGAGCAAAATTAAAATCAATCATAGCAAGAAGATGGTATTTTAAAAGCATCATGCTGCTTTCTCAGGAAAAGAGGCTCATTCCATTTGTTAAATAATCAATATACTGGGAATCTACACAGTTTGTTTTTTTTAAAAGTAAAGCCAAGCAATTTTTGAATTTATTTTTGTTTTTTAAAGTTTAAATGTCACTCAAAAGATGTATCATGTTACCCAGTATTATTAGGGTAAGCAGAATATAACAAAAGATACTGGCAGGAGTATGACTGCAGTAAGCTTTATTGTACAAAGGAGCCAGTTCTATTATTCTTGGATCATGTAGACGAATTTCTGACACAAAGCTGATGTGCCAGCCTGGCTGAGTGAAGACAAAACAGTTCCTTTTATTTAATAAGACCAAAGAATCTGGGATAACATTTTGTGTATATCGATACCTTGAGGAAAAATATCGAACAGTCTGTTCATCCCAGACAGTTGCACGGGAGCACTTCACTGCATTAGCTCATATGCATTATTGCACATCATAGCTCAGAAGTACTATTTTATTAGCTAATGGTCATAAACCACATTGTATAACAATCTGACTCTTGGCAAATAACTGAAAACCATTTGTCCTTCACTCCTTTGAATCATCACATATAGTTCTTTCCATTTGTGGCATAAGCTGGTGCTACTGATTAAAATCAGTTGCATCCATGTCAGCAAAATATTCTCTCTCTCTCTCTTACACAAACACACACACACACCTTTCCTGAGTTAGAGGAAGCAGCACTGGAGACTTTTGGTATCATTGGTATCCATTTCCAAGTCCGGCTTAAGTGGTCAGCTACCAAGGGCCCAGGGGCTTAAAAGGGCCCCTGGCCCTGGCCCTACTACACTTCTCCTCTTTGGGTACCTCTTCTCAGCTTATTTGGGTTGCCTTTACTTCATTCTGATGTACACACGAGCAGGGTGCAGGTCAGACGTGTATGCGACTTATAGCTTCCGTTAATGCGTGTTTCCAAGGTGTCAATTAAACACGACTTTTAATATTTATCTGATGTTCGATTGCCTTTTGGTCATGTAACCCTCCGCTGCCCTTTTGAATTAATGCAAATCGTGGGCGTAGTTTGGTGGGCAGGGCTTGTGATGTCATGAGTGATTGCCTACCCCTTCTCTGGCTACCCCTCCTAAGTTGTGGACAAGGTGGGAGGGGATTGACCCAATGCTTGCTTTGCCATTTCCTCCCTCCTCCCTCCTACTTCCTTCTTCCTCCCTTGACTGGACTGTTTAGTAATAGCTGACCTTAAGTTACCGGTACTTAAAGTTTTTTTAAAATCCCCACTGGAATCTTTCTTTCGTCGAGACGCGCGGCTACTCATATGGAGCTGGTTCTACAGGAAGCAAGGGGGTTGGAATAAGGATGTGCGTTGCTCATTTTGAGCATAATTTGAGGTCCGCTAAGGCTTCCCTCCCCCCCTCCCCCGCTCCCTGGCAGGGATCCTGGCTGGAAAAAGGCAGGGGAAACTTCTCTCCGTGCAGTGCAAGCGAGTTCCTGCCATTGAGCTGTCGTCTTGTGCTCTGTTACTCGGGAGTAAGGTGCATTGAGTTACCTACCCCTCTCTCCTTTCTGTCATTGCTTTACTGGGAAGTTGTTTGTGTGTGTGAGATTGTGTGTGTGTATCGCACCAAAAATACCATTTAGTACTGAGAAGCCACTGCAGTGTCTTTATTCTAGAAACAGTTACATGTGGTCAAAATCCCATTGAAAAGAGTGGCTGAAACAATCTGAAAGGCACAGCGCAAGTGGGGAAAACACGGGATTGGGCGGAATGCAATGAACAAACGCAATGTCCGAGCCGACTCACCCATGTTCTGGTGTCCCCTGCCGTGCCGTCCATTCAAATGGCACTGGAGGTTGCCGGAGTGGAACCGGACAGCGTGCATGGCACAGTATACTGTCCAGTCTCCTCATTATGTGCAGAAGGCAATGTAATTGGTAGATTATCAAGCCAACTGAGTGGGGGGGAAAGAGAGGACATCAGTGCCAGCCAGGAGTTTTGGGGGGGCAGCGCCCAGCCCTCCCACAGTCCCATCTGACCAGTAACCCACCTTTGCGGTGCAGAGACCTGCTGGGATGGTGAGGTTGCCCTGTAGCCCGCTTAGCGATAGGCATCCCAGAAGCATTGCTAGCTGGCATCTCGGGGTCCAGAGACAGGCAGAATGATGGGAAGTTTGTATGGTACTGGGACATCAGTGCGAAATGCAACATTGTAACAGAAAGACAACACAAAAATAAGGGGTGGTGGATTCTTTGCGGGAGGAATAGAGGGGCAGATGCTCCACGGGCGGGATCTCGCCAGGGCCGTCCATTACCTGGAAAATGATGCTTTAATGGTTTTACAATAGGTCCCAAAGCCAATGCTGCTCTGCTAACAACTGTAATTGTAGGAACATCCAATGTTTAGCAATCGTACCCACATGTGAAGTCATGCGCGATAGTGATTGGGCAGGCAACAACGAGAAGGACAGGTGAGCGAGGTTAACGAACAGTGGGAAAGTCCGGGGGAGGTATCATCAGGAGACAGGGCGATGCTTTTGTCAATTTTCCCATGTTCAGCCATACACCCCTGAACCGACTCTGCAGCGAAACGCTGCATATAAACAATTGTAAAGTGCATTTTATGATGCCCGTAATTCGCCCTAATGGCTCTCTTCTACCGCTAAGACGTAAATTTGAATATAGGGAAAAGCGCATATTATCATAAACAGGCGCCAAAGGGATGTCATGTAGACCCCCCCCCCCCCCAAGTTATCCTCTTCCACCTCACCAGCCCTGCGGTGCCCAATCCAATTTTAAAAGTTAGGGAAAAAATTAAACCCAAGTTTTTAATAGCAGTAATCTGCACCAATCAGACGCTGACTTTGGGGGGACATTGCCAATCAGGGCACACATCTGTCTTTATGTTGCTACTGTGCCCTCATTGGCTAAGTCCCCTGCAAAGGCAGCATCTGATTGGTTCAGATAGTTGCTATTTTTTAAAAAAAACCTTTTTAAAATTGTGTGCCGGGCTGACTGGAGCAGCATGAAGAGCTGCACCCCCCTCCTCTTGGTAAAAACAAATCTGAGTGGGTGCCAGGGGACTTTGTCAGTGGTAGGCACGGGTGGGAGAGGGGTTACGGGTGAGGGGCAGTGGCAGTGGATGTGGCAGGCAGGATGAGGTGGGTGGGCGGAGGAAGGGTTGTGGTGGATGTTTGGGGTCGTGGCTGCAGGTGGATGAGGGTCTGTAGCAGATGGGTGTTCCAAGGCAGCAGATGGGTGGGTGTGGGCTTTGACAGCATTCAGGTGGGGGCTTTTGCTGCAGCAGGGGAGCAGGTGGATGAGGGGCTACAGGGATTGGGTGGATGGGTTGGTGGGCGGGGCTGGGGCTGGTGGGTGGGTGTCTGCAGCAGAGGTGGTGTGCTGGAGGCCTTTGCAAAAACTATGCTGAGGGGACTGTGGAGTCTGTCCCTGTTCATTTCTTGACAAATGTAGAGGTTGAATGATATGGACGCAGTGACACAACCTGGCAGATCTCAGGATCATCATGAACCCCCACAGTATCAAAGAGAGAGCCTTGGAAACCCATATGTTGGCCAGGGCTTCCCTCCCTCCAACAACCACATTCTCATCTCCCAGGAACCTACAGTCATCTGTCACTGAGGTCATAGAACTTAGCCTCACTTGCATTTAGAATGATTTCATGTTCCCAACTACCATCGTATGAATCAGAACATACCTCAGAACACCTTTCACCGGAACCAGGGATGACTCCAAGGGTCATTCTTACAATCCCATTTCCTCTCTCAGCTTTTTGGTATCCTGGGAGCTGTCTTGATATCTTCTTTGCCCCGGGGTGGCTCCAAATCTGCATGGCATCAGTTAGATGACGCAGCCGCAGAAAACTGAAGCCACCGCGCAGCAAAGAGCCAAAGATTTGCTGCTGAAAAGTCAGGGACATACTCCGACTTTTCCAGCCAGATTGAGGGCAGCCTGGCTCTTCCACTGGTCTGTCCTCATTCTGGAGCCATTCCGGGGATGTTCCTGGCAGATGGTGATCTCTAATTGGTCGCCGTCTGACCGGGCTGGGGCGCAGGCCGGTGAGTGGAATGGCTGCTGGAACACCCTGTGCTGCCTTGCCGTGGGGAGAAGAGTTTCCCTTTCAGGAAAATAAATTATTTTCTTCCCCCGAGCTGCCACCTCTGCCTCCTCCATCTCCTAAAATAAATTATTTTCTTTCCCCTAGCTGCTGCCGCTGTCTCCTCCTCCTCCTCTTCCTCACCCTACATTGCTTTATGTCTTTTCATGTCTCGGGGAAGGACGGGGGAGGGGGCAGATGACCGCTGTAAATCCCACAGTTGCTCCTTGGCATGGGAATTATTGGGTGCAATCCCAGAGGAGCGAAAGCACATGGTTTAGGGGGAACGCAGTACCAACTCGGTGCCATGAAGATAGCTCCCTGGTCTTTCAGCATGTTATCTAGCTGGTTTTAGCCAATCATATGCATTTTAGTGGTTCTGCTTGATTTGTTTTGTTTTTGAATGTTTATTTCATATGTTTTTCTTGTTTTATTTTGTACTTTTACTTATAAGCTGGTTATATAGCTTTCCTGGGAGGTTTTTCTTTTAATTGAAAGGAAGTATATACATATTAGAAATACATTGTACCCATTTACCCAAAAACAAATATACAATCTAATGTGAAAGAACATTTGTGCTTACTGTTCCCTTTGCATTATTGTAACACATAAATCTAATCATAAAGCTACTCATATTCAAGTTAAATCACTTCTGTCAGTCATGTTCCCTTAAGACTGTCTAAAAGACGTATTGAAAATATACTATAAGTGTGAAAATGTGAAACTATAATAATCAGGAAAATGGTTATAAGAAGATAAAAAAAGAAGAGCAAACAGGAGGCTATCTTCACAGCACTGAATTGATGCAGTGTTCCCCCCCAAAACCCAGCGCTTTTGCTCCTGCAGGGTTGTGCCAGATAATCCCCATGCCAAGGATCAAGCATGGGGTTTACAGTGGTCATTCACCCCCCTCCCTCCCTGAGACAAGAAAAGATGTAAAGCAATGTAGGGCGAGGAGGTGGAGGCAGTGAGAGCAGCTCAGGGGAAGAAAATAATTTATTTTCCTGAAAGGGAAACTCTTCTCCTATGGCAAGGCAGCGCAGGGAGTTCTGGCAGCCATTTCTCTCAGCAGACCACCCCCTGCCCTCTGCCTGGATGGACAGTGACCAATTAGGGGTTGCCATCCACCAGGAACGCCCCCAGAGTGGCTCCGGAGCAACATTACTCACACCTAATCCTTGATACACACAGGGCCAGTGGAGGACCTCCCACTGCTGAGAGCAGGGAGTGTGACCCACTCTTGTTCAGGGGAAGGGCAGAGAAGAGTACAAACTGCCACTACCATGCAGGAGGGGGAGGGGAGGGAGAGAAAAAGAAAGGAGTGTGAGAATCCGCCACTACCATGTGGAGGGAGGCAGAAGAAGACCCACGTGAGGTGATGTCATGGGGGGGAGGAGACAAGTGCTGCCTCCGGTGGGAGTACCAGAAGAGGAGCACAGGTCGCCGTTGCCACCCTCCTCCTCTTCCCATTTCCCTCTTCCTACCTGCCTGCTCCTCCAACTGCCTTCCCCTCAATACCTCCCACTGAGAGCGAGGCATTAGTGAGAAGGTAGCCCTGGAGACGACCTATGTCTTGACAACACAGGCAATCTCCAGGGCCACCTCCCTACCACTCTCTTGCTCTCAGAAATGACCCCTCAGTACAAGGCAATTGGCCCAGGTGGACTCCTCAGAGAACCTACCCATCTGATGCCTCATTTTAAAGGGTCCTCAGTGCAAGGCACTGGGTGGGCAGTACCCTGGGGAGCTGCATTGGGGACAATCTCTTGCTGCGGCTTTTGACGCAGCAGGGGAGTAGCCGTTGCGGCTCTTCAGAGCAGCCACCTGCCTATGGCTTACTCAGGGTGAGGCATAGGAGAGGTGATGGCAGACTCTTCAGAGAGTCACAACAGCTGCTTTCCTGCTGTAGCATTTGCCACAGCAGGACAGTGGCCAGCGGGGCTGTCTGGAGAGGTCATTCATCCTATGCCTCACTTTGAGAGGCACGGGGCAGCGACAGCAGCATCAGGACCCAAAGCCCCCCTGGTGGCAGGGCATGCAAGATCTGCCGCCCTTCTAGAGCCACCATCTGAGATGAGGGAATTCACCTTGCCTCATTGGAGGGCTGGCCTTGGATACAATAACATGGCTGTCCTATGCATGTATATTCAGTTAGTAAGCCCCATTGACTCCACTGGGACTTACTCCCAGGTAAGTGTGCACAGGATTGCAGGCTGAGGGAGTATTTCATCCAGTGAATAGTTAATAGGCCACAATGTGTACCCATAAAAATAGTTTTTATAAAACAAAATAGTTTTCTTTTGTTTAAGCCATTTTCCATGTTTCCCACCTAGTATCTACTTATTAATGCTGTTTAATGTAGAACAGCTGAAATCTCCAGTATGTTTCGTGTTGTATTTTAATAATCCCTTTTCAAGATTTTTTTGCAGTAATTGTGTGTGTTTGTGTGCAAACTCTGCCATGTTGGCAGCTGACAGTGTGTGATGAAAATTAATAGAAATGTGTTTAATGCACATAGTTTATTTGAAATAGCTAAAATGCATGATTGATTCAATTATATACCCAGCTTGGCTTGAGAAGTAATCTACATGACTCTCTGGTCTACTAAAGTGGTATAAGTGGCAGCCTCTATTAAAGAAAGAAAGAAAGAAAGAAAGAGGAATGTAGGTAGGCATGATTGCGCTACTGGTGGGAATATTTCTCTTATTGCAGACTGTTGGAAATAATGATAGAGAAACCAGGGCTTCAGATTTAGTGCCAGATTTTAATACTCCCAAATTTGTAAATTAATCAAATCTAGATTCTGTTGTGGGTCTACAAAACAATCAGGGAACACAAAGCCAGCCAGCCTCCTTACTCCCCATAAGAGTGGGATATATTTCCATGATAATACCCACCTAAATTCCATAGCAACATTAATCTGGTTATTTGCCACAAAGCCCAATTTACAGGGTACATGGGATCTCAATTTTCACCTTTATCCTTCAATGAAACACCAGTAAAACTAAAGCTCCCTATAGAAATTCCCACTGGTGTATGATGAGAGGATGCTGACGTTACACTAATGGCTGTGCTGTGAAGAAATGTCAGTGGGTTAGTAGAACCGTGCGTGAAATTTTGGATATGACCACAGCTGGCGTCTGAAATATCAGGGTCACCTCTACCATTGTTGCTGGTTTCTGGCCACCATTTTTTCCTTAGCTAGTGTGACATTGCAAATGCTTCTGCGCATAACACTATGCATAACCTAATATCTTTTGGACTTGGGTTGAGTTTGTATTTGTATTCAGAAACAACATAAACATAAACATGGAAAAATGGTAAAGTGCTGACAAATACTATTGCAGTCAACAATAAGTTGCCATTATGTGCTCCATTTGCACAGGAAATAGAACTGCAGTTGGTGTAGGTACTGTGGCTTCTACTTGCATCTTAGCTGAGCTGTTATTTCAGCAGAGAAGCAGGGAAGAAGAACATCCAGTATGCAAGGTGCTGAGGGTGATAAATGAAGCAGGTTACACCTCTCACAAGTACTGTCTGGGGTACTTGGCCTCAGTTGGCAGGAAGTCCTTTTTCAAGGTTATATTTGCTTTCTGCTTTATGACCATTGTAATTTTATGAGCTGAAAGCTCAGGCCATGACATTTCCTCCTAGAAACATAGGAAGCTGCCCCATACGGTCAGACCATTGGTCCATCTAGTCCAGTTCTGTCGACACTGACCAGCAGTGGCTCTCCAAGGTTTCAAGCAGGATTTTTTCCAGTCCTACTGGGGATGCCAGGGATCGAACCTGGGACCTTCTGCATGCAAAGCTGAACTACGGCCCCTCCTATGGCAAGTAGTGAAAATCGCAACAAATAAAGGCAACAAAACGTTACAGTGCGGAGTGCTCCTATTCAGGATTCCAGGCTGCTGTGCTGTACTGTGCTCTCTTAGAGGATATGCTATCCCGTTTCCCCTCTCTGTCAGTTTCCCAACAGTCAGCCAATATTCCATGCCCCTGAGCATACTGAGCTTTCTTTTTAAACCCCCCTTCTAAGGTTTTTCCCCATAAAGATTTTTTGCAGTATGAAAATGTTTGAGTCCCCTATCCTACTGATACCTCTTTCTTGCCTATTAACTGTGCCATTCTGGCTACATAAGGATAGTAGGCACTTGGAAAATGAGTTGGGAGTGGGAACCACTGCATTGCAGTGGTTCCACTCCTACTTGGTGGGTCGGCTCCAGAAGGTGGTGCTTGGGGAACATTGCTGAGCCCCATGGATTCTCCAGTATAGGGTTCTAAATGGGGCTGCCTTTGAAGGCGGCTCAGAAGCTGCAGCTTGTGCAAAATGCAGCGGCCAGATTGATAACTGGGACCAGAAGGTTCGACCATATAAGACCTACTCTGGCCCACTTGCATTGGCTGCCTGTATGTTTCCGAGCCCGATTCAAGGTGCTGGTTTTAACTAGGGATGTGCACTGGATCGGACCCGATCCACGATCCGAGTCCGGTCCAGTGGGAAATCGGATAAATTATCCGATTTCCGATCCCGCAGCTGGATCGGCCGATCCAATCCGAACCGGTCCGAAAAAGCTCCGAACCGGTTCGGCGGATCGGCGGATCGGCGGGCGCCCACTGGCGCCCACCGCCGCTTCCATTGGCGGGCGCCAGCGGGCGCCCGCCGATGAAAGTGGACAGCGGGGGGGGGGAGGAGGGGGGCACTTACCTTCTCGGCCTGGTGGCTCCCGTCCGGCGCCGGAGCCTACTACTACTAGCAGGCTCCGCGGCCTGCTCTAGGGTGGCGCGCCGGGTGATGTCATCACCCGGCGCGCTACTCTAGAGCAGGCCGCGGAGCCTGCTGGTAGTAGTAGGCGCCGGCGCCGGACGGGAGCCACCGGGCCGGGAAGGTAAGGAGGGGGTGCGTGGAGGGGAGGAGGGGGCGCGCGGAGGGGGGAGGGGGGCCCTTACCTTTCCGGCCCGGCGGCTCCCGTCCGGCGCCGGCGCCTACTATTCCCAGCAGGCTCCGCGGCCTGCTCTAGGATGGCGCGCCGGGTGATGTCATCACCCGGCGCGCTACTCTAGAGCAGGCCGCGGAGCCTGCTGGAAGTAGTAGGCGCCGGCGCCGGACGGGAGCCGCCGGGCCGGAAAGGTAAGGAGGGGGTGCGTGGAGGGGAGGAGGGGGCGCGCGGAGGGGGGAGGGGGGCCCTTACCTTTCCGGCCCGGCGGCTCCCGTCCGGCGCCGGCGCCTACTATTCCCAGCAGGCTCCGCGGCCTGCTCTAGAGTAGCGCGCCGGGTGATGACATCACCCGGCGCGCTACTCTAGAGCAGGCCGCGGAGCCTGCTGGAAGTAGTAGGCGCCGGCGCCGGACGGGAGCCGCCGGGCCGGAAAGGTAAGGAGGGGGTGCGTGGAGGGGAGGAGGGGGCGCGCGGAGGGGGGAGGGGGGAGGGGGGCCCTTACCTGCCCGGCCCGGCGGCTCCCGTCCGGCGCCGGCGCCTACTACTACCAGCAGGCTCCGCGGCCTGCTCCAGGGTGGCGCGCCGGGTGATGTCATCACCCGGCGCGCTACTTGAGAGTAGGCCGCGGAGCCCGCTGGTAGTAGCCGCCGGCGCCGGACGTGCCGAGAAGGTAAGTGGCGGGGAAGGGGGCTTACCCCCCCCCCGGAGCCGTCCGCTTCTATCCGCTGGCGCCCGCGGGCGCCAGCGGATGGAAGCAGGCGGCCCCAGGGGGGGTAGGGAGCGCGGGGGAGGGGGTTTACCTGCCGGGGCCGTCCACAGCGGACGGCCCCGGGGGGGGGAGGGAGTTAGGCCCCCCCTTACCCACCCGCCGCCATTTTTTCCTCATAGACTTGCATTGCAATGCAAGTCTATGGGGAAAAAAATGGCGGCCGATCCAAAAATGTACGATTTTTGGGTCGGGATCGGACTCGATCCGGTCCGGGGGGCCTCCGATTTTGTCCGAACCGGTCCGGGACAAAATTGGAGGTCCCGATCCGGGTCCCGATCCGATCCGGGGGGTCCGTGCACACCCCTAGTTTTAACCTATAAAGCTTTTCATGTTTTGGGACCACAATACCTGATGGAACGCCATTCCTGACGTGAACCTACCCGAACACTACGTTCAACATCTAAGCCCCCCCTCCGAGTGCCTACTCCGAGGGAAGCTCGGAGGTCGGCAACAAGGGAGAGGGCCTTCTCTGTGGTGGCCCTCCCCAATTGTGGAATGATCTCCCTGACAAGGCCTGCCTGGCGCCAACATTGTTATCTTTTTGGCACCAGGTCAAGACTTTCCTCTTCTCTCAGGCATTTAGCAATATCTGAGGAGCCTAGGTTTGTTTTGTTTTTGAGTTTGTAGCTTTTTGGATTGTTGCAGTGGTTTTAAATGTATGTGTGTATTGTATGTTGTATGTTTTTGCTGTATTGTTTTTAAATGTTTTAATCCTATGTAAACCGCCTAGAGAGCTTCGGCTATGGGGCAGTATACAAATGTAATAAAATAAATAAATAAATAAATTCACTAACCAGCAGGTTGAATCCAGTGTTTGCCCTACTTAGAGTAGACCCATTGAAATGAATGGGACTTAAGTTAGATTAATATTGGATACAGCTCATCAAGTCCTGAAGTGTTCAGAGCCATATGCACATTAAACTGATCACCTTAAGAGCTAAGACAACTACTGCAACAAAGCTGCCTAGTTACAGAGCTCCATTACACCAGTGGTTTAGCGCACTCTCGCCACATCTGATATTTGGTTTTGCAGCACGGGACTAGCATGATGTCGTCCCTGTCCTGCACCCATCTCGCCTCTTTTTCTCCATTTTGCATATTATTTTGTTGCGGGGAAAGTCTGGATTATTTTCCCCAAGCGGATTTAATGCACCCTTAAGCCTCCATGTATTGCTGTCCTCTTGCTTTTTTCCTTTGTTAGGGGTGTGTGCTTTGAGAGAAGTGGCAGGGTGGAGTGGAAGAGCAAACAAGTGAAAAGGAGGTTTCACAGTGCAGTGCAATACCATAAACCCACGTGAAAGGGACCATTAGCTTGACACGCTTATAAAATAGAGGTAAAATATGTGGAGGCCAAGCAGGGGGAATGGAGCTGTGATGGAGTTGTGATGGAGCCCACAGTCCTGTGGCAATTAGGGCTCAAGTTCTGCTGTGGCTGAATTTCTCACCCGGCCTCAGTCACAAGAACTAAAGGTGACTTAAAGTACCTCTTGTTTCTGCAGTCTCTCTCCCATGGGGTACAAAAGAGCTCTGGAGCTGATCCTCCCAGGAAAGCACAGTAGATTCCATGCCAAACTGTAAATAACTACAGGAATTTTGGTAAACAGCAAAACACAACCACTTACTACTGTTATCCACTTGTTACTTTTACCTTTCAGTAGCTTCAATATGGGTGAGTTGTTTTTCCAAATGTAAAACAGTCAGCAACTTTTTATTGCTCTTTTACTGCATTTTATTCTTTATTGTGAACCACTTTTTAAATTTCAAAAATAAAGAAGCCAAGGACACTGCAGTCTGAGGTTTAATGTCAGCGGACATTAGTCCAAACGCAACACTTTTGAAAAGGAATGGGTCGCATGTTTGGATGCACGTAATTGAATTCTGGGTGGTGATACACTGAGCAATGCATTTTCCTGTGAGAATCTGAGTCCTAAGATTAAACTCAGGACCATTTTCCTAATGCTGGTTCAGACTTAGAATGAGAATGTCCCAAATGTATTTATAACCCAGCCACAGAAATTTTTATACATTACAATGTTAAGGGATTATAATGAATGTCATGTACTCTGATGTAAACTATACCCGAGATTGAGGAACAGTAAGTTACGGTTGCTATGGGAACCCTAATATTGAAGATACTAGAGCACTGAGATATAGTTGAAGTATAATTTAATACTTAGAATTACTTGAAAAGTGATATGGGAAGTTAATAGTTGGAACATCGGATAAAATATGTCACATTAGTTCCAATTATTGCCATACTGTTTTAGTTTCCACAAGGGAACATATAGAAAGCTATCTAGAACTTTATTTGGAGGGTGCGGGGGGGGGGGGGAGTAGAATCCTCATCAACCTGATCCAGTGAGGGCAATCTGTGATAGAGTGGCTATGTGTCCTCTTTTACAGAAGAACATCCTCTATTTGAAAGCCTGTTAGATAGGCTGACCATATGAAAAGGAGGACAGGGCTCATGGAACTTTAACAGTTGTAGAGAAAAGGGAATTTCAGCCAGTTTCATTTGTATGCAACTAGTTCCTGGTGAAATTCCCTCTTCATCACAACAGTTAAAGTTGCAGGGGCCCTGCCTTCTTTTATATATGGTCACTCTAGTATAGTACCTGCAACTTTAACTGTTGTGATGAAAAGGGAATTTCACCAGGAACTAATTGCATACAAATGACACTGGCTGAAATCCCCTTTTCTCTACAACTATTAAAGTTACATGAGCTCTGTCCTCCTTTTCATATGGTCAGCCTACTGTTAGAGGACTGTCCTTTATGTCGTAGGCATCCTCTATTGGGCTGTACACTCCAAGTCCAGTTTAATGATAAAGAACCATTGGAAGGAAGTGCAGGGTGGGGCCTTCAAGTGGCCAATCAACAACACCTGAACAGCAGATTGAGCAAGGCACACAGATAACCTGGTCACTGTCTTCCACACTATATGTACTATATTTCTAGCTCAATTATAATAATTATTTCTGAATTTGCATCCATACATATTGTAAAAGTTATGTGAATAAGTATCCTCTGTTGTCCTCTTCTTCGGTGCTGCATGGCCTCCTTTTTGGCAATTTATAAGTGGTTATCCAATTCATAAGTGGCCTCCTTTTTTGCAATCCATTAGCTCTGCCAATCTAGCATTACTTAATAGTGGATTCATGAGTAGGCTGACCAGATAAAATCCAGGTCAGGGCTCATGTAACTTTAACAGTTGTAGAAAAAAGGGAATTTCAGCCAGTGATATTTGTATGCAATTAGTTCCTGGTGAAATTCCCTCTTCATCACAACAGTTAAAGGTGCAGGCACTATACTAGAGTGACCATATACAAAAGAAGGCAGGGCCCCTGCAACTTTAACTGTTGTGATGAAGAGGGAATTTCATCAGGAACTAATTGCATACAAATGATGCTGACTGAAATTCCCTTTTCTCTACAATTGTTAAAGCTACATGAGCCCTGACCTTGATTTTATCTGGTCACCCTATTCATGAGTAAGGCCTTAGTGGCCAATCTTAGGGCCTGAGCTGGTTCATATGGATGGAGGAAGTCCTTTGAATAACTTGGTCAGGACCCAAACTAACCAGGGCTTTAAAGGTAATCACCAGACTTTAAGTTGGGCCTGGAAATGAATAGAGGACAAATGGAACCTGTAATAAAATGTAGAATACAGGGTCAAACAAAACTGGAGAACTTCCAAATTAACTAAAGAGAATGAAGAGATGAAGATATTGAATAGTGTGTGTTCTTTGAAGAAGCCCAACACGTTTCTGCACTGTATCATAAATTCAGGCCTCCTTCAGAAATGGACAATGATACACATAGGTAAATGTTATGAAATAAAACATTCAAGTTAAAAACCATTATATTAACCACACTGCAATAACTGCTTGGGACATGCACACCCCTGGCAACATGTGGGGTTTCGTGATTGGTGACGCCCTACCCAGGTATGGCATGTTCCTGTGCCAGCAAGCACTTCAGGAGCCACAATTGCACCGCCCCACCAAGGATTGGGATAATCGGGGCTCCTAAAGTACTCGCCGGCACTGGATTATTTTCCCTTGCCCATAGAGCCCCACGGGTTTCTTCCGCTCTTGCCTTGCAACTCTGTGGGCAGGGGAGAATAATCAACAGAGCAGTCCATTGTGTTTCTCCGTCGGCTATTTCGGGAAAACAGTCAACTGTCAGTTGTGTGTTCCCAGCCAGACAATGCAATAAGCAACT
Source organism: Anniella stebbinsi (assembly GCA_029215795.1). NCBI lineage: Eukaryota > Metazoa > Chordata > Lepidosauria > Squamata > Anniellidae > Anniella > Anniella stebbinsi. The sequence continues at coordinate 57,877,166 of JARDYH010000003.1, forward strand.
CAACTGACGAATGACTAATTAAACAACTGTTGCTTATCGTGTCATCTGAACCCAGACTATGGCTTACTTCGGATGACATGATAATCAACGGAGGGCAGGAGAGGCAACTGTCAGTTGTGTTGATTAATGTGTCATATGTCAGGCAACACACAACGGACACACAAATGACAATATGCTATTTTGGTACATTAAACAACGGGGAAAAACAACAGGCTGCTCCGTTGTTTACCCCGAAACCTGTTGCTTAAAATGTCGTGTGTCGGGATCCCCCCTCTCTCTGTGTACTATTCCAGTCGGTTAATTTTTAGTTCTTGTCAGCCAAACATCAAGGGAAATGCTGAAAGGCGCAGATCATGCATGTTAATACAGATTTATATAACATGTAGTTTGGCCCTAAGAAATTAAACACAAACAGGCCGTCCCCTAGGGAGTTCTATGCGATGTGAAAAGCAGATATGATTGGATGCAAGAGCTGCTGCACCTTTGCAACAAATGTATGTTATGGTGCTGTAATAATGCATTCAAACACCCAGGATATTGTTCAGTGCAGCAATTCAGGATGATGCAGTTGCGTTAGTGCAGCTACACCCTGCAAACAATTGCCATGGCTCAGAAAACAGACTCTTTAACTTTGCAGGCCTGGATCAGTTCGTTTCAGGTGCTCATGTTTCCTGCTGCTGCTAAATGAAGAGAGGTGAAAAGGGTGGGATAGTGGCTGTGCCCTGCAATAAAGAGATAAGAGCGTAATATTGTAAGCACAGTAAAAATGTTCAGTCAGGTAGAGAGAATGGTATTTAGACAAGCACCTCAGCAACTGATAGAATCTCTGGCTGGCAACCTGTTTTATGACTCGTGAAATCATCCTTGATTCCCTCCCACATTTATCTTAGAGGAGTATTGAGGTCTAACTGAAAAGCACTTTGGGATGTTATGCATCTTGATGAGGGAAAACTGAATGAAATACTAAATAACTGTGGAAGCAGGGAGGAAAATGGTTAAACTACTAGAGATACGGCGGCCATGCATTCTATATTATAAAGGACAGTTCTCCATCTGAAGGGACATAGGTCATCTGGTTATCTCCACTATGGTGAGTCATGTTGCATTTCTATTTAAATTATAGAAATTACTTCTAAATGTGCACCTATATGTATACATTGTGATCGATTACCAAGTATTTAGAATGGTGATAAAGTGGCATGGACCGGAAAAGGAATAGTGAAGGTATGCTGAATGGTGATAAGTTTACCTGCTGGATATGTCGCTGCACAGATCAACCATGCTAAGATGGAAGAGTAGCTCAATAAACTATCCACATCTGGGGAGAGATTTCACCATTGTTGTATTGTTTCCAAATGAATTTAGATTTTCTGTAGGCTGAGGAAAGATGGAAAAACACAAGGAGGACAGTCTCCTCTCAAAAGCGGGTCTATGAACCCCCTGGAAAAAGTGAAGTACAAGCTGAAGGGGCAGGATTGCAGTTTGAGATTGATAAACAAATGGTCAAGGAACACCTTATTTCTTTGAACGAGTTCAGATCTCCAGGGCCCATTGAACTGCATCCTAGAGTAATAGAGGAGCTGGCAGAAGAACTCTCAGATCCACTGTCTATTATCTTTGCGAAATCATGGAAGGCTGGTGAAGTGCCAGACGACTGGAGGAGGGCTAATGTTGTCCCTATCTTCAAAAAGGGCAAAAAGGAGAAACCTGGGAACTACAGACCAGTCAGTCTGACATCCATCCCTTGGAAAATTTTGGAGCAGATTATAAAGAAGTCAGTCTGTAAACACCTTGACAACTATGCAGTGATGACTAGAAGCCAGCATGGATTTGTCAAGAACAAATCCTCAGTTTTTGATCGGGTAACCTCCCTTGTGGACTGTGGGAATGTTGTGGCTATAGTATATCTTGACTTCAGAAAAGCTTTTGACAAAGTGCCCCATGACACTCTGATTAACAAACTAGTGAAAAGTGGGCTAGATGGAACAACTATTAGGTGGATCCACAGTTGGCTACAGAATCGGACTCAAAGAGTGCTTATCAATGGTACCTTTTCACACTGGGGGGAGGTAACGAACAGGGTACCGCAGGGCTCAGTCCTGGGCCCAATGCTTTTCAACATTTTTATTAATGATTTGGATGAGGAGGTGCAGGGAACGCTTATCAGATTTGCAAACGACACAAAATTGGGTAGGATCGCTAATACCCTGGAAGACAGAAACAAATTTCAAAGTGATCTTGATAGACTGGTGCGCTGTGCTGAAAACAACAGAATGAAATTCAATAGGGAGAAATGCCAAGTTCTACACCTAGGAAAAAGAAACTAAATGCATGGTTACAAGATGGGGGATACTTGGCTAAACAATACTACAAGTGAGAAGGATCTTGGAATTGTTGTAAATCGCAAGCTAAATATGAGCCAACAGTGTGATGTGGATGCAAAAAAAGCAAATGCTACTTTGGACTGAATTAATAGAAGTATAGCTTCCAAATCGCGCAAGGTACTGGTTCTCCTGTATTCGGCACTGCTTAGGCCCCATCTTGAGTATTGTGTCCAGTTCTGGGCATCAAGAAGGATGCAGAGAAGCTGGAGCGTGTTCATAGGAGGTCAGGGGTCTGGAAACAAAGCCCTATGAGGAGAGACAGTGGTCCCCTCTACAAGATTTAGGTTTGACGCCCGGTTGTCCGATTACACGCATCTACTGACAATCGCTTTTACGCCTAATCCCTATATACGGGAGGCGTTGAAGTGTATTACGGGCTGTATGAAAGGCGCTTTAAAGTTGTTGACATGTTGCTAAAAGTAATGCGCTTTATTTCACTCTTTATTCTCCCTGCCCACCAGAATCTCCCGCCTTTGGTTTCCTAGGTTACCTGCTGGGAATTATGTGGTTAACCTGTTTGGCTACCTTTCTACCCTCTAATTTCGCCATCAACTAAAGTTGTCCCCCCTCTCAGAACTGCTCAGGATTAAATGGGAAAGTGCCTCAGAAGTTTCTCCCTCCAGCAGCCTTTTAAAAAGTATTTTCGGCTGCCTCTCTCTGCCCCCCCACCATTTGCCAAAGAGAGAGGAAGAGAGCGAGAGACCAAAGAGAAGGAGCGAGCAAGCGAGAGAGTAGATATCCACACAAACGCACGCCCAAACAGACAGGGGAAGCTGCTTCGTTCCTTCCTCCTCCTTATTTTCCCAGCGAGATCAATTGTTTTCCCTTCTCTCCTTCACAATCATCCTTGTCATTTTGGTGATGTAAAACATTCAGACGCGCGCGCGCGCACACACACACAGCTAGCAAGCGAGGGGACGATTTTTCTAAGCGAGAGACGAGAGAAGAAGCAAGCGAGCGAGTGTGTGTGTGTGTGTGTGTGTGTGTGTGTATGGATGGGGGCAGGCATGCAGGCAAGCATGAAAACACCCTCCCCCTGTCCGCCCCCCCTTTCCCTGCTTCCCGTCTCACTAATAAGCTCTCTTTTTACACACACACACACACATACACACACACACACAGCTCATCTCAGGAATCCAGCAAGAAGTGAGGGGAGGAGTTGTCTAAGCGAATTACTAATTATCCACACATACGCATGATACAAAATTGTTTACATGGACATAAGACACTCTTACTCCCGCGGTTAATTAAAACTTGTTATTTAACGCACGTTCGAAAATGCGAATAATCGGAGATTTAAAGCACCTGGACCCCTGATTTGTGTTCCGCTCTTGTAGAGGTAAATTTGGTAATGCGCCTTAAAAGAGCTTTAAATTGCTCTTGTAGAGGCACCCTGAAAGAACTGGGCATGTTTAGCCTGGAGAAGAGAAGATTGAGGGGAGACATGATAGCACTCTTCAAATACTTGAAAGGTTGTCACACAGAAGAGGGCCAGGATCTCTTCTCGATCAACCCAGAATGCAGGACACAGAATAATGGGCTCAAGTTACAGGAAGCCAGATTCCGGCTGGACATCAGGAAAAACTTCCTGACTGTTAGAGCAATACGGCAATGGAACTAATTACCTAGGGAGGTGGTGGGCTCTCCCACATTAGAGGCATTCAGCTGGACAACCATCTGTCAGGGATGCTTTAAGGTAGATTCCTGCATTGAGCAGGGGGTTGGACCCGATGGCCTTATAGGCCCCTTTCAACTCTACTATTCTATGATTCTATTATCTATGATTCTATGATTTGATGGCAACTTCATGTAATGTTCCATAAGGAAGTGAATGAAGCATAGCATCATTTTCCATACTAAATGCATAGTGTGGAATCAACCAAAGCAAACATAGTTCTGTGTGCACCTTTCTTATTCAAGTGTACTGCCAACATTTCTTAGATTTCTCATCTGTATTATCTCAAAAACATGTTTTGAGTAAAAACTCGTCTTTTACATAGTTGGGCAAAGAAGTCACGCACATGATGTCCATGACAATTGGTCCATTAAAGCAGTGACCTTTAAAACCTAGCTTCTTATCATGGAAAAAGGTTATTTAATGTCACAAGCCCATAAGGATTAAGAGCTCTCTCTAGAATTGTATAAAATCAGAATCAAAGTAAAAGGAGGACAAAAGTAGTGGTAGACTAGCTGCTCAGTGAAGATGGCCAAATGTTGACAGGTGACAAAGAAAAGATCAACTCCTATTTTGGACCAGTCTTCTTCTAAAAGAGGATGTGTCCCATCTGGCATATGTGAGAAACAGGCTGGAGGGGTAGGGGTGCAGCTTCAAGTTGACAAACAGATGGTCAGGGTATATCTAAGCACCTTAAATTAGTTCAAATCCCTGGGTCCAGATGAATTGCATCCTAGGGTGTTGAAGGAGCTAGCAGATAGACTTTCAGAACATCTGTCTATTATCTTTGAGAAACTGTGGGAAACAGTTGAACTACCGGAGGACTGGAGGAGGGCAAAGAGGAAGATCAAAGGAAGATCAAAGGAATTCCCTGGTATAGCCTAACATCTATACCCGGGAAGATTGTAGAGCAGATTATAATGTGCTCGATCTATATGCACCTTGACACTAATGCAGTGATTACTGCAAGCCAGCATAGATTTGTCAAGAACAAGTCCTGCCAGATAATCTTATTTCATTGTTTTGATCAGGTAACTTCCTTAGTAGATTGTGGAAATGCTGTGGACATTGGAAAAAGCACCCATGACAATCTGATTAGCAAGCTATTTAAGTGAGGGCTGGATGGCAATACTACTAGGTGGATCCACAGCTGGCTGGAGATCCATACTCAAAGGCTGCGTTCAGACGACACAATATCCACCGGTGGTTTTAGTACTCAGCCATCAGTTGTGTGGTCACTGGTTGGTATTTGTGTTGTCTGTTGGGCACAAAACCACCCCACAGATGACTTTTTCCTCATAAAACCCAACGGAGAAACACAACCGGCTGCAGAGTTGACTAATCACTCAATTGGTGGTTGCATCGTCCGAACCGAGCCAGTGGAGTTTTCCACCCATTGAGTTGATTTTTTCACCTGGCTACAGAGTTCCCAGGCAAGAGTGTCCAAAACCGCGGTGGCTGCTCTGCTGCAGCCAACGCAATTCGCAATGGCTGCTGGGATAGCAGCTGGAGGACGGAGGAAGGAGGGAGGGCGGGGAGAGGGGCAGAGGCTGTGTCAGTCAAATGCCGGGTTGAAGGAATGGAGTACGTTTAGCCTAAAGGGTTGTCACACAGAAGAGGACCTCAATCTGTTCTTTATCTTCTAAAACAGTAGGACATGGAATGGGCTTAAGTTACAGGAACACAGATTTTGGTTAAACATCAGGAAAACGTCCTAATGATCAAAGCAGTCAGTCAATGGAACCAACCACTAGGGAGGTTGTGGGCTCTCTCTTGCTGGATGTATTCAAGCAGAGACCAGACAGACATCTGTCAGGGATGTTTTAAACTGGATTCCTGCACTGGGCAGGGGGTTGGCTCAATGGCCTAAAGGGCCCCTTTTACCTCCATGATTCTATGTCCCTGTGATCAACACTGGGCAATTTATAGAACGTGTGAAATAACCAAGTCTGACTTAAAAGAATGGAACTAACCAAACCTCACGGTATCACTGCTGCGGTATGGTGGCAAGTTATTTACATGAAGGGAGGCAGCACGGGCTCTCTGTTGGCCATTAGGGTCACCAGGCCTGCCGCTCCCCATGCAATACCTGAGCAAGGACAGATGGGGAAGAACTGCGCTAAGCTCGCTCAGCTAGGAAAAGTTGGAGTAAGTCCCCGACTTTTCTGTTGCAGGTCTTCAGCTCTTTGCCCCAGGGTGACTCTGAATCGGCAGCTGAGTCAAATAACTGATGCAGCACAGATTCGGAGCCACCCCAAGGCAAAGACGACGTTAAGACAGCAACTAGAATTCAAAGGGAAATATAAAGAATGGGAAAGATTTGGTTCAATATATATTTCAGGAATAAAGGAGAGCAAAGTTTGAATGTTTGGCCTTAGGCAATTGCCCATTTGAGAGGGCTCTTTGTATTGTCAAGTTGACTATAAAATTAAGATATAGACAGGCATATACAATTTTTTTCTGACATACTCCTATGTCAGCATGAAATAAAACAACTGCTTTCCCCACCCCAATGTAGCAGGATTTCTGTATTCACTTTTTTTAATTTTGGGAAAATAACTTGTAGCAATAAACTACATGAAATGTTTTTTTTCTTTGCAGAAGTCTGGGGAAACCAGGACTGTCTCCATCATCAACTTTATGCTGATTCCTTTCTGCATATAGAGCAGCTTGCATGGCTACTGAGGGCAGCGCTGATCTTAATGATTATAATGATGGCAGATTAGACAATGATGCCAAGTTACAATTTCCTGATTGTCTGGGTTAATCAGTCTTGGAGAACTATTTGCTTCATTTACGGATGATGAAACCTGTGTGAGTTTTAAAAGTGCAATAAAATCTTTGATGCACAACAGACTTGGAGAAGAGTCAATTCAAAAGTAGGATTGTTATTTCCGGCATAGATTTACATCCAGTTTTTGTTTAGATCCAGGTTTGCATGTACCACCTTACAATTCTTAATCCACCAAACCTCCTAGCCCCTCTGTCATGAGGGAATGCAGAGGTTTGTAAGAGCTAGCAACATTGAACTATCTGCTTCGTGGGATACAAAGTGCACTATATATCCAGGCTTTATAATGAAAGAAATGCAGGCAGAATTTAAGCAGCCAGTTCCAAAACAGTACCAAAGTTCCATCATTCTTTAGGGCTGTGCCTCACACGATGATTCTGAATTGCATGTATACATCATCAAGAAGAAATACCTTTGTGTGAGTCAAAATATGGTCTAATAGGAGTACTACGATTTAAGATTTTGTCTCACTGATGGCTTTTATCTCACTTCTACTCTTTACTCATATCCCGAATACATTGTGCCCAATTTTAATAGTGGCACTAAGAGGAAAAACAGCGCACTTGAAATTAGGATGGTGCTGGTATCTGAAACATTTTGAAATGTGTAGCCTTCTAGGTCCTGAGGCAATTTTAATTTGCCTTCACCAGCTGCCTTGACAGGACTCCAGCACAGGCAGCTGATTCTACAGACCAAGAGGCTGTCTTCACGGCACTGGGTTGGTGCCACCTCCCTCTTCAACCCTGTGCTTTCCCTCTCCTGGGACAGTGTTGAGTAATCTCAATGCCGAGGAGGGAGCGCAGGGCTTCTGGGTGCACATCCAGGTCCTGGAGCCGCCCTTGCCCTCTTCCTGGTGGAAGATGGCTAATCACTGGTCACCTTCGACCAGGCTCTACCCCCAGGTTGACCCCAGATTGGCTGCAGAGTGATGTTACACAGCGGAAGTGCTGTGTTGACATCACTCTGTTTGAAAAAGTCAGGGTAAATCCCCGACTTTTTCAAAACGCAGCATTGTGGGGAAGCCCCACAGTGGCTGTGAATCTGCGCTTGCATTATCTAACCGACATGGCACAGATCCACAGCCACTGTGGGGCTTTCTCCACGTATAGGCAGCCCCCAGTTTAAGCCATTGTCCTCAGCCACAACCCCATTAGACAAACCGCTGTTCCCTCACTCTCAGCCCCTCTCCGCTTGCAGAATGGGGATGAAACACCTTGAACAGTTAACACCAAGGGCGGGCAACTAGTGGCCTTCCAGATGTTTTGGCCTATAATTCTCAGCCACCCTTGCCAGCATATCCAATAGGAAGGGATTATGGGATTTATGGGCCAAAACAGATGGAGGAGCCAAAATTGCCCATCCCTATAAAATATTAAGCAAGCTCCTTGGAGAATGACGGGATGTAAATGAGATGAACAAACACAGAATTTAAACTAATTCATTTCTATTGTGGTCAAAGGAAGTACATGAAAATGACTGAAAGACAGAAGGTGGAATATTCAGGCTGCAGTCCTATGCCCAAGGTCTGCACTATGCTTGGTCGTTTTGCTTTACTTCTCTTAAGTATTTTCATTATAGCCAGGACCAGCATCAAGAATAGACATGGAGCCTATCTATACTACTGCTTTAAAACGGTTTATAACAGTTTAAAAATGGTTAATAACCATTATTAACTGGTTTAAAGCTGTTATAAACCGGTTTAAAGCAGTAGTGAAGATTAGGGTGACCATATGAAAAGGAGGACAGGGCTCTTGTATCTTTAACAGTTGTATTGAAAAACGAATTTCAGGAGGTGTTATTTGTATGCATGCAGCACCTGGGGAAATTCCTTCTTCATCACAACAGTTAAAGCTGCAGGAGCTATACTATAATGAGCAGATACAAAAGAGGGCAGGGCTCCTGCAGCTTTAACTGGTGCTGCAGGCATACAAATGATACCTGCTGAAATTCCCTTTTCTGTGCAACCGTTAGAGATACAGGAGCCCTGTCCTCCTTTCCATATGGTCACCCTAGTGTAGATAGGCTCATGGTTGGGCATCTGCTGAGGCCCCACCCCCAACAGTGGTCCACTGACAAGAAACCTCTAGAGCTGCTTCTCTTTTTCCTCTTCATCAGTGCAACCTGCTTGTTCATCTGCCTCTTTCTCTCTCCCAGGTAACTGTGGGGGTGATAAGGAGGAGCAGTAGATGCCACTGCATACTTACTCACTGGGGGTAGGTTGGGGTACCTACATGAAGCTTTTACAGTGGTTCTACTCCATCCCCAATTTGATTGTGTTAGATGTCACACGCCCCTCTCGGTAACTAGTGAGGTGTTCCTTGCCCGAAGTCCAGTTTTTCCCCAAACTCATTTTGTGACGGATTTTCCCATCACTGTAGATTCAAGTGGAGTTTGGAAGTCCATGTGACTTCAGCTGACTTTGATGTGGGCTGGTGGAATTGGCACTGATTGGTTGATGGGAAAGTTGCGTGGGGCGGGAGTGGGGTGACAGCAGAGGGCTAAACATAGCTACCTGGAAGTAAGCCATTGCCTTCCATTGCACTTTGCCAAGTGCAGGAGTACAGAGAGGAGCCAGCCCTGCTACTTTGAAACAGCACTATTGCAAACATGGGCTCAATCGCTGCCTCCCCACTCTTTAATGCTGCACTGTTTTGCAGTTGTGCACTTAGGGGCACCCCTCCCACCACAGGGATAGAGATGGACAGGGGTGGATGTTTGAATGTCTACTCAGTGGGGTGGGGAGCCTGTTGATTCAAAGCTTTGCAGCTACGAAGGAGCACAGCTGAAAGAGAATAGGCGCCTGTTAATTCGAAACTGTGTAGGTGCACGGAGGGAACCTTTCATTGCTACAGAGTTGAGTAGAAGGAAGAAAATTACTGTTAGTCACTATTTGCTGCGCATTATGGCCGTGTAACCAAGTTCCGGGGCAGGATATTCCACATTCAATCCTGCCCATGTACTGCAGTGGTTGTTGCTTCCATTTTGGGGGGCGGGGATCAGCAGTGAAAACGAAGTTATGTAGATGGCCCCTGTCTCTCTGTTGTCAAGCAAGCAAGTAATGATGAGAAGAAAAAGGAGCAATAGCAGCTAGTGACAAAGGTTGTTAGAGGGTAGATTCACTGAGGACGGGAGGAGGCCTATGAAGAGTGCCTTGCCAAGAAGCGTTACAAAAACTAGAGCCAGCACTAAGTTCAGCATGGTAGTTCTCAGCTGATTGAAATTAGAAGCTCCCATGCAGAGAATCGTTATTGATTTTTTTAAAAAGAGGATAGGCCTGTTAAATTTGCATACACTTGGTATTTCTCTTCTATTATAAATGAAAAGAAAGCATGCTCCCTTCTAATTTGTTGATGTGTGGTGGTAAATCAAAGTATTGTCGCAACCAGCAGACAAATTCCTTAACTAGGTATATGAAAAGGAGGACGGGGCTCATGTAACTTTAACTGTTGTAGAGAAAAGGGAATTTCAGCCAGTGTCATTTGTATGCAATTAGTTCCTGGTGAAATCCCCTCTTCATCACAACAGTTAAAGTTGCAGGCACTATACTAGAGTGACCGTATACAAAAGAAGGCAGGGCCCCTGCAACTTTAACAGTTGTGATGAAGAGGGAATTTCACCAGGAACTAATTGCATACAAATGACTCTGGCTGAAATTCCCTTTTCTTTACAACTGTTAAAGTAACATGAGCTCTGACCTCCTTTTCATATAGTCAGCCTACCTTAACGAATTAGGAGTTTTTGAAGATGCAAGGAAGAGCACATAGAAAACAACACCAAAGCTGGCAGAATAAAAATAGCAGGGTGAGGAGGGAAGCAGCCTTTTAAGCAAAGACTTGGATCCTGCCAAATGATCTAGGGGTTTGCAAAGAAGAAGTGATAACAAAGAACTTCAGGGACTGCAAGGAAGCACAATGGATATGACTGGAGTATGAGAGTGCATTAATGCAACACTAGCCATAAATACAGTATATAAGAATAGATTCTCAGGAAATGGTTGGCGTATGGCTTATCTGTAGCAATATTTGCTTGTTGGGAAATAGTGAATTGGGAATAAACAAAATATTTCAACATGGAGTGCTTCTGTTCAGGATCTCAGACACTCCCTTCCATACCCCTTTCCTCTTTGTTTCTCCCCGTTCAACATTCCATGCACACTGAGCATGCACAGACAGTCCTCACTGACCTCTTTGGGGGTTTCCCCTCCATTTTGGAGTTTTGGGGTGGTGATGATGGTGGCAGCGGCAGCCATACCTGTCTAATCCCAGCTATATTACTGTTGTGTTTTCTTTTACCGGGCAGTTTACAGCGACCAAATAATTAGCCAATTCTGAATTGAACACAAACACCTTTACTTCAGGCAATAAACATTCAAATACAAAACAAACTGATTAACATAACTTGCCCCAAGGGAGGATTAGGCAAAACAAACAGAAGAAACAATTGCTTTCAGTTAGGAACCAAAAAGAGAGTCTTTTAAGTCTCAGACACTAAGTTGTGTCTCTTTCCTTAGAGAACCGCTCCAACCGGCGTCTCTCTACTCTGACCTCGTCCCACTTCTGCCTTCTTCGGCACACTGCATGTTTTAAAGCATTCACCTCCTCCTCCTCCTCCTCCTGGGACGCCAGTCGGGGTTCCTCAGCTGCAGATACGTTTCTCTCCTGAGTGCTAATCTCTGCATTTACATCTTCTGCAGCTGGAACAAAGACTTGGGGAATCAGTCTATCTCCTGGTGTTACCAACAGATCCTCTTCAGAATCTGATTCTGCCCCCATCTCTCCCAACTCATCAACCTGTTCAGGGGAAAAGGAGGTAGACACAACAATTACATTATTTGATTTCTCCATTGTAATCCATAGGCAGCACTCTGTTCCATTTCTGAGGATATTTTAAAATAATGGGCTAGTTCACACAACACACCTGGGATATTGTAGGTTATTTAACCCATTATGAGCATGTGCAGAGTGTGTGTGACCGCCATTTTGAATATATATATCTCAGTATGTATCCCTTTAATTTTTGTGAACTGCCCAGAGACCATCGGCTATTGGGTGGTATTGAAATACAATAAATAAATAAAAATAAAGACTGCACCATATTGTGCAAACCTGGCCACCATGGGTTATTTGAGGATTAAACAACCCTCACATAGCCCTACTATTAATCAAGGGTTATGCAAGGATGTTTATTCCTTGAATATCCCACTGCGTCACCCACTGTGACTGGGTCCACACAATACAGCGTAACCCCCAATCACCCTGATCGGGGGCTGTGCATGCACCACAGCTAATAGTGGATTATTTAACCCATGATAACCTGCTTTTTTGTGAGAATTGGGTCAGTTTATCAATGTGAATCAGGAAGAGGCCTATCCAGGCAATGAGATTTTTAAAAAACCTTTTAAATGTCTATGTTTTATTGTCACTTTGTATTCTATGTTTTTGATTGCTGCCCAGAGAATGTCTGTTATTGGCCAATATAAAAGTGTAATAAATCACTAAAGGGTGCCTTTATCTTTTAGTTGCAAAGGAGCTTAGAACCAAGAAAGAACTTGCTATTGCTTTAAGGAGCAACAACATATGCAGCTAAGAGGTTGGGTGAAGCTGAGTAGCCCCCCCCCTCAATATTTACCCCAGTGTGCCCCAAACAATTTTTAGTGTAAGTCATCGGGCACAGCAAGCTTCTAGGGCCTAGCAAATACTTCCATATTCATTCATTCATTCATTCATTTAATCAACACATTTCTATCCCACTCTTCCAACAAATGTTGTTGTCGTTGTTGTTGTTAATATAGTAGCATCAATTTCCCTGGTGCTTCATGATGTAAGAAAGGTCAGATCTCTGCCCTAAAGGGCTTCCAATCTAAAATTCAACCAGCAGGGATAAATGGGGGGAGAAAATGCAGTGATATGCAGGAAAACAGGGAGCATCATCAGACAAGGGGGGGAATCGTGTTTGTTTACCATCACTTTTCCCCACTTCTGTCCCCCACTTCTTCACATGGGGGAAGAAAGAGGAAATAAACAATGACCACGTGGCCCATTCAGTGGATGTTTTTCTCCTGCACAGAGCAGGAAATGGTGGGTCGTTTCACTACAGCTGAAAAAGTCAGATTTTTTGGGTCTTTTTTTGTGATGGGAAAATGAGCATAAGGAGTGGGAGATGCATGGGTGGCGGACAGTGTCTTCAAAAGGACCTGCAAAAATCTGAGTATCCAGTAATGAGCGCACAATAAAATGCTCATCTGTTGACGTTCAGGAGGAGGCAAAGGGAAGATCAGGGCCTTTTCTTTGGGAAATGAGCAGGGTCATCCCATCAGCCCTGCTGTGACAGTCGATTTACGTTCTCTCTCTCTCTCTCTCTCTCTCTCTCTCTCTCTTTTCTCTTCTCTTCTCTTCTCTTCTCTTCCCTCCCCATCCACTTTTCCTTGTGTGTCATGTCTTTTTAGATTGTAAGCCTGAGGACAGGGACTGTCTTCTTTGCTGATTGATTGTAAACCGCTCTGGGAGCCTTTTTTGGCTGAGGAGCGGGATAAAAATGTGATAAATAAATAAATAAATGCATTTAAGTTTAGCTGAACAAGAAAATGGGGATTAAGCCATGATGCTGTAGCCCAGTTGCTTGTAAGCCACCTTGAGAATCACTTGATTGAAAATAAAGAGAAAGAGAGACAGGAAAAGTTGGGAAGCAGAAGGACAAGGAGGTGCTAGTACAGTCTTCCCCATTCTGCTGCCATCCAGATGTTTTGGACTACAACTCCTGGGATTCCTGGATTGGCCATGCTGTCTGTGGCTGATCCAAAACATCTGGAAGTAACCAAGTTGGAGAAGGCTGTTCCTAGTCCTTCCTGGTTGAAAATATGTAATTGTGGCAGGGGGCAGGGGTGGAGAGGGTGACTAAATGGGTCCAGAAGTGATAAATATCTCACTGCTCAAAGGAGTTATTCCAGCCACCTTGAAGGAAGCAGGTCATGTTTGGAGGACTACAGTTCAGCACCATGGCCCTGTGTTCAGCACCCTTCTATCGTGTCCCTGTGCTGTTTAACACTCACATGAAACTGCTGAGTGAGGTGGTCTGGAAATGTAGAGTGAAATGTCATCACTGATGACACCCTGCTCTATATATCTGTTTTTACATCTGAGCCAGGAGAGGCAATAAAAACACTGAACTGTTGCCTAGAATCAGTAATGATCTGGATGCTTGAGCAAATAACATGAAGCTCAGTTCAGAGGAAAGTATTGTTGGAAAAGAGATCAATGGATCTGGTCCTACATGTAGTTGCTTTCTCTCTGAAAGAGCAGGTTGATAGCTGCTGGAGGTGGTCAGTGTTTTGGATGCTCAAGTAGTATCCATGGCGTGAGGCACATTTCACCAGCTTAAGCTGACACTCTAGCTGAGGCCCTTCTTAGACTGAGAGAACCCAGCCACACCATTATCCATACTCTAGTAACATTCAAGTGAGAAGCCTGCTGTTTGTTGTACATGAGACTGCCTTTATGTTTGAAAACTTCAGCTGGTTCCAAATAAGGCAGTTACACTGTTAAGTGGGTTGTTTATTTATTTATTTATTTATTTACACTTCTATTCAGTCCAATAGCTGAAGCTCTCTGGGTGGTTCACAACAATGAAACATATTTAAAAGTTTAAAACAACAGTATAAAATACAAGTAAATATTTCACAGGCATGAACATATCTTTCCAGTATGAATTGATCTTCACTGGCTACCAGTTTGTTTCTGGGCACAATTTCTGGTCTTGAACTTTAAAACCGCAACCAGATTGGGACCTGAGCATTGAAGGATGGCCTTTTTCTACACCAGCGGTGGGCAACTTGCGGCCCTCCAGATGTTTTGAACTGTAGCCACTATAGCCAATGGTGAGGTATCATGGGAGTTTTAGCCCAAAACATCTGGAGGGCAGCAGGTTTCTCACTCCAATCCCATATGAACCTGTCCAGTATTTAAGATTAACTTCAGAGGGAATTTTTGAACTTCCCCTGGTTTCAGAGATTAGGTGGTTGCTAATCAAGAAGATGCCTTTTCAGTGATGACACTATGTATTTGGAATACTCTCCTCAGATGGATTAATGAGGCACCTACATTCCTGACATTTAGGGGCCAGGTTAAGACTTTTCAAAATGATTATATATTGCTTGTGGAAATGTTTTTGAAATACTTACTATAGAAGAATCTCCTCCCCCTTTTCTAGTTGGTGGTGCTGGACAAGTAAAAATAATTCTGTTTTTTCATGTTACCCCTATTCCACCTTTATCCCTTCAGGACATGTGTTAAATCCCTGTCTTCAAAGTTATGTGCCAAACAATTTACTGCAAGGGTAGAGTCCTCCAACATCCATCAGCCCTAGCCAGCATGGCCAATGGTCAGGGTGCTGTAGTCCAACAACATCTGGAAGATCCCCACCTCAGCCATAGTTTTCATTTATACATCCCCTGAGTTGCCTTTATTTACCTCCTACTGCGCTACCGGTTTTGTCGGTTTTATGGACTGCTGCTTTATTTGTTTTCCTATCTGTTTTAGTTGTGTTAACTGGTTTTAAAATTTTGTTGTTTAAATTTTTTTATCTGGTGTTCTAATTTTGGTGGTTCTTTTTATTGTTGGTTGCTTTGAAGACTTTTAGTGGAAAAACAACTACTAAATACTTGAAATATATAAAAAGTACCCATAAAGAGGCTCGCCTGGGTTGAGAAATGCAGGCTGGTTGGAGAAAACCATAGTTCAAAGCTGGAACTCCTCCTCTGCTCTAATAATATTCTCTGTGTTTGCTTTTTAACTGTAGTAGCCAGACATAAATCTGAGGTCATATGTGCATTGAAATAAGCAGTAAAGTAGAATGAAGGCAAACATGAGGTTCCTTGCTGTCTGATGGAAGAC
This sequence comes from Anniella stebbinsi, assembly GCA_029215795.1. Taxonomy (NCBI): domain Eukaryota; kingdom Metazoa; phylum Chordata; class Lepidosauria; order Squamata; family Anniellidae; genus Anniella; species Anniella stebbinsi. The sequence continues at coordinate 57,892,904 of JARDYH010000003.1, forward strand.
ATTAAAGTTGCCATGTAGAACTCATTGGTACTTTCACAAGCCAAGGACAAGAGGATTTCAGGTGAGTTTGCAAAACGCAATTATATTTCACTTCACCTAAATGTTGCAACAATACAATCTTATGCATTTCTATTTGTTTTGTGAGCCACCTAGAGAACTTGTGTTATGGGGTGGTTATACAAAATGAGTAAACAATAAATGAATGTTTACTCAGCAGGAAAGCCCCACTAAATTCAGCAGGACTAACAGTGCAGTCCTTTACATGACTACTCAGAAGTAAGCCAGTGGGGATTACTCCTAGGTAAGAGAGCATAGGATTGCAGTTTTACTCCCTTGTAAGTTTAGGATTTGCAACCTAAACTATGTTATTAACTGCCTCGCAAAGATTCCGAGAGGAAAGAATATGTGTATGACAACATTCATGCTTTTTCAGACTTTAGTGCAATCTTCCTCAACAGGGTACCCTCCAAATGTGTTGCACTACAATTGCCATCATACCCAGCCAGTAGAAAGGGAGTTGTCACCTAATTGTACAGTGAAGAGTTCCTAAATTGAATTGTCATAAGCACAGAGCCTGCATGATCAAGACTTTCACTGGTGTGTCACGTGAAGTATAATCTGCCCCAATAAATTCATTTTATTAAACATTTACTCCAAAGCTTATTTTCTAGGCTATATGATGACACTGTGCGTTTAAAGAGTAGGTTCCTATGTTAATATCAACAGTAAGTTCTTTGCTAATGCTTTTTGAAAGTTTGTGTGCTGGAAGTCAAACATTAATAATAATAATAATAATAATAAAATTATTTATTTATTACCCGTCTCTCCCTCTGGATCGAGGCGGGGAACATCATCATCATAAAACACACAAAACTGATTAAAAATACATAAAACCAGTATATCATTAAAAATAGCAATAAAACACCAATAAAACACTTAAAATTCATCTGAGTAGGCCTGCCGGCTCAGTCTTTATAGATCTTTTAAATTCCTGAAGACTGGTAAGTTCACGGCTCTCTCCCGGCAGGCCATTCCATAATCTGGGAGCTGCAGAAGAGAAGGTCCTCTGGGTAACAGTTGTCAGTCTAGTTTTTGTTGACTGTAATAAATTCTTCCCAGAGGACCTAAGCGTGCGGGGCGGATTGTATGGGAGAAGGCGATCCCGCAGGTAACCTGGACCCAAACCATGTAGGGCTTTAAAGGTAATGACCAACACTTTGTACTTCGCCCGGAAACTAACTGGCAGCCAGTGGAGAGATTTCAAAGCTGGTGTGACATGGTCACCCCTAGGTGTACCAGTGACCAACCTGGCTGCCATATTTTGAACTAGTTGAAGTTTCCGGACTAGGCACAGAGGTAGCCCTATGTACAGCGCATTGCAGAAGTCGAGTCTTGAAGTTACCAGCGCGTGCACTACCGTCTTTAGGTCTTCCAAGTCTAGGAAGGGGCGCAGCTGGCGTATCAGCCGAAGCTGATAGTAGGCACTCCTGGCCGACGCATCTATCTGGGCTGTCATTTGGAGCGACGGATCCAGGAGCACCCCCAAGCTGCGAACACACTTTCAGGGGGAGTGTAACCCCATCCAGAACTGGTTGACACACCTCCAACCCCAGGTTGTGGCCCTTGACAGTAAGCACCTCCGTCTTGTCTGGATTCAGCTTCAGTTTGTTTTTCCTCATCTAGCCCATTACCGCCTCCAAGCATTCATTCAGAGGAGACACACTATCCTTAGCTGATGCTGTTGTCAGAGGCATAGAGAAATATATTTGGGTGTCATCAGCATACTGATAGCACCCCGCCCCATGCCTCTGGATGATCTCTCCCAGCGGTTTCATGTAGATGTTAAACAGCATTGGGGATAGGATGGCGCCTTGTGGTACACCACATAGCAGCTCCTTCTTTGAGGAGCAACTATCCCCAAGTATCACCATCTGGAACCTACCCGAGAGGTAGGACCGGAACCACTGAAGCACAGTGCCCCCGAGTCCCAATCCTCTCAGGCATTCCAGAAGGATACCATGGTCGATGGTATCGAAAGCCGCGGAGAGGTCCAGAAGTACGAGCAGGGATACACTCCCCCTGTCAATACTCAAGCGTAGATCATCCACTAAGGCGACCATAGCAGTCTCAACTTCATATCCTGCCCTGAAGCCAGTTTGAAATGGGTCTAGAAAATCTGTATCATCCAAAACTGCTTGGAGTTGGAAGGCAACCGCCCTCTCGATCACCTTGCCCAGAAACGGAAGGTTCGATACTGGTCTGTAATTATTAAGGTCCAGGGGATCCAGGGAGGGCTTTTTTTAGAAGTGGCCGTACTACCCAACAATGATTCCGTATCAGTAATATATTCTTCTCCTTGCAAGTCATTTAGTCATCTCCTTCCTAATTCTAAGAGAAGTATCCGTTAGAAAACAAGCTGTAATCTCTAGGCGCATACTGAATATAATGACATGCAGCCTAAACAACTTGTAAGGAAATGACAAGGCCTCTACTCTCTGCCATATGGACAGCATGATTATCTTGACTTTTCCATTTCAACCCCCTTTATCATTCAGTGGAGAGTTTCTCCTTGTTTAGGAGAATTGGGTCACTTGACTGACTTGATGGTCCTGGCAACTTAAAGGGCGGGATTTTAAGTGACACCTAGAAATGCAGATTCATGACCAATTAACTTGCCTGCTGATAGGATGACAAGAATCTTTCTGCAGCAGTAACTTCAGAAATAGAGATGTGCCAAATAAAGATGACACTGTTCACTGGTGAGCCGCAAAATAAGCACCATGGAGATGTATTTATTCTACAAAATAATATATGCTAGACTTTCAACTATCATAAGCTCTGCATGAGTGATAAATAATGAAATGTTGCTAGCCAACCCTATTTACCTATATCTGTAGACTGATGTGTCAGAAAAGCTGTTCAGTGTTGGGGATCTCCGGCTTCATCCCCATCCAAATGAAGGAAGAGGCAGTTGAAACAAATAGTGCTCTGCATGTACTTTGTATCCAATGGCTGCAATTAACATTAAAAATAAAGCATATATATGTCAGGAAAAGATTATGACTTGAAGTGTACCATCCTTCAGAGATATACATTGGAAGACACAGTTAATTATTGGAAATCCAGAGTAGAATTCTAGGTGTCTTTGCTCTTTCTCCCAGCATGTAGTTCTTAATATCTAATTAGGCTATAACTGCTAGAATATCTGAAACATGTATGCATCTATCCCTACTCAGCTATGAAACTCACTGAGTTATCTTGGGGCAGTCACCTGCTCTCAGCCTAACCAACCTCACAGGGTTGTTGTGAGGATAAAAACATTTCTTAGAATAAGGGTGGATCAAAGTGGAATGAATGATGAGAATTATTATATGGACAGTGTAAGGGTTTATGCAAAATATAAGATGTAAAAGTACAGAATTTAGTAATTTAGTACATCACAGTTTTTAAAAATGCATGAACAAGACATAGGTTTGGATCCTAAGGTGCCCTTTTAGGGTTTTATCACACCAGCGTTTTATCACACTCTCGTAATGCCTGGTTTGCGGTTTTGCAGCCGGGTACTCACATGACGCCATGCCTGTCCAGCGGTCACCCCGCCTTTTCTTCCCCATTTTTCATGTTTTCCTAGAGCGGGGAATGTCCGGTTTATTTCTTCCAAGAGGGATTAAAGCACTCTTCCACCCCCTTGTATTGCCATCCTCACTCCATGTCCTTTGTTGGGGGCGTGTGCTTGCTGACGAAAGAGGAGGGCGGAGTGGTTCTCCTTTTCCAGCACGCCCTGTTGAACGAACGGGCTTGTGCTGAGTCGGTTGAACAGATTTTCACTGCTCCAAAATGCTTACAGTTTCCTCATTTTTAAAGATAAAGAGATGAAACTTGGCAGCATGATAGATCTTAAGTAGGGCTTTATGCATGCCAAGGTTGAAACTGATTCCTTCATCGGTTGATTTTTAAAAGGATTTTTTTTAAAAAAATCCTCTCTCAAACCATTCCTCCTTCCCATAAACACACACACAGAGCTGTGCACCCCTGTGCATTTATGGAGGGAGGTTTTATCCTTCACTGTGCTGATGGGCATATCCCTTTAATGAACTCTTTATTTTGGATTGCTGGATCCCGACCAAAGACATGGAACAATTCTAAAGTACAGAGGGAAACGAAAAAGAAAAGGCTCACATTAAAGCTAATTTGGCAAGCATCTGTGTTGCATATTTCTGCACCTTCACCCCCCACTCAAAAAGAAAAGAAAACCATTTTATAGTCCCACACAGCTCTGCATTTATGGAGGGAGCTTTTATCCTTTACTTTGCTGATGCTGAGTTGGAGGAAGGAGGAGAAGGGGCATGAGGGAGTAGGAGAGCGAATAACCCATAAGATGAAATAGCATAACAACATACGCATGTCAATGTGACCAGCACTTGCTGCACTAATGAAATGGAGGTCAAAATCACAGGTGCATATCAGGAAAAAAAGTAGAGGTGATGGAGCTCTTAGTTTCTAGCACAAAGGTAGGTAATGTGTGGCTCTACATATGTTTTAGTCCACAATTCCCATCAATCCCATTACAATCCAATTACATCTGGAGGGCCGCACATTCCCCAGCCCTGCTCTAGCAGAATAGTAACCTAACAGAATAGTGTTGCATGAGAAAAGGGACTCCAAATCAAGAAGAGTTCTTCCTTTTGTGCAGTTACCCCAAGCACCTTTCACAACCTTTTTATGCTCCACCACTTTCATATGCTACATTCTGTGTCTTCCTTTTCATTGTGTTCCCCCCTCCAGTTCAAAACAATGCCCAATACACTGTGTTAAGTCTTTTCCACTAGTGATTGTGCAAAGGTTCATGGATCATTGCTAATATACTGTAGAACTTGAGAAGAGTCATGCTGGATCAGACCAAGGTCCATCTAGTCCAACATTCTTTAACACAGTGGCCAACTAGCTGCTCAGGGGACACCCACAAACAGGACATGGGTGCAACAGCATCCTCCTACCCATGTTTCCCAACAACTAGTGTACATAGGCTTACTGCCTCTGCTACTGCAGGTAGCACATAGCAATTAGGACTAACAGCCATTGAAAGCTTTATCTTCCAGGAATTTATCTAGCCCCCCTTTTAAAGCCATCCAAATTGGTGGCCATCACTACATGATGTGGTAGCAAATTCCATAGTTTAACTATGCGCTGTGTGAAGAAGTACTTCCTTTTATCTGTCCTGAATCTCCCACCAAACAACTTCATGGGATGACCCCAGGTTCTAGTATTATCGGAGAGGGAGAAAAATGTATCCGTATCCACATTTCCCCCCACCATGCATAATTTTGTACACCTCTATCATGTCTCCCTGGTATGGTGACTAGAACTGTACTCAGAACTGTTCTGGTCACCATACTGTGTGCATCACTTTACACTTGCTTACACTGAACCGCATTTGCCATTTGGATGCCCATTCTCCCCGTTTGGAGAGGGAGAGGGCCTTTTCAGTGGTGGCCCCCCCAATTATGGAATGATCTCCCTGATGAGGCTCGCCTGGCGCCAACATTGTTATCTTTTCAGAGCCAGGTCAAGACTTTCCTCTTCTCCGAGGCATTTAACAGTGTATGTTGAGGGTTTTGTTGTTGTGGTGGTGGTTTGACCCAGAATAGTTGTTTTTAAATGATATTGTATTTATAACCTGGTTTTATGCTTTTTATGGTTTTAAATTTTGTATATCAGTGTTTTTTTTTAATGGTCAATGTTTTTAATTTTTGTAAACAGCCCAGAGAGCTTCAGCTATGGGGCGGTATATAAATGGAATAATAATGATAAAATAATCCTTTCTCTTTCTACTCATGGTTCTTTGGTTTTAAGCCTTTATAGTGAAGTTTTTGCTAGTTGAATTTCAAGGATACAATGTGAAATAATGGGTTTCCAAGGTCAACAAAAACTTCAGTAAAACAGTCCTATAATAAGAACGTTGAACAGTGTGGTGTGGTGGTTAAAGTGTTGGACTGGGAGTTGGGAGATCTGGGTTCTAGTCCCCACTCAGCCATGGAAACCCACTGGTGACTTTGGGCTAGTCGCAGACTCTCAGCCCAACCTACCTCACAGGGTTGTTGTTGTGAGGATAAAATGGAGAGAAGGAGGATTATGTATGCTGCCTTGGGTTCCTTGGAGGAAAAAAAGGCAGGATATAAATGCAATAATAAATAAATAAAAACGCTAAGACAATTTAGTAATCAGCAAATGCGAGCAACCATTGTGAGGTTATTCCCATCGCCATGTTCAAAAGCTTGAAAACAGGCACATCTGCTGCACTGAACTTTCATTACCTTCTATTTTTGACTGTGCAAGGAAAAGGACAGTAGAAGCTCAAGCATCCAAAGGAAAAGAGATAAAATACTAATATAAAAAGAGTAGCAGATGCCAGTGGCAAAGGTTGAATTTTAGCAAACGAACACAGTGTAGTGTGAAAGACAACTAGCTTAAAGGTATAATTAAAGGAGCCAAAACAACGTGTGCTCCATTCCAATGACTAATTTGTTGCAAACAGCATGTCCCGGCACACTCTTGTCAGTGTGTGTGTGTGTTTGTGTGTGTGTTGTGCATGCCTTTCAAGACAGGCAAACACAACATTTATGCATATGCAGGCCTTTTTCCAGGGCAAAAAATAGATAAAACACCTGTTAAGATAACATATAAACTGAGCTAGTTGAAAAGAGGAAAAGCCTACTTCTTCTGTGTGTAGAAAATAAAAATAAAATATCTGGAGAAAGAATCCAGAAAAACTGAAGATGCTCAGCTTTAGAATCTGTTCTTAGAACATCTAATGCAGGGGTGGGTAGGAAATAGACCTCCAGATGTTTTGGATTCCAGCTCTCAGCATTCCTGCATATTGCCATTCAAGACTTATGAGAATTGAAGTCCAAAACAACTAGAAATCTACCTTCTGCTCACTCATGAGCTAAACAATTGAGACATATTTCTGAGTATGTGCAGAGTGCATTTTCTTTGCCACCGAGTAACCAAAACTACACCTCCCCAGTCCACACACACATGCTGGAAGGGAAAAAAAGGGCTTCACACAAGCATTCCATCAGCGGAAGAGATATACTCTGTTGATATACTCTCTAGACTGCTTAATTTGTTAAAAAGAAAAAGGAGGAATACTCTTGAACATGGTAATCTGCAAGGAAAGGGTCACTTTTGTTAGGCTGACCATATGAAATGGAGGACAGGGCTCATGTAACTTTAACAGTTGTAGAGAAAAGGGAATTTCAGCCAGTGTCATTTGTATGCAATTAGTTCCTGGTGAAATTCCCTCTTCATCACAACAGTTAAAGTTGCAGGCACTATACTAGAGTGACCATATAGAAAAGAAGGCAGGGCCCCTGCAACTTTTACTGTTGTGATGAAGAGGGAATTTCACCAGGAACTAATTGCATACAAATGACACTGGCTGAAATTCCCTTTTCTCCACAACTGTTAAAGTGACATGAACCCTGTCCTCCTTTTCATATGGTCAGCCTACTTTTGTACTCTGACAAATCGTGCTATTACTGCCAATGAGACCCCGGAGAGTTCGTGTGGCATGTTTCTTTGCCCTCTTTATCACCAGCAGTAGTTAAATGATAAGCAGAAAAAAGGTGTGGCCACTGAAAAGGAGTGGTAGTGGTCCTCTTGGTTTGTCAGTGGAGAACTGGACTAACTGCTTGAAACCAATAGCCATGGATTGTACTCACTCCTACAGTTCCTGGCTCAAGCACTATTTGGTGTTCTGAACATTGACTGAATTTGCATAACACATTAAGTGAGTGTGGGTTGTCGTTGAACTATGAATTTTTGTTGAATCGTGAGTTAGTGTGTTGTCTGAACCCAGGACATTTTCTACAGGGTGGCCTGTTAACCATGAAACATGGCTTATTTTTCTTGAACAAGCCACCTTGAGAACCCATGGCTTGTTATTGGGTAGTTAATCAAGCCACACCGCATGGTTAACAAGCCACTGTGGAAAATGTCCTGGGTTCAGACAGCACCCTAACCTACAGTTCAACAAATAACCCACGGTTCAACAACAACCTACACTCAACCACTGAGTGTGGGTTAGCATATTGTGTGAACAGCCCCACTGTTATGCTCTCCCCACTTTTCTGAGTGCTGAGAGGTCAGTATATTTATCCAGTTTTGGTTTTATTTGGAAGGAGGTCAGCCTAACCCACTGCCCTACATCAGATCTCCTCAGCTCTCTCTGATCTGGTTTGCACGATCACCACAGTCCATTGTAGCTAATTTAAGCCATGGTGGGTTGCAGCACATGCTAGTGTTTGTTGTGAATATTCAAGCCATGGTGGTTGGTTGCCATAGCTTATAATGATGTCTAAATCTAGCGAGGGTGGGTTGTTGGTATGGTTAGAAAACCACCCACAACCCATGGGCTGTTTTAGGGTTAATGGTGGTTTGTTAACCACGTCTACTACCCACCCTTGTCCCACTCAAAACCCGAAGTCTGCTTCCTTTGTTCCCTTCCCCAGACACATCCACATAGACCTAGATTTCATAATCCATAATTGGGGAGGGGAAAGGTATGCCTCTCCCCTTTTCTCTGGTTCCTATTCAAAGCATTCTTGAGTGGTCTTATATTAAGAAGCAATCATCTAACAATGATCTCCCTTGGAGACAGATCACCTGAATATCCCGAGCTATTCATTCCTTTATCAGTCCAAGGGTGTCTCTATATTAAAGAAAACCCCTGCACTTTTACTGGGCTTTTTTCTTTCCAGGTTTAGGGTGGGCTCTTTTAGACAGTGACCACATGATTTGGAATTGAAACCTTTCCCTCTTGGCAATGCTCTATAATGTTCAATGAAATAGCACCATCTAGTAGCTGTATTATAGCACAATGCCAGCTTTACACACTGAGGATGTTCTGCGATAATTTTAATTACTGCATTATCACCAATCTTTTTAAAAGCTAGATTACAGGGTGAAAGCATGGGAGAAGGTTGATGATGTTGTATAAAGGATCCGCAAACTTACATGAGTGGCCAGTCATAAACATACAATAAATTTATTATTTATTTATTTACAATATTTATATACCGCTCCCCATTCAAAATTTCTGAGCAGTGTACAAGATAAAAGAAAATAAAATCAGAATAAAAACACAGTAAAATAGATTTTTAAAAGAAGCAAAATGCAAAATGAACCATGGCTGGTCATTAAAGAAAGGCTTCACTCATGTAGAGAAGTTCCAAGACTCGGTTCAGGTATTGCCTTAAAGCAACCCACAGTTATATTCCTATTCAGTGAAATCTGATAGGAAATCCATAACAATATTTATGATATGGTATTCCTGCCGCATTACCAGAGTGCAGGAAAATTGGCTCAAATGGCACATATTTCTTTGACACTCTAGTTAAAATGCTTGACCTTTGGCCTTTGTTTTAAAAGTCTAATCCAAGGCATGTAAAACATTATAGCAATTGTGTGCCTTTGCTATTTCCTAATTATTTATTCCCTGCAGTCTCTACACCTCATTAATCAGTATGGTACAATAGCTTTAGTATGTGCATGCCAGTTTCTTTGTACTTTCATTCTCTTAGATCATCATCAATTGATAATAGCTGCAGTTTAAGCTATTGTAGAGGCAAGTTCAGGTAACCTGGTGACCTAGAACAGAAAAATCTCAGGCTAATTGTTTTAGAGGGTTGATTAAGCCACTATGGCTTTTACTTTCAAGAAGAAGGCAAGTAAAGCTATAGCATGTACACTGTTTTTATATGTTGTCTGTTTTTATGTTTTCAAATTTTGTATATTGATTTTTAATGTCCAAAGTTTTGATTTTTGTAAACCGCCGAGAGAGCTTCGGCTATGGGGCAGTATATAAAAGTAAATACTACTACTACTAGCATATTCATGGGTTGTTCCATTTTAGTGCAATGTTGCAGTACAATATTTCAAATTGCAAGTCTTTCTCTTTCCTGTATCCAAATCCTATGCTTCTAAAACCATTGCACACAATTATATATGAAAGACAATACTTTATTCTCAGTATTATCACTTGTATATTGTCTATTAAACACAATGCAGGATGCTCAAAAGTCTTTGATCCTGGCTTTGTCAATGGAGGCCTACTTGCTACCCTCATATATTATAAGAATGTCACTTTAAAATGAATTATTCAGCATTATTGCTTGCAAACTATGCCAATCGCTTAATAGTGCAGTGAAGGATTTTATGTGTCAGAAAAAATGTTTTATAGAGTGATGGTAATCCCTGAAATAAAATTAGAGCAATGTGACAATTATTAATTTAAATCTAGCTGTTTGCATCCATGTTCAGGGTGATATCATATTTCATCATCAAGCATAGCTGTACCATATACTTGGCTCAGTAAAAATGTGAGTTGTCCTATCTGTTCCTTTCCTCTGGTGGCACACTCCTGATTGCCTAACCAGGGGACTGTCTATATGCGGGGAAAGCCCTGTAGTGGCTGCAAATCTGCACTACAAATTTACCATGGCTTCTGTTTTCAGATTCCTTGTGGAATTAAGATCAGGTCCTCTACACATTTTTTTGAGATTTTTCTTCTTCTCTGCCTTTCTATATGTTCCACTACATAACCTCTAGGTGGCATTGTGTTATAGTGAAGTTGCGCAACTATGTTATTCTTATTCTTATTTACATTTCTATACAGCCCCATAGCCAAAGCTCTCTGGGCAGTTTATAAAAGATACTAGTATTTCATTCTGCCATTCCCCCATAATATCAGACTTCCCCAAACCACCAGTGAAAATGCTTGGAAAGCATGGAAGAGACTCTGGAGGATGATGACATCATCTAAAGCACCTGCAAACTACAATGAGTGAGGAATCACGAGTGCACAATAAATACCTCATGTAGAAAAGCTCTCATCAGGAAATTACCACAGAGAGATGGACCATGACTACTGAGAATCTCTGGCAGGAAAGCATCACAGCAGGCTGCAGGCTGCGTTGACCTGTGCAACCCAATGTACAATATTGGTATAAGGTTGACCATTCTAGAACATACTTTTTCTAAGAGTGGGAGAAATTCTTTTGAAAACATGGTCTTAGTTTAAACCCAAGGATTTTCTCTTACCTGGGTTACAGCTCAAGCTGCTAAATCGTCATGTTGAACTCAAGGGGCTCATCAGAGCAACAATTAAACACAACAGAGTAATCCTCCACAAAGTAATACATCTCACCATAATGGACTCCAAGTACATGATGTGTGTGTGTGTGTGTGTGTGTGTGTGTATACATACCACGTCATGAACAGTATAAACGCCACACTATATCTGATGTTAATTGCATTTGGGCAATAAATGTGTGCCTTTTGAAAAATGTAAACTGCCATTGGGGAAGCCTGAGCAGCATTGAGACCACTGAGAGTGGGGAGGGAAATTTTAATACCCCCTGCTTTGGTTCTTACAAAAATCCTCCACCCCCCCTTGAGCTGCTAATTGCACTGGGAGGGAAAGCCTCCATTTGTGCTATTTACATTGTAAGATTGGTTGAGGTGGCATGTGCTGCCGTTTCCAAATGCCACGACCACGCAGGAAGAAGAGCCCTGTAGAATTAGACCAAGGGTCCATCAGGTCCAGCATTCTGTTCACACAGTGACTGATAAGCTGTGAACTGGAAACACACAAGCAGGACATGAGTGCAATAGCTTGTGCAGCAGTTGTGGATGAGGCTGTGTACATGCATTGACCATCAGGTAAAAAGTAGGGGCAGTCCTGTTCTTCCAAGGCAGGTGCTGCAATACTCAATCAGAGGCTTCTAACTGGTTGTGCACATGGTTGACATCTGATCGCCTCTGTGGGTTGGGCTCCTGGCTTTTCTGATTCGCCTGGTCCCTCACCTTCATCAGTATCCAAATTGCCTCTGGAGGTCTGAGTCATGATATTGCCTAGAGCTCCATTATGGAAACGAACTCCAGAGACAGACATCTTTCTGTATTGATTTATTTACTTATAAAATCAGTTGAATTCTGCTGTCAAAGAAGCTCACAATAAAACAGAAAACATACACACACACAAATCCAATTTAAATATAATAAACAGCAGACTAAAACGTACTGAAACAATCAGCAAGAAGGAGCCTCAAAAAAATTCCAAACCAAATCAAAAGTTAGGCAAAATAAAAAGTCTTAGGAGATTGTCTAAAGCTTAAAAGTAAGGGTGGGGAATGTGTGGCGCTCCATATATTGCTGGACTGCAACTCCCATCAGCCATAGCCAGCATAGCCAAAGGTGGGGAATGATGGGATTTCCAGCCCAACATTTGGAGGGCTACACATGCTCCATCCCAGGCTTAAAAGAGAAGGAGTCTATCAGATCTCTCTAGGGAACCCCACAGGGTGTATGGACAAAGAGGCAAGCATCTGATGTTGAATGCAGAGATGGGCACTGGGTAGGTATGGGAAGGCAGGTCCTCCATGTATCCTGGTCCCAAACTGTTTAGGGCTTGTGCTATCCCCCTTCTGAATGATTATTCCACACTCTTTCCTTATTGCTTTAAGATTGTTCTTATCAGTCTTATTATGCTCACCTCCTCAAGAACTTGACTCATTTATCAATTTTCCTTAATTTCTTAGGGAAACGTTCCCTAGACATTTGAACATAATGGTCTGGCCTCCACAAATATGTATGTTTATATAACCATGGCCTGCCTGTTTGGCCTTAGTTAAACTGCTTTCAGGAGGATGGATGTCTAAACAGAATGTTGCATAGATACATGTTTGTGTTTTGATTACTGTTAAACATCTGCTTTCTTCATTTGCAGAAATGCCATGAGTGAAAGGTCTTGATGTTACAAATATTTACCATATGCTTAATGTTTTTCCTTTGAGCGTCTCTATGCATAAACCAAACCCAATCGGTGATCCTGATTAATTCAGAGTTTACTGCAACTTTGGACTTCCAATATGGTGATGCCTTCCATTTTAAACCTGCTTGCCTGGAACCATGAATATAAAAATATTCACTTGAAGACAAATCTTCAAGTAAGCTGCTTAGAATGGGAAATGATAGAGGGTGACTGAAATAATAATAATAAAAAACATGGATTCGCTGCAGTTCTGTAAATCTTAAGTGCACCGGAAAATAAAGCTCTTATTAGATTCCTTTGAGTTGTCAAGTGTCGGAATAACATACAATTGCTTATTGCTTAAAGAAGGGACATCTAGAATCTAAGAACACTGTTTGGATCATGTATATAGATTGTTTCAGCCAGAGGTTCTCACGTCTTAGGTCCTGATGGCACATTTGGCATTTTTAAAAAGTGTCATGGGTGCAACTACAAAATGTTTGCTGTGGGAGGAATGGCTAATGACGAAATGGCTGTCATGAGGGTGTGTCTGTAACAGAATTTGGGAGCATCCCTGCTCACAACCTCATTGTCAGATGGGCATTTCTTCATGCGATCATCATGGTTTGATCATTGCACTATGCCCTGCTTTGTGTGGGTGGTGCAGAATTGACGTCAGTGCTGTCGAGGATCTGTTGGGAGTGTCTCCTCCTGTGCCTCTGCCCCTCCGCCTTTTCAATCCTGCTCCACTCTGTATTTCAGGATGGGCAGTGGGGAGGGGAATGGTGGTTTCAATGGACGTGAGAACATCAACCCAGTTCTATTTAATCTCTCCCAGTGTATACTTAAATGAGAAAAGTGTTACTGTTGCTTTTACAGGGACAATACTGATTTGCACATGGGGTTGGGGAAGGCAGACCTCTGAAGATGCAGACTTTTGAACTTGCGAAGAATCAGCACTTAACAATGGGATGGGGGCTGCTCTGCACATGCTGCCCAGAAAACTTTTAGCCCTTTCTATTCAATCCTCATGCACACACACAGGAGAGAAGTGTAACCCTCTTCCACTCAATCCCCTCTCCCAGTGCATGCACAAACTAGAAAAGTCTTACTGTTGCTTTTACAGGGACAATACTGACTTTCATGGGGGGAGGTGAGCGTGGATCTCCAAAGACGCAGACTTCTGAATTTGTGTGGAAGTGTTTCATTTCACACCGAGAGAGGGGAGGGGCTATGCCAGGGGGGGTAGACAACCAATAGCGTCTTGGCAGGCTCCACCCACCCTTTCAAATGGCATATAGCGTTAAGCATAAAAAGAAAGACCGGCTGTATAAAGACCCTTTTTAAATCCTGAAAAGAATCCAGAACACCCGTCTGAAGATGCCCAGAGAGGGGGCTGGGGTGGAAAGAGAGAATGCACAGATTTTCTCCCACGCAAATGAATAGAGAGATTTCTCCATTTACTTGAATAATGGAGAGAAAAGCTGCCCAGCCAAAAAATGGTAAAAGGGAGGGGGGAAGCCTAGTCCCCCAGGATACACCCTGTTGCCTGAAGTGTCCTTGGTAGGAAGGTGGGCTTTCCCCACTCCAGCTCTTTTTTGGCAGCTTCCCACCCATTCAAATGAATGGAGAAATCACCCCATTTACTGGAACAGAGAAAATAAAATAACCAGGAGGAAGCAGGAGCCAAGCGAGCACCTCTGCATGGCCTCACGAGTGTAGTGGCACCCCTAGGTACCATACTGGGGATCCCAGGCCAAGGAAGTTTAAATCTTCACTTCTGATTACCTTAGACTGAAATGATGCCTGTTTAGAATGATATTTGCCATAATATATTATGAAATTCTTGATTGTCCAAGACTGATTGTTCTTGTCTCCAGTTTAATAAGGGAGCAATTATTTGGTCTGTTAAGTAGCAGGAGTTTTGCATTCCCCTCTTTGTTACTTTTTTTTTTTTTTAAGTCACTGCTCTTCTGAAGTTTTAAAACGATTAAGATCATGCTGCTTTGTTAAACAGAAAAAACAAAAACAAAACACCGTTGTGCTGAACTGGATTTGACTTGATCTGAGTACATTCATTAATAGAAGTTTTAGTTACAATTGAGATTAAAGTGTGGGCAGGCAAGCAACTAAACAGACTTCCATATGTGGAATGATGCACACAAAGCAATTTTGTGGGAAATTAATTGTACTGAACTTGGGAACAGGTTTCACTGAAGTGGACCTTGTTAAACACTAACCTTATGTTCAGAGTTATAATCATGGGTGGGATTTATGAATCTTGTATTTTAAAATGTCTGCTTAACATTAACCACCCAGGAGCATCAATTTTGGAAATGCATCTTGTGCATTATAGCCAGGAAATTTGTTTTCTACTGAGCCAACACCTTAGCAATTAAGAAAAGCAACAGTGAGCATAGCAGTTTCACATAGCACCTCAGGCATGGCTATCATGAAGTGTTTTGACAGTGGAAAAAAGTTTCCTTGAGGAAAGTAAAATTAATAATAAACTCTTGCTACTAAGGCAACAGCTTTTCAACAAGATCTTCTACACATATTTTTAGAACTGGTTTATTTTATTTATTTAACTGAAAATTTATAATCCAGTTTTCAAGTTAAATAAATTATCTAACTGGAAAGCAGTCACAAAAAAGCTTTACAAATACAGTTTATATAATTTACAATTTAGAATAATAAAACAGTACCAAAACCTGACAATAAGAGCTTTTCTACATGAGACATTTATTGTGCACTCATAATTTCCTGCTTGTGATTATTTATGGGTCCTTTAGATGACATTGTGATCCTCCAGTTGTGCTTCTTTTTTTAAACAGCACTTTCAGCAAGTTTTTTTTAAAGCAGAGAAAATGTGGTATTATTTGTGAAAGCAAAAGACACCCTTTTCTACTAGAATACTGTGCTATTCCATTATACCACAGTGCCATCTAGAGGTTATGTAGTGGAAAAGCAGGAAAGTTAACACCTCCTATAGTGCTTGCATCTCAATTCTGCAATGAAACTGAAAGTAAATACAGGGGATTAATAGCCTCCTGTATGAAAGCTCTAACACTCAGCAATTGATGTCAACCAACAATTTGATATTATATATTAATAAGATATATAATATCAAACTTCCCAGCACATTTAACATTTAACCCTGCTTGGAAAGACTTGACAGTGCACCTAAACAGGCCAAGTACCTTGGTCTGGTGATGGATTGGTGGATCCCAGATGATGGAGATTTCCAGAAATGTAGGACTTCCATACTAGCCATTGAAGTTAATCTTACTATAATAGATATGTAGATACGGAAACAACTGCAGATTGCCAATGAATCAATAAAGAGGGAGGTATTCTGGGCATAGGCTATGAAAGGCTTTCAGGACATTGAATTTGGCCCAGGAATAAATTAGTAGACAATGAAATTCTTGCGGTATTGATGTTATGTGCTCCTAACAGCTAACACTTGGAATTAAGCTGGTTGCCACATTTTGGACCAACTGAAGTTTCCAAGCTATATTCAGGGAACAGACCCATGTAAAGCACATCAAAATAGCCCAGTCAAGTGCTTAGATGAGTTTCAGTTGGTACAGCTCGATGACATGGACAAGGTACTTGGACAAGTTCGTGCAGCCACCTCTGTATTGGATCCTTGTTCCTCTTGGCTTTAAAAAAGCTAGCAGGGATGGAACAAGCAGCTGGGCCAGGGAAGTGATTAATGCCTCTCTACAAGAGGGAGTGGTCCCAGATCATCTGAAAGAAGCAGTAGTGAGACCACTCCTGAAGAAAGCTTCCCTGGACCCAGAAAATCTTAACAACTTTAGGCCGGTGGCAAACGTTCCATTCCTGGGCAAGACCCTTGAGCGGGTGGTTGCTGGCCAGCTCCGGACACTCTTGGATGAGACTGATTATCTGGATCCATTTCAGTTGGGTTTCAGGCCTGGCTTTGGCACGGAAACAGCCTTGGTCGCCCTGTATGATGGCCCAAGTTGGGAGAGGGACAGGGGAGTGTGACTCTGTTGATTCTCCTTGACCTCTCAGCAGCTTTCGATACCATCGACCATGGTATCCTTCTGCCACGACTGGCTGAGTTGGGAGTGGGAGGCACTGCATTGCAGTGGTTCTGCTCCTACTTGACAGGTCGGCTCCAGAAGGTGGTGCTTGGGGGACACTGCTCGGCCCTGTGGATTCTCCAGTATGGGGTTCCGCAGCGGTCAGTCTTGTCCCCCATGCTGTTCAACATCTACATGAAACCGTTTGGTGCGGTCATCCGGAGTTTTGGAGTGCGATGTCATCAGTATGCTGATGACACACAACTTTACTTCTCCTTTTCATCTTCATCAGGTGAGTCTGTGGATGTGTTGAACTGGTGCTTAGCTGTGACAATGGACTGGATGAGAGCTAATAAACTGAAACTCAATCCAGACAAGACTGAGATGCTGTTAGTAGGGGGTTCCTCTGACCGGATCGAGGGTGTTCAACCTGTTCTGGATGGGGTTGCACTCCCCCTGAAGGAGCAGGTTTGTAGCGTGGGGGTTCACCTAGAACCATCTCTGTCACTTGAGGCTCAGGTGGCCTCAGTAGCATGGAGTGCCTTCTACCAACTTCGGCTGGCGGCCCAGCTACGCCCCTATCTGGACAGGGATAAACTGGCTTCAGTTGTCTATGCTCTGGTAACCTCCAAGTTAGATTACTGCAATGCACTCTATGTGGGGCTGCCTTTGAAGACGTTTCAGAAGCTGCAGTTTGTGCAGAATGCAGCGGCCAGATTGGTAACAGGGACCAGAAGGTTCGAACATATAAGACCGATTCTGGCCAGCTTGCATTGGCTGCCTGTATGTTTCCGAGCCCGATTCAAGGTGCTGGTTTTAACCTATAAAGCCTTACACGGTTTGGGACCACAATACCTGATGGAAAGCCTTTCCCGACATGAACCTACCCATACACTACGCTCAACATCAAAGGTCCTCCTCCGGGTACCGACTCTGAGGGAAGCTTGGAGGACGGCAACAAGGGAGAGGGCCTCTCTGTGGTGGCCCCACAATTATGGAATGATCTCCCCAATGAGGCCCGCCTGGCGCCAACACTGTTATCTTTTCAGCACCAGGTCAAAACTTTTCTTTTCTCCCAGGCATTTTAACAGCTCAAGTTGAGGTTTTGATTGACAGTGTGGCCAGGCTTAACAGTTTAAAATGTTTTAAATGCCAGTTGTTTTATGTTTATGCTTTTAAATTTTGTATATTGTCTTTTTAGTGTTCAATCTTTTAATTTTTGTAAACTGCTCAGAGAGCTTCGACTATGGGGCGGTATATAAATGTAAATAATAATAATAATAATAATAATAATAATAGCAGGCCTGCACAACACTGGCAAGGTCTCACTTGTCCAAGAAGAGATGTAGCTGAGGTATCAGCTAAAGCTGACAGAGCAAGCTCCTGGCCATAATCCCCACCTGAGAATCCTGGAAATCTAGATTCATGAGCACTATTAAGTGTGAATCTACTATTTTAAGGGGAGTGTGACCTCATCTGGTGCATCTAATTCCCCAGTTCTAGGACCACCCACCATAAACAACTCTATTAATTCATTCTCTGTCCCATTACGAACCACAAATATTCAATCAAGGATGAAAGTAATAGACCTGGTTCAGAGAGAAAGGGTTACTTAGAAGTACATGATTTGTTTTCATTAGGGTCGCCCGGGGTTTCCCGGTCCTAACCGGGAAACCTAGGCCAATCCGGGCCAACCAGGGGGCGGCGGGGGAAAACCGGGGTGGCGGGGGGTCACGCGACGGTGGCAGCGAGCGGCGACAGACGCAGCAGTGGGGGCGGCGGAGGAGCCTGGGAAGCGGCTGCCCCAGTAGGTAAGTGCCCCCCCTCGTGCCTCGCGCTCCTTACCTGCAGGGGCGTCCGCTTCCCTCCGCAGCGTGAGGCGCGAGGAGGGGCACTTACCTGCTGGGGCGGCCGCTTCCCAGGCTCCTCCGCCGCCACCACCGCCGGGTCCACCGCCGCCGGGTCCTCCACCACCACCAGGTCCTTCGCCGATGCTGCCGGGCTCATGAGGCCAGAGGCCGCGCGGAAGAGACGGGAGAGGGACGGATCCGGAAGTGATGTAATCGGCCCTCTTCAGTCTCTTCCACGCGGCCTCTGGCCTCCTTGGGGCTCATCGCAACGAACCCCAAGGAGGCCAGAGGCCGCGCGGAAGAGGCGGGAGAGGGCCGATTACAACACTTCCGGATCCGGCCCCGCGCGGAAGAGACGGAAGAGGGCCGGATCCGGAAGTGATGTAATCGGCCCTCTCCCACCTCTTCCGCGCGGCCTCTGGCCTTACGAGCCCGGCAGCGGCGGTGAAGGACCTGGCGGTGGTGGAGGAAGACCCGGCGGCAGCGGAGGACCTGGCGCGGGCGGCGGAGGAAGAGAACCCGGTAGGTCCAGGCTGGTGTTTTGGGGGGGGTGGCTTGGTGGGGGGGGTTGTTTGGGGGGGGTGGCGGGGGGGGGGGGGACCGGGATTTTGGTTTCCAAAATTTGGTCACCCTAGTTTTCATGTAATCTGAGAATGGTGATGTCTCCCTCCCCACCACCTTTAAAGGAAGTACATGATGAATGTATTTTTGTGTTGATTGGGAAAAACAACGTAACACTCTGCTTGATGATAATCCATACAGTCAAGAGTCTTGATAAAGCTGTTTACAACTATTAATACATAATCTTGCTTCTGTAGCAAATTTTCAATGTCAAATAAAATATATTGCCCTAGTCGCAGTAAAGGCAAATTGCCATCAGGTAGGGCATGAGGATTGCAAGATATATAAGATTAAAGTCCAGCATATAAGAAGAATTGTCTTATGGGAATGTTCATAAGAATATTCACCCACTGGTTTTGTTCTTACTGTGGTGGAAAGCCAATTCATATGACTGTTTTGCTGCTCCCTATCCCTCAGTGAGCGCAGCTCACCAACAGGACTGTGTTGATCAGAGTACCAAAAATGTTAATAAAATGTCTGTCTGTAGGTGCAAAGTTCACTGCTGTGGGAAGAGAACAGCAGATTCTCAGAACCTAAGGGCTAAGGCTCAAAAACCTAAAAAAGGGGAAATTGATAGTCATAAATACCAGCAGAGGGCAACTAGGTGGTTGACTTATTACCATCAAGTAGACCAAAAGGCCATATAATTCAAACACAGGCAGACCATTCCCCCCCCCCCCCCTTTACAATGGATTGTACTTTTTGGTTTCAGTATAAAGAACTGAAATCTATAAAATAAAATAGGTACTTTAAATAAGTTGTATATTGATGCAATATTCTTTCAACTAGCTTTAGATCAGTTTTTAGGGCTGGTTCTGAATAGACATATATTTATACACATGAAGCACAATGTATTCTATTGATGGGCTGCCACCTAATGGCAACAGTTCATATTTTGTTTATTGTACTGATTTAAATTGATCAATGCCAGTTCCTCAATTTGGAGGAAGGGAGGAAGGCAAAGTTCATTTGAAGGCTGGGTATATCTCCTGTGCACTAATTTCAACAGGGACATCCAAGACATACATGGAAATTGTGTAAGCATGATGTACTTTCATCACTTTTAATGGTCTTGAAGGTTACTTTGGAACAGGCTCCAAAAGGAAGAACATTCTACTCCTTTCCAAATTCTCAGTTATTTTCATGTGGCACAGCCATTATACATAGCACTTCGTACTATAAACATTAATAAATATTTATTTCTTAATATTTATTTTAATGTTCACAATTTCATTTACGCCAAGGCTGTCATGTGATTAAAGAAATCTTAATGAATTGTATGAGTTTTAGAGCACAATTCTATACATGTTTACTCAGAAACAAGCCCAATTGAAATTAATAAGGCTTACTCAAAGATAGTGTAGGATTATATCCTAAATTGATTAGTAAATTGATTAAGGATGGAATCCTATGCATGTTAACACAGAAAAATGTCCTACAACTCTCAGCTTGGAGCCCAACAATTGGCTGGGGCATGCTGGGAGTAGGACATGCATAGGATTGCTATGGTCTTGGGAGGGAAATTCACTATATTCTTTGGTCCCTGGGTTGCTATGCCTATTTGCATATGTTAAAAATTACAGTTCAAGCAAGAAGCTTTTTTTAAAAAAATAGACGATGCATGAGTCATAGCAGGCATCATCTTAGAAGAGACATTCCTTCTGTGTGTGAAAGAAGAGGGAATACCTTGTTTGAGGTAGTGATTCATTTTTGCAAAAACTACTTGTATTAATAATATATAATTTTAAAAGATTTGCTATTGGATTAATCAGGGGATTTATTTATTTATTTCTAGCACTACAGTGCTGCCTTTCAGAACAAACTGTTTAACAAGTTTTAACTCAGTCCTGTCATACTGCATATTCCACAAAGTAGATTGCAACCATGGAATTTACCATTATTGAAACAGTAACTGCAATGACATAATAACTAATGAATACAGAGATGTAGAACCTTTCCCACTGAGAGCTACATTTCTTCAGAGGTCAGGACACACATACTGGCAGTGGAGGTGGGATCCAAACAAAAAGTCAATTGGATTAAGTGTGGTTGCCCGTAGATTTATATAAAAGCAGTATGATATAGGTAGTTTTATTCTCAATTCCTTTCCTAATTATGCCTAACATGGAGTTTGTCTTTTTTACAGCAACCGCACATTGAGTCAACATTTTCATCGAGCGGTCCACCACAACCTCAAGATCTCTGTCTTGGTCGATCCCTCAGATCCTAACAAATTATACTTGAAGTTGGGATTTTTTGCCCAAACGTACATCACTTTACACTTGCTTACACTGAATCACACTTGCCATTGCGATGCCAGTTCTCCCAACTTGGAGAGATCCTTTTGGAGCGCCTCATAATCTACTTTTGTTTTAGCCACTCTAAATAATTTAGTGTCATTGGCAAATCTGAGCACTTCACTGCTCATTCCTAATTCCAGATTATTTATGAAAAAGTTGAAAAGCATTGGTCCCAATACAGATCCCTATGGGACCCCACTATTCACATCCCTCTATTGGGAGAATTTACTATTTATTCCTACTCTCTGCTTTCTATTTTTTAACCAGTTACTGGTCCATATAAGAGGACCTCTCCCCTTATACCATAACTGCTCAGGAATCTTTTGTGAGGGATCTGGCATTCCAAAAGGCTTCTTCCCTGTCTACATTTTTACTGACACTCTCAAAGAACTCTGACAGGTTAGTGAGAAAGATTTATCTTTGTGGAAGCCATGTTGATTTTTTTTTAGCAGGACTTGTCCTTCTATATGATTTCTAATTTTATCTTTAGTAATGCTTTCAACCAATTTACCCAGAACAGATGTTAATCTAACCAGCCTATAATTTCCCAGATTTCCCTTAGCTCCCTTTTGAAAAATTGGTGTTACGTTGGCCCTTCTTAGGCTGCAATCACACACTTACCTGGGAGTAAGTCCCACTGAATTCAATGGGGCTTACTTCTAAATAGAGATGTATTAGATTGCACTATACATAACTAAATCTTCACTATTAAATACTGTTATTCCAGACACAAGGCTAGAATCCTTTCCCTAATATGTTAGCTATGTATAGAAAATTTGTTTGTATAAAGTCACCTCTGCAGATCAAATTGCATATCTAGATTTTTGAGATGACAAGTCCCAGCATTCCTGACCATGGGACATACTGACTTGCAATGATGGGAGTTGTAGTCCAACACCTTTGGAGGGCACCAGGTTGGGGAAGGGCTGCTCTAAACAAAAAAAGAGAAGTAGGTGGCCCTAAGTTGTTCGTGATCAGTTTTCCACAACCCCACAGTCACCTCTGCATATCATATTCTCCACCCAGTCCTCATGGTTTATCTGCTTTGGGAGAATGAGAATTTCACTTGCACTTTCTGCCTCCTTAGGGAGGATGTGGCGTTAAGGCTTGTGAGCCTTAACTCCCAATTTCCCTGCTTTTTGGTGCTTGGTTGGAATCTGTAGAGCCTTAACATTGTTTTTGTAAACCTTAGGTTTTTTGTTTAATGAATTTCATGGCTTTGTGTAACGGATGACTGGATATTATACAGTTGACAACCAAGCCGGCACCAGCCAGAATGTTATACCATCTTGACATCCAATATAAAATCAAAGCTAGTGTTATGTGCTGAATTCACTTTTAACATTAATAAATCAACCAAAATGCTTGCATCTCCCTCATTTTTAAAGATAAAGAGATGAAACCTGGCATCATGGTAGCTCTTAAGTAGGGATATAGCTATGCCAAGTATGAAGCAGATCCGTTCATGCCTTGATTTTTAGGAATTTTTTAAAGTTCAAACAGAAATCTCGTTGGGGTCCAGGACCTTGAGCAGTACAAGTTTAAAAAATGAAATTAAAGATAAAGAGATGAAACTTGGCACCATGGTAGCTCTGAAGTAGGGATTTAGCCATGCCAAGTTGGAAGCAGATCCGTTCATCCCTTGATTTTTAGAAATGTTTAAAACTTCAATTTAATTTTTTAAATTAACTAAAATGCTTACAATTCCATCATTTTTAAAGATAAAGGGATGAAACTTGACAGCATGGTAGCTCTTAAGTAGGGATTGAGCCATGCCAAGTTGGAAGCAGATCTGTTTATGCCTTGAGTTTTAGGACTTTTTAAAACTTCAAACCCAATACTCCTCTTTGGGGTCTAGGGCCTTGAGCAGTATATTAAAAAAAAAAAGAAAGTAAAGATGAAGAGATGAAACTTGGCACC
This sequence comes from Anniella stebbinsi, assembly GCA_029215795.1. Classification (NCBI taxonomy): domain Eukaryota; kingdom Metazoa; phylum Chordata; class Lepidosauria; order Squamata; family Anniellidae; genus Anniella; species Anniella stebbinsi. The sequence goes on from JARDYH010000003.1 coordinate 57,916,461, forward strand.
ATGGTACCTCTTAAGTAAGGCTTTAGCCATGCCAAGTTGAAAGCAGATTGGTTCATGCCTTGAATTTTAGAAAATTTTTTGAAGTCAAACTTAAAAAAAAAATATCCTAAAAATCAAGGCACGAATTGATCTGCTTCCAACTTGGCATGGCTCAATTCTAGGGTGACCACTAGGGTGTGGCCTAGTGGCTAAAGTGTTGGACTGGGATCTGGGAGATCTGGGTTCTACTCCCCACTTAACCATGAAAACCCATTGGGTGACTTTGGGCCAGTTGCAGACTCTCAGCCCAACCCATCTCACAGGGTTGCTACTGTGAGGATAAAATGGAGAGGAGGAGGATTATGTATGCTGCCTTGGGTTTCTTGGCGGAAAAAAGGTGGGATATAAATGCAATAATAAATAATAAAAAATTGTCAGGATTTCCCCAGATTTCTCCTGGTTTTTGTTCTATCCTCAGTGTCAGGGGGGATTTTATGCAATAGTCTACAATGACCTGAAATTACACACTTTCCCTTTTAAGGCCACCATTAGCATGGCAGGGGGGAATGACATGCTTTCTGGAGGTGTGTCATTCTCTCCCACTGCTCCAATCAAGGCCTTAAAAGGGAAAAACGTGTCATTCCCAGGCATTATAGAAAAAGGCCTGATTAGAGCGGTGGGGTGGGGTGAGAATGACATACTTTCCCCTCCTCCGCTCCAATTGGGGACTTTAAGGTGGGCCCAGAAAGCCATTTTCCTGCCCCCCCCACTAGGTGTCCTCTTTTTTGGTTTCCCAAATATGGTCACCCTACTCAGTTCTTGCACAGGCTGCATATCCATCCCTAGATATTTACTCAAAAGTAAGACCCATTGAATTTCCTTGGTTCTTGAAAAGCAACACACTTGCTTTTAGATTTGCCAGTCTCAGCATTCTATGTGTGCTATGAATGCCTGCTCTGTCTGTCCCTATAGTTTCCTGCAAGGTCCAGCCAGGGGAAGCCAGTAAATTAAACCCAGGGGTGGAGGGTGGGATTCCCCCAGGTTCATCTGACAGCAGGTGCTATAGAACATGGACCTTCCAGGAGTGTTGAGAGTGGATTTCTGGCAGACCCAGCCAGGCAACTTTATGGCCTGTTAGTCCCTCCATTTGGTAGCCCGCAGAGCACCTGCCTCATAAGGCAAATGGCCACATGAGAACTGTCATTATGGCCTGCTACTTTGTTTGTCTTTAGTAGTCTGTGGTCCAGATCTCTTCAGAAGGGGGAATAGTGTTTTGTGGTTGGGGTCAGTCTAAATTATCTCCAGGGGTCCCTTACTCAGTGCCTCTGATAGCAAAGAGATTGAGGATTTTCCCCAACTCTGTTACTCTTGAAGTTACTAGGCCTGTTGAAAATAGATTTTATAACATAAGCATGAAAACAGTGAATACCCCTTTTAACTTGTTAAACCAATGAAAACATGCCACACAAGAAGTCTTAAGATATGAATGGTTTATAAAGAAAAGTAAATGCAAAAGAACATCAGATGCAGAAGTGAAACCTGAAACATTACTAGTAGTAGTAGTTATAGTAGTAGTGGAAGTAGTATCCTGCCTTTTGCCCAATGCTGGCCTCAGGGCAGCCTTACAAAACTAAACATATACAGCTAAAACCTATAAATAGGAATATACTAGGCTGACCATATGAAAAGGAGGACAGGGCTCATGTAACTTTAACAGTTGTAGAGAAAAGGAGATTTCAGCCAGTGTCATTTGTATGTAATTAGTTCCTGGTGAAATTCCCTCTTCATCGCACCAGTTAAAGTTGCAGGGGCCCTGCCTTCTTTTGTATATGGTCACTCTAGTATAGTGCCTGCAACTTTAACTGGTGTGATGAAGAGGGAATTTCACCAGGGACTAATTGCATACAAATGACACTGGCTGAAATTCCCTTTTCTCTACAACTGTTAAAGTTACATGAGCCCTGTCCTCCTTTTCATATGGTCAGCCTAAATATACAAAAGTTAAAAATATAATTAAATACTTTTCAATATTAAAGCATTTAAAACATTTTAAATACATAACAATTTAAAAGCCAAAGGTATAGACAGAGGTCCAGATGATTTGCCAAAGGCCTGCTGGAACAAAAAAGGGTTTGTCTGCATCCAAAAACACATCAAGGAGGGAGCCAGTGTAGACTGCAAGGATTAGAAAGAAAATCCATGTGTGTACACTATGCAAAATAAACGACAGCTCAACTGTTTCTAAACCTTATTAGAAAAACAGGGTGACTAGGCCGAAACCAGCGTTGTAGGCCCAGAAGCACTTTGAAAGGTTTCAACATTTTACTTAAAACTTAACACCGGCCCAAACTAATTAAATGAAGTGTTTGAAACTTTCAACTTATAGCAGTATGGACCAAACTCTTAGAAAATAGGGAAGGAGCACTGTGTGTGAGTGGGGTGGGGGAAATTAAAAGAAAGGTATAGCTACCTATTCCCAGGAGAGATCTGAAGATCAAGTTACCATGGATCCAGAGGAAACACACCCTGCTTCACCAGAGAGCAAAAGAGCAAACTGGCCTTATGAAGATAGCCCAAAATACTCTCAGAGCCAAAGGAATGCATGTTCCAGAAGAGAAAAGAGAAACTCTTCTTCTTCTTCTTCACTCAAAAGGTCTGTGCTAGAGGCAGTGGCCATTTCACTCACCCACCCCACATTCTAAGGCAGGAGGGAGGGGGGAGAGTGTGTCGTGTTATGAGAGAAGATGGCCGCCTCATTGACTTGAATGAGAGGTTAAAATAGTCCTTAAAAGTCAACCGAAGGGAATTTTTAAAAAACGAAAAGCTTTCCATCAACTACCGTCAAGGAGGAAGAAGACTCCACCACTGGATTTATTAATAAGGCTCTAGAAATTATGCAAATTGTGAGCACAAAAAGTAGCAACCTGGAAGTAAATTTTACAAAAGCAGGGAGACAGGTGTGTATTCCTTTTCTAACTTAAACTGCTCTCCTTCCCTCAATCTTTCACCAATCTTCTTGAAATTTTCAGGTAATGTAAAACAAACATTTCTTTCTGGCACCTGTAAATTTCAGAAAGGTTGATGAAACATTTTCAATTTTATGGCTCTTAGAATGACCCCCCCCCAATTATCACTTTAACATGGCGGAATGTGTTTTTTACTGACTGCCCTTAACGATGGAGGCACGGCTGTGCCTCCATTAATTTAATGAATGGCAAGTAGCGGTTGTTTTGCTGCATCCCAGAAGAAAACATTAGCACAATAAATTGTACATCATTTTTGCTCTGTTTCTCCCCTTAAGTAATTTGAAATGGAGCCAGCCAGCAGCTTTCTATTGAGAAATGCTGTACTCTAAATTTGACTGGTGCATTATTGAATAACAGTAAACTATTATAATTCCTAAAAGAAAGTGTTGAAGTAAAACATGGTTATCCTTCATATTTCTTAAGTAGTTCAAGCTGTTTCTGTTTGTGGTTTTTTTAAATTCAGTAGCTGATTGACTGAACAGAGATTACCAATAGAAAAATGTTCCATAGAAAAGAGATGCGCTTAGGTCTGCTGTTTCTAGGAAGTGGCAGAAGTTACACGATTGAAACAGAAGAACAGATGAAAAAGGTGAGAGAATCCACAAAGGTGAAATATGTAATGTATTCCTTTTGACCAACAATCTATTCCTAGTAGGTTTACAGCCATATGCTCACTTACTTAGGAGCAAATCCTATTAATTCAGTGGAACTAGCTTTGGAGTAAACATGCAGAATTCAGGCTGCAAGTATTCTTAGAACTGCAGCTGAAGGTCACAATCCTATGCAGACCCACCTGGGAGTAGGCCCCATTGGGCCTATTCAGATAACGCTAAGCCATGGCTAGGCCACTAACCCTTTTGCAGCAAATTGTTAGCAAGCATGTTTAAATTGTGGTTATGTAGCCACCATGGTAAGGAATAGTTCACACATCATGCTAAGTCATGGTTCACATGACACGCTAAGCCATGTTTAACTCAAAATGTTTAACCACCATTGTTTAGTGTGTCATCTGAACAAGGTCATTGAGAAAATCAGTGTTCTTGGTGGATCTGCTTGACGAGGCCTGGGGAGATACAGGGAAGCATATAATTGTGCTGTTGTGCTAGTGGAAACCAATGTTTGTGCAACATCAATAGTGCTCATGGTAGCGCACCACTGGATCCTTCCCCCAGGTTTATTCCATGGCCAACCATAGATCTTACTGAGAAATCTTGGGTCAGTCACCAACTCTCAATCTAACCTACTTCAGAAGGTTGTTCTAAGGATAAAGTGTTCATCTCCATGAGCTCTTTTGAGGCAGGGTGGGATAAAAATAATAAACATTTAATTCTGTGGGGCTTACTTTCACATAAACATGCATAGGATTGTGCTGCAAGTGTTGCTTAGAACCTTTATATATTATTTCCTGTGTCCCACAAGACTTAGTGATACAGCTTCAAACACTGTAGGAAGTGAGGAAGGGCATACATAGGCTGGCATACATAGCCCCCCTCCTTATAACAACCCCGTGAGGCAGGCTGGACTGCGGGACTATGACTAGCCCAAGGTCACCCTGTGAGCTTTGCGTCTGAGTAGGAATTTGATTTGAACCTGGGTGCACATATAGTTCCCCCCACCAACTCCAGCCGTTACAACTCCCTCCCCTCGCCGTAATTACAGTGGAGGATTAAAATAATCCCTGCACGGAAAAAAGAAAGAAGAATCCTTCTTCCTCCCTCTCTGTTTCTCCCGCCCGCAGGTCGAGATATACGGCCTCTAATCGCAGGCGGCCAACTGTACACAGCCGAGCGCCTGCTTGCTCCCAGGTAGCTTTAGCAGCCGCGAAGGGAAGTTGGGGGAACAAGGGGAAGAATTCACACGCCTCACGCCGCCTCCCCCGCCCCAGTTTAGTTTGAGGGGAAAAGCCGAAGGGCCAGAGCAAGATGAAGGCAAGCGAGCCAGCAGGCTCTGATTGGGTGGCTCCTCGCGCAGGCGTTTGAAGCACCGAAGCCAGAAAGCCAGGCCCGGCGTTGCGCGCGCGGGGAGGTGGGGGGGGGGGTATTTTTGTCAAGGAAACGGAGAGTGTTTACAGCTCTTGCGTCCTCCTTATTACTCCATAACCGTCCAGGAGAACCTTGCTGCCCGGGTCCTGTTCCAGCCAGGCGGGGAGTCATGCCCGTGCGCTGGAAGGTGAGATGGAATCGCCGCCGCCGTTTGCCCCTCAGCCAGAGATTTCTCCCCTCAGAGACTCCTAGCTAGAACAAGCGCTCGGTGTCCATTCTCTCTTCCTCTCCCCCCCCCCCTACCCCCCGGTACTTGGTAGCGTCTGTTGTGGTTCCAGCAGTTTCACGGGAAGAGCCCATTGTAGCCGCCTCAGGGTCCCATTCCACCGCGGGTTTTGCTGTTGGCTGTCACTCAAACCTTGCGCCCAAGCCAAGCCTGGGGTTAGAGGATGAGGGGCGCTAGGTCAGCCCCATAGACAGTGTGGTGGCAGTGAGTTAGTCCCAGTGTGTTCATTTGGGGCTCTGAATTAGTATGTGGGCACCAGTTGGGATGAGCTGGCACGGGAAATTGGGACAGATGGTAAGTGTTGGGACTGGCGCTTCTTTCACAGCCAGGGCTCCAGTGTAGCTATGTGCCAGGCAGAATTTCATCAGGCAGTGCTCTGTCTGGAACGGAGATGGATGAATTAATAGTGAAAGTTCCACCCGTTGAACATGTGTCTGTAATGCAGCATTTTAAAGCGTTCAAGCCCGCCCGGGGGGGGGGAGGAGCAATGCTAGATGAGAAAGATCCCACAGGTGGGCAACTTGTAGTCCTCCATATGTTTTAGCCTTCAACTCCCATTAGCTCTAGGAAGTGTAGGCAATGGTGAGGGACGATGGGAGTTGTAGGCCAAAACATCTGGAGAGCAACAAGTTGCAGTAGATTTTAGTAACCATTCAGAATGGAAGATGGAAATTTCTGCTTCTTGGGTTGCAATCCACTTGAAAATTCTTCTGAGCAAGCCTCACTAAAATAAGCTATGTAAGAACAAGTTAGAGAACTTACTTCCCTGTGGATTGTGCTTCAGTGGTTGTGTGTGTGTAGAGGGGTGAGGTGGTGGATTGTGGGTGTTGGCATTTGGATTGTTTCTTTTTTCCCTCAGACATCAAAATGTCTTGGGTTGGGAGAGGTGGTAGGATTGCTGATGTTGAGCTCTACTTCATGGGTGAAATTTGCTGGAATGAAGGTGGCAGTTCAGAATGCAACAGTTATGAGAGATACACAGTAAAGGAATATTAGGGTATATACTCCATACTGCAGTGGCTCAGACAAGTGATGACATGAGTTACTAAATCAAGAAGGTGTGAAATAATGTGGAAACAGGATATCCTTTAGGAAGGAGTAGAAAAAAACAAACGCTCAGACAAATGAAGTATATCTGTATTGCTATTGTATCTTGAAGACCACTTCCTACACTGTTAAAATCCTACATAGGAGACATTTGCCATGTTATATAAGAATTAGTGGGACGCCTGCATGTACATTATCATGTTTGATTATTTTATGCATGAGTTTTTTATTCCTGCTGGTAATGGTCAATTGAAGCTTCTCAGTGCATGTGCCTTACATGTGTAAGATAATCAGACATGACCACCAATGTGCAGGTTTCATTGTTCCTACCTGGAAGTATCTTCCTTGTATGAATGTCAGAATATGTAAAGTAATCCTTATCCTCTCAAAAATTAAGGAGATGACAAAACAGTGGAGGCGAACTGAGCATGCTGATTGGCCTCCAGGAACAATGGCCCCCTCCACAAGGATGCGCTTTTGCGCCCGGTTCCGCGATGATGCGCATTATCGCGGAGGCGCTTTTACTCCTAATCCCTCTGCACCGGAGGCGGCGAGAGGCGGCGAAGCGCATTAATTCATGTCCAAAAAGCGCTTTACAAGCAGTTAATGCGCGTAATCGCTTGTTCACACCGCGAAAATGCGCTTTAACGGCCGGAGCAAAATAAAAGTCGCTATTTAACGCGCGTTCGAAAATGCGCATTATCGGGGAGATAACGCGCCTGTACGCCCGTTTTGCGCTCCGTGCTTGTGGAGGTAAATTTTTTAATGAGCCTTCAAGGCTCATTAAACGTCTCGTGTGGAGGAGGCCAGAGGCAGCAGTCAGCTGAAGAGTGACTTTTTTGGGTAGATGCTAATATCCAAAAAGGACTTAGGAATGGATTTTTACAGGAATCTCAAGAGAATCCAATTTTATTTCCAAGAGAAAAATGCCTTATTACAACATACTGATTTTAAAGTCCTTTGAACTTTGTGGACAATGATTTGGAGAAAGTTGCAAGAAGTCACTACTCCAAATTCCCCTGCATGAAAATCAAATATTTGAAAGAAAATGAGATGAGGGTAAAGGAGGGAATTGGGCTACTATTCAGATCCCAAACAGCTTACAGTATTCTGAAGGGAGGCACACTCCTGTTAGGGTCTGTGAATAGACAACATTTTGATTTGCAACCCCTTTATTAGATATAAAACCTGTTCCTAATTTTCTAACCTATCTTCTGCTCCGTTGGTGTTAAGTGATTCCATTCGTTTGCTTTCTTCGATGTAAGTCAGAGGTTGCCAATGAGATATATTGTTTGGGATCTGAATACTAGCCCAATTCCCTCTTTTTCCCTCATTCCATTTTCTTTCTAATATTAAATTTGTATGCATGGGAGTAACGTAAAGCATTGCTCTTTGAGGCTACCCCGCTGACACAGGGTAAACCAGTTCTCATTAAAGAGATTCCATTAGCGAATATAGTTGGGGTGTGTGTGTGTGTGCGTGCGTGTAGACACAGCACTCAGAGGAGTCCTTGCAGTAAACAATTTTCAACACATATCTTGCCTACCAAAATGAAATGCTGTTAGGTAGTATAAATAATAAAAAAGTTAACGGGACACTACAGATATGATGCATGTGGATATATTCCCCTTCAAAGCAAACAGCAGCTGCAGGGAGGGAAATTTACTCTGGGAAAACATTATGTGTAGAGAAAGTTTGTCATCCTCTGCACCATTTCTCAGATTAGACCAGCAGCCCCCCTTATTCCTACAATTGCATTTAGTTCCCCCCACCCCTGTTTCTTCTTTTTTTAATCCAAAGATCAGTCATGGATCTTCTGGTATAACATTTATTGTGACCCTTGTAGTATCCATCAAACAAATTATCTTTTAAACAATTCATCTTCCCTTTACTTAAAAAATTCAGGATGGTATATAACAATAGCGGTTTTACTCCCCCCCCCCACTTTTTCTTAAGAGTGTGTTAAGGAACTGCCTTGCAATCTGAAAGAAGGGTTTTACCATCTCAGAGTTGTTGTGAAGATAAGTCCTATGACATCAATCACTGTTGCACATTTTGTCTTGCTGTAGGGATTGAGTGAGTACAAGAGGAACTTCAAATGGAGAAAATCAGATCAATCTAAGCTTTGTATCCCTACACGTGAGCAAACATGCCAATGGGCTGGACTTCGATCAGATGAACTTGGTAAGCCAAGCTAAGTCTTGTGTCATTCTCTGACTCTGCAGTGCTTTAGAAAAAATAATTATGTGTATTAATTATACAGAGTTTAGTAATAAGTGGTAAACACAATTTGTTTTATTTTCATAAACTTGATGCATGTTTTACACAGCAATAAATTTATGATCTATACTTAGTTACTGGTTACCTCAATAATAAACAAAAACTTTCAGGAATTATGAAGAAAATGCAGTCGCATGATAAAGTTCCGTGATGAAAGGAAAATGTATATGGGCGTTGTCAAGGATAAAAATCCACTTTGGTTGTAAGGCAACTCTGTTTTATTGAGCGTAAGGCAGCTGTATGGAGAGAGTCCTACAGGCAAAGAACTTCTCAACTGGCAGCGTGAAAAGTAGGTAGTATTTTATCAATTAGCAGTTGGCAACATTCTAAAGCAAAACAAAGATAGATCAAAGAAAACTTCTTCATTATACCTTATCAACCGGTGGCCCATAAATCTTCTAGCAATGTCAAATTAACCTCGATGGTCAGTCCTCCTTATCAAGCTAGCTTATTTGTCTCATACTATATCAAAAAGGTCTTGACAGAAATTCCAATTAAGCATTTCCTTCCAATTAAGCAGTTTCAGCATTACAGCACATTCAGGCACATACATCATTCCAATCCCATCATGCAGTTCACTTGCAAGAACTAAACTACATCAGAGGCCTACATACAGAGCAGGTATATCAAAGCTTTTGGCTTTGCTTTCTTAGCATGAAAGAGGATATCGTGATGGAAATGGAAGGATCAGAAGAACTGAGAGAGATAGAACCTGAGAGGGAGAGCTATACTATGGTCCCTATTACGACCTCAGGAGGGGAAAATCTAAAAGGAGATTTTCCCCGTTACTTGCAGCCTCCAAGGAAAGCTCCGTGTTGGCTCCTCGACTTCAAAGAGGGTCAGAGAGGGAGAAAAGCAAGCAGAACAGTGCTGGTCAGAGGGGAGGAGAAAGGAGAGATGTGAATCCACTTGATCCTCTTGCCTCTCATTTACCACCCACTGGGAGGTAAAGAAGCTAGATGGGCTTAGAGGCCCACCTAACTTAAATTGCATTGTAAAAGCCTCCATCAGTCCACCAACCCTGCTGACAGGGCACTGGATGGGCAGAGAGCTCTGAGGAGGCAATCATTTAGGATTGTGCTTTTAATTGATTTTCAAATACTAACTTTCAATATGGATCAAATGGTATTTCTGAACAGTTGTAAAGCATGGTCTCTTAGTGCTAAGCCTGATAACTCTTAAGCTACATATTGATTATAAAGATGTGGTTAATTCTACCCAAAAACTAAACTCATGGAGCTCTTTCAGATGGGGGAAAATCACGTTTCCTTACCATCACTCTTGTTTCCTGCTTCTCTTCTGCGATAGGGATGAGAAGAATCACAAGGGGGAGAAAGCAGCGACCACGTGGCCCATTTGGTGTAGTGCAACAACGCCCTCTAGTGGGCGTTTTATAGCGAAACTTCTGCACACGGCAGGAAATAGCAACAAATGTCGCTATAGCTTAAAAGAGTCACCTTTTTTGATTATTTTATTATGAAAAAACGGCAGAAGGAATGGGAGACCAGCTGAAGATGTGCAAAAGAAACATGTCATTGTCAAAATGAGCTGTGAAGATCCTTGAGTGGCCAATCGCTAGTGTGCGATGAAACACTTGTCTGAAGAAGCTCTTGGTCTGCGTATTTAATGATCACTCCATATTAGATGTGCTGTTGCTTATGCTGTGTGTCTGATTACATTGTGTGTATGTATAGGGTACTGTAAGGCTAAAATCCTATGCACATGTATTTTGGAATAAGGGTGTGATCCTATGTATGTTTAGACAGAAAAAAGTCCACAACTCCCAGCATTCTCCAGCCAGCCATGGAATCTATTGTGCCCAAAGCTCCATTCAAACTAGTGGAACTTAGTTGTAAGTAAACATGCATAGGATTGTTCTGTAAGAGAACATGCTGGGTCAAACACTGTGGTTATTATCACTCTCCATTTTCTTACTTATGTTTGGCAATAGAAAGCAATAGAAAGCTTTTTTTTCCTGTGAGTTTCACCAATAAAAAACAAGATGATATTATTAGGTGTTCATTTGGGTGTTTCCTAAATAAAAAAGGCATTTATTTTATGTAATGTCCATTTTCCCCTTTACTGCTGCACAGAAAAAAGCTGAACGTTTTGAGAAGGAGACCTTTGAAGAATTTCTAGGATGAACAGATTTGATGTTTTATGTCTTACAGGAATCTCCAAAGAACCAAATTTTATTTCTAAGAGAAGAGTGCCTTATTACAACACCCAGGTTTCAAAGTCCTTTGAGTGGAATGGGGATCATGATTCAGAAAAAGCTCCATCATCAGAACTTGAACTTCACCAGCCACTGGAGTTGCACGTAAATGACAGCAAAGATGATATAAATCAGGAAACAATTAAGACTCCTGACGCGCCCAGGCTTCTTGAGAAAATGCATTCCAACTCTGCAGGTTCCAGACCTGAATCAACTGTAGCTCTTGCAGAAAAGAAGAAATCACTACCCAAAACTCCAGTGGATGAAAATAGAATATTAGCATCTACGAAAAAGGATGTAGAAAAAATAGACAACGGGGTAGGGAACTATTACAATTTGTTTTGTTTTGATGATGCAATTAAAAACAAAGACTCAAATAAGAATAGTAGTTGAACTGAACTCCCATGTGTAATATTTTTTTAAATGGCTTTTCATTGAAACTGTTTATAATATAATGCAGTAAGGGATTTAGTTATAGTGGTGTTGAAGACCATGGCACAGATTTGGCCTAGTGTTACAGAGGATTAGGAGTGACAGTAAGGTCTTTCCCTGCCGTTGGCTGAGCTGCTTGGATTCTAATAAGGGGCAAGGCAAGCAAAGTAGCTAGGGGAAGGATGAGGTGAAAGAAGCAGGGAGTAGGAAAAGAGCAGGTAGGGATATCTATAGAAGGAGGATTGCAGTATAGTATACAAAGATGTATACTCAGCATTAGTAAAGAAGGCTAAAGTTTCACATATTGATTTGAAATAAACCCTGTGGTATTTGCAGGCTTATAGTTTCATGATCCTGCTGAGCAAACTATATTTTAAGTCAAACTTCTTTTAAATCAGTGGCAATTTTATATTGATACTAGCAGCAGCAATATTTAGCTGAAAACATAGGTTTCAGAGATGCTTATAGAATGTGATGGTATACCTTACCTTCATCCAAGTAAATATCCATACTAATTTTATACTGCTTATTTAATATTCAAACATTTCTAGATGAAAAAAATGAGATTTTCCTTTGTTCATTGTCAATATCTATCAGCAGCTTAATAAAGTTCTGCAGAGGAAAGCAGGCATGAATATTCCACGATCAAGTAGCTTCCCCAGAAGTTCTGAGTATCAAAGGCAGTTTGTTTGGAAAACCCCTCAAAAACTCTCTCCAGTACTTGCAGCAGACCAGGTAACCGTCAAGGGATCTAAAAGATTATTTCACTTTTTTTGTAAAGGTGATCCCATACATGTTTACTTAAAAAAAAAAACAGCTGAGTTCAGTGGGGCTTTCTCAAGAGTGCATTTTTATAGGAATTAAGCCTTCATAAAATAATTTTGCTATACATACAAGTGCAATCCTGTGCAGGGTTACTTGGAATATTACTTCCTGGTAAGTCTGCATAGGTTTGCAGCATCGATATATTAAACAGTGGTGCACAGAACGTAATGCTAGTAGTATAGCATATGAAAAATCATGTGTTATCGTTCCGTTCAGGTATAAAGTATTTTACTAGGTGAAATCCCAGAGCTATACAGTTACCTTTTGAGGAACATGGCTTGTGTTTATTCAGCTACATCAGTCCCATAACGCCTAATTAAGGGAAGGATCCAGTGGTGCACTCCTCCTAGTGCTATTTAACAGTGTGCAAGCACAAACTCATTCTAGTGCAATGTAACTAGTGCACCAGGGAAAAACAGCAATTTCCTGCTTATATCCAGCATAAGAACATAAAAAGAGCCATGCTGGATCAGACCAAGGTCCAATTAGTCCAGCAGTGCCACTGTTCTTAGTTGCACAAGTTATGCTGTGCAAGCATGATTTATGCTAACACAACATCGTTAATTCAAGTGGCTGGGACATCCTTAGGTACTGCCCTATGACATTTCTGAATAGTGGAGACTTCTTAATTCACAGGAAAGTACTACTATAATCTGGCTATGCAAAGCATTGTTTTCAGCAGAAATTTTAATTTAGCTTTAAAAATCACCAAGCTAACATCTTTTCTGAACCAAAGTTTATTCACAGTGCAAGTCAGTCCATCCCCCCCTTTAAGTCTCCTGTCATTATTCCTGAAACTGAGTATGAAAGGAGTTTCAAACCTTCACCCCCTATGAAAGAATTGAAACATAGATACTGTTTGGAAGAACGTCCTGGATCTGAGCCTGTAGAAATCTCTGGAGAAAAGGTATTACAGATTTATATTTAACTAATTTTTAAAATTTATTTTTTAACTTAATAATTTAGATACATGAGATGTTAAACCTTGCACGGTCACCTCAGATTCTCAGCCTGCTCACTGTGGTTATATTAGGGAACACTGGGAGGCTGTAATTTTTTTAAAGAAAGTATCAGTGTTTTTATATAATGCGCATTGCTTTTATTACTCTTTTTATTGATCTTTTGTGTCTTGTTTATATGCTCTCTCTTTAAAAAACAATTGTGTGGGGCATTACTGCTGTTACAGTGGTTCAATTCAAACATCATTCCAAACCATATTTAGGAAAACATAACTATAGGGAGACCATATGGAAAGGAGGATAGGGATCCTGAATTTTTAACAGTTGTATAGAAAGGGGAATTTCATTTGTATGCATGCAGCACCTGGTGAAATTCCATCTTCATCACAACAGTTAAAGCTGCAGGAGCCCTGCCCTCTTGTATCTGGTCACTCAGTATAGCTGGCTTGGGCCTGATCCTGCAAACCCCCAACGTGCTGCAGGCATCTCCTGCTTTTTGGTACAGCTCGACTTTTTGCTGATTTCGCAGTTAGCGCTGGGTTTTCATAGTTCATTGGGTGCCTCCTTAGTAGAGAAGACTGGCTATGAGGTTTGGTCCTGATGCTGCAAACCCGGAAGGTTTTCTAGCCACTCTCCCCTTTTGGGGGCACTTGGGATATTTGCTTCTCTGGAGTAAATACACAGGAGTTTGCTAGTGGATTGGGTGCCTCCCAACTAGGAGAGGCTGTGTGTGGAAATTGGACCTGATCCTGCAAAACCCCAATGTCTAGCTACTTGGGGGGCACTTGGGATTTTCCCTCCTTGGTGAGTTATTACACAGAGGTTTGATGGTGGATCGGGTGCCTCTTGACTGGGGGAGGCTGCATATGAAGTTTGGTCCGGATTCTACAAATCTACTTCAGAGGTAAAACAACGTCATTGCACAGGCAGGAGGACTGCAGCAGGACGGGACAGGGGGATGAGGCAAATTACACACAGCTTACAGTGTGATCGTGTGAAGGGATAACAGTAGCTTATTTTTTTTTAAAAAAAGCTACTCTGAGTAGCTTATGAACCCATCATGACTTAAAGTGACATCCAAACGCAGTAGTTCTCAATCATGGTTTGTCTTGTTTTACATTTTGAAGCATAAATCATGGGTTTGAGTTGTTGTGATGTGGGAATTGAGCCATTTGGGTTTGGTTGGCTAGGAACAGAACTTAGTCCAGAATGTTCAGAATAAGCTAAGCAATTTTCTAAGCAGCTGTTGAATTATAAAATTTGGGAGACCATAATTATGTACAAACTTAATCAGCAAGTGTAACAAGCAAGGGATCCCAGTTTTTAAAAATACATTATGCCATCATGGTTTCTGTTTATGTAAATACCGTTCACTTTCCTGATCACATTCCAATTAAGTACAGATGCATTTTCTGAGCTACATAATGTACACATTCAAACTCTCTCAATAGTGAGATTTTCCTTAAGGCTGTTGTACTCTATTTCTCCCACAAGTTTATCCATGTAAACTTGCTAAGGATAGTAACAAGTAAATTTCCTTTTTTGTTTCGTTAGCAATCTTGTTATATTGTTATGTGTACTCTTTTTATTGCCTACATTTTAGAATTTGGTCTTTAAACTCTATTTCAAAATAAAATTCTGTGACAAAGCCACACTCATTTTAACATAACACTTCAGAACACAACTGCATTTTTAAAAACTAGGTTTGGCACTGTTTTCTATTTCAGTTCATGTTGAGATTATACAAGCTAAATACGAGAGAATATTCTCTCTCTCTCTAAAATATATACAATAGTTAGTTGCCTCTTTAAGGCCTTTCTTAGACTAGGCAATTTTAATATTGATACACTACTATTACTTTCATCATGCTAATGATATTGTATATTTAGAGAAGGAAGTTGACAGCAATTCTTTTGAAGAGGGTGATAATGGAAAGGAGAGAATCACAGGCAATAATTTGTTCCAGCCAGATTTAAGCTTTTTTTAGGCCCCTGTTTAGAAAAAACGTTAAAAAACAATATTATACCACAATTACACTAAGGAAGCCACAAAACTATCTGACAATAAAAGTTAATTGTAGTTGTGATGTGTCTTTCTTTCTTTATTTATTTTAATGACTTTTGATAGAATTTATACTTAATGCTATAAAACATTAATGCTGCAGTCTTAAATACATTTATTAGGGAATAATCACCATTAAACACAGTAGGTTTTACTTCTGAGAAAACACGCATAAATTGCGCTGTAAAAGTGCAGTTCTAAGTATATTTACTAGGAAGTAAAATTGACTTGTGGGTAAACATATTTAGGGATTGGTTGCTGGCTGTGAGTAGCACGGAATTTTTTCCATCGCTATATTTTGGATGGAAAATATTCCATTTTTAGAAATGCATAGTTTCATAAGATTAACTTGTAATGTAATGAAAACAATACAAATAAAATCTAAAATAACCTGCCTGCTTGGGATCTGGGAAAAATATACAGTTCGGGTAAGTCTGGCTAAATCTCCTCTAGCTTTTATAGTAGATGATCCCAAAGTAATAAAGATATTTCTAAGTTCTATCCATGGAAAAAAGTTTTATATAGAGAGGGAGGGAGGGAGAGAGAGATGAAGACTTAGTAGACAGTAAAGTGCGAAAATATAAGCATTATTGTGTGTCTGAGTGAGAATCCATGATGGAGTAACCACCATGTCCAAAGCCCTACCAACCAGGCAGGGTAGAGGGGGTAAGGGAGCAGCTGTAGGATTGCACCCTAAGTGTGCTTAATTAAACACTTTTAGTTCATCAGATATTTCAGCCAAATACTTTGACTGTTGAAAACATTCTGACTGAGGTCCCCTCTACAAGGATTCGCTTTTGCGCCTGGTTAGCCGATTATGCGCATAATCGCAGAAGCGCATTTACACCTAATCCCTCTGCACGAGAGGCGGCGAGAGGCGGCGAAGCACATTAACGGATGTCCAAAATGCGGTTTACGTGTAGTTAATGCGCATAAGCGCATATTCACACAGTCAAAATGCGCTTTAACGGATGGAGCAAAATAAAACTCGCGATTTAACACGCATTCGATAATGCGCATAATTGGAGAGATAACGCGCCTCTACGCCCCATTTGCGCTCTGCTGGTGTGGAGGTAAATTTTTTAATGAGACTTCAAAGAGCATTAAACCTCTTGTGAAGAGGCACCCATATTTACATGTCAGAACAATTAAAATCTTGTTTGTTAAACATGTCCAATAAACATTCTAAATTGCATCTCCATCTATTAAGGGTAACAGAAAGTTTCCCAATACAAAATTTTCCAGAAACCCCACATCACTGGTTGCCAATATATTTAGAAATGTTCAGACTGAAAATCAATATCTTATAGAAAGATAGTTTGTAGCATCTTTTTTTAAAAAAAGTTAATAAGGTGTTTCTATCATTTTTGCCTCAGAATGAGAGGATGGAAACATTTTCGAAGACAACAACAACAGAAAATCTATCAAAGCAAAGCAAATCAGAAATAAAAAAGAAACATTGCAAACAAAAACATAAGCCACTTAGTTTACATAGAAGTTTTAGGTAAGTAAAATACATCTTAGACTATAATATGTCTTGCACTTAGTTCTCTTTGTGTTTTGAAATTGTACATATAAAATACTCACCTATTCTTAAACGGCACTGATACTACCATTATTACTGTGTTTCTTTTGGGTAAAATCAGCTTTGGAAATATGTTCAGGGAATGTTTGCCAATGCCCTAAATTGCTTGCCCAGCCTGAATACTTCTCCTCTCTCTCCACCTCCCACTGTTCCTGGCCTCCCAGTACTCTGAGAGTATGGCTTGCTTAAGTCACTTCATGAGTTCGCAGCAGAGGTTAGATTTGAACCAGAGGCTTTTTGGCTCATATCTCACTCTCTTAGCAACTACATTACATCAGCTCATTATGTTAAATTGGCAATTGATCATTGGGTTTTAAAACAGAAATTCATTTACTCCAGCATCCTGCAGAGGGAAGCTGGTTTTATTCCAAAACTGTGAATACAAGAAATTTCATATTTTCTGTTGGGGGGGGGGGGGGGGTTACTGAGACATTCACGCATAAACCTATGTGAAATAACTGCCAGTTGATTGCCAGTTGATTTTGCCAGTTGATTTGGCAAAATTAATTGCCAGTTGATTTTGCCCACAGGAGCTTGTTCCATGGAACTTATAGGTCATCCATGAAACTTATATTTGTTGCCAGAGCTCGGTGTTGGAATATATTAAGCAGTATAATAAACATGGCTATCCAACAATATTTTGCTGCCTAAGATGGACCACCCAGTCGCGTCCTCACCCCTCCTCAAGTCAAAGTACATAGTATTAAAGGCAAGACAAGTTATTTTGGTGCCTGAGCAATAAAATATCACAGGTGTCTCTCCCCTCCCTACCATTAAAATATTATTAAAAATAGTAATAATATAAATTAAATAACTAACAATTTGCTGTCCTTTTAAGACAACTCAAAATCAGCTGCCTGAGGCAGCTGCCTCACTATGCCTAATGGTAGGGACAGCCTTGATAAAAAAAAAAAGGTGAATTGGAGGGGCTTCCAGGGAGGATGATTTCACTTCCTGGTGGGTTTGGAGATCCAGTATTTCTCTCTTTAAAAATTAATCCCTGTCAGTGGTTTGGTTTCTCTCCTTTCATCTAATGTTTTTTTTCCCAGTAAGGAAGTGGTAAGTTTCCTAGATAATTACACAATAATTTTTGTCTCTCCCTACCTTGCCAACTTTTTTTTTCTTAGGAAAATGAACACGGAATACAGATCAAATTTCTTGTCTCCAGCTCAGTATATGTACAAAGATGGAGCTTGGTTGCGTATCAGAAGAAATATACCTGATCAAGTGAGCAGGCATTTAAATAGTATTAATAGAAATCATTTGAATGTTCTAATGTTGACAGAATTGAGTCTTTCAGATCTTTGTTGGGTGAAGATAGTTCAGTTTATATTTGCTTTAATATTGACTACTGCATAAGTCAATATTAAAATATTATAAAACGATGCTTCAAGGGACTGAAATATAGAACAAACAAAATTTGCTAAACATGATACAGCTCTTATTACAGCTACCGCTGGCTGCTGGCTGAGGTTTCCAGTCTCCGCTGATGTTCCCCAGAACTGCTTCTCTCCATGCATCTGCTCATATAGCATTTTGGTTTTGCTATCTTTACATTTTGAATAAACCAGAAACTAAAAAACAACTGCAGAATGGCTTTCTCAGTGGGGTTCCCCCTACCCTAACACTTGACACAAGGGTGATTGAGCTTCAGCCTCAAACAGACTTTTCTCCAAAGTCTGACAATGTGAGAATATATAGTTATGAAGCAGTCCCAATACAGCAGCTGTCTGAAAGCAGTTGTGTCAAAAACTATAAAGCACACTGTGTCTTTTCCCCTTTAGTTCTAGTATAAATTCACTTTAAATTTAAGCTTCTGAAAAATTAATGTGGGATAGTTCATAATCACAGTAGGAGCTTCTCAAGCCTATGTCCTGCTGGGATAAATGCTGTTCCCTGCTTCATTGAAGAAACTTGGGGGGTTCTTTGTGCTTTTTCATAATTCACTGCAGGCATTCTCAGAATCCTTTTCCTCCTCCTAAGGTGTCTAGATGCTGTGATCGTATATCTCTTCTCTTAGAGTTTATTTCTTTTCATTATTAATTTCCACATACAAAGTTTGCTTCATAAATTTGCACAAAAGCTGCACATTTCCAAATCTTTCTTTAAAACACAAAGCATTGTGTATGTTTTGCTCTGTTGCATTAATATACAATTGGTTATATGCTTTAGTTATGCCACTGTATTGTATAGGGCCACATACCGTATTTCACCGAATCTAAGACACCATTGATTCTAAGACGCACCTTAATTTTAGGGCCACCGCCAGGAAAAAAGCGTTGTGTCGATTCTAAGACGCACCCCATTTTCAGACACGTAATATTGGGGATGAATGCATCTTAGAATTGAAGAAATACGGTAGGGCTGTGCATGCCCCCCCTCAATTTGTCACCCAGGGACCTGCTGGGCTGGCCAACCCAGGCATGAGTCCCCCTCCTCCCTTCCCCAATCACCGCCAACGGCGCCCTGGTCCACACCGTCAGTGCCGCCCTGGTCTATGCCACCAGCGCTGTCCCAGTCCTCGCTGCCAGCACTGCTGGCAGCGGCCTACCGGCCTGGAAACACACCATTACTACAAAGTAGGCTATGATCCTGCGAGATCTCGATTTCAAGATCTCGCGGGATCATGGCCTACTTCGTAGTAACACCGCATTTCCAGACTGGGGAGGCCACTGCCAGCGGTGGCGCTGGCGGCGCTGGAGGCCAAGGAGGTTGGTGCCAACGGCGCGGAGTGGCGGTGATAGAGGTGAGTGGGGAAGGCCGAGTCACTGGGGGGGGGGCATGCAGAGCCCCTTTTGAAGGTGCTGGGGGTGGGGGTGGGTGGGTGGAGGTATCTTCAACCCCATACCAGCGTTGGAGAAATCAGCGATTCTTAGACACCATCGATTCTAAGACGCACTCCATTTTTACAGACGTAAATATGGGGGGAAAAGTGCGTCTTAGAACTGAGGAAATACGGTACGTCTATCATAGTAGGATTTTGTCATCAAGCCTAATTTAGGGATTTACAAAACTGAATAGGAGTGTCCCCTGCAGCTTTTTAGATACAAGGGAAAAACTCAAGATTCAAGAAACTTCAAGAACTGTTTGAGTGGCATATACAGCATGCACATGATGTGCACGAGTCCAGCGAAAATAGAAATTTCTTTTTTTCCGCAACAGCATGTGTGCATAATCATTCCTTGGTATTGCAGAGAATAATGAGGCAGCAGCTCCTACTTGTACACAACTCTGTGTGCATGATAGAGCCCTAGCAGGCACACTGGAGGTGAGGTTATTGATGTCCTAGTCTAATATAGAGAATGTCACAATGCCATCAAGTGCTCCGATAACTGGCGTTTTTGCTATTTGTAAATTTTAAGTGAATGGTGCCTTTCTCATTAATCCTTTGTGTCAAGTCACAAGCAACAGATTGTGCTGCAGATACAGGTAATTATATTCACTGAAATATATAAATATATTTTTCAGCATCCCACTTTAAGCTTTATTTTGGCTGCTGAATATGTTTATGTACTAAGATTCCATTTTGTTAAGACTTGGAAATACTTTAGAATAATAAAAGACAGTAGAATATTGCCTATAAGTGAAAGCTTTCATCATGCCTTACTATTTCTGATTATGAACACTGCTTTGATACTATGGAAGCTGGTACTGCAGAAATGAAGATGCACCTGTAAAAATCGGGGATCTATGGTTTGCAGTTACTAACACAAAATGTACATGCAAGGCTTGAATCCTGTAAAAGTCAGAATCAATATTCAAACTGATGGATCCATGTAGGGTTTTTGATTAGGGATGCCATATTTCAAAACAAGCCTAAAGGAAATTAAGTTACATTTTTGTAATCTGAACTGTAGGAGGCAGAATAACACTATAATCCTAATAGAAGGAAATGGATCATTAGATGCTTTGACTGAATCAAATTTATAATAACATTATTTCTCAATAAGTAAGTAAATAAATATTCTGTATTCTTCTCCTTAGGGTTCTCAAAACACCCTAAATACCATGTGGTATATGGAGGTTGGTTGCATCTAAGTTCTTCCCGCTTGGAGAAATTACAGAATTTATGAACCTTCAAAAAGAAATGCAATGCAATACTAAGCAGATGCATAGCTGGTGCGCTTTTCATGCTTGCTGAATAATGTATTGACAAACGTGCTTTGGCTTGACTGCTTGAAACACATGCTTTCTTTTAAAAATGTATGTGCGCTCTTTCCCTTGAGTAAGCATATGGCTCTTTACACTAGTCATGCATTTGCCCGTGACGTGCTGCTCTGCTGTTAATTGTTTTTATTCACTGGCTAATAGCTTACACAAACAAACAATCCAGCAATCCTGTCAAATCTTCATTCCCAGGTGAAAGAACTTCGAGAGAAAGCAGAGGCTTACAGGCAAAGAATACAGGGAACTCACTTCTCCAGAGATCATTTAAATCAGATTCTGTCAGATAACAACAGGCTTTGGGATTTGTCCTCGGATTCCAGTGCAGAAGAAACCATGAGCAACAATGTCAGAGCTCTTGATCTAGCAGGGTAAGGAAAACAAAACCTTGCACCAAACATTTTTCTTTCTAAATAGTACATGTTTAGAGTGATTTGTGGCTAAAGCCTCTAATCTTCCAATCACATAGCTTTGATTTCAGATGGGACTACTCCTTTGGTGGTCATGTGTCCTTTTTCCCCCAGAGGGCAGTCCTCTATTTGAAGGGCTGTCCTGTCCCATTCCATTTTAAGGATAAAGAACCATCAGAACTGTTGCCCATTGGCAGTTGGCACCTGGGCAGCAGGTTGAAAAGGCAGGCACACAGATCAGTTAGTCATAGGCTCAGTTCAGACAACACGTTAGTCAACGCAGTGTGAAAACTCCACTCAATGATTGAGTTTTTAGGGGGTACTTCCCACACAACATATTCTAACTCCACCGTTGTGTGACTGTGAGCTACCATGGAGTTGAGTAAAATCCATCATGATGTTTGATTGACAGTTCCTCTGCCCTCTCTCCTCCCTTAGTCTTCCTAATAGTATCCCATCAGCCATGGCTGCAAAAAAAAAAAAAAAAAAAACACCTCTTGGAGGCTCTCCTAGAGCGGCACTCACTCCTTTCGCTGCTCTTGCCAAGGAACTCTGTAGCAGTGGGAAAAGTCAACTCAGCACAACATAAAAGTCCGTGGAGCCCGCCACACAACCCGCAGCACAGTGGTTGTGCAGGACCTCTCCTGCGCAGCGTGGATATTCTGCGTGGAGTGTTTTCCCAAAAAACACCACTGTTGTGTTAAGTTTTGCCGCCGGACAACACATTTCTCAAAAGTGGTGTAAAAACTCCACCGTGGAGTTCTAAAACCACAATTGAGAAATGTGTTGTCTGAACTGAGCCACAATCTTCTGCATTATGGCAAAATTTATTGTATTTCTTTTTCAATTATAAGCCTTTTTTTCTAGATTTGGATCTACATAAAAATTAACAGTTGCAAATTTCATGCAAGTTTGTGTCCTCTTTTTTGGTGATGCATTTTGTCTTTTGGGGCGATTTATAAGCACCCATCCTAACTGCTGCAGGAAAGGTGTGTTAATAGTTTAGCGATGGTATGAAATTCTCCCCTTCTTCTTTTTTCTCCTCCATTACATTAGTGGTGAAACAAGGATCAGCATAGCAAGAAAGTCTGTTTCTATTGATTGTTCTGTTATTTATGGTTGTTAAAATCATGCTGAATAGTATTTAATTTTGATTTTCAAAAGTGAAAACCAAATCCAAGGATTTATTGTATATTATTATTTTACAGTCTTCTATCCCACATGTCAGGATATCTATCCCCCATAAGACAGCTTATGTGTGCAATAACAAAATACAACGGATACAATGACAAAAAAAACCTAAATTATTAAAATAGTATCATAGCACAAAACATCAGCATTAAAAATAACAGCAGCAGATATATGCTAAAACACCACTCCATAAAAATATCAAAATAAAAATGGATTTAAGGATCTCCTAAAAAGTGAACAATGAAGGAGCCGTATTTTTCCCTAGGGAGGTTATGGGAATAGTTATGTTTATTCAGAAGTAAAGTCCTTTGGTTTGGTTTATTTTATTTTATTTATTATCATTTATTTATTTATTTTATTTATTTCATTTCTAACCCGCCTCTCCAACCAGATCCATGTAAAAGTGTACAAGATTGCAGCCTAACTGCTATTGATTTGAATAGGATTTAAGTGCTTAACATCTCTTTGTTGCACTCAAACTTTGGGTGTGAGCTTTCTGAAGGCAGGTCTGCTGTACTTGTTGCGAAGAAACATACCGCATGACATATAATAAGAAAGGAAATTAGATCCAGCAGTAGAGTATACCTATAGGGATCCTCAAATGCCTAAACTTCAGCGTTAGGCACTGTTTTTATTCACGGAGTTAGGTAATATGCTTCAGGCTACAGTTGCTCTTGAGGTCTATTCCTATAATCACAGACCATGGTACATACATGTACAGAGGCTGGGGTACAAAGAATTACTTTAGAAGTTTCAAGAAAAGATTTGGGCACGCCACATAGACCTTTTGACTTTTTTCTAGATGGACATGACGGGCTTTGCCAAGTCATGCTGTCTTTTACAGATTCAGGAATTTCCTGACAATTGAGTATGTTTTAAGTATGACTGCTTTCTGGATATTGGTTTGGATGTATTTTGGTAGGCCCAGTTTCTGAAGGTTTTCTGTATAATTTTTTGAATTGATGCTGGTGACTGAGGTGACCAATGGAATAATTGTGACCTTTTCCTGTTGCTATAGTTCTTTGACTTCCTTGGCCAGTGATGTATATTTGTCTCTCTTTTCCTCTTCCTCTTTAACATCATTTTTGTCATTCGGTATTGCTATGTCAATGAGGTAGACAAAAAAGAAAAAAAACACATACAACTGTTATGTCTGGTTGGTTGCAGGGTATTGTCTGGTCCATATGAATTGTTCTGTCCCAGTATATTTTATGATCTACATTTTCCAGGATTGTTTTGGGTGAATATGTATAGTATGTTGTAGGTTGTTTGATAAGGTTGAATTTGATGGCCAGTTGTTGGTGAATTAGTTTTGCAGCTGTATTGTGTCTGTCCGTATAGTCCATTCCTGCCAGAATTTTACATCCTCCTGTTATATGGTCTATTGTTTCTTGGAATTGATGGCATTTCCTGCATAGGTCTGTTGTTATGATGTATTTTTGGTAGTTCTTGGTTGCTAGAACTTGATCCTGTATAGCTATTAGGAATCCTTCGGTTTCTGGAAATAGCTCAATCTTCCCGAGCCATTCATATGATTGTTCTTCGTTTATTTGTGGGTTCTGTATTATGTTGTAGTGCTTCCCATGGAGTGTTTTTGTGCCCATTTTTCTTTTTTCTCTGCGAGTGTGAGTGGTTGTGTTTGATCTTCGTTTTGTAGTGCTAGGTTGAGTGGGGTGTAGTTTTTATCTGCTTTTACTATGGCTTTATGAATGGAGGTATTTTTGGTGTGGAAGAATTCTCTGAGTGATTTTATCTGTTTAGCATGAATTCTGTTAATGTCCAGCAGACCTCTTCCACCTCCTTTCCTGCTGATTGTGATTCTTTCAATGCATGAGTTGGGATGGAGCATGCAATATTTTATGAGTTCAGTGCGATTGAGTTTGTTTATTTCTTCAAGTTCAGTGTGTGACCAGTGTATGATTCCCAATGAGTATGTGAGGATGGGTATTGCGTAGGTGTTGATGGCTTTGAAAATGTTTTTCAAGTTGAGTTTAGGTTTTAGGATTTGTGATAGGTGAGTTTTATATTGCATTCTTAGTTGAATTTTTACTGTGGAGTGATTGATTTTTGTATTTTGTTGGAAACCTAGGTATTTGTATGTTTCATTTTCTTCCATGTTATCTAATATTTCGTTATTTAGTGTTTCTGATGTTGCTTCTTTTTTCCATTTTCCTCTTTCTATGTGTAGCATCTTGCATTTTCCTATTCCAAATTCCATTTTCATGTCTGTCGTCAGTTCTTCAGTGATTCGCAGGAGACCTTTTCTAGGGTGACCAGATTTTGGAAACCAAAATCCCGGTCCACCCCCCCCCCCAAAACAACCCCCCACCAAGCCACCCCCCCAAAAAACACCAGCCTGGACCTACCGGGTTCTCTTCCTCCGCCGCCCCCGCCGGGTCCTCCGCTGCCGCCCCCGCAGGGTCAGCCGCCGCCCCCAGGTCCCCCGCCGCTGCCGGGTCTACCTCCACCACCGCCAGGTCCTTCGCTGCTGGGCTTGTAAGGCCAGAGGCCGCGCGGAAGAAGCGGGAGAGGGCCGATTACATCACTTCCGGATCCGGCCCTCTCTTCCGCGCGGCCTCTGGCCTTCCTGAAGAGACGGGAGAGGGCCGGATCCGGAAGTGATGTAATCGGCCCTCTCCCGCCTCTTCTGCGCGGCCTCCGGTCTCACGAGCCCAGCAGCGGCGGCGAAGGACCTGGCGGTGGTGGAGGACCCGGCGGTGGCGGCGGAGGAGCCCGGGAAGCAGCCGCCCCAGCAGGTAAGTGCCCCCCCCTCGCGCCTCGCGCTCCGGAGGAAAGCGGACGCCCCTGCAGGTAAGGAGCGCGAGGGGGGGCACTTACCTGCTGGGGCAGCCGCTTCCCAGGCTTTGCCACCGACGCCGGGTCTACTGCCGCTCATTGCCGCTCGCTGCCACCGCCGCGTGGCCCCCCGCTACCCCGGGTTTCCCCCGCCGCCCCCCGGTTGGCCCGGATCGGCCTAGGTTTCCCGGTTAGGACTGGGAAACCCCGGGCCATCTGGACACCCTACCTTTTATCTGTGTTGAAGTTGAAGCATAGATTTTGATCACCCATGTACAGGAGTTGATTGATTCTGTGCTTTGCTTGTTTTTGGTGTTTTATGTCGATGCTGTATGTGTTGTTGTTAAGGGTATTGGATAGTGGATTCAGACACAGGCAAAACCATAGGGTGCTGAATGCGTTATCTTGGAATATGCCATGTTTGATATTTATTTTTTCTGTCTGTATATGGTCCTTGTCTGTTGTTAGGTGTATTGTCGTTCTCCATATCTCCATGATTCTTGTCAGAAAGTTTTGGATCGAGGAATGTATTTTGTATATTTCCAGTACTTTTTTCATCCAACTGTGTGGGACGGAGTCGAAAGCCTTTTTATAGTTTATGCAGCAGTTGTGGAGGTTTTTCTTTTCTGTTTTTCTGTTTGCTTCATGATGATACTGTCTGTTATTAACTGTTCTTTGCATTCTCTGCTGTTCTTTTTACAACCTTTTTGTTCTTTTGTAAATATATTATGTTGGGTGAGATGTGCTTCAATTTTCTGTGTGATTGTGGCATTTATATTTTTGTAGAGTGTTGGAAGGCATGTTATGGGTCTGTAGTTAGCTGGGTTTTGGGTATCTGGAGCTTTTGGTTTAATGTAGGTTTTGCATTCAGTAAGGAATAGGGGGAATAGGTGCGGGTGTTTTATGACTGTGTTGATCTGTTGAGCGAGGTATTCGTGTGTTGATGTGAGCTGTTTGTACCAGAAATTTTGAATTTGGTCCAGGCCGGGTGCTTTCCAGTTGTATGTCCTTTTTATTATTTCCTTCAGTTCCTCTGGGTTATTGTGTACTCTGTTGTGGCAGTTGTCTCTGTCTTTCTTCTTCTTGTCTTATCCGGCTTGTGCTTTCTTTATGTTGTACTGGTTCTGACCAGATATTTTTCCAGAATGTGGTTATTTCTTCTTTAGTTGGGGGTGTAATGTTGTTTTCTTTTTTCTTGCTTATTCTTTGGTATAACAATTTTTCATTTCTTTTAAAGAAAGCGTTTTGGGCTTTTCTTTGTATCTTCTTAGCCTGGTGATCTGGACTGCAAGTTTTTGTTTCAACGTGTCAAGAGCTACTATTGCTGTTTCTTTGTTGTTTGCTATGATGTCTTGGGTATTTTTGAAGATATTTTTTGAGCGATTTCCATTTATGTGTGTCGTTGTTTGTGGGGAGTTCCTGTTTGTTACAGGCCAGGACTGCTGTGGCTGCTGCATAGATGACTATGTGGATTTCTTCTAGGTTGCTATCATTATTAATGTATGTCATGAGTTTACTGTTCAATAGGTTTATGAGTTTCTGCATGACCTTGTTCAACTTTAGTCTAGGTAGTGGATTTCTTTTCGTTGGGTCAGTTTCTCTCCATTTTGTTAGTTTTGTCTCAGTTTCTTCCGTCAGTTGCTGCTCTATGTTCATGTTTGTTGTGTCATTGTGTGTTTTGGGTTGCGGCATCTGGGAATCCTCTGGTGGGGTTTTTGTGTTTAGGGTTGCTGTTTCTTCTATTGATGTTCATGTGCTTAATAATAATAATAATAATAATATATTTATTTATTTATTTATTACCCGCCTCTCCCAATGGATCGAGGCGGGGAACAGCTTGTTGTTGGTGCATCTGTGCTTTTCATGTTTGTATTCTGTTGTGTTATTTCTTCTTTAATTTTTTGAATTTCATGTCCCATTAGCCTTTTGTTGTTGATTACAACTCTG
This sequence comes from Anniella stebbinsi, assembly GCA_029215795.1. Lineage (NCBI taxonomy): Eukaryota > Metazoa > Chordata > Lepidosauria > Squamata > Anniellidae > Anniella > Anniella stebbinsi. The sequence goes on from JARDYH010000003.1 coordinate 57,943,646, forward strand.
TTTTGATCGATTAGTCTTTGTTCTGTTACAGTGTCCATTAGGTGGAGGTAGATTTCCAGGAATATTCTATGAAGTTCTGTTCGGTATCCTGATGCTATTGTTTCGAGTTGTGTGCTTTTATAGTAACAACGCATAACATTATGGTTCATTTCGTCTGACCAAGCTAAGCATTGCCTTGGGTGTCCCCCCTTGGTGGTTGCCTGTGGGATAGGCAAAGCACATATGGGGGAGTTTGGGTGGCTGTGCTTTTCCTTATCCTTATTCATTGCCTGTTCGTTTCCGTTTTGGCCGACTGTTAGGTTCGTGCAGTGTTCTCGGCCTTGATGCTGCCCATTCAAGGCTTTTTTTATTGTTTTCTACCTTTTTTCTTCCAATGAACCCAAGGCAGCTGACATAGTCCTCCTCCTCTACCATTGTATCCTCACAAGAGCCCTGTGATGTAAGTTAGGCTAAGAGACAGTGACTGATCCAGTGTTACCCAGTGAGCTTCATGGACAAGTTGGGACTAGAACTTAGTGTGGTGTAGTGGTTAGAGTGGGTTCTAGGCCCATGGACAAGTTGGGCCTAGAACCCACTACACCACACTAAGTGAGAGACCTCTGTGTCATTTTGCAAGCTTCCTTTGAAAGTGCCCTCAGTTTTATAAGCATTTTGCCATGTGACATGGAGACCTGCTATTTGCGATTTTCCAGCCCAAACAAAGCCCCTTTGGCTACATAGAATTAGTTGTACAGTTCTTTGGATATTGGCCATATACACATCGTTTACTAAATATAGCAGATTGACTAGAAGCTGAATTATGAATGTGTTTGAAATATAAATCTATGGGTGCCTCTACAAGAGCGATTTAAAGCTCTTTCAGGGCGCATTAAATTTTTTACCTCTACAAGAGCAGAGCGCAAATTGAGGGTCGAGGCGCTTTTTCTGTCCAATTATGCGCATTATCGAATGCGCGTTAAATAGCTAGTTTTAATTTACTGTGGGAGTTGAAGTGCCTTATGACCATGTAAACAAGCGATTCTCCACATTTAAACACTTTAAAGCGTGTTTCATACAACCGGTAATGCGCTTCACCGCCTCCCGTGTATAGGGATTAGGCGTAAAAGCGATTGCGAGAAGATGCGCATAATCAGACAACCGGGCGTCAAACCGAATTCTTGTAGAGGGGACCTATTTTGATATACCAGTAACCATGTTGAGTTGAGTTAGTAAGCTTCTAGAATCTAGATACATAAATAGATAAGAGGAAATCTTGAGTTTGATGTACTGCTTGTTTTCTCTTTATACAGGATCCATGAGAAAAAGCTCTCCCCAGGTCCTAAGATCTTGCCACAATCTGAATTGTCAGAACAGTTCCAACAGAACAACACTGGGAAATTCGGCTTGTCAGATGCTGCCACTGTTCCAGTGAAGCGGCGTCTGGTTTGGGGTGAACCAGGCAATGATCAACAACCAGAAAATCAGTCACCAGCATTAGGGAAAGAAGAGGAAAAAGAAAATAAGCAGGAATCGGAAGAGATAGAAAAACTGGGAAAAAATGATAAAGATGCCAATCCAGACAATCAGCAAGAGTAAATATTTCCTTTTTCCTTTTCAAACCCACGCTGCCGTTCAATTATGACAATTCCATGCAACGCCTGCTAAGTAGGGCAGTGCTAGTTCCAGTATGCAGTGGGGAAATCTAACCAATTGACATGAGTGAGGTTAGAATTTAATATGACAGGTAGCTTCAGCTGGAATTTGTGTATTACTAAATTTCAAACAGAGCTATTCATTCAGAAAGTGCCTGTTGGCTCTACATTCCAATCCGGATTTGCATGGCTTGCATTAGTTTTCTGATCCAGATGCAGTGACGAACAATGATTTGCTGAAAACTAGGAAGATACTAATCAGGTAGTGCGGGTAGTGCTGTAGTATGGTTTGATGTTACATTTGCACTAACCCAACATTATTAAGTAGATGTTAGTTGTGCTATTTAGTAAACTGAAACATACAAAAAATGAATAACTCTCCCCTTACATAAGTCTATTGAGATTAATTTAAGGTGCAATCCTATGCATATTTAGACATAAAAAAGTCCTGTAACTTCCAGCATCCCTCCAGCCAATTATGCAAGCTGGGGCATGCTGGGAATTTTAGGACTTTTTTCTGTCAAAACATGCATGGGATTTCACCCATAATATATCCTATAGTTTATTGTTTTGAAAATTGCAAGTTGCTCTATAAGCCATGCTGAAAGTCACTTTCCATTTTAGCTTTTCCTTCTTATGGCATCTAGACATATGCAGGGAAACAGCTGCAAAAGTCTGAAGATGAATGACTTGGAATTATAGAATGATCAGGTATGGCTCTGAGATATGCCTGGAGAAACTCTTCAGAGCATATTTAATACAAACACATTGCATTCAAATGTGTCTGTGTCCATTTTAAGATATTGTCTAAATACCATTAGTGGGGAAAGTTGAAAAAAATGCTCGACTCCTTATGCTAGCTCACACACCTATGTAGGAATATATTGTTGCTCTGTGATAATACTAAGATACAAATTGTTCTTAATAAAGAAAAGGATAGGTAATTTAGGCAGATAATCAGTTCACTAGAGGTTGAAGTTACACTATACATCATAAAGGTATAATTAATCATTAAGATGATTACATTTATATCTTGCCTTTTTTTAACCTCTTGCAAGGAATCTAAGGTGGTCTACATTGTCCTCCTCCTCTCCATCTTATCCTCAAAAAACCCTGTGAGGTAGATTAGATAATGGTGAAGGGGAGGAAGCAATTTAGAAATCTATAGGACCAGTGAATAATGGTTGTGGGTGAACCATTAATAACAAGTACAGGAATCATTCTATTGTATCAGAGGAGTGAAATTTCAAAATAGTCTTTTTCGAACAATTGTGGAAACTAGACGCACATAAAATTCAAGGTGCAGGTAAATAATATTGTGAAAGATGTCTTGTGATTTTTATTCTACTTTGCTTGTGGCTAAAATAATATAATTTTTTCCTTTTATTGTGGGAGCAGCCAAAATAGGCTGTGGATTTTAAGAATTGGTAATTATGGCCACCAATAATGAGAGGGTAATTACTTTTTTACCATGTTTTAACCATGTTTTTTTGTATGCTGTATCATATTTTTCAGGGAAAATATGAATTCTCCAGGTGATATGACAGATTCATCTTCAGTATCCTCAAGGGGAGGTGGAAGGCTTCCTACTCCACAATTAAGAGCACTTGGTGGAACCCAAAGAACACATCATGACCTTACAACACCAGCTGCTGGTAAAAAATTAATAGTTCATTAAAAATAATAATCTCAAAAAAACCAAACACATGAATTTATTTACTTTTTTTGGAAATTTAGCCTAACAAAGATGCGTTGTGTTCCTTGTTATTTTAGGAGGTGCTGTTTTAGTATCTCCACCTAAAGTGAAGTCTTCATCATTGCACCTTAGGAAAGGATCATCAGAAAAGCATGCCTTGACTAATAGTCAAGTCTCAAGAGAAGATTTAAAAAGAAAATCTAACAGGGTAAGACACAGGAGGTCTAAGAAAACGATGTGTCTAGAGCTCCAGATATTTTTTTAAAAATTACAATTTGTATTAAACTTCTAAGTTTTTAGATCCATGGAATAAAAATGGATAATTAACTAGAGCCATCTTTGGAAGAGGTTGAATAATTAGCTCTGGAGAAACCACAGATGGTTTCTGTAGTGTCTGTAATAGTTATATGACTCATATTTAACATTTCTGTTACTTTACCAGAATTGTAAGTACTGAGGGAGTTGTATGCATCTGAGTAAAAAGTTACAGCAATCACTTCCTCCAATAGTGAACTCTTAACAGTCAAAACAGGAGCCACTGTAAAACAGGAGAGAAGTATTACTCTGGTTCAGGGAAACCCAAGGTATGCAAAAGTACAAAAAAAAAAAATCTTTGGGGGCAGGTGGTGAGGAAACTAAGGAAGAAAATCCAGAAAAAAATACCTATAGTCAGTAGCCACAGAATGTTGAGCAACTGTTTTGGGAGAGGGGATGGATGGAATAGAGTATCCTCGAAATAGGCATGGCTGGAAGCCGGAGCACTCCACACTACAACTGTTTGTTGCAGATTCCACTTATTATATCCTAATGACATTATTCTTATAGAGCTGATTTTTGCATTCTTTTTGGTGGCTGTGGGGGCAGGATCACAACAATCTGCTCACCGTCTATTCATGCTCTGAAGCAGCCATAAGTGGGCATGTCCCTTACGGTACAGAAATGCTTGGAGGATTTCTGGAGCCTTTCTGTAGTAGATCAGTTGCCATGAGCTGCTTCAAACTAAATAGTTTAGAGGGGTTAGGGTAGCCATCCAAAGGGTTGTGTGAATCAGACAAAAACAAGAAACATGGCTAGTCACTTTCAGTTTTATGCACGTACTGTTTTGAGGTGTTTCATATGTGGAAGTTGTCACTGTAATGTGACATGTATTTAAAATGACTATAGTTAGACATAGCCAACTCGCTCAAAAAGGGACTATGGAAAGTTTTTGGAAACAAGAAGGTATTGAATGTCGTGTGAATCACACACTGGCACAGCAGTGTTCATGGTAACACTGCAAACAGTGCAAACAGAGCATTCTTTACAGCATGACCATTGGCCTTTCAGGATGAAGGAGAAACTATATCACTGGGTCATTCTTCAGCTGCTGGACTGAAGACCTTGGACCCTTTTCCTTTACGGAAAGATCAATGGCCCAGTCGAGACACCGCTGGTGTAAAAGTCCCTCCAACTTCAGTGCATTTGGACAAGACATCAGTAGTTCCTGGCTTAAAGTCGACTAAGGACCTGGATCTCCCCTATTGGAGCCCATTATGCCGCATTCAAGGAACTCTCAGAGATCCAGAGTTTCAACATAATGGTTGGTTTCCTTTCCACCTTCACTCTCTTTTCAGATGGGCATACATTTCAATAGCCACTTCTCTTTTTCAAAGACAGCAGCAATTGATTCTTTAATTACACTGAATCGATACTTTGAAAAATACCTTAGTATCTCTTAATACACAATTTGGCTCCGCATTGAAACACAACGATCATTGGCAAAAATTTAGTGTTCGATTTGGGATTGGAACGAAGGCAGTGACAAATCATGAACCTTTGGGTCAGGGGTATCGAACCTCAGGCCTGGGGGCCAAATCCAGTCTTCCAGAGTTCCCCAGTTGGCCACGTCCTCTTTCCCCAACCACCAATCATTTGGTGATTTCTCAGCTTTAATGCAGTTTCTTTTCATTCTGAAAGGTTGCAATGCAGCTCCCAAAGCTTAGTTACTGGCAGTGAGAGGTTTAAGATAAAATATGCTGGTATTTTTGGCCCTGTCTCTTTTGCCTTCAGCCATGTCCACCACTGGTATGTGACCCTTTAGAGCTTCTCCAAGGGCTTGTCTGTACACCCTTCTTTCCCAGTGGTGGCTACGTGGTGTCGCTGCATTGGTTGTAAGATGAAGCCGCCAACTTGCAGCCATCATGGGACATTTCCCTGAATCTGTGCTCTAAAAAAGTTGCGGACTGACTTCGACTTTTTCATTTGTTGTGAGGGCACCACCGTCCTTCTGTGTGTCCGTGGTGACCTTGCTTTGAGTTCATGCCAGCGTGTGGCTTGCTGCCACCGCTGGGCAAGGGGCAGAGGCCGGGCTCAGCAAGCCGGATGGTGGCTGGAAAGCCTGCGCTCCCTCCTGCCATGGGAATTTTCCACCCCCACCTCACAGCTGCGATACTGTGGGTTTTCACCAGGAAGGAGCGGCAAAGCGTCGTCTTGAAGGCACCCCCAAAATTGAAATTGACCCTCAAGCTAAAAGAGGTTCAACACCCTTCCTGTAGGCGAACTATTCTGGATAACTATGGCCGCATTCTCTTCAAACTATTTATTCTGAGAGAATACTGTACAAGATGCGTATTCTTCTTAATCTCAACACTAATGCAAGGAATTAAGGTTTTGGGGAAATGCTCTTTTGGGATCAAAATTAGTTTTAAAAATGTTATGTCTGCCATGCTGTATTTAATAGTAAAAAGTCAAATTGTTTTCCTGCTAAGAGATAAAGTTTTTGTAGACTCGGTGAAATGCAATGAGTGTATGCTGTTTCTTTTAGGCAATGTTGCAAGTTCACAAAAGAGTTGGTTGCAATTACCACTTCAGGAAAGGAACTATAATCATGAAGGTATTTTTGTCTTTATCGGTGTTAAATATAACTAAATCAGTTGGTTATTTTCTCACACTTTATAAGTGATAAATAATATTACTGTTTTATATTTGAGTATCTCAGATACAAAAACTGTTGTAAAAATACATATGTGATGCCTACTTATGCTAATAGATACATCTTACACAGTGATGCTGTATATTCTTTCTATGTGCTTTGATATAGTTAAAATGGAAATTTTGCATTTACAAAACCTACCAAAGTTTTAGATAAATATAAACTTATGTTGTTACTGTCAAGCTTCCCCTTCCCCTTGCTTTTCGTGGTTCCTTCTCAGAGCAGTTATTGCTGCAGTTACTGTACTTCAGGGGATGAGAGGAGCCAATATCTCCCCTTTCTGGACTTGCTGGAGACTCAGGGAAGTGCTGAATGGGAGGAGGACACTGATAAGCGTCAGTTCAACACTTAATAGTGAGAGATTTTCATTGCCAAGTGAGAGATATTGTCCTCCCCATCCCCATTTTGGTGCACCTACTTCTCTCACTTCAGTGCTTCCTTTGACAGCTGAAATATACAAAGAAATTGACAAGGCAAGGCTACATGTATCTGCGCACTTGCAAAAAAACAGGAAAGAAAATTAATTATTTTAAAAAATATGGCTATATTTACATACTCCCAAGCTTGGATTTTTTTTTAAAAGGTGGCGAAGAAATGGCAATCCTTCCGAAGTTTTGTTTGGGCATTGATGGAGGGGCAGCCAAAGTGTTGTTTGGGCATTGACGAGGGAGGGCGGAGGTGGCACTGGCAAGATTGCGAAGAACAACACGGGCTTTTTTGCCACTCTTGCCAAGTGGCTCTGCAGCTGATCCCAGCGACCCATGATCAAATCGCTCTCCTGGGTTCAGATACCGTGGCAACCCACTATGGATATGAACAACCCTACAACAAGCCATGGGTTCTCAGGTGGCTTGTTCAAGAAAAATAAGCCACCCTGCAGAAAACGCATTGGATTCAGATAACGCGACAGCTCACTATAGCTGGCTATAACCCTAAACTAGTTAATCTTAACTGTGATTGGCAAGCACCAGTTAATCTAAAACAGAAGGTAAAATTTCTGAACTCCTCCTTGCAGCCACACTGGAGGAGGGGGAATGCATGAGCCCAAGGCTTGCTGTGGATATTTCTTGTAAGACTACACCATGTTTTAGCATTATCTTAAAATGAGAATATTGAGCTCTACCATTTCAAAACCATAAGTGCATGGGGGAAGTACATTTTACTAATTCCATTGTGACTTAAAAGACTACAATTTTAACACCATCTTTGCTACCTGTAGTAGTCCCTTAACACAAAACTGATCAAACAGCTACTTCCTTACCATCTTTTCTCTGCAGATTGCAGTTTGGAAGTGGGTTTGGGTACTCAGTTATTGCATTGTTCCCTTGATCAACATTTTGATCAACATATTTCAACCTATGTGAGCTTCCCTGAATACACCTTTTTGATTCCAAGTGGAAATAAGATCAAACAGGCAGAAAATTTGAATGATTATACTATCTATCATCCACAGCCCAGAAGAGGAAGAGAGTAGAACCATTTAGGTCCACACAGAATTTCTTAAGGCTAATGAGATATAAAATCCCATTCAAAAAAACGTGAAAAAATAGGGGACTGAAGTCAAAACCACATTTCAGAGATAATAAAACTTGTACCTACTGACTATACTGTATCATTTTCAAATGGGAAGCTGTTGGTGAGACACAGCCTTCGTGTTAACCTCATAAGAGGAAATACTTTAAAAGTCATAGAATCATAGAATAGTAGAGTTGGAAGGGGCCTATAAGGCCCTTGAGTCCAACCCCCTGCTCAATGCAGGAATATACCTTAAAGCATCCCTGATAGATGGTTGTCCAGCTGCCTCTTGAATGCCTCTAATGTGGGAGAGTCCACCACCTCCCTAGGTAATTGGTTCCATTGTTGTATTGCTCTAACAGTCAGGAAGCTTTTCCTGATATCCAGCCAGAATCTGGCTTCCTGTAACTTGAGCCCATTATTCTGTGTCCTGCACTCTGGGTTGATTGAGAAGAGATCCTGGCCCTCTTCTCAACCTTTCAAGTATTTGAAGAGTGCTATCATGTCTCCTCTCAGTCTTCTCCAGGCTAAACATGCCCAGTTCTTTCAGTCTCTCCTCATAGGGCTTTGTTTCCGGACCCCTGATAATCCTTGTTGCCCTCCTCTGAACACGCTCCACAGTTGTCTTTCCAACTGTGTGGCTTGGCAGGGCTTTGTGGAGAGTCATGGCTTCTTGTATGAAAATGAGGTGGTAAAGTCAGTGTTTTAGCATCTCAAGGCTAACTGTATGAATCATCATTAAAGATAAATAGTTAGGCTTACACTATCCCTTGGCACTAACTGAGAAGGGGAAAATTTAACACTTGCCCAGACTTAAACAATGCTTATACAAAGTACATAGAAAGGGTTGCAGTTCCTTTCAAACTTCATGCACCTTCTTAGAAAGGCCACCTAACAATTAACTATTTTAGCAGCGTGCAGTAACCACCAAGACCAAAAAGTGTGTGGGCTGAGCAAGTTGCTCAGCAAAACAGCCATAAATGTTTACAGAAAGTATTTCAAATCACCAGGTCTTCATCAATGCACTGCAGTCTCACTATACGTTTTGAGATGACAGGTCAGTCGCTAAACTGCTTCTTTATTACTAAAGCATAAATCATCAGTAGCAGGAAAGCAAATATCTGAGTTGCATCCAATAATGTCTATTTTAAATGCTCACATTTACTGTACAAGACTTCAGTAGTGAACCTTGACACCTCAATGCACGTCTGCTGCTGGTAGTTTGTAATTTTTATTACATATGTACCATAAATTCTTTTTAGCATGTTGGGGCCAAGATCTTTAAAAAATGTACGGCAAATGTTAGAACAAACTACAAAATTGGCAAATTAATGAAGCAAGGTATCTCTCCTTTCAACAATCTTCCTGTTTTGTTTTGCTATTTTGCTAGAGGGCTATTGTTTGCAATTACAGTAGACAGCAAGCTCTGGTAACGTCTTATTACAAAAACGGTACTTCAGTGGAAACTATGGATTTTGATGAAATCAAACTAAAGTGGACTTGCTTAACGTATAATATATTGGCATATGGTTCATGGATAAATGTATGCACATCTGTCAGTTTTTGCAACCTGCAGTGGGGTTCCTTTACTCCCATTATGTGCAGCCCATCAATTATATGGTAGCAGGGGGTGCAGCCTGCTGAGCAAAACACTAGGAGTGCTCATTGTAAATGGTGCATGGATCAAGAGTGCACCCATAATCCTGTGCAGTGTTCCAGGAGATGCTGAGGCATGCCTCTGGGCCCGTGCTGTGGTTTGCTGGAATGAGCATACAGAGGGTTGTACTACAAAATCTCCAGTAGCTTCACCACTTCTGTTTATGCTGCTGTTTTTATCTTTTACATTTATGTGTACCACATGCAAGCTGTGTGCATCCTACAGTATGGCCAAAGTGTGGCTCAGGTTAACTATCAAAGATAATAAAATGGTTCTTGCAGTGGTCTGAGTTTTGCATTCCTGATCTAAAACTACTTGCAAGCAGAAATAGTCATTATCCCTGGCTGTGTTATACATTTGGAGCTTTCTAAAATACCTTTAGTTTCAATGCTAATAGAGTGTTTTTAAAAAATTGAATTAGGATCATTAAATACCGCACAGTTCAGGAAGCCACTTAAAAGATGTGCCTGGTAAATACGGTCAGTCCCCTGAAAATGTTTTTTAAGCCCTGGCTTCAGTGTCTGCATACTTGTCTGTCTAATTTCCCAGGGTAGAAAATAATTACATTTTTTGTTGGTCAATTGGTGTTATCCTTTGACCTCCAAGCAATGTAACTTTTGTATTGAGGAAGTATCTAAGCATGATTTGGTTATATTTCATATTAACAGTGAAACTCATAGGGTTGTTCTTCCATGTTATATTTACAGAAGATGATGATGACAGATTGTCTCAGCTATCTACTCGATCTGCTGCTTCCAGTTCCCTTGCATCCCAGGTTCTAGAACGAGCTCAGAGGAGAAAAGAGAACTTCTGGAGCAAAATGTGACTGTGTTCTGTTGTATTTGCAAACTATTTTGTACTTGGGTATTTTAGTATCCATTTATGAAAATTATTTCGGGATGACTTATGATTGTTTGCATCTGTCAGCTTGGTAAAAGGGTCTGATTATTGGAAATGCTGGATTATTCGGTACTCCCTTTGTGTATTGGATAGAATGTGGGAATGCACAGCCTATCTTGGAATCCTATTTCAAATGTATTTCAAAATGTTTTTAAGCTCTAGCTAAAAATGATGTTTCCATGTCATATACAATTTATGAGATTTTAAAAGTTTTAAGGTGGCAATATACAGAGAAATTACACAAGACTGCAATGTGTTCATTTTATGGAGTAAGCTAAAAAATAATCTAAGTCTAAAGTTCCTTTAAAAAGTCCAAAAGGAAAGTAAGGCTGAAATAGATGCAACCATTATTTTCTCAACCACTTTCGGATTAATTCAGCTATTACCTTAACACTTACCAAGCTCAAAGATCTCTTAATACCACCCAAGATATTTACATAAAACTTCCACTTCCCTTACACTGGACTCATTATCATTAATCCTTTTGCTCCAATAGAGTTTTGGCACTTGCTCCGGTCTATCAGGCTCATGGACTTAACATGCTTTTGACCTGATTTGGATTGCTCAGGTCCCAGCAATAATGACATTGATGTAGCTCCTGTGACTCTGTCTTGATGATGCTAAATTGTCTCAGTTTCCATTATGAAACTTCCATGAAAATATATTCACAGATGTTCCTGTCAACCTGTTTGGCTGTTTTGTGATATAGTGTGGCATTGGCCCTTTCCGCAATGTACATTTCAGAGTAATCCCCTTTACCCCTTATCACTCAGTTAAAGTTCAGTCCATTGTACTCCAGCTTTGAGTATCTTACAGGAGTTTAATGTAACAAAGCACATGAGCAGCATCTGAACCTCCTATCTAAGCAGTCTTCAGCATTACACAGAATAATAGGCTATTAACAATCTATTTTGTTGTTTAAATTACACTTTTATTCCTCTGTCAAGATAAGTTTGGATTTTGTGCATGTGATCACAATAACCTTTGTTAGAAATATCCATATTGATGGTAGGATCAGTTTTAAATCGTACCTTTGGATACTACTACCATCATCGCACTTGTCTCATCTTAAGACTCAGGTAATTTGAAAAGACTGAAGTCTAAAAATACAGTGTTGTCTTGATGTGTTATATTTAATCTCTTTTATAGAATTTCTGAACTACTGACATTACTGTAAAAAGTATTTTTAAAGCTAGAATAGATTGTAGTTTATAATGAACACCCAGGAGATGGTTAACCCACTGATCACTCACAGCATTTTAACATTAAGCACATGTAGTCTGTAAAGAAGTGTTGGAACTTTTATTGATTTAAAAAGATTTTTTTTGTTAGCTTTGTATGATGAAAAAATGAGTTTTGTATGTGGTTTAAAATAAAAACCAAGTTGTCCTTTCGTTTATAACAAATCCTTAATTAGAAATAGCCTTATTTTAATTAGGGGATGGGTGAATCTGTCTATTCTGGTCCTTGCCACTTTCACATGTTTTTAACCATAATTCCATTCCATTTAAATCTGTGTTTTCTCTCAGAGTTCTTATTTAAATGTTCCAAAACCCATATTAGTGTAATGCCTTTATTAGGCCAACTAAAAGATCACAAAAATGTGCAAGCTTTTGAGATCTCCAGATCTCTTCATCAATTAAGATGTTACAGAAAGCTGTTTTAGCACATGCTGAGGCAGTGGTGAGGGGAAGGGGAGTACAGAAAAAAATCTGACTTGATGGCGAAATCACAGTGTCTGTATGTTCAGAGTCCCAAGATACATTGGGGAGGAGGGGTCTGCAAACGTTCAAATTAGGCTCACAGGTCATGTGAAGGTTACAAGGTTGGACCTGGAGCTGTCCTTAGGGTTGCTGGGAAGCAAATAGGTAAAATGTTGGATTTCCCCATTTTGGAAATATAAAATTCCACAGTTATTTGGCCATGTAATATTTAAATGTGTGCCGTCTCTCAATATACATATTTATATGGGTACTTTGGTGTATTTAAATTGCTGAGAATTACACCATACAATTCACAGAAGTGCCAAATCTGGATGGATAGCAAAGTTCCAAACCATCAGTTGCCCAAGGATAAATTGACGGCACTGTGGACCCAAATCAAACGTTCCCTCCACTGCAGCAAATGCACCCAGATAGAATTGCAGGTCTTATTGCCATCTCAATTTTCCCTGCAAAGTAGTTTTCCCAGGGAGGGCCTTCTGTGCCATGGCAAGAGTTCCCTTCCCCCACTCACGATAACACATGATGTGAAGAACAACCTGAGGGTCTGGATTTCCTTCAAAGCCAACCTTAATAGAATCTCTTTTTGGCAAGAACACTTTGCTGAGGAAGCGGACCTTCAGGTCCAGTCTGATGCCTCAGACAGCCTTGGGTGTGGGGTTTTATTTTCATGGCCACAGGTGTATTGGAAAGTAGCCCAACTATTGGGTGAGCCCAGGCATCACTAGGTACCTCACATTCCTGGATTTCTTCCCCATCTTGATGACACCTTGCATATGGCAGGAAAAATTCAGGAACAAGAAAGTATGTTTTTGGTGTGACAACCAAGCTGTGGTCAGGGTCATCAACAGCCAGACCACCTGCATGGACAGAATCATGCAGTTGGTTAGAAAATGTTAGCCAACAAGCAAGCCAGTACACATTTCCTTTTCAAAATATTATATCCCAGGAGTAGACAACACCATTGTGGATACCCTATCTTGTTTTCAGGAGCAGAGCTTCCAATCTGTGGCTTGATCCAGATCTATTCATGGAGTAGCACTGGGCATATATAAGGGCAAGTTCTGGGCTCTGTATAAGGGCAAGGATTTCCTTCAGATGCAACACTCAAAAGCTGAAAAAACATAAAACAGGAAGTAGAGAAATATCACTACAACTGAACTACTCAATAGCTGAATAAGTAGGTCGTTCAATGGAATATTGCTACCGTATAGAATCTGCTTGATCATAACAAAATTGAATGGCACTGAATGAAGTACAATATTCCTACACGTATGACGGCAAAGTGGTCAGTGAATCACCACTTCGAGACAGGTAAAAATGAGATCACTTTAAATATTATCATTTACCTTCTTTTCCCCTCATGTGGTTGCTTTGCATAAATCAAAACTGATTTCTGAACATACCAGATTTTACAGCTACCTTACACTGAGTCAGAACATTGGTCCTTCTAGGTCAGTATTGTCTATGGTCCCCTCTACAAGGATTCGCTTTTGCGCCCGGTTAGGCGATTATGCGCATAATCGCTGAAGCGCATTTACGTCTAATCCCTCTGCACCAGAGGCGGCGAGAGGCAGCGAAGCGCATTAACGGATGACCAAAATGCGCTTTACAAGTAGTTAATGCGCATAAGCGCTTGTTCACATAGTCAAAATGCGCTTTAACGGCCAGAGCAAAATAAAACTCGCGATTTAACGCGCATTCGATAATGCGCATAATCGGAGAGATAACGTGCCTCTACGCCCGATTTGCTCTCCGTTCTTGTAGAGGTAAATTTTTTTAAGCACCTTGAAAGAGCTTTAAACCTGTCTTGTAGAGGCAGCCGTACAGCAGCTTTTCCCAAACTGATGCATTCCAGATGTTTTGGCCTAAAACTTGCAGCAGCCTCAGCCAGCATGGCCAATGGTCAGGGATAGTGGGAGTTGTAGTAGAAGACATCTGGAGGGGGCCAGATTGCATAGGGAAGGCTGGTCTACACTGACTGGCAGGTGGTAGCATACATCTATGTATCTTATTTTCCACTAATTAATTGCAAGCATGGTAGGGAATTTTATTAGGAAAGCAACACACAGGGAGAGAAGCTTATCTTTTCTCACCCCCAACATAACCTCATCTGCCCTCACCCCATGCAAACTGGGCTAGAATGCTTAGATAAAAGCTTTCCATTGGTGCCAGTGCACTCCCAATAATTGTAATTAATTCATTATTAGAAAACAAGATATGCAGCTGCACACTATGTATTGAGGGAACATCTAATTTGGCTTTGAGCTCTAGCCCCTCCCCATAATAAGGGAAAGGTTTTTAATCATAGGAGTTCTGTAAGTGCATTCATATAAACTCACAGTGCCCTGTTCAGACCTTGGCACTCAACACACGAAGGTCTAACCAGAAGCCAAGCATAGAGGGACCTTGGTTGATGGGATATATGTGTACGCCCATGTCCTCTCCGATTTTGCTTTGCATGCGAGCTAGTGAATTTCCATTGTACTTAAGTGTTGAAATTCCTATTGAAATAATGGTTGAATCTTCCATTGGTGTGAATGTCTGTGAATTTGTCTTTTGGGTTGTATCTCAAATTCTTGGGCACAACTGATCCATTTGGCAAGTGCATCCTGATATAGCACTAATGATAAACTGTACCTATCAAAACTATAAACTATTATTAAATGCACAAAAGTCCCATTTTACCCCCTATATTACAGTCAATCCTATCTGTAACTCCAGTGCAGAGCTTTTTTAAAAGGAAAATTTGTAATCGCACAATGTTATATGATTGTAATTCACATGTGTAGTATTCACTACTGCAACACATTTATACATTTTCCTTGTGTGCATGCACATGCATTGTCACTCAGAGGCAAATTCCATGTCGTCTAGAAGCTTACATAAGGCTTTATCACACCTACTATTTTCCCCCCGGGTTGCTTTTGCGGCTTCCCCCTCCATTTCGTATTCGAGTCTAGCATTTTGAATCACACGTGGTCAGTATAGCTGCGATACCTCAGCTTGCCTGTTGAACTTTGCCTAATTTGGACTTTGCCCATTGAGGGATAAATTGAAACAGAAACTAAAACCTGCAACCTTAGGGTGAGAGAGCAGCAGGAGGGGGACGACGTCATGCGAACCCAGCGCTGAAGAAGTGGAGCAAAGCCGAGGTGGGTGTGCTTAAAACCGCCTGTGTGATAATGACCATAGAGTTGGAGAAAATCCTCAGAACTGGGAATGCAGAACTAATGCAGAATAGTGTTAAACTTTAGTGCTTTAGTAGAGGCATCATGAACTCCACGAACATTATTTAGAGTGTGAGAAGTCCTACTTCACAAGTGCCTCTTTGAGGTCAATATGTGTCTGACCTCAATACAATGCTGAATCTAAATAGAAGATTTTCTCTCTTCTCAAAGTTCAATAATTTTGCCCCTGAGTGCTGTCTTTTATGTGGTGAAATCTTTAAAAAAGCTGTATGGAGTGTCCCCTGCCCCACTGGGGACCATTTGTACTGATACTTTCCATCACAAATGTTACACATAACTTTGCCTCAGGAAGATCCCTGTTAAGAATGTCATATTGCTGGGGATCTCCAACATGGTGCTCATGGGCAGCAATGTGCCTGCGGACATCTCTTTTGTTTCCTGCAAGGCTTCCTGCCTGTCCTGATCGTTAGCTTATTTTTTTAAAAAAAGTTTTAAAAAAACAACAACTGGGAGACTGGCATACTGCAAAGCAGTCTTCAAGCAGTCTTTATGTAGGCACAAAAGTGGATTTGTATTTTGGAGCTCAGACTTCATCTCTGCCTTGTACTTAGGTTCTTGGACATACTACTTTTTTAAGACTCTGGAAATTGTGTGATTTGTGATCAGCCACACCCACCATTGCAGCCATTTTGTGAATGGGCAAGCCTCCAAGCCAGCCATTTTGTGAGAGTGCTCAGAACACACCATTAACATTCTAAATTTGCCCACTGACATGAAAAGGTTGGGGCCCCCTGTCATATTGGATATTTTCTGACATCATCACCCTTATCATAATACTGACAGCTTTACATGACTTGTCAGGAAAAGGGTCCCTCTGTTCTAGAATAATTTTTGTCTTTGGAAAAATGGCTAATATTACAGGAAGACAAGTAATACAATAGTACATACTCAATCAATTATTTATTACAGTCACAGACCAGCAAAATCAGTATAAAACATACAAAAGATAGTTTAAAAATGACATGAAAATAAGACACAGCTTTGTAGACTTCCTCCTCTCAGGAGGATTACAACATTTTTTTCCTAATTTGCATTGATGTCATAAAATAGAGTTAGGGTACATACTGCTTATCCAGGATGAACTTGTAGCAGAACTTTCCAAAGAGAGTCGTGTTTTTTTGTGTGTTCAGTGTTTCAGAACATAATTCAACCCAAATCTCAAAGTTTGAAAGTTTTGGTGGCTAGTCTACTTAGCAAATGGAGCTGATAAAAACAAACAAACAAACACATTTTACATTTTAAAACATCTTTGAAATTAAAAATAAGAAAAGAAACCAAAACAATTCTGCTTCTGGAATTCATGATTTGGCTCAATTAACAGAACTTGATAAATTGACTAAAGATTGCAGTTCTAGTTAGTATCAGTAGCTATAGTAGTGGGAGAGTGTGCCAATTGCAGCACATTGAATAAGTGTGCTCAAAAAATAGTTAATGCCCCTGGAACACTACCATGATGCCTACATTTTCATATCCATATTTGGAAAATCTTGTAGAAGATTCTGAAATATGTCAGATTCATGCTTCTATAACAATTTACCAACTAATAATATGAATCAATCTTAACCTTTAAGTACAAATAAGTCTATGCAGGTTCTCGGAGAAATAAACTGAAAACTATATGGTTAGTCTGCAACATTGAAATCAAGGAGGAAGTGTTTTGTGGCTTCTGATGAGCTCTGCTTTGAATCCTCTCTATTTTATATGGGTCAATTGTTGAAATGATCAAACCACTCAGACTTACTAGTCAGAGAGGGAAACTCAATATGTGATTGTGGCTTGAAATGTTTCCCCAGATTCTGTGAATGGGAAAAGGCTAATTTCAGAGACATTACTGGAAAGAAAGAAGACAAACCCCTAAATGAGGGTGGGTGGGTGGGTTGCCTCTTGAGCAATTGCATTATTAAGCTATGTTCTTTCTTTCTTTCTTTCTTTCTTTCTTTCTTTCTTTCTTTCAACAGCTTGAAGCAAGTGGAAATGTTATTATTATAATTCTCCATCAATAAACTTACATTATTTTAAATTCAGCTAAAGATGTGCAGAGATACAAAATAAGATTGAATAGAAAACCCCTTATATGGTTATCACACTTAGACATAGACTTTAATCATAAACACAAAGACATATATGTAAATTCACTGAAATAAAATGGATATATCTATATAGAGAAAGTGCTAAGGACTGGATCATAATTTGGGATGCGCCATCCCATCACAATGAAAAATTTAACTTTATTACAATGACACTCAACTCTATCTCCTTTCTATCTAAACCCAAGGAAGCTGTTCTGGTTCTAAATCCATGCAAGATGTCAGTAATGGACAGGATGAGGGCAAACAAACTGAAGCTTGACCCAGACAAGACAGAGGTGCTTTTGGTCAGTTGAAAGGCTGATCAAGGTAGAGGGATTCAACCTGTGTTGAACAGGATTACATTCCCCCTGAAGATTTAGGCTCACACTTTGGGTGTTCTTTTGGACTCAGCCCTGAACTTAAATATCCAGGTCTTGGTGGTGGCCAGAAGTGCATTTGATGCTGGTACACCAATAGTGTCTGTTCCCAAAGATGTTTGATCTGGCCATGGTCATGCTTGCCTTAGTTACATCCTGTTTGGACTACTGTAATGTGCTCTACATGGGGCTGCCTTCAAAATTGTTTAGAAACTTCAGGTGGTCCAGAATCCAGTGGGGAGATTGTCGACTGGGGCTGGTTGCAGGGAGCATGTGACTCCCTTGTTATAGCAGCTTCACTGGCTATTGGTCTGTATCCAGGCACAATTCAAAGCGCTGGTTACAACCTATAAAGCCCCAGATGGCTTGGGACCGTTTGGGGTTTTATAGGTGATTATTATCATTATCATCATTATATTTATTTATATCCCACCTTTTTCCCAGGGCTGGGAGTCAAGGCAGTTTACAAAGTTAAAACATCTACAATTAAAACGTATAAATATATGTTTACTAAAGTTAAAATAGAATTAATCTACAGTAAAATTAAAAAAACATTAAAAAACATTAAAAATAGTAACAAATTTTAAAAACAAAACAAAACCATACATTAACATAGGTCCAGAGTATTTAAGAAAAACCTGCTGGAATAAAAACGTTTTTGCCTGCCTTCGGAAGTGCAGCACAGAGGGAGTCAGTCTGGCTTCCTTAGGAAGGGAGTTCCAGAACCTTGGAGCACCCACGGAGAAGGCCCTCTCTTGCGTACCCATCAGGCATGCCTGGGATGTTGGTGGGACTGAGAGAAGAGCCACCCTAGAAGTTCTCAGAGCATGGGCAGGCTCAGATGGGAGAATGCGGTTTTTCAGATAACATGGACCCGAGCCAAATAGGGCTTTATAAGTGATAACCAGCACTTTGAATTGTACCCAGAAACAAACCAGAAGCCAGTGGAGCTGTTTTAACAGGGGAGTTGTATGTTCCCTGTAACGAGCCCTGGTCAACAATCTGTCTGCAGCTCTTTGAACCTGCTGAAGTTTCCAAGCACTCTTCAAAGGCAGCCCCACGTAGAGCACATTACAGTAATCCAAATGGGATGTAACTAAGGCATATGTCACCGTGGCCAGGTCTAACATCTCAAGGAAAGGGCGCAGCTGGCACACTAGCTTTAACTGTGCAAATGCACTCCTGGCCACCACTGAAATCTGGGCATCCAGGCTCAAGGCAGAATCTAGGAGTACTCCCAAGCTATGAAGCTGTGTCTTCAGGGGGAGTGTAACCCCATCCATCACAATCTGAGTCCCTATTCCCTGATCTGCTTTTCAACTGACCAGGATCCCCTCTGTCTTGTCTTGATTAAGCTTCAATTTGTTTGCCCTCATCCAGTCCACTCCTGCCAACAGACAACAATTTAGCACCAAAACAACTTCCTTGGAGTTAGGTGGAAAGGAGTAGTAGAGTTGGGTGTCATCAGCGTATTGGTGGCACCACACCCCAAAACTCTGGACAACCTCTCCCAACTGTTTCATGTATATGTTAAATAGCATGAGGCACCTTCTGGGTTTGCCCCTCCAGGAAGGAATAGAGCCACTGTAAAACAATGCCTCCAAGACTCATCCCAGCAAGGCGGCCAAGAAGGATGCCATGGTTGATGGTATTGAACGCTGCTGAGAGGTCCAGCAGAACCAACAGGGACACACTCCCCCTGTCCAGTTCCTGGCGTAGGTCATCCACTAAGGCGACCAAATCTGTTTCTGGCCCATAACCAGCTCTGAAGCCACATTGAAATGGATCTAGATAAATCTCATCCAGGAATCCCTGGAGTTGGGAGGCCAGCACACGCTCTAATACCCTGACCAAAAATGGAATATTGGAGACTGGCTGGTAATTATGTAGTACAGTGGGATTCAAGTAGGGCTTTTTCCTTGTGGGTCTTACCACTGACTCTGTCAAGCAGGCTGGCACTCTGCCTTGACAAAGGGAGACATTGACCACTCCAGTCACCCACCCAGCCAGTTCTCCTCTGGCTGCTTTTATAAGCCAGGAAGGGCAAGGATCTAGTACACACATGGTGGCTCTCACCTCTCCAAGGATCCTGTCCATATCATCAGGCTGTACAAATTGAAACGTATCCAATAATACTGGACAAGCAGGTGCCAGAGTTATATCCACTGGAACTGTATCAACTATAGTATCCAAGTTAGAGCGGATCTGAGAGATTTTGTCTGCAAAGTGCTGGGCAAATTGGTCCCAGCGGGCTGTCGAAAAGTCTGAATTCTCCTCTTGGGAGGCAGTGTGTAAAAGCCCCCTGACCACCAGAAACAGCTCGGCTGGATGGCTCTTTGCAGACGCAATAGTGGCAGAAAAAATAGGTTTTTTTGCTGCCCGTATTGCCACGGAGTACGCCTCCAATTCGATTCCGCCAGTGTTTCTCTAGTCTCCATCTCATTCGTTTGATCTCCGCCAACTCCCTAGAAAACCACGGGGTTGGTGTGGCTTCACTTCGTGAGCGAGGACGCTCAGGAGCAATCGTGTCCACCACCCTGGTCATTTCTCCATTTCAGAGATCGACCAGAGCTTTGACAGAATCGCCAGCTGAGGCATCAGGAAAATCCCCAAGAGCCATCAGGAAACCATTCGGATCCATCAGCCTCCTGGGGCGGACCATCTTAATTGGTCCTCCACCCCTGTAGAGGCTCAGCCAGCCTAAACCCCACCAGATTGTGAAAGACTTCCTTCTCTCATAAGAGGCTGCCAGGTTCTTAAGATCTTCTGGCGAGGCCCTTCTTTCAAGACTGCCACCTTCAGAGGTGCCTTTGGTGGTGAACCCAGAGAGGGCCTTTTTGGTGGCTGCTCCTTTGCTGTCCTTCTGCCATTCAAGCAGGCCTTTGGCTTGTAAGTGGGATTGTTGGGTTGGGTGCTGGTCTTTTAAAAAAAATTCTGTAATTGTTGTGATTTTTTTGTATTTTAATGAATTGTTTTATTGTTTTAATCCATTTTAATTGCATCTCTAAGGTGCCTTTAGTGCCATTTTTTTGGTAGAATGACAGGGTAGTAATCAAATAAATAAATAAATTAAATTAAATTAAATGATTTTTAAGTGTAAATAGTAACCTATTTACTGGGTCTGAACCATGGTGGGCTAGGGAGGTGGCTTCAGTCCTTTGCCCTCTGCTGTGTTCCTTATCCTACCTGCTCTTTAAACATAAACCCCCACTAAAGACAATTACTAGTGCATGAATAGTGTCACCCTTCATTTGACCCTAAGCTGAAACTGTTAAAGTAAAGAAAAACCCCTCCCCACCCCCAGCATTATCAATGGGATCACTTGGTAAGAAATTAACCGGTAGAACGCCTGCAAGGTTGCCTCTTGTGGCTTTTTTTGTTTTTTTTAAATTGCAGTGGTTACTAAATTAATTCTCAGAAATGATGGTGGAAAGAAAGAGACTTAATGATGTCATTTTAACAGCACTATCTCCTGAACAATGGGGCAATGGGCATATATAAAAGAGATCCCTCCTTCATGACACAGCCAAAAATCACAAGTAAGTAATTATATGCTAGATATATATAATCCGTTTTATATTATAGGAGTACAATCCTATGCATGTTAAGACAAAAAAAAAGTCTTATAGCATTCCCCAGTCAGCATTGTAGGACATTTTTCTGTCTAAACATGCATAGGATTGCACCCTAACTGTATTATATTTTTGTGTATCTTCATTGGGTAATTCTCCCTTTCTCTTTTTTTTGAAGGTTCAAGGACAGCTGCTGGGACTTGGCTGAACTTATTGCCTTTTGTTTTGAAGCAATGAATCCACCGCAGAATTGGATGAGGGGCTTTCTAGTTTGGATGTTCTGCTGTTGTTGCCTGTCTCTCCTCTGCTTTGCAAGCGCTATGCCCCTGACGGGAGCATATACTCCTACTAATCACTCCTGCACACTCAGCAAAAACAACTTCCAGAGAACCTACATCAAGAACCGTACATACACTTTAGCCAAACAGGTAAAGCCATTTGTCTGTGTGCTACCCTACAGTTTTATCTGCATGACCTCTCCTGTGTGCTGTCTAGGGTTATCTCTCCATATTCCGCTTTCCCCCTTTCTGTAAGGACACTAACCTGTGCTATTTTTTTGACTATAGACTCACAGTGTAGCAGCAGGTATACTTATTTGTAGGTCAAGTATATATGGAGTTTTAGGAAACCACAATCTGCTAGAATGTATCCAGTTGTCTATGAAGAGTAAGCCTGAAGTGCTTCAATCACATAACCCACACATTTAACATCTTATCGACCACATAAGCCACTCAGTGTTATCTTCTTCCAACAGATCTTGCAAGTGTGGAATTTCAAATTTGATGTTTTGTTTGATGTTTAGTATTAGTTGTGTTTTTCACATCAAATACACCAGGAAACTACTTGGTCTTTCTTACACCTTGGTGGCCTCTGAGCTTACCATCTCAACACTTAAATTATACATTTCCCTGTCCCCTTTTCTATATCCCTGCACAATTCTTTAGTAGTTTCCCCCAACTCTATTGTGGAATTGGAGAGTTGTAGACTCACAGGGAGTTGATCTGCAGCAATGTAGAACTTATTTAAAATTAGAGTCTCATTTTTCTGCCCCACACTCATCCTAACTCTCTTTTTAGGCAAGGCTTTTTGATAAAGACACAGATAACAGATTCATTGGGCAGCACCTGTACATAAATGTTAAGGTAAGATTCCCACTTTCCATATGCATAATTACATTTTTTAATTCTCTCTGTGTAAGTTCCTGTTCTCTTGTTGTTCAGCTGAAACAGTTTCATTTGTCTTGTTTTGCAGGAGAACGATCACTGCTACCTAATGAAGAGAGTTACAGCTATCGTGGTAACAAATGCCCTTTCTAAGCTAAAGAATCAAACTTCCACTGTCCAAAAAGTGGCAAATTTCTTGGCCCATTTGAATGTGGAACTCAGTCACTGCGTAAGCATCATATATAGCTGTAGTCTCTCTCTGTTTCTCGTCTTTTGTCCCCAGCTTTCTTCAAACATTCCTTCTTCTTCTTCTTCTTCTTCTTCTTCTTCTTCTTCTTCTTCTTCCTCTGGGAGGGCTTCCAATTTGTAAAGATGGGTTGGCACTTGGCAATATATATCTAGAAAAGGCCAACTATCAAATCACTGGTGCTGATACAAAAGGAGGAAACCTCAAATCAAAGCATCAAAGCTTTTTGATGTGAAGTGCAAGTCAAGAGAAAGGTGAGAAATGAAAGCCACTTGTGTCACATGTTCTTCCGTCCTTTTCAGAAACCATTGGGAGATAAAGAACATATTGAAAACAACCTGAAACAAATGAAAGACAAATTGGACCAGGTAAGCTGATTTAAAAATAAAATAAAATACATTAATGAGAACTGTAAAGTAACCCAACTTTCTTTCCTCACAACTGAGTTTGGATTCAGTGACCTGGTTTGCACAACCTGACAGCTCACTATGCCTTAATTTACTTATGAGGCTTGTCGCATTGTGGCAAGCACCTGCAGGCACTATTTTTGTATGGTGCCTGTGGGCTCCCTGCTTACTTTGGGTTATTTGAGGGTTGGCTAACCCTCACACAACCCCTGCCACCTGGGGTGCCATGTCACAACAAGCCATGGAAAGCCAGGCACCCACAGTCTCCATGCAAAAATGGTGCCTTTCAGCACTCGGCATAGCACAATAGGCCCTGCAGGTAAATTAAATCATGCTAGTCATCATCATCATCATCATCATCATCATCATCATAATAATGTAATAATAATGTCATGCAAACCAGTTCATTGTTCAGAAAAGGCATGTTTGTACAGCCATCATGGGCTGTATGTGCAGGGGAATAATGTGTAAATACAATTCATGTTCAACAAATGTGGTGCTGCAGGGAGAAGCGTGGGAGAACGGAATGGAAATCAGGATTTACCAGTTAGGGATGGCAGATTTTTAATAAAGTCTGTTCTGTCTGTGCTTCGCAGATTGTCCTGTGCCTTTTGTCCTGTCATCCACTCATTGACAGAATCGGATGTTTTTAGGGATGTACACAAATTTTGTTCCACTTGTTCAGCACATAGGCGAATTAACATTAACGCACATTAGCACAAGTGCACATTAGCACATTAGCACATTAGCACATTAGCACATTAGCACATTAGCACAAGGATGTTTTTTATGATGTTTTATTGCTATTTTAATAATGTTGTTCCCTGCCTCGATCCAAATGGAGAGGCAGGTAAGAAATAAATTTATTATTATTATTATTATTAAGGCACACTTGTGGTAAACCACATTAGTGCAGATAGGAGTTTGTATAAATACCCCCACCCCAAAGTAAATAACCAGTCCACAAGTCCATGGAATCCATATGGTCCAGAAAAAGCCAGTCAGATCATTATTATTACAGTTATTTTAAAATAAATTATCACTCTAGTTCACTGGTTGGACAATGTGTTATGTTTTCAAATATGTTAAACACGAATAAGCCAATGCATAACAGTTTGCATGCACGGTGAGAAGCAGCCTTGACACTGCTTTGAAGAAGCAGTCTACGTTGGGTTGATCATGAGAAACCACGAGCACAGGATAATAATTAGAATACTCTCTTGGAAGTTCTTCAGTCTCTTCTGTGGTCATCACAGATGAATAAATGTCCTGTTCAACAAGCATGTCCACCATGACCCTGAAATACGCCCAAACTGCATCTTCCCAGGTGTCACAAACTGGAAGAAGCTTTAGGTTTACAAAGAAAAAAATAGTCAAACCCCCCCCCCCCCCCCCTGAAACTGTAACAGTTGTGATGAAGAGGGAATTTCACCAGGAACTAATTGCATACAAATGACACTGGCTGAAATTCCCTTTTCTCTACAACTGTTAAAGTTACATGGTTAAAGTTACATGAGCCCTGATCTGGATTTTATCTGGTCACCCTAACTATGGAACGGATGTATTCAGGTGGTTTAATATAAGCAAGCATTCTTGCATTGGTCTTCTTTCATCTCAGGCCATGTAGGTGAGATGCCAGAGTTATCCCAATTTTTGCCAGCTTGATCAGGGCAGCTATGGTGGCCATAACATATGCCTTCGATTCGCTGGACCACAGGGCAGAACTGGCTGCACAAAAGACAAAAAGACCTAGGGCATGTTAAAAATTAACCAGTAGCCTTTCCCCACAGTAAATTATGGGTACAACCACCTGGGGAAGTTCTCCTGTTCAAGCGCCATTAAAATGAATGAGAGCCTACACCTCTTGTGCAACCCACATTTGACTGTGCTCCTGCTCGTTCCCAGTCAGTTCTATGTGGCTTATGTAGAAAAATATCTCAAGGCTTTGTGATAGAATTTTATTTGTGGCCTCAAAAAAATCAAACCTGACTTCTCTCTTGTACTCTACATTCTTCATTCAACTCAAGAACTTGTTTTTGCTTTGATTCTACAGCTGGGGGAGCATGGAAAGAACAAAGCCGTCGGTGAGCTCGATTTGCTCTTTGACTACCTGGAAAATGCATGCACCAAAGCACCCAAGGAAATGCGTGGCAGCCACAACGGCAACTAGAAGCACTGAATGGGGGACTACCAGGATTGCTAGAGCATCGTTTGAATGTAGCTGCTGTGGGACAATGACATATAGAATGGGTCAACTTTAAAGACAGTATGCACGTGACTTTCTTGTCTCATATGGAACTCAATGAAGCATTTACCAATTTGCTTTGATGCCACACATATGTAAAGGTTTTCAGCTGCATCTCTCAAATTGTTTACTTCTCTTCAGAGACCAACTCTGAAGATTTTTTGGGTAAATGTTTTAGCAGATGTTACTTTTTCATGATAATTTATTTAGGGTGCAATCTTATGCATGCAGGCTGGGGAATATTGGGAGTTTCAGGACTTTCTTTTGTCTAAACATGCATAGGATTGCACCATTAAAGGGATCTTTTTACATGATGGATATATTTATATGAATGACAATTTATCTGCATGGAGCCTCTTTGAAGAAAGTGAGTTGAAGACTGGCTGACCACCCTGAAGCAAAACAAATTCACTTGAAAGCAAGGGCCAGTACAGAGATGTGGCAAATATGCCACACACCAAGGAGGCAAACTATATTATGCAAAGGAGGGATTTAGTATTGATTAAGGTTGGTAGAAATGTGAGGTGGGGGGATTAAAGAGGTCTTTAAAAATGGGGCTCTGTTGGGCTTGCCTGGAGATTAGGCTGACCATATGAAAAGGAGGACAGGGCTCATGTAACTTTAACAGTTGTAGAGAAAAGGGAATTTCAGCAAGTGTCATTTGTATGCAATTAGTATCTGATGAAATCCCCTCTTCATCACAGCAATTAAAGTTGCAGGCACTATACTAGAGTGACCAGATACAAAAGAAGGCAGGGCCCCTGCAACTTTAACTGTTGTGATGAAGAGGGAATTTCACCAGGTACGAATTGTATTCAAATGACGCCTGCTGAAATTTCCTTTTCTCTACAACTGTTAAAGTTACATGAGCCCTGTCCCCCTTTTCTTATGGTCAGCCTACCAGAGATACCATTTTGTGTGGACGGGTGACTCCATGCAACTGGTCTCATTGCTACACCCTAATTCCTGGGTCCATAGCAGAAGCACTTTTTGAGTCATGACCACCATCATGGGAATTAGGACTTAATATACAGACCAGGGGTGGGGATGTATAAGCCTGCAGATGTTGTTGGACCTCAACTTCCACCAACCCCAGATAGCATGGGCAATGATGGGGGGGGGGGGGGTTGTGGAAGTTGTTGCCCAAGGATATCTAGAGCATCACAGGCTCCCCAATCCTGGTATAGATAAACCACATGGAGGCATCTGTTCATCCTGGGCCTCCCTATCTGTGAGGGGCTGCTGCTGAGCCAGCCCTAAGGTTTCAATGGAACTCACTTCCAAGTAAATGTGTTTAGGGAATAGAATTCATGCTCAGCACCTATCACCAAAAGTTAATGTTTTTTTTAAAGAACATAGCAGCCTTCCCCAATCTGGCACCTTTCAGATATGTTGAGCTACAAATCCCATCATCCTCAGCCATCATAGCCATCTGCAGTCAACAAGCATTTGGAAAATCTTCAGAGGAAGCTTTGCCTCTTCTGTTTACTTCTCTTCAGAGAACAGCTATATCATCTTATTTTAGGGATTTTTTTTAGCAGATGACATTATTTAATGATAATTTATTTTAAGTTATATTTTTACAAATGAACATAATTTATATTAGCAAAGGTTTATTTATAGCAATGATCTAGGATGTGTGTATAATTTAACTTCAGTGGTTGCTTTCCTGCAGTAACGATGCATTGTCTTACTTGAAACTGTGTCTCCATTCTATTTATTATAAGAAATATGTATTGTTTTTTTTAAAATATATATATGTTTCTCACAATTAGATATTCATTAAATAAGTAAATAAATAAAAAACTCAGTTCAACAATAGATTTGTTTAGCCTCTGAAAATTCCATAGACAAGCTGCCAAAACTTTACTATGGATTATTTTTTAAAAAATCCTGATTTCAAGACATGTAAGTCCAGTATGAGACAAAATGATACGTTGGTGGGGTGTGCTGATAAAATGTTGCTGTAGAAAAGTCTGTAAAACCCCCACAGCCAATGGAATCACCTGCCTGCTATCCTCCCTTGTCTCATGAGATAAGTATCATTCATATGTTTACTAGACATGTTAAGTATCATTCATATGTCTACTAGACATGTTAAAGTGAACTTTTCGCTATTGACAAAATCAGTTGATTAGCAGACAATGCACATCTCGATTTATGAGAGAGCTTAGGAGCCAGTCCCTGAACTATTTCAACACTTAATATGGGACTTTGAAAATGTTTCAGCCTGTTATTCTGCATATTCTGAAAAAGGTGTTATTATAGCTCAGGGTGTGGGGAATGGAATGGTATGTGGTGGGGTGTGGATAGTTTCACTGATAGCTTTATTTATTTATTTTTATTTATTTATTACATTTGTATACCGCCCCATAGCCGAAGCTTTCTGGGCGGTTTACATAGGATTAAAACAATTAAAAACAATATACAAAAATTAAAACAGCAAAAACATACAACATACACACAATACACACATACATTTAAAATCACTACAACAGCCCAAAAAAGCTACAAAAACAAAAACAAACCCAGGTTCCTCAGATATTGCCAAATGCCTGAGAGAAGAGGAAAGTCTTGACCTGGTGCCAAAAAGATAACAATGTTGGCGCCAGGTGGGCCTCATCAGGGAGATCGTTCCACAATTGGGGGGCCACCACAGAGAAGGCCCTCTCCCATGTTGCCGACCTCCGAACTTCCCTTGGAGTAGGCACTTGCAGGAGGGCCTTAGATGTTGAACGTAGTGTTCAGGTAGGTTCATGTCGGGAAAGGCGTTCCGTCAGATATTCTGGTCCCAAGCCGTGTAAAGCTTTATAGGTTAAAACCAGCACCTTGAATCGGGCTCGGAAACATACAGGCAGCCAATGCAAGTGGGCCAGAGTAGGTCTTATATGCTCGAACCTTCTGGTTCCACTTCTCAATCTGGCTGCTGCATTTTGCACAAGTTGGTTTAGACAATACATATGCTCAAAGCTATTTGTTTAGTCAGCTGCAACACAAGACTTGTATGTAATGGTGTAATAGGATGCATTGTTATGAAATAATGCTATTGCACACACCCCTTATTCAAAATGGTCAACCTGTTAGTAATTGAAAAGAATGCAATTAAGTATGTATTATTTTTTTAAACAAGGAAGATAAGGAGAGAATGAAAGTAGAAATTGAAAGCAGGTGTTCTGAATTAAGGTATAAGACACACCTGAATTTAACTCTATTAACTGCATAAAAAAGAAAGGAAAAATGCAAAGAGTTCTGGATTCTGGGAAAAAGCTGGGTTCTGGGAAGTAAGCTGGCTGGGTAAGCTGAATGAGAAAAGCTGACTGGGAAAGAAAGCTGCAAGGAACAGGCAAAGCAGTTTGTGCTGTGGAAAGGGCAGAAGAATTAGGGGTGTGCACGGACCCCCCGGATCGGATCGGGACCCGGATCGGGACCTCCAATTTTGTCCCGGACCGGTTCG
Source organism: Anniella stebbinsi (assembly GCA_029215795.1). Classification (NCBI taxonomy): domain Eukaryota; kingdom Metazoa; phylum Chordata; class Lepidosauria; order Squamata; family Anniellidae; genus Anniella; species Anniella stebbinsi. Next base: position 57,972,522 of record JARDYH010000003.1, read on the forward strand.
GACAAAATCGGAGGCCCCCCGGACCGGATCGAGTCCGATCCCGATCCAAAAATCGGAAATTTTTGGATCGGCCGCCATTTTTTTCCCCATAGACTTGCATTGCAATGCAAGTCTATGAGGAAAAAATGGCGGCGGGTGGGTAAGGGGGGGCCTAACTCCCTCCCCCCCCCCGGGGCCGTCCGCTGTGGACGGCCCCGGCAGGTAAACCCCCTCCCCCGCGCTCCCTACCCCCCCTGGGGCCGCCTGCTTCCATCCGCTGGCGCCCGCGGGCGCCAGCGGATAGAAGCGGACGGCTCCGGGGGGGGGGTAAGCCCCCTTCCCCGCCACTTACCTTCTCGGCACGTCCGGCGCCGGCGGCTACTACCAGCGGGCTCCGCGGCCTACTCTCGAGTAGCGCGCCGGGTGATGACATCACCCGGCGCGCCACCCTGGAGCAGGCCGCGGAGCCTGCTGGTAGTAGTAGGCGCCGGCGCCGGACGGGAGCCGCCGGGCCGGGCAGGTAAGGGCCCCCCTCCCCCCTCCCCCCTCCGCGCGCCCCCTCCTCCCCCCTCCCCCCTCCGCGCGCCCCCTCCTCCCCTCCACGCACCCCCTCCTTACCTTTCCGGCCCAGCGGCTCCCGTCCGGCGCCGGCGCCTACTACTTCCAGCAGGCTCCGCGGCCTGCTCTAGAGTAGTGCGCCGGGTGATGACATCACCCGGCGCGCCATCCTAGAGCAGGCCGCGGAGCCTGCTGGGAATAGTAGGCGCCGGCGCCGGACGGGAGCCGCCGGGCCGGAAAGGTAAGGGCCCCCCTCCCCCCTCCGCGCGCCCCCTCCTCCCCTCCACGCACCCCCTCCTTACCTTTCCGGCCCGGCGGCTCCCGTCCGGCGCCGGCGCCTACTACTTCCAGCAGGCTCCGCGGCCTGCTCTAGAGTAGCGCGCCGGGTGATGACATCACCCGGCGCGCCATCCTAGAGCAGGCCGCGGAGCCTGCTGGGAATAGTAGGCGCCGGCGCAGGACGGGAGCCGCCGGGCCGGAAAGGTAAGGGCCCCCCTCCCCCCTCCGCGCGCCCCCTCCTCCCCTCCACGCACCCCCTCCTTACCTTTCCGGCCCGGCGGCTCCCGTCCGGCGCCGGCGCCTACTACTTCCAGCAGGCTCCGCGGCCTGCTCTAGAGTAGCGCGCCGGGTGATGACATCACCCGGCGCGCCATCCTAGAGCAGGCCGCGGAGCCTGCTGGGAATAGTAGGCGCCGGCGCCGGACGGGAGCCGCCGGGCCGGAAAGGTAAGGGCCCCCCTCCCCCCTCCGCGCGCCCCCTCCTCCCCTCCACGCACCCCCTCCTTACCTTTCCGGCCCGGCGGCTCCCGTCCGGCGCCGGCGCCTACTACTACCAGCAGGCTCCGCGGCCTGCTCTAGAGTAGCGCGCCGGGTGATGACATCACCCGGCGCGCCACCCTAGAGCAGGCCGCGGAGCCTGCTGGGAATAGTAGGCGCCGGCGCCGGACGGGAGCCGCCGGGCCGGAAAGGTAAGGGCCCCCCTCCCCCCTCCCCCCTCCGCGCGCCCCCTCCTCCCCTCCACGCACCCCCTCCTTACCTTCCCGGCCCGGTGGCTCCCGTCCGGCGCCGGCGCCTACTACTACCAGCAGGCTCCGCGGCCTGCTCTAGAGTAGCGCGCCGGGTGATGACATCACCCGGCGCGCCACCCTAGAGCAGGCCGCGGAGCCTGCTGGGAATAGTAGGCGCCGGCGCCGGACGGGAGCCGCCGGGCCGGAAAGGTAAGGGCCCCCCTCCCCCCTCCCCCCTCCGCGCGCCCCCTCCTCCCCTCCACGCACCCCCTCCTTACCTTCCCGGCCCGGTGGCTCCCGTCCGGCGCCGGCGCCTACTACTACCAGCAGGCTCCGCGGCCTGCTCTAGAGTAGCGCGCCGGGTGATGACATCACCCGGCGCGCCACCCTAGAGCAGGCCGCGGAGCCTGCTAGTAGTAGTAGGCGCCGGTGCCGGACGGGAGCCACCGGGCCGAGAAGGTAAGTGCCCCCCTCCTCCCCCCCCCCGCTGTCCACTTTCATCGGCGGGCGCCCGCTGGCGCCCGCCAATGGAAGCGGCGGTGGGCGCCAGTGGGCGCCCGCCGATCCGCCGATCCGCCGAACCGGTTCGGAGCTTTTTCGGACCGGTTCGGATTGGATCGGCCGATCCAGCTGCGGGATCGGAAATTTATCCGATTTCCCACTGGACCGGACTCGGATCGTGGATCGGGTCCGATCCAGTGCACATCCCTAAGAAGAATGCAGAGAAATGTTTGAATATTGTTTTGCTTCATCATTTTGTTAACGGCTGCCAAATGGAAGAAAGAGACTGTGTAAAGTATGAAGATAAGTTGATTTCAGTTCTTTAAATGCTTATCTGAACAAGTAAAATACTCCCTAAAGAAACTCCTTGTTGTGAGCAGTGATTTATCTAATCTGTGGGAGGAAGTGCACCTGCTGGAATATCGGACTAGACTCACAGGAGGAAAACAAACGAACTCTATCACCAACAAACCTAAATACTAGCTAAGTTAAATGCAAATTGCAAACACCGTCTGAGACTCCCAACACACAGTAGGTTTCACTTTCTTGTCTGTTTTTACTGCACAGATATTACTACTTAAATATACAATAATAAATTTCTTTCATGAAGTATCATAACAACAGCTTGAAAACAGCAGTTCTTTCATTACATGTGCTAACAGCAGTTCAAAAAACATAAATTTGTTTATAACTTATATTCTCATAATATTTGATATCACCAGTTTTATAACAATTTTTTTCATTACATGTGATAACCACAGTTTGATAACCACAATTTGTTTAGTTTCAAACAGTAATTTGTTTACAGTCATCATTTTTTGATATCACCAGTCTGATAACAGAAGTTTTTCTATTACAAGTTTGTTAATCGCACTTGGTATACAGCAATTGGTTTATCGCACTTGGTATACAGCAATTAGTTTAACAAGTATCCGGTATTTATCTCGTTTCGACTCTTCTTCAGAAACATTTCTTTAATTATTGAGCATTCTGTAAACATAATGAACATACTTTAATATAATATCAAACACACGTTAATGAAACCTCGAGTCCTCCCCACTCATAAATTTTATAGTGAGTATACTCACCCCTATGTAGGCACCAGACTTTCCCAGGGTACGTATCAGATACTGGGACCTTTGTATACAGGTTCTTATTACCAGTTATCTGCTCAATTAGAGAGAAAATATTCAGTACCTTAGCCCATATTGCATACCTTGTCAGGATTATTCACAAAAACAGCCATACAGACCTGTCTCCCATAGAATACTGGTTAGAATTGCTCCTGGGTGTTGGCTAGGTCCAGCTGTTCTTAATAAATACTAGTTGTCAAGCCTCCTTGGCTTAATTAGTGATTGTCTGCCAACAGCCCATACTGTAAGCTGATTAAAGGAACGGGGCTAAATCAAGACTCTGATGGGCTTTATCACGGAACCTATAAATCAATTTGTATTGAATACTTTTTCTCGTGTACCAGTTTTCTATATCTTATCCAAAATTCACAAAACTGGGTTTCCACCTCCGGGACGTCCAATTGTATCAGGTTCAAATTCAATTTTGGAACCTCTTCCGCAATATTTGGACCACTTTTTACGTCCATTTGTACAACAAATTCCAGCGTACTTAAAGGATACCAAAGATTTCATCAACAAAGTAGAGGGCATAGTTATGCCCCCTGATGCCATTATGGTAACTCTGGATGTGGGTGCTTTATACAACCAATATCCCGCACGAAGAAGCACGTATGGTAATAGAAGCAGTGCTGAACAGAAGGGAGGAATTGTTTCCGCCCACGCCCTTTCTAATGGAATTGACAGACATAGTCTTAGAGAAAAATTATTTCAGATTTAAAGATCAGTTTTATATGCAGATCAAGGGAGTAGCCATAGGCAGCTCTTTTGCACCGAGTGTGGCTAACTTATTCATGGCACATCTGGAAGAATCTCTGATCTGTAATCCATTACTTAATCCTTTTTTCACTGCAATCATATTTTATAAACGTTTCATTGATGATATATTTTTGGTCTTTAAGGGTAAAGAAGCCCTATTGGATTTTGTCACATGGATTAATTCGATCCATGATACTATTAAATTTACATTCCAATCTGATAGCATCAGGCTAGCATTTCTTGATACATACGTTAATAAGATCATGGGCAGACTATCAGTGAGTGTATATAGAAAAAGTACAGACAAGTATTCTCTGTTACATTATACGTCTTTCCACATGCCTCAACTACGCCGGATGTTACCGTATGGACAATATTTACGGTTAAAATGCAACTCCTCCTATAGCATGGACTATAATGCAGCTAGGATACATCTAAGACACCAATTATTGGACAGAAAGTATCCAAGTTCCATTATCAAACAAGCAGAATTTAGGGCCGATATGGTCGCACGTGACCAGTTATTACGGAACAAGAAAACATAGATGACAATAGATTAACATGTTCATTTACATATACACACCTTGCATTTCAGATAAGTAGTATAGTTAAGAAACATTGGCACCTGTTACAAGGTATTCCGGGATGTAGGGAAACTCCCAAAATTGGTTGGAGAAGAACCAGCAACTTAAGAGATAAATTGGTACATTCTGATCTGGAAAAACCCTTTCGATCTCCTTTGTCCACTAGGGGGCACTATCGGTGCCATGGTTGCACCATATGCCCATTAGCTTTAGTGACTAGAGAGTATGAAGATCCTATTACTCACTTTGTGTATCAACTTAGACATTTTTCTAACTGTGCCACAAAATTGGCCATATATGTTATTATATGCCCTTGTGGCCTCTTATATATAGGAAAGACCAACCGCTGGGTTCGCACGAGAATCAGTGAACATCGTTCCAAATTAAAGCATCGAATCCTGGAAGCACCTTTGGTAGAACATTTTGAGGCCAAACAACATAGGTCTGATGACTTCAGGTTCTTTGTAATAGACGTTGTTCCGTCACATAAATACAACTGGAATGACTTTGACAAATTGTTGTTACAACTTGAAGCCAGATGGATTTTTAAACTCAATACAGTGGCACCAGAGGGGTTAAATCAGAGTCTTGATTTAGCCCCATTCCTTTAATCAGCTTACAGTATGGGCTGTTGGCAGACAATCACTAATTAAGCCAGGGAGGCTTGACAACTAGTATTTATTAAGAACAGCTGGACCTAGCCAACACCTAGGAGCAATTCTAACCAGTATTCTATGGGAGACAGGTCTGTATGGCTGTTTTTGTGAACAATCCTGACAAGGTATGTAATATGGGCTAAGGTACTGAATATTTTCTCTCTAATTGAGCAGATAACTGGTAATAAGAACCTGTATACGAAGGTCCCAGTATCTGATACGTACCCTGGGAAAGTCTGGTGCCTACATGGGAGTGAGTGTACTCACTATAAAATTTATGAGTGGGGAGGACTCGAGGTTTCATTAACGTGTATTTGATATTATATTAAAGCATGTTCATTATGTTTACAGAATGCTCAATAATTAAAGAAATGTTTCTGAAGAAGAGTCAAAACGAGATAAATACCGGATACTCGTTAAACTAATTGCTGTATACCAAGTGCGATAAACCAATTGCTGTATACCAAGTGCGATTAACAAACTTGTAATAGAAAAACTTCTGTTATCAGACTGGTGATATCAAAAAATGATGACTGTAAACAAATTACTGTTTGAAACTAAACAAATTGTGGTTATCAAACTGTGGTTATCACATGTAATGAAAAAAATTGTTATAAAACTGGTGATATCAAATATTATGAGAATATAAGTTATAAACAAATTTATGTTTTTTGAACTGCTGTTAGCACATGTAATGAAAGAACTGCTGTTTTCAAGCTGTTGTTATGATACTTCATGAAAGAAATTTATTATTGTATATTTAAATAGTAATATCTGTGCAGTAAAAACAGACAAGAAAGTGAAACCTACTGTGTGTTGGGAGTCTCAGACGGTGTTTGCAATTTGCATTTAACTTAGCTAGTATTTAGGTTGACCATTTTGAATAAGGGGTGTGTGCAATAGCATTATTTCATAACAATCAGTTGCAACCCTTAGCCTTTTTTGACTATTATAGTAATAGGATGCATGCCACCTTTCCTCCTTCCTTATACTGTTACTCCATTGCCCTTGCCAATATCCTACCTAGTAGCTTATGAACACATATGGAAGTAAAAATATCTGTTCTGTAGAAGGAAGCTCCCCAAGACACCCTTATAAAATGTAAAAAACTAATGACATGCCGAGAATATTGCGGGGTGATCCTATCTGATCCAGGGTCTATTCATACATGTCTTTCCCAAGAGGTGTTGATTCTCATAGCACAATTTCCCACCTGAACCTGCTGTGGGATTGCTTTAGACTAGGGCTGAGAAGACGTCAGACGCTATTTTCAAGGTCCACTAATCATAGGCACATGCAAAATACTGAGGGGAACAGTTGACTCAATTGCCTACTGCATCCCATGAACTGTATACTCAAATGCAAACCTACATCTAGTTACTGTAGAGATGGGTTGCTAACAAAACAACAAAAATCAAAGTGGCCAGGTGGGCTGCATAAAAGCCTAATCAAAAGTAAGCAATTAATACACATATCAGTTGAAGAACGCTAAGGCTGAGAGATGAGAAACTGGGGCTGTTCACATGATGTGCTAACTGACTGAGTGTGTGTTGTTGTTGAACCATGGCTTAGCATGTGATCTGAACCCAGGATATCTTCCATAGGTTGGCCTGTTAACCACCTTAAACAAGCCAACAACAAACCATGGGTTCACAATGTGTCTTGTTCAAGAAAAATAGGCTAACCCACGGTTTAACAAACCACCCATGGTTCAACAACAACCTACACTCAACAACTCAACTATGGGTTAGCATGTTGTGTCAACTCAGTCACTATCACAATGATAGCCATGCCAGAGATTGGTGTGTTTTTTCTTTACCTGTGATTTTCCTTGCTATTGTTAAATGATTGAAAAGCAGTAAACCTGACTGGTCTACTGCAAATCACCCAGAGATCTACCAGTAGATTCCAATCTACCTTCACTCTTCCACTGCTTTCAGTAAAGCAACTTCAATTCTAATTCTTTGGTGGGATGTCGGCAGAACATGCTCTATGATAGGAATGACATATTTTGAGCCGGTCTTCCTTCCTGCTGAGTCTTCTTCTCCCCTTTGTGCTCAAACAAAGGCCGCCTCTTCGTGGGGTCTCTTTTGGCGCTCAGTGGTGGCGGCAGACCCTCCTGCTGTCAGTCTTCACAGCAGGAGTGCCACAGTGGCTGCACCCGTGCCTGCCCAGCGTCAGCTAGAAGGGCAGCTGGAGCAGTGGCCCACCTACTCTAAGTGGTTTAAAAAAAAAAAATTAAATTGGAGGGAGGACAGCGGAGGCGATGCAGTGAGCTTATGGCTCGCTGCTCCACTCCCTTCCCTGCCCAGCCCGCTCTGCTCTGAAAAAAGTCGGGCTAAATGCCCTTCTTTTTTGGTGCGGCGCAAAGGGCCCCTAGATTGCTTCGAATTGGCGGCAGCATCATGTAACCCAACTGCCATCATTTCGAAGCCATTGTGAGGCAAAGTGCTCATGAAGAGGTACTCAAAGAGAGGAAACATCACTCTTCTTTCTAAAAGGTATCTACAGTGGATAACTTTGAAATCTGAACTTTATGTTGCACAGACCGTAAAGACCAATGTGTAGAACAGGAATCCCACATCCTGCTGAATAGGCGGCAGCATATATATTATATATTCATGATAGAAACAGGATTGTGATGCTATCAAGGGACCCAGAATCCCTCCAAGCTGTGACAGTTCTAAATTCTGCTTCAGCTGCTAGAAGATTTGAGAATTTTTAGGGCTGATTTGTACATTTACAAGATTTAAGGTGTGATTCTCTGCCCTGGGTGATTGCTTGGGGCTTTAATTAGCACCAGTGAAAATGTAACACATGATGTTGTCTCCTACTGTCCATCCATTTCTCCATAACAAGAACAAGTGTAGAAAAAACCTGGGCGCAAAGTGATCCCCTTCCTGATGTTATAGATATAATTTATTTCTTTTGTTTTCCTCCATGTTAGAGTTGTAGCAAGTGGTTGAAGGCCAAACCTATTGTTACTTTAATTTAAAAAGTTAAATGCCAGTCATTTCTCTCCCCAGCTGTGATCCTAATAAAAATGGCTCCTTCCTATGTGGTTATGAGATTTAGAAAAACAAAGAAACAGCCCCCATTGGTGCCAATTAGCCTGATGATTTTTAAAGAACACAGGAAGAATTGTGTTGGATCAGACCTGATCCAAAGGCCTATCTTGTCCAGTATTCCATTCACAGAGTGGCCAACCATCTGTCTGTGGGAAGCCTATGAGTAGGATACTCTCTCACTCATGTTCCTTAGCAACTGGTCTAAAGAGCCAGATTGCCACTGATATTAGATGTAATGCATTGATATTCGATGTAATGCATTGCCATCCGACCAATAACCAGCTTCATTATCCATTGATTTATTTATAAGAACATACGATAGTCTATGCAGGGCTGGCTTGGTAGGCATGGTAGGACATCTGCCAAGGGCCCACATTTTGGCAGGGCCCCACTGACAAGAGTTGTAGAACGTGTTTCTGTCTAAACTGCATAGGATCCTGCCCTTATTCTGCCCCTTGGATTTGCTCTTTCTCTTCACCCTTGCAACCTGCTTGTTCACCTGTCTTTTGCTTTGGCCCAGACAATGATGGTGGCGGTGGTGAGAAGGAGGAGCAGGAGATGCCACTGCCTGCTTGCTCCTGGACACTCTGCCTGTCAAGCAAGTAAATGGTAGCAATGTTGAGAAAGAAGACGAGGAGCAATAGCAGCTGGTGACAATGGTGGCAAAAAGGTAGACTCAGTGACGGAAGGTGTTTTGCCCAAAGGCCCTGAAAAACCTGGAGCTGACACTGTGGATAAGACCATAATTTTGCTCTTGTGCTGAGTTCCTTCCTTGCTGTTCCTTTAAGCTGTGTCTTTCCATGGGGTCATTGAATTATTCCTCTTGACTGCTCTCCTAAAGATCAAAATAGACGTTGTGGCAACAGGCTTGTTTGTCTAAACATTGGGGGGTGGGGAGGCTCTCACGGAGAAAGCAGGGAATGTGCGTGTGTGTGTGATTTTCAAAGCAAAAGGCCTAGGCCAGCTGGGCTTTCCCCGTGCCACATCTTCCAGTGACCTCCATGAAACATCTCCCCTGAAACCCTTTTCTCCTCAGCCAAGCACACTTCTGCATCATAGTTCAGCTAAAATAGGGTGACCATATGAAAAGGAGGAGGGGGCTCCTATATCTTTAACAGTTGCCTAGAAAAGGGAATTTCAGCAGGCGTTGTTTGTGTGCATGCCGCACCTGGTGAAATTCCCTCTTCATCACAACAGTGAAAGCTGCAAGAGCCCTGCCCTCTTTTGTATCTGGTCAAGAAAGCATAGCCCCTGCAGCTTTAACTGTTGTGATGAAGAGGGAATATCATTAGGTGCTACATGCATACAAATAACACCTGCTGAAATTCCCTTTTCTAGGCAACTGTTAAAGATACAGGAGCCCCATCCCCCTTTCCATATGGTCACCTTAGCTATGACCCTGATTCATTCCCAGAATTTTATGGGGCATACAGATGTCTTTTATTGATAAGCTTCCCATGTTTTCCCACTGCAGGCCTTTCTACAGGAGACATTTATTGTGCATGTGTGATTCATGGTAGTTTGCAGGTGCTTTACATGGAGCTTCTTTGCTACACCCACTGGATAACCTGGAGCAAAGGTAAAAATTGCAGTAAATTGGCATTTTGAAAATGCAGTTTCGGGGGAGGGAATTCCAATGTGGCTGCGAGTTGGTGGCTGCATCATATAAACAACACAGTATCACTGCGCAGCCACTACAGGGATAATAGAGTGTATAGACCCGACACACATCCCCACCCCCGGGTGAGCTCCAGTATACACACGGCAGCCCAGGTTTGCTGCTGGGCCTAATTGCTTCTGCCCTCATTGCCTGCCTCTCTCTGAGGCACTGAATAGACACAGACCTTGAGTAAGGTTGGTCCCAAGAACAACAGCATTCTGAACCTTTTCTTTTCAAAATATGTCAACTAGTGACCATTGTTCAATAAGCCAAATCTCTGTTGCCCTACTTTCATGGAGATGCCCATAGTAGGCTGACCATATGAAAAGGAGCACAGGCCTCATGTAACTTTAACAGTTGTAGAGAAAAGGGAATTTCAGCCAGTGTCATTTGTATGCAATTAGTCCCTGGTGAAATTCCCTCTTTATCACAACAGTTAAAGTTGCAGGGGCCCTGCCTTCTTTTGTATATGGTCACTCTAGTATAGTGCCTGCAACTATACTAGACCACTGTACCACCAGGTGGCAAGTAAGAAGAGCTATTTGTCGTTTTGGAAACACTTTACCTGCTTCATTGTATCTCTTCTTCCATGCAATTATGAAGAATTTGGAGACCAACTGGGTTCAAATGTCTTGCTGATTCAATATCTCAATACTGTGAAACTGTTAGGGAGGTATCTAATCTGACTGCATAAAAAAAAACTAGTGTAAGTTGTGAATTTTTTTTTTTAAGGATTGACATCTTCACGACATGGTTGGGCAACTAAGAAGGTAGATTTGTGCAAATCATGCATGCAGTGTTTCCCGCAAAGGAAGTGGTTTTCCTTGGGTTGTATCCAACAGTGTCATTCTGCTAGCAGAAATGATGTTGCATCTAGCTAAAATTCTACTTGTGCAACTGGTGGTGCAACCAGTTGCAGATCTTAGGTTTGCAAAGTGGTCTTCCTGCATAGGCACAACTGCTTGGGCAACAGGAAAAGGTTCAGTATGGAATGCATGGTCCTGTCAATCACATGAGCATAAGAAAACCCTTCCCTTTCTGTTTATTTACAGTGGAAAGAATAATATGCTGAAATAATGAACCATCCACCATAAATGGCAATCTGTCACAGCATTAGCTTGTCACCTCTGTGTGGTACTTCTGCATAAAATTAGCAGAGGCTTTTATCCTACACAGAAAATGGATAATTTACACTCTGTAATGACAAGGGCTGATGTACTTGAAGAAATGACATTGACTGAACAGAATGTTTTGACAAGAAGGAAAATAGATGTCACTTCCTCACTGTAACAATAATGATAATGTCCCATTTCTGTGTGATGCAAATTTGTGCAGTTCAATTGACTGGAACAAAAAATGTCAGCTTAGAACAGCAGAACTTCACAAAGGCAAGTCGAATCACATACTTCTGTAAACTGACAGCATTTAGGGCAGAATCCTACGCAGTTTTAGACAGAATAAGACACTGTCAGTCTAGGGGCCATAGGTTTGCTCTCCCCAACACTCAAATAAGCAGCTGAAGTGTTGGCAGTTAGATGGGTGCATGTCCATTGCTAAAACTGGGGGGAAAGCCTCAGCTGCAGGAAGGTGAATGGGATGGCAGGTGGCAGAGGACTCTGAGGAAAATGAGAGAGGCTCAGAGAATCTCTTCCCCTATAGTGGAAATGCAGAGTGCAGTTATTATTTCGAAGAGTTAGTAGTGAACAACAAATCGTTCCTATTGTGCCTAAACTTCTGGTTTACTTTAAGTTATTAGCTTATTATTATTTTCCAGAGTCGACTATCTGTTTGAGATGGTATAGCTGGAGAAGCTATTATTTACTTTTAGTTAGTAGCCCTTGGCTAGACGTCAGGGTCTACCACCGAGTACGAGCGGGAGTGTCTGGGATGGTCATGTGACTATCTATGCTGCCTACTTTCTACTTTTTAGAGCTGACCCTTTCACTTTGCAAGTCTGTGTAAACATTCTCGAAGTCATTGGAGTATGGCCAGAATATGGGTGCGATCTGGGCTGGCCCCACCATTAGGCAGAATGAGGCAGTCGCCTGAGACAGTAGATCCTGGGAGGTGGCAGCAAGGGATTGGAGGGGAGAGCAATGGATCACACAACCTGCTCTGTATCCCCTAAGCTAGCCTTCTGCTTGAAGGTGTGGTGGAGGATGCTGTTGAAGAAAGATTCACTGCCAGTCCAGTCAACTTTTGTACATGGAATGGGAGAGGGTGCCATCTTGTCCTTTGTCTCAGGCAGCAAAATGTCTTGGGCAGGCCCTGGATGGGATTAATATGAGCATAATAGTATATATGAAGCCCTGAGACATTCCCAGGGTGGAATCTCAACACAGGCCAACTCAAGAAAGGTGCTGCATTCCAGGCCATTATTGGACAATGTTCGTAACTGATTCTAAGGGGTTTCCCAGTGGCAATAGGGACATAAGCATTGTAATTTTGCTCTGTAGTTTCCTTGGAATGTTTTGCTTTCTTACCTTGTTAATTTATTTCCTTCACCTGTTAGTGTGTTCATTGTTTCTGAAACCTAAAAAGAACTGCTGTTTCTTGGCAACACATCCCTTTAGGAAAATGCAACTGGCAGCATCTTTTGCTGCTAGAGATTATGAGGTTAATCCTGTGGAAAATTTACAAAGAATTAAAGGTCCATTGGGCCTCTTTGGATATTAATGATGCTTTCTTGCAGCATGATTTTCTTCCAGATATTATGGAGCTTGTAGTTCAACTCCAGTGGCAATGGATGCTGTGAGCATCGTTTCCCTGAATGAAGCATGCTGGACCTCGTCTGACTTAGTTACCCTGCTGCCCTGTCTTTTCCAAGATGATACTTTATTTTCCTTGGGGAGGGGGAAAGGGTATCAGGCAGCAGAGGGAAGTGGGGTGTAAGCACAATCAAGGCAGGGGGACTGCATGAGGTGAGCTATGTCTGCCTCAGTTCTGTTACCTGCAATTCAAGTAACCCTATTCAGGAGCACTGTGTCAAAGCCCTAAATTTTGATGTAGCTCAACAGCACCCTCTATAGTGTCTAGTAATCTGGAAACCTGCAAGGGAACCTCAGTAAGCGTACACATTTAGTCTTTTGTTCATTATAACACATCATCACCATTATTTATATAGCATCATCAATGCACATGGTGCTGTACAAAGTAAAACAATAAAACAGCAACTCCCTGCCACATAGGCTTACATTCTGATAAAATCACAAGAAAACAAGAAGAAAGGGAAGGGAATGCACCAAACAGGCACAGGGGACGATAAAAGTAAACAACTTTATAAAATAGTAAGATCAAACTGAAGTTCCAAAAGGTTTGGAAAAAAGAAAAGTTTTCAGCTGAGCTTTAAAGACTGTGATTGAACTCGTGGTCTGCAAATGCTCTGGAAGGGAATTCCAGGCATAGGGGGCAGAAAATAGGCAAGCAAGAGAAATAGAAACCTGGGGGGTGGGGTAAAAAACATAACATTCGATAAGTAAAGAGCGCAAACATGGTTATAATGTGAAATAAGAGAGGAAAGATAGGTAGGAGCCAACATCTGGTTGGAATTGGCTGGCTCTTATGAGATGTATGTTTAGAGTCATTATGAAGGTGCATCCAACTGCAAAGTAAGTTTCTGATTTGCTGGCTATACTACTGATATCAAGGGTATCACATTGTGTGACAAAACAACAATCAGTCTTTGCTAAGGAGCTAGCTTTCTGATCTACGATTCCCATATGTGAGATTTCATTTTCTGTTAGTCCCTGAAACCAAGAGTTCAAAGTTGCTCACATTCATACTCACTTTTCCATGATGAAGTCTGCATATGCTCTGCATCAATAGTTTAACTATGTACTATGTGAAGAAGTCCTTTTTATCTGTCCTGAATCTCCCAAACTGGGCACTGGCAAAATAGCTTGAATTTTTGGGAATGCTCAATTTGAGCATTCTGAAAAGCTGAATGAACTCTTTTGAAGTTCAGCTTTGGAATGTTTGTGCATCTCTCTTCATGACCCATATTGCAATTCTGCCTTGGTATGCAAGGGGAAAATGCTAACATTAGAGTGAAACTTCTATGCACATTTGGATGGAAAAATCAACAAAAAGAGGATGAAATTCTTGATCCTTTCTGTTCATGACTTTCCCTTGAAAAATTCAGTTGGAATATGGATGTTCACATAACATCCCCCCCACCCCCATGGTATTTGTCTTTGGGTTTTTCTGTGAAACCAGACGTCTATGATTGTCATCATACAGGGGGAAATCATGTGTGTGGATTTTTTTTTTTTTTTTTACCATCGCTTCTCTGTCCCTGCTTTTGTCCTTCATTTCTTCCTCTTTCTTCCTGGAGATGAAAGAGGAAATAAACGAAGATCCCACGTAGCCCAAAGGGGTCTATTTTGTGACGGAAAAAAATGAGTGGAAGGAGCGGGAGGCACTCTGGAGGCCGACGGTGTCGTCTAAAGGACACACAAACGTCCATAAGTGAGCAGTAGAGAGCATGCAATAAAACGCTTGTCTGATGATGTCCAAAGTGCGTTGATATTAGCTATTCTATAAATTGTGTAACAGGAAGCTGCAGTGTGCCTTATGCATCTCCAAGAGTTGCCACAAGGGGGAGAAACCTCTATGAAATGGCTGTCCCTCAAGCTACTCTGGATGCATCCAATAACTGTGACAGAAGAAAAAATGCTGAGCATCATTGCATTCTTTTAACATTTCTCCTGTTTTTACAAACTGAGTCATGGTCATCTCTGAAAAAACAATCTGTGGTGAACAAATGACTAGCTGGCCCCATTATTGCAGGCTTTTAGAAATGCCCTGGTGATTTGTTTACCCTGGCTTTCCCCAGATTATGGTTTATCAGACTGTTCTGGGTTGTAACTGCAACCGTATTGCCGGTTTTGTATTATACTGGTGTTTGTTATTTTGACGAATGTAGAGGCTGGTGGCTCCGATGTTAGTGGGGTGGTGAATCCGTTCCAGATTTTCATCAGAACCGATGAGAACTCTAAAGGAGTGGTCCAAGGCTAGGCTGAACAGATAAAATCCAGGTCAGGGCTCATGCAACTTTAACAGTTGTAGAGAAAAGGGAATTTCAGCCAGTGTCATTTGTATGCAATTAGTTCCTGGTGAAATTCCCTCTTCATCACAACAGTTAAAGTTGCAGGCACTATACTAGAGTGACCATATACAAAAGAAGGCAGGGCCCCTGCAACTTTAACTGTTGTGATGAAGAGGGAATATCACCAGGAACTAATTGCACACAAACGACACTGGCTGAAATTCCCTTTTCTCTACAACTGTTAAAGTTACATGAGCCCTGACCTGGATTTTATCTGGTCAGCCTATCCAAGGCACCAAAAGGGAGAGCAATGGGGGCCTTGCAGTTGCCTATCAACAGCACTTGGACAGCCGACTTAACAGGCCTCCACACTGGTCCCATGCTGAGTCTTCACTGTAGTGAGAGGTTTTATATTTCTATTTAAATCTTAGTACACTTTGCATCTTTCTATAGAAATTAGCACATGCACATGTTATGCAGACTTGTGCCATCTTTTGTCCTCTCTTTTGGTGGTTCATTTCCTCTTTTTGGCATCCCCTAAGCTGCCACCCTACTGTTATTTCCAATAGTTTGGCTTGCTTAAGAAAACAAAGGGTAAATGTACATTTCACCAAAGTTAGTATCACTTTTTAACAATGCATTTGTTAAATACATGTCTAATCAGAAGAAAGCCCCATTGCTTTCAATGGAATTTACTCCCAGGTAACTGTGTATAGGATTGCAGCCTAAAGCATGTAGAAAAGGCTCTCACTATAGTGAGAATTAATAACAGAACCATGCATTTCTTTTTCATTCCAGTAGATGGCAACCTTGTACCGTCCTTGTAGATTTCTTTTTCATTTTCATAATTTTCATTTTAATTTCTTCTGGTCAAATTGGATGAGCTGGGTCGCCACCTCCTTTTAAATCAGGTGCATGGGGAGGGATGTATGAACTTTTCATTTTTGCTCACAAAACATGCGAGCAGGCCCCGTTCTAAGCCCCGAATGCGATCGCAATCGCTAGCACATGTCCACAGAAAATTTTCGCAAACTGCTGGACATATGCCCATGTTCAATTTGCGCAACTTTCCCCAGTTCGATTTTGCTCAAATTCCCTAATTTGCACAAATTTCCCCTGCAGGCTGAAAGCCTAACTGTAGTCTATGGGGGAAAGTTGTCAAAATGAGAAAATTTGTGTAAATTTCACATTTGATCGCGGCTCGATTTGCACAATTTCCCCATTTGCACAGAGCAAGTACCGATCACAAAAGCGAACAGGAATTGGGCACGAGGCAAGTGGCGACACAGCTTTCGGAGAATCCTAGCAATCTCGAACATCGCTCGTTTGCCTATCCCTATGCATGGGGTTGCTACTTTGATTGGAGGAGGTGGTTGAATGCTGTTCTCCTGTGTGCCAAGCTGCTATTTGCCCCACAGAGGAGAACAAATGCAGAAACTATAGAGCTGGCTTGTTGGTTTCTTAGCTTAGCTATTCCTGCTGCCTTATTCCTGTTCCTAGAAATTTGATTCTTTCGCAATAATCTTGGGGAAAGCAATCCTATGGCCCCTAGGCAGCATCTGGAGGGACCATAGGATAGTTTGGATTCTTGGATCTGAGATCAGCATCAGTGCTCCAACCTCGGAGCCAGGAGTCTGAGCTCTCCACCCCTCCCACTCTCCCTCGCAGCTGGCATGGAGAGAACTCCACTGGCTGCCTCTTTGAGGTCCCAAAAGGGTTTTCATGGGTGGGGAGGGGACTGGGGAGGCTGATTTATGAGGAATCCTTTGGCCTGTTCCTCACCCTCCTCAATGCCTCAATTAGATGAGTGAAAAAGCCCATCTAGCTGAAATGCAGAGTAGGAGGAGTGTGGACGTATTGGATGGCCATAAGCCTCTGAGTTCAGAGGCTTACGTCCATCCCCACAGGACTGGACCTTAAATGTGTTTAGGGCTCCAAATGTTTTGTTTGCGGGGTCTGCATAGATGTTCTGCACTTTGGGGGAAAAGTTGTTTTCAAATGCTGTGTTCTGGACACCACCAACACTGCAGGTCAGTCTCCAGAAAATTCATTCCCTCCCGCTAGAGCTACTGTGAGGATTGCAGCTTAGTTCAGAGGGAACAGGGACACCTAAGGACTGCGACAGACAACTTCAGCATCCCTGATCATCAAAAAGAACAGGCATTGTGTCTTGCAAGTTTGGGCTCCACTACATCACTGTTGGCCAGTTCAAACGGATTCTCATTAGGGATGTCAGAGGAATCTGTCCAGGGTGGGTGGGGTGGGGTAAAGCTCACTGAGTTATCATCAGTTGAGGCCTCTGGACTTTGGCTTATTTCCCTGCAAGCTGTAAATAGAAATTTGCATAATTTGCACAAATTTGGGGCAGAATTTGCTTAATTTTAGGGCTGTGCACGGGCCCCCCAATTCACCTGAGAGGCCATTTCAGAGCCCCCAAAATGGGGTGCTTTGGGGGTTGCCCACCTCGCCTCAGTGCCAAAGCCAAGGTGAGATCCCCCCCCCAAGCCAAATCAGTCTTGCGGGTCTCTGGGTGCCAGCCATGCAGCTGGCAGCCAGGAAAGCTGGGAGCAAGACTGGGCAGGAGTCCATTGGACTCTCGACTCCCTGCTCCCTCCCTCGCCACTCCCTCAATGCCCTCTTGTGCCCCCAACCTGGAGCCGCTGCCGTCCGGACTTTCCTGCACACCTGCCACCGCCACGGCCACATCACCACCGCATCACCACTGCCATCACCCCATCATGGCCGTATCGTAGCCACGACCAGGAAATGCAGGGTCCTCCTGAGAGCCAGGCTGCGATTGCAAAATATTGCTGGGGTGCTGTTTAGTACATCTATGGCCGCAAACTACAATGGCCACAAAGGGCCATTTTTCCTTTACGGCCGCTGTAGTTTGTAGCCATAGATATACAAAATACAGAGACCCTGAGATGTCTTGAAATTTCAGCCTGGCTCTCAGGACAATGCTGCATTTCCTGATCGTGGCGGCAATGTTGCAATGCGATAGTGATGGGACAATGGCGGCAGGTGAGTGGGGAGAGCGGAGTGAGGGAGGTGAGTCTAATGGACTTACGGCTGGCCTTGTGCTGGATTTCCCAGGACGGCGGGAGGGAGGGCCCAGCGCCACTCCGAAGTGGCCTGAGGTGCCCTAAAGCTTTGGTACCGATTGGCTTTGGCCTCAGGGCGCCTCAGGCTGACCCGGAAATGACTCAGATTCAAGGCGAGGCATACTGAATAAGCCCGCCTCACCTTGGGGTGCCTCTACAAGAGCGATTTAAAGCTCTTTCAAGGCACATTAGGAAATTTACCTCTACAAGAGCGGAGCGCAAATCAGGGGCTCAGGCGCGTTTTCTCTCCGATTATTCGCATTTTCGAATGCGCGTTAATTAGCGAGTTTTAATTTACGGCGGGAGTAAGAGCACCTTATGTCCGTGTAAACAACTTTCTGAGGAGGCGCATTAATGATCAGGGGTTGGACTGTGGTCGTAATGTCATGCATAGAACTGCCCCTTCGCTGAGAAAACCTCCCACTTTTTGGTTTAGTTTCCTTTCCTCTCTCCTCCTGGCAACTTCCTCCTTGTACTCCATCTCTCTGGATGGAAGCTCCAAGAAGAGGTGACCCAACGTGAACCAAAAATAAAGTTTCTTTGAAGTACCCTGATGAAATATTTTTAACATGGAGACACGGGGCCAGATAGAGGTGGTTTTATGAGACGTAAAGGGGGTAGGAAGGATGTGCGGATGTGCGTATAATTAGCCATCAGCAGACATAACTTCCTCTCGCTTCCTGCTAGGTTCCTGAGCTGAGGTGTGTGTGTGTGTGTGTGTATGTTTTACAATTGTTGAGCTCGCTGGGAAGTGGAGGGGGAAGGAACGAAGCAGCATCCCCCTGTCTGTTTTGGTGTGTGTATGTGTGTGTGTGTGCGAGACACATTGCCATTTACTCCTGAGGAGGTCATGGCAGTCGGGCAAAGGAAGGGGGAAGACAGGTAGCCGAACATGTTAATTAGCTCATTCCTTTCAGGTAACCTAGGAAACCAAAGACGGGAGATTCTGGTGGGCGGGGAGAATAAAGGGAGGGAACCAGTTTGGGGAGTTTCTCTGGGACAAAGCGCATTACTTTCAGCAACATTTGCATGTGATTCTCAGCATGTCAAAAACGTTAAGCCTTTCATACAGCCTGTAATGCGCTTCAACGCCTCCCATGTATAGGGATTAGGCGTAAAAGCGATTGAGAGAAGATGCGCATAATCCGGGAACCAGGTGTCAAACCGAAATCTTGTAGAGGGGGGCTTGGTTTCGGGGATTCAGCCTGAGGAGGTGCACGGCCCTACTTAATTTGCACAAATTATGGCCGAAATTTGCACAAATTACACAAATTGCAACTGAAATTTTCACATATATCGATTTATGGACCCCCCCCCCCCGAAAATTTTTCAGAGTTTGGGGAAAAGCCACAGCTCAGTTTGCAAATGCAAAATGTGCTGGGCATGTAGCAGGGCCCCAAAGGGGCAGGATTTTCAAATGATGGACATCCTTAATTCTCATGGGTTAGCCGGCGGACTAGCCTAGCAGTCTGGCAGACATCTGTATGTTTCTGTACTGACAGGGAGCAACTCCCTTTCATCTTATCAATGGGTGGGGGAGCCCTTTCACAATATGCCTCTGCACCCACCGAGGGCCTTACTGATGACACTTGCGGCAGCTTTCCATGCTGCTACTTCTGTAACTGAAATGGATTCTTGAGCCAATTAAACATGTATCACACAGAACACCTGTCCAGAGGGCCTGTACATCTTAAGCTCCTCTGCAATGCCCATACACTCTTAACCTAACAAACCAAACAAATATTGCAATAAACATCTAGTAGTGTCTCCAATGCAAAGGATCATGATAGTCAGGACTGGCCTTCTCATAGATGGGGTGAACCCCACCCCCACCTCAGGTGGTAGAGCAGGAGGAGTGGCAAATTGCATGCTCCGTCCCAGGAAGGCCCCCAATGGGTGGATGGTTGAGTGGGTGGTTGTTCCAGAGAGCCCTGCTCTCCCATTTTGGCAAATGCTGACCATCTACCTGCCCTCTAGTCCACTCTGAAAATTCTCTCAGAGTGTGCCCATGAGCAGAACGGCTGTGAAGAGCTGCTTTGTCTGCAAAGAATTGATGGCGTGGCTGTCCAGGGAGCTGTCCAGGCCCAAGTGCCTTGCTCTGAGGCGATCTTCCCTCGAAGCAAGGACTGTGGGATGGGTATGCCTGGAGACACAGGCAGGGGGTAGGGGAAAAGACATGGCGGCAGCAATGGGAGGTGAGTGGAGGCAGCAGAAGCACCCATATGCTCTCCCACCTCAAGCAGCAGGAGAGCTTGTTCTGGCCCTGAGAATAGCTATTTTAGGTCCCCTCTACAAGGATTCGCTTTTGCGCCTGGTTAGGCGATTATGCGCGTAATCGCTGAAGCGCATTTACGCCTAATACCTCTGCACGAGAGGCGGCGACAGGCGACGAAGCACATTAACGGATGACCAAAATGTGCTTTACAAATAGTTAATGCGCATAAGCGCTTGTTCACATAGTCAAAATGCACTTTAACGGCCGGAGCAAAATAAAACTCACTGTTTAACACGCATTCGATAATGCGCATAATCAGAGAGATAACGCGCCTCTACGCCCGATTTGTGCTCCGTTCTTGTAGAGGTAAAATTTTTAAAGCGCCTTGAAAGAGCTTTAAACCTCTCTTGTAGAGGCAGCCTCTAAGTCACCAGGATGAGAATTGGCTTTGGTGTCCATTAGGTAGCTCTGAACTTTCTCCCAATCTCTCCAGTTCTTAGCAAGTTGGCCTGTGTTTAGCTTCTGTCAGTGGCGCAAATTGCACCATTTGTTTCGGCAGTCAGAAGAGCTGCAATCTTTTAGTTCTGGCTGCTGCTGTCTCAGTAAGGTCACAGGCCTGCTTCTGATACTAGCTAATAATCTCATTTATGTGTAGCTCCAGAGGGAGATGCATACTTATGTCATTCAGCGCTCAGAAAAATTGTTCTCAGAATCAGGCATCGGGTAGCTGCACCAAGAAACAGAAGGCGTTTTATTCCAGGTTCATCACAACAAAGAAGAAAGCTGACTGAGAGAGTAAAACAGAGAAACAAACCCCCAGTGGGATTAGGAAAGGGTAGGACGTGGGCTGTTCTATCTTTCCTAAAGATATAATATGAGCAAAATTTGATCAGTGAAAGCAACACCTGCTGAAACCAGAGATGAGCCAAACTTTCTGAGAAGACAAAATACCCCTGAAAACGTATGGTTAAAATCTGCTCACTGCAGTGCTGAATCATGATGGGAGGTTTGGTTGAAATCAATCAAAAGGTACTGAAGCAGTATATCTTTTTAAAAAAAGATTTGCTGCCCTTTTGATTCAAGATGGTGGTCAGAATAGAAAGAAGTAGAACAAATCTAAACGTTTCATAATAATCAGACGTATATATATATAATCATATACATTCACATTCATACCTCTCAAGTGGTTGCCAGTTTGCCCTTCCCATCCTAATAATAGAACCCTGAGCTATTGCACCCCAATTTTTCCTGGCCTCTCATCAGGGCCCTGATCCAGAGCACATGAGGAGTTGGGTTTCCTATTCACAACTGAGAGAGAGGGGAGTTGACTTCATTCTGCCATATGGGCACCAGCTCTTCCTCTGATTCAGACATGCTGTGGCCTCAGCTCCTTGGGTCCTTGGGACAGGCCGCATGGGTCAGGAGCCGGGGGATGATGCCACTCAAGTAGGATGACCATATGAAAAGGAGGACAGGGCTCCTGTATCTTTAACAGTTGTAGAGAGAAGGGAATTTCAGCAAGTGTCATTTGTATGCATGCAGCACCTGGTGAAATTCCCTCTTCATCACAACAGTTAAAACTGCAGGGGCCCTGCCCTCTTTTGTATCTGGTCGTGCCAGTATAGCTCCTGCAGCTTTTCTTGTGGCTGTAAAGGTAAAAGGAAATATTCTCTGCACAATAATGATGTAAGGACTGCTTTTGACTGATGAGTAATTGTTTCAGTCAACAGACAACACATTGGTTGTAATGCACAAGAGGAAGTGTGTTGCTCATGGGATTTCCGTAACTGACTACGGAAGATGGGTGAACACCGAAAGCTTCTTCTTTCTTTTTCTCTTTCCATTTTAGAAAGCCTGGACCCTCAAAGCTGAAAGTGGCATCTTACAGCAAAAATATTTTAAAAGAACAGAAAATTCTCACAATGCTATGAGTTATTTCCTGATTTCCTTTGCCCTAAAAGGTAGAGAGAGAAAACCCTCTATACATGTCATAACAGTTCTTTGTCCCTGAAACTAAGTTACTATTTCTCGGTGAAATGTCACCTGTCATGAAAGCATCACTCTTTCTGTTTAGCATTCTAAGGAATGCATACCAACCATTTCCAATTGATACAGAAGTTTTTCGTAACAGACCGCAAACAAAGTTGCCAAATTACGTATGTTGCCCTTCGCAACAACCCTCCATTAATGATGAGGAAAACCCTCAGCCGATAAGAAATCCCAGAGTGGTCTGTCAGTGGAAAAGAAAGGTGATGGTTCTTTCCACTTTGGAAGAAAGTTTGCTGTGCATATGAGTTGGCAGAATTGCTTCTTCTAACCAAATGAACAAAAGGAATGATAATTAAGCCATAGCCATAGCTGGAAGCATAAGACATGCCCTCAAACAGAACCCCTGAGGGAAGCCCCCAGCTCAAGACTGACTAGAGCAAGGGAAGGTAGTAGGGATGTGCACGGACCCCCCCGGATTGGATCGGGACCCGGATCGGGACCTCCAATTTTGTCCCGGATCGATCGGACAAAATCGGAGGCGCCCCGGACTGGATCGGGTCCGATCCCGATCCAAAAATCGGACATCCGATTTTTGGATCAGCCGCCATTCCCCCCCCAATAGACTTGCATTGGGGGAAAGAAAGCTTTCCCCCAATGCAAGTCTATGAGGAAAAAATGGCGGCGGGTGAGTAAGGGGGTCCTAACTCCCTCCTCCCCCCAGGGGCTGTCCGCTGTGGATGGCCCTGGCAGTTAGGCCTCCTCCCCCACGCTCCTTACCCCCCCGGGACCGTCCGCTTCCATCCGCTGGTGCCCGCGGGCGCCAGCGGATGGAAGCGGACGGCCCCAGAAGGGATCAGCCCCCTCCCCCTCCCCCTGCTTACCTGACGGGGCCGTCTACTCCTGCCACCGCTGGCTGCTACTGCAAGCAAGCTTCGCAGCTTGCCCCTAGGTAGCAGCCAGCGGCAGACGGGAGCGGACATCCCCGGAAGGTAAGTGCGCCGTGGGCCCCCCTCCCCCTCCCCCCTGCTTACCTTTCGTGGCCGTTCACTCCCATCCGCCACTGGCTGCTACTGCGAGTAGGCTTCGCGGCCTGCTCCTGAGTAGCGTGCCAGGTGATATCATCACCTGGCGCGCTACCTAGAAGCAGGCTGCGAAGCCTGTTCGCAGTAGCAGCCAGCGGTGGACGGGAGCGGATGGCCACAGAAAGTAAGCGGGCCGTGGGCTGCGGGCTGCCCTCCCCCCTCCCCCTCCCCCCTCTCCCCTACTTACCTTCCGGGGACGTCCGCTCCTGTCCACCGCCCCCTGCCCCCGTTGTTCGCTTCGATCGGCGGCCGCCCGCTGGTGCCCACCAATGGAAGCGGCAGCGGATGCCAGCGGGCGCCCGCCGATCCATCCGATCTGGATCGGGACCTTTCCGGATCAGATCGGATTGGATCAGCCGATCCAGCGGTGAGATCGGAAATCAGATAATTGTATCCGATTTCCCCTGGATCGGATTCGGATCGTGGATCAGACCTGATCCAGTGCACATCCCTAAGGTAGCCTGGTGCTCTCTAGAGGTTTGTGTCTACAACTCCCATCATCCTCATCCAGCATGGTCAATAGTCATAGATTGTGAAAGATATAGTCCAAAGCATCACGAAGGCAAAGGCTGCCTAGCCCTAGGATACAGAAAGCCTGAGAGAAACCCCAAGTAAGAAGAGCTTTGTGTGTATTTGCATCCAAGACTCACACGGTCTACTTCATATATTTTACACACCAACCCGAAATCTGATACAATGAATGGTGGTACAAACTTGCTGAATAAATAAAATGTGCCAGATTAACTAGGATCTTGCCAGTCAAAGGGCAAAAAGGTAGGGAGTAGAGTGGAGCAGCTACTTCCGGCAGCTGATTTTGGGTGTCATGAAACAGACAACAGAGAGGCATTTGTTAGCTTTTCTGGCTCACATGCTAAAATAACTTGACCGGCCTTGGGTACAATATGTGTTGATTTGGGGTAGGGAAAATATTCCATTTCCTGCTCTGCCTAAGGCAGCAAAATGTCTTCAACCAGCCCTGCTGACCATCAGTGTAGTATTCTTTTTAAATGCCACAGAATTTGGTGCTGTTGCCACAAGACAGTAAATGTAGCTATCTTTCTGAAAATGAAATGGCTAGAAAGACACACACATCTAGAGGTATTAGCAGTGTTTATATTCAGGGTACAGTGGTGCTTTTGCCCCTTCTGAGGTTTCACTCATTCATTTCATGGCAGCATCATGGAGATGCGTGCTCATTTGAGAACTGTGGGGATGCACCAGAGCATCAAGTGGCAACTGGCCACGTAATGGATCTCTGCTTGTCCACAATGCATCCAGTGCAGGTTATGTTGTATTATTATTGTTATTATTTCATCTCTTTCTTGCTCATTGCGGTTTTTCTAGATGGACATGACTGGCTTTGCCAAGTCATGCTGTCTTTTACAGATTCAGGAATTTCCTGACAACTGAGCATGTTTTTAAGTATGACTGCTTTCTGGATGTTGGTGTGGATGTATTTTGGTAGGTCCAGTTTCTGAAGGTTTTCTGTATAGTTTTTTGATGTGATGCCGGTGACTGAGGTGACTAACAGAATAATTGTGACCTTTTCCTGTCACCACAGTTCTTTGACTTCCATGGCCAGTGGTCTCTCTTTTCTTCTTCCTTTTCAACAACATTTTTGTCATTCGGTATTGCTATGTCGATGACGTATGTGTGTTTTTCTTTTTTGTCTATGACCGTTATGTCTGGTCGGTTGCAGGGTATTGTCTGGTCGGTATGAATTGTTCTGTCCCAGTATATTTTATGATCTGCATTTTCCAAGATTGTTTTGGGTGAGCATGTATAGTATGGTGTAGATTGTTTGATAAGGTTGAATTTGATGGCCAGTTGCTGATGAATTATTTTTGCAGCTGTGTTGTGTTGTCTGTATAGTCCATTCCTGCCAGAATTTTACATCCTCCTGTTATGTGTTCTATTATTTCTTGGAACTGATGGCATTTCCTGCATAGGTCTGTCATTACACTATTATCTTTTATGATGTATTTTTGGTAGTTCTTGGTGGCTATAACTTTATTATTATTATCTTTATTTATATCCCGCCTTTTGCCCAATGCCGGGCCTCAAGGCAGCATTACAAAATTAAAATGTATACAGTTATAAGCTATAAATAAGAGATATACAAAAGTTAAAAATAAATCAAATAGGTTCCAATATTTCAACATTTAAAATACATATTAAAATTAAAAATTAAAAGTTGTAAACCATAGATGGGGTCCACGTTATTCTCCAAAAGTCTGCTGGAATAAGAAAATTTTTGTGTGCCTCCGGAAACACATCAAGGAAGGAACCAGTCTAGCTTCCCTGGGAAGGGAGTTCCAGAGCACTGGAGCAGCCACGGAGAAGGCCCTCTCCCGCATTCCCACCAGGCATGCCTGTGATGGTGGTGGGTCTGAGAGAAGGGCTTCCTCTGAAGATCTCAAAGCATGGGCAGGCTCATAAGGGAGAATACGGTCTTTCAGATAACCTGGACCCAAGCCATATAGGGTTTTATAGGTGACAACCAGCACTTTGAATTGTGCCCAGAAACAGACCAGAATCCAGTGGTGCTGTTTCAACAGGGGAGTTGTATGCTCCCTGTAACCAGCCCTGGTCAACAATGTGGCTCTTTGAACCAGCTGAAGTTTCCGAGCACTCTTCAAAGGCAGCCCCATGTAGAGCGCATTACAGTAATCCAAATGGGATGTAACTAAGGCATGTGTCACTGTGGCCAGGTCAGACATCTCCAGGAATGGGCCCAGGTGGCGCATTAGCTTTAACTGTGCAAATGCACTCCTGGCCACCGCTGAAACCTGGGCATCCAGGCTCAGGGCTGAATCCAGGAGTACTCCCAAGCTGCGAACCTGTGTCTTCAGGGGGAGTGTAACCCCACCTAGCACAAGCCAAATCCCTATTCCCTGATCTGCCTTTTGACTGACTGGGATTTCCTCTTTCTTGTCTGGATTAAGCTTCAATTTGTTTGCCCTCATCCAGTCCATTCCTGCCGACAGACAATGGTTTAGCACTGAAACAGCTTCCTTGGAATTGGGTGGAAAGGAGTAGTAGAGTTGAGTGACATCAGCGTACTGTTGGCACTGCACCCCAAAGCTCTGGACAATGTTAAAAAGCATGGGGGACAAAACAGAACCCTGACGGACACCACAGGCCAATGGCCAAGGAGTCAAACAGGAATTCCCCAGCATCACCTTCTGAGTCTGCCCTTCCAGGAAGGAATGGAGCCTCCAAGTCCCATCCCAGCAGGGCGGCCAAGAAGGATACCATGGTTGATGATATCGAATGCCGCTGAGAGGTCCAGTAGAACCAACAGGGACACGCTCCTCCTGTCTAGTTCCCAGTGTACGTCATCCACCAAGGCGACGAAATCTGTTTCTGTCCCATAACCAGGTCTGAAGCCACATTGAAATGGATCCAGATAATCCATCTCATCTAGTAATCCCTGGAGTTGGGAGGCCAGCACACGCTCCAATGCTTTGCCTAAAAATGGAATATTGGAGACTGGCCAGTAGTAATCCAATAAGGTGGGGTTCAAGGAGAGCTTTTTCAATGTGGGTCTCACCACTGCCTCCTTCAAGCAGGCTGCCTTGGCAAAGGGAGGCATTAACCACTCCGCTTACCCACTCAGCCAGTCCCCCTCTGGCTGCTGTTATAAGCCAGGAATGGCAAGGATCTAATACATACGTGGTGGCTCTCACCTCTCCACATCCTCAGTCTGTACAAATTGAAAAGTATCCAATAATACTGGACAAGCAGGTGCCAGAGTTATATCCACTGGAACTGTATCAACTATAGCATCCAAGTTAGAGCAGCTCTGAGCAATTTTGTCTGTAAAATGCTGGGCAAATTGGTTCCAGGGGGCTGTCAAAAAGTCTGAATTCTCCTCTTGGGGGGCAGTGTGTAAAAGCCCCCTGACCACCCAGAACAGCTTGGCTGGACAGCTCTTTGCAGACACAATAGTGGCAGAAAAAAATAGTTTTTTTGCTGCCCGTATTGCCATGGAGTAGGCCTTCAAATAGGCTCTAGCCCATGTTTGATTGGATTTGCTCCGAGTTTTCCACCAAGGTCTCTCTAGTCGCCGTCTCACTTGTTTCATTGCCTCCAGCTCTCTAGGAAACCAGGGGGCTGGTGTGGCTCCACGTCATGAGATGGGATGCTCAGGATCCATCAGCCTCCTGGGGCAGACCATCTTAATCGATCCTCCACCCCTACAGATGCATACAACTGCCTGAACCCAGGCTGAACTGAACATGTGAAAGGCATTTCC
The DNA here is from genome assembly GCA_029215795.1 of Anniella stebbinsi. NCBI lineage: Eukaryota > Metazoa > Chordata > Lepidosauria > Squamata > Anniellidae > Anniella > Anniella stebbinsi. The sequence continues at coordinate 58,000,118 of JARDYH010000003.1, forward strand.
TGCCCTGTACAGAAGTGAGACCAGACCGGATTTTGACTTTTCATCATCACAAATTCTGCAATTGAAATATAGTTTATTGCAGAGCTTCAAAAACCTCAGAGTAATTGCAGGTTGTCCAGAGTACAGCTAACTTCCAGTGATGGGCTGGAAATTCTTTGTAAGAAAATTGTCATTAGCAGGCTTCATTTCAGTTAAACGGTTGACTGAAAGATGGCAGGATTTCTCACCTAGTCATAGGTGGTAAGTCTCAGTTTGCAGGATGGATTCTGTTTATAAAAAAATGGTTTGCTTAGTCATTATAGCTGTAAATGGCAATTTGTACAGGGGAAAGTCCAACGAAAGCCTTTCTACAACAGATATCTGGGAACATCTTCCCACTTCAAAGGAAGTTCTTCACTGCCTCTTCAGATATTTTCTGCTTCTCCTTTAAACTGTATTTTTTGGGGTGGGGGGAGACAAGAAAAGATAACCAGTTTGTCTATTAGGTGCTGCACATCAAACACTGGTTTCTGCAAAAATATGTGGAATTAGGGTGACCAGATAAAATCCAGGTCAGGGCTCCTGTAACTTTAACAGTTGTAGAGAAAAGGGAATTTCAGCCAGTGTCATTTGTATGCAGTTAGTTCCTGGTGAAATTCCCTCTTCATCACAACTGTTAAAGTTGCAGGGGCCCTGCCTTCTTTTGTGTATGGTCAGTGTCATTTGTATGCAGTTAGTTCCTGGTGAAATTCCCTCTTCATCACAACTGTTAAAGTTGCAGGGGCCCTGCCTTCTTTTGTGTATGGTCACTCTAGTATAGTGTCTGCAACTTTAACTGTTGTGATGAAGAGGGAATTTCACCAGGAACTAATTGCATACAAATGACACTGGCTGAAATTCCCTTTTCTCTACAACTGTTAAAGTTACAGGAGCCCTGACCTCCTTTTCATATGGTCAGCCTATGTGGAATAGCCTTATATTCCTGTAAAACAGGGGTGCTAAAACCTCTTTCAGATGAAGGGCTGAATTTCAGGGCTACACCCATGAAATAGAGGATTGCCCTTGCTACAGTAGGACAAAGGGCCACCCTATGTTATTTATTTATTTATTTATTTATTTAATTCCATTTATATACCGTCCCATAGCCGAAGCTCTCTGGGCGGTTTACAAAAATTAAAAACATTGAACATTAAAAACACCGATATATGGTTACAATTGTTTTAAGAAGCCTGTAAATGAAACTTGTGACATGAAGTATTTTGGAACCTGCCCCCCCCCCCCCCACTGGGACAAAAAAACAATTTTCATTCTCAAAATATTAAGAAATCATTTCTAATATCCCACAATGCAATGCATGCATGCCAGGTGCTTGATTGAAACCCACCATGTTAAGAAGGGATCAAAGAGAAAACTGTGTTAGATTGATGGAGCCATCCAGTTTGCTTCCACTTCCCAGCTGACTCCATTGAGCAGTACAACTGGCCCTAGAGATGCCAGCAGGAATTGAACCTGGGACCTTCCGTGAGATGCTGTTCCTTGCAGACGTTTAAAGCAACTTTCAGAGGCATGAATCTCATGAGCTCAGCAGTCACTGAGAAGGCTGGAGAGAAAGGATAGCTTTTCAGAGCGGAAAGAGGTATGCTCCAGCCATTACTGCTTAGGGTATGTGGACTGCAAATTTACACAAGAAATGTGAATAACCCATTTTTCAGACCAGTTTAACTACCATGGCTCACCAAGAAAGAATCTTGGAAACTGAAGTTTATAATGAGTATCCTTTATTATACAAACCGAGGGCCACAACAAATATATTACAACAAATCAGTACACTAATACAAGTAGATATTGCACAACTCAGCAACACCAATATAATTTACAAAAGTAACAAACAAGTTTATTTTAACTCAGATCTGTGTGTCTACACGGCAGTTTAATAGCAATGTTTCCTCTCTCTCTCTCCTTCTCTCTCTCTCTTGCTGCTAGAGCAAAATGATCTACTTCCTACATTACAAAAGCTTTCATGTCACTCAAAAGAAAATACAGTTTCATGAGCATGCATACTCTCCTTGGTCAATAAAGGGTCCAAACATCTTTCTCAGGGCATACAAAGTACAAATTAGAACATAGTGTACTAAATCTCCCAAAAGGTTTTGTGGGGGGGGGGGGGGGGGAGGGGTGTTGGCTATATATAAAAAGTCTTTGGTCCATTTGTATCTTCTTGTAACATCTATCCAAGACCACAACTATCATAATTCAGTGAATACATTGCTTACTGGAGCTGTCATAAGCTTAAAAGCATAAGAAAAGCCATGCTAGTTCAGACTGATCAGGCTCTGGGAGTAGTTGCCCTAAGCCTCACACATGAACAGGCCCATACCAACATTGATCATCAACATTGACAGGCATTGCTGCATTGTTGCTAACATTTTCCTCCATTTTTTCAGAGTCGCCCTCATTGATTTCCATAAACCCAATGGGGAAAAAATCATAAAAAGAGCTCCACAATGTTATGGTAATGTTCTACCATGAATTGGCTGTATCAAACACACATTAGAAACACACCTTGTAATTGCTGATTAGTGTGTTACAATTAGACTTAATGTTTCAGCTCTAGAATCAGCTACTATCACACCTCATCAACAAATACAGTAATTGGTCCTCTTTCTCAGTCAGACGCCCTAATGGGAAGCCCATAGGCAGGATATGGATGGAAGTGCACCCTCTTGCCCGTGTGACCCAGCAGCTACTATTGAGATGCATACAGCTCCTGATACTGGAGATAATACATAGTCGTCATGACTTGTAGTCATTGATATCTTTATTATTTATTTATTTACTGCATTTTTATAAATATAAAACAAGCCACAATCCAAAAACAACAAATAACATACAATCTAAAAACACAACCCTGAACAATTCTTGTAGTTCTATGAAGGGGCAAGAACCTTCTAGCAGACATCTCATCAGCATTTATTTATTATTTATTTATTTATTTATTGCATTTTTATACCGCCCCATAGCCAAAGCTCTCTGGGCGGTTCACAAAAATTAAAACCATGAAATCATTTAAAAATATATAAAACAAGGCACAATCTAAAAACACAGAATAACATACAATATAAAAACACAACCAGAATAAAACCAAGCAGCAGGAATTAATACAGATTAAAATACAAATTTAAAACAGCAAGGATTAAGATTGAGTTAATTTAACTGTTAAAATACTGGGAGAATAAAAAGGTCTTCACTTGGCGACGAAAAGAGTACAAAGTAGGTGCCAGGCAAACCTCTCTGGGAAGCTCATTCTACAGCCGGGGTGCCACAGCAGAGAAAGCCCTCCTCCTAGTGGCCACCTGCCTCACTTCCTTTGGCAGGGGCTCACGGAGAAGGACCCCTGTAGATGATCTTAGGGTCCGGGCAGGTACATATGGGAGGAGGCGTTCCTTTAGATATCCTGGCCCCAAGCCGTTTAGGGCTTTAAATGTTAGTACCAGCACTTTGAATTGGGCCAGGACCTGGATCGGCAGCCAGTGAAGTTGGAAAAGGACTGGCGTAATATGGTCTCGTTGGCCAATCCCCGCTAACAATCTGGCTGCCCTGTTTTGTACCAGCTGAAGTTTCCGGACCGTTTTCAAAGGCAGCCCCACGTATAACCCATTGCAGTAATCCAAACGAGAGGTTATGAGAGCATGGATAACTGTAGCTAGGCTATCTCTGTCCAGATAAGGGCGCAGTTGGTATATCAGCCTAAACTGGTAAAAGGTGCTCTTTGCCACCGAGTTCACCTGTGCCTCAAGCGACAGTTCTGGATCCAAGAGCACCCCCAAACTATGGACCCGATCCTTTAGGGGAAGTGCAACCCCCTCCAGAACAGTTCAGAGGAATTCATGACAAACTGGTTCCTAGCAGACTACTATATTTGATAGTGTTTCAAATAAAATCTCCAAAACCTATACAATCAGGGTCAACAGTGGGGAAAAGAAATGAATACCCACATTATGAGCAACCTTAGTTCTATCCACCTTCAATTAGGCCTTTCTACACCATGGGGTGTAGAGGGAGGGCAAGAGGACGATCCCAGACTTACCTGCTCCTGGGATCATTCTCTTCTTTCTTCATAGAGGAAGCAGAAGTTCCATTTCCTCCCAGGTATGATGCACTCATTGTGCCCGCCATTTTGTTTTCTCTGGGCCCTGAGCTTCGTGCATGAGCGCTCATGCGCTACAGTAAGGTTTTTTTTAAAAAAAAAATGCACGATCAGCCCCCCTCCCTGCCCTCCTGGGGGTGGCAAAATTGGTGCCAACCCCTTCCCAGATGGGCACGGAGCCACATGGTGAGGCTCTGTACCCATTTCTGCTACCACACTTACTCGCGAGTAAGTGCGGCAGCAGCCGGGACAGGCGGCCACATCTCCCGCAGTCCCTGGACCGTGGAAAAAACAGGTTTCCCCAGGGATCTGTTATCCTGGGGAATACCCACCCTCCCAGAGTCCCTGTGCATTATATGAATGCACAGGGACCAGCTGGGGACTATTCCAGGCCAAAAGCCTGGTGTAGAAATGGCCTTAGAACCCTTTGACCCTGTACAGATGACATGCTAAGCCATGGAGGTTAAGCATTCTGAGGTAAACATTATGGCTTAGCATGTCATGTGAACCATGACTTAGTGTGTCATGTGAACCATTCCTAACCATGGTGGCTACATAACCATGGTTTAAACACACTCACTAACCATTTGCTGCAAAAGGGTTAGCTAGGCTGACCATCTGAAAAGGAGGACAGGGCTCCTGTAACTTTAACTGTTGTAGAGAAAAGGGAATTTCAGCCAGTGTCATTTGTAGGCAATTCGTTCCTGGTGAAATTCCCTCTTCATCACAACTGTTAAAGTTGCAGGGGCCCTGCTTTCTTTTGTATATGGTCACTCTAGTATAGTGCCTGCAACTTTAACTGTTGTGATGAAGAGGGAATTTCACCAGGAACTAATTGCATACAAATGACACTGGCTGAAATTCCCTTTTCTCTACAACTGTTAAAGTTACAGGAGCCCTGTCCTCCTTTTCAGATGGTCAGCCTAGGGTTAGCGGCCTAACCATGGTTTAGCATGTTGTCTGAACAGGCCCTTTGACTGTGTCCAGCCTATTGGAATTCCTTACAAATTGGTCTTGGCACTAGGGGTGTCAGGGAAATCTGCAACAAATGCAAATGAGTTCTATAAATCTGACCTGTAGATTCCAGGAGGGACCAACTTCTTTCAAGCCACGGATTCCATGGACTTGTCAATTGATTTTTCACTTTTGGTGGGGAGGGATTTGCACTAATTCACATTAGCACTTAAGTGCATTTGCAATAGTGCGCTAAAGCGAATTAGCGCAAGCGGAATGACATTCTGGTTTTAAAAAAAACAGTTCTGGGAAAGGGCGTAATTATGGGCAGTGGCAGGGTTCAACTCCCCTCTGGGATTTCCCAGGGGAGCAATGCCCAACCAGGTAACATCAGTAAGCTCACAGCCTGGCTGGCAGCAGTGCATATTCTGAATGTATTTCTTCTCCTTGATGCTTTGCTTAGTGATTTACCCCTCAGTGCTTCCTCTGGTTAGCTATAATAAAATTGTTTTAATTCAAAAAAAGAGTTTGTTGATTTTTATCTTGGGCTTCAACCTGGATGGTATATAGTATAGGACTATGGATGGTAGGGTAGTATGTAAACTATCATAAAATTAAAATTAAAATGTAGTATTTTTGTTGAGTATGTGGCTTTAAACACACCAGGATCCGTTGATGAAGGATGGTTTCCAGAAATAAACAAAGAAGCCTAGCCCCCTTTCCCAGGTTTAGCCCCATGCTCCCCGCCCCCAGGAAATTTAGAAGTCTATGCCACTGGTTTTGGGTCAGATCTATACCTTGTGTCAAATCACTACAAACGTGGAATACAGAGCAGGAAAAACACACACTATGAAAGTGGTATATGGAATGTAGATTGTGCCTCAACAGTTATCTGTGCACTTCAATACCGCTATCAAGCAGCAGTGTAGATCTAATCAAAGAGTGGCCAATGGAGTAAAAGACACCTGAGAATCTGCAAAACACAGATGGAATGGATTTAACAGAAGCCATCTATCCCTAATTGAGATCTATTTTAGAAATGATAGATTTCAAGTGAAAAGGGCTGGGGAAAGATATAGGATAAATGTGATTACTTGAAAAGTGAAGTCCTAGAACAGAAGACAATTCAGAGGCACAGCTATACTTGTTCACCAGTTCAAAAGACCACGGTGGAAAGATGTTATCAAGTTATTGAATGATTTCAAAATGATGATGTGTGAGTACAAGGAAGATGAATGTATAGGAGGCAAATCCGCTTTCTGCATATATTAGTTGAAGCATTTTTAGCAGCTACAGCTTCAGTAACCATTCCCCAGGTGTGGCCTGAGACGTTTTGCTGCCTGAGGCAGGGTAGCAAATGGTGCCACCTAGCCAAGCAAAGTCACATTGTTTTGGTACCTGTGACAGAAAACCTCACTACAACTTCCTTGGCAGTAAAATATGGAATAATAATACATTAAGGGCACAATCCTATACATATTTAGAAGAAAAAGGTCTTACAATTCCCAGCAATCCCCAGGCAGCTGGCTGAGGAATGCTGGGAGTTGTAGGACTTTTTTTGGTCTAAACGTGTATAGGATTGCGCCTTAAGGCTGCAATCTTAGAACACTTTAACAGTAAGCATAATTGAATACAGTGGGTCTTACTTGTGAGTAAACATGTAGAGCAGGGGTGCAGAACTTGGGTCCCAATTGAGGGCCCTGGGGTTACCCAGAAGGCCATGCCCTTTTCCCCTCCTTCTTTCCCCCAACCACATATCATTTGGTAGTTTCCTGGTGTTTGTGTTTTCCCCATTCTAAAGGGTTAAAATGCCTCTCCCAAGTTTTATTTACTGGGAATAAGAACTTTAAGATAAAATATGCTGGTATTTTGGCTCCACGCCTTTGGCCCCACCCACCACTGGAATGCAGGCCCTGCAAGCTTCTTCAAAATAGAATTTCACCCTCAGCCTTATAGAGGTTCAACACCCCTGATGTCGAGGATATAAGTTAACAACAGCTTTTCATGACACGAAAAAGAAGCTCCTTGAGGCAGCCGCTTCACACTGTTATGTCATTTTCAGGAAAGTACTGTGCACATGTGATAAATTTCACTTGCAGGGTGTTTAAAATCATTCCATATGCTCCACTTGACAAGCTGTTTGTGCCCAGTGGCTCACCATGTGATCAGACCATTTTCACCATATCACTGCAGACCAACATTTCTAGAAGACCCCTACACTGGCACAAAGACAACATGGAAAGATGCCCGTGTACATCAATGATTTGCTACACAGAGAAATGACCTCATCATGTAGTGTCCAAGGCCCTTTCTACACCATAGAGGTGTAGAGGGAGTGCAAGAAGACGATCCCAGACTTACCTGCTTCCGGGATTGTCGTCTTCATTCTTGACTGAGGAAGCGGAACTTCCGTTTCCTCCTGGGCACAATGCACTCATTGTGCCTGCCATTCCCCCCGGGCCCCGAAAATAGTACATGAACGCTCCTGTCCAAAAGGTAGGGTGTTTTTTAACACAACAACAACTGCACAATTGGGCCCCCACCCACTCCATGCCCTCCCACCCCTGATGGGCATGGAGCCTTGTGGTGCAGCTCCATGCCCATTACTGCCACACTTACTTGCGAGTAAGTGTGGCAGCAGCCAGGATGGGCAGCCACATCTCCCGCGGTCTTGGGACTGTGGAAAACTTGGGATTTCCCAGGGAGTCCTTATCCCTGGGAAATCCCGTGCCCGTCCCCCTTGCCCCCGGGAGTTCCTATGCGTCATCTGAACTCACAGGGACCATCCAGGGATGATACCAGGCCAAAAGCCTGGTGTAGAAATGGCCCAAGAGTGGCTGGGCTGACACATATCAGCAATGTCCAAATGTGTGATTTAAATTATTTATTTTTACTGTTTTAATGGTTCTTGCTTTTATTGTTTTAAATTGTTGTACACCAGTTTGAGGACTTTTTCACAGATAAGGTGTATATAAATGTGAATGAATGAATGAATGAACGAACGAACCAAGTACCCTCCAGATATTTTGAACTTCAACTCCCATCAACCCCAGTCAACATGGCCAATAGTCAGAGATCTTTGCAGTTGTAGCCCAAAACATGTGGAGGCTCCAAGTTCAGGAAGGTTGAATTAATAAACAAAATACAAACAAAATACAAACATACATTAATGAATGAACTCTTTTTAATGCTTTAGTGCTGACTGTTTTCGAACCAGGAAAAGTGTCTATTTCCTTGCCTAAAATCTGGCTTGTTGCCATTTATTTATTTATTTATTCATTCATTCATTCATTCATTCATTCATTGTATTTCTATACTGCCATTCTGAATCCAGCCAAGGAAGTTTACAAAAAAATTAGAAAATAAAAGTAGTCATCAAGTAAAAACATAGTAATGACTGTTTCCTTTGAACATCAGATTGCTCCAACACCTCTTTACACTCAGTGATCTTGGAGCATGGTCTGAGAGTACATAATACCACCAGCCACCTTGCTGAAACAAAGCAGATTTGAACCTGGTCAGTCTTTGGACGGGTGACTGCTTGGGAACTTGCATGTATGCCCATTTGAGATCTATGAGGGGAAGGATGGTAGTGAGATATAAATGTATTTAGGGTGCAATCCTATGCATGTTTAGACAGAAAATTGTCCTACGATTTCAAGCACACCCTAGCAGGGAGTTGTAGGTAGAGCTGTGTGCAAGTGGTCTCTCAGGAATTCTCCACCCTATTTATGGGTAGAGAAATTGGGGGGGGGGGATTTCACTGAATTTCTCCAAAGGGAGAAGAAATTCTCCAACAATTTCTCACTAGTAGCATCTCCATTGGCAAGGGTTGTAGAACAACCTTTCTTTCTTTCTTTCTTTCTTTCTTTCTTTCTTTCTTTCCTAAAGATTTTTGGTTTTTCTGCACTGCCACTGCAAGTGGCAACAGCATCAACTGTGTTTAGAGCCTGACCCCCATTTTGTATCCTCCACAATGCTCTATACACCTAGCATCAATCCAGGGCATGGCAGGGAGTGGGGAAGGGAATGCAGCCACTGCCAATAAATAAATAAATAAATAAATAAATAATAAGAAAATTTGGAGAAAATTCTGCAAAGTATCCCTTTATTTCTGGGTGAGGGGAAGAAAAGAAAAATCTCAGGAATTTTCAGAGTTAATATTTTCTCAGAAATTTTGGCTCAGCTGTAGTCATTCTTCCCTGTGTGAAGAAAGAGGAAGCAGTTCGTTTCTATTGTGGGACAGAAACAGGAGGGCAAAGTGACGGCAGGGAAACACGATTTTTCCCTGTCTGATGATGCTTCTTGTCTCTAATGCAGGTGATGGCAACATCACTCCTTCCCCGAAAGCCCTGTAGCAGGTGTGAGGTGGGGGGAAGGCAGTGGTGCATCCAGCTGTAGGAAAAGGGTGGAGCTAATGCTGTGCCAAAATCCATCATCCAATTTCCTGAAAGCTTTCTTCCCCCATGAAAGAGGTTTGCCTCATTCTCATAAGTAATATAAGCACAAGAATCCTGAATCAAACCCATTTGAATTTCTCCAAAATTTCTTCTCCTTTGAATTTCTTTTTGAAAGCAATTTCTTTTCTATTAAATTGAATGAGAATGGTCAAAATTTTAGTGGGAGAAATTTTCGGCACAGCACTAGTTGTAGACATTTTTCTGTCTAAATGTGCACAGTAGGGGTGTGCATCGGATCGGATCCGATCCACGATCCGAATCCGATCCGACCCAAAATCGGGAAAATCCGATCCGATCCGATCCGATCCGGACAACCTCCGATCCGATCCGATCCGATCCGATGAGGTCCGATCCGGATCGGACGCCATTTTGAATGCTTTTTCCCATAGCCAAGTATTGTTTTACAAAAACGCCTATAACTTTTTCATTTTTAAAGATAGAAGGATGAAACTTGGGCACATTGTAGACTGGTTAGGGGTAGTTATCTGTGAGAAATTTCAGAAAGATTGGTGCATGCATTTTGTGGCAATTAATTTTTTAATAAATACCCAGGAATGCCTATAACTTTGTCATTTTTAAAGTTACACACATGAAACTTTGCCACATTGTAGGGGGTACCTTGGGACCTATGTGTGTGAAATTTCAGAAACGTAGGTGCTTGTCTTGTGTGGCAATTAATTTTTAGAAAAATGGGTAGTAGTGGGGTAAATACAGTTACGCCTCCCATTTTTTTATTTTTGAAGATACAAACAGGAAACTTGGGCACATTACAGGTACCACTTGCCTTGATATGTGTGTGAAATTTCAGAAACATTGGAGCTTTCCTTGTGTGGCAATTAATTTTTGAAACAATGAGGAAAGAAACACCTATAACTTTGTCATTTTTAAAGTTACACACATGAAACTTTGCCACATTGTAGGTGCTACCTTGGGACCCATGTGTGTGAAATTTCGGAAACGTAGGTGCTTGCCTTGTGTGGCAATTAATTTTTTAATAAATACCCAGGAATGCCTATAACTTTGTCATTTTTAAAGTTACACACATGAAACTTTGCCACATTGTAGGCGGTACCTTGGGACCTATGTGTGTGAAATTTCGGAAACGTAGGTGCTTGCCTTGTGTGGCAATTAATTTTAGAAAAATGGGTAGTGGTGGGGTAAATACAGTTACGCCTCCCACTTTTTTATTTTTGAAGATACAAACAGGAAACATGGGCACATTACAGGTACCACTTGGCTTGATATGTGTGTAAAATTTCAGACAGCTGGGTCCAGGCATGTGGTGGCAAGGTATTTTTGAAACAATGAGGAAAGAAACGCCTATAACTTTTTTATTTTAAAAGTTAGAAGTCTGAACATTGCTCACTTTGTAGATGGGTTAGGGGTAGATATGTGTCAGAAATTTCAGAATTATAGGTCCAGGCATTTGATGGCTATGGAATTTTTAAATTACATGTTTCAAAAAAATTTCTACAGAGGCCAGGTCTTCCCCTCCCGCTTCCCGCGAAGAAAAGGAAACACTCTCTCATCTCGATCCCTTTTGATCCTTGCTAGTAGTATCCATTACAGGGCTCGTGTTTCCTTTCCTACTTTCACTTTTCACTTTGTACTCAAGCAGACACGAGCCCTGTAATGGATACTACCAAGGATCAAAGGGATCGAGACCAGAGTGATCCTTCCTTGCACGCATGGCTGCAAAACTCAGCTAGGCTCAGCCGTTCTGCTTGATAAGTGAAAGTAGGAAAGGAAACACGAGCCCTGTAATGGATACTACTAGCAAGGATCAAAAGGGATCGAGATGAGAGAGTGTTTCCTTTTCTTCGCGGGAAGCGGGAGGGGAAGACCTGGCCTCTGTAGAAATTTTTTTGAAACATGTAATTTAAAAATTCCATAGCCATCAAATGCCTGGACCTATAATTCTGAAATTTCTGACACATATCTACCCCTAACCCATCTACAAAGTGAGCAATGTTCAGACTTCTAACTTTTAAAATAAAAAAGTTATAGGCGTTTCTTTCCTCATTGTTTCAAAAATACCTTGCCACCACATGCCTGGACCCAGCTGTCTGAAATTTTACACACATATCAAGCCAAGTGGTACCTGTAATGTGCCCATGTTTCCTGTTTGTATCTTCAAAAATAAAAAAGTGGGAGGCGTAACTGTATTTACCCCACCACTACCCATTTTTCTAAAATTAATTGCCACACAAGGCAAGCACCTACGTTTCCGAAATTTCACACACATAGGTCCCAAGGTACCGCCTACAATGTGGCAAAGTTTCATGTGTGTAACTTTAAAAATGACAAAGTTATAGGCATTCCTGGGTATTTATTAAAAAATTAATTGCCACACAAGGCAAGCACCTACGTTTCCGAAATTTCACACACGTGGGTCCCAAGGTAGCACCTACAATGTGGCAAAGTTTCATGTGTGTAACTTTAAAAATGACAAAGTTATAGGTGTTTCTTTCCTCATTGTTTCAAAAATTAATTGCCACACAAGGAAAGCTCCAATGTTTCTGAAATTTCACACACATATCAAGGCAAGTGGTACCTGTAATGTGCCCAAGTTTCCTGTTTGTATCTTCAAAAATAAAAAAATGGGAGGCGTAACTGTATTTACCCCACTACTACCCATTTTTCTAAAAATTAATTGCCACACAAGACAAGCACCTACGTTTCTGAAATTTCACACACATAGGTCCCAAGGTACCCCCTACAATGTGGCAAAGTTTCATGTGTGTAACTTTAAAAATGACAAAGTTATAGGCATTCCTGGGTATTTATTAAAAAATTAATTGCCACAAAATGCATGCACCAATCTTTCTGAAATTTCTCACAGATAACTACCCCTAACCAGTCTACAATGTGCCCAAGTTTCATCCTTCTATCTTTAAAAATGAAAAAGTTATAGGCGTTTTTGTAAAACAATACTTGGCTATGGGAAAAAGCATTCAAAATGGCGTCCGATCCGGATCGGACATCTGGTCCGATCCGATCCGACCAGCCTCCGATCCGATCCGATCCGATCCGACCCCCCAGGTCCGATTCCGATCCGCTATCCGATCCGATCCGGGGGGTCAGTGCACATCCCTAGTGCACAGTGCTGTGCCCTTAATGTATTATTATTCTATATTTTACTGGGAGTTGTAGGACTTTTTTTTGTCTAAACGTGCATAGGATTACACCCCTAGATGTCTATTCCTCTCTCCCTCCCTTCCTGACCATGACCATTTTTCTTACCACTTTGGGCTCACACCACATAACCATACCAGTGTAACTGTACAACATCCTTGTCTTGCATTATTGCGACACAGTGCTGGTTCTGATTGCACAAGCACAACCCAGAATTTCATTTTTTCCAGCACAAAGTGGCTTGCACATGATCCTACCTTATTTTCCTCAAGTCATGGAGGATAGAATCTCATTGGGTGTTCTTAATTCCTAAAGTTATCGAGCCAGCAACAATTCTAGTGGTGTTGTGGGGCCTTTTGAAGTGCAGGGTGTTATCATGACAGTCCTTATAGCCAAACCCCCAAGGAGAATCCAAAAACTTCAGGGAGCTGTGTTGATCCATATGAACAAACTGGTTCGAGCAGTTTTCATATACATCAGGAGCAAGTGTTTTGTAAAGCAAATTGGCCATTCAAGACCAACAGGGAACACTATATTGGTGCTGGGAAAATTCATTTTCCTCCAGCTACTGTGAGGATTCCAGCAAAGCTGATAAAGAACAAGGAGTTTGAGGGGGGCATATGTCATCAGCATCCCTACTAATAAAGAAGTGCTGGCACTGAATCCCTGTGTGTCTTGGCTCCACAACACCACTGATACAATTATTATAGTTGTATAAAAACATGCCACCATCAAGTAGATATGAGAGAAAATGGAAGATTTATGAAAATGCAATATAATGAATCTGTTGGACTTTTTTTGCTTGAATGAAAAAGTTACATCAGTCTGTCAAACTGACCCATTAACCACATACAATGGATTCTTTGCTTTCTGATGGTTTGCAAAACTCATCTATCTGAGTCACTAACAGATCTACTTGGTGAGAATATACCTCGAACTTGAATTTCCTGTCTTGCTTGTTTCCCACTACAAAGTGCTAAAGCAATTTCAGGGCATGGTGCAAGGGGTTTCCTTTAATGTGGGGTGGCCTGGGGTCAACATGGAAATTTCACTCCGCCCACTTGCTGATGTAGGCATGCTTTCTAAGGATTCCTGAAGAAAGCTGGACACGGAACAAAGGATTCATCACATGGAGTGCCATCACTTAAAGGAAACTTTAAATGTTAAAATCCCACAAACCGAGCCTATTAATAAAAACCAGACCTGCCTCTTATCTAACACCATCTCCTGAAATGTGTGAAAACTGCGTAATTCTGATTAGTTAAAAAATACACACACACATACAGCAACGACCAGGTATAAATATCCCCACCCAGAGAGGCTAAGATCAAACTTGCAAGTGGAATAGACAACCAAGTTAGAACATTGCTGCAGGTCTGCCATCAAAATCTATTGTGAAGCAGCATTTCCACTTGAGTCAAGAGCAATGCTTTGGCAAATTTGTCTATTCGTCCTTCTGGCTACTAGTTGTGCTGATGAACATTCTTGTGCTGATGGACATGTTCTCCCTAGTTCAATTTTCGAAAACATAAAGAAGTGTATAGAAATGTTGGAGAAAGACTTCGTAAGTATATCTTCTGATAATATTCTTCTTCTCTTCTTCTCTCCATTTGCCTGTACGCTGACATATCTGGGGATGGCCATGTTCTTGCGCAGCTAGGTAGAATTGGGTTTATGATGCAAGGTGTCATGGCATATAGACTTGTACTTCATTTTCTATTATTTATTTATTTATTTTATTCCATTTATATACCGCTCCGTAGCCAAAGCTCTCTGGGCGGTTTTCTACTCATTCCATTTTATACATTTTAGTGAACTTGGGCCACATGGCATAGAAGTCGCTCCTGTTGCCCAATCATATGAGCCTTTAAGATATCCCCATATTTCATGAGACAATTTAATTTTACTCATGAGCCAGTCATGCAACAGTGCTTGTTTCCATGCATCTGATATTAGAGAAAAACGAGAGCGGATCTATGCATGGTTTTCTTTATAATTAGTGTTCAGGAATAGGAGGAATAGGCTGGATGGACATTTCTGGGCAGAGCTGGTCATTTGTCACCAAAAGTGTTTTAATGTAGTCCTCATTGAACTGGCAACATCTCTTATTCTTTTCATGACTAGCCCCACACCATAACAGCTTGGCTGGTACCTCTTCACATCCCTGTTCTTCTTGAATATAGTGTCCTTTCATTGTGACAAGTTCAGCATTATTAAATTCCCCATGGAAATGTGTGTGTGTATGCATTCAATGAAGTGTGCTGAAGAAACTCCTTATTTTGTGGATCATAGTCATAGAAGTCTCTCTAGATTGTATCCAACATTAAACTCCCATTCATTTCAATGGGTCTACTCTAAGTAGGACTAACATGAAACACAACCCGTTCGCTTAAATTTTTATTCTATGTTGAACTTAATAATTAGAGATTGTCATTTCCTACACATTTAAACCTCTACTTCAAGCAGCTTTTGAGATGTGTCTGAAAATGGTTGTTTCAATATTACCGAAAGAGTGTTGCTGCTGGCTGAATGCACACTGACTTCTGCGCTCAAGTGGTTGCACATCTTTAATGTTTGAGGGGTATTTGCCCAAGGAAAGTTACAGAGGCAGTAGGTGGGGATGCACCCTGCTTGTTTTGGCCTCTGAATCTTCAACAAAGTACCACATTTGGACATGGAAGTGATGGTACACTCCATTGGTGGTGGCATTTCCTCAGCAAGAAGCGCTATCAGTCGAGCTCAAGTGGTTTCCTCCTTCAACCAATAATGCTACCAGCAGCATTTTAAGGGGAACTTATGTAGGCAACTTTCTTGTGTTGTAGATGCAGCTACAGCTGAAGCCGTGTATGACTTCAGTGGCTAAAGCAATTGGTTAGGCTTCTATTGATCAATCTAATTCTTTAAGATTAAGTTTTCTTGACAATCCAGAACCAATGAAATTCCATTGTTGAATCTTTTAATTATTTTCAATAGCATGTGTCAGGATTTTAATAGCTTGTGTCAACAGCAACAACAACCTGTTAAGTATAAGCAATATGCTATATAAGTTACAGGGTGCTAAATGAGATATTTAAATTGAGATTATGAGTCTAACTACAGGTGGAAATGGCATGACATGTGTTAATTGGCTTATCCTGTGCTTCTCTGCTTGGGTACTTTCATGGGTAACTAAAAATCAGCATTTGAGTTTCCCAAATCTCTAAACCAAATGAAAGAGACAGAAGACACATGCAGTGTTAAAGGATCTCACTTTCTAAATTGAATTCATTAGCACACATATAAGAGATGCATTGGTGACAATATACCTTTGTAGCTTTAAAAATGCCCTATCATTAAATGAGGAAGATGCTGGAGTCCATGGGCAGTGAATAGACATTTGTCAACTTGATGAATTCCATTATACCTGGAATAATGGTAAAAGTAGAAAATATTCCAGGCAAAATTATTCATTTATATTTATTTCACCAATACACTTGATGACTATATATTATTTGCTTCTTGGGGGTGTAAATGAAAGTGAGTGGGGATTATGTAGAGAGAATTTAGTTCCTTTTTAAATTGACAATAGAGGTATAAGGTCAGCACTGATGAGCAAATGTGTTTTAAAACCTCTTAGAAGTGAACCTGGCTGCTTGGTTCAAGCCTAAGGGAAAATATAGCTGTTGTAGATCTGACTGAAGAGAAAACGGCTTGATCCAGAGCTTTCATTGCCAAGACTGAATTGTGCTATACAGTTGTTGAGACATTTGTATTTTGTATTGCAGAACACCAGTCTGCCTGATGTTGCTGAGGGTGGATCTATTTTTACACATCTACTGATGAGCGACCTATGGGGAAAGGTAATTTTCTCAGTTTGTTTGTTTGTTTGACCAAGTTTTATGCAACTCTAGTCTGCCAAGATGAAAATGTCAATCGGTAAATAGCAGTTGGCATCAAAAATTAATTCTACGTTTAAGGAGATGACTTATGTCTTCAGACAGTGTTGTAGAAGTGACATTGTGTTCACATCCTCATTCTTGATGAGACAGCTGAAGGTAGAAATCATCACTTTTACCACCATGATTCTGGCATTCCATTGGGAGAAACTCAAAAAAGCCGCTTTGATTTCAAAAGGGAGTTAGGGTGCCTCTTCACGAGAGGTTTAATGCTCTTTGAAGTCTCATTAAAAAATTTACCTCCACACCAGCGGAGCGCAAATGGGGCGTAGAGGTGCGTTATCTCTCCGATTATGCGCATTATCGAATGCGCGTTAAATCGCGAGTTTTATTTTGCTCCGTCCGTTAAAGCGTATTTTGATTGTGTGAATATGCGCTTATGTGCATTAACTACTTGTAAACCGCATTTTGGACATCCATGAATGCGCTTCACCACCTCTCGCCGCCTCTCGTGCAGAGGGATTAGGCGTAAATGTGCTTCAGCAATTATGCGTATAATCGGCTAACCAGGCGCAAAAGCGAATCCTTGTAGAGGGGACCTTAGCTATTGTTTTGACATTTGCCAAATGGCTGGCTTGGGATAGAGCAATACTAGTGTCACCAATGGTCATGTGATGGTCTGATGACACCCCAGCCGGAGTGAAGTTTCTGAAGGACTTCAGATTTCAATGTCCAATTTTCTATTATCAGGGAAATGTCACTAATCTTTTATTTATTTTTTTCTGATTTTCTGGCAGGCCAAAGAAAAAAACATCTTATTTGCCCAGGTGATTTCCATGTACTGGAAAATGCTGAGCAATACAAGCAAAACACAAACTTCAGTTTACATCAAGAATTTATTAGAAGCCCTTAATGAATATAAAAAGGAATACAGTGAAAGCTTGCAGAAAGCAGAGGATATAATTGCATTGTCAAAGCTTCCGGTAATAGTCAATTCTTTCTTTTGCTTTATGATATTTAATATAATGACTAGAAGGTGTGTGTGTGTGTGTGTGTGTGTGTGTGTGTGTGAGAGAGAGAGAGAGAGAGAGAGAGAGAGAGAGAGAAAGATGTGGCTGAGGCCACACCTGTGTGGACGAATAGACTGTGGGTTATACACTGGCAGTGACCAATCAGGAAATAGATTTTGATGGATGTTTTAATGGAAACAACCACACACTGTTCAGTGGCAATGGAAAAGATGATTCCATATTAAGGATGAATCTTGTGGGTGACTTGCATTCTGGAGATCTTCATTTCTCCCACCAATAATTTCATGTCTGAGGTCACTGATATTTCTTACATTATAAGAGATATAAAACACAGTTGTTTACACCATGTATCGTTGCCAGATAGTTTGAAAAACAACCATGAGTAGAAGGAAATGTGAGGCCAAGGCTGGTCATGGTGAGCATCAGTTCACAACCCAAAGTTAGAACCTAGGGATGAATATGCATCAGTGTGGATGTTCACTCATTTATTTACAATTTTAATCCCACTTTTCCCCAAAGGAAAAAAAAAACACTAGTGATGTAGTAGTGAATTTGAAGGGTATGTGGTCATCAGGACAGTCCCCATAGCCACACCCCCAAGGAGAGTCCAAAGATGCAGCCTGCCATGCTGATCTACATCAACAGTCCAGTTCTAGCCATTTTCATCTCTACCAGGAACAGGCTTTTTGTAAAGCTAATGGGTCCTACTAGCCCAATCAAGACCAAGCCCCCACAATTTTTTTTGCATTACAACAGGGAAAACTCACAACAATATATTGTTGGTGGGAAAATTCATTCCTCACCCCTCAGCCAGTAGCACTTTGCAGCTAAACTCAGAGGAAACGGATTTTTTTTTTTTTGGCAGGGGGCAGATGGCATCAGTATCTCTGCTAATTAAAAGGTGCTGGTGCTCCTGTGAGCCTGGGCTCCAATATACCATTACAGCAAACAAAGGGTTCCCCCAGGCAGTTTTCTGTCCAGTTGCTGATCAGGCCCAGACTTGCTTAACTTTGTGAAAGAAGTTTCCTTCCTGTAATTCTCAACATTGCTCTACCAATACCAAGTTGTACATCTAACGGATGGCAGATAAAGAAATGGGTGTAACATGAAAGGAGTGTGAAAGGATGAATCATGTCCTTGTATTTGTAGGCCTCCAAAGCAAAACCATGCCAGATTTTCAACTGATAGTGCAGAATAATGAGCACTAGTATCCCAGGACATTAATTCATGTTTTCTAGCCAGTCAGAGTTCAAGACTGGGCATTAGCAGCCAGTTTCAGAATCAGGCTGACTGCATCCCAATAAATCTAGGAATAGTGAGATTATTATTTTCCTTGTTGCCAGAGAAGGGCTGTAGGAACATGTAAAGCGTAATTTAGTAGTTAAAGTGTTGGAGTTAGATTGGAGATCTGGATTCAAATCCCCGATCAGTTACGACCAAGTTGGACTTTGGACCAATTACTGCCTCTTGTCCTGACTTACCTAAGAGTGTTGGTGTTGAGGAAAAAGGGAAGGAAAGATCATGTATAGAGGAATAAATAATAACCTGTTGTGAATTGGTAGGTCCTTGCTCCTTATTCAGTAATCTATATGTATTCATGTCTTGTACATTTAGGTTTTCCCTTTCATTTCAGTAGGGTGGGGGCTTAAGACTAGATCCTTACTTTGACTGAAATGAATGGTGGAGACCTTAGAATCAAGGGAGCTCCATGTATACTGGGGTGGGCACATTGTCACCTTCCAGATGTTTTGGTCTATAGCTCCCATCAGCCTTAACCAGCATAGCCAATGGTGAGAAATGATGGGAGTTGAGGCCAAAACAACCGGTAGGCCATAAGTCACCCATCCCTGATGAATACTTTACTGGATCTGAGTTTGAAACAATCTCCCTGGCAGAAAGGCACCACTCTTCTATAGGATTTTTGGAATGCTATTGCTATTTTTTTTTTAAATGGTGCTATTTTTCTGTTCAGTAAGTAGACACTAGAACACAGTAAGCTATTTCTATAATTTCCCACAAACATTTTAACTGATCAGTATTTGTCATTTGAAACAGATGCATGAGTTGGAAATCCAGCGCAAGGCAGCAGCTGAAATTTACTATGTTTTGCGGGAGGTGAACATAGAAGAGAACAAACGAAAAAGGAGAAGAAGACAAAATCCCCAAGGGCGGAAGGCATACAGACTAAATCTCAGCGGATAGGATTATTTTTCTACAGAGAGCTCCGTTTAATATATAAATCTATTTATTCATATTTATCAGTTTAAAATAATATTTATAAGAATCAAACTTGTAGAATCACCAACTGATTTAAAGTATTTATGGTTCATAATGTTATCTAAGAAATTAATATTATTGAATTCCTATTTATCTTCTGATATTTGTTAACTGAATCAGTTAAAACCTGTCCAGACTTTACCTGGTATTTTTTTATGGAAATAAAAATAAATCGTTTAATTAAGCCAAGTAGTCTAATACTTTCCAAAGTCCTGTTCATTTCAGCTTTTTTACACCTAGAGATCATAAGATGATAAAATATAATGCTGTTCCTTAGTGAATAGAGGATCCTGTTTAGGAAATCATCCAAGCAGGTGTCGTATTTATAAATGATGTTACAATTCTGCATCTATTTATACAGGGTTTGTTCCACTGAAGTCACTTGGGCAGGATCTACACTACTGCTTTAAAGCGGTTTATAATGGACTTGACAACTGTTGGGGCCCAGGACACACTCCATAGACAGTTTTCAAAGTGTTATATCCTGCTTGGTATAGATCCAGAGCACTGTGTCATACATGGAGCTCTTGCCCATACAGACTTCCATGTTCACTTCAGTGGAAAATGTAACACATCTATTCCTCTCTGTGTACAGAGCTGTCCCTGCAGTGAAGGGTAAGGGGAGCCTTTATTATATGTTGTTGTTATTATTATTATTATTATTATTATTACGAATTCTTAGATTCATTTCTCAGGAAAAGACTCAAGGCATCAACTAGGGTTAAAATATACAAATAATGTTAAACAATTTAAAATAGCTAAAAACAATAAACAATAAAATACCAATACTCAATAAAACAACTAATGTAAGAATCCTATCATATGTCAGAAAATATGATAATGTTGTCTACAAATGAACTTTACAAGGGAGAGCATTCCACAATTGAGCCACCACTGTAAAGGACCTCTCCTTATTTGTTGTCCTTCACACCTCCTTCGGAGGAGGCACTTAGAGAAGAACCTCAGATGTTGATCGTAGCATTTGCACTAGACAGAGTCCTTGTGCTCATAAGGACTCAAAGGATAGGAGTGAATGAAGATAAGCATACATAACTGTGCACATGCTTAAAGTTAAATACAAGTATTTCTGAAGAATTGAATTCATATAAGGTTTGGATAGCGTGGCTCTACTCTAGTGAGCAGGTCCAGGCTGCCCCAAGATGTTTTGTGGTTTGAAGTGAAGGACAAGATGACACCGTCCTTGTGCTCCATGTACATAAAACGATTATGCTGACTATTGACTCTTATTCAACATTAATGGGAGGACAGTGTCTTTCTCTGCACCTGAGGGCAGCAGGCTAGTTTACGGAGCATAGGGCAGGCTGTGTGGCACACCTATGTCTGTCCTGTAATACCTTGCCAGTCTTTCCTGCCACCCAGCACCTGCCACCTGAGGTAGCTACCCCACTCTGCCCTGGAGTTAGCGGATGCAAAATGCCAATGGGTTTGCCGTCCCTATGGCTTGCCTTCCAAAATTATCTCATGTGCTTCCCCCTCCCTTCTGTCATCCTAAACCCCCCTGTCATCCAAGTTTCCTTTTCCCCACTGTTGACAGGTCACCAACATCCATTCTGCTTTTGACAGACTTCAGGCTCACACTCTCCCTCCCCCCCAGGAGACTGCTTGGGTTGTTCGTGCGGCCAGACACATCCAAACCCTGCAATATACATGGGCAGGTGGCTGCTTTAACCTCTCCTCACCTCCAACAATCCACACAGCTTGCTGGAACCAGCACATGCTATGTTATTTGCATGGCTGCCTTCCCATTTGGAGTGCCAGATGTTTCCAAATAGGAAGGAAGGTACATTTTGGGAGACAATTCCTATACTCCCAATTGGAGGCTGCAGCAGAAAGTGGGATGTACAAAAAACTGCCACATGGGCAAACTATTATTGAGACACATCACAAATGCTGTGATGGAGTACTGGTTTCCCCAGTGTGCCAGCAGGACCAAGGGTAAACACACAGTCATGTTTTTGTGGATGTGCATGGTCTGATATGCATTTGGAGCTCCCCTGGTTACAACTGCTACTCAATTCACTCCAGTGGAAGAGGTAGCAATGCTTTATATAGGTCTGTCCCTTCCATTGAAGTGATCAGGGAAGCCAGCCCATGCATAAGCATATTGGGGTTTTGAGATAAGGGTAGTTCGATGATTTACCTATGGCTCCAATTCTCAGTTATGCAATGCACAGCCACTGAAGAATTTTTCAAAATTAAACGTTCTAAGGAAAGGAAGACAATGTTGCAGACAAGGCAGTGCACAGAGCATGGGCAATATTCAGGAAATGTGCTAGCTAGCCAAAGGATTGAGTTTTTCTAGGTACAAATAATAATAATAAAATAATAATAATAATAATAATAATAATAATAATAATATCCTGCCTTTTCCCCAATACTGGGACTCAAGACAGCTTTACAACTTAAAGCATGTACAGTTAAAACAGATAGAGATATACAAAATAAAAATATAATTAAACATATGACAATATTAAAACATTTAAAACATTTAAAATACTAGAGAGAGAGAGAGAGAGAGAGCATAAACAGAAGTCCAGACTACTCCCCAAAGGTGTGCCAGAACAAAAGTTTTAGCTTGCCTATGGAAGCACACCAGGGAGGGTCTAGCATAGGGTGACCAGATAAAATCCAGGTCAGGGCTCCTGTAACTTTAACAGTTGTAGAGAAAAGGGAATTTCAGCCAGTGTCATTAAGTCCTGGTGAAATTCCCTCTTCATCACAACAGTTAAAGTTGCAGGGGCCCTGCCTTCTTTTGTATATGGTCACTCTAGTATAGTGCCTGCAACTTTAACTGTTGTGATGAAGAGGGAATATCACCAGGAACTAATTGCATACAAATGACACTGGCTGAAATTCCCTTTTCTCTACAACTGTTAAAGTTACAGGAGCCCTGACCTGGATTTTATCTGGTCAGCCTAGTCTAGCACCAGGGCAGCCACCGAGAAGGCCCTCTCCCACCTTCCCACCAGGCATGCCTGTAATGGTGGTGGGACCGAGAGAAGGGCCTCCCCTGAAGATCTCAAAGGATGGGCAGGGTCATAAGGGAGAATACAGTCTTTCAGATAACCTGGACTAGAGCCGAATAAGGCATTTGCTACAAAAATGCAATATCCCCACAGCAGAAGGGCAATCTCAAGGTAAGGGATGTGGAATGTGCAAAACAAATTAGTGACAAAAGCACATCCGTTGTGGAAGAAACAGAGTGTGCAGAAGGTTTTCTAGATATATAATTCTCCCTCCCAAAAAGTAGTTGACTATAAGCTTACAACAGCCCCACTGTTTTTTGTATTCTACAGAAAGGGAATTAAGTCTGAGAAACGGTAAGTTGCTTAAGGCTACCCAATGATCCAGTTTGCATGATGGCTGGTGCTAGGCTGACCATATGAAAAGGAGGACAGGGCTCATGTAACTTTAACAGTTGTAGAGTAAAGGGAATTTCAGCCAGTGTCATTTGTATGCAATTAGTTCCTGGTGATATTCCCTCTTCATTACAACAGTTAAAGCTGCAGGGAACCTGCCCTCTTTTGTATCTGGTCACTCTAGTATAGTGCCTGCAACTTTAATTGCTTTGATAAAGAGGTGATTTCACCAGGTACTAATTGCATACAAATGACGCCAGCTGAAATTCCCTTTTCTCTGCAACTGTTAAAGTTACATGAGCCCTGTCCTCCTTTTCATATGGTCAGCCTAGCTGGTGCCCACTGCTGCTTAAACGAGCCATGGTGGGTTGTGGCATGTACCAGCTGCCATTGTGAATATTCAAGTCATGGTGGGTGGTCACCACAGCTTATTGTGTTATGTGAACCTGGGAGAGTGGTTTGTTACCATGAGCTACAAACCACCCAGAACCTGTGGGCTGCCCTGAATATTTACCAGACAGCATGCACCACAATTCACCATGTTTTATTGAAGCAACAGTGGACACCAGTGATTGTGCAACCAGGCCCATTGAGTCAATGTCCTGGTTCATACATTTGCTGTATGTGATGGAGGAGTGAGCTCAACCCTTACATTCCATCACACAGGAAGCATTTATATTTACTGTGACTCAGACTCAGCATACAAATGTTGTTGCATAAAATAATATAGTGGGTAAAAGGCTTCCTGAGGTTTACATGAAGGAAAGTTACCATAGAATCATAGAATAGTAGAGTTGGAAGGGGCCTATAAGGCCATAGAATCCAACCCCCTGCTCAATGCAGGAATCCTAGAAAAACATGCAGTAAAGGCTGACGAACTGGGATAAACAATGTGTGTATGTAGAAGCTGCCCAGAGATACATGAACAACAAGGTGCAGTTGACCAGTGAACTTTGGAAAAAGAAAACAATGGACAAAGGAACTTCCAAGATAAGCCCAGAACTTGGAATAAAGGTGAAATGAGTGCCAGCAGGTAAAGCGGCAACCAAGACCTCTGGGAAAGGTGATCTTCTTTAGCATTGATAAGATCAGCCCAATTAATGTACAATCAGGACATGTGGCCAACAAGTGTTTCTCCACATCATGCAGAAACTTGGGAAAGAAGAGTATTTAAGATAGCCCCAAATTAGCAGAACTCTGAGGAAGACCAGAACATCAATAAAGCAGCTGCACACACAACCTCATCCTGCTTCTGAGCTTACGACCAGTTTCTGCTGCTCCCACATGGGTGAATGTAGAAACTGTGAATGGATTGAACTGAACTGCATTCTATGTAAATAAAGGTGTTCTAGAAGTTATGTACCTCACCCTGTAACCCCAGCTACCTATTCTTAACAATACCAAATCATGCAGGAGCTCAGTTTATGCATCTGATCCTTCTCCCCTTTTTAAGGGTGGGGGGGGGGAAACAATAATATGAACCCCACCTCTGTACAATCACAAGTTCTTCTAGTTCTCACTAGATGCTCCCTTAAGTTTGCTCCTTTACCATGCAGGTGATCTGAAACCATCTCTCCCATGTCCTAGGATCTATCCCTGCCCCGCAAATGAATAACATTGTGTTATTTAACATCAGAATAACCTGACTTGTAATGGAAGAAGAGTTAAGTGATATCTTCATTTTCTAGAGGGACAGACAAAAAACACAACCAAGAGTCTTGTGGCACGGACAAAATTATATAATGTAAGTTTTGTGAACTATTTATTTATTTAAACATTTGTATCCCGCCCAATATCACTAGGATCTCAGGGCGACATACAGATAAAATCATAAAATTGTACAACTAGAGCCTGCTCAACCAGATGCATGGAATGGTATCCTAAATTGGGATAGATAGATAGAGATAGAGATAGAGATAGATAGAGATAGATGGTTGGGGTAGGAGGTAGGTATTGTAAATAGTGGGCAATGTCCAACGTTAGTCTAACCTAAATCGCTTTCATTTCAATTAGTCTATTTTAAGTAGGACAAAGATTGGATTCAACCCAATGAAATTAGAGGGAAATCAACTGCAACCCAATGAAATTAGAGGGAAATCAACTGCAAAAACATAATTTGTGACAGTTATGTTAAGCTTATACGTAGCAGAGGACATATATACAGAGGACATAGATCCTATCTACACTACTGCTTTAAAACGGTCTATAACAGTTTTAAACCGGTTAATAACCGTTATTAACCGGTTTAAAACTGTTATAAACCATTTTAAAGCAGTAGTGTAGATAGGCTCAGAGTGTTGATGATAACGCAAACATCCTGTCATTGGCAAGCTAATGAACACCTATAGAGGGCTTTTAAAAACAACAACATTATTTTGATTCATGTGATAGAATTGAACCCTTGGGAAAGTTGAAATTCAGCAGTTTCATACTGAAATCCCAGTTACGTGCTGGTGTCTCCATTTGAAGTTCCTCTGTTCAAGAATGGCCACTTTAAGGTTAGTAACAGAGTGTCCTGGAAGATTGAAATGTCCTTCCACTTGTTTCTGAATATTGCTTCTGAATATTTGTGTCAATTTATTCATTTGCATAGACTGACCTTTTTGCCTATGTAAAATGCAGAAGGGCAATATTGGAAGATGATAGCATATTCACCTGGTCATCTTCACACTGGAAGATGAACAGGTGCCATTTGAACAAACCATTGATGTTGCAGCTGAAATTATTCAGTGCTGTAATAGTGATGGAATTGGTATCTGGATTTGTTGTTGGTTTAGTGTGTCTATAGCCAGATCTACACCAAGCAGGATATAGCAGCATGAAAGTGGTACGGAAGCGGTATATAAAAGGCAGGAGTCACGCTACTGCTTTATAGCTGCATTGAAGTGCACTGACAACTGTTGGGGCTCATAAGACACATACCATATACCACTATATCCTACTTGTGTGGCTCCTGCCTTATATATACCACTTTCATACCGCTATATCCTGCTTGGTGTAGATCTGGCCTGTGTCTATTATGTGATCTGTTGTTGCTGGTGAATTGGGAGGACTGCCTGAAAACAAAGGCAGGTCTACCATCCAAGGTCCTTGAGAAGGAAGTACCATTGTTCAGGATGGCCTGTAGCATTTGCTTTTTTTTGGAGCCAACAGCGTGATGTGGCTGCAAAAAAAGCAAATGCTATTTTGGGCTGCATTAATAGAAGTATAGCTTCCAAATCGCGCAAGGTACTGGTTCCCCTCTATTTGGCACTGGTTAGGCCCCAACTTGAGTACTGCGTCCAGTTCTGGGCACCACACTTCAAGAAGGATGCAGACAAGCTGGAGCGTGTTCAGAGGAGGGCAACGAGGATGATCAGGGGTCTGGAAACAAAGCCCTATGAGGAGAGACAGAAAGAACTCGGCATGAAAGAACTGGAGAAGAGAAGACTGAGGGGAGACATGATAGCACTCTTCAAATACTTGAAAGGCTGTCACACAGAGGAGGCCAGGATCTCTTCTCAATCAACCCAGAATGCAGTAAACGGAATAATGGGCTCAAGTTACAGGAAGCCAGATTCCGGCTGGACATCAGGAAAAACTTGACAATAGAACCAATTACCTAGGGAGGTGGTGGGCTCTCCCACATTAGAGGCATTCAAGAGGCAGCTGGACAACCATCTGTCAGGGATGCTTTAAGGTAGATTCCTGCATTGAGCAGGGGGTGGACTCAATGGCCTTCTAGGCCCCTTCCAACTCTACTATTCTATGATTCTATTATCATTGATGATATGTTTTATGGTTTTCGCTTGCACTTTTACCTATCCAATAAAGTGAAAAAGCAGATTGGCAAGGCTAGAATAGTTGACCAGGAATAATCTACTATAGGACAGATCTAGAAGAAAGAGTGACAGATCGCTACTTGTTGTCACCTACAGCTCCCAACTAAAACGTGCATTGCACATAGATGGAGGGCTGAAGGGAGGTCTGGGAAAGATTCATGAACTCCCCCCCCCCCATTTCCTGCAATGGCCCTATGTGCTGCTTGTGTATGTACCCATGCATTCCTTCACTTGAGAGATTGAACCTGCAGTCATTTACTCTAGAAATGAATATCCAAACACTGGTGAGACGGGGAGGGAGCCCACCTCTGCTGTGCCCACTTCTGTAGGTTCAAAGTCTTGCATTTTCAGAGGTGAAACGGGGGACCCAGCATTTTCATCCATGCAGGACATTGTAGTTTTCCATGTGCAGCACAATTGCACATTGGGTTTTAAGAGTAAAAAACGTGTTTTGTAAAGCACATTGGGAGGTGTATAGGGATGGAGAACTCTGTCGTATTTTGATTTCACTCATCTTCTCATTTTTCGAAATCAGTTTGCACATGAAAATTTGTATGTATTCATGCACCTTTCTCAAACTGTATGCATTTTTGTACGCATTTTAAAAATTAGACATATTTTATGCTAGCAGTTTTACCTAAGAATATAAGAAGAGCCATGCTGGATAAGACCAAGGGTCCATTCAGTGTTCTGTTCACACAGCGACCAACCAGCTGCCTGTGGGAAACCCACAAACAGGATATGAATGCAATAGCACCCCCTCAGTCATGTTCCCCAGCAACTGGTGTGTATAGGCACATTGCCTCTGATGCTAGAGATAGCATATATCCATCATGACTAGTAGTCACTAACAGCCTCCTATTCCATGAATTTCTCCAGTCTCCTTTTAAAGCCATTCAAGTTGGTGGTTATCACATTTGTGGTAGCAACTTCCATCATTTAACTATTTGCTGTGTGAGGAAATACTTCCTCTTATCTGTCCTGAATGTCCTACCAATCAGCTTTATGATGAACCTGTGTTCCAGTATTATAAGAGAGGGAGAAAAACCTCTCCCTATTTACTTTCTTCACACCATGCATAATTTTGTGCCTCTCTGTCTTGTCTCCCTTGATTTGCCTTTTTTTAAAAAAAAGTTAAACAGTTCCAAATAAAGTTCCAATAAAGATGTCGTAAGAAGCATATTACATATGCTGAATTGTGCCATTTATGTGGACATATGTCCTAAATGATTTCAGTGCAGCATATTTCCACATTATTCCTCCAAGTGGCTCATGTGTGCCTGCAGTGTGCCTAATGCATACCGGGAGTGAGTGGCTTCCCCTTTCTCTTTAACGTAAGAGAATGCTCCACCTATGCAATTTGCTCAAATGGAGTTCCATTTGCCCACTGGAAAACTGCATCACTTGTATCATTGCCCAAGAATTTAGGGGATACAGATGTCTGTGATTTATTTTAAACTTTTGAAAGGATTTCTTGAACTTCTTTATACAAATCTCTTCTGGTGATTTTTCATCAGCTAATTTCCATATGATGAGTGAGCAGAAAGCAAGCGGGTTTTCAAAGAAATACCTCAGCCTTACACGAGACTTTTGCAGCTATCAAAAAGGAAGGACTTTGAACTGTGTTTCTCAAAGGGGGTGGGGGTGGGGATGTGGGGAGAAATGCTAATCCACAGGAAACAAGAGCCACACTTTACTCTGCAAGCTTTGTCTTTGAAAAGAAATGTGACCACATCTATCGCCCTTACAGTTGGGTTCTTTAGCCAGCAAGAGGAAAATAAAACGGAGAAGCTGAAGATATAAATTTTGAGAAGGCTGGAAATCCCAAGCGTCTTAAACACGTACACACACACACACACACACACATGTCGTCTTACTACTCACAGGGCATGTTCAGAAAGTATTTTCAGAAGCGTGTCTTCTTTTTTTTGTAATGCTCATTGAGAATGCTTGTAATTATCATCAAGCCAATTCACAATCATCCTGAGGGGAATTCACCCAGTACTGATTTTCATCTATAGGTTGATCGTATCTGCCTTTTAAAAATAATAAAAAGGATGATTGTGATAGTCAGTGACAAAGCAACATGATTCACCCATGTCACATTGTATGTGAACTGATTACGACATAGGATTTCATATTCAAAGCATTCACAGCATTACTGCAATTCCATGTAATTCTACCTGACATGAGAAGGTGATTGAATTCTTGCTGAATCCTATTTACAGGCACAACCCTGGAAAATTATATGTAGAAAAATAAGATTGGGAGTGACAAAGCTGCAATTTAATTTGTGTATACATATTAGAGATATTATGGAAAGCTTTTATTATAATACACGCATGCACACACACACAAGTTCAACAGCCCCAAAACTGCCTTTCCCAACCTGGGTGCTGTCTATGCACCTTAGTTACACTGAGGTGGCTGTACAGTGGTGCTGCACTGGTTATATGATACAGCAGCCTACTCAGGGCTTTCCCCTAAAACTGTGCATTTAAAAAGTCATGGACTTACCGCAATGTTTTTCTTTGCTGCAAGGTCAACACTATGTTTCCACGAGCACAGGATAATAAAAGCCTTTCTTCACCCTGCTCGCTGGGGTGGGGAGAGGAGGTTGCGGGCAAGGATGGGGTGAGGTGACGTAGGGGGCCGCCATTGGCAGGCCTGGGATGGGGCCACTGGTGAGAGGAGGGGTCTAGGGCTATTTAAGGCCCAGGACCCCTCCGCATCCCCACTGTTGCTGTGCAGCTCCCTCCCGCCCTCCCCTGTTGACAGTGTGGGTTCGCCGGTCGTCTGTTTGGAGGCCAAGTAGGAATTTTTTGCTCACAATCTAACTTGGTTGTGAGTTTTTTCGCCTACTTCACACTGCGAAAGCAGGATGGGTGATAATTAGGTTAATCTGGCTATTTGGTCACTTTATGGCGGTAGGAGCAGGCATTTTATGTTGTTGTTAATGGTGAGCATTCACAGGCACGGTTCAAGTGATTGGTAACGCCTGAGGGCCAACCACTGAAAGCCCTGCGGCATCAGTTGGGGGGATAAGGCTTACCTTTGGGGCCAACCTTTCTCGTCTACTCGGAGCCCTGCGGCACGAGGGGAGACGACACCAGAAGGCCCTCCACCCCAGATTGGGGAAGCTCGGGGAGCGGCGAAAGTACAGGCGCCACTTCCCGGGCTGTGAATGCCTTGCCCAATTCCTTTAATGGCCTGGCTGGCCATGGCAAAATGCCCGCTTAGGTTCTCCTCCCCCCTTTCTGCTTATTGGTAAATAAATAAAGTGGCCCTTGTTTAAATCCCAACTCTGGTGTTGCCTCATTATTTATCATCCTTCGCTCCGCAATTAGAATACTCTCTATTCTAGAAGAACTTTGAAGCAACATGAGAAAACTATATCAACAAAACATCCAAGTGGGCATTTCTGATGACAGATGTGCAGCCCTATAGATGTTTACTCTGAAGTAAGTCTCATTGAATTCATTGGGGTTACTCCCAGTTTAGTGGGTAGAGAATTGCTATCTTAGGGTGCAATCCTATCTATGTTTCATCAGAAAAAAAGTCCTTCCATTCCCAACATTCTCCAGCCAGCAATGCTGAGAGTTGCAGGACCTTTTTCTGTCAAATCATGCATAGGATTGCACTTTTAATGTGGTTCACTTTTAACAAATGAATTGCCTGTTTAACAGGCACTAAAAAGGAAAAACAAAAGCAAGGAAGATACATTTGGTCAGTTTACTAACATGGCTGCATCAGAAACCAGGGCAGAATTGGGTTGTTGGGGACTGACTTCATAAAGAATCCATTAAGCAATAGCTACACAAGCCAGAAAAGAGGCTTCAGTGATGTATAATGGTGTGTATGGTGGTGTTAGCGTGTGTGGGGGGGGGGGGGGTGAGGCGCCTCTTCCATTCCACATGTAGAAGCCAACCAGACTGAGATATGAATCTCATGTCAACATTGGCAATCGGACTGTGTTCTCCACCACATTGGAGGGCAGCAGGCAAGCTCACAGGGCAAGTAGGTGACATAAATAGTTCTGTCCTCCAACAACTTTCAGCCACTCCTCACTCTACAGCATCTGCTGCCTGAGACTGCTGCCTCACTCTGCTTAATGGTAGGGCCAACCCTATAAGTGCGCAAGAGTGTCCTTTAGGGATGTGTATCGGATCGTTAAAATGTATGATAACAATACAATAAGGTCATTATCGTGCATGTGTTTAACGATAACGATATGATGCAAAAACCTATGATAATCATCGGAGATGATAATTTTCGGGTGATTTTATTGTTTTATAGGACTGCCATATAAATATACCTATAACTTCTGTATTTTAAAAGTTAGAGGCTTGAAACTTGGTCACAGTGCTTATGGAGTATGCCTAAGTATGTGTATGAAATTTGAGATCGATTCCTCCAACCTTCAATTTTATATGAATTTATTAAAGATAGTTTCAGTTCTGACAGATCAGAATGACAGCTTGCCACGTGCATTTATTCAGACCTGTCAGAACGGAAACGATCTTTAAAAATTCATTTAAAATCAAGGGTTGGAGGGATCGATCTCAAATTTCATACACATACTTAGGCATACCCCATAAGCATTGTGACCAAGTTTCAAGCCTCTAACTTTTAAAATACAGAAGTTATAGGCATTTTTTCTTTAAAAATAAGGCTGCAAAAAAATCATTTTTTCACGATAATTATCGTGAAGACGATACAGTTCACCTACAATATGAATGAAGATGATAATGTTTTTGGTCTGAAATGACAATAACGATAAACGGCGATATTTTTTGGCATGCATACCCCTAGTGTCCTTATTCTCATCTGTGAAGCACTTAAATGTAATCCAATATCTTGTTGCCATGGCGGTGCAGTGGGGGAATTGAAATTGATGAGGCTTTAAGGGTGCAATCCTATACCTACTTACCTGGGAGTAAGCTCCTTTGAATTCAAGGGGCCTTACTTCCAAATAGACATACATAGGATTGCACTGTGCAGAATTGTGTCCTTTCTCCAAAATACTGTTAATGTTATTGTATATTAATATGCTGTGAAATCACGGCACATTGTAGTTTCCTGTCATTTACTGTTTTTAGTGTACCTCCCCCTCTCTCTCTCTCTCTTAAAAAAAAACGAGTGTGTGGTCTGCTGCACAATGTGATGATACGGTAAATTTACTATTTATGAACTGGAATTTCCTGTAAATGTCCTGTGGCCTAGCAATAAAAAGTGAGACCAAGCTGAAAGTGTTTACAAAATTATCACAACTTTTTTACTTCACAGCCACTGGATTCACACTTACCAATCATGGAAGCCAAAGGCTCTCTGGACCAAGCCCTCCTCCAAGTCTGGGCCATCTCTTCCACAGGTCAATTCAGATCAACCCAAATAACCAAGACCACAATGTGCTTGCTACAAAAACAGGCAAGTGCATGACCAGAAGGTGCTTGCAGAGCAAATATTTCCAGATGACTGGAAATAGAGCGGGAAGGGAGCCAGGATGAGGAGTCAATTCTGCTGCAAAGGTGCCTGGAATACATACCGGATGGAGGACTGAGGAAGAAGGAGGGGGAGAACAAGCCACAGCAAGCCCGATCCTCTGTCTGGTGTGCCATGGGTCGTTCACCGTGCTTATCCGCAGGGTGGCTTAACGTGATGTGCAAATCAGCCCATCGTCAGATTTATTTAAAATACTAATCAAACAGTGTTTTTTCAAAAACCCTTGCAAGATATATATCCAAATTACTCAACTGATTAATAGATATGAATATATATTAGTTGTAGCAATACTTATTTGTTTGTTCATCT
This sequence comes from Anniella stebbinsi, assembly GCA_029215795.1. Taxonomy (NCBI): domain Eukaryota; kingdom Metazoa; phylum Chordata; class Lepidosauria; order Squamata; family Anniellidae; genus Anniella; species Anniella stebbinsi. The sequence goes on from JARDYH010000003.1 coordinate 58,032,988, forward strand.
ATTGGTTGCATTTATATACACCTTTTTGCCAGAGCCTTCAAAGTGCTTTATAATTTAAAACACTAAAATATATATATTTTTTCTTTGCAAAAGACAAAACAATAAAAACAGCAGAAGTGGTGGTTTCTTCAGGATCAGGTGGGATGAGCTTCTCTTCTTTTGCCTTCACCTTGTGGTGCACATGTCTTAAGTAGCCAAGGAAGGGGAGGGGAGGGGTTACCCCAATAGTTCTCTCAAGCCATTGCTGGTTTCTTTAGGAACTGATCAAGGGCTTCTACACACAAGCGAAATAAGACACACTTATGGCTGGACACTCATGGAAGTTCACAGGTCCTTTTGTCAACATTGTGAACCTCCTGCATGTCTTTCACTCATTTTCCCAGTTATTGCGTTTTTAAAACAACAACCTTGGATGCCCTGATTCTTCTGAAATAACTTGGGATTTCCTACTGTGTGCAGGGGAAGCTGTGCTACAAAACATCCACTAGAGGGTGCTGTCCCATTCAATATTAAAAGTACCAAAATTTTCAATTATAGACCATGTGATCGCCCCTCTCCTTCCATGTAATTCAGCTCATTACAATTGTGGAAGAGTAGCAGGAAGCAAAGTGCCAGCAAGCGAATGCAATTTTCCTTTAATCTAAAGAAGCCCAATATGAATTTTCTGGGTCTTCAGGACCTAATGATATGAACTTCCTGGCCTTCTCCTCTCTGGATCAAAATACATATTATATTTTTGGTCCCCTCTACAAGATTTCAGTTTGACGCCCGGTTGGCCGATTATGTGCATCTTCGCAAAATCGTTTTTACGCCTAATCCCTATACACAGGAGGTGGTAAAGTGCATTACCGGTTGTCTGAAATGCACTGTAAAGTTGTTTAAATGCGCAGCATTGCTTGTTTACATGGTCATAAGGCGCTTTAACTCCTGCGGTAAATTAAACTCACTATTTAACGAGCATTTGATAATGCACATAATCGGACAGAAAAAGCGCCTCAACCTCTGATTTGCGCTTCGTTCATGTGGAGGTAAAATCGGTAATGCGCTTTGAAAGAGCTTTAAATCGCTCTTGTAGAGGCACAATGACATAGCATGTAGCTAAACCTTATCTTTATTTATACTCTAGAACAATTGTGTGCAGTCCCAATTCAGATAAAACCTCCCCCCTTTCACTTCCCAAAATGTCTCCTCCCAGGGTGTTTAGAAACAGGGGGAAAGCCCCCTCCCATTTTTTGCACTAACTAGGGGGACCATATTTTGGAAACCAAAAAAGAGGACAACATGGTGGCTCCCAAGGGGGCATGCCCACCAACATGTCTGGCCCCAGGGGGCGTGAGCAGCACCAAGGGAGTGTGCCCACCTGAACATAGCCTTGGTCACATATCTGATTTTACAGCACACAATTAAGACAAATCTTAAGAGAGTCATGAAGACTGTTCTCTTCCGGCAGGCTTATCTGGATGAATTTTAAATGTTTTAATGATGTGTTTCTCTTGTTTTAAAATTTTTAACTTTGTCATGTTTGTATCTGTATTGTGTTCCCTGCCTAGATCCGTAGGGAGAGGCAGGTTATAAATAAATTATTATTATTATTATTATTATTATTATTATTATTATATCTGTTCTACATAACATCTTAATGTTAAAATCACTGAAATAAAGAACAATGTATCTGAAATTAACTTCACTTAATCCTACTTTTGTAGCTTTTGCTGTACTTTGAAGCTTTTGCTATACTCTGTGTGATACATTCTCCCCTTCCCTCAAATATCTTTTCTGACTGTATCCTCACTCTGCTGCAAACTGCTGCTGCTTTTAACAGGGCTTGCTGCAGGCTGGCTGGCTAGCTGTTTTAGTTTTAAATTTCATTTTTTTAAACCTTGTGTATGATTGTCACAAGTTTCTCTACTCTAACATTAGGGTGAGTGTTATGGGTGGCAGACACTACGTCGCCCATACACACTTCTCACTTATATACATTAGCTTCCCAAGGCTTGCGCGTTGACACCACTTCTCTCATACATATTTTGAACTCTTGTCTACTTTCTGCACAAACACGTGACTCTGAGACCCTCTTTCTAATGCCCTGCATTGCCTGCCAGCACCGTAGGGCTAAGTTACGACAGGTGTCTCTGGGTTGTCTGTGCAGCCTCTGTTGTCTCTCTATAAGTCATTGCAGCCAAACCAAACAATCTCCCTCTCTCTCTGCCAAAATCTCCCGATGGTCCAGCTGGGCCACACACTTGTGGCGAGGGGTATTGCTTATTGTTTGGTCATGTCTGGCGACTCTTACTTTAAAAAAACTCCGCAACCAGCCGCCTCCACCTCCTCTCCTCCTGCACACCTGCTCGACTCTGATACACTCTTAAAACACTCTGGGTGGCAAGCCAGCCTCTCAGGACCAAGCTACAGGTGAACCTGAGTTGCCTTCAGCCTCTCTCTGCCTTATGCCAGCCAGCCGATGTCTCCAGCTTCCAGCCTCAAACAATCCCTTCCTCTCTCTGCCAAAGTCTCCCAACAGTCCAGCCAGGCTGTGCACTTGTACCCTGTGGCTGGGGGTAGGGTGCCAGCTTATAGCTTGGCCACAACTGGTGACTCTTGTTTTAAAAAAAACTCCACCACCAGCCACCTCTGTCTGTACCAACACTGGACTCTGAGATGCTCTTAAAAGGCTCTGTGTGGAACGCCAGCCTCTCAGGGCTAAGCTACAGCCGTCTCTGAGTTGTAACTCTGTCTGAAACTGATGCCAGCCAAAGCCTCCAACCAGCCAACACCTGCATCAACACTTGATTCTGAGACGCTCTTGAAAGGCTCTGTATGGCATGCCAGCCTCTCAGGGTTCAGCTACAGCTATCCCTGAGTTGTGTCTTCAGTCTAACTCTGTCTCTAAGAGATATGTCAGCCATTCCATGCCACAAATCTATCTATTTTTCTCCGACACACACTTCAAACATTCTGCATTGCGTGCCAGCAGTACAGACAGAGCCTAGCTCACAAGTGAACAAAGTGAAATGGAAGAGAAGGGGTAGCAAAGCAAAGCAACAACATGCCAGGTTCCAACATCTGCATCAACAGGACATCTGCAAAGATGAGAGCCTCTCCCTCGACTGACACCTCACTGTTGGTCGTGAGAGTTTTTCTCTAAGGATGGCCCTTCGTCGCCCATGAAGTGGAACTCTGAGAAAAAGGCCTCTGGCCTGTTCCATTTTGCCCTGTGGGCTGCTTTGACTGACCTCTCCTTTCCCACATTTTGATCTGTGGATGCCTCACCTCTGCTGAGCTCCAGGTGCCCAACTGCCCACCAAATCTGCAACAGGAAAGGTGCCCTGCTTGCCCAGCACTTCTTAGCTAAAAACTTGAGATTCCCTTGATGCCAAAGGTTGAAAATTCTCAAGGTGCAATACCCTAAAGAGGAGGTTGGACAACCTGAGTTTGAAGGATATGGCTCCAGAAGTTTTTAAAAATAATAATTTTAAAATCTCAAACTTTACAAAATTCCAAAAACTCAACGGATGAACAGATCTGATTCAAACTTGGCAAGGATAAAGCCCTACCTGACATCTATCATGGTGCCTGGATTCATTTCTTTATCTTTAAAAATGACAGTTAAAAAAAAATTCCTTTGAAGCCTCAAATTTTAAAAAATCCCTATAAATCAGCGGATGAACAGATTTGCTTCAAACTTGGCAAGGCTAAAGCTCTATATGAGAACTATCATGGTGCCAAATTTCATCTCTTTACCTTTAAAAATAACCATTTTAAATATATATATATATATATATATATATATATTTCAAAACCTCAAACTTTTAAAAAAATCTGAAAAATCAACGGATGAACAGATCTGCTTCATATTTGGCTTGGCTAAAGGCCTTCCTTAACTCTATCATGGTACCAAGTTTCATCTCTTTATCTTTAGAAATGGCAGAGCTGTAAGCATTTTTGTTAATTCTCATTAAAGTAGAGCTGCCCTTTGGCTGGAGAAGATGGGAAAAATCCAGATTTTTCATCAAATTTCATAATTTCCCCCCTTCCCGGATTTGTTACCAAAAATCATGAGAAATCCAGGTTTTTCCTGTCATATGGTCACCCTAAGAAGGGTTGGGATTTGGGAAAACCAACAGCTTGTGGGGGAAACGTAGGCTGACCATATGAAAAGGAGGACAGGGCTCATGTAACTTTAACAGTTGTAGAGAAAAGGGAATTTCAGCCAGTATCATTTGTATGCAATTAGTTCCTGGTTAATTCCCTCTTCATCACACCAGTTAAAGTTGCAGGGGCCCTGCCTTCTTTTGTATATGGTCATCTAGTATAGTGCCTGCAACTTTAACTGTTGTGATGAAGAGGGAATTTCACCAGGAACTAATTGCATACAAATGACACTGGCTGAAATTCCCTTTTCTCTACAACTGTTATAGTTACATGTGCCCTGTCCTCCTTTTCATATGGTCAGCCTAGGGAAATGTCATCCTCCCCTCCCAGTGTGATCTGAATTGGGGCTGGACACACCCCAATACACACTATATAACCACCCTGAGATCTTTGTGTTATAGGGCGAGATATAAATGTTTTAATAAACATTTAAATAAATAAATGAATAACCACAATGTGTGGTTTGGCCTCATATCTTTTCCTTCAAGGCACATGGGTATTTAAGGAAATGGCTGTCCCAAGGCCATTGATTGGTGGTACATTCAAGAGTTGAAAGCATGATCTTCCTGCCTTCTGCCTTCTGCCTTCCTTTCCAGGTATGCTTGCCTTCATGTAGCCCCTGAGATGCCTGCCATGTTTGTCTGCCAGCATTTACAAACTCATAATGTTGTTGCACATGTTCACAGGAAATTGCATGGCATTGTTATTATTAGGCTTTGACCTTTAAAAATACACTTTACAGATGAAACTGTAAACCACAATAGACAAATATATTCTCAACCAACTATGTAGGATGATTCGTTATCTCTTCTGTTGTACAATGTACATTTATTTGCCCACAGCTTACAGCTGACCTTTTCGATGAAACATTTTTCCATACCTTGTGCCTTGAAGCAGAGGAAAAAGATGACAAGGACCGTTACATGAGATGCAGCAGCATTAGAAGTGCATGCAGCTTTGTAGAAGATGTTCTTAGAGTCATAGATTCATAGAGTTGGAGGGGTACAAACTTCCTTCTCAGTGTAGGAAATCAGAGCTAGAGCTTCCTTAACAAGAGCTGTGCTTTTTTATTTTCAGTTCCTCACTAAACAAAGGCTGTTGGGAGGGAGGGAATGCAAGCAAATTGCTATCTCATCTGATTTCAACCAAATCACCTCCAAAACAGCATCACATCACAGCAAAGTGAGAAGTTAAGGCGTTATCCATCTGCATGAGCACATGTCGGAGAACCTAGTTATAGATCACTATGAGTTTGTCATCTCAGCCTTTTAGCAGTTAAGTCCAATAGCTTCCTGCATAAGGCCTTAACTAGGGTGACCCTATGAAAAGGAGGACAGGGTTTCTGTATCTTTAACAGTTGTGATGAAGAGGGAATTTCAGCAGGTGTCATTTGTATGCATTCAGCACCTGGTGATATTCCCTCTTCATCACAACTGTTAAAGCTGCAGGGGCCCTGCCCTATTGTGTATCTGGTCACACTAGGCAGGGCTCTCACAGCATTAACTGTTGTGATAAAGAGGGAATTTCACCAGGTGCTGCATGCATAACAATGACACCTGCTGAAATTTCCTTTTCAATACAACCGTTAAAGATATAGGAGCTCTGTCCTCCTTTTCACATGGTCAGCCTAGGGCCCTTAACTAAATTTTAAACTAGTAGCCCAAGAAGCCTGACATCTGGTAAGGTAGCAGCTTGTCTGCATAATTTTTCAGCAACCTCTGCTATAGATGCTGAAGACTGTTGCTGCAAGTGGATTGGGGCTTGGGCTTTTTGCCACCCCTGCACTCTCTATGCCAGCAGGTCAAAGCCTGGTTGTCTATCTTCCAGATCAACACCAAACAGGATATGACATATACAGGATACACATATACAGGATATTTGAAAACTGTATATGTACTGTGTCCTTCCAGAGAGGGAATGAGAAAGCACTACTGATGGGGGGGGGGGGGGGTGCTGCTGCTTGGTCACTCCAATGGCACAACTTGTGGACTCATGGGGACTGCCAGATGGCAATGCCAGATGATACGTTCCAGGCGTGCAATGCAATGCATAACATCGTGCATGGTTTGTTCCATAGCGCTGAGGCGGTACACCACCTTTCCCTGCTGCCTGCTGAGAATAGCTACATGGAGGAACAGCAGTTTCACTGGGGTGGGGAAGAGAAGGAGGGGGGAGAGGAGAAAAAGCAGCCATCAGTATCTGGGAGTTCTTAGGGGTAGTCGTAAACCCCACTCCCACCTGCCCATTCACCCACCTATTCGCCGTAGAGCCCTGTGGCGGTGCCGTTGGGCGATCGTCTTCCTGAGAACACTCCACCTGCCACCGAAGTGCCCAACGGAACTGGAGGGTGGTGTCATCTCGACAGGCTGGAACTTGATTGAGGGGCACTTTTGTTGAAAACAGGACATCTCTGTGAAGAGCAACATTGTAACAGAACAACGTGGCCTTCGGAGGGCAGATGTGCTAGAAGGAGGCGGTTGCTACAGCAAGAAAAACCAATAATGCAGCCTTGAGCAAGCAAGTGAGGGTGTACTGAGGAGGAATTGCAGCAGAAAGGACAGGGGAAAGCTAACATGATTAGGACACTATGCAAGAGATCCATTCAGAAACAAAAAAACACAGTCTTTAATGTAAATCCAGATTACTTTATTTTTCACTGAAAACAAATTAATTGTTAAACAACAGGAAGTGCTTTTAAAAGAAAGATGGAAAGAACATACAGTGCATGACATAGATCCAATCAGAAACAACAACAACAACAAAAAAAAAAACACCGGTTACTCTTGTGTAAATGGCAAGAACATAGAATTTCCCCTTCTTTTCGTAGCCATCATGACGGTCAACGATGTACCAAGTTTAAAAAAAAGTCTAAAGAATGAATCTTCATAGAAGATGAACATGTGAAGTGGGAGGGAAGACCAGGTAGAGGAAGAGAAGGGGCAGTCATTGACTCATGACATCACCAGCCCTGCCCTCCAAACTACGGCCACTGTTAGCATTAATCCAAATGGTCACTACATTGGTCACATTAAGAAACTGCGCTCTAACTGTGGAGAAAAACTTAAAATCATGGTAGATCGACACCTCAGGAATGCGCATTATCGGAGACTTTAAATTGGCTGTACATCTGATTTGTGCCCCGCTCGTCTGTTCGAAATGCCACCAGTGGGCATTCAATGAGGCGTAAATAAGTTGTCTAGAGGCACCCTGTGTTTCCATTTTGTCAGACTAAAGTGGTATGTAATGATGCACCATCTGTGTGTGAGTTATCTAGAAAGGCCTTACATCTCAAGGTTGGAGCGAGGGAGGCCCAATTAATTGGACTGCAGGTCTTAGCTGCGTTCCTGTGGGAACTCTCACCCCCCCCCCCTTGGGGCCTGGGAGAACTATCTAAGCAAGCCTGTGATTGGTTGACAGAGGTTTTCTTGGAATTGTCAGTGGTGTGTGTATAAAAATAGGGGAGTGACAGCAGCCCTTTGTGTTTGTCTTCTGTCTTTTGTTTGGACTCCACATATGTCTATTCAGTCCTGATCTACTATATGAGAAGACCGGTGCCTAAGTGTGTATAGACAGGTTTAGGTAGCTTTTGTTATTTTCTGATGTCAGTATTGCTTCCATACTTTGGATCTTGTATGCCTTTTATTCCCTTTCCCCACTTAAGACCTACTTCAAATGTTGTGTGTGCTTCATTCCAAGTAAGCTTCAGTACTAAATTCACAGCCATCTTCTTCTTAGTTGTTGTTGCTACTGTTTAAAGGTTCAGGCCTAGGGTGGCTTGGACCCTTATTTCTTAAGCCTTGGGACTGAGTATGCTGTAAGGTCTGAGTGTCCCCTGGCTCAGGCTGGGGTGGACATAAGGGGTGATGGCAGCCTACCTTGGTAAATGTTTGTTCTTGCCTACACTAGGCTGACCATATGAAAAGGAGGACAGGGCTCATGTAAATTTAACAGTTGCAGAGAAAAGGGAATTTCAGCCAGTGTCATTTGTATGCAATTAGTTCCTGGTGCAATTTCCACTTCATCAAAACAGTTAAAGTTGCAGGCACTATACTAGAGTGACCATATACAAAAGAAGGCAGGCCCCCTGCAACTTTAACTGGGTCTTCAGGACCTAATGATATGAACTTCCTGGCCTTCTCCTCTCTGGATGAGAATACATATTATATTTTTGGTCCCCTCTACAAGATTTCAGTTTGACGCCCGGTTGGCCGATTATGCGCATCTTCGCAAAATCGTTTTTACTAGGGATGTGCACTGGATTGGACCCGATCCACGATCTGAGTCCGGTCCAGTGGGAAATCGGATAAATTATCCGATTTCCGATCCGACAGCTGGATCGGCCGATCCAATCCGAACCGGTCCGAAAAGGCTCCGAACCGGTTCGGCGGATCGGCGGGCACCCACTGGCGCCCACCGCCGCTTCCATTGGCGGGCGCCAGCGGGCGCCCGCTGATTAAAGTGGACAGCAGGGGGGGAGGAGGGGGGTGCTTACCTTTCCGGCCCGTCCACTCCCGTCCGGCGCCGGCGGCTACTACCAGCGGGCTCCGCGGCCTGCTCCAGGGTGGCGCACCGGGTGATGTCATCACCCGGCGCGCTACTCTAGAGCAGGCCGTGGAGCCCGCTGGTAGTAGCCGCCGGCGCCGGACGGGAGCGGACGGGCTGGGAAGGTAAGCAGGGGGCGCGCGGAGGGGAGGAGGGGGCGCACGGAGGGGAGGAGGGGGGCCCTTACCTTCCCGGCCCGTCCGCTCCCATCCGGCACCGGCGGCTACTACCAGCGGGCTCCGCGGCCTGCTCCAGGGTGGCGCGCCGGGTAATCACCCGGCGCGCTACTCTAGAGCAAGCCGCAAAGCCGGCTGGCAGTAGCCGCCGGCGCCGGACGGGAGCGAACGGCCCTACCAGGTAAGCAGTGGCGGGGAAGGGGGCTTACCCCCCCCGGAACCGTCTGTTTCTATCTGCGGGCGCCCGCGGGCACCCGCGGATGGAAGCGGATGGCCCCGGGGGGGGAGGGAGTGCGGGGGGAGTACGGGGGGGAGACAGCAATGCAAGTCTATGGGGGGAAAAATGGCGGCCGATCCAAAAATTTACGATTTTTGGATCGGGATCGGACTCGATCCGGTCCGGGGGGCCTCCGATTTTGTCCGAACCGATCCATGACAAAATTGGAGGTCCCGATCCGGGTCCCAATCCGATCCGGGGGGTCCGTGCACATCCCTAGTTTTTACGCCTAATCCCTATACATGAGAGGTGGTAAAGCGCATTACCGGTTGTCTGAAATGCGCTGTAAAGTTGTTTAAATGCACAGCATTGCTTGTTTACATGGTCATAAGGCGCTTTAACTCCTGCTGTAAATTAAACTCACTATTTAACGAGCATTTGATAATGCACATAATCGGACAGAAAAAGCGCCTCAACCCCTGATTTGCACTCCGTTCACGTGGAGGTAAAACACAGCCTTGAGCTAGGGCAACCTCTTCCCTCCTTTCTAGGCTGACCATATGAAAAGGAGGACAGGGCTCATGTAACTTTAACAGTTGTAGAGAAAAGGGAATTTCAGCCAGTGTCATTTGTATGCAATTAGTTCCTTGTGAAATTGCTTCTTCATCAGAACAGTTAAAGTTGCAGGACCCTGCCTTCTTTTGTATATGGTCACTCTAGTATAGTGCCTGCAACTTTAACTGTTGTGATGAAGAGGGAATTTCACCAGGGACTAATTGCATACAAATGACACTGGCTGAAATTCCCTTTTCTCTACAACTGTTAAAGTTACATGAGCCCTGTCCTCCTTTTCATATGGTCAGCCTACTCCTTTCACAAGTATGAAAAACAACATCAAAACTAACAGAAGCACAGCTGATTCTTTTAGAATTATGATCTGCCAAAGAGCTTGGTTTCAAGGCATTCAAAAAACGCTGCCATTCTTAGAAGGACATATAATCGATAATGCTAAACAGGAAGTCCTTTGTAATGGGAATCTATGGAGATGTGGGTGTCTTTCTATGACAGTGAAAATGGAGCTGGATTTTGCTTATTTGGCCAGGTAAATGTTTGTGTGACACACCTCCGCCCACAAGTGGAGGTGACAATTGTCACACTCAAGAGTCCTGGGGAGAATTTCCCCCTCTTTGTTCGTTTTATGAGTGGGTGTTAATTTCTACAGAAAAACACACTAACAGGAAAAATAATAATACTTTCAACTTTTCCACATTTGGAGAAGAGACAGGAAGTGGGTGCATTCAAGGTGGGACTTAGGGACAGAAGTCCTAGGCTTCACTCAGGAGAATGAGTAGGAGGGCCCCCAAATGCAGTACGGCTGATTTGAACAAATTTTGAAGTCAGCAAAGTAATGCACATTACCATCTACAGGGGTGGAGGAGGGCACATATAAGTCCAGAGTCTGGGATTATGGAGCCGCACCACCAGAGACAAAGGAATTTAGCCTTGCTTTCTCATGGACAGAAGTAGGTACATAAATCAAGGTTCTGCTCTTACAATAATATAAATAAAAAATAAACTCAAGGTAAGTTCCTAGAAAAAACACACCTGCCTCTTTAAGGTCAGGATTGTTCACCTTTGAAATTAAAAGGTTGTAGTATCTGGACAAAGCCTGTGGGTGTGTGGAGCCCAGCATGAGTGTAGGGGGTGAAGCAAGGAAATGGGAGTCAAGCATTTTTTTTTGTGGGTCCAGGCCACAAAAAGGAGCTTTTGGCCCTTTCCACACTTGGCTTTTTGCCTGGGATGGCCCCCGGCTGGTTCCTGTGCACCAATGGTGTGTTTTAGGTACTTCCGGAATCACCCTCCCTCCCTTCCTGTGCGCCGATGGTGTGTATTAGGTATTTCCGGGATCACCCTCCCTCCCTCCCTCCCTCCCTCTACACCCCTATGGTGTAGAAAGGGCCTTTGTCACTGTGCAGCAGAGAAAAGCTCTTATCACCAATCAGCTGGCGGTTGGAGATAATTTTCCCTACAGGGAAAAGTGGGTGGGGCCTGTGGAGTAGGCTGACCATATGAAAAGGAGGACAGGACTCATGTAACTTTAACAGTTGTAGAGAAAAGGGAATTTCAGCCAGTGTCATTTGTATGCAATTAGTTCGTGCCGAAATTCCCTCTTCATCACAACAGTTAAAGGTGCAGGGGCCTGCCTTCTTTTGTATATGGTCACTACTGTGGAGGAAGCTGTTGAGTTATTCAGCCCTGCTTGTTACTGAGGTTTGACTTGTAGAAGCATGCCCTGCTAACTTGTTGGTGGACATGTTGTTCATCTTTACTTGTGATGAGACGTGCAGAAGCTTGGTATTTGGGATGATATTTAGAAATGCTGTTGAGTGATTCAGTCTTGCTTACTTCTGGATAGACATGCAGAAGACTTGTCTGGTTTACTTCTGATTAGGCTTCAGTAGACTTCAATGAAATTGGTAATAATCACGTTTTGGCCCCACCTACAGATGGAATGCAGCCCCCAGATTGGAATGTGGCCCTGAAGCTGGAAATGTTTCTCCACTCCTGGTTTAGGGGCAAGCCTAGCAGTTTGGGGTTGATCTGGGGCACAGCCCACTGAAAAAAACTGTATATTTGCTTAGAGTGTGCAGCCCAAAAATAAAAAAAAATGGGGTGGGGTGATGAGGAAAAAATAATGGTATTGATCTTTGCTTTTCTAGCAACTGCCCCCAAAGCAAAATAAATAAAAATAAATAAAAACCCTGTCAGGATACATACCGGGTGGCCCAAAAGTAGGTATACACTTGTTTAGAATGTTGATGGCTGGAGTCAGAATGACAGTTGGGAAGAGTATACTGTATACCTACTTTTGGGCCACTTGGTACATTCCCTGCCCCCCTGATCTGTCTGCAGCCTTACCCGATAACAGAATTGCCTACAACCCCCACATATACACTTCAGGTCACTTACCACAGATTAGTTTTCCCTTAATAATACCACTTTAAGCATGCTGTCAAGGTGCTTAAATATTTAATTCTCCACCCCACTCCCACACATTATTTTCATGCATATTAACGGGACGAGTAGAATTCTAGTCCTTATTATTAATTATGAACATGAAACATCAGATATGGCAGCTCTTCCAGGTTAAAGGAGTCCCAAGGGACAGAACTTCACATCTATCATCAGTCTATTATGTTGTATGAGATGATTTCTATAGATCCCTTCACTGACTTCATTACTGAGACTATATAGATCTATCTTTCTCTCACCGTTCCCAGCATACTTCATTTTAACTAATTAATATTGCTTACCATTCACATCAATGGGAAAAAGTAAAATGCTGAATTTTGGGATGTTGTTGTGAAGGGGGAGAGGGGGCTCTCCTCTGAGATGATACCTATGGGAGGGTGCATTATGAGGCAGGTGAACAACTAGGGCCAAATCTACACCAAACAGGGTATAACACTATGAAAGCAGTTTGAAAATGTTATATGGAATGTGTCATGCAGTGATCCTGGAATAGTTCTTTCTCAGCTTAAGAGATTCATCAGACGAGTGTTTCATTGCACGCTCGCTACTGCCTACATACGGATGTGTGCACGTCCTTTAAATGTCGTCGTCCGCCTCCCTCATGCCTCCTGCTCCTCCCACTCATTTTTCCATCACAAAATAGAACCCTTTTAATCTGACTTTTTAAAAAAAAATGGAATGTGCCGCAATCTCCTGCTGTGTGCAGGAAAAGTAGTGCGATTAAAATGGCACCTGAATGGGCCACATGGTCTTTTGTTTACTTCCTCTTTCTCCTCAGGGCAGAAGAGGAAGTAATGAGAGACAAACACGGGGGCGGAGAAGCGACTGTAAGGAAACATGATTTCCCCCCATGTGATGACGCTCATAGGCCCCAACAGTTGTCAGTATACTTCAGTACCATTATAAATCAGTAGTGTAATTCTGCAAAGGGCTTATAACAATATTGACAACTGTTGGGGGCTATGACATATTCCATATACCATTTTCAAACCACTTTCAAAGTGTTTTATCCTGCTTGGTGTAGAGCTCGCCCAGTTTGCAATGCTGAAGAGGAGCAACTCCAGGGAGTTCTTGCTAGGGGGGCCCTTCTGAGGTGTGGGCCTTTGGCAGGTGCCCAACTATGCCGACTCTTGATGCTGGCCCTTGGTCAGGTTTACTAAATGGTCAGGCCAACTAAAGTCTTCACTAGACATGTAGTGTGGCCTGCTGGGGACAACAAAATGTGTTTTTGCATTCTTTCCCAAGGAGGTAATAAAAACAGGGGATTATGGAACCCTGGTGGTGGACAGTTGGAACATGCGTGGTTGATGGGCTGCATTCAACGTAGCGGGGCAGACATCATACAGGCCTGGTCTATGTTTTTTCTCCCCAGCACTTCTTAATGAGAAATAAAGCACCATGCTAACCTGCACTGCAGCACTTTGTGAGTGTTAAAAGTCAAGACAGAATGTTTCCTGGAACAGCCCCCCAAAGGCAAAGTAGCTACACTATGGCTTTATCTTTCTGCTTGTTATGGGTACTGGAATTAGTCATATATTAAAACCACACTGGCCACTGAAGCCATAGAACATATGCCATTATGCTATGACACACTGTCTCCCCACCCATCCCCTTCTACTTCCAGTATCTCTTGCTTTAGTATTGTCAACCATCCAGCTAGATCACTTCTTGCAGAAAATGCGGTGCTTTCTTTATGCTACGGATTGGATCTCAAGGCTCATTCTTGGACAGGCATATAATAACAAGAGCCCTTCTGAACACATGCAGAGTGCATTTTCATTATTTGTACTGTCCCTGCAGGGATTCAACATCTTGAGAAGGTGTTGCTTCCCCTTTAAAGCTCTGACTCCTCTTTCATAAAACCACAGCAGGGATTTTATTATAGCCAGCTGCTACATGGCTCCACCCCCACCCCAGCTTCCAACAGCACTGTTTATCTTCTACTGGCAAGAAAATACTCCTTGGGCTCCACAATCCAGCAGCTATCAGCAGCAGGCCCTAATCTCCCTCACATAGACTGCATTACCTCACAGTCAAGGAGGAATGCAGAGTGACACTGTGGCTACTCAGATGAGGGCTGGATGGAGAATCTGAAGAAGGAGTAGGACGTGTGGCATCCCCAAAATTAAATGCCCTCCATTTCCAAGATGGGTGATGAACTGATGGAGATACTGAGCTTTTCTACACAAAGCTGTCAATCAGCTGTTAAGCTGCTTATCTATTTTTTGGTTTCATTGCAGGATTGAGATCTGAGCACTATGCGAGGAGCATTTACTTTTCTGCTACATAACCTCTAGGTGGCTCTGTGGTACAGCAGAATAGCACAAACACGCAAGTAACAGGATTTCTTTCTGCCATCAGAAATAATATCCCATTTTCCCTACTCTAAACATAAGGTTGAATCCTATGTTGAAATGTATAATTCCAAAAGTTAATAAACAATGATCATTTTAAAAATAAATGTATTATATAAGATATGAAATAAGTTAGTTTTGTAAGAATAGCTATCTCTCATATTTTCCTCAACTCTTCCATAAGGATAAGTAATTTTGTTACCTTCCAGTATTGTGCTATATATATTCTAGCAGATCTTAATAAAGTACAAGGAAGTTGTAAATGTGTTGATTCCGCCTCCTCTTTTAGGTAATGCATTAGAATCATTTTTGTGTTTGCAGGCAGCTGGTATCCTGTCATTTGCTGGAATATTTCATTACAAAATAATTTGGTATTTGGACATGCCTGAAAAAGGAAAGAAAAAAATGCTTTAAAATCTTGACATCAGCGAAGATCGGAATTCTTACAATAAAAATGTAAGATATTAAATACCCCTGATAAATGGCTTTGAAGAATTTTTTTTTTAATTTGTGATTTACATTTTCCTTTAAAAGTTTATGAAAGTCACAAGATGCTAAAAGTGGATAAAAGTACTGCCAAAATTGTATTTGTAATTACTGACAGATAATAGCAGATTTAAAAAAGAAAAGAAAAAGAGGCTTAGTGTGATATTTATGTGGAGAGACAAGCATCATTTTCTCCTCTAATTAAAATTCACCACTCAGAGTTCTGAAATCAGAAAAATGCATTTCATTAGATACACGAGCTTACCTTATCTGTATTTTGAATATCACTACTAAAAATAAAATTTAGAATGTCACCAACAGGTTATTAAAATTTACAAAAAGATTCCCAGGCCTGTTAAAATGGTATTTCTTTGTGCAGAAAATATATAATAAACTTCATACTAATCTGTGCTGGGGTCAGAATCCTAGTGTTTGTTTCTTCAGTTTCACCACACTACCCTGTGTGTGGAATCTGAAGTGCTCAGTTGTTATCGTCTTTTTAATATTTTGAACCATGTAACGGTACTTGTAGTGGTTGAATGGAGATAAAATGACAGAAGATGGGTTGGTGTGGAATGATTAAAATATACATAATCTTCAACACCATAAACGTAAAGTTTCTGATGTCGTTGTGAAATAATATATAGCCTGATTTAGTGAGCAATATGATCCCATCATGGTAAGCTAGGGTGTCCAGATGGCTCGGGGTTTCCCGGTCCTAACCGGGAAACCTGGGGCCAACCGGCCCGAACCGGGGGTGGTGGGGGCAAACCGGGGTGGCGGGGGGGTCACGCGGCGGTGGCAGCAAGCGAGGAGCGGCGGTAGACCCGGCGGCGGTGGCGGCGGAGGAGCCCGGGAAGCGGCCGCCCCAGAAGGTAAGTGCCCTCCCTTGCGCCTCGCGCTCCTTATCCGCAGGGGCGTCCGCTTCCCTCCGGTGCTCGAATCTACTGAGAAACAGGCTTCGCGGCATGTCCCTCAGTAGCGAGACAGGCCGCGAAGCCTGTTTCTCAGCAGATTCGAGCACCGGAGGGAAGCGGACGCCCCTGCAGGTAAGGAGTGCGAGGCGCGGGACGTGGGGCGCGGGGAACTTACCTGCTGGGGCGGCTGGGTCCGCCGCCGCTGGGTCCTCCACCGCCGCTGCTGGACTCGTGAGGCCAGAGGCCGTGCGGGAGGGACGGGAGAGGGCCGGATCCGGAAGGGACGTAATCGGCCCTCCCCTGCCTCTTCCGCGCGGCCTCTGGCCTCGTCGGGGCTAGTCGCGATGGCGACGACCCCCGAGGAGCCCGGACGCCTGCGCTGTAGAGGCGGGGGAGCTCCCCCGCCTCTTCCGCATGGGCATCCGGGCTCCTCGGGGGTCGTCGCCATCGCGACTAGCCCCGACGAGGCCAGAGGCCGCGCGGAAGAGGCGGGGGAGGGCCGATTATGTCACTTCCGGATCCGGTGCTCCCCTGCTTCTTCTGCGCGGCCGCTGGCCTTACGAGCCTGGCGGCAGGGGACCTGGGGGGGCGGCAGACCCGGTGGGGGCGGCGGCAGCAGCAGCGGCAGCGGCAGCGAACCTGGTAGGTCCGGGCTGATGTTTTTTGGGGGTGGGTGGCTTGGTGGGGGGGTTATTTTGGGTGGGGTGGTGGTGGCTTGGGGGGGTTTGTTTTGGGGGGGTGGCTTGGTGGGGGGGTTGTTTTGGGTGGCGGGGGGGACCGGGATTTTGGGTTCCAAAATCTGGTCACCCTAGGTAAGCTATATCTCTTTTGTCCATGTATACTTTGTAGGACACAATGAAATTCATTGTGGTATTTTGGATAATGTGGACGAAAAAGAAGGAAATAACACTATGAAAGCAGTTTCAGGATTCTGTAATGTGCCCAAACAGTTATCAGTGCACTTCAATACTACTATAAAGCAGTACTGTAGATCTAGCTTGAGTCGTGGTTCAGATGCAACAAGAAGCCATCATGGGTGAATTTCCCTGTGGGGCTTCTCACTGTGGTGGATGTTGTCACCTTAAATTTTTGGGGTGAGGCGGGAGTGCGCCATAGCTTCTAGTTGTGTGTGAACCTAGTGAGGGTGGGTTATTGGGATAATTGACAAGCCACCCAGAACTCATGGGCAGTTTTAGGGTGCGTTCATATGTCATACTAAGAACCTCATTAGACAAACATTTTATTGGACACTTGTTACTGCACACTCATGGATTTTCGCGGGTCCTATTCATGACGTCATCCACCTCCTGTGTGTCTCCTGCACCTTCCCTTGACAAAAAAAAGACCCTGGTAAGTCCGATTTATTTTTAGAGATGGAACTTGCCACTATTTTCTGCTGTGTGCAAGAGAAGTGGCACAATAAAAACGGCCCACTGAATGAGCCACTTGCATGTTGAGAAAGAGGAAGTATTGAGCAACAAAAGCGAGGGTGGAGAAGTGATGGTAGGGAAGCATGATTTCCCCCCATCTGATGGAGCTCTTAGCCACCCTGAGAAGAAACCATGATGGGTGAATAGCTTGTCTCTTACTCCTGGCAGTCACCACTCAGCAGCTTCCTGTGGCTTATTTCTCCTTTAGTCCCTCTCAGTCCTCCAGGTCCCTTTCGACATATATCCCAGGGGCCTTTGCAGCAGAAATTCTCATTTCCTCGTTCCATATGTCAGCAGCCTTATTACAATTGGTCCACTGGGGTTGCCGGCTAACAAGGGAAATTCCTCCTGCTGCATCAGATCACAAAAAGGAAATAATTTTCTGAGCCCTTATGAACACAGAACACATTTGCAAGTTCCCCACCCCCTTTTTGGATGGGGGGAGGGTTTCTTGTGCTTTTGCAAAAGAGCAAAAGACTATCTGTCTGCTTATCCTGTCAGTGTCCTCCACTGCAGCACTTCCCTTACACTGAAGTAAGAAGCGGGGGGATGCGACTGAAAGCCGCTGGCAGCTGCCATAGAGAAAGAAAAGCACTTTGGTTGTGTATGAGCTTAGGGTTCCTCTAGACGATCGATTTACGGCTCCTTTAAGGTGCATTACCGATTTTACCTCTTTACGAATGAGGCTTAAATCAGGCGTGCAGGTGATTTTTATCCTCGTAAATGCACATTTTTGATTTCGCATTAAATAGCGACTTTTAATTTACTTCAATGGTTCCCCGTTCGAGCATCGGTATATGCAATTGATAATGCGATTAAATGTATGTAAACATTTAATCGCAGTATCAATTTAAAGACTCTCTGGTAGGGTGACCATTAGGTTGATCATATGAAAAGGAGGACAGGGCTCATGTAACTTTAACAGTGGTAGAGAAAAGGGAATTTCAGCCAGTGTCATTTGTATGCAATTCGTTCCTGGTGAAATTCCCTCTTCATCACAACAGTTAAAGGTGCAGGGGCCCTGCCTTCTTTTGTATATGGTCATCTAGTATAGTGCCTGCAACTTTAACTGTTGTGATGAAGAGGGAATTTCACCAGGAACTAATTGCATACAAATGACACTGGGTGAAATTCCCTTTTCTCTACCACTGTTAAAGTTACATGAGCCCTTTCCTCCTTTTCATATGGTCAGCCTAGTGATCATATGAAAAGGAGGACAGGGCTCCTGTATCTTTAACAGTTGACTAGAAAAGGGAATTTAACCCATTTAAGTTATTCAAGGAACGCGTATGACACTGTGTCTAATACTTTTTTTATACAACTTTTCTATTTTATAAGTTTGAGACTTGAAACTGGCCCACAGTGCTTATGGGATATGCCTAAGTATGTGTATTAAATTTCAGAACAATCCCTCCATCCCTGTATTTTATATGAATTTTTGAAAGATCGTTTAACTTTTGACAGCTCTGAGTCTGAATGACAGCTAAAGCCATGTGCATTCAGAGCTTTCAAAAGTTGCACAATGTTTCAAATATTCATATAAAATACAGGGTTGCCCCGATTGTTATGAAATTTTGGACACATGCCTAACATCCTTCCAACTTCACTGTCAGCGATTTTCAAGTCTCTTCCATTTACTCACAAGTAAATTTGGGAAATGTTCCTAACAAGGGAAACCCCAAGCTGTGGAGTCAGGGCAGCAGGTGTATGACGGTTTGGCAGGGCCACCAGAAATGGCTTGGAGGGTCTCCCGTGGCCTGTGGCTTGCATTTTTGTATCCTTAATCTACAAGTAAGTCACATTCATTTTACTGGGATTTGTCCTGCTACTTCATCCTTGTTAGCATCCCCAAGGACTTTGCTACACCAGTTCTAGCTATTGCTAAAATTATTAACTATGCTTTGGTCATCTGTACTACCGTACCATGGATTTGGGTTCCCCCAAACTTACAGGTCAACATGGCTACCTTTGCTTTTTTTGATCTTCCTTGCTGAATTTCTTGTCATATTTCCCCCTTCTGAACTTTCAGAAAATGTTCTGAGAGATTATATATGTTTTTAATGTGTCTGAGCAGACTTTTCTGCAATTACAATACCATTGCTTTATTTATTTATTATTTCATATAATGGGAAACTGAGGATGACAAAAAGTCCCTCCCCTTATATTTCCACAGGAAAAAAAAAGTTGGGCAATATTTTTGTTAGGAGAAATTGAAAGTTTGCCTTGGACATTTTTGTAGAATATTGGTTGGTCCTACTAAAGGAATTGGCTAACTGTGAATCTTGGGCAAAAAAAAAAAGGAGAGAAGCAGGTTCTCAGCATGCTAAGAATACTTTACTTCCAAGCCCTTCTGAGAACCTGCTTCTCTCCTTTTTTGCCCTGAGTTGGATGTTCTCCTCCTTTTGGATTTTCATTTCGACTGTGAATTTTGGGCTTTCCTCATATGGACCAGTATGGTTATCTGTTTTTCTTGCTCAGAAAGATAGTGTTGTAAGACTGGAAATTTGTGGAGGAGGGGGTTGGAGGAGCAGGAGACTGCCTTAACAGTTAACACAGTTGCCAAGAACAGATTCACATGTCACAACAACCCTTCCTGAGGAATAAGCCACGCAGTCCGGGTTGTTCTGCCCCTCCTTCCCCCTCAGTCCTCCAGCCACTTCCACCTAATATCCCAGGGGACTTAGTGGCAGAATCCATCTTGTCTGCCTCCAAGTCCCCCTTCCCACTCCAATTGCAACCCCCAGTCACATTCAGAGCTTTTATTATTATTTTGTGCCCCAACGTTTGCACAAAAGGGGTCATTTTTTAATTATTGTCTCTTCTCACTTGTGGATGTTTTTCTAGATGGACATGACAGGCTTTGCCAAGTCATGCTGTCTTTTACTGGTTTAGGAATTTCCTGACAATTGAGCATGTTTTAAGTATGATTGCTTTCTGGATGTTAGTGTGGATGTATGTTGGCAGGCCCAGTTTCTGAAGCCCTGGGAATGTGAGCAAATGTCTTTGTAATTTTTAAAAAATATATATTTGGTGGTTTTTCACAATTGCAGAGGTGCACAATTGCGCCTATCAAAAATACATAGGATTGCCTTGCCTATTGCATTCTACGTTTCAGCTGTCAAAGGCAGAAGCATAGAAGGTAATTGACAAGACAGGGCTGCATATACACTAATTTGACTGCCTGTGACAGGTGACAGGTTGGTGGTGGGAGGAGACCAGACCAGACCCTTAGAAAGATTGTCCTTAACTGTAGACGTTTGAGATTTACCCTTGGGGGTCTCCCCCTTCCAGTCTATCCTCCCCAAGTCAGTAGCAACTGGTTTTAAGTAGGGGTGTGCACGGACCCCCGGATCGGATAGGGACCGGATCGGGACCTCCAATTTTGTTCCGAATCAGATCGGAACAAAATTGGAGGTCCCCTGGATCGGACCGGACCCGATCCTGATCCGAAAATCGGATGTCCAATTTTTGGATCGGCTGCCATTTTTCCCCATAGACTTGCATTGGGGGAAAGAAAGCTTTCCCCCAATGCAAGTCTATGGGGGAAAATGGTGGTGGGGTGAGTGGGGGGCCTAACTCCCCCCTCCCTGTCCCTCCCCCCCTCGCGCTTCTTACTTGCAGGGGCCTTCTGCTCCTGTCCGCTGGTTCCCGCAGGCGCCAGCGGACGGCAGCAGACGACCCCAGCAGGTGAAGGTGGTGGACGGCGCTGCAGGTAAATGGGGGTGCCCTCCCTCCTCCCTCCTCCCCCTCGTGATCCTCCTTACTTGCCGGGGCCCATCCACTGCCATCTGCTGGCGCCCGCTGGCGCCTGCTGATGGTAGCGGACGGCCCCGGCTGGTAAGCCCCCCTTCGCGCTCCTTCTTACCTGCGGGGCCGTCCACTGGTGCCCGTGGATGGCAGCGGACAGCCCCGGCAGGTAAGCCCCCTCCTCCCCCTCGCGCTCTTTACCTGCTGCTGCCGTCTGTGGTATCCTCTGATCCAACACAATCCAGATCAGGTCCTTTTCAGATCGGATCATATTGGATCGGCTGATCCAGGTGCCAGGGATCAGATCGGATAATTTTATCCGACTTCCCCTGGATTGGGTCCGGATCGTGGATCAGACCTGATCCATTGCACGCCCCTAGTTTTAAGGGTGCTGCTCTGCTCCCTTTCACAATAACTGTTTTGAAAGCTGTCAAAGTTAGCCATGGTTAATGCAATTGGGAGAGAGGAAAAAAAGGTGGGGCTAGATCACCCTGAAAACCGCTGTGTAATTTGCTCACAATTACCCAATGACAGCTCAGGAAGAGAGGACCAAATCGGCCCCTTACCAAGGTGATCCTTAAGTTCTGAAGTGTTGCCTTGACACATGAGGATCCCCACTTCTGTTCTACCCCTCCCCAAGTTGACAGCAATTGGTTTGAAGAGAGAACTACACGCCATCCCCTTTTTCACTCCCGATCTCATTAGATGCTTTGACAGCTTCCAAAGTTAGCCACAGTTAATGCGATTAGGAGAGAAAAACTGAGGGAGCCAGTGACAGCCCCTCCGAAGTGCCGTTTAGACAGTGTTAGAACGTCCATCACTGATGAGGGACAATAGCCTTTTCCACACCAGGCTGTTTGCCTGGGATGGCCCCCGGCTCATCCCTGTGTGCTGATGGTGTGTATTAGGTACTTCCAGGATCTCCCTCCCTCCCTCCCTCCCTCCCTGTGCGCCAATGGTGTGTATTAGGTACTTCCAGGATCACCCTCCCTCCCTCTACACCCCTATGGTGTAGAAAGGGCCAATCACTCAGAGTGGTCATGGCTGCACTCTGGAAGAGTGGCAGGGGTTTCTTCCGTTCTTGCCAAGTGACTCGTTGCACAATGCCTGCAACCCATGATGGGTTGACAGTGGCAGGTTTGAATGACACACCAATCCATCGTGGGTTCAATAACCCCCAAAACAAACCTTACGTTGTTAGGGTGGCTCGCTGCCCATGCACAAGCCTCCCTGTGGGAATCGGTCTGGGTTTGCAACACATGACAACCCACCGTGGTTTGTCACCCACAATGGGTTGTTGTGTCATGCGAACCCAGTCATTGGCTGACTGGTTTCTCAAAGCTGACCTTCTCAATGCCTAAGAAATATCTAAAAGGGGAATGCCTCTCTCTTGTTACCCCAGCTAAAGATGAAGTGATCTAGATATTGGCATTGGAAGAGAAACTGCAGTTTGAGCCAGAGATGGGGAAAAGGCACAGACAGCTGAGTTGTGGACTCTGTAAACTAACAGGATCATGGGGTGTGGCTCTCTCCCTGGAAACCTGAAGTAGGAGCAGTGGACTTCGGCTGTCAGGATGTTTAAGCTATACCTTCACCTTTACTTAACATATATTTCTAAATAAATGCAACTATTTCTCCCATGCTGTTTGTAAACTATGGAATGTGCTCCTTCAAGAACTATGATTGGCCTCCACTCTCTTTAGATAGAGTGTGAAGATGCATCTTTTCAATTTAGCCTTTGAAAAGATGCAGTTTTAATGCTTTTACTCTTAATGTTCTTGTTTATATTGTTTTAAATTGTTGTATACCGCCATGATGGCTTTTTAGCAGATAAGGTGGTATATAACTATTAAAAACTACCAATATGCCATCACTGACCTCCTTTCAAAGGAAACTGAGCCTGCCTGCATACCTGCTGAACCCATGGAACATCAGTATTTGGGGGGGGAAATCGGTTACTGTAACATTGCTTACATAATGTTTGCATTAAAAATAATAGAGGTTTATGACACTTATAACATTTACAATATATAGTTCCTTGTAGGTAATAGTGAAAATGGTTTTGGGGAGAGGGAGACAAATGGGTATTTCCAAAAGCAGCATCCTTTCAATGCAACACAGGTTGCTCAACA
This sequence comes from Anniella stebbinsi, assembly GCA_029215795.1. NCBI lineage: Eukaryota > Metazoa > Chordata > Lepidosauria > Squamata > Anniellidae > Anniella > Anniella stebbinsi. The sequence continues at coordinate 58,056,174 of JARDYH010000003.1, forward strand.
ACCCTGCGTTACCACAAACAGAGGTCATCCAGTCATACCTGAAACATATAACCCATAGACATTGCTTAGTCAACACGTATTTTAGTTGTCATTGTAGAATTTGACTTTTGTCATGTATAAAGTTAACAAGAACATCAAATCCTGTAAGTACATTCTAGGTTTAGACGTCTTTTCTCCCAGGCATTTTAACAGCTTAAGTTGAGGTTTTAACTGACTTTGTGGACAGGCTTAAAAGTTTAAAATGTTTTAAATATCAGCTGTTTTATGATTTATGGTTTTAAATTTTGCATATTGACTTTTTAATGTTCAATCTTTTAATTTTTGTAAACCGCCCAGAGAGCTTTGGCTATGGGGCAGTATATAAATGTAATTAATAATAATAATAATAATGATAATAATAATAATAATAACAATAATGTGATCATAAGTGCCTGTGGGGATTGGTTTTGGGGGGTGGGTTATGGGGAAGGAGAGGTTGTCCAAGATATATTGTCTTTAAAGGTGTTGATTTCTTACAAGATGATTGCTCATCATATCTGAAATTTCTCAGAAGTGCCTGTGCTTCAAAATGGCCACCTATCATCATTGTTTTGTAAAAGCAGTTTTCCTCCAGTTGTGTTGGGCTATCATACCCAGCCAGTAGCGCCCATGGTGACTGGAGATGATAGGAGTTCTGGTCGAACACATCTGAAGGGCACCAGGTTGGGGAAGACTGTCTAAAAGAAAATCTTGCCTCTTAACCCCTAAGCATTGATGTATTCCCCACAGCTCCCCACCCCCACCCCAGGAGAGTCCAAAAAATCAGGCAATTTTGTTGATCTATATCAACAAACCCCTTCTAGCAGTTTTCATCTCCACCAACAGCAGGTCAGAACTGAATTGCCCATTCAATTCCAAGCCACCCCCAAAGACTTTGCCTTACAAAAGGGAACAATATATTGTTGCTGGGAAAATCCATCCCTCACCCTCAGCTACTGTGAGGAAGACCTGGGCCTGGATATCAAAGGATACCTGATCACAGTCTTCCATACTATAGTGAGATGTACTGTATTTTTACTTCGATTATAATAATTATTTCTAAATTTGCACTTACACATAAAAATTAATAAAGTGAACCTTATGAAAATCTGTGACCTCTGTGATCTGTTTCCTCTTCTTTCGACAGCTCATAAGTGGTCATCCTAGGGGTGGGGACTCCTGGCAGCAGACAGCACGATGGAGGGCTGAACAGCACCTGATCAGGGCTGCATGTTAGGGGGCTAATAGGGGTGCAAGTGCGTTAAGAACCTAATTGAAGCCTAACAGGAGCAGCGAATTGAGCTTGGAGGATGCATATCTCCAAATGACCCATTCAGCATGAGGAGGCCACATAAAGGATCTTGGGGAAGGGCCTCTGATAGAAGGGTAGCCCAATTTCCACCTCATCTCAGGTTCCTTTAAGCTGCCAGAGGCAAAGCCACTCTGCAGCTTAAAGAATCGAGCCATGGGGAGGGATTGTCCCTGCATTGGCCTCGGAGGACCTTCTTTATCTGAACATATTTCCCTCCCCTTCACCCATTGGATCTCCATGGGCCCCAACTTAGATATAAAACCAAGGATTTTGCCATGCTTCCAAGAAGTCTAGCTTAAAAAGGACTGTTGCCAAGGCTACAGACAAATCTGTGTGCATTGCCAAAAAAAATAGGGCAAAAGATAACACAGCAATAAGTGGACATAAATTAGTAATTTTCTGTATGCAAATTTATGTATAGGTGCTTATTTTAAAATAATTACTGTCATTTAAATAGAAATAGAATAAATTTCAGCATCATGGGGACCTCTGCCATCAACTCACCAGTCCCCTTTGGCATATGTCACTCTCTGTGAGCATAAGCTCCCCCACCTCCCCACCCCAATATGGAGGCAATCAGGCTAATTTGCCTCACAGGGTTGTTCTAATGAGAAGATTACAACAAGATCGTTGTGAAATGCTTGGGACATTCTAAAGAGCTGTAGAAATGCTTAACTCAAACAGAAGTAAGCCCCATTGAATTCAATGAGGCTTGGTCATTGTCTATAGAATTGTAGCGTAAAGGTTATTATTCATATTTTAAAATATGAGCAACTAGTGAAAATCTGTAACCAAATTTCTGGTTCTGTGAGTCTCACTGGTTTGCACATGATGCCCCATGGTGGTGAAAGAAGCCTATGACATCCTTGTTACATCTTAGTCTACAGCATGGATGTGCATGCTACTGAGCACAGTAACAACTAGAAGCCCAGCTGTTAGGGGGTGGGGAAATCAACTTCACTTTGCCTGTTGTCATTTCCCTGACAAAACGTCTTGGTCCAAATCAGTTGCTTCACTCTTGTCCCATTTGCTTTGCCGCTGAAGTATTTCTTGGCTATGTACAGATGCCTTTTCTTGTCTCCACCACTCTCAAGTTTTTATTGCTATTTCATTGTGTTTGTTTTTATTGCTTTTAATATTTTTATTCTTGTGAGCTGCCTTGTGAGGGCCTCTGCGCTGAACGGTGACCAAGAATTGTTATAAATAAATAAATAAAGGGCTTAAACTGAGCAGGAAAGGTTTCTCCACAGACATTATTTAGCACCTCAGGGCCAAAACTATTGGGGCCAGTGGCCACCTGTGAATCAACAAAAAAGAGGGCAAAACAGATCTCCAATTTGCATTAAAATTGCATATGCTAATTTATATGAATAGATGCCATTTAGAAATTACTGTTATTATTTAAATAGATAGACAGCACACCTCACCATAGTGTGGAAGGCTATGGCCAGGTGAATTGGGTGCCTAATTGTTGAGGGGCAACTTCAAAGCCCTTCTGCTCTCCCTTCTTATGGTTCTTTAATTTTTAACTAGACTTGGAAAGGGCAGCCCTTCAAATAGAGGACTGTCCTCTGTAAAATAAGACACATGACCACCCTGCGGGATGCACATGGACACCTACTAATGAGGTCCAGTGCTCCAAAAAATAAGGACCTACTAAATTCAGGGATAAAAATAATATTAATGATTGCCCATTTATAAGATAGGTGCATTGCGATTCTATTTGGAAGTAAGCCCCACTAACTTCAATGTGTCTTACTCTCAAGTGGTTATAGCACAGGTGGGGAAACTATGGCCATTTCTACACTGGCCTTTTCCCCCGGGGTTATCCCTGGGTGCTCCCTGTGCGTCCAAATGATGCACAGGGACTCCTGGGGGCAGGGGGGATGGGCATGGGTTTCCCCAAGGATAAAGAAACCCTGGGAAAACCCGAATCTTCCAGCAGTCCCGGGACAATCCCAAGGACCGCAGACGGTGTAGGTGCCCATCCCAGCTTCTTCCCTCTTCCCCATGAGTAGTGGGGGTCTGCAAGAGGGAAGGAGCCAGGCCGGGGGGACTCTAGGAGCATCGGGGGGGAGTAGGGTCGGGGCTTTTTTTTCCTCATTTATTTTTGCGTTGGAGCTCAAGTACACTCCGAGCTCCATCGTTTTTTAAAAAATGTTGATCACGACGGGCACGATGTCCTGTTTGCCTCCAGGACATTGTGCTCCCTGTGTAGAAAGTGGGAGACGATCCTGAAAGCAAGTAAGTTTGGGATCGACCTCAGGCCCTCCCTCTACGCCCTTAGGTATAGAAAGGCCTATAGCTGTCCAATTGTTGCTAGACTCCTACTCCCATAATGACTGTCCATTATTATTATTATTATTATTATTATTATTATTATTATTAATTGCATTTATATACTGTCCCATAGCCGAAGCTCTCTGGGCAGTTTACAAAAATTAAAAACATTGAACATTAAAAAACCGATATACATAATTTAAAAAGCATAAAAAGCTTAAAATAGATTATAGATACAATATTCATTTAAAACAACTATTCCGGGTCAAACAACAACAAAACCCTCAACTTACGCTGTTAAATGCCAGGGAGAAGTGAAAGGTCTTGACCTGGCACCGAAAAGATAACAATGTTGGTGCCAGGTGAACCTCGTCGGGGAGATCATTCCCTAATTGGGGGGCCACCACTGAAAAGGCCCTCTCCCTTGTTGCCATCCTCCAAGCTTCTCTCAGAGTAGGCATCCGGAGGAGGGCCTTAGATGTTGATCGTAGTATATGGGTAGGTTCGTGTCGGGAGAGGCATTCTGTCAGGTATTGTGGTCCCAAACAGTGTAAGGCTTTATAGGTTAAAACCAGCACCTTAAATCGGGCTCAGAAACGTACAAGTAGCCAATGCAAGCAGGCCATGCTGTCTGGGGCTGATGGGGTTTGGAGTCCAATGAAATCTGGATTGCTACAAGTTTCCCACCCTTGGTTTATCCTGAGGTGCCCCCTTCCCCACCTTCCCTGCCAGACAAAACCTAGATTCTAGCAAGTGTTGCAATTGCAAGTATTGTCATTCAGCCATAACAGGTAAATTATAATTGGCACGTAAATCAGAAAATGACAAAACTCATAGTCCAGACCCAGTAAAAACCATCCTATCCTGAAGTACTATTCTTGACAAGAAAACTGACCCTGTAATGTAAAAGACTGCCCTGAATCTTGCTACTCCTCAGAAAGGAGAAAGTAGGGTAGCCACTTATGAATTGCCAAAGAAGAGGGAATACAAAATAGGACACTGATTTGAATAAAATGTACACATGCTAATTTATATGTCTAGCTGCAAATTTAGAAATTATTATTATAATTTAAATAGAAACACACTACATCTGACTACAGTGGGGAAGACTGTGGCACAGTGACTTGTGTGCCTTGCTCAGGTGCTGTTGAAGGGCACCGTCAAGGCCCAGCCCCTCTTTCTGATGGTTCTTTATCTTTATACTGCACTTGGACTAGGCTGACCAGGTGGCTCGGGATTTCCCGGTCCTAACCGGGAATCCAGAGGCCAACCGGGCCAACCGGGCCAACCAGGGGAAAACCGGGGTGGCGGGGGGTCACGCGGCGGTGGCAGCGAGACCCGGAGGCGGTGGAGGAGCCCGGGAAGCGGACGCCCCTGCAGGTAAGCACGAAGGGGGGCTCTTACCTGCTGGGGCGGCCGCTTCCCGGGCTCCTCCGCCGCCTTTGCCGCCGCTGCTGGGCTCGTAAGGCCAGAGGCCGCGCGGAACAGGCAGGAGAGGGCCGGATCCGGAAGTGACGTAACCGGCCCTCTCCCGCCTCTTCCGCGCAGCCTCTGGCCTCCTTGGGGCTCAATCGCGATGGCGATGAGCCCTGAGGAGCCCGGACGCCCACGCCCGCCTCTTCCGCGCGGGCTTCCGGGCTCCTCGAGGCTCGTCGCCATCGCGACGAGCCCCAGAAAGGCCAGAGGCCGCGCGGAAGAGACGGGAGAGGGCCGGTTACATCACTTCCGGATCCGGCCCTCTCCTGCCTCTTCCGCGCGGGCAGCGACGGAGGACCCCGCGCGGCCGCGCGGGCGACGGAGGACCCGGCGCGGCCGTGCGGGCGGCAGCGGAGGACCCCGCGCTGCCGCGCAGGCGAAGGAGGAACCCGGCGGTAGGTCCAGGCTGGTTTTTTTGGGGGGGGTGGCTTGGTGGGGGGGTTGTTTGGGGGGGGCGGGGGGGACCGGGATTTTGACTTTTAAAATCTGGTCAGCCTAACTTGGACTGGACAGCCCTTCAAATGGAGGGTGCTTTCAGAATCAAGGATAGTCTTCTTGCAGCCCTTCAAACTGAGGATACATGGCAGCCCTCTGTAAAAGAGAATACATGGCCACCCTAGGAGGAGGGCACAAAATAATAATACATCAGTAATTCAATTTACTAGAGGGTTCCTATATGATACCTTAGAGTCATTGGCAAACATGTACTTCTACTGTCAAATGGCAAGAGCCTTATGGCATTGTGGTCAAAAACAAAACAGGAAAACAGAGTAGAAAACTGCATCGCTTTATCTCTTTCAAAACACCTCAGGGGAAAGTAGGGACAATTCCTATGAAAGGCAGTGTTTTGTGTGGCTTAAAAGCACTTTACATCCACAGTGTATTTTGACTCTATTGTGATATTATTACGTTTAAACATTTTAGATGATCTCACCACATGCTCTTTTCGCAATGTGACAAGAAGCTACTGCTGAGAGCTGCCGCCACCAATAATTATTAATCTATACATTTCCATTGCATCTGAAGTGAATCAAATTGCAGAGTATCAAACTGTGTTGATCTCGAGTGAAATATCAGAAATAGCTATAATGTAAACAATGGTGTGTTTCACAGTTGAATCAAAAGCACTTTGCTGATCAAAGTAAATGTTCTACCAGTTAACTTAGGTTGCTAGTGCATGTTTTGGGGTTTCCTCTACCAGGTAATCCCACCCTTTGATGGAATACCCTTCCAGGACAGGTTCAGGAGGCATGGACATTATTGTTAAGACCTTTTTATTCTCAAGCACTTTTAATGAGTTATTCAGAGCTTCTACTTTTATTTTATTTTTTGTTGTGGTTTTTATGATTACTTTTATTGTAAACCGATTCAAAAGTTGTTTAAAATATTTTAAGACCCTGTTCAGATGACACGCTAAGCCACGCTGGTTAAGCATTTTGAGCCAAACATTATGGCTTTGTGTGTCATGTGAACCATGACTTAGTGTGTCATGCGAACCATTCCTAACCATGGTGGCTACATAACAATGGTTTAAACACGCTCACTTACCATTTGCTGCAAAAGGGTTAGTGGCCTAACCATGGCTTAGTGTGTTGTCTGATCAGGCTCCAAATAAGGTTTAAAATGTGAAACAAAGGCAAAACTACAATATATTAAATGAATTTAATATTTGGCACATTGTGAGCTATGTTTCATGTATTCGCAATGAATTGAGAGTTTATGTAGGAAAGAGCTGAAAATCAATTCTTCAACCCCTTGCAAAATTCAAGTCCCCCCCACCCCCCACATCGTGGAATGATTTACATGTTGTGCACCACCGGAAGCATTTTCTCACAATGACCACTGCTCTCACATTGTTCATCACATTTGCCGGAATATATCTAGCTCCTTAGTAATTAACTCCTTTGCAATGAAATGCCAATGGCACAAATGATAAGATTTTTGAAATGTTGTTTGTATTTCCACTATCAGGGTACCGGGGGTCCATTGTCAAAGCGTGGGAGAAAAAGAGCACAAAAGCAGCTGGGGGGCGGGGAAACATGCAGCCCACGAGTTGTGTAAGGCACATGCCAATATATCAGAATCTGCCACTGGAACACTCTACATGTCTCCACAAGTGCTCAGACGTTGCAGGCCTTTGTCTCCTGTTAATGGTTGGAATAAGTACTTTGGTGAAAACGGCTGCTGTCTAAACTTATTTTGAAGTTCATGAGTTCATGAAAAATATTCTAGGGTCTGACACGGAAAGCATAACAGCGCTATTCTATGCATGCCTATTTAGGTTAGACAGGAATTCAATGGGACTCACTCACAGGATAACATGATATACAATTGTAGCCAAAGAGCACAATCCTTTACATGTTTTGTGTGTTCGAATAGGCTTACTCCCAGGCAAATGCATATAGGATTGCAGCCTTATTCACATGGATGTACTTTGCATCTTGAAGAGATACACTGGAATCAAAGTTTCATGCAATTTAAAATGGAAATCAGGGCCTAACAAATGTTGTGAGTGATATTTTGAATTCCACTCTTGGTCACTAGATGTCACTGGGCAATTTAATTAGACTGAATAGTTCTGTACTGTTTATATGTCTACATGTATCATCATTGCTACCACTTGCTTGCTTGACAGGCAGAACGAGAGAGTGGGCAAGGAGGCAGTGGCATCTACCGCTCCTCCTTTTCACCACCGTTGTTGCCTGGACCAGAGCGAGAGGCAAGTGAACAAGCAGGTTGCGATGGTGAAGGGAGGAGCAACTAGAGGGGGCTCTTTTCTCATTGGGCCCCTGCTCGACACATGCCCAACTATGCCTATCCTTGACACCAGCCCTGCTGGTGCCTTCTGTGAATGGTCGGAGCCCTTCCAGTCATAGAATGGCCAATCTACACCCAGCCCATTAAGTTGCTGCAACCTAAATCAAATGGTCTATCAATGCAGGTGAAAATGACTGGCAAAAATAAAAAGTAGCACAAAATTAAGCATGATAAGATTTCTTTCTTTCTTCTTCTTCTTCTTCTTCTTCTTCTTCTTCTTCTTCTTCCTCTTCTGTCTGAAAGGGGTCCTCTATTTTTAACAGCTGCATACACAATATAAATATAACAATCTGTATGCATGGAATACAGATTCCATGCACGCAGGCCTTAAAAGTAGCTATTAAACTATATATATATAAATTCAAACATTATAAAAAGTTTCAAAATGCCTATATGCAGAGAGGGTCAAAGAAGACTTGCTGCATTAATCGCTGGCATTGTCATGGACACTAGCCAATGGTTGTCCCTGACTATCGTGCAACTACACTCACATAAGAAAATTCCATACTTGTCCAATCAAATTTCATATAAAACAGCACAGTTTTGAAGAGGTATAAATCATTTGTACCCCAGGAGCAGAAGGATCCATGGGCGATGTGGTGACTTTGTTTATTTGGACTTCCAAAAGACTTTTGACAAAGTCCCTCATCAAAGACTCCTGAGCAAACTTAACAGTGATTGACTAGTAGGAGAGGTCTTCTTATAGATCAGTACCTGGTTAAAGAACAGAAAACAGAGAGTAGGAATAAATGGTTAATTCTCCAAATGGATGGTAGTAAATAGTGAGATCCCACAGGGATCTGTACTGGGACCAATTCTTTTCAACTTGTTCATAAATGATCTGGAATTTGGACTGAACAGTGACATGGCCAAGTTTGCCAATGACACCAAATTATTTAAGGTGGTTAAAACAAAAAGGGGTTGTGAGGATCTCCAAAAAGATCTCTTCAAGCTGAGAGAATGGGCATCCAAATTGCAAATGCATTTCAATGTAAGCTAGTGTAAAGTGATGCACATTGGGACAAAAAATCCCAACCAAGTATAATTTGATTGGTTCTGAGCTGGCGGTGACCAACCAAGAAAGAGATCTTGGGGTTATGGTGGACAGCTCAATGAAAATGCCAACCCAGTGTGCAGCCGTTATAAAGAAGGCAAACTCCATGTTAGGCATTATTAGAAAAGGAATTGAAAATAAAATTGCCAGTATCATACTGCCTTTATACAAATCAATGCTGTGACCACACTTATAATACTGTGTAAAGTTTTGGTCACCACACTGGAAAAAGTGCAGAAAAGGCCAACTAAAATTATTAAAGGGCTGGAGCATCCCCCCCATTGAGGGATTATTTAGCTTGGAAAAAAGGAAGCTAAGAGGAGACATGATCGAGGTTTACAAAATTATGCATGGTGTGGGGAATGTGGATAGGGAGACATGTTTCTCCCTCTCCCATAATATTAGAATCCTGGGCCATCCCATGGAGATAATTGGTGGCCAGATAAAAGGAAGTTACTTCTTCACACAGTGCATAATTACACTATAGAATTCGCTACCACCACATGTAATGATGGCCACCAATCCTGAAGAAGAAGGTTATCAATGGCTACTAGTCCTGATGGCTATGTGTTACCTCCAGTATCAGAAGCACTAAGCCTATATACATCTGCTGGGGTCATGAGTGGGCAGGTGTTTTGCACTGTGTCCTGCTTTTGGGTCCTTGGTAGACAGCTGGTTGGCCACTATGTGAACAGAGTGCAGGACTAGATGGACCCTTGGTCTGCTCCAGAATGGTTCTTCTTATGTTCTTATGTTCTTAAGGAAGAAGGTCTAGATTATCTACATCAAATGAGAATGATAACTGTTGATTTAAATAAAACATACATATTATTGATTATTTGACATGATTGGTGTATAGGGTGCTTTACAGAGAAACATAAGCAAAAATGGATTCCTTCCCATCCTAAGGAGCTTACAATCAAAGGCCAAATGACCTGTTATGCTGGGAGATGATTGATTTCCACATATTTATTTGGTTATCAAATGTGGACAAGGGAGGAGGAGCTGCTAGTTTACTAGGTAGTAGCACTAGGACATCTCTCCCCCATTCCTTTTTACTTGTCTAAACAACCCCTCAAGTTTCTTGATTTTTTTCAGATGGTGTCCAAATGCTTTGCATTCAATATGAATTGTTTGGCTACCTGAGGGATTTATTGTGCACGCATTCATTCCCTACTCACAGTTGTTTATGGGTTCTTTAGATGATGTTGTGACCCTCCGGTTTCATTTCTGTGTCTAAAGGCAAGGCTTTTTTTGGAGCAGGGAGAATGTGGTATTTAATTGTGAAAGTGAAAGAAAAGAAATCAGTTTTTCACTTCTGCATTTGCGCTAATTCACTATACCGCAGTGCCACCTAGAGGTTATGTAGCAGAAAAGGAAACACTCTTTCTGTAGTGCTCAGATCTTGATTTTGTGATGAAACCAAAAGTAGATGCAGCAGATTAATAGCTTTGTGTAGAAAAGCTCTAACTTGTGCATTTAATATGAACTGAAACTGTGGTGCATTTAATGTGAATTGTTTGGTTAAATATTTCACTGAAAATTAATTATGAACATAGTGTAAATTGATTCTTAGCTTGACTACAGTGATAAATGAGTATTGAACTATGAACTGTCTTCTATGACACTATTCACAACACTAACTTACACAGGTGAAGTTTAAATATCATGGCTTCTCCAAAGAAATCTTGTCATTGTTGTGGCTGAAAAACTGAACTGCAACATTTTGTTGTAGTGGCTAGAAATCTGAACTCCACACTGCAAGATTTTGTTGCAGGCCCCATGTATGAAACTCTAGTGACAGCAACATTATGAAGAATGGGGGAAACCTAACCATAGCTATGCTGAATTGGGGATTGGAAGTGTAACCCCTAGACTGTGTGAACTGTAAAGCTGAGTCTATACCTTCTGTAAGTTGGGCTTAATAAAACATTTCTCTTCACCCTAAACTACTACTTCTACTTCTTCTTCTTCTTCTTCTTCTTCTTCTTCTTCTTCTTCTTCTTGGCACAAGGAACCGCAAATAAATAAGGAGCAGCTGTCATGTTGTGTAAACCAGGTAAATCTGTCATTTATTCAAATGGCAAGTGTGGGAGGAAACTCCGCCTCATGGCTCAGACATATGCTGCGAGTTCTTTAATTATATTACTTCTGTCCTCATCCAGAAATCATTAGAAAATATTGGCACTGACATAAAATTGCACCCACTTTCCCTTTGTTGTAACTGCTAAGCCCACACCTGACAGAATTTGCTATTGCTGGTTATCAAAACACACATTTGGTTACTTCAATTAAAAATAGTAACCTGTACTTTTCACATCAACAGTATATGCAAATTGGCAATTATATCCTCCACAAGCTACATTGAACTTCAAAGTAGGCCTTTAATTCAAAAGTGGAATATAACTGTGGGACTGAGTAGGAACAAGACTTATCCCTAAGTACCCTGTAACTCTATCATAGGCAGTGGCACTTCAAGGAATATTTTAGCAACTGGCAAAGCTAAATAGCTGGCATGGAACCCCTTCCTGATAATGTTACATTCTGGAAGCTGTAAAAAATAAATTCTTGAAAAGTCCCTAAACAGAAAGCCATCTAGTATTTAATATTTTATTTTCTGTAAACATGTATCTTACTTAGCTTTTTTAGATTCTGTGACTGGGTTTGGACAACATGATAGTCAACGTTTGATTAAATAGTCAACTGTTGCTTAAATTGTCATCTGTTGACTATTGTATTGTCTGGTGAGACTTTTCCACACCACAGTTGGTTATTTCCCCAAAATAACCAACACAAATAATCAATGGTATGCAAAGTTGCACAACCATTGATTATTATGCCACATGGCAGGCTTCGCTGACTATTTCACATGCCTACAGACTATTTCACATACCTGCAGAAACGCCTGACGCTCTTGCCCAATGGTGCTCCATAGACATGTGCCAATGCAAGGGGGCTGGTACCTTCCCCACCCTGTCGAAACCAATGGGGAAATTATTCTAGCTCTAGATTAGCATAGTAGAAGGGTGAATTCCTGGAGCCTCTCCTCAGGGGAACAGAGGGGCTTTGGATCCCATGGATCCAATGTTATCTCCTACACAGCCTAAACCCAGAATGCCATGTTTTGGGGCCTACTCTCAGCAGGATCACTACTGCCAATAGATTTACACATGTAGAGACATACCTATGGGACATAACTGTGCTCCTCTCTGCAACTGAGGGAGACCTCTGCCCCATCTTAATACTCACCAGCCAACAGAGCTGGGGATTGGAATTGTTCTGTTGGTGTGCTATCCTGCTCATGTGGTAAGTATAAGATTTACAATAACTTCTTGTGGGGCTGTCACACATCTAGGTGACAAGAGAGACCTACATTATTGGCCCATGCTATGGAGGGTCAACCTAGCATGTAGGCTGGGGTGGAGAATTAGTCTGCAATCAGGCTATCCAGTAACAAGTCTGGCCCTGCCATGCTAAAGCTATGTAAGCTGTAGCTAATCAAAGTTGTGGCCAATTTTCAACTAATCCTGACTATGGGGGCTCCTGCCTCCTCTGACTTGTTTCCCAATAGGTGCTGTGTGTGCAAACCTTTTCAGATATCACAGTAATCTGTGCTTCTATTTTAATTCTGTTATGTGTGTGCGTCTCTACACCAGCGATATATAGCACTTTCGTGATTGGCCACTCACAGAAGTTTGCAGGTATTTTAGATGATGTTGTCAACCTCCAGAATATCTTCCATTCCTTCCTCCAGAAATCTCACTCTAAGAAAAAACTGGAGGGGAAGATTTCAATTTCAAACCACATGGTCAACAATTCAAACCATGTGGTCACCGCTTCCCACCCATGTAATGGAGCCCATTACAATCGCACAAAGAAGCAGTCCCAGAAAGGCAGCGCAATTTCCCCTTAATGTAGATGCTCTTTGTGTGAGCGTTTTTCAGTCATTAGCCATCTTGGAAACACTGTTTCACCCCTGATAGTTGGTGCATAAACAGAGAGCCTATCCACACATGATATTAATTACTTGGGGCAGAAATCTATTCTGCCCATCTACCAGCAAGACCAACCACTAAAGCAATGGGGAGCTAATGATTCTTACAGCCATGGGAAATGAGTGGAAACACTGATTTCTGGAATAGGGCAGGTCAGTGGAGTTGCAGAAGGGCGCTCTGCTGACTGACTGACTCTGATCCAGAAAAAGCATTTCCACTCGTTTCCAGGGATCCTTTACAAAGCGCTAACTCACTGGCTGCATTCAGACAACACGATAGTCAATGATGGGATGATAAACAACTTTACAGTTGTTCATCTAGGGGGTACTCCCCACACAACATGGTAATAAATAATCAACTTTGGTGTGGATTAGGATCAGCGCTGAGTTGACTATGGCAGCATTCGGACAACATGATAGTCAATACAATTGACGATTGTTCCCCCCCCCCAGTTGATTATTGTGTTGTCTGAATGCAGCCACTGTTGCGCTAGTGGTAGGTCCTGCTGGCACAACGGAAAGAGTGGGAGTTTAACGGCAGTATTGAATACTGCCCAAGTTCTGCAATGATGTTGTCGGGTTTTAAAAATGGAATACCAAGTGTAGGGGGAAGGAGGTGATTGTCCTCAGGATTGCAGCCTTCATGGAGGGGAGGTTTAACTCTTCCCTCACCAACTGTGATATTGGTGACAATCAGCAGCAGTTAACAATAGGGCCGTCGTCACACGTTTTAAGCACACCCACCTCAACTTTGCTCCACTTCTTCAGCGCTGGACTCGCCTGACTTCGTCCCCGTCATGCTGTTCTCTCGCCCTGAGGTCGCAATTTTTAGTTTCTGTTTTGATTTATTCCTGAACGGGCAAAGTCCGGAAACACTAATATTCAACAGGCTCAAGCTGAGGTACCGCAGCAATACCGAGCACGTGTAAATCAAAATGCCAGACTCACATAGGAAACGGAGGGGGAACCCGCAGAAGCAAACCGGGGGGGGGGGGGGATGTAGGTGTGATGAAGCTCTAGGAAAAAAGTTCCCATTCATTGGCTGTCTCTTTACCTGCAGTTGTGCTGAAGAAATTGCAGACTGAAGGAGCCATGACAGAAACCACCTTTTAAAAGAAGAAGGGTGCGGCAAGGAGAATCACACCTGGTACCAACACTAGTCCTGAGAGACACAGTTCAGACAGTCTTACTCTGAACATCTCTGCAGCTGCTCCTTCTGTGACATCTTCCACCTGCAATGCAGATTGTACAAGGTGATTGTACATTCGACATGCAGCTGTTGGCACATGATGGGTTGCATATCCAAGATGCTATCCATCTCCCCTGGATATTGGCCAGGTATAAATGTAAGAAACAAACAAATGTAAATGTAACGAAGATAAACAATCAATTGGCATGCTTAATTCAGTGGCAGGAAAGACGCATGCAGCAGAAAGCGACAGATGAGCTACTGCAGCAATGAAATTATAGCCTCAACTAATAACCATCGTGCTGCAGGCTGTCTGAATTGTGATCAGAATCCCCCCCCACATTTTTCATGTTAATAAGGCCAGAGCTTTCCTACAGTTCTTGCAAGGAAGGGATGCATTGACCCAAATCAGCATTTTTATTTACAGGTCTCTTCTCTGCATTTTACCAATTCGCCAGCTGCCTTTTTCTTTTTTCTTTTTATGGACAATGTCATATTCTAAAAATGGTCTACACATTTCATGGCTGACAGCCAGCTATTCCTTCAGACGTTGGCTTATGATTTTGTAAAGTAAAGAGCAATAGTCCACCTACTATTAAAATCTAGATCCTCAGTTAATATTTGACTTCCATTTAAAATCCATATAATAGCATTTCTTGCATCTGTTCTGTGAATGTGTGTTTGTGCATTTTGAAATAATGCAACTGTAGAGCAAGAAGAGGACAGTCTGCCGATTCCTCGATGTCATCCTCCTTCCACTCTAGGACTGAATTATTATGCATGGCCCATTATTTCCAGCAGAATGGCATATTAAGGGGGCCATACAGTGTGTCCCAAGGTCACTTGAGGGTCATTGTTTCACTGCGCTAAAGCAGTTAAATTGTTCTTCATGGCCTAGTTAAACTGCAAGTATTCCCAAACCAGCTGTATAGTAAAATGCATTCATGAAAAGTGTAAAATGTATTATGGTAAAGTGCATTCTCTACTGTACACTACAGTAAATACCCCTTAACACCATGTTTTCAGTCAAACCAGCATTCCTGCCTATAAATTTGCAAAAGCTTGAGGGTTTTTTGAAAAAAGAAAACTATTTTAAGCTAGCTTTCTGCAAAACAAAAATTGTCAAATAGATGGCTGCATCAGAATGTATAACTATCTAATTATATCTTTAGGACATATGTTCTCTTTTTTTCATGAGGTGATAGTCAGTGTTCAATTTTATGATGAGAAGAAGCAAAGTCCTCCCCCGCACTAAAGGTTGCAGGGGAGTAAGCGCCGTTAAATTCAGTGGGACTTACTTCTGAGTAAGCAAGCATGCATTGGGTGGGCTGCACTTGTTTCAAAACCTCTCACCGTTTGTCTTCAAATAAGTTAGGAATAAAGGCAAAGTGGCACTCAAATATGCATCTATATTCCTCCTGGAATATGCAGAATTAGAAATGCAGTGCTTGCAGCTCGACCACCCAGCAAACTTCTTGGCCAAGTGCCGGGAGGTTTTATATAGTTACCAAAGCTTGCTTGTTAAAATGTGATATTTTGGGAGTCGTCCTTTCCTGAAAGCAAGGCTGCAATTAACCACTTCCCCAGATAGTAACTTCAGGCTTTCGTGCCTTTGGCAGGGCTGCCCTTTCATGTTCTCCTTGCTTGCAACAGCAAAGTTGCCTCTAAGCAGTGAACTTGCAGGAATGCCCGGCATATGCAAATAAAAGAGTAGTTTGTGGATTCAGAATGACTGGAGAGATTTGATTAAAATCATGCTGACAATGAAGCATCACTTACCAATCAAGCTCCGTGTTATTACATATCTGTTATGTATCTCCCATTTGCAATAAAAGGAAACTTGAACTCATTTTAACACATTATTTATTTCTGTTTACATTTTTATCCTGTTTTCTCAGGGCTTTCTTGCATGAGCGAAATATGCACGCTCGCGAGTGGCCGCTCATGGAAGATCGTGGGTCCTTTTGAAAATGTTGGGCATCTTCTGCACGTCTCCCGCACCATTCCCTGGTAATTTCATCTTTAAAAACAAAAACAAAACTGTGATATCCCGATTCTGCTTAATTATCTTGGGATTTCCTACCGAGTAGGATTTCCTACTGCTGAATTATCTTGGGATCACCCACTAGAGGGCACTGTCCCATTCAGGGCTATGAACAGCGAGAAGAGGAGAAGTTTTCCATTGTAAGTTTTCCAGATGACCTCACCTCTCCAGCCATGTAATGTAGCACCTCCATGATTGCGCAAGAGAAGCAGGTAGTAAAACCCTGGAAAGGAAATGTGATTTCCTCTGAATCTAAAGAAGCCCAATGTGATATCACACTCACCATGGCTTACCAAACCTAAAATAATATAAAACAGCATACAAATTACAGAAACAATAAAAAAGGCAGTAGAATGTCACTTCTTAAACTGTACAGTGTTTGGTAAAACAAAAATACTTGAATCCATTATTTATAGTAGATATCAACAGCTGGAAACTGCAGCAAAATGTTTCAGCGTCAAGTGCTCTGGTTCAGTACCTACTCCATCACATGCAAAATGAATTTTTATTAAAAAATATGAACATCTGCAGCCTGGTTTGCAAAGCATATCCTGGAACCTATGAAAAATTGTACATTTAGGGATGGATGGATCAGTCTATTCCCAGATTGTGTCAGGACTGCATGTCTTCATAAATCTGTTCCATCCTATTTCCACATTAATCTGTGATTGTATTAATCTGCACAAACATTCAAATTTAAATATATACTTTCCACATAGTTTCTCACAAAATGCACATTTCTAAACATATTTTATCAGAAAATACATATTCTGATATGCATTTTTGATATGCATTTTTAAGCTCCGAATGTACAAAATTACGCATGGTGTGGAGCGTTTGGATAGGGAGACATTTTTCTCCCTCTCCCATAATACTAGAACCCAGGGTCATGCCATGAAGCTGATTGGTGGGAGATTCAGGATAGATAAAAGGAAGTGCTTCTTCACACAGTGCATAGTTAAACTATGGAATTCACTACCACAAAATGTAGTGATGGGCCACCAATTTGGATGGTTTTAAAAGGGGATTGGATAAATTCCTGGTGGAGGAGGCTATCAATAGCTGCTAGTCCTGATGGCTATGTGCTACCTTCAGTATCAGAGGCAGTAAGCCTATATACACCAATTGCTGGTGAACATGGGTGGGAGGGTGCTGTTGCACTGTGTCCTGGCTGAGTGTCCCTTGTCAACAGCTGGTTGGCCACTGTGTGAACAGAGTGCTGGACTAGATGGACCCTTGGTCTGATCCAGCATGGCTCTTCTTATGTTCTTAATTGCACTGCAAAATTGGAGAAGGGTTGAAATCCAAAGGATAACTGTGCTATGATTCACCCGTTAGTTCAGGCATTTCTCTGCACTTTCCCCCTATCTCTGCTTCTATTAATGCTGAGTGTTTATCCATTGCCTCTTGTGCCTTCATATATTCACAAATAAACTGCAGGTCAATCATTCACCATATGCTAGTCTAATCCATCATCATAGTTTATGCTGTAGTTGCAAAAAAAAAAAGGATTTAATAATAGATATTAGATATTTAATTTTAGCTTTAGATAAAATAAAAGCACCGCCAACTCATTTTAAAATTCTTTACGAGTATCACTGATCACACGCACACATTTTACTATATGAAACATTTGGTATTTTGCTTCTGTTTGTAGCTTCATGCTGCTTGTATTTTTCCTTCCAAAAACACACGACCAGGTTCCTATCAGGGCTTCCTCCTCATCCGCACTTTTCCAGTCCTATTAATACATATGTGACAAAGCTTTGATGGGTTATTTTCAGTGCCTAAAACATCCTAAGGCTTTTAAAGTGTCCTGTCATCCTACCTTATCTGTATGCGGTAGATCCCTGTGTGAAAGGCTAGCAAATACATTTGCAGCCTTAATGTCATTTAGCTGAAGGAAAGAGAATGGCAGGATGTGCTTGGGGAAATTTCACAGATGCAACAAGAGGCTGTCTGCCCAAAATAATCCCTTCCTAGAGCAAAAGTAAAGAGAACATTTAAAGAACCAAGAGGGTAGACAGAGATGTGTTTAGACTGTGATTTTATACACAATTGCTAAGCCCAGGACATCATGATTCTTCACCTGGGTGGGGGGATTCCGCTGTGAAAATAAATTATACAAGTTTAGCATAATCCGTTCTTGATTTTGCATAAATTATTACATAATGCAATATGTAATCATGTCATGGCGTGGGGAAGGCAAAACCCCATGTATGATCATGCATCCCCAACCAATGAACTCTAGCAAAACTGTACATCTACCTCTGTAACTACTGACTCATGCTAGCATAAGGGTTAACCTGATTGTGTAATGAGGATCCAAACCACAAAAGGGAAAAAGATGCAACTCAACTGTACTAGACAATGCAACAATGACATCACCCACAAGGGCCCGGTACAAATATTTACCCCCAAGATTCCTCTGCAATAAATCTACCAAGGAGGCCCCGAGTATAATATATTTGCCCATGAGGCTTCAGCCATAATAGGGAAGAATTACCAAACAACAATGGTTCACTTAACACTTTCAGTAAAGAGGGATGGCTAATCTCTCCATTCTTCAGGTGGAAGCAAGACCTAGGCCTTTTCTGGTCAGTCATGGGCAAAGCTTCACCAACCTGGAAGTTCTATTTGAAAGCCTGTGTCACCTTATCTTAAATCAACACATCTGGAGCTAATGGTGTTAGATAGTGTCATGGAAGGCTTAGAGCACACACACTAATCAGGAACCTAAACAAGAACTTGATTGTCTCTCATAAACAAGAACTCAATAGCAATAGGAAACTCCACATTCTGAAAGGGCAGGAGCTTACACATTTCCAAAACAGAAGAAATGTATATCCCCAAAAAGAAAAAGATACAAGAAGAAAGAAATTTGCATAATATTTGCACATATTAATTTGTAAGTATAGATGGAAACATAGAAATCATTATTGTAATTTAAATAGAAATACAAAAGATCTCTCCATAGTGGGGAAGACTGTGACCAGGTAACTTCTACTCCTCATGGCACGTAATTCTCTCCCTTCTTATGGGTCTTTAAACTGGACTTTGATGAAACAGCCCTTCAAACAGAGAGTCATCTTCTGAGAACCCTTCAAATGGAGTACTATCCTTTGTGAAGTAGGAAGCACAACCACCCTAGCTTGGCACCTCTTATCAGGGAAAGAAAACAATTAAGAAAATCAGCACTAATGAAAGATTTTGAAGTTCAAGTATTCAGTCTCCTCTCTAAGGAGCTGTCTTGACATTGTCTTTGCCTCAGGGTGGCTCTGAATCTGCACTATGTCATTTATATGATGCAGTTGCAGATTTGAAGCCACCCCGGGGCAAAGGTGAAGATGCGCTGTTGAAAAGTCAGGATTTACCCTGACTTTTCCAGCCAGAGTGAGCCAGCTCTTCTGCCAGTCTGTCCTCACATGGAGCCACTCCAGGGGCATTCCTGGGTGGAAGGCAACCTCCTATTGGTACGGGAAGCTGTGGGAGGGGGAAGGGGCAGGCTGGTAAGCTGAATAGCCATAGAACGCCCTGCACCCTGTGCTGCCTCTGGCATGGGGGGAAAGGTTTCCCTTTTGAAGTGGAGCCATTTGTGTTTTACAGGGGATAAGGAGGAAAGCCAGGGAGGGATGGAGTAGTGGCCATAAACCCCATGCTCGCTCCTTGGCATGGGGATATACCCAGTGCAACACCTAAGGAGTGAAAGCGTGGAGATTTGGAGGGATGTGGCACCAGTGCAACACTGTCAAGACAGCCCTTAAATTTCAAAGGCTTCCAAATAATGTCACCTCTAATTTGGCCCTTGGCTTCATCCATAACATTATTCCATCTTTAGGTACACCTCAAGTAGATCTTTGGATCCCAGCCAAGAAGTTTGGAACTGGCATCTGGGTATCCCAAAGGCTCTGTGCGGAAGATTATCAGATGGTTCCCAAGTTTAGATGAACTATAGTTTACCAGTTCACTAGAAGCACTTGGGTTGAAAACTCTGGCGCTGGTAGCATAATCCTCAACCAGATAAACTGACGGAGACTTGTGGTAGCCTTTGTGCAATCTGGTGTCAAAGAAAGCCTAAGGTTAAGCCAAGTATTTTCTCAAACTGAACATCAAAGCCATGCTGAGAAGATTATGGGCAAAGCAGGAGATGTGTCTTCTGTGACAGTGGCCTGTTAACACAGTCCTTACTAAAACTGTGCCACATGATTGATGATGCAGCTGCTCTCATTTTGTCTGACAGATCTATATTCTGGGGGCCAAGCAAGACGTGCAGCTCATAGTACTAGTTTAAAGCTTGGCTGCTTTTTACATCTTGGCGACATTTTAAATATGGGTAATGGTTCTTGTCAAATGTCTTGTACCGATTAGAAAATCTGACATTTTCAAAATGTATATAAGAAAGGGAAGTCAGCTACAGAAAATTACATTTATTAACATCATTTGTACTTTACTTAGTTTTTTTAAATGTATTTTTTCAGTTACTGCAAGTTCTGATATATAAAAACAATCAAAATGTATCGGTGAGTTTTACAGAGTTGTCTATAAAACCAGTACAAATGTGTAGCCTTAGGCCTTCAAGAGAGGCAATACTTTCAGATGCCATTACCATCAGAGGTTAGATTGCAACACTTGGAAATGCATAGAAGATCATTGTATTATTATTACCATTATCATTATCATTATTATTTATTACATTTATATACCGCCCCATAGCCGAAGCTCTGTAGTCTCCTAAGATATCGTGAACCAGGCCTTAAAGTTACCAGATACCAACAAAACATTTCAAAGGAAGCGTCCTCCAATTACCAACTCCTTAATACTAAAGGACTGTCATGAAAATATAAAATCTATCATTACAGACTCCAGTGTGAAGCTGTCATATTGGAATTAATTACCATGTTTGATATTGTAGAATTTGGCCTTAACTCACCTTGGGAATGGCTAGCTGATTGCAGAATGTAATGGCTCCTCTTCACACTATGTGTCTTGCCAGAAAAGGGCACTCCCAACCTCATTGGTTCATGCATTAATTTGACTGGATTCTGAAATCACAAACCTCTATTTCTAATATAGATCCACAGTGCCCCCTAGAGCATCTGCTCAGTTGGTACCTTGACTGGTTCCAACCACCTTGGGCTTTTGAGTTGTAAGTTACAGTTATTATGAAGGTAGGTCCAGCCACTGGGAAATTTTCTGATTTGTTGACTATCATGATGTTGGATCGACCAACCATCTGCAAAGAGGCTGGCTTTTACTGGGAGGAGATCCCCATAAAAAACACCCCCTCAGTTCTTATAGAGCTTCCCATATACCATCTAACTAGAAGCCAGATGTTCGTTCTCTCTCTCTCTCTCTCTCTCCCTCAGACTATCATCTCTGCTCTGGGATCCAAGGCCCTGCTCAAGAGCATAAAGTGGCAAGATAAGACTTTTTAATTTTTATTTGGAATTCTGTGTAGGTGTGTGATTGTTAGGGGTGTGCACGCCAAAAAATATCGTTGTTTATCATTATCATCATTTTGGACCAAAAAAAATAGTCTCCATTCATATAATAGGTGAACCGTATCATCTTCACAATAATTATCGTGAAGAAATATTTGTTGCAGAAATATGTTTATTTTTAAAGAAAACAAATGCCTATAACTTCTGTATTTTAACGGTTAGAGGCTTGAAACTTGGTCACAGTGCTTATGGGGTATGCCTAAGTATGTGTATGAAATTTGAGATCGATCCCTCCAACCTTCGATTTTATATGATTTTTTTAAAGATCGTTTCCGTTCTGACAGGTCTGTTGCTACACATATGTGCCAAATTTAAGATCGATCCCTCCAACCCTCGATTTTATATGAATTTATTAATGCTCATTTCAGTTCTGACAGATCAGAATGACAGCTCGCCACATGCGTTCATTCAGACTTGTCAGAATGGAAATGATCGTTTAAAAAATTCATATAAAATCGAGGGTTGGAGGGATTGATCTCAAATTTCATACACATACTTAGGCAAACCCCATAAGCACTGTGACCAAGTTTCAAGCCCCTAACTTTTAAAATACAGAAGTTATAGGTATATTTATATGGCAGTCCGATAAAACAATAAAATCATCCGAAAATTATCATCTCCGATGCTTATCGTAGGTTTTTCTATCGTATCGTCATCGTTAAACACATGCACAATAACGACCTTATCGTATCGTTATCATACATTTTAATGATATGATACACATCCCTAGTGATTGTTGCCTTCCCTGGCTCCCCACCCTTGTTTCTTTCTCTCTCTGGCCCTTTCCACACCAGGTTTTTTGCCTGGGTTGGCCCCCGGCTGCTCCCTGTGAATCCAAATGATGCAGGAGTCCCAAGGGGCGCGGGAATGGGATTTTTCCAGGTTTACAGAAATGTTAAAAATCCTGATTTTTCCATGGTTCTGGGAAGTTCCTGGGACTGTGGAAGAATGTGCCCGCCCAACCCAGGCACAGCCACGCTTACTTGCGAGTAAGCGCATCTGCAAACTGGGCACAGAGCCACACTGTGCAGCTCCATGCCCAGCAGGGGTGGGGGTGGCACCAGTTTCGTCACCCCTGGGAGAGCAGGGAGGGAGTGGGGGCCCACGCAAACATTTTTTTTAAAAAAACGTACATATTCGGAGGAGTGCTCGTGTGCTCTCCATCAAGAAAAAAAAATGCAGCTGCGACTTGCGACGGCCCGGGAGTAGCCCGGGCCATCGCACTTCAATGATGTGGCTTCTGTGCGCCAATCCTGGAAGTGGCTACTTCCGGGATCGCCCGCTCTGCACCCACTACACTGCTATGGTGTAGTAAGGGCCTCTCCCTCTCTCTCACCTTCTTTTTACATTTGGCTATTTGGCTGTGTGTTTTAAAAGGTATTTCTCACTGAACTCTTCCCCACATGAAAGTATGCATGGTTCTAAAGCTACCACTTTTTAAACAAGTTTTTAAAAGGGTTTTGGTTAAGTTCTCTGTTTCTAGGCTTTGGGAAGGAAAATCTTTCTTTCTTCCTAAGTCTTCGCAATAGGGCTCAGAAACTCCCCAAGCAGCTGAGCAGACCCATGGTGTGTCAAGAGGTTCATCCTGACTGGTGTCCTGCCTGTGGGTCCTTTGGTCAACAGCTGGTTGACCACTGTGTGAACAGTGTGCTGGGCAACATGGTCCCTTGGTCTGATCCAGCATGGCTCTTGTTATGTTCTTGAATTCTTTTCCTGGGCAACCCACATAATGAAGGGGTCTATCAGGAGGAAAAATTATCCCCCCTTCCAGTCTCGTAACACTTATACTCTGCATAGTATTGTGTCTCAACTAGCACTATCCCTTGCATTGCTTGACTTTGTGGCCCCATTTTTTGAATCCGAGCTTCTGGACCATGAAAGCTTCAACATTTTTTTGCCACAATCAATGTGTTAGTCTTTAAAGTGCCAGAAGATTCTTTGTTGAGGAAAGTGTATTACTTTGGGCTTGGCAACACATTATCACAGTGTGTAAGATATAATCACAAATTTGAAAGTGTTTATGGAAATGTTTACTTTAGTATATTTACCCAAATAAAATATTCATTAAGCTTGGAGAGGCAATCACACCACAACGTTTTTTGCAAAAAAAGAAAGAAAGAAAAAGATGCCTGGGATATTTGAGCGATATTATTTAAAGGCACATTGGAACTTCAGAAGCTGCCTTATACTTTCTGCGTGCTGATGATTGTGAATGGCTTCTTCCCCCCAACCCTATGTGTGAACATTTGAACCTAGTCACTGGCCCTTTCTACACCTCCCGGAGTTCCGGGAGGGAAGGTGGAGGCTCTTGCGATATCCTGATCACAAGAGCCTCCCCAGCATGCACATAGCCTAGTATTGTGTTAAAAATGTCTATAACTTTTTTATTTTTAAAGATAGAAGCATGAAACTTGGCCACATTGCAGATGGGCTTGAGGTATTTACGTGTGAGTAATTTCAGGAACATAGGTGCAGGCGTTTTGTGGCTATGAATTTTTTACTTTAAAAGTTCCAAAAGTTCCAAAACGGAGGGAGAAGAAGGTGGAACCCACAAAATGCCTGCACCTATGTTTCTGAAATTTTTCACACATATGTACCTCAAACCCATCTGCAATGTGGCCAAGTTTCATACTTCTATCTTTAAAAACAAAAAAGTTATAGGCATTTTTGTACCACAATACTAGGCTATGGGGAAAATCGGACTGAAAAAAATCAGATCGGATAAAATCGGAGCTCCTTGAAACAACATTGGAATCAGAAATCGGATGTCCAATTTCACTTGAATCGTATCGGAATTAGACATCGGATCTGATTCAATGCACACACCCTCATCTTGAATAAAAGTGCTTCCCATTACCTTTTTTATAAATCGTTCTAGTTCATATATGGTAGTCCTGAGGACTAACATATATGCCACTGATTAAAAAATACTTAATGAGCAGTTTGAAATGGGGAGCCACACACTTCCCATCTGGCCTGGCATATTACCAGCTCTGCACGACCCTGAGCACACTGTTCACACAGTGGTTAACCAGCTGTTGACCAGGGGACCCACAGGCAAGACACTAGTCAGGATGAACCTCTTGACACACCATAGTCTGCCCAGCTGTTTGGGGAGTTTCTGAGCCCTATTGCCCTATTGCCAAGACTTAGGAGGGAAAAAATGAAAGATGCTTTAGAAAGATGCCTAGAAACAGAGAACTTAACCAAAACCCTTTTAAAAAGCTTCTAAAACTCTGGAGATGCTGGGGACTGAACCTGGGACCATCTGTGCGCACAGCATCTGCTCTACCACTGAGCCACAGCCCCTCCTTGAAGGTCTTCTCTTTTTTTAACAGTTGATATTATCTTGGGTTGCTCCAGGTGCACAATAATTTCAAATCAGCTTTTGGTATCTATGGTTGCTGACAGGAGAAATCACTGTACACTGGAATTGAGCCAGAAAGAAATGTAATGTTCTTTGTATTGAATAAATAGGCTGTAAAATGAGAGGATGAACTGTTATTGTGTGAACACCATTTATTCATTCCAACTTAGCTTGTACAATGAGGCTATGCAAGCCCCACTGAAATCAGCATGGTGACACAGCAGTAGTGGCTGGTGGACTGCACCAAAGGTTTGATCCTAAAGACTAGGGGGCCAATCTACATACGAGGTTTTTGACGTTTTATAAGGGTTATGAAAACTCTTTGGGCCACATGACGCACTCCCTATAACGTTGTATATCTGAGGTTTTTTAAAACTCCCTTCAGTTATATACAACGGTTTCACTTTTAATAAATCGTTTTAAGTAAAATAATGTGTCCTTCCTTACCGTTCGTGATTCCTGGGGGCAGTGCTTCGTTGACCGGCGCCCAAATGCTTAGCAGTTGATTGGTGGGGAAGAAAGAGGAAGTGGATGAGTGAACTACAACACCCACATTGCCTAGCCCTATACTCGCTAGGGTATGACAGAGGAACAAAGGAGGAAGTGGTGACTGAACTACAACCCCCACAATGCCTTGCCCTAAACTCATTGAAAAAACAAAAGAGAAAGAAACAGGGCAGAACAGTGTGTGACCGCACACACCGCTTTAAAGACTGAAGACTGTTCTCCTGTAACGTGAGTACTCAGTAATGTGGCCTAAGACGTTTTAGAACACACCTATTTGGAACGTTTTAAAATACTTTTTAAAACGTTCCAAAGGACTGTGTAGATCGGCCCTAAGTAGATATCACCACCGATGGGCTCAGTTCACACATCACCAACAACCATCATCTGGCCAGATTTCTTTGATCATTTCTTTGGAACTTTGGTGGCTGTAAATTGGAAACCATAATATTACCTCAAACACAACCTGTGATTTCCTTTTACTAGTTTTTACTAAGTAAAACTAAAATAAATAAATGATTAGGTATATGAAATCACTAGGATGCAATAATATCTCAGTTTTTATCAATATGTCAAGTAAACACTGACTGAAAATAATTCTAAGCACTTCCACTTAGAACTTGTAACCAAACTGATTTACCCTCAAGTAAATATGTCTTAGATTGGAGTTCTAGATTGATGAAAATTGCTTTTAATAAATCCTGAGGACTACCAAATCATAGATCACATAAACTATAGAAAAACAAATTTTTCATCTGTTGAGTTTCTCATAAAAATATGTGTGTGGGCAAAACTCTACTGAATACAGAGGATCAATAGTTGCCTAGTAACCATCTTGTTATAATTTAGTTTTAAATTATATTGTATGTAGTGATTTTTGTTCATTGCAGAAGAACAAAATTAGAAACTAATTTTGATAATGAGTACAATTAATATGTCCTTTAGATAGTCAATGGAAATAAACTAGGGGAAGCCTGCCTGACATGCTCCTCAATTTGAAAGAAGGCAGATCTTATGATCAAATCTTATTAAGATATGTTGGGCATTCCAGGACATGCAGATGAATTTAAATTCTGTGCTTGATCTACTAGGTGCGCAAATTCCCTCATTAAGGTATCTGAAAGTGGAGATGATTTCCCACTACACTGAGAATAGTTAATCCCCAGATACATTTAAATGAAAAGTCAATTTTAAACACATGTTCAGTGCTGATATATTTCTCTGTAGGCAACTTTTACATTATTTCATCACATACAGCCATGACAGCTAGTTCCCAAATGGCAAACGAGTTAGCAAACTTCCTTTTTCATATAGAACGTTTGTAAGTCCTTTGATTTCTTCCAATATATAGATATTTTAGCGGCCTGTTGCTGTTCTATATTCTATTTTAGAACCATATTGGAATTTTCTGTAGGACCAGAATCTTCCTGGCACCTGCAATTTGAGCTAAAATTCAACATTAAAAGCCAAGCAAAACTGGGTTGGATCCAGATTTAGATACATGCAACTAGGCTAGCTGAAATGAACTTCCCCATCCTTCTCCCCACAGTAGCCCCACCAGCCCCCTGAAAATGCTACTCAGAGAGTCAGGGGACCTTGCTAAATAGGGTGAGCTGTGGTGCAAGAAGGGAACGGGGATCTTTCCAAATTGGGCAGAGGTGCCTTCCGGGAACCACAGAAGGCAAATCTATGGAAGGCAAATCCTGGACCCGACCCAACTATATTTTTGTATGCATACAAAATTTCACATGTGGGGCTTACACTTACATATTTTTGTTCATTCATATATGTATATCCTTCTTCACCAAATTTGCAATTACAAATTCAAGGCATGTTGTTGTAGTTTTGGTTGCACTTAGTATAAAGGGCTGTCTGCTTTTCCTTTAACTTTCATATGAAATTTATTTATTTATTTATTTATTTATTTATTTATTTATTGCATTTATATCCCAGTTTTTTTTCCTCCAAGGAACCAAAGGTGGTGTACATAACTCTCCTCTCCATTTTATCTTACAACAACAACCCTGTGAGGAAGGTTGAGCTGAGAGTCTGTGATTGGCCCAAAGTCACCCAATGAGCTTCCATGACCAAATGGGGACTAGAACCCGCATCTCCCACTACACCACACTGGCTGTCAAAACAGCTGCGAGTCATAACTTAGGAATGTGCTTGCGGGATTTGTTAGTTTTGTTTGTGTAAGGTAGGGGGACAGCATCTTCTGCATCATGACAGTCTGACACCCAGCTAAGATGATGATGTTTTAAAAAGGTTGGGAGGAGAAGCAGGAGAAGAGGCCATGATTCCTAAACGATGACCCAGCAGCACTGAGTCATGGACCAGAAGGCTTACGTAATGGTTTCCAATCAGAGTAGATCATGACAAGGATGGAGGAGACAATCTAAATAGGTATGTTAACATATGTCTTGCATTTAGTTGTTGTCTTTGTTTTTCCCAGTTTTATATGCCACAGGGAGTGACGATCATGCTGGTATATAATTACATCTACAAAAGTGCTTTTAAAAAACAAACTCTTGGATCCTAAGATGCACAAGTGGAACATCATTTTTGCATTGCAGCTATCCCATGCCCCCTCCCCATTGTGTCCCTGCACCCCAAAAATGCTGCTCTTGAGGGTCAGGGAAGGAAGCCCTCCAATAATAGGAATGAGCTACAGGGTCTGCAGGGGTGTGTGTGTGTGTGTGTGTGAGAGAGAGAGAGAGAGAGAGAGAGAAGTAGGCAAGTAGAAGTGGAGGAGTAGAAGTGCCTTCTGCTTGTGCAAGAACACCTTTGGATACAGGGTTCTTTTTTTTTTCATCCTGTGTATTGATTGTCACTTTCCTAGATATAGGAAAATGGATTGGAAAAAAATATATAGAATTCAACTGCAGAAAATAAATAATAAACTATGTTCATTGTACAATGAATCTACACATCCTGACTTTACACATCTCCAAAATTTACTTACAGTGCATAAAAACATAATTCCTGTTGCTTATTGATGGAAAATATAAATACAAACAAAACCTCTAAGCTCTAAATGGGACTTGTCAAATGGGAAACTTGCCTTTCTTTTCCCATCTCATTTTGCTTCAGACACCTTGTTTTCCTAGTACTGAGAATCTGAGTTACTCTCAAAGAATTGAAATATGATAAATGCAACTGAAAACAGAGTGAGTTTTTTTAAAAAAAGATAGAATTGAGGGTAACTTGAAAGAGGGATAGCGTGTTCTCCTCTAACTCTACCTAATCTAACAATAGACAAGAGTTTCACAACATTGAGCAGCAGCCATGAAGTGGCAGTGCCACTTACTGACCCTGTTCAGACGACACGCTAAGCCATGGTGGTTAAGCATTTTGAGCTAAACATGATTATGGCTTAGCATGTCATGGGAACCATGACTCAGCATGTTGTGCGAACCATTCCTAACCACAGTTTTAACACACTCACTAACCATTTACTGCAAAGGGTTAGATGCCTAACCATAGCTTAGTGTGTGGTCTGAAAAGACCCAATGGAATGTTCTCTCTAGTGAAGTCTGGCTACCAACAACATTGTCACCTTTTTCAGCACCAGGTTAAGACTTTACTCCCAGGATTTTGATGGCATATGATGGGCTTCTTAATTCAGTTGCCTTATCAGGACTTGGCATTTTATCGTTAATTATTGTTAGCTGTTTTAAATTGTTTTAAACTTTTGGTATGTTACAATCCTGTTGTAAGACACTAGTCTATCTACACTACTGCTTTAAAATGGTTTATAACAGTTTTCAACCGGTTTAAAACTGTTATAAACCCTTTTAAAGCAGTAGTGTAGATAGGCTCTAAGTCTTTTTCTGAGAACAGTGACTAATTAATTAATATTAAATATGTGTGCCATAGTTGCAATATTTGCCATCTCTGATATGCCTAAATTGGTTAATTTCTTGGAAGCATTGTCCATTTTCTCCAGAACAGCCCTCCTGATGTGTCACCACTTAAAAGAGAGCAGAGTACTTCATATAAATTCCATTTGTCTAGCATGGACTGAAGAATTGGAGCACAACATGCTTCTGGTACAGTGGAAACAAGCTCTTAAATCAGTAATTTCTTGCATTCTCAACCTCAGATTTATGCAAAAGGGGTTACTGATTCATTGGCTCCTCTTCCTGCTCAAATCAAATTATTTGGATACGTTACTGTGATGTTCTAATGTTTGAAGATGTAAATATGTTGCAAAGTTATTGTTATGATATGCATTTAGTTATATATCTTTAAAAAGTTAGGATTATAACAAGTAAAGTAAATAACTAGGCCAGAATGTATTTACTGTTTGCAGTTATAGGTCTGGGTAAGTATAGAATGATTGGCTGGTTGTGTGCCTGAATGGTAAGTGAGTGCTGACTGGCTAGTTGTTTAGAGTGCCTGGATTGGTGAGTTGTGTAAGAGTGGGAGGAACTGGAGAGTGAGTGACGTATATAGGTTTCAGACAGAGAGAGAGAGAGAGAGAGCTGACAGGAAGGTGTTTATTTATTTTATTACACTTGTATACTACCCCATAGCCGAAGCTCTCTGGGCGGTTTACATAAGATAAAAACAATTAAAAACAATATACGAAAATTAAAACAGCAAAAACATACAATATACACATAATATACACATACATTTAAAACCACTGTAATAACTTTAAAAAGCTATAAACCTAAAAACGAAACAAACCCAGGCTCATCAGAGCATGTTGGTCCTGTTCAAAATTGGGACCCCACCCAATTACACTAAAGTAAAACAAAATATAAGTCTCAGCTAAGTGCTATGCGATTAACTTATAGTTTGGCCCTTCGAAGCTACTTGTAAGCACATATACTGGAATGGTATGGTAACTTATGGTTTTTCAAAACATGTCAAACAGAGAACCAACATACACTAAGCTCACTAAGCTGTGAATTCTTCATTGTTTATTTGGTGTTTGGTTATATCCTGGCCCAGTGGGCCCAATATAATCTGCCTGTGGCTTGGATGAAATGTGGTTCCTAGAGGACTGGCTTTATTGCCTTGGAAATCCTCCTCTCCACCTGATATTGATGACTGGATAGCAAAATTTGTAGAATTTTCACCTCAAAAACATGTAAGATATGTACCTTGCACAAATTAAATGGCATAGGGGACCTTCTACGAAATGAGTATCTAGCAACTTACAGGGTTGCTGATGGAAGCTTTACCTAGGACAAATGCAAAGGCCTTCCTCTGTACCAGGTAGGTCGCTGGCATGGCCATCCACAGGGATTTTTCCAGGGAGAGGGAAAATTGTGCTGAAGTTTGTGGTGCGATTTATGCACATAGCACACACTGCTACAACACACCTGTGCACTTCCCTTCTGTGTGCGCTTTGTTGCTTAGTATCACGTTCCATCATATTTAGAAACCCACACAGAGAGTAGTAGAAGATTCTAGGAGCCGATCTACACACTAGCTTTATAACGTTTTATAAGGGTTACGAAAACTCTTTGGGCCACATGATGCACTCCCTTGAACGTTGTATACCCAAGGTTTTTAAAAACTCACTTCAGCTATATACAATGGTTTTTACTTTTAATAAATCATTTTAAGTAAAATAATGTGTCCTTCCTTACCGTTTGTGATTTGTGGGGGCAGTGCTTC
Source organism: Anniella stebbinsi (assembly GCA_029215795.1). Taxonomy (NCBI): domain Eukaryota; kingdom Metazoa; phylum Chordata; class Lepidosauria; order Squamata; family Anniellidae; genus Anniella; species Anniella stebbinsi. The sequence goes on from JARDYH010000003.1 coordinate 58,087,364, forward strand.
GTTTACAAGTGCCCAAATGCTTAGCTGTTGATTGGTGGGGAAGAAAGAGGGGCTAAGGAGGAAGTGGGCGAGTGAACTACAACACCCACAATACTTAGCCCTATACTCATTGAAAGCTAGGGAATGAAAAGGGAACTAAGGAGGAAGTGGGCGAGTGAACCACAGCACCCACAATGCCTTGCCCTGAACTCATTGTAAAAACGAAAGAGAAAGAGAAAGAGACGGACAGAAGGGTGTGTGAGACCGCACACACCGCTTTGAAGACTGAAGAGTTTTTCTCCTGTAACGTGAGTACTCCTTAATGTGGCCTAAGATGTTTTGGAACGCACCTATTTGGAATGTTCTAAAATACTGTTTAAAATGTTCCAAGGTACTGTGTAGATAAGCTCTAGGAATTGAAGAGCACTAATGTAGAAGACTATTATATTTAAGAAGTCATTAGAGAATAGTGGCTGCACATTTTGCCTTATATCTCAGGTTGTACAAGGGCTAGAGATTCGCTTTTTTTTCCTACATGAAAGTTGGGAATCTAGAGATTATAGTTGATCTGGGGTGGGAGAGCAACTGCATTCCTTTGACCCGTCCTGCAGATGACCATGGCTGCTGGGAGTACTTTTACAGCAATACTGCAATATCAATCCTGACTCCCTATTGCCATTCATATCCTACTGAACATCCTTCCATTGCAGACCATATTTTGAAAGACTGCCACATTAAAGACATCTCCTTCAGGAAGTACCTCCCAATAAAGCCATAGTGCAATATATAATCTACAGTCTCGTTTCCACCATGTGTAGTGCTGTTTGATGCAAATGGTACCTTCCTAAGAGATGATCCAAATAAGAGCCGGGATGTGATCCTAAGCATTCAAGTTAAGTTTCACTTTCACTGCATTCCAGGGAGGCAGGAAATTTATTTTGCAATGCCAGCTAACCCTGTGAATTCCAAGGCATCTTTAGAAGCAATTCCCATCACCGATATGTACAGACACCTGCTGGGTAGATATTTAGCAACACACTATTTAGCATCACACTATTGACCTCTAGATGTTTTCAGTTTAGGAGAATGGACATGGAGACAATCCACCAAACAGAACTTCTAAGTTCCTGGAAAATATCAACCAAGCAATTTTTTTTAGTCTGTGTTCTTCTTTTGCAACTTGATATAGAAGTTTCACAGATCATCTTGTAACACATATTCAGCATGTTTTAGGTTCTTCCAAAGTAAATATAATACTCTCCATTTATACTATAGATCTTAGTTCATGGACAGTTGCACATATTTTATTGGCATTCAATCCTAATCACATTTGATTGGCAGTAAACCTAATTAATTTCTAATGAACTTGTTGCTAAGTAAGCATGCTTAGGACCAAAACTAAAAACCTATGGTACAAAGACAATCATGAGTTCACCAGAGAGAACCAACAGATTTAATCAAAATAGGAGATGTGCAGCTGTGTTAAAAGTGTGTTTATTATCACGTAGGTTTGAGATGAGTTATCAGACAAATCAGCACTTCTCATTCTCATTTTGTTCTTCACCATTATCCTTCCAGTTCCTTCTAGGAATCTAAAGAAGTGGTCATATAAATATGGCTCCTAGAAGGAACATTCTGGAAATTCCTGAGCCCTAGGGTAGCCAATGTTTACACACACCCTAGCCAGACCACTCTCACGCTCAGCATGGGAGGAAAGAAGGATTCTTATTCCTGTCCCCTGGAGTACAAACCCAGCAGTTGGAAACCAATTTCCTGCTCCCGTTTCCTGACGTGTTTCTGAAATGTTCAGCATTCGGGGGGGGGGGGGGGGGGAGAGAAAGCTTTTGGACATGTAGGTGAGTGTCGTGCTTAATTGGGTCTCGACTGGAGAATCCTCTCCATGTCCCTTTGCCCTTTCAAAGGCTTTGGTTCTTAGGCTGCAATCCTATATGCACTTCCCTCACTAAAGCAAATGGAGCTTACTTCTGAGTAGACATGTCATTCTTCAAGTCAGCATCCCCTCTAGTATGTTATATTGCAACTCCCATCATTCCCAAGTATTGACCATACTGGCTGGAATGAAGGGCACTTGAGTCCAACACATCTGGAAGCCACCAGGTTGGAGTTCAAGTTAGGTTCAAGAAAGCTGCACATCACTAACTACCAAGAATTGCTTTTTTCCTTTACAGAGGAAGAGAACTCCAAACAATTATATGTTCATGGAACCATAACATGATGGTTATTTGTAATGGTTTCTACTGTATTTTTTGAATATTTTTCTATTTATTCTTGTTTGATATCTTGCAATCTATATTTAGTGTTGCTCAATTCTTACTTCATGAGCCACTTTGGGAACAATTTTGTGGAAAAGCGACATACAAATAAATGGATGACGATGGTGAGATTTTGAAATCTGATTTTGTAGAAGGACTATGTTCTCTCCAAATGCTTGGGCATCATCCCTTGCATTTTGGTTGTATACCAGTTCTGTAATGGGATAGTATTGACATGGGAAATCTCATTAAACAACTGGAAAGTCTTAGGGGCTCATCGGGGGGGATTGTGGGAAATTGTGTTTCCTTACCACTGGCTCTCTTGCTAGTTCTCTTCTGCTTTCAAAACAAGCACTTTTCACTAAGAAGAGACCAGAAACCACTTGGCCTGTAGATTTCGATAGATTTCAATGGGGACATTGCCCTCTAGTGGGCAATTTATAGCTCAGCCTCAGAAGACTCGGATTAAAACAGTTTTATTTTGTCACTCTAAAACTGAGAAAAGGAACAGGAGGCGTGCGGCAGACAGACATCATCGTCAAAAGGACCCACGAAAAGCCGTGAGTGGCCAGTAACAAGCATGTAATAAAATGCTTATCTTATTTATTTATTTATCATTTTATTTCTAACCTGCCTCTCCATCCAGATCGAGGCAAGGAACAACAATAAATATAAATACAAGAATCATAAAATAGATAAAACATTAAAATAAATAAAAACAAATACATGATTAAAAACATGCTCTTAGAGCACTGAATAATGATTTCACACCCCATGGACATAATGGATTTAGATTTTCTCTAGTAAATCTTTAGTCCTAATTATTTATATGGAACATGTGAAGCTGCCTCATGCCAAGCCAGATCGTTGTCCATCTAGGTCAGTATTGTCTACACTGATCAACAACGGCTCTTCAGTGGAGGCTGGTGGCTCTGATTTAGGTGGGGTTATGAATCCATTCTGGGTTTCAATCAGAACCAGCCAGAACTCTAAAGGGACTGTCCAAAGTGCTGAAACCTATCTCCAGAATGGGTTCATCACATTGGATAGCTTCTTTAGGGTTCTGACTGAAAGCCAGAATGAATTCACAGCTCCACAAAACTGGAGCCACCTGCCTCCACTGCTGCTTTCTAGGTTTTCAGACAGTGGATTTTCTCAACCATAATTGGAGACACCAGGGATTGAATCTGGACCTTCTGCATGCAAAGCATGTGCTCTACCACTGAGCTTTAGCCCTTTCCCAAGTTCTACCACTCTCATCCCTCAGCGTGAGAAAGACCAGATATGTGTGAACTATGGTTTTAAGGAAGAAATGTTGCATCAGTTTTGTCGAAAACATTGTCAATTTTTTTTTTTTAAAGAGAGATTTGGAGCCCAAATAGTTGCAAGTTGTGAAAAAATGTGAATTGGACTGAAATGTTCAAAGACAGTATATTCTGTTTGACTTGCAAAAATGCTATCAAAACTATACAAACCCATAAAGAATGTAAATAGAAATGACACTTAACTATAAAAAAACCAATCACCTCATGAAATATACTAATACTTTAGTGATTCTGTCTCTCTTACAGACAGACCACAATTTAAATATTTTAACAGATTAACCGTGCTTCTGTGCCTTTAAACATGTGGTATAGAACACTTCTTATTTTTTGTATTAGGAATCTACATGTCCAGCAGCCCATGTGGGGAAGGTGTGACCCCACACAAATAGTCTTCTCTGGCTATTTCTGTTCAGTGCAAGGAAGAGGAAGTACATACAGTGCCGTCATCGCAGGGTATTCCACCCCACCATGCCCATGAGTGGTCACTGGAAATAAGGATGGGGGAAATCAATTCAATTCAAATTTTAATGCAAACTTATGTGATTTCACTTTCAAACCAAGGCCGCATCTACAAGAGGCATTTAAAGCTCTTTCAAGGCGCATTAAAAAATTTACCTCTACAAGAACGGAGCGCAAATCGGGTGTAGAGACGCGTTTTCTCTCCGATTATGAGCATTATCGAACGCGCATTAAATAGCAAGTTTTATTTTGCTCTGGCCGTTAAAGCGCATTTTGACTATGTGAACAAGCGATTCTCCGCATTAACTACTTGTAAGGTGGATTTGAAACAACTGGTAGGTCACCAGTTGAGTGCTCAATTACCAGCATTTACGATAAAGCGCTTCAGCAATTATGCGCATAATCGGCTAACCAGGTGTCAAACAGAATCCATCTAGAGGGTGCCCAAGACAAGAACCACAACTCAATCAGCCTTCAAAATTCCCACTTCTCCAAATTTTGCAAAGGAGATCTAGCAATAGCTAGATGAGGAAGGCTATTACAACATTCAAAATATTCCTCACAGCAGCTTTCAACAATTCTTTGAACTATATCATGATAAAATATTAAAATGGTAGCATTAAAACCCACAGAACACAGCCATAAGGCTCAAATAAAAACCAATGAACAAAAGTCAATGATAGCAGCAACTATGAAACATCCCAGAGTTCTCTGTAAATGAGGCTGCAATCCTATGTGCGTCAATCTTGGAGCAAGTGCCATTGAACGTACTGGGACTTACTTCCAAGTAAACATGCCTGAAATCGCTCTATCAGTGATAGAAGGTCACTTCTGGTAAATTCTGAAATGTTGCTTTTATCAATCGTTTGCAACTTCACGTGGTCATGATTCTATGGTGCATGCTTTAAAAAATCTCTCTCACACACAAATTAAAAAACCTTTTTTAAGGTGTGTGAGAGGGCAATAAAGAGAAAGAAAGAAAGTTAGAGAGTGTATGACTAAAAGCCATTGAAGTTGACACAGTTTTTGCTGGCAGGCTGTTTTTAAAATCACAGCCATAGATGGTAAGGTGATTTTTTTTTTAATTAAACTAACTTCTCTTCAGCTTTCAAATAGCCTTGTTTTCAAATTTTACTGCTGAACTGAATCTGAGTTTACATACAAACAAGCAAGACTGGATAGCATATAATCAATTAGGGAAATATGATCTTTCATTACAAGCTGCCCATAAATCAAACAGGTGTGACTCGATAGAAGATTTAGTAGACAGTTGTTGCAATGTTGGTCCCAGAAAATACAGAATATAGAATTGGTAAGGTGATACTTTTTATTGCACCAACAGCTGTTAGTATAGCAGCATGCAAGCTCCTTTCAGTTCTGAGCTGCATAGAATTCAGGGCCGTTCCATATGTTGTTCTTGCTTGAGCCTGTATCCATATTGTATATGCTACAAAATTTCATCTTGTATTCCAAAACATATGTTTAAAACCATATGTATAGCTAGAGATGTAAGGATTTTAATAAAATCAATTCTGTCTGCATTGCATGGATTGTCAGGTGCTTTTCTTTGCATTGTCCACTCATTGGCAGAATCAGTTTTTTTCCCAATTTCCCAAATGCACAGTTGCAAAAACACGCAAATCCCCCCAAATGCTCAAATCCTCTCCGAAATTGCACAAATGCCCCCATGCACATTTTTCATGCCTTAGTCTATGGGGAAAATGCACATTTTTGGCTGGTGGTTTTTGTTTGTTTGTTTGTTTTTTCCATTTTTAAAATAATTAAATTTGTATAAAATTCTGGAAAGTAAAAAAAAAAACAACAGTACTGAAGTCCATGGAATCCATGAGACTTGAGAAAAGCCGATTCACTGCAGAATCCATGGGTCTGATCCATAGAAATCCAAACTCATTTGATTCCATTGTGGATTTGTCTGACATCCTTATGTACAGCACAAGGGCCTGATAGGGGGAGGCTCCTTGCATTAAACACCAATATGGAGAGATATTCATGACCCCCAATATAATGCATTAAATGATCCTCAGCATCTGCCCACCAGAGCGAATGCCTTCCTGCCTTCCCCTGCCCCACTTCCCGCAATGCCTATTTACATAAGATAACCTGTATTTTTATCTCATGGATGACAAGTTTATCCACAAAGCTTTGTCAAAAGAAGTCCAAGTATATGATGGAAGTCCAAGTATATCATGTTTAGCAGAACGCTCGTACTATACACTTTTTTTTTATTGCATTTATATACCCCGCCTTTAACATCATCAAAGAGCACCAAAAGGTTGGTGAGGCTGGATTTACCCTTGTAGAATCAATCCAGGCTCTTCGTCAGCAAAATTTATTATTCCATATATTTCATAATTTATGTATTACCATCAAAGCATTACAAAACGTTCAGGTTTTTTTAAAATTGAAAATGGTAATAGGCACTAGAGGAGGTTGTTACAAGGAGAACCGAATCCTTCTTTATATATTATCACTTGACCTTCTTGTTACTAACCATAGCTGCAATCAGTGGAAAATCAAACAAAGCAGATGAGTTTCAGAATCAACATCTACAACAAACCACAAGTATTCCTTGCCAAAAAAAAATTCTTGAAAACCCCCTGTGGCATGAACAAAGGTAGACAATGGAGGTCCAGCTTCTCATTAATATTGCTAGACATTTGTAGCAGAATTACATTCAGAGACAAATCCATTCTGGGGTCTGACCTTTTCATGAGAATACCAGCTACTCAAGGTCATGACCCCAGCCTGATATATATGTAATAATTTCAAGAAGAAACACATCTAACAGTGTCCTTGGTTCTTTTATAGTATCTGGAAGAACTTTAGTTTCAAAAATAGAATTCAAGTCCTGAACCACACCTTCTTTCCTAGTACTGTACTGCTCTAATATAGCCTATCCAAGGAAGGAGAAAGGCTGCAGGCAGCTTGAAAGAGCTCTGGTTTCTGACTTATTAATTCCAACTCACAGGAATAGCAAAGGGTACAGCAAGACTCTTTAAGTACATGGCTACTTTAACATGCTAGGAGGCTTTCAGACTATTCACATACATGTTATTATATGTAGAATATCAAGCATCTTTACTGGCGGGACTTGAGGGTGGCTACTTATCAATCGCTATTTAAATGCTGATTGCCAAAAAATATTATTATTATTATTATTATTATTATTATTATTATTATTATTTACATTTATATACTGCCCCATAGCCGAAGCTCTCTGGGCAGTTTACAAAAATTAAAATATTGAACATTAAAAAGCCAATATACAAAATTTAAAACCATAAACCATAAAACAGCTGATATTTAAAACATTTTAAACTTTTAAGCCCGGCCACAAAGTCAGTTAAAACCTCAACTTAAGCTGTTAAAATGCCTGGGAGAAAAGAAAACTTTTGACCTGGTGCCAAAAAGATAACAGTGTTGGCGCCAGGCGGGCCTCATCGGGGACTAGGAGCCATGGGGGGTGGCGAGGATCTGTCCATATTTCCATTTTGGTGATCACTAGAAATTCAAAGGCTCTTCTGTTTTTCATCCATCATATGACCCTGCAGACCCATATTCTCCCAGATTTATATGGATATAAATGATGCTCTTGATGCTCAGAAACCTAGATTCTGACCAGTTCTTTATGATGCGGCAGAGTTCAATACAAAATGTATTCATTCATTTAACAGGCTTAAGCAGACTTTACCGTGCAGGGCTGGCCCAAGCCATTTTGTTGCCTGAAGCAAAGGACAAAATGGCATCTCCTCCCACTCCTATACAAAAGCCAACCAGACTGGCAAAGTAATCTTACTTCAAACTTGCCAACGACAGGAGGACTGTCTTCCACTGCAACTGAGAGGAGCAGCCTAGCTTGGAGGTAGAGGATTGGCCAGGTGGCATGGACAACTTTGTCTTCGAACACCTTGCTGCAGCTACCTCAGTCTGCCTATGGTAGAGCTTCGGCTATTGAGTGGTATAAAATGCAATAAATAAATAAATACTCTGTATTGTACTGTGTCCAGTATCTTTGTCGAGTTCACAAATAGGATCCACTCCATTAGTCACATACAATGGGATTTTTTTCTAAGGTTTTGTAAAGACAAATGGACTTGGGTAGAAAGATGCATTACTGTGAGATCCAGAAGGGAAAGCAGAACTTGGGTAAAGATATGGATGGAATTTCAGGAGAGCTAGAACTTTGGGCCGTGGGCTGTATAATGAATTGCTTATTGAAAAGTTTCCCAAAGTACAATGGCCACAAGTCAAATGTAAAATATTATTACTGAGTCCTTTTTGAGAAAGGTATTTAAGAAATAATAACAACGAACTGAGTGGCTACAATATAGTCAAGGGGACCTATGTTCACATCCTAATAGGTTAGTGCTGCTTCCTCTTCACAATGGCCTCATCTACACCAAGCAGGATATTACACTATGAAAGCCATATGAAAATGGTATATAAAAGGCAGGAGCCACACTACTGCTTTATAGCGGTATTGAAGTGCACTGACAACTGTTGGGACCCATTGACACATACAATATACCGCTTTCATACCCTATATCCTGCTTGGTGTGGGTCCTGCCTTTTATATACCGCTTTCATACTGCTGTCATAGTGCAATATCCTGCTTGGTGTAGATGAGGCCAATATTACACCCATTATGAAAGTCAGTTCTCACTCATCTTCAGGCCAAGCTGGGGAGGAAGTAACTAAAAAATATTTGCACCATGTGCTCTAGTGTAAAAGGCAATCTAAATGTATAGGGTATCAGGTATAACCTTGTATCTCATTATGTTCTGTCTGGGACTAAATAAGTTTTTCTGGCCATGGCATTCTGCATCTAAATCAATGAAGCTCTCAGAAGGTGCTGGTGAAGGCCAATTCTGTTTTTGGAAATGGGGAAAGGATCACTCAGCCTTTCCACAAATTTGTCAACAGCTGTCACTCACTTGTGCAGAAAGGGGGGAGTACAAGTTGCATCAAGCAAGGCACATATTCAGAATGGTTTGGCAACAGCTGGCTACTCTTGTCTCTTGTTCACAGTCGATAGACTGTCAGAATTTATCTATATCTGGGGGCACCTTTGGCCTGGATTAAATTTAAACACTGCCGGCCAGACCTCAGCTCTCAATAAAATCTTTCTCCCTATCTCCCTACCTGTCTATTTATCTAGACTATTCAGGCATTCTCAATCTGGATAGATCAAACCCACGATGAGGGAGCATTAGGTAGTCCTGGTCCCCTCTGCTGTCACGTTGCTTGCTTGCTATGCATGGAGGTGACTGTCGGAAGAGGAGAGCCTCCTCTATACATGACGGGTCTCCACGTGAGCCAGCATTCTTACTCACATGAAGAGCCTCCACAGATAGAGGAGGCTCTCCTCTTCAGACAGTCGCCCTCCATGAGTAGAGGGCACAAATGCAACAAAAGAGAGGAACAGGGCTGCAGCACTCTCACTCCTCGTGTGACTGATCTAACTAGATTGAGAATGTCTATCATCTATCTATTTATCTATTTATCTATCTATCATCTATCTATCTATCTATCTATCTATCTATCTATCTATCTATCTCTATCTTGTATCGAAGACTGACCAAAATCCTATTTCATAGCTCTACATCTCTAGCATAGCACCTCTCTGGCCCTGTGAGGAGTAGGCAAACAGCAGCAGCAGCAACAACAACAATCCCAAAGCTTGGCTGACCATATGAAAAGGAGGACAGGGCTCATGTAACTTTAACAGTTGTGAAGAAGAGGGAATTTCACCAGGAACTAATTGCATACAAATGACACTGGCTGAAATTCCCTTTTCTCTATAACTGTTAAAGTTACATGAGCCCTGACCTCCTTTTCATATGGTCAGCCTACCCAAAGACAAAGCAAAAAGCTCAAAATATCATATTTGCCACTAGCCAATCTAGCCTGTGGAAAAATGAATAATAATTTGGAGTCAGAATCCCAAAGGTGGTCAGATCAACTCACACTGATCGCATAGGAGAAGGTGGTGTCAACCATCAGAAGCCTGGCCTGGGAAGTGAGATAGGCAGCTCTAATCACGCAATCAGGTCCTGTCTTCCCATTGGCCAACAGGCATAAGGCCATTGCCAGTGCTGTTGCTTCCACTCCTTCTCCGGTATACAAAGCCACCACCTTCCAGCTCAGATGTTAGGAGAAGGGTGGAGAACAGGTTCAGAGCTAGTGAGGGGGTATAGCGTAGAGTGGCCACTTACGTGTTGACAAAGCAAAGGAAATGCATCACCAAAAGGGAGGACATAAGAAGACATGTATTAGCACAAAATCTGTATATACTACCTGACGTGTTGAAATGTAATTGTACAAATAATTACTATAATTGAAGGAGAAAAACAATACACCTCACCTTAGTGGGCAAGACTGTGGGAAAGTGACCTGTGTACCTGCACAGTTTGCTTTCCAGGGGCTTTTGATGGGCAACTTCAAGGCCCCTGCTGCTCTCCCGTCTTAGGGCTCGTTGTCTCTAAATGTGGCTCAGCTGGACAGCCCTTCAGGCAGGTGATACGTTAAAATATGGGACTATCCTCTGATCACCCTTCAAATTTGAGGATTATCCAATGTAAAGCAGGACACGTGGCCATCCTATTATAGCATTGCAGGGGAAGTTGTTTCCAGTACTCCCGAAGTGAACGATTTTTCTGTACAAGGCCTAAGCTGTTGGATCTCTAGACGAAATGGTATTTGGAGCCCTTAAAAATAGCCCAATCTTCTGCGTCTTAGGAACAAGACTGAAAAGCTTTCAGGCATCCTCTCATTTGGTGTTGCTAAGGGAACACAGGGAAATGTGCTATAATTGAACCAATGAAGAGTGCGACAGACAGAGAGGGAGAGTATGTGGGTACTCGTGACACTGATTGCCTGATGCGGGGGGGGGGAGAGTGTTTTTAGTTTAGTACTTGCCCCCTTCTTCACCACATGCAACACTGCAGCTTTTGAGAGATTATTAACTCCAACCCAATTGTCCATTAACCAATATATACATCAGCATCATTTATTTACTTGCATGCCACTCAGGGGTGGCTCCAAGGGTGGTGGTGAGGGGGGCAATCACCAGGCCACCCCCCCCACCCCAATTCCTTGAAGGGAAGGCACTTTTCACACATGCAGAATGCTTTTCTCTGTTGTTGCTGTAATCTATAATAATAATAATAATAATAATAATAATAATAATAGGAGGCAAGTGCCTGTCTGTCCTTCTCTCTGTCAGTGCCATAGTGCCAAGACTTGTGAAACCTAGGCATCTTAAACTTGGCATGCATACGAAAGGGCCCTGGGGGCCCTTTTTATTTTGGTTTAAAAGCACATTAATTAATTTTAATAAATGCAGTCCATATAGTTGAATCCTGCAGAAACACTTTCAGCCACTAGGGGACAGACTTCCTTAACCAGTGCATAGCATTGCAGTCCATATAGTTTGAAGCCAGGGAAGATTAGTAAGTCAAGGGGTAGCCCACAGAAGAATGAAGTGGACAGACTCTCTCCCTCAGGGAGCTATAGCGGTGCACCATAGGTCAAGAGCCATGCCTAGGGTTACCAAGGGGCTTAGTTCTACTCGGGCACAATGTATCCAACTCTAAACACTGTGCATGTTTGCTTGAAGGCTTTGCCACTGTGTGTGACTCAATACAACATCTTTAAACCAAGCAGGAGAGAGGAAAGCCAAGCATTTCCCTCCATGAACAAGGCAGGGAAACGTTGTGATAAACCATTGCCTGGAAGCACTCCAAATTGCCCCAAGGTTATAAAATAGTTTATTTCACAAATCCTTCAGGATGTATGATGCATTTAGTAGTTCCCCCAACTAGGGTTTTCAGGAAAGCCCCCCCAGCCCCCCAAACCATAGTGTAGAGGGACATAAGACCTCTGTTATGAAGAGGAGTGGTGCACGCCTGTATGGAGTTTACCAAAGATTCCAGCAGCCCGTTAGTGTTGCTGTTAAACAATTTACTTCCTGGGGCTGATGTATTAGTCTCTTAGGTTGCACACACTTAACAGTGATTAAACTTTGTTGAACACAGTGGGACTTACTTTTGAGTAAACATTCCTAGGATTGCACTGTAAGCAATTAAGGCTGCAATTTTATTCATGCTTCCCTGTGACTAAGTTCCATTAAACTATGGCAGAGAGATGAATGTGACTTGGAAGGGAGCCTATCACTGGCTACATTCCAGTTCCAAAGTTTTCCTTCCCATCCCAGTTCTGTCCCTGAGACAAGGAAGTGAGCTTCTGATGAAAACTTCCCTCAGCTTGCCTGTGAATATTCCATGACATCACACCAGCTCATATGCAGATATAGTTTTGCATGATAACGAAAGAATAACAGCTCTGATCCAGCAAGAGCCAGCCATGCATTGAAGCTTCTACACCTGAATCCTTGGACTGAATTGGCTGCTCAAAGCTCTTCCACTGAAATCAACAGGACTTGAATGTGCTGGATAATCATGCTTTCACTTTCCACATTCATGCCCATTTACTTCACCTAACTAAAAATAACCACATTAATCCGCAGTGCATAGTGGCACACAAGATGTTAGCCTAAAAAGAGACATCGCTTCAGTCACTCCACTGTTGCCCCATATCTTGAAACCACTGGGGAACCTAATAATGTCAGCTATATTTTGATTGCATCTGTCTTGAAATACATATACATGTGTGCTTATGTGACAATCACATAGATAAATCAGGTGCTGACTATTTATACACTGTAACTCCAAGGCTTCAAAGTTTTATCACTTGGCCAGCATCTTCCTATATTTACACAACTTTATTTGGCAGTGTACAGTAGGGGTGAGCACGGGAGGAAAAATCATATTGGAATCGGAATTGGGATCTCAGATTTTGCCCCGGATTGGATCAGACAAAATCGGAGGTCCCTCGGATCTGATCGGATCTGATTCCAATATGAAAATCGGATGACCGATTTTTGGATCGGACGCCATTTTAGGTGTTTTCACCATAGGCTTGCATTGGGGGGGAAAGCTTTCCCCCAATGCAACCCTATGCAGAAAACATGGGGGCAGGTGAGTGGGGACCTAATTCCCCCCCTCCGTGTACCTGTCAGGGCTGTCCGCTTCCATCCGCTTCCGTCCGCTTCCGTCCGCTGCCGCCCGCTTCTGCCCGCTGCCGCCTGCTTCCGTCCGCTGCCGCCCACTGGTCCCTTCTACTGAGAAACAGGCTTCGCGCCCTGCCTTTCAGTAGAGTGCTGGGTGTCACCCGGCGCTCTACTGAAAGGCAGGCTGAGAAGCCTGTTTCTTAGTAGAAGGGACCAGCGGGCAGCAGCAGGCAGCAGCAGGCAGCAGCAGGCGGCAGCGGGCGGCAGCGGGCGGCAGCGGGCGGCAGCGGGCGGCAGCGGGCGGCCGTGAGCGGCAGCGGGTGGCAGCGGGCGGAAGTGGACGGCCCCAGCAGGTAAGTGGGGACCTCCCTCTCCCTCTCCCTCTCCCTCCCCCTCCCCCCCACTCACACTCCTTACCTGCCGGCGTCCTGTGCTACCTTCCGCTGCTTCCATACTACTGGTAAACAGGCCTTGCGGCCTGTTTACCAGTAGTACGGAAGCAGCGGACGGCAGCGCGGGACACTGGCAGGTAACGGGGGACCTCCACCTCCCTCCCACCTCCCCCCACTGACGTTCCTTACCTGCTGCCTCCTCGCTGCCGTCCACTGCTGCCCGCTGCTTCAGTACTACTGAGAAACAGGCCTTGTGGCCTGTTCCACAGTAGAGCGAGGGCACGCCAAGTGATGATGTCACCCGGCGCACCAACGCTCTATTGTGGAACAGGCTGCAAGGCCTGTTTCAAAGTAGTACAAAAGCAGTGGGTGGCAGCAGACAGCAGTGAGGAGGTAGCAGGTAAGGAGCACGAGTGGGGGGGGGGAGGAGGTCCGATCCTCCAATTTTTTCTGATCTGGATCAGATCCTTTCAGATCAGATCAGATCAGATCAGACGGTCCAGATGATCGGGATTGGGATTGGATAGTTTCATCTGATTTCACCCAGATCGGGTCCAGATCGTGGATTGGACCCGATCTGCTGCACATCCCTAGTTTACAGTTAGAAACAGAGATTAATGCTTCTCTCAAAGCCAAAATGAACTCCATAGCTGACCCTCCCACCCCACCCCCCTTTTTGGTGCTTAATCATTACAAATGTACAGTTGACAACAGCATAAGCCTTGGAAGTTTGCACATTAGATGAATAAATCACTTCCATTTTCTGTTTTCATCAGGACAGTATTTTGTTGTGATCTAAAGACTTTACTGCCAAGGAATGTTCCATTGCAAGCCCAGCATCAGTCAAGCAAGTGCTCACTGGGGCTGACACAGGTTCCCAGTATAGTCTCCCTCCCTCCCCCTTACGTCCTTCCTCTCTCTCTCTCTCTCTCTCTCACCTGCCAAGGCTGCAGCCACCCGCCATCTTGTTTTCCTCAGTATGGCTCTGTCCAGTGTTTTGCTTCATAGCGCACCTGCCATATTAAAAGAAAGAAAGAAAGAAAGAAAGGACTCTGCCTACCTGCCACACCTGATAAACTTGTGGGGTGTGTGCTGTGCTGAGTTGCATTGGATTCTGCTGGATAGCTGAAAAAGGAAGGTATTAAGTACCTTGCAATGCACATTTCAGTCTTCATAAGGTCAATCTGGAGACTCTGGGCATCATCAGTAGAGTGTTTTATCACACGCTCATTATTGCCCACTCACAGTTTTTCGTGTGTCTGCCTCCTGTGCATCTCCCACCCCTTCTGGTCTTTTAAAAAAAAATAGAAACTTGCCACCATTTCCTGCTGAGTGCAGGAAAAGCAGCACAATAAAATGCCCACTGAATGGGCCACATGGTCGCTATGGTCACATTGTTGTCGTTCTCCACATTTTAATGCTGAAATTGGCTCTGCTCCATCAGTGTTACATGGCGGAGCCAGCCATCACTAAAACCCTGACTTTTCAGTGCCAGGAAAAACATCCTTCTGGGGGTGGGCAGAGTAGAACCAATGTTATCAATGAGAAAGGCTTGATACCTGCCCCGCTGCAGGCTCCCCCTGACACTTCAGTTTTATGAATGCGAATGGAGAGTAGCTAATCCATCATACTGGCTCCCCAAGATACTACTCCACCAGCACAAGTAAGCCCCACTCCAAAAAGTATCACACCAGCCCCAGTTTAGGAGATACCACTACATCAGAAAACTGAATTAATGCAGCTCCCAACTCTAACACCACATCAGAGAACCAAATTGATGCAGCAAGAAGGAAGCGTGTAAAGTTTCTCTCAATGGGAGCTTGAGGACAAGAAGTGAATAGGGGAAGGGGCAGACGACATCATTTTATAAACCACGCAGAAAGCTTCAACTATGGGGTGGCATAGAAATGTAATAAATTATCAGCAGCAGCAGGAGCACGCCTAGGATTTAATGTAGAGGCATGGGGGCACATTGCTGATCAAATGCCTGGGAGCCACTTCAACTAAAAAGAACGGAGTAAAAGGACTCTCCAATACTGTGGCTTTCCCAGGCAGAAGCGGCTGGTTGGGAGTGCCCTGGCCATAGGGTCATGTGCCACAAATGACCTCGCAATTCACCTAAACCACAGGAAAGCCCTCATGAAGACAGGCCCTGATATAATATGCTCCTAGGGATGTGTGTACAAGCAAAGCTCAGGTTCGTCAAAGTTCTCCAAATTCCACCTCAATCCTCATCCCATCTCAGACTGAGATTGCAACCTTGTCTTTTCTTTTTATTGTTGCATGCAAATGTGTGCATATTTTGGATACATTTTTCCAAATGTACCCATCACTTTTGCACAGCTCTGAAATATAGCATTCGTCTTCCATTCATTAAAGTGTGTTTCTGTGCATTTTTCAAAAGAAGGCATTTTTCCCATGCACATTTTCCAAACATATGCCTGCTGTCAAACACAATTTATTTGGTCTGCAAATCACATTGCAAGCTTGGAAATGTACAGACTTTGACTGCAGATTGTGTTCGATCCTGTGTTCAGTCCAGAAGGCCTGCACTTGGTAAATCCTGTTGGAAAACAAACAGAAATGAATTTCTCATGCATCCCTATATGCTCCAAGTGTCTGCATCCAGTCAGCAAACTGGCAGCAATATTTTGCACTAGTTAAAATTATTGGATGCTTTTCAGAGGCCCTTGCTCTGATATTGCCAAACCTTATTCTTGGTTAGACTTGTTGTGTCTAGCAAATATGGTTTACATGCAGATAGAATGCTTGGATTTCAAGGGAAGAACTAATTCCTATATGTTTTCATCAGTAGGAATTTTCTCCGGCCATGTTGCAATGGGATGATTTGAGCAACAGTTACAACAACAATAGCAACATGCTTTGGGAAAATATCCCTTTGTGTTTCCACCTGGATGTAAAAGATCAGGGACAAGCTTTTTTTCACAGCAGCTTATGTGGTTTGTGCTTGCAGATGAGTGGGAGTAGAGGGAATCCTAGGTTCTATGTGTAGCTGACCTTGGAACAATAATTTAACCTACAAAGCAGCCTAGCTGGAAAACTGGGTGAAAACACACACACATACACACACACACAAACTAGCTCCATGACAATCCCTGTGCAGAATGTGTATGTCTCTGGGTAAAACACACATGCTCACACACTTGCAAATTCATCAGCTAATGACATTTGGGATTCATACAAGGAAATGTAGAGTGCCTGAATATAAGATTGGCTCATGGAAGATCCCCCCACGCCCCCCGGGTTTCATTAAGTCAGTACTCATTTTCATTGCTTGCAAGGGAAGGGAAATAAATTCACAGCCATGTGTAAATAAACAATCTAATTGTAAATAATTGTATTGGAGACTTGGCTGATGTGTGCAAGGACTTCCAGAAATAACAAACTTTTCATTGTGGTGTGGCCCACCAAACTGATTCAAAGACGCTAGCGCACTCCTCATCCGGGATCATACTGCCTCGGAATGCATATAGAGGATTGCTTGTTTGCAAGCTGGCCATGTCAAAAGCTCCCTGGATGTGGAAAGCCAACACATCAGGGAAAATGTTGGCATCATAGCATCCTCCTTTATATGCTAGCTTTCTTATTGCAGGGAGATTTTGACTATTATCAATGTAATTCCACATATTTATTTTAATCTTGAGAAAGTATGCCAAGCTATTCCTTGCATATTGGGATCTGATCTTTTCACTCCCTTTAACTCTATAGGAATGGTCCCTTGTGCAGTCCACTAGGGTGTCCAAATGAGCCCTGGGAGAGGGCAAAAGATCCCGTGGCCCCATACACATTGCCAAAAAAGAGAAAATGCATAATTGAAAAAGAGGACACAGATTTACATAAAATCTGCATGTGCTGATTGATGTATAGATGCACATTTAGCAATCATTACTATAATGTACATAGACAGACATAGCGGGGAAGATGGTGACTAGTGTGCCTGCTGAATCTGCTATCCAGGTACTAACTGGGAGATGTGCTTCCATCCCAACCAATTCTGTCCCCCAGAAAGATGATGCTGGATTTCTTGCAACATATCTTTCTTCTCTAACCAAGCACTGTAAATGGGGGAGCTCCATTGCAGAATGCAGCACTGGAGGTATAGAGGCACCTGAGCATGGGCGCCCCCAGATTGTGGAACCCCATACTACATAGAGTGAGCTTGGCAGTCTTTTGCCAAACAAAACCATTTTGTGGCAGGCATTTGTTGCATGTGGCAGGTAATTTTTTAATGTTTTGGCATTAACTGCTGACCTTGTCTTCCTGGCTGATGGTTTCATATTGTTGTTTTTACATAATTGTAAATATGAAATGTTGGATGCCTCCCTGAATGGTGCTTTTGCACCAGAAGAGCAGGACACAAATGTTTTAATAAGCAAATAAATAAACAAACACAATAAATGCACAAGACTTAGCCATGTGCTGCCATTTAGCTGAATCAATGCATTTCCCAAAACTGGACAAGGCAAAGGTGTCATGAGCTCCACTAGGATCCTCATGACATCTTCGTTTTATCCATTGCTTGATAGCATGAAATGTACCTATGTGGTTTCATTCACCCTGAATGAAAACCTGGCATGACATGCAGGTAGAATAGCCACGTTTCCTACTTTACAGAGGACAGTTCTTTATTTGAAGGCATCCTCTGTTTGAAGGTCTTTCTAGTCAAAGTTCGGTTTAAAAGTAAAGAACCATCAGGCTCCATCAACAGCACCTGGCCAGCAAACTGAGCAGACACACAGGTCACCTGGTCTTCACACAGGTCTTCCTCAATATGGTGAGATGTATTCTATGTTTCTATTTAAATTACAGTAAGGATGTCTACATTTGCAGTTAAACCGATACATTACCAAGTGGCAAATATTATGCAAATCTCTATCCTCTTATATCTCTCAGTTTTTTTTAATGCTTTTCCTCTTTTGGGGGGGCAATGCGTAAGTGGCCACCTTACATGCAGGAATTAGATCAAAGGGAATAAGTTAAGGAATACAAATCCAGAAGGCTCAGTAAAATAAGCCCCTGCCATCAATCCAGCAGCCCTCCTGCTGCATATTATCTTAGGGTGACCAGATAAAATCCAAGTCAGGGCTCATGTAACTTTAACAGTTGTAGAGAAAAGGGAATTTCAGCCAGTGTCATTTGTATGCAATTTGTCCCTGGTGAAATTCCCTCTTCATCACAACAGTTAAAGGTGCAGGCACTATGCTAGAGTGACCATATACAAAAGAAGGCAGGGCTCCTGCAACTTTAACAGTTGTGATGAAGAGGGAATTTCACCAGGAACTAATTGCATACAAATAACACTGGCTGAAATTCCCTTTTCTCTACAACTGTTAAAGTTACATGAGCCCTGTCCTCCTTTTCATATGGTCAGCCTATATTAACTTCAATTCTGGAGAACACTCTGACATCAAAGGAAAAACAAAAACCTTACACACATACACAAATGGGAAGGTGATCCCCCCACCCTCAATTGTAAGCAAACAGATGAGAATGCATCCCAAGCTTGTATGCTCTTGAAACAAACATTTAAAGCTTTGCCAAAGTCATTCTAGAGCTCCGTTGCACTTACTTTCCTGCCCCACATGGTATGCACCTGAGATTTCCACTTCCATTTCATTAGCCCCTGAAGCACTGGTCACTTTCACGTGTGTGCATTGTTGCGTTATTTTGCCTTGTTTACCTTTTGACCTGTGCCGGCTCACTCTTCCTGGTATCGCCACTGTGCTTGCCCCACCCCGCCCCTTTTCCTTCCCCCTCCAGTTCATTGGTTGTTGTGGTTGATGGATATTATTATGGACATGGTTGCCTCCTCCCCCCCCCTCTGGTTTTGTTGTCTACTGTTTTAAAGATTTAGCATTTTATCGATTAGGTGCAGTTTCTGCCTTTCGAGGGGAAGAAATAGCAATGAGAGAGCAATGAGAGTGGGGTTGGAGCAGAGGAAGTCCGTTCGAGCGACGCAGCACAAGCCCATTCGTTCAAGTAACTCAGCACACCTTCTGCTTTCGTCAGCAAGACCGCCCTTCAACACAGACACCCCCAAGAAGGGAGGTTCTGCGACATAGTACAAGAACGGCAATACACCATGATGGAAGGGCCGTTTTATCCTGCATGGAGAAAAAAATATCGCACTTCCTCTGCCCTAGAAAAACACGGAAAATGGAGCGGAAGAGGCAAGATGACTGCAGGACAGGGACGGTGTCATGTGAGGGTCATGGTGCAAAATGGTAAACAAGGGCAAAAGTGCAATAAAACTCTGGTGTGATGGAGCACCTAATCACTATTCATTTAAAAAAAAATCCAGCCTTCCTCCCTTTTTCCTCTTTCTTTCTTTCTTTCTTTCTTTCTTGTTTTCTTTCTGGTTGCAGAAGCTGAAGTACATTGCTTTTTATATATAATGAAAATGAATATGTATACAAAACCATTTAGGGAGAGTTTGCCATTAATGATATGAACATGGCCTTTCTGGCTTGCATTATCTCGCATCTGGGAGATTTTTCATGCATTTCTGCATCTGCCTGGCCAGGCTAGCCCAGCCCACATTTAAATGGCTATTCCCTGTGTGTTGTTGCTAAATATAGATCAGATTGGCAGGAGAGTTCCTGCTGCCTGGACTGGGCTCCTAATCTATGCTTCACACACACCTAATATGGTTGAGAGCTGCAGCCAATCAGGTGCCGGCTGCTTACTCTAACGGGTAAAGTAAGTTTGCTGCTCTGTCTCCACCCCCACCCCTGTTTTCAGATTAACCACTCCATAGGAAGCACAACAGCAGCCGCTGTAACAAAAGGGCATCTGGGCCCCTGCAGCTGCATTAACCTTATTTTGTTGGGCCACCAGGTCATCTTCCTGCATAACAGCAGGCCATTTTATGTGAGTGTGTGAATGTGTTGGATTAAGCAAAGCCCCAAATGAGTAATTAAAGCCGCACTTTGAACTAAGTCAAGTCCACAGATCCGTGGCAGCCGTATTGTGTTGCACAGTGATATGGAATAATCAACATTGGCCAGTGTGAGATGGGGAAAAGGCTGTCAAAAGGTGTTAGGTGTGAGTCCTTTTTTATTACTGGAATACCTGTTTAAAGTCTCTTGATTAGGGTGATCATATGGTCACTCTACAAAAGAGGGCAGAGCTCCTGCAGCTTTAACTGTTGTGATGAAGAGGAATTTCACCAGGTGCTGCATGCATAAAAATGACACCTGCAGAGATTCCCTTTTCTATGCAACTGATAAAGATACAGGAGCCCTGTCCTCCTGTTCATATGGTCACCTTACTCTTGATAAAACAGCTGCATGAGAACATCCAGTGTTGTCTGTTATTTAATAATCAGAACCAGAAGCATGGGAAACTTTGAAAGCTCAGGCATAACATGGCAGCTAGCATTGCAATGTGGGTGATATGACCTGATGCTACTTCCAGCTGTGATTTCCCTATTGTAGTGCAGAGTAGGGATGGGCACGGCCCTCCAGAATCGGATCGGAATTGGAATCGTAACTTCCAATGAGGACCTGAATCGGTTCGGATCAAATCAGACTTGCC
This sequence comes from Anniella stebbinsi, assembly GCA_029215795.1. NCBI lineage: Eukaryota > Metazoa > Chordata > Lepidosauria > Squamata > Anniellidae > Anniella > Anniella stebbinsi. The sequence goes on from JARDYH010000003.1 coordinate 58,108,440, forward strand.
TCGAATCGTTTTGGATCTGATTCCGATGCAAGAATCGGACCTCCAATTTGAGCATTGGATGCCTATTTTCCCCTACAGACTTGAATTTTGGGGAAAATATATTTATAACTTTGTTATTTTAAAAGATAGAAACATGAAACTTGGCCACAGTGCAGATGCCACGTAAGTAGTCATGTCTGAGAAAGTTCAGAAACATTGCTGCTGGCATTTACTCACAAAGAAGTGTTAAAGTGCAGGTTTTCAGGCTGCTACAACTTTCTCATTTCTCAAGATACGTACATGGAAGTTGGGGACCTTACATATGGGCTGTTTGTAGTAATCTGTGGCCAATTTCAGAGGCAGAAGTGCAGGCGTTTACTCTCAAGGTACTTCTAAAAAATCAGATTTTCCAGGAAATATGGGCCATGCAAAGTGCTATTAATTTCTCATTCTTAAACATACACACATTAAAGTTGGAGTGATCAGCAGGACTGGATGATGAAGCTGTCAATTCCATCCCCTCCTCCCTTCTCCCCCCACTGTGCTCAAGTTTCATGTTTTTTTAAAAAGAAGATATAGGCGTAATGCAAGCCATTTTTCAAAAATCCATTGCCACCAAAGGCCTGCACCAATGTTCCTGAGATTTCTTATACATGACTAATTACATGGCATCTGCAATGTGGCCAAGTTTCGTGTTTCTAGCTTTCAAAGTAAAAAAGTTAAAGGCATTTATTGCTCCAAGGCAATCCTTAGGGGAAAACACCTAAAATGGAGGTCCGATTCTCTGATATGATCCGATGCGAATCGGATAAAAAATCAGATCAGAAAGTATCGGCGCTCCTTGGACCAGCATTGGAATCAAGAATCGGGTGTCCGATTTCCCTCAAATCGTATCAGAATCGGGCATCGGATCCGATTCAACGAACATCCCTAGTGCTGAGACACAGAGAGCTTGTATGGGCTGATGAGAAGGAGTAAATGCCCCCACATTTTCCAAAGATGGCAGGAGAAAACTGTAAAGAAAATTCCTTTTGAAAGGAGTTACAATTCTGCTTTCCCTGTACCCATTTGAATTTTGGCACAATGATTCCCCTCCCCACCTGCTCCTCTGCTTAGGCCTACTTTTGATGGCTATGAAAGCAGGAACCCAAGAAATCATTAAAATCCATTAAAGCAGCATTACCCTTCTCTTTCAAACAGTAAAATAAACATAAGAAGGTAAGAAGAGCTGTGCTGGATCAGATCAAATGCCTATATATCCAGCATCACAGTGGCCCCAGTGGGAAGCCTGTAAGCAGGACAGGAATGCCACAGCACCCTCCCAGTCTTGTTCTCCAGCAACTGGTATACAGCGCCATACTGGTAGCCATCATGAATTGTAACCATTGATAGCCTTTTCTGCCATGCATTTGTCTAATCCCCCTTTAAAGCTGTCCAATTCACTTTTGTACGAATAGGAGGAACATGTGTTCTTCTTGGGTATTTAGAAAACGGATTCAAGTCACTTTCTACACAAAAACAAATGTCACTCAAATGAACACATGCCCTAGTGAAAGTCAGTCTATGGGCTAAACTTGACACTATGTTATTTACATAGCTTGCAGATGATCCTCATCATTTTTCATTTATTTTTTTCCTTGAAGTAAGCACATGGGACCTCAACCTAGATTGGAACTACTACACACAGGAAGGAGAGGTTTAAACCTTCCCACCTGTCCACTTTCCCCCCTAAATACCCTCCCAGTGCCAATCATGATTTCCTCTCTTGTTTTAGCCCCCACAGGGAGGAGTGGATTTAGCAGGGGGGCTGAGTGGGAAGGCTTAAATCTCCCCTATCTACACATGGTCTTGTCTTTAAGGTTAAAAAAAATGGTGAGGACCAGCTGCATGCTGCATATTTAATGTAGTGCAGTTTAGACCTATAACATCAAATTCTGTTCAGTCCCAAACAATTCCTGAAAAGTGAAAGTACTTAATTTGTACAATATTCTTCAAGTTTTCAAACTAACTTACAAAGCAATCCTATACATGCCTACTCAGAGGTAAGTTCAATGGGACATACTTCCAGGAAAGTGTGTATAGGATTGGAGGCATGTTGATTGGAGGCACTCTCTCAAATGCATATTTGGGTTCAAGGTATGGTCTACATACATTGCAAAGTACTTTGAGCAGTGTTACTTTCTTCCCTAGTACATAGATAGATTTCCTCCATCTGCAATACATTCAGGTCAAATCAATGCGGAAAAAGATAAGATGCTTATACTGAGGCAGGATCTACACAACTGCTTAAAAACAGTTTATAATGGTTTTGACAACTGTTGGAGCCCATGACACACTCCATATACAGTTTTCAAACCATTTTCAAGGTGTAATATCCTGCTTGATATAGATCTGGCCATGTTCAATTTGAAAACATTAGTGTAAAACCTAATCCTGTTTTTCAGGATTTTTAAAAAAATGAATATATATTGTGTTTGCGGGTTTGCAGTTGGATAGCTTTAAATGTATTTCTTTCTTTTCTCATACACCCAGATTGACCATGAACGTCATGAAGATTCAGTTGCTCGAGATTCAGCCTAAGGCTTCAATCAACAAACTTTGTAAGCTTAAATGAAAGGCACACACCTATGCACCCACAATCTCCAATGTGAACTGTATCATTTTCTCAACATTACACTAGACCTCTCATGATTGCTTTGGTTTACCACTACTTTATCTCTTCTGAAGGATTTTGTTCTTCGCCAAAGAGCATTTCTGCTCTTGGCTGAATTCCAACCCCTATATTTTTTCCATCTTCTTTCCTGATTGTTCATCTAGTCTTCATGTGTGCTATGAAAACAAAAGATGATATAAGATGGCTTCAGTCCTGGCCTTATTTGAACATATCAAAACATGGCCTTGGCAACAACCAGATCTACCAGAAGCAACGTGATAGGAACAAATTAGTGTGGCAATAAGTGGCAACATTTAGGAATTTACCTAACTAATTATCACCACAAGACAGCTTACTTACACAGCTTGTGTCTCCCTCTAGGTATGCCATCTGTTGGTCAAATAATTATTTACAAATCCAAAAAATGTGTTTGTATTTTACTAGGGAACATCTGTCTGAAAACAGGTCCCGATTATCCATCTCTTTGAACTCGATTTTATTATTATTATTATTATTATTATTATTATTATTATATTTTAATTTACACATGTGGTTCACAGCCCTCTGAACAAATCCATCATCCCTTGGAAAAGTGTATTAAAGAAGAGAATAAATCATAATTTCTAGCTGGCTCTATAATATTTAATGTTTAAGGCTGCAGAGAAAGGGTGCTTAGTTCAAACACACATAGAAATCCAGGGGTTAAACAGAACGTCAGTGCTCCTCTTCAACTGTCTAGGAGCCTATCTACACAGTCCCTTGGAATGTTTTAAATAGTATTTTAAAACGTTCCAAATAGGTGCATTCTAAAACATCTTAGGCCACATTACTGAGTACTCACATTACAGGAGAAAAAATCTTCAGTCTTTAAAGCGGTGTGTGCAGTCACACACTCTTCTGCCCTGTCTCTTTCTGTTTCATTTTTACAATGAGTTTAGGGCAAGGCATTGTGAGCGTTGTAGTTCAGTCACCCACTTCCTCCTTAGTTCCTCTGTCATTCCCTAGCTTCCAATGAGTATAGGGCTAAGAATTGTGGGTGTTGTAGTTCACTTGCCCACTTCCTCCTTAGCTCTGCTTTCTTCCCCACCAATCAACTGCTAAGCATTTGGGCACCAGTAAACGAAGCACTGCCCCCATGAATCACAAATGGTAAGGAAGGACACATTATTTTACTTAAAACGATTTATTAAAAGTGAAACCGTTGTATATAGCTGAAGTGAGTTTTAAAAAACCTCAGGTATACAATGTTAAAGGGAGTGCGTCATGTGGCCCAAAGAGTTTTCATAACCCTTATAAAATGTTAAAAACCTAGCGTGTAGATCGGCTCTTAGTCATTAACAGTTTCTTCATCCCCTGTCAATGCACTTAAGTGAACAAATCGCTGTTTCTGGCCAAAAATAAACATTGTCCCTCATTTTATTTTTTAGAATGGACAAAAGTTCCAGCTGGGTTATTTTAGCCCCTAATTACAAATGAAAGATGAAACCTCAAGAAACTACTGTTTCATCCCATTGTGATCTTCTCTCTCTCTCTCTCTCTCTCTCTCTCTCTTTCTTTCTCACTCTCATAGGACAGGGAAGTATTATACATGTATGGAGCAGGCCGTGAAACAAAGGAATAAAAGGCCACTACAGGTTTGTTAATGCTGGAGCCTCTGTTGAATTAGATGAAAATTACTAGTTTCCACTCCTTGATGGATATTGGGTGTAATCCACCTTCCACTACAGTCAATGTGATTGACTGTAATGAGCAAGATTACAGCCTCTATTCTTTAGCTGTTCTGCATAACTGGCCTTCAGTGTGTGTGTATCACTCTATCAGTCAAGCCTTCATTGTTGTTATCTGTGTTCATTTTGTTTCAAATAAATATATTGTTCCTTTCTATTCTATGCTTACTCTTACAAATCAAGCAACTCAAAGACCATAGAATTAAGAACTTTTTTTAAAAAAAATCTCCTTGAAGATTTCCATTTAAACTATGTCCTTAAAATATTTCTTTGAACAATGTAAGAGCTGGAAATGAGTATTTTACGATGAAGGGGATTTTTTTGGCATGGGGGGATATTATGGGCCTATCAGCATCAATGCCACAGTGGTGACTCGCTCAGGAATGCTAAGGGACACAACCAGCGCTTCTGAAGTCAAAGGAGGAAAAGACCTTTGTAATAAGATAGCTAGATGAGCTTTTAATATTTCCATACATTTTTATCATGTGATTTAACAAAAGCACGGGGCAATATTGTCTATATACACGTAGAACTAGGGATGTATGGATTTTGTAAAATCAATTCCATCTGCATTGTGCAGATTCTCAGGGGCCTTTTGATCCATTGTCTGCTCATTGAGATAATTGGATGTTTTCCAGTTTCCCAAATGTTTGCGAATTTGCATTTGCATGAATTCACACTTACCAAAATGCACAAATCCCCTACAAAATATGCAAATCCCTCACAAAATCCTCCCCAAATGTGCAAATCCCCCCAAATGTGCATTTTCATGCTTTAACCTAAGAAACAAATGCACACTTTCAGCCAGTGGTTGGGTTTTTTTAAAGTATTTTTCTATGACTAAGTTTGTGTAAAATTCCAGAAAGAAAAAGCTAGTCCACATATCCGTGGGATCCATGCAACTTGGGAAAAGCCAATCTGCTGCAGAATTTGCGGGATGGATACATTGAAATCTGAACTCATTTGATTCCATTGCAGATTTCTCCAACATTGCTATGCAGAACAAAGGAGGCTACCTTCACCAGATCAGTAGGTTGTCCATTTAGACCAGTATTATCTACTCTTCTTTTGAGGACCTCAGTCTGAGTTATTCCCCATCAGCCTCCTAAATGGTGCCATCTAGGTGGGTTGGGTCACAATGCTTAACATCCCCCAGACAGTGTGCTTGCTGTGGATGGAGGGAATTGTAGCCTGACATATCTGGCGAGGGAGGCTGCGCGGCATGATCTTTTTCACTGGAGATGCCAGGGAAGGAACGTACAATTTTCTCCATGTAAAACATGTGATTGACTACTGAATTATAGCCCTACCTCTCTAGGGTGACCAGATACAAAGAACCACAGGACTTCTCCACCTTTAATGCTCACGTAGAAGAGGCAATATGAGCAAATGCAGCTCTTCTTAGCCCTGCATGACAAACTGCAACTTCCCAAAGATCTTCTTCTTCTATACAAGGGTCAAAAGTATAGGAGTTCATGAAACCATCTCAGCGCTAGAGCTCCTCCTGGAATCTCCATATCTCTATGCACTTTTGCATAGGTCAATTCACTGAAATATAGGCACATTTTTTAAAAAAGTGCACAGCATTAAGGCTATAAAAAGCATTCTATTTATAATGGCAAAACGCGAAAGCATGAGGCAAGTTGAAAGCAGGCGGGTCTTCATAAACTACTGTGGTGTGCAATGCTCTATCATGACATGTTGTTGGGTACCCTCAGGGGAGGTTGTCCACTTCGGAGCTTTGAAGAGAGGAATTTGCTTTAAATATGAGTTCTGTGGACATTAAAAGCTCCTATAGTTTCTGCAAGACAGCTGTTCAAATTATTACAAAGTAGCAACCCAGTAGAGCCAAACTAATCAACATTGCCAGCGCTCTAGCATTTCAAAGCTGAGTGCATCCCTATTTACATCTTTTTATATGCTACTCTGCTGCCAGATCCCAGGAAAGGTGGCAGCGGCGGGGAGGGAAGGGGAGGCAGTGTAGGTGGGCGATGTCTGAGGAATCTGTCTGCAAATGGAAGTGGGTAGTTTGCTGACAACTGTCTCGGAAAATGACAGGAAGATTACATAGCAGATTTCAAGCACAAGGCATCATCTAAGCTAAAACAAAATGAAGCTTAAGTGAATGGAAGACCCAATTGTTTAGTAGTCAGAGTCAAGGATAAAAGAACAAGAAAAATGGAGAGGGTTGCAGCTGAATATCTTTTTCTCTTCCTTAGGAGCAGTAGATTGTCAAGGAGGATGAAAGACTCAGAAGGGAAATGCTGGATAGTGAGAGAGAGATTCAAAAAATGAGAAGCAGTTGAATGTGATATTTATAGAAATACAATATCCATTCCAGAGCATATCTGTAAAAGCACCAGGGCTTTTACACGGGACACAGGACACAGGACATGGACACAGGACACGGAATAATGGGCTCAAGTTACAGGAAGTTGGACATCAGGAAAAACTTCCTGACTGTTAAAGCAGTACGACAATGGAACCAATTACCTAGGGAGGTTGTGGGCTCTCCCACACTAGAGGCATTCAAGAGGCAGCTGGACAACTATCTGTCAGGGATGTTTTAAGATAGATTTCTGCATTGAGCAGGGGGTTGGACTCGATGGCCTTATAGGCCCCTTCCAACTCTACTATTCTATGATTCTATGATTCTATGGCCCTACCATTTGGCAGAGTGAAGCGGCTGCCTCAGGCAGCAGATGCTGGGAGGCAGGAGGTGGGGTGGCCAGTGCTAGCACCTGTTTTTTCTAGGCCCTTGGGCAATTCACTCTCCCTTGGTGGGTCTACCTTCTCATCATGATTATCACCAGCTGCCATTGTTCCTCCTCTTCTTTCTTACCATAGCTACCACTTATTTGCTTGACAGGCAGAGAACCAGTGAGCAAGTAAGCCATGACATCTACTGCACCTGCTTCTCATCACCACTGTTGTCTGAGACAGAACAAGAAGCAGGTGAACATGCAGGTTAGAAGATAAGAAGAGCCATGCTGGATCAGACCAAGGGTCCATCTAGTCCAGCACTCTCTTCACACAGTGGCCAACCAGCTATCGACCAGGGATCCACAAGCAGGACATGGTGCAACAGCACCCTCCCACCCATGTCCCCCAACAACTGGGTCATATAGGCTTACTGCCTCTGATACTGGAGGTAGCACATAGCTATTAGGATTGGTAGCCATTGATAGTCTTCTCCTTCAGGTATTTCTCTATATCATACATCTCACTATAGTGTGATGTACAGTGACCTGTGTGCTTTGCTCAGTCTGCTGTCCAGGGGCTGTTGAGGGACAACTTCAATGTCCAGCACTTCCTTCTGATGGTTCTTCATCTTTCTACTGGTCTTGGGCTGGACAGCCCTTCAAATATAAGTTCATTCTCTGTAAAAGTGGAGGGCCACCCTCCACTTCTCTTCAAATATGAACTTGATTTGGTTGACAACTTTTGAAATTAGAAGTCTCTGAGCAGTTCTCAGTGGTTAAGGAGGTCATACATGGGCGAGGCATTGGATCTGTGAATAGCCTTCTCCTCTAGGAATTTAGCCAACCCCCTTTTAAAGCTATCCAAACTGGTGGCTGTCACTACATCTTGTGGTAGTGAATTCCATAGTTTAACTAAACGCTGTGTGAAGATGTACTTCACCTTTAGCTGTCCTGAATCTCCCACCAATCAACTTCATGGGATGATCCTAGGTTCTAGTAGTATAGGAGAGAGAGAAAAATGTCTCCCAATCCAGTTTCTCCAAACCAATTTTTTACACCTCCTTTTTTCCAAGCTAAACAATTCCAACTGTTGTAACCTTCTCTCATAGGGGAGATGCTCCAGCACCGTGATTATTTTGGTTGCCCTTTTCTGCACTTTTTTCCAACTCTACGACATCTTTTTTTAGGTGTGGTAACTGGAACTGTACACAGTATTCTAAGAGTGGTCACACCATAGATTTGTATAATGGCAGTATGATACTGGCAGTTTTATTCTCAATTCCTTTTCTAATAATGCCTAACATGGAGTTTGCCTTCTATACCGCGGCCGCACACTGGGTTGACATTTTCATGGAGCTGTCCACCACAATCCCAAGATCTCTTTCTTGGTCGGTAACTGCCAGCTCAGCTCCCATCAGGTTATACTTGAAGTTGTTGGATTTTTTTTTGTCCCAATGTGCATCACTTTACACTTGCTTACATTGAACAGCATCTGCCATTTGGATGCCCACAATCCCAGCTTGGAGAGATCCTTTTTGTTTTAACCACCTCAAATAATTTGGGGTCATTGGCAAACTTGGCCACTTCACTGCTCACTCTTGATTCCAGATCATTTATGAACAAGTTGAAAAAAATTGGTCCCAATACAGATCACTGTGGGATCCCACTATTTGCAGTGGTGAAGAGGTGGAGGAACTCCAGAGGGCTCTTATCAGTGGGCCCCTGTTGAAGTGTGGGCCTTTGGTGCCCAGCCACACCTACCTTTGACACCAGCCCTGTGTGTGGGGGAGCCCTGCTTTCACCTCAGATGGCAACATGTTTTGCGCCAGTCCTGTAAAAGCATCTCAAAGGCTGTGACACTGGCTGAATTCGGACAACACGATAGTCAATGGTGGGGTAATAATCAACTTTACAGTTGTTCATCTAGGGGGTACCCCCCACACAACATGGTAATAAATAATCAACTGTGGTGTGGATTAGGATCAGCGCTGAGTTGACTATGGCAGCATTTGGACGACACGATAGTCAATACAACTGACGATTGTTCCCCATCCCCAGTTGCTTCAGCCACTGTGTTACTGCACCATTGTGTTACATCAACCAGTTAAATAGTTTTCAGACACTCCACTGTAATAGACCTAGAGAAGAACACATAAGAGAAATGAACTCATTCTGCCCAAAGCATTGTGCCCATTCAAATTAGATTCATCTTTTGCACAGCTCACTCTTAACAAATGACACAGATGCCATGAAATGCCGTGGTTGCTTCAGAACCTGATCCCAGCTGCTGACTGACTGCTTGAATTATCCATACATAGTCCAGTTTGTAGCTATAAATTCTTCTCACATGGAAGTTTAGCAAAGATACGCTGGGTGAGATAAGTTTGAACTGTAGAATCAATCTTGCTTCCTTGGGTTGGCTCCCCCAAAATCCATAGCGAGTATTTCTGCATGTAATATGTTTTCCTGTTTTTCCATTGCATCTTCTTAGGGGCAATTCTTAGGGGCAATTCCCCTGACAATGGTAGCTGAAAAAATGTGCCGCTGAGAACTTGAGAATCACCTGCATTTGTGGAGATCACAGAACAGTATCACCTGCATCTTACTGAAATTTTATATTTCAAATTATTTTTTAAGCTTCTGGCATGCAGCAGACCATATATCTAAATTAAAAATGAATTAATTATAATCTATAAAATTAAATTATCAATCAGCATTGACAGGGGGATGCTTTACAGAGTCTCTGAGATTTTTAACCATATTTTGCATGTGTATGAAGTGGAAACTCCCAATGTGGTCATGAGCATAATGTAATACAACACAATGTAACTTCATGCCACATTGCAATCCCTCATGGTCTGAAATGTGCAAAATCAAGCCCATGTAAGTAACTGCCCCGAACAGCATAAAATGGCCAATGGTGCAGCTACAACTGGACCTTGGGGGACAACATCTAGGCCCCACAGCCCAGGGTCCCCCTGAATGACTATCCAGAGAGTGGCAAGTGATCAGGTCAGTGGCAAACAGGTCCAGCATCAGGTCCAGGGCTGGGATGCACAGTTTGGGCAATATCCAACTGTGTCCTTCCTTTAGTGAAAATGATGTCACGCTAGAGGAAACCAGGTTCTGAACAATGCGCAAGAGAAGACTCCAACTAAAGTTGCATTTGTGCAACCGTTTTTGCATAACTCTTGTGCAATGTGTTCTGTAACCCATTGTGCAACCTATTGTGCATTCCCATTGTGCAACTGCTTGTACAACTGCTTGCAACCACTGTGCAATGTGTTGTGCAATTGTTTGCACAACAGCTTTGAACCATCTTACAACTGATTGTACATTCCACTTATATAACTGGTTACACAACTGCTTGCACAGCCAGTTGCACAAGTGTCATGGGCAACCCATTGTACAATGGAAAGATTCAGCAGAGCTCCATTAGTGCTATTTGAATTTGTGGAATATCACCACTGGATATTGCCCTTTTATAGTCAGGGGTGGGTGGGCACACACATGGTAACAGATACTTAAATATATTATCCTTTAAAAAAACAAAAACAATAATGTGGTACTTATTCCCAAGTTTCACAACAGGGCAGCAGAAGCAAGGTTCATCTTATTCCTGTAGACATGTTGGTATTATGATTCAATTGAATTTAAAGTGCAAAACTGCACATGCTCAGAGTATATCTTTCTTTTTTTTATAGGGGTTGTTAAAAGGGGTTTTGGTTTGGTTTTTGCTGAACCCTATCAGGAGTGCAAAAGTAGTAGTAAAGCATAGGATAGCAGTGGTGGGTGAGAGAAATGTTAGTTGTGTGTTTCACAACTGAAATAATGCACATGACCATCTAAAGCCCCTGCCCTACCCCAATACAGGTGTTTCTACATGAGGCTTTTAACCCACCACTTGACTGAGGCTTCTGCTGCCAGATTCTTTGAGGGATTAAGATCATCTCCTTTACACATATTTATTTTGGGGGGGGGGGTTCCTTTCTCTGCCTTTCAATACGTTCCATTACTCATTCACTAGGTGGCACTGTGGTATAGCAGAATTGTGCAAATGCACCAGGGTTTCATGCCACTATTCACAATAGTAGGGTTGGAAGAGGCCGATAAGGCCATCGAGTCCAACCCCCTGCTCAATGCCAGACTTTCCTTGTTAGAAACCCACTCACCCTGCTATAATGGTTACAAACTACATGAAAGGCCATGGAGGATGACAACATTGTGTAAAGTAGCCACAAACTACCATGAGTGAGGAACCACATGTGCACAAAAAATGCCACATGTAAAAAGATAGTGTTCAGATCATTTGGGGAATTAAGCCTTCCCCAAAGCCCACACTTGTTTGCACATTTTCATTTACCAAGAGGCATTTCCCTGTATGCTTCAATTACATCCTTAAAGGTACATCTTGTGCACTAGAGCAGGGGAATCTCCAGCAGAGCAAATCTGCAGAGGTCAGGTTAAATATTAAATCATTGGACGACTGGAATGTATTGCAATTTCCCCTTTGATAGTATTGACACAGGCTGTAGTTCTGCACTCTTAAATAGAAGGTGGTTGGTTCCTGCTTCCTGGCATTAGCAATTCTGAAAGGCAGATCTCATCTGCACCTCTATCTTTCAGACTCTTGAAATCAAAATGCACATTAGCTGAACAGCACAGACTGTCACCAGTGTCAGGCTTTCCAACAAATATGCCCTGAAGCCAACATTCAACAGAGGATTCTTGGTTCAGTGTGGTGCAAGGAACAACAGCCTCAGCCCACAGCGCCTAAAAATGGCTGATCGTCCATATTTTCCTGCTGACATTTCATATTCTCTGCCACTGTGGGTGACTGGATTTCTAGGGCTGTTTATCAAGTTGCACATCCTCCCCCGCCATAGAGCTGCTAGCTGTGTCCTCCACACAGCTGCTGTCAAATCTGTTCAGTTGTGTGTGTGTTTTTCTTTTCTTTTTTGCTCAAGAAGACAGTTCTTGCTGGTAAACAGAATACTGAGAAAAATATTACACTTTTTTAAAAATAGAAGTATGTTGGCAAATTTAAGAGAGAGAAAACAACCCCACCAATAAGAGCTATTTCACACATTACACTACAACAAACGTTGGTGTTCAATCAGCTAATCCCAGCTGTCTAAGAGGTGTTCCTCACTGATGTGCATCTTTGCAAACTCTTAATTTTCCAAATGAGATTTCTTACACATAGTGGGCAGCATCCAACCCTTGCTCCCTGGGAGTCACCACTAGTGCAACACTTGTTTCCAGACCTGGGCAGGTCAACAGAGCTTCTCTGACCTGAGCCAATCTGGAAATAAATGTTTCTATTCATTTCTGGGACTACTGTCAGAAGCACTCATTCCTGTTGCACAAGCAATGCCCCTCTAGCGCAACAAAAAGAGCAGGAGCGCAGCGGGATACTGCCCGATGACATGTAATATTCTCACACATTTTCAATCATGAAAAGCAGTTTCAGAAGCATGTGATCAGAAGTGAAAGAGTTGTGGGGTGGGGGGAGTTCCTTGACCCCTTCCTCAACCCTCATTTTCCTGCTTAACAACCCCCCCATCTCTTCGTTTACAGGAAAAGCAGCTGGGATTGATTTTGAATAAGAAGCACCCACTGGAGAAAGCTTTAAGCAGCAGCTTCTCACTGATCTTCTCACAATCACAGCCCACTGAGGCTGCTTTTCATTAAGAAATCAGGAGACTGTTACATGTGAGTAGGGTGACCATATTTTGGAAACCAAAAAGGAGGACATCATGGCCAGCCCCCAAAGTGGTGTGCCCACCAACATGTCCACCCCTCCAGGGGGGTATGTCCAGCCCCAAGGGGGTGTGCCCACCCGAACATAGCCTTGGTCACATGTCTGATTTTACAGTGCACAATTCAGACAAACCTGTTCTACACAACAGCTTAATGTTAAAATCACTGAAATAAAGAACACATGAGACATTCAATGCATCTGAAATTAACTTTACTCACTCCTACTTTTGTAGCTTTTGCTGAAGCTTTTGCTATACCCTGTGTGATACAGTCTCCCTTTCCCTCAAATATATTTTCTGACTGCAAATCCTTCAGTGGATGACCATAGTCTCACCTTTCCTAACATTTAACACTTTTTCCCCATCACCTTTCTCGTATCCATACTCACAGATTCAGCATACTGCTACCACTGAACAAATGAAACAGTTGACAAGTGCAGAAAAATCTAGTACATTAACCTAGCATTAATGCAACCTAGCATTAAAAAGAGAATAAAATACTATTACCCTGAAAACATTAGCCATGGAACAAAATGGACTAAAGGCTTGTTGCAGTCACTTCTCACTAGTACCTCTTAGCTTGTTTCAACTTCTGGTTTATCAATGAGAAACAAATCTAAAAATTTATCATACCTCTGGTTCATTAGCCATGTAGCTGTTCATTAGCTGTTTTTATGTTTTATGTTATGTTTTATGGTTTTAAATTTTGTATATTGACTTTTTAATGTTCAACCATTTAATTTTTGTAAACCGCCCAGAGAGCTTTGGCTATGGGCAGTATATAAATGTAATAAATCATCAGCATCATTATCATCAGCATCAAGACCATGGTCAGTTGCAATACAAAGAAAGGGCAAAATGGATGCCCATTATCACCATGCTAGACAAGGATCTTTCCCTCATTTTATTCAGGTATCTCCTGTATTATCCAAGTATCTCAGTGTGCAGAGAACAGAAATCCCAATCAGGGACCCAAAGTAAACTGCCCAAAGAAACCTCAGAAATAAGTCTCATTGATTTCAATAAAGCTTTCTCTGGGATAAATGAATATAGGATTGCAGCCTCTTCACATCTGCTCACCTTAGCCTAGCAAATGCAAGCCCCTTAGTCTAGCAAATGCAAGGTCAACTATGCACTCACCAGAACCTGGTCTCGTAGATCATGCAATCAGCAGATACTCTCCAAAAAGATGCTTTCAGAGCCTAGGAAATCCAGACACACTCAAACAAATCATGCCAAGCCACGCTATGCACTCATATTATTTTGCTGGGAGAGAACAATTCTGGGACAAGACAATACTTTGCAACCAACCAGATATAACAGTCATAAATAAAAAAAGAAAAGCACACCTACCTCATTGACATATCAATACCTAGTGATAAAAATGTTGCGGAAAAGGAAGAGGAAAAGAGAGGGAAATATACACCCCTGGCTATGGAAGTTAAAGAACTATGGCAACAGGAAAAAGTTACAATTATTCCGTTAGTCACATCAGTTACATCAATTTTTTTTTTACAAAAATACAGAAAACCTTCAGAAACTAGGCCTACCAAAATATATCCACACCAACATCCAGAAAACAGTCATACTTAAAACATGTTCAATAGTCAGGAAATTTCTGAATCAGTAAAAGACAGAATGTCTTCGCAAAGCCTGTCATGTTCATCTAGAAAAACGACCACAAGCAAGAAAAGAGAGATAATATAATAATAACCTTGTTAATTTTTTTAAAGTTTTTTTTGAAGCATGAAAAATTATCAGCAATTGTTACAAAATATACATCATGCCAGTTATATCAAACAAATTGGAGAGGAAGGTGAATTACTATCTTCTAGCACCAGCTAGAGACCCATTTCTTATTTTGAGGTACGGAGCAAGTAGGTACATAAATAGCTCAAGCAAGCGAGCCAAACCACATACCACAAAGGATGGCTAAAAACAACTATCTATGTTGGGAAAGAATTTCCTTCATGACTCAAAATTCCTGATGATCCAGCAAAGGTTTTAGGAAATCTTGCTCGTATTGGCATAAGTCGAGATATTTTGCTGGTCAGAATTTTCATCAGTAGAACTCCAATGGAAATACCTTCTTGGGAGACTTGTCAGTGAGATACTATGGCAAAGCTAGAGTGACCAGATACAGTGCAATCCTATACATGTCTACTCAGAAACAACTGCATTGAGCTCAATTGGGCATACTTCAATTGGCTAACAAACTTTGGAAAAAATTCTATGTGTGTTTAGACAGAAAAAAGTCCTACAACTTCCAGAATTTCCCAGCCAGACAAGGGAGTTCCCCCCAAAAGATCTGACACATAAGGAAATGCTCCAATGCCTAGATAAAACAATTGTTCTGATGAAGAATATTCTTTCTTTGATTTTAGGTAGTGCACACAGTTGTTGCAACAGTGTGCCTTCTTAAAAGATGCATTCCCTCTACCATGAGGAAGGTGGAAGAGTATTCCATTAAAATGGTTCCTGCCATCCATGGGTTTTGTAAGTAGCAGTATTTTTTCAAAAAAGAAAAAGTTCACAGCCGATACAGTCTAATGCCTGTGAAACTGAGCAGCAAACCAGAATGCCCCTAGATTAGCTCTCACAACTTGTATGAACTCATAGCATGGCCTTAGGCAAACCACTATTTTTTCAGCCTCCACCCTGCAATACTGGCCTGCCATACAAGGTTGTTGTAATGATTATATTCTAATAATGTCGTGCATATGATGTGCTATGAACATCCTAAAGTTCTGTCTAAATGCTAAGTTTTTTATTTAAAAAATCAGCTGCCTGCTTAAGCCAAGGCACCTTGGCTTAAGTTTTTGATAGATTTAAAACGTTTTAGATCTATTAAACGCCTAAACATTGCATCCCTACTTTTTTTAAAAAAAAAAATCAACCAATATAGATTTCATGACAATGACAAAGAGCAGTTTGATTTAAACTCCTGGTAAGCATATAAAAACACAACCCACAGTCCAGTACTTCATGTATGCTCAGATGCTTACATGAAGCAACTATGCACATAGGTTCATTTTTCATTTCAATGAAGGGATCCAATTGGGGTGTTCAGAGGAAGGTGTATGTGGATCTAGTCCCTCCTTTGAAATGAATCAGTATGTTCTTGTAGGTAAGAATATTCCATGCCTATACTGGAGCATTTGGATCCATAAGCAAGCTTGAGACTCAGGCCTCCTCTATTCCTTCTCATGAAATTAATTTACCTTTAATAATAAAAACTGTGCATTTTTTTTTCTTGTTGCCTCTATTTTGAACACAAAAGGAAGAAGCTTTGATACAAGCAGCACAAATCTATGCATATTTATTCAGAAGGAAGTTACATCACAGGAAGGACAGGGCTCCTGTATCTTTAACAGTGGTGAAGAAAAGGGAATTTCAGCAGGTGTCATTTGCATGCAACTAAACAAACAGGAGGCAGTGGTTGACAATATTATACAAGAACACAGGTGAATACACTCAACCACCTGAATAAACAATAGGACCAACAATACTATGTTTAACAATATTTATATTTGTGTATTAGTGCAGTTTATACCCACTTCAAATATTTCAAATCCAGGGACATTGCCATGGCCTTGTATGTGGGGACAAAGCCTCCACCTGAAACCATTTGAAAGTACAGCGTTCATTTCCAAACTCGTGGTCGCAGCTGGATTAAGCAATTTCTGAAGAAGCACAAAGAAACAGATGTATGATACCGGATTTCTGTTAAATAGTTTGCTGATAGAACTTGGAAAGAATTATACACAAATGGAAGAAAACATTACAGATTCATTGTAATATTATTGAAAAAACATTTGTGTACTGTATTTGTGACTAGTATACTATGGTGTTTTAATTGTGGAGTTTGTTAATTTTGTGTGGCATTCTGAAGCATGAATTGTGAAAAAAGTTTGATTAATAATATAATGTGCTTGAAATATTTGAAGTGGGTATAAACTGCACTAATACACAAATATAAATATTGTTAAATGTAGTATTGCTGGTCCTATTGTTTATTCAGGTGGTTGAGTGTATTCACCTGTGTTATTTGCATGCATGCAGTACCTGGAGAAATACCCTCTTCATCACACCACTGAAAAGCTGCAGGAGCCCTGCTCTCTTTTGCATCTGGTCACACTAGCTAAAGAGGGCAGGGCCCTTGCAGTAACACACTGGTAATGCTTATACCTAACAATCATCAAAACTCTTCCCTATGGCATCTGACCAAACAAGCACTTTGTGAGGCCCCGTGTTGGGGGTGCACCAGGGAGGGTGCTGGGAGCATGTGAGAGAGGGAGGGGGCTTCTCTGGACCTCCAGAAAAGCACCCCCCCGCCCCTGCATCGCGGGGCTTAGAAAGGCCTCAGAAAGGGCCTGTTTGGGCGGATGTGAGGGAAGCCTTTTTCTCTTCCTCTGGGGGGGGCATGAGGGGGGTGTGAGGGGGGGCAGGGGCATGCAAGGGGGGGCGGGAGGTACAAGGGAAGGCCTCCGGAAAACTCCCACCCACGCATCGCAGGGCCTGTTGGGCAGATGCCACCGGTAGCCCCTTGCCTTGCCTTGTCTCATGCTGCTGCTGCCTGCCGGATTGGCCGGGGGAGGAGCTGGAAGTCGCATTTTGGATGCGCCAAAATGTAATTTCCTGCCGTTCCCCCAGGCTGATCAGGGGCTTCTCCTTGGGCTTCTCCTTGGCCAGCGCGTTTGTGCTGGCCAAGTAAAAGCCCGGGATGGCCCCTGGGAGGGTGGCAATTCCCGGACTTTAGCTGAAATATGGCGATTTCCACCCGGATGCCATTTTGGCGCCGTTTCCTGACATGTCCGGAGGAAACCGGACGTATGGTCAGCCAACATGAGAGTGAACCTAGGTTGGGACTCCATGTAATGAGCTATGTAGGATTGCTGCTGAACACTACAGATCTGTGACAATTTTTTCTCCTCACTTTATAACCTTTAGAACGTATCCTGTATTGTGACATCATGCCATGAGGACTTTGGCTATTTCCAGCAGCAGCAGCAGCAGCAGCAGCCGCCGCAGCCGCTGCCCCTTAATGGAAAGCAGCCCATGCATGACATCAGCGCCACCAACCTCCACTGAGCCCATGTGATGGCACCATGACAGTGGCCAAGCCATGAGAAGGGGCAGAATAGTATACTTTGTGATAAAATAGAATGGATACCCTACAAAGTTCAAATGAAGTTTGGGACGTATTTCCCACTTTGTGAAATTCAAAACCATGATCAATTTTGTAACTAACTGGAGTGGTTTTAAATTAGGCAATAGTTCCAGTTCTATGAGAATGAGGAGTATTTTCTTATACCAGTGTAAAGTGCACTAACCAGGCATTAATGAAACATGTAGCATTGGGGGGTTGGACCCAGACAGACTGTTCTGCAATTGGAAGGGTTCATGGAAAGGATTCAGATCCAGCAGAGACTCCTACTGGACTAAGGGGGAGAGGCAATTTCCATCCATTTCCCCTTCTCCTTGCAGCACCGGAGGGTCCCTAGCTCTACCAAGCAGATTGTAGGGAGGAATAGGGGGATACAGGGAAGGGGAATTGATGAAAATTCCCCCTTCTGCCCATGGGAATATCCTGTTAATGGAGTTCTGCTCTGCACAAGTCCGAATCCAACCCACTGTAATGTAACGTGATGTAATGTAACACATTTGTATAATTTAATAGTGCAATATATGAAAATGGCTAGAATCAATTTGTAATTCAGTCCATGTTAAATTTCAAAACACTCTGATCTGACACTAATTGGCTACACAGTGTTCCTCACAAAGACATAATGCAGAGCCTGATAATTGTGCAACTCTGCAGTTATACACCTTCTTGCAACCACAGTATACCCACAGCTTCTGGTTGAGAACAGGTCAAAACAGTTCATAACGGGTATTATTAGTGACCATTCCCAAACCACAAGCAAAGGAGGTGTGAGTGGCATAATAAGGGCCTGTTTGCATGCCACAACAAGCCGCCATGGTTGAATTCACCCGTGAGGTTCTGTGACACATGCTAGCCGCCATTTTGCATATGCAAACTGTGGTAGGGGCACACTGCATCTTGTTGTGTCATGAGAAACTGGAGAAGGTGGGTTGTTAGCATAGTTATGGGTCATGGGTTGTGGGTGGTTTGCTAACGGTGCCAACAACCCACCCTCTCTGGGTTTGCATGCCATGCCATAGCATGTCTCTACCACAGCTTACATATGCACAGAGCCCCTGCAGATGAACTAACCCATGGTGTGATGTGAAACAGGTTTTTCTGTCTGTCCCTAACAATAAAACATTATCAGACTAACAGCACCTGAGATATTGCATTATTTTTAACCAACACTTGTTACAAAACCGGCTGCCATTTGGAATTTTGAAAATATTTGGAATGCCTCCCTAATTGAATAGTAGAATATCCTACATTTGGAGTTTGGAAGTCTGTAGTTTGAATCTCAACTCTGCCATGAACTCACTAGGTAGCGTTGGGCAAGCCAGTTACTCTCAGCCTCAGTCTTTCTGTTTGCAATATAGGGGAAATAATACTGACTTACCTAGCAGGATTGTTGTAAGAATTACAACTAGATAAAGTGTTTGGAACACTTGAAAGTAGTATACAAATGTATCATCATCATAATCTCTTGTGTGCTGTTGTCATTAGCATTTAACTAATAACTAATATCCTTAAGTTGATTGGATACTTGCTTTGTAACCTATTGTGGATTCCTCATTCCATGGAACAGAATCAAAGCAGGTTCGCGAATACAAATAAGATATTTGTGGAACAAAATAATGGAGGTCTCCCTTTAACAGTTGTGACCTGATGCTGGCAGTACTCACTCATAGAACCCTTCCTTTATGAAGCTTCAGACATGATTGGCTTGCATACTCCTTGCTCCCACAGTCTTGTGCCCTCATCTAATCTCTGGATACCACTAGATATCCTCATCTGTAATCAGTGCACTTCTATTGACACACAATAAGAGAAAATGAAGTATTACATTCAGGTTCCTTCACTGATTAAAGATCAAACTTTATATTTTCTGAGGTCAAGAACATAGTTGTGCTATTTCAAATGCTTCATTGGCGTTCACTTTCTGTGTTCATTTCTCCCCAAAGAGGCATCCAACACCAGGAATTGTTTATTTGATACTGTGATACATGATGACAACTCAGACATTTTCCAGTACAGAAAGGAATGATTGTACTTGACCATTCTGACTTTGTGGTCGTGATTTAGAAAGAATTTGGGAAACTCATGTCACTCTTGATATCTGGACAGAACGTTCTCTTTCTCTATTCCAAGACTGATGGGTGCAACTTAATCCTCAGATCAGTTGCAGGCACTATACTAGAGTGACCATATACAAAAGAAGGCAGAGCCCCTGCAACTTTAACTGTTGTGATGAAGAAGGAATTTCACCAGGAACTAATTGCATACAAATGACACTGGATGAAATCCCCTTTTCTCTACAACTGTTAAAGTTATATGAACCCTGACCTGGATTTTATCTGGTCAGCCTAATTTATACACAACTTGTTTATGGTACAATGAAAAACTCACCAGACCAAAAAGTAGATGAATCTGCATTGCCAAATATTATCTTGTGCTTTCTCTGGATATGTCTAAGTTAGTTAATTTCAGCATGAGTTGTCCCTGAAAATATTACAAACAGCCTGTTCGGAGCTGGTCCAAGACAGTTTTCTCCCTGAAGCCAAAGACCAGGTGGCATCCTCCCCCATTCCATATACGAAACCAACTATACTAGTGACAGGGCAGAATCCTTCACTATACCTGATGGCAGCTTAAGGGCTGCAGGATAAGCCATGTGCCACACACAGTTCTGTCTTCCAGTACTTCATTGCCATTCCCCACCCACCAGCATCTGCTGCCCAGGGCAGCCCCCTCACTCTGTTTAATGGTAGGGCCGGCCCCAGCTCAGTTCATTCTTCATTCGGTACTTTGTACAGAATTGCAGCACATAAACCATACTGAGTACAACAAATGCAATTCATAACATGTGAAGAAGACATAGGGACCAGATTGCCTGCCACATAGGGAAACAGGCAGGGATTGTCCTACTCACAATTAACCACTCATTTTACAGGCCTACAGTTTCTTCTCATTATTACATCTACCCCACTCCTGTAATGCAGAACCACAGGCCAAACAGACACTCACATACAATGCATTCTGTGTCCAATGCATTCTGTGTTATACATTAGCACAGTGCCTTCTCAACATCATTTGTGCTTATCTTGACACTGAAATAGAAGCTTCCACTCTTAATGTTCAGAACTAGTCTAATAGTACAGGGAGAATGTGCACATATTTCAGAAAAAGAAGATTGGAATGCACAGGTAACAGGTACAAGACCATCTCATCAGTTCTTCCCAAGTTCAGTGCCAGGTCAGCTTATGTCATATCATTTATCAAGGAAGCTTGATCCCTTCTTCTAAAATTTACTTCTGCAAATGTATGTTGCATTCTGTTGATGTTTACTTGGGCTAACATTTCATATTGTCTTTCATACTGCTGCTTCTATTCCACTATCAGAGCTTCTTCCCCCCCCCCCCATCCCTTTGCTTTAAAAGCGAGGACTGAACCCAAATGGGGAGATTTTTCATAAAAACAAAAGTTGCTTTTGAAATGTGCTTCTCATTTTGATCATAATTAACAATAAAGTTAAACACCTTAAACACATTTATTTGGGCATAAGCTTTCCTGAACACTGTCCACTCCATCAGTTGTTTACTTTATTTATTTATTTATTTATTTACTTACAATGTCTTCACCACCACTCTTCAAGTGTACTCGAGTGAATGGCTTACGTGAAACCAGTATAGTCAATAAAAGCAACAATAATAATCAGTAAGGCATAAAAGCAGAGGTGTGAATCACAATAAAAAGCAGCATAACACTTAAAATCTTTTAGAAGTTTTTCAAACTCCAGCATCAGATAAATACAGCATTAAAGGTCTAAATAAATAAATGCATAAATAACAGCTGCACATGTATTGCTTATAGAAGAGATATAATCACGTAGAAGAAATAATGCTATCAGTAATTGTCCTATGCCTCAAGTGAAGTTTAGTCATCTTTAGATCTAGTTGTGATTCATGCTGGGTTTTTATAAGGCCAAGCCAGACTTAATTTTGTGCTTGTATATGTGTGTTTACCAAAATATCTGGCTATTTTTCAATGCCCTCTGCAGTGGACGGAACTGATGTGGATTCACGTAAAACTTTGCCCTCCAGTCTCCTCATGGTAGCCCAAAATAGCCTCCGTGAGTTTTGAAAGAAAGGTGGAATGGTTCTGCCCACATCTCAGTCCAAAATTCTTCTGGGTTCAGGTATGTACACTAAATCAGCTGTTCCCAACCTGGTGCCCTTCAGATGTGTTGGACTACGTGTCTCATCATCTGTAGCAACTGAGGCCAATGGCCATGGTGGCTGGGGGTGATGGCACATGTAGTCCAATACATTTGGAGGGCACCAGGTTGGGAAGGCTGCACTAAATCCATCCACTCCAACTCTACTCCCCCCCATTCAGCATTTACACCCATGGGGGGGGGGGGAACTAAGACATTTAATTCACATTCTGAGAATGGAAATCCATCAGTCTTAGATGGCTCTTTCAGAAGGAATTATATTGAATCTGGATGTGCAACTCTTCACGGACTGTAGTTACATTGACACAGAACAGCAGACATTCCAACTGAAAGTAAGAAACAGTTCAAATAAATGTGGGTCTGCACTGATGCCCCAAACCGGACTGCACAGCCAATGATTTAGACCCTACTTCTATCCAAGAGCCCTAGTTTGCAGCACTTGCTTCATCTGCTTAACACACCAAAAGACGATACCCCAAATTTGATAGCAACATTGTAACCCCCCCCCACACACACACACACATAAGCTTCCTTCTAGTCTCACCCTTTCAAAAGTTCTTTGATATGTTAGAAATTGAGTGTGTGCTGGGGAGGGGTGGATAGCACTCAAATAGATGCATGTGCATTAGGCAAATGTCTCAGAAGAATCATCCCATGGTTTTGTTTCCCACAGTTGTTATTCCAAGGATGGAAACAGCAGAAAATAGATGGTGGTGAAATATTTAGTTAGTTATTTAAAACATTTCTTGGGTGCCTTTCAGGGCAGAAGCTCTAGCAAGGCAGCTTATAACAATAACATACATAAAAATATTAGCTTTGCTTTTGAATGGATTGCATTCCTGGTTAGAATTCTTTGAAGGAACCAGGGTATACTTTATAACAGTATTGATGTGCTCTGACAGCTCTTGGGGCCCATGACACATTCCATATACCCTTTTCAAACGGCTTTCCACATATTATATCCTGCTTGGTATAGATCTGGCCCTGGTGTCATGTGATGGTCATTTAAACCACAGAGCACAATGGGAAATATAGTAGAAGGCAAGGTTTAAAAACGTTCAGGGGGAAACAATATGATTTTTTGAGATTATTGCCTTGACAGTTGGACAAAGAATGGTAACCCATCAAAGAGTGGAAATTCCAACACAAGTACAAACATCGTGAAAATCCAGTTCATCATCCAGTGTTAATGAAAATTTTGAAATTATGGCTTTGGATTCAAATTTATACCATTAGTGTATAAAAAATTAAGGGAATTTACTAAATGCAGCAGAAGTATATTTTTAAATCACTGTTTCCCTTCTCTAATTAATGCACTGAATTTAATATGAATTTAACCTTCCAGAGGCTTGCTCAAGGTTTATTACATTTTCTATATAAAATGAAGCTGCATTAATTTTAGGAGTTCATTACAATTCTAAGGATAAGTAATGCTTGAGTGCAGTCAACTGTAATAAGCTAGAATGCAATAAAAATATTAGGCTAACCATCTCCATAAAGCATTGTCCGTTTTAATAATACAGAGAATAAGCAGCCTTTTAACACAAAGAGAAGGATCATTTAGAAAAGTCATCCTCTAATCCTGCCTTCCACAACCTTGATGGCCTCCAGATGGGTTGAATTACAATCCCACCATCCACAGCCTGCATATTGTGGATGATGGGAATGGGGGAAAGCTGCTCTAATCATTTCATTTCATTTATTACATTTCTTTACTGCTCCAAAGCTAAAGCTCTCTAGGGAGTTAACAAAATTAAAAACCATTAAACACATTATTCAAAGTATTCAAAGAATGGGACAGATGTTTTGTGAATTCTGAACCTACTGAATGCCATTTGGATTTTTAAAATAATAATAATAATAATAATAATAATAATAATAATAATAATGTTTTTTGAAATGTGTTGCCTAAGAAAATGTGCAATACGCCACATCAATATATCACCAATATAAAAGTGGCATAGTTTAAGTATTCCAAAAAGAAATAAAAGGATACTTCCACACAGTCAGAACTGCCCCTGGACTGCCCAAGCATGGGGCTTGCCATATTTAGATTCAGGAACTATGTTGCAACTGTGTTCTAGTATCAGAGGCAGTAAGCCTATGTATATCAGATGATGGGGAACATTGGTGGGAGGGTGCTGTTGCACTCATGTCCTGCTTGTGGGTTTCCCAGGGGCAGCTGGTTGACCACTGAGTGAACAGAGTGCTGGTCTAGATAAACCCTTAGTCTGGTCCAGCATGGCTCTTCTTATGTTCTTATGTTTTGCTTGGATGATGGGAGGACATGTTGCTTGGAGTAATTTGCCACATCCATCATGCCTATACACTGCAACATCTGTGTATCAGCCAAACACCATCTTTCACTGTGTTTGTGTGAGATATCTATTTGCAAGATATGTTTAGTTCGATTGACTCTGAATTTGGCAACGATGTCCATGGTAAGGACAACAAGGCTGTCTCTGTCTCCACGCCCCCCTCTACAAGATTTTGGTTTGACGCCTGGTTCCCCGATTATGCGCATCTTCTCGCAATCGCTTTTACGCCTAATCCCTATACATGGGAGGCGTTGAAGCGCATTACGGGCTGTATGAAAGGCATTTTAAAGTTTTTTACATGGTGAGAATCGCATGCAAATATTGCTGAAAGTAATGCGCTTTGTCCCAGAGAAACTCCCCAAACTGGTTCCCTCCCTTTATTCTCCCCGCCCACCAGAATCTCCCGCCTTTGGTTTCCTAGGTTACCTGAAAGGAATATGCTGATTAACATGTTCGGCTACCTGTCTTTCCCCCTCCTTTGCCCAATTGCCATGACCTCCTCAGGAGTAAATGGAAATGTGTCTCGCACACACACACACCAAAACAGACAGGGGGATGCTGCTTCGTTCCTTCCCCCTCCACTTCCCAGCGAGCTCAACAATTGTAAAACATACACACACACACACCTCAGCTCAGGAACCCAGCAAGAAGCGAGGGGAAGTTATGTCTGCTGATGGCTAATTATACGCACATCCTTCCTACCCCCTTTAGGACTCATAAAACCACCTCCATCTGGCCCCGTGTCTCCATGTTAAAAATATTTCATCAGGGTACTTCAAAGAAACTTTATTTTTGGTTCACGTTGGGTCACCTCTTCTTGGAGCTTCCATCCAGAGAGACGTAGTACAAGGAGGAAGTTGCCAGGAGGAGAGAGGAAAGGAAACTAAACCAAAAAGTGGGAGGTTTTCTCAGCGAAGGGGCAGTTCTATGCATGACATTATGTCCACAGTCCAACCCCTGATCGTTAATGCACCTCCTCAGAAATTTGTTTACACGGACATAAGGCGCTCTTACTCCCGCCGTAAATTAACATTCGCTAATTAACGCGCATTCGGAAATGTGAATAATTGGAGAGAAAACGCGCCTGAGCCCCTGATTTGCGCTCCACTCTTGTAGAGGTAAATTTCCTACTGTGCCTTGAAAGAGCTTTAAATCGCTCTTGTAGAGGCACCCTATGCCAATTCAGTCAAGATAATGTAACATTTGACAGCGGAGTGAGTGGGCCTGCCATCATCCCTGGTTCCTCCTCAACAAAAGCCCAGTGGGCACCCCAAAGTCAGATTACCAGGGCCAGAGGGCTGGGTGGTGGTGGGAATAGGTAAGGACAGCCAGCAGAGACAGGCAATAGTGGAGACAGACGCTAGTGCATAAAGAAGCATTAATACATCACCCAGGACTCCCTCAGCCTGGTGCTGAGGAAAGAAACACTTCGTCTTCATGATCCCCAATGCACCTGGTCTCCACCTCCAACTAATGTTACATCAGGGCCCAGAGGCATTCAGAGTAATAAAGATGGTGCTAACTGCAGCCAACTTGCCCAGATTTCCTCCTCAGGGCTGGGACTTGGTTAATTTACATCTGTACATACATAGGAAAGGAAGGAACGCTGGTGTCAGCCAAAGTGGGTCCTCTAGGGCTTGTGGTCCCTGGCCGTTGCCTCACCATGCTGTGCGCTGACACCAGGTCTGATAATAGGGAGTAGTACACCATACACATGGCTGCTAGTACAACAGGAGATGACCCTCAGATCATCTTCACGATCATCTTCACGATCATCTTCTCCATGAGCCCCTGGCAAAGGAGGAGGGTCTTTTCTGCTGTGGCACCCCAGCTGTGAAATGAGCTCCCTAGAGAGATTCACCTGGCACCTACATTATACATTTTTCAAGGCCAGGTGAAGTCCTTTTTATTTTCCCAGTATTTTAACTTTTTGCCATCCTAGTCTTTTAACTTTGCTGTTTTAAACCTGTATTTTAAATCTGTATTTTAAATCTCTGCATTGCTGCTCAGTTTTATTGTGGTTGCACATTTATATTGTGTTTTTTATATTGTGGTTTACATTTCATACTTTAAATTGTACTTTATGTTTTTAATTTTTGTGAACAGCTTCAGCTATTCAGTGGTATAGAAATGCAATCAATCAATCAATCAATCAATCAAGATGTGCCCAATTTCCCAGAGTCAATGGTGCCGCAGTGGAGGCTGGTGGTTTCCATTTCAGTGGGGGCTGTGAATCCATTCTGGGATTCAGTTACAATCAGCCAGAACTCTATAGGAGCTATCCAAGGTGTTGAACCCTATCCCCAAAATAGGTATTTTTCCTTGAAATAAAAAGTATTTTCAAAAAACAATTTCACTTTGGAATATATACTACCCAAGAGACAGGGGATATTAACAGTTTCATTTGCACCTCTGTCACAAGAATATCTCTACTGAAATGCCAAAACTCTCTTAACAGAGGTCAACCACGCGTCAAAAAGCCTGATGAAAAACTGAAAAGCCAGATAAGATTAATTCAGGAACCTTATCTATTTCTGGTCTTAGCATAGGGAATGGTGGGGGGACATTAGTAATTCACAATTATTCAAGATGTCAGTTCTTCCCTGGAGTTGGACCATCCATATCCACCCACCCCAATTCTGCAAGCCTATAACAGATTTCTCTGTATTACCTCATCATCATCTTGTGATTAGTGATTAAAGGTGCCATGAAAGTACTAGTTAGATGAATCTAAGACCCATTCTGGATGTGGGCACCTCTTGCAATGGATACCATTGATATTTTTAATATCGATGAAGCAGCTGCATCATTTTTAAGAAACACAATGCACACTCTTCCCCTGCACCTGTGTCTTCTCTTCTTGAATTAGAATAATCCCTGCAGGCTATGTGGAGCCTGATTTTCTCATGTCACTGCTCCTCTTCTACACTAAGTGCCACAACCCCATTGGGGGGGGGGGCTTCTCTGTGTGTGTGTGTGTGTGTGTGTGTGTGTTTAAATTAAAATATTGATCAGTCTTTTCACAAAATATATCACCCTAGCATTGCTTGGGAGATGTTTCACTTTCTAAAAATGTTTTTTTTCTAGTACGTGTTTTATGAACCAGGAAAACTGGTTTATTAACTGCTCTTAACAGTTCTGATTTAAGCTTTAAGCCAGTGGTTAAACTTGTCAAATTGAGAACAACTTTTAAATTGTTTTTCCCCTTCCATCCTTTAGAGGGATGGATGCTGAGGAAGTACACATCTGTATGTTTCTTAGGTAAGCATCCTCTTGTTTGTTCTGTGGACCTAGGGGGCATTCATGTGAGCTTCTTTAAATTCAAGCACTAATTCCTACCCATTAGCAGTAAAGTAATGACTATGCTGCATTCTACACTGATCACCAAAACCATGAATCATTCTGTGACTAAAATAGCTTATTGGAACAGCCTCTGGCAGGGGAAGACAACCTGGTGGCCTCCAGATGTTTTGGGCCACAACTCCCATAAGCCCAAGCTAGCATGGTAAATGGCCAGGGACTCTGGGAGTTGTAGTCTAAAACACCTGGAGTGCACCAGATTGCCGACCTCTTCTGTACACAAAATAGAATTGTGATTTTATGTCTTCTTTACTCTGTGGATTTGACCAATGCCTTCAACACAGCTGGGTTAAAAAAAAAACATACATATCCTTGTAATATAAATTAGAAAAGACTGTAGTTTGTTTAAAAATGTGTTTGTGTAACAAAGTGGTCAATGCAATCTCAAAAATTACATACAACAACTTAATTGCATGCAATACAAAAACATATGAGGAATGTCATTCATCCATAGGTTGACAATCTTGATCTTTCCAGAATGATTGATGCTGAGGAGGTGAGTGTGTATATCTTCTCTATTTCAATTCACAAAAATAATAAAAGATTGTCAGGTAAAATAAAAACAGACCTTTTTAGCCAATTCCTTCATCAAACAAATTCTGTGTGAGTTTTTCCATCCCAAGTAGATTTTATTTTTAAAAAGTGAGATCACAAAATCTGTAGTTTGTGGACAAAGAAATGTTAATGCAAAACTCTAAATCTGATTATTTTTATAGCTGCTAAGCTTTATATTCTTCCAAAAAAAAAAATCAGATGTGTGTAACATGAACTTCCAGATCGAACAATATATTCGGATAGAAACCTAAATAAGGAGAAACTGCTCAACTGTAGCTTGGTCCAGTCTCTTAGCCATATTTAAGATAATCTTTCCCCAACCTGGTGTCCTCCAAATGTGTTGGACTACAATTCCCATCATGCTTCAGCCAGCCATCTCAAGCTCAGAGATCTCTCCCTCCAGCCATCTCTTCAGCTTTCACACTTCTCCTTTCCTTGTTCACCACTATGGTTAATATCACATAGGGTGATCATATGAAAAGGAGGACAGGGCTGCTATATCTTTAACAGCTGTATAGAAAAACGGATTTCAGCAGGTGTCATTTATATGCACGCAGCAGCTGGTGAAACTCCATCTTCATCGCAGCAGTTAAAGCTGCAGGAACCCTGCCCTCTTGACCAGATACAAAAGAGGGCAGAGCTCCTGCGGCTTTAACTGCTGTGATGAAGACAAAATTTCACCAGGTGCTGCATACATAAAAATGACACCTGCTGTTAAAGATAGAGCAGCCCTGTCCTCCTTTTCATATGGTTACCCCAATTTAAGGAAGAATTGTTCCTAAGCATTTCCCTCCTAAAAACAGCTGGTTCTATTGCTCAGTTTAATTCCTTAACCATGGTTGCTCAGGAAAACCAACATATGCATGTTTGTGCTTAGAAAGTAGGAACGTAGGAAGCTGCCTTATACATAGTCAGACCATTGGTTCATCTGGCTCAGTATTGTCGACACTGACCGGCAACAATGGCTCTCCAGGTCTCAAGCAGGAGATTCTTCCAGCCCAAACTGGAGATGCCAGGGATCAAACCTGGGAACTTCTGCAAGCAAGGCAGGTGCTCTACTATGAAGCTACAGCCCTCTCCCAAAGTAATCAAGAACGTAATAGGAAAAAGAAATACAGACTGGACTTTAGGAATAATTGTTCCTAAGCAGTTTTTCTGAAACAGCTTGTGCTCTTGGTCATGTGCTCTTATGTTTAAGATGTCTTTTCTAATGCTGTATCTGTCTTCACTCTAAAAATCCTGAATCAAATTTCATGTAGAAGGCTTTAATTTAGTCGCCTTTTGGTAGGCTGACCAGATAAAATCCTGGTCAGGGCTCATGTAACTTTAACAGTTGTAGAGAAAAGGGAATTTCAGCCAGTGTCATTTGTATGCAATTAGTTCCTGGTGATATTCACTCTTCATCACAACAGTTAAAGGTGCATGCACTATACTAGAGTGACCATATACAAAAGAAGGCAGGGCCCCTGCACCTTTAACTGTTGTGATGAAGAGGGGATTTCACCAGGAACTAATTACATACAAATGACACTGGCTGAAATTCCCTTTGCTCCACAACTGTTAAAGTTACATGAGCCCTGACCTGGATTTTATCTGGTCACCCTACCTTTTGGGAGGTCATGGAGGATCCATAATCAGCTATCCAAATCAAATGAAGATAATGATCCAACCCATTTGCTAAAAGTACCCAAAGTGACAGGCAACATAATTATGTAGACATCAAATACATTTCATTTCTCATTATACTGAGTATCTGAAATACAATATATAACTTGAAATAAACATGCATAAGAGGAAAAAAAGACCTAGTGCTACCGAGCCCTTCATAAAAGAAATGCCTAACAGCAGAACTGCAAATAGGCACCTCTGGACTAAAGTTGCAGTAACTCAGATAATTTCCATATGCTTTCAATTTTCATTGACAGTTTAAATATAATTGCATTTGAATCACCCATGGGACTAACAAGTTCATTTAACAAGGGACTTTCTGGTTTTGTAAAATTATTACACAGGAAGCTTAGCTGTTTAACACTGATCTCCCAAATGATACACATATTTAAAGGGATCAATTTCAGAAACTCTGTAAATTAAACCGTTAATTATAACTTGAATAACTGAAAGAGGCTTCCAACCTAAATGAATTTTTTCTGATTTCATGATCGATATGAGCAGAAAGGTTGTAGTGATAGCTGTTCATAGGCATGAACCATTATGATGTTTTTTAATCTTTCATTCTTTAAACTAAGTAATTGCATTGCAATTTGAGCCTTAAGAGAATGGAATGTTTGCACAGCTTTTTGCTTTAAGCCAGCCTTCACATTCATACAAGATTTTTATATATGCATGCTTAATGGTATTTGTGGGGAAACGGCTAATATAGAAATTATCAGAGCATTGACTGTCATGACTCATGTGTGTAGAAATATAACTAATATTCTTTGTTATCATGAACCTGTCAAAAATGTTTTTAAGAGCCTGTATTGTAAGAATAATATTGCCTTCACATCATGATAAACAAAATACAATAAACTGCAGGTGGTAGAAAGACCCATCAATCAATAGTCAGGAAGAGTTTATTTTGGGAAGTCCTGGCCCCTAGGAGATAAGAGCTTTATTTGGCCTCCAGACCAAACTGCTTACTTCAAATCCCCTTCATCCCAATAATATACATTTCTTTATAGGAATATAAATGGATTGCTAAGCTCTCTTCCTGTGCAGGAAACGGAAAGGGGTGGTTTGCATGAGTGTATGTGAAGAGATAAGGCTGATTTTTGGCAATTTTGCCTTAATGCAGCCTTCCCTAACCTGGCTTCTACAGATGTGCTGGACTACAGCCTCCATCATCTCCAATAAGGCATTCTGTTTTATGATGGTGGGACATGGAATCCAACACATCTGGAAGGTGCTAGGTTGGGTGAGACTGTCCTGATGGATCTGGTAAATATGCAACATCAGCCATTTGATGCTGCAGTTAATTTCTTCCCTGGTTTGTTGTTAGTTTTACCCATAACCACTGAACAAAATAGTCTGATTGACATGGGCAATTATTTCTAGCTTTTTTAAAAAAGCCTAAAACAAAGTAAACACCACTCAGGGTGGAACTATATATAATGCTCAATGTGGGGCCACTGCCAAAAAATGGCCTCCCTGTTTCAGAGTCTCCTCTCCCTCTTAACTTGTAATATTTGTTATTATCCCATACTGTGACATCACATTATGGTTTTTATTTTATACAGAAGTTTTAAACGTTTAAATATTCTTATAGTATTTTCTTGTGTTGTATTTTATGGTTTTAATTGTTGTGAATTTCCTGGAGAACTTCAACTATTGGGCAGCAGAGAAATGTAAAAATAAATAAAATAAAATCCCATTGGCTGCCACTTGTTGATAATGTCTGAACACAGGGCAAGAGGTTCAACATATTACAAGAGAGATGAGAAGGACAACACAGGGGTGCTGTTAAGAGTGGGAACCCCATGGACTGAGTAACTACATTTACTTAGTTAATTCCTTTATGTCCCACTGTTCTGCCAAGAAAAGGCACTCAAGGCTGCCAACAATAAAATCTGGATTAAAACCAAAATATGATTGAAACATAGCATAAAAACAAATGCATTAAACAAACAATTAAAATACAACAACAATAACATGTATATTTATTCTATTCTTAAAATATTTTTGAAGACTTTTTTATCTAGTCTTAGCTGTCGATTCTTCATTGCCTCTGACAAGTTAGGTACCTTTTATTAAGGCAAAAGTGGCATTTCCTCCATTCACCTACTTTAAAATGTGCTTTGATTCCGTGTGAGTGCAGCCACTAGAAAATCATACTTTTCCAGCTGGTTTCCTCTGTTTCTGATCCCTCTGATACAATGCACTGAAATTGGTTGTGTATGTATTCTTCACCACCAGGAATTGTCACTTGCATTTCCTGTAGCTTGTGCTGGTCACAGATTATTACTGAGTTACACCACCTGCACAGAAGCAGTCGATATTCAATACACACACCCCTTGTAAGGTTACTTGATTTGCGCTATCCAACCACTATCCAACCCATGCACATCCACTGTTTTGTCTGATTGAAACGATTATTATTATTATTATTATTATTTATTACTATTTATTCCATTTATGTACCACCCCATAGCCGAAGCTTTCTGGGCGGTTTACAGCTCTCTGGGCTTATGACCAGATCTGATGTTGGCTTGAGCTCCACAAAGCCAAGAAACTGGAAGCCAAGAGCAATGCCTTGACAGATGTGCCCTGTGATCAGTAATGATTTTTGTGCATTTTTTGTCACAAATTATGGTTATTTATTAATTATCCTCCATGCACCCACACTTTTCCTTGATCCTGCAGGCCCAAATCCAAATGGGGGGATGGAGTGCCTGGGATCAGCAACTACACCCCATGTTGTCGTGGTTCCAACCAGCCATGGTTTGTTTGAGTGCAAACAAGCAACAGACTCAAGTGCTCCCTCATCCTGAGGGTCTGCCCTACCATTACCCGGAGTGAGGCAGCAGCCTGCTGGCCATTCTTGTTGACTACCCCACCATTCTTCCCTGTTGGAGGACATAGACGTGTGTGCCAGCCATGTAGCCTAGGCTGCACTACATGAACAAGCTTATAGCCCTTAGGTATTATGGAGGACACTGTTTGGTTTCCAGTGCTGAAGTAAGATTCATCTGCCAGTGCACTCAGGTGGTGGTGGTGGTGTGTGGTGGCACAATCTTGTCCTTTGCTTTTGGAAAATCTCTTGAGCCAGCCCTGCTCCTCCTCATCTCCTCCCATTCTCCAGTGGTCCTTGCAACTCCAAAGGAGATTTCCTTGTTGCTTAAGTTGCAGTTTCCTGGGAAGTCTAAATTGGTAAACTGTGGTTTAAGGATCCCTAGAAACCAAGATTACTTTGATCCTCATTTAGAAAGTAGGATTGTGGGGAGAACTTAAGCCATTTTCCTGGCCCTGACTTCACAGGAAACTGATTTTATAGAACTTTTGGTTATGCTATGTGAAAACTAACATTAGTTCTCAGAAGTATGATATCAGCAACAAAGATGTACATATTTTATTGTGGATCTCAGCAGGTTCATAACAGATGTGAGAAATCTTAAATTGTTGATAGCCCTACAAGCCTGAAATCTGCCCATCTCTCATTTACACTACAAGCATAAAAATTGTGATGATTCTGGATGTGTTATGGCCAGCAGAGCCTGGTGGCTCCAATTTCGGTGGACTGTGATTCCATTGTGAGTTTTAATCAGAACCAGCCAGAACTCCAATGTTGCTATTCAGGATTCTGAAGGTTATCTTCAAAGGGGGTTCAGCACCTTGGATAGTTTCTTTAGCATTCTGGCTGTTTCTGACTGAAATCCAGAATGGAATTACAGTCCCACTGAAATCAGAGCCACCAGGCTCTGTTGGCCATAACACATCTAGAACAATCACTATTTTTATGTTTGTAGTCTAAATGAGAGGTGAGTAGATTTTAGGCTTGTGGCATCTACTTTTTCCTTTTTCCCCAGAATCTCAGAATTCACCAAACAGAGCATGGTGCAAAAGACATACATTTAGAATTAAAGAATTCTGAGCCCAGGAGTTTGCTTTGAGTACAAAGCTGAACAAAGATCATTGTCTTCCACACAAACATCCACTCTTGGTGACCACAAGCTTAGTCAGCAGGATAATTTAGGGCAGGGGAAAAGTTACTGTGTTCCTGGCATTGTCAAACAAATGGGGGTCAGAAAGTCTTGTGGACGCAAATTGCCTAGATATCTTCTAGAAGATCCATTATCTACTTTCTGCCCACCTTGAAGTAAACGTAGCTCTAGTGCTATTTGGATTTGCCTGGCATATTGATTAGAATATCTTAACTTATGCAGAACTTCCCTGAAGCAACCCAATAATTCATGGCTTTAGACATTGACGTTGAAAGCTAGATCGGAATGGAAATTGTCCCCAAATATGGGATATTTTTTTTAAAAAAATTAAACTTAGCCAAAGTTAAATATTTTAAGGACAAAGGTCACATAGTTCATCCTAGACATGTCATAACCAGAGAAACCACCCCAACCAGAGAAAGATACACAAAGGAACAAGTGGATTTCCTTTGCTAGTTCTGCAATGTTGCACCAAAGGCATAAAATAGCAGCTCCTGCACTGGATAGAGAAAACCTCCATTTCTTTCTACAGTTTGAAAAGATTGTCATACTGATTTGTATTGTCATTTTGCTTAGAACTGAAATATTTTGGAAAGGATAGTATATGGATGCCTTTATGGAGATGGAGATTATGAATATGAATTGTTGTTACTCTGTGTACTGTCAGCCCTATGAGAACAGTTTTCTATGGCAAAGTGACACAGAAATAAGAATATGCATTTAAAAATAGGAACACACCATTATCACAAAGTGTTGGTTTAACTTATGCAAGATTCACATATTCCACCAGCAGATTCCTATAAAGTACTGCACACAATATGACAACAGTATAATTATCTGAATGACAATTATACTTTAACAGCAAAATCAGAAATGACAGTTCTATCCAATACATAGACAGATTAAATAACTACCCATTAGTATGTAGCTTGTAAAATGACACAGCTCACCAATCTGGTGATAATGCTGATACAATTTCTCTATTCGAAACATTTTAACAATTTAACATGTTAGCATTTAATCTTACATCATCACTTGAGTTTTAACAAGGTAGCTTATATCATCACCTGTATTACACTAAATTGAGTGTAAGTACCCACAAATACGTTTTTTTTAAACTTTCCGTACTGAATTAGTTTTAGCCACTATTACCTGGACCAAAGGTGTAGAATCTTTTTCACCCTGAACACCAATTCCATTGCAGAGAAGCTCTTGGAGGCTGCATTCCAGTAGTGGGCAGAGTCAAAGGCAAAAGGGGGTGGAACAAAAGGCAAAACAGGGTGGGGCCAAAAGTACCAGCATATTGTATCATAAAATTCTTATTGCCAATAACTAATCCTTGGGAGAGGCATTTCATACTTCTAGAATTGGAGGGGGGGGGGGGTGATCAAAAGCTGGGAAAGCACCAAATGTCTGGTGGTTGAGGGAAAAGGAGTGGGGCCAGGGAAGGAGGCGTGGTCTTCTAGGGAACCCCAGGGGCAGGTGTGGCCCCCAGGCCTGAGGTTCTGCACCCCTAACCTAGATGGAGGCTCACAATTACCTACAGATGATATTGCCTCTATTTGGAAAGTATTTTTATTTATTTATTTATTTATTTAGAATATTTTTGGATCACCCTCTGCTCAGTGAGCACTGAAGGTGATGTACAATAACAAAATATATGAAAAGTCTAAAGGCTAAAGCATTTTTGAAATTGGGGGTAAACAGAGAGCAGCATTACTTTTCATAGCACAATGGACCAATGTTGTCTTCTCCAGCCATCTAATGGGTACCATAGAGGAGGCTAGCTTAATCTCTCTGGGAAGCGAGTTCCATAACTGGGGTGCTGCTACACAAAAGTCCCTGTTGCAAATACCCACTGACCTTACCTCTCCAGGAGGTGGGACACACAACAGGGTTTCAAATGACTAATGCAAATTTTGAACAGACTTATATGGGAAGAAGTAGTCTTTCTGATATCCTGCCTCCAAGCTATTTGGACTGTTATTGGTAACAACCAGCACCATGAACTGGGATCAGAAATACATTTGTGTATGTGAATCAGCAAGATTAAGAATATTATTGATTAAAAGTTCCCAACCATTCCTTGTTAGTAGTAATGTGGAGTGTTCTCTTCCCCCTTATCTTCCTCCAGAACAGCCAAAAACCTATGTGAAGAACAGCAGAAGGCACAGACTCTTTCTGCCTGAGGATAAACTAAGTGATTAATTAAAATCAACAAACACCAAATGTTGATCCAGGAGTAAAAAAATCAAAATTCAGTTAGGTAATACCTTTATTAGAACCATCAAAATGCAACAAAACATAGTGCAATCTTTCAAATTTTCCAGAACTCTTTGTCAGGCTCTAGGTTGTATAATAAAAGTTTCAAAGACTAGGCCAAATCTTGTGGCCATGAGGTCTGCATTATGTAAAGTGGTGACTGCAGTTCAAAATGGTGATTGCAATGAGTCACTGGCAGATGTTGTGGGTATCAGATAGTACCTAGCATGCTGGGACAAAGAAGTAATGGCTGACCCGGATTTCTGAAAACATAGGCCAGTATCCTATTTGGAACTACCACTAATGTACATTATGTTGAGCTAGCATAAGGAACCTCTAACACAATACCAATAGTGTTAGCTAGTGCAACGGGTTTTCTGACGTTGCTTTAGAGTTCATTCACGGCAGGATAGCATAAGTTACATTCGCAGTAGTGTTGAATAGGATACTGCCCATAAACACCTGCTGTAATAAAATAGCTGAAGAATTCTAATCAACATTTATTATTCCAACTTTGTGAGGGGGCGGAACAGGGAAATAATTAAAACCATCTGAAGAAAAGATCTGGTTTAGACAAAAATAACAGATCACATTACATTGTCCTTCCCCCTCCTTTTCCTGTTACTTTCTGTTGTTGTTGTTGTTGTTTGTATTGAAAATGCTACTTAACTCTTTGTGACATGTGCTAATGAAAGAGTAGAAAAAGAGGGAGGCGTGTGCATAAAGTGAGGCTCACAGAGGAATGAGCAAAAGGGAAATTGGAA
Organism: Anniella stebbinsi; assembly: GCA_029215795.1. Classification (NCBI taxonomy): domain Eukaryota; kingdom Metazoa; phylum Chordata; class Lepidosauria; order Squamata; family Anniellidae; genus Anniella; species Anniella stebbinsi. Next base: position 58,145,562 of record JARDYH010000003.1, read on the forward strand.
GCTGAGCCTCAAAAACAAACAGTACAGCACTATTTGCCCTCGCATTAAATGTGTGGTGCTGATTTAATCTTTGTTAACAGAAACCAACATGTCTCTTGGGCTCCAACCATATGCATATTTACTTGGAAGGAAGACCCACTAAGTTCAATGACTATCACAGATTCTACTGCAAAAATGTCCTTCTGAGTGTCAAATGGGCACCCATCAGGGAAAGTTGAAGTAACTTCATTTTTTCCACCCGCAAATTTACTGTTGGTATAATACACCCAAAATTAAGCACCCACAATTCTCATTTGATTTCCATGGAAATTAAAAATACACATCTCTTCCATTAAAATTAATGGACTGGAATGACATTTTAAGTTAGGCTAGAGTGTACCCTCTATCAAGTCCAAATTAGGTGGACAGAGCAGATGCTGGCATATCTGCGCCTTTTGTGTAGCACATTAATCCACCAAAACATTCATTGAATAATTAATTAAGCACTAATTGGATTTCTGCTAGTAAAATGTATAGCAGCACTGATTTGGTGTATTGTGCAGTTCTCAAATTTATAAGCACATACATTTTGCTTGCCTGCTTCACAACATCTGACAATAACTGAAGTGTCTGTAGAAGTCCATCATCTCGTAGCCATGCTTATAACTACCTGGAACAAATTTTACAATTATTTTGTACAAGAAACTGAATACATCTGCTGACAATAAGAAGCCTGTGACATTAAAAACATCATCATCATCAACAACAAAAAAACCTCCACTAAAATAATCCTGAATTCATTACAATGTTGCCTGTCCTTTCTGAAGGGATAGGTGCAGGTAAGAAAATCAAACATTTGCTAACACACAAACATATTGGGGTGTCACATTGACCCAAGTTGCACATCATGCAAAGCCACTTGTAAGAACGTCCTCTGTTCCAAAGGGCTTCCAGCCCAAATCCAGTTGAAAGATAAAGGAACCATCAGAAGGAAGAAGTGGACCTTGAAGTTGCCTATCAACAGCACCTGGACAGCAGACTGAGCAAGGCACACAAGTCACCTCATAAAAGTCGTTCAGACTATGGTGAGAGGTATTGTATGTCTATTGTATTTATATTTCTAAATTTGCATTTATACATATAAATTAGCATATGAAAATTCTATGCAAATTGCTGTGCACTTTTGTCCTTTTGGGGTGAGGCATGCCCTCTTTTTCGGCAATTTATAATTGGCTACCAAAAACGCCAGGCTTCTAAAGGAACCCTGACTTATCCTGTGTGATAACGCAGAAGAGCCCTTATCATGCACAATAAAGCAGAGGAACTCTGGCTTATTGTGCATGAGCAGCGTGCTCATAAATGCTGCCTGAGCACTCATGCTGCAAGTGCAAGCAACTAAACAAACCAGGGACATTTGGTTCAGGGTTTTAGTGTGATGTGCAAACCCAGAACCCAAGCTTGTATCTCCCTGACATGGCTTCTGCAAAGGTAAGTCATGTCTCTCTAAACATTTCATTATTTCAGAGTGTTAATAAACATGTGGACAGGATTGATTCAGTAGACATTGTTTACTTGGACTTCCAAAAGGCTTTTGATAAAGTCCCTCACCAAAGGCTCTTGAGCAAACTTAGCAATCATGGAATAAGAGGAGAGGTCTTCTTATGGATCAGTAACTGGTTAAAGAAGAGAAAGCAGTAAGTAGTAATAAATAGTAAACTCCCCCAATGGAGGGATGTAAACAGTGGGGTCCCACTGACATCTGTGGGTCTGTCTTCACAGCGCTGGGTTTTGTCAGGATAGATCAAAGGAACTACTTCTTCATGCAGTACAAGATGTAGCGAAGGCCAGCAATTTAGATGGCTTTAAAAAGGGATTGGACAAATTCCTGGAAGAGAAGGCTATCAATAGCTACCAGTCCTGATGGCTATAAGTATCAGAGGCAGTATGCCTAAATGCACCAGTTCCTGGGGACATGGGCTGGGGAATGCTGCTGCAAGCATATGCTGCTTGTAGGTTTTCCATGGAGAGCTGGTTAGCCACTGTGTGAACATAATCTTGACTAGATGGACCATTGGTCTGATCCTGCATGGCTCTGATGCACTTATGATAAAAATACAAATGAAAGGAATTTATGCAGGACATAAAATTTTATTCTGAAATGATCTCTGGCCACAACAATAAATGTAACAAATATTCACTAAAACAGTCTTAACTCCTGTCATCAGCTATACAATACATAAGTAGTATCATAAAACTGGCCACAAGGATTAAAACCTCCTACAACATATTTAATGTGAAGTTGGCTGTGACAGCAGCAGCATCTCACATAAAATTTTACATACATATATACACAATCCACATTCAATCATTTTTTCACATGTTTTCAGTACACACAGTTGCAGCATATTACAGTCACGTGTCTAAGTCGTTGCTCATTTAAAAAAGAAAAGAAAACAAACCCGATGTACACTTTAGACATAATTGTAGCAGTTGAGCTGAGTAAATATAATGATTTTTTTGTATTATTTCGTATTTCAATGCAATTCACAAATGCTTTCTTTATTTTAATGCTACCATAGCATTTCCAAGTGGGCAATGCTAAAATCTTTACTGACATAAAAATCTTTTTTAAGAAAAAAAGAAAAAGAAAAAAATGTTTTCCAGCTACCTCTGATTGAAAAAAAAGATTTTTATGAAAAATAGACAGAATCGAAGAACTCTGACACATGCCTAAAGATTCTAATATAGCCCGTTGCTACTTTAACAGACACAATCCCCCAAGTACTGTTGCTGTCCAATCTCCATTCATTTCAATGGCATCTGCGCAAGGTTTCATGCAAGCCCTATTCTAATTAATGGAGGCTGCTTGGCAGTAACCATAAAGCATCTTTTTATTGAAACAACAACAAAAAACATTCTTCAGGAGTCCTTCATGACCCCAAAACCACCCACGAAGGTAAAAGTGGCATTAAATGCCTTGCACCCAAATTGTAAAAACTCCTGGCTGCATTTATTGGAGCCAGATACGTAGAAAAGGAATGCACTTTGGTTCATACCAAATGCCCTGGGATTAATTCTCACTATAAAATTAAACAGTTTGAGGTAATTTTTTGTCCTTTTTACAAATACAGTTGATTCTGTCTGTCTTAACGACAACAAATAGTTCTTTTAAAAAATCAGTCCAATGTTAAGGTTACAGCTAACTACTATGGAGTGCCGTCTTTAACCCTTGAAGAAGCATGACAGTTCCTACAACAGAGTATTCTGTCCCTGCTAAGTAGTATAATTGCCTTATTGATCTATATTAAGGCCTTGAAGACATGGGGCAAAATCAACTGGAAACCTCTCCTGCTCATGCCCAATGGATAGAATTGAGAGAGATTATTCATTAATTTCACTGAGATATACACAGGAGAGGCCACTAGTAGATTAGGCTCAGAGACATATTAAAAACAAGTATAGTATTTTAAAAATAGATTTCAACCTTAACGACATAGTACAGCATCCAAAGGGTTAAAGAGACAACGTTGCATGCTCCACAACATGGCGTTGTTCATAACAAAAGGCACATTGTTAACATCAAGGGCACAATTTGATCCTCCATGGTTCTTCTGCACATCTTGCACTCTGTTGTCCACCTGGTTGTACCAACATACTGAAGAAGCAAATTATCCAACACTCCAGCAGTGCAAGTGCTGGGTAAAATGAGAATGCAACCAAACAAGACAACACCGTGCTATTGCTACTTCTGCAAAGAAGCACAGATGTCCCCAGACAATGGTAACATGTGATACTAGGCGAAGTTTCCAAGCCAACATGTATCAGATCAACTAATTAGAGCCCTTAGAACAAAATCATGTCAAAGCAAGAGGCAGCATCCTTTAAAATGCCTTTTTTTCTTTCCTACTTTCCCCTCCCTTTCCCAATTATAAATAAGCTACAATAAAAAGCAGCCAAGTCACTAAAAATTGTAAGATGTCTGCCTCTTTTTTTATTTTAAAAGCATATAGGAGGTTTCACATTAGGATTAAAAAATAATAATTAAAAAAAAGCTCTGCACACTGTTATTTGGGCCTAAAAGTTTCCGGTAGCATCTATGAATAAGATAAATCACAAATACACTATCAGCATTTAAATTTTGGTTCTTTAAAAAAGAATTAGTCATAAATGATCTATGAATCTTTTCCATTTAGCTTTACATTAACGTCTTTGAAGTTGTGTTAAAAATGTCATCACCAATTTATTTAATGCCATGAATTCTTGGGGGTAGGGGAATAAATCACAGCTCCATCCAGAGCACCTGGTGTGTGCAGGGGAACCCCTGTGCATGTAAAACTCCCATGACTGCAATGGCTGCCTCATTCACTTCCATGCAGGATGCAGGTCTCCCCATATAACCTTTGTGTTCATACACTGCCTACCATTTCAGTGAATGGGGAATGCTGCACATACAGGAACTCCATTTGAGCGCTGGTGGGCCCAGGGAGACCAGGAGCAGAGCCATAGTGAAGGACTAATTATCAAGATAAACCATGGATACTTCGATCCCAAAGCCACTTTTACTGTCTCACGCACACACATATGTATTGCATAGCCACACACTATAGAATGGTGTACATTTAATACTATAAATAATGTAGTGTCATTTGGGGACAAGTAGTTACATTTGCAAACATTGGAATTTAAATATTATCCAATAACTAAAGTTTCTAAAATATTAACAGACATCCTCTTTACTTGTGTGTGTGTGTGTGGGGGGGTCTCTTCTTCAGCATTTTTTTTGGTGGGGTGGGGGTGGTTGGCAAGCAGGGTTCTGTTTTTTGTTTTGTTTTGTTTCCTGAGAATTCATCTTTTTTTATGCCCATTTCCAAAACTTATAATTAACAAAAAACTGTTTTCCTTTTTTTCCCCTAGAAAAATGAAATATTTTAATTTTTTAAAAAGAAATTGACCGGAAACTTTCTTGGCGTCTCTGGGGACCATGCTTTAAGTAATTAAAGACATTAATTATATTTGTGCATATCAACAAAGTTATGAACATTATAGCTGAACCTGGCTGAAACCAAACCAAATCTCTCATTACTCTAGTATCCACAATCATTTTAATTTAAGCCTGAGACACTTTAAAACTCCTCACTAAATACCATGATTGCTGCATATGTGACATTGATTTTGCATTTGAAAAACAATCTTTCAGTGCAAGATACAATTTATCTGAATTATATTCTTTTCACGTGCTAATTTCTGGGGAGAAATCATAACCTGGTTTTGGCTCGTCTTCTCCATGCAAAGAAAATAAAAAGTGAACCGGGCTTCAGGCCTAACGTTTCCTTCCTTGAAAATGACCATGCAAACAAAACTGAAAAATCTACATGAATGCCTGCTCCTTCCTTCAAGGTTTTTATTAACAATCATCATAAAGAAATTTCACAAAACTGTCTTTTGATCCCCCCTCCCCCATACAAGCTTCTCAAGTATACCAGGCTTGTAAAGAAGTTGCCCACGTCTTAATTTGTTGGCCAATTTTTTTGTAAGTGTTCGTTTGTACCACTCAACACTTGGACAAGGTCTTTGCTAAATCTGGAACATTCCTCATAAGGAAGGACATGAGAAGAATAAATGCAACTTCACTGATTACTAGAATATCTCATAGATATCTCCTTAAATATTCAAGTAATACCTTCAGATACTAATGGCAGTGCTATAGAGCTGCTGCAGGAAATACTGGTATTATGCTGGCATTTTCAGCAACAAATATTTGTTGTAAGATGTAGGACTAAAACATGCACAAGCACACATATTTAAACACTCCTGTACACATCTGGAAAATCTGATTGGCCCAGGCTTTCCAGCTGTGCATACAGGGGTGCTTAAAGACCTATCTTGCAACATTTGTAATATATAGCACAGCCCTAATGTTTAGATAGTATATTGCTTTTTAGATTTCCATTTTAAAAAATTGACCCCAATATGGTTTATAGAAAGAGTTAAATAATATTAACCTCAGAAGGCTGTATTGATCTAAAGGTGAGATATATCGGTGAGGTCATAATCCATCACACAGGCCAAACCTACCAGGCAGTTCTCCAGTTCAAGCTCCATTGAAATGAATGAGCACAAATCGTACTCTTGCACAGCTTGCTTTTAATTTAACAGGGTGACCCAGAAGAATTTCCTGCCTGAGGCTGTTTCAGAAAAAATAAAGGGTGATATCCAATGCTGTCAGAATGTGATTGCTAATGCCATTGCATTAGCATAAACCAACATTTGTGCAATATCATTAGCACTTGCTAAGCCAAGGGCAAAAAAGCAGTGATTTGCCACCCAATTTCAGTGGTTCTGTTTGCCACTGAATTTCAGTAGCAACTCACTGCTTTTTCCCTTTGCCTAGCAAGTACTAATGACATTGCACTAGCATTAGTTTATGCTATCCCAACGTCAGTAGCACTACTGCTGTGACAGCGTTGAATACTGCCCAAAGTAAACACTGAAATTTGTACAAGGGTCTGGAAGATACAGGTTCAAACCAGGTAATTCTTCTTAACACACAATGCAAAGCTGCTAAGCACTTTCAAGCACAGGTAGACAGCAGAAATCAGGAGAGAACAAAGGAACCCAAATGTGTATATCAATGGTTTGAATGGTTAAGGATGCAATCCTCTGCATGTTTAGACAGGAGAAAAAACTCCTACAATTCCCAGCAGGCTCCAGACAGTCAGGTTGTTTTTCCTGTCTAGACATGCATAGGATTGCACCTTAAATATTCAGCATAAAACATTTTGCATGACTTTGTCTTTAATTGCATCAAACTTTAGAGTAACATGCTTCCAACTATTTTCATTCATCCTCCCACCTTCTTTTTTATACACATGATCTTGCATCATAGTTTGGATACTGGATCATTTTTGAAGAACAGTTTGTTCATATTTAGCATTTTGATCAAAGATGTTAACAAAATTCATTTTGGAGTTCATCTGTAGGAAAACTACACAAACATTACACATACACACATCACACCATGTTGGGCTGCCCTCGTTCTGAGCCAAGTTTTGCAGTTTTAATGTGGATTGATGACTTAATCAAGCCAAGCCAATACATTGGGCCTTAACTCAGTCTTGGCAAGGAGTCCACTATTTAGAAATAATCCAGTAGCTCGATATTGTTTCTGGAAAAAAATCCCCAAATATTTCATCCGCCTCTTAACATATCTGAATTTCAGTTTTATCCCAAGTTCAATGGGATAAACTGGATTAAGCAAACATGTATACCAGCACAAGGGTTTGATCCAGGGCTAGGCAACGTGGTGCCCTCCAGATATTTGGGACGGCATCTCCCATAAGCCCCAGCAAATGGTCAGGTATTATGGGATTTCTAGTAAAAACTATCTAGAGGGTAATAGGCTTGCTGCCCCTGGTTTAATCCTATAACAGCTAAATTACACTCGTACCTCATTTGATGCAACCCAGTAGTTATTCACAGCCTGTAAAAAGAGTAGCACATGTAAAACTGAATTGTTTTGAGTCTCTAAGGGCACAATCCTACACATGTTTAGATAAAAAAATGTCTTACAACTCCCAGCATGCCCCAGCCAGCACGACTGGCAGGGGCATGCTGGAAGTTCAAAAACATTTTTCTGTCCAAAGATGTACAGGCTTGTGGCCTAAGTGATCCAATCGGAGGTAGCCATGGGCCTTACAGAACCTGGTGGAAGGGAGAGGAAAACTTCTATCAGAGCATCTTTGCTGTCTGCATCAATGGACCTAAAAGCTGGGGAGACAGGAGGAGAAGCAGGTAAGGCCATCTGAGGCTCCAAATTGATGAATCAGCTGGGCAATGTCACAGCCCTGAAACAGTTACGACTCTGACTATCACCGTGCTGTAGAGACAGCCAGTGGGGGCAGTGCAGTCCTGCCCTTGGATCCAGTTTTCAGAAAAGCCCCAGGAGTAGAGATGTCAAAGCGGGGGGGGGGGGGGGGGGGGGGGCTGGGGTGGAGGGAAAATTCAGGGGGAAAAGATCAGGACTTAACACTGACAAACACTCCTATCAAATACTTTGTCTTTTGAAATGTATGACAGCAATAGAAAATGGTAATTCCTGTGCATACTGTAAGCATACACAACCTTCAAATCCAAAATGCATTTCTGTACCTAGAGAGTACTGCAATCTTCCTCAAAGGCACATACAGGGCCTTTGTTACTTTTGAATTGCTGCTTGCCTTCTTCTGGGGACCGCTGACCTAGTATCCCACATCTGCTGTCCTTCTGACCTAGCCCCTCCCATGTGATTGGTCCTTTCACTTCTCCTCCCCTCTGATTGAGACACAAACACCCTGCTACAAAACTAACAGTGCAATCCTATGCATGCATTCTCATATGTAAGTCCCATTTAGTTCAGTGTAGGGTGACCATATAAAAAGGAGGACAGGACCCCTGTATTTTTAACAGTTGTGTTGAAAAGGGAATTTCTGCAGGTGTCAATTGTATGCCTGCAGCACCTGGTGAAATTCCCTCTTCATCACAGCAGTTAAAACTGCAGGAGCCCTGCCCTCTTGAACAGATACAAAAGAGGGCAGGGCTCCTGCAGCTTTAATTGTTGTGATGAAGAGGGAATTTCGCCAGATGAAGCATGCATACAAACGACACCTGCTGAAATTCCCTTTTCTTTACAATTGTTAAAGATACAGGAGCCCTGTCCTCCTTTCCATATGGTCACCCTAGTTCAGTAGGACTTACTCCAAGGTTAAATGTGTATAGGATTGTAGCCGAAGGCATTTTATACATTTGAAGCAGCAATTCTGTGTGCACTTTCTTGGGAGTAAGCTCCACAAAACAGTGGCTCTTACTTCTCAGTAAACATGCATAGGATTGACCTCTAAAGTTCATAAATATGTCAAACAGCACAATTTTATATGCGAAGTTATAAATTATGCATGTTATTCTGTTAAAGCATTAAATAGATTTCAATTTTGTAAGGAAGGAAGTATTGCATATATTTCACATTTTCCCCAAAATTCCATTTTCTCCCTCTGGACACCTGACAGGGAACAACCGGGTGGGATCCCGTGCAAGTACAGGGCCTGGTGTGTGTCTGATGGAAACCCTTTACAGATGTAACTTTTTTCATTGCCATATAATGCATATTTGTAGTAAGTATTATGGGGGAATCTGTTAATTATCTATACTATGGATGCAGCCAAGCTGCCATGCAGAACCTTCACTTGTACCCCTGAATGTTTTCTAGATCACCAAAGAAAAATACAGATAAATGTTTGCGGGATTGGAATCTACGCCTATAATAAAAACCAGGAATAGGAAAGTATTAAATATTCACTCCAAGGAAAAGCCAGTATGAACTATGCGGTGGGGAAGGGACATAACCCCCCCTCCCCATCAAAATATAATGTATGGTGGTGGTTAGGTCATAACCAGTGGCCTGCCACTGACACTTATTATTGTGCCACACAAATTCCATAGTAAGGCTAACTGGAGTTTATAAGAAAAACATTTCATTAAAAAAAAGTGTAAAAACTTAAAGCATTGTCCCCATGTTATTTTTATAAAATCAAAACCAACTTTTCTTACATATTGAAAGTGAGTACTGAAAAATACAAATGTTTAAAGTTACTGAGCAAATAAAAATAGAAATCTGAGCTACTTTTTCATATGAATAAGGCTCAGTGACATAATATCGCTTGTTGTTGTTTTCAAAATCAGCATTGGATTATTCAAACTCAGCTAACAAGTTTTGGCAACACTGTTCTTTGCTGAATATTCCCATTGGCATCCGTCATCTGTGCCAGATTAGTCCGCAGTTTTGAAGCTGAGTTTGAAGTTGGAGGTAACTTGGAAATTGATGTGATAGCACCAGTGCTTTCTGTTATTCTTTTTGCTGATGTCTTCTCCCCAGTTGGAGGCTTTGGCAAGCGTCTCCTTAGCCAGGGATGCCGTAATGCCTGACCAGGGGTCATGCGCAGAGTAGGATCCCACTCCAAACACTGTTTCAAGAAGTCAAGGAAGAGGGGATCATCGCATCCTTTTAATGCACTCCCCCACTCTCTGCTCTCTGGTGGGCCACGCAACTTTCCTCGCCGGGAACGGGCACCATTGAGCACTACAGAACCATCTGACAAGGTAGTAATGGTACAGTATCGGGGATAACCCTTAGAGCTCACAAAATTTTTTGCTCTTTTGGATGAATCTAATAATTTCTGGGAAGGCATGCCCAATAGTTCGATCATACAAGCCAGCTGATCCCCTTCATCTTCTCCCGGGAGAAGAGGATAGCCTGTTAAAAGCTCTGCGAGAATGCAGCCGAGGCTCCACATGTCTATGGGCATCCCATAACGAGCACCAAGGATGACTTCTGGAGCACGGTAGAAACGTGACTGAATGTAAGTGTAGACACGCTGGTGCTCATAACAGCTAGAGCCAAAATCAATAACTTTAATACCACTCCGCCCCTGTTGCTTCAACAGAATGTTCTCCGGTTTAAGGTCACAGTGAATTATTCTGTTCTTGTGCAAAGCATCCAAGCACTGCAAAATCGAGTGGGCAAACTTGCGAACCAACGGCAGGCTAAAGCCCTGAAATTTGTTTTTCTTTATGAGCTCATAAAGGTTCATGCTCAGCAACTCAAATGTCATACAGATATGGTTGCGGAATGTGAAGTTTTCCAGCATGTGTATCACGTTCATGTTGTTATCCTTATCCTGTTTTTTCAGGTGCTCCAGGATTCTAATTTCTTCTGCAGCTTGGCGGTGAAAACGCTTCTCGTTCCTCACCATTTTCAGGGCCACGTGCTGATGCATTTTGTGGTCGTAGGCCTTCACCACTTGCCCAAAACTTCCCTTCCCGATAACCTTCAGGACCTCGTATCTATACGAGATATGATCATGGGGTACTTGTACGTAAGACCCTTGGTCATCATCGTATCCACCATTGTTTGGACCACTAATTACACCTTGTCTCTTCTTTGCATTTGGACCCAAAAAATAGATTTCAGGGTAACTGAAGACCTCATGTTGCTCAAAGGCAGTTAGCTTTTGCATGTATTGCTTCATTGCTTGCTCTGGCGTCATAGGACAGACTTTCACCTTCCCTGGCCCCTCCATGGACTTCAAAGAGCTGGAGCTCCCCTGCCGCCTATGAGTGCTGTCCAGCTGTCTGTCTTGCACCACCGGCAATCCTGATTTGGCTACTGTCGTCAGCCCATTTGGTTGCGTTGTCAGGACCGTCCTCTTGTTGCTAGTGTCTTCAAACAGCTGCTGAACCTGTATCTGCCCATGGCTAGCAGCATGTAGGTGCTCATTCATTGTGTGCTTATTTCCACCAACCTAAAATATAAAGCAGAATTTTCCAGTTAAAAAAATGACGGCAGGATGGAATGGTTCCAACCTGTACAAATGGCGCCGGGGGGGGGGGGGGGGGGGGCAGAACTTTTTATTTGTTCATTCCATCCCTAACTTCAAAGGCCTACACCAGGGGTGGGTGACATGTGCTCCGCTGCCTTCTTTTGCAGCCCCCACCAACCCATACTGCAGCACCACTGAATTCTAGCAGCAAATTTGGCAGTAGGGCAGAAGCAAAGATGCAGCAACCTGGAGGTTCCAGGGGGCAGGTGTGGTGTTTGCTCCCGGATTTACCCATGCCTGACTTACACAATTAAACCATTGGGTCTCTCATCGGACTCTCTCATTGGAGGAAGAGATGGAGGCAATTTGTTCTGATTCTGTCTTCTACATGCAGCCCCCTGAGCCCCCCCCAAGCTGCTTTGGAGGGTTTGGGGGACCCTCCAGAAAAGCATGAGAGGTGGCATTATGGTTTGCAGAGGGACTCAGCAAAAACTACCTCCCCACTTCCCCAAGCAGGAGTCTCTGCCACATCTCAGCCTCTTATACATTTGCGGAAGGGCAAGTCTGGATCAAGCCCATTCTATAGTGTTCTCCAAATACCCGCTATCCCATAACAGGCAATCTGCCCTCTATCCCAGAAAGCTGTTCCTGCTTCTCCCTACTTGACCACCTGGTGTCAAATTGTTATTCATTTATTTAACATCTGATACATCTAACCCTTCAGCACAAAGTCCCCAGTGCAGCTCCCAGTACAAAAATTTAAAATAACAGGACATTTTAAAATATGGTTTTGAACTTGGATACAATAGGATTCTCATGCTCATGTTCCCTTATGTTTTTTGGAATTTTCCTTACAGGTATTTTACTTGCTATTGTTAACAATCAGATGTATCTGAAAGAGCAACAAGAGATGCCTGCCACAACAAACAAAAATGACTTGGCGTAAAAGAGTTCTCACTCATATCTAAAGCACACCATCTGGCAGTGTTCATGAATGGCTCTACATATGTGCGTAAAAAAGTACTTGCGGGGGGAAAATGAGTATGCGACCCATTGACACACATTCAACAAATCCAGCTAATACAAGCACATATACATGGAACCACCTCCCCTTCAATTGATTCAAGCAAATTCCAGGCCCTAGTAAAGGTTACAAAAAACTGGGCTGGAAGATCCCACAACCTACTTGCTCAAATCTTTGGCAGTATTTGTCATTGCAACTGTGGGGTGGGGCAGGGATGTGTGTGTGTGTGTGTGTGTGTGTGTGTGTGTGTGTGTGAAAGGGGCATGACCTTTTATTTGTTTTCCATCAGTTTCCTGGAAACTTGTTTGGCTATAAGATTATCACTGTGTTGGTCACTGAGAATAAGTCAGAATTAATAGGAGATGTATTTTATTAAACCGATAGCAGTTTATCAGATCTATTTACAGTCTTGGGCCAGAACTACACCAAGCAGGATACAGCAGTATGAAAGTGGTATATAAAAGGCAGGAGCCACACTACTGCTTTACAGTGGTATTGAAGTGTACTGACAACTGTTGTGGTCCAATGACACATATCATATACCACTACATCCTGCTTGGTGTGGTTCCTGCCTTTTATATACCATTTTCATACCACTTTCATACAGCTATATCCTGCTTGGTGTAGATCTGGCCTTGCTCTCTGCATCTCTGGAGAAAAGGCTGAAATTACTTTTATGCTGTCCCTAGCTAGTTAAAGACCCCCTCTAGATGGATTCCATTTGACGTCTGGTTAGCCGATTATGCGCATAATCGCTGAAGCGCTTTATCGTAAATGCTTGTATGCAGGAGGTAATTGAGCACTCAACAGGTGACCTTACCTGTTGTTTCAAATGCGCTTTACAAGTAGTTAATGCAGAGAATCGCTTGTTCACATAGTCAAAATGCGCTTTAACGGCAGGAGCAAAATAAAACTTGCTATTTAACGCACATTCGGTCATGCGCATAATCAGAGAGAAAACGCGCCTCTACGCCCGATTTGCGCTCTGTTCTTGTAGAGGTAAATTTTTTAATGCGCCTTGAAAGAGCTTTAAATGCCTCTTGTAGAGGCAGCCTAAGATTTGTTGCAAAACACTTATCCCACCATTTAAGAATAAAGTCACAACGGAGATAGGCAGACAAACCAGCAAATGTCAAACACTGCAGAAACATGTAGAAGGAATAGTCCAGCTGTATCCAGAAATCCATAATTCAAAAGCCCACATCTCTCTCACCACTTCTGTCAGCTTGCTCATTAGGAACATGAACAAAATATGGGTAGCATCTAGTTCTTATTACTACTGCTAGGTACCACACAAAGAAGTGAACAAATATTCTGAATTTCTCTAGCACAAGTGTTGAGTTTTGAGCACCCATTGAATCATGGGCCTGTTTTCCAGCTGTGGTTCTCACTGTTTTTCATGTCAGAGGCTCTGTGATTGTTATTGTACAGGCAGCAATTTGTCAGGAGGAGCTTCTCCCAGTACATAATTGCAATGATGAGGATAGCTATACCTGCTGAATTTCTACTTGTTTTGTGGCTATTAAAGACAAAGGTGAAAAGACGGCAAATTTACTAGTGACAGGGGGCTTGATTCATATTTACACATGTGCAAGTGGGCTGGTGATACTGGACTTCATTGATGCCTCCCCTCCCCAGCCCTATGAAAATGCTACACAGAAAGTCCAGAGCCCTGCTGAATGAGGTGAACTCTAGTGGGGGGCGAGGAGAAAGGCGGGATCCCCAAAAATTGGATGGAGGCCCCTTTCCTGAGTCGAGCCCTTCCATCCATGGAAGGCAGATCCTGAATCCAACCCTGGTATTTTGGAGCTACTCATCTACCACTGGAAAATCTGTCAAAGAGTTACAGAAGGATAAGGGTGAATTACAGAATAATCTGTCACAGAAAGGAAGAGCAAAAAATATGCCCCACAACCACACACACACACAATGCCTGCAGAATAAAAAATTCCAGTTGCCTGTGTTAGAATCCTCACTTCACCAATAAATATGTATTGATAGTCTGGGGGACAGAACACCCCAGGACTTGTGAGTTTGGTTACTGATCACAAATCCCTTGTGCTGGGCATATGCTCAGAGGCACCCTGTTAGGCTGACCAGATAAAATCCAGGTCAGGGCTCATGTAACTTTAACAGTTGTAGAGAAAAGGGAATTTCAGCCATTAGTTCCTGGTGCAATTCCCTCTTCATCACCATAGTTAAAGTTGCAGGGGCCCTGCCTTCTTTTGTATAGGGTCACTCTAGTATAGTGCATGCACCTTTAACTGTTGTGATGAAGAAGGAATATCACCAGGAACTAACTGCATACAAATGACACTGGCTGAAATTCCCTTTTCTCTACAACTGTTAAAGTTACATGAGCCCTGACCTGGATTTTATCTGGTCACCCTACACCCTGTTCCTTAATTCTTAGTGAATGTCCACATGCCCACTCCACTATTTTTTTTAAATAAAGTTCTAGTAAAAACCAAAGATGGCCCCACGAGCCTGAATTCTGCCCACCCTTATTCTATTGGTTTGAAAATCACCTAGTTTTATGCAATTGTTACAATTCCCACAATCTTGGCAGCTCAAGAAAGGGCTGGGTCACAACAATCGCATGGCAATCATGCGTAACTTCACTGGCAGATATTTTTGAGTAACTTACACTTTTACTATATGAATGTGAGCAAGTAGAATCTCAATATCATGTTCATTGCTCTGAGAGTTGCAGCTATAGGGTGACTTACAACTTCCATAAATAAGTAAATAAAAGATTTATATACAGAGAAAAAAGTCCAACAGTCCCTCCACATGTGCAAGCAGGCCCATGCAGTGTGGTTATGGGCTAATTAATCTGCACTAATTGAACTTTAGTATACATTCATTGTTATTCATCTATCCTATTTCTTGGAACTGGTAACAAAACCTATCAATTTCATCATATGTAACAAGACCATAGATATTAATTTGCCATTAAGCTTATAAAACATTGCAGTTTACCCACATTAGATCACAGCCGTGCATTCTCTTGAGGACCACCTTGCCAACTTCAAAGTGCGGCCACTGAATTTCACCCATTAATACACATGCATATGCCCTGTGCCTGGCATCTGTGCCTGCTACCTCTAGACACTGGTGTACATATAGCAGCAACCATGTGGACATAGACATGACAACACGCAGGACTCTTGCATGTTGACTGCCAACAGGCTGCTCTGGGTGGGGCTTGCCAAGGGCTCCCAAAAGGTGCGTCAGAAATCAACACACACAAGCACACCTTTAAATGTTATCCACCCTGAGCCAGCCAGAGTAGGGATCTAGAGAAACTGCCACAGCCCTGGGGGTGACTCATTGCCCCTTGAGGCAGTCAGCCATGAGAAGGTGGTTTGAGTAAGTTCCCTTTTCACCATTCCGGATGATGATAGCTGTCTTCTCCATCTTTCCTCTCCTTCCAGCCCACATTAAACCTGCCCTACTGTGGTTGTGACCTATTTATATAGATAAGAAGCCAATCCAAATAGAATTAAAGAGCCCACCCTCGACTCCTTGACAGAGCAGAATAGGTTACAAAAAACTCCTTTCTTTCTGACAGTTTAGGAAAGGAGCAAGTAAACACAGACAGACAGACAGACAGACAGACACACACACACACACACACACAGCTGACTGGCTAATTCTGCCTTGTTGGAAGCTAGGTGGGCATGTTATCATTGCATCTCTAAGTGCGGGTTGACTGCCTTACATCAGCACAGGTGTGCCTCTGCCCAACTAGTTGGGCTGCACGAGGCAGCATCCATCTGGCTGTACCCTGACACCTCCATCATCATTCCAAGGACTGGAGGTAACACTGCCACCCTTCCTTCTGTAAACAAAGCGGGCTGGGTGCCCCATTATCTTTCCAACCATAACAGGAAGCAGTGAGAAAGAACACTGAACATTCACCCTCCATTTGAGAACCTCAAAAGGTCCTCTTTCTACCTTTTCCTGTAGGGGAAGACTTGTGGCTCTCTAGACATTCTTGGAACCCTGAACTGCCATCAGCCCAGCAAGCACTACCACTGACGAGGGATGATGGGAACTATAGTTCAACATCTGGAAGGCCACAGGTTCCCACCCCTGTTGCCGGGTTTGCTCAGCTTCTGGGACGTCGCGCTCCCTGTGTAAGCAGGTAAGTCTGGGATCACCCCCAGGCCCTCCCTCTACACCCTTAGGTGTAGAAAGGGCCTTTGTATTGAAGTGACTGTTGACCGTACATTTAGAAATACAACTAGGTTCTCATGTGATATTGGCCCTTTAGAACATATTATCAGGATCCTCAATTGCGTCAAACATCCCACTTGTGTACAACTGAACTCATGCAAAACCCCACTTCAGTATTTGCCACTCTACATGGCAAGGTTCCAGAATGAAGGGGGGGGGGGCTGGTGCACACAAAGACCCTGGGCATGCGCCAAGGTGTGCGGCCCCAGCCCTATCCTACTTCAGAACACATGAATAGGGCTATTAATTCAAGAAGATCATACTTCCAAATGTGGACTCAGACTAGCGTTTGAAGAAAAAAAGGGGGTAAAAAAGATAGCAACATAAAATAGCACATTCTCCTGTTGTCACAGTATTTTTGCCAAGAAAGAAGCAGATTCATAAGACTATTAGACTTTTTAAAAAAATCCTCATGGGCCCAAAGAGCAGCTAAATTGCCTGTTTCATTACATTGCTGTTGCTGCTGCTTGTAAATATGTGAGGAGAGGCAAGCACTGAAATAATTCATAGGCGGAAAAGGATTAACAGGACCTCAGAGTCTACTTTCCTACACCAGCCTTCCCCAACACAGCACCCTCCAGATGTGGTGGACTAAAACTCCCATCATCCATAGCCAGCAGGGCTGGGAGTATAAGCCACTACATCTGGAAGGCACCAGCTTGGGGGAAGGCTGCCCTACACAGTCCACCAAAACCAAGATGTTGTGACAACATCTTGGAGAAAAGAGCCTCTCCCACTTTTAGACATGTGAATGAGACAGGGGAAGTTAATCATACACTCATTAACTTCAGGCTGAATCAAGACATTTTAGCCAAACACAAATGCCCCTGGGTGGGTAACCAGATGCAAAAAGTAGGCCTGCCCAGTAAGGTTCAGGCAGTTTCACTTCTTCCCTAAACAACTGAAGCTGACAAAAGAGCCAAAACACAGACAAACATTCCACTGGTGTGTCCATTTTATAAATAGCTTGGAAAGTAAACTACTGCAAGAAATGCTGACTTGCACAATGATATTTCCTATCATAATGGAAGATTCAGACAGATGCTATTCAGCAGAAACAGTCAATTCCTGGAAGAAAGCTGAGTTCTTATAAACTAGTTTTACCTCACTCATCGATGATGAGACCTCTGAACTGTATATTCAAACTTTCCAGACTGGTTTTTTTATACTGAAGAACTCATGGATTTCTTCCATAGAACCCTTGCATGTTGCAGAGGATTATAGGGGCACTGGCCAGACTTTTTGGGCCTCACCAAACCCATGAATGACTAGAAGGACCCTGGTCTCTGCTTCCCGGTTGCTGCACATTAGAAGGCAAAGTTGGTAATAGTTTTCTGGCCATGACTGATATTCCCACTGAGGAACCCTTGATAAGCTTTATGGAATTCCAAGGTTCCCTTACTTTAGCCAATACTTTAGATTTTGGCTTGGATCCAAAGTAGCACAAGGTTACTATCACTCACGTAAGAAGGGTTTTCTACTATCCTTTCTGCAATCTCCCCCCCCCCCCCCCGAAACCTTAGGGAGTCTTATTTGAAGGTGGTGGCATGAGAGGCTTCAGCCTGGTGGAAAACTAGGACCCCTCCCCACCATGACAAGCATTAGCCTCACAATGATCTAGAGCCTTACTCCAATCCTTCCTCACCCTTGGCTGGGGTTCATGCTATCACCACCACCTTTTTCCATTCTGTCCCCAAGCAGAATGGAGGGGAAGCATAACCAAGAAACGGAAATTGGTGAATGAAATGATGGTATACCTTCCCAGTCACCAACGGCAAAAGTTCTGCTCAGTCTCCCCTACCATTCTCCCTGACAAACTTTTATCAAGTGCTAACTACTAGGCTTGGGAGAAGTATCTGGGGATGCCATTTCACCAGTCAGAACAGAATAGAGTTCCAGATTAAGCTTTGTCTTCAGGTACACGTCATAGAGGAATAGAAGGAAAAGTTTCAAGACCAACAGTATAAAAGCAATAAAAAGGAGGAGGGTCAGTCTTAAAAGACGATAATCTATGTCCTGATTCTAAATTTAATACATTGATCATATACAAGGGTAATGGCTTTGGCATTCCAACATGAAGAATGGTGAAAAAAACTGCACAAAACTGGGAAAACACCCAACAATTCAGTAACTGGGGGAAAGAGGGCAAGGACTTCAGGAGATCCCAGATTTGATGCCCAGGCCTGAAGTTCTACACGTCCGGTCTATCTAATCCAGCAACCTGTTCCCACAGTGGCCACCAAATGTCCATTAGAAACCCACAACCAGGATATGAGTGAGTGCAAGAATCCTCTCACACTCTTGTTCCCCAGCAGCTAGAATTCAGGGGTATGCTGATACTGAGCTTGGAGGTAGCATAGAGCCATCTTAACTAGTAGCCACACTTCCAGAGCAAAAAGGCTCACTTTTCAATCTGGACAATTTAAAGGAGGTTGGCAAGAAGCTGAGGTGGATAACCAGGCAATTAAATTCTGGAAAGTAGAGACTGGATAAGAGAGTTCCAATGGGAGACCATTTCCCACTGTGGTGTAATAGTTCCTGTGTAAACTGCGGAAAATTTCAATTCTGGAGATGTAACTATGACATTACTTTTATGCAGCGCAAGACTGGAGCAGTCAGCAGATCAAAAGAATTAGAAGGAAAGAATGGGTGTGAATCTTGCCGATGTCCCGGGAAAAAAATCTCCACCTGTCCCTGCTAGGCATGCCAGTTTCCACTGCTGGAGTGCTAGGAGGGCAGGTCATTACAATAAAGGCTGTCCCGTGACAGGCTGGCCTCTGGCATCAACCAGACACTTTAAAATGACAGCCGATAAACCAAATTAGCTGTCAAAGCAAAAACTTCTTATGGCTTAAAACACAGTTTTTCATCATACTCACACACAAACAATCCAGAACTAAAAAGGGTTGATTCAGAGAACTTTGAGAAATGCCTGAGTCAAAGAGGGCTTCCTATGAAATGGAGCAAACTGAATCTGGAACCTTCTGAAGGTTTATTAGAGGCAGAGATCTATGCTACTGCTATATAGCAGTATTGAAGTACATTGATAACTTTTGGGGCATTCCAGTTGTGGATGGATTACATATATTGCTTTCATAGTGCTTTCATACTTTTTATTCCAGATTATCCAAAATACCGCAACAAATATCATTGTGTGTCCTAACAGGAATAAATGCGCAAGAGGGATATAGCGTTACCATGACAGGATTGCAATGGCTTGACACAGGGCGTGTAGGCTACACACTGTGGCCTAATCTACACCTACAGCCTTTCGCTATGGAAGAGGGATGCTTCCGAATATTTCCTGCTTCCACAATCGGCACTCACGGGGCACACGCAACCGATCTTTACCGCAATGACAGGAGTGCCGTTGCGGGAGCATGTGTGCCCCATTACAGCACTTCTATGTGTGTATTGATAGACATGGGTGGGGCTAGGCATATGGCTATGGGCCAGAGATTTTTTTTTTATTGACTCATGAGGGATGCGCACAAGCGCAAAACCCCAGCAAACACATGGGGGGATAGGAACTCCTCGAATATGCACAACTGCGCAGAGATATGTTTATATTAAAAACAACAACACATTCAGTGGTAAAACACGCCGATACCCATCCAAAACATATGGTGAAAATGGTGGATGGGTCCATTCCCGCACACCTCCGATACCCATGTACATGTCCCTCACACCCAACTGGCTGTTTGCTGAGCCCAGAACTCACAGTGGATCTGCTTCAACTTTGGCATGGCTAAAGCCCTACCTAAGGGCCATCATGGTGCCTAGTTTCATCTCCTTATCTTTAAAAATGAGAGAGCTGTAAGCATTTTGTTATTTCCCATTGACTATAAAGTAGAGTTGCCTTTGGGGGTGGGGGAGGATGGGGAAAATCCAGATTTTTCTTCAAATTTTGTAATTTCCCCCCCTTCCCGGATTCGTTACCAAAAATCCTGACATGTCCTGTTTTTTCCTGACATATTGTCACCCTATTAACTGCAATCTTCCCATGGATAGCTGGTGCGTAATACCTGGATCGTTCCTCCTTATGGACTGTGTAGGGCAGCCTTCCCCCAAGCTGGGGCCTTCTTATGGAACTATCGATGAGCAAGTTATATTGATGAGCTTCTTTCTTTCTTTCTTTCTTTCTTTTTTTTTTTTTTTTTTACAAAAAAGGAGAAAGATTTGTTATGTGGCTCCCCTTAGCAGGAGACATTCTATATGGCAGCTTACTAAAGAAAATGTTATGGTAGAGCACCAGCACATTATAAAATAGGACCCAGATCTCAGCATCCAAGGGGATAATAATCTGGGAAAGTCACAGCGTTATCCTAGAAAGGCCATTCTAGGAGGTACTTTTCTTTCTAGGATTGTTCAAAGACAGCTGGCTGCAGCTGTGCAGCTCATCACATAGCAAGACATATCGGGTATCGGGTGAAGCATGCTTCATTGCAATTTATTTCTGCTGCAGTGCGTTTATAGGTGAGCAGTAGTCATAAATAGAAGAAGGTGGATGAATGCAACCTTTAAAATAAATCGCCATGGAAATGGTATTCAATCTTTGCTCTCCTTTCCCTCTTCCTGTCTCCAGTGCCTTTGTGATCCTTTTCACTGTGTGTATTCAGTGTTAATTCCATGTTTCATGGTTTTCGTTTTCTTTTTCAAAACAACAGTATTGTAATTAACTGCAATGCTTTAAAACGTGTAATTACATCTGCCTTGTCACTGGAATTACGAGGAGGATTACCAACTCAAGAAACCATGCTCTGAAGATTGTACATCTTTACCATAAAAAGGCAAAGAAAAAAATGAAAAAGGCTCTGCCACTGGGACCATTGGTTTGCCTTTGGTACATCCTATTTTTCAAAGACCATTTTCAAAGATTACTTTTCAAAGAACAAACGAATGTGCAGCAATTTATAGCACTCTTCTAATGCATCACAAAAACATTAATACATAATTATTTGTAAGCATGCTAATTTTAAGTGGAGAATTCATCCATTTCCGCCCCAAATGACAAAATGTTCTAGAAATTGCAACTGATTATATAGATACCAGGAATGTGAATCAGAGTCAGATGAGGTCCAAGCAGAATTGGGCCCCTCAGATCTTTCTGGTGCTTCTTGACACACTAAAAACGAAGCTGGGCCCAAAATCCCTGCATCCATTTCTCTGACATTTAGTAGGGATAATCCCCTCTAACGGCTACTATGCCTGCAAACATCATCCAATGCTGACCAAAAGGAGGAAAAAAGCTGTCACCATTTTTTATTTCTTATGGTAGTCAATGGGACTACCATGCGAAGTGAAAGCCAGTGCGGTGTAGTGGTTATTGTTTTGGACTGGGACTCAGGAGATCTGGGCTTTAGTCCCTAATTGGCCATGAAGAGCACTGAGTGACTTTGGGCTAGTCACTGACTCTCAGCCTAACCTACCTCACAGGGTTGTGGTTAGGATAAAATGGAGAGGAGAAGGACCATGTAAGCCATTTGGTTTATTGCAAGAGGGGAAAAAGGCGGGATATAAATGTAATACTGAAAATTAAAAAGCAGAAGTCACAAAGCCTCGGATTTCAGAATCTTGACTTCGGTTCAGTACCAAGCCAAACAGTCTCCAAATTGGTCCAAGCAGAATTGGCCCATTTTTCAAAATGCCAAATCAGGGCCTGAGTCGAACATGGGGGTCTGTGCACACCCCTAACAGATCCAAGGGGGCAATATCTTGATTTTGTCCATTTCTGATTTGCAAAGACAATTTCTCTTGATAGACTTTTATTTGAGAGGCGCTGGGAATAAAATATGTGGTTGGATCCAGTATAAGTTAGTCACATCTGGGTCCCGCTGAAATCAGCACAAAAAGTTGGTTATGACTAACTTAGATTGTCATGAGTCATTCCCTCCATTTCCAAAGTTTAGAAGCAAGTGTGGATCATTTTATAGCTGAAGTGGCAACATCCACACACAATAGGGAGACTTAGAGGAACCCCAAGATTTGCAAAAATACGAAAATATTTAAGGGGGGGGGGGAATCCTAAGAGGCAAAAAACCTCCACAAACAGCCCAGTGAGGACTGAGTTCTGCTCCGTGGGAAGGGGGAGAGGATGGAAATACAAGGGAAGAAATGGAAGCGTCCTGAAAAAGGACTTGATGTTGTGAACTACCCAGAGAGCTTCAGCTATTAGACACTATAGAAATGTAATAAATAAACAAACAAACAAACAAATATATATATATAAATAAATAAATATATAAATAACACTGAGTAGGAACATTCCACATGGCAACATTTTGTTGAAGGTCCAACTTGTTGCGCATATTATTGACTGGATCTGCCAGGTTGCATACGCCACCCCATCCCACCCCGCGCTGGGAATAAAATATGTGGTTGGATCCAGTATAAGTTAGTCACATCTGGGTCCCGCTGAAATCAGCACAAAAAGTTGGTTATGACTAACTTAGATTGTCATGAGTCATTCCCTCCATTTCCAAAGTTTAGAAGCAAGTGTGGATCATTTTATAGCTGAAGTGGCAACATCCACACACAATAGGGAGACTTAGAGGAACCCCAAGATTTGCAAAAATACGAAAATATTTAAGGGGGGGGGGGAATCCTAAGAGGCAAAAAACCTCCACAAACAGCCCAGTGAGGACTGAGTTCTGCTCCGTGGGAAGGGGGAGAGGATGGAAATACAAGGGAAGAAATGGAAGCGTCCTGAAAAAGGACTTGATGTTGTGAACTACCCAGAGAGCTTCAGCTATTAGACACTATAGAAATGTAATAAATAAACAAACAAACAAACAAATATATATATATAAATAAATAAATATATAAATAACACTGAGTAGGAACATTCCACATGGCAACATTTTGTTGAAGGTCCAACTTGTTGCGCATATTATTGACTGGATCTGCCAGGTTGCATACGCCACCCCATCCCACCCCCATTGGGGGTTGTCGTGTCATGCAAACCTGGGCTATGCAAAGATTAAACGACCCTCACATAACTCATGGTTCACTTTAGGGTTATGTGGGGGACTGTTTAACCCTTACATAACCCATGCTCACTGGGTTCGCAGCACGCAACAACTCCTGAGTGAGAGAGACATATGCAAAATGGTGACCACATATGCCACAGCCACAGCCTCACTGTTCATGTCATGCAAACAGCCCCATTTTGGGCTTCCTATAGTCCCAGTGACTAGAAAACCATTACCAGGATCATTTACTGAATCCATATGAAGATTATGTGCTCCTGTTTTATGGCCTTCAACTACCTCAGCTCAGCAAAGCTTTTAGTCCTTATATTATAAATATTTATGGCTCTACCAACCTAATACAAGGAATGTTAACTTTATGTCTTATAAGGAGAAACACAGTATTGCCCAGTAATTATCCCTTGCTTCTGAAAAGTTCTGGACAATTGTTACAGACTAATTGTATCTATGTTTATGCAGAAGTAAGTCCCACTTTGATCAATGGCTTTTGTGAATGTGGACAGGATAGCCTTCAAGTAAGTGATATTTCTTACTATTCTGGTATGTGTAGGGAGAGCCAAGCAAAGATCAGCCTCCTATCTCTAAGAAGATACAATTCTGCAGTGCAAAACGCATGTGGGCTACATGCCCCCAAAGTTTTAGATTATGCTCCTAGGTTACATAAAGGCTCTATCTCATTGCACACTGAGATGTTTTAGTTGTTATAGCAACCAGCTAGCATGCATGCTTGTTTGGGAAACATACGAATTTCAAGATAGGGAACTTGGTTTAAATCAATAATGCTGCTTGCATACATTTAATTATTTAAATTGTTTTTTTTCTTGGAGAATTTAATCATGGCTTAAATCAATTCACCCTGTATGCAAGCAGCATCTAACAATGAGAAACAACTCTTCCAGACTATAAGCACATCATAAATGATTTAATGAAAGGTTAGGAGACACATCTACTTGTAATAACAGATTCAGGATAGAAGAACTCCATCATAGCCTTTCCCAACCTAGGACTCCCAGATGCTGTTTGACTCCAATGGCTATGATTGATGGGAGTTGTGGTCCAACAACATTTGAGAATCCTAGGGTTGAGAAAGGCTGCCTTCTGATTTTCTTTTTTTAAGAAATCTGCATCTGCGGCAACATTTTTGGTGAAGTTACTTTAGCAGAATTTGTTAAAATAACAGAGTGCAATTTTGACAGCTTGGCTTCCCCTGTCTCTGCTCCTGCTTCCCCTGCTTCCCCTGTCTCTGCTTCTGTCATTTATCTTCTGACCAAATGATAATCAGCACACAGATATCTCCACATTAACCACTGGTCCTCAGATGTTGGTGGATTTCAACTCCTATCAGCCTTAGCCAATACAGCCAATGGTGAGAGCTGCTGGGAGTTGTGGTCCAACAACATATAGACAGCACACGCTCCCCATCCCTTGGTTTACATGTTATAGCCATTGCATGGGTATCACTTTAAATAACTATACACGACAGTAGCAGCGCTGCTATAACAAGTTGCTCATGTTGACAACATTTCCCCATGCAGCTCAGATGCTTTTCAATACAAGAGCTACACACAGCCGTCCATGGTAGCCCTAATGCGCCAACCAGCCCAAGGAGGAGTCTGAAAGAGGCACAACCCTTAGGACTGGGGTGGAGGGGGGGAGGCATTAAGGAGGTTAAGCACCATTTGCACAAGACTTATCGTAAATGGCACCAAGAGCAATGAATGTAAAAAGGAACAACTCTGCTCTCAAAAGTGAAAACAGATAATATTCACATGTAGCAAGAAAGGAAGTTATGAGAGCAGACGGACATGTTGCTCTGCAAAACAGGCAAGGGAAATCATCTTTGCTTAAAGTTTCATGGATACCAGAAATGGGTGGGAGAATGATGACAAGGTAGCATTAATCAAGCCAAGAGGCAAAGATGTGGATATCTGGGGATTGTAATATAGTAGATGATGATGTTGGTTCACTTATGAAGTTATTTTAGACTTAATTTTATTCTCAACATCCCAATGGGCATTTAATTGCCATTTACAGATGGGACTGAGACTGAGAAGGATTTGCCAAGGACTACCTCCCAAGTTTTATGGTTGAACGGGGTTCTGAACCACAAGTGCCAAAGGCCAAACTTGGGATACTATCCACTGGATCACTACAATTAGGAAAGAAAGTGTTGGAATGAAAGAGAATGCCAAAAAAGCAAAGAAACTAGAAAGTAAACGAAAGGAGACTCGAAAGGAAACCTGGTGATCTGAGAGATGCAGCGAAACTGAGATGGTGGGGGATGGAACGAAGCCATATAGTCTGAGGAAGCTCCACTCCTGACACACAGCCGTCCATCTGCTTAGCAACACAAGTTACCATAAATACAGAGCCTAAGTCAAAGGTTCTTTTATGGTGCATAGCACTTCCCCACATGAGATCACTTTGGTATTTGAGGTGGGAATAACTTGGAAGATGAACCACTCTGGGGGGAAATCCTTATGGTGGGAGGATATTTCCCAGAGGAGAAAATCAAGGGGAAATAAAATTTTCCACATGCTTCCCCCCCACGTCCCATCCCCAGAAGTTGCAGCAAGATCTTTTATCCCTTTTTTAACCTCCAGAAAAGTTATATGGACCTGGAATATTTTGGTCTACATCCAGTTCTAAATACAATGTAGCCCTTGCACTGGGTTTAAAGATACCCACAATCTCAGTGTACGACACACTGATGCCAAGATATGCATTTTCCCATGGCAACAGTTCTGAAGTGAACTTTATGATATTTCCCAGTATCTGTAGCCACCACACTACATGTATGCATCCTCCTTGATCCTATATGTGCATGCTAAAGTTATTGGCTGCTGAAGCTGAACATTTTAACACAACTGGAACATTGGAAGACAACGCAGTACTGATGTCCAAATGCATACACCTTCTTAATTTGAGCTAGAGTTCCACCAGGTATAGCTCTGGAATTGATTTTCAGTATCAGGAATCATCCCCCAAACATGTACACTAGTTAAAAGAGTACTCATGAACATATGCAGAGTGCATCCCCATTTTCCTCTCCTGACAGCTACAACCGACATGTCCAATACATATTGGGCAAAAGGGGCTTCCAGGTCAAAGAGTTGTCACTTGCAGGCAAAAGTAAGTCCTGGACCTTCATGCTTTGGTGTAATTTAAACACCCACACCCACCCCACACCCATAGCCACCATCCAGCTCAGATCAGTCATACGGCCATCAAGTTAATTGTATGAACATTCCAAGCTGCTGCTTCAAATAAATATACAGGATCAAGGCTGTCACATCAATACACATATCAGTACACACGCCCCCCATAAAATACATCATCATGCTTAGAAAGGTTAGCTACCACTGGGAGATTGTGAGAAACCACAGCCCTGTAAGTCATGCCAACAGGCAACACCTGTTTCTGCAGTTAAACTGTATTTACATTTGCAATTTCACCCTCCTACCCCACTTACCGCCTCCTGTTTTCCCCCTGGAAATGGACTATCAGTCTGAGTTGATCTCAAAACTAAGACGCTAACCTTGGTTTTTCAGTCTGAGAAAAGAAAGGGCCACTCTTTAACTAAAGTGACTAACCTCAGTGGCTAACCTCCTAACCCCATCACATGGACTGCACAGAATTGGGAAAGGGTCTATTATTATTAAGGAAACAGAGAGATAACTAAGAAGAATTGCATGACCAAAATCCACTGAGGCTTCTCAACATAACCTCAAGGACCTGCCTTTCATGGCAACTTTATAGAGTGGTTCCCCCCCCCCCCGACATCTCATTTTTGTTTTAAAGCCACAGAGTTCAGGTCATTTAATAATTGCTTTCCAAGGAACTGCACAGAATCCACTCACCCAGCACCCTGTGTCTCATACAGGGGCAGTGGGAGCCACAGTTCGGGCAAACCACCCACCCACCCTGGAGGCTTTACTGCTTTCCCTGGGAAAAGTGGTGACAGTCAGATTTGAGAAAACCACCATGGCATCATTCACAGCGCAGGTAACTTGACTGCTCTTCCACCTCCAACTGAAACCTTCTCTCACCCAGATCTGCACAGAAGATTCAACCAGAGCAAGATTCCTAAGTGACTCCAAAGGACTTTCCCCTCTCCTCTCTTTCTCCCAGAATACCTGTTGAAACCAGACTGGTAACAGGACCAAGACGTGTTGAGACATGCTGCTGAGGATAATTAATAGGGTTCCTCCATAGTCAGTCAGTGGCCTGTGCGAGCTCATTCACAGATCCCACTCAGACAGGCTGGCTGGCAGCCTGACTGTACCTAGCATATTGATTGCTATTAATACCAAGGAGAGGAGGAGCAAAAGAGAGGGGGGCTTATGAGAGACTGGCACAATATTTTGAGAATGGAGAATATTGGGCGGGGGAGGGGATCTGGGTTAGCCGGCTGCACGCCCTCCCAGATCATACATTCATCCGAATCATAAATCCCTCCAGCACCCCCCAACCCCAACTCAGTCTCACCGTGTGGGTGGAGCTGCTGGGCTTGAGCGGCGGCAAAGCGATGGGGGACGGCGGCCCTGTCCCAGCGCCTGTCCCGGAGGCCCCTCCGGCCCCGATCCCCGGGGCAGGCTGGAACTGGCGAGCGCTCTCCCCTCCGCCCCTGCTGCCTGCGGAGGAAGGGAGAAGAGCGGCTGAGGACGATGGGCGGCCGAGCAGGGTCGAGGAGGCTCCGGCTCAAAGGCAAGGGGTGAAAGTGGTTGAGGAAGTGGGGAAGAGGGCCCCAGTAACCCCCTCCCCAGCGCCCCCCCTCTTGTTCCTCCGGCTGCCATCGCAATATTGTTTGCACAATCATAAGGGAGCGGATCTCAAACGTGGCACCGAAGCGCAGCCAGAGGTCTGCCGGGGCTCCTAAAGGACTAATCAGTGCGGAGGCCGCCGCGTGTTAACCCACTTAAACCTTTCATCCATGATTAACCCACAACCATTAGAAGCCTAAGTGGGAAGCCAAACTGGATTTGCGTGGCACACATTTCTCTTTCCCCACCCCCACCCGCCGTACCGTCTGTTTAGTCGCAAAGGGAGGGGAGGCTCACTCGTCCAATCCAGTTTTCGACATCTCGCCTCTGCCTCAAGGGAAACAGGTCAACACTCTCCCCCCTCCTCTCCTCCCCCCATCCCGATTATCAATCCGGAATAGAGAGGGAGAGCGCAAGAACTCTCTTCTGTTCCCCACCGCGCCGGTTCCAAGCCAGCCCGGCTGGAATCGAACAAAACAGAAACAGGCGCTTCTCGCTCGCAGCTTCGTCCCCAAACTTGCCGGCTCGAAAAACAAAACCTTGACAATTGCAAACTCGGGGAGCTCCCTGGGCCAAACACGGGGAGACTTTTTATTTCTCGTAAAAAAAAGGGGAGAGAAAAGCAGCGTGCAGACATGCGTCCAAAAACGGGGCAGCAGAACAAGAGGAAAGGCTACATTGCACGCGCGCACGCAGCGGCAGGGCTCTGTCTGCAGCCTTTGGCTTTGGGGGGGGGGGCGCCTGGGAGGAAAGGGGGGGCGTGAGGGCGTGAAACCGGTTCGGCCTTTCCCTCCTTACCAGCTGGGCAAGCGGCAGCAGCAGCTCCTGCAGCCCCAGCAGCAGCACGCTTCCTGGTGGTTAACATGGCCGCTGGAGGGTAGGCAGAGGGGCATACATTTCAGGGCAGCCTCGGCTCCTCCGGCACTTCGCCCGTTTCTCCGGCTCGGCCTTTCCGATCGGTGGCTCCCGTCGTCTCCTTGCGAGCAGCAGCAGCAGCTACACCACCCAGCCGCACACTCTTCCGCGGCATCCGTCCCCGCAAGCCCGGGCCCGCCGGGCAGCAGCCACCCCCGGCCTCAGCCTCCTCCTCGTCGTCTTCCTCCGCCTTGTCCTCGTCTTCTTTCTCCAGCGATAGCAGAGGCGGCGGCGGCGGCAGCAGCAAGAGCGCCGCCGCCGCCGCCCCCCGCCCCAAACACATCACCCCGCCAGTTTCCAGGATCCCCGATTCCCTTCCCGGTTTAGGCGGCGGCGGCGGCGGCGGCGGCGGCGGCAACAGCGGCTGAGAGAACCCCGTTCCTTCCTTCCCTCCCTGCTTCCTTCTCTCCCTCGGAGAGACAGGAACAAACACAGATCGACCGCCCGCCTCCGAGCCGACCCTCGCCCCTCCCGCGCGAGCCTTTCCCGCCGCCTCTGCGCGCCCGCGACACTTTCGCTTTCAAGAAACCAACAGGCCGGGCAGCTCCGCCGAAGCCTGGCCCAGAGCAGCTTCCCTCCACCCCGCCTGCTGGGTAGTTGCAGCAGCCTGGCGTCCCTTCCCCTCCCCCCCCCGCGCTCCTCCTCCACCACTCCCCCGGGGTGGAGGGGGGGCTGCAGCTGTCCTTAGCTCGGCTGGCGAGCGGAAGGGATCAACCCCTCCCTCCCCCTCATGTGGTGCTCTGGGAACCGGGCGGGAGCAGGGAGGAGTGAGAAAAAGATAACAGGCACTGAGCAGGCAAAATGCCCCCGTCCCTCTTCCCCACGCCGCAGAAAGAGAGAGAAGAGGAAGGCTGGGGGCCCCGCCCCCTCTTTTTATGCCCGCCACACACAGAGGCCACCTAGAGCCAATGCAAAATAAAGCCCGGCCTTTTTCGTCTCCCTCCTTTCTTGGTCGTCCTCATGGCCTTTAGCCCAACTATCCACTTGCCACCAGCTGCCCGGCATGAAAGGTGCGTTCGACCGTTGCCACCCGGTCTGCCCGCTTTTCTGGCAGACACGCTCCGCCTTGGCAGGGCGAGCAGCGCCCGGGCTCTGCAGGGGTCGCGGTTACGTTTTCCAGAAGAGAAGGTGGCAGCCAGAAAAAGGAAAGAAAACGAAAGGTGGGTGGGAAGAAATGGGGGTCAGGGAAGAAAGGAAAAGGTGTGAAACGGTGAAGAGCAGAAAGGAACCTTCATTTCTGGGGGGAAAAGAAAAGAAAGTGCTTTAACCGAAGGCATGAGAAGAATAGTTATCAAGCAAACCCGGGAAGGGGGGGGAGAGGTGTATTTTACTGAAAAGAGGATGTGTTTTGAATCATGTTCTCAGAGGGAGCAGGTCAGATGCTAGGAAGTTGTGGAAGTAAAACTTCCCTTCCGAAATCTGACTCTTAGGATATGTCATATTTTCCTCTCCCCCCCCCCCCCTTAAACAGTGGAAAGAAACCTCTTCCAATGACAAAGAGTCTAAACAGTGGAAGGAAACCTCTTCCAATGACACAGGGTCTATCTCTATGGTTCAAGTAAGCAAGCTCCTCCTCTCCAGGAGCTAAAGAGAAAAAAAACCCTCCTCCTTCTAGCCACTGTCATAGGATTGCCTCCCCTCATTCATCACAGATATTTGTATATACAGGAATTCACATAGGTGGATTCCTGTATATACAAAGAGAAAGAGAAAGCCAAACAGAGCAAGAAAAGGTCAGTCTGTGATAAGCTTGTAAAGGGGCAAGGTGACAACTTAACTTTTCTTTTTATTTGGATATATGAGCTTTCTCTTTAAGCAGAGCAAGAAAGTTGCCATGCAGATCTTGTTTCTATAATGAAAAACAAAGTACTTCCACAACTTAACTTCTCCAGTGCGGAAATAAATAAATGTTCCAATATTGAAACTCTATTTTAGCAATACTCCAAATGAGGAAACATGATTTAAAAAACAACCACTGGTAGCAGATGAGGAGAAGGAGGAGGAGTGGCCACTCAGCTCATATTGCTTTTCAAATTTATATCACTGTATTTGTTTTGGGAACATCACACCAATGTGAATGCACACAGGTATCTCAGAGAAACAAAGTACAAAAAAAAAAGGAAATCTATAATTAATTCTGCTGATGATGCATCTTTAGGGGTACCTTGAAGATATTTGAAAATGAAAAACAGCCCAAGGACAGTATAGTTTTTAGAAAATAAATGGGTTGGAGGGCTGGCCCTATCATGAGTGAGCTGGCCACCTCAGACTGCAGATGCTTGTTGTGGGGGGTCAGTACTGTTGAGATGTTGGAGGACAGAGCTGTGTGTGTTGTGCAGTTTCCATGAGCCCCCAAAGCTAGTCTGCTGCCCTCAAGTGTGGTGATGGATGTTGCCCTGTCACCAGTGTTGAAATAAGATTCAACTGCCAGACCAGTCAGTTTCTGTTATAGGAGCACGGATGGGGGTGCAGAGAGCACCAACTTGCCCTTCACTACAGGCAGTAAAACATCTCTGCATGTGCCATTCTTTTCTCACTAAACATTTGACCACACAAAATGTCTCCCCTCAGGATCCCAGAAACATCTGGAACCCTGCAGCAGGGGAGCAGTGGGTAGACAATTTTGAGAGGAAAAGCAGAAAGAGGAGAAAGTGGCTCAGTTCGGATGACATATTAAGCAACGGAGGGATAAATAACGTTCTGACTATGCGTTAGGCAGGAGGAGCTCCACAGACGACATGCTGCAGCCAGCGCTGCTCGGAACCAGCAAACGCCCCGGCTGCAAGGAACTGGAGGCAGCCATTTTGGTTGCAGCCTCTCCTCCGTGTGTCCCCCAGCCATATCCCAGCATGCACCGTGAGTTCTGCAGAATTACTGTATATGGAGAGGGTGATAAGTGTTTTAAGTACTGAGACGAAGGGCAAAAACCAGCTGTCTCAATCCAGATAAGTAAGATGTGGGGATGGCAAATGTAAAGGATAGAAAACCCTTGAAGGAATGGTCAGGAATTTCAGCTTTATCCTTTTTTCAATAGCAAAAGGTAAGAGTTCAGTCAAAAGATGTGAGAATATAACTATGCATCTACTGCACTATTTCAGAATAGTGAAATATTTCACTATTTTCAACTTCCCTAACTACAGGGCAGGTGATCCAGATAGACTTTGATTACTAGAAGCCAGCATGGATTTGTCAAGAACAAATCCTGTCAGACTAATCTGATCTCATTTTTTGATTGGTTAACCTCCCTTGTGGACTGTGGGAGTGCTGTGGACATAGTATATCTTTACTTCAACAAAGCTTTTGACAAAGTGCCCCATAACATTCTGATTAACAAATTAGTGAAAAGTGGGCTACATGGAACAACTATTAGGTGGATCCACAGTTGGCTACAGAATCGGACTCAAAGAGTTCTTATCAATGGTACCTTCTCACACTGGGGGGAGGTAACGAGCAGGGTACAGCAGGGCTTAGTCCTGGGCCCAGTGCTCTTCAACATTTTTATTAATGGTTTGGACGAGGAGGTGCAAGGAATGCTTATCAAATTTGCAGATGACACAAAATTGGGTGGGATCGCTAATACCCTGGAAGACAGAAACAAACTTCAAAGTGATCTTGATAGACTGGAGTGCTGAGCTGAAAACAACAGAATGAAATTTAATAGGGATAAATGCCAAGTTCTAGACCTTGGAAAAAGAAGCCAAATGCTTGACTCAGCAATACTACAAGCGAGAAGGATCTTGGAATTGTAGATCCCAAGCTGAATATGAGCCAACAGTGTGATGTGACTTCAAAAAAAGCAAATGCTATTTTGGGCTGCATTAATAGAAGTATAAGTTCCAAATGACGTGAGGTATGGATTCCCCTCTATTCGGCACTGGTTAGGCCTCATCTTGAGTATTGCGTTTAGTTCTGGGCACCACACTTCAAGAAGGATGCAGACAAGCTGGAGAGTGTTCAGAGGAGGGCAACGAGGATGATCAGGGGTCTGGAAACAAAGCCCTATGAGTAGGCTGACCATATGAAAAGGAGGACAGGGCTCATGTAACTTTAACAGTTGTAGAGAAAGGGAATTTCAGCCAGTGTCATTTGTATGCAATTAGGTCCTGGTGAAATTCCCTCTTCATCACAACAGTTAAAGTTGCAGGCACTATACTAGAGTGACCATGTACAAAAGAAGGCAGGGCCTGTGCAACTTTAACTGTTGTGATAAAGAGGGAATTTCACCAGGAACTAATTGCATACAAATGACACTGGCTGAAACTCCCTTTTCTCTACAACTGTTAAAGTTACATGAGCCCTGTCCTCCTTTTCATATGGTCAGCCTACCTATGAGGAGAGACAGAAAAAACTTGGTCATGTTTAGCCTGGAGAAGAGAAGACTGAGGGGAGACATGATAGCACTCTTCAAATACTTGAAAGGTTGTCACACAGAGGAGGACTAGGATCCCTTCTCGATCAACCCAGAATGCAGGACACGGAATAATGGGCTCAAGTTACAGGAAGCCAGATTCCGGCTGAACATCAGGAAAAACTTCCTGACTGTTAGAGAAATACGGCAATGGAACCAATTACCTAGGGATGTGGTGGGCTCTCCCACACTAGAGGCCTTCAAGAGGCAGCTGGACAGCCATCTGTCAAGTATGCTTTAAGGTGGATTCCTGCATTGAGCAGGGGTTTGACTCAATGGCCTTATAGGCCCCTTCCAACTCTACTATTCTATGATTCTATGAATATTGTCAAAAGCTGAGAGCTATTGATGCACTTGGATGTCTATAACCTTCCTGTTAATCACATCGTTTCATCAACATCCTCAGGAGTACTTCACACTTTATGTTTTCCACTGATGTCATTATCACTTGATAATTTCTTAAGTAAGAACAATTTCACTTTAAAAGCCTAAGGGTGCAATCCTATGCAAGTGTAGACAGAAAATGGCCTACAATTCCCAGCATTCCCCAGCCAGTATAACTGGCTAGAAAATGCTGGGAGTTACAGGACTTCTGTCTGCCTAATAAGGCGGGTGTCTATACAGCGCCGTTTTGCAACTGCTTCCTCCCAAACCCCCGCAGCATCACTGCTGTGTGGTAGAAACACTAAATCTAGAAGGCAGGAGGGAGCATGGGTTATGTGGCGGCTGTCCCGATTGTCAAACCTGCCCCCTGCCCAATGCCCTGCATTCCTAGGCTTACTGGGATCTGCCCCTAGGAATGCCCCCAAACTGAAGCTACCACTGACAGATGGGAGAAATAACATGGTGGTATCTGACCAAAGGGAAAAGTTGCAATAAAAGGACATGGTGAGAAAATGCAGTTTTGAAGGAAAACCCCAATGTGGCTGTGAGTTGGTGGCTGCATCATATAAACAACGCAGTGCCATTGCAAAGCCACTATATGGTATATAGAGAGTATAGACAACCTAAAGATGATAGAGCCAA
This sequence comes from Anniella stebbinsi, assembly GCA_029215795.1. Lineage (NCBI taxonomy): Eukaryota > Metazoa > Chordata > Lepidosauria > Squamata > Anniellidae > Anniella > Anniella stebbinsi. The sequence continues at coordinate 58,180,259 of JARDYH010000003.1, forward strand.
AAGTTTCTTCTTAGCAAAGCACTCAGGCTAGTTCTCTACTTCTAGTGGAAGCAGAGTCTTCTGCATGAAAAGGGAAACTCATTTATTGCAGAGTTATAGGGGGAGTCTACACCAGCCGTTTATCGCAGGTTTATATCACAGTCATCGCTAATGGGGTACATTACATTGACCTGCTCCCATGGTGATCTCGGCTCCACTTCTCAGTTTTCCCGGAATATCCCTGACTGCTTGTGTTGCAGTTTTTCAGCTCTCTCGCTTCCATTTGGAAGAACGTGTGCAGCATGCCCCCCTTTGCAAGGTCGTTGCTGTTTGCCGTGAGTTCCAGGCTCAGCGAACAGCCAGTCAGGTGTGAGGGGCATATGCATGGGTATTGGAAGTGTGCAGGAGTGGACCTGATCACCATTTTCGCCACATTTTGGATGCGTGTTTTACCACTGAGTCTTTGGTTGTTGTTTTTAATAGGAGCGCATGTTCAACGGAGTTCCTATTTCCCCCATGTGTTGCTGCGGATCTGCACTTGTGTGCATCCCTCACGAGTCATTAAAAAAAATCTCTGACCCATAGCCATCTGCCTAGCCCCACCCACTTCTACCAATACACACGTGGGAGCGCTGTAATGGGGTAGACATACACCTGCAACAACACTCCTGTAATTGCGATAAAGATCAGTTGTGCGTGCCCCATGAATGCCGATCGCAGAAGTGGGGAACATTCAGAAGCATCCCTCTTCCATAGTGAAAGGGCTACAGGTGTAGATTAGCCCATAGCTGAATTGCAGTTTCAAAAATATTCATGGAGGATGTGGACTTAAGAACAGGAGGCACAAGGACAGGAGAAAAAAACAGGGGCATTGCTGCAGGAGAAAGAAATGCTTGCTAGTGTTTGTCATTTATTTGACATAAAGAACAATATGAGTGTTCACGATTTCATTGAGAACTGTGTCATTCAGCTTTTGAAAGGTAAATAATAAATGGTTACAAAAATGGGGCAGATATGATGGAGAATTGTGAACCTTCTCATCAGGCACAATCCTCTAGGTGAAGAATGGGTAACTTGTGCTCCCCCTCCCAGTTGCTTTGGCCTACAACTCCTGTGACCCCTCACCATTGGGGGCTGATGGGTGTTTGTTAATTTTTTTAATTACTAATACTTGTATACCGCTTAATATTGTAATATCTCTAAGGGGTTTACATACAGAATTTTAAAATCACAACTGAAAAAGCTATATAATACAAAATGAAAACATCTCAATTTTCAACAACACATGTTAGATCAAGAGAAACAGTAAAACTAGACTGTAAAATGAAGCAGCACCATGACAATTATAAGCTAGTAAAAGCTTGTGTAAACAAGTATGTTTTAGGAGGCGTTTAAAGCACACCACATTTTGTGCCTCCCAAACCATACAGGGGAGGGTGTTCCAGAGAGAGTGCGTCATTACTGAGAAGGCCTGCTTTTGAGATGTTGCGTGGTGACATTCTGTTGATCGTGCAATGGCCAACAAGGTTTCCTCTGAAGAGCTCAGGAGTTAGTTAGGTGTACGTAGGGGACGGTGGTCTGCTTGTTATCCTGGCCCCAAGTTGTTTAGGGCTTCTTATGTTAAAAACTGTACCTTGAATGTGGCTCAGTAGCTAATAGGCAGTCTGGGAATTGTAGGCCAAAACATCTGGACAAGTTGTCCATCCCTGCACTAGGGGATTATGACACTTTCAATACCCAACTAGATACCATTTAGCAACAGCCTTGCTAGCTGTGAGAAGAAATGCAGCATCCTAATAACCAGCACTGGAAAGTGTGATGTTTCTGAAACAGAAGCAGTTCCGTGAGAGAACATCTCAGTGCTGCACCAGAATGCAGCAATGTCTGTGAATTTGTTGCTTGATTAACTAAAGGCCACTAAAAAGTGCTAGCAGGGTCATATGATGGGAGGAGCTGAAAATGTAGAAAATACAGCATTTTTTAAATTAAAGAGCAGCAAACATTGCTAAGTGGATGAAAGAGAATCTGGACCTTTGGAAGTCTGGATATTTCACAGCAACCCTTCCTAACTGTGTTCCTCCTAAGTGCCTCATGGTGGTGTGTCTAAGCTGAATGTTGGCAAATCCAATTAACAGCAAATATCCATGCTCACTTGGTTTTCAGAGAGAAGGAGGAAAAGGGAAATCATTTGCATGGCACACAGTGAGTGACAACACCCAGCAACCTATCTATCAACAAATGCTTCCCAAACAATGGCAGATGGAAACTAAACCCAATAATGAGATATAGTGTGGGTTCATTTCATTTATTACACTTTACATTTCTATCCAACTGCCAAAGCTCTCTGGGTGATTTACAGAGATTAAAAACTTGAAAAAATACAGTTTAAATACAAATATATAAACACAAAGCAGATACACACACACACACACACAGAGAGAGAGAGAGAGAGAGAGAGAGAGAGAGAGAGAGAGAGAGAGAGAGAGAGAGAGACTTTTACTTCTCTACTATCCGGTACATCCTATCAGGGGAGGTGGTTGCATGAACCTGTCCATGCGCCTTGTCAATCTCCTGGAACTGTAGCATCTGAAATTCATCCAACAGAACTGGACAAAATTGTGCACTAGATACCTCACTTGATTAAGCTGCTATGACACTGGGCTCTAAGTCCTGGTGGATGCAAGATATTTTATGTTGGAAATGCCTAGCAAGCGGGCCTCAGACAAATCCACAATGTCCCTAAGGCCAGAATGTAATAAGCCTCAGACAACCCTGAAAAGCTCCACTGGGTGGTACATAGAGGATTTAATAGAGGCAGCAGATGTTTTTTCTTTGCTGCCCTCACTGCCCCTGAATATACCTTACCATAGGCACACACCTGTATTCAATTGCATCCATTAGAACTTGTTCTCCATCTGCACTCAACCCATCTCCTATTTTGTTTCATCACTCTCAGCTCAAGTATACCACTGAGCCATACATAGAGCGGGTGCTCAGGAGCACCCAGAGGTAACCATCCAGGTTACCTCTGTATTTCACAGATTGACCAGTGTTTTGACAGGAGATTAAGCCATATCAGTCGGAAACCAACCGACAGCCTTCTAGAAACCATTTGGATCCATTAACCTCCAGGGGTGGTCCGTTTTAATAGGTCCCCCACTCTTGCAGAGGAGAAAAGCTGCTGTAAGTCTACACCTCAGCAGGCAATGATCTGACCATGACAAAGGGACTGATTCAAAGTCCCCTGCCTTCAGATCACCATCTTCATGCCCAACTGAAAAAAAACAAAAACAAATCTGGAGTGTGCCCTGCTACATGTGTTGGGCTAAAAAAAATGGAGGCCATGAAATCCTGAGCTTCCCTGGCATGAAAGTCGACATCTCCCAGAACCAACATCCTGGAGGACCTCAACAGCACACCTGAGTCCATCGCCATCAGCTCAAGTAGCTCCAATAGAACCCAGTCTTCACAAGTTATGTGGTACAAACATGAGGGGATGAGTTTTTCACTCAACGGTAGTAATATTATGGGCATTATCAAATGCCCCAGACACCATAACCACAATCTACGAAGTACCCACTTTCAGTGGGAGGGTTGGGAGCAACAAAGTATTACACTTTTGAAAAATGCTTCTTCCTGACAATGACTTCTACCTTGATGAAAGGCATCTGTGTTTCCTCACAACTAAATAGCCTCAGTACTTTGATAAGGGTATTTGTATTCCTGGCAAGAACTGAGTAAACAGCAGTTCTGCTTTTTGTAAAAAACAAAACACATCTTGAAATTCCACTTCAAACATATAGGGCTAGTTTGCAGGACCCACAGCACTTGCGGCCACCATTTTTTATGTCTAAACCTCACATAGCCCACATTCACTGAGTTCATGCCAGACAACAATCCCCAAATTGGGGGTGAATATGCAAAGTGGCACCTGTGAGTGCCACAGCTCATCGTGGGTTAAATAACCCACAACGAGCCACATCATATTGTGTGAACCAGATCACAGTGTAGTCTTATTAGGGAATATGTTCCACTTCAACTACTCAGTGCAGTTCACCAAAATACAAATTCATAATGTTCAATGTTTAAATCTTTGTAAACCGCCCAGAGAGCTTTGGCTATGGGACAGTTTTTAAATGTAAATAATAATAATAATAATAATAATAACAACAACAATAATCAAGTATGGGTAAAAAAAATCATTCAATTGGTATTTTTCATAAAAACTTCACAGATTTCTTCGTAAACAGGATGGAAAGAACCTGAGATGAAACAAAACCATTAGGGGAGCAACCAAAATAGACAGACTTGCCCTATTAGACCCAAGACTTTGAGTGCTTTGGTTTGAATCCCTGTTTATTCAACCATCATTGTACTGATGAATTAGGGCTGCTGCCAGTGGAGTCTGATGGATCTGATGCCATGGGGTGGTGAATTCTCTCTGGGTTTCAGTCAGAAGCAGTCAGAACTCTAAAGGAACTATCCATGGTGCCAAACCCTATCCTCAAAAAAGGTTCAGCCCCCTAATAGCTCCTTTAGGGTTCTGACTGGTTCTGTCTGAAACCCAGAGCAGATTTATCATCCCACTGACATCGGAGCCACCAGCCTCCACTGGCTGCTACCTCCCCACCCCCTTTTCTGACAGGCTTCTCATATTTAGCAATTCTATGGCAGGCAGATAATTCATGCTGGGAATGGCTGTACCTATTGAATTTAGCTTGTGCAGACAGGTATTTTGTTTCAGTTTGTTTTTATCCAAATTTACCAAAATTGCAGATTTCTTTTTATGCAGAATGGAAAGAACTTGAGATTTAAAATTTTTGAATGCCAGAGAACGTGAAATTTATCCAACCCTGTTGTGAGGGACAGCCCATCACATTGTGATAATTCTAAGGAAACCTCAACTCCTTTTGTTTTTTGCTCTCGACTATATATATATATATATATATATATATAATTATCCAGCCTTCCCCAACCTGGTATCTTCCATATGCATTGGAGCATGCCTCTCAGCATCACCAGCCTCTGAGATGGCTGGGACATGATGGTTCTTGTATTCCAACATGTCTGAACAACAGCTAGCTGGGGAGGCTGAATTATGCTTGAATTCTTACTCAATAATTAATTGTGATGCCTCCCCTCTCCCAATGCTTCAATACCAAGCAGAATTGAGTGAGAATTGAAAGATAAAACCTGAAGCTTGAGCTTAAAACTCTAGATCAGAGGTGAGGAACTCCAGATATTTTGGCCTACAACTCCCATCAGCCCTAGCCAGCATAGCCAATGGTGAGGGATCATGGGAATTTTAGGCTAAAACATCTGGATGGCTACAAGTTGCCCACTCCTTCTCTAGATGTATATTGCTTTGGGATAATTTCTAAGGATGTTGAAATTTATGGGAAGGGTAGTATAACAATGATCAGTACCCAATAGTTCTTGACATATTTCTGCTCTTAATTTTATTGCTCCTTCCCTCCCCCCCAACCTCAACCCCCATAAAATGAATTTTATATGGTTCAGCTTTTGCTGGTGGCCTGGCAAATACCTATCATCAGTTATTGTACTAGCAGTCTAAAACATTACTAACCCTGATGGGATGAATGTACCAGATAGTAGAGAAGTAAAAGTATCTGCAGTTATTCATTCGGTGTTTTGGTGATATAATGTTTGAGAGGCAATGTGCTTTCTCATATTTCATGCTCATTCCAAGGCTCTGTCTTTCTTGTACTTTTCAAAATGCTGTCACTTTTATAGTACCATTAAGATAAATAATATATATTTTAGTGGTCCATGAGGACTCCTGTAACAGGCATTCTGTGATAATGTGAGATTCACTGTGAGTCCTTCTAGCACATTTGTGCTCAGCAGAGTTGATATTTGGCTTATGATGAGCCACTTGCAAAGGTATCCCAGTTCCTGCACCCATATTTCATTCTTCATTGCTAAAGCATGGCAGGTTTGAGTCCTCTTTCAGGACATATTCACATAAGGCAATATTAAGTTGCCAAGAATTCCCAGGACAGTGTTATTGCAGTGTTCCAAAGCTATGCCGGCTAAAGGGATTAACCTGGACTGCAGCTGCCCCCCCCTTATGAACTTACTTCTTAAGATTGTACAAAAGAGAACATTTGGAAAACATAAGCCAATCCTATGGACCAAGATGAACGAGGTGGGTGGTCCCCGCTATGCCAAGTCAAGGTGCAGAGTATCCAAGCCCAGCCAAATTATTTTGGCACCTGGAACAAAAAAATTTTTATTTAATCCCACAAGCACATCTTCCCTTCCCTGGCAGTAAAAATCAATTAATAACCAACAATATCCTGCTGTTAATGAAACCAAAAATCAGCTTCCTGAGACAGCCTCACCGTAGCTAATGAAAGGGCCGGCCCTGGTGCTCAATCAGCTAGGATGTCTGCTTAGGACCTAACAGACTTAACTTCATCTCTTCTTCATTAATATTTTGTTACCTTTTGTAGCTCTTAGATGCAGCAGGCCTCAGTGCTTGCTCATTTCTAATGACCTTTCATTAACTCTTATTGTAAGTACATTCATTGGAGCAGGCTGTAATAATATGCATTTTAATCTTTGTTGAGTGAAAATAACAATCTGAATGAATTAATTAATAGATTTATATACCGCTTACCATATTTTTAAAAATATCTCCAATTTTAAAAATATGTCTATAAATCTATCTTTCTCTGTACTCTGTAATCTTTTCTGGCTTCAAGGCGTTGGTGTCTTTAAGGCCATTTCAAAGCCAGCTGTTTATACAAGTTTGGTCTATTCCCTGCAATAAAAACTTGTGCAGTCTTCTTTACCCCCACCTTTTATCTAACAAGGAAGCACTTCACTCTGGGAAAGGTGAAAATGATAGAACAGCTCTTTTCTACTAAAGTGCTGCTTTGTAATTTAAATCTATGGATCTGCACAGTGAAAGGTACTTCACTGCAAATCATCATCATCAGTGTATGGATCCAGAGCCAACTATTGACAGTAACAAAGATCACATAGAATTTATACTGAAATGTGTGAATTATTCTGTGAACTACATGTTGTTACTAATTTTAAAACAAAGTTCAAGGTGCATGCTCAGAAGGACTTTTTATATGTGCTAGGAGTTATATTAGGGGAATGAATCATCATGGTATGCTGGTCTGAATTATGCCTTCCTCTGCTTAAAGATATTGAAGTGGGAAGAGGAAGATGAGACTCTTCCATCCTCAATACATACATCTGCCAAGTGCAGCTCTGTGTGTCTGAACCTATGGAAATGGAAAGGGGAAGATGGGGTGTCTAGCATTATCAATAGCCCTAAAGGATGAATTTGCAGAAAGCCAGAGCAAGATAGTGGCTTTCTTTTTCTTCATAGATAAAGCATAGGAAGGGCAGACACAATAGGTAGTAAAGGAGGCTGACCATATGAAAAGGAGGACAGGGCTCATGTAACTTTAACAGTTGTAAAGAAAAGGGAATTTCAGCCAGTGTCATTTGTATGCGATTAGTTCCTGGTGAAATTCCCTCTTCATCACAACAGTTAAAGTTGCAGGCACTATACTAGAGTGACCATATACAAAAGAAGGCAGGGGCCCTGCAACTTTAACTGTTGTGATGAAGAGGAAATTTCACCAGGGACTAATTGCATACAAATGACACTGGCTGAAATTCCCTTTTCTCTACAGCTGTTAAAGTTACATGAGCCCTGTCCTCCTTTTCATATCGTCAGCCTAAGTAAAGCATCTTCCAAGGTCAATGAGGAAGGACAGAAAGACATTGGGTATCCCTACATTAAGCAAAAAAGCTGCAAAACCCCACATCCTTACCACAGCTTTCTGCTTTCAGGTTCTCTGTGGCATAATATGGGCCCCTCTGAATTGTTTCCTTGAAGCCCCCAGGAAAACCAGGACTTACTTCTGAGTAGATGTAACAGTGTGCTGTAAGTCTGTAACCCTAGACACACTTATTTGGGAGTAAGCCCCATTAAACACAATGGAACTTTCTTCTGAGTAGACATAAGATTGCAGTATAACTCTGTAACCTTCAACACATTCCTGGGCAAGGTCCTTGAGCAGGTGGTTGCAGGCCAGCTCCAGACACTCTTGGATGAGACCAATTATCTGAATCCATTTCAGTCAGGTTTCAGGCCTGGTTTTGGCATGGAAACAGCCTTGGTTGCCCTGTATGATGACCTATGTCAGGAGAAAGACGGGGACTGTGACTCTGTTGATTCTCCTTGATCTCTCAGTGGCTTTTGATACCATCAACTATGGTATCCTTCTGGGACGAATGGCTGAGTTGGGAGTGGGAGGCACTGCATTGCAGTGGTTCTGCACCTACTTGGTGGGTCAGCTCCAGAAAGTGGTGCTTCGGGAACATTGCTCGGCCCCGTGGATTCTCCAGTATGGAGTTCTGCAAAGGTCAGTCTTGTCCCCCATGTTGTTCAACATCTACATGAAACCATTGGGTGCGATCATCTGGAGTTTTGGAGTGCCTTGTCATGCTGATGACACACTGCTCTACTTCTACTTCTCATCTTCATCAGGTGAGGCTGTGGATGTGCTAAAGTGGTGTCTGGCCACGACAATGGACTGAATGGAGGCTAGTAAACTGAAACTCAATCCAGACAAGACTGAGACGCAGTTAGTGGTTGGTTCTGCTGACCAGATGGAGGGTGTTCAACCTGTTCTGGATGGGGTTGCACTCCCCCTGAAGGAGCAAGATCATAGCTTGGGGGTTCTCCCAGAACCATCTCTGTCACTTGAAGCTCAGGTGGCCTCAGTGGCAAAGAGTGCCTTCTACCAACTTTGGTTGGTGGTTCAGCTATGCCCCTATCTGGACAACGATAACTTGACTTCATTTGTCTATGCTCTGGTAACCTCCAAGATAGATTACTGCAATGCACTCTACATGGGGCTGCCTTTGAAGATGGTTCAGAAGCTGCAGCTTGTGCAAAATGTGGCAGCCAGATAAATAACCTGGACCAAGAGGTTCGAACATATAAGACCTACTCTGGCCCGCTTGCATTGGCTGCTTGTACGTTTCCAAACCTGATTCAAGGTGCTGGTTTTAACCTATAAAGCCTTACACGGCTTGGGACCACAATACCTGACGGAATGCCCCTCCTGACATGAACCTACCCATACACTACGCTCAACATCTAGGGTTCTCCTCCAGATGCTTACTCTGAGGGAAGCTCGGAGGATGGCAACAAGGGAGAGGGCCTTCTCAGTGGTAGCCCCCCAATTTTGGAATGATCTCCCTGACAAGGCCTGCCTGGCACCAACATTGTTATCTTTTTAGCGCCAGGTCAAGACTTTTCTCTTCTCCCAGGTATTTAACAGCATATGCTGAGTTTTTAATTGATCCCAGAACTATATTTAGGCCTTGCTGAGAGTTCATAGTTGTTTTAAATGTATACTGTTTTTATGTTGTCTGTTTTTATGCTTTTATGGTTTTAAATATTGTATATCGATTTTTAATGTCCAAAGTTTTAATTTTTTAAACCGCCCAGAGAGCTTCGGCTATGGGGTGGTACTTAAATGTAATAAATAAATAAATAAATAAATAAATAACTTTGGAGTAAGCCCCATTGAACTTACAGGAGCACCCTTGGGGTGAGTGGGGGAGTCCAATCTGTTTCCCTTTGTTGCAGGGAGGCATTTTACCTTCTTCTCCCTCTAATCGTAGACATGGAAAGTCCTTCCTCAGCAAGTTCATAGTGTAATGCCAGCTTTATACACTGCCGATTTCACTCCGTTAAGGGTTTATTCCAGCTTATCTTCAATCTTTTTGAAAACAGGATAAGGAGGGAAAGCTCGGCAGATGCTGTTGACACTGCCATGTAATCGACTCGCAAACTTCTGTGAGTGGCCAGTTATGACCGCACTATAAATCTCTCATTTAGAGAAACCCATTGATGCTGCCAGGTGGAAACATAATCACCTTCACTTTCTGGGCTGCGTTTGTCTTATCTTATACCTTTGAACATGGTTTCCTTTGCTCTCTTTTAGTGGTTTTTTTAAAGGCTTATATAAACCTTACTTCCTATCTCATTGCATCCTGTTTCCCCCCTTTCTTGTCATACCAGTCATTTATTTCTTCTCAGTGCCCAAATACCAGTGTGTGAGATTAACCAAATAAAGGTTATTATTCTATTCTCCATTTCATGATTCAGTAGAGTAACAATCATCTACAACACTCAAAGAGATCTACTATATTTGGTAGCGCTGTTATATCTGAGTTTATGGACAGGCACTTAAGAAGTTTCTTTATAGTGATGTGGTGCCACTAACAGTATCCTCAACTCAGAAGTGTAGGTGGCTCTTCCAGGCACTAGTACAGCTTCCCCAACCTCATGCCCTGTAGATCTGTTGTACTGTAACTCCCATCATGCCCATCCAGCACGGCTGGCCAAGCTGTCTGGGAAAGATGGGAGTTTTCATATAACAAAACTGGGGACACCAGGTTGAGGGAGGCTGCGCTAGTAGTATATCCTCTGGGTAGTATCCAATGTTAGTCCTACTTAGAATAGACCCATTGTAATAAATGGGAATTTTTGTTAGTTAGCCTACTTAAAGTCCCATTCATTTAAATGGGTCTACTCTAAGTGGGACTAACACTGGTTACTCCTCTCCATTTGGGGATTCCTCCATCAAATCTATAATAGTGGGCAATTAGGCCCCTATTTCAGTAGGCTCCTTCATTTGTCCATTCACATATTTGTCCTTCTCCTATCCCCACCTTCTGCATTTTTAGGGCAGGAGTGGGAAACCATTTTTCTGTCATGGGCTGCATTCCCTCACGGGTAATCTGTTGGGGTGTTGCATGTCAGTGGGGCTAGGCTGCAGCTAGCAGGATGAAGGGCCAGAGCAACTTGGGGGGTTGTCACCCCTTTTCTCTCTCTTTCTTCTGCCCCTTTTCTTCCTGTCAAAGTCCACGTTTAGTTTGCAAACAGTTCTGGGTATCTCAGGAAGGTTCTGTAAAACCTCTTCAATAATTAGCAGGGCTTTGAAATGCTTTTGTTTTGATTGTCATGACATAGGGTCTGAAACCTCATCGCTCATCACAAGGATGAAGAAGAAACCTAATATCATTCAGAGGGAGCATCTTGGTCTAATTGCAAATATCAAGTAACATGACTTTAATGAGAATATTGTGTCCATGCTATAACAGAATGATGCCTCTTTCACATTCACAGCATGATCTGATGCCTATTTATTCAGGAATAAGTGCCCACTTCGTTCACTGAAACATATACCCTTGTCAGGGTGTATAGGACTGCAGTCCTAAACCCCAAGCCTGGTTTAAGTTGCTGCTGCCATCTTTAGCTACCTGCAAATTTATCTTCTCCATATTCAGCTATAACTCTTTATTTCTGGTTGGATGAAAAGGCCTCACTGATGATACAAAGTGTGATGCTTGGACAGGTACACAGGAGCTCCCTTATAATGAGTGATGTTGGTCCATCTAGCTCAGTATTATCAACACTGACTGGCAGTGATTTCAGGCAGGATTCCTTACTAGCCCTACCTGGAAATGCCAGGGATTGAACCTGGGCCCTTCTGCATGTAAAGCATGTGCTCTTCCACTGAGCTATGGTCCCTCCCATGTCATAGGTATATCCCCATATCACAGTATATCAAAGGATGATACCAATTTGCATGAAAGGCACTATTACCCCCATAGCTTTAAAATATAGCACTACTGCACAGCGCATAGTGAAATTATGGAATTAGCTACGACAAGATGTAGTGATGGCTTTAAAAGGGGATTGGATACATTTCTGAAGATGAAGACAATCAATGGCTACTAGTCCTGATAGCTATGTGCTATTTCCAGTATCAGAGGCAGTATGCCTACATAGACCAGTTGCTGGGGAACATGGGTGGGAGGGTGCTGTTGCGCTCATGTCCTGCTGTGGGTTTCTCATGAGCAGCTGGTTGAATGCTGGACCATATGGACCCTTGGTCTGATTCTGCATGGCTCTTCTTATGTTCTTAAGGCAATGCAAATATATTAACATATCCCTACATGTATATTGCATGTATGGCCAAAGCCTGAGTTCTGGCACTAAAAATAAGATTGCAGGTAAAGGCTGTCAAGTCCTGGGTCAATTGAAGGCCGAAATATAAATACTTATCTTTTAGCCTTCACTTTTTAAAAGAGAGAGAGAGAGATCCTAATATGGAGATTAGTAAAGAAAGATTATCATCGCCAAGACCAGAAGACAAAGAAAAGCTCACAACAAGTGAAAATCTTCAGTAAAACCTCTGGTAATTTAAGGGGAAGGAGGAATCTAACCTTGAGCAGCATGATCTCCCATGTGGAAGCCTTTCATCCCCTGTCTTTGCCCATGTACTGTGATGTGAAGGCCTTGAAGTGACAGTAATTGCCGAAGAGTAAAGGAATGGTTGAAGGGCATCACCAGAGAGTCAGCCCCGGGAGCCTGCAGCTTGTAACTGCTCTGAAGATGACATTGGACGCAGACATCACAATACACAAAGCGGCTGTTCTGCTCTGAGAAACCAGTGTATAAAAACTACAAATGAGTTTTCCTTGCTCCTCATTACACCAGCAGCCCACAGTTCGTAAACGAATCACATGTGATCGCCTTCAAAAGGACCAGCTATTTGCACAAAGCAAATGTGGAATGATGCACTTCTTTCTTTACAAAGAAAATTATTATGGTACTTGAACTGAAAGGGGAAAAATGTATAGAATGGCTAGCCGATAAAACATTAGGCATGTTTGTTTTTTCATTGGTAGTTGTTGTGACAGTGCATTTTCATGTCAGGGTTTTCAGCATAATCTTAGATGTGTCCACTGAAATGTAAATACAACTTGTGTTCAATTGTCCAAGGTAAGGACATAAAGGATTGTAGCCTTAGCACAGGATAGGCAGTGTTTACTTTGAATAGTAGATGGCTTTAGACACCCCTGGAACACCCTGTGGAACATATCTGTCAATTGAGCCCAGGTATCTAACTTGAATATTTTTTTCTCAAGCAATTTTTAAAAACTGTAGATATTTGAATAGCTAAGGCACTGCATTAAATTGTTATAAGGTTGGTTCCTCTACACTGTTAATACATCCTTCGTTTCGCCATCCACATTTCCCCAAAGATCTGGGTTGTAATCCTTCACACAGTCTGCTTGATTGTTTTGGATGTGTGAAGGGGAATAGAGCGCCAGATCCAATCCTGCCCAATCTTTCCAACTCCTGGAATGGATGGTTGGAACCATTGCAGAAATTCTGAACAGGGCTGCACGATGCCGCCCTTGGGCCTGGACCAGCTTTTAAGCTTGGCTAAACATGCATGTGGCATCTATTTGCTTATGTCTTTCCCTATGCTGGATCAGGCACTGGTATTGGTAATACATTTCCAATGGAATCAATGTCATCCTTCTTTAATACATTTAAAGCCTGGTGGTCTACAAATACTGTAGAATGTGGTGGTAGGATAGACTGCACCATTCAGATTGCAAAGTGCATGATCATATGTTGGATGTTCTCCTGCATTTAGCACTTGGACGGCAGACCAAGTGCTGAATTCCTCTTTCAGTCATAATAATTATTTCTAAATTTGCATCTCTACATATAAATTAGAATATGCAAATTGTATGGAAATGTGTGTTCCATGTTGTCCTCTTTTTTGATGATTCTCAAGTGGCCCGCCCTAATACAGAACCAAAATAGCTGGCAAAGGTCTTTAGCTACCAAGCCACTAGTAAATATACATATCTTAGATGAGTGATCAGAAACATGGGTTGCATACAGCTTCACACCACACCTACCCCTTTCTTCTTCCTTCTTTCCTATTTATTTATTTATTTATTTGATTTTCTATGAAGAAAAATGGTACTCAAGATGGCTTATAAACATAAATAAAATTTGATCAAACAATAATGAAACAAATGCATTAAAACACAATTAAAAACACAAGAATAGCAGAATAAAAAACAGCATCCAACTCAACAGACCTGCTTATACTCCAAAGGCCTTTTGAATCAAAAGGCTTTGCCTGCTGGTGGGCTCAGCACTTTGGAGAGCTCTTCTAGAATTCTGACTGGTTCTGATTGTAATCCAGAGCATATTCACTGTCTCACTGAAATAGGAGCCACCAGCCTCCAACCATCATAAATGTGTTTCATCCCATTGCTGCATTAATATGCATTTTTTTAAAAAAATCTGTGTGATTTTACATTTAAATATATATATTTAAGGCTATTTTATTTCAAGGTTTCTACGCATTTCTAAACGTATTTTTGTTCAAAATACATACTTTAGATGGTATTTTTATACATTCTTTTGTGTCAACAGCAGAATGTTAAGAAGGTGTGGATGCCTGAGTCCTGATCTGCATATTAATCCCAGATCAGGTCTGTTCATATCAGGATTTGTAAAGATCAAATTTCTGCAGCATTCCTCCATGGGTTTTTCCTGTCCTGACCCCACCCGTTCCAATCCAGTTTCATTGGGTGACCTTGACCTGTGTTATGAGAGGGCAATTTCTTCCCTCTCTCTAAGATCCTTGCCCAGGACCAGGCAAGATATGAATGTCTCCGGTGGAATTATAAGAACGAGAAATAAAGAAAATAGTTCATGTTATCCTCCCTTGTGCATATTAGTAGTTATAGGAGAGAAGAACATTTGCCAAACAAGCTCAACTTCCTGTTGCTCCAAGTTTAATTTCCAAGTAATTACTAAATTAGCTTATTTTGAACAGATGGATCACAAAATGTTTCAGATTTTAGCAATGAAATGAAGCTGCAAGCTCTTAAGAGAGTCATAAAGGTATCTAAGCATTTGGATGCATTTCATTATCTGTGCTGAAAAGAAAATCAGTTTATCTCGGTGATGCAAATTCATGCGGCTACCAACTCTGTAACACAAGTCCTCACATGACCTCTGCTTGGATGACAGGCAGGATATCACTACCAGCATGAAGAATGTTCTTTCATATACTGCAGGAAATCAGCAAATGTCTTTAAGGGCAACATGGCAACCTTTACACTCCCCTCCAGAGTTGGTGCATGCAACACAGTAGAGAATATTCGAGGGGTCAGTCAGACAATCTCTTAAAAGCTCTATGCAAGGAGCAAACCTAATTCACAACCCAGATTACTCTACATATTTCCCCAGAGGGTTTTTATCATGAAAATTCGCTCAGGGTGCTTCAAGATAATGCTTTGATTGTGTGCTCACCTTGCCTCATTCACAGAATGTTAAGGTGGGGTGTGTGATTCAGGAGACATCATCTTTCAATTGTAGACCTGTGTTTTCCCACTGCTTCTTCCATCTTTTCTTTTCACAAAAAAATCCTGGAGGCAACAATGGAAAAGCTGCACAATGTCTTTTGATTGGTTGGGGCTGCCCCTGTCTGCTCAATCTTATTCAGGGCAGGCTCTTAGTTATCCACAACTAGGTTCAAGCCTTTTTTTTTATCTGCACAGAAATTGATGCAAATTTTGGTGTGCATTTTTCAAATGTATGTGTTTTTGTTGTATGATCCCATGGATAAAAGCATTATTGTGTGAATTTTAGAAATATACACATTTTTCCTTGTGCATTTTTCAAACATATATGTCAGGCACATTTTTGTTTTGTTTTGCGAAATGCATCGCAACACAAACTCGGAAATGGACAGATTTCTGACTGCAAGTTGCACATTCAGTTCCAGGAGCTGCAAATTGAGTTGTTTCACATTAAAATGCTAATCCAATTAATTTCTCACTCCTCCCTACACTGGAAGCACACACACCCCCCGGCAGTACAGTACACATTTTACACAAAGGTGATCCAGTTAAAAGATCTCGAGGAGGTTCATCAGAGATTTAGGTTGGTGTTAAGAACCATACTGGCTGGATAGGCTTGACTGAAATCAGTTTCATATATTCAGCCTCAAAGCCAATCCCTGAAAAATGGCCGTGGCCACCTTTTTGATCTTGAAAGATTACCCTGCAGTACGATTGCATTGTCATATTCTCTATGTCATATTCCCATAATCACTTATCCTTCTTGACCCAATCCAACTGTGAGCATTCCGAGTCTTCTCAAAGATATACAAGTAAATCTGAAGGTCAACATGTGTTTCTTTGCTGTAGCCAAATTTTAGACTAGGGAGCTGATTATGATTTTGTTTGTTTTCTGAAGCTAACACCCTGGAATAGTATATGTGAACTGGTCTAAAACACAGAGAAGCACAATGTTCAAAACCATAGTTCTCAAAACAGATTTGCTTAACTAGAAGTGAGTGTCATAAAAAGTATGTTGCTCAGTGCTAATGGCAGTTCTTTAAAGAAAGTTATGCTTAATCAGCAGAAAATGTAATCACACGGAAGTGGCCTTTGGGCATGGCACTCCCTAAACACAACCCTTAAGCCTGATCAGTCACATGCATAGTATCAGTTTACAACAGGGATAGGCAATGTGGTGCTCATGGACAACAATGCATCACTAATCAGGTGTCTTGAACTTGGCGATGTCATAGAGGAGATGGAGGAAAGGATCAAGAATATTTCCCACACTCTGTTTGAAGAGCGAGGTACAGTAACTACAAATTCCTTCCAAATATAGCCCAGTGCTGACTAGATAGTTGATGGTTATAGTATAGGGAATAGCACAGTATCCAACACTAGATAATTGAAATTCCACAATAGAATCACCCTTATCGCAAAGTTATCAAGTCTGGGGAGGGTGGGGAATTAGAGACCACTTAAAAAGTCTTTATTTCTGTGAAGAACAGTGCTCAGAAAGTTGTCATGACCTTCAGAGTGCTTTTACATGTGAGACCTAAGACAATGATGTGCCAATCTCACATTATTTATGTGAGCATTTAATTTAGAGGGGCATTTTTCTGGCCAACATTCACATTGCGAACCGATGGCAGGCAAAAACTACTTTAAGCCTCATGAAATACAGCTCACTCATCTTTGCCCAGACTCAGAGATCCACTGCTAAGGCCTATGGTTCATCTGTCTAATTATCTGATAGAGATCAGGCCCCCTCATGGAATGCTACTGAACATGCCATTTCTGGAAAGTGGACAGGACCAGTGGTGTAGTGAAGGCAGGGCTCACAGGGATGACGCACTGACACTTTTTTTATTAGCAGGGATGGTATCATTTGCCCCCCGCCCCCAACTTCCCTCTAAGCATACCTGAAATACAATAGCTGGGAGGAAAGGATTTTTTCTAGGGATGTGCATGGGCACCCCGGATCGGATCGGAACCGGGATTGGTGTGTTGGATTGGATCAGATCAGATTGGAGGCTTTCCGGATCAGATTGGACCCGATCCCGATCCAAAAATTGGAAGTCTGATTTTCGGATCGGATGCCATTTTAGGTGTTTTCGCCATAGGCTTGCATTGCAGAAAACATGGGGACAGTGAGTGGGGCCTAACTCCCCCCCTTCCTGTCCCTCCCCCCCACTCATGCTCCTTACCTGCTGGGGCCGTCCGCTGCCATCCACTGGTCCCTTCTACTGAGAAACAGGCTTCACGGCATGCCTCTCAGTAGCATGCTGGGTGACGTCATCACCCGGCGCACTACTGAGAGGCAGGCCGCGAAGCCTGTTTCTCAGTAGAAGGGACCATCGGACGGCAGCGGATGGCCCCAGCAGGTAAAGAGCGCGAGTTGAGGGAGGAGGTCCGATCCTCTGATCTCTTCCAATCCGGATTGGGTCCTTTCAGATTGGATCAGATGAGATCGGACGATCCAGATGTGGGGATCAGAATTGGATAATTTTATCCGATTTCGGCCGGATCGAGTCCGGATCGAGGGTCGGACCCGATCCAGTGCACACCCCTAATTTTTTTCCCACCAACAATGTATTGTCTGTCAGTGTAATATGAAGTTTTCTGAGCTAGCTTGGACTTGAATGGGCAATTTTAGCTCTGAAGACCTGCTCCTAGTGGAGATGAAAACAACTAGAACTTTGTTGTTGATATGGATTAACACAGTTGCCTCAGTTTTTGGATTATCCTTGGGTGCATGGCTATAGGTCATGATAAGCACTTGCACTTCAGAACTTACCACTACACCACTAGACAGAATTGTCTGAGACCAAGGAATCAGGCCACTTATATTGATTAGTATGGAGAGGGTTCTCATGATCACAGAGAAAAATAATACATGATGGCTTATTTTCCCTCACTATATTTGTTGGTCATGAGCTGCCTAAGTAGCATACTTACCCTCACCAGGTGAGGTTTATCATGATGTTCTCAAAACCAGCAAGGGGTGGGGGATGGCTAGGGTGCTATACAAATCACCTTAAAACCTAGAACAAACCAAGGATTTCAGGGTGGTTTGTAAACCATTCCACCCACCCTTGCTGGGTTCAGACATCATGATATTCTGCACCCAACAAGGCTAATTATGCTAAGTAAGTGGCTTGCAACCAGCACACACAAGACTTATTTGCCCTCCATGCTCATGTGAATTTAGTCACTGTGTCACTAACTGCTTCAAAGGTCATGGGCATCGTTTGGGAGATTCCTCCTTCCCAGCTTGCAGCTGATGCATTCAGAGAATACTTACCCAGAATCCCTATTGGCCCAGGTCTTTTGAAGGCCCACCACAAATGTCTTACCTTGGGCTCAGACCCAATAAATCTTTCTGTAAATCATAACAGATTGGATCAAGCTCTTGACCTGTAGCTTTTTACGGTCACTTGCAGGGCCAGTTGATACTGACAAGTTACCAAAGGTCAAGCTAGAATAAAGATCAGACTGTGTCATCTGTTGATTCTAGAGACTGAATAGCTAAGTCCATCACCTCTCCCTGCCCTCTTATTGAAATCATATATAATAAAACATAGACGTACATAATACTCTGAAGCACATAATATTCTAAACTACAAGGCTTACATAGACATGTGCAAAAGTGTGGGGGAATCCATTAATCCTTTGCCGATGTTAATTCTTTTCAATATATGCCATTTGAAAAATTATTTTGCATAAAAAGTATAGTAGTCAGCCAAGACATGAATTCAGATAGACTAGTTTTAAAATGATGACCTTTATCATTGCCAAAGGAGCAGCGACCCCACACCATTTTCAGGACTCCATTAATTGTAAATGTATACTTTATTAAAGTCTAGTCAGTATAAAATAACTGGTTCCTACATACATACTGCAATATATTATATCTGTGACATAGACATCTTTTCAATAAATAATTAGAAATGAACAACTCATTTAGACTGTAACCCTCTGGACAGTTTCCTGGGAGCAAGCCCCAATGAAATCAGTGGGACTTCCATCTGAATAGACATTCTACACTGAAGTGCTTGCTGTGGGATAGACAAATCTTCCTTAGAGGGATGTAGCGGGTGAGATTGTGGTTACTAGCATTAACCAAAGGGTTAAATTTGGACTCGGCTCAGATAGGTAGAGACTGGTGGCTCCAATGTCAGTAAATCCACTCTGGGATTCAGATAGAACCAGTCAGAACTCTAGAGGAGCTGTCCCGGGTCATTTAGAGTTCTGACTGGTTGTGATTGAAACCCGGAGCAGATTCACCACCCCATTGACATCAGAGCCACCAGCCTCTACTGGCTTCAATTGCAGTCCTAAAAGTGTGGACCTGCGAACAATCCCCACTAGCTTCAGGAAAAGCTAAGTAAGCATGCCTCAGACAGCAGCTTTTGCCATGATCTCAGGCAAGTCACCACCCCTGAGCTTCATTTTCCCAGCTATGTAAGGGTAGCTGTCACAGCCTCGTGGACGACTTGCTGCATGACTCAAATCAGGCCTATCAACAGTTATTCCAGTGCACAGAGCAGCCTCCCCCCAACTCTGGTGAGGCCTTCTGGTTGTATTGGATTACATTTCCCATCATTCCCAGCCAGCATGCAGGTCACCAGGTTGGGGAAAGGTGGCACAGACTATGCTGCACTAATGTTACGGTGACATTATACCAACATTGCAGGCAGAGAACATTGCAAGGGAAATGTTAAGGGTTGAGCTGTAAAATTTCTCTAGAAGTGCCAGAATGCCAAATAGAAAGAAAGAAAGAAAGAAAGAAAGAAAGAAAGAAGCCATGCATGGAAATGGTACAAGGCTGAAAAAAATGTTAACCCAAATCAGCTCTGAAGGTGCTCCTTTGCTGCAGTTATATGGCCCTTTTGCATAAATGTGTGTGGGGAAATCAGACAAGCCAGTGAGGTTCTTACAAGAGAGGGACTGGGTGTATCTCTGTGGCTGTGTTCTTCAGGCGCTCACTCAGAAGCTTGTCACCGTGCCTGGGGTGTCTATGCTTTCCCTCATTGCTCTGAGAATTCAGCTAGGAGGGAACTCCACCCAGCATTCTCACACTACTTCATGCCGCTGCGCATAGTGCGATGCTCTCTGCTTACTAGGGATGGGTGAGAAATTAATTTCAGTTCATTTTTCTGACTAGAATTTACTCTGTTGGCACCTTCCAGAACTGAACACAAACACAAATGCCACCTGTGGTCTGAAATCTGTACATTTTTCAACTTGCAATGTGATTTGCACAACAGCAACAACAACAACAAAAGTGTTTTGAAAATGTGTACATTTGAAACATGCGTACCAGGGTTGGTGTCAATGGTAGGCATGGTTGGGCACCTGCCAAGGGCCCACAGCCCAGCAGGGGCCCACTGATAAGAGCCCCTCCTCTTCCTCATTGCTACCTGCTTCTTCACCGGCCTCTCACAATGGCCCAGGCAATGGTGGCGGTGAGGGGGAGCAACAGATGCCACTGCCTATGTGCTCGCTGGCTCTTTGCCTGCTGAACAAGCAAGTGGTAGCAGTGATCAGACAGAGGTTGAGGAGCAAGAAGAGCTGGTGACCATGGTGGTGAGAAGGTAGGCTCACTGAGAGAGGGGGCCTGTGGAGGGTGTATTGCCCATGGCCCCTCCAAAATCTGGAGCTGGCACTGATGCGCACATTCGAAAAAAACCTGCACAAACATGCTTTAGTCGACTGGAGAAAAATGCATACATTTCAACAATGCACACAACTGATGCAAACACTGAGAAAATGCACATGAAAATACGCATCAGTTTTCATGCAAATGAAACCCACAAAGGTCAGGCGTGAGTCAGAATGAGCTTCAAGGTGGAATTCAGAGAACTTCCACAGGCTCGAGGTTTGCTGATTCACAGAACTCTGCTGCTTGCAAGAATCTGCTTAGCACCACGCAGCATTATAGCATCTTAGGGTGACCAGAAAAAATCCAGGTCAGGGCTCATGTAACTTTAAGAGTTGTAGAGAAAAGGGATTTTCAGCCAGTGTCATTTGTATGCAATTAGCTCCTGGTGAAATTCCCTCTCCATCGCAACAGTTAAAGGTGCAGGCACTATACTAGAATGACCATATACAAAAGAAGGCAGGGCCTCTGCAACGTTAACTGTTGTGATGAAAAGGGAATTTCACCAGGAACTAATTGCATACAAATGGCACTGGCTGAAATTCCCTTTTCTCTACAGCTCTTAAAGTTACATGAGCCCTGACCTGGATTTTATCTGGTCACCCTATAGCATCTCCTTTTTCCAATCATGCTCTGAGTGAGTTTCGGAGCACCAGCACTGAGATTTCCTGCCTCTCTTAAATTTCTTTCGATCTTCCTGCTTCTCCCTTGGAATGAGTTCAGAGCCATCAAATATCCATAATCTATACAAACAGAAAGAATGAAGCATGAAATCCCTTCATATTGGCAGCACGTAGCTTGCATTTGTTTGTTTTCACACACATAGGTTTCAAGCACCTATTTTTGGGCATAACTATTATTTGATAGAGGACTGGAGGTAACAACAACAACACAAAATTGAAATATTCATGTCAAAGCACACAAACCAAGAAATGGAGCTGCTTGAAATATTAGTTGCTCTGCATGGAAACAATAATACTGGGGTGGGGGACCTGCCATTTTTCTTCAGTGTCTCACAGGTGGGGGTTGTCAGCTTTCAAACGATCCCCCGTAGCTGTGTCTTTAACAACAGTTTGATCAGCAGGAATGAGGAGGTGGTGATTTTTATCTCCGTGCCATGAAATGCTTGAACTGCTGGTGTCTGCAGCTCAAGCTGCTGTTAAAGGCTCAAGAGCAGACTGGCCTTTTTTTTCTGGACAGTTGGCAATGGGACAATACAGATACAGGCTTTGGTGCAAGCATGGGACCTGGTTGCTACTTCATCTGCCTGAGGCCACTTAGAAGTAGAAACACTGAATAGAATGTATATGTAGCATTTTCCTTCTGCAGACTATATAAATTTTATTTATTTATTTATTTATTTAATAACATGTATCATAAATTAGAGGGGCCCTGGCCTTTTTCAGCTGTTCAGCACATTTGTATTGCAGAGCATCCTAGACACACACACACAGAGGAGATATTTCCTGTGCAGCAGAAAGACAAACACGGTGCCACCTTCACCATAGGGTTGACACAGGGAAATGGGAAATATGCACACAACAAGCCAAATAAGGTGTCCAAGAGTCTCTAAAGGTGAACTCAGCTAACCCCACATTACACACCTGAATTCTTTGCAGCGCCTGAGGTGACTGGCATGGCTAAGTTCTGGAACCAGACTCAGGGTGCTCCCAGAGGGAGAACTCCTGATGCTTCCAATCAAAAAGCAGTATGGAACTGTTCTGTCCTTTTCACCTTAACATATTTTTTTCTGCTAAGAAGAAGGAAGTATCAGTGGGACACAGGAGGGTTACAAATTGATCACAACATTGCCTGGATCCCCCCTAAAATTCCATCACTGAGGCAGGGCAATTGCACAGCAAAAACTTCCTCTGCCAGGATCTTCAATCTGGTGTCAAAAGATTCAAAAGTATTACTGTATCTCTAACGGTAACAAGGTTGTTTGCTTCCCTACTTGCTAAGTATCTCCAAACCACCTATTTTTGTATCAGGAACACCAAATCCATGAGGCATCCAGTAAAAAACTGATGTGAATTGACCACAAGAGACTAGGAGGAACAGCAGAGGAACTTCAGGAATGAACACCAGTGGTCTACTGCTCTGGAGGACACATCAGTGACAGACTTATGACTACTTTCTCAATTCAAGAGAGATTCATAACTTGCTTCATGCTTCGCTTCCTGCTTGCTGGAAAAGGCCTGGCTTCAGATTTTGCTGCCCCGATGAGCTTCCCGTTGCCAACCAGTCCAGTCCACCTCCAGCACCTGCCACCATGTGCCCCCCCCCCCAGAAGTGGCACTACTGCAGCCACCAACTTTGTCTTCCCCCTCATGCACTCATGAGCTTATCCGGTGGTCACTGCAGGTTCAAGGGGGAGGCGGGCGAGCAATCACCAGCCTCTCCCTCACCAGTTACAGGGCCACTGGAAGCAGGAAAACCCTTGAGGGGCAGAGGTGGCTGCCCAACCCTCCCCCTCCCCCTCGCACTCACACCCTCACTCATAGAGTTACCTGTAGTCCTGTAATAGGCCAGGACAGTTTACAGAGGGCCTTTTGCAGAGGACAAGCCTCTGTTTGAAGGGTTCCCGGAGGACTGTTCTCTATTTGAAGTCTTACATTATTTGAAAGGCAGGCCTGTTCAATTCCAGTAGAAAGATAAAGAACCATAAAAACTGTTGCCCATCAGCAGTTAGCATCTGGACAACAAGCTGAGCAGGAAGGCACACAGGTCATCCGATCACAGTCCTCTGCACTATGAGAAGATGCACTGTATTTCTATTGCAATAATAATCATAATAATCTAAATTTGCATATATGTATATAAAACAGCACATGCCAATTTTATACAAATAGGTTTCCCCTTTTATCCTCCATTTGGTGATCCGTGTTTTTTTTTTCTTTTTTGACAATTCATAAGTGGCCACCCTAGCACCAACACTACCATGTGGGGGAGGCAGTGGATGGGGGTGGGGGCTGCAAGCAATGCATCAGATCTGGTGAATCCCTGCCAGGATTCATGGTCCCCAGCAAATGCCCCAGTATGTTGGTACAGATGCTGCCAGGCCTGTCAGGAACTCCAAGTACTTCAAGCAAAACCACGAAACCAGACAGGAATGTTGGTGGCCCAGCTACGCCCCTATCTGGACAGGGATAACCTGGCTTCAGTTGTCTATGCTCTGGTAACCTTCAAGTTAGATTACTGCAATGTGCTCTACATGGGGCTGCCTTTGAAGACGGTTCAGAAGCTGCAGCTTCTGCAAAATGCAGCGGCCAGACTGATAACAGGAACCAGAAAGTTCAAACATATAAAACCGACTCTGGTCCGTTTGCATTGGCTGCCTGTACATTTCCGAGCCCGATTCAAGGTGCTGGTTTTAACCTATAAAGCTTTACATGGCTTGGGACCACATTACCTGACGGAATGCCTCTCCCGACATGAGCCTTCCTGTACATGACGTTCAATATCTAAGGTCCTCCTCCAGGTACCTACTCTGAGGGAAGCTTGGAGGATGGCAACAAGGGAAAGGGCCTTTTCAGTGCCCCCCCCATTATGGAACGATCTCACCGATGAGGCTCATCTGGTGCCAACATTGTTATCTTTCCGGCACCAGGTTAAGACTTTTCTCTTCTCCCAGGCATTTAACAGCATATGTTGATTTTTAGCTGACCCCAGAATAGTTTTTATGTAATCTGTTTTTATGCTTTTTATGGTTTAAAATTTTGTATATCTGTTTTTAATGTTCAATGTTTTAATCGTTATAAACCACCCAGAGAGCTTCAGCCATGGGGCAGTATATAAATGTAATAAATAATAAATAAAATAATAACAGCAACCTACAGAGACTACAAAAGTATACGTCAGTTTCCACATTCAAGAAATGAGGAATGCTCTGTTACTCCTTGGTGTTCCTGAGTTAGTCATTGGCTTTCATTTGCAAAAGGTCATTTCTGTGATGCAGCAGAGCTATCAATTATACAACAGCTGGTGAAAAGGCGAGATCTTTGCCTGCCTGTTATGTTGAGGCCAAGAAATTTAGCTATCATTTATTTGCGGAAGGGTGAGTGAAAAACATAGAACAAATTCTGACACAGAAAAGAGGCCCAGTTTCAGGACACATTGCAATCATTGGTTGAATCAGAATATTTCATTGTAAATACTTAATATTTGAAGAATCCATTACTTTGGAATGTAAAACAGTGTAAGGATTATTGTAAATGCTATGTAAGTTTTTGGTCTAGTACTTTGGATGAAGAAACTAAATGACTTATTTCTTTGATATTTGTGATATATGACTAAGCTTGCAGTTACAAAACAGATATCTTACTGGAATATTTTTTCAAAAAAATTAAATATCAGTAAAGGTATTAAAAAGAAGCTAAAAAGATGCCTAGAGAAGAGGGAAAATATAACGGATACAAAATCCATGCATGGACTGGTGTGTGTGTGTGTGTGTGTGTGACAGGTAACAGATGCCAAAGAACACACTGCTGCTATATATTAGTTTGAAATTTTCCCGTGAACGCTATCTTAACCCCCAGCCTTTGTTTGTTTCTGTGTAACATTCATTTCCAATAGCAGCTATTGGCCTGGATATGCTTTACATTGATTTGCTTTCTGTCTGTTGTATCTTCTTCCAGACATGTTGCTGTAGCACTCCCCGTCTGTGCCATTTCCATTATATAATGAGGGTATCTCCATGTCAACATCAGTTGTCAGCCAAGCCTCTTCCATTTCAGCCGTTCTATTTATGCCCTACACTTACACCTGCTGAAATCTGAAACAGTTCCATGTGGGAGATGACACTTCTAATGGCTGCAAAAAGGGTTTGTTTTTTCCCCTCTCCTCTCCTCTGAGACACAATGGCTGGTTTCGGACGACACATTAAGCAACTGGGGGGGGGCGATCATTGTTTGTGTTGCTTATTGTGTTGTGTGGAGGGTAGCACGCCGCTCACAAACTCCTGACGGTATGCTATTCTGCCCAAATAAGCAACGGAGAGAAACAACTGGCTTGCAAGTTGTTTAGCTCGAAGCCAGTTGTTTAAAGTGTTATGTGGAGCGGTGAGTGGGTTAATGGCGTGCAGTGAGTGGGTTAAAACACAAGCCCATAGAGGCAGGCGGCAAGTGCGACCAAAGCGGTGGCTGCCACTCTGCTACAACTGGCCAAACTTGCAGAGGCTGCTGGGATAGCACCGGGAGGACTGAGGGAGGTGGGAAGGAGGGGAGAGGGGCAGGGGCTGTGTCAGTCAAATGCCGGCTTGTCTATTAGTCCACTCAATGCCAGCCCCAACCACCCACAGTTGTGTAGGAATATGTTGTGTGGGGAGTACCCACAAAATAACCATGAGTTGGCTACTCAACCCACCATTGACTAAAGTGTTGTCCGAAACCAGCCACTATGTAGACACCTGTAATACAGGCTTCCTCTGCTCCCTCCTTTCTCTGTACTATGCTCGAGGTTTGCAGTATTGCTATTCCTAGTCCTTGCCTGAAACTCCTTTCTAGTTTCTGGATATAACAGAAATAAGTAGAATTGAGCAGAGAGGGGAGGAATCCCCAAACCTGTGCCAAATAGTGATCTTATGATATATTATGCAATCTGCATAAATGAATATAATTTATTCTGGTTGCTATATTTTCAGTGGGACCCTATACAGATCTACTCTGAAGTAAGTTCCATTCAGTTTAATCATTTCAATGGAGCTTGTTCCCAGGTAAACATGTATAGGATTGCAGCCTTGGGGCTGCTCATTAGAAATACTTTCTAAGTAACTCGTATAGTAAGCAGGACGCAAAGTAGAAAAGGTATGAATGTGGGAATACATGGCATCCGAGTGTTCATCTACTGGTAGTGTTAAGTGTTGCCCAGAATGAAGAATAGCTGTGGGCCATAAGTAGAAAAGTTAACTGTGCTGGTGTTTTCTACCTTTTAAAAATGGACAGATGTTCCCACGCTGTAGTTGAAGAGTGAGGGGATGCAGAGGGATAATAATGAGGACTTTGTCTCTTCCAGATCTGAGCAATATCCAGTCTAGATTAGGGCAATTATTTTAAAAGTTCATGCAATATTATGGGCATGGGTAGGAAGGAATTATTTCATCCAATACTAAGGAATTGTAATGTCTGAGCAACCGCATTACACACAATGCTCACACATGCTAATTAAAAGAAGAGTCACATTTTCTTAGCCACAAAATTTGTTCTTTGAATGATGGCAAAGGGTGATATCCACAAAATGCTGCCATGAAGGGAGCCAACTAGCTCCGTGACAACAAATGAGTAACAGCAGTGCATGCATCGTGTGCAGATGTGATCATTCAAAAAGGCAATTTGCATATGTACGATCATTTCTGCTGCACACTCAGTCAGTTACACACTTTGGTTGCACAGTGTATAATTCATCATAATGGAAGAGGACAATTAGCCTTTTGTCACTTTCAGATTCCACAAGTACTTTGGCCCAGGCACAAGCAAAAATTGTACAAGTTTCAGGCAAATGGGCCCAAATGGCGCCAGGCATCAGCAGCAGTATCAGGGGGATTGTGGCAGGAAATCAGTGGTTCCACAGTGGTGGTGGGTTGGATGGGATCCATTTTTCAGTACCAGTGAGACCATCAGCAGGACCAAGTTGAGGGGTTGCTCAAGCCTGGCACCAGCCTTGCCTTGTATTTTTGAAAACTGCATGACAGAGGAACAACATGTGCAGCTGGGTCACGCTGCACCTTTTGCAGGGCTCTCCATCATGTGCTCTGAAAAGGGACAGGAACCCTGTTATAACAAAAAAGATAGAAAACCCATAGAAGCACAGCTGGTTTCCCATCAGTCACTGCAGCAGCTGTTGATGCCACTTCTGGTGTGCAGATATGGGAGTGGAGTATCCTTACCACTGTGCAAGTTGAATGGTTGTGTGCTTGCCTCTGGATAGACAAGAGAAATGTGGGGGCTGTTAAGCAAAAGTACTATTCCCCATTCTGCATGTCCCAGGCCTACCCCATGAAATTAGTTCTGCCTTGAGTTTTGGGTTTTGTCTTACTTTTCTTATTTGTTTTCCCCCTCTGGTCTCATTTCCACTACAAAATATCATTATGAAGAGCTGGTGCCATTTGGTCAAACGTTGTAATGCACCTTTTTTGTAACAAATGGCTATCTGGATATTTTATCATAGCAATGTATTTCATTTCATCTTTTATATTTTTAAAAGATCAGTATCTTTCCTAGACATTCTTGTTTTATTTTAAGAATCATGTTTATACTGTTATATTATAGGCTAAATGGCTGATATCAGTTTTGTGTGATCAGAAAATTTTATATGATTCCAAGCCAAAAGGGGGGGAAAGGTGGTGTGGATCTCAAAAAGCAGTGTAGTCTTGGTGTGAACACTGAGTTCTTCAGGGCCAGCTTATTTAGAAGGCCTCTTGACACAAGAGTCTGGTGCCAAGAGGATCAGGCTCTCTTGGCATTAAGGCTACACTCTGGTGGTGGTGGTGGTGGTGGTGAGACTGTCCATAAATATGCATCCCGATGGCATCTTTCCATGCTCACAGCTTTGTGCTTGTGTACTCAACTGAAAGTGAACAAAGCAAGTATTTTGCAATACCACACACCATTTGGATGACCTTAAAGAAGTCCTTCTTTCATGACCGCTGCTTTCAGAGGTGCCATTTGGTGGTGACCCAAGAGAAGGCCTTTTCGGTGGCCGCTCCCAGGCTGTGGAACTCTTTCTCAATGGAAGCCAGGTTTGCTCTCTCTCACTGCTGTCCTTCCACCGGCAGGCAAAACCACTTTATTCAAGAAAGCCTTTGGCCTATAAGTGGGTCTGTTGGCTTGGATGCTGTGTTTGTTCATTTTAATTCTGTAATTATGCTTTTATTGTATTTTATTGTTTTAATCAGTTTGTAAACTGCCTTGAGGGCCATTTTTTGGTAGAAAGGGAGGGTACAAATCAAATAAATAAATAAAATTATATAAAATCATAAAGATTACATTACTGGATCAGACCAAGGCCCATTGAGTCCAGTTCTCTGTTTTCAACAGTAACTGGACAGATGCTATGTTGTCAGGATGTGGAAATAAGTGTTGCAACTATGTGAAAAAGACTGATCTTGTGACTCACAATGAAGGGTTGGAATTGCATGTTGCTAGAGACATTACTTTGTTATTATTTTCCAATAAACCAGGTTGGATACAGGTTCAGAGCTTCTTTAAATGAGCGTTTTATAGCATGCTTGTGACTGGTGACGCACAGATGTTCGCGGGTTATTTTGATGATATGGTGATCCTCCTGCGCATCTCCCGCTCCATTTCCCAGTCTTAGCAATTTTTTTTTAAAAGGCTCTGAAAACCCGACTCTTCTGAAAAACATTGGTATTTATAGATATTTCTTGATGTGTGCAGAAGTAGTGCTATAAAACACCCACTAGAGGGCACTGCCCCATTCAACTGCATTGAAGCTGTACAAGTCACATTGTCCTTGCTCCCTTCCTCATGTAATTGCAGCTCATTGCAGAAGTGGAAGAGATGTAGGAAGCAAAGCCATGGTAACATGATTTCCCCCCATCTAAAGGAGCTCTTAGTCATAATAAGAGAAGACCTGCTGAAGACCCATTCATTTCAGTGGGTCTACTTTAAATCACGATCCATCGTATGAAAAATGTAAAACCCTTTAAAGGACTGTGTTGACTTTTAATGGGAAAGGGAGTCTTTAAAGAGATATTGGGTTTATAGTAATTAAAATGAAACTGATTACTGTGAAATTGTTCATATAAACAGACCTGAACATCTTATAGAGTTCATATTCATAACTTTTCAATTATGAATATGAACTCTGTTATACATCACTTATGAATATAAACTCAGGTATTTATCATACCTGTTGCAGGTATACATCACTTACATTAGTTCACAGTACTTAATTAAACATTAAGAATTGTTTCCACCTGCTAAGAGGTAAATTCAAACCAAATGTCTAAATACGTATCGGGGCAAAGCTGTTGATGGTAATATGTACATTCAAATGTAGCAAAAGCCATAAGATCTCCTCTCCATTGACAAACACAGTGTGGACAGCTATCCTTCCATCCCAGATGGCAGACAAGTTTAGGAATGATAGAAAACAACCTGTAACCATGGTCTGTGTTGTTTTTGGCCTTGAGCAAGATCATCAAACTGTGAAAGTTTGAAGCGGGCAGTGAGAGGATTTTCTGGTAACATTTTAGCTCTTGCTATGAAGTTGGGCCACCTAAATTTTACATTCATACAGTATATATAAAGTGGAACACCTAGCAATAATATATCCCAGAATGTTGGCTAATTGGAGGTTTGGACATAGTACAGGGCAATGCTGTATTGGTTGATTCATGTTTTTCCACATGTTACATTTTCTGCTTCCTTGAGTTCCTGGAAACCCACAAATTCATGGACACAAACATGGTTTTCTATCCCTTGTCCCTCTGATTGCCATATCTGATCAGATTATTAGGACAGAATGGAATAAATGAAAAGTACAATATGTGTTACCCGTGCTTATCTCCAGTTGATCCCGCCTGCCTACCTGGAAAAAGGAAAAAAAGACACATATCTTTTGCATAAAAATGGGGGGAAATGGTATCTATGTTCAGAACAAAAGTTTTTCAACTAATCCTAGATATCTCCCCAAAATCAACAGGACAAAAAATAAGGACTTGTTTTCACAATGAAAAGAAAGCGGGGGGGGGGGGGGGGGAGAGACCAAATGGAAGAAATAGCACACTCGAAATTAGCCTCATATTTGCTGCAAATTCTGTGCCTTGAAGTTTAAATATGCTTAGACTTCATGTCCACCAATGGTTTTGTTTGCTTTTCTCTCTTTAGTGTCTCTCATCCACTTGACTGATGCCCCTACAAATCCCTGGTTGTCCTTGATTGGAACTGGGTATCATGAACAGTCAGTGTTAAAGACCGTTAGTGTTCATATGCAAAACTGCTAATTATCCCTTCAATAGGAGTTGAATAACTCATGAGGATTGTTTCACAACAACTGAAGCTAATCAGATGCTTAGTTACTCCTAGGCGGTTTGAGCTAATCAGATGCTTAGATTCTCCTAGCAAATTTTCAGTGTTTAGAGACTTATTGAGAAGACAACAGCAAAGGACAGTAATAAGACCTTTCAATCATCAGGATGCAGGAATACACAAATCTTGTTTACACAGCCAAGATTCATAGATGGTTATTCTGAGATTTCAGGTACTGCAGCCATATACCCTGATGGACTACCTTGGGTCATTCAGAAGTCATTGTGAACAGTATGGAACTCCACGTACAAAAAAGTTGGTTCTAATCTTACTCATACTTAAAGTAGACTCATTGAAATCAATGGACTTTACATTAGTAATGGCTAAATTATGTCTCATTGAATTAGTGTGTCTACTGTAAACATGACTACGTGTGGATTCAATCCCATGCTATTTTTTCATGATATTTTTTTCCACAATTTAAAGTAAAGTCTGTGGCTAGCTTCTTATCTTTCAATTCACTTCCATATTTGAGTCACCATTTCAAAGTGTAAAACAAGTGAGAAAGTGAAATAACTTCAGAGATTGTTATCACAGGCTAACTGTCTGTATAATAGGGCCACCGTCATGTATTCTTTCTCTTGGGCAGATTCCCTTAGCGGATGGACAAAAGCCATGTTTAGGGGCCACTGTTGTGTAGCATAAACAAGGGATGAGCAGAAGGTAGACTGGAATCCACCATTAGAGCTCCATGATTTGCTGTAGATAAACAATAGGGACATCAAAAAGCATCCCCCCCACCTCAAATTAGGCTTCTGAAAAGTGTGTATGGAACCAAGAGTAGATCTGTATGAGAAAGGATTTTCATGCAAACTCCAGTCTTGGTGCTGAAGTTGAACTTCTGGGCTGAGCATATGCTCAGAGGCACCTTGTTCATTCTATGTCTTCTTGAGCCACTATTTTGCAACTGGCTCAAGTTAGTGAAGCCTCAGAGTTCTAGTGGAAAAAAAAATATACAGCTCCTGCAAGCCTAATATTTATTTAGTTATTTAATATATGTATATACCATTTACCATAATCTAAAAATATCTCTAAGCAGTTTATAAAGCAAAGATTAAAACATCAAAATACATTAAACAAAATAATAAATATGAAAATGTTTGTACAATACTGTTGTTGTTGTTGTTGTTGTTGTTGTTGTTAATTTCATTTCTATACCACCCCATATCTGAAGCTCTCTGGGCAATTTACAAATATATACCCATCAAGACTAGTAGCCATCAATAGCCTTCTCCTCCAGGAATTTGTCCAATTCCCTTTTAAAACCATCCAAAGTGAGGGCCATCACTACATCTTGCAGAAGTGAATTCCATAGTTTAACTATGCACTGTGTGAAGAAGTGCTTCCTTTCATCTGTTCTGAATCTCCCACCAATCAGCTTTATGGGATGACCCCGGGTTCTAGTATTATGAGAGGGGAGGATGTCTCCTATCCACTTGCTCCAAACCATGCATAATTTTGTACACTTTTATTATATCTCCCCTAACTCAACTTTTCTCCAAACTAAAAAATCACAACTATTGTAACCTTCCCTCATACGGGATTTGTTCCACCCCGTTAGTTGTCCTTTTCTGCACTTTTCCCAATTCTACTATATATATATATATATATATATATATATATATATGTGTGTGTGTGTGTGTGTGTGCGCGCGCGCGCTATATTAATTATTGTGAATTGGCATAAAGTGACCTGGTCAGTGATCAGAGGGTTAACAAGAGGGTTAGCAAATTTTCTTCAATGGCTCCAGCTTTCAAAATGTGACACCCATCAGAATTGGGGGTGGGGGGAAGGGGGCAGACAGTAATACTTCTAGAAGCTCTTTATAGCAAATTTTAATATAGACATAGGCTACCTCCACAAGAGAGGTTTAATGCTCTTTGAAGGCTCATTATAAATTTTACCTCCACACCAGCGGAGCGCAAAACGGGCGTAGAGGCGCGTTATCTCCCGGATTATGCGCATTATCGAATGCGCGTTAAATAGCGACTTTTATTTTGCTCCGGCCGTTAAAGCGCATTTTCGCAGTGTGAACAAGCGATTATGCGCGTTAACTTCTTGTAAAGCGCTTTTTGGACATAAATTAATGCGCTTCGCCGCCTCTCGCCGCCTCCCGTGCAGAGGGATTAGGAGTAAATGCGCCTCCGCGATAATGCGCATAATCCCCGAACCGGGCGCAAAAGCGCATCCTTGTGGAGGGGGCCATAGAAGTAGAAAGCTGAGAGCTTTTAGCAGGGGTTTGCTACAATCTGGGGTGGGAAGTGGCTGCAAAACGTTATTCTTTGGGAATCTAGCACAGAAACAGCAGTTGTGCTGCCTGTTTTAAGAAACTATTTGCCCCACTATGCTTCTGCACTCCTAGATAAAATTATGTTACAGAGACACCATTTTAGGTGACCATATGAAAAGAAGGACAGGGTTCCTGTATCTTTAACAGTTGCATAGAAAAGGAGATTTCAGCAGGTGTCATTTGCATATATGCAGTACCTGCTGGAATTCCCTTTTCTATGCAACTGATAAAGATACAGGAGCCCTGTTCTCCTTTTCATAAGGTCACCCTAGACACCATGCATTTCTAGGGTTCTCTCTCATCCAAAACAGACTAAACCTAATGGCACCGCCCTGGACTTCTCTGCTCAGGAAAGTGGGAAACATGTAACAATACATATTTCGTCTAGAAACAGATTTGCACTAAAGAGGAGAAGCCCAACAATTCTCAAAGGACTAAATGGACACATCTTGAATAAATGCAGGTAAGACTAAGAAGTGGTAGAAGGTTTGCACCTGGCTTCACCAATTCATTTAAGCATGAGTAATGTCCTTACTAGAAGCCCTTAAGAGATGTGTTCCATCATGGCCTAGTTATGTTTATCACTGAAGTCTCACTTCTTGCATCCAGAGATGGGAATCATGTGCTTGTAGAAGAGTGAAAATGTATTTGTCCAGTATGCAGTCATTCCACTGGCTACAGAGAAGCTGAAGAAGCCAATCTGTGCAAAATCTTGGTACTCAGCTTTGCCTTTTCTACATTGAAGAAAGGTTTAAATTAGCTCAGACCTCGTTCTTGCTAAGACCTCCTTTTTCCTGTCAAAGGCTCTGTGACAGTAACAATGACAGGCAGAAATTCAATAGGGATAGCTTTCTCAGCATGTAGAAGCTGTATTAGAGAAAAATGCACTGGCTGAATTCCTGCCTTCTCTGCCAATGTTAATGTTGCAGAGATTCTGGCTGGAAAAGGAAAAGAATAATATCTTGTTAAAAGTCGCAAAATAGTGAATTAGGTTGCAGGTCTGACAGAACTCTTTGGGTCTGTCTATACATGCTCAATGCCTGCGGTAGCTGTGAATTGACCCTGCGTCTGTTATATGAAGTAGCTGCCAATTCGCAGCCACTGCAGGGCTTTTTCATGAAGCTGTGTGGACTTTTTTTAGTGAGAGCAAGGTCACCCCAGCCCTTTCGCATTCTGATATTGCTCTGTCGTCGATCCTGGGGCGGAGAAGTTCTGGGATGATGGCGACAGGTGATTGGCTGCCGGAAGCCGGGAAGAGGGCAGGGGAGCAGCTCCAGTACCCAGATGTCCACCAGAAACTCCACACTCCCTCCTTGGCATGGGGATTACCAAGTGCAACCACACAAAAGCAAAACTGCAGGGTTTAGGGGGAATGCTGTGCCAATGCAGTGCCATCAAGGCAGCCCCTTCCTCAGGCTGGATATTAAACAAAAAGGGTGGGTTGAGGAAAAGTGTAAATGACATTTCTAGTAAAGGGCATGGTGGAATCCCCATCTGCAATAAGTGAAATTCTTAAGATGGTGGCAACCATAGGTAAGACTTACACCTACCCAAATACCTTTTACCCCAGTGAGTAAGATTAAAGCTGGATTTAGAAGAAAGACACTACACTTACTTTGGGAATCACATTGTACAGAAGCAGATTGAGATGCCTCTTTATGGACAATGAATATATCCCTTAGCCTCTGTTGGGCTCAGACCTTGGCATACTCCTATATCTCATACCTCTGCTGGGCTGGCCCAAGGATAAATAGCACCGTGGGTGAAGAATGCCTTTGGTCCCCCTGCCAGGTCAGTTTTGCAGGGCCAGCCAGAGGGTTTATGGGGCCTGGTGCAGGTATGATGTCCATCAAGAATGACATTGCTCAAAACCTGGGGGCTGTCTTCCATCAGGCACCGCCCCCGGGTTGACCCCAGATTGGCTCCCAAGTGTCATCAGATGATGGAAGCCCCATATTCCTGTTACTGTTTGAAAAAGTCGGGGTAAATCCCTGGCTTTTTCAGATTGCAGCATCATGAGCAAGCCCTGTGGTGGCTGCGAAGCTGTGTTTGCATTGTCTAACCGACACAACGCAGATCCACAGCCATTGTGGGGCTTTCCCCACATATAGACAGCCTCTGTGCTACAGTTTGCTCAAGCCAAAGTTCAAAATGCCATATTTGGAACCGTGGCAGTGCACTGGGCAACAAAGCAGAAGGGCTGTCTATACACAGGGAAAGCCCCACAGTGGCTGTGGATCTACGCTGCATTGGTTAGGCGACACAAGCGCAGCTTCACAGTCACTGCAGGGCTTCCCCACAATGCTGTTATCTGAAAAAGTCAGGGATTTACACCAACTTTTTCAAACAGAGTCACATCAGTACAGCACTTCCATCATCTGACATCACTCCGGAGAGGGAAGCACAGGGTTCAAGAGGAAGGTGGTGCCAATCCGGCAGTCCAGAAATATTACAGGTTTTACTTCTAATATCTTTTGTTTTGTAGCAGTTCCTCTCTTCGGGTAAGCATTCTTTATTTTTGAATATCTGTTATTTTTACTCTAAAATTGAATAAATAAAAGTTATAAATAAATAAAGATATCCAGCTGGCCTCTTAAAGCTTATGGCTTAATTTTATTATTATTTATATAGTGCTTATAGTGTTTACAGTGTTTGAAATGCGACGTGCTCGGTAATGTTGCCTCAAAGTAAAGCAGTGTTCCACTGATTTTTAAGCTTACACAAATGACATCAAAGAAGCTATTGAAAAAGAAACAGCACATTAAAAAACCCCATAGCCCTTCAGCTCAGCTTGGTGCCCCTCCCCCCCTCTCAGCTCAGTGCTCTGGCCAACCTCCCACTTCACCCACCCCTAGGGCTGGCCCTCTTCCTATGACTATTTAAAAGGTACAATACCAATTTCCTAATGATGTGTGTACCAGTTCCTGATAAATATTTAATTTGTTATTAATACTCATTTGCAAAGAGTGAGAAGCTACCCATGATTCTTGCATCAAATCAGATTTTATTCTGCTCTTACTAAAGAGAATCGCATGGCACAAGAAATTACTTTTCTGCTTTAATGTATTTGTTGATACAACTGATCATTTCACAAAAACAAACATGTGTTTTTTCCCCATTTCTAATAGAGATCTGCTACCATGCAGACAGAAGAGAACTAGGGAAACATTTAGTAAGATGTTCATGCATTTTATTAAATTACCCAAAGGACACACCAATAACATCACGACGTGCCTACAGTAAAAATATTTCACAAATCTAAGAGAATTATGAATTAAATATCAAACATGATAAATGGAACATGGGGAATATGTTCCTTTTGGTTCTTATAAAGATATGTTGTCAAAGCACAACTGTTGCAAAAAAAATCAGACATGCAGTTTCAGTGGGATTTATAGCAATCTATATGCAAGATTGCAGACAACATTAGCAGTATTTATTGTCTGTCATGTCTTGTTGTCCATTCGCTCAACTTTTCCCCTGCCAGAGAATTGAGCTCACACAGCGTACTTCAATGAGATTTCCTTGTAAATAGGAACTTCATGCCAAAGTTGCCCTGCAAAGTTAGGTTAAATGAGAATTCCAAACTCTTACATTTACAGTGCAGTTCTATACATTTCTTTTCAAATGTAATCTCATTGCATTCAATGGGGCTTATGGTCAAGTAAATGGGGATAGTATTGTAGCTTCACTGAGGCATGGACTTCTCATAGTAGTATCTATATCCCAAAATGAGACACCAGTTACATATCCTTCATGGAATAGCCTGTATTCACCCTAGATGCTTCCAGATAAAGCTTCTATTGTGCCATCAGCCTGCCTTATATACAGAATTTTATGGAGGGTCCAGATGGCATCGTCTTCTCCTTGAAACCCTCCCCTATTTCTCCAGTACTTCTTCCATGTGGTTTCTTACCATGGAAAATCCATTAAGTGTGTAATCCTATCTAGTGCATCCTCGCTGCTTGGAAGCTTCTCAACTTGGAGGCTTCTAAGATTTCTATACCCTGCTAGGCTGAAACTGGCAGGGTGGAAGGAGCAGTGGAGGCTATCATAACCTTCCTGTCTTCTGTCTGGTGAGGGCACTTTGGAGGGGTAGGGAAGGAGGCTGGAGGAAGCTCAGGATATCTCATATCCTGGACTCTCTGGGCTCCTCCCCTCCCCACCCAGCAGAACACCCTCTTGCCTCCTCCAATGTCACTTTTCCAACCTCAGAAGGCAGCTAGAATGGTTCTTTCCATGCCAGCTGTGAGGGTTCACAGAAGAGGGCAGAGGAATACTATCTGTTTTTGGTTTTTTTCTGAGCAATCCTATAGTCCCTGAGATGGTCTCCCAGGAACCATAGGATTGACCTCTAAGGAAGGAAAGACAACATAGCTGCACAACACTTTCCGTTTGTTAGCAATAGAAGCCCTCCATCACGAAGCCCCCCCCCCCCGGTTATTCCCCTCAACTTTCATAAGAACTACCAGGGGATCATTGATGGCTTGCAGGAAGGAAATTATAAGTATATCATACCTGCAAAGAAAAAACAACTAAGGGCATTAATATATACCCTAACATAACAGTAGAGATGAATGCGCAAAGGCTGTATGAAAATTTATTTTTATCCACTAGTGGAAAATACAACATTCGTATGCCTATACCTATTTCTATGACCTTATTTGTATGATCACCGCAACCCACAGCCATGTGGGTTGCAGCATCCGCGGACACCAGGCTGCTGATTCAAGACACACATACACCCAGCTTTTCATGTCATCCAAGCCCAGCAAAGGTGGTTTGTTGGGGTGATTACCAAACCACCCCACAATCCTACAACCACCTTTAGACTGGAACCTTAGCCTACTCCTGAATAAAAGCCAAGGGAAGCCTCCTCAACTTGGCTTGGGTTAAGTATGATGCCACAAGCCCACTGAGCTACCATAGAAGGCTGGTGCTGGTGTGGCCATCTGGTGCTGCTGACTATATATGTGTGTTTGCTGGGTCCACACACTTCATCCTCACCCAATCATAGAGTTAATTTGGCTCCTTGGTATTTCAAGGACCATCTGAGATAGTGAAGTGCTTGGGCTAACAACTACAGCACAAAAGGCAGAAAACCTGAGGCAAACATGATCAAACCCAGGCCAGAACCCAGGTTAGGCCTACGGTATGGTGGTGTTGAAATGAAAAGTTTTCCAGGAGTTCTCCAGTTCCCAGACTAATAATATTTTTAATTAATTATTTTTTATCTCTACACCTACTTGGCTGCGCTCTTGATTAAATGTTCCTGTATGCAAGTGGGAGACTTTGAAAACTAAATACACCTTCAGAAATTAGAACAGTAAATTCTATTCTGAGGTTCTACTGTCAAGCGCTGCTGTCTGAAAGCAAATGTTGAACCATAAATTCTCCTTTTTTCTGTTGTTGTTGTTTTGCTAGACAGATTTTCAGTCCTTAATAATGTCTGTGCACTCTCATCTCCCAGCAGGCATTATTTCTCTTTGTTCAATGAGGCATCGGTATGATCACACAGAAGTGTGTGGAATTCATATACAAAGAAATAAACGCTTTTAAGTCAAATGCCGGTAAGGAATAATCCATTTAATTGTAATTTATAGGACAATGCAACAACATTTAGGTACAAGTTGTTTTCATTTTTTTAATAGAGCTCGGTAGAAGCCCAACAGCATTCAGTTGCCACTATTAGCAGCAGCATAATATCAGTAGGTAAAGCCTAAACATACTTCAGATGTTGTCGCTGCAAGGGCTCCCTCCTGAATTGGGCACATGAGGCGCCTGGGAAGCAGTCAGAGGAAATGTGCCTTTTGGGCCTCTGGCTTTTAGGAATGTAAACAGAAATCGAATAGAAATATGCAAGACCACACTCTTATACTTTAAATTTAACAATCCAGAAAAAATAACACCTCCCCTTTCAGTTCTGTTCTCATAATCACTAACATGAATCAGACATCCCAGCTGATCTATAAGCATCCAGCCAGAGTTTTCCCAAGGCAGCTTACAGGATAGAACAATACAGCAAGCATATTAAGAAAGTCATATTACCTAGAAATAATTCGAAATAAAACTGATTTCATTAACACATTCCAGGGCAGTGTACAATATTTATTTAAAAAACAACCATTTAAAAAATAATGAAAATATAGTGTAAAATATCCATCAGCAGCGAATAACACAAAAAAATGTTCATTTAAAATTCCTGTATGACATCCTCCCCAAGTCTCATTGCATATATGGGTCAAGTAACTGCTTTTTTGGATCATGACCTTAGTCTACAATAATATACTAGAGGTGGAAATCAAATGTCATCAGAAAATACCTCTCTGTGACTGTTCACATTCTCACAAGGCAAACAATCTCAATCATTCTTGGGCACATGCTCATATGGACAAAAGTAGTGTGGGAATTGGACAATCATTGATACACAGAGCAGCCATTTCTTTCAACACAGTGACAATCACATGTCCTGCAACCTCTCAAAGTAGGGTGGCAGGAAAGGGATTCACCCCTTTCTTGCTAATTCTCACCTTCCTAAGTTAAACTCTGGTGCTGATTGTCCTTCCTAGGGCATCTCCTGCCTACATGACCTGGGGGGGGGGGGACTACACGTCATGGTGGAGGTGACTCCTATCGGGTTTTTTTAACCGCACCAAAACGTCACGCTCCACTCGTACCATTTTCTACTGCTGCTTCTTTCCCTTTACTGCGCTGTGTTCCGTCTCCCTGGGTCACTGTTATTTCAAATCCCACCTGTTATCGTAACATTACTGCATTCTGGAAAGGTGGGCTTTAGATCTTCTCGCAGGTAACGTCATCAAATTTACCTGCGCTTTTAAAAAAATTTCTTTAACTGTTTATGCACATGTGCGTTTGTGCGCATCTGGTGGATCCCTCCATCACTTCATTGGCTGAAGCAGCATAAAATCTGGCAAAATCCCTTTTTTAGTTGTCCCTTTTTAGCCCCTCCTCTACATCTTGAGCCAACATGAGAAACACCAACAAATGCTTAAAGGACTCTGAGGCAGATGACTCAAGTCTATGTTCTGGGGCAGGATTTTATTTTTTTATACTATTGTGCATACTCACTAGTTTCAGCTTAATTTCAGCAAGTTGGCTGCCTGTTATGCTTTCGGACCATGCCCTGGGAACATGAGTCTAGTTCACCATGAGCATAATTCTTGCTGGGCAGCATTCCTGACAAAACAGTATGATCTGTGCAACCAAATCCTATGTGCATTTACTCAGAGGAAAGTCTAATGGAGTTGAATGAGTTCCTCCAAGTAAGTGTGCATAGAATTATAGTTTCCACATGGAAAGGTTTGGGCTGCAAGGATGTTTAGAACTGGGCCATACTAGCTGTTTACACAAGAATAGTCTCCTGGCAGTTCAGGGTTTGCTTGCTTGCTTCTTCTTCATCAGCAGCAGCCATGGGAGCTGTCGCTATGAGAGGAGGGGAACATCTGCTTAATGCTTTTCCTTTCTGTAATTTGTCTGTAAAAATTGCCTTACACTACTTTTCTCACTATGGGAGAAGATATACAGGGACCCTATTACTCAAGGTCTAGCAGGCTGTGAGGACATATACTTAAAACATGGTATTTTTCTAGAACATGTGTGTGAGGGCCACTCCCATAAGAAATTCCTGTTTCCTGTACAAAATTTCATTCCTTCTGCAGTTAGAATGTTCAAACATTCCATGATACTGCAACAAGGACTTCACCATCACCAAAAACAAAAACACATTTAGCACTGTAAACAAGCAAGACAGGTCAGTTGAATTTATTTACTTCTACCAAGGTGAAACTGGGTCTGGGAACAATGCCGATTTTACTAATGTTATGTTTGAAGAATTCTCCCATGCTACTAGCAGCAGTGCAAGTATAATTACATAGGTGTTTACAACAGAAAGAGCTGAAGATATCTGGTAGTATAGTAGGTGAGGGTGCTTTCTGAAATTGTTAATTTACCACATAATTAATACTTAAATCATTTCATAATAGTGTAATTAGAACCAGTTCTACAAAGTAGGTCTCCAAAGTGAAACAGAAAGCCTGTCAGACCAGTTAAATGAATTAGTCAGTATTTTTTATGCCACTGACAAAGTTCTAATATGAAGAAACATTTCCCTGGTGAAGGATGTTTCTGTCAAAATTTCACACATGCGAACAAATTCATATCAGGGCCGTCCCTACCTTTGGGCAGAGTGAGGTAGTTGCCTCAGGTGACAGAGGTGTGGAAGAGGGCAACCATGGCAGACCCCTAGTCTTTCCCTGTGTTGGAGGACAGAGCTGTGTGTTTCAGGCCGCCTGCCCTGCATCCCCTGAGTTAGCCTGCTCGCCATTATCACTCTCCTTCATCACCAGTCTTGAATTAAGATCCAACTGCTGGTCCCATCAGTCTCTGCAGGTGGATTGGAGTAGGGGTGTCTTGTCCTTTACCTTAGGCAGCAAAATGGTTTGGGCCAGTCCTGATTCACATGGACTTGCCATCTGACCAGTTATAAGCTAGCCATGGGGTACCTCTTGACGGGTACTTTTCCCCGCAGTTGTTTCGAAGTGGCGGTAGGTGGATTCAATTACACTGCCACCAGTTCGAAGCAATCTAGGGGCAAAGGCCCTTTGCTCTGCACTAAAAAAGTCAGGCATTTACCCCAACTTTTTTTAGAGCGGAGCAGGCTGGCCAGGGAAGGGGATGGAACAGTGAGCCATAAGCTCGCTGCTCCACCTCCGCAGTCCTCCCCCCATTTTAAACAAAAAAATACATAACCAACTTACCTTCGAGTGGGGGGGGCACCACCCCAGCAACCCCTCCAGCTGCAGCTGGGCAGGCGCGGGTGTGTCGGCGTTAGGAAAAGCCGCCATGGTGCTCCTTACGTGAAGACTGGCGAAAGGAGCATCAATGCACAGCACGGTGCCTGCCGCCGCCGCTGCACGTCGGAAGTGGCGCCATCAAGCTGAGGCCCATATTTTCAGTTCTTTTGCTACAGAGCCCAGACTGAGTGCCAGAGTAATGTAATGTATCATTTAAAATGTGTATACTTTTCAATTAATGAATATGTACAAAAGTAAAATGTTTATGGATTTTTTTCCCTCTTTAGAACTTTAGATATATTTCTCTGTAAGAAATGTTCCTGCTTTGGCCTAGGGGAACACACTAAAAAGGACTCCAAGAGATATCAAAATAAGAGTGCATCTGAACTATTTAAACCAATAAGCATCTTCACAAAACTACAATCCCCAGAACATCCTTGAGGAGATATAGCCATGATTGTTAAACTGCCAAGGCAAAAGTTGTGTGCCTTTCAATGTCCAATGTAAATGTTATTATTCAGTACTGAAATGGATGCATTTTAGATATTACTAACTTTGGATTTTTGCTGCCGGAAATATCAACCATCCTCAGTATTTTGCCATAACACCACACTGCATGAAGGACAATTTCATATGAAAATAGCAAGGGGAAAGGTTACTTCACACATTTATTTTAATGATTTAGTACATTTATATTCCACTTCATAATAAAGTGAGATACAAAATTAAAACAGAACAAGTAGTAAAATGAATAAAATACTATGTGCATCATCAAAATAAATAACATACTAAACGGAATATTGTTGATGCTATATGTAGAAAATGGGAGAGATGTTCCTTTGAATCTAAAGTACTTTTCTTATCAATGTTGTTCTTTTAATTAATTTAGAGATGTGGGAAATTTAAATACCAATTTTAGAGCTATGTGAAAATCTTTGAACAGCTTGCCAGGAGCTAAGCAACTAGGAAAATTAGTTTCAGGGGGAGGGGGACAAAATAGAGGCATTAGATGATCAGGAAGAATATAGTGGCAAACCAAAGGGTGGTAGGTACTAAAATGCATGAAAGAACAAATGGGGGATTTTAAAGAGCCAGACCTTAAAAATCCCCCCTTTCCCCTTCTTTATCCTTAAAACAAATGTCAACAAAGACCACTCTTTCCTTGCTCTAATTCAGATCTTGACCTTATATGAACTTGCTTAGTTTGTGGTGGTTGAAAGAGAAAATGGCATTGGGTAAAACTGCTGCTGCTACGTTTACCTCCTGCTGCATCTGAATTGAATATAGTGTTAAAGGCTCTTTGAAAGATACTGCATCTCTAATAGTCCAGCTTTGGGTTATAGTGTTCCCCTTCTCTGAGAAGAATGCATCTCTGTTTGAATCGCATCTCTGTAACTCAACCCTGTAATTACTGAAAATTCTCACCAACACCTCTCCAGCTGTTCTACAGGCTCTATGAATATCTGTCAGGCACACAGCCTGTAGGGCCGAGGAACCAAGCACTAATAACTCATAAGAGGCCAAAACGGCTGAGCACACCTCACCTTCTGTTCTCTGGGTGCCTCTACAAGAGAGGTTTAAAGCTCTTTCAAGGCTGATAAAAAAATTTACCTCTACAAGAGAGGAGCACAAATTGGGGGCTGAGGCGCTTTAAACTTCCGGTTATGCGCATTATCGAATGCGCGTTAAACCGCGAGTTTTAATTTGCAGTGGCAGTTAAAGCGCCTTACCGCCGTGTAAACATGCGATTCTCCGCATGTCAACAAGATTAAAGCGCGTTTTGGTCATCCCGTAATAGGCTTCGCCGCCTCTCGTACAGAGGTATTAGGAGTAAATGCGCTTCCGCAAATATGCGCATAATCGGGCAGCCAGGCGCCAAAGCAAATCCTTCTAGAGGGGGTCTCTGCCCAGTGTTCTTAGCCCTAGCCTTCCTCTACCCAATGTTCTCTGGATATGTTGCACTACAACTCCCATGATAACTAGGCATGCTGGCTTGGGATAATGGGAATTGTAATCCAACACACAACTGTAATCCAACATGGGTGGGTGGCAGCAC
The DNA here is from genome assembly GCA_029215795.1 of Anniella stebbinsi. Taxonomy (NCBI): domain Eukaryota; kingdom Metazoa; phylum Chordata; class Lepidosauria; order Squamata; family Anniellidae; genus Anniella; species Anniella stebbinsi. The sequence continues at coordinate 58,224,342 of JARDYH010000003.1, forward strand.
CGATGTCAGTGGGGTGGTGAATCCACTCTGGGATTCAGCCAGAACCAGTCAGAACTCTAATTGGTTAGGGTTGGTTCTGACCGGAATCCAGAACAGATTCACTGCCCCTCTAACATCAGAGCCGCCATCCTCCACTGCCAATAATAATAATAATAATAATAATAATAATAATAATAACAATTTATTTCTTACCCACCTCTCCGTCTGGATCAAGGCGGGCAACAACAACATGATAAAATACATAAAACTGATTAAAACATAACACATATTATTAAAACTGCATAAAAAATCCTAAAACATCCTAAAAACATCCTTAAAACATTCTAAAATTCCACTGGATATGCCTGCTGGAAGAGAACAGTCTTTATAGCTTTCTTAAATTCTAAAAGACTGTTAAGTTGACGAGTCTCCTCCGGCAGGTCATTCCACAGTCTGGGAGCGGCAGAAGAGAAGGTCCTCTGGGTAACGGTTGTTAGCCTAGTCTTGGCCGACTGCAGTAAGTTCTTCCCAGAAGACCTAAGCGTGTGGGGCGGATTGTATGGGAGAAGGCGATCCCGCAGATAACCTGGACCCAAACCATGTAGGGCTTTAAAGGTAATAACCAACACTTTATACTTCGCCCAGAAACTAATTGGCAGCCAGTGGAGCGATTTTAAAGCTGGCGTAATATGGTCACCCCTAGATGTACCGGTGACCAACCTGGCTGCCATATTTTGAACTAGTTGAAGTTTCTGGAACTAGTTGAAGTTTCTGCAGAAGTCGAGCTTCGAAGTTACCAGTGCGTGCACTACCATCTTTAGGTGTTCCAACTCTAGGAAGGGGCGCAGCTGGCGTATCAGCTGAAGCTGATAGTAGGCACTCCTGGCCGTCACATCTATCTGGGCTGTCATTTGGAGCGACGGATCCAGGAGCACCCCCAAGCTGTGAACACAGTCTTTCAGGGGGAGTGTAACCCCATCCAGAACCGGTTGACACACCTCCAAACCCAGGTTGTGGCCTTTGACATCTAGAAGGCACTGGGTTGGGGAAAGGTGTCTTTACAAGATTGTAGGGAAACAAAGTCTACCTTCAGCCATTCTTTAACTGTTAGATTTGACTAAACCGCTAAGGATTAGTATACAATTATGGCTGACCCTCTCTTTATATCAAATGGCTGTGGCTAAGTGGTAAACCATTTACTTGTCATATGTGACATTCAAGATTAACAAAGGCTTGCATCTTCAATTAACCATGGCTCTCCAGCAGGATTATGGTAGAAACTTGACCTGAGAGCTAAAAAAGCTTCTAACAGCACAGGGCTTGTGTCAAACGGGATCCTTGTGTTCTAAATCCAAGCCCACCATTCACTCTGTAGCTTCATAAGCAACACTTCCTTGTGAAATGGTGGCTGACTGTTTAATCAATCCTTGCAGAATCTAAGACCCCTGCAAGCCATGCTTATCTCCTTTTTTGACTCATGTCCCGATCCTGAAACCACTCCTGGCCAAAATGACGGGAAGGAGTTGCTTGCCACCCAGTGTGTGGAAGCTTTATCATGTTTCATTTTCTCCTCTAAGCTTGAGCATTTTCCAAGCAATCTTGGAATCTCATTAATAGAAACTACTTCCAGAAAAATACTGAAGGAAAAACCAAACAGAATTTAGTATAGGAAGCACACAGAATAAGGCCGCCACACATGAGGAGGAGGCCAGGTAATTCGTTGCTCAGCGTGAAGGAGAACCTATTTCCTTTTGTGGGATGTGGGGCCGGATTCATGAAAAATGACAGGATTTAATGAGGACGGGCAGCTGCCAAGGCCAAAAGGGAGGAGTATAGACACGAACCTACCCGTACACTATGATCCACATCGAAGATCCTCCTCCGGTTGCCTAGATGTAAACGGAGTGCCTTCTACCAACTTTGGTTGGTGGCCCAGTTACGCTCCTATCTGGACAGGGTTAACCTGGCTTCAGTTGTCTATGCTCTGGTAATCTCTAAATTGGATTACTGCAATGCACTCTACGTGGGGCTGCCTTTGAAGACGGTTCAGAAGCTGCAGCTTGTGCAAAATGCAGCGGCCAGAGTGATAAGAGGAACCAGAAGGTTCGAGCATATAAGACCTACTCTGCCTGTACGTTTCCGAGCCCAATTCAAGGTGCTGGTTCTAACCTATAAAGCCTTATACAGCTTGGGACCACAATACCTGATGGAATGCCTCTCCCTTTTCAGTGGTGGCCCCCCAATTATGGAATGATCTCCCTGACAAGGATCGCCTGGCGCCAACATTGTTATCTTTTCGGCACCAGGTCAAGACTTTCCTCTTCTCCCAGGCATTTAACAACATATGATGAGGGGTTTTGTGTTATTGTGTTATTGTTGTGCTTTGACCCAGAAGAATATTGTAATTTTAACTTGTTTTTATGCTTTATGCTTTTAAATTTTGTATATTGGTGTTTTAATTGTTCAATGTTTTTAATTTTTGTAAACCGCCCAGAGAGCTTCGGCTATGGGGCGGTATATAAATGGAATAAAATAAATAAATAAAATAATAACAGCATCAATGTCCATGAGGTTTAGTGAGAGTGAAGACTTAAGCTGGCTGACCTCAAGGACTTCCTTCTCTTTGTGAGAAGCCTATTTGAGAAAATCAACAACATCAAACATAACATTCACGTTTAACAGGCAGGTGCTGCGTTCATGTACAAACTTGTGTTAAACCACAAAACATGTTCCATGCTAGTCAAAAGGCAATATTCAGAGATAGCCAGGAATGTAAAGCCTTGGCATGGAGCAGTGATTACCACTTCTCATGAAAGATCTGGAAGCAATATTTTGTTTATTTATTTATTTATATTTATTACATTTATATCCTGCCTTTTTTCCTCCACAAGGAACCCAAGATGGCTTACATAATCTTCCTCTCCATTTTATCCTCACAGCAACGACCCTGTGAGGTAGGTTGGGCTGAGTGTCTGTGGCTGGCCCAAGGTTACCCAGTGAGCTTCATTTATTTTATTACATTTGTATACCACCTCATAGCCAAAGCTGTCTGGGCGGTTTACATAAGATTAAAACAATTAAAAACAATATACAAAAATTAAAACAGCAAAAACATACAATGTTCACACAATATACACATACATTTAAAACCACTATAATAACTTTAAAAGGCTATAAGCCTAAAAACAAAACAAAACCAGGCTCATCAGATATTACTAAACGCCTGAGAGAAGAGGCAAGTCTTGACCTGGCGCCGAAAATATAACAATGTTGGCACCAGGTGAGCCTCATCGGGGAGATAATTCCACAATTGGAGGGCCACCAAAGAGAAGGCCCTCTCCCTTGTTGCCGACCTCCGAGCTTCCCTCGGAGTAGGCACTTGGAGGAGGTCCTTAGATATAGAACGTAGTGTTCGGGTAGGTTCGTGTCGGGAAAGGCGTTCTGTCAGGTATTGTGGTCCCAAGCCGTGTAAGGCTCTATAGGTTAAAACCTGCACCTTGAATCGGGCTTGGAAACATACAGGCAGCCAATGCAAGTGGGCCACAGTAGGTCTTCTATGCTCGAACCTTCTGGTCCCAGTTATCAATCTGGCCCCTTCATGGCCAAGTGGGGGCTAGAACCCGGATCTCCTGACTCCGAGCCTATTTACACTACTGCTTTAAAACGGTTTATGACCGTTATAAACCGTTTTAAAGCAGTAGTGTAGATAGGCTCTCCCAGTCCAACATTCTAACCACTACACCACACTGGCTCTCCGATGCTTTTGTTTCTCTCTATTTCCTTTTTTCATATTTAAGAACCAGTTCACACAATTATGGAACAGCCCTGCAAGCTTTCATCATGTGAACTGAGCAAAAGCATGCAAAGCACCTCGTGGTGAATTAGGGTGCTTCCAGATGAGGTTTGGATTCTGCTATCATCCATGCCTCATTCAAGGAATGCCATTGTGGGGGAGGGGCAGACAACAATGTTTTTCCATCATAACCCACCTGTGTTTCCCCACCATTTCTTCCATTTCCCCCCCCCCCCTCACAGCAGCAAACAAGGAAAAAAAGATGGAATTGCTGCACAATGTCTTCTTATCAGTAGTGCTAGGAACTGTCTGTCTGGAAGCATCTTTACTTGGGTAAAGCAGTGGGTAGGCTGACCAGATAAAATCCAGGTCAGGGCTCATGTAACTTTAACAGTTGTAGAGAAAAGGGAATTTCAGCCAGTGTCATTTTTATGCAATTAGTTCTTGGTGAAATTCCCTCTTCATCACAACAGTTAAAGGTGCATGCACTATACTAGAGTGACCATATACAAAAGAAGGCAGGGGCCCTGCAACTTTAACAGTTGTGATGAAGAGGAAATTTCACCAGGAACTAATTGCATACAAATGACACTGGCTGAAATTCCCTTTTCTCTGCAACTGTTAAAGGCTACCTCCACAAGGGCGCTTTAATGCTCTTTGAAGGCTCATTATAAATTTTACCTTCACACCAGCGGAGCGCAAAACGGGCGCAGAGGCGCGTTATCTCCCAGATTATGCGCATTATCGAATGCGCGTTAAATAGCGACTTTTATTTTGCTCCGGCCGTTAAAGCGCATTTTCGCCGTGTGAACAAGCGATTATGCGCATTAACTACATGTAAAGCGCTTTTTGGACATCAATTAATGCGCTTCGCCGCCTCTCGCCGCCTCCCGTGCAGAGGGATTAGGAGTAAATGCGCCTCCGCGATAATGCGCATAATCCCCAAACCGGGCGCAAAAGCGCATCCTTGTGGAGGGGGCCCTGGTTACAGGAGCCCTGTCCTCCTTTTCATATGGTCAGCCTATACATAAGCCCTGACCTGGATTTTATCTGGTCACCCTAGCAGTGGGAAATTGCCAGTCACAAGCAAAGTTGTGGATGTTGGGAGCTAAGATGAAACATTTTTGTGTATTTATTTGTTGAGACAATTGGCTGTGACAAGAACAACAACAACAACAACAACAACAACAACAACAGGGACCACAGCACAGTGCAAGGAGGACTCTGGTTTAGTCCCTGGCATCTTTTCCTAAAAATAATCCCAGGTGGTAAAATTGGCCTAAAACCTTGAAAAGCCACTACCAGGCAGAATAATCAACTCCATACACATAGCCATGTAAATCAGTGCTCCAATCACATACAAGAGTGGCTGGGTGAATCAATCCTTAGAATCTCTTTCGTGGTTCCCCCCCCCCCCCAACAAATTTCTGTAATATTACTAAATTCTTTGGGTCTTAATAGGAGTTTGTCAATGCTGGGCAAAACACAACTTGACTATTGCTGTGCCTGGTTTGTGGAATATCCACTTCTGAGCCAGGCCTGTTCAAGCTCACAAGTACAGTTCTGACAGCAAGGGAACTGATGCCCATGTCACTCTGCTCTAACATCTTATCTTCACTCAAGCTGGCAAGTGGTGTGACGTTACATATAGCAGCAGGCTGCTCATCATTCTGAAGTTCAGAAGTTCTTTTCAGCGGCAGTCACTGATAGATTCAGGGTTGAGGGGAAGCACAACAGTTTCTTTACTATCCACAAGCTCCACAGGGGATTCAGCTGGGGTTTCCAAGAGGCAGTGATCCAATTCTCAGGTGTCTTAGAAATAACATACAATAAATGATTGAAAAATCATTTTTGGCTTAATCTGAAGCTCTATAGGATTTCAATGGCCACCAAGTCTTCTTAACTCATTTTAATATTAAAGGGGAGTTTCATACACAATGGATTGTTTGCACAGAACTGTGTCTGAAATTGAAGAACGCCCACTCCAGCAGAGCTCCATGTATGCATTGGAGTACTTGACTTTGGAATGGAGCTGTCTTGTGGCCAAACTTCTTGGATGCTGTATCTCCCTAACATTAGTCTGATATATTTAAAATTAAAACAACTCTAATTTTGTGCCTATGATTTAGGTAGCAGTCACTCAAAAGATGACCTACAACATCTAGCATATATTTCCCCAATCTCCTCCATATGTTTTGGACTACAACTTCCAGCATTCCCAACTATTCACTAAGTGGGGCTGATGGGAGTTGAAATCAAAAACATCAGGTTGGGGAAGGCAAACCTAGCAGAACCCAGAGGGTGCTCAGTGCAGGAAGACACAAGCCCTAAGCCATTTTGAATGCCTGTCTAGGATTTGACAGACATTCTAAAGTGTGGTGAAAGTGGCCATCACACACATGGCATTATGAGACATTCGTTATCAGGGCAGAGAATGTCTGTTCCACCACTTTCACCACACTTGGAATGCCAGTCTTCATTCTTGCCATAATTTGGTCACACTGAAATCCCAGAATGCATAGACAAGGACGGCACATACAGACTGAAACATCCAGTATGACTAGGTCCTCTATAAAACTCCACCCTCGCCCATGGTATAGTCATTCCTGCAGTTGCTACTGTCTACCAGGGTTTGGAAGTAGCTTTATCAGATTGAGGGAAACAGGAGGCCAAACCCCCCCTCTCCCCCTCTCCCTCTCTCCCTCTCTCCCTCTCTCTCTCTCTCTCTCTCCCCTCCCCCCCAGCCTAAGGTGAACCATTTGAGTACTTTTGCCATGGTTTGCCCTGAGGGTTGCAGCAAATACAGTTCTAATTAATCACTAGGCTGCAGCTGGAAGAAAGACAGACTACTCCATTGCCCTGGAGATTGGGCACACCCAGCTTCAGACAGATAACTCTTAAGTGGTGCAAAGCAGCGTTCGTTCATAGAGAAGGATTTGTCTTCATCTCATCTCAGCATCTAGACTGCTGTTACCTCCATGCTATCACTGTCCTGTTAGTAGTGTAAGTGAAAAGTTTTGAAGCATTCTGGATTTCAACAGCACCATCCCCAATTGGTCAATAAATGCATATGGATATATGTTGTGAAGACTGTGTGTGATTGTGATATGTGTGTGTGTGATCATCCACCTTGGTTGCCCTGGTGGATGATCTTCCTCTGGGAATTGATAGGGGGACTGCAACCCTATTGGTTCTTTTGGATCTTTCAGCAGCATTCGAAACCATCATCCACGGTATCGTTCTGGACTGCCTGAGGCAGTTGGCGGCACTGCTTTACACTGGTTCTGCTCCTTCCTCTCATGACAGTCCCAGTCACTCGGGCATAGTTGCTCCTCGAAGTCCCCCAGGTCTCCGTCTTATCCCTGATGCTGTTTAATATCTACACGAAACTGCTGAGAGAGATTATCAGGGGATTTGGGGCATCATGTTTATCAGTATGCTTATGACACCCAAATCTATTTTTCCATAACATCTTCATCAATGGCAGGTATGGCTCCTCTGACTGATTGCCCCTTAGCTGTGGAATGAACTGTGGGATGAAATGCACCTGCTGACTTCTTTGAACAGCTTTAAGCAGGCTTTAAAGACTCTATTATTCCGGCAGGCCTTCCCTTTTTAGAATCTTATTGCTGATTGTTATATACTGCTTTTACCTTATATTGTTTTTATTGATTATTTTATCTTTTAAAATGGTTTTAAACATTTTTATGCTACCTAAGATATTGTTTTATTGAGTGTTTTGTCTTGTTTAATTTGTTTTTAACTTTGCATGCTGTGCAGGGTTTTTTGTATATACTCTAGACAGCATGAATAAATAAATAAATTATACAGGGGGGGAGCAGTCCATCCAGTAAAGGACTGAATGCTCAAATTTCAACTTTAAGACAGTTTCCTGACAGGTCTGAGACAGGAATCCAGTTGATACTGCTGGGACATAAAACCATCTCCAAGTTCCTAACCCTCGGCATAGAACCAACTTTGCTATATTTAATGCTATATTTCTTTGTATGGGAAAGATTTTATTTAATTTCCCTTGTGTCAAAATCATTATCGACTGACAAATGTTTACCCAGCAGGGTGGGAAAAGGATTCCTGGATCATGAGAGCACATATGCTGCTAATGAATGTGGAGTGGCATGGTATTTCTTCGCCACAATTATCAGCAACCTGCAGTCCTATACTTCTATCCTACACAATTATTCAGAGTGACAACCCTGAGCAAATCGTTTCAAGAAAAAAAGCTAGAGTGATCCAACAGGAAATGAATTGTTTTGCCTTATGGAAAAAAACCACAGCAGGAGCCTAGTTGCTATTTTAGTTTAGCTAAATAAATCAGTGTTCGACTAGACTGGTCTGGAACCCATCTCAATAGACAGAAGTCCATAAAGGAAATTGGTGTCAGCAACATACAAGCCGGTGGATTTTCTTTTCTTTTTTCTTCTTTGAAGAAGAAAACCTGGCACAGATTCAGATTTTAAAAAGGAGTGCAAGCTGCCAGTTATTTTAGTGTGTGGGAATGGAAGTAAGGGATGAACTAGAACAATAAATGAGTTGCTTGCTTAAAACAACAAGGAAGAAGATCAGAGCCCATATATCCTGCCCGTGTAATCCTGTGGTTGTGGTAAAACAAATTAAAGCTAGTTGTTTTCTTTTTGTGCACTCTAGGGAAGGAGATTTTGCAGCCAGTAGACAGTTCATTTTCTCCCGGTCAGTGTTTTTGGAACCTGGCCACATGTCATTAGTGACCTATTTTTTGCTGCAATGAGATCAGCTGTGTGTTGAGGGGCCTTGAATCAGCAGCTTTCCCCCATGGCTCTATCTGCCCAGGCCTTCAGCAAGTTCAGATTCCCCAAATGTGCTCCTTCCACGTTCCCTGTATAGATCTGTAGGAAATAGCATTCAGCTGTAAAGACCAATGACTTTGAGCCAGACTATTAAGCTGAAGAAATACAAGCAGCTGAGACAGCCGAACCTGAAATTATTTCTTCAAATGCAGTTGAGCTAAACATAGCAGGATCCTGTACTCTATGGGTGTCTTACTGATTAGTCAATGGAGGGGAGGGGGTTGCAACAGAAAGAAAGGCCAAGCTTCAGAGGAGCCAGCAGGGCTCACCAGAGCTGAGCTCTTGAAATTGTTTGCAGTATGAGACCTCAGCCTCGGAACAAAGCAAAGATGGCTGCCACTCCTGGACCATAGCTTCCACGAATGTGTCTGTGATGCAAGGACTTCCAAATCTGAGGATGTGGTTTGAGGCATGCTTGGCGCCTTTCTTCCTAGAAATTCATCAAGCATGAATCCAATATTAAAATAATCGTAGGGATTAAACCCATGAGGTGAGACAACTTGTGTTTGTATTGCAGTGAGCCTTGTACAATAGGGTGACCAGATAAAATCCAGGTCAGGGCTCATGTAACTTTAACAGTTGTAGAGAAAAGGGAATTTCAGCCAGTGTCATTTGTATGCAATTAGTTCCTGGTGATATTCCCTCTTCATCACAACAGTTAAAGGTGCAGGGCCCCTGCCTTCTTTTGTATATGCTCACTCTAGTGTAGTGCCTGCACCTTTAACTGTTGTGATGAAGAGGAAATTTCACCAGGAACTAATTGCATACAAATGACACTGGCTGAAATTCTCTTTTCTCTACAACTGTTAAAGTTACAGGAGCCCTGACCTGGATTTTATCTGGTCCAATCATGATACCCGAGAATGAATTTCAGAGCTGAAATCAATTTATTCTGCAACATTTCAGAACTTGCACTCAATCTGAAAAAGCTTCAAACTTCACTTTTGAAATCTGACTTCGTGAAACACGTTTAAAAATGACCATCCACCTCCTTCTGTGGGTGCCACATGCCTAGTTACAATACAGAGATCCAGAGGAAGATCTAGACCTCCATCACACCTAATTTCTCCCCTTGGTTTGCCTCCACTTTTTTTTTTTTTTACCTCTGAAGCAGAAGCTAGTCAGGCTTATGATCCCTTTCACCTGAATAGCTGCTCTTTCACTCCTTTGCTCTTCCACTCCACTCCACCCCTCCCCTTCACTTTCTCCCTCCAGTCAGGTCCTGCCAGATGAGTACTTCAACCAGAGCACATTTCTGTCGGCAAAAACTGAACGACCCTTTAGTCTGGCTCTTTGGGGGGCATCAAGGGAGTACAATCCTGTCTCTGCAGAGATTCAGGCATTGTATGATTTTAAAAAAGGCTTTCGAGCCTGGGATGCAAGGTTTGGGTTTTATATTGAGGCTTGGAGCCGGCTGCTGGGAGAGATCGCTTTTCCCTGGCAGGACCTGATGCAATCCGTTCAAGCCCCCAGTTCCTTTAAAACTACACCAAGACTTAGGGCGCATTGGATGCACTCAGGAAAAATAATCCAGACTTTTTAGAATTCTAGGAAAAGATGGAAAAGCCTGGGGAAGAGGCGGGGTGTCAGCAGGACGGGCAAGGCATCATGTGAGTCCCATGCTGCAAATCCACACACTAGGCATGGCGAGAGTGCAATAAATTGCTAGTGGATGGAGCTCCTAGAGAGGGACTGGATCATCCCCCTATACCTTGAGATTTATTAATGGATTTTATTGTAATAGCTTAACATGTTACGTGCCATTCATAACACTTTCCAGCCTCCCTTCTGCAATCCCACAACCCTGACATTTATTTTTTTACTTTTTTATTATTAAGTTGTTGTTCTGCTAGTACAATCCTCCTGAAACATTTATAATGCAGACAATCGGGTAGGGGGAGGGGAATATGTAATAGAACATTGATTGTCAAGATCAAGTTAGGAGAATTTACTTACTTGGATTTTTAACCCAAATTCATTTCTGTTCTAGTTTCATGTTTCACAATACCTGAAAGTGAATGAAGAGACCAACGAAGGAACATATGATTTTAAGCCTTTTTAAAAAAGAACTTACCTCGCATGAAAATATGAGATGTTTGCAGTCAAGTGGCTCTTTACAACAAGAGCAAATGTTCACACTATGTGTTCTGTTCTGGACAAATTTCACATCTGTGCAATGTCGTACTGTGTGATCAACCTCTGCTGCTGCTGCTGCTGATGATGATGATGATGATGACGATGATGATGACGATGATTCACTCACTCCAAGAATGATTCACTCATTCTTGAGTTATTTTCTATAGAGCAAGGCTGGACAGCACAAGTTGTGATACACCAAGTCAACCCAACCCACCAGCCGTATGCTGTGGGGCCTGAAAGCTATTGCCCAACCACACTCTGGCATAAGGTGGCCAGTTGCCCACTTTACAGAGGATAGTCCTCTATTTGAAGGGCTGCTAGAAGACCCTCCTCTGTTTCAAGGGCTGTCCTGGTCAATTCCAGTGTAAAGGTAGGCTTCTTTTGTTCCACCGCCATTGACAGCATCAGATTATTGGGGATGTACAAGAACTTTGTTCCGCTTGCGCTAATGAGCATTACCGCAAATTAAAATGTGTGCTAAGGCTCCTTAGCGCAAATGCAAATCTGCACGCACACACCCAATTGTAAACATCAGTCTACACAGCCTGTGCAACTCGGAAAAAGGCAAGTCTGCTGCAGAATCCACAGGTTGGATTCGTAGAAACCCAAACTTATTTCAATCCATTGTGGATTTTGCCAATATCTCTATTTCAGACCACCAGGGGTGGGGATTGTGCTGTCTTGTTTGGGAGATTTGTGGCAGCACATGCCCATGACTGGTTCTGCATGTATTAAAATAGTCAAATGTCAGCACAGACTAGTTTTAGCCAAATCCCAGGTCTGACACTGGATGATGATGATGATGATGATGGCTTGAATCCAGAGTTTACATGAGTAGAAGCCACTCGTGCCATGGGGCTACCTACTGCAGCCACCTAAAAGTCTCACCTGATGGGGGGTCAGGGAACCCTTAGGAAAGGGCTAGGATGTGGCACAGGGAGCGGCAGTGGGAAGGGAGAAACGAGTACAGAAATCTCTGCATTATTATTACATACCTGCAACTTCATAGCTGTATATGAAGAGTAGTTTATTGATGAGTGTAACCCGAGTAACTATGTAAGTAATTGATTTCTTTGGTCTACAAATATAGAGGGATGCCGTAGTTGTTGTTTTTCAAACTACAGTAATAGCTTTGTTTTGTGTTGTTTGAGTTAGTAAGGAGCAAAACAGTGCCTCTGGAGAGATTAGACCACTTTCATTGATTTGTTTTGCCCAACATGACAACCCACCATGGCTGATTTTTGCAGGGTGGCTTATTTTTCACAAACAAGCTACCCTGAGGACCTATGGCTCATTTTAGGGTTGTTTATACCCATGATGGCTTGTTGTGTCATCTAAAACTGGCAATTCAACTTCATCGTGGGTTGTTGAAAATAGCTACAGAATGTTATCCAGCAAGAATGGCGAAAAGCCCTGTTGCTCCATGAAATCTCACTAGTACCACCGCCATCATCCCTCGTCCCTTCTCAGTGCCCTCCTCCCCATGCTCCTAAAAATAGTGAAGAAAAGGCACCAGAGAGGATTCCAAATGCTTTCACAATTTATATATATATATATATATATATATATATATATATAATTTCAATCCTGTGCAAGTGCACAGGTGTGAATGTACTGCTAATGTCCCTCCACTTACTGCTCTGCCATGGGATCTGTGCAATTTTCTGCTCTGTGATCTTGCTCACTGCTCTGTAACCCATGTGCGTCTGCAACAGCTGGCAATGGAGACCAGTTGAGGGAAGTGACAAGAACAAGGAGCAGGGGCGCTAGAAGTGACTGGTGACTTCAGGAGAGAAGGAAGTTTAGTGGCAAGTGAACTTACTTCAGTGTAACATGAAGCAACCTTTAAAAAGAAAAAAGACGTTAGTTAGCAAGGGAAGCAGTGGAGGACACTGAAAAGAGGGCAAGCTTGGCCAAATATCAGATAGGCGGTCTTGCTCTCTTGCACTCAAGAGCAAGACCCTGAGACAAAAGTTCAATTGAAAAAGCCAGCAAATGTGTTCCCATGTTCATGAGGACTCAGAAATTATTTCTTTTTTGTGATCTGATGTTGAGGGAAGGCAGGTGGAGCTGAAAGTGACTGGCAGCTGCAGACAGAAGGTACTTTGAGGGCAGATGGTCTTGCTTTAGTGTAACATGAGGCAGCCTTTTTTTAAAGGAGCTCACTAGCAAGGAAAGCAGTGAAATGGAGGATAACATTGACAAGGACATTGAAAAGAGGCAAATATCAGTATGCTGCACTAAATATCGGACAGGTGGTGTTGCGCTTATGTGTAAGAACACAACCCCCCCCCCCCATTTTTAATAAAAAGTTTGTGAACACCCTACTGTGTTCATAAGGGCTACGGAAATTAATTCCATTCAGCAATCTAATGTGGGGGAAGGAGTTTCCCTCGATATCCGGCAACCCCAAAGGACCAATTATAGAAGGATGTTGATGTAGACACCAAAGGAACAAGGAGTTTTGCTGCAAAGGTGTCTTGGATATATGCTGAAGCCGGCAGGGAAACAAGCCATGGCAAGTGCAAAGCACCCGATCGTCTGTCAGGTTAGCACATGAACAACCAACCCATGGTGGCTTATTCATAGGGTATCTTAATGTGATGTAGAACCTGTCCATTGTATTGGATCCAGACTTGGTTGAGCTTAGGTCCCACTGAAATATGAAATCTTATGCCCCCCGTCTATTCCCTTCTACAAGCAATGGGTCCTGCCGATTCCATTCAATAAACATGACCTACCATTAATGCAACTCTACACTGTACACATTGGAACCTACTTCTGAGTATATATGAATAGGGTTGCACTGAAAGTTGAATTAACTTAATTTCTAAGCATTTAACTTTTATATAAAGTCTCTTAGCGAGTTGTGACCTAAATTTGCACCTGTAGACAGGAGTTACAAGTATTCTTATAATGAGACAGAAACATCCTAACAATGCACTATGACAGTATTACTGTGTCATAGGAATTCATTTGTTGTTTGCTGCCTCCAACAGGATGGCTGCAGAATTTCTTCACACCTGAAGTACAAATAAGATAATAGTGTTTTGAGGCAAAGAGCTGCTATAGATGCCCAAAGCAATAATCAGATAAAGCCAATTCAGTGTAAACTGCCATATATTTAGGAATTTATCCATCCACTACTAGACTCTAAGGCAGGGGTGGGCAGAAAGTAGATCTCCAGATGTTTTGGACTTCAACTCCCATAAGCCTTTGCCAGTATGGCCAATGGTCAGGAATGCTGGAATGAAGTCCAAAACATTTGGAGATATACTTTCTACCCAAGCCTGCAGTTAAGAATATTAAAAGAGATGAATTGCCATTTCTAGATCCAGTTATATTTGGATCAAGCAAGCATGTATGCCAAAGACCAAATCTTTGCCATTTCATTGACAGTGCAAGATGATGCTGTTTGCCTGTCCTTTGAGATGTTAGAAAGACTTGCCAGAAAGAAAATTATGGTGTCTTTTAAAATAAATAAATAACCCACAATCTGAATATGAAGCAGCAGTAAAGAGGTGATCCTTCTTTTCTGCAATTAGCTCTGATGTTACGGGGTAAGCAATTATTATTCTAGTGGAAAATGCTATTCTAAATTCTGCTGAGGTACAACATGAGCTGTGCAGTTATTATAGCTGCATTTAGATTTAAATGCTTATGATCTGTTAACGTTAACCGAGCTAAAAATATTTCTAGACTTGGTTTTCAACACAGGGAGGTTATAAGTAACATGTCCTCTTTGTTCCATGATTACATTCAATGCTCTACTCTTATTTTATATGTGATACCAGTTATGTGCAAAACAAGAAAGTTTAATCGAAGAACAGAAAACCCTGTTTGTGAACTAAACCTTCCCCCTTTTTCATTTCATCTGTCCAATTGCAACTCCACCAAACCTCTTTTAATTTATCTCCATTCTGCCTTTTGGCTCAGGCTTCTGTCAGTCCCATTTTCATGATTACACACGACACAAAGAGACAAGGGGTGAAGGGCCATTTTCTGTTGAAGAAATCTGGCCATAGAAGCACGCCAACATCTGGATGCAGGCCCTTTTGCAACTGGCTTTTGTTTATGAATGCATGATACCTAGGGTGGCCACTTGTGAATTGCTAAAAGAGGACATGCATCACCTCCCCCCCCCAAAAGACAAAAAAGGACAGTGATTTGCATAATACTTTCATATGGTGATTTATATGTATAGATGCAAATAGAAATAAGAACATAAGAGATATGCTGGATCAGACAAAGGGTTAATTTAGCCCAGCTTTCAACCACCTGTTGACAGGAAATCCATTTCCTGCAGGATCCTTTGCAGAAATGCACCTGCTTTGGCAGAGAACTACATAAACAATATGTAGTGAAAGTCACCAATTTAGACTGTTTTAAAAGGGGATCAGCCATATTCATGAAGGATAAGGCTATCAATGGCTCCTACTCATGATGGATATATATTAACTCCAGTATCAGAGACAGTATGTCTTTATATAACATTGCTGGGAAACATGAGAAGGTGCTATTGTGCTCACATCCTACTTGTGGGGTTCTTCCCATAAGCACCTGGTTGGCCACTGTGGGAACAAAATGCTGGACTGGATAGGTCTTTGGTTTGATTCAGCACAGGCTATCTTATGATATGGGAAAATCAAGACTAGTGAACCATTTGGGCTGTGATTCTAGCCTGAGTTTAACTATATAGAACTGAATGCCTTACAGTACATTTCGTGATTTTAGATCGCCATCTTCTGGGGGAAAACTACCAAACTACTCATTTTGGGATGGTGAATAGAAATTAGATGTTAATTTCATATTACTATAACGAAGTGTATTTTATCGTGTTGTACACGACATAATTTTCTGTTGGGAGGATGGAAAATAAATGACACACAGGATCTTGGAGCGTATTTTTCCTCCCTACAACATGAGTGCAATGGAACAATGAGAAAACTCAAGTTAACTTCAATTACCTGCCACACAGCCTTCCTCTGAGAGAAGGTGTTTATGCTCCATTTTGGAAAGGTGACATCAGCTACCACCTATGAGGCAGCAGCACTCTGGGAACATGAATGCGATCTCAGGTGGCCAATTTCTTTCTACAGCTTGCTCCAGATTTTATGCTTGTTATCAAAAGATCATATCTTGGCAAGATTATATTTCATACTTAGAGAAACGAATACCATATAGCAGCCTTCTCCAACTCCAGATGGGTTGGACTACAACTCCTAACAGTTGTACAATGGCAGTTGTTGTCCAGCACATCTGGAGGATAAACGTTCACAGAAAATTACCATATACTATGGCAGGGGAACACAAACCTTTTTGGCTCCAAGGGCCCATCAGTATTGGCAGGATTATACATAAATACGTGTGTGTGTGTGTGTGTGTGTGTGTGTGTGTGTGTGTGTGTGTATGTAAACATACACACACACGGTTTCTGCTTTACCTCACCCCCTTCCCAACAATTCTGCAGCAAGATTACTGGGGTTGGGGGAGGCTGCTTCTATGTCACAGGAGGCAGCTTTATTCAGATTTGCAGCCTTGGAGCATTCCATGATCCTGTATGGTCCCTGGATTTTCAGGTGGCAAGGAATACATTTAGTTTTGTTTAGTGTAACAGCTGTGACAATGGTTTGCCCCCTGAAGTGCAGCAGTAGGGGCCACCCGTAGACCAGAACTGGCAGTGCTGACCATACCCAGAGGAGCCTATTTGGATATCACCTAGATTCAAGACTGGTGGCAAAATCCCCAGGTAAGATTTCCTGATTACTTTAACAACCACAAGCCTATATCAATGGCCCAACATATGTGGCTGGATTCAGTAGTCTTGTCAGATCTAAATGCAGGGAATGGAAATGATGGGTGCCAGTGTAACATTATTGTCATGGACATTGTTAGCTGCCGAAGAATCAGATTATGTTATCTATCTCAATACAACTCAGATAAGGAATCTAGCTAAGCTGGCAATCCTAAGAAATTCAGGAAACCGATTCATTTCCAACACTAGATATTTTTGGCTATTGATTCAAGTGGTTTGTCTGTCAATGACTGCTTAATCTTGGGCAAACATGGCTGACCCTTACTATGGATAGAGGCTGTTATATCATCTCATAGTGCAGCTTCTCTTTTTGCTTTACTGGGAACCTTGAGGGGGCTGACAGAACACGGGACACAAAGTGCAGAAGATTCACAATGTTATCTATCTGAACATAGTCTTCCACTGTCCATTTACTCCAAAGTAACTGGTTGCTAATATTGGCCACAGGGCAGCAAGACTTGGAGTGGATAAGCCAACACTGAATAAACTTCTTAAAACTATATGCATATTATTTTCCTTTTGAATGTTTGCCCAAAGGGCAAAAACACTCACATTTTAGCTCACCAAAATATTCCAGTCTAGCCTTAATATGGGAGTATCAATATGGGCCTGCTGATGGATGTGCTTCAGCTTTAATGTACAACCATTTTGATGCGGTTCCATAAAAAGTTGTATAGCCCCTATTTGACTTTTTCTCCTATGTGCTTTTATTTCATAACGCTTATCATGAAGCATCAAAAGTGGGTTGAGTGGTAATGTGATAAAATGTGAACAGGTGATGACAAGGTAAATCAAGAACTCCTGCTGAAGTAATTATACACCTCCTTAATCAAGAGCCTAGAGGAAAAAGAGCAGAATAGCAGTTTTGCATCATTCTCCTCTCAAAGTACAATTCTGTTTAGGTTCCAGACACTATGTTCTATCTAAAATGCTGAGAATCCCAGGCTTCATAAAACAAGTTTCAAATTCCTGTAGCTTCAGCAACACATTTGAAAATGGACTCAAAAAATAGTGGAAGATCAAGTTCTTTAAAACGTTAGCTGTTTTTCCTTGGATCCTAGATTAGTTTACATTCAGGCAAGAAAGGTCTCCTGTCCTCTCCTTACCCCCCTCTAAGGCTCTGCAGAGGCTAGGGTGCTCCTTCTGAACGGTGTGGGATGAGGCATGGGAAAGCTGCTGGGAAAGGGCCAATTTTGGGCAATTAAGAACATAAGCCCTGCTGGATCAGACCAAGGGTCCATCTAGTCCAGCATTCTGTTCACACAGTGGCCAATCTGCTGTCGACCAGGAACCCACAAGCACACGCTCCCATCCATGTTCCCCAACAACTGGGGTATATAGGCTTACTGCCTCAGATACTGAAGGTGGCACATAGCCATCAGGACTAGAAGTTATTGATAAGCCTCCTCCTCCAAGAATTTATCCAACCCTTTTAAAGCCATCCAAATTGGTGTCCATCACTACAACTTGTGGTAGTGAATTCCATAGTTTAACTACGCACTATGTAAAGAAGTACTGCCTTTTATCTGTCCTGAATCTCCCACCAATCAGCTTCATGGGATGACCCCAGGTTCTAGTATTATGGGAGCTGGAGAAAAATGTCTATCTACGTTCACCCCTCCCCCTGCAGATCCCCACTTTAAATTGTTCAAGAGAGCCACCAAAAAGGCTTTTGGGTGACATAAGTAGCCACAGTGACAAGGGGAGTTTGGGAAACTTGCCTCCCATGAACGTCCATCAGTTAGCTTCTCTTAGGATCCAATCCATTTTTCTAAACTCTCTAAGATTGTCTTAGCCTCTAAAGGCTGACCCAGGTGTTTCACATTTGAGGGGAATACCTGAATATGATTATTGTTGACAAATTTCAATTTATCCAATCATAATTTGATATCCAACATGTTTTTAAAAATATATTTTGCTGCTTTTAGTTAAACATAATGCAAATTAACCATGGAATTCCAGCTCAAAATGTTTTTGATTTGATGAAGCAAATTACTTCTCATTATGACTCGCTTTGTAGTTAACACACAAATTTATCCTTAAAAGTAAGGTGAAGCCATGCACATAGTATGCTGACATAAAACAAGAAAAATATATTTAAGTTATTCAGTGTAACAGCGTGATGCTATGCATGTTTACTCTGAATTAAGTCCTACTGGGTTCAAAAGGAATTATCCCCAAGCATGCATAGGACAGAAGTCTAAGTTCTCTTTAGATTGTGACAGGATGCAGCAGATTCTAGCATAAAGTTGACAACCATAACACTTTTTTCATTAGTTGTACTATATGCAAATCTAATCACATAAACCAAATACCACAAAATATAATGTTGATCTTGTGCCAATAATGAAAATGAACAACTTTCATATGCAGCTTCGAATTGAAATTAATCAAACTACAGACCATTTGCTGTGATATTTTCCACATTTGGAAGTGTGTTTCCAAAAGCCAACTTTCGATTATATATGGATCAAAAATATGAAGATAGCGCTTATAAAACGTGTATGCCATAAATTCAAAATGCATTCATTTTTTTTGTAGAGGCCATTTCTGAAGACAAGATATATAATTCTGACCCAAGAGAATTATGTTCCCAAATCCTTTTGAAATGCATAGATAATACTAAAAATACTTAGTACTTTGCAGCTGTTCCAGATGAAAATGGGACTAACAGTCACATTTACCTGCCATAATCTGGCCATTGGCAGGGAGGTTCACATGAGCATCAGAATTCTTAATTCATGTAGTAGAGTCACTGAACTGGTGCATGTGTGTCAGCATATACAATAGCTTTAAGAGTGGCAGGTTCACATATACAATATGCTCGTATCTTCTTCAGATTCTCTCGTATTCAGACATATATTTGGCCTACTATTCTAGTGCCTAGTTTTCAATTCCTGGCAAACCAACTTTTCAGACAGTAAACATTGAGTTAAGGAGCAAAATCACTGATTGCAGAAGCATATTTACCTATATTCTCATTTAAGATAATGGGATCTGCTGCAGTGTGTTCACAATCCCCTAAGAATGCTCCTGTTCATGGCTCCAGCCAGCTTGAAGTAAGAGCCTTGTAGTGTTGTTCAGGCCTCTCCCAGGGCGGCACAGCAGGGGGATGGAGGAGAGGTGGAACTAAGTAGTAGGGAAGGGGGGAAAGGACACCCGTCCCTTCACCGAAGTCTTCCCCTGCAGTTCTATATAGCACTGGAAGGCTGCCAGCCCCAAACCCAAGCATTTTATAGTTATAGAATGAGAGGGGGCTGCGAGAGAAGGGAACAGTTCTAGAGAGTGGGAAAATGAAAAAAAAATGTTGTTTCCCTGTCTGTTTTTCCTGATAGGCCCTGTATATTGTGGGGGGGGGGGGGTGCGTTTAACCCATGGCATCTCCTTAACTCCAATTCCCCACCCCCACTCCACATTCTAGAATATTTGCTGTAAGTTATCAGGGAATTGAACAAGTACATTCACTTTTCTTTTCCTTTCTTTATTCAACTTACACCCTATTAAGTGCTTTCAACCATAGATTTAACTGACAGAATTAAGTTTTCCTGATTGTTGGGGGGGGGGGGGTTTCTCCACACTCTACACCCACCTCCCCCTGCACCCTGGGTCATCAGAATTCTGTATCTGCAGGAAGATCACAAGTTCTTGTCAGGGTTTGGGTTTAATTTTTTTTTTTAATTTACAAATTTGTATACTTCTCATACTAATAGGAGCTCAACCAGTTGAGTTCACTACGACAGGGAATGATATCTGGATATGCACTGATACAATAGTACTTATTTGAACTTAATTATGAATAAACTGCACACACCGTTTTAAGCACAATATATATTTGTAAACTTGTTCATGCAAAATGAGTGTGAACAGGAAACTGTTTACTCCCACACCTTTTAAAAGGACATTTACTTGTGTCTGCATTTTTAAACTGTGCCCAAGTCCTCCGCATGATAATAAGTCTTAATACTTTTTACCTGCAAGGCAAATCAATTCATGTAGCTGAAACAAAAAGACAAAAGTTATACAAAGCAGTCTTTTCTTTTATAACAAGAAAAAATGAAAAGAAAAATCATGGTCACAAATTTTTAAACTTTTAATCCTAAACATTACAGGGCAAACAGATGCTGGAATCTATTTCCATACACCATGCGTTTTAACCTTTTATTTCTATTTAATGTGTGTCCAAATCCACTAAAACATGAGTGGCTTACAACTTTACAGTTATGGAAATACATATTCTGGAATAAATGCTTAAAAAGCAACAATGGGAAAAAGCCAAACTGTCTCCATAAAGGTAATGTGGAACATTGTGAAGATTAGATACATTTGTTTGTTTGTTTTTAACTTGTCAATTCAGTGCATCATATGGTTCAAATTAATGGTCCCTGTTTTGAACAAATATCTAACTAGTGTCCATTGATTCCAAATTAGTGGATGATGAATCTTTCTGGATACTTTCAAAGATGGCTGCAAGCTCAGGATTAGAGCTTATTTGTGACTGGAATTCACTCATGAGTGGACTCTTTTCTGCTTCTGGAATGGTTAATAATGCTGCTACTGCCCTCATGGCAGATCGCTTCAGTTCATCTTGTTTTTCAAACTCCTGCTTCACAGAGTTTGCTTTTACCTGTTTTATTAAAAAAGAAGTGTTGTTCAGTAAACTTAAGACACAAATTCAACAATGAAATCAAATTAGAAAGCAATTCAAATTTATGCATATGCATCCGCTAAGTTGTGTACTTACTAAGCTACGGCATAATGAGATATGGCTGTCAGAATACTTACTAAAAATTTGTGAAATATCTAACAACTGTTCATAATGGTGTCCGACAATTCAAAGAGAACTGGTAGCTACTAAAGAAGAGCTTTTCCTCTGCTAACCTTTCTCCAATACTGAAACTCCTCTAGGCATAGTGTGGTCTTACAGTCAGAAGACCATGCCACTAAGAGTGACCCTTCTCCTGCTCCCATGTAAAAGAAAGCATGCACCTGTAGTTTTTGCTCCAAATCAACAATATTCCTAGGCATAAATCAAAGTAATGATTGATAGTTTAACAAGGTAACAAGCCCCAAATAAAAACTGCTTCATTCTCACATTCAAGGCTTTCTCCAATATAGGATCAAAGAGAACTGGAGAAAATGTAGAAAGGGCACGGGAAGAAAATGTAATGCTTTCAAATGTTTCTCTTTTCAAGACAAAGTCTGACTAGAGTCATACATATTAGAGTCACAAACTTTAAGCATAAAACTCAGCCTTTGTAAATGTATTTTAAAATCTGGATGTATGCCAATGTAAATAAATTCACACAGTACTTTGGTTGTACATGTAGCACGTAAGGGTTCAACCAGCCGATCCAGCCTCTGCAGTACTGCACTTGGACACAGGGTAGACAGTCTCACCAACATTAAAAACGTTAGCATCTGGTTAAGAAAGAAAATGTGAACAAACAAGTGAGTCACTGCAACAAAATTCTGCAGAGGATCCAGCCACTCTACTCCATTCCATGCTCAATCCTCACTGGCTTATTTGGGGGGGGGGGGGTGTCACCCTTCATTTTGGGGTGGCCAATCCCAGCTATAGGAAATTCTTTTATCTCTCCATTGATGTCTATGAGCTGCTCTCTCTTCCATAATGGGGACATTTTAAAACAGCTTCTTAGTGTGAATCAAAAAATGACCTACTCAAGGCAATGAGAAGGTTCATTCCATCCTTTTTAAAATACCTATCTGCCATCTCCTTCCCTTCCAGCCACTTTCTTTCATTCCCTTTCCCACCTAGTTGTCAGTTTATTTCCTCTGAGCCGGTCAACATTTCATCCCACTGATCCTTATGAGGCTATTTTTGCTTTTTTTTCCCTTTAGGTCTTGTTTCCCTAAAAAAAATGTGAGTACCTGCAAACCTTAGGGTTATTCTGAGTCTGCTGATAATTCTCTCTTGTGTGGGAGTGAAATGGTTTTGGCCACATAAGCATGTTATTGGAAGGAACAATAATTAAGTTAAAGCCATTTATTTGAACATCAGTTCACCCAAATTTAAGCACCAGGAAATTTAACTTTAGACTGTATAATAAAGACATTTCAAGGAAACATGCAATTTCCAAGAGATTCACCTACTCACTGATTGCACTTTTTGACAGCGTTCTACCACCAAACCACTTACTATGGGAACCCATCATTATAGTGTTGTCTGTATTAGTTATATTAATAGCACTTGAAGCCCTTCATCTGGAAGCACCCCAAATGAGAAGCAGCAGCTTGACATAGCATATATTACGCTACACTGTTGGAAGCCCCTAAATTACCATGACCCTCTGCATAATTTTAAACCCTTCATAGGCTATTGCTGATACAGCAATGGCTACAAGAAAAACAGAAGAGCTTACTAAAAGCTGCAGGTACTGTTAACTATTTATTGGGGCACTAAATGCTCTATCTCAAGGGCAGAACAAAATCTGGAAAAAGCTTTCATCCAAATCTTTGAAGTAAGTCAATGCAATCTTTCCTGTTACAGCCAAAAGCCTTTTAACAAGGTTTAGTGAAAAGTTTTCCCAGAAGGTCATGTTGACAATGCTGTTTTTAATAAGAATCGTTTAGCCACTGCTCTAGAAAATACTGCATTTGCACATAGCATATATATATATATATATATATATATATATATATATATGAAAACATACACATGCATATGCATATGCATATGCATACACACACACATACAATATTACGAAGCTAACCTTAATATCATAGTGATCCTTCAAACCATCTTCAACATGGTTTAGGAATTCAAAGATGTCTAGTCTATCCAGACAGCTATCTAGAAGAGTGTACATGCACTCAAAAGCTGCCTTTCTAATATCGAGACCATCATCAACTGTATGCTTAAATGGTCCCATTTCCACCTGCAAATGATAAAAAAGCATTTAGTTGCCAGTTGGTAATGAAATCCTTTGAAGAAATTTGTTGAAGAACTTTATTGCCTCAAGGAAATGTCATTAGGAGGTATCACAAACAAAACAAGAGCCCAAAGTCTATTTTAATTCCACGACAGTCACTAATTTCATGTATTTCTAGTCAACTTGATGAAATTTGAGAGAACTGTCAGAATAGCAAGATTGAAGTCCATCATAAGTACATCTCCCTACCAAGGTACCTTTTACAGCAATCTCTACGATTTGAATGTGTTCACCTGGTGGTAGAGTGGTAAGACAAGATAAAGATTCTGTTAGTGTATAGCCCAACCACCTCCCTGAGCAAACTGAGATGGGTGTTGGTGTCCCTCAAACTGATTGTGTCCAAAATTCATGTCAAAGCCTGTAGCAGGAATGGCTCAGGATTTTATAGCTTCCATGGCAACCATGGGCCTGTTTTAATATTTGGCTCTACATATGTGCTGGGACCCAGGATAAAGTTGATTTATGGGTAGGGGAATTCTAAAAAACATGCCAGTTGTTATGGATAGGGTAGGTTTGTTATGATAGGGTTTAGATTTTCTGGGACTCTTAACATCTGCCAGGTTGAAGAATCTATTAAATTGGTCTGCTCTCGAAGACTAATGGATCTTGTGGGATTTCTAACTGCTCTGGGGGATATTCCTGCCACTAGAGCTAGTGATCCTGTTGAAGCCTTGGTTAATCTATAGAATGAGATTACCAGGGTAGTTGGCACAATTGCTCTTAAGCATCCTCTCCTGGACGCAGAGTGCACATTCCTTGGCTTTTTGAGCAATGAAGTGCCTGAGTACAGGCTAGAGTGATAGTGGAGAAAAACCCAGTCAGAATCTAATTGAATAGAGGTTAGAGCCCATGCCAATTCCATGGCAGTGAGGATACTGAAGTAGTCTTCCTTCTCTGACACCACTGTGTTAGCAGTGTCATCCAGGGCAGCTATTTCTGTTGGGTAAGGGAAAATTGCATCTTGCTCTCCAAGCTATTGAGAAGAAACTACCTACAAGCTTGCAAAACGTTTGGCTAATAAAACTACTTGTATTCATTTTTTAGAAAAGATTCTAGGGAGAAAGTTGAAGCCATCATCTTTCCAATGTTGAGGCATGATGGGAACAAGTTACTTCAAAAGTTGAGGCCAACCTCAACTCCATACTTGTCCACAAACCCAGACCGATTCTCATCATGGCTTATAAAAGTTGACACAGGGGGAATAGCACATTGGGTAGTAGAAATTATAAATGCCTCCTTGAAAGGGGGGCATTTATTGAAAAAGTTTTCATTGGCTCCCATCACCCTTGATAATTATAAGCCAATCTCTTAATCTTCCTTTTTTTGGGTAAGGTCTTTGAGCAGATGGTGACATTACAACTCCAAGTTTTCTTGGATGAAATGGATTATTTGAATGCCAATCAGTCTGTGTTCAGGCCTCATTTTGGGACACAAGCAGCCAGGTCTGCTAGACTTCTCAGAGGCATTCAATATATTTAATACAACCAACACTAGATCCTAGAATGCTTGGCCAATACAGGACTTGGAGGAACCATGTTGTGGCGGTTCCAGTCCTATTTGGCCGACCATTTCCAGAAGGTGGTCTTGGGAGACTACTAATGTATGGGGTTCTTTAAGGCTCTTATTTTGTCCCCCAGTCTTTAAAGGTGCTGAGAGAAGTCATCTGGAGTTTTGGGGTTGGGTCTCATCAGCATAGTGATGATATTAAGCTCTACCTCTCTCTTTTTCAATGCATACCATGGAGACTGTGGAAGTCCTGAATCAATGTTTGGACAGTGATGGGGCTGGATGGGGCTGAATAAACTAAAGTTAAATCCAGACAAGATGAAGATCCTGTTTAGTAAGCAAATCCACCCAGTACTGGGATTCAACCTGCTCTGGTTAGGGCTGCACTTCCTCTGGAGGATCAGGTGTGCAGCATAGGGTGCTCTTGGATCTAGAGCTGTTCCTGGATGGTCAGGTGGCAGTTACTGGCAGGAGTGAATTTGCCCAGCTTTGGCTGATGCACCAGCTGCATCACTAGAAGTATCAGTGCAATTCTAGGTTTATGCCGCAACTATATGACTCTCACCAGTACTGATTTTTCCTTCACAATTCCACAAAAGGTTTTGTATTTGTAAGAAAGACTTTGTATGCCCATAATTCTGCAGAAAATGACTTGCATGAAAATTAAACTGAAGCTGATTTTATGTGAAGCCTAAGTTATTTGTGAAGTGATTGTGGGACATGGGTATCATTTGACTTGCCTCACTTTGTAACAACGCATGTAGTGAAGACAAATAATTTGCAATACTGTTTATACTGCTAGCTAATAACACATTAGTCCCTTTCCTGCATATTCATTTGTTCTACTATGAAATCCATCCATTGAATTTTTTTATCTTGCTCATATGAATAAGGAATGATAAATTTCGTGTGCCCCCCCCACCCCCACAGAACAAACCTAGCATTATTATGGCAATTTTTCAACCATTTTAGAGTTACTTCAAACAGAAATGGTATAGGCACTTCATACTTAAACTTTCCAGAACAACTTAGCTTGAGTTAGTCCACTAATCAGTATAGAAAGCTGTTTTCAGGGCAAAAATTGAACTTACATGAGAATCTCAACATTAAAATATTAAAACAGAAAATGTTCATTAATCTCTGGGCATGACTACTTGCTCACCCTGTAACCTGAGTGATTTACATACCTCTCTTATTAGTTCCTTTCTGACTTTCGTTTCATTATAAAGATGTGGAAGCACAGTATCTAAAAGGTCCCTTATTAGTGAAGGTTTATTGTGTGCTGCTGAGTTAAATGTTACCAGAGCTACTCGTCTCACATTAAGATCTGGATCTTCCAATGTTTTAAGAAAGTCACCTGTAATCATTAAAAAACACACAGACACATCAACGTATTCCTTTGTCCATTATTTGTCACTTATAAAAACGGAAGTTATAGGGCACATTTCTACATTATGCTAAACCATGGACTTGTGAGACATACATGAGCAGGACAAAGCCACAGGGAGCCTCAGACCTGCACACTCCTCACTCCCATCTCTTCCTATGGCATGGCCAGAAGAACTACTTTGGCAGTGTTCACTTTCACTGAATGTTAGTATGCCCTCTTGACGAGACCAGGTATTGCAGTTTATCCTTAACTATGGAGTGTTCCAAACAAAACTGCAACTGACTATAGTTAAGGATAAACCTCAGACCATAGCTGAGACAGAACAACAGGCTGAGATTAATGGACACTAAAACTAAACATGGCTGCCATTTTCCTCCTGGCTATGTGAGAGGGGAAGCACATGAGCCCGAGACTCTCCACAACTTCTTCTTGCTCATCCATGTCATGTTAAATCATAGTTTAGAATAATGTGTGAACATAGCTATACACTTTGCACTAGATTTGTTCCTTAATCTTTGTAAAATGTGAACCCATAAGAGGGTATTTTAGTATGTCACCTTCTGGACTAAGGTAAGACAAATGCATACATGGGCTACAGGGAAAGAACAACATGAATAAACTCACTCCTTCTATAACCTACTTTTTCAGGTGGCTTAAACTGTTGTACAAATAAAGCAGCAACTACCATTTCAACAACAATAAATTCACACTGACAATTCACTGGCCGAACACCATTTGTCTAATTACCTGCCCAGGCGTGGCTTGTGTCGTCCAAAGCTGAACAGCCTGGCTTGTTTGAGGAGGAACAAGCCATGCCACCTGGGTGGATAATTAGGCAAATGACACCTAGCACTTGCCATGGCTTGTTTAAGCTGTGGTGATCATGCAAACCGGGCCAGTGGTTTACTTTTGTTGTTCAAACTAGCCCGCCAGCATACCTTCTACCAGCAGCAGCATACAGCAAGCAATTTCCATATCATCTACCAGGTGACGCTCTGGGAGATGCTGATAGAGTATTCTATGATTGTTGACACAGAAGGTTCGTTCCTAGAGTGTCCCCTGAGCATCCCAGGAAATGGGCAGAAATCTTTGAGCACTGCTTTTTAGGACATTCTAGGAACGAGTATTTTATGGCAGGAACCAAAGGGCCTGTTTCAAGAAAACCACCCCCCTCACTTTTCAGTAGTTGTTGAGGGTCTAGGGAGGCTGCATTCCTGTACTACACCAATATACATTCATTTTACTTAAGTGGCTCCTTGTGATCCATTCCATGCATTTTTTTTGTACAATGTTTTTCAAGTTGAATATGTGTTGTGATAGTAATGTTGTATACCACTGAGTATTTATTATTATTATTATTATTATTATTATTATTATTATTGTCGTCGTCAGCAGCAGCAGCAGCAGCAGCAGCAGCAGCATCTCTTTTCTCACTTGTGGCAGTTTTTCTAGATGGACATGAAAGGCTTTGCCAAGTCATGCTGTCTTTTACTGATTCAGAAATTTCCTAACAATTGAACATGCTTTAAGTATGATTGCTTTCTGGGTGGATGTATTTTGGTAGACCCAGTTTCTGAAGGTTTTCTGAAATTTTTTTTGATGTGATGCTGGTGACTGAAGTGACTAACAGAATAATTGTGACCTTTGCCTGTTGCCATAGTTCTTTAACTTCCATGGCTAGTGGTGTAGATTTTTCTCTCTTTTTCTCTTCCTTTTCAACAACATTTTTGTCATTAGGAACTGCTATGCCGATAAGGTAAGTGTGTTCTTCTTTTCTGTCTATAACTGTTATGTCTGGTCGATTGCAAGGTATTGTCTTGTTCATATGAATTATTCTGTCCCAGTATATTTTCTGGTCTGCATTTTCCAAGTTTGTTTCGGGTGAGTATGTATAGTATGGTATATGTATGATGATGATAATGATGATAATGATGATGATTATATCCCATCTTTTTCCCAATACTGAAACTAAAAGCGGCTTTACAAAATTAAAATAAAATTAAATCAACTGTAACATTTAAAAAAAATAAAAAATTAAAAGGCGAATAGCAATAAAAAAAATCCAATGCAGAGTATTCCCAAAGGCCTGCTGGAAGAAAAAAGTTTTTGCCTGTTTCTGAAAACACAGCAAGGAGGGAGCCAGTCAAACCTCTCTGGGAAGGGAGTTCCAGAGCCTTGGAGCAGCCACTGAGAAGGCCCTCTCCCATGTTCTCGGTGGGACCGAGAAAAAGCCCTCCCCAGAAGATCTCAGAGCACGGGCAGGCTCATATGGGAGAATATGGTCTTTCAGATAACCTGGACCTGAACTGTATAGGGCTTTATAGGTCATAACCGCACTCTGAATTTATAGAAAGGCATCATAGAAATGATATAAATAAGTAGTTTTCAATAGCCAATACTTTGCTTCAAAAGGAAATATCCCTGGATGTTTTAGAGTATTCAGTTGCAAAATCTTTTTAAAAGCAACAATGGGAAAATCTCAGGCACATGAATCATCCAGAAATTTAATCCTTGTCTCCAGATCCATATACAGCTAAAATCTACAACTCTGATTACTAGCGACTAAAAAATACTGAAATATTTTTATAGACCAGCACTAAAACATGCAATTTTACATTAAAAACACACTGTATGATATAGTTACAATTTGACTCACCTATACAATTCTTTAATAGTGGGTCTATAGGCTGTGGATGATCGGAGATGGTGAACTTCACAGCAGTGACCACTGAACTTCGAGCATATGATGATCCTAATAAACAAAGAAGCAACACAAAAAAATTACATGTGATTATTAATAATCATTACAATTCTTAAAGTGCTGATATTTTCTTCATCTACATGTTTCTTCTTGTACCATCTTCCTTCAGCATTTATAGCGGAAGCTAGCTGCAAATGGCACACATTAGTTTTTTACTTTTTCTTTGAACAGCTGAACCTAATGCCATATTACAGAGTTTAAAATTCTTATCATTTCCAAAAGCAGTTTGCCATATTTCAAGGGATAGTCAAGGCTGTAAAAAATAACTTTAAAACAATATCCGATCTTACAGAATTAATTTTTTAAAGATTTCAGTTGTGTATTTTAAAATAATTTGTTGTGACTGTTTTTCTACTTTTTAATAACTCAATAATAATAGCAGTATTTCTAACTTGTCTCCACATGTACCTACCCTTTTTATTTTCTTACACTTTAAAATCCTGTACATTGCTTTTATGCAGATTGATGTTAGTTTTTATTTCTGCTGATTCCTTCTATAATGCTCTTTATATTGTGGTGTTAATGTGCGTGTTTTAAATTTGTTTACTGTAACTTTAATTTCTAACAAGCTGCCTTTGCAAACTGTTTAAGGGTGAAGTATAAATCCAATAAATGAGGTATAGAGAACATGTGGCCCTCCAGATGCTGTTGGATTGCAACTCCCATCATCCCTCACCAATGGCTACGCTAGCTAGGATTGCAGTCCATCAACATCCTAAGTGCCACACATTCTCCACCCAGAAATAATTCTGACTTGTCATATTTAGACAACAATATACCTAAATCATATTACGCCTGTGTGACATAATGGACGAGAGTGCCAGACTGGGGAGACCAGAGCTCAAGTCTCCATTCAGCCATGGAGCTCACTTTATGACCTTTGGCCAATCACTATTTCTCAACCTCATGCATACATCACCTTGTGCAACATGGAGGAAGAGCAGAGTTAAAATGTAATAAAACAAACCAAATATCTGTGCCCTTATTCCCATCAAGACTGGGCCACAGATCTTTGCTACCAGAAATGTACACGATTGTCCAAGCAGCAACGTGATGGTCAACTGTGCTGATAGTATAGAATCAATATTTGGTACTATCAGCAGAATTCACCCAGGTTTACTTTTACTGGTTGCTGGCAAAACAATGAAATCTAACACCCTATATTTATTTTATAGGCAATTCTTCATTGCCGTAATTATTTTTAGAAGCATTTTTAAGGCTTATTTTCCTTGGTGATAGAGGTTCAATTATGGCTGCACATTATAATTTGGGGGAAAGTACCTGGCTATGAAGATAGACAGAAAGCAATAATAAGAGGATTACTGGCACTAAAAAGTTGATTTGAATCATGCGTATCTATTATATATAACAGCAGTGACTGCAGTAGGCAGAATCAGGCTCTCTAGTGAATCTTTTCCACCAATACTAAGCTGAAGACTTCCTCCTCTTGTGTTTTTCCTTTTATCTCAATACACCAGTCAGAAAACTGGAATGTCACGCTGGATTTACACCTTACAAACATTAACACCTAAAGGTTTGAATGATGAGTGTAATTGGTCCTCCCTCCTATAAGTAGTGTACAGTTGTGCTTCATTACATGTATTCATGCTACTCTTTGGTTAAGACAAAATAGGTCTCTTTGTGGCTAGGTACTATAAGGTACTGTAAGGGTAAGGAATATCACTCGGGAAGCTGCATCACTTTAATTAACTAGCAGCAGGATTTGATTGGCATGAAACATTGATTATAAAATGCAGGGGCTATTAGCTACTCCTGTTGGCAGCTGTTTTAAGACCGGCATTCAGGCAACTCATGGAAGACTAAAAGTCAAACATATGTGATATGTATACATATGTATACATTATGTTTGAACAAGTATTTGATAAATAGAAGTTAAGAAGTTTTGGTAACATGGTGTTTACATCTTTTTAGGAATCAGTTACTAATTGATGAATGGGAAAGATACAGGCTACCTAATTTAGGGCGTTCTATCAGAAAACCCTTTATAGAATACTTAACAAGCTGCTTTTGGTAGGTTTACCACATTTTCTATTATATCTAAATTTGGGAGCATCTCAGTGGTATACCCTACCGTGTACCCATTCCCCCTTCTAAGATAATCTTTATATAAATAATATATTTGATATGTATGTTTTTATTTCAGTTTTGGTCACTGAAGAAGACACCTTGAGTGTTGAAACGCGTTTGTCCTGCATTTTACTCTTCATTTTAAAGAAATATTGTAATGTATTAAATGTGATTTACAGCACATGTTTGTGCCATGCTACTGTATTTTCTGTATGTAGCTTAATATATCATATACAGTGTATACTGGAGACTAATGTGTTAAAATCACTCTTTCCTTAACTCTTTGTTGGTTGATTGTTTCATTGCTTAAGGCAAACACCTTGTTTTGTTTATTCTGGTATCCCAAAATTATACATAAAGATATGAATGTGTACAAACCTGATGCCAAATATCCTTTGAGGCGTGGCAGTAGAGTCTCTGGGTCTATTAAAGTAAGCTTCCCCAAGCATTCAGCAACAACGTTTCTGGTACCCTCTTCTGCACACTCACAGTGTTTCAGGAGCAAAGACCAGATGCTCTCCACATATGGTTTGAGACCATGCACTGTTGCAGAGCTAATTATCTCCTTCAAGGAATGGAGCAGAAGATATTGCCTTTTAGGTTGACTAGTTATTTCTTGTAAGACAAATGGGAGGTATTCAGGAAGATTACCGACACTGATACTGCCCAATGCATATGAAGCTGCAGATTTCACTTCTTCACTAGGAGAGGAGAATGCTTCTAAAATTACAGATTTTAGTTCTATTTGTCCACTTAAGTCAATGTGATGTCCAACTTCCCCAAGAGAAAGTAAAGCTAAGAGACGAATGGAATCTGTAGACCTTGAATTCTTGACATCTTGAATAAACTGACCTACTACTGCTGGTCCCTCTTTAGGGCATGCCCGTGTAAGAGCAGCTACACATTTGGCAATGGAATAATAAGACTGCTTGTGAGTAAGTGCTGTACTCTGAGAGTACACTGGGCCCGTTAACATGCGTAATAAATCCATATATCCTAAGTTACTTGTTCCAGTCACAACCAGAGCTTGGAAAAATTCTAGCATGGCACTAAGTGCTCCACCCTGCAATAGTGGTGACCTCACCAGCCCAATAAGTTCATTCAGTATGGAGCCACTGATTTTTGACAGAGAGGAAGGATAAACTTTAGCTAGTGTGGTCAGAAAACTGATGGCCATTTGTGACACATGCATATCACTCTCACTGATAAGAGGTGGAAGCTCATCCAGGACAGCATCAATCATAGCAGCTGTTAAGCTGTCACTGTAGTTTTTGATTAAGATATCTAAAGCAGAAAGAGTTCCAAGTTTCAATGCTCGCTGGTTCTTTCTGAGAAAAGAAGCAAGAATAGGAACACCTTCTCCTAGAACTGGCCTCAGATCTATCTTCAGAGGAGAACCAGCTATCAGAGTCAAAGCCTTTACGGTAGTTAGCCGAGTGATCTCATTTTTCAGTCTCTCTAGGAAGATTTGAAGTGTACTAGGTAGGTCAGAGCCGAGATTGTCGCCAAGGCTGCAAATGATTTGGCCCATACAGGAGATTGCCCTTTCTTTTACTTCTTGATCAATGTCAGCAGCTTTTAGCCTCTTGATTGTACAAGTAAACAAATCTTTGATATAAGGAGTGGCATCAAAAGAAGAAGGCTGATCCAGAGGGCGAATGACTTTCACAAGCTGCTGGGTAACCAAAAGTGCCTCTGATGTTATTTTATAAAATGGGTCTCCAACACATGCTACAACAGGAGGCACCAATGCTTGAACATGAGGATGGAAAACTTGGGGAGCGTGATTACAGAGGATCACATACAAACACGATAAAGCATCAATCTTCAGATTAGAAGAACTTGATTTGTCGTTCAGTGAAAAAATGATGCCTGTAAAAGAATACAGAGTTAATTCACACAATTTTATGTTTCCCAACATCTGATCTAAATTAAGCATACATCAATTCTCTGCACTTACACTTAAGAAGCACAGAGATAAGAAAATACAATGTGATGGTTTGAACAAATGGATATTTCTCATTACGAGTTAAAACTATGTCTAATCTTCCACTACTCTACCTCTTGCACTTCCTTACACAGAAATCATCCTACCAACCAAAACTTTCTACACAAGTCCCACCAATAGATTTAATCTTAGTTTTGATTCTAATACAACTGCAGCATGACCAGCAATCCCTTAAAGTCAAAACGTCTCTGAGCCCTTTTCTTCTATACACCAAGCAAATAGCACTACAGTAGCTTAGCAACAACCACCTAACCTGATAATTTTGTGCTACGAGGAAAGTGTTGGATACAGAATGGTTTTAGGAATGACGTTAGGAGAAAAATGGTTCCCAGAGTTAGCCCTATCCATATTTGAATTCTTGCCATATAGGTATTATATGTTTTAGATGTACACTGTTTTTGTATAGTGTTTTTTTTTGTGCGAAACCAGAGGGCAGTATCCAACTGTGTCATTCCACAAACTCAAATGGCGCTAGCGGAGCTCTGCTGACTCTTTGGCTCAATTTGGACAACACGATAGTCAATGGTGGGTTGACTAACCCTAACCCTAGGGGGTACTCCCCACACAACATGGTAATAAATAATCAACTGTGGTGTGGATTAGGATCAGCGCTGAGTTGACTATGGCAGCATTCGGATGACACAATAGTCAAAACAACTGACGATTGTTTCCCCCACACCAGTTGTTTATTGTGTCGTCCAAATTGAGCCACTGTGTTGTGCACATGGTTGCCTATAATTCTTGCACAACTGGTTGTGAAAGCTGTTGCACAACAAGTGCAAAGCAGTTGCACAACAGGTTGCACAATTACTCAACCATAATGCAATGCTGCTTACATAACCACACTTTAGTTGGATTCTTCTGTTGCACAGAGTTCAGAATCCAGTTTCCGATGGCAGAACACCGTTTGCGTTAACAGGATAATACAGTTGGGTACTACCCAGTAGCTGCTACTTGAGTTCAGTGTGGGTCAGAGAACAATAAAAGGAAGCCAATCTTATATGCACAAACCTGTCCTCTCCACCTTCTCCTGCCCATTCGTTACCATGCATTAATCTTTATTTCACTCATCATTTCTTGTGTCACTCCCTTTCCTTCCTTGTTTCTCATTCATTTTTTTATTCTCACCAGCCACTACCTCAACTTACTCCCGCCATCTTGTTGTAAAACAGATATTAAAAACTGTTTACAGTGTCAATATCTGACAAATCAGAAATGCCATAGAGACCTGTACATCATCTCAAAAGACAAGAGAGCTCTGCATGACCACTTCCATGATCCAGGTTATATTTGCCCATTATTACCATCTCTCATACATTTTAAAACCTTGATGCTGTAAGCATTAAATCTACAAAGGTTCAACATCTAAGGCCCTCCTCCGAGTGCCTCCTCCGAGGGAAGCTCGGAGGTCGGCAACAAGAGAGAGGGCCTTCTCTGTGGTGGCTCCCCAATTGTGGAACGATCTCCCTGACGAGGCCCGCCTGGCGCCAACATTGTTATCTTTTCGGCGCCAGGTCAAGACTTTCCTCTTCTCTCAGGCATTTGGCAATATCTGAGGAGCCTGGGGTTGTTTTGTTTTGTTTTTGTAGTTTTTTTGAAGTGTTGAAGTGGTTTTTAAATGTACAGATTGTGTGTATGTTGTATGTTTTTGCTGTTTTAATTTTTGTATATTGTTTTTAATTGTTTTTAATCCTATGTAAACCGCCCAGAGAGCTTCGGCTATGGGGCGGTATACAAATGTAATAAATAAATAAATAAATAAATGAGAACACCCTCTCTTAGCTGTATCACCACCAATTAGTGAAGTACCAATTAATTGCATCTCTTCTCCTTGAATATCTTTCTGTGAGCAATTAAATAGTTGGAAAGGGCAAGTAAAACATTCGAGGAGAAGCAAGCAAATCTACATGTATAGCTCTAAAAAGGCTAATAAAGAACACACAGCACTAGCTGAGAAACAAAATGCTAATGTACATCATCTAAGCAAAAATACATAAGCATGCTTGAAAACACTGCCAGATGTTAAAATTAAAGACTCACAAACTTTAAAACAGTAAATCCAAGTTTAAGAAATGTATTTCATACCTGGGACAAGTACAGGAATGTGCTGTGTGAGAGCACCAGGTAACACATTGACCAACTCGGTCAGCATGTTAAAACAGCACTGACGAGTCTTCACACTTTTTTCCTTCATCTGTTTATGCAAGGCTTTAACAATGTTGGGAACCTGTAATTATTATGTACACGTTACATAGTTCAGCAGTTAGTGCTTTATATTTACAAGCTACAATACGACGGTTCTTAAGTGTGTGTGTGTGTGTGTGTGTGGACCTCAGACATAAGAGCATAAGAAGAGCACTGCTGAAGGCACATCTGGTCCAGAATTGTGTTCCCACATTCACACACAAGCAGGCTTTCTGCACTTTACTGCAGAAGAGTCCAACAACTGATAGGAAACATTTCAGGCCTCTACAAACCAAAGGCTCTTAATTATAAGGACTGCAAAACTCAAGTTCCATACTTGAAGTCATTTATAATAGTGTCTGACATCAAACATGCAACACAGTTAGGAATATAACTTGTGAACTATTTTGAGAAAATGGTGGGAATTATTTTGTTTCTATTTTTCATATTCAGTCAAGCAGATATGACCTTTTGTGCTACAAAATATTGACATTTTGTTCACTAACCTGACTCTGAAGCATTGTTAAAGGTGTCTCTCCTTGTTCCATTGCATCAGGATCACAAAGCCAACTCTGCACAGGTCGGGTTTGTTTTAAAAGAGAGAGGTATGCATGAAAAACATCTGCTTTTACATTCTCCTCTCGTTCCTTGAATCTAGCAATTAAAGCAGGAGACACAGTCTTGTAGAACTCTGGTAGCATCTCATGCCGTGTACTGACTACAGCATCCAAGCATTTTGCAGCTGCACGTCTAACTTTCCAGCTCATGTCATCATCATCGCTATATTCATCATCACTCCCTTGAAAATAATAGAAGGATACCATGTCAGATATAATCACAACTAAAGCTCACAGCCTATACGTTGCCTTGTATTTAATTTGGATATTTAATATTTGATGATCAGCTAAAAAACAAAGCATACAAGACAGCCACCAATAGCAATTAATTCAACATATAATTAGTGATAGAGTTTAGCAAGGACTATTCTCATGCAAAATCCATTGAAATGAATAGACTTTAAAAGAAAGCACTACTACATTGTAAAGTTCACACCAATTCAGTGTAGGTTTCACATCACCCCCTACTGGCTGTGAGTGCTAGCTTGCATTTTACAAATTTTGGTTTTCTGAATTTAGTTTTGGTTTTTCAAAGGCTGAATTCAGACAACACGATAGTCAATGGTGGGGTAATAATCAACATTACAATTGTTCATCTACGGGGCACTCCCCACACAACATGGTAATAAATAATCAACCGCGGTGTAGATTAGGATCAGCGCGGAATTGACTATGGCAGCATTCGGACGACACGATAGTCAATACAACAGACGACTGTTTCCCCCGCCGCAATTGCTTATTGTGTCGTCCGAATTCAGCCAAAGTGTGGCTCTTCTTAACAAAAGCCAGTCACCATTTTGAAAAGACGTTTATTTAGAATATTACACTAATACGTAATTTGTATGCCTTACATTTAGCAGCTTGAATATTTCATTCCCAGCACAAGTTACCTTGATCATCATCATCTGCACCATCAGCATCCATAGCATTCTCATCTTCATCTTCGTCATCATAATTGTAATTGGGATCATATGTAAGGTACTTAAGACAAATGTTTATAATGGTAGTTACGTGAGGATAAACTTCTTTAGGACATCTGCATAATAAGCATAACACTAATTAGGTAACTACTGAAGAATAACCATTAAACAGTATTGCGACACGATTTAATTGGCATACCATATGCAAACAGAGTAAAAACCATGCAAACTGTCCATGGTTATAACCAATGCACTCCAGGAAAAATTAAAAGCCATTTACACCTAGTTCTGACTTACTTATATCTCTCAATAACATTATCTATTACTGCTCCTCATACTGCCCCCAAGATCCTGAAACTCTTCCTGCCCAAACTGCTTGGGAGACAGATCTCCCTTCTTCCCCTAAAAGACATGATTAATGGGAACCAAGCCCTTCAGAATGAAGTAAGAGAGCAGGAAAGGTTCCTGCTAAGTTGTAAACAGCAAACAATTTTCTCATGTGCTGATTTTACAAGAAAAGTCTTAAGCAAAAACAATTCACAAAGTGCCACTTCTCAGAGCCCTCTAGGGCAGAGATGGGGAAACTTTTCTTTCCCGTGGGGGCCACATACTGCAGTGGGCAGGGCTGGCACCAAGAGTGGGTGGGGCATCCATCCATCCACAAAAACACACGCACACACAAGATACCCCATCCATCTCCTATCTTCCTCCCCCTCCCTCTCTCTCTCATACACACACACACACACACACAAAATCATTAACCATCCAAGAATCTGTGGCTTCAATTCATTTATTCAACCCTCCCCAAATTAACACACTACACCAAGATCATCTCAAATCATTTTGTCCCTTCCTGAAAATCATAAACCCCTTGCAGCATTAGTGTTGCCATTTTAGGCAATGTCTACAGGGTTACTCTCTCCAGCAACTGGCTGGCTTTCACCAAAATGCTAAACATATGCTTGCCAAAAGTGGGAAAAGGCTCTACAAAGACTGCTCAGCTGGTGAGAGAAAACAAAAAAGTGTGAGACTCTCCAGCAGAGGCTTCCAAACTGCCACACTTCTTCTGAGCAGTCACATAAAACCACCCCCACTCCCGGCATTAATTTTTTTTAAAAAAAAACCTCAGCAACCTTGTAAGTGGGACAGGGTGGACAGAGAAAACACTACAGGCTGGTCGGGAAGGCTCCACAGACCCTAACTAGCTCACAGGCTAGTAGTTCCCCACCTCTGCTCTAAAGCATCCTCTTATTTCTTGCTGAGTGGTCTGTATGACAGGAAAGAAGGAGTGGCTGGCATTTCCAACTTGGAAAGAGCTGGAATCATGGTGGGGGCAGACGTTCAGATGGCCATCCCACTCTGTTACAAAGCAACAACAGCCGCCAAGGGGTGGGTGGAAGGAGAGTGGCAGGATTATACAGGAATTCTCATACAATATTATGTCGGAGACCATATTTAGCAGACACAGAATTCTTGTAAAAATGCATCCACCACATGCTGCACTGCATCTGATTCTGCAAGTTTCCACTGCAACAGGTGCTTTTGGGAAATGTTATTTTTGAGTAATGGCATATCTCAAGGACCAGTTTAGCCATATGCATATACACCATGAAGCAGCTGTTTAAACAGGGACTTTTAAGAAACTAAACCATCAAAAATATTTATCGTAAGGAGATGCTTTTCTATAGATCATTCAAAGATGGCTGCATTAAAGTCACCACTATCAATACAAGCAATAAAAAGTAATTTAGCTTGATGACATCAAACATTCAAAACACTATGCAATTCCACCAAGGAAAAGCCCTATTTTTTCTGCTTTACTCTAACCTCTTCTAAACTCACTGTCAGTTCCTTTCATACTGTAAAGTTAACCAGGAAAAAACAAGTTCACCTATTACACCTTACCTCCTAACAAAAGATTCAAATGCTTGAATGCAATATTCTCGAAGTTCATCATCATCTACATTACAAAATTTTACTACCAAAGGGATAATTTTCTCAAGGTATTCACCTGACGGCAGAAAACAGAAATAGTCATTCATATGAAACATTTAGCAACCCTCCACATGTAAAATAGCAAAACTTCACATTAACATTTAAATGTATTTACCTATTCTATGACCTGCTTGCCTACTGATGGCAGCAATACATTGTATATAGGTTCTAGTTGTTGACATGGAATCGTTTTTAGAAAGCTCTGTCAACAGATGCTCAATGAGGTCAACAAACACTATGTTGCCACAACTCATAACCAGATGACCAAGAGCAATGATGGTTCTTTTTCTCACAGCAAGTCTTGGACTAGTCAACTGAGGAAGCAGACAGGTCAGAATAGAGGGATGGAAGTTAACGAGCAGTCCTCCTTGCCTTAAAACAGACAAAAAAAAATTAAAGACAGTAAACATAGCAGATCATGTTCTCCAGGCATTTCTGTAAGAGGTTTAAACAGTCAAGGTTTTCACCAAATAATCTTAAGCTCCTTTGCTCTATTTAACACACAAACTTCCAATTATTGAAAATGGAAACAACTAATACAAATTCAGCTTTAACATTAGATCTATTATGCTTTTAACAACTTTGCATTAATTCAGTTTCATTAATATTCTCTTCAATAAAGAACATTGCATTACAAGCATTGTATTGCATTACAAGCATTACTCACAAAAGTTACTTACAAAGATTACACAATGCTTAAATTAAATAAATAGCTGATGATGTGTTGCTTTATTACTGTGGCTTCTGATAACTGTTTTAAGTAGGCTGTGTTATATTTTAAAATGTTATTTTTTTATTATTTTAAGAAGTTTTAACTAGGAGTGTATGCTCCGCCCAGGAATTGTATGATAACCGCGAACATCCGCAGTGCGTTCGATCTTCCAGTGCGGGGATTGGGCACTTCTAAACCAATAGAATCATTTCAGGGTGGAGACATGCCCAATAGGAGCTTCTAATGTGTCTGAAATTATCCGCCTGTTTTTCAGGCGTCAACGCTGTGTGATATGTGTGTGATATCTCCATATTTAGAAGACGCTGAGTGGGATGAGGGTATATTGACATCTGTGGTTAACCAACAGCCATTATCCACACTTGTCTTCCTGTCCCCCTCCCTCCTATCACAGTGTTTTGTCATCCTTGTCTGTCGTCATTCTAGTGAGAGAGAAACTCATGCGCGAGAGATTTGCAGCCAGCCAGCTGGTCCACTAATATTTCTAAGCTTGTTCTTCTTAAAATCATTAAAACCCCAGTGTGTTGTGCTTCTGTAGTCTACTCCCTCCCCACTGAAAAATCATTTAAAAGAATCCAAGCCTGCTAGTGTGTGAGTGTTTGGCTGGCTGCTGGCGATGGGCTGCCAGTCCAGGAAGGGGCCCCCCTCGTCTTCCTCTTCCTCCTCCCCCAAGCCTCGCATATAGGGGGAAGCTGTTGTTGCCTTGACTCACGCCTCACATCCTTCTCCTCGCCCTGCTGCAAGCCTCTGCTCCTGTCCAGTGTCCTCTCTGAAGATGGACAAGCTGTGCTGCTATTGTGACATTTATTAAGTTATTATAGCACTAAGTACTTTTAGTTTTACCCTGCTGTTTCATTCCCTCTCTCCCTCGCAATACAGATCAAGACACAAGAGATGCCTGAGACGACATTTGAGTTCAGACTTTAAAAATTCCCTATGAATCACTGCATGCAGGGATCTGCTCCAAAAGCCCTCTTTAAAAGCTGTCACGGTGCCAATTTTCATGTGTTTATCTTTAAAACTGAGGGAACTATGAGCATTTAATTCCCATTTACGAGAATGTAGTAGTTACCTGAAAAAGGATCGGTTTTCCGACAGGTAAACCAACGGTGCGGGGAGCCAGACCCCTCCGAAAATCAGAGAGGAGAATTGCCTCATCAGAGAAGACCCACTCTGCACACCCCTAGTTTTAATGATGCTACAGTAATTTTGTCGTTAAAATTGTTGCATGTCATCTTGGGAAGACTTTGTCTAAGCAGGCAGCAAAAAAATGCTTAAAATAAAATAAAACTTTACAGAACAGTTTACACAATTGTTGTCTACCGACATCTTAATATAAATGTTTACCTGCTCAGCATATCAGCCATGATATCCAAGGCCTCTAACTGAACAGACACATCTTCTTGCTTGGCGATAGCACTCGTAAGACGCCCAGTGATCTTTTTACAAACATTAGCTGCTAATGCAGAGCCTAGAAATATGACAAAAGTGTAACAATCTGTCAGCATACATATCCAATTTCACCAAAGCTGAAACAACTATAATCATTAGCAGTTTCCTGGGCAGTTTCCAAAACAAATGTGGCTTATTTTGTGACTGATTAGAAACAATTATGCAACAAGTCATTCTGATAATTGTCCAACAAATTTGTAAGCTGTTAACTCACACACACACAAAAAACCTGTAGGCTGATAGCATGCAAAAAACCACACATGCACATTCAATAAGTGCAATCCATGGATAAAAGTCTTCCAAACTCCTCACCATAGCTCAAATTTCTTTAAAGATCATTTAGAAGTAGTAAATTAGAAAACCAAGCTGGTAAAGCAGGACCAACCCGGAGAAAACTTTCTCTACTACTGTTTTACAATGCAGAGTGTTCCTGTTCAGGATATTCCATTCCCCTTCTCCCCTGGTTTGTCAAGTAACCCCCACCTCCCCAAGTCAACATTTTGTCCCAACTGTGCATGCTCAG
Source organism: Anniella stebbinsi (assembly GCA_029215795.1). NCBI lineage: Eukaryota > Metazoa > Chordata > Lepidosauria > Squamata > Anniellidae > Anniella > Anniella stebbinsi. The sequence continues at coordinate 58,266,036 of JARDYH010000003.1, forward strand.
ACTTCAACAGGCTGTTTTCTTGGATTCCCTCTCATTTTTTTCAAAAGACTTAAAAAAAAAATTTCTGCAAAAAACTGATTCCCTGCCCTCCCCCTGCCAAACCTCCCTATCCTTGTATATTGGTGGTGCCATTTTGGTCACATAAATAGAAGTACATTTGCCCAATATCAGAAATAGAGAGAATGGCTATGATTTTCTGCACAAGTCAATGAACTCTCTGAGGCTTTTTATTTGTAAATTTGAAATGTACATTAACCTAACCATATCATGCTCAGTGTGTGTGTTTCTTTCACTGGTCCCACAAATTACACAGAAACTTAGAAGCAGTCATACTTTTGCAATATTCAATATTCTCTGACTATTTGACAAGCAAGATCAAGATCCCAAACAGAATGCTATTAAAAATAAAATCAGGGCAGAAACCTCCTGAATTATGATTTTTTCCAGTTTTGGATTCAAGATGTCCAATTACATATTTCTAGTAACTTCATTTTTCTAGAAAGTACTGTCACATGCAGTTTGACATTAAAACAAGATAGTAATTTATTCACACACACACCAAGATGGCCATTCATATACAGATCCATTCAAATCAGTAGCTTCACAATTAACCTCAACAGAACTGCATCCAAAATCTGTGTGTCTTAATTTTGAGAAAAATAATGGTGTCATTATTGTTCAACTCAATAGCTAGTATTAACAGAGCAGGTAAGCAATAGAATGGGAGCAAGCTGGGACAAAGCTGCAAAGTACTGTAAGAACAACAGGTTACACAGTCTTCAATTATCAAAAATCTATCTGTCTAAGTGAGATGTACAAAGTCACTGGCCCAAGGCACCACATGTCCATTCAATTACTGTAGACTGCTCTCCTTGTGAAACTTCAAATGTTACATAGTGCAAGTGATAGGGGTGCGCTTTGGATTCAGCCAAAACTTGAACTGGTTCAGGTTGATTTGGACAGATTCAAAAGATGTCCCTATAGAAGTAGAGCTCTAAAGTGGACTGAATCTGAGCACTCCAGAGGTGTTGGGTTCTGAGGAACATAGATAGCATGTCTCCAATAATTTATACATTTCTATTCAAGATCTTCATATAAGGCAGGGTTGGGCAACAAGGGGCCTGGCAGCCATGGCCTTTAGTGCAGCCCCCACCACCCCAGGTGCCATTCTCACACTGCTGAAATTTGACAGCGTAGCGGCAAAAAAACCAGCAGTTTGCCACTGAAATTCAGCTTCAAAATGCCATGGAGACTCAAAAAATGTCAAATTTCGCTTGTTTTCAAGATAAATGTGGTCCTTTTGGGTCTCTGTAGTGGTTTGCTGCAGAATTTCAGAGACAAATTGCTAATTTTTTTTGCCACTACACCTATCCTTCCGATACTTTGGAGGTTTCTGGCCTACGGGCACGTCTATATTTCATTTTCATACAAATTGCCAAAATACCATGGAGGAGGTGTTAAGGGGAACGTGTTTGTTGATTTTGTATGATACTCAATGGGAGGCATGAATATTTGGATTTTGAAATCTTAATTTAGATTCAGATCAGAGTCAAAATAAGCTGTTTTCCAAACCACCAAATCAGGGTCTAAAACGAATTTTGTGGTTGGTGCACACCTCTACCAAGTGATAATTATGCCACAGAACGCAGGCAGAGCTTACTGGGGGAAATTATCAGCTTTACAATGATAGGCACAACCTACACAGTTCCAGCATAAATCCTGGGCCATGCTGTGTAACACAATACCATACACAACCAAGGGCCAGTATGTCCCCCAACTTTAGTTCTCGTACTCTTCTTGCTTCCTCTCTTCAAACACCCCAACTAGAAATTAGAACAACAGCATAAGGACACTTAACAGCAAAGACTGTCATCCCCCCACAACCAACCAAATAATTTTGAATGATCTGATAGCAAAAAAATACACTTTATCTTCAAGCAAAATAAATTCCAGTGTTAGCTAGAACTTTATATGAACCCAATAACTAAAATCAAACAGAAAAAGTAGTAACTGAATACAGAGAATAAATAATAAGAGTTACCACTGGAAGCAGGAGGAAGTTCTCCAATGACTGTTTTAAGGCCAATGCTTGAAATATCACGTAGCTGCTCTTTATCAGAAAGCATGTTAGTACAGAGGGTATCTACAATTGTCTCCACTTGGTATTCTTTCACTTTACTCACCAGGGGACCGAGGCTGTAATGAAACCCAAATAATATTCACTGAAGTTTAAAAACCAATTCAATTTTATCTAAAACATTAAAACGTTCAGTCATCTGTATTTACAAATAAAATTAGGACTGCAATTCAATCAATCATAGGCTTGCTTGTATTCATTTAAATCTATTTTGGAATGTGGTATATTGTTTTATCATGACAATTATGTTAATTCAGTTATTTATACATATTGTTAATTGGGCAAAATTGACCATTTCAAAGACATGCAGCCATATACACATTCAAAAAACTTTTCTGTCAACAGTCAAAAAACTAATTCACAATCAAGAACCAAGAATACATAGCTAGAGCTGTCAGGGATCTCTGCCATTGTCAGATGAGGTTTACTAAGAAAAGCATATATTCCATGATATGTTTCAATTTACTACAGCTGGAAGAAATAGTTTCAAACGTAACTAATGTACACACAACTTAGCCATCAGCAGTGAGAGAAAAAAAGAGCATGTTTTGATTTTTTTTTTATTCCATTCTGCATCATTTCAGTGTATGTTTACTGTCCACATCATGCAGATTTTCCTTAGCAGCCATAAATGATGCAATTTAGTTGCATTTTGCAGCTGTTGCTACTCAGAAAATGCTACAGGCTGAATTAACAGATCATTAATAAGAGTATTCTAAAGCTAGCACAATAAATTCCTCAAAATTGAGATTCCCTCCCCACTCATAAAACAGATGTTTCATCTATAAAGCAGTAAGACAAGAAATCCTCCAAAATACAAGACAGCATTCAATTGTTCTGTGGCTCCTCTATTAAATGGATTTCCGAAGATTTAAAAGTAACTATTTCAAGGGGGGAATCTGATTAACTGTACAGGCTATTAAGTTAGCTATTAATGTGGGGGGAAGGGACTACTCAAGCTTCCACTGTTTGTTACAATTTACAATAGATCATAACATTGTATGACAGAGAAAGGCTCATGTATTAAAGCCAAATCTTTTAAACTCAAGTGTGTACACTATAAAGTATCATACAGCAAAGACTATTTTCACACATCCTGCTGCTATGCCACAGTGTACATTCCAGCACAAATACAAGAAACCATAGCTCACTGGTAGAAACAGCACATTTTTCAATACTTAGCATTTCTAGTTAAAGGACCTAGGGTAGTAGATCTGGGAAATATCTCTGTGAGAGAGCCTCTGGCAGACCAAACAATACTAGATTAGACAAATCAACTCTCTGACTCAGAATTAAGCAAATTTACAAGTTCAATTATTCTAACTACACATGAAGGGTTTCCCTACATACACATATTACCCAAGAATATAAATAATGGGCGTGTTTACACTTAATGGCAGCTCATTGGTTAAATGGGCTGTCGGGGGATATGCCACTTCCACTTTTATTCAATAGCCTATGACCTGCGCCTTCATAGGTAGTTGAGTGTGATGTTCAAACCTCACCCACTCGGTTGTTTAGCAGTTAAACAAACGAATGATTAACCCAACACCAAACCATGGGGCTAAACAACACATCAGACCAGGTTCAAACGTCACGTTCAAACAACCTACAAAACAGCAGATCATAAGTTGCTGAGCAAAAAGGGAAGTGGCAAGTGCTCAGAGGGCAGCGCACTCACTGGCTGAATTCGGACAACACGATAGTCAATGGTGGGGTAATAATCAACTTTACAGTTGTTCATCTAGGGGGTACTCCCCACACAACATGGTAATAAATAATCAACTGTGGTATGGATTAGGATCAGCGCTGAGTTGACTATGGCAGCATTCGGAAGACACGATAGTCAATACAACTGACGATTGTTTCCCCACCCCAGTTGCTTATTGTGTCGTCCGAATTCAGCCACTCTCTCCCACTCGTGTACAATCCATGGGTTGTTTAGCCAATGGGTTGTTGTTACAGCAAACAGATCATTATTTATCTGTATCTAGATAGTGATTCCTGCATTCATACACAATGTCTGTAAATAATATTTGTTCTAGTAACCTTGTGGAGCATTCTGAGTTAAGCCAGGAAAGTGGCACTGACCTGTAGGTTTGTTTATTTATTTATTATTACATTTTTATATTGCCCATCAGCCGAAGCTCACTGGGCAATGCACTATTAAAAACCCTAAAACAAGTATAAATTTAAAACATTAAAAGTTGAAAAAGCAATAACCAGCTAAGTTAAAAACCAGGGAAAGCCTGTGTAAAAAGGTATGTTTTCAGGAGGCGTTTAAAAGATGTTCTTTTCTGCTTCCCAAACCGCACAAAAAGGGGGGGGGCAGAGGGTGGGCGCTGCTACAGAGAAGCCAACCACTGAGGTTCTTCATGGCGGCATTCAGTTCTTTCAGAATGGCCAGCTTGACCTCCTCTGAGGATCATAGTTGTTGTCCGGGAGTATTTAAGGGAAAGCAATCTGCTAGGTATGCTAGTCCCAAGTTGTTTAGGGGTTTGAAAGGTAACAGCATAACCTTGTATGTGGCTCGTATGTATGTATGTGGCTTGTATGTATTTAATCTAAATAGGGCTTTTTAAAGTCTAATGAAAACATGAATCAGAAAGAAGAATTTATTATCAGAGAGGTTCACCTCCAATTATCAATTCAGCAGCTGTCACTTACTATAACACAGACTACATCTGCTGGATAAACAGGCTGTTCCACCATCAGCCCTTCTAATATTTCTGAAGCATTCGGTATAACCAATGGGTAAAAATTCCTAGAAAGTGATCAAACTGAAGTTATTTTGCATCACTTCCCTATTTTAGAAGGGGAAAATGAAAAGTTTGTAAACGGAGACTTAGTGTTAATAAATAAGTAAATAAGTTCTGTGGCTATAGCCCTACTTTGTACAGTTGCACTGATGTACAGTTCTGTTCACCTCACCTCAAAAAGGATACTGTAGAGTTTGCAAAGCTGCAGAAAAGGGCAATCAAAATGACCAAGTGGCTGGAGCTACTCCCTCATGAGGAAAGGTTACAATGTTTGGGACAGTTTGGCTTAGAAAAAAAGTTAAGGGGAGACATGATAGAGGTGTACAAAATAATGCATACTGTGTAGAAAAAAATACTGGAACCCAGAGTCATCCAATGAGGCTAGGTGGTGGGAGCTTCAGAACAGATAAAAGGAAAGATATTCACACAGCTCATAGTTAAACTATGGAATTCGCTAACACAATATATAGTGATGGCCATCAACTTGGACAGCTTTAAAAGGGAATTAGACAAATTCATGAGGAGAAAGTTATCAGTGGCTAGTCATCATGATGGCTATATATTAACTCCAATATCAGAGACAATATGTCTCTATATACACATGCCCCACAGACAGCTGGTTGGCTGCTGTACGAACAAAATGCTGGATAAATAGGACTCTTGTCTGATCCAGCTTGGCTCTTATGCTATTACTTGAGTGCAACACCTCACAATTTACTACAGATTTCAAAAAAATGTTCAAGCACCCAGGCAAAACAAATACGTTTAAGAAAAAGAGTCTGCAGCACAGGTAAAAATATCTAGGGCAGGAGTATAAACTAGATGTGTCCATCTCCATAGAGGTTTGTTGTAGAAAACTGCAATGGCAGAGTGCGATTTTTTCTCCCCCTTTTTCTAAAAATAATAAATAAATAAAAGGGGCATTTATCTAGGGGTAAACCTATATGGGGATATGGCATATGGCAAAATATCTTTTAAATACTTAAACTTAAATGTGGCACTTTCTTCAACCCTGGCCACTCAGGCCTATGTGGGGGTCCCAAGGCATATGATGCAGCTTCCTTGCTATAGCTAAGTGAGTCTGGAGAATACCAGGATGGGAGACCACCTGAGAATTCCATGTATGCCACCTTAAGCTCCATGATGGAAGAAAGGCAGGCTGTAAGTGTACTAAATAAATAAAAACAAGATCTACAAACCTGGAAAGCCCACAGGTATGCAACCAAGTCATTATGCTTTGGCTTGTTCAACAAACAAATCATTATAGGAACATCAAAGTGACTTACAGAAACCTTACCAAGAGACAATGGTAAATCAGTGGCAAGACAAGTCTGATATCCAATAGATGGTGTGAGCTTACATGAAAGCAACCCCCTGAAGATATTTCTCAACTATTTATTAAAAAACCTAACCTCATTCCATGCAAAAGGGGGGAGGGGAAGCTGAACAACCGGCAAGAGAAGCATCCTATTCTTTATCAACCACCCCTCCGTGCCTATATATATATATTAAATTAGCAACCACAATTACAGGTCTATAAGGAAGATTTTTCCTAAAGTAGAAACTATTAAACTTGAAAGTTTCTTTACAAATTAGATGTTTTTCAAAGACTGTGTTAAACTAATATTACTGCTCATGACTGGGTTCAGACAACACAGCATGGCTTGTTGTGGGTTATTTAACCCATGAGGAGACATGTTACCACAAACACCACACTGCATATGCTACTCCTGCTCAGGGGTTGTTGTGCCATGCCAACACAACAAGCTTTAAACACATATAACCTTAAACAGACCATGGGTTATACGAGGGTTGTCTAACCCTCACATAACCCATGCTCGCCAGGTTCACACAACACAACCCTCAAGCGGGGATTGTATATTTAAAATGGTAGTCACACGCTGCTTGCAGCCTCACCATGAGTTAAATAATCCATAGTGGGCTGTCATGTCATGCAAACTGGCCCACTCTCTTTGTCTATGGAAAAGATAAAGACAGATCCCTTAAAACTTAGTGCACCCACTGTTCACTAGTGCACCACTGCAATATATTTGCACAGAAGACACAGACAGGTCAATACATGGTAACTTTCATTCAGGAAAATATAAGACTTTGCAGTCAAAATTGTTAATTCTTTGTTTTTAATCTAAATGAAGTTAATATGTGTTTGTTAAAAATCCTGAGACAATTCAAAGTTGAGAACTAATGTCAGACTTACAGGATACAAGTATTAAAATATCAAATATAAAGTGAGACTCCTGCCATGACATATGTATTCAGCATTCTTGTTTCACGAAGTGTCCAAACAACCAAAATATTATGTTACAAACTATTTTCACTAGATGATTTCAAGGGGCAGTATCCAAAACCGTCACTCTACTTACACCATTGAGAGAGTAACACTAACAGCATACACTGGTGGAACAGCTTTCCTCAGCAAACATGTTCCTCCAGAATATGCTACCGGCATTGCCCCAGAAGTCCCTTACACTAGCACTATGCCAATGGCTTAGGTGGAGTGGTGGTGTTGAATACTGCAAAGATGACTGCATCTTCACATCAAAGAAGGATAAATCAAGGTCTTCAAACAGATGGAAAGGAGTGAAACAGAGATCTCTGTGTATCTTCTCCTATCCCTTGGAATATACATAAAGGAAGACTTGATAGAGTGAATAGTGAATTTTCTCTCTCTCTCTCTCTCTCTCTCTCTCTACGGATTATCCATTGAAAGAAGACCAGCAGGTGATTCAGAACAAACAGCAACATTTCACATACATATGACATAAAAACAATTCAGTTGGGAATACGAGATAGCTATCTCTATCATGTCAAGCTGGCACTCTTTCCGGGGCATCAGACTTGCCATTTTTGGAGAAAGAATGCTGAATTAGACAGACAAGGTACCACCTATTTCCTCAGTACATAATCCAATCAGTGTATTAGAATGAAAAATTCAAACGTTTACATACCATTTCACTGCTAAGTTTTGCACTTCACCATTTTTATCTTCCAGCAACTTCAAAATCATTTTCACAACCTTCCTTTCACTGTCATCATCTAACTTGATAGAATCTTTCTGTAGTTCAGTCATCAAATCATTTGTTGCCATAAACCTATGCAAAAAAGGTCAATTCAGTTTGTACTATATTACTTTACGCCACAATCGTATAATTTCTACTATTCATCTTCAAATCTATTTGCACTTAATGGCAAATAAGGCAGTTTATTTACATTCCGAAAATACCATAACTGATAACGTGTTACCTTTGAGTATTAGGATGCAAAGAAACCTGTTGCAATATCCATACCAGCAACGTAAATTGTAAGAGCTATCATATGTGATATCATTATGCTATAGGGTAATATCTATAGATCCCAGTACATAGTTCAAAAGTACGTAACATAGCAACCTTGCTCACACTAAGCAAATCTGAATCTGGTCAGTGCCTGGGAATGGTATGTATCTCACCTTTTATGGTAGAAAGGCAAGCTATCAATGTAATAAATAAAAAAAACATCAAAATACAATCTTGGTATATAATCCTATGTTACAAAAGCTTATAACTGTCTTCTTGGGTTTTATTAATCTAGCCTTGGTCAGTAAATGTTATGCAATATTTATCTCTCATTTTCCTCTCCACTCACTAGCCTGCCTGCCCATCTATAGCTATGGCAGCTCAACCAAAGTGGGTGCTTTTGCTTCCTCTTTCAGCATGAAGAGAGATTGCTTAATCCTTAAAGGAAAACAACTACTATACCACTGTGCTATTTTCCTACGCCCTGGGAAATGCAGTATAACACCTGTGAGAAAGATTCCAGAAGGGAGACAGGTAAAGAAAATACTAGATGTCTACCCCTGCTCCAACTGGATTGTCCCCTCTCCCACCACAGGGTTATTTACAACCAACACTCACCCCAGTTAATTTACAATAAGTAGTTAAATGTGGGTTATCTAATCCATGATTAGACATCATGTAGCAACCCTGGATCGACCCAATCAGGAGTTGAATATTCAAAAAGGCTGCAGCACAAACCATGGCAAATCTTGGATTAATTCACCCATGATTTGCTGCTGTTACATGCAAATAGCTCCACTGACACTCAGCCTAACCTACCTCACAAGGTTGTTTTGAAGAAAAATGGAGAGGAAGAAGACCATGTTGGTCGCCTTGGGTTTCTTGCAAGACTAACAAAGGTAGGATATAAATGTAATAATAAATAAATAACTTAGTTTCATTTAGTTTTATGTGTATGACATTTAACATATTCATTACTTTGTATTACTATTGTGAGCAGCTTGGAGGACTTTAGCCAAAAAGTGGGCCATAAATCTGCTAAATAACTATATAAATAATAGCAACAGTGGGAAGCAGAAAGACACAGTCTGCCACTCAACTATTCAGGCATCTGATAACTTGCAAGGCTGAATGAATCTGGAAAATCTATCACCCACTGATTCAAAGTCCACAGTATCAAGCAAGGATTGGAATCCCCATTTCAGCCATAAATATACATAACTGAATGTGAAACACTACCCTCAACCACAAATATACTAACTGCAAATACAAAAGGGTCATTCTCATTTTAAGAGGTAATTAATCTGGATTAAGCAACTCTGAGTACAATGATTTAGAGCCATAAATGAGATTAAAACAGTAAGGGGTATGCTCTACACAGGTATAAATGAGTAGTGTAGAAACTAACAATGAATCAATAGCGGTATCTTTCCAAACAATTACCCACTACTTTATCTTCCTGGACACATTAAGGTCCATTTTAAACTTTAAAAAATATTGTTACAACTTTAAATTCATACCTCTAAGATTAGTATAATACAATTCTTAGCAATTTCTTGAAGTCATAATAATTTTTAATTGATTTATAAGCTATTGAAAAAATGTTGGAGTTTATTTTTTTTCTCTAACATGATAATTAGGCATGACCAAAACCTGCATTTTCAAACTATATCTTGTTCAACTATGGGCTAAAAGCATCTTATGAGATAATGATAAGTGATCTCATGCATATCTCCGGTGTTCATATTAATTAGTAGCACTTCTTTCAATGAAATTCTATTAAAATGCAGTTGTGAAGCAGGGCCAGCCCTACTATAAATGAGCCTGATGCAGGCACATCAGGCGGCGAAATATGGGAGGAGTGGCAAATTGTGCTGCTCTCCCCCTCCAAAGTGCACACCACTTCTCGGTCCAGCCAGCCATGCAGGTGACTGGCAAGACTAAGAAGCGGCTTCTCACTCAAACACCTTCTGCCTACTTGTCTACTGTTCACCTGACCTGCTTGCCCAGCCTGCTTGCCCATACCTACTGGCCGCAACAACTGCTTCTTGGTTCTGCCGGTTGCCTACCACTCGCTTGCATCCCCACCCACTTGTGCAGCAACCAGAGCATTCCTGTGAGAGGTCGGCCAAAGTCTCACGATACTTCCAGGACAAAGTGCAACAATCTCTTGTGAGACTACTGTAGTCTCACAAAACTTAAGAGTTATGGGAGAGGAAATGCGGTGGGTGCACATATGTGCGCCAAAAAATATAAATAAGCAAAAGCTCTGGCGCAGCCAGCTCAGTTAGCGGGCCACCAAGCAGATCGAGGGGGAGGATGGGCAGCAGACGAGGGAGCTCACTTCAGGTGGAAATCTGCCTTGGACTGGGCCTGTTGTGAAGCATTTTTGGAAAACCATACTTATCTCATGCCTTCAAAGCCTCCATATTTTTAGAGAATGGAAAAAGATGGCTTCCCCACCCTATTACATCTAAACCAGTGTAAGCAAGCTGTGGCATCACAAAAAGAAGTAACAGGTACAGAGAGCACTTAACAACTTCTGACCCTGGGAAGTAAAAGTATAGTTTGAGCAAATGCCAAAGTCATGAGATTTAATATTTGCTTCCTATACAGCTCATTCTGGGAAACATAAGAAGCTGTTGGGAGAAATAGTATCACCTTTCCCCCACTTCACTGCATGCACAGTGAAGGGAAGAATGAAAAATCTGAAGAAGGGGAAAAGGCCCACAAAAGACTAGTTCAGATGTCATACTGACTAGCATGCTGTATTAGCTATATATTTAAATTTCATATTTTATTACTGTTTTATTGCATTTTATTGTACATTAATTGTTGTTTGCTATCTTGAGCATCCTTTAGTGAAAATACAAGATACAAATTAAATCCAATGATATAAAAACATTCCAGTTTAAGACCAAGCTAAGGCTAGCTAGTTTTGATCCTTTTTTGCTCAAACTTAAGTGCATGGGACCTAATATGGATCAAGACAACAGAGTGGAGGGGTTTTAGGGAGCTTTAACCCTTTACCCTAAACCTGTAATTTACCTTATTACTGGATGCCTTTTTGGCAATGTAAATTAGAGGCATGAAGAGCTCCAAACCAGAGTGAGACCAGGGTGGAGGGCAGGGAAGTACTGGCATCATTCTAGTTTCAGAATGAAATTGAGCATGCACGACATAACTTCGCCAGCAGTTGCTGCCATAGGTTTTAATTGGGCAGGAAAACCTTAGCAATTTTTGCTCAGAACTTCACCAAACAAATGAAAGGTATTGCCTCCCTGACAAGCCTGGATAAAGTACATCAGTACTTTTCACCAAAATTTGGAAGAGATAGATGGCAGGTGCCATGTAGCAGCTTGGAGTAAAGTAAAAAAGGGTAAATGTGTCAATTTTCCACACTATTTAACTTGCTCTATCTGTGGTACTTTTTATCAGATCAGTTTGAAAGTTTGAACAATTACAGACCACATTTGGTAGATCATAGATACCAAGGTTCAAGTTACTAGCTGGGGCTTATAACGGTGGATATTTTTTCTTTGCAACTTTCCTCAACTAAAGGAGCACTATTATGTCACTTTAATAAATAAATAAATGTTAGATCAGGAGCATGCTACCTCTTCTTTTTCATACAGATGCCCATGTTCTCTTTTTGGAGCTAATCAAAAATAACGTTAAAGCTAACCACAGTTTGCTTTAACCAAAGTTTACAAATTGGCTTCAAACACTAAGTTGCAATCTAGTTATCTTATAAGAAAGGAAACCAGTAAAGTCAAACTAAAAGTTCAAAAGCCAATGGAATACCAAACAGGGAAGCTGCATTTTAAGGAAAGAGCCGATAATAGGTAGCCAAATGACAGTGGACATTTTTAGGGAGTGCTTACAACTAGTTTATATGTATTTTCATGAGTGGGTAGCCCCAAATCTGATGGGACAAAATATCAGATGATATGAAGATGTAATATGTAACTGGGTTTACTGGGCTAGCACAGATGTAATGCTCCCAATACATTTTCCTTTGTTAAGGGAAATGTACATGAATGTGGATTCAGTATGAGTCCTGATACTTGACCACAGAATTTGGCGTCACTTCACTCCAGCTCCTCTTCAGCACTAATTTCCCCTGCTCTTCACTGACCATGCTAATTAAGGGAGGATTCTCTATGATTGTAGTCAGAACTATATGAGACACAATGCATGCTCATACTGAATCCAGCATGCATGAACCTCTAACTTTTGCTTGTGTGCACAAGTAAGATTGTCACATGTAATGATCAAAACATGCCACTTCCTACATCCACGTGCATTCTCTATAGTAATGTTATTATGTATGAATTGTTCCTTACTTTATATACAATCTTCATGAAATCATCTTTGAGCGAATGGAAAACATCAAGGAAAAGTTAATGCCAATATTAAAGTCTTCTTTATTAAAAGACTTGATTATACTGAACAGTGTTACAAAGGATCAACCACTATGCTGTCTGCACTACTATATAAGTGTAGACTATTGTTCAATTTAATGCTCATTTAGGACTTTGTGGATAAAATACCAATGAAAAGATTTTTGTACTACATTATTAGTTTAGATTTTTGATGTTGAATTAAGGGAAATGTTTATTTTATTGCAAGAAAATTAGGAAAAATACTGTGAATTTACAGCATTTATCAATTCTCTGTAATATAAATTGGGGATATAATTCTCATATAAAAAACATTAAAATAGAGGAAGTGAACCTGGTTTGTGTTATGCTAATTCTTATACATCACATATATTTTCAACCTGATTCTATTCATGGTCACTTAAAAAATAAGCCCACGTGAGTTTAATCAGACTTTCTATCACACACACAAAAAAGTTTTGGACTGTCATTGTTATAACTCACCTGAACTTCAACACTCTGGGCAAATATTGTTTAAAAATCTCTTTTAATTTATTCCCATAAACATGGCATATATCAAATGAAGGTTCTAGGGAGAGATACTAAAATGCTCAAGGCCATACACAGTCTATGTCTGTACAAGGATTTCAACAAATCCAAATCAAATACTGTATCTACTGAATATAATATATACCTCCACAAGAAAAATCCTGTAGTACATGGGCAACATCTCCCAAGAGAAGAATGAATGGAATGATGCCTCAAATAATAAACACCTCCACTCTCCACACTTTATAAACAGGTTGAAGGATTTCACTTCACACATCCATTCAAACACGCCTTAAAATAATAATAATAATAATAATAATAAATGCAGGTCATCGGGCCACAATCCTGAACTAGAGACTAACCCCCGCTAAACACATTGGTTCTTACGTTCAAGTAAACATGCATAGGATTACGTTGCAAACGGCTTGTTTAGGAGACAGAAGTGCGCCTTACACGGCAAATAACTAAGTATAAGCGAAATAGAGATCGCATGTAGCATTGTGGGAAGAAAGAACAAACTTCTAAGCAACTTTCAGAATAAGACAGACAGACTATCAAAATAAGTGGAGAGCCAAGGCCTGGCTAAGAATGTCAGCTCTACCGAGTTCGAGTAGAGCACAAAGGCAGGAGCGAGGCCTCACACCTCCTGCCCGACGGTGGGAACCCCAGGCCGATGGACAGGTTGAGTGGGGACCGAAGCGGCTCCGGCCTGCCTGAGGCAAGCCAAAAAGCACCTGAACAAGGGAGAAGATGCAGAAGGCCCTTGGGCCAGAGGCCGACAAAGAGAGGCTACCTGAGAGGGCCAGCAGCGGCCTCTTACCTGAAGTCCTTGTCACTCGAAGTCATTTTCTCCAGCAGGTTGGAGATATGGTACGAGGCACTCGCCATATTGATGGTCCCGCTGAGGGCCGCGTCTCGCCGGCTCCACGTCGCCCAGTGCTGTGTGCGGGGAGGGGGGAGAGGGAAGGGAGGGGAATGTCTGGCAAGCGAGCGCGGCGGCGCCTATTTGGCGGCGACGGTTCCGCGCGAAGCTTTCCCCGAGGCGGGGGTGGAACACGGTGAGGGGAGGATTAGCGCGCGCGCCGTGTGGAGGTCAGTTTCATCGCCAGCGACTGACACTCGCGCGGGAAGAGGAGGCGATATGAGGGCGAACGACCTCTCTCTCAAACGACTGGAGGACCAAATATCCCACCTTCTGATGCCTCGCGCTCGGCCCTAAGGTCAAAGTTCAAGAAGGCCCTCGCGCGAAGACCGAGCCAACGTCGTTACTTCGCGGCCTCCGATTGGCCTCCCGCGATGCCGTGGGCGGACTGGCCCGCATGACGTCGAGACGCACGCGGCGTAGAGCGTGCGCGAGCGGGACGGTTGGTAAACTGGAGAGAAGGAAGCTTCGTTTGAAGGGGAAGATCTCTGTTTTCCCAGCGTGCATCTCGTTCAGCGTTTTTGCTGTAAAGTGGGGCTTAGAAGGGGACGAGAGAGGCGTTTTGCCCATTGCATCATGGGCAAAACGCCCATGCGATATATATCTATAGATAGATATAGATAGATATATAGGTGTGGGCTCCGGAAGGGTCATAGTGATGGTACCACCACCACCACTAGTTCCCCTCCCCGCGCACAGTATGAAATAATAAAACTGATTCGTGCCTCGCAGTTATCTGGTAGGTCTGTACCAGCAGAAGGGGAAGTGGGTTGAATTTGAGTGGAGGAAATTCACAACCTTTGAGGAGGGGGGTGGAATTGATTTAAGAAAAAAAGTTTTGATCAAAAATAAAATGGCCTGTATTGCAGTGTCTTTATGCTGCGTATGCTGCGTGCAGTTCTGGTTGCTGCATCTCAGGAACAAAATTGTAGAGCTAGAAAAGGGGGGGAGGGGCATTCAAAATTATCAGGTGGCTCGTCAGCTCCCCTGTGAGGAAAAGTTACAAAGTTTAGGGGGGGGGGGGTTAGCTTAAAAGAAAACATGAGTAAGCAAGGGTTATAAATAAAGGTTTGTGAAATTATGCATTTTGTGGAGAAAGTGAATAAAGTTGTTTCTGATACATAATTGATATGAATCATCCAGAATTAAGTGTTCTTAGATCACTTTGGGCAAAATCCCAGAGAGCTTCGGCTATGGGGCGGTATACAAATGTAATAAATAAATAATTTTTAAAAAACCCAGTATCACACTAGTGGCCTTCCATTCAGGTAATGGGACTTTCCACTCTTTCCTCCCACACATCTCCAAAAGATGCTTTAGAGGGGAGGGGGAATTGCACCCTCCCTGTTCCATTGACAAGCCATCAGCACTGGGAGGAGAGGTTAATTGGGTAGAACCCATTAATTTCAGTGGAAGAGTTGGATGCTGCAATTTTAGCACATATACTAGGGAGTAATCTAATCTCCATTGAACAGAGTGCCTTCTAAGTAGACATGCATAGGAGTATACTACATATCTACAAGTGAACACAATAGGACCTAAACATTTTTAACTCTAGTTCAATTGTGCCTGTTATGTGAAATAACCTTTAATTCTCTGCCCTAAATTTATCTCAGTGTCTGAAAATTAACTTACATTAATTCTTACTCCTATCAAAATACATTTTTCTGTAGGCCTTAAAGGCTTTTATCTACTTTAATGAACTCCTAGCACAATTAATTAATGTAAAGATGTTAGAGTTGCACTGTTACAAGCAGTATATTGATGTCTTACTCTGGAGTTTCCTAAGGCACTCTTCTAATAACCTCAGATAAGAAATATGTGCATTTGTCCTGGTACAGAGAAGGATTGGGTAGAAGAAAGCAAAAATTGGAATAGATCCCAGTACGATGGGCTGCAACAAAGGCATGCCAGCGTAACCTGCTCACCACACAGGAGAAGGGGGAAATGCTAATAAAGCTGGTGAAAACATTAATTTACACAGCAATGTAAAAATAAACCAATCGAGTTGCTATGGACAATGATGCTACAGAAAGAGGGGAAGGAACCGTGCACATAAATACAATATCTAACACCACAACTCAGGAGAAAATTGCAACACCTTTTAAGTGCCCTTAGTAGTGATGATTCCTTTCTGTTATTGCACAGCTTTATTGTCTAGCTGTAGATATTTCTCCTTCCTATGTAAATAAACTTGCAGCCTCATTCTACACATTTGTTTTGAAGTACATCCTACTAAATACAGCAGGATTTGCTCCCTCAGTACATATGGTTACAGCCCGCATTCTATTATCCCCCACAGTTACTGTGTAAAACTGCTGGTGAAATATCTGATAAATGAACTCTATCCTTGCCTCTACTGATTTCTGTTGCTGAATGCGGCCACATGATAATCTGTTCAGAGCAGGTATCAACTTGTGTGCTTAGCAAGGAATGTAAGTGAACAGCTATTTTATTTTTCTGCTCTGCTGTATTTAGCTGTTGCTGTTCCACCACTTTGGGCCACAGTTTTGCTTGGAAGTGTGGAATTGTTTTATGATATGAAGTGCAGTTATTTGATCTTCCCTAAAGATGTTAAGTCCCAGTACCTCCAAATTTTGCAGCTTCTGTTAGCGTAGAGCTCATTGGTCAAGTTTGTAGTCTGGGGGTATTCCTGGTTCCACCTCTGTCACTGGCGTCCCAATCGGCCATTGTGTGCCTTCTACCACTTTCAGCTGGTATACCAGCTACATCCTCTCTTTGACAGGGATAGTTTGGTCATAGATGCTAGTATCCTCAAAACTGGATAGAACAGTGAAAAAAACCTCAAAATCCTTAATATGTTAGACATAGATAAAGCTTGGACAGTGGGTCAATTTCAGTCTCATCAAGTTTGTCAGATTTTGAGATCAAGTTCATTCCATCCTGATTCTGCATTAGCTTTCAATTAAAAAAAGTACTGAAATTCAACAGTCCTCCAAATAGTACATGTTGTGATTAATATAGAACCTTGGGTGAAGTATCTTGAGTCCTGATAGGAATAGAAGTTTCCAGCTAGGAGTTTGTGCCTTTTACTCCTAATTGCTTTCTGAATGGCAGACAGAATGTTGGAATCTGAGGCATGGTGAATGGTTTCTCTTCTTTGTAATATGCTGGAACTGACTAGCTGAAATCACACCAGCTGAGCTAGATTATAGGGTGACAAAGACAACAATTTTATCAAACTAACAAACAAAAACCCTTATTTGGTATTTTAAAGTAATTGTTAGAGATGGAGATGGCAGTTTAGTCTATAGAGTTTGATGGTACAGAATAGATTAATCTGGAAGATTTATTACTTTATTTATTTCATTTCTGTGCTACCCAATTCCCAATTACAAAATTTTAAACCCTAAAATCCATGATAAGTGCAAGCTTGGTGCAAGGTCATTTTAAGGCTTTACTCCAGAAGTGAGAGTGTTCTAAGCATTGTGTGATTGTGGATTAATTTACAGTTGGATAAAAACATTTTTATTACACTCTGTGAACTTTTTTAAATTAATATTTTTATTATTTTCAACATATAATACAACACAATCATACAAAAAAATATACTAACATAATCTTAACAACCCCCTAGTGCTCCCCCAACCCATTGAGACCTTCTCTTATTCTATTATGTTATACATTCTTCCAAAATTGTAAAGAATCTTTTAAAGGTGTACACCCTTTCCCCATTATTAAAACAAACTCTAACAATGGCCCCCATATATTTTCAAAATCATTCTTCTTAGATAATCCCCTCTTTACTTTTATATTGCATGTTAATTTATCATTAATCGCGATATCCCACACCTCTCTATACCATTCTTCTATTCTATAATTTCCTTGTATTTTCCAATTCTTAGCTATCATTAATCTAGCGGGTGTCAGGAGGTTGTTAATCAAATCCTTCATATTTTGATTTCCATATGCTTTATCAAAAATTGAAAGTAAAGCCAAGTTTGGACTTGCTTCCACACTATTTCCCGTTATTTCACTTATTTCTTTAAAAATTCTTTTCCAAAATTTTTGTATGTACTCACATGTCCACCACATATGAAAATATGTTCCAACCTCCTGAGAACTCCTCCAACATAACATCGAAATTTTCTTGTCTATCTGATGTAATCTTACTGGTGTTAGGTACCACCTAAAGATTATTTTGTAATAATTCTCTTTTATCCTTATTGATAATAACTTTAGCATTCTTGATTCCCATATCCTCCCCCAGTTATAATCACTAATTTGTTTTGTTAAATCATCTTCCCATAATAATTTAAGAGGATCCTGTTGGTCTCCATCCTCTATCAATATTTTATATATTTCACTTATCATACCTGTTTTACTTTTACTTTCCCCCTCCTTTTCTCTTGATTCTATTAAGTTCTCAAATCTTGTATTATCTCTACAATCTTTATTTTTCTTTTTCCAGTTTTGCGTCCATTGTTCTAATTGTATACATTTGACCCATGAGATCTTTTGTCCTCACACTCTGTGAACTTGATGACATAACTAGTTGCATTTTACATCATATATTCAAAAGATATAAATGTAACATGTCTAAGGATGCAGTCCTATGCGTTGCATCCTCGTGAGACGGAAGCCTCTGATGTTGGAGGCTTCCTTGCATCCAGTGCCCTGCCAAGCTGCTGATGGCTGGGCGAAAGAAGCAACAGAAGTGATTTTTGCCTCTCCATCCACTGTGTTTTCTTTTTTCTATAGACAAGCCCATCTAGAGAGGATACAAATATTATTATTATTATTATTATTATTATTATTATTATTATTAACCCGCCTCTCCGAATCGAGGTGGGGAACAACAATAAATATAAAATACAAAGACCACAAAAAAGATGAGATATTAAAAACAAATAAAAACCAATACATCATTAAAAACATGTAGGACTGGGGCTGGAGAGACCATAGAATTCTTCATATCCTGGTGTTTCCTCTTCCCTCCCTGCCTACCAGATCACCCTTTACAGACCTCTCCAAGGTTGCCTTTACAACCTTGGAAACACCTGGTGTGGTTCTTTCCACAGCCCCTGCAAGGGGGCAGGCAGGAAAGGGATCAAGACCAGAGTCCTTCTGGGATCACAGCAGTGTCTACAGCCTTGGAGGGGAGAAGAATCTTATGGTCCCTGTGACACTCTCCCAGAATCATAGTATTTCTCTCTAAGACGCCTGGTTCTCCAATTATGCATCTTCTCGGAAGCACTTTATGGTAAATGACTATACGCAGGAGGTAATTGAGCACACAACTGGTGGCCTTACCGGTTGTTTGAAATGCGCTTTAGAAGTAGTTAATGCGGAGAATCGTTTGTTCACATAGTCAAAATGCGCTTTAATTGCCGGAGCACATTAAAACTCTCTATTTAACGCGCATTCGATAATGCGCATAATCGGATAGATAACGCGCCTCAACTCCTGATTTGCACTCCGCTCATGTAGAGGTAAAAAATTTAATGAGACCTGAAAGAGCTTTAAACCTCTCGTGTAGAGGCAGCCTAAATATGTTTATAAAATAACAGAACTATGGCTTATATCCAGAATCTGCCTCCCATGGATGGGAAGCTCCTTCCATTGATGGAAGGCTTCTAATTCAGTGCAACATTTCTGTTGATGGAACTGAGGAGAAGATGGTTTCTACTGATTCATTTCTTCCTTCACTTGCAGTTAGCTATTTCCTCCTCCAATAAATCTGATCCAGGGACCTGTGGAGCCATCCACAACAACATGGAAGGTAGCACCAGTGTGCTGCAGAAGGTGCAAGACCTGGCAAAAATAATGTCTCCCCCTTTCTACCAACAAAGGTATCCTGAGAGCAAAATCCAGCTCAGAAAGTGTTCATAATATGGTATATCTTTTATAGTCTTTTATAGTGACTTAAACAATGGCTGTATTGGCTGTCATGCTTCCCACCCCCTAACCATTCTCCCCTTCCTGCATAGTTTAGAGGAGGAGTTCAAAACCTTTCGCTTCCACTTGTAGTTAACTGTGGTTTGTGGTTTTGTCTGAACCAACAAACTATGGTTAATTTTAAAAAGGCAATTTCTTAAACCATAGTTTGAAGTTGGGTTGTTTTAAACTATCCTCAGTTAATGTCATCAGCAGTTCCTTGGTTCAGTGAAAATTACATGGTTCAGTGAAAACTACAAACAGTGAAAACTACAAGCAGGAGTGGGGGGCATACAAGTTTTAGAAGATGCTAAGCTTATTCACAAAGCACTGAATCATGGTTAGCACTATGTCTGAATGCAGGCAATAAACCTGTAATCATGTGTTAGATTATGGAAGCATAGAGCTACTTTAGCAGATCTTATATAAAGTTCACAATATATTATATGGAAAACCACTGATCGTCTGAACACCACCATTGACTTTACTGCATGAAGCTTCTATTAAAGTTTTTAACTTTATGCTTTATAAAACTAGAGATCATTATAAAATCTATCATACTGCTGCCCATACATACATTATAGGTGAATACTCCCAATTTATCCCAATAGAGTCATTTAAGATTTGCAACCCTGCCTTTTGCTTTAACTGAATTAACCTAAATCCTGAAGAATTAATAATTTTATTCTTAGAGTTTCTTTTATTAATGCCATATACTTTCTCATCCATTTCTTTTGCCTGACACCAGTACTTGGAAGTACAAACTAAATAATTATCTTCACCTATCCAAGCATTAAAATTTCCTGCTGCTAAAATATAAACATAGAGATATAGTTTCCAATTCCAAAACATACTCTTCTAGTTCATACTTCCTTTCTTGATTTTATTTGTTGGTGTATATATACATTTATCACTTGCAATTCTGAATAATTTATTTCAAACAAAACTGCTATTGCTATCAGCAAGTTGGGTGGAAAGTTCAATTTTGACAGTCAAGAGTGGATGCTATAAAAGATATCAAACCAGCTTTCTTATTGCCTAATATGGCCTCAACAGAGTGGCTCTGGAATCCATTTAATTCTACTTCCTTCTTAGTATAGCCCCTAAATTCTCCATGAAAGGCTTTATTCTCCCAACCTGCATATTCCTGGTCAATAATTTCAGGGACTGAAATAGCTCCATTTCTCTTTGGGAGTACCCATATCCTAACTTCTCCTTCCTCCTTCTGATTTTTGACATTAGACATAGAGCTCCATCACATCAGCAATTTATTGCACTCTCTCCATGCCTGGTATCTGTTTTTGCAGCACGGTACTCACCTGACATTGTCCTGCCCTACGCTCATCTCGCCTCTTCCCCTCCATTTTCCATCTTATTTTGGAGCAAGGGAAATTGGTTTTTCCCCCTCCATGCACAGTAAAACCGCTCCTCCCTCCCGTGTATTGCTGTCCTCGTGCGATATTGGACCATCCCATTTTTTGTTGGTGGCATGTATGTCGAAGGGCGGTCTTATTGACAAAAGAGGAGGGCAGGGCAGTTCTCCGCTCAGCAGCTCAACCGTGAAGGGGGAGGGAGAGAGGGCGCCTGAACACCCTGCAGAGAAGCCAAGTGAAGCCGCTGCTGC
The DNA here is from genome assembly GCA_029215795.1 of Anniella stebbinsi. Classification (NCBI taxonomy): domain Eukaryota; kingdom Metazoa; phylum Chordata; class Lepidosauria; order Squamata; family Anniellidae; genus Anniella; species Anniella stebbinsi. The sequence continues at coordinate 58,287,603 of JARDYH010000003.1, forward strand.
CACCCGTGCCCAGGACTCAATCCCATTCAAATCTATGGTTCTTACACCTGAATAAGCATGTCTAGGTTTCTTGACCAGAACATGCCAACATTGACCACAAGCTTCTCCAAAAACTAATTATAATACTTTCTCTTCACTTATATGGTTTAATATGATCTTAGGGGAAAGTATAGTGTGTTACGCAGCCTGGAACAGCAGATTGTATTTGCGCAGAAATTATATATATATATATATATATATATATATATATATGCAGGGGAAAGAAGAATGTAGGGGGAGGGATGGGAGATTTTGCCAGCATAGTAGTGATACAGGTGAAAAGATACATGAGCTAGAATTGCTCAACAACGCACAGATGTGAAAGTGCCCAGTGTTCGACTCGCTAAGGAAACAGAAGGGGAAACTGCGGATGCAAACTGGGGGGGGGGGGGGGAAGGGAAGTAGGTGTGATGGAGCCCATAGATTTCTCAAATTCTGCTGGTTCTTTGCTCAACACTGGATTTATAGTAGGTAAAGTAAGATTATACTCTCTCATCGAGGGGACTTTCCTTTCCAAATTATTATACACACTCAAGTTCTCATTTTGTTGTTCATTTCCCATCCCTACTCCCCTTTTATAGACTTTTATTACTACTTTGTCTTCCATTATTATTATTATTATTATTATTATTATTACATCCACATTGTGGTATTCTTTGGTTTAAGATCGCATTGTCTCCGAGAATACAAAACTTCTATCAAGTTCTTTAATGTCTTCATTATTTCACTTTGAGATTGGGAAGGTAAAGACTCTTCTCTCCTTAGGGATGATATCATCTGTCTCATACACAGCCTCTAGCTGAACCTCTTGCAATACTTTATGCTCTCTATCCTCTACTGTATCTGCATTCTCCATATCTGGACAGTTATGAGGTACAGAAATTGGTTCCAAATTATTCAAAATTATAATATCTCTCTCATTACTGTCTTCATTATTGGGGCACAATAATGATCTACTCTTGTGATCTAGGGCAGTGATCTAAGCTTGAATTTTCCTTTTTGATATTTTCTGTATTGATACAGGAGAGGCCATATTCTCAAAAATATATAAAGACAACCCTATATTTAAAAAGACAGCCCCCCTACAATACATTTTCCTGCCCAATTGCCATTCTTGAAAGGATACTAGTCCAATGACATACTTCAAACTTACTTCAAACTTCAATTTATAGTTGAAAAATAAATATTTAGTATGTACAATGTAAGTAATGGAAATCCCCTGAAAATATTATGTATTAAATGGAGCTGAGATAACATGCCCTTGGGCTTTGGATAATTAGAGAGGGCCAATTTATGATTTCAGCAGCATGGCTCTACGCCTCTGGGAAGTGGGGAACTGGGCTGCCCAAACCTGAGGGTTCTTATACAGTCCAGAGGAAGGCAGTGACATCACAACTTTGATGAACCTGATACTGCTCATAGGCACTGGAAATGGTGCTACTTGCTATGGAAGAAAGACTGAGCTGGCCTTTCATCCCGTTTAACATTAGCTTAACATCTGTTCTAAGGAAATTGGTTGAAAGCATCTTTAAAGATAAAATTAGTAAGCATTTAGAAGGACAAGCACGACTGAAAAAGAATCAACACGGATTCCGCGAATGTAAGTCATGTCTCACTAATCTTTGAGGGGATCAATAAACATGTAGACAGGGGTGATCTGGTAGACATTGTTTACTTCGACTTCCAAAAGGCTTTTGACAAAGTCCCTCACCAAAGACTCCTGAACAAACTTAGCAGTGATTGACCTTTTATGGATCAGTAACTGGTTAAAAACAGAATGCTGAGAGTAGGAATAAATGGTAAATTCTCCCAATGGAGGAAATAAATAGTGGGGTCCCACATGGATCTGTATTAGGACCAATGCTTTTCAACCTGTTCATACATTATCGGGAGTGAGCAGTGAAGTGGCCAAATTTGCCGAAGACACCAAATTATTTAGGGTGATTAAAACACAAAGGATTGTGAAGAGCTCCAAAAACAATCTCTCCAAACTTGGAGAATGGCCATCTAAATGGCAAATGCAATTCAATGTAAACAAGTGTAAAGTGGGCAAAAAAGTCCCAACTTCAAGTATAACCTGATAAGATCTGAGTTAGCAGTGACCAACCAAGAAAGAATTATTGGGGTTGTGGTGGACATCTCAATGAAAGTGTCAACCCAGTGTGTGGCTGCTAGTAAAAAGGCAAACTCCATGTTAGCCATAATTAGAAAAGGTCTTGAGAATAAAACTGCCAATATCATAACTCCCTTTATATTAATCTATGGAGTGACCACACTTGGAATACTGTGTATAGTTTTGGTCACCATACTTTAAAAAAGATGTTGTAGAGCTAGAAAAAGGCAACTAAAATGATCAAGGGGCTGGAGCGTTTCCCCTATGAGGGAAACAGCTGATATTGTTTAGCTTGGAGAGTAAAGAGAGATATGATACAAATGTACACAATTATGCATGGTTTGGAGCAAATGGATAGGGAGACATTTTCCCCCTGTCTCAAAATACTTAACCTAGGATCCTCCCAGGAAGCTGATTACTGGGAGATTCAATATAGATAAAAGGAAGGACATCTTCACACAGTACATAGTTAAACTATCAATATGTAGTAATGGCCACCAGTTTGGATGGTTTTAGAAGTAGGTTAGATAAATTCCTGGAGGAGAAGGCTATCAACGGCTACTAGTTCTGATAGCTATGTACTACCTCCAGTAGCAGAAGCAATAAGCTTATGTATACCAGTTGCTAGGTAGGAGGTTACTATTGTGCTCATGTTATGCTTGTGGGTTGGCCACGGTGTGAACAGAGTGCTGGACTAGACAGACCCTTGGTCTAATCCTGCATGGCTCTTTTTATGTTCTTTTAACGTTCTGCTTACTATCTCTTATTCTTTTATCAAAATATGACCTTATATGTTAATGACTGTCTTGAAGACAGGTGTCAAGACTGAAGTTTAAGAATAGGAACACATTGTGGGTAGATGACCAGGTATCTCACCGGACATCACTCTGGCTATCCAGCACATTTATGTTTTGCTCAGTTTTTACCTCCACATTTGCTTTTGGGGAATGCATGTTAGAAACTGATTTGCCTGGTCTAGTCTTACGTGATTGCTCTCAACCCCATTCCTGTGCCTTTCTCTCACCTTCTCCTTTGCTGAAGCTGGGGATGAAGATGCCTGGCTTTTTGGCTGTGTCTCAAAATGGAATCACTTCTGTTCACTCAAAAGAAAGGTATTTTGTAACACTAGGATGGCAGTGGTGGCTCTCCCGGACATGACATGCCCCTTTCCAGGGTTATGCCCAATCCTCAATTACATGAAAGTCCATTGTGTTTATTATTTTTTTGTTCCTGATTTCTAGCTCCAGATTTGTCTTTGGGTATATTCCTGGCATCATTACCTACCTATGATGTTATACTTTGGCATCAGTTTAGATTCTGACCTGGATCTGAAAGTGATTGATTTTTGACATCGGTTCCAATTCCAGTGCAGAAATCCCTAACCAGTTCTCTATCTCAGTACTGTAAGCCTAAAGTAATTAATTTAACTAAATTTTAAGTCATTTATTAATCACCCGTTCTACTGCTCTTTCCTAAAATTAGGATTCCAAGTTGGAAGCAAAAGCAAAAGCAGCTTCATCATCTAATATTACTCCATTAATTTCAGCAGATGGATTTGGCCCATTTGGGGCTGAGTCCAGCATTTTTCATACAAGCAAAGAAAAGTTTTCATAGTTAAATTCATGCTGGTATAAATGGCTGAAATTAACTAGCACAGTCCATCCATCATGTTGGTTCAGTTCTCCAGTGTATCCAGGTTGTGCTTACACAGCACAAGCTGAATAAAAGTGTATAGCCTTATGGAGATCCCCCCCTGCCCCCGGTTAAGTGGAAGCAAGAGCCATTTTAGTTGTAAGAATTTGTATGAACCCTTTTCATTAAGCTAGTGTTACTTTTCAAGGTTTTACATTTGGCTTGTCTGTATTAAGGAGAAATGTATGTCTAGCTCATCAGAGGGCCAACATGTAAGACATCTTCTGGTATGGCTGAGGTATAATGATTATGTATTTACCATTTGGCGAAGGAATGGGGAGGACTTACAATGATTCATAACATGTATAAATTCTAATCCTGATGCCGAGGAGGGAGCATGGGGTTTCTAGGTGACCATCAGGGGACTGGATCTGCACTGCCCTCTTCCTGGTAGAAGGCAACCAATTGTAGGTCACCTGCCACCAGGCACCACCAGGCCACGCCTCTGCTGCAACTCTGGAGCAAGGCTTTGGGGCTGTCTTGATGCTGCCTTGCGCTTCCTCACTTTGCTCCTGAGAAAAAAGCCAGGGTAAGTGCCTGACGTTTTTTCTCCGCAGCTTTGGCAGAAAGCCCCAGGGTGGGTGCGCGATTGCAGTGGCGGCATATAATTGACACCACGCCACTGCTCACCCACCCTGAGGCTTTCCAAGCATTGGACAGGGGGGCAAAAGCAGCCCCTACCCAGTGCAGCAGCCTGCATAAGTCTATTCATTCAGGAGCGTGGTTGGGAGCTGCTGCACCCCTATATTAAGGGGAATAAATAACATGTTGAGCAGGACGGAATGTCTGTGTCCTGCTTGCCATGAACATGATGCTGTTCTGGCTACTGCAATGTAGGCAATTCTACCCACTCCATAAGAACATAAGAAATGCCATGCTGGAACAGACCAAGGATCCATCTAGTCCAGCACTTTGTTCACACAGTGGCCAACAGCTGTCGACCAGGAACCAACAAAGCAGGACATGGTGCAACAGCACCCTCCCACCCATGTTCCCCAGCAACTGGTGCACACAGGCTTTCTGCCTCAAATACTACACATAACCATCAGGACTAGTAGCCATTGATAGCCTTGTCCGCCAGGAATTTATCCAGTCCCTTTTAAAGCCATCCAAATTGGTGGCTATCACTATATCTTATGGTAGTAAATTCCATAATTTAACTATGTGCTGTGTGAAGAAGTACTTCTGTTTATTTATCCTGAATCTCCCACCAGTCAGCTTCATGGGATAACCCCATTGGGTTCTAGTATTTTGAGAGAGGGAGAAAAATGTCTCCCTGTTCACATTCTCCCCACCATGCATAATTTTGTACACCTCTATCCTGTCTCCCCTTAGCCACTTTTTTTCCAGGCTAAACAACCCCAGCTGTTGTAACCATCCCTCACAGGGGAGATGCTCCAATCCCTTAATCATTTTAGTTGCCCTTTTCTGCACTTTCTCCAGCTCTATAACATCTTTTTTTAAAAAAATGTGACCAGAACTGTACACAGTATTTCACGTGTGGCTGCACTATAGGTTTGTATAGAGGCAGTACGATACTGGCAGTTTTATTCTCAATTCCTTTTCTTGTGATGCCTAAGGCCTCCTCCACACGAGACGTTTAATGAGCCTTGAAGGCTCATTAAAAAATTTACCTCCACAAGCACGGAGCGCAAAACGGGCGTACAGGCGCGTTATCTCCCCGATAATGCGCATTTTCGAACACGCGTTAAATAGCGACTTTTATTTTGCTCCGGCCGTTAAAGCGCATTTTCGCAGTGTGAACAAGCGATTACGCGCATTAACTGCTTGTAAAGCGCTTTTTGGACATGAATTAATGCGCTTCGCCGCCTCTCGCCGCCTCCGGTGCAGAGGGATTAGGAGTAAAAGCGCCTCCGCGATAATGCGCATAATCGCGGAACCGGGCGCAAAAGCGCATCCTTGTGGAGGGGGCCTAACACGGAGTTTGCCTTCTTTACAGCTGCTGCACACTGGGTTGACATTTTCATGGAGCTGTCCACCACAACCCCAAGATCTCTTTCTTGTTCAGACACCACCAGCTCAGATCCCATCAGGTTATACTTGAAGTTGGGTTTTTTTGCCCCAACGTGCATCATCTTACATTTGCTTACTTTGAACCACAGCTGCTATTTGGATGCCCACTTTCTTAGCTTGGAGAGATCCCTTTGGAGCTTTTCACAATCCCTTTTTGTTTTAACAACCTTAAATAACATGGTGTCATTGGCAAACCTGGCCACTTCACTGCTCACTCCTAATTCCACATCATTTATGAAAAAATTGAAAAGAATTGGTCCCAGAATTAAACATAACAGAGCCTGGATTATTGCTATTTTAAAAAAGAAAGCAATATATGTAAACCATGTTCAGGAAAATTGGGGCTAGGCATATTAGGAATATTTGGAACACATATCATTCTCGGTATGTTAGGAAGTCTCATTGAAATAAATGTGACTTAAGTCCAAGCAAGGCTGCAATCTTATTCCTAAGTAAGTGTGTATAAATCCCATGGAACTCAGTGGGGCTTGCTTTTGAGTAAACATGTACAGGATAGTGCTCTAACAGTATTTAGTGTTATGATTTACTGTTATGATTCTTTATAACATGGGAATATGATGATTCAGGAAATAATAAGAAAAGTTATCTTTCTGTATTCTGACTCATCATTACAATTAGGTAAGGTTAAACAATTAATTGGCAGATTTGCCAGTTACTCTCAGATGTTTATTTATTTTTATTTTATTTAAAAGATTTCTATGCTGCATTTCAAGACAAAAAAATCTTCTCAGAGCAGCTCATTGTGTTTTTAAAATGCAACAAATCCCTACAAATTTTAAACTTAACACAGCAGCATAAAACATACTCCAGTTCAGACTGGTAATCCAATAAAACCATTTAAAACTATTTTACAGTTTAAAACAGAGCGTAATAGCAGTTTGAATGCCAGTCCATCATCACTTCAACCAAAAGCAAATGAGCATTTTTAAAAGTCTTTATTGCTGGCTTTAAGGCAAATAGAGAAGGAGCCAACCACACCTCCATGGGGGCAGGGAGGTTGGGGAAGTCTCAGAAAGGCAAGGCTAGTTAAATACTCCACCAAATGTCACCATAAATCTCTGTTGCTCCTTCTAGTCAAGCCGTCAGCTTTGACTGCCTGTCCCTGCGTGGATGTTTCATTGAAGCAACATGCCAGGCTTCAGTTTCAAGACACAGATTTTCTTTGCAATTGTATGCTTAGAACCCTACTTCTCAAGCAGCATTTTTAAGAAGCGATACAATTGTTTAGTTAGCCATTATTTGCGAGGGTGTTTTTGAGAGGCCACCTACTCATCCAGTCCTCCTCAATTGCCAGCTCCTCAGCCCTCACACATACTGCAGATTCCCCACCCCTCAACCCAGCCAGACTGAATGCCGCAGGGCTATAGTGATTTCTGCTTCTGGCTTTGTAAAGCCAGGAAACGCAGTTGGAATAATCCTAGGCTTAATGCTAGGTTGCTAGTTTGTTGTACTAGCTTTTTCTGTACTTGTCAACTGCTTCATTTGTTCAGTGGTAGCAGTATGCTGAAGCTGTGAGTATGAATATGAGAAAGGTGATGGGGAAAGAGTGTTAAATGTTAGGAAAGGTGAGACTATGGTCATCCAATGAAGGATTTGCAGTCAGAAAAGATATTTGAGGGAAAGGGAGACTGTATCACACAAAGTATAGCAAAATCTTTAAAGTACAGCAAAAGCTACAAAAGTAGGAGTGAAGGTAATTTCAAATACATCGAATGTCTCAGTGATTTTAACATTAAGATGTTATGTAGAACAGGTTTGCCTTAATTGTGTGCTGTGAAATCAGAAATGTGACCAAGGCCATCTTTGGGTGGACATGTCCCTTTGGGAGCCGGCCATGTTGGTGGGCATGCCCCCTTGGGGCGGCCATGTTGTCCTCCTTTTTGGTTTCCAAAATATGGTCACCCTACACAACAACTATGGGGTAAATAATGTATCATTACCTGTTCCATGCAAACCAGGTCAGTCAGTGTTTCAAATGTCTTTGGAAATGGCGGTCATGAAGAAAATAATATTTATATAGCACCTACAATTTGTTGCAAAAAACAAACAAACCCTCATCTGGTCTATAGCCTATAAGACAATAAGGAAAGAGCAATTGGAACAAAAAATGTGTTGGGAGCGGATGGGATTAATCAATTCCATCAATAAAGAAGCTTCTGCAAAATGATGGGTTTTAAAATTTTGCTTAAATAAAGGGAGAGAAGGAATTGCAGTAACTTGAAGCTCTGTTGCGCAACAAGTCACCATATCTTAGCCTAATTTAATAAACGTGTTTCTTCAGACTTGAATGCATGGGATACAAATGCGAAAAATGTGACTGCTTGCTATAATTTACAATTTCTATGGCATGGCAACAATTGAAACCAATAACCAGCTTTAATTATTACTGATAGTAGTAAAACAGACAAGATCAGACTAATGAATCAGTTAGAGGAGAAAATGAAGAGACAGGAGCAAATACGGCTATCCTAATTTCTTCTTTGTTAAAGGATGCAAATATGTATAGTGCTTGTGATGGTAATGGCTAAGGTTGTCTGTCACATGATGACAAAGACAAGTTTTTTAAATAGTTTTTTAAATCTGTCATTTTTACATCTCCTTATAAATATGTTTACTTGGAAGTAAGCCCCATTTATTCAGTGGCACTTTCATGTATGTCATCATAATCGGGATGTGGGAGTTAAAAAGGACTTCTCAGTCAGATTTAGCATCTTAATGTCATAGATCCAACCAAAATAACATCATATGAAAGTATATGTTGAGATAATTAAAAATGAGTGAAGATTACAAGAAGTATGTACTACTACTAATAAAAATAATAATATAATATTTATTTCTTACCTGCTTCTCCCTCTGGATCAAGGAGGGGAATACAAAAATACTATAAAATGCATAAAACTGATTAAAAACATATAAAACCGATACAATATTAAAATAACAATCAGACATCTTAAAATTTATCTGGGTAGGCCTGGCAGAAGATATCAGTCTTTATGGCTTTCTTAAACTTGGAAAGACTATTAAGTTGACAAATCTCTCCCGGCAGACCAGTCCACAATCTGGGAGCGGCAGAAGAAAAAGTCCTCTGGGTAACAGTTATCAGCCTAGTTTTGGCTGACTGGAGTAAATTCTTCCCAGACGACCTGAGTGTGTGGGGCGGATTCTATGGAAGAAGGTGATCCCGCAGGTAACCTGACCCAAACCATGTACCAACATTTTATACTTCGCCCGGAAACTAACTGGCAGCTAGTGAAGTGATTTTAAAGTTGGTGTAATATGGTCACCCCTAGGTGTACCGGTGACCAACCTTGCTGCCATATTTTGAACTAATTGAAGTTTCCGGACTAGATACAAAGGTAGCCTTATGTACAGCGCCTTACAAAAGTCGAGCCTCGAAGTTACCAGCACATGCACTACCATTTTAGGTCTTCTAACTCTAGGAAGGGGTGCAGTACTGTACTGACAGTACCCCTAACAAATCAGTTCAACACATTCTCATCTTTTGTACTCTCGGCCTTTTGAAATACAGCTTTAAATGTGACAAGCCATAGTTAGAACACAGCCACTTTATTAAGAACCAGAAATGATTTTTCTGTTAGCAGCAGTAGCTAATGATATTTTGGGAGAAAGAAGTATAAGAATGCTGAAATAATTTTCTTCACTGATCCTTTCAGGTTACATATTGTATTGTTAATTTGTAAAGTTGACAGAATTAACGTTCTGGAACATGGGGTAGAAAGGTGTATAAATTTTGGCCCGTTCTTAATGTATATGAATACAATATACTAAGACTGTCAAGAATTAGAAGCCTATTTGTAAAATATATGTGTGCAAAAAAACAAGTGCCGAACATGCTATTTAAATAGCATGAAGATGTAGCCGGGAATTTTATTTCCTACTTTTATAATTATATTGAGGAAAGGAAGTCTGCTGTGAAAACCTGATAGCTATGTAATTCTATACAATATAACAATTAAACTAATATTGATTGAACATACATAATTAACTCTGCTTCAGTAGCTCCACTAGTGTTAATGGTGCTAGGCATCTTGAAAACATAGCAGCTTGATTCTTTTCTGACTCATTCAGCTGCTAGACTGCCCTATTTGGTGTATACATACATAAATACATGCATGTATGTGTGCTCCTCATTTCTCAGTGATGGTTTCTTGGGTGGTTTTTAAATGCTCATAACTGGAAAGCCTTCTTTCCTCTTGAGATAGATCCACAGCAACAAATAATAAGTACTGATAACACCATTAAGAGCTAGTAAGGTAGACTGTGTTCGTGTTCATCTCTTTTTATTTTATTTTGCATTTGCAATATAGAAAATGACTACAATTTCTGTAATTAGAAGCAAATAGAAAGAACTCTTAACAGTAATGAAAATGAGAAAACCAGAAATGGCATTTCAGCTAGTGAGCATCTCAAATTAGAATGAAGGTTAAAAAAAAAACTGCTCTAAAGATAATGCTGTCGGTTATGTGCCATTTGTTTCCTGTTTTTGTTCCAACCATTGTCTCCAGCATAAAAGTGTACGCTCGTAGCCTAGGAACATGGGAAGCTGCCTTATACTAAGTCAGACCTTTGGTCCATCTAGCCCAGTATTGTTGACACTGACTGGCAGCAGCTCCCCAGGGTTTCAGGCAGGAGTTTTTTCTTCCCTACCTGGAGGCGCCAGGGATCAAACTTGGGACAGCCTGTATGCAAAGCAGATGCTGTACCGCTGAATCACAGCCCCTCCTAACCTACTCTCAACCCCTTAAAATTTGTTTATACTTTGCTTCGTTACTGCCACCACAGCAGCAAATTTGGCAACCCCATAGGTCATGAGTTTATTTAAGACCCATGGTCTGCATGTTGCCTACCCCTGCCTTAGAGTGCAATAGCTAAATTAGCAATTTATTTTAGGGTGCAATCCTGCCCAAGTTTAGAAAGAAAAAAGTTCTAAGTGGGCTGGAGCATGCTGGGAGTTGTAGGACTTTATTTCAGACATGCACTCTCAGCCTTTCAGTTCAGCTTGGCAGAAGGTCCCTTGGTGAACTCTAACCCAAGAACCTGAAAACCTACCCCAACTTCCCTCATTCTGGCAATGGCAGGGTTGTCTGCTTGGCTCCAGTATCACAGCCTTCCATTTGTCTTAGGAGAGAGATCCAGATGGAAGTACTGATGGAAGCCACTCAAAGGCATGGTTATAGATAACACTTACTGTCCATTGTCTGTGTATTCTATTTGGTTTTGTAGCTCACTGCATCCCAAAAGACTTAGATAGAATGAATGCACATCACCTATTCTACTGTCATTACATTGGTTTAACCTTGTCTCTGCAAAGCCAAAAGTTCCTGTAATCATTCTGAAAGATTATCTGACTTTGGTAATTCTTGTCCTATAATGTTATGACAAAAAGCTTACAATATATTTATAAACATTCTGTATTATGGAAAATAACAAAACCAGACACAGTAAATATGTCTAAAAGTTTTCACTGGATCCAAAGATTTATTACAACAATCGCCACATCACTAATACCCTTCTTTGGGCAAGATGCTTGAGAGGATGGTAGCAAACCAGCTGAGGCTACTAGATCCATTCCAGTTTGGAGTCTGACCTAGATATGGGACAGAATTGGCCTTGGTTGCCCTGATTGATGAGTGCTTGCTCTTACTCGATCTCTCAGAGGTTTTTGATGACAATGACTATGGCATCTTCCTGGACCAGCTCTGTGGATTGGGAATTGGGGACACTGTTTTACAGTGATTCCACTCTTATCTGCAGGGTCCATTGGGTGGCTGTACCTCAGCCTCTGGCAGTTATGCTGTGACCTGCTGTCCAGTGTTATTTAACACATATAGGAAGCTGTTGGGTGCAGTCATTAGGAAATTTGGGGTGCGGTGCCACCAGTATGCTGATGATATCCAGTTCTATTTCCCCATTACATCTGAATTAGGTGCGCCATGTATGACCTGGAACAATGCTTAGATCAAGTGGTGGGCTGGATGAGGGTCAGTAAGCTAAAGCTGAATCCAAATAAAATGGGCAAGTGGTTCCTGGGTCTGAGAATTAGGACATTTGCCAGTTTTGGATGGATGTTCACCCCCCCCCCCCCAAGTACAGGTACACAATTTGAGGGGGGGGTGCTCCCAGATTCATCATTATCATTAGAAGCCCAAGTGACTTCTTTGGTATGGAGTGCTTTTTACCAGCTTTGGCTGGTATATCAACTGTACCCATTCCTAGACATGGATAGCTTAACCACTGTGATCCATGTATTGGTAACCTCAAGACTGGACAACTGTAATGCTCTCTATGTGGGACTGCCCTTGAGGCTGGTTTGGAAGATGCAGCTAGTGTAGAATATTGCAGTTAGGCTGTTGAATGGAGTGCCTTACCACGCAGACATAACATTTATACTGAAGGAGCTGTACTGGCTGCCAGTTTGCTACCATTCCAGGTTCAAGCCATTATTATTGACATATAATGCCCTACACAATTTAGGATTAAGTTACCTGAAATATTGTATCTTCCTATATAGACCTGTTAGACCACTATGACCTTCAAGGGAAGTCTTGTTGTCCATGCCACATCCTGCAAAGTCCCATCCGGACAACCTGGCAACAGTAGGGCGACTATATGGAAAGAAAGACTGGGCTCCTGTATCTTTAACACTTGTATAGAAAAAGAAATTTCCACAGGAGTTATTTGTATGCATGCAGCACCTGCAGAAATTTCCTCTTCATCACAACAGTTAAAGCTGCAGGAGCCCTGACCTCCTTTCCATATGGTCACTATATGGTCACCCTAGGCAACAGGCCTTCTCTTTGGTGTTGCCCTCCTTTTGGAATGACCTTCCTTTTGTGATATGCCATGTACGTTTGATAATTATTACCAACTTGCTCTTTAACCATGGTTTTTCCCAAGCATTAACTTGTCTAAACGTTGTGCTTTTATAGTGATGCATTGCTTTTATAATTTGTTCTAAACTGCTTCCAGATTTTTAAAATGGGAGCTGGTAAATAGATACTCTAAAATACCTACCTACCTACATATAATAATAAATATTCATATGTCTGCATTCTCAATTAACATTCTACAAGTAGGACCAACTCCACATTTCACTGGTGAAGGACAGATTTTGGTTCCGAAAAAGTTCCTCACAACTTAAAGCCTTGGCAGGGAGCAAATTGTGCTCAGTGGGCACAGGCATGAAGCTCCCTATCCTCTAAGTCCATTCCCTCACCTCCTTTAGGCCTCTAGTTAAAACGAAGTAGCAAGCAAATTGCTTTACTCCACCCTAACTCCCAGCACCTGTATGCTACTTTCTGTTGCCAGGATTACTTAATCTCAGTATTCAGTTTGGATTATTAATAAATATTAAATATTCTTCACCAAAATCAAGCATACATATAAAATTTTCAGTGTTGTATATAAATATACAACATTTACAGCCTAATCCTATGCGTGCTTACTCTGAAGTAAGTCCCATTGTATTAAATGAGGCTTTCTCTTAGGTAAATGTGCATAGGGTTAAGTCTTATCTTAGAGAAACTTCCCCTGAAGATGCTATTTGAAATCATGGATCTAGTTTCTTACCATTAAAAAAGTTGGGCAATAAGCAGAGAGCTTCAGCTATAGGGCGGTATAAAAATGCTATAAATAAATAAATAAATAAGGAACCAGACCAGATGTTGATGTTCTAGTGGAACATGCTCCCAGTAGCAAGCTTTCATCAGGCATTGGAACACCAACATTTGTACCAACTGAATGCTTTGGTCCATTATTGAACAGAGTCCATATAAAAAAACATTTCATTAAGCTATTCCAGAGGTTACAAATTCTAGAGGTTACAGAGAAGCATTAAAGAGATGGATGGGAGATCAGCACAAATACTCTGTAGTCATCAGGGGTTAGTTTATTAACAGGAGCTTCTATAGAATCCCCCAAAATGTCCTCTGTAAAATATGATAAATTGACCAGGGAGATTTCATACATCTAGTGCTGCTACTTGAAAATCAGAGTACTGGTCAGTCCAACTCCCATATGGTGAAATACTGGGATAAATAAGTTCTTAATTCATTAACATTTCACTAAAACCATGTGTGAGGAGGCTGAAAGGCTGTGTGGATATTGCTGCATATTCATCAGTCATGAGAAGGGCTCCTACGCATGTACCAATGTATGTAGGGTGACCAGATAAAATCCAGGTCAGGGCTCATGTAACTTTAACAGTTGTAGAGTTAAGGTGCAGGCACTATACTAGCGTGACCATATACAAAAGAAGACAGGGCCCCTGAAACTTTAACTGTTGTGATGAAGAGGGAATTTCATCAGGAACTAATTGCATACAAATGACACTGGCTGAAATTCCCTTTTCTCTACAACTGTTAAAGTTACATGAGCCCTGACCTGGATTTTATCTGGTCAGCCTAAATGTATGCGTGTGGAGTTCCTCCACATCAGTAGGAACCCTGGGCCAATCAGAATTCCCCCTGGCATCGAGAAAATCCACGTACATACTTCACTAGGTGTGTAAGTCCCCTTCTGAATGTGATGGGCTAGCCCACATGTGATGGGCTAGCCCACATGGCCCATCACATGTGCTTTCAGTGAGTGAAGGGGTTTGTCGTAGCCCCCTAAATAATTCTTGTTCCAGACAGCTTACCCACTTCCCAAACACCTCTGAAATAACTATGTCTTAACTAGATTGTGAAAGGCAATGAGTTGAAAAGTTAGACAGAACGAGAGTGCCAACAGCCTAGGTGTAATAATTGAGAAAGACATGTCCCATATATCCATCTGTCTCACCTCCAGCAGTAGAAGGGAGGGTATGAGGAGGTGGAGTCCTCTCTGGGTGGGGCAGAATAAGGCCTCAACTGAGGATCTAACTGAATGGGGAGGTTCATATGGGGGGAAGATGGTCCTTGAGATATCTTGATCCTAAGCCATTAGGTGCTTTTAAAAATGCAACAGTATCACACTATGCGACACGATGGAGCAGACTATGCAAGTGTTCCATGTGTAGAGACCAACATAACATAGCACACATCATGTATTCTTATAAATGCCACTAACGGTCCCTCTGGCACTGCTATGAATTTTTGACTGATAGGCTTAAGAAATTTTTGCTGCCAGGGTTAAGACAGTTTTAAGTAGTTAACATAAATTGTGCTAATGCAGCCCTTAAACATGGGTTTATTTTAATGACGACTGCCTTGAAATATCTAGACAAGTGATAAAATCTGCCACGTTATAATGAAAAAGGTTTGCTTTCCGTTCAGACTGAAATTCAACACCTTTTAATAAGTCCTTGCCTGCTTGAGTCCCATATATGAGCAAACTGAATTGCAGCCAACATTAAATCACATATTTTAATGTTTTTTTTATTTTATTTAAAGTGATACAAAGAAATGATAATAAGTACACTCAATCCCCTACAAAATGATATCAAACCAACAGTTATTTAGTTATATATAGCATAAAGAGAAGAGAAAAAGAAAGGTTGGTTGATACAACTTTTGAGGGAAGGAAGTTTAATCAATTAGATAGGAGAACAAGGATTAAAAAGAAAAAAGAAAACAAAGTAAAAGAGAACGAAACAAAGGAAACAAAGAAGAAAAAAGGAAGGGCAAAAAAAGAAAAATTATAACTAAATATACAATTAAACTAGATAATAAATGTACTATATTTCCTTCATTTTTCATTACAATGTCCATATACTCAGAGCTGAAGCAGGCATACATTGTTGTAGTTCCGGTTGCGATGCATATTGAATGAAACTCCCCCATATAGCTTCGAACGATGTTGACTCTAATTTTCCTTGAATTTGAAGTAAGTCATAATTTATTTTCTCAGAGATTGCCACAGACCTGATATTACGATACCGTGTTGATAAATTCAAATTGTCCAATTTTTTCCACTGTTGTGTAATTGTCTGCTGAGCAGCCGTCAGCAAGAATATTGTTAAGTCTTTACATTTCAATCCAATATTAAGTCCATTATATATTGATAGTAAAAAAGAATTCTGGATCATATACAATTGTTTCTCTAGTAATAATCATTATTTCTCTGTGATCACATATGATCTCTGTTGCATACTCCAAGGAACCATGCTGTTCACACCAAAATAGGAGCAATACATTAATTTACTAAAGGTAAGCTGGAAATACTGCGTTAAACTGGGGGAGGGGGATTGAAAGCACTTTCCATGATTAGGCAAAGCACATACAAAAAAAATCACAAACCTCATGACATCATAAGTACTAAATAGTGTCAAGAACAAATTGAACTAGCATTTCCCCCTGTCTCCCGCCTCTACAATGTCACTTTTTGTAGGAAAAGCACAATTGCTCAGCATTCATATTTCATTATCTGATGGCAGAGAGCAGCTGAAGTCATTTGTCATTTCAGTTCATATTACAGGGCAAATCAAAGTTGGTTTCAGATAGTTAAAGAAAGTCATCACTTCAGCTGTTAAGGTTTTCCTCACAGTTTTCTATTCAGAAAATATTTTTCAAACAGTAGAACTGTTTTTGTCTTCGCTATGTTTACTACATGAGTCATGGCACATTTAGAAAATGCAAACACTGTCAAAAGAATATGTAATAAAGCTGTGCTTTCAGCTTGGGAAAGGCTTAAAGAACGTAACAAAATGGACAATTCTATTTTTTCTCTTTTTACTATAGAACTACATGAAAATAAGGGCCCAGAGCCATAGATGTGTTTCAAGTCTAATTCATACTCCCAGAGTTAAAGCTCCAAATATGTAAAGTTGAATCACATTCCGTGCCAATTGCAATAGCATTTTCTGTGCTCCCCTGAAAAAACTTGTAATTCCAAAATGAAAACAAGTTCACTCAAATCCTGTAGCTTTATTCTTATCCCTTCCAACCAAACCCCAGGAACTGATTATAAAGCAGATATGGGCAATTATACATCACATCAATTCAGAAAGATTTAATCTGCACTGATGCAGAAGTCCTGAAGAAATACTGTGTTAAGACAATCCCATCAGCCATGGTTTGTTTATTTTCCTTTCCCAGTTTAGAATGCATCGGGGGTGGGGGGGATGCAATGCCTTCCAGAGAGTTACCTTAGTCAAGCAATAATTTAGAAAAAGTAGTACATTATCCATCAGTAGTTAAAACTGACACACCAAATCTGCCTTTGTTTGAGCTGTTCTTTTCAGAACAAAATTAACTAATGGGTACATCATATTTGGTAGACAGGGTTTAGGTAGGCTGACCATATGAAAAGGAGGACAGGGCTCATGTAACTTTAACAGTTGCAGAGAAAAGGGAATTGCAGCCGGCATCATTTGTATGCAATTAGTACCTGGTGAAATCCTCTCTTCATCACAACAGTTAAAGTTGCAGGCACTATACTAGAGTGACCAGATACAAAAGAAGGCAGGGCCCCTGCAGCTTTAACTGTTGTAATGAAGAGGGAATTTCACCAGGAACTAATTGCATACAAATGACACTGGCTGAAATTCCCTTTGCTCTGCAACTGTTAAAGTTACATGAGCCCTGTCCTCCTTTTCATATGGTCAGCCTACCTAGGATGGCATTGTTACTGGAGCAAAGAGGTGGCAAACACCATTTTTAGGGGAACAACAGTTTAATCCATACTATATATGACCTTAATATACCAAATTTAGAGGCGCAGGAAATATTTGTGGGGAGCACCTAATCCTTTGAAACTGACAGCTTTTAGAGGGCGGCTTTCATTTCCTTTGTTCTGTGTTGGGCTGGAGGCTGAAAAATGGAAAGGAAATGTTAAAGATCACCTTTCTTTCTAACAGCAGTAACTTTACTTTAAAAATACAAATAATTTTAAATAATCATATATTTTTTGTTAAAAGATTTTAAAGAGAGGTATAAATATGTATGCTACTGAGAATAAAATACCTAGACTCTGCATGTGAAATAAGCATGGAACAAAATTAACAACAAAAACAACGTTATTATATCATGTTTTGATGCTTTTATCTACATTTGGCTTCTGGCTTGTTTCTGTTATGTGTCAGTAAAATGCTAGTAGTTTGCAAATCTTGTTACTTCGGCTGTTAGTGTTAGGCTGACCATATGAAAAGGAGGACAGAGTTCCTGTAACTTTAACAGTTGCAGAGAAAAGGGAATTTCAGCCAGTGTTATTTGTATGCAATTAGTTCCTGGTGAAATTGCCTCTTCATCACAACAGTTAAAGTTGCAGGCACTATACTACAGTGACCATATACAAAAGAAGGCAGGGCCCCTGAAACTTTAACTGTTGTGATGAAGAGGGAATTTCACCAGGAACTAATTGCATACAAATGACACTGGCTGAAATTCCCTTTTCTCTACAACTGTTAAAGTTACAGGAGCCCTGTCCTCCTTTTCATGTGGTCAGCCTATGTTGATTACACACAGCACAATTTTATGCAATCCTTGGGTAAAATCCAATGTAAGTCCTACTTAGAGTAGACTTACTGAAATGAATGGGATTTAAATTACTTATGATTACTTCAGTCCCATTCATTTCAGTGGGTGTACTCAAAGATGGACTTACCGTAGGTTGAATTGTGTCCCTTACTTCCAGGTTAGTGTGTTTGACATAATTTGGTAGCTACTATATGGGCTCAAGATTAGAAAGCAATATGCCCATTTTATTTTATGTTTCATTTCTGTCTTACTACATGTCCTTAAAGGGCCCTCTGGAGAGCTGACAAAAAATGTAAACGATAACCAGTATTGCATAGATGTACTATGAGGCACATTTTTGGTTCCACGTAGTTTTCATTTAAAGGAATTGTTTTTCCCATTCCATCCCTCATGGGCCTTTGTAAAAGTTCTGCAGAATAATAATGTGTGTGAGCACATTCATATATTTTTAAATTTTCTGAGATGGTTAACCAAGGCAGTATGAGGTGCATAAGGAGATGCCTCACTATTGCTATTTGCAGGGCAGCACAAATCGCTGTCACTGGCCATTGGCCATGTTGGCTGGGGATGATGAGAGTTGTGGTCCAATACACCTGGGGGGAATCAGGTTGGGAAACGCTGGTCTATAGTTTGTTGTTGTTCTAAGAATTAAATATATTTAATATATGTTAATATTCACAAATGGATTCCTTTACCTCAAAAACCACAGAAGTGGCATATGTATTCCCATGTACGATTACAGAAAGTTTTAAATATGAAAACAACAGCTCAAGGCTTCCATTTGTACATGGCTGCTATCTTGGAATCTGTGGGCAGTATCCAACACTGCCACTCTGCTTATGCTACTGACATTCCGCTAGCAGAAGTGAACTCTAGCAGTAAGGCAACAGCATAAGCTTGCATGACTGGAATCCCCGGAAAATCCATTGAGCCAATTTACCCTGTTGGTGTACAGCTAGAGGTCACTTACACTAGCAGTACATCAATAGCATAAGTGGAGCAATAGTGTCGGATACTGTCCTGCACATTTTCCAAGATTGCTCCACATGTGTAATTGGTTGTAAAACTAATATCTGTTTTGCGGAAATAGCAGTTTATTTTTTCGTAACTTTGTTTGTTTTTTAACATCTAGCATTCCAGCCAAAAGGAAGAACTGTTGCTACATCATCAGCCCATTCACTTGCTGAACCTGACAGCAATCAATATCTCAGCAAATATAAATGTAATAAACTTGAAAATTGATAGGACAAATGGAGATCAATTGCTAACAAAGAAGAAATCACAAGCAAGTACCAATCTCTCACTTTCCTAAAGGGAATTCTACTGTTATTTCCATAATGTATATTCAAATGTATGTCACAATCACCATCGAATCAAGTCCTGAGAGATTCAAATTCTTGGCTATGGAATCTGAAAAAAGAGAGAGATACCCTGTGGATCTCTTGAGAACAGATGCCTGGGCATTATTGTTAAGATAAAAACAGAAGGCATCTCACCCAGGAACTGTCAGCAGGGCCAGCTCCCAGTCTGAGAGGCTCTAATGAGAGGGCCCTCTAGTGGGCCCATTCTTCCATCAGTGGACCAGCCCTGGCCTGCATAGTGGGTGGTGGCAGGTGACAGCAGCAAGCAGCCATGCCAGAAGCACTCCAATGTGGGTGAGCAGCAAACTGGGTCTGGAGGAGCTGTCATTCCAATTCCCACAATTCCCCTGACATAGGGTCACTCGGGAACATTGTGGGATCAAAATGGTGACTCCCCCAAACCCGGCCTTGTGCTCATCCCATAAGAATTCTTTTAAAGGAGGGAGCCCAGGGCAAGAAGGCAGGCATCCGTGGGCCCACGAAGGTGCTGGGGCCTTGGCAGTTTCTGAGGCCAGGCTTGTTAGTATGTTCCACTTTGCTACTGTTCCTTACCGCTTCATCTCTTGAAAGCTGGAGGTGATGTCACAACTAACTATTATAATGGAATAGCAAGCAAGAGGAACAAAAGAAAAGCAGAACTATTCTTGCACATCTAGTTTCTCTCCATTAAAAATGAGTAATTACTTTGTGCTTGAGAAGCATACCCAACTTGTTCTGCAGGGAAAACAAGTTTCCCCTGACAGGTGTTCATTCTACTGACTAATCTCTGTCTCCCTGCAGCCCCAGTAATTTCTGTTCACTTTGCATACTCCGTGATTTTAAGGTAGGGGTAAGTAACCTTTTTTTGGCCTGAAGGCCAACTTGGCTCTATACAAGCATTTGGGGGCCACATTCCGTCAGGGGTGCACACCCACTGCTGACATACAGCCCCCAATGCAATTCTCCCTCCACACATTCATGTGTTCTGCATGCATTATGCTCACACAAATAGACAGACAGAGACCTTTAGCCACTACTTGCCTTCCCCAATCAGAGAAGGCGAGTGGCGGGCAAAGCCCTCTCTCCTAGAAGTGCCAGCTGTGACCAGAAGGGGACATGGTTTTGGAAAGGGGCATCCCCATGGGAAATGGCATCATGGGCTGGATTGGGAAACTTTTCAGGCCGGGGGTTCCCTGTGGCTTTTTAAGCAGTTTGGGTAAGTTTCAGCAAGGCTAGAATGCAACTGAAGGACTGTCCAAATAAGTTGGAGTTCTGATGGTAGACAAAAGGCTTGGAAAGCGACCAGCGACAGCTCCTTGTAATCGCTCAAGCTGAAGTAGCTAAAAAAGTGTACAGGGGATGGGGAATGCACGTGTTTGTTTAGTTGCCAAACCTCACGACAATATCATTCTTGGAGTGTTTGCATGTGCATCACAGATTATTGAATGTAATGGAACTGTACTGAACTTAGTCTGACTGTTGCTCCATTGGTCCTGTTACCACCACCATCACTACTTTACATTTCTGCTGAATACACACTATAGACATCGTCATAGGCTGCCTCTACAAGAGAGGTTTAAAGCTCTTTCAAGGCGCTTTAAAATTTTTACCTCTACAAGAACGGAGCGCAAATCGGGCACAGAGGCGCGTTATCTCTCCGATTATGCACATTATCGAATGTGTGTTAAATAGCTCTGGCCGTTAAAGCGCATTTTGCCTATGTGAACAAGCGCTTATGCGCATTAACTACTTGTAAAGCGCATTTTGGTCATCCGTTAATGCGCTTCGCCGCCTCTCGCCGCCTCTCGTGCAGAGGTATTAGGTGTAAATGCGCTTCAGCGATTATGCGCATAATCATCTAACCGGGCACAAAAGCGAATCCTTGTAGAGGGGACCATACACAGAGGAATGATGGAAAAGCCATGTGACCCATGTCAACTTTGCTTATTGCCGTTTGGGAAAGTAAGAAATCCATCTTTTTAATAGAGGATTCTTGAATCTACAACCTAAAGAATAGGCAGTGAAACAGCTTATATCATTCTAGGAAACACTGGGGCATGTACAGGACAGTTTGATTGGCAACAATACCAACTTGTACTTAGTATACCACGCAGGTCCTTTCAGGTATGAGGGAGAAACAGCTCTAAGGATCTAAATCAGGTTAGTGAGTGTTCAAACAGAGAGAGCAGGGCAGGCTTGGGACCTTTTTACACCATAGGGGTGTAGAGGGAGGGAGGGCAATCCCAGAAGTACCTAATACACACCATCAGTGCACAGGGACCAGCCAGGGGCCATCCCAGGCAAAAAGCCTGGTGTGGAAAGGGCCCCAGTCTCAACGTGTATGTCCTCTTCTGATGATCACAGTCTCCAGCCATTGATCCTTGATGGCTGGAGTACTTCACTGAGTCCAGGGCTTCCTTGGAGGATTTTCCCTGCAGTGACCACTGGTGTGTCCAGCCGCTCTTTTGGCATGGTGGGATTGGACACGCAAGCATGCTCCTTAGTACTATTCCTGGAGTGCCAGGTTACATACCAAGTGATGGACTATGGATAAATTGGGGGTGCCTAGGATGTTTGGGGAGCATTGGGTATGTAAGTCCTTTTCCAAGGTTACTCATTAATAGGTTTGAGAGTCATTAGGTACAGAATCTGCGGCTGTTGAGCAGTATTATAGTGAAGATGTTACTGAAAATGTACTTTGTGGGACAGATTAAGAAAATAACAGACTTTATCTGGAGTATGAATCTGATCTTACTGATAGCAATAAACATTTGCTTTGACTATACGGGAACTACATTTGGATTCTTCATTACTTACACAACATGAACAATATTTAAGTTTTAACGTTATATACTCTCCTCCAATTTTAACAACAATCTGGCAGTATTTTTCTACTGCAATTAATTGATTACTTTTATATTATTATGGATTTTACTGTCAGTTTTCTGTAAATAGGACAATCAATGTGGATGTGCCTTTAAGGCAATACCTGGCCAGAGTCTTGGAACTGACAAAGGAATATTAATAGCCTGAAATATTCAGTGGATGTGCCTCAATGGGAGTTAATTGTTCAAACATTGCTTTGTGATTCAGAGACCACTGTGGAATGCTTGGAATAAAAGAAAACATGCAGAGAAGAAAGTAGGAGGCCTACCTTTTCCCCTCCCAGCTCAGGGTAATGGAATCTAGGTTTGTGTGTGTGTGTTTGTGAAAGGGAGTGAAAAACAGATGGCAGTTAGAGTCAAGGCAGGCAGGAGGAGAGCTGGCTTTGGAAAACTCCGTTCAGGGGCTGCTTCCCTGAAGATCAGGTTTGGAGTTGTGTAGGCTGACCATATGAAAAGGAGGACAGGGCTCCTGTATCTTTAACAGTTTCATAGAAAAGGGAATTTCAGCAGGTGTCATTTGTATATATGAAGAACCTGGTGAAATTCCCTCTTCATCACAAAGTTAAAGCTGCAGAAGCCCTGCCCTCTTTTCTACATGGTCAAGAGACAGGGCTCCTGCAGCTTTAACTGTAGTGATGAAGAGGGGATTTCACCAGGTTATGAATGCATACAAACAACACCTGCTGAAATTCCCTGTCCTTTGCAACTGTTAAAGATACAGGAGCCCTATCCTCCTTTTCATATGGTCACCCTAGAGTTGTGGCATTTGCTTTTTGAGGGAGTTGAGTTATCCCTCCATCAATGCTCATGTTGTACATTTGTAAATAAACTCAAATATAGCAAAAATGCCATTAGTCTCAGTCATCCCTTCTAAGAGAAATCAAATCCAGGTAAGTGCTATGCCCCTGGAATTCTTCACCATTCAGGATAGGGAGGCAGGTGCAACCAATCCTATTATTCTTCCAAGGCGCTCCGAGCAGCATTTATGAAATTTCTCCTATAGATAGGGGAAAACGCAATGATGTTTTTAAAAAGCCAATAGCAGATTGTTCAGGCTGCAGGAAAGGACAAACAAATGGTTGCTGAACCCTTTCCCCTCCAGGCCCGGCATCAAGGGTGAGCACAGTCAGGCACCTGTCAAAAGCCCACACCATAGCAGGGGCCCACTGACAAGAGCCCCCTGGACTCTCTCTTTTCTTCATTATCGCAACCCATTTGTTTGCCTACCTCTTGCTCTGGTCCAGACAGTAGTGATCGTGAGAAGGAGGAATAGATGCCACTGCCTTCTTGCTCATTGGCTTTCTACCAGTCAAGCAAGCAAGTGGTAGCGAAGCAATGGTGAGAAAGAGGACGAGGAGAAATAGCAGCTGGTGATGATGGCAGTGAGAAGATAGACTCACTGAGGGAGGGGGCATGGAGGGTGTCGTGCCCGAAGGCCCTGAAAAACCTGGAACCAGTGCATTTCCGCTGGGTCATTTCATGGCTCAGAGCCACACCCTTCCCAATGACCCTCAGAGGAAAGATCTCTTTGCTGTAGCCCCCGAACTCTCCAACTCACGTATCAGAATGCATCCTCTGCTCTGCACAAAGCTAGTAAAACAAGTGCACAAACAAGGCAATAGTCCTTGCAGTAGACTCACACTATGGTAAAAGTACATTGAAATTGACCTAAGGATGCCTTAGAAGACCCCCAGCCATAACAAGGTTTTGTAGATAATGGATGCCTCTCCAGCTGGCTACATTGAGATTGGATAAAAATATAAATAATCTCAGGTGAAGTGGGAAACTTCATATTGCTTTAGCAGAGAGTGATAAGAATGTTTCCATTTGTCAACATATTTAAAATATTTGTATTCTGACCAGCATAAAATCCTGCTCTTATTGCTCTTCAGAATCTGAATTCCACAAATGGAAACATGACTATTGCTTCCTGTTAAGGCAAAGGAATTGCCACTGTACTTTGGATTGTGTATAATATTAAACAACACCAGTGCAGTCAGGTGGAATGGCATATATTGTGCAATTGCAAACAGTGGGGTACAGCTATTGCTGGAGATGTACTCTACAGCAGGCTTAGGGTCATGATTAACCCAGCCCTGAAAATAAGATGTTTCAAGATGTTTCCTTGGAACAACCTCCATTGGAATTATTATTATTATTATTATTAATAATAATAATAATAATAATGTGTAGCTTTTAATCTTTAGTCATTGATTTATTTCACAAATTTGTATACTTCCCAACAAAATCAACAAAGTGGTGAGCATAATAACTTCAACACTAAAAAATGACAATAAAAAATGACAATAACACGATCATTCTACTGATCAACATTAAAAGTATACTTGGAACTGGCTGGGCCATACCTCAGAGGAAGCCTGTGTAAAGGATTCGGTTTTAAAGTGATGTTTAAAAGTCAAAACTGTAGACACCTGTCTGATGTCAATAGGGAGTGTGTCCAGAGGGCAGGTGCTGCAACACTAAATGCTCTGTTACTAGTACTTCTAAGGTAAACCTCAGGGCCATGCAACACCATCAAAGACTCTCTTACTGTCGCAAAAGTGAGGCCATCCTTAAGGTAACTTGGTTCCAAGTCATTTAGAGCATTATATATATACAACAAAACCTTAAACTTGGCCTGGCCACATATTGTCAGCCTGTGCAGTTCTGTTAGCAAAGATGTAATATGGTGTTGCCAAGAGGTCCTATTAGCAGCCTTGCAGCTGCAGCTTCCAGACCAAGCCCAGGGGCTGGCCATATGCCCTATGTACCCCATGGTGGCTGCACAGTGGCACTGCATCGGTTATAACAGATGCAGCACCACTGTGCAGCCACCATGGGGCTTTTCCATGAAGCTGCAAATTTAAAAAGTTGGGGACTTACCCCAACTTTTTGCTTTGCTGTGAGGTCACCACTGTCTTTCTACTGTCTGTTGGTAGTGACCTCACTTCAGCTTCGGTCTGGGCACGAATAGTGACAACTGATAGCTCAATGCCACAGGGTTTTAAGGAAACGTGGGGCTGAAGCAGCACCGTGAAGACCACCCCCAAGGGAAGCCTTGTATAGAGCATATTATAATAATCCAGTCTTAAGGTTATAAATGCCTGGGCCACCATGGCCAAGCTATCACAGTCCATGAACAGCCAGAGTTGGTGGAACAGGTGAAGCTGGTAAAAGCCACTCCTAACCACTGAGAGCACTTGAGCCTCCAGGATCATCTCCGAACTTTGCACCTGATCCTTCAGAGGATGTGCAACCCCATCCAGAACAGGCAATCAACCCATTTCCCTGACCTGTGACCCACCTACCCAGAAGTGCTTCCATCTTCTCAGGATTCAAACTCGGTTTATTGGCCCTCATCTAGCCCACTACTGGGTCTGTTCACTAGTCCAGAGCCTGCACAGCCACACCTGAGAAATCGAGAATTAGAGCTAGATGTCATCCACATACTGAAGGCACCTTGTTCCATAACCCCAAATGACTGATTCCAATGGCATCATATAGATGTTAGACATCATTGAGGACAAAATAGTGCCCTGCTGCACTTCATAGCACAAATGCTATGGTGCTGAAGCGCACTCCCGAACACTACTTTCTGAAACCACCCAAATAGTAGGACTGGAACCACTAAAGTACTGTTGGAGCTGGCCCTAGGATAAATAGCGCCCTGGGCAAGGAGTGCTTTGGTGCCCCCCCAAGTCAGTTTTGCGGAGCCACCCAGAGGGTCTATGAGGTCTTGATCTGTCAGCTACAGTTTGCACAAACCAATGTTCAAAAATCCACATTCTGAGCAGCGGCAGTATAGTATCACAGGTTTTACAAATGGTTTTGTTTTGTAGCAGTTCCTATCTTTTGGTCAGCGTTCTTTATTTTAGACCATCCATTATTTTATCTTTAGAAATAATGAAAGAAAAGTTATAAATAAAACTGGTATCCAGCTGACCTCTTACAGCTTTTGGCTTTATTTTATTATTGTTTATATAGCGCTTATACTGTTTACAGTATTTGAATGCTAAGTGCTTGGTAACATTGCCTCAAAGTAAAGCTGCGTTCCACTGATTTTTACCTAGCACAAATGACATCAAAGTGGAAATTGAAAAAGAAACATACTTTAAAGCTAATCAAAGGAAGATCATTTTTGTAATTAGACCCAAACAACCTGTAGAGCCTTGAAAGTAAGGTTAGAGACACTTGCCTTTTGCCACCCTAGCTCACTGCAGGCACTACATTAAAAAAACACAGCTATTGAGCTCAGCTTGGCACCCCTTCCCACTTAGCTCAGCTTGGCTTCGCCCTCAGCTTGATGCCCTGGGCAGCTGCCCAGTTAGCCCACCCATAAGGCCGGCCCTGAATACAGTGCCCTTGATACCCATGTCCCAGAGCCAGTCAGGAAGAATACCATGGCTGATATTATCAAAAGCCACAAAGAGATTTAGTTATAGCAGCAAAATTGTACTCTCTCTGTTGCTCTCTTGAGAAAGGTCATCCAATAGGGTAACCAGCCTGCACACATGCTGGAAAAGGTCTAAATAATCAATTTCATCCAAGAATGGTTGCATTTGCATTGCCACATTTTATTTTTGGTGTTGACATTTGCTTTAACTTACATTGCCTATCTATACATGAACATGCATTTCACACATTTCATTTTAAGTCTTTAAATGTAAATGTCTGAAACAAACTTACTTTTCAGTATCCCAATGTATAATCTGGTACTTAGCAGTTCATACCAAAACGAGCTCAAGTTTTATTGCTTCCCTAGGCAAAATATAATTTTGCTGCTCTCCATTTCTTGTGGTATTTGTGGAAGTGATAGCATTCATTCCTGATTACAACCTTTCCCTTGCTCCATGGGGCTCACAATTGGGAAAATTGGGGAATGGGAGAATATACCTGCTCCCTGCCCCTGGCTCTGTAGCACCAAGTCTCAGGGATGGGGATGGGGGAGATTGTATTTGTTTTTGAGGGTTTTCTAGGGCAGCTCACGGCCTTTTGGATGCTCTCTCTCACACACACAGAGCAGCTGTCTGTACTGCCTATTGGTGGGCCACCCCAGCTGGTGCATAGCTGCTCACTGACTGAATACAGTTCTTAAAACCTAATTACAGAGTGTGATGGAGACATTTATTATTTAAATCTGGGAGCTCCTTCAGTTTTATTTTTACATTTTGGCATGTAGTGCTGTTTCCTATGCTTATTCAATCCATTCTGATAATTACATGCAAAAGAGCAATTAGAACAAGATAGTTTAATCATGAAGAATTCATAATTTTAACTGCTAACTATCCAGAGACGATAGGAAATGAAAATATATATCTCATTGAAAACACTTGGGTACTGGAACTATGGGACCTATCAATAAAGATTTAAAATCAATAGGAGGTATTGAAGTACACTTTCGGTGATATGTTATTGTGTAAGTCAGAGCAGCAGAACCTCTTTTGGCATGAGGTCCAAATTTGATTGCGGAGAAGCTGTCAGGGGCCTCATGAGGCTGAGAGCTAAAGGGGCAGGATCAAAAGCAAAAGAGGCAAGGACAAAATGCCATAAATATTAAAAAAAATACCAACCTATTTTATCTTAAAGCATTTACTGCCAGTAACTAAGGCTTAAGAGAGACATTTCAACCTTTTTAGAAAGGAGAAAAACTGTCCAAAGCTGGGAAACCACCAAACATCATTGGCTGAGTAAAGGGGGGGGGGCAGGAGATGGAAGCCACACCCCCTCTGGGCAAGTCCAGAGGGTCAGATTTGACCCTGAGGCTGGCTGGATTTGACCCCCATGCCTGAGGTTCTTCACCCCTAGTGTAAATATTTAACAAAAGTAGCCATTTTGATTGATTTGTATAGGTCAGCATTTTTTAGGTCAGTCAGGAGACACAGCTAAAACCACAGTCCTACGATGAATGCCAGAAGATTAAAGGTCAAGACAGTGGGAAGTTTCCTATTTTACAACAAAAGGCTTGGGATGGAGTGGGAAAATGCAACTCTTATGTTCTGCCATGGACTCATTGGCTGAGTTAAGCCGACATGCTAACCCACCGTGGGTCGCTTTTGGGAAAACATAGGCCTAGCCTTCTAAGGCCCTTTCTACACCTAAGGACCTTCGGGAAGGGAGATTGGACAATCCTGGACTTACCTGCTTCCAGGATTGTCCCCCAGCATACAAATGCCAGCGTGACATCCCGGAAACAAACAGGGACATCGCAGGCACCATTTAAACAAACAAACAAACAAAAAAACATAGGAGCCGGGAGTGCTATTGTGCTCCAACAGAAATTAAGTTTTTTTAAAAAAAACATGACCCCGCTCCCCTCCCATGTCCTTGGACTCCCCCTGGATCTGCTCCTTCCCTCTTGCTGACTCCCACTACTCACAGGGAGGAGAGAAGAAGCCGTGATGGGCGCCCACACCACCCACGGTCCTCAGGATGGTCCCATGTACCACTGGGAAAATCAGGATAACTGGGGAACCAGTTATCCTGTGAAAATGGAGGGGTTGTCCCTGCCTGCTCCCAGGATCCCCTGTGAGTCATTTGGATGCACAGGGATGACCCAAGGACGACCCCGGGGAAAAACCATAGTGTAGACATGGCTTAAATCTAGAACCCCAGGGCTGATATACCTAGAGTTATATAGGAGGAGGATTGTGCCATTTGTAGCATCTACTGAGTCACTGCAGCCTTCTGCTTGTCAACCCTCTGAGGGACAATGAGAGCCAAGAACTGTAAGGTGGAGTGGGGGCTGATGTTCACATCTTCATTTGAACTCAACAGCCAGCTCCTTGTGCATTTTCAACACTGTCCTTTTGTTGCAAATCCAGGTAGCATCTCAGTGGTGCACAGGGGGAAGGGATAAAGAAAGGAGAGGAAGGGGGAGAAGATATCTATAAAATGAATGCTGTGCAAGTGCTGGAAAGTTGATAAAATTTAAAGACAAACCTGTATATCAATGTTCAGGCAATTTCCACAATCATGAAAAGGAACTCCGTGTGAAAGAGCTCTGATCATCTTCCGTCTCAATGACTACAGCTTTCTCTCTGACCACCTTTACCTTCATTTTTGAAGCAATAGGAGTACAATTGAAATCCTTCTGTTTTGGGCCACACAAACATCTTGCCTTTATTGTGGAGGAACCCAGAAATTAGAGGGCCCTGCCTAAATCATGGGTCCCCGCTCAAATGCAAAACACCTTGATTGCTGTAAAGAATACTAAGTAAGGGACACAATTCTTTGCATGCTTATACAGAAAAATGTCCTACAAATCCCAGCAAGCCCCAGTCGGCAGGGGAATTGTAGGACTTTTTCTGTCTAAATATGCATAGGTTTGTGCCCTTAGGTGGTTGTGTAGCTGCCATATGCACTTACTGGACAAAGCCTATGACATCACTGATGACAAGAGGCACTATCCATTCCCCCATACAATTTTCAGATGGTTGCTTTTTATTTTATTTTTAAATATGCTTTCTGGATAGGCTTTTTTTTTTTTTTGGCTATGTAGATGGAACACTTTAAAAATGGAAAATATCTCAGCTGCACTCCTCACACAGCGGTGCCTTTTCTTATATTTTTGTTTTTCTTTGCTGAATGTGCATTTTATTGAAGATATCACTTGTTTTTAAAGGGGGAGAGTAGGTAAACAGCTCTCTCCTGCACATACAGGCTGCTATCCACCTCCATCTTGAGCCTTTCTTCCTCACTTATTGTAGTTTACATCATCCTCCAGGACCTCTCTTGTGCTTTGCAACCATTTTGGGGGGGGGGGGGTGTTCTTACGAGGAAAATCTGGTATTATTTATAATGGTAGGATAAAGCCTAGTGTAACTGCATAATTCTGCTATACCACAGCACCACCTACTGCCTGTATAATGGAACATAAGGAAAGGAAGAGAAAGAAGAAGCCCAGGAAAAAAACACGTGTCAAGGACCCAATCTTAATCCTGCAAAGAATCCGGAAACAGTAGTCTCAGTAAAGTGGCAAGTTAAAAGCCTCATGTAGAAAAGCCCAGAGTTTGTGTACGTGCCCTCCCGGATCAGAATCAGTGGTAGAGCCACTTCCATTGTTTCTTAAAGACAAAACCCCAAACTATTGTCTGTATGCAGCCTTCTTTATAAGTAAAATCTAATCCTGTTGAATTTATTTCCAAGTAAGTCTCCCACCATCCTGGTCATACTTGTGAGCAAGATCCATTGGATCTGACAGGACATACCTCTAAGTAAACATGAACAGGATTGGAGTTCACATAAAGTTAGAATTGGGGTGATCTTTTTGCATATAATTCCAACTAATTTTAAGGAGACCACTAGTTATAAGCAACACAAAATGGGAAGTGAAGTGAATATTGAAAGTTTCATTTTTTACAATTCATCACCTTATCTAGAAATTTGAAAGCGAAGAAAATAAGATAAAAGAATGGAACTAAAGGCTGATATTCACAAATAATAATTTATTTCACAATAAGTTACTGATTCATGCTAGGGAATGCATCAGATCATCAGTATATTGGTTTCTGAAAACTCTTTAATTTAATTTCCTTTATTGCCTGTGTTGTGCATTTTGTTATCTTTCTAGATGGTTGATATTATTCAATAGTAAGCTTATGTGTCAGAGATTCATCCTTTGCAGGTTAATCATAAACCTAACTCTCTCTCTCTCTCTCTCTCTCACACACACACACACAGACCAACGCAGAAAGGCTTAAAGCTCATAAAGGCACAGTAAGAATAACCATATGGGAGATCTATAGATACAAACTAATATACATTAATGCACTTTTCCAGTTACTTTTGAGTAATGCTGAAGTCCTATACATGGCTAAGGCTGCTTAAATCCCATTGACTTCAATGAGATTTAAACAGCCTAACTGTACACATGACTGCAGTCTAATACATACCATTTTCTCATATGGACAGAGCCTGTGAACACCAAGAATTCCTATTCTCCATCACTAGAGTAGTTGATGCAATAGCTTAAGCCTTCATTCCGGAGAAGATGAATCTCTTTACTGTGCATTACTGGTCATCTGAAACCATGAACAGATTTATTTCTGAGTTTGCTGTGAGGGATATCTAAAGAGACTCTTCTACCCACAGCCATATATGTTACTCACACACAGAGTACATAAAACATATTTGAGTGGTGAATCTATTCAGTGTGCAGAGATAGTGAAACAAATGCGTCAATATTTCTGTCTGATTATTCCACTGATAAAGGAAAGCTTAGACAGCTCAGGATTGCTTGAAGAATTAATACTTTCAATATTCTTGCTATGAGATAAATAAGGGAAGGATCGCCATAGCTAGATGTCTCCCTTGTTTAGCAGCCCAAAGATCATGCTAGCACCTGTTTCCCCACAACTCATTATTGTGGCGCAAAGTCACTGCAGATCTGAATAGCAGAAAGAGGAGGAGCACTAGCTAGTATTCAGCTGAAGGAAAGGGTTGATAGCCATACAGCTAGGGGACCCATTTCTTTCATGAAAGCTTCCATTGTGCACACCAGGGATGTCTGGTTAATTTCACTCCTCCATCTTGTTGGAGTTTGTCAGGTTGTGTCAGATTCTATAGCTTCTGAGAGCGTTTATACCACCAGTGATATTCTTTGATATGCTGCATATCACTTACTCCTAGGGTGGCCATGGGTGCCTCTACAAGAGGCATTTAAAGCTCTTTCAAGGCGCATTAAAAAAATTACCTCTACAAGAACGGAGCGCAAATCGGGCGTAGAGGCACATTTTCTCTCCGATTATGCGCTTTATTGAATGCGCGTTAAATAGCGAGTTTTATTTTGCTCCGGCCGTTAAAGCGCATTTTGACTGTGTGAATAAGCGCTTATGCGCATTAACTACTTGTAAAGCGCATTTTGGACATCTGTTAATGCGCTTCGCCGCCTCTCTCCGCCTCTTGTGCAGAGGGATTAGGTGTAAATGCGCTTCAGCGATTATGCGCATAATCGCCTAACCAGGCGCAAAAGCGAATCCTTGTAGAGGGGACCCATGTGTCCTGCTTTGGAGAAGACACCTTCTCTTTGAAGGCATCCTCCATTTGAAGGACTGTCTCGTCCAAGTCTGATTTTAAGTAGGGTGACCAGATAAAATCCAGGTCAGGGCTCATGTAACTTTAACAGTTGCAGAGCAAAGGGAATTTCAGCCAGTGTCATTTTTATGCAATTAGTTCCTGGTGAAATTCCCTCGTCATCACAACAGTTAAAGTTGCAGGGGCCCTGCCTTCTTTTGTATATGGTCACTCTAGTATAGTGCCTGCACCTTTAACTGTTGTGATGAAGAGGGAATATCACCAGGATCTAACTGCATACAAATGACACTGGCTGAAATTCCCTTTTCTCTACAACTGTTAAAGTTACAGGAGCCACAGTATCGCTGGTGCGGGGTGGAGGCAAGTAATATAGATATAAGGAGGCAGCGTGGCCTTTCTGTTGGCTATAGGCTTGCCAGGCCCACCCCCTGTCCTCTGCCTGGGCAGACAGTGACCAATCAGGGGTTGCCATCTGCTGAGCCATGCCTCCGCTGCAACTCCAGAGTAAGCTCATCAGCAGATGCACCATACTCACCTCACTCTGGAGAAAAAACTTGGGGTAAGTCCCCAACTTTTTGCCCTGCAGCTTTGTTGGAAAGCCCTGCGGGGGGAGTGCGTGGTGGATGCTGCATCGTATAATTGACATAGTGCCACTGCACCCCCCCCCCCAGGGCTTTCCATGCATTTAGGCAGCCCCCTTGAAGCTGCCCATCAACAGTTAGCCCTAGATAACAAACTGAACGGCCACACATGTCACCTAGAAGCAGTTTAACTCCACTATGGTGAGATGTATTGCATTTCTATTTAAATTATAGTAATTGTTTCTAGATTTGCACATCTCTCAATCTCTCTCTCTCTCTCAGCATATGTGAAATATATGTAAATCTGTATCCACTTTTTGTCTTGCTGTCTTGTGATGTGTTTCCTCTTCTTTGGGAATGCATAAAGGGATCACCCTGTTATGTTAGTGTCAAAGCCCTCCCAGCAATACAGTAACAGTCTCATAGAGCCAGTCCTCTAAAGTTAGTGCAGTTCTGCAAGTTGCTGTTTCTCTAATCCTGGTATTGTATATGAGTGAGAATGAAAGCTGATAAGCTGTCGCTGGATTTATTACTCCACAATCAATAGCCCATGATGCATTGCCAGGAACACCTGTGTCCTAAAAACATAGCTATGGAACTAAACATAATAAGGAGCAAGCTGTTGCAGCAGAGATGGTTCTAAACATATGATTTATAATCTGAACTCTGTTTTCAGCCTACATTTATATTTGGTATTATTTTTAAAGGATCTTGATTTCAACTTCACTGACTACTAGACTAATTTGTCCCTCATAAGAAAGAAGACAATGGGGAAATTACTTTTGGCAGAGTATGAGTATAAGGAGAAAACAGAAAGAGAATGAGTTAAATATAGAATGTATATCCTTGGGGAAGATTATAGCTCATCTTTCATGGTAAAGGACTTGAACAATTTTATAATTCTTTGCAGTCATCAGAATTTAATGTGATTCAAATGAAAACTGATGCCTTCCTTATTAATATGCCTTTTTTCTCTCTCCCTCTGTGCAAAAGACTTTTCTACATTTGGATGGGAAAAAATGTCATTTCTGGTACAAACCAGTATAGTGGAATGGGACCGATATTTTTTTTAATATACAGTATAACTATTTTTTAGCCAAATAAATAAATAAAAATAAAATTGCAAATATAGCCATATTTGCACACCATTTTACTCTTGCTGTCTGTACCTTCTAAGCAGCCTGCAGATTGGCAGTTGGTAATATTTTTCAAATTACTTTTATTATATTACTGTAAAAACAGCTGAGGATTGGAAAGAACAGGTCACTCTCTCCTTAAATATGTGTTCGAAGATCTACTGGCTAAAACAACATGAAATTGACCACAGAGAGCCGTCATGATGTGATGAACAGTGCAGTCCTATACAAGTAATTTCAGAATTAAACCCTACTAAGTTCAATGGGACTTATTCCCAGGTTAGTATAGGATTGTGGCTGAAGTCCTCTACAACCTGACCTTGCATTTACTGGTGTGAGTTAGGAAGATCCCAGGTCAAAGCTCACATAAATTTATCGCTGTCATGAACTTGGCCTTGGCTTCCCTGTCAACAGTTGTAATATCAGAGCCTCCATCAAAGGTAGGTGTGGTAGGGCACCTGCCGAAGGCCCACACCCTAGCAGGGGCCCACTGACATGAGCCCCCTGGAGTTGCTCCTCCCTTCGCCATTGCAACCTGCTTGTTCGCTTGCCTCTCGTTCTGGTCCAGGCAACAATGGTGGTGAAAAGGAGGAGCGGCAGATGCCACTGCCTCCTTGCTCACTCTCTCATTCTGCCTGCCAAGCAAGCAAGTGGTAGCAATGATGAGAAAGAGGATGAGGAACAATAGCTGGTGACAAGGGCAATGAGAAGGTAGATTCACTGTGGGAGGGGGCCCATTGAAGGTGTCTTGCCCAAAGGCCAGAAACCAGCCCTGTGCAATATGGGCAGAGTAATACTGACTACATTCCAGGGTAAGAAATAATGAGATGACATTGTGAAAAGCTCCCAAGATTCTAAAGGGCTATAGTGCTTAGTAGTAGTAGTAGTAGTAGTAGTGGTAGTAGTATCATCATCCAAGTTATAATATTAATATTTCAAAGCTGCTCAATTATGTGATATACTGCCTGCTCCTAAGAAATGTTACATATAAACATTAAATATCAGGTGTTCCAACAGTACAACGTCACAAAACCTGATGGTAACGCATGCATGGCAGAAACCTAACAGCAGAATCCTAAAATTATATACACATTTGGTATATATACACACTTAAAATGGAGCATGCAAGCGACTCCCCATGTCATCAGAAAACACAATGCTTGCAGAAATATGACAAGACGCAGGTGTTATTATATTTATTTATTTATTTTATTTTATTTTATTTTATTCCATTTATACACCGCCCCATAGCTGAAGCTCTCTGGGCTATTTACAAAAATTAAAAACATTGAACAATTAAAACACCAATATACAAAATTTAAAATCATAAGGCATAAAAACAAGTTAAAATTACAATATCCTTCTTGGTCAAAGCACAACAAAGCACATTAGGGTGACCAGATAAAATCCAGGTCAGGGCTCCTGTAACTTTAACAGTTGTAGAGAAAAGGGAATTTCAGCCAGTGTCATTTGTATGCAATTAGTTCCTGGTGAAATTCCCTCGTCATCACAACAGTTAAAGTTGCAGGAGCCCTGCCTTCTTTTGTATATGGTCACTCTAGTATAGTGCCTGCACCTTTAACTGTTGTGATGAAGAGGGAATATCACCAGGATCTAACTGCATACAAATGACACTGGCTGAAATTCCCTTTTCTCTACAACTGTTAAAGTTACAGGAGCCCTGACCTGGATTTTATCTGGTCAGCCTAAAGCACATACTAGCAGATATACCAATGATCAAGGCACTGGGTGTGTGTGTTTTTAAAGAAGATATGGCACATTTTTAAAAGTCTAACAACCTATTCCATAAATTAGGGGGGTTCACTATATGAGGCTTAAAGTGGTCCTTGCTTCAACTGGCTTTAACACAGATGACAAATGAGCATTGCCCAGAACGCTCATTTTGATTATAAAAGCCTCTCTTTCTTTTCCACATTAACAATGATCACACATTCACATAAACCACGCAAGACAGGCTCAAAGGTGATTTAAGCCTCATATGAAAATGCTCTGAGTGGGGAATCCCTTTGGAACGTTTTAAATTGTATTTTGAAACGTTCCAAACAGGTGCGTTCTAAAACGTCTTAGGCCACATTACTGAGTACTCACGTTACAGGAGAAGAGTCTTCTGTCTTTAAAGCGGTGTGTGCGGTCACACGCTGTTCTGCCTTGTCTCTTTCTCTTTCGTTTTTTCAGTGAGTTTAGGGCAAGGCATTGTGGGGGATGTAGTTCAGTTACACACTTCCTTCTTAGTTCCTCTGTCATTCCCTAGCGAGTCTAGGGCTAAGAATTGTGGGTGTTGTAGTTCACTGGTACACTTCCTGTTTCTTCCCCACCAATCAACTGCTAAGCATTTGGGCACCAGTAAAGGAAGCACTGCCCCCATGAAGCACAAACGGTAAGGAAGGACACATTATTTTACTTAAAACAATTTATTAAAAGTGAAACTGTTGTATATAACTGAAGTGAGTTTTAAAAAACCTCAGATATACAACGTTATAGGGAGTGCGTCATGTGGCCCAAAGAGTTTTCATAACCCTTATAAAACGTCAAAAACCTCGTGTGTAGATCTGCCCAAGCTGGAGTATTGGGCTTTAAGCTGATTTGGCTTCCGTTAAACTAGTTCATAGACTTTGCTGTAGGTCTCATTGAAGGGCACTCAAAAGTAAGGATTAGCAGTCTTCATAAATGGAGTTTATTGATAAGAGCTTCCCCCTATGGAGAATCTTACTATGTAGATTCAGTTCTGCATAATTAAGTTCCTTTCTGTCAGCTGAGCTTCTTGATAAGGAAGGACTGTTTATTTAAAAATGTTACTAGTAAGACTTGTAAAAAAAAAAACCACACCCCATGCAAAGTCTGAATGTACAGAAGAATCTGCATGAGGCAGAGCTAGATTCAGATGATGCTGAGAATTAGCAGCAGGGTTGTTGTTCTTTCTACTGAGGACAGTTTAGCTTTTAGTATGTACAAAGGCTGCTGATTTTCACAGCTACCAGGGGGCTGTCTTCATGGCACCGCGTTGGCAACGCATTCCCCCCAACTCCCATGGTTTTGCTTACCTGGGGTGGTGTCGGGTAATCCCGAGTACTGCAGCCGCTGCCCCTGCCCTTTTCCTGGCTTCCAGTCGCCTTCTGCCAGGACCACCCCCAGGATCGGCCACAGAGTGATGTCAGACAGCAGAACAGCCAGGGTGACCTCACTCCCACCAAAATAGTTGGGGTAAGTCCCTCACTTTTTTAGTGTGCAGCTTTGAGAGAAAGCCCCACAGTGGCTGCAAATTTGCGGCTGCATCGTATAACTGATGCAGCACAGATTTGCAGCCACCACAGGGCTTTGGGCATGTAAAGACAGCCCCCATATTTCTAAAATAAAGTCATAACTATACCATGATTAAACATAGGATTACCACACTGGAACCCCTCCTTATATTCTGGTTCATTAACAATCATACTTTCAAAATTTTCAAGGCAGCAGGAGAAGATGAAGAAAGAGGAGGTGGCCGTATAGAGCCAGACCATTGGACCATCGAGCTCAGGATTGTCTACACTGGGTGGCAGTTTCTCTCCAAGGTTTCAATGAAGAGTCTTTTTCAGCACAAGCTGGAGATGCCCAGAATTCATCCTAGGCTTTGCCGCTGAGCTACAGCCCTTCCATGTTTGGTCTGGGGCTCTTGTTGTTGCCTCCCCTGGTACTTAACCCCTGTGGTTACTTAACAAAAGAATAGGAACATATAGGAACATGCTTTATATTGAGTAAGATCATTGATCCATCTAGCCCAGTATTGTTGACACTGAACTGGATTGCACAATTGGCAGCCAGTAGCATGGATTAATAACCATGATGACTTGAGGTGTGTGCTGGTGGCTATTGTGAATATTCAAGCCATGGCAGGTGATTATCGTAGCTTATCGGGTTGTGTAAACCCAGGCAGGGTGATTTGTTACCATGGTTAACAAGACACCTAGAATCAATGGGCTGTTCTTGGATTCTAAGTTAACCACAGTAACAAACCACACTGCCCAGGTATGGATGACACAATAAGCCACAATAACCGCCGACCACACATTGAATATTCACAATGGTCACCAGTATGTGCTGCAAGCCACTGTGACATATTTAGGCCATGCTGCTGGCCACTGATCGTGCTAACCCTGTCACTGGCTGGCAACAGCTCTAGAGTTTCAGCCAGTTTTTTTCCCCAGACTTACATGGGGATCCTAGAGACTGAACCTGGGATCTTCTGCATGCAAAACAGGTGCTCTACAATAACAATAATAACAATTATTATTATTATTATTATTATTATTATTAACCCGCCTCTCCCTCCGGATCAAGGCGGGGAACAACAACAATATAAAACCATGGAGCCACAGCTCTTCTTTTCCTCCCTGATTGGGTCCTAGGAGGCTTAGCCTTCCTTCCCTTTGTGGGTGGTGCTCCAAACTGTTGGTTGTGAACAACATAAAGTTATTCAAACCCATGCCTGGAGACTTCCACAAGCAGGGCTGTCACTGTCCGAGCTCCTGGAGCTGATGGAGTGGGGGCACTCTAGCATCATGTTGTGCGTGTATGTGGTGATGCAGGGCTTTGACCTTGGCCATCTCCCTGACTTTATGAGCTCATTCCTTCCCTCTGTGTCTGAGTATGGCATGCAGCCATTGTCAGCAGCCCAGTTCCTGATTGGTAGGCTTTGACAGTGCTTCCAGGGACTGTGTGTGTGTGTGTTTGCTGCTGTTGTGCCATTTGGTATTTTCTGGTTGTGTTTCCCCCCCCCCCCTTTAGCTGAGCATGTAGAACAAGTATGGGAAACTTTTGCAGCCCAAGGGTTCAAGGCAAGCACATCCGGGAATGGGAGGGAGGGCCTGCAGGCCAGCAATGGTGGCCATTCTTGCCTAGATATACACGCCCCGTTTTCACACATAAACACCCCATTCTCACACTTGCAACCATGACATGGAATGCTGCAAACTGACCATGGTGGGAGGGATCACTCTCTTCCCCCAATAGTGGTTCGCAGCCTTTCCAAACCAAATGTTTTTTCCTACTCCTGTCATTGCATTTTAAAAGCCATATACTGGCCCATAATTGAAACACAATTTGCAATTTTCTGATCAGTCATTCATTTTTACTTAGCACTCTAGCTGTATTAAAAAACCTTTATGCTACAGAGCTTCCTGTGCAACCCCAGGGTGAAAAATGATTTAGCTTCCTAGGCTCATGCATCAAACTGTGTTTG
This sequence comes from Anniella stebbinsi, assembly GCA_029215795.1. Classification (NCBI taxonomy): domain Eukaryota; kingdom Metazoa; phylum Chordata; class Lepidosauria; order Squamata; family Anniellidae; genus Anniella; species Anniella stebbinsi. The sequence continues at coordinate 58,327,131 of JARDYH010000003.1, forward strand.
CTTAGAAAGATGACTGGACATCTCATGCAAACTGTATATTTAATGCCCAATGTCTATGCAACGCCTCAGTGCTTTAGAGACACACTGTTCTTCAAAGAATAATCTAGCAAAAAATCCATTGCTTAAAAGTTGGGCAACAAAATACAGACAGCTCAAGCCAGTCCACTATGGACTCAGTGCCAGTGCATGGAAGGATCCAAGCTCTTGGACTTGGAGTAGAGATAGGTTGGCTATACAAGGATATGGGAGGCCTGTTCATGCGTCTGATCCTAGTAACTGCCTTGCACACTAAGGGACTGTGTATGCACACTGTGATGGGAAAGGTGAAACAGGGCTCTATTGTGTTCATCCATGTACATGCACTGTACACTTGGAAGATCAAGGCATAATTGCGCTCGACTGGCTTCTGTTTTCCCATTACTATGTTGTGCTTACTGTTATTGGTCCATTTATCTTATGCTGTTCATATTCCTTATGTGAACATTAATTAAGTTATGTATAATATAATACCCATTCATAAACCAACAGGACTTCATTAGAGGAGATGCAATGTTTCCTGATTTTAAAGTTATTATAAAGCCTCCAAGCTTACTCAAACCATTCTCTTTCTTTAACAAATACCGTTTTTGCATCACTAGTTCCAAACAACTCTCAGCTGACTCCAGATAAAAGCAGTGGTTTACCTTATTTAATTAGCTTTTTCATTACATGTAGGAAATTTTGGATGGAATTAAATGTACGCTGGGGACAGGGAATGGGCAAACTGCTGATAGCTAAACCATTCCTGTGTTTAGCAACCCCAGCTTGCTAAACCATGTAAAACCCATGCACTCCCCTCCCCTCCCATTTCATGCCAACTTCAGCACTTCAGTCCTGGTTTGTTAAAACTAGGATTCCCTTTATTTCTAACATTTGCTTAATATCAGTTTACTAAACAGGATCATAAATCACAATTTGATCCTGGCTTAAGATTCTGGTTAATAAAATGACATAATGTGAAACCGTAGTTTAAATAGACTAGAATTGAAGTGCCAAAGCTGGCACATAGGGAGAAAAGGGATGATTTAACAAGCCAGGATCATTACATTTGAACTGGACCATGTATGCATGTATGTATAGATAGATATGGCTGGATCGTGCCCTGTGTGTGATGTTATTGTCGTCGTCGTCATCATCAATATAATTATCCACCTTTCCCTTCTAGACTCTAGGAAAAGGGACCATGATCCATAGCTCCATGCATTAAATCTGGACTTAATATTTGGTGCCAGGATTCATCTGAGATCAGCCACAGCATCTACTTGAAGACTGAATCCTGGAAAATATATAAGAATATATGAAGAACCCCTGGGCAGGTGCAGAGTGCATTTTCTTCACCACTGAGTGACTAGAGAGTTCCCACACACCAGGAATTTAGGAAGAAGGACTATGACATCAGAGGATTGGTGTTCCAGAAAGACCTGAGCACCATCACTTTTGTAAGCACAGACGATAATTGTTGCACAAAATAGCTTCCTCGTTAATGTCAGTGTCAGAGACAACATCACACACACAGAGGGGATGTTTGCATGGAGTTTAGCCCTGTTGTTGAATTACCCTATTTCTTCGATTCTAAGACACACTTTTCCCCCAAAATAAATGTCTCTAAAAACGGGGTGGGTCTTAGAATCGATGGTGTCTTAGAATTGAAGAAATATGGTAATGTAGAAGCTTGTGTGTCCAGCTGAACTCCTGCATGCATAATGGAGCTCTAAGATCAGGCTGAGAAACAGTATGAATGGGAATCTAGGCAATTATTATGTGTAGTTTACTGTGAATGGGCCCATCACTGGGCAACAAATGGACAATCAGGACTCTAAGGAAATAAATTGTTTACTTGAAATTTCTCTTCCCTGTCTTCCAAAGGTAAAGATAAACAAGGGTGCTTTTTTTGCATTTGAATTCAGAAATGGGCAGAGAGCTAGAAGATTTTGAGCTAGAATGGAAGAAGTTGGGTTGGAGTGGGGGCGGGGGGGGGGGAGTCCACACAGTTGCTGTCTGGAAATCTGATGCAGGATTGGTGGTTTTGCTGCCCACTGCATGTAACCAAAACAGATGTTCCATTTTGTAGTGCTGCCCCTGGACATTTCATCACCTGAAGAAGTAGGGAATGTTTAACCCATGTAACTATTTAGCATTCTTTCTACTGGAGAGCCTAATCAAAATACCCAAGGAGTCCACTAGACTAGAGAATGAGTTGTATCACAGACTTTTTGTTAAGCTGCAAAATGTTTTTTTAAAGAGCTAAGTGTTTCTTTCGCTCTTTGTGAATTCCTATGCCTTCAGTGCGAAGAGGTAAGGCTCAGGTATGGGGTTTTTTATTGACATTCTGTGTTTTTTAGTATAATAATGGTGTTTTAATTTTTGTATCTTTTACAGTTTTAATTCTTATGTTCACCACTCCAAAATCTGTTTCAGATATAGAGCAGTATACAAATTTTGTAAATAAATGAATACATGTATACATACATTGCCATTTTCTTAAGGAAATCTACGTATAAAGATAGTTAGCTTTGATCCCCGTAGTTCGTTCATGTCAGAAATATCCTTTGTGAATCATTAGTTCATGGTTATATGTAATTGCATTTATTTGATACTTAATAATCGTATATGATGCAATAATATGTTTTTAAAGGAAATAATAATAATAATAATTTATTTCTTACCCGCCTCTCCGTCTGGATCGAGGCGGGGAACAACAACATGATAAAATACACAAAACTGATTAAAACATGACACATATTATTAAAACTGCATAAAAAATCCTAAAATCCTAAAAACATCCTTAAAACGTTCTAAAATTCCACTGGATATGCCTGCCGGAAGAGAACAGTCTTTATAGCTTTCTTAAATTCTAAAAGACTGTTAAGTTGACGAGTCTCCTCCGGCAGGTCATTCCACAGTCTGGGAGCGGCAGAAGAGAAGGTCCTCTGGGTAACGGTTGTCAGCCTAGTCTTGGCCGACTGCAGTAAGTTCTTCCCAGAGGACCTGAGCATGCGGGGTGGATTGTATGGGAGAAGGTGATCCCGCAGGTAACCTGGACCCAAACCATGTAGGGCTTTAAAGGTAATAACCAACACTTTATACTTCGCCCGGAAACTAATTGGCAGCCAGTGGAGCGATTTTAAAGCTGGCGTAATATGGTCACCCCTAGATGTACCAGTGACCAACCTGGCTGCCATATTTTGAACTAGTTGAAGTTTCCGGACTAGGCACAGAGGTAGCCCTATGTACAGCGCATTGCAGAAGTCGAGCTTCGAAGTTACCAGTGCGTGCACTACCATCTTTAAGTCTTCCAACTCTAGGAAGGGGCGCTGCTGGCGTATCAGCCGAAGCTGATAGTAGGCACTCCTGGCTGTCGCATCTATCTGGGCTGCCATTTGGAGCGATGGATCCAGGAGCACCCCCAAGCTGCGAACATAGTCTTTCAGGGGGAGTATAACCCCATCCAGAACCAGTTGACACACCTCCAAACCCAGGTTGCGGCCTTTGACAGCAAGCACCTCCGTCTTGTCTGGATTCAGCTTCAGTTTGTTTTTCCTCATCCAGCCCATTACCGTCTCCAAGCATTCATTCAGAGGAGACACACTATCCTTAGCTGGCGCTGTTATCGAAGGCATAGAGAAATATATTTGGGTGTCATCAGCATACTGATAGCACCCTGCCCCATGCCTCCGGATGATCTCTCCCAACGGTTTCATAAAGCATAAAGCTGTCTATCCTCAAAGGTGAAAGCCTAACTGACATGGAGTTTTGTTTTTTGTTTTTGCAACAGGCTCCTCATTTCAGACACAACCTGTTTAATAATATATGTAATCAAGACAGGACGCATCCCATGGTGCCAAAAATGCATGAAGCTTTTAGTCTGCTTGTGCTCCAATTATTTAACAGAGTCATTTTTAGACACAGATGTTTGCCTGCACTTTAAATGCAGAATATGTAAAGGCCTGATGTAATCACATTCCCTCTTAACTATCATGACAGTTTCTTGTTAATTGTTTTAAGCAAACCTCCATTCAACTACTCAGTCATATCTCTCTCCCTGGTCCCCCAGTACTCCACTCCTATTTCCTACAATGCCTCATCTCCCAGCACAGCATGTGGTTATTATAATTCTATACTTCATGTGACAGATTTGACCGACGTGGTCCATTTGTTCCCCCTCTGGCATATTATCTCCTACATGTATAATAAATTATTTCCTCTGCTCTAAGGCAGTTCTATATTATGATGGAACATTGTGACTGATATTTGCTGGTCTGTGTTCCAGAGTACATTTTTCCTAAAGAAATTTGGGTGTTTATAATCCTTAATTATATTTGCTTCTCCATAAAGAAAGTGCCAGGTTTTTTTCATTACATTCATTTGGGGTTGTGCGTGTATATATCATATTATCTTTTTATCACACCTTCTTATTCAGGATGCTATCCTAAGGCTGATATCTGCCAGCTGAGTAGCATTAGGATCTGACAGGAGTATCATTCTGCTAGCGAAAGGGGAGGCAGAAATCCCTACACCCCATTGAGTTGCAGCCGTAGGATTGCAGTTAAAGCTGCAGGTGCTATACTAGAGTGACCAGATATAAAAGAGGGCAGGGCTCCTGCAGCTTTAACTGTTGTGATGAAGAGGGAATTTCACCAGGTGCTGCATGCATGCATGTGAATGACACCTGCTGAAATTCCTCTTTTAATACAACTGTTAAAGATACAGGAGCCCTGTCCTCCTTTCCATATGGTTACCCTACCTAAGCATGTGCTCCCACTGAAAAAAGTTAATTCGGCCCCTTGGTTCACCATAGCGCTGAGAAAAATGAAGCAGAAGGGACAATGACTGGGCCTGGGAGTAGAGGGTGGTCTTTACCTGGCACTGAAAAGACGCCAGTGACTTTACCAGGTGGGCCTCAGAGAGGAGGTTGTTCCATAGTCGAGGGGCACCACTGAGAAGGCCCTCTTTCTTGTTGCCACCTTCCGAATAGCCCAGAGAACAGCTCACAGTCTCTTCGCAGGCTTTCTGTTTCAGCAGAAGGCAACGCACAGGAAATGGAAGTGAGGATGAGCCTTTCCCTCGTGTGACATTTTCAGGCTGGGAGATAAAGGGGGCAGCAGTAGTGAGGGGAGGAGAGTACAAGGGCTTGGGTGGGAGCACTAGAGGGTGTTGTCGGCCCCTGGTCTAGCAATACTTTCTTTCCCCTTCCCCCTTCACCATTGTGTCTATGCAGTGCCATCCAGTGGAGTCTTTCCAATTGGTTTTCAGTGGTATGTGGCTACCTAATTTTAGACCCTATACTTGATAATCTTATAAGGCGCGTAACTAACATTTCTCTTCCTCCCCAACTGCCACTCCATGCATTCCATTCCTGATACGTAAGAACAACAACACAATTTACCAACTCAGATTAAAAATAAATAGTAAAATACTCTGAGCACGTGCAGTTTCACATTTGAAACAAACTTTAATTGTAGCACAATTACAACTACAGGAATAAAATGGAATTTACTTCTGCTCTCTTCACTGCTGCTCTGTGGTAGTCATTTGGAGGTCCCCTGGGCTGTGGGGTCCTGGACTTTGGCCCCAAGAGTCCAGTCCTAGCTGCACCACTGATGATCCTCTTCAGTTTGGCCTAGAAAGTACTTTGAAGGAACTCTTGGAGCTAGGGTGACCAGATAAAATCCAGGTCAGGGCTTATGTAACTTTAACAGTTGTAGAGAAAAGGGAATTTCAGCCAGTGTCATTTGTATGCAATTAGTTCCTGGTGAAATTCCCTCTTCATCACAACAGTTAAAGTTGCAGGGGCCCTGCCTTCTTTTGTATATGGTCACTCTAGTATAATGCCTGCACCTTTAACTGTTGTGATGGACAGGGAATATCACCAGGAACTAATTGCATACAAATGACACTGGTTTAAATTCCCTTTTCTCTACAACTGTTAAAGTCACATGAGCCCTGACCTGGATTTTATCTGGTCAGCCTACTTGGAGCCCCACTGTGACATTTGCTATGTACTTTGAAGATACAAAACCACTTTTATCTCCCTCAACACAGATGCCAGTACTTAACAGCTCAGTCAGTGAAAGTATCCATGGCACTATCTAGTCTGGTTTTAGAGGATGAATTTCAGTTATTGGGGTCTGAAGAGGTAGACAAGGTGTTTAGAGAAGTGTATCCTACCACCTGTTGCCTCAGCCCTTGCCTCTCCTGGCTTGCAATATCCAGCTGGAAAGTGATGGGTGGCAAGGTCCACATGATTAGTGTCTCCTTGTGAGAGGGTTTTTTTTCCCCTGGCCATCTTGAAGAATATGGTGTGAAACCAATTTTTAGTAGGAAGGGGTGAAACATCCTGTGGTCTAGATGGTAAGCAGCAGTACTCTCCCCTCTGGCAACTGTGGAAAAAACAGCAACAGAATAAGCCCTTTTGAAGCACTGCTGCGGGATGTGGGCCAGTCCCAGGAGTTAATGGCCACATTTGGACAACACTTTAGGAGGAGGGAATAGACAACACACAGTACCTTATTTCAGAGGTACTCCCCACACGACATGTTGCCCCTCCCCACGTCATGCTGCTGAAAGTCCCGGTGTCCTTCTGGTGCTCCTCCCTCAGTCCTCCCAGCCCTATCCCATCATGCATTGCAAGTTCTGCTGGCTGTACAGGAGCGGTTGGGGTGCTTTCAGCCACACCTGCTGGAGAACTATACGACCTTCCGGAATAGTGCACTTTACAGGGGAGATTGCACAATGGAGCCGGCCACACGACATGTTAATCAACGGGTCTCCGGATAAGCAATGGAGCAGCCCGTTGTTTCCCCCGTTGTTTAATTTCAGAAGATAACATACCGTGAGCTGTGTGCCCGTTGTGTGTTGCCCCCCCCAATATGGCACAATAATCAACAAAACGGACAATTGCCTCTTTACCCCCCATGCTTGATTATCATGTCATCCGAACCCAGCCAATCAGTCAAACACCTTCTAGCCTCGATAGTAAGAAACAGCTCTTTCCTGTGGTAACAGTCATGTCTCTTAGAATGTGAGCGAGTGAATATTATAAAATATAAGCCTCCTTGAACGCTTTGGCAGAAAATAAGTAAATCTTGGTTCCAAGCCTTTTAAGGTTTTTAAAGGTCAATGCCAGCACTGAATTGGGCCTGCAAGCAAATAGGGGACCAATAAAGTTGACTAATGTTGGAGTTATAAGCTCCCTGTGGCTCTTGCTGCTGCATTTTGTACAGCACGTTTTGTGTGTGTGTGTGTGTGCACGCGTGCATGCATGCTGAAAAGCTGCAAGTTGCCTGTGGAGAGATAAGAGGAGCATGGGGATTGTACTGTACAATGGAGAGCAAGAGCAGCAGATGTTTCCTATGACAAAGTCTTCAATAAGATACGTCGCTTGAAAAAATGCAAATGGACACTCTCACCTGATGCTTTTCCTCAGCCTTGCTTTTGAATCCTCTATTGTACATACACCTGGTAATCCCTCTGAAGTCTACAGGAATTAACCTATTGCAGGACATAATGTTTTCATGTAGATAATACTCACTTATCCATAGGCAATGAAATTCTATCTCCAGTTTCCGACTGTTCTGTTCCCTATCCTCTGGCTCTTATCATGCCAGGAAAAATGAGTGCTTGGCCAAGCAATGACATCAAGTCTGCTGTTTACCAACAGAAGGAGCTGTGCTTCTCATTATGTCTTCATTGCTGCATGGTGGGAGATTACCTGCCTTTGGAGATTTGTTTCCAACAGGGCCCCCAAAAATGCAAACTACTCACTTATCCCACATACGGAATGTTGATCTCACCTGTTGGGTTGCCAGTACAGTTTCCCTAAACTGAACAAGGAAGTGGGAGACATTCTGTAGCCAGGTGTGGTTGAGTGCTCTGCACCTGCATCAGTTTTCTTGAGGCAAGGACTTGGGGGTTAGATGGATAATGCCCAGAAGTCATGCTCTTGAGTCATGGCATCCTCTCCCACCAAGCCCCATCCCTTGCTTACATGTGTGGGATGCTTTGTCATTGCTGCTTCAGTTGTTGTTGTGAAGGTGGGGTTCTTGGTGAGTGTTTTGCCCTTTCCACACCAGGTGTTTCGCGTGGGATGGCCCCAGCTGGTCCCTGTGAGTCCAAATGATGCACAGGGACTCCTGGGGGTGGGGGTGGGGGTCAGCCATGGGATTTTCCAGGGATAAGGCAAACCTGGAAAATCCCAAAACTTCCACAGTCCCAGGAAGTTCCCAGGACCGCCGAAGAGGTGGCTGCCCATCCCAGATGCTGCCACGCTTACTCGCAAGTAAGCACGGCAGCAAAATGGGCACAGAGCCACACCGTGCAGCTCCGTACCCATCGGGAGGGGGGAGCCAAATCTGCCATCGCCAAAACAAGGAGCACTTGTGCGCTCTCCTCAGGGTACCGGCACTTCAAAATGCTGGGCACGACGAGCATGTCACACCCAGGAGGAAGCAGAATCCTCCATGAGGATTCCAGACGCCGATCCCAGAAGGAGCTACTTCCAGGATCGCCCGCCCTGTGCCCTCTACACCCCTATGGTGTAGAAAGGCCCATAGTCTATAGGGGTTTTTTATGACACATCAGTTCTCATTTTCAACATGTTATGTTATAATTCCAGATTACCTCTGAACCTACTGTGATGCCTGTTAGACTAGTACTAACTAGCTCATTATTAACTACAATGCCAATGTCTAAGTTCCAGGGACCCTTAATATTCAGCAAAACTCAAACTTTCCCAGAGCTGGCATTTTCCACATTAAAACCATTTTAATCCATCATCACTGCTATAGAACCTGCAGAGTCTAGTGATTCCTGGAGCCTAGTACGGCCAAAGCAACAGCTCCTAAATTGATTGAAATCATATCCTCTAATGTGCCTGTACTGGCAGAAGTGGATGTGGGGAGTCAGCCGACTGATTCCAATGAAAGTGTTTTAACTCACACCACCTGCATTTGGTGTAAGGTGTCATTGCTGGGGGAGGACTGACCTCTGTGCATAGGATTCCAAATAAGGCCCATTCCTCCCCTGCCAGGCCCATAACCATTTTTGCCCATTATGCTGGCAGTGTTCCACAGATATATTGGTTGTTCTGGCATTGCACACCATCAGTACAACTTCAAGGTTATACCAGCATACATCCACCACAAGGGCATAACATTGTGTTCTGACAGTGCAGTGGGATTGAGTAGTGATCCTATTTCCACCCTGCTGTTGTAATTCAAGGATAGGTGTGCCGCCACAGCCTCAAACACTAGGCCTAGATGAGCACAATCCTCTCAGGCTAAGCACCACCACTTAAACACCTGAGGGTAGGGTAAAAGATACACCACTTTTCCCTTATAGCAGAGGGAAAAGGTACTGAGGTTTTGAAAAGGTTCTTCTGTGATTATATTAGCTGAAGGTTTAAGGTAATGTGTTTCTTTATAAACTAATAGAGCAGGTGACAAAGCTAAGCTGACACATGGTTTGTGGTAACAAAAATAAAAGAAAATGTTTATTGTTGTTTACAGTTCTTTCAAATTTAATTTAAAACCTGCTTATTCTTAATAATTCTAATAATCTTAATAATTTTCCTAAGTCCTTAAAATCTTATATTTATTTGCTCTTCACACACTCCTGACAAGAACACACACAGCTAAACACATCTATCTTCCACCTAACTACCCTCCACCCAACCAACACACTTCAAACTACTCTCTCACACTATATATACTCCTCCCTCTCCCTTTCCCAGCATCATCAGCCACACCCACTCAGTCCAACATTCCACACGCTCCAAACATACTACTCCAGACATACCTAAGGAGACAGAAATGTGGGGTATCACCACAAAACGATTGCTCTGGTGCAGCTCGAGGATGTTGACAAGGTGCTTGGACAGGTTCATGCAACCACTTCCATATTGGATCCTTGCTCCTCTTGGCTAATAAAAGCTAGCAGGGATGGAACAACTGGCTGGGCCAGGGAAGTGATTCATACCTCTTAGCAAAAGGGAGTGGTCCCGGGCCTCCTGAAAGAGGCGGCAGTGAGACCACTCCTAAAGAAATCTTCCCTGGACCCTGAAAATCTGAATAACTACAGGCCAGTAACAAATGTTCCATTCCTGGGCAAGGTCCTGGAGCGGGTGGTTGTGAGCGGGTGGTTGCAAGACCGATTATCTGGATCCATTTCAGTCGGGTTTCAGGACTGGTTTTGGTACGGAAACAGCCTTGGTCACCCTGTATGATGACCTATGTCGGGAGAAAGACAGGGGGAGTGTGATTCTGTTGATTCTCCTTGATCTCTCAGCGGCTTTCGATACCATCGACCATGGTATCCTTCTGGGACGACTGGCTGAGTTGGGAGTGGGAGGCACTGCATTGCAGTGGTTCCGCTCCTACTTGGGGGGTCGGTTCCAGAAGGTGGTGCTTGGGGAACATTGCTCGGCCCCGTGGATTCTCCAGTATGGGGTTCCGCAGGGGTCAGTTTTGTCCCCCATGCTGTTCAACATCTACATGAAACCGTTGAGTGCAGTCATCCGGAGTTTTGGAGTGTGTTGTCATCAGTATGCTGATGACACACAGCTCTATTTCTCCTTTTCATCTTCATCCGGTGAGGCTGTGGATGTGCTGAACCAGTGCCTGGCTGCGACAATGGACTGGATGAGGGCTAATAAACTGAAACTCAATCCAGACAAGACTGAGACGCTGTTAGTGGGTGGTTCTGCTGACCGGAATGATGGTGTTCAACCTGTTCTGGATGGGGTTGCACTCCCCTTGAAGGAGTGGGTTCATAGCTTAGGGGTTCTCCTAGAACCATCTCTGTCACTTGAGGCGCAGGTGGCCTCAGTGGCACGGAGTGCCTTCTACCAACTTCGGTTGGTGGCCCAGCTACGTCCCTATCGGGACAGGGATAACCTGGCTTCAGTTGTCCATGCTCTGGTAACCTCCAAGTTAGATTACTGCAATGCACTCTACGTGGGGCTGCCTTTGAAGGTGGTTCGGAAGCTGCAGCTTGTGCAAAATGCAGCGGCGAGATTGATAACTGGAACCAGTAGGTTCGAACATATAAGACCTACTCTGGCCCACTTGCATTGGCTGCCTGTATGTTTCCGAGCCTGGTTCAAGGTGCTGGTTTTAACCTATAAAGCCTTACACGGCTTGGGACCACAATACCTGATGGAACGCCTTTCCCGACATGAACCTACCCGAACACTACGTTCAACATCTAAGGCCCTCCTCCGAGGGCCTCCTCCGAGGGAAGCTCGGAGGTCAGCAACAAGAGAGAGGGCCTTCTCTGTGGTGGCTCCCCAATTGTGGAACGATCTCCCCGACGAGGCCCACCTGGCGCCAACATTGTTATGTTTTCAGCGCCAGGTCAAGACTTTCCTCTTCTCTCAGGCATTTGGCAATATCTGAGGAGCCTGGGTTTGTTTTGTTTTGTTTTTGTAGCTTTTTGAAGTGTTGAAGTGGTTTTTAAATGTACAGATTGTGTGTATGTTGTATGTTTTTGCTGTTTTAATTTTTCTATATTGTTTTTAATTGTTTTTAATCCTATGTAAACTGCCCAGAGAGCTTCGGCTATGGGGCGGTATACAAATAAATAAATAAATAAATAAATAAATAAATAAATCACCTACGAATTCATGCTAAACATTAGTTCACAAATGCGTCAAATTCAGAATGTACGTCTTCAGAATCACCATGATCATCTCGAAGCATCTGTCACTTTTCTAAAGCTATGCAATTTGATTGGATCTCAGCTTGAAACCTACTGCAATCGTTGTTACCAACTTAATTATATTGCCTGCTATTAAGTATTTTACTTTTTAATGTCCCCGTCTAAGCCATTAATTTGTTACCTTTCCAAGTGGATAAATCACTCAGAAGTGAATAAACGATTACTGGCTGCCCATCCTGCTTGTTCATTCAGTATTTCCTTTAGTGAAAAGTAATAGGAAATGTGTACAGTAAAACCTGATTTGACAAATGGCTACCCTTACTTTAATATACTTCTACTTGTTTCATTTTTTTATTGGAAGAAAAGGTTCTCATCATAAGCAGCCACACTAGAAAATACACTCTAGGTACTGAGTGACCTATTAATACACACTTGTGATGGGCAGTGGTGTTGGTGAGAAAGCCACGACAGTAACAGAAGGGGAAGGGCCTTCCTATTCACCAATTGTAGTCCTCGGAGGGTACAGTGGAAGTGAGACAGTGCAAAGACATGGGGACTGAGTGCTCTGCTGACATGGTTGCCCTGCTGACATCAACAACATGTTCCTGCACCAGGACATCCATCAACTCAGCTACCCACTTGCACAGTGCTGAAAGCCTGGTGTCACCACACATACTAGGATCTATGCCACTCTCACCCACCCACCCAGCACTGCTACTAGTTCCCACCTCCATTTGCCCCACCCCCTAGAACCATGGACACTGGGTTCAGTTGTCCTGCAGCCTCCAATCATGCCATCCTCCTCAGATGGCATCCAAATGCCAACCAATGCATAGTGGAAGATAAAACATGGTGGTGGCTTGGTACCAATTGGAGCTGGGCAACTCCTGTCCCATTATAGTGCCAACACTGGGAAAGCTTGTCCTCGGAGGAGAAGTGCATGGGGCAGCTGCAGCACCTCCAAGGGGCCCAAGAAGCACTAGTGGATGTTGGGGGTGGCAGGAGGGGCTCCTTAGTCCATGGAGGGGGCCCTCAGCATGGTGGGAGCCAATCAAAATCACTATGCTAATGGATCACTCAAACCTGGCCCTGGCCCTGAAGTGTTGACTGCAGCAGCTCCTGCTTCCACATGCCTAAAATAACAGTGGGAAATATCCCTTCTATAATGGTGCTGTGGTGGCTGACCATTTTGCCTAGCTAACCACCTCAAGGGCTGGTTCTGATGTTGGGTGTCACCTTATGGGTTTTCTGTATGAAGGTGAATGTAGTGTTCGGCTTTTGAAAGTCTTTTCAGTTTCTCACATGAAAGCGATTTTAAACAAATGTCTCACCGTGTGAAAATGTGATAGTCAAGTCACTGCTCAACTTTACAGCCTCAAAAATAAATGTACAAATTGCTCACTATTTGTTCTGCCACGGCTCAATGCTTAGGGAAAGCTTGGTGCAGCAAAGGCACACACTGATAGGGCAAAATTGCATCAGAGCCCTGGACAGAACACTTTGAAAGAAGGCGCTTGCTAGAGCAGTTGTATCAGCAGAGTTCTGAGGTTTTCTGAAGGCTGGCTGGTCTGGTGCTGTTGTTGGCCCTACTCCCTCTGAGGAACTGTCTGTGCTCTTAAAGGGCTTTTGCCCTGTTCTTCAGCTATGGGCTCCTACAATGTGAAGGCACAGGGAACTGCACTGGGAGTGTATTTTCTGAATCTGTGGATTTTGGCAAGTCCACATCTTCTGGACTGGAAGCTCCAGGAGCAGGAACAACAGTATCCTGAGAGGTGCCTCCTCCTCATGTGTATTGTCTGAGGTCCCCTCTAGAAGAATTCGGTTTGGCGCCTGGTTGCCCGATTATGCGCATCTTCGCGGAAGCACATTTACATCTAATAACTACACACGAGAGGCAGTGAAGCGCATTACGGGCTATATGAAACGAGCTTTAAAGTAGTTTACATGCAGAATCGCATGTTTAAATGACCATAAGGCGCTTTAACTCCCACGGTAAATTAAAACTCGCTATTTAATGCGCATTCAAAAATGCGATTAATCAGAGATAAAAAGCGCCTTGACCCCCAATTTGCGCTCCGCTCTTGTAGAGGTAAAATTTTTAAAGCGCCTTGAAAGAGCTTTAAATCGCTCTTGTAGAGACACCCTGAGCCTGATTGAGGCTGGAAAACATAGCACTAATTTTGCCATGTCTTTCTGCCTCCTGTTCATCTTCTCTAGGGTTTCTGGACACAACTCCATTTTTCCTCTGTTCTAGACTTGATTTCACCCTAGACCCTGTTCTGTAAGCTATCCTCCTGGCCCTGTAGTTCTGATTATAGCCTGACTTGCCCATGACAAAGTGACAGTTTTTCATTTTCAATATTGTTCCATTCAGGACTTACACAATGCCAAGTAAGTTATTTTCTTTCTAGAAGCACAACATATTTTATGATTCCTACTCTATATAATAGCACTGGTATATATGGTGGGGAAAATTTAAATATTAGCATCAAGAAAGCAACAAAATGTATGCTAATTTCAGATTTTGAAACTCTTAATAAACTTGGCCTAATGAAATACTAAGGCTCCCAAATTCACAGCTGCACTGAATTATGCATCAGTGTTAATTGATTGCAAAAGTTTTATGTGGCCTCTAGCACTTTATTCCCAAAATATACTACATATGGAAATTATCATTTGTGCTACTTTTTCAGTTGGACCACAGCAGGAATGGTATTTCCATGGGTTTGGGAACAAATGGAGTTGATCATGTTTGGCTGATATAATTTCAACACTTGGATAATAAATAGCAAACTAAATGGAAACACAAGTGTTATCCTCAAATCTAAATTTTAAGAAAAGTTTAGAATTAAGAATAACCATCTCCAAATGGCATGGGCGTTGCCATAATATTTTGAAATACAAAAGACATGACCCAGTACATGTTGCACCCTGTTTTAGGATGTTTTAGGATGTTTTAATGCAGTTTTAATAATGTGTGTCATATTTTAATCAGTTTTATGTATTTTGTTATATTGTTGTTCCCCGCCTCGATCCAAACAGAGAGGCGGGTAAGAAATAAATTATTATTATTATTATTATTATTATTATTATTATTATTATTCTTTCTGCAGTGCTCTTCACATAGCATACCATTAACACACACACACAGCTGCCCATTGACAGCAGTCCTGTGAGCAGAGGGCTGTGCATGTGGAAAGGCTACATAAGCTTAGTGGTAGATGAAAAGGACAACGAACTAGATTGGACTCAAACAGTAAAAGTAGGGTTTTAAAAAATTATTTCCCAGGAGAGGTTTTGAGTAATTCATATGTATAAAAAGTTATTTTGTTAATTGGAAAGCGAAATACACATATAACATTGGACATCTCTAATGGCCATTTAGACGGTCATTTGCCAACAGTCTTGAATCAAGGCTACTTGGACCTTCCTCTGTGCTGTCAAACTACTGGCTTCCAGACCCCGCTCCTGTCATTGGGCCTGAACACTTAACAGAAGCTGGGTGTCTTCTTGACTAATAGCCTGGAAACAGTTAATTTCTCAAATTAGACATCATTATCTCTGGAAACAAAAAGCACCACTGATCAAACAAACATTTTATACCATTTCTGCTAACCCCCTGAGACCTATCATTTGGAAATAGGATCTATGGAACGTATGGACAAATAGTGAGTTTAAGATTATAGTATAAGGGCTCCATCACACCTATTTTTCCCTAGGTTTGCCTCTGCGTTTTTTTCCTCCGTTTCATAAACGTGTCAAACTAATGGTCTCTTTCACATCAGTTTGTGGTATTGCACTGCACCGTAAAACCTCCCTTTCACTTGTTTGCCCTTCTACTCCACCCCGCCTCTTCTTCTGCCTCCAGTTCATTGGTTAGGTACTCTGATGGGTATGGGCTCCTCCCCCCTCGCTCTGGCTTTGTTGTCTAGTGAGCTACTGATTTAACATTTCATCAGCTGGGCTGCATTTCTGCAGGCAATGAGGGTGGGGTTGGAGCAGTAAAAAGTCCATTCAATCGACTAAGCACAAGTCTGTACATTTGGCACGGAGTGCTAGAGGAGGAGAACCGCCCTATCCTCTATTTTTGTCAGCAAGACTCCATTCAAAGCACATGCCCCCAACGAAGGAAAAAGCGAGGGGACAGCACTACATGGAGGCTTAAGGGCATATTAAATCCACTTAGAGAAAATAATCCAGATTTTCCCCACACCAAAATAGTATGCAAAACAGAGGAAAAGAGGCAAGATGGGTGCAGAACAGGGATGATGTCATGTGAGTCCCACACTGCAACATCAGGTTCCAGGCATGGTGAGAGTGTGTTAAACCACTGATGTGATGGAGCATACAGACTTATAAATGAGGCAGATTACTAATATTGGAAATGAATAAGTGTTTGTTAGTTACTGAAAAAGAGTAGACTTGTATGATGCAATTGTGCCTTATTGCTACAGATTCCTCTTGATGTGGGAATGTAAAGCACATTTCATCAGTGAGTCTAGGAATTAGCTTAGCCCTTGAATTATCACACTTAAAACCATTCTGCCTTCATTTCAATATGATAAACATATTGATACTGAACATACTGGCTACTATCTTTTCTGGCCTATAATGTTAGTGCAAAGGAATACATATGTACAACTTGGCTTTTGTGTACATCAGAAACCAAATGCCTTACTGTATATGCATGGATCTCCCCCTTAAACTTCAGTAGATCACAGGGAATACTCAAAAGTAAAAAAAAAAACACCATTATCCAATGTAACATTCCATGTAAATGTGCCTAGAATCACATTTTAAATTAGCTTAAAATCAAGATTCTTTTATTTAACTGGCTTTTGGAACAAGCTGTAAGTCTGTATTCCTATGCACACTTATTTTGAAATAAATAACATTGTTTTTATTATAATTTTTATTTTATTTAAAGTGATACAAAGAAATAATAATAAAATAATAATGAGTACAACCCATCCCCTACAAAATAATATACCAACAGTTATGTCATTATATATAGTGTGAAAAGAAAAGAAAAGAAACAGGTTGGTTGATACAACCTTAAGGGAAGGAAGTTTATTGAAGTTGATAGAAAAACGAGAATTAGAGCAAAGATAGAAAAGAAAAGAACAAACAAAAAGAAAACAAACAACATGAAAACAAGAAAACAAGAGAAAGAAAAATAATAAAAACAAGAAAAGATCCAGCAGGAAGAAATTATACAATTAAACTAAATTTTAAATGTGCTGTGTCCTTCATTTATCATTACAATGTCCATATACTCAGAGCTGAAGCAGGCATACATTGTTGTACATCCGGTTGCGATGCATACTGAACAAATCTCCCCCATATTGCTTCAAACGATGTTGACTTAGATTTTCCTTGGATTTGAAGCAAATCATGTTATTTTCTCAGAGATTGCCACAGACCATGCTGATAAATTCAAATTGTCCAATTTTATAAATAGCATTGATTGATTGATTAAATTTCTTAAACACCTCATAGACAGAATTTTTCTAAGCATTGGACAGAATAAAATACAATTAAATCCACAATCTATTAAAAAGCAGCATAAATAAAAAGTCCAACAAAGTAATACCATAAAATAATACACCATAGATGTATTATTTTTTAAAAATCCAACAGAAATAGGAACTAAAATGCAGAACTTTAAAAGTCAAGGCGAACAAAAAAATGTCTTGATCTTGTGCTGAAAAGACAGCAACATGAGTTTCGAGCAGAGTGTCCTAGAAAGTCAAGGGACCACCATTGGGAAAACCCTGTCTCTCGCAGCTGCCTTATGAACTTCTTACTGAGGGAGTAAAAGGAGAAAGGCTCCTGAAGATGACCTAAAGGCATGGGTTATATATGGAAGGAACATTTCATGAAGTACAAATAAAGTTAACTTGAACAAAGTGAGCCCATAGAATTGAGCTGTAATCTTCTTTTTAATCATTCATTGATTCTGATCCCCTGGATTTTACTCATCTCTATAAATGTGTGATGATTGCTATTAATAATCTCTAGTTGTACAAAGACTGTTTTCACTTTGTACCCAGCCTCTCATTTAGAATCTCAAAATCATATATATATATATATATATGTGTGTGTGTGTGTGTGTGTGTGTGTGTGTGTTTCAAATAATTAACCAAACAAGTCTTTTGTAATGAAAATTTGAAGGGATTAGAATAAATATTTGATTCTGAATGTATTCAAGGAGAAATGCAGTTAACAGTAACTGTTTGCAAGGGTTAATCCATTAGGAAAAAAGGATGTCAGATAAATTGAGGTTATGGCATATAGCCAAGAATTATCAGTAAATGTTGATAATTCATTTCTTCATGAGTAGCCATTAATACTACCCAAAGGCAATGGAAAACACAAGAGATTTCTTCCTTTCCGCCATTCATCATGAAATTCCTGCTGACTGAAGTTGTGAACCAATGCAGTATCATTTTATTTACGATTCTTAATAGTGCACTCCTATACATGTCTATGCAAAAGTAAGATCTATTTAGTTGCGCAGGCCTAATCCTTGGCAAGTTGGTACAAGATTTAATTACAGTCCAAGGATTACAGTGGAACAAGACAGTCTAATGACACCAATCTACCTTCCAAATCTGGTGTTAAATATAGCAAAACCAGTCTCCCCATTTGTAGCAATGCCAGTTTCACCCTGTGCATCTTACTGGAAAATAAGTTGTATATTGATCTCCTTTGAAGCAGGATATGATATAATGACAATTTGCAATAGGAAAGTTATTTGCTAAAAGGAGTGCACCAGAATACATACTCCTCCTACCTCTTCCTCCCACCCTAGAAAATGGGGAAAGCTAAGGGATAAACTGGTTCCAATGGGCTGACAATCCCTTTCTGTCATCTGTCAACTTCTATGGCACACTATGCTTTTCCAGGTCATGTGCAAGTGATAAACACATTACTTAATTGTAAGCTCCACTCAAATCAATAGGACTTCTTTCTAGTAAATTGTCTTGGTAGGTTGATTATGATTCTAACTATACTTGTTTGAAAATAGGTTCCAGTGCTTCCCGTTACTCCAGATGTAGTGATTTCCCAGAAAAATGCAGGTGATAAGTCTTATATCATGTCCCATGGGTTCTACAAGTACAAGAGCACCCTAATGGAAATGAGCTAACACCTGCCAATCTGAAAGGCCATGACCATATTGCCTTTAAATCATCTTACAAACTCCAGTGAGTCATAATAGGATCACTCCTTCCCTGCAGAAATTGTGACCTATTTCAAGTAGATCAGAACAGTTATTGGTTTATTAAAGCCACTGTGTACATTTGGAATTATTTTTAAAATGTCAATTATGAGATGTAATTGAGCAATAGTACTTAAATATATGGAATAGGAAATATATATTAATAATAAGGCAAAACAAAAATGCAAAATAATATGTGCCATTTTACTCCAGATGTTGGGCCACAGAATTGTTGCCATCAACAAAGCCATTCATAACCAGGCATTCTAGAAAACTGGGGCACAACCAATACTAGTGTTTCTTAGGTCTAGGATGTGTCTAATCCTGCCTCCCCGCCAGGTGCCCTTCAGATGTGTTGTACTACAACTCCCATCATTCCCAGCCAGTCTGGCCACAAGGGGAAGGCTGGTTTTTTCTTCTGAGATCTTTGAAACCTGGTCACATACATGGAAGAAAATTTTAGTGGCTGATGAAGGATTTTTTTTATTAAGAAAAACCACAATACAATCAAAAACACTTTTTTTAAAAAAGGAAACTTAAATGACCTTAGCATTGCCTAACACTATACCATAGTTGGAACTCTGTTCCACACTGTTAAATGGAACAGGGAATCCAAGGCATGATGACTTGTTACACAATTTTGTTTTAATTAACTCCATGTTTTTAATCCATCACTCCCTCGTAGATGGTAGCACCATGTTTCCTGATGCTCTCTGTCTAACATCATTGCTGTCACTTGATCTCCACCAATTTGAAAAGCATCACAAGCGATCTATGGCCAAACCCAGATATTTATGGGTGCTTTTGACGTTCATGCCACAGTTCTCTCCCCTCCTTGAAAATACACATTAAGAACATAAAGAAAAGCCCTTCTGTCAGGAGTTGCCGGGGCTAGAAATAGGAATCTTCAGATCTGGATTTAGTTGCACCACATGGTAAACCATAGAATTATGAGTGGAGTAGCCTTCCCCAACCTGGTGTCCTCCAAATGTTATGGACTACAGCTCCCACAATCCCCACCATTGGCCATGCTGACTGGGGATAATGGGAACTGCATTAGAACACAACTGGAGAGTACCAGGTTAAGGAAGGCTGAGCTGGAGCATCTGCCTGGGCAGTAAAGCACTCCCAAGCTCTGAACTGGGTCTGCCCACCTACGCTGGCCATTGAGCCATCATGGACAGGAAGAGCTATCGAAAGCTATACCTTCATTAAGTCCCATTTGAAGCCATCTAATCCAGTGATCGTCAGCCCACCTTGTAGCAGGGAATTCCAAATGTTTAGGGGAGCATATTCATACAAAGGGCTGAAGCATCTCCCCTATGAGGGAAGGTTGCAACTGCTAAGATTGCTTTGCTTGGAAAAAAGGAAGCTAAGGGGAGACATGACTAAGGTGTTCAAAATTATGCATGGTGTGGAGAATGTGGGGAGGGAGACATGTTTCTCCCTCTCTCATAATACTAGAACCCAGGGTCATACAATGAAACTGATTGGTGAGAAATTCAGGACAGATAAAAGGAAGTACTTCTTTACACAGGGCATAGTTAAACTATGGAATCTACTACTCCAAGATGTAATGATGGCCACCAATTTGGATGGCTTTAAAAGGGGTTAGATAAATTCCTGGGGGAGAAGGTTATCTATGTCTACTAGTCCGCTACCTCCAGTATCAGAGGCAGTAAGCCCATATTCACCAGTTGCTGGGGAACATGGGCGGGAGAGTGCTGATGCACACATGTCCTGCTTTTGGGTCCCTGCTCAACAGCTGGTTGGCCACTGTGTGAACAGAGTGCTAGACTAGTTGGACCCTTGGTCTGTTCCAGCATGGCTCTTCTTATGTTCTTATACAGTACTCCTATTAATTATGCTTATTGTATTCCAATCTTTAGATACTGTTCTCCAAGGCGGCCAAGCCCCTTCAGGTCAGCAAACATCACCACCCTTTTTTCTTCTTTAATTCACTTCATGTAAATCTAGTCCTTCGTTTTGCTCTTCTAATTTCATTTCAGTCTTATCTTGAATTAGCCTCCCATTTTTAGCACTATCATAATTAATTGCTTCTACTTCAGCAATCAAGCAATAATTAGGATAAAGATAAAATATCAGTTTCCCCCCCTTAAACCCCTTGGAATACTTTTTCAAACAATCCCATTAGCATGTCCCAACAACTAAGACTATTAAATGCCTGGTGGGTGTATCATGTCCAAAAATGTAAATGCACAAACATGGGAAGTTACACTAGAAAATACTGTTACAAAATAAAATGGTATTCAAAGGATACAAATACAAAACCAAATTGATTATATGAATGTATACATGTTATGGTAAACTCTTGAATTATTTTATTAATTTCGAGCGTAAAATTCAGAGCCTATCTACACTACTGCTTTAAAACGGTTTTAAATGGTTTATAACAGTAGTGACAACTGTTGGGGCCCAGGACACACTCCAGATACAGTTTTCAAAACTTTTTCAAAGTGTTTTATCCTGCTTGTGTAGATAGGCTCCCTGTCTTCATTTTGGTATAATCTCTTTACAAAATAATACCCCGTGTTGAAATTAATGTGAAATATGTGCATAATTGTAATGTATGACAATCATACAAGCAGAGCATATACATGTATACGTAATGTGAAGCCACTTGTCAACATGCATATATCCAGGTTTCATGTTAATTAATTTTGTAAGATATGAAATGGCTTTTGTATATCAGGTAGATGTCACTTCTTGTACTTGATATTTAAGAAAGGTCAGCAGATCAATGAATGACAAATTGAAATCTGACTTCCAGTTCCAGCATCCCTTTTGTGCCATATCTGTTGCAAAGAAATAAATACCAAGGAAACAACTAGGCATTACAAATTATGTAAATGTATTGTTTAGTATGTGATATTAAATGATACTTCAAATACTTTTACTAACCCTGCAATGTAGAACAGCACTATTATCATCATTATCATCATCACTGTATTAAAGTTACCTGGGTGGCACGTGGGAGGGAAAAGGTCATTATCTAAAACCACTTGACAGGTTTACAGCTGAAGAAAGCACTGAACTGTGGACTCCCAAATCACAGCTCATTTTCTAAATATAACTATTAATATTGTCTTTTTTTGTTTTGAATAAAAGTATCTGTTATAACAACAGGAATATTAAAGGTTGGCCTTTAATTCATTGCATGTCTACACTTTATTTTAAGCATTTTTATCTACCCGTAACTCCTGCACTCAAATCTTTTTCAGTTAATAATCTAATTAGAGCAATAATTCACCTCTGTATACAAAAAAACAGCAAGCACACTCGATTTCACATTTTTTCATAATGTGATGCTTTCATTAAGTGGGTCATTCACATATTGTCAAGCAATTAAATAATTAATTTCATATAATAGAAGAACAGTTACAATAACTAGTTTGCTTATTTTGTTTTATTTTAACCATATATCAAACTCAAAGTTTTCAATATGCATGCCTTTAAAAAAGAAAACAAAGAAAAGGCCTAATAGCCCAAGGACCTGTTCCTGCTTGTGGTTTATTGAGGCAGAAGCTCATGGGAGCAAGTAAGGATCTTATTTTCAGCAAGAATGTTGTAGATGGAATGCCATGAGAAGGCATTGTGGAGGTGAACCACAGTAGCACAATAGTAGGCTGACCATATGAAAAGGAGGACAGGGCTCATGTAACTTTAACAGTTGTAGAGAAAAGGGAATTTCAGCCAGTGTCATTTGTATGAAATTAGTTCCTGGTGAAGTTCCCTCTTCATCACAACAGTTAAAGGTGCATGCACTATACTAGAGTGACCATATACAAAAGAAGGCAGGGCCCCTGCAGCTTTAACTGTTGCGATGAAGAGGGAATTTCACCAGGAACTAATTGCATGCAAATGACTCTGGCTGAAATTCTCTTTTCTCTACAACTGTTAAAGTTACATGAGCCCTGTCCTCCTTTTCATATGGTCAGCCTACACAATAGGAGTTCCATAGGCAGAAGAATCAGGCCTCAAACCAGCCTAAAAGTTCTTGGAGGGCCACCAAAATAGTAGGGGGGCAGACCTTTTAAAGACAAAACTGTAAACTGTTTTTATTTAACCCTTACTTTTGCAGCCATACTGCAATTTATGTACATTCAAAAAAGTTCACTAAGCAGCTTCAACAATTGTTGCAGTTCTTGACACCAAGTAACAAAAATGATAAATATCAAGAATAACCCACTTGCAGAAAACTAAGAATGAGCTACAACAAGAATATTCTTTTTATGGAATCATAGAGTTGGAAGTCGCCATTTAAGCCATCAGGTCCAACCCCTGCTCAGTCCAGTAATCCTGTTTATAATGTTCCTGACAGATGGCTATCCAGTCTTTGCTGCCTCCAGCAATGGAGAGCCCGCCACTTTGCTACGCAATGGATTCCATTGTCTGACTGCACTGACCATTAGGAAGTTTTTCTTGATGTTCAGTTGACATCTTCCTTACTGTAACTTAAGCATGCTATTTCATGTCCTATAGTCTTTGATGACAGAAAACAGATTGCAGCCCTCTTCTGTGTGACAACCCTTTAAGTACTTGAAAAGTGCTGTCCCCTCAGTCTTCTCTTCTCAAGGCTAAACTTATAGCCAATTCCTTCAATCTTTCCTTGTAGGGCTTAGTTTCTAGTCCCCTGATCATCTTAGTTCCCTTTCTGTGATCTCGTTCCAATTTATCTGAATACTTCTTAGTGTGGTGTCCAGAACTGGACACAATATTTGAGGTGAGGTCTGACCAGCAGATTTTGGAACTATACTTCTATTGATGCAACCTAAAATTGCATTTGCCTTTTTTGCAGCCACACCACACTGCTCACTCATATTCAGCTTGATAGACAACAACTTCAAGATCCTTTTTACATGTACTAATGCCTAGCCAGTTCTTCCCCATCTTGTAGCTGTGCATTTTATTTCCTTTTCCTAAATGAAAAAAAACTTTACACTTGTCTCTGTTAAATTTCATTGTTATTTTCTGCCCAGTTTTCTAAACTCTCAACATCATTCTGAATGTTGTTTCTGCCTTCTGAGGTATTAACTATGCCACCCAATTTCGTGTCATTGGCAAATTTTATAACTATTACCTCACCACTACTGCTTGAACTCCTCTTATTGTTGAGTTTTTCTGCCACGGAATCCTATTTATCAGTGCTCTGAGTTTATTAAAATCAGCTTTCCTGAAGTCCAAGGGAGTTTGCAAATACATTTTGCAAGTGCTTTATGGTCAGCAGATTCTCATACTTTCTTGGCTGCTTCAAAAATGTATCATTTTACATTTCTTGCAACTGCCTCTCAATACAGTCAATATGTTTCAAATGCTGCCTCAATAACCAGATTCTTCTACTGTAGTGGTGATGTTACAGGTTTAAGATATACCAGTACATTTAGCATAATTTCACTGAAAGGGAAAAGAAAGTCTTCTGATCTGACTGAGCAATACAATAGCTACAGTTCTTAGATGACAAATATTTTCACAAGGGGAAGATGCACTGATTAATTTGTGTGCAGAAAGAATGAATTCTTCGTCTGAATCCAAGTGCCCAGTCCATCATTGAACCAACAGGCATTTTAAAGAACTGCCTTTATACATCTGAGCAACATGCCCCCTTAAAAATATATCTGTACAGCTATTCACATAAGTCAAAATATGCCTTCATCTTGGATATAGCCTTAACTGCATGTTGAGCAGATTTCACCGCGGGAGTGCCCCCAAAATAAGAGCACCAGACAGTACCTTTAAGAATAAAAACAGAAGCTTTATTGATGGTTTTCTAAAATTTCTGTAATGATTATAATTATTTGTTGGTAAAAATAAAATAAAATAGGAAGACCAGAGAAAATTTATGGGGGGCAGGGCCCCCAAGCACCCTCACCCCAGGATAGAAGTTTGAGAAGAACTGGGACATCTGCATTATGCTTTTTCCTGACCACTCTGGCTTTTTATTACCTGCAAATTCCACCAGCTAGTGATAGATGAACCAAGAGTAGGCAGGCACTAAATTACTTTAGAATATAGCTACTAATTCATTTGAAGTCTTGCCTTCACACTCCCTTACCTGGTTGTGTTAAAAATGTGTTTAAAATGTTGCAAGACTGTAAGTCCTGTGGTCTGTATCCAGAGAAGTATGAACAGAACTCTACTTACACAATGGGGATTCCTCATCTTCTGCTGCAGCCCCCAAGAGCAGCCCCCAAAAGCTGTCCCTGTAATTTATTTCTTTATTGCATTTCTACACCACCCAATAGCCAAAGCTCTCTGGGCTCTAAGCACGGTTACCTCCAGCAGGAAGGGAGAATTGGAAATTGGGATCCTCTTGCATATACAAGGGCCCCTCTGGCCCCGACTTTTATCTTATTTATCATTAGTCTGTCACTTGCTTTATTTATATGCATGACACTGGTTTTATTGTCCTCATCATCAATTTCATTTCCTGCTTATTTTATGTTTGTGCTTAATTTTATTTCTGTTTTTTGGGGGAAATCGTGAGAGTTTTTTAAAAATAAATTTACAAATAAAAAGTTAAATCAAACCCTAGGTCATACAATTAAAAAAACAAATTAGCAAACACCTGTTTGTGGTCAAGGATATAAGAATAGATGAAGGCAGCTATATAATTGCAGGAAATTTCTCCTTGTGCATTCCACTCAGGAAGAACAGAGTATCTCTGATATACTCCGCCTCAGAACTGGGACCCTGAGTTTGAGGCAGGTACTGGCAGAAGCCACAGTAGGTGGAGATGCTGGAGAAATAGGGTAATATTGTGCAGGGTCATCTACATGGCCCTGCCCACACAGCCACTGCATACAAGAGGTTCTCTTGTGGCATATGCTTTCTTAGGTAAGAGTCTAGTACATCTCACAAAGAAGGCTCCCCTATGAAAACTCACAACAGAATAAATTTATTAGCCATGACTTGCTGTATTTTTCTAACAAAAGACTAACGCAGCTTCTGTTTTACCATTCATCTCTGTTTAAATTGTATTGTTTTGCTCAGTCTGTAACAATATGAGATACAGTCTCTTGGGTAATCAGAAATCCACGCATTTAAGACTGAATCCACTTCTTGACTTGTAATCCCATTGATTTGAATGATACAAAATGTTTTATTTAGCATTTGCACTGTTCCGAAGAATCCAGCAGAGACAGAAACTGCTTCTCTGATGATTAACATCTCTTGCATTAAGCCTGGGGTTAAAAACAAGTGGATGAGGGGGAGGATACTCAACAACTTATCAATATTTTTTAATGAACTGTTAGATGAACAACTTAAACCTTTCTTCATATTACTTCAGTGAAAATGATGTGAATTTCTAAATGTTATAATTACTTCAATTAATATCAATATAGATCTCAGAGCATTGAGATTTCTTAAAATGGCAAAGACAATTTGGGATTTATATTTGGGCACAATTTTAAAAAACTAACAGCACAATTTTAAGCATGTTTGCTCAGAAGTATGCCCCTCTAAGTTCAGTAGGTCTTCCTCCCTAGTCTAGTAAGTGTATTTAAGGTCCAGCCTAAGTTAGGATCAAAACTCTATATAGAAAACTGGACAAAAATGCCACAACATTGTCTATCATTGAACTGTATTTGGAGCAGCCTAACAGCAAGCCTTTTATAGTGGGTCATGGGGTGGGGGGGAACCAAAACCCAATGCATTATTATAGGCCTGACTACTATGGACATCAGTCTTATTAAAGGCAATAATCTTGATAGACAAAATGGAAAGAGATAGCAGAAGAAGGTTGCAGGCCTGAAGGTGAATCTTCAGAGGTAGCATCTGGCCCTCTGACTGGAGGGTCCCCGTCTTTGCAATAATATAATCATTGGAGGCCCTCGTATGTATTCCAATGAGGTCCATTTGGTTGGGACCCGGAAAACAGCCTACCCACGTTCTGGAACTCCCTCCTAAGGTGACTTCATGTTGCCCCTCCTTCATGACATTTTTTCACCAGATAAAAATGTCATTTTCCTTTAGAAGAGCCTTTGGCCTGTAACATCTTGCTTTAGTTTTTATCTGCTGGTAGTTGTACTGATATTTCCCCCCTGGTACTATATGGTGTTATGGTGTTGATTTGCCCTTTGCTCCTATTTTTTCCAGATTGTACTTTATTTTGCAGTTGAATGTTCATGTTTTTGTTGCTTTATTATTGATGTTAGCTGCCTTGGACTCCTTTTAGGGGAAAGCATTGATATATAGATATATAAAATGTACTGGCCCAGTGCTAACAGTCTGCATTGTTTTTACCCCTTGTTGCTTGTTTTATTTTATGCTGCTTTATTGACATTGTTTTATTGTGAGTGTGTATTTTATGTGTTTAATTTACTAGAGGACATTTGTTTAAACCTACTGACCACTACACATATGTATATGCTTCGAGCTTCCACCCAAAACAAGTCCCATAATCTATAGCCACTGTACCATATGCAGTCAGATTGGTCACAATTTAAGGATTTAAGGGTGCAATCCTACACATGTTTAGACAGGAAAAAGTCATACAACTCCCAGCATTTCCAAACCAGTTATGCTGGCTAGGACATGCTGGGAGTTATAGGACTTTTGCTATCTAAACATGCATAGGATTGCATCCTTAGTCAGGCATTCCTCAGATTCACCCAATGAAGTAATACAAACAGATTATTAAAAAGACAAGATTGTATCCAGGATTACTACAGGTCAGAACTAGAAGAGAAAAAGAAACACCACTCATTGTCATCTACAGGTCCCAACTAAAACCTACTTAGATGATTCATTAATGATCTACAGTCCATCCTGGACAATGACACTTCACCCTCACATAGGAACCAGACTCAGTGGCAGATCAAGATCTCAACTTCTGTCTCCATGTCTATTTTAGCAACACTGTTATAGGACCTAATAATGTTATCCACAACATCAGCGGTTCATACATTTGTTCACCTGATATTATCATTTATGCTACTGTATTTTGTATGAGAAAAGCAGGTCAGAATAAATGTACAGAAATCTAATTTCAGACATAGTGTTACAGTAATTAATCGGAGTCCAATCTCGCCTGCCACGCGGGAGGCCCGGGTTCGATTCCCGGCCAATGCACCAAAATGTTACAGTAATTAATCGGAGTCCAATCCAAAGTTGCAGTTTCAAACAGACAGCCTTTATTTGCTAGCAAAATGACAGCCTGGAATCGTTCCACAGACTGCCCCCCCCTAATGGGTGAAGCAGCTTATTATACATTTCAAGCAAACAGGAAATATGCATGTCATACAACAGGATAATGCGCACGCAACACAACGGTATGGCAGGTAGGTGTTTCCTTTTATGGTTTGGAACGGTCTGTTACTTCTTCATCAGCTAGGTCAGGTCACATGGTCTGCGGCCTGCTGCCCGCATACAGCTACAGCTGCATAGAAGCTACTTATGAGAGAGACAAAGAGGGGGGGCATAAAATCATAAAATGAGGACAATTAGGTTAAGGCCATACAAAATGGAGTCAGTTGGGTTCAGTTTCTCTCTCATTAGGCCACATGGCAATATTAAAAACAATAAGTGTGGGGGAATACTTCAGCCTCCCAGGACACTGTCATTGACCCTAAGGTGGCTTTTTGTTTACAAAGAAACTTCAAATATAGATTTCAATGGGAAACAAATAATAATAATAATAATAATAATAATAATAATAATAATATATTTCTTAACCGCCTCTCCGTTTGGATCGAGGCGGGGAACAACAATATGATGAAATACATAAAACTGATTAAAACATGGCACACATTATTAAAACTGCATTAAAACATCATAAAAACTGAGCTACAGTTCATTAAGAGATTCAGTTCTATCACCTGTGGCTTGAATAAGGACAAAGGTAGTTTTTTTGCATATATATATGTGTGTGTGTGTGTGTGTGTGTGTGTGTGCTAATTAGCTCTGTTATTATCCAACAACTGTTTTGTGACCGGCCACTGTAAATAAAGGAATAATAGCTGTCTGTACTTTCTGCATTTCAATTTCCTCTGACTTTACTATTTACTATTCCCTTTCCCTGAATCATGTGTGTATCTGATGAAGTGGGCTGTAGTTCTTGAAAGCTTATGTCACAATAGATTTGTTAGTTTTTTCAAAGTGCCAGAATACTTTTTGTTGTTTTTGCTACAACAGACTCACATGGTTATTCCTCTAGAAAATAAAATAAAGAAAATGTCCCCAGGCATTTCTCCATGGACATTTTTTAATCCACTTGCTTAACAAGAAGCACAAATGGAGTTTTTTTAAAAATTATGGGTATATATGTCTTAAATCTTTAAGGATTTCTACTGAAATAATCAAATGTTATCACTGATAACAACAGGAAAACCCCACAGTTAAGTTGCTTTTGTTTGAATATCTTAAAAAAACACACCCTCAGAACATTCACTAGAGTGGAAATTCTTCTTGATTCTTCCTGTGGTTTGATGAGAAATTGTACTCCATCACTTCATAATTTGCTGCTCAATCATACTCAACTTTCTAAAAGAAAATATACAATAATATGGGAAACCACTTTAGGCCAACAAATTCAGGATGAATTATGTTAGCAATTTGAGCCAATTTTCTTTAAAGTGGTATCTTACTCCAGAACAGCTGCAATATTTATAAACAAGATATATTTTTTTAAAAAAATAAAAGATGGAAGCAGGGAGGAGAACTAGATACATGCTTACATGTTTGATTGAAGGCAATCCCATTGATTTAAGTCTTGTTCAGAACTTTGGGGCATAAGTTAATCAAACCATGAATGTTTTAACAGGAGTTAGCCTCTTACAGTGCCATTGGTCTTACCTGAAGAAAATATTCTGTGCAGATACAATAAAATAATTCAACATGTTGGTTACTGCACATATACTGATTGCTCAGAACTGAAAAGACCATAAGCCCCTTATTCTATTGGAATGAATATGCAAACTTTGAAACTCACTTTTGATGGACAATCTCATAACAGGATAAAAGTAAAATGTGTTGATGGCATTTGAAAAAATACCATGCAAGGTTGGTGGCCATTAATATAATATTTGGATAGTACACAATCTAGCCAGATTTAGGACAATATTTACAAGAGAATATATGGTTATTCAATGAGATCTGTAATTTGTTGTTGACTGAAAGATACCTATTGATATAGAATGAATAGTGGGAGGGAAGAAAGACTAAGGGATGGTTAGCTCATTCTGTATTGTCAATAAACCATTCTCTTAAGAAAAGGTAAGGGCAGCAGTAGCATAATATAGTCCTCTGCTGTAATTAGCGCCACTCAGATAACATCATGCACCCAGATTATTTTATTCTGCCACTGGCTGAATCATTTTCCAAAGCATAACAGGGATGTGGTATATTGGCATCTGGGTACATTATAAAATAATCATATGGACACAATACATAGGAACATAGGAAGCTGCCTTAAACTGAGTCAGATCATTGGTCCATGTAGCCTAGCATTGTCGACACTGAGTGGCAGCAGTTCTTCAGTCACTGCCCCAGTTAGGGCAAGAGTTTTTCCTGGGGATACCAGCAGTTGAACCTGGGACCTTCTGCATGCAAAGCAGGAGCTCTACCACTGCACTACACACCCTTCCAAAGGGAATAAATTCCCTTAATTCCCTTCTCGCTATCTAAACATTACCATGTGGCTTTGGCCCCAATTACAGACCCTTGTTAACTCAGTTAGCCGTTAATCTGAGTGACAAGAATAATCTAATAGCACAATCCTATGCATATCTATTCAGAAGTAACTCCCACTGAGTTCAGTGGGATCTATTCCCAAGAAAGTGTACAGGATTCCATCCTAAATTACTCCGATTTCAGGTTATTGGCCTCAATTCCATAAACAAGACTTACTAATCAGAAAGAGTCAATAACTGAGTTTAAAAGGCTTTTTACCAAGTCTTCATAGTATTACAAATGTCAAATTGCCAACATAAGGTGCACATTCATAAAAAAGAAGAAAAGTCAGTTCGTGTTTAAAAGTAATTACCATAATTTTTAATAGCTCTGGAGTAAAC
The DNA here is from genome assembly GCA_029215795.1 of Anniella stebbinsi. Lineage (NCBI taxonomy): Eukaryota > Metazoa > Chordata > Lepidosauria > Squamata > Anniellidae > Anniella > Anniella stebbinsi. The sequence continues at coordinate 58,358,079 of JARDYH010000003.1, forward strand.
TCAAAAGAACAGCTGGGCCTTTATGGCTCCTGTGGGATTCTGCAATCTCCTGAACAGACTCCTAGAAGGATTGTGTATGTGTGTATATTTGAAAACAAGATGGAAACAGAGAATTTATAAGATACTATGTGGCCATGGCAATTGTTGTCTTGGAAAGAATATAATGTATGATAACAATGGATGTATGGGTGGAAAGAATGTAGAAATTTAGTGCCCATCCTAGCATCCTTTGATGTCCTGGGATAAATGCCATATGGACAACGGTATTGTCCCATAGCAAGACGGTATGCCTAGATATTTGCTCATAGACCCTGACAATGTTCAAATTATGGCCATAGAATGAAGGCAATTACAACAACAATATACTGTATTTCATCTATTCTAAGACGCACTTTTCCTCCCATGTTAACATCTGTAAAAATGGGGTGCGTCTTAGAATCGATGGCACCTTGCAATTGTGGGATTTCTCCAGCGTTTTGCAGAAGGCACTAGGGCTCTGCATGCCTCCCCCGCGACTCACCCTAGTAAGTCCCGAGGGACCCCACAAGGCCGGTCAGAAGTCCCCCCCCCTCCCCACTCACCTTGATCGCTGCTGCCTCGGCCTGGGAAAGCTTCAGTACTGGGAAAGAGGCCACGATCTCAGGAAATCTCGCGAGATCTCGGCCTCCTTCCCAGCCTTCCCAGGCCGAGGCAGCAGCAATCAAGGTAAGTGGGGAGGGGGAACTTGTGAGGGGGGAGAGGGGACTTGTGGGGCCCTAACCCCCCTCCCCTGCATCGCCGCCGCCCATCCTCGCTGCTGCCTCCGCTGCTCTGCACAGCTGGCAACACTCGCCTCGTTACTGGGAACGCTGCCTTGCCAGGCAGAGGCAAGAGCTGGCAGCGGTGTGGAGCGGCGGCGGCGGCCGCAACGAGGACGGGCGACAGTGATGGAGGTGAGAGGGTAGGGGTGCTGAAATTAAGGTGCGTCATAGAATCGACGCAAAGCTTTTTTCCTGTTGGTGGCCCTGAAATTTAGGTGCGTCTTACAATCGATGGCGAAATACAGTACTTTTAGTAGATCCTTTCTCTCAAGTCCTAAAATTTATCATAGGGAAATAGGAAGCTGCTTGTGAGTACCATTGTGTACGTGTATGTGTGCACTCACAATTGCAACATTATTTGGGGGTAAAGAAACTGTAACATGAAACCAAACATCACTATAGATGTTTTTTGGGAGAGGTAAATATGTCAACCCAGTGGATAGATGACCACTCTATACCAATATGTAATTACTGTCTACACTACTGTTTTAAAACGGGTTATAACAGTTTTAAACTGGTTAATATTAACTGGTTTAAAATTGTTATAAACCGTTTTAAAGCAGTAGTGTAGATCTGTGTTTATTTTTTATGATTGTGGCATCATGCTTTCAATCATTTTAATTGTTTTCAAATTTTCCTCAAAATTATTTAAAAACAGTTGTATCAGGCTCGCGAAACACAGATGGGATTTTCTCCAGGTTGACATTTAACAAAAATATCTATCGTACTTTGCCTCTAAGATATATTATGACTATTTTTTAGTATACAAATGAGACGTGGGGGGGGGGGGACACAACCACGAGCCGTCGTTAGGGTATTTTGTTTTGCTTCCTTTTCAGCTAAAGGCCAAAATGTGCTAAAAAGGAAAGTTCAGGGGAAAGAGCGAGTGTGACCCGAGGCGCACAAATCCGGTAGCCTTTCTGTACATTATTTTGCAGAATTGTCTCTAGTGGGAACCTCTGATCCTATTAGACAGCAGCAGCTGCAGCTCCAACAAACCCGCAATCCTATGCACACATCTACTCAGAAACGGGTATCTCCTTGAACTCCGTGTGGTTTTCTTTCGAGTAAACATGCATTGAGCTGCAAATACACTTACTTATGATTACGTTTAATGAGGCTGGGGATGGAAGTATCCTTTAAAAAAAAAAGGGAGGGGGGAATCACGTCAGTGGAAATAAATTGATAGGTTGATCGCAACTCCTTTGGCTCGTGTTTACACGAGACCTGGAGTAGGGCCAAGTTGCGTGGTGGTGGGTTGCCACCTGAGCGTCATCGACTTCACTCCGAGTGTATTGTGTACAGCGGGAGCCTCGCCTCACATTCCTTCTCCGTCAGGGTCGCCTGCCTCCCACAGAAGGAGCCGCCACGCTCTCCTCGGGGAATTGCGCGCGAGCTGCCCAGCCCTCATGCTTCCTCCTCCCTCGCCTCGTTGCGAGTCTTGAGGGGCCCGTGGGAAAGGAGCCCAGTTCGCCGCCGTCCGCCCACCTACCCGCTTGCTCTCCCTCCCTGCCTCCCATTGTGCAGCCAGCAACTCCAGCGCTCCCACCTGCTGGCGGCAGCGAGGCGAAGCAAGCGACGCCCCCCTCCGCTCCATTCACCCTTCTCTGCGTGCGTATGTCCCCAGCTGAACCGGGGAGAGCCCCCTCCTCCCGCAGGAGCGTACGGTGGCGCCGCCGCCACCACCACCACCACCTCACCCTCCCTCCCTTCCTCCTTCCTAGCAGCGCCTTCCCTGAACTAAGGCAGCTGCGTAAGCCGTATCAAACGGCAGCGGCACCGCCTCCGTCCCTTTCCAGCCGCGGCTGCCCTGAGGAGCCGCCACCGCGTTTCCCCAGGCAGGCAGCTAAGGGAATAGGGGGTGGTGCTGCTTCTGCCGCCACTGCTGCCGCTTTGGACTGCAATGTGCTCCCCGCTGCTGTTACTACTGCCGCAGCAGCCGCAGCCCTGAAGGAGCCATGCCGGGCTGGAAGAAGAACATCCCCGTCTGCCTGCAAGCCGAGCAGGAGAGAGGTGAGCGAGCGATGCGCGGCGCGGGGGCTTCCGTGGCGCCACAGCAGGGCAGGTCCGGCTGCGCCCCCCTACTGGCCTGCCCTTCCCCCACTCCCTCAGGTGCCGCTCTCTGCCTTGCTTGCACCCAGCCCTCCCTCAGCTCCAGGAGGCGGGAAAGCAGGGCGAGGAGGGAGGTTCGCGGGGTTGCTCAGAGAACGGGGGTGTGTCTGACATGAAAGAGGCACCTGAGGGTAACTAAAGCGGAAGGGGAGGCATGTTCTCCTACCGCGAGTTAACTTTCTTCGCCTAGGCGCCTTGCCTGGTTGCCTGCTTCCAGTTTGGGGAGGAGGAGGAGGTGGTTGTGGTGATAGTGATAGTGGCGGTTTTCCTTCAGTCAGTCTTCCGTCGGGCCTGGCTTCTGTTTATGCCGCTGGTATCCTTGGGATACTAGCAGACTTGGGGAAGTTTAAGCCCCTGCTTTTGGGGGTGGCTCTGATTTGTTTTGTAGGGAGAAAGTCTCCTTGCAGAGACAATTTGGGCCAAGAGTAAGTGTGTTTGGGAGGAAGGAGAGGTGGTTTGTATACTAGAATTGAACTTCCAGGTCGTACTGGGGCGAAGACAACAACAGTTAGGGTGTTTGGGGTGTTGTTTAGGTAGCTGATGCTCTGCAATTCACTCCCAGCAAATCACACCGAATCTAGGTGTAGCCCGCACCACTCCCCATAGCACCTTGTGGAACTCTGTGAAGGCAGGCGGCACAGTGTGCAGGGGGAAAGAATGGGCAGCATTGCATCTCCTGTTAGGGTACAGCTTCCTCTATGCTAGATTTTGTGGGAAGATAGCACCCAAGTGTGCATGCATGACCCTTTGATAAAGTGCTGCCCCTAGTTGCCAGATTTTGCATAATTTCCAAGGATTTTTCCTGAAAGCAAGTAATCCTAGATATTTGCAGGTTTGTAACTGATTCTGAGCGTTTCTTGGTTTTGGAAAATCATCTAGAGAACCTTGGTTGAATCATAATTATTTCTTGTTGTTTCTAAGGGACATTCTTGGTGTGTGACACTTCTTTTAGTAAAGCCTTGTAGCTGTGAGATTTCCCTGAAATAGGCATTATTACACTATGTTCATATTTGTAATAGTTGGCACACCAACACATATTACAGCACCAAACAAAAGTCTTGGTTTCAAGCATTCAACCTTTCTGAACTTTTATTCGTGTTGCCATTTTTATTAGACTCTGTGGAGAAGCATGCAGGGTGTTTATTCCATGATTGCTGTTATTTTTGTGCCTTGTACTTCATCTATCTTATAAACTGTAGTTCAGGAAGGAAACCCACCAAGTATTGTCAGAAATGGCATTCCGTACACATACTCACTTATCTTGAATATGCTTGTAAAATGTCCATTGCTTTTCATTGGTGGTCAAGGAGCTTCTAGATTCCAATTTTTAAAACCAACGGACACCTGTGCAGAAATCTTTATGCCAGAAACAGTTGGCATAAAGAGCTCATTCTCAAAAGAAGTCAGAATTCCAAAAAGCCTGGAGTTTGAAATATACTCACATAATTTATTCTTATCAAGGTCAATGATATCTGAAATACTTTTGTGATTTTAATGACACAAACAGAATGGGAGAGCAACAACTTTCAGTGTTGTTGAGAGCCAGATGGGATTGATAAATTGGCAGCAAGAAAACAAATGTTTGCATGTCAGTGTGTGGTTATGTGTTGGATTCTTTTGTTGTGATAACACCCTGGACTTGATATTTTCTGGTGAATTTTCAAAATCAATGAAACTTTGGAGGCATTGTACATTCAGATTAGAGCTTTGTCTGATTTTCTTTTTGGAGATATATGAAAGTATTAAAAGGATGGATCACTTAGAAAACAATGAATATGTTCAAAGAAATGTTGAGTTCTGACTGAGAATAGAAACCTGCTTACGAGTATATTCCTCGTTATTGTTAAATGATGAGAGTAAACAAGTACAAAGAGTTTTATTAGTTTTTATAAGGGTTATTGAAATGTAAGTATTCTAGCAACAGATAACGCATAATTTCTTTCCTTTTACATAATAGCATAATAATCTTCATCAGAAGTCAAAATACACTGGTATAAACTTGAATATACTGGAAAAAAGAAGTAGATTGGCTGTAGTGTCACAAAATGCAAACAAAACCATTTCTGTGTATAAAAATTAAAATCAGGAATGGATATTGTGCTTTCTGCTTGATCCTTTATTTTTATTTTATTTTATTGGTAGTGTGCAGTTGAACAATTGCCTTTGGACATCTTTTCTTCTTTGATGTTTTTCTGCACCAGTAAATATGCTGCTTTGTAAACAGTTCTCATGCTTGTTTATTTAATTTGTATTTTCTTTCCAGTTTATTTTCTTAACAGAGCTCAACAAACCCATTTTAACAAATTATTATCACTCTCTTATTTTCTTTCTCCATGGTATAAATAAAAAAAGCACTTTGGGTTTCTGAGGTAGAGTTCATTTTATATTGCTCAAGCTTAGCTAATCAATTTAGCAAAACTTCAGTGCTTCTCAAATTCAATTATCTTTTTTTTCTTTTAGACATAAGGAAAATATAAAGTGATCAAAATAAATAATTGGTATTGAATTAGGATACAAAGAAAAGGACAGATAAACCTTTTAAACTAACCAGAAAAATGGCCACTGTTGTAAACAAATGAAGATGCATCTTTAGTGTTTATTATGGTGTTGACTTAGAAAGCAATTACAAATACAGTTAAATTCTGATTCAAAGCCAGTTTGCTTACATCTCCCTCTGCTGTTAGTTGGTAATATTTCTGTTCCGAAGTTCATTTATAGAAATCAGTCCAACATAAATTTTCCTAGCTATTAATGCAGTGGTATTTTATTTTCAGAGAATCAATGTTCCCTTCCTTAAATATTTGTTCTTATTTATTTTGTGGATCCTGTGTGTATAAATAAACAAATATACTCGAATAATATTGAAAGTTTGGTATTTTACATATGGGCTTGTGAGCTGGATGTCTGAAAGAAGTGATGATTTCCATCTATATCCACTTCAACAAATTAAGCTTGATCAACTGGATGAAGGTGGCCAGGTTCCAAAACATTCCAGAAAGAACCCTAAATGATTCAATAGCCAACACCTCTGGTTTTTCTTCGTCAATTCTTTCTATAACTTGTACCTGCATAACTTCGTCTTTGCTTTGAAAAATTAAACGCACACATACACATTTATACTTTTTGTCCTTTTGCACTAAATATCCAATAAACCACAGAAAATGGAACATATTTATTACTAAACAGAACTACAGTAGCTCAGCAGGGGGAAAAACCCATTCCTAAGCAAGGTGGCTACATAACCATGGTTTAAACACACTCACTAACTATTTTCTGCAAAAGGGTTAGAGACCTAACCATGGCTTAGCATGTTGTCTGAACAGACCCATTGTAATCATGTGGTTGAAATCTGTTAAACTGCATAGGAAGCAGCTTCATACAAAGAGGTATCCATGCAGCTGTTCAACATGTAAATGTCTGTGTAAATGAATTCATCTGTAGCTTCAGAGAGAACTCGAAGAGTGATTAGGCTCACAGGCTAGATGAGGCAATTGTCATATTAGTTAGTAGTGTTTTAGAATTCATGTACAAATCAGATTACTTCTAATAGTTTAAAAAAATCTATAGTAAAAAAAGTTGGAAGTGCTTTTGGTCTTTTTCAATTTGTACAACCAAGATTACAGAAGTGATTACTTATATAAAATATTTTAGTTGTGTTTTCTATTGCATAATGAGATTGTAACATAGCTGCCAAAGTAAAAAAAAACCTTTGCTTTCCGAAGTGTCATGTGAAAACCCATCAATATAATATGATGCATCATTAAAATTCAGGAAATATTTTCCTCCAGATTTTCTGCATAAGCTGCTAAACCAAATCCAGTTATAAGCTACCTAAAACACTTTTGAGGTGACACATGAAAGAAGAAAGAAAGAAAAACTACATTTTGAGGTTCAGTATGTCTTCCAATCAAGTTAAATAAAATCATTTTATGGGTCTCCAGTTTCAGCTTTACAACTAATCAATTTTGACAGGAGTGTAGCAAACAATAAGTCATGTTTGTTCATAGTTTGGAATTAAGGTAGCATCACAAATGCAGAGTTTGAAATTAGGATGCTGATCTTACATGTAAAGTTTAAATTCTATATCTCTGTGATTTTAAATATGCATCTAATGCTTTAGCTGCTTCTAACTAGCCAGCTACTTTTACTACTAAGCCCCATGCAGCGTGATACTATGTAAAGTTTGATGCACCTTAACTTATGATTCAGTGGGTTTAGGCATGTTTAACTCTACATTGGAACAGGCTATTAACTTCCAGTGTGGTCCTCTCCAGCAGTTGCTGTAACCAATAGAGGCTGATGGATCTGATGTCAGTAGGGTGGTGAATCCACTCCTGGTTTAAGTCAAAACCAGTTAGAACTCTAAAGGAACCATCCGGGGTGAAGAACACATAGGATAGCTCCTTTAGAGTTCTGACTGCTTGTGACTAAAACCTGAAGTGGATTTACCACCCGACTGATATCAGAGCCACCAGCCTCCCTCTGGCTGTAACACCTTCTCATTCACACCAATTGCCATTCTGAGAATTGTTGATCTTCCCAAGAGATTTATTATGGACTTGCCGATATGCTGTCTGGCAATGATTGCATATTGGGTTATCAGCGCTTTACAATCCAGTATACTTAAAGGCTGGCGAATCACCAGTACTCTCAAATTGTAATTTAAAAAATATTTTTAGGCTGTTTTACTTGGCCACATATTTATCACAAATCATTTTTTTTAATATTACCATTTATCTTCCCAAATGATTGCACAAAACAAAAGCTCCCACAATAATAGCAGAACTTGCATCCCTGCCTCTTCTCCCACTGTCATGCCAGGACGACAGCACTTGATGTGAGAGGAACGTTCCCTAGGAACGAGAGGAGAATAAAAGTGGGGAAAACGTGAGAGGAAGACAAAGAGATATCACAAATGATAGTAGTTTTTGCAGAGCCAAACCAAGAGAAATTCTAGAAATGTAGTCGTACTAGCTTTTAGTACAGGGGTGGGCAACCTGCAGCTTTCAGATGTCATTGGACTCCAACACCCATCAGCTCCAGCCAACAAGACCAATGCTCAGGGATGGTGGGAGTTGTAGTCTGAGAACTTTGGAGTGCCATAGATTGCCCACCCCTGCTGTAGCAGCAAACTGTTTAGCCAAAAAGCAATTCCAGTTCATACATTGTTGTTGGAGTATGGTATCTCTTCTGTATGGTTAGGGCAAGCAATATTATTACATATAGTTGGAAATGCAGGTTGAGATACAGACTGAGCTTCACAACCCAAATGCAATTTCAAGAACACTTTTATTTAGATAAAATACAGTTAATTTCAATTCATTCACACTTCCCACATTCGCTCTGATAGTTATCAATGTTGGAATAATGGAGCTTGGTGGCCAGCCAGGTCATATAATCAGAAGCAAGAGATGTTCTGTGCGCAGTTGCTTCTCTAGGGTTCATGTTTTCCTCAGAGTTTTGCTGATTTCAGTGTATCTCATATATTTTCCCCACATCTTTGCACAATGTGGAAAAACATGTCTGTTGACTATGGGCCTGTTCAGGCAACACGATAAGCCATGGTTAGGCCGCTAAACCTTTTGCAGCAAATGGATAGTGAGCATGTTTAAACTCTGATTATGTAGCCACCATAGTTAGGAATGGTTCACATGACACACTAAGTTAGGGTCACCCTACCTACTTAGCCATATTAGTGAGCTCAAAATGCTTAACTACCATGGCTTAGCGTGTCATTTAAACAGGGTCAGTGTGTTATAGTTCTGTATTAATTGGGTTTATCTTACCTTTCTTGGGGATTTTTTTTGGAAATTCCTTTTCCTGATGTTATCACCTTTTGTTCATAGGTCTTGACCACTCCATCTGCTGGGAGCATTCCTGAATTATACAACCCTTGCCTCACGTATTGGGCATACCTTGGAAGTCTTTCTGTCCAATGTTTTCCCTAAACTCAGCTAATTACATGCATCTTATTGTTTACATTCCACAGATAGCTCTGCATGTATACTCTCCTGTTTTCCCCAATTCTTCTGGTAACTCTGCATATTTGGCAACTTGCTTCCATTTAAACCTCAGGAGCCCTTTCACCCTAAAGGGGGTCATTATACACAACAATACCTGGGTTGGATAGATTACATGGTTACTTCCTAGGCCAGCACTACCACATCCTCAGAAAGGAGTGGTGCTGGTGTGGAAGTATTATCATCCCCTATCTACTGTAGCTCTTGTAAATGGACATTATCAGTACAATGTGGAATGTGACCATGTGTAAGTGGCAACCATGTCACAATGGTAATGTATTAAACATATCGGTATTTGGAGAGACTGGCCTGCTTCATTACATGCTTTAGGAAGATTTAGAAGGCTGTAAGTATTGGGGATTCACCCATTGAGGATCTCTCTCACATTGAAACCACATGTAACAGAGTTGTCACCTTGCCCCACTCACAACCATGTAATGCATGAGCTGGCCATGCTCACATAGGGCCCCTTCACATGGTTATACTCACATAGCCCCCCACCCCATATATGTCCATATACTGATGAAAACCACATTAACAAGTGACAACTAAACATAACTGTGGTGCACAAGGTATATTTGTGAGTACATAGTACACAACCGTATGGGAGATAATTTACTTTCTGTAGTGAGAATGCTAGGCTAATTCTGAGAAGGGCTCTCTGAAGTCTCTTCACCCAATTGTCATCTAAAACACTTGTTTAAATTCTGCAATTCTAAAGTGAAGAGTGTCCTAGTCTCTATTACTCCTGCTAAGGAGTTGCTTCAGATTAGGGATTGTCTGTAAGTAAGGACAGGCCTTTATAGTGCAATTTACTTGAGACCATAATCATGCAGGTGTCTTCCAGATGTTTTGTACCTCAATTCTCAGCATTCCTGATCATTGTGCTGGTGAAAGCAGGTTCAAAACACCTGGAGGTCACCAGGTTGGGGAAGGTTATTATAAGAGAAAGATCTATGCTTGATGAGATTGCCCTCTAATTAAAGAAAGTTACACCGTTGATGTGTATGCAAATCAAGGGCAAAACAATACTTTTGACAAGAGCTTTAATATCATTTTTAGGTTCTGTTTTTACATTTCCAGAAGAGAAAGCCACATCAGAGATGTTTATATCCTTTAGTGTTGTGTTCTGCCCACTTGTTTTTGTTTCTTTTGCCAGCTAGAAAAAATTAATAGGAATACATATACATCCCCAGTATCTTGTGAGACTTTTACTGAAGACCATAATTATTTCTATTCTAATGAGCATGTCTGACAATAAAATTCTTGCTCAGTACTACTGGTAAGCTGCTGAAACAGCACTTTTTGATTTTAATAATATAATAAATTTAAGAATGAGATTTAAATTTGGCTTAAAGAAATAAGTTCTTTACAAATAACAAAACATTGGAATTCAAGCACTATAGTATGAGATGCCTCTTTTCCTTGTCCAATAAGTATATGTAGGTATATATGAAAATGTATATCTTTTAGAGCTGCAATAAATAGATACAGTTCTTCTTAAAAAAAAAATTACAGGAGTCCTTGCATCTTAATTATGAATCCTAAAATATGCACACCTTTGGATTGAAATGGTTGTTTTCCCTTGCTGCAGCAATAAGTACAAATGTTTAAATCATTGAGAGTTGTGACTAAAGCCTATGTGTAATTCTGAAAATGCTTTTTGACAGTACTGTTCAATTATCACAAGTGTATCCAAAATTGAATCTAGGTGTTCCAATCCAAAGCTCAGTTGATTTGTGATGTGCAAGAGGAACGCAAGTGCATTGAGCTTAATTATGAAAAGAGCTGGATAAAAACCCACAGGATAGCACATTGCTCTTGTTTGAGTAGATGCTGATAGAATTGGAAGGGAATTGTACTAGATGAATTGGAGTTCATCTAGTACAATTCCCAGCTCAGTACAGGATCAGCAATGCAGGATACAGTGGCAGCATCCCCGACAGATAGCTGTCCTACCTTTGCTCAAACATCTCCAATGATGGAGAGTCCATGATCTCCTAAGGCAGTGTCCCACTCTCACGCAACTCTTGCTATTAAGGAGTTTCTACTAATGTTGACTTGAAATACAGTTCTCCGTAATTTCCACCTACTGGTTCTAGTCCTGCCATCTGGAACAATAGAGAACAAGTCTGCCCCATCTTCTGCATGAGAGCCCTTCATGTTTTTGAGGATAGCTATCATGTCTTCCCTTGATCTGTTCTTCCCCAAGCTAAGCATACCCTGCTCTTATATCCATTTCTCATTGGGCTCACAATGCTGGTTGCCAACTTCTGGACATGCTTCAGTTTGTTGATATTCTTCTTAAAATGTGGTACCCAAAACTGGATACAGTACTCCAAATGTGTTGTGACCAGCACACAATAGAGTGGAACTATTACTTCTCCTATATGGATTCTGTGTTTCTCTGTATGCAGCCTATGATTGCATTAGTGTTTAAAGCAGCTGCATTGCAGTGTTGGTTCATGTTCCACTTATGGTCAACTAAGTGCACCATTCCACACATGTCAATCCCCATGGAATACGTACAGAATCCAAGCATGGCAGGTCCCGTTTCTTTTTTTTCTTCCTTCATAGTGTATGTGTTTTGCAAAGATAAAACAAAGTGGTGGTTCCACTATAATGCGGGCAATCCATCTAATTAGACTGGTACACTGCAAATAGGACATTTTTGGTCATAACTTAAAAACAACTGCTTTGAGAGGTTTTTATACAGAGAATCTTTTAAAACGTGTACAACAGAAACAAAAACAGTTTCCTTTTGAGAATACTCTGTTGAGGAGCTGAACTGTTTTTAGACATATCATGTGTTATAGCTCTTCCTAGACTGACTGTCTTCTTCTATGCACATTTTAACTCTTGCAACTGACCTGTGGCTTAGGCTGGGAGAGAGTTATTGTTACAAGGTTACCCAATAAGCTTCATGGTTGAGCAGTGATTTGACATCAAGCTGTCCTCCCCCTCCCCAGTCTTAAGCCTAATGTATCTAAACCATATACTGGTTCTGCTCACTATGTTGAAAATAGAGGGGCTGAAGGGAGAGGAATTTTCATATTTCAAGAATTTTTTTTAAGGACTGCTGAAATATATGCTTGATTTATCTGTAGTTTGCAAAATGAGTAGTCCGGTTTATCCCTTATGAATGGGCAAGTAAAAGTAGAGGCACACAGCAACAAATAGAATACAGCTTTATTAGAATGAACATGGTGAGAATGAAATGAAATAATCTTAAAACCAGTGTGGAAAGGATTGACATGCCAACACTGGCAAGAGTAACCAGCTGCATTGCCCTCCAGCACCATACACATAGCCAACACATTTAAAGGGTGGTAGCCCACTCCCCTTGTGAGGACAGATGGATCTGAATTAGGTTCCCCATATAAGCCACTCAGAGCTCTGCTAGGTGCACCTAACTTCACCCGTTGGACAACATCCCCACTCTAGAACCACCCAGTCCTGAGAGTATTCGGTTACCATTATCTCTGCCAGAGTGATAGCTACCTCTGAGGCACCTTCCTATTTTCCCAGCTTGTGGACATTCTCCATGTCCACTCCGAACTGTCACAGGAAATGAGTCAACCTAGTGTGTTAACTTGTGTGAAATAAACCCTCTGGAGCTGGTCAAGCCATATCTATTTCCTTCTAAAAGCAAGAAGAAATATCTTAGCAGCAGCACCTAGTAATGCAAACTTGCAACAGCAGCTGTGACCCCACTCTGTTGGCTGTAGGATAGGTTGCAAGAAGCTGATGGTAGACCTTTTCTAGTCTGATATTCTTCCACAGTGTAAAAATGCCCCCTTTTAGATAGTGTCCCTATGCTGTAAGGTTTCTTCCACACACTGAAACAGCAATGGAATTAGCTGCAGTAACTTTGGAACAGGGCCAGCACTAAAGCAAGAGAACAAGAGCTTGGAACTTTGAATCCAATCGTATATATTGCACCTGATAGATCATAGGATTATACTCTTGAGCAATATATTACACACACACACACACACACACACACACCTTTTTCAGGCTACAATAAAAAATTAGCTTATATAACAACATATATTTATTTATTTATCCCATCCAGGTCAATAAATAGGTTATATCACCTATTTAGTACTTACCTTTAACAAAGCTGATACACCAGAATGTAGAGTTTAACTGAGTTCTATTTGTTACACACCTTCTCCATACTTTGTGAAGGAAGTACAAATGGCCGATTGGTGCTTTTTATACTGTCATACACCTCTAGGTTTATTGTCTTATCTGAAATGAACTATTGAAAAGCATTTCTTACACTGTACTATTGCTTTGGAAGCAGTTCTGTCATTTCCATAATAGATAATCAGCAATTGTATGATTTGTTGACATATTTATAATACTAACTTCTGTTTAGATCAGTCAGTTACAGGGTTTCTTCCTTCAAATCAAATTTATATCAATACTTGGGTGCATGAGAATTTTAACTTAAAATGTGTTACCTTAAGGAAAACATTAAATTAAAATAATAATTAAAATGTAATTAATTTTTAAGTTAACACCACCACAACAACATAATGGTTATGCAGAGTATTTTGATATCTGCTACTCATATTAGTGAACAAATATGTTCTCCTGGTTTACTTTTTGTATACAGTGGGAATGAGTGCCAGCCAAGAAACATCCAAGTCTGAGGATCTTGCTGGTCTCTCTGCACACAGAAGTGAACAGGGGGAGTAACATCCAAACAAAGCCTGAGTGTAGCACAGTACACCATGTAATATAATAATATTTATTTATTCATTTATTTATTTATTTCTAACCCGCTTCTCCCTCTGGATCGAGGCAGGGAACAACAATAAATATAAATACAAAGACCATAAAATAGATAAAATATTAAAACAAATAAAACTAATACATTATTAAAAAACATCTTAAAATTCAACTGGGTAGGCCTGCCAGAAGAGATCAGTCTTCACGTCTCTCTTTAATTCAAGAAGACTGCTAATTTGTCGAATCTCCTCTGGCAGGCCATTCCACAATGCAATAATAAAATGTTTTTTTCTGCTGAAACACATAATATGGTAAAAAGGTGTATACTTTGATATTCATATCCCAGCACAACCTTAGTATTTGACTTACTTGCTGCACCTGTTACTTCAAAAAGAGTCATAAATGGGCTTCATTACGCCTTTATTCCACCACAGCTTTTGTGACTTTGTTTGCTACTAACTCATCTGCTGCTAAAGCAGGTAAAAAAAATCAGGCTTTCTTGGAACAGTGATGTTTGGCAGGTGACAATATCCTGAACTCATTTACAAGACCAGGTTCAGCATATATCTTCAACGTAAGTTGACCATGTAAAGTTGCTATAAATGAAAAGGACAACTGTATTGAAGCCACTTCAAATTTGCAGATGATGAGGCTAATGGAAGGGGAAAACAAGTGTTGATGAATTTTTAAAACTTCCTTCCTGCTAGAGAGAGATTTTATGTACACTCACTGAAATGCAAAACCAGCTGCTTGGGATGTTTACCTTTTCTTCTCCCTCTTTTTGAGAATGGAAAGACCACCCCTACTGGACACTTATCTGCTGATTTGGGAAAAGGGTTTGTTGGGGGAAGGAACTATGTATTAGCTTCAGCTAAGCTGTTGGCACTGAGTACTTGTTTACACTGTTGCTTATTCTGAGAGGATATAAGATGCTTTTATTTGGGCAGATGTTAGTCCTCAAGAGTAAGCAGGAGATAATTTTAATATTTGTTTTGATTTTATATATAATAGTTTTTTAAAAAAAATTGTAAGCTTTCCTGAATCTAAGGAATAGGATAGTAATAAATTTGCATGAATAAATAAACCATTTGTGCTGTGGAGATCCAGCTATCTGCATCAAGATCATAAATGTGTGTTGTGTTCTTTTCCTTCCCATCTTTCCTCCTCCAGATAATCTTATAATTGATTCCCTGAAGGCAATAGGGAGATAGACGTATTCTTATTTTGTGTGCCTCAAGTCTACATAATATTTAAGCATGTTTCAAACAGCTGTGAACTCCTGCTGGAGTGACTGCATCCCAGAATAATGTGCAACCTTTGTTGTAACCCACATTTTCATCCTGAGGGTTGTACTCCTTCATGGGAAATGTCCCGTGGGCTTTGTGCCAGAAGTGGGCAGGGTCAGATCCACACCCTCTCATACTCACATTCACCACCTTTCTCTCCCTCTCACATTTCTCTTTCTGTTCTCCCCTCCCCTCCCCAGCTGCTCCCTTTGCCCCCTTATGCAGCATTTCGGCTTTTTTTTAAAATAGCCCCAATTGTCACCCATGGAAACTTTTTAAAGCCTCAAGTATTGCATGGATATTATTTTTGTGGGGTATCATAGCATGTGTCCTCCCCTTTCCAGCAGTCACTCCTTCAGGTATGAAATAAATTAGTAATTAGGCTTCAAAAAAGCCCCCATTGGTAATAACGAAGTCTTTTAAGAAGTCTAATTGCTGCATTGGGTGTGAGGTGGTGGCTGTGAGCAGAGGAACTGGCCCACCTCCAACTCACAGTCTAGAGGTTCTCCACTTCTGCTTAAACACTTGACAAGTATTAGAAGGAAGGAAACTTCAGTTTTGTTGTTTCTAATAGAGCTCACTTTTGTGAGTATTCTTTTTTCACTGAGAGTGGATCAACCACTTTGACACTTTTTTACCACCCCAGCTTCTCCACCTGTGTATTGTTGTAAGGTTTTTGAAGGATGCTTCTGCTTATTTATTGCTTTCTATTTCCATGAAGTATTTTCATTATAGAGGACTATGATTTTCTAACACATGAAACGATTATATGCCCAGAAGTAAAATTAGGGGATTTTTTGGTCTCTTCATATGTTGTAATTTTAAAGGGCCCATGTTGCAGATTCATGTTTTCTTCCTGCTAAAATTATTTAATATTATATTTTTAAACCACCCAATAAGCAATGGGTACTAGCATGCCCACAGACAACTCCCTAGGTGTCCATCAAGCTCACTGCCTCTCCTGATTTGAAAAGAAAAGTTGTTAGTTTCTTTTTTAATCAAAAAAGTTTTCACTGGATGGCTTGGTGTGCTGTGCAAAGTGAAGCTCCAGCTTTCCAGCACCATCTTTATTGCCAAGAAAGCCTCTGCTGCCCCGCCCCACCCCGACCCCCATTGCCAGGGCTATGTGAGTGTATATATTTGTTTGAATTTTCTTTCTTTCCAAACAGTAGTCTCCATTCTTTCCATTTCTCCAGCTTCATTTTGTAAATTGTGTAAAATTTCAGGTGGCTTGTAGAAAGCCTTGGCAGTATTTGTGAGTGAAATAGATTGCTTAGCTGAGAAGACTGTTTAGCTTAGTAGATGTATTGCTTTCACTTCTCTGTGGGGTAAAGCATACAAACAGTGATATTTTGGAACAATCCCCATTAACAATTTGCCATACATGTCATGTAAGACCCAATATTAAGGTAGCTGAAAACTAGCACCTAGAATCTCCCTACCCAAATGTTTCTTCCCCTTTTAGTCTTTCCTTCATTCTTCCTATTTCAGATCACATTATACTTTTATTCCTTTGTTATTTGGCTACATGACTATGGACAGTTGGCTCCATCCAGATTTTGATCAAGACATTCTATACGGCTTTTGGCACATTTTGTTTTGTGTAGCTATTCTCACAGATCTGCATGCTTCCATTGTGCTTTTCCCAAATCACGAATTCTTTTAACCCAGATCTCTCCTCAGGAAGAAATTACTATAGGCCTTATCTGATTTATTTAAATCTCTTTTTATAAATAAGTATCTACTTGGACCTAGTGACTTGAATTGGCATTTCTTGTACTAAATAACTAGAGGCTTGGGAAAGATATCAGTTTGCTATCTAGGTCAGGGTTTCTTAGCAGGCACATGGTAAAAGTGACTGAAGACGTTATTTATGTATTTATTTATTTATACATACCTTGCTTCTCAGTTGTCATTTATGAGGCAGTTTACAATGTAATTAAAACCAACAATACAAAGTACCAAGCCAGACAAAAATCTAATATCAAAATCAGAGGAGTAGCAAAAAGAAAAACAAATTTGGAACATTTTAAAACATTTCTCAAACAGTTTCAAGGCAGTTCTAAAAATAGTGGCAAAAAAAAAACAATTAAAGGTTACTATCCCCCATCAAATCCTGTGTAAAAAGTAGCTTGTACCTAAAAGTCATCAAAAAACAATGGTAGGTAAATAGATAGGGGGAGGGAGTTTCACAAGTGAGGTGCCATGACTGAAAAGGCTCTGACCCTCATAGCAACCACCTCTGAACAGGGCTTCTGACAGAGATCTTAATTGAACAGGTTTATGGAGGAGTAACCTGTTCTTCAGATAACCTGATCCCAAGCTGTTGAGGGCTTTGTAAATCAAAACCATCACTTTTGAATTGTTCCTAGAAACACATTAGTAGCCAGTAGAGCTCTCTAAGATATAATCCATATCTCCAGTAACAGTTAATTGCCTTGCTGCTAAATTCTGAACTAATGGAAGTTTCCAGTCTTCAAAGTTAGGCCAATGAAAAGCAGGTCACAACAGTTCAACCTGGAAGTTATCAAGATATTTGTAACAAGTAACTTCTGTTATAAGATGGAGGAAAATACTTATATCTTAAATGAGAAAAACTGAAAATGAGATTTTAAATTCACGGAACATTTATTGACTAGCAGAGGAGATGCAATTTCAGATGCATATCCTGTTGTTGTTGTTGTTTTGAACATGGTCCTTTCATTTACTACTCTTCCTTTACAGTATCCACTTGTGGAAGACACCAATGTTGCTTGGTTTTTATTTTCCTTCATATTATAAAGAGTATTTGGAGTTTCAAATAAAAGAAATACTTTTCTTTGGAAAGGTGAAGCAAAGCATAAAAGAAACTCAATTAGGGCTACTTGATGTTGTTTTTTCCCCCCAGAAAGAGGCCTTTCTATTCCCTGTTAAAGGAAATCTGAGTAACAAGAACATGTAACTTTTTTACTTACCTATCTTATGTATGCATGGGAAACGTTAGAGAGTTGGACTGTGCTCTCATGCTGAAGGCCATCAGCCTTGACTAGTTATCTTCACCATTTGTTTTTCTTCTAATGAAGTCTATTAGCTCTTCTACCCTTGTCTCAGAACCATTATCTGCCTACCACCTCTTCTCATAGTGTTATTAACCCTTGACCTCTTATTCCCTCTACATTTTCTAGAAGTGTACATTAGCCAAAGGGAACCTTTGACTTTCATTGTTGTTTTCTCTGGAAGATGGCCTGTATGCCTTTGCGAAAGATGCCCCAAGTAAGGATAACAATGTATTTTGTAAAGTCATTAATAGCTTTGCATTTTGCTCTATCAAAATTGTTTTGATAGATATTGGAATAATGTTATTGTGATTTTTTTCTTAAATGGGCCAGTAAAAAGAAGATACAATTGACACCCAATTATATCTCTTCATAAAGATATCAGAAAAATAAAATAATGCACTTACCCGTCTCTGTGCATAGTTGTTTATACATCTTTACATTTTAAGTGTCAGGGTAGATTTTGCGCATTTATATTATGAACCACTGTCTGTCGTCCCCCCCCCCCCCCCCCATCTTTATAGATGGATAATGCTGCTACCCACACAACTGGACTTGTGTGAAGAAGCTAATTGCAGTTACTTCTAAAAATTGCTTTCTGGATTTGATTTTTGCTGTTGTACATTATGACATGATACAAGAAATTATTGCAATTAAGTACACGCATATCCACCTGTATTTATTGGGAAGAGCTCGATATTTTAAAAGCAACAACTGAAGATAGGCTCTTAAAATTAATTGGTTTATTCAGACTACATTGCACTTCATTCCTATTTTTTTTTAATAATTTTTATTAATTTCAACACAAAAACATACACATTATAACATACACAATATAAAACAAACTACAACCCTCAACAATCCCCCCGTGCACCCCCCCCCCGAGGCCTTCTGATAATCATTCTTCCTCCTTCCAGAATTTTAGCGATTCTTTTGAAGGCGTTTGTCCCTTACCCGATCTTAAAACATATACCAAAAAGGGACTCCATATTTCTCCAAAATCACTCTTACTGGACATTCCCCTCTTTATTTTCATTTTACATGTCAACATGTCATTCAAGGCCATATCCCAAATTTCTTTATACCAAACTTCTATTGTATAGCTTCCTTGCCCTTTCCAGTTTTTAGCAATGATTATTCTAACCGGTGCCAGGAGGTTGTTTACCAATTCTCTGTTAGTTATATGCTCATTCTCCCTATCCCATATTGTTAGTAGAGCTAACTTTGGGTTTAATTCCAATTTGCTTCCAATTATGTCACTTATTTCTTTAAAAACCCTTTCCCAAAATTTTTGTACATGTTCACAGCTCCACCACATATGAAAATAGGTCCCAACCTCCTGGCATCCCCTCCAACAATTCTTAGACACTTTTTTATCAATCTGGTGAAATCTTACAGGTGTTAGATACCATCTCCAAACTGTCTTATAGTAATTCTCCTTAATTCTAATCGACAGTAACTTTAACATTCTTACATTCCATATCCTCCATATCCATATCCTTCATTCCTATTGAAATCAGTGGGACTTACCTCAGTCATGGGTAACTTTTTGCATTGATTTCAGTGGGATCTACATCTGATTAATTTAGTCTGGATCCACCACAGTGTGCAGATCTATCAAATTTGTAAACATTCACTGAATTTCTAAATATGTAATAGATTTTGTTTGTAGCTTTTGTTCTACAATGATATTGGTAATGATCTTTTTGCTATATGTTTCCTTTTCAATACAGGCAGAGGAATTAGAATATTTTACTGTTGGGAAAGAACTGAGATTTTCTCATCTGAGAAATTGCAAGAGGGAAACCATTTTGGCTGGGTAACATTGGTGTCTGACACGTACAGCTCACATTCCCACCCCCCATTGAGATTGGAGACTAATTAGGATGGCTTGTCATTAATTTGCAGTTAACAATCATGAAGCCTAGACAATTTCATTAAATTTTAAGCACTGTGCACAATAACATAACGTAGATCCCATCGTAGATATTGCAAGCCCAAAAAGGCTCTTGTGCATATGTATGTGTGGGTGAGTTTTATGGTATTTCTGTAACTGTATTTTATGGTGTTTTATTTTGTATTTATGTATGTTGCCCTGAGGGCTTAAGTTATAGGGCAATTCAGAAGTTGAATGATTAAATAAAAATAGAGAGAGGAAGGGGAGTTGCTCAGCCTTAAAACCATGGTAAACCAATATTTGTGCAGTAGCTGGTGTTGTAAGTAGGTTGAAAATCTTGCTCAGATAAGTTGACTTTAGACAATTCACTATTTCCAAGCCTATTTATTTTACAAGGTTGTTATGAGGATTAATATAATATAATATTTATTGAGTAGGGACCATAGTTCAATGGTGCAGACAGTCACAGGTTCAATTCCTGGGATCTCCAGTTAAAAAGATTAGCTTGCAGATGATCATAGAATCATAGAATAGTAGAGTTGGAAGGGGCCTATAAGGCCATCGAGTCCAACCCCCTTCTCAATGCAGGAATCCACCTTAAAGTATACCTGACAGATGGCTGTCCAGCCGCCTCTTGAAGCCCTCTAGTGTGGGAGAGCCCACTATCTCCCTAGGTAATTGGTTGCATTATTGTACTGCTCTAACAGTCAGGAAGTTTTTCCTGATGTCTAGCTGGAATCTGGCTACCTGTAACTTGAGCCCATTATTTCGTGTACTGCACTCTGGGATGATCAAGTAGAAATCCTGGACCTCCTCTGTGTGGCAACCTCTCAAGTACTTGAAGAGTTCTATCATGTCTCCCCTCAGTCTTCTCTTCTCAAGGCTAAACATGCTCTGTTCTTTCAGTCTCTCTTCATGGGGCTTTGTTTTATGTGAAAGACCTCTGCCTGCTATCTAGGAGAGCTGTTGTCAGTCACAGGAGACAAATACTGCTGGGCTTAGATAGTCTGGTTAACTTTAAAGCAGATTTCTATGTTCCTATTGTGTGTACTAGGGATGTGCATTGGATTCGGCCAAAGACCAAGCCAAATTGGGCCCCTTCAGAAAGTTCCTGGTGTTTCCCAAGATAAAGCAGGCTTCTCTCTGAAATAAGCAGAACTGAAACTGGACCTTACACAAAGCTTCGTTTGCTTTAGAAAGGTAGAGAATGGCTGAATTCGGACAGCACGATAGTCAATGGTGGGGTAATAATCAACTTTACAGTTGTTCATCTATGGGGTACTCTCCACACAACATGGTAATAAATAACCGTGGTGTGGATTAGGATCAGCGCTGAGTTGACTATGGCAGCATTCAGACAACACGATAGTCAATACAACTGACAATTGTTTCCCCCACCCCAGTTGATTATTGTGTCGTCCGAATTCAGCCAATGTGTCTCCAAAAGCAGTGTCTTTCACTTGCTATTTCTAAACAATGATGAAGGGAAAAGGGGAGAGGTTGAGTGATTGGCAGTCCCACTTTCTAATCATATGACACATTTTACCAGGGTCTCTCCAATGACTGTGCTTTGGGGGAGGACAAAGTTGGGACTCTGAGTTGGCCCTTCTTTCAATTCCACCAGGATTTAATGTGAAAAAAGTCTTAAACTGGATTTCTGTTAGCTCTTCCATCCTCTTTAGTCATAATAACTCCTTATCCCTTGCACCTATCCTTCGAGAACTTTGCAGGTTTACTGCCTGGAGATACGTATATATAGTGTATTTTGTTCTCTCCCCCACCCTAAAAAAAAAACACAGGGGGAGAGAAGGGGAAGTGAAACATTTACATTCCCCCAAATTTGAGGACTCCCTTCCACTTAAACATCAGGACCTGTTATTCTGAGACGTTGAAATTTTCTTACTTAGGGCTACCTCAGTGCTATCTGTCATTTCCTGAAAATTGGTCCTCAAGGAACATAGAGTGATAACTGTGGTGTGTGTGTGTGTGTGTGCGTGCGTGTGTGTGTGTGTGCGTACCCTCAAAATGTGAAGGCTGCTGTTGTAAAAAATCCCCGCACCTATTCATCTGAAATTTGGCATGGTTGATCCACTGTGAAGGGGCAACTATCCTTGCAAATGTCATCCAGTTCTACCAAGAAATAAGTTATCATCAGTTCTTATAATCAGTTTCTTTTTTTAAAAAAATAAAAATATAAAGGTGTGCAACACAAAAAACACTGCATCTGTTTTTCTGAAATTTGGGACCTGTAATCCCCTCATAAAGGGATACTATGCCTGAAAAATTTATCCACTTCTGACAAACGAAAGAAAGTTATAACCATTTTTTAAAATTTCCCATGATAGTTAATGGTAGACATGTCTTCTTAGATTCATGTTGGTCTGAGAGAATCAGGCAATTTTCTGAAGTTCTAAATTGCAGTCCAAGTCAAATCTTGTGGTCGATGTATACTTCAGTGTATACAATGCTAGTGCATTGTCACCTCAACTGAACCTGGAGTATGATGGGAACTACCAGGCCTGACTCCCAATATTTCATGGGCTCCCATTCCTGCTTCTTGCACATGAAGATGGGCTAGGCTGATTCACTCTCCCACCTTGATGCTTCTACCATGCTCCACCTACATCTTCTCACTGCCATCCATCAGTCCTTCGCAATCAATGTACCATTTAAGACAGAGACTGGGTTCTGATGACACATTAACCCATGATAGGTTAAATAAACCACAATTGTTTATTTAACCCATTATGACTTAGTGTGTCAGCTGTGAGCTCTTGCACATGGGCGAAGAAAGGAGACCTGGCAAAGACTTGAAAATCTGCAAAGAAAGCTGGGATAACCAGCCCAGCCATGCAGAGGACTACAGGCAGAGGGGGGCGGGGGCGGGGGAGGAGAAAGAACTACATTGTGTAGCTTATTTGTTTGATCATCTGTCGGGGCACAGTAGGCTATTTGCAAAAGAAGCTACTGTGTGTAGATTCTAAGGTACCATGGGTTAATGTGACGTGTAACAGGCCCAGACTCTGCAGTGATGGAGTGGCAGCCTTAATGTAGATGGTGGCCCATGATAGCTACTCTGGGTATGGCCAGCTTTCTCCTTATAAAATACCAGATATAGGGCAGGAACACAACACAGACCCTGTGTGAGCAGTTGGCTTTAGAGCAGGGGTGGGAAACTTGTGGCCCTCCAGATGTTTTGGCCTACAACTCTCGTCAGTCCTAGCCAGCATAGCCAATGGTGAGGATCAAGTGAGTTGTAGGCCAAAACATGTGGAGGGCCACATGATGTCCATCCCTACTTTTAGGGGTTCTAATCTTGGTAGCTGCCCAGCAATGAGTGTGGAAGCTATGTCTCTCATTTCATGCTTCTATGAGAAATGAGTTGAATACTTTGAGTACTTTGCTCTTCTTGAACCTTCTCTACAGAAGGGGAAGAAAAAGTGGAGGTTTAGCTCAGGAGGCAAGCTTCAGTTCCTCTCTTCTCTTCCCAAGAGCCAGCACTATCACAGCACTAATACGTTTCATATATCTGTTTTGGGGGGAATTGGAGGCTCCTGAACAGATTCTTGGTATATTTCCATCCCCATTAAGAGAGTATTTGTCATGCTAGGAGGGCGGGGAAATCTTGCCCTAAAGTCTAAAAACTAGTGTTAACATTAAATTTCTCTTTGTATTTAATGTGCAGTTTTTTTTTTTAAAAAAAGCAAGAAGCATCAGCTAGGGGGTGGTGTGCTGATTGTTATCAAGATTGCAGCAGGCATGGAGGGGGAATTTGACTCATTCTTTTCCTAAGGCAAATCCCTCCCCTGAAACTGCTGTATGGGAGATTTCTTCACAATGCTAATAGGATCTTCAAAGGAAAGATTTTCCTGAGGGAAGGAATGGGTTAAATTCCACCCTCCATGCCTGCTGTGATCCTGATAAGCCCCCCTTCCACAGTTGATGCTGTCTGTATTCTAAAAGACCCTGCATGGTAAATACAGAGATTAATTTAACATTACGTCGAATTTGGTCCTGTGTTTAACAGATGATCACCACCGTGAGGAGCCCAAGAAAGCAAATGTTTCTGTATGATATTATTTACAGCTATTGACAGCAACTCTTACCTTTCACCATATGCTGTATGTTTTGGCCTTGGTGAACATTTTGTAGTGGGGGGAGGGATCCCCATAATTTGGGGCAGCTCTATGTATCCTTGTTCAAGTGAAGAGTATTAACACATTAACTAAAATAGCACATTTTGGATTTGTCTAGCTGTTATTATTTTTAATCATGGTTGTATTTCAAAGACCTTGTCATCACTAAAGGAAAAGAAAGGTAGTTTGGTTCATTGACACCCCTAGATAATTAAAATATACTAAATCAATTTTAAAAATTAGTAAGGCTGGAAGAATACTGAAGTATCGCAACTGCGTTAAAAGCTTTTCCCAGCAACATGTCAAGGGAGTGTTCTTGCTCTTTCACAGTTTACTGAAGTGCAACCAGACATGCTAAACACAAGAGAGGTCCCTGGAGAAGAGACTGGCTGTCTATTTGACAACCTTCCCATTCCCTCCAAACTCATGGAGGGCAGATAAATGTCATTCAAAATCAGTTGAGCTGCTTTTCATTTTGTTGAACCTTTGCCACCTTTGCCTTTACCTGACAGGACACAGCTTTGAAGGAAAGACATGTATAGTTTTGTATATGTGTTTTTTAAATTAAGCACATTTTGTAGTGTCCTTAAATAATGACATCAAATGTTTGCTCTACAGTAGGCTGATGTGGATGATCATATAACAGCTTGATGAGCTTTGTTGAGGGCCCAAGCAGCACTTTGATCATCCTCCCTTCATGGTGGGAGTGAACAAATCAGGAACTCTTTAACTATAGTTTCCTATTTCAGGTGAATTGGGAAACTATGCTTAACTTAATGGCTTTGGAACAATTAAGCCAATTTCCAACAATTAAGCCAACTGCCTCAAACCATGGCTTCATATCCTTATGAAGCCATAATTTGAGGAAGCATGCTTAATATCCTGGCTTGTTCTGAAGCCATTAACTATAGTTTATTGGTTCACACAGAACAGGAAACTGTAGTTCATGGATGACATCCTGGTTTGCTCACTTACACAGAGGGAAGAAAAAAAGGACATGTGTGGGCAAATAGCTCATTCATATCTTAGTTTATTAATCTGAGATATGATTGTCTGAACACAGCCAAAGTATCCAGGAAATTCTCTTCTGAGGAAATTTATCATCAAATGCAACAAAAACTTTGCCTGATCCCCCACCTCATCTAACCCACTGAGAAACAAAAGTGAGGGTCAAACTGCACATTACCTCAATTACTTACTGTAGAGCTGGCTCCTCTCTTGCTGTCTTACTCTACAGTAAGTGTGTGGCCCCAATTCAAATCAGGATCACCACACACCAGGAGGGAAGGACTTAACTTTTTGTCACCCATAAACATTTGCTTTCCAAAATCCCCCCCCCACACACACACATACCGCACATATGCACATGAGGTTGGAAAAACCCTCCATTGACATCAATACGTTTCCCCCCCTTCTTTTAATCCACGCACAGGTGGGGAGAATTCCAGAAAATAAACTGCTGGAGGGAGGGGTATTGCTTCTCTCTCCATGCACAGTGGTCTTGATTTGAATCTTGGTCATGTGTACTTACTTTAGAGTGGGGGAGGGAAACTTCTTTCACCACAAAGTGAAAGAAGTTCCCCACAAGGACTGAATTCAGTTTTGGCGATGGTCTTTCCAGTGGTGGGTGGGGGCAAAGGCAAAGGAGGTGGAGCCAAAAATGCAAATAAAAGCCAGGATACTGTAGCTTAAAATTCTTACTGCCTGTAACTAAGCCTTAGGAGAGGCATTTCAACCTTTAAGAATGGGGGTGGGGAAATTGCACAGAAGCCAGGAAACCACCAAATGATTGGCAGTCAGGAGAAAGTGGGTAGGGTCAGGAGAAGGAGGCATGGCCATTTGGGGATTCTAAGAGAGCAGGAGTTGGCTCCTAAGCCTGAGATTCCCCACCCTGCCCTAGAGTAAGAAAGAGAGAGGTCAGCTGCACAATATGTAATTAACGTGACATGAACTTAACCGCCAGAACTTAGACTCCAGTGTTATAGCAGATGAATCAAGTAAGGTTTCCAGAGCACAGGCTTGTCCTGTTTTCTTGGATGAGTTTGAGTTGGTACAGCTCGAGGATGTGGACAAGGTGCTTGGACAGGTATGTGCAACCATCTTTGTATTGGATCCTTGCCCCTCTTGGCTAATAAAAGCTAGCAGGGATGGAGCAGGCGGCTGGGCCAGGAAGTGATTAATGCCTCTGTGAGAGGGAGTGGTCCCAGACCACTCCTGAAAAAAGCTTCCCTTGACCCGGAAAATCTTAATAAATATAGGCCGGTGGCAAATGTTCCATTCCTGGGCTAGGTCCTTGAGCGAGTGGTTGCGGGCCAGCTTCAGGCACTCTTGGATGAGACTGATTGTCTGGATCCATTTCAGTCAGGTTTCAGGCCTGGTTTTGGCATGGAAACAGTCTTGGGCGCCCTGTATGATGACCTATGTCGAGAGAAAGACAGTGGGAGTGTGACTCAGTTGATTCTCTTTGATCTCTCAGCGGCTTTCGATACAATCAACCATGGTATCCTTCTGGGATGACTGGCTGAGTTAGGAGTGGGAGGCACTGCATTGAAGTGGTTCCGCTCCGACTTGGCGGGTTGGCTGTAGAAGGTGGTACATGGGGGACATTGATCAGCCCCGTGGAATCTCCAGCGCGGGATTCCGCAACGGTCAGTCTTGTCCCCCATGCTGTTCAACATCTACATGAAACGGTTGGGTACGGTTATCCAGAGTTTTAGAGTGTGTTGTCATCAGTACGCTGATGACACACAGCTCTACTTCTCCTTTTCATCTTCATCAGGTGAGGCTGTGGATATTCTGAACTTGTACTTGGCCGAGACAGTGGACTGGATGAGAGCTAATAAACTGAAACTCAATCCAGACAAGACTGAGATACTGTTAGCGGGTGGTTCTGCTGACCTGATGGAGGGTGTTCAACCTGTTCTGGATGGGGTTGCATTCCCTCTGAAGGAGCAAGTTCGTAGCTTGGGGGTTCTCCTAGAACCATCTCTGTCACTTGAGGCTGAGGTGGCCTCGGTGGCACGGAGTGCCTTCGACCAACTTTGGTTGGTGGCCCAGCTCTGACCCCATCTGGACAGGGATAACCTGGCTTCAGTTGTCTATGCTCTGATAACCTCCAAGTTAGATTACTGCAATGTGCTCTATATGGGACTGCCTTTGAAGACAGGTCAGAAGCTGCAGCTTGTGCAAAATGTGGCAGCCAGATAAATAACCTGGACCAAGAGGTTCGAACATATAAGACCTACTCTGGCCCGCTTGCATTGGCTGCTTGTACGTTTCCAAACCTGATTCAAGGTGCTGGTTTTAACCTATAAAGCTTTACACGGCTTGGGACCACAATACCTGACATGACATGACATGAACCTACCCATACCCTCCTGACATGAACCTACCCATACACTACGCTCAACATCTAAGGCCCTCCCCTGGGTGCCTACTCTGAGGGAAGCTCCGAGGATGGCAACAAGGGAGAGGGCCTTCTCTGTGGTGGCCCACCAATTATGTAGTGATCTCCCCGATGAGGCCCATGTGGCACCAACACTGTTATCTTTTTGGCACAAGGTCAAAACTTTTCTTTTTTCCCAGGCACTTTTAGCAGATTAAATTGAGATTTTTAACTGAATTTTTGGCCTGGCTTAAAGTTTAAAATGTTTAAAATGTTAGCTGTTTTTATGTTTTATGTTTTAAAATTTTATATATTGACTTTTCAGTGTTCAATCTTTTAATTTTTGTAAACCGGCCAGAGAGCTTCAGCTATGGGGCAGTATATTAATAATAATAATAATAATAATAATAATAATAATAATAATGTAGTTAGGCTCTGAGAGAGTGGAGATTCCAACATTTTTTCTGGCTCTTCATACTGATTTCTACCAAAGAATTTCTTACATGGATCAAGAGCTTATTGTCTGTGTCAACATCAATTATGCTCATTAGTACAATTTATTATAGAGCTATTGGTGTATTGGATAGAAAATTGATTGTTTTTTGTTTTTTACTTAGATCTCAGTTCAGATTCCATCTCTGCTTTGGATTATGTAGGTTGGGGAAAGTTAAGGGGAGGATCTATATTTCAGTGGTACGACATATGTGTTGCATAGAGAAGGTCCTAGATTCAGGACTTTTCTACATAATTCTTTTAACCTGCCACTTTACCAATGCTTCTCCCTCCAGATTCTTTTGGGATTATGATTGGCTCCTTTACATGTGCTTCCCCCCCCCCCCAGGATTTTTCTGTCTCAGCCTTTCCATTACTTCCTTTACAGAACCATTAGGTGGCAATGTGATATAACAGAATTATGTAAATACATGAGAGGTTCATGCTGCCATTCACAGAAATACCAGGCTTTCCTTGTTTTTAAAATATGCTGTAAGGGTTGAAAAGCACAAGAGCGGCCCTGGAAGATGCCGACATCATGTAAAACACCCATGAATTACTGTGAGTGAGGAATCACAAGTGCACAATAGATGTCTCATGTAAAAAGGCTCTTAATCCCTGACATATTCAGGCATAGTGGAAAACCTCCTGCCTGAAACCCTGGAGACCCACTGCTCATCAGTGTTGACAGTACTAAACTAGATGGACCAATGGTCTAACTCAGTATAACACAAGTTCCTATGTTCCTTATGTCTCTTGGCCTCAGTTCCCTATCTGAAAAATTGGAATGATGGTGACCCATTTCAGAGGGTTCTTATACGACTGGAAAACACAAATATTATATAAATAATAAGTAGAATTCAGATGTGTTCTTCTCAACCTAATATTTCAGTTGTTGCAGAATATGGACTTTTGCTGACAAGAAATAGCAGGACAGCAGAAAATGGGGAATTAATACATTGAAGAACTAGAGGCGCTTGACTAAGAAAATATGGGAGAATGTGAATAGGACTAGTAACTGTAACATGGTAGGCCTAGTCTCTTCATTTTTCAATAAGAGCTAAGCTTTATTCTGCTTCCCCAAATCCTCTGTGTTCTTGAGAACACAGTGCTCCCTAGAAGACTACTGGAAATACAAAATTGAAATTGGCACTGCAGCAGCTCATCTTAGGTCATAGTCCTATACCCACTTCTTTGGGAGTAAGCCCCATTGATCTCAGTTGAATATCTGAGTAAATATGTATAGGATTGCACTGTTAGTCATACATGCTACAGCAGAGTCCTTGAGAGGCACAGCAGCTCTAGTCCCTAAACATGTGAGCATTTTCAAATATGAAAACATGTTAATCTTATTTCATATTTTCAAATGTTATTTCTGTTACCGTTTTAAAGTTTTGGTGTTGGTTTTTTTTAAAAGAGGCAGAAAATTGAATTCAGTAGTGGTTAGCAGACTCTGCGTGGACATCATTAAATGCGGAAGTAAAGTTTATTGCACTAACTTAATTTGCTAGATTCCTACAATAGCAAATACTTTATTTAGGTACTTTGCATTCTGAATGAGTAGGAAGCAAGAAGAAGTCATTCTAGTAAATATTTACCTGAAGGATCCAAGTATGGACTTGCCATTCCTCTCAGCTCTACCCTGAGAAGATTAATTAAGGCACAAGGGTATTTCCTGATAAAATAGGATGCATTACAGTCAAGGCATGAATCTTTAAATATTTTTAAAACACGAAAAGCTCTTTCTATATTTTATTTTCTGAAGAGGATATCTGCAAATGTTCTCTCTTTTCCCTCCAGGAATGAATGGGAAAATACTGCATGATTTCTCTTGAGAACCAGTTGCGGGTGGAATGGGTGGAAATAAAGAGACGAGACAAATATGTATGGTATAAATTTGGGTCACATTTATGAATGATCTGCAAAGAAAGACTGGGTGGGCCCTGATCTATCCCAGCTACTAAGCCAGGGTTTGTATAAGGGCGAAAACATTCTATGTCTGCAGAGTGGCGTCTTTCGAACGCCACCCCCAGGCCATACCCCTCGCGGGGAGGGTAGGCCTCCTCTCGTCGCTCCCCCCACCCCGGGCCGCCCAACACCGGGGTGGAACGAGTCGAGTTGGCTTCACAGGTCAGCCCTATCCCCCCACTGAGGCCACACGGCCCTTAGTGGAAGGCCTCAAGCATAACCTGTACCTTAACGGTGCCACAGAATGCTCGCCATCCCTTACCTACGAGAGCCCGCCCCTACTGCCACAGGAGAGGGACAAGCCTATTGCTTTGTCGCTCCCCTCCCCACCTGCGCAAAATAACCTCTCGCAGGTCTCTTTGCAGATCGGACAGGAAAATGTCGTTGCCCACGTCAGATAAGTAGACCCCGTCCTGTCTATACAGCTCCCTCCTTGTCTGCCTAATATCCGGATGTGAAATAAACCCATTACCGTGCTTCAACAAGCTCGCAGTGACTTCACAGTTTACCTTTTTGCGAGCCCTGTCCAGGGCCCGCGGATTCCAACAATTCCTTCAGACCAATCTGGGCATCATGTTGGACCACAATATCAGGATGCCCGGCCAGCGCCTCCTTATGATCTGGAAATCATCCAAGGCCTGCCATATGAGGGCTTTTCCTTTGCATAACCCAAGGTAATTTCCCCCCAGATGAACCACCAGCACCTGAGGAGGATTTGGTACTAGACCTTGCTGAAATAACATGGGCAGGAGGCGCTCCCATCTCATGCCACGTCTGCCCAGCCACTGGATGCTGGCACACCGGCTGAGCCCGAGCTGTGTTCCGCAGATTGACAGGAAAGCCCTCTGTCTGGCCCAAAAAACCATGCTGTGGCCCACAATGAGCACCCGCACCGGTTCCACAACATTCCAAAGATCTAGAAGGAAGAAAAAGAACTGTACTACACTACATAAACTATTGTCCAGGAAAAGGACGAACGTATGATTGGTAAGCCTTAGAACGCCACCTGCCCACCGACTTCACTTCCTGGGCTGAAAAGCCCAAAGCCGCAGCAGTGGAGGCCGCACCAATCCTGAAAGAATGAGTGCCAAAACGGTACTCCCCTAGGCCCAGTGCACGGAGAGCAACTTTAGTAACTGCCCAAAATTGATATCTGGTCAAAGGGGCACCAGCTTCATGACAAAAAAGGGTCCCCTGGCCTGAACCACGCACTTTGCAAAACCCAGCAAGGGCCTGAACAGGGCATAACTCATCGAACTGTGTGGCATGCAGTACTATAGTGGAACCTCTACCTCTCTGATCCGTTTTGGACTGTCTGATCCTGAGGATCACATCTCCTGCCAAAAATTGTACGTCCTGAAATTGGAGGGCCCTGCCTGACATGTCATCTTTAGAGGACGGGATCAGTTCAGAAATCCTTAGAGCTCCAAAAAATGCCGTTAGCGCCGCAGCATGGAATAACGTCACCTCAAATTGAGAACTACACACTGTTGTCCACGTTCCTCGCAAACCAACTAATATCCCCGGGGACATGGGCTGTCTCTCGTCCTTAGCTTTAGGTGATTCCCATGTCCAGCCTTGCAGGGTCCGTCGTACCTTGAAGTCTTGAGTGTTATCTTTTACACCCGTGAATTTTGACCAGAAAGCTAGGGCAGACACCTTGCCCCCTATTGTCTCTGCGGACAACCCCTTCCTGTGTAGGAAAACACAATATTGTAATAAATGCTCTACAGGAATAGGCCAGAGCTGTTGGAGTTGAACACGTGCTCTGAAGGAGAAAAACTCCTTACCTGCCTTGTCGTAAGCCAACCTGGTACTGGGGGCAATAGAAAGCATCATTGCCTGTTCAGCCTCAGATCGCCAATCTCCCATAGCTCGACTGGCATGGCTTCCGGCAGTGTCCGAGCCCAGGGCGCCAACTCGTGGAAACTTTCCACCTGGTTGTGCGATAAAGTGTCTGCTATGGGATTTTCTAAACCCGGCACATGCCTAGCCTTAAACCAAATGTTATGTTTAAGACAGTGCAATGTAAATGCCCTAATAAGCTGCATAACTCTGGGATTCCTAGAGGAAAGGGTGTTAATGACTCGCACCGTGGCTTGGTTATCGCACCAAAATAACACCACCGTATCAGCCATAAGTTCTACCCATATATGTACGGCCACATAAATGGGAAACATTCTAAAAATGTAAGATCCTACCTAGACCAGCTGCCATCCATTTTTGGTGCCACTGTTCAGCACACCATCTATCACCCCAAATCACCCCAAAACCTATACGTCCAGCGGTGTCAGAGCAAACCTGCATCTTCGCTTCCAAAAGCAGCTCCTTCCTCCAGAAGGACACTCCATTGAATTCCTGTAAGAATTGGAGCCAGACAGACAAGTCGGCTCTCATGTCCCTTGACACCCGCACCCTATGATGCGGCAATCTCAACCCTGACATTGCTGAGCACAATCTCCTCAAAAAGGCCCTGCCAGGAGTAACTACCCTGCAGGCAAAATTAAGGTAACCGACGATCTCCTGCAAGGAGTGTAAAGTCACTTTCCGGGCCTGGAGCATTGTCGAAATCTTATCTGAAATTACTACCAACTTTTCCTTGGGCAGTCTTGAGCACTGACTAATAGTATCTAACTCAATTCCCAGAAAAGTAAGTACCGAAGAAGGGCCTTTAGTCTTCTCCTGGGCTAAAGGTACCCCAACCTCAAAAGTTAACTGTTCAAAGGTCTCCATTAGCCTAGTGCATTGCGGAGAATCCCGGGGACCCATGCACAGGAAGTCATCCAAATAGTGAATGACACTATGCACACCTGTGCGATCTCTTAATGCCCATTCGAGAAAAGTACTAAATTTCTCAAACATTGCACAAGAGATGGAACAGCTCATAGGTAAAGCCCTATCAATATAATACTGTCCTTTAAATTGAAAACCTAATAAATCGAAGTCATGTGGGTGAATTGGCATGATACGAAAGGCTGATTTTATATCGCACTTTCACATCAACGCATTCACCCCACAGCTCCTTACCATTGCCACTGCTGCATCGAAGGATGCATAGCAGACAGAAAAGCAGACAGAACACAGATGTTCTGGTATAGCATCATTAACTGATCTGCCTTTGGGAAAGGATAGGTTATGTATTAACCTGTATTCCCCTGGGACTTTCTTTGGCACTATCCCCAATGGTGACACCCTCAAATTTAGTATAGGTGGATGAGGGAATGGTCCCACTACTCTTCCTGCCGCCACTTCTTTATCTATTTTGTTTTTAACCAAGTCCTCCATACTATCTATAGATTTCTGATTATTAGCAAAATGTGCCGATCGCTGCCCCTGGAAAGGAATTCTAAAACCGACAGCAAAACCCAATTTCAAATAGGCTGCGTCTTTCGTATTTGGATACCTTGCCAATAGGCGGCACAGCGGTTCAAATTTAATTGGACTGGGGCCCTTTAGCAGGGGGCTGCTGCCCTGCTCCCGGCTTCCATCCTCCCTGTCCATCCCGAACTGGGCTCTTCCAAGACCTAATCCTGGGACAATTGGTGCATGCATGCAGGCCTGTACATATGGAGCATTCATGTCGGAACCTGCATGCCGACTTGGAGCATGAACACCTGGAGTTATACTCCCAACATGGAGGGCGGGGTTGAACCGCCTGCCCCCTGCCAGCTTAGGAGCTGTAGCGGGGGCCAATTTTGCCAGTAAGTGTCCACTATCTGATCTTTCCCCAAATCCAGGCCTGGCCAGCGTCATAAATTGAAGCCACAGGTCCTATTCTTTCACATCCCATCTGAGGGCGGGATCAAATGCCTCTTTCATACGGAAGGCCTCATCACAGGCCAACCATGCCCCGCTCCCGTATTCTGTGTAAGCCCTATAAATCATATCTAAGTATTTGGTCAAAATCCATCCCCGTTCAGGGAACTTCAATTGGACCACCCCCATATAAATCAGAAAACCTGGTAGCCAATTAGCCCAGGTCCGTGCAACCTTCTTCCGCCTCACTCTATCCTGATCCTTGTCTGAGTGCTTTTCTTTATCTTTTGTCTCAGACTCTCTAAACAAAAGTGTAAACACATCTATAAATTCTCCCCGCAATATCTTTTCCTTGGTAGCCAGCAAAAGGTGATAACCTAACGGGGTAGATGTTGAACCCGAGGGAATCCCACCTTCACCAGCATTGGCATAGGGGTCCTGAGATGTCGCCTTTGCCAACATGGATGCAGACACGACTGGTCCTGCCAGACCACGCCAGACATTTGCACATGCTGCGGGAAGATCCGCCCCCTGATTAACAACTGAATCCAGTCCAGAGCCTGTAGATGTCCCGGAGGAAGCTACCGCGTCCTTGTTCACTGTTCCTGTGGTTTTATCTGCCTTATCACCTCCTTTCTCAGCCTGATCCATGCTCTCTGTCTGCACCTGCACAGATATGGCCACTGGTGTTCACTGTTGTCCCTCCTGTGAGGAACCTTCCCTACCATCTCTAGCTAAAATAGCCTGAGGGATCACCCTTGCCGCCTCATTGGATAAAGGCCCTCCTTGTGGACTAGGCCACTGCCAATTAAAATTTGAAAGTAGAGGCAACAAACCCCAAGACCCGAGAGGGCCCCAATTCTGTGCAGAGGAAGAAGGCCCCTGACCTGACTCACCTTGATCCAAACACACCTGATGATGCTCCTGCACTGGTTCTGGTACCGCCAGTCCGTCTTGCTGCGCGGAAGAATTGCTCTGTGGGTTCACCATGGCTGCTGACTCATTAACTGCCACCATCTCCTTTTGTACTGAGGCTGCACTATCTGCCACCTCCATCGCATATAAACGTGCAGCAAGAGATTTAAAAAGATAATTTTGTGCCCTTCGTCTCGTGGCCCTGGAACGTGCATAAGGATTTGGTAGATTGGGGGCTGTGGGCACACTTTGGATCCCCTTATTCCGCTCCATAGCCTCAATCCGCGCCATTAATTCAGCTACACTCCGCCCATCATCATCATCTGAAGAATCCCCTTGAGGCAAAGGCCTTTTTGAGGGGGGGGGCTTTCCCCTTCCCCTTCTTCCCACCTTGACCCTTTTTTGGGGGCATCCCTCCCAGCAAACCTCACAAATGCCAAATAAAACTTTTAACCAGACCTCACAACTCCCAGTACAACACTATAACAAAAAGCTTCTTTTGTGGGTTTACAACTCAAGGTGGTCTCCCATCCAAACCAGGGCCGACCCAGCTTAGCTTCCGCAATGTAGCTCAGTGAGTTGTATGTCAGCCACCACTGACTGCTGTGCACTATCTATCAAACAGGGAAGGTATAGCCACTGCTCTCCCCCACCCTTGAGAAGGTCCTTTACACCCTCCTAAAAGCACCTCCGTGCTCGAGGCCCGTTGCCCCCAAAGGCGCTGAACTCCAGGGTAAGCCTACCGACGGATATCCACCCCCCCGCTAGGCCCCCCCCAGGAAGGCTCGGTTCGCCTTCCCGACTAAACCTCCGGGCTACAAGCCCTTTCCGCGGACACCCGCCTGGCGTCCCATGGCGCTCAGCCAAGCTGCCAAACTCCCTGCTGCCTTCTCTCGTCCTCGTCTCCCTTCCTCTCGCATCGTCCTGCTGCCCTCCTGGCCTCCTGGAGCAACACATGCGCACAAGGCCTTCGTTTGCTCTCGGAGAGAGCAAGCTGTTCTTCCTTGCCGCAGCCGCTGAAAGAAGAGGCGGGAAAATGGGCGCGGTGGCCTTAAATAGGCTCCCCCGCCCCACCCCGACTAACGTGGCCACCGTCCGGCTGGCCAATAATGGAGTGGCACGTCTCTGCCATTCCCCCCCTCCCCCCGCAACTGCCTTTCTTGCCCATGTGCTGGGTCGCAGGGGAAGGGCGTTTCTATGTATCTGCTTCTCTCCAGACATCAGTGTCTTCTCTTTGTTTCAGCATGGTTGTTAAAATCAAGCAAGCCAAGAGACTTTTGATAGAGTGTATTTCTTAGGGGTCCTAACGTATTTCAAGGAGTCCAAGTCCACATCACCAACACAAATTGCTTCTTCACAGAACATGTCTTTTAAACTCTTAAGAACTACAAGAAAAACGTTTAACATCCGCTTAGTCTTAGTCATAGTTCTTTTGAAAATAATATTCCCAAGTATACCTGGCATTTATAGGTCAACCTATAAATGTCAACCATAGGTTGATAATCCTCATCACTTCAAATTATGTGGCTTAAAAAATTACGTTTTTTATTAGGTTGCGATTTAAGAACATTCAGAGGAAGAACTGCAAAGTGGCTGCAGCAACAAAGGCCACGCTAGGACTGCTGTGAAAGTAGTCAAGCAGGTTGCAACAGATCTGTGTATTTGTAAATATGCTTTGATTTGTGATCTTTTTTTTAAAGCCACCATCTAAATCACTAGAGGTTTTGTGACCCTCAGGCAAGAGCCTCTTAAAAAAAGAAGTGAACCAGTGCCCAAGGTAGGAGAGAAAAGGAAGTGGAATGATTAGGCCAGAATCTATTATGTCCACTTGAAAAGAAGTAGAATGGCATCCCATGGCCCCAAGTGCACAGAAGTGTCTACTACACATCCTTGACACTTCTGCCACTTCATGCTCCTGTCTCTAGTAAGGGATGTGGCTGTGTT
Source organism: Anniella stebbinsi (assembly GCA_029215795.1). Taxonomy (NCBI): domain Eukaryota; kingdom Metazoa; phylum Chordata; class Lepidosauria; order Squamata; family Anniellidae; genus Anniella; species Anniella stebbinsi. The sequence continues at coordinate 58,394,565 of JARDYH010000003.1, forward strand.
GACGGGGAGTTCCAAGGCTTTCTACTCCTCCCACAGCTGCCATTGAATAGCGAGAAGAAGGTAAGAAAGCAGCGACAAGGAGAGGAGCAGCAGGAGGCAGGAAGAAATAGTGAACACCATGGCTATAGCCAGCTGCAGGAAGAGGTGACAGTTCTGGTAAGTGGTGGGACTCTGGCTATGCCTTGGACTTGATACATATATTGGCAATCATTAGGCATTTATCATCAGGGATCTGGGACTGGCTGTGGATCTAGCTTTGCCATGGAATGTTGCATGAAGCAGTCTTCAGAAGATGATGTGCAAATGTGAAATAGCCATCACAAGTGGGCTTTTCAGCTCACCCGACATATTTCATTTTTGTTGGCCATGATTCTACTCTTCATGTGTGAAGATGAGGGTTGGGATAAGGGATGTTTGGTGCAAGCAAGAGTGATGGGGAATAAAGAGTAAGGGGGAATATTGGTTCGAGACTAGGCTACCTCCTCCACTTGCCTCTCACCAATAAGGAGAGCCTTCTGCTCCTTCCCACAAAGCATCAAGCACCCCAGATTCACCTCCTCATGCAGACTTTAATTTTGCTTCTAGTTTTGTAAAGCCTGGGGGAATTTGGTGTCTTTAATGTTTTATGGGAGGAGTAGAAGGCCTTGGGTTACTGTGCTGGCTTAATAGAGTGTGTTGCAGTAATCCAGTGAGGTTATTACCACCTATACCACTGTGGCCAAGCTATCCCTGTCCAGGAGAGGCTGTAGCTGGCAAACTAGCTGAAGCTGGTAAGAGGCATTCTGAGCTGCCATGTCCACTTGGGCTTCCAGCAACAGTGATGGATCTAGGAGTACCCCTAGATTACAAACCTGATGTTTCCGAGGGAGTGCAACCCTATCCCAAGCAGGCAATGAGCCTACCTCTCATACCCGGGAAACACTCGCCCGTAGGCTGCCGTCTTGTCAGGATACAGCTTCAGTTTAGTGGCCCTCATCTAGCCCATTACTGCATTTAGGCACTGATCCAGGACTTGCACAGCCTTACTTGATGTGTGTCATCAGCACACTGATGACACTTGGTTCCAAATCTCCTAATGACCACTCCCAGTGGCTTCATATAAATATAATGCAACATTGGGGACAAGTTGGTACCCTGCAGAACCCCATAGCTCAACTACCAAGGGGCCAAGGAATGGTCACACATGTTTCTGAAATCGGCCCTGCAGGTAGGACTGGAACCACTGTAACAGTGCCTCCAATAACCATTCCAAGGAGTCAATCCAGAAGGATATTATGGTCGATGGTATCAAAAGCCAATGAAAGATTGAGCAGAGTTGCACTCCTCCTGTGTCTCAATAAAGGTAATCCATCAGGGCTGATTCAGTCCCGTAACTAGATTGAAATGCAGACTGGAATGGGTCTAGATAATCCTCTAAGAATCCTCTAAGAATCCCTGCAGTTATTTCACCACAACCCTCCCCAATACCTTCCCTAAGAAAGGGGTATTTGCAAATGGGTAGTAGTTGTCTAAAACCATTGGATCGAGAGTGGGTTTCAGTCACAGTATTTCCTCCTGAAGGACAGAAGGGACCATCCCTTCATGCAGAGAAGCATTCACTGCATCCTGGACCCACCCAGACATACTCCTTTGGATAATTTTCCCCTTCCAAGCATTGGGCCCAGGGAATGATAAGTGTAGCTGTGTTACTCTTTCCCATATGGGAAGGACTTGTGTTCCCTCATTTCTGCGGAGCTATCAAGAATGGCTCACCTGCCTGGCCTACAGTGACTACAAAGAGCATCTCTATAATTCAAATATTACCATCTGACAACATCAAAATGATAAAAACTAGTATATCACTAGGGACCCTCAACAAAAAATCAAAACTGAATGCTTCAGACAAGGATTTCCCTCCATCTGCATCTTGAGAGTGGGGGGAGGTTGTGGGAGAAAGATATTTGGAAAGACAACAGATTAAAATGTTGACACCCTTTTCAGCTGACAAATAAAGAACTACAGTGCAAACAATGCCATCTGATCGTATCAAACCACTAAAAGGCATCAGTCTTGTTCAAAAGCTAGTATATCACTTGGAAATGCCTGAAGAAAAAATAAAATCTGAACCCTGAAGGCCTAGGTCAATGGGGAATAAAATTAAAGAACGAAGTGTGAACCCTAAAAAATAATAACACAGATACACAGAAAGGCTAATTTACACTAATAAAATCAGCTGAAAAGTATCTATATTAAAATATGCAACAATAAAATAAACTCCAATAGTTAGATCACAGAATAGCATAATACTCCAAAGAAATCCAGAGTTTTATAATGGAGTGGTTGATGCAGCTTGTATTATTCACATACTAACATGCATGAATAATATTTTAATATAGAGATCAACAATTGCATATTTGAGTTCTTTAAGGTCTTGGTGGTAAACACCCTCTGCCCCCCATGGTTAACGTTGATGCTTGGTATTTCTCTAGCAATTTTCTGACTTCTGATGTATTTCAAGTTTTTATTATGTTTATATAATTGCTTCATTAGTTTTAGTGTGGTTTAATATTATATTTAGCTTGCCAGAACTTATTGTTTGCTTATTTTGAAAAAAAGCTTTAAAAAGAAGTATTCTGTTACAGATTTTATTATTTATTTATTTATTGCATTTTTATACCGCCCTATAGCCGAAGCTCTCTGGGCGGTTCACAAAAATTAAAACCATAAAATCATTTTAAAAATATAAAACAAGCCACAATCCAAAAACAACAAATAACATACAATCTAAAAACACAACCAAAATAAAACCAGAATAAAACCAGCAGCAGGAATTAATACAGATTAAAATACAAATTTAAAACAGCAAGGATTAAAATTGAGTTAATTTAACTGTTAAAATACTGGGAGAATAAAAAGGTCTTCACCTGGCGGCGAAAAGAGTACAAAGTAGGCGCCAGGCGAACCTCTCTGGGGAGCTCATTCCACAGCCGGGGTGCCACAGCGGAGAAAGCCCTCCTCCTAGTGGCCACCTGCCTCACTTCCTTTGGCAGGGGCTCACGGAGAAGGACCCCTGTAGATGATCTTAGGGTCTGGGCAGGTACATATGGGAGGAGGCGTTCCTTTAGATATCCTGACCCCAAGCCGTTTAGGGCTTTAAATGTTAGTACCAGCACTTTGAATTGGGCCCGGACCTGGATCGGCAGCCAGTGAAGTTGGAAAAGGACTGGCGTAATATGGTCTCGTTGGCCAGTCCCCGTTAACAATCTGGCTGCCCTGTTTTGTACCAGCTGAAGTTTCCGGACCGTTTTCAAAGGCAGCCCCACGTGTAATGCATTGCAGTAATTCAAACGAGAGGTTATGAGAGCATGGATAACTGTAGCTAGGTTATTTTGTCTCTTAACCATGTTGGCATCCTTTTGGATTTGCTTGAGTCTTTTATGATCTGTGGGGTATATCTTAGTTGAGTCTCTATTTTAATGGGTTGAAATAAACCACTAGATAGTTTACTTTTTAAAAATTGCTATAACAAAAATAAGGGCTGCTGGATCTGGTTAAAACAAAGAGAACAAATTTACTTTTCCTACTCATCTAACAGTGTGGAGAACTGAAGTCTATACTTTAATTAAAATACTTGGTGACTATAAATATAACAAACAGTTTAATTTTGTTTATGGAAATCATACTTTTTATTTTTACAAACATTCTCTGAAATAGTTTAGGTTATTCAGAAGGATGCTCTACAAGGCATATTATACAGAAGTAATTATTTCATGCTGCTTCCACAAAATACTCATAAAAGTGATATCTAAGTTCAGTACCTTATTAAAACACTGACTAGTGTTTCACAATGATAACCTCCATTTTACACCCACTGAGAGAAGCTACATACCACTTTTAGAGATTGATCTTATCTCAAGGGTGGAATGGTTCGTTAATCCAAAAAAATCTATGCTATTAGACTTATTAGCAGTATAGTGCAATTCCCTTGAAGTAAATGACAATATTTTAACAATATAGCATTGGATCTTTCATCACTAGTAAACATTTGACTGTAGTTGTTGATTTCTTTTTTAAGTTCTCCTGTGGTTGGAAAACTCTAAAGTTATTATTTTAAAAATGTATAACTGCACCTTCATTCAAAATGGATATCATAAAAATTTGAAATCTATCATATAATAACACCATAAAACATTAAAAAACATTGCAACGAAATTGAGTGGAGAAACTATTCATCCAGCTAAAAATGCAATCATTTAAAATACCTGGGCAAATAAAAAGTGTTAGCTTGGTACTGAAAGGAATGCAGTATTAGCACCAGGCACACCACCCTCAGGAAGTTTTTTCAAAGTTTGGGTGCCACCACAGAGAAGCCCCTATCTTTTGTGCAACTATCATGCACTTCTCATATAGAAAGAAGATAGGGAAGGGCCTCCTCTGATTATCTTAATTTCACAGATTTATGTGAAAGAAGTTACTGCAGTCCTCCAAAGGGATTTCATGGTGGGAAATATTATTAAATCTCTGTCTAAGCTAATTGAGTCGTGCAGTAGTGTTATTGCTAGAATTCATGTAGAGCATCCTACTATGCCCTAGGAGTCCTACTCTTGCTGTAAAGAAGAAGAGAAGACAACAGGTATATAGGTTGGCAAGCTAGCCATTAGAACAGATTATTTCAGTTATCAAGTCAATACATTATGAGACAGCCTTGATTGCTTTTCACTCAGATCAATGTGTATAGTTTCATTTGCTTAAGCAATCTTTGGTACTGGAGAGGAAAGAATTGTCTTGTCCATTTGAACCTAGCCGACCATGTCCTACAAATGGTATGATTCTGGTTGGCAGAATGCTGGGTTTGGCACTGGATTTCATAGCATTGCTAATAATAATAATAATAATAATAATAATAATAATAAATAATAATAATAATAATGATAATAATATTCTAAGGTTTGACATTCTGAGTATTGAAGTATTTGGGAAATGCATTTGTATGGCACACTAAAAGTGTACAGCAGCATGGTTGGTTAAAAGTATGCATTTTAAAGGGATAGATAAAGAATACTTTTGAAGCTCAAGTTTTCAAAAATATTTCCCTTGTTCAAGTTGCTAGTTTCTATCCCATACTTCTTTTCATTATTTCTGGGTTCAAAGAAGTGTAAAAATGTGGAATTAAGCAAATAAACATAGGATGTATCAACTATAGTATTCCAGCATTGCAAGAATTTCATAATGGTTGTGACATCTTCATGGTCTTCTAGATCAGTGGTCTCCAACTGGTGGGTTATGAGATCAGTCCAGATGGGTTGTGGTAAAACTGTTGTTGCCATGATGGGCATGGAGAAAATTGTGAAAGTGGGTCCCATGTTGCAGGTTGAGAGTCCAAGGTGGGACTCAGACAGTTGAAGACCACTGCTCTAAATAGTATTGATGCAATTACTGACACTCCCTCCAAATATTATGTGGCTTGAAACGAAGACACCCGGGATAGAGCACATACTTTGCATGCCAAAGGTCCCACGTTCAATCCCCGGCTTCTTCTTCAGGTAGAGTGAGGAAAACTCCTGCCTGAAAGTTGTCCTGGGACACATTGGTGCCTACGGGCACCATGTTGCATAACCTTATTGTGTCTGATTCATGGTTCTTGCCTGCAAAGTCTCCAGGCCATGAGAAATGTGTTAGTTTTTTTCAAATACCAAGCAACAAGGTGTTTTTTTTAATGTTTTTTTGTGTTTTTTTGTGGTTTTTTTGGTTTTTTTTGAGGCCAGATTCAGTGTGAGAAATTGGTGATCAGAATCTAATATGCTTCTCCTTTTCTTCCTTTAAACAGTTTTTATTAGTTAGCATCACCATGTGGCCACTTTGAAGAGGAGGATAGTAGCGCCTATTCCTCAACCAAAATTGCTCCTGCCCAGCTGTTAGTTCCGTGGGGAGAAACAAATATTTAAGAAAACCTATGTGTTCTCCTCTGTAGAGGTAGCAGTAGTTTTCTGCATGTGACTATATAAATTGGGAAACAGCATGGTGAAACACTTACCCCCCTCCCCCAGTACCACTAGCCTAATCTTCAAAGTAACCATGTGGGAATGCTAATTACTAAAAAGAACCTGCACTTGATCATTGATCTCCTATGTCATGTCTAATTTGGGTCAAACATGGCTTCTCTTTTATATTTAGATATTCATTTTAGACATATGGCTACATAATTTTTAACCAAAATAATTTCATGGTAACACTACAACGTATTTTGAGAAAGTATTTTTCCCAGGGATTATATAGCAGCATGAACTACAGGAGAGACAAAGTTTACTTTTAAGTCCGATTCGGAGTCACTGGCTTCTTCAGTGCAAATTTTATAAGTAAGTGTTTTTCTTTTGAGTTGAGATTTGGGTTTCCTTGAAAAGGTTTCCTACTGCAGTGATTTCTCTCAGGAGCACATTTAGAATGAAGACATGCAGTACTGATTCTGTTCCTGTCCCTGCCCTCGCCCCCACCCCCAGTAATGACAGGGTAAAGGAAAAATTGCATCTACTTCCATTGGAGAGTTTCTAAAAGCATACAACTTCAGGTGGTTGTGGCTTTTGCAAAGGAAGTGCTGGATGCTGTTTCTCCAAAAGAAAACAAAAAACACTTGGAATAAGTCAGGAATAAGTTAGGTATAACCCATCCTATGCCGTGGGGTTGCCGTGGTCTATAGAAATACAATCTCCCTCTCTAGGTTTCCTGTTCGTTCGAGTGCTGGTCTTGAGTGTCTGTACTTTGTGTTGGGTACCCGAGACAGATTAGGGATTCTGCTGGTGTACCGCCCACCCCGCTGCCCAACAGTCTCCCTGCCTGAGCTGACGGAGATTGTCTCAGACCTGGTGTTGAGGACCCCCAGAATGGTGGTCCTGGGGGATCTCAACTTCCATGCGGAGGCTCCTGCATCCGGAGCGGCTCAGGACTTCATGGCTGCCATGACAACCATGGGGCTGTCTCAACATGTCATCGGTCCAACGCATGTAAAAGGACATACTCTTGACCTGGTTTTCTCGGGTGGACAGGAGGATGGTGATCTGAAAGTGGGGGAACTAACATCTACCCCCTTGTCATGGTCGGATCACTTTCTATTGAGGTTTAGACTTTCGGCATCCTTTCCCCTCGGCAAGGGTGGGGGGCCTATTAAAATGGTCCGCCCCTGGAGGCTAATGGACTCCAATGGATTCAAGAAGGCTTTGGGGGATTTTCCTGCTGATATGGCCGGTGCTCCTGTCGAAGCCCAGGTTGCTCTGTGGAATGCAGAGATGACCGGGGCGGTTGACACGATCGCACCCAAGCGCCCTCTCCCTCTGAGCAGAGCTTGGCCAGCTCCTTGGTTTACACCTAAGCTGAGAGCAATGAAGCAAAAGGGGAGACGGCTAGAACGCAGGTGGAGGAAAACTCGTGCTGAGTCTGATCGGACACAGGCTAGAGCTCATTATCGAGCCTACTCTGTGGCGGTGAGGGTGGCGAAGAGACAGTTCTTCTCCACCAGCATTGCATCTTCACAGTGTCATCCGGCGGAGCTTTTCCGGGTAGTTCGTGGCCTGCTATACTCTGGGCCAGGGCGAGAGATGTGGAACCCTCGGTAGCACGCTGTGACGAGTTTGCACGGCACTTTGAAGATAAAGTCGCTCAGATTCGTCTTGAATTGGACACCACGCTTAATGCAGCTCCGCTAGTAGAGGCGTTCAGAGCACCGTCTGGTCCATTGGATGAGTTTCAGTTACTGAGGCCTGAGGATGTGGACAAGGTGCTTGGCCAAGTCCGGTCGACCACTTGTGTGTTTGACCCTTGCCCGTTGTGGCTAATTACATCAAATAAGGATGGGACCGCCGGCTGGGTCCAGGAGGTTGTAAATGCCTCCTTGAGAGAGGGAGTGGTGCCGGCCTCGTTAAAAGAGGCGGTAATCAGACCACTCCTGAAAAAGCCTAACCTGGACCTGGAAGATGTTAACAACTATAGACCAGTGGCGAACATTTCTTTCCTGGGCAAGGTGCTTGAGCGGGTGGCTGCAGGACAACTCCAGACACTCTTGAATGAAACGGATTATCTAGATCCATTTCAATCGGGTTTCAGGCCTGGTTTTGGAACAGAAACTGCCTTGGTCGCCCTGTGGGATGACCTTTGCCAGGAGAGGGACAGGGGGAGTGCGACCCTGTTGGTTCTCTTGGACCTCTCAGCGGCTTTCGATACCATCGACCATGGTATCCTTCTGGATAGGTTGTCTGGGCTGGGAGTTGGAGGCACTGCGCTGCAGTGGTTCCTCTCCTACTTAGATGGCCGTTTTCAGAAGGTGGTGCTGGGGGATTATTGCTCTGTGCCATGGCATTTAAGCCATGGGGTTCCACAGGGCTCTATTTTATCCCCTATGCTGTTTAACATATACATGAAGCCGCTGGGAGAGGTTATACGGAGATGTGGGCTGAGATGTCACCAATATGCGGATGACACCCAGCTCTACCTCTCCTTTTCATCAAACCCAGGTGAGGCAGTGGCTGTTCTGAATCAGTGCCTGAGCACGGTAATGGACTGGATGAGGGCTAACAAACTGAGACTCAATCCAGACAAGACGGAGGTACTGTTAGCAGGTGGTTCGTCTGTCCGGCAAGGTGATGTTCACCCTGTTCTGGAGGGGGTTGCACTCCCCCTAAAGGATCGGGTCCGTAGTTTGGGGGTGCTCTTGGATCCAGAACTGTCACTTGAGGCACAGGTGAACTCGGTGGCAAAGAGCACCTTTTACCAGCTTAGGCTGATATACCAACTGCGCCCTTATCTGGACAGAGATAGCCTAGCTACAGTTATCCATGCTCTCATAACCTCTCGTTTGGATCACTGCAATGCGTAATACGTGGGGCTGCCTTTGAAAACGGTCCGGAAACTTCAGCTGGTACAAAACAGGGCAGCCAGATTGTTAACGGGGACTGGCCAACAAGACCATATTACGCCAGTCCTTTTCCAACTTCACTGGCTGCCGATCCAAGTCCGGGCCCAATTCAAAGTGCTGGTACTAACTTTTAAAACCCTAAACGGCTTGGGGCCAGGTTATCTAAAGGAACGCCTCCTCCCATATGTACCTGCCCTTCACAGGATTGCTCTGCCTGCCCTTTATTTTGTGTCATCTTAGATGTTTGGATTTTCTTGCAAATGTAATGTTAAATATGTTTTGGTATATTAATGCGCTTGAGTGTTGTTTCTTATAACGTTTGGTTATAATCGTCAATATAGTATATTCCTACAGCTGTAGTTAGCCTGCCAGCAAGACCGTTGAAAACCTGTCATGAAGTAACATTTATTTGTCTTGCAGACAGACATATCTCAAAAGTATTCTGCTTATTGACAGCCTACTTCAAGTGTTCATGTTTTATATTTCAATTTATGTTCATTGCATATTACTTGCAGGCATGTGAACTGTCTGACTTCATTGCTCTTCATTTTGGAAATGCTGATTTTGTGTTTTGGCCTAGACTGGCTGTCCTTTACATGGAAGTTACAATGCATCTGGGTAGTATGGAAGCTATATTTTGTGCATGTAAAATATGGACTACAATATCTGAGGGCAATGTTTCAGTTTGGGTTGATCTTGTTATTTTGTAGTTAGGTTTATTTATTTTTTTGCTTGAGATGACATCTTGCTGAGACATTTCAGATAATTGCTTGGAGTTATTCATTCGAGTTCGTAATATTGTGACCCCTTTAAAACAAATGCCATTGTGCTAAAACTAGAATGTGTCCATCATATTAATATTATAACTCTGTTTATAATGAAAAAATCAGATGTTTGTGTTGAGAGAGATGACTTCCATCATGATCCTGTATTGAAACACACTTCTATTCTTGAAAAATTAAAGGTAGATTCACTATAGCTGCAACTAAGGGTAGAATATGCTACATACCTAGGTAATGTTTAAAAGGGTAGGTGTTTTATTTTCACTTCTAATGTCCTTCAGGATTTATGGTCTCTCTGGCAACATCAGCAATGTGTGAATCTCCGGCTCCAGTGGTTTTCATCATGTTATCCAGAGGGAATTTGATAGAGATGGCAAAGATAATTTTTATGATCACAAAGATAGTACCATTAACTAGAATGTAGTTGTATGGTTGCAGAATCAATATGAACATCAATATTTATATATGTTTATGTATATTGGACAGAATTTTACTGCTATTTTTCTACATTTTTTAAAAAATGAAATAATTGATGATACATTAATTAGAATATAAAATGAAGCTTACAATATATGCTCTTTTGAGGAAAAAATATTATATAAGAATTAATAATAGTTCATTCAAATCCAGTCTTTTTTTAATCCAGTGTTATAGCAGGGAAATCTAGTGAGGTGTCCCGAGCACAGGCTTGTCCTGTTTTCTTGGATGAGTTTCAGTTGATACAGCTCGAGGATGTTGACAAGGTGCTTGGACAGGTTCGTACAACCACCACTGTATTGGATCCCTGCCCTTCTTGGCTAATAAAAGCTAGCAGGGATGGAACAGCCGGCTGGGCCAGGGAAGTGATTAATGCCTCTCTATGGGAGGGAGTGGTCCCAGGCCGCTTGAAGGAGGTGGTAGTGAGACCACTCCTGAAGAAATCTTCCCTAGACCCCGAAAATCTTAATAACTATAGACCTGTGGCAAATATTCCATTCCTGGGCAAGGTCCTTGAGCGAGTGATTGCGAGCCAGCTCCAGACACTCTTGGATGAGACTGATTATCTGGATCCATTTCAGTCTGGCTTCAGGCCTGGTTTTGGCACGGAAACAGCCTTGGTCGCCCTGTATGATGACCTATGTTGGGAGAAAGACAGGGGGAGTGTGACTCTGTTGATTCTCCTTGATCTTTCAGCGGCTTTCGATACCATCGACCATGGTATCCTTCTGGAACAACTGGCTGAATTGGGAGTGGGAGGTACTGCATTGCAGTGGTTCCGCTCCTACTTGGCGGGGCGGCTCCAGAAGGTGGTGCTTTGGGGACATTGCTTGGCCCCGTGGATTCTCCAGTATGGAGTTCCTCAGGGGTCAGTCTTGTCCCCCATGCTGTTCAACATCTACATGAAACCGTTGGGAGCGGTCATCCGGAGTTTTGGGGTGCGTTGTCATCAGTACGCTGATGACACACAACTCTATTTCTCCTTCTCATCTTCAGCAGTTGAGGCTGTGGATGTGCTGAACTAGTGCCTGGCTGCGACAATGGACTGGATGAGGGCTAACAAACTGAAACTCAGTCCAGACAAGACTGAGACGCTGTTAGTGGGTGGTTCTGCTGACCGGATGGAGGGTGTTCAACCTGTTCTGGATGGGGTTGCACTCCCCCTGAAGGAGCAGGTTCGTAGCTTGGGGGTTCTCCTAGAACCATCTCTGTCGCTTGAGGCTCAGGTGGCCTCGGTGGCACGGAGTGCCTTCTACCAACTTCGGTTGGTGGCCTAGCTACGCTCCTATCTGGACAGGGATAACCTGGCTTCAGTTGTCTATGCTCTGGTAATCTCTAAATTGGATTACTGCAATGCACTCTACGTGGGGCTGCCTTTGAAGACGGTTCAGAAGCTGCAGCTTGTGCAAAATGCAGCGGCCAGAGTGATAAGAGGAACCAGAAGGTTCGAGCATATAAGACCTACTCTGGCCCACTTGCATTGGCTGCCTATACGTTTCCGAGCCCAATTCAAGGTGCTGGTTCTAACCTATAAAGCCTTATATGGCTTGGGACCACAATACCTGATGGAACGCCTCTCCCGACATGAACCTACGATCCAAATCGAAGGTCCTCCTCCGGTTGCCTACTCCAAGGGAGGCACAGAGGGTGGCAACAAGGGAAAGGGCCTTTTCAGTGGTGGCCCCCCAATTATGGAATGATCTCCCCGACGAGGCTCACCTGGCGCCAACATTGTTATCTTTTTGGCGCCAGGTCAAGACTTTCCTCTTCTCCCAGGCATTTAACAGCATATGATGAGGGTTTTTGTGTTTTTGTGTTGTTTTAACGTGTTTTATGCTTTATGCTTTTAAATTTTGTATATCAGTGTTTTAATTGTTCAGTGTTTTTAATTGTTGTAAACTGCCTAGAGAGCTTCGGCTGTGGGGCGGTATATAAATGGAATAAAATAATAATAATAATAAAAATAATTTGTTTATCACTGAAATTGGACTGTTTCAATAGTAAACTGACACAGGACACCCAAATCAGTGAGATTTCTTTATTGTAGGAAATCCCATAGCAAAGCTTGATGGTTACACACTTCAGAAATCATATAGCTGATGGTCAGTAGCTATAGGCTACTATAGGCTACTATAGGCTGCTATAGGGTCACAGAAATTTCAGAATAGTCAAAAGCTAATCACTACTACTATGACGAGATCCCCATCAATATGGTTTCCCCATTGCCATTTCTGTGGTTCTGAACACAAGGGAAAGTCAATTCATGCACAGGTCCTAAACCTGGACAGGACAGGAGAGGGGGATGATTCCTGACATGATCCCTCAAGGCAATCAAAGGAACAAATTCTTGAAAGGCCTAACAAACCACCCTAAAGAGAGTTAGTCCAACCTTGGATCATATGTTGGTAACTTTAAGGCAACATGTTCAAAACTTAAACAAGATCATGAGGAAAGGTGAACCCTCAGACGCAAGGAGTTCCATGCCACTGTTTTCGCATGGCCAGCTCCTCGCCACATGAGTCTAGGCAGAGGAAAGGAGGTCCAACAATCAATGATCAAGCCCAGTCTGCTGATGCACTGAGCTGATGACAAACAAAGACACACAATCCACAGCAAACAAGAGTTCAAGACTATGAAAAGCCTCACAGTACGTTTCATGGAGAGTTCCTAGTAATCCAAAGTTCCACTTAGGAGGGAACATGTGCAGAGTGCCCTCCAGAGTCTCAGATGATGATGGATCCAAACAGGTAGGATTTCTGGGAATGCAGAGCAGATGATCCTAGCAAAGGCTCCTCATCTTTTTTCACCAGCTTAAAAAGGGAGGCGTAGGCCTCTTCCAGACCACTTGACAGACAGTGGCTTTGGCCTTTTAGCAATGCCCCTGTCCAAACAGGGTGGCACTGCTCAGCCCACCAAGATGATGCTTCAGTCTGGGCAACCCTCTGCAAACTCCCACTCTTTCCCTTAACAATTTCTCACAGACAGCTTCTTGCAGAGGCAAACAGGTGGCTGAGGGAGTAGAGCCACTCCCCCCATCCTGCTCTGAGAACGCTGACAGAGATCAATTCACACAGTTTGTAACATTCCAGAGGCCAAATTAAGCCCAAAGCCTTCCAGATTACTTCTAATTAAATCTTAGTTAAAATGTACAAAACTCTTGACTGTGCCTTAACTATCCCTGACACCTTTGTGAGGAGGACCTTTGTGAAATCCATACAGCCACAGTTGCAGGTGGAGTTGAGGTTCCCTGGTGGCTGTTTGTGTCTGGAGTCCTGAGGCAGACTGGTAAGCTGTCCTACCTGAGAAGACAATGTTGATACTCTACTATTCCTTTATGTTTATTCTGTTTGCTATTTGTGCAGTGTCCACCACATCCTCATGTGCTCCTAATTCTCCAGACGTGGAGTTAGAGTAATGTAGCCCTCTTTTATATGCTCCACTATGTGATGTGTGTTCCCTGGCTTGAGTTTATATGCTGGGGATATGCTATGACTGGCCGAAGCATTAATCAGAATCGGCTTTCAGAGCTGCTGGAGAGGAGATGGAAAGTGTCTGGGGCTCTCCATTGAGGCCAGTCTGGGGGTGCCTTAACTTACCGAACCTCTTTTTTTCAGTCATAATATTGTGCATCAGTAGAACTGACCAGTGAGTTAGTCTGTTACATTCCACCACTCTCAAAGTCATTCCAGTTATTCCCCATGTGCTGGGACAGTCTCAGGGGCACATACTGTGTTGGCTTGAATGTTTTGGAAGCAACCTTTTGCCTCAAAAATCCTAGTTAAAATGTCAAAACATGTTGGGCACTTAAATATAATTCTCGTTGGCACAGTTTGAGGCTCGCCTCCTCTTGTTGTTTTCTGATTATTTTAGTGCTGCCTTCCTTTTTTGTATATTCAATGAACTCTAATGTGTAATAGTGGAAGTCACTTTACATTATAATCAATAGTGTATATAAAATATTGCTAAGAGATGCTTACATTTATCTCAGGTTGTGAAAATTAGATAAGAGTTGCACCACCGTACATGGGGAAAGATGTTTTAAAGCATCTTCGTTTGAGTTGCTATTATCGCAGTAATTGTCTTGGGAAATCCACCAAAGCATTTTAACAAGGAAAGATAGTAGCATCCATTAATAAAATTAGATGCAGCACACCTTGGTTACATATTTTTCTCTTCACTGCAAATAGCAAAACAAAATGATTTTAAACCATTGTTCAAGCTGTATTATGAAAATTGGTTGCAAAAATAATGTAGTATTTAATATTTTATAACATTCAAACAAGAGCAACCCTCCCCTCAAAATGCAGGAAGGCTCAACTGCTGTAGTTTTATTCAAGAACATGAAAGTGTAGTGATTCAGATGTTTGTAATACTGACTGATGTGTGAGCTCTGGTGGCATCTTACTTGAGTAGTTGAGCTTGTGTTGTGGAATCACAGCATTTAGGGCCTTAAATCAGAGTTCCAGGTACCCACACAAATGTTTATTTCCATATCAACTTGCCCTTATGGTCATCTGTTGCTGCCCTTTTTCAGGTTCTCCCACCATCAAGAGCGAAATAAGTGGTGTGGGAGGGGGCTCTTCTGGCTGTGGCACTCCCCTGTGGCACTCCCCCTGCCCAGAAAAGCTTGCCTTGACACCTACTCTGACATCCTTTAGGCTTCAGACAAAAATCCTTATTCTCCTAGGCGTTTTTCATTTTATTTTTATATTGATTGTATTTTATGTTCTTATTGAAGTGTTTGTGTAAACAGGAGGACTCTGGGATTTTTAAAAAATGAAACACAGTATATAAATTACCTGAATAAATTATTTGTGTATTTATTACTTATTATTTACAACATTTATATGCCACTTCATAACCAGAGTTCTCAAGGTGGCATCATCATCATCATCATGGCAGAATGCTGAAAATGCACTCTGCCTTAACTATAAAACCATTCCCATGGCTCAGTAATATTATGTGACATATTTAGGATACATGATGACATCTTAATCTGTGAATTTTATAAAGCTTGCTACAGAATTAATTATGCAACATGTATATGAATGATAAGAAAATCTCCAAAGCTTGATTTTTTTAAAAATAAACCTCACTCCTTAGCATCCAGTAGTAACTATCCAGCCAAAGTTAAGTAGTTTTCAGTTCTTTTGATTTTAACGGAAGAGATTTAAGAATATGTTAAAGCTTTCCACTGAAATCAACTAGATTTAAATATGCCCAATTTTTATTGGATCATGCTCAATGTGTATTATCTAATTAATCTATTCTGTAACTATTTGTTCATATATATATGAACAATTTTTGTTGGATCATGCTCAATGTGTATTATCTAATTTAATCTATTCTGTAACTATTTGTTCATATATATATATATATATATATGACTATTTTTTTTCTACAGCAGTTAGTCATATACATATTTTATTCATAACCAGAAAATGTTTGTTGTTAATATTTCATCTTTTTAAGACTGCCACCCTTCTAAACCTAGCAGTGCTGACTGTCTCTCATGTATTGAACACTGGTGGTTGCTGGAGAGTGGAGTGGAAGCTGTGGAAGGGAACTCTTAATGATTCTCGCAACTGCTGCTATTTCATCCTGAATTGCCACATTTTTAACAATTAATCTGCTCTTTGCTTTTCCAAGCGTTACCACAGTTGTGACAGCAGGCAAAATTTCCAATGAGTTCATGTCTGCAAGACTGCATTCTAATTCTGTGTTCAAGTCCTAGCACAGTAGGATTTAATAGTACTACTAGAGCAAAATAAGCATGTGAGTGCTGAGTCGACAAATCACTCAGAGTGAAATTCTCAACAAACTGCCTCCTAATGGAAGTATTGTATTGTATTGCTACTCATCATTCCTCAACCCGCTTGCCCCCACTAGTTCTGTCTTCTTTAATACATGAGATAAATTTAATCTTCAAACATGCTTAAATTAACTGGGATGCAAGCTTTTTAAATTAAGTCATTTATTTATTTATTTTTCCTTTAAGATTATATTACAACTGTTTTTGAAGTTGTTTGACATTTATTCTACCAAAAAAAAAAACCCACCCCAAACCTGAACGAGTAAAATTTGCAATCAACCCTCAATTCCATGTAGATGTAATACATAACACTGAGCAAGCTATATTTGATGAAGTACTTTGGTAGTGATGGTGTCATTGCTGCTGCAGTTGTTGTTAATGCTGCTGCTGCTTCTTTTGTTGCTGTTATTATTCAAAGTCTTCAGTGGTGTGTTTTGAATTTTCCATTAGGTTTGGAACTGCTTGTTAACATTTAGGGTTGGTTCAGGCATTTGAACATGAAGACTGTTCTCTTCCGGCAGGCCTATCCGGATGAATTTTAAAATGTTTTAATGATGTGTTTTCTCTTGTTTTTTAATTTTTTTAACTTTGTGATGCTTGTATTTTGCATTGTGTTCCCCGCCTCGATCCGTAGGGAGAGGCGGGTTATAAATAAATTATTATTATTATTATTATTATTATTATTGTAAAGTATTTCATGCAGAGTGTCCTGAGTTGGACCGCCCAGGGGTGCAGCCCAATGGAGGAGATAAGAGCTAATCTATACATTATGTAGATATGGTGATAGACTAAGGTGCTGGACTGTACCACTTAGGACTACAGGTGTGTGTGTATGAGGGAGGGGGGTCACAGAGTCCTCCACATTTAAACAGTTTCTTATGTAGAAAAACATTTTAAAAATTAATGTTAATTTACTAACACAGGCGATTGTTTACACGGGGGAGCTGTTTAAAATATGACTTTGGTACTTGTAATTTGAAGTAGTCGATGCAGAATGAAGTAGCAGAGTCCTTGGTCTACCATCTCATTTTCCATAATACTTAGACTGGCACAAACATTAGAGCCAGCACGTGCACAAATACAACTAGCATTTCCTGGGTGTGATTTGCCTAAGATGTTATTGGCTTATCTATTCTGGATCATACTTTGCTTTCTTCACTTTATTTATTTATTTATTTATTTGCACTTGCCTTTCTACCAAGAAAGTGGCACATGGGATTACAAATCTCAGGCTGCTTGAACCACTTGATGTGGACCAGTTTCTGTAGGTCATACAGGATCTTTATACAGATAGCATTATTACTAATATTATTGAATATTTATATCCCATCTAATATTAAGATGCTCAAGGCAGTAAACATCAATAGGAATTTTAAAAAATGTTTAAGGGCCCAGGTTCAGTCCCTAGAATCCCAATTTCTCAAAGGGTTTTCAAGTAGGTACTAGAAAATATATCTGCATGAGTTTCCAGAGAGCCAGTAAATAATCCTAGGCAAGACAAAATGGTGGAAACTTAGACGTTCAAACAACCCACTGGAATTAATGGGGATTCCAAAAGGCATTCCAAATATATTAGCAAGGGAGTGGGTAACTCCTCTGGGAGGGAGATCTAATACCTCAGATAGTGGCACTTCCATTTCCCCTAAGAAAAGACGTGGATGTATAGATCATTCAAATGCCAGTGACCATGGAGTGTCTCCTATTTCCACACACATCCCTTCAATGAGACAAAACCAGATACAGGAGATGCCATGATGCAACAAGCTGCACCTCTCACCAATGAAACTAACAAAAGTACAGGAAACCTGTAGGATCAAGAAGGCATATAAAATCAGTGATTTCCAAATATGTTGGTCATATCAAAACCATTGGAGTGTATTGCATAACAAGTAGCATATATTCTGTGGCCAGTGGTACATATTAAACAAAATGGTTACTGGGATGGTGGTAATAGTCTTAGAATTATAATGAACTGGTTTTTAAATTAGCACATCCCAAGTTTTTTTTCCTTTTGTTATCTATTTTTATTTTAATTGGCCTAAAGAATAATTTAGAAACACTAAATATGCATGCATTACATGAAAACATATGCAGATATGCAAAGTTACATAGTTGGACTTCTATGTGTAAACTTCAGAAGTGATATGAGTGTTTTGCTAAATTCAGATGACATGAGCACATCAAGAATGTGTCATGGGCTCTTGTGCTCTCTCCTCTCACATATGCACTGATTACTTCTTGGTTTGTACTTACTCAGACAAAGTGAAGTGAAATTGGAGAGACAGAGCAGAGAGTCTCTACCTAGGGTTACCTGCTACCTTTGTAGTTGTACAGGTTGCTCTCTGGACATCTGCAGCCTGCTGAAGAAGTGCCCTTTTGCTCCTACTGTGCTCTGTGTGTGGATTTGTAAATAATGCAAATATTACAAAGACACTATGGGTGTTTCCAGGTGGAGGGCTCCTAGCCCTACCCATTAGAATGCTTTGTGCTTCTATTCCGTCTTCTCCCTTAAGACAAGAAAAGACAGAAGGAGCAATGGGAAATAAGAAGGGTTATGACATCTGAAGCCCCAGTAAAATTCCATGAATGAGTGCAATAAAAACCTCAGATGGAAGCACCCCATAAATCTCCAGTGCACTAACACCCAAAGCTTCTAATCCAAACCTTGTAGAGTTGCCTCTGGAACCTCCCACCACTGAGGAAAGTGGAGAGCAGGTAACTATTTTAGCAGGTTTGGGGGCTCTGTTGCTGCTGCTGCCTTGCTATGGCTCTCTAATTTGCAGTGTTATTATTGTCATAGCTTAACGTTTCATTATGTACCATCTTCCAGCGTTGGACTTGTTATACATGTATCCTAGACCTTGTTCAGTGATCTTTATCTTATTTTCATGAACCTGCTTTAAAAGCAAGACAGGTTTTGACATGCCACATCAAGAAGGGAGAACCTGTAGAAGAAGGGAGAAAAACAGCACCTGTTAAAAACCAAGGGAGTCAGTTTCACTCTAAACAAGATTACAGCAATAATAATAATAATAATGGGTGTTTTAGTTTTAAGGATGTTATTTATATCTGTTACTATGCTCTGTGACATTCCAAAGGGAGTTGCATGCCAGGGACAATAAACTGTTCACAATAGATTGAATTAATGTTGTTTTTACAAGTCAATAAGCAGTTTAAAATAAGTTATCCCTACCTCTTCTACCCTTCCCCACATAATCAAATACATATTGGGCATATGTGGTGGAGATAATGCAAAAGCAACATTTGAATCTAGTTTTGTTTACTGGGGTAGACCTATTTCCCCCTTTTTCTTAATCCTTGTAGAATTAAGATATTATCCCAGAATGTAAAGGGAGTGGGACCAGCATATATAAAGGAACAAACATTTACTGCATTCTACAATAATGCTGGGGATGCATTCATGGGGGATGACTCCTGGCAGAAGCCTGCAGGTTCTGTCATTTGAAGAGCATTGATCCTAGGAACTTTCCAGGTCAGGCAGGTTAGCAGGACTTATAGCAATTCCTTGCACCTTCTTCCTCCATAGGGATGACTGGAACAAACTAGGCTTTCTCTTTATATAAAGAATTATTGATTTAGTTTCTCCAAGAAGCTTCAGTATCCCTGGTTATGTATAAAAGATCGTGCTTTTTAGACATTCTAGCAGCAACATGGGAGGTGCTTCTCTGTTGCTGGTATAACATTTAAAGGCCCATTTAAAGGTTACTAGGCTGTTTTTAAAGGTTAAATGTAGGTTATGTTTTAAGATTACTGGGGTAGATAAAACACTGAAGTGGATTTCTGTTACACTCATAGCAGATTTCTATCACTGATCATAAACAGTCCATATTGCTTTTGAATTAAACATCAAACAAAATAAATGCAAGGCTCCTAAACCTTGCTAGTTAAAGGTGTGTGTGTGTGTGTTAAAGAGATTGTGGTGAGGGTGGGGGTAGAAAGGACAACTTAGGAATTGCTGCTGTCATTGGTCTTTGTCTTCCTACTATTTTCCCATGATTGTATAGTGAGATCTGGTATTTTCCATCTCTCTGGGAATTTCGCTATTTGTGAGATCCCCTTGTAAGCATCAGCCACATGGGATTATATTCAGAAGGAAAGTGAACCTGTGAAAATGATACGGAAAGTGATATGTTTTGGAATTTTATGTAATCTTTAGGCCAGTTCATGAAGCGACTCCCATCCAGAAAACCTGGGAACCAATTTTGACTGGGTGACATGCCATATCACTCACATACTAGAGGTATATAATATCAACATCAACCGTATATTTACTTCAGCACAATGAAGAAAATAGACTAGAATAGTAAGAGCAATCAGTTATTTTCTCCCTCCCAAGCGTTTCTTGCAAGTGAACATTTGCAACAATCCAGGTGGCAATGCAGCAGTCTGGCTCCACTTACCTTATCCTCGAATGCTAGATCAGAATGGAGCTTTACAAGTGGCTGCAGGGCTAGCATTTCAATTTGTTCTTCAGTAGTTTAACAAAGAGACAGATCTGCTTGAGTTACCTTGCCCCTGTCCTCTTCTCTCTATCAGTAATCTGTCCAACTTCTGTTGTTGGCTCCTGAGAAATTGATTGTCAGCTTGCTGAGTTTTCCCTGAAGAGTGATCCACTTCTCAACCTAGTGATTCCTCTAGGATTCATGTATCAGTAGCTCTGTGATTTTCATGTGAGCTTCTCGAAAGCATTTACAATACTTCCCTTTACAAATGCAGGGGCCCCAATTGCTGTGGTTCTGATCCAAATTGGGCCTTCTGCATTTACAATTTCCATTTTCAAGGCGTATTTTGTTTTTGAAATGTCCCTTCAGATGGGACTTTTTTTGGCAATGCTAATTGCAAGCATAGGCCCCCGATCCAGAGCAGGACTTCAGCGGAGGATGAAGAGTTAAATCCTCCCTACTCCTTGCCAGTCTGGATTGGGCCCCCCACAATGGCCATTTGTGTGTGTGGGAAGTCCACACCCAAGGCCAGAACTACACAGCTAAGGTAACGTGTAATTTGCCCCTTGAACAGGCAGCTTATTTTACATTCCCTCCCAGAATTCAAAGGGAGCCCTCCTAAGGCTGGCTTGCATTAACAGTGTTTCTATGTGGCTATTATCCAGACTGTATTTTCCTCAAAAGTTTATATTTACCGTATCAACTATTAATGTGAGACTCAGGCCCCTTTTTTTCTTCTGGGGTCAATTAGGGCCCATAGTTTTAAGATTCCCAAAGGAAGGAATCCTGAGATACAATACATTGCTTCAAGTCAGTTCTCAAAGAGGGTGAGGGAAGCAGGATGATTTCATTTGAAATTAGGCTAGATGCAGTTCATACTTGTAGTCCAGGGATAGTGTGCTCCCCCAGATACCTTCTTGATGCCTGAAGAAAACACCTGTCCTAATCACCCACATAAAAAAATAAATAACACATTTTCTTACTGGCAGCTGGGATTGCTTTGAAATAGGCTTCTTTTGGTGCTGAAAACTGTGGCTTCAAAGGAGTTGTTTAATGTGTTGGAGCTCAGACCCCACCACTTCATTGTAGTCAGACTTTTTGGCAGGTTATTTGTCCTTTTCCAAGCATCTCACAGCAGCCATTTTGGTGGACAGTTTTGTGGACAGTTTCTCAAATTGCCAAATGTGCCCATGGCCCCAAAAGGTTGCTTATTCTTGCTGTAGTCCATTCATCATCTTTGTAATTACAGCAGCTATTTGTGCCTATAGGGTGTATTTCCATCTTCTAGTTTTGCCCAGGCTAAAGCGGTTTGTGGAGCGAGGAGAGGCACAGGAGAGATATTCCTTCCTATTCCTCCAAGCCTTAGAATCTAAGGCCTTAGCTCAGCAGAGGCTTTTTTGGGCTTTGGCCTTCAGGAGGCCACCTGTTGAAGTGGTTGACCCACCCAGCTTCATAAACAGCTCTGGCCTAGATCAAGTGACTTTTCACAATGCCGGTGAATCAGCTCCATGTAGCATCCTGGATGGTTTTACATCCATTGAAAAGAAATAGAATGGTTATAAAGTAAACGGATCACTATTTGCCAATATATATTACAGGCCCCTCCAATCCAGTTAAAGCCCTCTACCCACCACACTAGGTTCCTGATCTGGATCAGGACCCCTATGTTTACTATAAAATAAAAATGAAGAGCCTGGTAGGTTTGTCTTTAAAGCTACATGTGCTCTGGCCTGTAGTTTAGCCCATAAATCACAGACAGCAAAAAGGTGTAATTGCTACCCAAGTCCATGGGCCAGCTACTCTAACACTTCAGGGAGCCACTCTTCATCTGTTGTCTTCCTGTTTCCCCCCAAAGGTTATTTATGGTCATCTTTGGGTCAAGTCTCAGCTGGGAAGGGGCCACGCTTCCTTCTGCTGCCGGAAACCTTCTTTACTGGCAACTGGGGGAACTGGCAGTGGAAGGGAGGGTTCACAAATCCATTGGGTTATCATGAGCATTCTTGTCAGGCACTCATAAAATCCCCCTAAGGTTTTGCAGCAGGTCTGAAGCACATGTTTTTTCTGCCCCAATGGGTTTGTCCATCCCTAGCCAGGATCAGATCACACCATGCTTAGCAACCATCAGGGTAGTCTCTCCCCACATTAATAGAATAAGGAGAGCACCGCTGAATTGAATCATACACCTAGCTAATCCAGCACTCTGTTTCTGACCCAGGCCAACCAGTTACTTCTGGGATGCCTATGAGCAGATGGCAGCCACTTTTCCCTGTTGTTTGTCTCCAGCCAATATTTAGAGATATACTGCCAGTCAACATGGAGGCTCCATTCAGTTATTCTGGCTTTTAATTTTCAAGTGACTTACCCTCCATTATTGAATTTAATGAACTGTAGCCTTAAACTTTTCTTTCTTCAGTTTCTCTGGTGAATACATAATGGAATTTATGATACTAATTCATGAGAACATGTCTGACAATGCATAATCACATTTTCCCCATTCCTATCCACTTATTACATATGTATTAAAAAAAACCTTTTCAAAGAGGACAGATCCTCTTCTTTCAAAAGCATAGTTAATAATTTGGCCTCAACCCTATTGAGCTATTGATTCTTTAAACCTTATTGTTGGCCAACTTTCATGACCTGTGTATCTTGTTAATTATAGCTTTGTTTTGGTATTTGCCCTGTTAAGGGAAAATAAGCTAGCAAAATCTCTTATTCAGGGTTATGGAGATAACCTTAAGCTCCAATAATAGATGGATTCTAATAACACCAGGCAGGCAGTAGCTGTGAGTAAACTGCACAGGTCAACTCTGAAATGGCAGGGAAGGCATCGGGAACCTGAGCAGAAAACACAGTAGAGGGTATCCATCACGTAGTCAGCAGTGTTGCTCCAACATTGCTCATGAGCCTACCTGAAATACTGATGCAGAGTGACCCCACTATCCTACATACTACCAGTTCCTTGTCATGCGCTGCTTCTGACGTGTGTGCTGATGGGTCTCTTGATGTATGGTCTGTTGCATCTAGAAATAGCATAGTGGTGAAGGTGTGACATCAGGAGCTGAGTGATGGCCAAGGATGTCAGCATAGTAGAAATACACTTTATCCCAGTTTATGTTATAGAACACTATTTAAAATGAATAAATAAACTAAATCTGAATGACAATATGACTTAATTGGTGACTGTGTCACCACAGAGTGAGAGAGAATTCAATTTTTGAACTTAACCCCATGCTATTGCTTAGCATGCTGAACCTGGACCCCAGGATAGTACTCATCAGATGAGCTAGCTCTCTGGCATACTACCTGTACCGATAACACTTGCTACACCGTGTGTTTGCCCATTCCCTAGTCTTGGCTTTCGCATTTCCTTATGACATTTCATGCATGTGTAGTTGCATAATATCTTAAGGACAACACACAGCTGACTGGCCACTGGGAGCAGCAAAAAAAAAAGCCATGGGAGCAATGGAAAAGGGAAGGGTGGTCCACCCTGGTTGGAGGGGATTGGTTGTCTGATAGACTCTAAAGTATCTGCCCAGTCAGGGAGATACTGAGTTCCTTTGGGGCAAGTCACGTGCTCTTGGCCTTAGTTCTCCATCTGCATATAATAGCCCAGCAGAGGCTTTTGCTGAGAACAAACAAGATAAATATTTTAAAGTACTTGGAATGTTTTCTTGCTATTATATTTTACTGTTTACTTATTGTGTGTTCTACAGCAGTGCAAAACTATTTTTATGTGCCAGATAAATGACTGAGAATTATAGCTCTACAGAAAAGAAAGAAAACTAGACTACAATTCTAAAAGCAACAAACATCACTCTCTTTCTCTGCCCCATCTCCTCTGTCTGTCCGTTTGCCACCATGCTTCATATGATACAAAGCACATTAGTAATTGCATCTCAGCCCAAGTGAAGTTTTGCCATTAATCTCCTTGTAGATAGTAGCAGATGTGCTGTTTAATTCCTACAAGCAAGTGTTCATGAACACTCTAAAATCACATTATGAGAAAGAGGTAATGCAACTTTAAAATGTATGCTTTTAATCTGATTTCTCTTTTAAATAATAGCAGCTACTGGAATTGCATTGAGCCCAGACAACTGCACACTTGTGGACAATAATGAAAATGGGTTTCAAGATGCCATTTACTTACTATTTGGACTCTGGAGCATATTGGCCTTTGTTCCTGGCTTAGGAAGTTTGGTTTTCTAAACTTGCATGTTGCAGAGAATCATCTCCTTATTCTGAATTTCCAAATTCCATGCTGCGGTGTGCTGGTGTGCTCTGAGAGAATTGTTTTTAATTATGACATTAATATAAGTATTCCATGTATCTAAATAAACATCCATATGAAATTGATGATTGCAAGATATATGTTCAAACATAGCAAGAGTGGTAGGGTCTTCAGACCACTGAATGATGGGTGGTGGCATGTAGGGAGAAAAACAAAAAGGCGGGGATGGAGAGAAGATTTGTGCTTTGTGAGTTGAGCCCACTTTTGAAGCTGCTATTTTGGCAGCAGGGATGGTGGTGGAGGAGACGGAGAACACTCTAAGGTGATGGCAGCGGAGGAAAAGAAGTGGTCTTAGGAATAGCTGGGTATTAAAATAAGGGGGAAGAGGAAAGGAGGTGAGCTTGAGCCTGAGGGAAGAAGCGAATATCAATCAGCAGAGATAGGTGTGAGGAAGCGAGGACCAACAGTTCTCAATTGCATTGAAGGACGGTAACCTCCATACAGTTTCTGGAGGAGTGACATATTGGGAGTCAAGGAACAGTATGTTTTGCCCTCAGACTACTTACGCCCATGGCGACATACAATAGACCATGTAACAGGAGGATGTAAAATTCTGGCAGGAATGGACTATATATATGGATAGACACAATACAGCTGCAAAAATAATTCACCAACAAGTGGCCATCAAATTCAATCTTATCAAACAACCTACACTGTACTATACATACTCACCCAAAACAATCTTGGAAAATGCAGATCATAAAATATACTGGGACAGAATAATTCATATGGACAAGACAGTACCTTGCAACCGACCAGACAAAAAAGAAAAACACACCTACCTCATTGACATAGCAATACCTACTGACAAAAATGTTGTAGAAAAGGATGAGGAAAAGAGAGAAAAATATACCCCACTGGCCATGGAAATTAAAGAACTATGGCAACAGGAAAAAAAGATCACAATTATTCCACGAGTCACATCAGCCACCGGCATCACATGAAAGAATTATTCAGAAAACCTTCAGAAATTGGGCCAACCAAAATACATCCACACCAATATCCAAAAAGCAGTCACGCTTAAAATATGCTCAGTTGTCAGAAAATTCCTGAATCTGTAAAAGACAGCATGCTTTAGCACAGCCCATCATGTCCATCTAGAAAAACTGCCACGAGCAAGAAAGAAATAATAATAATAATAATAATAATAATAATAATAGAACTTGTGCCTCTTCCTTTTTCCAGAATATGTAATCTGCTGTAAAATGCATTCTGTGTGTCTTAATTTGGAGAGCAATGTGAAGCAATGTAAATCTTGCATGTTAGGCTCCAAAGTAGTCTATGCATTCTTGGTAGAAGTCATATTATAAGATCTTCCGTTGGCATTATTTGATACTACTCAACCAAAATATGAGTAATAAATTAAAACTGACAAATCTGTCAAAAAGTATAGGTTTTAATAGAACCTTAATCTGGGCTTTCATGACTTTGTCAAATCCAATCATATATCATCAGTTCTAAAGCTAGACTATATCATAGTGTAGAAACACAATGTTAACACATTTTAAGAAACAGTTAAACTGAAAACTGTTTCTATATTGTGACTTCAAAGGGAAGAAGAAATATTCAATTTCTGTAGTAATGCTAAGGGAATTTTTGGCATGTGGAGGCATTATCTGAGCAGATATGAGGGTCATAGAATGTTAATAAACATTCTAATTGCTTCATGGAAGCTCATAACCATAAGAATACCCTTTTGCATGAAAGAGATCAACTCTTCTCACAACCCTAAGAACAGGAGGAATTAGGGAAGAAGTCTCTACCATTGAGCTATGGCCCTTCCCTATCTATGCAATTATTCCTGGTCAGTGGAAATGTTCAAATATGAAAGCTTGTCTTGTCAGCATAAAATAATATAATATTAATTTTAAGAACTGAAGCTGTGAGGTAAGGCTCTGTATGTAGAGAACTATACTATGTTACAGTTTGTCCAAAGTGTTGTGGCCTCCTGCCAGACCCATCCCATGGTTAGAATATGAATGAATGCATGGTTTTCTTTGACTCTTGACAGACAGCCTTTCACCCACTCCTGCAGTTACTGTGCCCCTCATAGCTGTGGCTCCACTGCAGTCCCATTATAGGATGCAGGATAGGAATGGCCAATTTCCCCTTACCACTTTCTTGCAAGAATTCTGGGAGATGTCACAATTTTAAAATCTCTCAGAGCAACTTTACAGTTGTTGGCAGTATAATAACAATAATGAGCATTTGCATAATGCTGCAGAATGTTAAAAGCACCTTAAGTACAATATCTTAGTAAATCTTACAACAGCCCTGAAAGGTAGGCCCGTGTTTTAATCCTCATATTAGATATGGCAGAAAGAGTGAACATTTCTTTCCTAGGGCAATCATGTCTGGAGTGATATTTAAACTAGGGGATTCCTGGTTCACAGCTCACATTTAGCTATTATGCTACATTATCTTGCAACAAGGTGTTAGAGCTTGTTGAATGGCCTCAAACTGATAATGTGATGGTAATGTCTCAAATTGTTAGAGACATTTGTTCTGTATTTACCAACAGAGAATACATGTAATCATAAAGTGGCATAGAACTCTCCTTGCAGCTTAAAAATGCATATAAATCTAGGAGTTGCTTTGAGGGTTAACATTCAGATGAATTTCTTTAAAATGTTTAATTTCATCAGCCAGCAAAGGTAAGCTATGCATAGAAGCAGTCTCTCTGTGCACAGATTTCTTTGTTGGATTAGGTCTCTCTATCACATGTGCATGCACATACACATATGCTGTATGGGGGAAAAGACACGCTACATCAATTTGTTCAGGCCCAGAGTATATGTTCAGTTGAAGTCCTGCTTCCTTCTCGCTTCTGTTAATGTCATTTTATTTTATAGTTGGAGTATTTTATTCATTCATTCATTCAATCCATTTCTATATCACCTAATAGCTGATGCTCAATGGGCAGTGACAGCATTAAAAATACAGCACAAAAATTTAAATGTCCAAAATCTAAAACAATTTAGACAACTAAAAACAGTTTCAGTAAAATATTAGATTTGTTTAGACAACTGATATAAATGCTCCAACATATGCCATTAAATGCCTGGAAGGAGAGGGCATTCTTAACCTGGAACCCAAAGGATGACAATGTTGGTGCCAGGCAGGTCTCTGTGGGGAGCTCATTCCATAGTTGGGGGGGCCACAACTAAGAATGCCCTCTACCTTGTTGCCACATCCAAGCCTCTCATTTTTATATCAGTTTTGATGTGGCTCCTTCCATGTGTCAAGCTCAGGGTAATTGCGTTCCATGTGTTGTATCCAATGTTAGACCTACTTAGAGTAGACCTATTGAAATGAATGGAACATATGATAGTCTAACATTGGATAAACGCATTACCTCCTCTTAAACAAGGGCCTGGCTGGATTGGATCCGTACTGGGGCCTCTTATAGATGGCCCCAGTATGAATCCAATCCAGTCACCTTAATTCTAGATATGTTGTGCTGGCAAAAGTTGCTTTTACAATTTGATATCAGCCAGTTTTAGTCATGATTGTCAAGCTGTAATGATAGCTAACGATTGGTTTTAAAACATTACTACACTGCAGACCACACACCTTATATCAGGGGGCAGAACATCACGCCCAGGGGCTTAATCCAACTCTTGAGGGGTCCCAATCTGACCCTCCAGGTTTTGTCAGAAGGCTACACCTCCTTCCCCAGGTCCATCCCTTCCCAGGTCCATCCCTTCCCCCCCACCCCCAACCAGCAACCATTTGGTGGTTTCCTGAATTTTGTGCAGTCCCCCCCAGGTCTAAAAGGTCCTAAGTCTTAGTTAATGATACTAAAAATGTTAAACTAAAATATGCTGGTAATTTTATTTCTTTGGCCCCACCTTTTTTGCCTTCAGCCTCAGCCACCAATGGAATTTGGCCTTACTTATCGTTGTCCACTTACAATGCTTATTATCACACCAAATAAAATGAGTTGTTGCCAGCATTTCTAGTAAGAGGAGTACTAAATGGTAACAGAACCTGTCAGTCAGATGAATGTTTTTGAGCTGTTATCACAGACTGTACTGATACCTTTTATACAATATTGTGGATCTTTAATCCTGCTTTTTTCTTTTATAAATATAAAATAAAGATAAAGAGTTCTGACAGTGTTTCCTCTGGAAGATATTTCCTTCTATTTTAATGCATGCTCTACTTGCATCTGCTGACACATGTGTCCTCAGGAAAAGCACAGTGTTAAAGAAACATCTAATTGTGACGATTCCATGACATGACAAGAAATCAGAGTCGATATGGTTGATGGGCCTCATGGTAATGGGTTCTCACAGGCAAACTCTAGCATCACCTTTATCACCGGTGGGAAGAGTATGTGCAATAGATTGGACAGTTCTGTAGTAGTAATGGAAGCTATCTGAGTTCTGCAATGGGGCAGCAGTTTAGATGTGGAAGCATCTACATTTCGTATATATTTTGAATGTATTGTACGGCATACTGCATTTTATATGAAATTCATGTTACAATGCAGCATAACTCTCGCAGTTAAGCAGTCCTTTTCTTTTGATAACATAAATGCAGGATGAACTGTGTGTGCTAATTATCTGTTCTCATGTCCTGAACTAAAAGGGTAAAACTCATAGCAAGTGTAGCCTCTGGCTCATGTTACTTTTTCTAGTCTAGTGTATTCCACATTGCCTCTAGATTTTCTTTCTTTGGACTTTGCACAAATGTCTCATCTCTTTAAATATCAGCAAATACTGAAAGTGTGACATTGCTTTGAATAGTGAGATTTTATGTACTGACTCAAAAATAAAAATATTAATTGGGATGATGAGGAAGAACAGCTTTTCCTATCTGGCAGCAGTGGATATGAAATAAATAAGCACCGCTGGTAGGACATGATATTCCCCAGTCAGTGGGCAACTTGATTTATACTGTTTACATTCAGCTTTTCCTTCAAGGGACTCAGAGTGGTGTGAATTGTTCTTATTCATTCTCCATTTATCCTGAGAACAACTCTGCAATGTTGATTAGGCTGAAAAGAGTGATCAAATCACTTCTAAGCTGTGGCTGAGCAAGAATTTGAACCTGAGTCTTCCCATTCTAGTCTGGTACTATAACTGAGCTTTCCCCAACTGGGTACCCTCCAGATATGTTGGTAGTGTAACTCCCATCATTTACAGCCAGCTACACCCTCCCAGGTCATATAGATAGCAACAAACCTCTTTGAACATCCCTGCTCCTGAGACAGAGAACTAGAAAAGAGCCCTAGACACTGGATCAGTCCTGTGATATATTACTTACATCATAACCTTCCAAAGCACTGGAGAGCCCTGGTAATATCACTCCCTGTGATTAGAAGCTAGATCTGCCTGTCACAAAATTATATCCCCTCTCCTGCTCCATCCTGGTGGTTTTCTTATATTGGGGAGAACTGTGTCAATTTTTGGAGGCACACTGCCTGTGTTTCTGTGGTCTACAAAAACCATCTTAACCTGACCAGACATCCTGTCCGGCAACTGAATCACATCGAGTGTGAGTACCTGAGTCTGAAGACCAGGGATAGACTAGGGATTCTGTTAGTGTACCGGCCACCCCGCTGCCTATCAGACTCCCTGGCCGAGCTCACAGAACTGGTCTTGGAGCTGGTGTTGGATTCGCCCAGGCTTTTGGTCCTGGGTGACTTCAACATCCCATTCGGGGCCGGTTTGTCAGGTGGAGCTCGGGAGTTCATGGCATCCATGACAAACATGGGCCTATCCCAATTGGTCTCTGGACCCACACATTCAGCAGGTCACACCCTCGATGCTGTTTTAGTTCCGAACAGACGGATCTGTGAGCGGAGGTATTGAATACCTCCGAATTGTCATGGACAGACCATTTTCTGGTCAGGGCTAGTATCTTGGCTACCACCCGCCCCTGCAGGGGTGGCGGACCTATTAAGATGGTCCGCCCTCAAAGGCTGATGGATCCTTCTGGATTCCAGAAAGCCTTGGAGGGTTCTATGGCTGGTATCGTTGAAGATCCTGTAGAAGCCCTGGGTCAGTAGATGGAATCAAGACCTAACTAGGGCTATCAACACGATTGCCCCGAAACGTCCTCTCCGGCCCGCTTCTAATAGGGCGCCCTGCTATACAGAAGACCTCAGGGAGTTGAAGCAGAAAGGACGACTGGAGCGCCGATGGCGTAAACTCACTAATATCCGACAAGATACAACATAGAGAACATCTTCGTTCCTATGGGGTGGCAATACGTGCAGCGAAGAAAGCTTTCTTCTCTGCGCGCATTGCGTCTGCGAATTCACGTCCACCAGAACTGTTCAGGGTGGTGAGGGGTCTAACCCAGGCACCTTCTCCCCTGAATCTGATTTTAGAGCCTTCGGTAGTTCGCTGTGATGCCTTTAACGATCATTTCTCAGATAAAATCTCTCGGATAAGAGCCGACTTAGATGCCATTGTTATAGCAGAGGCTGACAGTGGAGTGTCCAGCGACTCCGCGAGTAGGATTACACTTGATCAGTTTCAGTTGGTGAGTACTGAGGATGTGGACAAAGTACTTGAATGTGTGAGGAGGACGACTTGCCCTCTCGATCCCTGCCCTTCTTGGCTGGTCGTCCAGGGAGGAGATGCAGTTAGATCATATTTACAACATATCATTAATGCATCTCTCAGGGAGGGGAGTTTTCCATCATGTTTAAAAGAGGCGGTGGTAAGGCCGCTTCTAAAAAAGCCCTCCCTGGATCCCCTGGACTTTAATAACTACAGGCCAGTATCAAATCTTCCATTTTTGGGCAAGGTGATCGAGAGGGCGGTTGCCTTTCAACTCCAGGCAGTCTTGGATGACACTGATTTTCTAGACCCATTTCAAACCGGCTTCAGGGCAGGATACGGAGTTGAGACCGCTTTGGTCGCCTTAGTGGATGATCTACGCCTTAGTATTGACAGGGGGAGTGTGTCCCTGCTGGTACTTCTGGACCTCTCAGCGGCTTTCGATACCATTGACCATGGTATCCTTCTGGAGCGCCTGGGGCAATTGGGAATCGGGGGCACTGTGCTTCAGTGGTTCCGATCCTATCTCTGGGGCAGGTTCCAGATGGTGATGCTTGGGGATAGCTGCTCTTCAAAAAAGGAGTTGCTATGTGGTGTACCACAAGGTGCCATCCTTTCCCCAATGCTGTTTAACATTTACATGAAACCGCTGGGAGAGATCATCCGGAGGCATGGGGCGGGGTGCTATCAATACGCTGATGATACCCAAATATATTTCTCTATGCCTTTGACAACGTCGTCAGCTAAGGATAGTGTGTCTCCTCTGAATGAATGCTTGGAGGCGGTAATGGGCTGGATGAGGAAAAACAAACTGAAGCTGAATCCAGACAAGACGGAGGTGCTCGCTGTCAAAGGCCCCAACCTGGGTCTGGAGGTGTGTCAACCAGTTCTGGATGGGGTTACACCCCCCCTGAAAGATTGTGTTCGCAGCTTGGGGGTACTCCTGGATCCGTCGCTCCAAATGACAGCTCAGATTGATGCGACGGCCAGGAGTGCCTACTATCAGCTTCGGCTGATATGCCAGCTGCGCCCCTTCCTAGAGTTGGAAGACCTAAAGACGGTAGTACATGCGCTGGTAACTTTGAGTCTCGACTTCTGCAATGCGCTGTACATAGGGCTACCTTTATGCCTAGTCCGGAAACTTCAACTTGTTCAAAATATGGCAGCCAGGTTGGTCACCGGTACACCTAGGGGTGATCACATCACACCAGTTTTAAAATCGCTTCATTGGCTGCCAATCAGTTTCCAGGCGAAGTATAAAGTGTTGGTTATTACCTTTAAAGCCCTACGTGGTTTGGGTCCAGGTTACGTGCGGGATCGCCTTCTCCCATACAATCCGCCCCGCACACTTAGGTCCTCTGGGAAGAACTTACTCAAGTCAGCCAGAACTAGGCTGATGAGTGTTACCCAGAGGACCTTCTCTTCCATCGCTCCCAGACTATGGAATGGTCTGCCGGAGGAGGTTAGACAAATTAGCAGTCTTCATGAATTTAAGAGAGTCATGAAGACTGCTCTCTTCCGACAGGCCTATCCATATGAATTTTAAGATGTTTTTAATGATGTATTTTTTCTTGTTTTTTTAAAATTGTAACTGTTGTGATTTTTGTGTTTTATATTGTTGTTGTTCCCCACCTCGATCTGGAGGGAGAGGCGGGTTAAAAATTATTATTATTATTATTATTATTATTATTATTATTATTATTCTGTGTCCTTCCGAATCCAGAATTTTCAGAAGTATTCAGGTTTGGTCTGCTTCGGAAGAGGCCTATTTTGATTCAGACATCTTCTGAATCAGCCCTGTTTGAGGCGGGATTTAGCCGAATCGGAAGAACATACCTAGTTGACATCATTCTTTGGTATTACTTCATCATAGCCTGTCAATTCACTGAAGAAATAGAGAAACCAGTGTAGTGTAGTGCTTAGAATGCTGGACTAGGACTCAGGAGATCCAGGTTCTAGTCCCCGCTCGGTCATGAAGCTCAGTGAGTGACTTTCAGCCTAACCTTTCTCACAGAGTTGTGAGGATAAAAGGGAGAGGAAGAGAAGAACCATGTAAGCCACCTTGGGAGAGAGAAAAAGGTGGGATATAAGTGTAATATTACACAAACATTCCTTCATGCCGAGAATTTGGAGAGGTATGCTTGTCTTTTGTTAACCACCTTCCAAGTGCTTTCCAGGGGTTGATGGATGCTCTCCATTCATGCCACTCTTAACAGCTCTGACCATATGATCTGAACCCAGAGAAAATGTAATCTGTATCAGTCTAAGCCACCATGAGTTGCACTCTTGAGGCTTTTTCATTTCTAGCTGTATCATGATGACATTTGGAAGCCATTTTGCCACCATCTTCTCCTGGAACATAAAATTAAATATTCCCACTGTGAGACTCTTCATCTGAGCCAGGTAGGAAGCAGCTGGGGGCTATAGCTAGTTTCCACTGATCAGCAGCAACAAGCACGGCCCGCTGTGATTCAGTTCTTTTTGAGAAGGAACTGCTGTTTCCTACTTGTTTACTGAATAAGTGCCACTCCCAAATTCTCTTCACCCATGTGTATGCTTTGTTGTTTTTCCCTCACTATTAAATGTATCTTCCTAGAATGTCCAAGATTCTCAAGTATGTGCTGGCCTGATCTAGGCAAAGGCAAAAACACACTCTAGACTTTCATTCAGATCAAATCCCCTTTTAACTTCACAATATAGAGTAGTCTCCACTCCAGCCAATCAAGGCTGAGCAGGCTCCACGTAAAGGGGCTGTTGCCCAGGACACTTTCATACATCTCCCTCCACCCCCAGTCATGCTCAAATGGGGTTCCGTTTTAGAACGGAGCTTCTAAAAGAGTTCTTAAAAAATCAGCATGTGTAATAAGGCAGAAATTCTTAGCAATAGAGTGCCAGACTTTGTAAAGCATTGGCAACCAACCTCCTTTTAGTCTGAGGCATTGATTTTTAATGAGAGAATGCTGCAAAATATGCTTATTAATATTTTATTGAAGGCAACTCATATAAACTCCAGCTGTGGGTACAAAATCTTATTTTCCCTATGTGAGAAGAGAAGAAATGTTTCCCTGTAGTTCCATTTGATTTCTACATTCAACATTCATCCATATGTTGCCATACATCTGTGTTGTATTTTGTATTTAGGCAGAAGTGAATATGCAAAAGTTGCACCTTATTCTCATGTAAAACACAAGTAGCTAAATTGTACATTGGGGAAAAAAGCCTATAAATATTAGCTGTTTTTAAAAGCAACGCTTTAACAGAAGTGGGGGGTTGTTTAATTTAGGGTTTTGTAGGGAGGTGAGGTGGAATGTTCATGGAAAATCTGTTATCAGTTGTATAGCAACAAATGAACAGAAGATGGCACACTTCTGTAACCATGTAATTAATGCTATTTGCAGGGAAGATACTATTCTGAGTTCAGCTAGCTTTTACATAGACTTCATAACTACTAACAAAGTAATATGGCAATATGTTAGATTTTATTTTATTTTGAAGGCAGGAATGCATAATTATAGATTCTAATTTACATTTTTGAAACAGAGCTATTCTTACAGTGATAACACCTGTACTAAATTGACTTGGATGAATAATTTGAGATCACACTGTTTAAAATTGTACCAACCATGTTTTACGTCAAATGGTTGGTTTATTGCACTCACCGCTGATCTTGAGTAGTGCCTTTGGGTTTTTAAATATAGAGATAGAGAACATAAAGACAATCATGGGAAAAGTTATTGAAACATTTAACTAGTTAATGTTAAAAGAGCTGCCTTTAAAATGAACTTCAGTTAAGGTAATAATTAATTATTTCCACTTTGAGCAAGTTAAAAGCTAAGTTACAAAGAGAGTAGCTAGTTAAAAGTTAAGCTGATACATGAGAAATACGTGAAACACTGAAGTGCTCTTTAGCATTATTTTTCATTTTCAAATGTAATGCATAGGACTTCCCCCCGCCCCCATAAGCACACTAATTTATACAGAATTCATTCTGTTTTACCTGAATACAATGTTATACTTTCATACAATTTTTAAAGTAACAGTGTTTTTCAAGACCAATGGTAAAATATTCTTACTCTCTCCATGTCCAGCTGATCTTTCTTTCGTTTGGGCAGCACAAAACACATCCAGATTTAAAGATGTTGCTGTTGTCAAGATCAGTGTTATCATGAGGTGTATATGTGTGTGTGAGAGAGAAACGCCTCTGTAAATTAGACTACTGTTGTTTAATATGTTCATCACGTTATTTAAAGTTTGAATTTTTTTTGAGTCCCTGGACTATTCTGTAGTAATAAAGAAAAAAAGAGTTGTTCTAAGCATGTGCAGAGGGCTGTGGAGCTTTGCAGCATGGAGTGGTGATGGTGGTGGTGATGGTGGAGCTTTGAGGACTAGGCTGCCTGGGTCAGGGGTGGCACAGGACATTCTTTATGGATCAGCTTTTACTGGTGGGGAGTGAACTCAAAAGACCACTTTTAAGTTATGCAAAGAAATATTTTAACATACATTTTAAAAACATACATTTAATATGAAATGATGATGATTATTTCTGGAAATGTAGCACTGCTGAAAAAATGTCTAGAAGTCTGAAATAAATTTCATTATAAAGTTCAGTTGTCACAAATCCCTTGGAAATCCTTGTAAATTAAGGATAGCTTAGAGTGCCATTCCTAAGGGGCTGGTGCTCAATAGACAAGAAGGCTCTGAGATCAAAACTCTCTATCTTTCGCCCTGCCAGGCAGGGTAGGATGAACTTCTTCCTTTTGGCCCTTTTTTGCTGGATTGTCATCAGAGTCCATAAAGCTTCCTGGCTTACCTGGGTGTGTGGCTGGGAATTGATCCTTTGGGTCTATGACCTTTTTGGTCCCTCTCCTCCCCATCTACTTCCTACCCTCCCCAGTCTTCTTCTAACATCACAATAACAACCATGGAAGAGGCTTCGCAATGGAGCTGATCATAGTGGCTGCAAGGAATATATTTGGATTTCCCCTCCCAAGGACGTAGCAGGGAAGGGAAATCCTCTGTCCTCAACCTTGTTGGACCCATTGGCACATTCTGGAATTTGAGTTACTGCTGTGGGCACCCCCACAAAATGTCGAATCAGTGGGTAGCTGCTTTAGTCTCTACCTTTCACGTGTTTAGATCTTAGGCTGCTCCTTTTTCAGCAAAAAAACTGTCTATTGGACACTGCAACCACTCTTTTAATGAGGGATTGTCTAATTCAGCTAATTGCTGGCAGTGCAATGCAGCTAATGCTTCTTTTAAATATATGTTTTGGCAATGTCCAGTAGTTGCTTCTTTTTGTAGGGAGGTTATTACCCAGAAACATTTGTGGTGGAACAATTTTTAATATTCACTGATGTACATGCTCTTAAATTATTTACATGCTTCATGGAAATTAACAAATGGTCAGTGTAAATCTGCACCCTTTTGACAACTAACAGACTACTATTATAACATTGAATGATTAAGCGCTCACCTGTAATGCAGTTGAAAGGGTGGCATATAGACATCACCTTCAAATGAATACTTATTTGGATATTTGGTCCACTTTTGTTGCAACCCATGTTTAATTGCTAGAGAGTTATATACTTTTCATAGAAATCCATGTATGTATATTTTAAAAAAATGGGGAAACAATCTGGTGCCACAAGCACCACGTTGAGGACCATAGGGTCTTCAGGAACCTGTTAATTTAGCAGCAAAAATGACTCCTGCTCTTACTAGGATCAATGTCTCATCTTGCTTTAATTGTTCTCTCTCCTCGCCATCCTATCGACTTCAGCCAGTGCACAGAAAATGCCAGCATGAACTAAGGAGCTCTGAGACCATATCACATATAAAGCTATACAACTCTCTGTCTCTCAAACAATATAGAAATAGAGAGAGTGAGCTGTGTAAGGGAATATGCTGTTGTGGTTTTTTAATTATACTTTTAAAAAAATGAATGTTGACCATTTTTAAAAGTTAAACATTAACAGTTGAAAAGTTTATATAGTTAAATGTTAGCAATTTCTTTAACTTTTTTACTATTTAATTAACTAGATAATTCCCATGGCTGGATTAGTACATAGTTTTTCAAACATTTTCGTTGTGGATTTTCCCTAACAAAATGTAACTAAGACAAGATCGGAGAGCCAGGACACTGGAAGCTGGTTCTTGCAAATAGTTTATGAGATGGCAAACCTGTGCTATCTCATCTGCTCCTTCTTAGAATAGGCCTGGGCTAGAGGGAAGAGAGAAGGGAAGAGGGAAGAGAGAAAACACAACCCCATACACTCATGGCATGGTTTATAGATGTTGAGAGGATTCCCATAAAGGCAAAGCTATCTTGTTTACCTCCCTAGTGCCAGGAGTTGTAACAGCAAATGAAGCTGCAAGCTACTATAACCGTGTATTTATAGTAGCTGAAACTGTTGGTGTCAGCACACTACCTCTGGACTCAGTCAAGGTATATACAAAAACTGGATAAGTGTGGGAAGGAATGGAAAGAACTTGTGGCTGCTCCAGCAATTGTCCACACTTCCATTATGGATACCCATCTCAAATATAGGAACCATAGCTCTAAACAAAATAGTTGTGGGAAGGGAAGATGTTTTCAAGTGCTCAAAAGAACTTCAAACTGCTGATGCTCTTGTGAGTTTCAGTGATTTCACCCACCCTTTGTCTTGTGCCAGCTTTGGCTCAGAAATAAGTTAAGCATCTTGCCTCCAAACCTTGAAGTAGCTTGGTTTGTTTCTGAGCCAAAGCCCACCGTCATGAAGCCCCCAATTCCTTCCTTTCCTTCCCTTTGTTTTAATTGCCAAGCATCAGAAGAGTCAACAGTAAACTACTGCCTGAGCACATAGAAAATGAAGGGAGGAGAGCTCCCCTCTCTTCCTAGCAGAAAAAGCAACAAAAGTGTGTGTGTGTGTGTGTGGGGGGGAGACAGCACAAAATACAGTACATATGTGTGAGTTTCCTGTTCAACTTGGTAAGAGGTGCTAAAGTCAGCAAGGCACATGCAAGCACAGATTTAGCAAGTTACATCAGACCTGTTCAGGATGCTAAATAGCTAAGTAAGATAGACCAAGAAGGTTCTTCTAGGACTGTACCCAGCTCCAAGATAGCTGCAACCTCAGACAAGAGAAGCTGTTGACTCAGCAACAAAGACTTTCTGAACCTTTATAAAGGCCAACAGTTCAACACCTGCAGTTAACTTCATCCCCTCAGAGAAGTATTTTTTTTTTCTTAAAGGGCTACTGCCTGATTTGTAGCCGCTAGCTCCTGTGGAATGGGGTGGTGAAGGCTGTAATGGGGGAACGTCCTCTGCATCTGAGGAGTCAGGTAGAGGCACATCCTCTGGTCTGAAAGGCCCTGGCAGAGTGGGGGTTGAATTAATGGAGGGAGGCTCCCCTGCCTCCAAGTCCTCTTTGGAGCTAGAGGATAGATCAAGACTGGGGAACATGATAGTGTGTGTGTTTGCGGAAGGAGGGAGTAAATAAAGAGTCAAGACACGAAAATGGGTTTAAACAAGGGCCACATTTATTGAGAGATCTGCAAAGGGGATCCTAAGGGGCATCCAGTATAGGCCTATCCACAGGCCCCTCTTTCCCAGGTTCGAGCGAGCCATTCTTGCCCGTGAGTAGGCGGAGTAACTCCGCCTCTCCACGTGCTGCCCCTTTCGGGGAGAGAGACCTTCCTGTGTCGCCTCCCCCCAGGCCGCATGGCTCTGGGTAGGTGAGAAGGG
The DNA here is from genome assembly GCA_029215795.1 of Anniella stebbinsi. Lineage (NCBI taxonomy): Eukaryota > Metazoa > Chordata > Lepidosauria > Squamata > Anniellidae > Anniella > Anniella stebbinsi. The sequence continues at coordinate 58,433,512 of JARDYH010000003.1, forward strand.
TTGGTCTCAAAGGTAACCCTTATCTCCCAAGCCAGGCCGCAAGGCTCAAAGCTGGGAGCCTCAGGAATTACCAGTCACCGTAACAGTGCCTGTGAATGCTCGCCAATAGCCATACCTCTCTGGATGCCCCTTCCTATCCGCCAGATTCGAAATGCGCCCAAGTTAACTTATTAACCAAATTAGCCTATTTAACTGCACCCTGGCCGTCTCACAGTGTGGTGTAGGCAAAAAAACTCACGGTCAATTCAGAACATGAGTAAAAAATTCCTACTCGGCTCCAATAGGCAACCAGCGAACCCACACTGAGAACAGGGAGGGAGGGAGGGAGCTGCCTGGAGAAAGAGAAGGAGGGGAAGGGTGGCTTGCCTTATATAGCTTTCCACCCATCCCCTCCAAATGACGCCATATTTCCCGCTCGCCAATCGGGAGCGGGCACATCTCTTCCCCTCTCTCCCCCTCCCGCAAAAGCCTCCCCGCCCCCAGGCTGTTGGCCGGGGGCGGCAGAATGGCGCTTATGCATATAGAGGAGGGCTATGGTACCGCAGGCCTGGGAGGACAAATACGATCCTCCTAGGGTCCCAATCTGTCCTTCAGAGATTCCCCAGAAGGCCTCATGCTCTTCCTCTGGCCCCCACCCCTTTCTGCCAACTACTGATAGTTTGATGGTTTCCCAGCTTTTGTGCAGGGCTTTTTTCATTCTAAAAGGTTGAAATACCTAAGGCAACAAGTGCTTTAAGCTATAATTAGGCTGACCATATGAAAAGGAGGACAGGACACATGTAACTTTAACAGTTGCAGAGAAAAGGGAATTTCAGCTGGCATCATTTGGATGCAATTAGTACCTGGTGAAATCACCTCTTCATCAAAGCAATTAAAGTTGCATGCACTATACTAGAGTGACCAGATACAAAAGAGGGCAGGGCCCCTGCAGCTTTAACTGTTATGATGAAGAGGGAATTTCACCAGGTACGAATTGTATACAAATGACACCTTCTCCACAACTGTTAAAGTTACATGAGCCCTGTCCTCCTTTTCATATGGTCAGCCTAGCTATAATATGCTGATACTTTTTTGTATTTTGAGCCCCTCCCCCTTTGTGTTTGGCCCCACTAGAATGCAGCCCTTGAGAACTTCTCCAAAATGGAATTCATTCAAGTTCCCCACCCCTGATATAGAGGCATTTATAATTATAATACGGGTGGGTGGTGGGTGGTGGGTGGTGGGTGGAATGAGCCATTTTGGGGAGCTTTAGGCCACACTCTTATACACACTTACCTAGGAGTTAGTTCCATTTAACTCAATTTTTCTGAGCCGATATGAACAGGGTTGCATTTGAATGGGTGTTATATAGGTGCAACTTGTGAGTGGATAAATACATGGATATTGGTCTGCTCTTCTTGAAACCTATGTATAACTCTCCCCTCTTTTTTTAAAAATGAATGGTACACTCGATGGGAAAATGTCGATATTCATATATTTGTAATGTGGTTCTTTCTTTTTGTTTTTCATGATGTATTTTCTGTTCTGTTGATATTCACAATAAAAAGGAAAAAAATAAAGGCAAACAGAACGTGTAAAAAATGTACAGGGTTGCATTTTTAGTCTTGTAATGAAAAACCAAGTGTGGGGGATATGGCTGATGTTAGTTTGTTTTATTATTAAGTACAAATTAAAGTCTGATTTTATTATGTTTTATATGGTTGTTTAATATGGTTGGTCTGATGATAATTAGTTGCTATATATATTATGTAGAATTTGTATTTTGAATAACATTTTGTATTGCTGATCGAATTGAGGCTTGTTGTTCCTTTAGTGCCCTGAGGAAGGTTTCCACTAAAACCTATTGGGCAATTGACTTTTTTTTAAAATCGAAGTTACATTTTCCAGTACCGTTTGAAGCTCCTGTTTTCCTCTCTCACCGCAAAGCAGCACACCAGGACAAAAAGTCCTGGTGGCCTTTGAGAAAATCAGACTTTCCCAAGGGCTTCTGACATTGCAGTCAGTAATAGGCATAGATTCCTTCTTTGCAAACAAAAGAATTGTTTTGTGCCTCCATATGATCAGCTTTATCCTACTATTACCTCTTGGTGACTTTTCGGAAATAAGTAACTCATTGGACTCTTTCACAGTGCAATCCTAAGCATGTGATTTCAAAAGGGATGTTTTAACCCATTGTCCCCTATTGGCCTCCTGTGTCTAGTATTTGCATAGGAAACGAAACTCCTGTTGGAGCAAATGAGAGTCTCCCCAATGTAAATAACAGGCACAGGGACCACAATCTAGATCAGGGGTACAGTTTCAGACAAAGGCTTAAAGCCCCCAACCTAAACCAGGGTCCCAACCTCCAGATCAGTGCCCCTCGGTGCTTGCAATTTACTTTTGAAAAGCTTGCTAATGTACTAAACATTCTGGTAATCCATGGAGACATTTCCCCGCCTTGTATTTGGAATTTTGAAACAAAATGGGAGGGGGAAAGTTTAAATCCCCACCCCAAAATCACCAAGATCCTGAAGCAAATTGGGGCTACACATGTTTACATGGAGATAAGTAAGGCTATGTGTGATTTAAAGAATGTTTAGTTTGGCCTTCAGTCTTTTTGTCTGGGCATGGTTTTGTTTTGTTTTGTTTAAAAAATAATAAGGGCATTGGTAATTGATGCATATTCCTTCCAGTATGTTATATGTAGCATGGACCTATAGCCCCTGCCTTTCTCTTTTCAGTTGCTTCTTCAGCTAACAGATTGCATATTGTTTGAACAGAGGAATACCTATGGAGAAATCATCCGAAAAAAATGTTATGCCAGATTGCTAAATCCATGAAGACTTTGCAGGAATGACACACAAGCAGGAGGTTGGATTGCTGCCCATTCCAACTCATGGACTTTACCTGCACAATGTGTTTCATGATTAATCCTCCTTGGGCATTTCTATGTGTTAGAAAAATACATTAACTGCAAAGCCATGTATTAGGATACCATGGCTAGATCAAATGTTAAGATAAAAGATGTCATTGCCACTATCCCAAGTGGTTGTTTTTAATATCTGCTAGTCTGGGATCCTCAACCTTCTGGGTTGGTCAGCACATTTGGAATTTTTAGAGTGTTGTGGTTGGTTGCTTTCCTAAAATGGCTGCCCATGGGGTGGGGCTTGCCCATTCATAAAATGGCTGCCAGGATGGGCATGGCTGGTCACAAAACGCTTATTCACAGAAGGCAAACTGATGAGACTAAAAAAAAAAGTAACTTGCCAAGAACCTAAGTACAATGCAGAGATGGGGTTTGAGCTCCAAAATGCAAAACCATTCTTTTGAATCCACAGTTTTCTTCTACAAGTATCTCCAGAGATAAGTAACTTGGTCAAGGAACTGAGAACAAGGCGGAGGTGTCATCTGAGCTCCCAAACACAAAACCGCTGTTTTGAATCCAAATAAAGGTCCTGACCTGGAAGGTAGCTCTTCACTTTGAAGCCTGCCAGCCTCTGTTACAATAAATAAACAAACAACAAATGTAAATAATAAAATAAAAATTAGGAGGGACAGGAAAGCTAGTGGCATCAAGACAGATGACTGTAGGCACATTACTGCCCATGGGCACTATATTGGAGACTTCAGTTCTGGAAGAAGTATTTATTTTCCTTGTCTTCTGAGTTGTTGAGATACTATAGATCCTCATGACATCTTTGCTTCTCCCACTCGTCATCTTTTAGCAGAAGTAGTGTTCTCCTTCTCTGGGAATTAGCAGCAATTTTATACATTGCTAGTGCATAGTGCAATACCATCTTTTATTTGCTGTTTCATTGTCTCTCCTTACCTAGCAGTAATAAAGTTACAATTGTTAGAACTATCCAAACAGGTCTGCATTTCAGAAACCTGTTTGTGCATGGTACATGGCTTCCAGCTTATTTTGCTTGATCTCCGTACATATTGTGAGGCCTATGGCATATATCTGAGGACACTCTGTTATGAAATTACAGATTTGCAGAAGTTCTTATCTGCAGATTTGTTAATACATTAAGCAACAGCATGTTTCCTGAGACAGAGCCACTGAAGTAATTTATTGGCTTCCTGCTCACTGGACTGATTATGGGCTTTTGTGAATACATTAAGCAGGGCTATGCTACTCGCAGATTTTGTCAAAAAGAGAGGTAACTGTATTCTGCTTACTTGAGCATGTTTCTGTGCACACTGTTCTTTGCAACATAACACATCTACATCTACCTTGTTTGGACTCCCCCCCCCCCCCCCCCATTTTGGAGCTGGTTAAATTATTGCTCTGCAATATTGCTTGGTGGGTCACAAATTTGCTTCATACAGGGCCAAACTACATGTGACATGAAATGTGTCTTTTCATGGAACCTGCAGGTTTTTAAAAATGGAAATTGCATTGGGCTGACAATGAACGAGATCAGAGCAGTGTGGAGGGGAAACAACCTTTTCCTCCCCTGCTGTGGTCCTGAGGAAATAACCTCTTCGGAAGCTTGTATTTGCTTTGGGGAAAATACCCCATTGGAGTCCATAGGGGTATCTTCCAAATGCAAATAGTGGCTGCTCATTATTCACCACTATCTTCATGTCTTTTGATAGGCAGCTAAGATGCACAGAGCCAAGGATGTTCCTTACCTGCAAGACTCACAGCAACTGCAGTTGTCAGTGAGAAGCCAGCAATTGTTCTGAGGGGATGCCACCTTCTTGTTCCAGAGGGGCGCCTGTGACTTCATGAAATGCATGAAATACAGTCATATAACAGGTGCAACTTTACCTGGCATGGAGATGCAGTTATGAGACAGCTGCACTTGTTACCGCACCCTCAGTCTGACATGCAGCTTTCAAAGTCATAGAAGCTCTGCAGAAATAAAATGGTGGCAATCTTACAGAAGAATAGCTGGATTCTCCCTGGAAAGACCAGGGAGAACCTTCAGCTGAAGGGACATTTAGGACTTGGGCTCCTCTCTCCATCATTGAGATCTACTAATTTCCTCTTACTAGTGGTTGGTGCTGTGAGTAGCAGCCAGCAGAATCCAATAGCTGCTGGGGATTGGGAACCTCTAGCCCTGATGTGATCAATAGGAGCTTGGTTTGGGAAGGCAGAAGGGTCTAGTGCTGCATGCTTTTCCACCAGTTCACTGTTATTCTTTGCTCAACCTTGATCCAAAAGCATACAGGGGTGGCAGTTGAGCTGTCAAGAGAAAGCACAATAGGTCAAGGCACCCACCTTCCAGCTCAACCAAAGCCATGTTGCTCTCCCTGGTAGCTGCTAATCCAGAAGCTGACAATACTTGGGTTAAGCTGTGAATGGGCCTCTGATCTTACCTGTAGGAATGTAATAGAACACATGTCTTCCTGACAACGTAAACCACTATCATTCCATTTTCTTCAGTGCAAAGGATATAAAGGTATGGATATGTGTGTGTTTGGATATCAGGAAGGTGTGCATCCTGCTATGTTCCTTATAAGTAGCCCAATTCCGTCTTGTGCTGTTTGCTCTGGGGACAAACACTCCCAAATCATACAGAGTGGGACAGCTAAGAGTAGATATAGGAGGATTCACATTTTCCTGACACTCCAAACTAATCCTGTTGTTGGTCTTGCTTGCTTGAAGGAAGCATGCACACACTATCTTCTCTGTGAGTTTATTTGGATGAAAGCAGGGAGGCTATTCTGCCCACTTAATTTTTTTCCGCCAGGGTAGGCTCTCTACCATTTATCTTCCTCTGCCCTCCCTAATTTAGTTCCCTTAAAAATATAGGGAGTGGTGGGTGTTGTTTGGCTTTCTTCCATCTTCTAATCAGTTCTGGAGCAGCGACCTGGCCATTATGTTCTGGCCCAGCATTACAGCATGTTTTCTGATTATGTCCTGACTCCACACAGCCTAGATGCAGTTACCAGCTCCAGTTGCTGTGATCAATTAATGCAATAATTCAATAACAAAAAAATCTAAATCTCATTTCTCATCACTGTTGTTATGTCCATGAGTTCATCCTCAGGAGCTTCCCTTCCAAATCTGTTGCTGTACTGATTTAAAACCGGTGTGCAGATGGTTTTATGTATCTTTATTTTAAGACATCTTTCTGTTTGGACAGTCTTTATATATTTTCCATCTTATTTCTTAAAAAGAAATACGTAGCTCACCTTTGAAGGTGACACAGAGCTTTATAGATAGGAACTCTGAAAAAAATGCTGTTGATGTTGCAAGCCTCCCATCCAAGCACAATGAACAATCACACCTCCATTTCTCTCATGGCTTCAGTTTGGGCTTGTGCTTTACAATGATACAGTTTCCCAGGGTGATGTACAGTGTTATAATCCAAATGAAGCAGATGCTCTAACCACCAAGCCAGCTGTCCATGCAGATGCTGGAAATTTTACAGTCTCCTCAGAGACGTATGCTGTGTCTTCAGAGTAAACTGTTTCCCAAAGAGGTAATGCATGAAAGATCTGTTAAAGGTCACTAGTGCTAGGAATTTATTTTATTTTATATGTGTATGTCAGAAGCTTAGCATACAACCTCTCTGGGGATGAAGTAATCTCAAAGTATAAATGGTTGTCTTTTTCCTAGCCTTATGCTTTTAAAGACAAGAACATCTCTGTTCCCAAAAAAAGGTTAGCTTTAGATAAATGCCACAACTCTAAACCTAGCAAAAAGAGAATTAATATTGGGCGGTGGTGGGAGAAACTCATTTGATTTTTTTCTTTTGAAGTTTCCTTCAGTTTGCAAACAAGCGTAGAGATATTTTTTAAATCTTTAAGGTATCTCAGTAGTCCAGGAGCTACCCAATCCAATTCCCATGAACATTAATTTGTTTATTACTTTAAGAAATGCAGTGCATATACGAATTGGCTGCGTTGTATTCTCTTTATTGATTCCTTCTCTTAATTGATTGTGAGTTAGATGTTGGTTTTTATCATGAGATGTTTGTTTCTGGAATCAACCTCTGCCTATAAACTGGGTGTAAGTAAATATAAATATAATTGTAATGGACTACTTCGTCCCTGAATATTCCAGGATTACTCAATCAGCAATACTTTAACCAATAGACACTGTTTTTCTTTAATCGTGCTATGATTGTGGTCATAGACAGTGCTTATGACAGTGGTAAAGCTTACACAAATGTTACTAAACATATTTTATGAATAAGATATTAGAAGTTATTATAAAGCAAATACTCTGTTATAGATGGTAGAATCACACATAGAACAAAGGGACTATGCTTTCCCCCAGGTAACATTAGTGAAGGTTGACCTGGAAAGCTTAACATGGACTTTGAAGAAATCTTGGGGGAAATACTATGATAAAATGAAATATTTTTATATAACTACTTTTATCATACTTTTATCATGATTTAAGTAATTATGTAATATTTGTTTAGCAATATGGGAAATTAGACAATTTAATGACAAAAATCATTCTTATAGTATCCCTGATAATGAGGTTTTTAATTTAGATGTGGAAAAAGAAAGTTCTGGACAAATATGAAGAGTGGATAGAGGAAAATGTTACAGTATAATTTTAACAAGTGGTTTAGAAAATGTAAGACATACTTTATTTCTAGCATATTGTAATAAAATCCTTTGTTAAATAATCAAACAATGATGAGAGTTGTTGAGGGGAAAATCATTTGAAAAGTTGTTAACATACAGTTGAAAATTATTGTCAAAATATGATATATTGTTAGATACCCAGATGCAAGAAAATGAGAGTTATATTTTTAAAATGGTATAGAGCTGTTCAAAGTGAAATCTCCAAAGTAGTTTGGGAATTTTTATTTATCAAATAATCAGGATTTCCAGTAGTTGCAAATTAAAGACAGTTGCTTATAGGTGGCCATGAGTCAGCAAGTGGATGTAGGGATGGATATGCAAGCATTTAAGCTGTCTTTTTTTCTAGACGTGGTTCAGTTAGATGCAAATTAGAGTTATTAAAGACGGTATGGAAAAAATTAGAAATAGCAAAACTAAGAGCACTCTTGAGAAATGCATATAACTGTGAAAAGTTGGGATTTAGTAATAGAATATATTTTTAAAAACTAAGAATTAAAGAGATGGAGAATAAATACACGATGTTATTAAAAATCCGGATGGATGTGATGAATTGGCTTCAATGAATTTTAATTATTTCATTTGTTGCTTTTCCTTTGTGGGTGGGATCCAACATGCGCTTGCACAGCAATACTTTTTCGTCCTCCCTTCATCTTTGCAGCTCTCCATGCCTCCCCAAATCTGCTTTGGAGGATCCCCAACCCTTCACAGCAGATTGGGAAGGAGACACCCTTCCCTGTTCCCTGGCAGTGGGATGAGTTTATTGGATTCCACCCTGTGTGCTTATGTAAATGAAATTAGATGTGATTTTTGCATTTTCATAATAAGAATAAAATAAAATTGTAAGTATATTCATAATGAAATAGAGGCATTGTTCTCTGTTGGAATATTTCAGTAAAGGATAAGTTCTGGCCCTGTTGCTTGTTCATGTATTTTATTTAAAAGCTTCATGTGCTGCTTTTCAGTTCCAAAAGACTCTCAGATTGGTTTACAAAATTTAAAGCAAGAAAACACAAAGCAATAAAAACAATGTTATATATATATATATATATATATATATATATATAGCTGAGCAGAAAGCGTGCCTGCATTAAAACAGGACCAAAAGATCTAAAAGGGCTGCACAATTAGAAAGATGTTCACCTAGTACCAAAAGACATTGGACTCAGGGCCAGAGCACACATTACTTTAATGACATAGCTAGCAGCTGCCCTGATCCAGATCAGCTTCCACCCCTGTGCATGTAATATATATTGCCAAATAGTGACCCATTTGCTTTATTGAATCACCATTTGGTAATATAAATTGCAGCTGTGAGCCAAGGTGGGAGGAAATCCAGATTGGGGGCCAAATGAAATGTGATTATTATTATTATTATTTTAAGCAGGCATAGTGCAGCTACTTTGATTTACTCTCCTGCAAGCATGCACTGCTCCAGTTGGGGTTTAAGCTCCCCCAGTTTTTGTCGCAAAATTCCCCCACCCTTAAAAGGGAGGGGAAAAAACATTTTTTTTCTGGTAAAGCCTCCATTGATTCCAATGGAGACTTCCCCCCCTTTTTTTAACTTTCCCATGGGGAGATGGAATTTTGCATGGGGGGGACTTAAAACCTCCTCTCCTAAAGCACTATGGACCCTATCCAAATTGAGGCTGTGTGTGCTTGCAGAAGAGTAAATAAAAATAAATAAAAGGAACATTTAGATTTGCTTTGGGATGACAGCATTTGAGAAGCATTAAAGCTAAGATCCCAATCTGGGTTGGAGCCCCTGTGTTTATTATAGAGTAAAATTAATGTGGCTGCTAGCTCCATCTTTAAAATAGCACGTGGTTCTTAGTGCCAGACAAGCCTCATTGTAGCCAACATTCCAAAGTGAGGGTACCACAATTGAAAATGTCCTATTCCTGGTCCTTTTCCACCTTGCCTCAAAGGCCCTGGAGAAAGGACATCAGGAAGATCTTAGCCAGGTTTATGTGAGAATAAGTACCCCATAAGGCATGTTGGTCCCGATCCCTTTAGGGCTTCCATAATTAAAACCAGCATCTTGAATTGAGCTCAGAAATGATCTGGGAACCATGCAGTGCTTTTTGGCATTATATGTTCCATATTCTCAGTTCCACCTAGTAGTCTGTTTGCTGTATTTGGTAATTATTGCAGTTTCCACACTATTTTCAAGACCAGTATATGAATTGTAGCAATCTGGACAGGATGGTTACCAGGGCATGAATGGCCAGGCTATGACTGTTAAGGAGAAGCCACAGCTAGTGCCTCAGCTGGCGAAAAAGGTACTTTGTGCCACAAACTCTAGTTTGGCCTTTGCAGGCAAATCTGTAGCACGCTCCAGCTAGGGGCCTGATCCTTTTAAGGGGGATTGTAACCCTGGGAAACACCATTCTCCAGATCAGAAAGTACTAGGTTTTAAAGCTGAACACTTTACTCTTACCTTGTACTGCTTTTCTGCCGTAATAAAAGCACCAGATACACCTTTTATATATAATTGAGATGTCTAGAGAGTAAGGGTGAATTTCACTAGAGAGTGAAATTTGATAGTATTTACTTAGTTTGATTCCCCCCTTTCCCCCCTCTATTTAGATTGGGTATTTCAAAATATGCTCACATGAAATATATATATATATATATATATATATATATATGAATGAAATTGTATTATGCTAGCACTCTCAAATTTAAATACATTCTGATTCAATGAAAAATATGCATTATTATTATATTATATCATTTTCCTTCTAGTTTTAGCAATGTACAATAACATTAAAAATCAAAATGCTGTGTTTGCAAGCTTACAGATTAAAGAATCCAGTTTGCTTCTTAAAGTAGATTACATTGTCTGTTTTACAGAAACAGCTATGTTGCCATGTACCTAAAGCTATAATCCCAAAGACACTAAAGAGAAAGCCCTAATGAACACAAGGGCACTTATTTCTGATCCTGCATAAGATCACACTGCAAGTGCTTTCCAAAATATTTGCACTTATCCAAAAGTCTGTCTAGGCCAAATGCAGCCAAATGGATGCTCCCTTCTGTGAGTTCTGCTGAGCTATCACGTTCTGGAAACGAACATTTCCACTCATTTTGGTTATTTTTTTGAACCACAAAAGCCCTGTAGTGCAAGTGTTGGGTCTTGCAAGTGTGCGCACACAACAGGATACTGCTTGATAGATATCTTCTTGATAGATATCTGTAGCCAACAAATGAAAGAACAAGTACTGTAGGTAATGCGTAAGAGAACTTTGAAGATTTGCAAATTTGTGAAATTCCCACTTGTGACTTATGAGTAAGATGTGGCCATTTGTGAGAAAGAACTAACCCCTTTGAACTGACCTTTAAATTGATCCTAGAAACAAATTGGCAGCCAGTGAAGATCTTTTAGTATTGATGCAATATATTCATGGTGTTTAAGCCTAATCTCGTTGCCACATTCTGTACTAGTTTAGGTTCAAGAAGGAGTGTCAAAAAGGGCCAATCTGCTCCATTCACTGCTGGAAGCCTATTGCTCTTGAATCCATTGTAGTTAATTGACAGTGCCAGCTGCAGGTTTTTGAATTCCCTTTGGGCAAGACACCCTCAGTGGGGCCCCTCCCTCAATGAATTTACCTTCTCACTGCATGCTATTGCACTTCATCCTCTTCCTCATCATTGCTATCATTTGCTTGCTTGATAGGCAGGCATGAAAATGGAGAGGGGCTTGATTCCTCTCCTTTTTTTAATTGTTCCAATGGAAAAATAAGTCATGGTTTAAAAATATCTGTGATAGCTGCACTTTACTCCCTCAAAATGATTTCTTTTTTATTGGATATTTACATAATGATATAATTATGATGATATCATAATACCTGATACATAATGAACACCAAATACTGCTCACAATGATCAAATTTTAACATCAAAGATAATCACATGTTAAAAGCATACTTAAGAATTTAAACACAATCATTTTTATACGAAAACTGACATTAAATCATCCCCAGAAAAGAAAAGTTTTTTTAAATTTAATTCCCTAGCTTTTTCATTCCAATAATAATAATAATGCTCCACTTTTGTAGAAATTGATCCTCTGTTAATCTCCTTTCTCTAGCTCTTATCATGATAATCAGATTACACATATTAGCCATATTCTAGACCTTAAGACACTAATCATTAAACTGATTACCATTTGGACCACCGCTAAGAGGTGAATTACCAATATCCTCACAAGCAACTATATCCTCAAGATATCCAAAAAGAACAATTTATGAGTCCTTAGGGAATGCACATCCCAAAATTCAACTGATCTCATTCAACACTGAGAACTTCAAATCTTATAATCATCAGCTAAGTCCAAAAGATATGCAGTATGTTTGTTCTTTCTTAGCCACACCTCCGGCATTGATCCGAAGCCTGCCTATAGGTTTTATTATAGGTCTAGTTGGTGTAAAGTACCATCTAAACAGAAGCTTATAAAAGCTTTCCTTGATGTTCATGCATAGTGTACTTTTTTGGGTTGAACTTCCAAAATCCACGCCCATACCCTCGGGTCAATATTTCTTCCTAAATCCTCCTCCCATTTGACCTGATAAGAGTTTTTCCTTACATCTTGTGTAGCCAGTATTTTATAAATTTGATTTAATATGACCTGTAATTATCATTTCAAATTCAGAACAGTCCCTCAAGTTATTAAATTAAGTTATTAAATTTGCAATCATATGTCTTGTAAGTGTACAAAAATGGGAAACAGTGTTGCCCTGTTTGTTCATTAATTTCCCCATAACTTTGACTAGCCCAATTTTGAGCAATTCAAATGATACTGATTAAATCATTTTCTTTATTTAACTCATTCATCAATAGAAATGAGTTCTATTCTTCTTAAATTCACAGAGCAACCTTAAGAGAGTTAGTTAAAGATCTAAATGAGATTCTTTGTTGTCAAATTCAAAGGGGATAAAGGAAAATAGTAAGTCTAGTTCAAAAAAGATTACCTTGTTTCATATCTGACATTCACAATGGGTGAATAGGATGCACGAAGATGAGAGAAGCCACAGCTTTCAAAAACAGACTCACAACTCCCAAGATACCACTTTCCCCAGTCATGTTAAGGAAAATAGATTGCGGGAAATGTAGGGTGTGAAATAACGAGACGAGACAAGAAAATGGATTTTAAAAACTGGGCCACTTTTGTTATAGATCTGCAGTATGGGAAACCTATGTGGACATCCTACTCATCAATGGGCGAGCCATTCACCACCTGAGAGGTGCCGTGATTCCAAACGCCACCCCCCAGGCTTGCTGCTTTTGGGGTAGGGAGACCTTCCGGTGTCGACCCCTCCTCGCGCTGTTTAGCTCCGAGTGGGTGAGAAAGGTTAGCCTAAAGGTAACCCTTATCCCTCCAGCTGCCTCCGCAAAGATGTAGAAAGAGAGGCCGTTGGGAGGGGTGAGTACAATAAATACTCCCTCAGTCCCCTCCCAGCCACGGTGGCACCACTGAGGAGCCCTCCAATGGGTGGCTCCACTGTCTCGCCTGGCATCACACCCCCACCGCAACCTCCTTTTCACGCCCAGGCGTGCCGGGCGCAAAAAGGGGCCCTAGTTCATGGTCCCGGTTCTCCTATGGACTCCAAGGCCTCAGTGCTTACCTCTGCTCATCTCTGTTGTTTAAAGAGAGGCACCCAGGTGTTGTCTCCCTTAGCATAGATTTGTGCAGCAGATTGGGACTGCAGTTGGGAGCAAAGGGGTTAAAGCCAGACTGGGTCCCCTGTGCTTGCTTTCGAGTAAGGAAAAAACAGATGTAGCTGTATGTTCTACATTAAAATTAACATCTAGTTTGGTTCTTCGTGTGAGGAAACTAAGAGCAATCCGAACCAAGACAGCCCCTAGCTCCCCACTCCTAGTCTAATGCCATGAGTAGAGGTGACAGTGTGTGGACAGATTAATCTTCTAGATTAAATCTGCATTGCATGGCTGGAAAAGGCAAGGACTAGGAAAGATGCAGATTGATCCTGCTCCTTGGTCTTATGCCCTGTGGAAAGAGGGTGGAAGATGAATCTCTCCTAAGTGAGGCCTGCAGAGCATGGGTGAAGGCTTTATTTATTTATTATTGCATTTATATCCTGGCTTTTTTCCTCCAAGGAACCCAAGGTAGTATAAGTAATCGTCCTCTTCTCCATTTTATCCTCAAAACAACAACCCTTTGAGGTAGGTTGGGCAGTGGGATTCCATGGGCAAGTGGGGACTAGAACCTGGATCTCCCAGGTCCCAGTCAGACCCTATAGTCTGGACTTACTCCTGCAAAGTGGCCATAGGGGACCCAAAAAGAGGCTACTGGACCTCTCACTTGACCTCTTGCCCTTCCCTTTTCTTCTGCCCAGGCTTGTATTTTGCTCCTATGGGGCTGAGCCTGCTCTTTCTCCTCTCCAGATTGTTCACACCTCTTCCACAGCTTTGTCAGCCAATGACTCTGTCCTCCTATCCACACTTCTTAGGCAGCTGCTTCCCTCTACATGCTTCTTTAGAAATCTCCTCCCTCTGCAATGCCTGTAATACATACATTTAAATTCCCACCCACCCCAAATTCCATTAATTTCTCAAAACCCCTTGGGTGTGGGGAGGAATTATATCTCTAATTGTAGTCCATGGACTATTAGGTGGTATTAATGTCTGGATCATTTTTACATCAGTTGCATCTGTTGAGAAGGCAGATACCTTTTCTGTGTGATACAGACCTTGAAACTGTGCTTTAACACAATTAAAGCCATGTCTTTTAAGACTTTATTTCTCCCAGAGTCAATTCCGTATATTATTTCTCCTAGGGTACCAGATGATTTCCCAGTCCCAGTTTATCTATATGGGACAATGGAAGTCATCTGGGGTGGAGTTGGAGAAAGATAATATTGAAGCCTAGAGACAGAATTTAGGATGATTTGGGTAAACCTGGTAGCTTCTAATGATTTGAGCATAAGACGTCCTTCATATGATACTGACAGATACTCTAAAAAGAATATTGCTTTTGAATGTTTTCATATTAATGGCAGACTCTTTGGTGTAAATCAGTGCTTCTAAAGAATGACCCTTGCTTAATGATGTGCTGTTAAACAGGGTGGGCAGGATGCTGGGATCCACCAACTGGAGCCTGGTGCAAAAGACAAACAGAATTAAAAAATTCTGAGCTCAGGATTTTTGTTTTGATAATAGAACTGAACAGATTACACAGTCCTCCACACACAAATAATCTGCTCCTGGTTACCCCAAGTTTTCTTAATTTCAGCAATATAATTTAGTGTGGGTGGGAGCCATTTTGTTGCTATTATTGTTAACCAATTGGTTAATAAATAATCCAGAGATCTGCCAGTAGATCCAGATCTATTTTCTGTTAACCCCTTCTACTGAGAATTCTCTTTTGCCAAGAAAAGTATACATTTGTTTCTGCTTGTCTCACTGTTATTGCGCTATCCCAGATTGTCTCAGTACTTTTCTTAATAAATGTTCATTGACTCTGAGGCTTACATGTCCTCATCTTAAATGATGATTGAGATTTTCCATAGAACTAGAACTCTTAATGACAATATTTAAAAATGTTGCTCCACCACTGAGCAACTTATAAATGCAGCAATGAAGTGATTAAGATATATTAATAATTAAGAAGACAAAGTACATTCACCTTCATAAAGAGAACAGTTACCAAATTTAGTGGTGTCAGCCTTTCTGAATACCTGGAAATGATTATGCTATGGGTTGAAATACTTGAAGTAGCTTGATAAAGTGAACTTAGTCATGTCCTTTTTGCAGTACTCAGTTGGAGGAGCAACAATGAATGTTAATTTCAGAATCACTTCTTCCACTTAAGAGACTGAAGCATGAAACTGAGATAAATCCTTATCTGAATGGTATTTAGGGTATAATGTTAACCCCTCTGGAATCTCACTGAAAACTCATTGGATGTTTCCCTAAATTTCTTTAGCAATTGTTTTACAGTGTCAAATATTCTCTAGATATCTAAAGTTCTAAAATCACAGAGTGTATCATTTTGCTTTAAATTCAGGGCAGAAATGGGTTAACAGCAAAATAGTCTCCTAGTAAAGTACAGTAGAAACTTAAATTTTAGATTCCAACTGTCTGCACAGAAAGAAAAAGGTGTACTGACCACTATCAACTTCATAAGGCAGAGAAGCAATATAGGTACCCTTCCTGTTCCCATCCCTAAGTAATGTATAATGTGGGTGCTCCATACAAAGGCCTGTATGCATGGCTACCAGATTTGTGTGATTCTTCCTTCCTCCGCAAAAGTGTATAGACATTCTGTAAATGGAGCAGCTATAAATTCAGGCTTCTACACGGAATGCTAATGTTGAATATTATTTCAGGTATGTGGTGGAAGGTAGGGTTGCCCATACCGCTTCCCCTCCCCCCCCCACACTTTTAATCTTATGTGACAGATAACATTAGTGCTGGAGAAAGTGAGCTTTATAGCAGAGCCATGTCCTGCATCAAAAGCCAACACTAGCCATTTTTTCTTGTCAGCACTCATTGGGAAATTGATACCTGTGTGTGGAAATTGCATGTTCATCCATTATTAATGGATTTTTATTGAAAGTTGTTACACTTTTCTTTGAATATACGAAGCCATTCACAACTGTAAAGAGCATAGTTCAAAATATGTGCATTTGAGCAAGGCCTTTGCTGACCACCCTCCACATGTTTGATTTTTAAATGTCCTGTGCTTATCCTATTTTATTGGGCTTGAGACTTGTGGAGGGAGTGGACACAGTCTGGCAAAGTCAGGTAGGTTCAGGTTAAGCCAGGCAACACCAGCAATTGTAAAGTCAAGCCAGTCATAGACAGATCAAGTCGCTTTAAGCAACAGACGGGGAGACAGGACCATGGACAGCTCCCAGTGAGCCTGGCTGGCTGGAATTCTCTTTATTGCAAATTATAGAGGATAATTGAAGCTTTACACAGACAGACAAGGTGCTGCTGTTGGCTGCACCTCCCTAAAGAAGCCAGTTGCTTGACTTTGTATTTGTTGGATTCTGTGAAATCACGGAAGTGGGGGTGATGTTGGAGACGTGTTTTGAGTCCAAGGACAACAGTAGAGCCATGTCCTCCAGCAGGAAGAGCATGGAAGAAGGTACTGGAGGTTCTCCCTGGGATGGTGCAGCCTATACCTCATTAGCCTCCAAGACTTCCTACGAGATATTGTGTTCCCTGGGTTTGAGGGTCAAGCCAATGTACATTTTGTCCTTTGAGTGCCAGTTCACAAGTTCTAAATGTCATTGAAGAAGTAGCCCCTAATATTCCTGCTTTAGAAGAAGAGGACACTTAAGCTATTGGATGAAATTATGGGCAGAGTGCCTGAAGATCACTCATACAATTTTTTTTTTAAAAAAAATCCTTAAGTGCTGCATTATTTCTTTATCAACATGGTGATTTTCAGCATCTCATGTATTTCTGATTCTGTTGCAGTCATGGTCAATGCTATGGCCACTGTAGTCAATTTCAATATAAGGGGAGAGTAGGAGACAAACTGAAAAACTATCCTTGCCTCTTGCTTTCGGAGCTGGCAGGGATGCTGAGAACACTGTGGCAGCAACGTATTTAACTCCAGGGTGATGGTCACGTGACTTGTCATTGCTGACAAAATGCGACTTGGCAATCAGCTACTGACATTTGTGCTGAGTTTTGTCATCCTCTACATTTCACCATTAAGTAGATCCAGCAAACCAAAAAAACTGAATTTCATTTTTATAGTACACAGTTAATGATGTAAAAGAGATGTGAATGGAGTTTTCATCCTAATGATAAGCAGAATATATCATCTATATTATAGAAGTAACATTCTTAATTGATCCAAGGGGGAGTTTTACGCCATTGTAAAACTTGTCACAGCAAGATGGTAAAAACCAGCCAAATAAACAACAATGCAATATTTCTTCTTTTCCAGTACTGTCAACCACACACATTTAATAAATCTGCCTCAAAAGGTGATTTAATTGAATTATATTACTATTTTTTTAAAAATAAGAATAGTCCTTGGATTTGGATATGGATGGGGGAGAATTTTGTTTGGTTTACTTTTAAGGTAATTGATCTAATTCACTTTGCCCTTACTATTGTATAGATAGGAACACAGTTATCCTTTGTATTGTGCACTTCTCTGAATATTATGATGCAGTTCCCAGCTCAAAATTGTGAACAACAATTGGAGAAAGTTGTATACAAAAAAAATGCTTATTGTGTGTGTGTGTGTGTGTGTGTGTGTTTTAATTCACAGATTGATGTGGAAATGAGATTGAATGGATTTATAATTGAATATATGTGAAGCTGACATGAGCTGGAAATTGATTTATCCATCCCCCAGCTTTGGAATTGAGATTCTTCAGATTTTCTCTAAAATCATGAACTCAAGAGCCGCCCTCACACGTTATCCACACAAAAGTGTCTCCATGCATTGAAAGGATAGTGAAAGTGTACCATTGGTCCTACACTAAACATTCCATGGCTTTCCAGCCATTATGCATGGATGCCTGCATTGAGGAAGCCCTATCATGCATGGTTCCAGATCTCATTTATCGCCTTCCCCTATGCAGACATTATTGCTCAGTACATGGATGTGGGGGGGGGGAGGGCTGGGAAGTTGCATGGCATCAGGGAAAGGTCAGCACTTCAACCCTTCTGTGCCACCTATGCTTGGAGACTCCTTCATCTGGCTAACACATAGAGGGGGCTAAATTCTCTTTCTGAAAACTGATCATAATATTACTTTTCATATGAAATGGGAACAAACAGGGATAAGGCACAAGTATTTATAAAAACTGTAGAACTGTGCACTTATCATTGGTGTCAAAGCTTCCTGACCTTGTATTAATTTTTGGATCGTTGACCAAGCATTCATACTTCCTTACACATGTCTTCATGACAAGGTTTGCATCATCATCTTGAGAAGTTGCCAGGGTCCCAACATGCTAGTAGGCCCACTGCCAATGTGGGCTGATACTCTTAGTATCCCAAGGCAGTTGGATCTAGACATTCTTTTAATTTCTCACTGTACCTCCAACGTAATGTCACTCTGGGGCATTATGGAAAATTAATAGGCTGGCTAGGCCCAGACACCTGGTGTTGCTTGGAGAGCTGCTGTGGCAACTAGGTAAACCCACCAGGGCCCATTGAAAGAGGAGCCATTGACCGAATTGTTGTGCATGTAGATAACATTTATTACATGTAATGGGCCTATGCATTAGTCACTTCCTTATCAACCAATCTTTAGAAGATCATATTCTATTTAGTTCTACTTTTCCTAACATAACCAGTCATTTCCAGTTTGGGATACAACTTCATCTTCTGTGATTTCTAAATTATTATTTTATCCTCTGTTTTACATTGACAAGAGATTTTTATTTCAATCATTGATATATTCCTGTTTTCCTGAACACATTGGCGATTGTCACATCTTCCTTTATTACAAAGATAATCTTGGTAGCAGGGGCAGCCTTAACACCAGGCAACCTGAGCACCTGGCTGTGGCCCATGCACCCTGGCAGCATCCACTGTCACTGATGCCTGTCTTGGCCCTCCTACCCAACTGTTTCTCCAGCTGCAAGCTTACCTGGCAGCAGCAGCAGGGTCTGGGAAATTGCCTGCCAATCTGCATTTCCCAAAATGCCACAGAGCAGCCAATAAAGTATAATTTTATGACATTATGGCTGGATTCCCACTGAGGGCCTGTTGGAGGTCACCTGAATTTGGCCCTTCCAGATAGCTGTCATATAAATATTAACTGAATATAGACTCTTAACATTTATTATCTGCTTTATACTATGTTCATGCCACTTTCTCTGAAAATCTTAAGTGGTGTACAAGGAAAGAAAACACCTTAACCAACTCTCTTAAGTAATTTGAATTTAAATGTTAATTAATGAAACTTTTCTGAAGTATGCAACACCCTATATGAAAGTATTAGACTAATGATGACATTCACCTGTTGTATACATACTAGCCACTGGTTAAAATGATGCTGTGTATGGGATAAATGTGCCTCTCAGGAAAAAGAGCCCCCTGTTGATCTTGGGTGCAGGAAACATTTTTCAGGCCTACCATACATGCAAGTCTCCTAGCATTTCTCTGGATTACGGGGTCATTGTGTTACTATTATATTATTTTCTTTTCATATTTTTGAGAGAGATATATTTTCTTATCTAATTATATTTGATATAGCTCCTGACTCTCCTTAATGTTCTTAATACCATTGCACAAAGGTTCATTCACCCAATTCTGTCTATGGTATCAACTCAGACTCATTTATGACATTTTTATGAAATATCTTGGCCTTTATACATTTCATTTCCTATATTAAAGCTAGGAAGTGATTCCCTGCATCTCCTAATCAAATCAACTGGCTTTTATTTCTAGGGTTACTTTTCCTTTGCATGAATGCATGCAAAAGCCTCCTGGATGTCTAACCCGGCCTGTGATTTTGTCTGCTCAGGTCTCATCTTCCATCATTGCTCTGGGCTAACAGAATTTATCTCTTGTTAACCAGTTCTACACTTGTAAGCCTTACCCCCAACCTCTCAGTAGAGATGAGACAACTTTCAGCTTTCTCCTTAATCTAGAACTACCTAAAAACCTCAGCTTACACTGAATGAGACATAAAAAGAATGTACTGTAGTGCAAGGAAATCTTGAGCAACAACACAAAGGTTAAGATCTGGAATGAATGATATGCACACAAAGAACATTTCCACAGACACACTATGATGACAGTGCTTATTGTTACGTCTAGTAGCAACCCACCATGCTTCATGGGATAGTGCTCTGGAAAGCCCCCAATCTTTTGGAAGAGCATGGAGGGTTGCTATTAGGAGGGGGGAGCTGAAAAGGACCCAAATCTGCAGAACACCACACTGCTATAAGTGTTTCAAGAATAGGGAAGAAAGCACAATACATCTCAGCCCAAGATTTTCTTCCTGTCCTGTTCATCTGTATTTTTAGATTTTGTTTCTGAAGTTTAATTTCAGCTGACAGGCCAAGGAAACAAGTGAATCTCTTCAAAGCAGACATTAAAGCTATTTTGTGGATTTGAGTTATTCCATGTATGCTCTTGATGCTCCATTTATGCATCAGGACCATACATTACTTTGAATTTACACATTACAAAGCATTATTTCCACTGCCCAGGGAACTCCTTGGCAATTCAGATGTTGTCCACGGGCCACAAGATGTTCCTGGAAAGATTCAGGTACCTCATGCATGCAGTGATTATACTTTGTTTTAGGGGAGTTTCCTTTCTATTGTCAGTATAAATGATGAAAACATAGATAGAAAAAAGAGGAGATGTCTTGATGGAATCTTCAAAAACTAGCAAGTGATAATCATTTGAGTATCAGGGTATCTTCAGAAAAAGAAAGGAACAATCTTAAGGTGGTTTAGAAAGAAGAAAGAACCGAGTAATCAGCATATTGGATGGTAGCTTGGGCTTTTTGTGGGGGAGGGAGTGGTTGTGGGTAATTGTGTACACAATCTGTAATGTTCAAAATTATATATCCATACATCAACCAAACAAATTATGGGAAACCACTAATCACCTTTTCTGTCAAACGCAGGAGCAAGTAGTTACAGAAAGTGGACTACGTATTTTTATTTGATCTTGGCTATACAGGAAACTAACTTTATATTATTATTTAGTTATTTTACAGCACTAACGCTAACCACCATCACCACAATTTATATAGTGATTTAGAATATTCAAAGTTCTTTGCACATATGAAACCTGTTCACATCTTCCGTATGTGTGCATATTGAATATTGAAGGGGGTCATGCCTGATGGGTCCAGCCTGAAGTTCTGTGCATTTAGAGGAATGTGTGAAAGGGATCTACATGTTTACAGCTGTATGGGAGTAGGTTCATCCACACCATTGGGAACTCTGATCAGTGAACACTCATATGAAAGTTATGAACAGGGCTATTGCGAGTGGAGAAGAAAGCACAAGAAATAATACACAGACACCAGAGCTTGGGTTAAACTAGGGCCTCTTTATTTAACATGGAGAGTCTCCCCTCCATGGATCTGAGCGTGAACGTGTGGGAATCTATCTCATTTATCTCAGGCAACTAGCCTGCCAATCAGGGCGAGCCACTCAGTTGAACACAGGGGTCAGTTGACCCGGCCCCCTTTCCCAACTACACTTGAGTGTTCGGTGAGACCTACCTGCATCATCCCCACCCAGGGCTGCATGGCTCTGGGTAGATGAGACAAGCAGGTCCCCAAAGGCAAACCATATCCTGACACGGAAGCTGCACAGCCTCTGAGGAGCAGGACCTCTGAATTGCAAATCACCATAAAGGGGGCAAAGTGCTCACCATCCCTGTTCTCATCCCACAAAATTCCCACACCATCCTATCGCTTAAATCCACCTATTTAAAGATTAAATCCAGTATGGAGTAAGCGAAGCCTTTACATACTAATGCCAGGGAAAATTCCTACTCAGCCTCCTCTACAAAGAGGACGACTGGCTATTCCCATACTAACTGATAGGGAGAGTGGGGCCAGAACAAAAGAGGCCGAGGGGCCATGCGGGGTGAGCCTTTAGAGGCTTGGCTTCGCCCCTGCATGAGGCTGTACACATGCCATGCATGCATGCCAGTCTCTTCTCTCCTTGCCCCTCACAAAAAATGACCCTCCCCCAAGCCGTTCTGGCTGGGAGAGGATCTGGCTTATCTTGTAATCCTTACAACAGTCCCGTAAGATAGGTCAATATTAGTAGCTCAAAATTGTGGATGGGATGTGTGGGCAAGTATGGGCACCTGGTGGATTTATGTCTGAGACAAGATTTGTACTGTTGACTTCCTTGTTTGCAACTCAGTCTGATCAACTATCCTATAGCATCTTTTTGAAATTGCACAAAATGCTTTATAATCCTTCTAGTGGAAACAATATATAAGGTAGGTTACAAGTATATTTGTTTTTAACTGATTGGGGGCTGGATCTGAGAAGTAGTGGTCTATCAAGAATCACCCAATTAGGGGCAGAGTGTCCTAAGTCCAGGCCCATCTGTAGTATGGAATTATTCTAAGTAGAGGAAAAGTAATGCCTTGTAAAGCTGGGAATGCTTATTTAGACTTTTTGTCATGTATAATGTACTTCATGCTTGTTTTAACTCTCCAAATGTACATGCAAATAATTGATGCTGTGTTAATCATAATAATCACTGCCATTCATAAAGCCATAGTAAAAGCAGATAAAAATTGCACACCACTCAACCTAGCACTACAAAACAAAGACCAAACACAACCACTCACTCTCACAGAGAAAAAAGAAAAACTGGCACAAAAAGCACTACATGGGAAGCACTACAACATAATACAGAAGCCACAAATAAACAAAGGACAATCGTGTGACTGGCTTAGGAAGGACAAGCTATTTCCAGAAACGAAAGGATTCCAAATAGCTATACAAGATCAAGTTATAGCAACCAAGAACTACCGAAAATACATCATAAAATGTAACAGTGTAACAACAGATTTATGTAGGAAATGCCATCAATTCCAAGAAACAATAGACCATGTAACAGGAGGATGTAAAATTCTGGCTGGAATGGACTACACTGACAGACATAATACAGCTGCAAAAATAATTTTACAAACAACTGTCCATCAAATTCAACCTTATCAAACAACCTATGCCTTACTATACATACTCACCCAAAACAATCTTGAAACTGCAGATCACAAAATATTTTGGGACAGAACAATTCATACAGACAAGACAATACCTTGCAACTGACCAGGCATAATAGTTTTAGAGAGAAAAATGAAAAAAAAAAAACCACCTACCTCATTGACATAGCAATACCGAATGACAAAAATGTTGTAGAAAAGGAACAGGAAAAGAGAGAAAAGTATACACCACTGGCTATTGAAGTTAAAGAACGATGGCAACAGGAAAAGGTAACAATTGTTCCATGAGTCACATCAGGACCTCTGGTCCTATGTTAATGTATGATTTTGTTTTGTTTTTAAAAATTTGTTACTGTTTTTACATTTTAAATTTTAAATTTTTTTTACTGTGTGTTTAATTCTATTTTAACTTTTGTAAACTTAAATTTATATGTTTTAATTGTACATGTTTTAACTTTGTGAACCGCCTTGAGTCCCAGCCCTGGGAAAAAGGCAGAATATAAATAATAATAATAATAATAATAATAATAATAATGTCACCGGCATTACATTAATGAAATATTCAGAAAACCTTCAGAAACTGGGCCTACCAAAATACATCCACACCAACATCCAGAAAACAGTCATACTTAAAACATGCTTGTCAGGAAATTACTGTATCTATAAAAGACAGCATGACTTGGGAAAGCCCATCATGTCTATCCAGAAAAACCGCCATGAGCAAGAAAAGAGATGATGGTGATGATGATGATGATGATGATGATGATAGAAACTGACTTCAGATATGGTGCTTAAATTTGAGCCTCCTCGCCCATACCAATGATCTTCAGTTCCTTCTTGAAACTGAAACACTGTGGTCCTCATCATTTATTTGTTGATGAAAGAACTTCTGACTGCCATATTGTTCTTTGAGTTTCTTTCTACCATTGGCTTAATTTTTTTTATAAACAACACTGCATGTGATAAGATAAAAATGAAGCAGGACTACTCTTTCAGAAAAAAATAGAGTTGGCCTGAGAAGTAGTTACAACACTGGCAAATGAAATGTATTCAATAATTTTAGCTAGCTCCAGTTTTATCTAGTTTTTTTTTAGGGCCGAAGTACATATGATTGGAGGTAGGAAGAACAGCTGTGTATGTTTGTTTATGTGTCTGTGTATTTCTGTGCCATTCAAGTATAAAATGAGATGGGCTCTTATTTTTTAAATCAAAAGATGCACGGAATGAGGGGAGATAAACACACACACACAACTTACCTCCCTACAGTTCGCTATTTTTGGTATTAGAAGCAGACTGGGAGGGAGAAAAGTACTTGATGTGAGTTGGACTGGGCAGAAAATTGCCTATAGCAACAGAGCACAGAAGGGTAATGGGAGGGGGGGAGGAAGGAAGGATGTCTGTTCATTTACTGTAAAAATTAGAGCTCATACTCCACTTTAGTAGTGAACAGGTCATATGTGAAAACAACAACCCACAATATGGCTTCTCCATCACATCTAGTTTGTTCCATAGTTATGAAATCCTCAATAGCAGAAGTTATGCATACAAAATGAAAACACAATACCAATAAGGTTTTGTTGTTGTTGTTAAGGAATTGTTTTTCTCTTCCAAAAGGAGAGTTGCAAATTTTCTAGAACAGTATTCATGAGGATGTACAGAAATTACTAGGCTTATTAATTTTGTTGGGAACTCATGACTTACGTTTCATAGGATTTGAAGTGTTCATTTTCCAGATATTTTTCTGCTGACTTGGGGGCTGTCTAAACACTCAGAAAGCCCCGGGGTGGGTGTGTGGCAGCACAGCATCAATTATACCACACCGCTGCAATCACCCACCCACCAAGGGGTTTTGTGCTGAAGCTGTGGAGAAAAAAACCCGTGGACTTAGCCCAACTTTTTTCTCCTGAGCAAAACGACGTGCAAGACGGCCTCAAGGCAGCCTCTTGCCTCGCTCCAGAGTTGTAGTGGAGGCATTGCTGGACAGAGCCTGGTGAAAGGTGACCTGCAATTGGTTGCCTTCCACCAGGAAGAGGATGGGGGTGGCTCCGGTCCCCGGATGGCCATCCAAAATCCCCACGCTCTCCCCTCGGCATTGGTATGATCCAACACCACCCCGGGGAAGGGAAAGCATGGGGAGTTGAGGGGTGCGGCACCAATCCAGCACTGTGAGGACCCCCCCCCAAGTTACATGTACTAAATTAAAAACAATATTTTAGCAATAGAAGAAATACGTTTTCAAATTAAAATTGCTATTATAAGCTATAAAGAAAGCATAGGAAAATTGATTAATTATTTTAATTCCCTACCATCTTCTTTTAAACAGTAGTTGGAATTAACAAGTGATAGAGTTAGAATTTTACACATACTGTTTCTGGTCTTAACTGTTCAGTGGCTACAGCCTCTGAATATTTTTTTCTCTTCTTGTCTACCTGAAGTCAGTTTTTTAATAAATAAATAAATATGCATATATACTACTTAGCTGTCCAGATAATTTGAATTGAAGCCTCCATTTGATGCCCTTAATATGTGATTCATAATTCTTTCTCTTCTTCCAAAAGTTCTCTTAATATGCCATATAATAAAACACATGGCCATCCATAAATAATTGATGCATACATTTAAATATAACTTAAGGTGGGTTTTTTTTAGTCTAATCCACATATATTATATTAGAGCATAACACAACTTTTCTGAAACAGATGGTACCTCCTCCACCACAAAAAGTGACAGTAACATTTGCATTCCTTAATATGTTTGCTGTAAAAATTGCAGACCCCATCAATTCCTTGCTTTCTATTACATAATTATCAAATTGGAAAGGGATGAAGGAAAGGTAGTGACAGAAGTAAGCTTCTAGGAGTCTATATGATGGTATTTATATTTCAATAATTTGATTTAATTCAACCTGTGCTATTTATATTTAGGCCTCTGAGAAAATAGGGCAGATGGTCTGTGGAAGCTAGACCTATGATAACTCTTTCCTGATTACTCATTCCTTTGCAGAGTAAAGATGGAAGTTCTCCAGCATACATTTTTTGTGTAAAGTAAGGGATGCTCTTGGGGGCCTGAAAAGCCTTTGGCGTGTCTTTTTGTTGATTTTGGCAGCCCCAACTGTCTGATAATTCGGCATCAATTTTTGAAAAGCTGTTCTCTCTTTGCTCATAACAGTGACATCACATAGCAAATGAATTTTGGCTATGTGACAATGTCACTGATGGCAAAATAAGCTAATAAAAATGAGAAGACACTCTGCACCAGTGGAACCACTAGAACTGTAACCGCTTTCAGCTAATGGAGGATGAGACTGGAGAACAGCCTGCAGAGGAAGAATTACAGGGCACCCTGTGCAATAGTGAGCAAGACACAGGTCAGTCAACCAAGAAAAAGAGAAGAGTAGTCATTGTGGGAGACTCCCTGCTGAATGGGATTGAAGCCCAAGTGTGTCACGAAGACCCACGGACTCACCAGGTATGCTGTCTCCCTGGAGGACAGATTAAACATATGACTGAAGGGTTGCCAAACCTCATAAAGTCCACTGACGCATATCCTTTTCTTCTCATCCATGTGGGAACAAATGATACTGACAAGCGGAGCTATGAAGAAATCACATTAGACTTTGAAGGGAAGGAAGCTCAAGAACTTGGGAGCCGAGGCGGAGCTTGGGGGCTGATGGAGTAGCCGGTGGATTTGGCAGTCTCCCGATGTAAAACTTTTGAAGAGAAGATATTCCCTTGTAAGACAAACTGAACTGTGAGTAAAACACTTTGGAATCTGTGGGAAGATTTACTGTATACGTTGGAGGCATAAATTTTAAGAGATAAGTGCCGTTGCACTCGGAAGAAGTTTGGCTGGTTGCCAAATGCGTAAAGGTTATAAAAAAGAACAAACACCGTTGTGAACCAGAACCGGGAGAGTGGCCCCTTCAGATAAAACCTTTTTTCGTTTAGAAAGAGCTGCGACTGAAGAAGGAAATATGCCAGATAGCCCCCAGAAGGGAGGGGGGAAGAAAACAGCGAGCGTGGAATCACTGCATACCGGAAATGGGAGAAAGGCGGGAGCTGTTTCTAAGGAAACAGGAGGGACTGCCTAGTCTAAGCCGTTATCTTCAGAAGAAATGATGATAAGCTTTCAGAACATGTTGATGCAAAATAATGAGCTATTGACTCAAGGTCTAAAGAATCAAATAGTGCAAGAAGTGACAGAAGAAATTGGCAAATCAACTCAAGGTATAAAGGATGAATTGAAGCAGGTTAAAGATGAATTAAAAGCAATAAACTCGAGGTTTCAGCAAGTGGATGATGCAATAGAGGAAAATAAAAGGAAAATAAAAGAGCAAAGTACCATGGTACAACAAATGGATTTAAGATTGATTGCTATTCAAGATCAGGAACGAAGATCCAATATAAGGATTAAATTTTTTCCAGAAGATATGGCAGAGACTCCAAGGATCCTGAGAGGCAAAATTATGGAGTGGCTAACAAATATAGCTCCAAGTGCAGATTGGAAGCCAGAAGACATTGAGCGGGTACACAGGCTTTCCTACAGAAGAAGAGGTGTGATTTCAAGAGACATGGTGGTGAAATTTACAAATTATTATAAAAAGGACCTTTTGATGATGGCAATAAGACAAGGGAATGGTCAACTGAAATACCACGATACTCCAATACAAGTGTATAATGACTTGTGTCCTCAAACATTGAATTGGAGACGGGGAGTGAAGCTATGCACAGAGGTTTTAAAGAAGAACGTGATTAACTATAGTTGGGGTTACCCGACTTACTTGAAATTTACATGTGAGAAAAAATTCTACAAAATAACATCAATGGAGCAAGGGATGGAGTTGCTGAATCAGTTGGGATTACAAGGAGGAGTTGACCCTCGGCAGCGTGGAAAGGAAGATCAAGGAGAAGATTTGGGAGCGGTAGGAGGCTCACAGTAATGGAACTGGGAGCGGATAACAACAAGACATGGGATGAACTGAAAAGATATCGGGAGAAGAAGGGGATCTGCTGACTACTATCAACCAGAGGTCCCGAAGGTGCCTTTCCCCCCCCCCCCCCATTGGGTTTAAAAATAAAAATAAAGCCATGGCCGGGGTCAATCCTGGGGGGAAATGGGGGGAAGAAATATTGATTGGTATGTTTTTTGTTGGGGGGTATGTGAATATGTGTAGCACAATAGGGGACTGGCAAAGGGGATTGAAACTGATAACATGGAGGGTAATTTAAGAGTTACAACTTTAAATGTTAAAAGGAAATGAGTGGAGGCATTATTGAATAAAGACAAGGCGGATATAATTTTTATTCAAGAAACACATCAGTCAAAAGAAGGGGTTAATGAGCTTAAATTAAGATGGTCAGTTATATATGAGAAAGCCTATGGAACTTCAAAAGCCAGGGGGGTGGCAATAATTATATCTAAAAAATGTGGATTCAAAATACAGAAGATAAAGAAGGATTTTATGGGCTGATATATTATGTTGCAAGGGGCTGTGGGGGAAGAGGAGTATACATTAATTAATGTTTTTGCACCTAATAACAATCAAATGGAATTTTATAAAGGAATTTTTGAAGCTATGGAAGATATTCAAAGGGAAATATTATAATAGCGGGTGATTTCAATATGGTGATAAACAAACAGAAAGATAAGTCTAACCCCACGCCGGAAGAAAGAGGTAATAACTTTACGGGTTTGAGTAAGATTATGAATGAAAACGATTTGATAGATGTGTGGAGAGCAATGAATAAAGATCAACTGAGATTTACCTGTTATTTAGCAAAATATAAGTCTTACTCAAGGATTGATTATGTTTTTGTTTCAAAGAATTTGTTTTCTAGAGTAATAAAGAGTGATATAGGATTGATAAAAGTAACTGATCATGCATTGGTGAATATGGATATTAATGTTAAGAAAAATTACAAGGAGGCAAAAAGGTGGAAATGAAATACAAGAATTTTTAATTATAAAAGTATAATTGAAAAAATGGAAAAGGAATTACAAAGTATATGGGAAATTAATGAAAAAGGGTTTATAATCAAGCTATACTTTGGGATACAATGAAAGCAGTAACAAGAGGGATTTGTATTAGAGAGAATTGTAAATTGAAAAGACAACAAGAAAAGGATAAGAAAAAATTGGAAGAAGAAATTAAGGAGTTGGAATTGGAGTTTATAAGGCATAGGGATAAACAGATTTATGCTCAATTACAAGCAAAAAAAAGAACTTGAGAAAGAGGAATTGGAGGAAGTTCAGAGAAATTTAATATATTTGAAAAGAGAATTTTTTGAATATAGTAATAAGAATTCTAAAATGCTGGCCAGATCTACACAATCAAAAAAGACAAAGAATTTAATTGGAACAATTAGAAATAAATTAGGGAAGAGTTGTAATTCAATGAAGGATAAATTGGAGATATTCTATGATTTTTATCAGAAGTTATATACAGCAGGAAAAGGGTCACAAGAAAAAATTGAGGAATATGTGGAGAAGCATTTAAAGATTAAATTGCAAGAGGTAGATATAGAGTTAATGGAGAGAGAGGTCTCAGAAAAAGAGATAGAAGAAATTATTGATAAATTAAAAGGGGGGAAATCGCCAGGATTAGATGGATTGGGACCAGAATATTATAAAATATTTAAGAAAATGTTAATATCAAAATTGAAACGGTTATATAACAAGATATTAGAAGGAGATGGGATCCCACCATCATGGGAACAGTCTTTGATTGTATTGATTCCAAAAGCAGATAAAGATCTGTCAGATCCAGGATCATATAGACCTATGTCCTTAATAAATCAAGATGCTAAGATATTTACAGCGATAATGGCGAAAAGAATGAATACTTTTATGTATAAATATATTAAAAGAGATCAATGTGGGTTTATAGCAGGGAGACAGATGCCAAATTTAATTGGAAGAGCATTGAATATGATTAATATAATTAAGAATAATAAATTGAAGGCAGGTTTGATGGCTTTGGACATTTTTAAGGCTTTTGATTGTGTGGAATGGCCAGCATTAAAAATAATAATAGAAAGGTTAGGGTTTGGAGTAAGATTTAGAGGTGTGATAGATCAACTTTATTCACGAAATAATGCTGTGGTAACGGTAAATGATGGAATAACGCAACAAATTTCCTTAGCCCGAGGTACCAGGCAAGGTTGTCCTCTTTCCCCGATTTTGTTTGCTATAGTTATAGAGCTTTTAGCTAACGCAATAAGAGAAAATAAGAATCTCACTGGGATAGGTAATAAAGAGTAAAAATAAGTTTGTTTGCTGATGATACTTTAATAGCAGTTGAGAACCCAATAGAAAAAATGGAGAAAATAAAATTACACTTGAAAGAGTTTGGGGAAATATCTGGGTTGCAAGTTAACTGGGATAAATCTGAAATGATATTATTCAACTATATGAAAGAGGAGGAACAGGAGTTTAGTAGAAAATATAGAGTTAAGGTTAAGAATATGATTAAGTATTTAGGTGTAATCATTACAAAGGAAGTAGATAAACTAGAAGAGGAGAATTTTAATAGATTAAATAGGGAGATTGAGAAAAAATTAGCAGATTATAGAAGGATTAATCTTTCATGGTTCAGTAGAATAGCGCTTATTAAAATGAAAATTTTGCCTAAATTTAACTTTTTGTTTAGAATGTTAGCAATTAAGTTAAAAGATTTACAGATAAAGAAATGGCAAATTATAATAAATAATTTTTGTAATAGTAATAAGAAAGCAAGGATTAATAAAGGGTATTGGTATAAATCTCAGAAAGAAGGGGGACTAGGTCTCCCAAATTTAAAGTATTATTATTTAGCTAATCAATTGAGGCATGTAATAGACGGGATTGCAAGATCAAATGAATTAAGCTGGTTGGAGAGCAATAGACAGGATTTAGAATTGAAGTTAAGTAATATTTTTTTTATTAAAGTAAAGAAGAAGATGAGAGAAAGATTAGAAAATCCCTTGTTAGGAAATATTATAGATGTTTGGTTAAAGTATAAAGAAAAATTATTACCAGATATCTCCCCATTGAATCCGGTAGAGTTGCTGGAAGACTTTCCAGGAAATTTAAAGAAAGAATTAGAAACAGTTTTTAGAGAACAGAAAATTTTTAAAATAAAGGATTGGTTGGAAAAGATGAGTAATAAAGAGCAATTAGAAGAAGTATTGCGAGGAAAGAAAATAGCATGGTTTAAAGTTATCCAATTAGAACAATGGATGGTTAAATGGAGAAAGAAAAATAAAGAGCTCAGAACTTTTAACAAATTTGAGAAGATGATTATAATGAGAGAAGAGGAGGATATAAATAAGAATATTAAAGGGGTGGTTAGTGAAATTTATAAAATTCTGATAGAAGGTGAAGAGAAGCAAAGCCATTTGAAAGTATTATGGGAAGAAGATTTAAAAGAACAAGTAAATGATCAAAGCTGGGGGGAAAATTGGAAATTGCGGAATCTGAATACTATGTCAGTAAGAATAAAAGAAAATTATTATAAAATAGTTTGGAGATGGTATTTAACACCGGTAAAATTAAATCAAATAAATAAGAAACATTCGAAGCTATGTTGGAGAGGGTGTCAGGAAATTGGAACGTATTTTCATATGTGGTGGACGTGTAAATATGTACAAATATTTTGGTTAAAAGTAATTGAAGAAGTAAAAAAGATAATAGATCTAAAGTTTAAAATATGTCCTAGGATAGCTTTATTGTCAATTTATGATAAAGAAGAAGGAGAGCAAAATGTTAAAGAGTTAATCACAAATTTAATGACTGCAGTGAGGTTAATAATAGCTAGACAATGGAAAGTACAAGGCAACTACCAACTAGAAGATTGGTATAAAGAAGTGTGGAATATTGCTATAAATGATAAGTTAACAAACAATGTTAAAGTTAAAAGAGGGATATTAAAAAAAATGAATTTGGAGATATATGGGGAGTTTTTGTGGAATATGTATTAAAAAAGGGGAAGGGGTGTGCACCGTCAGGTGAATCTATGCAGTTTTGGAAGAATGATTAAAAATAAATATGGTATATAGAAATGAAGCGAGTCCCAGGAGGGTGGGGTGCACTAGTTAGGTGAATTATGTTAGTTTTGTATTGTAAGTTATATGATTTATGAGTGATATGTTAATGTGTTTTGTTTATGTTATTGTATAAAAATTAATAAAAAGTTATTAACAACAACAACAAAAAAGAACTTGGGAGCCCAGATAGTTTTCTCATCCATCTTCCCAGTTCTTGGAAGAGGAATTGAAAGGGAAAGAACAGGTGAACAACTGGCTACGAAGGTGGTGCCGATGTGAGAGATTCAGATTCTGGGACCACGGGCTAAACTACTTGGAAGATGGGCTGTTGGCAAGGGATAGGTTGCACTTCACAAGGGCTGGGAAGAATGTGTTTGGCCACAGTATGAAGAACTTCATCAGGAGGGCTTTAAACTGAACCCTACAGGGGAGGGAGATGAAGGCTTATGCACCATAACAGAGAGAAGAGCTCTAATAGCGCTCAAAAATAGTCTTCACAATAATGTAGGAAAGAAGCCAGACCATAAAACACATGGTCTTTGATGTCTATATACTAATACCCAGAGAACAAACAGAATGAACTCGAACTCTTAATACATGAAAGCAAATACGACTCGATAGGTATAACTGAAGCATGTTGGGAGGACTCCATGAGTGGAATATCGCAACTGAAGAATATAACTTGTTCAAAAAGAACAGAAGAAATAGAAAGGGAAGCGGAGTTCCACTATATGTTAAAAATACTTATCCTTGCACAGAAATACAGGAGGATGTGCCTGGGAGCCCCATTGAGAGCATCTGGATTAAAATTAATGGAGCAAGGAATAAAAGGAACATAATAGTCGGAGTCTATTACTGACCACCCAATCAAGGAGAAGATGAGGATGAAACTTTTGATAAGCAAATTGCCAGTATTTCAAGGAAGTGCAGTGTTGTAGTAATGGGGGACTTCAATTACCCCAATATCTGTTGGGAGACAAATTCTGCCAAAAGTGGATCATCCAAGAAATTCCTGACATGTTCTCCTACAGAAAGTGGAGGAAAGAACTAGAGGATCAGCTATCCTTGACTTGATGCTGACCAATAGGGATGACTTAGTGGATAAAGTGACAGTAACGAGAATTCTGGGGGAAAGCAACCACATCATACTTGAGTTCTTGATTTTAAAGGAAGCAAATGCTGTGTGGCCATATGTGTACTCTGGATTTTAGGAAAGCCAATTTAATAAACTCATAACTATGCTAAGTAAGGTCCCATGGCAAATGACCCTAATGAAAAAAGGAGTCCAAGATGGGTGGGAGTTTTTAAAAAAAGGAAATTTTAAAGGCACAATTACAAACAATTCCAACTAGGAAAAAAGATAAGACAGCAGAAGAAACCAATGTGGCTCCACAAAAAGCTTAGAGATGATCTGAAAACAAAAATGATACATATAGGAAGTGTAAGGAAGGCCAGGCTACAAAAGAAGAGTACAGACAGGAAGCACAGAAGTGCAGGAATGACATCAGGAAGGCTAAAGCTGAGAAAGAGTTGAGACTAGTGAGGAATTCAAAAAGCAATAAAAAAGTTTTCTTCAGGTACGTGCAAAGTAAAAGACAGAGGAAAGAAATGGTGGTTCAACTACTCAGTGAGGATGGCAAATTGATAAGGAAAGGCTGAAGTGCTCAATTCCTACATTGAACTACAAGCTGAAGGGGCAGGATTGAAGCTTGAGATTGATAAACTAATGGTCAAGGAACACCTAATTTCTTTGAATGAGTTCAAATCTCCAGGGCCCGATGAACTGCATCCTAGAGTAATAAAGGAGCTGCCAGAAGAACTCTAAGAACCACTGTCTATTATCTTCGCAAAATCATGGAAGACAGGTTAAGTGCTGGATGACTGGAGGAGGGCTAATATTGTCCCTTTCTTCAAAAAGGGCAAAAAGGAGGAACCTGGGAACTACAGACCGGTTAGTCTGACATCAATCCCTGGGAAAATTTTGGAGCAGATTCTAAAGAAGTCAATCTGTAACCACCTTGAAAACTATGCAGTGATTACTAGAAGTCAGCATGGATTTGTCAAGAACAAATCCTGCCAGACTAATTTGATCTCATTTTTTGATTGGGTAACCTCCCTTGTGGACTGTGGGAATGCTGTGGACATAATATATCTTGACTTCAGCAAAGCGTTTGACAAAGTACCCCATGACATTCTGATTAGCACTAGCTAAAAGTGGGCTAGGTGGAACAGCTATTAGGTGGATCCACAATTGGCTACAGAATTGAACTCAAAGAGTGCTTATCAATGGGACCTTCTCAAACTGGGGGGAGGTAGTGAGCAAGGTACTGTAGGGCTCAGTCCTGGGCCCAGGGCTCTTCAACTTTTTTGTTAATGATTTGGACGAGGAGGTGCAGGGAATGCTTATCATATTGGGTGGAATAGCTGATACTCTGGAAGACAGAAACAAACTTCAAAGTGATCTTGATAGGCTGGAGCGCTGGGCTGAAAACAACCGATTGAAATTTAATAGAGATAAATGCCAAGTTCTACACCTAAGAAAGAGAAACCAAATGCACAGTTACAAGATGGGGGATACTTGGCTCAGCAATACTACAAGCGAGAAGGATCTTGGAATTGTTGTAGATCACAGGCTGAATATGAGCCAACAGTATGACATGGCTGCAAAAAAGCAAATGTTATTTTGGGCTGCATTAATAGAAGTATAGCTTCCAAGCCACACAAAGTACTGGTTCCCCTCTATTTGGCACTGGGTAGGCCTCATCTTGAGTATTGCATCCAGTTCTTGGCACCACACTTCAAGAAGGATGCAGACAAGCTGGAAGGGATTCAGAGGAGGGCAATGAGGATGATCAGGGGTCTAGAAACAAATCCCTATGAGGAGAGATTGAAAGTACTGGGCATGTTTAGCCTGGAGAAGAGAAGACTGAGGGAGAAACGTGATAGCAGTCTTCAAATACTTGAAAGGTTGTCACACCTTTCAAGTGTGACAACCTTGATTAAGGAGAGCCAGGATCTCTTCTTAATCATCCCAGAATGCAGGACATGGAATAATGGGCTCAAGTTACAGGAAGCCAGATTCTGGCTGGACATCAGGAAAAACTTCCTGACTATTAGAGCAGTACGACAATGGAACCAATTACCTAGGGAGGTTGTGGGCTCTCCCACACTAGAGGCTTTCAAGATGCAGCTGGACAGCCTTCTGTCAGGTATGCTTTAAGGTGGGTTCCTGCATTGAGCAGGGGGTTGGACTCGATGGTATTCCAACTCTACTATTCTATAATAATTTAGAGTGAGGGTGATGCCAATTAGGCATTGAATAGCAGCCACCACTATCACACACAGATAAAGGGCACATAACTCCTATGCCTTGCCACTGCCACCTGAGCAGTGATGGGACAGAAGCAGTAGTTCCATTTAAGTCACAGTTTCTCAAACCTTGTCGTATTGAGTCTCCCTACTTAAAAAAATTTGCAAAGCCTTTCCACGTATAATTAAGACAGGACAGGTAGCCCACCTGGCAGCTTTCACCTGTAAGGAGCAGCAGTCCAGAGAAGAAAACAAGTGGAGCAAGAGTATGTGAGCTGGAACCACTCTTTAAAGGACAAAATACACATTAAATGCATATGAATGTATCTAACAAAGACCAATGCTGCTTTTTAAAAAAAAGAAGACAAGCAACTTCAGGAGGTGCTGATTTTGAGCAGAAAAGCAGCATATGTGCGTAAACATTTCCCTGCCAACTATTTCCATCCCAAATCACACATGCCCCCAATTGCTTTTCACATACACACACACCAAAGTTCAAGATGCACGTTTGTGAGTGTGACAAGCCTCAAGCCCTGATACCCAGAGTTTTAGAAGGTACACTGAAGATTTATTGAACCAAGTTAAATATTCAATATCTGAGTGCATTTCAGGCTGTAAAGTTCGTCTTCAGGGGGAAATTATTTATCAAGTGTAGCGACATAAAAAACATTCATTAGGTGTTATTGCCTTAAATTCAAACAGTCCACTCAGATGCATGAATCAGAGAGAACTCTTGTTTCCTGGATGAGTCAATGCACACTTTGAAAAAAATTTCAGGGTACTGAACAGGTGGTTTTCTTCCAAGGCATAGATTATCTAATGTTGTTGCATTGGATATAATGAAGTCACAGGAGAAAAGATGCAAGTATTATATTGCTAACCTGAGCTAGGAGTAATAGGAATTGGGCTAAATTGCTTCTAATACTTCTCTTCCTTCAGGAATAACAAAATTGGTTCTGGTGGAAATGGTCTGATCCAGCATATCTCTTCTTATGTTCTTGTGTAAAGCAGCAAGTGTAGAGCAACAGGTGTTTTCTGTCCTAGCTAGTTTTCAAGTTTGGAATCCAGGGAAGTCTATGGTTTAGTTACAGCTATGTGGCTGTCACCTATAGCAATAGAACCATGTCCCCTCCTCTTCTTCTCTACCCTGGCAATATTTAGTAGGACAACACATATGACATCATGATTTTTTTAAATAATTATTTTTATTAATTTTTATACAATAACATAAACGAAAAACATAAACATATCACTTATAAATAATATAACTAACATTATAAAACTAACATAATTCACCTGACTAGTGCACCCCACCCCCCTGGGACCAGCTACATTTCTATATACCATATTTATTTATTTTAATCATTCTTCCAAAACTGCATAGATTCATATGACGGTGCACACCCCTTCCCCTTTTTTAATACATATTCCACAAAAATGGGATGGTATATAAATGTGTAAATAATAATAATAATAATAATAATAATAATAATAATAATGTAGCGACAGGTTTTGATGACCTGAGCCTCTCCCAAAACAAATTAAACAGAGAAAAGTCTGTCTGCTGGGGAAGCTTGCTGACGCACTTAACACATTTTGAAAAGGGGCCTTAATGGCTGTGCGATCCCCCTCAAAGCGATCCAAGATCTCTGGAAAATAAAATATCTAAGAATATAATAACAATAAATTATATTGTTTTAAATGTACGTGTGTACGTTGTATGTTTTTGCTGCTTTAATTTTTGTATATTGTTTTTAATTGTTTTAATCGCACGTAAACCACCTAGAGAGCTTCGGCTATGGGGCGGTATACTAATGTAATAAATAAATTAATTAATTAAGACTAAAAATGAACTAAAACAAAGTAAAATAACTAAAAACCTTAGCACTCTAAAGCTTTCTCCTCAGGAGAAAGACAGAAGTTCCCAACAAGACATCCTTTCAGCAAGGCGGTCGAAAAAGAACTGAGG
This sequence comes from Anniella stebbinsi, assembly GCA_029215795.1. NCBI lineage: Eukaryota > Metazoa > Chordata > Lepidosauria > Squamata > Anniellidae > Anniella > Anniella stebbinsi. The sequence continues at coordinate 58,471,006 of JARDYH010000003.1, forward strand.
AGAAAGGCGGGAACATGGAGTCAGTAGACAGTGGGGGAGGGGTTCCCGCCAAAAACGTTTGCCTTAGCTATAGAAGTTTCCGAAACAGGCTCCACGCAGGCGCAGAGCCCATATGTGTGATGCACAGAGACCACGAAGAAGAACCATTTTTCCTCATGGGTAATTTGGTGGGGACTGCAGGCTGGTGTGGGCAGGACCAGAGGTAAAGTAAGTGAGGCCAGCCCCTTTCCTCTCCTTCTTTTTTGCTGTCACCCCTTTTTTCCTCCCCATTTCCTCTCTACCAAGTGGGCTGTTAGGGAAGAGATACATTGCTCTTGCCACAGTTCTGAAATGGGAGAGGGTTTTTGAAATCAGGCCAAGGGCCATATGCAGCCCTAAGGCTGTTGGTTGCCCACTTCCCTTTTACCTCTACCTTTTCTCCCCTCTTCCCTCAACTACAGGAGTGGGCAACCTATTTCAACCCTATTAGTTCCAAACAAGCATGTCAGGACTTGCATGCCAATAGTGTTGCCAAGTGGTACCAATGTGCTTATTCCCCATACACACACACACACACACACACACACACACCAACTAATCCCAATGAGACAATGGGATCTAGGCATTGGAGAAAGATACTTGTTGTCTTCCACCCCCACCCACAGATTTTTCTGTGCACGGAGAAGAGGAGCTGCCCTTTCTTTACATAGAGAAATGGGAGTATGATTTATGTGGTAGAAGAAGAGACAGCCTCTCTTCCTCCATTGTCCAGGCTGCCTGCCGTCCTTTCCCCCTACCCCCTGTGTGCACAGAGATGGAGTAGGGTGGTGCTTCAGGGCAGGGGAAGGGGGAGCCTCCACCAGAGCCTTAGTGGGCTGAATTGGGAGGCCTCACAGTCAGGAGATTTTTTTTCCCAGCAAGCTAAACAATCCTTTCAAGTAAGGAAGATTATATCCTATATTGTACAGTATATCACTGTATGATATAGGAGTAGTGGTGGGAAAAGATGTTGGTAAGATGTGACAGCAGGAGATACCAAAGGAAAGGCTTGCATATCCTATTATACCAATTCTGAGGCTGAAGTCTGGAACTGAAAGCAGGAAACTGGGCTGATCTCATCTGAGTTCTTGTTCAAATTTAGTCCACAAATCCTAATGGATGATTAAGATTTGGTCAGTTGCAGTTGCGATTGAGATTATTCTGTGTTGGGGTTTCTGGGAAAAGATGAATCAATGAAGCTTTTCTTTATCATAAATTAAAGCTTGACTGAGTTCACTATCCAGTTTTAGGATTGCTATATAATTTTATTTTTACAGGAAGATTAAGTGACTCCCACATAAATTAGAAACAGCAATTTTCTTAGATCCAAGTTCAGGTGAGAATTTTGCTTAGGCTGACCATCTGAAAAGGAGGACAGGGCTCCTGTAACTTTAACAGTTGTAGAGAAAAGGGAATTTCAGCCAGTGTCATTTGTATGCAATTAGTTCCTGATGAAATTCCCTCTTCATCACAACTGTTAAAGTTGCAGGGGCCCTGCCTTCTTTTGTATATGGTCACTCTAGTATAGTGCCTGCAACTTTAACTGTTGTGATGAAGAGGGAATTTCACCAGGAACTAATTGCATACAAATGACACTTGCTGAAATTCCCTTTTCTCTACAACTGTTAAAGTTACAGGAGCCCTGTCCTCCTTTTCAGATGGTCAGCCTAATTTTGCTGATGCACAGCAGTGATCAATGTAATTGGGCTGGTGGCAGTAAATGGCTGCTGTTGCTGCTGTGGAGCAACAACTAAGAGAGAATGGCTTTATGGATGGCTGTTGCTGAGAGGAAGGGATGGTGGCAGGGTTGGTGCTGATGAATGGCCAGCAGCATTCTGTGTGGCAAGTGACCTTATGGGTCCATAAAAGACACTTCTGGCCATTCACTGGCTGTTGCTTGCACAATGGCACCTGCACTGCTTCTGGCACTGTTCCCTTCCAGTGGCTACTGGGAAGATCTGTAGCCTTGCCACTGCCCTCCACTGGTCACCAAACTGTATCATTGGCCATGTACTGACCTCTTCTCCACCTTGTTTCTACCGCTGGTGTGTGGCTGCATTCCTATCTTGCATCTTATCCTAAAGCTTTCCTAATGATAAACATTTATTTATTTTGAATTTTTTTACTGGAGAGAAGGTTGCAAAATCATTTCTGGTAAATGTTCTTCTGACTGGGCTTAAATCAACATTCCTTTTTGTTTTTTGTAAAAGTGGTTTTGATTTTGTTAGAAATTCCTTTCTTATCTTAGTGAGTGCTTGTGGAATGGCATGCAAGTAGAAAACATTGAGAATCCTTTCAGACTCTGAAAGTGGTTGCAAAGAATAACATGCGCAGTTCACGTGTTACCTTAAGTTGGGAAACACAGCAAAAGGTTTTCTGATGAGTTGTTTAAATACTGGGACACATACTGGGTTTATGATATAGTTTCCTTTGTTTGCTTGTTGCTGCAAGTATCCTTGCTGAATTTATTAAGGGGTCTTTCTAAATATTGCAATATTTAGATGATATAATGATTGAAATGTATCAATGCCCAATGGGTAAGTGTATCATTTAAAAGCAGCTGCCAAGCTTTCTCCCTGCTGCTCCAATTAACACATTCAGTACACGCTTGCCAGTGAGTGGTCTGTGTATATGGGTTAAACCACTTTGCTGTTTGTCCAGACTGCATTGTATAGCATCAGAAATCATTTCTACATTGTTTATTGTTCTGCAAGCCAAAGAAAGAAAGAAAAAGACAAGGAATCACATGGGATTTGAAGGTGTGCAACTGTAAATAACATGGTAGTAAGTACTAGATTGCAGAAAACCTCTTGTGCTTGTAGATGTGGTTCAGTCCATTGAGTAATGTTTATCTCCGCCCCTCTGGCCCCTCTTCAAATGATGGAGATACAGAATAGTGAAATTCTAGTGCTGGGATTCCTCTTGCTGTCAGACGGATCTTTTGAACTTTGTTCTGTTTATTAAAGTGTGCTTGACATGAAGAGCATACATTTTTAGCTTATGGCTTCTTCTTTTGGAATATTTGATTTTAGACTGAAATAGTCTCTCTTCAGTTCCTGTAATTCATGGTCTGGTAAAGGTAAAGGCAGTGTCCTTTATTGTCAGAGCTGAGACAGATTTTTGAATGGTACCAAGCTGGCTGGTCAAAGAAAGAGCCACTTCTTCTTCTGTATTTGCTACTCATTCATGCTCAGACTGCTTTCTGTGAAGTGCTGCTCTTGGGCAGCAGCAACAAAAGGTGCACGGACCTGATATTGTCGGCTGGTGAATGAGATGGAGCGTTTCTTGGGCTTTGTCAAGCAGATAAGGAGATCAAGGAGAAGAAAAGGCAAAAAGTACCGACCAGAGGAGGATTATCATGAGGGTTATGAGGATGTCTATTATTATGCCTCAGAGCACTTTCCAAGTAAGCATTGTATGAATGTGTTTTCTCTTGCTGTGACAAAATGTTCATGATTGCCTGTAAGCATAAAAGGCTAATGCTGACTAGAACACTATCATGTCTCATGCAGGTATTAAAGCATTTCAGAAACACTCCCTCTTTATCTGTCTAGATGTGCTGAGAGATTTTTTTTAAAGCTATTTTGATGTTTTAGCATTAAAGAAAGGCAGAGTCCAACAGCATGGTTAATATTTCAGGTGCAGTTAATTGATTTCTATTGTTGCAAACCTTTTATTAAAGCACTTTATGCTGTAAACTGATATTGCAGACCTTTAGTAATAGTGCACGTGTGAGCCTGTGCATATAGTTCTCTCTCTCTCTCTGTCTCTGCATATATATATATATATATATATATATATATAAATACAATTTTAAAGCACAGTGCAAAAGGTAATTGCCAGTGCATAAGTGGAAGTTGATGTTAAAAATAAAGGTTATTGAATGCAAGGCAGCCCTTGGTAGACATGTTTTCCCTTCATTCTTTCTAGTGGAAAGTGGCTCAAGTTTATTTTCTCTGGTGTTGGCTAATTATTCTGCTATCAAGTGTCTGCAGCTACAGTTTATAAAAAGACAACAAAAGCAGGTTTATGACTCGTGAAGCATCAGTATTTGAAAATACAGTGTACTCATAACATTCTCTGTGTTTCTGAGTTTTCTAAGCTCATGTATGTTTTGTACCTATCCCAATGGATTGAAAATGGCCAGAAATGCCTGAGGGAACAATGGGTAGGGGAGCTACACATAGGCATGGCTGGGTTTATCATGCCATGCTTTTAAGCTGAATGTGTTGACAGCATAAGCAGCCATGTACAAACAGATGTGTATTAAGGAACCATTAATTTAAGTGAGATTCAGATCTTTGCATTGAATTGTCTCCATTCTATTTTTTCCTGAGCAAAAACAGTTTATTTAAATAATAATAATAATAATAATAATAATAAATAATCTTTTAAAAGACACTAAATACAGCAGTGTATTTTTAAGTAGCATGTCTATAGTGTGAGTACTGTGGCACTTCTCTTTTTCCAGAAAGAAAGTTAAGTTGCAATTTTGAAAAAGTGCAGTACTGGGATATTCTGACATTGTTGCACCTGTCAAAATGAATAAGGTTTCTGATCAGTTCAATTAAACTGCTGACATTTTCCTTTTTAAAGCCATTTTTTTGGTTTTGTAGAATATTGTGCACTTTTTAATTAATTTTCTGAAGCGGAACATACCAGTGAAATCCTTAGTCACAGGGTTTAATTTGTACAATCTGATAGTGAATTCATCCAAATTTTGTTTGTCTGTTGCATGATCTTTGCTGAGGCCACTCCTACATTTTAAGCAAGGATTTCTTGGTAGCATTAGACACTAAGTACTTATCATAAACTAATCTGTATAGTACTGTAGAATCTGAAAATGATTAAAATGGCAACTTCTGCAACTTTTGCTCTTGCTCCACTTTCCACAGTATGGAGTTAATCAAGTATGTTTTCTGTACTTGAATCTTGACGAATACACTTGAATAGAAATCAAAAGAAAGCAAAGGGAACATTGAATCAGACATAATTCTATGAAGAATGTCATTGAGTAAGAGTGTGAGTAGCATTGCCTTGTAAGAATTACTCTTTGCCCATTTAGAATGAAATGACAGAATCATCCTCATATGCTTTCGCAGCCTCTCAAGTTTAAGTACATAGTAATTTTAAGCTGGTGGATATATTCTCCAGCAGACACTATTTGTCCTCTCCAAAATAACAAAACTGGAAATGCTATCTATTATCCATCACATAGCTGCCTCCAAGGGAGCTTTGCTATGTTTCTAAAAAGTAGTAAAGATTTTCAAAGCAACCTAATAGCGGGACAGATACATGCCCTTTGTTACGTGTTGCAAAATGGGTGCCTCTCTGACCTTTGTGTTCTTGCACATCTATCTATTAAACCTTTGATTTTTTTCTTATTTTTCTATTGAAGTTCAGCATAAAGGTATTTGCAGGCACATCACTCCTGTTACCAGCAATAGGAAAGTACATCATGTGTATGAGTGTGAAATGTGAAAGCTTCATTAAAAATAAATTTAGGGAGAAACAACCACATAAAAACAGAAACTATTTAGATTAAATAATAGAATATATGCCCAATGATCTCAGATAAAAAAGGGTCTATACATTTTAATACTTGTGGCCAGGACTGTATATGTTGCATCATGTAAAGGTTAGAATTTGGTATTTGAACCTTAATCTAGCATCCTAAGAATCTCAGTTTCAATATTAAAAAGCCTTTATGTAAAAGATAAAAGTTTCTAAGCTAAACATGAAAAAACATTTTAATGCGCTCATAAATATGAGGACGCATGGAGAAAGCATCTTCTGTTGCTGCTCTCACACCTGTCAGAAGTGGAAGAAATAGAAAGATGTTTCCTCAGATCCTTGGAATCTGTACTATATCAAGTTTCTATAGCTGAGAAGAAGGGAAGGAATTCCTCTCATTCCATTTAGAACTCTAGAAGATTCCAACCACAAGTGCAGTCCAAAAAGTGGGACTGCACAGTGGACCAGATAAACAACCCTACACGTATTGGTAAGCAACCCTGTTTTTCTGAATCCACAACCACAGATACATCTGCAGCTTCTTCATCATTGGGGTAGCATAATTTTCAGTAGCAGTAATAATAGTAAGAATTTCTGAATAGTTACTGCTGTATTTACAGTTGTGACAGATTTCCATGTTAATACACTCATGAGGTGTATCTGAGGAGCTTTTTAATGTCTGAAATGACTCCTAATAGTTTTAAAATATAAAATGTGCAAAGGCACCCGTGGCCTAAGTTGCATACTAATATTGATTCCTATAGTTTGTGCACATGCCATTTTGTGGCACTTCCCAAGCCCTGGCACACTTGTTTTCTGCAAGAATTAACAGTGACATTCACATTCAAGAAATAGCTGCCCCAAGCTATCCCTCAATCCAGCTGTTGAAGCTCCACTACAGCTGTATATAAAAAAAAACTGTTGTGAGGTAATAGTGAGATAGTGTGGATCTGTTTCGTAATTTTAATAAAAATGAATATTTGGGTTAGCAGTTGATTGAATGTGACTGAAACTGCAACCTTTTGCACAGTTATCTGGGAGTAATCCCATTGTAGATTGCACTGTGAGTGAATTCATTTAAGAGGGGGAATAGTTTGGATGAACTGATAGCGTAATTCATTGTTTTATCTGTCCATCACGTTTGAATCCCTCCCTCCAAGGTTAAGATGGGGTAACCCTTCCTCCAATGTTACCCCATCTTAACCTTGCAACAATCATTTGGGTAGGTTAAGCTGCAAGAAAGTAAGTGGTCCAAGGTCAGCCAAGATGTTTCATAGCTAAGCAAAGATATTAATTAAGGTTTTGTAGTTGATAAGCACTCAAATGTTGTTTATATTGACAGTGTCATGGGGGGAAATTGGTTGAACCTGACATTTATTGATTGAAAAGCTGTAATCATGGAATATGTCTCTGTCACCTTGGGTTCAATAGGGCTTGCTCCCAGGTAAATGGATGTAGGTTTGCAGCCTTATTCTAATTCCCTGCCCTAATGTAATGCAGAATCTTGTGCGCATAGGAATACATACTGTTTATAGATAGCTTTGAAATTGGGCATTAATCAAATAGATAATTTAATTCTATGTTGGGGGACACCCACTGCAAAGCAGAAGGACTATCTCTGCACAATTTAGCACACTTATAAGGAAGACTAGGGTGGTTCCTGTAGGCATGTTTGGTTGCCTCTGGCTTGGCTTAGTATTAGTAATGGAGCCATCTTAATTTAACTAAAAAAGCATGTTTTTGTACTTGCCTGTTGAATTGCAGCAGTTTGGCATTAACAAGGTCTGGTGGAGGAGGAGTCAGAAGCCCAACTTTAAAGGGCGACCTTTAACAGCTCATTTTTAGGAATGCTCAACCTACTTAAAGAGGGCACCAGCACCTTACCATACAGCCTTGAAGTGCCCACCAATTTGAAATTGGAAATGGAAAGGGTATTAGCTACATGGCAGGGGGATTGAATATAAACCATGATAGCCAAAGGCACTACTCCTGAAACCTTTTCCTCAATGGGAGAAATACACTTCACTTTCATATTAATTGTTAGAGAAATGGGTCAACATGGTTTGGACATTATATGAAAACAAATGTGAGTAAAGCAGCGTAAGGAGATGGGGACTGGGAAGCATGAAGATTCACTGGAATCCTAGCCTTTGTGTTTTATAATAGAAGGCTGCCCACACTGTTCCAGGTTCTTCTCCTAGAATGTCATTTTTACTTTTTACGAAAAGTTACCGGGATTAAAGTTGTAAGGCCAGAATTGTCTGCGTGTGGAATATGGCCCAGAAAGAGAGGTAAGGCAAGTCCTGGTCTGGGCATAGATTGCTCCTGGCCTTATCAGCCTCCTTTAACTGCAGTGGCAGCTCTTACCCTCAAAGGTTGAGTTGCCAAATGTACAGAGAAAAATGTCCTGGCTTCCTCCTGTGCCTTTAACCAAAGCTTGCTATGAAGGAAGTAACAGGTGAAGATTTTCACAGAGTGGAGATGAACACTATCACTCGACAAGTGCTGCAGTTCAAGCAGCAATTAGAAATGCAGCTACAGATTGCAGTTGGAAAAGTTTGCAGTCCTATTTTGAGTGCAACTTTGCTGCCATAACTGGAAGAAAAAAGGTATAGTTAATCTCAATACTGCTACCCACCATGTACTCCCAGACTGAAAGTAATGTCTGCTGTAAGAAAAACAGCTGAGACAATGCAGCCACCATTTTAATTTCCTACAATGCCTGTGACATATCCCTGCTACAGGGTATGGCAGGGATTGTAAATTGCAGCTGGACCCAGCCGTTCAGAGTGATGGCTGCCTACCTGCTGCTGTTAGTAAGGCCCCCAGCACCAGATGGCATTTTCCCAGGGCTTACGCAAATCTGGAGCCAGTCCTGGGGAGTAACCTCACTGAACTCAGTGTTTACACTTATGTAAACATGTACATGATCAGGCTGCACTAAGTTCAAAATTTGAAAGCACAGTAGAGAATCCTTTAAGTATTGGACACTATAGTTGAGAAGACAACATAGACCATAAGAGGAGCAAGGCACTAGGGCTGTGCATGGACCCCCTGATCTGATCTGGATCCCGATCTGGGAGGTCCGGATTGGGCCTGATCCGATCCGCCTCAGTTCCAGATCCGGATCCGCTCTGGGTCCATGCAGAGCCCTCCCTCCCGCTCTCCCTGCTCCCTCCCTCCCCCTAATCTCCCTGCTTACCTGCTGCCTCCTCTGCCATCATCCTGCTGTCGTCTTCTGTCCTCGCTGTGGGCTGCTGCATTTCCTGGTCACGGCAGGTGATGTTGTCACCCTGCGCAAGCGGGAAAGCGGCTGGCCAACATCGAGGAGGCAGGACGATGCAGGATGATGCGGAGGAGGCTACAGGTAAGCAGGGTGATTGGGGGAGAGCGGGAGGGAGGGCTCTGCATGGACCCAGAGCGGATCCGGATCGCGGATCTGATCCAGCCCAATCTGGGCCCGATCCGCTCCAGATTTAGGATCCTGATCCAGTCACAGCCCTACAAGGCACATGCTAACAACTATGCTGGATTTTCTAAAATGTGTTCAACGATCAAAGGCATGGAATCTATGCTGTATTTCTTACCACATAGCATATATTATAATGGATCCCTGGACAGACTACTGAAGTGTTTTGTAGAAGCTGCAGTAGTGATAGGAGAATGTTAGAAATCCAAGTGTTTCATAAAGCTTACAGAACAATGTCTATTATTAGCCAAAGTCTGAATAAATATCTACTCATGCCACTATTTATGATGAATCAAGGATTTAAGACTAGAAATGTGTCATCTCTTATACATTTTCCAGCACTGAAGCTTCTTTTTGAAGAATAATGAGGTTAGAAATAGCTGAGTTTGGCAAATGAAAGGTTTGAGACATATTTCTGGTACTCAATTATTATACTTTTTGAATCAGTCCTAAAATAAGATTATTCCACCATAATTTAGGCAGGTTTCCAATAGTCCACAGTGACAAAGCTGTTGTAATATTGTAACCCGCTTCTAGTTTTCAAGAGACGAAATTTAAAACAAGTACCATCTTCCTTTTTATTTCACACTCTGGGCTTTCCCCTATCAATATAAGATCACTGATGCAAATGTCCACCCCAAACTACAAAGCATTTGGGGGTCTCTCAAGCAGAGATGACTGTGCATATGCAAAGGATTCAAGATGGAAACATACCAAAGGCTTTATGGTGAGAGAGCCAATATAAAGAGACATGTAGACTACTCCAGTAGAAGCATGATATTTGTTTTTGTAAATGGATGGTACTTGGGCATCAATGAGTAGGAGACTTTGGTGAGCAATAGGAAAATCTGGGCCGAATTCTCACTGAAAAATAATGACTGTGCCTGGGTTATACCAGTTCAGAATGCAGAGAAGAGCTCACATGACTGAATGCTCCACCATGCAAAACAATTCCCTCTGCATAGAGAAATAGAAGTCAGGGAAAATGTGTAGAGGGGAAAAAGGTTGGACCAAATGTCATTAAGTGCAAAGCATCCAGTCTGTGACAATTCAATTCAATTAAACTTTGAATGTATGCAAAATGAGTAACAGCAGTAATTGCTGATACCACAACAGCGGAATTTGTGATAATACAATTATTTTAGTATTGCTAAGTTAATTAGTAACAGTAGTAGGACAGGAAACCATTCATCCCCAAATGGTTAAAATAAAGTATTTAAGTTTAGCAGTTTCTTGCTGAAGTCACTTTGTAGATGGATTGCAGCTTTTTAGTTCACCACTGGCTTCTATATTTTTCCATTTCTAATGTCAGGTTTGTGTCCATTAAACCTTTTGTAAAGAGACTAACCTGTTTATTCTACGTAAAAATCATTAGGGCATTGCTGACAGATGATAGCATATATCACATTGGAATATAAACAGGTAAATGAACCCTTAATATCGTAGCTGGGTTTTTTAGGTCTTGTAATAGTGTTGCTTGAGTAGATATCAGGACAGTTAGCATCTGGGTTTATTCCAGGGTCTGGTCCCTGTGTTTGTGCTTCTCTTGTATATCTTACCGCTCGTATGTTGTTTCAGATTAAATAATTTTCTATAAGCCACAGCCCTGTAACCCAAGATGGTCTTTGATAACTGATGATACATTGGAGAGGTTTTAGCTGGGGGCTGTAGGTGACAACAAGTTGTATTTTGTCACTTTCCTTTCTGAAGTACATTATTTCTGATTCCCAATCTTGCCTTATTGATCTGTTATTTCAATTCATTGTGGCTGTTCGCATAATTCATTGTGGCCTTTTGCACAAAACAGTAGCCCACCATGGGTTATTTAACCCATGGTAAGGCTGTGGTGTGTGTGGGGCACATGTAGTTGCCATTTTGAATATGCAACCCCCTCTCAAGGGTTGTTGTGTTGTGTGAACCTTGCAAGCATGGGTTATGCAACCCTCACATAACCCATGGTCTATTTGACCTCACATAACCCATGCTCGCTGGGTTTATGTGACAAAACAACTCATGAGCAGGGCTGCATATTCAACCTGTCACCTGTCACAATGTTGTGTTATCTGAACCTAGTCACCAGATGAGTTTTGTAGTCTAAGAAATGCTTGATGTAAATTCTTAAGGTGCTAGTCCCTGTCTAGGGAACCAGAAAAAATGCAGTTTTATTGTAGGGTTTGCAATAGAAAATAGCTATAGACAATGGATCCAATGGTGGGTTTCTAGGTGGAAGATGTAGTGTCAGTGGATTTCTGGTATGAGGTGATGTTACATGTCCATTCTGATGGACTTTCTCAAGGTTCTCTTGTCTGTGGTCCAGATGATGAAAACACAAAGAACAAAAGGCAAAACTGACTCAATCAAAAATAGAGTAAAGGAGAAAAAAAATAAAAATAAATGTCCTCTATTACATAACAAATAATAATAAATAATAAAACCTCTAGTAGTCTTGGGTCTGTAAAATACGTTACAACAATCTAAATTTATTTCTACACAAATATTTTCACCAGTGATCATCATAATGCCTCAGGACTAAATATAATAAATCAATAGGCTTTGGCTCTTATCTACAAAACTTTAAAAGAAAGATGACAAAACATTTGCATACACCTGTTGTAAGCAGTCATCCTAAAGAAGACAATTATTCTGCAATGTGGAAAAGACCTTCCGAAACCAACTATTTTAATTGACATAATCCATAATTAGTTACAGTCCTGTATTTTGGCTGAGAGGAGGGTTCATGAAAAATTCTTCTGTCTGTAATGTATCATTGAGAAGATGGTAGCTGGTGCACTTGTTAGCATTCTGGTTAAAATATTCCTCTAAGTCACCACAGTTGTCTTGCATGTGTGGATTTAGTGTAACAGAAGGAGAGACCAAAGAGTGATTTAATTGAAGTCATTCACAATTTTTTAATAGGATAACGATATGAACTTAGTTTATCTTTTCCTATGTTAAACAGTCTACGCTGGTCTAGTTATTCAAGCCTTGTTTGCACATGCAGCAGAGGAGGATGGTAGGTAAAGTACAGATTTTACAACACAGCAGAATCTAGGCCGTATTGCATCATACACCAGATGACAGTTCTCTTAGCTTCCATTCAGGTCATGCGTAAAATTTTCTTGCAGCAGCCAGGCCTCATCAGTTCCCAAGGTCTTAAAAAGAGGAGGACAACCAACCTATTGTCTTTATGAATGTGAAGACAGTATGCAAATTAATATCTTCACTCAGAGTAGAGGAGGAGCAAAATGTGCTTCTGGATTGTATCATTGAAGACTACAGGTTGGAGCTAACATGACTGACTGCTGCTCCGTAAAATAGACATTCTCCACATAGAAAACTACATGTTGGAAAGAGGAGTTCACAACACACTTTTCCCATGAAGACTAGTGAATCACATGATCCTGTACCTGCAAACTGAAGTGGTAATGCTGTTTGGAAGAGCTAGGCCCCTATGTTGTGACTCATTAAGAATATGCTGAACTACAATTGCATGACCCATTTGCAAAATCGTTTATGAGATATTGAGGCTGAGTCCTGCTCAGCTGTCTCCAGGAATTGAATGTTTCACTTGATCATTCTAAAATCATTTATAGCATGGCTCAGGCTAGAAGACCCTCAAGACTATGGGGAGCTTTATGCTATTAGCTAATGTGACAGTGAACATATTCCTGATACTAAGAGAGAAAAGAAATAGGAGAAAATAGGTGGAGAAAATAGGAGAAGAAATGTTCAAGCAAAAAAAGACTGACCTAGTAAAAATGAACCAAGCATGAACAGAGCTGATCAGCAAACATAAGAAGACTAAGTGGAAGGGAGAAGAGTTATTGAAGGTGTTAAAATGCTCTTTAAACTGCAACTCGGTAAGACTATTCTTATTGTGAGACAGTGTGTGTTGCAGGGAGGTCACTATTCTCACTCACTCAGTGTTCACACTACTTTTTCATAACTCAGGATTGTACTTTGCAAATGAAAGGAAGTATCTGATGCTTTCAAAAGATGCTAGGTACTATAATGTATTGCTCTCTTTCATATGTGAAAGAGAGCAATACATCAACGTGTGATTAATTCATTGATACTCTAAAATAACCCTCCCCAACCTGGTGCCCACCCCCCAGATGTGTTGGGTTAGAATTCCTATAATTCTCAGCTAGCATGGCCATCCATGGAGTTGTAGTCCAACATATCTTGAGGGCACCAGATTGGGAGAGGCTGCTCTGAAACATTACCTCATCTCTTGGTCTGTTTTCCACTGCACCAGTCAAGTTCATCAGGACTTAATTATTTGAGTAAATTTGGGCTCTGATGATTGGTCTTAGCATTTTGAAGCCAGAAGGAACATTTAAAAGAAGGAGAAAAAGAAGAAACACTGTCTATACTCTAGAACAGATCCTGGATTTTTGGGGGTTCACAACCAACCTTCTTATTCCTGAAGCAGTTCCAACCACCTGCTCATGCTGGTATCCCTCCTTTCCCTCTGCTTCTTTTTGAACTTTGGATCATAATCTCCGAAGAGTTCTTGCAGTTCATTTCCCTATGCATGCATTCTGCTGCAGACCCACTTCATGCCTTGACTGCCTCTTTTAGCACTGCTAGGATCTCTTGACTATTGTGCATCTCCCTCTCTTTTTTGCCCCCTTATTGCATTAGGCTCTTCATCATTCCTTCACCCACTACAGTTCCTGAACTACAAAGGCATATACATCAAGATACTGCTGAAAAGGAAAGTCTATTTCACCTACTTCTGTTGCAGCAGAAGTGCAGCTAACAATAAGGTGCTGCCTTAGGCAGCCCTTTACAGCCACTTAGCAGTTACATTGTCCCTGATAGTGACCTTCCTTTGGAGAGGTGTCTGTATGTATCAAGGGAAAAGTACATGTGTGATACATAAAGTTACAGGGCTGAAAGCTCTATGCACTAATGTCCTTGGATTTCATAGGTTAACTAGATAGAAATCTCATTTTGAACACTGACAGGTTTGCTGAAGTCCTCCATACTCAAAATGATATAACTATGGTCCTAATGACATCTAAATGAAGAAAGGTGAAATACTTGGACCGTGCTCTCTCAATTTCTATAAATTCGTATTAGATTTGCAGAGTCTTTCCAACAGAGCACATGAAGAATCAATCCATGCATTACTTTAGAGGTAGGATTTCATTCTTATGACCAATCTTTTTTTAATTGCTGGTTTCCTTCTAAGGCTAGTCATAGCATAAAAGGTTTTCTTAAGTAGTACTTACTCATAATGGAAGTCTTATATATCGGTTCTTGAAAGCTGTACTTCTCCATGCTTGTCTTTTCCTTTTAGAGACACTTTATTAAAGTAAAAAAGAAAGGAATATTTATTTCAAAATTAGCTCAATGCAAATTAAGATATATTTTAGAATGGTTTACGATAATATTTTTAGAAAAGACTACAGATATGAGAGCTTTACATGCTCTGTTGGGTATGCATACCTCTCCACACATGGGAAGGTGGGGATTTGGTAGGTCACTGGCTTGTGTTCTGAATTGTTCAGGTAAAAAAGAATCTGTAAAACCTGAACATTTGATATTGCAATACCATATATAATTAGAGTAGCTCAGCTTAACTCCCACTGATGTTAATTACTATTTCATCCCTAACATCAGTGGGAGCAGGTAAGCCAGTGCTATAAATTCCCAAAGGAAATTTTCATTGCAAGCTGCAATTGTATTATCTTGCACAGTTGTTTATGGCTTTTAAAGGAAACATATACCAAAGCAGTCCCAGTATGGAGTAATGGCTAGAGCTTTCCCCATCTTGATACTCTCCAGATGTATTAGACAACAACTCCCATCACCCCCAACTTCCATTGCCAGTGGCTGTTGGTAGTTGATAAGAGCTGGGCTAGGATATTGGGCATGGATGTGGGAAACAGAAGTTCAAGAAATTAAGTTAAGCTCATATGGTGGTCTTGAATGAGTTGCTGTCCTTGAGCAGCAGCGAGGACTGGCCTTCCCCCATCGCCGCCCAGGTTCTCGCCTCCAGCGCTGCTTGCTGTGGCCTCCCCGGCCTGGAAATGCACTGTTACTACAAAGTAGAAACAAATCTGCCCACCTGAGCATCTCTCCTCAGGGGCTCTTTTCCTTCGACGTCGCCATTGCTGTAGTTGGTGCAGCCACCGCCCTCCTTTTTTTGTGGTGTATTGGTGAGGAAAAGGAGCAGCTGCCACGCGCAGCATGGGGTGGGCAACGAGGCGACGAGGTGGCGGCAGCCTCCCCTCAGTTGATTCCTTTCTCCTCAGCCCCTCTGTTTCTTCCTCCTCCTCCTCCTCCTCTGCCTTCGTAACGTTGCCTGCCCCCCACCCCACCCCTGGACAGACTGAGGGACCGATGACGACGAAAGCAGCGCCTCGCCCGGGGTCTGAGGAGGGTCGCCCGTGACAGGGCAGCGAAGGGGGGAGGGAGGTGGATCTTGGCCCGGGGCGATGGCTGCGGTGGCAGTGGATGAGCTGGGGAGGCTGCTGCAAGCAGCGCTGGCGGCGAGGACAAGGGCAGCAATGGAGGTGAGTGGGGAAGGCCTTGCTGCCGCGGTGGCAGCTCCTCGCTGGCAGCAGCCTCCCCGGCGCTGCCGCTGGTGGACCAGGGAGGCGCTGGTGGCGAGGACCGGGGCAGCGCTGGTGGTGAGTGGGGAAGGGAGGAAGGGGACTCATGCCCGGGCCGGGCTGGCCCAGCAGGTCCCTGGGTGGCAAGTCGAGTGGGGGGCATGCACAGCCCTACCATATTTCTTCAAATCTAAGATGCACGTATCCCCAATATTAACGTGTCTGAAAATGGGGTGCATCTTAGAATCGATGCAACGCTTTTTTCCTGACGGTGGCCCTAAAATTAAGGTGCATCTTAGAATCGATGGCGTCTTAAATTTGGTGAAATACGGTATTTCAAATCTTGGACATTGAGAGGTTGCTTGGAGTTGTTCCAAAAATTTTGGTACAAGGACAGGACTTAGACGTAGAATCCTCTGGGTTAGGAGCAGAGCACAGAACTGATCCAACGGTGATACTTAAAGTGCAAAAAAACAGCCATTTTGATGTGTCTAGTGGTAGAACTTGGCACAAAAACAGAATATTCATGTAAAATGTATTTTAAAAAAAGAAGTACTTTCCCCCTTGCTTTTCTAGCATATGGCCCCAAAGCAATGAATGAATTAATGAATTTATGAATTTATGAATTATTAATATGTATCTGTCTATCTAGGACATATTTTTCCTGGTCAGTTGGCTCCATTTGCATTGTCCAGATCCCTTCAAGCCTAATCACTACAAATGCAGCCTGTATATTGTATATTGTATATTGCAGCTTGCTGTTTTAGAAACAACTATGTATATGCTAGATGTTAGGCCAAAGGTCAGGAAGAAAAGCTTCCAGTATCCATTTTAAAACAAGAGAGACTGGATAAGTACAACAACATGGGGAGGGACTCTACAGTGCACAGAAAATATTGTTTTCTGTCCCCTTTCCTGCATCCCGCTGTAATCATCACAGCAGGCCTTTGTCCTGACTGCTGCTTCCCAACCCCCAAAATGTATCATTATCTCTTGGAAACATTGACTTTATGTGATTGCACTTCAGCTCAGTCAAAGCCAGTAAATATACCATTATATACTATATACAGCTTAGATATCTTTTAAAATATGGACAGTGGTATATAATCTATTAAATTAAATAAATATCTGTGTTGTTTAGTCCAAACCTTATTCTGAATGTGTGACCTGAATATTTTAAAGGTTCTTTTCTGATTTGTCTACAACAAAGACTAATGGTTCCGTTTCAATTCTGGTAGAGGAGTAGGGTGGAATGGTGATGGTTCAATTCAGAGATTGGTAGTACTGCTACTCTTTTACTCACTACCATCCCATTGTCACTGAAAACTGTTAACTTTTTTAAAAAAATGTTTGAGCCATAATTTGCTTAGAGAAAGCTTTTTGTTCTCTTTCTACAGAACTCCAAAAGCATACATGTTTACCTAATAACATGCTGAGTTTAGGTAAACAAATTCATGTGAATTGTGCAAATTTGCATCTGACATTTGCTGTTATGTTAGAAATAACTATAGAATCATCTGCGGTTTTGTTTCACAGTAATGACACATCAAGTGCACACTTGCTGCAACAAAAGAGAGATTATAATCAGGTTGTTTCACTTTATTAAAAAGGTTATTCCAGCAATTTCCCGACAAAGATCTTGTCCTTATTAAAGACTACTGCTGTAAACTTAACATGTTTGTCAAAATGATGCTCTTTATGAGTGAACAACCTTTGGCCCTGCAGATGTTTTTGGACTCCAGTTCCCAACATCCCTTTCAATTGGCCAAGTTCCTTTTGGGAATTGTATGATCGTTGATTGCTAATACAATAAACTATCTTTCTTCCTTCTTTACCATTGGCCATGTTGATTTCAGTTAGAGTCCAATAACATCTAGGTTGCCTACCTCTGCTGTATGTGGTTACTTGGCTTGGGATGTTCTAGGCAGGATTTTTTCTGGCTGCCAGGTGTTTTGTTCACTTCCACCCATCAAACACTGGAATGGTCTTGGTTAGTATGCCTGCCTCCTAAGTCAAAGTGACAGTGTGGTGTAGGTAGAGTGTATATTTAGCTCCTTTGCAACGTACTCCCTCCCACCAAATCTGGTCAGTCTGTTTATTTTCTTTGAAGACTTGATCACCCTCTTCCATGCAAGGATGCATTGCCCAGTACAGCCTCCATAGGTATCATTTAGTAGTTGAATATTTGTAGAATCACACCCACATAATCTCTAGAATAGTTTCAAGGCTCCTAGTTCTCCTGTGAACTGTGTGATGCTGGGGGAAAGGGCTTTCCATAGTTCCAGAAGTGTATGGTGAGTTATATGCTTCTGTTTTCATGTATTATGGAAATTTTGTCATATCTTCAGGTTTGCTGACGCATGTTAATTACATTTAGTAAAATGAATGGTTTGTGCTTATGTGAGTGGCCTAGGCAACATCTAGCACACTCAGAAATCTATGGTTGCAGATAAATGGGAGTTCCATTGCCACAGGAGAAGCACAGCATGAATTAAAAGAATCAGGAGATTTGAAACAATGGGTTCACACACACACACACACACACACACACATATATATATATATATATATATTCTTAATTAAAGTGCCTTTAATGCATGTTCATAATGTTCTAATGTAAGATGTCCTAAGAAGATTCTGTGTGTGTACTTTTCTTACCATTTCAATTGTATTAGGGAACTACTGTATAGAGTAAAAGCTCAGTATTGACCTGGATATAAAGTCTTGACTACTTCCTGTTATGTAAACAGCCCAAACTATATCATTCCTCTCCACGATGTGCAGGAGCAAAAATAAGTCACAGCAAGCCTTGGGTTTGTGCACTCCCCCTCCCGTCTCTTCCTAGTATGCAGCTTAGTTCAGAAGTATTTGCTTTCATTTTTGGTTAACTGTGGTTTGTTGGGTTATCTGGAGTGACAAACTGTAGTTAGCACTAGAGAGCTTTGGCTATTGGGCAGTATATAAATGTAATAAATAAATAAATAAATAAATAAGGTTGTGTACCACCTTGGGGCCAAACTCTGAATCTAAACCAAAGCAAGCTTGAATTCGGATTGGCATCTCAGACTGCTTTGGACCGATCTGAGTGTTGATAAGCTGCTACCCCCACCTACCCATGGGACTTACCTGAGCCATCCTGCAGCTGTGCGTCCTCGTTGAGAGTCGCCACTTTAAAAGAAGATGGGGGCTCTGTAGTTTCCTACATCTAAGATCAGAAACTATGGAAATGGCCCTTTATGGCTGCCATAGTTTGCGTCCTTAGATGTCGTAAACTATCTAAAGTCATGTGGGGAGCCTGGACATCCACCCTGAGGTTCATCCCTAGCTGCAGCACTGTTTAAAGAGCAAGCTGAAATATATTGGGAAAGAAATACATTTTTCTACCTAAGCTCCAGATAACAGACTCGCATCCTAATTCAAGCATGTGTGACTAGAGCTGAACTGAATGTTTGAAAGAAATGAGGTATGCTGAGCATTCAGATTGGTGAACTGATAACCCTTTTCCCCCTACTGACCAATGTATTTACATCTGCCTCATATAACATCCCCCAGATTTCAACAACCTAGGGAATTTAGAATGACAGAATTCCTTTGAATGTTCTGTTTTCTATAAGGATTCAGTGTATGTATTATCTTTAATCCATCAATAATATAATCTAATTAGGATTTTTTTACTTAAATAATACCAAATCAATTTTAATATTAGGTTATAAGAATTAAATCTCAGCTGATTCACCTTAGAAGTATCTTAAGTGTCTACTGAATTATGGTCACTGATATGAAAGCAACATCTATTTCTTATCAAAAGCAGGTTAATACCTACCATTTCATTAATCCAACACGTTGCATTTATTGTTGCATTCTGCATAGGTTGTAATTGCAATTTTCAGAAGGGAGCTTGTAGAAGCGAACTTCCCCACTTCCTCCTGCCTCCAGACCCATTTAAAAAATGTTACACAGATGATTGTGAATGTGGTTCAGGGTGAGTCCCCCTGTCCAGTGCAGCATTAGAGGTCAGCCATAATAGTATTCATTACATCCTGACTAAGAGTAGACATTTTCGGGGTAAATAACAACTTTATAAAGTGGGTTCAAAACTTTGTAGATAAGTAGCTAACTACATCCAAACTGAAATTCTGTCTTGAAAACAATCTCTCATTCTCATGTTTGCTAGCCTTTCCAGTATATCCTAAGTGCTGGTGGGTGACTACTCTTGTGCTTTCTTTTCACAAACTATATTTGACTAGAAGGAAGTGGAGATTTAGAAGGGCTCTTCCTTCTCCTTTCCAGCTTTCCAAGTGGGTAAAGCAGGCCTATAGAGAATTTAAATGTAGACAACACCATAGTTGTAAGCAGTTACTACAAAAGATGTTAATTTAGTTGTATCACCTCTCTTAACATTTCAGACTGGTGAAATTTGATTTTCAACTGGAAGTCTGGATTTTTTAAATTTGTTTTGTATTTGTTGATCTGCCCTCTGGTATGTTAGGCTGTGGGGTGGATTTTAACAATCACTTTACATTATAAGGGAGTCATTGATTGATTGATTGATTGATTGATTGCATTTTAAAGATTTTTATCATATGAATAGTTGTGCTATTATTAACCAAAGTTATGGTGTGGTAACCTAACAGAATGAATTTGGGCCTAGGTTCAAATTCCAGCTTGGCATTAGACAGATGTAGCATAACAAATATTGTTATCTTTGCAGGTATGCATTTATCATTTTTATACACAGCATACTTGTATGTACTGTTCTCTTCCTCAAGGCACTTATAATCTAAGTTCTAACTATTGACATTGTCAGGTATTGTGGTGATTCCGAGTGCTTTATAAAAGCCCGGAATTGATATGATGACTTATGTTATTGACCCAATGCAGTTTTTAAAAATTAGGCTTACACATATGATTTTTGTAAGTACCCTTTATGGTTGGTTTCTTTGCAAGCAAAGATTTTCATGTAAAATATATATATCACTGCATTCACATATAATGCTAATCCATAATTTAGAGTCTTTCCTCTCTCCTCTTCCAGCACGGTTGTGAGGAGATCAGAAGCTTCTGCTTTTAATTAACCACAATTTAGTGATATGTCCAAACCCTAACTGTAGTGAATCTGAAGTATGGTTTACTAACTATGTGTCAGAGAGAGAGAGAGAGAGAGAGGGCCTCAATTCGGACGACACGATAGTCAGTGGTGGGGTAATAATCAACTTTACAGTTGTTCAACTGGGGGTACTCCCCACACAACATGGTAATAAATAATCAACTGTGGTGTGGATTAGGATCAGCGCTGAGTTGACTATGGCAGCATTTGGATGACATAAAAGTCAAAACAACTGATTATTGTTTCCCCCACACCAGTTGTTTATTGTGCCGTCCGAATTGAGCCAGAGAGTAGTCAGAGCAGTGTGGGAAATACACACCATCTTGTCATCCACCTCCTGCACCCTTCCATCCCTCTTTTGCTCTCCAACGATTCCCTCACTACTTCATGTGTCTGACCCTATACTACCTTCTGTCATTCTCCCCTTCATTTATACTTGGTACATTTCCAACTTTTATTTTCTTTCCTCTTCTCCTTTCTCTCCACTTTTCACCGTCTTAAACTTCCTCCTCTGCTGTTCCTTACCACCATCTTTCCTGATCACCTGGTATGGAAATATTGTATCAGAATGCAATAGTGGCAATGTGTACAATGTCTCCTGGCTTTGAACATCTGGGAGAGACACCTATCACCGCAACTGTCTTTCTAAATCAAGAAAAAGCATTGCAGTAGGGACCTGTTCTCATTTGCTACTCACTTAGGGCACTTTCCCTAAGTGAACAAGCATGTAGCTAATTGCAGAGTTGGCCCAAATATATTAGGAATCTTCAAGAAAAAACAGTGCTTTTAACCCAACTGGTATAGGAGTTCTGAACAGATCCAGTGGGATTCTAAAATAAAGAACGAGATTTTTCCATTAGGTAATAGTGGAATTTCATGTTAGAATGTCATTAAAATCCCGTGGTTAGAATTAATGTTGAAAGAAGGATTGCTTGCTGAAACCTGGAAACTCAAGCTGTGTATTTTAACAACAGCTTTAACTGTTCATTCATTATTAAGTCAGTTTGTGTCTATTAAAACAAGAAACATTTGGATTCTCTGACATTCTTGTAGTGCCAGTGACATTTTGATGCAATGTATTATTTCTAAGTTTTGTTTTGTTTAAAATCATTCATATCCTTTCTGCTAAGACTC
This sequence comes from Anniella stebbinsi, assembly GCA_029215795.1. Taxonomy (NCBI): domain Eukaryota; kingdom Metazoa; phylum Chordata; class Lepidosauria; order Squamata; family Anniellidae; genus Anniella; species Anniella stebbinsi. The sequence continues at coordinate 58,492,814 of JARDYH010000003.1, forward strand.
AGGCGGACAACCCATAGCCTGAATGATGCCCTCAGATACATTCAGTGCCACTTATTATGAATGTTCAAGCTCCTGAATTCCCCCCTGTATGGCTGCCACTTAGCTGTTTCATGAGGTTGTGGGGAAAGGGGTTGTGATGGGAAAGAGGTGTGTAGGAATGACCCTCCTTGTGCACCTTCCTCCCCATGCCAGTTGCAGTCTGGTGAGCCCACCAAGCTGCTGTTTGGAGGGCTGTTTGGAGCATGTTTTAGCCAGGAAAGATGGCACCCAGAGATGAGTCTCCCCGCACATTTTGCTCTGATCCCAATTGTGCTCTGGCCAGCACATTGCTTAGCTGTTTGGCAGGCTGACCATAGATTGGGATGGGAGGACAATGCACAGGGAGTCATCCCTGCACAACTTCCTCCCCTGGCTAAATTGCACTCTGGCCAGTCTGCGATACAACTGTTTCTGTGGGGAGAGTAATCCCTACACACCATCCTCCCCTTGGAAATCACACAAACCCCCTCTTGCTGATTGGCACTGGGGAAAGCATATGGGCAGCATGGAGAGAGGGAGGGCAAAGGGATCTCAACATGTGGGGAGAGGAGGTTTTTACCGAACATTGCTGCATATTGAGTTGGGAGGGGGAGCAAGGAAAGTCTCTGGTCAGTATCCAACATGAGCCTTGCATGGGCAGTCCTACTGCTGGCAGCCACGATATAGCGTTTCTAGGGGGAAGCACTGAAATGAGCAGAAATGTTCATATTTTGAAGGGGCAGCAGGTCACACCGTTCCACAAACTAGCATTTCCGCTCATTGTGGCTCTTCCCCCTGGAAATGCTGCATCACTGCCGCCAGTGGTAGGGGCTACCCTGCGGCCGCCCACCTTGGATACTACCTGTCATGTCTATCTCTCTTGGTGTGGGGAAAGGATGTTTGTGTTTGTGTTTGAGGGAGAGTGAGCAGACAAAGTGTGTGTGTGTGTGTGTGTGTGTGTGTGTGAGAGAGAGAGAGAGAGAGAGAGAGAGAGAGAGAGAGAGAGCGGAAGGGTGGGGGGGATGCCAGCCCTGATCCCCATCCACTGCCCATTGCTGTAGTCTTCAGGGGTGAAAAGATATTCCACTGTGCATATATAGTGTTCACAATGAATTCATAGAACAGCATTTTAAAAATTCAATAAACCAACAATTTAAAAAGACAAGGACAAACTGACAGATAATTAAAAAGCAAACTGTACCAGAATTAGAGTACCTGTGATACTTCTCGCATTATGGGGTAATTTTGCTCATTGTTTAAGCTGTTTTACATATTAGAAGAACAGCACTTTGAAAATTCTTTTTCTGAGAGTAAAACAGTGATGGTTTTGGATTTGAAATATAGCCATTAAAAAGCACAAGAGGAATTATGGTGATGAAGAAGTTGATATACTGATATTAGAATACAGGAGGAAATGTTGATTATATATAGAGAGAAAAATCGAAAACATGCCACTTTTTAATCTTTTTTTTGGGGGGGGGGGGAAGGACTGTGGATTCTGTAGGATAGATTATGTGTCAGAAAAATTGTTTCCAGAGACTGAGCAAAGTAGTGTTAAGGTCATTGTAGTTGCAATCCAAGAAGCTGGTTGTCTTATTACGTTTTAAAGAGAATTGGCCCTTTTGCAACCACATTTCTATTCGCAATGAATGATTTTGTAGATTAATAGCTAAACACATAATTGCATTATTATTCGTATAAGGCTACAATTCTATGAATGGCAATTAGCCATGATAGCTAAATAGAGACTCCAGGTTCAGAGTCTAAATACCAGTAACTGATGGGAAAACAGCATGGAAAGGCCATAGCCAATGGTCAGAAATGATAAGAGTGATAGTCCAACAACATTGGGAGGGCCACAGGTGCACCACCCCATTCTATGGAGTTGTAGTATACAACATACAAGATAAACATAAGGAGGTAGAAATTAAAGACCCCCACCCTATTCACTTTTTGTCATAGACTTTAAAATCAATGGTCTTAGAAGCAGTTGCCATTTATTAGGCAGTATCATGCTCTCCATATATTTGAGAGTACATCTCCTTATCAGCCTCAGACAGCATGGCCAATGTTCAGGGATAATGGGAGCTGTAGTCCAAAATATCTGGAAGGTACCAGGTTGCCTGCCCATGTACTAAACATATTATCTTTTTGCATTACTGCAAATCTGAAATGGTTAGAAAACATGGAGTTTCTGAGAAATATTTGTCAACTTGTTGATCTTTGCATCATCTCTCTCCTCTCCCCAAATGTTAGCAGCATTCAAAAATCGAAACTTTTGTTCAGTAAAATTATGTGCCTCACAAGACAGAAAGAAAATGTTAAACTAAAGAATAAAAAGCAGAACGCATAAGCATTTGAATGTAAGACTCAGCTAAATTCAGCTTGCTCTATGTCACAGTATCAGTGTGATGTGCTATACAGTAATTGTCTGTGACTTTACAATTTTTTAACATTTGCACTGGGCCCCGTGGGTTTAGCTGACCCAGTTGTTCTTTCCATAATAAAATCTTTTTGATTCCATGAATATGTGTGTGGCTCATTAAAATGAATTGTATTAAAGATATATTTGGTTATAGCTGAGGTGTGTAAGAACTGTACACTTTGAACATGATAGGGGGAAAACATCAGGCCTGAGAAAACAGCCAAAGATGTAGTTTTCCTTATTGCTGTAACATGCAGCTTACGTATGGCAGGGGTCCATTTCAAATTGACATTTCTCACATCATGCCATGAGTTAAAATGCCTAGACTGAAGGACTGTCTAAATTGCTTTCATTGTTTGTCTATAGTTCGTCATGGGAGCTGTGTCTTAAGAAGTGTGAGTTTTCAGTATCATTGCAGGTTGTATTTTATATTATAAAGCCTTAGTTACATAGAACTCAGTAAAGCAGACAGATGATAGCTCATTGACATGGCCTGATAGTGCAGAGGTTGAGACATAACCACCTGTCATAATTGACCCAGAACAGCTGGGAATGGCTTAATTTAAGGCTAAGGGAAAAATAAATAGCTTTACACAGAAGCTAGCTTTACACAGAAGCTGTACAGGATGTAAAATTCAAACAACCTTCTAATCTGCAACTTCAGCACTTTTATTCAAAGGCTGCAGCCTGTAATGGTTTCTTCATTGTCTCTCAAAATACAAAAGAAAGCTTTAGTTTTAAAATACAGACATCTTGCCTAATGAAAGAAGGTAGATAATTTCAGAGGATTCTCCTAATGACATACTTAGCGCTACGCTATATTAATTTTTCCTTCTAGGATTGCAGGAATGTTTTTCCCCTCCCCTTTTGTCTCTCATATGTGCAATTTTATTACATTAGTACCTAGCACAGTAGCTGATGATGTTGTGGGCTCTGGCCCATAAAAGCTTATACTACAAGATAAGATTTTTGTTGCTCTTTGATTAACTCAGCTATTCCTCTGGAATTACCTAGCACAAGGTTTCCTAAAGTGGAGTGCCTCAGCCCCAAAGTTTAAAGGGGTGGAGAAAGATTGGTGGGGGGTTCTCTCGTGGATGACCTTTTTGAGGAGAAGTACAAAAGGAGTGCAACCCTGTTAATTCTGCGCAATCTGTCAACAGCTTTTGATACCATCAATCATTTTATCCTTTTGGATTGACTCCATGGGCTGGGCATTGGAGACACTGTGGTATGTGGTTCCAGTCTTACCCGTGGAGTCGATTTCAGAGCGTAACATTAAGTGACCATTCCTTGCCCCCTTGGCAATTGAGCTATGGAGTTCTGCAGGATACGATTTTGTACCCAGTGTTATTTAAATTCTATATGAAGCTGCTGAGAGTGGTCATTAGAGGTTTGGAGACAAGTGCCATCAGCATGCTGATGACATACAGCTCTATTTCCCTGTGACATCTGAATCAGGTGAGGCTGTGAAAGTCCTGGATCAGTGCCTAAACTCGGTGAGGGCTGGATGAATGCCAATAAACTGAAGATGAATTCTGGAAAGACAGACGCCCTCTGGGTGAGTGGTTCCCAAGTTCAAGAGATAAACTCATTGCCTGTTTTGGATGGGGTTGCACTCCCTTTGAAATATCGGGTTTCATAGTCTTGGGGTACTCTTAGATCCATCACTGTTTCTGGAGGCCCACGTGGCTAGGGAGGCTTGGAGTACCTTTTACCAGCTTCTGTTAGTTTGCCGGCTATGGCCTCTCCCAGACAGTGGCACAGGTGCTAGTAACCTCAAGACTGGATTACAGCAATGTGATCTATGTGGGGCTGCCCTAAGGTTGGTTTGGAAGCTGGAGCTAGTGTAGAATGAAGCAGCTTGGCTGTTGTCAGAAGCTGCCCATTTTCCGGATATAAAACACCTGTGCTGAGGGAACTGCACTGGCTGCCTATTCACTACCAAACTATGTTTAAGGTTTGCTACTAGTGTATAAAGCCCTAAACAACTTGGGACCAGGATACTTGAGAAAGCGCCTTCTGCCTTTTATCAACCTGCCCAGTCCCTGAAGTTATCAGTTGGGATGCTGATTCCTTCAACTTGAGATAATGACTTGGGAGGATAGGAAAGAGACAGTTTTCCCCAGGACAGGAGTCTGAAAAAGCAGCTTTTCCCTGGTGAATTGAAAGTTGAAGGGTTTGCATTTGTAAAGCTGATGAGCTTTGCGGCTAATATAAGTTTTATATTCACATTCCAAAGTGGTTGAATAAAGAGTCTCTAAGTTCATGTGTGAAAACACCCTCAATTATAACCATGACTGGGTAGAAATAATATCATACAATTATAATTACAATGTAAATCTGTAAGGTTTTTTAAGCACTGTTATCTAGCCCAGGTAGTTTTTAATATTTATACACTCTTTCTTTGTCAGGAAGACAAAGTATATATCTCTACCTATAAAGCGGAAAGTATGTGCGTGTCACGTATGTCCGGAAATGTTTACCCACTTCCAGACAAGTTAGAAACGTGACACGGTGACATAGTGATAGGTCTGTCTGTAGAATGTACCAGAAAAATCTAAGAACACTAATTTTGGGGGTTTAAGTATTTTTAAAGAATTTAATAAAAACCAAGGCTTATGCCTACAACACCCAGCATGCCTTGGGCAGAACTCCCAGCATGCCTTGGGCAGGAGGCCAGACTTACTGGCCTTTGGCGGCCATTGTGAGTGCACAGGCGGGTGGCTGCTGCGTGTCTTTCACAACCTGACTCCTAAGGTTGGTCTCGAACAGTCAACCAAATTCCACATAAAAAGAAACAACCCACATAAATGGGCTGCGTCCATTTGTGGTGCCTCCTCCTGCCCTCTGCTTGGTTTTAAAATTGTGACTAGATACAGCAGTGTGGCTTTGAGGGGCCAAACATGCTCAAAGGCACTTCACCCTGATATCGCTGTTTTCACAGAATCTTGGGGAAACAAGTGCACAACTTTTGCCCTTAAGAGGGAGGAAGGGGAGGCACTCTGCCCATGCCCAGAAACAGACCTGACAAAGGGTGGGGGAAGTGCCTGGCCCAGCCCCGGCTCTTCAGTACAGACTCCAGATGGAGCACTTGGTGGGTGAGAAGTGCAGGACGAGGCAATCCCAGCAGGACTGGCTGGATCTGGGCATGTCCACTGACAGCTGCTTACATCCCCTCCAGGTGATGCTGCTCCTTCACGCTCTATTGAGGAGCAGCATTGACAACAAGAGGATGTCTCAGAGGATGTGGGCACCTGTGGGTTGCCAAGGGCATACTGGGAGGTGTAGTACAGGTCACTATCTCTCTGACCTAACTCAGCCCCCACTTTCCTGACCTCTCAATAACTGTCTTTGTTCTCTTACCTGACTTTCCCCAACTGTCACTCACCCCCCCCCCCCCTATACACACACCATTCCATTCTAGCCTCAGCTATCAGTCATTCCTCCATTCTCTCTTCTGTTTCAATAGTAAAGTCAGTCTTTTACATAAAAATCATAAACTTTATCCAGTAATTCTTGCATCTGTCTTGGAATGTTGTGGTTTAGTTATAATGGGGGAAAAAAACCACAAGTTAATCTTATCAAGTTAAACGGCCCTGGAAAATGTTTTTTTCCCCAAAAAAATTACTTGCCACTTAAAAGCCATTAATGCAGTCATGAGGCCAGCCTGCCTGGGAAAAAGAAATCCTTAAGCAGGGTGCCACAACTAAGAAGGCCTGCTCTCTAGGGTTGCCATATTCTGAATTTTTAAAATGTATTTATTTATTTATTTTTGCTGGAAGCAAAATAAAAAGTAATGGGGTGGTGGGAGTTAGAAGAGGAAAGGCTGGGAGAGGGGAGGGCTCAAAGGGGGAGTGGTGGTGAGGGAATTGCCTAATGCAATCAGGAGAGGAGCAGCAGCAGCAATGCAAAGCCATTTTTGCTAAGCAAGCATTCCCATTGATAAAACAAAAACACCCCCCCCCCATAAAAGTTTTCCTTAAAAGAAGCTATGAAGACTCGACTATATGGGGCCTGTTCTAGAGCTGAAAGGATTACTGACCTGGCTGGAAGGGGGAAAGCACCGGCTGTTTTTCTTTCACTGAATCACTCGGGTCTCTGAACAGGCTATAAATAGCCCTACTCTAAGCACAATAAAAAGTAATGGTGTGGGTGGAAGGGAGTTAGAAGAGAAAAGGGCTGGAGGAGAGAATGGGGGGAGGAGAAAGTGATCACAAAAGAGGCAGCCTTAGGAACGCAGATCCCATTTTAAACAACGTGTTTCCCATGGGTAAACCCCCCTCCCCTGAGGTTTTCCTTAAAAAAAGCTATGGGGTCTGATCTGCAACTGCAAGGATTACCTGGAAGGGAAAACACAAGCTGCCCAATAGCAGCAGCTGGTCAGGAGACTTTCTTTTTTTTTATTGTTTGACTAAATCACTCGGCTCTCCCATGCTCAGCAGCAATAGCCCTACTGCAACAGGCAGCACCGCAGCCTGAGGAAAGCAAGTGTGCCTTTTTCTGCTGCTCCTCGTTTGCACAGGTGCAATAACATGAGTCACAGGGAGTGACTCAGCTGAGCCTGTGCAGGAGCGGCAGTACTCTGAAAAAGGTGTGCACACTTTTTTCTCTTCTGCTTCAGCTACACTGCTCAAGGCGCCATTTTAGAAATCAGCTGGCCAGACTGGGAATCCGGGATTCTTGCCCAGCTGGTCGGGACATTTCAGAATCACCTGGAAATCGGGACATTCCCGGTTTTCCAGAACTTATGGCAACCCTACTGCTGTCCCACGACACCTCAGATGCATTCAAAGATTAACGTTATTCAGAGAGCTAGGCTTGCGCCTACAACTCCCAGCATGCCTTGGGCAGGAGGGGAGACTTATCGGGCTTTGGCGGCCATCATCTGGAAGTAGCACTCCATCCTGGGCCTGAAGGGAGAGTGCCTGGGCTGGCTGCCTTGGTTACTAGGCACCATCGAGAGCAGAAAGGCAGGAGGCCACAGCTCTGGGCCTGTCAATGACGGCAACAGCCAAGCTACCCTTGAGTCAGCCAGCCAGCCCCCCCAGTGTAGTGTGGACTGGCTCAGCCAGGCTTCACTTCCCATGAGCTTCAGCAGCAGGACTCCCATTGGGCAAGTCGGGCACCACAGTAAAAGGCATGCTGGGAGTTGTAGTTTTTGTTTTCTGTGGGGAAGAAGGAAAATCATGGTGACAGCTTCAAGGCAGCCCTGGCCATACATTGAGGGTGAGAGAGGGGGGGAGGAAGAAAATTTAATTTGTTTTAAAGTTACTTAACAGGCCTAGGACTGCCCTACCTTGCAGGGTTGGTGTGGGGGTGAGAGTGGGGAAAAAAAGAAATTAATTTAATTTGTTTAAAAGTTAACTCACAAGCCTAGCACTGGCCTGTGTTCTGGCTTCTTTCCTTTTTTCATAATAATAACTTCAGAGCACATGCATACAACTGTTCCCCGTGTTCACTGAGATCCGCTTCCTTACGATATGTTATTTGGATATCTGGGCAATGCTGGGTATATTTTGAAAACATATTTTTAGGTTTGCATCTTTTTTAGCTGGTCAAAAGGGTGTTGTGTGTCCTGATTGTTTTTGAAGTTTAGACAGCAGGTCCGGCCAAAGCCCGATGGGAGGTGTAGGCATTCCAAGTAAAACAGAAAATGTGGTTTATCACAAAGCTCTAATTTAAAATACAGTTCTTATTAACATAATTTTCCATTGATTCTAACAAGACAATTTACTAACTCAACCAAAATAAAAAATACCAACCAATGTATAGATGAATAAGTTGCAGAAAAAAATATTATTTATCAAATAAATGTTATAAACATAATTCACGGACAGTTTATTATTTTTCCATTTTTTTATTTAAGTTCATGATTCCAACCTTGTTCATTAAACCTGAAGTGGAAATCGGGGTTTGAAGAACCTTTGTTGACAGAAACACTAGCCGGCAGCACAAAATTCAATAAACATTGATTACTCAGTCTAATGTAGTTGATTGTTGATTTCTTTTCTTTCAAGAAGTAATTTTATCTTGCCAATATATTTTTATGCATGGGACCATTCTTTAGAAATTAATTAACATTTCAAAACACTATAACCTAATACAAATGTCAAGTGAAACATAATTTTCTTTGACCTAAACATGTTGGTCAGTTGGGTTATGAGGAAAAATAAATTGTTTATAATAAAGAGCTAATACAAAATTTACAGGATTTTAAAGAGTAAAGTTGGCATTCAGTTATTTTTAATTTCTGAAATAGAGCTTATTCACTTGGATTTCTTTAACCTACTCCATTGTGAGTGCTTGAGAAAGATAAATGCTTTCTTACTGAACCATAGTCAAGCTATATTCTTACTGAACCATATTCACTAGAATAGCATGATGGAAATTAGAGTAGAAATAGGGTCAATGTCTTCAAATGCATCCATATTTTCTGTGGTTTTATACAAGTGGGCAGCTAACAAAATGTGTGAAAACCAGAAGAAAAGGTTAGAGCTTTGTTTGATCTGAGTTTCTGACAATTTAAAACAACAAAAGTTTAAAATAGCCTTGTGATCAGCAAAGCAGTCATGCAGTATGGAAATGAAACTCAGCTACCTCTTCTTCAGTTCAAGGCAGCAATAAAAGCCACTTATAGCACTTCAAAATCCTTACATTTTTACTGTATTATCTGTCTTGATATGGACATATGTTTTTGATCCTCATTTTTGAAAGGGAAGTATTTACCATTTCAACAAACATTCATGCATACACACACACACACACACCATCAGCACCATCAGTGTACACGATACTATACAGGGTTTCATAAACAAGAAGTTTACAAAATACATTTTGTTGGGGCAGAGGGAGTCATCACAGAGAGGTGTGCTAAAGGAGTGTTATAGCAGAGGGACCAATGTGCAGGTATGTGTATTTAAGCTTCACTTTAGTTGAGAATAGGCATATTGGAGAAATTTGCAACAGATTAAAATGCGTTCAGATTTCTATGAATTCAACCTGCGGGTTCCATAGCAGATTGGCTTTTTGAGTCGCGCAGACTTTTGGGAGGCATTTGTGCAAATTCACACCTCTATTAATACACATTAGCACTGATACATAGTTGCACTCATGTGTATGAGCGCTAATTCGCATGTATGCTAATCTACATTAGTGAACGCTTGCACAAATGGAATAAAATTCTCATACATCCCTCAAAAATTTTTTTATTATCAGATTCTATCAATGAGCCAATGATAGAATAGGACATGCTTGACAATCCACAAAACACAGACAGAACAGATTAAACAAAATATGTACATCCCTAGTTGGGAGTGGGGGCTTAGGGGTTAAACTGAACAAGTGAGATGGGTTTGGAGTCTGGGTTTGGAGACAGAAAAAGATGTCACAATTTTCTTAGTAATAAAGGCAATTACAGCGGTGCTACTAGCTTTGGACCTTGGGGTAGATGTCCAGAGCCCTATGCAAGCCTGGGGAGGGGGTGGTGCTTTTGCCATCCCAGGTTCGATCCCTGGCTATTCCAGGTAGGACAAGGAAAGGAATCCTGCCTGAAATTTTGGAAATTTGCCAGGCAGTGTCGACAATACTGGGCTAGATGGACCAAGGTCTGACTACAGTATAAGGCAACTTCCTATGTTCTAGATTGGCACTGTGGATTACTACATTACAACTCCTATCTGTTTTCCATTCTTTATTCATATTATACTTCCCTAAGAAACATAATAAACAATAATTGAACACAGTCATAGTGGCATGATACAAATTTATGAGAATTCCTCAGGATTAAAATACTTAACCAAGAAATTCAGTTTATCAACATACACAAAAAAGAAAACATTCTTACTACAATTTTATAATAAGAATTGAGCTAGAATTTCTAGCTCATGTAGTTGCAGAAGATATATGTCCGCAGTCAGTAATTTCTTAAGTCTGAAATCAATGTTTGTTTCTTCGGCAAGGATGGAACTTGGTCATTCACGCAGCACAGCTGAAGCTTGCAGCAGCCTTGGCTGTATCTGCAGGCCAGATGTACACCTGGGAGCTAGCTAGGGGTCAGCTCTCTCCACAGAAATCTGCCTCTGTGGGATTTTATAACAAAGGTCAGGAATTAACAACCCAGCCCACAGATGCAAGGTAACTCACACAGGAATTGGAGGAAAACAGAAGGTGACTGGAGTAGGGATTTCAGAGAAATCCGCAATGGGTTCAAATGAATTTGGATTTCTATTAATCTGACCTGCAGATTTTGCAGTACACTGGCTTTTTCTGAGTTGCACAGACTTGCAAACTGGTTTCTTACTTTTGAGTGGGAGGATTTCCACAAATGTGCATTTGCAGATAGGAACAAAATAATTCTTGTACATCCCTTAAAAATGATTCTATCAATGAGTGGATAACAGAATGAAAGATGCCTGACTAACTGCTAAACACAGGCTGCCTCTACAAGAGAGGTTTAAAGCTCTTTCAAGGCGCTTAAAAAAATTTACCTCTACAAGAACGGAGCGCAAATCGGGCGTAGAGGCGCGTTATCTCTCCGATTATGCGCATTATCAAATGCGCGTTAAATCGCGAGTTTTATTTTGCTCCGGCTGTTAAAGCGCATTTTGACTATGTGAACAAGTGCTTATGCGCATGAACTACTTGTAAAGCGCATTTTGGACATCCATTAATGCGCTTCGCCGCCTCTCGTCGCCTCTCGTGCAGAGGTATTAGGTGTAAATGCGCTTCAGCGATTATGCGCATTATCGCCTAACCGGGCGCAAAAGCGAATCCTTGTAGAGGGGACCTGTGATGGAAAGTGTTTAACAAAATCTGTCCATCCCTTGTTAGGAGCAGAAGATAGAGATATGCAACCTGGTCTCTTGGTAATGAAATAAGTTTTAAGTTCATAGTCTCCTTTACCCCAAATATCTACTAGTGCCTCAGCTGGGTTCATTGTACCTTAACACTTCCATTTCTCTGGCTTCCTTTCAGCCTTGCTCTTTATAAGCAGTGGAAGAACATGCACAAAGGAAATACTGGAAAGGGTCTTTTCTTTTCATCCGTTTCTGGAGATGTTCTTTCCCTTAAACCTTTTTCATACCAGGAGCTGAATTCCAATTTGGGAAAGGTCTCAGGGGAAAGCTCCAATCCAACAGTGGGATAAGTGGGGCCAAGAATCAATGTGATTCATACATATTTGGACATTTTCCCTCAGGAGTAAACTCTAGTGCAACATATTTCAGGACTACAAAACGCAGCTTAACTTTAAAGTTTACCTACTCAGGAGTAAGCCCCAGTGCAGCAGCTCTCATGCCTGCTTATGCACAGCTCAATTCTATGCAGAGTATTTAAAGTTTAATTACCTTTAAATACCTTCATCTGCAATCACTGATCATAGATCACAGCAGAAAGAGTTTGCAAGCCAGGATGGAGAATCCATGGGGGATGTGTCTCACCTTCCCTGCCCCAGACTGTATGGCCTTAAACAGAATCTATTCAATGTAAGATTAGAAATACATACAAGTAGGGTGACCAGATAAAATCCAGGTCACGGCTGATGTAACTTTAACAGTTGTAGAGAAAAGGGAATTTCAGCCGGTGTCATTTGTATGCAATTAGTTCCTGTTGAAATTCCCTCGTCATCACAACAGTTAAAGGTGCATGCAGTATACTAGAGTGACCATATACAAAAGAAGGCAGGGCCCCTACAACTTTAACTGTTGTGATGAAGAGGGAATTTCAACAGGAACTAATTGCATACAAATGACACTGGCTGAAATTCCCTTTTTTCTACAACTGTTAAAGTTACAGGAGCCCTGACCTGGATTTTATCTGGTCACCCTACATACAAGGAGTTGTATCTAATCTGAGCCCTGCTTAGAGTAGACACATTGAAATAAATGGGGCTTCAGTTAGTCACTAGCTTAAATCCCATTCATTTCAATCTGTCTACTCTAAGAATGACTAACATTGGATACAACCCATTAACTGCACATTGGAGAAGACCTTGGTTTATCAGTTCAAAGTTAGTGTTTTGTGGTTTGCTTTGGTCAAACATACATGAACTTTGGTTTGAAGGTGGGCTAGTTTTACACCACAATTGCATATATTCCTGGCTATATAGTTATGCAACGGAGCATGCCTTATTCTCAGTAGTTATTAATGTCAGAAGCTTGACCTGTTGGGGTCTGTAGGCCAGTCTGTGCAAATTATGACATTTTTGTGATTGATTTTGGCAGGTATACTAAGTCAAGACTTAATTTGCTGCTTTTATTCCAGCTTTCAGTGATATCTCTGAATGAGGGACAAGGGCCATGATTTTTTGACACCCCCCCCCCCGAAACAAAGGAAATTCAAGGCAACATTAAGGGCAGTGTACATATTCCAGAGAGGCCTTGGGGAGTGTGGTCTGTTTTTGTCCTATTCAGCTTCTGATGTGATACAGTCTACTGTGTTTCCCTGCTGCTTTAGCATTACGATAAGGACTTTGAAGCATTAGGGCTGAGGGAAAGGGAGTAAAACATTATGTGCATGGATACCAGTGCCTTCTGCTCTCAGCTTCCCAGGGGAAATCTGATATTCTGCTGAAAACCTAGGGAAATGTTTGTGTAACAGAAACTGCTACTGGATCTTTGTGAATTCCTGAATGACATGGCCCAATCCTCATCTCTCAGACCAATGTGCAGGTTAGAATTTAGCTAACACACTTCTCCAAATGTTGCAACACAACTTTTGACAGTTTAAATGTAACAAAATACACATTTAGAAATGTATTTGTAGTAGGGAGGGGTGAGAATTTCATTTGGTTTGTATTTCAATACGAATTTACCAAATTTGCACTTCCTGACCTAAACATTAATAAGATCACAGTTTGTCACCAAACTTTGTACATTTCAGAGCTTTGTGATGCAATTTACAATAAAACATGCAGGTTTTGTTTTTGTTTTTAAAAAACACAAAATGTGCATATTGGCAAAAATGAACACAAACACTTTATTCAGTGAGGGGAAACGCATACATTTGTCAAAGTGTGGACAAAAATATGTACATTTTTAATAAATGCATTAAAATTGAGAGTTTTTTACATGCATATGAAAATGTGTATACATGTTCATGCAGACTAAAAAATGCAAACAGATGTAGAATTAGGATGGAACAAACTTAGCTTTGGAAAAAGGAGAACAACCACCCCTAATTTAGAAATAAATTATGCTTTTAGCTACGTAGTTTGAGAGAACTTTTTTAAAATTTGCAGATTAATGTGGAAACAGAATGGAATCAAGTTATGGGTGAAATCATGTGAAAGTGTTATGGATTGGAAATAGACAGTTTCATCCATCCTTAGCATCAGTTGATCATGCTAGTAAGCAGGGTCATATGTATGTAAGGAAAGGTTTGTTAAGAACATAAGAGCTATGCTGAATCAGACCAAGGCTGCATTAGTCCAGCACACTTTTCATACTGTGGCCAACCAGCTGTCAACCAGGGACCCACAAGCAGGACACAGTGCAACTGCATCCTCATACCCATGTTCTCCAGCAACTAGTGTATGTAGGTTTACTACCTCTGATACTAGGCTGCCTCTACAAGAGAGGTTTAAAGCTCTTTCAAGGCGCTTTAAAAAATTTACCTCTACAAGGAGGGAGCGCAAATCGGACGTAGAGGTGCGCTATCCCTCCGATTGTGCGCATTATCGAATGCGCGTTAAATAGCGAGTTTTATTTTGCGGCGGGATGTGAAGCCGGCGCCCTGCCTCCCGAGTGCTGCTGCTGCTGCTGCTGGCTCCCCCACTCGGCTCCTGGCTCCGCTCCTACCGGGCTCCCGCTGACCTCTCACTCTCGCTCTCCGTCTTCCAGCTCCCTTTCCCCTTTTTCTTGCCCTGTTCCCCCCCTTGCTCCGTTTCATTCAATCGCCCCGTCAGTTCCTTCGCTCTCCAGCATAACAACTCGCAGGGACCTGCCTTAAAGAGACAGGCGCCCGCCCTACCTCCCCCTCCCCCCTCCCCTCTCCCTGCCTGCCTCTTGTGCAGAGGTATTAGGCATAAATGCGCTTCAGCGATGAAGCGCATAATCACTTAACCAGGCGCAAAAGCGAATCCTTGTGGAGGGGACCCTAATGGTAGCACATAACCATCATGATTGGAAGCCATGGATAGCCTTCTCCAGGAATTTATCCAACTCCTTTTTAAAGCCATCCAAATTGTTGGCCAACACTACATCTTGTGGTAGTGAATTCTATAGTTTAACTATGCAGTGTGTAAAAAAAAAGTATTTCCTTTTATCTGTCCTGAATCTCCCACAAATCAGCTTCATGGGATGACCCCGGGTTCTAGTATTATGGGAGAGGGAGAAAAATTGTTACTATATAGCCTCAAAACATGGGCTGGAAGATGAGACATAATACCATAGAATGAATGCTTCTGAACCTGTATAGCAGGGGTGTCAAATAAATTTCTGCCAAATTTCATTTCAGAGAAGCTCTCAGGGGCTCACTCCATTGGGGGAGGTGAAAAGCAAAAGGAGCAGGTCCAAAAATACCAGCAACTAAGCATTAGGAGTGGCATTTGCATTTCAGGCTTTTAGAGTGGGAAAAATTGAACAAAAGCTGGGAAATAACCAAACAATAGTCAGTCAGGGGGAAAGGACATGGCCCCCTCAGGAACCCCCAGAAGGTTGGAGGGGCCATAGCTCAGTGTGATAGAGACCATTCTTTGCATGTAGAAGGTGCCATGTTCAATCTCCAGCTTCTCCAGATATGGCAAAGAAAGAATCCTGCCCGAAACCCTCAAGAGCTGCTGCCAGTCAGTGTCAACAACACTGGGCTAGATGGATCAATGGTCTGGCTCAGTATAAGGCACCTTTCTATGTTCCCGAAGCAGGCTGAATTTGACCCGCAGGGTGGAGGTTCAACACCTGTGCTGTACAGAGTAACTTCCTTAATCAAGTAGCTACAACTATGGGTGCCTCTACAAGAGCGATTTAAAGCTCTTTCAAAGCGCATTACTGATTTTACCTCCACATGAACGGAGCACAAATTGGGGGTTGAGGTGCTTTTTCTGTCCAATTATGCGCATTATCGAATGCGCGTTAAATAGCGAGTTTTAATTTACCGTGGGAGTGAAAGCGCCTTATGGCCATGTAAACAAGCGATTCTCCGCATGTAAACACCTTTAAAGCGCGGAGAATGTAATGCTCTTCACTGCCTCCCATGTATCGGGATTAGGCATAAAAGCAATTGCGAGAAGATGCGCATAATCGGCCAACCAGGCGTCAAACCGAATTCTTGTAGAGGGGACCTATGTCTCCATGAAGGTGGAATTAGATTAACAGCTTCAACTTCATGGTCATAACTTCAAGGAAGGCTTTAGTTCCACCATCTATTATTTTGCAAATGCAGCACTAATTTCTTGTTTTATTTTTCTGGTTATTTCTTGATTGATTTACTTTATATTCCAACTTTCCACTGGCATATTCAAAAGAGCTACCAACACTCTGTAAGCAGTTACACTTTTAAGCCTTTCATATTCTTCACAATCCTCCAATGATGACAGAGGAAGCCCTAACCTTTACAAAGTAATTTGATGATGAACAATAAACCTCTGGTTCTGCGGGAGACAAAATATTTAGTTATTTCTATTGCAAATATTATATCTTGACTACTTCATTATATCCACTGTGTTTAGATTGATTCACACAAATAATATTATGCATACTAAATTTATATGCTTAGATAGATTGGGGTGTTGTTTTCGTCTATTTTGAATATTTTAGATTTCCTTCCTGAATGTTCCAAATTGCTTTTTAATGGATTTCTTCATATATGTGCTTTTGTATTGAGGAATTGGCAGGGCACATTGCATGAAATTAAATTTGACTCAGAGTTTGATGGTATGGAAGAAATTGGTGTAGAAATGAAGATAATATTTTGAAAGTCTAATATGCAGTCAGTCTGCTGCATTAAAAATGTGGCATTTTTAGGGAGCTCTAAATGCTTTCACACCAAAACAGTACAGGGACAAGAGGCCAAATAAATGAGACTACTAAGAGGAATTTATTCAAACACTTCAAGTATGTCATTGTTCTTAAGTATCAGTGCAGAATTTAGATATGGAAATTAATTTGCTGATGGGAACACTAGTTCCTTTGAAATGCAACAAGTGTGTTTTAGTGGCTTAATAATTAATCAAAACATTTATGCTTAACACTGGAGACATATGCCTTTCCAGCATATTTTCTCAAGTTTGGGTTCAGTGACAGATACACAAATCATTAATGTCCTTAATATCACTTATAAATATATAAAATATTATTCCAGAGTTCCACACTCATGTTTGTAAAAAATGTATAGTGTTATGTCCACGAAATTGTTGCAGGCTGAATTTCATTCATATTTGATAGGCTACTGATTGTCCGCAATTAGCATTCCACTTTTGGGTTTGCAGTAGCTAAGGTAGAACATCATTCTTTGAATAAAAATCTCATGATTTTTTCCTTGCCCCTAACCAATGTAGTTTCTCTGCTTTTTAAATATAGATAGAGAGATATAGCACAAATACACCCATTCATACAAACATATAGGTCTTGTTCCCATGTCATGACAACCCACTCTTTTTTTAATTGTGGGTTGTCCTGAAGGAGGTAGTGTGCTGGTGTATGGTGACTAAACAACCGACTGATGCTCTGTCCCTGGGTTGTTTAGCATTGCATCCAGACCAGGATCTCTGGCTTGTCTCTCCCTTGACAAGCCAGAGAAACAAGCCTACAACAAACCATGGTGGGAGGTTTTGTCAAGAGAAGCTTCAGAGGCAATACTAAACAACATGCATTCCTGGATTGTTCAGCTGTTCCTAACTTGCAGTAGGAATGAGTGGGTAGTGTGCAGCACACTGACAACCCACAATTTAAAAAACTAACAAACTGTAGGTTGTCGAAAAATTGTGGCTTGTTGTGACATATGAACCAGACCATATAAGTGCTTTATATTGAGTCAGACCATTAATCCATCTCTCTCAGTATAACCTGCTATTCTGACTGGCAGTGGCTCTGAAGCAGTCTCAGAATGAGAAGCATTTCCCAGAAATCCTTTGAGCTGGAAATGTTGAGGATTGGACCTTGGACCTTCTGTATGCAAAGTGTGCTCCACTACTGAGGTATAATGGATACTCCCCATAGCTCACAATTTGTGCCATTGTTTTTTCTTTAGATCTCGCAAAACTTCAGCTAATTCACAATATTCTTCTAAAGATAGTAAACGTGCTAGGATTAGTACTGAGATGATGAAGGCACTAAACTGTGAAAAAGTACTTTAATCGTGTATGTAGATGTCAAGGAGGTTCTGGGGTAGTATATTCCCTGACATACTAGTTTTCTGTGTGTAGTACACTTGTTCTTTTGTATGAAAAAAGATTCAATAATGTAAATCTCACCCTGCAGTCTAAAATAGTACAGCCCAGGCACAGGTTATCACTCTCTGGGAACTAACCAGTAGCTAGAGGATCTTAGAATGGAATACCTGTATGAGGGGAAAGTAAGGGTCTTCCTTTTTGTGGATCCTCATCCTGTGTTGACTTAGGTTCCAGTGAAGTAGCCTCTTCAGAGATGTGAGTTCTGTGGACCATTGTTCGCTTTGGAAAGAGAATTCTTTCATCCTCTCAAGAGGACATTGGGGTTCTGCCTCAAGATCAGAGCAGCCCATGACAACACTTTAAATAGTGGAAAGTGCCAAGCAGATAAGAGTCACTATAGCTACAAAAGGGAGTAGCCTTTTTCACCAGCAAGCAATAAGGACACTTTTCTCTTTATAACCTTAAGATTGTTATCTACTGTGGCAGGAAAGCCAGCCCTCCCTGTTCCGGTACACTGCCAGTTTAGCTTGCAAATCTCCTGAACAGAAAACAAACTCCCAACCTGTGATGGAGCTTTTTTAACTGTGCCTCTGAATTGGTCTCAGGACAGCTCTTTGCAAAATAATGTTCTGATCTTTGGATTCCTTGACTAAAGAATGGCAGGCCTGGAAGCATGCCAGCATAGCAAAGCACTTGAAATTAATTTTTGTGCCAAGCTTTAATAAAAAAATATATTGGCTGCATTTTAAGATGGATGAGATCTGAATAGTTGCAAGGGGAAAAATAAGGGAAATGTATGAAGCTATGAAAGAAGATGAAATGTAGAATTGCCATAAAATGCAGTTATTTTCTAAATAGTTTAAGATGTATGATTAGAAATGGATACAGCCAAATAATGTGGTTTGATACCCCCACTCGAGATTTCAATGCAATTCTAGTTTTTTGAATGGCACTCACCTAAAATACATTGTATATATTTTATTTGTAGAATGGCCATAATTGCCAAAGTTGTTCTGTTAAATATTAAGCACTTCTTAGGCCAAACACATTGTAGTTTTGCATCATGAAAAATTCTTGGTGACCACTTCTAAAATATAAAAGCAGTGTAATTTTGGGGTGTGTGGTAAAAGAAGAGAACAGGGCGAACAGCTATTAGGTACACATGAACTGCCTTACTTAATATAAATATTGTAAATGGCTTGCAGAAAATAACCCAGATGGATTCCACTGCAGTAACAAGGCTTATTTTCTGTAGCCTTTGGAAAGGATTTTGGGCTATGAATGCACAGCAGCTGCCAGAGTCTCAATTTGCCCATGCCTGGAAGAGTTGAATTTCCTCTTGCACAGCCCCTTTCCTGCCTTAAGCAACAATGGCTGCTTGCAATTGTTATACCTGACCTATTTTCCAGTAATTTCCCCAAAGGTAACAAACATCCTCCCTAACTTCTCAGCCTACAGAAAAACAACAACTATATAGAATAGACTTATCTTTTTAAGAACAAGTCTATCTATCAACAGACACAACAAATTTCCAGCATCCTTTACAGAAGGATGATTTGAGTATTAGGACAGAAAAGTACGACACATTAATTACATTCTTTTTCTTCAGAAATCTGAAGTTTTAGAATAATGTATTTTTACAGCAATACTGAAAGTGTAGAAGAAACAAATAATTATTGGAGTGTTGTTGGTACCTCTTCCTCCCCCCCCCCCCCATTTTTCTGCTATAACACTATTGTATAATTCTATGAATATGTGAACTAGAATACTACGTTCTTTTACATGGTCATCTTATCTGAAGGATTTCTTGAGACAGTTGAATGTTATGTTTCATATCAAGTATCATACCACTGCACAAATCAGATTTTTATTTACAGAAACACTGACTGAGTTTGAACAACACAATAACCCATGATGGGTCAAATAATCCACGGTGAATTATTTAACCCACCATAGGTTATATTGTTGTGTGGTGGGATTTTTTTTAACCTATGATGGGTTATTTTGCCAAAATAACTAACGATATGCAGAGTGAGTTATTAAACTATCGTTGGCTATTGTGCTATGTGGAGGGCACTAGGCAAGAGTAGGCAAGAGTAGTCGAAGTGCTTGAGGGCAGCAAAGGATGATGGGATACAAGCAGGATGACTGAGAGGAGGAAGGGAGGGTGGGGAATTATTATTATTATTATTTATTACATTTATATACTGCCCCATAGCCGAAGCTCTTAATCCATGCACCGTGGATTAATAATCCACTCATAGCTGTTTATAACCAACTCACTGTTGGTTATTTCTCTGATTGTGTGGGGAGTACCCACAAAATAACAAACTGAGTTGACTATTAACCCACCGTTGACTATCATGGTGTCCGAACGCAGCCACTGAATACCCTTCTTTTCGTTGTACTCTGCCCAGTACTGATTCCTATAAATGGTTCATCTGTTTTAGAAACGGCTCTGATACATCCTTCAGTCAGTTATCTCAGTATTATTATAGGCACTGATAGAAGAAATTATTCTACCACTGTAACATTCAAATAGTAGAGGGGTCATTTTGCATTTGTTCAAGCATCCTGGGTTATCAGATAGCTATTAGCAATGTTTCCATTTCTGAAATTAAGTAGTTACGCATGTCCTTGTAAAGCATTTCTGAAGAATGGTGATGGCTTAATAGGTTGGCAGTAATTGCTTGAAGAAGTAAGCAGTCTATGAAGAGTCTTGAAAAAGAACTGCTTACAAGAGGAGGCAGAGTTATGGTAGCCAAAAGAACTAGAGTAGTCACTACTGAGTGAAACGTTTTTTTAGTTGTTTTAGTTTCTGCCCATGACTATTACTGCTTTGCATGCATTTTTTAAGGGTCAAATTGACCCTTTCATTATAGTTACAATGAAATCTAGTAATTATAGTTACTATTGAAATGTAATCATTTGATTTAATTTCTAAGGGGCTGATGAGAAGAAATTGCCAAAGTCCTTCACATTTGAGAACTTTCACACATTAAATCTATAAGGGGGAAAAAAACTATTGAAAGCAAACCAAATGAAACCATTAGCATAAATCGGGGTGAAGGATAGATTCATTACTAATAGGATGGTGATCTTTACTAAACATTATCATTTTAATTGAACAAAGAAATGTTAAAAAAGGAAATTAGTAAATGCAAATGCAGGTAACTGTATTCAAAGCTGAAAGCCAAGTTCTTAATGTGCTGAATTTGAGTAGAGTTATGTATTCTCTTATCTAAATGAATTTTTCGATCAATACATATATAATTAACTAACTCTGAGTTTGTCCCAGACTGGAAAATAGTCTACATAGCACTTCTACTTAAAGAAACAATTGAAAATATGTTGGGTGGTTACTGCACTGTAAGTTTACTACAATGGTATGTTTTTGGAATCTGTTAATTAAAGCTATCAGAGGAAATGATCGATCAAATATAATGCTTTCTCATTTCAGCAAAGTTAATGCCAGTCCAATACAATGTAATGCTTTGAGAAAATGTCCAGGCTTTCACAAAACTAAACCACCCACCAGGGTCTTCATGGTGATAGGCTTTCCTTGCTTTGGCAGTGAATTAAAGCCCTTCTGAGCTTTTTAAGGTTTTTGTTTGTTTGCTTGTTTTGCTGTTGTTTGTAACAGATTAGTTCAAATTCAAAAGACGTGGGGATACATGAAGCTGAGACAGTCATTCAGATTGTAGCAGATTGCTTGTTTAGTTATGTCTGCTAATCAGATAAAGCAGGCAAATATTCCAGATTACAAACAAGGCTGCAGGGAAGTAGAGGGTGAAGTTTGATCTTCTCTTGTTGTCTGCAAGCTCTTGCACACTCTGAGGAGAAATGCTTTCTAACATTTCAAACTACTAAACTGAACTGCAAGGGGCTAAAAGAACGAAAACCAAAAGAGGTAATGTGGAAAACAATCAAGCAAAGGCTGATACATCTCTCCTTTTCTTTGGTAGGGTTTCAGACTAGCAGTTTTAAGTAGAACTTTCTTGTAATATTGTCTACATTTCTAATTAAACACTAATTAAACAAGTGTGCTGAAAAAGAGCCTTTGTTAAGGAATTACACAGTGTGTTTTACAGTTGAACCTATCATATGCTTATTTACTCAGAAGTGAATATTATTTTCAATGGAGCTTACTCCCCAGTAAATATGCATAGGACTCCAATATTGGAAGAACCAATATATTTAGTTGGGGACAGTCAGAAGTTAGACAGTTTTTTTATAGTTAGATTACAAGAGATTTCTCTCATCTATCTCCCTTTTTAAAAAAATTCTTTGCACATTTTTTAAAATAAAACTTTTCAGGCTTATAAAAGTGTTAAACTCAGACAGTCCATGCAAATAAATAGCTTTGTATCCTGCCAAGTTATGGATTTTTTCATTAGGCAGTTATGCTTATGATACTTTGATTGTATCATATTATTTGTCATACAGGATATTGAAGGAAGAGACAAATCCATTTTCACCATTCAGATGTCCCCAAATGAAGGTGGTTTACATTCAAAAAAATCTAATCAATTTCTACTAACCTCATTCAACAGGTTAAATCATTGCTGATTTAATCAGCTAGACGCTGATTAAAAATAAACTCCAGTGTAGCTTTTCTAATCTCCATAGGTGTCAGTGATCCATCTTGGAAACAGTGCATCAGAGAACTAGGCTGTAGCACAGGGATGATGAACCTTTACATTTGCAGGCTGCATGTGACACACCATGCGTCCTCATATGGCCTGCTGAGTTTTGGTCAAAGCTCCTACCCCTCTCTAAAGATCTGCAAGGCCAAGAGCACCGGGGAAGGGGGAGCTCATTGTGTTCCGATGTGGCACTGTGAGAGGAAAAGTCCCCTTCCTACTGTGGATCACAGAAGAATCTCATCGATCTGGATGTGGAAAAGAGATGGCTTCTCTGCTATGCAGTGAGTGGAGGAGTCTGGATTATATGTGAGAGCCAATATGAGTGAATGAGGGCGAATGTGTATGTATGCATTGGGTCTGAGCAGGCTTAGGAAGACTGTGTTGTTTAGGCAAGGTGCAAATAGAACAGGAAGCCCTCATCCTGGCCAGGATGACTCAATGGCCAACCAGGGTGGGCATAGCCAGTGCTGTCAGTAGCAGCTGCTGAGATGGAGGGAAAGGCACCAGAGGTGGAGCACTCTTTTGAATTCCCAGCAGTCAGCAACCCATTCCACAGACAGGGGGAACTGAGGCACACAAACTTTTAAGATCATGAATGCAATACATGGGGGAAATTCTACACAGCCACACAGAAGCACTCCTTTGGACCTAAATTCTCTTGTTCCAACAACAGTCTTCATTGCACACAGAGTCAAGTAACTTTAAGATAATGACTGCAAGACAGCACAAAAGTAAACAGTGCTAATAATAATGACAACAACAATTACTACTTAGATGTAACAAAAGCAGGACAGTATAAAAATCCAGTAAATGCATATCAATTTAGAAGTAAGGAATGGATTACTGAGGAATAAGCATGGGCAACATGTTCCGAAAGCATCCAAAATCCACCCCTTTGCATATAATAATAAAAATCCATTGCACGAGGGGATACTGAGAAAGCATGCCTACAAAGCTTGCCTCACACACTCCCCATTCACATATACACACGTCTGTCTGTTTGTCTCTGGCCTGGTTCGGACGACACGATAATCAATAGAGGGGGGGAATCAACTGCCAGTTGTGTTGCTTATTGTGTCATGTGTCAGACAACACACACACAACTGACGGTATGCTATTTTGGGGAATTAAACAACAGAGAAAAACAACAGGCTGCTCAGTTGTTTACCCCGAAATCCATTGATTAAAGTGTTGTGTGTCAGGAAACCCCCTCTCTTTGTGTACTATTCCAGTCAGTCATAGAGTTCCCCGGCAGGAGCGGCCGAAAAGGCTGCTCCTCTACAGCTGACAGAACTTGAGGTGCATGATGGGAGAGGGCCTGAGGACTGAAGGAGGAGTGAGAGAGGAGCAACAGCAGCCCAGAAGGACGCCAGGACATTCAGCCATGCGATGGGGGAGGGGCAAAGTGTTGGGTGTCGGGCACCAGAACAATAACGCATGGTGTCCGAACTCTCTTTCTCTCTCTCTCTCTCTCTCTCTCTCTCTCTCTCTCACACACACACACACACACACACACACACACACACGAGTTACATCATCCAGTTCCAGCAATCCCTCCATTACACAGAGAAGGAGAATTTAGTGAGGTGACTTTAAGATCATGAGTGCAAAATGAGGGAGGTACACTACATTAGGCTCCCCTCCCCTCCCTTCAAACTATTTGGACTCTAAGCCAGAGATGGTGCGAGCACTAAGCCCTGGTAAGCAAAGGTGCATGAAACACAGAGCTCAGATCCTGTTCCTTAGGCAGAGTATCAGGCTGCAGTCAAGTAATTTGGCTATGTAAGGCTTACTTATAAAGCTGACTTCACCAGAAAGCTCCTTAATAAGTTGCAGCTAGGTCTGGTGTGGCCAGGCTATTCTTGCTGAACAGGCTTGCAAGCACTCTCTGAAAGCTGCTGAAAACAATGTCCCTTCTAGTTTCTGGTATTGGAGTGTTCCTTGCTTCTGATTTCTTGGCTTGGGATTGAAATTCATGTATGACTCTGGAGAATCTTGATTTTGTTTCGGTTAACCCTTGTTTTGACTCTGCACCTTGAACTCCTGCTCGCTTGAATCTTGGCCTGTCTGACCATTGCTCTCCATCTTTTGCTATTCAGCTACTGGGAGTAAAAGTGACCTTCAAGCTGCATTCAGATTGCTGCTACAAGAATTAGTTACTTAGTTGACCAGGCTTCTAGCTAGAGAAGGCTGCTTATATAGAAGATGTGATCTGGAACAGGACACGCTTCCCCAAACAAGAGCACTCCAGATGTTTTATACTACAACACCCAGCACTCCTAAATATTGGCCATGCTTCGTGGGGCTGATGGGATCTGAAGTCAAAAACATTTGGAGAGCTTCATGTTGGAAAGGGTGTGCAATATCATGTTCCATGCCAAGAATGGTATAGTAGAATTCACATCAACTGCTATCTTGCCACAACTCCCTTTAGCTGTATAATTATCATGATAATTACCAAATTGTTCTTTGGAAAATCCACTTGTTCATCTGATTATGGTCCCCTCTACAAGATTTCGGTTTGACGCCCAGTTGGCCGATTATGCGCATCTTCTCCCAATCGCTTTTACGCCTAATCCCTATACATGGGAGGCGGTGAAGCGCATTAACGGTTGTACAAAATGCGCTTTAAAGTTGTTTACATGCGGAGAATCGCTTGTTTACATGGTCATAAGGCGCTTTAACTCCCACGGTAAATTAAAACTCGCTATTTAAGGCGCATTTGATAATGCGCATAATCAGACAGAAAAAGCGCCTCAACCCCCGATTTGCGCTCCATTCATGTGGAGGTAAAATCGGTAATGCGCTTTGAAAGAGCTTTAAATCGCTCTTATAGAGGCACCCTATGAGTGAAGAAAGGCAGCGGTACTTGAAAACCAGCACCAGACTCTGTTCTGGAGGGCTTGTCGTTAAGGTAATCCTGTATGAAGAATAAATTCATGTGTATGGTAATATGCCGTAGACAACTTTGTGAAAACCAAGCTGTTGACAATTACTTTGAATCTGTTAGTGAAGGAAACAATTATGACAATGCCCTTTGTGATTTGATAAAAAATTGTCAATCTTTTATGATTGGTTAAAACAAGATTGTAATCAGTTTTTGTAGATTTGCAAATGTAACAACATACAATGTCAAGGAATGAAGTTCTCTTTTATTTCCATTTCTCTGACTTGTATTTTACATAGAACAGGTTGTGTATGTCAAGTTGTTTTACCACTTTCTGCTCACATTTAATTATTACGTTTTTTCTGCTTCTTTTTTTACATAATAAAGATTGGGTCGTATTTGATGGCTGTCTTGGCTAATAATTTTACTCATAGGCTCCCAAATATGAAATACCTATTTTAATACCTCAATATGGAATCAACCACTACATTTATAAACCCACATATTTTGGAGGGAACTGTGATGACAGTTTTTGGGTTTTTTGTTTTTTTTTACAATAGGGATGTTACCTCAACAGAGATATGATTGATCACTAATCAGTGTCAGATAATGGACTGAATAAGGAAAATGTTGGTGTATAATTTATAGAAGACAGACTACACCTCTGTCTGTGAATGAATCTAGCCACAAGTAAAATAAAAAAGGCAAGATATTTTCCCATACAGGATTTACAGATTTTGCGCTTGTCTGTTCCACATTTTTTCAGTGATAACCCCACAATGTTTTCAAGCCATTATGAAAATTGTACAGTCAATTTGAGCCCTCTTGGGTCCTGATTGAGCAAAAACTGTGAAACCTATAGCTCCAAACTTAGCATTTTTACACATTTTTGAGTGCTAGCCCCCATGATTAATTATATTATTAGGGTCATGGGCTATCCAAAAAAGCTTACTTTGTTTAAAGCTTCAAGATGGTACTAACCACCCAACTTGCCCATAAAACTACAAGGACACAGAACATATTTCTCACTGCTGGGGAAAGTTGATTGCGAGCAAATTGAATATGAGCATTTTGTAGAAATTACCTGTGTTGCTATTTTTGTCCCTCACTTCTTGGCTATAGAGATTTCTGTAAAGCATGCTGCTATTTCAACATTATTTTATCACAAAGGAGTGATGGCATACTCAAAACTGTTAGGAAGGGTTTAACATTAATTGCACTGCTCTTTTGCTGACCTAACCAAAGTGAAGAGTATGCTGAGGGTTTGATAGATGAATATCAACCCCACTCAGTAATTATGTATAAAAATTTGTATGTGACTGTCTTCTAGTATGATGATAATTTAATTTTATTCTTTGACCTGTATCACTTGGTGCAATGTGAATACAGTATTGCTACCTTATTAACTTTACCAATAATAATTTATAACTGACTGAGCAACTCTTGGAAAGGATATTTTATAACAAAAGCAGTTTTTAAAATGTTTTCCTCTGCAGTCTCCTAAAAACAAATGCGATGATGACAAAAGCGTTATGATTCTACTGACATGCGCTCTTCTACTGACAAATATATTTTATTTGAACCATTTAACCGTTAAAAGGTCACATCGAATTTGCGTTGCTTTTGCATTGTTCAGCCCATAACAGTCAGGGTGGCTATTGAGCAACAAGGATTATACCACCACCCACTCGAATACATCTCAGTTGCTGTCATTTCCAAAGAGGCTTCATAAAGCAGCATATTGCTCCAGTCTTTGAGTCAGAAAGGTGTTCACCTGCCCAAATCATTTTCCTTTCAACAATTGACAGGTGCAATAGAAGATTTGTGCAGTACAAAACAATGAGAAACTCTTTGGCCAATAGAAGTTGATTAAGTGTGCAATCCTATGCTTGTTTAAACAGATAAAAAGTCCTACAACTCCCAGCATGCTGGCCAGGGGAATGCTGGGAGTTGTAGGACTTTATTTTGTCTAAACATGCATAGGATTGTGCCCTAAATTAACATTTTCATCTAATTTGTGTATCACATTTTTGGCATCAGTTTAGCTCAGGAGTGGGCAAGACATGACCCCTAGGTTGCATCCCCCCCCCGCTGCTCTGTGGTGTGGCTGCTGCCGCCACCAGAATTTGTGGAGATAAAATGTTTACCACTATGGAACTGTAAAAAGGTCAAAGTCAGCTTTAAAACACTCTTTGAGAACTTCAAAGTTGTTTTCTGTTGAATTCTGGTGGCAAACTGCCCCCATATATATATATATATATATATATATATATATGTATATAGTTCCACAGAATTCTGCAGCATGGCAGCAGCAGGGTGTAGCCTGCAAGGGGGTCTGTTTGTGTGTGAAAATAGCCCCTAGACAGCCTGAAGTTGCTCACCCTGCCTTAGCTAAAGCTCTCTAACTTTTTACAGCAAACAGGAGACAGAGTTATTCCTTCACCATCTAGCAAATACTTATTGTAAAGCTAACCCCTCACCTTGTGTCCAAGATACATACACTCTGAAGGAATAACAGTTGCTGCTTCTCATATATTAATTGAGAAACTTAAGTAAAAATAAAATAATAACACTTGAGAAAGTCACAGTATAAGTTGTTGAATAAATGATACCGTAAGCCATATAAACTTAATTGAACCTGTAGTATTGATTATTTTAATTATCCTCCGGTGTTGGATAAAGCTGATAACGCTTTGAGAGGGAGAAGTCAAATGTGTTCAATTAATACATAGATGGGGGCTTTTTATCCGATACTGGAATGCTTATTGTAAATATTTGTATTTTTGTTTGGTTTGGTTTGGTCATTATGGGATTGTGGCTTACATGTACTGATTTTTGTATTTGTTATGGGGGTAAAGCTTGGATATACTTGCATGATAAAAGCAGTCAAGACTTTATTTATTTATTTATTTGTTTATTTATTTTGGGAGGATAACCTAAGGCAGCCTGAAATATAACTACATCAAATACACATTGAAATCATCACATCTGATAGATGTAGAGTGGAAATTTTAAGATCTAGGTCTATGGCAGTTCAGAACAAAGATAAACAAGATGTACTATATGAAATCTATTTCCAAGAAGAGAATAATTGCTATGTCAAAGATCAGAAAGATTTCTTTGTACCCTGTAAGGCATAGTTCTTGCAGTCTCCCATGTCCTTTGATTTCCTAACTGGTATGTGTTATCACTGGGTTTTGCTGGCCATTAACATCCTATTTACTACAATCCCCCTGTAGTGGCTGGGCACAAACATTCTGTAGCAAACTACCAGGTCTTTTGCTGTTGCTGCTGCCACCAAATTCAGCAAGAAGCAGGAGTACGAAGCAAGGTCCGGAGGGTTGAAAGTGGCTCACCTTGGCTTTATACAATTACAGGAAGCACTGCAAATTGGATGTGTGAAGGGGAAGCTTGCTTATTTCTCCTACAGGGAGTTGGGCAAGCTTTACCCACATTTGAATTTTTGAAGCTTGTTTTCAGGGGAGATGCATATATTCTCTCTTCACAATATCTTGGAAGCAGGGGGTAGGGAAACAGATCCACAACTCTTTTTTTCCAGCAGTTAGGGTGCTTTCAGATAGATAGTTCCTAATGCTAGCAATCCAAAGACATTCTGCAGCTTTTCCAAAGGGATGGTAGAGCCCTGATGCAGGGAAGAAGGCAGACAGTCAGATGAACAGGCAGAGAGACTGGAGGTAAAACATGCATACTCATGTGCATGCATGGGGTGGGCAGTGAGCGGCATAGCTAAGTCAAGATATTAGAGACTGCCCAGCCAAAGACTAAGGTCTGACCCTGAAGTATTTAGGCCACATCAATGAGGGGGGTTGAAACCATGTTGCAGCTCTGGTGAAGATTCACTTTCTCATTCATTCACATAAAATAATAATTATTTAATTGCTCAACAGCCCTAGAATAAAGTAAATGAAGTAGAAATTTGGATCACTGGAAATTTACATCAAATACTGTAAGGCAGGTTGCAATGTAATATCAATAGTATGTTCTCCCAGAATTTTGAATGCTTTGAATGATTGGCCATTTAATGGAATTTGTAATGACACTGAAAAAATGAAGATAGATGTGTTCTTAATAAGTGCTTAGGAGATATGCATAGAAGGTTACTTTTTCTGTAGTTGCACTGTGCTTTGGTATTTTGATTTTAGAGTGCAAAAATGCATTTTCCCTTTTTCTGTCTCCAGTGATCATCTGCCTCTTCATCTTAGCATAATGACTAGTTTGAGGAAGCACTATTCAGAGAGACTGCCTTTGGAGCCAGCCAGCACATTGCTTGTTTAGGCAATGTAAGTGCTTGCTATGCTTCTTTATAATTTATGTCACTTGAACAGAAAGAGGAGACTTCTAGCAAGTTTTAGGGGGAAGAAGTGGAACAAACCCTTTGATACAGAGAGAGTGCAATGCACATTTAGCAGATGGTGTCATTCGTGATTTGTATATAATTATCCTGTTTTAGGTGGCGCTTACATTTTTGGCTCCTGATGAGGAGCTTCGTTTATACACATCATCATTATCTCTTGTGGCATGTGCTTTACTGACATTAATCTGTGCTTTAGTCCTGAAGCATTAATAGTGGGGTTGTCCTCATCGGTTTTATTGTGCTGTCATGCTTCCTGGGGTTGTATTCATGTTTTCAGAGAGGCTTATCATGCAGTTCCAAATTCTCCCCAAAATAACATTTAGCAGTCATGTTGTGAGGAATCTACTTTTCTTCAGCTTCCTAAACTGTGCCGTGATGTGTTGTTGCTTTTTATCAGTGAAGCAAATTGTACGTCGTCGAATTTCTTGAATTGCTTTAAAAAGGATACCACGTTAATATCAAGCAAAATGGGGCTCCCCTGTGCATGCAGAGTTTCTTATGTGCAATAGACTCTTAGGCTGCCTCTACAAGAGAGGTTTAAAGCTCTTTAAGGTGCTTAAAAAAATTTACCTCTACAAGAATGGAGCGCAAATCGGGTGTAGAGGCGCGTTATTTCTCCGATTATGCGCATTATCGAATGCGCGTTAAACAGCGAGTTTTATTTTGCTCCGGCTGTTAAAGTGCATTTTGACTGTGTGAACAAGCGCTTATGCGCATTAACTACTTGTAAAGCGCATTTTGGTCATCCGTTAATGCGCTTCGCCGCCTCTCGTGCAGAGGTATTAGGCGTAAATGCGCTTCAGCGATTATGCGCATAATCACCTAACCGGGCGCAAAAGCAAATCCTTGTAGAGGGGACCCTGGATATATCACACACACACACACACACACACACAGGTTGCTGTACACATGCCATTACTTTTTTCAAAACTTGATTTCTGAAAAATATGGGAGATTCAATTACACCTGATTGAGTGATCATTTTTGCAATTGCAAAGGTTATTCTGACCTTAAAGTCATGCCATGTTGTGATTCCCAATCCTTTGATATTTATCAATAATGCAGCATGAGTTTGTATTCTCAGAGATGCACCATATGTCAGTAGCAGTGAAGGGGGTTGAATGGGATCCACAGCTGTCACCTGGCCCAGCAAGGAAACACTGAAAATAAGGCCAGAACACAAGCTTGTAGAGGAAGCTGCAGGTCAGACTCTGGAGAAATTGGAGACTTTAGGAAAGGAACCACACCACAGAAAGAAGGGGACACTGGCAAAGGGAATATGGGTAGGGGAAAGGGGAAAGGGGGTGGAGGGAGAAGGAAGAGCATTAAAGAGCAAAAGATGACAGAGATGCAATGGAAGAAGAAGTGGAACCAGAGACAACATGCTGTTGCTTTCAGGACTGGGGGACATGGAGACACTGTGCCAAAGCCAAGGCTAAGTAAGTCAGAGCTAAGAGTAGATGCTGAAGAAAAGAGGAGAGGCTTGAGAAAAGAGCTTGACTAGAAGCAGACTGTGGCAGGAAATGTAGCCCAGTTGAAATACTGGTCTAGTGTAAGGATTCTGCAGAAGCTCTCCAAGAAGGCATGGGAACAGATTCAGAGACAGGAAGAGGGGGAAAGGTAGGGGTGGCAGAGCTACTAAGGTTGCTGGATATAGGGCAGGGTAACAGTGGCAGAGAGAAATCTTTCCAACAGCCATCTAATCAGCTGGATCAAAGCCAGCCAGAGACCTACCAATCCATGGGAATGCAAGATCTTATGGTGGGTGAGGAGTTGGGAGTGATTGACCCAAGAATCAGATGTTGGGGAGGAGGGAGGAGCAACTGCAGGATGTGAGGCGTTCTGAAAGGTTGGCCACTCAAAAGAGGTCCCTATGGAAAGACTCTCCCCGAGGGTGGGACTGGAAAAGCTACTCAGGTTTCACACTGTCAGCTGGTGGCAGTTTCTGTTGCAACTTCCTAATCTAGTGTATTCATCAAAGGTAGCTTCTTGTAGTCTAATTAGTATTATGCAAAGCTGACTAGAGAACTTGGCTCTGTGTTGCTGTTTGCGGATTACGTATGTAACCTGAAGTGCGACTGCTCTGGCTCTAGCTTGCATAATAAAAGCTATTCATTAAGATATTGTTGTCATTGTGTGACTACAGCGATGACCGGAAACATCTAGGGCTTGAGGGGAAGGAGGAAGAGCCCATGAAAGACAGAGATGCAATGCAGTTAACCACCATCAGTATGTCTATGACAGTAAAGAATGAATGCAAGTAATCTATTTTAGCAAGAATCGTATTGCAGGACTGGTCTGTTGAGGTGGGGGTGGGGTGGATCAAATAAATAGAATGCTTTGATGGAGCTACCCCAGTGAGCATAGAGATGGCACTGCCATGTGAGAAATCCCTTAGATGGATGGATGTATAAATAGAGTTATAAAACTAACTGCTACACCACAGAAAGAACAACTCTTTCACCACCAGATTAGAGTTTTCTGCATGAACGGCTGTTCTACACCTTTGGCAGTTGTATCTCAAGGCTACTTCATATGTACCTTTTTTCCTACATTGAGGTTATCTGTCTGTCCTAAATGTCAGAGAGATGGAAGTTTAGAAGCTGAAGTGATTTGCTTGTTTATTGTATTTATTTTTCACTTTCCTCCAAGGAAAGCATCCCTTCCCAACAACTTGGCAAGGGATGCTAGGCTAAAAGACAGTGACTTGTGAAGGCTGCAAAGAGCTCTGTAGACAAGTGGGAATTTGAACCTGGGTTTTTGATGTCCGACTCTCACAATATCCAGTGCTCCGTACTGATTACACACTCATTATATTTCCAACACACAACAAAAGAAATTCCCCGAGAAGAATTTTAAAGAGGATTTTTGGCTCAGTATCAACATATATTCAGAGTGCTGGTTTTAACCTATAAAGCCATACATGGCTTGGCATCCCAACACCTCAAGGACCGCCTTTGCCTGTATGAACCTACCCAGTCCCTGAGGTCTTCAGAAGCCCTTTTCTGGGTTCCCCTCAAAGAGAAGCTTAGGGGTGTCAGTTTACGAATGGGCCTTTTCTGTGATAGCACAGTATTTATTTTTATTATTGTGCTAATTATTGTTTATATTGATCCCCCCTTATATTAATCATGGATTTTTTTGTTGTGTGTGTAAGTCGTCTTGAGACTGCTTTTTTGTGGTGGGAAGAGATGCATAAATTCTATTAATCATTGTCAATAATTTAATAATAATAATAATAATAATAATAATAATAAAATATACCACTGGAAATATGTATGGGAAGATTTTCCAAGGAGCTGTGATTGCTTCACCATATGTGGATTTTCTGGCTACAGGTGGAGGAAGAGGATTGAATTGAAAATGTTTGGATGTTCTAAAATCACCAGTGTATGTCATCAGAATGTTTAGTCTGTGCTCACCTAAAATGCTTTCACTGCCACAGATGAGGACCGCACCTGGTAATAATTTGCATATTTTATTTACATTTTCTGGATATGGTTGTGTACGTCTTCCAGCTGCTTGACTATCCAAGCACCCTGTGTGTAGTTCATCTCAATTAAAATCAATTGAATTTTACCATTGACTTCAACTTGGATTGGACCCATTGTGTGAAATGTCTCTGCGATTAAGAAATAGCATATTATGCTGTTTAAATTAATCATCACCTAATATCAACAGCTTTTGGGTATTAACATAATTAAAATGCAATTATTAATAATTAATAAAAATAAACAGAATAATAGAGAACATTAACACTCATTAGCCTAACTTATAAATGTGTATTAATAGTATATAATTAAAATCATAGTAATTTGTCTGAAGGACATGGTGGATTCATCAGAAGTGTGTCTCATCTTTTAAAAATGATAAAATTTTCATTAAACTGCTTTCTTGGGTTTGGTCTGTCTCGTCCATGGGCTTCAGTAGGCTAAAATACTACTTTACTATATCTGCTGAAGCAGTAGTAAATAATCCCCAGCAGTGGTATAAAAGAGAAATACATACATTTTAGGAAATAGAACAAATTGTGCATCTTATATTCTGAGATACATTCTTACCAAAGGCAGCTCCTATTGTATCAGTACCTAGTTGTCCGTTTGGATGCATTTGTCTAATTAACTTTATTTCCATTTTCCATATCTATTTTAAATTAGTTTCTTACTCTGAAATTTGACTTGGAAGAAAAGAATAAACTCCACTATATTATAGAATTTCATATTATATAGTTTGTACCAAAGTAAGCTAATTCTGTTCTAAAAACCTGACCTTATTCTCATAGGATGTGTCACAGGTTTTCTATCTGGAGCCCAGCTCAAGAGTTATGAACAGAGAGCCTATCTACACTACTGCTTTAAAATGGTTTATAACAGTTTTAAACTGGTTTAAAACTGTTATAAACCGTTTTAAAGCAGTAGTGTAGATAGGCTCAGAGAAAGATTTTTAGAAAAACTTGCATTGTATGTAGAATTAGATTTGGTGCTTTTTGCTCTCATCAGATGATACTTTAAAAATAATACAGCATCTCTCTTTGATGTGATGCCCTATATATAAAGTAATAAGTAGAATTTACTGCAGTCAAAATAAGGCAAAACGGTTAGCTATTTATTTATAAAATGTATGTTATATACTCTTCAGAAGTATCTAGAGCTTCTCACAGCATAGAATACTAATAAATCACAATATAATACATTAAAACAAAAACGCTTAAGTGCTTAAAGTAATATATCCCTAAATTAAACATAGAGTAGAAAGTCCAGCCAATTTTGGGAGGTTTCCAGAGGAACCTGGCTTATCATGATGCACAATTGGTCTTTGTCTTCACCAGAATGTATTGCTATTGCTGATTTTTGTTTTTTTGAAATAGTTGATGATGTTTTAAATTATTGTTTCAAATCTGTGCTGTGCTAGGAATTGTAATTGTATGATTTGCATATTTTAAACCATCTTAGGAAGACCTTTGTCTTGAAATGCAGCCAACAAAACATAATTTCTGTGTTCATTCTATAGGCAGCATACAGAGGGAAATCCATTGTTATAGGACTTTGTATTTTTAGCAGTCAGATTGAATCACCTCATTCTCCTTTTGCTACTGCAAAACCACTCCATCGTGGTTGGTTCCACATCACCTGAGCTATCCAAATCCTATGGGTACTTCATATCATAGCATTAGTGGTCTCAACAGAAGTGGACAGTAGAATGGGAATCCACTGCATAATCCAAGTTACCTGGCAGGTGCATAGGTTTACATATCAACAGTGCAATTTAGGAGCGATAAAATTCCTGCAGCAGTTACTCTACAAAGGTATTGTGTGAATTGGCCTTTATTAATTTCATGAGGGTGAGCTCATTAGAATATATATATATGTATATATATATATATATATATATATATACAAATTACCAATAGAAAATAATAAATGGCTAGGATCTACTTTCTGTACATGGTAAGCATGGCACTTCCATCTGATGAGGAGTGCTGTTTCTGGGGGCTTGCAACAATGGAGGTGTGTGGGCTGGTCAACAACCAGTATCCCACAATGATGTTTACGAGTGAAAGTATTGGACCAAGCTGGTAGTAAGGACACTAGAAGCTGTGCTACCCATGCATCTCTATTGTTCTGCAGCTTCCAGAATCGTACCAGCAAAGTGTGCCTACTGCATAAACTTGTGCACATTTTGTGTGACATGACAAGTATGGAGTTCAGGCTCCTGGATGCTTTCACATCCTTGCATTACTGTGTCTGTCTAGAGATATGTGGGCTCCATATGCCACTCTCAGGGGCAAGATCATACAAAAGAATTTTGACATGAGTTATACTAAGCCCCTCCCCAAATACCTATACATGAACCACTCAAGATTGTAATCTGAACTGTTCAATATCCTCTTTAGAAAGATAGGGTGTGACAAACCAAGCCCTCTCCCCTGCCCCTGCCACCCTTATAGAACATGTTTCTGAAAGGACATGCCCAGACATCTGTAGGTACCAAACTTTGCATTATTCTACATCTGAGGCTTGATCCACCCTGCCCCATGACTCAGCCTTATGTTAAATAGATGCTTGCAGGGATCACTTGTAGGATGTGTAATCAGGTAATCTCAGTCAGTTTGAATCAGTCCAACCTCTCTATGGGAATTCTCACTATCCGTAGAAATAATTTTGTGAAATCTTGTTTTGCCCTGAGTGGGTGCCCAAGAGTCAAGACTAAACCATGCAGTATTCTTAGGATTTAGGTTCCTGATAAGTAAAGTCATACGTTTTGTTTTGTTTTAAAAGCAAATGACCAGTTATGAACTTTGCTATGGTTCTTGAATAAATTGCACCTGGGGTAGTTTAGTTCTTTTGCTTAGCCTGAAGTTGGCCTTACCCAACCTGCTTAGACCACTTGGTGTATTTTGTGATGGTTTCAAGGAGATTAATGGAAGTTCTGGGAAAGGAGTATTCTTCTCCACAAGCCTGAATTCTTACATCTTCAGGTTAAGAGTTATTAATATTGATCATGTAAGTGGTGGCAGCATATAGATGACAAAGTGTGTTTTGCAACATGGTTTTCCTTGCAGGCTTGGAAGTGCAGCCTCCCATTTGTCACGTAGGGTAATTCTATTAACTATGTAACTGACAATCAGAATTTGTAATATATTTTTGTTTACAAGAAAATAGAGTAAATATGAAGCCAGAAGATCCTATTAAACAACGTAATGCTAATAAAAACAATATTTTAACCACTAAAAGCTAGAATATTGTTTTCCAAAAATCAAAATTGGAAAAACAACCCCTTTCAAGTCAATTGTATAAACTTACCCATTGACACGTATATTCCACCATGATAGTGCTGTCACAGTTGTCAAAATCACCTGCTGATTTACAGGGAGTTTTTTTAAAGAATAATAGTTAACCCAAGATTCTGACTTGCTAAAATTTGAGTAAATCATAATCAATATATAACTGTAGATAGTTGCATAACACTTGGGAGATCAGCAAAAACAAAATGGAATTTTATTAGAATTAAATAAAAATGAAGGTACACAGCCCTGTTAACTTAACCCAGTTCATGATAAAATTTCAAGAGATATATTACAGTTTCTAATTTTAAGATGCTTTCCATGTTTTGGTCAAATGTTTAAAATGAAGGTATTACTTCTACAATCAAGCTTTCTTTTTCCAGGAATTCTTGCTTTTGCTTTTTCAACTCAATTCTTGCAGAAATAATCTGGGTGGCCCCTTGCCTCCTTAGTTTTCAGATTAATCCTACATTGTGAACAGGCTGATTGCAGAAATTGTTGGCAGCAATTTCCATTATCCCAATAGCATATTTTCCAGGTTCTGCAATCATGGAGCTCTTTATAGCAACCATGTACTAATTTGTCTGGATCCCATGTAAAAATATGCATACCTTTGGACTTCTTGCATCAAGAGAATAAAAGATTGTGTTAACTGGCCCTGAGAGTAGGTGAAATGTATAAAGTCCATTGCAATATGTTAGGGATAGTGTCTGGGCTAAGTCAAATTTGTCTGGGTAGAATTTTATCTGGGAATTAATTTTGGCCCTGTAGATATCAGCATAGTTACTGCTCCATAGTTTTATATCCGTTGCCTCCAGTGTATAATTTTTATAACTGGGGTGCTGTTTTACTAAAACTATTATTAGATTTTGAGCCACTCAAATGGTTTGTTTTTGCTGGAATGAAGAACAGTTTTTGAAAGAGAGTATCTTTTCTACTTGTTCAGAATGCTGCTTAATCAAAAGGGTGAGATAGTTTTTGAAACAATATTTGGCATTTCCCAGGTTTTTGCAGCTTGGACCATTTAAGTCATTCAGTGAATGGGACAGCATTCTTCAATTAAATAGCTTAAATTAAGGGGGCATTTGAGCTTATATAATGGTCATACAGCTCTGTAGCTGTTCAGACAGCAAAAGTAGAGTTTTTTTTAACCTTCCATTAGTTGTTAGATTTTACTTTAATAACTACCAGAAACAACCGCAGTGTTAGCAAGAAAATCAACGATAATAGCAAATCATAATTATCTACTTTCATTTTGATTGTTTGCAGGAACTCAGGTGCCAAAGACACCTATCAAGCCAAAAGGAATTATACTGGAGATATATCCCCCACTCCCCACCAGATTGATTTAAGAAGCAGCCTTATACCAAGGCAAACCATTAGTAGGTCAATCAGTATGGTCTACACTGACTGGCAACAGTTCTCTAGGCTTTTATTTAGGAGTTTTGCCCAGCCCTATCTGGAGATGCCAGGGATTGAGCTTGGGACTCTTGTATTGAAAGCATGTGCTGTACCACTGAACTACAACCCTTTCCTGAAGAGCTGTGTGAGCTCAGTGGCAGAATGCATGTTTTTCATGCTCACGGTCACAGGTTCAATCTCTGGTTAAAAGGATCCAATGTAGCAAGCCTATGAAAGACACCTCTGCCTAAGATAACACTAGCTACCTGAGCTAATAGACCTACAGTCTGATTCACTATAAAACAGCGGAGTGTTCCATTGGTGTGTCTCGGCAGTTCCGCTGGCAGTTCCATTTGCATTCCGCCATTGAAATGGAGCTTATGCCAAAACCTATGGCCCCTTCTCAGCTGGCAGATTTCAAGTATAGGATTGCACTTCTGTAGACCATTTACAAAGTCCCATTAATTATTAAATATCCATCCTAAAAGTTTTATGCTATTTTGATATGTTAAATGTTCTGGGTTGGATGACTGTCCTGCCTCTTCCCCACAGTAATCCCCTGAGTCCCCTGAAAAGGCTCTTCCAATAGGCAAGGGACCCTGCTGAATGGGTGGGTGGTGGGATAGTGGTATAGTGGTAAATTTTGAAGTGCACATGCTCATCATGACAATCCCCATAGTCATGCCTCTAAGGAAAGGCCAAAAACACTGACAGCTGTGTTGATCCACTTCACCAAATTCTAGCAGTTTTCGTCTCTATCAGGAGCATCTTTTATTTTATTTTCTGCATTTCTATCCCACCCAATAGCTGAAGCTCTCTGGGTGCTTCACAAAATTGTTTTATAAAGCTACTGACCCTGTTCAGATGACATGCTAAACCACAGTAGTTAAGCATTTTGAGCTAAACCTAAGGTTTAGATGTGAACCACGACTTAGTGTGTAGTGTGACCCATTCCTAACCATGATGGCTACATATCTATGGTTTAAACATGCTCACTAATCGTTTGTTGCAAAAGGGTTAGCGGCCTAACTATGGCTTAAGATGTTTTCTGAACAGGCCCACTGGCTCTTAATTGCCCATTTCAGATATGATCACCCAAAAATACTTTGCATTACAACAGGGATCGCTCATAGTCTGAGGGTGGTGGCAGATGACATCAGCGTCCCTGCTAATCAAAAATTGCTGGTGCTGCATCCCTGTGAGCACTAGCTACACTACACCACTGGCCAGGGAGGCTTAGAAGGAAGGGGCATTGCCAGAAACCAGGCAAGCCATTTTCCGCGAGCAGAACTCCCTCTCGTGGAAGATGTTTTTGCCCAATTTCTGGTTACCCCCTCATCTCCCTCTGCCGCCTGTGCCTGAGCACGCCTCGTTCAGGAGTGTTCCCTGACTCTTAAAAGAGGCTGGAGTGTGTGCTGCTGCTGGGGAGGAGGGAACAGAAAAGCCATGTTCTGACCATCCCCTACTGTTAGTGCATCTCTAGAACTACATCTCTATGAATTTTTGAATCTTCCCATTATTCAGTGTTAAAATTCTTGATTTGTTTTTTTCATGCAAATTTCAGAAAAAAATCTCTTTTTCATCTTTAGATGCTAACTTAATGCAATGACAATTGATTCTTACAAAATACATTGTTGATCACCTTACGTGGTCATGGCACATTTAAATATTAAACTTTTCACTATATCCAAAATACTCAGTAACAGTATATAAATCTATTAAGTTAAATAAATATCTGTGTTGTTTAGTCCAAACCTTATTCTGAATGCATGACCTGAATATCTTTAAGGTTCTTTTCTGATTTTTCTACAACAAAGGCCATATCTACACCAGCCTTTTTCCCCGGTGTCATGTTGAGGTTGTCCCTGTGTTTCTAAATGACACACAGGGGATCCTGGGGGCAACCTGGAACAACCAGGGACTTTCCCCAGGATATCTGGGACCACGGATTTCCCAATTTTACTGCAGTCCCAGGACTATCCCAAGGAGCGTGACTAGTGTGGCCGGCTCCCAGTTCGTCCCTTTTTCTCCATGAGTAGCGGGGCCGGGCATGGAGCTGTGCAGGGAGGCTCCGTGCCCATGGGGGTGGGGTAGCAATTTCACCATCCCTGGAATGGCGGGGGTTGGGCGTGTTGTTTTTTTTTCTCTTACTTTTTCCCCTGGATCATGGCCACACGACTGGCTCCTCTTTAAAAATATAGCGGCCGCAACGTCTCTCTTCCCTTCTGAGATGTCACTCAGCTTTCTAGACACTGGGGAAGGGTCGCGGAGGCAGGTAAGTCCGTGATCCTCCTCCCTCCCTCCCTCCCTCCCTCTACACCCTTAGGTGTAGATTAGCCCTAAATTTGAATCTTAACCCTTGTTTATTCTTATATGTTTATATGCAGCTGCTTTGTGTTTATCTTGAGAAAGAAAAGCAGAACACAAATATTCATTGAAATGAATGAAATACATTCAGAGACATATATTTTCCTGAATTTTGTCAAGTACCTGATTTAATAGTTCCATTTCTTCTTCTATTTGGGGATGCATTTTTGGTAGTAAGTACAGGTATGTTTGTATAAAACAGTTATGTAAGTAAACTTTTAAAAAGATTTTAATAGGAATTTGTACTCCCAAAATATCTTTGCATTACAGACAACAAACCAAAATGATTCAATATTTAATCTTGGGTGTTTTGAGACAAGGAATAATGTAAGTACAACCTGACAGATGATAAAGCAACAGAGAAGGACAGAGTGACCTATTGGAGCTCAGGCAAAAATATTAATAGCAAAACCAGGCACTGAGCTGTAGTTTCTCACTGATAATTATCTAGAGAAAGCTTGTCTGTTCCTGGAGGCATAGTAGAAGGTGAAAGAGTAGGCAGATGTACAAATGGTTTTGGCTGAAATCAGCCTTGCCATATTCTGTTCAGACATACTTTTGTATTTTTTGGCTTGAGTACAAGAAAAATTAGGAACCAATTATGCATGGCTCTGATTGACTGGACACCTGTGATGTCACCAAGGACCACCATCACCCATCCCCAGAACAGTTTTGGACTATTAAAAAGTCATTTTATTTTTTTTAAAAAAATAATCATAAGGATGAATAAACAAATAAATGCATGAACAACCATGTGATGCTTTTAAAATTTCAAAAAGGCAGCCAACTGGCCTGAACCATGGTAGGCAAGGCAAGACTGATGGCTAATGCAGTGTTCATTCCTCTAGCATGCACATCTGTCATTTCTGTTATGAAGCTGAGCCCACCCCTGTGGCAGCTGTGAATTCTCTTTTTCTGTTATGTCTTTCTTCACCATAAATTGATGCTGTGTGGGCTGAATTTGGATGCACAGCAAAATGGCTTCATTGTTTGCCCAAGTCCAGATTATTCAGTACACTATCATTTTACCAAGCCACTTCAAAGCCTTTTAAGTGTCCATCTGTTGGGATATACAAATATATGTCTGTATTTTAGTAAAGGTTGTACAGGATTTTTCTTATAACACTCTTTTTACATTTTTTACAATTATATACACACACATCACATAAGTTTAGACTCAAATACATACGCTGAAGCCACCATTATTGTCTTTTTTTAAAAAATGCAGCAAAGTGGGAGCTCAATACTTTCCAGGTTTCAGGGCCCCAATTCTTCCTTCTGTGTATTTTGTCAAGACAACTAGCAATTTAAACACTTGTGTACTTTCCACAACTTACAAGATTCGTGTTTATTTTCTATTTTGACATATGCACCCAAGTACAAGAAATAACATAAAAAGTATTCCTTAAAAATGGGGATGGGAGGATGGCAAATCACCATAATGGGGAAAAAAGAAGGGGAGGAGCTGCAACAGATTAGGAACAGAAACAAAGGTAAACTTATTAGCCAAATGATTACCCAGAGGACCTTTTCTTCTGCCGCTCCCAGACTGTGGAATGACCTGCCGGAGGAGACTCATCAACTTAACAGTCTTTTAGAATTTAAGAAAGCCATAAAGACTGTTTTTAGGATGTTTTTAGGATGTTTTAATGCAGTTTTAATAATGTGTGTTGTTGTGTCTACGTCCAACTCCCTGCTTCAAAGGAATGATATCTCAGATTCCGACTCAGAACCTGGGGATGGAATGCAGGAAATGGAGGAGTTACTGCAAGACGAAGTAATAGAGCCCTTTCCCACGGCAGGGGGGGAAGTAAATCCTCAAGGCAATAACGACCTTAACCAGGGAGAGAGTACTTTCTCTTCTGGGACAAAGGAGTTTAGGAATGCAGTGACGAGGCGTAGGACAAAGAGGAGGGACTTCAAACTCAAAACCGCCCGCCGCTCAGAGAGGCTAGCAAACAGGGCTCTACAGACTAATTTGTCCTAATGAAATGACTCTGTTCTCTTTTCTCTCTAAGTAAGCTCAACTGCATGCCTAGGGGCTACAAAGCCTTTTGATAACCTTGTTTTCCTTGTTTTGCTGGAGGAGGGAGAACGATCGTTTTTGTGTATAATAAAGGATTTGTATCTTTCCCTTCAAGAGGTCTGTTTATTGTTCGCACCCCTTTTGTTAGAACTTACAGAGTCACGACATGTGTCATGTTTTAATCAGTTTTATGTATTTTATTATATTGTTGTTCCCCGCCTCAATCCAAACGGAGAGGCGGATAAGAAATAAATTATTATTATTATTATTATTATTATTATTATTATTATGAGGGTGAAGAAAGGAAATATTGCAGTAGAAGAAATACTAAAGAGAAGTTAGCTCAGTGAAACGTGTGAGATGGAATAGGATACGGAACTGTTAGAAGTCAGAAAAGACAACTATGAGAACTGAGGAAAGTGAAAAAGACATGATAAATCACTTTTGAAATGCAATCTAAGCAAGCATACCTTATGTAGTAGACGGCATTGACTTTACTGCCATGTGAAAAAAAGTAAAAATATGTCTGTGCGTGCCCTATATTTTAAAGGCAGTATGCATTTATGACTGTGATCCAGAATAGTAAATAATGCATGCATAAGTAAGAGAGTTCTCATCCAGATTTTTCTGCAGTTTTCATTTAGATAATGCCCTAACCAAGCCACTTTTAAAAATTCAATTATCTTTAAAACAAAAAAACAAACAAAAAATCCTAAGTATTGCAGTGTTCCTTATCTGATCCTACCTGCTGCAGAAAAACTTGGGAATCATAGCCTGTATGTGTAACCACTTTAATGGGAAGCTATTAAATGGGAAGAAGTGGATGCACAGTGCTCTGACTCCCCCTTGTAGCATCTAAGTCTTCTCCAATTGTTACCCAGTTTTCCTCACTATCACTACAGTTAACTCCCTTTAGCTAAGGGATTATCAACAGTAATAACTGCGCTCAGTGTGGTGAATTGCAAAAGGTTAGACATGTTAGTCTGTTGCAGCAAAAACAGTAAAGCGTCTTGCAGCACCTTAAAGACTAAAACTCTAAAATTTTAAGTCTTAATAATTCTAATGTAGCATAAATTTTCATGTGATGCAGCTCACTTGCATGAAGTGGAGTAATGCCAGTTTTCGAAGAGGAGAGGTATGAGAGGCAGGAATCGAAGGTGGGATCTTATATAAACACTAGGATGATGGCAGAGATAGTATCAGTGGCCAAAGCAGGCTACAGCTGAAGAGTCCACTTTTGGTGCAAGTGGATAAGAATCAAGAGGGCCAGAGGTAGATTACAAAAATAGATTATGAAGACAGGCTAGTGGTCAAATTCTGGAGGAGGCAAAGTAGAGAGGCAAATATGGTGGTCATATGTCCTACTTTATAGTCTTCTATTTGAAAGACTTTGAGAGGACAGCCCTCTATTTGAAGGCATCTTCTAGTTGAAGGGCTCTTCTAGTCCAAGTTCGGCTTAAAGATAATGAACCATAAGAAGGGACAACAAGCAGGACCCTCAAAGTTGCCCATACAACAGACTGAACAGGCACACAGGTCACCTGGTCACAGTCTTTCCCATTATGGTGAGATGTAATGCATTTATGTTCAAATTACAGTAATTATTTTACATTTGCACCTGTTCTCATATGCAGACTTTATGCAAATCTGTCCTCTTTGGCCTTCGTTTTTTGGTATGCATTTCCTCTTTTTTCGCAATGTGTAAATGGCCACCCTACAGGCAAGCCAGGGTGATCTTGAAATGAATTGTTCAAACTGCTAAATTGTCTTGGATGTGAGAGCTTTCTATGCCCTGGTTTTCATTGGCCTGTGAAGTCAGCTGATAGTATTCATTCAGGGTGGAACTGCAGCCTAGAGGAGGCCTTAACCCACAGAGCCTAATCTGCCTGTTTTGCTTTAGGTCCAGTTTGCTGGTGTTGTTGGAGGTAACGTATCACAGATTGGCTGTTGGAGGTTCTGTTTTGAGCTCTCCCCTGTTCCCCGTAGCACCTTACAAACAAGAAATAGTTGTGAGAGGGGAGTAAGGTATGATTTATACTCTCATGCCCCATTGTTAACTCTTAGGCATACAATGAGTAGTAAAATAAGAAGAGTAGATTAAGACTCCAGCCACAAAGAATTGTAAATGTTTCTTTCACGGGGAGATAAAGGGATGTTTATAGTTTGATTCCAGGAGATGTCTGGCTTTTAATGCTTTCCACCACTGCTTGCAGTTTCCAGGCTTCACAATGCCTTCTTTGATTAGGCTTAATCTTCTGGAACATGTATCAATTTGTGCCCTACCAAATTTCTAGGGTACAGATCAAAGGAAGGGCATCTGATCAGTTACTTGGCTATGCTCATAGAACATCACAAAAATCTAATTCTGTGATGAGATTCAGCTGAGTGTGAGCTGCCAGTAAAAAAACATAATCTTTCAGAATTGAGTTATAATGGGCATATAAAATCAAAATGCTGACACAACCTGAACTGTGATAATGAGATACTATAGTAATGGAAGATTTAAAGGAGACATTTTATTATGCCAGATATTACAGTGCCCTAACATATGCAGTCATCACTCTGTAGTGCTTAACAGTCATATATTGTTGTAGATGTTTTATACTCTGTGCTGAATCACACTCTTTGTTAATTCCCTTCCCATCCATTCTGGGAACTCCCCTTTCTAGGTCTGAGAAAAATGAACTAGCCTAGCAGCTGTATATTTCATATCTGTATTCTACAGCTCACTT
Source organism: Anniella stebbinsi (assembly GCA_029215795.1). Taxonomy (NCBI): domain Eukaryota; kingdom Metazoa; phylum Chordata; class Lepidosauria; order Squamata; family Anniellidae; genus Anniella; species Anniella stebbinsi. The sequence continues at coordinate 58,537,800 of JARDYH010000003.1, forward strand.
TATAATAATAGAGAGAGTACACTAGCTTCTAGTCTTAATTGCTCTTGAGATAATATGGAGGTCGACGTCTAATCATTCTCTGTGTACTTTCAGAAGTACAACGGACCGTAAATTGCTGAGCTGTGTGTTAAAAATGTCTAATGGTTGGTTGACTACAAACCAAAGCTTTTGCTTTATTTGGAAAACAATTATGGCCCTGTTTTTGTTTGTTAGCTTGTTTTTAATTGTCTGGCCATGTCCCTCTTTCTTAATCTGAATATTCTGTTTTAGGAAGTAGCTTACTACAAGAATGCATTCGGAAGCAACAGCTTTTTTCGTGTGTGTTTTTAAATACTAGTAAAGAGTTAAGCCTCTGTTTACTTTACACAAGAAAACCTGGGACCACTTGGGACAGAGAACTCAGGTGAGCTAGGGTGTATGTATGTCAGTCAGTTTCATGGTCTTTTACTTAAAATGCACTCATTGTGCTTAATTGTTAGAGTAAAGGATTTTAGTCATACTCATTGCTAATTTGAATCAACTGAAATATTTGAAAATTATTTGAAAATCATGATGAGCAATTTGCAACCACCAAATGACTTCCAGTGGTGATGTATCCAAAACATCTCTCCTTTATAAATGGAAACACTCTCTCCAATGCATGGTGAACACTTTGTGTTTTGAAACACACCTATTTCTGTGAAATCTACTCTTTTACTATCTGATTCTGTACCCACTTGTGCTGGAGAGGCTATGGTCAGACTGCCCTTTTGTGCACATGTGGATGACATCCGCAAGAATAATTGATTACTGGAGTCATATTCTTTCAACAATAATCGAAATAACCGGACAGCACATTGTGAAGCTCTTTTTTTGCTCTCCATCTTTAAAGAGGAAAATGAACACCTCCTACACAAATAATTAATTGCTATCTTGCTTGCAGCTGTGCGCCTTGAAATCTTCCGCTGGAGTTTTGATGCGTTAATGGACAGATAGAGTTTGGAAAATTGGCTCTTTCTGAAAAACTTGACACAGACTGAGACTCACTAAAGAAATAGAACAAAGAGACAAGTTTGTAGAGGTGTGGTACACATTTATTTTATATATAAATGAACACTCAGCAATGCTCCATCAGCACAGCTTCAGTTCTGGAATGATCTAAACAGTCTAGGACGATTTGTTGTAGTTGTTGTGGTACTTATCCCACAATTTGTATATGTTTGCTTTGTAGTTAACAATAAAAACTGAAAGAATTGCTTAAAACCCATTAGCCTCAATGGTACCTTAGTTTAGTATAAGTGCCTTGATCCTGTCCAGATCTTCTCTGTTACAGTTCATTCAAGTGGGTATGAGATAGGTGTGGGTCAAGATGTATCTAATGGGGCAGTGAAGGTAGGCATCTGGGTGTCGCAGGATGGAACCATCCCTTATTTTGAGCATTTATAACTGCCAGGCCCTGCTTAGTGCTAATAACGTATGTGGGAAAGCTGGGAGTTATGGGATCTTCTGTTCCTTCTGATAAGATTCAAAACATCACATTATTTATACTGCAACAAACATTTTTTGTCTTCACTGATTTTATCCTCACATTATTATCTTCCAGTACTTACCAATTCCCTACTACCAGTTTGCCTTTGCTATCCTATATGTGAGGACAATTCTAGCCTTTGCTATACTAGTTATACTAATCTCAGGGGACTCTTTATTTACAAATACATTTTGAAAAATTTACACTGCTGTTTGCACACTTGGCAGAAGCCTCCCACTTTATATTCCAAATCTGCCCTGTTGTAGGGCACTTATACATTTCCTAAAAAGAGAAAAGGCATCACCAACAAAAAGGACCAAAGATGACCAAGATTTGCATAAAATGATCACATGCATATTATCATATATTAATGCAAATTTAGAAATAAATAGTATATTTTAAATAGACATAATTTTATCTCACCATAGTGGAGAAGACTGTGACTACATGACCGATCTGCTGTCCAGGTCCAAAGTGTTGATGGACCACTTTAAGGCCCCTGTTCTCCCTTCCTTGGTTCTTTATCTTTAAACTGGATTTGGACTGGACAACCCTTCAAATAGAGAATGCCTTAAAAATAGAGGACTACCCTCTGACAGCCTTTCACACAGAGGACGGTTTTCTGTAAAGTAGGGCACATGGCCACCATGTTGTCAATTGTTACTGTGACTCTCATGCTTAGCTGTCATCTGATGGCAGTACATATGAAGGGGAGGTAGCCTGCAATTCTTGTTGTTGAGCTGACTAGGCACAGATAATATATAACTCTAATTAATTTTTGTCATCCTATTAAGTTGCCCTTTGTGTCCTCTGTCAGGTACTTCCTTCCAGACTGAAAGTACCAGAGCCTGGTTTACAATTGCATGTTGTGAGAAAGTTTAGCTTGGCTTGTTTTCACAATTGATACCTGTATCAATTTATGCATTTTGCAGATCAGAAGTCTTTACTATACTGTGTATATGGCAGTGAAGTCACTGGCACTGATTAACTGAGCTGGTATGATACCCTTGGTGTGGCTCAGAGTGTTCAGCTGCTCAGGGAATAAAGCAGTTTGCAGAGAAACCTCTTTGACAAAAAGGAAAGTTGTCAGCTTGATTGGGATTAAAACCTCCCACAGGGAGGTGATAACTGAAGACTGGAAAGAAGTTAAGGGACATGTATCCCAGAGGCAAAGAGGCTAAACAAAGGGTGCTCTGTAAGAGGAACCTGAAAGAAGGGTGGATGTAGGGAAAAGACAGGAAACTGAGGTGAGAAAGGGGTGCTAAAGAAACTTTACAGATGAAGAAAGGCTGCATGCTATTAGGGAGGGACAAAAGAATATTGGGAAAGCTAGTCAAGAGACAGACGGGCTAAAGGATGTAGGACAAAATCGGCAATAGACAGAAAGGCCGGGAACTGATATGAGGAAGCAATGGATGTTAGAGACATGGAGTTGAAGAAATGAGCCAAGAAGGTTGTAGGTCTGGGTCCAAACAATAGATAGTCCCTAGTTACAGGCAGGGCTGTACAATATTGGCAAGAATGAAATGGACAGGCAAGGGAGAGAGCAAAGAGGTTTAAGGTTGGGCAGGTTTAAAGTTTAGATCTTGCTAGGGGAGTTAATGATGGGTAAGAATTGAGAGGGTGCTGGATTCCACTTATTGATTTGAATTAACCAGCCAGTTCTTTGGTTACCGTCTTTGAGTTCACAAATAACAAGAGGCCATCATGGGTGAATTTTCCTGTGTGGTTTCTCATTGCAGCATTGGCTTCCATTTTGAATATTTGGAGGCACAGCGTAGCTTCTCATTACATGTGAACCTGGCAGGGATGTTGTTGTTGGGATAACTGACAAGCCACGCACAACTCTAAAATAGCCCATGGGTTATGGGTGGCTTGACAACTACACCAACAACCCACCCTCACAGGGTTCACATGTAATGAGAAGCCACTGTAGTTGATGTTTGGATTCCAAATTTGCAGGTGCTGCAACCCACAATGGCAAATATGCTATGGTGGGCTGCAGTGATCGTGCAAACCACCTTTACTGGCTGTAAAGTATGCTGGATTTGACATCTCTTTCACTTTCTATGGAACATTAACAGTATTCACTCACATTATTATTGTGTGTATGGAATACTAAAAGTGCTTTTACTAATGTATGGAACTTCCTGTTGCGGCATGGATCTATTGTTCATTGTAGCACAGGCAATGAAAATCTTGCCAGAGATCACCAATCCTCTTTTAGAACTAGGAATTTCTGGGGTTCCTTGCAAGGAAACGAGTTCAGGTTTTTAGTAGTAGGAAGATGCCTCTAAAGAGTACTGCAATATCAGTAATAAATAATTGTGGGAATAATAACACAATCTGCGAGATGCTTAAAGCTATAAATGTATCTGGGGATACACAATAGGGCTCACAGACATCAAACAGAGAAATAATGTCTGTCTAAATATATTTTTGTTTCCATTTTTCATGAGGTATCAGTGGGCCTTTAAGAGAGATGCTCTTCCTGCAGTGTTAATTCTGTCCACACAGTTTCTGGTTCCATTCCAAACATTGCCTATGCTGTGTAACAAATAACTGTAGATCATTATAAAGTGACAGGCAGAATGACAGAATACTGATGAACTGCAGCAACAGGCAGCAAGTTCTGTTCAGCAGGAAGGATCTTCTCATAAGCATATGCTTAGTAAGACAGAAAAAAACAATGTCAGCCATGGCATCAGACTAACCCTCCCTAAAATCTCTAGGGAGAGACTTGCCTTTCCCTTTACTGTCTCTCTAGCGGTTATTGCCATTAACACCTGTGACTAAAGGGGAAGGCAAGGAGAGACAGGGAGCTTGTTTTAATCCTCTTTAATTCACATATTGTCTTTGTGGTGATGCAAATCCTTTTCAGTTATCATTTTAACCCATGATGTTCATTTTTGTGCAATGAGCATTTGCTTATTTTAATATGTATAGGAAGTCTATTGCAAAGACTTTTGAAGTTGAAAGCAAGCTCTCGTGATGGTTACTCCCTATATCAGATCTAACCTAATCTAAACCTAATCTTAACCTAAACAAAATCCTATATTTCTGATATTGGGAACTCTTGGTTGGCTAGTAGAAAGAATGGAAGGGATGATAGTTCATGCAGGGTTAGCTAGGACATTCCTAAGAATCCTTCCCATTTTTGCTGCAGCAGCACGGACCTGAGGCAGTAGTTGCTGCTCCTGCAGTTTTGAGCTGTACTAGATAATGATGTAAGCCAGGTCCCACAGGACAGTGTACTCTGTAGGGGAAACTTGTTTAGTGCTGCTTTTCTGGTTGTCCATGGATGTCAGTTTCTTTTAGAGTCTAGCTGAAAGCAAGAAAAAGGATGGGGGGTGGGGGAACTAGCCAACTGTTTGCAAATAGGGAGACTTTTGACCTTTTCATCTATGTTGCATGTGACCGGGTACACAATAGAAAACGGCAGGCATTTTGCTCTTATAGGAGCATGTGCCTAAACAGAGTGGACTAAAAAAGTACTTCAAAGAGTTTTTTAAAATCAATTCTTAAGTTAGATTTTAAAAAAACCTCTTTCAAATATTGTGTCTATTGTAACCATAGGTTTAAAGTGAAATTTAAATGTGGTACCTAAATTTTAAAATTCAAATTTTAAATTGTATTGTTGAACACAATGCTTTTTCTGCAAAGTGGGTTCTCATGTTGTCTGAAGTCAGCACTTTTTCTGCAGGGTTAGTCATTAACCATGCAGGGTGGCTTGTTAACCACCCTGAACAACTCAAAATCAAGCCATGGTTTCTCAGGGTGGCTTGTTAAAAAACAAACACCACTCTTAAACCTAAGTTATGAAAGAAACTCAGTTGCTGTCATCAGCTAGAGGACCAAGGTTCACTTGGAGGTTTTATCTTCCTCCCTTGGAGGAAGGCAATCATGGTAAGGTGGAAATCAGCCTGACCACAGCTGTTGGCCACAGAAAAAGCAGCTGAAGGGAATTTGCTTCTGTGCCTTCCTGCTAGACTAAGAACATAAGAAGTGCCATGTTAGATCAGACAGAGGGTTCATCTAGTCCAGCTGTCAACCATGGACCAACAAAGCAAGACATGGTGCAACAGCACCCTCCCACCCATGTTCCCCATCAACTGGTGCACACAGGCTTATTGCCTTAGGCCCCCTCCACAAGGATGCGCTTTTGCGCCCGGTTCCGCGATTATGCGCATTATCGCGGAGGCGCTTTTACTCCTAATCCCTCTGCACCGGAGGCGGCGAGAGGCGGCGAAGCGCATTAATTCATGTCCAAAAAGCGCTTTACAAGCAGTTAATGCGCGTAATCGCTTGTTCACACCGCGAAAATGCGCTTTAACGGCCGGAGCAAAATAAAAGTCGCTATTTAACGCGCGTTCGAAAATGCGCATTATCGGGGAGATAACGCGCCTGTACGCCCGTTTTGCGCTCCGTGCTTGTGGAGGTAAATTTTTTAATGAGCCTTCAAGGCTCATTAAACGTCTCGTGTGGAGGAGGCCCATGATACTGGAGGTAGCACATAACCATTGGGGCTAGTAGCCATTGATGGCCTTCTCCTCGAGAAATTTATTCAACCTCCTTTTAAAGCCATCCAAATTGGTGGCCATCACTACATCTTGTGATAATGAATTCCATACTTTAACTATGTGCTGTGTGAAGAAGTATTTCCTTTTATTTTTCCTGAATCTCCCACCAGTCAGCTTCATGGGATGACCCCGGGTTCTACTATTTTGAGAGAGGGTGAAAAATGTCTCCTATCCACATTCTCCACACCATGCATAATTTCGTACACCTCTGTCATGTCTTCCCTTAGCCTCCTTTTTTCCTAAGCTGAACAATCCCAGCAGTTGTAACCTTCCCTCATTGGAGATATGCTCCAGCCCCTTAATCATTTTAGTTGCCCTTTTCTGCACTTTTTCCAGCTCTATAATCTCTTTTTTTAGGTGTTGTGACCAGAATTGTACACAGTATTCTAAGTTTGGTCACACCATATTTGTATAAAGGCAGTATGATACTGGCAGTTTTAGTCTCAATTCCTTGTCTGCTGCAATAGCTAGTTGCCCTGAGATTCTGGCAGTGAAGGAGCAGGACATTCTGCCCTTTGTCACTATCCAGGAAAATTATGGGCGACTGGTTGATTGCACCACCACTGCTATCCAAGAAGAATACCAGCAAGGAAAGATATGCATGGCCTGAACAGGATGTAGATGTCGCTTGACTTGGTCAAACTGTTCTTATTCCTCCGTCTTCTGCAACTTGCTTCTGATGCCTTATAGATATTCTTTTTTTGCTGCTGTTTAAAAGTTAGAGTTTAAGAAGCAATGTGATTTTGGTACAATACGGTTTACATATAACTTTATTTGGTTAAAGTATAAAACACAACTTTGATATTTCAAAACATTTTATCATCTTATTTAGAGACCTTGCACATATATAGTGTGAGCTAAACATAAATCTATCAATTTTGCATTTTTACATTGCCCCCCCCCCCGCCTAGTCTCTAATGATATATAATCCTGTAGAGTGGAAAGCCCTGTAGATTTACATGATCAAAAGTTCTTAGAAACCCAAAAGTTTAAATTGTTATAGCAATCAACTAGCATATATGTTCAGGAAATATGTAAATTACAAATTTAAAAAACTCAATTTAAGCCAATAATTTTAACCAGTCAATTCATTTTATATCAATACTACAAGTTGCCTAGATTTGAACCAATACACCCTGTCTCCAAGGCTGTCCTATAGTATTTTCTCCTATAATTTTTGAAATAAACGAAGTCTGATATAAAAGAGATGACATGACATAAAAGTTGGACAACACTACAGTTTTTGTGGTGCCAACCCATGCCCCTGAAATTCAAGTCATCCAGAAGCTAAATCAGCATTTCATGCTGTGTTTAATTGGTCAGAAACATATCAACTGCAGGGTTCTGGAGCTTAGTGAATATAAACAGGCTGTCAGCTTTTAGTGGGAACTTTAGGTAATACGTGTGCCTTCTGTTCCCAAAAGTCTCCACCCAGTTTTAGGAAAACTACACCACATTTGAAAATTTAGGATCCAGAGCACAGTTCTGTAGAGACAGTGGAGACCACAGCTGGCAGAATTCCCCTGTTAAGAATATAAATTATAGAACTAGCAGTGGCAACCAGTTATTTTAACCATCTTGTCCAACATATAGTCCCTTCTGACCTTCTGCTCTGATGCTTCTTCTGAGCCTCTTTTTCTGATTGGTGTCTTCTGGCATCAATATCATGTCTCCTCTGCCATTTTTCTCAAGCCTCATTCTCTGTCTTCTATACTTTTTTCAGATTCTCTCTGAGTCCATTTTTCTTCCATCCACCTAGCCTCTGGACCTTTCACCTTACATTCACTACCTGCAGGGACATTTCACGACCCCAGCTTACCTTTGTATAAAATGTTAACCCTAGCCAAACTGACAATTTTTCTTTCCTACATAGATGTTGGACTTCCAACTGTTTAGGTTTCTGAGGAACTGAGCATTCCATACCACCACACCAGAGAAGCCAATCAGTGCCAGAATTTTACCACTATGATCCCAATACAATAGAGATTCTGTTTTTAATAAATGATTGTAAAAACTAGCCCTTAGCTGCATGGAAGAAATCTGAACAGACCTCTGAGAATAGGTTATAGCAATTACAATTTAGAGCCCCAAAATGTCTTTAATTTTTTTTGTTTACAGTAAACGAATGGCAAAATTAGCTTTTAAATTCTACTTTGAAGTGAATTCCATATCCTTTTTTAAAGCCAATTTTCAGAAAAATATGTCCCCCAAAGGGTCACATTAATCAAAACATAAGATGCAGACCCTTCCGTCAAGTTTACAAACAAAAAGGACAAGACACACACGGAACGGCGAAGTGGAGGGCAAAGATAGAGGAGGGAGATCAGTATGATCGTATCAGAACCATGTGGTGAGTTGTCAACAAGCATTTATATCCAGTTGGGGCTCATCTTTCCTTGCTGGTGTTCTTGCTTTAATAGAGGCACTGCCACAATCTGGCAGTCTTTGTATTTCCCTTACTTATGCAGTCCCAGGACAACTGGCTGAATATAGTGGTCTTTCTGGCAGGGAGCAGGAAGGCAAACTCCTTGTAGCTGCTAGTTTGGTGGCCAATAGTTGGGACCCAGCTGGACTTTCCTTTGCCATGTTGTCCTTCTGGGAGGAAGGGTGTCCAACCTTCGAGTTACCTTGAGTCCTCTGGCTAGTGGTACAGCCCTAAGTGTCCTTTCTCTCTTGCAAGCAGGAAGCAGATCAGTTCAATACAGTATATACAAACAGAGTTCTTTGATTTCTTTATCATCAGAATTACTAATCTCTTAAGAATTACTGTTGTTATCCTTGTGGATAGCATTAATTTACCTGTGCATTTGGATAAAAATATAAACTCAATGCATTTTACACGCTATTCATTTAGCTGTTACTTCCCATTTCATGAAATGTCAAGTTGAGACGATCTAAAACTTTAACAACTTCAAGTTGAGATGATCTAAAACTTTAACAACTTCCACTGGGAAATGGATGGCTCAGAATACAGAAATCCATTAATTTCCCTTTTTTTGGTCCCAATCATTAATTATAGATGTTCTTATCTGGGTATAGCTGACTCTTTTAAGGACAGGAGAACATCTAATGCCACTTTGAATTTATTTAAAATGTTGATATTTAATTTCCTTCTGGGGTTATGCATGCACTTCTCTATTATTAAGCTGTAAACCTAAATGAAGTATCTGTGGAAAAAAGAAGGCAGATAGCAGTGTATACTTAGTCCTGAAGATACTAAATTATTGAAGTATAAAAATGTGCACGCTACTTTCAGTAAAATAGATTCTACTTATTTTGACAAGCTGTCTAGATAAACTAGATTTGATTGACAGTTCAATCCTATGCCTGCCTGCTCCAAAACAAATCTATTGAGTTCAGACAGACTTAATCCCAGGTACCTGACTATAGGATTGCAATCTAAGAGAAGTTTCTAAAACGTGTGCACAGAATTTTGCCCTTTGGGCAATTTGTTTTGCCTTGGAGGGTTGGGTAATAATTACTTTGAAATCTGCAATATTCTCATAGTCTCTGACAATGCCTTTTAAGTCAATATATACATCCCTCACATCTCTCGCAGAATTTTGTTAATTAAAAGAAAACCTTTTGGGGAAAGAGTTCTAAGCAACTTCAAGCTATAGGTTTCTCTGCAATAGGGAGAACAGCTTCTTTGTAGCGTACTGCATGAGCCAAAACCATTTTAGCTTCCCTGACTTTCATTCTCTGCATAATGAATCAAGGCCATCCCAGCTGTCTTGGGTTTGAGCACAGTGCTGCTGATACATTTTTCTCTGTTCCACAACACTGCAGCTCCTGCTGGTGTTCCGTGAATTATAGCAGAGACCACTCACTACAAAGGTGCCTGTGGGAAAGTTCATGTTGCATGGAGTCAGGTGAACACAAATTCTACCTTTACTCCAGACATTCCCCTTATTGATGTAATTGCAGGTTCTATATATTGAATTTGTTATGTGCTTCTACAGTTCAAGGGACACAAATGATTCAGCCTATTTACCCACTCATTTAATTTGTTTTTAAAGGTAACTTCATAGCACAACCCAAAAGCCCACTCTGCATTTAAACCTCAGTATGTATATTTTTAATCCCCTAAACTGCAATTCTGTTGAAAAGGCAGGAATAAAAATATTCCTCATACCTGAAAACAACTCAATGAAGAGATCATGTGCTGGCAAAGCCTATTAGAAGATTTCATACCATTTTAAGGACATGGAGGAGTTGAATGGCTTAGTTAGTTCCAGTGTTGGACATCAGTCCTCATCTGTTTTAAGAAATTTGTAAAAGTATGACCAAATAAGCTTATTGGTTTTTTAAAAATAACCACACACAAAAACATTTCTTAAAATAAACACATTTTAAATGCTTGTGCTCTGCTAGATTATCATAGAAGATCACTGGTTTGGTAAATGTATTGATATATTTCTGTGGCTGAAATGATGAATGAAATTATATACCTATATTTTTAAACCTCGGAGCAGAACAGTGTTATTTGTGATTCTTGAGTCAATCAGAGTACTATCACTGAACCTAAAACAAACGTTCAATCTTATATATTAGCCTCAAGCTCAAAGTATCCATCTCCATCTAGCTTCTGAATGTATCAAGGAACATTTTTTATTATACCCCAGATATGCAAATATTCCTGTTTTCTTATTAGAGAACTACATATATGAGCTATTTTAGACTCAGAGTTGAACACTTACTGTTTCAAAATCTTTCTGCTAGTAACCTCTGGTCTGCTACTGGAAATACTGCCTTGCCAAAACACTCAACCCATTTTCCTGCAAAATGGTGTGGGTTCAGGGGAAAGGGGAGAAGCTTGGAGGACCAGAATAGGCTCCTGGACCTGAGGGTCCCCACTCCCAATGTAGAAACTTGAGTTCCTCAAGCACAGAGGTGGACACAGGCCACCCAGATTAGGAGGCGCAAACATGTCTTTAAATGCTTGCTGGGCTTCACATTTATACTATGTGTATCTCTTCCCTTTGTTGCATATGTGATGGATGTTCTATTGTAGCATTTTTAAGTACATCTTATGCCTCTGCTAGGAATGGCCAGGAGTTCTGAAAAGTGCTAACATATTGGCACCTCTGCAGAATATCTTGCTACATAGCAAAAAAGAAGTGTTATTAAGAACATTCTTGATCAGGAATAGTAGGTGTGGTGCGCAAAGCTTCATGGTACACTAAAATACATGATAAGAAATATGCTGGATTAGACCCAAGGCCTATCTAGCCAGCACTGTGTTCCCACAGTGACCAATCAGATGTCCTAATGGGAAGCCCACAACAGGGACATGAGTGTGGTAGCATTCTCCCACCCTATCAATTGGTATTGAGAGGCTGACTAGGCTGATGAGTGTGACCCAGAGGACCTTTTCTTCTGTCGCTCCCAGACTGTGGAATAGCCTGCCAGGAGAGATTCGACAATTTAGTAGTCTTCTTGAATTTAAGAGAGCCGTGGAGACAGATCTCTTCCAGCAGGCCTACCTAGTTGAATTTTAAGATGTTTTAATGATGTATTACTTTGATTTGTTTTTAATGTTTTATCTGTTTTATGGTCTTTGTATTTGTATTTATATTTATTGTTGTTCCCCGCCTCAATCCAGAGGAAGAGGCGGGTTAGAAATAAATAAATAAATATATAATAATAATAATAATAATAATAATTATTATTATTATTATTATTATTGCCTCGGTTACTGGAGGTCATATACAGCCATCATGGTTCATAGCCATTTCCAGTCTTATTCTCCATGAATTTGTCTACCCCCTTCCAAATTAGTGGCCATCATTACGTCTTGTGGTAGCAAATTCGATAGTTTAACTCTACCGTGTGAAGAAGTACTTCATTTAAAATGTCCTGAAGCTTCCACCACTCAATTTCATTGAATGACTTTGGGATCTCCACACCATACATAATTTTATACACCTATCATTTTCTCCTTTCCTTACTGTTAAAAAAACAAAACAAAACAAATTAAAAAGCCTTAAACAATGTAACATTTCCTCATAGAGGAGTTGGCTTCAGCCACTTGACCAATTTGGTTGCCCTTTTCTGCATCTTTTCCAGCTCTACAATATTCCTTTTGAGGTGTGGTAACCTGAACTGTACACAGTATTCCAAATGTGATTGCAGCATAGATTGGTATAAATATATTAAAATATTAGCAGTTTTATTTTTTCTTGCTTTCATAATGGTCCCCACCTTGGAATTTGCCATTTTCACAGCAGCTCAACACTGGGTTGACTTTTTTTTATTGCACTGTCCACCACAACCCCAAGATCCCTTTCCTGGTCTTTCACCTTCAGCTCAGACCCCATCAGTGTATATGTAAAGTTAGGTAGTTGTTTTTTGCCTAACTATGAGTAAGGCAAAGAGTAAAGCAATGTGCGTCACTTTATACTTGTTTACATTAACTGTACCATTTTAATACCCATTTCCTTTCGGAGTTCTTCACTGTCACTTTTTGTTTTAACTACTCTAAATAATTTGGTTTCATAAGCAAACATGGCCACTTTGCTGCTCACTCCTAATTCCAGCTCATTTATGAGCAATATACTTGCTGTTTTCTCTACTGAGCCACAAAAGGACTTGTCCTCTTGTTCCATAACTGATAAGTTTGCTCAAGAGTCCTTGATGAGGGGCTTTGTCAAACCTCTTTTTGAAAGTCCATAAAAACAGTGTCTACCGGATCACTCCTATCCACATGCTTCTTGAACACTTTTAAAGAACTCTAAAATGTTAGTGAAACAGGACACCTTTGCAGAAGCCATGTTGATTCTTCTTCAGCAAAACTTGTCCTTCTAGAATCTAAATGACATTATTTTTAATGAAGTGTTCTATGAATTTACTGGGAAGCGACACTAAGAGTCTGTAATTTCATGGATTGCCCTTGATCCCTTCTTAAATATTGGCAATACGGCCACTTACACTTCTGTGGTAGAGAAGCTGATCTTAAGGACACATTACATTTTTAGAAGATTAGCAATTTCACATTTGAGTTCTTTAAGAACTATTGGATAGATACCATCTGTACCCAGGGAACTGTTTCTATTAAATTTTTCAAAATGATCTAGAATTCTTGTCACTACTGTTTGCCTCAGATTCTCAGACTCCCTGCCCTACATCTCCTGTATTGAAGACAGGTGCAAAGAATTCATTCAGTTTCTTTGCAATCTTCTCATACTTCTTTAACTCCCTTTCCATCCAACAAAACAACTGCCTCCATCTGGATTTTCATGCATATTTTTCCAAATACATGCATCAATTGTGCAGATCTTTGAAATGTAAATGTTCTCCCATTAAGCATATTTTTGCACATTTTTCGGAAGTACACATTTTTCAAATGTGCGCATGCTGTCGAAAACATTTGTTTTGGTCCCCGACGCACATTGCAAGCTCATAAATGTACAGACGTTGACCTCAGATTGCATCTAAGTCTTCTTTGGACCAAAGGTGCAAACTGGGTAAATTCTGATAAAAATGAACTGTAACTAATTTCTCATACATCCCTAATCAGAGATAGCACAAGCAAATGCAGTTATACCTATGCCCTGCACATCTGCTAACTGTGTGTGCACTAGTGCGGGGCTGAATCCTGCCCCCTATTTTTAGGGACTTTCTCTCTCCCTGCGGAAGTGGCATTGTTTTTTCTGCCTCTTTTGCAAGGGGGGGGGAATTCAGAGAATTTTTTCCTTGTGGGGAGAGTCAAGGTTTCTGCATACCCTTTTTATGTGTAGCCAGTTGCTGAGGGGACCTTTTCCTATTTTTTGGGTTTTCAAAAAACAACAACAACCCACCCTTCCTCAGCATTTGGATGTGCCCAGCAGTGAATGCCTATTGGAGACCATGTGACCTCACCCTCTCCAAAAAGCATCCAGTAAGCAACCCTGGGCTTTTGAAAAAATAGATAGAAAGAAAGAAGACCCCTCAACAACTGACTATATTTTAAAAGGTATGTTGAAAACTTGTTCCCCTCCCCAAGGAGAAAATTATCTGAAATTCTCGCCTCTCCGAGCCTCTTTCACCCAGGGTTTCATTTTTTCCCACCCCCACGAAATGCTGAAAACAGAATGGTGTACAGAGGGGGCAGAGGAATCATAGTTGCTGGCCCCATTCCCCAGGGCCTCACCTACACGGAACAAGTCGGAACAAGTCTGCAGAGCCCCTGCAAGGCTGCCTCTACAAGAGAGGTTTAAAGCTCTTTCAAGGCGCTTTAAAAAATTTACCTCTACAAGAACGGAGCGCAAATCAGGCGTAGAGGCACATTATCTCTCTGTTTATGCGCATTATCGAATGCGCGTTAAATAGCGAGTTTTATTTTGCTCTGGCCATTAAAGCGCATTTTGACTATGTGAACAAGCGATTCTCCACATTAACTACTTGTAAAGCGCATTTTGGTCATCCGTTAATGCGCTTCGCCGCCTCTCGTGCAGAGGTATTAGGTGTAAATGCGCTTCAGTGATTATGCGCATAATCGCCTAACCGGGCACAAAAGCGAATCCTTGTAGAGGGGACCCAAGAAACATTGCCCCCTATTGTGCATACTACAGTTACATATATACAGTTAGTAAGCACATTGGCTCAGTACCTATGTTAAGTTGAATTCTCATACATAGGGCCAAAGGACGTGATCTTACTCCCACATGTACATGCCTGTAGGATACATGTAACATGTGTAAAGAGTTCTACTTTGGCTGTGTTTCAAGGTGAGGACACTAGGTAAGACCCTTAGTATAGAGGTCCAGAAACCGCTAACGGTGGGTTTGCATCTTTCCCAGTTTCTTACAGTTACAGAACAAAGCCAATCCCTTGTTTTTAAAGGAGGCACATTCTTTTCGTACTGCCAGAATCTGAAAGTAGAAAAATTATGTACAGCATTTCTAAAAGCTGAAATCAAGACTGTGTTCTTAAAGAATGATTGAAATTGAATTATAATTATCAGCTAGCCATATAAGTTTAATACCCATTATCAATTTCAAGTAACTGCCTAACATCTTTAAAATTAAATGCTGAATTCACAGAGACAGGCTAATAAAGTCCATTATGTTAACAGAGCTATTTAAGATTACATTTTTCATACTCTCTTTAGTTCGAGGAATATCACTGACATTGGGGTTATGAATTCTATATTTGTAAGACAACTTAACTTGTTATGTCTAACACACATTTAGGTTTATTTGTTTTTTCACCCTGGAGCTTTCCTTGTTGGTTTGTTCTCTTTGGAAAGTGGAAGTAATATTTTGGTGCAATCGCCTATTGACTATTTCCCTGGGAACAAATAGCAATTTACAGTGCAATGTAGAGGAACAGTATAATTCCACTACATGTCTACTCAAAATAAATCCCATTGAGTTCATTGGGGCTTATTCCCAGGGAAGTATAGGGTTACAGTGCTAAACACTTAGAAATTTAACATCTAGGCACTCTGCGTCATTTTGAAGAACTGAACATTAAAGAGATTAATAGTACTAACCTACAAAGATATTTTTTTCCCTAAAGGTTGAGAATGAGGTTTTAATTAAATCTGCACATAAATGTGTTCTGACTGTGTTTGTTTGAGCATGCTGCCCTCTGTCTACAAAAATATAAAAACATGTTTTTGCTGTTTAGTTTTTTTCCAGTCTTTTGGATAAATTCTTGCAAACCTTGTAAGGGTTTAAGTGGGCCCCTGTATTTCCCTCCCATTATAAAAACCTGTGTTTGGCATTCCACATACACCCATTTAATCTTCAGCTGGCTTTGGAATCTTCCCAAATTCCAGTGCTGCAGTGCAGTCTTCATCAAGGATTTATGTTTTTGTCCAGTGGCTGTGTGTAAATTGTTGCTGTTAACATTCTAATGGCAGTCATAGTTGTCTAAATAATCACCGCAATAAAAAGAAGGAAAGTTTTGGATCACTCTCACAGATCCGAACAGACAACTTGAAGATATTGCTTCGAGGTGTGCAAGTAGCTATAGTATGCAAAATAACGAGAGGATGGGAAGATATTAAAAAGAGATTTTATATTCTGTTATTTGTGACCCAAGATATTTCTAAATCTGCTGTTAAATGGGTGCTTGGCAGGGTGGTCACAGCAATATATCCAGAATTTTAAAATAATTTGAAGTTACTTTCTTTAATTGTAAGTATAAATTTAATGCTCTTATTGTTCAGAAGGAGATGCCATGAATGAGAATTTCTTTTTAAAACTGGCACTTAGATGGAATAAATAACTAATCAAATTATTATATTATAAGCACAGGGTTGTAACAGATGTATCCAAATTATTAGGCAGTGCTTCTAGGTCCCTGTTTACATCCAGCTCCTCTACTATAATTTGGGAAGGAAGATTCATATTAAAATAATAATAATTTATAATTGCCTTGAAGAGATTCAAGTTCACCCATGCATGGGTTTTAAATGGATTTGAAATAAAAGACAAGTAGCAACTTCCTGCTTTTTTTCTAAAAAGATATTCATAAATATTTTAAATAACATTCAATGTAGTATTCATGGATCTTGCATTATTTATGTCATTACTTTCTTTAATAATAAAAATGGTGTGTAAGGAAAAGGAAAGCAAAATGGACACCTGTCTCATACATGACCATTAACGTGCACCACTAAATTGGTGCCTGAAACTGCTTCTCTACAGAATTTATTATCAAAGACACAGAACAGAAGTTTAGTTGCATTTCAGTAAATAGTTGTGTTTTTATTCACTGCCCCATAGTGTCTTAGCAGGTTGATTAGTTCAAGAACAGGTCTTAGGAGCTATTTTTTATATTGTTATCTTCAAGTGTCTGCTGAAATGCCTTTACAAAAGAAGACTGATTTCCCCCCCATACTAGTTAGATCTTGGAAAAGTCAAAGATAGAAACCCATATTTTCTCTCTAGAATATTTCCAGTGTTTAACCAGCAGAGGGAGTCTGTGAACACTAATTTGGTTTTGCAAGCATTATTCAAAAGAATGCAATAGATGAATTTCTTATTATTTAGTTACATTGTATGTGTTGCAGTTTTAATTTTTGTATATTTTTAAATGTTTTAATCTTATGTAAACCTCCCAGAGAGCTTCGGCTATGGGGCAGTATACAAATGCAATAAATAAATAAATAAATACTACTTAGTTGAAAACTCAGATAAAATATAATATTGTTCATAATTTTTGAGTTTAAAATGCACTCCTTCCTAAATATGGAATGAGATGTATTGGCTGTATTTATAAAGGGTAATAACAGTTGTCCACATTCTTGGCTTGCTATGGGCTGTTTTTGCCAACGTTCACCTCTTCACCATTGGCATAGCTTCTTCAGCCCTACTGCTTCCATCCCCTAAGCATCCATACAGATTGCTGCCCCATCCACCACACTGACAAAGACCCAGCTCTATTAAAAAACATAACTTAAAATCTAGTTCACAGCAAACAAAGCAAAACACCTTAACAGTAAAATAAAACAGCAATAAAACAGTAATATCACAGAATAGAAGTATAAATACAACCTCCATTAAAAATTCAGGAAAATAAACTTGCCTTAGGGAGCAATGCTATGGCCCCTAGACATAGTCTGGGGAGTCAAAGGATAGTTCAGATTCCTGGATCCAAGATCAGAGACAGCGCTCGGACCTCAGAGCCAGGTATCTGAGCCTCCCTCCTCCCATTACCCCTTGCAGCCAGTGCAAAGAGAACTGTGCCAGCTGCCTCTCTAAGGTCGCAAAGGCAATTTAGAGAAAGGAGGGAAATGGAGCATGCTGGTGAGCGGGAAGGGGACAGCTAATGCCATGTCCCTAGGCCTCCCAACCTTCTTCCCTCCCTTTCCGCACAGCTTCAGCTAGACCAGAAAAAAAGCCCATCTAGCTAAAATGCAGAGCAGTAGGAGCATGGAGGCAAAGATCACCTCTGTCGCTCCTCCCACTCTGCAGTGGATGGCTGAAAGCCTCCAAGTCTGGAAGCTTATGGCCATCCCTATAGAACTGCATCTTTAACTTGGTACCTAAAAATTAGCAGACCATTAATTCATTCCCTGATATGCATTCAACAATTAGGCTGCAATCCTGTGCACACTTGCTCCTGGGGGTAAGTCCCATTGAAGACAGTGGGACTTACTTATAACTATTTTTTAACAGATTTCTGAACTGCCATTCAGGTCTTAAAGCCCTCCAAAGGTCATATACAAACAATAAGACCCAATAATACAAGAATACAGCTATAAAATCATGCTTCTTGAAAGAGATACACAACACCTCCAAACTATACAGTACTAAGAATAAAAAGGACAGCGATTAATAAAATAGAGTTTGGAATTTAAATAGTATTCAGAATTTCTATTTTAAAGAACTTACGAGCCACACAAACCTCAGGAAGCAAGGACAAACTGAATTCCACAAATGTAGGGCCATCATTGAGAATGCCCTGCTACTGTACCCACCAATCTAATGTATATGACAGATAGGCCTGAAAGCAAGGCTCAGACATTGAGCACAACACATGTGAAGACTTATAAGGGTGTAAGCCATGCTTCAGGTAGCTATGTCCCAACTCTGTTGGGGGCTTTAAAGCATAGAACTAGCATTTTAAATTGGGCCCAGAAACAAACAGACAAACAATATAATTGGTACAGAATAGGTATAACATGTTCCATTTGCTTACCTCCCACAAGCAAGCTTGCTGCTGCATTCTGTACCAATGGAAGTTTCTAGACTGACTTTAAAGGCCACCCCACACAGGGTACATTTTAATAACACAGCTTCTGGGTAACCAGAACATAAGTAACTCAGGCACAGTCTGCTTTGTCCAGATAGGGTCACAGTTGGCAAACCAGCTGAAGCTGATAAAAAGTATTCCTGGCCACCAACGAGACTTGTGCCTCCATCAAGCATGCAGAGCCCTGAAGCAACCCCAAACTGCATATCTGGTTCTTCAAAGGAAGTGCTACCCCATCCAAGACAGGCAGTACACCTCCAGGCCCTCAGTCTTGCCAGGATTTAGTTTCAGCTTGTTTATTCTTTAGCTTGTTCGCTCTTATCCATCCCAAAGCTGATGGAAACAAGAGGGAGAGCATACCAATGACACCATATCACAAACCTTGGGATGACTTTTCCCAGCAGTTTCATGCAGATGTTTATGAGTGAACATACACAGGATTGAGCTGTCAATCACACTTTAAAAAAAATCAAAAAAATTTAGTCATACATTAGTATAATGGAGGGGTAGGCGGTGATGTAGAATATGGGGGGGTTGTGTTCTTTTACAAAAACATGATGCTTTTAGCACTAAAAGGGTCAAATTTAGCTTGAGAGCAGACTGAATTTCACCTTTTAGTGCTATGGAGTGGTTTGCTGCTGGCTGCAAATCACCAGTTTTTTTCAGGGCACCCTGCAGACTGCAAGGCACCCCGTTGACTGCAGCCTGCAGGTCGAGGGAATGAAATGACTCCCAGAGCTCCTGCAGTTTCCCACCTTATAGTGTTACCTAAACATTACTCAGTCTCCCAGACTTTTGATGTTGAAGATGAGCTGAGATTGAGTTTTTCTTTTCTGACAAATGTCAATGCAACATTACAACATTACCACCATTACAAAGAGTGGCAGTGCCTTGATCTCTTCCTCACCAAGTTTCATTGCAATATCATGAGCAACTATGTATCTGAAGTTCTTCTCAGTATTAAAACCCACTGGGAATTTGCACCCAAACAAAATGGAATAGCAAGGTTTATGACACCAGAAAGTAAGACTTGATCAGAATTTTTGAATAACCAGAATATTCAAGAGAGCCAGGATGGTGTAGTGGCTAGAGTGTTGGACTGGGAGTTGGAGATCTAGGTTCTAGTCCCCACTCAGTAATGGAAGCTCACTGGGTGACTTTGGGCCAGTCACAGAGCCCAACCTACCTACCTACCAGGGCTATTGTTGTGAGGACAAAATGGAGAGGAGGAGGAGGATTTTGTACGCCACCTTGGGTTCCTTGGAGGAAAAAAGCCAAGATATAAATGTAATAAATAAATAAATAAATAAATAAATAAATAAATAAATATAGAAGAGCATTATTCTTACTTCCATTTCATTTTTTGAATGGAGTAACATTACTCATTTCAAAATGACCAATATTGGAAATGACTAATTCTCCATATGGGCTTATCAGGATCTTGTTGCAGTTTTGTTTAAAAATAACCTTTGCAAGAAAACTTAACAGTTCAGTCTTGTTTTCATCAGTGCTTCATCAGCCATGTTGGTTTGTGGGCAGCAGTGCCGAGGGAGTCTCCTGCATCACACCCCCATGCTTCTCTTCCTCACATATTTTTCTTCAGCCTTTGTGATACACATTCTATTTGACATCAGTATGATTGACTGCTGGAACTTGGTTCAGTATGCGTAGCAAGAAAAACAGCTCAGCGTATACCAGAAATGTTTGAGTAATGCCACTGCTGAACATATTCACCAGGCAGAACAATCAATAACTGCTGCATCAGCACTAGGAGGGTGTTATCTGTTTCTGCAAAAACCGAGGGCCACTTTGCTATCTTGTCAGGCTCTGTGCCGGATTTGAGTTCTCCAAGTGCTGAAATAGGTGATAATCAGAAAGTTTTGTTTGTTTGAAGAAATCTTTGAGAACTTCTGGTTGTGACAAGCAAGCGAAGAACAGTGTAATAAACAGATTCAGGTAACCCTTCATAGTTACACTCTGTCCTTTTTGTTTGGAAGCAGCACCATTTTCAGTTTTCAACGATTTCCTTTAACTAGTCAAATCTTTTTTGCTAAAACTTCCTGAACTGAACCTGTCCAATATCATATGCATTTTTGTCCATCTCTACCTTGTCTTCCCGCTCTGAACAATTTATTCTTTTGCATATTCTAGAAAAGGGTCCTCTCTTCAAGTTAAGGCACTGCCACCTTTACATTAGCATGGCAGTCCTGTTGTATGATCACATTCTGCTAAATATCAAAGTAATTGAGTACCCTAGTTATTTCAGGCCGAGAGATCAAACAAGATTGGACCGTTTGTGGATTTTCAACCAGACCAGTTTCACCACCAGCATCAGCCTTGACTGTTATTTGGCATTCATCTTTTTATGAGCATGATCAAATGCAGTCAGTTGACAAGAACAAATCGTGGCTTTTGTTTAACAACAAATAATTTTTTGCAGAACTGTTTACAGACTTCTGGGTTCGCTGTGCTGAGAGAGAACATGGCACGAAGGTATACAGCCAATGCAAAAATACATGACATCAGATATTGAAATGAATTGATATCTGTGGTAACATTGCCCTTTTGCTTTAATTAACTGTAGTGCTCCAACGTCCAGATAGTGTTGGACAGTTATTTAGATTCATTCCTTTTGCGTTCAGGCCTGGATTGGGGATAGAAACAATCTTGGTCACTTTAGAAGATGACATGCAGGGGAATGGGCAGAGGCAATATGACCCTGTTGGTTCCCATGGATCTCTCTGTGGATTTTGTTGTCTTCGCATGAGTATTGACAGGGGGAGTGTGTCCCTGCTGGTACTTTTGGACCTCTCAGCAGCTTTCGATACCATCGACCATGCTATCCTTCTGGAATGCCTGAGGGAATTAGAAATCAGAGGCACTGTGCTCCAGTGGTTCCGGTCCTACCTCTTGGGTAGGATGCTTGGGTATAGCTGCTCCTCAACTAAGGAGTTGTTGTGTGGCATACCACAAGGTGCTATCCTATCCCCAATGCTATTCGACATCTACATGAAACTGCTAGGAGAGATCATCTGAAGGCATGGGGCGGGGATGCTATCAGTATGCTGATGACACCTGAATATATTTCTCTATGCCTTCGTTAATAGTGTCAGCTAAGGATAATGTGTCTCCTCTGAATGAATGCTTGGAGGTGGTAATGGGCTAGATGAGGAAAAACAAACTGAAGCTGAATCCAGACAAGATGGAGGTGCTTACTGTCAAGGGCCCTAACCTGAGTTTGGATGGTGTTCTGGATGGGGTTACACTCCCCCTGAAAGACTGCATTTGCAGCTTGGGGGTGCTTCTGGATCCAGCGCTCCAAATGACAGCCCAGATAAATGTGACAACCAGGAGTGCCTATTATCAGCTTCGGCTGATACACCAGCTATGCCCTTTCCTAGAGTTGGAAGACTTAAAGACGGTAGTAACTTCGAGGCTCGACTTCTGCAATGTGCTGTATGTAGGGCTACCTTTGTACCAAGTTCAGAAACTTCAATTAGTTCAAAATATGGCAGCCCAGTTAGTCACTGGTACATCTAGGGGTGACCATATTACACCAACATTAAAATCTCTCTACTGGCTGGCAATTAGTTTCCAGATGAAGTACAAAGTGTATGGGTTATTACCTTTAAAGCCCTACATGGTTTGGGTCCAGGTCACCTGCGGGATCGCCTTTTCCCATACAATCTGCCCCACACACTCAGGTCCTCTGGGAAGAATTTACTCCAGTCAGCCAAAACTAGGCTGACAACCGTTACCCAGAGGACCTTTTTCTTCTTCTGCTGGAAGAGATTCGTCAACTTAATACTCTTTCTGCTGTGGTTCTAAGCCCTCCCACTGGAGTGTGAGATAATAAAGAGGTCTGCTAAGTAATCTTCAAAGTTTTATTTAATAAATAAATATCTCTTTGCATTTTAAGAGAGTTTAAACTAAGGAACTTTCCTCTACATTTGGTTAAACTAAGTGAGACAATTGTTCTTTCAGCAAAGGTGGTGGTTTTTTTGAGTCCTTTTCACTTCAAGGAGGATTTCTTTGAAGAAGCTTTTGGCGAGAGGCTAGCTGAGCTGACCACCTCTCGCATACCTTTAGCTCTGCCCATTTGAACTTATGGCGTGCTCTGGGATTGGTCAGCTCTGAAGTCCCCTCCCCCTCATAGGATTTTTGAGTTCCTACAGACTGTGTGTTGTTAATGTTCTAACTGATAAGGCCTTGTGAAGATTCATCCCTGGTGGGTGAAGAGCCTGGGAGAATCACTTCCCCCAATTCCTGTGTAAAGTGGGATGTTTCTAGTCCTGTTTCTTCAGCTTCAGAATCTGATTCTGACTGATAGCCTGAAACTCCTTCTCCCATACCAAGGGGAACAGGCCTGGTCATGACACTTTCTGAGTTTAAGACAGCCATAAAGACTAATCTCTTCTGGCAGGCCAACCCAGATGAATTTTAAACCTAAGAATTTTAAGATGCTGTGATAGTCATTTTAATATTGTATCAGTTTTATATACGCCTTCAACCAGTTTTATGTATTGTATTGTTGTATTTAATGTTGTTCCCTGCCTCGATCCAGAGGGAGAGACGGGTAAGAAATATATTATTATTATTATTATTATTATTATTATTATTATTATTATTATTATTAAACAATAGGATTCTCCTGGATCCTTTATATGGGTTGGCTTTAGGACGCATGGTGGTGTTGGTACTTCTTGGATGAACAATCTCAGAAAATGTTGCAAAAATACTTCAGTTCCACTCAATGGCCCGAGGTTGACCCACCTCAGGTCCACAGGCCAAATCTGGCTTGGGAAGACCTCTCATAGGCCCTTGTCTGCTCAGAGAAGGGAAGACAGCTCCTGACTGAACCAACACATTGAGGAACACCCCTCAACCCAATCTGGAGATGTCAGATCTGGCTTGTTATTCTTGTTCTTGTGACATCCAGCCTGGACTACTGTAATGTGCTCTACATGGGGTAATCTAAATAAATTTTGAAAACTTCATCTGGTGCAGAATGCACCCACCTGGATATTGGTGGGGGCTGGCAAGACTGTTCATATGACACTGATGTGAAACTAGGTGCCAGTGCATCTCTGAGCCCAATTTAAAGTGCTGGTTTATCAGTATGCTCATACTTTAAACTTAGCAGCAGAGGCCCTTCTCATCTGTCTGGTGAGTGCAAGGCAGGGGCCCTTCTCAGTAGTGGCCCCACATCTCTGGGATGAATCGCCATCTGTGGTCCATTGTGCCCCTATCTCTGCAGGACTTTAGGAAAGCTCTAAAGAACCATTTGTTTTGGTTCAGGTTGATGTAATTATTTAATTACAATTATAATTAGCAGCTATAATTATTTCAGCATTGTAGCTAGATGTTAGTATTATTGCTGACATTTCTTGTTTTTTTATTTTTGTTGTCTTATTGTATTGTTTCGTTACTATGTAGGCTGCCTTGAGAGGGTTTTGCTCTTAAGGACAGCCTAAAATAATTTTAAATAAGTAAAAATAATTTCCAGAACCTATGAAATAAGCAAGCAAAATCTTACTGGCTTCAAAGAAAGCCCCCCCTCCCATTTTGTTATTTCTATACTAGCAAATTGTATACTTTGCACAATCAGAATACTATTAACACAGTTTGGTTGATCTGTGGTATGATCAAACAAACTCGATTTTCGTGGCAGATTTGAGTTTAATATTACCTACTCACTCTAGAATTTTAAGAATATTAACAAAATTAAATAACTTGAAAACCAAGCATTTCAGAATGAGTGGCATAAAACCTATGAGCAGTATACAATAAATATTACCAGAGCTGTTCAAAAATTGATCTCGTGTCAATACGTTCTCAACAGATAAAACACTATATTTAAACTAAAATTCTTCTACTCATTGCAATTTAAGTTCCATCATCAGTATGCAGATGAATACTGCATCCAAAACCCACACAAATTGACCATTTGAAGTTTCTCTTATCGAGTTCCACTTGATTAGTTTCATGGTGGGATTTTAAATCAGTCACACAAGCATTTTGTAACATGGAACTGAATATTGATGCAAAAACATACAGCCCTCTGTACACATCTACAGCCTCACCTACACACACACACACACACACACACACATGCACATATGCAGCTGGAAAGCAGACTTCTTCTTCGTGGTCTCTGTGCATCACACATATGGGCTCGCGCCAGCGCCGAGCCCGCATCGGGAAACTTCTTTAGCTAGCCTAGGATTTAGGCGGGAACCCCTCCCCCCACCGTCCTACCGCGCATGCTCAGGGTTCCCGCCTACCTCAGTTCTTCTTCGACCGCTTCACTGTATGCCTCGCGGGAGACTTCCTCCGGTTCACGGACCTGTAAGAAGAACGACAGTTCGTTAATTGCTTAGTTAGCTTAGGTTGTAATAGTTAGTTTAGCTTGTAATTGTTTATATATATATATATATATATATATATATATATATATTCTTTACTTAGTTAGTAGTTTTTCCTGCGTTCCGCCATCTTATGGCGCAGAACGCGCTCTTCAAGCATTGCTCGCGCTGCCGAGCTAAATTGGCCCTTACTGACGGCCATTCCCTCTGTTTGGACTGCTTGGGAGAGGCCCACATTACGGACTCGTGTGCTCATTGCATGAGCTTCTCGCGCCAGACCAGGTGGAACAGGGCAGACCGTCTCCGCAGTTTGCTTTGGAGCAAGGCCCTCTCCGCGGTCGACCGACCAAGTACAACTAGAATGGAGTCTGGCCTATTGACTTCTGGGGAGCGCGGGCTGTCGCCCAAACAGCGCTCATGCCCAGCAACTCCTGACTTGCCGTTGTTCGGGGCCACAGTTCAGGCATCTTCTCCTCCTTCCGAGCCTCCCCCTTCAAAGAGGCATAAGGGGAAATCGGCAAAGAAACCGAAGAAATCGTCGACAGCGACGACGGCATCGAAAATCACGCCATCGTCCTCGGTACCGAAAAAAAATCTCAACATCCTCGGTACCAAAAAAATCGTCTTCGGTACCGTCCTCCCTTCCATCGGCGGTACAGGCTGAAGTGCTTGTGGCACCGAAGAGGCCCTCCTCGATACCGACAGCTGCGTCTTCAAGACCGAAACAACCAGTGCTCCCGGCTTCAAGCCGCCAGTCATCCTCCATGCCGCAGGAGCAATCTCGACACTCACCTGAACTTCAGATTCAATCGCCATTGGCACTGGGTTCTCCTTCTGAGTTCCCTCCGACCTCGTTAGTGGAGTCACCTATCCACCTCGCGTCGCTACCATCACCAGTACCGACGGACCTGCCTTCAGACGGGGAATTATTGGACACACTCCCTCTTGATTCCGAGGTGCTCGTTATCGATGATGACCTCTCCCGTCCGATCGATGCCGAGCCATCAGTACCG
Organism: Anniella stebbinsi; assembly: GCA_029215795.1. Classification (NCBI taxonomy): domain Eukaryota; kingdom Metazoa; phylum Chordata; class Lepidosauria; order Squamata; family Anniellidae; genus Anniella; species Anniella stebbinsi. The sequence goes on from JARDYH010000003.1 coordinate 58,563,952, forward strand.
ACGCAGCGCCCACGACATTCCAGGCACCATCGCTCTCGTTCACGATCGCACTCTGTCTCCCAAGACTGGGACCATTCCTCAGAGCTGTCTCACCGTTCATCTCGTCGTCAATACCGATTTGACCCGTATACCGGGCAGCGTCTGGCTAGTTCTCCCACGGCCTCACCAGTGCCTCCTCGCCGATCGGCATCGCTTATACCATCAGCTACGCGTCGTTGACATCGGTCGTCCACTCCGTCGGTACAGATGCGCTCCGACACGTTACCGAGCCGGCCGTCGGTACCGAGCCGGCCGTCGGTACCGTCCGCATATTCCATTGACGACTACGCGTCGGATACATCTTCGGCACCGTCGCCAGTTCCATCGATGCCGTCGCCGCTCGAGGAGGTCGGTACCGAGGACAGGGCTTCACCATCCATGGAATTGGGTGGATTTAATGACCAGATGTTGAGACTGGCCCAATCGCTCGGTATCAAAGCGCAGCAGCCAGTAGAGGAGGTCGGGGACATCTATGATATCATGTATACCGATCCTGCCCCTCAATTGACTCTTCCTTTAGTTCCGACTCTGCTTAAGACTGTCAAGCAATCATGGGCCAATCCTGCCACCTTGGGTCCCACTTCAAAGCGTCTGGACGCTCTCTACAAAGTCAAAGAGGCGGAAGCGCCTTTTCTGGCAATGCACCCCAAACCGAACTCGATTGTGGTGGAAGCGTCACAGGGAAAGTCTGGTCGTTCACACGCAGTGCCCATTGACAAGGAGGGTCGTAAACTCGACTCCTTCGGACGTCGCATTTATTCTTCAGCGGCGCTGGGGATCAAAGTATCCAACTACCAGGCCATGATGGCCCGGTATCAGCTCTTCCTGTGGCAGAAGATCTCCACCCTCACAGATTACTTGCCAGACGATCAGCGTGAACTCGTCCGCGTCTTTCAGGCTGAAGCGCTTCGTCTATCTAAACAAGAGATGACTACGGCACGCCATCAGACTGATTGTGCAGCGAAGGCCATGATTGGGGCGATTGCTCTCCGCCGCCACGCGTGGCTGCGTTCAGCAACTCTCCCGATCGAGACTAGGAACAGAATTGAGGACTTGCCCTTTGATGGGGAAGACCTATTTAATGCATTGACAGACACCACTATGGACACTATACATAAAGCCAAGATGACGGCTAAAAAGATGGGTTGTAGTCAGCCTCTGACCCAGACCTTCCGTCCTCGTAAGTGGTATAGGCCGGTCCCTTATCAGCCACGGCAGGGCCAAGATCGTGCACAACGATATCAACCTCAACCGTCCACGTCTTCCTATCAGCCACGCAAGTCTGGACCTCGCTATAGTCAACCTCGCGCCAAACAACCCCAGTTGCAGAAACGGCGGCTTTGACTTGCTGCTACCGAGTTTCATCAAGACTGTCAACAGGCTCCAACCCTTTTATCAAACCTGGGTGTCCATTACGTCCGACCAGTGGGTTCGGACGTAATGGACATAATGACTTCGAAGTCACCCCTCCTTTGGGCACTGTCAAAGTTACACCTCGTCAGGGACTCTATTCCAAGAAACAGAGGCTCTTCTGCAAAAGGGCGCTATTACAAGGGTACCGAGATCTCAGCTGAGCGACGGTTTTTATTCCCGTTATTTTACAGTGCGCAAAAAGGACGGGGGACTTCGTCCTATTATGGATCTCTGGGCGTTGAACAAATTCATCAAACCCCAAAGGTTCCGCATGGTCACCCTTGCGATGATTCTGCCGCTTTTAAAGAAAGACAGTTGGTTCACACTGATCGACCTAAAGGACGCCTATTTTCACATCGCTATCCATGCCAAGCATCGAAAATCTCTTCGTTTCGCCATCGGGACCCACATCTACCAATTTTCAGTTCTCCCCTTTGGTTTGAAGTCGGCACCCAGGGTCTTCACCAAGTGCATGGCGGCGGTGTGTGCCCATCTTCGGTCCATCGACATCGAAATTTATCCTTACCTGGACGATTGGCTGATCGTCTCTCCTTCTCTGCATCAGGCGGTCACCGACGTTCACACGGTGGCGTCGCTCCTTTCGTCCCTGGGCCTACAGATAAATTACGAGAAATCGATTTTCAAACCGTCCAGAATGCTCCAGTTCGTCGGAGTTCGTCTAGACTCTTCCGTCGGAAGAGCCTTTCTTCCCGGAGACAGGTTGGAGGCTTTACAGCAACTAGCAGCGCACTTGAGCACCTGTCCTCGGGCAACAGCGTTCGTAGTCTTGCGCCTGCTGGGCCTGATGGCAGCAACGGTTTTCGTCGTCAGATGGGCGAGGCTGCGCATGCGTCCTCTCCAACAACTCCTCATACACCGCTATGCTCCCCCACAAGACCCGCGCAGAGTGATACTCACCATTCCAGACCGCGTGCAGAACTCTCTTCTTTGGTGGTCCGATCCGTCGAACCTTTCGCAAGGCATGCCTTTCGCCGATCCCGGCCCCTCTCGTATTGTCACGACGGACGCGTCACTGCAGGGTTGGGGAGCACACCTGGAAGATCTGGCCATACAAGGAAGGTGGTCACCTTTAGAGAGCCGCCTGCATATAAATATGTTAGAGCTTCTAGCAGTCAAGAAGGCTCTCCAGGCCTTTCTCCCTCGACTACAGGGCCACCACGTGCGGATACTCACCGACAATACCACTGTCGTGTGGTATCTCAACAAAGAGGGGGGTACTCGTTCCCCACATCTGCTTCGCCTAACTGTGGATATCCTACTTTGGGCGATCGGAGAAAACATGCGTCTATCAGCCCTACACATCGCTGGGACGAGCAACATCAGAGCAGACGAACTCAGCTGCTCCTTCGCAGACACCCATGAATGGGAATTAGCTCCACGGGCGTTGGATCGTCTCTTTGCCCGTTGGGGCACACCTCAAGTCGACCTGTTTGCCACACCGGCCAACAAGGTATGTCCAGAGTATTGCTCAAGGGCGGGGATAGGGCAGGGGTCCCTCAGGAAGCCTTCCTCTGGGACTGGTCGCAGGGACTCCTGTACATGTTCCCTCCAATCCCTATGATCACACGGACGATTGCACAAGTGCGACGCTATCAGGCAAATGCTATCTTGATAGCTCCATGGTGGCCAAGGCAACCCTAGTTCACGCCTCTACGCAGACTAGCGGTGCATCAAGTGTGGCGTCTTCCCCTCTTGCCGGATCTCCTATCCTGGGAGGGCGGCCGGATCCTGCACCCGGATGTATGAATGTTGCGTCTCACAGCGTGGAGAATCCGGCCCTCTGGCAGGGATTTACACTTCCTGATGGCATAAGATCCATCTTGGAGGCATCTAGAAAACCATCCACGAGGATATCTTATTCGTCTAAGTGGAAACATTTCCAAGCTTTTGCTTTAACTACTGGTTTTGATGGTCTCTCCACCAATATCACTAACATTATTGCTTTTCTGCATTCTCTTCACACGGCTGGGCTGAAGCCTTCCTCTATCCGAGTTTATTTGGCGTCCATTGCAGTACACCATCCCTTAATCGATGGTTTTTCGGCGTTTACTCACCCGCTGGCTAAAGCTTTTCTTAGAGGCCTAACCAATTTATTCCCACCCGTTCGCCCACTTGTTCCACAGTGGAGCCTTTCGCTTGTGTTAAGTGCCTTGTCCACTAAACCGTTTGAACCTCTGGCTACCGTTAATGTTCGTTTGTTAACACTTAAGACTGTTTTTCTCGTTGCCATTACGTCCGCTCGACGAGCGTCTGAGCTTTCTGCACTACTCGTGGACCCCCCTTATACACAGTTCTTCCATGACAGGGTTGTGCTTCGCCCTCGTCCTTCCTTTGTTCCTAAGGTGACTTCTAGTTTTCATATAAACCAAGACATTGTGCTACCTACCTTCTTTAAAGCATCGTCCGATCCGTTGTGTTCCACGTTACACGCTCTCGACGTTCGGAGGGCCTTGGCGTTTTACAAGTCTCGTTCAGAAGAGTTCCAAAAATCTCGCCAGCTGTTCGTCTGTTATGGTGGAAAGAACAAGGGCTTACCAGTGTCCTCTCAGCGTCTGTCTAAATGGATCATCAGCACTATTGCCTTGTTACCAACTTGCGGGCAAGGACCACCCCCTTGCCTTAGCTGCGCATTCCACTAGGGGACAGGCTGCGTCTACAACCTTACTCCATGGAGCAACTATTCCAGAACTGTGCAAGGCAGCGACCTGGTCCAGTGCCTCCACTTTCGTGAAGCATTATCGGTTAGATGTCAGAGCACGCCAGGACTCCTCCTTCGGTAGAGCAGTCCTCTCGTCAATATGTCAATAATCAAGCAGCGTGCCTTCCCACCTCCGGTAAGTTGGCTTGTTACTCGCCCATATGTGTGATGCACAGAGACCACGAAGAAGAAATGCAGGTTGCTTACCTTTAACTGTAGTTCTTCGAGTGGTTATCTGTGCAGTCACACAACCCACCCATCGTCCCCTCTTGGCATCGCTTTCTGATTGTCAAGCTGTTCCAGCATGCTCGTAGACGTATATAATCTTCTTTTTCTGAACTGCCTTAGTTGCAAGGCCGAGCGGTCTCAGTGAACTGAGGTAGGCAGGAACCCTGAGCATGCGCGGTAGGACGGTGGGGGGAGGGGTTCCCGCCTAAAATCCTAGCTAGTTAGAAGTTTCCCGAAGCGAGCTCGGCGCCGGCGCGAGCCCATATGTGTGACTGCACAGATGACCACTCGAAGAACTACAGTTACAGGTAAGCAACCTGCATTTCCTACAGTCAATTTGCTCAGGTTTTGGAAATAACAGTCCTGTGGGCCCATATCACACATGTTGAGGATGGAGGTTAAGGTGTGACCATTATACAATTTAAACAAGTTAGATGCCACCTTATTTGGAATTTATTTGGAAAATGGCCACCACTTGAATCAGTTTTTATGTTATTTTGATGAACAAGATAAATTCTACATTCGACCCCAATTGCATGCTTTTACCCTAAAGTCTGCATTTTCCTGTCATAACAGATTAGTTAATTGCTGTTTTCTTGAAAAGCACAATACAGTAATACTGCTTAGCTTTTTTAAAGATGGAAGCCACCATGGGAATTTTTAAGATTAAAAGGTAGGTTAGAAGTGTCTTAAATAACATAATAAATAGCCTAGCTTTCTTGGAGTGTCTTTCTTTGATCTTCCCTCTTTGGCTATCTATTCATTTCTCCTGAAGCATTCACCAAGAAGATAACAGGGAAACAAGTTTTTTTTTTAAAATCCTCCTTTTTAACAAAAGCAGATAGTTACAGATCTTGCCACTTTTTCACTTCATCATCTTGTTATATGTTCCTCATTGTTCTTTTGCTAATGGTTTTCTATTGGTTGGGTACACACAACTCAGGTATGCATGGTATTGTGTACCCTGCCATTTCTATTGGCTGGGCACCCATGTTAGGTCGCTTCTGGGAGTGACCCACAGGAGGCTAATTTGTCATGTGGGAGGTGCTCTCTCTGCTCAAAAAGGGCTAATTACCCATCCTCATAATCCACATTCTGCAATAGGAGTAAAGGAACCTGTAGTGACTTATATTGTGTGGGGAGTACGTGCAGGTATCAGGGACCTACCATGGAGGAGGGCTGCTAGAGTGGCCCAAACCACCACCATGACCCTCTTCCACAGAAGATCTCGAGGACAAGATCTGTCTAGCAGCAGATGGTGCAGCTGCTGGGATCCCTTTTCCACTGTGGTGGCCCCTGGGATGGGTAGCTGCTGGGCCAGGAGGACTCCAGAAAGGGTGTTGCTTGGGAGGGTGGCACCATTGTACAGTTGTGGGAGGCAGGTGGCAGCCAAGTGTTTCTATAAACCTCTCTGCAGTGTGTCTTCATGCCCAATTGGCCCTGTGATTATGTGAACACGCCCGTTGTCTCAATTCATTTTTAGGCTTAGACTGAGTTTCGCAGTCAAAACCTCAAACTGTGTTAACAAATAGGTGGTATATTCTGCAGTATCAAGGCATGTTACTTTTTGTGATTATGTTTCTTGACAGATGTACCAACCCATCAAAACTATTTTTTAGAATAAAATACCTTCTATGCCTGTGCAGCAATCCTTTAGAATCACACGAGTTTTGTTGCTGCTCTTGACTACAAGATGGCTGGTCGGACTACTTGAACACAATGTCACAAAACATGCTGCATTGGTACTGAAAGGACATAACCCTGAATGTGTCATGTTTTCAGAATCTGAGCCTAGCAGTTGCAGGTTCAAGGGTCTGAGAGTTCCAAGATAGTCAGCACAAACAGGGATCAGGCAAAAGGCAAGGTCTCGAGGTCCAGGTCACATGCATGTTTGAAGGTCACACAAAAGACAAAGGGCAGGCAGAAGGAGGGCCAGAATCCAGTCCAGGTAACAGGCAACAAGGACCAAAGCAACACAGCAGACAAGGAACAGGCATAAGGAGAGCAGGAGTTCAGTCCAGTAGTACTCACACCACGAATCAGACAAGGAAGCAGTCTAGAGTCAAGGGATGCTGGCTTCAGGGAGGCCTGGTCAACATTGCTTCCAGCAGCATCCTCAGCCTTACAGTGCTGTTTTTTTATGTAATAATAATAATAATAATAATAATAATAATAATATTTATTTATAACCCGCCTCTCCCTATGGATCGAGGCAGGGAACACAATGCAGATACAAACATGACAAAGTTAAAAATTTTAAAACAAGAGAAACACATAATTAAAACATTTAAAATTCATCCGGATAGGCCTGCTGGAAGAGAACAGTCTTCATGACTCTCTTGAATTCATGAAGACTGTCAGTTTGTCTAACCTCCTCCGGCAGACCATTCCATAGTCTGGGAGCCATAGAAGAGAAGGTCCTCTGGGTAACACTCGCCAGCCTAGTTCTGGCTGGCTTGAGTACGTTCTTCCCAGAGGACCTAAGAGTGCGGGGCGGATTGTACGGGAGAAGGCGATCCCGTAGGTAGCCTGGGCCCAAACCATGTAGGGCTTTAAAGGTAATAACCAACACTTTATACTTTGCCTGGAAACTGACCGGCAGCCAGTGAAGCGATTTTAAAACTGGTGTAATGTGGTCACCCCTAGGTGTACCGGTGACCAACCTGGCTGCCATATTTTGAACAAGTTGAAGTTTCCGGACTAGGCACAAAGGTAGCCCTATGTACAGCGCATTGCAGAAGTCGAGCCTCGAAGTTATCAGCGCGTGCACTACCGTCTTTAGATCTTCCAACTCTAGGAAGGGGCGCAGCTGGCGTATCAGCCGAAGCTGATAGTAGGCACTCCTGGCCGTCGCATCAATCTGAGCTGTCATTTGGAGCGACGGATCCAGGAGTACCCCCAAGCTGCGATCACAATCTTTCAGGGGGGGTGTAACCCCATCCAGAACTGGTTGACACACCTCCAGACCCAGGTTGGGGCCTTTGACAGTGAGCACCTCCGTCTTGTCTGGATTCAGCTTCAGTTTGTTTTTCCTCATCCAGCCCATTACTGCCTCCAAGCATTCATTCAGAGGAGACACACTATCCTTAGCTGACGATGTTGTCGAAGGCATAGAGAAATATATTTGGGTGTCATCAGCGTATTGATAGCACCCCGCCCCATGCCTCCGGATGATCTCTCCCAGAGGTTTCATGTAAATGTTAAACAGCATTGGGGAAAGGATGGCACCTTGCGGTACACCACATAGCAACTCCTTTTTTGAAGAGCAGCTATCCCCAAGCATCACCATCTGGAACCTGCCCGAGAGATAGGATCGGAACCACTGAAGCACAGTGCCCCCGATTCCCAATTCCCCCAGGTGCTCCAGAAGGATACCATGGTCGATGGTATCGAAAGCCGCTGAGAGGTTCAGGAGTACCAGCAGGGACACACTCCCCCTGTCGATAGTAAGGCGTAGATCATCTACTAAGGCGACCAAAGCGGTCTCAACTCCGTATCCTGCTCTGAAGCTGGTTTGAAATGGGTCTAGAAAATCAGTGTCATCCAAGACTGCCTGGAGTTGAAAGGCAACCGCTCTCTCGATCACCTTGCCCAAAAATGGAAGATTTGATACTGGCCTGTAGTTATTAAGGTCCAGGGGATCCAGGGAGGGCTTTTTTTAGAAGCGACCTTACCACCGCCTCTTTTAAACATGATGGAAAGCTGCCCTCCCTGAGAGATGCATTAATAATATGTTGTAAATGTGATCTAACTGCATCTCCTCCCTGGACGACCAGCCAGGAAGGACAGGGATCGAGAGGGCAAGTCGTCTTCCTCACACATCCAAGTACCTTGTCCACATCCTCGGTACTCATCAACTGAAACTTATCAAGTGTAATCCTGCTCGCGGAGTCACTGGACACTCCACTGTCAGCTTCTGTTATAACAATGGCATCTAAGTCGGCTCTTATCCGAGAGATTTTATCTGAGAAATGATCGTTAAAAGCATCACAGCGAACTACCGAAGGCTCTAAAATCGGATTCAGGGGAGAAGGAGCCTGAATTAGACCCCTCACCACCCTGAACAGTTCTGGTGGACGTGAATTCGCAGACGCAATGCGTGCAGAGAAGAAAGCTTTCTTCGCTGCACGTATTGCCACTCCATAGAAACGAAGATGTTCTCTATGTCGTGTCTTGTCGGATATAAGTCGAGTTTTCTGCCATCGGCGCTCCAGTCGTCGTCCTTTCCGCTTCAACTCCCTGAGGTCTTCTGTATACCAGGGTGCCCTATTAGAAGCGGGCCGGAGAGGACGTTTGGGGGCGATCGTGTCGATAGCCCTAGTTAGGTCTTGATTCCATCTATTAACCAGGGCTTCTACAGGATTGTCGACGATACCAGCCATAGAACCCTCCAAGGCTTTCTGGAATCCAGAAGGATCCATCAGCCTTTGAGGGCGGACCATCTTAATAGGTCCGCCACCCCTTCTAACCCTGACCAGAAAATGATCTGTCCATGACAATTCGGAGGTATTCAATACCTCCGCCCACAGATCCGTCTGTTCGGAACTGAAAACAGCATCGAGGGTGTGACCTGCTGAATGTGTGGGTCCAGAGACCAATTGGGATAGGCCCATGGTTGTCATGGATGCCATGAACTCCCGAGCTCCACCTGACAAACCGCCCTCGAATGGGATGTTGAAATCGCCCAGGACCAAGAGCCTGGGCGAATCCAACACCAGCTCCAAGACCAGTTCCGTGAGCTCGGCCAGGGAGTCTGATAGGCAGCGGGGTGGCCGGTACACTAACATAATCCCTAATCTACCCCTGGCCTTCAGACTCAGGTACACACACTCGATGTGATTCAGTTCCCGGACAGGATGTCTGGTCAGGTTAAGATTGCTTTTGTAGACCACAGCTACTCCGCCCCCCCCCCCCGCCCACTTTCCCTCACCTGCTCACTAACACAGTACCGACCTTTTCTCACAAGGAGGCCTCTGGGTCCATCTAGCAGTCCTTCTGAGATAGCCAGCATCTTCTCCCAAGGCAGAGTCCTGGTTCTCCAGAGATGATGCTCTCATTGTAGTCATCCCTGAGGACCGGTTCTCCTGGTTTACTAGAAAATCCTGGGCATTGCTGGTGGTGGATGGTTCCTGGTCCTCCAGCTCTTTGTCTGAGGAGGAGTCTTCAAGTGGGGGTATGGCAGAAAGCAATGGCTGCTGATTGGACAGATAATTGGATTCCTTGACAATCAGCCATTGTGATTCGCAATGTAGATCTAGAAGTTTTCATGATGTCACTAGTAACTGACACCTCCAACATTTTCACTTTTATGACAAAATCATTAAATCTACCTGGTGATCCTCTTTACATCAAAAAGCTTGCTGGATTAAATGATATCCACATAGTGCTGATTCTATTGTTGAAAACAGTGGGTGGATGGATTTTTAGCAATGAAATGATCATGAAGCACTAATAAATGTAAAAAAAGGTGCAAAGAGAAATGTTGTTTGCCTATTAATTTTGTTTACTTATCCAACAAGCTAGGGGTTAAGACCTGCCTAGAAACCAAACCTGAAACATTGCTCTTGAAAAAAGCAGCAAGTTCTTTTCTTTTTTTTTGAGATAGAATTGCTTGGAGACATAGAAGATTAAACAGAATTTTCTAAAATAGGCCATTTGTAAAGTTTATGTGAATGTTTTTGCTTCTTAATGCTAGTTGTCAGATGCCAGTGATCAAAGCTTTGCCTGTTAGGAAAAAAGGTTATTCATTAGTCTTTACATAACAATAACTTTCTATATAATTCCCATTCCACTCTGTTTAGATTTTGAAAACACTATTAATGTATATTATAGTGTATCTTTCCAATTGTAACTTTTAATTGAGGTTGTCTTTATTACACCAATACTTATTGCCATCTTGTTGTAACTCATTTCCTTATAATTGGATGCATACTGTCTCTGAAATGCAATTTTCTCTGTGCTAGTAAAATGCATGCAGCAAGCTATTTACATGTGTCCATTCTTTGGAATTTGTGCCTTCATTAAAAATAAGGACCTAAAATGGTTGCCTTGAGGGCAAGACTTTACTCAGCAAACAAACTGGTTCATAACAACAATCCAGAGTATGGTTTGAATATGGGTTGTCATTGAATTATGGCTTGTTGTTACATGCGAACTCTGCACTATGGTTTAGCTATAACCACGAACAACCCAGGGAAAGGGTTGGGTTGTGAACTCTGGAGATTCATAAACCATTGTTCACACATAACAACAAACCACCAGTCAACAACAACACACAGTTTAACAACAACCCATACTCAAACCGTGCTCTGGGTTCTCATGTGTGAATCATTCTAGTGTCATTACGTGTGAACCAGAATGATTATGTAAAGGAATTCCTGAGTAAGGGTGCCTTAAATGCAAGGAGATAGGAATTGGCATGGTACGTTGATCCAAGGATCCACTTACTTATTTTAAAATCAAAACTGACAATGCAGCTCAGTTCTGAAAGTGGACAAAACTTTTCTGTTCTCCTCCATCTCAGCTTCAATCCATCTAGAATTTAATGAAATGAGTTTGTTTTCTCAATGACAATGACATTTTAAACAATTTTCCAAATTCAAGTTATAATGAAAATGTTTCTCCAGAGCCTAAGACTAAGCTAACAGGCATCCTGGATTGGTCTGTCCTTAGAGACAGAAAAGTGGGATGCTAATGGTAGCTGAATAAATTGAGATGTTGCATACTTTGTCAGCAGTTATAAAACCTAGCATATGATTTTGACTACCATAATTGCAATGACAGATTTGAACAGGGAACTGTCACTGTGATGCTGTTTTAAATAAAAGCCAGATATTTTCATGTTTACCATCTTCTTGGAACCAGAAAAGTGTGATGATTTCAGTCAGCTAACTTATTCAGCTACAGAACTTCAATAAATAACAACAGGATGGAACATTAAGTGCATACTAATGTATGTGCAAATAATAAATAATTGAATAGGTACTCATCTCTCCCTCATGTATATCAGAGATGATGGAGTTTTTCTCTGATCATCTCTGCGTTTCTCCCTTACTCCAGACTAACATAAGATCCCCCCCCCCCCAAGTTTGGAGGTCTCTTCCTTTTTGAGTAGGTGTGTACTGCACAAACTAAGCCCTAGATGGTACTTAAATTAGTTTGAGAATTTAATTTTGTATGTGTGTGTCATTTTGAAAGTCTTAATTAAAAGCCTGATTAGGGACATTGCGAGTATTTGAGTAGGGGTGCTCAATAAACCAAGTGCACCTGCTCAAATGCTTGCAAACAGAAACAAGGTGAGCATAGCACTGTTCAAAATGCTCATAAAACAAGGCTGTGCTCCACCTCCAACAGTGTTTACTCTGAAGCATGTATAGAATGGTTACCCATCCTACGCCTCCTGTTCTGTCCACTGCCTAACCCAGCTATCCGAATACAGATCACTGTTGCTACATCTGAGGAAAGAGTGTGATCTGTATCAGGATCACTTGGGAAGAAAATTCAGCAGTGGCATGGATAGGGGCACCCATGGTGGTCCTCAATTCAGTCTGTATGTGGCCCACAGGCTATGAGTTGTACACCCCTCTTCCATATACTGAATAGTTCTATCTTCAGTAATGCTTTCCTCACAGTTTACCCAAACAGTTGTTAGGTTTTCCTTTTTTAAAACCAGCATGATCTACACTCCAGGGGTATAACTGCATACGATGCTTGGCACAGGACTAACTCTGAAGATGGCATCCCCATGTCAAGTTCTTCTCTCTTTCTCCATAATATTTGGTCAGACATGCCCATGACATTCTCCTGTGTTCCCTCACTCATACTCCACTCCTCGTCATTGGCTATCACAGGTGGGAAATGGTAAGGAAAGCAGAGCTAAATCTAATTAAATATTATGGGGAGAAAGAACTCAGCATAAAGACTGGTGGTTTTGATGGCAGTCCCATGTTGGTGTCACACATAATTGGTGTCACAAACCTATACATATACTGACCTGGTTTGCACATCATGTTGATTACTGGGTTGTTTAATCACCAGTGGTTTGTTGCTGGGTTAAACTCTGGGTTGTTAACTCCTAAACAACCCAGAGTGCCAGGTTCAGACATCATGATAACATGACAACAACACAGGGACAGGCATTCCTGAGTTGTTTATTATTATTGATTGAAAGCAGAAATGATGACTGTGTGGGAAGCAGTGCGCTCACTCACTGCCATGAAGTCCCATCAATTCCTGGGTTAAACAGCCAAGTCATAGAGTGGAATGTGCATAGGTGTGAAAGAGTGTCTTTTGTTTTCCCCAGCACATTCTTGTTCATATTTCAGACCCAACCTGGGATGATGGGTTGTAATGTCAGTAGATGCTGGAGTTGCTGTTGCTTGATCTGTTCATTCTGTCTCATTTGTACTGTATAAGAACTTCACCAGACCCAATAAAACTCCACCAAATCATCCTCCCAGCTCTCTATTTTTGTTCCTTATAGGGATGCTTTGCAACATAGCTTTCCCACCATGATTTAAATCTGAGTCTCAAGTGCAGACAACTCTGTTGGCATAAGCATCTTGAGCCAATGTGCTTGCCAAATTGAGGGTGAATCTTTAATGCCTTCCGCTTGAGATAAGTCTCATTTTCATGCATCACAGAAGATGTTATGTTTTGACTTTTTTCCCCGATTTTCTTATCAGTTGCAATATAAGATGGTAATACATCTCCACTACAGCCTTCTGAGATGTTACAACTATGTTTCTGGTTGTAATGAGATGACATCCAGCTGCATTGTATATGGACAGTCATGGGAATGCACACACAGTGTGCTTTTTAACATGCTCTGATAAAAGATGATCAAGCAGAATATATTCCAGCAAAGGAGACTTCTGAAGAGGCAGGACATTGATTTTAATCTGGAGGTAGCAAGATGATGATCTGTTTGATGAATGGAGGCGCTGGCACAAGATTATGCAGGATGTTTGTTGCATGCTTTCATTTCCATTTTTATCCACCAATAGAACTGCCTAAATTGAAATACTGCTGAGAAAATCTAGGCTAGAAAAAGGAGGGGAATCTTGCTTTTTAAAGGTTCAATTTGCACTGAGCTTTCTATCAATTAGATGTCTAATTTCCCCATCCCTCCCCCCCCCTCTCTCTCTCTCTCTCTCTCTCTCTCTCTCCATGTCTATAAGATGCTGTTCTGCATTTCTGCATTCCAAACAGTAGTCCAAAAGCACCTCTATAATTTCAACAGTTTTATGGTACTTTGCTGAAAGCAGAGGGTCTTAGAGGGTGGTGCAATGTATTAGCATATGCTTCTGCAAAATATTTCATCCTTTTGTGACTCCCTTTTGATCACTTATGTGAATGCAGGATTTCTCAAACAACTTCATAGGAGGTGATTTGATCTTCATAGACAAAGACAGGGTTTATACTTCTAGCATTATATTTCAGTTCTAGTTATGAATATCCAGCGTGTATTTTTTTAAAGTTACATTCTTACAAAAATTGTGATAATGATTTAAACAAATGCATTCTATGGTAGATTTCTTTGTGAACATATATGTGCTTAAACTATGTATTTACACAAACACATATACACACATTGTGTAGGGGGAGCGTGATCCAAAGCGCTACTATAGGTGCCCCAAAGGCTTGAGAATGGCTCAATTCGGACGACACATTAGGCACCGGAGGAGGGGGGAACAATCGTCAGTTGTGTTGCTTATTGTGTCGTTTGGAGGGCAACACACAACGCACACACAACTGACAGCATGTTAATCAGGCATTTTAAACAACAGAGTGAAACAACGGGCTTGCACGTTGTTTAGCCTGAAGCCCCGTTGTTTAAAGTGTCGTCCGAATTCAGCCCCCCTCTCTCCGTGGACTATTCCATTTCAGAATAGAGTTCTGCTGCCTAGATCAGCCAAAAAACCCCGGCCACTCTATGCAGCCGGCAGAACTCACGGTGCCTGCTGGGATACGGGTGGAGGACACAGAGAGAAGAGGCTGCAACCAAAATGGCCACCGCAAGTTCGTAGCAGCCAGGGCATTTGCTGGTGCCGAGCAGCGCTGGCTGCAGCATGTCGTCTGTGAAGCTCCTCCTACCTAATGCACGGTCAGTACGTTATTTACCCCTCCGTTGCCTAATATGTCGTCCAAATTGAGCCTGTGTCTAGGGTTGGCGCAGGCTCTCTTGCAGCGTGAAACAAGAGACAGTTTGCAGTGCTGCCGCCTCACCACCCTCCCTCTCACTGCCATGCATCCACCTGGACTCCCGCAGGATCTCACAAGAACTAGATGAACTCCCATGGGATCTCGCAAGATCCAGCCAACTCCCACGCAATCTTGCAAGCCCAGCCAAGCCCCACAGGATCTCACAAGGCCTGGCCAAGCTCTTGCAGGATTTCATGGGAGCCAGCCAAGACAGCCAAGATCCTGCAGGTTCTGGCCAAACTAGCGCAGGATATCGTGCTCCTTTGGCTGTGTGGCTCTTACCAGGTGCTCCAGACAGCCTTGTCCACTGCTCTCTTGCTGTGGCAAATGCTATGCTGGGAGACCAGCTGGTAGGGTTCTCTGGGGCACCTGCTTGAGTAGATGGCAATAGCACAGCAAGCCCTCCTGGCTGGGGTGGGTGGGTGAGAGTAGTGCAATTTGTCACTCCTTGGGTTCTGCCATGTGATGCAGGTGCGTGAGCCCTCATAATCGTAGGGCCAGCCCTGAGTATGTCTAATGGATCCCTCTCTCATAACACAAATTGCTTTTGGAAATTTCCTCTGTTTCAAAAGGATTTTGTCACATGGCATGGAGAACTATTTTTTGAGAAATGCAAACTCAACCCCCTCCTCCTCGGCCACGCAGAGACAGCTGTGTAGTTCTTTGACTCCCAAATTATGTTCAAACACACATAATGCCTTCAGTATTGCAGATTCTCAGTTCCACAGTAACTTGTACAAAATGGACATAAGGGTCTAAAAAAATAAACTGCAAGGTGAAATCAAGCGAGGGAGCTTTTATTTATTGTGGGAAATTAATTACAACAGTGATTTGACAATTAGAAACCACATGATATGTTTAGAAATAGATTTTGAGACATTCTAGTTTTAATTCTCCTTTTATGCTGCTTACTTTCCTGGGAGTAAACCCAATTGAACACAGTAGAACTGAGTTCTGAGTAAACATGTGTAGGGTTTACTGTTGATGTCCTAAAGCAGGGATGGACAACTTTTGGTCCTCAAGATGTTTTGGCCTACAACTCCCATGATCCTTCGCCATTGGAGTTGTAGGTCAAAACAACTGAGGGTGACAAGTTGCCTGCACCGGCCTTATGAACTCGGCTAGGCATGGGTTCTCTGAAAAGTATTAGAAAACTTCCTTAGCGGAAAGACTTTCTATATATAACCAAGATTTGTTTTGAGTTATGAATGTAGCCTTCTTGCTAAAATGTCTTTCCCAACTCTCACACATCGATTTATTCATGCGGTGGTCCTCTTCTCCCATGTGCTTCAGTTATCATGCCACAGTGTCCTGAAGCAACCTCCCTAAGATTTAAGTTCTGGAGAGTGGAATGACCTCATGATTAAATCATAAGACAGCCGGGCCAAGCACATATAAACTTACTAAAATTTGCCTCAGAGGCCT
Organism: Anniella stebbinsi; assembly: GCA_029215795.1. Taxonomy (NCBI): domain Eukaryota; kingdom Metazoa; phylum Chordata; class Lepidosauria; order Squamata; family Anniellidae; genus Anniella; species Anniella stebbinsi. Next base: position 58,579,979 of record JARDYH010000003.1, read on the forward strand.
TGTTCCTAATCTCCTCCCCTTTCTCATGATTTCATGGATTTTGTCATTGCCCCATCAGACTTCCAATCCATATGAAATCTGCTGAGCTGGGTTCAGTCCAGTTTAGGGCACAAGGAGCCAAGGAGACTGTCCACTCTATTTGTCATATAACCTGGGTTGGATAAGATGCAGAAAGGTTGGCTTTCTAAAGTCAAAGAGACTGTTAAGTTGACGAATCTCTTCCAGCAGGCCATTCCACAGTCTGGGAGCGGCAGAAGAGAATGTCCTCTGGGTAACAGTTGTCAGCCTAGTTTTGGCTGACTATAACAAATTCTTCCCATAGGACCTGAGAGTGCGGGGCGGATTGTATGGGAGAAGGCAATCCCACAGGAAACCTGCACTCTGTAAAGAAGAAGCAGGATTTAGTGTTGCCGAATACTCTTGCCTTCTGTGCCTGAAGAAGGTTCTGAGTCTTTACATATAAAGTCCAAGGGTAGCTCAGTAGGCTAAGTGTCAGCATCATGCTATGAAATTCCTAGTTCAGAGCTCAAACAAATGGCTCAAATTCATTAAACTGAGAATGTTCTGTCCTTCAAATGTACAATTTATTGCTAGTTCACAGTTTTTTAAAAATATTTTCTTCCTCTGCTTAAAATATTGTATAAATGAATTGAGAACTGCACATGTTGAACTGAAAATCCAAAAGTTAATTTAATTGTGCGGAATAAAGGCCACAATTCTGAAGCTACTTACAAGCTCATAAATTTCGTATTAGTCCATGAGATTTACGAGTTGTATATAAATCAGATGACTTCACAATAGGTAGAGACATAAATCTTTCCATTGAGTATTTTAAAAAGAAAAAAAAAAACATATTATAATCTGCTGTCCAGCCCTTCAGGCCTGAGTGCAGGCGTTTTTATTTTACCTCCTTAACGTGCTCTGATGTGAGGTAGATTATCTAATTCCTCATATCCTTCATAGGCCTCCTCCACACGAGACGTTTAATGAGCCTTAGAGGCTCATTATAAATTTTACCTCCACACCAGCGGAGCGCAAAACGGGCGTACAGGCGCGTTATTTCCCCGATAATGCGCATTTTCGAATGCGCGTTAAATAGCGACTTTTATTTTTCTCCGGCCGTTAAAGCGCATTATCGCAGTGTGAACAAGCGATTATGCGCGTTAACGTCTTCTAAAGCGCTTTTTGGACATGAATTAATGCGCTTCGCCGCCTCTCGCTGCCTCCCGTGCAGAGGGATTAGGCGTAAATGCGCCTCCGCGATAATGCGCATAATCCCGGAACCGGGCGCAAAAGCGCATCCTTGTGGAGGGGGCCTTAGGCTCCTCTCCACTTAAACAAACACTACAACCGTAATTAGAACTTGGCCCAAAAGGAATGCTTAGCTGAGTTGCTGCGGTACAAAAAGCATCGAAGCCTCACCTGCCAATTCCAGTTTCAGTACTTAGACAGGATCACTTTCAACAAAGGAAACTTAATACTGTCTTGCAGTTTACGCACAGGCAAGAACATGATTGTGTCAATAAAACAGCTTTTCGCATCTTGCTGCCTTTTGTTTTGCTTTGAATGTTACTACTTTTTTCACACTGCCACATTTTCCTATTGTGCAGTTTACTATTGTAGATTGCCCAGTTTCCCCTTTTCTGTAACTTACATTATTTTCAAAAATATAAATTCTACTTGCAGGCAAAACCTCTATCTGTAATGGAGCATGCTTAAATATCCTAAACAAGAGAATAAAGAATAAAGCAGCAGATCTGTTTTTGTTTTTTTTAATCAGTTAAATACATGAAACTCCTTTGTAGTGAGTCAAACCATTGGTCCATCTAGCTCAGCGCTCTCCAGGGTCTCAGGCATAGGTCTTTCCTAGCCCTGTTGTTTGAGATCCTTAATAAGAAATACCTGGGATAAAACCGGGCTTTCTGTGTGCAAAACGTGTGCTCTGCCACCACGGCATGGCCTCTCCCCATTTTTAATTCTCCTTAGATTCATTTTACTGCCCACCCCACAATCCTGCTCATACCAGTTCCTTTCCCATTCCTTTAACAAAAGAGAATTATTTGTTTTTTTTTTATTCTCCTAGCTTCTGCATTGCCAAATCCCAGCAGCAACAGCAGTACTAAGTGAAAAAGTACAAAGCCCTGTTGGATTTACACATCTTTAACCATATAGGGTAGCAAGTGGAAACTATTTCCCAGATGGAGAGATCCCCTGCTTTTGAGATTACAGAGGGATCTCTTACTTTTCAGATTATGTTAAATCCCACGACCTCTAATTACATGCAAGTTGCTAGCAGAAACAGGCAGTAGTTTCCCTGTGTGGGTCATTTTGTCTTGTTTTACTTGTGTTTAGAAGTTTGGCATTGGAATATGTTGGCAGAATGCATGATGCTTTTGTTTTTAAGTGTATCTCTGGTTTCTTTCAATACTGGTGAAAAACTACCCTGGTTGTGCTTTACTTCATTATGCAGTGTTTTCAAATGCTGCAAGTCCTTTATGGATTATGTGGACAGAACATACTTCCTGAAGCCTCCTAAGGGGGCTTCAGGAAGCTAAACCAAGAAGGCTAATACTGCAAATGCTATCAAATTATTAATATGAGAACTGATGGAGTTTTCTAAACTATCAAGCACATTCCATCCAGTACAACTGCTGTATATGTTCTGTTTCTTTCTGCAGGTCATGAATACATGCAAACCCTGTTAAAATGAAGTTACAAAGCATATGCATGAGTATTATTGTCCACTTTGTAAGTCAAGTGACGTTCTTTGTAGATGTTTTATGTCTGTCCTTCATTTCCCACATAACTTCTGTGTCACATGTAAATGCGGCTAAAGTAAATAAAAAAAATTATTGTCCTAACACAGTGGTTTTTAAGATGTGTTCTGGGAAACCCTGAAGTTTCTCAGAAACTTATCAGGGGTTCCTCAAGCAGTACTGGCAGAGAAGCTTGTAAAGATATTGTTATCACATTTACAACATTTCCCTTGAAATATTCCTTTGGCTATGATCTGGCCACACACCTATTTCATACAGGGCAACAGTGAGGCCCACGAACCTGGCCAGCACCTTGTGGAAACTGTATACTTCCTAAAATATGCCCCTAAATCCTCTCCAGTGAGCAAAGGTTCCATGTCAAACATGCAGCTTTCTTGACTTAAAAGTCATAGCTGAAAGGATTTCCTCAGGTAGAAAGTATAAAATCTTTGTCCTAACATGTTACTCTTTAATGGACGGATGAAGACTTAGAAGAAGACATGCCATGATCTAAGGCCAGCTGCATAGATGTCACTACCACCATTATTTTCTCTTTTAGTTTTCTTTAAGAGGAGACCAAGAGAAACAGAAAGAGGAAAAAGGTGGACATATAGGTTTTTTCATATTATTTTTTAAAAAAGTTGAGACTACAGATGAATCCTCACTCATCTGAAAAGGTTGATGACTGCTGTCCTACTTCTAATACAAAGGAAAAACAACAAAGGACTCGTAATTTAGAGTAGCTTCACGTGTTATAATAAAGCAGTGGACAGGAAGCACGACTGAATTGTTCTTACTGCACATTCAGCTTAATATCCAAAGTGTGGAACTGATGTATCATGCATCATGTTGCACCCCTTGGGATTATACAATTAGGTGATGTGCTTTGTGGGGGTAAGGAGCATGAACCATTGATCAACCTTAGCTGTATGTATGCAGTAGAATTCTTCACCCACTATGGGCAACATGATCAGAAGTATTTTCATTTTTATTGAAGTTAGCTTTTATGGAATAGAGTTTCCAGCTCATGTTCTACAGACAATGTCCCTTGCTTTAAGAGCCACAAGGTAGCAATAAATAAGGAGGAATGTTGATTCACCTCCCAGTGCCATAGTAATCTGTTCTCTCATCCTTCCTTCCTGCTATACCAAGGACCAAACAAGACAATAGTTTTATAGTGTGGTTAGCAAACTTGTCTGGGTTTAAAAAAAATTAATACCAGGCATGGAGGAATGGGTTTTCATTAGAATCACAGCATGTGGTAAGGGGAGTCTAATCCTTCCACCACACACACATCCAGCTACAATCATGAAAAAAACCACCCCTCAGAATTTAAGAAAGCCATGAAGACTGATCTCTTCCGGCAGGCCTACACAGTTGAATTTTAAGATGCCTTTTAATAGTGTGTTCGGTTTACATGCTTTTAATTAGTTATATGTATTTTATGGCATTTTGTATTTGTTGTTGTACCCCGCCTCGATCCAGAGGGAGAGGTGGGTAAGAAATAATAGTAGTAGTAGTAGTAGTAGTAATAATAATAATAATAATAATAATAATAATAATAAGACTTAGAAAATATAATCCCACTGGTATCTATTGTAGGTTGTTTTTTCTATACCTCATAACTGTGCAATTTTAGTCAGGATCATGGTTAGGAGGAAAGGGTTAAACCTCTCCTCCCCAAATGCTCCAGTCCCAATGAAAATTACTCCCCATACACACCTGGTATTTATTTTTTTAAAAAAATCTAGATGTAGTTGATAACCAAGCTGTGGAGTAACATCTGGTTTATAAGTGGTATTGTGTTTGGGTCAGCCTTTCTGCATGTTTTCTATCTTACTTGAATATGCATGCATGTAAACAAATTGCCAGTGCACAGCTGTTCTGGAAATAAAACCAGATCCATTGTGAAATTAAAATTGTTACATTACACACACAAAAATTGTCAAGGTCAGTTTAATATACAGAAAGAAAAAGCCTTCAGCAACATGTAATGGGCCGAGCTTGGGACTCATGTAGTGATCCCTGATGTGATCATAGGGATGTTCACAAAGTACACAAATGTCCCTGATTCCATCTCTGAAATGTTAGAGAGTATAAATTAGGCCAAATTCATACAGTGAGTGCATTCAGATGTAATAGCAAGCCACTTTTTGCTTTATGAGCACAAGCAAGCAAGGGTCTCAGGCCAGATCTACACTAAGCAGGGTATAACACTTTAAAATGGTTTATAACTGTTTATAACGGTTATAAACCATTTATAACGGTTTAAAACTGTTATAAACCATTACAAAGCAATAGTGTAGATCGCTTCCCTGTCTCACAAACTTTCTCATCCCCTTCATGCTTTCTCTGTATATGAAGGGAGATTTGTAGCTTCCAATGCTGATTTGTGGCAGACCATAATTTCCTGTTTCATCCAGACCTGGCAAGCAATAGTTTGTGGTTGCAAACATTGTTTACCAGGTTTGCACAGAATGGCAGTCTATGGTTTGTCACAAGCCAGCATTGCACGCATCTAATTTTCTCTCATGGACAGAGGAAAGATGAAGGGGAGGAGAGAGTGCTTGAGGTCAAGGCTGCTTGTGCTCCTAACAAACCATAGGTTGCCATTTAGTCTGAATGCAGCCAATGGCCTGATTTACATGTAATGTTTATTGTTCCATGCATGAACCACAAGGCTTGCACACTCCCTGTCTCCTCCTTTCTGATGCAAGGAGATCAGTTTTCAACTTCATATAGCTATTTGATATGTCCAAACCCTTAAAACTGGTTAATCGTGACTATTGATTAGAGGAACAAGCCAACTTCAAACCATAGTTTATGATCTTGGTTTGTTTTCTTAAATTACATTTAACTTTAATCACAGTTCTTGGGTTGAACAAAATGAATAACTGCAGTTAGTTGAAAATGGAAGTGAACACTTCCAATCTCCTCCTGGATGTGCTAAAGGAGTAAAGAGAAGCGTGCAAGCTCAAATGTATTCCTGTAGCATTAAACTGCAGTTTAGCATTAGATCAGCTAATGGGTGTAGGTTAAGGAGATCAGCTAATGGGTGTAGGTTAAGGAGGAAGCTCATATACCCCTGGCCACAGGAACATGCTTTTCTAGGTTATGGGCAGCTGGAAAACACTGAAACATTTTTAGTATACTGTTGGAAGTAACTACAATTATGTGCGATAATAATGGATTTAATTTCATGTGATCAGCTTCTCAGACATTTTAAATCATCATGACATTTGAATGATAATGCATCTTACCAAAATGAGTAGGACTGTGAATTTATTAGAAAAATATGTAGTAATTTTTCTTAAAGACCTGAGTAAACAAAGATACCCGTATGCAGGAAAGTACTTAAGCATCAGGTAATATGATTTACTGCTTGCCTGAACTGGAACTTTAAAAAATAACAAGAGAAGCAATACTGTAAATTATTGTCCTCGAATGTATTTAAAACCATGGAAAAGGGTAAAAAGATTATAGCAGTATGAACTATAATTATAACATAAGAAACTATGCCAAACTGTTGACTGCCTTTCTGAATAATTAGCAAAATGAAAAGAATAAGCAAATGTGATTTATTTTTTTCTTTTAATAAGATATTTGATTGGAGTACTTCATGAATACTTATATGAAAATATATGATCTTGCATATGAATATTATGACATGGCTTAAGGTAACTATAAGCTAATTTTGTGGCACTAAGTTTCAGTAGAAATTGCCTTTTAACTGGGCCTCTCAAAACATTTTTGATTCACAAAACGTGTGTTCAATATAGCCTTTCATATCCAAATAGCTTAGAAGGCATTCTACACTGTCAGAGACTTAGGGCCAAAGTAAACATTATGTTAGTCATGTAACTCCACATTTAAGTGCATATGGTATTTTGACAAATAATGTGAGGTGATTTGAATTGGGACCTTAATGGTGGAGGGTGAGGGTTTAACCCTTTGTTACCCTCTGCAGCCCCTATTTTAATGGGGAGGCACACTTTTCAATGTGCATTGGAAAACAAAGGTCCTATTGAAATGAATTGTGCATCACCTAATTTTGGGATATGTGCCAGTTATTTATGCAGATATTGGATAAGCATAGTTGCAAAAAGATCTACAGCATTGGAAATCGAAGGGATCTTCCCATAGAGAAACATGGATGGAAGAGATGCTGATACTGGCAAATAATGAGGGGCATTCAATAGATTGATATACCCAAGATATTTAACGGAATTTGGAATATGAAGCTAATCTCAATGTTATTTAGATCCAAGCCTATATTATATATACACATCAGGGTGGCAATTGTCATTAATATATAGTTGCTGCTTTCAAATTTCAAATGCAATATGGAAAATTATTTCAGGAAAATAAAGTTTGAATAATACAAATGGAGGTAAATTGTGTGGATGCACCCAATGAACTCAGAGAATCAGGATGTTCATATAATGTGAGCATTATGTTTTACTGGAATATACTAAAACAGAGTTCTGTGGAAACTTTTATTTGTTTGTTGAAATACTTTCAACCAAAAAGGCTCTACATGGCAGCTAACAACCCAATAAATTCACAAAGTAAAGCTAGATAATAACATAATGTAAAAGAATTTACATAACAAGCCAGTAACCAATTAATTAAATTCAGCAATAGCAGTAAGCAACCACAACTGCAGCAAACAGCCAGAGAAAGAAATCTTTTCAAAACACAGAAAGCTCTCAGGAAGAAAACATTAATGATTACTATTATTACTACATTTATATCCTGTCTTCTTTCATCTTGCGAAAAAACCAAGGCAATTTATATGGTCCTCCTCCTCTTCATCTCCTGTGAGGTAGATTAGGCTGAGCATCAGTGACTGGCCCAAAGTCACCCAATGACCTTCATGAGCAAGTAGGGATTAGAACCTAGACTTCCCATGTCCCAGTACAAAACTCTAACCACTACACCAAATTTATTATATCCTTTACTTGTTGCAAAAATACCAGAGAAAAGCGGGTGGATTGGACTTCCCCTGGCAGGATGTTTCAAGGTCTTGGAGCCACTGCTGTGAAGGCTTTGTTCTGGGTAACACCTCACTACACCCCAGTTGGCAAGGAAAACAAGAGCAAAGCCTCTCATGGGTATCTTAAAGGCACAAGTACATTGATTAAGAATAGCACTATGGACCATAGGTAGTTACCCTATACCAGACCAGTCTGCCCATCTAGCCTCTATTGTAAATGGTAGCAGGTCTCTCAGCAAAGCTCTTTCACATCATCATTTCACATGCTGGCTGATCCTTTTAAACTTGAGATGCCATGGGTCTCTACCACTAAGGTCCCTTCAAGGGCTACAGCTCACTTCATCAGATGCATAGGCTGGTCTCCTAATTAGTGAGTAAATATATATGTATGGCTTCAGAGAAAATAAAGGACAAACATTATTATGCAGCGGGCAAAAGAGCCAAGAAAACACAGGAGGCAACAGCAGGGTTTAAGTCATTTCTATGTAGAGTACAAATGAATACAAGATCCAACCTTAGGCGTGGGCGAGCTGGACAGTCGCCCAGGGCACTGTGCTGAAGGGGAATCCAAGCAGAGTTGAAGGGGAAAACCATGCAGAGCCGAGGGCAGTGCCAAGCAGAGCAGACGGTGAACACCAAGTGGAGTTGATATACCTGCACCAGGCTCCATAAACTCTCTGGGTGGCCCTGCAAAGGCACTCATTGTATGGGGCGCTATTTATCCTAAGGCTGGCTCTGCTTTGGCTGAACCTGCAGCCACTGAATATCATGCTATCAAAACCTAAAAGAGAAAAATTACATTCTGCAGTAAGGAAGCTACTCCCAATGCCTAGTGAAAGCAAATTCCAGTAGGGAGAAATCAGGTCCATTGCTGTTTGTGGTTACTGTACGGTCCCTGGTTTAAATGACATATTACTGAGCATGTCATGGAGATCCTGTGGGTTGACTTGAATATCATTCTCTACCCAGAGTGTGTGAGATGAAATTGTGACCTATTGATCTTCGTACCATTGGTCATGATGTCTTACTAACTAGGAAAGGCTGGCCATGCTATGGAGTTCACTGCTTCAAGAAGGATGCTGTTTGTATCCACCTTTGGCTCTTCTTTCCATCTTTCTTGAGAACTATCATCTTCAATTAGTTTATATGTGATTGGGGAATGAACATAGCTGAGCTGATTGAAAAGGGATCCAAACAAGACTAAATAATGACAGTTGACAGGTACTGTGGCCTGCAGAAAGGTAAAATAGGGGAGCATATTCATGTTTTCTTTGATGGGACAGATTCTGGTATTTATCCTCCTTTTGCCACTCATTAGATGTGGTAAACCTGGAGTTCTGATACAAACATTGTGCCAGTTGCTGTGGCCAGGAGTACTTTTCCGCATACTAGATTATAAACTATGCTTCTCTTTTCGTCTTTTTCTTTTTTCCTTTCTCATCTGTACCAGTCTGGCAGCTGTAGTCATGCCTTCATAACCCAAAAAGCATGGCCTCTGGAATGTATTCTGCTGTGGTTTCCAACCCTTTTTGGTTGAGGAACTCCTGTAGTATGCATTGATATCCCATGGAATCCCAGCCCCTTCTCCCTGCACCCACAACGTACCCAAAGTAATTTTAAGTAATTACTCCATTGGCACCAGTGGAGGTTTTCCCCTCTCTTTTTAGTCCCAGTGTGTTTGGGGAATAAATCTATTGTGGAGGACGAGGCGGGAATTGGTTCAAACCTAAACTGACTATGTGTGCTGGTCCTGATCTAGGTTTGGGCCCTGCACACTTCCTTGAAGTTAAAAAGGAAGTCAGAATCACACTATGTATTTAACTACATATTTCATGTATAAGAGTGAGGCCATAGCTCAGTGGTAGAGCACGAGCTTTGCATGCAGAAGGTCCCAGGTTCAATCCCCAGCAGTTCTAGATGGGGCAAGGAAAGAATCCTGCCTGAAACCCGGAAGAACCACTGATAGTACTGGGCTAGATGGACTCAGTACAAGATTGCTTCCTATGTTCCTAATTTAGCCCGCCAAGTGGGGGGGGGGGGGTGAAAGGCTGGTTTAAGTGGGAAGAAAGAAGTGCCTGAGAAGCATTGTTGAAAATATTACACCACCCTTGGGGAAGGATCATGGAATCGAAGAAAAAATGTGGTTTAGAATATTCATCTGGTGCAGTCTGAGGCAACCCGCTCTCAAATAGGATGTCTCAATGGGAACACATTATTCTTGCATTCCAGCATCTACACTGGCTCCTTATTGACCAGGTTTTGAACTAGAAAGCCCTAAATAGCCAAGGTTCATTTCTCTGAGATCCTCTGAAATTTCCCTCTTCTGCTGGTGTGCTAAATTTGATAACTTGTAAAGGAGGGTAATTGGTGACAATCCAACAGATATGGAACTTCTGTGTCCTTGGAAATTCTCAAAATCCCTAACATCTTTCAAGAGAATTGTAAGTTCTCTTTGCTTGGATTGGCTTTTGCTTCTCATGCTTGACCATTTAAAGTTCTTAGGCTCATGTGTATATTTTCTTTGACTCCTATTTACTTTCATGTGCATTTTAAATAGCAAGCTGCCGTGACTAGGCTCTTTCAAATATCCTCATCTTATTAACAGAAATTGTGAAGAAGGCTACAAAGCATTCCCCTACACATCACAAAGATGATCTCTAGTCCATCTTTAAAGTTTTACAACCAGATCCTTCTAAAGTTTTGGACCACAGGAAGAGTCTTAGTTGGCCTGCAAGGATTGGGAAAACTGGCGGTACCGCGTTCCGCCTCATTATGTTGTGAATGAAGTGTAAATGGGCGAGTTAATTTGCTTAGCTTAGATAAGAGGCTGTAAAATACTTGGACAAATTGAGTAATATGGAACCACGTGTTAAATTTGGTAAGATTAAGGTGGATTATTTATGAAAGGCTAAAAGGATCAATGTGTAGACATAGTGGGAGCTTATATTTCATTCTCCTTCCTGGAAATACCCTGACTCACTGTGTGTTGCCTGTGTATCATCATTATGCCTCACAATTGTACCTACTTGGAATGCTTCCTATTCTTTTTCTGCACGGCATGTGGATTTCTCTCTTTTTCCCTCCCTTCCCCTGACTCTCCGGCAACTTTCCTATTGAAATGTTTTTTAAATGGAAAACGATGTAAAATTCTGCCCATTAGAAAAAGGAGTGATTGTGTGTTTGGTCTTATTCTTGTGCAGTAAGCAGCACGAAGAGAGAGTTAAATATCGGAAGGATTTGAGGAGGGGGAGGAGGAGGGGGAAATCCCCTGATTGGGCTGAAATGCATGGCCCTTTGCCTGGAACAGAGGCTGGAGCTCACTGCACAGTACAGGAGACTGTAGCAGAGCTGCATTGGGTATCTTTGCTGGGATCTGATACTATTTGATGCTTTGCAGCCGTTGAAAGAAATATTGCTTTTTTAAGCCATTGATCTGGTGCTGCAAGCGGTGGTGTCGGTGGTCGTAGTACTAGTACTGAATGACACAGCTCTGCTGGATGACATGGAGCTGATCTCTGCATCAGCCAAGAGGAATTAAGCTTTGTCACTCCCCACCGGGACTACCTTTCTTCTGGTATGTGCGCAAGGAATTCATATGCTTCTGCTGCATCCACCAAAGCAGAGCCTTGAGTATACTTTGCCACTGAAGGCAGTAAGCAAGAATGATAGCTGTCTCTTTTAAATGCCGTTGTCAAATTCTGAGGAGGCTTACTAAAGGTATTGTGCTTTCCTTATTATTCATTCAATGGCTGTATTGCAGCATTCCATAAACACAACTTAATGGTTTTACTTTCAGATATGACTGCCTCTTTTTACAATTTATTGCCAGACAGCAAAGACGAACTCTGGCACACACGCGCACACACGCGCGCACACACAGGTTTAGCTAAAAGGCTTGAATGCCCCATGCTGTGTTCACATTACAGCATGATGATTCTTCGTGATTTTCAAATGGTTTTGTTGCACAAAGGAGAATTTATTTTCAAGTAAAGTGCTAAAGTTATTATGGGATATTATTGGTTTGTATTCCTGTTAACTGGTCAGTAGAAGTCTTGCTTGTATCACTGTATGCTGAGTATTTGTAAAAACTGCTAGGAATAGGACAATCCTAGAGCTGAACTAAAGATGATGTTGTTCACATTGCTGGTGTGTTAGCATCGTGGCATATTCCCTTTGAGAAATTATAAAGGATTTTTCTGTCTGTGTTATCAATATCTGACAGCTTTAGAGATGATGATGATGATGATGATGATAATGATAGTCTGTAGTTTTTTGGGAGGGACTCATTTGTTTGATAATGATGTATTCATTCATTTTATTTTCCTACACTAGGTTGTATCCTAACTTAAGTCCCATTAATTTCAATGGGTCTACTTTAAGTACAATTAACATTGGATACAACCTATAGTTGTTTGAAAATACTGCATTTTGCCTCAAAACTTTGAAATGTTATGAAACATTATTGGTAGAATTTTAAAATAGTTGGCCTTACATCTTCCTGCATATAATGCATTGGCTTTCTAGATATGTTGCAAAATGAGTTAATAATGCCCCATGTGTTTTTTTTAGTAACCAATATTTGTACAATCTCTCTTTAAAAATGGTATTTGTACTTTTGAGGATGCTGTGAAGGAGATAATGACACCTCACTTTGTAGCCATAATATGTGCCTGGAAGCAAATAAAGACATGTACTTCAGATACCTGATATATGAAAGCACCGTAAAACAGTGAATTGGTATTACTATGCTAAATAACAATGGATTTATGAAAGTGCTAATGAACTCGTCAGTTTGAAAAAATATTTTTCTTTCACTAATCAGTTATACAGCTTATAATGTGTATTTAATGTTGCTGAAGCACATAGGTGGGTGGTTTTAGAGAGGATACCACAATAGTAAGAGGGGAAGAAAAGGAACTTGTTATAGAGAACTGTTGTAGTTCAGTTACTTGATCACCTAGGCTGAGTGGCTATTCATTGATACATGCACACTTGGGTAAGCACTGTAGAACTCAGTGGGACTTATCCTAAATAAATATGCATAGGATTGGATTGTTAAACAGGAAACAGATTAAGGATGTAATCCTTAACACACTTACTAGGAAATAAACCCATTGAGTTTAATGGGACTTGAGTAAACATGTTTAGGATTGTGCTGTACATGTTTCTATTAATTTAGTTTATGGGTCTCTTCAGATTTGTAGGATATTATGCTTAGATTTCCAATACATGTAAACTTGTTTATTTCAGTTCAGTAAATATCTTCAGTTTCCTGCTTAACTAATTTTACTAAAATGAACTTGGCTTTTGTATGAGAACCGTTTGTCAATGTTATGACTTTATCAATATTGTGCAATTTAAGTACAAGTTCCTCAAGAACAATCAGTGTTTCACATTATTTCTGTCACTTATCAGAGCACAAGGATACAAACATCTCTTCACTACTTAGTAAGTACTTACAAGTTTTACATGGTGATACCACAATCATTTGTATTGAGAATAGCATGGCTTATTATTGCTGAGTGTTGCTGCTGCTAACAATCCATTTCTGAAAGTGTGATATTGGCATTCCCTCTTGCTATTTGCCAATACACCAAGCTGCAAACCTACTTTCTTAACATACATACTTAATTACATTTGTATTTTTAAATATACTGATTACTAAACTGTGTCAATAAACAATCTGCCTTAGTTTTGATCTGTCTCCCTTTTGCAGGCTGCAAGAAGAAATATTTTAAATAAAAAATAAATAATGTTATATTGACTTTTTTATGTTTCCTCCAAAGACTATGTCAATAAAAGCTTATTGTCCACATTAATTCAGAGACAGTTTTTGTTGTCTCAATAAGGGATCATAGGTGATGGACAGCATCACATATCCATTATTTGTAACATTTGAAAATCTTATAGATATAGTAGAGGTAGACAACTATAGCTAAACAATGAGGGCTGCATTTGAAATATATAATGAGATGTTGGGCTACAGGTAATATAGCAATTGTCCCTACATTAAATAGAAAACTGCACTCCCACTGGTGCTTACTACTGTCTCTATTAAGGAAGACCTACCATTGCAAAACATTTATATGTTTACTTAGACATTCCGACAGCTGAAAAGCCATGAATGGGGTATGTGGCTTCCTGTTTCTGATCTTTTAGCATTTTACTCTCATATTCACTATCATGAGAATTTTTCTAAAGGTTTTTCTAAAAACCCTAACAAGCCACCTTGGTTGTGTAAACATGCCTCGTTCCATGGCCCTGGGCTTTATTTTGAATTAAACAGATGGTTGCAGCGCATTAGTTTGCATATCATAATGATATGAGGTAAGCAGGGAGAATAGTACCCATTTGACTGCCAGAAATGCTGGATTCCTTTGAGTCCAAATCAAAATGTATTCATTACTTTTAAAATATCCTTTCTGGATCCCATTCTTTACATACATAATTGACATAACCAATCACACCCACCTTTCTATACAATTTCTATATAAGTAACATGTGCTCATATACAGCAGCACCTGTAGTTGCGAGTGGAGAAGCAAGCATAGAATAAAGACACAGGCACCAGAACTTAGGATAAACTAGGGCCTCTTTATTTGAATCATATGGGAAGTACACCCCTCCTTGGATCTGCATGTGAAAGTGTGGGAATCGATGGGTCCTTCCTCAGGCCACTTGCCTAGCTTTATGGGTGAGCACTCTCCAAAGCCAGGAGTCAGGTAAAACCCATGTGGGGAGACCACCCCACGTCATCCCTCCCGGGGCCTCACAGCTCCAAGTCGGTGAGGCAGGAGGGTCTCCAAAGGCAAACCATATCCTGACACAGAGCTCCCTAGGAACAAGTCCTTCGGATATGCCAATCACCCAAAGTTGCCAGAGTGCTCACCATCCCTATTTTAATATATTGTCAATTCCCACACATCGTGCTACCAGAGGATGCCAAGCCTCTGCGTAGGCACCCTACCCCCACCTATCCGGGATAAAATCACACAAGCCCACATGCAGATCCTGCAGGAAGTTATCGCTCCTTGCATCGGAGAGATGAACTCCATCTGTTTTATAAATATCAGTTCTGGAAGGTAGACTGGCCGGGTGAGAGATTACCCAACCCCTCTGACTCTGTAGTGTCAGACGAATCTCCCTATTATTTTTCTTGACGGCCCTATTTAAACTATGGGCTTCACTTATCCCATGCCATTGATGCCGGGATAGCACGTTCTACCTGCCATCGTCTCCATATTGCTCCAAAATTCTCTCTAGCCTCAAGGATTAGGGCCTTCCCTTTCAGAAACCCAAGGTTATTTCTCCCAAGGTAAAGCAACAAAACCTCCAGTGGGAAAGAACATTAAACAATGTATGGAGACCTCCCCAAAGCGTGCCTCGCTGCCTAACCCATTGGACGAGGGTACAGAGACCGAGCCCCAACTGTGTACCAACAGTTGCTTGCATTGCTCTACGGCAGGCCCAGAACACTATGTTGTGGCCACAGATGAGGACCCTTCCATCAATCTGCCAAAAGGACAGAACTATTAACATATAACCAAAACCAAAGCACACATACTGTATTAACTACGCACGTATGCCCTGAATGCCCCTGATCGCCATCTCACTATGGCTTTGTCCCTGGCCTCCCCCAGCCCAGCAGATGCTGCGGCTGAAGCAGCCCTGATTCTAAAGGAATGAGTTCCAAATTGATAATGCCCCAGGCCCATCTCTTGCAGTAAAATTCTCCCAACCCCTTAAAAATACAAGAAACTGGACAACTGGGTTGGGTGCACTGGTGACAATATACACAACACAGATAAAGATAATAATAGCAATAGCAATAATCCTCCTAAAAAGTATTTATGTTACAATCTAGTTAAAACTAAAGACAATGAGAACATTTACACTATATATATCAAACTAGAAAACACAGTATTAAAACCTTCAAAAATGATCTTTTCCTTCAAACACTTAACTAATACCACAGCTCGGAGGACAGCAACAAGGGAGAGGGCCTTCTCTGTGATCTCCCCAATGAGGCCCGCCTGGCGCCAACACTGTTATATTTTCGGCGCCAGGTCAAAGCGTTTCTTTTCTCCCAAGCATTTTAACAGCTCAAGTTGAGGTTTTGATTGACATTGTGGCCAGACTTAACAGTTAAAATGTTTTAAAGTGTTTTAATGACAGCTGTTTTATGTTTATGGTTTTAAATGTTGTATATTGTCTTTTTAATGTTCAATCTTTTTAATTTTTGTAAACCGCCCAGAGAGCTTCGGCTATGGGGCGGTATATAAGTGTAAATAATAATAATAATAATAATAATAATAATAATAATAATATGGTCTTCTTCAGTGGTAAAATAAGTATTGCCGATTTACAAACATTTAGTCAACAATACATACAACACAAATATCCATATCAATATCAACAGGTACTACTGCAGTGTTAAAACCAATTTGGGACTCTTGCCTATCCTTCCTTTGATATATGTAATCTTACAGAACTATACTTTTTATAAAATAGATAGCTCCACCAAGGATGATTGTTTTTTGGTTTGACAAGAGATTGCAGTAGCCATATGAATATCAAGTAATAATAAAGAAGTTCAGGATGGTTCTAAACACCCCCAAAAAGGTGGCGAATGCTGTTGCGTGAAAGAGATTGTTCATATGCAGTAAAGCATAGGACAGCCCATTGCTCATGCAAGCCCATTAGAATTTCAGGCATGATTGGTCAGTGCCCATCGGGAATGGCCAGGGCAGATCTTGACCACCCCTTCAACATCTTCCGCAGCCGGAAATCAGTTGTTGTATCGGCCAAGCCATTAATCTTGACTTCAAAAACCAGACTGGTTAGCTTACATTTCAGGGCTCTGGTAGATGTGCCACTGTGATGCAAGACTCCGCAGAACTCCAACAAATGATCAATAGGTATTGGCCAAAGTGGTGCAAGGCTGTGCTCTACCCTTAAATGCACCGAACTCCGTACCTACCAACTTGTAAGCTTCTTGAGTGCTGGGGGCCACGGATCTCATCATGTCTTCCGCTGCTTTGTCTGTCCAAGATCCGGATGGGATCCGGATACAGTCTGGTCATCTGCAATAGCCTCTAAGTTGGCGATGAGTCCATAATTTTCTATATTTGGATATCTTAAAAACTATATCAAGACGGAATGTGTAACCTCCTTCTGGGGTAAAGTTTAAAAATCAAAAATATAAAATGTATCTGTTATCATTTTATTTTATCAGCTACCTATCTGAAGAAGCTTGCTTCACGCAAAACAGGTGGATAACCGGAAACCAGTTGTATTTCTTGTTGTAAATATTAGCAATATATATAAAAAACAGTTTGTTTTGTAAACCATATGTCTCATTGCAAGTAGAAGCAATATAAAAAAGAATAGTTTGTTTTGAAAACTTCCGTTGCAACGTTAGTATTGCTAATAGTTTGGTTTGAACAATATTAATGTTTGCTTTTCTATTATGGACTGTAGTTTGTTACAAGCAAAAATTATATATACATTATTTACTACTACCATACAGTCGATAAAAAGTATTTACCCCAACTTTTGAAATATTTTCATTGTTTTGCAGTTGTGTGCCTTGTGCATCATACAACTGTTTAGTTTACCAACTGCTGCCTTCTGTTTTTGTGTAATAATAAATGAACTGTTACACCAAACCAAAAATGTCTGAAATTAATGTTTTTGTTTTGATCTTGAAGTGATACAGACACTAGCATTTTGTTCTACGTTTCCACTTTTTGAACTGGATTTCTTTTTTATCTTAGTTAGCTGGACAATCTTCTGTGCTGCACAGTAACCAAATACTGATGTGAGTTGAAATTGAGATGTTCTAATTAATGTGAGAAATGAACGCTGCTATGTGAAATCATGCCTCTTCGAAATGGAAATACATTTCCATATTTTTTTGTAATATTATAGAATGTCTGTCAGTTTATACTGAATGAACATGCTAATTTCACGGTTGGGAATAAGCAACATGACTATAAATGGAGAATATTAGTTTAAGAGCCTAAAGCGAACACAAGATCATATGTTCTTTTTTATTATTATTGTTTTTTTTAATAACAAACCAACACATACAAAAAAGAAAACATATAACATATTTAAAGACCATCTTCATAAGTGAATATACAGTGTGTCAGTTGATCACATTTCTCCATACTATTCTTTTTCAGTTATCATTCATCAGTTTATCTAATTACTCACATTCTTAGTCCAATATATATTGATATAACAATTAGCTATTTTTTATTCATCTGACAGTATTGTCAATTTATCATTTTATACGAAATAATCTCTATTTTATTGTAATTTTTTATCTTGTATGCTCTACTATTGAGTGTATATCATATACTATATTCTAAGTTATTCAAATAATTTTCAACTACTAATTTTTCTATTTTGTTATATCCCCATATCTTTTTTTCCCAACCATTGATAAAATAAATTCCAAATCATATAAAATTGTTTATCTTCTTGTTCTCTTATTTCAAATGTCAATTTACTCATTTCTGCACAATCCATAATTTTCTTAATAACTTCCTCCTGCATGGGTATTTTCCCATTTTTCCAATTTTTAGCAAATACAATTCTAGCTGCTGTTAATACATTTACAATCAGATATTTCAATTCTTTGTTATAAATTTCAGGTATGATTCCCAATAAAAAAAATTCTGGTTTAAAGTCTATATGTTGCTTTGTCATTTTTTCCAACCATGTGTGGATTCTAATCCAATATCTTTTAGCCTCTGGGCAAGTCCACCACATATGGTAATATGAGCCGGGTATCTGATGACATTTCCAACATTTGTCCGACTTACTCTTGAACATTCTTGCAATTCTTGATGGGGGTAAATGCCATCTGTAAAACATCTTATACAAATTTTCTTTATATGCAGTTGACATTGTCATTTTATAATTCTGTGTCCACAGTTTTTGCCATTTCTCTAAGTCAATCCCATAACCAAAATTTCCCCCCCATGCAATCATTGTTTCTTTGACTTGTTCTTCTTCTAGCTTAATTTCTAACAAATATCGATAAAGTTTTTAAATTATTTTTTCATCAGTACCCATCAAAATCTTATCTAATTCAGTTGGCTTATTATAAACTCCTTCCGCTTTGGAATCCTTATCAAATCTGGATTGTATTTGAAAATATGAGAACCAATTCATTTTTATATTTTGTTCTGCCAACGCTTGCATAGATTTAAGTTCACCCTCTTCATTCAGTATCTCACTATATCTAATTGTTTGTTCCCTTTTATATATTATTGGATAAGAGAAGGCTTCAATAGTCGGTATCCATATCGGCGTTTTTATATAACATTGCCTCTTTGTCTTCTGCCAATTCAAAAACAAAGCCTCACGAATGTAATGTCTTCTGAAATATCCCTGTGTTTTAGTACCCCCATACCATAGGAAGGCATGCCATCCCAACAGTAAATCATGCCCTTCTAAAGTCAATAGCCTAGTATTCCTCAGTGTAATCCATTCCTTTATCCACATCAGACTTGTTGCTTGGTAATATATTTCCCAGTTTGGTAAAGCAAACCCTCCTCTTATTCTTGCATCTTGTAATAGTTTAAGTTTTATTCTTGCTTTCCTGCCCTGCCATATAAATCTCAAAACGGTTTTGTTTAATTCATCAAAAAATGTCTTCCCTAATTGGATTGGAATTGTCTGGAATAAATCTAGAATCTTAGGCAACACAATCATCTTAATCGTAGAGATTCTCCCAAACAATGACAATTGTAAATTTCCCCATTTTGTTAAGTCTGCCACGATCAAGATCATATGTTCTGACCTATGGAAAGCATTTGCCTTCCTACTTCAATAAAATGACTGTTGTCCTCAGTGGTCATAAAAAGGACAGAATATGGGAGTTATACAATCATGTATTTAGATATAAACGATATGTTAATGTATCTGTATTATATCTAGAGCTAAACATTGTATACTAGGTATCATTACATATAGCAATCATTTTTTCTGCATAGACATGATTTTTCCTATTTTCAAAATGTTCAAAGTACATTTAGAACATGTTCACACATTATCTTTCAGCTACAAAGAAACTGAAGAAGATACTAAAAAGTGTTGAATTCTTTGTCCTGAGCCATCAAATAGAGGCCCAGTTCAGATTGGCCAACCCCTGGAGAAAACCATAGTTTAAACAAATGGCAGTTCCTGGTTCAGATGTATTGGCAAATTTTGATTAGGAACCAGATGCTGCCATGCTGCTGGAGGAGAAAGGAGGGGGGAGCATTCAAACTCAAGGCTTGAGCAAGCTTGTTCCCATAATGCTAAACTATATTTTAGCATTATTTCCAAACCACACCATTAGTCCAGTTGGGACTACCTTTACATACATGGGTTTAGAACTGCAACTCAAGTTTCTGTGAATGTGTAACTATTCAAGATCTATTCTTCCGTATCAGTGTAATTGGGAGCATTATTGTATAGGGGTGAGTTCATTTGCGATAAGTGAGCATTTATGTTGCAATGAATCATAAAACTATATATCTTTGGTATGAGAAACAAATAGTTTTCTTATGTGAATCGTGTTTGCGAATTGAGAACAATGTCAGTGTATATATTCTTCTAGCTCTCCTGTTGTTTCACATCAAGTATTAAATTACAATTCCAAGGAGGAGATTCCAACAGCAGGTTTATTGGAGTATATATTGATTGACGGGTAGTCTACTTACAGAAATCCTAAAAGTCGGAAGACTATGTTTAAATGCAAGCTTTTAATATGTAAATCCCAGTTTATTGCATTCAGAACTTCATAGGACCATGCTCTGGAAGGAAAAGGAAAATATGACATTCTAGCACCATATAATGGGAGGAATAATATGGCTTGTGACAGACAGAGGAAGCAATGAATGGAATATAGTCTGCCAGGTCACTTTTTATGAACAGTGAAAATGGAAAAGTATCCCCCCCCCCACCAAAAAATATGATCAAAGCATTATTTTAAACAAAAAAAAGAAAAGAAAAGAAAGCAGTGTTGAAAACGACTTCGGGTGCAATCCTATGTGTGTTTAGACAGAAGTAAATCCTACAACTAACTCCCAGCATTCCCCAACCAGCCATATCTGAAGACATATTGAGCATACCAAATCTCCTCACTGAAAGTCCTAAATAGCAATTACAGCAGAAAAGCTCTCCAAAGAAAATTAATCTCTTTGTATCCATACAACTGTCAAACTGCTGGTTTTAAAGCTTTCGTATAACAATTTGTTCAGGCTCAGGATATTAGAATGCAAGTGGTTCAGATACTAAACTTCTAAAATGGCAGTCATTAAATACATGGCACAATAAAATCCTATTGGACGGCTAATGATAAAAGAAAGAATGCATACGTTTTGTAGCAGAATCTGTGGCAAACTATATGGTGCTACTTTTTAATTATTTAAACCAAAGATTTTCTGCAGTGTATTATGTACAACTTCCACACTGAATACAAACAATAAGCTCAGCAGAAGCCTTTGAACTGTTGGTGTTTGATCTCTTTGAACTCTGAGCCTTCGGTCTTTCTATTCTAAGGAATTTCACTTTATTCCCTTTTATTATTATAATTAGCTTATTAACATTTTGAAAATCTACAGTGAACTTTTGTCTGGGTCTTGAAACCGTCTCTATTCCTGCATATTGATCTATAAGCCAAGACACTATAGTGGTACTAATGGACTGCTTCTGGATTATTTGTTTGATTGAAGAAGATACAGCATTTTCTCCACATTCAATTTGGTGATATTTTGTCACTGGAAAAATTTGGTTCTTCCTTCCCAGACTGGATATCCATTGCTATTTCAAAAGCTTTTTGGAGTATGATTAGGTAATGTAGCTTCTATTGGATATTGCTTGTGATGGCACTTGTGATAAGCTGCACAAATTCTCCTGCAATACCTGCATCAATTTATACTTGTATTTTCCAATAATTCTTTGAAGACTGTATAGTACAGCTAGACTCCATAATTCCAATATATAGTTCTAATGCAGCAAGACTCTTATTCCCTCCCCCTTTACAATGTAAAACAGCAAATTTTTAGAAACATACTAGGTGTCATGGGGGCAGTTGCATAAGGAAGAACATTGTGGCACTAGAGGTTGGATAAAGAAGCACATTGTGGCCCCATCCATTGCCAGATGTCGTGCCTCAGCTTAGGATACAGCAGGAAGGAGGAACAGCTGAGCCTGGGACTGTTTGGGGAGTGGTCCGTCTCAGGAACAGGCAGAAGCTAGCTGCAGGTCAATGCGGCTGACAGGAATCCCTAATCACCAACATCCCAATATAAGACAAGCCAGATACTTTTGGCATTTGACCACAGATTGTTTGTTGACGTTTCTAGACTGCTTATCTCGCAAACGCTGGTGATTTACAACACCAGAGGACTGACCTCCTAGGAACAATCCCCCTGGCCTCCTAGGAAGAACATTCTAGATTGCTTTCCCCCTCCCTGGCAGAAAGAACCCTGTCTTCCAGGTGCCAGTTGCCCTGGAGCGGCAGGTCTGAAAAGAAGCACGCTGTGGGCCCAGGACTAGGGGCTGTTGGGCTATGTCTATCTATAGCTGGGTTTTTGTTTTCTATTATGTTCTATAATAGAAAACATCCTGTCTCAAGGATGACTTGATTGGATGGTGGGATATGAATTTTCAAAATGGGTGAGGGGAGCTGAACTCTGCTGTTGTTGCTGCTAGTCCATTGTTTCAGGAATTTTTCTTCAAGACCTTCTCTCTTCCAGTATCACAGCTAGCTGGAATTTTCTCAGGCATCAAACAACAGAATGCATTAGGCTGACCATATGAAAAGGAGGACAGGGCTCATGTAACTTTAACAGGTGTAGAGAAAAGGGAATTTCAGCCAGTGTAGTTTGTATGCAATTAGTCCCTGGTGAAATGCCCTCTTTATCACAACAGGGGCCCTGCCGTCTTTTGTATCTGGTCACTCTAATATAGTGCCTGCAACTTTAACTGTTGTGATGAAGAGGGAATTTCACCAGGAACTAACTGCATACAAATGACACCTGCTGAAATTCCCTTTTCTCTACAACTGTTAAAGTTACGTGAGCCCTGTCCTCCTTTTCATATGGTCAGCCTAGAATGCAAGGATGTAAAGGCCAGCTCCCCTCACTTGCACATGCCCTTTGATGTAAAAATTAGAGGCCCTCCCTCATACTTTATGTGGGGCAAAACAGGAGTTTAAAAATATGTTGTTTCCATCAAGTCTAATTAGACCCTCACCAAGAACAAAATAGCTTTTAATATCTGCAACATATGGCACACTTCACTATCATATATGTCTACTGAGTCCACATCAGCAACACATAGTATATGTAGTTAGACTCTAGCTGCCATCAGCTCTAGTCAGCATGGCCAATGGTCCAGAGTTATGGGGTTTGGGAGTCTAAAAACATCTGGAGGACCACAGGTCTCCCAGCCCTGCAGAAGCAGAAGCTCATGCAATGAAATGGGAGAAAATGAGGAAGAAATCCATAAGAAAACTGAGTCTTGAACATGACAGTCATCATTTGAAGGTGAACTGGATGAACTACCAGGTGTATATCTTGCTCCATTATGATAAGCCTGATCACCAGCTTTCGCCAACAGATAATTGATGGATTCTTCTTGATGTTAAATGCCTATCAATTTGTTATACGAAGTCACCACTTCCAAGAGTTTTGATGATATTGTACATGGGAGTTCTAGAGTTAAACACATTGATCCAAATTCTGAATCACAATCTGATCATACCCTGATTCTGTTAGTAAGCAAGGATCTTATTATGACTGAGAATTAGACTCAACAGACAAGTAAGAAATATTGGTTTAGCATGATATAGTCCATATGATAACATCTCTATCAATATTCATTTCTTTTAAAATAGGTAGTTTCAAAACAGGAAATGTCTGCAGATGATATAATCTCAGAATCCCAAAAAAGCAAGAAAAAAAATCCCATCTGATATAATGGGATTCATTTCCATATAATGTGTTTAGATTAGGGATGTTTTCTGCCTCTGATTGCCTGTCATCTCAAATGCCCAGCAGGGCGACGTGAAGCAAGTAGTACAGGTAATATGCCAGACCTGACTACCCAAACCTCCTTCTTGATACATTGACAGTTAATTGAAGCTCTGAATCTAACTTTTGTAGTGCTCCTTTGGAAAATATAGATTGACAGAGACAAAAGACTGTAAAATAATAAGGTTAACAGAGCAATCCTACCTGCTGCATTGGAGAAATCCAAAGGTGGATAAACCTCTGTACCTAAGTCCCTACCAGTCTCATGCTGACAAGGCAGAAGGGAGGGAGAAGTGCTGTTTTCCTTCCTTTCTTCTGGTTCCATTTTTTATGACTTTCCTCTTATTACAGCCAATGGGAAGAAAATTATGTAGACTAGTTCAAGGGCTGGTGTACATTTTCCCCATATATCGGGTATTTGTTTGCAGGGCAGGAGGGCTTTGAAACCTGTGGATCCAAAGTCTCACCCTATTCACCATTGATATGTTTCTAGTCCATCCTCTTCTTGTCACTGTCATTGTCAGAGCCCTGACATCAGAAAAGTAAGGACTGGGGAGGGTTCTGGGAGGGGCATCCAAGGACAGATCTCCCCCTCTGAGAGCAAACCCATCTCCCCACAATTGGAGGGTGAGTTCAGAACTGACCTATGGTACCCAGTCACCCTTCCAGAGAACATAGGACTGCAGCCTTAGTTTCTTATTGCTATACAATTTTCTGTGTCTTGATGCTTTGCTTTTTGCTAATGGAGAAATCTGGGTGAGTACATATTACAAATAAGAAGGAATATAAAAGGTATGTCTCTTTCTACTGTGATTTAAACCTTTATGATGTTGATGTCATGGAGAAATGATGGATGGCTTTAATCTAGCTGAAAGGGAAAATGGGCCCTAGTCTATTTTCTTGTTATAGTCTATGGAATTTTTATTCAAAAGTCACAGGGTTGGGGGGGGAAGGGTTTGCATATAGAATAAGTATTAGATATTCCCCTTCAATTGCATCTCAAAAAAAGTTGTAATTTCTGCACACAAATCTCATCATGGTTGCACTTAACTGTTTGCTTTAAAATGGTCTTTGAATGTAAGTGCAGTGAAGTGAATATAACTTTTTAGAATGCTTTGACACAAAGTGTCAAGTTTAAAATGAAATGCTCAGCAATTAAATCCCATCTCGGCAATTAATTACCATGCTCTATGAGAAAGTTCCTTTAGATTTGGAAATGGGAAAAGAACAGTACAGATCTAAACAATTAATGGAAAATAGGTCATAGGCAGCAAGAAAAGAAGGGTTAAGCGGGGCAAATTGTTTGGCAAGTGTTACCGGCACACTAGAAGGAAGTCAGGAGATGAGAGTATCAGTAAACTAATTTTAATTTTGCAAATCAAGATAAATCCTCAGCACATGGATGCCATAAAACTGTTTCCCCAGCTCAGTCCCTTTCCGCCTTGTAACCATGAGGCTGCAACCCTATACGCACTTCTTTGGGAGTAAGCCCCACTGAAGACGATGGGAATTATTCAGAGTAAACATGCACAGGATTGCAGTGTAAAGGTGTTTCCAGGTGAACTTTTTTTGTGCCAATGCCCTGCCTCATCCATGGTAGTTTTTAGGGGCAGGCACTGACATCTAACCGTAACCCTCTTGTGTTTTCCCACCATATCTTCTGCCTTTTTTCTTAGCACAGAAAATCTGAAGGAAAAAATGTTGGAATGAATGCACGGTGCTTTCTGATTTTAAGCACTAGGAGCTCTCTGTCCAGAAGCACCCAAGTCTCACTGAACTCAAGAAGACTTCTGAGAACCAAGCTACATTTTACGCTAATCATATAAAGTGCAGCTGACACTTGTCTTACTTCTTATTCTTTTGTAAATACATGGAGCCCTGATTCAGATTGGGATCATGGTTCTCCAGGAGGGAGGGTTAAACCTCCCCCCCACCTGTTTTTTACCAAAATTTCAGCCCACCTAGGGTGATTTTAAAAAGAATAAAAAGTTCCAGGCTCCAGTTGAGACATTTCCCCATTTTAAAACCTGCCCATGGGGGGGGGGGGAGAGGGGGGTTGGGGGGAAATCTTGATATGTCTTCATCCAAATCCAATTTATAAGAGAGTAAAATGTAAAACAAGCCTCAGCTACACAGAGTATGCAATTAACATAATGTGTAGTTTGGCTGTGATATACATGCATAGAATTGTACTCTTAGAAGTCTACCCCATTCTCTGCAGTGAGAGAGGTAGTAATGTATGGAGTCTGGTCTCTTAGAGTTCATCAGAAAAGGGTTTTATCGCATGCTCGCTACTGCCCATTTACGGATGTGCGCTCATCCTTTAGGTGATGTGGTCTGCCCTTCCGCTCACTCTTTCGTCGCAAAATAGACCCCTTTTAATCCAATTAAAAAAAAAAAACACCACCGGAATATGGTGAAATCCCCTGCTGTGTGCAGGAAAAGTGGTGCGATAAAGGCAGCCCCTAAATGGGCCATGTGGTCTTTATTTACTTCCTCTTTCTCCTCCTGGCAGAAAGAGGAAGTAATGAGGGACAACAGTTGGGGCGGAGAAGCGACAGTAAGGAAACACGATTTTCCCCATGTGATGATGCTCTTAGACTATCCCGCCCCTAAATTCATTCAAGCTATTTTCTCTGAGATGTAGCAGATGCCCAAACAGAAAGCCAAGCCTAAGAATTGCTAATATCGTCCACCAGCAGAGAATGGGGTGCATGTTTTTGCACTTTTATACTTTTTGCACAGTCGGCAAGGATGTGATTCACACACACCCCTCGCCATATTTGTTCTGGTCAATTTATCTTGTGAGCAAAAAATCCTTCTCACCTCATCCTCCCTGTTACTATGTCCTCATGATTCAAAGGTATGCTTTTGAAAAGGATACGTACTCATCAGCCTTAAGCCCATAGCCGTGCTACTGAGGGAATAAGGAGAACTGGTGAAGCTGATAAACAAATGTAAATGCCACAAGTAAAATAATGGCAGTAGAATACCTACTTTGAAGAAATAAAGCGCTTACATACTTTCCAGGATCAGCACTTTAGTTCTCTTTACTCTTGAGGCTTGCACTTTAAATCAATCACTTAATTACATCCTTACCTTTATACGTACTATTTGATAGTATCCAGTGCTGCTACGGATGTTATACTATCATAAACCAACACTAACACAATGTACTTAGTGCTTACTAGGCAAAGGTGGAAAAGCAGTGATTGGCCACTGAAATTTGACACTGTGGTTTGCCACTGAAATTTGGCCACAAATAGCTAGGGGTTGGGGGGGTTTTAGTGCTCTGCCAAAAATTTTGCTATCAACTTTGTTTTTACCATTCATTGGGAGGGAAGGGCAAAAATAATTTTCCAGGGTTTTTTTTTTTTTTAAGTAAATGGTGCAGAATTTTTGAGAAATTCTATAATAAGGTAAATGATTTAGTGCTTACCTCATGAAGAGCTGTTGAAAAATGGACAAGATGTGTGTGTGTTTGTGTTCCTTTAAACCACGTAAACAACAATCCCAAGCCTCCAGGTGAGCCATAATTACTAATAGTATATACACAGGGGCTTTCCAAAAGAAGGCTGGGCTTTGGGATACTGCCTAAAGTGTGCCTGAATGATGTTCTCTTTAAGCAACTCCTTAAAAAACATTTCAAAATGACCATGCCACTCCTCCAAAAGCAACGGGGTAAAGGTGGGCAGAATAGTCCATTGTAACCTCATAGAAGTTAACTCCACTTAAGACCGGGGGTGGGCAGGGGGGAAGAAGTTCCATGTAAATGCATTGAAGATTGGGGATGAGGAGGTTAAGGCTGCTACCCTAAGCAGATTTACAGGCTGGTATTGGATGACACATTAGGCAACGGAGGGGGAAATAGTGTACTGACTGTGCATTAGGTAGGCGGTGCTCCACACACGACATGCTGCAACTCTGGTGCTTGTTTAGCTGAAAGTTCTGGTGGCCATCTTGGTTGCTACGTCTACTTCCTCCCCTTCTCTCAGTCCCCCAGCCATATCCCAGCATGCACCACGAGTTCTGCTGGCTGTATAGAGCAACCGGGGGTTTTCGGCTGCTCCGGTCGGCAGAACTCTATTCCAAACAGAATAGTCCCCAGAGAGAGGGGGCGTTGCTTTTGGACAAAACTTTAAACAACGGAGCGTCAGGCTAAACAATGTGCAAGCCCATTGTTTATCTCAGTTGCTTAAATGGGCGGAATAGCATACCGTCAGTTGTGTGTGCGTGTTGTGTAATCCTCCACATGACACGATAAGCAACACAGCTGATGATTGTTCCCCCCCTCCGTTGCTTAATGTGTCGTCCGAAACCAGCCACAGTGTACTCCTATGCAAGTCTACTCAGAAGCAAGCCCCACTGAGTTCATTGGTAGTGGTACTTACTCCCAGGAGAGTGAATTGAGAACTGAAACAGCAAAGCACCGCAGCTTAATGAAATAAACAAGACCTCCCTCAGTGCCTTTTTTTTGGGTGGGGGAAGCTCTTTTGAAAGATTGTCTCTTTTCTAGCACAATGAAAACACAAGATCTATGTTCTTGAAAATTACTACTTAACACACCAGTTCTAAATTTGTAAGGTTACTGTCTGTAAACAATTGTTGAAAGGTTTCAGTTGTTGATGAAGTACTGACATTATTGCAACTATCGATGTGCAAACTGATACTATTCTGATCCACTTTGGACACTTGACAAATTAAGAGAAAAAGAAAAGCAATTGAAACTGCCTATGGTTGTCATTTATTATTCCTAAATGACAAAGTAGTGAGCAAAGTCCTTTATGATTTTGATCTTATCTCCAACAACTCCAGAGCAACAGTTAACAGTTTTTAAATAATGATTCAACTTTATTTTCATTGTAATATTTGAATGTGGCCTTTCCACAGTTTAATGAAAACATGATCACAGACGTATATGTATGTAAGAAACAAAACAATTTCAGAATGTAAATATGTGAGCCATTTGGGGTTTACAGCACATACTTATTTATCATCAGGACTCCAAATAACTTTGATGTAAGTGGGTCATAGAACCAACTGACGGCCATGATATGAGGACCATGATTTTTTATTTTATTTATTTTATTTCTAACTCACCTCTCCATACAGATCGAGGCAGGGAACAACAACAAATATAAACACAAGAATCATAAAATAGACAAAATATTAAAACAAATAAAAACAGTAAAAACATATTGTCTGTGGTACACCAGTTCCCTGAGGGTATAGTTGGAGCCCATAGCGAAAACAGTTTCCAAATTCTTATAGGTACAAGAGTGTTGGGTGAGTTGGTTCTATGTGCCTGTGTATTTTGTTTTTTAGACTCTGGAAATTGCCTTCTATCTTATTATATTCTGAACTTTACATCTGATTAATGAGAAGATCCTCATTGCTCAGGACTAAGAGTAGTTGATGGGTCTTTTGTATCAAAAGGGTAAAAGACTCTAGTTTGTATTATTATTTAGCTAAAAGTCAGACTGCAATATTAATTCTTTCTTTTGCTTCTCATTTATATGGATTTTAATTTGGGGTGGACTTTTCTTGAGAAGGGGCAATAATTTTAATACCTCTATGATTCTGTGTTGAACTTGCATACTGAATATTGGGTTAGGATCTTCAACAGTCCAAGTTAATATGAAGATTATTTAGATTCCCACCTCCCCCTCAAAAAATAATCTGTAGCTTAACTTTTTGTTGTACAGATGGTCGTTGAGATGCATTGCTTGATTCATTGCTTCCTAATCTTAAAATATATCTACATGAAAATAAAGCCCATTGATTTGATACATCTTTGCTGAATTCAGTATAACAGTTATTTTTCCAAGCACATCTTGCCTGGTTGATTTGATACTGCTTGGTCTAGTAGTTAGCACATTTATAACTCTGGAAATTTCACCACACAATGTCCAATCCAATTATATCTTTGGCCAACATTTTGCTGTGTTCATCGTACTGTTGTCCCCTAGGGAAAATTTGGTTTTCATTAATTCATACAATTTGAATAGTTTTGTTACCTGTTAGAAGAATAATTCAACCACCTGTTTTTCTGATCTAGTGGCCTTTTGTCTTTTCTGATTTCACAGTGATGTCCCCCTTATTGTGCTATTCCAAAACTTCAGCAGATCTTTCTATCTGAGTGGCATTACTGGTATAGACAGGACCTTTACCTGACCTTCTGAATTAATCATTTTATGAGCTCTGGACTTTAGCTTTGTTCCTATGCCCCTGAGGCTGGTCCCTGCAAGATGGTCCATGAAATCTCTATAAATATTGCTTATCTACTTAACATCCTACATGGGCAGAATTATCATACATACTAAGTATTGAGCAGCTATATCCACTTAATATTAATATGATATTGCTTGTTGATGAGTGGTTTTAAAGAAATAACAATAACTGTTATGGATTAATGCATTTCCTATAGCTTTGGAAGCATCCCTAGAAACCAAATGCTTCTTTAATAGTCTAACAGAGATAGAAGAATTCTAGTAGACTGTAGCAAGATGAATACTCATAAGGATGTGTTATCTTGGAGTTGACAGAGCAATCTTATACATGTCTACTCAGAAGTAAGTCCCACTGAGTTTAATGTGGCTTACTCTCAGGTAAGTGGCTATAGAACTGCAGCCTAGTTTGTTTGATAGTACAGTGATTTTTCATAGGAAACAGCCTACTACATCAAATGTATGAAGTGAAAATCCAGAGAGTGATTTTAACAGGATAAGATGGTAATAGATATGGCTTATGTTTCTCCACTTATACAACTGAAGATTTAAATGTCATTTTGCACCTTCAATTGTATAGAAAACATTTTCACAGAATTAAAGTTAAATAAAGTGTGACAGTTGATCATGATTAATCACTGGCTATTACCAGAAAATAGCATTGTCCTCTAATACAATAAAATTTAGCTCAGAGAGAAACACAGATGGTCCCCTTTTAAAACAAAGTTAAATGAAACATAAAATCATTTCATATATAGTTGAAAGACTGAACCATGACATATTAATAAGTGATTTGTATTTCATTTGAAGGTTACAGTGACCTTTTCAAGTTCTGAAAAGAAACTATTGTTTTGTTCTTTGTATTTCCACTTGTGTTCATGCTGTGTTATCTATTGAGCTTTGATTATTCGTTCAGGCTCTGCACAGGTGCTAGTAATGTAATAGGTTTATTAAACAGGGTTATATACAGCTTTCTGGGCTCCAGACACAGGCCTGCCATAGTCCAAGTAAAGGAAGGAGTTTGAACTGCACACACAATGAAGCAGAGATTTCAGTTTTTATTTTGTGGTTTCATTCAAACAATTTACTAACTCTTGTAAACTCTTAAAATTGTATGTTGCATATGCTTAGGAATGTTTTTACTATCGTAGAACTTGTTTTGAGACCACATGATAAGGCAAGATCACAAACAAATGAAATGAACCTTTTAAAACACACAAGCACACAAAATGGTTTTTAAATTTTTGGTTACAAAAACATACGTTATGCGGGGAGGCGCTTCCTAAGTGCCATTAAGTCCCAACATCTGTCCAGACTACTGGGTCACATAACATAAAAAAAAACATTTTATAAAAAACCCTAACAAAACATGTTGTAAGTCTCAGGTTCAATCTGTTACTCAAGTTTAAAAGAATACTAGTAACAGACTGGAAAAGAATAAAACTTCTGCCTGAGGCCTTGGAGTATAGAATACCATACAAGATGAAACAATCATCTATCCTTCCCTAACCTAGTGCCCTCCAGATGTGAGCTGCGCTTACACTAGTCTGTTAGCAACATGCCACCATGAAATACTAATTTTATACTTCTGAGATGATGCCCTGGCTTACATAGAGCTCTCTAGTGTGTCGTACATCTTTCATGGTTTGGTAGACTGATTTAGTCTAATAGGCTGCTTGAATTGCATATCTGATAAGATTCCTTCTTCCTTCGATTGGATGGAAAGAAGATCTATAGGGAGATTGCTAAGTGGTCTCTGAGGATAGAGGTGGGATGGTGTTAATGATTGATGGAACTGTTGGCATGACAATTTTTCCTTGTCAGAACTTGCAATTGGGAACTCTTGGAGAGTTATAGTCTATGCAGTTGTTACACATTTGTAGGAGAGATCAAAACATCCTTCCATCCCAGTTAGCATGACTGTAGTGGGAAAATGGTTATTTCCAGGGAACTCACACAGTGGTATTGTATTGGGCAGAGTGGGGGAAGGATTCTACTCTTTGGTTTAAAGAGAATAACTATGCCTAATGGATGAGCAATGACACAATTTCAGCTTCCCAGTATCAAGGCTTTTTGTTTCTCAAAAAGCCATTTTTGGTCCAGATGTTGTCCAAGGGGAAAACAGCAGAGTCATTGGCTGTCACGTCCTTTGATGAAAAGTTGCCCAAAATCTGGTGTTCTGAGGACAATGGAGTTCCCCCAAACACATGAACAATGTCCAGAAGAATTGTCTTTGATCACTGTCAAAAAAATTGTACCCCGAGAGCAAGTGGGAGGCTGCAACTCCACCTCTACACCATGGCAATGGGAAGACCAGCTGGCCCAGTCCATTGGCAATGGGAAGACCAGTATGGCCAGGGAAAGAGCAGCTACAGTGCTTTTTGTCCTCTTCCCTCCCTATTTATCTTTCCTTTTGAAACATATCTATTGGATTATAAGCCTGCAGGTGGGGTGTGTTTGATCTTTTAATCTCTGTAGAGCACTTAGAAAATGATAGGCACTCTTTAAATATTATTTATAAGAGTATAATACTCTTTAGAATATTTACACTCTAAAGAAGTCAGATTAATAATAATAGGAAGAATAGGAATAAGACTTCTTTAGAGGCTAAATACTCCTCCCGTGTAGCAATAAAGTGTAGAATCACTTTGTACTCCAGTAACTTTTAAAAATAATAATAGCCTTAAAAAAACATTTAAAAGTAATAAATGCTAACAAGGCTACCACAATGCACCACTGGTTGGTGAGCACTTTCTTTTTTAATTTTTTTTAAAATTTAATGCTCTTTTTCCCCATGGTGGTATCACACATCTTCCTATTTTCCAGTGGGTCAAGCTTTCCCCATTTCAGCAACGCCATCCCACCCTGTATTACATGGGAGAAGATATCACACAACCAAGAATGGAATGAAGTAGTGCTAGCACTATAGTATGAACACTCCTTTTAAGGGAATCTGCAAAGTCTGGGGAAGAGCAATCCTGTGGCCTCTAGACAAATCCTGGGGATGGGGCATAGGATATTTTGTTTTCCTGGATCTAAGGTTGGAGCAGACTCAGAAATCTGAGCTCCCCTCCACTTTCCTTCCCCTTTTGGGTTGACAACATTGTATTGTAAATGTAGGGGAGAAGAAAAGTGAATGATCTAGAAAGACTGCTTATGATCCTATAGTAATGTGCAAAAATTACAGAAGTTTATAAGAATCAATTATAGATAGAAACTAGCAAGAAGATGTGCAAGCAAGCATCACTAAGAATACTTGCACTAAGATTAAATTAAGAAGTGTAATTAATTCCAAAATTCACTTTTCATAGTGAGATATGGAGAAGTCTGTGTGAATGACACAGAGGAAGTTGTTAAAATTCCATTAATTTTAATATTAGATTAGTTACATCATAGGCATTTTACTCTAGTGAACAACTCTTGTGTGTGTAGGAATCTCAAATAATACATTGAATTGAAGCATTTTCAATATATTTTCTCCAGTGATTTAAAAGGAAACCCAAAATTGTACTTGGTATTTGCCCAAGGCCTTTTAAGAACTTGCATTCTGAGACATACAGCAAAATATTACCTTCATTTCTGTTGAAATTAAAACTATAAAACAAGGAACTGTGAACCTTTAAAATGTTTTTCATAAAAGAAATGATTAAGAATTTTTAAACACATAATCATCTGTATAGTAGAGCTGTAGATTACTTTCAGATGCAGCCTTAATAATGATTTAAATAATTCAGTGTCACGAAGAAGCTAAATACTTTGTGATAAAAAAAAATGATGTATAGGTTTTATAATAGCGACTGTAATCATGCTTTCTATTACACTAATGTTTATAAACTATGCATATAGTATTTTTTCTTTGTGTGTGTGTTGTGCGTGAGCATGTGCCCATGCGTACACACTTCTTCGTTCTTCCAAAAATTAACATTTAGGAAAAGAACTGTAGTTGTCTTCTCACGTGAGGCTCACATTTACACCTCGACTGCAAGTCAGGGCCTTGTAAAATACTTGGATGCATAATTTATGAACAAAACTGGGATCTCGTCATGAAAATAAATGAGTCATACTGGAGTAAATATTGGCATTAATCATTCACCCCAAAATACTGAATTGATAAACCACACTGAACCATTATTCATATTATACATTTGTAAAATTACATTGATTTCTGATATCTTTCTTAGAGCACAGGATATCATGTAGGCTAGTCTGTTTTGAAGGTATGACGATATATATTTAATAGCTGTCAGTTCAATTTAGGGTTTAAACATAGATTAGTGTTTCTTGCAGAAACAGTATCAAGAATATTCTGAAACCAAAACTAACAACATTTTCAATTATATACATATATTTAACTTTTAAAAAAGATGTAACCATGCAGGCAAGAATATCCCTACTGAAAAATAATTGATGATAACTAAATATGTTTCTGATGTTAATAAAGTCATTACCAAGCAAAATAAAATCATCAGAATCCTCTGCTGCATACTGGAAGCTCTGAAGGCTGGACTAAGAGATTTACAGAGCAATCGTAGGTCACTAAGAGAGAGTCTGGGGTGTCGTAGGATGCCACAGATCTCCTCCTTTGTGCCCATTGACAGAGCTATACATGCAGAGCGAGTGAACAGCGAGAGCAAACAAGAGTTTGTCAGGGGGAGTTCGGCAGGGGAGGTCAAGGGGGAGGTCCTTAACAAAATCCCAACACAATTGGAAGGCAGAAACAAAGCAGAAATGGAGACTGTGGACAAAAAGGAGTCTCTAGTGGTGGTGACCTGCAATATGTGTGCAATGTTCGTGTTCCTGCCTGAGAGCAACATGGCGTACACCTGCAACAAATGCAAGCTGGTTGCACTATTGGAAGAAAAAGTGAAAGCATTTGAGCGGCGAGTATCCACCCTCCAAGGAATAAGAGAAGGCGAAGAGTTCTTAGACAGAACGGTGGAACCGCAACAGCAACAAGAAACGCAAGAGATTGAAGAGCAACAGCAAGCTGAAGCAGAAGTGGAGAAAGCTGAGATGAGGAAACCCAATGAAGAGGGTACTCCTTGGAAGAGGGTGACAGTTGAGAGCAGAAGAACTAGAAGACACTCTGCACCAGTGGAACCATTAGAGTTATGCAACCACTTTCAGCTACTGGAGGAAGAGACTGGAGGACAGCCTACAGAGAAAGAATTACAGGAGACCCCGTGCAACAGTGAGCAAGAGGCAGAAGGTCAGTTGACCAAGAAGAAGAGAAGAGTAGTCATTGTGGGAGACTCCCTGCTGCGTGGGATTGAAACCAAGTATGTCGCGAAGATCCATGGACTTGCCCTGGAGCACAGATTAGAGATGTGACTGAAGGGTTGCCAAAGCTCATCAAGCCCACTGACAAATATCCTTTTCTTCTCATCCACGTGAGAACAAATGATATTGCCAAGCGGAGCTATGAAGAAATCGCATCAGACTTTGAAGCTCTGGGAAGGAATCTCAAGAACTTTGGGGCCCAGATAATTTTCTCATCCATCCTCCCAGTTCTTGGAAGAGGAATAGAAAGGGAAGAAAAATACTGCGGGTGAACGACTGGCTACAAAGGTGGTGCCGAAGTGAGGAATTCGGATTCTGGGACCACGGGCTATGCTACTTGGAAGATGGACTGCTGGCAAAGGACGGGTTGCACCTCACAAGGGCTGGGAAGAATGTGGAGGGCTTTAAACTGAATCCTATGGGGGTGGGAGACGTAAACCTTGAGGCAACAACGGATGAAGGCTTATGCACCATAACAGAGAGAACAGCTCCAATAGTGCCTGGGAAACAAACAGAATGAACCTGAACTTTTAATACATGAAAGCAAATATGACTTGATAGGTATAACTGAAACTTGGTGGGATGACTCCCATGACTGGAATATAGCAATTGAAGGATATAACTTGTTCAAAAAGAACAGAAGAAATAGAAAGGGAGGTGGAGTCGCACTATATGTTAAAAATATTCATCCCTGCACAGAAATACAAGAGGATGAGCCTGGGAGCTCCATTGAGAGCATCTGGATTAAAATAAATGGGGAAAGGAATAAAAGGAGCATGATAGTCGGAGTCTACTACCGACCATCCAATCAAGGAGAAAATGAGGATGAAACTTTTGAAAAGCAAATTGCCAGTGTTTCAAGGAAATCTGATGTAGTAGTAATGGGGGACTTCAATTACCCCAATATCTGTTGGGAGACAAATTCTGCCAAAAGTGGCCCTTCCAAGAAATTCCTGACAGAAAGCAGAGGAAGGAACTAGAGGAATGGCTATCCTTGACTTGATACTGACCAATAGGAATGACTTAGTGAATAAAGTGACAGTTACGGGAACTCTGTGGGAAAGTGACTATGTCATACTTGAGTTCTTGATTTTAAAGGACACAAAAGCTGAGTGTAGCCATATGCGTACTCTGGATTTCAGGAAAGCCAATTTTAATGAACTCAGAACCATGATAAGTAAGGTCCCATGGCATGTGACCCTAATGAGAAAAGGAATCCAAGATGGGTGGGAGTTTTTAAAAAAGGAAATTTTAAAGGCATAATTACAAACAATTCCAATAAGGAAAAAGATAGAAGACAACAGAAGAAACAAATGTGGCTCCACAAAAAGCTTAGAGATGACATGAAAATAAAAAAGGATACATATAGGAAGTGGAAGGAAGGCCAGGTTACAAAAGAAGAGTACAAACAAGTAGGACAAAGTGCCAGAATGGTATCAGGAAGGCTAAAGCTGAGAAGGAACTGAGGCTAGCGAGGGATGCTAAAAGCAATAAAAATGCTTTCTCTAGATACGTGAATAGTAAAAGACGGAGGAAGAAATGGTGGTTCAACTGCTTCATGAGGATGGCAAATTGGTAACCGATGACAAAGAAAAGGCCGAACTGCTCAATTCCTACTTTGGCTCAGTCTTCTCTTAAAAGCGGGTCTATGCCCCACTGGAAAAAGTGAAGTACAAGCTGTCGGGGCAGGATTGCAGTTTGAGATTGATAAACAAATGGTCAAGGAACACTCAATTTCTTTGAACGTGTTCAACTCTCCAGAGCCCAACGAAGTGCATCCTAGAGTAATAAAGGAGCTGGCAGAAGAACTCTCAGAACCACTCTCTATCATCCTTGCAAAATCATGGAAGATGGGTAACGTGCCGGATGACTGGAGGAGGGCTAATGGTGTCCCTATCTTCAAAAAGGGCTAAAAGGAGGAACCTGAGAACTACAGACCAGTCAGTCTGATATCCATCCCTGGGAAAATTTTGGAACAGACTATAAAGAAGTCAATCTGTAAACACCTTGAAAACTATGCAGTGATGACTACAAGCCAGCATGGATTTCTCAAGAACAAATCCTGGCAGACTAATTTGATCTCATTTTTTGATTGGGTAACCTCCCTTGTGGACTGTGGGAATGCTGTGGATATAGTATATCTTGACTTCAGTAAAGCTTTTGACAAAGTGTCCCATGACATTCTAATTAACAAACTAGTGAAAAGTGGGCTAGATGGAACAACTATTAGGTGGATCCACAGTTGGCAACAGAATCGGACTCAAAGAATGCTTATCAATGGTACCTTTTCACACTGGGGGGAGGTAACAAGCAGGGTACCACAGGGCTCAGTCCTGGGCCCAGTGCTCTTCAACATTTTTATTAATGATTTGGATGAGGAGGTACAGGGAATGCTTATCAAATTTGCAAATGACACAAAATTGGGTGGGATCGCTAATACCCTGGAAGACAGAATCAAACTCCAAAGTGATCTTGATAGACTGGAGCGCTGGGCTGAAAACAACAGAATGAAATTTAATAGGGATAAATGCCAAGTTCTACACCTAGGAAAAAGAAACCAAATGCACAGTTACAAGATGGGGGATACTTGGCTAATCAATATGACAAGCGAGAAGGATCTTGGAATTGTTGTAGATCACAAGCTGAATATGAGCCAACAGTGTGATGTGGCTGCAAAAAAAGCAAATGCTATCTTGGGCTGCATTAATAGAAGTATAGCTTCCAAATCATGTGAGGTACTGGTTCCCCTCTATTTGGCATTGGTTAGGCCCCATCTTGAGTATTGCATCCAGTTCTGGGCACCACACTTCAAGAAGGATGCAGACAACCTGGATCGTGTTCAGAGGAGGGCAACGAGGATGATTAGGGGTCTGGAAACAAAGCCCTATGAGGAGAGACTGAAAGTACTGGGCATGTTTAGCCTGGAGAAGAGAAGATTGAAGGGAGACATGATAGCAATCTTCAAATACTTGAAAGGTTGTCACACAGAGGAGAGCCAGGATCTCTTCTCGATCATCCCAGAGTGCAGGACATGGAATAACGGGCTCAAGTTACAGGAAGCCAGATTCCAGCTGGACATCAGGAAAAAACTTCCTGACTATTAGAGCAATATGACAATGGAACCAATTACCTAGGGAGGTGGTGGGCTCTCCCACACTAGAGGCATTCAAGAGGCAGCTGTCTGGGATGCTTTAAGGCAGATTCCTGCATTGAGCAGGGGGATGGACTTGATGGCCTTATAGGCCCCTTCCAACTCTACTATTCTATGATTCTACAATCTTCACCCAGCCCATTTCCATGGAAAGCTTTGCAGCAGCTTCTCTTTCCAAGGCCACTGGAAGGTAGGGAAGCTATACGGGTCGAGAGGCCTGCCTCACTTAAGGTAACAAAACTGGAGAAACAGGAGGCTGTAAAAGCCACCGCCTCCCACCCTGCCTGCCTCTTGCTGGCAGGGCTCTGGATAGACAGAATCGTCTGTCTATTGACAGAGCAATCCATAGGATTGTGCTCTTTAGGCTTCTGTATCACATTGATTTAAATTGGAGTTATACCACAAATGGAGGAAATATCCATTATTGGATAGGCTGACCATATGAAAAGGAGGGCTTATGTAACTTTAACAGTTGTAGAGAAAAGGGAATTTCAGCCAGTGTCATTTGTATGCAATTAGTTCCTGGTGAAATTCCCTCTTCATCACAACAGTTAAAGTTGCAGGCACTATACTAGAGTGACCATATACAAAAGAAGGCAGGGCCCCTGCAACTTTAACTGTTGTGATGAAGAGGGAATTTCACCAGGAACTAATTGCATACAAATGACACTGGTTGAAATTCCCTTTTCTCTACAACTGTTAAAGTTACATGAGCCCTGTCCTCCTTTTCATATGGTCAGCCTAAATATTATTGGATCAACTAATTTTGAAAGAAGCCTTGGATATGTTTGACAGCCATCTGTTAATGATGCTTTAAATTGGATTCCTGCACTGAGCTGTGGGTTTGTCATGTCTTACCCTGACATAGGCTGGGGTGACTCTTCAGACAAAGAATCACCCCTGGCACAGCATCTGGACCCTGTGGTGCCCCCTGACTTAACAAGACTCTGGGCACCTCTGGCATCAGTGAAGAAGACACACCAGCCCCCTCAACTGCAGTGGACTTTATGCGACCGCCAGATAAAACTCCTGAGAACTGTTCCTCACCCATACTGTTAAGAGGAGAAGACTGAGCGTCCACCCAGCCCTCAAGCGTGCCAGCTTCAGAATGTGGAAGCACCAGCTGTCACATGTAGGTGAAGCAAACACCTCAAGATGCATACCAACTGGACTCCTCATGAGTAAAAGCCTATCAGGAGTAAAGTCTTCCTCCTGAGTAAGACTCCTGCCAACGTGCTGATGACCTGCAGTTGAGCCTCAGGTGGGTCTCTGGAAACTCTGGACCGATACTAGCAGGATGACTTTTTGCCTGTTTGCCATCCAATTTGCCCCTATAGCTGAGCCTGATCCAGCCATAACAGGACAGAACTGGATTTAATGGCCTATATGCCCCCTTCCAATTCCATGATTCTAAAGTGCTGGAAGGGGCCTTTCAACTTACTCTGAACTCTTCTTGCATATTAGGACTAGCTTAGCTCTCAATGGCTCAGTGAGTTCTATGGGGCAGAGTAAATGGGCTATAACTGGGAAGGCCTGTAATATATGGGTCCTGTTTTCACATGTACTATACTGATAGCATAACAATAGCCACTTCATTAGTAACATATAAAACAGAAGCTTGGGGGCATGGAATTAAATACATTGGAATTCTGTATCTAAGGACACATTAACTTTGGTTTCAGATTGCTTTTGGCTTCAGAAGACAATGCAGATGCAAGATGAGGCTCCCAAAGGTTTAAATTGATGGTTGAGTTTGTGTTTTTAAAGTGTCATATGGAAAGATGCAGCTGTTTGGAGCAGGCTATAATAAACATTGTGCCCTTGCCAAATTAAGGATATCTGTTGGAATTCTTCTATATGCATTTGCATCATGAAAAATGAACGTAGTCCTTGTACTATTTTAAAGACTTCAACTGCAATTTATTAAAATACAGACCAAATTTACATTTCAATCCTGAACATATTTACATTCATCTGGTGTCTCTTTGTATATGTAGAAAAGCAGAGAAAGGAGAGCTAAAGTGCTTCCCTCCAGATGTGGCCATGTAGCAGATGTTGAAACCAAAAACATATATGGATGCAATGAAGTTTCAATTTGTACAGTCCATCACTTACGAGCTGGTTGTATATATATAGACTTTTTCAGGAAGTCAATTATTAATTAAAGGTCAACCTTTCTATTCATGTTTGTGCTTTTGTTGCAGTTTTCTATTCTTGCATGATGCAGGATTTAGTTTCAAGTAAGATTTTGATTTAAAAGTTTTGTAAACATATGGCATGGCAACATTAAAATAAGAGTAAATATTGCATGATGGGTCTCTTGATGGCAATATAGCTGTGTTAAGATTTACTTTTTCACATGCATTCCTGCATTTGGATAATTTTAGGCAACATAGGGCACAATTCAATCAATTGTGCATTTGCTACTCTGAAGCCCCTGAATCATAGAATCATAGAATAGTAGAGTTGGAAGGGACCTTTAAGGGCAGGAATCCACCTTAAAGCTTGAAGTTAGAGGCTTTTGAACTTAGAGACTTCTGAGATTTCTATGCCCTGCTAGGATGAATTTGGCAGGGTGGGAGGAGTGGCAGAGGTAATCTTTGGCTACCTCCACAAGGGCGCTTTAATGCTCTTTGAAGGCTCATTATAAATTTTACCTTCACACCAGCGGAGCGCAAAACGGGCGCAGAGGCGCGTTATCTCCCGGATTATGCGCATTATCGAATGCGCGTTAAATAGCGACTTTTATTTTGCTCCGGCCGTTAAAGCGCATTTTCGCCGTGTGAACAAGCGATTATGCACATTAACTACACGTAAAGCGCTTTTTGGACATCAATTAATGCGCTTTGCCGCCTCTCACCGCCTCCCGTGCAGAGGGATTAGGAGTAAATGCGCCTCCGCGATAATGCGCATAATCCGCGAACCGGGCGCAAAAGTGCATCCTTGTGGAGGGGGCCTTTGTCTTCCCACCATCCATTCTGTGCTTTTTTGCTAGATGGACTTTGTAGCCCATCTAGCAAGGGCACTTCAGAGGGGAATGGAAAGAATCTGGGGGAAGCTCAGGATAAATTGTATCCTGGCCTCTCTGGTCTCCTCTTCTCCCCATTGAACTCTCTAAGGTTGAGTTTCCAACTTCAGAGAGGCAGCCAGTGCAGTTCTCTCTGTGTTAGTTGCAAGGGGGTGGGGGAGGTGTAGTCTGATCTCTGACCTCAGAGGGAGGAATCTGAACTATCCTATAGTCCCTGGGTGAGCATCGCAGGGACCATAGGATAGTTTGGATTCCGCCTTCCAAGGTCGGAGACAACGTTCCAACCTTAGAAAGGGAGTCAGAGATCCCTCACCCAGGGACCATAGGATTGCTAGGATTGCAGTTGGATTAGCCCTAACAAAAAGCTGTAAAGTGGAATTATTAAATTGGACTATAAAACAGATGGCCTTTTGGTGTGATCAGGTTACAGTCTCACTCAGTGCTTTATCCCAACGATAAAGAGGCCAGTAAATATTCAAAAAGTGATGGTGGACAAACTCGATAAGGAGTATATAGAAACTTGTGGTGCAAGTTTAAACATGTTTTTACAGAACCAAGTCCCAGTGTATATAGAATTGGAGCCTTGGTTACAATGTATCCTCTTTTGTCTTCAGTACCATTTGGATTTAAGGAGCTACCTAGCCCAGTATTATCAACACTGACTGGAAGCAGCTCTCCTGGTTTCCAAGCATGATGTTTTTCAGCCCTACCTGGAGATGTGAGGGATTGAATTTGGGACTTTCTGCATGCAAAGTTTATGCCCTGCCACTGACCCACCAACCCTCCAATCTTTTCACAGAAAGGAAATTAGAGAATAGATAATACAAAACAAATGTGTCGTTATGGTAGAACAGCTGATTTTATTTCTGTGATTTGAATCTAGTTTAATTTCCTTCATCCCTTTATCTCGAAATAGCCTCTTCTATGGGCTTCAGTTTTGTTGGCAACCGCATCTTTCTGCAGACTGCATGGGCACAAGGGGAAGTCAAAGAATACCGTGCAGAGGAAAAGCACATATAATGCCCATTTGCCACCCTATAGCCATCTGTGATTTCCCAATCCTGTGAAGATGAAAATGCTATAGGGACATGTTGTGTGCCAACTACTTTTTTTCCAGCAGATGAGAGTGACTGGAAAAAATAATCAGCTGAATTACAAGTGATTCTTTACCTCTCTTTATTTTTGGTATAACTGTATAACCATGGTGGTCTGATGATCAATTCCACTTATTAATCTCTTTAGTAATTAAAAAAAAGTTCATGCATATTACCTATCTACCTACCAACTCCCTAGATGTATAAGGCAGGCTTTTTTTTGTAGATATTAAATAACAGATCCTGGAGATGTTTGACCAGGTTTTTATATTTGAATGAAGAACAAAGATATTACTTATATTTTTGGTTCTCTCTGGTTTGCCTTCATTGTTTTAAATAAAAATGTATTGTGCAATTCAGCTCTGTTCAAACAAGTATGAGGTTTGTCAATGACTTGAACAGAATGTGTACTATGCGTTTTATTTTACATTCTTTACTTGTGTGCTATTTATTACTTGTGCTCCAGCTTATCTGTATCCTGTTTGCCTACTTGATCAGTCATTGTGCTGAGACAAATTACTCTATCAGGAAAGGGTTTCTACCAAGAGTAGACATCGCCTTAGGGTGGCTATTTATACATTGACAAAAAAGAGGACACAGATCTGCATAAAAGGTCCATATGCTAGCTTATATGTATAGACATCATTTTAGAAATAATTTCTATCATTTAAACAGAAATACAATGTATCTCACCCTAGTGGGGAAGATTGTGACTGAGTTCACACAACATGCTAACTCACCATGGGGATATGTATTGTCTGAATACAAGGTGTCTTTTACAGAATGGGTTAACGTATCTGAACACAAGGTGTTTTCCGCAGGGTGGCTTATTACCCATTCAATGTGGTTTATTCTTCTTGAACAAGCCACCTTGAAAATCCATGGCTTGTAGTTGGGTTGTTCAGGGTGGTTAAGAAGCTGCACTGCATGATTAGCAAGCAACTCTGCAGAAAACACTCTTTGTTCAGACAACATGATAACCCACCCTGCAGAAAAAGTGCTGCATTCAGACAACACACTAACCCACCCTGTGGCAAAGACACTGCGTTCAGACAATACAATAACCCACGGTTCAACAACATGGGTTAGCATGTTTTGTGAGCTCGATCTGTGTGCCTGTTCACTCAACTGTCCAAGGGCTGTCAATGGGCAACTTCAAGGCCCCGTTGCTCTCCCTTCTGTATTTTTTAACTGTATCCTGCTACACATTCTCAACTCAATCCAATCAAAACGTTTGCTGCTCACTTTTATGTAGAGCAGGAGCAGGAATAAACTCTCGCAAAGCTGAAGCAAGGACTGAGGAGGCTTCACCAGGACTGAGGAAGGAGTAGTAACCAGTTGCTGCCCAGCCCAAGTGCCCCCCACTAAGAGGCAACTACCAGTCCCTTCCTCTTTCCTCTTGTACAGCTGCTGCTAGATTAAACCTAAGAAGGAAGTTTTCCTGTGTGTGGGCTTGTCTTGATGAGAGGTTTGCCCCAGAGTGGATCTATAGTGGTGGCAGCTTGTTGATATGACGCAGCCACCATCGTGAAGCCATTCAGAAGCAAACCCCTGAAGCTCTGAGTTTTAAAAAGTCAGGAACTTAACATGGCTTTTTTCTCTTGGAGCAAGGTGACGACGGCATCTGCTGTCTGTCACTTTGCTTTGGAGCTGCGGCGGAGGCATCTCCCAGCTGATGGCGTCCCCTGATTGGGGTGGGGGTGGTCCAGTGAGTGGAATGGCCTCTGGACTGCCTCCGCGCCTCCAGGGACCTTGGGGAGCTTCCCTTCAATAAATAATACCAAAAAAGTTAAATACAAATGGACCACAGACACAACGGGAAAATGGGGAGGCAGTGGTTCATCTCTGCGCAAGTCTTCTCTAGAATCACACAATTGCGCAATTAGAGGACTAAAAATAAAAAAAACCCAAAATTCCAGAGGGGGAAACGGGACGAGGAGCTGACTTCCCCCTCCACGACTTAGTTGTTTTTGGCTGTTGGGAGGAGGAGGAGGAAAATAATGGGGGGTGCAGGAACGGGGGCGGTTGGAGCAGCAGCAGTCCTGTCAGCCTCCAAAACCTGCATTTGCGCTCTTTTCCATGGGTATTACCCTGGAGGAGTGCAGTTGCAGGATTTTGGATACCAAGGCACCAATGCAACCTCATGTAGATGCAGCCTGTGTGTGAGAGAGGTGTGTGTGTGGGTAGTGGCTTAACTCTGTCTCATCCCCTTAATTAAACATGCATGTGGGTAGTTTGTAACTGGAATTCTGACATTCCTCTTGAAGTGTCTTTCCATTATCATAGTGACAGATGCAGAAAAGGAAATAAA
The DNA here is from genome assembly GCA_029215795.1 of Anniella stebbinsi. Classification (NCBI taxonomy): domain Eukaryota; kingdom Metazoa; phylum Chordata; class Lepidosauria; order Squamata; family Anniellidae; genus Anniella; species Anniella stebbinsi. The sequence continues at coordinate 58,624,859 of JARDYH010000003.1, forward strand.
CTTTTAAAAAGAGAGAGAATGTCTTTAATAGCCTAAGCTGCTTGTGGGTATTCCTTATCCGCTGCAGTGCACAGTACCTATTTCAATTAGCCACAGAGGTATTTGATTGCAATGACAAGGAAAGGCAGGGGGACAGCGTTATGCTTAGCAAGCAAGCTGGCAATGCTGAGTGCTGTTGATCCCTTTTATTTAAACTCAGATCATGACTGTTAGCATAGCAATGACTCTTGGTAGGAGTCCCTTTCACGCAACATATAATTTTATGTGCATGAAGCAGGGAGAAATGGGATCATAGCAGCAGCCCCTGTCCCAACTTGCATGTGTTGGGTAGACTGTGTGACTAGATCCTGTGTGCATCCAACCTGTATAGAGGGTCCCTGATTGCGTGGAAAAAACTAGATGTACAGGGTGTGTTTTATACAGTCTATTGAATGTACGTTTTAGTTTTGAGGTGGGACGGTTGTTTTGAGCCCTTTCCTCCCCTCCCCCTCATGTGCATTTACTTACCCTGGATGTGTTTTGAACAAAGAGCAGGAGTGACAGCACAAACCTAAGCAAGTCTACTCAGGAGAAAGTACCACTGCGTCAAATAGAGCATACTCCCTAGAAAGTAAATTTAAGATTGCAGCTTGAGTAATGTATGTCCCTTCTGCTTAACCGGATTATTTGAATTGCTGTATGGAATTTTGAATCAAATGGATAATTGGCTACATCTAGTGTGTGAAAAGAAAAGGAAATGTGTCTGTCTGGTCTCCCCTCCCCCAATTTTGAATGCTCCCCCACCCCCGTGTATGTTAAACTGTGCATACTGAACACATGGAGGGGAGAATGCTCCAGCCCTCTGCTCGTTCTAGAAGGGGCTTCTCTACAGACTTTGGAGTCCAGGGCTTATAGGCACAATCATGCTCCCCCTTTATACATTCCGTACATGAGTGTATAAGAATGAATGAACAGAGCTAGAGGCATATTGAGGCTGCCAAATTTGAAAAGAAGTCACACAGGGAAGTATACTTGGTGACTGCCTCTCAGTTATGGGACTGTTTTCCCTGGAGCTATACTAAAATAATAAAGTTCTTGCAGCTCTCCACTGAATTAGTGTGTATTCATTTTTACCCCTGGTGTGAAATAGAATGTTTGGACATAGCTCTCCACAATATATGTTTGTATAATATACAGAATGAAATAAATTGTGTTCATGCATTACTTGTGCATAGGGCATTCACCATTGAAACAGGAGCATGGTAGTGCACCTGACCCCATGCCTGATGTCATATCCCCTGGTAGCCCAGCCCTCCAACAATATCCATGCAAGCGTGGTTGGTTGCACAGGGACAACTGCTCATGTGCAGGGCTCAACCCTGTGCAACTGGGTGTACTGATTGTGAAGAGCCCCTTAATGTGAGCAATTGTTCATGCATAGGGGTTCCTTTGCAGACAACCATGGACATTGGAGGGTGTGGCTAACACAGATGCAATTATCAGAGATGCAATATCGCTGCTGGTTCACACTGAGAGTGTCCTGCATATAAGTAACAAGGCTACAGAGATACAGAGGGCAAGCAAAAACACATTCAATTCATAATATTGAAGCAATATCATATAAGATGTCATTAGGTGGTTTATTAGCTCTAATGTTTGAAATAGGCTTTATAGATTAACATGAACTATTTTAGGTTTTTTAAATTAGCTTTAAATGTTGTCAAGTGTTGTGAATTTATTGAATAGGTCAATAAATAAATTGGAAGACATGCAGACTTTGATCCAGAGGTGACTTGCACCAGCAGCCTCCCTGAATTCTAGCAATTATCCTGCCCCACTGCAGCCCCCCCCCCCCGTGTCCTATCCCACGCCATTTCAGAGAGTCTCTTGACCCTCAAGAAGGAGTGGATTTTGAACGGGCACAGGAGGCTGCAGTGAGGAAGAGTTGCCAGGAAAGATTCATTGGGTGAACAGAAATCCACTCTCTGGATCCAACCCACCATATTGAAATCTGTCTTTGATTAAAGCCATGTGTGGGATAATAATGCAGAAGCAGTAAGAACAAGAAAAACAAGAAATGACTTTAAAAGAAATAGTGCTTTTCTTTGTCACATTGTACACCACAAAGGGCAGCTGTCCTAGTTATCTTCATGCACAATGGATATGTGATCTTTTGCCTCAGTGGGTGTTCAGATGGCCATAGTTGGCCAATAACTCAGTCAGTGCCAAATGCAGTTGATAAAAGACTCTTTCACACCTCATAGTTTTAGCCCTGGCTGAAGTGAGAATAATACAGACCTGTAGCCTCAATGTGATGCTGCTTATTATCTATATTAATTTAGTACCTAGCCAGTAAAAACTTCTCATGCAAAAGGCCACTGGCTTTGAAAATGCGTTGCTGTGGCAACAACCCTCCTGGGCTATGCTGTCTGCACTTTATTCCTTATTTAATACAGGCCAATGGCAGCTACCTAAGCATATTTTATTAATAAGAACATAAGTAGAACCTGCTGGATCTGACCAAAGACCTATCTAGTCTAGCATTCTGTTCCAACAGTGGCCTGTGGGAAACCCACAAGCAGGACATGAATGCAACAGCACTTTCCCACTCATGTTCCCAGCAGTTGGCACACAGAGGCATTTACAGGGGTGTGTATGTATATACTGCTAAGGTGAACGTTTCAAAACAAAAAGTTCACGTGAGACAGATATTTTAAAGAATCTGAGCCTAGACTGAATAAGCCTTGTGTTCAGTCCAAATCAAAGCCTATTTCTGTACACAGTTTGTGAGCGCATGCGCACATGCACACGCACACAGGCTGTGTTCGGACAACACAATAGTCAATGGTAGCTTAATAGTCAACTCCATAGTTGATCATCGAGGGGGTACTCCCCACACAGCATTATTATAATCAGTTGTGGTGTGGATTAAGGCCAGCATCGAGTTGACTGTTATTCAACAGTGTACTTGATTGACACATCCCCCACCCTCTCTTCCCCCCCTCAGTCCTCCCACTCCCATCAGCCATTGCAAGTTCTGCTGGCTGGACTAGAGCGGCAGCTATCGCTTTGGTCACTTTTGCCAGGGGACTATGTAGTCACCCAAAATAACCAACTGTGTTAGATGAAATAGTCAATCATGCCCTACATGTGACATGATAACCAATGGTTGTTCAAATAATCAACTCTGCACAGCGTTAGTAATTTCAACTGAATAACCAACCATTGTGTGAAAAAGTCTTGACAGACAACACAATAACCTACTGTTGACTATTTAACCCACCATTGACTAACTCACCATTGGTTATCATGTCATCCGAACCTAGTCACACACTAACAAAAAGTCCAATAAAGCACTCTGTATTTCCTACAATCTCAAAAGGACCATAAAGAGAACAAAATGAGATAGTGTATTACGTGAATTAACCCTTTAGTAAGAGATCAAATAATGCCAAAACAACCAAAGGGCTTATTCACATTGTGCAGAAATTGGTCCTTCTGTTTATTAGCTGGCCAAAGAGAAATTGCTTGTAATTGGAGCCGGTGTCTGGGATTGCCGATGGAGGTCCTGGAAGCTCCTGGAATTTAGGAAGGACCTCTTTCGCCCCATAATTTGGTAGGGCCTGGCTTGGGATCACTGCTCTGCTTGTGAAACTCACAGTATTCTTTTTGAGTGGGGGTTTAAATTTCTTTTAAGTGTTTATGCGCAGTTTGGGTTCTTAGGGTGCCTGGAAACAGCAGCACAAATTACTTTGTGGCCAGGCTTAAAAGTTTTAAATGTTTTAAATATCTGCTGTTTTATGTTTTTAAATTTTGTATATTGACTTTTAATGTTCAATCTTTTAATTTTTGTAAACCGCCCAGAGAGCTTTGACTATAGGGCGGTATATAAATGTAATAAATAATAATAGTAATAATAATAATAATAATAATAATAATAATATTGTGTGTGGCAAATTCAGCTCCTCTCAAGACAGCCTATCACAGAGCTCACGCAGATCAGTAAGAAAGCCTGAACTGGCAGCTTTGGCTAGAAGCAGACAGCACTTCCTATTTATTACCCTCTCTATACCCCAAGTGAGGGCAGGAGAGAGAGAAGTGTGTGTATAAGTAAAACAAATGTTTAGGAGTAGGGAAGGAGATGGCGTTCTATAGTCATCTATTCTTGTTAAGATATTTCCTAGTATCTTGGGCATAGCTGGTTATGATACACAATCTGAATTCCTGCCTGAAATTCCTTGATCCTGAATTCAGGACCCACTTCAGGCTCAAATCTTTGATAGCGGCTGTACTGTGTATTGAACTCAGTGGCCATGTTTGCATGCCAGTATTCCTATTCATTAACCAGAATAGAACGTTTATTGGGTCATCTGATCAGACTTCCTGGTTTGTCACACCCTTCACAAGCCAGGATCACAAACCAGGGTTTGTTCTGGATTTACAAAATCTGGCTTGTTTGGGAGCAAAAAGCCAGAAGCCCCAATTTGGACAACAAACTAAGCTTTTCTTTCCTAGTTAATCTAGCTTCCCCTGCTTGTAGGAGGAGCCAGGTGGGAACAAATGGGCTGTGTTACCAGCACACTGCTCAGTCACAGTAAGCCAGGATTCTCCAGAATTCTGATTTACTGTGGTGTGTTTATGCAGCCACTGTGCAGTGAAGACCCAATTTTGAGCAAAATGAAAAAATGCAGCATTCTCAAGTTACTATACATACTGTTTAAGTGTGGGTATGTCTTAGATAAAAGCTATATGTTATCCCTTTAAAATATGCGTAATTCTGTGTTTAAGTATTTGGTTTGATTTTGAGGAGAACATCCCAGCCAGCAATTCCTACTGGGTTGTTGAAAGCAGAGTGTCTGTTACGTATTGCTTTCTGTAACCTTATTGAATTTAGACTAGCAGCTCCATGCTGTTCTGAAGCAAAATTCCAGAGAAGATAATAAAAGCAGGTGCTGTGTTTAAAATTAACAGTGAGTGGTTATTAAAATAGCTGAATAGATATAACATTCAGGAGCTACATTTACATTCACAGACTTACATTTCACCAACTCAGAGTCTCATTTGTGAGACTACTGAGCTGTACTCTGTTGCTCCATAACTTTGGTGCATTGGCATAAATTAATGGAATAAGATTAAATGACTGGAATAAGAAAACAAATATGAAAACATGTTGCTGCTGCCAAATGTCTCATCAGTGAGCATCTAAATGAAATAGAAACCCTTTTCTATAGTCTCAGAATATGTCCATATTAGTGGGAAAGTAAATCCTCCGGGTGAGTCGTAGGCAATACCAGGATTATTATTTCATCTGACTGAAAGATCTACTATGGTCTTGTACATCTGTGACAATCCATATGAAGAGCTGAAAACACTTGGATAATTGCACTTGATTTTTTGTGCTGATGGAAGAGCAGTAAATTGAAATTCAGACTGAGAAAGGAAGATGATTGGCTGCCTGACCGGATTCTTGGAACTAGTCATTTTTTAGCTGTGATGGCACTTCTTTGTGGATTAAGCCAAGATTTCCAGATGGGACTGAGTAAGTCTGAACAGTTCACGGCATCACAATAAAACTCAAAATGTAATTCTGCTTACTACAATGTGCACAGTCATATGTTTTCTAGGTTGCTAGCTATTATGCTTTTTCTGGTGGGTGAAAAGTGACATTTTGCCATAATAACATAATATATATTATTAGTATGTCTGGGAGTAAAGCAAAAAGCAAAACTCGAGGGAAAGTTTAATGCAAAATCAGGAAAACTTCTGACAAATCTATAAAATAGCATCTCCAGAAAGCTGATGCTGGAAGAGTGTTCAAGTTAGTCTGTTTAGCAAAAGCAATATATATTTATTGTGGCATTGAGCTTCCATAGGCAGGGATCCAAAGATTCCTGCTTAATTAGTTCTGCGTGTTCAAGGAGGGTTTAGAGTTGTATTGCTTAAACAGCAGGTCTCCAAACCACATAGCAAACTACTTTTGAAACAGAGAAACACAGTTTGGGAAATAGCATAGTTGTTTGTCATTTCAAGAAAAATACTAAAAAAAACTCCACTGGGCATCCCCAAGTCCTTATGTACACCTAAAGTAGCTCTTTGGAGTCTAACTATTGCCTCAAGCTTCATTCATCACATGGAGCTGAACAAATCTGATGGAAACCCAATTGATTTTCCATTAAGACTGGATGGAACTTGTACATTACATAACTATTAGCTACCATTTTTGGTAAATATTTTCTCTTGAGATTTCTTATTTCTTATTTTTCAGCAAATTAATTCACAAAGTTTTTAGAGCTCCTAAAATACAGGACAAACTTCTTCAAATAGTCTTCTTGATGTATTTTTGGATTCTCCAAATAAAAGTGGGCTCATTTATGAAATATTCTAATCGGCCAATGCAAATCATGTAAGAGAACAAAAGAAAGAAAGAAAATGTCAAGCTTAGTTTCCCTGTTTTTACAAGAAACTTGACAAATTTCTCATACATTACACAAAAAAGTAAGCTGCAGGTCCAACATAGTGCTTTAGTTTTGCTGGAAAATGGCTAATTATATATATATATATATATATATATATATACATACACACACACACACACACACACACACACACACACACACATTTCAAACATGACTGAATATAAGAGCAGGATCTTGCTAGGGGATAGAAACTGTTCATACTTCCAACAAAACCAGTGACCTTGATCCAGCTAAAGTTAGTAATTACTAACTCCTACTGTGAAAGCAAAGGAATTTAAGTTGGCCAATGAAACTGACCTGTTTTATTGGTTTCAATTGGATGTGCAGCTCAATCCTTTGCATGTTTACCCAGACATTTGTCCTGCTGAATTTAAAGGGGCTTACTCCCAGATAAATGTGCATAGGATTGCAGCCTTAATGGCCAATCATTTTTGTTCAGGAGATTGGTGTAATACTTTGCTTTTTTCTAGTTGAGATGTTTCTTGAGTGGAGATAACAGACTCTTATGTGTGGGATCCTAAGGTGTCAAGAATTCTAATGATGCCTGTATATTATCCCTTCCCCTCCCTCCCGTAGTAGGGCAGTATGCCTCTCAATACCAGCTGCTGGGAAGCATAATTGGAAAGGGTTTATTGCATTCATGTTCTGCTTGTGGGCTTCCCAAAGGCATCTGTTTGTCCACTGCAGGAACAAAATGCTAGACTATAGGACTTCTTTTAATTTGATCCAGTAAAGCTTGTCTTATGTTCTTTAATGCAGAACATAACTGAAGTGATGCTAAATCTTAGACAGAGGTTGTGGCTGGTCCATTTTCTGGCTACTATATAACTGCTAACTTAAAAGGATTTGAGAGGCAGGAAGACTTCTAATATTAATTTGTTAGAGACGTGGTCAGTGTAGTGATATAGGACTAGCACTTCAATCCTAGCCTTCCTGGTATTCCTTTCCATTAAAAATAAAGGGCTTTACACAGTCGTCCTAATATTGTGAACCACCCAGAAGGTTTCAGTTATTGGGCGGTATGAAAATGTAGTACATAGATTCTGAAAACTCCTGCAAAATAGCAGCGGGTGCACACAAACAGTTTGCTACAGGTTACATGTTAGCCTCTAGGAGCTGCCATATTGCAAACCTTTCAAACAGATAGCCACATTTCCTGATGGAGCACTTCTCCCAACAGGAACCAACCTGAATACTATGTTCATCATCTAAGACCCTCCTCCAGGTCCTTCTCTGAAGGAGTTTTGGAAGATGGCAACAAGGGACAGGGCCTTCTCAGTGGTGGCCCCCTAATTATGGAATTATCTCCCCGACAAGGCCTGCCTGATGCCAACATGGTTACTTTTTTCACTGCCAGGTTGTGACCTTCCTCGTGTCTCAGGCATTTAGCAGGTTTTAAATAGGTCATGGATTTTTTATTAATAATTAAAATTGTTTTAAATACATGCATGTCTGTATGTGTGCTGTTTGTTTATATGTTTGCATGTAAATGTATTTTAATGGGTTTTCATTGTTCATGTTCATAGAGCTTCGACTACTAGCCGGTGCAGAAATGTAATAAATGCAATGAATGAATGAAATGGGAACGAAGCCATAACTATAACCTACTAAGGCCATAGTCTATGGCCACAGTATGAGGATTTGTAACTTAACAGGACATTGTAACTAATATATTGTATCTAATACAAAAAGTTGTATCAGCTTTTGTGATGTGATGTGTGTTCTAAAAAAATTATTAAACTGGTAGCTAATTACCCCTGCTCCCTTTTTTCCACTTCATCCTGAAGCCCTGAAGCCCCACTGTACCCATTATTTCCCTATTGGTGCAGAAAACACTTGATTTTAAGGCTGATCTCGATTTTTTCCAGATTGAAATCTTCTTATTTTGACTTTTAAAATCCATTTCACCATTATTGTGGTTTCCTAAACATAGTTACTGTCAGTTAAGGCAAATAATCTAAAACTGAGCTGAGATGAACTTGCTAAATAAAAGAAAAGTATGTTGAATCATAGCTCAACTTCCCAAGATTGCAGGTCTTTGGCATATTAATAAATACGTTTATTAAACCTGAGTTGCTAAATAGTATATATCTAAGGACTTGCAAGCAGGCTTCACAAGACCTTAGATTTAACCTTATCTAGCTTAACAGAGCAGGAAAAAGAGTAGCACAGTTTCTTTCTTGCTGCAAACTAAACAGAAGGCACCTGTATTCGAATTTGCATATCTTATTTTACTATACATTGAAGGACATTTTTGGGGGAGGGGGGAATGCACCTATCAAAATCTGTTCTATTTTTCTTTATTTTAATTCTGGGTGGAAACTTCCAAATCAGGGAACAGACCTAACCCTCCCACTTCTGAATGTTCAAAAATTGATGGGCATGCATCCTTCCTGGCTTTCTGCTTTGTGAAGTCCAGGATGGCCTTGTTCACATACACCTGTTCCTATAACTGCACAAAATGTATCCCACTCCCAATCCCTGGCATATTCTCTTCTCTTCATGCTTTTTCGTTTATAGCATTCTCTAACTTGTGATAGGCTGAAATTCATCCTTGCCTCATATCCAGCCCCATTGCATCCACAGCCTCTCCTTTTGCTACTGGGACCCTTCCTTGTCTCCATACTCTTCCATTTCTCCCTTTCCTCTTCGTTCGCCCATATTGTTTCTGAGAAGCAGCATCATGTCTCCCCAGGTGGTTCTCAAATGGACAGATTCTACCATACCTCCTTGGTAGGAATCCTCATCTGAGGAGGCGCAAGAGCTCCCAGAGACAGCCAACACCAAGGAGCCACCCATGCGATAAGAACATCAGAACAGCCATGCTGGATCAGACCAAGGGTCCATCTATTCCAGCACTATGTTCACACAGTGGCCAGCCAGCTGTTGGCCAGGGACCAACAAAGTAGGACATGGTGCAACAGCACCCTCCCACTCATGTTCCTCAGCAACTGGTGCACACAGGCTTAGTGCCTCAGATACTGGAGGTAGCACATAACCATTGGGGCTAGTAGCCATTGATAGCCTTCTCCTCCAGGAATTTATCCAACCCCTTTTTAAAGCCATACAAATTGGTGGCCATCACTGCATCTTGTGGTATTGAATTCCATAGTTTAACTATGTGCTGTGTGAAGAAGTATTTCCTTTTATCTGTCCTGAATCTTCCGCCAGTCAGTCTCATGGGATGACCCCGGGTTCTAGTATTACGGGAGAGGAAGAAAAATATCTCCCTGTCCACATTCTCCACACCATGCATAATTTTGTATACCTCCATCAGGTCTCCCCTTAGCCTCCTTGTTTCCAAGCTGAACAATCCCTGCTGTTGTAACCTTTCCTTATAGGGAAGATGCTCTAGTTGTTTGATCATTTTAATAATAATAATAATAATAATGATGATGATGATGATGTTGAATCTTTTTCAGAAGGACTGGGGTAGCCTGAGCCTACAGGGGAGAGGACCATGGTTCCATCCCCACAGGAGGAGAGGAATTCCATCTCTGAGGCAGAGCCTGGGCAACCCTAGCCCCTGAGATCAGTGTCTTCTCAAGAGGCAGGCCAATAGGGCTCCTTTAAGGAGAAGTGCTTGAATAGAAAGAAGGACTACTCAAGGACTCCTGCAGTTCTTTATTGAAGAAAGGCCTTTAAGGAACTGCAACTGAGCCCTGGATGAGGCTCAGGAAGCTCTAACAATATCAATCTAGCCATTGCTGGAAACAATGTTTTCTACCAGCTTCAGTGCTTTGTATCTCTGACCTTGCTTCATGGTTAAACCTTTATGGTACTGACCTTACACTCCTGCTTCTTATCTGATTGCTTGTCTGTGTTTTGAAATTGGCTGCTCTTCAGACCTCTCATTTGCAACTCTCCCTCTTGCCTGTTAAAATTATGCCTTTGACAATTTGCTTGTTTATTGACTTGCTTTTGGATTGTCCCATAGTGTAGTCTAAAGCTGAACCTGATCCAGCCTTAGCAGGACAGATCTGTATCAGCTTTCAAAGTACTGCAAGAAAGATCCATCTGCTTTCTTTTACATTCCGCTCAACTCCAAGTCAGTTAATTAGGGAAGGGGTGTTTTTATTGCGCTGGATTCCAGGTTCTGTCCTGCCAATTTAATCAGAGTTGAAATGGTATCCAGTTCTGGATTAATTGGGTGCTTTAAAATAAAGGAAGTTTTGTCTCATTTACTGAAATAACCAAAACAAAACATCTCATTTGCATTACATTTTTCATCCAGGTTTCTCTCTGGGAACAAGCCTTACTTGATCTTTTTAGTCTGATTATTCAGTTTTAATTAACTTTATTTCTGGGTCTCAGTGGCTTTTGTGTTATAGTTAAGCAGACAATAAGCATTATTACTGGTAGCTAGGCTGACCATATGAAAAGGAGGACAGGTTCATGTAACTTTAACAGTTGTAGAGAAAAGGGAATTTCAGCCAGTATCATTTGTATGCAATTAGTTCCTGGTAAAATTCCTTCTTCATCACAACAGTTAAAGTTGCAGGCACTATACTAGAGTGACCGGATACAAAAGAAGGCAGGGCCCCTGCAACTTTAACTGTTGTGATGAAGAGGGAATTTCATCAGGAACTAATTGCATACAAATGACACTGGCTGAAATTCCCTTTTCTCTACAACTGTTAAAGTTACATGAGCCCTGACCTGGATTTTATCTGGTCAGCCTATTCTAAAATAAAGAGTGCTTACTTAGGCTGACCATATGAAAAGGGCTGTTAAAGTTAAAGTTAAAGTTACATGAGTAACTTTAATTTTAACTTTAACTTTAACAGTTAAAGTAACTGTTAAAGTTACATGAGCCCTGTCCTCCTTTTCATATGGTCAGCCTACTGGTAGCTAATGAAACACCTAAAAGATCTTGCTGTCAGTAATGAAATACTGTGTTGTCTAGTAACTAATATGGCAAAGTGTCAGGATAGAGCTTTAGGCAATTGACAAGGTGGAACCAGAAGCGAGGCACAAGGATTTACACAAGGGGGCAGACTTGGAGGGGAGTTCAAGTCAAAACCCACCAGAGACTGCTGTTGTCCGGGCAAAGTCCACCTTGAACATAAATAGGCTGACCATATGAAAAGGAGGACAGGGCTCATGTAACTTTAACAGTTGTAGAGAAAAGGGAATTTCAGCCAGTGTCATTTGTATGCAATTAGTTCCTGATGAAATTCCCTCTTCATCACAAGAGTTAAAGTTGCAGGGGCCCTGCCTTCTTTTGTATCTGGTCACTCTAGTATAGTGCCTGCAACTTTAACTGTTGTGATGAAGAGGGAATTTCACCAGGGACTAATTGCATACAAATGACACTGGCTGAAATTACCTCTTCTCTACAACTGTTAAAGTTATATGAGCCCTGTCCTCCTTTTCATATGGTCAGCCTAACATAAAGCTTTTATAGCTCTTCCTGCCTAGGAGAGTCTAATGTCCAGCCAGGACAGGCAGGAACAGTTGAGAACCTGGAAAGATTTGAGTTCCCTGGAGATGGTCCAAACTGCTGTCTTGATGGCTAACCAATGTAGCCAGGCACATTACACTAATCATGTAGCATGTAGGTGAGGTTTGTCTTTTGTTTTACTGTAACGTAAGAGTATATGCCCCTGATTCAGATTGGGACCACTGCATTCCAGGAGAGGAGGATTGAATCTTTCCCCATACCACAGACTTCCCCGCCCCGTGATTCCTGCTGCAAAAGTATTTTGTAATGTTTTCACATTTGGTATAGCTGTCTGGAACTTACAGCTTTCCACATTATAGACACTTTTCAAAACATATTACTAAGAATTAAATACCTAGTCACATTTTCACAAGTTTAAAGGTATAAGTAAATGTCCTTTCTCAGCATCTAGTTCTGCCAACTGAAGTTACTGGCTATGGTATTCTGAGGACCAAAACAGACATTAGTTTAAATCTGTTGCTTTTTAAAACATTATTTTTACTCTAGAGTAGGCATAGGGGACCCAATCTGGATTGAGACCCTAACAGTGGGGGGAGGCTTTTAAGAGCTAGATTGGAGGCCCTGTGCATACTCTAGAGTAAAAATGCAAAGAGGTAGCTGCTAGACAAGCTTTAAAGTAATATCTGATCCAGCCTTCACTCTGATGTTCTAAGGATTCAGACATCATGGTTGGTTTTAATATTTGTTTTGTTAATAAGATTGTACAGGGTATGTAATAATGCCCAGACTTTAGATAAAGAGTATGCATCTGTACTTCCTTAATACATATAGTTGTTTATTGCTACTGCTACAAATGTATGTAGATGCTCAAGTTACTTCATATTGTAGAATTTTGTTTCAGTCCTCAATCTTGGTATCTAATGTGCACATTAACAGTGCTATAAAAATTATATTTATCACCCTGTGATAAAATCATCCAGTGAACATTTGCCCATTCAACAACATTTAAAATGTAAATATTGATAGAATGTGAAATCACCTTAGCTTGGTAGCTGTAAAATCATTTTTTTAATAGCTTTAGTTCTTTATTGGACAATCTCCTGAAGTTTTTCATGTTATCTTACTGCAGTCAGTGGATATTAAAGAAAATAATTAAAATTAAAGGCAATTTGTGCTCAGGCAATTTTGCAGCACATTTTAATGTGTTTATTAAGGAATTTGTATACCACCCTTCGACATCAGTTTTCACGGTGGTCGTAAATAATTTTATTTTAAAGTATTAATGCAAAAATACAATCAAACATGGAAAACAAAAGTTAAACCTTAAAACCATAAAATGTATTTTTCAAAGCCTGGAATAATAAAAGGTTTTCACTTGGCACTCAAAAGATAGCAGCCTATGTACCAGGGGAAGACCCTTGGGTAGAGAGCTGCATGATTGGGCATTATAATCACAAGTGCCATACCCCGCATCTGGCTTGCCTAGCTGCAGGGGGGGGGGCATTTTGCGATGGGAGAAAGAGCTAGACACAGTTTGCCTCATTGGCAGAGGCAATGTGGCGCCACAGGCTGAGGGGGGAGCCTTCGGGGCTCCTTATGCCCGTTTATCTCTTCCCTCAGCCTCTTTGGATCAGCTAAAGCGATGCCAGTGTTTCACACCCTAGGATTGTACAGACAAGGAGGGAGCTCTACAGGGCAACGATATTTGACCTGGGCAACGATATTTTCCTTGCCGATCTGCAAAGGAACCTGTGGGAAGTAATTCAGCACAGGTGGGGTGTGAACGACTAAACAAAAGGTTTGTCGTACTTCTGTGGCCGTTGGGGCGGGCACGATCAGGGAATTCAGGGATGGTGTGCATTCTGTGGCAGAAAATGGAAGGGAAATGGCAGGTGATCCATGAGGGCCTCCTGCTGAGGGCTTTATGGCCCCATTGGGGGGATAAGGGTTACCTGTGAGGCCAACTCATTTCACCCACCCAGTGTTTTATGGCATGGGAGGAAGGCCTCTCCTCCCCAAAAGGGGCAGTCCTGTCAGTGGCAATCAGCTGATGCCACTTGATAGGAATGGAATGTTTTTGCCTGCTAACAACCTAGCTAGTAGCTGGCTCAGTTAGCTGCCCGCCCAGTTAGTCCTTTGCAGATGTTATTTGAATAAATGTGGCCCAATTTTACACCATACTTACATACTTAAATGCCCTCTCCTTGGTGATGCCACAACTTGCCTCAGATAGCGACAGCACTTGGAAAAGAACATCAAGAATAATAGAATCCTAGACAATGAGGAAAATCAGGGTTCTTAACCATGTGGAGAGTCTCCATAGATACAAGAGGCTCTCTTCTTCATACTCTCCTCCACATGTACGAGGCGACAGAGGCAACAATGTAGGATTGGGGTGGGGCAGGATTGGGGTGGGGCAGGAGTGTTCCTGCTCCTCACACATTCATTGAATATGGTAAGAGAGTGCCTGAACAGGGCTAGAGTTAGAAGGGATCTTGGAGGAATCTAGTCTTACTCCCTGTTCAATGCAGGATCTGCAGTGACAGCTGGTCATCCGGTCTCTGTTAAATACCTTCTGCGAAAGAGACCCCACCACTTCCTGAAGCACTCTGTTCCACTCTCAAGCAGCTTTCAGCTTTAGGACTTTCCCCCTAATGTTTACTCAAAATCTACTTCTCAGAAATTTCAATTGGTTGACCCATTAGTTCTAGTCTTGCTCTTTGGAGTGCAGTGTTTAGCAGGTTAACGGTGCCAGTCGTATGCCGTGGGCATTTGTATAATTACCCTCATTGGTTTGGCTTCTGTCATGTGAACCCAGTGAGGGTGGCTTGTTGCCATGGCTAACAAGCACCCCAGAACCCTAGAACAATCCATGACATAAGAGCCAATGTCTCCCCTTTCTGGGGTATCTGGAAACTGAGGGGTGTTAAAAAGGTGGAGGGCACTGAGAAGTGTTAGTTCAGCATTTAAAAATGAGACGATTACATCGCCATGGGAGATATTGTGTGTCCCTTTTTTGGTGCACCTACTTCTGCCACTTTTCCCTCCCTTTTTGGTTGTTTTCAATTGACAACTCAGCAGTTTGTCTCTGGCAACTGTGCACAAATTAGCCTATATGCAGTCTGTCAATTTCCATATATGTTACTTACTACTTCTCAGCACTCCTTTTGACAGCTGAAACATAAAGGGAAATTAACCAGGCAGGCAAGACTACACATTTGGGACAGCTGTAAGAGCATACTTGCAAAAGACCAACAAAAATGATAATAGTTTAAAAATATGACCACAATTGTGCAATTTTCTGGGACCAAAAAAATAAATAAAGATGTAGTCATTCCAAAATGCTGCTTCGGCATTGGTGAAGGGGCTGTCACTGACGAGAGCAAGGACGAGATCGCGAAGAACAGCCAGGTTTTTTGCTTCTTTTGCTGAGCAGCTCTGTAGCTGATCCCTGCAACCCACGATGAAATTGCTCTCCTGAGTTTGGACAACAACCCATCATGGATTGAACAATCCCTAGAACCATGGGCTGTCAGGCTGGCTTGTTGCTGAAAAATAAGCCACCTGTAGGACGTAGTCTGGGTTTGGGTGACACGAGAACCCATCATGGCTAGTTGCCCACAATGGGTTTTTGTGTTACGTGAACCCAGTCAACACCTGGTGTAGTCTCCGAACTATCTTTCTTACCTTCATGAGTCGCCTTCTCAAAACTTCTCAGCAAAGCCTTTATGTCTTGTCCAACCCTAGAGGCAGTGTCTTCAGTGTAGAATTTATGCATACTGTTGGAAACAGAATAAATAGGAATAGGAATAATCCTATGCTAGTATTGCATATGCTGTATCTTCTGCATATTGGGCTTGTATCATGATAAATGTATCGGGTAGTTCAGGTCTTGGCTCTGCCTTTCCCAACCTGGTGCCCTCCAGATGTTTTGGCTACAACTTCCTGACTATTGGGCATGGTGGCTAGGCTGATGGGAGTCCAAAACATCTGGAGTGTGGGTTTCTAAATGTGCCATTTAGAGCAACTATTTAAAATGCATTAGGAGTCACTGGCAATTTAAAATTGGAGTCTTTGAACCATTGAATAGCAGGTGATTGATCACTTCATTGATGATTTGTCCACAGATTCCCTGACAAGCCTGAGTGAGAAAGGGCAATTTATGTGCCTAGCAGTATGTTGACGTTCTGCCAGTTTATGAAGCAGATAATGCAGGCTATGTATATTATGCATCAGAATGGAAATTATCTGCCTATAGGTGCCTTGCTCCAGTGTAATAGAAATATTGTGGTATAAGTGGTGAAAATATTAGCTGTAATTTGATGCTCTAATTTAATGCTTTAAAATTAAACTTCTGGAAGTTGAGTTCTCAATCTTTTTTTTCAACACTTGTCTGAAAATATTGACTCCATTGTAGTTTCAAAATCATCTTCAGATATAGGCCATTATTCAGCAGGTTTTAGGAAACAGTGTCATCATAAATTATTTTTGCTTCAGTATTTCATCCACTCCATGAGCATATAATACTTAGCATTTTATCCTACTTTTAATCTTCATAGCACTTTGCACACATTAAGGCTAGAAATTTCCTCTTTAAATGTATACTTTTTTTATTTGATCAAGACACCATGCCAAGGCTTCTGCGAAAAATTAATATTACTACTATGGCTTTGCATATTTTCATGACTATTAGTGCTAGAATTGAGTAGGCGCTTGAATATATATATTCTGAAATTACTAGCTGTAAAACTATGTAGTCCGCGATGAAGATCAAAGAGCAAAGAGAGAAAAATGGCTGACATTGTCTCCATTAATATTATCTGCAGCAAGGAAGCACCCAGGCCTGGCCTTAAGGTAGTCGCCCGGCGGGGCGCATAGCTGCAGGAGCACCAAGCTGAGCTCAATGGCTGTGTTTTTGAATGTACTGCCTACAGTCAGCTAGGGTGGCAAAAAACAAGTGTCTGTAACCTTTCTTTCAATGTTCTAGAGGTTGTTTGGGTACTAACTACAAAAATTATCTTCCTTCAATTAATTTTAAAGTTTGTTTCTCTTTTAATGTCCAGTTTGATGTCGTTTGCACTAGGTAAAAATCAGTGGAAGACAGCTTTACTTTGAGGCAATGTTACCAATCACTTAGCATTTCAAATACTATAAAACACTACACACACTATATAAATATTAACAAAATAAAGCTGAAAGCTGTAAGAGTTCATGTGGATACCTTTTTTATGTATCACTTTTCTTTATTATTTTTAAAGATAAAAATAGTGGATATTCTAAAATAAGCTGACGAGATAAAATCCAGGTCAGGGCTATGTAACTTTAACAATTGTAGAGAAAAGGGAATTTCAGCCAGTGACATTTGTATGCAATTAGTTCCTGGTGAAATTCCCTCTTCATCACAACAGTTAAAGGTGCAGGCACTATGCTAGAGTGACCATATACAAAAGAAGGCAGGGCCCCTGCAACTTTAACAGTGGTGATGAAGAGGGAATTTCATCAGGAACTAATTGCATACAAATGACACGGGCTGAAATTCCCTTTTCTCTACAACTGTTAAAGTTACATGAGCCCTGACCTGGATTTTATCTGGTCAATCTATTCTAAAATAAAGAGTGCTTACTTAGGCTGACCATCTGAAAAGGAGGACAGGGCTCATGTAACTTTAACAGTTGTAGAGAAAAGGGAATTTCAGCCGGCGTCATTTGTATACAATTCGTACCTGGTGAAATTCCCTTTTCATTACAACAGTTAAAGATGCAGGGGCCCTACCCTCTTTTGTATCTGGTCACTCTAGTATAGTGCATGCAACTTTAATTGCTGTGATGAAGGGGGAATTTCACCAGGTACTAATTGCATACAAATGATGCCAGCTGAAATTCCCTTTTCTCTGCAACTGTTAAAGTTACATGAGCCCTGTCCTCCTTTTCATATGGTCAGCCTAGCTTACTAAAAGATAGGAACGCTATAAGGGAAACCTGTGACAGTTCTGCGGAGTTGCCACTGCTCAGAATGTGGGCTTTTTGACCACTGGCTTGTGCAAACTGTATCATAGGGCCTGAGAGATTAAGAGCCTATCTACACACGCAGGATAAAACACTTTGAAAACGTTTTGAAAACTGTATATGGAGTGTGTCCTGGGCCCCAACAGTTCTCAAAACTGTTATAAACTGTTTTAAATAGTTTTAAACCATTTTAAAGCAGTAGTGTAGATAGGCTCTAAGGTTTTGAGCAATGCCATTCTCAATGGACATCACACCTGCACCAGGGCCTCATAGATCTTCTGGGTGGCTCTGAAGGACTAACTACATGGGGAGGGGGGGCAGCAAATGCATTCCTCGCCCAGGCAGCTATTTATTCCAGGGCCTGCCCTAGAATAAACTATGTAATAAGACACTGCTGGCCTCAGTCTCACATGCCACAACAATCTCTCCAGGTCCAGTTTCACAACTTTCTTTAAGGGTTGTTTAGAAATTTGTTCCCATGGTAAGCTTCTGTGTGTGGTACATCACAGGCTCCATGTAGCTCAGTCACTCAGGCTGCCTGTATGGCTCCGGGTTGCTACCGCCTTAAGCAAAACCCCACACTTTCTCTGTAGCAGGGTGGCGGCAGCTAATCCCGATGCAGAGGAATGGGGCAGGGTTTCAGGTGGCCATTGGCACACCGGGCATGTCCCCTGCCCTCACGGACAGCTTGGGAACGCCTCTGCTGTGACTCTGGAGTATGGATAGGTGGCAGATGAGCCATATTCACCTCACTCCAGGGGAAAAAGTTGGGGTAAGTCCCCGACTTTTTTTAAGCTGCCGCTTTGCAGGAAAGCCCTGCAATGGCTGCAAGGTAGCGGCTGCATTGTATACACAATGCAGCAGCACCGCACATCCACTGTGGTGCTTTCAACCCATCTAGGCAGCACTACAGTTTCTGTAAACCTTCTACCCATTTTATGAGATGACTAAACCTTGTGCAGTCATGAGGTCACTGCCGGCACAGTCCTATGCACATTACTAAGAAGTAAGTCTCATTGAGGTCAGTGGCACTTGCTTTTCAGGCAAGTACATATACCATTGCCATGGAGTCCTATAAAAATAACATTACCAAGTTTTTAAGAAGTAGATGCATCCAGTCTGAAAACAAACACTTTGGTAAAGGCTAGCAAAACCTCCACTTGTGATAGACTGAAAGTATTAAAAATAACAACTTTATTGTCACATCTTTGCAATTAGGATTTGGACTATTGGTACACTTGTTTGATGGGTATAAGCTGCATGGAAGTCTTATGAAGTGGGAAAGTGTGATATAAAACTTTCACATAAAATAAATAGTAATCAGCAACATATATGCCACCTTATTACTTTCCTTAAGGCTAAAGAGAACATATAGGGCTGCCAGGTGGAATTTCCTCATCACAGCTGTTGGGAAGAAAAGCTGTTGCTTTAGAATTTGGGTCTCCAACTTGGTACCTGTGGTACCCGCTCCTGATTTCTTTTTTCTATTTTATTTAAGATTTTTAAAAAGTTAAAACTGTTTTTAAAAAAACTGGGATGCTGACATGCTACAAAGTGATGCCCTCCAGTGCCATTTTTAGTTGGGTTCAAAAGAGAGGTTTTTGTTTTGATTTGAAATTCAGATCTCACTTCTGCCTTGTAATTAGGTTTTTGCACAAGTTTCTTTTCTTTTTGACTTATTTGACTTCTGGGAAATGTATGTTTTGTGACTAGCCATGACCCCCATAGGAGCTGTTTTATGATTGGGTAGGCACCTCCAGTAGCAACCATTTTGTCAGAGTGCCTACAACGCTCTTATGTTCCAAATGCGCCAACCAAACTCAAAAGGTTGAAGACCTCTGCTACAGAAAGACAACTTATGTTAACACAGAGAACCAGTGCCATTTAGACATAGCTGACATATCTAGGAGGGTAAGCTAGTTCACTAGTAGTAGTACTGCCTGGGGAATGCTGGGAATTGTACAGCACCTTTAAACTATTTTCATTTGAAGACTCCCTCCAGTTTAGCTAGTTTGAGTTACCCAGAACATAACTCCTGTACCAGGTGTGTGGTGCCAAAGAAAAGGTGAAGTCAAAGAAAGACTATTGTGAAAATATATAAAGATAGAGCCTACTTCTGAAAGCCTCTAAAGAACTGAAGCTCTCAGGAAATACTGCAGAATTTTGAAAAACACTCAAACTACATTGGGAAATATAAATGAAGGCAGCAGATTGCGATGAGAAAAAAGACATGTAGAAAGCACCCACGTTCCTGAATATTGCAGGGCCAGAAGCAGTTAACAGTTTTTAATAGCTGACTGAGGGGGCAAGCAATGGTATAGTTAATCAAAAAGTTAAAGAGCTTTGCATTCCAGAGAAAAGTGAAACATTTGAGAAAGGGAGAGAAATTTTCAAAAGAAAACTCAAAAGGAAAGCAAGGATTTTTTAATCAGACTTGAAGCAGATGAATCAGAGCTACAACTATGGGCAGCTAACAGATTCCAATGTAAGGGATCAGATTGTAATGTGTATTTGAGATCCATATCTTTTAAAATTTAATTTTTTTATTTAATAGATTTACATTCCACTGTTCAAATTTTAATATATCTCTACGTGGTTTACAAGAAAATTAAAATACATAATAATTGCTAAAACATTTATATAAAACATTAATAAAAACATTAAAACCAATTACATCCACTACAACATATAATTACGAACAAGCATACTGGGCATCACACTCACTCGGAAGACTCAGTAAAGAAAAGGGTCTTTAACTGGCTCCTAAAACATGCTATCGTTGGCACCTCCCAGATACCAGCGGGGAGGTCATTCCACAAGATGGCCGGCACTATAGAGAAGGCCCACTTTCTGGTTCCTGCGAGATAGCTGTCTGCAGGTCGTGGACCGATGAGCAAGACCTGGACTAGAGAAGACACTCCACTCAGCATCCTGACTGCTGCATTCTGCACTAGCTGCAGCTTCCAGACCAAGCATGAGAGTAGCTCCACATAAAGCGCATTTCAGTAATCTAAAGATGAGGTTACAAGTGCATGGACTACAGTGGTCAAACTATCCCTGTCCATAAAAGGGCATAGCTGGTATACCAACCTGAGTTGGTCATAATCACTTCTTGCCACAGAATAGGCTGACCATATGAAAAGGAGGACAGGGCTCTGTAACTTTAACTGTTGTAGAGAAAAGGGAATTTCAGCCAGTGTCATTTGTATGCAATTAGTTCCTGGTGAAATTCCCTCTTCATCACAACAGTTAAAGTTGCAGGGGCCCTGCCTTCTTTTGTATATGGTCACTCTAATATAGTGCCTGCAACTTTAACAGTTGTGATGAAGAGGGAATATCACCAAGAACTAATTGCATACAAATGACACTGGTTGAAATTCCCTTTTCTCTACAACTGTTAAAGTTATATGAGCCCTGTCCTCCTTTTCAGATAGTCAGCCTACATTACAGCAATGTACATGTTCAAGAAAGGGAAGAAATTGAGGAAACATACCTTCCAGGAGGGAGAAAATACACCAGAAAGATGTCAGGATTGGCATTCTGAGCACTCTGAAGATCATGCTGGTTAGGCTTGATGAGAGTTACAGCCCAACACATCTTGAGGCATCCAGCTTGGGGAAGGGTGCTGTAGATGATCCAACAGAATCAGTGCAGCTTGAGTTGATGCAGAAGCTGAGAGAGGGCCAGACTGCCAAGAGCTCCATAAAAACTAAGTGAGCAATGTTGACATGAATACATAATGATACACTTTGCTTTTTCATTCAGTGCTAGTTTTCCGGATTAGATGCAACAGCTATAAATCAATGGCTGAAAAGAGAAATGTTAGGGAACTAAGGTGTTCCTTTCAGGCCTTAACTACATGTTACTTTCAATGCATTGCTTGAAGTGACAATAAGGTGGCTATTTATTTATTAAAACATTTGTATCCCACCCTATTATCACTGGGATCTCAGAGTGATATTTTTTTTAATTAAAAAAAAATTAAAACCAAGCTTGAGGAATGGATTCTTTTTCCCAACATAATCTTGGAAAATGTGGGGGGTGCCTGACAAATTGACACCAATGGGATTGACTGATTAATCGCTGTTTACCATACTGCAGGGGGGAAATTTCCAGGATCACAGGTTAAATCTCTCCTCCTATATCCTGTGGTCCCAATACATATCAGGGGAAGGAATGCATGTTTGTTTGTTTTTTTAAAAAAATAAATAAAAATTAAAAAATCTTTGTTCAAAAGCACAGCAACAAGAACAGGCAGAACTCACATCTCTTTAAGTGTCTCATTTAAAATAGGGTGACCAGATAAAATCCAGGTCAGGGCTCATGTAACTTTAACAGTTGTAAAGAAAAGGGAATTTCAGCCAGTGTCATTTGTATGCAATTAGTTCCTGGTGATATTCCCTCTTCATCACAACAGTTAAAGTTGCAGGGGCCCTGCCTTCTTTTGTGTATGGTCACTCTAGTATAGTGCCTGCACCTTTAACTGTTGTGATGAAGAGGGAATTTCACCAGGAACTAATTGCATACAAATGACACTGGCTGAAATTCCCTTCTCTACAATTGTTAAAGTTACATGAGCCCTGACCTGGATTTTATCTGGTCACCCTAATTTAAAATAATGTATACTTAGGCAATAAGAAGGAAATTTTACATTAATACCCAGAGAAACCATTCCAGCTAGCCCTGAGCAGAACTTAGAAGGCTATGCTGGTTCGCAGTGGACAGTTATACTGTACTTAGAACAGAATCAGATTAATTTGACATTTCCTCCAGTTTAATCAATCTCAGTTAAGCAAAACATAACAGTCAGAACTACTCCAGATTACAATTCTAAAGTTTCTTGTAGGTCAGCCATGCCTAAATCTACTGCATTTATAAGGGGTGGGGGAAGGCACATACTTCTATGTCTATTAATGTGACAGCAAATGAACTGTGCTCCAAAATAGCCCCTTTTGATGTTATTTTTGTGGCAGTGTGGGAGCTACTCAAGCACAGCTCCTTCTTTCTCTACGAAGGTAATGTCAGAAGCCCAAAGTCAAATGGGAGACTCACTGGCTGTTTTGAGAAAATCCGCTTCACAAACCTCTTTCCTTACCTGGCATCTTCTTGGTACAAGCAGGAGCCACACTTGGTATAAGACGGAGTCCCTATATCAGAAGGAGAGCCGTATTTAGATCTCTCTTTTATATTTTGCTTTGGGAAACAATTTTCTTTTCTTTTTCAGAATAAGCTATTTGCATCTATCTGGCACACTTATCTAAACTTTTCTAAGTGTATATCAAAGCCTTTAATTTCTGTTGCACCATGCATTATTTTTTTTAATCTACTGAATACAAATAATACTCAAAAAGATTTAATCTAACAAGTTGGTTACCCACAAACACAGTTTGTGGAGAAAAATCAAATCTAACAAAAGGTTTAAAATAACTAACTGCATTTATTGAAACATTCAAAGGGTTACATCTTTTATCTTTACAAAACTTCCTTAAATAATATATTCATGGTGTAAACTCCAGGGTAACCACTGTAACGTCCTTGTTCTGGTCCATCAACGACTTGAACATTGGGGTTTGCCAATGAGCACATACAACTCATGGCAACCTAGTTTTCCATGGTAGAAGACAGATGTAGAGCTTACAGCTTAAGTTGAGGTTTTAACTGACTTTGTGGACAGGCCTACAAGTTTTATATATCAGCTGTTTTATGTTTTATGGTTTTAAATTTTGTATATTGACTTCTTAATGTTCAATCTTTTAATTTTTGTAAACAGCCCAGAGAGCTTCGGCTATGGTGTGGTATATACATTTAAATAATAATAATAATAATAATATAATAATAATAGAGAGATAGTCTGTCCTTGACTATTGTTGATGCCAGACAAATGGGGAACTGGCGAAACTTGAACTAGCTGATCCTTGACAAGAAGATCTGCTTGCCCTTAGCCTGTCTATTCAGGGCTTCCTGATGTAAACAGTTGTTGTACATGGCAAGGATGACGAACCTTGTGCCATTGATAAGACCCTGTGTCACATCCAGGTTCCTTAGCAGGATAAACACAGAGCCCCTCTTCAGAATCCATTGGCTTGGTGGCAAACAACTTGCGTTGAGAATGTTTAGGAACTTCAAAAGGCATCACACATCACCTGGCATCATCACCAGTCACTTCATCTGGGCTCAAGTCAGTCCTTCTGTTGCATTTCAGTCTGTCCAATACCATCTGGTTGATGTAGTCGCAGTGCTCGTTCTTGTGACACAAAATGAGACTGCATGCATTAGCTGACTCCGTAAAGTCAGTCCCGTAGACAGCAGAGGCAATGTCTTCTTTAACAATGCGTGAGTCTGGGAATTTGATTATGTCTTCCAACAGTAGGGAACTCTGCTGGGGTACCATGACCAACAGTCAGGAGGTAGGCAACAAATTCAGATTCACCCTCCGTGGTGCACATGTTGCGAGTACGCTGGAATTTGGTGACACTGTTTTCAAATAAACTCCTGGCTTTAAATTATAGTGAAAACTATTGTTAGTCATGGAATCTGCTTGTCAAGAGCTTTTCAGTGAAGTGTGTTTAATGAGAATCATTCAACAGGAAGGCAGTCAAAAAAGGATGACCAACAAACTACTAACTTTAAATTATATATTTAAGATACTTTCCAGGACATAATATTAATTGTTTCAAAACCAAGTGGTTTGTAAAGTTTTTAGTCATCAGGTCCAGTACCAACTTGGTTAATAGGTACAAAATTAGTTGACCACACAATATACAGATCTATAAAAACCCAATTATTGAACTAGTCCATTGTAAAAAAAAGAAAAGCAAGCAAGCAAGCAACCATGAGATATAGCAAATTACAAGGTAGTAATGCTACTGGCAGTTTTACTACAAAAATGTCAATAAAAAGTAGCTTTTCTACATAACTTGATAGCTTTTACACATAAACTCAAAAAAAAAATGCTAGGTGTCCATCTTCCTGGCAATGGTAAATGCAATTGTGGGTAGCTGCATAAAGAGCATTTTCTGTAGTCATTGAGTACAGGAATTGCTGGCACAGCAGTTGCCTCAGAACAACATGACTTGCTGGAAATTGTTTGTTTATCGCAGGCTATCTAATCTCTCAGCCAGAGAATTTTTTTTAAAAAAAATCTGCTCCTGTAATGAATGCAGCCCAAGGAATGTTTCTACATAGTAATGTCGTTGTTTCCACTGTAGAAGTAAATTGCTGCAGTATGATCCCCCTGGAGATGAGAGAGGTAAAATGTATGTATGCATTTGCATTTGCTGGTCTAGATAAATATTAATTCATTTTTCTCAGTGACTCAGAATTTCGTTTGTTTTGTTGATTAGTGTTACTAATCAGTTAGCATGTTCCAGGGATGGCATCAGGAACACAGGAAGCTGCCTTGCACCAAGGCAGACCATCTAGCTGCAGCAGCAGCTCTCCAGGGTTTCAGGCAGAAATTTTTCTGCCCCACCTGGAGATGTCAAGGATTGAACCTGGAACCTGCTGCTTGCAATGCATGTGTTCTACCACTGAGCCACAGCCCCTCCCCTGGCATTAAGCGGGTTTGTACTCACAACACATTACTACTCTTTCCATTCAAATTACTTGGGATCATCCCATGAAGCTGATCAGTGGGAGATTCAGGACAGATAAAAGGAAGTTCTTCATCACACAGCTCATAGTTAAACTATGGCATTCGCTACCTCAATATGCAGTAACAGCCACCAATTTGGATGGTTTTAAAAGGGGGTTGAATAAATTCCTGGAGGAGAAGGCTATCAATGCCTGCTAGTCCTGATGGTTTTATGCTACCTCCAGTATCAGAGGCAGTAAGCCTATGTACACCTGTTGCTGGGGAACATGGGTGGGAGGGTTTGCTTGTGGGTTCCTGGTCGACAGCTGGTTAGTTACTGTGTGAACAGAGTGCTGGACTAGATGGACCCTTGTTCTGATCCAGCATGGCTCTTCTTATGTTTGTCTTATGTTCTTATCTTTTGGGATTCTGAATTGCCTGCTCCTGTTATTTTGCAGCATGGACCAATGTCTTAAGAATCTGCTGTTCTTCTTAGTTGATTCCCTGACTTTGTAGAGACTGCTACACACATGAAGAGTACCACAGCTTGCACTTCCTTCCCTTTTAATTTTCCTTGAGAACTCCCCAACGCATGTAAGTCCTTGCACGCATTGATAAAACGCAACAAGAAAGGGAATCTGGATGTGGTTGGTTCCTCGTTTGATTGTCTACTTGTATGATCGTATGATCATTTGTTCATAGATGTTGTCTTTCATCAATGATTGCTTATGTGCATCAGTAAAGCAAAAGCCAAAAAAAAAAAAAAAAACAAGTGCAAGGAAATGAAAGCTGATGCAATTTGCACATTTGCTGGTTCAAGATTTAATTTTAGAAATTACGCATGGTCAATTGAAAGGAGAGCAAACACACCGAATATTAGCAGAATGGAACTAGGGAAATTCACTCTTCCCTAATTACTATGCTCTTCTTTAAAAGACTACACCTCTACAATAGTGTAATTGCTTCTTTCTTTCACTGTTATTTTTGTTTAATTACTTAAGGCTTCAATTCAATGGTTCCTGGAGGAGCATCCCAGGGGCCATAAAATAATGTGGGCCTCATTGTCTATGGGACGAAAGGGAGGGCCACTTGCAAAGATCTTCCTCGGATGGCAATGGACTTTTCTGCTGCTGTGTGTGCCTCAATGGCGGTGTTGTGCCGGGCATGGGCCAAACTAAGATGGTCTGAGGACATATCAGGGCAGCCAAGGATCCTAGACAGACACCCTTATTTTCCCAGCCATGGGAAGCTGGTGGCTCCAGTTTTGGAGGGATGGTGATTCCATTCTACATTTTAGTTAGAACCAGCCAGAACTCCAAAGGTGCTATCCAAGGTGCTGAACCCATTCATTTTTCGGGGGGGGGGGATATGGTTCAGAACCCTGGATAGCATCTTTAGAGTTCTGGCTGGTTCTACTGGAAGCCAGAATGGAATCACCACCCCTCTGTAACAGGAGCCACCAGCCTCCACTGTTCCCAGCACACCCCCAAACACAGGCAGCCTGAAATCTGTCATAGCAAAGTCAACCCCATTGGAGGCAATGGGAGGGGCAAAGCCTAGGAAGTGGTCATTCCTCCACCATGGACTTCCCTCCACCTCCACCTTAGGATTGCTCTGCACATCTGCCTAAGTGGAATTTGATATAGGAAATGTAGTTGGATGCTGTCTTGTCATGTGTAGTGTTTTTTGACTGAGATGTGATTGTAAGTTATTCTTACCATATTGAATGAAAGTGAATGGACTTCCCACTTTGAAGTAATTTCCAAAGTGAATGGACCACTTTGAAGTAATTTCCAAAGGAATCCCAGATGTTACAAGTGATAAATACTGTAAGCAGTACAGAAAAAAATAAAACCTCAAGAGGGTCAGTCGAAAGGTTTTTTTTTATTAATCTACTGATTTTTTGCTCATCTTGGGATACCACCCAAGATAATGTCAGTCTTTGATATCCTTATCCATTTATTTTTAAAGCATGTAAATATGCATATGGTTAAAACTAATTGGCCCTTTCAGTTCTAAGAAAAAATGCAAATTGATGGTACATTAAGAGCTACTTGAGAACCAGAATAGAATCTAATTTTGTATGATTTTTGCTTCTAATTGAGCAAGTGTGCTGAACACTATTCAGTTGCACAATTTTCTCAAACAATTTATTGTTACTTGGTAGTCCTTGGCCATGGTCCGGCACTTTAATGCTGCTTCCCTGGACATAAGATTTTTCCAGTTGTGCTGATTTATTTATTATTATTATTATTATTATTAATAATAATAATAATAATAATAATAATAATATTTCTTACCTGCCTCTCCATCTAGATAGAGGCGGGGAACAACAATATGATAAAATACATAAAACTGATTAAAACATGACACATATTATTAAAACTGCATTAAAACATCCTAAAACATCCTAAACATTACATTTATACCCCACCTTTTTCCTCCATTGTATCCTCACAACAACAGCCCTATGTGGTAGGTTGGGCTGAGAGTCTGTGACTGGCTCAAAGTCACCCAGTGGGATCTCCCGACTCCCAGTCCAACACTTTAGCCACTACACCACACTGGCTTTATTTGATTTATATACCCATCTTTCTACCCAAAAATAGTATTTAAGGCAAAAGCAATGTAAAATAGATGAAAACAATAAAACACATTAAAATGCAATAAAAAACAACAGAATAAAGACAGCACGCAAACCAAAGGATCCACTTCAGGCCAAAGGTTGTCTTGAATAAAGCAGTGTTTACCTGCTGGCAGAAGGATGGCAGAGGAGAAGACAACCTAGCCTCCCTTCGTAGGAAGTTCCACCAAAAAGGCCCTCTCTTGTGTTGCCACTAAATGTGCCTCTGATGAAGGTAGTCTCAAAAGAAGGGCCTCTCCAGAAGATCTCAAGGACTGGTCAGGCTCAAATGGGAGAAGGTGGTCTTTCAGGTAGTCTGGTCCTAAGCCATATTGTACTTAAATCGTTCTTTGCCACTTAAAGGCATCTTTCAGGATTTCTTTTTAAAACTTTGTCCATTTTACAGGGCACCTATAGGCAGAAATTGACATGATTGGTGTGTGAAAAAATGATTCCCATATTGCTACTAAAACACAGCTGATTTACACTTGTCTGTACATAATATATTGTCTCGCTACATTCCCTAACTAGGCTGTGCTACAGTAACTAGATGAGTAAGGTTTCACAATGAAAGGGCAGAGGATGTTAGTAACATAAAATAACTAGGCTGTGCTACAGTAACTAGATGAGTAAGGTTTCACAATGAAAGGGCCAAGGATGTTAGTAACATAAAATTAAAGCTCCAACAACTTGCAAAGTACACATTTCTCTTTCACTGAGCCTCTGATGACTCCGAGCCAAACTACACATTACATACAAACACATGTAAATATAGCTTGATGTTCCTTTCCTTTTCCTTTTATTTTAGCTTGAAAAGCCACTTCAAGAAAGGGTAATTGAGAGTGAAGAAATGGTAGGGAAAGGTACTTGATCCCCCCCGCCAGCTGTTTCCTATTCCAGATTGCCTCTCCCAAAGTGCTGGATTTCCAAGGCATGTGGGGGGAGTGAAGGCATAGATCAGCCCCAGGGTGTCCTAGCTCCAATCTCCTGCTCCGTTTGAAGCAGGTGTGGGAAAACCTTTTTCAGCTGGAGGGCCACATTCCCTCCTGGCTAACTTTCTGGGAGCTACATGCCATTGTGGGCATGGCTAGATTCAAAAGTGGGTGGTGCTACCTGTCACCCCCTCTCATTCACACTTTCAGGCACATCAATACACTCTCTCACCTACTCACATACTGAGCCCCTTTTTTGCCATTTCTCAGCTGCTTCCTGAATAGTGTGGGCAAGATCATGGAACGAAGTCAGTTAACCCCCCCCCCCCACGACCTTTTCCCTCCCATCCCCTTGGCTCAGAAAACAGCTGTACAGCAGTTAAAAGGGAGCTGGTTCACCATCAGCTAGATGGAGCTGGTGAAGCAGGGCACTCTGTTCTTGCTTCTCCAGCCTGAGTGGCATGTGGAAATAAAGACAGAGCATTCTGCTTTGGCAGGGATCTTTCCATTGGGAAAGGCGATGGATATGGGAAGCCTTTGGTAACCACCGCTTCAAGGCACTGTAGACAGCAGATTTGAGCTGAGTTCTCTTCCGTTGCCCCTAGCCCTTGATGAGAAGGGGGCTCTCCCAGGGCTTTGATGGACTGGTTGGGAGCCCTGGGAGGTTCCACTCCAGTGAACAAATTGTCTTCCTGAGACCTTGGAGAGCTGCTGCCAATCAGAGTAGACAGATCAGCAGCCTGACTCTTTCTAAGGAGCTGCATATGTTTATAGATGTGTTCAAATCTCTTCAATTGCAGGCATGACTAACAAAATTATCTGTTCCTGATTAGTAGTTTTCACTTACTTATAGGACTAAGAGCTTTTCTACAGGAGGCTGTTAATCCACTATATCTACTTTCAGTTTTGTCACAGAATTAAGATCCAAGCGCTACACTAAAAGCATTCCCTTTCCTGTTTTTCCACTACATAATCTCTAGGTGGCACTGTGATATAGCAGAATAACACAATTACACAAGTAAAAGAAGCATTTTCTTTCACTTTTACTAATAATGCTGCATTTTCCCTGCTTTTAAAAAAAAACCCTCACTGAAAGTACTATTTAAAGACAGAAGCAAAATTGGAGGGTGAGAGTGTCATCTAAAGAACCTATAAACAACCATGAGTAGGGGATAGCGAGTGTACAATAAAAGACTCATGTAGAAAAGCTCTAAGAATACATGCAGAGGCTTCTCACCTTTTATACAAGCCATATTGAGATGTTCCTAATCTCTGGATAATAAACATGTGAGGAGGGGGAGCTAGTCCACATGATCCAGAACACTGAATGTGTAGAGTGCGATGGAAGTGACAACAGAGGCTGGGCTATTACATTCCTCTTTGTCTCATGTTTACTCTCCACAGATTAGGAATGCCTGAATAGGGCTACATTCATGCAGCCATTCATTCTTATGTTTTACATTAGTTTTTTAGAGATTAATAAGATGTGAAATGGCTCTGATGGCTATGAGCATTTAATGGAAATGTAGCAGTTTTCTAATTCCAATCCAATTTTATAAACACGTATTTTACTCTCTCACTGCAAAACAGCAGTATCATTCATCTGGGGATTCAGCTGAGATGTTGGTTTCACCTTGAAACTGAAATTGTCGATGTTTTCTGTGTTTCAGATGAGAGTCCCTATACTAAATCTGCAAACCAGACAAAACCACCCGAAGGAGCATTGGCTGTAAGGAGACAGAGTATTCCAGGTATTTTCAGTATGAAATTATTCTTAGACCACTGTTCAGGGGAGATTCTTTGAATTCATCAGTTGACCACCTCTTCTTGTGGAAATCACTTCAAATTGGTCAGACAGGTTATAGTTGCAATTTCTGCTCCTTCCAGATGTGCTGGACTGCAACTCCCATCATTCCCAGCCAGCCAGGGCTGTTGGCTGGGAATGATAGATTTGCAATCTAATATGTAGATATACACTAAACTTCGGTGGCTTCAGATCAACAAGCAACAACTAAGAAAGCTCTAGTGACTCCTGCTTTATTTTTTCATGCTTTCCATGTAACATATGAAACACATCTCCCCTGAACTGAGATGTGTGAGACTGTGTGGAGCTCAAATATCTCACAACATGGATGTTCGGTGAATCTCGATTTTGCACAATACAGACAAAACATGAGCAGAGGAACTGCAAGACATTGTTTGTTATGTCCAAATGTTGTTGTGTGTTATACAGCGCATGCTCATCCCATTAAATTAATTTGTCTCATGTGTTGGATGTGATTGTATCATCTGCTGGATGTGTATAAAAGTAGAGATGCATGATCAAGGCAAAGTAATGGCTCTGCACCTGTTTGAACATAAACAAAACATAATACCCCATGATCAAGGTTGAGTTCCACAAACTGTATATAGCGTGATTACCTGCATTCTTAAGAAACCTTATGTCAAGTACTTTCTCCATAACTCTATCAGATTTAGTCCACTATTTTGCACCTAGAAGCAGACAATAAGCAACAAGGACTTAGGGCATCTCTACAGTATGGGAAATCCTGTTGTTTACCCGGCACTGTTGTGCTTCCTGGTTCTTTGGCACAATTGATATAAGTTGGGTTACACGGGAGGAAAGAGGTGACAAGGCAGAAGATCCTGCTGCTTCCTGGGGCTCCCTTAAACAACAGAACCGGTTGGTTGAATCGAGGGAGTGCCTCCCTCCCTCCTTGGCATGTGTGCAAAAAAGGGGGAAGTCTTGTTTTTGTCTGTTTCCTTACAGCCCCCAGGAAAGCCAGGACTTACTTCTAAGTAAGACTGTGCAGTAAGTTTACAACCCTTGTCACACTTACTTGGGAGTACACCCCATTGAACACAATGGGACTTACTTCTGAGTAGACACATAGGGATCAGACCTGCCTCCCTTTGTTGCAGAGAGGCACTTTACCCTCTTCTCCCTCCATTTAAAGTCCTTCCTCCCTTCCTTGGCAACTTCATAGCGCAATGCAAGCTTTACAGGCTGCCGATTTCGCACAATTAAGAGCTTATTGCGGCTTTTCTCTGAGCTATTTTGCAATGGAATAAGGAGGGAAGCAACAAGAGATGTCCTGTTTGTTTACAGTGTCAGAAACGAGTGTGCTACAAATAGCTTGTTTAGAGAAGCCGTTAGTAATGTGTCCCATTCTTCAGAAACATAGGAATCTGTGTTAAAGCAGGTCATACTATTTGGCCATCTAACCTAATACAGTTTGCTCTGACTGGTAGCAGCTTTCCAGGGTCTTGGCCAGACGACCTACTACATGATTGTTTTTTTTTTTTAATGGAGATGGCAGGGATTGAATGGAGATGGCTGGGACCTTCTGCATGCACTCGGCCACTGGGCTATAGTGTCTTGTCAGCTGTGCCTACATTCTGGCAGTAAAGATGCCCCAATTCAACATTAATTCAAACTTTCATTCTATCTTGGAGATATGAAACTGATCATCAAGTGAAAAGATAGGATTCCAAAGGCTGGCCTATTTTAGGCATCTGTTTAAGTAATTGCCAGCATCACAGAGCTGCATGTGTGAGTGACCCAGCTTAAGCCTGTGAACTCCAAGGGCACAAATGCTTGTCCTGTTGATTTGAGCACCTTTTATTGTACTTATTTCTTTCACATGGCAACATGATTTATAGCCTTGCTGGAGTGATCCTGCACCAATGGTCTAGCTAAAACCTTCATAACTTCTCATGGCAAACACCCATAATAATAATAATTGGGACAAATTAGAGGATGTCTACGAATGGGTAAACACCAGCTGGTTGAGCAATTCATTTGAAGTTTTGCTCATTCCTTCCTTTCCTCCTGGAGAATCACCAAGGGTTGGCAAGAAGTTCAGGGAAATGAGCCAGGCAGCATAGACACTGCCATCGTGTTTATAGTCATTCTGCAGGAGCAACCATACCGTGTGCATATGCCCTTGTGAGCACCTCCCAGATGACACTGCCTGTGTGCCACTTGATTGCTGCCATACTGAGACTGGCTTTTTATGTAAGCGACTATCAGAATAGTTGTGGACACGTTCCCCAGCACAGGATGGTTTAGTCATAGGGGACTGACTTCTGAAACCAGACCAGTGGCAAATTGTACTGTAGAGTCCCACCAGAATAGACATGAGTTTGTAGAGTTCTATTCAGTACGTTGAACAGACAATTTCACCCAGTATTCATTTCAAAGCAAATTAACCTGATTTACACCTCTCGCCTCTCACAAAAAATGTACAGATTGGAACGCAGTTTTCCTTCACGTTTTTGTAGTTTTCCAAATTTTCTAGTGTAGTTCTTGGCTCAACATTGTATCAAAACACAAATAAAAATATTTATTTTAGGATTAAATGCATTTCAAAATGTATATGTCAAGAGTAAGACAGTTTAGGAAATCATATTTTGTGAGAAGATACCTTCAAAATTTGTACTGAAATACATATTTAAAGATGAACTTTGATGTGGAATTACTTTTTTTAAAAAATAAATAAATATTAATGCAGAAATGGGACAAAACAGACATATGAATGAATACATGCAAAACAGACACAGACCAGAAACAGTCTGATCCATCCATCCCTAGTTGAAAAATTGTTTCTAAAGCGGGTCAGCACTCCATCAGTAATTCATTCAAGTTTCTCTCTTGTGACTGTCATACATAGACAACCCTAGAGCAGAGAGATATAAAACATGATCTTATCACTGTCTTAACCTCTTGCCACTGCATCATATGTTTTGAAATCAATAGGAAGACATGGCTATTAGAGACCTTTCATCCAAAACACTGAGACTTCCCAGTCAATTCATAGTGTCACTGCTGTTCACATTTTTCATTGTTGCCACATTCAGTCTGGAGTAACAAAATAATGAATGTTCAATCCTTTAACATCAAATACATGCCAGAGTATAATATTGAAAATCCAATGAATTTTTTTTAAGATAGAGAAGGTGATGTTCTGTGTGATCAGGAAAGTCAGAAAAAGAAAGTTGCTTTCCAGGAATATGTAGACTATTCAGAACTGTTACATATAAAATATCATATCTCTATAGCTAGGCTGACCAGATAAAATCCAGGTCAGTGCTCATGTAACTTTAACAGTTGTAGAGAAAAGGGAATTTCAGCCCGTGTCATTTGTATGCAATTAGTTCCTGGTAAAATTCCCTCTTCATCACAACAGTTAAAGTTGCAGGGGCCCTACCTTCTTTTGTATATGGTAACTCTAGTATAGTGCCTGCATCTTTAACTGTTGTGATGAAGAGAGAATTTCACCAGGAACTAATTGCATACAAATGACACTGGCTGAAATTCCCTTTTCTCTACAACAGTTAAAGTTACATGAGCCCTGACCTGGATTTTATCTGGTCACCCTATCTATAGTACTATAAGATTTTGCTATAAAAGAGTTCTTCCAGTTTCAGGGTAGCCTTCTGAAGGTGATGCATTTTGTTTTCACATGAATTTTATCTCTTTGATAAAAACTGTAGCAATACTAAGAAAACAGAAAATATACAGTGAATCATATATTTAACCTGATTTAGTCCAAACTGATTAAGCATCCCTTTCTGTTTGACCCAGTCCTGGTGATACTTGGAGAGATGAATCAGAGATGACAGAGAGGCTCTACAATGCATAGCAACCATCACTTTCTGTCAAAGGTTGTTGGAAACCTTTTCATATCTGCTTTGATTTTCCTTAAAATAGAGATTCCCTTCCATGGATATTTTCCTTCAATGGATATTCCCTACACGTTGTTTAAGGATATGCTTTATACACAGAGTAGGCAGAATGGTGCCTGTGAGCAACAGAATGCCATCAGGTACCTTTCTTGGTGCCTGACATAGTGCCTTGCTGCTCCTACTTTTTATTTGTGATTTTGTTGAAATGACAATGGTTTTTTTATTGGCAGCTGGGATTGCTTCAAAGTAAAGGGAGAACCTCTAGCTGCTCCTCCTTTTTTTGTACCATGAATGACTCTGGGGCCCCCGTGAGGTTCAGAGACATTCCTGGAAAATGAAAATGACAGCTGTTTACTTTCATCTGCAGCACACCCATTTTGTTGTGGTGCCCAGGACAGTTTATTAAATTACCAAATGTCATGGGCCCAAAGATGTTGCCTACGCCTGCTTTATACCATCAAGGCAAATGGTTCATACTTCTTAGTTCTAATAACTGAAATACCTTAGTAGAGATGGCAGAGAGAGAATCCAGGGCCTTATAAGTGAATTCTATTGAGCTGTAGGCCTTCATATCTAGATCTCACCAATTAATGTTCCCAGGCCCCAGTGCCACTCCACCACTTCCATCGTCCCTTCCAATTGGGCTGGAACTGGGGAGCTGACACAGAACACGAATGCAGCAGTATTAGATGGGAATGTATGTGAGGGATCATGAGGGAGTTAGACAGAAGGGAGAAAGATTACCTCCAGAAATAGTAGTCTCCCACTGAAAATTTTGATAGTAAGGTCTGAGTATTGTAGCTTTAATGATAGACTAAAGACCTCAAAATAGCAGCCCTCTGTGTGGAACTGAGTTCTTTCATAGTTGAACAGTCCTAAGACATAATAATAATAATAATAATAATAATAATAATAATAATAATATAGTGCTTTCAGATGTTCAAAGCACTTATCTAGTTATATTCCTTACCTTACAGCAGGGGTACAGAACCTCAGGGCTAGGACTAAATCTGTCCCTCCTGGGGTCCTCAAGGTCCCCAAATGATCATAACCCCTTCCCATGCACCACTTCCTTTCCCCGACCATTGAATGTTTGGTGGGCTTTCCAGGTTTGTGTGATTTCCCCCCATTCTAAAAATTGAAATGCCTCTCTTGAGCTTTAGACACTGGCAGAAAGAGTTTTAAACTAAAATCAGCTAGTATTTTCGGTATTTTGGCCCCACGCCTTTTGCGCACCACTGGAAAGTGGCTCCAAGAGTTTCCTGAAATGGAATTTGGCCCTCCAGTTGAAAGAGGTTCAACATCCCCTGCTTTACAAGCTTGTTGTAAATTAATATTATTATCCCCTGTACTGCAGATGAGGGGACTGAGTATGAGAGAGAGTCTGGCTCATGACATTGGTGAGATTCAAGCCAGAGAATTTCTGATTCATAACTCAGTCTTTTACCTACTACACCACACTCATCCTCATGTATGGGCCTATATAATTCAACGTAATTTGCATAGTATGGCCAGAGTAACAAACAATTTAGCAGCTATGGTGCTTCCATCAAATAATAATAATAATAATAATAATTAATAACAATTTATTTCTTACCCGCCTCTCCGTCTGGATCAAGTATTGTGTAGTTTGGTCACTGCATCTCAAAAAGATTACTGAACTCAAGAAGGTGAAGAAAAGAACAGCTAAAATGATCAGGGATATGGTGTGTTGTCCACATGAAGAAAGCGTAAGAAATCAGAAGTGTTTGGTTTTGGGACAGGAAAGAGTTGTGCAGGATTCAGTCATTCATTTGTTTAAAATATTTGTATTCTGCCTTTCCATGAGAAAAAAAAACGTGAATGGCTATGAATGTTTCAGAGGTAAAAGATTCAAGAGAAACAATGAAATTGATTGGATTGAGGTACAGATGACAAAAATAATATATATCTTGATCCATCACATACTGTAATTGTGGAATTAATTACTAGAAGGAGTTGTAATGAGCACTAACTTACAATGCAATCCTGTAGATGTTTACTCAGAAGTAAGACCCAGTGTGTTAAATAGGGTTTACTCCCAGGAAAATGTACATAGAATTGCAGTCTTAAATACTTGATACATTTGTGGAGGATTGGTCTGCCTGTGACTTTTATAAATGATAACTGAAACTGAGCCACCATATTCAAAAGCTTTTTCATGATTACAATAGCGTTCCTGAGCGGATTTTGTAGCCAGTTCTGAAATGTACCTTACAATGGTTGCTATTTTACCTGGCATCATGATGGCTAATTTATATGAAAACTGAATTTCAAAATCCTGTATGCTGTATACAACATATTGAAATGGTGAACACAAATTATTTTAGGGATGCAGTGTTGATAAAACTGTCAAATATGATGACACCTAAAAGTGAAAATGAGTTTTTGGTACTGCTTTGATACTTTTTTTTTGAAAATCGTTTTGGTGATGCCTCTAGTTTCATTGAAATGGGCTTTAGTTTTTTGGATTTTTCTATAGTCTGACCTGCTTCTTCAGGTAATGCAAAGGAGGCTTCCTTGTTTTCTGCCACCAATGTTGGAAGATGTGTGATGGGGTTTGGTAGTTACTTTTTATTCCTCCCTCTGTGCAGAACAGCGAGAAGATCGGGGGCTACAGCAGAAAAGCAATAGATTTTTGACGACTTAAGCAGCATGTTCTGATAGGACTATCCAGTGAGCATTTCTGTACTTCCTAAATTGGCCCAGGAGAGATGAATGGTGAAGTAGAGCTAGCTAGATTATGCTAGTAGCATTTGAATAGCTTCACAGTTTGCATGTTAAATCCATTCCTTTAGTCAATTCTCAGAGGTAGTAAGAAGAAGATGCTACAAAATCCTTTGAAGTTCTGTTTCAGTTATGATTGTTTTAGATTGGGTGTGGGCAGACTTTAGGCTTGCAGGATCTACTTTGTTTTCACTAGAACCCTGAGTTCCACCAACCAGAGTCCAATGCAAAATAGTGGCTCAGGAGCATGGACCCATATGCAAACTGGTGCCTCAGGGCAGTGCCAATTGCCCTGTGAGCCATATATTGTGATAATCTGCATATGCAAGCACAAATATGAATGACTACAGATCAGGGATTCTAACACAATACCCTAAAACTGGCCACAGAGCTGCATAAAAACCTGGTCAAAGGTAACCAATTAATACTGATATTTTACAGGTGGAGTACACTGAGCCTAAGACTTAATCAATTAGCACAAGGCTAATCATAGCACACATGCACACACACACACACACACACACACATATATATATAGCAATATTACTTTCAATTGTTAAACTATTATGCAGTTTTAATAATACGTGTTATGTTTTAATCAGTTTTATGTATTTTATCATGTTGTTGTTCCCCGCCTCGATCCAGACGGAGAGGCGGGTAAGAAATAAATTTTTATTATTATTATTATTATTATTATTATTATTATTATCAATCTATTACAAATCACCCAGAGATCTACCAGTAGATCCTGATTTAGGTAGCTATATGATTCCTGCAAGGCATGACAATACTTGTCATTTTCATCCTGTTGCCTTGAAGCAATGTCAACAAATGAATGATTCTTTCATAGGGAAGAATTCTAGCATTGCAAACGAGAATGTGCAGATTTGCTAAGAGTAATAGCAGTTAATTAAATGTTGTTACAGCAGGGGGAGGCAACATGGTGCCCATGGGCACGAATGTGTTTCTGGACACCTTTCTGGTGCCCACCAAGATACCCTAAACAGTCTAAAAAAAAAACAGGAACATTTTTAATCAGCAACTGGGATTGCTGTGAAATAGGTTTCTGTTGGTGCTGAAGATTGTGAATTTACAAGAATGTTTAACATGTTGGGGCTCAGACCACACCTCTGCCTTGTACTCTGTTTTTTGGGTAGTTTACTTGTCCTTTGCCATGCCTCCCATGGCAGTCATTTTGTGGTGGTGCCCAGGACAGTTTCTCAGGTTGCCATATGTGCCCATGGGTCCAAAAAGGTTGCCTAACCATACAGTATGGTTATATGATATACAGTATGGTTACACCCAAAATTCAGTTCAAACTTTTACAGCGTTAATTCTCATTTTCTCTCTTTCTCTCTCTGAGCATAGTTTATCACTGGAAAGTTGAATAACTGTTTGACTGTATCATTGCTTTTTGTGGCAAAATTAATTCTGCATTAAAAGTATATGCCTTGAAAATAGTACACAGAGCAAGAATTTAGCCAAACCAGATACTGGCTCACTGTATAGAATAGTCAACAATACAGTAATTAATACATCATGTACGAAATGACAAATTAATTAAAGTTAAAACCTTGGTCTATTTTGGTCAAAACAGGTTATTCTTACTTAGCTTAGTACTAGAGTTTGTTTTTAAAACATCTTTCTTGAATCAGAATAGATTTAGGCAAAAGCCTAAGTACATTCTGACTCTAATCCTATATGCCTGAATAGAAAAAACTGCTGACACCATAAATAACCAGGACATGTCATTGCAAAAATCTCTTTAACTGAATGTAATCATGGCAGATTGATGATAATTTGAAGTTTGCTTAAATTACAGAGAAAAAAATATTGAAGAGCTTTTTATGCACACTATTGTTTTGTTAAGTGAGGAAATTATTGACTTAAAGATGGTGATAAATAACTTTGTTGCTGGCTGCTCTAAAAGCCTTATCCAGTTCACAATACCTACTTGTAATTTGGCTGCACTCTGGGGACCTTGCCAAGGCAGAATCTTTTTAGCCTACCTCTTGCGCCCAGGGCTATATGCAGTAATGGAACTACAATTGCTTTTGCTTTGCCTGGTCTATTTATCTGCAGCTCAATCTGCTCCTATTTGCTCTCCTACTGTCCTGCTTATTGGGGAGAAATACTAAAATATGCAACCTCATTCTAAGACATATAGGAAGAGCTAGCAAAGACCCTTGCCACTATTCATAGCAACAGGATTTTCTCCTATGCTAGACTGCGTGGAATGTTTATGAATATTCTAGCTACTGAGAAGAAGGTTCAGATACAGAGTTAAAATAAGAGTTTGTCCATACCTGCATGCTCATTACTTAATGACCACAGGATCAAGTGATGACTTGCATGTGTGTAGCAGTCATCACAGATCAATCACTATAGAAATATCACTTAACCCTAACTCAAAAACAATAATTTTCAGTTGAGACAATTCCTAGCTTCATCAGCTTCAATTTCATCAGTGAAACATGGACAAAAACTTATGCATGTGAGGTTCAGTGCTCAGTGGAGATGCTGTGTGGAATACCAGAAGGGTGATTGAACTGGTGGAAAAGCCTCACATGGGGCTAGGCTGCTGGTCTCTAGTCAATAGTAAAAGAATTACATGCCTTATGCCATTCATCACTCAGATTGCATCATGACCCAGTTACCAGCAGTGACTTGAACACTGACACAGAAGAATAGGAGCCAGCCAGCAGCACAGACTGAAGAGGGGCTGGGTCAGAACCATGACACCAAGCCCAGCAATCAGGATGCCCCAGTGACTTCAACTTACTAGCCAGATGCCTGCAGGGGGCAGTATCCTCACCCCTAAGGACCTCCAGGTCCACTGAGGGAGAGCCAGCAGAATGCCAAGCTATAGGTCAAAGGGCTGTCTCTTTAAGACTCTTCATTCTTCAGGAAAAGGGTGGGGAGGTAGATGGTCAGTCAGGCCCAGGACTCAGCTAGCATCAAGCACTACAGTTAATACCAAGCACCAAGAATATGTTGTGTCCTTAGGACCTGCCCAGGGTACTGAAAGACCTCCCTTTCTAATCACTATTGTTTCCAGATTCTAGTTATTAACTATTATGGGGAGGCACAATCTCTGCCTCTTGCCATCCCTCCAGGTCCACGCCACTGCCAGATCTGCTTCCTCCAGGTTCCTCCATAGGCTCAGGCTGGCCTCTACTGGACAGATTGGACTTGTGCCCAGATTTCAGTTCCAGGGCTTCATGCACTGGACTGTGCTGGTTCTTTTATACATGCTAATTTACCTCTTCCAGCAATTTCAAAACATTATACAGAACAATACCTAGGCATTTATGAGCACATGTCTTATAAATTTTAGATGCTGTCATTTAATAGGAAATGGTTGTGTCCATGAGCAATAAATTTTGTGAGGATGAAGACTAATGCAATAGCATTTCCTTCCTACATTCCTGGCCTCATTATTTTTACCGTTTGATCTTAAAAAGTTCTCAGGCACTTTGGTTGTAAGGAGAGTATGAAAAGTCATATCAAATAGGTAAGGTGAAATGTTTTATTAGATCAGTTTTTTTGGTGAAAAATATTCACATAGTGTATTAGGTAAACCCATTTACCTATTATACTTAAGGCATAAGCCATAACAAACAAAAATGAAACACATAAAGCAAGATAGTAAAACAATATAAAATATAGACTAGCATGGGCATTAAACCAGTTTACAATCTGCTGGAAGATTATCAATGAGATGACATTGACCGTTCATAGCAGCTAAGACAAAATTTGCTATTATGAAAGCAGCCCTCTAGAACAGATGATGGCATCTGTTGTGTCCTCAGCTTTCCTTAAATATCAGAAAGGTAAAGATTCATTCATCATTAAGTTTTATTTAAACATCTCATGAGTAAAATCCAATGTAAGTCCTACTTAGAGTAGACTCATTGAAATTAATGGGATAAAGTATCAGTGCCCATCCCCGTTATACTGTCCATTTCCTACCTTCCTTTCCTCCACTAAACAGATTTATTTATTTATTTATTTATTTATTGCATTTTATACTGCCCAATAACCAAAGCTCTCTGGGTGGTTTACAAAAATTAAAACCATAAAAACTATTCAAAATATAAAACAAAGACAGTATAAAAATATAATTTAAAATACAGTATAAAACACAACCAGGATAAAAACTGAGCAGCCATGCAGAAATTGATAGAGGTTTAAAATACGAATTTAAACAGCAGGTTAAAAATCAAACTGAAGAACTGTTATAACACTGTGAAAATGAAAAGGTCTTCACCTGGCGATGCCAGGCGAACCTCTCTGGGGAGCTCATTCCACAGCCAGGGTGCTACGGCAGAGAAGGCCCTTCTCCTAGTAGCCACCTGTCTCACTTCGTTTGGCAGGGGCTCACGGAGAAGGACCCCTGAGGATGATCTTAGGGTCTGGGCAGGTACATATGGGAGGAAGCGTTCCTTCAGATAACCTGGCCCCAAGCCATTTAGGGCTTTGAATGTTAATACCAGGACTTTGAATCGGGCCCAGATGTGGACCGGCAACAAGTGAAGCTGGAAAAGGACTGGCATAATGTGGTCTCGTTGGCCAGTCCCTGTTAACAGTCTGGCTGCCCTGTTTTGTACCAGTTGAAGTTTCCGGACCGTTTTCAAAGGCAGCCCCACATATAACACATTGCAGTAATGCAGACGAGAGGTTATCAGAGCATGGATAACTGTAGCTAGGCTATCTCTGTCCAGATAAGGGTGCAGTTGGTATATCAGACTAAGCTGATAATAGGTGCTCCTTGTCACTGAGTTCACCTGTGCCTCAAGTGACAGTTCTAGATCCAGGACCACCCCCCAGAATACGGACCCAATCCTTTAGGGGGAGTGTAACCCCCTCTAGAACAGGATGAACATGAACATCACCTAGCCGGACAGACAAACCACCCACAAACAGTACCTCAGTCTTGTCTGGATTGAGTCTCAGTTTATTTGCCCTCATCCAGTCCATTACCATGCCCAGGCACTGATTCAAAACAGCCACTGCCTCACCTGGGTTTGATGAAAAGGAAAGGTAGAGCTGGGTGTCATCCGCATATTGATGACACCTAAGCCCACATCTCTGGATAACCTCTCCCAGCGGTTTCATGTAAATGTTGAACAGCATAGGAGATAAAATAGAACCCTGTGGAATCCCATGGCCAAGGTGCCATGCCACAGAGCAATAATCCCCCAGCAGCACCTTCTGGAATCAGCCATCCAAGTAGGAGCGGAACCACTGCAACACAGTGCCTCCAACTCCCAGCCCAGACAACCTATCCAGAAGGATACCATGGTCAATGGTATCGAAAGCCACTGAGAGGTTCAAGAGAATCAACAGGGTCACTCTCCCCCTGTCCCTCTCCAGGCAAAGGTCATCCTACAGGGCGAGCAAGGCAATTTCCATTCCAAAACCAGGCCTGAAGCCCTATTGAAATGGATCTAGATAATCAGTTTCATTCAAGAGTACCTGGAGTTGTCCTGCAACCACCCGCTCAAACACCTTGCCCAGAAAGGGGATGTTAGCCACTGGCCTATAATTGTTAACGTCCTCCAGGTCCAAGTTAGGCTTTTTTAGGAGTGGTCTAATTACCGCCTCTTTTAAAGAGGCCGGCACTACTCCCTGTCTCAGGGAGACATTTACAACCTCCTGGACCTAGCAGGTGATCCCCTCCTTAAGTAATGTAAAAAGCCATGAAGGGCTTATTAATGTAATAAGCCATGAAGGGACCATACAGGTGGCCGACCAGACATGGCCAAGCACCTTGTCCACATCCTCGGGCCTCAGTAACTGGAACTCATCCAATAAGACTGGACTAGACGGTGCTCTCAATGCCTCTACTAGTGGAACTGCATTAATTCATGACGAATCTGAGCAACTTTATCTTCAAAGTGCCGTACAAACTCGTCATAGTGTGCTACCGAGGGTTCCACCATCTCTCGCCCTGGCCCAGAATGTAGCAGGCCATGAACCACCTGGAAAAGCTACCCTGGATGACACTGAGAAGATGCAATGCTGGTGGAAAAGAACTGTCTCTTTGCCATCCTCACCTCCACAAAGTAGGCTCGATAGTGAGCTCTAACCATTGTTTGATCAGACTCAGCACAAGTTTTCCTCCACGTACGTTCTAGCCGTCTCCCCTCTTGCTTCATTGTCCTCAGCTCAGGTGTATACCAAGGAGCTGGCCAGGCTCTGCTCAGAAAGGGAGGGCGCTTGGGCACGATCATGTTAACCGCCCAAGTCATCTCTGCATTCCACAGAGCAACCTGGGCTTCTTCAGGAGCATCAACCATA
Organism: Anniella stebbinsi; assembly: GCA_029215795.1. Taxonomy (NCBI): domain Eukaryota; kingdom Metazoa; phylum Chordata; class Lepidosauria; order Squamata; family Anniellidae; genus Anniella; species Anniella stebbinsi. The sequence continues at coordinate 58,668,587 of JARDYH010000003.1, forward strand.
CCAGCAGGAAAATCCCCCAGAGCCCCCTGGAATCCATTGGAGTCCATTTTAATAAGCCCCCACCCTTGCAGAGGGGAAAGGCTGCTGAGAGCCTAAACCTCAATAGAAAGTGATCTGACCATGACAAGGGGGTAGATGTTAATTCCCCTACTTTCAGATCAGCATCTTCCTGACCAGTCAAGAAAACCAAATCAAGTGTATGTCCTTTTGCACGTGTTGAGCCACTGACATGTTGAGACAGCCCCATGGTTGTCATGGTGGCCATAAAGTCCTGAGTCACCCCGGATGCCAGAACCATCATCCTGGGGGTCCTCAACACCAGATCCAAGACAACCTCCGTCAGCTCAAGCAGGGAGACTGTTGAGCAGCGGGGTGGGCGGTTCACCAGCAGAATCCCTAATCTGTCTTGAGTACCCAACAAAAAGTAGAGACACTCAAGACCAGCACTCGAATGAACAGGAATCCTAGAGAGGGAGATCGTATTTCCATAGACCACGGCAAACCCCCCTCCCTGGCCTTCAAGTTGATGCTGGTGCTGCACTGAGTACCCAGGAGGGCAAAGCTAGGTGTGAGTGACACCTCCCAGTTCACCCACCCAGGTCTCAATGATACATACCAGGTCAGCCCCCTCATCCACAGTCAGATCATGAATGAAATAGATTTAATTTTGGATTGACCTGGCATTTAGCAGAAACACCACCAAACTTGAGGGCAAGCTGGTAAGGCCGCCAGGAACCATCTGTTGGGGGAAGAACTGGAAGAGGAGGGTATAGCTGTGAAAAGTGTAGCCCCTCTTCTCCTCATCTGACCTGTTGTTCCCCCATTGCCATACCTCCCCCTACCTGTGACCACAGTTATGTGGGCATCCCCTTGCCCTCCCCCCTGAGCTTCCCAGGCACATACTTAAAAAGTAGAATTAAAATGCTGCAATTTGCTGCCAGTTGATGTGTAGAGCTGGTTGGAGATGACAACACAAGCAACAGGGCAGGTCTGTTGTGGCTCCATTGTATGACGCAAAGTGCGACTCGACGCCGAGGCGTGCACTGAGGTGCTGCCTCTGGCAACCATGTCTTAAATACCTAGTCAGCAGATGGTAAGCTGATGTTGAAAACAGGTGTGGGGGGAACCATAAGAGCAGACCTCTGCAGCCACTGTTCTTGCCTGTTTAACCCTTTCTATTTTAAATGAAATACACATCTTGTCCAACATGACAAATCCCTCTTGATCACAGTGGTACAGGCTCTATTAACCTCAAGACTGGATTACAGCAATGTACTGTATGTAGGGCTGCCCTTAAGGCTGCTGCAGAAGCTGGAGCTTGTGCAGAATCCAGCAGCTCAGCTGTTGCCAGGAGCTGCCCTATTTCAGCATGCAACTCCTTTGCTGAGCAAATTGCATGGGCTGCTTATTCTCTACTTGGCCAGGTTTAAAGTTTTGGAACTAAACAGCTTGGGACCAGGTTACCTGAGAGAGCACCTTCTCCCTTATCAACCTGCTTGGTCATTGAGGTCATCAGAGGGCATGCTCTTGGTGGTTCCGCATGGACCTATGGCCAAATTAGAGTCTACCCAAAGAAGAGACTTCAGGGTGGAGGCTGCCTTTCTATACAATTCTTGCCTCTGGAGGTCAGGCAGGCACCAACACTGTGTTGTTTCTGGCACCTCTTGAAACCATCTTTATTTCAGGAAGCCTTCCTTGACTGCACAGCCATGGGGTTTATCAGTATTCTGTTTTTTTAAAAAATAATTTTTATAATGTTTTATTCTTTTATCTCCTTATATTTTGTTCTTTTATTATTTAGCACTCCAGGATCTGTCTAAATAAAATAAATAAAACATTTGCTGTTTAGAACTATATAGTTTTGCACAGCCTTTCCCAACCTGGTGCTCTCTAGATGTTTTGGGCTAAATCTTCCTGACCATTAGACTAGTCCCAGCATTATTTCCTAGCATTCTTGACCATTGACCAGGCTGGCTGGGGTTGGTAGGAGATGGAAGTCCAAAACATTTGGGAAAGGCTAGTTTTGCAAGTCCCTCCCACACTGGATAGCAAATGTTTGTATAATATGTGCTACTGCAACAAGTGTGACGTTTCCAAGGTACATGTTTGCTGCCTTAGACTTAACTAGATTATAGGTCAACTGACAGTTAGACATGTTGAAAGGCCAAAGTACTTGTTGCAGTATGGTCTTAAAATCTGTGAACAAATGTATAGTGTAAAAAAAAAACACCACCCCTCCCCATTTGGTATATTGGTGATCAAAATATTGAGCAGGTTAGGTTGTGCTCGTTTGTGGGTTGTTGTTATTTTTCCTCCGAATCTAGAAAACGGAACATATACCGTGAGGCTGTTCATCTAAAAAGGCTGAACAATCACTTAATGGAATCCTAAAGTTTTGGAACTACAAAGTGGGAAAACAAATGTTTCCAACCCTCAAACAAATATAGGGCAAATTTCACTCCCAGTGATATGTAGACCATAATGCCTCACCTAACTAAAGCTATCTCAAAATAAAATGCTTAGATTCATGTTGTATGTCCACAAAAGAACACCAATGGTGCTTCACACAAAAACAGGGATGTTGCCTGTAATATTGATGGTATATTACTGTATTTTAATCTACTAGATCAAACTTTATGACAGATGCTGAGAGATTGCTTGAACTTTGTCTACAGGAGTAGAGTTCCACTAGCTTTATACATAGGACTACTTGACTCCAGAACACCTCTGGGCTTATGCAGTCCTTCAGGCTTTCATAGGCCTATTTCCTTGGCATGAAATCTGTAGTGACCCAAACAGTATTTAAAAACAGATTGATAGAGGTGTTGGAGCAGACTGTTCTGTCTATGCTCCCAGAGGTTAGCTCAGCCTCCTGGTATCATTTGATTAAATTCAACCACAACTAGGGCAGAAATTTAATGGATCTTACTAACAGATCTTACCCAACAGAATAGCTAAGATCCTCTTACAGCGTCACCAGATGCCTGTGGCTCTATTTGACTTTCATTTTAGAAATATATTGTGTATAATCTGTGGCACTGTATTTGTCGGGATGGTGTAGCTGAAGAGATACTTATTGCTGACCAGCCATGTTTACAAGGAGGTAAGCCATACATTTTCACACCTATTTTGCACATTTCCTATAGGTGAAATCAACAACAAATTGAATTTGTTTGATAATGCTAACAGGAATATTACAGAAAAGATTTCAAATAAGCACACACAGCAGGTGCAGCTTGTTTATATTTGGTCTATCATTTACTTTTATTAATTTATTTATTACATTCCTATATTGCCTAATAGCTGAGGCCCTCTGGGCAATTCACAACCATAAAATACCACATGATAAAAAATAATATAAAAGTTTAAAAAGTTTAAAAGTAACATGTAAAATCAAAGTAAAACCCAACAGCAGTTACAGCCCAGGGAAAGCTTCAATTTTGTAACCACTTATGTTTAAACAAATGTTAAAGGAACAATTGAAATTAATTAATACTATCTTACATAATAGATACATATTTGATAATCACTCATGATGTTCTATGCATACATTTCATATTTTTCCTGAAGTAAAAGTTAACATTTACAGTAATCTTATGTAGAATTTGAGAATCCTCTCCCTGAAACTTATAAGTTATTATTATTATTATTATTATACTAAAGTACCAGCAGAGAGCCCTAGAAATAAACAATGAAGAAGCCAAAATTGATCTCTTTTTGCATTTCAGATGTATATAGATGTTCATTTTTATTGTAGTAATAATAATATAACACTGTATTATTATATTTATAGTATAGTATATTGTCAATGAAGCTCCAGCAAATAAAAACCAAGAATTAATACAAAGGAATGAATGATTTCGCTCAACAAATTATTTGTGCTGGTTTCAACACTGATGGCAATTTGGCTAGAATAGTATGGGGGAAATTGGATTGCTACAAAAAATTAACAGTTCTTCAGGTTTGCTAATAAACAAGATCATAACTCCATTTATTGTGTTTATTACGTGCATTCATCCACATCTTTAAGTTTTTGACTGGCAAAGACCATAAATCATTCTCATTTCATTTCATTTATTATATATAATACACATGCGAATTCTGTATTGCTGTTTTTTAATTAGTAATGAAATATAGCCCAGTTCGAAAACATTTTTTAAAAGGAACAGAAATTATACTTTGTCTTTGCATGCAACCCATCTATTTTTTTTTAAGATGGAAGACCTTTTTCTATTATCTGTTAGTCATGATCGGCCATTTGAGAACTTGATCTAAACATAAGGAAATATAGTAATGCAATAATATCGATAATGGGTAAATGTAAGCACATATGGCTGAGAGTTCCTTGTTCTCTCCTATTCTCTGTAGCACTCTGTAATCAGATGCTGTGACATTCACTATAAACTTTATTAACTACATATTGATGATATGTAGTCATAGAAACCACCATCCATTAGGAGGTGAGCCTAATTATTTGAAAGCAATAGTATATGTTATTTGAGAGGCCCGTGGTTCAATGGCTCATAGGAGACAGCCAAATGAATGGTAGTGCTTCAGTTCCCCCAAATGATCTGACATCATTAGAAATGATGTCTCAGTGCAGGATGACTTCAACCATCTGAGAATCCAGCCATATGGTAATGCTAAATTTAGTGAACTTCCACTGTCCACATTTTCAAAGGGTTGTGGAGACTTGGGGGAAATTGCCAGAGGAAATTCCAATAGAAATTCAATAAGGATGATCTATTCAGATCTGCAGATTTTGAATTGTTCTAAGAAAGTATTAGATTTTGGTCTGTGGTGTCATAGTTGGAGAGGTTTAAATAAACTTCAAATCAGCTATTACAGAATTGTACTAAATTATTATGCTTGGGTTCTGTTTTTGCATTATTGTTAATAATGCGTCTTCGTGAGCTTCTCATTAAGGTTTTAATTTTTACATTGCTGTTATAATGATAATTAACTTGCTTCTCTGAGATTTTTAAGGACATCATGTATGTGCTGCTTTAAAGCTGGCAATAGACTAAATTTAACTTTGAAATTCCGGAGGCATTCCTTTGAAAAGATTGCCCATGTAAGACCTAATAATAAGAATAGAAGATACTTGTTGTAGCAGATGTTATGTTTGCATACTTCAGTACATGCTATTTATTCACCACATTTGTAGACGTTGGGACCTTTTAATTAATTAAAGAAGACCCAGTAGTGCCTCCTCCTTTGTTAAGCACGATCAGTGAAAAACACATTCCACCATGTTAAAGGGGTAATTGGGGGGGTGTTATTCTAACATTCATAAAATCAAAAATGTTTCACCAATCTTCCTAAAATTTACATGTGCCAGAAAGAAAAGTTGGTTTTACATAACCTGAAAATTTCAAGAAGATTGGTGAAAGATTGAGGGAAGGAGGGCAGTTTAAGGTAGAAAAGGGGGGAAAGTATGTCTCCTTGAAAATGAACGGATAATTCCCATTGGCGACTATATGTGCTCATGATTTTCAGAGGGACTAAACACTTATCAATAAATCCAGTGGTGGGTCTTCTTCCTCCTTCACTGTAGTTGGTGGAATGCTTTTCCTTTTTAAAAAAATCCCTTTCATTGATTTTTAATTAATATTTTTCACCCTATAATAACAGATACATGACGGCCATGTTTCACTCACTCTCTCTCTCTCTCCCTCCCCCTCCCTCCTGCATCAGCTAGAGAGAAAATGGCCACCACCTATAGCAAAGACGTAATCAGTGTCTACCCAGGAGTAAGTTCCATTGGATGCAATGGGTTTTACTCCAAGATAAGTGTGTAGAGGGTTGCAGCCTTTTTAAAAACTGCTATTGGCGGCCTGGGGGGGTGGGGTGCTGAAGCAAAAGCATTTCCTGATCAGCACAACTGTCCATCTTACAATTAACAACGGGACGTACTAAAACAAAGGACAGTACTTGCCCATAGAGAAACCATACCTGCCCATAGAGAAACCATACTTGCCCATAGGGATCCATTGCATAGCACTTGCCCATAGGGATTCATTGCATAGCACTTGCCCATAGGGATTCATTGCATAGCACTTGCCCATTGAAAAACCATACTTGCCCATAGGGATTCATGGCATTGCACTTTCCCATAGGGATTCATTGCATTATACTTGCCCATTGAGAAAGCATACTTGCCCATAGGGATTCATTGCATAGCACTTTCCCATAGAGAAACCATACTTGCCCATAGGGATTCATTGGACAGTACTTGCCCATAGGGATTCATTGTATAGCACTTGCCCATATGGATTCATTGCATTGCACTTGCCCATAGAGAAACCATACTTGCCCATAGGGATTCATTGGACAGTACTTGCCCATAGGGATTCATTGCATAGCACTTGCCCATAGGGATTCATTGCATTGCACTTTCCCATAGAGAAACCATACTTGCCCATAGGGATTCATTGCATAGCACTTGCCCATAGGGATTCATTGCATTGCACTTGCCCATTGAGAAAGCATACTTGCCCATAGGGATTCATTGCATTGCACTTTCCCATTGAGAAACCATACTTGCCCATAGGGATTCATTGCATTGCACTTTCCCATAGGGATTCATTGCATTATACTTGCCCATTGAGAAAGCATACTTGCCCATAGGGATTCATTGCATAGCACTTTCCCATAGAGAAACCATACTTGCCCATAGGGATTCATTGGACAGTACTTGCCCATAGGGATTCATTGTATAGCACTTGCCCATATGGATTCATTGCATTGCACTTTCCCATAGAGAAACCATACTTGCCCATAGGGATTCATTGCATAGCACTTGCCCATAGGGATTCATTGCATTGCACTTGCCCATTGAGAAAGCATACTTGCCCATAGGGATTCATTGCATTGCACTTTCCCATTGAGAAACCATACTTGCCCATAGGGATTCATTGCATTGCACTTTCCCATAGGGATTCATTGCATTATACTTGCCCATTGAGAAAGCATACTTGCCCATAGGGATTCATTGCATAGCACTTTCCCATAGAGAAACCATACTTGCCCATAGGGATTCATTGGACAGTACTTGCCCATAGGGATTCATTGTATAGCACTTGCCCATATGGATTCATTGCATTGCACTTGCCCATAGAGAAACCATACTTGCCCATAGGGATTCATTGGACAGTACTTGCCCATAGGGATTCATTGCATAGCACTTGCCCATAGGGATTCATTGCATTGCACTTGCCCATAGAGAAACCATACTTGCCCATAGGGATTCATTGGACAGTACTTGCCCATAGGGATTCATTGCATAGCACTTGCCCATAGGGATTCATTGCATTGCACTTTCCCATAGAGAAACCATACTTGCCCATAGGGATTCATTGCATAGCACTTGCCCATAGGGATTCATTGCATTGCACTTGCCCATAGGGATTCATTGGACAGTACTTGCCCATAGAGAAACCATACTTGCCCATAGGGATTCATTGCATAGCACTTGCCCATAGGGATTCATTGGACAGTACTTGCCCATAGGGATTCATTGGACAGTACTTGCCCATAGGGATTCATTGCATAGCACTTTCCCATAGAGAAACCATACTTGCCCATAGGGATTCATTGGACAGTACTTGCCCATAGGGATTCATTGCATTGCACTTGCCCATTGAAAAACCATACTTGCCCATAGGGATTCATTGGACAGTACTTGCCCATAGGGATTCATTGTATAGAACTTGCCCATAGGGATTCATTGTACAGTACTTGCCCATAGGGATTCATTGCATTGCACTTGCCCATTGAAAAACCATACTTGCCCATAGGGATTCATTGGACAGTACTTGCCCATAGGGATTCATTGCATTGCACTTTCCCATTGAGAAAGCATACTTGCCCATAGGGATTCATTGGACAGTAGTTGCCCATAGGGATTCATTGCATAGCACTTTCCCATAGGGATTCATTGCATAGCACTTGCCCATAGGGATTCATTGCATTACACTTGCCCATTGAGAAAGCATACTTGCCCATAGGGATTCATTGCATAGCACTTTCCCATAGAGAAACCATACTTGCCCATAGGGATTCATTGTACAGTACTTGCCCATAGGAATTCATTGCATAGCACTTTCCCATTGAAAAACCATACTTGCCCATAGGGATTCATTGCATAGCACTTTCCCATAGAGAAACCATACTTGCCCATAGGGATTCATTGGACAGTACTTGCCCATAGGGATTCATTGTACAGTACTTGCCCATAGGGATTCATTGCATTGCACTTGCCCATTGAAAAACCATACTTGCCCATAGGGATTTATTGGACAGTACTTGCCCATAGGGATTCATTGCATAGCACTTGCCCATTGAAAAACCATACTTGCCCATAGGGATTCATGGCATTGCACTTTCCCATAGGGATTCATTGCATTATACTTGCCCATTGAGAAAGCATACTTGCCCATAGGGATTCATTGCATAGCACTTTCCCATAGAGAAACCATACTTGCCCATAGGGATTCATTGGACAGTACTTGCCCATAGGGATTCATTGTATAGCACTTGCCCATATGGATTCATTGCATTGCACTTGCCCATAGAGAAACCATACTTGCCCATAGGGATTCATTGCATAGCACTTGCCCATAGGGATTCATTGCATAGCACTTTCCCATAGAGAAACCATACTTGCCCATAGGGATTCATTGGACAGTACTTGCCCATAGGGATTCATTGTATAGCACTTGCCCATATGGATTCATTGCATTGCACTTTCCCATAGAGAAACCATACTTGCCCATAGGGATTCATTGCATAGCACTTGCCCATAGGGATTCATTGCATTGCACTTGCCCATTGAGAAAGCATACTTGCCCATAGGGATTCATTGCATTGCACTTTCCCATTGAGAAACCATACTTGCCCATAGGGATTCATTGCATTGCACTTTCCCATAGGGATTCATTGCATTATACTTGCCCATTGAGAAAGCATACTTGCCCATAGGGATTCATTGCATAGCACTTTCCCATAGAGAAACCATACTTGCCCATAGGGATTCATTGGACAGTACTTGCCCATAGGAATTCATTGCATAGCACTTTCCCATAGAGAAACCATACTTGCCCATAGGGATTCATTGCATAGCACTTGCCCATAGGGATTCATTGGACAGTACTTGCCCATAGGGATTCATTGGACAGTACTTGCCCATAGGGATTCATTGCATAGCACTTTCCCATAGAGAAACCATACTTGCCCATAGGGATTCATTGGACAGTACTTGCCCATAGGGATTCATTGTACAGTACTTGCCCATAGGAATTCATTGCATAGCACTTTCCCATTGAAAAACCATACTTGCCCATAGGGATTCATTGCATAGCACTTTCCCATAGAGAAACCATACTTGCCCATAGGGATTCATTGGACAGTACTTGCCCATAGGGATTCATTGTACAGTACTTGCCCATAGGAATTCATTGCATAGCACTTTCCCATTGAAAAACCATACTTGCCCATAGGGATTCATTGCATAGCACTTTCCCATAGAGAAACCATACTTGCCCATAGGGATTCATTGGACAGTACTTGCCCATAGGGATTCATTGTACAGTACTTGCCCATAGGGATTCATTGCATTGCACTTGCCCATTGAAAAACCATACTTGCCCATAGGGATTCATTGGACAGTACTTGCCCATAGGGATTCATTGGACAGTACTTGCCCATAGGGATTCATTGTACAGTACTTGCCCATAGGGATTCATTGCATTGCACTTGCCCATTGAAAAACCATACTTGCCCATAGGGATTCATTGGACAGTACTTGCCCATAGAGAAACCATACCTGCCCATAGAGAAACCATACTTGCCCATAGGGATCCATTGCATAGCACTTGCCCATAGGGATTCATTGCATAGCACTTGCCCATAGGGATTCATTGCATTGCACTTTCCCATAGAGAAACCATACTTGCCCATAGGGATTCATTGCATAGCACTTGCCCATAGGGATTCATTGGACAGTACTTGCCCATAGAGAAACCATACTTGCCCATAGGGATTCATTGCATAGCACTTGCCCATAGGGATTCATTGGACAGTACTTGCCCATAGGGATTCATTGGACAGTACTTGCCCATAGGGATTCATTGCATAGCACTTTCCCATAGAGAAACCATACTTGCCCATAGGGATTCATTGGACAGTACTTGCCCATAGGGATTCATTGCATTGCACTTGCCCATTGAAAAACCATACTTGCCCATAGGGATTCATTGGACAGTACTTGCCCATAGGGATTCATTGTATAGAACTTGCCCATAGGGATTCATTGTACAGTACTTGCCCATAGGGATTCATTGCATTGCACTTGCCCATTGAAAAACCATACTTGCCCATAGGGATTCATTGGACAGTACTTGCCCATAGGGATTCATTGCATTGCACTTTCCCATAGGGATTCATTGGACAGTACTTGCCCATAGGGATTCATTGCATTGCACTTGCCCATTGAGAAAGCATACTTGCCCATAGGGATTCATTGGACAGTACTTGCCCATAGAGAAACCATACCTGCCCATAGAGAAACCATACTTGCCCATAGGGATCCATTGCATAGCACTTGCCCATAGGGATTCATTGCATAGCACTTGCCCATAGGGATTCATTGCATTGCACTTTCCCATAGAGAAACCATACTTGCCCATAGGGATTCATTGCATAGCACTTGCCCATAGGGATTCATTGGACAGTACTTGCCCATAGAGAAACCATACTTGCCCATAGGGATTCATTGCATAGCACTTGCCCATAGGGATTCATTGGACAGTACTTGCCCATAGGGATTCATTGGACAGTACTTGCCCATAGGGATTCATTGCATAGCACTTTCCCATAGAGAAACCATACTTGCCCATAGGGATTCATTGGACAGTACTTGCCCATAGGGATTCATTGTACAGTACTTGCCCATAGGAATTCATTGCATAGCACTTTCCCATTGAAAAACCATACTTGCCCATAGGGATTCATTGCATAGCACTTTCCCATAGAGAAACCATACTTGCCCATAGGGATTCATTGGACAGTACTTGCCCATAGGGATTCATTGTACAGTACTTGCCCATAGGGATTCATTGCATTGCACTTGCCCATTGAAAAACCATACTTGCCCATAGGGATTCATTGGACAGTACTTGCCCATAGGGATTCATTGCATTGCACTTTCCCATTGAGAAAGCATACTTGCCCATAGGGATTCATTGGACAGTAGTTGCCCATAGGGATTCATTGCATAGCACTTTCCCATAGGGATTCATTGCATAGCACTTGCCCATAGGGATTCATTGCATTACACTTGCCCATTGAGAAAGCATACTTGCCCATAGGGATTCATTGCATAGCACTTTCCCATAGAGAAACCATACTTGCCCATAGGGATTCATTGTACAGTACTTGCCCATAGGAATTCATTGCATAGCACTTTCCCATTGAAAAACCATACTTGCCCATAGGGATTCATTGCATAGCACTTTCCCATAGAGAAACCATACTTGCCCATAGGGATTCATTGGACAGTACTTGCCCATAGGGATTCATTGTACAGTACTTGCCCATAGGGATTCATTGCATTGCACTTGCCCATTGAAAAACCATACTTGCCCATAGGGATTCATTGGACAGTACTTGCCCATAGGGATTCATTGGACAGTACTTGCCCATAGGGATTCATTGGACAGTACTTGCCCATAGGGATTCATTGCATTGCACTTTCCCATTGAGAAAGCATACTTGCCCATAGGGATTCATTGGACAGTAGTTGCCCATAGGGATTCATTGCATAGCACTTTCCCATAGGGATTCATTGCATAGCACTTGCCCATAGGGATTCATTGCATTACACTTGCCCATTGAGAAAGCATACTTGCCCATAGGGATTCATTGCATAGCACTTTCCCATAGAGAAACCATACTTGCCCATAGGGATTCATTGTACAGTACTTGCCCATAGGAATTCATTGCATAGCACTTTCCCATTGAAAAACCATACTTGCCCATAGGGATTCATTGCATAGCACTTTCCCATAGAGAAACCATACTTGCCCATAGGGATTCATTGGACAGTACTTGCCCATAGGGATTCATTGTACAGTACTTGCCCATAGGGATTCATTGCATAGCACTTGCCCATAGGGATTCATTGCATTGCACTTTCCCATTGAGAAAGCATACTTGCCCATAGGGATTCATTGGACAGTAGTTGCCCATAGGGATTCATTGCATAGCACTTTCCCATAGGGATTCATTGCATAGCACTTGCCCATAGGGATTCATTGCATTACACTTGCCCATTGAGAAAGCATACTTGCCCATAGGGATTCATTGCATAGCACTTTCCCATAGAGAAACCATACTTGCCCATAGGGATTCATTGTACAGTACTTGCCCATAGGAATTCATTGCATAGCACTTTCCCATTGAAAAACCATACTTGCCCATAGGGATTCATTGCATAGCACTTTCCCATAGAGAAACCATACTTGCCCATAGGGATTCATTGGACAGTACTTGCCCATAGGGATTCATTGTACAGTACTTGCCCATAGGGATTCATTGCATTGCACTTGCCCATTGAAAAACCATACTTGCCCATAGGGATTCATTGGACAGTACTTGCCCATAGGGATTCATTGCATTGCACTTGCCCATTGAAAAACCATACTTGCCCATAGGGATTTATTGGACAGTACTTGCCCATAGGGATTCATTGCATAGCACTTGCCCATTGAGAAAGCATACTTGCCCATAGGGATTCATTGCATTGCACTTTCCCATTGAGAAACCATACTTGCCCATAGGGATTCATTGCATAGCACTTTCCCATAGAGAAACCATACTTGCCCATAGGGATTCATTGGACAGTACTTGCCCGTAGAGAAACCATACTTGCCCATAGGGATTCATTGCATAGCACTTTCCCATAGGGATTCATTGCATTACACTTGCCCATTGAGAAAGCATACTTGCCCATAGGGATTCATTGCATAGCACTTTCCCATAGAGAAACGGGGAATGGTGTAAAAGCAGGAATGGAACGGAACAGGCTGGAACGACCCCTTAATATTAAAAAAGCCACATCAAAAACAGTGGCATGTGTTAGAAACACTTGAGAACAATATGTTAGGACTGACACCATTGCAATATTATATTATTATTAACCTTATAACTCCCAGAACAACATCTGGAACAGAATGGATGGCCCGGAATGGCCACTTCTGAATGACTGAAACCAACCAAAATCAACTGTTACACATTACTAGGTGGGACAGATACAATACACCACAAAACAGCCACAAAAACCATGTTCCGGTGCCCGTATAAGGGAATGATAGAAGTAGAGGGATGTTGCAAAGCATCTCTGGGTACAAGTAAAATAGCACATGGCAATGCAACGCCACATTTGGCACTACTCAGGACTACTCGAGAGTAAAATAGAGTTGGCCAAATGATGTCACTAGGGCTATAAATCAATGGGATGAGGGCTGATGCCGTGTAACTTTTGGAGTATAAGAGCATTGTTTGAACCTTGGTGTGGTGTGACTCTGGAAAGCAGCGTTAGCGTCCGGAGGTCACCTATTCTGCGCAGAATAATAAATTAGTTTCCAAAGCTTCAGGAGGTCTTTTGTCAAGTGTTTCATATCTGGACTTTGGCACACTTGGGAACAGCATAATTTATGCAACACTAGGCTGACAGCCGTTACCCAGGGGACCTTTTCTTCTGCTGCTCCCAGACTGAGGAATGACCTGCTGCAGGAGACTTGTCAACTTAACAGTCTTTTAGAACTTATGAAAGCTATAAAGACTGGTCTCTTCTGGCAGGCATATCCAGTGGAATTTTAGAATGATTTTAGGATGTTTTTTTATGAAGTTTTATTGCTATTTTAATAATGTGTGCCATGTTTTCAATCAGTTTTATGTATTTTATCATATTTTATATTTACTGTTGTTTCCTGCCTCAATCTAGATGGAGAGGCAGGTAAGAAATAAAATTATTATTATTATTATTATTATTTTCTGTCCAACTGAGTAACATGTGACTGTTGAATTCATTTGACTTACCTCACTTGGAAGATGCCGTTCTGGCCTGTTTTGCGCAATATGGACTATGGACCAGAACGGGCACCGGAACATGGTTTTTGTGGCTGTTTTGTGGTGTATTGTATCTGTCCCACCTAGTAATATGTAACAGTTGATTTTGGTTGGTTTCAGTCATTCGGAAGTGGCTGTTCCGGGCCATCCATTCTGTTCTGGATGTTGTTTTGGGAGTTATGGGGTTAATAGCAATATAATATTGCAATGGTTTTAGTCCTAAAATATTGTTCTCAAGTGTTTCTAACACATGCCACTTTTTCTGGCATGGTTTTTTTTAATATAAAGAGGTCGTTCCAGCCCGTTCCATTCTGGCTTTTACACCATCCCACAAAAGAGTATATGCTAACAACTGTCTTAAAGATAGGTGCTTATAGATAGGTGGAAAGACAGACTCAGACCTTTGACTTCATAGTGCTACTCCCCCTATTGGCTGGAGTCAATCTTCATCTTAACAGTTTCTGGAAGCCAGCATGAGACTTAATAGAAACTTTGGAGGCTTGCTTTCAGTTTCTATTTCATAGCAGAGCAGCTGATCTTACTCTTCTCAACCTCCTTCAACCCCTAACATCAGTGTTTGGCCTTTTTTATCACCGTGAGAGCAAGCCAACAACAAGTACAGAGATGAGAGATTGCCATGATACAGGTATGGATTCATGCAACAGCCCATATATGACTGGTCGGACAAGTGATCTTCCAATGGAAGAAGTGCTAGCAATTCTCAGGAGAGAAAACATACATGAAAGCAAAATTATTTCATTACCACCTGTGCTGCCAAAGGGAGGGGAGGTGTTTGTGTACTGTTCCTCTTCCCCTGTTCCTGAGCATGAGCATGATTATCGTTTTGACCAGTACAGATGGGTAGCAAGGGGGTCAAATTTCCATCACAAAAGGTTGCACCCCCCATCTGTACTGAAAAGGTACTACTATCTAAAGGACCCAGATGGATCCTGGAAAGACTCACTACATGGTTTCAAGAGATATGTATTCTGTCTAAGGGAGTGCACAGATCCTAGGAAGTTGTACATTATCCACTATTTGGGTGATGAAACATTACACCAACCTTCCAGTCATGGTAACAGGAAACATTCAAAGAAGCCTTATACTGGCACTATGAAGCAGGCTTTAGACAAAATGGAGATTGCATTGGAGTCACACAAAAACCCATTGAAAGCCTATAAACATTTACAAACAATTGCATCAAAGAACAGTTCTCATAGACATATGGCCATTGATCGTCCACGGAATCTCAAACAGGTGCAAAATGCATCATACAAACTGAACCAGAAAAAACGAATTGGCAATGATGAAATATTCAACCTTGTGGAACTCTCACACCATCTTGAAAATTTTATAATGGAGTTTTGCTTTCTGCCCAGTCTCACTGTTTCATTTGCACATCCCAATATCATTGCTGAGGCACATGCTCTCCTCTCTCTCTCGAGTAAAGATGCATCCTTGCCACAACTTATGTCCTATGACACCACTTTCAAACTTGGGGATTTCTATTTATCTCCAATAGTAATGAGAAACATTATTTTGGAAGGAGATCCAATACTCCCCGTTGCATTTCTCCTACATATAAAGAAATATATGGCATACCATGAAGTTTTTTTATGTAAAATAATTTCAAAACTGGGAAGAAACAACATGGAAAATATACCATTTGTAACAGACCGAGAAAGGGGTATTGTTCAACCTTTGCAAGAGAAATTCCCCGAAATTCCAAAGGTATATTGCAGAAATCATATTCTTAGAGATGTGAGGATGTGGGTAAAGAATCATGGTGGGAGAAAAGATGATTTGATAGTTTTAAAAGACAATGTGACACAATTGCTAAATTCATCAAGCCAAAAACAATATCAGAAGAGACATGGGGAATATAGTGTGCTGTGGAGTCAGCCATTTAAAGAATATTTTGATAAAGAACTGAAAGATTGCATTCCAAAATATGCTGCAAAATTCCACACACAGAAATTTGCTGCTTTTAGAAATGATATAACTGCCACCAATAACATCAGTGAGAGCATGAACAAGCTGATTAAGGATGAGATGGAGTGGAAAGAAATGCCAGTTGACACTATGGCACTCACAATGTACTATATGCAAACGTATTTTCTGTATGAGTTTAAACGAGCATACTGTGGTCTTGGAAACTATTCTGTAAAACAGCAATTCTCACACTTACAGAAATCACCCGCGGAGGTAGAATTCCCTCCATTTTACTCCCTAGAGACAATTATTGATAATATAAAATCCATCCAGAATAAGAACCCACTCAGGACAGGTGTGGAAAAGGCAAACAATTATCGCATGAGTCAAACATCTCTGGCTAAGCTATGCAAGGACTCTGGAGGAGTCAGTCTTTGCTGTCAGTCAGGCACCTTCACTGTCCGCGATGTTTACAGTAGTAAAATGCAAGCAGTCACACTTCACCCGCAACCTGCACATTGTTCCTGCGGCAGTACAGGGCAATGTTATCATATTATTGCAGCTCAAATGTCAATTCGTTGCACAGAAACAGTTGATAAACACACATATTCCCTATCAGCACTCATGAAAAGAAAGAGAGGTAGGTCAAATAAAGCTGGAAGGAAGAAACCAAGATGTGGTGACTATGACTACAGCATAAACCCAGCACCCGATTCTATTGTCTGTATGTCATACCTTGAACATCCTCTTCCAAGGAGCCCCAAGATCGCTGACACAGTCCTTGATATATCAGAAATTAAAGCAGCAGATTTTATTGTGGCTGCACAGGAGGCTGAGTTGCCAAAGCATTCAACACCAAAAAAAAAAGACCCAAAACAACATCAAGATACAGCACATGGGAAACCATGGAACACAACACCAAGTGAAACAGACCAAAAATACCTGAGAAAGCTACCAGCTGCACTAAAGGAATCATTACATCCTAGAAAATGGGTGTTAGATGAAGTAATTGATGAAGCTATTTGTAATTTCATTTGTCAGTACCAGTTAAATGATAAAATCCTACTCTGCCCAACATACATATATAAAAGTGTTGCTTTAGGCAATGCAGATGTGTTCTACAGTTTTCTTGATACAAATCTTGCTCTCAACAAAGACTTTCTGCTGATACCATTCAACACTGATATTGTTGGTACAGGTCAACATTGGCTACTTGGGATTGTAATTTTCAAAACAAAAGAAGTAATTATAGTTGATTCATTGAAAAATAGAGAAAGATCGAAACAGCATGGACACATTCTCCTGTGTATTGCAGCTGCATGCTATCAGGTAGCATGGGTGCCATTCACAATAGACTGCAAAGACTGGAAAGTGTTTTTGTGTAAGGATATACCACAACAAAGGAATTCCTATGACTGTGGAATACACACAGTTTTAAATGCATACACAACAATATCTGGTGAGGAATGCATCAACATTGTAAGTAAGACAGCAAGGTCTTGGATTGGAATACAGGTGGGCATGCATCAGAACTGTGCCTGCAAGAAAAGAAAGCCAAGGAAAAAAAATCCCATCTACACCAAAATGCATAAGAACTTACTAAGAATGTCTTCAGCTGTGGAGGTTGTGGAGGCCCCATTGTCCACATATATATTACAGTTGACAGATAAAGAGGAAAGTAGATGGTCTACATGTCCACAAGCTTTCTGCAAAGGAGCCTTTGGACCAGGTGACACAATGGTTTTCTGTTGCATTTGCAGGACGTGGTATCATGTAGCATGTCTGGGACAGAACGTTGTTCCATTGCCAGACTACTACATTTGCAAACAATGCAATCCATAAAGATATGTCATGGTGGTGTGTGTGTAGAGGCTCTTGCTCTGTGCTCATGGGGTAACACAAGGGCAATGGAGGGAGATGGGCAACGGACTAAAGAGACAGACTCCAGATAAGACAAACTGTGCTACTGAAGGGGGGTTGTTAGTAAAAGTTATGAAAATTGTAAGTCTTGTGTGTTTCTCTGTTTAAAAATCAATACAGAATTTTTTCATCAACAAGGTAAAAAGGTAAGAGAGCTCCTTTCCCTCCCCCTCAACCTGTCTGTGCTTTTAGGTTGTGTATTGACTTCAAATACTTTTAAACTTCCTTTTTAGGTAAAAACCTCCTCAGGGCAGTTAACAAAACAAAATTTAAAAATGCTAATACAAACTATAATTAACTACCTTTTAATAATAATAATAATAATTTATTTATTACCTGCCTCTCCCTCCGGATCGAGGCGTAGAACAACATCAAGCATAAAATACACAAACTGATAAAAGCACATAAAACCAATACATCTTTAAAATACCAATAAAACACCAATAAAACACTTAAAATTCATCTGGTTAGGCCTGCCGGAAGATATCAGTCTTTATAACTCTTCTAAATTCTTGAAGACTGGTGAGTTGGCGGATCTTTCCCTGATTCACATTCTTTCGCACCTTTTATGCTCCACCCTTGCTCTTTAACCAAATCCCACTCCCACAAGTACCCATGCCCTGTGGATGTAGGCAATTGCTGCTATATCAATCTTAGAAAGCTGGGGTGCTGCCATGGCACAGGGTGGTCAAACAATGAGATACTGCGTAGGCTGCAGCACCGGGACCAACCTCAGAGTGGGGTGGAACCCCCTGGTGACTCCCAACCCACAGTATGACACTCGCTGACATAGAATGCTATCTATGCTGCTTGCCTGAGCCTTCCCTTTCCTTTTTTAAAACACTTATATCCCACTTAATCAGTAAAAGAAAAAGAAATGCAGAAATGCACTCATTAAAGGCAGTGCAAATAAGACCATGAAAAACACATCTTACATTAGAAAGAAGCAGTAAATGAAAATATAATGAAAGCAATGTAGCTAAACATTGTTTATCTAACTAAGTTAACAGGAGCAAAAAAAAAATTTCCAGCACATTTCTACAGCAAGTGACTATAGTAGTGTTATTATGCTAATAGGCAAACAGTTTTCTATGAAAACGTTTCCTTACCACAATAACAAAGGGTACAGCATTGTCCTATCTCTCCTTATGGGCAAGTATGGTTTCTCAATGGGCAAGTGCTATGCAATGAATCCGTATGGGCAAGTATGGTTTCTCTATGAGCAAGTGCTATGCAGTGAATTCCTATGGGCAAGTATTGTCCAATGAATCCCTATGGGCAAGTATGGTTTCTCTATGGGCAAGTGCAATGCAATGAATCCCTATGGGCAAGTTCTATACAATGAATCCCTATGGGCAAGTACTGTCCAATGAATCCCTATGGGCAAGTTCTATACAATGAATCCCTATGGGCAAGTACTGTCCAATGAATCCCTATGGGCAAGTATGGTTTTTCAATGGGCAAGTGCAATGCAATGAATCCCTATGGGCAAGTACTGTACAATGAATCCCTATGGGCAAGTTCTATACAATGAATCCCTATGGGCAAGTACTGTCCAATGAATCCCTATGGGCAAGTATGGTTTTTCAATGGGCAAGTGCAATGCAATGAATCCCTATGGGCAAGTACTGTACAATGAATCCCTATGGGCAAGTACTGTCCAATGAATCCCTATGGGCAAGTACTGTCCAATGAATCCCTATGGGCAAGTATGGTTTTTCAATGGGCAAGTGCAATGCAATGAATCCCTATGGGCAAGTACTGTACAATGAATCCCTATGGGCAAGTACTGTCCAATGAATCCCTATGGGCAAGTATGGTTTCTCTATGGGAAAGTGCTATGCAATGAATCCCTATGGGCAAGTATGGTTTTTCAATGGGAAAGTGCTATGCAATGAATTCCTATGGGCAAGTACTGTACAATGAATCCCTATGGGCAAGTACTGTCCAATGAATCCCTATGGGCAAGTATGGTTTCTCTATGGGAAAGTGCTATGCAATGAATCCCTATGGGCAAGTACTGTCCAATGAATCCCTATGGGCAAGTACTGTCCAATGAATCCCTATGGGCAAGTGCTATGCAATGAATCCCTATGGGCAAGTATGGTTTCTCTATGGGCAAGTACTGTCCAATGAATCCCTATGGGCAAGTGCTATGCAATGAATCCCTATGGGCAAGTATGGTTTCTCTATGGGAAAGTGCAATGCAATGAATCCCTATGGGCAAGTGCTATGCAATGAATCCCTATGGGCAAGTGCTATGCAATGGATCCCTATGGGCAAGTATGGTTTCTCTATGGGCAGGTATGGTTTCTCTATGGGCAAGTACTGTCCAATGAATCCCTATGGGCAAGTATGCTTTCTCAATGGGCAAGTGCAATGCAATGAATCCCTATGGGCAAGTACTGTCCAATGAATCCCTATGGGAAAGTGCAATGCAATGAATCCCTATGGGCAAGTACTGTCCAATGAATCCCTATGGGCAAGTATGGTTTCTCTATGGGCAAGTGCAATGCAATGAATCCATATGGGCAAGTGCTATACAATGAATCCCTATGGGCAAGTACTGTCCAATGAATCCCTATGGGCAAGTATGGTTTCTCTATGGGAAAGTGCTATGCAATGAATCCCTATGGGCAAGTATGCTTTCTCAATGGGCAAGTATAATGCAATGAATCCCTATGGGAAAGTGCAATGCCATGAATCCCTATGGGCAAGTATGGTTTTTCAATGGGCAAGTGCTATGCAATGAATCCCTATGGGCAAGTACTGTCCAATAAATCCCTATGGGCAAGTATGGTTTTTCAATGGGCAAGTGCAATGCAATGAATCCCTATGGGCAAGTACTGTACAATGAATCCCTATGGGCAAGTACTGTCCAATGAATCCCTATGGGCAAGTATGGTTTCTCTATGGGAAAGTGCTATGCAATGAATCCCTATGGGCAAGTATGGTTTTTCAATGGGAAAGTGCTATGCAATGAATTCCTATGGGCAAGTACTGTACAATGAATCCCTATGGGCAAGTATGGTTTCTCTATGGGAAAGTGCTATGCAATGAATCCCTATGGGCAAGTATGCTTTCTCAATGGGCAAGTGTAATGCAATGAATCCCTATGGGCAAGTGCTATGCAATGAATCCCTATGGGAAAGTGCTATGCAATGAATCCCTATGGGCAACTACTGTCCAATGAATCCCTATGGGCAAGTATGCTTTCTCAATGGGAAAGTGCAATGCAATGAATCCCTATGGGCAAGTACTGTCCAATGAATCCCTATGGGCAAGTATGGTTTTTCAATGGGCAAGTGCAATGCAATGAATCCCTATGGGCAAGTACTGTACAATGAATCCCTATGGGCAAGTTCTATACAATGAATCCCTATGGGCAAGTACTGTCCAATGAATCCCTATGGGCAAGTATGCTTTCTCAATGGGCAAGTGCAATGCAATGAATCCCTATGGGCAAGTACTGTCCAATGAATCCCTATGGGAAAGTGCAATGCAATGAATCCCTATGGGCAAGTACTGTCCAATGAATCCCTATGGGCAAGTATGGTTTCTCTATGGGCAAGTGCAATGCAATGAATCCATATGGGCAAGTGCTATACAATGAATCCCTATGGGCAAGTACTGTCCAATGAATCCCTATGGGCAAGTATGGTTTCTCTATGGGAAAGTGCTATGCAATGAATCCCTATGGGCAAGTATGCTTTCTCAATGGGCAAGTATAATGCAATGAATCCCTATGGGAAAGTGCAATGCCATGAATCCCTATGGGCAAGTATGGTTTTTCAATGGGCAAGTGCTATGCAATGAATCCCTATGGGCAAGTACTGTCCAATAAATCCCTATGGGCAAGTATGGTTTTTCAATGGGCAAGTGCAATGCAATGAATCCCTATGGGCAAGTACTGTACAATGAATCCCTATGGGCAAGTACTGTCCAATGAATCCCTATGGGCAAGTATGGTTTCTCTATGGGAAAGTGCTATGCAATGAATCCCTATGGGCAAGTATGGTTTTTCAATGGGAAAGTGCTATGCAATGAATTCCTATGGGCAAGTACTGTACAATGAATCCCTATGGGCAAGTATGGTTTCTCTATGGGAAAGTGCTATGCAATGAATCCCTATGGGCAAGTATGCTTTCTCAATGGGCAAGTGTAATGCAATGAATCCCTATGGGCAAGTGCTATGCAATGAATCCCTATGGGAAAGTGCTATGCAATGAATCCCTATGGGCAACTACTGTCCAATGAATCCCTATGGGCAAGTATGCTTTCTCAATGGGAAAGTGCAATGCAATGAATCCCTATGGGCAAGTACTGTCCAATGAATCCCTATGGGCAAGTATGGTTTTTCAATGGGCAAGTGCAATGCAATGAATCCCTATGAGCAAGTACTGTACAATGAATCCCTATGGGCAAGTTCTATACAATGAATCCCTATGGGCAAGTACTGTCCAATGAATCCCTATGGGCAAGTATGGTTTCTCTATGGGAAAGTGCTATGCAATGAATCCCTATGGGCAAGTATGGTTTTTCAATGGGAAAGTGCTATGCAATGAATTCCTATGGGCAAGTACTGTACAATGAATCCCTATGGGCAAGTATGGTTTCTCTATGGGAAAGTGCTATGCAATGAATCCCTATGGGCAAGTATGCTTTCTCAATGGGCAAGTGTAATGCAATGAATCCCTATGGGCAAGTGCTATGCAATGAATCCCTATGGGAAAGTGCTATGCAATGAATCCCTATGGGCAACTACTGTCCAATGAATCCCTATGGGCAAGTATGCTTTCTCAATGGGAAAGTGCAATGCAATGAATCCCTATGGGCAAGTACTGTCCAATGAATCCCTATGGGCAAGTATGGTTTTTCAATGGGCAAGTGCAATGCAATGAATCCCTATGGGCAAGTACTGTACAATGAATCCCTATGGGCAAGTTCTATACAATGAATCCCTATGGGCAAGTACTGTCCAATGAATCCCTATGGGCAAGTATGGTTTTTCAATGGGCAAGTGCAATGCAATGAATCCCTATGGGCAAGTACTGTCCAATGAATCCCTATGGGCAAGTATGGTTTCTCTATGGGAAAGTGCTATGCAATGAATCCCTATGGGCAAGTACTGTCCAATGAATCCCTATGGGCAAGTACTGTCCAATGAATCCCTATGGGCAAGTGCTATGCAATGAATCCCTATGGGCAAGTATGGTTTCTCTATGGGCAAGTACTGTCCAATGAATCCCTATGGGCAAGTGCTATGCAATGAATCCCTATGGGCAAGTATGGTTTCTCTATGGGAAAGTGCAATGCAATGAATCCCTATGGGCAAGTGCTATGCAATGAATCCCTATGGGCAAGTGCTATGCAATGGATCCCTATGGGCAAGTATGGTTTCTCTATGGGCAGGTATGGTTTCTCTATGGGCAAGTACTGTCCAATGAATCCCTATTGGCAAGTGCTATGCAATGAATCCCTATGGGCAAGTATGGTTTCTCTATGGGAAAGTGCAATGCAATGAATCCCTATGGGCAAGTGCTATGCAATGAATCCCTATGGGCAAGTGCTATGCAATGGATCCCTATGGGCAAGTATGGTTTCTCTATGGGCAGGTATGGTTTCTCTATGGGCAAGTACTGTCCAATGAATCCCTATGGGCAAGTATGCTTTCTCAATGGGCAAGTGCAATGCAATGAATCCCTATGGGCAAGTACTGTCCAATGAATCCCTATGGGAAAGTGCAATGCAATGAATCCCTATGGGCAAGTACTGTCCAATGAATCCCTATGGGCAAGTATGGTTTCTCTATGGGGAAGTGCAATGCAATGAATCCATATGGGCAAGTGCTATACAATGAATCCCTATGGGCAAGTACTGTCCAATGAATCCCTATGGGCAAGTATGGTTTCTCTATGGGAAAGTGCTATGCAATGAATCCCTATGGGCAAGTATGCTTTCTCAATGGGCAAGTATAATGCAATGAATCCCTATGGGAAAGTGCAATGCCATGAATCCCTATGGGCAAGTATGGTTTTTCAATGGGCAAGTGCTATGCAATGAATCCCTATGGGCAAGTACTGTCCAATAAATCCCTATGGGCAAGTATGGTTTTTCAATGGGCAAGTGCAATGCAATGAATCCCTATGGGCAAGTACTGTACAATGAATCCCTATGGGCAAGTACTGTCCAATGAATCCCTATGGGCAAGTATGGTTTCTCTATGGGAAAGTGCTATGCAATGAATCCCTATGGGCAAGTATGGTTTTTCAATGGGAAAGTGCTATGCAATGAATTCCTATGGGCAAGTACTGTACAATGAATCCCTATGGGCAAGTATGGTTTCTCTATGGGAAAGTGCTATGCAATGAATCCCTATGGGCAAGTATGCTTTCTCAATGGGCAAGTGTAATGCAATGAATCCCTATGGGCAAGTGCTATGCAATGAATCCCTATGGGAAAGTGCTATGCAATGAATCCCTATGGGCAACTACTGTCCAATGAATCCCTATGGGCAAGTATGCTTTCTCAATGGGAAAGTGCAATGCAATGAATCCCTATGGGCAAGTACTGTCCAATGAATCCCTATGGGCAAGTATGGTTTTTCAATGGGCAAGTGCAATGCAATGAATCCCTATGGGCAAGTACTGTACAATGAATCCCTATGGGCAAGTTCTATACAATGAATCCCTATGGGCAAGTACTGTCCAATGAATCCCTATGGGCAAGTATGGTTTTTCAATGGGCAAGTGCAATGCAATGAATCCCTATGGGCAAGTACTGTCCAATGAATCCCTATGGGCAAGTATGGTTTCTCTATGGGAAAGTGCTATGCAATGAATCCCTATGGGCAAGTACTGTCCAATGAATCCCTATGGGCAAGTACTGTCCAATGAATCCCTATGGGCAAGTGCTATGCAATGAATCCCTATGGGCAAGTATGGTTTCTCTATGGGCAAGTACTGTCCAATGAATCCCTATGGGCAAGTGCAATGCAATGAATCCCTATGGGCAAGTGCTATGCAATGAATCCCTATGGGCAAGTATGGTTTCTCTATGGGAAAGTGCAATGCAATGAATCCCTATGGGCAAGTGCTATGCAATGAATCCCTATGGGCAAGTACTGTCCAATGAATCCCTATGGGCAAGTATGGTTTCTCTATGGGCAAGTGCAATGCAATGAATCCCTATGGGCAAGTGCTATGCAATGAATCCCTATGGGCAAGTACTGTCCAATGAATCCCTATGGGCAAGTATGGTTTCTCTATGGGCAAGTGCAATGCAATGAATCCATATGGGCAAGTGCTATACAATGAATCCCTATGGGCAAGTACTGTCCAATGAATCCCTATGGGCAAGTATGGTTTCTCTATGGGAAAGTGCTATGCAATGAATCCCTATGGGCAAGTATGCTTTCTCAATGGGCAAGTATAATGCAATGAATCCCTATGGGCAAGTGCAATGCAATGAATCCCTATGGGCAAGTATGGTTTCTCAATGGGAAAGTGCAATGCAATGAATCCCTATGGGCAAGTATGCTTTCTCAATGGGCAAGTGCAATGCAATGAATCCCTATGGGCAAGTGCTATGCAATGAATCCCTATGGGCAAGTATGGTTTCTCTATGGGAAAGTGCAATGCAATGAATCCATATGGGCAAGTGCTATACAATGAATCCCTATGGGCAAGTACTGTCCAATGAATCCCTATGGGCAAGTATGGTTTCTCTATGGGAAAGTGCTATGCAATGAATCCCTATGGGCAAGTATGCTTTCTCAATGGGCAAGTATAATGCAATGAATCCCTATGGGAAAGTGCAATGCAATGAATCCCTATGGGCAAGTATGGTTTCTCAATGGGAAAGTGCAATGCAATGAATCCCTATGGGCAAGTATGCTTTCTCAATGGGCAAGTGCAATGCAATGAATCCCTATGGGCAAGTGCTATGCAATGAATCCCTATGGGCAAGTATGGTTTCTCTATGGGAAAGTGCAATGCAATGAATCCCTATGGGCAAGTGCTATGCAATGAATCCCTATGGGCAAGTACTGTCCAATGAATCCCTATGGGCAAGTATGGTTTCTCTATGGGCAAGTGCAATGCAATGAATCCATATGGGCAAGTGCTATACAATGAATCCCTATGGGCAAGTACTGTCCAATGAATCCCTATGGGCAAGTATGGTTTCTCTATGGGAAAGTGCTATGCAATGAATCCCTATGGGCAAGTATGCTTTCTCAATGGGCAAGTATAATGCAATGAATCCCTATGGGAAAGTGCAATGCCATGAATCCCTATGGGCAAGTATGGTTTTTCAATGGGCAAGTGCTATGCAATGAATCCCTATGGGCAAGTGCTATGCAATGAATCCCTATGGGCAAGTGCTATGCAATGGATCCCTATGGGCAAGTATGGTTTCTCTATGGGCAGGTATGGTTTCTCTATGGGCAAGTACTGTCCTTTGTTTTAGTACGTCCCTTAACAACTTGCTTGCTTTATGGGTGTGTTCTTTTATTGTTCATTTGATCATTGCTGCTGCTTGATTTTCACTCCAATCCTAGGTATGTCTACTAAGTTCCATTTAGTGCAATGAGTCTCACTTCTATGCACTAGCTTGAAGGGGTGTGTGGATTTTGTTGTAATTTCTCACTGGAAGCTCTGTGTATTTAGAGGCCATGGCTTTTTGTGAGAGAATGGTTTAAGCTTCCTTCCCCCTTTCTTTGTCCCAAAATCCCCCCTCCCCCAGGTTAATTTTTTTTTAAAAAACCATTGTTTCCAATGGATCCCTGATTCCTTGTTACCTGGTTAGCCCAATGTATTAAATGATGCTTACTGTCTTGTAAGTCTGCTTGAAATCACAGCCTTAATTTGCCTTTACTAGGTTGTAATTTTTAGGGCATTTCATTGGGATTTACTTGAGAGTATACATATGCAGAGGATTGTGCTATAAATAAACATGATTCCCAGCCTGTGGTTATCCCACTTAAGTAGGTTTCAGTAGTAATTTTTGGGTCCTATATTTACCCTGTAATCATATGTAGGTGTACTTGAAAGTATCTCCCATTGAATTCTATTGGATTTACTCCAAGGTAAGGCTTTGTTGTCCCTTCCCCACTACACACACACACTGCTGTTGTACTCTTCTTGATCTATTTTATGGTATTAAGGGAATTATGCAGTGAAAATATGGGAGAACTGGAGAGTGGTAAGCAAGACTTCCCATTTTTCATCAATCACTCCCATCAATCACTGGCAGGATGGCTAATGGTCAGGAATGCTGTAGTCCAAAACATTTGGAGGGCACCGGGGGGAGGGCTGCTTTAGGAATATAATGCAGCCTTTCTGTTCCTAAAGTTGTTGTTTTATATATAACTTACTAGGCGCTTAAAACTATCATTATATTTTAAAACTTTTAAAAGCAAACTCTCAGCCTATCTACACTACTGCTTTAAAATGGTTTATAACAGTTTTAAACCGGTTAATAACCATAATTAACCGGTTGAAAACTGTTATAAACCGTTTTAAAGCAGTAGTGTAGATAGGCTCGCTGTTAGTAATTTTTTAAATATTGTCTGAATCGATTAGAACTGCATTAAATGACTGCTACAGCATCAGAAACAGGACTCAATAGAACAAAACCCAAACTGTTAGGAGCACAATGGTGACTTTACTCACATGTTGGAAAACTGAGCATAAATGTCTATCAGTAAAATATACTTTAGATCAATAATTTTAATAAGGAATGAAAGAACTAACTATGCTGGGAATCTTACAGAGAACATTGTAAGAACCCCCCCCCCCCCGGCTTTATTATTTTCAGACAGTTTAAATCTTTAGTCATTATTTAAAAATGTTCTTATTACATAGTGTTTAGAAATCATTTTTCGGAGAGTAAAGGCTGGGTAACAATATATAAATACTTTCTCTTAAATTCTAAAAGGGGGGCTTTTCCCCTTTAATTTTTTTGAACTTTCACATGTAGAAAAGATCAACTAAAATGATCCAAGAGTGGGAGCAACTCCTCTATGAGGAAAGGTTATAAAATCTCGGACTGTTTAGGTTACAGAAAAGGCAAGTGAGGGGAGACATGATAGTAGCCTCACCACTCTTGGTAGGTCCATGTTCTACAGCAACCACTCTCAGACGATCTTGATGAAATCCTACCCTCCATCCCTGGGTTTAATCTACTGACCTCCCCTTGCTTGGCCTTGCAGGAAACTATAGGGACAGACAGAGCAGGCATACATAGCACACATAGAATGCTGGGAGTGGCAAATCTAAAAGCAAGTATGCTGTTTTTCAAGAACCACGGAAATTCATAGAATCATAGAATAGTAGAGTTGGGAGGGGCCTAACAGGCATTCGAGTCCAACCCTGTGCTCAATGCAGGAATCTACTGTAAAGCATCCCTGACAGATGGTTGTCCAGTTGCCTCTTGAATGCCTCTAGTGTTAGAGAACCCACGGCCTCCCTAGGCAATTGGTTCCACTGTCGTATTGCTTTAACAGTCAGGAAGTTTTTCTTGATGTCCAGCTGGAATCTGGCTTCCTGTAACTTGAGCCCATTATTCCGTGTCCTGCACTCTGGGTTGATTGAGAAGAGATCCTGGCCCTCCTCTGTGTGACAACCTTTCAAGTACTTGAAGTGCTATCATGTCTCCTCTCAATCTTCTCTTCTCCAGGCTAAACATGCCCAGTTCTTTCAGTCTCTCCTCATAGGGCTTTGTTTCCAGACCCCTGATCATACTCATTGCCCTCTCTGAACACGATCCAGATTGTCTGCGTCCTTCTTAAAGTGTGGTGCCCAGAACTGGACGCAATACTCAAGATGAGGCCTAACCAGTGCTGAATAGAGGGGAACCAGTACCTCGTGTGATTTGGAAGTTATACTTCTATTAATGCAGCCCAAAATAGCATTTGCTTTTTTTGCAGCCACATCACACTGTTGGCTCATATTCAGCTTGTGATCTACAACCATTCCAAGATCCTTCTCGCTTGTAGTATTGCTGAGCCACATAGTCCCCATCTTGTAACTGTGCATTTGGTTTCCCCCCCTAAGTTTAGAACTTGGCATTTATCCTTATTAAATTTCATTCTGTTGTCTTAGTCAACTTCTCTCAGGGGAGACGATGTGCGGGCAGTGTCCTGTGAGGAAGGCCAGGGGATTCTGCCAGCTAATGGTGAGCCCCCTGCTGGGGCATGGAACTTGGCAGGTGCCCGAGGATACCGACCCATGGGGCTGGCTGTGATGACAGGGCCTTGCATGTGCATTCCAGTGAACAAAACCCTCTTGAAAGGAAAGTGACCTGAACAGCGTTCTGGGTCAGGTATAAGGAAAGCACTTTTGAATTGGTGCTTGTGCAGAGGCCTATTTGGCTCCTTAGCCATGGAGAGCGCACATTTTGGGATAGGCTTGCCTGCCTTTGGGGAAAATAATGGACAAATCGGCTTGGGTGGCTCGGAGGGAATAGCTTGGCTTGTGTTTTAGCCAAACCAGGAGCTCACAGCAAATAAGTCCCCAGGTGTTGTTGCTGTTTTTAAACTGGATCATTAGAACTCTTTTCAGACATTAGCAATGCTGGGTAGTGTACAGAGCATGTCGGGGCCAAAGTATAAGGGCCAGCCCAAGATTTGGGGTTGGATCCGGGATGAACCTTCCACAAAAAGGGACCTTCTGGAAGAGGAATGATTCTGCTTGCTGAAGCTTCCTCTACCTGAATTTGGGGGATTCCCCCCAGCTCACTCCATCCAGCAAGGTCTCTTGATTCTCTTTGAAGCATTTTCAGGGGGCAGGAGGAGGGGCTGCCTTAGGAAGGAGGGGGTGGGGCAGTCCATTTACATCAGCACCATTGATCCAGTTTAAATCTGGATCCAACCCTTCGAAGTCTGGATTTTTGCTGCCCAGGATGAATTAAAACCCACTAACCACCTCCACTTTGTGTCTTATCATATGCTGGGCAGCATAACAATAGCACCCAAAATGATAAAGAATCAGCCAGGATGCTACCTTGTCACACTCATGTTTTACACCCATTCCCTCTTGACTTCCTCCCCTTTACACTTGTGACTGCCACTCTGGGTGGCCAGTGGACATCAGATGGCTCTCAGTCACACAGGGGGCATCACCCAGCCAGGAGATGCTAAGCAACCACTGAAATGCTGCCTTTCAATGGCTCTTACTTTTGAGTAAATTTCTAGGGATGGAAATGCAGCCTGTGCAAGATTATTATTATTATTATTATTATTATTATTATTTCCATTATTTATTCCATTTATATATTCCATTGAGACTTTTTGTTGGAAAGGACAAATGTGAGTCCTTCCTTCTGATTCAGGTCTCCTGGGCCTCCTCCACATGAGACGTTTAATGAGCCTTGAAGGCTCATTATAAATTTTACCTCCACACCAGCGGAGCGCAAAACGGGCGTACAGGCGCGTTATCTCCCCGATAATGCGCATTTTCGAATGCGCGTTAAATAGCGACTTTTATTTTGCTCCGGCCGTTAAAGCGCATTTTCGCGGTGTGAACAAGCGATTATGCGCGTTAACTTCTTGTAAAGCGCTTTTTGGACATCAATTAATGCGCTTCGCCGCCTCTCGCCGCCTCCCGTGCAGAGGGATTAGGAGTAAATGCGCCTCCGCGATAATGCGCATAATCCCCGAACCAGGCGCAAAAGCACATCCTTGTGGAGGGGGCCCTGGTCTTTGAATACTCAGCAACTTGTACTGTGCATGCCTCTGTGTCGATAGTAATTGTTTCTAGAAGGATGTAGTGTATTTTTGCATTGATGGCTTTACCTACCTTGTAGCAGTCAAGTCAATGAAAGGTTAATGCGAACCTTCATGTATTTATCAAAGGTTCTCCTTTTAAGATAATTATGCATTTATTCATTCATTCATCCAGATTAATAGAAACCTCTCATTGACTTCAGTGACGGAGAATAAAGCAAACCCCTTCAATGTTTCTTTTCATCACAACACTGCTATACTGTACTATATGTGTGTATGATGATACATACAATACATGTTAATGTGCAACAAAAAGCTTTTGGTAATTTCCTGTTCTCATTCAATGTGGTTAAGCTTCAGAATCTACTTTACAAAGTTTCAGGAACTTGAACATTTAGTACTAATTGAATACTGAGTACTGATACAGAGGAACGGTTTATCTTCCTTTTCTTTTCTTTTTGTTTGTAAATAAACCTTTAAAAATACTGTCACTACCATCCACATGGTTGTTCTTATAGGCCTCTGCTATATTTGTCCATCATACTTGATTCCCACAAAATGCACAGTTACATCTGTACACAACTCTCCTCTCTTTTCCACTGGGTGACTCAGCAAACCTAGGAAACTGGGCAGTGCATGAATGGTTCAGATCACCAGGGAGTGGGAGAGATCAAGAGAATTGTTGGGTCATGTTGGCTTCCTACACTTTATATAAGCTTTGAAAATGGATCTTATATAAAGACATGTGAAAAGTTAACATGGCAGAATGAATACAGAAGAG
The DNA here is from genome assembly GCA_029215795.1 of Anniella stebbinsi. Taxonomy (NCBI): domain Eukaryota; kingdom Metazoa; phylum Chordata; class Lepidosauria; order Squamata; family Anniellidae; genus Anniella; species Anniella stebbinsi. Next base: position 58,700,077 of record JARDYH010000003.1, read on the forward strand.
CAGGAAATTTTTACTCAGAAAATTTATTAAATGATACTGCTGGGAAATTAAAGATCTGTTAGGGGGAGGGGTGAGAATGTGCACCATATGCCTGTTCTTTCCTCTCCTTTTTCTTGTAACCCTACTAACATTTCCAAAAAAACCCCCACATCTTTACAAATTAAGATCATTACAAAATTGTTAATCAGAGACAGCCTTTTTCCTGTTTGCCACCAGTATGAAAGGAGTCAAGAGAAATTAGCAGTTGATCCCATCCAATCACATGCAACTCCCTTCTGCACACTATGTTTCTCATGTGATAAGTAGTACAATAGCTAGTCATGGATATAACCTTATCACATTAATGCAGGACCCTTCAATTGGAAGCAGGCTGTGTCATGATAAGGCTTATCGGTTGATAGCTAGCACATCACGCTAGTTATGTGAGATGGCCCGGAGGTGTCCTTACATGACAGAGATCTTGGTAATTTAGAGATGCAGCTGCCATATCACAAATTAACTGCAAGGTATTTATGAAGCAGATATGGCAGATCAGATTTTCACAGGCAATGGAGATGTTTGGCTGTGTAGAATTTTGCCATGCTAACCGTAGGAAGTAGGGAGACCAGGTCCAAAGCAAACTGCTCTTCTGCACTTTTAACAGTTAAACAAATGTGGGAATTCTGGCAGCAGCAGCAGCATGTCACACTGCATTTCCTCTTTCACATAAGTATTAAAGATACAGCACCCTTGTCCTCCTTTCAATCACCTGGTCAACCCTTTTTATAATGTCAATCCTATACAACTTCGTAGTACATATGCATGAAACTTTTGTTTTTAAAAATTAGAATGGCAGCAAACAAGATCCTTCAGAGTTGTATGGAAAACGATGTGCTTATGTTTCTATTTTAATGAGTGGATTATTGCATATTTCAGCATAAAAACAGAACCAAATGTTTTAGCTGTTGCTGAAATAAATCAAAGTTCAGTCAAAGATATTAAAAGTGATGTGAACAGACGGGATACACTTCCATTTAACTGTGCCACAGGACAATGGCTGTAATAAAGATGGAATATCTCTACATTTTATAAATGAAGTTCTTTGCATTCGAGCTTCACTTGTATCTTGTATTATTAACAAATATTAGTACAGGTTTTTCTTCACAAAAAATATTCTGAAATGTAAGTACTTTGCGCAAACCTTTCCTATCTCTAAACTCCATTGGTGATAGCTTTTCGAGCAGATGATTGATTGTCTCAACCATATAACAACATCTGACCAATACTTGCTGTGATCCTTAAACAAACAAAAACAACCTCAGTGAACCAGGAGGCCTTTTATCTCTGGGATTTGCTAACTATCATATTTGGTCTCGATGCATATGACATAGCTACTGTCCCTTCTAATTTGGGGTATTATGTTCTTAAATTTAAATGTTGATACCACCCCAGTACATTTATCCATTTTGGCCATGTTTTGCATCAATTGTTTTGCCCTGGAAAATAATCTGGGAGTAATTTTGAGTCCTCTTTATCTTTTCATTGTATTAACTATTTCTAATCACCAGCCCCTCATTTCTATTCTTAATTCTGATGCTTGGCCTTCTCTCCCTCCCTCTCTCTCTCTCTCTCTCTCTCTCTCTCATACACACACACACACACACACCCATTCTGTCCACATCTCTCCTTTCTTTCTCATGCTTTACTTGGCGTCCCTACTCTTTCCAGATTCACTATAATCTTCAAATAGTGCATCTCTTAGGGCACAATCTCCATGCTGGCTGGGAAATGTTGGGAGTTGTAAGACTTATTTCTGTGTAAACATGTAAAGGACTGTGCCTTTAAAACATCCCTTTACATTCTGTCCTGCTCCTCTTTATTTTATACCCTCTATTCTTTCCCATGCTTGCTTGATTAGTGTTGTGGTACGTATTTCTGGAATTGCTTTTCCCCCAATAACCACCTTCTTCATCCATCTCAAACAAAATACCCTCATGATTTTATAGTGATTTTCGCCCTCCACCACCTTACTAGCCTATCCGAGTGCCTCATTTTCTATTTTCTCCTTCTTCTACCTTACTTGCTTCATGTGTCGGGTCTATATTACACTCTAAGCTTTTGGGAATAATTAGTTTTTCTCTGTATAGTGTCCAGCAGATGTAGGTACAGGATGATGATGATGCAAATGCTTCTTTCTTAAGAATGCCATATACGTGAAATGAAATGTGCCATTCATTTGGGGCCTTTGTGTCTCATATATGGTATGGCATAAGGTTGCCTTTTCCTATCTGGATCCCTCCAGATGTTTTGGACCTACTACCATCTACCCCAGCCAAAATGGCAAATGGTCGGGAATCCTGGAAGATATAGTCCTAAACATCTGGAGTCCAGATGTAGTCCAGATTGGGGAAGGCTGGTATAGGGAGTTGTTTGTTGTGTGGACATTGTGGATTTGTGGTTGAGTCAGTAGGTGGCAGCGGACTTAATTGTGGAGTCAGAAGTTTCCTGTTCTTGTTGGAGACAGACCATAAAGTTCTTGTCTAGCTTCTTGACCAGTGTGTCTTCTAAGGCTTCCACAACTATTTATTTATTAGTTTATTATATGGTAATATGTTTTATTCTGGATTTATATTTAATCTGCCCAATAACCAATGTTCTCTGGTTGTATTACAACCAGTGTTCATCCCACCAGGTCTAACAGACAACTTTGTAGGGTCAGATTTCTGTTTCATCACTGAATATGGATGTGAAGTCTCATACAGTCCCATTCCTGAACCTTCCTTCACTTTTTGTGATGGTTGTCACAAGACTACTGTTTGTTCTTCTGACATAAGAGAATGGCAGGAGCAACGGAGATTAACAAGGGTAAAGAGGCAGGTTGAAGTACCAGAAGATGATACTAAAGCTGGTAGTGGATTATTATTATTATTATTATTATTATTATTATTATTAATTACATTTATATACCACCCCATAGCCGAAGCTCTCTGGGCGGTTTACAAAAATTAAAAGATTGAACACTAAAAAGGCAATATACAAAATTTTAAACCATAAACATAAAACAGCTGCCATTTAAAACATTTTAAACTGTTAAGCCTGGCCACAATGTCAGAATTGTGAATTAGAAGAATGTCAGATTAGAAGAATTATCCCTGTAGAATGGAAATACAGAGAAGTTCAACATATTTTGCTTAACCTATTTTTCAGGGGGAGTGTTGGTAATAGTATGTCCACGAGTTCATAAATGCGTGCACACACGTGGACACATGTAAACTTATTTAAACAAAGAGTGACCATATATATTCATTAAACAAAAAACCTACGGTTTACAAAAACAATGTTAAGGCTCTACAGATTCCAACCAAGCACCAAAAAGCAGGGAAATTGGGAGTTAAGGCTCACAAGCCTTAACGCCACATCCTCCCTAAGGAGGCAGAAAGTGCAAGTGAAATTCTCATTCTCCCAAAGCAGATAAACCATGAGGACAGGTTGGAGAATATGATATGCAGAGGTGACTGTGGGGTTGTGGAAAACTGATCACGAACAACTTAGGGCCACCTACTTCTCTTTTTTGTTTAGAGCAGCCCTTCCCCAACCTGGTGCCCTCCAAAGGTGTTGGGCTACAACTCCCATCATTGCAAGTCAGTATGTCCTATGGTCAGGAATGCTGGGACTTGTCATCTCAAACACCTGGAGGGCAGCAGGATGGGGAATGCTGTGTCATACCCTTACCAAATACAGGGTCTGCCCAATACTTTTCTCTCACACACATCTCGCATATAGCAGCACTCTTGATAACAAAAGGGGCACTATTCATTACAGATCTAGAACCAGAGCATGTGCCAGGCACGTCCAACTTTTGGTCAGTATCCTGCCTTTCAAAGAACCAATGTTTTTTTCTTAAAATGTATTTATAAAAAATATACTGTTCACTCCCCACAATCCCTCCACAATACATAATCTCATCAAAGCAACAGCGGAGCAGAAGAGGTTTAGTTTGGCTGTCTTGAACACCTTTCAGATGAGATTAGTTTGCAATCCTATACCTCTTGGGAGAAAGCCCTAGTGAATTCAGTGGCACTGGCTTCTGAGAAGACATGTATAGGAGTCAACCTTCTCCAGCCTGGTGCTCTCCAGATGTGTTGCACTGTAACTCCCATGTTATGTGTTATGGGGAAGACAAAAATCAATTCATACTTGATTTTAAAATAATACTTATGCATGGAAGTATTAGGTGGTAGCTCTGCCTTTGATCTCACTCTGCTGAACAAGTAAGAGAAATCCTTTATCTGATATTCAAGAAACAGACATCCTATGCCATGTGTTGAAAACTAATGTTGATGTCTGAAGGGCTATCTGAATTAGGTATTTAAGATTCATTCATTGTTGTTTCATTTGGTTTTGAAAGTTTATTTAAAGTGATGCAGCTCTTTTGTAGTTCCTTGATTGATCACATATCTTAATGCTGGAAAACATCATACTTTAGTACAGATGTGGGCAGAAAATAGATTTATCCTGATGATTTGGACATCAACTTGCGGCAATCCTGATAACTGCCCATGCTGATAGGGGCTTTTACAAGCTGAATTCCAAAACATCTGGAGATCTACATTCTGCTTACCCTTGTTCTTGAACAACATTCCCCAACCTGGTGCCTGTCAGATGTGTTGGGTTGCAACTCTCAACATAAGGAGATGCTCTAAGAAATGAGAAGTAGCTGGTCCTAAGTTGTTCATCATCATTTCCCACAACCCCACAGTCACCTCTGCATATCAAATTGCATATCTAGATTTTTGAGATGACAAGTCCCAGCATTCCTGACCATGGGACATACTGACCCACCAGAGCCCACCAGAGGACCATGGGACATACTGACCCACCAGAGCCAGGAAGACTGCTGTTGTCTGGGCAAAGTCCACCTTGAACATAAATAGGCTGACCATATGAAAAGGAGGACAGGGCTCATGTAACTTTAACAGTTGTAGAGAAAAGGGGATTTCAGCCAGTGTCATTTGTATGCAATTAGTTCCTAGTGAAATTCCCTCTTCATCACAACAGTTAAAGTTGCAGGGGCCCTGCCTTCTTTTGTATATGGTCACTCTAGTATAGTGCCTGCACCTTTAACTGTTGTGATGAAGAGTGAATTTCACCAGGGACTAATTGCATACAAATGACACTGGGTGAAATTCCCTTTTCTCTACAACTGTTAAAGTTACATGAGCCCTGTCCTCCTTTTCATATGGTCAGTCTAAATATACAAAAGTTAAAAATATACTTAAATACTTTTCAATATTAAAGCATTTAAAACATTTTAAATACATAACAATTTAAAAGTCAAAGGTATAGACAGAGGTCCAGATGATTTGCCAAAGGCCTGCTGGAACAAAAAAGGGTTTGTCTGCATCCAAAAACACATCAAGGAGGGAGCCAGTGTAGACTGCAAGGATTAGAAAGAAAATACATGTGTGTACACTATGCAAAATACATGACAACTCAATTGTTTCTAAACCTTATTAGAAAAACAGGGTGACTAGGCCGAAACCAACGTTGTAGGCCCAGAAGCACTTTGAAAGGTTTCAACATTGTACTTAAAACTTAACACCGGCCCAGACTAATTAAATGAAGTGTTTGAAGCTTTCAACTTTATAGCAGTATGGACCAAACTCTTAGAAAAGAGGGAAGGAGCACTGTATGTGTATGGGGTGGGGGGGATAGAAAGAAAGGTATAGCCACCTATTCCCAGGAGAGATCTGAAAATCAGGTTACCATGGATCCAGAGGAACCACACCCTGCTTTACCAGGGAGCAAAAGAGCAAACTGGCCTTATGAAGATAGCCCAAAATACTCTCAGAGCCAAAGGAAAGCATGTTCCAGAAGAGAAAAGAGAAACTCTTCTTCTTCTTCACTCAAAAGGTCTGTGTTAGAGGCAGCGGCCATTTCACTCACCCATCTCACATTCTAAGGCAGAAGGGAGGGGGGAGCGACGCTACTGAGCGTGCCTTGCGCTATGAGGGAAGATGGCTGCCTCATTGACTTGAATGAGAGGTTAAAATAGTCCTTAAAAGTCAACCGAAGGGAATTTTAAAAAAACGAAAAGCTTTCCACCAACTACAGTCAAGGAGGAAGAAGACCCCACCACTGGATTAATTAATAAGGCTCTAGAAATTATGCAAATTGTGAGCACAAAACTCGCAACCCGGAAGTAATTTGACAAAAGCAGGGAGACAGGTTTGTATTCCTTTTCTACCTTAAACTGCTCTCCTTCCCTCAATCTTTCACCAATCTTCTTGAAATTTTCAAGTAATGTAAAACAAACATTTCTTTCTGGCACCTGAAAATTTCAGAAAAGTTGGTGAAACATTTTGAATTTTATGGCTGTTAGAATGCCCCCCCCCCCAATTATCACTTTAACATGGCGGAATGTGTTTTTTACTGACGGCCCTTAACAATGGAGGCACGGCTGTGCCTCCATTAATACTTGTCTATAAAAGTATGTAGATTTTTTAAATCATGATGTACTGATTCCTGTGCCCTTCCTGATGCTTTGTAAATAGTTCCAGTAGCAGATACTGCAAGATGGCAGACAGAAGAACCAGTGATGTAACATGACTAGGAAGACACTATAACAAATTATTCTCTGCTAAAATGTAGTTGCTACACATTTCCTATGTTAAAACATTTGGTCAAATTCCAACCAAGTACAATTGCCTATATTTTTTTCTGACTAATACACACATTTAGCAGGGGGTTGGACTCGATGGCCTTGTAGGCCCCTTCCAACTCTACTATGTTATGAAACACACACAAAATAACACACACATTAACATACACACCTTATTATATATGCTGTATAATTTGTGTTTTCATTCTTTCATTATTTAGTGTGCACCTACTTAAGCTGCAATGCCGATAAACTAAGAATGATAATTAGTGATTTTCTTATTTCTTTCATGATCTTATTATGATGATCTTTTTGTTGCCTTTATTTTGTTAACATTTCAAAATCAAATACAATTTCATGGGGTTGGAATAGAAAACAAGTTGCCTATTTATTTATTATTTATCTATATAACTCCTTATCTGCTAAAAGGTCTGCTCTGAAAGAGATCCATTGGAAATAATAGGAAAAATTGGTCCCTAACCACAGCCTGTCAAAATAATGAAAAGTGTATGGTACTTTAAGGGTGCACTCCTATACATGTTTGGACAGAAAAAAGAATGCCTGGCTGGGGAACGTTGGGACTCATAAGACTTTTTTCTGTCTCAACACGCATAGGATTGCACTCAAAATTGATGTTTTCAGACAGATCCTTAGAATTATCTGAATTTTATAGTGCTGAAAAGGTGCTTGTCCCACTATTTTCCTGGTTGCCTATTGTTGGAATTTAGTTTTTTTTTAATGCAAATTTTCCTTATTCCATGTTAGCTCATTATTCTTTTTTGGGGTTCTAATATGATAATCACTGCAATTTCTTGGTTAATTTTATGAAATTTAGAAGAAAGCAGTTCTCAGTATTAAGTGCTTTGTGGACAATACATCCCTTGCCATTCCCCTTTGCCATTCATTCATTACGCATACAATAAACCTCTGGGGACAAGAGAAGCTTCTGATTAGTAAATCCAGAGTACAGGTTAGAAAAGTGAAAACCCCTAAGTTATAGATTTCCTCCTTACCCCCATTGGCAAACGTCTTTAAACATCTTTAAATGGTAAATCCTCCTGCGATTAAAATACTGGTGGGCTGCTGGAAACTTTCTTTAACATTTCTGAGATTCAGCACATTTTATTGTAAACCAGCATTTGACTTTGAAATGGCATAATCTCAGGTTTATTTTTGGTCTGCACCTGGCGCGCTCCTGAGAGACAGGCCACGAAGCCTGTTTCTCAGTAGATTCGAGCACTGGAGGGAAGCGGATGCCCCTGCAGGTAAGGAGCAGGAGGTGCGAGGGGGGGCACTTACCTGCTGGGGCGGCCGCTTCCCGGGCTCCTCCACCACCACCACCAGCCGCCGGGTCCTCCGACAACGACGCCCGCCGGGTCCTGTGCCGCCGGTGCCGCCTGCCGGGTCCTCCTCTGACGCCAGACGCCAGGTCCGCCGCCGGGCTCGTGAGGCCAGAGGCCGCGCGGAAGGGGCGGGAGAGGGCCGAATCCGGAAGTGATGTAATCGGCCCTCTCCTGCCTCTTCCGCGCAGCCTTTGGCCTCCTCGGGGCTCGTCGCCATCGTCGCCGGTAGGTCTGGGCTGGTGTTTTGGGGGGGGGGGGTGGCTTGGTGGGGGGGGTTGTTTTGGGTGGGGGGAGGTGGCGGGGGGGACCGGGATTTTGGTTTCCAAAATCTGGTCACCCTAGGACAGAGCTCATGTAACTTTAACAGTTGTAGAGAAAAGGGAATTTCAGCCAGTGTCATTTGTATGCAATTAGTTCCTGGTGAAATACCCTCTTCATCACAACAGTTAAAGTTGCAGGGGCCCTGCCTTCTTTTGTATATGGTCACTGTAGTATAGTGCCTGCAATTTTAACTGTTGTGATGAAGAGGGAATTGCATACAAATGACACTGGCTGAAATTCCCTTTTCTCTACAACTGTTAAAGTTACATGAGCCCTGTCCTCCTTTTCATATGGTCAGCCTATGCATTTGCAACACATCCAGAGGGCACCAGGTTGGGAAAGGCTGCTTTAGGGCCTTCCTTTGCACAACAGCCCCTTATGCCACTGAAAATAGCAGACCTGGAGTAAGGGGGCCTCCTGAAGCAAAATCCAATGCAGCAAGAGGAATGTCCCTGCACAGAAGCATTGAGTTCCTTAGGCACAGGACTGTTTCATTCCCTGCCCTAATTTGTATCCAGTTCAATGAATGATTTGTACCTTTATTGGTTTCACCTCTTCTCCCTTTTCAAAAGCAGTAGGATTCACTTATCCGCCTGTCCTAAAACACAGTTTTGTTCAAAGAACTACATTTTTTAGGGGGGCATTGATCAAGCAAGCCAACTTATTTTAAACATAGTTAATCTAATCTAAAATTATTTGTTTGAGCATTGTGCCAGGCAACAAAGTGACATCAATATGATGAACAAGGTGGAAAAGGCCATAACATCCCTTTAGCCTTGTGAACATGTCATATGGGATAGAATAGAAGCTTGTGCATTTGAATGATAACCTCTGCCAAGTCCTCCTTATTCTTTTATTATTCCACATCTTTCTCTCATTGACAGAAGATTACATGGTGCAGCTACCTCTGCATATAAAAATAAGTAAATATTACAGTGTGCTATGGATCAAATGATTAAGTTTACCTGTTTTCTACTATAGTGAGTAGAGCTTAATGTGCACAGCCCAATCTTGTCCACGTTTACTCAGAAATAAGTCCCACTGACAACAGGACTTACTCCCAGAAAAGTGTGCATAGGACTGCAGCCTTCACCAGGGGGATTTCTAATGCTTCCCTAGAGCAGCTTTAATGCACTAACAGGTGCAGCTGTTCATTCCACTTTAAACGAAAAGCATTGTAAAAGAAGTTTGAGAATGAAATTTAATGAGTCTGCGTTGTTATGAGAGGGAATGTCAAGGACACTGAGGCTCAATTTCTATTCTCATTGCTTCAAAAATGTGTCGGAAAAGGAGGGAATGCAAAAAGAAGGTTACAAGAAAGGCCACCTTCACAAATCCTGACTGTGCAGTTCATATGTGCAACTGAAGTTCTAGCAAAACCCCACTTGTACAATGGCCATATTTCCTCCAAAGTCTGTTGTGTAAGAACTTGCACTTTGTTATATACTGTTTATTTATTTTTATTTTTCAAAGCGAGCCTAAGAAAGCATGCAGCACGATCCTATGCATGCATACTTTGAAGGCAGCCATACTGTCTTCAATGGAGTTTACTCCCGAGTGAGCATATTTAGGATAACAACAAGAATGGCCTAAATCCAAAGAGCCATTCCATTCATTCCACATGCTTGATGAGGCTTTGCATTTGTGTTTCTCAAGCAGCAGATTCCCATGTGTTCTTACCACGTGTCTCCAGCCACATGTGTTCCCCAACACACAAGCGTACATTTATAACTGACCAACAAGGATACATAATTTTGGGGCTAGGAGCAAGGTGATCCATGTGGCAGTTATGCTTTACAATTGGGTATTAGCTACTGGCTACCAACTGGGACTTGAATCAAATAATATAACCTTTATGATAACATATACAAGATTGCCACAATTTATGACTTTGGTACAGAATGGAGAAGTTGACTGAGTAAGGGTGCAATCCTATGCATGTTTAGACAGAAAAAACCCTTGCTCACTGGGAATTGTAGCTCTGGGACCTTTTTTTTGTCTGCACATGCATAAGAATGTACAAAGATCTATGGCACAGTTGTGGATGCAGGGGTGCTTGGATGCAGGCTGCACACATCTCACCCCCTCTTTAGCCTTAGTCATGTTGCAAGGAGATACTTGCCTAGGCCTTTTCTGTGATGGGGAACTGGGGCTAGCAAGGCCTTTGCAGGCCACTTCAACCTTTACACATTCTAAGGCTTTTTGCTGCAAAGCTTGGAGTAAAAGCACAAGGCTGTATGTTGCCCAGGAGCACAGACTAAACAATAGAAAAGGCTGATCAATCAAAAGCCAACTCCAACTCAAGAGTCCTTCCTGTAGAGGAAGCCTGTTTTAAACCCTTCACTGAGGAGGGTGACTTGCGAAAAAGAGAATGCAGGGTACTGGGCTCTCTAGCCATTGGTGCTCTCCAGCCATCTGTATGCACAACAGTGTAGGCATAGCAAGTTGCAATAGGTGTCATGTGTAAAGATAGGGTGTACAGCCATATCCTTGATTGCTGTCAACAACTGCTAATGCATTTTCCGGTAGTGGTGCCCCTTTATGAAGGGAGCATTTTTTCCTCCAGGGCTTTGCATTGGCCAGTTCAGAATTTACCTGAATAGTTTAGTTAGAGTAGTGGCTCAGTAAGCAATACTATCCTTGCTTAGCGTTCTGGGATAAAATGGAGATCCTAGAGTCAAGATGTGTGAGGCATACCGCCAAAATAGCAGGGCAACTGGCCTTCTCAATAACAGTGTCATACGCCGCAACACTTCATGGCTAAACACGGAAGCACTCTGTGTACTCCATAATAAGGATCACTTTCTGATACGCACTCTGCCAGGGACACTGCAAGACATTTTGCAGCCTGAGGGGAAGGAGAAAACAGTCCCTGTACTGGCATTTGAATCTTACCTGAACATTGGTGATGGGACATTATCATCCACCATACCAAAAGGCAGCAGGATAGCTTGGGCTGGGGGTATGCCTCACCTCTGTCCTCCAACCCCTCACCATTGCTGTCCACCCCCCAGCATATGCTGCAAAGGAGATGCTTTGCTCTGCCTAATGGCAGGGCCGGTCCTGCATTACATTGACATTTATTGCACATTGCTGAATTCTCTTCTATATCTGCTGTTCATTAAATTGACCACAACAGTAGGCTTTTTTTTTTTTAGGTAAGAATGTTTTAATAGAATATTTCATTTGGAGCTCCCAAGTGCAGTCAGCTACATTTATTATCTGTTCAGGCTATTATGAGGGGAATGGAAAAGAAGCGGGGTTGCACTGATATTTTGTGTCAATGTGTGTGTACACAAGAATCAAGATGCATCTGTCTCCCACCCAGAGATTTAATTTCTAGGCTGCAATCCTACACATACATACTAAAGAGCAAGCTACATTTTGTTCCATGGAACTTAAGTCTAAAGAAACGTATGCTGCTGGAGGTCTAGATAGGGTGACCATATTTTGGAAACCAAAAAGAAGGACAACATGGTCGGCCCCCAAGGGGACGTCCCCACCAATATGTCTGCCCCCCGGGGACATGCCCAGCACCAAGGGGGTTTGTCCACCTGAACATAGCCTTGGTCACATGTCTGATTTTACAGCACACAATTAAGACAAATCTGTTCGACAGAACATCTTAGTGTTAAAATCACTGAACTAATGAGTGAGACATCCAATGTATCTGAAATTAACTTCACTCCTACTTTTATAGCTTTTGCTGTACTTTGTTGATATACTCTGTGTGATAAATTCTCCCCTTCCCTTAAATATCTTTTCTGATTGTATCCTCGCTCAGCTGAAAGCTGCTGCTTAACAGGGCTTGCTGCTGGCTGGCTTTTTATTTTTAAAGTTATTTTTTAAAAAAACTTGTGTATGACTGTCACAAGTTTCTCTACTCTGACATGAGGTTGGGTGTTGTGGGCGGCGGACACTACTTTGCCCATTCACACTTCTCACTTATATGCATTAGCTTCTCAAGGCTTTTGCGTTGGCAGCACTTTTCACATCCAGACTACTTCCTGCACAAACACGCAACTCTGAGACCCTCTTTCTAATGACCTGCGTTGTATGCCAGCACCGTGGTGCTAAGTTAAAACAGGTGTCTCTGGGTTGTCTGTGCAGCCTCTGTTGTCTCTCTCTCTAAGTCATTGCAGCCAAACCAAAACTTCCAGCCTTAAACAATCAATCTTCCTCCCAACGGTCCAGCCAAGCTGTGCACTTGTACTCTGTGACTGCGGGGAGGGTGCCAGTTTATTGCTTGGTCACGTCAGATGACACTTAGAACTCCATCACACCTATACCCCCACCTAGTTTGCATTCACATTTTTTTTAACTCTGAGGCAAACGTGCTTCAAACTTATGATCCCTTTCACCTGAATAGCTGCTATTTCACTCCTAAGGTCCTTCACTCCATTGCTGTTTCACTCCACCCCTCCCCTTCTCATTCTCCTTCCAGTCAGGTTCTGGCAGATGAGTACTTCAACCAGACCGCCTTTCACACAGAAAAAAATGGAAGGAATATTTAGTCTGGCTCTTTGGAGGCATTGAGGGAGTACAATCATGTCTCTGCAGAGATTCAGGCATTGTATGATTTTTAAAAATGCTTTGGAGCCTGGGGTGCAAGGTTTGGGTTTTATATTGAAGCTTGGGTCCCCTCCACAAGGATTCGCTTTTGCGCCTGGTTAAGTGATTATGCGCTTCATTAGCGCATAATCACTTAATTAGCGCATTTACGCCTAATACCTCTGCACGAGAGGCAAGCAGGGAGAGGGGAGGGGGGAGGTAGGGCGGGCAGGCGGGTGCCTGTCTCTTTAAGGTAGGCCCCTGCGAGTTGTTATGCTGGAGAGCGAAGGAACTGACGGGGCGATTGAATGAAACGGAGCAAGGGGGGGGGGAACAGGGAAAGAAAAAGGGAAAAGGGAGCTGGAAGACGGAGCGAGAGGTCAGCGGGAGCCCGGTAGGAGCGGAGCCAGGAGCCGAGCGGGGGAGCCAGCAGTAGCAGCAGCAGCAGCAGCAGCAGCAGCACTACTCGGGAGGCAGGGCGCCGGCTTCACATCCCGCCGCAAAATAAAACTCGCTATTTAACGCGCATTCGATAATGCGCACAATCGGAGGGTTAGCGCGCCTCTACGCCCGATTTGCGCTCCCTCCTTGTAGAGGTAAAAAAATTTAAACGCCTTGAAAGAGCTTTAAACCTCTCTTGTAGAGGCAGCCATAGAGCTGGCTGCTGGGAGAGATTGCTTTTCCCTGCCAGGACCTGATGCAATCCATTGACTACACAGAGGCTTACCATGGATTTAATGCATTTAGGGAAAATAATCCAGACTTTTAGCATTCCAAGAAAGGCTGGGGAAGAGGCGGGGTATCAGCAGGATAGGCACAGTGTCATGTTAGTACTATGCTGCAAATCCAAACACCAGGCATGGCAAGAGTGCAGTAAATCTCTGGTGTGATGGAGACCTTACTTTAAAAACCACCTCCACCACTAGCTGCCTCTGCCTGCACCAACACTGGACTCTCAGCCTCTCAGGGCTCAGCTACAGCCATCTCTGAGTCATGTCTTCAATTTAACTCTGTCTCTAAAAGATATGCCAGCCAAAGCCGCAACTCTATTTTTCTCTGATACGTACTTCAAACATTCTGCATTGCATGCCAGCAGTGCAGATAGAGCCTAGCTCACAAGTGAATAAAGTGAAGTGGAAGGGAAGGGATAGCAAAGCAAAGCAACGACATGCCAGGTTCCAAATCCGCAGCAACAGGACATCCGCAAAGATGAGAGCCTCTCTTTCAACTGGCACCTCACTGTTGGTCATGAGAGTTTTTCTCTAAGGATGACCCTTCATCACCCATGATGTGGAACTCTGAGAAAAAAGCGTCTGTCCTGTTCCGTTTTGCCCTGTGGGCTGCTTTGACTGACCTCTCCTTTCCCACATATTGATCTGTGGATGCCTCGCCTCTGCTGAGGAAAGGTTCCATGCTCACCCAGCATTTCTTAGCTAAACACTTGAGATGCCCTTGATGTCAAGGGTGAAACTGCTCAAGGTGCAAGACTCCAAAGAGGAGGCTTGACAACCTCAATTTGAAGGGTATAGCTCCAATGTTTTGTTTTGTTTTGTTTTAAATTAAAACTTCAAACTTTAAAAAAATCCTAAAAATCAATGGATGAATAGATATGCTTCAAACTTGGCATGGATAAAGCCATCCTTACGAGATATCATGATACCAAGTGTCATCCCTTTATCTTTTTTTAAAAAAAGTTTTTTTTAAAAGAAAAAATTAAAACTCACATTTTAAAAAATTCCTAAAACTCAACGGATGAACGGATCTGCTTCAAATGTGGTATGGCTAAACCCTGCCTAAGAGCTATCATGGTACCAAGTGTCATCTCTTTATCTTTAAAAATGGCATAGCTGTAAGCATATTTGTTAATTCCCATTGACTATAAAGTAGAGCTGCCCTTTGGGTGGGGGAGGATGGGAAAAATCCAGATTTTTCTTCAAATTTCATAATCCCCCCCCCCTTTCTGGATTTGTTAGCTGGTTTTTCCTGACATATGGTCAAATAAAATGGGAACAGGGCATCAGAAAACAGTGACTCTTCTTGCTAAGTGGGGCCTGTTGGTGTGTATGTGGCATTGGGGCAGTATGTGACTGCATTAACTACGGAATAAATTACCGGGGGGAAGAATCTAACTTTTATTTACAAAGCGAGTCGTAATGTCTGCAGACAATTCATGTATTCAGTGACTAATCCTTACAACAAATATTCAAAATCTCCTTGAATAATATATAGACTGTGTATCTTTTCTGCTAAGTATTTGATACTTCTGCAGACTAATCTTATGACAAGAACAATTCTGTAGTTTTTCATCCTAGGGCACTCTACAACAGTTTGCATTTCTTAAGCTGGTTTACGATATTTCTGTCACATAATTACAGCTTCTGATCCATCCACATTGCAAGATCCTCAGATCCTCAGACAAAGGTCTTAGCAACTGTCAGTGTTATGCTAAGCATGTTTTATTGACTTAAGTGGCATTTACACCCTAATAAGGACAGCAACCTAAGAACCAGTTCCTATGCTCTACATTACCTGCATCATTTTTTTATTTTTATTACTTTATTTATTACATTTCTGTACCTCCCATTAGCTGAAGCTCTCTAGGCAGTTTATAAAACAAAGCTTAAAACTATAAAATGCAATATCATAGTAACACATAATACAAAATAAGTTTTAAACAGAATAAAACCAAAGTAGTAACCATGATAAAAGCTAGCAGCAGTGCAAAGCTCTAAAATAGGCTGACCATATGAAAAGGAGGTCAGGGCTCATGTAACTTTAACAGTTGTAGAAAAAAGGGAATTTCAGCCAGTGTCATTTGTATGCAGTTAGTTCCTGATGAAATGCCCTCTTCATCACAACAGTTAAAGGTGCAGGCACTATGCTAGAGTGACCATATACAAAAGAAGGCAGGACTCCTGCACCTTTAACTGTTGTGATGATGAGGGAATATCACCAGGAACTAACTGCATACAAATAACACTGGCTGAAATTCCCTTTTCCCTACAACTGTTAAAGTTACATGAGACCTGTCCTCCTTTTCATATGGTCAGCCTACTCTAAAAACACATGAGCATAATTTTTACAACTGAAGGTCTAAAAATCCTTGGGGTGGAGGAAAGGTCTTTACCTGGTGCTGAAAAGACCATAATGTAGATGCCAGGTGGCCCTCTCTGGAAAGGGTATTCTACAACCAGGGAGCCACCACTGAAAAGTCCCTCTCCTTTATAACCACCTACCTCACCTCATTCAGCAGGGATACCTGGAGAAAGGCCCCTGGACACGATTTTAGAGTCTGGGCAGGTATATGTAGAAGGAGATGATCCTTCATAAGGGTATATCTTACCTTCTTCTTCTGGCATTATGAGTTGCCTCTGCACTCCATTTTGCTCTTCTTGCTTTGCACAGTGTGACATTTTTGCAGTTTCCCCATTAGTGGCTATGTTGCTATCTTCCATGCACTGGCATAGTAAGTAAGATGGCCATGTGTTCTACTTTACTCTGTTTGAAGGAGTCCTCTTTTTTAAGGGCTGTTCAGTCCAAGTCCTGTATAAAGATAAATGACCATAAAAAGGGAGAGTCAGATGGAGTCTTGAAGTTGCTCATCAAAAGTTATCACCTCGACAGCAGAAGGTTACTTGGGTCACAGTCTCTCCACTAAGGTGAGATGTATTGTATTTCTATTTCAGTTACAGTAATTATTTCTAAACACACACACACAGACGCACACGCACACGCACACACACATGTATATATATATATATATATATATATATATATATATAATTAGCCTATGCAACTCTTGTACAACTATGTCCTCTTTTGGGGAACTGCATGAGTAGCCACCCTAACGGTGAGAAGTCCCTACTTTGATCAGTGGAACATACTCCTGAGCCTGTACATGCAACACTGTAGCCTAACCGAAGAAATTGCTCTCCTGCGCATTTTATGTAATTCTGAAAGCATGCTTTAAATATGGATAATCTGACAGCATAAAAGGGGGAAATATAAAATTACCCCACATCACAGACCTTCCCGAGAATTGTATTACTGATCTCTTCATCTCTGAAGCAACCACTTCCAAATGTGTCCATGAACACAAAGTGGTATACAAGATGTTTCTGAAAAGTGGTGTAGAATTCTTTAAATAAATAAGACGAAATAAATATAATTGTGGAAAGCAGAGAATTCATGTTGAGGCGGTCAAGTTTGATGCACTAAATATAATATAGTGGTTTATAAACCAAGAGCTCTCTGTTCAGTACCTGGTTTCCAAGGCTGCAATCCATATCCACTTTCCTGGGAATAAGTCCTGTTGAACTCAGTGGAGCTTATTCCGAGAAGACATGTATTAGATTGCACTGCACTTAATGTAGAAAATGTTAGTAGAACTCATTTAGAACACGGGAAAATAGCCTTCAGTTGTGGGGAAGGGGAACAAATTAGCAATCAAAACTGCAAATTAGCAATCAAAACATGAAAGGGACTTTCACAGATAAAAAAGTTCAAAGGTCATGCACAGAATCATTTAATTCAGCAATAAGTTATGAATTGTTATCCAAATGAGTTCTATGAGAACATTATCATTTATGCCAAAGATCTATCTCTATCTAAATCTATCTAAAATTATTTCTGGGTGGGTCTCCTTTAAGGGTGGAACCAAACTATATTTTATTTTACAAACCTCCATATGTTCCAGATCCAGACTGCAAATTTTCTAGGCACGGTCAAATCCAGAGTTAAATATTCTTAGCTCTATGTTGGATTGTGGTCCTACAGTATAAGCGCTCTCTCTCTCTCTCTCTCACTCTCACTCTCTCTCTCTCTCTCTGCAAGCTTTGCACAAGGGAGACCAATCTCTGATTTGGTTCTCAGTGCTAAATCAGCCTTATGCCTCTAAAAGCTCAAAGTTAGCTTTTTAAATGCTAACATTAGTTGTAGATCTTTTAAACTATACAAAGTACTTGTAGCAAAAGCAACAAAGATTATTGTGGCACCTTAAAAGCTAACAAATGTATTATTGAATAAGCTTTTGTTGGGTTCCATCGCTTGCAATTGCCAAGGTCTAGTAATAAATATTTACTTAGCCTACTTTGTCTTTCACTGCACCAAAAGGAACTTAAATTAGCAAGTATTTGTAGTATTATAGCTTCTTGAGAACAACAATAGCAAGCCGCTGCCACCTTTGATACTATTGCAAAGTTTTAGATTGCTAATCATTTTCTTTCAACAGAGGAATTCAAAGGCTCAACAATAGTTGAATTAATGAAGAAAGAAGGCACCACTTTGGGGCTTACCGTATCTGGTGGAATTGACAAGGATGGGAAACCAAGAGTGTCCAACCTTCGTCAAGGAGGAATTGCTGCTAGGTAAACACCAAATCATGTGATAACTCCAAAAAAGCAAATCAATAATTTATTAAGGGTCAGTCAGTAGCTATAAGTTAGCCCAGCCTTCCCCAACCTGGTGCCCTCCAGAAGTTTAGGACTACTACTCCCAGCACCCCAGCTGGCTGAGGGATGCTGAGAGTTGTAGTCAAACACTGGAGGGCACCAGATTGGGGAAAGCTGAGTTAGCCTATCAGAGTAGAAATGCACAATGAAACCTGTTAATAGTAGCTTCTTCACTGCTTCCCTTGAGTGCTGTGATCTTGAAATATCTGTCATGTGTTCTAAGGTCATTTCAAGATAATTAATTTTCCTTTTAAGCCTTTTGAAATTTAATATTAAAGCTGAGAAATATTTCACAGTTTAAGATGTAATTTTAAAAAATGAAAAAGAAAAAAGCATGCTTAATGACCTGTGTAGAGGATATTATCCTACTAGCTGGCTAAAACAGAAAGTGGGTAAAACAAGTAATTAGAATGTAATACCAGTAGTAGTTAAAAGCGTCATATTGTAGCTAATTCTTCAATGGCAATGTTTCCTACATGTGATCCAAGCAGCTTAATATGTACTTCTGAAGTGTATTTTAAATCATATTTCACTAAATGACCAAATAAGGAAGGAACCATAGTTCAGTGGTATAGTACACCACTATATGCAGAAAGGCCCATTTTAATCCCGATCATATCCAGTTAAAAAGATCTCTAGTAGCAGCTGATGTAAAAGAACCCTGGACAAATGTAGCCCCATCAGAGTATTGGGCTACATGGACCAGATATCTGTTATATGCATTTTTCTGTCATCTCTCTTCCTTTTGAGCAGGGGCCTGACTTAAGCTCTGTAAGGTCCCATGTACACTAATGCCACTCATGAATAATAAATACAGGATGGCTATTACAATTTAGAAAATTGATGATTTTAACTTGTAAACTTTGAAGTCTGTCTTTGTACTTTTCAAGAAAGTTACTTACTTATTAAGACAAAATAAAATGCAGCTTCACTGAAGAAGAGATGTGTGTTGCAGAAGTGACCAACTGGATGTGGGGGACTACATCAAATCTGTGAATGGAATCAACCTGACAAAGTTTCGCCATGATGAGATCATTAGTTTGCTCAAGAACGTTGGTGAGCGGGTTGTATTAGAAGTGGAGTATGAGCTGCCACCAGTCTGTAAGTAATGAGTTGTAAACATGAGTGAGGTTAGCAGGGATTTTTGTTGTTCCCCGCCTCGATCCAGAGGGAGAGGCGGGTTATAAATAAATAAATAAATATATTATTATTATTATTATTATTATTATTATTATTATTCTGTAGTGTTTAATTGTATCACATTTCATAGGGTAGTACACAATTATGATTTTGACCTTTGTGTTCATAGTTGAGATGAGAAGTCATTCAGGTTTTTCAGGTGCTGAAAATTGGCTTCTTTTTTACTTCTCCTTCTTCCCACATTACCCACCGATTCACTAAAAGGTGTCTCATTGTGCAGTATCTTCCTTACCACTAATACATATTGTTTGCTTCTCTGATCTTGATCAATCACTAGCAAAATTTCCATCATTACAATGGTGATGTATGTGTAGACAGAAGGAGCCCTGGTGGAAGAGGGTTACTGATGGTGGAGATACCTACTACCTTCAAGTAGTAAGCAGGTTTCCCCCATATTGTTGTCCCCAAGAGCAGAACTTTACACTTCCCTATATAGAAGGAAGTAAAAACTCTTTTTTGACAACAACTTGGAGGGGTGCTCATCCTGCCCTTCATGACCTTCATGTCTGGGATGAGTTGTTAGGTTCCCACTCACCCAACCCCTTCAACTATTTCTTTGTTGCCTTTGCCAATAGAACCCAACCAGATCAACAGGGAACAAAGCTATCTTCATTTATAGAATCCTGTCTTGGCTTCCATCTCTTGGTCATATGAAGTCACAGACACAACCCCCCCCACCACCACCACCACACACACAGATGTAACTTGATCTTCATACTCAGTACACAACTCAGCATGCAGTTTCTGAAATCAGTGGTACAAGTGCTTGTCTCTGTATTTTGGACTGTGGTATATGAATTTAATTGTGTGTCTTTTGTTTTAGGTGCTGATGGTTAAATTAAATTTTCTGTGTTTATTAACACTGCCAAACTACAGTGCTCTATTTATGCTGTTGTTTGGTGGCTGCTGTGAATAATTAAACTTTTGGAGCTGAAGTATGAGGTTTTGATTAACTAAATCAACTGAGCATTCAGTGATCTTAATAGGTTAAATATATTTATTTTGAATCAAACAACTCTGTTTGCTCTGTTATATTACGCTCAATATCCATGTGATTTTTGTCCACTGAATTGAAAAATGAGACTGTCATGCGACATTACAGTTACAACTGTAACCATTTGTTTATGTTTTGAGAAATTCTGACCTTGTACATGTGTACTTGGTAATGAGACTGAATGATAGGTATACTGTCTAGCTACTACTGGCAATATTTGGCCATCAGTTTTTGGCCAACTGGTCCCTATGTTAATCATGTCTCAGCTTTTTTCACAATACACACACACCAATGTCCCCCCCCCCCCTTTTATTGTGAATTTAACAAAACAGAACAGAAAATAAATCTTGGAAAAGAAAAGATTTTTTTTTTGCTGATGTTGACAAATTGAGACATAGAACTGGAGAACGTCTCACCTGTAAATTTGGAACAATAGTGCCCTGTGTCATAGGAATAGTTTGAGACTGAACAAGATATAAGCAAACATGCTGAAGATGGGAAATCCTACAATAAAAAAAACCCTTAATGCTGCATTGCTACCAGTTTCTCTAATCTGATTCTGGCTTTAGAATTAGTAGCACTATAGATTCTGATACCTAGAAAAAAGGCTGTAGTTTCAAAATAAATGTTGATTTACTCAGAAAGCAATTGAAGAGCCAATGAGAACATTTGTTCTTCCAAGAGTTACAATTGTGTAGGTACTATCCTGCTTGTCCTAGAGAGAGCCTTTTTATGGCTTCAGAATTCCCTTGTTACCACCAAAGTTGTATCTCTTTGTTTCCCAAAGATGGAGAAGAGAATTACAGCTTTTTATTTTTGTTGGATTATTTTGTATTAATTGCAAGAAATATTGGCAGATTATTAAAACTGAAATATCTATTTTTAATTCTGTGCATTTCATTTGAGAATGATTTCCCTCTTGATTTTTATCTCACCAAATCTGAACAGTTTGTACCATCTACTAATTTTCTTCCAGACCTACAATTGAAATTCTTTGTTTTGCTTATTGATGATGAATTACTACTATGTACAAATATCTCTTTTCAGAAACCTGTCTTTTAGCTTCCATTGGTATGTCTTTGGATTTATGGGAATAGTTTACCTCATACTCTGAAAGGAAGATGCCCCCACCCTCAGCTTTGGATGGAAATATTAACCCACAAAGCATCTGCCCTGCTCCTTTCTACCTTGTTTATTCCCCTCCCTTGGCAGTGTCTTCTGTCCCATTGACTGGCAATGATGGCCATTGCAGGGTCGGTGGAGATGATCTACTGGTGATGATGAGCAATGCAGGGTCAGTGGAGGCTGGTGGCTCCAAAGTCTGTGGGATGATGAATCTGCTCCGCGTTTCAGTCAGAACCAGTCAGAACTCTAAAGGAGTTATCCAAAGATATCTCCTTCTGAGTTCTGACTGGTTCTGACTGAAACCTGGAGTGGATTCATTGCCCTACTGGCATCAGAGCCACCAGCCTCCACTGTCAGGGTTTCACCACTATACTCTCTCTGTGCTTTGGGGAAGGAATATAGCTCTGTGCATGTAGAACATATCAGGCTTAATCCATGGCATCTCCAGGTAGGGCAGGAAAGGCTCATGCCTGAAACCCTGGAGAGATGCTACCAGTCAGCAAGCACTGATCTAGATGAACCAATAGCCTGTTTCAATATAAGGCAGCTTCCTACGTTAAAAGCCCTCTCCTCTGTCCCCACTGATAGGTCATTGGAGGGGAGTAAGCAATCTTAACAGCCTTCTGTCTCATTTTATCCGCTCATACATTAAGATTATACCATTGTTTAATCACAGAGTTTGTGGCTGCCTTTGTAGAAATCAGAGTAATTCTTTTTGTAGAAATATAATTGACCCTTTTCAAATGTAACAGCGGCATCCAACAGCGATTTGTGAGTTAATTACATCACTAATTGCAGGAATGTTCGCCGTGTTTGAGTTGCTTCCATTTTTCTGGAACTACCTAGGAATATGGCGTTTGTAGGTTGTTTCTGTAACATCGAACTGGGGCACATGGAGTTGTTTGTGGATGAAACAACCCCAAGTTAACCCATAGTTAAACAACTTGGTGTTGTTTAACTTGGTGTTGTCACAGAAACAACCTACGAAAGTATGAATACCACATTCATAGGTTGTTCCAAGGAACCAGAAGTGGCATGTATCTGCAATTTGCAGGTTAAGTAACCCACAACTTGCCACCAAATGCTGCAGTTACATCTGAACAAGGCCGCGGTCTTAGAGGCTGTTTGTTATCTGAGTTTAGATCTCTCCTCCCCAATATAAAACTACATGGTTTGACTATATTAGAAATATTTTACTACTTACTGTAACTTGTAAACTTAAATTTTATTGTAAATACTATAATCAGAAAACTTTTTTATCTTTCAGCTGTACAAGGTTCAGGTGTCATTTTTAGAACTGTTGAAGTTACTTTACATAAAGAAGGGAACACTTTTGGGTTTGTAATTAGAGGTGAGTTCCCTATAATACTTTGTTTCTCAAGGTTTTTGAGCTTGTCCCCACTTCTGAACTTATTCTGTCTTCTGCTCCCTCACTCCCAACACAGCACCATCCAATTGACCCACAGCAGACCTTGCTTGTATATTAGGATGCATGCAGTCTTAGGCTGTGTGCCAAGATCTGCAAATTGGAATACTAATCTAACAGTGACATTGGGGTATTAACCCAACAGTGACATTAGAAAGAAAAATAAATGAAAATATCTGTGACTGCATATTCTAAAACTACATACAGGTAAACACCATTAGAACAAACTATCAGCTGTTCCAAAATCAGGCTGGGGTGATGCAGCAATTGGAGGAACAGTCAACCCACAAAATCCAACGTGTATTAGTGATAATTCCATGAGAAGGCATTCAACCTGTCTCTTACAAGCTGAAGAGGAGATAGCATCACCTGTCTTAGGATCCCATATCTCCCTGGAATTTAATGCTCTCCTTTCAGGTGTTCCTTATGGCCCACAGTTTGAGAATCACTGCCCTAGCAATAACTTGTTTTGATATGAACATAAGAAGAGCCATGCTGGGTCAGACCAAGGGTCCATCTAGTCCAGCACTCTGTTCACACAGTGGCCAACCAGCTGTCAACCAAGAACCCACAAGCAGGACACAGGTACAGCAGCACCTTCCCACCCATGTTCCCCAGCAGTTGGTGTATCCAGGCATACTGCCTCTGATACTGGAAGGATAACATAGCCATTAGGACTAGTATAGGGTGTCCAGATGGCCCGGGGTTTCCCGGGGGCAGCGGGGGAAAACCGGGTGGCGGGGGGTCACGCGGCGCTGGCGGGAGGCGGGCAGCACGAGGCACTTACCTGCTGGGGCGTCCACTTCCCTCGGTGCTCGGAATCTACTGAGAAACAGGCTTCGCAGCCTGTCCCTCAGTAGCGCACCGGGTGATGACATCATCACCCGGCGCATACTGAGAGACAGGCCAGGAAGCCTGTTTCTCAGTAGATTCTGAGCACCGGAGGGAAGCGGATGCCCAGGTAAGGAGCGCGGGGCGGCGCGGTGCAGCGTGGGTGGGGGGCAGCGCGGGCGCGCGGGGGGGTTGTTTTGGGTGGTGGTGGTGGGGTGGTGGGGGGGTCCGGGATTTTGATTGTCATAATCTGGTCACCCTAGACTAGTAGCCCTTGATAGCCTTCTCCTGCAGGAATTTACCCACCCCTATAAAATACTATAGTGATATATAGATTAGGGCAAGCAAAGCAAGTATGTGTCAATATTTGTTCCTTGAAAATTGAGGGGGGGATATTATCAATTAAATTGACATGCCACCATAGTATTCAAGGTAGCTAACAATCAGAATTAAACCACAGTAAGCAATAAAACATACATGACAATATATAAATAGAACACCAAATAAAATCAGTGTGGGTCAGATAATAAAATTAAATAAACACAAGTCAACAACTAGTTGAATATTGTGAGCATTAAAAGGAATAGATTACTTGAACAGGTCTCAAAGGCCTGTCTAAATTTTAAAAAAAGTATTGGCCTGATGGCAGAAGGATGCTAAAGAGAAAACCAGAAGAGTGTCCCTTGGGTGGAATTCCAAAGCAGGGACACAGCCACTGGGACAACCCTTTCTCATGGCTCTGCCGAACACACATCAGACTTTGGCAGGACTGAGTGAAGGGACTCTCCAGAAGATCCCAGAGTTTGGGGAGGCTCCTATGGGAGAAGGTGGTCTTTCAGGTAACCTGGTCCCCAAATGTTTAGGTCGTTTATGCATCATGACATTTTAACTGTGCTGTTCAGGATTCGTTAAGCTCAAAATTGCTGTAATAAGAACTTTGTCATGACTAAGTATCATTCCATTGGTTTTAATGGGACTTGGGGTGCTTCCAGATGAGGTTTTTATGGTGGCATCACCCTGCCTTATTCATGGATTATTATACAGGGGTCCAGATATCTTCTTCTCATGACCCTTCCATGTTTTCTTACAGCTTCTTCTATCTTAAGGAGGAAAAGATGGAACAACACCTTCTAATTGCTAGCAATAGGAGACCTCTGTCTGGACGCATCTAAGAGCACAATCTTATGCATGTTTAGACAGAAAAAAGTCCTACAACTCCCAGCATTCTCCAGTCAGGATTCTGGGAGTTATAGGGTTCCCCCCCCCCTGTGTAAACGTGCAAAGGATTGTGCCCTAACTAACTTTATCTGTATTATGTTCCATAGTGTACTAGTCTCTTGAATCTTGAACTAACACCACAATTTACCACAAATTTCATTTGCTTTATAGTGGGGTTGTTCACATAACATGCTAACCCACACTCAGTGGTTGAGTGTGGGTTGTTTTGAATCATTGGTTCTTTGTTGAACTGTGGGTTACAATGTTATCTGAATGCAGCACATTTTCCGTAGGATGGGTTATCATGTTGTCTGAATGCAACCAGGGTGGCTTGTTAACTACTCTAAACACCCAACAACAAACCATGGGTTCTCAAGGTTGCTTGTTCAAGTAAAGAAGCTGCACTGCACACTTAACAAGCCACCTGGCAGCACACAGACAACACAGTAACCCGTGGTTCAACACACAACCCACGGTTCAAAACAACACACACTCAATCACTGAGTGTGGGTTAGTATGTTGTGTGAACAACCCCATTTTAGAGTTTTATTTGGGAGGGGAAGACAATTTTCTGTCTGTGCATGCTGCAGATTTTTCTAGATGGTTAGTCAGAAAATTTATTTTTATAGAAGAAGTGGTAAGAAAAAGGTGCCTATTTCATTCTCTTTCCTAGGTGGAGCACATGATGACAGAAATAAATCTCGTCCTGTTGTAATAACATGTGTTAGACCTGGAGGGCCTGCTGACAGGTACAATTCATCTTTTGCAGTCCACGTACACACACACGGGAGAGACACAGATTGAGAGAGAGAGAGAGAGAAAGGGGAGAAATGATGGGGGGGGAGGTGCACAAAAAGACAGACGTTTGAAAATCACAATAGACACATTCAAGTTGAATCCATTGTACCTTATAAATTATACATTTAATTGTAAGAGTAATCATAGACATTGCCCAAGATAGCATGGTATGAATTTTAATTGAGAGACTCAACTTGTTTTGTTAAGTGGGGTTTAATATTTTTGAAAAACTGGAGGAATAGAGCGCACTTTGCAATATTCAAGTTTAGTTTGTTGTTTAGTTTGTTGTCTTGTACCATGCATATAGCTTAGTTTCAAGATGTTTTCTTTCATTTCAATATGTTATTACAGCTTTTGTTGATGTCTTACTTAATAAACACATTAGTAGTAGTAGTAGTAATAGTAGTAGTAATATTTCCTCCAATAAGCTAATAAATGAAGGCTTCTCCCCATTTTTAGCCTCACAACAAACCTGTGAGGCTGAAAGATAATGACTGGTCCAAGGTTGCCCAATGGGCTTCATGGTTGAACAAGCATTTAGCTTTTGAGTCTTTTAGTATATGTATACTAAATATACTGAATTATTGAAATTATTGAAATCTGTATTAATATTATGTCATTAAAATAAATTAAATAAAGGATGTTTGCCTGCAGTTAATCAACTTGATTCAATTCATCACAGTTCCTCTAGCCTACTTGCCATTCTGTGAAATCATGAGCAGTCTCTAGCTGTTTTCCTGCATCATGCTTAGGGCTAAAGTGGGCACGAAATGTGTGCAAGCATGCACTCCTGCTCCACTCCCAAATGTACCTGTGCTACCTGTGATAAGACAGAGGCTTTGTATGTGGACGACAGGAAGGTCCTTTCTACACCATAGAGGTGTAGAGGGAGGGAGGGTGATCCCGGAAATACCTAATACACACTATCGGTGCACAGGGAGGGAGCGAGGGCGATCCCGGAAGTACCTAATACACACCATCGGCGCACGGGGACCAGCTGGGGGCCATCCCAGGCAAACAGCCTGGTGTAGAAACGGCCGAAGTCTGCAAAGGGCAGCCAAGTAAGGGAGGCTATGGGGAGTGGAATGGCTGTTTCTCCACCTCCTTGCCCTCCCTCTCACTAGTGACTCTTTAGTGGTGGCCAGGTGATGCTAAAGCCCTCAACTTCTTCCATTTGTACATCCAGCAGTTCAGGCCTTTGCTCAGAGCTACTGCTACTTGTGGTCCAAGCAGCTGATGTGAGTGAGGCTGGGTCACTGGGTGCCTCAGCAGAGGGCTTGCGGCCATCAGGCCATGCAGCAGCAGAACAGCAAGCAAGGCAATAGATGAGGGAATAGTTCTACCTCCTTCTCCTCACCCCCTTGCTCATTGGCCACCCCTCATTAGCCAGTTACCTGTCCACCATGTTTTGCTCTTCATATATGAATGGCAAAACAACAGCAATTCTCTTTTATCATTGAGAACATACATACTGGGGCCGGAAAAAACTAGTCTGTTTCGTTTCAGCTTGTGCAGGAAAGGAAAATAAGTACTTTCAAAATCTACGTGGAGGAAGTGAAGGAATTATCCTTCGCTGTTTGCATCTTTTCCCATTAAAAATGTTAGAGACTGCTTTCTCTGGTAACAGTCACAAGCATTGGCTGAGGGCACTCATCTCTTAGTATTGCAATGAAGGTTTGTAAAAGTGCAGTCACAGGCCAGGTTTGCACTCGTCACTGCTGCCGATGCAACTTGATAGAAGGTGTGGCAAAGCGGTTTATAGCGTATATGGTAGGGAAATGGCTAAAGGTTCCTGCCATAATGCTGTTCTGCCCCTGCACCCAGCAACAGTGGAATTGCTATGTTGCCATCTAGGTCTGCTGCAGGGGCTTCAGCCCTTGGCCATAAAGCAGCGTGGATGCCCTGTGCAGTTTATGTAGCATCCTGAAGGTGACCTAATGCTGATTCACAGCTATGGAACTGATTTCCTGAGAGTTATCAATACTGGAGCCTCAGCATCTTCCAGAGGTAGTGTTAAGTCCTTTATATTTAGGCTGCCATTAAATAGCCAGAATTAGGCAGGGGCGAAATGTTATTTATTTTGCTAACCTATGTTTTGATATATATCTATATTTTTAATTCTAGTGCCATTATAATTTCTTTTGCTTCAAAAAATATCCTTCTTTGGCCTTTCAAAATACTGTGGAGTTCATGCTGAAACAGGTACATGTATGTTAGAGGGGAAAACATTGTTGTGACAAAAGTAATACCTAACAATATCCATGTTCCTTAGTAGAGTGCTACTATTTTCCCACCACTGATTTTCAGATAAAAACAGTTACTTTTTCCTAGTGACCCCTGAACTGTCTTGCAGTCAGAGTAGATGGTAAGAGAGAAGACAATTCAGTTGGATGTCGGGAAGGGGCATTAGAAAATCACTTTGTATGTGACTATTCTCTCCAAATCACATGATAGTAAATGAATATTGACTGTTCTTTTGATCTTTCAGAGAGGGTACGATCAAGCCTGGTGACAGGTTGCTTAGTGTTGATGGAATTCGGCTTGTTGGAACATCACACAGTGAAGCCATGAGTATTCTCAAGCAATGTGGGCAAGAAGCAACTTTGCTCATCGAATATGATGTCTCAGTTATGGGTACGTTAAAATGCTGAGCTTTCGTTCTGGGAGCCATTTGTGACATTTTACTGTCCATCCTTTAGAGGCTACTTGAACAATGATTATGACCCGTTATGGCTCTAGTAGCACAGATATTCCCATCAGCAGCATCTCATTAATCTTTCTAGGTTCGTGGAGTGGTGAACAGTATTTTCTTGTAATTTAGAGTCTGGCTACTTCAGGATTTTGTAGACTGAAACCATACCACTGCTCCTATCAAGGTGGTAACTTCCTCAGTGATTCAAGTTATACAAAGCAGATAATGGCATGCAGGTATTTCTCTCGGATCAGTTTAAAAATGCTTACATGGTATGACATGAAGCCTTATGTCCGTTTGGTGACAAAAACAGCAAAAAGATGTGTAAAAAAGCAGACATCCTAGGGGCACTGTGTGAGGCAGCGAAAACGAAGATTCCTGATAATATAGGCATTTATTCAGAAAATATATTTGTTCAAGAGCAGCAGGTAAAGTCCCGAAGTGTGCTTTTCCTTCTAACAAACCAATTTCAATCAAAAACGTTGTGATTTGCCTACACCCTCTTTAGAATGTTTAGGGAAGGTTAAATGTGTTTCAAAGTTTATAAGAGAAATAACCTGGCAACTGTATCTGTCTTCACAGAGAATGGTATGAAAACCTTGACCTTAATTCAGTAGCCTATGGAAGTTGCATAAAACAGCATGGACTGTATAGCTTTTTCATTTTTCATGGTAGGCCACACACAAGGCCATCGACAGGAAGATTAACTGCATTTTCTTATCAATAAGGGATTTAAAAGTCTCTTCAGGAAGAGGAAAAATATGAGGCCAGTCAATTGGTTTTGTGAGATTATACCTGCGGGACACTTGTCCCTCTGATATCCTACATTGAATCTGATTACTTTGTACAGGAGTGTAGCTCTTACTAGATAATGGTGTAGGTAGGAGAATAATATGGAAAATTACTGCATGGGATTCCTAATCTTCTAACCTGTGGCTAGTCAAGTAGATTTCATAATAGAAATTCTGAAATGCAACTAGCAAAGTATATTTTATAATGGATTATGTCAGGAACTAGTTTAATTATATTTAAGAAAATCTAAAACTCATATTTAACTCCAAAAGACAACTGGATTTTTCAAAATTGAAATATGCATATGTAGAATTGAAAATATCGTAGTCTTCCCCAGTCAAAGAATAAAACATTAGACTGAATCAATATATAAATTATGTCATGGGACTCTTTCAGACTGACATTCCCTCAAAGAGACAGTGGGGTTGTCTTGACAAGGAGAAAGCCCCGGGCTGGATCTACAGTGGCACTAGGTCATTTATATGATGCAGCAGCCATCGCAGGGCATTCCCCCAACACTCCAGTTTTAAAAAGTCAGGGACTTACTCCAGCATTTCCCTGTGAGCAAGGCACAGAAGCGCATTTGCCATCTGTTGCCTTGCTCCGGTGTTGCTCCAGAAGCATGTCCCAGCCAATAGCGATCCCTGATTGGTTGCCATCGCCAGACAGGAGGAGGGGGAAGGAGGGGCAGATCAGCGAGCCAAATGGCCACTGGAACGCCTCCACGATTCTCCGAGATGGCAGAAGGACATCCACACCAGAGAACTGCATAAACATAAAAAAGGTAAAAATATGATATTTTTTTAAAAAATGGGGGTGCGCGGATGCGCCATGGTGCCCGTGGTATAATGCCTTCACACCTCTCCAGTGTGGCAGAAAGACACCCATGCCAGAGAAGTGCATAAATGCAAAAAAGTTAAAAGTGGCAGATGCACTGTGGCACCCATGCAATGACACGCAGTTGCCCAGCGTTGTACAGGTGAGGCAGTGCACGGGTGTGGCAGCGACTCTGGCTGCAAACCCTGATCTTGTGCTCCTTGCCATGGAGACAACTGGCAGGAGCCCAAGTGTAGGATGGTGGGAGCTCAAGGCATATAGACATCCCCAGTGACTCAGTTTGAACAACATGCCATGGCTTGTTCTGGGATATTTAACCCATTATGAGCTGCTAAACCCGGAAGCATCATGTTGCATATCCAACCCCTGCTCAGGGGTTGTCATGTCATGAAAACCTGGTGAGCATGGGTTTGCACAACACAACAATCCCTAAGCAGAGGTTGCATATTCAAAATGGTGACTGCACATGCCCCCACACACTGCCACCTCACCATGGGTTAAATAACCCACAATGGGCTATTGTGTTGTGCGAACAGTCTAACTTAGTCATACATGAATTAGATCCATTAAAATCCAATGGGTTTCTGCTCAGTATGACGAAGTCTGGATCCAACCAATTAGGTTTACAATTACAGGCATGTTGATGAGGGACATACCTGAATAAATCTGTTTGTGATTATGACAAATAGCTCTTCATCAAGTACTTAGCAGTAACATTAGGCTACATAGCTGTACAGTTTAAATAAACTTCAGCAGCTTTTCCTCAAATAATGAAAAGTTGGCATAGGTAATTATCCAGTCAGTTGTTATTTACTTCCCGAGTTTCCTCCTCTCAACACAGATCCAAAATGGAGACTTCCCCTTTTAAATGGGTGGCTTCAGAGAGAGAACTGATCAAAGTAAAGGGTGACTAGGAGGTCCTCAAGAGATTGCCACCTCACTTCAGGTACAGGCCACCTGCACTCTGGACTGTGGACTGACAGGCATTCCTACATTGCCCTCTTCTACATAGAAAATTCTGTAAACAAACCAGTAATTTTCAAGGCAAAACAATCCTTTTGTAACAAACCAGTGTATCATTTTCAAAGCAAAATATTCTACAACTTGTGTTTCATAAACTAGCTATCCTCTTCCGTCTCTAAAGACATTTTTTCTACTAGTCTGGAACAGATTATCTTCATCACTTTGTTATTCAGTGTTTGTTTTTGAACCACAGATTAACTTGGGTGATTCCATGAATGCGCTAGTAGCCTGATAGTTTAGAAATGTTTGTTTAGAAATGTTCTGTCTTTATAAGAGCAACATGAATCACTGTGCATACTTACAAATACATCAAACCACAGGTAAAAGATGAGCCAGCAGACAAAAGAGCAGTCAAGAATACTTAAACTATGTTTTAAAAGCCCGAGTAAATAAAAATATTTTGCCTGGTGCCTAAAGGAAAACAGTGTTGGTGGCAGCAAAGCCTCCCTGGAGAGACATGCAGAGGAGGGCATAGGGAGATGAACTAAGATCATGGACAGGTTGGTATGGGAGGAGGCCCTGCTTCAGGCTTGGCAATGACCTGATTCACACATAATGCTAACCCGAGGTTTATTTAACCCATGATTAACCCATGGTTTGTTGGCTTGCTCAGGGTTTGTTTGGCAAACGAGCAAACAAACTTTGGTTTGTTTCTCAATTCCTTGGTTGGTTGGTTGGTTGGTTGTTTCTCTCCTCCCTGCATCCCAAATCCCTTTGTAGCATTTACAAGGTTGTAAAGTAGTACTGGCATGTAAAGTGGCTGGTGTTTTTTTTACTGCTGATTTATTTATTTCATTTCTGTAGTGCCCAATAGCAGAAGCTCTCTGGGAGGTTCACAAAAATGACTGCTCTTTCCCACTGCTTCTGTAGCCTGGTGAAACAGCGTGGTTTTGGGTTCACACATACATTTAACAACCCAACAACAAATCATGGGTTAACCATGATTTATTAGCGCAGCCACATTTACACATCATAGCAACTCAGAATTCAACAAATCATGGGTTAAATAAAACATGGGTGAGTGTTATGTGTGATGCAGGTACTTGTCTCCATCACAGAATATGAAACATTGGCACAATGTGATGTACCATAAAGTTACATTTTGTAAGCTAAAATAAAATTAGCTCTTCTTACGTTCCAACCATATTCCATATGGCACATTCTTACAAAGTCATATTGAATTAACCTATTAATATAGTAAACTGCAAACCTAGGAGTTAACTAATTGAACTCCCTCATGCTCTACTAGATTGCTTTCAGACAACATTCTTTTTTTATTTTTTTTGTTATCAACAAACAGAAAGTTATAGAAAACAAGATGGAGTACTATTAACTCATTTATAGGTATACAAATATTGTAGTTATGTCTTATCTTTCTAAAACTTCAGATCTTCCCCAAAGCAATGGAAAACAGTTCAGTTTGTATACTACAAACTTACAAATGGCTCTAACAGGCCCAATTAACATTTCTTTCTAGCACTTTGGAAACTAAGGCCTCATTAAAAATCGGTTGAATCTCCCTGTAGGAGACAGACTATAAAGGTGAAATGAAATTTAATTATTGCCAACTAAGTACAAATAAAGTTTCATTATCTGGATTAACAAGAGAGAAGGGCAATTCATATTCTTTAGAAAACTACTTACGTTACAACAATATGTTAAAGCAGTCCCACTTCCACAAGCTTTGAGAAGTTCTGGGGCAATACTATAGGGCTTAGTTTCCTTTGGATGACAAAGCGTGGGAGACTTAGTGGTCACATTCAGAAAGTGGTCAGGTTCACATGGTCAAAGTCATTCACAGTGGATTAATTAAGCCACTATGGTTCGTGGGCACCTATGGGTGCCCATTCTGTAACCCAATCCCTGCTTGTAGTCTGTCATGTTGTCCAAACCTAGCAAAGGAAGGTTGTTGGTGTGGTTAACAAACCATCCAGAACCCATGGGATGTTTTAGGGTTTGGGGTGGTTTGTCAACCATGCTATTAACCCACATTCACCTAGTTTGGATGACATGAGAAGCTAGCTATGGGCAGGAGTTGGATTACACAATGTGTGCCATGGGTAAGCCATCATGGGTGATTCTGATGGTGCAAATGAAGTCGATCACATCTTGACTTAATAAGCCAAGATATATCTGAGCTTTTTGACTGCACATGCCCTCTCTTCACTTCTCCCTCCATGCTGTGCCTCAATAAGTGAAGATGTCTCTTATTAACTATTTCATCTGCATGGGAAACTATTATTATTAGGAAACTGGGGGGTGTCTATACGGGGTCGCATTGGTGCCTCGAGCCCCTACTGTCCCGCAATTGCGCTCCTGCTGGTTGTCTCCACGGCAAAGAGCACAAGTGCGGGGATTTCAGCTGAAGGAGCCTCCACTTCTGCACTTGTGCTGCTGTGCAACTGCGCGTCATTGCACAGGCACAGCGGTGCGTCCGTACATGCCCAATGATTTTTTTTTTAACTTTTTTTTTACCTTTATGCACTTCTCTGGTGTGAACGTCCTTCTGCCTATGCCGGGGAAGCGCAGAAGCATTCCAGCAGCCATTCAGCTCATTGGCCCGCCTGCTACCCCCTGTCCAGCCAATGGTGACCAATCAGGGGTCGTCACAGCCCAGTCACGCCTCCGCTACAACTTCGGAACAAGGCAACAGACTCAGATGAACCAACGTCACCTGGCTCCACAGAAAACAGTCAGGCTAAGTCCCCAACTTTTTAAATTCAGAGCTTCAGGGGAATGCCCTGGGATGGCTCCACAATGGGTGCTGCGTCATATATATAACCAAGCGCCACTGCAGAGCCACTCCAGGACTTTCCCCTTGCCAAGACAAACTCCTGGTTACCAGTTTTGGAACAAGCCAGGATATTAAACCAATTCAACCCATGATGCCCTAGCTTGTTCCAAAGCTGGTTACCGTAATTTACTTGATTAGAAGAAATGGGAATTTATGGTTAATTAGAGGCTTCCTGATTTGATTGCTCACACTGAGACAGGAGGAGCAAAAGGGTTATATATTCAGGCAAAAGGCTAATTCATATCTTGGCATATTAAACTGAGATCTGATAATCCAAACTGGGCCAAATCGTTCCTTTGTAATATGTTTCATTTACATATATAAAAGAAGAGCATATCAGAAGCAAACAGACCCTCCTTCAGCAATCAACAGATCTGCTTATCCTATCTGAGGGTCTCAAGGAGAGCCACTTGTACAATCCCCACAAAGGCTGAATCTCCAGTTTCAGCTAACTAGATTGAAACTCTACACCTTTTTCTGCCTCCAAACTCAAACTGCAAGCTGCCTTCATTTATCAAAAATACACAACACTGGTCTCACACCCACCCTCTGGCATAAACCCAACAGAAATAGCAAGTTTGGGGAGGGGGCTTTCATTGGGACTGCGGTGGAGGAAGGAGGATTCAAGTCTCCCTCCCTGTTTACATTGATACGTATCTTGATTGCAATACCCACATGCATATATGGGCATTGGCTATTTTGGTTCTTAAAAAACAGCCCTATTACATGCAATACATTTAGCACAACTTGTAGTATGGACCTGAATGGTTAACAACATAAGAAGAGTTTTACAAGATCAGACTAAAGGCCTTTCTAGTCTACCATTCTTCTCCCACAGTGGCCAACTAGATACCTGTGGGAAGCCCACATTCAAAACATGAGCACAATAGCACCTTCCTGCTCATGTTCCCCAGCAACTGATATTGAGAGATATACTTACTGGAGGCACTATATAGCCATTATGACCAGTAGCCATTAATTGCCTTATTCGCCATAAATATGTCTAAATCCTTTTAAAGCCGTCCAAATTGAAGGCCATCCCCACAACTTGTGCCACTGAATTCCATAAATTGACTATGTGCTATGTGAAAAAGAGAGATTTTGTTTTGGCCATCCTGAGCCTCCCAGAGTTCAGCTTCATTGGATGGCTCCAATGAGCTTTCTTCAGCCATGCAAAATTTCATGCACCTCTATCATGTTCCCCCCTTACTTGCTGTGTTTTCTAAGCTAAACAGTTCCAGACATGGTAATTTTTCCTCATAGGGGAGCTGCTCATTCCCTTTCATCATTTTAGTTGCCCTTTTCTGCATTTTCTCCAGCAAAACAATATCCTTTTTGAGGTAAGGCTGCAATAAGTGGAGAAAAGTGTTGGACTGTAAATTGAAATTAGGTGAAGTTCCTCCTTAAATATGACTTAGCACAATAATTGCTCAACCTTTAATCCAATCATCATGTGTTAAAGATCTTCACATTTCATTTTCTTATGTGTGGACTTCATGGAAGCAATAGAGGAGTATGCAATTTTTTTGGTTTTGGTGTAGTTGAGGTTTAAATTAACTGCTGGCCAATTTTTAGTCTGATTAGCAGGACGTCTCGCTGCCAACCTGACGTGGTAGATGGCATGCCATATTCCTTCCCAGTCCTTACATCAGCCTTCTCCAACCTGGTGCTCTCCAGGTGTTTTGGACTTCAATTCCCGGCAGACCCAGCCAGTATGACCAATGTTCAGGAATACTGGGAGTTCTAGTCCCAAATATTGGGAGTGTACCAGGTTTAGGAAGGCTGCTTTACAGCATTGATCTAACTAGAGTTTAAAGTGGAGAACATTTTAAAGATTTGATATTGCTGTTTGAGGGGGGGGGTCTTGTTTCATTTAATGTATAATGCTCCAGCCTGTGAAAAAGACAGTTAAAAAGGGATTATATGAAGTTTTCCTTGGGGAAGTAATTGAAAAGAGATCTCATTTGCCTTTAAATTCCTAAATTTAGGTAGGTAGCAAAGAAATTAGTGGCTTTAATTAGAAATGGGGGTTAGAAATAGATTAAATGACATTACTGGCCTTCTGTATTTTTATAAAGTCTGAGGTAAAAAATTGAAGATGGCAGATGATACATTTACATTTCAGATGAAAATGTACCAGTGTTTCACAAATAGGCTGGTAATTAAGCATTTCAGAGCTGTGAGGATCTCCTGCACTAGGCACATAATTTACTGCTTGAGAAACACTACAGTCAGAACAATCCAGTTAAATACATCAGGTATTTTATTGGCACTTCATGATACTGGTAGGCCTGTGCGTAAAGATGGATTAAAACATTTCCACACCTTTTGAATCACGACGGCTGACAGTAAAAGAGGTCTGAATTAACTTTACAATGGCATACCACCTCCATCCTTTGAGCTATGGCCGGTGGAGAAAAAACACTATTTTCTAATAAACCTTTTCCAATATAAAGACATGTATGCCTCCATGTCTTGCCTTATCAGCTGTTCTGATACTAATGGGATTTCTTCTATCCTTTTGCTCTTAGTAACAAAAAAAAAAGAATTTGATCAAGGGCCGAAAAACCTGCAAATACTGTAGTCCAAAGCATGATTGCTAGGTATTATTTTATTTTATTATTTTATTTATTATTACGTTTATATCCTACCTTTTTCATTTTGCAAAGAACACAAGGCAGGATACATGATCCTTCTCCTCTCCATTTTATCTTCATCACAACCATGTGTGGGAGGTTAGGCGGAATGTCAGTGACTGACCCAAAGTCATCCAAGTGATCTTCATGGCCAATTAGGACTAGAACCCAGATCTTCCAAGTCTCAGTCCACCACAATGGGACGGAGTTGCCAGTCAATAAGGAATAAATTACATGTTTTCATTAAGCACACTTTTAAAAGTATGCTTAAGGGATCCACACTTCTTTTGAAGAAAAAACAACTGTTCTGTTCGAGGCAGGTGTTCTGTTTGAGTCCCTGATCCATAGAAAATAGCAGCCTTCAGGGGAAATAGCAGCCAAGGTTAGATTTTTGGTAGTTTCTCTGTGTTGTGTGGTATGATGTATATATAATTTAATGAATTCCTTGAAGACAACAGTAGGTTTATGTAAACCGGAGATGGGCAGTGTTTGATCCTCCAGATGTTTTGACCTACAACTCCCATGATCTCTTAGCATTGGCTATTCTGGATCAGGCTGATGGGAGTTATAGGCCAAAACATCCAGAGGGCCACAAGTTGCCCACCTCTGATGTAAACAAATTCTTTACTGTCTCACTGTGCTTTGCTGTAACAGATTAGTTCAGTTTACCTTTTGGTGCAGCACAGTATTTTAAATAGAAATGGAATGGACTAATTTTCATGCTATGAAATCATTTGCACACCCATAAACTTTGTGTTCTGGTCACTCACTGTATTTAGCTCATGCAGAAGTAGCAAATAACATCTGGATCCAGCCCATCTTTTTTTTCATGAGGTTTGTATATAGAAACTCACTGTAGCAAATGAGTGGAAGGAGAATAAGAGCAACAGTATAGGGCAGCAGAGTTGGGGAAAGCCATCAAAAGAAGCAACTGAAATAACTCCTTTAGCTCCATCTCATTCCGTATTCACAATCCTTTAGATAATGGGTTCTTTAGAGTATGACTTGACCCGTTTTGCTTTTGGTGAGTTTTTTGAGCATGGAAAATTCAGTATTATTTCTAAAAGATACAGAAAATGCTTTTTACACTTGTGTAATTGTGCTATTCCGCTATCCACAGTGTCACCTAAACGTTATGTAGTAAAAAAGCAGGAAAGAAAATGATCTTAGTGTAGTTCCCAGATCTCAATTCTGCAACAAAACCAAAAGTAGGTATAGCGGATTAACAGCCTCCACTGTTGGCAAGCTAATGCCTTCATGAAATTAAGGGGAGGAAGAGAGTTAGCAGACTGCCCCATGGTTCAAATCCTGTGCATAAGGTCATGTCTAGATTTTGTTCTCTGCATAGGAAGGGCGGAAGAGCAAAAGCAGAACTGCAGTTAATAGCCTAAGGAGGCTAATACCCCCACAAGTATAAATCCCAAATGCAGAATAATGGATGCCCCTTCAGTCCCAAAGAAATCTGCTCTGATAGAAGGAAGATAAATCAGTTAGAGTCATTTATTATTAGACTGATTTGCTCTGGTGGCATTTTTTTGAAGGGACTTTCTCCCCACCTCTTCTCTTCCTCTTCTATCCTCTCCCCAGTTGTGGCAGTTGCTGTTAAACAAAACCTGGATATTCTAGCAATTGCATTTAATTTATGAGTACTGCAGCCCTTTATATTATTTATAGTGGTATGCACTTAAAGGTATGCTTTCAAGGCCAGCAGACATAAAATCTGACATTCCAGCTGTATTTTAACCCAAAGGCACAAATTATGCTGTCCTTTTCTGCTTTGCTATTTGTTCCATTGGTGATGGAAAAACCCTGATCTCTTCAATATGTTTAAATTTCCTATTCACTTTCAAAAGCAGAACACATCCGTTGCTAGTTTTGAAGTTGCACAAGTTGAGCAATTTTATTGCAGCACGGGCAAACCAGAGCAGTACCTGAGTTATTGGTTTAGTACCTACACTTTCTCTCTTGAGGACCGTCTTCCAAGTCTAGTCAACTTAATGAATGGATAGGATTGTAACGGCCTCAGTGCTTGCATTTAATAGGCCAACAAAATACTGCAAACATATGTTTTTCAGACATTCTGTGAAAACAAGAATCATATATAATGAGCGTGATGACATTCCACATCATTGTTCAGCAGCTGAAGGAAGCAACCAGATCCCATGTGTTTACTATTTTCATATGTTATCAGGTATGGGGTGAGAGACTGTGGACTAAATAGGGCTGAGCATCTCCAGCTATTCTGTTTTTCCCTGAAAGCAGCTATCCTTTTGGGTGGCTGTCAGAGGGGAGGCCCAGAATCTGCCCAAGATTTGAGATCTGTTGGAGGCACCCTCCTTTGCATCCCACCAGTACAAGACATACATTATGATGGGGCATGGGCTTTCTCTGTTGTGGCACCCCGGTTGTGGAATGCCCTCCCCTTGGAAGCCCAACTGGTGCAGACACTGGCTTCATTTTGGTGCCAAGTTAAAATGTGGCTTTTTATTAAATCTTTTGAGGGCAAAATTTGCCTAAAGCTGCACATAGTTTAATTCTTTTACATTTTTGCTGGTATTAGCTTGTTAATGGTTTAATATGTTTAATACATTTTAGCTGTGCAAATTATTTATTTGCTTGAATCAATGGCTACTAGTCCTGATGGCTTACTGCCTCCAATATCAGAGGCAGTAAGCCTGCATACACCAGTTGCTGGGGAACATGGATGAGAGGGCACAGTTGCACTGGGTCCTGCTTGTGGGTGGACAGTTGGTTGGCCACTGTGTGAACAGTGTGCTGGATTAGATGGACCTTTGGTCTGATCCAGCATAGCTCATGTTCTTATGATTTTATCTGTATGCCATCTTGAGATCCCAGTGATATTGGGCAGGATGAATGAATGACTGAATAAAATAAACTGCTTTGTGGGGTCACCCTTCTACTATAACTTCCTATGTCTAGGATCTGGATCTGGTCAATGTCTCTCTTGTCAAGCCACCTTCCCCCATCAAGGAAGACATAGGCCTAGTTCATTGGCTTATTTATTTAAGCTACGGGCAGTGGCCATTCTGAATATTCAAGCCACAGCTGTACGAACCTGGCAATGGTGTGTTGTTGCTGTCGTTAACAAACCACTCACAACCCATGGGCTGTTTTGAGGTTATGAGTGATTTTTAACCATGGCAACAACCCATACTGCACCAGGTTCACATGTCACAATTTATGAATAGCATGAACGAGAGGTTTATGAATAGCATGAGTGAAATATAGAGAAAAAATCAAACAGATTTTTTTGTGGCATACTACTGTTGTATTAATAACTTTTGATGGCTGCAATGGATTATCACTTCTCTTAGGGCGGATCTACACACGAGGTTTTTGACGTTTTATAAGGGTTATGAAAACTCTTTGGGCCACATGACACACTCCCTATAACGTTGTATATCTGAGGTTTTTTAAAATTCACTTCAGTTATATACAACGGTTTCACTTTTAATAAATTGTTTTAAGTAAAATAATGTGTCCTTCCTTACCGTTTGCGCTTCATGGGGGCAGTGCTTCCTTTACTGGTGCCCAAATGCTTAGCAGTTGATTGGTGGGGAAGAAACGGGAAGTGGACCAGTGAACTACAACACCCACAATTCTTAGCCCTATACTCGCTAGGGAATGACAGAGGAACTAAGAAGGAAGTGTGTAACTGAACTACAACCCCCACAATGCCTTGCCCTAAACTCATTGAAAAACGAAAGAGGAAAAGACAAGGCAGAACAGCGTGTGACCGCACACACCGCTTTAAAGACAGAAGACTGTTCTCCTGTAACGTGAGTACTCCGTAATGTGGCCTAAGACGTTTTAGAATGCACCTATTTGGAACGTTTTAAAATACAATTTAAAACGTTCCAAAGGGCTGTGTAGACTCCCCCTTAGAGACATAATACTGTCAGTTGTGCATGTATATCTTTATTATTTAAATTAGTGCAAACCTAAACGTTCCTATTACCTGAAACAGGTGAAACCAAAAAAAAATATTAAAAGATCACTATTGTATTGTAACTCTGTAACATTCCCATATCTCCTGTGTTGTCCGTCAGTGTCTTATCTCTCTATGAAGTCCATCAGATGAGCGTTTTATTACACACTCATTACTGGGCACTCATGGATTTTCGTGGGTCCCTCTCACAACATCGTCTGTCTCCTGTGCACCTCCCACCCCTTCTAGCCTTCTTCACGTGACAAAAAACACCCCAGTAAGTCCAACTTATTTTTAAACACAGAAGTTGCCGGTATCTCCTGATGTGTGCTGGAGAAGCAGCGCAATCAAAAAGGCCCACTGAATGGGCCAAGTGCACGTTGTTTACTTCCTCTTTCAAAAGAGGAAATAATGTGGGACAAACGCGCAGGCAGAGAAGTGATAGTAAGCAAATGCAATTTCCCACCGTGTGATGACGCTCTCTAAATTTTTGTACAAATGCTTTTTTTGTTCTTTGTGTAAATGTATTTTAATGGTTTTTAATTTTGGTGAACTGCCCAGAGTGCTTTGTCTATTGATAGTATAGAAATATAAAAAAATGAAATGAAATAATGTACAACTGTGAGTTGTCCACTCAGAACTTTAGAATTAAATAGGGAGGTTACATCCCTGTCCCCTTATTTCTAGTGACTTTTCTATTTCCATATGGCTGTCTTGAATAGAGGCCAAGGGAACAGTAACTAGCCCTGCAAGCACATGGCCTTTCTAAGATCATGAGGGCACTGAACACATATGCTACAGTGTAGACTGCCTTGCAGCCAACCTTGGATTAAATAATATTAATTTTTAAATAGTTGTTTTATTATTTAGGAAGTGTCCTGCTTTACCACCTGCACACTGTCTGCCATAGTTTGCTGGCTTAATCTTTTCCAATGTTTTTTTGGGCATTGGATTTCACACTTGATTTACCCTGTTAAATATACATCATTCAAATTGTGTGGTGGGGGGAGGAATTAGTGACAACTTTGACTTTTCAGCTTCCACTACTGAGATATGCTCATTGGTAGAGTTTCTGATTTTCCCACAAAACCTGGGATACATAAAAGGTTACTCTGATTAATGAATCCTGAATTTAGCCAGGGTTATATTTAGCCAATATAACAGAGTGAAGACTGCTATATTGATAAAAACAAATGCCAATATGAATACTGTAGAAGTTGGGGTAGTCAAGGACTTTACTGAAAGTAGGTTAATCAATATCCTTTGTGTAATTAGTAGGGTAGTATCTGCATACTTTTTCTAAAAGCTGTATGCTCCTGATATTTCCACACCTCATTTTATTTGCTCTTTTCTTTTTTCTTTTTTTAAAGGAAGTAGACTTACAATGGTCCTTTAGCCTTATTCTCTTGTGGAGTTATAGCTTGGTTGGTGAAAGATTATAGAGAGATGCATGCTCTTGGTTGGCTTTTGCATTTTTCAATAAGAGGATATTATTCACTGCAAAGTAGACTTGTTACATTAAAAAGTCATTATC
Source organism: Anniella stebbinsi (assembly GCA_029215795.1). Taxonomy (NCBI): domain Eukaryota; kingdom Metazoa; phylum Chordata; class Lepidosauria; order Squamata; family Anniellidae; genus Anniella; species Anniella stebbinsi. Next base: position 58,742,231 of record JARDYH010000003.1, read on the forward strand.
TCCATATTGGTAAGGAAAAAGTCAAACTTACCTGATTTATCTGCTTGGCATTCAGGCTGCGCTAGTAAAAATTCTCTGATGGTTAAAGGAAGTGCATTTGCATGAAGGACCTCTCAGACATAGCCTGGCAACATAGAACAGTGCAGGCTTTGCATTTTGTTGGTACATTGTGTGTGGCATGGCCTGAGTTGCCTCTCTTAGACGATAAAATTTGTAATGCAGAAACACAAATGGAACAGTAAATTTAAAAGTCTTTTTTTTTGTTATTTCTGTCTTGTGTAATACAAGACAGCAGAGAAAAGGACAAATGTGCCTTTTGTGTGAGAACTGGAGGAGCGGCAACAGCAGATGGGTGAGGGATTTCTGTAATACCAAGAAATGCTTTCTTTCAATTTTATGCAGGATTTTGTGTCATGAAAATGGCAGGTGTCCATTCCCAGCTTTCTTCCACACTGAGTCTTTAGGATAGTTCCAAATATTTTGGTTCATGTTACAATAAATATGTTCATCTAGATTTATTTTAGAGTCATCAGATTGGAAGAGGACCCAAATGGATCAACTTGTCTCACTCCCTGCTTTGAAAAATTCTAGAGAGGCTTGGCCAAATGTTTCATGGTAACCTCCTCCATGAAAATTATTCTGTAGCATTGAGGAACTGCTTGTAAAGTTAGGAAGTACTTCCTAATGCTTAATATAAATTTACAGTTTTTGTTGTATTTTGAAACTATAGTTTCCTATCATCAACAGAAAGGTGAATTACTATCTTGCCAAAGACTATGGCAAAAATATAAAAGTAATCAGGGATTCTCTGTGTATAGTCACTCATACCATACCCTTAGCTGATACATACCTGTGATGCCATAGCTTGAACCTGCAGTACAGTTAGGGAGAATATCTTTGAACATGTACAGAGTGCCTTGCCCTAACCACTGAGTAACTACAGCTGGTTTTCACACATCCAAGATACTTTGTTTTTTAAATATCTTGTGGAAGTATAAGCACCTAGCAAGTGAAATAATCAAATTGTTGGATGTCAGTTTTAGTCATTGAAGTCACTGCAATCCAGAGAAGCCACAGTAAGTCTATAATTGGTTTATAATAGTGGAAAAGGGTATTCCCAGCCAGCTATGACTGATATTTTCACCAAATTGTCAGTGATCATGGCAGGCTTACAAATCCCATATTAGGTGATCCAGATAGTTCTACAAACTCACATAAACTATTATACCCTTTGTGCAATCTATCTTATTCCAGTGTTCACAGAGTGCTGGATTATAACCAACATGCGTAATTTTAGTATTCATACTAGCAATAACTGGCATGAGGTTCCTAAATAACAGATGGAATAATTCTAGTAGCCTTGGGCAACGGCAACAGCTGCTCTAAATGGACTTTGTGACATCACTTCCCTTCACCCAGCCTCTTATTTAAATTGTTTTCAGCTATGATCACTTATAGCTATATATGTTCTTTGATGTCCAGCTGTTACTTAAACATCCAGAACCATCACCTCCCTTTGACATCTGTGTGCCATAGTGAAACCTGTGGAGCTTATTCAGCTTAAAACATACGTAGCTTGGAAGCTGTCAAGGATAATTATGCTTCTGCAAGTTCAGCATTTCCTACATTAAGAAAACCTTCCATAATAATATGTGAGCACTTTGAGAGAGATAGAGAGTGCCTTCGTTTTGATTGGATTCTCACTATCCAAATCTGCATGCCATATCCCGTATGAGTGGGATGCTAAAACGAATTTCTCCCTTGTTATGGTTTGTGTTTGTTAAGGGAAAATATGCCCTGTTGTTTAGCTGAAGCAGCCAAGGTTGTTATTAGCATGCTGAAACTAATGTCAATGCCTCTGGGAGGCTTAATCAAGTCTTTTGTCCTGATTGAGACACAATAAGCAAAAGTGAGGAAACTTATTAATGAAATAAAAATCTAGGAGTGTTTTTCATGCAAACATTCATCAGCATATCTTATATAATTACATCTCCGATAAATCAACACAGAGTGTAAGTGCTTTAGTCATGGTGTAAATATCTTCATGACTGAAACATCTTTTACAGATGAATAATTTATATCTTTGTGATTCATTTTTCATACTCATGCTTTTTACTTGCACATAGTAAACTAATCTGTCTCTGTCAAAGGAAGCGCACTTGATCGTTGTTTTCTGATTTTTCTTTCTTTTGTTTATTTTTCTAAATTGACTGCTTGTTATCTGCTTTTCCTAACATGGTTGTCATGTTTGTGCACTTTGTGTGCTTTGATTTGAGTTTCTGGAGCACCCTAGTAGACAAGAGAGGACCTCTCCGGAGTATCAGTTCAAACCTAGTGCATTTTAGTATTTCCTGGGTAGTTCTGCAAGTCCCAATTCTAAGGGAATCTATAGCTGGTTTCGGACGACACAATAATCAATGAAGGGAGGAAGAGGCAACCGTCAGTTGTGTTGCTTATTGTGTCGTGTAGAGGGTTACACACCGTGCACACACAACTGACGGTACGCTATTCTGCTCAGTTAAGCAACGTTGAGAAACAACAGGCTTGCACGTTGTTTAGCCCGAAGCCCCGTTGTTTAAAGTGTCGTCCAAAACCAAAACCCCTCTCTCAGTGGACTATTCTGTTTGGGAATAGAGTTCTGCCGGCCGGAGCAGCCAAAACCCCCCAGCTGCTCTATACAGCCAGCAGAACTCGCGGTGCATGCTGGGATATGGCTGGGGGACTGAGGGAGGGGGAGGGAGCAGACGTAGCAACCAAGATGGCCACCAGAACTTTCAGCTGCAGAAGGACCGGAGTTGCAGCATGTCGTGTGTGGAGCACCGCCTACCTAACGCACGGTCAATACACTATTTCCCCCTCCATTGCCTAATGTGTCGTCCGAAACCAGCCTATATGTAATAGGTGGAGGAAAGCCTTAGAGCAGGAGTGGTAGCCATGCAAGCAAGGGATGGCTCCCATGCTCCTATTAAGTTCCCAGCTTTTTTTTTTTTAAAAAAGGCCAAGTGAGGATTCTAGCTCATGAGAAGTGGAGTATTCAATCCATGGAATCTAGAGATTTACCTTTTAAGTTTTTCTCTCAGGGTCACACACATTCAGTGATGTCATGACACTCTCAAAATCACATTCCAAACAGCATTTGGAGACAAACTAGATGATACATGAAATGCATGATTGCTTTAAATTATGATATGCTAAATAGTAGCCCCAATGGGAACCAATCAGGATTTTAGCATGTGGGGAGGTGGAGTTTAACCCTTTCCCAATAGCAGGTTCCCTCTCATAGCAAACATCAGCTTTGGGGTATGTGTGTGATTTTTATGAGTATTGCAGTGTGTATGTGTGTGTGGGGGGGAGTTAACGGCCCATTCCTGCATACCATATCCTGATCCCCATCTCCATGTAACACACACACACACCAACCCACAGATAACATGGAATCTGTTCTCACAATTCATGTATCATTTAGTTCAGGCTTTACAAATTCCCAAATTTCCATCTGGGTAGAATTTGTGATATCATCTCGGCGTAAAAATGCCAACATCCAACAATCTTCTAGCAAATCATAGTGCAAATAATCGATCCAGTCCCAGAGCAGTTTTCAAACTGTTTTTTAAAAAATCCAATTAAGACTCTGGAAGTTTGAGTTCTTATTAACATAGCCTATATTGACTTTTTAATGTTCAATCTTTTAATTTTTGTAAACTGCCCATAGAGCTTCAGCTATGGGGTGGTATATAAATGTAAATAATAATAATAATAATAATAATAATAATAACAATAATATAATATAAAAAAAATAATGAGCATTCATGTTTTCCTTTTTTAAAAAAAATAGTGCAGGGCTATTAATTCTACCATAGAATGCCTCAACGTTACAAAGGTGTTTCCTTCCTTTTAAAAATCCCCTTTTTATTTCCACAGTGCCTAGTCCCCCTTCCTAGCAATACATTGAACATCTTCTGGTTTCTATTTTTTTTAAAAAAGTAGTGTATTGAACAAACTTTCTCATTTACATTACGGCTGCACCTCTTCTCTATAGCATGATTCCCCCTGTCTTTCATTACATTTGTATTTTAACTAATAAGAAAGATCAGGGCTTAGTGCTCCCATAATGGTAAGGAGAAAGCTTCTACCATTGCTCAACAGAAACAACCAAATGTCCGTACACAGTCTATGATCCAAACTGCATGTTACATCAGCCTTCCCCAACCGGGTGCCCTCCAGATGTATGGGACTGCAACTCCCAGCCAGCATCAGGGCACGAGGTTGGAAAGGCTGCCTTATCTTGTTCACACTTTTTAAAAAGTGTGCTTAAACTAATCATTTTTAAAATAAAACGCAGCCACAGGGGCTTAATCCGGAACATGTGCCCATTCCAGGTCAGGGATCCATGCCAGCTTCTTGCCCCGCCACCCGTTGCTGTTTGATCCCAAAGGTGCTATTCACTGCAGTCAGTACCTTTGGGACAAAATAACAGCCAAAGGAGTACAATTTTCACCAGGAAAATAGGGCAGGTCCTAATTCCAGATTAGGGCCCTGCAGTTGCTTTTTCTTCAAAATAAAATTGGCCAGTTTAAACAGGTTTTCCTAAAAGTGTGAAAACTGTATTATGTAGTTTGAGCCTTGGGGTTCCTTTGAGTTGGGCTGTTAATACCCTATTAATACAGTTTCCAATCTACTGGTGCCAGATAGCTGGGCTTTGAGAGTGCCTGATGTGCTGATTCAACAAGCCTAGCACATGCAAGCTTCACAGATCCTATACTTTTCTGTGTTGATTGCTGCTAGTCCAAACAACACATTGGGGGCTAACAGGATTATAGCAATTGGCACAGACCAAAGCAGGTGATATAGCACAGAGCACCCTGTTTGCTACTACTTTAGTTTTAGTGCTCCAAGGCTAATTGCAAGAGACTTAGTGAAACTTGTGCTGCATCTGGCATTGCCCAAACTCCAGCACAGCTAATAGCATCCATACTTCACGAGCTTCATTCCTAGCATTGAGGCTGTTTTAAAATATCATGCTTTATAAACTTGCTTGGCCTTCCAAAAGTTCCTCACCAAAAGACTCCTGATAATCTTGCGTGGACTTCCAAATGTCCCTCAACAAAGACTCCTGAGCAAATTTAGCAGTCATGGAATGGATCAGTAACTGGTTAAAGAATAGAAATCAGAGAGCAGGAATAAATGGTAAATTCTCCCAATGGAGGGATGTGAACAGTGGGGTCCCACTGAGATCTGTATTGAGATGCATGCTTTTCAACTTGTTCATAAACGATCTGGAATTAGGCGTGAGCAGTGAGGTGGCCAAGTTTGCTGATGACACCTAATTATTTAGGGTGGTTAAAACAAAAAGGGACTGTGAAGAGCTCCAAAGGATCTCTCCAAACTTGGAGAACGGGCATCAAAGTGGCAAATGTGGTTCAAAGTAAGCTTGTGGAAAGTGATACACATCGGGAGAAAAAAATCCCAACTTCACATATATGCTGATGGGATCTGAGTTAGTGGTGACTGACCAAGAAATAGATCTTGGGGTTGGAGCAGACAGTTTTGACCCGGTGTGCAGAAAATTTTGACCCGGTGTGCAGATGCTGGGAAAAAGGCAAATTCCATGTTAGGTATAATTAGAAATGGAATTGAACATAAAGCTGCGGTGCTGATATCATACTTCCCATATACAAATCTATGGTGTGACCACACATGGAATACTGTGAATACTGTTCTGGTCACCATACCTAAAAAGGGTATTGCAGAGTTGGAAAAAGTGCAGAAAAGGGCAACTAAAATTATCAAGGGCTTGGAGCAACACCCTTATGAGGAAAGGTTACAACATCTGGGACTGTTTAACTTAGAAAAGGGGTGAGTAAAGGGAGACATGATGGAGGTTTGCAAAATTATGCATGGTGTGGAGAAAATAGGTTTGGAGCCACTTTTTCGCTTTCTCATAATACTAGAATTTGGGGTCATCCCATGAAGCTGATTGGTGGGAAATTCAGGACAGATAAAAGAAAGTTTGCACGCAGCACACCATTAAAGTATGGAATTCACTACCACAAGATGTAGTGTTGGACACCAATTTGGATGGCTTTAAAGGGTAATTGGACAAATTCTTGGAGTAGAAGCCTATCAATGGCTATTTGCTATCTCCAGTATCAGAGACAATATGCCTATGTACACTAGTTGTGGGGGATCATGGGCAGGAGGGTGCTGTTGCATTCATGTCCTGCTAGTGGATTTCCCATGGCCAGCTGGTTGCCCACTGTGAATAGAATGCTGAAGTAGATGGACCCTTGGTCTGATCCAGCATGGCTCTTCTTATGTTCTAATGCAATCAAGACCTAATAAATCACTAAGAACCAATATATATATTTAATATCTTTTGTTAAAATGCCTAGAAACTATTTTTTGTTTGTTTGTTTTGGAAACCATTTTGATAGTTAGCTAATGAGGGGCTTTAAAATAAATGAAAAATATAATTGTGATGCTTTGCTGTTGCTCTTTACAGATTCAGTAGCCACAGCTTCTGGGCCACTGCTGGTTGAAGTTGCCAAAACGGCTGGTTCTGCTCTGGGAGTTGCACTATCTACCTCGATGTGCTGCAGTAAACAAGTCATTGTCATAGACAAAATAAAATCTGCAAGTATTGCAGACAGGTGAGTATTGCAAATGAATCTATCAATCTATGCGATCCATCTTCAAACCCCATATAGAGACAAAGTCTGTCACTCAAAGGAGCTATTAAGACAGTTAACGGTCTCCTGTGTAGCTGCTGCATGGCAGCCAAGTAATTTCTTTAAAGTAATTTTTATCTTGCTCCTCAGCTAAAAGGCTACCAGAGCAGCTTACAAAGAATCAGTTAAACGAAACCAACAGACTTAGACCCCCTCTAGATGGATTCCGTTTGATGCCTGTTCCTCCGATTATGCGCATCTTCTCGGAAGCGCTTTATCGTAAATGCTTGTATGCAGGAGGTAACTGAGCACTCAACAGGTGACCTTACCGGTTGTTTCAAATGCACTTTACAAGTAGTTAATGCGGAGAATCGCTTGTTCACATAGTCAAAATGCGCTTTAACGGCCGGAGCAAAATAAAACTCGCTATTTAACGTGCATTCGATAATGCGCATAATCGGAGAGAAAACGCACCTCTACGCCCGATTTGCGCTCCGTTCTTGTAGAGGTACATTTTTTATTGCGCCTTGAAAGAGCTTTAAATGCCTCTTGTAGAGGCAGCCATACAGTCTAAAAAGACAAAGCCTTATATGGCTCAGGAATGCAATACCTGATGGAGTGCCTTTGCTTGTATGAACTACCTATACACTATGTTCATCATGTAAGGCCATCCTCCGAGTGCCTCTTCTGAGGTAAGCTCACAAGGCAGCAACAATTGAGAGAGCCTTCTCAGTGACATCTCCCCAATTATAGAATGATTTCCCCAACAAGGCCCTCCTGGTGCCAACATTATTATCTTTTCAGAGTCAAGTGAAGAATTCCCTCTTGTCTCAGGCACTTGTCAGCATATGAAAAGGTTTTAATCAGTTCCCGGATTATTCTTATCGCTGATTGTTGTTAACATTGTTATAGATATATGTGTGTTTGTGTTGTACACATTTGTATGGAAATGGCTTTTATAATGTATTTTTAAGGTTTGAATCTTTGTAAGCTGCCCAGAGACCTTCAGCTATAATAAATACATGAATGATACAAAAGGAAAAATGATAGGAAAAGAAGAGGAGACAAAACAGTTTAAATTATAGGCAAAACAAGCAAGACCAGTAGTTTAGATCAGGGCTGGGGCACATGTAGTCCTCCAGATGATGTTGGGATGCAACTTCCACCATCCTTCACCATTGGCTAGGTTGGCCTGGGCTGATGGGAGTTGCAGTCTACCAATATTTGGAAGGCCCCACCCCTGGCTTTGATCTAAAGGTGTCCTGCATGAACAGAAAGGCATCTCCACTCATGCAAGCATCCACTCCTCAATTTTGGGTAATTCCCCCATGCCACATTTCATGCCTTCACAAGGGGTCTTCCAACTGCAGGGAGGAATGTGGGAGAGTGGAACACTTCACTGCATGACTAAGAGTTCTACTTGTACTTCTTTGGAACAAAACAAATGTGTATAATAAAATACTATCTGATCTTACACATTTTAAAAAAGTTTTGCCACCCAGTTATTTGGATATTTACATTTTTTAAAGTAATAATCAAGGAATGATTAATACTATGAAATAACTTTTTTTTCAAAGTAAGTTTACTATATAGCTCTTAGAATTTATAAGGTTTTGCAGCCTCAGTGTATTTTTAGGAATCAATCATTGCTCAGTCTTGCAGCATAGTAAATTGAAACTCATTAGATTTGCAATATCCCCTGCCCGCATTATGCAATATCTTACAATACTACAGAGAGAGAAAAGAAACTGGCTTCTGTATTTTTTATTTCTATTTCTTCAGTACTCTGTGAGGGAAATCCATTTTCAAATCTCGGTTTAAAAAGACGGTACTGAATATTTAATACTACTTTTAAAAAGAGAAAGAAAAGGGAGGAAAATCCAGGTACAAACAACTTGCATTTTCTCCCTAGTTCTATTTAAATAGATGGCCATTTTGCAAAGGCACCTGCCTTTGTGCAACTCCCATTCAATGAGCCATTTAAATGGAAGTTGTACAGGGAAAATTCCTGGCTAATTCTACTGTCCCTCACTGCCTGCTTAGATAATTCTACTTCAAATGTCTATTCCTCTTAACTTATATTGTGGGATATATATATATATATATATATATATATATAAAAAGTACCACAAATGTTGTGTTCTGTCTACAGTTTGTTTCCCGGTATGTCCCTCATTGTCATTATTTGTAATTCCCTATTTGTTGGAGTGAGCCTACAGTTCTACTGGGGGCTTTTTACCTAGCTCTACTCAGGCATTCTGCACGTGAGTAAAATAAAGGTGTGAGAAGGGGGAACACACTAACCTCCTACTTCCCCATCACCACCACTGTCATTTCCATGCCTTCTACGCATGGAAGGAAACCTTCTGAAGGGGAAAGAATCCTGGATCTATGGAGGGCTCCCCATGTGATTTGAACATTAATTTAACAGCAGCTGAAATCAGTATAAAGTCTACATAGATACAGGAGAATCTCCCCTTCAGAAAGTTGACTTCCTTGTATGGAGATTGAGGGCATGGGGCTAGTGTTCTCCCCTCCTCATACGTATATTTTATTCAGTTTCAGGACAACAAAATTGGACTAATGATGGTCACTCATAAAGGTGTGCTCTGCTGTTCAGTGGGGCACAATGCTTTAATTTCTTCCCTCTGTTTTTCTCTCATTACTTAGACCTCCATCACACCTAATTTTCCCCCCTGGTTTGCCTCTGCGTTTTTTTAGAAGCACGTCAAGCTTATGATCCCTTTCACCTGAATAGCTGCTCTTTCAGTCCTTCGCTCCTTTGCTCTTCCACTCCACCCCACTCCACTCCTCCACTTCTCTTTCTCCCTCCAGTCAGGTCCTGTCAGATGAGTACTTCAACCACACCACATTTCTGTCGGGCAAAAATTGAACAAGCCTTTAGTCTGGCTGTTTCGGGGCATCAAGGGATTACAATCCTGTCTCTGTAGAGATTCAGGCATTGTATGATTTTAAAAAATGCTTTCGCGCCTGAGATGTAAGGTTTGGGTTTTATACTGAGGCTTGGAGCTGGCTGCTGGGAGAGATTGCTTTTCCCTGCCAGGACCTGATGCAATCCATTCAATTCCCCAGTTAAAACTACATGGAGGCTTAGGGTGCATTAAATGTGCTCAGAGAAAATAATCCAGACTTTTAGCATTCTAGGAAAGGCTGGGGAAGAGGCAGGGTGTTAGCAGGACAGGCATGGCATCATGTGAGTACCATGCTGCAAATCTGCACACCAGGCATGCCAAGAGTGCACTAAATCGCTAGTGTGATGGCGCTCATAGAGGGCGAGCAATTAGAGAAGTTGTCTTTGTGACTGGCATGTCAGGATGCTGATGGCTGTGTTTGCATTACTCAACTAATTCAGTAGCCGGTTTTTTTTAGTGCTGGACAGTGTAGCAATCTACATCTCCCAGGTGTTAAGTCATCACGACTTACCTGGCCTTATGTAGTCATCATGATTAGTTTAGTGATTCATTTGATTAGTGTATATTTCCATCACCATTTACAGCTAATTTTTAAATAGATGTTTAATTCTCAAATGATGAACTGGGTACTTCCGTGAAGGAGTAGCCTCTTTAAGCTAAATTGTTCCCATTTATTCTGCTGCTCAACTTCCAGCCATTCAAGTTATGTGACTGATGTCTTGGCTTTTTTAAAAAAACTGTATTGGCTCCTAGCAAAACAGTACAGTAACCTAATCAATAATACAGTCTAACATTTTAACTCTTTATAGATGTTGCACTATGGTCTTGTGAAGATTAATTTTCTCCAATTAAAAAAAAAGACAGATGAGAAAAAGAAGAAGCTGGTAATATGTACAATCCAGTTGAAAGGAATGGATACGAATACTCCGAGCAAAGAATACAGTGATCTTTTTAACCTGTTTCCTTTTCTTTTTCCATAGATGTGGTGCATTACATGTAGGAGATCACATTCTCTCTATTGATGGCACCAGCATGGAGTACTGTACATTGGCAGAAGCAACACAGTTCTTGGCAAACACTTCTGACAATGTCAAACTAGAGATCCTTCCGCATCATCAGACACGGCTGGCTCTTAAGGGACCAGAACATGGTATGGAAGCTTATAGCTCTACAGCAGACTTCATCCCTTTCCCTCCTGTTTTCTATTGTGGCAGAAATTTATAAAATGAATGTTGGGACAATTTCAAGTCATCTTAAGTATGCTTATTGTGTTCGTTTTCCCAATCCTGACCAAATGTACTCAGAGCTACCGTTTGAGTTCAATGGGATTTACTTCCGGTAGACCTACTGATATTTAAGTGGGACTTATTTAAAGTGAAATATATTTTAAGATGAGGACAAATCAGTTCAGAGTCTTCCCTTAACCTTCTGAAAGACTGTACTGAAATCTGTTTTAAAGATTTGCATATCATTTTCTTTTAATAATAATAATATTTCTTTCTTACCCGCCTCTCCCTCTGGATCGAGGCGGGGAACAGCATCAAATATAAAATACATAAAACTAATTAAAAGCACATAAAACTAATACATTATTAAAATACCAATAAAACATCAATAAAACTCTTAAAATTCAACTGGGTAGGCCTGCCGGAAGAGATCAGTTTTTATGGCTTTCTTAAAGTCAAAGAGAAGTTGACGAATCTCCTCCAGCAGGCCATTCCACAGTCTGGGAGCAGCAAAAGAGAAAGTCCTCTGGGTAACAGTTGTCAGCCTAGTTTTGGCTGACTGTAACAAATTCTTCCCAGAGAACCTGAGCGTGCGGGATGGATTGTATGGGAGAAGGAGATCCTGCAGGAAACCTGGACCCAAACCATGTAGGGCTTTAAAAGTATTAACCAACACTTTGTAGGTCACCCAGAAAGTAATTGGCAGCCAGTGAAGTGATTTTAAAGCTGGTGTGATATGGTCACCCCTAGGTGTACCGATGACCAACCTGGCTGCCATATTTTGAACTAGTTGAAGTTTCCGGACTAGGCACAGAGGTAGCCCTATGTACAGTTCATTGCAGAAGTCGAGCCTCGAAGTTACCAGCGCGTGCACTACCGTCTTTAGGTCTTCTAACTCTAGGAACGGGCGCAGCTGGCGTATCAGCCGTTGCTGATAATAAGCAGTTCTGGCCGTCGCATCTATCTGAGCTGCCGTTTGGAGCAATGGATCCAGGAGTACCCCCAAGCTGTGGACACAGCCTTTCAGGGGGAGTGTAACCCCATCCAGAACTGGTTGACACACCTCCAAACCCAGGTTGGGGCCTTTGACTGTAAGCACCTCCGTCTTATCTGGATTCAGCTTCAGTTTGTTTTTCCTCATCTAGCCCATTACCACCTCCAAGCATTAATTCAGAGGAAACACACTGTCCTTAGCTGACGCTGTTGTCGAAGGCATAGGGAAATATATTTGGGTGTCATCAGCATACTGATAGTACCCCACCCCATGCCTCTGGATGATCTTTCCCAGTGGTTTCATGTAGACGTTAAACTTAGCGTGAATTTCATAGATTCCTGCATACAGCATCAACTACCTATTTATCTTCATCTAGAAATAAACAGTAATCAATGTAAGCTATGTGCAGTTATACGAGAATACAGAATATCAAGCTGAGTATCTATTAATTTAGCTTCAAGTTTTGAGAAGTCCCGTTTTTAGACCACATACACCTATTCGGTTTTAGGCAAAACTCAAGAGGAACCAGTATTCAGGACTGGATTATTACACATAAGAAGCCAGAACTAAGTTTGTTCAAACAAAATTTCATATTTTCTATCTCTGTAGCAGATATAGTGATGGGTTAGCCATGCTGCACTGTAAGAATTAATGACATATTTTACTGCCAAGGGCAGTGATAATGTATGTGTTAATACCTTAATTAATTAAGAAAAAGCTTTAGGGCTGAATATAATTTAAGTGGTAGAACTAACTAATCACTCTCAGTAGGACAGCTAAGCTCCTGCCAGAGAAGGGGAGCAAGGAGAGAGGAAATGTCACATGCGGGGTGCAAATTGGCTATCATATTTCTCACTATGGACATGTCTTGTTTCTCCATTAAGGCTGGAGGCCAAGGTGGAATGTTTTATAGTGATGTATGTTCATCACACAAAGAAAACCATAATCCTGCCAAGGAGATACAGCTGTGAAGGGACAGCACAAGTAGAAAGGGGTTGCAGGGCCAGGCCCCCCCATCCACCACCACCACCGCCGCCCTGTTTCCATGGTCATGCAACTTGTACCAGCTTCCCCATGTTCTAATGTAATTTCTGTTGTGGAGAGCATTTTGTGCTTATGGAGGATTCCTGTAGAGCAACCTTCCTGCAGCTTGGTGTTTTCTGGATGTGTTGGACTACATCTCCCTGCTTCCACACTGCCAGCATTGCGGGGGAGGGACTTTTTTTGGGGGGGGGGGATATCCTGAAAGGGTAGGGGACCCAAAGACAGTTCAATGAAGACTGAGCATACTTAACTCAGAAAGCACGGAATGTTGTGTGTCAGTCGGAGAAGAAAGACGGAAAACCAGGTGGAAGGAAAGAATGGAATGGACTAACCTGGGAGAGGATATCACTATTGATTGAGTATTTCATATATCACAGCTAGGGATGCAAGAGCATACCAGGCTTGAGATTTTTGCAAGCACTTAATGCAAGCGTTTATGAAATGCTCAAAGCTGCTCACATGGAGTGCTTGCCTCCACTGTTTCCTCCTTCCCCTTCCCCATCCCCAAAGACTAAGAACTTATCTTTGGGGCTAGGAAAGGGGAAAGCAGCATGGAGTAGTAGACATTGGCTGGAGCAACACTAGACTAATACTTGTTCTTGCCAGAGGCAAAGTTAGGCACTCCCAGAGCCCCAGCAATATTTTTTCCCATCACAATGGGTAGAAAGCACCTTCCACATACAGAGTGGGATCTTAGGATAAAACCAATATTCTTGAATTTTGGAAGAACCCATTTCTTTTAATTTCATTTCTATACCACCCAACTATCAAAGCTCTCAGGGCGGTTTACAGAGATTAAAGGCCTTGAAAATACTAAATTGTATGTCAATTCATTAAAGTAGTTTTATTTTAGAACTCCTGTTTTTTGGGGGGGAGGGTTCTCCCTTTCCTTCTCTACTTCTTTTCATGGATAAAGTACTTATCTACGGTGACCGATACTATATAGTGTTAGAAGTATTTCTTACAATTTGCTACTGGACAAATGTTACAGTTTTCTCTCAAATGCAATGTCCCATGAACAAAATATGCAAAATATGAGTAATAAAAGGTTCCATGACTACTGTGCACTCCCTGTGTCAGATACCCTAGGGTAGACAAAGAAATTCAAGTCCAAACAAGTCCACTTTTCATCTTGTTTAGAGTAGGTCTGCTTTGTTGCAAGTTGGTGTTGATACAGCTTGTGGTGTATAAGAAGGCCAGTTATAATTTCCTGCATTTTTCTAGAAGAGTGTACAGTTTTCTGATTTTAATAAATTGATAACTACTCTCCTCTTCCTTTTACATTTTGATTGATTTTTTTCAACCATACCTAGTTTAAGGTATATCTGACACAAAACTGACTAAGAGATGGAACCTGCTCCCTTTCCTATAGTGGGAAAAATAGAGGGGGGCAGAATCACATTTTAAAACAATAAATGACGACTTTAGATTTCTGCTTTGTCTTTATTAATAAATTCCCCGAAATGGAATTTTTGTGCTGATGCCTGAAAGATGGGAGATCATTGCCCAGGATAATAAAGTGCCAGTGATAGATGTTGGTAAAATTAAAATGTCAGAGCAGTAAATTGGAATGACTGACATATAAACCACTCTGAATTGCTGTGCAGAATGTGATATATGGTCCTTTGTTTGATTTTGGGGTTTTTAAAACACATACAAGTACTTTTAAATGGGTAGATATTTTCAGAACTTAATTACTAATTGTACATCATGCATGGTGATAATGTTGACTTAAATGAGTTCTTTTAAAGGGTTTAATCATAGCAGCTAAAGACAGGGGCAAATTAAAAATTGATTGAGTACTGACCAGTTTTTTAAAAGCCATCGAACACATTAGTTCTGGGACCGTGAAAGGTTGCTGTCTCTGGAATAAATTCTAGTGTTTGCTGACCACCAAAAAAGAAGACGGGATTCTTTTCTTTTTAAATTGCTTTCATTTTTGTTACTTTTTAATTTACTCATTTAATCCAGTTACCTTTCCCTCTTCTCTGGTCCTTTTTTGTTTTGTTTTTGTTTATATCCTCACATCCCTTCATGTGGGCAGTGAAGGTTCAAAGGAGCAACAGGCAACTTATGTGGGATCCCTATACCAACAGCCACAGCAGCGCCCTCACCTGCCACCATTATAACACCTGCCACCCTGACCATTGCAGGATGCCAGCTTTGAAATGCCAGAATACGCCTCCTCAAAAAAACCTTCGTAATGTTCCATGCTTTTTCTTCCTGACATTTATTATTATTATTATTATTATTATTATTATTTCCTCCACCTGGTCCTCTTTTTCTCATTCTTTTCCCGTTTCAGTCTTTAAAATGTTTCCGTTTTACTGATGTCTTACTTTTTGTCACAACCCTGTGAGGTTATTTCTGACATGATGTCTTTTTTCCTATTTTTAATTTAACCAATCTTTTTGTACAGAGGGGGAAAGGTGCAAAAACTCTTGGAGGGATCCAATTTTCCCAAACTCATTACACATTGTCACCCAGTTTAGTACCTTGTAGAGAACATAAACCTTCTTATGCAAAGCCTATGTCAGAAATCACCTTTTCCAAAGAATGCCTTGCTACATTCAGTGTGTCTAACCACATTGATGTGCATTGATTCATATAGCTGTGTATTTAAAAATGTGTTGTGTTTATTATGAAAATGCTGGTTGTTTAAATACTTAGATGAAAGTACTTTAACAGGCATATGATTACACATCTTGTGTATTTGTACTAGCAAATTTTGTTTAGTTTTGGTTTTTTGTATGGTTCACATGATCCTAAAAATCCTGACTATGCTGCCAGGTTTGTGATTTTGTGACTGGATGCCCACAAAACAGTCTTGTGAGCCATACATAATATCCAGATTTTAACAGCCAGTTACACGCCCGCTCCTTCAAGCGCCTTGTGTCAAAAGTTTGCCTCTCTTTCAGCAGCGCTGGTATCTTCATCCTTCTCTCCCGCCTCCATGAGTGCATACAGCCTGAGTTCTCTAAACATGGGGACTTTACCTCGTAGCCTCTACTCTACCAGCCCACGTGGAACACTGATGAGAAGGAGAATGAAAAAGAAGGATTTCAAAAGCTCATGTAAGTGATCACAGTAGCCATTTGTATTGAAACAGGGTTGTGAGGTAGAACTGGCAAATGCCATGAAAGTATGCTGACACTAAAGCAACATTGGATCGCAGCCTGAACAACTACATCTTGCCATTTCTGTTGTGGGTGTCGAGAATGATGGTGCATATGTGGCTATATAGCAGGTAAAGGTCTAGGAAACACGATGCCAGGCAGCAGAATGGTTCTCTGGTAATTGTGCATAGTTATTTTGTTGCTGTTGATATTAGCCCATGTTATACAGGAATATTTTCCTGAAACTCCTTGGTTCAAATCCATATTTACCCATAAATTCATCGAATTATTTTGCACAAATCAACCACAGCAACCTTCTTCACAGTTTTCATGGAGATTAATGCAATAATGATTGCAAACCATATTTTGTTCTATTGCTAATAAATAAGCACAATTAGGAATAATTTGCCTCATTTAATTTTATTTTGAAAACCACTTATTCAGTGTCACACAAGAATTAGAGCATTCATCTTAAAAATAAATATGAGTAGTTGATTAAAATACAGAAAAGAAAAAAAATCCCTAAAAATCCCCTCTGCCTTCCTTAATCTTTTTATTGTGAGTGGAAGGAGAAATGCTTGTTTAAAAAAAACAAAACACCAGTGAGCTAGCTTGTGTTTATAAATCTTTCCATGTTTAAAAACATCCAAATATTGGTAGTATGTCTTTTTCTTGATTTTAACTTGTCATTTCTTTCAGCCTGTGACAATATGTTTAGATGATCTATGAGCTCCTCTCCTTAATTGGAAATACCAAATAGTCATTTCCATCTGCTAAGTGAAAGCCTGACGGTACCTTTTATAGAGCCTTATGGAATTATTATTATTATTATTATTATTATTATTATTATGTTGCACACAGCCTCTTTCTTTCTATAGTAGATTCAAAGCTTGATGTAGTAATTAGTTACTAACAGGATACTTAAGAAATGCACATTTTACTCAATCTACCTGCCTTAGGAGAAATTAAAATATGTATGACTGAAGGATGCTATAAAGTTTTCATTTCCCTTTGTGTAGAAAAACCTGTATAACTAATGTGATCTTCCCAAATGCCTGGCAATAAACTGTGCTGGTGCAGGGAATCATAAACATTTTATTAACAGAAAATTTGCAGTGACTGCATTACTTATTCAGGTTGTTCCAAACATTCAGCCATAAAACTTAAAGATACCCCACACTGTCACATACTGTTTATTGCACTTGATTTTGCTTTGTTTGTTTTCTTTTATAATCACCCTTTAGTTTTAAATGTTTGAAGTATGTTCTTCAGGAAGAAAAGCACTCTAACTTGTTACTGGCTTGGGAAGCATAGACACGCACACACACACTGCTATAATGCTTCTGAGGTGGATCATGTAAACATTAATGTGAATATTTCCATATTTATTCTATGTTTAGTGAAATAACAGAATTTTTAAAACTTTCTGTCAACTGGCATCAGTTAAATATAGACCATTATTTGTCAGCTGTTAAGAGGCTGCTGACTAGGGCTGTGCACGGACCACCCGATTCGCTTTGGATCCCGATCTGTCACTTCTGAATCAGGCCCAATTCGCTTCAGGTTGATTTGGACCTCCCCGATTCACTTCGGATCTGAATCCGAAGTGAGATTCAGACCTTTGAATCGAGAGTCGAATGACTCATTTTCCCAATAGACTTGCATTGGGAGAAATAAGCACCTATAACTTTTTCATTTTTAAAGATAGAAACATGAAACTTGGGGGCCTTGCAGATGGCCTGGAGCTAATCATGTGTGACAAATTTCAGAAACATAGGTGCAAGCATTTCCTCGCAAGGAATTTTTTAAAAATGTGATTTCCCAGGCAATCCAAAGTGCTATAACTTTCTCATTTTTCAAGATACACACATGAAAGTTGGGGACCTCACAGATGGACTGTAGGTACTCATGTGTGGCAAATGTCAGACACAGAGGTGCATGCGTTTACTCAAATGGAATTTTTACTTTAAAAGTTGATTTTTCAAGAGAACAGTTAAAGCAGCCGCTCAAAGCCAAGAGCCATTTGAGAAGAAGGTGTGTATTCAGAAGATTGCACTATCCATTCAAGTGCAAATCTCCCCTTCCATTTTCTTTTGTGTGTTCCAATGTTCCCATTCAGACAGAAATAGGGAGTTAAAGTTAGGCCGCCTGGAATACACACATTACCTGGCTGGGTGCAATGCAATTGCAATGTGCCTCTAAGGCAAGCCAAAAACACAAACCAGACACGTAATATTGGACAACTGTGCCATGTGCAGGTGTTTAGGCACAGGCAGCCACAGACGCAGGCAGCAGTCCACGAAGAGAGCACACATCAGTGAGACAAAGCTCATCTCGATTTTCAGTTTTGAAGCCAAAAATGCAACAAACGACCCTGCAAGGCGGGCATACTGTTTCAATATGCAGTGAGAGATGCTTGGAGATGCTTGGAGGAAGAGGATCCCTTTGGGTTCCTTCCTTCAGAGTTGAATTATTGAACTGTAAGCACAGCCAGTCATAAATAATAATAGTAATACTACTAATAATAATAATAACTAAATAAAGAGCCTGATCAACTGAAGTAAAGAGAAAAAGCCTGCCAAAACAAGGAGGGGTGAAATGGAAGGGGTGTGTGCCTGTCACTCCCCTGAAGGCTTGAGGGTGGGGTATCCCAGCAGGGGCAGATTGGCTTTAAGAAAGACCAGCTGTTCCACCAACTCAGCATCCAAGCAGGAGCGGTGGGGTGTCACCATGTTGCCTGCCATGGAGAACACCCTCTCGCTTGGAACACTGGTCGGTGGGCAGCTGAGTCGATCCCTGGCCACCCGAGCCAGGTCAGGCCAAGGAATCCCTTCTCCCCACACCATGTTTGAACTTTTAAAGTAAGAATTCCTTGAGAGTAAACGCCTGCACCCCTGTGTCTGAAATTTGCCATACATGAGTACTTACTGCCAATCTGCAATGTGCCCAAGTTTCATATTTCTATCTTTAAAAATAAAAAGTTATAGGTATTTCTTTCCCCTAATGCAACCCTATGCCTCATTGGCTATAACATGGGCAAAATGTTCGTTTTCAAAAATTCCTTGCGAGTAAACGCCTGCACCTCTGTGTCTGAAATTTGCTACACATGAGTACCTACAGCCCATCTGTGAAGTCCCCAACTTTCATGTGTGTATCTTGAAAAATGAGAAAGTTATAGCACTTTGGATTGCCTGGGAAATCGCATCTTTAAAAATTCCTTGCGAGAAAACGCCTGCACCTATGTTTCTCAAATTTGTCATATGAGTAGCTCCAAGCCATCTGCAAGGTCCACAACTTTCATGTTTCTATCTTTAAAAACAAAAAAGTTACAGGCATTTCTTTCCCCCATACAACACTATGGGGAAGAACACTTAAAATGGCATCCGAATCACCGAATCGATTCAGACAAAACCGATTTGATTCGGATCAATTTGGACCTCCCCCCATCCTCTTCGGATCTGTTTTAGGGAGGTACGAATCACCCCAATTCGCTTCGGATTCGGGATTCAGATCCGAAGTGATGCACAGCCCTACTGCTGACTATTCATAGGATCGTGCCCTCAAATAATTAGATTCAACTTGGTTGTCAGCAATATCACTTAAGTAATATTTATGTTTTCATTTGATTTGTACCCCACATTTCTACCAAAAAAAATGACACGCAAGGCAACTTACAGGCATAATTAAAATTGATTAAAACAATAAAAATACATTTAAATACAATAACAACATAACAATTACAGAATAAAAAAATAATAAAGAGCACCTAATCCAACAGACCCACTTACAAGCCAAATACCTTCCTGAATAAAGCTGTCTTTGCCTGCTAGCAGAAGGACAGCAAAGAGAGAGTGAACTTAACTTCCCTTGGGAGAGAGTTCCACAGCCTGGGAACAGCTCCCAAAAGGTCCTTGCTCAGGTCACCACCAAGCATACCTCTGAAGGTGGCAGTCTTGAAAGAATGGCCTCTCCAGAAGATCTTAAGAACCGGACAGGCCTGTATGGTAACCTAGACCCAAGCCATATGAAGTAAAATATCAACAGTGGATTCTCCCACCTATAATTATTATCTTTTAATCATAAGAGATATAAGGCAGGATTAGATCTTGGCCTGTTTTCTTTTTAAATTTTGTAAACAATACCATGACAGTGCTTAGGTGTGAGCATTTATTTCCCCCTCAGGCAGTGGTCCCAAAAAAATTATCAGTGCTTCATTATGCAAAGAATGTGGTCTTAGTCTCTTATGTGTAGCTGGATCTAAGAGCCTATCTACACAGTCCCTTGGAACGTTTTAGTTAAACGTTAAATAGTATTTTAAAATAGGTGCGTTCTAAAACGTCTTAGGCCACATTACTGAGTACTCACGTTACAGGAGAAAACCTCTTCAGTCTTCAAAGTGGTGTGTGCAGTCACACACTCTTCTCCCCTGTCTCTTTCTCTTTCGTTTTTACAATGAGTTTAGGGTAAGGCATTGTGGGCGTTGTAGTTCAGTCACCCACTTCCTCCTTTGTTCCTCTGTCATTCCCTGGCTGAGTATAAGGCTAAGAATTGTGGGTGTTGTAGTTCACTCGCCCACTTCCTCCTTCTTCCCCACCAATCAACTGCTAAGCATTTGGGCACCAGTAAACGAAGCACTGCCCCCATGAATCACAAACGGTAAGGAAGGACACATTATTTTACTTAAAACGATTTATTAAAAGTGAAACCGTTGTATATAACTGAAGTGAGTTTCAAAAAACCTCAGATATACAACGTTATAAGGAGTGCGTCATGTGGCCCAAAGAGTTTTCATAACCCTTATAAAACGTTAGAAACCTAGCATTTAGATCAGCTCTAAGACAACTGTTGGCGTTGTAAAAGAGACCAGTTGGTTATAAATAATTATAAGACAAAGCTAGTTATGTTGGTATCTAAAACACAAACTTTGAGAATCAGTGAGCATGAAATCGAGGCAATTATTTCCTATAGCTATTTAGGGACAGCAAATGGTTGGCAACCACACTTTAGAGTAACTTGACTAATGTCTTACTAGGCCATATTCATAGCATTCTGAAGTTGTGGCAGCACATCGTGGGCAAATTATCTCAAAATACTCAAAGTTAAATCCAGTGTTTAGGCTACCCTTAAATGCACTCCTTTGGGATATCTTAGAACAAGCAGGGATCCTCTTGACTGAGTATAATGTATCCCTCCTGGGAGGCATGGGGTTAATCATTGGTACTTGGGATCCTTACTAGATTTGCTTTTCGTATACCCAAACCAAATCTGCTCTGCTATGAAACTATTACTGAAATGCTTATTGAATCAACAGCAGCCTGAACCAGTTCATCAGTCGCCACACAGCATTAATGGCTTTAAAAAGAACAGTGCTTCCGGCTTCTGCTTCCCTTCCCTTCATGCTGTGTTATTTAGATGCGCTTCAAGTGGATTATGCACATGCTGAGAGAGAGAAAGAGAGAATTGTTCAGTTGTCATTCAATACTGGTTAGTTTTTTGTAAAATTCACTAGAGCAGCCTTCCCCAACCAGGCACCCTCCAGATGTGTTGGACTACAACTCCTACCTTCCCCATGGGGATGATGAAAGTTGTAGTTCCAGTTGGGAAGGCTAGTGCTCATTAGAGTAATGAGTAAAGAGCTTCATAATATCACTTACTGTGTTGTTCCTGAATATTAAGAGTATTGAAAGAGAAACTGATGATAGTTACACTTGATATATTGATGGTATTTGTGTCAGAAAGTGACTTAATTTGTGCTGTCTAATTCTGAATGTCATTGCTTCTGATCTGACGTGTTTTGTAGTGTCGCTAGCCTCTAGCACTGTTGGCCTGGCTGGGCAGGTTGTCCACACAGAAACCACAGAAGTAGTGCTGACAGCTGACCCCATTGTGGGATTCGGGATACAGCTTCAGGGTAGTGTCTTTGCTACTGAGACCTTGTCGTCCCCACCACTGATTTCTTATATTGAGGCTGACAGCCCTGCAGAAAGGTGAGGTCCTCTTAAGTGTTTATTTCTAAGAATGCTACTCTGGATCTTTTTGGACTAGTTATTTTCATGTTTCCAATAAATTACTGAACATTGCTCATAGAAAAATGTGGTACATAATGAATTTCCTGTCCTGCCAACATGGGACTTTTAGAGTCTTGATAAGGTATGGGAAGAATAACATGCACCTGTGCCTTTATCTAGATGATTGCCTCTGATCGGCAGTTGGGGGGCTATGTTAATTAGAGAGTATTTTTCCTAATGGAATTTCTAAAGTTTTGTTCAAAGACTTCAATTGTTTTTATTCTAGACTGGCAGAAAGTACTTCACACTTTGCTTAGTTTTAACTGAGATCAGATAAAATCTTTAAAATACTGGTGTTTTGGATTATTGATTTTATCAACAATACATATCAAATGTGCTTATATTAAATGCTTGAAAACAATATAGTTTCATGAAGAATAAAATTCAATTGTACAAACCTTTAGCCATGACAACTCAGGAGGCTTATGATGTCAATAAAGTTTAATTTGTTGCATCTTTTGGAAAGGCTGGATTGGATTTATTTTGGCTTTTATCGTTTATATATCCAAATGCTGATTTCTTCTGTTGCCTGTAAAGGTGTGGCATCCTGCAAATAGGAGACAGAGTACTGGCTATAAATGGGATCCCAACAGAAGACAGCACATTTGATGAAGCTAATCAGCTACTCAGAGATTCATCTATCACCAGCAAGGTCACTTTGGAGATAGAATTTGATGTTGCAGGTATGGATGCTCAAGTTTCTTATCTTACTAAAATTCCAGAAGTTAAGGCCATTTTAATCTATCATATATGCATACACAACTCTGCCATGTGTCAGGTGTAACTTATTATTATCATATATTCGTACTGAATCTTTTAAAATTCAGGCAGAAATTGCAGATATTCTATTATTTAAGATGGAAATCAATCTTTCTTACATGCATGCTAGAATTATTTTGCTGATTACTCACAGTATATTGCCAGAAACTTTACAATATGCACCAGAAGTTTGGGAAATGGTTACTAGCCAGTTTTGTGTTGACCAATGCAGAAGAAAAAGGTTAAAAGCACAGTATATTGCCAAAAATATCGGGACATTATCAGGACACACTAGTCCTTTTCAGACAGCACGCTAAACTATGGTTAGGCCGCTAAACCTTTTGCAGCAAATGGTTAGTGAGAGTGTTTAAACCATGGTTATGTAGCCATCATGGTTAGGAATTGTTCACATGACACACTAAGTCATGGATCACAAGATACGCTAAGCCATAATGTCAAGCTCAAAATGCGTAACCACCATTGGCTTAGCATGAAGTCAGAATGGTCAGTATGTAAGCAGAGACCAAAGTGTAAATTTCATTAGCTGGCAAATGACTAATGAGATTTTTGTTTCAAAGCTTTGGACCTGTTCTTACTCCACATATAAGACCTGGTACCTAATAAGAAAATTTGCACTGACTTCAGTGAAAGAGAGCTAGAATCCTAGGGTGCAATCTGCTCAGTGTGAGCGCAGATGTACATATGGTGCAGAGAGATACAGCGTCTACAGAGCTCTAACCGAGTCAGATTTAGCTTGCAAATAAGCTAAAGTTGACATTTTTGGCACTTCATAGTGCTACTGAACCATTGTTTTTCTTTTTTACTTTTTTTATAAAAAATAATACATTTTTTCCAGGTGTTGGCAGGAGCGTGTTTTGCCCACCCCTGGCTTAGATGTTCAAACTTCCACTTCTGTTTTTAGGTACTTCACTTTAAGGATCATTACTATGTGACTTATTATGTGATTTCCTGTCATAAAAAACACCATGACATTTGCTTTGCTTCTTTGACTCAGACTTGTATATTATTTTTCATGAATGTAAGGTGTGTGAATGATGAAAATGTAATGAATGTAGTTCAGCCTGGCATGTACTATAAATGAAACAACTTTTAATTACAGAATCTGTCATACCAAGTAGTGGCACTTTTCATGTAAAACTACCAAAGAAGCATAATGTAGAGCTTGGCATCACCATAAGCTGTAAGTAAAAGTCATTTTTTTGTGTTATATTTTCTGTATTATGTATGGTCCTGATTATATTTGTTGTTCAGTTATTGTAGAAATATTGCAGAAATATTTTGCACTTTATTTTGCTTTCAATGAACATTTGACAATCTAACAAATTAAAGCAATCAAAGGTTCAAGCTAGAATCCAGAACTGAGTCACTTACTTAGTATAAATGAGATTCTCTCAAGATTCAAAAATAATTATATATTTCTTTTCATAAATATAGTCATATATATTTTAGAAAGGAATAACAGTTGAAGGAAATTACAGTCTTAGGTCTGTCTGCAGAAAGAGTTATAGACACAGGATATTAATACAGATAAAAATACAGAACAATGGGGGGAAAGGACAGTATATTTGATTGCTATCTGTTTTTAAAAAAATAGTTACTCAGCCCTGTGTTGTGTTTCTTGTAAAATTTCTGTATCTGAAACCCTCTTCTCATTTTGCCCTGTTGAGATGAGATAAGCTTTGCAAATAAAAGCTTCTATTTTAAAATTTGCCATCTGTTTTGCTTCTGAGTATTTATAACTACCCCATTTAAAATGCAGTTTTAATTTATTGTTTTTAGAGAAACTTTGGGAGATAGTTATTCCATTCTTGTTTTGTTTAATCTAGCAGTGATAAATCTTATGATTTATGTATTTCACTTTTAAAATTACTGTGCTGAACATTTTAAAATATAGCTTGTAACAGGTTCAGGAGATCCTGAACTTCTTGAAATCCAATATTTTTTAGCCTTTGTTTGACATTTGCTCTATTCTTCTTCGTGGTCTCTGTGCATCACACCATGGGCTCGCGCCGACGCCGAGCTGCTTTGGGAACTTCCTTAGCTAGCTTAGATTTTAGGCGGGAACCCCTCCCCCCACCGCCCTATCGCGCATGCTCAGGGTTCCCGCCTACCTCAGTTCTTCTTCGACCGCTTCGCTGATCGCCTCGCGGGAGACTTCCTCACGATTCGTTTGTATATTCTGTGAAAAAAGATAGAGTTAGCTTAGATAGTTAGTTAGTTAATAGTTTAGTTTTAGTTAGTCTTTGTTGTGCTGTTAAAAAAAAAAAGATTTATTTTATTAGTTTAGGCCGCTTTCTTTCGGCCTATGGCGCACACCGCTCTTTTTAAACGCTGCGTGAGGTGCTGGGCTAAACTCGCCCTCACGGACGGCCATTCACTCTGTATTGCCTGCCTGGGAGAGTCCCATATTGTAGAGACTTGTGCCTTGTGTATAAGTTTTTCGTGCCAAACCAGGCGCAACAGAGCTGACCACCTCCGTAGCATCCTTTGGAGTAGGGTATTGGAGGCAGTGGACGTCCCACGGAGTATGGATTCCCAGGCCTCAACTTCTGGGGAGCGTGGGCTGCCGACCATAAATCGCTCGAGCCCAGCAACCCCTCGTTCGCCGTCGCCTTCGGCAGCGGCACAGGGACCTCCGGCCAAAATGGCCAAATCATCTAAGAAAGACAGCTCAAAAGCAAAAAAGCAGAGGCAAAAAACAAAGTCATCGGTACCGTCTGCTAAATCAAAGACTTCGGCTCCGACAGAGTCCACGTCTTCAGTCCCGGCAATGATTGAGACTTCGGTAACGAGACGCTCTCCATCGGTCTCAGAACTGACCGCAAGATCGTCATCGGCATCGATGCCAAAGCCGACAACGTTACCGAGGAAATCCTCCTCGGCGTCAGCTTCGCTACCGACCACTTCGCCGCCGGCACGGTCTACCTCATCATCGAGGCCGACACGCCTGTCGCTACCGACATCAGCACGGTCTACCGCTTCGTCAAAGTCAAAACATCCCTCGTTACCGATGGCTAGGGCTACTTCGGAATCTCCGCTACCGAAGTCTGTAGCTGTGACACCGGTACCGACAGCTTCTCTCTCACAATCTCCGACGATGTTACCAATCCTCTTGCACAACCGTCCAACGGCACCATTGTCGCCACCGGTCGAACTTTTCTCGGATGTTGAACTCGTTATCGCTGACTTGGATGTTCCTCTCGAGCCGCCCTCTCCGGCGCGCTCCCAGACCCTGCTTTCTCAAGAGTCGTGGCACACTTCGGTCTCGCGTTACCGACGTTCCTGGTCCCAATCTCGTTCCCGAGACTGGGATAAGTACTCGGACCGCTCCCGGCACTTGTCAAGATCTTCGGGCCATTTGCGCTACCATGCACAGGCAGGATATCGCTTCGATCCGTATACCGGGCAGCGCTTGGGGGATTCCCAGCTACTGGTGCCGCCTCTCCCGACTCAACCACAAGTGCAAAAGATAGCCCGCGTTGCTACTCGACGTCGGGAGCATACTGCCGTGGCGCCACCACAGCCGACGGCACCGTTACCGGAGCTGCCCACGCCATCGTCTCCCCAATCAATCGAGGATTATGCCTCCGAGACGTCATCGGTAGCGTCGGCCGCACCGTCAGTACCGTCACCCCCGGAGGGGGAGGGTACTAATGAGTGAGCTTCACCGTCTATGGAGCTGGGGAATTTTTCGGATCAAATGATGCGAATGGCTCAGTCACTTGGCATAGAGCACCAGCTGCCGCAAGACACCGTCGAGGATAGAATCTTCGACGTGATGTACACAGAACCTACTCTGAAGCTTACATTGCCCATGGTTCTAACGATTTTGAAGACTCTCAAGCAGCCCTGGCCCAGTCTGTCAACAATGGCCTACACCTTGAAACGTCTTGAGGCTCTTTATAAGGTGAAGGAGGCAGACGCCCCTTTCCTCTTTGTTCATCCAAAACCCAATTCCATTGTGGTGGAGGCCACCCAAGGTCGCTCCAGTAAAACCCATTCCACACCTACGGATAAGGAGGGGCGTAAGTTGGCACTGTTGGTCGCCGAGTCTACTCTTCTGCGGCACTGGTCACCAAAATCTCACGGGTCACGGGAGCTGGCGCGAGTATTCCAATCTGAGGCAACCCGCCTCTCCAAGCAGCAGCTAACCACGTCGCGCCACCAAACTGATGCAGCGTCTAAAGCACTGATAGCAGCAGTGACACTTCATCGCCATGCATGGCTCCAATCTACTTCACTCCCACAAGAGACACGCAGCAGAATCGAAGACCTGCCCTTCGACAGGGAGGGTCTCTTTAATTCTCAGACTGATGCAACGATGGATACTATCCATAAAGCCAAAGTTACCGCCAAGAAAATGGGCTTCAGTGCCACAGCGCAATCATCATATCGACCACGAAAGTGGTATAGACCGGTCCCTTACCAACCTCGCCAGCATCAGGACCGCCAACAACGTTTCCAGCCACAAGCAACCGCGCAATACCAACCATGGAAGCCCTCCTCAAGGTTTCGCCAGACACGCTCCAGGGCTGATCCAGCGCCGAAATGGCGCCTTTGACTCTGCCCATCCTTTTTCCAAACCCCATCGGTTTGGAAACATCCTTTCGCAGTTCAGCGACGCTTGGACCGCCATAACAACGGACAATTGGGTGTTATCCATTGTCACTGGGGGCTACAAAATAGAGTTTCGAGTCCCTCCTCCTCAGGGCACTGTAAAGGTAACTCCACCCTCTCTTTCCTTGTTGCAAGAAGTATCGACCCTCCTAAGGAAAGGGGCGATAGCACGGGTTCCACCATCTCGCCTGCGCGAGGGCTTCTATTCGAGATACTTTACAGTACCAAAGAAGGACGGGGGCCTCCGCCCTATTATGGATCTCAGGCGGCTCAAGTTCATCACAACCAAGAAATTTCGGATGATCACGTTAGCCGCGATACTTCCATTGCTCAGGAAGGACAGGTGGTTTACGTTGATAGACCTCAAAGATGCCTATTTCCATATTGCCGTCCACCCGTCGCATCACAAATATCTCCGGTTCGTGATAGGTCGTCGAGCCTACCAATTTACCATCCTGCCCTTCGGTCTGAAGACGGCCCCCAGAGTATTCACCAAGTGCATGGGAGCTGTCTGCGCTCATCTCCGGGCGTTAGGACTGGAACTGTTCCCATACTTGGATGACTGGCTGATAGTCTCCCCTTCCAGGGTTCAGGCACTGGCAGACGTCCGCCAGGTGATTCGGACACTCCGTTCCTTGGGGCTGCAGATAAATATGGAAAAATCAGTTTTTCGGCCAACGCAGATTATTCAGTTTATCGGGGTCCTCTTAGACTCCACTATAGGCAGGACGTATCTCCCACACGACAGAGCAATTGCCATCAACGCCTTGTCACTGCGGATATGGAGCAGCTCTCGGACAACAGCACTCACCATCCTGAGATTACTGGGACTGATGGCAGCATCGGTGTTTGTAGTCCGCTGGGCACGGCTCCACATGTGCCCCCTGCAGCAGCTGCTTCTCCAGTTCTACGATCCCACCATAGATCCTCGCACACTTTACGGCACCATTCCTCCAGGGGTTCAGAATTCCCTAAAATGGTGGAAGAACCTCCACAATTTAAATCAAGGCATGCCGTTCGTCAGTCACGGACCGTCGCAGGTTGTCACCACGGACGCGTCCCTTCTGGGGTGGGGAGCCCACTGCGGAGACCTGACCATACAAGGGAAATGGTCACCGTCGGAGAAGCGACTCCATATAAACCTTCTCGAGCTCCTTGCTGTAAAGAGGGCTCTCCACGCTTTTCAGTATCACCTTCGGGGGCGTCATGTCCAAATCCTGACGGACAATACCACGACGGTGTGGTACCTGAACAAAGAGGGAGGGACACGCTCTCGCACTTTGCTAAACCTGACTAGGGACATTCTCCTTTGGGCGATCCCCAGACGAATTCACATCTCCGTCCTTCACATAGCGGGCACGGACAACGTCAGAGCGGATGCCCTCAGCCGGACCTTCGCAGACACCCACGAGTGGCAGCTGTCGCCACGAGTTCTACATCACATCTTTACTCGTTGGGGCATCCCGGACCTGGATCTCTTTGCAACACAGGAGAACGCAGTCTGTCCAGCATTTTGTTCCAGGGCGGGGATAGGGACCGCTTCATTGGGGGACGCGTTCACACACGACTGGTCCAACGGCCTCATCTACATCTTCCCTCTGTTTCCTCTGATCGGCCGCGTCTTAACCAGGATTTTACGCCACAGGACCAATGCGATTCTCATAGCGCCATGGTGGCCGAGGCAGCCCTGGTTCACCACCCTCCTGAAACTAGCCAATCAACGGACGTGGTGACTTCTGTCCATTCCGGACATATTGTCATGATCAGACGGCAGGATACTCCACCCAGACCCCTCCACTCTAAAGCTCACGGCGTGGAGAATCCTACCGATGGCACCACTTAGCCATAGCGCCGGAAATCCAAACTATCCTAGAGTCGGCCAGAAAGCCCGCTACCAGGATGTCCTACCAGAAAAAATGGGACAGGTTCCGAACATTTGCACTAGCCAGTGGCTTCAATCAGTTCTCGGGACCCATCTCGGATGTCCTCAGCTTCCTCTATTCCTTACACACCTCGGGCTTGAGGCCAGCGTCCATCAAACTGTATCTTGCCGCTATTTCTGCAAACCACGATTTCATTAATGGGTTCTCGGTGTTCACACACCCACTGTCCAAAGCCTTTCTAAAGGGGCTCCACAACATATCCCCTCCTTTTCGCCCGGTGGTGCCTCAATGGTCACTCTCTCTAGTTCTAAGTGTGCTAACGGCAAAGCCATTCGAACCGTTAGCTACGGTTGATATTCATTTACTGACCCTTAAAACTGTATTTTTGGTAGCTGTTACTTCTGCCAGGCGAGCGTCAGAACTCGCTGCATTAATCGTGGATCCACCGAATACCCAGTTTTTCAAACATAAAGTTGTCCTGCGAACAGGACCAATGTTTACCCCTAAAGTTTCATCCAGTTTTCACCTTAACCAGGATATTGTTCTGCCTACATTTTTCGCTGCCTCTGCAGACCCACTGTGTTCCACGTTGCATGCCTTAGACGTTCGCCGGGCATTAGCGTTTTACAAGTCCAGGTCAGAAGCATATCGTAAGTCCAGACAATTGTTTGTCTGCTACGGCAGCAAAAACAAGGGATTGCCAGTCTCCGTCCAATGGCTATCCGGATGGATCGTTGACACGATTCAACTCGCCTATCGACTCGTTGGGAAAGAGCCTCCGCCTGCAGTAAAAGCACACTCCACTCAGGGTCAAGCTGTATCCACAGCTTCGCTACATGGAGCCTCCATCCCTGACCTCTGTAAGGCAGCAACTTGGTCGAATGCCTCAACTTTTGTTAAGCATTATAGACTGGACGACAGAGCTCGCCAGGACTGTTCGTTTGGCAGAGCTGTTCTATCGTCCATCTGTCAGTAACCCATCAGCGTGCCTACCCTCCTCCGGTAAGTAGCTTGTTACTCGCCTATGGTGTGATGCACAGAGACCACGAAGAAGAAATGCAGGTTGCTTACCTGTAACCGTAGTTCTTCGAGTGGTCATCTGTGCAGTCACACAACCCGCCCACCGTCCCCTCTTGGCATCGCTTTTGTGATTGTCAAGAGGCTCTTCGAGCATGCTCATGTTAATGGTTTCTTCTAAGTTGTTTATTATATTGTCTTACCTTGGTCGCGAGGCCTAGCGGTCTCATAGAACTGAGGTAGGCAGGAACCCTGAGCATGCGCGATAGGGCGGTGGGGGGAGGGGTTCCCGCCTAAAATCTAAGCTAGCTAAGGAAGTTCCCGAAGCGGCTCGCCGTCAGCGCGAGCCCATGGTGTGACTGCACAGATGACCACTCGAAGAACTACGGTTACAGGTAAGCAACCTGCATTTCTGCCTAATTGACTCTGGAATAGGACACTAGTTTTGAGTAGGGTAAATAGTTTAGTATTAACTGATTGCCTAAGTTTGCATTTGGGGTATTTGTATCACATTAACATCAGACATCCTTTTATTGATATAACTGTTAAAATGCTACATAATGTGACTTTCACAACAATATGGAAAAGCCAAAAAATACAATTACTGTATGTTACAATTTATGCTTTATGATGTGGAATGTTGAAAAGGGCTCAGGTGGGTCTTTGTAAGAATGCTTAATACAGATTGGTTATCACCTAACATGATTTAACTATTGTTTAGTTCACTAATCATGGTTTTAAATTTTTATTTGGAATTATGATTTTTGAGGGGCAGAATTTTGGATAGTGAAATTCAAATCAATCATTTCAATATATTTTGTTGTTTGGCTGTGGTTTTAGCTATGATTCTGAGTAGTATTTCCTTAGCGCAAATGATGTTGTACTAGTAGAAACTCAATTCTCAACTATGCACAAGAGAATCCTACTAAAGTTATGCTTGTGCAAGTGCAGTTGCGCAATCAGTGTGAAATACCCTTGTGCAACCCGTTGTGCAAACGCTTGCACAAGCGTAATGAGTGACTGCTTGGACAATGGAAAGATTTCAGCTCCGCTAGTATTACTTGAGTTTTCAGAATGACACCACTGGATACTGCCTTCTGATTGGGACACTATAGTTTCAGAAGAACAAATAGAAAAGCAGAATACATTTTGTGTCACAGTAAAGTAGGTTTGGGCATTTTATGGGTCAAAAAAGATTTTGTCAGTTGATTTTGTAAAATGCTGCAAATAATGGTCTGGGATGGATAAAGCATTAATTTTATTAGAACATCAACAAGTAATTAACACATTTGATATGAGCTTCTGCCAAAAACTGTCTCCAGAGGGTAAGTGGCCTATCCTAACAAAGTGGGGTGGGATGTGGGAAGTGACTGCTAGCGGGAGGAATCACCCAAAATCAGGTGACCATCAAATTTTGAGCAGTTCATCCCTCCCTCATCACCCAATCCCACTTTGTTCAATAGAGCAATTGCACCCTCCAGAGAGGGCTTTGGAGAGATTCAAATGCCTGCACGGTGTAGGAGGGAACAGGAAGCTTTCCTTTCATTCACTTATCTTGGGATGCAAGCCAACACAATTATCTTTTGTTAAAACTGTAATTAATTATTTGCCATGCAGTAAGAAAAGGAAGTAAGTTGAGTAGGAGAAATGTAATATTATGTCCAGCTCTGTGGCAAGTTTTCTCGCCACCTGAGATGGGAGAGAAGATGCACCACCACTGCATTGCACTCCTTCCCACCTTCTAATGGCATCAAATGTAAGAGGAAGGGGGAAACAGAGGGCAAGTGGCTGCTCCAGAGAGACCCACTGACCACTCCCTCACTGTGGCAAATGCTATGGTGGGAGAACGGCTGGCTGGGCTCTCCAGAGCACCTGCAGGAGGTGATGACCTGGTGGCAGGTCCCTGGTGGGGAATGGCCCAATTTACCACTCCTCCCTCTCTACCCCCTGATGCAGGTGCCTCACCCTACTTCATGAGAGTGCCAGCCCTGGTTATATATTTAGAACAGAAGTGAGCAACATATTGTCAGGTTTCCCAGTCCCTCAGGCAAGTACACATTCTGGCAAACTAACACGGGATACCCAAATTAGTGAGACTCCTTTATTGCAGGAAATCCCACAGCAAAGCTTAATGGTTACACACCTCAGAAATCATATAGCTGATGGTCAGTAGCTATAGGTTCCAAGACATTCCAGAACAGTAAATAGCTAATAGCTACTACCATGACAAGATCCCCATCAATGTGCCTTCCTATTGCCATCTCCACAGTTCTGAACATAAGGGAAGGTCAATCCATACACAGGTTCCAAACCCGGATAAGGGAGGAAGAGAATTCCTGACATGTTCCCTCAGGCAATCAAAAAAGCAAATTCTTGAAAGGCCTAACAAACTACCCAAAGACAGCTGGTCCACCTTCAGATCATACGTTGGTAACTTAAAGGCAACATGGTCAAGGCTTAAACAAGATCACGGGGAAGTGTGAACCCTCAGACACAAGGAGTTCTGTGCCACTGCTTTTGCATGGCCAACTCCTCGCTGCATGAGTCCATGCAGAGGAAAGGAGGTCCAACAATCAATGATCAAGCCCAGTCTGCCAGTGCACTGAGCTGACGACAAACAAAGACACACAATCCACAGCAAACTAGAGTTCAAGACTATGAAAAGCCTCACAGTACATTTCATGGTGAGTTCCTAGTAATCCAAAGTTCCAATTAGGAGGGCGCATGTATAGAGTACCCCCCAGAGTCTCAGATGATGATGGATCCAAACAGGGAGGTTTTCCGGGAATGCAGAGCAGATGTTCCTAGCAAAGACTCCTTATTGTTTTTCACCAGCTTAAAAAGGGAGGCATAGGCCTCTTCCAGACCATTTGACAGACAGGGGCTTTGGCCTTTCAGCAATGCCCCCATCCAAACAAGGCTGCACTCCTCAGCCCACCAAGATGACGCTTCAATCTGGCTGACCCTTCTTTAAACCTCCACCCTTTCTCTATCAATTTCTCACAGACAAATTCTATGCCAAGGCCAACACAAGTAGAAGTCTTGTCTCAGGACGAGATATGAAAGAGTACCAATTCTGGCAAATCAGAATAAAAAGGCAGGTGAAAAAAAAATAAGGCAGGTGAAAAAGAGTCTGTCAAGAGCATACTACAAGAAACATTATGAAAGACAATATCAGAAGAAGGAATCCTGCAAAAAATCTGTTGGGGCCACTAGATGACAGAGGAGTGAAAATAAACAATAATGGAATTTAGGGAGATTGAACAGAAACAAATTCTTCACAGCAGAATATATTGAACAGATACCCAAGCTTAAACTGCTGTTTTCTGGTAGGGCATCAGAAGAATTAAGTGATGAGAGATGAAGATGCAGTCTCCAATACAGACCTTTATTGAACTGTATTGGAATTAATTGAGATAATGAAATGGTTTTGAGCTGGGCATTTTGCAGGAAGAAGAGCTGTTGTACAGAACACAGGTGTGCAGAAGGAGACCCACTTAATTGCGAGTGGACATATCAACCCTGTTCAGAAGATACATTATACCATAACTTTAACCACGGTGCTTAAGCCAAAAAGCCTTAAGCACTGTGGTTAAAGCCATGATTTAAGGTGTCTTCTGAACATTGCCACAGAAACTTAGTATTTTGGATGCTATTTGAAAGTGGTGCTGAGTGATTCAGTCCTGCTTACTTCTGAGTAGGCTTAAAATGGTAATAATTACATTTGACCCTGTCCACTCTTGCCTTTGGCCGTGCCCACAGATGGAATGTAGCTCCCAAGACCTTTCCCATTTTGCAGTTTGGCATTTGGGCTGAAAATAATTCTCCAACTCCTGGTCTATACTGGATAATTGTTTGTTTGTTTCTTCACTTGTCTTAATAAAATACTAGCTAGCTGTTTTGTGGTAAAGTTACATAATGTTATTGCATTTTGATGCTTATTATTGTTCTTTGCATGATGTTAGATTTGTTTATATTTGTAAATCGTGGGCTCCCTAAGAATCTATACCATAATTTATTAATACATCATGTAGAATTGCAGTGAACATGAGAAAGCCAAGCTTACATATGTCACCAAATTATTCAGGACTAGCTCCGAAAGGGTCTCTCCAAACTAGGTGAATGGGCAACAAAACGGCAAATGATTTTATACTCATGTAAGGAAGTGGAAGGCAATCAGTCAAAAAACCGTTCACATAAACCTCACTTAATGTGAAGGGAGAAAAGAGTAGGGAGGAACACTTCACCATGCCACCCTCCTCACGCTGGGAAAAACTAATGTATCTGCATAGTACACCCAGGTATGAATACACACACACACACACACACACACACTAATTGGGTAAAAATTCACACCCTCCCATTCCTTGTTTCAAGCTGGGTTTTAGTGCAAATATTACCTATTAGGAAAAGCATTTGCTGCCACAGCACACTCTTCATATTAAATATTTCGCATGTGGCTTTCATTTAACTCAAGCTCTAGATCTGAAAGAAAGAAGGAATATGATAAAAAAGCTCCACCTTCTAACACTTGAGCACAAAACCACATTAATATCAGTATATTCTTGATTCTACATTATATTTTGGGATGTTGCATGGAGCAGCATTTGGTACATCCATTTATTTTGGGAAAGGTTTTAGGATTAAACCACTGATCTATTATCAAGTAGATACTGAAATTAAAAGCAATATTACCATTTCATTTCAGTAAATTCCCAATGAGGATTGTAATCTGGTTTTCAATATAGGTTCCTGCTTTTGTAAAAACTGAAGTTGTTTGAATGAGATATGAAACATAATACCATTATATTTTAAAACAGAGTGGTTTTAAAAAGGAATACTTAGGAGAACAGCCTTTAAGAGATATAGGGAATTCCAATTTAATTTAATTTGTTTGTTATCTCTATAGATTTTAAACAAAGAAATGCAGTATAGATTTTTAAGAAATCAATTTTTATAACATGAGCTACTTTATCATAGCCAACTATTTAAAATATATATTGAAAGATGTCAAAAAAGATATATGTGCTAATGGAATATTAAAATAATAGTTTCCTGCAAAAAAAGACTCATGAAAAGAAAGCAGTTTTGCATGAGGTATGGAGATAAATTTTAGTAGCTACTAAATCCAGTATTTTTCATACCCGTATTTGCAAGATGTGGTTCATAGTCAATACACATAAAAGAAAGTTCATATGGCTTCAGTTAAAAGTGTTTTTAAAGCCCATAATACTTTTTGGCATATAAGAGTGTAAAACCATCTATCAGACAATACTAGGGGGAAAAGAGGCAAGAGTGTCTTACAGTTCAAACCTAGCCATGTTTACTTGAAAGTAAGTCCCACTATATTTAATGGACTGTGCTGCCAGGAAACTGTGCAGCTCTAGACAGTTAAACTATCTTTATCAATCACATATGTGTCAACAGCTGAAACCCTGTGCACTCGTAGGAGTAAGTCCATCAAACGCAGTTAAGCAGTGAGCAAAGTTTGGGTGTCATGAAAGAGCAGCAAATGGTGGTGGTTGGTATTATTATTGTTGCTGTTGTTGTGTTTTTACTTCCAGGGAGAGCAGAGAGGGCTTGGGGGTTCTTCTGTCTCATGTGCCAAATTAACTTGGATGGCATTGAGTACTATGCACCTTGACTTGGGTGGGGGCAATGTTTACGGTTTTCACCTCAGGCTGTAAAATGTCTAGGGTTGGCCCTGAGTAGGTCGCAGAGAACACAGTAAGACTTAACTTCTGAGTACACATGTATATAATTGAGTTTATTGATCTATCCTAAATGCAACAGTGGAGCATTTTTCAAATAACAGTCTGGGAGGTATATTCTTTCATTACCTGGGGGAAAGGAAGAATGTGAGGGATGTCATTTCAACCAACCCTTTGTAGTACAAGCTGTAGTACCTTGGGGATGTCGGGAGGTTTAACAGAGGACTCCCATATGATGCTTCTGGCCCAACATGATGCTTAAGAAAATAATTCCATTCTCTCACCCAGCAATTCTGAAGTTCATGTTTCCCATCTGAATTGTGAAGCTTTATAGTAACCTATGAGTTTTAAATCTGTTAGGCAAAGTTAATTATTTGTTTAAGAATCTGTGAAGTCCTCATCCATACATACTACTAAATCTTTCTGTTTTAAATGAAATCTTGTCTCCATGAAAGCTGTGCCATGTATGTATCTGCAGGTCAAACCAGAAGTATGGCATAGCAAAGAGTATAACATATAAAAGCTAATTTGCCCTATGACACCACCCTGGAAATCCACATACACCCTATGTTTCATTACTGCAAGTATCTTCTAACACATGGAAGTCCATGTCTAAAAGTTGTACATAAAAATATTAATACTAATTAGAAAGTGATACATGTAGTACTGGAGATTTATTTTTAAATTTTAATTTGCATATAATTGTGTATTTCAGCTCCATCTAGTCGAAAACCAGGGGACCCTCTTGTTATTTCAGATATTAAGAAGGGAAGTGTTGCTCACAGGTGAGTGCTTTCAAGTTGGCAAAAAAGTTGTATGTTGGCCACAGTATCTCTGAATTTCGAAATGATCCACATTTCTAAATTAAGTGAATCATTCAACTGGAGCAATATGCTTACTCTAAGGATGTAAAACAAAACTCTTTTTTTTTTCATTAAAAAAATAAATAATATATCATTCGCTTGACTGGCGGTATAGACAGGATGTTCAAGTCATTAATTACATAATGTATTCCATTTGTTAACAGAACTGGAACATTAGAACTAGGTGATAAATTGCTTGCTATAGACAATATTCGACTGGACAACTGTTCCATGGAAGATGCTGTTCAAATCCTGCAGCATTGTGAAGACCTTGTAAAGCTAAAGATTCGCAAAGATGAAGATAACTCTGGTATTCACAGTGAGCTGGTTTAAAAACATTTTTATGTACACTTAGAATGTATCTTAAATACAATATATGTTGCATAGTCAATGGATGGATAAGTTTATTAATATAATTTTTAAATATACAAGATAAGATAATTGGTATGTTTCAGTGTTGACGGAATATTTTTGTATTTCAAGACTTACTTCCAAGGTATATGCAACAATAGCATATTTTTCATATGTTGGGAGATCCAATCTTATCACTGGTCCATGATCGAAAAATGATCAGTGCTTGCGTTAAATCGGTTGGATCCAGTTTTAGTCACTTTCAATGGTCTACTTTTAGCATGACTAAATCTGGATCTAACCCTACATGTTTATTTCAGTGTGTGTTCTGAATTCGAAGCAGAAATGCTAACCCCAGAATTTAAGATGTCATTTTGTCTCAGCTCTTTTAGAGGATGCTACATTAATCATTAAAAAAGAAATCCCTATTCTTGGAATCCCAGTCAAAGCATCGAGTCCTACCTCCTGTAGAACTTGCAAATATTCCAGTCCGTGGGTAGGCAGAAGGTAGATTGGGATCTACGGGCATTTGCAGCTAAGTTTCTGGCTCCCAGTTATTTAACAATAGCAACAACAGAAAGGGTCTTGAGTTGAGGGGTGGGCAGCATCCAAAAGAAAGAAAGAGCCTGTGTTAAGTGCGGAATTAGGTATTGATTTTTGTGTGAAAGAAATGTGAGCTCAGTTCCTGATACAAACAACTTCCTGTGCCAAGCATGTGCTCAAAGGCATACGTTCTTTAATTCTAAATCCATATATTCTCCCATTCTTCACATCACTATTTTGTATCTGGCTTTGGTTGGACATTGGGTTTCTAGTGAAACAAAACAAAGTAAATCCCATTGGCGTAAAGACAGCTCATCCACACATTCCCCCACAGCCATGTTACATACTCTTGTCATCATACAAATGTTTATTTATTTATTTATATTTATTTATTTATTTATTTATTGCATTTCTATACCGCCCAATAGCTGAAGCTCTCTTCAGTGTGAGTTTTGGTCTCTCATTTAATATCAGCATTTTTTAGCAAGGGGGAGAATAATCTGACTCCTAGAGACAGAAAGAGAGAAGAGAATAGCCCTATTCAAGTGTTCCTTATTCGTGTAGGTTAAACACACGAGGAGGGGAGGTGCCATCCCTGTTCCCTTCTCATGCATTTCTGACTCCCTGTACTCATGGAGGGTGCCTTATGAAGACGAGAGCTTCATGGGGGCTTCCCATGCAATCCAGAATGCTGGAAAACCAGTGTTCAGAATTGTGTGGAGAGCCTCCACTGATATAGGAGGCTCTCCTCTTCAGAAAGGGGGTAGAGGGCAAAGAAAGCAACAATGCAGGGGGAAGGACTAGTGCAGTCCCCCTCCTCACATGTTAACTTTCTCCAGATTAAGAATGCCTTAGTAGGGCTAATCTCTTTGGGCATTCTGAAGCCTCAGTTTTGTTACAGAAATAAGCCCTCTTCAGCTGTTTTCCTATTGTGTTCAATGAATGCAGGAGAGGAGAGGAATGCTCCAGGCCAGGGGCCCTCCATCAGCACATTCATCGCCCTGTAGATGTGGAAGGTGACAACCTTCACAGGAGACTAGAAAATCAGGGTTCTTAATCATGTGGAGAGCCTCCACAGATGCAGGAGTCTCTCCTGTTCAGATTGCTTCCTCCACATGTACAGGGCAATGTATGTGATGACAGAGGGGGCAGGGCTGGCGCACTCCTCTCCACACTCACTCATGGAATGGGGTAGGAAAAAGGACTGAAGGGGGCTATAGGTGATCCTTGTTTCTCAATTATGCCCTAGTTCAAAACCTCCTAATAGCATTTAGATTGTCTTAAGTTATATTCTCTCAAGTTGCTACCTGGTAGCAGGGTCCTACACAGAAAGCTATGAAGATATTTTCTACTTTTAATATTATAACCAGAATGGTTTTTAGTCCAAAAGGCCAATTCATAGTCAGCATGAATTAAAGTCCATGTTACATTATTCCATGGCCTTTATATCTATTCATTTATTTCCGGCCTAGTAACTATTATGATACATTCAAATCTGTGCTTCTGCAGAAATAGCATCCATTAGAAGACCTGATAATTTATCTTTGAGTGTAAATTATGGAAGTTAATAATTACTAGCTTCTTAATTCTATTGCTAAATTAATATGTTACATAGATTAAAAACATTTATTTTATCTACTGGAAGAATTGTGTGTAACTACATGACTAACAATTAAGCTCTGCAAGATGTAATCCATCTATTATGTGTGCTTAGTAAATGATCCCATTTAAATCTGGGTACAAAGACAGATTAGAATCGTCATAAATATATAGTTTATTTTCATAAAAAAATACTTCAGCAAATTACAAGCCCATAAACGGATGTCATCAATTATTTTTGAAAATGCTTTGAAGCGTAATGAATCCTTGTTCAATAAAATCTAAAGAAAAATAGTGTAAGTGATTATGGGGGTGGGAGTGTGACACACACACACACAAACACACACACACACACACACACCATACTTCTTCTCTGTGATAATATATTTTGGGCTCTGGGTTTGGTACTCCCAACATCCAGAAACAAATGGGGGGGGGGGGCATTAGAACAAGGCACCTTGCCATGTGGAAAGGAATGCCAAGGTCGCATGGCAGGGAGCCAATGCTGGAGCTAGACATGGGGGGAGGGGGGGACTGGCACAGCTTCAAAGCCAGACAAAACTAAGCAAGAGAGGAAAGAGAGACTGGAAGCAGAAGTTAGAAGGTTGGGCTTCTTGAGGAGCAGAGCAGTGAGAATGGGGTAAGGCTGCCTCTACAAGAGGCATTTAAAGCTCTTTCAAGGCGCATTAAAAAATTTACCTCTACAAGAACGGAGTGCAAATCGGGCGTAGAGGTGCGTTTTCTCTCCGATTATGCGCATTATTGAATGCGTGTTAAATAGCGAGTTTTATTTTGCTCCGGCCGTTAAAGTGCATTTTGCCTATGTGAACAAGCGATTCTCCGCATTAACTACTTGTAAAGCGCATTTGAAACAACCGGTAAGGTCACCTGTTGAGTGCTCAATTACCTCCTGCATACAAGCATTTACGATAAAGCGCTTCCGAGAAGATGCGCATAATCAGAGGAACAGGCGTCAAACGGAATCCATCTAGAGGGGGTCTAAGAAAGAGAGTTTGTCTACAGTAATGGGTGGGGGTAGGGGGTTGGTTATTCATAATGTATTGGATCTCCCCATTTTCCAACACAATATAAACAGTAACCCACCCTGCTCCAGCCCTATTCCCTCCCCTTTGGATTTCCCCCTCTCTTCTTCATATCATCCTATATTTAAAGAGTAAAGGTTTCATATATATATATATATATATGTATGTATGTATGTAAAATCATTAAGCAAAATCATAGAAATGAATAGTTATATAGGTGGGAAATAGACAAAGAATAAAAGGGTTGTGTCATACTTGTCTCTTTGCTGGCCTGCCCTGGTTTGTGGTGGATCATTTTACTCTGCATATAATTCAAGGAAATTTCTGTAGTTTAGGCAATAGCCAGGCACTCTCTCAGATTAGAAATCCCATCATAGACTGTAGAGAAGAAGCATTACATACCTGTAGCAGTCCCATCATTTCTGAGCTTTCTATGAAAGAGGAATGGAGCTAGGTTGAATGCAGGTATGGAGACAGAAGCCCTTTACCCATTACCACAGGGAAGGAAAAAGCAGAAAAGGAAAACATAAGTTATTTCTACATGTGATACCTTATTGATTAAAGCAAACAAACTAGGGCTACATATTTTGTGAAATGGGACTTGCCTGGAGCTTCTAATCAGCTCTTTAGCCTATATTTAGAAATGCTCAAGGGTCCTGGAGATTCCCAGATGGTATTAATTTCTGTATGATTGCTGAAAGCATTCTGACTTGAGCTGGATGTTGTTAGTCCCACGAGAGGACTTTACAGTAGGACTAGGAAAACCACAGGACTGGTCCTAGAGTATGGGCCAATTTGTTCAGTCAGTCACAGCACAACGGTCATAGCGTCAATTTGATCTCTAATGTTCCTTCCTTTCATCATTCCTACATTTATGAAGACCAGTGTATAAATAGCACAGATGTGAACTATTTAGCATGGCACTAGATTGACGATTGGTTAAATTAGTCCCATATTACAAATGACATGCAAGTGCCTGCGCAGTCAATTAATATCAAACTCAGTAAAACATCAATAAAGCCCTGCATTTTTACTTTTAAAGAGCTCTAAAATTTGAAACCATGAAATGGTCTCAAATGAATCCAGTCCACAAACCAACGAAGACCAATTACACAACATGAAGTTAATTTGACTGCATTGAAGCCACTGACATCAACGAACTCAATGTGCCCTTTAGGCAGTGCATCAGTTAACATGAAAGATGCTTTTCTGGGAGATCATCCCATGGCACTGCTGTAAGGTTTCAAGGCCCACCCCCATGTGGACTGGTCCTGTTAGGTAGGTTCTTACTATACAGTTGACACCTGGCAATGATCAGGTGGTAAGAGCCCACCTGATTGGTAGGCCTTTCTATGTCATAGGAGAGCTATGGAAGGTAGCCATGGAAAAGCAGCTCCGGAAGGCTGTAGGGAAAATTTACTTCCATGAACTTCCCTAAGTTAACTTAACTTAGAATCCAGTTCACTTCCACCCCCACCCCCCAAAATGGTATTCTCTTATCTTTATTAAAAGATAGAGCTGCCTTCTTTTCACAGTTTGCACTTGTCCTGTAAGGAAAACAATTCTGTTCATGAAAAAACATCTGTAGAAAATCACGTGGCCATTTCACATGTGTTGCACATGTGCTGCTTTCATGTGTGCATATGCACTTGGGAAGCCACAATTGGACACATCACTTTTCATTATGTGTACACCATTTGTACATACAGTGAAATACATATGCAAGCAATTGTTCTATTTAACAGTCTACATGAAGGTTTCATGGTGTTTTTTCTCCTTACACAGAAATACTAATGATATGCTAATGATATTTTCTTGACATTTTATTTGTTTAAAAAATTATATCCGGCCTTTCCATCAGTGACTGTAAAGGAGACACATAGTAACAAAGGTTAAAACAATCAATTACTATAAATTAAACAGGATCATTAAACAAGAAAATCAGTGACTAACAGCCAAAAACAAACAGTCAAAAACTTTATAGTTCCCAATATTCTATTCCTAAACATGGTGCACAAGGGTGTGGTGGAATACAGGCTCCAGGGGTATCTGGAGGAGGAGGGTTATCTAGATCAATTTCAATCCAGTTTCAGGCCTGATTATGAAAGAGAGATAGCTTTGGTTGCCTTTGCTGATGATCTGTGCTGG
This sequence comes from Anniella stebbinsi, assembly GCA_029215795.1. Lineage (NCBI taxonomy): Eukaryota > Metazoa > Chordata > Lepidosauria > Squamata > Anniellidae > Anniella > Anniella stebbinsi. The sequence goes on from JARDYH010000003.1 coordinate 58,784,835, forward strand.
GAGGAGTGCATCATTGTTGGTTCTGCTCGACCTGTCTACAGATTTCAGTACCATCAACCATGGTATCGTTCTTTGCTGCCTGGCTGTGATTGGACTTGGAAGCCACAGTTTCAGAGGGTGGCACTGGGGTGACTTCTATTTGATGCCTTGGCTGTTGGCCATGAGTATTGTCCAAGTCAGTTATAAGGAGCATGTGACTCCTGTCTTACAACAGCTTCACTGGCTACCAGTCCCTTTCCTGACACAATTCAAGTATTTTTATGACCTACAAAGCCTCACACAGCTTGGGACCAGGTTAACTTAAAGATCTCATTCTCCCATATAAACCTGCCTGGACTTTAAGATCCTTGGGAGAGGCCCTTCAGTCTGTCCTATGAACATCTGATGCACATTTGGCAGAAACTTGAGACAGGGTCTTGGTGGCTGCTCCCAGGCTTTGGAACTCCTTGTCAAGGAAGGCCTGGGTGATCCTATCTCTGATGACCTTCTACCAGGCAGGCAAATACATTTGTATTTAGTCAACCTTTTGGGCTGTAAGCTGAATGTAAATACGTGGGAATTGTTTTTTATTGGTTGCTTTTCGTGATTTTTATTGGTATATCAACTGCCTCGATTTTATATATATTTTTTGTTTTGCATTTTATTGCTGTTTCTTGAGCACCATTTGGTGGAAATTCAGACCAAAAACTTTCTTAAAAAGCCATAGACTGTTCTAATTTGCACATGGAGAAGTATTTCCTTTACATTAGAACCTAGATTTTCTACAGCCCTATGCAGGCATTTGCCTGCTCACATGTAGGGGGAATGTGTGATGGTGGACATGTGCCCTCAACATCCTTGTTCTTCCAGCTGTAAGCTGAATGTGCTTTCAGAGCCCTTTACAGACCTTTGCACTTTAGACCTTTATGTAACTTGACAGCTTGGAGCACAGGGACACTGGGGATGGGGCTTATGGACACCCCCACGTCCCCCTCACACTTTTGCCCTACATGTGAGCAGGCAAACACCTGCATAGAGGTAACGGTAGCTAAAACCTATGTTAAGGACAGCAAAAAATAACCTAGTGGATAAATGGTGCCATAATTTTGCCATACAGTTGCATCTGTGAAGGCAAATCCATCAGCATAAATACATGTGCAGAGTTCTTATCAGTTTGAAATCCTGGTTTCGCTTCAGCAAACGGGAGGAATATTTGCTGCTGTTGCCAGCAAGGTCAAGTGTAGGCTTCAGAGCAGAATATAGTAGTGGCTAAGATATGTACCTGAAATGTAACACTTTGCGGATGCGCGCTCTGATTCCTGATCATTTTTCTGAACGTATTATTCTTTTCATTCCTTCTTTCATAAGAGACCAATTGCATCCTCTTGGCATGTATTGCAGATGAACAGGAGAGCTCAGGAGCAATTATTTATACTGTCGAGCTCAAGCGGTACGGAGGACCTCTTGGGATCACTATTTCTGGTACTGAAGAGCCCTTTGATCCCATTATCATTTCAAGTCTTACTAAAGGCGGACTAGCTGAAAGGTAAATTGAAATAAAGGTATTCATAGTTCTGCTATTTACTGTGCCCATTCATGTGTAGCAGTTCATTCAGTCATATGTAATCATTTTTCCTTAGGAATCTGTAGATTTCCCACAGTTATTCACAAATGAAATACTTAATGATCTCCAATCTTTTTCTGTTGTTGATGCTGTTGTTAAATCTAGAATATGATATTGCAAGGGTTATTGTTCTCATACATCATCAGTTGAAACCTTCTGCTTTAGGGCTGAAACAGACATTACTTTTCATTGTTACTCTAGAGTAGGTTCTGGCAGACCAAATCTGAATAAGGACAAGATAGCATAAGAGATAGGTGGGCTTTAACCCTCTCCACACCTGTTATGGGCCCAATCCAGATTACACACAAACAATTTCTATTGCAAACTACTACTCTAGCGTAAAAATGAAAGAACGATGAAGATATGCTTTTAAAGTAATGTCTGTTTGGGCTCAATTGTATGATATCAGTGTGTGTGTGTGTGTGTGTGTGTGTGTGTGTTTTGAAGATTTTTTTCCTTAACAGAACTGATAAAGTACTGTGTGTGAGAGGGGAGTGTGTGTGTGTGTGTGTGTGTGTGTGTGTGTGTGTGTGTGTGAGAGAGAGAGAGAGAGAGAGAGAGAGAGAGAGAGAGAGAGTTATGGTTTGGCTTCCTGAAAATAGTCAGGCTTGTCCTCAGGAAATGGTGATACCTAACTAGAGGATCAGAGCCTACATGTTTTTTGTACTTATTTTATTTAAAATATTTCTAGGGCAGAAGTTCTAGGTGTTCTTGTTCTCACAGATTCATGTAATCTAGTGAGGGAGTTCATAAAGCAGTAAGGGAGTTTTCCTCCTTCTATGCTTTCTCCCATTAATTCATACATTAGTGTCTGCCCAGCTAGATGAGTCTATCTTGGTAGAGTAGTATCTTGGAGTCTGGCTGAGGACCTAACCCAGGGGTAGGCAATATTTTTGGGCCCGTTGGCACACTTGGCAATTTGAAAAAAAAAAAAAAAAAAATGGCTGTCATAGTGGAAAAGTTATTTGGAAAATGGCCAAAAGACTGAGTATAAGGCAGAGGTGGGGTCCTTTGAACTCACAATTTTCAGTCCCAACAGAAACTTAGATCACAGAAAGGAAACTCTTTTCTCTCCATCCTCTCTTCTGCCAGCCAAGTCATTCCCCACCCCCATGATGAGCTCTCTCTCTCTCTCTCTCTCTCTCTCTCTCTCACACACACACACACACACACACACACACACACATCTCATGTATCCATCATGCAAGTGGGAAGGGTAGGGCACCTTGGTGGGTACTGAGAAAGGAGTCTAAGGGCTAACAATTGGCTCATTTCACAGGGGTTTTGCCTTCCTCATAGCAATGTAAGTTGGTTGAAAGGTTATTTATTGTCATTGTCACAACTTCAGTGTGGATAGCATTGGGCTGGATCCAACTCAATGAGAAAGGGGGTGCACACCTCACTCCCCTGCGGAATGGTGGGGGCCTGGGAGTGGTGCCACAGGGCTCCAGCCCAGCTTGGGGGCTGGCATAGAGCTGCCAGTCCCAGGGGAGCAGGGGGGAAATATGTGAGCAGCCCACGCCATAGCCACTAGCCCATGTTTTGGCAAAACCATCCCCTTTAAAGCCATCGAAGATTTGGACTGGGATGTGCACTGATCAGCAGGCGGACTGGCCAGTGATTAGATCCAGCCCCATACAATGTCAAGCTCTAAGCTGTAACCAATAAAGTTGTGTCTAATTTATAACCCAACGCTACCCGTGTGGCTATTGGTAAACCTTCCTGAGACGACCACCCAATTGATAAATTTGTTAGCAACCTTATGTGGGATTCACATGACACCCCTCGTTCATCCATGAAGTGTGGTAAGTAAGATGATGCCCACTAGCCAGGCACTCTATGTGAGTGCACTGCCAAACGTACTGCCGGCAGCAATGCTCACATCAGCATGGGCTAGTGGATGCAATCCCACTTTCCTCTCATAGGTTTGTGAATGTGTGAGGAGAGTTGTGTGAATACTTCTCTTGATACAGAAAGCAAGAGCATAGAAGAATATGGCAACTTACGCAGGACTCTATGCCCTGAACCCTCAAAATTGCCTCCTAATCCCCCCCCAGGACCGCAAAATGAAGCAAGGGAGTTATTTTGGCCCAGTCATAGTAACTAAAAGAGGTTACTGACAGCTCCAATGGAGAGACTACTTCACACCTATTCTCCCACGAGGGAGATGTGTATTTAATTTATCAGGGTGAGCTGAGTTGTGCCACAGAGCTCTCAGCTGGATCTCATGCATGTCAACAGTATGGGTTATAACTGCCACTTCCATACTATTATGTCTCTTCAATAATGTTGTGTATCTCGTGACATCTGCCTCTTGATTTCTTTCCCTCAGCAGTATAAAAATAGTTAATGCGTTTTACCATTATCATTTGCCTTTTGACTGGAAAATTTTATCAACATTTTCTTAAAATAAAATCTAGTATTTGAGGGTATAAACAAAGGAATTTCAGCAAGCCCCTTAAATCTGCAAGTCCAAACCATGGTGCCACATTGAATGAAAATGAGTTCTTTGTTGGTGTGGATCGGCTCTGCTACTAGCTGTATAAAACACAAGCAGCCTGATGCATGTAGCCTTAGTGGTGAGAATGTTTAAGTAGCTCCCATTAATCTTACATTTCAAATTTAATGTGAAACTAAAAGAAAAACTGAAGACACGTTTGCTTGTCTCGTATGTGTTAAATGTTTGGCCCAGTTTCTTTCTTTTATTTATTTTTTACTGAACTTTTCATGTTTTATTTAACTCATGTTTCAGGACGGGTGCAATTCATATCGGAGACCGAATCTTAGCAATAAATAGCAGCAGCCTGAAAGGAAAACCTTTGAGTGAAGCCATACATTTGTTACAGATGGCAGGAGAGACAGTCACCTTGAAAATCAAAAAGCAGACAGATGGTGAGTGTGTCAGGTATTTATATAGATTCCCTCTCTACACCATCAACAATGTTTAAATACATATGTTCATGAAAATGGCATTCGACCCATAATAAATGTATACATAGAAATGCAGAAACAAATGCACAGGTACAAGAATGGAACTAACTAGTTAGAAAGACATTTTCTAGGATGTCAGTGTTGTTGCAGACAGCAACCTGTAAAAACCCCCCAATAATGTGATGGAGTTGGACGTAAAGGTAATCCCATTTCTTTATTTATAACAGCAGTGTCACATTCAAAATTTGGAAAGTAATTGCACTACTCATCTGGATTTTGAATACCACAGTTCATGAAGGGTGTGGGCAAACTGGAAAAGATACAATGGCAACAAAAGGTTTGGGTGGTCCTCATATGCAACTCATGTGAGAAACACCCAAAGAAACAGAGCATGTTCATCCTAGAGAAAGGGAAGTTTAGGAATGGGGCATACTGGGAGTTTAACAGCAGTCTTAGATGTGCAGGTGTGGAGATCCAAAGGAGAAGGAACCCTAAGCCTTTACTGGATGTGTACTAGCAGGGCAGAAGGAAGGCAGGAGCGGTGTTTTTTTCTTTTCCCTCCTTTTCCTTTGTGCCCCCCATCTTAAAGTCATTCTAGTGGGAGGGAAATAAATGACACCAGCTCCACTTCTCCCCCTGTTCTAGGGATGTGTCAGGGGCACAAGAAGCGAAGGTGGGTCCCGCTCGACACGCTGGGTGGATCATCCACCTGGAGTTTTGCCTGCCCCATATATGCCTTCTCCCATGTAGCGCATGAAGCAAGTGCTCAGCCAAGTGCATTGCTCCTCTTCCCAGCTGGAATCCACTAGTTCTCTCTGATCATGGATTGATCAAGGGGATTCCTCTGCCTGCCTTCTCCACCAAGCCCACCTTCAACTCCCCTGTAGCCTCCATGGAGGGAGTCCAAGCCTCCATGGGCCAAATGGGGATCCTCCAGAGGTTGGATTAGGTTCCCATGCCTGCTGCAGAAGAATGACCACTGCTGCTGTAGTAAACATCTATACGTTTTTCATATATATTTTGCAGGAAAATATTGGATGGTATCCATGATGAGCAACACTTACATGCCTATACTACTCCCCCCCATGTTCAATTCCATATTTAATATTTAGTATGTGAAAAGATGGGTGCATATCCATAAAAACATCCATGTAGCCCTTTTCAAAAGACAAAGCCAACAATGCAAAGCTCTATCAGCAATGCCCCACCCCCAATTTGAGGGACGTTTCTTTGACTTTCGTGAATGAAACTGAATAGTATTTGGGGGAGCGCTCAGAATTTGAAATATGGAAAATGACTCCTTTCTCCCTTATGTGTCTACAGAAATGAAGATATTGATACACCATCAGGCCGGTGGCCATAGTATAATAAGGAAGGCATCATTTCCTTAGCTTCATAGAAATGGTTATCTGTATGCAACCTGTTTGTCTGATATTTTTGTTGTCCTTCCATGCAAATGACGCTGCATTTATATTTATATTTTACAACAAGTGTGTAATACTTCTTCTTGTCATTTAATTCCTGCCAGCATCAAGCCCCAAGAAGTTTTCTGCCTCTGGTCTCCTAAATGAATTAAGTGATGCTGAAGAGGATGCAGCCACCATACAGAAACCAGGCAAACTCTCAGAAATATACTCCACTACTGTTCCAAGTGTAGACAGTGCTGTAGAATCCTGGGATGGCTCTGGAATGGATAACAGCTATGGAAGCCAAGGTGGGGTCATGCATTTCACCTGGCAAACCTAAGATGGGAAACTGTTCAGGGGCAAGACCTTTTAAGCTGACTTTGCTATGCCTCCGAGGCAGTCCCCCCCCTTCAACTGTTTTGCATGCATCTTATTACGATGGCCCACTTTAGCACATTGTGCTGCCTCTTGCATTCAGCTAACCTTGGTTCCACTCTTTCATGACACTATGACAGGTTTTTAAGCGTATATCAATATGCTAACAGCTTCCTACTAGTGTTACTGATGTTTGAATGGCTAGTCCATAGCTCATCCACAGCTAAATGGGTTTATCCTTCAAGCTTAGATTAATAAAAGATGCAGAATACATTGAAGGTGTTCATTAATTTAAACATCTGAGGCCCATTCATTGTGATTTTTAAGCTGACTATGGTAAAGATTTATTGTGAACTGCCAAAGGGGACCATAAAGAGATTATTCAGTGATTTGTTACCCTTTTGTTTCTCCTTCATCCCTTGACATTAAGATGTCAAAAGGGTTTTTCAGAATAATAACTGGTTTTTGAAATGGATCGAAGGAAAAGAAGAATGGAATTTCTTTTACCCCTGTGAAATTCCATGGTTACTTTATAGTATTTGATCATTATTTTAAGTATTGTCATTTAAATATCAATGTAACTTTGAGACGTAGAAGTGCTGGTTTTAAAAGTAACATCCTGCATTGAAAAAAAATTGACCAAAAATGTTTTATTAACTTTTAAGTTGGGATATCAAGCCATCGATTTACACAGTGACCTTTGCCTTGTGAAGAAGTCATTGATCCAAAGAAAAACGTTTTCTTTCCATTAAACTCTACCCATTCTTTCAGCTGTACTCTTGGACTCATTCACACAGTGGACTGGTTCACATAATCGCAAGATGGTTAATAAGCCACAGTGGCTTGTTAACCACCCTGCGCATGCCAATTGTGTGCCAGCTGGATTTATATAATTTCCTCGCCCAGCAAGGGTGGTTTGTTGGGGGTGACCCACCAACCTTAAAGTAGGCCATGGATTAACAAAATCGCTTCACAACCAGCCGCACCACCAACCTTAAAGTAGGCCATGGATTAACAAAATCGCTTCACAACCAGCCGCACCAGCAACGTTAATTATGTAAATTAATTGGCACACAGTAGTTTCCCTGAGCAAAACAAAGCAATTCTCCAACTACCATGACCAAGGGAATTGGTGTGGATGTATCTTTTTTTCTGCCCAGTTCCACCTTTCTGTATCTGCCCATGATTTTGAGCACATGTATGGCAGGCTCTGAGGAGCTCCAAAACCCATCTATCCAGACTCTGTGAATCTCAGCAAAAACACAAATGGGATTCACTATAAGTGTAGCAAGAATGAATGTTAAATACAAATTTGGACAAAAAGATTCCTAACCACATACATGTGAATGAGATCTGAACTAGCTGTAAGTAACCAGGAAAGAGGTCTTGTGGTTGTGGTGGTGTATTCAGTTAAAATGTTGACTGGATGTGCAGTAGGGAAAATGACAAATTTCTTATTAGTGATTACTTAAAAAGTGATTGAAAAGTCATTATCATAATGCCTTTATTATAAATCTATGGTGTAGCTGCATTTGAAGTACTGTGTACTTTTCTGGTTGTCCCATCTCAGAAAGGATATCATAGCACTGCAGGAGGAATGGAAAAGGACAACGAAAATTATCAAATGGATGGAGAAATATCCCAAGGAATGGCTAGGTTTAGAAAAAAGACAAGATGGGACATGTTAGAAATTCATAAAATTATGAATGGTGTAAGCAAAGTGAATTTTCACTCTTTCATAGTACTAGAACTTGGGGTCAACCAACTAAATTGATGAGTAGTATATTCAATAGACAAAAGAAAATGCTACTTCACATAGGAAATAGTAAGCTTGCAGAATTTGCTGTTACAAGGTGTGGTCATGACCACTAGCTTAGATGGCTTAAAAGGGGGGATTAGACAAATTCATGGTCTATCAATGACTGTTAGCCACAATCAAAGGAGGGTGTGAAGCCCTGCAGGACAAACAATGGGAGAATTTGCAGATCAAATAGGGATCGGCTGTTTCTTTCCTGTCTTTCTTGTGGTCTTCTAGTAAGCTTCCGATTGGTCACTTTGGGAATCTGGACACTGGGATATATGGACCTTTGGTCTGATCCAGCAGTGCTCTTTTTATATTCTTATGTAAATCGGCCACGTTATTCACATGAAGAAGCTGACACCTATATGAACTGACTTTAATCTTTATAAGTCTCTCTTTAGGGGAGTGGATAGGTAAATGAACTAGTGTGAAAGATTTTTCTTTTCTGTACACAGTGGAAGAATTCTGTCTCCATTTTTGGCACCCAGGTGGACTTGTGCTTGTCACTTTCAATGACTGTCTTTAATCTATTATGTATCTTGACATTGAAGCAACTGCCATTTTCTCTTTTACATTGTTCTTCTGGAGTCCATTTGAACCTATCCATTTCAGAAAGAAAAGATGTCAAATTCAATTGTAGCTTTCTTCCTTAAATATTGTTAAAATAGGCTGTAGAGGCAAAACAGGCTGCATTTCATGCTGTTGTTGCTTTATCTCATTTACCTCAAGTTATTTTCTCTCAAGTGTAAATAAAGACATTACTTATTAAAGCAGTAGCAAAATGAAGCATCATCTTTAATGCTGGATGTCTAATTTCATTTCAAGACAAATCCCTGATTGCATGCAAATATATCTAGAGATTTCATTTTATTAGGTTTGGTGTAGTTAATCTTGCTTTTAAAAGCATTTTTACAGCTTGGAATTTACAAATACAAAATATTGTTTTATATTTAATTTTAAAGGGTAATGATTTCGTTTATTTTGATTTGTATGCCAGAACTCACTGTTCTGCTGTCATTCCATGTCCCTTCTGATGAAGGCAAGTCTCAGCATGCAGCGATCATTTAGTTTGTGTGACAGTAAACAGCACATGAATCACACACAATTCCCTGCAGACCCATTTGTTCACCTATCTGAAAAACTAATGAAATATTGAACCGTGAATATTTTCTAAAATGAAAATAGTTCTAGCCTGTAAGAGCCCAAGGAACGCTCAGCAAACCATCAATGGAGGCAGGAGACATTTTGGCTCAGGTCAGTAGAACTGCAGCATACTGGCCAAAATAATAGAAAGGAAATGAAAATCTATAGTATAAGTATAAGGTCATGCATTGGAGGATGGGACAGGGCAAACTGTAAGCATTTTTGTTATTCCCCCTTGCCCTGGTGACTCATCAGCTGGAAAAGACAAAAGAGAGATGAGATTGTGGAGTATTGATTGCTCACAAGATAACTATGAGCCCCTAATGTGATGTGGCTGCAAAAAGAGTGTATTTAATTCTTGGATACCATAGACAAGTAGGGTTAGGGAAGTATTAGTACCCTTGTACAAGGGATTGAGATCATATCTGTGTCCAATTCTGGTTACCCATATTCAGGAATGGTGGATTTAAGATGTAATAGATGAAGAAAAAAATGAGCAATTACAATTATAATAAAGAATAAAGAATCTTGTGGCACCCAAAAGGAAGCCAAAAAAGCCAAAGGCAAAGGGGCGGAACCAGAGAATAAGATTTAATAAAAAATAAAATATACTACCAACACGTTTCGGACAATATATTGTCCTTCTTCAAGGCAGTTTAATATCACAACACCTCTCATATGAGTGAAAACCTCCTATGCTCTGCCCAAAAGGCCAACGAATGGTGAAATATGTGTTCATGATTAGAAACTTTCTTATCCTATGTGTAACTATATGACTCTGATGAAGTGGGCTCTGACCCACAGAAGCATTTGTTATGCAAAACATGTTTATCTGCAAAATGTCACAAGACTCTGTTTTGTTAACAAAGTCTTAAGTGAACGAGTTTATTCATTGTGGCCCATTGAGTTCAAGAAGGGCTTTCCCCCTTTCCTTGAATAATTCCTCTATTTCCTTTACAGTGGCAGGACACACCTTAGCTAGAGGTAACAGTATGCTGTATGGGGTGAAGATACAAATAATTAAATTCCCTGTTGGATGATTTGGTAGATGGGTTTTGCTTACACTTAGCATCTGATTGATCATATTTAGGCTTGGGAAAGAATTTTCCTGAGGTCAGATTGGTAGTGCCCCTTGGAGTATGCAATGTATGGCTTAGATCGTTGCATGCATCATCTTTGTCTACTTGCCCTGAAAGTGCCTTTCTGCAGTGCATCTGCTCTCAGCACTTTCAGCTCCAAACTGTGTAAATTAATCTGTGAACAGCTCTGTCAATGGTGCCTCATGACCCCTGCGCTGAGCACTTTTTCAGCTCCTTCCATCCACTCTTTTATTCTTTTTTTCCACATTAAGTATTTAACATTACATCTAGCTGGCACCTTGTCTCTTTTTAGTGCAGGTGGATGAAAAGTTACCCCTGGAAAATGTACTCAAATGGATATGTTATATCTTCCACTCTTTGCTTTTAGCTAAGTTGCACTGAGAATATCATGTGCTATAATTACTGGTTTGAACTGTGCCACCCATGCTGACCCTTGCTCAGAAATTTTGACTATTACCAAAGCCATTAGGTTGAGAACATTATAGTTTCGGAAAGCCCATACTTTTATGTAAAATGGACTTCCTACATCAGCTTGCTATTTCCATTTCAATTTAGAGTATTGGCTGATTTTTGTCAAACTTTCCAGCTTGGTCCAAATTTAGTCCTTATCTCTTGCATTGCCAGCCTGTGAATGAGGATCAATTTAATACATGCTAAAGGTGATAAAGACATTAAGAAGAATGTTATCTGAAGTGCAAGTTCAGCATAGATTAAAGCACTGTAAGTTCTCCTGGTTACTTTGCGATGACTTGAGTCCATCAATGGATAGCTCTGTACATTGCCATATTATCTAGATTTTTACCAAACTCCCAATTCTGCAGTGTACTCTGCTTTCCAGGTTCCGCATCCCTAACTCTCTACCAAATGTTCCAAACAAGAGTCTGGATTGTGGTGAATAGCTATTGGAAGATTTTAGCAGAAGTGCTACTGTCTTCCCCTCATACCTGCTCTCTTTCCTGGGAAAATGGACCATCCGTCTGGTTGCTCTAGACATTGACATGAAGGACAGGAACTGAGTTGCCTCTTCCTCTTGCTGCTGCTTGCTCAAGGTCTCGGAAGAGAGAACGGTCCCCAGTCACTATGAATTATTCCGGGAGAGCTCTATCAGTTACAGTACTCCAACAGGTGCCTCATGACCCCACAATTTCGCAGTGCACAGTTTGAGAAAATACAGTACTGAATATGTTGCTGCATTCCCTTGTAGCTCCACCTTAGTGATGCTGAAAGCATTAAAATAAACCTGCAGGGCTGTGGCCTTGGCTATGCAGCAAATACACATGTGGCTCCTACAATCCACAGCCACTATTAACTTCAACTTGCACTGGTCTCTTACCTTCCCCACAATGCGTATAGAATATTTCAGACTAGAGAAGGCCATAAAGTCAGCAGAACAGAATGTGCACTTGTAATTCAAGAAAAAAGGCACTTACATAGGTTGACCATATGAAAAGGAGGACAGGGCTCCTGTAACTTTAACAGTTGTAGAGAAAAGGGAATTTCAGCCAGTGTCATTTGTATGCAGTTAATTCCTGGTGAAATTCCCTCTTCATCACAACAGTTAAAGTTGCAGGGGCCCTGCCTTCTTTTGTACATGGTCACTCTAGTATAGTGCCTGCACCTTTAACTGTTGTGATGAAGAGGGAATTTCACCAGGAACTAATTGCATACAAATGATACTGGCTGAAATTCCCTTTTCTCTACAACTGTTAAAGTTACAGGAGCCCTGTCCTCCTTTTCATATGGTCAGCCTAACTTACATTTTTCATTTGCCAATAATATGCTAATGCATCCAACTAGTAGTATGATAAGTTACCATTTGGTATTTTTGCTGAGTAATTGTAAATTGACAGTAATTTTCTCAGTGGCTTCAGATACCTATTCCAAAAGCAAAGCAGTAGAAACAGTCAATAACAGCTGTCATCCAAAGCATCCACTAGTAAATGTCATTTCAGATGCATGCAATTCTTGCTTTTTGCTACATTGTACTGAGAATATCAGGTTCTATTAATCCAGAGCATTTTGGAAGTAATTATTTCAAAGTGCATTGATATTCTCAATTTTATATAATATCTCGTTCATCGCCTATGAATTACATTCTAACCAGCACGGCAGTTAGAATGGGTACAGAGGAAAACAAATTTTAGTGTGTGCTGCCTTGGTTTCATAGAGACTTTATATGTGATTTTTAGTTAATTTCAATGAAGCTTTTCACTTACATAATTGAAAGCACAATTTAGAGAATTTAATACACAAACTGTGTCTTATTAATAGTAAGGATTTTCACCAGTTGGGAATGCAAGGTAAGTTATATATTTGAGACCCAGTGGATCACATAATTGGTTCTGGATTTCAAATCAGTGCTCCGTCATTGACTAGTCCTGGGCTACTCTGACAGCCTACATCTATGTGGAGAAAATAATGGCTTAAATCTAGCAGAGGCTCCCCACTGAAGGAAGAGGGCAAGGAGGACTTTGCCAATTCCCTCTGCAGGCCCTCTGTGCTACTCTTGCTGCTCCATGGGATCCCCAGCCTTTGGTAGCAGCTTTTCCGGAAACATAGGGAGAAGGAGGAATTGTGAAGATTGCCTCCCTGCCTCTTTCTCTTAAATAAGCAGAACTCCACTAAGCAACCCAATGCATAGTGGACATGCTACATAGGTTTATTATTTTAAAATATCATCAGTTGTAAATATATGATTGATATTGTAGGTCCTAATTATCAGACTTCAGGATACAACTTCAATACCTTTGAATGGAGGAGTCCAAAACAAAGGGGCAGCCTGTCCCCTCCCAACAGGCCCCGCACCAACCCCTTCCATGATACAGGGCTAAGTGATGATGAATGGGATAAACCGATAGCAAGCAGGTAAGTTCTGTACCAGATACCCATCTTAAGTTTGCATTGGCTGCAAAGTTCTTTGTTGATACACCTTCTATCTAGGCTCAAAATACCCAGTTGCCCTCTAACTACTGAAATATTTCATGTTTACAGTTCATGCTGCATGAGATTTGTTAGGTTAGGTTAGTGACATTCATGAAAGGTTATGATGCTGAAAGCAAGACGTGTGCACTTGGTGAATTCATGTGCGTAAAAGGATAGATCATTGACTTTTGATAGTAATGCAAAAATTAAGCTGAAAACTGTGTGTGTGTGCGTCCCATTGTCCTTTGGATTTGGTAGGATGTGATCCTGCTCATACAGTTTCATACGCATCATCTGCATCTTACTTAGGGCTGATTTTTCATTACCTATATAGTGTGGTGGCAGTTTCCACATAGTTGGTAGCCATGATGCCCTGGTAGCTTTTGAAGGAGAGAGACTACATGTGACAAGTGGATGATGTGCCTGCTTCAAACACCAGTACTGTGCCTCCTTGAAGTCTCCCTTTTTAAAATATTGTTAGTGATTGATAGTGCAGTTCTTTAGAGCAACTATTATCCCAATATTCACATTACCATCCCAGAAGCATAATTAATCTTGAAGAAATTCCCACACTTCAGAGGACTCTGGCCAAGAAAACGTGTCTAACCAGGACAGAATATATTCACGTCTTGCCTCCTTATTTTACACAGTTAGCAAAAAAAAGATCTGGTGGATTCTTGGCTCAAAGCACACATAATATCAGCAGATGCATATATGTAAATGCAGATCAATCTCATTCATAAATAAAGTGGGAGTGGGAACAATTTACATGTACATAAGTGGGAGAGCTGAAACCTTTTCTCCACCAGATACATTTTCCATGCATCTCCTTCCACCAGAATACTACTTAACTAGGAAAATGCACTAGAGAGTTGGGAGGACAGGGGGAGTTCAGCACTCTCCATCTATGCCTCCCTTTGGCCCTTTAAATTGTACCCCACTTCCTGGTTTACATGTGAATGGGGCAGGCCCACCTTGAAGGTCATAGGTGCCCCACTGCCACATACAGTTTGGTCTAAATAACAGAACTGCTGTGTTCTACTTTCTACGTCACAACACCTTCTGGAATCTACTGACACTGCTGGCCCCTGGATGGGTTTTTCTATAACTCCCAGACGGATATCATTATTGCTGATTTCTCCCCTGACATACAGTCTAATCAATATCCTCAAAGACCTCATGGAAGCATTGATACTGAGTACAACCTAGCTGAGGAATCTCTCTGTTTAATTTTTACAACCAAAATACACTGTCCCTGACTGTTACCTCCAGTGTCTTCATGGGAAGCAACCTGTTTTTATCACCTGTTTTATCACACTGACATCATGAATTCATGATAAACCTAAAGAAAAGTTCCCTAGTTGGTCTCTGCTAGCAATGCAGACCCTCCATTGTAACTGAATCTGATCCAAATTCTTTTTAGGTAACTAAACCGAGGTTGCCAGACATCTGTTTCTCCAGTTAATTCCAAAGCTATTGCCAACTTATTTTCTGAGTTAATGATTCTCAAAGATAGGGACACAAAAATGGATGCCAATTATGGTGAGCCTACAGACAGGTGTTGTGCGCGGCTTCTGAGATTTCCAAGCTCTAGACTCTTTCTGTGGTTTCTTCTTGACTTGGGGAATTCTAGGATGCTGCCTTATCCTGTTTGTCAGGAAGTTAGCTAGGATGAGTAGTCAATAGGAAGCAAAGCAGAAGCTTAGTAGGGAATATGAAGTAAGTCCTACCACTCATGTTTTGTTACTCCCTGAATGTCAGTCAGGGAGAGAGAGAAGGCAGAAGGAGGAAATTAGCGAGAATACTTCTCAGGTGCTGTCTCTAAGAAACAATGCAATCAGACAAACTGCCAAGCACTTTCTCACACAATAATGAGCCTTCAGTTTTTCTATCCCCCACCTCCCTTGCCCATCTCTTAGGAAGCACCAGCATCCACACTTCAATTACAGTCAGTATGATAATCCAGAAGTTGAATACTAGGAGTCTCAGGAAAGTCTAGGCTAGGGGTGGGCAACCTGGCACCTTCCAGGTGTTTTTGAGTATGACTCTCATCTTCCTCAGCCACCATGGCCACTAGTAAGGCATTAAGGGAGTGGTAGTCAAAACATCTGGAGGGCAGCAGGTTACTATCCCTGTTCAAGACCCTATACAAACAAAGAAATCTAAGCAAAGGACAAGGACACGACACACCTTCCAAAACAATAGATAAGTGAAAGAGGGTTTTTGACTACCAAGCTGAGGGCAACAATGAATCACTTCCTTCCTCAGAATGCTTCAAGAAGGAGCAAGATGCCCTGATAAATGTTCTCCTTGCCATACAAAGAAAACTTGTCAGTACTCGTATTTAAAGCAGGTGTTCACAGGATCATTAGGATTTATTTTTATTTAGTCTGTTTATTTAAAAATATTTCTCTACCGTCTGTCGTCTACAACTTAATCCAGGTGCTTTACAATGATAAAATTGCAATACAATTATAAATTATGACTAAGAGCACAATCCTATTATGCGTGTTTAGACAGAAAGCAGTCCTACAACTCCCAACATACCCCAGCCAGCTAGCTGGGGTATGTTGGGAGTTCTTGGACTGCTTTCTGTCTAAATAGGCATAGGAGTGCACCTTAAAAGAATTGCCTATATTTTAAAAAATCAAAGGATGGGTGTCATAGATCAACAAATGCCAAGTTTCAACATTTGCCTAAACTGTAACAGTGTCTACACATATTTTATTTGGGGGAAGGACATTCCAGAGAGTGGGTGCCACCACAGAAAAGGCACCCTTCCTTATTGTCATCAGATGAGACAACTGCAGGATGTTGTACAACCAGGGGGCAACAACAAGCCTCTGATGATGATCATAGTGGTTAGGCAGATCTGTAACATTTTCTTATCTCCAATGGCTTGTTTGGAGAACATACTAAGCCATGGTTAGGCTGCTAACTCTTTTGCAGCAAATGGGTAGTGAGCATGTTTAAACTGTGTTTATGTAGCCACCGTGGTTAGGAATGCTTCACATGACACACTAAGCCATGATGTTTAGTTCAAAATGCTTAACCACCGTGGTTTAGCGTGTAATCTGAATAGGGTCATAGCCTGTGCTTCCTTGTCCTGGGATGAGGAGTTCTAAGTGCCCAAAATACCCTCAGGAAACATCCATGAGATGCTAGCACAGAAATCAAACCCTTTGACACACATTGGCCATTCTTTCAGACGGCATTTAAGGGCAGATTAGAATAGCCAATGTGTGAGTTCCCATAAATAGTCTGGGAAAATCAGATGCTGTAGTAATACTGAAGCTAAAATGGTATGGACTTGATCAGCAATCTAAGTAGGAGACTATTAGCAGCTCATATAAGAGCAGGGTATATGTTTAAGAATGTTCTTTTTTGAAAGATTACTAATGTGTGTTAGTGGTTGTGAGAATGCTTCAGATAAATACATGGGGTCAGACTATTAGAACATGGCATAGAAATAAAGTTCTGACTAATACTTCCATAAATATGGATTAAAGGAAACGAAACAGTTTGTGACTAATTCTGTATTGTGTGATTTTGAGAAAATGCCATAAATGTGAGTGGCAATTCCAGTTGGCATAAATAATTGTAAGAACTGAAGATGTGGGATTTCTTCCAGTTTTTTTAACACGAACAATTGAGCTTGCCTCTTCCTTCACAAACGTGCCTGCCCTTGTCACTTCACAATTTGTAACAGCTGCTAAGCATGAACTAGCAAAGAAGATGGCTGCAATAAATGCCAGCCAGGGGAAAGGGGCTGGCTGAGAGGAGGACCACAACTGCTATTTGGAGCGCTTATAATAGTGCACTGGTTTCATAGTGTTATTCCTTTTATATTTCATGCTTGTCCATTGTTGGATGCTACTAATTGTTAGAGCCATTTCTTTAAAAAGGGCAAATATTTTATCCCTGACCACTTTCCTCCCGATATTTTTCAGTGCAAAGGTTTTCAAAAACAAATGAGAATCTCAATAAAGTTCACTGACAGGCTTCTTATAAATTCTGCTGTCAGTTAACCCACAGCAATTGTTCTCACATTCATGCTTTGCAGCCACTGCCCTATTTAACTTGCTCTTCTGTCCATACCTAACACGGATGCTGAACCTCAGACATGGAGCTTCTGAGGCTCCAATCTGGCTCCTCCTGGCCTCACCCCTTTCCCCCAGCGACAAATGGTTTAGTGATTTCCTGACCCCATTGCCTTCTTAAAGGTTGAAATGCTTGCTGGCAGTAAGAGCTTTAAGTTAACACCTGCTGGTATTTTTGGGCTCCACCCCTTTTGCCTTTAGCCCCACCCACCACTGGAATGCAGCCCTGCAAAGCTTCTCTGATATGGAATTCGGCCCTCAGGCTGTAAGGAAGTCCTCCACTCCTGCTTTAACTCTCCAGTATTGTTGCTACTTGTGTTAACTATTCCTGTGATGTTCATTGCCCTGTTGTCTTTGCATTTAAGCAAACCTTTCTCTATGAATCCAGCTTCACAGGTGCCCCTGAGGCTGACCAGGAAGAAAATTTCTGGTCTCAAGCACTGGAGGACTTGGAGACCTGTGGACAGTCAGGAATTCTGAGGGAATTAGAGGTAGAAGCAATCTTAATCCTGTCATAATTTACCAGTTTCTTTTTCAATTAACATTCATATTTTTTTCTGGGTTTGTTTTTTCCTCCTTTTTGTCTTCTTCTAATTTTGCATTAATCACACAAATTCATTTTAAAGCTTTAACCCCCCCTTTCCACAGGACAAGGCTGACAGGCGTCTGTGTTTGAGAAACATGACTCTCTTGGTACCTACCCTTTATGTTTATATTTTTTGCTTGTGCAGCTGCCTTCCCTGACCCCCCCCCCCCACTCCCCTAATCAAGCTATTTTCTTTCATGGAACTACTGCTGAAATGATACAAATGTGTGTGCTCAAAAGCTTCTCCTGTGCTACTGCGGGCTGCACCTGTTTGCAGGCTTATTTTGCCTTAGCAACAGCACATCCCATTCTCTTCCAGCTGCTTTTACAAAAGGTTTTCTTGGCATGAATATCTTGCAATAGAACAAATCTGAATTAAGGGGAACATAAACGAAAAGCGAAACATCTACACATTTTAAAAATTGAATTCACCTGGTGAACCAAGATAACTGCCAAAGATTTGTATTTGCAATTACTTTTTTCACATTGAAACCTGATGTTAATCGCAGTTATGAACTCCATAGTAATTTCGCACTGGGAAGAGTAACTAGACATCTCTCTCTTTTTTTTTAAAGTTGCCTGTATGTTCCTTAATAATAGCAAAAATGAATATACTTACAGTTTTAATGACTCAGAAGGGTGAGTCCTCGAGAATTTTCTTTTATGTTCTTTTAAATTCCCTGCATCGCAAAACTGGCAGAGTATCATTCACATTTTTATGTCACATTGAAGTCCCTGAGCAACCACAAGGAATGTGAATGGCATAACCGGGTAGAACTCATGCAGCTCAAGTTGATTGCATAGCCTCAGATTTATGGCTTCTGTACTGCATGTCTGTTTACTTTTATGTGAATCTGATGTATGTTTAATTGCCATTCAGAGGAACTTAGGAAAGCAATGTCATGTCAGTTTGGTTCAGTTCTGTCTAAGGCATGGTACCTCAGGCTTCTCTTAGGGATTTCCTTCTTGAGTTCAGCACAGCAAATGGATATGGAAATAGATAACAAGAACAAACGTTTCAGTGGGTTGGTAATTCTTCAATTTAAAGATGACATGTTTTTTTTAAATGAAAAATTAATTGGGCATGCACGACCCTCATTATACTTAGCTGTCTTGTCAGCACCTCTGTGAGCAGGAAGCAACTGTGCAAATTACATTGTGGAAACAGAACACTTGTTTCCCATCAATCTAACCTTCCTTGTGCCCTTCTCAAAGTACACTTTTCTTTAATATTCTTATTTTAATTTCACAAGAATTAGGAAATAAATGTTTGAAAGCTACAAGTCAAGAACTAAAAACAGAACCTACACCCATTCATAATATTTTTTTAAAAAGTTAAAATCCCAAAGTGGCTTGTTTGTATATTGAATTCCAAACAACAGAAAGTATTGGAAATAAGCACTCTTTGTCATGCCTATATTAAGAAGCTGCCTTATGCCAAGTCAGAGCAGTGGTTCATCTAGCCCAGGATTGTCTGCAAGTAGACTCCATGTTGATTGGCAGCAGCTTTCCATGGCTTCGGACAGGGGATTGGGTCTAGATTTATACTCAAAGTAGAGCCATTGAAATAGCTAACTCATCACATTGATTTCAATGGCTCTACTCTGAATAGTTCTAAATCTGGCTCCAGCCCATGGGTCTTTTCCAGCCTTACTTGGAAATGCTGGGGATTGAACATGGGACTTTTTCAATATGTGGTCAGCCACTAAGCAATGGCTTTCCCCCCATATATTAAATAATCTTCATGGAAAACAAATTTATATTCCAAAAGAAGAGACAGCTTCTTTCATTCTAGCTTCCTCCCTTCTCTGAAGGTCAGTTGCAATGTAGAATTCAAGTGTTTGAACGTAACAAGTTCAGCAATGGCCTTTTAGTAAAGATGGAAGCAAATAAACCACCACAATTATAGGATACTTTCAATAATTAGTGTGTGGGGAAGGAAGTGGATTAATGAATGAACTTCTACTGCACACTGCATCTTTTGTTTTCAGAGTGTTGTCACATAATGCAGATATGTTAAATTCTCAAAGGATTTTCATCTGGTGCCATGGCTTTTTCCACTATGGAGTTTGGTTGTTCTGTTGTTCTAGCGGTTCTCCAGCTAAGCCCCAAGGCTGTTGATGGCATTAACAATTCTGTAGTATGTCATAGAAAGGAAAATTCACATTTCACATTATCTGGATATCATATTTTATGAACCTATTGTGAGCTATTCCACTAGTTATGGCCACTTTTTAGTGATTAAAGTTTGTTTTAAGAGCAAGGCATATTATTTCTGGAGGGAGTAAAACTAGCCAGAACAGTCTGCACTCAACAGAAGATGTAAAGCTAAACTTCAGGTTATATGCAAATTCACGTTATAGCATTTGCCTGTTTATTTCATGAGACGTGTTGCTACATCTTTATCGTTCTACTAAACGGTTTCCCTACCCACTGCTCAGTTCTCATCAAAACTATAGTTATTGTCCTCTACACTAATATTCACTGTTGTACGTTTTCTGATGTTTTGTCATGATCAAAGATGCTACCGCTCCAAGAGAGGCACATCTTTGCTGACTTGCATTTTTCACTTCAAATCTTTAAAAATGCCACCGCACTAAACACTTTCATTACATTTTAGGCTAAACTAATTCTGTAGATGCTAGGTTTTTTTTCTTTTTAAAAACTCTTTCTATAAAACCCTTTTGATTAGTCAGGAAAGATTTCTGCAGTTTAATTTCATTCTTCTGACTGTCTGACATAACAGATGTGTCCTAACATTGCAGCTCGGGATTTATAGTAGTTTTAATATTTCTTTGGCAGTTTGGATAAAATTGTCATCCGATAACCTTTTGTCCTAGTTTTTTAAAGGACTCCCAGTCAAACGGTCCATCTACCCTCCAGCCATTTGCTGTGCTCTGAAGTGACTGTTTTGGTAATGACAGCAGAATAAAGAATGCTACCTTTTCTTATGAACTAATCTTCTGTTTTTACTGTTACGTATTATAAAAACCTGTTTATTCATGCTACAGGCAACAATTATGTCAGGGAGTACAATGAGTCTGAACCATGACAATCCACAGCATCGTGGCCATCTGGGAAGACAAGCCAGCTTTCAGGAAAGAAGCACTTCAAGGCCACATTACAGCCAGACTACCCGTAGCAATACGTTGCCTTCGGATGTAGGGAGAAAGTCTGTAGCTCTGCGGAAAATGAAGCAAGAGATGAAAGAAATTATGTCACCAACTCCTGTGGAGTTACATAAGGTGAGTGTGCGCGCTTCTTGACCATATGCTTTTGCAGTGAGTGTAGCATGAAGAAACTCATTATTTCCTCAGATGCTTCAAAAAATGAAATGTCAGGGTTGCTTATGGCCTTGTTTACAAGCCCGATAATGATGTATTCTTAGTGAACGAGGAAATGTGGTCAAACCCATATCTGCTCTTAGCACACTAGTCATTGTTCTCTTGCAATGCATCTCTGTCATAGGTTGAACAGTTATCCAATGACCAATCCAAATTGTGCTTGAAAGGAAACAAATTTGATTTCCAGCAAGGTCTGCCCATTACAAAGTCAGGGATCTTTGGTTTTTCTGCAGTAATTTTTTCAAGATTGTATTCTCTTCATTTTTTTAAGGTAACAGTTGAGACATTCCTTTCCCTTACGGGATTGTTAACAAGATTTTGTTGCAGAACGAAGACCAAATTTCTATCAGTTAAAAGAATTTATTTTGAGTGAGGCAAAGCAGTATCAACACATACACACACTGACTTTTATTGATACATGCTTGTTTCAAAATGATGGCACGGAATTGTTTTCAAAGAACAGAAACACAAAAGGTTCAGATATTTCTTGCTTGATACATTCTCTTAAGAGTAGCAAATGGAGAGAAAAAGGCGGAGTTTGTGACATACAGTAATGGGGATGGTGTGTAAAGTATAAGTTTCACTGGCTACATTAAAAGCAGAATAAAAAGAAAATAAGGGGATAATCTTTTAGAAAGGGGAGCTAGTGGAGGAGTGGGGTATGGTAGCAGTTTTTTCAACAAAAGCAGGTTGGGCAACACTTCGTGTCCCAAAGGGCCACCTGTGGCAATGGATGGTGGGTTGAGGACAACATGCAACTAGTGTGTTTGGCCAAAGATAGCCGGCCCTGGGTTGTGGTGGGAGTGGCCAAGGCCAACATCCCTCCATTCTCTCATACACACAGTTACACACACACACTCCTTTCCCCACCACTCATCTCAACACACAGGAATGGGAGCTTAAAACCTCCCCTCCCTGCATCCTGAGATCCGATTATGCCTCCCCACTACTCAGCTACTTAATATTAATAATAATAAATTTATTTCTTACCCGCCTCTCCCTCTGGATCGAGGCGCAGAACAACATTAAATATAAAATACATAAAACTGATTAAAAACATATAGAACTAATACATTAGTAAAATAACAATAAAACTCTTAAAATTCAACTAGATAGGCCTGCCGGAAGAGCTCAGTCTTTATGGCTTTCTTAAAGTCAGACAGACTGTTGGTGTTCAGAGCAGCTGAGCGGCCTGCCAATCAGTGCTTATCTTTTACCAGACTTTATCAGCCCTCCTTAGAAAGCTAATCATGCCAGCTCCCTTCCTGATAGGCAGTTACTTTTTTTAAGAAAAGGAGTTCCACATGTGGACTTGAGCAAAACTGAAGGCTGGATAACTTAATTTTGTTTCAAAATATTTCTACTTTGTTTGTTTTATTGGTGATCATCAAAGCGGCTTACGAACTAAGAATGAAACAATATAAAACAGATTTTTGTATATTGTTTTTAGATGTTTTAATCTTATGTAAACCTCCCAGAGAGCTTTGGCTGTGGGGCGGTATACAAATGCAATAAATAAATAAAATAATAAATATTAAAGAGTTGCACCTCAAATTAAGAGCACTGGGAGCAAAAAAAATATTTTACACTCAACAACAGAATATTTGGAAGAATAGGGAAGCAACTACAGGCTTTTTATTCTTGATATTGGCACAGGCTATAACTCTAAAAAAAATGCTTGGAGCAGGATTTTTAGATATTTCTGTTAATGTCCAGTTTAGAATAATCTGAAGAAGAAACATCTCCTGCATAATCAAAGGTTATTTTCAATTAGATTCAATTCCATATCTTCAGTCTGGAAAAGGGCAAAGTCTTCTTTCTGCAGCACACTGTCAGCCCGCAAGTGACAAGGTATGTGCCAGCATGCTGCTTCAGCAAATCTAATCCCTACACTCAAGTGTATGCAGGGATCCTCTTGTCAAAATAAAAGCTCTGTGCATTTCAAATCAAGACTAAAATGCTTCTATATCAGTGTAACTCTGGCCACTAAAATCCAACACGAATAACAATGTTTTAAAGCACTTCTAGAGATTGTTAGGTATGTCTCTAAGGTGAGACAGCAACAACCAAGAATGTCTGTTTATGGACCCTAGTTATGGAGAATATAGTTAAGAATGCTCATGATTAGCTACAACACGACATAGGCAAGGAAGCTCTCACTAAGATAAATGCTATTCACTTAAGGTATGTGTTTATTTTTACCAATGTTTCCCATCAATCAAATGGGGGGATCTCTCAATTACTAGACTATTTGACTTCTATGTTATTGTTGCCTAATGGAGGAAAAGGTTATCAATGGTCATTTTTTAAATTTTCTTTTATGGTTTTTGTTGTTTAAAAATTCACAATAAAAATTGATATATAGTTATATAGTATGTCCAGTATTGGGAAGTATGGCTCTTTATGCCAATAATGGGGCCATGGGCAGTCTGGTGTAGTTGCATTCATGTCCTGCTTGTAGGCTTTCCCTAGATATCTGATTGGCCACTGTGCCAATGGAATGCTGGATAGGTCTTTGGTCTGACCCAGCATAGCTGTTCTTGTATTTTTACACTTCTTCAGAGCCCTTGCAATTTTAAGGTATCCTGACATCAAAAGTTATTACTAAGAGCAAAGTATTCAAGATGCCTTTTTAAAACTGATACAGGATGTGATCGGACAATGGCATTGCAGCCTGCACATGCCTCCTCCCTTCTTGGCACACTGCAATAAGCCAACAAGTTTTCAATGAACCATTGTTTCCTGTAACATCTGGACTGGACAACAGTGGTTACAGAATTCAAAGCAAGCCAAGATTTTAAACTACAGTTTGAAGTCAGTTAAAGATCCAGACTTGTTCCAAACTTGGTAACCACTATTTCTGGTTCAGATGCTTTTTTAATTAAGTGAATATGGTCATCCAGATCGGGCCACAGCATAGTCTTTTTAGACTACAAATCAGGGCAGCATAATCAGCTGCTCATTTCCTTAAAACTCAGGAATACAATAAAAATGCATTTTTATTGGTAGAACTGAGTTTCTGTACCTTTCAGAACGCCGTCACGAGAGTTTTTTTGCCCCTTCACTTTCACAGGTAACTTTGTATAAGGATTCTGAAATGGAAGACTTTGGGTTCAGTGTCTCAGATGGTTTACTGGAAAAAGGCGTGTATGTTAAAAACATTCGGCCAGCTGGACCTGGAGATGTGGGTGGTTTGAAGCCATACGACAGACTGCTACAGGTATGTTGTAAACCAAACTAACATAGCAAAGCCATCAAAGTTCAGCATTCTGACGTTAGTAGAAATCTGTTTGAAGTTTGTTGTGTAACCTTGGTTCAGTGCCCTCATCCACCTTCTCTGTGAATTAAATGAAGGGCAAGGGGAAGAACATATTGTCAAACACCCCCACCCTTGAAATAAAGAACAACAGAATGTAAGCTCAAGGTACTCAAATAATTACTGGCCTTATGTATTACGTAACTACAAACCTATGCTCATTTGCTTGATATGAAGTGTTATTGAACACAGTGGGCTGTAACTTCTGAGTAAACATACATTGGATCAATCTGCAAACTGTTATTTTTTACTGTTAATATTTATGGTTAAATATAGCTCAACCTTTTGCAGGTTTCCTTCTTCAGCTCAAGCTCTTTAAAATAAACTACTTTGGTTCTAAATTGAGAGAGGGCAGGATGGATCCTAGGCTAATACTGTTCTCCTGTTCATTATGTTGCACCATCAGGACCCATCGCTAGTGCAACAGAAAGTTAGCACTCTGGAAACAAGCAGAAATGCCTGTTTCCTGATTGGGACAGGTCAGCAGAGCTCCCTTCTTCCATGTGCTCTGCTGACCTGCCAAATTTCAGAAAGGAGTATTCCACTCATTTCCAATTCCTTTACAAAGCTCTTACTTCCTCTTGCACTAGTGGGCCCCACAGCATAGGATAGTGCCCAGAGATTACCCGAAGGCAGCCTTTCCCAACCTCGTGCCCTCCAGATTGTTGGACTGTAACTCCCATAATTCCCAAGCTGCAGTCTAGCATATCTGGAGGGTATCAATCAGGGTAGGATAAGACAGAATTTTTTGTTTTTCTTTGTTGGCTTATCTAAAACAAAGATTTTTACCTTTCAGGTAAACCATGTTCGCACAAGAGACTTTGACTGCTGTCTAGTTGTGCCCCTCATAGCAGAGTCTGGTAATAAACTAGAACTCGTTATTAGTAGAAACCCTCTAGCCTCTCAAAAGGTGAGTTCAGAGCAACAGACTTTTTCAGCTGGGGAATGGAGCGATCAAAACAATGCCTTTCTTCAACAAAGTAGTGGACACAACACTTGTGCAGAGATGAAACGAGAACCTACGAACACTTTATAGCCAAAAACTGTATTAGTGCAAGACATTTTAAATGGTGCTAAATTCCTTTCAGACACTGGAGACACAGCTATTAAGTGGCATTAAGAAGCACAGGGGGAGTCTGATTATTTCTGAAGGCTCATTATTTTCTACTTGCTTCCCAAACGTGAGTTCTGTCGTGCTCTTGTTTTCTATGACCACAAACAGTGCCATTCCAAACTGACCTTAAAATGCAAGGGAAAAAATAAAAGTGAAAACAGCTAATTAGCGAAACATTGAAATGGACGATGGCTCTTTCATTTTTTAAAAAAATAATGGGTCCCCACAACTTACTTCATTAGAATATGGGGTATGATTTTCAGAATTTAACTTATTCAAAGACAAGCTGATAAATGAGCAAACAATTCTTAGAACATTTCTTCTGCACCCAGAAGATTACTGTATCATAGTTGTTGCTTTTTAGTGATCTTTACTTCTGTTGCCTCTGCTATAATGAAAAGGAGGGAGACAAAAAACTACAATGTGGTTTTACAACTAGTTTAGCAAAGGCGCACAAAGGAACCTGAAGTGCAAAAGGGTAAAGTTTACTGCCCTGCTGTAGTATGATTTTATTAGGAGTTATATTATTCCCTATGCAATGATGTACTGAACAGGATATGTCTTGCAGCCTGTATGGACTTCTGACTTTTAGGTATTTGGAACTTCTGATGACTTAAAAGAGTAAAACAAGTTTTAGTGATGTTGAAAATAAGCTTTTATAACAAACATTCAAGTAAGGAGTTTTTAAAAAAATTTTGAACTGTAGTAGCAAATGAAACTGATGCAAAAACATACGAACTGCCCAGTTTAGGGCACACACAACTGAACTTATATAGCTACACAGGATTCTTTTTTTAAATTAAACTGAATGGTATGTGAATTGGTTTAAAATACCTATTTAAAAATCTCTCATTGACCCTTACCATTTGGGGCAATTAATTCTAGAATTGTAAATACATTTTGCACACATACAACACAAATTCTGTCCTTACCATTTTTGGCAATTACTTTTAAAATTGTAAATACATTTTGCACACACACACACATTCCCAAATTCCGTCCTGTTTCCCATTCAAAGCAATAAAATGCTGCCAATTGCTTTTTAGGCTCACCAGCAGCTGCTTTGGTTTGTTTACTGTATTTGTCATGGTAATTAATGTTACTTGGTGACTGGAAGGACACTGGATTTGTCTGTTATAAGTGTAGAGTCTTCATATCTTATCAGTCATTTTAACTACCATTTTTTCATTGATTTCAATTGTTAAAATATCCCCAGTGCTCTTTTCTTAAACTGATACATAGCAAGCTTTCCTGCCCTATGCACACTCGTGAAATGTTTTATTCATATTTCAGCACTGCCAGAGAAAATTCATTCAAAATAAAATTGAAACAGATCATAAATCACTTAATATGTATTTTTATTTGAAACAATGAGTATTAAACTAAAGTATTTTTGTACAAATTTAATACTTTAATAGCATGATATTTATCGTCTATGTATGGTTTCGGGGAACTCAAGCTGTTACAAAATTTGTATGGAAAATGTAAAAAATAAAATAAACAGTGATTTAAAGACAGTGGTTTGGATCCTGAGAACTCCAACTGGAAGGGGGACATTCCTGTTCTCTCCTCAGCCCTGTTGTGGCTAGGGGGTCCTCTGGAAGAGCATGGGATGGGGGCGCAAGGAGCTGCTGCGGGGAGGCAGGAAATTGGCCAACATTGGCCCAAGGCACCGTGCATGAGCAGCAATGCAAAAATTAACATTAGCTTTCATAGATGTGGAAAACTTGCAAATGCTTTGACCTGAACAAGGAGCTTCTACAGAAAGGTCCCCTATCTAGTTATAAATTATAGATCTTCAAAAAAAAGAAGAAGAAATGATCCACATACCTTTTAATGCAACTTATATCATTAAACTCTGTGCAAAATTATTTTAGTTTCACATTGCAAAAAGCCAGGTTCAGTTTGTCCCAATCTGATCAACATAATGCTTGCCATTTCATACAGGCTCTGCTTGCATAGCTTTGGATCAGAACATTAACTGCTATTATCTATCAATTTGCTTTTGAGAAGCAGAGTCAAAAGTCAGAAGTATTCCTTGGAGTACTTCCAAGCGGCGGACCAGTTTTGTCGTCATTATAACAATGCATTTAATGAGGGGTATCACCTATTTATGTATCCTGTTAGTAACTCTCACCAGAAGTAAATTGTTTCAAACATATTTCTGGCAGCACCTTCACAACACTGCTACAAGAAGTAGAAGTCATCAGCTTCTATTAGCAGCAGCCCATAATACTTCAGGTGGCTCTGTCCTACCAACGTCCAAAAGGGGTTAAGAAAAAAATCATTTAGGATAGGCATTCTCTGTTTGCCTGAGAGAAACACAGGCATACAGCATTTATCTAGAAGTAAGTCCCAATTAAAACCACAAAACTGAATTACTTGATAATACACATTTTTATAAAAATTAAGACTTCCTATTAACAAGCAAGTTTTTGAAAGTGATTACCAGAAAAGGGTCAGCTTCTGAAGACAAACTATATTTCACTTAAAAGGGTGATAAAAATAATGAAAGTATTTAATTTTTTTCTAAAGTTTTTTTTTTCAAAATTCCCTTCTCTGAAGATGCAATTTTTTAAAAAAAAATACTGAGTCTAAATATTTTCCAGTTCTGTTCTGAAACATTTTGGTTTAAAAAAATAGGAGAGAAGCAGAGCATAAAGCACCTAGCTAAATTATATACTAGTTATGATTGGAAAAGTTTCTTGGCAGCTGGATTCTCCAGTGACATCCTTTGAAGACTGGTAGTTCCAAGGGGGGAATGTCTGTTATCTTCTGTTATCTGTGAAAGTCCCCCCCCCCCGAAAAAGACCATATATTAAGATCTGATACGAGAAAAAGTGATTTATGTGAACATAAGACACTTAACTTTACTGTCATTCCAACCCTGAGGAGAGGCCAAAATTATGCCAAAAGCAGCAACCTCACATCTTTATCTCCACCCCCATATCAACCTCGGACACTGGAAAGGCACCTAACAGATGACAAATGAATGCCATGTAACACCTAAAACACATATTTTAGCATCATGATATATTACCACATATTTAGTAACATTGCACATTTGAGAGGAGAAAAATGAAGGGCTGCTTTATTTTGTGGCAACTATACATAGTTCCCACACACCCTTCCGTTTTTTAGCCCTGACGTTGAGCAGGGTAAAGTTCTGCAATGTGGCTACAGCAAGTCATGCTTCATTTAAAAAGAGGATACAGCAAAGATTTATGTAAACTGTTTGAACAGTTTTAGTTTATTCAATAAAATCCTTTGTTATAGTACTTACTTTAAATGCAACACTGTTATGTCGCAACTACCTTTTCAAAGATAAGGTGCCAGTGTGCTATTTTCCTTCACCTCCCCTCCACTATTCCTAATGATCTTTGTGCTGTGCTTCAGTATTAAAATGTAATGCTCATTTTATTTGTCATTTTAAATGCAAGGGATCAGCTAATTTCTTTTTAATTTTTTTTAGTTAGGTTTTTTTCTTTGTGATGGTACAGAATGCTTCTGCTCTACATAGCAGCCTACAATAATTCCAAAGCTTCTCACTATTGGAAGGAGCAATCCTATGGCCCCTAGACAGCCTTTGACGGGCCATAGGATAGTCGGGATTCCCAGCTCCGAAGCTGGAGACAGCTCTCTGACATTGGAGGGAGACTCGGAGATCCCCTCCCCCTTCCTCACAGCCGGCACAGAAAGAACCGCGCCTCTGAACTCAGGAACCCAACTTTGGAGAGAGGGAAATGGGGGCATTTCAGTAGGCCGGCAGGGGAGGACACCGGAGAAGCCAGGATACAAGCTATCTTGAGCCTCTTCCATCCTCCTTTCCTTCCCCTATGAAACACGATCTTTACAATGGGCAAATAAGCTCATCTAGTGAAAAATGCAGGGCAGGAGGACAGCGAGGTGAAGACTGCCTCCGCCGCTCCTTCTGCCGTGCACAGGATGGATTCGGGTGGTTACAATCATTCATGGTGCTACCCATAGGATCATGCCCTTAGGGGCTTTTAAATTGACTGAAAGGCAGAAAATTGAATGGTTCAACATTCTAATTCTGAATGTTAAGAGGAAAAGTCCACACTGCTTTCTTAACTTGCCTTAACTACTCAAATCCATTTCTCACATTCCCATAACCATGCCCACTGCACATGGGGAGTCTGGACAGAATTTTGCTTCTTGAAAAAAATATTTTTCTTGCTGGATGTTATTATACAAAAAAATGGCAGAGGGTGGTGGTGGTGGTGGTAAGAAGCAGTAGTCCTCAGAGTCTGTCCCAGCTGGACTTCTCCCCATGGAGCTTGTACTGGTACCATCACAGTATCATCAATTGCCCTGTGGGAAGAATTCCATGGGAGGGGGAGGGGGGGAGATGAGGATGACACCAGACACCTGCTCTTGTTCTAGCTGAACCTTTCTTGCCCCCAGGGTCATCTTTCACCAGCTGCCCTGTGGGAAGGATCCTGATTATATTTTTTCATGTTAAAATGGGTTATTGTAATTTTATTATTTCTGTGTTACTTAAAATAAAGAAATAACATTAATGAATTGTCCCAGGGTGGAGTCTGAGAGGCATATGATGCAATCACCTTTCGGAAACTAAGAAATCTCAGTATGGTCCGTGCCTGGATGGGAAACCAGACACATTGTTAATTAATCCTCCAAGAAAAGCGTAAACTCTGTGCATAACACGTTGTTCATAGTAGAACGAAAAACTTACCATAGCTACTTTTGAAGGACTTGGGCAATCATCTGGAAATTTACCTCGCCTTTTGTGTTCATCTGGATGAAGAGAAGTTTTCTCTGCAGTACCATCTAGTTCAACCATTATCCCCAGTTCACTGTGAACTTCCATCTTGTCAGAAACAACAGGTTCCTCTTTATTAATGAAACCATTTCCAGCCTGGGAAGCAAAGTAATTCTCTTGACTCTGACAGCTCTTTTGAGATGAGATTTGTGAAAAAATATCAATTTTTCCCTCAATTGCATCTTTCAATTTTTTTTGTAAACTGGTTTTTCTGTGGATATTTTTTCTATTAATAGCTGCTTGGAGTTTGGCTTCTTCAGCAACAATATAAACACGGCAGCGTCCCCTCGTGACAGCTGTGTATACATGCTGCCAGTTCTGGTGACCACAATTTCCAACTACGTAGACAATTGTTTTTTCCTCAGAACCCTGAAACCAATATTGAAAAAGAATTTCACAATAAATTAGTGCGTTTGTGGACTTCAAAGCCCTCCCTCCTTCATTTTTCTTCCTCAGGCACTGCCAGCAGCCTTACAAAAATTTCGCAGAGTCATTAAGTCATGTCTCGTCTCATTCCTATCTTCTCACTTTTCTGTAACAGCTCTGCTAATCTGACTTCAGACCAATAGTTCCAGTAGAACAGGGGTGGGCAACATGTGGCTCTCCAGATGTTTTGGCCTACAAGTCCCATGATCCCTCACCATGGGCTAAAACATCTGGAGGACATGTTGGCCACCCCTGTGGTAAAGACTCACCTAACACCCTTCCTAAATTTCATACAAATTTTCTACAAAGGATGGTTAGTCTCTAATATCAACATTTCCAGCAAGCTGAGAGGGGAAGGAAGGCTACTCCACCAGCTCTTCTGAAAGACTTCCCTCATGAAGGCTCCTCCTTCCTCAACTTTCAGCGAGCTGTACTGAGGGAGACAAGAGGAAGCAGGGCCATTTCACCAGCCCTGCTTAAAAACAATTCCCTCTTCCTTTCCCATCCCCCTTTCCTTGTTTGTGTTGTGTGTCTTTTTAGATTGTAATCCTGCACACAGAGACTGTCTTTTACAGATTGGATGTAAGCCACTCTGGGAGCCTTGTTTTGACTGAGGAGTGGGATAAAAATACTTTAAACAAATGAACATCTGATAACTCTCACTGAGGATTCCTTCTATTACAGTCTAGATATCTAGCTCAGTCCAGATATGAGACCTTGAATGAATTGCCCTGCCATAGTAACGCCTGCAAGGAACTAAAAAAAACCTTGTCCAATAGTATAAAAAACATCGCCTTCAGCTCATCCCATCTAGTTGCCAGTGTATAGATCCAAGACAGTCTGTTCTAAATAATTTCTGCAGACATTATTGCAAGTATCTAATATTTTAACTGTTTTACATTAAATATATGCAAAGGCCTTATCTGCAATGTGTCCTATGAATTCTTTAGATGTAATATTGTTTTATTGTTTACAAGTATGCACAGTTCGTGCCTGCAATGTGCTTTTTCAATTGTACTGATTTTAGTTCTGTGTTGTCTCATTCATTTGTTCATATATGTATTGTTGCAGCCCCTTGAAGGCAGCCTAACAGAAAACAAGAGACTGAAATGCATTGGGCTGTTTTTCAATAAATTTCTCTACAGCATCCTGAGACTTTTCTCCCATTTTTGTGTTCATCTTGGATGCTCAACCATCGTGCACCCTCATTCCTTCCACTAAACACAACAATTTAAACTGGAGACTTACACTGCCTCCACTTCTCACATGGGATAGTTTGACAAACAAATGTTGCCGATCGTATTATGGTATTTGAGCAATTTCATTTCAGGATGGCAGAACTGCCACACAGCTTACCTGAAATGTGTGAATAGTTCTGGCCCAGGCATGTTTTATCTTAGAGTGTCTCAGGAGAGCTCGATAGATCAAGGTGTACTCAGGTCCATCAGTAATGCCTAAGGTCAGTAAACGCTGACCATTCACTTTCTTATCCTATAAACACAATATGCAAACACTCTACTTAATAACGTAATAAATAGTACACAATAACTAGCCACCTGAATCTTTACCTGTAATAATAATAATAATAATAATAATAATAATAATTTATTTCTTACCCGCCTCTCCGTCTGGATCGAGGCGGGGAACAACATGATAAAATACATAAAACTGATTAAAACATGACACATATTATCTGGTTCCAAAACAGATTCACAGGACAATATTTTTTGTTAAGCTAGCTAGCTACCTTCCAATTACACACTTGATAGTGAAGAGATGCCTTCACTACAAAGGCCAGGAGTATTTTCAGCAGCTGTACACTATTTCCTCAGTTACATGTGTTCATTTATGGAGCTTTCTGCTGCGCATCTGGAGCAGAGCTTATATTATTATTATTATTATTATTATTATTATTAATAACCCGCCTTTTCCACAATACTGGGACTCAAGGCGGCTTACAAATTAAAACATGTACAATTAAAAACAGAGATATACAAAAATTTAAACTATAATTAAACATGGTACAATATTAAAATATTGTTTATTATATTTATTTATATTTTTATAGTTTCTCTCATCCTTACTCCTATCGTTGTTCAGCCCAACATTACTGAGTGATATTCAGAGCAATTGCTATTTTAGAACAGTTCATTTTTTGTCGATATTTATTTCCTCACAATGCAGTGCCATGATTTCTACTATTGCACTTCTGAGTTGCTCTTCAGAAAATAATATCTATCCCCTGAGCCACCAGATATGGACACAGACTAAGAGGAGGCAACTGGCCCTTCCTGTGCAACTGGAGAAGCATGTTCACCACCTCCTCTTTCCAAGAAGATCCTTGGAAGCATTTGATCGTTCTAAAGAATATACATGCCTCGTTAATGAAGAATATCTCTCCATTGCACAACCGTGTATCATCATCTGTTTCGAGGGAATGCTGCTTATTATCAGAGAGTTGATCTTCTTTTTCCAAGCACTCATTATGAAGACCTTTGGAGACTTTATCTTTCTTTGGGCTATGAATACTGATCCCTGGAGAAAGTTCTCTGACATATGCATTTCTTGTGGAACAGATTTTGTCACCGCACATAAACTGTAGCTTGTTTTTATGGTCTCTGAAACAAATTGAAGCAGAAGTTTAGTTTGAAGATGCAAGAAAATTCTCTTTCAGTTAAAGCATTAATGATTGCAAATAATAATAATAATAATAATAATAAATAATAATAATAATAACAATGATATAGCCCTATGGTTCCAAAGGTATTTCCCTGGTTTTGCTAGAGAACATCGTCAATGCAACCAATGCCCCAAGAAAGAATACTTCAGCAACTTAGCCACAACAATTAAAACTAGACTTAAAAAAGAGTATACCTCTAGGACCTCCCATAACATTCCTTAGAAAAACAATAAAACATGTTTAACATATTTCATATGTCTTAAAAGCATGAAATATTTTGAAACGTAGCTCCTATATATTATGATCCCAGATAAAAACAGTAAAAACATGTTGAAAAGTATTCTGTTCTGACAAATAGCTGGGATTCCTGGATTCTGGAGATCATAATGTCCTGTTTCTGGACAAAGACCCACAACTAAGTTCTTTACGGACTGTAAGAAACCATGCAATTGACTGTGAGTGGGGCTGTTGTGACATGCTCAATATACCACTGGAGTGATAACCCAAGCCCATGTACTGGATTGGGATGACCATATTACAGAGAGAGGACTCTCCTCTAACTTTTCAAGAAGAAGTTAGTAAAATGTTTGCAGATCTGGGGTGGTGGAGCATACAGATGTACACAGGGAAAAGAGTGCCACGGAATGATGAGCTATCACTAAAGGGTTGGTGTTCCTTTCAGGAATGCTGTACTTTAAAGTAGGGCTCAATATTTATTTATTTACAATATTTGTATACCATTCCATATCCAAAGATTTCAGAGTGGTGAGCAGCAGAATAAAAACAACATGTTAAAATGATTAATATAGTTCAAAAGAAACAAGAGTTCTGATAAAACTGACTTTTGATAAAGTTATTTGATAAAGTTTGACCAGTTATTCAAGGCTGATCTCTAAAGATAGGGAATTCCATAGGAAGGGGGCCACCACACTGAAGGCTCTTCTCAGGGTAGACTCTAATCGGGCCATAGGTCCCCGTGGAACCACCAAGGAACATGACCTCAGGTTGGTAAGGGAGAAGGGTGCTCTCTCAGGCATCCTAGTCCCAAGTTGTTTAGGGCTTTGTATATTACTACTACGCGACCGGTTAGCAAATAAGCAGCCAGCAAAATTCCCTCAGCAAAGGAGTTGTATGCTGAAAGGGGGCAGATCCCAATAACAGCCTAGCTGCTGCATTCTGCACTAGCTCCACCTTTCAGACCAGTTTTAAGGGCAGCTCCAAATAGAACGTATTGCAGTAATCCAGCCCAAGGGTTCCAAAAGTTGTATTTCCATAGAACTAACATGTTCATTTTGAACCAAAAAAAGTATCAAAACTGGGAGACAATTTTTAACTTACAAACATAAAACTAAATTAGCAGTTTTGTCTCATCTCTGTAGGGCTTGTTCATTCTTCTTTGCTACTGTGAAATGAGATAATGTGTTTAACTTGCAATGTGATTTTTAAATGTAAGAATAAAATGTTTTTTAAAAAATTTAAACTGGGACTAAAATGGTACATGCATAGAGGGGACACTAGCCACTTTCTCATATAATGTTAAATAATGGTTAAGCACTGGATTGAGCCTGAGCAAAGCTTTGGGCTTGAGTGCTACCCCTTTCCCCCGTGATCACGAAAAAGATTTCATCTGTCTTTAGTTTCAACATTTCCCTAATCTTAGTTTGTTGTGTACAAACCAGAGATTATGGTTTATCACAATCTCTAGTTAAACAAACCAGCTTTACCCATGATTTACTTGCCATGGTAATTTTTTCATTTCCCTATAAACTTGATTTAGCCATTTGATTCTGAGAAACTGAATTTGCTATGATTTTGTGAAGGAACTTCATCTGGATCATGCATACACTGGAAAGACCCCAAGGTGAAAGCAACCATCTCTTAAGCTTTCTTTCAGACTCATGAAGCTACTTTTATAGCCTACATCTTCAATATAAACATAAACTAGGAAACTAATGCATTTTAAGACAAGAATACTTCCATTCATTGAATTTAGAATTTTGCCTTCTGCTGAGCTGTCTTACAGCACAAACACTGATAAAGGATAGAGATATACACCATAAACCAAGAACTCCTCAAATAATGCCATACCGCATTGGATGTTTTGAGAAGTGCATACAGCACTGTTCATTTATGATGTCACAGTCTTTCCTACAATAAAAGAAAAAAAAAGTAGTCTTAAGTTTAATTATGAATTATATGTAATGCTTTCAGAATAACAGAAACTAAGAATTTTCTGGTCTCAGTCTCAGTAGATCACTTTAGAGCTAACTGTTCATGTAGAAAAGACCATAAACGATGAATGCAGCCACTAAATGGTAGAACCAGCTGGGTCAAGTATATTTACCCCTTCATACACTACATGAGCCAGAAGCACTTTGGTATTGAACTCTGTGAGGCTAAGGACAATTGTTACAGGGAACATACCACCAGAGCCACATCTAGGAGTCTCTTGTTGTTCACAAAAGCCAGTAAGGGAATGGAAGAATTGCTGACTGCTCAAAGAAAGGAGCAGTTAATTGTACCAACAATATTTTTTAGAAATTATTTAGGGACGGGTTTATGACTTACGCCACGTTAGAGTAGGTTATGACCTCAGCCACCATCTAAGTACAGAACGTCTAACAGAAAATGTCTGTGATCCATATCTTAGCTATCTTATAAGCTAACAAAATATTCATCGATATAATGGGGAGGGGGGTTATGCACATGGAGAT
Source organism: Anniella stebbinsi (assembly GCA_029215795.1). NCBI lineage: Eukaryota > Metazoa > Chordata > Lepidosauria > Squamata > Anniellidae > Anniella > Anniella stebbinsi. The sequence continues at coordinate 58,821,200 of JARDYH010000003.1, forward strand.
CTAATTGAAGAGATTCTATATAAACACTGCACTACTCCACTTTTGCAGTGGGCCACCAACAATGTTGTCCTCAAATGCAGCGCTTTGGTTCCTCACCCCAAAGGAAATGGCAGCCATTCATTTATAAAGGAAAATATAAAAGAGAAAATATAAAAACCCCTTAACGTTGTCCAAGTTTGCAGTTCATGTATTGGTCCCAATGGAGCTATTACGGACTGAGCTAGTAACTATATGCATAACTCCAACTGTTCTAGTTCAAAGTCCAACCCTGGTTTCTGTTTTAGGGACACACTAGAGTGTGATGGAACCTTATCAGAACTTATTCTTAAAAATGGATATTTTAAAAAAAATTAAAAAATTAAATTGGATGTTTTTTAATTTGAATTGACTTTTTATTTGTTTAAAAAAGCATCATAAATAAAATACTGAATTTCTCTCTAACCTAAAAATAACATAGTTACAATTAAATCTCATCATAAACATACCAAACCTACACATACAGTATCACAAAAATGAGGCTAACAATCAAACATGAACATTAATTTCAGTTTTTCATCTCATGAAAATGGCTTCGTCCAGCCTAACAGCTTTTGCTTCATGAAAGTTCTGGCCTTTCAGTTTCTCTGACTAAAATCAAATGTGCAAAGACACAGAGTAGATAAGATTGTTGTTCTGTGCTTATGCAGTGGTGTTGGGCCAAGCAAAGCAGAGCAGCTAGTTAAAACAGAAAAATATATTAAGGTAGATAAAAATCAATGCTTTAAAAACAGTGTAAATAATACTTGATTTAGTTGTTAATTAGCATTGCTTAGAGTCAGATTTGCACCACTGTTCGGAAAATATATGAAAAAATTCAATGGGAAATTGGTTTAAATCAGTGATTCAGATCGATCTTTTTTCTTGCTGATTGAATCACTGATTTAAATCGCCTTGATTTAAATCAACTGACCTTGCTGCAGCATATATAAGGAAAAAGGTTGATGATTACATAGCATGATAATATAATCTACAGTGCTCAATGCATCATAAATTATACTAATTTAGAGACTACTGTAAAATAAAAAGCAACCATCCTATTCAGCTTTTTCTGGGTTTGCTGATGGCACTATCACCAGGTGTGCAGATGTAATACTGCCCTTTCCTTAACCACTGTTAAAGGTACAAGGTCACACACACTCTCTTCCCAGCACCCCTTCTGTGAGAATCCCACCACACCTCTGCCCTTAGTCACTATTAGTTATTATGTCTGTTCAACACTAATCAGAGTTCACTCCTAACAAACATTTGAGAACAGACAGGCCAGGATTAAATGGTGGCAGGGGAATGATGCACTAGGGAGATCCCTGTATGAAGGGAGAGATAAGAGAAACAAGAATATGATATTTTAACCAGCTCCCAAACCCTTCTTCATAGTTAAAGGATGAGCAGCATTATTTCTTCACCAGCAATTGCCAGCAAAAGATCTTCCACGTTTATATACATGGATATTACCTTTGGAAAGCAATGAACTGCGATTGTTTAGGATCTTCCAGTCCTGGCCCTCTTTCAAGCAAAGCCTTTATGGCAGACTGCATATCTGATTACAACATAAAGACAGAAAGGAAATAATTACAGTACAAATGACCAAAAGTAAAAGAATACATCTCACTATGAAAATGTAGTTTACTGACTGCCAGTTGCTCCAATGCCTAATTGCAATGTAGGGTGGGCTAGACAAACTTTATAAAACTCTGAAGCTATGCAAAAGGCAGAACATTAAGAAAAACGCAACCACACACAGTGCAATATTAAAATACCTCCATGTTTTGTCAGGGAAGCAGATGAACTATGACTGTTACTTGACACTTGAAAGTACTTTTAGGTCATTTAGGACTACAGCCAGAGTACTAAGCAGGGATGGACAATGAGGTAAAGTTGGTCTGCCTAGCAACTAATGGCTGCTGAGCCGCTTGCAAAGAGCCCTGAGCTAAGTGGAATTTGGTGATCCAGCAAGAGTGTATACACGGGAACATATCAAAGATGATTGTGCCTTGGTCATTAAGAATATCGTTTCTTACTTTGTTAAATTTAACAAGTGTCAGAGGACCACAGGGATCCTAGTTTAATTGTTTTTAAAAGTAAACCATGCAAGACAGAAGACATCCCATTCCTGCATTATGCAACAGTAAAAACTGAATCTGTAGAAACTAAGTATGCATTGGGTATGTGTAGTAGTAAAAGAACTTCACATTAAAAGTGATCCAGAACTTACAGTTACTGCTATCTTCAGTAGGTAAAGCAACCAAAATAATTTTTTTCTCAGGACTTGGCATTGGCCACATTTTATCCTTTTCAGAAATTCTGATCACTGCATCAAACTCTGGGTATTTCTGTTGAGAGATTCTAGGTACAAAAAGTACAAACAAAAATGAGTCATGCAACTTGGGCATTCTTCACTTGCTTAGCAGAATTATTATTGTTGTCTCATATCATTTAATTTTGAATTGAAGCTCCATAATTTCATTTCATAAACAAAGACGTATTCAGATAACATTCTCATTTACCATTCTATGCAATCCCAACAAAACTAGGTTGTTTGAACAGTTTCTTCTGACTCTGTAACTACAATTTAAATAATAAACCTTACATGAAAATGTTTGTGGGGGGAGGTTTTCTTTTTACACATGTTCACGCACACATAAATCCAACATTAATGTTTTGTTTTAATTCTTAGATACAACAAAGAGCAAAAGACTGAGCAAATGTTCTAGGCACTTGTATCTCCACATCAACAGGGCCATCAATGTGATGCAACTTACTAACAACGACCCTGTTCAGATGACACATTAAACCATGATAGTTAAGCATTCTGAGCTAAACATTATGGCTTAGTGTGTCATGTGAACCATTCCTTAACCCTGGTGGTTATATCATCACGGTTTAAACAAAAGGGTTAGCGGCCTAACCATGGCTTAGAATGTTGTCTGAACAGGCCCATTGTGAAAAATAGAACAAGTTGTGACAACCAAATGTATTTTCTTTAAATCCTACCTTGTTGCATTGTCCACAATTAACTGTGACTCGGTCCTATGATTAGTTCTCAATTCCACAGACCCTCCTCTTGATTTCAAACTCTCAAACATATCAGCCAGCATATTACCAGGCTCAATACTGGGTAACTGCCTAACATCACCTAAATAAAATACAAAGTTATATTCAATGGTAAAGCTGAACCATCATCAACGTATTATCTTCTGTACGTCTACGTCATGCTTAGGCTCTCCAGGCCTCAAAAGCTGCTTACAACAACATTAAAAAAAGTAGCCCAACTGCCTCAATCATAGTACAGCAGATAGCACTGATGCCCAGTTCAGAGACTATATTATACAAGTGGAACCCAAAACAAAATGTAGCCGTGTAGGATGCTCCTGTTCAGGATGCCAGGATTTTGATGTGAGACACCAAGGTCAGGTCAAACCATTTCCTGTCAGTGAATTGTGTGGCCTTGGGCAAGTTAGCATGCGTCATATGAAAAAAAAGAACTGTAGTGGTCTACCTCACAGGGCTGCTGTGACTGCACAACCCATTGATCTGGTTCACAGTAACGACAGTCCATGGATTGCTGGTGAGGAGCAGGAGAGACAGAGAGCATGCTGCCTCCTGCACTTCACTCCCCTTCCAGCTGTTTTTTAGTGGGGAAGATGGTTTCGCTTCCCATAGAAAGTGGGGGCAAAGCTCACTCATCACCAATAATCTTGTTGCCCCAGGCACCTCAGTTTGACTGGTACCTCAGCCTGGTCTGGCCTGGTCTAGCAGGAGCAGTGGCAGCCCTAGGCCCCTGGTTGGAGACCCCTGATTTAGAGATTATTTCCTTAGTGCTGCCAGCTGTACATCTTTTTAGATCAGTCTTAATCAAAGTAGCATGACACACAGTGGGATCACATGTATTTGCATGAGTTGTGAAATAGAGTTCTTGTTTCAAATTTGTGTCAACTATGTTTTACTGCTTTACACTTACCAAGAATAACAAGTTTCTCAAGTCAGGCATGGTCAAGCAAGAGCTGTAGAACGTTGCTAAGAACACACACAGACACCAAGCTTCCTTCATCTACAACCAATACATTGATAGTAGAAAATTTCCATAATCCTGTAGAAAATTCCAAGCATCGTTTCCTCCATGCATAATAACTGTGGATAACCTAAAAGCACATAATTTAAGATTAACACTAGCCCAAATTATTTAGCATTTCATCATAAACAAAATACTAAATTTCTCTATCATTAAAAAAAAGGAGTTGCTGTTGTCTCATCATAAACATGCTAAAGCTACACTTTAAAAGTTTTACAAAAATGAATTTCAGAGCAATCCAATGGGGACTGCGGCACAGCCTATGGTCCCTGAGATGTTCTCCCAGGGTAGGCTGACCATATGAAAAGGAGGACAGGGCTCCTGTAACTTTAACAGTTGTAGAGAAAACGGAATTTCAGCCAGTATCATTTGTATGCAATTAGTTCCTGGTGATATTACCTCTTCATCACAACAGTTAAAGGTGCAGGCACTATACTAGAGTGACCATATACAAAAGAAGCAAGGGCCTCTGCAACTTTAACTGCTATGATGAAGAGGGAATTTCACCAGGAACTAATTGCATACAAATGACACTGGCTGAAATTCCCTTTTCTCTACAACTGTTAAAGTTACAGGAGCCCTGTCCTCCTTTTCTATCCCAGGGTCCATGAGATATGTTGGGAGTCTTCCTCCTGAAGCTGTTTAAGAAGACTAGATGTGCTAGATATCAATGGTTAAAAATGTAAAAGGGGCACAAACATGACATGAGCGGCATACCACTGCACACCAAAGTTGTCACAGAAGCTAGATAATAGGGACTTTTAACATGTACTCTACCTCAATGTATACAGAATTCAGGATCCCAATGGGAGCGCAAGTGGAAGGAGGGAAGAAGTCTCAACTCCAAAGTATGGTCTGACTACTGGAAAATGGGGTCTCAATACAAACAAGTTACCAGTTGTGAGAAATGTGCTTAGTTTAGTTTAGCAACCTAAGAATGAAGTACGCAGACTGGAAAGGCCCACAAAGAGAAACTTTAAATGGTGGCAAGTTTCCCACTCCGTAGTATGAAGTATGGTGTTCCCCATCTTTTTCCTTCTTTTGTCTGAGGTAGTGACTTGCACTCTTTCCCCCTTAAGGTTCCCCCAGTTGGTCATCACCCCAGATACACCCTCAAATTACTGAGGTATTCTCTGGGTCCAGGATGTTGAGCTCCAGATTCTGGAAGGTATATTTAATTTAAACAAAACGACATTTCAACAAAAGCCTGCCTTTAAAGCCGTCTCAAGAACTCTCTCAAAACATGTGAGATATTCATATATATTAAAACTATTTAAAATGTTTTCCACATGTAGAAAACTGAAAATTATATTACTCTGCTGTTAGGGCTCCCCCTTCCTTTTCTACTTAGCTCGGATATCCGAGCAGCTAAGAGAATTGTGAACCAAAGATTGAGAGATATTGACCTCCAGGAGATGAAGGGAATTGCCCAAGGCCTATGCTCCCCACACTTTTTAGAGCTACCAAGTCTGGACGGCAGAGAGGGAATGGACTACCTGAAGTGGCTAGTAGTGCCCAAATACAGGAGAGCCTTCTCTCTAGCAAGGTTCAGTGCCCTCCCCTCGAACTTAATGTTAGGAAGGTTTAAGAAAATTCCAATCGAAGAGAGACTATGCCCTTGTAACAATGTAGAGGTTGAGTCTGTCAAACATATGATGTTGGAGTGTATCTTCTATAAAGATGGCAGGATCTCAATAATTGGCCCAATAATCAAAGATATAGCAGGGAAAAAGCCGCACGAAATAGTAACCTTTTTACTACAGGGCAAGGACAATACATCACAACTCAGGTAGCTAAATTCATTTATAACATACTAACCAGTAGAGCTCACTTACTTGCATAAGCTGATTCTAGATCTAATGCACCTTTTCCCCCAAATATTGTATATTCATTATATAATATTGTTTGTACTGATGTATTCTATATTTTTCTGGCCACTCGGCTGCAATAAAGGAATTCAATTGAATTGAATATTACTCTGCTACCAGATTATTGAAAAGATTTTAAAAATAGTTCATACCTGATGCAGAGTATAAGCAGGATGATTTGTTTTGTTCCATAATAGACTAGCTGCCCTCCCTGTAGGTGCAGCAAATAAAATGTTTAGATGTTCATTTCTATATTCCCTCAGATTAGAAGAACCTCTGAAAGTATTCCATTCTTCGGAGGCGTCCAGATCAGCTTCAAAATATTTGCAGGCATTTCTAGTTTCTTCCTTTTCTGTCTCCTTTAGATAGCGGAAAAGGCAGCTAACCACTGTTGTTTTCCCACAACCACCTTTCCCACTTATGACTGTCACTGGATTTGAACAGATCATTTTTATAGCACTCTCTTGATCTGGATCTATTTCTGTTTCAGTTTTTGGTTCCTCCTTGACAGTTTGCTCACCACAGTCATTCTCTTCCATATCTGAGGTATTGTCGGGTTCTTCCTGCTCCATTTTGCAAGGCCCCTCATCATTTATTTTACTCTCAACAACTGGATTTCGCAAGTTATTGTGTGCACCACCACTGAGTATCTTTTTCATATCAACATGTAACTGCCATGGAGTGTTCTCTCTAAGTTTCTGTACAGCCGTTGCAATCTGCCGTTCAGATTTGTAGAACTTGGGGAGGAACACACATTCTCTCTCAGTTACCACTATGTCTTCATCTCTCATAAATTTGAGCGATTCCCAGGCATGTTGCACAGGCATCTCCTTTGATACCATACATGTCAACACTTCTCGTTCTTCATATGTATGTCCCATTTGTCTATAACTCTGCTTGAGTTTCTCATACACTCTTAATGCATTCTTCTGCAAATCAGGAATCTTCTGAAAAAGGTGTTTGCACTCACATAAGGCTTTCCAAGACGCCTCTTCAAGTTTTGTAAGCAGTTCTCTGTTCATTATCTTTTAGATAAAGCAAAACACTATAACTTTAACACAGCATTTCCAAGAAGCTGACATAAGTTAAATAGGAGAAAACATGGAACCTTACATGAGTATTGGTGTAATTTTTGCAACTGAAGCAAGCAACTTCAAAATCTCAAAAGACCTTTAGACATCCCAGAAGCCAATCATTTGGTCAAACATGCAAGCCAACCTCTACTTTTACAACAGGACTTTCCCTTACCCTCTTCCCTTTCCACAAGCAGATGTCATTCCACTCGCAGATGAACACTGTTGGATACACCCCTCACACTGTAATGCTATATCCTGCTATGCATTCTTAAATCTTATCGATTCCAACTGGACGCATGAATGCAGTTGAAATTGCACAAGATTTCACACAAAGAAATTGCAACAGTTAAAACTATTATTTACTGAAATAATGAAAAAAATATTCCTCAGCATAGTAATGATCACTAATGATCAGAAGGTATGGGTAATTCATCTCCCACCATAAGAAAGTCTAAGAACTTCTTAGGTTTACAATGAAGCAACAAAAACTGTGGTTGTGCATGAAAGAATTGTGGAAGAAGGAATCTTGTTTGCTTTTTGTCTTTGAATATGAGTGGGGTCTGCTCTAATTTTGAGGATGTTCTATAGGCACCTAACTTCCAGCCACAGCAATTTCTTTAAAAAAATTGTAACTCTTTTACTGTTGAAAAATTCAGTGTTTTGCAACTTCTAATTTGTCATATTAGTTAAACAGCACGCCTCTTCAACTATGAATATGGGGTTTATATATATGCAGATATGGGCACAGTCCTCTAGACTATGCCATTGCTGCTCCAAAGCCCCCAAACGTGGAGGCTTCCAATATTCCTATGTCCTGCCAGGCTGAAGCCAGCAGGGAAGGAGTAGCAGTGAAGGCAATTTTTTGCTTACCATCCTCCAAGTTCTTCTATTTTTGCTAAATGGCCTTTTTAGCCCATCTAGCAAGGGTGCTTTGGAGGGGAATGGAACTGTTAGGATAGTCTCTTCATTTAAAGGAAGCATATGATGGCATATAGTGGTTGAAGACTGCACACCGACCACGGAAGAGGTATTTAGAGATCCAACCCCTGACCCCTCACGGCTGGCACGGATGAGGTTCAGGATAAATTGTATCTTATCCTATGAGGAATTTCTAAAGGAAAGTCAGGCACTGGTTTTGTGTACACATCTACAGACACACACGCTGCCTCAACTATGTGCTGAGAACACTTGAGTTTTTATATACAGGATTCTTCTATAACGTTTATGAAACTATGAAGATCATATTACTAGAGCTGTCTTGGAGTTAAATGTAACAAATTCTAATATCCATTCCACTGCACTGGAAAATGAAGTAGTTAAAAAGGGGGGGGGGAGAAAAAGAGTTCCATTATTAAATGAAACAATGTAACATTATACTTATTAACCTACTCTGCTGAATCCAAGTTTCCATGGCTCTTCCTTTAAGATTGTATCCAGTTTTGTCAACTTATCACCTTCCATCGGGCCCAGCCATTGTATGCAACCGGAAACACTGCGTGGCAGAAGTGTCGGCAAGAATTGCAGTATAATAGGAAAGTCCAGGGCTACTAGTACAGCTTTCCCTGTAGCTATAGAGACACCAAGAAACAAAAACAACAATGTTTACAAAATGCAGGCCTTGATGGCTATTGTCAGTTTAATTTTTAAAGTGTGGCTACAAACTCGTTACATAGTGTTACTAAAAACAGTTCCAAATATCCTAATCCCAAACTAATGCTTTGGATGCAAAGCCTTCCTACCTCCCACAAATAAATAAAATGTTGTGCTGCGTTATATTGTGATAAGGTTTATAAATGCACTTTAATATTTTTATTGTTATTGTAAGATGCCCAAAGGGTCTTGTTACTGGGCAGCATACAACTTTCCAAGAAATTAAAAATAATTTCAAAAGTACAAAGTCCAAGAAATTGTACAATTGAAACCTGAAAATTAAATCTTAGATACAATGAACAGCATGATTAACAAATATAGCAATGACAGTTAATTTCTAGTTCTAAAATTGTTTTTTTTTTCAGATTCTTGACACTGCTTTTGTATCAGACAATAAATAACTTTTCTGAAACGCCTGTAGGTGACCAAAAAAGCACCAAGAGATTTAGAATGTGGTCTGGAGTATAAATAGCGGAACGACGTATAATGTGGATGGTATTCCTATTCAGAAACTCCACATACAAACTTTTGGGCCAACAGTATCCAATGGTATCGGCCATAAATCACAGCAATTGGCAGTTTTAGAAAGCAAATAACTGTTACAGCTTGTGTAAACTTGGGTAAAATATCAATAACTAGATAGGAGGTTCTATTATGATCATTCTAAAATGTCCTATTCTAGCTAGAACAGTTTGAATTTAAAATAATTTTCCTCTCAAGCTGGATGTTTTGATCAAATATCCAGACTCAAAGTTAACTACCAGCTTGAGGAAGGACCTGGAGGTCTATTGGAATAGAATAAAGGTGAAATAACTTGTGTCATCTGATGACCCAATCTTTACAATTTTGTAACATACAGTAGTATAGTTTTGATAGATGGCTGCCTAGAGTACTTTTCAATTTCCTCAAATGGTTGATCATAGTATTATGTACATTACCACTAATAGAACTCTGACCTCTGCTCAAATCATAGCTGCCGGAATGCCAGTAGGCAAAACTAATAGCTCCTTTTAAAAAAGAATTTTGAACTAGAAAACTGTTTCCATATTTCCATAAAGAATCTGAGCTTCAAATTTACTTTGAAAAAGTTCTAAAGCCCGCTTCAGTGTGTTAAAATTTTAGTATAGTGCCTGAGGACTTATTTCTGATCCTTCCAAGAAAGAACCTTGTTAAAGTATACCCCAAGATACTTAAGACCCAATCCTATCAATGATTGTAAGTCCATGAACTCGGAGGCTTACGATCATCCTATACTGGGCATGAGGAGCAGCAGAGGCAATCTTTGCCTCCCTGTCATCCCACTCTGCATTTTTCGCTAGATGGGCTTTTTGGCCCGTCTAGCAAAGACATTTCAGAGGGGGAGGGAAGGAGGTTGGCAGAGGCTCAGGATAGCTCGTATCATGGCCTCTCCAGTCTCTTCCCTGCCCACAGAAATGCCCTGTTTACTCCCTCTCCGAGATTGAGTTCCTGACCTTGGAGAGTAGCTGGTGCAGTTCTTTCTGCATTCGCTGCGGGGCAGGGGTGGGTGGGTGGATCTTGAAGTTGGGAATCCAAACTATCCTATGGCCCTTCAGACACTATCTATGAGCCATAGGATTGCTCCCCCCAAGCCCCAATACTGATCAATTGGATGTTTATCTATCAACCATTGAGATTTGAGGGGCTTCTTTCTAATGAACACCCCTTTGTTTTTTTAAATAGTTTATTCATATGTTTTCCTCTTTACATTATTCACAAAGGCTGAATAAAATCCTCTTTAGGCTTATATGGATATAGGATCATCAGCATACAGAAGAATAGAAAGCTTATATGAATTAGCTGAATGTGAGGAAAATATCTGAAACAGGTAGCCTCGAACTATGTCATTAAGTTAGAACTTAAAATGCTAAAGGAAACCCTTGCTTCTCACACACACTCCCAATTGATAAGAATAATGACCATGAAAGAGCCAGAAATCTCTACTCTTACTCTGGCAGACATGTCACTATGGTGTTATTGAAACAAGAATAAAAGACATTTATCAGTATTGGTATTAGTTAATTTATGCCAAAACTGGATTCTGTCAAAAGCTGCAGCCAGTTCTACATATATATTTTGGTGGGCCCCTTGATACACTGTTGGGAAATATAATAAACTGCTATACAAAGGCCAATTGTACATTTCCTATTCTTCTATTTTCCCCCATAAATATTTGCTGTAAAACTTGGAGGTGACATCCCAAAGACTAATTGGGTGGAATTAAATGGATTGTTTACTGCTCTTTTTAAATTTGGGGAAAGCAACACTTTGTTTCCACCTAGTTGGAAAACACACTGTCATACTAATCTGTGTAAACAGCTTGGCCAATATCAATCCCCACCATTTAGGAAATAGTTTATATAATACCATAGACATTGCTAAATAAATAAAACCCATTCACTGCATATTTTTCATCAGTTTCTACTGTGTGATAATTTACATGAGTGAGACAGCAATAACTTCTTTAAAAAAGCATTCCCAGCTGCTTCTGTTTCTGAATGAGTTAGAATATTTTCACCCTTTGTTTGTAAATACACTACGGAGACCAAATCAGATGCAACTTCTAAGTTTATTAAGCCAAGATATACATGAGTCTAGTACACGCTCCATCCTCCTATTGCCCCTTTTCTTTTAGGTTAATAAACCATCACCACCACCACCCCCATTTTATTCAAACAGAGAAAATGGCTCAATTTGGATGACACAATAAACAACTGGTGTGGGGGAAACAATCGTCAGTTGTTTTGACTATTGTGTCATTCCAGTGCTGCCATAGTCAACTCAGCACTGATCCTAATCCACACCAGTTGATTATTTATTACCATGTTGTTTGGGGAGTACCCCCTAGGGTTAGGGTTAGTCAACCCACCATTGACTATCGTGTCGTCCGAATTGAGCCAATGTGTTTATCAGGTCTGGAAAAAACTAGGATCTCAACCTAACTTCAAACTGTAGTTTCAAATCATGTTTTGTTCCAAACCCTAGTAACAACAGTTTCTCAGTTCAGAAACTATGGTTACTTAATCTAGGAAGTCTTCAATAGCAGTGCACAGAAAAGGGAAAAGGTAGCACAAGAACAGAGCATACAGACACTAGGCTCTTGTATATCCTGGCTTAATAAGCCAGATATGTTATGTCTGAACTTGGCCAACGAGAGCATAAGGAACTGAAATAATGTCACTCAATCAGCCAGTGATAGAGCTGTGGTTTCTGGCAATTCAAGACTAGCTATTAAGACAGTTTCACTAATTATTTCAGTGTACCTTGCATGTTTGAGTATAAGGAATAGCCATCTTAATATGGTTCTGCTACTCAAGTAGATCCAAAGATGTGTACCCTTATACTTCTATTAAAAAGTGCTTTGTATCTCAACTACATAGTGTGTAGGTGCAGTGATAAAGAGGAGAAAAACACTCTGAACAAAGTGCTCAGAAGCACTCTGCTCTTAATGCCTACATTTTTGAGAACAAAAGACAGCTCTGCTCAAGCAATACAATCTCAGAAAGATTTTTAAGTTATTCCTAAGCTTAGCTCCCCCAAGAAATTCTTAATAGGTTTATCTAACTCTACCTGAAACTTAGTTCCGTTTCTACTACTGTTACTTGATAGATAAACACTATTCTTATATCTAATAAATTGGTAACAGCCAATTTGTAGCTATAGGTTCTTAGAATGACACTATTCCTTAACATTAAAAAATCCATCCCCATCAACATGTTACAAAACTCGAAGTCAGGTTCATCACTACCATTGGCATAACATAATTTTAAATTCAATTTTGACTTATTTAGAAATAAAATCAAGATCAATCAATTAGCCACTATCATAATAAACAAACCATAAATAATATATTTATACTTACATGAGTCCTTAACACAGTGAAAAATGTCAACATCTTTGGTATCTGTAGGTATTTGAGTGTTTGTAGATCTTTGTTTTTCCTTAATTTTTTTCTCCTTAAACTGTTCTAGTATTTTTTTAAGATGTATAAAGTTTAGAGAAAAACCTTCGGGAAGCCATTCAAAAAATTCAGATATGAAATGTTCTGGAACGTTGCATTCTTTAAAGAAAAGTGTAGTAACTGCCTTTTGATTTTCTCCCACATCAGCCTGTAGAAAGTAAAATGGATATCCCTGCACATAATACTTTGACCCGGCCTGTTTAACTTTAACATTCACTTTCCACCAAGGGCCAATAAAAGGAAACCGTCCAATCACTTTGTACTCTTTTCCAGATTTTTCCTCCCGTATTATAACTGAAATTATTTAGAAGGGGAAATGTCAGTACAATATAGAAATGTAAGGATTTTATAACAACTAAACATTTAACTTTTTTTTTAAAAGCTTAAGGTCACAATTGTAGGTTAGAGCACAATCCTATGCATGTTTAGACAGAAATAAGCCTTGTATGAGTTGTAGGACTTATTTCTGTCTAAACATGCGTAGGATTGCATCCTTAATCACAAATTATAGACGTTATAACAAACATTTAAAAAGGACAAACTGAGAGAAGCAATTTTTATTCTTCTAAGTACACTAGAAATACGAATGCCTGGGGTGAGGAGAAGAAAAACTTGGAGCAGAAAAAACACATTTCTCTGTTCTGTTCCCCACCACCACCACAGCCCTCCGCCTTCCCAGCATGAAAAAAAACTGGAAGAAATTTTGGGGAAACTCTGATGTGGAACCTTTATCTTTTACAAAAATGAATAAAATTAAAGCAATACTTTTTAAAATTGTGTTTTAAGCTCTGTAAATGATTTAAAATCTGTAGATATATTATTCTTTGTGTTGGTCTTTATTTTTATGTTTCTATGAACTATGTGCTCTTCAAAATCTTTATAAGCAAGCCATTCATAAATAGTCATAAACAAACAAACAAAGTATTTTAAGACAATCTACAGTAGTAAGCAGTTACAGTTCCTGTAAACATGTAAACTCTCATAACCTCTGGTATGCTTCAGATTTCTATATCTTCTACACCAGAGGCAGGCAACTTCAGGAGACAATTTTAACCCTCTGGAACTTCCCCAGGTGCCTCACTCCTGCTGCCACTGAATTTCAGCAGCAGCATCAAAAGAATTTGCAAGTTTGTGGCTGTATTTAGGTAGGAAAGTCTGATAGCGGCCTTAAAAGGCCATATTTAGCATTACACCAAGACTTTAAAGCAGCAGTGGGGGGCTGTACTTAAGGCCAGGAGGCCCACATGGGGCCTGCAGGCTGCATGTTACCTACCCCTGTTCTATATCATGTGAACAAAATTGATCTATGGAAATACAGAGTGCAAGCCAGTGGAGGCTGGTGGCTCCGATGTCCGTGGGGCAATGAATCTGCTCCGAGTTTCAGTCAGAACTCTGAAGGAACTATTAAAGGTGCATCTTGGATAACTACTTTAGAGTTCTGACTGAAACCCAGAGCAGATTCACTGCCCCATGGACATCGGAGCCACCAGCCTCCACTGGGTCAATCTGATGCATGTAAATCCCACTGTGTTCAAAAGTGTGTATAGGATTGCAGCCCAAATCAAGAAACAAATTGAGTATATGAAAGTACAGAGAAGCTTATTTCAATCCATGCAAACCATCAGCTCTCTGTAGTGCATGGAGATAAAAATTAAAGCTCAGAAAAGGAAGAATCAATTCAGATGACACCCAATTCAGATTAGATATAGAAACTTGAAAAGTGGAATTTCCAAAGATACATAATTGATTGTTGAAATGATGTGATTCAGACTATATCTCCGTTTAAGTCAAGATACCTGCAAGCCCTGTGCCTTTACTCTGAGCCCTTCACTTCTCCCCCTACAGCACAACTCAAGAAGTGAGGAAATCTCTAGTTAATTGTAGTTTTCCATTTCATCCAAACCTGAAACTGTGGTTACCAGCTTCAAAAATAAACCAGATTATTAAACCACAGCTTGCAGCTGATTTAAGATTCTGGCTTGTTTGGAAGGTGGTAACCACAGTTTCCCAGTTCAGATGAAATGATAACCTAGAGTTAATTAGAGACTTCCTAGTTTAGTTGCAGTTCAAATGAAGGGGTTGCATGCATGGGCAAAAGGCTCTTGCATAACAAGCTGAGATAGGATGGTTCAAATACAGCCATTATACATTTTGTTGCTGGCTTTGTCCACAATTACTATGACACTTATGTGGTGATTACAGGCTAATGGAGAATTCAATGTTATTATAAAGTTTAATTCAATATCAGATTTACTGATACTCTTTAATATCGCAATATGCTAGGTTACAGACAGAAATGACTGTTTGGGGGTTTGTTGTTTTTAGAGATGTGGAGGCCCAGAAAAAAACCAGAAAAAATTGGGAAAAACAGTTCCCCCCCATTTCTTCCAAAGCCTTTTTTGTTTTTTCCCCCCCAAAAATGGAAAAAATGAAGAAAAAACACTTTATGGAATGTTTTATTTTAGCAAGATGCATAAAATTTTTAAGACAAGGTGTTTATATATTTACTTCTCCAAAGGATTTCTAAAAACTATGTACAGTATCAGATTATTACAATTTCTGTAATAATTTCTGTACAAGCAAGTCCTAGATTGCAAACTGAGACTACAGCAATCAAATACAAGAGCAAGATGCATTTCTGCCTCTAGGGGGCACTGCCATTGAAGCAGAGCCTGAAACTAGCTAGTGATAGCTATAGCTCACTAGCTATAGCTAGTGATAGCTATAGCTCAGAAAATGAGTCTGATTAAATTTTATGCATATTCATTGAATCTTGGTCCCCCTTTTTTCTCAATTCTTTTTATGGGAATGGGTGCTTTATGTCTGCTTGACACTGTGGAGGACTAGCGGAGACATAAATAATTTTCCTTGTTACTAAATGTTAATGGTTTCTTCTGTTTGTTTTTTAAATTGATTTTTGCCTGCTCCGCATAAACTGGCAAAACCAAAGAGGTTCCTTACAGTTCAGGTGTTCCTTACAGTTCAGGAGCTTATAGCTCTATTTGTTTTTTAAAAAAATTTAAAAAAGAAAATTCAATTTGTAATAATTGCTTGAATGCACTATACTTTTAATATACCAAATGTGATAATTTTATGCCAAACCGACTTGTACATAACTACATTTTATGTTCTTAAAGTAACAAAGAGACTTTCAATCCATAAAAAGTGCTAATATTGCTTTTTTCAATTTTTCCAAAAAAACGAACCACAGTGGATCGTTTAGTGGGTGCAGCTAGGGTCTCCAGTGTGGCATCTCTATCCTAAATTCACCACGACCACCACCAGACTGCTCTGATACTCATCCAATGTCACTTTGGGTAAAACATTATTTACAGAGTGGTGTATTGTTTCCTCAGGTTCTAGTTAAGGCTGGCAGTACGTTGAGAAGATAATAAAGCATCATTCTGTTAACTGCAATGTTGGTTTCTATTTTCAACTTTTCTCCTTTATTGCCCCAAATGCCAAACACAAAGTTATGTTTAGGTGCAACAGCTTGCTGCCCAATCTTAAATACTATTACTAGTTCTATCACTATTTCTATTATTAATATAAACGTCAGACCCCGCCCCCCAAAGCGCTGCCTATTAGATAACTGATTGCACAGCTCCCAAGGCTGAGCAAGCGTAACGTGCCTAAAAGTGGCGCCTTGGAAACGGTCCATGGAGGCAGGATGAGGCCTCCGCCCTGGCCACGTCCACCTAGAATACTCGGATAAAAATCCAACGTGAGTCCTACTTAGAGTAGACCCATTGAAATGAATGGGACTTAAGTTAGTCATGACTCACTTATCCCATTCATTTCAATGGGTCTACTCTATGTAAAAGCTATGTTGGATTTTACCCCTCGCTTCCTCCCAACTACGTGCGCCAAGCATGGGGAGCGCGCCAAGTCGAGAGGTGCGACCGGAGAAGCAGCGACGGAGGAGCCCCAGCTCCAGTCCTTACCTGCCCGACGCGCGGGCCGGAGGAGCATCTCGCTCGAGTCCTCGGAGACGACGTCCAAAGGCTCAGGGTCTCCGTCGTCGTCGTCATCCACATCATCGTCTTCCTCAGCGGCCTCCGCCTCGTCTCTTTTCAGCGGCTGCAACAACCCACGGAGCTTCAAAGGTGGCCGGCTAGGCTGGGCCATTTCCTCCCTCACTTTCAGAATTCCCGCTCCACCGGCAGCAACCAAAGTAGCCCCGACCTCTGTGTAGCAAACAGCCAACCTTAAGCACTAAAGAGTAGGCCCACCTCCACCCTAGCGTCCATTTTCTGGCTAGCCGCTTGAAAGTGGAAACGAGCAGGCACCAACTTGCTTCCGGTTTGGGAATTACGGATTGTGCAAGAGAGAGAGAGAAAGAAAAAAAGAAATTATTGTTAGCAACAATTTAAACAGATTTTCCCCATTTTCGATCACAATTTTAATGTTAGATATCATTATGCTTTTTGTAAATAACAGAAATGGTACAAGATTGCAATAGAAAGCAAGCTAACTGATATATCTTGGGGGTCTTGGATTACTTTTTAATTCGTAGTCCCGGAAGTATTCCTGAATTGAGCAGGGGGTTGGACTCGATGGCCTTATAGGCCCCTTCCAACTCTACTATTCTATGATTCTATGAAGTATGCATAGGCGCCCATCCCATGTACTTATTTCTTTAAAAGTTTTAAATGTTTTAAATATTACCTGGTTTATGTTTTATGGTTTTTAAATTTTGTATATTGACTTTTTAACATTTAATCTTTTAATTTTTGTTAACTGCCCAGAGTGCTTTGGCTATGGGGCGATACATAAATGTAATAAATAATAATAATAATAATAATAATCATAATAGACTCATTAGACTTAACGGGACTTACTTCTGAATAAACATGGACAGGATTGTACTGTGCTTCTCATTAAACTAGAATGGGGTAAGCAACCATTCTGGGCACATTTGGCAATTTGAGAAACAACTGGAGGAGATTCGACAAATTAGCAGACTTCTGGAATTTAAGAGAGCCCTGAAGACTGCTCTCTTCCGGCAGGCCTACACAGTTGAATTTTAAGATGTTTTTAATAATGTATTTGTTTTTATCTGTTTTAATGGTTTATCTATTTTATGATTTTTGTATTTATATTTATTGTTGTTCCCCGCCTGGATCTGGATGGAGAGGCGGGTTAGAAATAAAATAAATAAATAAATAAATAAAATGACTGCCAGGGGAGGTGTGGCTAGTTACAAAGGACATGATTGAGTGCAAGGCAGAAATCAGACTTGGAGGAAAAGTTATGCTGAGAATAGGCTGTTACAGGAGCTTTTTTTCAGTACTTTAATTTCTAGCACATTCAGTCCCTCTACAAACATATTTAAATACCAGGGATTGCATGTTACACATTTTTTAAATGCAGAAAACCAGAATAGTTAAATGAGAACAAGCCTAAAGCTAGTTCACTCTTCATTGATAATATTCAAAGACTCACAGCTAACTAAACAGACTGTTGAAAAGCATTTCATTTAAGGTAATGCGAAGCAATATGAAACTTTTGTCTAAGCTGTTTATGATGGCTTTTTCACACATCTAAATCGCCACTTGATGCTGAGACAATAACTACAACTGTGACCACAATTAAACATTACACTTACCATGTTGTTAGGTGCTGGCATATGAAGTGAGGTGTAATGTTGCCACATGTGCTGTTTGCTGTAGACAAGCCTTGTGTGATACATGACATGTTCGTTTGTGTTTGTTATCTGCATTCTAGAAACACCTCTCATCAACATGGATAGTTTCCATCTCTTTCCATAGTTGACACTGCAGCCCTTTGTGCCTTGTACTTTGGCAAATAACCATAGAGAAAAAGAGGGCTAAATTATCTCTGCATGATCAGCCTGGCTGCTGCACAAACTGCTTTGGCCCTGTCCCATGTGAACTTAATGCAAACGTTACATTTGCCATGTGAGTGGTGGAATAGTACACCAAACGATCATGGAATTCCTGAGGTGGAAAGTGGGAGATACACCACCACCACATATGTATTGTATACTATCAAAGATACCTCATGAAACGTCCAAACATCGCAAAGGTAGTGTAAATACCTGTCCTGTTTCTATGTAGGAACAATTATCTTACACTCACAGACATGTTGGGCATTTAAGAATAATATAACAGATCATCACAAGTCAAATCCCACGAATTCATCATTAGTTTTCACTTCATCAGGATATCAAATGCAGTACTAGGCAGTGTCGCAAATGAGAAAATGGTGATTCATTAGTTTATGAGATGGTAATTCATAAACTTTAGATAACAATTAAATCAAATCATTTTTAATTTATGGGAAATAAGATTCCTACCTCATAAATTTAGGAGAACTACTTTATCTCAAATGTGCTGGTAAGAACTGTACATGACTCATCCCCTTGACACTTATATTAGCTCATCATCATAGGAGAGACCTCTCAAAATAACTTCCCAGAATGATAGCTTTGAGGCTGACACAGAAAATAAATCTAGTAGCTGTAAAGTTAGAGGTCAGTGAATTGATGTTAAGGGTGCGAGGGGAGCAGACAAGCACGTCTAAAATGCTTGTTTAATTTCATAGGCATCATACAAAATGTACCTGGATTGATTTTCTTATTTTCCCATCAGGAGCTACCAGCCTTGGCTGGCTTATCCCAATTATCTCATGGGTTGCTTTATTAGGCCTAAACAAATTCCACCATATGCCAATATTTCAGGAAGCCAGAAAACTCATTTTGTTACTAGCAGTTCTTATGAGATGCTTTGGTCTGTGCTTTTACTCAGATCATCTATAATTAAGTGCTAAATCCAAAACCTTTAATGCTAAGGGATCACCATAGTGCCTCAGCAACCTGGGAAAACTGAAATAATCTCCCCTAAACGTTGAGTCAGCTCCTCCTAAAATGTGTATACTGTATATAATTATGCAGAGGTGCAATTTGTTACTTTCCCTGGTCAAGTACAATTTCCCTGGATAGCAGATGTGACCATTTTCACTTTCCCCTCCCATCCCACCCTGTTTATCCATCTGCTTTTTACCACTGCAGGGCTCTTTACCCTAGCCTTTATGACCAGGAGACAGATGTGCAGCCTTGATAATGCTGTGGCACAGTTTCATCAATAGGAAAGAGCAGCACTATGGCTATCCTTGCTACATGTATTGCACTTAAATTAGCAAAATATGCCATTACCCTGTAGGTACGTGGACCAGCAGGCAGGTGGTGAGAGCAACAGTAGGGAGGAGATGATTGGTGACGTGTGTGGAGGGAGGACTTTATATTCCAAGATAGGTGGGATATAGATAGTATGCCACCCTGCAGGGAGTTGTCAAAGGGGGGGGGGGATCACCAGTATCAGGAGTGAAGATTTTGTCCTTATTGCACAATGTTCCCAAGCGTGGCTCTTTACTTGTTTCCCATAGGAGCGAATGGCATCGCTTCTCTCACTCGTACCATTCGGCCAAAAGCTACTTCTGCTCCATGCCCCTATTAACTTGAGGCATTGAGCGGGTTCCCATGATCACACCTGCTGGTCACGTGCCACCTAATTAGCATAATTACTCTCACCAGGCGCTGGATGTTGTGATGTCTTAACCTGGCAAGGGTGAGGGGTTGTGGTGGTTTACGAAGCACCCTAACCCCCCCCCCCCACCATGGCTTCTTCTAGGGTTTGTGAACCACCCCAGCCAACCCCCTCACAAGATTTGGACATCATGACAATATACCTGAATTTATTTCAACTGTGGGCTACACAGGCCATTGTTGGGTGTCAGATGCTTCGTAGACAATTCACAGGGCTGGCCCTGTGAATTGTAGACTGAAGACTTGGCAATTTGTCATGAGAAAATGTATCTCTGCTTCTCTGGTATGTGCTTATCTCAAATGGTAGGCCGAAGGCCTTGAACGTTCTCTGGGAATTAAACTATGCTTTGCAAAGGTGGGGGCTATCTTCCTCACACTGTGGCGTCATCAGAAGAGGTTGAACCGTGCCGCCCTGTTGGCACGTGAGTTTAGATTACAGGCCTGAAGCCCTGTCTATCAAAGTAGCTTAGAATTTGCCCAGCCTCCACACTATATTGCCTTTGTCCTGAGAGTAATTCCGTTGCTAGGAATTATCTCATCTATCCTCTTGCTGCTCTGCTACTGCTGTGAGTTACTATTCTGATTTGGAATTGTGAGATGCACTCTATACATGTTCTGTTAATGTTTGGACTTGTTACTTCTAAAGAACTTTGCCATGAGAAGTGCACTGTGGCTTTTCATAGATTTGGACTTGAGATTACTGTTCTGGATTCGTGTTCTATAGCTTGCTGTCTCCCTCCATGGAGCCAAAGTTACGGGCAGAGGGAGGCAGAAGCTGATCGTTGCTGTTCTGAAACTTGTGTGTGTGTGAGACCTGTGAGAGGACCTTCCTCAGAGCTAAAGCTACGTGAATTGGGAAGGCTCCCTAGGTCGAAGAGGTTCATTTCCTGGCTTCTGGCTTCCGTGGTCAGCTCAGCGTTCCCTGACAGGCTGAGTGAAGATTTAGTTGCCAGTTGACCGTTATACTACTGTTAGGAGGCCTAATCCTAGAGTCTCTCTATGTTCCAGAGGATTCCAGTGCAGCGTGGCCGCTCCTGCCCTCTAAGGACTAGAGTTAATCTCTAAATGTCAGTCCCTGAGTGAGTGCTGTTCTCATTAAGCCGTTCTACCTGAAAGCTGTGTGGTCCGTCTTCAGCTTCAAGTGTGTGTTTGCAGAAATGAAACCGTTATGCTTTGAATCTCCGTGTGATTACAATAAAAGAAATCTCACTGTTATTGTTGTGTATCAGTGTACCTGAAGTCGTGAGCAAGAACTTTAGAGAGTTAGCCAGAGTCACGACAGTATAATTCCTAGCCACAAAGTCAAGACCTGCTGTGTCCAGAAATCTCCCGCTGGAGTTCTCCCTCAAATTCGAAAAGACCTGCAGGTAATTCTCTTCAACACCGAGACTGTAAATTCTTCAAAAGAGTAAGTAGATCTCCCTGTTCCTTGGATTTTACAAACCTTTGCCTGCATTCCTGCAAGAAAATTTATGACCTGCCTGAAAGATTCACCCCCCCCCCCTCCACCGCATCGTTTTTGCTAATTGAGATCTATCTGCGAATTGTACTTTCGTTTTCCTCGCCAATACAAGCCGCTTCAAAAAAGAGAAGAGAGGGGGGGAGTAAAGATTTTTTTTTAAAAAAAACACCACCTGTCATCAGCTTTCGTTTTCAGAAAATTTAGAACTCTTTTTTTTTCTCTCATCCTTGCTAAAGACACTGTTCATTTGATTTGAAACTTAGAATTTTGCTGTTATCTGCCTTGTCATTTCTACAGTGATTTTATTCTGTATTATGTACCACATGTTTTGCTCTAATTCTGCCTTTTTAATGTTTCTTACCATGTACAAAATATTTTTAAAATGTCATTGTTGATTTTTAGAGCTTAAATCAAAATGTTCTGTGTAGAAAGTTTTTTCTCCCTGCTTGGAGGCTTTTCTCTTTTCCCTTGACTGTCTCCGTTGCGCACCGGAGAGAGTTGAGGGGAGGGGTATGAGTTTTCCAAGTTGGGAGGACATTTTGGGGAGGGGAAGATGTTGGGTGTCAGATGCTTCGTAGACAATTCACAGGGCTGGCCCTGTGAATTGTAGACTGAAGACTTGGCAATTTGTCATGAGAAAATGTATCTCTGCTTCTCTGGTATGTGCTTATCTCAAATGGTAGGCCGAAGGCCTTGAACGTTCTCTGGGAATTAAACTATGCTTTGCAAAGGTGGGGGCTATCTTCCTCACACTGTGGCGTCATCAGAAGAGGTTGAACCGTGCCGCCCTGTTGGTACGTGAGTTTAGATTACAGGCCTGAAGCCCTGTCTATCAAAGTAGCTTAGAATTTGCCCAGCCTCCACACTATATTGCCTTTGTCCTGAGAGTAATTCCGTTGCTAGGAATTATCTCGTCTATCCTCTTGCTGCTCTGCTACTGCTGTGAGTTACTATTCTGATTTGGAATTGTGAGATGCACTCTATACATGTTCTGTTAATGTTTGGACTTGTTACTTCTAAAGAACTTTGCCATGAGAAGTGCACTGTGGCTTTTCATAGATTTGGACTTGAGATTACTGTTCTGGATTCGTGTTCTATAGCTTGCTGTCTCCCTCCATGGAGCCAAAGTTACGGGCAGAGGGAGGCAGAAGCTGATCGTTGCTGTTCTGAAACTTGTGTGTGTGTGAGACCTGTGAGAGGACCTTCCTCAGAGCTAAAGCTACGTGAATTGGGAAGGCTCCCTAGGTCGAAGAGGTTCATTTCCTGGCTTCTGGCTTCCGTGGTCAGCTCAACGTTCCCTGACAGGCTGAGTGAAGATTTAGTTGCCAGTTGACCGTTATACTACTGTTAGGAGGCCTAATCCTAGAGTCTCTCTATGTTCCAGAGGATTCCAGTGCAGCGTGGCCGCTCCTGCCCTCTAAGGACTAGAGTTAATCTCTAAATGTCAGTCCCTGAGTGAGTGCTGTTCTCATTAAGCCGTTCTACCTGAAAGCTGTGTGGTCCGTCTTCAGCTTCAAGTGTGTGTTTGCAGAAATGAAACCGTTATGCTTTGAATCTCCGTGTGATTACAATAAAAGAAATCTCACTGTTATTGTTGTGTATCAGTGTACCTGAAGTCGTGAGCAAGAACTTTAGAGAGTTAGCCAGAGTCACGACAGCCATCGTGAGTTGTGTAACCCACAACGAGGGACAGAACAGTGGGCAAAAGGAAGGACAGGCTAAGATTCAGTCCTCATCAATCACACAGAACACCTATAGCTCTTTAATGAGATTATTGTTTTTCATAAGAGAACAAGGAAGAGGAGTGCAAACTAACAGTTAATAGGATTGAATTGTCTCATCGTAGCAACAATTACATGAAAAACTTGTAGTGCTGTAGATAGAGGGGGCGCACACACACACACACACACACACAGAGAGAGAGAGAGAGAGAGAGAGAGAGAGATCATATCTTAATCCACAAACTTGATTTTATACTTCTGTGACAGCTCTGCATATTTGCATACACAGATTTGCTCTGTGTATGTCATTACACATGTGGTAAGGGGTTCCAAGGACCCCGAAGATCCGTGTCCGGCCGCTGACGAACACGTACAGACACGCCCAAGTGGTGAACTCAAAAAGCTTTTATTGTTAGCAATGCATTGTGACTGCTCTCCACTGAAAGGAACAGTGTAGCCGGGGAACAGCCCCGGCTACAAGTGGGGTGTGGATACTTATACATCAGTCAAGCACGTCACGCAGTATTACAATTGCGAGCACACATCAGCTAGACAAGGGAGGCGGGCAAAAGGGAGGGGGGGAGGAGGAGAGAAAAGGGAGGGGGAAGGAGGAGAGAGGGGGGGAGGAGGAGAGAGGTGTCTTCTAAAACAGTCATGTCGAAAGCTTCTATGTCTCAAACACTTCTATGTCTCAAACAGTCATGTCGAAAGCTCCTAACTGTTCTGAAGTCAAACAGGAAACTTGTGCGGTGCAGCTAGCAAGCACCTGTTCCTCTTGTAGCTGCTTAAGCAAGCAACTGTTCATCTTGCAGCTGCTTAGCAGCCGAGCGTAGGTGTTCTGCACCAGGCCTGAGCATATAGTTCAAGAAGCCATGCCCTTCCAAGGTTATGTTGGGGTCACTTCCAAGAGGTTTTCCTGATGTCCCACATCATTCCTTACATCATTTACATCACACATTTACTGGACAAAATGAATTTGTGCCAGTGTGACCTGGATAAAAAGAATACACAATATTATTACATCTATTTTAATATTATATATTAAATATGTTACATACTTAATATATAATATGTTACAATGATTGATAGTAAAAGGCTGTCTGAGTGGTTCAAGAGAAGTACCAAATAAAACTATAAATAAAATTTACAAAATCACAGTTTTACTATAAAATAGGCAAATACAAGCAAGAATGTAAGCCAATGAATCTTAAGTTTAAATTTTAATTTATATAAAATCTAATTTAAATAAATCAGGGGTGGACAACCTGTGGCCCTCCAGATGTTTTGGCCTACAACTCCCATGATCCCTCACCATTAGCTATGCTGGTTAGAGCTAATGAGAGTTGTTGGCCAAAAATCTGGTGGCCCTCAAGTTGCCCATCCCTGCCATAGGTTATAATGATGCGCAGCCCTGTCCATAACTACCATGCAAGTGTAAAAGCCATTCATTAATAGTTGAGAGAGATGAGGAATAGTGACTCTGTGGGAATCTCATGCAGACATCTGAATATTAAGTTAGTTCATGAATATCTTTCATGAAGGTCAATTTAATTACTGTAGCCCTCCAGTTGTGATAATTTATTTGGTTAAAATATATAGTCTTTCACAGATGTTTAGCAATAATTTTGAAACAGTAGGTCATGTTATACATTTACAAAAATTAATGTTATGGAGAAGTATTGGTTAATCATTTCTATACAGCTCTTGAAGGGCATGGCAAAAATGACAGCTAAAACTGTATAATTATATTCAATAATTGGTGTTCTAATAATTTTAAGTGGATAATAGCCTACTATTTTATGTACAAAAATGATTCATTTTTTAAAATAAAACATACTTTTCATGGGTTGATTTCAAGATGTCGTTTCCAAGCTATGGGTGCAATGCATCCAAGATTAAGCACAAGAAGGGCACAATTCTATAGAGATAGTCAACAGCCTCCAAAATCAGAGGCTGATGACTATCCAAGGAAAGGATAATTATTGCCTCCATACATTTTTGGCTAGACAGATGATTTTGCTTGTCTAGCCAGGGAGCTTCGCAGGGGGTGGGGGAAGCCATGCACTACATAGTAAGCTGTGTGAAGTGACTTCCACAGTTTCCTCCTCACCCCCCCCCTCCAGGATTGCCCCCTTTTTGCCCTCCCCGTGCTCCATTTCCAAACATGGAGGGGGGGAGTGTAATTTCTGGGAATTTAAAAATCCTATGGCCATCTAGACAGTCCCTATTGGCCATAGGGTTGTGCCCTAAGTCCTGTTGTTTTAAAATTCAGGAGAGTTAAGTATATACCATTGACACGTGGGGCTTTATTTAACCAGTTTAACAGCTGGATTTTCCCCTATGTTTTTTTTTAAAAAAAACTCTATTTTGTATTCTCAAATGCTACTTTTTTTTCAATTAGCGAATTTAGGCTGACATCTTATACACACTTTCCTCAGTGTATATCCCATTGAAATCAGTGGTTCTTACTTCTGAGTTAACATGTACAGAGCTATCACAAAAGCTTGACCCAACCTTCAGTATATCCTCTCTATTCTTTCTGCACAAACACTACATAAGATTGGCTATTTCCTTTTACCCAAGGCTATAGCTGTGTACATGTAATAACTGAGCAGTTTCTCACTGCACCATGTTAATTCTCATTTGAGCCATCTCTCTTCTGTAGAACATTCTGCTTCCATTTGAAATGGCTTTATATAAACTAATCCATATGTTCAGAAAAGTACTTTTGCTCTGTGCTGGGGCTTAACTAGCTGTGACATTATTCACATCTTTAGCATGGCTGGTTTTTAATGTATTTTTATTGTTCAGTACAAAACCCAGTCCAATACAAGACACAGTAAATACACAATTACTGTATTAATGCAAAAGGAAATGGATAATCAAGCCAGCAAACATTTGATAAAATCCTAAGCAATCCTAGTTTAGATAAGAAAGACTGTTGAACAATATATAACAGTCTTAAGATATAGGAAGTCAGGTTTCAGTTAAGCATTAGGAAAAGTTCCTAATGGTCAGAGCAGTCAGGCAATGAGCTTCTCTACACCATGTTTTTATCCCACAGCTTCACTGGGGCTTCTACTTCTGGATTTTTTGCAGGATTAAGTTGGCTTCTTTACACGTGCTACTCCTTCCTTTTTTCAGGGATTTTTTTTCTCTGCAAGTTCTATAAGTTTCATTAAACAGCCAAGAGATGGCACTGCGGTATAGCGCAATTGCACACTTTACATACAGCAGTATCTCGCAACCCAGATTTTCCCCGTTAAGGAAAAAAGTCACAATATTGGTCACAAAGTATAAGAGAGGCCCTAGAGGTTGATGACATCATCTAAAGGATCCGCAAACTTCCATGAGTGACCAATCACAAGCAGACAATGAAAGTGTCATGTAGGGAAGCCCATTGGAAGCAATGGCTTAGGGAGGTGGTGGGCTCTCCATCATTGAAGGTATTCAAGCAGAGATTGGACAGCCATCTGTCAGGGATGATTTAAAGTGGATTCCTGCACTGAGCAGGGGGTTGGGCTCGATGGCCAACCTCAATCCCTTTCAAGTCTATGATTCTATGAACAGCTTTTCTACGGGGAAATTCTTCACACTGTTCCTAAAAATTTGAAGCCAGGTGGCCAGATGCTTCCCCTCAGGACATTGCCATCAATGTTACTTGCCTGTATTCAGTACTGTGATGCAGTACTGAAATACAGAGAAAATATACTTCTGATTTAAAAGTATGAGGAAATGTAGAAGGAGATGAAATGATCACATAAATATAGCAGGGGGTGGGGAAAAAGAGGAGACTGCCCAGGTAAGGGGAAAATAAGGATGGCAGTTGGTGTGGAAAGAGGGGGAGAGAATGAAGAGCTGGAGTGAATGAGTCACGGCTGAAAGAGAGGGAAGCTAAAGAAAATATTCATAAGACAAGAAAGCAGTGAAAGATGCTGAGAATAAGTACCCAAGACAGCAGAAAACCAAGATTAAAAGATCTTACACAGAAAGAAGCAGATACTGTTAACAGAAGAAGCATTTGTTCCTGAAAAAACCAAAGATCTGTGCTGTATGTCAGGCTTGATTGAAGTGAAGGGTTACTAAGGACACAATCCTGTGCATGTTTAGACAGAAAAAAGTCCTACAACTCCCTGCATTCCCCAGCCAGTATGGAGTTGTAAGACTTTTTTTTATGTAAACTTGCATAGGATAGCAATGTAAAGAGGTTCTGTTTTCTTAAAGGACATCTCTTGAGGTGGGGAAAAGAGAAACAGAACTGTAACAGACTCTCTGCAGTATAAGCGTTATTTAAATGCAGGGAACATTTGTTTATTGTTTATTCCATTGTCATTGTTTTATGTATTGACTTCCCTTTCTTTATTACCTGAATTCTGTACTTGTCCTTTCCTTTATTTTATAAATGTGTGTCAATCTTGCCCTTTTGTTTAGATCTAATTACATTTCTGGGAATCTGGGGTCTGCTACAATATGCTTAAATATAGCAAAAACATACTTCTGATGAAAAAGAATGAGAAAATGTGTATTTGAATCGACATTGTCTTGTTTTTCTAAATCCAGTTCAAATACAAATATAAATTTTAAAAGTAACCTCAACCTGTGATATCAGAATTTTAGTATGATACCTTTGAGCTATACTTTTTACATAGGCAATAGCATTATAGCTGGTAGACAGTCATGCCAAACCATTAAATTTCCTCAGAAAAGTATTTACAGGTACACAGAAGAATGTGTTTTTATTATCAGACACTTGTTAACTTCTATGAAAATATACTTTCATCTGTTGGTTTATTTAGCTTCATGTTAAAACTGTGCTACAATGACTTAAATGAAATAAAGTAATAAAGCATAAAGTCATTTGCTAAAAAATGAACTCATTCTTATAGTTAATAGAAGCAGTTTCTTATTCATGCTTCATTAATGTTTTATATTTGTTAAAAAAAGAAGTAGTCTAATTTTAATGTGCCCTTTTGCTAGACGGTAATGGAAGTTTTGATGGGTCGTAAAGTAATGATTGAGAATTCATAGCATATTCCTGTGGTCAAAGCCACATCTGCAAGCGCATGGGGTTTTCCTCCCCTAATGTTTCCAAGACTATTTATGTTATATATAATCCCCATTATACCTCACTTCCCTCAGTGATCTCGTTATACTGTAAGTAGGAAAAAACTCTCAGTAATTCTTGTCTTGAACTGATAAAAAAAGATAGCTCAGTATTATTCTGTTTTCCTGAGAGATTTACTACAGCACCTCAGCATATTTCATCAGATGCCCAGCTGAGCCCTGCAACAGGTGAAGTACTGTTATAGGTGAAAATAACAGGTGAATAAAAATAGATGGAAAATATAGGCCTGTGCAATGGTTGCCTAAAACACAGATGGGGAACCTGTGGCCATCCATATACTGTTGGACACCATCAACTACAGCCAGAAAGGCCAGTGCTCAGGAATGATGGGAGTTGTAGTACAAGAACAACCTGGAAGACACAGATTCCTCACCCTTGATCTAAAGAATTTAAGAAAATTGGAATGGTGCTGTTTCTGAGTGTGATTCCACTGTCTGTGGAAACCCTTCCATACACATTAATAATTCCATTTATTTATTTATTACATATATTTATAGTGCCCAACAGCCAAGGCTATCTGGGAAGCTCACAATTAAAACCATAATATACAAAGGTCAATGTAAAACTTTAAGCATTTTAAAAATACCATATAAAACCAGAAAAAGTTATACTCCAGGGAAAGCTTATCTAAAAAGATGTATTTTCAGGAGGCGTTTGAAAGATGTTATATTTTCTGCTTCCAAAAACACACGAGGGAGGGTTTTCCAGAGGGTGGGTGCTGCTACAGAGAAGGCCACCATTGAGCATCTTCATGACGACATTCTGTTCATCTTGCAATGACAAGCAGGACCTCCTCTGACAATTGTAAATGTTGTCTGGGTGTGTATAAAGGAAGGCGGTCTGCTAGCTATCATGGTCCCAAGTTGTTTAGGGCTTTATAGGATAATACCATAACCTTGTACATGGCTCGATACATAATTACAAACACTTGATTATGAAAATGGTCCTCTAATGTGAGACATAACAAAAAATTATGAAAGTAACCTTTTCTCCCAAGCTATACACAAGTTGTTTTTGCTTATCCTTTGCTGATGGAACTCATTTGTAGAAACTTATGTACTAGTAGGGAAAGTGTTTCCCATTCCCAGCTGCATCAAAACCAGTCGTCCCTGCAAGCAGCACCCTCTTTTTTTCTAAACAGATGCTCTGCGCCTCTTAAGCAGAGGCTTATCAGCCCAAAACTCTACAGCTACAGAACTCCTTACCATGTGAGAAAACTGCATCTGTTCAGTCTCTGCCTGTCAATGTGACAAGGATTTTACCAGGAGAAAAGGTAAATACCTATTAAATACCTTGCTGAGAGAGATTCAGGAGTTGTAGAGCAGCATGTGTCAACTGTTTGTTGACAAATCTTGGAACAAAAGCCAAAACAGAACTTGGAAGATGTGAAGCATGAGAAAGGCAGGAGCCACAAAGCAGTACAAACCCACTCATTTTAATGGGAGTTCAGTGTGCTTAACTGTACTATGGATTGTAACCCCAGGGTTTAGTTGTTCAATGACCAGGGTGCATGGTAGCCACATACTGGAAAGCTTCATTGCAAGAAGTGATTTTTTTTAGACAACATTTAAAGCAATATTACAATTAAAATTGTATGCTGTGTAAAGTTCTGGTCACCACACCTAAAAAAAGATATTATAGAGCTGGGAAAAATGCAGAAAAGGGCAACTAAAATGATTAAGGGGCTGGAGCATCCCCCCAATAAGGGAAGGTTACAAAAGCTGGGATTGCTTAGCTTGGAAAAAGGAGGCTAAGGGGAGACATGATTGAGGTGTACAAAATTATGCATGGTGCGGGGAATGTGGATAGGGAGACATTTTTCTCCCTCTCCCATATTAGAATCTGGGGTCATCCCATGGTGCTGATTGGTGGACAGAAAAAAGGAAGTTACTTCTGCACACAGTGCATAATTAAACTATGGAATTCACTACCACAATTTGCATGGCTTTAAAAGGGGGTTGGATAAATTCCTGAAGGAAAAGGCTATCAATGGCTACTAGCCCCAATGGTTATGTGTTACCTCCAGTAACCGAGGCACTAAGCCTGTGTGCACCAGTTGCTGGGGAACATGGGTGGGAGGGTGCTGTTGCACTATGTCCTGCTTTGTTGGTCCCTGGTTGACAGCTGGTTGGCCACTGTATGAACAGAGTGCTGGACTAGATGGGCCCTCGTTTTGATCCAGCAGGGCTCTTCTTATGTTCTTAAGTTCTGTTGAGCTTACGAATAGGCTGACCATATGAAAAGGAGGTCAGGGCTCATGTAACTTTAACAGTTGTAGAGAAATGGGAATTTCAGCCAGTGTCATTTGTATGCAATTAGTTCCTGGTGAAATTCCCTCTTCATCACAACAGTTAAAGTTGCAGGCACTATATTAGAGTGACCATATACAAAAGAAGGCAGGGCCCCTGCAACTTTAACTGTTGTGATGAAGAGGGAATTTCACCAGGAACTAATTGCATACAAATGACACTGGCTGAAATTCCCTTTTCTCTACAACTGTTAAAGTTACATGAGCCCTGTCCTCCTTTTCATGTGGTTAGCCTACTTAAGAACCTACCAAACATGATTACCTAAGCTCTGCAAACCAAGCTTGCCAGACAGGTCACTACGACCCTGTTCAGATGACACGCTAAGCCATGGTGGTTAAGCATTCTGAGCTAAACATTAGGGCTTAGTGTGTCATGTCAACCATTCCTAACCATGGTGGTTACATGACTATGGTTAAAACATGCTCACATGGCTTAATGTGTTGTTTGAACAGCCCCCCTATAAGATCTTAATGATGACTGCTTTGTTGGTTGAGAAGAATAGAACTTTAGTTTTGCTAAAAAAAAACACCTAATATGCTAGCCACAATTTCAGCATCTGGGGTGGGGGGGGGGGACATAGGATTTCCTGGTTTTCTATCTCAGAGCTTCAAGACAGCAATCCCTCGAGCTAGGAGCCAGGAAACTGCACTTCCCCCACTCCCCCTTGCAGCTAGCATGAAGTGAACTACAGCAGCTGCCTCTCCATGCTTGGTAAACCGAGCATGGAGAGGATGAAAAGGGCCTGGGCCTGGGGGTGGGGAAGAGAGGAGACCATGGAAACTACATAGCTTCATTAGCACCGCATGGCCTCCCCACTCCTGCTCCAAAGCCAACTAGACAGCCAAAATAGTTCGTCTAGCCGAAAAGCAGGGCAGACAGAGCACAGAGGAGAAGATCCCTTCCATGCTGCAGCCACCCTGCCTAGGATACTCATAAGTCCCCAAGTTCAGGGGCTTATGAGTACCCAGGGCACAACCCATAATCTGAAATGAGGGCCACCTTGGAATATATGGGGGGGGGGGGATTTCCCACCGCAACCCTAGCTCTATTCTAAAGGACAGTCTACTGTCATCTGGTAAAGATAGCCCACAATTAGGACATTTAAACCAAGCATGTGTAATATTTGGATTGTTTAGTCTACGTAGCAGAATGCTCATGCAAGGTACACAGGGATCAATGAAGACAAGATTGGAGTTTTTCCAGAAATGGGTTTTTATTGAGAAAATATAATTAACCAACCAATAAATGGTTAACTACCAAAGCCTTCACAGGAAAGGAGGAAGAGTCGAGGGTGATTTTGTGTCATGGTGGTACACTTGGATTCAACTTCTGAGAAGAGATGCACAGCATTTACAAGGAAGAGCTCCATCACACCAGTGATTTATTGCACTCTCACCATGCCCGGTATGCGTTTTTGCAGCGTGGTACTCACATGACGTTGTACCTGTCCTGCGCTCATCTTGCTTCTTTGCCTCCGTTTTCCATCTTATTTTGGAGTGGGGAAAGACCTTCCCCCCCACCCTGTATGCAATAAAGCCACTCCTCCCTCCCTTGTATTGCTGTCCTTGCGGTATATCAGACCATCCCGTTTTTGTTGTGGGGGTGTCGAACGGTGGTCTTGCTGACAAAAGAGGAGGGCGTGGCAGTTCTCCACTCAGCTGCTCAACCATGAAGTAGGTGTCTGAACACCTCACAGAGAAGGCGAGCGAGGCTGCTGCTGCCCGTGTCTCGGCCCCATTCCACTCTATGGTTCTTACTCCTGAGTAGGCATGTCTAGGTTTCCTGACTACAACAATGCCAGCTTCCCCTTGCCATGCTAACATTGACCACAAACTTCTCCAAAAACTAATTGTAATACTTTCTGTTCACTTATCTTGTCTAATATGATCTTAGGGGAAAGCATAGTGTGTTGTTTTACCATAATTGCGCAGTTTCAGGCTGCCATACTATTATATTTGCACATATCTATCTATCTATCTATCTATCTGCAGGGGGAAGGAGAATGTAGAGGGCAGGTTGGAGAATTTGCTGGCATAATAGTGATACAGTTGAAAAGATACATGAGCGCAACAACGCACAAACGTGAAAGTGTCTAGCGCTCTACTCGCTAAGGAAATGGAAGGGGAAACCGAGGTTGCAAACCAGGGGAAAAAAGTAGGTGTGATGGAGCCCACAGAGAGAGAGAGAAAAGTATTACTTTTCCTTCTTTATGCTGTGTTTGAAACATTTGCACAGAGATTACAATTCAAGGGGGTATGAGGATGGAAGCAGCTAGGAGTTCATGGACTTTGGGAAGAAGAAACTTAGGAATTGAGGCTGAGGGAAATGTGAGGCAGAAACTCAAGTGAAGTGAAGGGGTGACTCTGAAGGGGAAGATGGAACTTTGAAACTCAGGGAAACTCTGGCATGCTAGGGCAATTATAGATTTCAGCAAAAGAAGAACACAAGAAGAGCCATGCTGGATCAGATCAAGGGTCCATCTAGTCCAGCATTCTATTCACACAGTGGCCAAACAGTTGCCTATGAACACCCACAAGCAGGCATGTAAAACAGCCTGTGTCCTGATGTACATAGGCAGACTGCTTCTGATTCTGAAAGTAGCATATAGTTATCAGGACTAGTAGCCACTGATAGCCTTATTCTATGTATTTTAGGTATCCCCGCCACTACCAAAGCTATTGTTTAACAAAAAGAAAGTGTATAGGTTGTGTAACTTATTGGAGAGGCACTTGGAATTTCAGACTTCTCATAGCCAGTTAATGGGTGGTATTGTGGGGCTTTGATAAAAATAGAACTGGAGGAAGGTTGGCTATTTTACAGTCTCAGGAGGTCCGAGACTAGCTGAATGGTGGTGGAGGCCACCCCCTTGTCTATATCAATAGATAGTTCCAGCAGGGAAACTTACAATTTAATTTGTGTTCTGCAGCTAGATCCTTTCTAGTTCACTTTTTCATGCGTAATGGAACCATGTTGAATGTAGAATCTTTTGTAACCTGCCCAGAGAGCTTTGGCGCCATCATCATCATCATTGATATTAGGGGGCCACAAAATGGTAATAGATTCTTGCTCTCCAGAAACACAGGGCTTTCCATGATTGCTCATATTGTAGCGAAAAAGAAACTTAGTTAAATTTGCAAAACATTCATTGTGATGCCGTTTCGTACTTCCTTCAAATCCTTCCTCAAAACCCATCTTTTCTGTAAACTTTTTTGGCATAACTAGACTAATCATATGAAAAGGACAGGGCTCCTGTGTCTTTAACAGTTGTATTGAAAAGGGAACTTCAGCAAGTGTCATTGTTATGCATGTAGCACCTGATGAAATTCCCTCTTCTTCACAACTGTTAACGATACAGGAGCCCTGTCCTCCTTTTCATATGGTCACCCTAGGCATAACCCCCCTTAGCTCATGTTGCCTTTGGCCCCCTCCACAAGGATGCGCTTTTGCGCCCGGTTCCGGGATTATGCGCATTATCGCGGAGGCGCATTTACGCCTAATCCCTCTGCACGGGAGGCGGCGAGAGGCGGCGAAGCGCATTAATTCATGTCCAAAAAGTGCTTTAGAAGACGTTAACGCGCATAATCGCTTGTTCACACCGCGATAATGCGCTTTAACGGCCGGAGAAAAATAAAAGTCGCTATTTAACGCGCATTCGAAAATGCGCATTATCGGGGAAATAACGCGCCTGTACGCCCGTTTTGCGCTCCGCTGGTGTGGAGGTAAAATTTATAATGAGCCTCTAAGGCTCATTAAACGTCTCGTGTGGAGGAGGCCTTTATGTGGTCCGCATCCCATTTAAGCTTCATTCTGCAATGAAACTAAGTAGAAACAGCAGGTTAAACAGCCTCGTCTAGAGAAGCTCATAGATTTATCCTTAACTCAATTTTCCTCTCCTTCCTCTTGTCTTTCAGTTTAAACAACCAGGACAGGGACTTTATAAAGCCTTGGTGCACACTGATGTAGATATACATAGAAGTTGCATTGACGTCAGTTCAAACGTATATTTCTGAAAAGTTATATTGAGAATTTTCTCCTACAATTAGAAACTAATATAGCATCAAAGAGGGTTAGAGTTGTCTTACAACTCAGCTGAGAGAACATGATTATCTCAAATTTATGAGCTAGGAATCCTGTTTCTCATAAATTAAATAATGAATGTTATCTCAGGTTTATGAAGCGGCTTTTCAAAAAGCAACAAATGACTGTTTTCTGATTTGCAACTTTGCTTAGCACTGAATTATATATTTTTGATTAAAAGTATTGGGGTGATGAGATTTCATCTTTAGTAACCATCTATTTTATTTCTAGACGATGTCACAATATTCCAAAATGTCCAATTTGATAATAAGAAAATAAGGCCTGTATAGAAATAGTTATAAGAGATAGTTTCAGGTTTATTCAACAAATCTGTTTTGTAGATCTTGAATTCCTCACCGAAATGCAGTGTTTTCATTTTGCTTTCATTCTTGCAGTTGACTGTAAAAGTACTACCTCCCCTAGACAGAAGCAGGAGACAGAACTTGATAAAATCCAGCAGGTCATGAATTAAACTGGTCAGGCTAGCGGTCAGAGCTTCATGGAACCTGGGGTAGTATGGAACTGTGGCCTTCCCCTGTGCTAATGACATTGCACTAGTGGAAATCAGTGTTTGCACAACGGAAAACTAGCTCACACAACGGGACTTCTCCATCCTATCTTCTCCCCCGCACACACTGCAAATCCACTCCAGAGGCTGCAGAGCAGGTTTGTGGCATGCACAGGCAGGAAGGGGTGAGCTTCAGTGGGGAGGAGAGGATGGGGAAGTCCCATTGCACTAGCAAGTGCTCATTTCCCCTTGAAATGTTGGTTGATTTCTGTTCATGCAACGTCATTACTTCTTCAAACAGCACATAGTTACACTATGGAATTCGCTACCACAAGATGAAATTATGTCCACCAATTTGGATGGCTTTAAAAGGGGATTAGATAAATTCCTGGAGGAGAAGGCTATCAATGACGACTAGTCCTGATGGCTATGTTACCTCCAATATCAGAGGTAATATGCCTATGTAGACATTTAATTTATTTCATTTCATTTATTATATTTCTATACCGACCCATAGCGGCAGCTCTCTGGGCAGTTGCAACGGAATATGGGAGGGAGGGTGCTGTTGTGCCCATGTCTTTCTTGTGGATTTTCCTCAGGCATCTGGTTGGTCACTGTGGGAACAGAATGCTGGATTAGATTTGATCCTGGGTCTGATCTATCACAACTCTTCTTATGATCCAACACCTCTCTCCAGGATGGTGAGGGGTCTGGAAACCAAGCCCAATAAAGAACAGTGGAAAGAGCTGGGTACGTTTAACCTGAACAATATAAGATCATGATAGTGATCTTTCACTATCTTAAAAGTTATAATGCAGAAAATGGAGCAGAGTTGTTCTCTGTTGCTCCAGACAGCAGGATGAGATCCAATGGTAGGCAGTTGCCAGGAAGCAAATTTTGACTAAGAGAATAGGAGAAACTTCCTCAACAGTGAGCGCTGTTCAACAGAGAAATAGACTGCCTAGGGAAGTGGTGGGTTCTCTTTCACTGGAGGTATTTAAGCAGATGGATTGCCATCTGGCCTCCTCCACACGAGACATTTAATGAGCCTTGAAGGCTCATTAAAAAATTTACCTCCACAAGCACGGAGCGCAAAACGGGCGTACAGGCGCGTTATCTCCCCGATAATGCGCATTTTCGAACGCGCGTTAAATAGCGACTTTTATTTTGCTCCGGCCGTTAAAGCGCATTTTCGCGGTGTGAACAAGCGATTACGCGCATTAACTGCTTGTAAAGCGCTTTTTGGACATGAATTAATGCGCTTCGCCGCCTCTTGCCGCCTCTGGTGCAGAGGGATTAGGAGTAAAAGCGCCTCCGCGATAATGCGCATAATCGCGGAACCGGGCGCAAAAGCGCATCCTTGTGGAGGATGCTGTAACTGCATCCTGCATTGCAGAGCCTGAATTGAGCTGGACTAAATAATCTCTGAAGACTCTTCCAATGCTATGATTCTATGATCTTATGTGGAAATATGTACAATTAGAATTTCTGATGATAGTTTCTGCTAGTGTGAATTCTGGTTGTGACAGCATTTATTCTTGCATTGCCAATTCACCAGTATTTGTCAAGTGAGACTAGGTCTGCCTATTGTATGTTCAACCACATCCTAAATATAGTTACTCAGAAGTAATTCCTGCTGTGGCCAATGTGATTTGCCCCCAAATAAATATGCTTACCATTGTAAATATTACGAGGAAAAAGAACTTCCTTAGATTGCAATGGCAATACTATATCCCAGTTTTTCCCAACCTGGTGCCCTCCAGATGTTTTGGACTACAACTCCCATTAGCCCCAGCCACCACAAACTAGTCAGAAGGTACCTAGGAGTAAGCCTCATTGAACTCAATCAGACTTACTTCTGAGTAGATATGTATAGGTAAGCTGACCATTTGAAAAGGAGGACAGGGCTCATGTAACTTTAACAGTTGCAGAGAAAAGGGAATTTCAGCCGGTGTCATCTGTGTGCAATTAGTTCCTGATGAAATTCCCTCTGTATTACAACAGTTAAAGTTGCAGGGGCCCTACCTTCTTTTATATATGGTCACTCTAGTATAGTGCCTGCAACTTTTAACTGTTGTGATGCAGAGGGAATTTCACCAGGAACTAATTGCATACAAATGACACCGGCTGAAATTCCCTTTTCTCTACAACTGTTAAAGTTACAGGAGCCCTGTCCTCCTTTTCATATGGTCAGCCTATCAGTATAGGGCTACAAATATTTCATCTTTTAATGTTTTTAACTGTATGATTTCTATATTGGATTCGTTTGTTTTTAATGTTGTGAAAATGGAGCTGGAGAAATGGCCCTTCTTTTCAGAGTCCCAGTTCTTTGGGGATTTTACACAGTGGCAATAATCACAATTTCTTCCAGCTCGTGTTTTAAAGCTCAAGGGACGGGATTCACGAACCAAGGATCAACGACTAGAAGCGGCTGGGCTGGCTGGCCCGCCCCACTTCATCCCTTCCGACGCGTCGCTCGCTAGTCGTGCCCAAGAGCACAACCACGGCTCGGCGGTGACGTTATAACGTACGTTCCAACAAAGCCACCAGAAGGAAAGCCGAGCGCGAGCCAAGGCCGTGCGGTGAGATCGACGCTCTCTGCGATCGATTTAAAGGCGCCCACCCGGAAGCCATCGTCGTTTAGGAAAACGAACGTCGCCAGAGAGTAAAGGCCGACGCTACGGAGCCCAAAGCGGCCGGGATGATGGCTGCCGAGAGTTCGTGTTACCCGAGGTCTTCCATCGAGGACGATTTCAACTATGGCACTAACGTGGCTTCGGCCAGCGTGCACATCCGCATGGGTAAAGAGTCCCGCTCCGACGCGGCCATGGCCTGGCTTCTCTACCCCACTCCCCTCCATGTACACCCCCTACCTCGTCTTCTCCTCTGCCCAATACAAGCCGCTTCTGTCTGGCTTGGCACCGGATCTCTTGTCCATTCCCACGACTTCCTAGGCCTCTGGGCTGGAAGCTTCCCGATCAGTATCGTTCATACAGCCTTGCCTCTGCAGTAAGCGGTAGAAGTCGCAGCTGCTCACTGGAGAAAATGGAGACATCCAGAACTGCTATTATTTCAGTGATTCGGCAGGAGTGCTGCCCACTCCTGAAGTAGAAGCAAAGCCAGAACGTCAGGGCATCTAGTGTGAATTACCTTGAGTTTTTGTTTTCTTAAATGTGATGATAATTTCCTGTGC
Organism: Anniella stebbinsi; assembly: GCA_029215795.1. Taxonomy (NCBI): domain Eukaryota; kingdom Metazoa; phylum Chordata; class Lepidosauria; order Squamata; family Anniellidae; genus Anniella; species Anniella stebbinsi. The sequence continues at coordinate 58,859,843 of JARDYH010000003.1, forward strand.
TAGAAGGAAGAGTAAAAATTGGCCAGTACTATTTCCCCCACATTGCAGATGGTTGGAGTTGAGGCTGAGATACATTGTGTCCCTACTGGGAAGAGGGTCTGACAAAGAACAGCTTATAACCCTACAACATGGTCCACTGTTAACATCTTCATATGGCTGGGGTGGGGGCGGGGAACAGAGACAATGGCATCCCTGCTGTGTTGTAATCAATTTTGACGAGTATGGGGGCTCCTGAGAGTTGCAATCCAACATCTGGATGGTCATATGTTTTAACATAGACAGTATTGGTTCCCCCAAGGATCTGTATTGGGTTTGGTACTTTTTCATTTGTCATAAATGAACTGGAATTAGGAGTGAGCAGTGAGACGGCCAAGTTTTGTGATGACACCAAATTATTTAGGGTGGTTAAAACAAAAAGGGACTGCAAAGAGCTCCAAAAGATTTCTCCGAACTGGGAGAATGAGCATTAAAATGGCAAATGGAATTCAATGTAAGCAAATAATGCACATGTGCAAAATAATCCCAGCTTCCTGTATATGGTGATGGAAACTGAACTGGCAATGATTGACCAAGAAAGAGATTTTGGGTTTGTAGTTGATAGCTTAATGAAAATGTCAATCCAGTGTACAACTGCTGTGAGAAAGGCAAATTCCATATTGGACATAATTAGAAAATAAATTGAAAATAAAATTGCCAATATCTTACTGCCATTGTGTAAATCAATGTTGTGCTCACACTTGGAACGCTGTGTGAAATGCAGAAAAGGACAACCAAAATGTTTAAGGGGCTGGAGGAACTCCCCTCTGAGGAAAGGTTACAGCACCTGGGACTGATCAGCTTAGAAAAAAGGCAAGTAAGGGGAGACAGGATGGAGGTGTACACAATTATGTATGGTGTGGAGAACGTGTGTAGGGAGACGTTTTTCTTCCTGTCATAATACTAGAACCTGGGACAATCCAATGAACCTGAGTGGTGGGAGATTCAGGACAGATAAAAGGAAGTACTTCTCCACACAGGGCATAGTTAAACTATGGAATTCACTACCACAAGATGTAGTGATGGCCACTAACTTAAATGGCTTTAAACAAGAATTAGACAAATCCATGGAGGACACGGCTGTCAATAGCTCTTAGTCATTCTAATGCATACTGTTAAAATTCTTTTCCCTCTCGGATTTGACTTATATTTTCTTTCTTGTGGAATTTTATTCTTCATTCAAAACACCCATGCTTTTTCTATTATTAACTGCTTGAGTCGGGGGTAAAGCCTTAAAAGGAACTTGAGCAATGACTAAACTAAGTTGGTATGCTGTTTTGTTTTCCATAGCTTTTCTGCGAAAAGTCTACAGTATACTTTCAGTTCAAATTTTCTTGACCACGGTGACCTCTGCAGCTTTTCTGTACTCCAACACAATTCGGACATTTGTACATGACAGGTAAAGTTTTTTAGTGAATCAAATTGCACAGTATTTCCTCCCATTTTTTTAATATACAATAATTGTTATGACTGAGGGAGAGAAGAGAAGCTTGTTGTGGGTTGGACTTGATCCTACTTTCCTCAGCAGGAACAACACTGTGTGAGAGATATCCCTGTCAGGTAGACATGAACTTTCATAGAAATAAAAGTGAGATAGGGTTTCCCTCCTTGCAGCACTGACAAAGGGATAGGCTGGGCCATGGAAACTCCCCGCAACTTAATGCATGGCAGCTCAAACGTTCTGCCCATAGGCATGAATGGAGTCATTGAGGTCTCCATTTCAAGTTAGATATGTTTGAACTAGGCAGACCTGGGATCTGCCCCAGGCAATGTCATGTTCAAGGGGAAGATTTTGGTCCCACTTAAATAGAGTTTCTGAGAGCAAATGTTCATTTCTTCTCATCTAGGTGAATGGTACCCATTTACTTCTTTTATGGACACCACTGGTTTGGTGCTCACCTAGTCCTTATACTGGTAAACCTTGTATCATGGGCAAAAAGCAGATTTTGCTCCCACCCTGAAGATGTCCCGAATTGCAACCCATTTACTTTCTGCCATACAACTCATGACTTCCATTGAGTTTTGTGGGTAGATTTTCCATCAGTTGTTTTCCTGAATGAAACCTATCTATTTTCCCTAATAGAATTCATCCAGAAAGAAGTTGCTGCTGTGACATGCTTCTTTATTTAAGGGTTGAGGATTTAATGTATGTGGAATATTGGCAACTGTCTACAAATAGATGTTTTAATTTTGTATGACCAGTAGGGATGTCTCTAACGTTATTCATTATGGACATATTTAAGCATTTAAAACATGTACAAAAATGTTTGATGGACTCTTAATTTCTATTACATTACAACAGACGTTGCTCAGAAAAGGAAATTTTCCCCTAATGTTAGATATGTTCTCTGTTAAATCTTACAGCCCTGCTTTACTTCTGGTATCCTTGCTTGGTTCTTTGGTTGTGATTGTGGCATTAACTCTGTACAGACATCAGCATCCAGTTAATTTATATCTTCTTTTTGGATTTGTAAGTATTTGCATAACACACATTTGATTTCTTAATCCTTTCTGTAAACTTAAACATAGTTGCAGATATTCCGTGGGTTGAATTTACATTATTGTACTACTAATCTTCTACCAGTCCCTTAAATATCTTTATTGCAATTGTCTTTTGTTCTAGCATGCTTCTGTAAATATCACATATACATGAAAATCATTTTAACAGATATCTGTGAAACATATGCTGTACTTTTTGGAAATGATGTATATACTATGTTTGCTTCTGCATACTCTTCAGACATGTACAGTGGGGTGACTTTTCATACAAGAGGAAGAAAATCTTTTAGCTCCCAGACGCTTTGCTACACAACACCTAATATTCGGGGTGGGGGGAGTGGTTTTGATCATACCAGTGCAAGCATAAAGATTGGATTTAATGCTGGTGTGAAATTGCTTGCAATGCATTGGGTTGTATCCAATGTTAGTTTGAGTAGACCCATTGGAATGAATGGGTCTTATGTTTGACTAACATTGGATATAGTCCATTGTCTGGTGTAATCTTTAGGCTAGCACTCCCCAATGTGATGCCCTCCAATGTTTTGAACTACAGTTCACATAGTCTCTGTCTGTTGGAGTTTATGGGAGTTGTAGTCCAAAACATCTGGAGGGTATCAGGTTGGGGAAGGCAACTCTAGGCAGAGGAAGGGATCCCAGTTTTCCTTAATCCAGTTATATCTTCTTGAAATAAATGTATTTCTCAGCTGAGGTGCATGGGACTCAACCTGATGGCTCCGATGGGTACTCACTGAGCCCACAAGAAGGCCCTTTCTCACCTCTTCAGTGTTGGCTATAGCTCTGCTTGTTCTGTGACTTCATCTAAGCCTTTTTGCTTTGGATACCTGAGTATTGCTGCCATAGTGTTGGCTTTAGATGATCATTGCTTTTATTTTCACAGACCCTTTTAGAAGCACTGACAGTTGCTATTACAGGTAAATATTCATCCTTTTCACATAAAACACAGTGCCAGCATCAAGGATAGGCATGGTTGAGGGCCCACACCCCAGGAAGGTTCCACTGACAGCAGCCCTCCTGGAGTTGCTTCTTCTCTTCACCCTTGGACCTTCTTTTTTAGTAGATACCACTGCTTAGTTGCTCACTGTCTCTCTGCCTGTCAAGCAAGCAAGTCATAGCAATCATGAGAAAGAGGATGCAGAGCAACGGGATGGTGTCAATGACAGTAAGAAGGTAGATTCACTGAGGGAGAGCGCTATTAAAGGTATCTTGCCCAAGGGCCACAAAAACTTGGAGCTGGCACTCAATGACAGGGAAAGGCAGTTCTATATTACGGTTTGTAACTGCCAACTGAATGATAATTGTCAGCAGAGAGGTTCACAGAAAAGTCCTTGCTAGTGGAGAGTATCTCTTCTAGTCTGGCAGCTGCTAAGGGACAGATGGGCAAGGGCTTGTCTTGACCTTGAATTGGTCTTCTTGCTACTTCAGAGCACTTCCAGACCCCAGTGTGACTGCGGATATAAGCCTCTACCCTTCTCCTGAGCCTAGAAGAAGGAAAGGGTGGTCTGTTGTAGTTGTGCTGAGTATTCGAAGGCGTTCCCAAGCAGCAAGACTTCTACTTGCTTCTGAATGCCTCCAAAACCCAGTGCAATGGCAGAGAGGAGATTCAACCAAGCTGCAGGAAGGGGCATGGTTCGTGACAACCACACCAAGGTCAGGCCAAATTGTGACCCGCTTCTGTTAACATTATGATCTGTTTTGGTTTGGAGGCTGCATGTTCCTCCAAATCCTTGGGTGCTTGGGTGATTCTATCTAGTAGGAGATTAGGGGAAGCTAGGTAACCAGGCTCTTGCCACCATAGAGTGTGTGTGAAGTGTTTATGCAACAAGGCAGCTTTTTTACACACACAAAAGTCAAGGCTTGGGGAAGGATCATAGACTTGGGCTTCACTTAGCAGAACAATAGAGGTGGACCGCAAAAGCCAGATTTGACTTTTCTTCTATTAGCCTCTTAATGCTAAAATGAGCTAGAGAATTAGGAAAGTGATTTGAGTACAGCCAGCCCCCAAAGTGTTACTAGAATAGAGTCTGTACCCTATGAATACTAAAATGTGATATTACACTTCCATTACAGTCTCTAGAAATTGGCATGGTTATTCTTGGCTTTAGAACAGAGATCTCCAGTGGCCTATTTCCCAGAATAAAGGTGAAATCCAATGCTAATTTAGACAGAAAAAAATCCTACAATTCCCAGCACTCCCTAGCCAGACATACTGACTGAGGCATGCTGGGAGTTTTAGGACATTTTTGTGTCTAAACATGTATAGGTTGCGCCCTTAATGTGTGCATAGTTACTAATGTAGACCGAATGTAGCTGATCAAATACCAGTTTTAAATATGAGAAATGTGAGCATGTTAGCTTAAGCCAAAATATTACTTACTTTGGATTTTTGTTTTCCTATAGTGACTTTCTATGAAGTATCTGTTGTCCTACAAGCCTTTATTCTAACTACTGCTGTGTTTCTGGCGCTCACTATATACACTTTGCAGTCCAAAAGGGATTTCAGCAAACTTGGAGCAGGGTAGGTTACTTTCAAATCCCCATGTTAAACAACCCATAGGAATATGTTGATGAGGTTTCTATAACCAGTCTACAAAAAAAGTGACATTTGGGTCCTCCTATAGATCAACACCTGACTGTGTTACACGGGAATAATATAGAGCTGCCCTGTGGAAAAGCCATGGGGAGCTGCATTGCTTATATGCAGTTGGTTGAGTTCCTGCCAGAAAAATCAAGGGGGTTGCAGCATTAGGTCATGTGTGATTTGTCATTACTATAATGGTGATAGCAAGTAATGGTAACTGTTGGAATGTGAGTGTACATTTTATAAGATGCATGTACAGAAAATGTAGCTATCCAGCATTTTTAAACGTAGTATGAAAATACTTTTTTAAAAAAAAGACAGTTAACCCATAGATGTGTGTTCACAGGCTGTTTGCTTCCTTATGGATTCTTCTCCTGGCAAGCTTTTTAAAGGTAAGAGCTCATACTTAGTATTGAAAAAGTACTGGATAATTAAAATTTGCTGGATATTTATATTAACAATTTTAAATATCTTAAATTATAACAAGAAATAGAGTAATCCTATCTTCTGCCACAAAGAGCTCTCACATCAGAAAGGGAGGAAAGTCATTTCTGTTTTCCTTTCCCCATCCACAGATTGTGTGTGTGTGTAGTGTGTGTGTGTGTAACAAATTTCCTCCCATTGAAACCAATGTATAGCTGCAGAAACTATTATGGAGAGAATTGATCTATGCCAGCTAAACCATTTATTTAGGAAAACCCTAGGTCTATGAATATAGGAGATTGTTTTTAAAATAAAGCTGAGCCAGATTTAAGAGTGTCCCTGGGTTCAGAAACACAGGTGGTAAAGGGCTCAATTTCACTCTTATGATTGAAAAATTATGCAGAGGCAAAATTTTCAGTACTGGCTTTGAAGCACTTACTTGTTAGGAACCCTAGGACAGTAATATCCTGAATTTGTTTGTTTATTCACTAAAGAAGAGATCCCATAAAACGTAAATTGCAGTTGCAGTGCAATTGGGACATGAAAACCTGAAGTGAATCCAGCCTTGTCACTTTAAAGGAGCAGTTGTACTCTAGGGGCAGTTACATAGGAGTATGTGACAATGCCTTATGTTGCTAGGAGTATGGAAAGTACTAAAGTCTCAGGAGTTATCTATATATAAAATCCAAATAACCCTGCCTTGTGTGCATATACAACTTCTATGTAAGCACACAAAACAATTCTAATTATGCTCCTGTGATGAGTAAATCTGATTTTTAAAAAATATTTTATGAAATAAATTCATGCTAACCCTTTCTCTCTGTGTGCCTACTCTTTGGTGACAGCTCTTTTTCTATAGTGAAGTAGTAGAGTTGGTATTTGCTGCTGCAGGAGCCCTTTTGTTCTGTGGATTCATCATCTATGACACTCATCTGCTAATGCACAAACTCTCCCCTGAAGAATACATATTGGCTGCAATCAACCTGTATTTGGACATCATCAATCTCTTTTTGCACCTGCTGCGTTTGCTAGAAGCATTTAATAAAAAGTAATTAAGAGTTGTTATTCAAAATTGTGAGATAGTGGGGATGTGGAATCTAAAGAGTTAATTAAGAACTATAAAATCTGCTGTATGTTTTGAGATTGAAGTTTGTTTTTACATTCTATGGTGATTTCAGTGTTTTCTATATAAAGGATGTTTCAGAGAGCTGATGTTTACGATTCTATTCTGAGATCAGCTAATTACATGTTGCAGTCATCTTGGCTGTTTGGTAAAGGCTTCATTTCATCTATTTGCATATTATTATTGATTGAAAGACTTGCTCATCAACCTCCAATTGTGCCAATAAGCACTATTAAAAATCTATTTTATTTCTCCAGTAATTGCCACAGATGTGTCCTTTGAGATTCACAATAGTCACTGGCTGGATAGCATAAAATTGAGCCTTCTTAATTTTTATATTCAACGCTGAAGCTTTAAGCGAGCTAAAATTCCATTGTTGGTGGTCATTTGCGACATACTTATGTTACTAGCATTTTGATTTGAAGAAATAATCCTGCAACATAGCACTCCTTAAAAGGTTGTAGTATATTTCTAGCTAAATAAAATCAAATGGCTGCATTTCCAAATATTCTGGAAGAAATAGTATCTATACAGTATCTTTCATTTTGCCCTCAGTTCAAGGGGTAACTTGATTTCAAAATTGGGAACTGGTGAAAGTAAAAATGTAAGTGATTGTTTTGCTGTAGTTTCTTCTATTCTGAAGGCCTGCAATAAGGGACTACTTACTTTGGGCCTATATTCTAGGTTTGTGTAATTTTAAGAAGTTCAGAAGATATATATCATATCCTCATGTTTTCCATTGAGCATTTTGGAATGCTGGAATGAAGCACATTTTTAATCCCTTCTCAAGGCATTTTCATTGTCAGTAAGGGGTAAAATATTTCTGTGCAGTAGAGTATTGTTGCAGTAGAATATTGGACAGTGTTTGGTCTTGTACTGTGAAATGCTGGCAGAGCAGGAGAAGCCAATTACATTCCATCTGCTCTTCTATTGGGATAATATTAAGAACTGATGAAAATAAATTTTATGAAATGTTAATTATGCGAGTCAATTGTCTCTTTATTTGCTTTGTGTTGCAAGATTGTAAACTAATAGTTTCATGATCATTAAGCAAACAACAGGTGGAAAATTAATGTTGTATTTGGTAACTAACATAACCCTCAAGCTCACAACTCGTGGGTGATGGTGGTTCTCATTCTGAAGTCGTTCTAGACTTGCCAGTGTTTAGCTTCTAAAATTAAGTATGCTGGGACTGAAGACTGACTGGCAGTCATGCTCTACTCTAGATGCCCTTCCCTTCAATCCCAGGTATGTGGGGCCAGGTAGTGTTGCTCACTGGTGTGGAAAAGACATTCTCCACATGCTTAGTGTCACCCCTTTGATTTTTACAGCTTGAGTCCTGGTATTAAAAACAGGTTCCAGTACGAAGCTATCAAACCCTGATTCAAATTATGTTCTTGGAGTTCAAGGTTTAATTAAGGAGGCTTTAACTTGTCCTGCAAGAGATGTTGCCATGAGCATATCCTAATGGCCAAGTGCCGGGTGGTGGGGGGAATAGGGATTCCCCATAAAGTTTCACACTTTTATAAACCTTACCTCTTACCTGCCCATCTCTTGTCATAATTTGTCATTCTGCTACTAACCTTCCCTATTAATGCAATATATATATATATATATATATATATATGGAGTAATATATTACAGGCAAGTAAAACAAGAAGTAATGACAAGAGAGGGAGTCAAAGGGCAAAGTGTTAGTGATGACAATAATCATAGAGGGATAACTGTTACAGCAAATATAAAAAACCAGGCACTACATCCTGCAGCAACCCCAGATGCCAAGTCTTGCCCCCATATCCATTCAGGGAATGTGATAAGGAGACCTAATATCTTCTGTATATTGAGGGTTCATTCACCTGCTCATCCTCAAACATATACACCATCCCCTGCCAACATTGCCCTTCTGCTATCTATGTGAGTCAAGTAAGTCCGTATGTAAAAAAATAATAACTGGGCACAAATCTGTTAAAAATGGTAATTCTTAGAATCCAGTGTGGGAGAATATTTCAGTTCCCCAGTTTCCACTTGGTTCCTGATCTAAAAGTCACCTTCAAGAAAAGAACGTCAGCAATTTCACACCAGTTTCCCTTTGAACTAAAGTTTATCAGTAAGCTTCATTCTATTCATTTTGGACTCAACTGATGAAAATTTCTTCCCTCGCTACACAGGGCAATTTCATGGTATTTGGGTGCCCTAGGCAAGGCACAAGTTTGATCCCCCTCCCCCAACGTTACCACTATTAGTTCCTGAACAGCATGAAATGGGTTCATGGAGCAGGGGGAATGAGTTTCCTGGGATAGTGGTATCTTCTGTTTTTAATTTCTGTAACAATGCAGCATATATCAGTCACTGTACTGCAAAGTGTTCTAAACATTTATTTGGAACATAGCATATGCATCTTTTAAACCAATGGTCTTCAACTTGCCTAGACTCAAGACCCACCTGTGTTTCCCAACATGGGATATACTTTCACATTTTCCCTGTTTGTTTATATGAAGGGGAATGAAAATCCAGAGACACACAAAAGCACTAATTCTGACGCATATTTTCCTGGTCTGCAAACAGTTTGCTGGCTGATTGGTTTGGCTCACTGCTTCTTACACTAGGGAAAATATTGTGATTTAAATTGGCATGCGACTGTCCGTTTTGCCTCGCCACAGAAATGACCTGCCACTACAAGTGTTAACTTGCAAAGCTAGATAGATTGTATCATTATTATGTTGTGAATGGTGCGTGTATACATTTGGGTTTTACACAGCAATGTCTCATGCTCTTTACCTCTTGCATTTCATGGAATTTTAGCCCCACTGTTTACTTCTGTCCTCTATACCCGCCTGTGTGTATTTATTGATTTTAAAGATAATTTTACACACGGCTTTTCAGGCACTATACTAGAGTGACCATATACAAAAGAAGGCAGGGCCCCTGCAACTTTTAACTGTTGTGATGCAGAGGGAATTTCATCAGGAACTAATTGCATACAAATGACACTGGCTGAAATCCCCTTTTCTCTACAACTGTTAAAGTTACATGAGCCCTGTCCTCCTTTTCAAATGGTCAGCCTACACATGATGGAATATGTATGTGTGTATAACACATTGGAGGGCACCAAGTTGGGGAAGACGGAAACGGCTTCTGTCTATAAAGCACAGCCAGGGCCTGTCCGGGCAACAACAGAGACTGGCGTTTCAAACCGAAGCCTCCCTTCTAAACACGGTTGCCTCTCTGAAAGCCCCTGAAGCCAGCCGCTCCCTACCCCCCACAACAGCGTGTGCCCGTCATGCAGTGCCGGAGGAACTCGCCAGGGCGCTCTGTTGGTACTAAGAGGATTACGCTACGCTACTCTAGCCAAGCAGCTCGCTAATCCTTCGGAAGCGGATCCTCGTCGGGGCTCGTCGGTGATCCAGCCTCTTCTGCGCAGTTCCGGAAGAAGCGCTGCTGCTGGCGTGCTTCTGGGGAGGAACTTGTAGAGCCCCGAAGTTAGGGAGCTGCGAGCGGCTAGGGCGCGTGTTCAGGTAAAAGGGGAATCGGGAGGGGAGTTGCTTTTCTGCCTATGCGCCCTCCTTTCCCTTTCCATTTTGACTGTAAAGGGAAGGTCGCGAAAAACTATTTCTAAGCCCATACCTGAAGCCCGTCTCCCCAGTTATTTGTCATAAGCCAACTCCCAAGTATAAGAACGTAAGGAGACTGTCTTCCCTTCTGAGGGTATTGTTTATAACTTTCTACCCACCCGCCCCATGCGTACTATAGTTTATATCAACCTGACATTCTCCATGATACTACATACGTCTAGAGCAGTGGGCGAAACTTCATGCCAGAATAAATGTGTTTCTCTTTAAGGTGCCACAAGACTCAGTTCCTCACCCCCACCTGGTGGCCTTCGTGAGCATCAGCCATCTGTCAGGGTTTTCTGGGAGTTTTGGACTTCAACTCCCATCAGCTCCAACTGGCATGGCCAGTGTTCAAGAATGTTGGGAATTGTAGTCCAAAACATCTGGAGGGCACCAGGTTAGGGGCTGGTCTACTAGCCCACATCCAGTGGCCAACCAGATGTCCATGGGAAGCCAACAAACAGGATATGAGCACAAAAATTACCCACTGTCTTTTGTTTATCACCCTGCAATTTGGAAGCATATTTAGTCTAACACTGGGGGGAGAGGAAAGTAGTACTCTGTATGTTTTGGATGTTAACTCCCAGCATTCTGGCCATGATGGCGAGGACTTCTGGGAGTGAGATCCATCTTCTGCTCTCTCCTGTTCTTACGGATGGTTAGGTCTGATAGCACTGTTCATTTGGGGAGATGGCTAAACTGAATCCATACCCACTTAGCTTTCCGATCCTAAAAAGTGACCAATATTTTTCATGTGGGTGTTCAGAGTTCCTACATAACAGGCTGCTGCAGTGCAGAAGGATCTGTAAACACAAGAATCTTGCTGCATTAGACAGCTCAGCATCCTACTTGCCCTAGCGGCCAAGCAGATGTCTCTGTAAAGACCACAAGTAGAACATGCAGGCAATAGCCCTCTACTATTTTTGCCATTCCTCCAAACACACAACTGGTGTTTAGTGGCTTCCTTCACTGCCTATCCTCCATGAACTTGTCTAATCCTCTTTTAAAGCCATCTCAGGTAGTAATGGTAATGGAATTCACCACCATAACTCATGTTATGGTGGTGAATTCCATTAATGAATAAATGATGTGTTGCATTAAGAAATACTTCATTTTATCTAACATGATTCTACTCCCAATAAATTTAATTGGGTGACTCCCTAGTGCTAAAAGAGAGGGAGGGTGGAAAGGATATTAGAGAAGTGTGTTCTGATTAACCTGATTTTGGGCAAAGTTTATTTATAAAGAGTGGACCTGTTTACATGTCAGCATAGCCCACCATGGTTTCACTTGCCTACAGGGGCTGTTGCATTGTTTCGGGGTGCCCATAGGTGCTATTTTTGCATGGTTCCCGTGGGTGCCTGGTTTGCTATGGCTTGTCATGTCATGCGAACCCAGGTTGTGTCCAGGCTAGACAATCCTCAGATAACCCTAAACAAGCCATGAGTTATTTGAAGGTTGTCTCAAATCCTGCCACATGGGTTTGCATTATACAAGAAATCAAGACAAGCCAATGCAAAAATTGTGCCCATTGGCGCCTGGCACAACATGGCAACTCCTGCCAGTAAATTAAGCCATGGTGGGCTGTCATGTTGTGTGAACCTGGTCACTATAAGCAAATAAATATTTGGGCTTAGTGGCTCTGGCAAAGAAAAATTAAGCAGCTAATGCGTATTTTCCTGTGATTGGAATAAAGGGTAAAAAAATAAAACATAACCAACCCCCCTCAGTTTAATTGTCTTATGTGAGATTGCTATTTAAGGCACAGGAGCGTTTTTTTTTTTTTTTTTTAAGATGGCAACCCTAGACCAGCGCATTGCTAATGCCTCTTAGAAGCAAGCTATGTGACTCAAGTCCTGTAATGTGTACAGTTTTGCAGGGCTTAAGTGTTCTGCTTTATTTTCCTATTTATTGAAGCAAACCAAAATGGCAAAAAGCATAAGGAGCAAATGGAAAAGAAAGATGCGAGCAGAGAAGAGGAAGAAAAATGCCCCCAAGGAACTTGCCAGATTGCAGAGCATCCTGAAAACAAACACTGATGTTCTAATGGATAAAGTGAAAGAAATTGCAACTGTCATTCCTGCTGAGAAAGTCACAGAGAAAAAGGATCCCGATGGTGAGTTGGCCTATTTTTAGATTTTGCTGTAAGAAGTGCAGTAAATAAGTTCTGAAAAATTGGAAACAAATTAGTGAGAAATATGTTATATGTTTTGTCTGCGTATACCCTCTTCCTTTAATTCTTTTGATGCTTCCCTTCTCATATTTCCATTTGCTTTGCAAGTGTCTCAGTATCTCCACTAAAGAGCTATTTACTGCAACTGCTTCCTGGGCCAGTGTTACAGTTGGGTTGCTATTAAATACAGCCTGGTGATGCATCGGATAATGTAATTGTACAAGAAATATCAATTGCTCTTATATATGTATTTTGATTTATAGTATTCCATGTCAAAGTGCTGGGGATAGGACAGAGCAATGTATGGGACTATTGCCTGTGCCCAAAGAGTTCAGCATCTGAAATTAGATACTGGGAGAACAAAGAGAGAAATAAAATTTGTTTATCAAATATAAAAGTGGCTCTCCAAAACAGACCAATCCTCCTATTCCCTATCACTTAGTCCTATTACTCTTTCCTTTTTTCCTATTCAAAATGTTCTTTCTACCTCTTTTGTTTGTCCTTTAATATAACGTTAGGATAAGCAAAATAGCTGAATCAGTACCTTATTCCTCCATTTTTTTATTAGCTTTCAACTCTTAAGAGTTTTTAACAAGCTGATACAACAATTCATGCAGCTCACCTCTTTATGTGCTTATTTTTCCAGATGAAACTAAAATGGACATGGATGCCAAAAGAAATCAGAAAACTCTTCTAGATGAACATGGGCAGTACCCAGTATGGATGAATCCCAGGCAGAGGAAGAAGCTTAAGGCAAAGCGTGGCAAAGGAAAAAACAAACCCAAAGTACCAAAGGGATTAGCATGGTAGAGTCTGAGTGAATTTGAAGAAGTAGAAACAGACTTTATATAAAAAATGAAGACCCTCCTCCCCAAATTAAGCCCATGTCACTAACCAGGGGTGAATTACTGCATCCTTGCTTCAGACTCTTGGAAATGTCACTTTGGGATATAGTTCATCTAATAAAGTTGCATTTAATATGCATTTTGCATAGAATACATTCAAAACATAGTGAGCACAATCCAAAATGAGTGAAGTAAATCCTTTTAAAAACAGTGGAAGTCAAGTACTCAGTCGATTGTTTTAAATCCCATTGATTTCAATTTCCATAGAAGTTACTGTGTTAGTCTGTTGCAGCAAAAACAATGAAGAGTCTTGTAACACCTTAAAAGACCAACACATTTATCATGGCAAAAGCTTTTGTGACTGCAGTTAGTCTTGTAATGTATCATAAGACCCATCTTTATTTAATAGAATTTAGTCACAACTAACTCTCTGAATTGTGCTCAACATAAGTAATGTCTACTTCAGTCGGTGCTGGTACAAAAAATTCAAATATTTTCCTTTTATCTCTAATTCTTTCATTTTGAACCTGTGCTGCTATTTGGTATATATGCAAACCCACAGAAATCAATGGGTTTAACACAATTGTGTCTGTGCTGGAGGATGTCTAACGTCTATGTCAGTAAGATACCCTAATTCCATCATTCTTTAGGTAGTATGGACATAATTGATCCCATTGGCTTTAGTAGGCAAAAACTAAGCATATACTGTGTAGTCAAAGCCTGTTTTATTTCTTCTTCTCAAGATATTGGCAAGTGTTACATTGTACTTTTGAAAAACTGAATGTGGAATGTAATTGAGCTTTATTGCTTGAGAGGGAGGCTGAGTTTCTATATAAATAAATAGTTTAAACATGGTTCTGCTGTCTTATGCAACTAATGTTGGTACAAGTATAGAAGTAATAAGCTGTCTTCATATTCAAAAGCGTTCCTTTCATTAGGGCTCCCAAGGTAGTGTACAACAATTATTAAAACATATTCAAATAAGAAACCAAATTTCAGCTATTTCTGAAATCTAAGATAGTGATAATTCCATATTAATTACCATTACCAGCCAAATGTTAACAAAAATGTTTTCATCTCCCATTGGAACCTGAGCAGAGGTGGGACCAGTCTAACTTCCCTAGGGTGGGCATTCCACAGTTAGGGAATGTGTATCGCTACACAAAAAAAGCCCTGTCCCAAATTCCCACCAATTAGCTTTTTTATTGTGTTCTTCAAATTTCTCTGGTGGAAATCCAGTTTCCAGTCTTCTAAATGTTGTATATCAGCTAGTACTTCTTTATGCAATGTGTGGCTAAATTTCCAGCGGGGTTTGCTTAATAGAGACACTATTGAGGTAAACTGATGGTGTATGGGTAATTGAATAGGAGGCATGTGTCTTAAGTCTTTTGAGCCAAAATCAGTTTCTTAGCCTCCCTGAGACATTTATAGCACAGCAAGTTGTAGAATCAGGATAGAATAAGTGACACAGCTGCAAGTTCTCTCAGTTGAGAAGACTCAAATTGAAGAAAAAACTTAACGATACCTGAGCTGGTAGGAGCAGAAGGCGGCAGGAAGTTCATCATCATGTTCAACTGGTGAAGAATATGACTTTGCTTTGAATGTGTTTCCTTCGGTCATTGTTGATCTCCATGTCATACCTAGAAAATGTAGTACCTGAATGAATTATTTTGAAGGTTCTTTTAGAATTTCCAGATATGATGGCAGTACCTGGGATAAGTTCAAATTGAGTATCTTGCAGCATCCCATGAATATTGTAAAGCAGCCTTCCTCAACCTCACACTCTTCAATCATCTTTACCCAGCATGGCCAATGGAGTTGATAGGAGTTGCAATCAACACAACTGGAGAGCACCAGGCTGAGGAAGGCTGTCATATGTATACCATTGGCAACAAGTCCAATTCCCCTCTCACTTTTAATATACATTTATCTGCTTGCTCATGAGTTTGGAGGGATGTAAGTGCTGTCAATTCTACGGCTTCTGCATTTTTAGAGACAGACAGAGTGTAGGTAATAAGATAGAAGTGGGGAAGCTGTGGCCTTGCAGATCTTGTTGCTCCAATCACTCACAGCCAGCATAGCTAGTGGTCAGGGATGATGGGAATGTTGGCCCTTGAGATGTTGGACTACAAGTTCCCCACCCCGTTCTATGACTTGGGAAGCCCGCAGTGCTATGGTGGAAGATACTGTCAGAGAAAAAAAAATACTTTAAAAATCTTCCAATTGCAGTTACAGTAGTTTTGAAAGCAACAGAAAACTTATATCCAGAACAGTTCTGATGGCTGGACCGTGGTAAGGATGACAAAGAAATAAGAACAATTTAGAAGTAAAGTAGTAAATAGTGTCGTACAGGGCTTTATTATAACCTTTGTTCTCCCCCCCCCCCCATTTTTTTTTCATTACAACACACAAAGGTAGACCACTTTCCCCAAATTGCCACCCTCCTGATATTTTGGCTACTACTCTGATAATACCTGACCATTGGCTATGGTGATTGGGGTAATGGGTACTATAATCTAAAACATCTGGAGAGTGCCAGGTTGAGGAAAGTGTTCCAAACATTTGAATTGTCTATCAGTTCTTCTGCACTTCTCAAATATAATAAATTAGAACCTATTCCAGAGGAGTTCAGACATAGTGGATTTCTGTACGTTTGTAGTTTGTGTCCTCTGTTTTTATTGGCAGTACCCTGACACCTTGGCTAAAGAATCCATTTTATTCCATAAAAGGCAACACAGCCAGAGGCTTGAAGGCTGCAGGGGCAAGAAGAGAACACTGGGTGGCTGCAGAGGGGTCACAAATTGAATTATCTATGTGCTTCTCCATCAGTTTAATTAAAGGGAGTTGCTTCCATTAAACTACTGATACATGCAAATGCCCACCTGACTGCCAAAGCACTGCCCAGCCAACTAATAGGCAAGGTTACCTGTAAATTAACCAATCCAGAATCTTAGCAATAAATGTGGCTGAATCCTGAAAGACCAGCTGGTTAAAGTAGTACCTCATGATACTTTTGTTTTCCGTACCTCTACTCAGTGCTCTTCCATATGTTCAAGTAAACTAGCTTTGCAACACTCAAGTTAACTTGCTTTAATTCAGTCATGTAGTCAGGAGACTATTGATTCCTTTTTTCTACCTTATCCTGAATCCCAACCTCAGAGCCACTGACAGGGTTCGAACAACACGATAACCATTGGTGGTTTAAATAGTTGATGTTTATTTAACCCACTGTGGGTGATCATGTTGTGTGGTGGGAGGTTTTTAACTAATGGTTGATTATTTGGCTGAAATAACTAATGCAAATAACCAACACTGTGCAGAGCTGGCTATCTGAACCACTGTTGGTTATTGTGTTGTGTGGAGGGTACCATTGGTTATTTCCTCAGCCACCATTGGTTATTTCGTCAGCCAAAGAGTCACAAGGCAAGAGCAGGCAAAGCAGTGGCTACCTCTCTAGTCCAGCTGGCAGGATAGATTTTTGGCAACAATGGCTGATGGGATACTAGCAGGAGGACTGAGACAGGGAGAGTGAGAGGGTGGGAGATGAGTGAGTCAACTCAATGCTGATCCTAATCCACACTATGGTTGATTATTATGTCGTGTGGGGAGCACACCCTAGATAAACAATGTTGAGTTGATTATTATCCCACCATTGACTATTGTGTTGTCCGAATGCAGTCATTGCAGCCTTTTGTACTCTTTGTTTTGAAGGCCATAACTAACCTTCACTTTGGGCACTTAGTGTTTGATCCTGTTCTTTCTTTTTGCTTGGACACCCAGCACATTAACGGAATTCAGCTCGGCTTGTAAGATCAACCCGGGGTTCGCTTGGTTTCCAAGACAATTCCTCATGGTCCTCTTCTAGCATTATCCCTACTCTTCTCTGGTGCCTAGCTCACATTTCCGGAAAGAGCTGTGTTGTGTTGTACACCCAGAAAGAGCTTTACCCACTGGTAAAGTGCCTGTTGAGTCCAGAGCCTGGTTCTGTACTTGATTGGTTGGCCTCTAGGCTCCCTGCTTCCACTTTTGGTGTTTCACAGGGACTTGTGTTTTTTGTATGAGCAGCTGACTTTGAATCCACTAGTGGTGGTCAAGCAGGAAATCTAGGGTATTGTGGAAGCTGCAACGAAATGTCTCAGGGCAACCATTTAGCTATGCTTTGTAGTTCCTTGGTCACTTTTTAGCTAGCTCCCCTTCCTTGCTTCCTTCCCCAAATCTCCTTGTCTCTCCATGGTTGTTATTTCCTCACTGTAATCTGGGTCTATAGAGAAGTTCCATTTTAAGGCTATCCATTTTTAATTCTGTTTTTGCAACGAAATTATTTTGTCTCTGGGGTTTCTAAGCCTCTGTTCAGTGTCCCCATCCTAGCCATGTTCATCAGAAATCCAAGAGTTCAATTGACTGGGTATATCACCCAGGCAGCTGTTTCTGGATACCATGACTCTCAGCCGTTCCTAAGCAGCTTGAGGCATCCATCCCTGGGAGATCTGAGCAGGTAGCCTATGTCCACTGTGTTTTCCCAACCATCTGTGACCAACTAGCAAGTGAGGTCCCTTGTGTTTCCCTTCCTCTGGAACAAGGTAATTCTAAGTGTTTCAGCTCTATTTCCTTTCCCAATTTGAGGATATCCTTTCCACCCCCTAAGCTCACCAGTACCTGAGCTTCCTCTAGCATTCAGCTTCCCCGAGGCCAGTTCCATAACAGCTCTTCCCACTCCTTATTTGACAAACATTAACCTTCCTCATCTTCATTTTCAGACAGTTAGAAGTAGCATACTGGTCCATGTGCTAGGGGGTTGGTATAATAACACAGCCATTTTTTTCTTTTGTAATGTGCATCTCTCTCTCTCTGTCTCTCTCTGTGTTAAAAATAAAAGTCTGTAATTGTTTGAGCTGCCCTGCCCCCTGCTTCACTTGAAACATGGTAATCCTATGCATTGTCTATTCAGAAGTAAGCTCCATTGGGTTTAGTAAGACTAACTCTTAGGTAAGTGTATAGCAGCCTCCCCCAACTTGGTGCCTTCCATGTGTTGGAATAAACGTCCATCTGCTGTTTTGGAATTATGGGTGTTATGGTCCAACACATCTGGAGAGCACCAGGTTGGAGAAGGCTGCTTTATAGGAATGAAGCCTTAATTCCACAGATAAATTGAGTGTCTTCAGTTGCATACCACTGTGATTGCAACTAGCCCTTTTTCCTTTTTCCTTTTTCTTTTTGGAGGTTACCCCTAGAAAAAACAATGGTGGTAGGATTGCATTACTAACAGGCTATTGAAGGATTAACAGGCATTTGATGTATTGTGAGTTATGACGATAAAGATATAAAACTGACTTTTTAAACCTGATTCTTAATAATCTGTGTGTTAATGAACCAAAATACCATAGTTGTTGTTGGGCTTCCAAGAAACATTGCTAAAGTGACATCTGCTGAAAGTGACTTTCTTCATGGCATTGCTAGTGGAGAAGGGGGTATAACTCTGGAAGTCTAAGTTTCTATTTTCTCAAATTCGACCCTCTATTGTGTCCTACAGCTTTCACAGAATATGCCCAGTAAAAGTTGCCTGGATGAACAGAGCAGTCAGTAATCTGAGAGCACTTTTTTCACTTCTAGTTCACTGGTTCAAATGCAGTCCAGTGATGAAAAGTGATTACCATCTGATGGCTATTCAGTAGGCAATTTAGCATGAATTGATGGTCTCAATCCAGTTCTCCATGGGCAATTATCCAGATCCCAAGTGAAGCTGATTTTAATTTTTATTGATATCCAGAGCAATAAGACTAAAGTGGTAGACTTCATTCTCTTTCTAAGAATTGATGTTCGAAGACATGAGTATGACATGTTTTGTACTTACTAGGTAAATAAATACTATCTTGGGTTTCCATTATGTCCGGTAGATGGCACTCTGGGTATCTGTTAAGCCCAAGGAAAAATGTTATCAAATGCTGTGGCAGCAAATTGCATTCTCAGTAAATTGCTTTTGTTCCAGGCTCTGAATATATATTGAGAGAGAGAGAGAGAGAGAGAGAGAGAGAGAGAGAGAGAGAGAACAAGCGAGAGAACACTGATGCTTGCATTTTGTAGACATTTCTATTTTTATTTTTATTTTTAATACACTTTTAATACTAAAAGGAATTATACGTATTAGTTTAAATACTTCCAATGATCTTCATGATGTTCTAAATAAATAAACAAATAAACAAACAAACAATGTTGATTGAAAGGGAAAGAATTTAAACAATTTTACAGCAAACATATTTGCTTCTTGTTATACTATTTCCTATAAATTGTAGGAACTGAAACAACAGTAATCAATTTAAAGAGCGTCCATACAAATATATATTTTCAGCTTGTTTGGTTGGAATTAGCTGTTTTTTAAAAATGTATTCTGTTCATGGCTGTACAAAATAGACTTTCTCTCCAAAGAGGTTATTTGAGGTTTTTTGGGGGAAAGGGGTGGGAATCTATTATCTATCGGTACAGATATGTTTCATGATTGTTTGTTTTATTTTTAAATCAGCATAAACAAGGATGTTTGGTTTGGATTTTCAAATTGCCATGTGGTGTTTATGGCTCAAGTGTTAGTCCAAGAAAACTGGAAAAAGAAACATAAGTGAACCTGACTGCTATTCTAAATAGTCTAATCAATAGTGAAGGGCAAAACATGAAATCAGCAGAATGCATGGTTAAATAGCCATATAAAATAATTTAAGTTTTACTAATGCAAAACCAACATTTGTTTCTTACAAAAATCTAGTCTGACAGTCTCTCCTTAAAAGTAACCAAAAATGTTTTTCTTTTGAAAGTGAAACAAGACATTTCTAGTCTTTGACCTGACATAGAAAATTAGTTGACAAATGGTGTTATTTCTGGTAGAGATGTTAAGGCGGGGTCCCCATCCTTTCTGAGCCTGTGGACACATATAGAATTCTGAGAGAATGTCATTGGCACTCTAACAAAATGGCTGCCATGGTAGGCATGGCTGGTCACAAAACACCCATTTTCCAGAAAGCAAACTGGTGATACTAAAAGAAAAAGACATTGACCAAGAATTGAGCAAGAGGTCAGGTCTGAGCTCCAAAACACGTTATGATATTTTAAACCCAAATAATGAACGTACTAGATGTCAACACCTTGCTTTGCAACAAGGCATCTTGCAGTAAAATAATAATTTTAGAAATCTTAAAACATAAAATTAAAAGCAGGAGGGGCAGGGAGTCTGGTCGGCACCAACAGAGGTGTCTGTGTTGGAGACCTCAGCATTATGGTATGTTTTAATAGTATCAAATGGATACTTGAGGAAACCCTCAAGATGTGAAATGCTGCATAAAATAGCATTTTTTTCGTTTTGAAAAGTTAAAGTTGGTGGGTTTTTTTACTTTTTTAAAAACACTTTTTTAAAAATTAAGAGATACAATATTCCATTTCCATAACAAATTTGAGACAATTGGAGAATTTGAGAATTACGTAGTTATATGTTTTTGTAGATGACAAAATCAGAATCAAGTAATAGAATCCTTTTAATTTCAACACAATATGAAGGTTCCTCCCACTGCATCTAAATATTGTCAGGGCAGCCTTGATAGGAACTCTCAAGTTTTAGGACAATAGGAAGCTGCCTTAACCAGGTCAAAATATCTAGCCTAGCGTTGACTGGCAGTAATTCTTCGGGATCTTGGGCAGAGAGATATCTTTGCCAGCCCTGTTATCTGATCTGTTTTTAGCTGGACATGCTAAGAACTGAAACTGCAAAGCATGTGCTCTGCCACTGAGCTAGGGCCCTTCCCCCTGAAGTTTTCTTTGAAGGAGAGAGGATTTTAGACATAACACTGTCTTTGTAGTAATCATTTTGTTTACATACCTACCGGATGAGCAGCTATTGTGAAGATACAGAAGCAAGCACATATGCAGCACCAGATTCACAGCAATATCAGTCATGTTCACCAGAATCCCAAGTCCAAACAGCTGCTTTCAGTCCTTCTTGCACACATTTGTTTATCTGTTTATCTATTTATGTATTTACTAGATTTGTATACCGCCCAATTGGGAAATGCCCTTGGGGCTGTTTACAACGGTAAAATCCAACAACAGCAACAAAGTACCCCCAATAAATAAATAAACAAAACAATAAAAGAATACAAGTATCAAAAGAATAATGAAACATTAAAAATATATTAAAAACACTGAGGAGCCAGCAGTAAAATTACTAAAGCAATAGACAGGGTAGACAAAGTTCTTAACCTGGAATCTAAATAAAGACAAATGTGAAGACAACAGGTTGATATCACTAGAAAGGGCATTCTCTGTAGAGGGGGCCACTACAGAGGAGGCTCTTTTTCGGGTAGCCACAAAACGCACCATTGTCAGTGACTGCAATCAAAAGACAATCTTAGCAATCCGGCAAGAACATATGGGAGAAGGTTCTCCTTTAAGTAGACTGGATATAAGCCATCAATATTGACCGGCAACTAGACCAGTTGATGCAGCACTGGAGTAATATGTTCAAAATGGCCATTCCCACACATGATCTGGAACTAGTTTCATACACACACACACACACACACACACACACACACACACACACACTAGCTAGTGAGTGCCAGTTATATTCCCGATGCTTGGAAAAGGTAGTCTTTGCCTCTACAATGATTAGGCTACATTACTAAAATCCAGCAAGATCCATTTTTACTTTGAGAAATGATGTGGTTCAAAACATGGGATTGCATCCAAAGGTTTCATTCTGCTCTGGGAAGGAAACTTTGAATCCAGTCCCATGATTTGAACCATGCTGTTGCTACAAAATGGAAGTGGCTGCATTTTCTATTGCCTGTTGGTATTTGACTGTCTCTGTGATTTTGTAAAGAGAAAAGTGAACTGATTTGAAGATAGACTGAATATTGGGGTTGGGGGCAGGCAGAGGGGAGAGAAGAGTGAAAGAGAAAACCTTAGCTTGTGCTTGATCAACAGGGTGGATTGTGGGGGTGTCCATAGATAAAGATAATGAATGAGGAGAGGATTATATATGTATAATATATTCTCTGATTCTTTGTTCATGTAAAATATGAAGTGGAAATGGAATATAATGCTGATACAAATATCCAGTTGTTTATGCAGCCCCATTGTTGAGCTATTGTTTAAAGCTAAAACAATACTATTGTTTTACTGCAAGGTATTTTGTTTAAAGGGGAGTAGGTTTTAGAATGGAAAGAAAAACAAATAATTTGCTACATATAAAACTGGTGTTGTGTATGTGTGTGAAGATAAAGCTTGTGTATTAGCCAAGGGCTATTTATTCAGCAATGCTTTAATGGGTGGGGGGAATTACAATAATTGATTTTTGAAATGGCCTATATTAGGCACATGTAACTTTTTCTCTGAAGTAATCTTTTCTAAATAACATATGATGCATGATTAAGTGATTATTTCCTTGGGATGGGGAGACAAAAAAAATGGAATTAATGTTTTTTTGAGCTCATGTTTGGATGAAAGTGCCATTACAACATCATCATCATCATCATCATCATCATCATCATCATCATCATCATCAATGCAATGAGTGCTTAAGCATATTTCTCTGTTCAGTTGTGTTTGGATTCAATGCTTCTTAATGAATCAATCTGGTTATGTGACCAGTGACGGGATCATATCCAAATATGACTCAATGGGAAATCCGTTTGTTTTTCTTCCTCAGGATCGCTTTGTGATCATATCCGGTCATTGATAATCAATCTGAATACCTTCTAAAAGGGTTTGTGTTGGACCCCAGTGTAAATTCATGGAAGAAGCGTTTCCTTAGAACGCATTGGTAGAATTCAGTGAAGGTGGTTTTTGATATTTTGAAAGGCTGATTAAAAAACAATGTCCTTGCAAGGACCTAATAATATTTAGAAAACTTTCTTTTAAAAAAGGTTCCTTTTAAAACATGAACTCACAGTCTGCTCAGAATAGTATTAACAATGGGAGCAATTTCTCAAAGTACTGCTTCCTTCTAGCTTTCTGTCATGCCAATAAGGCTTACATGAGAACTGTACATACTCCAAGGCATGGAGCCTGGGAACTGCTGCCCCTGGATTCTTCAAAAAGAAAAAGAGATAAGTAAAGAACACAATGCTAATCACTTTTAGGCCCCTTTTATTTCAATCACTTTCCTAGCCTCTTTTGATATCACAGGACGCCCCATTGATTTCAGTAGGCTTGGAAAGTGATTACAAATGGCTGGTTCATATTCTAAGTTAGTAATATATAGTTCAGTCCTGGGTTCCATCAATTTAGCTCTGGGATTCTTTAGATTAAGGGAGAATTGCATTTCCTTACCGGAGCTTTGCTTTCTGCTTCTCTTGTGCAATCGTAATGGGGCTGCCTTACATGGTCAGAGAGGGGTGACCACATGGTTTATAATGGAAGCCTTCCACTCCTCTTGCTGCTCATATCCCTGAATGGGACAACACCCTTTAGTGTAGGGTGACCAGATTTTGGAAACCAAAATCCCGGTCCCCCCTGCCACCCCCCCACCCAAAACAACCCCCCCAACAAGCCACTCCCCCCCCCCAAAACCCAGCCTGGACCTACCGGGTCCTCTGCCGCCGCCATGCTTGCGCCGCCGCCGGGTTCGCACCATCACCAGCAGCCCTGTGCCAGAGGCGGTGAGGAAGAGGGCTGATTCCGGAAGTGATGTAATCGGCCTCCCCCGCACCTTCCGTGCGGGCATCCGGGCTCCTCGGGGCTTGTCGCCATCACGACAAACCCTGAGGAGGCCAGAGGCCACACAGAAGAGGTGGGAGAGGGCTGATTTCATCATTTCTGGAATTGGCCCTCTTCCTCACAGCCTCTGGCACGAGCCCTGCAGCGCCGCCAGTGGCGGCGCAAGCCCAACGGCGGCGGCTCCACAAGCCCAGCGGTGGAGGCGGCAGCACGAGCCCATAATCGGCCCTCTCTTGCCTCTTCCGCGCGGGCATCGTTTTCCCTGTTTGTCCCCGCTGCCCCCCGGTCGGCCTGGCTCGCTCCAGTTATCCGGGTTAGGACCGGGAAACCCCGGGCGATCTGGTCACCTTACTTTAGTGGGTGATTTATAGCACAGCTTCCCCTATAAATGGTAGGAAATCTTGAGATATTTCAGCAGAATCGGAATATCACAGGTCATTTTCCCATCATGTTTAAAAGAAGCGGTGGTACAGCCGCTTCTAAAGAAGCCCTCCCTGGATCCCCTGGACTTTAATAACTATAGACCGGTATCAAACCTTCCATTCTTGGGCAAGGTGATCGAGAGGGCGGTTGCCTTTCAACTCCAAGTAGTCTTGGATGACACTGATTTTCTAGACCCATTTCAAACTGGCTTCAGGGTGGGATACGGAGTTGAGACTGCTATGGTCGCCTTAGTGGATGATCTACGCCTTAGTATTGACAGCGGGAGTGTGTCCCTGTTGGTACTTCTGGACCTCTCAGCGGCTTTCGATACCATCGACCATGGTATCCTTCTGGAACGCCTGAGGCGATTGGGAATCGGGGGCACTGTGCTTCAGTGGTTCCGGTCCTACCTGTCGGGCAGGTTCCAGATGGTGATGCTTGGGGATAGCTGCTCTGCAAAGAAGGAGCTGCTGTGTGGCGTACCGCAAGGTGCCATCCTTTCCCCAATGCTGTTTAACATTTATATGAAACCGTTGGGAGAGATCATCCGGAGGCATGGGGCGGGGTGCTATCAGTATGCTGATGACACCCAAATATATTTCTCTATGCCTTCGATAACAGCGCCAGCTAAGGATAGTGTGTCTCCTCTGAATGAATGCTTGGAGGCGGTAATGGGCTGGATGAGGAAAAACAAACTGAAGCTGAATCCAGACAAGACGGAGGTGCTTGCTGTCAAAGGCCGCAACCTGGGTTTGGAGGTGTGTCAACCGGTTCTGGATGGGGTTACACTCCCCCTGAAAGACTGTGTTCGCAGCTTGGGGGTGCTCCTGGATCCGTCGCTCCAAATGACAGCCCAGATAGATGCGACGGCCAGGAGTGCCTACTATCAGCTTCGGCTGATACGCCAGCTGCGCCCCTTCCTAGAGTTGGAAGACCTAAAGATGGTGGTGCACGCGCTGGTAACTTCGAAGCTCGACTTCTGCAATGCGCTGTACATAGGGCTACCTCTGTGCCTAGTCCGGAAACTTCAACTAGTTCAAAATATGGCAGCCAGGTTGGTCACCGGTACATCTAGGGGGGACCATATTATGCCAGCTTTAAAATTGCTCCACTGGCTGCCAATTAGTTTCCGGGCGAAGTATAAAGTATTGGTTATTACCTTTAAAGCCCTACATGGTTTGGGTCCAGGTTACCTGTGGGATCGCCTTCTCCCATACAATCCGCCCCGCATGCTCAGGTCCTCTGGGAAGAACTTACTGCAGTCAGCCAAGACTAGGCTGACAACCGTTACCCAGAGGACCTTCTCTTCTGCTGCTCCCAGACTGTGGAATGACCTGCCGGAGGAGACTCGTCAACTTAACAGTCTTTTAGAATTTAAGAAAGCCATAAAGACTGTTCTCTTCCGGCAGGCATATCCAGTGGAATTTTAGAATGTTTTAAGGATGTTTTTAGGATGTTTTAGGATTTTTATGCAGTTTTAATAATATGTGTTATGTTTTAATCAGTTTTATGTATTTTATCATGTTGTTGTTCCCCGCCTCGATCCAGACGGAGAGGCGGGTAAGAAATATTATTATTATTATTATTATTATTATTATTATTATTATTATTGTTTTTTTAAAAAAAAACAATGACCAGAGGAAGGCGCAGGAGACGTGCAGGAGGTTGCTAATCTCGCCAAAAGGACCCTCAAACTTCCACGAATGGCCAGCCATGAGCATGCCTTGTTTTACTCATGTGAAGAAGCCCTCACTCTTTAGTCATGTGACCAAAAATGTACCCCTGGGGCTGAGAATGAGATTAATTCTCAGGGGACTTTCCATTTTCAGTTCTATGGGACAAAATGAAGGGGCTGCAACTGGCAATATAGTTCAGATAGAGGCAAAACCTGCCTCCCTCAGGAAACTGAAGGCGCTAGTAGAGGCTGGTCAACAGTTTTACCTTCACCTCAGTATTGCCCTTTTTACTTTCTTCCACACACTCTTACGGGCCAAAGTGAACCACTGTGCTTATGGATGTCATTGTGGGGCAGGGGGTGGGATATGCCCCTAGTCCTTGACACTGAGAGCTTTTCCACACTGTACAACATTTGCTGTATAATAGACATGAAGAAAAAGGAAAAAAGAATGGGGAGTGAAGAGAAAACAAGCACACTCAGTTATTAAACTTGTGCAATTATCCTTTTAGTGATCAACTGGAATGGTGTCAGTTCAGGGAAGGGGAAAGCCAAATGGCTAAGTGGAATGGCTGCTAATGGATGGCAATTCCAGAAGAGAAGAGGAGCCAAATAGCATGTCTTCTCTCTATTGTGACAGAAATTGTGATAGGAAATTTCGATGCCAGCATATTCTCATTCTCTCTCTCTCTCTCTCACACCCCTAGTTTTGTTGAAGATAGTCTACCTTAATTTCATTTATTGCATTTCTGTACCTCCCCATAGCTGAAGCTCTCTGGGCAGTTCACAAAAATTAATGAAGCATTTTAGAGAACATGGAAATTTTGGTTAGTCCTACTGAAAGTATTGCCCTACTGCGGATTATGGATTGTTAATTTTTGATCAATTGTTATTTATTCTGTTAGTTGTTTTCGTTGTGTTGTAAGAGGTTGTTAAACAACCCTGTGACATCTGGCAAAGGGTGAGATGTAAAGATTTTACAAACCATAAATAAAGACACAAATAATGGACTGAAAAGAAAGGAAGGTGGCAGGATAAAAACTAATTTCTGGATTTTGTGGAATAAAATGCATTCATACACACACACACACACACACACACACGAAAGCATATATGTAGAACTGTAGCTCTTTTGGACTACAACTGCCGTCATCCCTGGGATGCTTGCTGGGAATGATGGAAGTTATAAAACACTACATCTGGAGAGTCCCAGATTAGGGAAGGGTGGGCAACTGGCAGTCCTAGAGCTCAGTCTGGCCTCTAAGGAGTTCCCACCTGTCCCTCCCATATAATCACCAGTCCCTAGAACCTGTTTCCTGTATGCCTCAGCTGCTGCCTTCTAAAATACCAAAATACAAGCAACGAGCTTTTCAGTCCTCTTGTTGCTTTATTCATAGCTTATTCCTATATTTCTTTTAAAATAGATGATGCCATGTATGCTCCAAAATTAGTTTATTTAGTTATGTTCTCTCATGAACACCAGGGTTTTTTTGGGGGGGGGGGGGACTGAAACATATTCAAAAAGCCAGCAGAGGCATCATAGAGTCAGCTTTCTAGGACGTTTCCGTTTAATAGCCACAAATAGCCCTGAAAGCACTTCCTTTTCAAAGCAGAGTGGGGCCATTCCACCTCAAGTAGTGATTCAATCATTAGTCACACTCTATACCCGTCCACTTAAAAGATGTACTTTGAAATAAATTTGTTCTCTAGGACACTGTGGGAATTTTATGGTTGTTTAGTACATTTTTTTCATATCACTCACTTAACTGAACCTTTAAAACACACACTGTTTAAATCCTCATCCATGAGTAATTTCTTTCCTGTGCGTGTGATGTGTTTTGTTTTATTTTTTAAGAAATGGTTTTGCTCTCAGGAAATGCATGTAGTAAAAAACATACGAAGTAATCAAGCAGCACTGATAGAAAAACAAATACGGCACTTTTCTCTGAGTGAAATGTCAGCTGTAAGGAAGTGCAGAGCATCCTATAGAAGAACTCCTCCTTCCACTGAAGCTGCTTCCAAAATGCAATCATCAAACTGGGAAAAAAGATGTGTGATAGGAGAAAGAGGGACAAGTACTCAATTGTACATGGGTTAGAGACATCTACCAGGTGTGAACTTCAGCTCACAAGACAACACATGTAATATCAGTTTTTTTCCAACCGTGATTCAGTGCCTGATTTTAAAAAGTTAAAATATTAGCAGCAGTTCTTTTATAGCATAGTGTTCCTATCAAAGTGAAATGACTCATAAGAATGCTAAATGCAAACCAGATGAGCATAAACATTAACTGTGAAGAGAGGAAGAAAAAGATATTTAGAGTTCAGTGTACTTTCATAAAAATGAAGATCTTGACGGAGCAACAAAAACAATTAATTTGCATCAATTAAAAAAAAGGAAATTAGAGAAAATATAAGTGATTTTAATAGTCCAGAACTGTTAATTAGAATTGGCTTTTCCAAACATTTTCATTCCCATTTTAATTTGAAAGGTGAGTGGGGAGAATATCGTATGAATAAGTATCTCTTTAATATTTCCTACACTGCAAGAAATCAGCCCTATGCCATATGCTGGTAATAATTTGGAAGAATCTCTGGTGTATACTTTTGACAAAATAATAATTCAGACTATAGATTTGTAGGGTACAGGAATCTTTGTCACAATTCAAAGGCATGATGCCAAACTTAGTTTCTCTTTGAACAAGACTACGGAAAAGGAAATGGTCCTAAAGCCTATTTTTACATCAAATAATACACCCAATTCAAATGTTGGGATTATGGCCGATACACATAATCACTGGATGGTGTTGGAGAATATGAATTATTCTACTTTGTATGTTGCTACTTTGTATGTTGGGTTGCGTAATATGAGCCCATAGAAAACTTCCCATAGTTTAAGATCTGCTTTGGAGGCCCTTCTGTATGTCTCACCACCTCCAGAAGGTGGGCTGGTGGGGACATGGAACAAGGCGTCTTTGTGGTGGCACTCTGGATCTCTCTTCTTAACATTGTTAAACTGGCCCCTTCTTTGTTTAATACTAGGCAGGCTGTTAAAACATTTATTTCCACTTAGCTTTATCGTGATTTTAAATGTCTTAGCTCCACTCTCTTAATTTTTCTGTTTTAAAGTTTGTAAATTGTTAGGGAGGGAGTTCTGTAATTGGAGTACTGCCACAGAAAAGGCCTTGCCTTCACATATGTGAATTTCTATCATGGTGCTTTTAATGTCATTAAGGTATTGCATTCCATGTGAGGCAAGGAGGCTAGGCCCATCCTACAATTTAGGTACATTGCAATCCTAACCACACAGCAGCTATTTATGTTTGCCTGATGTGTAGATGCCTCCACAGTAGCTCTTCCTTACCCATTGGACATTATTATCACACATTTGCTCAGCAGAATGGAATGTGTACTACACATTGGTCAGTGGTGATTAGTGGAAGTATAGTAATGCCGAATCATCCTCTCGTGCTGTTATCACACCCCAAGTTACATTATAATGCTACAGCAATAGAATGAGTAATGGTGTACTTGCCTTGTTCAATAGGTAATGGTTGCACAGTTAGTTTTGGTTTTTATGATTAGGCTATTTATACATTGAACAACTACAACTCAATCTCCTTTTTAAGGAATGAAGTGTATGTTGTCATTCACAATAATATTCCAATCCATATTTCATAATCATGCTGCACACAAAAGAGCAGGCTGAACAATGGTCTGTCAAAGTAAAAGCTAAGCTTAAACACACTTCCTTCCTTCCTGAGATTATGGCTGAACTGTAAAGGGGAACTAGTTGATTGTATAAATTAAAATTTCAAGGGTAAATTCATTTTAACTGAAATGGTTCTCCCATTTGTATGAGATTGTTAAGGTTGCGGGCACCTTTACTGTCTTTTACTTGGTAAAAATATGCTCCAGACTCCCTTGACAAAAGAATAGCATAGGATGAGATCATTGCTAAAATAGAATTATGCACTCGCTCCAAACTGTATCACTTTTGGTCATTTGGCAGTACTGTGGATAAGAATCATTTTCAAGAACAAAAATTTAATATGGGATGTTTTTATTTTATTTTTTAAAAAGCTGTCGATAGTGTCTTTTTAAAAACAACCTGGCTTAGTGTGAAATATGTATTTAATACAAATATGTCAAAGCATGCACTTAGGGTGCAATGTTATCCTCACTGACCTGGGAGTAAATCCCATTGAATTCAATGGAGCTTGCTACCTCTGAATAGACATGAACAGGATTGCACTGGTAGAATTAACCAATTGGACTGTGTAATAAAGAATTGATTTAGACTGCATTTTATGGAAAAGAGAAGGCGAGACAGAGAGAAAGAGAATATCTGAGATCTGTGGCTAAGAATGATAAAAGACACACTGAGTCATGCACTAATATTAATATGATGGGCTTCCTGCTGGACCCAGGAACTAGCATATCCTTGCACATAGTAGAATCCTGGAAATGCTTTTCTGTATCTTCCCTGGATCATCCTCTTGCCAAATTAACAAGATTCTGCTGAATTAATAACTTTGAGCCAAAGTACACATTATACTAATCATGTAGCATTTAGGTGAGGTTTGTCTATTTTTTCTTTTTACTCTAGTGTAAGTGTATGACACCAGTTTGGATTGGGACCACTGTGCTCTAGGAGGGGATGGGTAAGCCTTCCCCTTCACTGCATTTCCCCCCAAAAATCCCCCCTACAATGGAGGGTGGTAAAAAAAAGCAAAGAAGCCTCCATTGAAATCAATGGAGACATCTCTCTCTTTTTTTCCACCAGGGGAGGGGGAGGGAATATTCCCCGACTGTTTTTTTCCTGAAATCCTCGCTCCCCTGCAAATGTAGATTCAAAAAAGAAAAGAAAGACTCCATTGGAATTAACTTTTTTCATTAGGTCCTCAGGGGTGGGGGGAGGTGAATTTAGAGGAAAATGGGGGAAGTTTAATCCGTCTCTCCCAGAGCACACTGGTCCCAATCTCATGCTTACACTAGAATAAAAAATAAGACAAGACTTAGCTATGTGTTACGCAATTAGTATAACATGTAATTTGGCCATTTGTCCTTGCAGAATTGGCCTCATTTTTTACTCTGCAATTTGTATAGGGGACCCAGAGAGAGGTTGATTTGCCCTTTACTAAGAGCTGTGCCCAGAAGACCATATTACTGAAGGGTAGCTAAATTCATTTGTCCTCAATAGAAACTAGGAATAACTTTGGCTCCTCTGTGGTTTTGTTTGTGTTCTTATTATGGATTAATGTCATGTATTAGCTTTTATTGGTTTTGTTGTATTATTTTCCATTGGTCTGTGACCACAATAAATTACTCATTCATTCACTGACCAGGATCTTCCACTGAGACAGAACTTAGATTTTTAATTACTTGAGCTCTGCAACATATTCAATCCTCAAATTATGAATATCAGTTATTCCACCAAACAAGCATCATGAATTCTGACTGTCCATCTCATAGAGAAAACACCATTTTGCCTAGTAAACACTGTTCTTTGCTTCTGGGAAGTTCTGTACACTTAGAGCCTGATTCTAGGAGCTCCATCAGACCTACTTTTTCCCCCTGGTATGCACCTGCGATTTCCACCTGTTTCATTAGTGCATCAAGCGCTGGTCACTTTCACGTGCGTGCGCTGTTGCGCTATTTCGCCTTGTTTACCTTTTCACCTGCGCCAGCTCGTGCTTCCTGGTATCACCACTGTACTGGCAAAATCTCTTTTCACTTGTTTGCTCTCCCGCTATTGCTCTCACCCCACTCTGCCCCTTCTCCTTTCCCTTCCAGTTCATTGGTTCTTGTGGTTGATGGGCATTGTGATGGACATGGACGCCTTCTCCCCTTGCTCTGGTTTTGCTGTCTACTATTTTAGTGATTTAGTGTTTGTTCGATTACGCACTGTTTCTGCCATTCGAGGTGTGATAATGCTCCCTTATGCACGGGGTGTAAATGAATGTGAGGGTGGATAGGAGTGAGAGTGTAGTAGCGCAAGTTTGCTGGAACACCTCCTATGGGGGGGGAGAGGGAATTTGAAATGGGTGGATGAGAGAGCAATGAGAGTGGGGTTCGAGTAGCAAAAGCCCATTTGACCGACTCAGCACAAGTCCGTTTGTTCGACCAGCACATGTCCCCAAGCAGAATGAGAGAAGGAATTCAGAGGGCGCACTGGAGGAGAACCGCCCCAACCCTCCTCTTTCATCAGCCAGACCGCCCTTCAATGAACACGCCCCAACAAAAGTGGGCCATTCCAACATAGCACGAGGATGGCAATACATGGGGACAGAAGAGTGGTTTTATCCCGCGTGGAGAAAAAAATACCCCACTTTCCTTGCCCTAGAAAAACACGGAAAATGGAGGCAAAGAGGCGAGATGACTGCAGACAGGGATGATGTCATGTGAGGGTTGCAAGGCAGGATAAAAGTTCAATAACGCTGATGTGATGGAGCTCTATGTGCTTTTACTTAAAAGTGAGCCTCACTTTATTCAATCTGTCTTCTAAATAAGCTTGCATAGGATTGTAGCTTTAAGTCTTGCTAAGTATCCTTATATGTGAACACAGAAAACCAAACTAAAATCTCATTTCTAAGATGCTAGCTAAGGCTGATGGCAGCTGTTGGTGAAAACATCTGGAGGGCTACAAATTGGTTATCCCTGCCTTAGGGCCAAAGTAAATGTTCTGCTAATCATGCATAGTGAAACTATGCTTATTAATGTTATTTATCTGCAGTGCAAAGGGCATGTAGAGTATATGGTCAACGTTTTTTGGATTATGCTCTCAAGTTGTATAAATAATAATAATAATAATAATAATAATAATAATTTTATTTCTTACCCACCTCTCCCTTTGGATCGAGGTGGGAAACAACATTTGTACAATAACAAATAAAGGCTCAATTTAGCTGCAAACCAATGTGTTTTCATTCAGTTAGGATGTATGCTTGTTAGGGAAATATATCATCTCAAAATCGAGAACTTGACTTCAATGAATTAATTTACATTATTTAAATCCATGCTGCCTGTCAGCATAGGAGGAATTATCTCTTACCTTTAATATAGCTTTCAATGGGCTAGTGACTAATCTGGATGTTGCTCACACAAGCCTGATTATTTGGTTTCATTTACTTCATATGCCTTTTGATCAAGCCCTTTTAAAAATGTCAGATAACAGTGATGGAATAAACGGCTGGATGTAGTTTGGTGATACAGCCCGTCTTTGTAGACAGGAAGACTGGGTTTTAGACACCTCAATTAAAAGATCGGGTAGTGGGTGATGTGAAATACCTCTATTTGAAACCCTGGAACTGCTAGAAGTCACAATAGAAAATAGGTCTGACTAGGTATAAGACACTGTTCTACATCCCTCATAGAAACAATGGCTGAATTCGGACAACACAATAAGCAACTGGGGGGGGGGAACAATCGTCAGTTGTATTGACTATCGTGTCATCCGAATGCTGCCATAGTCAACTCAGCGCTGATCCTAATCCACACCACAGTTGATTATTTATTACCATGTTGTGTGGGGAGTACCCCCTAGATGAACAACTGTAAAGTTGATTATTAGGGATGTGCACTGGATCGGATCCGATCCATGATCCGAATCCGGTCCAGGGGGAAATCGGATAAATTATCCGATTTCTGATCTCACCACTGGATCAGCCGATCCAATCCGATCCGGAAAGGTTCTGAACCGTTTCGGATGGATCGGTGGGCGCCCGCTGGTGCCTACCGCTGCTTCCATTGGCGGACACCAGCGGGAGCCCGCTGATGGAAGCGGACAGTGGGGGCAGGGGGCGGCGGACGGAGCAGACGGCCAGGAAAGGTAAGCAGGGAGGGCGTGTGGCGTGCGGCGTACTTACCTTTCCTGGCTGTCCGTTCCCGCCCGGCGCTGGCTACTACTGTGAGTGGGCTTCGCAGCCTGCTCCTGGGCAGCGCGCCAGGTGATGACATCACCTGGCGTGCTACTCAGGAGTAGGCCGCGAAGCCTGCTCGCAGTAGCTGCCAGCGCCGGGCGGGAGCGGACGGCCAGGAAAGGTAAGCAGGGAGCAGGGGGGGCGCATGGCGTGCGGCACGCTTACCTTTCCTGGCCATCCGTTCCCGCCTACTGCTGGCTGCTACTGTGAGCGGGCTTCACGGCCTACTCCTAGGTAGCGCGCCAGATGATGACATCACCTGGTGCGCTACTCAGGAATAGGCCGTGAAGTAGCAGTGGCAGCTAGCGCCGGGCGGGAGCGGATGGCCAGGAAAGGTAAGCAGGGAGCAGGGGGGAGGAGGGGAGGGGGGCACGCGGTGCGCTTACCTTTCCTGGCCGTCCGTTCCCGTCTGGCGCTGGCTGCTACTGCGAGCGGGCTTCACGGCCTGCCCATAGGTAGCGCGCCAGGTGATGATCACCAGGTGATGATCAGGTGATGATGATTAGGTGATGATCACCTGGCACGCTACCTAGGGGCAGGCCGCGAAACCTGCTCGCAGTAGCGGCCAGCGCCGGGTGGAACGGATGGCTAGGAGAGGTAAGCAGGGGGCAGGGGGCAGGGGGGAGGGGGTTTACCCTCCCGGGGCCGTCCGCTTCCATCCGCTGGCGCCTGCAGGCGCCAGCGGATGGAAACGGACGGGCCCGGGGGGGGTAAGGAGCACGGGAGGGGGCTTACCTGCCGGGGCCGTCCACACTGACCCGCCACCATTTTTTTTCCTCATATGCATATGCAGTGCAAGTCTATGGGGAAGAAAAATGGCGGCCAATCCAAAAAGTTCCAATTTTTGGATCGGGATCGGACTCGATCCGGTCCGGGGGGCCTCCGGTTTTGTCTGATCCGATCTGTGACAAAATTGGAGGTCCTGATCCGAGTCCCGATCCGATCCGGGGGGTCCGTGCACACCCCAATTGATTATTACCCCACCATTGACTATCGTGTTGTCCGAATTCAGCCAATGTGTTTTTCTACATGAGGCATTTATTGTGTGCTCATTATTCCCTACTTATAGTTGTTTACAGGTTCTTTAGATGGTGCTGTTGTCCTCTAGTTTTGCTTCTGTTTTTAAACAGCACTTTTTGTGAGTTTTTTTAGGGCATGGAAAATGTGGTATTATTTGTGTAAGTGAAAGAAAATGCTTTTTCCATTTGGTAATCTTGCTCTTCCACTAAACTGCAGTCCCACCTAGATGTTATGAAAAGCAGGAAAGGAAACACTTCATGTAGTACTTTGATCTCAATTCTATGAAGAAAACAAAAGTATGCTTTTTCCCATACAAGTCTGCCTGGGTTTTAAAATCTTTGGGAAACACCCTTTTACAGTACCGTGTTTGGTGGCAAAGGAAGAGAGGGCCTTCTCAGTCACTGATTCCAGGCTGTAGAATTCCCTGCCAAGAGATGCTAGGTTTGCTCCCTCTCTGCTGTTCTTCCACCAGCAGGTAAATGCATTCTTATCCAACTAGGCCTTTGGTGTGTAAATAGGTTTGTTGCTTGTATTTTTAATAGGGGTGTGCACGGACCCCCCGGATCGGATCGGGACCCGGATCGGGACCTCCAATTTTGTCCCGGACCGGTTCGGACAAAATCGGAGGCCCCCCGGACCGGATCAAGTCCGATCCCGACCCAAAAATCGTACATTTTTGGATCGGCCGCCATTTTTTTCCCCATAGACTTGCATTGCAATGCAAGTCTATGAGGAAAAAATGGCGGCAGGTGGGTAAGGGGGGGCCTAACTCCCTCCCCCCCGGGGCCGTCCGCTGTGGACGGCCCCGGCAGGTAAACCCCCTCCCCCGCGCTCCCTACCCCCCCTGGGGCCGCCCGCTTCCATCCGCTGGCGCCCGCGGGCGCCAGCGGATAGAAGCGGACGGCTCCGGGGGGGGGTAAGCCCCCTTCCCCGCCACTGCTTACCTTCTCGGCCCGTCCGGCGCCGGCGGCTACTACCAGCGGGCTCCGCGGCCTACTCTCGAGTAGCGCGCCGGGTGATGACATCACCCGGCGCGCCACCCTGGAGCAGGCCGCGGAGCCTGCTGGTAGTAGTAGGCGCCGGCGCCGGACGGGAGCCGCCGGGCCGGGCAGGTAAGGGCCCCCCTCCCCCCTCCGCGCGCCCCCTCCTCCCCTCCACGCACCCCCTCCTTACCTACCCGGCCCGGCGGCTCCCGTCCGGCGCCGGCGCCTACTACTTCCAGCAGGCTCCGCGGCCTGCTCTAGAGTAGCGCGCCGGGTGATGACATCACCCGGCGCGCCACCCTAGAGCAGGCCGCGGAGCCTGCTGGGAGTAGTAGGCGCCAGCGCCGGACGGGAGCTGCCGGGCCGGGCAGGTAAGGGCCCCCCTCCCCCCTCCCCCCTCCGCGCGCCCCCTCCTCCCCTCCACGCACCCCCTCCTTACCTTCCCGGCCCGGCGGCTCCCGTCCGGCGCCGGCGCCTACTACTTCCAGCGGGCTCCGCGGCCTGCTCTAGAGTAGCGCGCCGGGTGATGACATCACCCGGCGCGCCACCCTAGAGCAGGCCGCGGAGCCTGCTGGGAGTAGTAGGCGCCGGCGCCGGACGGGAGCCGCCGGGCCGGGCAGGTAAGGGCCCCCCTCCCCCCTCCCCCCTCCGCGCGCCCCCTCCTCCCCTCCACGCACCCCCTCCTTACCTTCCCGGCCCGGCGGCTCCCGTCCGGCGCCGGCGCCTACTACTTCCAGCAGGCTCCGCGGCCTGCTCTAGAGTAGCGCGCCGGGTGATGACATCACCCGGCGCGCCACCCTAGAGCAGGCCGCGGAGCCTGCTGGGAGTAGTAGGCGCCGGCGCCGGACGGGAGCCGCCGGGCCGGGCAGGTAAGGGCCCCCCTCCCCCCTCCGCGCGCCCCCTCCTCCCCTCCACGCACCCCCTCCTTACCTACCCGGCCCGGCGGCTCCCGTCCGGCGCCGGCGCCTACTACTTCCAGCAGGCTCCGCGGCCTGCTCTAGAGTAGCGCGCCGGGTGATGACATCACCCGGCGCGCCACCCTAGAGCAGGCCGCGGAGCCTGCTGGGAGTAGTAGGCGCCAGCGCCGGACGGGAGCTGCCGGGCCGGGCAGGTAAGGGCCCCCCTCCCCCCTCCCCCCTCCGCGCGCCCCCTCCTCCCCTCCACGCACCCCCTCCTTACCTTCCCGGCCCGGCGGCTCCCGTCCGGCGCCGGCGCCTACTACTTCCAGCGGGCTCCGCGGCCTGCTCTAGAGTAGCGCGCCGGGTGATGACATCACCCGGCGCGCCACCCTAGAGCAGGCCGCGGAGCCTGCTGGGAGTAGTAGGCGCCGGCGCCGGACGGGAGCCGCCGGGCCGGGCAGGTAAGGGCCCCCCTCCCCCCTCCCCCCTCCGCGCGCCCCCTCCTCCCCTCCACGCACCCCCTCCTTACCTTCCCGGCCCGGCGGCTCCCGTCCGGCGCCGGCGCCTACTACTTCCAGCAGGCTCCGCGGCCTGCTCTAGAGTAGCGCGCCGGGTGATGACATCACCCGGCGCGCCACCCTAGAGCAGGCCGCGGAGCCTGCTGGGAGTAGTAGGCGCCGGCGCCGGACGGGAGCCGCCGGGCCGGGCAGGTAAGGGCCCCCCTCCCCCCTCCGCGCGCCCCCTCCTCCCCTCCATGTACCCCCTCCTTACCTTCCCGGCCCGGTGGCTCCCGTCCGGCGCCGGCGCCTACTACTACCAGCAGGCTCCGCGGCCTGCTCTAGAGTAGCGCGCCGGGTGATAACATCACCCGGCGCGCCACCCTACAGCAGGCCGCGGAGCCTGCTAGTAGTAGTAGGCGCCGGCGCCGGACGGGAGCCACCGGGCCGAGAAGGTAAGTGCCCCCCTCCTCCCCCCCCCGCTGTCCACTTTCATCGGCGGGCGCCCGCTGGCGCCCGCCAATGGAAGCGGCGGTGGGCGCCAGTGGGCGCCCGCCGATCCGCCGATCCGCCGAACCGGTTCGGAGCTTTTTCGGACCAGTTCGGATTGGATCGGCCGATCCAGCTGCGGGATCGGAAATCGGATAATTTATCCGATTTCCCACTGGACCGGACTCGGATCGTGGATCGGGTCCGATCCAGTGCACATCCCTAATTTTTAATGTATTTGTGTTTTTTTGCTGTTTTAATCAAGTTTTATTTTTTAAAAAGTTTTAGTTCCTATGATTGTAAGACACATTGAGGTCCATTTTCAACGTGGCTTACAATCATAGGAACAAGGGTACAAATCAAATCAATCAATCAATAAAATATACAATTTGACAAATATTCCAATATTATTGATTGAATGTTTGGCTCTCTCAGGCTAGCAAGTTACTTTAGAAATGGATACGTAATTTATTTCCCTAGATATTTGATGTTAAGATTTTATTTGGTTTAATGGAAAAGCAAATGTATTTTTTCTGCAACTAAGTAAAAAAGTAAGAGAGACATGAGATGATTTGATATCTCAAGTACTCTGTACAGTTGCCAAATCAAGTGCAGCTGGTAAGCACTTAAAGACCTAGGTCATTTGGTTTCTTCCCTGTGTGCTGGAAAGCATAGCAACATATGGGGAGATGTGCAGCCGACGCTGTGATAGGCCCACAGTGCTATAAAGGGACAGCATGTGGTAAAAACAGTGTGGGACGTTGTAGAAGTTGTGGTTGGTGCTGGTTAATGCTGTATGAAGATATTAGATGAATGTTTTTCTTTTGTGTAAATACTTGCAAAGTAAAACTTAGTATAGTAGTTTAAAACACTGCTGTGTCTGAGTGTTTTCTGACTACCAGGACATCTGTCTGCTACCAGTGAGCTCTGCTGTCATTCCGCTGCTGTGTGCTTGCACTCTGTACATGCTCAGAGAGTGCAGTGCATCACAAACTCTGACATTTGAAGACCCTCAGGAAAATGTTGTTAAGTCTTTGAAGCTAAGGACTGTTTCACATATGACATTTTACTTAAATAGTGATTGTTTCAGCATAGGGAAAAACTATACAGCCATGAACATCATCTTTGGGTAATAATGCATATTTTACATTAATTATACATCCATAGAACAACTATTTCTGGAAAACATTCACCCTGGTTATTTCAAATATAATGGTGGACACAGGTATACACATTTTTCCCCTACACTGAAGTATCTTTACATAAGAAATACTTGCAAAAAGAAGTGGTCCATCAAGCACTTTTGCATAGGTTTTATTTAGAGGATTAGAGGTAATTCATGATCTCCATAACTTTTGTCAACTTATATTTATATGTTTTAATTGTACATGTTTTAATCTTGGAAACCGACTTGAGTCCCAGCCCTGGGAAAAAGGCAGGATATAATAATAATAATAATATTAATAATAATAATAATAATAATAATAATAATAATAATATGCTTTTACTCTGGTCAGTTTGATTTAGGCTGCAATCTTATACTCACTTTCTTGGGAGTAGCCCCATTGAACTTGATGAGACTTACTTCTGAGGAGACATGTATAGGATCACACTGTTAAAGTACTACAAAGAGTTTCTTCACTGAGGTTTTCTAATTTATATAGGCTGACCATATGAAAAGGAAGACAGGGCTAATGTAACTTTAACAATTGTAGAGAAAAGGGAATTTCAGCCACTGTCATTTGTATGCAATTAGTTCCTGGTGAAATTCCTTCTTCATCACAACAGTTAAAGGTGCATGCACTATACTAGAGTGACCATATACAAAAGAAGACAGGGCCCCTGCAACTTTAACTGTTGTGATGAAAAGGGAATTTCACCAGGAACAAATTGCATACAAATGACACGGGCTGAAATTCCTTTTTCTGTACAACTGTTAAAGTTACATGAGCCCTGTCCTCCTTTTCATATGGTCAGCCTAAATTTATAGTAACTTTAGGGTGACCATATTTTGGAAACCAAAAAGGAGGACAATATGGCCGCCCCAAGGGGGCGTGCCCACCAACATGTCCATCCCCAAGGGGGCGTGCCCACCCAAACATGGCCTTGGTCACATGTCTGATTTCACAGCATACAATTAAGACAAACTTGTTCTACACAACATCTTAATGTTAAAATCACTGAAATAAAGAACAAGTGAGACATTGAATTTATCTGAAATTAATTTCACTCACTTCTACTTTTGTAGCTTTTGCTGTTCTTTGAAGCTTTTACTATACTCTGTGTGACAGAGTCTCCCCTTCCCTCAAATATCTTTTCTGACTGCAAATCTTTCACTGGATTACAATAGTCTAAACTTTCCTAACGTTTAACACTCTTTCCCCATCATTTTTCTCATATCCATACTCACAGATTCAGCATACTGTTACCATTGAACAAATGAAGCAGTGGACAAGTGCAGAGAAATCTAGTACAACAAACTAGCAACCTAGCATGCAGGAAGAGTATAAAATATGATTACCCTGCAAACATTAGCCATGGAACAAAATGGACTAAAGGCTTGTTGTAGTCACTTCTCGCCTCTTAGCTTGTTTCAACTTCTGGTTGATCAGTGAGAAACTAATCTAACAATGTGTGATTATATCTCTGATTCATTAGCCATGTGAACAAGACCATGGTCAGTACAATTCAAAGATAGGCCAGAACAGATGCCCATTATTACAATGCTAGATAAGGATCTTTCCTTCCTTTTATCCAAGTATATACTGAATTTACATTGCCTCAGTGTGCAGGGAACATGCAACCAGCAGGTGCTCTCCAAAAAGATGCTTTCAGAGCCTAGGAGATCCAGACACACTCAAACTCAAGCTAAGCCATGCTATGCTGGGACAGAACAATTCTGGGACAAGAACAGTCATAAATATAAAAGGAAAACACAACTACCTCATTGACATAGCAATACCTAACAACAAAAATGTTGCAGAAAAGGAAGAGGAAAAGAGAGACCCAGCAAAAGTTTTAGGAAATCTCGCTCATATTGGCATAGATTGAGATATTTTGCTGGTCAGAATTTTCAACAGTAGAACTCCAATGAAAATACAACTCTAACCACAGCTTCTGAGGTAATTAGCTGCTGGTCCATGAGCTGGCCTCTGTCTCCAGGAAGGAGCTGAGGACGTTGATATGTCATTGTCATTGTCAATACATGAAATTAAAGCAGTCTGTGCATGCTTTCTCTCTCTCTCCAAGCATACGACAATAAAAGAAAACCTTAAAATGATATCACAAGCTGGACACAGGATAGGGCATTTCTCATTGTAATCAATAGGACTTTAATTGTGTTCCTTGTTTAAGTATTCATTATGCTTTCTATTTATTACACCCAATAACCCAACTTCTCTGTGTGGTGTACAATAATTAAAAAATAACATACAAACAATAAAACAATAATTAAAAACAGCACATAATAAAACCAAAATGAAGTCAGCCATAAACAGTAAAAACACAACAGCACAGTAAAACCAGCAGAAAATAAAGGTGCATAGGGCGAAGAGCACTAAAATACTTATTAAAATAATCGGGTGATGAAAACACCACAACATAGGTACCAAGCAAGCTTCTCTGGGGAGGGCATTCCACAGACGGGGTGTCACCATTGAAAAGCCCACTGATCTTAGGGTGTTGTTTTCTTAGGGTGTGAGCAGCTTGGTGTTGTTTTCACCCTCTATTTGATTTTGATCTTTTCATTTTTAAATATTTTCTACACTCTCTACGTGGCTTAATTTTCCCTACCTGGACTTTGCTGAGTTCTATACCCTGGATTCTAGGAGAGATCTCTTTCAACCTTCATCTGGATCCATCATAACCTGGTCTTCAGATCTCTCCTTGTGATCTCTCCTTGGGATAGGTAGCTATACATTCCTTTTAATCTTTCCCCCTCCCCACCTACACACATACACTGTTCCCTTCCTTTTTCTAAAAGTTTGGACCATATGGTTATAATGTTGAAAGCTTCAAACACTAGGGTGACCATATGAAAAGGAGGACAGGGCTCCTGTATCTTTAACAGTTGTGTAGAGAAGGGAATTTCAGCTGGTATCATTTGTATGCATGCAGCACCTGGTGAAATTCCCTCTTCATCACTGTAGTTAAAGCTGCAGGAGCTATACTAGAGTGACCAGGTACAAAAGCGGGCAGGGCTCCTGCAGCTTTAACTACAGTGATGAAGAGGGAATTTCACCAGGTGCTGCATGCATACAAATGACACCAGCTGAAATTCCCTTCTCTACACAACTGTTAAAAGTTACAGGAGCCCTGTCCTCCTTTTCATATGGTCACCCTAAGCAAATGCCAAAGGGGAAGAATAACCAGTGGGGCTCCCCAGAGCAGTCACCCGCCCTATGGCTTTCCTCAAAGATCCTCAGAAGGTGAGCGAGGGGGGCAGTCTCTATGAAAAAACTCCACTGGCTGTAAAAAGCAGCCTGTGTGCCTCAGACAGGCCAAAATGCCTGACTCTTGGAAGTCCTTCCTTAGAGCATTGTGGGAGGGGGCAGCAGCAGCAGCAACAGTGCAATCTCAATGGGGAGGTAGGTGAGAGATGGGAGAGGCGGTCAGGGCAGGCACGGTAGGGGAAATGCAGCACCTGGGAGGTAGAGGGAGACGTGGCACATGAAGCCCCAGCAGGTAAGTGTCTCGCGCCCGCCCCGCCCCACCCCACCCCGCCCCCCCTGCACATCCGTGCCGACCCCCCCACCCCCCACCCGCCCCGCGCTCCTTACCTGCTGCTGCTGGTGCTGGGGCTTCCCTCCGTGCTCGGAATCTACTGAGAAACAGGCTTCCTGGCCTGTCTCTTAGTAACGCGCCGAGTGATGACGTCATCATCCAGCGCGCTACTGAGGGACAGGCCGTGAAGCCTGTTTCTCAGTAGATTCCGAGCACGGAGGGAAGCCCCAGCACCAGCACCAGCAGGTAAGGAGCGCGGGGCGGGCGGGCGGGCGGGCGGGCGGGGGGGGGTGCACGGGGCACTTACCTGCTGGGGCTTCCCTCTGGTGCTCGGAATCTACTGAGAAACAGGCTTCGCGGCCTATCCCTCAGTAGGGACAGGCCGTGAAGCCTGTTCCTCAGTAGATTCCGAGCACCCGAGGGAAGCCCCAGCAGGTAAGTGCCCCGCCGCGAGCACCCGCGCCCCCCCCACCTGCCGCGAGCACCCGCGCCGCCCCCCCACTCCCCCGCGCCCCCACCTGCCGCGAGCACCCGCGCCGCCCCCCCACTCCCCCGCGCCCCCCCCCGCCCCACGCTCCTTACCTGCTGCTGCTGGGGGGGTCCGTTTCCCTCCGTGCTTGGAATCTACTAAGAAACAGGCTTCCTGGCCTGTCTCTCAGCAGTGCGCCGACTGATGATGTCATCACCCGGCGCGCTACTGAGGGACAGGCCGCGAAGCCTGTTTCTCAGTAGATTCCGAGCACCGGAGGGAAACGGACGCCCCAGCCGGTAGGTGCCTCGCGCCGCCAGCCTCGCGCCACCGCCGCGTGACCCCCCGCCGCCCCGGTTTG
This sequence comes from Anniella stebbinsi, assembly GCA_029215795.1. Classification (NCBI taxonomy): domain Eukaryota; kingdom Metazoa; phylum Chordata; class Lepidosauria; order Squamata; family Anniellidae; genus Anniella; species Anniella stebbinsi. The sequence continues at coordinate 58,903,309 of JARDYH010000003.1, forward strand.
CCCCCGCCGCCCCCCAGTTGGCCCGGCTCGCCCCAGGGCCACCTGGTCACCGTTTTGGGGGGCTAAATTTCCGGATTTGGCCCCCCAAAACGGTTTTTTCCGCCCGGATGTGGATTTGCACCCCATTTCCCTGCCATGTCCGGACAAATCCGGGCGTCTGGTCAGTCTAAGTAACTTGGAATTAAGATTAGGAAGAACTGAACTGGAAGAGCAAGCCTTAGTTCCCCACAGTCACTTGTTTTCAGTTTAAGATAAACTTTGCAAGATGCAAATCTGCTATGTGGATTTACAAGTGAAGCTGATGAACAAATATTGTTTAAATCTGATTAAAATATGGTAAACTGAAGTGTATTCCTGTTTTTCTTGGTGCCTATGGATTGTGTGGGTCCTATATTTGCAGTGCCACAAGCTTGTTATCTGCCTATTCCCAATAATTATCCAGAGAGTTTGTTTGGGCTTTGGATCATAACAGTACTCATGTTAATGTTCATGCTTTGGGGATACAAACATTGGGCTAGTATAAAGGAGAAAGGGCTGTTCCTGGTGCTGTAGATGGGTCTGTTCTTTATGTTGTCACTCTTTTATCTTGCTCACAATACCCCTTGGCTGCATTTTATTCATACAGAGCCACAGGCCTGAGTTGCTGAACTTCCAGGGTTTGTTTTTTCCTCTCTGCAACAGTGATCAAATATAATTTCATTTGACCACAGTCAGTTGGGGAGAAGGGGTTGTGTGTCTGTGGGGCGGTTGATAGAAATGCTTTAAAACTCAAACCAGAACCCAAGTCAAAGCCTAAACAGTACATAGTTTGCTCCTTATTATTATTTTTATGCATCATTCATAAACTGTGAGTAAAGAGGGAGGCAGAATTAAATCAGTGCCTGACTTCTTTAAAAACACTAGTGATTGTTCAAAGGGCCGTTTGCTATGAGACATTTGTACCTTTTTGCTGCCAAGTCGGTGATTGGCGAGTTAGTCATAGGAATCCCTGGAGTTTACAAATGAGAAAAGTGCTGAATAACCTGCGATTCAGTTTATAATCAACCCTAAGCAAACATTAGTAACTCTCAACTGCCTACTTCATCGCCCACACCCTGACGCTACTCCTACATTCATTCCCACACTAAACCGGATCTGAGCTGTTGCCAGCAGTTTTCATAAGTTGATGCAGACAATATACTTTCCTCTTCAGTGCCCTTTCAGTCTCATTTTCTATCCATAAACTCTTGGTAGGTTTTCCAAGGCTAGCTAGCTGTCTCATAGTTAACAGTTTCAACATGGAGAGGGACAAATGTTAATTTCTCCTGCTGCTGCTTCTTCCTCCTCCTTTGCCCCTTATCATAGATTCTCCCTTGTTTTTAGTACGGGTTTTTGTGTGTATTAGAAATAGTTCCTCTTGATTCTGGTCCAACTGGCCTGAAAAACCAGGATCTTTCACGTGCTTTGCAGCAGCGGTATCCTGCCTGGTTCATGGGCAGGGATGTGTCCCCTTTCTCATTCTCTCTCCCTCTCCCCGAAGGAATGATCCTATGGGCCTTAGAAAGCATTGGAGGGACCATAGGGTAGTTCAGATTCCCAGATCCAAGGTAGGAAACAGCACTCCAACCTCAGAACTGGGAACTGGAGCTCCAACCCCCCCTCCTCACAGTCGGTGTGGAAAGAACCACACCTGCTGCCTTCTGAAATCAGTAATACAACCTTGGAGAAGGGGGCAAAGGAGGCGTTTTAGTGGGCGGCGAGGGGAGCAGACTGGAGAGGCCAGGATATGAAATATCCTGAGGCCTCTCCAGACTCCTTCCCTCCCCTCCGAGATGCTTTCATTAGATGGGAGAGAAAAGCCTGTCTAGCAAAAATGCAAGGTGGTAGGATAAGGAGGTGAAGACTGCCTCCGCTGCTTCTCCTGCCCTGCACAGGATGATCGTAAGCCTCTGAGTTCAGTTCCGGAGGCTTATGGTCATCGCAATAGGATTGCACCCTTAGGGTAGCAATTTACATATTGACAAAAAAGCGGACAAAAGAGGACACCAATTTGCATAAATTAGGCAAGTGCTAATTTATATGCATAGCTGCAAATTTGGAAATCATTACTATAGTTTAAATAGAATTTTTATTTTTATTTATTTATTAAGACATTCCTATATCGCCCTATATCACAAGGATCTCAGGGCTGCGTACAGATAAAATCATACATATAAAATAGAATAAATAAACAATTCTAAAACAAATTAAACCATTAATATATTAAAACTAATATGAAATTTTAAAACAGTAAAAACCCATTAAAACAAGACAGTGTGCAGGCTGGTGGATTTAGCCATTAAAGGCTTTATTAAAAAGCCATGTCTTAACCTGGCGCCGAAATGAAGCCAGTACCGGTGCCAGTCATGCCTCCAGGGAGAGGGCATTCCACAGCCAGGTTCCACAACAGAGGAAGCCCTCTCCAAGTCCCACCATAGCAATGCAGCTCACCACTGTGGGGAAGACTGTGACCAGATGATAGTATGCCATTGCCTACTCAGTCTGATGTCTAGGTGCTAAATGCTGATGGGTACCTTCAAGGCTCCTGGGCCCTCCCTTCTAATGTTTCTTTATCTTTAAACCAGACTTGGATTGGACAGCCCTTTAAACAGAGGATGCCTTCAAATAGAGGACTGACTTCTGCAAAGTAGGATAGATGTCCACCTTATTTCCATTGCATGGAGGGATGTCCAGCTATTGTCAGGCTTTGCCGTCCAGGGGGAGAACAGGCTTTTCACCAGAATTTATATTACTGACTGTCCACATTTTCTGAAATTAAACATTTCTGGAAGTTCGTTGTATTGAACTAATATTTGTAAACATGTGGTTTCCCTGCTTGAGACATTGGGCCTGTTCAGATAATACGCTAAGCCATGGTTAGGATGCTAACCCTTTTGCAAAAAAGGGTTAGTGAGTGTGTTTAAAATGTGGTTATGTAACCAGACTGTGGTTAGGAATGGTTCACACAACACATAACATGCTAAGCCATAATGTTCAGCTGAAAATGCTTAACCACCATGGCTTAGCATGTCATCTGAACAGGGTCAGTGTTTTTCAAGAAACTGCAGTTGTAGGGCTTTATCACACCTACTATTTTCCCCCCGGGTTGCTTCTGTGGCTTCCCCCTCCGTTTCGTATTCGAGTCTAGAGTTTTGAATCACACATGGTCAGTAAAGCTGCGATACCTCAGCTTGGCCTGTTGAACTTTGCCTGTTTCGGACTTTGCCCATTGAGGGAAAAATCGAAACAGAAACTAAAACCTGCAACCTTAGGGTGAGAGAGCAGCAGGAGGGTGACGACATCATGCGAACTCAGCGCTGAAGAAGTGAAGCAAAGCAGAGGTGGGTGTGCTTAAAATAGGGTGACCAGATAAAATCCAGGTCAGGGCTCATGTAACTTTAACATTTGCAGAGTAAAGGGAATTTCAGCCAGTGTCATTTGTATGCAATTAGATCCTGGTGATATTCCCTCTTCATCACAACAGTTAAAGTTGCAGGGGCCCTGCCGCCTTTTGTATATGTCACTCTAGTATAGTGCCTGCAACTTTAACTGTTGTGTTGAAGAGGGAATTTCACCAGGAACTAATTGCATACAAATGACACTGCCTGAAATTCCCTTTTCTCTACAATTGTTAAAGTTACATGAGCCCTGACCTGGATTTTATCTGGTCAGCCTAGCTTAAAAACGCCCATGTGATAACGACCGTAGTTACACTGGCTTAACTCCTTTGAGCTTCTTGCTCTTCCGGCCTCCATTTCAAAATCCCAAATGCCACCTAGTTTAATATGATTAAGCTTGTGTATGTTTACTTGGGGAAAAAAAGAAATTACACCTACACCCAAACCCAACTGCACTTTGTAGTGAATTCATGGAATCCACATCCTGTGTATATTTTAGTTGAGGTTCAATGTTATTTTTTTCACCTTTTATTCATCGCAAGTTATCCACCAGATTTTAATGAAGAGTGGAAACTGAGCCCTCAGGTAGTTTCTGTGGTAAAAATTTGTACTTTTTCTTTAAAAATAGGGGGAAATACTTCGTTTCCTTTGGCATTATGGTAGATGAAGTAAATGGTGGGTGGAGGCTCCCAGGGAAGGAAATGTGTAGGGATTTTTAAAAAAGTAGTTGTGGTGGGATTGCCACCCTGTAGACTAAGCTATAATGGAAACTGTGAACAATAGTCTTAATGCTTAGGCTCTAGTACTGGGAAATCATGTCTTGCTGAAGAAGAGTTGTAAAGAGCACCCTATGTGTACAGTTTTCACAACACTGAAAGTACCTTGTACATTTGGGACTAGGACCTCATGCAAGGTTATGCAAAATTTCAAAATGGTAGACATAATAGTCTCTTGCAGCAAAAACAACTAAGAGTCCTTCAGCACCATAAAGAGTAACACATTGGGGGTATTAAAAATGTTTTATCATGTGAATGAGCCTGTGTGAGCCTTGAGCTTTAACACACCCACACCCCTTCCATGTTCTTCTCCTGCAAGTTGATAAGTTTTTGTTTCAATGTTTAACTAACCACAGTTTGTCATGTGGTCTGAAAAACTGTGGTGGCTAGTCTTAATTGAAACAAGACAATTTCAAAACTAGGGGCTCCATCACAATTAGGGCTATGGCACTCTCGTAGCCTGTCCTCTCCACTTTTGGTGCTGTAGACTCGCATGACGTCATCCTTGTCCTGCACTTTTCTCACTTTTTTCCTCTGTTCTGGCGGCTTATTTTGTACCTGGGAAAGCCTCTTTCATCTTGGAAGTGCGCAATAAAAACCCAAATGGAAACCAGTAAATCTGCTTCTGTGTTTGGGGGAGGGTGTTTGGGGGGTGTCTTGAAGGCAATTTTCAGTGACAAAAGAATAGGGTGTGCTTTTAATTGGCCAGGGCAGTTTTACAACTTACTTCCTCCTTTTCATCTTTGGACACCTTAGGAGTTGGAAGGAAGGTTTCAGTGCTCCTGCTCCCCCTTTTTTTTTGGCTTCCTTTCTTGTTTTACTGAACCCCTGTCCTGTTGGAATTGCAGAACTTCACCCTGGCGCCTATCCACCTTAACCTTTCAAACCACTCTGATCCTTCCTCATACATAGGCTGACCATATGAAAAGGAGGACAGGGCTCCTGTAACTTTAACAGTTGTAGAGAAAAGGGAATTTCAGCCAGTGTCATTTGTAGGCAATTAGTTCCTGGTGAAATTCCCTCTTCATCACAACCGTTAAAGTTGCAGGGGCCCTGCCTTCTTTTGTATATGGTCACTCTAGTATAGTGCCTGCACCTTTAACGGTTGTGATGAAGAGGGAATTTCACCAGGAACTAATTGCATACAAATGACATTGGCTGAAATTCCCCTTTCTCTACAACTGTTAAAGTTATATGAGCCCTGTCCTCCTTTTCATATGGTTAGCCTACTCATACATCCATTTCTGTTGGCTTCCATCACCCCTCCACGTGCCTTATAAAACTTCCTAGTGGTTCTCTTCCATTTTGTGTAATTATTCTTCCTCCTATATTACCTATATTGTCCTATATTATTCTAGATTATATTATCCTATACATCTGGAGAAAACATTTCCTGCTGCTAGTGAATTTCGTGTTCTAGTTCCTTTTACTGCCCTGAAATCTTCTTAGGCAAAGCAGTTTAATACAAAATCAAGCCCAAGGGATGTTTCCAAGGAGACCCCATTTGCAAGACAAAAGGCTATCCTTTCCAGTGAGTCATGACTAGTGAATTGCTAGCCCTGTCCTTGGCAACAGATTAACATCTGAAATAATGTAGGAACTATCGAAATGTAACTTCGAAGTAAAACGGAGCTATTGGGGGGGGGTGCGAATTTAGTATGACTTGGATATTAGGGATGTGCACTGGATCGGACCCGATCCACGATCCGAGTCCGGTCCAGTGGGAAATCGGATAAATTATCCGATTTCCGATCCCGCAGCTGGATCGGCCGATCCAATCCGAACCGGTCCGAAAAAGCTCCGAACCGGTTCGGCGGATCGGCGGATCGGCGGGCGCCCACTGGCGCCCACCGCCGCTTCCATTGGCGGGCGCCAGCGGGCGCCCGCCGATGAAAGTGGACAGCGGGGGGGGGGAGGAGGGGGGCACTTACCTTCTCGGCCCGGTGGCTCCCGTCCGGCGCCGGCGCCTACTACTACTAGCAGGCTCCGCGGCCTGCTCTAGGGTGGCGCGCCGGGTGATGTCATCACCCGGCGCGCTACTCTAGAGCAGGCCGCGGAGCCTGCTGGTAGTAGTAGGCGCCGGCGCCGGACGGGAGCCACCGGGCCGGGAAGGTAAGGAGGGGGTGCGTGGAGGGGAGGAGGGGGCGCGCGGAGGGGGGAGGGGGGAGGGGGGCCCTTACCTTTCCGGCCCGGCGGCTCCCGTCCGGCGCCGGCGCCTACTATTCCCAGCAGGCTCCGCGGCCTGCTCTAGGGTGGCGCGCCGGGTGATGTCATCACCCGGCGCGCTACTCTAGAGCAGGCCGCGGAGCCTGCTGGTAGTAGTAGGCGCCGGCGCCGGACGGGAGCCGCCGGGCCGGAAAGGTAAGGAGGGGGTGCGTGGAGGGGAGGAGGGGGCGCGCGGAGGGGGGAGGGGGGCCCTTACCTTTCCGGCCCGGCGGCTCCCGTCCGGCGCCGGCGCCTACTATTCCCAGCAGGCTCCGCGGCCTGCTCTAGGATGGCGCGCCGGGTGATGTCATCACCCGGCGCGCTACTCTAGAGCAGGCCGCGGAGCCTGCTGGAAGTAGTAGGCGCCGGCGCCGGACGGGAGCCGCCGGGCCGGAAAGGTAAGGAGGGGGTGCGTGGAGGGGAGGAGGGGGCGCGCGGAGGGGGGAGGGGGGCCCTTACCTTTCCGGCCCGGCGGCTCCCGTCCGGCGCCGGCGCCTACTATTCCCAGCAGGCTCCGCGGCCTGCTCTAGGATGGCGCGCCGGGTGATGTCATCACCCGGCGCACTACTCTAGAGCAGGCCGCGGAGCCTGCTGGAAGTAGTAGGCGCCGGCGCCGGACGGGAGCCGCCGGGCCGGAAAGGTAAGGAGGGGGTGCGTGGAGGGGAGGAGGGGGCGCGCGGAGGGGGGAGGGGGGCCCTTACCTTTCCGGCCCGGCGGCTCCCGTCCGGCGCCGGCGCCTACTATTCCCAGCAGGCTCCGCGGCCTGCTCTAGGATGGCGCGCCGGGTGATGTCATCACCCGGCGCACTACTCTAGAGCAGGCCGCGGAGCCTGCTGGAAGTAGTAGGCGCCGGCGCCGGACGGGAGCCGCCGGGCCGGAAAGGTAAGGAGGGGGTGCGTGGAGGGGAGGAGGGGGCGCGCGGAGGGGGGAGGGGGGAGGGGGGCCCTTACCTGCCCGGCCCGGCGGCTCCCGTCCGGCGCCGGCGCCTACTACTACCAGCAGGCTCCGCGGCCTGCTCCAGGGTGGCGCGCCGGGTGATGTCATCACCCGGCGCGCTACTCGAGAGTAGGCCGCGGAGCCCGCTGGTAGTAGCCGCCGGCGCCGGACGTGCCGAGAAGGTAAGTGGCGGGGAAGGGGGCTTACCCCCCCCCCCGGAGCCGTCCGCTTCTATCCGCTGGCGCCCGCGGGCGCCAGCGGATGGAAGCAGGCGGCCCCAGGGGGGGTAGGGAGCGCGGGGGAGGGGGTTTACCTGCCGGGGCCGTCCACAGCGGACGGCCCCGGGGGGGGGGAGGGAGTTAGGCCCCCCCTTACCCACCCGCCGCCATTTTTTCCTCATAGACTTGCATTGCAATGCAAGTCTATGGGGAAAAAAATGGCGGCCGATCCAAAAATTTCCGATTTTTGGATCGGGATCGGACTCGATCCGGTCCGGGGGGCCTCCGATTTTGTCCGAACCGGTCCGGGACAAAATTGGAGGTCCCGATCCGGGTCCCGATCCGATCCGGGGGGTCCGTGCACACCCCTATTGGATATAAATACAGTTGAAGTCAATTGGATTTACTTTGGAGTAAGGGAAGTAGCCATCTCTATATTATGAGCTGGAGATGCTCAACTTCTCATGATCAAAGGAAAGGAAAAGTGATCCTTCACAAATGCAAAGAGGTGGAAGAGCGCACTGGTGAACTATCAGCAAATGGTTTAAAGAGCAAGGAAATTACAAAATTCTTTAAAAATCAAGGGATGAACCGATCTGATTCAAATTTGGCATGCTGAAAGCTCTCCTAGAGTCCTATCACCATGCCAAGTTTCATCTCTTTATCTATATAAGTTACGCAGATGTAAGCATTTCGGTTAATTTGCATTAAAATAAATCCTAAAAATCAAGGCATGGACCTATCTGATTCAAACTTGGCATGTGGAAAGCTCTTCTTAAGAACTCTCAAGATCTCAAGTTTCATCTCTTTAGCTTTAAGAATTACACAGATGTAAGCAGTTTTGTACATCCTAATAGCAGCTCCAATGAGCGAGGGAGGAAGGCTGCCCCGTCCATCACAATGTCCATCAAGGAGAAGGGGCAGGCAGGGCTGGGCAAGCACAATAGCATGTGAGAACAAAAACAGAGTTCACCGGTATAGTTGCAATAGTGAAAGGGAGGAGCGCTTGCAGCACTTCTGAAATGGAGGTAAAAAAAACCGGGGGGGGGGGGAGAAATTGGTGTGATGGAGCCCTTGTTTTATGAAGCTGCGTGTTTCAATAAGCTATAGTTACGTTTAAGCACAGTTTAGGGTCCAGATGTACCACTAACCTGTGAATAACTGAAACAGAAGTGAAAATTTCTGATCTGCTCTCCACATCTGTGCCAAAGGAGGAGAGGGGAGTGCACAAGTCCAAGACTTACACTGAGTCGTTCACATGATGCTAAATATTGTTTAACATTATGGCTGAACCAGTATAGATCCTTCATTACTAACCATGTAAAGCTCATTAATGGAGTGTGAACTGAATTGGACCTAACTTCACATTAAATTAATTGTGTTGTTTGCAGGGAAATCAAGCATTTTTTAATGTAGTTCTAGGCAGAGAGGGGAGGGTGCAATTTCCATTACTTTTGCAACACATGGGGAGCTGCATCCTGAGACTACCCCACCCCCCAGTGCTGCAATTAGTGCTAGGAAAAAAGCTCCCATTGGCACCTATCACTAATTGCAGCATGGGAGGGGGGATTTTCTATGAGATTAAGGAAGGATTATGCCTCCTCTTCCCATGCGCTGTGGTTGCGTCTTCATAGGGTCTCATCTCTTACGAGGAAAGATTACAACACACGTGGGACTGTTTAGTTTAGAAAAAAGGTGAGTCAGCGGGGGATGTGATAGAGGTATACGCAATTGAGTATGGTGTGGAGAAAGTGGATAAGGAAACATTTTTCTCCCTCTTTCATAATATAAGAACCCAAGTCATTCCATGAAATTGAATGGCGGGAGACTCAGGACAGTTAAAAGGAAGTACTCACAACACATAGTTAAACTATGGAATCCGTTACCACTAATCTGGATGGCTTTAAAGGGGGATTAGAGGAGAAAGCTATCAATGACTACCTCCAGTACCAGAGGCAATATGCCCATGTACACCAGTTCCTGAGGAACATGATCGAGAGAGTGCTTTTGCATTCATATCCTACTTGTGAGCTTCCAACAGGCGCTGGTTGGCCAGTTGGTGAACAGAATGCTGGACTAGATGGTTGCTTGGTCTGATCCAGCATGGCTCTTTTAAGTTCTTACGAAATCTGGTGTGTGTACATGTATGTGGCGCACCCAGGATCAAATAAAAACATCCTCTGATGTTTCTGCAAGCAACACAATTAACATAACATGTAGTTAGGCCTTAATGGTGGAAATAGACACTAAACACAGCTGCTTTAAAATGTATCACCTGGTGTCTGTCAAGACTAGCGCCATGGTGGACCAAACATTATAACACCTTTCTCTACTGCTTCTCCAGATTTTTTTTAGCATTTAGCAGGGTGGATAAAAATCAATGATTTTTTAAAAAAATAAATAAAACAAAATCATTTTTTTTGGATTTAAATCGGATTTTTTAATTTAAATTGGATTTTTTAAATAAAATGCTTTTTGAGGAAAAATCTATCTAAAATAGTTTTCTATTTAAGATAATTATAGTTCAAAGGTTATTCATCATGAAATAAGGATTAGTTTCTAATTATGTAGCATGAGGCTGTATATTCATGCAATGTTTAAATGTTTTGGTGAATTCCATTAATCCATTCACAATGCCATGCTCTTCCAGAGGTTTATGTAAGATTATTGGGCAATTTTTCTGTCTAGAAGATATTATTACAGATGCTTCATTTTACAGTTCTCAAAACTGTGAATTTGTGTCTGCAGAGATCACAATCCCATTGTTCCTTTGCAAATCTATGTACACAGAATCAACCCCTTACTTCTTAAGTGCTAAGTTTCAAAAAATTCAATGAATAGATTGTTGGGAGTGGAATAGATCTGTACAAGAAGCTAAGTGTGAGGAGGGAGGGGCAAGCAGTAAAAATGATGGTGAAACCTTCATCTGGTTGTAAATATTAAGATTATACCAGCAAGAATGAGTCTTTGGTAACTCTGAGTTGTGTAAAATATGTATTAAGCTTATGGCGAGGGGGAAGTCACATGATTAAATTGAGTCATTCTTAGTGATTTAAATCATTATTTAAATCAAATCCACCCTGGCATTTAGTAAAGAGTGAATTGCATGACCAGAGGCTAAGCAGGGGGCACCACCTCCCTCCCAAACACCACGGTTTTCTTCTCTTGGGGTGGCACTGGGTATTCCCGATGCTGAGGAGGGAGTGCAGGGGTTTCAGAAGCCATCTGGGTCATGGAACTGCCCCCCCCCCATCTTCTTCCTGGTGGAAGGTGACCAATTGCTTGTTGCCTTCCACCAGGGACCAACCCCGGATTGGCCCCGAACAATGTTAGATGGTGGAAGAGCCGTACTGACATCATTCCCATTGAAAACGTCAGGTTAAGTCCCTGACTTTTGCAATGCACAGCTTCCTGGGAAAGCCCCATCATGGCTGTGAAGCTGCATCTGCATCATATAACTGATGCAGCACAGATCCGCAGCCACCACAGGGCTTTCCCCACATGTAGATAGCCCCATGATTAGGACATTTTCAATTAGCCACTGCATGTTTAGCAGTCCAACTTAGAATATATATTTTTTATCTAACAGCTCTTTTCTGATTTGCCATATTGAACAAGGGATGCTAACCTACTGTTCTTTCTGTGTTCTTCATGAGCTATATCAGGGGTAGGCATCACCTGGCTCATAGGCCACATTACCCGCCCCCATGGTCTTGAGTGCAGCCCTCACGGTTCCCAAATTTAGTGGTATGGCAGCAAAATAATTGGTGGCTTGTCACCAAAATTCAGAATCAAAACTGCTAAGTTTAGCTTCTCTTCAAGCTAGATATGACCCTTTAGAGTCTCCATAGTGGTCTCCTGCTGAATTTTGGAGACAAGCTGCTAATTCTTTTCCACAGGGTGGCAGCAGAAGTGCAACCCCTGGGAGAGGGCACAAGGGCTGGAATTTGGCCCTTACACTGCCTGAAGTTGCTCACCCCAAGCTATAAATTATATGTAACGTCCATACCCACCTACCAAATTATCTGTTCATGTTGCACCAAAAGCAAAATGAATTGATGAAGCCTAAGGGCCAAACTAAATGAAACACTGGAGATACATAATTGGATCTCCTCTCTCTCTCTCTCTCTCTCTCTCTCTCTCTCTCTCTCTCTCTCTTCCAAACTATGACACTTGGGGAAGGAGGGAAATACCCAAGCACTTCCCCATATGAAACAAATAGTTTTTTTGTGGGGGGAATTTATATCAGGAAAATGATATAAGGACAAAACATAACCTTCCTCCCCCTCCTTACCACGGCTACTTTTTATAACCATATAAAATGAAGAGAGATCCAAACACAGATTGGTCCTAAATCATTCCATCCCAGTTCTTCAGGCTGAATTTAGCAGACTAGCAACGTAATTCTATACACATCTATTCAAAAGTAAGTCCCATTGAGTTCAATTGAGCTCAATTCCCATGAAACTGGATATAGGACTGCAGCCTTAAAAAGATATTTTCCTTGAGGTCAAAAGATAGCTTGGATCCCACTATTTTTAATATTAGAAAATAAAAAGTTGACAGATTTCTATGGCTGATCTCCTTGATGCTCAGTTGGAAGGTTCTGTGTGAGGTTGTAAACTGTATTAATTTGTGAGTACTGGTTTTTGGAATCAAGTCATAGAGACAATGAAGCAATTAAATTTGTGCAGCAGCATCGTTTGAGCTAATGAGTTCATTACATAGTCTATGAAGACTATCAACCTAGCAGTACAGGCTGTATCTTGTTTAAGACACTCATCCATGAAGAAAAGTTGTGCCATGAACCACAGGATCATATATGTAACATGAGCCTTTTCTTCAAAGATAAGATATAATGTCAGTGAAACTTTATTTAAATATGATTGTATAACAGTGATATAAATTAGTCTGCATTTACATTATATCCTCAATAATAATTCATCATCCACTGAACTAATGATAGTAAACAGGATCAAGATGGCTGGTAGTGTTGCTTAAAAACTTCAAAAATATTTTTGTGACTGTATGGTTTATGCAGGTAGAACAGAAAGTTGGGCCATAGGGCTGTATTTTATGGACTCATAAAGGTAGTCTATGAGTCAGTTTTTACGTCACAGGAGTGTTTTAGGATTAAGCCCCAGGGAACCTTCAGTCGTATTGCTACTGTAATGTAGGAATTGGCTCTAATTGGCTTCAACAGAATAACAATGCGTCATTTTTTTAGCATTTAATTGGAAAATATTTCTATTATTGATAATCACCAATGTGAATTTATAATCCATTAAGAGTTGCTCCCCAATAGTGCATTCTGCTGTTGCGGACCATGATTAGGGTGTGGACATAGCTTCAGATAAAGATCCAAACTGGAATGACTTAGGCCTTGAACACAATTCCCTGAGCTGTTTTTCTAAACAGGTGGGGGACTCTTGAATTTCTCGTAGGTGTTGCTAGCTGTTGATTTCAGATGGTTCATGCCTTTATTGCTGCTGCCACTTTGGAATTGCTAGCACTGTAATATTCAGCACACAGGTACCAACAGGTTTGTTTTCTAATGGATTTCTTAAAAACACACATCTACACTGTTGGATGTTTCAAAGTGGCAGTGTTAGCAGAGTCAAAGCAGGATTCATCATAGGGCTGGGTTTGATGCTAGGCTAAGGTGTTGGGATAGCAAACTAGGGCCAGCGTACCATTAGGCAGAGTAAAGCAGTCGCTTCAGGTGGCAGATGCTAGGAGGCAGTAACAAGTAACAAGGTGCTGGAGGAGAGACCCATGTGGCGTATGACCTGTTCTGCAGCCTCTATGTTAGCCTGCTGCTTTCAGGAGCATTAGAGGATGCTGTCCCATTTTCAACATTGAAGAAATATTCATCTGACAGCCCAGTCCGTCTTGTATATGGAAAGGGAGGGGCACCATCTTGTTCTTTGTCTCAGGCCACAAAACGTCTTGGGCTGTCCCTGCAGTATCTGAATATCTGAGTCCTCAGTCCAAATCCCACCGTCTGTGCATGATCTGAGCTGCAATCTTTCACTTAATTATTTGGAAGACATTCCACTGAAGTTTCTAGCAGCTGCTATATAAAAACACATTACATTAATCAAACAAGCTACATTTCAGTGCAATCACACAGTTAGCAACTACATCCAAGGGCTGCTATATAGCTTGTTTTAATCTGTCCCATTTTATGATTTTGCTCTTATTCTTTTAGGGGCAGTGGAGTCAGAATTCAAAAGCGGGGAAACATATAGGGTTGGATCCCGACTTAGGGTGCTTCCAGGTGGAGGGTTAGCGATGAGGAGACATAGTGCAGCTTTTCCATCTTTTTTCCTTAATAGATTTTCTGTGGTAAGAAAAAATATGGACAAAACAGTTGAAAGTGCGGATAGGATACAAGTGGAAGACAGTGTCATCTGAACCCCTCAATTAAATCCCATGAATCAGGAAGGGTGATGACGCAATAAAAGCCTCATCTGGAAGCACCCTTAGTCATATTTAGAAAAGAACCAGTGAAATGGACCTTTTCTAAATATGACTAAGGGTACTTCCAAATGGAGGGCTCTTAGCACTATCAATCCAAAAGTATTGTGCAGTTATTCGATCTTTCTTCCTCAATGTATTTTTTTCTGGGAAAAAGTAACAGCAGTGAAGAAACATGGAAGGGCTACAAACTTGAAGACAACATTGTCTGGATCCCAATAAAATTCTATGAATGAGGCAGTGCAATTGTACAAAAAAGCGTCATCAGACGGGTGGATTTTCGCATTTCCCTACAGTCGCTATGGCCTCCTGCTGCTGTCCCACAATAGCGATGATCTCTTTACACGGGGCGAGAAAGACAAAGCTGCAATGACCACGTGGCCCACTCAGGGGGCGTTTTTATCATACCGCTTTTCCTGCACACAGCAGGAAATGGCGGCACATTTCATTTTTTGTTTTTTTTAAAAAAAGATGGATTAAAAGGTGTCTATTTTGCAACGGAAAAATGAGTGGAAGGCATGAGGCAGGCGGATGACGTGGTCTAAAGGACACGTGAACATCTGTAAGTGGGCAGTAGCAAGCGTGTGATAAAATACTCGTCTGATGCTCTAAAAACCTCAGCTGGAAGCACCCTAAGTCTGGATCCAACCAATGGGATATTTGGGTTATATATCAAGTGGTTTGTTTCTAAAAAGGGATAAGTCATGGCCGTGAGTATTCAGAAGTGAAGTGCCTCAATATGCGCTCAGAGGCACTTCCTTTTTATTATTGCTTCACATTCTTTAGAGCGGAAGAGAACACAAAAATAGCTTTCAGACTGGAGTTCACAGCTTTTTCAGCTAAGCCCAGATGATCCTGGGCCAAAAAGCCATGCCTCCCCATTCTGTTTTTAAAAATACATTCTTATGCAAATTGCTTTTTCCTATTTCAGACTGGTACAGTCTCCATTATGTGGTGTGAAGATTGTGTCCATACTTTTTAATGAAGTATGCTTTTATATAAACATACTTACTTGTTTATAAAAGCTTACCTTTTTTAAGCCTGACAAAATAACAAAATGATGGCACAAAACTAATATTTGGCTTGTTAAATGCTTATTGTATTTTCATACAAAGGCGTAAAAAGTTTTTGAAAACTTTGAAAGCTTGAAAAGTGGCAGACAGAGGATACTTCAATATGCTGAAACAATAGACGTTCCAAAGTATCATATTTATATGTGCTTGCACTGAGAGCTAAAAGACATTTTAAGCTTTAATAAGATTGGTATTTTTTTTGGTGGGAATTGTTTGACTAATTCTAACCTTCAGTTAGTAGCCTCTGGATTGAGGTATATTCCAGACACAGAGATGTTATTAGTGTGAACTGAAAGCTGGGTGTGTTACTCCATCAGAGATCAAAACAAATCTTGTATGCTCCGACAGCATTATACCCTGCTGTGACAATGGAGGATATGGTTTTTCACTTGCAAAAGAAAAAATTAATTCACCATGTTGCCAGATGTTGTCCCTTAATTCCTCAACCTCACTGCTCGCCTACAGAGTAGGTGGTCTCTTGAGGTAAAGCGAAGTATGTGTACACAGAACTGTGAATATGCTTAGTTAAATGGTTCAGAAATATTAAAATTACACTGCTGGCTTTCAATATGTTTAAAACTAAGGCTGGATTTTCTGGAGTTCTCTTAGATCCACCAAGATGCATTCACTTGCAGGATCAGGCATTCAATGGAATTCCCTTGTATTTATCATAAATTTATACATTCAAAGTTAGAAATCAGCCAGAGGTCCTACTTCTATGGCTTCGACTGTATGGCTTCAGCATGTCAATATGTAGTTTAGGGTGTGAGTATATCTGATATTTTTTATCAATCACTGTTCTTGATCCCTGTACTACTCCATCTGTGCAGAGTGGTATGGAGTTTCTTCAAAAGACAGAAGTAGCAGACAATCACACTGCAAAGCCATCTGGGTCTACATGCAGGACTAGGGTGACCATATGGAAAGGAAGACAGGGCTCCTGTATCTTTAACAGTTGTACAGAAAAGGGAATTTCAGCAGGTGTTACTTGTATGCATGCAGCATCTGGTGAAATTTTTCTCTTCATCACAACAGTTAAAGCTGCAGTAGCCCTGCCCTCTTTTGTATCTTGTCAAGAAGGCAGTGCTCCTGCAGCGTTAACTGTTGTGATGAAGAGGGAATTTCACCAGGTGCTGCATGCATACAAATGACACCTGCTGAAATTCCCTTTTCTATTCAACTGTTAAAGATGCAGGAGCCCCTGTCCTTCTTTTCATGTGGTCATCCAGGAGCCGTGTCCTCCTTTTCATATGGTCATCCTTTGCTGGACAAAACTCTGCACCATATCATAATTTTTTTTGTATAGGTACTGTTCCCTACACTGCTAGTTATTTGCTAATGTGCACAATAGGGAGGAAGTGAGGAGTAGAGAACACGTTTTGGGTGGGGGTTGAATTGCCCCACAACTGGGCCCTCCATGGGCTGGATGATATCAGTTTGTGGGGACAGGGCCACTGATGTCAACATCCTATCCCCTGCACAGCAGAGCATGGAGAAAGGGACAAAGCCAGTGCGTAGTCCCCAGGGGGCTGGTACGTTAAACGTGAATGGTCTTACCCATTGCTGAGTGCCAGCTGAGTCCCCAGCTCCATATGCTGTGCCTTGTCCCCATAGGGGCGGCATGCAGCACATGGATGGACTCAGCCAGCACTGGAAAGAGCTGCAACTCTTTCCCACTGCAGCCCTCTTTCCTACTGCCATCTCTGATCTGTGATTGGAGATAACAATGGGGATTCCCCTACATACCTCTTTGATGGGATTATTTAGTAATGATGCCTCCTGTTAGAAAGGCAATTAGCAGACAAAAAACAAAAGGCACAAAAGAATGAGCGTTTACCAGTCCCACATGTACACAGGCTATTTTAGAATAATAGAAGGAGACCACACCTTTCTTTACTGAAGATAAGAAAAGAGATTTACTCACAAATACTCTTGCATATACAATGTAGGGTTCCAAAAGAGTTTGTTCAGTCCATTTGTATTCTATTACACTGGCAAGAGCAAGAGAGCAAATGTATGTGCTCCCAGCAATGGTGGAAGTCAGACAAAGGAAGGGGGTAGGGAAGGAAGGATGATATCACAGGCTATAGAGATCCTAAGGTTTCTCACAGCCAAGCTCCTCCCATTGTGCTTGGATGGTTTAACTGGGTTTTTACTGCCTGCTTCTATGACCTTCTTCTGGCAAGATTAGGGCAGCCTCTTGGCATAACACAGCAAGCTACTCCCTACCCCAGATCTTCACCAGACACTCAAGGTTATCCCAGAGAAAGAATAGGTATTCATTGTCTCCTCAATCCTTCAAAAAACACCGACCAGCAGACGTTCTCCCTCTCTTTCCACAGACTGACGGGTTTCCAAATTGGCAGCTGTCATACCTTAACTGTAATTTCCCAACTGTTCTTTTCCAGCTAGCAAGAATCCCCAACCAATCAGAATTGAATGTACCTGATCCATTCCAGGCCCCATCTAACAATATTCAAAAAGATTATCACTCTCTCCCCTTTCAGAATGGCACTTAATAACAACTACACAGGCCCTTGTCAGTAACCAAACAAGGCCTCAGGCCTACTCAGTAGGGCTGTGCATGGATCCGGGCCCGGATCTGGCCAGATTGGATCCACAATCTGGATCAGATCCGGATCCGTGCAGAGCTCTCCCTACCCTGCTCCCTCCCCTCCCCCCATCGCCCTGGTTACCTTCTGCCTCCTCCGCGTAGTCCTCAGCGTCGCCCTCCCTCCTCAATGTCATCCGCCGCTTTCCCGCTCACATCAGGTGATGATGTCACTCACCGCGAGTGGGAAAGCAGTGGCCGACATTGAGGAGGGAGGCTAATGTGGACTATGTGGAGGAAGCAGAAGGTAAGCAGGGCGATTGGGGGGAGGGAGGGAGCGGGGGGAGTGCTGTGCACAGATCCGGATCGGATCCAGATCGGGCCCAATCCAATCCAAGTCAGATTGGGCCTGATCCAGACCTGACAGATCGGGATCCGGATCGGATCGGGGGGTCCATGCACAGCCCTACTACTCAGATACACTATTGCCTCACAGAGGCCACAGCAAGCGAACATTACAGAACAACAATAGTTATATACTGGCATTTTTTCACATCAGATGAATGGGTTTAAGAGCTCCATCACACTTTGAGTTTATTGCACTGTTGTATTTCCTAGTTTCTGGTTTTGGTGCTATTGATTCACATGACATCATCCCTGTCCTGCACTATTATCGCTTCCCCCCCCCCCCCCACTTCTAGCGCCTTATTTTGGACCAGGGAAAGTCTGTTTCATCTTGGAAGTGCGCAATCAAAACCCAAACGTAAACTAGTAAATCTGCTTCTGTGTTTGGGTATGTGTTTGGGTGTGTGTCTTGAAGGATGTTTGAAGCATAGCAGAACACAGTGGAATCCTCAGGGTTAAGTGAAAATTCCTCCAGGGGTGGGGCTTTGAGGCCCTGCTCCTGGGGGGAATACGGCCCAGCAAGGCTCCAGCTGCTGGATGAAGAACTCCAACAGGCCAGATTAAGCCCACGGGCCAAAGGTTCCCCTTCCCTGGAGTAAGTGAAGGTCTAATGAGGGTATGCCCTAACCCTACTTTTCCGATAAGAGAGTGTAAGAATACAAATATTGAGAGATTGGTCTGGCTCTATGCTTCTAACTGCAGGTCTAATATCTCTGCCCTTTCCATAGCTGGATGGGATGTTGTGCTGGTCCTGCATCTGCACTGTGATTGTGCAGCAAGAAAAAATTGCACAAAAATCTACCCATGGGATGGCATACCCACTTGTTCGTACCCAAATTTAGGGAAAACTATACACTGGAAATGAGTTCAGATCACTTCGCATTTCTTTCAGAATGGTTACTGGTGGCTGAGATCGAACTTAAATCAGGACCACAGCACTGGAGGGGGAGAGTTAATCTTTTCTTTTTCTCAATCTACCCATCCCGCCCACCGCCAACTGTCCAAATTAGAAAAATGATATGGACAAAAAAGGGTTCTGTCTCCCTCTTCCAGTACTATGATCCTGATCCAATTTGAGTCCCATCCAATGGCTGATTTAAAAAGAAACTGAAAGAGATGGAAGATACCTTGCCTACATTCCACATTTATTTGCAGTGTTTCATCAGAACTTCAACAGCAATTAATATGGCCAACTAATACAGTTGTCCTTCAATTTTGCGTGCTGAGTCGCTTAATGTACAGCAAAATTATGTAATTGTCAGACCACAAATATTCCATTTTGCAGTATGTGCTCTTGAATTTTATTCTGGATTCCATTTTTTTTCTTTTAATATTTGGATACCTCTCTATACAGATTTTTTTCATTAGCAAGTATAATATTACCATTGAGCCTAGCATCATTTTTGACAAAAATAGGTGAGAAAGAGAAGCTCCCAGTCTGGGTTTTATGGAACTCTACTAACCTTGCTGTAGCTTAATAGTTCACCTTTCAACACAGGCCTTTAGATTCTTCCCCATAGCCTATTCCTTGTTCATTTAATAATTTTGGAACTAATCCCCATCTTTTCCAGATTAGCTAATAATCTTCCATGTAGTACTGTGCCGAATGCTTTAGTGAAATTTAAGCAGTCTGGATGTATCACATTTCTATTGTCACTAAATCAGTTAACTTATGAAAGGAAGCTGGCATGATGTGCCTTTAATGAACAGATGTTGTTTTTCCTCTTATGTTCCATTTGCCCTCCATTTCTTTCTATGTGTCTTTACATTTCTCTTCCAGCATTGCTTAGCATAGCTTCAGGCTGATAGTTGTGACTCACATGTATCTCCTTTCTTATAGTGAGATATGCAGGAAAATGATTTCCCCCAGCCCATGTGTATCTATTTCCACACTATCCAAGTAATAATGGCAATTTTAAAAGTGTACTTTAATTAACATTTAATTGGCTTTTGGCTTCAAGGATAACGTTGAGGCTTAAGCCTGAATTCTCAGAAGATTCTTATAGTGTGCTTGTGTTAAGTTACAGAAATCCTATCTGTCACAGTACTTAGGCCAAGCATGTGACTGTCTTGAGTTCAATGGCATGATTATATATATATATATATATATATATATATATATATATTGCAGATTGGGAACACTATTTTGGACATTTCTACAAACAATAGCCCCATTGCCCTTAAGTGGATTGCACATATGCACACCAGGTTCAAGTTCTAAATAACCCAGTGGCAAATATATAACTTTTAAATAAAAAAACAAATCAAAAAATTAAAAACACCACACACACTGGGCATACAGTCATCTTATTCTAGTCATATCCAGTCATTGCTTTTCCACTTTGAGCTACATGTGCAATTACAACAGACTGTGTGTGTGTGTATGGGTGTAAACATAAGACATTTGGACTACTGTAATGTACTCTATGTGGGGCTCAGTGAACAAAGTTGGTTATCCTACAGCAAGTGCCTAGTGCGGAAGTAATCCAGATAATCTTGAGAGCCCCACCCTTGTTTCTTATTATAGCATTTATAACTGGAGGTCTCAAGAAAGCTGAAGACACAAATGACAATAGTCCATTCCTTTTCCTTGGTCCTTTCCTTGGACTGGATCATGCTGAGTATCAAAGCCATTTATTTTTTCCTGCCCTGCTTGGCAGTTCCAGTGTTACACAGAAAGCAAAAGGGAAGCACCCTTGCATAAAATTCTCTATGACATTTAGGAATATTAGAGCCACGATACCTGGTGTAATTCTGAGCCAGATGCACCTTTCAATAAGAATGGGCTTTAATCCAGGATGCTCGGTTGAATGCAGAGTGGGCCTAAAACTAGTGGTGTGTGTGGGTGGGGGGTGGGTATACATGTGTGTGTATGTATGGGCAGTCTATCATCAGAACTACATTAAAGTATGTGGACTATGCCAGGCTAAAAGTAATAAGCATTACTATTTGAGGCTTGGAGCCAAGCTGGGCTCTAAACCCAATGGTAGACATGGGTAAAAGGCACTCATCATGAAAACCAGTTGAGTAGATATCTGGGGCAATCACTGCAGATCAGTAATTCAGTAAAGTTGGGTTTTTAGTTCAGCCGACGTTATGTCTCATGTATCTTCATCCCTAGGTCCAGAGAGCGTCAGTCCATGAAGGACACTGACACAACCAGTTGGGTCAACCCATGATGTCAACTTGATTGTGTATGATGAGATGTCACACTAATATAGCAGTCTTTGTCCCTCAAGCGACCTGCTTGTTTTGAATAAAGCCATCAGATTCATGGGGACAAAGTCTTAGAACCCCTGCTTTATGCACATCTGGTAAAAAATTCAATTCATATGCAGCTGTGGCAGTAATCTATATCAGTTAGTACATCTTATTCCAATATCAATTTCATTTCTTTAAAGGTTGCTGTTAAATTCTACTTACGATATCAACAGCAGCATAACATTGAACAAGTACCACTGACGAAAGAAAGTTTCTCAAGTGTTTGGGTGGACAATTTTCTGTACAAAATAAATCTGAACCCCTTCACACAGTGAGCCTATCTACACTGCTGCTTTTAAACGGTTTAGAATGGTTTAAAACGGTTTATAACAGTAGTGACAACTGTTGGGGTCCAGGACACACTCCACATTCAATTTTCAAAACGTTTTCAAAGTGTTGTATCCTGCTTGGTGTAGATAGGCTCCTCTTCACTTCATATGCACCACATAACCTAGGAGAGAATGTTTTCTTTCATCAGCACTTAGTGCAAAGTGTTTTGTTTAAGACCTCCACTGCTAGTGTGTGTGTGTGTAAACAAAGCAATAAAAACCTGAAGGCTAACCTGAGCATTGCTCTGCATCTCGGGAACAAATTTGAAATGCCTATGGAATTCCCCCCTCCCCCTTTCCTCTTTTTCTAGCCATCACCCCAGAGAGTGCTACCCACACAAAATCTTAATCACCTAGAATAATATCTGTGGTCTCTTTTTAATTGAGGTGTACTGTTTCTCCCCTCCTCCTCTCTCCTCTCTTTTCATGGGACTAAATCTCTTTAGACTCATAATTTTCAACCCCAGGACAACAATGGGCTGGCATAGAAAAGATTAAAAGCAAAAGCCAGACTGCAGTAGCATTTAATTCTAGGAAAATTCTGGCAAAGCAGGTAGTTATATGGCATTTTATTTGTGAATTATATTGCTGGCTTTTAGGTGACTCCATTCAAGTAGACAAGAGTGGTAAAGCAATTTGTACAATGCTACAGGAATAATTAATCATAATGAAATGATGATGACAAATCAAAGCTCTTTTAAAGGAACAAACTTCAGAAAGAAAATTCCAACATTAGCAGTGCAATCCTATACATGTGTACTCATATGTAAGTCCAATTGGGTTCATACTAGGTAAGTACATATAGGGTTGCAGCCTAATTCACAGAAACTTGGTTCTTACACTAATTTATGATGGAATTATGTACATGCAATGTGTCTTTTCCCTATTTCCTTCTGAAGCCAGATGTTCACTGTGATAAGCTTTAGAACCAATACAGACTACCCTTTTAGCACACATCCTATCACATGTTTTACCATGCATCTGTATCTAATGTCTGGCCAAATCCTCATTACCAGTGGCCAGAATGATACAGGTGACCAAGTTACCCTAGGCGGAGGAAGCTTAGCTCACCCTGAGCTGTTGAGTTCTTTGCTTGGTTTCTGTGCCTGCAGTAGTTTCCAGTGGACCTTTAAAATGCAATAAATACACAGGGTAAAATCCACTGGGAAGTGGATGCAGTGCACATCATGCTGGGCTCACTGTGGCTATTTAATCCACAATGAGCTAAAGTATTTTGAATATACAACCTCAGTGGAGCTGTGGCACGTTGTCTAAACCTGGCCACTGGAGGTTATGTTGTCAAAACCTGGCCCTTGGTTTGTTCTAGGGTTATGCGAAGGTTGTTTAATATTCAAAATGGCACCTGGCACACACTATAGCTCACTGTGGGTTAAACAACCCATGGTGAGTCCAGAGTGCCATGCAAACCGGGCCAGTAATTACCCATTTATTGTAGAATATCCAGATGACATTTCCTTAAGCGTTTTTATTGATATTTTAGCAATGTATTCATTTTTATATGTTTTTAATCAGTTTTATATATTGTATATCATTTGTTTTTAGTGTTGTTCCCCACCTTGATCCAGAGGGAGAGGCGGGTAAGAAATAAATATATTATTATTATTTATTATTAGGGTTATATTATTGTTGCGCATATACCATATTACCATCCCCCCACACAGGGTGTAATATTTTCTTGTGGTGAAAATACAATCCTGTCCTTCCCCACAACTATGTGTAACTGAGTGGAATACTGTTACAGGAACATCATGGAATGGATAGTGCCCATGTCATCACTAGTAATGAACAATACTATCCCACTAATGGCATTTTGTGAACCTTTAACAGAGCAATCCCACTATTCTGGGTAGGGAATTCTGATGTTGGTGGATTTGATAAATCTAAAGTGTTGCCAGGCTTGCGCCAGCAAAGGGAAAAATGGGTGAGAAGAGCTGTGTGCCCCCTGGTAATAATAATAACACTTCTTTTTCTACTGATGCCAGGCATGAAAATGAACTATACCAGCTCCAGGGCTGCAATAGTCACCCTGATCATTGGGAGTGGGGTGTTGTGGGCATGGGAGGCTGTGGATCTGCAGGATACAGGAAACTAAGATACCACCCAGCATGCCCAGAGAATGCCTCCTTTTTTGCTCTCTGGCATCAGACTAGCTCTGGCTATGAACCTTCTGCAGCCTCATGGAGGGGGCCTGTGAATCCTTGGAGAGGTAGATCTGAGAAAACCTATGGTCTCTGGGACAGTTTCCCAGGGACTAAAGGATTGCAACCTAAAATTATGATCTGTATTATTTTTGTTTTAGTTCTTTAGAGACTTGACTGTTTTGCTATGACATTCAAGATCTATCCTTTTAGCCAAGAAAAAGTGCCTTAAACTATCAAGGCTACTCCTCCTGCTACAGCAATGACCTGCCACAGAAAAGTGCAGTTATTTCTTTCATCTGCGAAAGTCACTGAATGTGGCAAATCCTGAATCTTGCCACATGAGGGTTTAATTAAAGGTTTACCATACAAAAGTGATGGAAAAAGTAATCAACTTGTGGTTAGTTTTACCACAACAAAAGTGATTAACTTCTTGAAATGGGAACCAGGTTAGTGTTGTCTGAGATGTTAGTGTCTTTTTAAAAATCATTCTTAGGCTTACTTATTACAAAGAATTATGAACTCTTCATGTTCACTTTAAGTCTGAGGTCATGGGGCACAAAAATAATTAACACAATGAAGTATTTTTAGAAGCCAATTGAAGTTTTTCTTTACACACATATGACTGGTACAATTCATTCCTGCTTCCTAGAAATAATCCTTTGGATCCAGTTTCACATTTGATAACACATATACAGGAAAGGTCTCACCGTCAGCTGGGACCCATTGTCAAGTTCACAGGAGAGATGTGGCACGTGCATTGCCAAAAGAGGATGCGTTGCATCCTGTTATTATAGCAGCACTCATCAGCTTTGCTGAAGTGAAGGCCGAGAAGCTATTATGAACTCCTTCTTAATAGAGTTCTAATATGTGAGTACCATCCCTTGGGAAATTCTCATGCGCAACCCCTGTTGCAATCAATGGGAACGGCACAGTATGGTTTGTTTCAGTGGAGAATTGTCCAGTGGTTTATGCCGTTTATCTTTTTATATCCCATAGAAGATCAATCTATATATAGATACAAATAACATTTATCTTGTAGGAGGATAGAGAGGCTAAGAAGCCTCCATCACTTCTCCCACTCTACTGGCAAGAACCTGACAGAGCATAGGATAATCAGAAACCTCCAATTTCAGAGCCTTCTATGTATTTTGTGAAAATGAATATGTTAAAATAATGCAAATGTTTGTGTGCTTAAAAACAACCACAACAACCACAAATTAGTAACAGGATGGAACAAACTTATGAATATGAGAAACTGGCATAGACCAGAAATAGACTGATCTGTCCATCCCTACATGGCAATAATAATAAATGTAATTAAAGGGGCACTGATTTCGGCTGGACATAAAAAAAAATCCTGACTGTTAGAGCAGTATGACAATGGAACCAATTACCTAGGGAGGTTGTGGGCTCTCCCACACTAGAAGACTTCAAGATGCAGCTGGACAGCTATCTTTCAGCTATGCTTTAAGGTGGATTCCTACATTGAGCAGGGGGTTGGACTTGATGGCCTTATATGCCTCTTCCAACTCTACTTTTCTATGATTCTATGGAAGCAACAAATAAGCATTGGTCAACTTGCAGGAGGATTCTTCTAGCAATACAGTAAGGCTCAGCTACTTTCTAAGGCAATATAGGACTAGAGGACCATCTACACAACTCTGCTTTCACTGCTGATTCCCCCCAAACCCATAGCATCACAGTTATGAAATGACAACTATTGCAATACATGGGCACGATTGAACATGGAATATCCTGGCCCAAGACTTCATAGGATCGATTACACAGCTTTAATGCACAGCAAACGGCAACTAACGATGAGGCTCTGAAAGTTTTTTTCTTAACTCCATAGCAGTAAAAGTAGGGTGACCATATGAAAAGGAGGACAAGGCTCATGTATTTTTAACAAGTGCATAGAAAAAGGAATTTTAGCAGGTATCATTTCGATCCATGCTATACCAGGTGAAATTCCCTCTTCATCACAACAGTTAAAGCTGCAGGAGCTATACTACAGCGGCCAGATACAAAAGAGGGCAAGGCTCCTGCAGCTTTAATTGTTGTGATAAAGAAGGAATTTCACCAGGTGATGCAGGCATACGAATGACACCTGCTGAAATTCCCTTTTTTATACAGTGTTACACAGCTTCGAATCAACAGGCATCCACTCTGACTCAGCTGTGCTCCATCGTAGTTGTGAAGCTTTGAATCAACAGCCCCCCTCCATGTTCACACGCACATAAAGTGAAATGGAGGAGTAACTTTTGAGTAGATACGTCCACCTCTCTCTCTATTTGCAGTGGGAGGCAAAGCCCGATTTTGTAAATGAGCAAGAAGAAGAAGAAGAAGAAGAAGAAGAAGAAGAAGAAGGAGAAGAAGGAAAAGCTCACAATTATTCCGTTAGTCACCGGCATTACATAAAAAACTATACAGCAAACCTTCAGAAACTGGGCCTATCAAAATACATCCACACCAACATCCAGAAAGTAGTTATACTTAAAACACGCTCAATTGTCAGGAAATTTCTGAATCTGTAAAAGACAGCATGACTTGGCAAAGCCCGTCTTATCCATCTAGAAAAAACGCCAAGAGTGAGAAAGAGATGAAATAATAATAATGGATCTATAGCTGCTCATGTCCTTTCCTCTCCTTGTCTCCCATAGATATGACTGAATTGGGGGTGGGCAGGAAAGGAAGAGGATAGAGAGATGTTTACAAAGCACAGATCCTTCCTACTACTTCCTAATAATAATAGCAGATGCTGCCCTGGCCCTGAATGACTGAGTGCAGCATTAGCATTAGCAGCAGCTGCTGCAGCAACAGCAACAGCAACAACAACAACATGGCTGCAGCTCAGAGAGAAGGCAGGGAAGGAAGAGAGAAAGAGGGAGAGGGGTTTACAAAGCACTGATCCTTCACCCATCCCGAGGCTCGGTTCACCCATCCCTACTTCAGAGTAAGCATGATTACCTAGTGCTCAATATTTAAAGCAAGTGACAGCAACTGAGCCCACATTCCCAGCAGAGCAGTGTTTAATGAAAAATTGCTGGCAAAGCAATTCTCCAAGCCCCACTGGTCCTGTACTTGCCAAAGTGCCAATTGAAGGCAATGACTTACTTCCAGGTAGACAGAGTTAGACTTCTGCTCTTCCCACACCCTCACTCCCCCCCACAATTTTCCCTTCCACCAATCAGTTCCCAAAGTACGTCCACCTCTACCGTCCTGAGCTGCATTCACCCCACCAATGACACACGATCAGAGAACCATGGCGACGGCAGAGCAATACTAAAATACGCGGTAAAACGGCACCACGAAAATGCACAGCTTCGGGACAACTACCATGATGTGGCTATGAATTGCCGGCTGGGTCATCTAAACAAAGGTGTGCAACTTTGCAGCCACGATGGAGTAAATACCCCGTGTAGATACGTCCCAGGACAACATGGGATGTCTTTGCCAGCCCCAGGCACTCCAACCTCCCTATCTGGATTTGGGCTTGAAAGACCAAGGAAAAGTGTGGTTGTAAACAAGCATGTTTCTGACACTGCAGAACATCATCACTGATCACAGGGCACGTCACTTAAGGCATTAGCCTAGCTTCCAGTTTTCTAGTTTTGTGAAGCTTGTGCCAATATCAGGTAGCCTCAACTCTGGTCTTAAACTGGCAGCTTTTTGTGTGTTTTTTTAATCATTGAGTATATTCTGGGAACCCTAAGTAAAATAGATACAAAAAGTTATGGTATAAGCCAAAAAGAAGACATTTTAAAAATGTGTTTTTAATTGAGAAAGGTAAACTCAGCATGTGATATAGATGTTCTTAAACCTGGACATCTCCATGAAGAAACAGCTGTTGTCATTTGTTATTTGAATGGAGGAAGGAACGGGCAAAGACCGAGGTCTATGGGGGATAGAGGATCAGAGAAAACATAATGTAGTCTACCGAAACTACTCAGCTGATTTTTCTTTCTGTCTAATTCCTCCTTCCCCTCTCAGTTTGGCTGCCAGCACTGATATTTACAGCTTTAACACATATGGCATTTCTTCAGCATGAGGTTATTTACATTGTTGACATTATGATAAAACTGCCCATTGAAACTCCTCTCTGACATAATAGACAAAATGTTACGTTTCAGCCTATCGTTCCAACATAGAAACATTGGAAGCTTTTGCTTTTGAATGTAATCAAGGCAACATGTTTGGGACTGGTTTGTCCTTAGAAAGCAAAGTAAAAGCAGATGAAGTGTATTTATAGACTCATCAGCCAATGAATGGATGAAAGGGAAAAAGAAATTAATGGGGAAATGTCAGCAGGATGGAGGAGGGAATAACTGTGAAGTTCATGTCCAGACCAACTATTTGGACTTAATTCCAAAGACAGGGGTCTCTTGATTTACAGTAGGGAAAGAAGTGGCACTTTATCTGCAATTAATTTGAAAAATAAAAGAGGGAAGGAGCCCAGCTTAATACGGATTTTTAAATTAGACTTAAAATGTTCATGTTTGAAAGGGAAGGTGGCAATTCAGTCTGGCCAGCTAAACATATGTGGCTTTGATCTGGAGCTTAAACATTTCTCAAAAAAAGAAAAAAGAAAAGAAAAGAAAAGGGGGAAAAGGCATGGAAGTAATATTTTTTTGTTGTTTCAAAATGGATTGTAGTCTCTTTTCACCACACTGTACCATGGAAAAGAGGAAAGGGGGGAACCAATGTTCATTCAGTCTCCACCTGTCAATGTGAAGATAAACGTGGCTGGGGTTTCATCTGTAGACTTTTAAAAAATATTATTAAAGTAAGCCAAAACTGATTTCATACATGCCACTAAAACACTTTTGAGCCTCTCTCCGCAGTTGGTGTACATATGTGAAAGACAGAAATATAGTTTTAAATATGATCGTATCACGTTTTAAATCAATTAATCCTATGCAAGAAGGTGGGTTTACAATTGCATTTCAGCCTTGCATTTTTTGTGTCACCTGGGAACAGATGTGTTCTATCTGAAATGCATTTTGACTCCTCCACCCACTATTAACCCTTCCCTCTCCAGCTGCAACCCCTCCCCCCTCCATCACCCTCTTTGCTGCAATTAGGCTTGAATCTTGAACTGAAGATGGGAATCTTTTTTCAGGCCTAAGGGCTGAAGGGCAAGGAGGAGAGGCACTGTAGGGGCCACTGTAGGGCCCCTCCAGTCTGTCCTGTCCCCCTGGGAATATACCAGCTATGGTCTCAGGAAGAGATCTTTCACATCAACAACTAACCCAATTTTCTTAACTGGGATTCAGCTAGGATCTTTCAGTCTACAAAGAATGTGCTTTATCACTGAGCAATACTACCTCCTTGTATAGTACAGTAAGGGCAGTGGGGGATGAATAAAACAACATAATCATCTTCCTAAACCTATTTTTATTAACATTCAGAAGCACCTGGCTTATTTATTTATTTATTTATTTTATGAGTCACCTTTCGGCCCAGGTAGAACCATCCAAGGCAATTTACAATTAAAACATTATCAACAATTTCAAAACATTTTTTTTAAATGTAAAAATGTTTAAACACCACAAATTGCAGAATCAGGAGCAGGGATAAATCTTTAAAATAGCATGTGACGTTAATATATTAAAAATACTAAAAAGCTATGCAGAACAAAATAATAATAATAATAATAATAATAATAATAATAAATTTATTTCTTACCCGTCTCTCCGTTTGGATTGAGGCAGGGAACTACAGTAAATATAAAACAGTAATATAAAACACGATAAAATGCATGAAACTGATTAAAAATTTATTTCTTACCCGTCTCTCCATTTGGATTGAGGCGGGGAACTACAGTAAATATAAAACAGTAAATATAAAACACGATAAAATACATAAAACTGATTAAAAACATGGCAAACATTATTACAATAGCAATAAAACATCCTAAAAACATCCTAAATTAAAATAGCCTAACTAAAACTGAACGAAAATTCCAACAGCTAGCTGCTGTTGGATTCTGACTATGGCCTTCATCACACATACCATTTCCCCCCCAGATTGCTTCTGCAGGTTCCCCCTCCATTTCCTATGCGAATCTAGCATTTTGAATCACATGTGGTCAGTTTTGCTCCGATACCACAGCTCAGCCTGTTGAACTTGCCTGAAAGGGACTTGGCTGTTCAGGGTTAAATCGAAACAGAAACTAAAAATGGAGCACTCAGGGTGAAAGAACAGTGCAACGGGGCGACATCATGCGAGTCCCACGCTGAAGAAGTGGATCAAAGTCACGGTGAGTGTGCTTAAAACTGCATGTGTGATAACAGCCTACACACACACACACATGCACATTTAAAAATAATTAGGATTTATTTAAATTTTATAGGAGGCAAAGCCAGCCGATTAATTTCTCATCAAAATAATCCCAAATAAAACCTGTTCTTCAATCAATTTACACCCTGATCCTGATCATGCCAAACCAATGGCAAATTTCCCCCCAAACTTAATTGCCATGCAAGGGATTTGGGGGGGGTCAGCATGTCGGAAGGGGAACGTTAACCCTTCCCTCCTCAGCCATAATCCCCCTTGGAAATTGCTCCTGGCACCAATGGCCAGGACCCCATGGTCTTAGGCCTAGCAGGGCCCCTGATGGGACCCCCTCCAGCCACTGTTGCCAAATGCTACACAGAGGGTTGAGGAATGCTGCTGGATGGAGTAAGCTGTTCAGCAGTTGGATGGGAGGGCAGATCTCTGAAAATTTTGAGGATCTCCTTTTCCCACAGTTCCACAGCCCATTCAATTCAGCAGGTCTCCCTGAACATCTGTGTAGCATTTGAGGGGGGTTGGAGGGTTGCCATGGGAAGTAGGGGTGGGGAAGTCCATTTTTGCATGTGCCGAAGTCCGGATCCAACCAACTGTTTTTGAGAATTGTCAGATAATTTAATCTATAATGACAAATCCAAAATCTATTAACAGTCAGTAAAGGAAAGTGATGTAAACAAGCTGGTGGGGAGTGGAATAAATAGACAAGAGAGGAGGTGAAAAATGTAGCAGGAGAAGAGGAAGCATAGCAAGCATGGGGGTAAAATATTCTTCTCAATCCTGTACACATTTGTATGGAAGTAAATCCCATGGAACACAGTGGAATTTACCTCTGGGTAAACATGCACTGGATTACAGTGTAAGTCTACTAATGTCTATATCTTTAAGCATCTTGCAGATAAACAATGAAACGCTGTCAATCTAAACATAAAGACCTGTAAAAGAGAACCAAATGTCTAGGTAAGTCTTGTACACATCATTATGATGATGGGACGTAATGAGAATAGCCCTTTGCCACATTCTAATTCTTTGCAATAAAATTACAGAAATAATCCTTTCAGAATTCTTCCCATTGAGCCAGACTGAATTTTGTGAAGTGCTGATGCTAATAATACATTCCATGTGTCAGAAAAGAAATAACATTGGAGACATCATGAATAACCAAACTCATGCAACTTTTTCTCTGTCATATATAATTTGTGGAGATTTTTTGGCTCAGAATGTAGCACAAGAGCATTATTCTCACAATAAAGATGTGATAACAAATGTGCAACACTTGCCTGAATCCTTTTGCAGTCCCCAAACAAATGTTGCTCTAAGAATAAACTTTGGGATATCATTATAATGTGCTCTTGTTTAACCCCCAACATTAGACTGACCAGACGCCCGGATTTGTCCGGACATGGCAGGGAAATGGGGTGCAAATCCACATCCGGGCGGAAAAAACCGTTTTGGGGGGCCAAATCCGGAAATTTAGCCCCCCAAAACGGTGACCAGGTGGCCCTGGGGCGAGCCGGGCCAACTGGGGGGCGGCGGGGGCAAACCGGGGCGGCGGGGGGTCACGCGGCGGTGGCGCGAGGCTGACGGCGCGAGGCACCTACCGGCTGGGGCGTCCGTTTCCCTCCGGTGCTCGGAATCTACTGAGAAACAGGCTTCGCGGCCTGTCCCTCAGTAGCGCGCCGGGTGATGACATCATCAGTCGGCGCACTGCTGAGAGACAGGCCAGGAAGCCTGTTTCTTAGTAGATTCCAAGCACGGAGGGAAACGGACCCCCCCAGCAGCAGCAGGTAAGGAGCGTGGGGCGGGGGGGGCGCGGGGGAGTGGGGGGGCGGCGCGGGTGCTCGCGGCAGGTGGGGGGGCGCGGGGGAGTGGGGGGGCGGTGCGGGTGCTCGCGGCAGGTGGGGGGGGCGCGGGTGCTCGCGGCGGGGCACTTACCTGCTGGGGCTTCCCTCGGGTGCTCGGAATCTACTGAGGAACAGGCTTCACGGCCTGTCCCTACTGAGGGATAGGCCGCGAAGCCTGTTTCTCAGTAGATTCCGAGCACCGGAGGGAAGCCCCAGCAGGTAAGTGCCCCGTGCACCCCCCCCCCCGCCCGCCCGCCCGCCCGCCCACCCCGCGCTCCTTACCTGCTGCTGCTGGTGCTGGGGCTTCCCTCCGTGCTCGGAATCTACTGAGAAACAGGCTTCACGGCCTGTCCCTCAGTAGCGCGCTGGATGATGACGTCATCACTCGGCGCGTTACTAAGAGACAGGCCAGGAAGCCTGTTTCTCAGTAGATTCCGAGCACGGAGGGAAGCCCCAGCACCAGCAGCAGCAGGTAAGGAGCGCGGGGCGGGTGGGGGGTGGGGGGGGCGGGGTGGGGTGGGGCGGGGCGGGCGCGAGACACTTACCTGCTGGGGCTTCATGTGCCACGTCTCCCTCTACCTCCCAGGTGCTGCATTTCCCCTACCGTGCCTGCCCTGACCGCCTCTCCCATCTCTCACCTACCTCCCCATTGAGATTGCACTGTTGCTGCTGCTGCTGCCCCCTCCCACAATGCTCTAAGGAAGGACTTCCAAGAGTCAGGCATTTTGGCCTGTCTGAGGCACACAGGCTGCTTTTTACAGCCAGTGGAGTTTTTTCATAGAGACTGCCCCCCTCGCTCACCTTCTGAGGATCTTTGAGGAAAGCCATAGGGCGGGTGACTGCTCTGGGGAGCCCCACTGGTTATTCTTCCCCTTTGGCATTTGCTTAGGGTGACCATATGAAAAGGAGGACAGGGCTCCTGTAACTTTTAACAGTTGTGTAGAGAAGGGAATTTCAGCTGGTGTCATTTGTATGCATGCAGCACCTGGTGAAATTCCCTCTTCATCACTGTAGTTAAAGCTGCAGGAGCCCTGCCCGCTTTTGTACCTGGTCACTCTAGTATAGCTCCTGCAGCTTTAACTACAGTGATGAAGAGGGAATTTCACCAGGTGCTGCATGCATACAAATGATACCAGCTGAAATTCCCTTCTCTACACAACTGTTAAAGATACAGGAGCCCTGTCCTCCTTTTCATATGGTCACCCTAGTGTTTGAAGCTTTCAACATTATAACCATATGGTCCAAACTTTTAGAAAAAGGAAGGGAACAGTGTATGTGTGTAGGTGGGGAGGGGGAAAGATTAAAAGGAATGTATAGCTACCTATCCCAAGGAGAGATCACAAGGAGAGATCTGAAGACCAGGTTATGATGGATCCAGATGAAGGTTGAAAGAGATCTCTCCTAGAATCCAGGGTATAGAACTCAGCAAAGTCCAGGTAGGGAAAATTAAGCCACGTAGAGAGTGTAGAAAATATTTAAAAATGAAAAGATCAAAATCAAATAGAGGGTGAAAACAACACCAAGCTGCTCACACCCTAAGAAAACAACACCCTAAGATCAGTGGGCTTTTCAATGGTGACACCCCGTCTGTGGAATGCCCTCCCCAGAGAAGCTTGCTTGGTACCTATGTTGTGGTGTTTTCATCACCCGATTATTTTAATAAGTATTTTAGTGCTCTTCGCCCTATGCACCTTTATTTTCTGCTGGTTTTACTGTGCTGTTGTGTTTTTACTGTTTATGGCTGACTTCATTTTGGTTTTATTATGTGCTGTTTTTAATTATTGTTTTATTGTTTGTATGTTATTTTTTAATTATTGTACACCACACAGAGAAGTTGGGTTATTGGGTGTAATAAATAGAAAGCATAATGAATACTTAAACAAGGAACACAATTAAAGTCCTATTGATTACAATGAGAAATGCCCTATCCTGTGTCCAGCTTGTGATATCATTTTAAGGTTTTCTTTTATTGTCGTATGCTTGGAGAGAGAGAGAAAGCATGCACAGACTGCTATCACTGTGCTTTAATTTCATGTATTGACAATGACAATGACATATCAACGTCCTCAGCTCCTTCCTGGAGACAGAGGCCAGCTCATGGACCAGCAGCTAATTACCTCAGAAGCTGTGGTTAGAGTTGTATTTTCATTGGAGTTCTACTGTTGAAAATTCTGACCAGCAAAATATCTCAATCTATGCCAATATGAGCGAGATTTCCTAAAACTTTTGCTGGGTCTCTCTTTTCCTCTTCCTTTTCTGCAACATTTTTGTTGTTAGGTATTGCTATGTCAATGAGGTAGTTGTGTTTTCCTTTTATATTTATGACTGTTCTTGTCCCAGAATTGTTCTGTCCCAGCATAGCATGGCTTAGCTTGAGTTTGAGTGTGTCTGGATCTCCTAGGCTCTGAAAGCATCTTTTTGGAGAGCACCTGCTGGTTGCATGTTCCCTGCACACTGAGGCAATGTAAATTCAGTATATACTTGGATAAAAGGAAGGAAAGATCCTTATCTAGCATTGTAATAATGGGCATCTGTTCTGGCCTATCTTTGAATTGTACTGACCATGGTCTTGTTCACATGGCTAATGAATCAGAGATATAATCACACATTGTTAGATTAGTTTCTCACTGATCAACCAGAAGTTGAAACAAGCTAAGAGGCGAGAAGTGACTACAACAAGCCTTTAGTCCATTTTGTTCCATGGCTAATGTTTGCAGGGTAATCATATTTTATACTCTTCCTGCATGCTAGGTTGCTAGTTTGTTGTACTAGATTTCTCTGCACTTGTCCACTGCTTCATTTGTTCAATGGTAACAGTATGCTGAATCTGTGAGTATGGATATGAGAAAAATGATGGGGAAAGAGTGTTAAACGTTAGGAAAGTTTAGACTATTGTAATCCAGTGAAAGATTTGCAGTCAGAAAAGATATTTGAGGGAAGGGGAGACTCTGTCACACAGAGTATAGTAAAAGCTTCAAAGAACAGCAAAAGCTACAAAAGTAGAAGTGAGTGAAATTAATTTCAGATACATTCAATGTCTCACTTGTTCTTTATTTCAGTGATTTTAACATTAAGATGTTGTGTAGAACAAGTTTGTCTTAATTGTATGCTGTGAAATCAGACATGTGACCAAGGCCATGTTTGGGTGGGCACGCCCCCTTGGGGATGGACATGTTGGTGGGCACGCCCCCTTGGGGCGGCCATATTGTCCTCCTTTTTGGTTTCCAAAATATGGTCACCCTACCCAACATGTGCTTTAGCTAGGGTGACCATATGGAAAGGAGGACAGGGATCCTGTATCTTTAACAGTTGCACAGAAAAGGGAATTTCAGCAGGTGTCATTTGTATGCATGCAGCACTTGGTGAAACTCCCTTTTCATCACAACAGTTAAAGCTGCAGGAGCTATACTAGAGTGACCAGATAGAAAAGAGAGCAGGTCTCCTGCAGCTTGAACTGTTGTAATGAAGAGGGAATTTCACCAGGTGCTGCATGCATACAAATGACACCTGCTGAAATTCCCTTTTCTGTGCAACTGTTAACGATGCAGGAGCACAACACTCTTTTCCAAATAGTCACCCTAGCTTTAGCATTTCTTTCTTCTTTCTTTCTTTCTTTCTTTCTTTCTTTCTAAACATCAAGTGGAGATTGGGCCACTATTTCACAAAAGGAGTCTCAGCTATACAGTTGAGCAACAAAATGGCTGCAGAATGGACCATCACAGCTGTAACATTTGGCTGAAAAACTTATTGCTCCAGTGCCAAATGCAGTTCACTGTTTTGTGCCCCTTTCCCAACTGACTTGACCTCCTTCACATGGAACATAGGTAGTGCAATCAAGACGGAACATAGGTAGTGCAATCGTGGAAGTTTCTGGGTCCGCTCCATGATGTTGTCATCTTCGGGTGCCTCTCCCAGTGTTTTTTAAAGTTTATTCTGCTGAGATTTAACTAGCTGAAAATCCTGTAACAAATATTCACTGCTATGAAAGAGCTGGTGTATTTCCTGAATAGCGAAATGTTCCTGTAATGTTGCAGCAGCAACTGCTGGCTGTTTAAATTGAACAAAAGGAACTTCCCCACCATTGGAACTGCCAAAAAAAAAGAAAGAAAGAAAGTAGGGGTGGGGGAGGGAAGGTTGAAGCATATTTTTTGTGTTCATTGTAATCCCAGAATGACTGTGCAAGAATCAAGCCCACTAAGGAAGCAGGTTGTGGGGTTTTTTTTTTTTTTTGCTTAATGTAGAGATGCTCTCAAATGTGCGCACAGCAGTTCTGGTAAAGGTCAGCTTAGAACTACACATGTTGTTAAATGTATACACTATCCTCCTGGACCCTGAAAATCTTAATAACTACAGGCCAGTAGCAAATGTTCCATTCCTGGGCAAGGTCCTTGAGCGGGTGGTTGTGAGCCAGCTCCAGGCACTCTGGGATGAGACCGATTATCTGGATCCATTTCAGTCGGGTTTCAGGCCTGGCTTTGGTATGGAAACAGCCTTGGTCACCCTGTATGATGACCTATGTCGGGAGAAAGACAGAGAGAGTGTGACTCTGTTGATTCTCCTTGATCTCTCAGCGGCTTTTGATACCATCGACCATGGTATCCTTCTGGGACGACTGTCTGAGTTGGGAGTGGGAGGCACTGCATTGCAGTGGTTCCACTCCTACTTGGCGGGTTGGCTCCAGAAGGTGGTGCTTGGGGAACATTGCTCGGCCCCGTGGATTCTCCAGTATGGGGTTCCTCAGGGGTCAGTCTTGTCCCCCATGCTGTTTAACATCTACATGAAACCATTGAGTGCAGTCATCCGGAGTTTTGGAGTGCGTTGTCATCAGTACACTGATAACACACAGCTCTACTTCTCCTTTTCATCTTCATCAGGTGAGGCTGTGGATGTGCTGAACCGGTGCCTGGCTGTGACAATGGACTGGATGAGGGCTAATAAACTGAAACTCAATCTAGACAAGACTGAGACGCTGTTAGTGGGTGGTTCTGCTGACCAGATGGAGAGTGTTCAACCAGTTCTGGATAGGGTTGCACTCCCCTTGAAGAAGCAGGTTCGTAGCTTATGGGTTCTCCTAGAACCATCTCTGTCACTTGAGGCTCAGGTGGCCTCAGTGGTACGGAGTGCCTTCTACCAACTTTGGTTGGTGGCTCAGCTACGCCCCTATCTGGACAGGGATAACCTGGCTTCAGTTGTCCATGGTCTGGTAACCTCCAAGTTTGATTACTGCAATGCACTCTACATGGGGCTGCCTTTGAAGACGGTTCGGAAGCTGCAGCTTGTGCAAAATGCAGCGGCCAGTTTGATAACTGGGACCAGAAGGTTCGAGCATATAAGACCTACTCTGGCCTGCTTGCATTGGCTGCCTGTATGTTTCCGAGCCCGATTCAAGGTGCTGGTTTTAACCTATAAAGCCTTACACGGCTTGGGACCACAATACCTGATGGAATGCCTCTCCCGACACGAACCTACCCGTACACTACACTAAACTTCTAAGGTCCTTCTCCGAGTGCCTTCTCCGAGGGAAGCTTGGAGGTCGGCAACAAGGGAGAGGGCCTTCTCTGTGGTAGCCCCCAATTGTGGAATGAACTCCCCGACAAGGCTTGCCTGGCACCAACATTGTTATCTTTTCGGCGCCAGGTCAAGACTTTCCTCTTCTCTCAGGCATTTAGCAATATCTGATGAGCCTGGGTTTGTTTTGTTTTTAGGCTTATAGCTTTTTAAAGTTATTATAGTGGTTTTAAATGTGTGTATATATTGTATGTTTTTGCTGTTTAAATTTTTGTATATTGGTTTTAATTATTTTATTCTTATGTGAACCGCCCAGACAGCTTTGGCTATGGGGCAGTATACAAATGTAATAAAATAAATAAATAAATAAATAAATACATGCAAGTTCACATTTCCATGTGAATAAGTATGCACCCACTGAGAGCTCCATCACACTTTGGGTTTATTGCACTGTCGTGTTTCCTTGTTTCTGGTTTTGGTGCTATTGACTCACATGGCGTCCTTGTCCTGTACTATTCTTGCTTTCCTCCCATGTCTAGCACCTTAGTTTGGACTGTGGAAAGTCCGTTTCATCTTGGAAGTGCTCAATGAAAACCTAAATGTAAACCAGTAAATCCGCTTCTGTGTTTGGGTGTGTGTTTGAAGGGATGAACCAATCCAATTCAAACTTGGCATGCCTAAAGCTCTCCTGCAGACCTATCACCATGCCAAGTTTCAGCTCTTTAGCTATGTAAACATTTTGGTTAATGTGTCTTTTAAAAAATCCTTAAAATCAAAGCATAGACCTATCTGATTCAAACTTGGCATGTCTAAAGCTCTACTTAAGAGCTCTCGAGATCCCAAGTTTCATCTCTTTATCTTTACAAATTACACAGATGTAAGTATTTTTGTACATTCTAATAGGAGCTCCAATGAGCAAGGGGGGAAGGCTGCCAAGTCTATCACAACATCCATCAAGGACAAGAACCAATGAACTGGAGGGGGAAGAAGGGGCAGGGCAGGGTGGGGCAGGCACAATAGCAGCAGGAGAACAAAAACAGAGTTCACTGGTATAGCTGCGATAGTGAAAGGGAGGAACATTTGCAGCACTTCTGAAATGGAGGTAAAAGATGTGAAGGCAAACTGGGAAAAATAGGTATGATGGAGCCCTGAGTGTGATATTTCCAGAGGTCCAGCAGATATCCCCTAAGAATGCCATAGCTAGGCTGACCATATGAAAAGGAGGACAGAGCTCATGTAACTTTAACAGTTGTAGACAAAGGTGAATTTCAGCTGGAGTCATTTGTATGCAATTAGTACCTGGTGAAATTCCCTCCTCATCACAACAGTTAAAGTTGCAGGCATTATACTAGAGTGACCATATACAAAAGAAGGCAGGGGCCCTGCAACTTTAACTGTTGTGATGAAGAGAGGATTTCACCAGGAACTAATTGCATACAAATGACTCTGGCTGAAATTCCCTTTTCTCTGCAACTGTTAAAGTTACATGAGCCCTGCCCTCCTTTTCATATGGCCAGCCTAGCCATAGCGCTACTTGAAAGGTTTGTGGAACTAGCAGACGTCCATAAGGCAAAGTAGTATCTGTTTCCAAGGAAGTTATGGTCCATGGATAATATTCCACCAATACAAATGACTCTCAAACACATGGAATGCATACAATCTAACAAGCAGGACATGTATGGGACAAGGTATTTCAGACAGATCCAAAGTTAACTCCTGCAAACAGAAACATGACTCTAAATGACTAGTATGAACTGATAGACTGTAACTGTAAAGGCATACAGAGGCAT
This sequence comes from Anniella stebbinsi, assembly GCA_029215795.1. Lineage (NCBI taxonomy): Eukaryota > Metazoa > Chordata > Lepidosauria > Squamata > Anniellidae > Anniella > Anniella stebbinsi. The sequence continues at coordinate 58,942,551 of JARDYH010000003.1, forward strand.
ATCCAAGTGCTACAGTTCCACTGCTAATTGCGCTGCTCTTTACCACCATGAAGGAAAACTGTTTTTAGGAATAATTTACTTGAATAACAGTAGTGACATTATATGCTTCACAGAATGAACTTTTACCATAAACAGACCAAATATCTAAGTTTCCAGTTGAAGTTGATGCATAAAATGAGCAAATACATAACCATGACCATATTATTTATGTCCCATACAATATAAATTTGCACATATAATCAAGTCATTTACAAGTTTATTTTGAGTTTATTAGCGTCGGTGTGACTATTAGGTCAGTGATGGATATACAATGATTTTTCAGAGACCATATCTTGCATATCTAGGAGTGACCATATTACGCCAGCTTTAAAATCGCTCCACTGGCTGCCAATTAGTTTCCGGGCGAAGTATAAAGTGTTGGTCATTACCTTTAAAGCCCTACATGGTTTGGGTCCAGGTTACCTGCGGGATCGCCTTCTCCCGTACAATCCGCCCCGCACGCTCAGGTCCTCTGGGAAGAACTTACTGCAGTCGGCCAAGACTAGGCTGACAACTGTTACCCAGAGGACCTTCTCTTCTGCCGCTCCCAGACTGTGGAATGACCTGCCGGAGGAGACTCGTCAACTTAACAGTCTTTTAGAATTTAAGAAAGCTATAAAGACTGTTCTCTTCCGGCAGGCATATCCAGTGTAATTTTTAGAATGTTTTTAGGATGTTTTAGGATGTTTTAATGCAGTTTTAATAATATTTGTCATGTTTTAATTAGTTTTATGTATTTTATCATGTTGTTGTTCCCCGCCTCGATCTAGACGGAGAGGCGGGTAAGAAATAAATCGTTATTATTATTATTATTATTATTATTATTATTGTTGTTGTTGTTGTTGTTGAACATTTCCTATTGAACTACTTGCATATATATATTAATTAGAAGAGATGTTATAGGATTTCCTACTACATTGAAAGCATGTACACTTCTTTGTTTTGAGTGGTTTTTTTGTGGGGGGTCTATGTGAATTGAATTCAAATTTGTCATCTAATTCTATTGGAACCCTAAAAATCCTGGCTTTAATGCTCCACTATTAGTGGCTGTTTGTGTTCTGCCTCAGCTCTTGTTTTTTTTTGGGGGGGGGGGTTGTAAACAAGCTTTGTATTTCTGACTCTCAGAATGCCAGTGGCTGCCATGTCATGTCATGGTTACCCAGAGTCGTCTCTCAGAGTGTGACACTGTGTTTTTTCTAAAGAAAGGACAGTCTCAGGTCAGGGGAGCTGTTTAAGTGACTGACTGGGGCAGGTTGCTGTGCTTTGTGAATTTGGCACATCTGTAAGACACATCACAATGATCTTAAGCAGGAGCTAGAGAATACCTCCAACTTTGGCATTGAGAGATTTGAGAATAGACACAAAGAATACTGAAATGTGGTAGGACGAAAGCAGGCACACCACATCATACTACATCACATGGTTTAGTGAGGAACAAGAATGTGTTGGTCAGGAGGTTAGTCAGCATTTTGGATTTTCTGAAGGTGATTGGCAAAAGCTTGTCGCTAAAAGACCTTATGAAAATGAGGGCCAATATTTACCTCAGTTGCTTAGAAAGTGCTGGCTGGTGCAACAGACTTGCACATCATGTGTGAGGGCAGGGGGAAGCAGATGGACAGATAATTGGGCAAATGGTTAAAAATACTTTTCATGAGCACCAAAAGCTCCACAGAGATCACAAACACATGAGTTTGTGTCTTAGGTTAGATTCAAGCCATGGTGCACAATGGATACTTTATCACTGTAGCAACCCCAGTTTTAACAACATCAATTTAATAAAATGTCTTCAGGATTTATAGCCAATTTGCTACTTAACAAGGGCACACAGTATTAGAAAGATATATTGTATTGTTTACATAAAGGTTTTCATCTCATTTTCAGCAATCATTTAAATAGGAATGTTTAGTTTTCCATAAATGCTACCATTACATCCCGTTGTATTCTCCTTCTGCACAATAGCAAAGGTCACGAATAGAATAATGATTGTTTGAGGTTTCTAGGATTGCTTTGATGTAAATTCTATTTGCCACTGGTATTCTCCATTTACCACACAAATCCCTTGAGGACAGCTTGCCTGCATAACGTATGAATTTGTTGTAAATCATAATACTTGGATTACATCATCTCCAGCATATCAGGCTAAAAGAACAATATCACTTTTTTTCTTATGTGAAATTTCCAGTTTGGTGGCATTTTTGCTTCATAATAAATTCCAGACAGCCTTTCATGGTATATCTAAAGTCTGCTGTAAAGTGATCCTACAGGCTATAAAGACTGTTGGAATTTTGTCGCTGACTGCAAGGGGAAGCTTTTAAGACATTTAACTTTTCTTTGTTGAAACAGTGCACTGTTTTGAAACTAGTTTTATGAAAATGTATTTAAAGGCACAGATGTCTGAAGTGCTGTTTATATGCTAGAAAGTTAATTTAGATGCCAGCTGCATGAATGCATTTTAGAATCAACTTATGTTTCCTTTTCAAGTTCAGCAACAAAATCTATGTGAATACCAGGTTCATCTTGCATGGGTGGAATCGGTCATTCAGTGGCACAAAAATTGACATTGTGGGCCTGCTTTAAATATGCGTTATTGCTTTTAGCCTACATGGGTTCATGGGATGTAGGGACAATAATAATAATAATAATAATAATAATAATAATAATAATACTGGGACAGAACAATTCATACCAACAAGACAATACCCTGCAACCGACCAGATATAACGTTCATAGACAAAAAAGAAAAACACATACCTCATCGACATAGCAATACCGAATGACAAAAATGTTCTTGAAAAGGAAATAGAAAAGGGAGACAAATATACACCACTGGCCATGGAAGTCAAAGAACTATGGCAACAGGAAAAGGTCACAATTATTCCGTTAGTCACTTCAGTCACCAACATCACATCAAAAAACTATACAGAAAACTTTCAGAAACTGGGCCTACCAAAATACATCCACACCAACATCCAGAAAGCAGTCATACTTAAAACATGCTCAATTGTCAAGAAATGAAATAATAATATAGTGATTTTAAGTTTTCAAAGCACTTCATATGAATTATCTTGTAATCCTTACAACAATAACCTTATAAGGACCAAGCTATATGTTATTTAAATTGTGTGATTGTATTTAAGATGCTTTATACTGTCATAAGTATGAACAATATATTTAAGACTTTACTATCTTTCTCTGTAATCTAGCATACTCCACTAAATTTGTTGATAAAAGAGTCTGCAATGTTATTGAATCAAAAGAATAAATAATACTGCATAATATTATTAGTAATTAAAGTAGACAAGATCTTAAGGAGTCTGCTTGCAACACCTAAATTCGGAACTACCTAGGAACTATCTCTGGTTTAGCACAATTTTTCTTGACTTAAAAAAACCTGGATCAAATTACTCCTCCCTCCCCATTTGTTTTAATTAAGCACTCCCATGAAGACTTAATAAGTGTTGTGCTTTCTTTTAAAAAGCTTATCTATTGTCAAGCTGTGAAGAAACCGTGGTAATACTGAGGTAAAAGTTTAACTCTTATGTTTTATTTCTTCCACAGAATGGGTTAACAGCAGAAGAAAAATGTATGGTTTAGTTCGGATGACACTTTAGGCAACCGTGCGTTATGTTTCCGGTACTTGCCATACGACATGTTGCCCATCCTCCCGTTGTGGGGCTGAAAGTCCCAGTGTCATTCTGGGCTGTTCCTCCCTCCCCCTCCCTCAGACCTCCAACTGTATCCCATGATGCACCGCAAGTTCTGCCGACTGTATAGGAGTGGCTGGTTTTTTTCTGCTGCACCTGCTGGGGAACTCTATGACTGACTGGAATAGTACACGGAGAGAGGGGGGGTTCCCAACACATGACACTTTAAACAATGGATTTCAGGATAAACAACTGAGCAGCCCGTTGTTTTTCCCCGACGTTTAATTCACCAAAATAGCGTACTGTCAGTTGCGTGTGTGTTGTGTGTTGCCTGCTACACGACACAATAACCAACACGACTGATGGTTGATCCCCCCCCTGTTAATTATCGTGTCATCCGAACTGAGCCTATGTGTTTTACTTCAGCCTTGTGCCTGAGGGAAGTTCCATTGTAAATATGGTGTGCTGGCAAAATGGCAGTTACTCTTATCAGTAGTAGGTGAAAATGAAGCCAGGTTCTCTTTATTTATATGGGAAGGGAGGGTTGAATTGGTACTATCTGATTGGGGAATATCTGAACATTCTAAGGGGCTCATCAGACAGGGAGGGGGGAATCACGGGAAATTGCGTCTCCATACTGTGGGCTTTTTTGCTGGTTTGCTTCCATTTTCAAAACGAGCACTTTTCACAGAGAAGAGACCAGCGCCCATGTGGCCTGTATATTTCAATGGAATTCAATGGGGACGTCACTCTCTAGTGGGCAATTTTTAGCTCAACCTCAGAAGACTTGGATTAAAACAGGTTTCTTTTGTTACTCTAAAACTAGGAAAAGAAGCAAGAGGCGCACGGGAGACAGACATTGTTGTCGTCAAAAAGACCTGTGAAAAACCGTCAGTGGTCAGTAACAAGCGTGCAATAAAATGCTCGTCTGATGATGCTCTAAAAATGCCTGTTGGTCAGAAGTCTACCCAGAGATGGGTGACGGAATGTTGCCACCCCAAAACTGATTGGCTGTTCTGATGGAAGTCAAATCCAACTAGAAAGAAGACTACTATTCAAGCCCTTGTGTTATGCCTGTGAGTTACCTGGGGTGGAGTTTGATTGGGGACTTGGCTTAGGTTTGGTTAGGAATAAGAACTGGGGCTTCTAACACCAGATTGGTGATAAAAATAACTGCATAGAAAATTTGCTGAAAAGTAGTGACAACATTTTTAAAATAAGCTTTCTTGTTTCCTTTTTAATAAAATGCTATATATTGTTGTTTACTTTTCTGGCATCTCTGACCTGTTTTGTTTCATGCCTATGACCAGCTATCCTTAAGGTAAAAGGCACATGTTAAGTAAAAGGGGTGTAGTTTAATGATGGCAGCAGAAGGGAAGGATAACCAGTGGTGAGGGGCAATCCTCCACATTTGGGAATAGAGGCCTTGTGTACAGCCCCCTACCCCAAGACCCAGGCTTCTTCAAAAGCTTTCTTAATTACCAATAACATTTAGGAAGCCTTCTTGAAGAGAAAACTCACCTGAGCAAAGACACAATTAGGAGATTAGATTTCAAAGCGTGAGATAGCTTTAAATAGATTGTCTTCAAGCTGTTGAATGTAATACACATTGTAATGGATATGGATATGAGAGAATTGTGTGACTTCTTAGCAATGTGTTAATGTATTATATTAGTACTTCTGTTCCTCAAATGAAAATTGTATTTAAACCCGTCGGAGTTGGCAGTTGAAGAATGTGATGGTTTGTTTTTCCCTCTTTGCAATAGTGTAAATTATTTCCTCCTACTTAGACTCAATCAGATATTTAAAAATTTCTAAAAGTTTGTGCTCCTCTCTTCAACTGAGAGACCTAGCAATCCTGCTGGTGCTGGCACCTTGTATTATGCTGCATCAGATGCTAAGGTTGTAATGCTCAAGTGGATTATATCAAAGGTGTACACTGAACTCAGTATTTTGGATGAACTATTTGAAGAATTATTTCTATGTTATTTCATGTTTTTGTCTGCATCCACATTAATATGTGATCTGAAGTGGTTGAAATAGCGAAACAAAAGACAAATTGTAATGCATTCTTGTAGTACTCCAGTGTGATGGCTTTGTATCTTCTTGCACACTCTGCTTGAAACTGATCTTTAAAAGATCTTCACAGTAACCAGTCAATTGGATACTTTTATGTTGGAGATTTTCCACATATTTCCAAGATCTATTAAGAGGTCTGGTATCAAGTAAGCCTTTGAAATTATTCTTTTATGTCTGTAAAGTATGGAAATATGATATATTTAATGGAAAACTTTACATGCAGCAAATGCTTAAAGCATCTGTGAATGAGCTTTGTATGTTGGGCTTGTTATGTCACAAACTATGTGCACTTATGATCCCAATGAATGAAAACTTCAGTGATGAAGTTTTAATGACAAGGTCAGGATTTATAATGTAGCTCTTTTGTATTTATGCTTCTGTAAAATACCACTGGTTTGAGTGGCTGAGAACATTTCCCCAATCAGAATGTGTTCTCTGTCACTTTGCTACCCCTTTAGCTAATAGGAACATGTTCCCAAACCCAGCAATTTGAAATGTTGTGCTTGTCTTGTGGTCTTCTTGAATTAAGAATACCAGTTGCTTGGGAAGAACATCTGTCCTACTTGTTGGCATCCCCTATGCATTTGATTGGCTATTCTGTGGAAAACAGAATAATGGACTAGTTAGGCCTTTGTATGGATGTTCACATTACAGGAGTCAGGGTTCTGGCTGAGCGAGTGTAAATTACGCAAAGTACCCCAGTATTTTTGTTCCTATTTTACTGGGAATGGTGGGGCTGGGGTAAGTGTAGTGTATGACAAAGCTGTAGTAGAGTCCAGTGTTGTTATCCAGTCTCCTGGTGTGCTGATTAGTTTAGGGAAATTCAGGAAATAGGGTGGGCTGTAAAGTTGATTGATGCAACAGTGCAATTATTAGGATCTAGAGTCGTTTGCTGGGATGTATTCTTTTTAAGAGAATGTGCAAGTTTTAGTTCTTGCAGGAGGTTGGGATGGGCCTCTCCTTCTTTTAGTCAGACCTTGTTAGAGCTGAGACAGTGTGTGATGCAGCTCCTCAGAAGTTTGTGTTTTCTCATGTATGGTAGTAATAAAGAATGCTATTGTGAAGGTACCTGAGTGACCATATGTCAGGAAAAACCAGGACATGTCAGGATTTTTGGTAACAAATATAGGAGAGAGGTATTATGAAATTTGAAGAAAAATCCAGATTTTTCCCATCCTCTCCCTCCACCCAAAGGGCAGTTCTACTTTATAGTCAATGGTAATTAATAACACTGCTTACAAGCTCCATCATTTTTAAAGATAGATGAAACTTGGTACCATGATAACCCTTAGATAGGGCTTTAGCGATGCCAAATTTGAAGTAGATCCGTTTATCTGTTGATTTTTAGGATTTGTTTTAAGTTTGAAGTTTTAAAATTACTTTTTTAAAACCATAATTTATAAAGATAAAGTGATGAAACTTAGCACCTTGATAGCGCTTAAGTAGGGCTTTAGCCATGCCAAGTTTCAAGCAGATCTGTTCATCCACTGAATTTTAGGAATAATTTTAATATTTGAGGTTTTAAAATTATTATTTTTTAAAAAACATCATTTTTAAAGATAAGGAGATGAAACCTGGCATCATGATAGCCCTTAAATAGGGTTTTAGCCATGCCAAGTTTCAAGCAGATCTGTTCATCTGTTGATTTTTAGCAAGTTTCAAAACAAAATTGTACTTTAAAAATAAAAAATAAACAAGCCAGCCAGCTGACAGCAAGCCCTGTTAAGCAGCAGCTTGCAGCAGAGTGAGGATACAATCAGAAAAGGTATTTGAGGGAAGGGGAGAATGTATCACACAGAGTATAGCACAAAGTACAGAAAAAGCTAAAACAGTAGGAGTAGTGAAGTTAATTTCAGATACATTGGATGTCTCACTTGTTATTTCAGTGATTTTAACATTAAGATGTTATGTAGAACAGACTTGTCTTAATTGTTTGCCGTAAAATCAGACATGTGACCAAGGCTATGTTCAAGTGGGCAAACCCCCTTGGTGCTGGGGACGTCCCCTGGGGGCAGACATATTGGTGGGGACGTCCCCTTGGGGGCCTCCTTTTTGGTTTTCAAAATATGGTCACCTTACCTGAATCTATTGTGTGTTGCTTGCAGAGCAGAACCTAGGAGTGGACTACAAATTGACTAGTTCACTCTCCTCCCCATATTAATGGCCCTTGGTCCAACGACCATTACAGGATTGAAGGTCACCTGGCATCTACACTACTGGTTTATGATGGTTTATAACGGTATTGACTGTTGGGGTCTATGACACATTCCATATACTGTTTTCAAACCACTTTCAAAGTGTTATATCGTGCTTGGTGTAGATCTATCCCAGAAAAAGCATCAAGGAATTAAGCAATAGATGGAAAATCACTGTCTGGATGCTAGGTATACCTATCGAGAAACCACAGAAGTAGACGTGGTAGACAAATTTCTCAAAGAGGATCTGGTACCCAGGCCTTGTCACTGCTTAGTCATCAGATCTATCAGAAATGGTGTACCTGTTCTTTGATGCTGCCAGGCCTTTTTTTTTTTTTTTTTACTGTGCAATCATACACAGAATCCAAAATCCACAGTTGGGCAATACCTTTATTAGGATCAACCGAAATTATACAAAATTTTGCAAGCTTTCACGTTTTTGAGAACCGGAGTTGGGAGGTAGATCCAGATCTATTGGTAAAACTTCAAGCAATTTGTAATCAGCAAGGATTTCTGATAATTAATTGTTTAGCAACAACAAAATTAATTCTCCCTACCCCAAACTATACTGCTGCAATGAAAAAAAACTGGGGTGGATTTTTGTATGGAAGAAGTGTGAGCTCTGTTCTGTCCTGGTACTCAAAACAAGTTCCAGGGCTCAGAGTTCTTTAATTCTAAGTGTACGTCTTCTGCATAACGCTCTAGTTGGCGGATCTCAGGGTTCTAGTGAAAAACAAAGTAGATCCTGCAAGAAATTCTTCCTGGAGGAAGAAATGATGTCCAAAAATTTGGGAAGGTGTTATGCCCATGAACTGTAGTTTAAGTAGACACAGTCTCAAAATGGAGATTTGCACTGAATGAATTAGTCAATAGTAGATGTTACAGGTATCAGGTTACACCTAGCAATGCATTTTGGAAAGGAGAACCAATGGCTGATCTTCATTTGTGAGAACACAAAGGACATCTGTAACTAATCTGCCTCTTGTTTTTGGTGAAAATGGGTTCCTGAGATGACATCAAACAGAAATGAAGAGAAACGTGACAGTCTTTATATTAACAAAGCCAGAGATTTATTGTAGGTGGTGCATTAGGTAAAAAGAAAGGTCAGTTGGGGCCAAATTGTGAGTATTACATAGTCATCATAGGGGATGAACTCTTCAGTGCAAAGTTTCTGTTCAGGTGGCAGAAAAGCTTCATCTAGTTCCATCCCTAACCATGACAAATTCATTCAGACTGCACATCTCAATTTTGAGACTGGGTCTATCTAAACTGCAGACCTCATGGCTATAGCACCTGGGCAAATTTTGTGACTTGGTTTCCCAAGCCCCTGCTTTTTGTGCCACCTAGGCAGGATCTACACTACTGCTTTATAATGGTTTATAATGGTATTGGCAACTGTTCGGGGCCAGGACACATTCCATATCCTATTTTATTATTTATTTATTTATTAAAATATCACTAGGATCTCAGGGTGGCCCACAGATAACATTATACAACAATATAAAACAATAACTATACATAGCTCAAAACAAACCATTAATCAAGCTAAAACCAGTATAAAATTTAAAAGCAGTAAAAACCAATTAAATCAGTTAAAACAATGTGCAAGCTTGATGAATTTAGCCATCAAAGGCTTTGTTAAAAAGCCATGTTTTCAAACCATTTTCAAAATGTTATATCCTGCTTGGTGTAGATCTGGCCCTAGTCTGATGAATCCTCAAATGTTTGCACAATTTAATAAAATTTTGGTAGGTTCTAATAAAGATATTGCCCAAGTGTGGGTCCCCCCGCCCCCTGGATTAGCATGGCTACTTTTTTCTTTTTCTTTTTTAACATATACAAAATGTGCAGCCACACACAAAATGTGAAGTTCCAGAAAAAATATGCAATGTAACTGCAATTTGCAATGCAGAACCTGCATTAAGAACCTTCCAATTCTATAATTCTATGATACAGTGATGCCATAATATATCCAATATGATATTCTTAAGGTTGGAGTTCCGTGTTTGTGTATCTTCTGTTTCCAACCCTTTTGTTCTTAATTCAAAAATAAATAAATCTTTCACTTCTAATAACATTTACTTGGAGTCCATGTAGCCTCTTACGTGAAATGTGACTAGAATATTCTTCTGTATCAGTGCTGTCAAATACCCAGGATTTTCATGTAGGCTTCTAATGTCATACACAAGTGTGTTGTAGAAGAACATGTTTGTGTGTAAACTGCAGTCACACATCACTGTGCAGCTTGCCATTCCAGCTCCCCCTGGAAAAATTCCTGAAGGACACTCACGAACCTTTGGTCTGATACAGCAGGTCTCTTCTTAAGTTTAGGTGAATGCCTTAGGAATCCATGACATTATTTGATGAACATTTCAGATCATAAACACTCTAGACTTTTAGTGCGTTTTGGCAGATTTGTTCATTTTGAATCCCATCAGCCAAATGGGAGTGTTGTTAGACCTGCTTCCAACAGAAAAGATGTATACCCGTCTCTTTGCTGTCCAATTACATATGCAGGAACAGAGTGGTTTGTGTATTTGCCACTGCCATTGATGGCCTCTGTTTATTTAAGACAAGACACCATCATGCTTGCACATCCCTGAGGTGTATACAGAACCTTGGGCATATCCATAATTTAGAGCTGTGAGGACTGAAAAAGTACATCTACCCACTGCAAGCTGATGTATGCTGATACGTAATTTTTTTGAGCATGAGGAAAATGTAGTGCTCAAGGTCAGTTTTTCCAGGTCAAGGATAATTACTAAAATGACTGGAAACAACTCTGAATTTGTTAATGGAAAGCAGATAGAAAGAATATTGTGAATGTTTCCTGTGTTCCATAGAAAATGAAAAATTACTATATGTCTTTCTGAAACATATTTCCTTTGGAACTCAGGAGATGCACCATATAACTTTATGTGTCTACAAAGGAAACATATTGGCTTCATATCAACTACTTTTGTGTTACACCTATTTTCTAAGAAAAAAAAATTCTGGCTTCAGTTAAGCCCACCCAACTCAGTAGTTGCTTGAGGACGTTATTATTAACACACCCTAAACCTAAACATATTTACTTGGAAGTAAAGTCCAATGATTTCAATGAGATTTTCATCTGTTTTAGAGACTGCATGCTCACTGCCATCTCTACGCATTAAATATGAATAGGCCTTTCTTTTTAAACATAATATTTCATTTAAGTATGAAAGTTACACTAAGACTAGCGGATGGATTAAAGGATTTTATCGAAAAATTTCCAGGTGTTGAAAACAGATGAAGAGCCCAAGCAAAATAACCACAGAATGACAAACATAAAATCAAAGATGGTGGCAATGGAGAAGGAAATTAGTTAAGCAGAGACATGATCATACAAGCTGAAGTATTATCTCATGAAAGCTCGAACAAAATTTATCTAAGCAGGTCTGTTTAAAGGAAACAATCAGGCTCAGCTATAGTAATAGAAAGGAAAAAGAAACATTCATTTCAGTCTAGAGAGGGTAACATGCATAAGGAAGCAAACATCAACACATATTCCTTGCTGGATCAGGAACCACACATGCACCACTTCTTCGAGGGATAACTAAATCCAATCTCCACCACAATAGTCATGGCAAACTGGCAGGGCGACCCTTCTGACTGATTGGTAGGTCTGGGAAGACATATGTATTCAATGCACTGCTTCAGGCACATGAATGGTTTCAGGTGACGCACTGAAGACTCAATACAGCAGCTGTGCTGAGGCTAGGCAAGCCTAAGTCTGGCCAGTGCCTGGATAGGAGACTGTCTGGGAATCCTAGGTATAGAAGAAAGATGGATATCAATTTAATAAATAAAATCCCATGGAAGAAAGACAGATATCAGTTTAATAAATAAAAGAGAATGCAAACATGTCTGGATTGGGACCCTCATTAATAAAATCATAGTCGGATGGTAGCAAAGTGGGAATATAGAAGGGTTTACAGGGCTGTGAAAGAATATACACAGTAGTGTGCAAATGTCTTAGGCCACTTTGAAAAAAATATCTGAACAGTAAGTGTTTATTTGTTCGAAAAAACACCATATAACATTGCAGTAAACACAAAGAAACATTAATTCAATGAAAAGTAACAAAAACTGGATTACTTTCCACAGTAGAATTTTGTGTGGTCTCCCTTAGAATGCAAAAACTAAAGCAATTGGTTTTGGTATACTGTTGTGTCATTTTTTTCAAGTAGTCCTGTTGTAAATTCTTCCAAGCTTCTTGCGAGATTTGCCATAACTTTTCTTTTGACTTTGGCTGCTTTTTGTTCTTTTCCCTATCCAAATGATCCCACATAGCCTCAATTATGTTGAGGTCGGGGCTCTGCGGTGGCCAATTTAATACTGCGAGTGTTCCATCTCCAGGCTTCTGCTCTAAGTAGGTCTTAATCGTGTTTGCTGAAACTGTTCTAAACGAGCAATTTATAGCATGCTCATAACTGGCCACTCACAGACGTTTCTGGGTAGATTTCATGATGTCAATAACAGGCAGGATGTCTCCCCCCTTCCCCTGCTGTCAGAAAATATAGATAAAATCAGCTTTAAATAAATAAATCGGGCAAATCGCCTCATGCACTGGTGACTTTGCGCTATAATTCTGCCACTAGAGGGTGTTGTTTCATTGATTTGAATGGAAGTTCAATCTCAAGGCAGAGATAGGAAGTATTCCATTCAAACCACGTGGCTGCCCATGTAATGAGCTGATTGTGAACTTAGGACAGTCTTGGGATGAAAATGGAAGCAGAAAGCACCAGCAGTTAAAAAAAAAAAAAAAAAAACACCAGAGAAAGAAGCTCTGAGTGTTTGAGGTCCTTACTGTGGTGAAAGATAAAGTTTTTTCCCCCAACCAGTCATTTTTCCTGAAGGTACAGCCTGATGAATAAAGATCTGTTTATATTTCTCAATATATATATCAATTATATATTGATATTGATCAATATCAATATATAATTATATTGATATTGATCAAGGCCAGATCTACACCTTGTGTCAAATCATTACAAACCCATCATAGTAATGCTATATCCATCTTGCGCATTTATACCTCGTAGGACACACAAATGACATTTGTTGCAGTATTTTGGATAACGTGGAATAAAAAGCATGAAATAGCACCACGAAAGCAGTATATGGAATGTGTAATGTGTCCAAACAGTTATCTGCGCACTTCAATACTGCTAGAAAGCAGTAGTGTAGATCTCCTTCAGATCCCCTATACCGTTGGCTGAAATGTACCCCCAGACCATGACAGAGCTGCCACAGTATTTCACAGAAGGCTGCAGACAAGCATCAATGTATTTCTCGCCAGCACTTCTTTTGACATATTGGAACCAAAGATTTCAAATTTGGACTCATTGTTCCATAAAACCTTCTGCCACAGGTTGTTCCTCCATGCTTTATGGTCTTTCACGTACTGCAACCTCTTCTGCTTGTTGTCTTTCCGCAAGAATGGTTTCTTAGCTGCAACATGCCCTACAAGACCATTTCTTGTAAGACTTCTTCTCATGGTCGAAGTGTATACTTTGGTGCCACATGACTCTTCCAGATGTTGAGCAAGCACTTTATTGGATTTCCTTCTGCCCCTCAAGGTACTGTTCAGCAGATGCAGACAGCTTTTGGGGTCTTCCACTGCTTTTTCTGTCTTCAACTTGACCAGTTTCTTCAAATTTCTTTATGGAAGCTTGAATACCATATCTTGAAAATCTGGTTCAGCTAATCAATACCTCATTAACTGGAATCAGGTGTGCTGGTGATAGAATTTAACAAATACAGTACATGGAATAAAATTGCACATCGAATGGTTGGGGTTCCTCAGAGAGAGCCACCTCACAAGATATCAATAACTTTTTGGAAAACACAAGGAATTCTTGTTACTTTTTAATTGTATTATTATGCAGCAGACAGGGACATCTGACCAAGGAGATCACTGTCTCAAGGGGGGTCAGACAGGGGTGTGTACTCGCCCCTACGCTCTTTAATTTATATTTGGCTGATCTCCCCCAATACCTCGAGGAGGTGCAGTCTCATTCCCCTAAGATTGGACCAACAAAAATTTCTATTTTACTATATGCGGATGATGTTATTTTATTATCCCAGACTAGATTGGGGCTTAGAAGACTATTAAATAGATTTACTGACTACTGTAAAATTAATAATCTAATTATTAATGTAAATAAATCTAAAGTGATGGTCTTCTCAAAGAGGAAAGTTAGATATGTGTGGTCATTGGATGGACAGAGAATTGAGCAAACATCTGCCTATAAATACTTAGGAATTTGGATTGATGAACATCTCAGTTGGAAATGCCATCTGAGGCATACAAAATTGAAAACAGACAAAAGTAGTAAAGCAGTGGCCAGATTCCATTTTACAAAAGGGGGGAATTATGTCCCAGTGACTACGCAAATCTACAAATCTATAATAGTACCGCAGATCTTGTACGGAGCACCGATATGGTATCCATTGCTAAAGACTTCGTATGAATGTATTCAAAATTCCTTTCTTAGGTCAATTTTTGGAGTCCCGGGATGCGTTGCTGGAGCTTCGTTAAATCTTGAAGCTGGTCTCAAATCATTAAAGTGCTTAGCATGGATTCATGCAGTGCACTTTTGGTTGAGATGTTTATTAGTACTATCCGCCGAACATTTAGCTCATAGAACACTTTGTGATTCCTTCACCTCTCCCTGGTTAAAGGCTTTAAAGAATCAACTTATATGCATAGGGCTTTCTGCTCCCTATCTATCTACGATGGGGTTTGACCAGGCTAGAGCAATAGTTAAACGGAGACTACTGGACATAGATGGACAAGAACTAGTGGAGGCATCTAGGGGCCCTTGTGCTCCACAGTCTCTGGGTTTGTCAGCTCAATATGATGGACGTGAAGCACCTTATCTAAAATGGTTAACCGTGCCCAAGTACAGACGGGCTTTCACGCTGTCAAGGTTTAACGTGTTGTCATCTAGACTACTTGAGGGCCGATTTAAGAAAATACCGCACAATAGCAGATGTTGCCCTTGCAATGGTATAGAGGTAGAATCAGTATCACATGTTCTCCTCTCTTGTAACTTTTACAAACAGGCTCGAGCAGATTTAATTTGGCCCATTACCCAAACTCTTCCAGGCAGATCCATAAATCAATTAACTGTCTTGCTCTTGCAGGGCTCGGATAAGACTACAACTGTACAAGTAGCAAAGTTTTTAAATTGGGTAATGTGTACTAGGATTTTATTGACTGAATAACCCTAGTATTTTCAATTTTAATATTAACTATTGTATAAAATCAATGACAATGTATGATTTTAAAGTTTTAATATTTTATGTTTTGTACCTTTGGTCTATTGACTGTAATAAAGGTTTACTACTACTAATTGTATTAATGTTTATTTGTATGTATTCTAACATTATATAGTGTTTTCCCAAGCAAATAAACACTTAATGCCCAGATAAATAACTTTAAACATAATTTTCTTGGGTGGCCTAAGACTTGCACAGTACTGTGTGCATGTTTTAGCAATAGCAGAAGTCATTAACAATAACTAGATATGCTGCTTTAGAGTGAAATTTGTTTCCTGTGTTTTTCGGGGCATAAAGAGCTATAGAGTTATGAATAGCAAGGCTTGTTTAACCCTCAAATAACCCCTGACTGCTTGGATCACATGACCCAACAACCTCCAACAACCCCCCATTGGGCATATTCATAATGGCGGCCAGCATGTGGTGGTCAGCAAAGAAATCTTGCCTCTCTGTCTTCATTGCATCTGCTCAATGCTGTCCAGAGGAGCTTTTTCAGGCAGTTAAGGGCCTCTGGGATGCAACAGCTTGAGCTCTTGAATGCCTATTTTGACCAGTTTGCTAGACATTTTGCAAATAGTCACTTGCATCTATTCCAGTTTGGGTGTCATCATTTTTACCAAGTCAGAGATGGATGGAGCTAGTGCCCTGTCCAGTTATATTGTTACAGATACATTTCAGCTTGTGGAGCCTGAGGATGTATACAAATTCTGTGGAGCACTGAAGCCTACCACATGCTGTCTTCAGTCCTGCCCATCCTGGATTGTGAAATCTGCTAGAGCTGAGTTGAAGATTTGGTTCTTGCAAGTGGTTAAAGCCTCTTTGCTAGTGTTGTCCCTGCTGCCTTGAAGGAAACAGTGATGGGGACTTTATTGGAAAACAAATTGTTTGGGACAACTACTCTCCAGTGTCTACTTTTCCATTTTAGGGCAAGGTGCTGGAGTGTGTGGTTGCCTCTCACATTCAGGTAGATTAATACTGATTATTTAGACCCATCCCAGTCCAATTTCAGGCCTGGTTTGGAGATAAAAACAATCTTTGTTTCCCTGGTGGATCACATACACGAGGAAATGGATGTGTCTGTGTCAGAAAGGGGTGCAACTCTGTTAGTTCTCGTGGACCTCTCAGTGGCTTCTGGATTTTCTATGCAGGTTGGACTTTGGATGTGTTGTTTTATGGTGATTCTGGTACTTCTTGGAGGGGCGGTCTCAGAAACTGGTGCTAGGGTTCTGCTCCATGGCCATTGGTTTATGGAGCACGACAAGGTTCCATCTTGTCCCTGAGCTTCTTAACATCTACATGAAACTACTGGGGAAAGTCATCCAGAGATTTGGGCTGGAATGTTATCATAGGTGGGTGACACCCAACACTACCTCTTGTTTCTGTCTACTCCTCAAGCTGTAGAACTCCTGAACCAGTGTCTGGAGGTGCTGTTGGTGTGTTCGTAGGCAAACAAGCTGAGGCTTAATCCAGGCAAGATGAAGTGCAGTGGGTAGGGAAACCAATTCCTCTAGATGGAGATTTATTTACAACTGATTTATTTTATTTAAAACAGGGTTGTACTCCCCCTGAAGGAACACATGCACATTGTGGAAGTTTTCCTGGACTTGTGGTAACTGGGGTAATCCAGGTGGTGGAAGTTGTCAGTTTAGGCTGATATGCCAACTGCAATCATATCTGCAGAGGTCAAACTATCAACATCACTAATTGATGCACAGGACCCTGGATGGAAAACGTTGAGTGAATGGCATCCCTGGGTTACCAACCACCATTGGAGAGAGTCTCTGACATCCCACAGCAGACAGAGCCTGGTTCGGTGGGCGTACCAATCAGTATCGAAGTTGCACATTTGCATATGGAGTTTTCTCATATGCAACTGTGGTAGAACCGCTCATTTCCAGTTCTAATGCCAGAGAAGTCAGCACCTTTACCCTGGTGTTGGGTAAAAAACACTGCCCCAATGAGATGTTCATTTTCCACTGCTTTGTCCAAAAATGATTTTATTGGGTTGCAGAGTTTTAACTGTAATTATTTATTCTTTTTTGCTGGGCTCAATGCTTGTATGTTAGTGTTATTACTGACTTTATTAATTTTAATATTATTGTTTAATGTTGTTCTTTAAAAAATAATTTTATATTGTATATTTATACACAGGAAGGTGCTTTTTACCCTAAACAATAAAAATAAATAAAAGTTGACTTCACATTACTGGCATGAGCAGCAGAACACCACAATTTGGATCCAGATTTGGGTGCATGCAACTGGGCTGGTGGAAGCAGACTTCCCTGCCTCCTTCTCCCCAAGGCCTCCAGCCCCCTAAAAATGCTACACAGAGGGCTGGGGAACCCTGCTGAAAGGGGTAAGTTGTGGTGCAGTGGGGAGGGGAGATCCCCCAAAATCAGGTGGGTGTGGTTTCTGTGAGCAGAGCCTTCCCATCCATGGAAGGCAGATTCTGGATCCAAACCCTCAACTCGAACTGCTATATTCAACTTTTGGGTAATCCCAGTTATATTGTTCATGCCAGTGGACCGCTCGCATCACCTGTAAAAAGGAAAAGAGAACATATGTGATCAGTACTGATATGAATCAGTCCCCAGAAGTCAACAATGGAAATCCAAGGAGCAAATGTTCTCTCACTGTGTTTGTAAGAGGGAGCCTTGCTTCACGTTCCTCTGCCTTCAGAGGCTTGGCTGACTCGGATATGTGACAAGACCTTCTTGGCTGTGGTATCAAAGATATGGAACTCCCTGGGAAGCCGCATTGGCTCTCACTTTCTTGGCCTTCAGACAAGCATTGAATATTTCCCTGTTCTGCCAGGCATTTGATTGAATAATCCTCCTGCTGTTGTGGCGTTGTTTTATTCTTATTCCCTATTGAGCTCTCTGTTATTATTTGTATTATTATGGTTTTAGCATGTATTTTTGTTAAAACATTTGTAAACTACTTTGGGGACTTTCTTGTCAAATGGTGGTTTATGGTTTGTTTGTTTTTAAAAAAACTAATACATACAAAATATATAGTGCCTTGATGTGCCCAATCTTCCTGAAATGTTGAAGTTTCTATGCATTTGAAGTGTGTTGGTCATCCTGAAGCAACTTAAGATACATGCACATACTGTAAAAAATTAATTATCACTTGCTTTTTCAATTGACTCTTTAGTCAATTCTCTCCTGTAGGTGAAGTAGAATAAATCTCTTCTCTATGTTTCTTTATAAACAACACACCTACATGCATCTGCTGAATTGGACCCAAGTGCACAAAAGCTTATGACATAATAAATTTGTTAGTCTTAGCTGCCACAAGCCTCTTTCTTGTTATTGTTGCAACAGACTAACATGGTTAGCCCTCTGGAAAATAAATCTTTCTGTTTTTTATGCTGCTGCTATTATTGTTGTTGTTGCTGATGCAATTCAGTGTTTCTAAAGTTAGCTGCTAAATGTTGGCACTAGTGCAGCAGCATCTTTTTACAACAGGAACTGGACATTCATGAAGCAGTGTCAGTGGCATGCCAGACTTTAGATTTGACAGATCTCTATCTATCTATCTATCTATCTATCTATCTATCTATCTATCTATCTATCTATTTTAGTAGAACCTCAAGTTTCACCAACTAAAGCCAGGTACAAACTGATGTCTCCTGGACACTTTGGATTAAGAACCAGGGTGCCTCTGAGCACATGCTCAGCCAGGAATTTGCTTTCAATATCTGAACTGAGCTCACGGTTCTTTCACATACAAAGATTCACACCTAATTCCCCCCCCCCCCCCAGCCAAGTATTCTTCATCAAAACAATCTAATTTGCATGGGGGTGATGGAGTCTTTTAATTGTTGCTATTGCTAAAACATTGGGGAGTTAAACTTTTGTCGATCTGCTGCAAATCACCCCAATATAGATCCTGATCTACTTTCTACCCACACCTGGTATAGTGTCCGTGTGTGTATCTAGCACAGAGAGGGATTGTTTGGGTAACAATGGAGAAAGGGATGGTCTGCACAGCTGTCACCTATTAATCACTTTATCAGATGGGTGTATTGCAATAATTTGTTATTAAAACTGGCAAGTAATGTATCTTGCACAGTGTTAGGATTAAAGATTTGCTGTGCACAGGAACCCCCTGAAACAATGGGCCAGTTCGGATGTCATGACAGCCCATGAGCTGTTCTAGGGTTAGGCGAGGACTGTTTAACCCTTGACCATGCGTGGTCAGAATGGGATGTTGTGTCATCCAAACCAGGTCAATGTCACTATGAGACAGTCTGCGTGCCATTGCAATAATAGATATTCATGAGATTTGGAAGTGTAAATCAAAGTCTGAATATTTCCTGAAGGTGTTTTTTTGAGCTTGCTTTTAACAATTGGGCATAAGCCAATATTGTGTGTGTGTATTGTGTGTGTGTGTATGTATTATAGCCAATGTACATATGAAGGGGATTTCCTATTCACAACAATGGTGCAACCACAGCCAGTATATGGAGCAGTGCCAATGATACTATGAATATATTAACACTCTGGTGCACTGTGCATATTAAACCAGAAAATAATAGTAGCAGGTGTGCACCCAAAGCTGCTGAAGATGTAAATGCATGTATACATGTATGTTTACATTCCAGAAAACTCACTGTAGTTTTGCTATATCTCTTAGGAATATGCCCATGTTGTTACATATATTTCATAAATAACCCATGTTGCTTGAACAAAAATAACTTGCATGCAATTTTTTTTTTTTACAAACTTGGTCCACTGGGACCAAACTTTATTGCTTATTTCATGGAACTGTGACAAAATGCTAGGAATCAAATAACATGGGGATTACAGAGGCTATTATGTTTATTGTGCTGAACAGACGGTGATAATCCATTAAAGGAACATGTTCAACAAGCAAGCAATTCAAAGTACAATCATAGACAGCAACTCTATATGAATAACAAAGCAAAGAGCTAAAAGACAGGTAAGGAAAACAGGAAAAAGTAAACTGTAGTTATACATCTTGATACCTTTCTTCTGCAAGCCTATCTATCTTGCAGAAATGGCAGAAACGTTAATGTCCAGTCTTATTTTGCAGTGACCAAGGTCAGCAAAGAACAGTCCTATAAAATTTATCTCCCACAAAAATAAACTATATATAAAAAAATTTTATGATGTTCTTTCTGTTTCAGTGGCCACATTTTTTTCAGTCTGACAAATGAGGTATAGAAGACCCTGAGAGGTAGTAATGTGTTTTGATTGTTCTACAATATATAGAAAATATAATTTAAGTTGATCAGAGCGGTAAGTCCCTTGGAGTTTGATGTCTGACACACAACCATCAATAAGATGTGTTTCTTTTCATGCTGTTAAGCTGATCCAGCAGCTCCAGTTCAGGGGATACCAATGCCCACATGGAGCTCCATGCAGGCAAGGGCTACCTAATTTTCTTCATTGATACAGGGAATATTCCTATGTGCACAATAGAGATTTCCCAGAGTGTATTAAGAGCACTCCCTAAAACTGAAGAAAAAGCCATAGCCTCCTTTCCTGAATGGAGTTTGTGTACACATTGAACCCATGGAGCTTAGGAATGTGGCCTATGCGTCTTAAAACCCCATGGTATAGTGTAGTATTAAATTTTAGAGTCCTGACCCAGTGTCCCTATTAGTCAATTGGATGTTTTCTTCCAACAGTTGTTCACAAGTTAGGTAACATCGGTTGCCTTAGTTTTATTTTGCTTAAAAACTCCTTTTTAGTGTTCCTCAACAAGATGTACTCTTGTTACTCAAGGAAGCCCTTGTGTCTTAATATTCCCTCTTGTGAAGCAGCCAGTAAGTAGTTTTCCTTAGTTGCATTTGGCTAAGTACTAAAGTCATACTGGAGAAAGCCTTCCTGAGAAACTGCCCCTGGCCCAAATAGTAAAATAATGTTAACAAGAACACATATTGGCTTTGTGTGAGAGACACACACAGAGAGAGAGAGAGAGAGAGAGAGAGAGAGAGAGAGAGAAGGAGAGAGGGAGAGAGAGAAGACAGAAGTATTAAACAAACTCTACATAGGAAGCATTTAAAATAAATCTGGTTGACACATATTACAAAAAAAATCACATTTGTGAAAAATACATGAAAACACTTGACAAGTATTCTCATACAATCTACTAGTTTTTTTAAAAACACACACACATATTTGTGATTGCATTATGCAAAAGGCTGAGCTTGTTGCCTCCCACCTACAAAGATTCAAGTTTCTTTGAAGGGTAATTTTTAATATGAAAGTAATTAATATGTGTTCATTTCCCACAAAGTTCTTTTACAAAAATAGTTTTGATTAGGGATTTTTCTTTTTGCAGTCCTAAGTGTTTCAATCTTATGAAAAACTAATGCTGAAAGAAACAACAAGTTCATTCCATTTATAGTCTGGAGGTAGGTCTTTGTCAATCAACTAGTCCATTTCTTTAAAAAAAATCATTTGAGGTACAAACTTGGACAGTAATATTAATCATTGCAGTTAATTATTTTTATGTCATGTAGTGTCGTTGAAAAAAAATATCCTTACAAACCTTATGAGCAATTCGGTACAAAAATATATTCAAGTTAATGGTACATTACATAGAAATTTAGCAGAGAAAAGGCATAGTACATTTTTAAAGAAAAAATACATAATTATGCTGGAAAACACTAAAGGCATTGTGTCCATAACTGCAATTAAGTGACAAAAGTAGAAATAAGGGGAAAATGCAGAAATTCATGATTACCTACCCAATAATAATTTCCTGCATTGTATGATTATAGCAGCAAATGTTTATATGACTGTTGAGTTGATTGTAAATATCAGAGGTAGTATTGAAAAATGGGGTAATATTGCATTTGTTGCTAAAAGTGCTGCTTTGAGTGAAAAAGATGGGGACATATGACTGGGATAAAGCTGCACAGCAAACCATCCTGTGTCAATGTATATTGATTAAAGGTAATAACAAGCTCACTTGAGGTACATGGTATTGGCTCTTGCATTGTGATGTGTGAGTGAAGAAGAGAGAGATCCATTCCTCAGGAAACAATGGAATGGACTTTCAGTATTGGGTTAAGTCAAACTAGGAATTTGAATCTTTTCCCTCGGTTCCAGTATGATAATAGAATCATTCTGAGGTATTGCTTTAAATTCATTGAAGAATCCAAAATTGTGTTGCTAAATCACTGTCTTGAGAGAGGGTCTGATGTGTTAGTCATTTCTAAACAACATGAGGCTCTCCAGAAAGCATATTCTACTTGAGAGGATAAGAATGTGTTCCCAGAGAGGTGTGCTGTTGAGTTCCGTTTAGTACTACTTCTGCAGATATATGTGTATTAGTAAATATACAACGTATCTTTGTCATTTTTCCCTTTTTACAAAGTACCTTTTTCTTGTGTTTTTTGTTTCCTGAATATCAGCTGAATTAAGTGAAAAAAATCAGCCTTCAACTTATCTTGAAATAACAGTAATATTAAAAAAAAAGCACAAATCTAGAACAAGGCTATAAAAAGAGTAGTATCTAATCCTTATCTTTGGTGTTCTAAACAGGGAGTTTACTAAGCTAGGGAGTGGGTTATCAGAAGTGTTGTAAGGACTGGTGTCAAACACCAAGGCCTTCCTATTTGAATGCCCATTATAATTAATATTTTACAAAAGTCTTATTTATACGCAGTGCAGTGAATGACTTAAAACTTGGTTCAGAGATTTACTGACCCATTTACCCTTACTTAGCAGCTCAAACAAACTATTAGTAGGTTAAAGAAAAAAAGTAAGAGAAAACAGTAATCAAATGTTGCGTCATTAATCTGTGTCCCCCTGTGTTACAGCAGTTTCACTAAACCTGGGATAGTGAAGGGATTACAACGAAGGTTATTAAAGTCCTTTTTAAGGTTATGTGATTTCCCCCCCTCCCCACCCAGGCCAAAGTAGAAAGACTGTGGCAACAGAAGCAAGTGGTCAAGGCAGTGTCTTCTCCCTTCAAAAGACCCAACTGCTGATGAGGTAGAAATTGCAAGGTGTGGTCTTTTAATCATCTTCTGCAGATTCTTGTGAGGATGTCTCTTCAACCTGTTCCTGGAATGTACAACCAAATGATGAATTAGTAATACAACTATTAATTATGTTATTAATTGACCAGTTCAGGCTATCATATCTTATCTTAATAAGGCGAGATATGGATGAGCATTTTGCTTGTGCATTCAGCTCCTTTGCTTTTCCTTCCACAGCATGAGCAAACAAACCAGGAAGCCTTTAATTAAGCACAGTTTCCCATTTTGTCCGAATTGGAAAACTCTGGTTACCAACTAGGATATTAAACCAGATGTGGTTTAAATTACTGGCTGGTAACCACAGTTTGGACAAAACATAAAACTATGGGCAGAATCCAATGGGGCACCTCCACACCTGCTGATTCCTTTCTGCAAGTGGTGGGTCCTGCTGATTTTTTGCACAAGTGGGACCCACCACTTATACATGAGAGATTTAGCGCATCCTAGGGGAAGCCCCAAAACATGTGGAAACGCTAATTTCTGGAAGGAGGCAGGTCGTCGGAGCTCCCTTATACAAGCTCCACCAACCTGCATCCTTCTAGTGTTTCCACTTGTTGCAGGTTGTCCCAGAAGTAAAGCTCATTCATATCTTGGTTTATTAGGAACTGGTTTACTCTCTCTTTTGCTATCTGTTCTCCATGAGAACTAGCAGCACACAGGTACATAGGTACTCTTTGCAGTTAATTTCTATGATTGGGGCATCTGCAACTACCAGTGCTGCTGGAATCGTAGAAATCACACCTAAACATCCCAGTATGCTGTCCCTTTACATGGAACTTTAGGATTATAGGCATGTGTGTGCCTGAAGGTAAATGCATGGAGAAAAATAGGTGGCAAAAATTACTATGAGCAACATCCAACAGTGTCATTCCACAAACTCAGATAGCACTAGGAGAACTCCACCAAATCTTTCCATTACTCAAGGGCTTGTGTATTATGTGTGTGCAACTAGTTGTGCAAGCAGAAGGCACAACTGGTTGCACAACCATTTGTGCAAAAGTAATATGCAACTGTGCTTGCACAAATGTAACTTTAGCTGAATTTTCCACTTGCACATTGTTTGGAACCTAGTTTTTGCCAGTGCAACATAATTTGCGCTAGCGGGACGACACAGTTGGTTACTGCCTCATATAAAGCACTTCAGCTTTCCGAAGGGAGAGGAGGCTTGTAGATCTTCCAAAGAATGAGAATCTAATGTGAATAATAATAATAATAAATTATTATTACTAAAAACAATGTAAATAACACTGTTCCCCCCCACCCCCATAGACATGTTTTAAAATAGCAGACATAGGTACCTCATCATTTATCATTAAATGCTTGGGAGTAGGCAGGGTGGTCTATATCTGGCATCAAAAAGATGGCAGTATTGGCGCCAGGTGGGCCTCAGTGAGGAGCTCATTCCATAGTGGTGGGGGCACCACTGAGAAGGCCCTCTTCCTTGTTGCTGCCTTCTGAGCCTTCCTCTGGGGTGGCACTCAGAAAAAGCCCCCAGATTTTGATTGTAGTGTCCAGGTATGTTCAGGTTGGGAGAGGCGTTCAATCAGGTATTGCGTTCCCAAGTCATGTAAGGCTTTATAGGTTAAAACTAGCACCTTGAATCGGGCTCAGAAACATACAGGCAGCCAATGCAAGCAAGCCAGAATTGGTCATATATGTTCAGACCAGAAATGTTTACCCACTTCCAGAAGAGTTAGAAACGTGACACGGTGACACAGTGATAGGTCTGTTTGTAGAATGTACCAGAAAAATCTAAAAACATGAATTTTGGGGGTTTAAGTATTTTTAAAGAATTTAATAAAAACCAAGGCTTATGCCTACAACTCCCAGCATGCCTTGGGCAGAACTCCCAGCATGCCTTGGGCAGGAGGCCAGACTTACTGGCTTTTGGCGGCCATTGTGAGTGCACAGGTGAGTGGCTGCTGTGTGTCTTTCACAACCTGACTTCTAAGGTTGGTCTCGAACAGTCAAGCCAATTCCATATAAAAGGAAACAACCCACATAAATGGGCTACATCCATTTGCGGTGCCTCCTCCTGCCCTCTGCGTGATTTTAAAATCGTGACTAGATACAACAGTGTGGCTTTGAGGGGCCAAACATGCTCAAAGGCACTTCACCCTGATATCGCTGTTTTATTAGAATCTGGGGGAAACAAGTGCACAACTTTTACCCTTAAGAGGGAGGAAGGGGAGGCACTCTGCACATTCCCAGAAACAGACCCGACAAAGGTGGGGAGTGCCCAACCCAGCCCCAACCCTTCAGTACAGACTCCAGATGGAGCACTTGGTGGGTGAGAAGTGCAGGACAAGGCAATCCCAGCAGGACTGGCAGGAGCTGGCCACGTCCACTGACAGCTGCTTACATCCCCTCCTATTAATGTTATTCAGAGAGCTAGGTTTGAGCCTACAATTCCCAGTACTCCTTGGGTGGGAGGGAAGACTTATCAGACTTTGGCGGCCATCATCTGGAAGTAGCTTGCCATCCTGCATGGGCCTGAAGGGAGAGTGCCTGGGCTGGCTGCCTTAGTTACTAGGCAGAAGGGAAGGCGGTCACAGCTCTGGGCCTGTCACCGACAGCGAAGACCAAGCTACCCGTGAGTCAGCCAACCAGCTCCCTCAGTTAGTGTGGACTGGCTTAGCCAGACTTCACTTCCCTTGAGCTTCAGCAGCAGGACTCCCATTGGGCAAGTCGGGCACCACAGCAAAAGTCATGCCTGGAATTGTAGTTTTTGTTTTCTGTGGGGGACAAGGAAAACCATTGTGACAGCTTCAAGGCGGCCCTGGCCATGCGTTGAGGGGGGGGGGGAGAAACTAATTTGATTTATTTTAAAGTTAACTCACAGGCCTAGGGTTGCCCTACCTTGCAGGGTTGTCAGGAGGGTGAGAGAGGAAAAAGAAATGAAATTAATTTGTTTAAAAGTTAACTCACAAGCCTAGCACTGGCCTGTGTTCTGGCTGGTTTCCTTTTTTTCATAATAATAACTTCAGAGCACATGCATACAACAGTTCCCCGTGTCCACTGAGATCCGCTTCCCTACTATATGTTATTCAGATATCTGGGCAATGCCGGGTATATTTTGAAAATATAATTTTAGGTTTGCATTTTATTTAGCTGGTAGAAAGGGTGTTGTGTGTCCTGATTGTTTTTGAAGCTTAGACGGCTGCTCCGGCCAAAGCAGGATGGGAGGTATAGGCATTTCAGGTAAAACAAAAAATGTGGTTTATCACGAAGCTCTAATTTAAAATACAGTTCTTATTAACACAATTTCCCATTGATTCTAACAAGACAATTTACTAAGTCAACCAAACCAACCAACCAACCAACCAAACAAACAACCTAAAGATGAATAAGTTGCAGAGAAATGTATTATTTATCAAATAAATGTTATAAACATTATTCATGGACCTGGGCAACGCCGGGCTTATCAGCTAGTGTAAAATAAAGGCTTGACACAAATTTATTTTGATGTCTCTCTCTTGCTCTCAGCACCAGTCCTCCCTCCTTTCCTTTGGCCTTAAAACTATGTAGGGGCCATCTTCTGACCTTGCTGTACTTTCTACACTACTTATTCAATTAATGTGCAGTACCTTTCAGGATATGGGTGGTAAACTGGAGACAATAAACACTGCTGATAAAAGGGGCTGTTAGCGAGAAGTTGATTTTTATCAAATGCTGCACATCATCTTGTAAGACAGCATGTGAAAAAGATCTAGGGCGAATAGGTAAACATTTACTCGTATAGCAAACTGAGACCTTTTAAGAATGACCAGCTTATAACAGTCTTCATACTTTAATAGATTTGATTTTCCACATGGCTTCATTTTGTCTGGGTGGCTAACTGACACAATTTATAACTCTCTTCCTTTCCCAGGCCACTGCAGTACACCATTCAGTAAAGCATGCCTTACAGCTTGTCTGCATTATGTGACCAAACTTCCATTCATTAGTGTTTGAAACACTTCAGCTGTGAAGGGGATCCTAAATGCTACCATGTGTGACACTACTGCACAAGAGCAGCATGGAAGGGGAAAAAACAACACTAGGCTTTAATCATAGGCCACTGCTTACTGCAATCCTTTTTCAAAAGGTTTCAAACATCCCCCCCCCAAAAAAAAGGCTTGAAAAAGCTGTAAATCCAGGGAATAAACACAAGTACAAATGAATGGATGACAGCTTAAAAAATATAACCATAGCAGCATCAAGCCATGAGATTTCACACTGGTTTTGTTTAGTCTGCTCTGGGTTATGTGGGAAATGGGGAAAGCATGAAGCAAAAAGGCCCCCCTGCTAAATTCTGGGCCTCAAATATTTAAGCCAGTAGGTTTATACCTCTTGACTAGGAAACAGGCCATGACCCTGAGATAGTCTCTGGAGAATGAGGCACAAAGAAAGATGTAGCATGATCAAAGCCACGGACAGACGAAAGAGAGAGAAGCCAAGTGTCAGCTAACCTCTGACCTTATCTTTTCAATTAATATTTAAATTACAAAAAGGCACCAAGCTATCACACATATATAGTTTTCTTCTCCACAATAACTCATTTCCAGTTATCCTAATATTCCTATGTTATGCAACTGCAGATAAACTGGTGTGGAGGTGAATTTTACACAGCCCCGTTAGTATTTATTTTATTATTTATTTCCCAAATTGTTCAAAATACTGGGGGCATGTTGCAGATATATCCTCATCATATTTTCTTTCTTCACAACAGCACTGTTTGATAGTTTAGTTTGAGGGACGGTGATTTGTCCAGAACAGTGAGAGAGGAATCTGACCCTTGGTTTGCCACAGCTTAATCTAACACTATTCCCATCCTAAACCAAGTTGCTGTGGTTATTTCCCTTCATCCTTGACAAAGGCTGTTGCCAGGCAACCCTATTGTATGACTCTACTTTAGCTGCTGAAGTGCTCAACAATGGTTTCTGGAGTCATAAATAAAAGTGGCATCCTATGCTTGGATAATGGGGCAGATTCATCCATGTCCGCCTTACTTGCTATCTACCTTTCTGTTTTTTGAAAGAGTGGTCTATTTTTATTGGGATCCACCTGTGTGGGGAGAGGAGATTTAATACTCCCTTCCTTGGCCACCATTTTACTTGTGGTTGCCCCTCCCCCACTACCATGAAGCTGTGGGGCTTAGATAAAAAGGGAGGAAGGGGATTACTGGTAAAATCATGCCTAAGAAGGGAAGTATTAAACCTCCCTTCCTTGTGGTGGTGGTAGGGGCAACAAAAATTTAAAAATGTAACAGTTAATTATGGTTTAATGTGCAGTTTGGCTGTCAGATTGATTTTATACGTGAAGGTACCCAAAAGTAACAGGCCAACTGACAGGTTTTGGAAGGCCAGATTTTGAACAATGAGCTCCATCAGACAAATGTTTTATTTCAAGCTCGTTATAAGGTACTCACGGATTTTTGCTGGTCCCTCTCACGACATTGTCTCCCTCCCTCCTGATCGCTTCCCGCCCCTCCTAGCCTTCTTCACACGACAATAAAACCCTTATTTTTAAAGACGGAAGTTGCAGCTATCTCCTGCTGTGTGCAGGAGAAGCAGTGGGATCAAAACGGCCCACTGAATGGGCCACGTGCACATGCCATGTACAAGGTGAAGGCTCACACCCTGACAATGTTATTTGTCTAGTGCTGCATACTACAGATGCAACATCTCACGAAACAACGCAAAAACTGAAACAGGAGGACACATGTGCGGTGGCGATTTTCATGTGTGTGTCTGAGCTCTTCACTCCCCAAGTGTGCTACTACTGAAAATTGTCCCTCCCATCGTGTTGTAGTTAAGCTGGGGGGGGGGGGAATAAAACTGCCAATGGTGGCAGTGGCAACTCCGGACTCTGAGAGATAAATCTGCTTCCCTTGGGCCCAGGCCCAGCAACTTTTTAAAGAGGAAGTAATGAGGGACAAATGCACAGGCGGAGAAGCAACAGTAAGCAAAAAGCGATTTTCCTCCGTGTGATGATACTTAATGCCTCTTGTTGTCCTTTCTTTTTCTCAGTTGGTTTCACTCCAGGAAAATATTTCAGCAAAAACATTGCACAAGGAGCTGCTTCACACAAATGGCTTAACACAGGGACTTGCATCCACATGGTTTTGTTGCAAGTAATTGCTCATGAAGGTGGTTGAATGTTTGAATCGGGCCTTAGGCAGTGTAGTGTGGATATTTTTGTAAGACTTTTTATGAAGTAACCCAGCATGATGTGTTGGGGAAACAAGCTAAGAAAGGCTACACAGAATGTTATGTATCTTAAATCACCTGGACCATTCGTTTTCTTATAGCAAATGTGTTATTATGGTGATTTATGGTGAAGCTTACCAGGTCTGGCTCTGGTCAGTCAGTGCCTGGAAGGGAGACCATATATAACACTTTGTCTCCCAAGTCCAATCAAGATATATGATCCAGAAGGATACCATGGTTGACAGCACTGAAAGCTGCTGAGAGGCACAAGAGAACCAACAGGATCACACTGTCCTCATCCATTCCCTTGCATGTCATCTATTAGGGTGACTAAGGCTGTTTCCACCCCAAATCAGGCCTGAATCTGGACCGGAATGGATCTCTGTGTGAGGAAAAGGGAATCCACCATTGTGCCCTTTTCCCCATCAATCCATCTGGGCCTTAGTTGTTGCAGCTATCTTTACAAAGACCATATTTGTAATTAGCTCTTGCAACAGCTGTTCTCAAGTATATACAGATGGTGTCTTTGCAAAAGTATATGTAATGGTAGGGTGACCAAATAAAATCCAGGTCAGGGTTCATGTAACTTTAACAGTTGTAGAGAAAAGGGAATTTCAGCCAGTGTCATTTGTATGTAATTAGTTCCTGGTGATATTCCCTCTTCATCACAACAGTTAAAGGTGCAGGCACTATACTAGAGTGACCATATACAAAAGAAGGCAGGGCCCCTGCAACTTTAACAGTTGTGATGAAGAGGGAATTTCACCAGGAACTAATTGCATACAAATGACACTGGCTGAAACTCCCTTTTCTCTACAACTGTTAAAGTTAAATGAGTCCTGACCTGGATTTTATCTGGTCACCCTATTAATGGCCAAGGACTAGACTAGAGTGGAATAACTAGGGCACTGTGGTGATTTTTCCCATTTCTCTCCCAGACAGTTGTGAGTTAGCAAAGATAAACAAGGTCATAATCATAAGGGCAGGTGAATGGAAGTAAGGCCCATTGGACACAACAGTACTCACTTCAAGTAAACATGCACAGGATCAGGCTATACAACTCTGCTGCATTGCATGTATGACAGAAACAGGAGACACATTTACCAGCCACAATATTGGCTGCAGGTCTCTAGTCAAATGTTAAAACAGCAGCTTTGAAGTTAAGAGAAAGAGATTGAAAATCTAAAGCCAAGACTTGTGCACACCTCATTAGGACCTAGCTATGTGGGAAGGCCAAGCCGCCGCTTCCTGGTCAAGCGTGCTTACCCATTGGAAAGGGGGCTTCAGGAAGGTAAGATAAAAGAGTCTTTCAAAGTGGAAGTGCACAGTGACATTTTTATGAGCGCCAGTCAAGAAGGGTTCCAAGGACTGAACTGCTCGCAACCATTACAAAGCTTATTTCACAAAGAAAAATGAAAACCGACTTCAAGGGGTTTAACAAGCACATTTTTTTGTGGGGATGATGTTGGTTGAATTGGAGAAGCTTTTAAAGAATATATATATATATATATATATATATATATATATATATATAGTGTGTGTGTGTGTGTGTGTGTGTGTGTGTGCGCACATGTATGCAAAGTTTTCTTGGTTTTCTCTTGCATTTACCTTTCGTTGCATAAATGAAGAGTTGAATGAGCACAGCTATAGCTTCCTTTAAGATTGCGGGGCGGGGGGAAGTATCAGGGCAATAGGATAGGGCCTCAAACAGTTTGAATATAACTTGTAGTATAATCAGCTGTCTTAATTGCCCTGTTTTTGAGGTTAAAAAATGTCAAGAGATTTCCACAATGCATTTAAAAATAGCTAAGGTATTTGGTCACTGATCTTACCACACAGATACTGGCTCAATTCGGACGACACAATAAACAACTGGTGTGGGGGAAACAATCGTCAGTTGTTTTGACTATTGTGTCATCCGAATGCTGCCATAGTCAACTCAGCGCTGATCCTCATCCACACCACAGTTGATTATTTATTACCATGTTGTGTGGGGAGTATCCCCTAGGGTTAGGGTTAGGGTTAGTCAACCCACCATTGACTATCGTGTCGTCTGAATTGAGCCAGTGAGTTTCAGCTTCATTATACTGAGTCAGACCATGGGTCCATCTAGTCATTTACTGTCTACTCTCCTGGCTATGGTTTTGCGGGGTATTAGGCAAGGGTCTTTCCCAGTGCCTGCTGACTTATTCTTTGGAGATGCTGGGAAGTGAACCCAGGTCCTTTTGCATGTGGTCTCCCAAAGCTATGCCCCCCATTATGTTCTGGATTTAATATTCTGTTTCATAATAAACAATGGGTCTACACTGAAAAGCAATTTCACAACAGGGGAAATGGAAATGCTTTCCTTGAAGACTGTTGAATGTGTGACAGGATTCAAAATCAGGATTCAAAATCAGACATTTTTCATTGAACAAGCCTTGTGACCTTCCTTTTCCCTGCCCCCAGCAGCTCTTTTATTACGCAATGCTTCCAAATACAATATATCCCTAATTTAAATTAATATCTCTAATAAAATCTAAATTAATATACCTAATTTAAAATAATATCTCTATATCCAAAATTTAAATTAATTGTAACAGATCCTCAAATACTTGATTTGGTTATGCTTTTATTCATTCATTTTATTAAAAAAAAATATCAGCAACTCTACCACAAAAGGTTATCTGAGTAGTTTATAGAATCTTTATTATCTTATTATTATCTACTTCTCATGGACATAAAGCAAAATATTCAGAGGTCTTTACTTTTCAGATTCCTGAATATCTCTGAGCACCTCAAAAAGAATGGCAACAAAATGTGTGCATTTTTTTTACCACTATCTGCTAACCAAACTGTGGCATTACATATCTTGATTTCTTCCCTATCCTGTTTCTTTCTACATGGAATAGCTTTATGTAAACATTCAATAGGGTTATCAAACTTATGAATTCTTTACATGCTGTCGCAGCCATATAGTAACTACTGAGGAGTGCTCCCATGTGACAGAATCTCCACTCAGTGACTGTAATATAAATAAGCAACTTGCCACATGAATTGGTCCTCTTGCATATTCCTGATGCTGCTGTGGAGATCCACCATGCAATAGCACTTGGATGATCCATATCTGTTTTAGCTACTGTGGAGCCCCTGCTGTGCAGAATCACTTTGCCAGTGGTATCTATCTGAGTGCCACACTGTATGAAGCAAGCCAAGTGTGCAACTGTAATTTTAGGTGAAGCTTGTTAGTTATAGGTTCTCTAGGATATCATTAGCCTGCCAACAACTTTGATGGAATTCTAGACATGGATTTATTATATCATAAGGAAAATCTATTTTCCTCTTAAGATAAAAAAAAAAAGAACTAGCTTGTCTAAAACACATGGTAAGATTCATCATGGCTTGTGGTCTGGTGTGTTCCAGTTAATGGGGGCTTGGCTGTTGAAATCAGTGTACAAAGAATCAACTTGGCATTCTATAAAGACTTTTTCATTGGATTATGT
Source organism: Anniella stebbinsi (assembly GCA_029215795.1). Classification (NCBI taxonomy): domain Eukaryota; kingdom Metazoa; phylum Chordata; class Lepidosauria; order Squamata; family Anniellidae; genus Anniella; species Anniella stebbinsi. The sequence continues at coordinate 58,975,512 of JARDYH010000003.1, forward strand.
CATGGTAGTTTGAATGCACAAATGCAGGTTGTGGCTTATTACCTCAAGGTTCAACCAACTTTCCTGAGATTGTTTTAATAAACTGTGATCTAGATGTATGTTGGAGCATTCATAATATAGATTCAACCCACATAAATATCTGAAGGAGACAACTCATATTGATCTTACCATGTAAAAATAGTTGTGCGAACTGGCTTTTTGTTTCAACATAGTGAAAGCTGCTCAAAGTAGCAGTTGTCTTAGTGTTATTCTCATTGCTTTATGGAAAGAGAGCTTTAAAATAGCCATACAAGAAGGCAAAAGTCCCTAAAAGAAGAATGAAAAAAGTCCTTAAAGTCCCTAAAAATTATAATCCATAAACTTATATCTGCTTCCTAAATCTTTTAGAATTTTATTTTTTCAGACTCTGAGACAGCTTCTTGCATGGCTTTTTCTTTCTTTTACACGGCGATTAACTGAAAATGCAGGTATGAAAGAAATCTCTGAAATGCTGTGCAAATATAATTTCCCTGCAAGCACATGGGAACAACTCATTGTTTGTATCAGATTCTTTATCTATGTATTTAGAAAAACGCTTGTACTTCCATTCCAATATTCTAACACGTTACAAATACACAGAAAGAGACTAATTCTGAAAACAAGCATTCTGTGTTATGAAAAGTAGTTGTTACTTTCCAACAATGATAAAGGGATCACTTACCAAAAAGAAAAATACTTTCCAGTTAGCTCCCACTGCACTCAACAGTCATGATATTACTAGATCTGCACCAAAGTATGAACTTGCAATATCACCATCAGATATTGTAAAGATCTTTCTTTCAGCAATCATTTTGGCACATGTGATCAGACTGTTCAAAGATGTATATAGATGCATATTGTTTGTAAGCTTCAGAAATGATAAGAATCAAGTACGTCCTGGTTTTGGGGGGGTTGTTTTTAAGGTTTCAGTTTGATAATCTTCATTATGTTTCTCTAAAAATAACTATGTTCTTTGTATTATTTTACAATATACCATAATTCACCCATAAGGCATTCTGGTTAAGGATACAGCTGTTTCAAACTGCTTGTAAATTAGGAAACAGGCCTATTTTTCTCGGTTGCTTAATTTAAATAAGACATTACAATAGATATGACTGGAATGATAAATTTGATTTTAGTGGCTTAAAAAGCAGCAATATGGGTATGTGAAACTTTCCATCCACAGAACTTTAAGATACCTACCCACTTTTCTGAAATAACTGTTTAAACTTACTGGTGGCTTGCAAGTAGATCTGGTATCCTTTTCTAAAACAAGTTCACTGCAGGAGTTCTCCCTGTTGTTATAAATCATTTCAGAGCTATCATGTGGATGTACACATATCTCATGATTTAAGAGTTTGTATTAATACTGAGAGAATATCACTTCCCAGTGGAACCTGCTATTGCGTTCTCCAGCTGCAGGATGGGAAATCCTCTGGGTTCTGTAACTGTCTGAAGGTCTCGTCGAATTTTACATAGTGTCTTCACAGCCCTAAGCTAGAAAGCATCTGTCCCTAAAGTAAGATTTAGTGAATGGATTTGCCCTGCAATGTGTCTAAAAGCTGGAAGATAATGACATTTATAGAATTGTAGTAAAAAGGGGGTAGGGTGGGGACTATATTTGGCTCTGCTGTATTTTTCACAAAGGCCTAAAGAAAACTGGTGGCTTTATTTGATAATCAGGATAGGAGTTTGGTATAAAACAAAACAAAACAAAAACTAATCCTAATCAAACTAATGCTTGAAAGTACACATGTCTAGAAGTTCAAGCCCTAGCCTTCAGCAATACATTGCTCCATATATACAAGATCATACCTTTTGTCTCTGGATAAAATACATGATTTCAAATGCACAATCATTAATACAAGTGCAATCTGCATTGTAGAGTATTCCTATTCAGGGAACCAGCTAGCCAGCTATACTCTTTTCCAGGACATTCAATTTTGCCCTCCATTTTCCCTTTCCCATTCCCAAAGCAGGATTTTATTGTACGCTTGTGACTGGTCACTCACAAACGTTTCCAGTAGGGATGTGCACTGGATCGGACCCGATCCACGATCCGAGTCCGGTCCAGTGGGAAATCGGATCAATTATCCGATTTCCGATCCCGCAGCTGGATCGGCCGATCCAATCCGAACCGGTCCGAAAAGGCTCCGAACCGGTTCGGCGGATCGGCGGATCGGCGGGCGCCCACCGCCGCTTGCATTGGCGGGCGCCAGCGGGCGCCCGCCGATGAAAGTGGACAGCAGGGGGGGGGGAGGAGGGGGCGCTTACCTTCTCGGCCCGTCCGCTCCCGTCCGGCACTAGCAGCTACTACCAGCAGGCTCCGCGGCCTGCTCTAGGGTGGCGCGCCGGGTGATGTCATCACCCGGCGCACTACTCTAGAGCAGGCCGCGGAGCCTGCTGGTGGTAGCCGCCGGCCCCGGACAGGAGCGGCCGGGCCGGCAAGGTAAGCAGGGGGTGCGTGGAGGGGAGGAGGGGGCGCGCGGAGGGGGGCCCTTACCTTCCCGGCCCGGCCGCTCCCGTCCGGCGCCGGCGACTACTACTACCAGCAGGCTCCGCGGCCTGCTCTAGGGTGGCGCGCCGGGTGATGTCATCACCCGGCGTGCTACTCTAGAGCAGGCCACGGAGCCTGCTGGTGGTAGCCGCCGGCCCCGGACGGGAGCGGCCGGGCCGAGAAGGTAAGCAGGGGGTGCGTGGAGGGGAGGAGGGGGCACGCGGAGGAGGGAGGGGGGCCCGTACCTTCCCGGCCCGGCCGCTCCCGTCCGGCGCCGGCGACTACTACTACCAGCAGGCTCCGCGGCCTGCTCTAGGGTGGTGCGCAGGGTGATGTCATCACCCGGCGCGCTACTCGAGAGTAGGCCGCGGAGCCCGCTGGTAGTAGCCGCCGGCGCCGGACGGGAGCGGACGGGCCGAGAAGGTAAGCAGTGGCGGGGAAGGGGGCTTACCCCCCCCCGGAGCCGTCCGCTTCTATCCGCTGGCGCCCGCGGGCGCCAGCGGATGGAAGCGGACGGCCCCAGGGGGGGTAGGGAGCGCGGGGGAGGGGGCTTACCTGCCGGGGCCATCCACAGCGGACGGCCCCGGGGGGGGAGGGAGTTAGGCCCCCCCTCACCCACCCGCCGCCATTTTTTCCTCATAGACTTGCATTGCAATGCAAGTCTATGGGGAAAAAAATGGCGGCCGATCCAAAAATTTACGATTTTTGGGTCGGGATCGGACTCGATCCGGTCCGGGGGGCCTCCGATTTTGTCCGAACCGGTCCGGGACAAAATTGGAGGTCCCGATCCGGGTCCCGATCCGATCCGGGGGGTCCGTGCACACCCCTAGTTTCCAGGTCCAGGGCATCTCCCGTGTTTTCTGACCTTTATCCCGCTTTCAAAAAGATTGGAGATAACACAGTAAGGGACATTAATCCAATATATTGGCTGTGTGCAATGATGGCACTGTGCTATAACCACAGTGCCATCTAGCAGCTGTAAAATGAAACCTATAGAATTCAATCGAGAATGGAAGTCTTCAGTTTAAAGAATGTTTCCACCTGTGTAAAGGAGCCAATCTTAATCCTGGAAAGAATCTGGAAGCAGAAAGCCCCGTAAGGATGCGGGATTTCAGCCTCATGTGATGAACTCCCCCAAACGCAGCATTCTGGGGCCACTGAGCATGCTCAATCCCTAATTTGTTTTTGTGTGTGTGTGTGGGGGGAGTCCTTCCCTGAGTTTGTCTAAATGTTGTGTGCGTGTGCGCTTCTGCAAGGCTAGAAGTTCCCAAAGCCTGCTCCCTCTTGTGTGTGGATGGTTTTAAAACGAATACACTATTAGTATAGCATAGAGAGAAACTTTACTCCATGCCTAGGGAATTTGATTGAATTCATTAGTCTATTTTAAGTATGAGTAAATCCAGTTCCAACCTTGCTTGTGTAGTTGGGGCTGCTGGTTGTGGTGTGGTAAATAACTTATATTATCCGACTGTCTGACACAGATGCTAACTGCATTTATTACATAGACAAAATGAAGCTCCAACTACACGGAAGGAATTTTTTCAGTGGCAGCCATCTTTTAATGCTAATGCATGAATCAGGTTCCAAGATCAGCTTTATCTGAGGCTTCACCTCTCCAGAACAGAATATAGTACCTGGAGCAGTATCCAATCAGACACTAGCACTAATGTAAATTGCACTGTGCTAGTGTAAGGGACCGTTAGTGCAATGCCAATAGCGTTAGCTGGTGCAATGGGTTTTCCAGGGATTCCTCCGCACAAGCTAACGCTACTGGTTGCACTAGAGATCCCTTATGCTAGCACAATGTAATTTACATTATTGGCGATTTCCAAATGGATAGTGCCCTGGTGTCTGTGTTGGCATATTAGTTGGTTCCACACACATCTTTCTTCAGTGGTCACTGGCATGAATATAAACTTCCAAGAGATAACATATAGGTCCATGTAAACTCTGTGAAATAGCTGATAACAAAAGGAGGAATTAGCCAAGCTAAGACTTTTCTGTTATCCCAGGCTTTTAAGGTATTTTAGTACTTTTAGTGTTTGAGATCCACTACTTTTAGTCCCTGCAATATGGCTTTAAATTTTGCATCCATATTATATTTTATGCCTTGTACGTTTATGTCTATTGGTTTTATATTGTGTTAGTTTTTATTTTGATTACATTGTTATTCCATTTTTATTGTGCTTTAAATTACACTGCACAATGCCTAGAGAAATATATTTTTGAGACGTTTAATAAATTAAATAAATAAATACATTTGTGCTAGGAGGAGGTAACAGATCTCCTTGCAAAACATTATTAAATTTTGAGAGACCTTCCAGTCAAGCATGTAGGTATTTTAAACGTACAAAAATAGAATAGTCTATTTGGCTAGATGCTCAGGGGCCTGCTCTGTGCTTTCTAGTCTTGTGGTCCTGGGCTGTTTGCTTTCAGCCTTATGGTAGTCCTTGCTTCCTATCTAGAGTAAGCTAGAGTGTTGAGCCAAACTGCAACAAAACACTCTGGTACCAAGTTTTGGGCACAACATCTCAAAGACCCATTGATGGATATATTTCTAACTTAATCCAAAAAGCCTTATGGAAAAACCATCTGTGAGGATATTTTGAAGGAAACAGATGGAAAAGGAAGCATGTAGTGTAAGATTTACATTATCGTCCATGAACTTCCATGTAGTCCTTATGTTTATATTTTATCACTATTTCCTCAGACAGCTCAGATTAGGAAGCCCGCATGAGCTCATCTTCGTGTTAATTTTGAGCCTGAACCATTTGCCTTTAAAGATCATTTAGGTAGTATAAAACAAAAGGGAGTAGTAAGGCAGACTGATGGTCAATGAACTATGGCAGGACTCTCATCCCTCATAGGCATCACACCCTTCTCAGGCTTATCTCCCTCTAGCCTCCAGAAAATAGGATTGCCAGTTCTCTTGAGGCTCAGATCCTGAGAAGCAGAGGACAAAGTTTGTGAGATCAGAGCCTGGTGACTAAAAAATAAACAAACAAAACATCTCAAGGCTTTCCTTCAAATTGACCTCTATTGTAGAATTATTGGGTTGCAACCAATGGTGTCATCCCCCTAGTGAAAAGCTTCTACTGCTTTTGAAACCCTGTTATAAATACTTGGATTCTGCTTTTTCAAACAGTTGTGAAAGGTGTTGCACCAAGCACTGAACAACCCATTATGTCTTCATTAGACTAAGGGGGTGTCTACACTAGCCATTTATTGCAGGATTGTATTGCAGTCATCACTAACGGGCCACATGACACTCACCTGCTCCCGCGGTGATCTCAGGTCCACCTCTCAGTTATTTAGGAATATCACTGACTGCTTTTGTCACATTTTTTCCAGCTCTCTCACTATAATCCTGAAGTCCACGGCTGGTGTGCCCCCCCCTTTGCGAAGCTGTTACTGTTTGGTGTAAATTCTCAGCTCAGCGAACACCCAATTAGCTGCCAGGGGCATGTCCAGCAGTTTCAGAAGTGTGTGGGAGTGGACATGGCTGCCATTTTCGCCACAGGTTTTCAATGTGTATCAGCGTGTTTTGGCGCCGAGAGTGTGTGGTATTTTTTTTAATACAAACATATCTGTGCGCAGTATTGCATTTTTGATGGACTTCCTATCCACCCCATGTGTTGCTGTGCATTTGCGTTTGTGTGCATCTCTCAGGAGTCAATAAAAAAAATAGCCCCGTAGCCACGTCATCTGCATAGCCCCACCCACTTCTGCTGATCCACATGCAGAAGCGCCATCACAGGGCACATGTCCTCCCGCAAAGACACTCCGGAAATTGCGGAAAACTTAGCCCACGTGTGCCCCTTGAGTGCAGATCGCAGAAGCGGGGAAACTCACAATCATCCTTCCTCCCTTGCAAAAGGGCTGTAGGTGTAGAAAGGGCTTAGGTGTTGTTTGACACTTGCTCCAGGATAAAAATAGGGTTTCCACAAATGGTAGCTTTGCACTAGGAGAATAACACCATTGGATGCAACCCATTGTCCTTTTCCCCATGCATCTTCAAAATATAGTTACAAAATATGCCTTAGTGTTACTTTTTCCTACAGAAAGAGAGTGAACAATACAGAGAGAGGAAGAAAATGGTGGAAATGGTGGAAGAAGGCTGGGGTGGGGGGAAATGGCTCGCTCTCTTCCTTCTGGTTTGTTAAGCTGGAGATATAGCACCTTCAGCGGGAGACTCTAAGAAGGAGGCTAAATTTTGGGTTAGAACTTGAGCCCTGTGACTCTGCTGAAAGACATACCTATTTCTACACTGGTGGCTGTACTAATGTCCATTCAAATGAAATGAGGCATTTCTTTTTGTTATGGAAGCAGACATCCCTAACTAAGACTGCTATGGAGAATTTTGATCAACAAGTTTGCAATAAGGCTGCTCTATCACTTCTGAAAGTTGATCCAAAACCTTAAGTTAGTCCACTCCATCCATTTTTCTGTAGTAGTAAGTTGTTTTAAAATTTTCAGCAGCTTGGTTTCAGATGTGACAAGTTGATATCTGTGAGCTATTGCAAAGAATGTTTTGTTTGGGAGTGTGGGTGGAAAGTAGTACTGGCAATCAGCAGACCACCAAGATCCCAGTTAAAGGTGCTGGAACCTACCCAGACCCTACTGATAGCTTGAAGGGAGGGAAGGGAGGGCTCATATAATAATTTATAAAGCTGCCTAGCAAACACAGTGGGAGACAACTTCCTAGATTCCTAAGGGAGCCTCCCCTTCCAAGTTTCCCCCCCTGTGGAGTGAAGGTACTGGAAGGACTCGATAAGCAGCTGACCAGCAGGTTATGTCACCCTCTTTATAAAATTATGGGGCTTAGAGTTCCCCTTGGCTTCAAGCCCCTCAATAACTCACCATTGGTGAGACTGGCCATGGCTGTTTCTAAGTCTAAGTTTCTTGTTAGCTTGTGGATCTTGAGGAGGTAGACAAGGTATCTGGAGAGGTGGGAATACAAAATGTCTGCCTGACCCATCTCCATCTTGGCTAACTAAATTAGCCAGGATGGGACTGCCCATATGGCTAAGTGAAGTGAGTAATACCCCCTTGTAGGTGGGTGAGCATGTTCACTTTTGCTTGAAGGAGGCAAAAGGTTTCTTTTTATTAAAGAATTAAAGAAACCTTCTTTTGACCCAACAGATCTGGAAAGTTATAGGCAACTCTCAAATATTATTTTCTTGACCAAGGTCATTGAGAAGGTGCTGGCTTCACACCTCCAGACACATTTGGATTACTCTGATGACCTGGATGCATTTTAATCAGGCTTTTGGCTGAGATATGGGCCTGAGACTGCTTTGGCTGCCTTGGTGCATGACCTGTGGTGGGAACTGGATGAGAAGCGTACAGCCCTACTAGTTCTTCTGAACCACTCAGCGGCTTTTAATATAATGCATCATGGCATCCTTCTGATCTGGCTGGTTGTGCTGGGGCTCGGGGGCACTGTAACCCTCCCCCCTCCCCCCTTACCTTGATCACTGCTGCCTTGGCCTGGGAAGGCTTCAGTACTGGGAAAGAGGCCGCAATCTCGGGAGATCTTGGGGGATCGCAGCCTCCTTCCCAGTACTGAAGCCTTCCCAGGCTGAGGCAGCAGCGATCAAGGTAAGTGGGGAGGGGGGAGTTGCGGGGCCCTAACCCTCCCCCTCCCTCCTCCATCGCCCTCGCCGGCGCTGCTCCATGCCGCTGACAACACTCCCCTTGGCCTGGCAAGGCATCGTTACTGGGAACTAGGCCGGATCATGGCCTAGTTCCCAGTAATGACAACTTGCCAGGCTGAGGCGAGCGCTGGCAGCGGTGCGGAGCAGTGGCGGCAGTGAGGACAGGCGACGACGATGGAGGTGAGTGGGGAGGGGATGCTGAAATTAAGGTGCATCTTAGAATCGACGCAAAGCTTTTTCCCTGTTGGTGGCCCTGAAATTAAGGTGTGTCCTACGATCGATGGCATCTTAAATTCGATGAAATACGGTAACACACTTCCTTTGTGGAGTTGCAATTGGTCCCTGCTCTCTGTTTGTTCAGAAAGGGAGTCAAGACACAACTTTTTAACTTGGCTTTTTAAATTGTTAGGTTTTTAATTGTTTTTTGTGTTTTACTATGTTTATACTTAATTATGGTTTTTATTTTCAGAACACTTTATAAATTTTGTTTCAGAAAGGCAGTATAGAAATACAATCAATCAATCGATCAATGAAGTAAAATGATCTAGCAGCCAGGTATGTGTATTCCTACAATACTCTTCCCATTCCTTCTAATCACTTGTGTCACTGCACTGGATGTCAGATAATAGCCTTTGCAGAGTGCTTCCCACCTAATATTTTCTCTTTTTCTCTATACCACTGGTTTCCCTCCAGTTTTTTCCCCCAAACTGGGCTTCAGGTAAGAGCTCACTCTCTTACCCACAACCTGTTTTAAGCTGTCAAGAGTTCTAACTTGCATTCTGCCTCTTATCATTCTCCAATTTTACTTCCAGTGGGCATGCATAGAATTCTCATGTTCTCATTTTCAATAAACTGCCACGAGAACTTTTGCAGCTCCAACATCCAGAGATGTCACAGTTTCTCAGTCAAGAGCCAGAAAAGGCTCACATACTGACAGGTAATAAGACCACATTTATCTCAGGATTTGTCTTTCCCTTGAACTCCCCCCCCCCCCCCCCAGTTGACTCTGGCAACCAAAATATCACTTCTGATTCTGAGCATCTTCTCCATACTTATTAAGGACCTCATGTTAAATATACAAAAATTTACTGTTGTACTCCATGTATGGTCTGTTTAACCGTGCATAACCCAGGGTGGCCAGATCACACAACATGACAATCTCACACAATGCAAAATGGCAGCTGCAGCTTCACCAAGGGTTAAACAACCCCACAGTGAGTTGTTGTGACATGTGAACTGGCCCTTTGTAGCAAAAGGATGTTAATGGTTATGTATTCAACTAAGGATAACATTTCGCTTGCTCAGGGAAGCAACCGATAAGCCCACAAAAGAGATTTGCTACAGCATATCTTGTTAGCCTTTTAATTGTTTAATCTGCATAGAAACATCTTGACTATCTGCCCATATCTGCAAAACATACATATATCCATTCATTACATACAGATTAGCACTACGTTTGTCCAAGAGTGAATTTAACATACACCAAATTTGTCCCATCAAATACGTCTTACCTGAGCTGGCTTCTTCTGGACCACCTGTTGTGGCTGCAAAAAAGAAAAGAAATATAAAATTTAGAAAATTTACATGAACAAAAATCGCTCCATATCTGTTGTCATATATAACACATATGGGAAAAGGCCTAATTGCAGCATGATGAGTAAGATAGTGCACACTGCCTTTGGGTAGAACTACATGTTTAGAAACCTCCAGCATGTTAAAAAAAAAAAGTAATCAGGAGTGGGTAACCTTCACAATATTAGTCCACATCGACAATATAACTGGGAAGTCTGAGATTATTTGCACATTCTCTAAATTTACTCCAATTTACAGTGCAATCCTATGTCTGTTAGCTGTAAGTCCAATTGAGTTCAATCTGGCTTACTCCCAGGTAAAGGATTCCAGCATTAGCTGCACATAATTTGCCTATTAGTTCTATGAAGGTAATGTATGCAAAAACTACTACAAGGGCACATTTGCATAGCAAATACTCTGAGAGTTCTGCTAATCTTCATAGTATCCCAGCAGATTTGCACAAGATGTATTAGTAGGGCAATACTGTACAGAGTCCTAAGGCAAAATATTATACTGATAATAGTTGTTGAGGCTGTCAAGATTTGTGTACAACATTATTTTCTTCCAAACTTCCTAGATTTCCATTGTGTTTGGAACTTGAATGGGAATAAGTTTGTTATTTTAAATATGTATTCATGGCAAATTTTCTTAGTTGAGGGCTAAAATACTACGGCTTTTGAATGAGGGTCTGTTTTCAATCCCTTTGGAGCATGCAGGGATTGCTTAACACAATGAACTCACAGCTTATTGAACTGAGAAGGGTTCAGTCTATGCAAGGAGTTTACAAAGCAGCCAAACTATACATCCCAACCACAGATAAGGGAGATTTCAACTCAGGGACATTTTCAGAAGCTCCCAGGACCCAGGTTTCTAGACATGTTACCAAAACACTTCAGCTCCCATTACATTACACTTAGGAGTTCAACTGAAATGTGTCTGGCTTGGGAATTTTAATGTTTTCAGCACTGTTAAAAATGCAGTCTACTTCTTAAAGCATAAAGCACAATCTGGGGCTTACCAAGCAAAATGCAACCCACCCCACTGGGGCTTAATAAGGACCAAACTACATGGCCTGCTAATCATGCATAGGTATCTCTGTCTGATAGTTTTCCTTACTCTTGTGTAATGTGTGTGGCCCCAACTCAGATCAAGTACATCCCCTACTTGTTTCCCCTCCGAAATTCCACCCCCCATGGGGGGGATTAAAAAAGGGGGAACGTATCCCGTGGCTCATAGTGTAGACTTTTATCTTTTTAAAAACCCAACTGTGGGTGGCTGGCTGGAATTTTTTTGGGGGGGGAATGGGTGGGTCGGTGTGCAGAAAAGTTTAACGTCCCATTCCTTGAGCACCATGGTCCTAACCTGAATAAGGGCTGAGTGTGCTTACACAAGAATAAGGAAAACAAACCATCTTAGGCTGCCTCTACAAGAGGCATTTAAAGCTCTTTCAAGGCGCATTAAAAAATTTACCTCTACAAGAACGGAGCGCAAATCTGGCATAGAGGCGCGTTTTCTCTCCGATTATGCGCTTTATCGAATGCGCGTTAAATAGCGAGTTTTATTTTGCTCCGGCCGTTAAAGCGCATTTTGCCTATGTGAACAAGCGATTCTCTGCATAAACTACCTGTAAAGTGCATTTGAAACAACCAGTAAGGTCACCTGTTGAGTGCCCAATTTACCTCCTGCATACAAGCATTTGAGATAAAGCGCTTCAGCGAATATGCGCATAATCGGCTAACCAGGCGTAAAGCCGAATTCTTGTAGATGAGGCCATAGCTATGCGTGATTAGCAGACTATCATAGCTATGCATGATTAGTTTGGTCCTCAGACTTCTGTTTGCTGCTAAAACAGGGTAGTTCTAGAACATCTGGCAGGTCACAACACACAGTTAGTAAATTGTGCTTGGCTTGGTGGGTCACAAATCGTGCAGGCCTGCCCTGGCTTAAGGGCTAGTCTTCCACCAGACTAGATTGACCCTTACTCTAAATCACATCTCCTCTCAATCTATTTTTTTTTTAATAAAAAATTCCACTGCTTGAAGCTTCCTGTGAATCATATTCTTTTCTGTTTGCAGATTTGAGGGATTTGGCTGTGCCTACTTGGCTGGGAAGAAAAGAAGTTTAGAAAGGCACTTAAAAAAAATTCACGGGTTCACAAAATAAACCTATCTGCCAAGATGATTCCTTCTTCTTTTTTTAAAAAATCCCTCATCAAAACTCATATTTTCAGTAAATTATTTCCTGCAGAAACTCACCTGTCCTCACTGCCTGAAACTGGTTAAACCTTGCTTTCCCTAATCTGTTTTTGATAGTCTTTAGTAAGCCTTACTCTTTCTGTTCTCTCCATTGGTAAATCTGCTGGCATTAAGCACTGAACAGTAGTGTTAACCCTGAGGATTAACCATTATACTAACCAAGCTACAGAGCACAGCCATTGGTGAATGCTGATGTCTTTTCCAGACATTATTACCTTGAATTTCCCGGGGAATATACACTTTGCCCTGACCGCCCTTAAATTCCCTTCAATTATATCACAAGGCAGGAGAGATGTGATCCTTATACCACTGTTAAAAGAATTTAGAATAATGTGGTTATGGCCAATATGTGAAGCACAGTAACCCAGGACTTTAGGGGAGGACAGACTCATGTTGACTAGATTGAGGGAAGTTGTGTTTCTAGGAATGGTAACAGAACCGAGAATCCCAGGCATATCATCACACTTTCAGTAACTTTTAATCTAGATCTGGAATTAGTAATAGTTGGAAAGCTATGCAAGGCATTTAGATGCAGAGAAAAATCTGGCCATGAATTCTTGCTTAAAATCTGTTAGTCATAGTCATTTAGGGAATTCCACACTATTGATCTGAATCCATTTGGGCCCTACATAATGGTGACTAGTCACCAAGCCTCTGTCAGAAAATACCAGTGCTAGAACTCGAACCTTCAACTCCTTAGCAGCCGTATGTGGTGAGCCACCAGAGCTGCGTTTGGAGTATCTTATCTAGGGCAATGAAGTAAATCTGGTCTAGCAGTTATAGCTTTTTTATGTTTACTCTAGAGTACATGCAAGAGCCCCCCTACCTGTTACATTAGGGTCCCAATCTAGATCGGAGGACCCACACTTATTCCAGAGTAAAAATGACCAGGGGGGAGGGGAGTCATAGCTGCTAGACACTGCGTTAAAGTAATGTCTGTTTTGACCCTGAAAGTGGAGTATTAGGTTTTGGATTAACCTCGCCTACCAAGGCTCAATGCTGGGTCCTCCTAGACAAGAAGGACTATAAAGGGCTTCCTGTTTGGCCTGAGGAACTCTGGTCATCTTGGCTGTAGTGTATTTTGTGGTTATCTTTGACCTCCTGACTGCTGCCTTATGTCTCAGGCTCTGCTGCAAAACATGATGCTCCATGTAAGCAAGACTCATAACGTTTAGAAATAGTTCACTATGTGGCTAACATTGGTTGGATGGATATTGGCTATTCTAGCACCACTGGTGGGTTCTGGTGCTCTAAGTAGACTTTCTATGACGTTTTGTAGAGGGAGTATCCACATGGCTAGCCATTTTACAATGTAACAGCCCCTATGTGTAGTGTCAGCTTGCAGAAGTTTTTCTTAAAAAATCTCCTCTATGTGGGGTCTGTAATATTTGAATACGCCTTCAGTAGAAACACTGAATTAGGATGTGGCAATAAACACATGGAACAAGCATTCACTGCCATCATGGAAGGAGTTTCCCCAGAATGCAGAATAAATTCCAGCCCTGCCAAAGGAGAGTTCACATTCATTCACAGCCTCTCTCTAATTTGCTTTAATAATTTCTGCAGGATCAAAGCCCACACATTCCACTCCACAAAAAATTGTATAATGTTATATATCAAGAGCTTCTAGATCCTCCAGTCATATATCAACAGCTGCATCTGTAGGATCTCTACCATCTTTTAAACCTTAAATAGCTTCATCTGAGCTGTACAGTTTTCCCTTGTAAAACTAGAAAACATGTGAGTAATCTAGTGATGGGTTTTTTTTCTTTCTAGACCAATTTGTTGATGGAAATATGAAAACAAGTGACTTTTCTGGCAGCACGACTCTTTTTCAGGCTGAAATGAAATGGTCTGGGAAGATATTAAAAATTCCAAACAGAGATAGAACTAATGTAGCCTATCTAAGATCCGACATCTACGCTTTTCAAAAGCGCAAGCAATAATTTAGCTGGCAAAGCTGCTATCAGCATTTTAGACAGCAATAGTTCTGAATGAGTAAGATTCCTAAACCTTGGTCTGCATCCAATCAGTCAAAGTAAAATATTTTCCTTTTGCTTTTTTCATGAATGGCTGCAGTATTGTGCCTCAGTTCAGTCAAACTCTTCTTCTACAGCCATTCATAAAAATAAAAACAAACAAACAAAAAACCCAAACAGGCACAAAAACTTTCTGGGTCCAGTCTGGAGCCACTGGGTGCCAGAGACTGAGAAAACATACCGGCAGCTCCAACCCCAAACAGCATTGAAGTATTCCGGGATCTGCTTGGTGGTCTGTAAAGTATGAAGTGCTATGTGGAAGGGCAGCTGGTAGAATCACTATGACACATACTAGGCAGCCAGCCAGAGTTGGCCTTGTTTCAGACATTGTCTTTCCTCTCATTGAAGTGTCAGGACCTAATTCATGGAAAATTTGGTGAGTTGGCAGCTGTTTCAGAGGATTTCATTGAGTTGCAGTGTGCAGGAGTCACATGAATGCAGGGTACTCAGCCAAGAAATAGGGGGATTTCTGAGCAGTAGAAACCAGTCAGCCTACAAGAATGTCTGTGGATTTGATGTGGTTTCGGAGTAAACATGTGTACAGGTGTAATCAGCAGGGGAGGGAAAAGAAGTAGAAGTGCTAATGATCATGATTATTAAAAAGAGAAAGGCCTTTTGAAATGTGCAGTCTTGTGGCAGCAACATTCAGGTCCCAAAGGCGGCAGGAGTCTGATCAGCTCAAGACTTGCAGTAGATATTTTGGGAGAATTATCAAAGCTTGTCTGCTGGTGTGAGGCACAGAGCAGTGCAATGCCATTGAATCCTGAAGAAAGGATGCTTGTTAAAAGTTAACAACAACAACAACAACAACAACAACAACAACAACAACAACACAAACAAACCAGTTAACCAAAACAAGTCTTCTTTGTATTTGTAAGAATGCTATGAATAGACAAGCACTGTGGGTTTGTGGTGGGCTGTCCTAAGTGATACCATCCCAACTAGTTTCCATTTTCATATATAAACCATATAGCGATATAGCATCAAAACTCAGCTCTTTATCTGAGGTGAAAGGCTAAACTGCTTCCTTGTGTATGAACTATTTCCAGGACATTCTAATGCATACTGGATGAAGGGCTCAAATAGGCAGATGGAGGAAAAAGAAAGGAAGTAGAGGGATCTGGGTGCAGAGAGAAAGAACACACTTTTTGAATGAACGAAAAGAAATTGAAGATGGGGGATGGATGCCTGGAACTTTCCATTTTTCACCCTGTTCCCAATTGTCTTTTCATGCTGATTGGGGGGGGGGGGCATCAGATGCAGGAGCAGGTAAACCCTTGTGAAGATTTGAGGCCTACAAAGGCAAGTTTTCTGTTGGCAGGGGGTTTCCTACTTTGTGGAAACGCTGTGTTTCCAGACCTTCTCTACCGCTGCTGCCAAACCCAGGAAGGGGTGAGAAAGAAAGAGCGGGTTGAGCGGGGGCAGGCAGAGGCGGTAGTGGGGCCCAGGCGAGGGAGGAGTGGTGGCGGAGGCGGTGGGGAGGAGGAAGAAGTGAAAAGCAAAAAGGGAAGGGCGCGGAGAGCTGGGCGGAGGCAGCGAGGGCCCGCATGCCCCCCCCAGCGACTCGGCCTCCTCACTCACCTCCATTGCCGCCCTGGTCCTCGCTGCCAGCGCTGCTTGCAGCGGCCTCCCCGGTCTGGAAACATGGGGTTACTACAAAGTAGGGGCAGGTAGTCCTCGACAGGAAGGGTGTGTCGAGGACTTCCTGCCCCTACTTTGTAGTAATGCCGCATTTCCAGGCTGGGAAGGCCGCTGCAAGCGGTGCTGGCAGCGAGGACCAGGGCAGCAATGGAGGTGAGTGGGGAGGCTGAGTCGCTGGCAGGGGCGCATGCAGGCCCTCGCTGCTGCTGCCACTGCCCGGCTCTCTGCGCCCTTCCCTTCCCTTTCTGCCTTTCGCTTCTTCTTCCTCCTCCCCGCCACTGCCACTCCTCCCTCGCCTGGGCCCCGCTACTGCCTCTGCCTGCCCCCCTCAACCTGCTCTTTCTTTCTCACCCCTTCCTGGGATTCAGTAGCGGCGGCGGCGGCAGCGGTAGAGAAGGTCTGGAAACGCAGCATTTCCATGAAGTAGGCTGCGATCCTGCGCACTGGCGGCGAGGAACGGGGCGCGATGGAGATGAGTGGGGAGGCCGAATTGCTGGGGGGGCGTATGTGGTCCCTCGCTGCCATGGCTGCTGCCTCCGCCCGGCTCTCCGCGTCCTTCCCTTCCCCCTTCTTTCTCCTTGCTGCCGCTGCCGCCACTCCTCCCTCGCCTGGGCCCTGCTACCACCTACCGTATTTCTTCGATTCTAAGATGAACTTTTTTCAAATATAAACATGTCTGAAAATGGGGTGCGTCTTAGAATTGACGCAAAGCTTTTTACCTATTGATGTCCCTGAAATTAAGGTGCGCCTTAGATTCGATGGCGTCTTAGATTCGATGAAATACGGTAGATACCTTTGGTTGTAAGGTGCTTGTTCTACTTTTCTAGTAAACTCTTGTGTTACACTCAAAAGTGTCTGGAATGTCACTCACTTAATGTCTACAGCCTAAAACTTATGTTACTAGGAAGGGGAAGGTAAAAAGAAAGAAAGTGGGGCTCTTAAGGAGGCAGAGATCCTTAAAGAGTTGCCCAGGGTGTCCAGGTCACAGAAGGAACCCTGACAACATTTTCCAGATGTTGGGGTGCCAATATATAACAATACCTAAATATTTTATAGTGCTAAGTGCTAAAGGCATTTCACATACAGTAGTCCTTATGTCTAACCTGTAAAGTAGGGCTTTTACTATCTCTTTATTGGGAATAAGAAACTAGGGTTGCTCGGTTTCTAGCATTCCAAAGCTTGAGACTCATAATGATGTTGATGGGTGGGACCTTATCATATCACAGGGCAAGGCCTTGTGATGTTATGGGCCTTCCAACTCTTAAAACATCAACATCATCATCATCATCATCATCATCATCATCATCATCATCACAGAGTTGGGGATATGTCCCACAACTAAATGGGTGATCTGAACTAGGAATATGAAAGTCCCCTTCTTGGAGAAGGTGCTGAGTGGGTGGTTGCTGGACAACTCCAGGCACTCTTGAATGAAATGGATTATCTAGATCCATTTCAATTGGGCTTCAGGCCTGGTTTTGGAACGAAAACTGCCTTGGTCACCCTGTGGGATGACCTTTGCTGGGAGAGGGACAGGGGGACTGCGACCCTGTTGATTCTCTTGGGACCTCAGAGTGGCTTTCGATACCATTGACCATGGCATTAGGCTGACCATATGAAAAGGAGGACAGGGCTCCTGTAACTTTAACAGTTGTAGAGAAAAGGGAATTTCAGCCAGTGTCATTTGTATGCAATTAGTCCCTGGTGAAATTCCCCCTTCAACACAACAGTTAAAGGTGCAGGCACTATACTAGAGTGACCATATACAAAAGAAGGCAGGGCCCCTGCATATGGTCAGCCTACATGGTATCCTTCTGGATAGGCTGTCTGGGCTGGGAGTTGGAGGCACTGTGTTACAGTGGTTCCACTCTTACTTGGATGGCTGATTCCAGAAGGTGCTGCTGGGGGATTATTGCTCTGTGCTGTGGCACTTAGGCCATGGGGTCCCACAGGGCTCTATATTATCTCCTATGCTGTTCAACATTTACATGAAACCGCTGGGAGAAGATATCTGGAGATGTGGGTTGAAGTGTCATCAATATGCAGATGAAACCCAGCTCCACCTCTCCTTTTCATCATACCCAGGTGAGGCAGTAGCTATTCTGAATCAGTTCCTGGGCAAGGTAATGGACTGGATGAGGGCCAATAAACTGAGACTCAATCCAGATAAGATTGAGGTACTGTTTGTGGGTGGTTCATCTGTCCGGCTAGGTGATGGGACCAATTACGTAGGGAGGTGGTAGGCTCTCCCACATTAGAGGCATTCAAGAGGCAGGGGGTTGGACTCGATGGCCTTATAGGCCCCTTTCAACTCGAATATTCTATGATTCTATGTTCACCCTGTTCTGGATGGGGTTGCACTCCCCTAAAGGATCGGGTTCGTAGTTTGGGGGTGCTCCTGGATCTGGAACTGTCACTTGAGGCACAGGTGAACTCAGTGACAAAGAGCACCTTTTATCAGCTTAGGCTGATATACCAACTACTCCCTTATCTGGACAGAGATAGCCTAGCTACAGTTATCCATGCTCTAACAACGTCTTGTCTGGATTACTGCAATGTGTTATACGTGGGGCTGCCTTTGAAAACGGTCCAGAAACTTCAACTGGTACAAAACAGGGCAGCCAGACTGTTAACAGGGACTGGCCAATGAGACCATATTACACCAGTCCTTTTCCAGCTTCACTGGCTGCCGGTCCAGGCCCAGGTGTTAGTATTAACATTTAAAGCCCTAAATGACTTGGGGCCAGGTTATCCGAAGGAACACCTCCTCCCATATGTACCTGCCTGGACACTAAGATCATCCTCGGGGGTCCTTCTCTGTGAGCCCCTGCCAAAGGAAGTGAGGCAGGTGGCTACTAAGAGGCAGGGCCGTGCAGAGCTGGTAATATGCCCAGGCCAGATGGGAAGTGTGTGCCCCCCACCCATTTCAAACTGCTCATTAAGTATTTTTTAATCAGTGGCACTGATTCAGTGCTAACTACATATATGACCTAGAATGATTTATAAAAAAGATAATGGGAAGCACTTTTAATCAAGATGTAAGACATCACTTCTTCACATTCAGAATTTCATGACGGACGGCTTCTGCGCTGTTTCTGCAAGGTGGGCTCCTCGCCTCTCGATGGGCTGCTCAAAATCATGGACACCGGGCCAACTAGCTCCCCCTCTGCATGGCACTGCCAGGAGGGCCTTCTCTGCTGTGGCACCCTGGCTGTGGAATGAGCTCCCTAGAGAGGTTTGCCAGGTGAAGATCTTTTTATCTTCTCAGTATTTTAACAGTTTATCAGTTTAATTTTTAACTTTGCTGTTTTAAATCTGTATTTTAAATTGGTATTAATTTTTGCATTGCTACTTGGTTTTATCCTGTTTGTGTTCTTATATTGTATTTTTATAATGTTGTTGTTTTATATTTTGTTTGTGGTTTTAATTTTTTGTAAACCACCCAGAAAGCTTCGGCTATTGGGCGGTATAAAAATGCAATAAATAAATAAATAAATAGCCCAGGAAAATGGGAAAAATTATGGGGGGACCCCCCAATTTTTGGAAGATCCCCCAATTATCTAGCGAAAATAATGGAACTTCATGGTATTTCTAATGCTGATGCCCACCCCCACAAGTGATTTCCCCGAGTTTGTAAATATTACAAAAATGACTCTGCCTATGCCAATGCTAATAAAATTCATCATTATTGTGTTCCATATTGCTGAGAATGAGGCTGTAGCTAAGTGAGAATGGGTTACATCAGCCCTGCAAAGTAGACCAGAGTGTTATACCCATTTTGATCAGGGGTGGGGGGAGGTAGAATAATGTATGACAACTATGCAGTGCAGTCTACAGTTGTTATCCAGTCTCCTAGCATGCTGATGATTTAAATTTTTTTTTAGATAAATGCAGTGTGTGTGTGCTGTGAACCTGATTGTAGCAGCAGTGCAATTAATTAAGGGCTGGGGGGAGGGGCAAATGGAGGTTTCAGCCACAGGTGAAAAGATGTCATCTGGACACCACAGCTACCTGATGATATACCAGTCTACCAAGTAAGAAACAAAAGGGTAGACCTAATACACGTTCTTCAGAAGCCAGGCCTATTATTATTATTATTATTATTATTATTATTATTATTATTTCATCTCTTTCTCGTTCATGGCGGTTTGTCTAGACATACATGATGGGCTTTGCTAAGTCATGCTGTCTTTTACAGATTCAGGAATTTCCTGATAATTGAGCATGTTTTAAGTGTGAATGCTTTCTGGATGTTGGTGTGGATGTATTTTGATAGGCCCAGTTTCTGAAGGTTTTCTGTATAGTTTTTTGATGTGATGCCGGTGACGGAGGTGACTATTATTATTATGTTTATTTATATCCCACCTTTTTCCTAGGGCTGGGACTCAAGGCAGTTTAAAAGATTAAAACATGCACAATTAAGACATATAAATCTAAGTTTACAAAAGTTAAAATAGACCTAGTGACTAGGCATTGCTCCTGCTCCATCACCAGATCTACCAGAAATGGTAGACTGTTCTCTGATGCTAGCTATGTGTCTATATACTTTGTTACCCCCCTCCATGGGGAAAAAACTTCCATATTGGGTACTGTCAGGATGTTGCCCTAGCTGACCTTCATACCCTATAGGACAATGGAATAGCATCCATATGGCAATAATTTTTGGTTACTGGCCATCTGAGCTGCATTTGGATGGGGAGACCTACAGCTAAAAACTGAGGTATCTTGTTACCATCCTCCTTCCTTATTTGCTTAAACTTTTTTCATTTTCTTGCTTCAGGCATCCTCTGTGAAAAGGAAGAAGGATGTTCACACAGAAAGGTTGTTCTGTTTCCGCACTGTTGTATTTTCACAGAGATGAAACAGGATTCAATAAAATTCATGATGAAACAGAATTGGATAAAATTCATGCAATTAATCTTTTGCTACCAGTTAACATCCTCCTCTTAAATTTGTCACAGAGAACAGGCCAGAGCACCTTATTGAACGTAAATGCAATCTTCCATAAAACTCTTGAAAAATCAAATGTGTTAAAACTGAAATACTAAGTTATATTAATCCTGATTCTCAATACTGCTCCTATTATTATTTTTAAAATAGATTTTTGTGGTGATATACTTGTAAAAAATAAAACTTGATGGGTAAATCCTTAGGTAATATCTTCCAGAGGTAATACCAACATAGCAGCTTTATCCAACCTGGAGTCTTTCAGATGTTTTGGACTTCAACTTCCATCAGCCCCAACCAGCGTAGTCAATGACCAGGAATCATGGGAGTTCTAGTACACCTAGAAGGTACTAGGTTGGGGGAGGCTGATATAGGTTCATATCCATTTTTGTTTTCTTAAAATGTATAAACCACTTTCTCACTCATTGTTCTCAAAGTGCTGCACAAAGTGTAAATATCAAACATATATTTCACAGATGAGTTCTGCTATATTTGTTTGATCTTAGTTGTATAAAGTTGTCCTCTACCTATTTTCCCCACTTCAGTGCATCAGCTGCTATTGCCACAAATATTATGCAGGTCAGTTCGAATGAAATTCTTTCTCAGTAGATTTCCAGAGGGAGAACAGAGGTTTTAACACCTGTCTCAGTTGAACACCTGTGATGTACAATTGCCCTCATGGGTAAACTGTCTATCACTGCACTTTGAGAGATGGATCCTATCAAAGTTGGGAATGTTCACAGCAAGCTATAACAAATCACATTTTTTCCATATTATCTTATTTAAACCAAGAAAACCAGACAAATTTAGAGGGCGTCTACTCTTTATTAAACAAGATTCAAAGCTGGGGAAAACAGACTGCTACATTACTGTATTGTTAAAAAAATTCACACACTCCGTTGAAATGTCAAATATATCTGCATTGTTAATATTCTTCATTGTATGTATGCCTAAATTTAACAAAGTTTACCTCTGCATTCTTTTTTTGTTGGCGAAGAGTCCTGTGAGGCTAAACACTATTTTTTTCTGATTCATATTCAGACACGGCTGCTTTATAACTTTGGCTGCTTTATGGCTCTATCTTAAGAAAAGGCGGCTGGGAGACTCCAGCCCATAGGTGGCCATTGGTTACCCCATCAGTCATCTATGATCTCAAAAGGAGCTTTTAACGGCAGTGAAATTCCCAGGCAGATGCAAGGGTAACCTCATGGTTGGATTACTGGAATGTGTTATACTGAAACTGCCTTTGAAAATAGTCCGGAAACTTTAGCTGGTCCAAAATAGGGTAGCAAGGTTGTTAATGGGACTAGTAGATACTATCACATCATGTCAGCCTTAATTGCTGATATTAAACTCCTTGCCCCTCTTGGCTAATAAAAGCTAGCAGGGATGGAACAACTGGCTGGGCCAGGGAAGTGATTAATGCCTCTTTGCAAGAGGGAGTGGTCCCAGGCCTCCTGAAAGAGGCGGCAGTGAGACCACTCCTAAAGAAATCTTCCCTGGACCCTGAAAATCTTAATAACTACAGGCCAGTAGCTAATGTTCCATTCCTGGGCAAGGTCCTGGAGCGGGTGGTTGCGAGCCAGCTCCAGGCACTCTTGGATGAGACTGATTATCTGGATCCATTTCAGTTGGGTTTCAGGCCTGGTTTTGGTATGGAAACAGCCTTGGTCGCCCTGTATGATGACCTATGTCGGGAGAAAGACAGGGGGAGTGTGACTCTGTTGATTCTCCTTGATCTCTCAGCGGCTTTCGATACCATCGACCATGGTATCCTTCTGGGACGACTGGCTGAGTTGGGAGTGGGAGGCACTGCATTGCAGTGGTTCCGCTCCTACTTGGTGGGTCGGCTCCAGAAGGTGGTGCTTGGGGAACATTGCTCAGCCCCGTGGATTCTCCAGTATGGGGTTCAGCAGGGGTCAGTTTTGTCCCCCATGCTGTTCAATATCTACATAAAACCGTTGAATGCAGTCATCCAGAGTTTTGGAGTGCATTGTCATCAGTACGCTGATGACACGCAGCTCTATTTCTCCTTTTCATCTTCATCAGGTGAGGCTGTGGATGTGCTGAACCAGTGCCTGGCTGCGACAATGGACTGGATGAGGGCTAATAAACTGAAACTCAATCCAGACAAGACTGAGACGCTGTTAGTGGGTGGTTCCGCTGACCAGATAGAGGGTGTTCAACCTGTTCTGGATGGGGTTGCACTCCCCTTGAAGAAGCGGGTTCGTAGCTTGGGGGTTCTCCTAGAACCATCTCTGTCACTTGAGGCGCAGGTGGCCTCAGTGGCACGGAGTGTCTTCTACCAACTTCGGTTGGTGGCCCAGCTACGTCCCTATCTGGACAAGGATAACCTGGCTTCAGTTGTCCATGCTCTGGTAACTTCCAAGTTAGATTACTGCAATGCACTCTACGTGGGGCTGCCTTTGAAGGTGGTTCGGAAGCTGCAGCTTGTGCAAAATGCAGCGGCCAGATTGATAACTGGAACCAGTAGGTTCGAACATATAAGACCTACTCTGGCCCGCTTGCATTGGCTGCCTGTATGTTTCCGAGCCCGGTTCAAGGTGCTGGTTTTAACCTATAAAGCCTTACACGGCTTGGGACCACAATACCTGATGGAACGCCTTTCCCAACATGAACCTACCCGAACACTACGTTCAACATCTAAGGCCCTCCTCCGAGTGCCTCCTCCGAGGGAAGCTCGGAGGTCGGCAACAAGAGAGAGGGCCTTCTCTGTGGTGGCTCCCCAATTGTGGAACGATCTCCCCGACGAGGCCTGCTTGGCGCAAACATTGTTATCTTTTCGGCGCCAGGTCAAGACTTTCCTCTGCTCTCAGGCATTTGGCAATATCTGAGGAGCCTGGGTTTATTTTGTTTTGTTTTTGTAGTTTTTTGAAGTGTTGAAGTGGTTTTTAAATGTACAGATTGTGTGTATGTTGTATGTTTTTGCTGTTTTAATTTTTGTGTATTGTTTTTAATTGTTTTTAATCCTATGTAAACCACCCAGAGAGCTTCGGCTATGGGGCAGTATACAAATGTAATAAATAAATAAATAAATAAATAAACTCCCATATATGTCATCAGATGCCCTTCTCCAGGTTCCTCTGCCTAATCAGTTGAGGCAGGTGGTCACTAGGGATAGGGCCTCCTTGGTGGAGATGCCTGGGTATGGTATACTCACTCTTTCCAGAGTGGCTTCCCTTGTGTCTACATTATAGTCTTTTCAGCACCAAGTAAAGATCTTTTTATTTTCCTAGGACTTTTAGTTTTGCACTCTCCTAACCTCTCCAGTTTCATGGCTGCAAAGTGTAAATTCACTTGATTCCTTAGTACAGTCATCATTCCACCAAAACCAGCTGTTAACTACTATTCTGTTGCAGCTGCTCCATATACAAAGAGAAACAAAAATATACTAAACTAGTGTATTCACAAAATACCAAGTTCACTAATATGCTGGTAAAAGATTGATTTGTGAATGAAGATTGATTTCCGTGACATACTATTTCAAATAGCCTTGAAGGAACAGAAAACTACTACTCTAAAACTTTAAGAGAATGATGTCAGCATTGTCAAGCATGAAGCCTTTTTGGAAGCAATATCTGAATTGAGGATCTCAACTTGCTGCATGAATCTATCTGACAATGGCTCCATTCAGACTATCTTCCAAACTATGGTATGGAAGATTGGAAATGTTCCGTATGGCCCCTCCTCCCCTCCCAATTTCCTGTTTAGCTCCTACCATAATTTGCCATGACATCCAAATCAGCTGAGGGTGCTCTTGGATCCATTGCTGTGTTTGGAGGCTCAAGTGGCCTCTGGGGCAAGAAGCATCTTTTACCAGCTTCAGCTGGTATCCCAGCGATGACCTTAGCTATAGATGGATAGCTCAGCTTCAGTGATCTATGCCCTGGTAACCTCCCATTTGGATTAATGTCATGTCTCATAAGTGGAACTGCCTTTGAAGATGGTCCGGAAACTTTAGCTAGTACAAAATATGGCTGTGAGAGTTTTAACTGGGATCTGGTATAATGATCATATTCAATGATTTAAAACAAACAAACAACAACCAGCCATTTTAATACCAGCGTTAAGGCTATCTGATGTGGCTCAAGCTCCACAAAGCCAGGAAATTGGAAGCTAATGCCTAATGCCTTTACAGATGTGTCCTGTGATCAGTGTTGTGCAGTGCACAAATTGTGCATGCTTACAACTTACCTTCTATATAATCTCTCTTTTCCTTGGTCTTGCAGGCTCAAATCCAGTTGGGGAGTGTGGAGTGCTTGGGACCAGCGAATATGCCCACACTGAGGACCTGTATTGCTTTATGAGGTATCTGAATTTTAGGCCTAATCAACATCAAACAGGATAGAGCACTATGAAAGCGGTATGAAAGCAGTATATAAGAGGCAGGAGCTACACTACTGCTTTATAGCAGTATTAAAGTGCACTGACAACTGTTGGGGCCCATGACACATACCATGTACTGCTTTCATACCACTTTCATAGTGCTATATCCTGCTTGGTGTGGCTCCTGCCTCTTATATACTGCTTTCATAGTGCTATATCCTGCTTGGTGTAGATCTAGCCTTACTGTATTGCTAGAGAAATTCTCCTGTGAGTTAACCCATGCCTGTTTGTTTCTTGTAAGCAAGTACAATTTGTGACATCGTACAACATCATTACTGGTCACAGGATACCAATCTCAGCTTTCAATTTCCTGACTTAAGCCTTAAATCTGGTCTTAAAACTGCAGGGATTTTTAATCATTGAATTTCCCTGGTTTTTAAAAAGGAAATTTATTATTACAGTATTCTGAGAAAACAAAAATACAAGCTAAAAAATGAAACACAAACTCATTAACTGTGTAGCTGAGTATAAATGAATAGATATGCCCGTTATGTTCAAAATCCTTTTACTTCTGAGTATGCCTGTATATGATGACCACATTTTCCCCATTTCCTTCCTCTTGTCATCAGTGATCTGTCGATCAGTGAGAGTGGTTCCCTCAGCCTTCAAAATTATCTCACTCTTATCTCAGTCGGAGTACTCGCAGCATTCTAGCTTCAGCATGAAACTGAGCATGCCCAATATAACTTTGTCAGCAGTTGTTGCCATAGGCCTTCATGGAGCAGAGAAACCTTGATAACTTTTAAACCGCTGCACAGAATTTCATCAAACAAATGAAAGATCTCATCAATGGGCCTGAATAAAGCATATCAGTAGTTTGAAAGAAATATATGATATGCTGAGCCGCATCTTGGAGTAAAAAGTACAAATGTGTCAATTTTCAGCACTTTTAATTTGCCATATCTGTGGCAATTTAAATCAGATTGGTTTGAAATTTTTGCATAACTGTAAACTTAATCAGGTAGATTATGTATGCCAATTTTAAGTCATTAGTTCAGTGGATGTCTTTTCTATAAGCAATAGAATTTTGAGGTTTACACTGTTGTTGCAATTCACCTTAACTAAAGGGGCACTCCTGTGCCCCTTTAACAAGAATAGAGTTCTGTCCAAAGCTAATTCATTAGTGGTGTGCAGAATTCTAGACATAGGCTGGCTGGGTTCACAGAACACACTAGCACATTCAGTGTTGGTTGTTGTTGAACCATGGGTTATCGCGTTGTCTGAATGGTGTGTATTTTCCACAAGGTTGTTCGTTAACCATGCAGCTTGTTAACCACCCTGAACAATCTAACAACAAGCCATGGGTTCTCAAAGTGGCTTGTTCGAGAAAAATAAATCACACTGGATGGTTAACAAGCCACCCTGCAGAAAATGTGCTACGTTCAGACAACACAAAACTCGGTGGATTAGCATGTTGTCTGACCCCAGCCCTAGTATCCAACTAACAGATGATAAACCCAGTCATCTGAATTTAAGATGATGAGTGGCTTATTGGACAACCCTGCCTTCATGAGCAACAAAGAAAGGATATTTTTTTTTCTTGCGCACAGTTCCCTGAACAGTAGTTGTGCCTGGGCTGATTGACAAGTGTGTGTTTTTGTCTGACATATTTCATTACTTGATTTGTAGTTTGACAATTGAATGGATTTCTCCATTGAAAAAAAAGGGTTTTGAAGTGATGTCAGGTGCTACATAATCTGTCTGTAGTGTTGAGTTGTAATGGATTCACACACACAAACTATCATTTCATGTGGGCAGCCTCTGTGCAATGAACACATTGAGTAAGCAATCCAATCCTATGTGTATTTACTTACACGTAAGGCCCATGGAGTTCAGTTGGACTTACTACCATGTAATGCTGCATAGGATTGAAGCCCTAGCCTGTTGCAGAAAAGAAGACAAAGATACCTGTAAGTTCTTAAAGCAGGTTAATCAGCAGGCAGTCTAATATTTGACCTATGATTTTCGGCTGCTTCATTTTACTGTGGGTGCTGAGATTGGGCACTTTGAAGCTAACTGTACAAAGTCTTCTTATAGTAAGAGAGGCAGAGATAGCAATGCATCTGGCAGCCTTGTTTGGAATGCTAATTGGGTTAGCTTCCCCAGTAGGTTTAAGATGACTGCCAAGGTGTTTCAGTGTCCATTGGAGAGCCAATGGAGAGACTACAATGCAGCCTTTATTGATTCACTTAAGGATTAATTCATATACATTTAGACAGAAAAGAAGTCTTACAACTCCCAGCATTCCCTAGCCAGCTATGCTGGGAGCTGTAAGCCTATGCATGTTCTGTCTAAACATGCATAGGATTGCACCTTTAAGATGCCAAATAGACAAATGTTGGGGATTGCATACTGACTTTCTAATGAGTTCCACTTTTTCCCTGATGAAATGATATGCAAATTCAAAAAAAATCCCCTCTCTGCTGTTGCTAATTTGTTGAATGCCGAAATGATAATAAAGAAGCCTCAAACATCTGGATGATAAAGTATATCCCCCTCCATCTTCAACCTGGCTTAAAATAGTCATCCTGTTTAAAAGGTATTTACTTTATTGCAACATAAGGTTTAACAGGAAAGAGTCTACCTACACCAGTTATGTGAACTGTTGGGATATTTATCAATGCAATGGGAGTCTGTAAAACTTAAAAGTGAGAGAAGATTGTTGTCAGGCATTAATCAAAAAATATCCAGGGAATGCTATTATATGGCAAACCAGATTTGGTTTATGCTGTACTAAGACTTCCTGACTTTTACAAGCTTGGAAAATTGTTTGCACTGAGTAGAAGCTATATGTTAATAAGCTATTTATTCTTTTTTCACTTCCAGCTATGGTTTCCTGTTGATGCACAAGTTGGCATACTTTGTGGGCAATATAGGCAGAAATACAATAGAAAGTTCAGCATCACCCTATTGATTTAAAAGCTACCACTTTTTTCAATTACATTCTCCTATTTTATTTTGTATTCATAATCTTTAATTACTACATTCATTGTGGCTGGATTTAATTTCTTATCAGAGGACAGGACACTAGTGAAAGTTCTGTACTTTGCTGATAGCTGTACTATGTTCTCTTAGTCAAGGGCATCACCTTTACGACCAGGTGTTTTAGGTTTCTATGGGGACAAAATGATTTTGTCATCTGTGTACAATCTGTTGCATTAGCTAGTAGGCTCAAACAAAATTGGTGTGTATTATGAACCATCAGGGTATTTATAAGATCCTTCCATCTATAGAATGGTAGTGGCAGACATCTGCTCATGATGTTCAAGCTATATCCTCTTAATAGTGGAGATTTCTGTTCCAGCGTTAATCCTATGTAGAGTAGACCCATTGAAGTGAATGGGACATATGTCAGACTAACGTTGCATACAATCCATTATATTCACAAGGTATTTATTTATTATTCATTTCTGTATTTAAAATCAAAATGTTATTATTTAACCAAAAATTGGTCATTACAACAAAGGATGTTTCAAATCAAAACCCAGGGGGAAAAAATCGAATCCACTTTCAATGAGTTAGCAACTGCTATATTCATATACCAGAAAGTATATGCCTATTTTATGATTGGTCTACTTCAATGTACATTTGTACATTCATTATAAGATATATATTTATTAGAAGATCTTTACTATTTACTGCATTAGCATCAACGTAATCCCAATTCTTGTGCACCTCTTAAAAGGTTTTGTGCAGCCATTGCAAATCTGGTGTCTCTAAGGCCTCCTCCACATGATCGATTTAAGGCTCTTTCGCGGCGCATTAACGTTTTTACCTCTACAAGAACGAGGCGCATAACAGGCATACAGGTGATTTTTATTTCCTTTTTTGCGCTTTTTCGCATTCG
Organism: Anniella stebbinsi; assembly: GCA_029215795.1. Classification (NCBI taxonomy): domain Eukaryota; kingdom Metazoa; phylum Chordata; class Lepidosauria; order Squamata; family Anniellidae; genus Anniella; species Anniella stebbinsi. Next base: position 59,004,392 of record JARDYH010000003.1, read on the forward strand.
CGTTAAATAGCGAATTTTATTTGTTCTGCGAACTTACGGCGCCTTACCATCATGTAGGCTCCCTCTAGAAGACATCGCTTTTACTACCGGTAATAGTGGGTGGACTGTGGTGGTGATGTCATTCTTGAAGAACTGCCCCTTTGTCCCTTCACCGGGAACACCTCCCTTTCTCCTCCTAAATCCCAAGTCCTATGGGGGGGGAAGGGGGGAGGGAGGCAGCTGTGAAAAAAAAATCTTAACAGGGGGCTGGAGGCTGGAGGGGAAGTTTGCGAGGTGACGGGGGTCAGCTGCACGGAACTCCATCCATCGGAGAACGAGGTCACCAGGAAGGAAAGCAGAAAGGCGGCTGGGAGGCTACAATTTGCCCATTAGCGCAGCGAGGCGGCCGGGGCACAAAGAGGCGGGGGAGTCAGGGCAGGCAGCTTGCAACCTGAGCCCAGCCGTGCTTCTTCGGAAGGCTGGAGAAATAAAAATATCTTTTAAAAGGTAGCTGGTGGGGAAGGTTGTGAGGCACATTTCCCTTTACTCCTGAGCAGTGGGAGGGGGCTTGCTGATGCTCACTATTTCCATCGAAGGGCATTTACCTCACCGCAGTAACCAAAGGCTGGAGATTCTGGTGGGCGGAGTTAACAACTCTCGCTCCCTTCATTTATAATGCGATTCTCCTTGCCCGTCATGTATAGGTATTTGGTGTAAACTCGCGTATAAGGTAATGCACACATTTGGAGAATCGGGAGTAAAAGTGACATCTTCTAGAGGGAGCCTAAATTGAGTGTCTAAATGTAATATTTAATTTGCTTAGCCATGATATTCATATGGTATGCTACTCTCTGCGATATGTCAGGCACCAGTAATCATGTGCTTTCAACGATTAATAAAAACCGATGATTAACTTATGCTGTTATGCTTTTAATGATGTATATTCTATAATACGTTGTAAACTACGTTGGGATTTTGAAAATGGGAAGTGCTTATAAATGTTCTAAAATAAATAAATAAATATCTTTAGAACCATCAATATTAGGTATACTGGATAGCAGACCATCAATATTAGGTATACTGGATAGCAGACACAGCTATTTCGCCCCACGGTTCCTCATAGAGGTTACAATGAAACACATGGCAAATCTTTTTCAACTGTCCTGGCTTCCATGGTTTCAGAAATGTTGGTCTGCTTGAATTTTGCAATATCACTAAACACTGGGAAGACACTGGGAGGATCATCAGACGGAGGTTATAATTGTGCTTCCTTAACCGTGGTTTCTGCTTCTCTTCTGTTTGAAACAAGCACTTTTCATGGAGAAGAGACCAGTGACCATGGCCCCCTCTACAAGGATGCACTTTTGCGCCCGGTTGTGCGATTATGCGCATTATCGCAGACGTGCATTTACTCCTAATCCCTCTGCACGGGAGGCTGCGAGAGGCGGCGAAACGCATTAATAGATGTCCAAAAAGCGCTTTACAAGAAGTTAATGCGCATAATCGCTTGTTCACACGGGGAAAATGCGCTTTAATGGCCGGAGCAAAATAAAACTCGCGATTTAACGCACATTCGAAAATGCGCATTATCGGGGAGATAACGCGCCTCTATGCCCGATTTGCGCTCCGTTCTTGTAGAGGTAAAATTTTTAATGAACCTTCAAAGCGTATTGAACCTCTCTTGTAGAGGCACCCCATGTGGCCTGTAGATTTCAATGGGGACATTTTATAGTGCAACCTCAGAAGCGATGGATTAAAAGACGTTTATTTTGTGACTCTAAACTGAGATAAGGAACAGGAGATATGCAGGAAGTGGATGGAGTCGTCAACATCTGTGAGTGTCCAGTAATGAGCATGCTATAAAATGCTTGTCTGATGATCCTCTGATTTGCAACTTTTGGGCCAAGAAAGCTGCAATGCATGCCACGCCATCCAAGAATCTCTGAGTGATCTATGATTACTCACACATAAGTGTTTCCCCTAGTTATTTAGACAGTTTTCTGTTTTGATTATTTTGTGTGCTACCTTCTTTCTCTAACCTTCTTTATTCTGACTCCTACAACCTCTATTAGCACTTTCGGTGTTTACCACCTGTTTCCATACTACAGTCATGGATAACAGGAAGTGAAAGGAAACAACGAATTGGGCTGTGCCTGGTAGCAACTGTGAAATGATGTAAACATCAATGATGTTTTTTTTCTTCTTTTTTACCCACCGCACACAGGAAGTGAGAATTTCAGGAAGCAAACAGTTAAGGTGGAAAGGTTTAAAACTCCCCTCCAAGTGCATGAGCGACCCAGATATCTAGAGTAAGTAACCCAGAGAAAGGTCAGGTGCATGCTAAATAATGAATGCAACACGTACTATGACCCTGAGAAGAACGTTCCTTCATTGTCTATCAATCCTGAATGAGAAGCTGCTTTTTCAGCCAGTAAACATCAAGCTCTCTTTTTATCCAATTAAGTATTTTCAGTTCCCTCTGCTACTGAAACTCCTCTTCTATCGCCCCATTAAATAATTCTTATCACTTACAAGGAGATATGTAACAAACAAACAAAACCCTTTTAAGACAAACCATATTAATTAGTTGTCTTACTACCTCATTTTACCACATATTGAATTCGGAAGTAAAATATGATATGGCAACATTTACGTCTAACAAACATGCCGAGAAATTCACACACATGATGGCTTCATTGCGTATTTTACATGAACACAGACAGTTGTTTTGCTGGGAGGAAATTCTTCTTGTTCTTCTCATTATTATTAAGTTAAAAATCTTTTAGGGCACAATCCCATGAATGATCAGTCAGAAAAACTATACTTTTTTCCTGCCTCAATATACATGGGATTACACCATTATTGGGTTTCTCACCTGTGCCCCTTTCCTTTGGCTACACATAACTCTGGTGCTCTTTACAACCAAGTCTTCATGTCTGTTCTATCTTTTATCTCTTTTTTTGAAAACATCTCAAAACTAATCTGTTAACGATTGCATTTCCTAACTGAACATTCTGCTTTACTGTTGATAGCTTGTTTATGTTCAGTTTTGAATGTTTCCTTTTCCTTTTTCTACCCCTTTGTTGTCATTAAATTCCCCCCTCCCATCATTGGGCTTCTCACCTTGTTTTTTTGTTTTAAAATTGGAACCAACTTTTTTTCTTTTCACTGTTAAATTAAAACATTTCTTTTTGTCCAAGTTTTTTTTAAAAAATTTAAACTTTATTTATTTATTTTAATGTTGTGTACACTGCTCTGGGATTACTTGTGGATGAAGGACCGTTTATACATTTTAGAAATAAATAAACTTAATCTGTACATCTATAGACTTGCTGGCATGCTGTGGTCATGGCAGGAGGTGGGGTAGCCAGAACATTTTATTTTTACTCCCATTAAATACAGGGAGGAAGAATTAAAACAGCCCCAAGGCTGATGTAGATTTGGGCCAATGCTGTGGGTGTGACAGGGGTACAGGGGATTTGATCCTATGGATCCACCCTTAGCACACCCCTGGAACATCCTGTTGCTCCACCACATCTGATGAAAGACCATCAGCAGGACATCAGCAGAGCTTTCCATGGGTGTACCAGGGGTCCTCTGGTAGCATAGCTGTTATCCCACCTGTGAACTCTCCTCTCTGGTGGAGCTTTACATTTCAGACCTAAGACATCTCAGTTGATCTTTGACCAGCTATAGGATTGCAACCTAAAATATTTAATACTTGGAAGCTATTGTGATTTACATTGTCCTTTAAGCCTTGAGCACCCAGAACACCCAGAGTAAGAGGGCTAATAGTGGCACAAGAGGGAATAGTGTCTTTCATTGTTTCAGATAAACCTGACTTCTGAAGGGCTGTTTCCTGCATTATGTTTCAAAGGCAAGTCAACATTTCTGAGGGTAATGCTATGATGTAACCTGAGAAACATAATGCCCATACCTTAGAGAGGTCCATACCAGCAAAATTTGGAATTGTTTCCAACATCTCACCATATATGGAGATTCTCTATGAAATAAGTATATAATATTTCTCACCTTGTCCTTTCACATGTCTTCACACAAAATTCTGCATACCATAACCTTTGAATATGATCCAAGTATGGAGGGGCTCCAAATACAGCTTTTAAAATATGAACATAGTATGGAATATTAAAAACAAGGCCGCTTGTAGTATTAAACAATGTCCCTGTCTGCTGTTGTAAATTTAGCTCCAGAATTGTTGCCTGAGGTTTTAATCAGCAGTATTTTGAAAAAGCAAATCTAAGCAAGGATTAAATAATAAAGATGAAGTAAAAGAAATAATAATGATCCTTAAATTTGCCCACCACTTTTGATTTCTAAATATTTAACATGCAATTACTGTACTGTAAAAGGGATTTTATTTCCTTTGTGCAAAATGAGCAATGTGGATTGAAAACAATTTCTTTCTGTTCAATTCAAGGTGCTCATTTCAACTTTTAAAGTCCCAAGAGGCTTGGATCAGGGTACTATAAGGGCCACATTCATGAAGCTGCCCAGCTACTAAACTCTTTCTCAGAGGCTTTTCTCTAGGTCCCCCCACCCAATTCTCAATAGTAAGATGGATGCTGACAGGGCCTTTTCAGTTGTGGTGCCAACTCTAGAGTGTTCTTTCCATGGAAACTTCTTGTAAGATGAATTTACTGTCTCTTCTGTGCCAGGTTTTATGCACTGTTTAATCTGGCTTTTGTTGTTTTTCTGCAGCTCTGTTTTTATACAATATCATTATGTGTTGCCCTAAGGGGGATGGGAGAAGAAACAGATTATAACTGAATTCAAAAAAAGAGAAACTGCAAAAGAAAATAAATAAGGGGAACAGGCCAGCCTGAGTTCAAGAAATAAGGGGCATAATCAATGCAGTGCCAGCCTGAGTTCAATCGATATATTTCTATCCATATAGGCAACTAAATCACAAGCATCATCATTGGTGTGTGTGTGTATGTGTGTGTGTTTTAAAGTCCCTCATCCCTCCTAATCCCTTTCCTTGTGTCTTTTTAGATTATGAGACTGAGGGCAGGGACTAGCAGTGTTCAGCCATCACTTAAAGTCATGATGAGTTAATAAGCCACTCACAGTAGCTTATTTTGAAAATAAGCTCCTGTTATCCCCCACACAATCAGACAAATAAGCTACCGTGCATAGTTTTTTAAGCTGCTGTGCATAATCTGAGTTATCCCCCAGACCTCCTGCTGCAGCAGTGGTGCTGTTTCACCCATTGACATCGCCACAACCTGTTTTAACCTTCGACAATATTCCAATGAGAGGGGAGAGGTTAATTTAAATCTTTCAGCATCACCCTGACAAGGGGATGGTGTCTCTAAAGTTGCAGGATTGAAAGTTTGCAGGATTGGGACCAGACTTCATACACAGCCTCCCTGAGCATACTAGGCCCATTGGAATTGCTGCACACTCACAAGGCAAAATGACAAGCCTGTGCAGCTGACTGAGATGGCCCAGGTGTCAAAACCCTGACTGAGATGGTGTTTGACACTTGGGGAGGTTGCAGAGTGCACTGCTGGGGGAAGGCTTAGGGTGGGGTCAGGCTGTGAGTGCAATCAGATGCTAGGCAGATCATGGGGAGCAGCAGCAAGGGTTTTGACCGCTCTTGCCAAGTAGGTGACAAAAACAACCCACTGTGACCGCCACACAACACAATAACACATAATAGGTTAAATAACCCATATTGCAGGCCTTGGATTATCAAAATGGTTTATTTGGCCCAAATAAGCTATCGTGGGCTAAAAAACTTCCAACAGACAACACAATAACCCTTGATGGGTTAAAATAAGCCATCATGACTTATTTAACCCACCATATATTATCATGACATTTGAGCCCAGTCTTTGTATGATTCTTGATTTATGTAAACCACTCAAAAGTTTTTTGACCTAAGAGCAGAATATAAATGTTTTGAATACATAAATAAATAAAATAACTGTGATTTTTATTATTGTTACAGTGTTCATTTTTGGATTTTAAAAGCGACTTTGAGAAACTATTGTCTAAAGAGCAGGAGATAACATTTCCTAAATAAATAATTCTATAAATAAATTCTAGAAAACAAAATAAATTCTGTAACTGTTCAAGTAAAATGGATGTTGACTTTGTGTGCTAAGTAACTTAGGCTGCAGTCCTACACACTGGCTCAATTCGGACTACACGATAGTCAATGGTGGGTTGAGTAGCCAACTCACAGTTGGTTATTTTGTGGGCACTCCCCACACAACATATTCCTACACAACTGTGGGTGGTGGGGGTTGGCGTTGAATGGACTAATAGTCAACCTGGCATTTGACTGACACAGCCCCCGCCCCTCTCCCCACCCTCCCTCCTCCCTCAGTCCTCCCAATTCTATCTCAGCAGCCTCTGCAAGTTGCACCAGTTGTAGCAGAGTGGCAGCTGCCACTTTGGTCGCTCTTGCTGCCTGCCTCTATGGGCTTGTGTTTTAACCCACTCACCACACGCCATTAGCACACTCAACCCTCCACACAACACTTTAAACAACTGTCTTTGAGCTAAACAACTTGCAAGCCAGTTGTTTCTCTCAGTTGCTTATTTGGACGGAATAGCATAACGTCAGTAGTTTGTGAGCGGCGTGTTACCCTCCACACAACACAATAAGCAACACAACTGACGATTGGTTCCCCCCCAGTTGCTTAATGTGTTGTCCGAATGCAGCCACTCTTTAAGCTTCAAGGAGCTTAGGAATGTTTGTTAACTGTTAAACATGCATAATGCAGATTGGAGTGATGTCATTGTGCAGACAACAGAAATTCAAAACCAGATTTTAAAATCTCTTATGAAAGTGAGCTATCTTGTACTGATCTTCGAACAATTAATTATTTTTATTTGTAACATGCCTGAAAAGGAAGTTAAAAATAGGGATTGCTTTCAAGTAGACTCTGGATGTAATTTGAACATATGCCGGCTGGGGCACTCTTTAAATAGATGAGTACTTTATGCGTTCACTCATATGGAATGTAAAGTGACCACTGGGGAAAAGATCAAGTGACTCAGTGACTATTGAGTCTGTTTCATAAATAAATATATATATATTTTTTAAAAAATGATGACAGTGAACAATTTCTACAATTGCCATCTGCCCATAATCAAGTGTGTAATTCTGTGCTCACTAAAGGAAATCCAGCTAATGCAAGCATATTTGCTTTTGATTATTGCTCTCATGAAAAAGAATAAGCTTGCGTTCTTTTTCTTTAATGTGAATATTAGTACACAGAGACAACACTATGCCATCTTTCCACAAATGAAAAGCAAATGAAAATATACCACTGGTGAAAAATATTTTAAATGTTAGTTTGTTCCATTAAAAACCGACTCAACACTTTTTGAATTCACAACCCTCTGGTTACAAAAAGAAGCCTAATGTATTTTCAGTTAGCCCTGGAATACAAGAAAATATTATGAGGTCTATTCCATAGTGGTCTCTATTTTTCAGAACATCAAATGAAACTCTCTCATTGATTTTATTTTGAGGCAGGGGTTGACTACAACCCCATCATCCCTAGCCATATGATTGGGTCTGATGGGAGTTGGAGTATAATAAAATTTGAAGGTTCACATGTTCCCCACCCCTTCTCTTACAGATGAACATTAAAACTATACAAGTTTTCCAAAGACAGCTCAGAATACAAGATTCTCTGAAGGTCAAAAACAATATATCAGGAAAAGCCACCTGCTATTCTGGAATAATGCAGGAAATTTGTTCTTCCACCTTTTATAGGCTCAATTCGGACGACACCATAAACAACTGGGGAGGGGGGAACAATCGTCAGTTTTACTGACTATCATGTCGTCTGAATGCTGCCATAGTCAACTCAGCGCTGATCCTCATCTACACCACAGTTGATTATTTATTACCATGTTGTGTGGGGAGTACCCCCTAGATGAACAACTGTAAAGTTGATTATTACCCCACCATTGACTATCGTGTCGTCCGAATTGAGCCATAGTGTTATTTTGGACTAACATCCAGTATTATTTCATTATCCTAAAAGTGTTTGAATTCTTGATAGCTATGAAAAGAGAAACTGAAAGAATTGCTGTTGGGACCAATCTCCTGCTGAGTTGTCACAGCCAGTAAGAGTTAACAGTGAGAAGACAGAATGTATTTGAAAAATATACTTGCTTTACAAACTGTTTTCAGCATAGTATCTGCAAAAATATGGCTGCAATTTTGCCTGTCCACTCATGAATCTTCTCCACAAACAGCCATTTGCTAAGGGTTAGGTTTTTGCTAGCCCATACTCTTCCATCATCTAGAATAGTCCAAGGTCAGTGCCATTTTAAATTTGATCAAGTTTATGTACGGCCCTAAGGGAAATTTTCTCTCCAGCACCACAGCACCTATGGGGAAACTGCTCCTTCACTTGGCAGTGTCCCATCTATGGAGTTCCTTATTTTTAGCAAAGGCTTCTATTTCAGAGTTTCTCTGCCTCTATAACTCAGAGTTCCACAAGCTGATGATTTCCCATTGCCACCAGTTCTATTGGAATACTCTAAAACTTCCTGACTGGGGAATGCAGGGAGTTGTAGGATATTTTTCTGTCTAAAAACATGCATAGGATTGTAGCTTTATTTATGACATATGAAATATGGACCCTGCATCCCTGCATTAAGCACTTAAGGTAAGGGAAGTAACAACAAAAATAGACAGTATAAAAATGAAAACCACACACAAAACCACAAAGAAAGCCGCAACTTTGGAACTTTATTTAAAGGATTTTCATTCCATCTTTACATTCTCAGACAGCACCACCCCTTACTGGTATAATGAAACAAAAACAGACATTAAAACCACTTCCACTGACATTAAAATAGCATCAGCTCATGCATAGCCAAGAGCCTGTTAAAATAAAAATAGGGGGTTGCAGCTTGTCTAAACGCCATTAGTGAAGGAGCCAAGCAGGCCTCCTTTAGGAGGGTACACTACTGTCAAATGGCCATATCTCTTGTGCCGACCTGCCACACTTCTAATGGTGGAGGACACATAACAGGGCTGCAGTTGTTGATCTAAGTGTTGTTGATCTTAAGAGACCAGTCTCAAACTATTTAGGGCTTTAGGTCACTTGCTTTGAATTGAACCCAGAACAAGTAGGTACTCTGTGAAGGTGATACAAAATAAGTGTTATATATTTCATGAACTATATTCCAGTTTATAGTCTAGCTGCAGCATTTTGAACCAATTGAAGTTTCCACACTTTTCAAAGGCAGCCCCACATAGAGTATGTTGCCATTATCTAATCTGAATGTGACTAAGGCATGGATGACTGTTAAGCTGAAGCTGGTAAAATCCCCCCCCCCGACTATCATTAAATGAATGAAAAATGAATGTGTTAGTTGTTTATTGGGTCATGCTATTGTTTAATTGTACTAAGCTGTTTTAAATTTTTGCATGTTAACAGTTTTATACTATGTTGAATCATGTTGTATTTTAGGGTTTTAATTTTTATGAATTGCCCAGGAAGCTTTGGCTATTGGGTGCTACTGATATGTAATAAATGAATGAATAAATCCCTTCTAAACTCTCAAATAAGCACAAGACCCAAAACACCTTCCAAGCTACAAATCCAATTCTTAAAGTGTGCATCTCACTCAAGACCAGCAGAAATCTCAAACTAACATTACTTCATCTTGTCTGAATAAAGTTTAAGCTTGTTTCTCTGCATCCATTATGGTCTAAGGTTATCTTAAAAACTGACTTACACATCAGTTTAGTACTTCCCTCTCCTGAGATAGGAAGAAAGGAAGAGCTTGTTGTCATAGGCATATTGATGACGTTTCCAGTCAACTTCATCCAGTGGTTTCATGTAGATATTAAACAGTGTGGTGGACAGGATGGATCCCTGTGACACCCTACATAAGGTGGGACTGCAATTTCTCAGTACCACCTTTGACCTATCCTCTAGGAAAGACCAAAGTATGGTAGAACCAAAGTACTATGCTACGCACTAGGGATGAATAAAACTATTAATTTCACCCTTTTCTTTTTTTCAATCTTAAATTCAGTTCATCTCGAACCTTGAGAATTTTTCCAGTCATTAATTTGTTTCATCCCGAAGTTTAAAAAACCAAAATGCTCACATGAAAATTCATAAACATTTTTGTGCATAGTTCTCTTTAACATATTCATTTTTTAGGCATTTTGTCTAATATACACATTTTTGCAAGCACTTTTCCTAATATAAAGAACATTTGGACATTATTTCCCCTTATAGTTTTGGACACAGTTTTTGACTGGAGATCTCCACTGCAAAATTCAAGGATATGTGTGGTTTGAAAGTGCAAAACTAAGTAAGCTCGCCTTAAAATGAGAACTTGAACAAATTTCTCCCCCATTTACCTCTGTACTGGCAAGGCAGTCCAGAAAGACATTGCAGTATCAAAAGCTGCTGAGAATTCCATAAATTTCAATAGGTAAAAGACAGCTCCAGTTGTCTCACGTCTGAGAAAACATCAAATCATATAATGCCCATTCTTTTTATTATCAGCCATTTTTACAACAATTTGCATGATTCTCTGCACTAGGTCTCCAGATCAGCACTCTTGAGGCATTGACTTGGGAACTTCCCATTTCTCCATTCACAATTAAGGAGTGAACACCCCTAGAGCATGAGTTTGTGAATACAGAACTTCTTCCATTAGAAAAAACATGCCTGTAAGATCAATTAGTCCAAGCTTGTTACGCTTCTTTTCCCTCTCTTGGGACTACTGGTGATCTATCTCCAGCTTTTCAGCACATGTAAATGTCAGAAACATATGTCTGCCCTTTTTTTTGGTTGTTGTTCTTTTTTAAGACTTCCAAATTTTCGGGGGAGAGGAATCATTGTGTACAACAACAAAAACGTAATGTAGCATTCCACTTCATCAAGAAGGCAGCTATATATTTATTGATAAGGTCTGACAAAGTATGGTTGTTATCATACAACGTCATTGAAAATGGAGATATAGTACCCCTCTCGGGATCTCCACTCCGAAGAAATTAAAAGATGAAAATAGATGTCAAATGGATTTCTGGTGTCTGAGCTCATTTTTTGTTGCATCCACAAAAGTAATAGACTCAAAACCAGATGTATTACAGAGGCTCAAATTTCCTTTAATTTAAGGTGAGTTGTTATCTAGTGTACACTAGTAATCCAGTCCCCGCAATATACCCCCGTAAAAATTTTGAGGTCCAGAGATTTTCTCTGCTGATATGTGATCTTGAGGTATTTTATTAACATAATAATTTGTGTAGACATTCTGATTCTTGTGCAAAACTTCTTTAGGCGCTATATTCAAAATGGCGGACAATTTTCTTTAGGTTGCTAGTTTTTGTGAACCACAGAAGTTACTATATTGTGTATGGTATCAAATTATAGGTCTTTGGGGTCAAGGAGTTCAAATATGTTATTTTAATTGTCAGAGTACTCCTTCCACCATTTTCCAAGATGGCACTGAAATGTTGTCTCATTTTCTCATTTACTTGACAAATCAACATACAAATGTGATTTTGGCTTTAAACTCTAGGTTTTTTGGGTAAAGGAGGTCAACAATGGCATTAATTATGATAGAAAGGCTGTCCCGCCACCATTTTTAAAAATGGCATCCAAACATTTATTGATATATACAATCATATTTAATGGGTTCTTCTCTTTTCAGGTTTGGTGAAATGAAAAATATGAAACTATGACTGAAAAGGCTGGAACTAGTGTTCTCTTGATAATTTTGATTTCCAGGATAACTCTTCATTATAAGGGACACCTGGTACTCATGGTACAGCTCTTGTGCTCTTTCAGAATTGCTGTGGTGGAGTAGGGCCTGGCAAGTCAACAATGGCCCTGTTCAGACATGTTAAACCACGATGATTAAGCACTTTGAGATTAACAATGGGCCTGTTCAGATGACGTCAGGCCTGCGGTTAGCGAAACTGTGGTTCTCTGAGGTTAGCAATAACCACAAGCTGTGCAGTCACACACAACACTTTAAGCCATGGTTACAGCTGCTAACCCTGCTGGAGACAGTCTGACTGTGGTTATTGAGTGAGCAGGGTTTAGCAAAACACATCGCACAAGTCACCTTAAACCCTGCTGCTTAACCAAACGCCTTAACCAGCTCACATAGTAACAGGCCCATAGTATATAAAGACTTACTAAAACATAAAAAATACAGAAATATTAAAGCAGTTTAACATAAGCATTTTTGCAGTTATTTTCCAAATATTTACAAAAATGTGTGCATTTGACCACTGTGTTTTGACATGGACAACTCATTGTACTACAAACCTTACAGTCACATACACATAAAAGATCACTTGGCAGGAAGTTCAACAACTTTTTTGGTCGCAGGACATCATTATCATTTTCCCAAACGCAATCACGTGTCTACTTTTGGATGAACATTCTCTAAGAGGCACATACATCTTCTTACCAGGTAAAATGCTCTTGTGATATGCCCTCTTATAGAGCATGATGTGGGAGGAAACTCACTGATTGGTACAGATTTTTTATACTCACTGAAATGTAGACTGTCAAAAGTCACATTTTGAGTGAAGTTTCCAGATACGTACAAGGTACTTCTCCACTTCCTCAAAATGGCAGTTATCAGGTGTTTCCCCAAATTTGGTAAGGTATCTTGTTGATTTGGCACTTAGAGTTTTAACCTTCATCCCAATTTTGCTCATTTCATCATCTCCTGTTAGTATATGAGCCTTTATGACCACTCTTGACATCTGTGGACCTAACTTTTTGAAGAGTTCATGAATTGGAATGGAGCAATGTTCTTCCCTGTTCCAAAACATACCCATAACTGAGATATACTTTTGGAAACCCAACTGGACATAAATCAAGGAAGCAAGACAACATCAGTATCATTCAAAAGCACAACTCTCTCTCTACAATTGTGAACTGCCTAGTTTACATGTGGAACAATCCTAATGTCAAGCCTCTTCCAATGTACTCTTTAGTTGTACAAGATTTCTTCGCAGGAGGCGTTCCTTAGAAGAGAACTGGCAAGTATGAATGATTGGTTGACATACAATGATATATTAGAAACAGTAGAAGGTGATGTTAAAATAAAATCAAGAGAGGGGTTATTGAGTGAAGGATATGTTTGTTAGTTGTTCTTATATTTACAAATGATGGAAAGGTATAAGATAGATAAAAAATTTAGGGATTTGAATGTACAAAATCCGAATTTGAGAGAGCCTTATATATAAATGATGATCATGTTATTTCAAAGACATCTAAACTTTTGTTAAAGTATGATAATGAGATAAACAGGTAAAAGATTGTATGATAAAATGGGCTAAAAATTTTGGATATAACATTACTATGGATCAGTGGGAGAATATGTGGTTGAGAGGCTTGAAATTTACATGATGTGCCAGATTGAAAGATTTTTTTTATAAAATGATGTATAGATGGTATATATCTCGTCAAAACTGGCGAAAATGTATAAAGGGACATTGGGAAGGTGCTGGAAATGTGAAGAACAAGAAGGAACCTTCTATCATCTATGGTGGACATGGAAAAAAGCAAAATCTTTTTGGATACAAATGTATAATGTAATGCTAAAAGAACTGAAGATCAAAATACAACTGTGCCCAGAGTACTTCTTGTTGGGTTTAATAGATGAACAGTTGAGTCAAAGTTATGGAACTTTGTTCTTCTACATGTTAACGGCAGCAAGATTAATATATGCTCAGAATTGGAAGAGTAAGAAAGTACCAACAGAGGAAGAATGGCTATTGAAGATGACAGAGCTGGCGGAAATGGCAAAACTCACTGTGATAATAAAAGACAAAACAACAATAAGTTTTATTGAGGAATGGAAACCTCTGATAGTCTTTTTAAAAGAGAGAGAAGGGGATATATTTGCATGTGGATTCAGCAATTAAATTGGAAGAAAAACAGTTGATAAGACAGGGAAGTCAGGGAATTCACTCACTATTTTGTTTCTTTTTAAAAATGTTTTTGTAAAGCATAAAAGAAAACATAGATATTTTTGTATGTTGGAGAAATGTGGAAGTCCATCTTAATGTTGTATGTTGTTTGTGTTTTATCTTTGCTTAAAAACAATAAAAATCTTAAATCATGAAGAATTCTATCCTTTATAATATCATTCACATATTGTTTTGTTACAAACCTGTGAAGCTGCACTGACTCAGTTACTTCATATGGATTTCCATGCTGTCGCATAGTCAGTAAGTGGATGTGGTATAACTGGCAAGAAACCAACCCTTGACAATGGAACTGTATCCTTGGAGATTATGGCACAAATTCCACACCATGTAGGAACTTTCTTTTTTTCTTCATTTGACAGACCACATCTAAAAAGCATTATGAAAAAATCATTCGTAGATGCTTTTGCAACAACATCAGAAGACATGATATCCATATCATTTGAGACAATGAAGGCCTCTGGATGACTAGGTTAAATGACTGGACTGTAGTATTTTTTCACCTTCTGGCATGGCAAGCCTGAAACAAGTTTGCAGCTCCATTTCTCTATGCCTGTTGCTGATATTGGGCCTGTTTAGATGATGTGCTAAGCCATGGTTAGGCCTCCAACCCCTTTGCAGCGAATGGTTAGTGAGCAAGTTTAAACCATGATTATATAGCCCCGTGGTTAGGAATGGTTCACACGACACGCTAAGTCATAATGGGCCTGTTATAATGCCACCTTAACCACAGAGCCTGAAGTGTCATCTGAACGCTCATATTGAGAAAAAAGATAAAAATGTGAACCAGTAGTAGTAGCTGACTAGTACATAAAATAAAATACACTCAAATTTCATTCCTTTTTTAAATTAATGATGTAATAAACCATAATATTTTAGAATACATCATGAAAAAATGACCATATAAGCTACACCTTTTCATTAATTGGCCTATTGTAGAGATAAGTGTTTGGGTGCCATTTTAAAAAATGATGGAAGGACAGCCTTTCCATCATAATTAATGACATTGTTAACCTCCTTGACAGAAAACCTATAGTTTAAAGCCAAAATCACATTTGTATGTTGATTTGTCAAATAAATGAGAAAATGAGACAACATAATAATAATAATAATAATATAATAATAATAATAATAATAATATATTTATTTATCACCCGCCTCTCCCAACGGATCGAGGCGGGGAACAACACCAAACACAAAATACAAAAACTGATTAAAAGCAGATAAAACCAGTACATCATTAAAACACCAATAAAACACCAATAAAACACTTTAAAATTTATCTTGGTAGGCCTGCCGGAAGAGATCAGTCTTATAGATCTTTTAAATTCCTGAAGACTAGTAAATTGGCGAATCTCTCCCGGCAGGTCATTCCACAATCTGGGAGCGGCAGAAGAGAAGGTCCTCTGGGTAACGGTTGTCAGTCTAGTTCTTGTTAACTGTAACAAATTCTTCCCAGAGGACCTGAGCGTGCGGGGCGGATTGTATGGGAGAAGGCGATCCCATAGGTAACCTGGACCCAAACCATGTAGGGCTTTAAAGGTCATAACCAACACTTTGTACTTCGCCCAGAAACTGATTGGCAGCCATTTCAGCGCCATCTTGGAAAATGGTGGAAGGAGTACTCTGACAATTAAAATAACATATTCTTTGAACTCCTTGATCCCAAAAACCTATAATTTGATACCGAACACAGGGTAGTTACTTCTGTGGTTGATGAAAGCTAGTGAACTAAAGAAAATTGTCCACCATTTTGCAAATACTGCCTAAAAAAGTTTTGCTCAAGAATAAGATTGTCTATCGAAATTATTATGTTAATCCAATACCTCAAGATCACATATCGGCAGAGAAAATCTCTGGACCTCAAAATTTTTACGGGGGTATATTGCGGGGACAGGATTATAGATAGAACCTCCCAAATTTACTGAACCAAGATGCAATTGAAGCGGGGTTGGCCTTTTTCCATGTGTCACAATCAGGAATTTCACTGCTGTTAGCAAGAGGGATAAAAATGGGTATTCTCACTGAAACGAAAGTATCACAAAGATACCTTGCTGGTGGAAGTGTGGTGTTATGTTGATTTGGATTCGATGGGTGTTGATGTAGCTGTGATAGTTCTTTAAAGCTTATGCCTGATTAAAGTAATGAGTGCATTGGAAGATGTTCATGAAACACTAACCCCTCCCCTCTCCATACATTACAATACAGCTGCTGGCAAATTTTAACTGGTTTAGAAATAGCTGTTCCTGTGGCTCAGCTAGAAATATCAATCTGCCTGACACATTAGAATGCTTGGACCAGCAGTCAAAAGTTCAAAAGGTAAGGAACACCTCTCACCATGAATAAACAGTGTGACGTGCATTTGAAAATAACCTTTTCAATTGCAATTAGCCTTCGGGAAACGTTGCCTGGTTGGCAGCTCTTGTACTTAAAAGTGACCTGGGTAAGTCAAGAGTCCATAAAACAGGTTTTGCCCTGCTTTTAATACTGCCTTAAGAATCCAAAGGAAAAACTGGCAGTGTTTAGCATTTCAACATAAAATGTTTAATTTTAAAACATTCATGTGCTTTTTATGATTGTTAAATCAATATTAACATGGAATGTAAACTGTTTTATAGTCTCTATAGGACTACCTCATTGCTGCTTTCTCAAATGCAGACTACATTTTTGGTGAATGTCACAGGAAGAAATTAAGAAACGGCAATTAAAAGTGTGTGTGTGTGTGTGTGTGTGTGTAACACACAGAAATACATTAGATCAACATGATTTGGATGGACAACTCATAATATAAACTTGCTCTTTTGTAGTGGCACAGTGTGGATAAATTGTGCAGTATAGTATTTTCACACTTTATTAAAGTGCCTTTTGAATTTCTGGAATTTATAATGGAAATATAAGCCTTATGTTTGATATTTAAAGAATTATTATCTTCTGCCACCTCCTGCATTGACTGCATTCACATAGGCACACCAATAGCATGTGAGAGGATCAAAGGTACTTTTAAGGTTAAAGTAGGATTCTGACTTGAGGTAACCAGTTTGATTACATAGCTTTCTGTTTTCTTTCAGACCATTCCTAATTATTCTATGATGATAATGTGAGAAACTAGCAATTAGCTGAGGATATCAGGTTGCACCAGCCTTCCCCAACCTAGTGCTCTCCAGATGTGTTGGACTACAATTCCCAGCATGCCCAAGCCAGCAATGTGGGGCTGCTTTTGTGTTCAGAAATTTCAACTCATCCAAAATGCTGCAGTGATGAACAAATACTATCTTACTGTATTTAAAGATCTACAATCACTTTAAATGTATTTTTGAACTATGAAGTGCTGGTTTTGATCTATAAAGATCTATAAATGGTCTATGACCAGGAAATTTGAAGGACCCATTCTTCTCTATGAGCCTGTCCAACAATCATAATCAGAGTTCTTTCTTTTTGGTCCCCCACCTTTAGATGTTACACTGATGGCTATTGAAGACGGGGCCTTTTTAGTGATATCTCCCCATCTTCTTATGGAGGTCCATCTGGCATTCCTATGCTGCTTTCCTTCAAGCACCCAGTAAAGTTTAATTTGTCTGAGCATTTATTATGACAAAATTTTATTGCAGCTAGTTTTATTGCTGTCTGTGCATTCTATTGTGTTTATGTTTTATTTTTTTTGTTGTTTAAACTGTCTTTGAAATTATTTGCTCAGAGATGCCCGGAATACTTGCATGGGACAGATAGATAGGCAGATAGATGGATGATAGATGGAAAGAAAATTTCACAAAAGGCTTCAAGATGAATGAAAAATAATATAAATTTTTACTGGAGTTAACCTTCATCCAAAGAGCCTTAATGTACAGTTATTTAAAGGCTGCTGAAATGGGATTGTAGTTAAAATATATGAGTACTTCCACACACAAGGATGTGTTGTGCTTCATTTGAAAGGATCTGCCTGTGGGTAGAAATGTCAGTCTTAAAGTCTATTGGAGAGTCCTGAATTCACAAAATATGAGGTTTTTGGAATGCTGGGCCACTGTGCACCAAAGAACACCCCAGCTTATATGACGGCATACTAATTTCAATGGAAGTCTGAATAAATAAATGTACTGAAGATACTACTTTTAGCACATCTTGCATATATTCATGAGAACTTCCAACTAAGTAAGGTTAGGACTGATGTGACTGTATCGGCTCAGAATACAAACACCCTGCTCTAGCCATTACTATCTTGTCGGCCACAGTGCTTTGTCCAAATAGTAAATAGTTGCAAGGCAGATCTGACAGCTTGTGCTGTAGACATTAAAGACATACTACGCTCTTCTCTTCCTTTTTTTCTCATCTCCAGTGTAACAGGGTAATTCACTCACTTGACAAGGGATACTGTTGCTTCCCCACCCCCATTTCTTTTTAACTAAAGCTCTACTCTTCGGCCCACGCAGCAATTCTGTCTGTTCTCATATATTTCCTGTCTCTGGGTGTAGGCGCAGCCAGAGAGGAGGGGTCATCTCCACCTCTTCTACTAGCATTTCCAAGTATATGGTCCAAGTGCTTTAAATGCCACGGAAGATTATTGTCATATGTCCCAACCCGCAGCATATCTGTTGACACAGCATCACCTTTCATAAATTGCTGGATATCATTTCCTCATTGGCATCACTCTAAACACAGGAATTACTGCCAGCACATAGATTCAAACAGCCCTTACATGCATAATGGAATAAATAACTTCTATGTCTTATTTTTAAAGGACTTTTAGTTATTTTACTTCCATAACCTCCTCCTTAATATCCATGTATTTTCTGAAGCCAAAATGTGAACACTTTTTTTGGCAAAGGGAGAGTTAAGAAAGTCAAGGTAAAAACTGAGAGTAAAGCAAAATAATATGAATAAAAATATACGTATAGTTAGCACTGTTGATTTTTAAAGTCTAAAAGTGTACAGTAAGGAACAGTCCCATTCTTTAAAAATACATTTTTGTAGATCAAGATTATTAAATTGTATTAATTTAATCAAAGTAACCATTTGCAGATCTGATAGATGGAAATTTCCCTTAGGATGCTCTCCAGCTTTTCTGGAATATACAATGGCTAAATCCAAGTGAGGGGCGGATGGACAGAAACATGTGCCTTTTTGAAGGATATCTATTAGTACATATATAAAGCTGCACAGGCCTCACTGACTGACTCAGTCTCATGGGTATTGAAATTGTTAAGGTACTTTTCGATGACCCAGACCCTTAAAATGTGTTACATATGTGGTTCAAGGCACTCCAATTACTAAAAAAAATCTGGAAAAATTGACATTTTACATCTCTTCCTCAAAATGAACCAATACAGTGTTAAGCTAAAGGTACTTCCAGGACACCCAGAAAGGTGAAATTTGGCACAACAGAATGATTACTAGGAAAGTCAGCAAGGAAGGCATTTGAAAGTCTCCTTATTGGGAAATAGAGCACTCCAAAATGGCTAAAGTAATACCAGGCCACACAGCAAACAGTTAATCTGTATGTAAATAGCAGGTGCCAGCACTTCAGTACAGCACAAGCTAAGCCACACATGGGATGGAACGTTGGGCTACAGGAGTTCCATCGCCTCTTCATACCCTTCAGTTAGACGTGATATAGCAAAGGATAGACTCCTAGCAGCAGTAGCTAGAAGCATATAAAACCAGTGGCTCTCCAATGTCATTGGACTATAGCTTCCATCAGCCCTGATCATTGGCCATGCTGGCTGGAGCTGAAGGGAGTTGGGAGACCCAACAATTTCTGGAAGGCCATAGGTTCTCCACCACAGTCTTATGAAAATTTAAGTTTTATTTACTAATTATTTATGTAAACACAATCACTCACTCACTGGTTAACTCACTCACAGAGATATTGACATTGATATGATACTATTTGCGTGAGGTAGAGACCTGAAATTTGCAATGCACATAATGTAAGATATTCTAATTATTTAATTTTATTTATTACAGTTCTATATTGCCCAATAGCCAAAGCTCTCTGGGCTGCAAATTTTTTTTAACCCCCAAAACAAATGTTTAAACAATATAAAAATGTTTAAAACAACATAAAATGAGCGTTAAAGTCAGCAGCAAGGAAAGACCTAAACAAAACTAAAGAACTAAGAAGCCTGGGAAAATGAAAAGGTCTTCACTTGGCTCTGAAAAGATCACCAGAATATCTGAAAATGGGATATTTATACATATCACCCTCAAAATGGGGGATTCAAAGGCTTATTTTAGTTTCAATGACAAACAATAGTTTGTTCTTATGAAAATGAGCAGTGGAGAATCTTGGACTCATACCCAGTTCGCATGTCTTTAATAATCCATGGTTAACAAACCATGGGTTGTTGAAAATGCAGTGGGAATGAGCATGCATGCTGGTTCCTGCACACCTGCCCACTTATGCTGCGATAAACAACCCAGGGTCACCCTGTGACATCTGAATCCAGAATTCTAGATTTTTGAGGGAAGAACAACCCAGAGTTTTAATCCATGGTTAATGGCAAATTATGGTTATCTTCTCACTAGTAGCAAATACTTCTCTTCTGCGAGGGGGATGTTGAGGAGGAAGTGTGTGAGCCCAAGTGTGTGTCCTTGTTCCTGAGTCTCCAAACCAAGATTTGGAGGTTCATCTAAATATAGCCAAAATGTATCCCAAAATATATCAAAAATATTTCAAACCCTATGAAATATCTGGGAGTATGGTTAAGTGGACAATTAGAAGATGTGGTTTGATGTAATCATGACAGATTGTCCATGAAAGTGGAATAAGGTTTGAATTCTTAGACATAATTATGGTTAGGCAAGATTTCAACAATTAAAATGACCATTCTTATCCATTATAATGAACAACGAATGAAGAAAAAAATAATTTTACTCATTAACATTTCACTGCAAATCCAAACATCTGTATTTTAATAAATAGCAAACATCTTATGTGTTGCACTAAAACTAATAAAAATATCCACACACAACCCCCAGCAATCAGTTTCTGAACAACAACTGATTTTAACTTTAACAAGGGCAACTCTGTGGCAACTCCAGCTGCTCTGCACACACTGGACCAATTCACATGATCACGGTGGAGTAAATAAGCATGGTGGCTTATTTCCCTTTCTGCGAGTGCCAATTGGTGCTGGAGGGATGATGATGACAAGCCACCCAGAACCCTACAACAACATGAGTTTTGGGTGGCTTGTTACCCATGGCAACAAGCTACCCGAGCCTGTTGCACAACATGACAAGCAGCACTGCTGAGGGTAATTATGGTAATCCCCTGGCACACAATAGACTTAGTAATAAATAAGTCTGAAAATAGGACATTTTCACTTCTAATGGTCAAAAACTTGAACCGTGTAATTTACTTCATAACATAGGGTATCATAAAAGCCAAGCTGCACACGGAATGAAATGTTGGGCTATAGAATCTCTGTTGCCTCATCAAGCTTGTATTAAGATAGAGAATACTTCAATTCACAGCCAGGAACACTTATCTATGGTCCCCTCTACAAGGATTTGCTTTTGTGCCTGGTTAGGCGATTATGCGCATAATCGCAGAAGCGCATTTACGCCTAATGCCTCTGCACGAGAGGCGGCGAAGCGCATTAAGGGACGACCAAAATGCGCTTTACAAGTAGTTATTGCGCATAAGCGCTTGTTCACATAGTCATAATGCGCTTTAACGGACGGAGCAAAATAAAACTCGCTGTTTAACGCGCATTCGATAATGCGCATAATTGGAGAGATAACGCGCCTCTACGCCCGATTTGCGCTCCGTTCTTGTAGAGGTAAAAATTTTTAAGCGCCTTGAAAGAGCTTTAAACCTCTCTTGTAGAGGCAGCCTATGCTTACCAAATGCAAATTTCAATATCCAGTATAAACACACACACACACTCACTGACAGGAGTATCAAAAATGTTAACATATTACACTGAGGGCCATTTTTTTGATGGAAAGGTGGAATATTAAATAAAATCAAATGAATAAAATAAATTTCCACTGAAGACAGAAAACAAAAATTAGATACACATGTATTCAAAGGTACTCTGATTACTAGAATATTCCAAAAGCAAGTCTTTTTTATGGTTTTGCCTTGATACTGAGGACACGGAATGCTCATATAATTGCCTTATCATATGGTTGTCCATGTTTTTGATTGATTGTATTAGTCCACATATGGAGTATTTTTTTTCTGCCATGCAAAAGAAGCTACCTTATATGATGTGGCCCATCTATCTCAGTATTGTCTAAATTGGCTTGCAGTGGTTCTCCAGGGTTTAAAGACTGGAATCTTTGAAATGTCGGGTTTTGAGACCATCCCTGGAAAAGTCAGAGACTGAATTTAGGATCTGTTACATGCAAAATATGTGTTCTACCACTCAGCTACAGACCTTGCTCTGAAATACATTCTCACATGTGCTGTTTAGGGTCTTTACCAAGTGGCAAATTTCCTTATCCTTCCAAAAGGAATGGATGGTCATACATATTAGTAACTATGTGGGATGTATTCACGTGAGCTATAGGGTTTCATTGTTATAACTGTCATTAAAAGAACAATTAAATTATTTAAGGCTTGCTGTTTTTGTGAGGTATTTTTATTTTCATTTTTTGGTGTGAAGTATATTTACCAAGAAATTATATTGACTCTACTATTGCTGAACTTGCTTTTGTGCATGTTTATTTCACAGATATTTCACAGGTTTTGACACCCATTGGGATATATTTTGGCTATATTTCGATGAACACACTTGGGCTCACACACTTCCTCCTTTAATATATATTGTCTTTTGTATTTTGTCTGTTTTTATGTTTTTAAATTTTGTATATCAATGTTTAATTTTAAATTTTTTAATCTTTGTAAAACTGCCCAGAGAGCTTTGGCTATGGGGTGGTATAGAAATGTAAAAAATAAAAAATTAATAATAATAATAATAATAATAATAATAATGGCCTGAATAGGCCATTAATCTAGTTTTCAGTGTGTACACTTAATATTTATTGGTGGTTATTTTTCTACACTTTTTCAAATCACAAGGTACATGCTGGTATGTACGAATAATATTTTAATGTTTAATTTTAAAAAAGGAACAAAAAATTAAGGAAAAATCCACTGTCTACCCCCCAGTATGTGTAGAGAGTGTGCACGGAAAATTACAATTGTGCACAATAGAGGTTTGTTGCCTGCATGCTTGTTCCCACCAAGCATGCAGGCAACACTATTTATTACAGATCTTTTTAAAAAACAACAACCATAAGATTTGTCAAGGCTATTTTTAAAAAGAATGTCTTCCTGTCCAAAAAGACAGTAAAACGTTTTATTGAAAACATTACATATACATTTGGAAACCAATATACAACCACCATTATCCACAATGGTTCACTTTTAATCCAGTGAGAACAGAATAGCAAGCATTTAAGAAACAAAGGCAATCCCCCAGTGGCTCATGTCAGATTTGGCTTGGGCCATGTCTACACCAGCCTTTTTTCCCGGGGTCATCGCAAGGTTATCCCTGTGCATCTAAATGATGCACAGGGGATCCCGGGGTCAACCAGGGATGACCAGAGACTTTCCCCGGGATAACTGAAACAGGATGTCCTGGTTTTTCCGCGGTCCCGGAACAACCCTGAGGACTGCGACTGGGGTGTTGTGGGCTCCAGGGTCCTCAAACAGGCAAAGAACTGCGCAGGGTGGCTCTGTAGCCATGGGAAGGGGGCAGCAATTTTGCCATCCCTCGGATGGTGGTGGTTGGTGGCAGAGTTTGGTGAGGGGCTTACTCATTTTTTCACCGCATGACCTGGCATGGCGCTGTGATGTCCCCCTTCTCTTCCAGGATGTCGTGCAGCCATATAAACACTGGGAGAGGATCGCAGAAGCAGGTAAGTTCACGATCCTCCCCCCTTCCTCCCACTACACTCTTAGGTGTAGATGAGCCCATGGAAATAACCTAAGCCACTTCCTCCAAAACTGGGAAGTGTAGTCAGTTTCTATTACGTTTCCCCCCCCCCCCCCCCCGGCCCGGACTGGTAAAGCCCTAAATCTCCTTAGCATCATGCTTTTTTCCCTCTTCCCAAAGAGTTTGCTGACCCAAACAAAAGAGCTTAAAAGAAGGGGGGGGGAAAGATTTGGGAACCAGGAACCTGCATTGCAAGGTGGAGCATAAACCTCTAATTCCTCTCTGGCTTGGATTTTAGTCTGAGCTAGAAAAATATTTGAAGTTTATAAGGCTCTTCTTTTTTGAAGTGAGCATTATAAACCCCCAAACGTGTATCTGAACCTTGGGCTGACAAGTTTAATTGGAATCTTCATATTTTCCACGTTAAAATCATTGTTCCAGACGTCTGCTTTATAAGAATGGCCAGCACGTTATCCACACATATTCCACCGTTATGTATGAATCGGAGAAAGGAGTATCATGCATATGAAGGGCTGTGTTCCTGGCCTCACTGCATGAATTTGTGTGGCTTCCCCCAGACCAACTCCTGACAAAAAGCATGGACATTGCAGAGAACAGCCTACATACATAGACCTCTAGAAGTGTGAAATCCCATGAAATCATGCAGCATTCAGCTTATGTGGCAAGTCTAAGTGTATAGCAGTCTTCCCCTTGAAGACATCCACACCTAACTCATGGACAGTGACGCCAGGGCTGAAGAGCTACATGATCTCAGAAGACGGCCAGCAGCTTAGCCCTGCAGCCTCTTTCTACCTGTGATGCAATTCAAAGGTAAAGAGGGCTTCTTATGAAGTGTAACACTGATACCTTGGATTCCCCCTTCACAACATGAACCTGAAGTTCCGCATCCTGTTTCCTACAGTGGCCAACCAGATGGTGATAAGACTCCTTAAAGACATGAGGGTAATAGTGCTCTCCCACTGTCGTTTCCCAGTAACTAGGATTCAGAGGCATACTGCCTCTGATCCTGGAGGCAGCATATAGCTATCATGTCTAGTAACCATTGATAGCCCTATCCTCTATGAATTTGTTGAATCCTCATTTAAAGCTAAGTTGGTAGCCACATCTTGTGGTAGCATATTCCATAGTTTATCTGTGTACTGTGTAAAGATGTACGGGGGGGAAGTTGATCCAGTTGCCCTTTACTTCAACTTCAATGTATATTACATGCTGAAGAGCATCATAGGAAAAAAATATAGGTCCCTGCACCAAAGAGTTTACAATTTAAATTTAAAATAGTTGGGAAGAAGCAACACACAGAAGGGAAGGGAAGGATAGGGAAACTACAAGAAGGGCCAGCCTTGCTAAGGATAGTATTCCTAGAGGCGAATTGGGTGTTTTGGGGAAAGTGTCATAACTCAGTGGCAGAGCATCTGACTCGAATGCAGAAGGTCACTTGTTCAATTCCTGGTATCTCCAGTTAAAAGGATTGTGTATCAGATGACATAAAAGACCTCTGCCTATTTCCACGGAGAGCCACTGCAGGTCAAAGGAGACAAAGATGGGCTAGATAGACAACAGCCTGACCTGGTATAAGGCAGCTTCCTTTGTAGAGAGTTGGTTGTTCATATAATGTTTGCATCAGTCAATGTGATTGTCTGGTAGCTGGGAACTTCAATCACATGTGAGCTACCCCAGAATGTGGCTTTTCATCACATGGGAAGCATCACATGAACTGGATACATGAATCTAACCTGAGCATATCTTGCTAGAAACTTCCTAATGTGTATTTCCAACCAATATGCCACCATGACAGAGGTGGTCTTTATGGCTGCTAACATCAAACCATTTCAAGATTTATAGGCTCAAGTTAACACTTTGCATCTGGAAAGCCCCTGAAAGTCTGTGCAAATCATAATGTGCTCCATATGGGAAAATTGTTAAGTGCAAAAGGACAGCTTGCTTACCTATAACTGTTGTTCTTTGAGTGGTCATCTGTGCAGTCACACATATGGGCTTCTGCGCCTGCGCGGAGGCTCGATTCGGGAAACTTCCATAGCTAATAGTTAGATTTCGGTGGGAACCCTTCCCCCGCTACCGAGTGCGCATGTGCAGAAGGGTTCCCGCCCAATCCCTCAGTTCTTCTGAGACCCATGAAGGTTCAGGACCAAGGAATAATACTCAAATACCAATGATTTTAAGCTTAAACCATCCAAGAGGGGATGGCGGGTGGGTTGTGTGACTGCACAGATGACTACTCGAAGAACAACAGTTACAGGTAAGCAACCTGTCCTTCTTCTTCGTGGTCTCTGTGCATCACACATATGGGTGATTAGCAAGCTCACTTACCAAAATGGGAGGCTGGTTCTAGGTGAAGATAGATGAGAGCACTGCTCTGCTGAAGGAACAGTCCGCTCGCGCCCTGACGTCCAGACGATAGTGCTGGGCGAAGGTGAGAGGCATGGACCAAGTGGCTGAGCAGCATATCTCCAGAATAGAAATGCCGCGCTTGAATGCTGAAGACGTGGCCATTGCACTAGTGGAGTGTGCTTTGATTGGAGCTGGCAGTTCAAGCCTTGCTAGTTGGTATGCCAGAGAAATACACTGGACTAGCCATGCGGACAAGCGTTGCGAGGACACTGGCTGTCCTTTCTGAGCCTTACCATAACAAATGAATAAACGTTTGGACAAGTGAAAAGTCTCGGTGCGGGCCTTATAGAAGGCCAGGGCTCGACGCACATCTAACGTGTGAAGGGTTCTTTCCAGGGCCGACGTTGGAGACAGAAAGAATGGTTGACATGAAAAGCGGAGATGACCTTTGGCAGAAACTGTAGGTCAGGTCGCAGGATCACTCTGTCACGGTGGAAGTTGAGGTAAGGCTCATCAACGCGGAAGGCCGCTAGTTCGCTTGCTCTTCGAGCTGAGGTAATTGCCACTAAGAAGAGTACCTTCAAGGTAACTAGTCTCAGGTCCGTTGTAGCCAATGGTTTAAATGGTTTAGTAGTTAACACCTGGAGCACGACCGATAAGCTCCATTTCGTGTGAAGAGGTTGCCTTGGCAGGGCAAGATTCAAGAGGCCTCTGAGGAAATGCTTCATTAAAGGATGAGAGAAAACCATTGACCCTTCAACGTGGTCGTGTGAGGCTGAAATAGAAGCCAAGTAAACTTTAACAGAAGACAACTGCAGACCTTTGTCAACTAAATGAACCAAAAAGGACATGATCTGAGAAACTGAACAGGACGTAGGGGAGAAACCATTTTCAGATGCGAAGGCAGAAAACGCTTTCCATTTTCTGGCATATGAAGTTCTAGTAGAAGGCCTAAGAGCTGCCTGTAGAATGCTTTGGACCCTTGCATTCAGTAAGGAGGTGTCAGTCTCCAGGCCATGAGATGGATGGAGTCCAGGTCTGGGTGGGAGACTTGGCCGTGGGCTTGGTACAGGAGGTCCCATTGGGACGGGAAACAGAGGTAGTGTCCGCGGGACATGTTCAGGAGAGGAGCGAACCACCCTTGTCTGGGCCACCAGGGGGTCAGTAGGATACAATCCGAGTGATCCGTCCTGATCTTGGCTAGAACCCATGTTATAAGCGGGATCGGAGGAAACATGAAGAAGTGATGACCGGTCCAAAGTTGGAGAAAGGCGTCCCCTTGAGATCCCGGGCCGTAACCCACTCTGCTGCAGAAGAGGTTGCATACTGCATTGTCTGCTGTTGCAAAAAGGTCGAACGTGGGCTGACTCCATAGGGTGTAGATTGTCCGGAGTGCTCAAGGATGAATCTGCCACTCGTGCACTAGGGAGACTTGCTGACTGAGTTGATCGGCGAGGTGATTGTGACGGCCTGCAATGTGAAGTGCCGTCAATGTGATTCGTCTGCGTAAGCACCAGTCCAGAATGTGGATGGTAAGTTTTGCTAATGTTGGAGATTTGGTGCCGCCCTGTTTATGTAATAAACTAAGGTGGTGTTGTCCGAAGTTATCTGGACATGATGATTGTATAGGTATCGTTCGAACGACCTGAGCGCTTTCTGCATGGCCAATAGCTTGAGTAAATTGATGTGAGCAGTCTGTTCTCTGGCGGACCAGAAACCTTGTACTCTTTTGTTTTTTTTAATATAATTTTTATTTATTTCGACATAATAAAACATAAACAACATGATGTTGTGTTTACCCCTCGGGTTTCTGAGCAGGAGAAGCAGCTGCCAGATGGCTTGGCAAGAGAAGACAGGGTTCGTGAGTTTGATCCAGATCCTGGGTCTGAGGAGGAGGGGATTAGCAGCCCCTCTCTGCCAGCTGATGCGAATCAGCGCTCTGAAACGAGTGCTAATCTAAATGATGATCTAGCAGGTGGAACCACGCCCGTATCCTCTGAGGACGAGGAAGAAACCTCTTTAAAAGATGCCAAAGAACGCAGACGTCGGAGGAGAACAGAGGCGAGAGTGAGACCACGCCGGTCTGAACGTTTGCAAAGAAAGGAGCAAGCAGACCTTAACGAAGGAGAGTTGTCTAGGAAGCGAGTTCGTTAGCCATTGTTAATTTCAACGTTTAGTTTACTTTGCTTCCTTTAAAAGTGCTTCCTGAATATAACTGTTTGCTTTTGCCTGAATTAAAGGCGTTGTTTGTTTCAAAGTTTAAGTATTATTTCTTTCAAGCTACCGCTATCAAGTGCAATTTATAACAGCTTGAAATTAACAAACAACTAACGAACGCTACCAGTGTGTGTTTGTGAGTGTGACAGCTCCAGTGGAGTAGCATTATGGAGAAAGCAATTGCCGACCTCTCCCTCGAGAACCAGGCGCTGCAAACGCAAGTGACTCAGCTAACGGCAGCTGTGAGGACGTTGCAGACAGCACCGGCGCCAGCACCGGGACTCCCCGCCCCCGTTCCTAGGAGAAAGTGCCCTGTGAGTCTACCCGAAAAGTTTGATGGAGACAAAAGAATGTTCGCTGCTTTTCGAGCTCAGGTGGAACTGTATATAAGACTGAGAGCGGAGGACTTTCCTACTGACGAGTTACGTGTTGGCTTTTTCATTAGTTTACTGGCGGGGCCCGCTGCAAAATGGGCGTCGGCGCTTTTGATATCCGATAGCCCCTTATTGTTGGACTATCAGGGGTTTGTAGCCTCAATAGAAGCATTTTTTGGGGACTCTCTTAGGGAAGAGACGGCAACCCGAGCCATTCGGCGACTGCGCCAAGGTGGGGATTCAGTGGCGGTTTATGCAACAAACTTTCAACTTATTATTCAAGATTTGCAGTGGAACGATGCAGCTTATAGAGCACAATTTTTGGACGGTCTGAATGCTGAGATTCTGGATGAGCTCGCACGCTCCCCATCTTTGGGTACGTTGGCAGACCTGGTGGCTGCCTGCCTGCGCATTGATAGCCGTTTGGAGGGGCGGAAAGAGGCGCGGCGGGCAGTCGTGAACCGCACTCTGCCGTCAGTAGAGACATTTAACGAAGGATCTTCCTCTACTTGCCCAGCTATAGAGAAGACCAGGGAGGAGCCTATGCAACTGGGAGCGGCGCGATCTCGTATTTCTCCGTCAGAACGAGACCGTAGACGGCGTCTAGGTCTGTGCTTCAAATGTGGACAGATGGGACATTTTATCAAATCATGCCGCGCTCCTGGCTGGACAACGACTCCTTCTCAATCTTTTGTTCCTCGAGCGTGACTAGGCAGTTCCCCCAGGCTGTGGGGAGTGTCTAAACCGAAAGGGCCGGTTATAACAAGGGGGAGGCTGTCGCAGGTATCCACTTCGCCTCATTTAATTTTGAAAGTACGTTTACAAACTTCCCCTGGGACAGTTGGAGAGTTTTTTGCTTTAGTGGATTCAGGAGCTTCCAACAGTTTCATGGATCTACGCTTTGCACAACGCCATAGGGTGGCTGTGGAGTCCCTGGCACGCCCTTTATATGTTGAGACAATTGACGGTCGTCTTTTGGAGGAGGGGGCGGTGACTAAAATTACAGTTCCCCTTTCTATGTCAGTGCAAAGGCATACGGAACTGATTCAATTTAACGTGACAAGGATGTCGCGTTTTGAACTGGTCCTTGGCATGTCTTGGCTCACGCAGCATAATCCGAATATCTCGTGGGCGTTACATAGAGTTTCATTCCCCTCACCCTATTGTCTTCATCATTGCTTTGAGACTGTCAGTATACCGCTTGTTCAGGCGGAGTCGCAAGTGGCTCCTGAGGGCTCGGCAGCTGCGCACCTCAGTTCTTCGTCTCTGGCTGTCCTTCCTTCAAAATATGAAGCCTTTAGGGATGTGTTTGATGAGACAGAGGCGGATCAGTTGCCTCCACATCGCAATTATGATTGTGCAATAAATTTAGTCCCAGGGGCACCAATTCCGGTAGGCAGGTTGTATCCAATGTCGGGCCCAGAATTAGAAGCTCTAAGGGGGTTTCTGGATAAAAATTTAAGGCGTGGCTTTATTCGTCCGTCGTCCTCCCCTGCAGGAGCGCCGCCTTTTTTATAACAAAACGCTCAGGGGATAAGCATCTGGTTCATGATTATAGGGGCATCAATAATATCACAGTGAGAGATAAATACCCCCTGCCCCTGATCCCAGAGATGTTAGAGCGGTTGAGTAAGGCAAAGGTGTTTACCAAACTAGATCTAAGAGGGGCTTATAATTTGGTTCGCATTCGTAAGGGAGACGAATGGAAAAGTGCGTTCTTGACGCGATATGGCTCTTTTGAGTATTTGGTAATGAGTTATGGCCTGGTGAATACCCCAGCTACGTTCTGTAGGTTCATGAATGAGATTTTTCGAGATTATCTCGATACATTTTTGATTATTTATCTAGATGATTTTTTGATTTTTTCAAGAAATGCGCAGGAGCATCAGGCTCACGTGGAAGCCGTACTTGGGCGCCTGAGGGAGCATAAGTTGTTTGCTAAATTGGAGAAATGCGCATTTGACCTAACAACATTGGATTTTTTAGGGTATCGCATTTCCACTGAAGGGCTTCAAATGGATCCAGCGAAAGTGCAGGCTGTTATGTCCTGGAAGACGCCAGTCTCTCGGAAGGACTTACAAAGGTTTCTAGGATTTGCTAATTTTTATAGAAGGTTTTTGCCGGGTTTTTCTAGGCTTACAGCTCCTCTGTCGGACCTGCTCAAGGGCCAGCGCTCCGGCATTAGGTGGTCCCTGATGGCACAGGAGGCTTTTGATAGACTGAAAGAGTTATTTAGTTCGGAACCCCTCCTTTGTCATCCTGACACACAAAAGCCATTTGTGGTACAGACGGATGCGTCAGATGTGGCGCTGGGGGCGGTCCTCTTGCAGCCTGGTGACGCGGGAGGGGAGTTAAAACCCTGTGCGTATTACTCCCGAAAGTTGACTTGTTCCGAACGGAATTATACAATTTGGGAGAAGGAGCTTCTGGCTATAAAGGCTGCGTTAGAAACTTGGAGGCACCTGTTAGAAGGGGCACGTTACCCAGTGGAAGTTAGAACAGATCATAAAAATTTGGAACATTTGATGACAGCTCGAGCGCTGAACCAGAGGCAGATCCGCTGGTCTAATTTTTTTTCCCGTTTTGAGTTATTGATTCGGCATGTTAGGGCCTCGGATAATCAACAGGCAGATGCACTGTCTCGCAAACCGGAATTCCTCACGCCTGCAGGGGAGACTCTGGAGCCCCCTCCTCTGCTTCCTTTGCACACTTTAGGAGCAGCAGGGGACTTCCTGTCGTGGGAGGCTGAACTCAGACGCGCGCAGGCGCAGGATGCTTTTGTACGTCATACTGTGGAGGACTTGAGATTGGTAGAAGGGTCATCCTCGGGCTCCCCCTTTTCACTATGGGAGGGATTGTTGTGTTATGGGCAGCGACTATATGTTCCTTCTGTAGCTTTAAGAGCAAAAGTGCTGCGTCAGTGTCATGACTCGCCGACGGCAGGACACTTTGGTGTGTACAAGACTGTTGCTGCTATAGCTCGAGATTTTTGGTGGCCTCGACTCCTGAGGTCGGTGATCTCGTATGTGGGGTCCTGTGATATATGTCAGCGTGCCAAGTCAGTGCCTGGCAAGCCTGTGGGGTTGTTACAGCCTTTGCCCACGCCTTCAGGGCCCTGGTCGTTCCTTTCCTTAGATTTTGTGACTGATTTGCCATGCTCCCGCGGCCACACTACCATTTTAGTGGTCGTGGATCTATTTTCAAAGATGGCGCATTTTATCCCTTGTGCTGGGTTGCCTTCCGCCAAAGACACTGCAACACTGTTTTTGAGGCATGTTTTTCGTTTGCATGGGTGGCCAGACAGGTTGGTCTCAGATCGGGGTGCTCAGTTCACTGCTCATTTTTGGAAAGAACTGCTCTCCTTACTACGAGTGGAACTCCGTCTGTCTTCAGCGTATCATCCTCAAACCGATGGCCAGACAGAGCGCACAAACGCAACGCTGGAACAATACCTGCGGTGCTACGTTAATTATCAGCAGGACGATTGGGTGCAGCTCTTACCTCTCGCAGAGTTTGCTTATAACAACGCCACTCATGCTTCCACCCGACAGGCTCCCTTTTTTGTGAATTATGGGTTTCATCCTAGGGCTTTTCCATCCTCCATAGGTGTGGCTAGAGTGCCTGCTGTTCAAGAGTTTGTGGATGAATTGCATGCTTTACATCGTGTGCTTCAGGAACAGATTGAGCATGCTAAACAGACGTACAAATCGACAGCAGACAGCCGCAGGGCGCTGGGTGCTCCTTTAGCGGTCGGGGATTGGGCTTGGTTGTCGACGCGGCACTTTCCCATGAAGGCGTTGAGCAGGAAGCTGGCCGCTCGTAGGACCGGTCCTTTTTTGATTACAGCCCAGATTAATCCTGTGGCGTTCAGGCTGGCCCTTCCTCCTTCACTTAAAATTCACCCGGTGTTTCACCGTTCGTTGCTTTCCCCTGTGAGGTCCGGGGATCCCCATCGCTCCTCTGCAGACCCCCCTCCCCCTGTAATGGTTGACGGGGAGGAGGAATTCGAAGTGGCTCAGATCCTGGATTCCCGTCTGTGTCGAGGGAAGCTGCAGTATTTAATACATTGGAAGGGGTATGGACCTGAGGAGCGCTCTTGGGAACCTGTGGATAGTGTGCACGCTCCAGAGCTTGCGCGTGCATTTCATTGCAGATATCCTCATAAACCAGCTCCAGGGACGCCCTGTCGTACTTTCGGGGGGGAGCGTGTTGAGGGGGGGGATGATGTTGTGTTTACCCCTCGGGTTTCTGAGCAGGAGAAGCAGCTGCCAGATGGCTTGGCAAGAGAAGACAGGGTTCGTGAGTTTGATCCAGATCCTGGGTCTGAGGAGGAGGGGATTAGCAGCCCCTCTCTGCCAGCTGATGCGAATCAGCGCTCTGAAACGAGTGCTAATCTAAATGATGATCCAGCAGGTGGAACCACGCCCGTATCCTCTGAGGACGAGGAAGAAACCTCTTTAAAAGATGCCAAAGAACGCAGACGTCGGAGGAGAACAGAGGCGAGAGTGAGACCACGCCGGTCTGAACGTTTGCAAAGAAAGGAGCAAGCAGTCCTTAACGAAGGAGAGTTGTCTAGGAAGCGAGTTCGTTAGCCATTGTTAATTTCAACGTTTAGTTTACTTTGCTTCCTTTAAAAGTGCTTCCTGAATATAACTGTTTGCTTTTGCCTGAATTAAAGGCGTTGTTTGTTTCAAAGTTTAAGTATTATTTCTTTCAAGCTACCGCTATCAAGTGCAATTTATAACACATAAAATACAATACATAACCCTCTACAACCCCCCCCCCCGTGCACCCCACCCCCATGAGACCTTCTCTTAATCATTCTTCATCTTTCCAAAATTTTAACAGCTCTTTTGAAGGTTGATGTCCCTTCCCCGAACTTAATACATATTCCAAAAAGGGACTCCATATTTCTCCAAAATCATTCCCCTCCTAATTTTCATTATACACGTCAATTTATCATTCAATGCCATATCCCATATTTCTTTATACCATTCTTCTATTGTATAGCTTCCTTGTCCTTTCCAGTTTTTAGCAATCATTATTCTAACGGGTGCCAGGAGGTTGTTTATCAATTCCCTCTTAGTTCTATTCTCATTCTCTCTATCCCATACTGCTAGTAGAGCTATCTTTGGGCTTAATTCCAATTTACTTCCAATTATTTCACTTATTTCTTTAAACACCCTTTTCCAGAAATTTTGTACATGTTCACAGCTCCACCACATATGAAAATAAGTTCCAACCTCCTGACATCCTCTCCAACAATTCTTAGACACTTTTTTATCTATCTGGTGAAATCTTACAGGTGTTAGATACCATCTCCACACTATCTTATAAAAATTCTCCTTAATTCTAATCGACAACAACTTTAACATTCTTGCATTCCACAACCTCTCCCAGTTATAATCATTAATTATAACTGGGAGAGGTTGTGGAATGCATCCAACTAGGGACGCATCTGTGGTGACCATTTTGGTTGGTGTCGGAGATGTAAACGGGACGCCCTGGAGCAGATTGGAGAGGTGGGTCCACCACCGAATAGACCTTATGATGCCCGGTGGCATGCGTAGCAGGGTGCGCCTGGCATTCGCCTGAGGGTGGAAAACTCTGGTGAACCAAAGTTGAAGCCTACGCATTCGTAGGCGGGCAAAGGGAATTACCATAGTTGTCGCCGCCATATGGCCTAGTAATCTTTGTAGCTTGAGTGCTATCAACAGGGGGAGGCGCACAACATAAGTAGCCAGGGATTTTAGGGTGAGTGCTCTGTCCCAAGGAAGGTAAGCTTTTCCTTCCGGTGCATTGAGGAATGAACCTATGAATTTTATGGTTCGTTGCAGTTCGAGTGTGGACTTCTTTAGGTTGAGGAGGAGGCCTAGTTGGTCGAGAAGGCTGAGCACGTACTTTACGTTGTTGGTGAGCTGAGTGCGGGAGTGGGCCATGAGCAACCAGTCATCTAGATGCGGGTGAACTTGGATTCCCTGTTTCCTGAGGAAAGCACACACCACGACCATCATCATCATCATCATCATCATCATCATTTATTTCTTACCCGCCTCTCCGTTTGGATGGAGGCGGGGAACAACAATATGACAAAATACATAAAACTGATTAAAACATGACACACATTTTAAAAACTGCATTAAAACATCCTAGAACATCCTAAAAACATCCTAAACACTTGGTGAAGACCCGAGGTGCCGTTGAGAGGCCGAATGGTAGGTCTCTGAATTGAAAAGCCTGACGACCGACGGTGAAATGTAGGAACTGTTTACTTGCTTCGTGAACATCGATATGAAAATATGCATCCTGCAGATCGATGGAAGCGAACCAGGCATCCTTTGTTAACAAGGGTAGAATTGTGGCGATTGACGCCATGCAGAATTTTTTGGTGGTGATGAAAGCATTGACATCTCTGAGGTCCAAAATAGGACAATATCCTCCATCTGGCTTTGGTACAGTGAAATACTGGGAGTAAAAACCCTGGTATTTTTGGCAGGGTGGAACAGATGCAATGGCGCCTTTCCCTAAGAGAGAACCGACCTCTGCTAGAAGTGGGTCGGACGGTCGCGTCGTCTGAAACACCCCAGATGGTGTTAGGGTGTCAAATTCGATGTAGTAACCATCTCTTATGATGGAGAGGACCCAGGTGTCGGATGTGATGCTTTCCCACGTTGATAGGAATGGGGCAAGTCGATGTCCAAAGGTACAAGTGCCTGGAAGGAAGGAGTCAAAGGTGCCGCCTATCCCCATAGTCGCCCTTCTTACGCTGAGGGCGGAACTTGGATGACGCAAGGGATTGCCGTTTTAGTTGTTGAGAGGAGGACTGTTGTTGAGGTTGAGGTTGTTGTTTAAAGGATATGCGATCTGCGTGGTATCTGCCAGAATTGGAAAAGTGTTGACGGGACCAACGTTTTGCCCTGGAGTGTTGTGGGAAGGAAAGGCCCATTTTCTTGGCTGTAGTTTTAGCCTTCTGGACCGTGTCCATGGCGTCATCAGTCATGGTGTGAAATAGACCAGTGCCATCAAAGGGTAAATTGTCAATCCGAGTACGCGCCTCTTGTGATAAGCCTGCGGAGTGGAGCCAAGCATGTCTACGCAAGGCAACGGCACTAACCATAAGTTTGGTGCCGCAGTCTGTTTGGTGTTGTGCCGTATGCAACTCTTGCTTCGCAAGGCGCGCTGCTTCCGTCTGAAAAACTCGGGCCAGCTCCCTTTGATCTCCGGCAAGATGACTGCACAGAGAGCCCATCTTTTCCCAAAGGAAGAGATGATAACGTGCCATAGTCGTTTGGTAGTTTGACACCTTTAAACTGAGCGCCGCTGTGTAATAAATGCGGCGACCCATCAAATCCAATTTTCTGCCCTCCTTATCCACAGGTGCGGAATGTGTCTTCTGAGAGCGTCCCTGAGAAGATTCCACTATGACTGAACTCGGGGGAGGATGAGTAACGAGGAACTCCGTATCCTTCTCCAAAATTTTATACATGTTCTCCAATCGCTTTGAGGTAGGTGCCAATGAAGCTGGAGTCTTCCAGGCCTGTTGCACGGTCTGTAGGAGAGTTGGAATAAATGGGATGGCTACTGGTCTGGTGGACTCTGCGTGAAGAACATCATAAATTGTATCTATTACACGCTGGTCAGGTTGGTGTGTTTCTAACCCTAGTGATTGTGCCATGCGTTGAATGAGATCAGAGAAGGATCCGAAGTCATCAGAAAGTGAGACAGGCTCTTGTGAGGCCACCAATGCATCTGGCGAAGCTGTAGATGAAGAATCCGATTGGTAGCCATCTGAATCCGGGTCAGACCTAAGTTGTTGGGTTTCGCCGCGAGGAAGAGACAACTGAGATGGAGCCTGTCTCACCATTTCTTGTGAGCGGATAAGTGTCATTGTAGGCGATGCAGGCAGTTGACAGCGAGACACATGGCGGTCTATGGAGGATGGATTTTGCACTGTCTGTAGGTGCACCCCGGTATCCCACTGGAGATGCCTTGGTGAGGGCCTGGGAGGGTCACCGTAATAGTCCCTGTAAGAATCCTGGTGTTCTCGGCCATAGGCCTGTCTGGACGAATGAGACGCATGGTAGCGTCTATCCCAATCCGATGCCAGGAAGTGTGAATGATAAGGTCACTCTCGTGGGTGAGACCGTCCCCTATAGTAGTCCGTTGGTCTGTCTTGATAAGGGGAAGACAGGGTCGGGGGCATCACGGTAGTCTGACCCGGTTCCAGGTATGAGCTTGGCGAATCCTGAATCTCGCCATCTGAGATCGATGCCGGAAGTCGTCTCGGTGTCGAACGTTGAATGGTACCGGTATTGAGCCTTGGCGTCGATATGCAAGCAGCTCCGGTATCAAGCGTTGGCGTCGAACGGTGAGCGGCCTTGGTGTCGAGCCTTGGAGTTGATGAGGGAGCGGGTTTCCGCATCGAAAAGGAGCCAAGCCTCGGTGTCGGCGAGGAGCCAGGTCTCGCTGTCGCCGAAGGTGCTCTAGTCGGGTTCGATATGGTATTGAGGGTTGTAGTCGGTATTGAAGTAAATATCGATGCTGATGGAGTTACCGGTTCGACGTTGAGCCTCGGCGTCTATGCTGCGGTAGGAATCGACCGATGGGGTCTATCTGTATCATGCTTCTTTTTCTTTTGTTGTCCCTCAAGCAGTTTTGGCGGTAAAGCTTTTTGGGAAAACGTCTTCGCCACCACGGTTGAAAGAGATTTTCCCTGTATATTGGGTATATCTCTTTGTTCTCTACCCTGTTGGGAGCTAGCTGGTGACCCAGAGACCGAGAGGATGACAAGGTCACGAATGGAGGTGGCTGAGGGGGACCCCATTGAAGGAGAATATGTCGCTGCCAGTGCCTTTGTCCAAAGCTCCACTTGGAGTTTATCAGCCCGATGTTTTCTGGTTTGCCTTGAAAATGCCTGACAGCTAGAGCAAGAGGCAACTTTATGACTCTCACCAAGGCAAAAAAAGGCATAAATTGTGTCCATCCGATGGCAGTAATTTGCTACTGCAATGGGAGCACTTTTTAAAGGGGGTCCGGAGGGCCATAGAAAGTCAGGAGAAAAAATCCTTACTCTAAGAGAAGTTTGCAGATTATCCGATGTCTTTTAACTTTATTTCTACAGGAGTCCGAAGATGATGTTCCCGATGATGCAACAGCGATGGCGGTCGAAGAAGAACTGAGGGATTGGGCAGGAACCCTTCTGTGCATGCACAATCGGTAGCGGGGGAAGGGTTCCCGCTGAAATCTAACTATTAGCTATGGAAGTTTCCTGAATTGAGCCTCCGCGCAGGCGCAGAAGCCCATATGTGTGATGCACAGAGACCATGAAGAAGAAACAGGAATATCCTAAAGAAGTGAATTTTCCAAATGGACATTATGTGCAGAGCACCCTGGAGGAATGCACTCTGGAGGCGACAGCACTATGGATAACTCTATCTAGCTATTTCTATCAAGAAATGCACTTCTATGCCTTCTTGCCAAACATTCGTGTTGCCAAGTTATGTAAAAATAGACAGAATAATAAAACCTTCTCTTCTCTAAAGCTCTGCTCTCTTTCTCTCTCTCTTCCTCACCCCACACTTACTTTCTTTACTCTGCTCCTTTGAGAAACCAATAGATTAATATATATTATTCAAAAAACAACCCCCTATATCTCATTTTTGTGACTAATTCTGGCAATGCTTACATGCCTAATTACAACAACAACGAATTAATAATTCTTTAGTCACTTTTAATGGGCAACTTTTCTGATTATCTAGGGTTAAATATGATTGCAATACAACCCTTGAATTGTTTTAACTTGCATCTTTGATATATCAGATAGAATGTGGCGCTAGGAGCTGACATAACTTGCAATGTCAATCCATTACACAGGAACTTTCATAAAAAGAGTCCTGACAGGTGTAATTTACTTGTATCCCGTCAGGGTAGATTAGGGAGACATTAACCCTTTCCCTGTGGGCTGCCACTACCTATATCTGCAATAGCAACATTCTTTTGAAATGGAAGCATTCCATGAAAGTCTTGACACCTCAGATGAGATCCACCTCATGTGCAATGAAGCACTGTAGGATGTGTGTTTTGTGTCAAACACCTGGTATAATACACTTTATGGAAATTATTAGGGTGAGTTCACTGACACCAACACCCTTCCTGACATCTTCAAAGCTCTAATCACATCACTCTCTAACACAGAATCTTAACAACTGAATAGACACAGCCATATATCAGAAAGTTACATGTGATTGGCATTAAAGATCATGATCTTCCTGATGAGCAATTTCCCCCTGTACAAACGCCACCAGTATATGCATGTACTCAGGCCTATGCAGTGGCAATTTATTTATTGTGTTGTATTGTGGCAGCGTAGCCTTGCCACAAACTAACAATGCATGCATCAAGGAAGAAGTAGGAGAGAAGAAGAGAGATGGTCAAGAAAAAGACAGCATGCTATCCTCCATCTTTTCCTCCAAGAGTGTGTGCAGAAACACAGCTCACGTGATTTCTCTCAGGTCACTGGAAGTTTGATCAAAATATACACATAACTGAGCATTGTTGTTATTTGAAGTGCCTACTGAAGGGGTAGATGTGTGAAAGAAAGAGTACATATGGAAGATTCTCCACTTTAGGTATTCACAAAGCCAAAACACAAAATGATGCGCTGGGTCAACTAGTAGGCTCTTTAATGCACATCAAAACTGGCAGCCTTTTAAAAAGATATATTTTAGAACATGAATTTGGGCCTGGAAATTATTGTAAAAAGGAATCAAGGCAGGGGCTACTTGTTCATCGTAATATTGAATGCTAAAGTCTTTCACCATTTGTTTTTGGTTCTAACTGAAGGCCGGTGTGGCATTGGCTTTCCTAAAGGCCACCTGTTAAGGCTGCAGTCTTGCAGGATGGTGTTGCCACTCAGAAGAACTCACCTCTAGGACTTTCATTTCCAGCGGTTGCATGCTAAGAGCCTGCTAAAATCCAGCCCATTAAGTGGCCTGTATCCAGTAACTGTATCCAGTAACTTTGCTGGTTTTTGAACATGGACCACAATAGGAGGTTGTCCCTCTTGTAATGGACAGAGTTGGATGGTTCAGCATTCCTTATCAAGATGCCAGCTTACTGCAGTGGCTGATGGCCTGACTGCAGCAGTCATTCAAACTGCATTAGCATGATAGAAGATAAAACAGCCTTGTGGGTAGGTTTAGAAAATCGCTCCATCCACCCATCCAACTTTACAGTTACATTCTGTTTGTTCATCACCAGCTTCTCACGTGACAACCACCAAATGGTCTAATTTCAAGTGGCTTCAACATGACAGCTATAACATGTGCACCAGAAATTATGACAGTTGACAATCACAATGAATGTGGACTTCTTTTTGCTTTCCTTCTTCTGTTTCAGATTTTACTGTTAAAACTACAATCTCTAATAAGTGAACCAGTCATAATGATCAAAATAAAAACTTTTCATCAATTAAAAACACACCTTCAGTTATTGAAAGCTGTGATTTATGTTAAAATGTCAAGTAGGTGCCATCTTCAAAGAAGCATTTCCCCCTTGCCTCTTCTAAGGTGGTGCTTGCTGGAACATACACAGGCACCATCTAAAAACCGAGGAAGTATACTTTTTCTTCACAATTATTGCTTCATTAAAAAGCAAAATGTATGTAGATTGAATTAACACATTAAAACTCATACAACTAAGAGTTGTTGCTTTTCGACTGGTTGATGCAGATCTACTATTTTTGCCTTAGGATTTTCAAATTTCATTTTTCTAGAAATAAGATTCTTGGATCTCACAAAAATACTTTTGTAGCCAGAGTGTATGCTACTCACCCCTGGTTTAATGGTATTTATCAACTCTATTATATGTATAGAGGAAATATCATCATTATGTATTTACATGCCTGAACTGCAATGTATCTGTCATGAGTATCAACAGAGGACTTCATGGTTCCGGAGTTTTCAGTCTATCACCTCTCACAGGCAATAAAACTCATGTCAGAACACAATATCTAAAAGAGGAAACAAGAATTATTGAACCTCTACAACAGCAAAGTGCCTTGTGACTTGTAAGGTATTTGGAGATAGTGAAGATATTTGGACAATGCAGTATTTGGAGACATCTGGCATGGTCTTTGAAAATGTGAGGTTCTTAGACTAGAGGCAGTTATTTTTAAGTGGAGGTAAGCCTCTCTAAGAGCACAGCTGCACCAATGCCTCTTGCTGCATTTCTTTCAATTTCATCTTAGTTTATTCTTTCATTTCCCAGTACTAATTTAGGCATAATCTTGTACATGTTCACTTCCTCTGATTGGGATTTTGGGTATGGATTTTTAACATGCAATCCGACACATGTCTACTCAGAGGTAAGCCCTTCTAAGTTGAATGGGACTTACTCCCAGGTAAATGTGCATAGGATTGTAGCTTCATTTTTTAAAAAAATACATTAGGAAATGTTCCATTAGTTCTGGACACACCTGTACCCATAATGCAGTTTATTTTGGTGCAGCTTGTGCAAAAGCAAGATGCTTGAACACTACCCACTCAACTTATACAAACAACTCAGAAGAATAAATAAATGGGGCAACTATGGTAAATTTGCATTTTTTTTTAAAGGCCGGAGGTGGGAAGAGACCCCGACTGTGGAAAAGGGATAAGTTACAAAATTCACCTGGCTAGTAATAGCCTATTGCAAAATGGGAAACCAGGTGGGTGGATCAGAAATGATGGTTTGCATTGAGAGGATGAAAATCTCTAGAAATGCACAGAGAGCTGCTTCACACAGACGGCTTGTTATGCCCATCAACCTTCATGTTGTTGTTTTTCAATCAGAAACTACATGGCTGTTTACCTATGGGAATTTGATAAGGGTGTTACTTTTATTGATGTCTGAACTTCTTTATTATTTAGAAATATGGGAGAATTTGTCTGACACTATAAAGAGAAAGTTATGTTTAGGTAGGTTAAAAATAGACATCTTTTAGAATAAGCCAATAATCAGAATAGAAGCTACAACTTGTTAAACAGCCATATACATATGATTTAAGAATATAAGAACAGCCATGATGGATAAGACCAAAGATTAGAGATGTGAAGGCCCGGAAAAAAACTGAAATAATTTGGAAAAATCCATTTTTTTCTCTTTCCCCCCCCAAATGTTTGTTTTTGTCCTGTTTTTTTTAAAAAAAAAACCTGGAAATTTTCAGAAAAAAAGAAAAAACGCCCCCCCCCCCCGAATTTTCCCGGTTTTTTTCCCGGGCCTTCACATCTCTACCAAAGAACCATTTAGTCCAACACTCTGTTCACACATTGGCCAACCAGTTGTTGACTAGGAACCCACAAACAGGGCACGAGTGAAACAGCACCCTGCAACCCATGTTTCCTAGCAACTTGGGTACATAGGCTACTGCCTCTTATACTGAATGTACGTTATAGCCATTGATAGCCTTGCC
This sequence comes from Anniella stebbinsi, assembly GCA_029215795.1. NCBI lineage: Eukaryota > Metazoa > Chordata > Lepidosauria > Squamata > Anniellidae > Anniella > Anniella stebbinsi. The sequence goes on from JARDYH010000003.1 coordinate 59,046,638, forward strand.
CTCCAGGAATTTATCTAACTCCTTTTAAAACCTTCCAAATTGGTGGCCATTATTACTTCTTGAGGTAGCAAATTCCATAGTTTAACTATGTGCTATGTGAAGAAGTACGTCTTTTATCTGCTCTGAATCTCCAACTTCATGGAATGACCCCGTGCTCTAGTATTTTGAGAGAGGGAGAAAACCCTCGTGCAAAATATTAGATCAATATAATATAATTTATCATTTATGCATCCAGCCACTTAAAAACATTTTATTTAGTCAACCTCACAGCAACCTGCCAAGGAAGGCCAATATTATGTTTATTGTACTGATAGGTAATTGAGGCTGAGAGGTAGTGAACTGCTCATCAAAGTGATTAAGGAAGATCATAACCCTATTCATGCAATTGCCCCCCAATGAGAGAGCAGGGCCCTGCCTGCTGGGCTTGCCCCAGACATTGTGCCTTCTGCTATCCACAAAACCTTTTGTTTGGTACAACATCCAAAGGGGCAACCCATGCATGTACAGCTTTATGTGCATAGATAGGCTCTCCACCTAACTGGGAACCTTGCATAATGAACCTCCATTTTCAAACATTGTGTCATATAGATGGATGTTAAGGGCAGTGACAGCAGGGGCCAGAAGCCACCCAGATACATACCCTGCCTTCTACCATGCCAGTGAGTCTGTTGCTGAAATTCAGTAGGGCGATTGTTTTTTCCGGTTTTGCTGCCACATTGCCCAATTTCAGCAGTGAATATGGATTGTTTTCCCTTTTGGGCTGCCTTGACATTGAACTATGGCAGCAAATTTGGCAGTGGCAGTGGTCAGCAAAAAAAATCCAGGGGGCCCACAGACTGCATGTTGCCCACTTGATTTGAAGCACATGGGGGGAGGCAGTGGGAAGCTAACCTCCTACTTGACATTTATGGCTATCACCATGCATTTACTAATCATGTGAAGTGGATGCATAGAGTGTTTCCATGCAAGGGGGAATCCTGATAATCCAGGATTCCCCCGGCTATGCTGATGCGCTGCATGTATATGTTATTATGCGAGTAGAGCTCCTTCTCACACTCACTGGAAGCATGGCTGGCAAGGAGCAAGGCCAGTGTGAGTGTATTGTGTGGGACTGGCTGGTGCAACATTAAGAAAGGAAGGTCATGTGTACCCCCTTATATGTACTCTGTTTCCTTCCTTCCTCCCTTCCCCCACAGCTCATTTTTATTTCTTCCCATTGTTTTATTCTTACCAGCCGCATGTATATGAATTCTAATCTGTTTTCTTAATTTTGTTAAACTTAAAAAGCTGCAGAGGACATTATGGTTTCAAAAGTATTTGTTTCTTTTTAGTCAAGAGGAATGCAAAATATGTCAAAACCTGGCCAAAGTACTATTTTTGTATTCTCCTAACTAAATCATGGCCAAACCAATTTCCTTTTAAATTTTGTGGAAAAGAAAAATGTTCTTGGACTTAAGCTGAGAACTATACACTACATTTTGGTCTGGAGAAAATTTTATGGCTCTGTTATACACTGGTAATAAACAATGTAAGAATGGAAACATTGACAGGACCTCCACTGAAGCAATACCAGAACGAAAGACTGCCATAATAAATTCAATTAACATCTATTAGAAATTGCAATCTTATTGCATGACAACCAGCACAAATGAGATAAAAGCAGCATCAACTGGTTCTTGTCACAGGCTCAGTAATGTTCTCCTCCAACGTAACTCAATGTATAGAAAGTTTTATGATTTCTTTTATATATGTAGAAACTACACATTCCTGGCCATAAACTGATCATGGTTTTACTAGCTCCAGTCCATCATAACATAGTGTGCTTACTGGACCTCAGCTGGAGCCATGGAAACACAACATGCCTGCATGCATGTAAACTGCAAGTAGACTTTGGCTCAGTTTGTTGGAAAGATTAAATAATAATTAGCGATTCCATAAATACAAAATATCTGGAAGTTAACCAAAGTTAAAAACCAAGCCCCTGGTTTGTTTTCTGCCTGTAGGACATGCAACACCTTACATCCTTTTAAATTCCACAGGTTATAACACTTATATTGAATTGGACAGGCCCCAGCACAAGCCTGCACTGGTGCCAGGCACATCACTTTGATGTGCTCTAGTTTGAAAGTGCTCTATAGGACTGGGGTTTACCAAAGGCCATTGCTAACAACACTAAAATCCATGCTCACAGCACGCTGATTGTTACTTCTTTAAAACATTATTAGTGGGCTGAGTCGGGATGCAAGAAGAAAAAGGAAGAAAATTAAAAATCATCATCATCATCAGTTATTACAGATCCCAGAATCTTAGCTTGCATTTCCTATAAAAGTAAACAAAACACATTATTTCCTTGAAGGATAAACTTCAAACCCAAATTACATAAGGTAGAGAGACAGGGTGCATGCTGTAAAAAAAGGTAATTTAAATGGAATTTCAGCTGCTGCCAAGGTACAAAGAGTACAAGCCTGTAGTTGAGTCTCATGTTCTAGATCAACATTGATGAAGGAATTCCCTCTTGAAACCCAGAGCTATTCAGGAATGTGTTCCCTTGGGAGGAGAGACCCTGAGGGACATTGCATCTCTTAAAGCAAGAATGATAAGCATAAGGGGACCAAAGGCCCATAGTGTTCCCAATCCATGCAGCTGCCAGAAGAGTGACTTCACCAGCCTGTCCAAAGGAGCAGACAAAGGTGGAGTCAGGGCTCACAGACAATTAGCACCTTTTCATTAGCAGGGACGCTGAGGTCACCCCACTCAGACTTTCCTGTTCCCTCTGAGCTTAGCTGCAATCCTCTCATTAGCTTGGGGGTAGGGGAAGGATTTTCTCCAGCAACTATTGATTCTTGTTATAATATGAAGTTTTTTGAGGAGGCTTGGTCTTGAATAGGCCATTAGAACCCATTATCCTTACAAAATACCTGCTTCTGATGGAGATGAAAATGGCTAGAACTGGTTTGTGGGACTCTGGATCAACACAACTACTTGAACTTTTGAGAGCATGGCGATGGAGACTGTCATGATGAGCACCTGCACATTAAAATTTACCATTACATCACCGTAATTCGGTTGCTAATTAATGTGACAAGTGATCTGAGGAGTTGCTTGGATGCAGTTATGCCCTCAAGGTTTATGTTTATTCAACTTGTCTGTGGTCTCTGAAGAAAAAAGACAACCACTGTGAATCACTGATCAGCCACATCATGCCTTGGGATTCAGAGCTCTTTGGAGGAAGAGCAGGGTGGAATGCCTTCAATCCAGTATCAGATTAAAAGCACACACAAAAAATTGCTATAAACAGTAGATCCCGGGAGATTCGGATAGCTGCTGCACAAAATTTGGCAATAGTGTTTGGATTTCGGTCAGATAACAGTGTAAGAATATAGAAAGCATCTGATCGGCCAAGCTTTCCCAGTAGGAAAGGCTCAAGTAGAGTTCTGTGCAGATCCTGGTAAAAAGGGCAATGCAGGAGAACATGGGCCAGCTTTTCAATGCCTCCAGATCCACAGGAGCACATACGTTCGTGATAAGGAACATTCCTATACCTGCCTTACAGGATTGCTGAAGTTGGGACGTTGAAGCACGCCATAGTAAATGCTCTGCAATGTCCTGGAACCGAAAGCATGTGAAGATATCTGGCTGGTTTGTTGGGCTGAAGTACCCTATCAAGCTGCTTGAGAATAGAGGATAAACTTAGTTCGTGCTGATGTTCCATGTCTGCAATGCATTGCCTAATAATTGGATTTGCTTCCATAAAGCCTTGGGGGACAAGATATTCCAGAGAGAGTCCATAAGATTGGAGCTTGCTATGAAGACTCTGTCTTTTGGTCATGTTTAATTTTTGTTTTATGAGGGTTATTGTTAGCTGTCCTGAATATTTTCTGGCATTCACTGGTTGATTTACACATAACACCAAACCATAGTTTGGTATTAAATGAACTAGCCCTGTGCTTACAACCTCCATCCTCCTTCTCCCTCCCTCTCTTTTCCTCTTAGCCTCTTAAAAATAAACAAATAGATAAATAAATAAACCCTACTATCACTCATTAAAGAAAATAACCAGATTATGAAGATTATATATATCAGGAGTGGGAAACTTTTTTCCTGTTGGGGTCCAAATTATTCTGGTCAAAATGTGTTGGGTTGTGCATTCTAGAAGTTGCGGGGACCAGAGCTAAAAGTGGACTGGATGTGCTATGGATGTGACCCTTATCTTAACACTTAGCACTTAGAAACCATACTTTGCTGTCACATCTGAACCAACAAACTATAGTTTGCATGAGCTCCTCAAACTAGGATTGAAAATCGCAGTTTGATTTGCTATAGTGTTACATGTGAACTGACACATTCTTTAATAGGTCACTAGGGAAAGAAAGGTCTGAGGACACATCATGCTATTGAAGCTAGTCAGATCTATTACTGTATGTAGGCTGCCTGTATGGGAGACTGCCTGGGAACTTGAGCTCTTTGCAGAAAGACAACTGTATAAGTATAAATAATGAGTCACTGAATAGCCATACAACAATTCAGCAACACGGAAGGCTCTATTATGCCCACAGGTACACAGGTGGCATCACCATATGTTGATTATGGTGATGCCACCACCAAGGAAGTTCTTGGCAAGTATCCCTGATCCAGACAACATATGGTGATGCCACCACAAAATGCTTCCCCAGTCACATATGGTTCTATACAAATGATAAACAATAAGAAATATTTAGTCCAGTGTTGCACAGAATTTAACAATGCAAACCTATATATGTCTACCCAGAAGTAAGCAACATTGAGTTCAATGAGGCTCAGTCCCAGGTAAGTGGGCATGGTAGTAGCCCAAATCACATTATACTAACAAGCGGTAGTACAAATTACTTGATTCTTTCTATATGAACCCAGTTTTATTTGGGGTACTTTTTATCTATCTTTTGGAGTCAGTTCTAACATACTTCTCTCATTTATTAATTTGTCCACAGGCTGCAGTACTCCTGCGGGTTTGGTAAATATCCAAAGTGGGTGGTCTGTCAGCATGTTTGCTTTTCTAAAGAGCCATGACTTGTTTACCTGTGTTCACAGGGTGAGGGGGAAATTACCACAAACTTTCATAGCTTCATTTAACCACAGTTAACAGAATATCTGGACAAGTAGAAAAATCCCAGGCCAAAAATTCAGAAGATAGAAAGTGAATGACAGAATAACTGATGAGAAATGTGCAACAGTAAGAATAAACAGGAACTACAGACAACCCTTTTTTGGAGAATGTAAATCCTGCAGTTTGTTCTTTCAGATGGAAGTAATACTTTAACCACCCCACCCCCCTCCTGACATGCCTCTGTTTTTTAAGTTTTGAGTGCTGAGATTAGCTCCCTTTTCCCATCTCTGGAGGTTAACAAGGTACCTACCTTTTCTTTCAGGGAACTTAAATATCTGGATGACATTTCCTCACATTTGGCATGGGCAGCATAATCCAAAGCATGTTTATTTACAATAACCCCCACCCCCCAAATTCAATGAGGTTAGTAAGTTTAGGAATACATCTATGCAGGCCTGATACATGTTTTCATGGATGTATATCCCACTGAGATCAATGGAATTTGCTCCTAAATATGTAGAAACAGGATTTCAACTTTAGACTACAGTCTTCAACTTACAAGAGGGTAAGCCCCATTGACCACAGTGGGGCGTACTTCTAAGCAACATGCATAGGTTTGCACTGCACATACAGTATTCTAGCAAATAATCGGTTCTGCATTTTTAAAAGCACCCCTCACCAAAAAAAAATTAAAATAATACCAAACAGATTAGTTTAGCAGAGAACATGTTTGTAAAAGCAAGCCACCAACACCCAACAAAGGCTTTACAAACAGATCAAAATCTTCAACATTAAGCTGCAGTCCTATTCACACTTACTTAGAAGTAAGTCCCACTGACATCAAAGGCACAAGATTGGGCAGTACACGATGGAAACTGCTACATTTCAAAGGACTTTAAAGATATTTGTTGGGTCTTTGCAAGGTAGCAGAGAGGATCTGAGTGTCTCAAAATTGTGTGAGCAAAGGCGGAAGGGCAACCTCTCCCCCGTTTCCTGTGCTGTCCCAAGCTATCACTCCTATAGCTGGTAAGGGGGCTGTTTTACTTTGACTGCCGTTGATTTTAAGTTGTTGCTTTTACCATTCTTTGGAGATTCAAGTACATGGAAAATAAATCTGTGCACACAAAAATGGAGCCTGCTGCTGGAGACGCTGACCTCCACGATGACCTCTTGATGATTCTGCTCTAGCCTCCAACAGAACACCAGAAGGACTTCACCTTCAATCATTGTTAAATGTGACCTCCTGGCTACTTCCCTACATGGGTTTAGCTGCAGGCTTATGTCTTAAAGTTCAGGCACTATAAAAACCAGATTATTAAATGCAATCAAGAATTAGATTTCAAAGACTTTTCTTCTGTCATTGGAAATTAACATATTGGACAGCAATTAAGCTGTGATTGGCATTTTATAGCACCAATCCTTTGAGAAGAGTGGAGCTACTTTTTAATGGCACTATAATCAGAAAAAGATTGTTCTTTTAAGTGAGCACTAAATTTCAAGCAAGCTACAAATCAGCTTAATATAATTATAGAAATCTCTTTGACAATGCATTGCGGGAGAAATTGGAAGCCAGGAGATATGCATCAGTAGATGGAAGTTCTATTAAAAGTTAGCTTTCTAAAAAAAAAAAAATTGATCCCATTTTGAAAATACTTAATAACTGGATAAAAAGGCATCACAACATTGTACAATTTTAATAGATCAATGGCCATGCATTCATATCAAATTTTGTGTAACAGGAAAACTACAGTTTATTATTCAGCAAGTGTTCACATTGCTTTACATATATAATAGGAACAATCCTTTCAACAGTCCTGCAGGGTAGGCCACTATTATTATCCCCATAATGCAATGGGGGGCATAGGCTGAGAGAAAACTGGCTTGCCTATAGCTAGATCTAGTAAGTTGGTGGTCAGGATTTTCCATCTCACTTGTCTAGCCACTAGCTGGTATAAATGTAACACTGCCTGAAATCCTAACCATGGCCAGAAGACTGAGAGAACCTACAAGCTCCTTCATCCTACGTCTTCCTTTCTCCTCCTGTCTTCTGCATGCATTCCTCCTCCCTTCCATATTCAGAGCTAACCATGGTGCAATACTTTTAGGCACTTGGTAAGCTCCAAACCACCATTGGAAACCATAATTTGAAATGGTTTAAGCTAACCATGTTTAGTGAAAATGGTGGTACGGACATAAATTAGTTCAAAAAATGAAAGGGAGGAGGGGAATCTGTAGGCAAAAAGGGAGGAGAGAGAAAGAGCACAACAATATCATCATCATCATCATTATTATTATTATTATTATATTTATTTGTATCCCTCATTTTGCCCAATGCTGGGCCTTAAGGCGGCTTTACAAAATTAAAACTTATACAGTTAAAACGTATAAATAGAAATATATAAAAGTTAAAATGTAATTAAACACATTTCAATATTAAAACATTTAAAATACACAACAATTTTGAAAGTCCTAGGCATAGACGGAGGTCCAGATTATTCACCAAAGACCTGCTGGAACAAAAATGTTTTTGCCTGCCTCCAAAAGCACATCAAGGAGAGAGCCAGTCTAGCTTCCCTGGGAAGGGAGTTCCAGAGCACGGGAGCAGCCACTGAGAAGGCCCTCTCCCACATTCCAACCCAGCATGCAGAGAGAAGGGCTTCCCCTGAAGATCTCAAAGCTCAGGAAGGCTCATAAGGGAGAATACGGTCTTTCAGAAAACCTGGACCCGACCCGTATAGGGCTTTGTAAGTCATAACTAGCACTTTGAATTGTGCCCAGAAACAGACCAGGGTGAGGGGTTCCTACACGATGTCTCTTTGGCACCTGTTTATGATTATATGCCCTTTTTCCTATATTCGAATTTATGTCTAATAGCGGTAGAAGAGAGCCATTAGGGCAAATTACGAGCATCATAAAATACACTTTACAATTGTTTATATGCAGAGTTTCACTGCAGATTCAGTTCAGGGGTGTATGGCTGAATGTTCAAAAATTGACGAAAGCACTGCCCTGTCTCCTGATAGTAGCTCCCCCAGACTTTCCTGCCATTTGTTAACTCCGCCCACCTGACTTTCTCACCGTTGCCTGTCCAATCATGATCGTGCATGACTTCGCATGTGGGTACGATTGCTAAACATTGGATTTTCCTACAATTACAATTGTTAGCAGGACAGCACTGGCTTTGGGACCTATTGTAAAACCATAAAAGCATCATTTTTCAAGGTACTGGATGGCCCTGGTGAAAACCTACCCGTGGAGCATCCGCCCCCCTATTCCTCTCGCCAAGAATCTGCCGTTGTACACTCCCACCTCACCATGCTTGCGGCAGCTTCCCCTTATCTGCCTTCTTGGTAATGTGCTGCTCCAAGGACAAATTGTTGTGTTGCCTTTCCGTTACAATGTTGCATTTCACACTGATGTCCCAGTACCATACAAACTTTCCATTATTCTGTTTGTCTCCGGACCCCACGATGCCAGCTAGCAACGGTTCTGGGATGCCCAATGCTGAGCGGGCTAGAGGGCAACCTCGCCATCCCAGCAGGTCTCTGCATGGCAGAGGTGGGTTACTGGGCAGGAGGGCTGGGCACTGCCCGCCAAAAAAACCCTGGCTGGCACTGATGTCTCTTTGTCCCCTCTTCCCCACACAGTGCGGCTGCTGTTATTCCGCCTAGCTGTACTCAAGAGACAGAAGGGTCGGTTGCAGTGGCACCTCCGCGGTACGGTGCGCTCCTTGCATGTCCTTCAGCGTCGAATGAGGAGACTTGAGCGTATAGTCTGTCGTGCCAACTGGCAGCGACATTCGAATGACTGGGCAGGGACCCTCCCAATGTGTGAGCAGCGGCTGTGACGTGGCATCTGTGGACTGACATTCCTTCCCATGCGACTGTTGTAGTTTGCCTTTTGTTCGCCACGTTCCGCCCATTCCCGTGTTTTCCCAACCTGCGCTGTGCCTTTCTGATTACTCCGCCCACGCTTTGCAATAGGCTTGTGCCCACATGCGTCTCGACGAAAGAAAGATTCCAGTGGGAATTTAAAAGAAACTTTACTTTAAGTACCGGTAACTTAAGGTCAGCCATTACTGAACAGTCCAGTCAAGGGAAGAAGAAGAAGAAGGAGGAGGAGGAGGAGGAGGAGGAGGAGGAGGAGGGAGGAAGGAGGAGACAGGAAATGACAAAGCAAGCATTGGGTCAATCCCCTCCCACTTCGTCCACAACTTGGAAGGGGTAGCCAGAGAAGGGGCAGGCATTCACTCATGACATCACAAGCCCTGCCCACCAAACAACGCCCACGATTAGTATTACTCCGAAAGGGCAGTGGAGGTTACACGACCAAAAGGCGATCGAACATCGGAGAAATATTAAAAGTCGCGTTTAATCGATACTTTGGAAAAGTGCATTAAAGGAGGCTATAAGTCACATACACGTCTGATCTGCGTCCTGCTCATGTGTACAAAATGCCATCAGAATGAAGTAAAGGTGACCCAAATAAGCTGTGAAGAGGTACCCCGGAATCCAGCGGAGCTGTTTTAACAGGGGAGTTGTATGCTCCCTGTAACCAGCCCCTGTCAACACTTTGGCTGCAGCTCTTTGAACCAGCTGAAGTTTCTGAGCACTCTTCAAAGGCAGCTCCATGTACAGCACATTACAGTAATCCAATTGGGATGTAACTAAGGCATTTGTCACCATAGCCAGATCAGGTAACTCTAGGAACGGGCACAGCTAGCGCACTAGCTTTAACTGTGCAAATGCATTCCTGGCCACCACTGAAATCTGGGCATCCAGGCTCAGGGCTGAATCCAGGAGTACACCCAAGCTGCAAACCTGTGTCTTCAGTAGGAGTATAACCCCATCCAGCACAAGCCAAATCCAAAATCTGCCATTTGACTGACCAGGAGCACCTCTGTCTTGTCTGGATTAACCTTCAATGTGTTTGCCCTCATCCAGTCCATTACTGCTGACAGACACTGGTTTAGCACAGAAACAGCTTCCTTGGAATTGGGTAGAAATGAGTAGTAGAGTTGGGTGTCATCAGAATACTCATGGCACCACACCCCAAAACTCCGGACAACCTCTCCCAACGGTTTCATGTATATGTTAAATAGCATGGGGGACAAAACAGAACCCCATGGGACTCCACAGGCCAACGGCCAAGGGGTCAAACAGAAGTCTTCCAGCACCACCTTTTTGGTCTGCCTCTCCAGGAAGGAATGGAGCCACTGTAAAACAGTGTCTCCAAGTCCCATCCCAGCAAGGTGGCCAAGAAGGATACCATGGTCGATAAGTATCGAACACCGCTGAGAGTTCCAGTAGAACCAACAGGGACACATTCCTCCTGTCGAGTTCCCAGCGAAGGGCATCCACTAAGGTGACCAAAGCTGATTCTGTCCCATAACCAGGTCTGAAGCCAGATTGAAACGGATCTAGATAATTCATCTCATCCAGGAATTCCTGGAAATGGGAGGCCACCACACGCTCCAATACTTTGCCCCCAAATGGAATATTGGAGATTGGCTGGTAGTTATCCAATACGGGGGGGGGGGTGTTCAAGGAGGGCTTTTTCAACGTGGTTCTTACCGCTGCCTCCTTCAAACAGGATGTCTTGGTGAAGGGAGGCATTGACCATTCCACTCAGCCAGTCCCCTTCTGGCTGGTTTTATAAGTCAGGAAGGGCAAGGATCTAAGACTCATGTGGTGACTCTCACTTCTCCAAGGATCCTGGTATCCAATAATACTGGACAAGCAGGTGCCAGAGTTACATCCACTGGGTCTATATCAACTACAGCATCCAAGTCAGAGTGGATCAGAGCAATTTTGACTGCGAAGTGCTGGGCAACTGGTCACAGTGGGCTGTTGAAAGGTCTGAATTCCCCTCTTGGGGGGGCAGTGTGTAAAAGGCCCCTGACCACCCGAAACAGCTCCACTGGATGGCTTTTGCAGACACAATAGAGGCAGAGAAAAAAATAAATTTTGCTGCCCATATTGTCACAGAGTAAGCCTTTAAATAGGCTCTAGACTGTGTTCAATGGGATTCACTCCAAGTTTTCTGCCAACATCGCTCTAGTCTCCATCTCACTTGTTTCATTGCCACCAGCTCCCTAGAAAACTGGGGGCTGGTGTAGCTCCATTTCATGAGAGAGGATGCTCAGGAGCAATCGTGTCCACCACCATTCCAGAGATTGATCAGGGCTTCGACAGAATCGCTTGCCCAGGCAACAAGAAAATCCCCAAGAGCCCTAAGGAAACCATTCCGATCCATCAGCCTCCTGGGGCGGGCCATCTTAATTGGTCCTCCACCCCTGAAGAGGCTCTGAGTGCCAGTAAGTCTAAACCCCACCAGGTAGTGATCTGTCTGTGGTCCCCTCTACAAGGATTCGCTTTTGCGCCTGGTTAGCCGATTATGCGCATAATCGCAGAAGTGCATTTACGCCTAATCCCTCTGCACGAGAGGCGGTGAGAAGCGGCAAAGCGCATTAAAGGATGTCCAAAATGCGGTTTACAAGTAGTTAATGCGCATAAGTGCATATTCACAGTCAAAATGCGCTTTAACGGACGAAGCAAAATAAAACTCGCGATTTAACGCGCATTCGATAATGCGCATAATCGGAGAGATAACGTGCCTCTACGCCCCATTTGCGCTCCGCTGGTGTGGAGGTAAATTTTTTAATGAGACTTCAAAGAGCATTAAACCTCTCGTGAAGAGGCACCCCATGACAATGTCACTATAGAAAGTTCCTCCACTCCCAGATCACTGTCACCCGATCCAGTACAGAAAACAAGGTCCAAAGTGTGCCCAGCAGCATGGGTGGGGCCAGATACTATTTGGGACAGACCCATGGTTGTCATGGAGGACTTGAAGTCCTGAATCACTCCCATCAGGGCAGCCTCAGCATGGATGTTGAAATCCCCCAGGACAACAAGCGAGGGGACTCCAACACCAACCCTGAGACCACCCCAAGTAGCTCAGGAAGAGAGACTGTTGAGCATCGGGGTGGATAATACACCAACAGAATCCCTATTCTGTCCTGGGCACTCACCTTCAGATACACACATTCGAACCCTGCAGACTGTGGGATGGGGCACCTGGCCAATGGACCACTGCCACTCCACCTCTCCTTCCCCCAGGGCCTTGCCTGCTGCTGGGCAGAGAACCCTGATGGGCAAAGCTGAGAAAGATTAACTCCCCCAGCTTCATCTAACTGGGTCTCTGTGATACAGGCCAGGTCGGCATGCTCATCCAGGATCAAGTCCTAGATAGAAGTTGTTTCCCATTTACCAATCTGGTGTTCACCAGCAGCAATTTCAAACTCAGGGGTTCTGTTGCTAGGGCCATTCAGGTTATTTGAGTTGGGGGATAGTTTGGGGACAGCCAGCACCCTATTGTTGTGCCCTTTCTTATTAAGGTCTAACTGTCTAAGTAGAACTAACATTGGATACTGCCCCAAGTGTTCAAAATCCAGATTGACTAAGTTGGCTAAATTTGAATTTGTTGACAGCAATCATGTTAATAATATATTTTTATTATTATACACGCCTAATCTTTACTTTGTATAATCATGAAATCCCAGAAATCGGAATCCCTGTTTGACAGATGGAGAATTAAACCTGAGAGGAAGTGATTTGTCAGAGGGCAACACTGATTCTTTGGCTAATCTTAAACTTATTAGATCCAAAACAAACATTCCATTCCTTGGACCTCAGAAAGGGTTTGCCGAAGCAGACTTTTTTGTGCTGCAAAGGAGTGCCCTGTGGTAGAATAAGAATCATTACCTATGGGGTACCTTCATGTTCACTGCAGGATGACTGTTGTGTATGCTGCACTATGCATTAGTGCATTATGCTGTCACCTATGTTGAATTAATAATAATAATAAATTTATTTCTTACCCGCCTCTCCATTTGGATCGACTAGTGGCAATTGAAGCACCAACTAGGGCTACACTGAAGGTATTGTAAATGCTTAATCAGTTCATCTAATCCCCTAAACACAAACACACACACACACACACACACACACATAGAAAGAGAGATAATGGAAAGACCCCCACCAACAGGGTCAAGATAAGAACTTAAGAAGACCTTAGCTGGATCAGACCAAAGGCTTATTTAGCCCAGAACATCTCCCATAGTGGCCAACCAGATGCCTATGAGAAGCCCAGAAGCAGGACATGAGGGTAATAGCTCTCTCTCACTGTTGTTCACCTGTGACTGGTATTCATATGCATGCTGCCTCTGATCCTGGAAGTAGCTTTTAGCTAGACTAGTAATCATTGATAGTCTTATCCATGAATTTGTCTAATCGTATAGCACTGGGCATAGGTAATGTTGCAGCATTCAAGAGGCACTAGAGCTTATAAAATCTGATTTAAATTTACACCAGCCGTAATCCTTGCACAATAACAAAGTGAGTTGTTAGTCATGGGGACAAGGTGCCTTGCCAAGGGGAACATAAGAGTCATGATTAATCAAGCTAAAGTGGATCAGGCATCCTAATTGCTGTTCACAGTGATTCAGTTAATTCTACCTCAGCATTTTTTTCCAGGCATCCATAAAACATTAATCCACTCACATTTATTTTAATTAGTATTACTTTGAAGTTGCAGCTGGGATGTTTGATTCTTAATTCAATCTCTCCCCAATTCTCAGTCAGCTCAGGACATCTCTGCTCTACATCAAAGTGCTAGAACACTCTTTCTCCCACTATCTTTCCCCCATACCTCAAGGCTACACACTACTAGCACAAAAAAGTGTTCTTGTATATTGAGCAAAGGTTTTCAAGCATACTTCTATATTTTGACTGTGGCCAAATTAAGTTTCTAACACTCAATAAAACATTTTTTTTCATTTAGAGAGAACCAGTTCCATAAGGTGGGCTTCATAGTATGCTATTAGTATATTTTACATATGTCAGTTATAATAATCATGCAGACTTTACAAAATGAGGAAACAGTCAGTGTTGAAAATGCTATTGAACTAATGTTGTATTATACCACAGAGCAGAGAGCTATAAATCAAGAGCCCTGGGTCCTACCTTCAACACTGCCACTAATTCACCATTTTAGGATAACACTCTGATAAAATATTGGAAAATAAAAACTTAGGTCAAAATGTGAAAATGATTTTATTTTTCCACACTCCTGCTGCCTTTAGTGGACCCAGTCTGGAAATGAGTGCCAATTATTAAACTGTAGATGAAGCACTTAATCTTATGGGCTTTAGCGCAAGTAAAATAGAAGATAATTTGTCAGTGCAATATCACAACCTGCCACATTTCCCTGGCACAGCCAAACACACACAGCATTGCACTGGTGTAGTAAATAAGGATGTTATTACCTTACTCGTGCAGCTGCATCATGCCAGGCCGTGCAAGAGTCAGACAACAGTTAATGGGATGTCCTGTACAAAGAAAAAGCAACCAAAATACAAACAGGGAAGATCTTTGATGCAATTAAGAAAACTCCCCTGATTGTGGTGGCCTCAATCCTCATATCCACACTTCTGTCCTCACCTTCTGGTTCTTTTAAAGCAGGGGTTGCCAAAGTGCAGCCAGCTAAACCATTGGGAGCCCCCCCCCCCCCCACTTCCTCCCACAGCCCAGTGGCTTTAGCTTCCCCATCCTCTGTGATCCCAATGCACAACATGGAACAGGCTTTAACCTTTTCACTCCAAGTGATCCCGGCACTGCTGAGGTCATAGAGCTGGATGGTTGGGAGATGTTTAAACTCTCTAACCCCTAGCAACGTTATCTCTGCAGGCAAGCTTGAACCTCCCCATTTTTGAGCACTGAGATGTGGGTGGGAAAAAGTTTGTGTGTGCCTGTATATGTGTGGCACTGTACGTGGCCCTCAAGGCCAAAAAGGTTGTACACCCCCGTTCCAAGGGTACACTCCAATCGCAGCTTCTCACACTCCAGATTTGGACATTGCTGTGCTCATCATAGGGAACCAACCATATGGGTTACCCCACCCACTGGAATTCCACACTGGCCAGCTACAGCAGGTCTTGAACTGGAAAGCACATGTTTTGCCTTGCTGCTCCAGACTTGATCCTCCAGAGGGTTCTATAACAAGATGTTGTCAATTTGCCCCTGTTGTGCTGATTTGCCGAGTATAAATAGTCCCCAAACTACCTGTACTTCCTTACCTGGGCAACAGATTTGTTTGCCAGGTCCTCACACTCTACTATCTCCTGATCCTCTCCTAAACAGCAAGTGACACATTTAGCATCACGTCTAATTTGGCCCCAAAATCTTAGGCCCAAGGTATCTTTCCAGAAATGGATGGTGTAGTCGCTTATTTGAAAGCATGCTGCGAACCATTATGATGGCAACAATGTTATCATAGATGGTTTATCTTTATCCAATTTTATCACCTTTACAAGAAGCTCATTTAAAAAAATGCAGCACTCTCTGATCTTTGTGGTTTCTGATATTAAAGTTTATGGAGCAAGACTGAATTTGTTGGTTCTCTGAGAAATTATTTTTTCACAATATATCCAGTGCAATACTTGTTTGCCAGCTCCTAAAGAGAAAAACTGCAAATGCATTCCTCTCACCACCCTGCCAACCCAACCCCTACAAAGAAACTATATTCAGAGAGTAAGGGGGAGAAAGAGATTAAGATTGGTGAAAACTGTACTTCATATTTTGATGCCAAGGTGAGACATTCCTTAATAACTTTTCCTCTACCACCACCTATTCACCATTTAAATGCTATTTATAAAATTCCAATCTAGAATCTACCTCCATGCAAAAGCAAACTTTTGAATCAGACCCCTTACACATCCTCTTCCCCTGTGGCATAAAATCAACTGAGAAGAGAATGTAGACCTCCCGGTAGTCAGTACATTTATCGTGTCTCATCTTATAGAATCTTCTTATGCACTGAAAAATGAAACACAAGCTGCTGAACAGGCCATTGACTTACACTGCTACTACAGCTATGTGAACTTAAAAGAAGTGTGTGTATATTAAAGACACACAGGGAAAGGAGGAGGAAAGACGAAGGAGAAAAAGGAGAAAACACTACTCTTCTCTGCAGCAACAACTCTGATTCCTCCACTAAAGTTACTACGTTTTGTTTATGGTGAAAAGATCCCATTAATGCCACAGACTCATCAAACAGCAGACCAAGTCCATGAATGGCACCTATCAGAGCCCAGGGTAAATCCAATGATTAGAGGAAATTCACCAAAGGGCCTTTGTAGCTGAGAAAAATGCCTACTCCAGAGAGGAATGCAGAAAATTCCTGGGAGCACAGTCCTTCCTTTGTTGGCAGTCTGGCGGTATTCTGGAGCAAATAAAAGCACAAAAAAATAGGAACTTAGATGCAATGAACATTTGAAGAAAATGTTGTTCAAAGCATTCGTTAAAACCATTCCTTATTTTATAAAACTGTACTGACTTTGTTTAGAACCAACTTTAAAAGGGCCTTTCCTAAATTACCATCAGTTAATTTAAATGTTTCTTTTTCAGCAACAACTTGATCCTTTTTCCTGCTATTTATCTAAATTAACCAAATAAATAATGTACTAGTCCAGCCATTTAATCACAGATCACAGGCTGTCTGTTATGTATTATTTATGTGTATTGCCTGAGAAAATTCTTGACTGCCTAAACTAACCAACAGCATTAAAATAATGGGTGATACCTTTCTAAACCAACCAGGTGTGATATAATATTGTATTAGGGGTAGTTTATTCCAGGGGGGAAAAGTATGGGTCTCCAGTCATGTACCTTGTGGGGCACACACAATCACTGTTAACCTAACTGAAGACTGCATTTTGGCCATGGTGTTATCCTAGGGAAAAAAACTAGTTTTTTCCTGATTTGGCAATAGTATATGCTTTCTACTAACATTTTAGTAAAAACAAAACAAACAGCTAATGGATAATTAGTATACTTTTTATTTCTATGGATCTAGAAATACCTTGACATCCTTTGAATAATGTGAGAGCTGTTACAGATTGTATGTTTATAGTACTGATATTAAGTGACTACATATTTAAAGGCTTTCAGTTATGAGTTTCACACTACAATCCTGCTTTATATCAGTTTTAATATCCATATTTTTATTTCACGTGCCCCACAAAAGGAAAACTGCAATGAATGTATCATTAGTATGTATAATTATAATACTGAACATTTGATGGCATACTTCTTGATTCAGTGTTTTCTCAATACTGGATTCAGAAATATATATATAATCTCCAAACATAATGTATGAATGTCAAACAGCGCTTCTGATGTTTTTGCTATTGTTTTCCTGTTTTATTACATTTTAAATGGTTTTTGTTATTATTCATTATTTTAAATTGTTAATCCACCTTGAATTGGCTTTTGCTAATGGATGAATAGATAGATAGATAGATAGATAGATAGATAGATAGATAGACAGATAGATCATCACTGTTTACTGTCCTCCATTGAAAAACCTATTGTCCTATGGTTCTATAAAGCTGTCTGGCAAATATTATTCTACACACCTTCTTCATTCTTAAGGGAAATTCCTGTCTAAAGCTGTGTGAGAGCACCAGGCAGGTTAAGAAATAGGACTTAGACAAAACCCTCAATAATTTGTGATTGATGGAGAGGGTGAGAGAGTAAGAAGGTGGTCCCCATTTTGCTGTCTCCCCATGTCCCCATTTTGTTCTCCCCCATGCCAATGTCTCTATTGAAAGGTCGCTCTGCAAGATGGCTCCATGAGATGACTTACAGGTGAAATCAGCAGCCACTGATGCTGCATCTTCTTCCTCTATGCACTTGATCCTAACCTAAAGGTTTTTATCAGGAAACTGCAAATCCTGCTTAACTAAGAAATTTCCTCAGAGACCCGTAACACAGTAAGGAAGTATGGTAATTGGCATTTCACTAACAGACCAGAAGTAGATAAAATCTAAATCAGTGTATGCACATACAAAATAACACAATCCGCCAAACAGTAAAGTCTAAAAGCAAACAAACTTGCCCCTATATTGCTACCACAACCTATGGACTGTGATTCAGTTTCTTTAGTAACTGAAGTGTTACTGCTATCAATGAAATAATGTGAATATCTATTCATATATTGAGACAGAAACATATTGAGCCAGGAGCAAGTCAGTAGTTAAGTCAAATAACAAAAGATAAGATGCATATGTATCAGTTATTTTCTGCCTTCCTGTAGCACTTCATTGGGTTCAAGAAGACTGATTTCATGTTATGGTCAAATGTAACATGAGGAAGGTTTAGACAAATGCTTGATTCCAAGAAAGCAGCTGATACTGCCAAAGAGTCCCAGATTCTTGGCATACATTCTCAGTATACACATGCATCCAAAGACACATTCCATGTTACATTTTAGACACTGAAATGTTTTATGCGTGCACTCCTGCATACTCTTCAAATGTACCTGTTTTAAAAGTACAGAACCAGTTTCACACACGAGACACCATATATTTGAGCGACGTTTACTAAGTTAGTCTGACTTGGCAACAGTTATTCATGCCTTGGGAACAACATGACTAAATTAATGTAACACACTAATTTAAATTAAAGCATCCGGAAGCTTTAATTTGTGTAAAATGTGGCAGCTAGGCTGCTAACTGGTTCACAATATCAAGATCGTATTACCCAGTATTGTAAGATTTGCACTATTTGTCAATTGTTCTCTGGGCTCAATTCAATGTGTTGATTTTAACTTTTAAAGCCCTAAATGGCCCATCTAAGGAGAGGTTTATAATCTCTCCTTTTTTCTTTTCTGCTTTTAAGAAAGAAAATGTGGCTATGTATTAGGGATGTGCTTGATCCCAAAAAATCGGCTCGGGATCAGCACTGTGGTGTCGGATCGGATCGGATGTCATCCGGATCGGATCGGATTCCGATCTGAAAATCGGATGTCCGATTTTTGGATTGGACGCCATTTCAGGTGTTTTTGCCATAGGCTTACATTGGGGGAAAGAAAGCTTTTCCCAATGCAAGCCTATGGCAAAAACATGGGGGCGGGTGAGTGGGGACCTCCACTTCCCTCCCCCCCACTCGCGCTCCTTACCTGCCGGGGCCGTCTGCTTCTGTCTGCTGCCGCTTGCAGGTCCAATCTACTGAGAAACAGGTTTCACGGCCTGCCTCTCAATAGAGCGCCGGGTGATCACTCGGCGCTCTACTGAGAGGCGGGCCGCAAAGCCTGTTTCTCAGTAGATTCGACCAGCAGGCGGCAGCAGATGGAAGTGGGAGGCCCCAGCAGGTAAGTAGGGACCTCCCCCTCCCCCATTGCGCTCCTTACCTGCCAGGGCCGTCCGCTGCCGCCCGCAGGTCCAATCTACTGAGAAACAGGTTTCGCGGCCTGCCTCTCAGTAGAGCGCCGGGTGATGACATCATCACCTGGTGCTCTACTGAGAGGCAGGCCGCGAAGCCTATTTCTCAGTAGATTGGGGCAGCAGGCGGCAGCGGGTGGCAGCGAGGAGGCAGCAGGTAAGGAGCACGAGTGGGGGGAGGGAGGTGCCCAGTCACCGCCGCCAAGTTTTCCCCATAGACTTGCATTGGGGGAAAGCTTCCCCCCCCCCCCAATGCAAGCCTATGGCAAAAACACAAAAAATGGAGGTCCAATTTTTCCCGATCAAAATCAGGGGAGAAAAAATCAGATCGGAAAAAACCGAACCTCCATTTTTTGTGTTGTAATAGCTGTCAGAAGGGCGTGGAGAATCCATTGGAGCTGACTATGCGTTAACTCCCAGGAAGGCAGGCAGTCTTGGAGGACACTGATTACCTAGACCCATTTCAATCTGGGTTTTGACCTGGTTACAGGACTGAATCAGCCTTGGTTGCCTTGATGGATGACCTTTATTGAGAGAGAGATAGGGGGGAGTGCAACTCTGTTAATTCTGCTCGAACTCTCAACGGCTTTGATACCATCGACCATGGTATCCTCCTTGATCAACTCGGTGGGATGGGCATTGAAGGCACTGTGCTACAGTGGTTCCAGTCCTACCTGCAAGGTAGATTTCAGAGAGTAACATTGGGTGACCATTCCTCGGCCTCTTGGCAATTAAGATATGGGGTACCACAGGGCATCATCTTGCCCCAATGTTATTTAACGTCTATATGTATCAACTGGGAGCGGTCATTAGGGGATTGGAGCAAAATGCATCAGCACACTGATAACACACAGCTCTATCTCCCTGTGACATCTGAATCAGGAGAGGCCGCAGCTGCGCATGTCCTAGATCAGTGCCTAAACTTAGTAATGAGCTGGATGAGGGCCAATAAACTGAAGCTGAATTCTGGCAAGACAGAAACCCTGTGGGTGAGTGGTTCCCGAGTCCAGGAAATATTCTCATTGCCTGTTCTGGATGGGGTTGCACTCCCTCTGAAAGACCAGGTTCATAGTTTGGGGATGCTCCTAGATCCATCATTGTTGCTGGATGCCCAAGTGGCTGCCGTGGTTTGGAGTGCTTTTTACCAGCTTCGGCTGGCTCACCAGCTACAGCCTCTTCTGGACAGGGATAGCTTGACCACAATGGTCTAGGCATTAGTAACCTCAAGAATGGATTACTGCAATGTGCTCTATGTGGGGCTGCCCTTAAGGTTGCTCTGGAAGCTAGTGCAGAATGCAGCTGCCTGGCTGTTGTCAGGAGCTGCCTCTTTTCAGCATATAATTCCTTTGCTGAGGGAATTGCACTGGCTGCCTATTGGGTACCAGGCCAGGCTTAAGGTTTTGGTACTAGTGTACAAAGCTCTAAACTAGGCTGACCATATGAAAAGGAGGACAGGGCTCATGTAACTTTAACAGTTGTAGAGAAAAGGGAATTTCAGCCAGTGCATTTGTATGCAATTAGTTCCTGATGAAATTCCCTCTTCATCACAACAGTTAAAGTTGCAGGGGCCCTGCCTTCTTTTGTATATGGTCACTCTAGTATAGTGCCTGCAACTTTAACTGTTGTGATGAAGAGGGAATTTCACCAAGAACTAATTGCACACAAATGACACTGGTTGAAATTCCCTTTTCTCTACAATTGTTAAAGATACTTGACACCTGTCCTCCTTTTCATATGGTCAGCCTATGTAAACAACTTGGGACTAGGATACCTGAGAGAGTGCCTTTTCCCTGACCAACCTGACCGCTCAGTGAGGTCACTGGGAGGCATACTCCTGGTGGTTCCACATGGACCTTTGGCCTGACTGGAGTCCACCAGAAGAAGAACCTTTAGTGTGGTGGCCCCATCTCTTTGGAACTCCCCGTTCCTGGAGGTCAGGCAGGCACCAGCATTAGGATGCTTCTGGCACTTCCTGAAAACTACTTTATTCCAGGAAGCCTTCCTCAACTGACAAGCCACTGTTTTTATTGATCCTTTGTTTTAAAATGAACAATTTTAATTTGCTGTTTTTGATCTTTCTTTTTACTGTTTTATTCCTTCATGCACTGCTCCAGGATATATTTTAGATATGGAGTGGTATATTAATATGATTAAGTCTTCCCCAAAAAGGGGCAACTACTGGGCATTTCTAAAACATGCTTAAAAGAAGCAGTAGCTGTATTACACCTCCCCAAAATTAGCCAGATTAGATAACACCTTATTAAAGAGACATTGCAGTGTCCAATAGACATGAAACAAACGTTTTTGCTGAGTAAGACACAACCTGAGATCCATAGGTTATGAACCTGAACCTGTCTGATTATTAACGTCTGCAGAAGACTTTGTTGCAGAGACCTGTTTGTTAAGTATATGTGAAACAGCTATTGCTCTCTATGGAATATTCTTCCATTCTTCCATTACAATTGGTCACATTCTCTTGGCTTTTTGAAAAGGTGTTAAGGCACATCTTCGCTATCTGGGATTTTGCTCAGTAGTTTTAATGTTGTCTTAATGTTTTAGCATAATTTTATTTTATATTTCTGTGGAAAATATAAAAATATTAGAAATAGTTTACTACTACTAATAATAATCGCTGATGTGTATCTGATTTTCAGCTAACAATGAACAAAATCTTCCAAATGTGATTGTTTTGCTGCTAGAGTATCAGTTTTCTGCCACTGATAAAAGTATAATGTTGATATATCCTGGAATTATTAATATTTATTAATTTATTTATTCAATTTATATCCCACCTTTCCACCAAGAAAATGGTGCTCAAGATGGCTAACAACATTTTTAAAATGTAGGTAAAAACAATAATTAGACAAATACATTAAAACACATAATAAATTACAGTTTCTACAATCAGCAGAAAAGTTTGAATTTATTTATTTATTTATTAAATAGAATAGGTTTATATATTCCTGACTATATTTTAAAATATCTCTAAGCTCCATGGTAGAGCACATGTTCTACATGCAAAGCATCACATGTTCAATCACTGGCATCTTCTGCCGCTCCCAGACTCTGGAATGGCCTGCCTGGAGAGATTCACTAACTTAACAGTCTTTCAGAATTTAAGAAAGCTATAAAAACTGATCTCTTCCGGCAGGCCTACCTAGTCAAATTTAAGAGTTTTATTGGTATTTTAACAATGTATTGGTTGTCATATATTTTTAACGTTTTATGTATTTTATATCACTTGTTTTTAATGTTGTTCCCCGCCTCAATCCAGAGGGAGAGGTGGGTAAGAAATAATTATTATTATTATTATTATTATTATTATTATTATTATTATTGTTATTATTTTCAGGTACGCCTGCCTGAAACCCTGGAGAGTCATTCAGTAGAAAATTCTGAGCTACATCATAACCCACGCTGTGGAATAAGCAGTGGGCTGTCATAGGAAGAGCCTATGGTAAGCCCAACCTATGATCTTGCTCACCGTGGGTTGTTCCTCCCTTCTTCTCCCTCAGTCCTCCAGTTGGCTCTGCCCAGCATCCAAGGGAACTTGGCAACAGAACCCATCTTGTCTGCCACCAAGTCCCCTGTCCCCACTCCAATCGTGACCCCAGTTGCAGTCAGAACCTGTTTTCTGCATTTTCTTTTCTTTATGCAAAACAGGGTTGAAATAATCCCTCCATAATTTTTCCAGCTCCGGGGAATGTGTGCAAAGGGAGCCCCTTTTTGAATTATGTTTTCATCCTGTTTTCTAAGTGTGCAACTCTGAGTGTCAAAAATATACTGGCTTGCCTTGACTAGAGCCTTATATGTTTGAGCTGTCAAACATACAAGGTAACAGGCATGACTAGACTGTATGTAGGCTGGTTTGACAGCCTTTGACATTTGAGAAGTGGGGAAACGGGGTGTAGATTACCCCAGTTGGCAAACTTATCCCCAGGGTTCAAAAAGTTGCCCTGAACCCTGGGGGTGCCCTGCTTCGAATATCCACTTCCCCGAGTTCCCTATATCTGTTTTTAGTTGATAAAGCTGCATGAGTTCTACAAAAGTACCCTGTTGCTTGTTTCAATCAGCCCTTAGCTAAACTGCAGCAACATAGATTTCTCGATGTTAAGCATCAACTACTCCAGGGCATGTTGATGACAAACAGACATAATATTCAGACTATTAGAGGCCAGATTCTCATGTTATAAATAACTGCCAATTTCCCATTGCAGCATAAGAGTTTGGCCTTATGTTTCTTATGTTTGTTTACTCAAATCAAAACAAAACGATTTGTTATTATTTGTTTGGTGTGAATAATTAGGGGAAAAAAAGGACAGAAGCAGGTTCTCAGAATGCTGAGATACTTTATTATTCACGCCCAACGTGTTTTGGCCTATGTTGTTTTTTTAAAGGCCTTCTTCAGGGGGCTGTACCATCAAGAATACATTACATGTTTATGGGGATAACACATAACATTAATATATCAGTTTAGGGGTTAGATTGGCATATTGCCTCAAGAGGCCTGTGCCCATATGTAAGTTTCTTTTAAAAAATGTAAATAATGCAATATGAAGGCTCTTGGGCCTGTCCACATTATACATTAAAATTTCTATAAATCATATAAAACATTTTAATGTAAAAACACTTTTATCAAAGGTTTAATGTATAGGTTCTTACTTGGTAAGAGATGTCTGCAGCAAACTCTTAGCAGGATGATAGTCTCCTCACTGGCGACTAAGGAAATGTAATCATTCTAGGGCCCTCTTTTTATTCTAATTCATCTTTTCCCATTGTTTCATCATTTTTTGTCATTTTTTTGTTTTTTGCCAGGTGTTTCCATGTGGAAATGATAAGTACAAGGTCTCAAAATACATCATTATTGCTATTCGTTATTCTTGTTATGTGGGAGTCGCTGCAGGTAATTACTGAGTCACAGAAGTGGCAAAAATTTGAGATCTTAGTTTAAGCCACTTGTTTAGAATTTTTAACTTTAGGATCCATTCTATTTCCTTTCTTAATAACCATTTGTTATCCTGTCTTTCCAATTTTTCAAGGGCCCAAAACTTTAAATCTGCAAAAAAGTGATTTTGTGCTGAAAAATGATCTACTAAGGAGCACCTGATCTGCTGTTCTTTAAGTTACTGAAGTGCTCCCTTATACGTTTTTTCAGAGGTCTAATTGTTTTGCCTAAATAGATCTTTGGGCATTTGCACTGGATGGCATAGATGACAAAAGTGCTGTTACAGGTAGTAAAATATTTGAGAAAATATCTTTCTTGATCAGATGGGTTTTTGAATTCTGTGACTTTGAGGGTGTATTTGCAGTAGCAGCATTGTTCACAGGGATGGTGTTCCTTAGGCATGCCAGTGTCTCCTTATGCTTCCTTGCAGATGATTTGTTATATGGTCATATGTTAGATTACAATTGATTCGTTCTGGGGCTGTTGTATTATTTTTTGAGAAAAGCTCTGAATGTGGTTTAGCCTCAGCCTTTTTCAGGCCATGTGAAATTACAACATCGGGATACCCTTTTTCTTTTAACTGCCTGGACAGTGTCAGTGATTCCTGTCTGAAATCTGGTGGTTTGGAACAGTTACGTTTGAGTCTTAGAAATTGTCCATATGGGAGATTATTTCTTAAAGTGTGGGAGTGGGAACTATCATATCTAAGATATCTAGAGACATCAGTGGGTTTTCTATAGATGGAGATGATAAGATGTTCTCCCTCCTTCACTTTTAGATCTAGGATATGAATTTCTCTAGTGTTAAACTGGATGTCAAATTTAATGTTATAATTCTTTTGGGTTTTGGTGTGAATAATTAATAGGGATGTGCACTGGATCGGACCCGTTCCACGATCCGAGTCCGGTCCAGTGGGAAATCGGATAAATTATCCGATTTCCGATCCCGCAGCTGGATCGGCCGATCCAATCCGAACCGGTCCGAAAAAGCTCCGAACCGGTTCGGCGGATCGGCGGGCGCCCACTGGCGCCCACCGCCGCTTCCATTGGCGGGCGCCAGCGGGCGCCCGCCGATGAAAGTGGACAGCGGGGGGGGGGGAGGAGGGGGGCGCTTACCTTCTCGGCCCGGTGGCTCCCGTCCGGCGCCGGTGCCTACTACTACTAGCAGGCTCCGCGGCCTGCTCTAGGGTGGCGCGCCGGGTGATGTCATCACCCGGCGCGCTACTCTAGAGCAGGCCGCGGAGCCTGCTGGTAGTAGTAGGCGCCGGCACCGGCCGGGAGCCGCCGGGCCGGGAAGGTAAGGAGGGGGTGCGTGGAGGGGAGGAGGGGGCGCGCGGAGGGGGGAGGGGGGCCCTTACCTTCCCAGCCCGGCGGCTCCCGTCCGGCGCCGGCGCCTACTACTCCCAGCAGGCTCCGCGGCCTGCTCTAGGGTGGCGCGCCGGGTGATGTCATCACCCGGCGCGCTACTCTAGAGCAGGCCGCGGAGCCTGCTGGAAGTAGTAGGCGCCGGCGCCGGCCGGGAGCCGCCGGGCCGGGAAGGTAAGGAGGGGATGCGTGGAGGGGAGGAGGGGGCGCGCGGAGGGGGGAGGGGGGCCCTTACCTTCCCAGCCCGGCGGCTCCCGTCCGGCGCCGGCGCCTACTACTCCCAGCAGGCTCCGCGGCCTGCTCTAGGGTGGCGCGCCGGGTGATGTCATCACCCGGCGCGCTACTCTAGAGCAGGCCGCGGAGCCTGCTGGAAGTAGTAGGCGCCGGCGCCGGCCGGGAGCCGCCGGGCCGGGAAGGTAAGGAGGGGGTGCGTGGAGGGGAGGAGGGGGCGCGCGGAGGGGGGAGGGGGGAGGGGGGCCCTTACCTGCCCGGCCCGGCGGCTCCCGTCCGGCGCCGGCGCCTACTACTCCCAGCAGGCTCCGCGGCCTGCTCTAGGGTGGCGCGCCGGGTGATGTCATCACCCGGCGCGCTACTCTAGAGCAGGCCGCGGAGCCTGCTGGAAGTAGTAGGCGCCGGCGCCGGCCAGGAGCCGCCGGGCAGGGAAGGTAAGGAGGGGGTGCGTGGAGGGGAGGAGGGGGCACGCGGAGGGGGGAGGGGGGAGGGGGGCCCTTACCTGCCCGGCCCGGCGGCTCCCGTCCGGCGCCGGCGCCTACTACTCCCAGCAGGCTCCGCGGCCTGCTCTAGGGTGGCGCGCCGGGTGATGTCATCACCCGGCGCGCTACTCTAGAGCAGGCCGCGGAGCCTGCTGGAAGTAGTAGGCGCCGGCGCCGGCCGGGAGCCGCCGGGCCGGGAAGGTAAGGAGGGAGTGCGTGGAGGGGAGGAGGGGGCGCGCGGAGGGGGGAGGGGGTCCCTTACCTGCCCGGCCCGGCGGCTCCCGTCCAGCGCCGGCGCCTACTACTACCAGCAGGCTCCGCGGCCTGCTCCAGGGTGGCGCGCCGGGTGATGTCATCACCCGGCGCGCTACTCTTGAGTAGGCCGCGGAGCCCGCTGGTAGTAGCCGCCGGCGCCGGACGGGAGCGGACGGGCCGAGAAGGTAAGCAGTGGCGGGGAAGGGGGCTTACCCCCCCCCGGAGCCGTCCGCTTCTATCCGCTGGCGTCCGCGGGCGCCAGCGGATGGAAGCGGGCGGCCCCAGGGGGGGTAGGGAGCGCGGGGGAGGGGGCTTAGCTGCCGGGGCCGTCCACAGCGGACGGCCCCGGGGGGGGAGGGAGTTAGGCCCCCCCTTACCCACCCGCCGCCATTTTTTCCTCATAGACTTGCATTGCAATGCAAGTCTATGGGGAAAAAAATGGCGTCCGATCCAAAAATGTACGATTTTTGGGTCGGGATCGGACTCGATCCGGTCCGGGGGGCCTCCGATTTTGTCCGAACCGGTCCGGGACAAAATTGGAGGTCCCGATCCGGGTCCCGATCCGATCCGGGGGGTCCGTGCACACCCCTAATAATTAACTGCAGGTTGTATGCATTAATTCAAAGATTTCATCTGCTCCTGAAATCCATGTAATCCTCACCCAAACACATTCAGTAAACATGACTTCCTTTCCCTCGCTCCCAACTTCCTACAGTTTCAATGATCTTAAGGGCTTTTCTTCACAATGTGTCCTTAACTGCAATATGTTTCCTCATAAAACCGGTTATAGGCTTTTATTTTATGTTGTTTCCCCCTCCCCTCCCCAGGCTGTGCACTAGGATGAGGAAATGGCAAAGCAACAGCAGTGCTGTGGAAGTTTGATTTGTCATATGCATTCACCTGAAACCTAATAAAATGCTATTTATTTGCAGAGCTCGGTGACCGATGCTCTTGTGTTTTTCAAAACAGTAATGAAGTTGCAAAGGTGCTACTTTTTATTGCTCTGCAAATGTTGTTCATTTTACTATTTGTATTAAATACTCCTTTACTGCTCCTGGTGGACTTGCACCTATAAAGCAGTGTGATGGCAGTGACGGAATACAGAGCCCTGTAAGCATACAAGCATGCTTGCTTACCGCCGAGCTTGTCTGTACATGGGTAAAAGCTAAGAAATGTTAAAAGAGGAGCTTCCATCAAAGAAATGAAATATATGAAGAGCTGTATGTAGCTCAGTGGAGGAGTACATATTTTGCATGCAAAAGGTCCCATGTTTCATCTCTGACCTCTCTAGGTAGGGCTCGAAAAGATCCTAGTTTGAAACCCTGGAGAGCTCCTGCCCGCCAGTGTAGACCAGCTGCCCACAACCTGGTACCTTCTGGGTGTATTCGGCTACAACATGGCAGAAAATTGGTGTAGACAGTACTGAGCCAGATGGACCAGTAGTCTTGACTAGATAGAAGGCAGCTTCTTATGTAAGGGGGCGTACACAACATTTAAAAGTAAACCAATATAAGAACCATACAATTACAAATTAAGAGATGAGCTCCCGCTGCACCACTTAATTTTTTAAAATGCTTTTTGATCAACAAAATGGGGCTGTGGAGTACTAAAAGGGTCAAATTTAGCTTGTTTATTCTGGTGTTGGAAATACTGAATAAGGATACAAGGCAAGATGAAAGAATTAGAGGGGTGAAGATAAAAAAAAAGAATCTTATACGTTGAGAGCATTTGCAGACAATTTGGTGTTTACTTCAGAAGAGCCTCTAAAAGGAATTGTAATTTTGATGAATAAACTGAAAGAATTTGGGGCAGTAGCAGGCTTTAGGGCTAATAAACAGAGGACTAAGACGTTAATAAAAAATATGAAATATCAAAAACAACTAAAGCTGATAGAAAAAAACAAGTTTTAAGATTGAAAAGAAGGTAAAGTATCTGGGTATCACCTTGACAGATAAGAACTGCATGCTGTTCCATAACAATTATGTTAAGGTATGGAGTGAAATTAAAAAAGTTTTTTTGGGGAGAATTGCTACAATTAAGATGAATGTGCTACCAAGAATGTTGTTTTTATATTGTGTTATCGGATTTACCATTCAAGTAGTGGCAGAGAGACATATCTAGATTTACATGGCAAGCAAGAGTTAAATATAAAATATTACAGGATGCAAAGGAAAGACAGGGTCTCGGACTTCCAAACTTGTAGTTATATTTTTCTGCCTGTTGTTTGATATGGATGAAGGAATGGATGTTGTTGAAAACAGAAGACTACTGGAATTAGAAGGTAATGAATTGAGATTTGGGTGGCATGGATACTTGTGGTGTGACAAAGTGAAGGTTAATGTAGAATTTAATAATCATTATGTGTGTCATGCTATTTTGAGAACATGGAATAAATATAAACCTAGGCTTTGTCAGAAAGCACCACTGTGGTTATCAGCACAGGAAGCTTATCATAGAAGAGAATTCACAAGTATGTATAATTGGTTGACTTACAGTGATATATTATAATTGTTACAAGGTGAATATAAATTAAAATCAAGAGGGGTTAATAAAAGGTCATACATGTCAATGGTTCTCTTACCTAAAAATTGCGGAAAGGTTTAAAATAGATAAAAAAGTGTGGGTTTGAGCAAACGAAGTCTGACTTTGAAAGGGCACTATGTACAAATGATGAACATGTTATTTCAAAAGTATTTAAATTACTGTTGAAGTTTGAGATGGAGGATGAGCAAGTGAAAGATTGTATGATAAAATGGGCACAAAACTTTGGATATAATATACAAATGGATCAATGGGAAAATATGTGGTCAAAAGGCTTAAAATTTACATTAAGTACGAGGCTTAAAGAGAACTTTTATAACATGATGTATAGATGGCATATGTCTCCTTTGAAATTAGCTCAAATGTATAAAGGCGCCTCGGGAACTTGTTGGAAACGTGGAGAACAAGAAGGAACATTTTATCATATATGGTGGACTTGCAAAAAAGCAAAATCCTTTTGGATATAAATGCATTCCTTAATCCAGGAAGTATTAAAGACCAATATGCAATTGAAACCGGAATACTTTCTTTGGGCTTAATGGATGATCAGATCAGTGAAAAGGAAATATGGAACCTTATTTTTATATATGATAATGGCAGCAAGTATTACATGCACAAAAATGGAAAAGCCCAACGCTATCTACAATGGACGAATGGATGTTGAAGATATTGGAGATGGCGGAGATGGCAAAACTTACATCAATAATTAGAGAAAAGTCAACGTCTAGGTTTATAAGTGAATGGAAACCCCTTATAGACTTGTGCAGGGGCAAGAAAAAAATCTGTCTGTGGATTCAATGAATAAGAAGAAATGGTTATGATAAAAGAAAGAGGGGAAATGTATTTTACTTATAAGCAAGAGAAAATATTGTTACATATTTTTGCTGTGGAGAAAATTGGAAGTCTATCTTAATTTTGTATACTTTTTCTTTTCTTTTTTCCCCTTGTTTTTTCTGCGGTCCTTGATGTTTTGTTGTTTTTACTCTTATTGTTTCTCTTTTTAGCCTTTGTAGTGTTTGTTTGTTTAGTCTGTTGGTGTTGTGAAAAAATAAAAAACTTGAATGCAAAAAAGCTAAATTTAACCCTTTTATCACTATTGAGTGCTACGGAGTGGTTTGCCACCATATAATGGCAGCAACCTGGTGATTTTCTTTTTAATCCTAATGTGGTCTGCAAGGGGGAATCTGAGGAAGGGCCCCAAAAATTGTCTCCAGACCTTCCAAAGTTGCCCACCCCTGCTCATATGATAGCTGTTCTGAGTGCTTGGACTCAGAAAATCTTGAGTTGCAGAAGCCTCATGTCTGTGTGCCAGTTGGTTTGGGCATCATGCTACTCTAAACCATTGGGAGATACTGGCATTTGAGGAGGATTTTGAAAGGAATAGGTGGTTGTTGGGTTTTCCCACTGTTACTTTACAAGGATGGAAAATCCAGGTGTACTCATTTTTTGATCAGCTAGCCTCCCTTGTGGACTGTGGGAATGCTGTGGATATAGTATATCTTGACTTCAGCAAAGCTTTTGACAAAGTACCCCATGATATTCTGATTAACAAACTAGTGAAACGTGGGCTAGATGGAACAACTATTAGGTGGATCCACAGTTGGCTACAGAATCGGACTCAAAGAGTGCTTAGCAATGGTACCTTTTCACACTGAGGGGATGTAACGAGCGGGGTACTGCAGGGCTCCGTCCTGGGTCCAGTGCTCTTCAACATTTTTATTAATGATTTGGATGAGGAGGTGCGGGGAATGCTTATCAAATTTGCAAATGGCACAAAATTAGGTGGGATAGATAATACCCTGGAAGTCAGAAACAAACTCCAAAGTGATCTTGATAGCCTGGAGCACTGGGCTGAAAACAACAGAATGTAATTTAATAGAGATAAATGCCAAGTTCTACACCTAGGAAAAAGAAACCAAATGCACAGTTACAAGATGGGGGATACTTGGCTAATCAATACGACAAGCGAGAAGGATCTTGGAATTGTATATCACAAGCTGAATATGAGCCAACGGTGTGATGTGGCTGCAAAAAAAGAAAATGCTATTTTGGGCTGCATTAATAGAAGTATAGCTTCCAAATCGCGCAAGGTACTGGCTCCCCTCTATTCGGCACACCTCATCTTGAGTACTGCATCCAGTGCTGGGCACCACACTTCAAGAAGGATGCAGCCAATCTGGAGGGGGCAACGAGGATGATTAGGGGTCTGGAAACAAAGCCCTATGACGAGAGATTGAAGGAACTGGGCATGTTTAGCCTGGAGGAGAGAAGACTGAGGGGAGACATGATAGCACTCTTCCAGATGAATTTTAAGATGTTTTAATGATGCATTTTCTCTTTTTAATTTTTTTTAACTGTATGTGATTTTTGTATTTTACATTGTGTTCCCCGCATCGATCCAAAGGGAGATTATTATTATTATTAAATACTTGAAAGGCTGTCACACAGAGGAGGGCCAGGATCTCTTCTCGATCAACCTAGAATGCAGGACACGGAATAATGGGCTCAAGTTACACAAAACAGATTCCGGCTGGACATCAGGAAAAACTTCCTGACTGTTAGAGCAATATGACAATGGAACCAATTACCTAGGGAGGTGGTGGGCTCTCCCACATTAGAGGCATTCAAGAGGCAGCTGGACAACCATCTGTCAGGGATTCTTTAAGGTAGATTCCTGCATTGAGCAGGGGGTTGGACTCGATGGCCTTATAGTCCCCTTCCAACTCTACTATTCTATGATTCTATGATTACCTTACTCTTGTAAGTACAGATCTCTGCATGTTGGGATGTGTGTGCATCAGAAATAACATATAGCTATTTGAAGGATACGTATCGCCTTGCAGAGATGTCACTGTTGTCGTATACCTGAAAGCTTATTTTGTGATAGCAAAGACATAATCAGAAAGAAAGCACACTTACCATACAATGGGATAACTTTGACTGAATATTACAAAGTACTCTGTATGTGGCTGGCCTTGAAGACCCTTTGGAGGCTGCACCTTAATGCACATTCCTTGATGGTCTGGGTCTGGTGACAGCACAATACACCAATATTCTAGGTGTCAATCTTTAATGCTCGGAGAGTAAAGATGAGTGCTTCCAGACAAGACTTTGATTGTGCCATTGTATAGCTCCATTTGTAGAAGTTTATAGTGGGGGCAGGTGGACAACATCTTTTACTTGTAAGCCTATCATGTTTTCCCACTATGTCGTCTTTCTTTTTTGTTTCCACGATGCCTTTTGATTAGTAGTGCTAGGAGCCCTCTGTCTGGAAGAACCCCAGGAGTTCCAGCTTGCAAAATTAAAACCTAAACCTGTGAGCCTACACCAAGATACACATATCTAAAACACACAGAAATCAATGAGATCTAGCATGCACACCAGTGTGCAAGACCACAGCCAATATTAAATGGTGTAAAGGAGTGATATATTGAGAGAATAAGAAGTTAACTGGGTTCCTCTGAAAGGAATGTATATGGCCACAAATCAGTTCTTTAATTGCCATCAGCTGCATAAATTGTAGGACAGACAGATTAAAAGATAAGTATCAATTTAGAGAATAAGTCATCAGAAATATGCAAATCCTGCAAAACACATGCACTCATACACGCTTGGTTTTTCACATTTTATTTGATAAAGCATAGCAGATGGCTCACATTTAAGGTTTGTTGTTTTTTTACGTGGGGCAACTAGAGTTGAAAAAAATAATGTGCTTTGTGGCATGCATTTTAAGGAATTATTATAGCAAATCAAACTGACTGTGAGGTTGATTACAGTAGTAAAAATCAGGCATATAACAGAAGAATGTAAAAGCTGGAGACCATTCTCCTACACTTCATTCTGCTCAACATTTTCTATAAGCTAGCTATACTGCCCTCCAACATAACCATGATCATTCAAGTATAAGAGTCTAGAAAGCTCTAGAGATTTTTCTGAGCCATGTATCACCTCTTTCAACCCTATGTAATGACAATATATCAGAAGACAAACTCGGGGCAAATTTGTTGGCATTACTTGCTAAGAATCAAACATCACCAAAGTATTTTGTAATGTATAAAGGGATTTGGAGGAGCCCACTATTTGTATTTCTGCATGTCACTGTCCTAGCTAAATCTTTCCAGGGGGCAGTAGGTCTCAGCACTGGGTGTGGCTGAATGATGCAATCACACTCAGAACTATCCAAATAGTTCTCTTGGGAGGAGGCCTGTGTGACAAACACATTGGCCTCTCTGGGACAAAGGATCAAGGCCCACTGGTGTGTGTGTGTGTGTATGTGTGTGGTGTAAACCTCATCTGGGGGGGTCAGAAGGAACCTTGTTGAGGGACTGTAACTCTGCAAAAGGTTCCATGTTCAATCCCTGGCATCTTTTGTTTTAAAAAATCAGGTGACAGATGATAGGAAAGACTTTTGCCCAACACACTAGAGCAACCTTCCCCAACCCATCACTCTCCTGATGTGTTGGACTACAGTAACCCCAGCTAGGTGGCCCATGCTGCTGAGGATAATGTGAGTTGTAGTCCAGGGTTGGGAAAGGCTGGTTTAGAGAACCACTATCAGTCAGGATAGCAGGAGTGGGCTAGATATGCAAAATGTCTGACCTGGTATAAGGCCCTTTATCAGAGCCTGATGGAAAGAGAGAATGCCAGAGAGGTAACCATGTGGAGACACTGTAGGGAGTGTCCCCTATACATGGATTCTTTGAACTACTCTAATTTTTCACTTTCTCCCCACCCCTCTTCTTTCAGCATATTAAAATTCCCTGGCACAGAGTTTGGGAGACTGTACTGATGACCATAAACAGCCCGCTCCAAAACTGTCAGGCATATGTGTGAGGTTACCTCCCTCTTTCACTTGGTGTCTGAGATAGTGGAGCACCCATTCAAAAGGGAGCTCACATGCAATCCAGAGTTACTGGGCCAGACAAAAGGGAGCTTGGCGCACTTTAATAAACAGTCCTGGCCTCATGCAGACTGGCGAAGAGACTGCAGAGGTAGCCTTGAACACGCACACAAAAAAGGGTCCTGCTATATTTCTCAAAGGTTCTCCTGTGCTAACAGCAATTAGAAAGTTCAGCTGTAATTTCACCCCTTGTTCAGGCAGGACCTTGTCTCACCTTAAACAGGAAATAAGGGTTGAATTAGCAGAGCCTGAATATAATGGAAGTCTGTGACTGCAGTGTAGGTAGCACAGCCATCAATATAAATCTGTCATAGACATATTCTTGGAGGAAGAGGGACTTCCATATGCGACAGACCCTACCATTTGTAATGCTGCTATAGATTTATGGCACTTGAGAAGCAATAAGCCTTTGAACCAATGGTGCCCCTGAAAATGTTCAAGACTAGGAAGGCTGGCATTATTAGAGAACGTGACACTTTTTATAATAGTGTACTGGACCAATACGCCACCTTAAAGGAAGTGAAAGAGGAAAATAGCTTCATGCTATTGCTACAAAAGAAAAATGGCTGTGCTGTTCAGGAAAAGGGATACAGACTGAAATATATTCAGGTCATTAAGCTAGTAAGCACCATGCCAGAAGAACCTCTCTGCTTTTGAAACTCCCTTCCCGGACTCCCCTGGCATCATACTGATTAGCTTAATGCCATACTTGGGACAGGGGAATGGAAAGAAGATATGCAGAATATATTTTGATAGTTTCTCTTTTTCAGGAACAGTGCAGTGTCTTTGTTTTGTTTTTCTGTTATAGCACCCTATACCTTTGGAACTCCCTTCCCAGAGTGGTTCACCTGGTGCTGTCCTTACATTCTTTTCTGAACCAGGTGAAAATACTATTTGTCCAGGCATTACATTTTATTTTTGCTCTTAGGCAAGATCTTTGAACTGCTTGCTGCAACATGTTTGTGAGCTGAATATAGTAATTTTATGCTTATAAAATTACACTCTGACAGCCATCTGGAAGAGCAGCTAATAAATGATTTAGATCAGGGATTGGGATTTAGACAAGGTGGCTATGGGGCAGCTGTGGAACATGTGATGACCCCTCCAGGGATTGGATTATCCTGGATCATGTCAGGGATTGGCCGATTGTGCCAGCGGGGAGCTGATCATGGCAATGGGTGTGCGATGTGCTTGTGAGTAGGTGATTGCAGCAGTAGCGGAGAGAACACGAGTGCCTATTGTTTCTGGGCTCTAGTAGGTTCAGCCCTCCCAGGTAGTACTTGCTGGGAGATGTAGGCTGTTTCTTCTTTATGGAGGCCTAGGGCTGTGCATTAAAATGGTGTTTCTGTCATAAAATAGCGGTTCTGTCATAAAATGGCCATCATGATTTGGATTTCAGAATCTAAGGCCCAAGTCTTACCCAGCCCTAGTTGAAAGTACTTAAGAATGTAAGAGGAGCCATGCTGGATCAGACCAAGGGTCCATCTAGCCCAGCATTCTGTTCTAGCATTAGAGCTTGACATAACTTTTCTGCCTTATCACAGAAATTAGCCTCAAAATTTGGTCAGCATGTATTGATTTGGGCTTGTTCACTACCAGCAAAGGAAACCATATCCACATAATGTAAAATATGCACAGCCATTCTGCACTATTAAAGTATATTTGAACATCGCGGGATCTGCTTCCGAGTCAGCGTGCGAAGGATTGGGCTGCATTAAGAGAGATTTATAAAGTTTTATCCAGAGGCCTGAATCCAACCGTACGTGATTGGACTTCCACGCACGCAATGAGTTTAACTTCCCCTCCTCCCTGCAGCCCTCCCTGAAGAACTGACGGCGTGAGTGGGGGAGAAACAAAGTGCAGCAGTCACCATTGCACTTCCCCCACCCCCTCTCTTTCTATCTCTCGCGCGCGTGCGAGAGACGATGGGACGGGACAACTGGAGTCAGGGCAGCCATAGCTGGTAGCTGAAGAACTGACGGTGTGAGTGGGGGAGAAACAAAGTGCAACAGTCACCATCGCACTTCCCCCACCCCCTCTCTTTCTCTCCCTCTCTCTCGCGCGCGAGAGACGACGGGACGGGACAACCGGAGGCAGCGTAGCTGGTAGCTGAAGAACTGACGGCATGAGTGGGGGAGAAACAAAGTGCAGCAGTCACCATCGCACTTCCCCCACCCCCTCTCTTTCTCTCTTGCGCGCGCGGGGGAGAGGTGACAGGACAACTTAAGGCGACTGAAATGTGTCTGGGAGCACCAATATCTGTTGTGTGGGGCAGAGGGAGATATGGCGATAGCAGGGCGAAATGCTGTTACAGGGGAAGGAGAGATGGTTATTTAACACCCATCTTACCTTCCGGTCGCCCTGCTACCCACAGAACCTTTCCTTGTTCCTATGCAATGCCAGGTCGGTTAAAAACAAAACAAACATAATCTATGACCTCCTCAAAGAAGAGGAGGCCGACCTGGCTTGCTTCACAGAAACCTGGCTGGGAGATGACAGTGGCCCGACATGGGCTCAAGCTCTCCCAGCTGGGTACTGTGTTAGTGAGCAGGTGAGGGAAAGTGGGCAGGGGGGGGGGGGCAGAGTAGCTGTGGTCTACAAAAACAATCTTAACCTGACCAGACATCCTGTCCGGGAATTGAATCACATCGAGTGTGTGTACCTGAGTCTGAAGGCCATGGATAGACTAGGGATTCTGTTAGTGTACCGGCCCCCCCGTTGCCTATCAGACTCTCTGGCCGAGCTCACGGAACTGGTCTCGGAGCTGGTGTTGGATTCGCCCAGGCTTTTGGTCCTGGGCGATTTCAACATCCCATTCGAGGCCGGATTGTCAGGTGGAGCTCGGGAGTTCATGGCATCCATGACAAACATGGGCCTATCCCAATTGGTCTCTGGACCCACACATTCAGCAGGTCACACTCTCAATGTTGTTTTCAGTTCCGAACAGACGGATCTGTGAGCGGAGGTATTGAATACCTCCGAATTGTCATGGACAGATCATTTTCTGGTCAGGGTTAGTAGGGGTGGCGGACCTATTAAGATGGTCCGCCCTCAAAGGCTGATGGATCCTTCTGGATTCCAGAAAGCCTTGGAGGGTTCTATGGCTGGTATCGTCGACGATCCTGTAGAAGCCCTGGTCAATAGATGGAATCAAGACCTAACTAGGGCTATCAACACGATCGCCCCCAAACGTCCTCTCTGGCCCACTTCTAATAGGGCGCCCTGCTATACAGAAGACCTCAGGGAGTTGAAGCGGAAAGGGCGACGACTGGAGCGCTGATGGCGGAAAACTCAACTTATATTCGACAAGACACGACGTAGAGAACATCTTCGTTTCTATGGGGTGGCAATACGTGCAGCGAAGAAAGCTTTCTTCTCTGCACGCATTGCGTCTGCGAATTCATGTCCAGCAGAACTGTTCAGGGTGGTGAGGGGTCTAACCCAGGCACCTTCTCCCCTGAATCCGATTTTAGAGCCTTCGGTAGTTCGCTGTAACGATCATTTCACAGATAAAATCTCTCGGATAAGAGCCGACTTAAATGCCGTCGTTATAGCAGAGGCTGACGATGGAGTGTCCAGCGACTCCGCGAGTAGGATTACACTTGATCAGTTTCAGTTGGTGAGTACGGAGGATGTGGACTACTTGCCCTCTCGATCCCTGTCCTTCTTGGCTGGTTGTCCAGGGAGGAGATGCAGTTAGATCACATCTACAACATATCATTAATGCATCTCTCAGGGAGGGGAGCTTTCCATCATGTTTAAAAGAGGTGGTGGTAAGGCCGCTTCTAAACAAGCCCTCCCTGGATCCCCTGGACCTTAATAACTACAGGCCAGTATCAAATCTTCAATTTTTGGGCAAGGTGATTGAGAGAGCGGTTGCATTTCAACTCCAGGCAGTCTTGGATGACACTGATTTTCTAGATCCATTTCAAACCGGCTTCAGGGAAGGATACAGAGTTGAGACCGCTTTGGTCGCCTTAGTGGATGATCTACGCCTTAGTATTGACAGGGGGAGTGTGTCCCTGCTGGTACTCCTGGACCTCTCAGCGGCTTTCGATACCATCGACCATGGTATCCTTCTGGAGCGCCTGGGGGAATTGGGAATCGGGGGCACTGTGCTTCAGTGGTTCCGATCCTATCTCTTGGGCAGGTTCCAAATGGTGATGCTTGGGGATAGCTGCTCTTCAAAAAAGGAGTTGCTATGTGGTGTACCACAAGGTGCCATCCTTTCCCCAATGCTGTTTAACATTTACATGAAACCGCTGGAAGAGATCATCCGGAGGCATGGGGCAGGGTGCTATCAATACACTGATGACACCCAAATATATTTCTCTATGCCTTCGACAACATTGTCAGTGAAGGATAGTGTGTCTCCTCTGAATGAATGCTTGGAGGCGGTAATGGGCTGGATGAGGAAAAACAAACTGAAGCTGAATCCAGACAAGACGGAGGTGCTCGCTGTCAAAGGCCCCAACCTGGGTCTGGAGGTGTGTCAACCAGTTCTGGATGGGGTTACACCCCCCCTGAAAGACTGTGTTCGCAGCTTGGGGGTACTCCTGGATCCGTCGCTCCAGATGACAGCTCAGATTGATGCGACGGCCAGGAGTGCCTACTATCAGCTTCGGCTGATACGCCAGCTGTGCCCCTTCCTAGAGTTGGAAGACCTAAAGACAGTAGCGCACGCACTGGTAACTTCGAGGTTCGACTTCTGCAATGCGCTGTACATAGGGCTACCTTTGTGTCTAGTCCGGAAACTTCAACTTGTTCAAAATATGGCAGCCAGGTTGGTCACCGGTACACCTAGGGGTGACCACATTACACCAGTTTTAAAATCACTTAATTGGCTGCCAGTCAGTTTCCGGGCGAAGTATAAAGTGTTGGTTATTACCTTTAAAGCCCTACATGGTTTGGGCCCAGGCTATCTGTGGGATCGCCTTCTCCCGTACAATCCGCCCCGCACACTTAGCTCCTCTGGGAAGAACTTACTCAAGCCAACCAGAACTAGGCTGGCGAGTGTTACCCAGAGGACCTTCTCTTCCATCGCTCCCAGACTATGGAATGGTCTGCCAGAGGAGATTAGACAAATTAGCAGTCTTCATGAATTTAAGAGAGTCATGAAGACTGCTCTCTTCCGGCAGGCCTATCCGGATGAATTTTAAGATGTTTTAATGATGTATTTTCTCTTGTTTTTTAAATTTTTAACTGTTTGTGATTCTTGTACTTTACATTGTGTTCCCCGCCTCGATCCGAAGGGAGAGGCGGGTTATAAATAACAATAATAATAATAATAATAATAATTATTATTATTATTATTATTATTATTGGTAAACTGAAGAATATCTCATTATACCAAAGGAGTGAGCAAGCAGCAGGTGAAATACACTCCCCTGAAGACTACCGTAACTGTGGACCAACCATATTGTCATCACCATACCATGAAAACAGCATGAAAATGCCTTATACTGAATCAGGCCATTAGTCCAAATAGCTCAGCACTGTTCACTCTGACTGGCAGCAGCTCTCTAGAAGAGGAGATGGCACAAGTTAAACCTCCTGCAAGCAAAGCAGGTAGTCAACTGTGAGCTATTGTCAGCATATGCTTTTTGCACTTAAGTGTTATGAATTAATATTTACTTTTCCGTACCTATTTTTCAATTAGTCATAAATATCTAGCTACAAAGTATTATACATTTTTAAAATTTAGTAAATACTATCAAAGTTATTGCATTTGATAGCTGTTCAAGGAAGTTGATATTCTCTGAGCTAAATACATATATTTGGGGGTTCATAATCCAAAATTGAGTACAAATTTGGTACAACCCAGCAACATAATGACCCTGTTCAGATGACACGCTAAGCCACGGCAGTTAAGAACTTTGAGCTAAACATTATGGCTTAACATTATTCAGGCTAGATCTTTCTCTAACATCTAGGCCAATTATGAATCACTAGAAAGGATGTCAGTCAAAGCTT
Organism: Anniella stebbinsi; assembly: GCA_029215795.1. Taxonomy (NCBI): domain Eukaryota; kingdom Metazoa; phylum Chordata; class Lepidosauria; order Squamata; family Anniellidae; genus Anniella; species Anniella stebbinsi. The sequence goes on from JARDYH010000003.1 coordinate 59,086,696, forward strand.
GTTGTTTGTTTCCCAAAGAAAAAAATATTTAAATGGGGTATTTAATAAGCATTCTTTCCCTTTTTGCTTCTTGCTGTTTAGAGGACAGTATGTTACATGTTGAGTAAAGTCATGCCTCTTCATGTTCAGTCACATGCTGTGATGTAACAACTCACGTTATTCTTGATCAGGGTGTCAATAGAATTAGGCATCAGATTGAATTGGTAAAGCAAATATAGACCGCCACAGGTCTTGGTTATGACTTGTAACTCAATTTATGGGTTTTGAAGGGCACATAAATCCTAGGATCTGGAGAATGATTCATGGAGTGGTGGTATCAATGTAGAAGATTGAGATTGGCTTCAGACATTACAGAAATGCTGCTAGCCTAATGCTTGTACACTTGTACACTTGCACATGGAACCAATGGTACTTTTATAACATTCAAAGTGATATGGTTTTTTCCCCCAGTAATGCTTTATGATTCTTTGACTACTTAAGCTTTTCTGAGAGAACTCCATCTCTATCTTTTCACCTGCTATTATAAGCTAGTTCAGCCTGAAGTTGGATACTAAATAAGAGGTGGCAGAATTTTCCCTTTAGGCACCAACATTGCTATCTTTTCAGTGACAGGTTAAAACTTTTCTCTTTTCTCAGGCATTTAGCAATATGTGATGAACTTCATTGATCCTGGATCTGTTTTTATAGTTGGCTATAAAGTTGTTTATTGTTTTTAGATATATGTTGCATAATTTTGTGGTTTTAAATTTTGTATATTGTTTTTAATTGTTTTAATCTTATGTGCCTATGAGGTGGTGCCTATGAGGTGGTATAGAAATAATAATAATAATAATAATAATAATAATAACAACAACAATAATAATAATAATATCATGTGAACCATGATTTAGCGTGTTGTATAAACCATTCCTAACCATGGTGGCTACATAACCACAGTTTAAACACGCTTATTAACCATTTGCTACAAAAGAGTTAGCATTCTAACCATGGCTTAGTGTGTTGTCTGAACAGGTCCAATGAGAAAACAACGGAACGTATTGATACAAAATACATGTGTAGTAAAAATGGTAAAGGAAACAACGGTAGTCTCAAATTGAAAGATATGAGGCCATTTCCATAATCAAAACACATTGCCAATTCCTGCTCTTTTAACTTACAGTGCATTAAAGGTCTTGAAACTATGAGCAAAAGCGGTTCAGAACAAATTAATAAACTGCTCAGTGTCACTATTAATTAATTTAAAACATTTTTTCCAAATAGGCCTAATAGAAGGCTTCCTACGTTCTACCACTAACTGATTAACTGAGTGACTCAAGCCATAAAATCGCAATTGGGCCTGCTCTCTTTCTGCTGGTAGGCCAAGTTCAATATTTTTCCTGTGAGGCATGCCTGTACTATAAAAAGAATGTGATATTTGAGTGTGTCCCTGCTCTCACAGTGTTGGCACTAAATTCTTTCCTAGGCCTTTTGCCATGTTTCAAGAGTACAGTATGAATCACAGTCATGTGGCTCACCTCACTGCCAAATATTCTTTTCGGCTGCTACCAGTGTAAGTTCCTCTCAGGTCTCTGCCAACCGTAATGTCCTCCAGCCAAGACCATCAAGTGTATGTGTCAGTAGGAGGGAAAAGGGTTCCCTCCTGACTGCCCTTAATCCTCAACTAGGAAATAAGCAAGCAGTTTGTTATAAACAGTAATCAAAGAGCTAACTAAATAGGCAGTGTATGCAATGTCCCAGTTAAATCACCTTTCTTTTATCCACAGAGAAGGCAGATGGAAAGCAGAGACTTACAGAAACATAAATGGCGAGATCCCTGTACTGAAGGCTGGAAGAGATACTGAGTTTGGGAGGCAACAAAGAAGAAGGGAAACACTGAGGTGTGAAAAAGGTGTGTTTGTGCAAAACAAAGTGTAATGGTTGTAGGGAAGCACTTGCAAGCCAGGATGGAATGAAACAGGACGAAAGAGGGACTTGGGTCCCCTCTACAAGATTTCGCTTTGATGCCCAGTTGCCCGATTATGTGCATATACGGATAAGTGCATTTACTCCTAATACCTATTCACAAGAGGCGGTGAAGTGCATTATGGGCTGTATGAAACACGCTTTAAAGTTGTTTACATGCGGAGAATCGCATGATTACATGGCCATAAGGCGCTTTAACACCCACGGTAAATTAAAAGTCGCTATTTAACGCGCATTCGAAAATGCGAGTGATCGGAGATAAAACGCGCCTGGACCCCTGATTTGCGTTCCGCTCTTGTAGAGATAAATTTGGTAATGCACCTTGAAAGAGCTTTAAATCGCTCTTGTAGAGGCACCCTAAATAGCTTTGGCCCTACAAAGTGTCCTTTGTGCATAGAGCTCTCATTTCTCAGTGTTGCTTTTTGGATTACCATAGCACAATCAAACTTCCCCAGCAGTAACAAAGAGAATTCAATCTACAGCAAAAGAAAGATGAGAAGATGGTGTTAGTTATGGCAGTTTAATAAGCATGTGCAAATGTAGTCAGTTTGGAAATCACGCTGCTGCTAACACAACAGGAAGAGAGATGGAGACAACTGCAAAACTATTTTTAATTCACCATATCCACACTTGGTGAACAATAAATCAGCCCTAGAAGGAATGTTAAGATCAATGCAGAATTCATTCAAAGTTAAGGAAGTGGAGAAGTTGCTGTGAATGATTATCCAGCTCACTTTGCAGGCTGACAAAAAGATTTGGCTACTTCCTGCAAATTACCTTCCGCAGTCCTTTTGAAAAGCTAGGAATATGGAAATTTAATACCCTTACTAACCCCTTCCGGTCATGGTTGCATTCCAGGAAGAATGAAAGGGAATGCCTATGTTTTCTCTCAGCATAACCTACTAATGTGGTCTCAAATGCCAAGGAGAAGAGTGTGGCTTAAATACGTAGACAGATCTGATGAAATCAGAAATTGGGCAACCTATTTTGTATCTATTCATAAAAATATTTATGGGCTCTCTCTTTTTTTTAAAAAAAACAAAACCCTCTCTTCAGAACCATCTGTCCATTTGCAAGGAAACTGGCCGTTCTAAAGAGGACTGCTGGATTAAGAAAGGGGAAAGATTTGTATTTAAAGTCCCAGATGTATATCGAGACAAGCCATAGCATCAGTTCTAAACATGCTCATTTATGGCTTTTTCCAGTCTGAGTTGCAAAAATCCAGTCTAGGGTGCACAATTTACACAGTAGTAGACCTACAATGTAGTCTTTTTAGGCCATAGCTAGCTCTACAGTAGTAAACTACGGCCTCAGATTCCATTCACCAACCATTCAGAATTTTCTTTCTGTAAATAAAAAAACTGTTTGGGATGTAAAAACAACTCAAGAAATTTCAATATTTGCTCCTATTGTGCTTTTATGGTCTCAGCCAAGGTAAGGACTTAGTATTGATCACTAACTTCTTACCTTTGCTAAGACATTAAAAGCAGTTCTGATTATATCTAAGGTGATAAAACCGCTTAGTGAACTTTCTGTTGTATTCATGGTTCTTTGGATCAGAATCACTGTAGATACAATGAGGAGTTCACACAGTCAATTATGTCTCCTTATAACTCTCATCACACGTGTTTATGTGGAGAATGTTTCTATGAACTTTGGGCTCAAATATTATTACCTTAAATCTGAATCTAGGAACTATGTCTTTTTGTCCCCGTTTTTACTTTAGAGTAGATGCAGGGGCCCTGATCTGGATTGGGATACGCATGGCAAATAGGGGGGCTTTTAGGATCTGGAATGGGCCCCCTCCTCCTATTCTAGAATAAAGCAATTTTTAAGAAGACATAGCTACTAGATACGGATTTCAAATAATGTCTGTTTTGGAACAGTGTTCTCCAAGAATGCAGCTGCTGATTCTTGGGGGTGATTTCTGTGATTGTGACAGATGAAAAATGTGCCACTGTGATTGTGAAAATCACTGCTGAGAATCATCAGCTACATCCATGAAGTTACTGATTCATGCAATATATTGTCTGTGAAAATCTCTGGGGCACTGGCTGACAAAATTAACTATATTGAACCATCCCTAACTGCCACTGAACTTCAAACATGGCAAATATCACATCATTAACTTGGGAAAATGAAATTCGGAGAGAAACCCAGAGCAAGCTATCACTGTAATAGTTTGGGGTTATTTCAAGGCAAGATTGGTCCTTAATCGTTTCAAATTGATTAGGAGAAGAAAGAACAATCAAGTAAAATGTCAGAGATACTTCAATATATAGTTGTCTTGTCTTAGAAAGTGTCAGAATAGTTAATCTTATGGTCCCCTTCAGGTCCTATGATCTGATTTTTCATTTTTATATTCAATTACAAAGATTTTTGATGTACGGACAGTGACATTCTTTAGAACATGCTCCTGGTCAAATTTAGTTGCAAGAACACATGCTCATCTCAAAGAAGCATGTCAAGGGATGGCATCACTGGTGATAGCGCTCAATCATAGGACAGTGCAAGTGTTTCCAGATCAAGGGGCCTCTAGCTCTACAGCTCAGAAGGCATTATCTAGCTATTCAGCCTTTTTTTCTTAATAGAAGGAAAAAAAGACAGAGGAAACAGTGGAGAAACACATCTAGACCCTCTGAAGGGTGATTTTAAGGAACAGCTACACATTTGTTTCACAGAAAGCATTCGTGAAGAAAATCGATAAGTATTAAACTTGTAATCTGTTCCAGTTGGTGGCCATCCATTAACTGTTTATATCAACTGGATCTCTTATAGAATAACCATCTTAGGTTTGTTATAGTAGGCAGTCAAATCTAAATTCTTTAATTCTTAAGTTTTTTAAACTCGCAACTTAACCTTGCCTGAGGAACCAACAAAGGCCCATATAATCTATATAGATCAGGATTTTTTCATGGGAAATAAATGGTAAGAATAATTTAGGATACCTCTTTGTGTTGCACTTGTATTAACTTGAAAGTTGAACAAGAAAAGACGAATAAGCACACCTCTGTAAATTACTACGAGAGCTGGGATTTTAGCAGACAGTTGTCCACCAGTTCCAACCTGAACACACAGATGAGTATATGTACAGACTTTTGAGATTAGTATACTATAGTTTTCCCCACAGATGCTGCCTATCAACTATATGAAAAACTTTAAATTGACAGTAGCTTACAGAGCCATAATTTGGAACTGGCATTTTGCATATTCAACCCTGAATCATGTTCCATCCCTGGCAGGAAATTGTTGTGTTGTCCAAACATATGTTCAAATTTGAGATCCCTCCAACCCTCAATTTTATATGAATTTATTAAAGATCGTTTCAGTTCTGACAGATCAGAATGACAGCTCGCCACGTGCATTCATTCAGAGCTGTCAGAACAGAAACGATCTTTTAAAAATTCATATAAAATAGAGGGTTGGAGGGATCGATCACAAATTTCATACACATACTTAGGCATACCCAATAAGCACTGTAACCAAGTTTCAAGCCTCTAACTTTTAAAATACAGAAGTTATAGGTATATTTATATGGCAGTCTGATAAAATGATAAAATCGCCCAAAAATTATCATCTCCGATGATTATTGTAGTTTTTTGTATCATATTGTTATTGTTAAATACATGCACGATAATGACCTTATCGTATTGTTATTGTACATTTTAACGATACGATACACATCCCTACTTGGGACTATTGTAAATGAGCAAGCCTCTCCTGAAAAAATGGCATTAAAGCTAACATAACAGTTTGGCAGCTCTGAAAGAAATTGGCAACTGCTGTATGCGATGTATTTTAAAGAGCAGTTGTCTCTCGTGGTATCTTCCTACCCAATTGTCCAAATCCTCCAAAAGGTATTTCATTTGTGGCCCAGGACAAGAGCAGCTTGTACATGAAAGGTGACTCGTTCTATTATAACATACTGTTTATATAAACAGAATCCAGCAATTTCCCATTGTAAAAGAGAAACAGCAAGAAGCATGTCCTTTTCACCTGTGTAATAAATGACTGAACCAGTCGGACCTCATGGTCTTTACCTAAACTTGACAAAAAGATGCTATTTAACGTTGTGATCAGCCCCCACCCTTATCCCCAGCTCTTTGGGTTTAACAAAGTAACTATTCATGTCTACAGAAATGTATGCATGCTTTTCCTTTTTAAAATATTTAATTAATTCAAGATCATTTTCTGGCTGGTATATAACTGCTCCACAGAGGAGACAAGAGAGCTAAAGTGCTGCTGTGCTAGGGTGAGTGTTTGCAGAGTTTAAAAATATAAAGGTCATGAAGCAGCCAAACGTTACGCATATTTAAATCCCACTGATTTCACTGGGAGAGTTGATAATGGGATAAACCAGAGTGAATAAAAATCCAGTGTTGTTTTGTATGTTTTAAAATGTTTTAAAATGAATTGCATTAATTTAAATTGGAATTCTGAAGAATAATGCTGATTTGTTTAAAAATTGTTTTTAAAATTAGCTGGTTTGAAATGAAACTGGGATTTAATACAAAGACTAAACTTGTTAGACTGGGTACCATGAACAGTCACAGCTTCAACATGGATGACGGAATCCCTGCCTTAAGGTGGCCATCAGGGAAGAGGCCTTTTCAGTTGTGTTCCCTAGATTTGGGATGGGAATATGCCTTCCGCAGGGAGGCTCACAGTGGGAGCGGGTGGAGCATATGTATAGCTTGAGCAATTTTTGAGGTGAAGCATTATAAATATGATACATAAAGTCATGGGATGTATTTATTATTTGATAAATGTATGAATGTTCAGGAGACTTTTACAGTGTACCCCCTCAAATGGCTGACTGAGAGGGGATCAGATAGGATAGAGGTGCCTCTCCAACACTGGGAGATGGGACACATCCAATCCAGAATCCTCCTTATGCCTGTAGAAAGCTCCACAGGCATAGATCTACTGGCAGTGGTATTCCTATAGGCATTAGGGCTCAAACTAGGCATTTTGGGGGCTGATCACAGGCAGGTTTGGATCCACTAGATAAGGCCCCTCAGTAATTTCACCACCACTGGTTTCAATGGGGTGGGGGAAATCCCAAAAAATGAAGGCCCGCCTACCTGAAAAGCCCAGTAAAGCTACATACATACACCTCCCACCATTGGTGGAATGAACTGGCTAAGCTTTGAAACTAATCTCCCCAGCGCCCAACTTGGAATTGCTGTATTACTTTCTGTGTCATGGAGAGCACACTGTTCTACCCAATACCCACCACTAGCTCTTGCTCTGGAAAGTTCTGAGTATTTGGGCAAGAACACCCTTGCCCTTTGCACAGCTCACTGCAACACCATCCTTGCTGATATATGGCAGTTTGCGGGGGGGGGGGGGGAACAGGCCAAAAGCCGCCTTAAGCTAAAAGCTCTCTTAAATTTGTGGAACTAGTTTCATGATTTTTCAGAGTCCAACATCAGTCTTTATGATAGTTATGTGCACAGTGTCACTGCGTACATACAGAGAAAGCCAAACCAAAATAGATTAGTGTCACAATGTAGTGCAAAAGGCATGCTGGCTGACTGACAAAAGGTTTGGGAATATAATCTTAGATGATATTAGTATAAAGCAGGAGTGGGGAACCAAAACCAGTCTGGAGGCCAGATTGCCCCCCAGCTTCTCTATGGGCTGGATTATGTCAAAGGGCATCTTCTGGTCCCTGGCTCAAGTGCAAGCTGGAGTTCTTCCTCAGTAGGGAAGCAGAGGGATGAGCGAAGCAGCCTCAACCAATGCCTCCTGAAGCTAGCTTCACCAAGTGCACTGCTGGCTTTGCTGATCTCTCATCTTCCTACAGGGTGGAGGTGAGAGACAAGCGAAGCACATTCAGCCAACGCTGCCTGCAGTCTGCTGTGCCCCAACCTTGGAACTCAGCAGTGTCATGGAAGCTCCAGTGACTGAGCACTTAGTCTGAGCTCTCCCACCCCTATTCCTTTTGATGTAATAATAAGGCTTTGAGGAGGAGCCTCCTCTGAAACCCCAAGGGCTGGATGGACCAATCTGGAGGCCAAATGAGCTTGTGGGTAAAAGGTTCCCTATTCCTGGTACAAAGGTTCTATTTAGATACAAACCAGAATCGTTTTGAGCCACCAGTTAGCAAACACATTTGTTCTAGAAAGGTATGAATTACAAAAAGGAAACCTGATTTAAATCAGGGCTGTTTTTTTCTTGGTAGTTTAAATCATTATTTAAATCACTAGTTTAAATTACCTCGATTTAATTCAATCCACCCTGTTCTTAACTCTCTCCTAATAAAATAAATGGAACTTTAAAGTGCTTACCTTTGGCTGGACTGTATGAGTATATTCAATTTGTGTTTGCTGTTTTTTTTAACCAGCTGATTCAGTGGGACCACTTTGTTTTTGTTGCTGGATCTACTACAGATTCCACAGCAGACACTGGCACAGCAGCTGGAAGGATCTGAGCAGGGTCTCCCTCTCTCATTGTAGCTGCTGGCTGCTTGAGCATTAACAGAGAAAGTGGACCCGAGCCAGTTGGCAAGAACAGTAGAAATAGCAGTGCATGATTCTAATACAAGTAACTAGAAGGCCAGGCACACCACAAGCTGTCCCCCACCCTCTCTCTCACACTCACTCACTGATAAAGGTTGCTCTTGGCACACATCAGCACACAACGCTTTTCCGTGTTTATTTCCCAGTGGTCAAAGCAAATAGTCGTAATTGCACAGGAATACATAGCAATCCAGCACAATCTCTTGGATCAGGGACATAGCAGTGGTAAAGAAAGGGCAAACATGCAAGCCTTTGCCTTTTGGATACAATTCCTTATAAAGGGGATTACCTGGGGATTTCCCACATGCTCTGCTGATTCACACACACTCATAAACACATGGGGAAAGGCATTCTGCTAAAGGGAAGGGAAATGTGTAAACAGAAGTGACTCAGTCAACTCAGATCATTTATGAAAGATAGGATCACTGGGATTAATATGCTTCCTTCCTAAACATATCCTCAGTAGATGTTCCAAATGTGCAAGCATTTCTAAGTATAAAGAGTTAGGGGAAGGGGGAAAGTCCTTCCACCAAATAAGGTTCAAGCAGAGTTGTTTTTCCTTAAATATAAATGTTTGGCTTTATCAGTATTGGAAAGTTTGTTTCACAATTATCTTAAATATGCATTTTAACCAAAGTTTTTAGCTTCTGACTGGTCAATGCTTGATTAATCCATGAATTCCATGGACATTGGCAAGGTATCTGAATGCCTCTTTGAATTAAGATAGTCACTTGTAACCAGAGAGAATCATAAAGGTAGCAATCAGAAAAATGTGGTTTCTTTGTTAACAGAAAGGTGCATTCTGTCCAAATAGTGTAGGAAACAAAGCAAAGGGAACTTAGAGCCATCCTAGGTCCAGAGAGCTTCTGCTATTGGTCAGTATAGAAATGTAATAAATGAAATTAAGGGCACAATCCTATGGAGATAGTCAGCAGCCTCCAAAACTGGAGGCTGCTGAGTATCCAATGCAGGGCAGCTGTCGCGCAGGGTGTTCTTTGCCTCCGCTCTCCAGTTGCCCTGCATTTTAGCTAGGCAGGCTATTTTGCCCTTCTAGCAAAGGCTTCAGAGAGCAGGTGTGAAGGAGGCTGGGGATGGTTGTCCCCAGTCTCCTCCCTGCCCCGTCCCTTGGGAATGCCTCCTTTTCCCCATCTCCCCATTCCATTTTGTGATCATGGAGAGTTAACTGGCACGGTTCTCACCACTGTGGCTGTGAGGGAGAGGGGAGCGCAGTTTCCTGGCTCCCAGCTTGTAGCCTTGTCTATGAGTTCAGAGCCAAGACACCAAAAAAACCTATATCCCCCCCGACATTGTCTCCCAAAGGCACATAGTACAGTCCTCATTGGGCCATACCACTGAAGAATGTTCGGGGGGGGGGAATCTTACAAGAGCTTCTTACAAGTGCAAGGGATTCCTTTAAAAGTTAGTTTCCTTTTAAAGAACTAAGATTGAATAGATGAGTCCTTCTGAAGGCAAATTTGGCAGTAGTCTATCCTGCATCCCTTGTGCGATGGGTTTGTTGCAGAAGCATCCATATCTGTAGGCTGACCATATGAAAAGGAGGACAGGACTCATGTAACTTTAACAGCTGCAGAGAAAAGGGAATTTCAGCCAGCATCATTTGTATGCAATTAGTACCTGGTGAAATCCCCTCTTCATCACAACACTTAAAAGTTGCAGGCACTATACTAGAGTGACCAGATACAAAAGAGGGCAGGGCCCCTGCAGCTTTAACTGTTATAATGAAGATGGAATTTCACCAGGTATGAATTGCATACAAATGACGCCGGCTGAAATTCCCTTTTCTCTGAAACTGTTAAAGTTACATGAGCCCTGTCCTCCTTTTCATATGGTCAGCCTACATATCTGAAGTCCAGAATCTGAAATAATAAAAGCTGTGGTCTTAGGCCCCCTCTAGATGGATTCCGTTTGATGCCTGTTCGATTATGCGCATCTTCTCGGAAGCGCTTTATCGTAAATGCTTGTATGCAGGAGGTAATTGAGCACTCAACAGGTGACCTTACCGGTTGTTTCAAATGCACTTTACAAGTAGTTAATGCGGAGAATCGCTTGTTCACATAGTCAAAATGTGCTTTAACGGCCGGAGCAAAATAAAACTCGCTATTTAACGCACATTCAATAATGCGCATAATCGGAGAGAAAACGCACCTCTACGCCCGATTTGCGCTCCGTTCTTGTAGAGGTAAATTTTTTAATGCACCTTGAAAGAGCTTTAAATGCCTCTTGTAGAGGCAGCCTTAATCTCTTCACTACAGCTTGTAAACCTAAAACCATCTTGGTGGTTTGTGCCTTAAATTGACGTGGTAGGGAGTGGGGGGTGGAACTGTTCCTTTGGTTAAGTTTAAGGTCAATATAGAGTGCTGCTCTGCTTTTGTTTGCTTTTTCTTTTGTTTGCTTTTTTCCACTCAAGTAATATAGAAGTTCTGGTGCTTCTCCCTGGGAAATGCCTCCTTATCTGTGGTGACCTTAAGTCAGTGTCAAAGGTTTGTGAATGAGTTTCAGAGTGAGTAAGTGGCACCTCCTATCATTAGCTGTCTACATTTTTTATAACCACTTGAATACTTTTGGTCAACCACTGTAAAACAAACATTCCTTCCTAAATGCTTTTTGTTTTTCTTTGACAGCATAGCACTAGGTTCAAGCTAAATGCTGAAAACACAACAGCTCTCTCATGCTGTTGTAAAGCTGCCTTTAATTGATGTATATATGTCAGCTTGCTTTGGAGTATTCATGACACAAGGTTTTATATATACACACATATACAATAGATAGATAGAGATACATAATGTAGCAAAAGTTGGTGTGCTTAATCCAAAAAGATTAATTTTCTCACCTGTGGGTGGGTGTGGGTGTGTTTATTTGTTTTTTGTTTCAGTGTTTTGTCACAGTATTTTTTCCTCAATTCTTTTATTGTGAATTTGTGAACAAAACAAAAAAAACATAAAGAAAATTTTAAAATAAAAATAAAAAATGCACATATACAGCCACATACTTCAAATGACTCAGTTTCAAATATCACAATTTCTAGGTAATTAAAAAAGAGGAGGGAATAAGGTAGCAGAAATTACACATATACATCCGTAAAGGCAGACCAAATGTCTGAGTCAATGTCCATTCGTAAATGACGCCTATATGCCACTCTTTCAAATGTTGCTAATGCTGTTAGGTCTTCAATCCATTGCATTATAGACAGTGTGGTTTTATCTTTCCAATGTTGTAAAATAATTCTTTTGGCAGTCAAAAGGGCACGAAAAATCCATTTCCGTTGACCGTGTGTTATTTTCCATGTCTCAGCTTTTTTATTTTCATGCCATCAACAAGCTAAAAAACACATTCTACATAACCGTGTGTTATTTTCCAAGCAGCCGGTACGTAATTTAAAATGACATGTACATCAAGAGCTTTCTAAGGCAAAATTTATGCGACTGATAATTTCCTCCCGAAAGGTGGTAATTATTGGACATTTCCAGAACATATGAACAAAAGAAGCATTAGGTATGTAACACTTCCAAAAATTAGTTGATTTAGATAAACCTTTATTAAACAGACGCTGTGGTGTCCAGTATACCCAAAACAGTAATTTTTGCTTGATAAGACGTAACCGGAGATCCATTGACATATCTGATATGGATGCCAAAACAATGGTCCATTGTTTCGATAAAATAGGACACTCCAATTCCCTATTCCATTCCTGCTGAAGCCCCATTGTATCATATTTATTCACTAATAATAAGAATTTATAAACATGAATTGTGGGCTGATTTACCCGGTCAGCTTCATTTAATGCTTCCAATAGCAAAGGAGATTCTGAAGCAGTAAACACTGCTGGGCCAAATATAGATTCTAACAAATGTTGCAGTTGAAAATACTGCTATTCCGCTGCGGCAGGTAATTTAAATTTATCACGCAGAGCTGAGAATGACAGGAACTCATCATCTGCACCACCAACTGATCCAGGGTAAAAACCATTCTATCTGTCCAAGTCCGCCATAAAAACATTTTCTTTCCTATTTTAAAATCTGGATTTCCCCATATGGTCAGTTTGGCATGAGAAAATGGATCAAACTGTAATTGGTGTGACATTATATGCCACACATCTCTAACTGCTAGAATTGTGGGTGAGGCTCTTTCCACTTTAATATGTCAAGAACCTAATGCAATACATTTGAAAAGAGCCTCCAAACAGGATGAATCCAAAACTGACCAAGGTAGAAAATCAAATCTAATTGGAAAGGACCAAAATTTAGTGCAGGTGAGCAAGTAAGCCCGATGGTATATAACAAGGTCTGGAAAGCCAAACCCACCCTCTTTAATTGAAAGTTGTAACCTTTTCAGAGATATTCTTGGTGGAGAGGAACCCCAGAAGAATTTACGGAAGTATTAAATTTTTGAAAATACTTGCTGGGTATAAGTAAGGAGATTCCATGTATAACGTAAACAATTTGAGGTACAGTATTCATCTTAAGTGTATTAACCTTGCCCCATAAACTTAACTTTAAAGATGCCCATCTCTCAATATCTCGTGAAATATCATTAATTAACTTATTTAAATTTAACTTAATCATTTGACTTATGTCTCTGGGAATGATTATTCCCAAATAAGTGATAGAATTAGGGCACCAGCGAAATTGCCAGTTGGCTAATACACTGGAATGTATATTATTTCCAATCAGCATTATTTCCGACTTTGACCAATTAATTGAATAGCCAGACAAATCACCAAAAATATTAATCAATTTCATCAAAGCCGGAACCGACGACTGGAGTTTTGAAATAAATAGTAAAAGATCATCTGCATATAGAATAATTTTAAATTCTAAGTCAGTATGTACAAAACTGTGAATACTACTGCTTTGCCTAATGGCACATGTCAGGGGTTCCAAACATAAATCAAATATCAATGGGAAAAGTGGACATCACTGTCTAGTACCCTGACCAAGTTAAAAAAAAAAAAAGCAGAGAATAATCCATTATTCCTTACTCTAGCTCTCGGAGTTGAGTACAAAATTTTTACCCATTTCAAAAATTCAGTTGGAAAGATAAAATTAATCAAAGTAATAAAAATAAATTTCCAATGAATTTTGTTGAAGGCCTTTTCTGCATCTAAAGAAATAATAGCTGACTGATCAGTTCTTTCATAATTTAAAGTCACCAGATCGACAACTAACCTAAAATTATCTGCTCCCTGTCTATTTTTAATAAAGCCCACCTGGTCTGGTTGAACCAATGCTGCAATAACTTGTTGCACTCTATCGACCAATACTGCAGTCAATATTCTAATATCCACATTAATTAATGATAATTGGTATGGTCCTTGCCAGGCTTAGGAATCACAGTAATATAAGCACCATTTAACAATGGGGAAAGAAAGCCTGATTCGAAAATATAGAGCTTTGGAGCTTGAAAACTAGAAAAAAATTTATACCACTCAATTGGAAACCCATCTGGTCCAGGTGATTTCCCAGTGTTCATATTCATTATTGCATTCATAATTTCCTCCAAGCTACCCTGACTGATAAGAATTGTATGTTGTTCAACAATAATTATGTTAAAGTACGGAATGAAATCAAAAGAGACCTATTAAGATGGGATAAGGTTCAATTGTCACTCCTGGGGAGAATTGCTACAATTAAAATGAATGTGCTACCAAGAATGTTGTTTTTATTTCAGACAATACCTATTGTATCTTCAGAGTCGCCATTCAAGACGTGGCAGAGGGATGTATCTAGATTTGTATGGCAAGGGGAAAAACCAAGAGTTAAATATAAAATATTACAGGATGCAAAGGAAAGGGGAGGGTTGGGACTCCCAAACCTGAAGTTGTATTTCTCTGCCAGCTGTTTGTTATGGGTGAAAGAATGGATGACGTTGAATAATAGAAGATTATTGGAATTAGAAGGCCATGAACTGAGATTTGGGTGGCATGGATACTTGTGGTATGACAAAGCCAAGGTAAATGTAGATTTTAATAATCATTATGTGAGACGGGCTATCTTGAGAGTATGGAACAAATACAAACCTAGACTTTGCCAGAAAATACCACTTTGGCTATCAGCACAGGAAGCTCATCGTAGAAGGGAACTGAAAAGAGCATACAATTGGTTGAAGTACAGCGATGTGTTACAATTGTCACAAGGTGAATATGAACTAAAATCAAGAGAAGGGTTAATAAAAAAGGGTTACACACGTCTGTGGTTAAAATAACAGAAAGTGAGAAAACTACTTTACTGTTTTTATGCAATAGAAAAAAGGGTCAGATACCTTTGCTGGGGAGAAAATCAGAAATTTATTGTAACTTGGTGGATTGTTTTTTATGTGTGTATTGGTTATGTGTTGGTTACTGTCATTGTTTGGTTATGTAGAATGGGTTTTTTAGCTTGTTGATGTCATGAAAATTTTAAAAAAGTTGAGACCATAATTTCCTCCAAGCGTAAAAGGGCTAGAAGAAGCTGCCGTTGTAGTGAATCCAAGTATGGAAGATTAATATTAGGAAAAAAGCCTCTATGTCTTGCTCTGATATCTCTCTACCTTTACTGTAGAGATCGGTATAGAATTTTAAAAACTGTGATTTTATATCTATAGGAGAAGTATATACTTTATTGTTCTCATCCTTGATAGCTGAGATAACATTTTGATGTTTTTGCTGTTTAAGACAATGTGCAAGGATCTTACTAGGTAGGCTGACCATATGAAAAGGAGGACAGGACCCATATAACTTTAACAGTTGCAGAGAAAAGGGAATTTCAGCTGGCGTCATTTGTATGCAATTAGTTCCTGGTGAAATCACCTCTTCATCAAAGCAATTAAAGGTGCATGCACTATACTAGAGTGACCAGATACAAAAGAGGGCAGGGCCTCTGCAGCTTTAACTGTTGTAATGAAGAGGGAATTTCACCAGGTACAAATTGCATACAAATGACACCAGCTGAAATTCCCTCTTCTCTACAACTGTTAAAGTTACATGAGCTCTGTCCTCCTTTTCATATGGTCAGCCTATTACTAGGACACTCGCCATTTTCTCAGTATACTTGTCTTAGACAAGTCAAAGCAAATTCCACCTGCTATAAAAGAATAATATTCAATTCATGCTTAGCATTCTGCAAGTCTTGGTAAAATTGTGCAGTAGGGGAGATGGCAAACTGGGTTCTGAGTAATGACAAGTCCCTTGGCCTGAAGAAATAGACTAAAGTAAAACCTAATAAATTCTTACTCTTTAGTCTGGACCTGGCCAACCTGCCAAATTCCCTCCTTACCAGAACCATCTGTGCTGTTGTTTTTTTAAAAGAAGAAGAAGTGAAAACACAAAACAACTGTATTGATTCTGATCACTTAAAAACTCTGTCACCTGCATATAAAATATTATATGCAACTAGGAAGTTTGACTGCAACCAGCTGCTAATGTTTGTGATTACAGTTCATGATGAATAGCAAGTATTACCAGGGAGAGGATAGTGGGTATTTGGGTTGAGCAAGGGTGGCTCTGTTTATCTTTCTCATCCTCCCTTCTGAAGGATCTGTCTCCAGCCTGTACAATTTAAGACCCTAAACTGTGCTTCTGACAAGCATAAATAAGACTTCAGCAGGGCATGTCCCTGAAAGCTCAGAGGTTATCAGCTCAGCTATCACACCACCTCTTGTGACAGCCAGCTGGGAGATCCACAGAAGTCTGATCTGGCTTAGAGCTTCTCCAGCAGAGTGCAGTGATACACTGTCAGTTAAGTTCAGTGCTGGCAAGCAAAGTAAAGCCACTTCCATACAAAGGGCGGGGAGGAAGGGGAGAGAAGCAACAGCATACAAGCTGGCAGTCTTGCCAACAGTGTACTTTACAGAATGCCAGAGCAGTTAGTATTAGAGGAACTGCTTAAAATGTAAAAATAGAACAAGGGTGGGTTGGTGGGAAATACTGAATGCTGCAAATGGGGAAGATAATCTGGCAGCTTGGAGGCTGTGATCCTAAACTTGCTTACTAGGAAGTATAGTCTGCTGAGCTCCATGGGACTTACTTCTGTGTAAACTTGTTTGGGATTCAGCTGTTTGCACATGTCTATAGAAGAGCACACAAGATAACATTCTTGAATTCCACATTAGTTCACTAGCTAGCACCATCACTTTTTGGTTTTATACTTGGTTTCATAGGTGATTCACCTGTTCAGCTATTTTCATACACACACATACACACACTGTGTTCTCAGAGAATAACCTTTGCTAAGTGGCAAAGAACCTGCTCTGCATGCAGAAGGTTCCAGCTTTAATCCCTGGCATCTCCAGTTAAAATGAGTGGGTAGCAAGTGATGGCTAAAGCCTCTGCCAATCAGAATAGAGAAAACTGGACTAGCTGGACAAATAGTCTGAGCTGGTATAGGACAGCTTCCTACGTTCCCATTCACTTCTATGGAGCTATTACAGGAGAACCTGTAGTGGACGGTGGCTACAATCTTTCCTAAGCAAATTTACTTCGAAAACAGTGGAACTTGTGCCCAATGGTTAGGATCAAGCTGCTTGCCTCTTACACAACCTGTGCCACAGCACACCATGCTGTTTCAGTGATGGAATTATCATACTACATATTATACATGATGGGTAACTGGACATTTCTACTGGCAACAATAATTTCTGGATGATATTCCAGAAAGCACTCCATATTCTTCACAGTGATTGGCCTGGCCATCTCTCCAGACTTGCTTGGAAACAACTTACTCTGATATGCAACTTTTTGCCACAGCATAGAAGGGCCATTGACAATTACTGTTCCAATGTCTATGCCTCCCCCCTGGGTAAAGGATGAAGAAGTAATGCTAATGCTATACAGGCATTACAACCACTCTGTGCCAACTCTGTGAAGCAAGCCTCATAGTTGAACGTACCACTAGGCCATGATTGCCCACACATAGTGCTATTTTGCACAACCAAATCTTAAACTGATATCATTTCCCCCCTGGCCTGGCAGGACTCCTTAGCCTTTTATAACAGCCAGAAATTCAATAAGTTAAAATGTTCCTCACTGGATATTTGTACTGGGAATTTCTGCTTCTTATGTACCTGCTTTGCTTCTCATGAAGGAACAGGGACTCTTATACAAATACAAACAAATGGACACACAGTCACAGACACAAGCACACACACTCAATATTTCCTGCTAACAAATCTAGCAGGAAATATTCCCAGGAGAGGGATGTACTTTCCTTGTCCCCTTGTGCTAATGCCAGGGAAGTACGAGGGGAAAAAATAGTTCATTTTTTACCAGAATGTACCCAATTCGCACCTCCCAGATGCAAACATGGACATGAGTGCAACCTGTGGTCAAAGTCTGTACATTCTGAACTATTACATACGTGTAAAATATGTACTTTAGAAAATCACTTCAATCAATGCGAGAAAAGCATGTGCGTTTGAAAAATGGGTACGTTTGAAAAATGTGCACAATTTTTCATGTGAACAGGAAAAAACCCACAAAGCTCACAATTTTATACAGACACAAGTCAGGATGAACTTTGAGGTGAAAATCAGAGAACTCAATGAGCTCAGGTTTTTCTGATTTGACTATCCCAAAGCCAATACTGGAAAGTCAGGCAGGTCCACAGAATAGCTTGTACTGATTCTACAGCCATCCTTGTCAGTACTGTGGGTAGATGGCAAACTAGCCCAGATAAAAGCCATCAATGCTATATTTGTCCCTCTGTGAGTGTTCCAGGTCCCTCAAAGCAGCACTGGGTGGGCGTGCGCTTCTTCGCTGGCTTCAGACAAGGAAGCGTGCTTGCCTGACTGAGAGCTTTGGTATCAGAAACTAACAGGTGCCAATCGTGTGCTACATTTGAACCTAAGCATCCAATACTGCATTGGATAGGCAGTAGCTGCAGCATTTGTTTAGGGCTATATAAAGGTCTTCCAAAAATACCCCTTCTTATGGCAGCATGAGACTGTGGAAACAAACATTGCTATATGATAAGCTCGCTTTCTAATTTATTTATGCTTAACATGGGCACACACTCAAGATCACTTCATGAGATTACCTGCTTAGCATACTTGAACTATACTTGACCATAATTGCAATCAGAGTGCTTAAAGGATGGATTCCCCCTACATGTGCAATTCAGATGACACATTAAGCAATGGCTGTTAAGTTAAACAACCGTCAGTGGGTTAACCTAACGTGTCGTCCGAATTCAGCCACACCATGGTTAACCAACCCACAGTTGTTTAAGTTGCGGTTTTAAACAACGGAGTTAAACAACTCACTTGCGAGTTGTTTAAAAGTTAGTCAATTGACTAACGTGTCGTCTGAATTGAGCCACTATTTTCATGCATGCTTGTGGGTGAAGTTGTCAAAATAATGTAAAGGACAAGGATATGGCCTTGGTTATATAGCACTGATACAGAGTTAGAAAGCTGGTTCATACAAGTTTTTATAATGAATTTGCAAACTTCAAAGGTCTGAAAACAATGGAATTTATGACATTAACATTACATTGATGGATACATTTGTGAGCTCTAGAATATAAGACACACATGCATATAGACCGACTTCATCCTATACCGTGACCCTTTGACCCTTCCTATTATTCCTATTGCTTCCCTTCTGGTATCTTTCTTACTTTTAATGAAGTCAAAATGTAAAGCCCTCTTTAAGCTCTGATAAGCAACAATGACAAGTGTTGACTGTTTAACTGCTGCTGCCTTTGCTATGGGCTAAACATAAAACACGGCTAGTCTACAAGCCTTATCTGAAATGTTGACTACTTCAAGCCATGAGAACTAACCTGAGAGTGGAGATAAACCCTTTTCCAAGCAAGCAGAGGAAGAATACTAAACATAAACCTAGTCTACAACCATTGCTAAAATGGAATGTTTCCTGCCTGTTTGCTATTAGGCAAACATAAAATTAATCCTAAAAGAGTTATACATGGGATGAGAAATGAGGGACAGAGTTAGTAAGTGATTTGTATAAGATCACACAAGGAACTAGAAACAGAACAAACTATTCCAAGACATACATTCTATCAAACCTTTGTTAGTGTGACAACAGTAAAGGTGCAGGGGAGGAACTCTGTATCACAGATCAATGCATAGCATGGACTAGACCATCTGACCCGAAGGCCTAATCCAGCCCAT
This sequence comes from Anniella stebbinsi, assembly GCA_029215795.1. Classification (NCBI taxonomy): domain Eukaryota; kingdom Metazoa; phylum Chordata; class Lepidosauria; order Squamata; family Anniellidae; genus Anniella; species Anniella stebbinsi. The sequence continues at coordinate 59,106,309 of JARDYH010000003.1, forward strand.
GGAGGTTTCCCATCTGGCCCATGGAGGCCTGGGCTTCTTCTGTGGGCCCCACCCTTCCCTCCCCAAGACTTGCCCCCTGCCTGAAAAGTTATCAGGGGCTTGGAAAAAAGGCAGGAAGATGAATCTCTTTGTTATTACTGATCAGAAGGGGATTCCCTTATGCGCCACTCCCTTCCTTTTATTTGTGGACACCTTTTGCTGTCCACAAATAAAACAGAAAATAATGCAACACCATTTCACAAAGCAAATGGCATCCAAATAATCATTAGTTTTAGCCTGGCCAGTTCTAGATATATGACCTCTCTATGACATCTGATTTGCCATTGGTAACAGAACTATTTACGATGTTTTGAGGAATGGAGAGAATCGAAAAAATCTAAAGTGCCTTGCAAATGTAACAGACTAAAAGTGTATGTTACTAGTCTAACCATGCAATCATATTCACGTCAACTCAAAAGTCAGTGCCATTGAGTTCAATGGAGCTTACTCCCAGGTAAGTGCGTACAGGATTACACTGAAATATTTGTAGCAAGGTGATGTTTCTGTTACATTTATAGACTCCAAAGAGGCAAGTTAAAGCAACAACCATATCATACTACACTATTTTATGTAAATGAATTGAATAAGATAATAAGCGAAAAATCTACCAATAGCAGCAATATATTCCCTAACATATGTAAATTTTAAAATATAAACTTTGGGGAACTGGCTCAAATCAGAAGACACTTCATGTTTAACATTCCAGCTTGATGATTGGAATCTTTTTACACCAGGATAGAATTTCTTCCTCCAAGCATTTCTCACTCTGAAACAATTTATCCCCTTGGGCTCTGGATGGATAAGATATAAAGTTGATGGATAGACCATCCCAAGTGTAGGGTTGGCGATGTTTTATTTGACTTATCAGGCATCCGTGTGTTTTTTTAAATCTGTTTTTCTCATTTGCCTCCACTTTAAAGTAGGTCTTGATTGTCCAGACCAGGTGAAGATCTCAGTGCAGTCTTCTGAGACATTTGCACCAAAGATAACTTTGACTTTATCACGATACATAGCTTGTCCCTTGATCAATATATCCACATACAGCAATTGCTCTCAAAAGAAAACACTCCACGGAGAACACCTAAGTCTGGTGGTCTTCTGCTTACTAAAGAATGCTGACTGAAAAGGCTTGGGAAAGTGCCGCCCTGCTGTTCGTGTCAACATACCACCCCCTCTGCTTTCCCCAAGGTCTCAGGCAGAAAATCCTTTTTTTTTTGTTCTTATCAGTTCAAACAAGAACAATGAATTCCTCAAGCCCGCAAGAATGTGACAAGGTGCCAACAAAGCCAACCAGGAAGGTGATGTATGGTCTATAGGCTGTAGCAGCTCTAATAAATTACTTCTCAATCCAGCCCTGCAAGGAATGAGTTCAAGCAGCTTACGGGCCTGCATTTTTTGTCTCCCCACTACAGATTTCTTTCACCTACGAACATCCAAAGGAAAACAGGAGCTAGAATGCTAGCTTGCATTGCTGGCAATAAAGATAATTACATCTGTGTTACAGCAGTGCAGTCATGCAGTTTTAATGGAGGTTCAGCGACTGGATTCATTTTCAAATTTCTGTTTTCAGAGATGTTAAAAGATCCTTTTTTTTTCACAACGGGTAACTCAAGGAGCAAAGCCATATATTTCAGGAGCAATTTTTAAAGCTTTACTCCCTGAATAACTGAGTTTACTTCTTTAAAGTTATGTGAATTCTTTAGAAACTTAATAGCTTCCTAAGATGCTCTGTAGCTGGTCTCTTTCATTTCTGAGAAGGAACACTGGGCAGGCTATTAGTCTCATTGTATAGCTTGAAGGGAAAAGGTTAACGAATAATGACCAAGGGCATTCATCCACTACAAAGGTCTCAGCAGGTAGGTAATAAGAAGCCTTTATTTCCCATTATTTACTGACAAAATGCTAGTCCTGTGCACAAAGTCACATGACAGGATGGATTTTTTTAGGAAGGAATACTAGATTGTAATCAAATTTCATTTACTGCAAAAAGAACACTGCAGCTAGGAAAAGGATGTTGGGAGGTGTGGAGTTACATCTCTTGCCCTCCCCCAAATTTCCTTTTGGAATACTCAATGAATAGATTTTCCTCACTCTGAAGATTTGATGATCGTGATACTAAAGGACTGGAAGAACTTTTTCTCAGGTCAAACTTTCAATAGTGGTGCAGGCCTCGTGAATGCACAACTGGGCATTTGCATGGAGGTACCAGATCACATGTGCTCAGTAGAGGAAAATGGACTATGCTGCTCCTCCACCACACTATTTCAGTGCTGGGCTCCAGTGATTATAAAGAAGAGGGCTCAAGACTCTCCAGCTAGGCTTAATGTTTAGTACACTGAAGAGAGGAAACATTATTTCTTTTCAGCTGGAGTTGGGGAGAGGGATCCATTGTAATTCTGGCACACAAGGGAAATATTAGGTGATGTTGGCATTAGTCCCCATGAAGATCCAAACCCAGGAGGACCAACTATCAGGATTTTCCCGGATTTGTCCTGGGTTTTGTTCTATCCTGGGTGTCAGGGGAGATTTTCTGTAATTTTCTATAATGTCCTGAAATGACATGCTTTCCTCTTTAAGACAGCCAATAGCATGGCGGGGGTAATGACGTGCTTTCCCAACCCCAACCTCTGGGTGTCCTCTTTTTTGGTTTCCCAAATATGGTCACCTTATCCAAACCAGCAGCCCTGCTCTACCGAAGCCCTGTAAGAATGCAAACTTGCTGGAGTAAAATTGGGAACCATGGATAGATTGTATCTGTGGTGGCAGTTTATGAAAGCAGAAGAAAGTAAAATACATGGTCCCCAGTAAGAATGTCATGGTATTCTGCTGGTGTGAACATTTATCCAAACATTATCTTCTGTCTGATTCTATATCAGATTTACTTGCTGGGTTGGGGGAGGGGAGGTGGCAGATTATGAAGGACTAGACATGCAAAGTCTTTTTTTGAATGGGGCAGTAAACAATAGGGATATCCAAATATGCAACCCACGGAGCATAATGACAGGATCTATATGTAGATATGCATTGTATTTATATCTGTAATTGAGGCACTTGGCATCTGAGTTACTGGGCAGCTGAGATTATGGGGTCAAAAAAGGAGAAAACTGTGGAAATAATGGTATAGGTTTCACACATCCTATCATTAGGGCATTTCCATGGGTTCTCAGCCGAATCATAAAAATATCAATTTTCATAGAAAAAAACCAAAGAAACACCAAAAACAAAGCTTAATTTGTTGATCCAAAGTGTGGATTCAGATAAACAACTGTGGTGGAAGGAAACTGATATGATGACACAGCTATAACATGATGACTGTGTATGTGCCAACTACTTGTATAGATACCCTGCCCCTTGAAAAATAGGTGGGAAACTTGAATCTCATCATGTCCTGGATAACTTATGAAACCTGGGTTGAGCTAAGAGGTAGTGAGCCATGAACATGCTATGTATTTGTCAATCATCATGCTCTTCCCTTTCCCAACCAACCCATGGGGCTGACCATATTCAACCCTACTTCAGTCATTTTTTTCCCAGTCCCAAGTTGAGTGTTTTGATCTACAAATGATCCAAAATCCTGACACTATGAGCATAAATGATAAATATTTTCATTGGTGATTTAAAATTTGCATTCCATCATCCCTCTGTATGTGGAGGATAGAAAACAGACAAGCAAAGGGAAACTGACATGGGCAGAGGTAGGAACAATAGAGAAGGCACAGCCAAACTTAGTATTCCTTCTCTCCCTGCATTCTCCTCTCTGTTGGGTCTCAGGAAGAACACCTGTTGGTATGCCCCTCAACCGGATGCATCTAGAAACTCTGGATCATAGATAGAATTATTCCAGATCTCGCATTGCTTGACATATCTAGAAGAAAACCTCACCATCAGGCCCCATCACTGTCAAAAAGGGGTCTGTCTAGGGTCTTGATCATTGGTTTCCTATCCTCTGGAAAGGATGTCCAGTAGTGGTGAGTGAAGAAAACATACGAAGAGCCATGCTGAATCAGACCAGGGGTCTATTTAGTCTAGTGTTCTGTTCATACAGTGGCCAATCAGCTGCCTGTGGGAAGTCTACAAGCAGGAGACAAGCGTAATAACACCATTCTACTCATGTTCGCCATTCCACTGGGAAGTCCAATGCAGATAAAGAATTCCAGTGGGGATAGCGTATGTTTAATTTGCTAATGGCATTACTTGTATTAATCAACTAGAACACTGTGAACAATTCTGCAGCAAATCTGATAACGATAATAGTCTCTTAACAAAGTAATACATCCCTCTGCATAGCTACACCATGCAGGCTATGCTGGAAGTCACATGATCAAAAATGACAAACCTCCCTTTCAAAAAGTGGATATCAAGTATCTTTTACACAAAGTATCAGATCTTGATGCTGGAAAGCAGGAAAGATGGCAGGTTTGGAATGTGTATTACAAAGTGTGTGAATTAGCAAGTTTCAACTTCATGGGCCATTTCCTAACTTGAATTCAACAGACAATTTGACAAAGTAAAAGACCTGCAGAATTTGATCCTTTGTATGTAGTGGGTAAACCTAAATTGCTCTGGAGAAGCTGTTCTGTTTCACTGAGTACATGATGCATTTGCTAAAAACTTCCCTAAATCTATATTTTGCCCAACAGACCAGAACAACTGGGTAAATAATTTATAAGCATATTAATATTGTAACGCAGAATGGATTCCTTGGAATAGGTGAAGCCTCATGAAGCAAGGAATGGTTTTATTTTAAGCTTTCAGTTTAAAAAGCCCAGTTATTTACAGTCTGTCCTTAGAGCAGATCTTCAAACATTCATATTAGTATTTTTTTTAAAAAAAATGTTTAGTATCAATACCATATCAAAAGACTAGAGAATTAAAAAAAAACAGTTTCCCGACTCTGAACAAAGGCTTTTTCACACACAAAATCCACTGCATGCTTCTTAGTGATTGACTCAAGTGGCAGATCCGTGTGTTTAAACCTGTATTTGCCACAATCACAAAGAAATCAGAGATGAGGGGTGATGGTAGTTTAATTTTAACAGGAAAAAGGCATGCAAATGCAGAGTGGAGAATGCGTCCCCAGTCTTGCCCTTCACTTCCCATGGCTTTGCTTCCAGCTGAGCTCAGTTGACAAGAAAAATGCCAGCATGGACGAGAGACTGTAAAAAAAGTAAGCCATGAGTAGGGGAATAGTTAAGTGTCTCTCTTCCAATACACACCATTCACTGTTAAAATTGGACCCCATCATCCAACTCTAGCCTTTCCCAACCTGGTGTCCTCCAGATGTTTTTGACAACTCCCAGAACTCCTGACCATTAGCCATGCTGGCTGGTGCTGATGAGAGTTGAAGTTCAAAACATCAGGAGGGTGCCAGGTTGGGGAAAGTTGCCCTGGTCTTTCTACGTGATTGGCAGACCCATATTTAAACACATGGATACCGGGAAGGACAGCCATTCAGTGGTAGGGGAAATACTCTGCATGAAAAAGGTCCCAGATTCAATCCCTGACTGGATCCTTTATCTCCAGTTAAAAGGTAGCGAGCAATGGGAAAGGCCTCTATCTGAAACCATGGAAAGCAGCTATCAATCAAGGTAGACAATACTAGGACAAATAACCTGAATTGGCATAAGACATATGTTCATATCAGTTTCCATCACATCTATTTTGATCCCTGATACTGCCTGCTAGTACATTCTAGAACTAGATTACCACTAAGGCAAATAATTGAATAAATACTGTCATACAGTAACAATCAACAGTGGGAAATTTATTTAAAACCCTTTGCAACAAGTAACAATTCTGAAAACAGGTGGAAACTAACATCACATTTCTGAGAATTAGATTCATACATCTGCACATTTATCTTTAGAGACATGGGTCTGTTGACTTTACAGTTGCTCCCATGCCAGTCTGGAGACACACAAAGGCTTCTACCCATGTTGTTCTTCTTGGACAACATTTCTGCATTTACATACCACTTGTGAGAACCTGTCCTTCCAGAAGACCATCACTTGTGCAGTATGTAAACACAGTGTCAACTAAGTCTGTACACAGACTGGTCTAGGAGTAACATAAATAGGGGTCCTCAGCCTGTCCAGATGGTGGCCTTCTCAGGGCTGATTTAGTACTATAATGGTAAACCACAAATGGGTGCTTGGACAGCACTTCAAAATACAAAGAGTTTGCGTTCAAGACCTTGCTTCGGAATGTGCCACCTGTACCAATCCTGCTAATTTCTGCCCAGCTGTTTGGACAACTGGAGTTCACCATAGAAATCAAATAATGCTTTATTTGAAAGCAGCCTTAAAACACTCACTCACAACGTATCTCTTCAATTAAATAAAAACCAAAAATGAAAAATGAATATTAGATATAGGATGCATCACAATCTATGCAATTCAATCCAAGAAATTCAAGAACATGTAAATTGCAATGTACTTCATGCTACAATACCTATCCATTGTTATGGATGGAGGCCTCTGGATGTTACGTGGCACATATATGCAACACAACTGGGTTGCTGGTATGTGGTAAGCCTATGCTCTTTCCTTACCCCTGATCTAGATCAGTCTTTTACAAATGTGGAGCCTTTCAGATGTTTTGGACTATAACTCCCATCTTCCCTAGCCATTGCCTGGACCTGATGGGAATCATAGTTCAAAACATTTGGAAGTCACCATATTGGAGAAAGCTGATGTAGATGGACACCCACAGAGGGTTGACCTAGATATTCTTTCCAATGTTGCTTTATTTTTAAACAACCCTATGAACCCAGAGGCTGCTCAACAAAATATTTTTTTTAAAAAAAGTGGGAAAACATTTTCTCTTAATTTATATTTTCAGCAGGGATCTCTATAAAACAATAGCAATGTTTCTAAAATCTTATATCCATTATTATCTTGTAAGACTTTTCCAGTGCAACTGATTTTCAACTGTCCTGATATTTAAAAAACTGAGACTGAACTATCAAGCAAAAATTAAATAACTCTTTGTTTGAAAAAATGAATTTAGCTTATTATTATATTAAATTTTCTTTAATAGTATTCAAACCTATCACTACATATGTTATATCTTCAATAGTCTGTTCTGTGTGTGTGTGTGTATATATATATATAGCACTATGTGCCAACACTATGCCAATAAAGCATAACTGAGACTGAATTCCCCCTCCCCTCCCGACTCAGGTACTTTAGAATTATGACTCCCACCTGACCTAAAAATGCAATTCTCAGAGAGGTAAAAGGAATGCTTTGAAGTTTGAATGACAAAACTCTATGGTACATGTAAAGAAAGAGAGAGAGAAGACTTTTATTGAATTTGCCTGTTAGCTTTTCTTTGAACAAAAAATATTTTGCAACCAGTATGAGGCAGAAACAAACATATTAAAATGGAAATTTTGGACTTTAGCTCAACAAACAGCTTTTGTCACTGCATTCCAAGAGCAAAGCAAAAAATCATTTACAGCAATGGTACAACGAACGGTTTACCCAGATACTTGGCTTCTGCTTAGGTATCACAAATGACCAGCTCAGAAGCCAATGTTTAAAGTTTAATTATATCATCCTAATCATTTATTTCGCACCTTGTTGTAAAAGTAAAGCTCCACAGTAAGATAAGTTTATCAGATTGGACTATCCCTTACCAGCACAATCATCTAACCTTATTCCTGAACTCAAGTCTGCGAGAGCAGGAAAACATCTCTTTTGTTTTGCAGAAATATAGGAGTAGGGAAGTCAAATGAACCTCCACTTCTCCCAGAAAACTACAAATGGAGAACGACACATATGCTTCCTTCCAGCTACCAGAGAATGTCTCTGGCAGTGGAAGGCAATACACAGCCACTAACCCTGAACTTCCAGATCTTGGGCTCAAGGTAAGAGTGCAGCTGAATTCTTACACTGAACCCAAAAGAAGCTTCTCTCTCCTCCCTGCATGTTGGCTACTGTGTATAGATATGTCTAGGCCTAAGCTATGGGCTCCATTACTGCCTTTGGTCTGCTGTCTGCTGGGTTCTAGGCACCAAGGAGAGCATCTTTAGGTGACCTGGGCTGGGAAATTTGATGGGACTACATAAATGTTACATAAATAAAATAATAATACCCATGTGTATGTATGTGTGCATGTACAATGTATCCCTACTTACCCTAGCATTTAAATTGCTACAGTGTGGAACTGTAACTTTAAAGAAAAGCTTTGGAATTTCTTTTTTTTAAAAAAAAAAGCCGAGCCACTCCCTTTGACATGGGAGTCTGGGGACCTGGAAGTTTGGGAGTGGTCTTCACTTTCACAGTAATGAAGGAAAAACACTCAATACATTCTCAGAGGAATGGTTCTTAATTATGACTTCACATGTTCCACTACAGAGTTTGGTATGGATTACTGCAGCTGTCTCCAACCTGACACCTTCCAAATATGTTGGACTGCAACTCCCATAATTCCCAGACAGGCTGGGAATCCTGGGAGTTGCAGTCCAACACATCTGGAGGATGTCAGGGTGAGAAAGGCTGAATTACAGCTTCCATTGCAGAGCCCAGATGAGTCCTAGCTCAAACTGAACTCAAGACTGAGTCATAAATAGAAGTCATTTTAACTTACATTCACGAAAGTTATTTAAACTGTTTCCTGCTCCTTAAAAAAAGCATTCCAGGTGTTATGCTGCCTAGTATAATGGTCTCCAAAGTTGAAATCTTCCACTTGGAACTCACACAGCTCTGCAACATTCTCAAATGAAATTGCTTTTATTTTCATTCTATGTATACATGTATATAGCCAATGAAAACAATCTAAAGGACATCAAACATATACACAGGCAAAAAGCCCTCATTGAAATAACATAAAAGATCTAATATAAATCCATAAAAGCCAGGAAATTCAAAGATAAAGGAAGACTTTCATAGCTGGGAAAATTTTCAAATATATTAGACTCCAGCATAAATTCACTTCCCCTTCACATGGATGTCATCAAGGCATTCCAGACACAAAAGAATACTGTACATCCACTCCTGATGGAACACCCTTGAGTTAATGGCTTTAACCCTGAGGAAAATGTAGTATGGGGCAATTAACAACTTTTCCAGCTAGTTATAAAATTGGTTTTTTTTAATAGCAGTTTTTTCAACAAGCACTTCCATGCTTCACATCTCATCTTCTTTTTCCAGGCATCTTTTTTGTGAGGTTTTTTTTTAATTACCATGTTGTCATGTGGGGATGTCAATCCCCAAATTGAGATTTCATTGAAAGATCAAAAAGAACATAATTATATAAGTGAGAATTTATGCATACTTTGTAAATTAGAAATAAATAAAGAATCGGATGTAACCACATTGTCCTCCTAAGAACAGCTTTACAGAGTCAGACAGTGGCTCATCTAGCCAAGTATTTGGCCTCCAACAGCGGCCAAATTCAGATGTTTCAGGAAGTTCTAACCTCCCAGAGTATTAAACAGAATAGTTTATTCTTGTCATTCACTCCCAGTCTCTGGAGGTTTAAGCTTTTAGGCACCCTCTAGGCCTTTATCTCCTCTGATATAATGGAAATGAAAACTGCAGACCCATTATACATTGAATTATAAGGGAAGGAGTGAGCCAGAAAATATATAAATTGTAAAAGCCTTGCCCTATTAAGATTAGTTATTGATAGTTCATTGTATCTACCATACAAAACCTCTTCCCCATCTATAAAAAGAAAAAGAAAAAAAGGTTAGTACTGTGAGGCTTGGCTGGCAATTGGTGACTGCTGGGGGGAAGAGATGGGGAATACAGGTGAACTGTCAATAGGTGAACTGGTAGAAATGGGTCTGTGTTCTGATACAAATCCACAACCCTATTGCATGTCATCCATTGCTTGGCTTCCAAAGTACTCCACCCTGCATAAAGGTATATGCAAAAGACCTTTATGGCTCTAATATAACAACTGCCATTATTGGGTCTTACATAGCAAGTAGGTTGATGCTCACACATCCTAGTAAATTCAGATGGCATTCTTAGATCCATATGTAAGTTGCTACTGTATTCAAAGTGGTGTCGAAAACAATGTGGGAGGAGGGCTGTTGCCAGTGTGGTGCAGTGGTTAGAGTGTTGAGCTGTGACCCAGGAGACCTGGGTTCTGGTCTTCACTTGGCCATGGAGTTTACTAGGTGACTTTGGATCAGTCACTGACTCTCAGCCTAACCTACTCACAGGGTTGTTGTGAGGATAAAATGGAGAGGATCATGTATCCTACCTTGGGCGCCTTGAAGGAAAGGTGAGATATAAATGTAATAAATGAATATCTCCCACCGAACCCAAATCATGCTCTAAAACCCTATTCCAACACATGAATGCAACATGTCTCCTAATTATGATCGCTATATACTTCCTCCACGATCAGTGCCACCATGCATCTGAATACCAGTTGCTGGGGAATATAAGCAAGAAGGTGATGTTGAACTACTATCCTCATGAGCATCATAAGATAGGCCTTTGGTCTGAGCCAGCAGGACTCTTCTTATGTTATTATAGGAGTTGCTATAGTGCAGTGGGACCCCACGTTTCAGGTGCATACTTGTCAGTAGTGCCAGTTTTGGAGGCAATTGTGTGGGTTTTGCCCATTTAACTGGCACACTAAGGATATCAATTTCATCAGAAAGACCCATATGATTGACTCCACCTGAAGGGTCTAACAAGCTATAAGGTTATGCATAAGTATGGAAAGGCAAAGCAAGACTCTGACAGCCCAGCATTTGTCCCATCTGCTTCTTGGCTTGTTCTATATGGAAACACAGGCCGTGGCAAGGAGGTCAATTTCATATCCCCAGTTTGAACATTTGATGGTTAATTCCCCCCACCCCAAAAGACTTATCTCGTAATCAAAGTGCCTCAGGCAACGCATGTAAAAATATCAGCTTTCTTGGGATACCTGGAAGTAACTTACCCATTTGCCAGTACACATTTTTCCAAAGGAGAGATGTACAAATATTGTTCCTCCTCCCCCATGATGCTTCTAGTAACACGGGGTCCTTGGAGTGGGTATATAAATTTTAGCTATTTCAGACATACACTTTTGAGTCCCTTCTTCATGAGGGGAAATGTTCAGATTTCTTTTGTAACGTACATATACAATTTTTCTAAAACACACACACAAAGTGAGATTGTGGTTCCTTGGGCTATGTGTGTACCAAATTTCAGAACCTTAGCTTACTCCATTGCATTCTAATAATTTTGATACTGCCGACAGTGAGACTTATAGTACATCTATGAGTTCACCCACATTTTATACATGAGGAATAAAGGTTCCCCACCCCACAACAATTCCAAACCTTCTTACAGTTTTTGTAGTTCAGAAAGTTATCTCGGTCTTTAAATGAACTGTAGAGTAGCATTAAACCACTACTGATCATGTTCAGACGACACGCTAAACCACAGTGGTTAAGCATTTTGAGCTAAATGTTATAGCTCAGCGTGTCGTGTGAACTATGACTTAGTGTGTCATTTGAATGATTCCTAACCATGGTGGCTACATAACCATGGTTTAAACATGCTGCAAAAGGGTTAGTGCCCTAACCATGGCTTGGCGTTTTGTCTGAACAGCCCACTGACTTCATTACAAACTAAAGGAATCAATTTAGAGCAAGAATGGATAGCCACCTTCTGTATTCTTTATCCTCTAAATACTGGTCTGGACCCTGGGAGCGCAGAAGTAGAATCTCTCTTGACAAATCTCTCTCCCTTCTGTTCAGCCTAAGAAATCAGATCACAGTCACTTTTGGAGCTTTTCGTCCTGAATGTTTGCACTGAATATATGCGTAGACAGACTGTTTGACTGCAATGCATGTAGTCTGGTCAATGACTTCAGCATGAACTCTGTGAATGAAGCATGACCAGAATCAGGCCCATTCATTACAGGAAGAGCTCTGTTGCACCCAATTATTGTATAAATGGTTTAAACATTTAGGAATGCATGCTCCCCACAGCTGCTTCTTCTATTCTGGATTTTTAAAGCTGTGAGTTGAAGGCAACTTTTCTTTCCCTTTTTTAAAGTTCCTAACAGACAAATGTAAAAACAGGCCCCCAGGACAGATTTTGTCATCACCAACATGTCACAATACAGTATGAATGAGTTCCTAGCAAATGCAAAGGAAACGTCAAGGATATGTTAGCACAAAGCAACGTTGTTAAGATCATAAAAGCAAAAATTCCATGTGTTTGTATTAGGACTTGAAAGGGCTCTCAGTTCATCTTGATGAGGCTCATTGATGCGACAGTCAAAGTAGATTAAGATAACATATTGGAGAAAGTCACCCTTTTTATGCCTACTAGAACTACAAGTTCCAGACTATCTTTCAAATTTGTGTAACTTACTTAAACATACAATTCCAGGATGACTCCCTGATAATTTTAACAAAGCTGACCCCCCCCCCCCCGCTTCTCAGGGCCAAACCAAATGAGACATCATAGATCTGTGACTCGGGCCTCATCTGCACATTCTGCTCAGTGTAGGCTTGGATCTCCCATCACTTTCCATTTTTGCAAGTAGTAGCTATGCAGGGTGGAGCGGAACTGGATGTCAATCACCCAGATATGATTTAACTGAGCAATCAAGAAGAAAGTAATGCTAGGATAACATGCACATATGCATTATAAAGAACAATGGATCAATACCATTAGGGTGACATAGAAAAAGGAGGACAGGGCTCCTGTATCTTTAACAGTTGCATAGAAAAGGGAATTTCAGCAGGTGTCATTGGTATGCATGCAGCACCTGGTGAAATTCCCTCTTCATCACAACTGCTGCAGGAGCTATACTACAGTGACCAGATACAAAAGAGGGCAGGGCTCCTGCAGCTTTAGCTGCTGTGACGAAGAAGGAATTTCACCAGTTTCTGCATGCATACCAATGACACCTACTGAATTTCCCTTTTCTAAGCAACTGTTAAAGATACAGGAGCCCTGTCCTCCTTTTCATATGGACACCCTAAGTACCATGGTGCTGGAAGGGGTGCGGCGGGACTAAACCTTCATCCTATTACCATTTCCCCCAATGAAAATGCTCCCAAAAGCTGCTATTAACTCAGTTAGGGGGAAGTTACATATTGAAAGGTGGCTGGTGATAGATTGAGTTGGGGTGGTTTGAGTGGCAGTTGCTATATGTAGACTGAAGGAAAGGGTCTTACTCTACTTTTCCCTGAGTAAGGGTCACATACATTGCATGCAGAAGATTCCAGGTTCAATCCCTGGCATCCCTATTGGGAAAGATCCTTGTCTGGAACCGTGCAGAACCATTGCCAGCCAGTGTAGCCAATGCTTAGCAAGATGGACCAATGGTCTGGTGGTGTAATGCAGCTCTCTGTGTTCCCAATCATTCCGCCTTGCTGCAGAATGGTTGACTGATGTAGTCAAGGTGGTGTGGTATTGTAACAGAGCAGGTTACTGTTGGGAAGGTTACTGCTGCAATTACTGCTCTTCAGGGGATAAGTGCAAATCTCCCTGTCAATAAAAAAAAAAAAACCCAACCCTGAGAAAGTTGCTGCATGGGATAGAATGAATGGAACCCCATGGGGGTGGGTCTAAGTACTGCTAGTGCAGGCACCCCATTTGCTCCATCCCATTCTGCAAAACATTTAAGGGCTGGGAAGTAAATGGAACAGAAATGTATGCAAAATTAAGGGCTGGGAAATAAATGGAGGGGAAATTTGCACACTTGCAGTATTTCAGGTGTACAAATTTCCCTTCCATTTGCTGTCAGGGAGATTTGAGCGCATCCCCTGAAATGCGGTAACCAAAGCAGTAACTGCCTGAAAAAGAGCTTCAAAAAGTGAGGGGCTATTAATATGTCCCCTTTCTGTAGCAGCTGGAAATTTGGGGAAGTATTGAAAAAGTGGAGGACATATCAGTTCAATACTTAAAAGCAAGATGATCACATTGCCAAGGAAATGTGTTTGTTTCCCCCACTTTTGATGCACCTACTCCTTTGCTCCCCCCCCCCCCACAATTTTCAGTTCTTCTGAATTGCGCTACTGGGTGCCTCCTTTCTCTTACTATTATTTATTTCCCTGGTCTTTCACCATTGTATGCAAATTAGCCTATATGCAACCTCCTCTTGCCAATTTTTGTGTGTGTTACCTATTTCACTTTGCTATTTCCTTTTGACATCTGAAACATACAAGAAAATTGACCAGGCAAGACTACACATATTGGACAACCTTATGCAAAAAAACGGACACCCCCCCCTCAAAACAATTAATTAAAAAATATGACCCTATTTGCAGATTTTTAAACACTGGAAAAAAAACAACCTAGGGAATGAAAAGGGGTATCAATCAGAGGAGGGAGGGGGAGACAAGAAGAGTTTTGCTGAAAACTCCCCTGGGAGACATGCCAGAGTTGGCTGTAGGACTGAGGGAGAAGAGGGGGAGAACAAGCCACCCAAACCTGATCGTCTGTGGGTATATTGTAGGTTGTTCCGCAAACAAACCACCATGGCTTATTTGCAGGGTGGCTTAACATGATGTACAAACCCACCCTTGCTCTTTCTGCCATGCTGCAGAGTGGCTGATCAACCAAGCCAATGGATAGGATCTTCCTCTCTATATACTCCCTCTACTAAACTGCACAATGGTTGGCAAATATCCTAACCCTTCACCATACTCCAGAAGATCATTGAGACTGGGTCAAACAAGCCTCCCAAGACATGGAATTCATCAGTTGTGATACCTTGACAGTAATGTCATTGTAATTTCTGCCTTTTACAGGGCTATGTTCCAGATGTGGGTTGAGGGACCCTTTCTGCTCCTGGGTAGCTGTAACATGGTACAGGGAGGATGGAAGAAAAAACTCACAAAATGTATTTTCTTCCATGATGCCAGACAGACAAAGAACCTCGATGATTTTCTGGAGTATGGTGAAGGGTTACACTTCCTGTACTGTCAAAGAATTCTCAAGATGCCTGACAACCTACTGCTAAATCTGAAAGAAACAGGGCTAGGCAACAGGTAAATTACTAGGAGCTTCATCATGAAATGCTGGAACAAAGGTCTAAACAAGAGGAATTTCCCAGCCCTAAGGTGATTCATGTTATATAATAACTAATAATTAGACCCCCGATGCCAGGGTGGCCTACAAATAAAATAAAATAGTTACAATCCTTATTGCTAGCTTGTAAACACTGGAATGTAAATAATTTCCATGCAGGACATATGTTCTGTATAGACTTTAAATTCAGCAATCATGTACTTTTAAGATTACCAAAGGGGGAATAAAGTTTTTTTTCTGCTGGTAAAGTAGCAACTAATACAAACATGTAAGGCACACAATGAATACATTCCATAAATATAATAAATTCTGTAGTTTACTGCACTGGAAGCCCCCAGAAGGAAAACAATGAACCATAGCTAAAGCTATGTTTATAACCCTTTTCATTCCACTTTAATAGAAATGGGAACTTTAAAATTGTAACACAATGGGCCTCCTCAAATGCTGCTCTTCTTTAAATTTGGATGAGTTTGATGTATGGAAAACATTATTGGGTGTGGTGGGGGGATGTTATCCCAGCTACTTCTAAGTCAGGCTCCAGAATGGAGGGGCAACAAGAATGGAATGGAATTCCTCTTTCTGATGCTAACAAGGCACAATCCATGAATGTTTAGACAGAAAAAAACCCTACAACTCCCAGTATTCCCCAGTCAGGTTGGGGAATGCTGGAAGTTGTAGGACTTTTCCCCCCCCTATCTAAACATGCACAGCTTGCCCCCTTAAGCACTTCCTGTTATCCTGCTCTTGCAGTCTCCTGCCACACCTCAGCACAACCAATGGATTAAATCAGGCTTCCCCGACCTGTTACCCTCCAGATGTTTTGGATTTCAGTTCCCATCAGCCCCAGCCAGCATGGGCAATGTTCAGGAGTTGGAGTCCAAAAAATCCAGAGGGCACCAGGCTGGGGAAGGCTAGATTAAATCCATGCTTAGGTCAGATGGTTGCACTTACAATGAGAAGGGTGGGTGATTAGGTGTCATCCCAGACTTACAGCCTTTCTGTCAAAATATTTTTTTCTGCAAACAGGTCACAGGTTGAAAATTCATAGCAGGTTCTATAAGACTGTAAGATTTAAGCTAGTCCTCAAAATTAACAGTTATTTTGCAGCGTCTTATGCTGAATCTGAAGAATCCAAGCAAATTCTACAAATGTTTGGATGCTGATTGACAACTGGTTATTGTTGTGAGTCAACATGGCAAGTGGATGATGGGACTTGTAGTACAATATAACTGGAGGTCACCAGATTGGGAAAGTCTGGCCTATAACCAATGTATCCTAAGGGACAACCTTTACACAAATGAACCTGCCTAAACCCCAAGATAGACTTCAGATGCCTGACAGGTATCAGAGACAAGGTCGTCCTGGTGGAGTCACCACAGCTCTTCAGTTCTCTGCCTCCTTGCCTGTAGACAAGCTTTGAAAACTTTTATTATTCCAACTGGCTTTTCATGTTTGATTGCTGCTATGTGTAATGCTGTATTATTTTACATTATTTTAAACTGGTCTTAGTAATGTTGAACTGAATATTGTCCTGCTGTTAACTGTGAGTATTGTTAGGGTGGATTTTATTGTTTTACTGTGATTAATGATTAATGGTATTTTATATTGCATGCTACTTTGATTATTATTTGTTTTAAGCTGGATAGAAATAAACAGGTACCAGTAATAACAAGGAAATTATGTTCCATACACAGCTGTTAATACAGGCAAGGGTATTCCAAGAAAATAGAATATTACAGTCAATTCATTTAAACGGCAACACCTACAGATGCCTGATTACATGATTCTCATCATATGGATCTGAATGTTTCATGACATCAGATGCTTCATGAAAACTAAATGTAATTGCACTCTCTAAAACCTTTAAGCCATGTCTTCTCATTGTGCTCTGATTTAAACTTAATTGATGATTAAATATCAGGGACTTCTCTATAAGGTCTAAAGAGCAAACTACATGTACTTTAGCAAAGAATTCTGTTTCTTCTATTTTCAGTAGTTATTTCACTGTTTTTTATTTTTTTAAAAATTGAGCCTAGCACCAAATAAATTTAGGTGGAAAGGGAATTGAGTGTACGTAGATACACGGATAAAAACAGGTAAAGTTACCTAGGTCATACATAAAGTACTTTATTGTTGGTATTCAAAACCTTCAATATGTTGTAAAATTAGAAACCATCTCATGGGGAATATGTTTTTCAGGTGCTATTGCTTATTAAGAGAAGCCTGAATTCATATATATAGCATAGCCCAGGCTACAAGGAAATAGAATAGGGAGTTTCATTTTAGGTTTTCATTTGCAGGAAGAAAATACATACAGCTAATGCACATGCCTTTTATACAGGGTTATCAGAGCTCTACATAATGTGACACCACTACACACACATACATACACTTGCGTGCTTTGCAACTAAACTCAGATCCCCATTGGAATAAGCACAAGGAGTTTGGAATCATTCCCAAAGTATCACATGTATAAAAGGAATCATTATACACATGTCAAAAGGTATATTTAGCCCTAAAGACAGTAAACGGTTTGCCTGACACCTCACTGAACTAGAAACGGAACCCAGGAATCCTGACGTATAATCCACTTTCCTAAACATAGATCACTCACATTTGGAAACCCTCAGAGTGTCAAGAATGTTGAGCCTACCTTACAAGAGGTATTTTCTGCAATGAGAACAAGATACATCCATCACAGCAGAAATGAGACACTGGCTTTCAGTAAAGTCAGAACACTTAGCCTGGTTGTGCATTTTGATTTGTCTGACAAATATAGCTCACTATCAGTTCGTACTTGGGAGAGGTTAATATATGCATGTAGATTTAACTTCTCTTGATTAATGTACACTCGAAGACAGGTAGCTGAATATAGAAACTGGCTACCAAAAAACATTTAAAGCGATATGAAAGTTCTGCCAGGCTGTAAGATGGTCGATGCACATAGGCAAGTTATCAGTGGATGTTGAAGTCATTGGTAATTACTGAACATGTGAACTGGCTACCAGTTACACTGCTAATTGTTGCAAATTATATTTACTACTGTTCATTTTTATGATCTTAGCCTTTTTGGCCCCAGTTTTGCAGAAAAGAGGCATACAAATAAATGGGTGAAATAGATGAAACAAAATAATGGAGCTGTACTGCACAGCAGCCCTGGCACCACACTTCCAAATGGAACACAACAACCTCTTTTGATATGGAGACTGGAAAGACCAGCCATGAGCTCCTTCCACTTAATTCTGAGGACCATTAAGTTTCTAGCAAAAATTTACACTGGCAAACTACTGAAGCACACAAAGAGTGGTTAAAGCAGCAGCTTGTTCCCATACTGTCAAAAGTTAGACTGTAAACCCCTTTGGAGTAGGGATGTGTCTTGCTGGTTATTACAGTGATAGTGCTTTATGAACGAACAAGCCTCAGTTCTTCTGCCAGAGCAATGAAACGAAGGCAGCCTGACACCACCAATATGCTCGTTAGCTATGCTGCTTGTTGGTCCTGCAGCAGCTGTCCTCTTGACAACCACTCTCTTTTCAAAGCACCTGCCCAGGGACTACGAATGGGTATCAAGCAGTTAGCGTGGGATGTCAAGTAACAAGAGCCTGACAGATAGCTAAAACTAGCCCTGAAATCTCTATTGCAGGAGCCGCTTTAAACTGTGCAGTCTTTTAAAGAGCACTTTCACTACTTAGGCCACTTGATCACCAACTACTTACTTGCAAAATGCTTCTTGTGAATCCATCCTTAAGCAAATCGCTTCACCTTTTTACTACTCAGTTATCAGCAGTCTGAGACCCAGAGGAAATGGTCTTTTTACAGCCTCATAGCATTCAGGTACTCTATTCTATAAAATGTAGCTCATGGGGCTGTCATTCAGGGTTGTGAAAATTAAACAATACTTTCAAAATGAGCACTGGCAATGAATGTTGTCTATCTTTATTGGGAGAGCATCTTTGGAGCATATAATTAGGTTCATGGATTCAGAAAATATATTTAATCTTGTGCAAAAAGCCCAGGTCCCTGCCCACACATTTTTGATTATAGCATACAAACCACAAAGAGCATCACTCCCTATATGAGCCCCTGTGCAAATGGAGATCTTTTGATTAGCCCTTGCTCCATGCTTCCGCCTTGTGTTAAGTGAAAATAGTCACAGCATGGAGCAGGGCCTTTCTACTAATAGGCCCGAGTTTAGAGAACAACCTCCTAGAAGCTGACATGCATTTGCATGCTTCCATCCTAGATTGTTCTGCAACGGTTGGGGCTAAAAACTGATTAGACCTCCTAATTATAAGTGATACTGCTATTAGTACAGTTTGTGCTCCTTATTGTTTAACATGTTGGCTAATATTGGGTCTTCCTGATCAATGAATGCTGACTTTTTGCTCTATGCTTATGTGGCTTCCTTAGGTCAGCACAGAATAAGAAAGCCTGAAGAACTGTACTTTCACAAAATGCTTTTCCCAAGACCTGTTATTTTAGTGAAAAGATTATAAGTTTACAATACACTTCTATTAAAATAACTTTTGCATGTTGTTGTTATTGTTGTTGTTATTATTTTGAGGTCCAAAAGATTTAGTTACACTTTCAAGAAACACGAATCACCAGATGTAGCATATTTAATTTGAACTGGCAGAAAGACTTGGCTACCACAAGTTCTACAGAGGTCTGTTAGCTAATACATCTCTGCATGTACATATTGAAGGAAACAGGAGAAATAATACTTTACAGTTTGATGAACAACACATGACACAGAATTCTAGACTCACAAAAAAGGGTTGCAGACTTATGAAAAGAAACCTGCCAAATGTAAATTTGCACCTTCTACCCACCTCAAGCATCATTAAAAATATCTATGAGCCCTATTATATATAATAGAATGGCTGGGAGTAATGCTAACTGCAAGTGTATTGGATTAAAAATGAAAAGAACTCCAGTGTAATTTAAAAAGTTTAAATGAAACTTGTGTGTCAAACAGGTATGAGGCAAACTGAGGTTGCTTTTTAACGTACAATTGGACATATAACTTTTAATAACATCCTTCTTTGATTTTTAGATCCCTTTATATGTGGCCTTCAAAACAGAGCTCTGCATATACTCCAGTACAAACATCAACTATTAACTTCAGTGGAATTCTATGTGCACATCTTTTGCAGGTATGGGTGTGAACCCCTTTTCTTCAGACCTCACACATCCACAATGAATTATTAGATCAAAGTTATTTCTTAACAATACTAATTCATACTCATGGATATTCAGGTTAAAATATGGCATGTGTTTTCATCTCACCATACTCTCTGATAGCCTCCTAAATTTAAGAAGAAGTCTGGAAAGGCAAAATATTACTTATAAATAACTAATACACATATTATCTTTATAGACTATTTTCTATTTCTAAATTACAACAAACACCCATTAACTTTCAGGAGAGAGAACTGTAAAAGAAAGAGCTATTTATATTTGTGACAAGAAAAATACTTTAACACTTTTTAATCATTGCAAATGGCTAGTTCACTGATATTCCCATACAAATAGCTATGGCACCATGGCCATGTGGGGAAACATTTGTGTAAACTGGGCAGTATGTGGAGGATACAAGACGCCATTTCCATAACTATGTCTGCTGTAATCATTAGAACAGTTTGGCTGTGCCTACTTCATATAGTATTTCTCCACACAATTGGCTGAGGAAGAACAGCGTCTGCCCATGTGTAGAGAAAATTGACTATGTGATCAAACCTATGTGTATGACACTGAAAACATCAGCTTTATGACAGTGAAGATTTACAAGATACAGTAGACTAGGCTGACCATATGAAAAGGAGGACAGGGCTCATGTAACTTTAACAGTTGTAGAGAAAAGGGAATTTCAGCCAGTGTCATTTGTATGCAATTAGCTCCTGGTGAAATTCCCTCTTCATCACAACAGTTAAAGTTGCAGGCACTATACTAGAGTGACCATATACAAAATAAGGCAGGGCCCTTGCAACTTTAACTGTTGTGATGAAGAGGGAATTTCACCAGGAACTAATTGCATACAAATGACACTGGCTGAAATTCCCTTTTCTCTACAACTGTTAAAGTTACATGAACCCTGTCCTCCTTTCCATATGGTCAGCCTACAGTAGACTTTCCTGCCAACAGTCAGTTTCTTAATACAAAGGATCATTTAATTACTTCTTTACTGCTCATTGCAATACAGTCTTCTCAGTACAAACCAAAACAAAGCGACTATAGAAACTATACATTACTCCTTTTTCTCTTCAGAGAACATATATCTTCATCTAAGTCTACAATGCACAGATACTGGACCTTTTAAAACCAGGCCCAGCATCAAACATGGGGAAAAACGAGCATCTGCAGGACACCACACTGGGAGGGAGCGTAAGGCTGCCTGCCACCCAGTGAAGGCTGGTGGCTCCGATGTCAGTGAGGCAGTGAATCCATTCCAGGTTTCAATCTGACTGTGCACCTTGGATATCTCCTTTAGACTGAAACCCAGAGGAAATTCCCCCCCCCCCCCACTGACATCACAACCACCAGCCTCCACTGTCACCACCTTAGCATAAACATCCTTAAATTGTTTTTACACAAGCAAAATAAAGGAGGGAGCTGGTCTCGGGCTGGCTCAGGGTTCAGTTCCACCCTCACTTCTCCTTCCTGTCATTGGAGCTTAGAGGTTGCAGTGGGGAAGGGAGACACACTCTTTTCTCTCTCACTCTCAAACCAAACTTCCTCCTCCAAAGAGGTGTTTAAAGTAAATCCAGCCTGTCAACACAGTGCATGCAGAAGCCAGAGGAACCTACATGCCCACTGGCCATCATCTGTTCTGCCAATATCTTAGATCCCAAACATGCTCTGCATAGGCAGCAATACAGCTGCAGCCTCAGCAATCTAACAGGTCAGGGAAGAAGGAATGGAGTGTATGACTAAGTCTTATCCTATGCATATATGAGAGCGAATGTAAACCTGTATGTGTTCCTTCTGTTTGTTCTGTGTGTACACCACACCACTCCAACTTTAAGAGGTGCATGGTGATTTCTTCTTTGGTCAGAGTGGCAGTCATGGGAGGTGTAAGTCTAATCTCAAACGCTGGCTTGGAATGGCAAAGTGACCTGCAAGTGCAAATTCACTTCAGTTGGACCCACCCTTACCTAAGCAAGTTCTGTGAGGTGGCTCAGATAGGAGGTGTTTGGCAAAAGTTTCCCAACTTTGGGGTGGAGCGTTTTCTAGAGACTATGAAACAGCCAAAGGAGTTTTGTTTATCAACCTTATCTTTGCATACACAACGTTTGAATTTTATCCTCTTTCATAATCACTTTCCGATGCTTGATAACCGTCCCCCTTTAACCTTTGTAACTGAATTACCCTATGAACTATCTCAGTGTAACCCTTATGTTTTTCACCTCTTTTTTGCGGCTGTTTAAGGGAAGAGTCGAGGTTCATTCATGCAGATAAGACTCACACAAGTATTCCCTCTCAAGAAACAGTACTAAAGTGTCTTTGAGCAAACTGCCAGAGTCTAAAGGTAGGAAGTTGTGATATCTCCTCATGTGCCTTAACTCTTAATGATTTTACTCAGGGCTGCTGCAAGTTTTGTGGACTGCAGGCAAGAGGCTTTAATGGGCCCTCTTCCCCATGAAGCCCACCATGCACACACACACACACACACACACACACACTCCAAAAGCTGTTGCCCAGTTCCATGGTGTTGCTACTGTTCCTCTTCTTCACTGCAGAGTTGGCATGGGGCTCATTCCTTTTCTGTCCACCACAACTGCCATAGGCAGGGAGCGGAGATGATGGAGACCTGTCCGGAGCGTTCCAAGAACAAGGAAGAACAGTGGCGGCTACCAGAGAGGACAAGTGACAGCAGCAAGAATGAGGAGAAATAGTATCAGCTGCTTGTCAAGCACAAATCTTTGTCCTTGACCAGCGCAAGGGGAAACCCTATAAAGACAAAAAAAGCATATGCACACAGCCTGGCCCATGGGTATGTGTGTGTGGTGGGAATCACTTTGACAGACAATCTGAACCGCTCTTCACCCTTTCAAATGTTATTGACAGCAATATTCTCAGTGTGCCATTCCTCCCACCCCCTGCCCCAACCGTGACAACCAATTTGGATTCACTAAAAGACAAATTAAATCAAGAACAGCAAATCATTAAAACGAATGAAAATGAAATAACTTGCTTCTTTAAAGTTAATTTGCTATGGTTTGAGGGGTAGGAATGTGGGGGGGGGGAGAGAGAAATGCTTTTAAATGCAATGCTTACCCATTTCCTGGGCCGGCCTCTTGGTCGTTTTTCTCCAGTGGCTTCTGCTTTCTGCAAAAACACAGATAAATGCTATAGTCCCAATGA
Organism: Anniella stebbinsi; assembly: GCA_029215795.1. Taxonomy (NCBI): domain Eukaryota; kingdom Metazoa; phylum Chordata; class Lepidosauria; order Squamata; family Anniellidae; genus Anniella; species Anniella stebbinsi. The sequence goes on from JARDYH010000003.1 coordinate 59,129,717, forward strand.
TTTGCAATTTCATTATATTCCTTTACTGGACAATTCTGGTGTTTTTGGTAACTAGTGCATACTTCCTGAAACTGTTCATTTTATTTATCTATTGATTAGAAGGGAGACACCAAGAAAAATCACTCTGTTATCTATCTATCTATCTTTCTCTCTCTCTCTCTTTCTCCCTTATGGAGAAATGCTGCTCCCATCCTTTCATAAAATAGACTGAGAACCTCTTTGTTTAAGGAAGGAAACAGCTTTTAAAAAAATGATAGACTATTCACTGTATTCTTCATGTGTCTAGACTACTGATAGGAATGTATGGAAAGCAAATCAACATATTTGACAAAGACTATCCTTTGGATATATCTTTTTAAAGAACTTGTCTTTGTTTTGTGGGCCAAAACAAACTCAAAATGTTAGTAATGGCAGTTAACACAAAAGGGCTGGAGCCCGGGGGGGGGGGGGGGGCTGTAGAAAAAACTGTAACATAGAATGCTGACTGCTCAGTGAATTTGGGGTGTACATTCAAATCATTTCATGCTTATTAATTAGTTAAAGTTATCCCATTCTCAACTTTTCAAGACATTGTTCTGTTTAACACTGACTCTAATTCATGTCAGAGACTGAGAGTATAAAAACACAGTTATTTTGGACTAATCTTTGAATAAAAAGGTTTAATCCTGTGAGTAAACGAACACTTTATTTGCCCTGTCCCTTCAGAGTTCTATTTGCAGTTATGCCCATAAATCATTCTAATAACTGGATGAAAATCTGTTTAATACTACTACTACTACTACTACTACTAGCTAACACCTACAGTCCAACACTTTGTATAGTTATTCAGCAGCTGACTTCAATGGCTGTAACTCCCAATTACATATGCATAGGATTGCAGTCCTTAATATTTAAATAGCACTTCCCCTATATTCAATTAATAAAGCTTAACAACAGTCCTGTAAGGAAAGCTAGTACAGTATTATTATCCTCATAAGAGATAATAATGAGGGTAGGCTGAGAAATAGTGGCTTGCGTAACTACATCTGATGAGTAAAGATTTCCATCTAAGATGCCAAGTTCATGCTTTTCAACGTTTTTACTCAAAATACTATTTACCTGCTTAAGTATGAGCAACCGCAAAGTTAGATTTCTATAACAATTGGGGGGGCAACCTCTTGAGGTCCAGGGTCCATTTTCATATACCCCCTCCCCACCGCCTAGTGCAGGCCACAGTCTGTGGCCTCTGGGAAAAAGAAGCCAAAATCACCAGTTTGCTGCCAAATGATGCTACTGAGTGCTACAATGGTTAAATTTGGCTTGTCTGAAAGCTAAATGTAACTCTTTTGGTACTCCGGGTGCCCAAAGGCCAAACCTAGTTGGAAAACAAGCTAAATTTGGCCATTTGGGTGTTTCATAGCTTCTATGGATGCCATTTCCCCCACTTTTTTAATTTGTGGAGGGCAACAGGGAGAAAGTGGATGCCACAACAGGGGTGGCAGGGACAGTATGTCTATAAATTTGCATCTATGTAGAAAAGGATTAATAAAACTGTAATAAACCAGAATGTCCAAAATTCAAAATCAAAATTGACAGGATAAAACAAAAACAACAAAAAACAAAAAACAAAACAAAAAAAACAAAAAAAACCTTCGCTTAGATTTTCTAATTCATTGGGTTTAATGTAGTTTCTCTTTTGGCTTCTGAGTCTTTTTGAGGCATTCTGCAGTTACATTTTCAAGATTTTCTCCATAACTGGGAGATTTAGAAATATCCTTTTACTCCCTTTACAGCTGTGATTAACACAGTTTTATCATACATCTCACAATTTTAGGCTTTAAGAAATCCCATATAATCCTAGTAGTGCCTATACTCTGTAATTAATAGTGTGTGCATGTGTTTTCGTTTTTCCTTTGGGAATCTATCATCTTAACGTATCAGTTACTTATTGGCAAATCTTTGTACATGGCTATGCCATGTAAAGGGAATTCCACTAAAAGCTGGGAAAATACTGCAGTCAGATTCTACTACCCCTTGAAGCTATAAATGTAGCCAAATATCTTCATCACATCACAAAGAAGAAATGTGTGAAAATATAAAATTCACACTTTGAAGTGCAAAATTATCACTTCAAACTTGTTAAAAAGACAACTTCCTCTTTAATAATTAATACCAGTGCATAGTGTAAGATGAAACTTTCTTGGGAGAACACATTAAAACAGCTTGGGCTGCCTACATAACAGAACATATCCGTGCTTGAGTATATCCAGCATTCCAATGGATTGCCTCAAATACTGCAGCCATCACACCATGAGTTGTATCTAATGGTGTCATTCTAGTAGCGCAAACTTCTACCACTTGCAGAAATCCCATGCAAATGTCAAATCCAATCCAATACTTTAATTCTGCCAAACTGTTGCACAACTCATTGTAACTTCATTGGATTTGGTGTTGCTTGCGCTAGTTGTGCTAGTTCTGATAGCAGTTGTGCAAACTCTAGTGGAACAACACAACTCCTATAATTTTTCTACTAGCTTAACATTCAATATAACTGCATAGTAGCTTTCACTTAAACTTTGTATCCAACCCTCTAGACTCAAATGATCTCTGGTTAACTGAAGCAAATGGGTTGTACAGAAGATTGATCTTGCAAACACTCTGATTATACCTCTCAATTCCTAGCAGAAATGTATACACCCTCACCACTCCTTTCAACATAGTAATGAAAGATATGTACAAGGAACTCTCAGATGCATCCAAGGTACTCAAGTATAGTTATCACGACTGAACCTGTATTCACACTAAAAGTTAAAGCTGACATTACTTCCCAATTTCAAGACAATCCTGGAATAGCCTTACAATCCTGATTATTTGCTTGATACATGAGCAATTTGGGGGAAGGAGGGCAGCTTCAGTAGGAAATTCTTTAGGAATTCAATATTTGCAAATGCCAATACGATTTAACTTGCTGGGCACCTTCCAGAATAATGTACAGTTAGTTATCCAATGGCTTTCACACTTTCCAAATGTTTTGACATACTTTTTGGCTCAAAAAAGTATCAAGATATGTTTTAAAACACTTATTTTGAGAGAAAATATACTTAAAATACGTATTTAAATGTGTGCTTTGCACTGATTATTTTTTAAACACCCATAACCCTGCAGAAATGGGACAGAATGTACTTATGGGTAAACACATGCAAAAATGACATGGACCAGAAGTAGACTAATTCATCCATCTCAAAGCTTAACTGTCTCTGTCTTACAGAGCCAACTCGGTCAGCCATTGCATTGGCCAATCCAAGAGCTGAACTCTGCCATTCTCTGCACCATTTCAAAAGGCTGTGGGGAGCTCCTCTCTGATCACACACAGCTTCATCCATGCCCTGTAAAAACACTGTCACCCATAGGTTGCTTACACAGACAGGCCAACCCTTTTGGAGCCTTCTATATTACAGGTTTTTGTAACCTTACAAGTAAGTGCCTGGAACAGCTAGAACTTCACCAGAACAAAACAATCAAACTACCTGACCTTCTCAGCTAAGGAGAAATTGTGACTTAATCCCCAATTAATTGCAAAACCTGGCTTTGCATTCTAAAAAAGAAGCTAAAGATTACAAAAGGAAGGGCAGGCAAACATGGATGCTCAAGAAAGCCCAGGCTGAGACTTAGCTTCTAAAGCCCACTTCTCACGTTGCCTTTTTAGAGATAAAGAATATGTGGAATCAACGTGTACTAGACTGCACTTCCATTATGACAGGTACCATAACAAAAAGCTAAAGTTAAAAATGGGAGCCAATTATTTTAACTTATGTAGACAGTGTGGCACATTCTGACCTTCTACTGGTGCAAATAAATGAGAAACTAGGGTGCCCTGACCTCATCTCATAGCAGTGACTTGATGTGCCAAGTGTATCTGATTCTAAAACAACAATGCACATGTTTGCCCAAAAGCTACACCTGTGTTTTAAGATGCAGAAAAATGTAATTTTAGAGATTACTCACCTGAAACAAACACATATACTAAATTGTTATGTGTCTTAAGACATACATGCTAATATGGATATAGCATTTTTCCTGTCTGTTCAAAGAACTTTACCTACATCCTCTCAGTAATCCTTATAAGAGCCCCGTAAGGTAGCCAGTATAATTCCTATAATACTAGAAATGTGCACAAAATGCCAGTCAAAAATCTCCATTCTATTTGTGGGAAGAGAAACTCAGGGGACAATTTTGCCACATTTTTCCAGGAGAAGGAGAAATTTTCTAAAAATTAATCACAGGTATTGCTCACCAGTAGCAAGGGTTGTAACTAGGGATGTTCACTATATTGGATCCGATGTCCGATACCGATTAAAATAGGAGGAAATCGGACATCCGATTCATGATTCCGATGCACTCCCCTGTACATCCGATTTTTTCCGAAGCAATTTTTTGTTCTCCAATTTTAATCGGAGAAAGTCGGAGCATCGAACACCATTTTGAATTATTTTCCCCATAACCTAGTATTGTATTACAAAAATGCCTATAACTTTTTTATTTTTAAAGATAGAAGCATGAAACCTGGCCACACTGCAGACAGGTTTGAAGTACTTATGTGTGAGAAATTACAGAAAAATAGGTGCAAGCATTTTGTAGCTATGCATTTTTTACTTTTAAAGTTCCAAAAATTCCAAAACGGTGCGTTTGACAGCTGACAGAAGGGGGAGAAGGCAGGGGAGGGGGTGCTGCTGTTTGACAGCTGTCAAACCCACCGTTTTGGAACTTTTGGAACTTTTAAAGTAAAAAATTCATAGCCACAAAATGCCTGCACCTATCTTTCTAAAATTTCTCACACATAAGTACCTCAAACCCATCTGTAATGTGGCCAAGTTTCATGCTTCTATCTTTTAAAATAAAAAAGTTAAATGCGTTTCTTTCCTAATTTCTCCAAAAATATCTTGCCACTACACGCTTGAACCTATGTTTCTGAAATTTCTCACACATGACTACCTACATGCCATCTCTAATGTGACCAAGTTTCATGCTTCTAGCATTAAAAATAAAAAAGTTAAAGGCATTAATTTCTTACTCCCAATGCAACCCATTTTTCAAAAATTAATTGCCACCAAAGGCAAGCACCTATGTTTCTGAAATTTCACACGCATGAGTAGCAACATATCATATGCAATGTGATAAAGTTTCATGTGTGGATCTTTAAAAATAAAGAAGTTATAAGCATTCCTGGTTCGTTAGTAAAAAAAAAAAATCATAGCCACAAAATGCCTGCACCTATCTTTCTGAAATTTCTCACACATAACTACCTCAAACCCATCTGCAAAGTGGCCATGTTTCATGCTTCTATTTTTTAAAATAAAAAAGTTGTAGGTGTTTCTTTACAACAATAGAAGGCTATGGGAAAAATCATTCCAAAATGGCATCCAATTAAAATCGGAGGTCCGATTTTCATATTGGAATCGGATCTGAAGTGATACGAGGGACCTCTGATTTCCCCCAAAATGAATCAGGTCAAAATCGGAAGTCCCGATACCGATTCCAATCCAATTATTCTGTCCATGCACATCCCTAGTTGTAACTCAGCTTCTTCTTTTCTTTCTCTAAGGCTTTTTTGTTTTGTTTTGTTTTTTGCATTGCCACTGCAAGTGGCAACAGCATCAATTGAGTTTGCTGCCTGGCCCCCATTTTGCATCCTCCATAATACTCCATATATAACATTATTCCAGGACATTGTAGGGGATGGAAATGAAGCCACCATAAAAATAATAAAAATATTGGAGAAAATTCTGCTAAGGTCCCCTCTACAAGGATTCGCTTTTGCGCCTGGTTAGGCGATTATGCGCATAATCGCAGAAGCGCATTTACGCCTAATACCTCTGCACGAGAGGCGGCAAGAGGCAGCGAAGTGCATTAACGGATGACCAAAATGCGCTTTACAAGTAGTTAATGCGCATAAGCGCTTGTTCACATAGTCAAAATGCGCTTTAACGGCCGGAGCAAAATAAAACTCGCTGTTTAACGCGCATTCGATAATGCGCATAATCGGAGGGATAGCGCGCCTCTACGCCCGATTTGTGCTCTGTTCTTGTAGAGGTAAATTTTTTAATGTGCCTTGAAAGAGCTTTAAATGCCTCTTGTAGAGGCAGCCTAAGTAGCCTTTTATTTCTAGGTGGGTAAGAAAAGAAACATCTCATGACTTCTCCAAGAAAAAGTATTTCTGAATAATTTTAGCTCAGCTTCAGCTGTGATACTTCATGGTTCAGCACCTTCCCTTGAGTCTTCCAAATATTAAATTTCTAAAGGGTGAATGTGGATACATCTTGTCTCTAATGCAGGTACTGATAACACTGCTCCTTGCCTGGAAGCCCTGTAGTGGGGGAGGCACTGTTGTATTCAGTCCAGGGAAGAACTGGAGCTAGCGCTGTGCCAAAATCTAGCCTACAACCCCCATGAAAAAGGGTTTCATTTTTCTGCCACATTCTCAGAGCCTTTTATTATTTATTTTGGTGGTGTTTTTGACCTTACTTAATCTTTGTGAAGTGGCTATGGGTAGTGTCTGTATTTTGCAATGGAGACACCTCTCTCTTTTTCCCCACTGCGGCACAGGCCCCCCTCACTTCCTGATGTGAAAAAGGGAGAAATTACTTCGTGATGTCTTCCCCTAGGTCAGAAGTGAAGAAAGCTAGAGAGATGACTGTACAGTGAAAGACAGGACACTTGTTCACACTCCTTGGCCACCTGAACCCTGAATCAAACCCATGGCAATTTCTCTGAAATTTCTTCTCTGAATTTCTTTTCAAAAGCAATTTCTTTTCTATCATACTGAATGGGAATAATAAAAAAAATATGTGAGAGAAATGTTCAGCACAGCACTATACAATACTATTGATGAGGGAGGGCTGAGGGTTAGTCATTTGACCAAGAGCACGGAGTGAGTTAATGACTAAACTACGCTTTTACCTCAAAAACCATGTTCTTAACAACTGCATTGCAGTATGATTTATTGTGTTGCTTCACAACAACTCTGAACAGAGAACTGCTTTCCAAGATACTTCTTTAGGACTTCAATGTGGGACAGAGAAGAAGCAAGAGGCAGGGACCAAAACACAGAAGATAAGAAATGGTGGGGGAGGGGGAAGGCCAGTGAAGGAAAAAATCAGCATCCTCCTTCTGCTCCATCCATGGCCCTACTGCAAGAGTCCTCACTTCTATTACTTAATATCTTAAGGATCACACAGTGGAATTCTGAAAAAGTGAGAGAAATCATCTATAAGGATGCTTCTTGAGAATGATAATGTCCCCCTTCCCCTCAATTGCCACCCTATATTCACAAAAGGATTCCATTCTGGCTCAAATGCAAACTTTGGGGGTTTGCCTCCTACTAATAATTTAACAGATTATATTTTTGCTCCTCCCCAAATAGTATCATGATTTAAAAAGACAAAAGGAGGAAAATAGATCTCCCTAGGTTTTGTTTTATGCTAAGACAATCTGAGCAGGTTTCCTGCCAAATAATAAGGGTCTTGGTGAAAAACCTTCTTTGCCATGAAGTGTACTTTTCATATCAGTTGTTTCTCAGAGGAATACCAAAACAATAGTACATTCCAGTTCTCAGTACTTTGATATGGAAAGATGTGATAAACAGAAAGGTTTCACAGCACAGTAATAGTATCCTTACTCTGAAAGGCGTGACCCAATTCTATTGATGTTTACTTGGAAGTACGTCCCACTGAGTTCAATGGGACTTACTTCCAAGTTAGTGTAGATAGGATTGCAGTCTTAATTTGTATTTACTTGTGTATAAATTAAACTGAGGCTTATTTCTAAGCAAACATTCTTTGGAAATACAGAGGAAAACATACATATGTATAAATGACAGTAAAAACAAGATACCTATGAAATAAAGTTTGTTTCCCATCTAGAATTATTTGTTCAATATATATATAATTTTGGTTGAGGGGAAAAACATCACTTCTTCTTAAAGATTAAAGCCATTGGAAAAGACCAATTACTTAACAGTGGTACATCCAGTGTAATTTTATTTTACACAAGAATGATATCAACATAAAAACCATTGCAGCTTTCTTTCATAGAGAAAAAGAAGGAAATCAAAATTTTATTTTATAGACTTATTTTGTGTCTCTGTTGTTTCTAGGCTGAGGGACAGTTCCAGAAGGAACAGGCAATTCCCTGAAAGAAAGCAAAGAGGAGACCTTTAAGGCAGCTGGGAAAGTTTCCTGTGTTTCATTTTTTTTCTTACAGAAGGGAAACCTTAGATGAGTAATATGATGAAGCTGTGGTTATGGATGGCATAAGTGAATCCACTAGGAAGGCTAAGGGAGCTAGATCCTTCCCAGCTCTCAAAACCTTGTCCTGCTCAACATTTCCAAAGGAAAGGCCCCTGCTAAACCTACTTAGCTACAGACCCACATAATGCTCACGGGTCATCACCTCTTTGAACCAGAAGCTCACACTTACTGTTGGCTTACCAGATTCCCACCCCCACAATATTGCTCAGCCATAAACTACAGAACTTTTAAACCCTAAGGGGAAAATTCTACCACCTCTTATTTAAAATCCAACTTCAGGCTGAACTAGCTAATAATAGCTGGTGAAAAGATAGAGATGGAGTCCTCTCAGCAAAAGCTTAAGTAGTCAAAGAATCATAAAGCATTACTGGAAAAAAAACCATATCACTTTGGATGTTATAAAAATACCATTGGTTCCATGTGCAAGTGTACAAACATTAGGCTAGCAGCACTTCTTCAGTAATGTCTGAAGCCAATCTCAAACCTCTACATTGATACCACCACTCCATAAATCATTCTCCAGATACTAGGATTTGTGCGCCTTTCAAAACCCAACCTCTTCATAAATTGAGTTACAAGTCATAACCAAGACCTGTGGCGGTCTATACTTGCTTAACCAATTCTATCTCTTGCCTAATTCTATTAACATCCTGATCAAGAATAACGTGAGTTGTTTCTGGTTGTTACATCACAGCATGTGACTGAACATGAAGAGGCATGACTTTACTCAACATGTAACATACTGTCCTCTAAAACAGCAAGAAACGAAAAGGGAAAGAATGCTTTTTAAAGACGTTTTCCTTGGGAAACAAACAACAAGCTTTGACTGACATCCTCTCAAGTGATTCATAATTGGTCTAGATTTTAGAGAAAGGTCTAGCCTGAAGAATTTCTGAGGCGAACGTTCTAATATAAAGAAAACTGCTACCATCATTTAAATATACTCAGGAGGAGCACTAAAAGTTGCATGGTCACAGTAAACATAAACCATAGTTGAATGGTATAGATCATTGAGTCTGCTTACATTTAGACAGAATGTATGCAATGTGTATGTGGACTCATGATTTCTAATCCATGAAAACTTTCTACAATCAATGTGATCATTGCATGAAAATGTTTCGTTGTGAATTGGTTTCAAGGCATAAGGCCTTAAGTTTCAGAATCCTATGCAGAACATACTAGATTACACCCCATAATAGTCATATATCCCTCTCACTCATCTGCCAATATTCCAATCTCAACAGGAAAGGTATGGGTAATACTGCACCATCAGAAGTCCTATCACCACAGTGAAATTGGCACACAGAGAATGCAGATCATATAGATCAGCACATACTGAAGCAGACAAATGGCTCCTTTAACATACACCCAGTTTGCCACACATTTACTGCACCATACCTTGGTCGATGTTCAATAGCTTTGCAGCAGCACAATGTAAAAGTAGTTATGAACTATGCATATATCAAAGCAATCACATGACTTGCTTCACCATCCACCAAACTTTGCAGATATCTGCTCAGCCCCGCATGGTCTACTTGACAGTATGATCACTGCAGTTGGAGTACAGTCAATTACAAGGACAAACTTAAGTATTGGATGTAACTGTCATCCAGCAAGAACCCAAATGTTATCTGTTTTATAGAAAGTATCTGGTAGATCATCAAGATCAAATCTGGCAGCGGTCTACAACAAGCTGCAAATAACTGACCATTCTTGGAATAACTACAACATGCTAACAAAGTCAGCTCTGGGATGTGCTCCACTACTGAAAAATTTCACCATTTTAAACAAAAGCATAGCAGAGTCTGCGACTGATAAAAACCCTGCAAAATCTGCCACACAGTGTTTGTATATTTGACCAAAATGGTGGGGTTTGGCTTCTTTTCCCCAACCCACTCTTCCTCAGAGTCTGATTGTGGCAACTGTAGGTGATCCTGTTTGACGAATGGAAAAGAAAACAATATTTTCAAGATATTTGCACACAGCCTAGATTGTTTATCTTAAAGAGCCACCAGCTCTTTTTCCTAATTAATTAAGTGTATAACATAGAAATAGCAGAGCCATTGGATATATACATCACCAGAAATTCTATTCTCAAAGCAGCACCGGGGTTTGTTATTTAATAAAGTACTTATTTTCCTAATAAACCACTTATTTTCATTTAAATTGTTTGATTTGGCATCTCTTCCAACATTGCTTAGGAAAAGTCCAATTCCTTTTAACAGAATTCACTTCCAAGCAGCCATGCTTCAAATCATAGCCCAAGTGTATCTCTTCATTCTAAACAATCAATCATCTATGATTTTTTTTTACCAAGCACAAACCCAAAATATGAACAACATCCTCAAAAGCAGAACAAAAGATTTCTGCCCTTGCTGCAAAGTTGCCAACGGGGTGTCTTTATATGAAACAAGTTTCCCATTTCCAAATATTTTAAGAACAGATTTTCAAATAATAATGTCGGAATTTGTACAGAGGTATAAAATCTTTAATAAGAACATCTCTAAACATATAAATACAAACACGTCTTTTGGCTCGTCTTTTGCTCGTTAGATCTAATTTTGATTTCTTCATGTAAAAAAGACCCAAAACATTATTGCTGTTTTAAAAATCCTTTCAGATTATGAATTGATTTAGTTGTAGGTTTTATATGACTGTTTTTACAGGCCTTCTCCTTGGAATTTGTGCAGTTGACATGAAACAAGTTGTTCAGATGGTCCTGCAGCATTTTGTATGAATTGTCAAGTTTCACACTGTTAATTTCCTAACAAGTTCAATTTGTTTTTTTAATGCCCCCGGCTAATTTTCTAAGTCCAAACATAAGCCTTGCAAGTTAAGAAAAAATATCACCAAGCATCAAGATATTTAAATGCACACGATCATCAACATCCCAGGGCAATCCCAACAGATTTAATGGTCTTTGCCTCTGAAATATATCAAAGCCAGGTTCACCTCCTTGTGTGCATATTTTAACATTCCTTGCCAGTTGTACATTTTTTAATTATTATGTGTAAGAGATTGGAAGAGAACACCTTATCAATTAATCATGAGTGACTTCTTAGGTCTCCTTTGTGAATTTGAGTGGTCCACATTTATCTTGCATGGTGGAAGCACAATACATTTCAGTTCGCTCACTTTGAGAAAGAGGCCACCCATTATTCACCAGAAATTCCTGTAACTTTTCATTGCATGCAGAACCACGTTTATGGCTAAAGTAGCTTTAGCAGTTAACAAGCACTGCTTTGAAAGTTGGAAATAAAGCGTATGTACATTGTTTTTAATTATTAAATATGTATGTCTTGTAAAGGTGCAAATTATTTTCAAGAGCTGAAATCCCCCAAAACTAAAGCTTAAAAAGAGCAACAGTTCAAACTGTTATAAGGCATGTGCAAGTTATGCCATTTTGTGCCAGCACATGAAGGTGCAACTTGACCTTAAACACAAATCCAGGGATTCCTTACTTCTTATAAGTAGAGAAGTTACAATGCAATTCTGTGTTTATATATGAAACTTTCCAATTCATCAATTGCAGGAGGTAAATCTACGTGAACATTCATCTGTTTAGGCAGATCTGTTCCCTTCATTGGAATGAATGGGGAAGCTTTTGCATGCAACAGAATCATGCACACATCATTCATATATTTGAAACTGAAGCAATCCTAGATGTTTTGATGTTTTATTTGAGCATGTTAAATAAAATAAAGAAAAATGGGCAAGACAAACTAACTTGTAAGGCAAACACTGAAACTACATAAAGAAAAAACTTCCCAACTGGGGGCATTAATTGTGAATTTAATAACTATGAAAGATCTACTAGGATTTTACTAGAGAATATCTACTACACATTCATGGTCAGGATCCATCTGGAATGTCTTGCCTGTTACCTACTTCAATGAATGGCTGTTGCACAACAGCACTGTTGCATTTCTCTACTGCAGTTTTGCACAACTCCAATTTATTTGGACCATACACAAAATGGGTTCCCAGTGGACTGCTGTGTCGATCTTTTATGCAGGGTAGAAATAACTTGGTCATGTTTTTGACTCAAGTAACTAAAGTCAAATCAGATCAATAACTTTAAAAGCATCAGTGATCTTAATATTAAGGACTTCATCCTTGATCAAATTTATTATGAACACCTGTATGTAACCTATGTCTTCATAAACGTATGCCACTGAACTCAAACAATTAAAAGTTAAATTGGTTCAGCTTTATATTCTCTCTAAATCAACTTCATACTCCAAAAACAATCCTAGAAATGTAGGTTAATTACTATTTCTGCCTAGGCCTGAAAAACTATGAATACTTGCCTTGCAAGTGAGCCCCACTAAAATCAGTGGGGTTCACGTGCATGTAAATATGGTTGGGATCACACTGAAAGTTTGCTTGTTTATTTACATTTGTTTAAATGTATACATATGTAAATGCCCCTTGCTGCAAACATATTTTTCCCATATACTACGAAGACTATCCCTAAAAGTTATTTTAAATTCAGCACTTACATGTTCAAAATGATGTCACTAATCTTGGCTTTTTTATTATATATATCTATATATCTATATACATTTGAAGCTACATGAAGAAGAGGTAAATAAAAGAATGTTACAATGACCAAAGGCCTGCCTAGTTCAACATTCTGTCCCCACCGTGGCCATCCAAATGCCTATGGAAGTCCACCAGCAGGACATGAATGCAGTAACACTCTCCCAATTGTGTTCTCAACAACTGGTATTGTGAGGCATACAGCTTCTGATGCCAGAGGTACCATATAACCATCATGATTACTAGCCATCATGACCACTAGCCATTAATTGCCTTCATGAATTTGTCTGATCCCTATTTAAAGCTGCCAAGCTGGTGACCATCACTACATCTTGTGGTGAATTCGAGTTTTAACTATGTGCTGAGTGAAGAAGTACTTCCTTTTATCTGTCCTGATTCTCTCACCACCACACAGCTTCATCAGATAGCCCCAGGTTTTAATATTAAGAGAGAGCAGGAATTTCCCCATACCTTGCATAATTTTATATACCTCTCATGTCCCATCCCTCCACTTACAATTTTTCTAAGCTAAAAAGGCCTAAACATGCTAACCTTTCCTTTAGGGGAGTTGCAACAGACCCTTGATCATTTTGTTTCCATTTCCTGCATCTTTTCCAACTCTACAATATCCTTTTGGGGGTGGAAATAGATGTATCACTTTGTTGACTGAAAACATCTTTTTTAAAATGTTGGTTGTGAGGAAAAAAAAGAAAAAGAAAAAAAGAGAGCAGGGAAAAGTTTCCTGTACTGATAGTCAAAAGAGTTAAAATAAAACAGAGACAAACCCATAGTCACCCCCTAAATAAAATAATATTTATCATAAGTTGCTATGGTAATTTATAACTATCAAACATAACAGGACTAGCACCCACAGGCACAAATCAACCATACGATAAAAATTTATAGATGTACCCAGAAGAGTCCACAGCAATCTTCTAAAAGACATTCCACAGCATAACTTATAACAATTAACAGAGTTAGTAGAACATATCAACATATCAGTCAGTTGTGGTGTTGAAGGAAGATTTTGTTTTTGACATCACATTTGTAAATTAAGAGAGCTAGTGCTAACTGCTGTGTGACTTGTCTACAGAAACATGAGTCCTGTGTTTATTTTACATAGAACTGTTTCGTAACGTCAGCAGTATTCTTGTAAAAAAATCTTATTAGCATAGTATTATAACTCACATTTGTGCATTTAAATAAAAATGAAGTTCTCCCCAATAAAAAAAGTTTTAAAAAACCCAACAACAACTGGGAACAAAAAACATTTACTTCACTGAACTAATCTATTAATATCTCTATCCCTGCCAATATTCAGAATGAAATGATGGTTCAAATGATGGTTCCCCCCCAAAAAACTTCTCTCTTTGTGGTGTGATGTTTAACTAACTACTAAATAACACAAGGTAGGCTGGTATAGTACCCTAGAATGAAACTCTTGTTGCAATACGATTTCAGAAGTATTCTGTTTTCCATCAATATTACTAGAACACACCCTTATTTCCCAGGCATTTAGACATTAGTTATGGCCAAAGTGCTGTGGGCTGCTTTTGTGGTGTTCATACCAGGCTGTGATACAGGTGAAGTTTTTGTGCACTGTGGTTGAAAACTTTTCATATTGTATTGTTTTCAAATTATATTTTTATAGAGTTTATTTGTATTTGTATTATTGTACTGATTATGGTTTCTATTTTTTGTTATATTAATTATGGATTTCTATATTTGTTTGTATAGACTGTTTGTATAGACTGTTTGAGACTGTTTTTTGTAGAGGGAAGCAACAGATAAATGTTCCCACTATTGTTGTTGTAGTAGTTTGGCCATGATTTTAAGAAGCTTACAAAATTTGAATTCTTACTGTTCGACATTCAAAATATTCCAAATTCACAGTACTGAAAAAGTTTTTTCTAGAGAACAATCTTGAATTTAGAAGAATTTAAATGTATATACAAGATATTATATATAAAGAAGTGGGTGAGGGAAAAATGACCCCATAAATGTCTAGGATTCTCTTATAACATTCAAGCATGAAGCACAAGTCCTGCAGTTCAGAGGTTAAAAAAGTGAAATCCTTTGGACACTGGCTGATGAATGGATAGTAATGTAAGTAAATCTATTACTCTGGAGTAATCTCACCTTTTGAGCTGCTTTAGAGGGACTCTTGTTTTTGCTTCCTTTAGGTCTTCCTCTTGGTCTTTTGGGAGATGGCTCTCCTGTTGGTTCCTAAACACAGGAAAACATGCTATTGTGTCAAGAATCTCAACGAAGATCCTAAACACAAGTATCAACACTTAACATGCACAAAACTGCTTGTATCACATTTAGTAATGAAATTAAAAAAGCATAAGTGAATAAACCCTGTTAATTGTGTGCATGGACTAAAACCTTCATGGCCACTGGAACTGTATGGTAATTGTACCTAACATTAGTGTGGGCCCCTTCCCCGCTTTTTTGTCTTCACTGGAACTGTATGACAGAAAAAGTTTGTAAGTTCTGACACTTGTGCTGACTCTTTCTAACCCAATATATTTATCAATGGTAACTTTTGTAATTCTAATCATTCAAGACTTTTCACAATCAATTGATAGTCACTGAATTTACATTTATAATAATTTAAGAGATTAAATAAAATGCAATCCCAAACATTAAAGTACTTAAATATCAAAGTTAGTATCAATTACAGAAAGCACCCCTTCCTAAAGTTAGGAAGAAGAATTTTCCCTTTTTCTGTAGTTTGCAATCTACTTCCATTTGTCCAACAATGCAATTTTATGTATATTGTGTGGGACTCTTGTCAATAGCATGTGTTGGCGAGATGAAAAAACAACACAGAATTTAAAAGGTGCTTGGTATTGAAATTATGTAAGAAGAATGATTTCCTCCAATGGCTTCTCTGTTTGACAGTAAATAAAACAGTCATTTAAATGGAGATGATTAAGTGTTCACATTTCAAATATTTATTCAATGAATCATATGCACTAAAAGAAAGAAATTCACATCCACTTCCAAATATCGAACATTTCATTTGGATTACAGGAACACAGTAAGAATAATTAAATACAGTTTGTTAAAAGAGTCTTAAAACTCTCTAGATTTGTAAACTCTTTGAGCTATAAAGAAAACTAAAACTGCAATCCTATACACACTTACCTGGGAGTAAGTCCCATTGAATTCAGTGGGGCTTACTTCTAAGTAAACGAGCATAGTATTGCACTGTAACTGACATAAAATCCTTCCAAAGGAGTCACAACAGCAACAATGCTGAGCACTGATTGGGAGAGAAGAGAGAAAACACATGTGTGGGGGGGGGGGGCGTCTTTCTGTGCAATCCATCGAAACCCTAAACATTCCATTCCCAAATTATGCTCCCTCTCCACCCCCCACAGACAGGCACACTTAGCAAAAAAAGCTAGACTGGTACAGGCAGGAGTGGGAAAGGTAGTTAGGGATAGGAAAACCTGAAATCGCGATAGCTCAACAAAGGTAATGCTATTGGGATGGAGGTGGAGGTTCAAACAGTAGTTCCCCAAAGGTATTTTATTGCATTTCGGTTGGGGAAGAGAGGGGGATGAGTGGGTGGGCGTAAGGACTTAGTTTGTGCTCACCCACCATGGTCCCAAGCTTAAGGGACCCCCCCCCTTTCAGAGGCGTTTTGCATTTAAGGTCCCAGATCGGTTGCTGATCATCTGATTTGCTCCGAAGGCAGTGGTTTGATGCTAATGAATGAAGTAAACTCCCCCCCCCTTTAAGCCCGCGGAAGTCAGTTTTAAATCCACTTTCTAGGCTATCCCCTATTACGGTTTGCTACTTCCGAGGAAATGGAAATTACTACAAACAACAATAAAACCGTCCAGTATGCAGCTTCCACATGCGGGCTCTGCAGAGCTGCAATTGCAAGCTTAATTGGTTGCATCCGCAGATTAAAAAAAATCCACATCACTCCAAGGGAGAACAACCCCGGAATCCCCGCTGGCCCGTTTACTTTGAGAAGTACAAAGTATTTCTGGATTTCACACTGCCTTGTGGAAAAAGAGAGACCTAGGATCCTCATGCTCAGCAAGTAAACACAGCCCAATTGTGGGTTACGGGAAAGTACTAAAAGAAGGAATCACAGCCCAAAGCCAAAAAAAAAAAAAACCCTCTCCCAATCAGACCGAATAACCCCAAGGAAAAAAACCAGAAGCTTCCAAAAGACGAGCAAAAAATTATACAAGATCTAGTCCAGGCACACTCCGACAATGGTAGTTCCCTTTTGTACTATACATTCGGGGAGGGGTTTTGCCCCAACATACCCAGGATCAGGCTAGGAAGGGGGAAACAGAGGATGAGGCGAACAAGATCGGAGGGGGCAGTAGCCTCTGTGAGACCAGCTCTACACACACACGCACACACGCACGAACAAGATTGAGACATAGCAAAGACAGTCCGGGTCCCGTTCTTCCTTCCGTTCGCTCCCTGCTCACACACTCCAGACTTAAACTGTGCTGGAAATGAGGCAGCGAACGCTGGTTGGTGGGAACGGAGCTGCTCCGCGTTAGCAGCGTGAACGGAGCCCTCCTGGCACACAATAGAGAAAGGCCAGGGGAAGGTTTCGCCTTTTAAAAAGAAACAAACGCGCGCGCCGATTCCCTCCCCTTGCCAAGAGGGCTCCCCCCCTCTTTTCTTCTTCTTCTTCCTCCCCCCTCCTCAGCCCAGAGCCCTGTTCCCGGCTTGCCTCTTCAGGACTGGAGCTGGCGAGCAAAATGCACCCGCCGCTGCCACCACCGCCACCACAAACAACATTTGCATGTCCAAATACACAAACACACACACGCGCCGCCGAGGCGCTTCCTTTTCGCGGGACACACGTGTGCGCGCCCCGTTCCCACAGACCTCCGGCTCGTTTCGAATGGGCGCGCGATTGCGGGGTGGGGGTGAGAGCGGTGAGAGCTAGACTCGTGTACTGACTTGTGGTTGTTTCCTGGGTCTCCCTCGTCCCCTCTTCGGCGGTTCTGTGGCGGCAGGTTGCTCCTGGGCAGCAGTGGCGGCGGCGGAAGAAGAAGAAGTCGAGGGCTGGCCGCCGGCTCCTTCACCTCGTGTACTCATCGTGACTCCTCGCTGGCTGGGCTTTTTTCCGCCTCGCGGCAATCGCTCCCGCTCGCTTTCCGCGCGAGGCACCTTGAAGGAACGGGACGATTCAGAGGCGGTCTCGTGGACTCGCTGCCCCCAGCAGCAGCGGCACCGCCACCAGCACCACCACCGCACCGGACGTCCTGGCGCTGCCAAAAAGAGAAAGGGTGGGGGACGAGGAGGAGGAGGAGGAGGCGGCGATGGTAGCGGTGGTGCTGCTGATGGTGGTGGTGCTGGTGGTTGCTCCTGCTGCCGCCACTGTTGTTGCGCCTGCCGAAGGAGGCGGGGAGGGAGGGGGGATCTCCTCTTTTTACAATTTAGCACCAGGATGGAAATGCAGGAAGACGAAGCTATAGACTTGGGGGGGGGGGGGGGGGGTTGGTTGGTTGGTTGGTTGGTTTTGTTTTGAGCCAAAAAAATGGAGGGGGGGAGAGAGAGACCGAAGTTCTCGAAATGCTAGGAGAGAGCGAGAGAACAGGAAGAGTGGGTGGGTGGGTGTCTGGGTGGGCGGGAGACCTTCTTCTTCTTAGGAGTGGAAAGCAAGTGGGGGCTTCGCAGCGCTTCGGTGGGATCAGCAGCAAGCCGAGCTAAAGAGGAGACACATTGAAAAGAAGCGTGTGACCCAGAGAGCCTTTCAGCTGGGTTGGAATTGGATCATACACGCCGTTGGGAACGCACGCGAGAGAGATCATTAGGGAGGCGGGCGGTTTTTTGTTTTTGTTTTTAATTTTACATCTATCTCTATATATTTGGAACAACAGCGTTTCCCTCCAGTGTGTTAGGATGGGTGTGAACTGCCTGCGGGGGCTGGAAATAGGCGTTTCGTGCACACGGATCAGTTTAAACGCCCAGGCGCGCACACATACACCAAACCTCTACCCATGGGTGGGAAAAGAAAAGAGGAGGGCGTTGGGCTAGGGGTTGGTGGGGAAGGCCACCATGAGGAGGAAGAAAAAGAAGAAGGAAAAGGGGGAAGCGATCCAGGGTTGGCTTTGGACCAAATCAAATACAGCATTAGGAGAAGCACACCCCAAAGAACACCCATGGCTCCTCACGTGTCCATCAAAAGTTACAACAACTGCAACAGATACCTGTCAAATTTGGGGATTGATAGGCAGTTCTAAACCAGGCCACCAAAAACTATCAAAATACCCTAGCCTGTTGTTGTTGTTATTGTTGTTGTTGCTGCTGGACTCCCCATCAGAAACCCTTGCTTCTCAGAACTGGCCACTGGAGCCAACAGCTCCTCAATGCCAAACAAGGTGTGTGCTTTAGAGGACACTATTTCTTTATTTAGTCCATAGGTAGTAAATATGAGCTTTTCCTAAGTGGCATTTTTCAAAAGTATCAATTGGAATCCCCCTGGAAAATCTTCACCTACTCCAACCGGTAGTACCAAAAAAATGGACAAAGCATGCACTATCCGGAAAAATAAGCTTGCATGTGAGAATATCCCTACTCATGCATATCCCATGTTCCTTTGGGCAGATGTAATTTATCATCTTACATCTGGTTGTTTCCTCTGATCCAGATTCTTATTTTTAAGGATAGTTTTATTTGACTTGCAATCCCTGAGCCATTTTTAATTATTATTAGATGCACGCAGCCAAAGAATTGTCTAGTCCAGTTTAATCCCGATACACATGCTCCTATGGCTACTTGGCTCTCACTACCCCACTGGGGTTGCCACTCAATATTGAAATAGCAGAAGCAACAAATGACAGAATTTTCCTCTGGCTCTAATAGGAGCAACTGTCTGTTGTTTGGCTTATTCCCTTGCCTGCCCATTTTCTTATCAACAGGTACCATGGGTCTCTAGGTCCCATTTTACTTTTTCCCTGGCTCATCATTTTTTCATCTCCATCACTCCACCACCACCCCATTGCATACCCAGGTTTCTGCTTTTCAGGCCATGGCCTCTTTTTTCCAACCCTTCTGTCTCCTGACCAGCCTGTCCAGCATTCATAGCCTTCAAAGAGCTCACAGAGCTGAGAAAAGGGCAGAAAAGCAAAAATGATTGAGGAAAGGGAGGCTGAAACATCTTCCCATCAACAAAAGGCTAAAGTGTATACACTTTTTAGTTTAGGAGAGAAACAACTAAGGGAGAAGATGATGAAGATTTATAAAATTATGGATGATATAGAGACACTGGATAAAAAGGTGTCTGTCTCCTCTCATAGTGCTAGAATTCTGGGTCGCCCAATTACATTGATTGGCCAAAGATCCCGGACAGACAAAAGATAGTACTTTTCTTCATATGATGTGGCTCAAAGAAGATTAGACCCGTTCTTCCAGGATAGGTCTGCCAGTAGCTTTCAGCCATGGACTGGGTTCAGATGGCACAATAGTCAACAGTTGATTAAATAGTCCTTGGTAGACTAAATAGTCCACCATTGACTATTGTGTCATCTGTGAGGCAAAAGCCACCCCAACAGTTGTTATTTTCTAGAAATAACCAACTCCAATAATCAACACTGTGCAGAGCTGATTATTGTCTTGTTTGTTGGGCTCCATAGATTATTTCCCCTGCCTACAGAGTTGTGAGGCAAGAGCGGCAGAAACCCTGCTCTGTAGGAGCTCTATAGGCAAGGGAGATAATTCCAGCCTGGGAAGCACTTGGGGAGCCGCTGTTCATGCTGTCCCTTGGTGAGGCGCCATGATTCACAGCCCCCATGTGCTTACTGGGACAGACACATGACGTCCCTGGGTGGAGTGCTGCCAATTGCAGCACCCCATGTGTCCCCAGGGACATTCATGTCCCTTTCCCCGCCCCCACCACAGAGGGAAAGTGTTTGTGTCCCCCATTGCCTGCTGCCAGCACTTTGTGGCGAATGGAAGATGGGCGCAGGAGCAGTGAATGCATTCTCCTGTGTCCCGTCCTCCCTTCTCATTACTTTCGCGGCTGAGGGCGGAGGGAGCTATCAGCTCTTCCCCCACCCTCAGCCAACTAATGGGGCTAGTGCACTGCAGATGAATACCATACCTGTGAGCAGGAATTGCCTAATATTTCCAGCCCCCGTAGGCAGTTCACTCCCATCCTATCACACTGAAAGGAAACTCTTGTTCCAAATCTATAGAGATAGATCTATGTAGAATAAATCCCCACCCCAGCCCACGTGTGTGCTCTCAACAATAGATATGATCCAATTCCAATTCAACCAAAAAGTGCTCTGGGTTACATGCTTCTTTTCAATGTGTGCATGTGAGAGAGAGAGGGGTCTTTCAGGAACATGGGTGAGGTGTCTCCAGTATGCAGATGTCACTCTATGGGCTCCATCACACCAGCATTTTAACACACTCTCATCATGCCTGGATTGCGGTTTTGCAGCAAGGCGCTTAGATGACGTCATGCCTGTCCTTCAAACACCCACCTCTTCCCCACCCTTTTTTGTGTTTTCCTAGAGCAGGGAAAGTCTGGATTATTTCCCCCAAATGGAATTAAAGTGCCCTTCAGCCCCCATGTAGTGCTGTCCTCTCACTATTGTCCCCTGTACAAGAATTCGGTTTGATGCCCGGTTGTCCGATTATGTGCATCTTCTCGCAATCACTTTTATGCCAAATCCCTATACACGGGAGGCGGTGAAGCGCATTATCGGTTGTATGAAACATGCTTTAAAGTGTTTAAATGCGGAGAATCGCTTGTTTAAATGGTCATAAATGGTCAACTCCTGCGGTAAATTAAAACTCGCTATTTAACGCGCATTCGATAATGCACATAATCGGACAGAAAAAGCCCCTCGACCCCCGATTTGCACTCCGCTCTTGTAGAGGTAAAAATTTTAATGCGCCTTGAAAGAGCTTTAAATCACTCTTGTAGAGACACCCTATGTCCTTAGCTGGGGGAGTGTGCTTTGAAGGGAGAGCTTGCTGACAAAAGAGGAAGGTGGGGCGGTTCTCCTCCATGCCCTTGTGCTAAGCCGGGTTTAACATACTTTTGTTGCTCCAACCTCACCCTCCTTGCCCGCAGCCCCCTCATTTTTAAAGATAAAGAGATGAAACTTGGAACTCTCAGAGCTCTTAAGTAGGGATTTAGGTATGCCAAGTTTGAATCAGATCGGTTCATCCTTTTATTTTTTAGGAATTTTTAATTCCCCCCCTCAAATTATTCCTTCCCATTAACATGCATACAAACACACACACACCTCTGATTCTGCGCAAGGGTGGATTAAGGCAGAATTGGAGGTGTGTGTGTGTGTGTGTGTGTTCAATGGAACTTGTTATTGCCAGGGCTTGATTCCCTTACTCAAGAGTAAATCCCATTGATTTCAACTGCATTTACATCCAAGTCATACTAAAATCCGATGTATGCTTACCTTTGAGTAAACCCTGTTGAACAGAGAGAGACTTATTTCTGAAGAAACACATATAGAACTGACTTTTAATAGTGTGGTCACTCAGAAGCTTTTAAAAAAAAGTCTAAAACAGCAAACTGGAAAGAAGTGCTCTGCAACCCTATGCTTACTTCTGAGGTCTTACTTTTGTTTACTCAGAAGTAAGTCTCTCTCTGGTCCCCTCTAGAAGGATTCAGTTTGGCGCCTGGTTGTCCGATTATGCGCATCTTCTCACAATCGCGTTTACGCCTAAATCCTGTAAACGACATGCGGTGAAGCGCATTACCGGCAGTATGAAACACGCTTTAAAGTGGCTGAAATGCGGAGAATTGCTTGTTTACATGGTCAAAATGCGCTTTAACAGCCACGGAGAAATAAAACTCGCCATATAACGTGCATTCGATAATGCGCATAATCGGAGAGAAAACGCACCTCAACTCCCGATTTGCGCTCCGCTCTTGTAGAGGTAATTTTTTTAATGCGCCTTGAAAGAGCTTTAAATCACTCTTGTAGAGGCACCTTCTCTCTCTGTTCAATGAGCAGAGTCAGAGTGGTGTGTGTGTGTGTGTGTGTGTGTGTGTGTTAATGGGAAGGAATGATTTGAGGTGGGGGGAAATTAAAATTCCTTAAAAATCAAAGGATGAACTGATCTGATTCAAAGTTGGCATGCCTAAAGCCCCTACTTAAGATCTCTCACGATCCCAAGTTTCATCTATTTATCTTTAAAAATGAGGGAGCTGTAAGCATTTTGGTTAATTCCCATAGGAGCGAGGGGGGAAAGCTGCTACGTGAAACACAATGTCCATCAATGACAAGAACCAATGAACTGGAGGGGGAAGGAGAAGGGGTGGGGGTGGGGTGGGCGCAATAGCAGCAGGAGAGCAAACAAGCGAAAAGAGAGTTCACAATCGTGAAGGGGAGGAGTGCTTGCCATGCTTATGAAATGGAGGTAAAAAAATGTGGAGGCAAACCAGGTGGGGGGGGGGTGGAAATAGGTGTGATGGAGCTCTATATTTTCATTTTTTATCCAGATCAATCAATGAGCTGGATGAGAGCCAGTAAACAGAACATAATCCTGAAAAGATGGAGGTGCTATCTATAGGTGGTTCATTTTTTCAGGGTGATTGTGGTATCAAACCTACCTATTTCAGATGGGGTTGCACTCTTTCTAAAGGATCATGTTCCCAATTTGGGAGTGTTCCTGGATCCATCTTAGTCATTAGAAGCTCGACTTCATATCACTTTTCAACAGCTGGGGTTGAAGCACACTCTAGTAATATCCAAAATTGAGTGAATGGAAGGTGTTATATATGGGGCTACTTTTGAAGACTGTCTGGAAACTTCAGGTAGCTCCAAATATAGCCACTAGACTATATAGCTCTGGCTCTACTATTAGACACAATGAGGTGGTTGGAGCCCATGTGACTAAAGAAGCACCTATCTCCACATCAGCTTGATTGTGTGTTAAGATCATCAGTGAAGGGTTTTCTTTGTGTGCCCCTGCCATCTGAGATGAACTATGTGGCAATTGGAGAGAGAGCCTTCTCAGTGGTGGTGCCCAATTTATGAAATTACCTTCCAAGTAGGCTTTGCCTGATGCCTACCTTGTAATATTTTTTTTTGGGGGGGAACCTTTTCATACTCCCAGAATTTTAAAATTCTAAGTTTTAAAAGTGGAATTTGCCATTTTTAATGCTGGTCTTTTATCGTGCTTGTATATGTATGGTTTTATACAGATGTTATTGTTATTTTATTTTTGTTGTAAAATTTCCCTGGAAACTGCTGGGCGCAAAGATAAATAAATAAAATGGTCTACATTTTCTTCTTGTCCACATATCTAAGTTTTGCTTAAAAGAATATAGTACAGAACTAAGATTAAACCTCTGTTGAAGTCTATGACATTTCAGCACATAAATAGCTTTGGTCACCCTGAAGTATGTGTGGCATATGCTGGGAGGACAGGGGGACTATGATCCTGCTCATTCTCCTTGACCTCTCAGATACTATTAATCATGGAATCTGTCTGAATAAGCTGTCTGAATTGATTATTGGCTAAATTGATTATCGGCTGAATTGATTATTGGCTGAATTGATTATCGGCTGCACTGTATTTCAGTGGTTCCATTACTATTTGGATGCTGACTCCAAAAGGTGGTGCTGGAGGTCTACTGCTTGGCCACTTGGGATTATTCTATGGGGTCCCATAGGTTCTGTCTTGTCTCCTACGCTTTTAAACATCTACATGAACGGTTGAATGAAGTCCTCTAGAGGACCAACTTGAGCTCTAATTCTTCTTTTTAATCAGGTTCAAGTGAGGTGATGTAAGTTCTGAACCAGTTTTGAGTTTAGTAATAGCCTGGATGACAGCCAATAAATGGAACCTAAATCCAGACAAGATAGAAATTCTGATGGTAGGTGGCCCATCTAATCCTGGAGGTAGAGATCACACTCCCCCTTACGGAGTGGCTAGTCAAGTCCACTCTCCCCTGGGTGAAAGAGATTTTTCTGCATCCATGTCCATCGGTCTTCAGGTCCAGTTTGGAGAAGACACTGCCTTGGTTGCCCTGTGCCAAGAAAGAGATAAGTGGGGTGTGACCCTGTTGATTCTTTTAGACTTCTTAATGGCTTTTGATATCATAGATCAGTGGTGCAGAACCTCAGGCACAGGGGCCAAAGCCAGCCCTCTGGGAGTCCCAATTCAGCCCTATGGGGTTCCCCAGAGAGTCATACCCCTTTATCCTCATATCATCTCCTTTCCCCCAATCATTGGTATTTTTCTGGCTTTGGTGCCATTTCCCCCCCACCCAATTCTAAAAGGTTCAATTGCTTCTGCTTAGCTTTAAGTTTTTACTGTCTGAAAGAGCTTTAAGCTAAATATGCTGTTATTTTGGCCCCACCCCTTTTGGCTTTGGCCCCACCACCAGGTCTATGGCCCCACCCACCACTGGAATGTGGCCACTGAGAGCTTCTGTGATATGGAATTTGGCCCTTGTTATGAAAGAGATTCTGCACTCCTGCCGTAGATCATAATGCCCTTCTGGAGTTGGGTGTGGGGCACACCACTTGGCAGTGGTTCTGTTCCCACTTGGGGTCCGATCTCAGAAGGTTGTGCTGAAAATCATTGTTTGACCCCTTGGCAATTATACTTGGAGCTCCCAAAGGGTTTTATTCTTTTTCCCGTGCTGTTTAAGGCCCTTTCTACGTCATAGGGGTGTAGAGGGAGGGCGATCCCAGAAGTACCTAATACACACCATCGGCGCACAGAGAGCAGCTGGGGGCCAACCCAGGCAAGAAGCCTGGTGTGGAAAGGGCCTAAGAGCTACATGAAACCACTGGGAGAGGCCATCCATAGATTTGACATGAGGTGTCACCTCACAAGTACACAGATGACGCCAGGCTTTACTTCTCTTTCCCATCATATGCCAATGAGGCTGTGGACATTCTAAATCAGTGCTTACACATCACCTCTCTTGGGATATCCCTTCCACAATGCCTGGCTCTGAGGAAGGACTCCTTCAGAGTTAAGCATTTTAATTAGCTCTCTGAAGAGTTGGGCTGGCTGCTTCCTCTGTAGCTCTCCAGAGAGCTCGCCTGCCCTTTGGCTTGCACTGAGTGGATCCTCAGCATGAGTCAGAGGGCAGGGAGTGACAGTGATGCGGCAGCAATGGGACTGGGGTGGGACAGCTTGTACCGGCTCTGCATCCCAGCCACAATTATCTATTGTCTCGTCATTTCCATATTGGACTTCTGCAATATGTTGTCTGTGGGGCCTTTGAAGACTCTTTGGAAACTTCAGTTTGTATGAAATGCAGCTGCTAGGTTACTATTTGGGACTAACCATATGGGACCATTCTTTCACAACTGCACTGTCTGCCAGTACAGTACAAAGTGTTTGTGATTACCTATAATACAGGTAAACTAAATAGCAAAATGGTTTGGAGCTGGGTAGCTGAAGGACCACATTCAACCACAGTGTTATTTGTAGTTAACATCTGAGACCCTCCCGCACATCCAGTATCTGAAGTTATGTGGGCAATGAATGTCTATTTTGGTTATACTTCCCATCTGTGAAATGCCCTCCCGAGAGAGGCTCACCTGGCACCAACTTTGATGTCATTTTGATGTCAGACAAAGACATTCATATTTGCCCGTGCACCTTGACATGTAGTATAAGTTACTTTGATTATGGTTTCATCTATTCTGCTGCATTTGATAGCTTTGTTTGGGCTGCTGCTTCTACTTTATTTATTGTTTGGTTTTTTTAACTGTATGAATGGTTATTTTTAGACTGCCTTTAAAAGTTAAAACCTTATTGTTATAATGTTTTGCTTTATTGTTGTGGCGTTTCATGTATTTACTGTTTTTATTGTTTAATTATACACCACCATGGCAGTTTTTACTGAAAGATGACATAGAAATCTTAAAATAAATATAAGAGCAAAATATCATCTTCCTCCCAACTGTCTACTAAGCTGTTTTAGAAAGAAATTGGGCTGGACTGCATTAATGTATGTATTATTTATAGTGTCACCCTGATTGCCATTAATTATTCCAGTTCCTCTAGGAACTAGTTTTGTTACTTGCTCTAATATCTTTCCAGGTAGTGAAGTAAAATGAATAGGCGAGTCATTCCCTGAGTCATCTTTTTTCAAAGTTAGGCACTATATATTTGTTCTTCACTATACTGACCATGGCAGTTTTCCATGAATACTCATAAATAACACAGCAGCTAGTGTTTTTAAAATGTATTTAGCTAATTAGGAACATTGAAAGCTGCTTAATATTAAATCAGATACTTAACACCATTAACACTATTGAGTTCTTCTGGCTCAATAGTGTCTACAGTTCTCCAGGTTTTCAGGTAGGTGCTTTCCCGAGCCCTACCAGATGCCAAGGTTTCTACTCTACCTCTGAACTATGGTTCTTCATCATCCTCACCTAGTCCTTGTTTCTGCTAGTATTATTACTGGCAAATTCTCATCACAATTCCTTCTTACTTAACTTCTTGGAGCTGATGAGACAACTCCTTTTGTCTTGTGTAGAAGGAAGAATCTTGATGATTTACAACTATTTTCATACATTCTGGAATTCCACGTGTGACTCTAGCCTTTCTAAGATCAATCTGATATCTCAAAAGTGGGGAACCTATTGCATCCAGATTAATATTCTCCAAATGGACTATGAGTATCAATATTGACAGATCTTCCGGGATACAATGCACTTCTAGAGTATAGACTTGAGTAAGCCTTCTTCCATTGAAAGCTAGATTTCAGGAAGATATACTGATATGCTAGTAGCCTCCTTCCTTGAGAACTCAGAATAGTTCTACTTTAATATGTAGTTTCATATAGTACTCCAGCAGGTCTGGTGTAAATTAAACCAGAAGAGCTTATGGGCAAGATGAGCTACAGGTTTGGGAGCACTGACCTAGATCATCTCTGGGATTTGATGCTATGTTCAGACTAAGATGCATCATAAAGAAGAACAGATGTTTCAACCAGGTCATCCTCACACACTGCTTTTCTGCAGCAGTTCAATGTAGCAAACAAATTTGAAGCTTAAGACTTAAACTGAGGCTGTGCCAAAATGACTTTCAGCAATTCACTTCATTTTCACTACTGTCTGAAACCAAGCTGATGTTGATTTTCAACCTGTTCTCCTCTTCCAAAATTTTAGCATCATATAATACAGGTCTCATTACACAATGGTATCACCATATTGTGCTCAGTGTAACTGGCTGAGACAAAACATGTGACCCTTTAGTGGAAATAGGGGGGGAATGGTGTCATGTCAGATGATATATATTTTTTTAAAAAGTTAGGTTAGCTTTCTCTTGCTTTTATTTTGCTTTTATGTTGAAACTTTGTTGTTTTTACACAAAAACAGTGGTGTAATTACACAATTTTAGTCTCTGTACTTAGTGGTATTACCGGGGGGTCCCTCTTTAGATGGTAATGTTAGGTTGGTCCTACTTAGGGTAGACCAATTGAAATGAATGAGACT
The DNA here is from genome assembly GCA_029215795.1 of Anniella stebbinsi. Taxonomy (NCBI): domain Eukaryota; kingdom Metazoa; phylum Chordata; class Lepidosauria; order Squamata; family Anniellidae; genus Anniella; species Anniella stebbinsi. The sequence goes on from JARDYH010000003.1 coordinate 59,157,990, forward strand.
TATGGTAGATTAACATTGGATACCCAATGTGTATGACTTCAAAAAGTGGCAAGCCAATCCTGCTATGTTTGGCGGTCTTCTACTGCTTATCTTGCTGAGTGGGGCTGTGGACTTCTGCCTCAAAGTTCTGGAGACACCACTGCAAAAACTTTCCTTCACCCCAAACAAAAGACACTTTTTTGATAACTATATTACTTCCTAAAATACTTAACTGCTACTTTTGTATAAATAAGCATGGATTCTTCTCCAAAATGCTCATAGCCCCTAAACATTAGGCGGGAAGTCTTGTTCACACAGTTGTGATTAATTAAAATATGTAGCATGACCCAGTTGTTTAAATTTATTCAGGAACATTAAGGCTATAATTCTAAGCAAATTATTTTTGAAACCATGAAGTAGGGAGGGCCAAGGGGCCCATCAACAGTGAGCACCTGGACAGCATTCTGAGCAAGCAGGTACACAGGTCACCTGGTCACAATCTTCCCCACTATGGTGAAATAAATTATATTTCTACTTCAATTAATATAATGCTTTCTAAATTTGCAGTATACATGTATGTTATGCATCAGTGGTGGTGGTGAGTGTTTCTTCCTTTGTATTTTACTGTCCTCACACAAATGGAGGGAAGCATTCTTTTGGGCCATTCAGTGATACAATACATTTATTTCTCTTATATTAACGGAAATTGTTTCTAATTTGCACCTGTATATAAACAAGCCAGTTGAAAAGCAGATGCACATATACGACAATAATTTGGTAACTGTTACATCAAAATACATTCTTAGGATTATTTTATACTGTTTATCCCCTGCCCTTCCCAAAAAGTACAGTTTGTACTAAGGCAACACATCTTGTCATCTTTGTGATTTAAAAATGATATGTGCTCTATGTACTTTGAACTACATAGATGTGTGTAATAAACACATATCTTTATTACAGGCTTAAGCAGGAAAACATCAATGAGGAGTGGCTCAAGTACAATTTTGCTTCAGGTTCACTTTGTACCTTCATCACCCCTGATAATTATACAATGAGAACATGCCCTGCAGAGGTGTTTATTTTGTAATGATTATATCATAGTGTCTTATGAAAATCCAAATTAAAAAAAACCCTGCTAAGCAGCAGATTCTATGTGTCTACTTGCAGCCCAGTAGACATCATCAGCTATATTTTAAGATAAATTTCCTTAACTTCTTTCACCTAAAAGCTGTACAGGTTCAGACTCCTTTTTCAGGCAGCTAGAATGGAAATAGCTAGCAATTGGAAAGCAACCCAGCTGCCTGTACTTAATCCATAGTATCGAAGATGACGGAAACAGTCTTTGTTTCATTTGATGGACAAATGAATGCTACAGATACATGTGGGTGAATGGTCTTGCACAGTCAGATTCCTACTTAGAAAGATGGTACCCATTCATTTCACATGTTAACAAAGACCCTTCAGCTACACTTTTCCCTAAAAGCCATGAATCATTTTGGACAGATGTACTTATCTTGTTAATTCCCCCCACCCCTTGGGATCACAGTCCAAGATTAGAATGGGTTTTGCTGACTTTTTAAACACATGTGTTTATCCAGCTACACAGTGACTATATTTTTCTTTTCTTTTTTTTGTTTTGTTTTCATCTGTAAAACATGAGGGGGGAATCAATAAAAATATAGTTTTCACAATATGATCTTCCGCTGCTATTCACTGCATCATGGAAATAATTTGTCACTATTTATTGTTGCTTCCAGTTGTTTGCTGTTCATCAAGGCACTCCAAGTCTTTTCCTTTATACAAAATTAAAATATTTCTAGAATAATGTAGTTACATATCAAGATCATGTCTACAAATAAGTATGGTATAATTTCTGTGCTATATCATTTTTAAAATTTGTTTATTATTTAGAATCACCCCTGATCCATTATCAGGGCAGCTTTTAAATTAAGCTCAAAACTAAACTACTACGTTGAAGAAAACAAATATATGTTAAAGTATGCTAAAAATAGCAAATTCATTCATGGATGGTCTTGGTGACAATTATGTTAGGGAGAGAAGCACTCCCCATTCACTTTAAGCAGAGTAAGCGTGTTTTCCAGCTAAGTCCAGGTAGTAAAGAATACTCACACTCCAGCAGTATAGTGTATAATACAAGTCCTTTACTGTGTTCCAATAATAAATATATATACAGCAACTGGTTTCTCCAATACATCAGGTTTCCAGGAATGTTTCACAAAGCATATTTCCATCCATCAATATTTCTCATTCCACCAGCCTCCTCCACGTAATCCTTCAGCCTAACTCTAACAGCCATTCTCCTATCCTTACTTATATACATATTTGGCTGCACCCTGACTCAGCACTCAGTCAATTAACCAACCTTCTGGAAAGTGTCCACTATCTTACTGACCTTTTTAACAGTGTATAGAAAAAACTATCCTATCTGATTATTGACTGCAGCTGGCTGTTCAGTTCTCCTGGACACTCTAAATTGTACAGTCCTTTAGTCATCTTAAACAGAAATTTTCCCTGACAAATTAAACAAGTTAGCCCAAGTACAAAAAGAAAAACATGACCCAAAGGAAAGGACAAAATGGGGAATATGGAAACGGGAAGGATATGTCAGGCTTCATCAAAAAATAACAGCTGTAAAATCCAATACACATAATTTCTGCCTATATACATTTTTGAAGGGGTAAGCTGAAATAAGAACATGTACCCTTCTTCAGACTACGTTCAGCATAGTAACCCTATACCTACACCAACTCCCATGTGACACAGGTCAAATGCAGAGTACCTGTGAAACACTTAGGATATATTATGGACTTTGGGAAAACAATCTTCTGGTTGTCAAGCCTTTATTTATTAATTTGCTGAAAACATTTTTACTAGGGATGTGCACTGGATCGGACCCGATCCACGATCCGAGTCCGGTCCAGTGGGAAATCGGATAAATTATCCGATTTCCGATCCCGCAGCTGGATCGGCCGATCCAATCCGAACCGGTCCGAAAAAGCTCCGAACCGGTTCGGCGGATCGGCGGATCGGCGGGCGCCCACTGGCGCCCACCGCCGCTTCCATTGGCGGGCGCCAGCGGGCGCCCGCCGATGAAAGTGGACAGCGGGGGGGGAGGAGGGGGGCGCTTACCTTCTCGGCCCGGTGGCTCCCGTCCGGCGCCGGCGCCTACTACTACTAGCAGGCTCCGCGGCCTGCTCTAGGGTGGCGCGCCGGGTGATGTCATCACCCGGCGCGCTACTCTAGAGCAGGCCGCGGAGCCTACTGGTAGTAGTAGGCGCCGGCGCCGGCCGGGAGCCGCCGGGCCGGGAAGGTAAGGAGGGGGTGCGTGGAGGGGAGGAGGGGGCGCGCGGAGGGGGGAGGGGGGCCCTTACCTTCCCAGCCCGGCGGCTCCCGTCCGGCGCCGGCGCCTACTACTCCCAGCAGGCTCCGCGGCCTGCTCTAGGGTGGCGCGCCGGGTGATGTCATCACCCGGCGCGCTACTCTAGAGCAGGCCGCGGAGCCTGCTGGAAGTAGTAGGCGCCGGCGCCGGCCGGGAGCCGCCGGGCCGGGAAGGTAAGGAGGGGGTGCGTGGAGGGGAGGAGGGGGCGCGCGGAGGGGGGAGGGGGGAGGGGGGCCCTTACCTGCCCGGCCCGGCGGCTCCCGTCCGGCGCCGGCGCCTACTACTCCCAGCAGGCTCCGCGGCCTGCTCTAGGGTGGCGCGCCGGGTGATGTCATCACCCGGCGCGCTACTCTAGAGCAGGCCGCGGAGCCTGCTGGAAGTAGTAGGCGCCGGCGCCGGCCGGGAGCCGCCGGGCCGGGAAGGTAAGGAGGGGGTGCGTGGAGGGGAGGAGGGGGCGCGCGGAGGGGGGAGGGGGGAGGGGGGCCCTTACCTGCCCGGCCCGGCGGCTCCCGTCCGGCGCCGGCGCCTACTACTCCCAGCAGGCTCCGCGGCCTGCTCTAGGGTGGCGCGCCGGGTGATGTCATCACCCGGCGCGCTACTCTAGAGCAGGCCGCGGAGCCTGCTGGAAGTAGTAGGCGCCGGCGCTGGCCGGGAGCCGCCGGGCCGGGAAGGTAAGGAGGGGGTGCGTGGAGGGGAGGAGGGGGCGCGCGGAGGGGGGAGGGGGGCCCTTACCTGCCCGGCCCGGCGGCTCCCGTCCGGCGCCGGCGCCTACTACTACCAGCAGGCTCCGCGGCCTGCTCCAGGGTGGCGCGCCGGGTGATGTCATCACCCGGCGCGCTACTCGAGAGTAGGCCGCGGAGCCCGCTGGTAGTAGCCGCCGGCGCCGGACGGGAGCGGACGGGCCGAGAAGGTAAGCAGTGGCGGGGAAGGGGGCTTACCCCCCCCCCCGGAGCCGTCCGCTTCTATCCGCTGGCGCCCGCGGGCGCCAGCGGATGGAAGCGGGCGGCCCCAGGGGGGGTAGGGAGCGCGGGGGAGGGGGCTTACCTGCCGGGGCCATCCACAGCGGACGGCCCCGGGGGGGGAGGGAGTTAGGCCCCCCCTTACCCACCCGCCGCCATTTTTTCCTCATAGACTTGCATTGCAATGCAAGTCTATGGGGGAAAAAATGGCGGCCGATCCAAAAATGTACGATTTTTGGGTCGGGATCGGACTCGATCCGGTCCGGGGGGCCTCCGATTTTGTCCGAACCGGTCCGGGACAAAATTGGAGGTCCCGATCCGGGTCCCGATCCGATCCGGGGGGTCCGTGCACACCCCTAATTTTTACCCTGCCTCTCCATAAAATGTCCAAGGGGGCTAATGACATTTAAAACCAATAATAATAATAACAATATTAACAACCAATACAACAACAGTATCAAAGAGGAAAACTCTAGATTAAAGTCAAATAGCCAATCACTAAAACATTATTATTATTATCATCATCATTGTCATCATCATCATCATCATCATCATCATCAATAAAACAGACCAGCAGAAGTAAAAAGGAGTCTCCCCTATAACATTTTCCAAATCCAGTACCAAGAGGGTCACAACAACTTCCTATAAATCAAAAGCCTTTTTAAAAAGAAAAGTCTTCTTGTTTTCTTAAGGGAAGGGCCGTAACTCAGTGGCAAAGCCATGCTTTGCATGCAAAACAATCCTCAGCAGAGCAAGGAAAGAATCTTGCCTGAAATCCTGAAGACCTGCTGCCAGACATTACTTTCTGCATTTAATGAATAATCAGCAATGCCTCATTCCTGGGTTGTTATGTTACTTGCAAAGCAGGAAACTATGGGTTAAACAACTGAGAGTTAACCCAACAATTACCCATAGTTGGTTGTTGGGTTAACTTTGGTTTGTTTTATCCATAAACAACCCAGAGTTTCCAGGTTCACATGTCACAAAACAGCCCAGGAACGTTCCTGTATTGTTAATTAAGAGGAGAAATGATGAGCATATGGATCGTACACTCCACTAGTCCCTGCAATTCCTGGGTTAAACAACCCAGGAATTGCCCTTGTGATGTGCAAATTGGATCATACAGTCCATGATGAGCTGGAAGTGAGAGGCAATGTCCTAGGACAGTGTTGTCTCCCCCATTTCTGTTGCTTCAAAGAATCTGACCATGTTCGTGTTTGTGTAAAAACACATGAGCCTAATATGGTTTCTTCAGGGTGAATTCTATATTTGACCTCACACCAAAGGGAATGTCTGTGTCTTCTCATATTACCACACTCTATACTCATAACTGCAGTTACATGAACATATATGAATCACAGTTTAACCTTTAGAGTGTTTGTGCAATGATTAAGTAGTGGAAAGAAGATATATTTCTCTAAATAAAAAAATACACTACCTCTCTCTAACTAGAATAAACATATATTAAACTATATATTGTATGGATGTGTATTTATTTAATGGTAAAGCAAATTTCTACTAATTAACAAAACATGTACTTTTAATCAAAAATCATTTAGTTCTGTATTTTCTTTGGAAACAACAATGTTACAAATTATGTGAAAATACAAGCAAATGAGGGCACATTTTTCCTAACCATATGAATAACATTTTTCAATTTGTCATTGCGACTTTCCCCCTGTTTGAACTTTAAGTGAGTTTAGTTGAAAAAAAATACTTCTCTTCAGCACATTACTTAAAAAAAAATACATTTATACTAGAAATTTAATGACCAAATATATCCCTCACTTTCCCCCCCCCCCTTTTACAAATAATACAGTAATAAATTAGTGGCTGATGTATTTAAGAGAGTATTAGGAAGGAAAGTAATGTTAATAAGGACACAATTCATGTTTAGACCGAAGAAAGTCTTGCTAGCTTGGGAATATAGGACTTTTTTCTATCTAAATTCCAGAAGAGTAGCTGTGTTGTCTTTTTCAGGACCTTAAAGCTTAGCCAGCATATTGTGGCTTGAGCTGTTGTAGCCAAGCGACTACAGTTTTCATCCTATACACATTTACCTGTGCTGAATAGATACATATAGATGCTGCTGCACTTTTTCAGGTGCACGAGATACTCACATCTGACAAAGCAAGCTCTTGCCTACAAACGTTTATGCCACAATAAATTTTATGAAGGGTAAGGCGAGTCACGGCTCAGGGACTTAACCCTCATTGTTTGGAGCACACTCAGTATAGCAATAATAAGGCCGACAGAAATACCAGAGTCCTGGCAGTGTGTGCTGCATGCAGTAGCCGGGTTCCTCTTCAATGGTTCCCTTCTTCTGTCTCTAGCTGGCCAGCGGTGCAGGAGGTCCCAGCCAGGGGCTGTGCTGGTTCAGGCTGTCGCAAGCCTGTGAAAGAGGGGGTGGGGGAGCAAATTTTGCCTTTCAATTCATCCTCTCCTCCATACATGTCTACTGACAATAACAGGAACCTGGGATCTCAACAACAAAAAAAAGCCTCAGGGTGGGCAGCTACTGAGGGAGACGCTGGGGAAGACCCATCAGCTTTAGGTGGATGAAAGTACCTTTCAGGATGTCATATAAATAAATACTCAGGACTGAGGGTACTAATGGTCTAGCAGCCTAGTAGATAAAGGAAATAGGCCCAGAAAATAAAAAGCCAAGAAGCTAGTCATAGTAGGAGAAAGAAGGCAGGAGTTAATTTAAACTCTTCATTATACATACAGCAACTTCAGGGTAAGATCTAGGCTTTCATTATATCGGTGAGGAAAGAGAATGAGTGCTTTTTTCCCTGATACCTTATTTTTCAGAGTTTGTTTGATTGAGACCCCCTCTACAAGAATTCGGTTTGACGCCTGGTTCTCCGATTATGCGCATCTTCTCGGAAGCGCTTTATGGTAAATGACTGTAAGCAGGAGGTAATTGAGCGCACAACTGGTGGCCTTACCGGTTGTTTGAAATGCGCTTTAGAAGTAGTTAATGCAGAGAATCGCTTGTTCACATAGTCAAAATGCGCTTTAACGGCCAGAGCAAAATAAAACTCGCTATTTAATGCGCATTTGATAATGCGCATAATCGGATAGATAACGCGCCTCAACTCCCGATTTGCGCTCCGCTCATGTAGAGGTAAAATTTTTAGTGAGACTTGAAAGAGCTTTAAACCTCTCATGTAGAGGCAACCTGAAAGAGAAAAGCAAAAGCAAATGTAGATTTTTTTTTAAAGGTATGAGATGAAGTATGGGATGCAATTGCAATTCTATGCAGTTGCATGTAGGGTGGCCATGTCCCCTCCTTTACAGAGGACAGTCCTCAGTTTGAAGGCATCCTCTATTTGAATGGGCAGTCAGTTCAAGTCTGCTTTAAAGAGAATTGGTGCTTCTAGGTAATAGGCTCATAGTGCCACCAATCCAAAGGCATTGTACACTAATTCTGTGTTTTCCTCCTTAATGGATTTATTTCTTGTAAGAAAAAAGGTGGAAAAAGCAGTGAAAAAACATGGGTGAGTTACGAAAGGAAGACAATGATGTCTGCACCCTCGTAAAATTCCAGGAACAAGGCAGGACAATTTCAGAATGAAAGTATCATCAGGAAACACCCAAAGAATTGTAAGAATGGAGAGCAAGGACCTTGAAATTGCCCATCCACAGCCGACTAAGCAAACATGAACTCAGGTTGGTTCTTTATGCTTTTCTTAGGAAGCTGAGGCAGTGAATACTTGAATTTCTATTTAAATTACAGTAATCATGCCTAAATGGGTATCCATACATATAAATTAACATATTTAACTTATGTGTAAATCTGTGTTCTTTTTCGTCCCTTTTTTTTGTAATGCATTTCTTTTTTTTGGTGATGTGTTAGTGGCCACCCTAATTGTATGTGAGTACAATATGTGAGTCTGTACTAACATCTTGATTGCCTAACATAGTGCACAAGCTAAGACCGGGTGAGTGGATTCTGAGACTAAGTCTGCAGTCCTGTGCACATTTACCTGAATATAATGGGACTCAGAGTAAAATGCATAGGATGACACTGTTAGTCATACTTAGAGTAGATCCATTGAAATCAATGGAACTTAAGTTAATGGGTCTTCTCAAGTATGATAAAATCTGGAATGGATCCAACCTGTTGTCTTCACTTACAATTTTGATGCTTTCAAAATAATCTGTGAATTTGTTGGTGTTTTAACCCCTCTTGAGACAAAGGCATTTTGATCCGAGAACATTGTTATAATTTGACAGATATTAATGGAGGCACAGCTGATGTTCTTTTGCATTTACTTTTCTTTATAAACCATTCATATCATAAGACTTCTTGTGTGGCATGTTTTCATTGGTTTGACAAGTTAAAAGGGGTATTCACTGTTTTCATGTGTATGTTATAAAATCTATTTTCAACAGGCCTAGTAACTTCAAGAGTAACAGAATTGGGGAAAATCCTCAATCTCTTTGCTATCAGAGGCACTGAGTAAGGGACCCCTGGAGATAATTTAGACTGACCCCAACCACAAAACACTATTCCCCCTTCTGAAGAGATCTGGACCACAGACTACTAAAGACAAACAAAGTAGCAGGCCATAATAACAGTTCTCATGTGTAGGCTGACCATATGAAAAGGAGGACAGGGCTCCTGTAACTTTAACTGTTGTAGAGAAAAGGGAATTTCAGCCAGTGTCATTTGTATGCAATTAGTTCTTGGTGAAATTCCCTCTTCATCACAACAGTTAAAGTTGCAGGGGCCCTGCCTTCTTTTGTATATGGTCACTCTAGTATAGTGCCTGCAACTTTAACTGTTGTGATGAAGAGGGAATTTCATCAGGAACTAATTTCATCAGGAACTAATTTCATAGAAATGACACTGGCTGAAATTCCCTTTTCTCTACAACTGTTAAAGTTATATGAGCCCTGTCCTCCTTTTCATATGGTCAGCCTACTCATGTGGCCATTTGCCTTATGAGGCAGGTGCTCTGCGGGCTACCAAATGGAGGGACTAACAAGCCATAAAGTTGCCTGGCTGGGTCTGCCAGAAATCCACCCTCAACACTCCTGGAAGGTCCATGTTCTATAGCACCTGCTGTCAGATGAACCTGAGGGAATCCCACCCTCCACCCCTGGGTTTAATTTACTGGCTTCCCCTGGCTGGACCTTGCAGGAAACTATAGGGACAGACAGAGCAGGCATTCATAGCACACATAGAATGCTGAGACTGGCCAATCTAAAAGCAAGTGTGTTGCTTTTCAAGAACCAAGGAAATTCAATGGGTCTTACTTTTGAGTAAATATCTAGGGATGGATATGCAGCCTGTGCAAGAACTGAGTAGGGTGACCATATTTGGGAAACCAAAAAAGAGGACACCTAGTGGGGGGGCAGGAAAATGGCTTTCTGGGGCCACCTTAAAGTCCCCAATTGGAGCGGAGGAGAGGAAAGCATGTCATTCTCACCCCACCCCACTGCTCCAATCAGGCCCTTTTCTATAATGCCTGGGAATGACACGTTTTTCCCTTTTAAGGCCTTGATTGGAGCAGTGGGAGAGAATGACACACCTCCAGAAAGCATGTCATTCCCCCCGCCACGCTAATGGTGGCCTTAAAAGGGAAAGTGTGTAATTCCAGGTCATTATAGACTATTGCATAAAATCCCCCATGACACTGAGGATAGCACAAAAACCAGGAGAAATCTGGGGAAATCCTGACAGTTTTTTATTATTTATTGTTGCATTTATATCCCACCTTTTTTCCGCCAAGAAACCCAAGGCGGCATACATAATCCTCCTCCTCTCCATTTTATCCTCACAATAGCAACCCTGTGAGATGGGTTGGGCTGAGAGTCTGCAACTGGCCCAAAGTCACCCAATGGGTTTTCATGGCTAAGTGGGGAGTAGAACCCAGATCTCCCAGCTCCCAGTCCAACACTTTAGCCACTAGGCCACATCCTAGTGGTCACCCTAGAATTGAGCCATGCCAAGTTGGAAGCAGATCGGTTCGTGCCTTGATTTTTAGGATATTTTTTTAAAAAGTTTGACTTCAATTTTTTTTCTAAAATTCAAGGCATGAACTAATCTGCTTTCAACTTCACATGGCTAAAGCCTTACTTAAGAGGTACCATGGTGCCAAGTTTCATCTCTTCATCTTTACTTTCTTTCTTTTTTTTTAATGTACTGCTCAAGGCCCTAGACCCCAAAGAGGAGTATTGGGTTTGAAGTTTTAAAAATTCCTAAAACTCAAGGCATAAACAGATCTGCTTCCAACTTGGCATGGCTCAATCCCTACTTAAGAGCTACCATGCTGTCACGTTTCATCCCTTTATCTTTAAAAATGATGGAATTGTAAGCATTTTAGTTAATTAAAAAAATTTAATTGATGTGTTAAACATTTCTAAAAATCAAGGAATGAACGGCTCTGCTTCCAACTTGGCATGGCTAAATCCCTACTTCAGAGCTACCATGATGCCAAGTTTCATTTCTTTATCTTTAATTTCATTTTTTAAACTTATACTGCTCAAGGTCCTGGACCCCAAAGAGATTTCTGTTTGAACTTTAAAAAATTCCTAAAAATCAAGGCATGAATGGATCTACTTCATACTTGGCATAGCTATATCCCTACTTAAGAGCTACCATGATGCCAGGTTTCATCTCTTTATCTTTAAAAATGAGGGAGATGCAAGCATTTTGGTTGATTTATTAATGTTAAAAGTGAGTTCAACACATAACACTAGCTTTGATTTTATATTGGATGTCAAGATGGTATAACATTCTGGCTGATGCCGGCTTGGTTGTCAACTGTATAATATCCAGTCATCCGTTACACAAAGCCATGAAATTCATTAAACAAAAAACCTATGGTTTACAAAAACAATGTTAAGGCTCTACAGATTCCAACCAAGCACCAAAAAGCAGGGAAATTGGGAGTTAAGGCTCACAAGCCTCAACACCACATCCTCCCTAAGGAGGCAGAAAGTGCAAGTGAAATTCTCATTCTCCCAAAGCAGATAAACCATGAGGACAGGGTGGAGAATATGATATACAGAGGTGACTGTGGGGTTGTGGAAAACTGATCACGTACAACTTAGGGCCACCTACTTCTCTTTTTTTGTTTAGAGCAGCCCTTCCCCAACCTGGTGCCCTCCAAAGGTGTTGGACTACAACTCCCATCATTGCAAGTCAGTATGTCCCATGGTCAGGAATGCTGGGACTTGTCATCTCAAACACCTGGAGGGCAGCAGGATGGGGAATGCTGTTCCATACCCTTACCAAATACAGGGTCTGCCCAATACTTTTCTCTCACACACATCTCGCATATAGCAGCACTCTTGATAACAAAAGGGGCACTATTCATTACAGATCTAGAACCAGAGCATGTGCCAGGCACTTCCAACTTTTGGTCAATATCCTGCCTTTTTTTCTTTAAATGTATTTATAAAAAATATACTGTTCACTCCCCACAATCCCTGCACAATACATCATCTCATCAAAACAACAGTGGAGCAGAAGAGGTTTAGTTTGGCTGTCTTGAACACCTTTCAGATGAGATTAGTTTGCAATCCTATACCTCTTGGGAGAAAGCTCTAGTGAATTCAGTGGCACTGGCTTCTGAGAAGACATGTATAGGAGTCAACCTTCTCCAGCCTGGTGGTCTCCAGATGCGTTGCACTGTAACTCCCATGTTATGTGTTATGGGGAAGACAAAAATCAATTCATACTTACTTTTAAAATAATACTTATGCATGAAAGTATTAGGTGGTAGCTCTGTCTTTGATCTCACACTGCTGAACAAGTAAGAGAAATCCTTTATCTGATATTCAAGAAACAGACATCCTATGCCATGTGTTGAAAACTAATGTTGATGTCTGAAGGGCTATCTGGATTAGGTGTTCAAGATTCATTCATTGTTGTTTCATTTGGTTTTGACAGTTTATTTAAAGTGATGCAGCTCTTTTGTAATTCCTTGATTGATCACATATCTTAATGCTGGAAAACATCATACTTTAGTACAGATGTGGGCAGAAAATAGATCTATCCTGATGAGTTGGACATCAACTCGCAGCATTCCTGATAACTGCCCATGCTGATAGGGGCTTTTACAAGTTGAATTCCAAAACATCTGGAGATCTATTTTCTGCCTTCCCTTGTTCTTGAACAATATTCCGCAACCTAGTGCCTGTCAGATGTGTTGGGTTGCAACTCTCAACATAAGGAGATGCTCTAAGAAATGAGAAGTAGCTGGTCCTAAGTTGTTCATCATCATTTCCCACAACCCCACAGTCACCTCTGCAGATCAAATTGCATATCTAGATTTTTGAGATGACAAGTCCCAGCATTCCTGACCATGGGACATACTGACTTGCAATGATGGGAGTTGTAGTCCAACACCTTTGGTGGGCACCAGGTTGGGGAAGGGCTGCTCTAAACAAAAAAAGAGAAGTAGGTGGCCCTAAGTTGTTCGTGATCAGTTTTCCACAACCCCACAGTCACCTCTGCATATCATATTCTCCACCCTGTCCTCATGGTTTATCTGCTTTGGGAGAATGAGAATTTCACTTGCACTTTCTGCCTCCTTAGGGAGGATGTGGCGTTAAGGCTTGTGAGCCTTAACTCCCAATTTCCCTGCTTTTTGGTGCTTGGTTGGAATCTGTAGAGCCTTAACATTGTTTTTGTAAACCGTAGGTTTTTTGTTTAATGAATAGAGTATATATTTTGCTCATACTTTCCAAAGAAGTATTTTTATGGTTGCCTTTATTTGTTTACTGCAGGTGATCTGACTGCAGTTGATTTCAAATGGATGAGTGCAAAGGCCTCTCAAGACAACAGTGAGGTTTCAGCTCTCTTCCTCAGCATGGTCTCCCCAGTCATGTCACAAGCATCAACACCTGCTCCTTTGGGAACGGCTGGCCTAAAAGATATGAAATTGCTGCCAGGATGTTCCTTCTTCCATTGGGGCTATACTTCGCTTTCTTTGGGGGCATGCAGGGAAGCAGATGGACTATTTACTCTGCAATGCCTGAGATTGCAAGCTGGACGCTAGTATGTTGCAGCATAGAGCAGAAAATTAGGGCTGATCCTGAAGGAAGGGTGAGTGTGGGGTGGTGCAGGGCAGCTTACTTTTCTGTGTGTGAGGGAGAAATTATTAGGTATACCCTAAAACATTAGCAAGCCAACACCTGGAGCCAAACACAAGAGTATCACTACACGACAAATGTGCTGTGCTCTTTTTTCTTTTTTAATAAGTCCCACAGCTGAAATGATGTGATATTGGTAGGAACCTGTTATGAATGCACCAAACAATGTAATGAATATAAGGCAAGGCTATCTATTGAAGGTTCTTTTTCTATGAGAAACTCTGCAGAGAATAGTCATGTTACATTAGGAACTATGGCAACTAAAACACAGCAGGCATATAGGTATTCACTACAGGAAATGTAATATTATAAGTAGTAATAAAGAAAAGTTCATAAAATGCAATTCTGGCAGAAGCCTAACCACATTTGCACAAGGTTTCTCCTAGGGATCCATAGGATCAGAGAAAGCCCTATAATAAGGAGTGCTTTGGGGGTTTGTAGGAATTTCAAAGACATAGGGCAAGGCAGGTGGAAAAGAATAGAGTAAGTGGTTAATCATACACATGTAATGTGCCCTTCTGTTTCTGATGGTTTCCATGCTTGTTACTTGACAAACCTCTTTCTATGCTGCTTTCCATATGGCTTTGGAATCAATTCTTGTGACACTTGCAGCTGCTGCCGCTGTCCAGCCTTTACTATTAGCTCAGCAACCTGGCCTCAGACAAACATCTAAGTTCCTGCTGCCACCAGTACCTTCCTCAGGTACACTTTAATGACCACACCAGTTGAATGAAATTAACAAGTTTTATTAACATCAAGTATATTGCGTGCACAGTAAGCTTATTGGTTTATTTAGTTCATTTGTGTAGCTGTTTCAACTATAAGGCTTACATGTTTCAAACTGTTCCCAAAGCCAAACTGTTTCTTCTCACAATATCAATCAATCAAACAATCAAACAATCAAACAAACAAACACCTCACTAGATTCTCTCTCTCTCTCTCTCTCTCTCTCTCTCTCTCTCTCTCTCTCTCTGCTCAACCTACAGTCAACCCCTTTCCTCAATTCATCTCAAAACAATCCTGTCAGCTCTCCCTCTGTCTGACATATATATCTCATTCACTCCCCAGCTCCTCCCACTCTCGCACACCCCACCAATCCAGGCACTCCAAACAACTAACCAATCAGCACTCACTTACCACTCATACAATACTCAACCAGACCTGCAATTCCAAATAATAACTTTTGCAACACATTCACATCCCTAAACAGTAGAACATCACAATTCACATATTTTTCTTTTGTTTCATTTCTTTCCTTCCACAATTTCTCATTCTTGCACAGGCCTATTATACATTTTTAATGATTCTTTGGATCCCCCTTCAACTGCAAGATTACCTACCTACTATTATATTTTTCTCTTCTTTATTATTTATTTTAATATCTATATCCCACCTTCTAGTTCAGCAATGGCAGCTTACAAATGGTTAAAATAGAAAATAAAATATACAAAACAAATGGTGATATGAAAAAATAACTGAAACCTGTTCAAACCATTCCCTTAGACATTTTAGGAAGGAAAACATGCCTTGAAGGAAAAGGAGCATCTTGAATTAGGTAAAGGTTCCACTTACACTTTTAACAGGCCCAGTATGATTGGATAGCACACACAGTGCAGTTGAATCCTGGAGGCTTGAGTTCAAGTTCACACCACCATTTTATGACTTTGGGCAAACCACTATGATTCCAGACTCAGTCCCTTACCTGTAAAACATAAAAATGGCCATCTATTTCACAAAGCTGATATGAACACAACAAAGATTGTTAAATATGGTAGACATGTTACACATCACCAAAAAATAAGAAACACTTAACCAGAAAAGAGGACTTAGATTTGCATACAATTTGCATGTGCTAATGTATGTGTATATTTGCACATTTGGAAATAATAACTATAAATTAAATACAATGCATCTTAAATTATCATCATGGGTAAGACTGTGTGTGATCAGGGCCAGATCTACACCAAACAGGATATACTACTTTAAAAACAGTTTGCCTGCAGGATATGGAAGGTGTCCTGGGCCTGAACACTTGTCAAAAACGTTATATACCATTATAAAGCAGTAGTGTAGATCCTGCCCAGGTGTTCTGTGTGCCTGCTCAGTCTTCCATCCAAGTGCTAATTGTTGATGGGGAATTTCAAAGTCCCTGCTATCCCTTCTAATGGTTCTTTATCTTTAAACTAGATTTGGCATGGAGAGCCCTTCAGATAGAGAACTGTTTTCTATAAAGTAGGACACATGGCCACCCTAGTACTATGCAAACATATGCTATATAAACATTAGTAATCTAATGCCAATACATTTTAGACGCCAATTCTGAACAGGATTACTTGTCCCTCGTTATCTGTATCACTGGCTCACATTGCTCCTTCCACATTTTTCCTATTACAAGTATATCCTGTGTCTACACACATTGAATTGTTTTGAGGCTTCTAGCTTTACAATGCTACCATCTGCATCGATTCTGAAGTCTTTCCCACCAACTCAGATGGAAGGATGAGAGACAACATTGGTTAATTCTCTTATGCATGGGTGTTCTCTGGAGATTAAGTACACTGTGGGTCCACATTTGATCTCCAAAATCTATAAACAGGGTAGGTAAGCTTGGACACCTACCAAGGGTCCACACCTCAGCAGCAGCCCACTGACAAGAACTTCCTGGACTTGCACCTCTTCATCTCTACAACCTTCTTATTCACCTACCTTTCGCGCTGGTCCAGACAACAGTGGCAAGAAAGGGTAGATGCCATTGTCTATTTGCTCACTGGCTCTCTGGCCTGTTAAGCAAGCAAGCAGTAGCAATGATGAAAAAGGGTATGAGGAACAATAGCTGGTGACAGTGGCAGCGAGAAGATTGACTCACTAAGGGAAGCCTTGAGGATGTCTTGCCCAAGGGCCTTCAAAAACCTGGAGCTGGCACTGTTCAGGAAGCCCAGATCTGCTCATAGTATCATGCTATGAATACTGATGCCAACTAACGTCCAGGCAAAACACTATTTCACAGCAATATTTTGTTCAGTAATGTTTTTTCAGTTTCACTCCTTAAGGAATATTCCAATAATATTTTTCAGTATTCCCACATTGTAAAGCTGTGAGGCCAGAATTCCTTCAGGAGCACCTTGAAAAATGAGTCTGGAGCATTTGACTTTATAAGACATTACTGACTGTGCAGTAGGAATCTTTCTGCAGTTCCAATTAAGGACATTATTTTCTTGGATTTTTAAAAAAAGCCTACATCCTAGAAACTAAATAAAAGTAATAATTTGTGGGTTAGGTCGAGATTTTAGAAACCAAAATGTTCCCTAGAATATATACATGTGAAATAATTACAGTGAGACCATTTGATTCCCTTTTAAATCATGTAATCAAATGTATTATTATTATTTATTAAAATATGTTTAAATTTATTTCTTTAAATTTATATGTTTATTTATTGAGGATACCAGGTCGTGCACGATGAGTATGACTAAAACAAGGAATACAGAAGTAAAATACCCAATTAAAAAAAAGTAAAACAAAATCCTCATAATACAACAGTCAAGAAGCAGCTAAAATAATAATATAGAACAGGCTGACCAATGTAGCCCCAGTTAAAATGCCTCAGCAAATAAAAAAAAGTTTCAACCTGGTACCCAAAAGGTTGCAAAATTGCCAACAGTTGGGCATCTGGAGGGTGCTATTTTGGGAGAAGGCTGTTCTATAGGGATACCTTTTGCATCTCTAAAAAAAAAAAAAAAGTCCTCCAAAGCCCAAATTCTCTCTATAGGTTTACATCCTGGGGAGAATTCATAGACATGAAGTTTAATAACATATTTTAACAACACTGTCAATACCAACAAGTTGATCACAGCAATCATGGAAAAGCAGCTGATGCAAGTAGGGACATGAGGTTCATGTTTTCCTAGATACAGCAAGGACCACCCAGATTGTCAAAGAAAGTCAATAGCTTTAAAATCTGCCCTCTGATTTTAGGCTTGATTAGACTTTGCTGTTTCCAACCATTCTCAGTTGTACTTAAAGAGGGTGCCTTTTCCATTATAGATCAAAGTTTGGGCTTGCTTAAGAGTAAATCCGCCAATTCCCACTTTATTGCAATGTAACACAATTTTCTTCTTGTGGAATTTGCTAGCACTGCATAGCTCTGAAGCTGTGGGCAAGTGAAGACTTGGAGATCCCAACGCTAAGGCAACCTCTTTTCAGGAATGTTCCATGTTGCTGGATTGGAGTTTTAGTTGGAAGGTAGAGGTGCAAGATGTAGTAGGTATCATAACCTGCTGACATTGGTTTATGTGTGGCACTTTTTGCTGGCACATTTGCTTGGACAGTTTCTACTAATTTCTGCTATAGTCCCCTACAGCCCGTCCCACATCATTATAAAAGCTACTTTCCAGGAGGCACAGATGCCTACTGTGGATAGGAGGAGACGGTAACTCTTCCCATGCTTTTCAAGATCCAACACGTTGTTCCTACTGAGCATAAAGATACTGCTCCCTCCAATATTATCACCACAATTCCTCCTCCCATCCGTAATGCACCAGTGTGCTATTCAGGGTGGCCACTTATACCTTTCCAAAACTGGCCTTCTCTCTGATGGCACCCTCCCTCTGGAATGACCTTCCCTCTACAATACATCAGGCACTGATGATGAGGTATTTTTGACAATCATTATAAATCTACCCATTTACCTTGGCTTTTCCCAACCATTAAGTTATCTAAATGTTGTGCTTTTGTAATGATGTGCTGTTTCATAATTTGCTGTAAACCACTTCAGGATTTTTAAAATGGGACATGGTATATATATATATATTCTAAAAATAAATAAATAAGCCAAGTCCTAAAACTGCTTTCACAGACATATACTGTTCATCCCACTTAAAGGCTCACCAAACTGCAATATAATGCCCCAAATGCTTGAGATCCATTTTTATTTAAAGCTTTCACAGAACTTTTAGCTATGTGTCAACAATGAATACATTTTAGAAATAAAATAGTTAGAAACAAACCATCACAGTGCAATAAATGCCTTTTACTTAGTGTCAGTGAAGCTCTGGGCCATTGGGCAGCTAGCCCATCTTTTATGGATTTATTCTAGGGATGGGGCAAAAATCGTTCAGTTCACATTTTATATAATTTTGCATTTTTGATTCACTAAGACATAATAGCTGTCTGGACTGACACTCAGTTATTCTTTGAAATTAGCGCATTTCCTGATTTTTCAATGGAATTCACCAATAAAGAAATGTGTAAATTAGAAAAGGTAATGTTCAAATATGCATTACATTAGGAAACCTGGTTGCAAAAAAAAAGTGTGTATATTAGGCAAAACTGGAAACAAAAATGCATGCATTCAGAAAAATGTGCACAAACATGCTTATCACTTTTCATGCCAACTTTAAAAAAAATCTAGGTTTCAGACAAACCCAACTTTAGACTGGGGGAAAAAATGAAAAAATTAGAAAAACTGAAACTGACAGATTCGTTTATCAAAATAGATAATTGATACCAAAATAGATGGAAGAAATGAGGGGGCAGGGAACACGGGGGGGGGGCTACAGATTGAAGGTGACTTCTAGACCTACACCCCTGTAAAATTCTGTGAATGAGGAAGTGCAATTGTACAATAAAAGCCTGATCTGCAAGCACCTCTTGAGTCCAGCATTCTTCTGGCATGCAGTAGCAACTTTCATATTCCACTTCCCAGGATTCAAGACCATTTTTAGTCAATGGTCCTATACATGTTTTAGTGCAGTCCTATACATGTTTTCTCAGAAGCAAATCCCACTGCGTTCAATGGGACATATTCCCAGATGTACGAAGGATTGCAGCCCAAGTGCTTTAATAAAAAGTTTAACTACTGTTCTTGAAGTTGACTCTCTCTCCATTTCACATGTGTATCGCATTCTGAAATCATTTCATGCAATGTAGCATGTCAGTACTGTATGTCTTCATTTGATCACTCAGTAAGTCAATCAAAAATTCAAATTTACAACAACTATCTGTATTTCGTTTTTTAAAAAAACTGATTATACTGGAACACTTTAATTCATTCAAGGTATTCCCCCTCACTTCTGCTGACTCCACCCTCCCACTCCAGTCCTATTACATGTAATTTTGGAGAATCCCTTAACCATTCAAATCAGTTTTCTCCTGGTGCAGGAAGCTGCACAGAGGAGGATGGGCTGAAATGGGACTGCTCTGTTGCCAGTATTGCACCAAAATCCACAATCTGCTAAAGCTTCCAATTCCACAGGGTTTACAACAGATTTTGTAAAAAGTTGAATGTCAATTTAATCAAAACATACATCAATCTTTTGAAAGTACAAACAACAAACTATAAATCTTGCTGTTCAGCAACAAATGTAAGGGTCCAATTTTAACTCATAAGTATGAATACAGAAACAAGTATTAGACAAATTTTGAATTCAGAATTTAAGTGTTATCAAATACCAGTAAGTGTGGTATTTGACGTCGATGGCAGGAAGGTACTGTCTGCCATTTTTCTGAAGCGGTATTTGCCTTATTATGTACCACCGCTGCATTGATTTTGGGCTATACACAACCTACAGGAGCAACAGTATTTCTTTGTGGACTTTTCCTTGAACCATACTTTTGAACAAATTCATATGCCCTGCTATAGATTTCAGCTGTTGTCTGTCTTTCCATCTCCAGATAGTTGGTAAGGCATTAATACTTGAGGGAACAAAGACTAGAAGAAGCAACGCAGGAAAAATATGATGACAGTTATACTGCAGTGAACATATGCTGCCCCCGATAGCAATGAAAAAAGAAAGAAACCTTAACAGTTTCACTCCTTTCCCTTGTGTAGTTTGTGCTCCCATCTCCCATTCCCCACCCCACCCCCAGTCCAATAGACAAGTGAGCTCTAAGGGTCTATCACTGTAAAATTGAGATTCCATTTGAGTAGATCAAATGAGCCAACTCTCTGGTCTTCCCACTGGAGCTATTTACTAGCTGTCCAGTGAAATGCTGTTTCTCAAACAGACCTCCCAAGTTTCACCCATCTTCAGCAGGGAATCTCATAGGGGGTTAGCTGAGTGGGGCTTAGAGAAGACAGAAAGCTTCTGCAATCAATCAATCAATGATAAATAAATAAATAAATAAATACATCATGTTTAGGGTAGGTGGACCTTGAGAGAATTTCCCAGAAAAAAATGTATCATACTCTTTCTCTACATCCTTTCAGCAATGATAGAACAATATAGATGGACTCTCTCTCTCTCTCTCTCTCTCTCTCTCTCTCTCTCTCTCTCTCCACACACACACACACACACATACACACACCCTTCAGACATCAAATCCCAGTATAAATTCTGGGAAATTACTTATCCAGTTTGGTATTCTACATTTTCTCACAGATAAAAAAATGTCTCACCTGCAGGTATGTTAAAAGGCTCTGTTTATCATGTAGTGACAAACACTAAATGGCTAAGAAAAAGCTAAGTTTCTGCTAGGACTGCCACCCAATTAAAGAAACCTGAACTGTATGAGTTTTAGTTGATTAAAGGCACAATCCTATGCATATTTAGACTGGAAAAAAGTTCTACAGTTCCCAACATGGCTGGCTGGGGAATTCTGGGAACTGTAAGGTCCCCTCTACAAGGATTTGCTTTTGCGCCTGGTTAGGCGATTATGCGCATAATCGCTGAAGCGCATTTACGCCTAATCCCTCTGCACGAGAGGCGGCGAGAGGCAGCGAAGCGCATTACCGGATGTCCAAAATGCGGTTTACAAGTAGTTAATGCGCATAAGCGCATATTCACACAGTCAAAATGCGCTTTAACGGACGGAGCAAAATAAAACTCGTGATTTAACGCGCATTCGATAATGCGCATAATCGGAGAGATAACGCGCCTCTATGCCCCATTTGCTCTCCGCTGGTGTGGAGGTAAATTTTTTAATGAGACTTCAAAGAGCATTAAACCTCTCGTGAAGAGGCACCCTAAGACTTATTTTTCTCTAAATATGTATAGGGCTGCCTCTACAAGAGAGGTTTAAAGCTCTTTCAAGGCGCTTAAAAAAAATTACCTCTACAAGAACGGAGCGCAAATCGGGCACAGAGGCGCATTATCTCTCCGATTATGCGCATTATCGAATGCGCGTTTAATCGCGAGTTTTATTTTGCTCCGGCTGTTAAAGCGCATTTTGACTATGTGAACAAGCGCTTATGCGCATTAACTATTTGTAAAGCGCATTTTGGTCATCCGTTAATGCGCTTCGCTGCCTCTCGCCGCCTCTTGTGCAGAGGTATTAGGTGTAAATGCGCTTCAGTGATTATGTGCATAATCGCCTCACCGGGCGCAAAAGCGAATCCTTGTAGAGGGGACCTAGGATTGCACCCTAATTGATTTAATCTACATGATTCTGCATATGAGAAAAAAGCACCCTTTCTAAAGAAAATGGCCTGTTTTCTTTGCCTTTGATACAGCACATGTGCAGTGGGCATCCACTTTGAACAAGTATCCCGTCCTGTGTGAAAGAGGATGAGGAGAATGACCTGATGATAATGCTTGCCAGAGCAACCAGAGTGACAGGAGGAGAGAATAGGCAAGAGAGAAAGAAAGTTGCTGGAAGAACATCTTGTTGGTCATGACTAACCCTCCCTAAAGAATACAGCCATTGGCTCAGTTCGGATGACACGTTAAGCAACGGAATGGGGAAGAGGCACCGGATGGTACATTAGTTTTGGAGTGCCCGCCACATGACATGTTGCCCCTTCCCCTGTCGTGCAGCTGAATGTCTGGGCCTCATAATAAGCAATGGAGCTCTGAAAAACAATGGAGGAGCCCATTGTTTTTCCCTGTTGCTTAATAACTTACTGTCAATTGTGTGTGCATTGTGTGTTGCCAGACACACGACACAATAAGCAACACAACTGACAGTTGCCTCTTCCCCCCTTTGTTGATTATTGTGTCTTCCTAACTGAGCCATTGGCTGGTTTCAGCAACACTTTAGTTAATGGTGGGTTGAGTAGCCAACTCAAGGTTGGTTAGTTTGTGGGTACTCCCCACACAACATATCCCTACACAACTGTGGGTGGTTGGGGCTGGCGTTGAGTGGACTAATAGTCAACCCAGGATTTGACTGACACAGCCCCCGCCCCTCTCCCCTCCCTCCCTCCTCCCTCAGTCCTCCCACTGCTATCCCAGCAGCCTCTGCAAGTTGCACCAGTTGTAGCAGAGTAGCAGCCACCGCTTTGGTCACTGTTGCTGCCTGCCTCTATGGGCTTGTGTTTTAACCCACTCACCACATGCCATTAACTCACTCACCCCTCCACACAACACTTTAAACAACTGGCTTTGAGCTAAACAACTTGCAAGCCAGTTGTTTCACTCAGTTGCTTATTTGGGCGGAACAGCATACCGTCAGTAGTTTGTGAGCGGCGTGTTACCCTCCACACAACACAATAAGAAACACAACTGATTATTGTCCCCCCCCCCTCCATTGCTTAATGTGTTGTCCGAAACCAACCAGTGTCTACTTCTGGGAGGGGCAGGTATATCCTAGTCATTGCTGCAGATAGTCACCATTGGTGGCTTGATCCTGGTGGGAGTGACTCCAAAGCAATAGCACTAAAGGTAGGGTGACCAGATAAAATCCAGGTCAGGGCTCATGTAACTTTAACAATTGTAGATCAAAGGGAATTTCAGCCAGTGTCATTTGTATGCAATTAGTTCCTGGTGAAATTTCCTCTTCATCACAACAGTTAAAGTTGCAGGAACCCTGCCTTCTTTTGTATATGGTCACTCTAGTATAGTGCCTGCAACTTTAACTGTTGTGATGAAGAGGGAATTTCACCAGGAGCTAATTGCATACAAATGACACTGGCTGAAATTCCCTTTTCTCTACAACTGTTAAAGTTACATGAGCCCTGACCTGGATTTTATCTGGTCAGCCTACTAAAGGGGTTCAGCCCTTTGGAGTTTGTCTCTTTGAGGTCATCCCGCAAAGGTTATTAGGTTACTGCTAAAGATGTTTCTTTTGCTGAGAAATGAAGAAGAGGGGGCCGTTCCTTCTAGGCGTGGAGGGATTGACCAACTTCAAGGGACAGAACCTTTACATGCTGTTATTCATGCTTAACAACAAGCCAGGAAGGGTGACAGTTGAATAGAACCAAAATAAACCAATTCTAAAGAGCACACAACTACAATTGTATTGGGTAACACCCCAAATAGAAACAATTATACAAGGTAAATTTATACAATTACCCAAATGCTGATAAGTTAAACAATTATTACACGTTCCACATGTGTGTTACAATTATACAAGATGATTTCTCCCAAATGCTGAGAAGCTAAACGTTTGTTACCTTGTAACTTTGTTACCTTGAATCTTTGTTTGGTGCTTTACCTAAAAACTTTGCTTGGTGCTTGCACCTTATCTGATTAGTAAAATAACCTGTTATTTTTCATCTTTACATCTGCACTAAACGATTGTACCTTAATTATGCTTGTTGTATTCTTCTGAGTGTTTAACACACATCTTGCATGTGTAACAAATGTTTAGCTTATCAGCATTTTGAAAAAATCACCTGGTATAATTGTAACACACATGTTGAATGTGTAATAATTGTTTAGCTTATCAGCATTTGGATGATTGTATACATTTGTCTTGTATAATTGTTTCTATTTGGGGTGTTGCTCAATACAGTTGTGTGTTCTTTAGCATTGATTTGTTTTGGTTATTCATGCTTTTTTACAATCTGGCCAGTTCTATTTTGGAGCACAGGTCTAGAACATGCTCTGGATCTGGGTGAAGAACATAAGAAGAGCTATGCGGGATGAGACCAAGGGTCCATCTAGTACAGCATTCTGTTCACACAGTGGCCAACTAGTTTAGGCTGAGGATGGGGCTCGTGTATCTTTCAGTTTCATAGAAAAGGGAATTTCAGCAGGTGTCATTTGTATACATGCAGCACCTGGTGAAATTACCTCATCATCACAAAGTTAAAGCTGCAGAAGCCATGCTCTCTTTTGTACATGGTCAAGAGGACAGGGCTCCTGCCACTTTAACTGTTGTTATGAAGATGGAATTTCACCAGGTTCTGTATGTATACGAATGACACCTGCTGAAATTCCCTGTCCTTTGCAACTGTTAAAGATACAGGAGCTCTGTCCTCCTTTTCATATGGTCACCCTAAACTAGTTGCCCACGGGAAACTTGCAAGCAGGGCATGAGTGCAACAGCACCCTCCCACCCATGTTTTCCCAGCAACTGGTATATATAGGCATACTGCTTCTGATACTGAAGGTACCATCAGGACTAGTAGCCATTGATGTTTTTATCCTCCATGAAAAACAGTGTGGAGTTTGGGTCCCATACTCGTTTTCTGCTGAAAAGCCTCCCACCCAGTTGCTATTTATTCCCTAAACTGCTATTTACTGCAAACAGCTTCTTCGGGGGCAAAGAGCAGCCTGGGAGGGCCAATTTTGAATAGAAAACTAGCACAGCGCCCTGACCTGGCTCATAACCATGTTCTGGATTGAGGCCTGTGGCTCCATTTCCTCCAAAGTAGAGCGGCTCTTTCCAAAGCACAAATAACACCCCATGTAGTTCAGTCCTGAGGGAGAACAGCACTGTGCCATTCATTTCTGTTGCGTTATCCTTGATTTACTTGGTGGCACTGGGAGTTGGCTTTAGATTTGACTTGGCTTTGATCAAGTTAGGGCTGTTTTAGTATATTTTTTCTATATCTGCTCTAGCCATTTGCAAATTTCAGTCTATCATGGCAATGCAGCTGCTCACACACTTTTACTGATTTGCTCTCACATATTGTAATGGCACTTCAGTTCAAACCATTGCTGCTATGAAGCACCTTGTTTTGCAGATGTTGCAGAAGCACTGTTGTCCATCTCCCAGCTGCCATTATTTCATCTTGTGGTTCAGCTGTGTTTCATTTAGCAAGGACAGTTTGTATATGTGCCTAGGCAATACTGATAATATGTGGAGGAAGGGACACACACATACACACACATACCCAACTGAATTAAACTTGCTTCCAGCTGGAGCAGAAATGGCAGTGGGGTTTGGGCAAGCTATTGAATCAAGAAAAGAGATGGGGTATATAAAAACTATCTTCCTTACTGTCCCTTCCCCCTGCCAAAGGCATCTGAGTTGTCCTGCCAATCTGCCTTGCTGTCCCATTGCTAAATGCCAGGCCAATCTATTTTAAAACAACCACCATCCAGGATCTGATCATGGATGAGGGAGCTGACCTGTCTTGCATAACTAAAATGGGGCTGGGTAGGCTGACCATATGAAAAGGAGGACAGGACTCCTGTAACTTTAACAGTTGTAGAGAAAAGGGAACTTCAGCCTGTGTCATTTGTATGCAATTAGTTCCTGGTGAAATTCCCTCTTCATCACAACAGTTAAAGTTGCAGGCACTATACTAGAGTGACCATATACAAAAGAAGGTAGGGCCCCTGCAACTTTAACTGTTGTGATGCAGAGGGAATTTCATCAGGAACTAATTGCATACAAATGACACCGGCTGAAATTCCCTTTTCTCTGCAACTGTTAAAGTTACATGAGCCCTGTCCTCCTTTTCAAATGGTCAGCCTAGGGCTGTGTGAGTTGGCAGGTACTGATCTTTCTCAGCTCTCTCCATCTGGATTTCCAGTGCAGGATCAGCATAGGCTGGCCATGGAAGAGCAGCCGTTGTGCTCCCAGAAAAGCTCGCATCTCACTCTTCAGGGTTCCTATCCAGGCAAGTCCCAAGTTTGTGTGTTTGTTTGGGTAATTGGGACAGGCTGAGGATCCCTGTTAAATCATCCTTCCCCTCCCTGGTGCTCTCTAGGTGTTTTGGACTACAATTCCCAGCATTCCTGACTATTGGCCATGCTGACTGGCTTATGGAAGTTATAGTCCAAAACATTGGGCTGCCTACCAATGTGTTGGAATATCAATCACATCACTGCTTCACAGTCTCTCATTGCCTGAGCTGATAGTGTTGACACAGTAGAGGAGTCCCAAGATTGTGGCTCTAGGAGAGCTCAACAGTCAACTTAGTACCCTTAAGATGTGTTGGACTGGTGGTTGGGAATGGTGGAAACTGCATCCCAACACATATGGTTGGGGAAGGCTGGTCCATGCTGAAGCTGCTTTTTCAGGGAAAATACAGGAGTTTGTGATATGTGTAGGGCCCCACACAAGATGCTGTCCCAATATGATATCAGCCCAATATGGTATCAGTCACAATCTGGATCTGTTTTTTCAACTTGACGGGACATGACTTGGATTTTGGAGGATTTTCTTTTCACTCCCTTTTCACAGTCAGCTCAGTTCCAGTTCTTATGACCTGAGAACATGTCAAGGTGCATGGTGACATGTAGCCTACCACATGCCCACTTGATCCTTGGTCTTTTTGGTACATAACATCTAGTAGGGGGAGACTGCCAGGCTTGGTCTAGGAGAGAATTAATGTTAGTGGAAGGCGTCTTTACCACCTTGAAGGAGGCCAATGTGGGATCACTCCTAAAGAAACCCTCCCTGGACCCTGAGGATTGTTACAACTATTGGCTGGTTGCAAACTTCTCCATCTTTGGTAAAGTATTTGAATGGGTGGTGGCTGCACAACTCCAATCACTCTTGGAAGAAACTGATTATATGGATCCATTTGAATCTGGTTTCACCCTCGATTTTGGCATAGAAACAGCTTTGGTCACCCCAATAGAAGATCCATATTGGGAGAGGGAGGGTGACCCTGCTCATTCTCCCAGACCTTTCAGTGGCTTTCAGTCTCATTGACCATGGTATCATTCTGGATAGGCTGTCTGAAAGCCAAAACAGACTTTATTTTAAATCTGTGTCTAACAGCTACATTCTCACCCCCATTTTTGCTCTAAAATATACACAGAGCCCCATAACTGGATCTTAAAAGCCCCCTATTCCCTCCCATATTAGAGACCTTGGGGCAGGGGGAGGGATATATCTACTATAGAGTAAAAATGTGGGGAGGGGAGAGACATAACTGCCAGACATGGATTTCAAATAACCCCGTGTTGGTTCCGCTCTTACCTGGATGCTAATTCCAGAGGATGGTGCTGGGAAACAATCCTGTACGGATCCAACTGGTTTCCCATGCTTTTAAACATCTATATGAATTTGACTGAATTTGTCTTAAGTGAGATCACCCATATGCTGATTACACACAGATCTACTGCTCCTTTCTGTCAGATTCAAGAAAAGTGGTAGAAGTGCTGAACCACTTTTTGAGACTGATAATAAATTAGATGTTAGCCATTAAATTCAAGTATTATCCAGTCAAGACAGAGATTCTGTTGGTAAATGGTTCAGCTGACCATGGAGGTTGGGTTCATTATGTTTTGAATATGATCACACTCCCTATAAGGCCTTTGGTCATGGGTTTTTTGGGGGGTGCTGGTGCTGTATCCATCATTATCACAGGTAGCTTCTGTGGCATACAGTGTGTTTCACCAGTATAGGCTATAACCACAGAGATAGCTTTGCCCCAGGTTCTCTAGATCAGGGGTAGACAACCTGGTACCCTCCAGATGTTTTGGGCTACAACTCCCATATGTCCCTGCTAGCATGGCTAAGGGATTATAGGAGTTCCTTTCCCGAACCCTGCTCTAGATCCTATCCAATCCACAAGAAGTACATCTTCAAAAACTAGCAAGCACTTGCCCGTGGATAGTTGCACATAGAGCTAGCGCTTTGTAAACAACAGGCACAGAATCTGACAAGGCCTGTGTTTCTTTAATGACTGAGCATTGTTACATCATTTTGGCCCAAACTTTTCCTAGTTCAGTGTTAACTGAAATTGGTGGAATTATCTGGACGGACGTGGGCTGACTTCATCAAACCCTAAAGCTAGAGTTTAGGGACCCAGTCAAAATGAGGCTTTTGCTGTGGGAGCTTGAACTATGTAATGTTTGCCAATGGACACCCACACTGATTCCTGTACTGGGCTCTTTTAAACTCCTCTGTAACTTGGAACAAAGTAGCTTGACTGTCATGGGAAGCAATGGTCCTCTCCACAGCAAGAAGAACATTTGGAATACTGGTAGCTTGTCCAGAAGGAATACTGACTTTTCTTCAGAAGGTTGAAGGGGCTGGACAAGAATGATGAGACGTTCCTAAATGTGTGTGGCTACACTTGTGTGGGCCTGTTGCTGTGAGTGAAGGCTGGCAGAAGAGCAAGTGTGGTTTATGAGGTTGGAGACATGTGAGCCCCCAGAGTATGGTTCAACATACTCCATATTCCTGCCTACAGCCTGTGTTTATATATTTTAAGGGCAGTAGAACTGAATTCTCAGCAACTAACTTCCTTCATCTGTAAAATTAGGGAAATTAAAGATGCCTGCCAAAATCATGATGTGAATCAGTTCTTTTAGAGTTGTGTTCCAGTGGTGGGCAGGGCCAAAGGCAAAAGGGGAGGGCAAAAATACCAAAAATATAAGCATATTTTAGCTTTAAGCTCTTACTATGGGGGGTGGAAAAGCATTTGAACCTTTTAGAATGAGGGGAGAAATGCACAGAAGTCAGGAAAGCACTAAAGGATCAGCTGTCGGGGGGGGGGGGGGAGCTGGACCATGTTAAGGGGACATGGCAATCTGAAGAACCTCAGAGAGCCGGATTTGGCTGCCTCTACAAGAGGCATTTAAAGCTCTTTCAAGGTGCATTAAAAAAATTACCTCTACAAGAAGGGAGCGCAAATCGGGCGTAGAGGCGCGTTTTCTCTCCGATTATGCGCATTATCGAATGCGCGTTAAATAGCGAGTTTTATTTTGCTCCGGCCGTTAAAGCGCATTTTGACTATGTGAACAAGCGATTCTCCGCATGTCAACAGTTTAAATCGTGTTTCGTTCGTCCAGTAATGTGCTTTGCCGCCTCTCGTACAGAGGTATTAGGCGTAAATGCACCTCTGCGAATATGTGCATAATCGCCTAACCAGGCGTAAAGGCGAATTCTTGTAGATGAGGCCAAATTGGCCCACAGGAGGGGGGGGATTTGGCCCCAGGTCTGAGTTAGCACACCTGCTTTCAAGGATGTTCTGCCAACCTGCCTGTGCCTAAAGATCTTCAGTGAAGATCTTGTTCCTCTAGCAAGGGGTGTCTGTGACTTGGAAGAAGAGAAATGCAATGGAGGCAAAAATAAAAAGAGTAAACACAGAATAATCCTGTCTTTAATAGTTTTGTATTTTGCCACAATTAAAAAAAACTCAGTGTCACACTATAAAAAATACCTTATATGCCAGCCATCTGTTATACATATTTTGATGTGCACTCATGCAGATTTTTATTGTTGCCCAATGACTCTGTGTCAATGTATTTACATATTCAAAATGTTGGGCTTCTGTGCTACATATTACACAAGTTTTATGATCTGGTTCTCAAGAGAATTATTAAGCCAGTCAAAAACTGCCTTTGACAGTTTGGCTGCATTATTTACCCATAAATTTCATACACACCAATAATTGGTGCACATTCTGAGAGAATAACTATGGTACAATTAGAAGGTATGTTAGTGCTGAAGTAGAGAAAGTGTTGTGATTTCCATATTATTGTGATATTCACTTTATATTTAATAGATTATGTCTCCTAACAACAATATTTTATATTACAACCTCTACTATCTGATAGTTATGGTCTGAAAGAGAATGAGCAGCAGATCCTTCAATTCAAGATATCTTTCTCTATATTTAAGAAGTATTTCATAAATCTACCTGTAGGTCATAATTCTGGGAGTTTTGTATTTTGTGGCATCAACATCAAGAAAGTAATAGACTGCTTTTAAATCATGACCCATAAAAGACATCAGAATTCCACAGAAGTTGTTGAAGAAGAATTTTAAAGTAAAATTTGTAGAAGTAGATGTGTCCTGTTAAGAAAGATAATCAAACCATGGTGCATTTTTAGTTTTCCAGGATTCCTCTTAATTATGATGTTGTTGTTGTTGTTGTTGATGATGATGATGATCTTGTAAAATTTTGGCAGGGTCAGGAATACTAAATTGCATAAGATGGAAAGCAGGTGACTTAGAATTTTAAGAGCTGCTCTTCAAGCAAAATGGTAATAATCTTTTTGGAGAAAGGAATCCCTTTTCACTAGAACATGAATAGAGGAGTTAAAGACTCAGGTCCCCTCTACAAGGATTCGCTTTTGCGCCCAGTTAGGCGATTATGCGCATAATCGCTGAAGCGCATTTACGCCTAATACCTCTGCACGAGAGGCGGCGAGAGGCGGCGAAGCGCATTAACGGATGACCAAAATGCGCTTTACAAGTAGTTAATGCGCATAAGCGCTTGTTCACATAGTCAAAATGCGCTTTAACGGCTGGAGCAAAATAAAACTCGCTGTTTAACGCGCATTCGATAATGCGCATAATCGGAGAGATAACGCACCTCTACGCCCGATTTGCGCTCCGTTCTTGTGGAAGTAAATTTTTTAAAGCGCCTTGAAAGAGTTCAACTGCTGTTAAGCAGTTTACATTAGCAGGTTTGCAACCAATGGGGTAGCATCCAATGTTAGTCCTACACAGAGTAGATGCATTGAAATGAATTAGACTAAGGTTAGTTGTGACTTTAAGTCCCATACATTTCAATGGGTCTACTCTACACATGACTAACACTGGATACTACCATGGTTTTATTTCAGAACAGTGGTGGGCAGACTTCAATCTTAAAGGATCTACTTTTCTTTTTTTTACTAAACTCCTGAGATCTACCAACCAGATCCTGATTCCAAAGACATACACTTCAGCCCTATTTAGGTACATGAGTAAGCAATATAGGTAAGAAGAATGGGGCTGTGTATGCCACCCCACCCCACCCCCAACATCCATTCATGTGCTGGCCCCACCCCAAGAAAATCCAAGTAGACTTCCCCTGCTGTCTTCCTCACTCACAGGAAAGTCAGGGACTTGGGGGGTGGGGTTGGCCTGTGAGGCCCATCTCTCATGTGCTTATACCCAGTTCAGGCTAACACCTGAATAGAACTTTAGAACTGCAGCATTCTAAGCCCATGAATTTGCTTTAAATACTAGAACAGAACTGAGCTCACAGTCTTTCCACACAAAAAATCACTCCAGGTTATCCCCTACTACACCACCCCCAATGTTCTTCATTTAGCAGTACAATTTATGGGGGTAGGGGGCATTTTGTTGTTGCTATTTTTTATTCTGTTGTTGTTGTTGTTGTTGTTGTCAAACCATTGGAAATCAGAAATCCTTGCTGATCTACTGCAAATCATATACAAGGCCATGGGGACAGTGTGAGTAGTGTTTTACTGTGCCTGTGTGCTCGTGGGACTCATTGTTTGCACAACACAGCTTCAAGCGCTTCTAAAAATAACCCCAAAGAAGTGGAAACTCTCATTTCTGGAATGGGGCAAATCAGTGGAGCTCACAGAATGGAGCTCTGCTGACTTGTCATGGTCCCCATTAGCGGTTTAGCAGCTATATTTTGAACCACATGTTCAAAAGTGACATAATCTAGTGCTTGACTGCTCCCAAAGACAGATCTAAGAACCCTTCCACCTCCCCTGACTACTGAAATATATTAAAAAGATGGAATTGGCTGTTATAAGCACGAGCATCCTGATGACATCTCACTTCCAACCCGCAGATGCTGTCACTCAACGATTTCATGTGGATGTTAAATAAATATGAGGAAGAAGCTGGAACCCTGAGGAATCCTGCAACATAACATATGCTAAAATATGCTGGTATTCTGGCCCTGCTTCTTTCCTTTTGGTCTCTCCCACCACTGAACTGAGGCCTCTGAGGACTTCTCCACAATAGAAATCAGCCCTCAGGCTGAAAGAGGTTCTACACAGTAACCTACCTTCCACAACCTTCAGGTCTATGATGGTGTTTCTCCAGCTACCTAGGCCACCTCTTGACGGCGCCTGTATTGAGTTGCGGTGGCGGCGGCAGGCGGCGCTTCGCGCATTTGCGCTCCCTCCACCCATCTACAGTGGAGGGAGCATTGCACCGGTTTATCTTGCCGCCACCACTGCTGTGCCCGCGCCTCCTCAAAAGGTAAGTTATTTTGTATTATTTATTTTGTAAAATGTGGGAGAGGGATTGCGAGGTGCTGAGGTGAGTTAATTTTTTTATTATTTTACTTTTTAAAAGGGGGGGTGACTGCGAGGCGCGGACGGTAGTTTTTTAAAAAACTTTTTAAAATGGGGAGTAGTTATTGCGAGGGTCCAGAACGTCCCACCAATCAGCTTCATGGGATGACCCGGGTTCTAGTATTTCGAGAGAGGGAGAAAAATGCCTCCCTATCCATATTCTCCACACCATACATAATTTTATACACCTCTCTCATGAGTGAAAGACTGTCAAAGCATAGACATAAATATGCACATCTGAAGCCACGTGACGCTTAGAAAAACATGCCATAATGACAAACACACTCTATTTGATATGGACCCTTCACAGAAATGATTCTGTAACAGCAAATATTTATTAGCAATTCACTGGCAATGCCTCCTCTACAAGGATTCGCTTTTGCGCCTGGTTAGGCGATTATGCGCATAATCACAGAAGCGCATTTACGCCTAATACCTCTGCATGAGAGGCGGCGAAGCGCATTAACGGATGACCAAAATACGCTTTACAAGTAGTTAATGCGCATAAGCACTTGTTCACATAGTCAAAATGCGCTTTAACGGCTGGGGCAAAATAAAACTCGCTGTTTAACGCGCATTTGATAATGCACATAATCGGAGGGATAGCGCGCCTCTATGCCCGATTTGCGCTCCGTTCTTGTAGAGGTAATTTTTTTAATGCGCCTTGAAAGAGCTTTAGATGCCTCTTGTAGAGGCAGCCTATGACTCACAAGGTGCCGCGGGACTCCATCTTGTCTCTCTTGCCTCTACCTGAAACCACCGGGAGAGATTATCTGGGGATTTGTGCTGCTGTGTTATCAATATGATCACAATATCCAATTCTTGTATCCATTGCCTCACTTGCAGTCAGATCTATACAATAGGGAAGACACACAAGGAGGAGCCATGACCCATCTGTATAAGTGATTGTGCAGATATTACGTGCAGAAAACATTCTGTTTGGCTTGGTGTATAAACTGACATCTACAGCAGAAAAATCTCAGATGAAAAATGCACCTTGAGAAGTTCTAATCATGTGTGTCACTGCATCAAATATTACATTGCTCAAATAAGAAGTGCAATTATTTATGGATATCAGTTGGCTGCAGCAGTGCCTTTGCATGTAAGACAGGAGTGGGCAGCCCTAGCCAACAGAGCCAGTGATGAGGGATCATGGGAGTTGTAGGCCAAAATATCTAGAGGGCCACAAGTTGGCCAGCTTTGGAAAGAGCCCTCAAACAAAGTAGTTTATAGCACTGATATAAGAGTATACTACATAGGGGTGTACAGATAAGCAGTGTACAGATAAGAGTAGGCTGACCATATGAAAAGGAGGACAGGGCTCAT
Organism: Anniella stebbinsi; assembly: GCA_029215795.1. NCBI lineage: Eukaryota > Metazoa > Chordata > Lepidosauria > Squamata > Anniellidae > Anniella > Anniella stebbinsi. Next base: position 59,191,889 of record JARDYH010000003.1, read on the forward strand.
ATAACTTTAACAGTTGTAGAGAAAAGGGAATTTCAGCCAGCGTCATTTGTATGCAATTTGTACCTGGTGAAATTCCCTCTTCATTACAACGCTTAAAGCTGCAGGGGCCCTGCCCTCTTTTGTATCTGGTCACTCTAGTCATGGCTTCTCCCAAGGAACCCTAAGAAGTGGAACTATAATTTTGTAGGAGTCTTTGAATGGGAGGGCAGTTGGTGGTTGCACGGTTGATTCTCAGTACCTAAGGAACAAGATACATGCCAAGGGAGTCTTTGAAAAGAAATCATTGTAGTCCACGCAGATTACATGCGCAATGTAGGTGTCTCATTAATAATATTTTTATATGGGTAGTATGAGACGTAGCAGATCAACTATTATCCCACAGGAAGCTATTTACATGGATCCTATCAATCTGTAGAGTTTGAAGGTGGCTGAAAGCTTCAGAACCCACTTTCATTCAAACTTTCTCACCTATTGGGAATAGTGTCTTCCAGATTGGTTGGATTATAACCCCCCAACATCCAGAGACAGGGTGCTCAATGGCAATGCTGGCAGGGAATGATGCGAGCTGTATCTCAATACATGTGGATGGCTCCAGGTTGGAGAAGACAAGGAAATTAACTGAGCAAAGACTTAGGGCGTCATCAGATGAGAGTTTTATGGCATGGCTTGCGACTGGCCACTCACGGATCCTTGCGGGACATTTTGACGATGCTGCAATCCTCCCGCGCATCTCCCTCTCCTTCTGTCATTTTTCCTGCTTTAAAGTACCACCCTGAAAATAGATTCTTCTGGCTGTAATGCTAATTGGCACCATTTCCTGCCATATGTAGGAGAGGTTGCGCTATAAAAACGCACACTGAATTGGCCACGTGGTTATTGCTTGCTTCCTCTTTCTTCCCTGGCTGCCTCTACAAGAGAGGTTTAAAGCTCTTTCAAGGCGCTTTAAAAAATTTACCTCTACAAGAACGGAGCGCAAATCGGGCGTAGAGGCGCATTATCTCTCCGATTATGCGCATTATCGAATGCGCATTAAACAGCGAGTTTTATTTTGCTCCGGCCGTTAAAGCGCATTTTGACTATGCGAACAAGCGCTTATACGCATTAACTACTTGTAAAGCGCATTTTGGTCATCCATTAATGCGCTTCGCCGCCTCTCGCCACCTCTCGTGCAGAGGTATTAGGCGTAAATGCGCTTCAGCGATTATGCGCATAATCGCCTAACCGGGCGCAAAAGCGAATCCTTGTAGAGGGGCCCCTGTGTGAAGGAAGAAACAGCTGCTCAGTGCTCATCCCTATTGTGGGACAGAAGTAGGAAGCAAAGCAATGGTAGGGAAATGTGACCTCTCCCCCCCTCCGTCTGATGATCCTCATTGCCTCTTTGTCCCAGTGTGCTAGGTGACCCATGGGGCTTGTGGTTAACTACATTGGCCCCACACATTTTTCTACTCTCCATTCTCAGAAAAACAGAGAGGCTGTCACACACTCTTTTGTGGTTTATTCTGCTATCTTTAGTAATGTTACTAACACTATGCTGTATTAGTATCATACTTAATATTTATATCATAATTTATAGAGTGATTTTTATATTCTGTTCACTATTGATCATAAGTTGCTTTGAGCACTACTGAGTGCCAAAAGATGGCATATATGTATTGTTAAAATCGTCATTATAATCTGTACTCCTGTCTTACTTATAGGCTTCCCACAGGCAGTTAATTGACCACTGTGGAAACAGAATGCACTCTCATCACTGGAAAGTGCAAATGTGTGGAGACTTTGCCTTCCTGCTAACATTTACAGGAGTCTCTTTTGGTCAGCTCAACGGTTCCAGTGTTGGAGAAATGTAAATGCATCTCCTTCACCTGATTACTTCAGATGGCCCTTTCTTTGCCCAGCTCTTGTCAGCAGTTGGAGACATTTTTAAAATTATTTTCAATATTTGTTTTTCCAATTACTATTTGTTTATCCTTTGTCTTTAATGCTGTGTGTGTGAGCTTAGCTTATGTTTATCATGTTCATTTTCTGTCTAATAAAGCTTTTTTCGAATTTAGTGTTCTCCAGATGTGTTGGACTGCAATTCCCATCATTCCCAGCAAATGACCATGTTGGATGGGAATGACAGCAATTGCAGTCTAACACATCTGGAGGGCATCAAGTGGGGGTTAACTTGGTCTAGTAGCTTAAAAACTTTCATTATTTTAATGGGTATGTGCTGTTGTTTTAAATCTTGGTTAGCACATTGTTTTGACTTCTGGGAAAAAGAAACTCAGAATATTTTATAAATAAATAATTTCCCCCCTTTAACCACCTATTCCTGAGGGTCGTCCCATGTGAAGAAGCAGTCAGCCAATAATCTGTTAGGAAATCATGGATACTCAGCTTTAGCCTACAGAGCTTGAGAGGTATATGTCAAAAGCTCAGTTGCTAAGGCTACATATGTACTTGTAAGGCAGCTTGAGAGTACAGGTTAATCCTTCTGAAGTCAGCAGGATCTTGGGGCTTTCTAAATTGATTCAAGTTCTGACAAACCTGGATGGCAGCATATAGCAGTAATACAGCATATACAGTATTCAGAAGTTTGCCCATAAGTGTTACCCTTGGGTTGGTGTGTATTGGATTGCAGCATTAAACTCTTTTGCTAAAGTGGACCATTAAACATACACAGGGGTATGAAGTAGTAGGCTTTTAATGGGAAGTCAGCACACAACTAGAACTTTAAATTTCTGGGCTGGCCATAAACTCCACTGAAATTAAAGCGGCTCATTCTAGCGACATGCGGTACCTCTAGACGGGCGCTTTCCCCTGCAGTGGCTTTGGAGTGGTGGCAGGTGATCTACATGATGCTGCCGCCACTCCGAAGCCATCTAGGGGCAAAGCCCCAAAGCTCTGCTCTAAAACAGTAGGGCATTTACCCCGAATTTTAGCTTGGAGAGAGGCTACAATGGCATTTACCATCTGTCACTCTTGCTCCGGAGCTTCTCCACCCACAGATCTCTATTGCTTTCCTCCTCCTCCCCTCCCAGCCACCCCCAGTGAGCCGCTGCCTGCTTTTGTACTGTGCCTGTGGCTTTGCATAGAAGAAAGAGGAGCGGCTGTTTCTCATTTCTTGTGTCCCCCCATTTAAAAAAGTAAACAAAAAACAAAAAAACTTACCTTAGAAGAGGGGGGGCGGATGCTCCCAGGTGCCCCTAAAACTGCTGCTCGTGCTCTGTTGGGCAGGCGTGGTGGTGGCGGCGGCAGGGGCAGGAAAGCCCACTGTGGCACTCCTTCGGCTGTAGATGGGCAGAAGGAGCGCCAATGCGGGACACACCGTCTGCCGCCGTTGCCGCAGCCAAGTGGCTACCCCGGCACCGTGAAGATGAGGGCATGGTCTGGCATGATTTAAGCCTTACAGTGCAATCCTATGCATGTCTACTCAGAAGTAAATCTTACTAGGTTTGCTCCCAGCTAAATGTATATAGGATTTGCAGTCTTAATTTAGTAAATCTTTGAGATATTCAGTTGACAGGTCAATGGACGAGTCTTGGCAAATAATTCTCCTGTTTTAAATGGCCTTTCCCTTAATCCTTCCAATGAAAACAGAGATAATATGTCTGGTTTTGTTGTTGAAGCTACAAATCGCATTATGACATCTTTTCGTGAGACTGTATGGGTACCAATGTACATTTAAGATGTGTATTCCTAGGCACAATTTCCCGGGAATAAGGTCTATTGAACACAGTAGGATTTCTGAGAAAACATGCATAGGATTGCATGGCAAATCTAAACTTATCTTCAGCAGAGGTCAACACCAGGAGTTGAGGAAGCAGAAAATAATTTTGGCATTATCACCTTGGAGATAAAATGTGAATTGGGATAGCATATCTCCAGAATATTCTCGAGTGCTAAAACAGAACATCTTAGTAGGATGGGTTTACTTCTGAGTAGACACACATAGGATTGCATTAGGGTGCTTCCAGATGAGGTTTTCACTGCTGCCTCATTCACAGAATGTTATACAGAATTTTACAGGGGGGGCGGCGGATGTCACCTTCCACTTGTAACCCTCTTGCATTTTCAACCACTTCTTTCTTTCTATAGAAAAAAAGCTCATTGAGGAAGGGGAGGTGGAAGAGCTGCATAGTGCCTTTTGATTGGTAGCACTAGGAACCCTATGTGATCACCAATTTATATGATGTAAGTATTTGCAATGTTTTAATGATATTTGCCATTTAGGATTAAAGTGGTGTGTGGACTTCAAATACAAGGTTGGTAAGTGGTTAATTCTGATGGGAAGGGGAGAGAGTGAAGAGAATGTGAAGTAAATGCTGGTTGGCTCCTGGTTCAAATGTCTGGATTAGCAGTTAGAGTGAGAGGGAGGAGTTAAGGGAAGCAATAGAGATTGTGTATGTGGAGAGTGTGAAGCAGTTAGAATCTGGGTTTGTCTGTGGAAGGGTCTAGAGAGAGAGAGGGAATAGGGATAATGTATTTTATTATTTTGGGAACACAGTGACTGGGAGGAGACAGTGTCGTCTAGGGGATAGAGTAGGCAGGATTGCAAATGAAACTATTGAACAAATAAGTATTGAAACTGATGAAACCATAACTGCATAACTTTACTTATTGTTAAGCAAAAGTTCTTTCTGTTTCATAAACTGGAGTGGATTCTTAAGGTACTTGAGATAGGGTAGTGTTCAATGGTGTCAGCAGTGAAGGAGAAGGGGGAATAGAGAGTGCTGGGCTGATTGCTGTGAGGCCAAAAAGAGTCAGTAAGGCCCCCTCTACAAGGATTCGCTTTTGCGCACGGTTAGGCGATTATGCACATAATCGCTGAAGCGCATTTACACCTAAGAACTCTTCACAAGAGGCGGTGAGAGGCGGCGAAGCGCATTAACGGATGACCAAAATGTGTTTTACAAGTAGTTAATGCGCATAAGTGCTTGTTCACATAGTCAAAATGCGCTTTAACGACCGGAGCAAAATAAAACTCGCTATTTAACGCGCATTCGATAATGCGCATAATCGGAGAGATAACGTGCCTCTACGCCCGATTTGCGCTCCATTCTTGTAGAGGTAAATTTTTTAAAGCGCCTTGAAAGAGCTTTAAACCTCTCTTGTAGAGGCAGCCTAAGTCACAGAGTCAGTGAGCAGCATTCTGATGCCCATTCCATAGTAGGGATCCTTTGATTTACAGAGAGGAATAAGGAGAACCAAAGGGGTGGCATCACACCCTCATGTGGAAGCACCCCTAGAATGACTTCTTTCTCTTGAGCTCTTTTCTGGGTGCTCTTTGAAATGCATTTGGCTTGTCAGAACTAGATGGTTCTGACAAGCCAGAACTAGAGGATAATTGTCAGAGGATTCAGCATGGGCAGGACCAAACTATTACTGAAACAGTTGGTGTTGGGCAACTATAAGTATTGGCAGGATCACATATCAGGAATAAATAAACAAATGCCAAGCCCAGAGACCAAAAGGCAGCAGAGAATCTGTTCAAGAACAACATAGCTATAATTTTGCAGGGTTTTTAAAAATACTAATTGTGGTTTCCTGTAAAATATACCAGAAGCCATAAAATGTTTTCCTAAATGCATTCTCTGTTCAGTTGTGAAATATTTGCTTTTGGGCATGATGTTACTATAATTTGAAAATGTTGCTGATTGAAATGTTGCAAATTGAACCATAGTAATTGGCCTTTCTTCTGTTCTGACACCACTACTTTCATCATCAATCTGCCATGACGAAGCTCTATAAATGCAATCAAAATCTTTAGTGTGGTCCTAAGCTAACCAGCATTTAGCTAATTGCGTCCAGATTCTTGTAAAATGTGGGCCAACTTCAGTTTTGTTCCTCGCAGTGTTAATACTAATATAATATTCACATGTTTTCCACATAGAATGCTGTCCTACTTCCTATATTTGTGTGTAATCATACCATGTCCACACCTAAATGAATTTGATACTGTGCCCCCCAGATAAAGAGAAATTAGACCCCGAGATGGGATGGAAAAGTAGCTCTGTTTCTGCAAAAAGAAATGATCAGAACACATTATCAAGGTGTCTTGTGCTAAATGGGAGTACTACAGCCTCTAAGAACATTCAGTTTAGGTGAATACTTCTGTCAACTTTTTAGAGTGTTGAAACAAAAGAATGTTTAAGTACAGACTTACCCAGATCTATTGTGGCATTTCCAATGCCAGCCCCCAAGACTAACAAAAAAAGGCACTGTTATGCTTAAAAAAATTACCTTAAAGATTAACAATAAGTCTGTTAAAGTGCAATCCTGTGCATGTCTACTCAGAAGTAAATCCTACTAAATTCAAAGGGGATTACTTTCAAGTACCTGTCTGCAGTCTTAATCTTTAAGGTGCCATAAGGCTCTTTTGAGTTTTTAGTGGAACATTCCTCCTTCCCTCAACTTAATTACTTTACTGTTAGCAAGATTTGAACATTTCTCTTTAATTTATAAACACCTCCCATAATGTTGGCACTTGAGGCTCAGGTGGCCTCGATAGCACGGAGTGCCTTCTACCAACTTCGGTTGGTGGCCCAGCTACGCCCCTATCCGGACAGGGATAACTTGGCTTCAGTTGTCTATGCTCTGGTAATCTCTAAATTGGATTACTGCAATGCACTCTACGTGGGGCTGCCTTTGAAGATGGTTCAGAAGTTGCAGCTTGTGCAAAATGCAGCGGCCAGAGTGATAATAGGAACCAGAAGGTTCGAGCATATAAGATCTACTCTGGCCCGCTTGCATTGGCTGCCTATACATTTCCGAGCCCAATTCAAGGTGCTGGTTCTAACCTATAAAGCCTTACACGGCTTGGGACCACAATACCTGATGGAACGCCTCTCCCGACACGAACCTACCCGTACACTATGATCTACATCTAAGGTCCTCCTCCGGTTGCCTACTCCGAGGGAAGCACGGAGGGTGGCAACAAGGGAGAGGGCCTTTTCAGTGGTGGCCCCCCAATTATGGAATGATCTCCCCGATGAGGCTCGCCAGGCACCAACATTGTTATCTTTTCCGTGCCAGGTCAAGACTTTCCTCTTCTCCCAGACATTTAACAGCATATGATGAGGGTTTTGTGTTTTTGTGTTGTTCTTTTGCTTTGACCCAGAAGTATATTGTAATTTTAACTTGTTTTTATGCTTTATGGTTTTAAAGTTTGTGTATCAGTGTTTTTAATGTTCAATGTTTTTAATTTTTGTAAACCGCCCAGAGAGCTTCTGCTATGGGGTGGTATATAAATGGAATAAAATAAATAAATAATAAATAAAGAGGAGGAGCAAAGCTTGACCTCTTCAGACCCATTACTCGCACCTTTACTAAGTGATGTCATGTTTACGTGAAAGTAACACCCAATGGGCTTCTGTGGCGTTTATTCCCAAGTAAGGATGCCCTGGATTTTGTTCCGTAAAAACAAAAACCTAAGGAGGTGGGGCGCTCAATAGTGATGGATGCCAGAATGCAGCGTCTCCGGTAGCCTCGTGGAAAAAAGGCTCGTATGGATGCACCCTAAAAGGAAAACACATACATATCGCCTAAAGCCTAGCGATTGGTTCCTCTGTGCGGAAGGAAGGTCACTTCAGCAGCAGAACGCTACTGGAAATGCGACGTCCAAAGTCCCTCCTCTCGCTAACTCGAATAACATTTGGCTATGAATGGGGTTATCGCGGGGGGGAGGGGCGGGCCTGTGTGTGTGTGCCTTGGATCTTTCGCCTTCCCCTTGCGGTATCACCCCACGTCATCGCCGATCGATATGTGTGTGTAAAGTTCCACCAAGAGCTCGGAACAACCTCCCGTTAGCGTCGGGCAACTTTGCACCTTTGGCACGGCGGCATGCAAGCCGTGCCAACTAAGCCGCTGTGGGGAGACCCGAAGGGAGACCGGGGAGGCAGGGCTGGCGGTGGAGAGAGAGAAAAGGCTGCTTATGTGAGCGATACGGCACACACACGAGACACAGAGAGAGAGAGAGAGAGAGAGAGAGAGAGAGAGAGAGAGAGTTTCGGTGCCAGCTCCTCCTCCCGCTCGCTGCCCCAACAAATCAAGATCCGCGTTGTCTCTTCTCGGTTGGGTTTCTTTAGTTGGAGCCAGGCTCTATGGCTCTTTTCCTCTTTCTCCGGGAGGAGGGAGACGCTGTATGGTAGCCGAGGAAGTCGGCTGAGCGCCCTGGCGGCGAGCTGCGGCGGCGGCGGCTCCAGCCTCGACCCCCAACAGCCTCCTCCGCCTTTGAAGTGTTCAGCCTCTCCACTTGAAGCGAGATCGATTACAGTAGAACAACAGGCACAAAGAATCTGCTGCTTTACGGGCAGCTACTTTCCCACGATCCGAGCAAGCCACCTTCTCTGCACCAGCAGCATCGGATGGCCGTTGCCCACCCACCCTCATTACCACCCATGCCCATCTTCTCCCCTGCTACAAATAAATAAAAATAAATGTCCACTCCGCCAGCTACCCCTTCACCCTCTCTAATAATGTAAACGGGATGGGGAGATTAATATTGGGCAGTAAGCAATGTTAGTCCTACATAAAGTAGACCCATTGAAATGAACGAGGCTTAACTTTTGTGAACCGTTCAGAGAGCTTCGGCTATTGGGCGGTATAGAAATGCAATAAATAATGAAAATAATGAGGGGAATGTCCAGTAAGAGTGATTTTGGAGATATATGGAATCCCTTTTTGGAATATGTTTTAAGATCGGGAAAGGGACAGTCGCCTTCAAAAGAATCATTAAAATTCTGGAAGGAAGATGAATGAATGGGAGTAGGTCTCGGGGGGGGGTGCACGGGGGTAGTCGAGGGAGTTAGTTTGTTTATATATCATCATGTGTATGTTTGTTTGTTTTGTTGAAAAATGAATAAAAATTATACTAAAAAAAAAAAAAAAGAAATGCAATAAATAAGTCACGACTAACTTCAGTCCTGTTCGTTTCAATGATTGTACTATAGAGGACTAACATTGGATGCTATCCATAGTTTTAAAAGACCTAATCACGTTGGGCAACAGTGCTGCCGCACGACGGTTTCTTGGGAAGCAGACAGAAAGCTTGAGTGCAGTTTTAAAACAGGAAAAAAAGTAAAATAAAAGACGAAGGCATTTAAAGCGCACCTTCTAAAACGACCGGAAGTGACAAATTAAGCTAAACTGCAAACAAGCCCCGCCTCCTCTTCCCGCCGTGTTACTCAAGCTCTGGGTCACATGGGTGCAACACAACAAACACACGCGCGCGCGCGCGCACTCATTCATCCATTCCATTCATTCATGGCGCGCGATCAGATTGGGGCGGGCCCGGGAGTTGATGACAGCCAGTCGGCTAGCGCAGTACAAGGGCATGTGCCTGCGTGGTTGGAGGCCGGCGGCAGGAGGACACGCCGTTTACCTTTGAGCCGAGAAAACAGGGTTTTGTGTCTTTGGCGGTGGCTGCTGATGTTGTTTGGACGAGCCTGGGCGGGGGAGGGGAGGTGGAGTGGGGGGAGAGGCTGGAAGAAAATGGAAACAGACATCCGAACACGCTCAGGGCAAAATCCTTTCCCAGCAGGGCTCTGGTCCGCCCCCTCCCACGATTTCCCCTCCACACAGTCGAGTATGAATGATTGACCGAGTGGCTGTTTTCTGAGCGAGACTGCGGCGAGGAGGGACTTTAAGCAGCACTGGGACACGGAGCCCACGGCCTCTAAAATTGTTATGCGGTGTGTCTTGAAGGCTTCTAGATGCTAATCTTAAACCAATTAAGGATGCGATCCTATGCATACTCAGACAAAATAAAGCCCTACAAACAGGATTGTGCCCTTAGACTGCTAACAGTCTTATAACCCTGGGGTCTCTAATTATGCTCTAGCCAGGGATGGGCCTTGGGGCGAAAGTCCAGGGCCCCTGCAGCCTGGGATTAAGGGTGGGGGCAACGACCCCCTAGAGGTCAGCAGAACTAAAATATGTTGTGTTTCTGTATATATATATATCTAACGGTGCTATGATAAAATTGAGCTTAAAATGTTAAACTGCACATGCTCAGAGTATTTTTAAATAAGAGTTTGCAAAGCTTTTTGTTGTTCTGAGTATAAACAGATGTAAAGTGTTCCCTATGCTACCCTCCCAATACCGAGGTCATCCAAACAATGTAGTGATGTCAGCAAAGCAACCCAGTAATGTCAAATTCGACAGAATGATGCAGGAATCCCATTCAGTGGCTCAATTCGGACGACACACTAGTCAATGGTGGGGTAATAATCAACTTTACAGTTGTTCAACTAGGGGCTACTCCCCCACACAACATGGTAATAAATAATCAACTGTGGTGTGGATTAGGATCAGCGCTGAGTTGACTATGGCAGCATTCGGATGACACAATAGTCAAAACAACTGACGATTGTTTCCCCCACACCAGTTGTTTATTGTGTTGTCCGAATTCAGCCAATGAGTTCACCAAAGTTCAGCAATGTGTCCTGTGACCATGCTTATATTTAGATCTTAAGCAACATCTTAAGCTACTTCTAGCCCCTTTGTAATGTCTTGTTCTACTTCCTCATCGTCTATGTTCATCAGACCCTCTCTTCATGCTCATGTCTGTATTCCATGGCTAATGTCATCAGCATACATTAGATCAGCCATTGTTCATCTCCCATGCAAGCCCATGCAAAGGCTCTTTGGCACAGTGTGCACAAAGAAGATTTGCTAGCAGTGCACGCAGGCCCTTGTCAACACGACTCCCATTTTCTGTGCAAGCCTAGCCTTTGTGGGAGGGCAGTGGGGAGACTGGAGGGCTGGTGGGAAGGGCTGGGGAGTGACCTGTGCTGGATTGGGTAGAGTTGGGAAGGACTGGGGGAGGGGCGACTGGGGAATGGTGGTGGCAGGAGAGTGGAGAGGGTGCAGTGGTGAGGGGTGGAGAAGGAAGAGATGTATGAATGCTCATGTGTTGGGTGAATGGGATGCACGTCTGTAAACAGATGCTGGTGTGTAGGGTGCATGTGTATAAGAGTTTGGGGCTAATGCATAGGAGGAGGTAGCATGCATTGTGGAATTGGGGAGAGGTAATCCTGAAATGTCTGTGGTTCTTGTTTGCAATGTGGGGGAGGTGATGCTCCTATTAATTTGGGGAAATAAATTTGGTGGAAAAATTAGCTTTAAAGGTGATTTGGCAAAATTCATTAGTTTGCCACTCTGTGAAAAGGTGCTCTGTTGGAGGAGAAGAAAACTACGTTCAAAGGAGTGGTATTTTATGTTCTGGGGCTAAGAATCCACCTCAGCCTTGGACTCAGTTGGGAAGTAATTTATTTATTACATTACTTCTCTGGGCAATTCACAAATTATTTTTCTTTGAGCCTCACCAATTTGCCTTTCTGAGAAATTACTGTTTTGTGACTGGCAGTCCCATCACAGCGGCCATCTAGTGACAGAGCACTTTCTCAAAATTCAAAATGTGTTCATTACCCCTGTTTCTACCTGAATTCAATAGGATTGCAGTGTTTGGAACTGAAACACTGCTGTGGTCTACAAACGTATGGGACACCCCAAATGTGCATTTTCAATCCTATACATGTTTAATCACAACTAACCCCCATGGAGTTCAAAGGGATTTATTATGACGTGAGTATAGGATTGCAGCTTTAGGGAGCAATCCTGTGACATTTAGACGGGAAAAAAGTCCTGGCTGGGCATGCTGGAAGTTGTAGGATATTTTTCTGTAAAGATGCATAGGATTGCATCTTAAATCCATGTTTACTCAGCGGGAAAATGTCTCCTGGTTTAATTCAGTGAGACCAGATGAGCATGCATACTGGGACTGCAGCCTTAGCTCTGCCATAGAAATGACAACTCTTCAACCGGGTTTCCTCGCACTGGAGTCAACTGGATTATAAGCCACACGCCGTGCCATTCACTTGCGGGGAAGAGGAGGTTTAAATGTTTTTAAAACTACCAGAGTGTCATCTCTGCAAAGCTGCTCCCTCCCCCCCCCCCCCGTGAATATATCCCTTCCCCTCCCTATTCCGAAGTCCATTTCAGGCTAATGAAGCGGGATCACTGCTTTCTTTTGCAAGTATGTGCAGCTGAGGGGAGGCTAGGCTAGGCAGGAGCCGCTTGCTATGGAATCGAATCCGCCTGCTGTGAAAATTTGGAGTCGAAGTGAGATGGGGTGATGCCCTCGGTACGCCGCCAGGCCAGCCAGAGACAGGCACCCCTCTTAATTCAGCTGTTCGCTCCCTGCTTCTGAAGGTTTGTTATTGAAGCACAACAGGGAACTCATCACGTGTCAGAGGCAAAGCGCTGGATTTGTTACAGGGCCTCCCGTTCATTCATCAAAACAAGACCCAGACGGCTCAGCGCACAGATGCGGGCAAAGAGACACGCCCCTTCTTGCTCTTCGTAGTGGTTCACTTATTAGCTCTGGCCACGCCCCCTTCCGGCCACTCTCAAACACACACACCTCACCCGCCCCAGACTGTTTGGTTTCAGAACTGTGAGAGCAAATCGTGTGAACCCAGGCAATATGCTCGGTCACGTATTGCAGTAGGAAGTGTTAGCCAAACGCGAACTCCTAAATAAGACCGATTGCTTTCCACTTTTACCGCCCGGTGTCTTTTCTTTCGCCGCTTCTCCAGGCGATGAGGGAAGGGAGTGCTCCTGCTGCCTCGTGATTAGCTGGCGGTTCAATTCAATTTCCAGTGCTTTTTATTCTTATTGTTTGTATTCCACCTATCTGAGCGTGTTCTTCCTAAATCCTGAAATGTTCTTGATGGACACCTATGGAATACAAGGGAAGGAAGGAGGAATTAAAAAACTGTGGATTTTAATGGAAATCTGATTACTTTTATTAATGGGAATCTGATTACCATAGACCAGAAGCACCCCAAGCCATATTGGGGCTGATTCAGAGCTCCCAAACCAGCCTCCCAAGGTGAGTCGGGAGGGGAGGGGGCTGTGAGTGCAGCCCTACTTTTTAATCTGTTCATAAATTATCTGGAATTAGGAGTAAGCAATGAGGTGGATGATGACACCAAATTATTTAATGATTAACAAAAAAGAACTGGAAAGAGCTCCGAAAGGATCTCTCCAAACAGAATAGGCATCAAAATGGCAAATGCGAACGTTAAGAGCCCTGCTGAATCAGACCAAAAGTCCATCTAGTCCAGCATTCTGTTCATACAGTGACCAACCAGCTGCCCACAGGAAACCTGCAAGCAGGACATGAGGGCAACAGCACCCTCCCATCCATGTTCCCCAGAAACTTCTGTATATAGGTGTACTGCCTTTTATACTGGAGATGGCATAGAGCCATCAGGACTTGTAGCTCTTGATAGCCTTATCCTCCATGCATTTGTCCAATCCCCTTTTAAAGCCATCCAAATTGGTGGCCATCACTACATCTTGTTATAGTGAATACATAGTTTGACTATGTGCTGTATGAAGAACTTCCTTTTATCTGTCCTGAATCACCCACCAATCAGCTTCATAGGTTGATCCCATTTCCTCATTGTGGAATTGTTGTAATCTTTCCTCATAGTGGAGTTGCTCCAGCCCTTTGGTCATTTTAACTTCTGCACTTTTCCCAACTCTACAATATCCTTTTTTAGGTGCGGTGACCAAAACTGTATACAGTATTTTAAGTGTGGTCACACCATAAATTTGTCTAAGGGGGAATATGATCTTGGCAATTTTATTTTAAATTCCTTTTCTAATTATACCTAATGTGGAATTTGCTTTTTCACAGCCACCACATACTGGGTCAACATTTTCACTGAGCTGTCCAACACAACCCCAATATCTTTTTCTTGGTCAGTCACCATAGCTCAGGTCCCATCAGCTTAGAATTGATATTGGGCTTTTTTGCTCCAATGTTACAGGTTGAGGTTGTCTGGATGGTGATGGCCATAGCCATCATAGGCGTGTGCTGCACATTTCATTAGGGTGTGCACCCTTAAAGGCCCCAGTTGGAGCGGAGGAAGGGAAAGTGTGCTTTCTCCCCCCCCTTCTGCTCCAATACGGGCCTTAAGCGTACCCAGGGGAATTACACACTTTCCAGAAAGCGCTTTCTCAGCCTCCTTAAAGACCTTGATTTGAGCAGTGGTAGGCTGACCATATGAAAAGGAGGACAGGGCTCATGTAACTTTAACAGTTGTAGAGAAAAGGGAATTTCAGCCAGAGTCATTTGTATGCAATTAGTTCCTGGTGAAATTCCCTCTTCATCACAACAGTTAAAGTTGCAGGCACTATATTAGAGTGACCATACACAAAAGAAGGCAGGGCCCCTGCAACTTTGTTGTGATGAAGAGGGAATTCTACCAGGAACTAATGGCATACAAATGACTCTGGCTGAAATTCCCTTTTCTCTACAACTGTTAAAGTTACATGAGCCCTGTCCTCCTTTTCATATGGTCAGCCTACTGCAGCAGTGGGGGGATGCATGGGAAAGTGGAGGCAGCCCCAGAGACATTAGAGTGTGCCTGGGCAAACCAGGCACACCCTGTGCGCACACCTATGGTAGCCATTTAGAAATCATTTATTTCCTCTCAGGGAACAGCAGAGGGAACTGGGCCAGGGCCTGCAATCCAGTTGCTAGGTAGGGAGAAGGGGCTACGGCCTGGGCTGTGGGGTTCTACTCTGTGCCCACCCGCATGGATCAAGTAAATGACAGACAGATGAAATCAACCTTGTTTTCCCCAAGATGAAATGCTTCCTGTCTCCTTTACACCTGGGAATGGGGGAAGAGAACCCTGGAAACTCCAGCAATCCAGAAGCCACAAAGCTTCTCTTGCAAGCAAGAAAACAAACTACACGATTGTTTGTACAAAGAGGTGCAATTAAGTTGTTTTTTTTCTTTTATGGCCTTCTCCCCTCTAAAGTGTTGAAATATGTAGGAAACAGATCAGCTACCTTCAAAATGACCAGCAGTTCTTAATTTGAGCTTGAAGTCTGGGGTTATTTTAATAAGCACCCCATCGAAGATATTCCAGAAAGAAAGATAGAAAGAAAGAAATTTGCAAAATTATTTTCAATTTACAAACAGTACTTGACTAAAACCAAACATTGGCATCATCAATGAATATGCCAATATTTTCCACTCTAAATCTTGTCTCTCACTTTACTATTATAAACACGCTAAAAAACACACTGACATTTGAAAAAAATATCTTAAAACACACACAAGAACAGCCTGGCAAGTAAAGATCTTTGTTGGTGTTATATATTATTTTATAGGCTGACTTGAAGGGTAGAATCCTCTTACGGTTTCATATGGGATAAAAACAATACAGAACTATGCAAAAACAAATACAAAAAAGCAATAACTATTCAATGAAATACTATAAAAATATATAACATTAATAAAACCTGCAGCCTACAGGCCATGGATCTAGTCCACCACCACTTAGAACAGAAAGCTTCAGTTTAAACTAGGAATGGCCAACCTTTCAACAGCTGACCTCTGTTTGTACTTGCTTAAATATTTTCTTCCACACAAATATAAGATACAGGATGCCAAAAGTTGAAAGACTGGGCTGGTCTAAAAGCCTATTTAACTGCGTTAGGGACCAGCCTGATAGTTGCTTGGATGACTTCTGCTCTAGCAAAAGGCAGAGGCAGGTAGAATTTCAATCTCTCTTTTTCTCATATGTTTTGTTCCATTCCGTGAAGGCAGAGCTAAAATTGTCCCCCTAGATTTTAAGACCAGCTATTAAAATACATAGAACATATCTTATGTGAAACCATTGCTCCATCTGTATTGTCTACAGATAAGTTGGTGAGGTTAAGAGAAGAATAAATTGCCTATGAACTTGATTTCAAGGCAGAAATGGGTTTGAGCCTCAAAACACAAAACCACCATTTGAACCAAGTTTTCTGCTCCAACAGAACATCCATTCCCCAGAGGCAAACTCTTTCTTTACCAGCCAACATTTCTCTCTATCCAATCTCTCTACTTGTCACACAGACCCTGACCCACCCAAACCCAGGGCAAGGCAAAATACCTCCACACACTGTGGGCTTCTCTCTGCATTAAGCAAAACTCCTACAGACTCACCGGGGCTTTGTCTTCCAGAGTCTTCATGGATTTACGTTCAACACAATATACACATTCCCCTCCTTGTTTTTGCAGGTTCCTGCCCATAAGGTTCATTTATACCACAAGCAGATGGTGCTGCTATATTGCACGATTTAGATTTATTACCACATTTTCAGTGAATTATAAAATGGCAACTTCGGGCTTGAAAACGACAGGAGAGCTACAAAAGGTTGACCACATTGTGAACTTCTGTGAGTGAACAATCATGAGCGTGCAATAAATGCCTCATGTAGACACAGAAAGAGAGAGAGAGAGAGAGAGAGAGAGAGAGAGAGAGAGAGAGAAGACCAAACCAGATTACCAGCATTGGATACTGCCCAAAGTTAGTCATACTTAAAGTGCACCCATTAAAATCTATGGGACCTATAAAATGCATTGATTGTAATGGGTCTACTCTAAGTCTAGATCCATCCTATTATAATGCACTGGGCCACATTATGACAGTAGTAGGATATATGTCTAGTTTGTTCACTTACCATTAAATGAATCCCATTTGTTTTACCCCAAAACCAGAATATTTACTTTTCAGAAACTGCATGAATAATTGTGACACAAAATGAGACTTGTTTTCCTCACTCCAAAATCTTTTTTGAAAATGTTTTTTTACAATGAAAAATCTCTTGAAATGATAGATATAAATTTCTGCTTCAAATGTTTCAGAATGAAGCTGCCAATTTATATGAAAAAGGAAACGTTACTCAGTTCTGTATTCAACACAGCTAATATAAACAGCATTATTTACTACTTTTTAATGTGGTTTTCATGAATGCATCACCCACACACAGATAAACATTCAGAAATTTATTTTATATCAGCACTGTTACAGCTCTGCTTAGCAGAGGTTTAGATAATAAAGTGTTTATGACAAACACTGACCTTTAAAATTACCCTAATAAAAAATGAAAACAAAAGTTACTGATGCTATCAGAAAACTCTACTGTGGTAGCATACGGTTTCCAGTTATTTGCTTATCGGCATTGTTTAAATTAACTGTGACTGAAATATGCTCTACCCCTTTTCTCAATTAACTTTTCATTCATTCACAAATTCAGTGGGGCTCACCCTGTAATGAGACCCTTCATTCTTCCAAGAGTTTGGCTGACCTGTTAGAGTTTTCAGCCAATCAGAGGGAGAGGGAGAGAGAGTGTGAGAGAGAAAAGGCTGAGATTAAACCCCAAGGAATTGCAGTAATCTTTGGGTTTACTTGCAAGAAAAACATATTGGCACTTATAGAACATGTAGATAGATAGGCAGACATTTAGCAAACCCCAGGATATCTACAGCAGAGAGCAGTTCTTCTTTTGATTTGCTGTCTTATCCAGAGTGATTTTCTAAGATTGTCTAAATCAGGAAGTTTGCATGGTTATTGGCCCAAAGGAACTGTCAACATATTTGTTACAGATTTAGACAGTTATCAATGTCCCAAAGCCAGAGCGAAAAGAATAGGAAAGATGTTTAAAAACTGTAAGAAAAACTGGGAAACAATAACCTAGTCTTCCCCCAAATGTCTGGGGGCTGTCTATATGTGGGGAAAGCCCCACGGTAGCTGCAGATCTGTGCTGCGTTGGTTAGATGACGCAGGTGCAGCTTCACAGCCACCCTGGGGTTTTCCCATGAAGCTGTGGTTTGAAAAAGTCGGGGATTTAACCCCAACTTTTTCAATCGGAGCGATGTCAAAGTGGTGCTTCTACCATTTGATGTCACTCTGGGGCCAAGCCAGGAGCAGTGCCTGGTGGAAGGTGACTGGCGATTGGTCACCTTTCACCAGAAAGAGGTCGGGGGCAGCTCCGGTACCCAGATGGCCGCCTAGAAACCCCATGCTACCTCCTCAGCATCAGGATTACCCAACACCACCCTAAGAGAGGGGAAACGTGGGGTTTCAGAAGGAAGCAGTGCCAACCTGTTAGGTATAGAGTTTCAGCAAAGCTGGAGGCCTTGCTGGTTGTAGGTAGATTTAATTAGAACTAGTTTGGAATGTATGTGCAAGCGTGACTCTGTCAAGAGTTCTCACTCACTCCCTGTCTTGGCCTTGAAGTTGTTAGACATGTGGGAAACTGATAAGAGTGTTTTATAAAGGTGTGTGTGTGTGCGTGTGTGGGCTTATTGAAGGAATCACTCAGATTGTAGCATCATCTTGGGGGGCTGAGCAGTGCCATCCTGTTTGGACATGGACATGAGTTACGGGCTGAGCCCCTGTCTGTCAAGTGATTTTGAACACGCCTACGCCTCCCTTTATAAGCTGGAGCAAATGCGAGGAGCCTTTGCTAGGAACGTCTTTTGACACATGGCCTAAAATCCCTCCCTGTTTGGGAGTTTGAAAGCACTCTGCACATGGACATTCTTCTGTTTGAACTTTGGATTTCTAAAGACTGTGCCATGAAAAGTACTGTGAGGCTTTTCATAGACTTGAACTCTCATTTACTGTGGATTGTGTGTTTGTGGTCAGTTCAGTGTACGGGAGGCTGGGATTGACCATTGGACTTTTCCTCTGCCAGATTCAGGTGGCAGGGAGTTCCTGGTACTAAAGTTCGTGCGTGGGAGTTCTTGTGCCTTAGTTTTTACTCACCCCATGATCTTGTTTAGGCTTTGACCATGTTTCCTGAGTTACCAACACATAGCCGCATTTGGTCTAGCTCCCTTGAGATGGTTTGTTAAGCCTTTAAAGAATTCCTCATTGTGATTGCCTGAAGGATCATGTCAGGAATCTTTTCCCTCCTCTGGTCAGGCTTTGAACCCATTTTTGGAATCATTGACATGGCAACTGGGAAACCAGATTGCTATTGTAGAGAGTAGCATTTAGACCATACATTATCTCAGACCCCCTCTAGATGGATTCTGTTTGATGCCTGGTTAGCCGATTATGCACATAATCGCAGAAGAGCTTTATTGTAAATGACTGTACGAAGGAGGTAATTGAGCGCACAACTGGTGGCCTTACCGGTTGTTTGCAATGCGCTTTACAAGTAGTTAATGTGGAGAATCGTTTGTTCACATAGTCAAAATGCGCTTTAACGGCCGGAGGAAAATAAAACTCACTATTTAACGCGCATTCGATAATGCGCATAATCGGAGAGAAAAAGCGCCTCAACTCCCGATTTATGCTCCTCTCTTGTAGAGTTAAAAAATTTAATGAGACTTCAAAGAGCTTTAAATGTCTCGTGTAGAGGCAGCCTCAGAGCCTAAAGCTTTCTGACCATTGATCTGCTTTTAAGTATTTTGGAAGTGTATAACCATTAAGCTTTTCATCATGAGATTTCCCTGAATAGAAGAAGTCTCACTGATTGGGTGTCCTGTGTCAGTTTGCCAGCACGTGTGGATGCTGGAGGGAAGGGGACCCACGACACAACCCCACGCCATGAAGACAACTCCTTGGACTCCAACTTCTGTTTGGCTTTCTGGGAATTATGAGTTTTAGTCCAATATATCTGGAGGGCACCAGATGTGTTTTGGGATGGCTTACAGCCATTATCCTTGAAAAGTCAGCAAAGGTGTTTTTTTTTAGGGCACAATCCTATGCATGTTTAGACAGAAAAAAAGTCCTACAACACCCAGCATTCCCCAGCCAGCCATAGGATGGGGCCAGTGCATTCTTTCCCCTTGATTCTGTAGTCCCAGGGCCACAAGCAGTTGGAGCTGAGTGTTCTTTCTGGAAGGGAGGGGAAGCACACACCTTGCTACTGCTCGTTCTCTGGCCAGTGGAAGGGCCAAGTTGGGCACCCCATTGACAGGGAAGCAGGGAGTGCAGCTCCCAGTGGCTCTGGGTCGTCCCTGGCTGAAACTATAACCCAGACTGCATTTCATTTCTGATTTCCTGTCCCAGGGCTAATTTAAATCCAGTTTAAATTGATTTTTGTAAAAAAATAATAATAAGTACGTTCCCTTTCACTTATACTAGACTACAGGACTTCGTAATGGAAATATTCTCATCTCCAGTATTTATCCCAAGTAATGAAGGGTTATGCAATTTGTTTCTGTATTTAAAGCATTTTACCCTGCTTCCTTCCCTACCTTTGTTGCAGCCAGATGTAAATGATTGACTGGAGAGTGAGAATATTACATTGCACTATATTAGTAACAACTCATAATAGATGGAATTATGTGTTGGAAATACAACAATATGTGAGTTGTGTGTATAAGTTTGAATTCATGTTTTGTCTGCATTGTAGGCTAGCTGGTGGTCTCTGGGCTTACCTGAACAGTCCATCTGCTAGTCTGTTGTGACAGTTTGTATATGGCATTTAAGTTGATGTCTTGCTATCATGGAGCTTATTTCCCCCCTCTCTGTTAAAATATTGCTGTGTTCATTAATAAAGTTTAATTCTTGTGTGTACTTCAGCTGTGTGTTCAAGGTACTTGCCAGTGTTATGGAGCTACACCATTCGTTAGATTTGCTAAACCAGTACATTTCATGCATATTTGCTGAAGTCAGGATAATATTCTTCTGAGCTCTGTTTCCAGTAGTAGCAGAACTCTCTGTGATGGTCAGGCACACCGGAAAGAGGAAAAGCACACCCTACTCCTATAATACCAACATTGAAGGATTTGGGTGTAAAAAAACATTAGAAAGATGTAAGCTGCACCTCTTTGATGATCCGGACAGTATTGCATCACCATCATAAAAAAAGCCAAGATGCATTGCTGTAAGGAATCTGAATTGTATATTGTGTGGAGCTTCATTATATGCTTTACTGTGCAAGTTTTAAAGAACAAATGATTGTCTGGAGTACTTCTGGCTCTTCACCAGCCATCCTTAAAAAGAGCCTGGGTACTGAGTCACACTAAACAGCAGTGGTACTCAAGGATTACATAGATCAAATGGGAAAGTTCAATTTCATCAGCATATTGACACTTAACTCCAAATTTCCTTATGATCTTACCTGGTGGCCTCATATACACACTGAAAGAAGGGGTAATTGACCCTGCAGGAACTCAGGGAGGGGATAAGCTATCATGAACACCCTTGGAAAGTCTCTGTCAGGAATGACTGGAACCAAGAAATATTTTTGCAAAATAATGCATTTATTGCTCATTCACACACCCATTACTGAGTGTGTAATGGTGCTCCTCTTTCCAAATTTGTGCATCAGTACTTTCTGACTAGTATGTATGGGTGAGCTATGCTTCTCCATTTCAAGTGGAGCAAAGCTGTCTGGATTTCCACACAACTGAGCAAGATAGGTAAGGGTGTGAGATCTGTTGTAGTAAGGGTTGCACAAAATTAGTTTGTTCCATACTTCACTCTCCTATGGTATCAAAAAAAGCCAGGACTTTTTTTTCATGTGGGAAGTGCTGAAGAAGCAAGAGATGTAATTAATACTGTTCAGTTTGATGTTAATGCAGATAATGAAAACAAATCTAATTTTGATCAATACCTTTGAAGCATTCTGTGTACCAAGAAGAAACGTTATACATAAAAGGCACAGATTCTTTTCAAGAACTCAGAGTGGAGGAGACTGCATACATGTAATGGACCAAGAAGATATATTGGATGCTGATATAGATTAGAAAGATATGTTTCATGTGGCTCTAAGAGATGCATTTCAAAATGAACTGAAATTGTACAGGAATCATGGACTTATTAGTCAAACCTACAGAGTTTTCCTACAAAATAGTAGTAGCTGACAGAGCCTGGAAAAGAATATGTAACTTTGGACTCAAGAGATGTAAGTTATGTACTACTAAGAGAAAATCTTCATTTGCCTATATCAGTTACAGCACCAATAGTTAGAAGGAGCACAACTATTTACAGTCACCGATGTCTATAAAATCCTTAAGAAACCCTCTTCAGATTCAGAAGATTGTAATAATTATCAGGCAGGTACAAATCTTCTTTCTGGGCAAGGTTCTTGAACACAAGATTGCCATGCCGAACCGGATCCATTTCAGGCCTTGGTTTGGCACCAAAATAGCCTTGTCACCATGTCCCCAAGAGAGGGAAAGGGGAAGTGTGACCCTGTGTTTCTTCTCCATTCAGTGGCTTGTGACACCGTTAACTTTGAAATTCTTCTGAACAGACTGTTCAGGATGGGGTTCTGAACTGATTGGCCAATGTGGTGTAGTAGCTAAAGTGTTGGCCTGGGAGTTGGGAGATCTGGGTTCTAGTCCCCACTCAGCCATGGAAGCCCACTGGGTGACTTTGGGCCAGTCACAGACTCTCAGTCCAACCTACCTCACAGGGTTGTTGTTGTGAGGATAAAATGGAGAGGAGGAGGATTGTGAATGCCATCTTGGCTTCCTTGAAGAAAAAATGGTGGGATATAAATGCAATAATTAATAAATAAATAATAAAAATTCAAAAAAGTGATGTTGGAAGACTACCACTCAGCCTGTTGAAACAAGAAGGATTCCGTTGTGTTGTTGTTATTGTTGTTATTATATTTGGACTCATAAAAACAATTTAAAGCGATCAAAATAATCATATTTGGACGCATCAAAACAATTTAAACTGACCAAAATAATCATGATTTACAAAGAAAATAAACATTTGAAATATGGAATATAAACCATAAACATAGACGATCCCAGGAACACAGCATTAAAATCAAACAGCAAATCCAATATAAACCCCATACAATTACACATTTTGAAAAAAACCAAATTAAATAACAATTCTTCAATCAGCAAAACCACAACAATCAATTCAGTTTTAAAATAATTTAAATATATGCCTAAACAAAAATGTTTAAACGTGACAGTGAAAAGAAGTCAGCACCAATTGTATCTCCTTTAGAAGATTACTCCAAAGTTGACGCACCTTCACAGAAAGTTATAGGAATTCTCAGTCTTCCTCAGTCCCTTCTGTCTCTCCCCTAGGTGTTAAAGAATCAGAAAAACAGAATTTGTGATGTATATATGACTGGATTAGTACTAACCTTATTTCTCTTGTGTCTGATGGGGATAAAACAACTGCTTTATATTAATATGGTTTTTGAAGTATATAACCCATAATAGGTGTGTCTAACCCCTTCAGACTGACACTTGTCTATGGTGGGGGATACTGCACAGATTGAACCAAGCCTAATTTTGCATGTGTGTTTTGACCCTAGCTGAAGTAACTCCCACTTCCTGATAAATGTGCTTACTTACTTTGCTTCCAGTTCCCAGTAAGCATGCTGAATATTGCATATTGGGCTGTCTTCCAAATATGGGCTTTGATCATTGACGGAGAAAATCTGGAAGTCTTCCAGTGCAATTGTTTAGACTACTTGACTGACTGACGTATAGAAACTTTTTTCTCAATGCAATTAGTGAGCTAATATTAACAACCAATAATATTTAATAAATGTGTTTCCTTTAGACAAAACATTCATTTTTTTCTGTAAGAAGTGTAATAGTTTTTTGAACAAATTATTTCCCCCAGAAAGAAAAGAAAAAGAAGATTTTTGCAGCTTGTCAGAATCCAATGAAAGTTATACAGTACCATAAAGCATAGCAATGATTGGCAGTCACAAAAGCAGATGAAAGAGGAATTTAAAAGAAAGAATCATGAGAATCATAAAACCTGAAAGGGAATGAACAGTTATTTAAATCTCTAGTCTACCTATAACAAGCAAAGAGAGTAGTATGCCCCATGTTAACAAAGCTCTTACATTTTAAAAATAGTGTATTAGATGATCCTGTTGACTTTAGCTAGGCAAAAAATAATAATCACATTTGCTAGTCAATCTCACTACATGAGGCTGTTAATCTGCTGGATCTACTTTTGGTTTAATCACACAATTGGGATCCCAGTACTATATGAAGAGTTTCTTTTCCTGATTTTCTGCTACATAACCTCTAGGTGGCACTATGAAATAGAAAAAGTATTTTCTTTCACTTTCACAAGTAATACCGCATTTTCCCTGCTCTAAAAAAATGCGGAAATGAAACTGTTGGGTCACGATGTTGTCTAAAGAACCTGTAAACAACCATGAGTAGGGAATGACAAGCGCACAATAAATGCATTTTGTAGAAAGTCTATTATAGGAAAAATTCCTTTCTGAATACAAATAGCATGATGTTTTCCTACACAAAAATAATCTATATAGGGGAGAAATTGGTCACAGGCATTTATTGTCATTCCTTGCTCACAGTACTTTAAACAACTCATGACCCTCTACTTTTGCTTCTGTTTATGAAGAGCACTTTCATGGATCTTTTTAGAGCAGGGTCAATGGAGTATTATTTCTGAACACAAAACATTTTTCTTACTTGTGTAACTGTGTTATTCTGCTATACCACAGAGCCATCTAGAGGTTATGTAGCAAGAAAGGAGAAGGTCTTTGTGTAATGCTCGGACCTCAATTCTGCGATGAAACCAAAAGTAGTCACAGAGCCTATTCAGATGACACACTAAGCCATGGTTAGGCTGCTAACCCTTTTGCAGCAAATGGTTAGTCAGCATGTTTAAACCATGGTTATGTAGCCACCATGGTTAGGAATGGTTCACATGACCCACTAAGCCATAATGTTTAGCTCAAAGTGCTTAACCACTGTGGCTTAGCATGTTGTCTGAACAGGGTCACTGTGGATTAACACCCTCATGTAGAAAAGCTATTTTGTGAAAACCCTAGTCTTTGAGCCAAGTCATCAAAAAGGACAAATTCTTACCATATGTGATGAATACTTCTGAACAAGATTTCTAGAAAGTTCTATACATCAAGTGTTGGAAAAGAGGTGATAGACCTGTAGCAATCACACACTGGCTCAATTCGGACGACACAATAAACAACTGGTGTGGGGGAAACAATCGTCAGTTGTTTTGATTATTGTGTCATCCGAATGCTGTCATAGTCAACTCAGCGCTGATCCTAATCCACACCACAGTTGATTATTTATTACCATGTTGTGTGGGGAGTACCCCCTAGCTGAACAACTGTAAAGTTGATTATTACCCCACCATTGACTATCGTGTCGTCCGAATTGAGCCTCTTTCTGTGTAATCATAAATTTAATAATCCCCCTATTTGTTTTATTTTGTGTTAAATGCTTCATATTAAACATTCTACAAAGCTTTGGATGTGAAATTTTGTTAAATTTGTTAAACACTTGTCTGCAATGGGGGGAAATGATAACTTGGTAAACTTAGTAAGGGTTGAAGGTATATTTTATCCTTCCTGTAAATAAGCACAGTAATATATCGTAATTTTTGGAAGTGTTACGATTTTTACTCTCTTCAAAACATTCTTTAACCTATGGTCAAATATTAAGACAATAATGGAGCATTCTTCATATGCTTTGATAAACTTTTTATAAACATCCCAATAAACTTCCTGTTCAAGCTCATATTAACAGCATTTATAGCAATTTTACCTGTACATTCCATTTATTATAAGACAGGTTTTGGGTGAAGTCTGCTTGGTTAAGAGAAAGAGCTTCATCACACCTAATCCCCCCCACCTGCTTTGTCTCCACTTGTTTTTTTTTTTTTTTAACTCTGAGGCAAATGCAGGGCAAGCTTATGATCCCTTTCACCTAAATAGCTGCTCTTTCGCTCCTAAGGTCCTTAGCTCCTGCTCTTTCACTCCACTCCACTCCACTCCACCCCTCCCCTTCTCATTCTCCTTCCAGTCAGGTCCAGGCAGATGAGTATTTCAACCAGATTGCCTTCCTCCCTGGGCAAAAATGGAACGACCCTTTAGTCTGGCACTTTGGGGGCATGAGGGAGTACAATCCTGTCTCTGCAGAGATTCAGGCCCCATCTTGACTGTGGTGCGTTGGCGCCGGGATGCCTTGGGCCCTCACACTTGCACTCCTTCCTGCCATCTGCACGGGAAGGAGTGCAAGTGCGGAGTTGCCGCCGCACCGAGCACCGGGGAGGGAAAAGGAATGGAGCAGCCAGAGGGGGAGGAAGGGAGGGATGCGAACCAGCTCACATCCCTCTGGCTGCTTTGTTCCCCTCCCTGGTGCTTGGTGCGGCGGTGGCGGCAACTCCGCACTCGGGAGAAACAGGGCAGCCAGAAGAAGGTCAGAGGGAGGTGAGCTGGTTTGGGCGCCATGCTTCCCTCTCTTCCTCTCCCTCCGGCTGCTCCGTTCCTTCCCCCGTTTGTATAAAAAATGGGGGGAAGGAACCAGGTGGCCAGAGGGGGAGGAAGAGAGGGACACATAGCGCTCGAACCGGCCCTCCTCTAGCCGATGACAACCAATCAGCTGTCACCATCGGCAGTGCAGGCTCCGCAGGAAAAGGAAGTCTGGGTAAGTGCCCAACTTTTTTTACAGCAGAGTTTAGGGGTTTGGGCCCTGGATGGCTTCAGAGTGGCGGCTGCGTCATGTGCATCACCTGCCGCCACTCCGAAGCCACCACTGGGAAAAGCTCCCGTCTAGAGGTACCCTCAGGCATTGTATGATTTTAAAAAACGCTTTGGAGCCTAGGATGCAAGGTTTGGGTTTTATATTGAGGCTTGGAGCCAGCTGCTGGGAGAGATTGCTTTTCCCTGCCAGGACCTGATGCAATCCATTCAAGGCCCCATTCCTTTAAAACTACATGGAGGTTTACCGCGATTTATTGCATTTAGGGAAAATAATCCAGACTTGTCGTGTTCTAGGAAAGGCTGGGGAATAGGCGGGGTATCAGCAGGACAGGCACGGTGTCATGTGAGTACTATGCTGCAAATCCACAAACCAGGCATGGCGAGAGTGCAGTAAAACACTGGTGTGATGGAGGCCTAAGAGCTGCTTCTTATGTAATATTTACCTTGCATAGAAATAAACATAGTGTAGGAAAAGGCATGTATGGCTGACCATCATATATGAAGTGTGGTCTGAGAGCTTAAATTGCTGCTGTAGTTTATGCTAGGGTTAGAAAGTTGCCAATAATTGCCTGTCTTATTCATGTCCTTGCAGTGTATTCAACACTTCGGGCACATGCTTTTTTTTTTTTGCTCACAGAAATTTTCTCTAGTAGGAAAAATGTCAAGACAGTCCTAAGTTTCACTAGCATATTCAAAAATTCATGATGATTCCAGGTACATTGCTGATAATTCCCTATTTTTACTGATATTTTATTTTCTACATTAAAAAATAAACACATACATACACATAAATGTCTTTCAACTAACTCAACTGAGATGAGAATAAATTTTATTCAATAAAAATATTTACTGTGAAGCTTTCAGAAATTTTATGATATCAGGCGGTATATAAGTAGTCTGTATAAGCAAACAGGTGAATCAAAATATTTAATTCTTACACCGTAATAGTGTATATGTGTGTGTGATAACAATTTATTAAAAGGTATAGTGCCCTGTTATGACCTCTTTTCTCTCCACCTTCTTTATACAGTGGAGGTCATAGATAAAATTACATGGAACAGCTGCTCAGGCCTTGCCAGCGTAGTTTACATTAGGCTGGCTTTTCTTGAGAGAGTCATAGTTTAAACAAATGGTTGTGTCTATTTTAATCATTTTTGTCCTCCTTTGAAGTGTTTCCCCCCACACTAACATGAGCATCCCCCCTTAAGAATCAAGTTTAGCTTTACAAATTGGTCTGCGCTGTCATGTCTCTACTAAACACAGCTGTTACTATAACGTAAACATTGTTCTGGAAACATGGACGAAGAGTTGCAAGAAAAGAGCTTCAAGTGCTTCTATAATATACGGTCAGCTGGGGCCCTGGCTTTGCTATCAATGGCATTGCATCGCTAGTGTGGCATAGGATTAAGAGGGTGAGCTCTGAGTTGGGCGTTCTGAGGTTTAAATCTCACCTTAGCCACCAACTCACTGGGTGGCCTTAGAAAAGCCACTTCATCTCAGTCCCCCATTCCTACCCATCTTCTGCAATATGGGGATAATAACATTTGCCTACCTTGCAGGATTACTTTAATGTGACTAAGAATAATGGATGTGAAATATTTTGAGCACTTAGAAAAGTCGTATATATAAATAATGTGTCTGCTGCTCCAGCTCTATTAATTGTAGGTTGGCTTTATGGTCCGGCAGCTTCTATTTATGATCTGGGGAGTAGTAAGTCACTTGGCAGTATTCCACACAAGGGGCAGGTGGCTGAAGGTAGCTGGCAAATCCCTCCTTCCAGAAGTCATTTAGCAAAACATTTCCCAGTTTGGCCATGATGATGACATATATTGGCAAGCGTCTTGAGTGAATGTGCCTGCTATTTATACAGTGTGTCTTTAATACATCTGGTGGATTTGTGCAAAAGCTTTTTGTCCATCCAGAGGGCCACCTGGAATGATATGAATATGCCAGATTCACACTATTGCCAGGGCAGTTGGCATGCACTTGCAACTCCATTCCATTGGCAGGCCACCATTCCAACGTCTTTACCCACCCACGGTGGATCCCTTAAGCCAGGGGTGGGCAGAAAGGACATCTCCAGATGTTTTGGACTTCAACTCATGACCATGGCTGCCTCTACACGAGACGTTTAAAGCTCTTTGAAGTCTCATTAAAAATTTTACCTCTACAAGAGCGGAGTGTAAATCGGGAGTTGAGGCGCTTTATCTCTCCGATTATGCGCATTTTCAAATGCGTGTGAAATAGCGACTTTTATTTTCCTCTGGCTGTTAAAGCACATTTTGCCTATGTGAACAAGCGATTCTCCGCATTAACTACTTGTAAAGCGCATTTCAAACAACCAGTAAGGCCACCAGTTGTGCGCTCAATTACCTCCTGCGTACAAGCATTTACAATAAAGCGCTTCAGCGATTATGCGCATAATCGGCTAACCAGGCGTCAAACAGAATCCATCTAGAGGGGGTCCATGTTGGCAGGGGCATCTGAAGAGCTGAAGTCCAAAACATCTACTGTCTGCCCACCCCTGCCTTAAGCTCAGGAGTGCCACTTGGTCCTAGAAGAAACCTTGGTGCTCTGTCCTTGTATGGTCCTATTTCACCCGAAATGTATGTTGATGAGCAGGCTGCGGATCACACTAGGGAATGACAAGAACTGGAGGGGAAGAAATGGCAGCAGCTTTTCCTTGCAGTGGGTGAGTCAATAGTCCCACACAGAGCTCCACCAAAACTAAGCAAAATAGCCACTTAACTGCCCACTACAATATCCAGTCTGTAGCCTGATTCTCATGACCAGTTTTGAGGTGAGGTGAGTGAGGTGAGGTGAGTCACTAGGAGGTGACTTTTTGCTTGTCATTTTACGTTAATGTCTTCTTTTGGTATTACTGCCCCCATGTGGAAAAGACAAAAGCTACCACGTCCCAGAATCACTAGAAAACTAGATTCCAAGGTTGTGGTGATTTTACTTTTGCCATATGGGGCAATATTTGAAATTTGTTGGAAGAGTACTAACTGTTAGATAAAAGACACCTTATGGTGCATTAGGTCTATGTCACAGTCAGGATCAGCCCCAGACATTTTGCAGCCTGAGGCAGAAGATAAGATACCACTTCCTCTGTACAGAAGCTGACCAGGCAGGCGAGTGGCAAGCTGCAGATTTTTGAAGGCCCTTGAGCAAGAGACCCTCAATAGGCCTCATTGTCTAGTGAGTGTACCTTCTCACTACCACAGGTAGAGAGCTAGTGATAAAGTAGGCAGTAGCATCTACTGCTCCTCTTTCTCACTACCACCATTGTCTGGGCTGCAGCGAGAAGCAGGCGAACAAGGAGGTTGCAGGAAAGGAAGAGCAACCCCCGGAGGCTCTAGCCAGTGGGCTCCTATCGGGGTGTGGGCCCTTGGAACATGACCAACCATGTGTTATGAGCAGAACTGACTCCAGTTTGAAGCAGCCAAAAAGCCAAGGCGTCTTTATTCCCCACAAAGGCACAGGAATGGGGCTAAGACCATCACGTAAGCAAGATCAGGCAATTCAGTTCCTAATAGACCTCCTAAAATGCATTCCCCAGAGGCAAAGGTGGGAGTAAAATTGAGCTAAATATGAATGCTGAATGGCAACAGTGATAGCTGGCAATGCATCTAGTCATGCAACTGCAATGGGTCCTATTGTTGAACTCCAGCCTGGACATCAGTTGTTAAGACAGCCATTAGCATGTAGAGTCATCTTTTGTTAAAAGAATGTTTCCAGCCAGTACAGCCATCATCCCGAAGTACCCTCTTTTGTTATCTGAGATGAAGACCAGCTCAGTCTTTCTCCAATAGCAAGTAGCACCACTTCCAATGCTTATGGGCAGTGATGTCACTGCTTTTCTCTAGACTGTATAACAACCCTCAGGTTTTGAGAGTCTTGGGCCCACCCACCCCCTTCTCCGAAGCATGGGGCCATGCTGCTGAAATTGCTGAGTCTCTCCTCCCAGAGAAAAGGCTCCTGCTCCTTCCTTCCTTCCTCTCCACTGAGACCAGGAGCTGCAACGCACGCTAGTTGCTGTCTTCAGGAAAGGGCTTCAGTCCAGGGAAAGGTATATTGCTTTTAGAGATTCCTTCCCTTCTTTCTCCTGCTGTCTATGTGTGTGTGTATGCTCTAAGTCTCAAAAAGACTCCTTTCACAGTCTTGAAACTACTTTTAAGGCTCCATTTGCTCAGCTAATTTCCCCAAAACTAGATTGTGCATTTAAATCTGTTTATACCTCAGTAAATGTGCCATTGTGGTGTTATCCTCTTCAATAGTGTGGATTTCTATGGGTAAGAATCACCTTACTTAGCCACAGACACTCTATTGCCAATGTCTAAAGATTCCTTATAAGTGAGTGTGTAGGTCTCATTAGAATGTGTGCAAGGTTGTACACGGACCTAATGAGAGCACATCACATAACACATGCCTGGTCCTGAGGTTGAATCTGGCTTGAACACTGGGAACAGGACATGATCCTTCATCACACCTGAGGGCAACAAGGGTAGCTAAGGGGAGTGTAGGGCAAGTTACATGGGCACACACTATCTGTCTTCCAACAACTTGCTGCCACTCCCTACCCCCAGTATCTGTTACCTGAGACAACCAACTTGCTCTGGTTTGGTCACAGTGGAACAAGTAAAATATGTATCATTTAACTTCCAATCATTCTCAAGAAAGTCCAAAAGAACTGCACACTCTTAGTGGAATGGCCATGTGCCCTACATTACTGAGGACAGTCCACAATTTGAAGGGCTGTTGGAGGACAGTGCTCTGTAGAAGGCATCCTCTATTTGAAGGGCTGTCTAATCCCAGTTGGACTAGGAGATCCACTGGAGCCTTGAAGTTGCCCATCAACAATTAGCACCTGGGCAACAGCCTGAGCGGGCACACAGATCACCTAGTCACAGTTTCCCCCACTATGGCAAGATGCATTTCTATTTAAATTATAGCAATTATTTATACATATAAATTAGCACATCCAGGGCCCAATCTACATGGAAACAGTTTTAGAAGCATTTCCTGTTTTTATCCGAAGTTTCATGAAATTGCTTCGGTCCATCATTGGCACATGAAGCAAGAAAAGAGGAGTATATGCTGCCTAAAACCCCACTTCTATGAGTGAAATGGCACTTGGAACTGCCATAATCGGGGTTGGGTGGGTGGAATTCAGCGAGTGGAACTGAACATCAACCACATAGGTGCTGCTTAGCGAATGAGGGAGGCTTGCTCCCAACACCTTTCAACATTCCCCTGCTCAGGGAGATTTAATGGAAAAGATGAATTATGTCTCGTAATTTACTCCACACCCTCACATCCACCAGGACTGTGAATTCACAATATTGAAGCCCTGCTACCCCAGTACAACCCAATTAAAAAAAATACTACTGCACTACTGCACAGTTGCGTGATTACAGAACTGTGAAGTAGCAATGTTGAAGTCTCCTTTCTACACAGAAATGAAACAGCGCAACTGAGAAAAAGTGCAAAGTAAAAATAAACAGGAAAGACAAGCAGCGAAATAGCACTACTGCATAAGTGAGATAGCATTACTGCACAGTGCTAAGTGGGAAAAGAAGCCTGTCCCCCAAGCGGCTACTGCCAATGGCGGGAAAAAAAGGATGGGGGGGGGGGGAAGGGATGGTCCCACCTCTTGACCAGGTTACAGCCAGGTCACAGACACATACTTAGGCACACCCAGTATGCTGGATTTAATTTGGGGGAACGGGACTCACTGCAGCAGAACTGCATGGGAGCAGTCACATTTAAGAAAAAAAGGTGCACTAACAGAACTTTACGAAAATGTACCCTTTTGAGAGGGAAGCTGTGTGGTTGCTGCGGAGTGACAACATCATGTTTCACAAATGACCCTACTGTGTTCTTGCTCCACACTAAATCACCTATGTGATTTAGTATTGAGCCCACAAATATGTGTCCCTGCTTATCCTCTTTTTTGGTGAGGCATTTCTTCTTTTTATTGTGGTACATAAGCGGTCACACCTTCAATATTAGCTACCTGTCTGTAAGTATATTTGGAACTGGGTATCAATGTTGGTTCCATAGAAGACAAATATCTTTCTACTGAAACAAATTGAGATGGATAATATGGTGGTCGTTGTGGAGGGGGGATTGTTTTTCTCTCTTTACCACATTTGGAATTCGAATTGAGCATGAATGATCTGACTGCTGCTGCTACTGGTAATGATTTGGGGTGGGGAAGAATGGGTTGGATCCAGATTTAGGTCCCCTCTACAAGAATTCGGTTTGACGCCTGGTTGTCCGATTATGCACATTTTCTCACAAGCGCTTTTACGGCAAATCACTATATGCGGGAGGCGGTTAAGTGCACAACTGGTTGCCTTACCGGTTGTATGAAACGTGCTTTAGAGGTGTTTAATGTGGAGAATCACTTATTTACATAGTCATGAGGCGCTTTAACGGCCGCGGTAAATTAAAACTCGCTATTTAACACGCATTCGATAATGCGCATAATCGCACAGAAAAAGTGCCTCAACCCCCAATTTGCGCTCCACTCTTGTAGAGGTCAAATTTTTAATGTGCCTTGAAAGAGCTTTAAATCGCTCTTGTAGAGGCACCCAGAGTCATACTTAAGAGCAGATTCATTGAAACAAAAGGATCTAAGTCTGGATCCAGCTCAATGTCAAAATCCAATCATGAATGCAGAATACCAAACTATTATTTGAAATAATATCCCACCAGCATAATCTTGTGTGGCACACCAACAAAATCACACCAACATTGGGGTGGAATGAAGGTAGTGTTTTACTGCACTGAGTACTACACCAGAGGGAGTCACATGAATGGGATACAAAGGCCCTGAAATGACTGGGTTGCATGCAACAGATGTGCAGCGGACCTGGAATAAAGAGTACAAATCTTGTGTAGTACAAACTATGTGATCCATCATGTGGTTCTTCATTCCTGCAACATTCCCATTTTACCTAAATTATTATGGGCATGGATGGTCCAACCAGTGGTAAACTCTTCTAAGTCCCTTCACATTTAATAAGAGAACGAGAGAGAAAGAAGAACAAGCTTACCTCCCCGATTGAAATCAATGGGGCTTAAAAGTGCTTAACGTGCCCGGATTGTGCTCTACATGTTTTTCATCTCAAGCCAAACATTGAGGCTACTGATGAGGAAACACTCTCCCCCATCTTTTCTATAATGTGTGTCCTCATCCACACTGAAACCAGTGCACATATGAAAATGATTTTATGCATGTGAATTTAAAAGTCAACAGTTATACATTGCTAACATTTGGAACTGTTTTAAGGCAATACTCTAGATTTCCCACCAGGTTTGATCCTGAATAAAGCACATAATGATTGTGATTTCCCCCCTCCTCCCACTAACTTCCATGAGACTTAATATGTGAGTTTTAACATCAGGCTGTTTGATGAAAGGATTCCATTTAATAATTCATCACCTATTTTCATCCGTTATAATTCCTTTCCTGTTGCCCTCTGGAAATGTTATAATTTTCATATTACAACTGCCTGGCTGGTCTGGTTCTCTCCCCCTGCCTTTTCTGCCCAGCCTTTTCCGCCACACAATTCATTCAGTAACATTGAACTCCTTGCCATACAAATGACATCCAGAAACTTGCCGTATACAGTCAGCTTAATGACTTCAGCAGTTAACTTCAAGTTTGGGCTTTGAACCATGGTCAAAATGCTAAAGGGTCAAGTAGAGTTTTCAGACGTATGGCCCAGCTTTCTTATTCTATTTCTAATATCGTCTCTGTCCACTCTTTGAGCTTAAGCAAGACATGGAAACTATATATAGCTCTGGGTCAAAGCATAGAGCAGAGTCATATTAACATCATGCAAAAAGAGTGATTCCTCATCATTTAAGCCAACTCTGCTAATTAGCAAAACAAAAATGAATTGTGTGAGCTCTGGATACATCTGGCTCAGGCCTCTGCTATTGCTGCTGTTACTCTTTATCTGCAAAATTCAGAATCCATTAGGCTGATAGCCACTGATCTTCTGAGGAAACCATATCACTTGTGGACCTTCCTGTTTCCTTTTAATTATTCTTAATGTGATCATGGAAGAGGATTTCCTAAGGTCAAACATTACAATGTAAAGTTGTGAGGTGATGATTAAATGGGAACACAGTGAAAACTTCACTCTTCATTATTTTAATATAGTCCAGCCTGGGCTTTTATAATTACTTCCAGCAGAAAATCGATGGTACTTGGGAAAATGATGAAAACTAAAGCCTTTTGTTTATTAGTGTGATTTTTTTGTTTTTTTAGTTCTTTGGGACTGAATTTAAATTTTGCAAGCATGTTCTAAAAGACAACAGCATTCTCAAACAGGCTTTATTCTTTGATTGCCAAAGTCTAATGGTTTCTGAGGCTGAAACTACACATGACCATAACAGACCATTGCTCCAGTTATGGGGGAAAGGTAGGGGGTGCTTAATGAAATTCACAAGCCCAACCTCACACTTGATCCCCACCAAGTATAGCCCCTCCTTCTAATCCTCATTGGCCCCACCCTTCATTCTGTTCCTACAGAGTGTTGTAATATTTATTTATATACAGTACATCTACTATACCATACTATGGAAAAAAGACAGCACCAAACTGTCTCCATGCTTGCGACAAAACAACATTCACTCATCTTCTTCTGGGTATAAAATGGAATGTTATTCCCCTGCCTCCCCCTTAATCCCAAAAGGGAATTTGTAAGAATTGGTGCGTTGCTTTCACATCCCCATTTTTATATTCACTAAGGAAAGAGGCCACATGGGTCTAAGAATTTCTTCTTAGTTCTGCCCCAAGACACAGAATCTAGCACTTTTCTGTGTAGTGCCTGGTGGCCATTTTAATTAGACTTCCTTCCAACAATCTTCTGCTATTCTCCTGCTGGGGTTAAGAATATGCTTCATCCTGGACCCAGGGAAGTTTTAAAGTAGTTAGAGCACTTGTTCAACTTGGCTAGAAAGTTCCCACAACTAGTGTACATTTTATAAGTGGAGGATGGTGCCTCCAATGCCAATGGGGTGGTGGATCCACTCTGGGCTTCGCACCTTGGGTTGATCCTTTATAGTTCTGACTGATTCTGACTGAAACCCGGAGTGGATTCACTGCCTCATTGATTTCAAAGCCACCATCCTCCACTGCATTTTATTTATTCATTCAATATTTAATCAACTGTTCAGAAAGCCTCGACTAATGGGCACTATAAACATGTAATAAATAATAAATAAATAACAAACTGGCAGATGCCCTGAAAACAGTGCATTTTTGGAAAGTTATTTTACTGCGTCTTCCCCCCCCCCCCAATGTAGATCTGGCATGGTTCCGCTGCAGTATGCCCCATTTCCCCAAATTAAATTCTGCATGCTGGTCATGCCTGGGGGGTGGCTGTGATCTGGTCAAGGGATGGGCCATCCCTTCCCCAACCCCAAATAGAGGCTTAGGCTTCTTTTCCACCCAGTTAGCACTAGTTTGCAATAGCACTGTTTCAGGTTCTCACTACTGGTCCTCCCCTTTGCTGCGCCTCTGTTTAGTTTTACTCTGCACTATATCGCAGTAGTGCCATTTTGCAATAGTGCTGTTTCTGGCTCTCGCTACTAGTTCTCCCCTTTTCAGCTTTGATTTGCACTATATTGCAGTACCGTTGTTTTGGCATTTCAGGGAGAGAGGTGTGGGGTAAATTAAAGAGACCTAATTATTCTCTTCCATTAAACTTCACTGAGCAGGAGAGCATGAACAGGGATGGGGAACAAGCTTTTTCCATTCGCT
Source organism: Anniella stebbinsi (assembly GCA_029215795.1). Classification (NCBI taxonomy): domain Eukaryota; kingdom Metazoa; phylum Chordata; class Lepidosauria; order Squamata; family Anniellidae; genus Anniella; species Anniella stebbinsi. The sequence goes on from JARDYH010000003.1 coordinate 59,227,941, forward strand.
GAGGAGCATCTACATGGTTGATGATGTTCAGTTCTACAGGCGAGACTCTGCCCACCCAACCCAAGTGCTGTTTGACCTGTAAAAGTGGGTTTTTAGGTAGTGTATGCTCCGCTTTTCTTGCTTTATGTGCTGCAGACAGACCAAAGCAATTTCATGAAAATCCAAATCCAGATAAAACCAGAAAACGTTTCTGAAACTGTTTCCATGTAGATTAGGCCCAGGTGCTAACTGTGGGTGGGCAACCTCTGATAGTTCTTTACCTTTAAACTGGACTTGACCTTCAAAGTACAAGATGCCTTCACATAGAATACTCTCCTCTGTAAAGTCATACCCATGGCCACCCAAAGGGAGTGGCTATGGTGGGGTAGGGAGAGTAGCTAAAGAGGAATTCTGCCTGGGACATAACATGGGCCCCTCAACAATGCTGAGCTGGACAGCAGATTGCCCTTCTCAGCCAAGCATATAGCCACAGAGAGGCATGGTGAAGAGATCCATCAGAGGGCTTGGCAGCATAGTGGGCCCAAATGGGCCAGTGATTAAAGACAAAGGAGAGGGCCAATCATGGACCTGCTCTAGCCTTCTAAAACAGAAGCTAAGGGGGCCAAGGCAAACAGTAAGGGGCAAATCCCCAAACCCCATAATTTGAGCACTGGTCTGGGGCTACAACATACATAGAAAGTAACTCTTCCATAATTCTTATCTGGTCAGTTCATCTTTGTTTTTAATTCACCTAGACTTTACTGGCTGCAATCTGCTTCTTTTATGCATTCCCAGCTGATTAAAAAAAAAGACAAAAAGGTGGAGGGTTGTGGGAGAAAAAGTACAGATTTAATAAACTGGCAGTAAAACAGGTAGCATTTGTTTTCATTTACCACAACCTGAACAAAGCACACACTGTAGTAGAACTTTAGAACTACAGGCTTACAAATGGGCCACCTCTGCTGTCAGCATTTCCTCCTTCATAACATTCATTTCTTGTCTTTGGAAATTCCATCCATCCCTTTCGGGAGCACAAAATGTACACTTTACCTGTGGGTAAGAATATTTCCTTAAAGCAGAACTTGGCATCATGTGGGGAAAATAGGTATCATTGACTCCTCTGAGTGCTGTATAATCCCTTACTCTTTTATTGAACAAGAGAGTAAACAGTTGCAAAAAAAAACAACCCTTGCATACTATAAATGGCCAGGGGATCATTGAGACCTGCCCTTTCACAAGCTAAATTTACATTCAGGCTGTTAGGGAGTGTGAGGGGGTGGGTGAACCTTTTTTGGGACATAGTTCAGGCTGAGCATGTGAACCATGAAAAGCTTTTATTGGTATTTTTTGTTGAACTTCACTCACCCCTTTAGGTTTGCTTTTGATTTGTGATTTTAACACAGGATAAACTAACTTGCTAACAAGGGAAAAGCAAGTTAATAGGCCAGAAAAAAACTTGCACACACAGTCCAAAACCATTAAAAACATGTTTCAGTGGTCTCCATGTGTGGTAGATGAAGCTAAGAGCCCTTTACTGACACATTTTGTGTTATTGGATGGTTGCGCCTTCTGAAAATCAAAGTCTAAATAGTACACAGATACTTTTTTTAAAAAAAACTTTGTTTAGAATGGTCTTTTACATATCACCCTCCAAAAAGAGAGAGGAAATGTACCACCAAAAAAGATGACAATAGAAGACAAATGTTTGCATAAAATTTGCATATGCTAATATATATGTAATTTATAGCTGCAAATTTAAATTATTTAATATAATAACAGGACTGTCCTGCATAAAGTAGGACACGTGACCACTCTAGCTTTGCTCCACTTCTAGTTTAGCATGCTGCTAACACCAAAACAAACAGGAAATGGCTGTCTGGAGGCAACCTAACCTGGCTACAACATTGGTCAGTATATATGTGCTGGCTGTTACTGTGCAGAAAAGAGAATTTGATGTGGTTATGGATAATCACATCAACGACCAATAATCAATGCAAAGTGGTGCAGTTTCTCTCTCTTCATTTTGCCCTTCTGCCTTTTCCTCTTTTTGGTGGTACATTTCCGTCTTTTTTCGTGTGTGTGTGTGTTATGTAATAGATACCCTAAACAATTTTTAAAAGCATCCACATACAATTTAGACTATGATTGCCCCATTTTTCAGGACGTGCCATATTTGAACAAAGTGAAAAGTGCCAATTTCTCTCACATGGCATGATTTCTCCTGCCCAAGTTACAGTGATGATTTTTTGCTTGCAGGATTCCCTTGCATATCAAATCAATCAATCAATATGGGGAGGACACAGCATGTCAGAAACACCTAGCATAGGCTTTTTAAAAAGCAAACATCTCAATCCTTTGCATACATGTGACATCGCATATTTTGGCAGTTGTGAGTTCATATCCACATCTCAGAGGCTTCAGGTAGAGAAGTTTAATCAAAATCATTTTATTTTCATCTTACCCATGCCCATCTAGTGCTTGCTTTCCTTGTGTGTATCAGTTTTCCCCAAACTGGTGTCTGCCAGAAGTTTTGGACTTCAACTACCATCAGCCTCAGCCAGCATGTCCAATGGTCAGGAATGCTGGGAGTTGTAATCCAAAACATCTGGAAGGCACCAAGTTGGGGGAGGCTGGTGTATATTTATGTTGAATGATAACAAAAAAAAGGAGTCATTGACAAGATAGGGATCAGGATAGGGATTTAGTGTCTAGATACTTATGAATTCTAGTTCAGAACACAAGGGTTTCCTGTTTCTAGCAATCATCACTTCATACCTTAGAGAAACAAGATTGTATATCACTTAAAGATTGCAAACATCTCCAAGAATCTGTCTCAGAAAGATGATGTATAGCCAGTAGCCCCATTTCCACAATGTTGCTTTTTGTCCAAAATCTTATGTCCAAAATAAATGTCTCTGTGTATAATAATAGCCACTTCCACAACTTACATGTTGGGACTTTCATTCATTTCACACTGGGACTTTGCCAACTGAAAAATTGAGATTAGGTTGAGGTCAATAAGGTATGATGAATAGCATGAACAGATGTGATGTTGTGATGCATACTTAGAGCCTATCCACATTGCCCTTAAAATGACTTATATTCTGTTTAAAAACGTGGTTTTTAAGTCATTTCATTACGTGGTAGGACACACTGAGCAGTACTTACGTTTCATAGTGACTATTTCCTTGACTCTTCTTTCGTTTTTGTTTTGCAGGCTGCTTGACCCGCCCACTTCTGTCTCCCTAACTCAAGCAGCCTGCAGAACAAAAACTAAAGAAGAAGAGTCCAGGAATTAACCCTGTAATACACCAGTGAACACTTTGAGGACGGAGGAAGTAGTCACTATGAAATGTAAGTACGGCTCAGTGGGTCCTCCAACGTAATGAAACGACTTAAAAACCACATTTTTAAACAGAATATAAGTCGTTTTAAGGGCAATGTGGATAGGCTCTTAGAGGAATAATGTCTGATGACAGGAGATAATAGTCCATATCCTATAATGCCCACATGCTAGCAGGGCCCACCACTCCACAATGGGATGCTAGCAATTCCTGAAGCAACCAGAAATGAACAGAAATGCTCATTCCAGAATGGAGCAGACCAGCAGAGCTCTCAAAAGGGAGATCCTCTGACAAGTCCCGTTCTGGAAATAAGTGTTTCTTGTCATTTCTGGGGTTGCTTTAGGAAGGACTACTTCCTGTTGCACCAACAGTGGGTCCCGCAGGTGCAACAGAATTAGTGAAGGTGCTGTGGCAGTATTGGATACTGTCCAATATATATAAAACAAAGCCAAATGCATATACTGTCCGATATGTATATGCATTTGGCTTTGTTTACAGTCCTTTTAGATCAGCATTGCCCGAACTAATGTGGCCCCAGAACACTTTCATTGGAATATATTGACAGAACTCATAAATGCTTGTCCAAGGGCTGGGGGGGGGGGGGGCTGAGGGGGTAGCGAATACCCCAGAATTTAGAGAGGTTGGGGCAGTTTTGGAACAAAATATAGGAAATTAATCCTATTTCCATACTGAAAATTCCTATGCATAATGCTCACAAAAGTGTGTGTGATTTTTTATTTGTATTAAAAAAATAAAATTGGGTCTTAAGGGGAAAGAACAAATAATAAAGGGGGCAGAACTAAGGGAAATTATCTTAATAAACAACTGTCCTTTTGATAGGAAAATGGTTAGCAACCCTAAAAATGATAAAAATTAAATTCAAAATGACATTTTTAGAGCTTTAAAAATAATTTACCAAGCCTAGAGCTGCACCAAAGCCCTAAATGTTTAGAGCCCTAAAAATATAGTGTCTAGAGCTGCACCCAAGCCTTAAAAAATAATTCCTACCCGAGAGCTACACCCAAATTGTAAATAATAATAATAATAATAATAATAAAAAAAAAAAACTTTCCTACCTTCTGGCTGATGCTGTTATCTGTTGAGGATAAGGATAAGCTTGGCAGGCTGCCCTCCCCTCACACACACACACACAGAATTCAGAAACAAAAATTAAACAAGCAGAGAGAGAGAGAGAGAGAGAGAGAGAGAGACTGCTCAGCTGCCTTCTGCTGCTACCTACAGTAGAGACCGAAGCTTAGCTCTGGCTACATATACCAGCCATGTGATGGAGATGCTATGCTCTGATAGGGCCGTGCATTCTTTGCCCATAATGGCCTAAGGGAGGGTGAGAGTTGTTCTCTCTTCCGCATTGGCTCCAGCTTATAAGAGCCAATGAGGCTTCATGACAGCCATGTCACAATAGCAGCCTTTACCATCTAAATACTATTCAATTAAGTATTTTTGATACATACATATTTTTATATTTAGTATTTTATAGGGGTGTACACGGACCCCCGGATCAGATCAGGACCTGGATCGGGACCTCCAATTTTGTCCCGGATCGGATCGGACAAAATTGGAGGCCCCCCCAGACCAGATAGGGTCCGATCCCGATCCAAAAATCGGAACTTCCAATTTTTGGATCGGCTGCCATTTCCCCCCCCCCCATAAACTTGCATTGGGGGAAAGAAAGCTTTCCCCCAATGCAAGTCTATGAGGAAAAAATGGCAGCGGGTGGGTGAGGGGGGGCCTAACTCCCTCCCCCCCAGGGCTGTCCGCTGTGGATGGCCCCAGCAGGTAAGCCCCCTCCCCCATGCTCCTTACCCCCCCCCAGGGCGGTCCGCTTCCATCCGCTGGTGCCTGCGGGTGCCCGCGGGCGCCAGCGGATGGCCCCGGGGGGGTAAGCCCCCTCCCCTTCCCCCTGCTTACCTTCCATGGCCGTCCGCTCCCATCCGCCGCTGGCCGCTACTGCGAGCAGGCTTCGCGGCCTGCCCCTAAGTAGCGTGCCAGTTGATCATCACCTGATCATCATCAGGTGATGATCACCTGGCGCGCTACCTACGGGCAGGTTGCAAATCCCACTCGCAGTAGCGGCCAGCGGAGGACGGGAGCGGATGTCCCCCAAAGGTAAGCGGCGTGCGCGCGCAGGGGCCCCTCCCCCCTGCTTACCTTTCCTGGCCGTCTGCTCCCGTCCTCCGCCCCCTGCCCCCGTTGTCCGCTTCCATCGGCGGGCGCCTGCTGGTGCTCGTCAATGGAAGCGGCGGTGGGCGCCAGCGGGCACCCGCTGATCCGCCGATCCATCTGATCTGGATCGGAACCTTTCCGGATCAGATCGGATTGGATCGGCCGATCCAGCGGTGAAATCGGAAATCGGCTAATTTTATCTGATTTCCTCCTGGATCGGGTTCGGATCATGGATCGGATCGGATCCAATGCACATCCCTAGTATTTTAGGCTGAAAAATATTGCTAGCATCGAAATTTTCTCATGGAAGTCATATTCACATCACATGGGACACCAGGGTTCCGTGGAACACAGTTTGGGAAACACCATCCTAGATCATAGAAGAGGAACTAGAAGAGCCATATTTTTATTCAGGGAACTCACAAGGTGTAGCTGAGTCATAATTCAATGGTAGAGCTCATGCTCTATTTTCATATGGTTCCAGGTTCAAACACTGACATCTTCCCTAGGTTTTTCAGTGTGGCAAAGCACTCTGAGGACTTGGTGAGTTGCTGCTACTCAGAGTAGACAGTACTGAGCCAGGTGAAGACTCGGTACAAGGCAGGTTCTTAGATCCTTCTATACAGGCTTATTTAAGAGGAGAAAAGCTTGCCTTAATGGGGACTGGGGAGCTGATTGTTCAGTGCAAGCGAGCATTACGTTTCTTGAAATAGGAGCCAACACTGGTATAGGAATTATAGTTTAGAAGACCATAAAACATGATCAGAATTCATCTTCTGAAAAGACTGCTACTACCCTTCCCCATTCAGGCAGCATTTAGCATGCCACCTCACCCTCCCCTCTCCTAATGATTATATCATCCTTTGCGCCAAATCCAACTGTCAAGTTTCAGTCCTCAGCAGCTCAAAGCTCTCACTGGGAATGTGGGTGGTCTGATCTAGTCAGGGCCCAAGCTGACAGCTGAACTTGGCTTTTGGCAGTGACAGGCACAACAGGAGAAGAAAAGAACGGTAAGATTTATTCTATGGAACGTTTTGCTAAATCAGCCATGGAGAAGAGTGGGGGGAAAAAAGTGGCTGCTGGCCAGAGTCCTTAAGAGCCCTTAACAACTGCTTGCTGAGGAGAAGTTCAAATAAGTGGAGATGGCAGTAAAAATATCCTAGGCTCGCAATGGCAAGAGGAAAGCTTTGTTTGTACTGATAAAATGCTTTTGTTTGCCTTATAGTATAATAGAAGGAGCATCGCATTTTCCTCAGGAATAATCCATCACCCTCATTGAGATAAACGACTCAGTTTCTGGCCTCATAGCTTGCTCACTCACAAACCAGATTATTGCCTTGTAAAAACCAAGCACCCCTCCCATAATCCCTTTAATGGTAGAATAACAAATACTGTAAGCAGAGAAGAAGAAAAAACATCTTAGTCCAGCCAAGTTAACTTTCACAACAAATGGCTTGCTATTAAGTAACGAGATGCATTTATTTGTATTATATTTGATGATCAATTCAGATTAGCTTTGTAGAACTTTAAATAAACAAAGGCTTCACGGGCTTATATATATGGCCAGATATGAATGAAAAGCAAAGGAGATATAGTCCTCCACTCCTCCCACTATGGAAAATGTGTACAGCAGAAAGGGATTTATTTGAGACAGTCAGGTAGCTACTACATGGAGGCCAATTTACACAATTTCTGTTGTGGTCTGGCTGTCATTCATGACACTCATGACCAGAGATGGTTATGTGGCTGCTGGGATTTCATCTGCATGATGAATTTGAAAAAGTGGATGTGCTCTTTTGCACGTTTCTACTTGATTTCCTCCCTTCCTACCCAATTCTCTTTTCCTTGTGCACAGCGTCATTGGATTGTAGGCCATTATTTTCCATTATAAACCACCTTAAATGCATTGGCAGAAAGGCAGTATATAAATGTCATAACTCATAAATAAATAAATATGCCACAGTGGAAATGTGGATTGATAGGTAGCATGCAAAGCTCAATCCAGTTCAGTCATATGAGATCTCAAGATTGGCTCAGTTAGCAATATGGGCCAGGGTTCTTCTTATTCTGGATCACAAACATTGCAACTTCAGTAATGTATTGAATATCACTGATCCTGTCATATTGATACCCTGTGGCAATTCTGGGGATAGCTCAATATATTATAACCAGCAGTCCTTCTACAGGCATATATTAGTGCTGGGATGGAGTTTAGGTTGGATAGACAGAATACCTACAACTGTTCTGACATATTAATTAAGCAGAATTCAACTTAGTTTCTAAAGCTATGCCACATAGAAAGTGTTATGGTTTTGGAACAATTTTAACATCCCAGTGGATTGTGTTCTTGATTTTTATCCAGTTTAGGAGATCACTTTGGTGTCTAAAAATTAGTTGTCCAGTTATAGTACATCTTTTGTTGGCTGAATGTTCAGCAAAGTGACTTCTTATAGTTGCATCACACCATTTTAAGGATTCTTTCTTTAAGAGTTAAAGATATTGTACAATAAGCCTATAGAACAGGTCAAATAGTTTGTTTTTAAAGCAGCACATGTATTGCCTTTAATCTGTTCATTTAGAGTTTTATTTAGATGTTTGCTTTATATTAGCATTGAAATAAAACATCCTTGCCTTTTTACCTTGGCTGTTAACAATATGAGCTAAACAGGTATTCTTGAACTGTGGATGAAATCATGTTCCGAACACATTCTGTGGCTATTACTTTATGCTTTTACATTTATATTCCGCCTTACCTCCAAGGAACTCTGCATGATTTGCTTCCTCCACAGTCCTATTTTATCCTCATAACAACCCTGAGAGATAGGTTAGGCTGAATCATAATGATTGGCTGAAGAATGCCCAGGGAGATTCATGTCTAAATGATGATTTGAACCTGGGTCTCCCAATTCTAATCTAACACTGTAACCATGACAACACTCTGGCTTTTATTTTTCCTTATTGGCTTTTATGTGGGGGATTTGCCAATGCTGAGTAAAGGGGATCATGAAAGAGGTTTATAAAATTATACACGGTGTGGAAAAAGCTGTCAGATGGAGGTTTTGTTATTATGTCATAATACTAGGATCCAAGGCCACCCAATGTAGGTGAATAGTAGAAAATTCAGGATAAACAAAAGGAAGTACTTTGTCACACTGTTAAAACTATGGAATTTGCTACCACAAACATGTGGTGATGTTCTCCAACATAGATGGCTTTAAGTAGGCTGACCATATGAAAAGGAGGACAGGGCTCAAGTAACTTTAACAGTTGTACAGAAAAGGGAATTTCAGCTGGTGTCATTTGTATGCAATTTGTTCCCGGTGAAATTCCCTCTTCATCACAACAGTTAAAGTTGCAGGGGCCCTGTCTTCTTTTGTATATGGTCACTCTAGTATAGTGCATGCACCTTTAACTGTTGTGATGAAGAAGGAATTTCACCAGGAACTAATTGCATACAAATGACACTGGCTGAAATTCCCTTTTCTCTACAACTATTAAAGTTACATTAGCCCTGTCCTCCTTATCATATGGTCAGCCTAGTCTAAATTGTCTCCAGGGGTCCCTTACTCAGTGCCTCTGATAGCAAAGAGATTGAGGATTTTCCCCAACTCTGTTACTCCTGAAGTTACTAGGGCCTGTTGAAAATAGATTTTATAACATAAGCATGAAAACAGTGAATACCCCTTTTAACTTGTTAAACCAATGAAAACATGCCACACAAGAAGTCTTAAGATATGAATGGTTTATAAAGAAAAGTAAATGCAAAAGAACATCAGATGCAGAAGTGAAATCTGAAACATTACTACTAGTAGTAGTAGTAGTAGTATCCTGCCTTTTGCCCAATGCTGGGCCTCAGGGCAGCCTTACAAAACTAAAACATATACAGCTAAAACCTATAAATAGGAATATACTAGGCTGACTATATGAAAAGGAGGACAGGGCTCATGTAACTTTAACAGTTGTAGAGAAAAGGGGATTTCAGCCAGTGTCATTTGTATGTAATTAGTTCCTGGTGAAATTCCCTCTTCATCACACCAGTTAAAGTTGCAGGGGCCCTGCCTTCTTTTGTATATGGTCACTCTAGTATAGTGCCTGCAACTTTAACTGTTGTGATGAAGAGGGAATTTCACCAGGGACTAATTGCATACAAATGACACTGGCTGAAATTCCCTTTTCTCTACAACTGTTAAAGTTACATGTGCCCTGTCCTCCTTCTCATATGGTCAGCCTAAATATACAAACGTTAAAAATATAATTAAATACTTTTCAATATTAAAGCATTTTAAACATTTTAAATGCATAACAATTTAAAAGTCAAAGGTATAGACAGATGTCCAGATGATTTGCCAAAGGCCTGCTTGAACAAAAAAGGGTTTGTCTGCATCTAAAAACACATCAAGGAGGGAGCCAGTGTAGACTGCAAGGATTAGAAAGAAAATCCATGTGTGTACACTATGCAAAATAAATGACAGCTCAACTGTTTCTAAACCTTATTAGAAAAACAGGGTGACTAGGCCGAAACCAGCGTTGTAGGCCCAGAAGCACTTTGAAAGGTTTCAACGTTGTACTTAAAACTTAACACCGGCCCAAACTAATTAAATGAAGTGTTTGAAGCTTTCAACCTATAGCAGTATGGACCAAACTTTTAGAAAAGAGGGAAGGAGCACTGTGTGTGTATGGGGTGGGGGGGGGATAGAAAGAAAGGTATAGCCACCTATTCCCTGGAGAGATCTGAAGATCAGGTTACCATGGATCCAGAGGAACTACACCCTGCTTCACCAGGGAGCAAAAGAGCAAACTGGCCTTATGAAGATAGCCCAAAATGCTCTCAGAGCCAAAGGAATGCCTGTTCCAGAAAAGAAAAGAGAAACTCTCTTCTTCTTCTTCTTCTTCTTCTTCTTCTTCTTCTTCTTCTTCTTCTTCTTCACAAAAGGTCTGTGCTAGAGGCAGCAGCCATTTCACTCACCCACCCCACATTCTAAGGCAGGAGGGAGGGGAGAGAGCAACGCTACTGAGCGTGTGTCGCGCTATGAGGGAAGATGGCCGCCTCATTTACTTGTATGAGAGGTTAAAATAGTCCTTAAAAGTCAACCGAAGGGAATTTTAAAAAAACAAAAAGCTTTCCACCAACTACAGTCAAGGAGGAAGAAGATCCCACCACTGGATTAATTAATAAGGCTCTAGAAATTATGCAAATTATGAGCACAAAAGTAGCAACCCGGAAGTAAATTTTACAAAAGCAGGGAGACAGGTTTGTATTCCTTTTCTACCTTAAACTGCTCTCCTTCCCTCAGTCTTTCACCAATCTTCTTGAAATTTTCAGGTAATGTAAAACAAACATTTCTTTCTGGCACCTGTAAATTTCAGAAAGGTTGAAGAAACATTTTCAATTTTATGGCTGTTAGAATGACCCCCCCCCAATTATCACTTTAACATGGCGGAATGTGTTTTTTACTGACGGCCCTTAACAATGGAGGCACAGCTGTGCCTCCATTAATATTTTCACAGAATTTTGGAGTTTGAGTGAACATGTACAGCTCTTAACAAAACATATTAAACCAAAAGGTTTTTGTTTTGTTTTATTAACAGAATATATCTGGAGGTGGAACTAGGTGTTTTGTTATAAGATATAGTGCTACTAGAAAACAAAACTCCCGGTCTTCTGTCCATTCCTTCTCTCCCCAGTGACCAGGGTCGGACAACACACCGAGATGAGTTGCCGCTTCCATGGGCGCCAGGTTGCATATACAACCCTGCTCAGGGGTTGTCATGTCATGCAAATGTGGCGAGTGCACTATGCAAGGGTTAAACAACCTTCATGTTATCATAAAAATAGACCATGAATTATGTGAGGATTGTTTAACCATTGCAGAACTCAGGCTCACTGGGCTCATATGACATGACAACTCCCAAACAGGGTTTGCATATTTAAAATGGCAACCACATGGGTGAAATAACCCATGGTGGGCTGTCATGTCATGTGAACAACCCCAATGTTTAGTAATGAAGTGTGTGACATGACACAATACACAAAGCTATATCTTAATTTACAGCTGGATATAGGTGATTGGTTGCTAGGATATGCTAAGATTTCCCTCAACTCATGACCAAACATTATAGGTAGCTAACTCCACAGATGTACATGGTGAGTTTTCAAGCTCCACCACATAAACAGTTGTTTTAACAGCATCTCTATTCATGCATGCCACCCTGAGCTACATGGTGGTAGAGCGAAATACAAATGTGATAAAGAAATTCATTCTTTTAGCTATCTGAACGTTGGAAATCACATTCTCCTTCACAAAGCCCCTTTATTTCAAGAAATAAGCTGTCAGATCTTGAGCTGCTGTAAGGGAAGGAGCTTGTCAGGTGTGTGCTGTTTCAAGAGCTGGTCCAGGGGGAGCACTTCATCCTTTATAATCACATATAGTAATTCTAATACACCATTATGCTCCTGCCAAAATAGGCTGGTGAACACAATGAATAGTGAGTCGCTGATAGGAGTGAAGGGAGACAAAGCAGATTTTTAAAATAAAAACGCATACAACAGTTTTGCTATTCTTCTGCAGACACTGTCGGAATTCAAAGAAAATCAATTTACTATTGGACAGAAAGGGATATTTACCTACTCCTCTAAAGTAGATCAAAAAAGGAAGGGTATGCAGCATGGGAATACTAAAGGCATGTAGCCAAAGATTTTGCTGGTAAATCCCAGCTGGAGCTCATTTCTTGGTGGTGAGATGGCAAGGCCATGGAGGACATTGCTGTGTGTGCCATATGGCCTGTCTCATGATCCCGAATCAAGCCTGCTGCCCTCAGGTAAGGTGGGTAATATTATCCTGTTGCCAGTGTTGAACTAATATTCAGCTGCCTTCTCTACATGGTGGCCAATCCAAAACAAATGGAATGTTGCCATGAAGAACCATGGTGTTCTCTGTAGCAGCACCCTCTCTCTGGAAAACCCTCACTCGTGTGGTTCGGGAGGTGGAAAAATGTAACATCTTTTAACGCCTCCTGAAAACATGCTTTTCACACAGGCTTTCCCTGGATTTTAACTTAGCTGGTTTTATATTGCCTTTTTAAAATTTTAATGTTTTAAATTTTTCTGACTCTTGTTATATTTTATGGTTTTATGGTTTTAATTGTGCACTGCCCAGAGAGCCTCGACTAAAGGGCAGTATAAAAATGTAATAATAATAAATACATGGATTTTGGGGGGGGGGGGGGTACCATCTTGTCCTTTGCCTCAGGCAACAAAATGTCTTAGGTCAGCCCCACTGTGCAAGATGGACAAATAGTCTGCCCAAACAGATACAAATATATAGATATCAAATATCTGGTGAATACTGTAGAAATAAAGTGAAGGCGAGTAGCGTTGTTGGGCACACCCTGACGTGACCTCATTCTTCTCTATCTCCAATCTTATCTGGCTACATACAAGATGTTCTTGGCTACTGTTCCCAGTCCATGAAATGTTGCATTCTTATGTTTCTCTTGTATTGTGCTCTATTGTGTATTAGCATGCTGTGCCCTCGTGTACAGCAAGACTAAAGATCTATATAAAGCTTGCTATGCTACAATAAAAGAGGCTTCCTGCCAGCAACATATCACTGTGTGTCTCATCTTTCCTTCATCTGCGCCCGAACAGGGACCTCTGCGCTCACTCACTACGCTCAGCCCGAGCTTCAGGTGCACCTCTCATCCTTTGGGATCCTGGTGAGTATGGGCGTCTCGCTGTCAGCAGTACAGCGTAGACACGCAGATGAATTAGCATTTTTGCTAAAGAGAACTGGGCATGATGTTCCCTCTTCTGCCCTTACACGGCTGGTCCGTGAACTTGGGGAACAGTGCCCATGGTACCCAGAGAAAGGATCTTTAGCTTTGAGCAACTGGGAACGTATAGAGCGTCTGCTTCATACAGAGCCTTGAGCTCCTGTTGAAATCTTACATTTGTGGCATTTATGCCGCCATGCAGTCGACCTCTACAGGCCCCAAACCACTTTGTCTACGCAGCCTTCTCCCGCTTATCACACACCTACCCTCTTACCTCCTGCTCCGCTATCTCACCCTTCAGCTCCTAGTGCTTCTCCTCCTCCTGTTGCTTCCGCTTCTGCCGTTTCTGATTCTGTACCCCTGTCTGGGTTCCAGTGCATGGTGCAGAAGTGTAAGCAGGATGCCACCTTAACAGGAGAAGAGTTGGGAGACCTGCTTGCAGTCTGTCCTGTTGTGTACACTCAAAATAATCAGGGCCAAGTAGTCGCTAACTGGGAACCACTGCCATACTCAGTCTTGCGAGAAATTCGTAAAGCTATTCAAGATGCAGGTGTTAGCAGTAACTATGTAATTGGAATGATTGAGGGTATTTCCAATGGGTATCATATGATTCCGAATGATTGAAAGGATATGATGCGCATGTTGCTAAATACCTCTCAGTTTGTAATGTGGGGCAGTGAGTTGAGACGGCATGCTGAGGCGCGTGCACGAGCTGCTGGTGGTGCTGTAATCATCAACCAACGAATTGGTGAAGGGCAGTTTGCTGACGTGCAAACTCAAAGTGTTTTGCCGCAAGCTACATTGCATGCCGCTAGTCTATGTGCAGTAACTGCCTTTAAAAAAGTTCCAGCTGCTGATCAACAGCGTAAGAGCTTTGCTAACATTCGGCAAAGCGCTGCTGAACCCTATGCCAACTTCATTAACCGTCTACAAGCTGCTATTACACAGCAAGTAGATAATCCAGACGCTGCCACAGAATTACTCACGCGATTAGCTAAAGATAATGCCAACAAAGATTGCCAGCAAGCGCTGCAACCTTTTTCATCTGCCAATGTCTCGTTAGCTGATATGCTCCATACCTGCCAAGACATTGGCACGCAAACTTACAAAATGAACCTGCTTGCTCAAGCACTGACTCGAAGCCACAAAAAAGTCGGCAAATGTTTTAACTGTGGCAAAGAAGGGCATTTTCGGCATGAGTGCCGTTCCACCCCGCAGTCAGGTAAACGACCATCTACCAAATGTCCAATTTGTAAAAAAGGATATCATTGGGCAAACCAATGTCGCTTGGGAAACTCCAGACCGGGCGTGCCCTCTGCCCCAGACAAAAAGAGAGCATATCCCCTCACTGCTCCAGAAAGCTCACCTCCTCCTCCTTCTCCTCCACTGTCGAATCCGTTCCTGTCTCGCAGCTTACTGCCGCCACAGCCGATAGTGCTGGGCTTGACTTAATAGTTACTGTAGACACTGTATTTTCCTTTCCTTTGTTCCCACCCAGGTTACTGGTCCGCTGCCTGCTGGATTTTTTGGATTGATTCTTCCTCGCTCTTCTGCCAGCAAAAAAGCTTTTTTCATTGTTCCAGGTGTAGTCTACTCCGATTACACAGGTGTTTTAAAGCTGCAAGTCTGGACTCTTCCTCAAACCCTCCCTCGTTCTTCCTCTATTGCTCAGCTGTTGCTACTTCCTTATTTTGTTCCTCAGGCCTCTGCAGCCGTCCATGGTGATGCAAGTGGTGAATCTACTGACTTAACCCTTATATCCTATTTAGAACAACCAATTGGTCGAAAGCACTCTGCACTTTCATTGTCAACGATTTATTATTTACAGGTCTTATTGATACTGGTGCGGATGTGACCGTCCTTCGATGCGCTGAGTGGCCGTCACAGTGGCCCCTTCAACCTGTGCAGCAGCTGTGGGGCGTTGGTGGTGCACAATCTGTGCAACAGAGCTCAGAGTGGCTTGCTGTTCATTCACCTCATCGTCACATGCAAATTGCGAGTGTAAAACCTTTTGTTTTACCTCTCCCTTTGAATATCTGGGGCCGCGATTTGTTAGAGCAAGTGAGTGCAACACTTGTTCTCGATGTTTGAAACTCACCCAAACTGCGCTGCCTTTAGTATGGACAAGTTGTTAGCGCATGCTGCTATTCCTGTGATACCTCAGATAGTTGTCAAGTCCTCGTATTCACTTGTAGAATTCCAGCAACTTTTGGGAACCATTAACTGGGTTCGCCCATATTTTAAACTCCCCACTTCCGTTCTATTTCCCTTATTTCAATTACTGCGAACCAAATTGCATCCCTCTGATATTGTAGAATTAGATCATGACCATCAGCGGAATCTGCAGCATATCATTGAATTGCTGCAACAGCAGTTCGTTGATCGTATTCCTTCTTCATGTCCAGGCTTCTCTGTTGCCCTGTTGTCAACTCCTCACTCGCCTACCGCTTTGCTTTTTGTGCCAAAAGACGACAAGTCTATTTATATCTGTGAATGGTTAGTATTATCTGCTACTCCGCCCCACAATATTTACCCACTGGTACAAGCCTATGCTGAACTTCTCATTAAATGCAGCTACTGGGTCAAGATGTGCTCGCTGTTCACTTGCCCATTACTAAAGTAGAACATGTTCACTTAATGACTACTTTAGATAGTTACCAATTTGCTTTCTCCAATCATGTGGGTCCCCTGTCATTTAACATGCCAAAAGATCCGCGAATTACTCTAACTTTAACTATTCAGTTACAAGCACAGTCAGTCGCCGCTGCAGCTCCCTTACAGGGAGCCCCCACAGTGTTCACTGATGGCTCCCCAAAAAGGGGTGTTCTTACCTATGTAGATGCCATTACTAAAACTTGGCAATTTTTATACACTCCTATTCAAGTTTCTGCGCAGTGAGCTGAAATTGCTGCAGTAATACTTGCTTTCCGGCAGTTTGCACAGCAACCATTTAACCTCATTGTAGATACCATGTATGTATATAACCTTATCTTTCATTTAGCTGATTCTCTGCTGACTGCTCAAATTGATCACAATTTAATGGCGTTGTTCTTAGCTTTGCAGAATGCTCTATCGCAGCGTACAATTCCCTTTTTTGTTGCACATATCCACAGCCATACTTCCTTGCCAGGGCCATTGAGTTTTGGCAATGCTCAGGCAGATGCTGCTTTGCAACATCCAGCTGCGAATTCATTATTCTTCGACGCTTTCCAGAGCCATTCTTTTTTCCACCAATCTGCAAAGTCCTTGGCGCGCCAATTTTCTCTCCCACTGACACAGGCACAAGTGATTGTTCGAAATTGTTCGCATTGTTCCTTCCATAATTCCTCCCCGTCTATGGGGGTGAACCCCAGAGGAGAAAAAGCTAACTGTCTATGGCAAATGGACGTTACCCATTTTCCTCCCTTTAAAACGTATTATCTTCTTCATGTTAGTATTGACACTTACTCCCATTACCTTCATGTAACTGCACAGAAACATGAGAATGCCCCTGCCGTGACAACACATTTGTTGACAGCCATTGCAATTTTAGGCAAGCCCAAAAACTTAAAACAGATAATGCACCTGCTTATGCATCCAAAGCGCTAGAAGATTTTTGCTCCCAATGGGATATTGTTCTCACCCATGGGATTCCCTATAACTCGCAAGGGCAAGCTATTGTTGAGAGAGCCAATCGCACTCTTAAAGAACTCCTTAATAAGTGTGTTAAACAAGTTGCTATCCTTCCCCATTACCGCAATATTCAAACTCATTTAGCTGTAGACCTGTTTATTTGGAATCACTTAACTATTAGAACTGATAGCATGTCTCCGGTGCAGCATCATTTTTGTTGTCTCCCTAACCTTCCACGTCCACAGGTATTATATCGTCAGCTTCCTGATCCGCAGTGGAAAGGCCCTGTTCCTCTCATCACCTGGGGTCGTGGTTACGCAGCAGTGTCCACCAGTGATGGTCCCGTTTGGATTCCTGCTAAGTGTGTCAAACCTTATCATTCTAATGTCGTGGCATCAAGCCCTTCCTAATCCGATTCCGAATTTCAATCCTCAACTTCACCAGACTGCTCCACGACAACCGTTGCCTCCGAAAGCTCCGGTACCAATGATAACGTGGGGAGCAATCAAAAAGACAACTAATACAGCCCAAAGATGTCTCCAACAACAAGAGCTGCCTGAAACTCCTGAAAATTTAGTTACTGCTGTCTTTGCTGTAATTACCGCTAATTCCATGATGATGTTATATCTAATCTCATTATTATTTAATTTAAGCGCCGCTGCCCCAATACCTGCAGTTTCTTTGGCGCCTGATACTAATCTTTGGGTTCGACACGCCCTGTATATGTTTACTATTCATGGTCACAATGCTACTTTGTATTATGAACATACATTAACTGCTAGCCAAGTAGCTTTTATTCCTACTGCTTTTATCACTCCTGAAATTGTTGTATTTCAACTGCAGCATATTCATCACTCAGCGCTATTTGCTAACTCTGAGAGCTTAAATCAGACCAAATGGCGATTTTTTTCGAGTTTCTAAAGTCACTCCAGCTATGTGCTTCTGTTGTCATGCCACTGGCACTTGGAATACAAAGTGGCGTGATTGGCATAGAGCTGTTAGAATCCTTGCTGCTGTAGGTAATTATTCAGCTTGTACTGGCAAATTTTGGTTATGGGGGAATTATAACTCTTCCTATCCCTTCAATGTTACGCACTGGAATCAATCCACGATGTTCAATGACATTTATAAAACTTTCCCTATGTTTCAACCAAATTATACAGCTATGACCGGTAGTATCTGTAGTGGCTGGCAGATCCAAGACCCTAATTTATGGTTTTTCTTCAATAACACAGCCGCCAATTATCACCCAGGCGCATATCAGTGTGCCGCTTTAGGTTACCTCACTTTGTCAGTACAAGTTGTTCATTCAGTAGCTCCACGGAGAGCTCGAGCTATTCAGAGTAGCCCTTTAGGACCTCATTGCTCTGATACCGTTATTATTGATACACAACTGTCTGAGTTGCCTGAAGTGTCTCGAGCTGTTCTAGGAGCTATCACTGGCACTTTATCCTTAGGATCATACCCTGGAATAATTGTGCAAGAAAATAGGCGCTCTATTCTTGGATTAACTTGTCGTTTAGAAAAAACAGTTAACGCTACTGGCAATATTGTGCGCGATTTGCAAATCGAAATTGATGGATTGCATCAAGACCAAATGCAGTATCGCTTTGCAATAGACTACCTTCTAGCAAAAACTGGTGGGTTCTGTAAATTAGTAAGCCCTGCTGGTTGTGCAGTTCATTTGCATGATTTAAATCAGACTATTGAAGATCAGTTAGCTAATCTAGAACATTATATTCAAAACAATGTTCATACACAATTCTCTGTGTTTTCATGGTTAACAGATTGGCTTCCCAACATAATGACAGTTATTCTTTTATGTCATTTGTGGAATAGCTATTTTAATTTCCTTGTGTTGCTTTGTTCAGTGCATCCCTTCTCTGTTTATGATAGTAAAAAATTGTTTTCCCTATAATTCATATTCGACGCACAAACCATTATTTCACAAACCTTCTTAGTAATTAAAATAGAAAAAGAGATGAGATGAAGGCGAGTAGCGTTGTTGGGCACACCCTGACGTGACCTCGTTCTTCTCTATCTCCAATCTTATCCGGCTACATACAAGATGTTCTTGGCTACTGTTCCCCAGTCCATGAAATGTTGCATTCTTATGTTTTGTGTTATGTATTGTGCTCTATTGTGTATTAGCATGCTGTGCCCTTGTGTACAGCAAGACTAAAGATCTATATAAACCTTGCTAAGCTACAATAAAAGAGGCTTCCTGCCAGCAACATATCGGTGTGTGTCTCATCTTTCCTTCAATAAAGAAGAATATTCAACATGAACATTTGCAGAGAGATTTTTTTAAAAATAGAATTGTTGGGAGCAAATTAATTTAAACTATCTTGCGTCAACCTACTGCTGTGACAACCTACCCATTCAACTTGCCAGTTTTTCCTTCCATCAGAGAAGCTGAACAGCAAGCTGTTTAAATCCCCTTCACATGTTACTTGCATGAAGGGCCAAACTGTGTAGAAAGGAGCTGTGAGGTCACAGCTGTAATCCTGACCCTGATGAAGCAGAGCTCCCTTGGCTCCAATGTCATTATGGTAGCATAGACATCTGAAGTGGGAAGGCTTTTGTGCATAGACCACTGCATGCGGAGGCTTCCCCAGATCCCGAAATCCTACAAGATTGGGCTTCCCCACCTCAGATGTCCATACAATGTGTGAACTGGGGGGCTGGGGGGAGTCATGTGGAGTTGGAGTCAGAAGAATGGTGTGGCAGCTTTGGCCACTTTGCCCCCTCATGCAAGCAACATGGGAAGGGGACTTTAGTTCCATGAGCAGCGGAACATTTTGAGCTGCTATACCTCAGTCAGCCAGTCTGTGTCAAGGTCATCACCTCTACAAACGCAATAGAGTATGATTTTTCATAGCTTCAACAGAGGTCTATCCCTTTTAAAATCTGTCCACCAGGACATAAAGGCCACACAAAGTGAGCTCTGACTAAATCAAAAGCTTCCACCATCAACAAAACTAATATATGGAAATTCTAAACTGTTCTGTGTTTTTAAGATTAATTTTACCTGCTTCATGTGCCTATTTTTCCTATTATTTATTTCTGTTGATCTTGATTGTTTAATTTCTATGGATTTTTGTTGTTGCTTTTTTAAACTGCCTTAAAACACCCTGAGGGCTCCAAATGGAATGGAAAATGGGGATATTGAATAATGAAATCTGCTTGTCTTCTTTATTCTGGCTGAGTCTTCTCCAACCTGGTGCCCCCCCCCCCAGTGCTAACTGGCATGCTGGGAGTTGTAGTCCAACACAATTGGAGGGCACCACATTGGGGAAGGCTGCTCTAATTCTTTTAAATATTGTTTGGTCCTTTTACAATCTCTTCATTTAGGGCAGGAGAGGTGTTACCTCTTCCAGGGCAAACCCATTTGAAAGGTCTCTCTGTGTCACACTCTTTACCTCTTGCATATCTCATCTACAGGGACCTTTCACCTTCTTGGCTGTCAATGCCTGAGGGATTTTACCCTGACAAGTCTTCCTGTCCTAGAGGATTCTGTGTACTGATTGCTTTAACAGCTTCCCAGACCTTCTGGTAGGGCACCACCTTCAGACTTGTTGAGGAATTGCCAGAGAGTTCAGTGGTGGTTATACTTGGCTGTTGTGGAACTCCTTCTGTTGGAAGCCACTGAGTAATTAAAAAGACCCAGAAGGTTCCAGAGTTGAATGTGTTTCTCCGTATGCTTTCCAAGATTTGTTTTGAAAAGGTGCCAGAGAGACTTCTGCAATCAGAGCACGTGGCTCACATCCTAAACTTTGGCTGACTACCAGGGGCCTTTTCCAGCGCCAGTCCGATAAAGCTCATGGACTTATTTTTGGGGGGGACAAATTACATTTACCTTGTTCTCAGTAGCAGCTTGATTATTTATCTGCCAGTCTATCTACACTACTGTTTTAAAACAGTTTTAAATGGTTTAAAATGGTTTATGACAGTTTTGAGAACTGTTGGGGCCCAGGACACACTCTATATGCAGTTTTCAAAACGTTTTCAAAGTGTTTTATCCTGCGTGATAAGCTCTAAGAATCCTTGTTACAGAAATACGTATGCCACAGCAGCAAAATAAATTGTTCTGATTTATACAGAAAAGTTGACATTCCAACATCAAGTAAATGAAGAAAAAAGAAGAAAAAAGAATACATGTGCCATTTTAAAAATCACCTCTGGGCAGGATATCCAGCCAGACATTACTACAGTCTAATTAACCTGATAAGAGCAGAGGCTACAGTTAAGGTTCAGAAAACATACCACTTTCCCCTTTTCACCTTCCTGAAACAATGGAAAAATTGTGTCTTTTAATGATCTTGACAAAATAGTAGGAGTAATGACCTCCCTGTGATGGGAAACAAATGAATGACGAACAGCTTAGAAGGTACTTGGAATACCCACCCACCCTGCTTCCTCCAGAGAATACTTTATTTTGAATTCAGCACAGGAATAGCAAGTGATAAAATTTATTATTAAATAATATTATAATATTAATTTAATAATACATAATACTATTAATAATATTAAATAAACTAATATTGTTATTATTCTCAGCCAATACAGCCCCCCATAGCAGCTTGCATGCAATGAGTAAAATAAGACAGTCCCTGCTTGCAGGCTTACAATCTAAATAGACATGGCATACAATGGAAAAGGGTTTGGGAAGGCAAGAAGCCATTCATCAGGGCTCTCCTCTCCTCTTTCCCTGCCCAAACAGTGTACATGGAAGTGGCATGTACCCAACATCCCCTGCCCCATCCTGTGTTCTGTTACCATGATGCCACAATGAACAGAAATGCATGAATGGGGGCTTTTACTCACATTTATTTGAAAGAGAGTAGAACACTTCATGCAATTAGGAATGCTGCTTTAACACGGTCACTAGAGGGGTTCTACTCACATTCAAACATGTAGAAGCCCCCTTTTCAATGTGGGAAAGTCGGGGACTGAGATGGTGAGGCTGGCACATGCAGGGATGTTGTGAGCCATTACAATATACTTGACTATTCCACTCTACCACATGGGTTATGTTGTAACTTGTCTGTGTTACTGGGTATTGTTACATGTTAAGGGTTAGCAAACAAGGCTTTTAGATCTTGAAAAAGCTTTAAAGGAAGCTCTGCCTTACTAGATTGGGCTACAGTACATCTCAGTTTCAGATTTGTAATATTTTTGTCTTGTTTCAATGACCCAAGCAGAAGAGCTCACAGGACCTTTTGCCATTAAGGATTACGCAAGTCAGAGTTACGAGGAAAGGAGTATAGAGTGATGTGTAATCCATCTGTTCAAAATAATTAGGTTTGCTTGCTGTCTAATATCCAGCAAATCTAATATGAGGATCAAGAATTAGGGGAACTAAACAACAGTTCATCATGATCTTCTCCAGCTGTCTTGCACACTTAAACTGCTTGCATGATCCATTTCTTTACATGTCTCATTTGAGGAAGAAAAATCCACAGAAGATTATAGAGGTGAAGAGAAGTTGCCCCTCCTCCACAGCTACAATGCTCACGTAAGATGTAGATCACTCTCACAAGCAGTTAAATGTGCAAGAGACCTGGAAGAATAACATATGAATCAGCACTAAACAACCCAGATATCATATAGAGATCGGAGGAAAACGACTCTTCAAATTTTAGTAAAATGTTTTCCTAGAGTCAATTTTAATATGCCCTATTAGCAAAGCAATCAGGTCTCAGGAGATATGAGATTTATGGAAGAATTAAAACCCCCCAATATGAATGCAGTTATACGATTTGCCACTATATGTTGTCATTTTCTGTATACATTTTTCCTTTCTTGGGTCTATTGGCTATGGAACAACAAATTACTCTTTGTTCTTGAAAAGGGATTAAGGAAAGGAAAACCTAGACAAGACCATTTTTCTTCAATCTAATATGGAAAAAAGAAACAATTATAGGACTTTTTTATTTTATTGCATTCTATGGCCAGAAATAAAATACCTTGGTTTAAATACCATCCTTTCAGATGGAAGGTTAGTTACCTTCATCCCTACATTATGTCAAATTGCAATGTGTGGATTTATGATATTTAAACATCAGCAATTAGAATGTTTTGTGTTGTTGTTGTCACTAGTTCACCAGGTTGTTACATTGCTTGATCTTCCAGAGCAGCACAATAACAGATGGGACAAATCTGTTGTTTTCAGTTTCTCATTTTTCCCACCTTAATTTCTGTTCCTCTCGAACTCTGAGAAATTCTCCAGTCTTCAGTTTGGTTTGCATGGAAATCCATATGCATTATTGTGCACATATCTCCATTTTTGTATGCATTTTTCCTAATATACACATTTTGGCAAATTATATATATATATATATATATATATATATAGTGTTATTTTCCCTGATATATGTATTTTGTACACATTTCTTCATCGGCGAGTTCCATTGCAACATTTGGGAAAGTGTAAATTTCGAAGGATAACTGAGTTTCAGTTCACATGGCAGTTCAAAAGTGCAAAATCAGGTAACTTCGCATTTAAATGCAAACTGAACATATTTTTGCCCCATTCCTAAACACAACCCATGGGACTGTGTTTGTTGTCTGCTTCATTCATATTAAAAAGTAGGGTGTTACCTAAGGGCTTCAAGTGCTCTATCAATTATCCTCAAATAAATAACTCGCTAAATCATTTCAATCTCTAATTTGTTTACTTGTCCAAGGGATGAAAGTAAACAAACTTTAGCCAAAACAGGAGTTTGTCTTTGGTGGAGGGGGAGATCATATAAACAAGGGATGCATAAGATTTTTGTCTCAAAGTCTGCATCTAGTGTCAGATTCAGGACCAAGGACCACACACAGGTGTGCAGACACACACACACACTCCCCCCACACTTCTCACATATACAGGCACTCTTTCCCCCACGCACAATCTTTCCCCACCCTATACATGCACACATAGTCTGTTTCCATCCCTTGTCAGTTGTGCATGTCTTCATTCATAAATGTGCTCAATCCCGTTTCAGTATTAATCTTAAATTTAATTTTAAAAAATCTGCACAAACATTCATATAAAATCCGTATTGAAACGCAGATTTAAATATGTGTCTTTAACATATTTTCTCACAAAATATGCATTGCTAAACATATTTCTCCCAAAGTACATATTTGTAAACAACCCCCCCCCCCTAAAATACCCATTTTTATATGAATGTATCAATAGTTCATTATGGTCATAGACCAATAGAATGTTTTACAAAAGAAACATACAACTAATTAAGAGTAATTAAAACCAATACATTTGAATATGGGACCAACATTTTTTCCCTTGTTTACATTGAAATAAGAAAAAACAAACACCTTTTTAAAATATATTTTGGCAGATTTTTGGGAGATGTGAACTTATGACCTGCACTGGGAAGTGTGGGCCAAACAAAATCCATGAGTATAAGTAGTCTCCTTCAAGATCTAGGAATGGGAGAACCGGGAATGATCAGCTAGCCATGATTCTCCAACTCCACTTCAAACCTTGGTTCACCTCATTCCCTTTTTGGTTCCAGCCATTTTTCTTTTCATTCAAATGGGGAAAGTGCTATTTCGAACAGGAAAAGTCTGCATTTTTATACACATTTTTCAAAAGTGGGCACTTTCCTCCCATTGACTAAAGTATGAAAATGTGCATTTTGGGGGAAATGCACATTTTAAAGTGCCAAGTTTTTTTAAAAAAATACACATTTTAAAAAAAATATGATCGCAAGTTCAGGAATGAGAGAGCTTTTTCTGGAAAAATATGCTCAAATTAATATGTGGGATTTCAAACGAGGCGAGTTCTGATGATTCGTGAATTGTAATGAAATTCTCATACATTCCTTTCAAGATCTTTGCAAATGCCATTTTGAAGTTCAGTATGCAATTTCTTTCCACAGCCTCTTCTTGAAATGAAAAGGCACACTGTATCCTTTCCTCCTTATCCTTTGCAAGGTTTTAAGCCAATATACTCACTGCCCTGCTACTCCATGACTTCAGCCCTTAGGCATTTTAACCAACAGTAGAGGATTTTGTAAGTAACTTCTGAAAAAATGGCTCTACAATATTTTCCCCTTTACTTTACCATGGCAATAATTTCCTGACGAAAAAAATCCAACAAATTAGTTAGGCATGATCTCTCCTTCCTGAAACGACATTAGCTGCTTTGAATCATGCACTGTTTTCCCAAGTGTTCCCCATTTGATACCTTGAAAGTGTGTCTGAGCCATTTCCCATAACAACAGATGCATGGGAAGGGTGCCTTTGTCTTAACAAATTATATGCCACTCATGTAATTTGGAATCATGTAATGGTGAATGAGACACTTCAAACCACAGTCTTTGGGGCATGCACCTGATGAGATGGCTGGACTCCTGGACCTTTATTGGCTTTTAAAGAATTATTATTAAAGAAAATAATAATAAGATGAAACCAGTAATTAAACCTTTCCGACCTGCAGGAACAGAAACTGACATTGAGGTAATTAAGGAGAAATTAATAAGCTATTTGTCCTCCACCAATGTTCATCAGAGAGCAATAAAACAAGGAAAACCTATAAACAGGAAGTGTTTAATTAAAGCCTCAGTGGTGCTTTGCTTGTCCACTATAGAGCATGGTGGTGAAATTACATTTTATTACAATAAAATCACCATAAATCCAATCTGGGGGGCGCGGGGGAAACATAGGAGAACAACAGACTGACAACATTACTGCTTGGAGAATACCTAGCAGCTCCCCCCTCCCTGATATATACCTGGGCGACAACTACGAGGAGGCCCTACTGGCCATTCCTAGATGAACAGAATTCCACCATGAAGAACCTCGGCGGCAGGCCTTCTTTGTAGTTGCACCTACCCTCTGGAAAATCCTCCCTCGTGCAGTTCATGAGGCAGAAAATGTTACATCTTTTAAACGCCTCCTGAAGACATAGCTTTTTACACAGGCTTTCCCTGTTTTTTCATGTAGCTCGTTTTACACTGCCTTTTTAACTTTTTAATGTTTAAATTTATATTGTTATTCTTATGATTTTTAATTGTGCACTGCCCAGAGAGCTTCGGCTGATGGGCAATATAAAGATGTAATAAATACATAAATAGTGAATGAAAGAATGGCAATTCCAGAGAAACTGGTGAGCGTGGGAGCAATTAAGTAATAGAGGAGCAAATACATTCTTAAGTATTACTTTTGGAGTATCCCACCAATCACTACTTCTTCATAATTCGCATTCAATCCAACGGATGTAGGAGCTCCAAGCAAGCCCCACTGGAAA
The DNA here is from genome assembly GCA_029215795.1 of Anniella stebbinsi. NCBI lineage: Eukaryota > Metazoa > Chordata > Lepidosauria > Squamata > Anniellidae > Anniella > Anniella stebbinsi. The sequence goes on from JARDYH010000003.1 coordinate 59,254,095, forward strand.
GAACCCTGTGTATTTTAATAATTTATTTTCAACTTGACTAAAGACTAGTTTCAGTTGAAGATTCAGATGAAGTTAGCATTTGAAAGTGTGTGTGTCTAATTTACAGAGGAGGATTTTAAAAAAAAACACCTTGCCTGTTTTGTTTGATAGGTCAGTGCTTTCTATAATAAAGATAATCTTTCTGCCAGTTTCCAGATAGCAGAGTCCTTGCACCCTGGTTTCTTCAACATTTCCTGCTTTCATTTATTTGAAGACATGCCACAACAGGTATTTACTAGAAAGTGTCCACCTTGGCAATGCTTTAATTGCTCTTCAGAGTCCGTGTATGAAAAACAAAATGTCTGTGTGAGAGAAGCAATCTTGCAGAAACAGCAGCCGTCTGAAAACCGACAGAAATATGAGGTCATACGGCAATACCAACACGACTTCAGTAACTGTCAATCCAATGTGGTAGACTTGCTTCACTAATTCTGGATTATATCATGCTACCGCTTTAGAAAGGACTATCTGCCATCAAATTTAACACTAGTGGTTAAAATGCTAATCCACAACAGCTGGTGAAAGCTGGGTAGGCAGTTGCCAGCTGGAAGAATTCAGACTGGATTAAAATACATGGGGGGCCTTATACTAAATTGTACTCTGGGGTCCTATAACTGTGCCTCTCTTCCGCTTGCACTCTCTTCCTCTATCCCAGTACAGTTAATTGGGAAAAGGACCCATTCAGGAGAGAATGTGACTGTTCTTGCATAATATAGCACAACCACTGCATACACATTACAAATGAAACAGATTTTTAATATCTTGTATAGTGTTGCATGGTAAGTCCCAGTAGACAATACAGATTAAAACTGATCCAAGCAAACAGGAGATGACTGATCTTCTAAATTTTGGAGTTGGGCTCAGTAATAACACAGGAGGTTCCTGTGTTGGAGCAAACACAAGTGTTTTTGCTGGCTAGGTCAGGCGGCGCAGGATGATTCAGTCACCCAATGGACACCCCCTGGATTTGTCAGGCCTTTCAGCACCACAAGCATCTTTGCTGAACTGAACTTTACATATGACGTGGTAGTAGAGAAGAAAAATGCCTTTAAAGTTGGATAGCAGAGGGAAGGATAGAGAGAAAAGGGCTTTGCTTTCTGTGACATCAGTTTCTGTTTGTGGGTTCAGAGGAGTTGTTCAGTATGTTTGTTGGGGCTCAAACTCCACCTCTGCCTCATGCTCAGTCTTTTAGGCAGGTTACTTGTTACTTCTCATGGCACCAGGAAAAAACGAGGCTGAAAGATGGATCAGCATCCAGGAGGAACACAAAAAAAGGAGTTCATGTAATTAGAATAAGAAACGGAACAGTTTATTTGTATAATTTTTGTTTGAATAGTTGACTGTTATTGTATTTGTTGACTATAAGCTCATTGTACAATGGCAATAAGTGTACTACACACAATAATTGAATAAAATGTATATATTTTAAAAAGTCTCAATATGCTGAAGACAAATTTATTATAAATAAAAAGCCCAATGCATTTTGGCCTCTTGCTTTCTGCTAGGCCTTCTTCAGGGGATTGTAACAATGTCTGCAGAAATTATTTACAATTGATTGTCTGTTGTAAATAATTTCAATGCTGCCCCTTGCTTGGCCAAAAAGGACTTTCAGAACAACCAAACGAGTGGATGTTCCACTGTTCAACTAGGCCACTGATGGAACAATCACCAGCAGCACAAACCGATGTATGTCTACTCAGAAGTAAGTCCCATTGAGTCCAGTGGGACTTATTTTCAGGTATTTTCACATACTAGGATTGCAGCCTAATACCAATAGGCATCTGTGCAGGTAGTTTTGCAGTCTCATTGGATCCATACCTCTGAAATGTGTCTTCACTCAGCTATTACCCTGGCTGTGACTTAGGATATGAGCCTTCAAGAGCAAATACTTGGACCATCACCACAGTGAGTTCTTGACAGCCAGCAGTTTCAGAACATCATTTTTCTGATCGATACAAAACAGAAAATTTAACACATTTCTTTCCACATGTGCCAGCCAGTTATTTGAGATAGACATTTATTTATTTATTTATTTTGATTTATATTCCACCTTTCTACCAAAAAAATGACACTCGAAGCTATCATATGTCTAACAAATCTCTCTCTCTCTCTCTCTTTTATTGTAAAGACCTTTTATACATTATATTCAGTGTAATTTGTAGCTTTTCATCACAATATCTGTACTTTGTCCTGAGAACACAGACAGAAACCACAGCAGGGAACTTGATAGCATGCCAGAGTTATTTATTTTCTGACATTTAGCTTTCAGAATATCCCCAAACAGTTTGACTTACTTCCATTATTAAAGATGAATCTTACTAAAAGTTAGCTTCTAGAACATCTCCAGAAATGATATAAAACATGGTCTTGAAACAAACAAACCAAATGAATGTTTCAATGGGTCATCAAATTACACCTTAGACCACAGCACTTTTACCATAGATGTACATACTCCCCGAACTCACACAAGAATGTTTTTGTCATATTGCCCTCTAGTATCTGCATTTGGAACTGTTTTAACTTAATAATAATAATAATCTGCCTCTCCCTCTGGATCGAGGCGGGGTACAAGAAATACAAAACTTTCCTTGCACAGAACTGTCATCAACTGGTCAGGCCTTATTATTTGCTATTATGCATTGACTGGTTGTTCCTTTAATCCAGTTGAAACAGTTTTTATTCTTAAGTAGGAATGTTATTTATTTTGTTTGTGCCCCACTTTTATATAAAAACAAATGGCTTACAAAACCAATTAAAATTGATTAAAACGTTACATAAGCCTTCCTCTGACTTGGTTTTCTTTTGCCGTTTTGAGTTGCAGTCTGAAAGGCCAGGCATTGCATTGTCCTCACACATCCATACCTTTGTTTTATTTCAACAGCTATCTCCCACAGTTAACCATTGAGCCTCTGCATTTATTAGTTGCTTGCTATTTAAGCTGTGCTTTTGGCAATTTCAATTTATGTGATAGTGTGGCTAGGATGCAGTTTAGCTGCCTGGATGGACACAGCCCAACATGTGTTCAGAACAGAACGTAGGGTGACCATATGGAAAGGAGGACAGGGCTGCTGTATCTTTAACAGTTGTATAGAAAAGGGAATTTCAGCAGGTGTCATTTGTATGCATGCAGCACCTGGTGAAATTCCCTCTTCATCACAACAGTGAAAGCTGCAGGAGCTATACTAGAGTTACCAGAGACAAAAGAGGGCAGGGTTCCTGCAGCTCTAACTGTTGTGATGAAGACGGAATGTCACCAGGTGCTGCATGTATACAAATGACACTTGCTGAAATTCCCTTTTCAATACAACTGTTAAAGATACAGAAGCCCTGTCCTCCTTTTCATATGGTCAACCTACAGAACAGTAACTAAGATCTAAATAGGCTTCTTCTTTGCTAGTACATTTGGACATTCTTCAGACTGAGCTGTATTAGTCCCCCATGTCTCACAGTTGGAACAGTTTTTGTTCCTAATGTTGCAACTCACATGCATAGGCTTGTAAAGCTCCACAGTTCCTTTTTATCAAATGGCAGTTCTTAGGGCAATATCAGCAAGACCTACTTGTTTTGAGTTCCAGAAATATTAGCTTCTGGATGAGGTGCACCTCCTCAGACACATCAAAATTAACATATTTTCATTTAGCATTTTATATTTTCATTAGATCAGTAAACAAAATTTCTGGAGCGGCACCTAGCTTCTCACTGGGCCAGAGGGCCTGTCATAGTAACCATAACTGCTCTGTTAATGAAGAGAAAGTTCTGGCTTTTCTCAGACAGTGGACTTCCATATTATGTTTTCTTTACACCAAGGTACTCTATCACCATATTGTGGCAAGGTGGGTTAGAGAGGTATGTATATATTGTGTGAAGTACATCAGAGGTGTTTATTTTGCTGGGGTTGGGATTGGGAAACACAAGTTGAAGTCAATCAATGGGAACCAATGTGATGTGGTGAAAAGGGTAGACTGGAGATCAAGCTTCAAATCCCCCTTCAGCTTATTCAATTTACTGGGTGAATATGGGCTAGACATTATCTTCAATCTAATTTACCTCATTGTTCTGACAGCAGAATTAAGCAAAATCCAGAAATATCACCTCAAACCTCTTGGAAGAAGAACAGGATATAAATATTTATACTATTTTTTTCTGCATGGAGTTTTTCTCAGTATAAGGAAATGTCATGTTTTAAGCAGTTCTAAGTCAAAATAATTATTATAAGTTTATTTGAATAAAGTGCTCCATTTCATCTTAGTGCCATACATAGGGCTAATGATATATGCACCACAGGTGAAATTTGGAGCTCCCCACCACCAGCATATTCAGTAAAAATTGGGGACGCAATCATACCTTTGTCTTCACTGGACTGACTGGGAAAGTAAAGGTGGGCACTCCTTCTGGACTAATCAAGGCATACAAAAACTGGGTCGAAGGGCAGGGTTCAGTCCAAGACATTTTGCTGCCTGAGACAAAGGCAAAGATGGCACCCCCATATAGAAGCAGACCAGACTTACAAATGAATGTGACTTCAACAGTTGTGGTGGGATGTCATCCCCCACTGCACATAAGGTCAGCAGGCTAACTTAGAGGGCACAAAGCAGGCTGTGTGGCACACAAACAAGTTCTATCTTACAACACCTTGCTGCTGCTTCCTGTCCCTTCAGCATCTCTTATCTGAGGCAGCTGCCTCACTCTGCCTAATGGTAGGGCCAGCTCTGTGAAATGGATCAGCACAGAATTTGAATTCCTCCCCCACCCTGCAGAAATTTGCTTTGCTCCTTAAAGACAACATCTTCTGACTTTGCAGGCCCAGGTCTCACATGACTAGGCTGACCATATGAAAAGGAGGACAGGGCTCCTGTAACTTTAACAGTTGTAGAGCAAAGGGAATTTCAGCCAGTGTCATTTGTATGCAATTAGTTCCTGGTGAAATTCCCTCTTCATCACAACTGTTAAAGTTGCAGGGGCCCTGCCTTCTTTTGTATATGGTCACTCTAGTATAGTGCCTGCAACTTTAACTGTTGTGATGAAGAGGGAAGTTCACCAGGAACTAATTGCATACAAATGACCCTGGCTGAAATTCCTTTTTTCTACAACTGTTAAAGTTACATGAGCCCTGACCTGGATTTTATCTGGTCAGCCTAAGCTACCACATCTAAAAACACTCCTAAGCTCCACAGGTGGCTTCCCTTCTGATGCTCTGCTGGGCATAGCCCAGTTCAAAGTTGAGTATAAATCTAGAGCGTCTGAGGACTCGGCTTTTCATCATGCTAGTTTGCAATGGACAAATACCATTAGAATGCAGCTGGAGTCCATTGACAACATTTTCTAGATTCATGGTGATAAAAAGAAAGGAGTCAATGTTGCTTCCCTTGCTTTGCATGCCAGGATCAATTTATGCTGAGTTTGTTCTTATTTCCACTGCAGGATTAGTAAATCATTAACAACCAATATTAAAGCCTAAAACCCAACAACTAAAATTAGACTGATGTTTGCACTCAATCCATGTCCATTTCAATGTTCTTGAGCAGGACTAGTGCTCTTTGTGTTGCACACTAACTCAGATTTGTATGAATGCACTGAATTCTGATTAGTTAAGAAATTTGTGACTGGCTAATTACTGAATATTTCAAAATAGGCAAGGAATTAGTCTTTTCCAACAAGTAATACTCTGAAACCTCTTTGTTCAGCAATCCCACCTGAAAAACATATTATTCACAGAAAGATTTCTCCTTGGGCACACCTAAAAGCCATTATACATTATCCATTCATAACCATACAACAACAAAATAATTATGTGAAATAATAACCTTTCAATGAAAGTATGAAAGCATTGGCTGCCTCTAGCTAAAAACATAGCCTGTAACAACAGCCTACCACATAATCCCAAGATAACACACTTTAGGAAATAGCCTTCTATCTCAGAAACATTTGATAAAAGTGATCATTTTAGAAACAACCACTGGAACTCCATCTGTTTCAGCTAAAATTACTGTCTATGTGACCTCAGTTTCAACCCTGAAGTTCATTTTAATAAGAAACCTAAAGGAAACTGAGGAAGAGCTTAGCTTTATGCCATTTACCAACATTTTCAAATCCTTTACCGAGTCGCTCTTGAAAGGGCCTTGGAGTCATAAGTTTTGAATGGATATCCTTATGTGATGGACTCATCTGTAAAGGAGCAGATCCACTTAATGTGCTCAGCCACAAACATGAGCCTATTGGTGCCTATGAACTAACATGTCACTGTCTGATTGATGTTTTCCTATTACTCTGCCAGAGTACATTAAGTTAAGCCTTCTTTTCATCTTGGCAAATACTTGGAACTACAGATGGCCCTCATTTGTAATCTTGAGGAACCAGTGCAACAAAATGATTGCATAGGTGCCTTTACCTATTGGTTGGCTGACATAGATAAAGAGGGCTTGTGAAGAGCAGGACTTTGGGAATGCAATTAAAACCAAATGAAGCAAATGAATAAGTAAGTGCAGGCTAGTAACAGCCCTGAATCATAAAACAATACATATAGATTCAGAGCACCATTTCTCAACTGTACAAGAATTTTTTTAAAAAAAATTGCAATCGTAGACTCCATGTGGAATTGGATTATATGAAGGGGCCCAATGGGCAATCAGTCCCAGAGCCACAATACTTTCAAAAATCTGTCTTAAAGCAGGCGCATGGTCAAACGTGTGTTGGGGGGGAGCATCATAATCCCAATGCAAAACAGCAAAAACATAAATACAAGAAAAATAACATGCCTCAATTTATTCATTTCAATTTATTAATTAAATCATTTTAATGTGATAAAATTAAAATATAACTTCAAAGGGTGAAAGAAGTTATCAATCACCTCTACGGCCTCCAGGGCCCGTGGGTCAGAATGGTAAAAACCAGGTGCAAGTTTACTTCCATTTTTTCTGAGCTATCGTAGAATACTGCCTGTGATTTTTCCATATATATCTAGTAGGCAAAGGGCTTAAGACTCTTTTTAAAACCCTCATCTAATACCATAAAAACTTACATGTACACACATGCCAAATGGCTAATATTGTACTACCCCAAGCTAAATTGCAATGTATCTTGATGTAGTAAATGTCCCAAAACAAATCCATGCGTGTGATGCTAGAAGGATACTTATAGCTGCATCTCTAGGTTTTTTTATTTTTTACCCCAACACATTATATGCGCCACAATTCAACAAATTTGGGGGGCGGGAACGTTTGTGTCTTGGGCACGTTTTTGTTTACGAAAAGAAAATTCCCTATGGTTACTTGAAAACGTTTATCCAAACATGTTACCATGGATGGGAACAACTTGAAATGGTGAGTGGTTGAAATTTGGGGATATTGTTCACTACTGTGCAACTGGCAATATCCTAGAGGGATTATAGTGTAGGTCTACTTCTGTTTAAATTTTGCAATGAAAAGTGTGCCCAGAGTAGGACTTTGTCCCATCCCATTGGCAGAGTGTAGGAAAGCTGACCATCCTGGGGTTTAGAATATGCATGGGGGTGATAAATCCTCCATAGATGTCTCCATAGTTATGGCCCTGTCTTGAACAATAATAAGTTGTAGGGTCTGAAAGAATGAACATCTGATGTTTTATGTCCTTCAAGGCTGTGATATTCCTGAATAAAAAAACAGACCTTAAAATAAAATAAAATATACCTTTATTGTAACTTGTGTGTATTTTGACATATTTAAAGATATGTTGACAGCAGTATAGTGGTGGCACACCTATATACATAGCAAGGAATATATATAGGTGTGCCATCGTTATATTGCTGCTGGTGACATACCCTTAAATATGTCAACATTTTGGTGAAAAGCCGAGAGGGCTTCAGCTATGGGGTGGTATAGAAATATAATAAATGAAATGGATTGGGAATGAAAATACGCACAGGGCAAAATAATGAAACACCTTATTTAGAAAGTGCTGTGTGGAAGGGAAACATCATTGCCTTCTATTGGAAGTGTTTTATATAACTTTTTAAAAATTCTTGTAAAGAAGAATTAGACAGTTGCACAAAATATGTAATTACTTATATTTTATTATTTTATTTACATGCAGGAATCAACCAACACCCACCTTAATAGGAGTAATATAATGTGTGTTGGTAGCTCATGGAAGTGACCCATAGTGAGGAACAGTACTCAGATCTGAGATGCTATCCTTCACCAGGCTCACCTGTGCCTCAGCATGTTTGCTCCAGTGGTACTACTGTTCAACTCCCCACTTGTTTCTCCTCCTCTTCCTCTATCCAAACACACACACACAGACACACAGACACTGCCTTCTTACTCCCAGCCCCACTCCCATGCTGCCGTTTCCGTGGGTGTGGACCCTGCTTTTAAACTCCCATACCCTGCCCTGGGTGTTGTCTCTCCGCTGTGTTTTAACACCCCTTCCGCTGAGGTATAGCTTTTTGCTCCTTCCACTGCCACAGTACCTGTGTTCCCCTGCCAAGCACAAGAGGGCTCCCCCAACTGTCATCCACAGTGGAGTAAAAAAAGAAGTTTGATATAAAAAATAAAGAAAAAAATGAAGCATTTGGGAGTGGAGACAGGAGCAGATCTGTATTTAGGATAAACTGTGGGGTGGGGAGGGAGAGAGAGAATTTTCACTGATAAATCTGTAATTTGTAAATTGTTTTGTTCTTCAAAAGGGAAGAGAGGTCTGGGATCATTCTGGAAAAAAGGAGCACAAGAAGTACAAAATGAATTCAGTCTGCAGTGAGAAGTACCTGATCTCTATTACAGAGGCCCCTACAATATGAAAGAATTTGCAAAGTATGTACAGTATGAGTGTACATAAGGTGAACACCTGCATGTGCAAAGACATGAATGCATGTAACTATTTAATACCTGTCTTGGGTTTGGGTTTTTCTAGTCCAATCTTAGGTTTTTCAAAACTAATATGAATTATGAAAGAAATGGCTATCATGCCAAGATCTGGCTAAACTTTAGGATGGGGGAACTCTCAAAATTTTCATTTGCAAACATCATTTTGCACCAACAGAACAAAAGAATGAATGAATTGGATGGTGGTGGTGGTGAGTACCCACACAAATATAGGATCTGCCTAATTCTCACCCTTTCCCTTATAATAGCAATAGATTATACAACTGAACAAAACATTTCATCAAAAAACCCAGCACAATATTCTATGGATGTGTTTCAGTTGTTGTTCACATTATTATTATTATTATTATTATTATTATTATTATTATGCACCTAAAAATTTAAGTGCAGGGATTAAAAGATAAAACAGTCCAAGGATCAAACTACATGTTTTGTAAAATGAATCGTGTGTAGCTTTGTAAGTGGTTTCCCCCTCCCTTATTTAAAAGTGCTGGGGACCCTAGGTCTGGATTGGGACTGCAACATGCAGGGACAGGAAGTTTAATCTTTCCTTCCTCCACCCCAATCATGACAAATTGCCAATTAGTGTTGGGGGGGGGGGGGAAACCATTCCATGATGCCAATGGGAATTTTGTTCCTTAACCTTAATTGGTGTGCAGAAGTGTTGGGGGGGGATGCCTTTGTCAGGATTGCAGAGAGGGGAAGGTAAAAATTAACTTTCCCCTCCTGCATGTTGAAGTCCCTATCCAGATCTCTTTCCCATGGCGCTTCAAAAAATCAGATGGCATGACATGCTGTGCATTTCATGTAATGTGTAGTTTGGCCCTAATAGAGATGATACAAAAGAATGAAGAGGAAAGAGGAAAGCAAACACTGGAGCACAGTGTTCTGTACTGGCAGGGAAGAAGGAAATTCCCTGCAGCTACCCCTTCTCTGGCCAATGGATGTGGCTGATCTGGCCTTCCCCTTGCCATGAGGTTCATCCTGGGATGGAAGGGGTCCAGCCTCCCAGTGGCCCTTGATCTCCTGTCCAATGGCAAAAGTCAGAATGTACTTCCCTTCGAGTGTCTCTGCACAAGGCATTTATTGTGCACTTGTGATTGGTCACTCATGGACTTCACATGTCCTTTTCACGACCTCGTCAACCTCCGATGCCTCTAGCGTTGTTTTCAAAGTCACCGAAAATGTGGTAATAAACCTAAATTGCAAGCTAAAACTGTGCCATCTGTTGGTGGTATCAATGAAACGTAAGGGAGGAAACAAGCCAAAACAAGGAGGGAGCATGTGTATGAACATAGGATGCTGCCTTACACTGAGTCAGACCACTGGTCCATCTAAGCCCAGTATAGTTGACACTGACTGGCAGTGGCTCTCCAGGGTTTCAGGCAGGAGTTTTTCCAGATCTACCTGGAGATGCTGGGGATTGAACCTCGGACCTTCTGCATGCAAAGCCGGTGCTCTACCACCATTTTGCTGATCCTTAAAGCACAAAGACTCTGGAAGAGAAAGCCCTGGTAAGGCTGTGGGGGTTTTGTTTCAGCTCTGCAGCCCCAATGCAACTGGCAATTGGAGCAGATAGTTATTTTGAGCAGACAGAGGCAAACCCAGCCCTAACCTGAGCATTACCCCAACCATAATTTGTCACTGAGAGGTTCCTTCATCCACTAATAGTAAATATTAGGGATGTGCACTGGATCGGACCCGATCCACGATCCGAGTCCGGTCCAGTGGGAAATCGGATAAATTATCCGATTTCCGATCCCGCAGCTGGATCGGCCGATCCAATCCGAACCGGTCCGAAAAGGCTCCGAACCGGATCGGCGGATCGGCGGGCGCCCACTGGCGCCCACCGCCGCTTCCATTGGCGGGCGCCAGCGGGCGCCCGCCGATGAAAGTGGACAGCGGGGGGGGGGAGGAGGGGGGCGCTTACCTTCTCGGCCCATCCGCTCCCGTCCGGCACTAGCAGCTACTACCAGCGGGCTCCGCGACCTGCTCTAGGGTGGCGCGCCGGGTGATGTCATCACCCGGCGTGCTACTCTAGAGCAGGCCGCGGAGCCTGCTGGTGGTAGCCGCTGGCCCCGGACGGGAGCGGACAGGCCGAGAAGGTAAGCAGGGGGTGCGTGGAGGGGAGGAGGGGGCGCGCGGAGGGGGGAGGGGGGCCCTTACCTTCCCGGCCCGGCGGCTCCCGTCCGGCGCCGGCGCCTACTACTCCCAGCAGGCTCCGCGGCCTGTTCTAGGGTGGCGCGCCGGGTGATGTCATCACCCGGCGCGCTACTCTAGAGCAGGCCGCGGAGCCTGCTGGGAGTAGTAGGCGCCGGCGCAGGACGGGAGCCGCCGGGCCGGGAAGGTAAGGAGGGGGTGCGTGGAGGGGAGGAGGGGGCGCGCGGAGGGGGGAGGGGGGCCCTTACCTTCCCGGCCTGGCGGCTCCCGTCCGGCGCCGGCGCCTACTACTCCCAGCAGGCTCCGCGGCCTGTTCTAGGGTGGCGCGCCGGGTGATGTCATCACCCGGCGCGCTACTCTAGAGCAGGCCGCGGAGCCTGCTGGGAGTAGTAGGCGCCGGCGCAGGACGGGAGCCGCCGGGCCGGGAAGGTAAGGAGGGGGTGCGTGGAGGGGAGGAGGGGGCACGCGGAGGGGGGAGGGGGGCCCTTACCTTCCTGGCCTGGCGGCTCCCGTCCGGCGCCAGCGCCTACTACTCCCAGCAGGCTCCGCGGCCTGCTCTAGGGTGGCGCGCCGGGTGATGTCATCACCCGGCGCGCTACTCTAGAGCAGGCCGCGGAGCCTGCTGGGAGTAGTAGGCGCCGGCGCCGGACGGGAGCCGCCGGGCCGGGAAGGTAAGGAGGGGGTGCGTGGAGGGGAGGAGGGGGCGCGCGGAGGGGGGAGGGGGGCCCTTACCTTCCCGGCCCGGCGGCTCCCGTCCGGCGCCGGCGCCTACTACTCCCAGCAGGCTCCGCGGCCTGCTCCAGGGTGGCGCGCCGGGTGATGTCATCACCCGGCGCGCTACTCGAGAGTAGGCCGCGGAGCCCACTGGTAGTAGCCGCCGGCGCCGGACGGGAGCGGACGGGCCGAGAAGGTAAGCAGTGGCGGGGAAGGGGGCTTACCCCCCCCCCGGAGCCGTCCGCTTCTATCCGCTGGCGCCCGCGGGCGCCAGCGGATGGAAGCGGGCGGCCCCAGGGGGGGTAGGGAGCGCGGGGGAGGGGGCTTACCTGCCGGGGCCGTCCACAGCGGACGGCCCCGGGGGGGAGGGAGTTAGGCCCCCCCTCACCCACCCGCCGCCATTTTTTCCTCATAGACTTGCATTGCAATGCAAGTCTATGGGGAAAAAAATGGCGGCCGATCCAAAAATTTACGATTTTTGGGTCGGGATCGGACTCGATCCGGTCCGGGGGGCCTCCGATTTTGTCCGAACCGGTCCGGGACAAAATTGGAGGTCCCGATCCGGGTCCCAATCCGATCCGGGGGGTCCGTGCACACCCCTAGTAAATATGCAAGCCGTCTTTGTAGCCAACTCAGTCTGTCTGGCCCTGCTAGGCTTCTTCGTGGCTTTGGTTCCGGCCCAGAAAGCCATGTCTTCTCAACCCTAACCCTAACCTGAGGACTACCCCTAGCCCTAATTTACCACTGAGACATCCCTCCATCCAGTAAAAGTCAACATGCAAGCCATCCAGGTAGCACACTAAGACTGTCTGCCACTGCCAGGCTTCTCCATGGCTGAGGTTCCTGTATGGGGAGCCATGCCTCCTCAACTCGACCCCGACCCCTAACCTGAAGATTACCCCTAACTGTCATTTACTACTGAAACGTTCCTTCATCCACTAAAAGTCAAGATGAAAGTCCTGGCAGCCCACTCAGTCTTTCAGGCACTACTAGGCTTCGCCATGGCAGTGGTTCCTGTCTTTGGAGCCATTCCCCCTCAACCCTAACCCTAACCTGAGGATTACCCCTAACCTTAATTTACCACTAGGACGTCTGTCCATCCAATAAAAGTCAATATGCAAGCCATCATCGTAGCCCACTCCATCTGTCTGGCCCTCCTAGGCTTCTCCGTCACTGTGGTTCCCTCCCAAGAAGCCTAGCCCTCAAACCTAAACCTAACCTGAGGATTTCCCCTAACCCTAATTTACCATTGAGACATCCCTTCCTCCAATAAAAGTAAACGTGCTAGCCGTCCTCGTAGCCCACTCAGTGTGTCTGGCCCTGCAAGGCTTCTCCGTGGCTGAGGTTGCAGCTCGGGGAACCATGCCCACTCAACCCTAACCCAAACCTGAGGATTACCCCTAACCTAATTTAGCATTGAGACATCCCTCCATCCAAAGTCTGTCTGGCCCTGCTAAGCTTCTCTGTGGCTCTGGTTCTCACCCGGCAAGCCATACCTCCTCAACCCTAACCCTAAACTGAGCATTACCCCTAACCCTAATTTACCACTGAGAGGTCCCTCCATCCAGTAAAAGTCAATATGCAAGCCATATTTGCAGCCAACTCAGTGGCTGAATTCAGATGACACAATAAGCAACAGAGGAGTAAATAGCGTACTGACCAGGAGTTAAGCAGGCTGCGCTCCCCACACATCATGCTGCAGCCGGCGTTGCACAGCACTGGCAAACGCACTGGTGGTGAACAACGAACGCGGCCGTGACTGACAGCCTGTCCACCATGTTGCCCACCCACCAACCACCACTAGTCCTCCCAGATTTATCCCAGCACACACTGCGGCCAGAAATCCATGGGCGCCGCCATTGAAGCTGCAAGAGGACACACCTCTCAAACACCATTGGACGCTCACAGGCACTGGTCGGGACACACCAGCCCCGGGCGGAGAAGCAGACAGGAGGAGCAACCACATTGACGGTGCGGCCGCCCCACATCCCCGCCACAGCACCCAAACCGTTGGGACCCATGCCCCGTCACACCCGATGCCCCAATGGGACCGGGCACGGGCCAGCCGGCTAGCCATCAGACTGGCACAAAGCATGCCCGCACGATCCATCCCCCATCCAGAGCTGAGGAAGGCCAAGCACAGCCAATGCACAACCCTCCTAGGCTTCTCCAGTCTGGTCTTCTGGAAACATTTTCATTTGTTGTAAATGCTGGAGTGCAATGGTGTATCTAAACCTCCAATCCTATGTATACAGAACTGGGAATAAGCCCATCTCCACCCCCACCCTTACCCACTTCCATATTATCTTTTTTGTACCTTACGCTCAGTCATCCTTCATTTGGCTATCAGGTCTTCATCTCACACACCAGTCTGTTCTTCCCTGGTGGCTCCACCTAGTTGAACTCCCTTTTTGTACAGCCTGGTCAAAGGCTCAGGTGTTGTCCCTCAGCCACCTGCAGGCATATATGGATAGCAGATTCTCTTCCCAATTCTGGGATTACTTCCTAACAAGTGGAGGTGAGTTCACTCCTTGACAGTATCCTACAAGAACAGAGAGGGTTTACACAGGGATGACTGGTTCCTTTGTATCTTCGTGCCTTGCTTACATTGGGGATCTACTGTCTATTCAGCTCTTCCCTCTATTATACAATTGTGCCTATGAAAGTAAACTTTTATTCAATTTGCTGGCTTTCCAAAAACCCTTGCTATTGACACAATCCTGAACACTTCTTCCACTGAGAATGAGACATCATTCATTGCCTATATACACTCAAGCAGTTTAAGAACTGATACAATAAGTATAGTCAGCTGTGTGTGGGAGAGATGTTCCAGTTATCTTTGGGTCCATAAGACCTTGGCATGACAGCAGTTTTGTATCAGCTAGTGATGTAATCTCACTGTTTGAGAGCATCTGTTTGTTGGGCAGATTCAACCTTGGAGCCAATGTTCTGTTTGAGACATGGTACAGTCCTCTCACGGGACTATATGTCTACACTTAATCTTTCTACCACAAGGGGGGGCATTTTTTCCCGATGTCTTTCTACATTCAGGAGATTTTGACATGGAAGCAATTCCAAACAAACAATGTTATCCCCCCACCCACCATGTGCATTTGACATGGTACAGCTCTGTCTGTACAATGACAAAAAGCTCATATTTGAATTGGTTCTCAGGTACTATTAGACCCATGGAAACCAGCTAAAGCTCCTTGTCTGTATTTTTGGACACATTTTGAGCAGCAATGACCAAGAATTTTACTGTGTATCTTACTTACTGTATATCGTACTGGTGTTAGTCCCTTGACTGCCACTAAGTGGAAAAGAGGACACAAATGTAACAAAGAAATAATTAACAACAAAATAAGTTTAGCCATGATAGTGATTCATTAGCAAAATTGCCTTCTCTCCGTTGATCTGATCTGCAGAGAATATTTAAAATGAATTCAATTTATTGGACTTGGTTTGATGGTATTTATAACACAGTGGTTAGCTAGCCTGTTGCAATTGGTAATCCTTAGGAAACTTAGGCAGCTAAGAAATGGATTAAATAATCCACCTCTGACAACACATGTTACAAACACAAATGTCTTTTTAGTCTGATTTCCTGAATAAAGCTTGTTGCTCCTACACTGTTATGTTTCTGTTATCACTTGCCCTAATGCCTGTTTATTGCCATTATTGCCTTGCAACTATTCAACTGATGCCAACTATGATCCCTGGAATTGTGAAAATAGCATCAATATAAAATCAGGAACTGAACCCAACCTGCCACTTGCTATGCAAAATGCCTCAAAACATCGTATCTCATGTGCAGCAGCACATTCATAGCTGTCATGAACTCCTGAGTCAGAATGCAGCTCCCCCATTTAGTTAACCTGTGAATTGCAGGTGGCAGCTTGAGCCTATCCACACTACTGCTTTAAAATGGTTTAAAATGGTTTATAACAGTTTTGAGAACTGTTGGAGCCCAGGACACACTCTATTTACAGTTTTCAAAACGTTTTCAAAGGCTGCCTCTACACGAGACGCTTAAAGCTCTTTGAAGTCTCATTAAAAATGTTACCTCTACAAGAGCGAAGCACAAATCGGGAGTTGAGGCGCGTTATCTATCCGATCATGCGCATTATTGAATGCTCGTTAATTAGCGAGTTTTAATTTACGGTGGGAGTAAGAGCGCTTTATGTCCATGTAAACAACTTTCTGAGGAGGCGCATTAACGATCAGGGGGTTGGACCGTGGTCGTGATGTCATACATAGAACTGCCCCTTCACTGAGAAAACCTCCCACTTTTTGGTTTAGTTTCATTTCCTCTCTCCTCCTGGCAACTTCTTCCTTGTACTCCGTCTCTCTGGATGGAAGCTCTAAGAAGAGGTGACCCAACGTGAACCAAAAATAAAGTTTCTTTGAAGTACCCTGATGAAATATTTTAACATGGAGACATGGGGCCAGATGGAGGTGGTTTTATGAGAAGTAAAGGGGGTAGGAAGGATGGGCGGATGGGTGCATAATTAACCATCAGCAGACATAACTTCCCCTCGCTTCTTGCTGGGTTCCTGAGCTGAGGTGTGTGTGTATGTTTTACGATTGTTGAGCTCGCTGGGAAGAGGAGGGGGAAGGAACGAAGCAGCATCCCCCTGTCTGTTTTGGCGTGTGTGTGTGTGTGTGTGCGAGGCACATTCCCATTTACTTCTCAAATGGCAATCGGGGGAAGGAGGGGGGAAGGTAGCTGAACATGTTAATCAGCTCATTCCTTTCAGGTAACCTAGGAAGCCAAAGGCGGGAGATTCTGGTGGGCGGGGAGAATAAAGGGAGGGAACCGGTTTGGGGAGTTTCTCTGGGACAAAGTGCATTACTTTCAGCAATATTTGCATGCGATTCTCAGCATGTCAAAAACTTTTAAATGCCTTTCATACAGCCCATAATGCGATTCAACGCCTCCCATGTATAGGGATTAGGCGTAAAAGCGCTTCCGAGAAGATGCGCATAATCGGCCAACCGGGCGTCAAACCGAAATCTTGTAGAGGGGGGCAAAGTCTTTTATCCTGCGTGTGTAGATAGGCTCCTTCTCAGCGATGAGCTTTCACTCACCCAGGCTGGCCACTGGAGCTTCCTGAAGGAATATAAAAGGGTTTCCTGTTCCAGTTGAGACTTGCTTGAGCAACAAGGTCTCTTCCTAAGCTTTCACAGATTCCTGTATTCTTCGTAATGTTTTGGTTTCTACTTCTGGCTAGCTTCTTCACTCTGCCTCCTCAGTTCCCCTGTGATTCTGAGTTACTCTTCTGTCTGGATAATTTGCTAGTCCCATGTGTCCTGGTTCCAGGCTTCTGGCTGGTGCCCAGGGTGGTTCAGCCCTGACATTAGTCGCTAAAAGAAGCTGGAATAATTATAGGATTCCAGTTGTTTGGTGGAAAAACTCAATCTGGGTGCCCTTTTTCTCCTTCCCCAAAAGCTGATTGATATGGTCAGGTTAATTTTGGTTGGTATTTTTTTAAAAACATGCTTAGTTATTCATATTGGCTTGGATCCTAAGATAAGTTAATGTAAGGTATTTGCGAAAGGAAAGCTTCCCATCTCCTCCTCTCTCCTACAGCCATGGTGGGGAGGAGCTTATGAACACGGTGGAGATGGAATGGAGTAGCTGCTGAGGGAAGGGAGAAATCGCCCCAAATTAGGGCTGGATCCTAAGCTAACAAAAAAGGATGTTCCTGGAAAGACAGTTTCCTGTCTCCCTTCCTCCCCACAGGAGTAGTGGTGTAATGGAGCAGGAATGCAGGGGTAGCTGAGCTTTTACACTTCCCCCCCTCCTAATAAACTGGATATTATTTTACGTACCACTGCTCTTTGATGCTTATATATCTAATGGATTAACACTGCTGCCTGAATTTTTGGACCCCCCATGGGGAGGCATGGCTATGGAGCCTATCATGATAAGCTCCTGCACTTCAAAATTTACAATTTACCCCGCTGCCAAGGGCCAGGTCTACACCAAGCAGGATATAACATTTTGGAAATGGTTTAAAAACTGTATATGGAGTGTGTCCTGGACCTCAACAGTTTTCAATACTGTTATAAACCGTTTTAAACAGTAATGTGGATCCTGACCAAGAGTCTGCCTCACCTCTGTCTAGAACCTCTAAAAACTTTTGGGATGCAAGTGGCTGCAGAGGGGTGTAAGGAATGGGAAACTTTCCTTCCTTATCTTGGGATCTAAGCCATTAAAACCAGTTTCAATGCTTTCCTTTCTCTTTGGTTATCCCATCATTTTCACCGCCTGTGAGGGGAAACAATGCTTGAGAGATGAGCGACCTTCAGAGCCCTTGTATATCTCTTATTTTCACATGTTAGGCAACAAAGCAATGAAACAAGGTGAGCTGTTTATTTTTCACCCCCTAATCTATCAAACTTTGCTAATGAAGTGTGACAAGCTTTATCTGAGCACTGCCACTAAGATAAGATGCAGCTGTTTTTACTGCTAGATTCCTAGGGTGCCTCTACAAGAAAGGTTTAATGCGCTTTGAAGGTTCATTAAAAATTTTACCTCCACACCAGCGGAGCGCAAATGGGGCGTAGAGGCGCGTTATCTCTCCAATTATGCGCATTATCGAATGCACGTTAAATCGCGAGTTTTATTTTGCTCCGTCCGTTAAAGCGGATTTTCCCCATGTGAACAAGCGATTATGCGCATTAACTTCTTGT
Organism: Anniella stebbinsi; assembly: GCA_029215795.1. Classification (NCBI taxonomy): domain Eukaryota; kingdom Metazoa; phylum Chordata; class Lepidosauria; order Squamata; family Anniellidae; genus Anniella; species Anniella stebbinsi. The sequence continues at coordinate 59,272,562 of JARDYH010000003.1, forward strand.
AAAGTGCTTTTTGGACATCTATTAATGCGCTTCGCCGCCTCTCGCCACCTCCCATGCAGAGGGATTAGGAGTAAATGCGCGTCTGCGATAATGCGCATAATCGCCGAACCGGGCGCAAAAGCGAATCCTTGTAGAGGAAGCCCTAGCTACCAAAATTTCAAAGATGAAAATAGGGTAAAGCCTCTGTCACCACACCAAAGATCGTTGGCTGAGCATCCCAACCCCAATTATACATGGCTAAAAGGGTTTCTTTGTCAGATATGAATATCTAATCTGAATAGGCTTTCCTACATGGACTCTGAACCAGAGGTAATTTATATACTTAGAAATCAGTGGGATTTAATTTAGTCCTGACTAACTTGTTCAATTGATTACTATGTGTATCTCTGTAAGTATGGCTAAGTATGGATTCAATGGGCAGTATCCAACTGTGACATTCCACAAACTCAAACAGCTCTAGCAGAGCTCTGCTGAATCTTTGCATTGCATAAAGGGTTCCTCATTATGCTTGCGCAATCGGTTGTGTGAGCAATTGTGCAACCGGTTGCACAATGAGTGCAGGTAGTTGCATAACTGGTTACACAAGTGGAAAGCGCAACGGGTTGCACAACCATGCTTGTGCAAATGTAACTTTAGTTGGATTCTTCTCTAGTGCATAGTTCAAAATTTAGTTTCTGCTAGTGCAACGTCAAAGCACTATGACATTTTGATTCGGAGGGATAATGACATCATCTTCCATTGCACTCAGGTTTCTCTGTTCCCTCTGAGATTAGTTGTAATCCTCACAGTAGCTGAGGGGGAAATCAATTTTCTCAGCAACAAGATGCTGTTGTGAGGTATCCCTGTTAAAATGTGAAGAATTTGGGAGTGACTTGGTCTTGAATGGGCAATTAAGACCCATTAGTTAAGAAAAATGATGCTGCTCCTGGTGAAGATGAGAACTGCTAGAACTGGTTTCTTGATATTGATCAGCACAGCTGCCTGGGGAGGGGCTGATCCCTGACAAATACAAACTAACACTGACAACCATTTTTGAAAAGGCATCCCCAAAAGGCAAAAGAGTGACAGCAATTTAATAGTGACAAAATCAGATACAGGAACTGCCCCAGGTAAATAGTTGGAGTATATGCAGGTTTCTAGCCACAAAGAAGGTCAACGTTGAAGTGACAGTAAAATCCCCTTCCATATTAAGGACTGAGAATCTTAGTGGCATTCCAACTTAGTGTCGGCCCAATTAGTGGATTTGAAGATCCAAGGGCAAGACACCCTCAATGGGCCCCCTCAGTAAGTGTCCCTTCTCACCCCCATTGTCATTAACTGCTAGTGCTCCTCATCGTTTTTCTCATAATCACTTGCTTAACAGGCAGAGAGCCTGTGAATAAACAGGCAGTGACATCAACTGCTCCTCCTTCTTACCACTTCCATTGTCTGGGCCAGAGTTAGATGCAGATGAAAAAGCAAGTTGCAGTGGTTAAGAGCAGAAGCAACTCCAGGGGGCACTTATCAGTTGGTTTCTGCTGGGGCGGCAGGTGCCTAGCCATACTTACCCTTGACACCAGTCTTGAGCGCTGTTCTCTGAACACATTTGCAGGAGGGAAAAGTTATGTTTTGTTCACAGAGCTATGGACTATGGAAGGACTCCCTGCGCCATCCTATTGTAGCAGCAGTTTCCTTCCAAACAAGACCTCCTCAGCGAAAAATCTGAAGAGAGCCCAGAGAGGAGAAGTGGATTTGGGCTGGCATACGAAAGAGCGTAGTTGTTAAGCAAATTATTTACTCAAGCAGGATAATCTTGATACTGTCAAATCAATGGAGCTGAACCAGAGACTTGAAGAGGTTCAACTAATGGAACACAAGGGCTGATATTAGGTTGATGGTGTTTTGATAATTTCACTCAGAGTTGATCTACAGTCACAAATAGGAGTTGATTACATAGTGGACACATCCCTAATTGAAAATCCTATATGCTTCCTGAAAGCAAGAACAGACTGGAAAGTACTATCCTCTTACCCGCAAACTGATCCATCCAGCTCAAGGCTGAGCCAATGTGTCAAGGCAATTGGGGAAGGTTTACATTGTCACTGTCTGACACTGGAATTATTCAGAGCATGTGAGAAAGGCAACCCCTCTCATTATTTTTTCCAGCATTTCACCCTAGCACCTGGGAGCTCAGGATTGGTTTGTTCACCAGAATTCAAATTGGCAAGCTTCATGGTTGGCTGTAGTCTTCTATTTACACATACAGCACACAGATCACAGAAAATCCACAAAAGCTGAAGGTATGATAATTGCTACAGTCATGTATTTCCTTCCAGTAAGGATATCGGTGTATGATTCATGTATGGAAAGAATTATGGCCATAAAATAAGTTCAGATGATATCCTTCCATGGACAAATGCCAGTTGGTTAAATAAAATTACAAGCATTTGAATCATACATAATACATTCTTTATGAGGCATAGGTGGCCAGACTAAAATTAAAACACTGACTTTGAGTTCCTAGGGCTGATTCTCATGTTACAGCCCTCCCAGAGGAGGCCACTGGAAAGCTTGTGAAGTGGGGGCTATCACCATTGCAAGCTGCTCACCACATGGATCAGCATTCAACTGCATGGAGAGGCTGCTGCTGGCACTATGTAGAACAGCCTTCTCCAACCTGTTGCTTCCTGGTATACAATTCCCATCATCCCTGACTATTGGCCATGGGGCTGATGGAAGCTGTAGCCTAAAAGATCTGGAGGGCACTAAATTAGAGGAGGCTGGTGAAGACATTTCCCATGTAGTATACAGCTCTCAAAGGTTATGGCCCCTGCATGGAGCTGTTGAATTTTCTTCAATCTTCTTCTTGTCTGGATTTATAGGATGTCCCCATGTGGTGCTTACTTTTAGAAAAGAGGTTCTGGGCCTCACCATCTGATTTAGAAGCTCTTCCCTGGTACATGAGGACTCATGGTATGCATTTAACAGCGAAGGGAATGCACTCTGCACTTTCATCTCTTCTTTACTAACTCAGTTTAAAGTGACCTGTAAATGTCTAGAAAATTATTTCTGGAATACTTATTAGTTCTATAGAATATAGGAAATAATACTTCCTACATTCTACAGTAGAGCCCTGACATTGAAAAAGGGTGCCAGGGTTGAGTTCTGGTATGGTTTGTCAAAAATGGCCTCACCCAGGACATTGTAACATCAAGTATGGCAAAGTAGAATGAAAAATGCAGACCAGGAGAATCATATGGAATCTCCAAAGCCTCCCATACTGGGCTAGACAAAGGCACAAGAGGTCATATTTTGTTCAGCACAGAGGAACAAATAATGAGGAACGTTTCATTAGATTTGTACTTTCGTTGACTTCTCTATCATAAGTACAGCCAGGGAGTTAAGCTGTGTTAATAGTAACATAGCAAACTGCCTTATTACCAGGGCCGTCAACAAAGTATTGTGTACCCTGACTGCCGGTGGCTCTCTGGGGTCACAGGCAGAGCTACCAGGGCCGAAGTATCATTTTGGAGGGCCCAATACAAAATTGTGACATGGGCTCCCTCCAGCACATATACCATGATCTCATCCCATACATACAATCTCATCTTCTTTAAATTCCCTTTGTTTAATCTCTTTATGTTGCTGGCTGCCTGATAGGTGTTTATACCCAGACATGGCAGTGAACTAGGCATTTGCTCAAAGATTTCTGGGGCCTACAAATCCTACCAGCAATACTGGTTTCCACTGTCCCTGGTATCAATGTCCCAGGGACAAAATCCCAATGACCACTTTCTTTCTAAGTGCTCAAAATAGTTTTCAGTAATCCTTGCTACAGACCTTGAGATAAAGGCAGCATTATTATCTTCATTATTACAGAAGAGGGCCGAAGGCTAAGGCAGTAGCTTGCCTAACTCATGGTTGAGCTGAATGAGATTGAATTGATTTTATTGTTTTAAATAGGTGTACCCTGCATTTATGCCTCTTTTTTTGCAGATAAGGGACTATATAAATGTAAATAAATGAATAAATAAATAAATTGAACTTAGGGTTGCCTGGTGTGGGCTACCTGGGAGAAAACCCATGCCCTTAACAGTTACAGCACATTTGCACCTAGATTATAAACCTGTTCCTGCTACACTGGGTTCAAGACTTCCTGGAGCCAGTATTGCAGGGCGTCTTAGCTGAGGGCCTAAGTAGATTAGATGATGGACTCCTGTGATCAGTTCTCCTGACTCTTTCCATTTTTAGCAAATAACAGCTGTAGGGGGAAGCAAAGGGACTGATTCAGATCAAAACTGTGGTACTTACGGGAACGCCGAAACTAGGGTGACCATATGAAGGAGGACAGGGTTCCTGTATCTTTAACAGTTGTGATGAATAGGGAATTTCAGCAGGTGTCATTTGTATGCATTCAGCACCTGGTGATATTCCCTCTTCATCGCAACTGTTAAAGATACAGGAGCCCTGTCCTCCTTTTCATATGGTCAGCCTACCCAAAACCATCTTTCCTGATGAAAATTCACATCCCAAACCTTCAAACTGCTATTTGCACCCATTAGAACACCTTCACCAGAGGCGAAAGCTCTCTGCTAATGACTGGAACTGAGGACTGGCCCTGCCCCCCTCCAAGACGGCCCCTGCCTCCCTCCAGGACTGCCCAAAGAAATGATGATGATGCATCTGAAGCAAAAGACAAGATGGATACTCTCTCCCCATTCCATGAACAGAAGCCAACCAGACTGGAAATTGAATCTTACGTCAACACTGGTGACAGGAAGATGCTTTTACCACACCTGAAGGCAGCAGGCTTAGGGGACACAGGGCAGTCTGCAGCTCACAAAGGGCGCAATCTTCCAACACCTTTAAGCCATTCCTCACACCTTCATCCACCACATGAGATGGCCACCTCGCTCTGCCTAATGGTGGGCTGGCCTATGCCTATTTAATTGGTCTAGTTATATTTTCCTACATTATTTAGCAGGACATGCAAACAAATCCAAAGAAGTCGTTTACTCAAATGGAGACTGTTTAAAGGCGTTGGTATTTGTTCATTTCCACACAGCCCCAGTTATCTGCCACCAACTTTCCAAGATTATGCATTGTTATTTGTACATAGAATCAAAATATTTAAATATGGCCTCTGGGTTGATTTCCAAACTATTATCCAGCTGGCCATGTGGTAAGTATCTGTTTTTTTCCTGTTTTGGGTAGAAAGGCCCAGCTGTGTTCGCACACTGCACCAAGGTGCACAGCGCTGTATCCTAGAGTGATGACAACAACGGTTTAAAAACACAAGGACCTTTGAAGGCCCTGTCATTGAAATAAAAAGGCAAAAGCCTGAGCTGGGAGCCCATGGAAATCAATCCCAGGCTGTAGAGTCAGCTAAAAACTTCCTTGTAACTGGAGGCATTTATAGCCTAATTGGCTTCCAGAGCTGACAGCTGTCACTTGAGCAGAATTTGAAATTGGGCCCATGCCCTGCTGAAGGAAGAGGTTTGGAACAGTGCCACTATGCTTCATTTCAGTTTGGGTGGCCACAGAGGTTGCTCTTCTCAAATAAGGCAGCAGGAATTAGCCAGTACTTCTCAGGTTCTTAAAAGCAACTTGATTATAGAGCCCTGCCCTATCCAGGTTTTGCAAACTGGAGCAATGTTTCTATTGGGTCAATAGTGATCTCATGACATAAACATGCCAGTTGTGTAAGAAAATGCATGGGTAGTGCCTCTTTCTTTCTTTCTTTCTTTCTTTCTTTCTTTCTTTCTTTCTCTTAACCCCAGACAGATGTAGGGAAAACCAATATCTATGGTGATATTTAGGTCAGCCCTGGCTCAGAACGACCTAGCCTTCAGTTGTCAGTGTAGAGATTATCCATGCCATGTTTTCTTCAGATAGCACTAGGAATGTTGTGAGAATGTGAATAGTGGGGTAGGTAATACTCACATTTTGAACGAGCCTGGACCATTTCACAAAGTCGTGATTAAATTTGGAATTGAATGCAAACTTCTGAGCATGTGCAGACTGTATTTGAACAATATTATTGCCACACATGTGCTGAGCTGCTTAGTTTAACCTTCTTCTTGCTTATGGTAAGCTGTAATGATGGCACTTTACCCCACAGCCAATCACATTAGATGTAGCACCCCTTTTCTTCATTTTGTTCTCATACAAGTCTTGGTTTCCTGTTCAGGTAGTCAGACTCAGCACACTCTCTTTCTCTTATTGGATTTGGATCGTTGTTATTCACAGAGTACTTTCCTTTATTTGTTTGGGAAGTAAACATGGAGTGTTTTTGTGAGAGGCCGTACAAAAACTTGCAATCAGGAACGGGGTACATAATGTAGTGTTTGTGATGCACTACACGTTTCTGAACGACAGCTCCCATGATTCACTTGGATATTACACATGAGCAAAAACTTATTTACACAGAATGAGAGTTCATTTTAAGGGAGAACTCTCATCCAAGCTTACATGGGTGAATTCGCTATTATCGAAGGAAAGAAGGAAAGGGTGAATTAACCCCAGGCAAATTCACCTATCACTATTGACAAATCCTAAATAGTTACAATCCTCAAGACATGCAATCCAATCCTAATTTTTAGGTTATTCTGCATTACAGGAAATAATTGTTTGCTTTTATCCTCAACACCTTTCTATGAATTTATCTTAGATTTCAGTAGATCTATTCTAAAGCAGTTGTTGGGAAGGTTGGGGCAAAATAAAAGATTAATAGCTAAGGCCTCATCTACAAGAATTCGCCTTTACGCCTGGTTAGGCGATTATGCGCATATTCGCAGAAGCACATTTACGCCTAATACCTCTGTACGAGAGGCGGTAAAGCGCATTACTGGATGACCGAAACGCGATTTAAACTGTTGACATGCGGAGAATCGCTTGTTCACATAGCCAAAATGAACTTTAACGGCCGGAGCAAAATAAAACTCGCTATTTAACGTGCATTCAATAATGCGCATAATCAGAGAGAAAACGCGCCTCTACGCCCGATTTGCGTTCCGTTCTTGTAGAGGTAAATTTTTTAATGTGCCTTATAAGAGCTTTAAATGCCTCTTGTAGAGACAGCCAATATTTCCACTAGAATGGCATTTCTTGAAAAGATCACCATTAATGGTAACTAGAATTTATAGTCTTGAGAACAGAATCGTAGTGTAAGAATACATTTCAGTCCATGGATTACTATAGTATGAGTAGATGGGGGCAGGGAATACCACCAAGATCTTCAACACTCCTTCTAAATTCATTTAAGGTCAATGAACTTTAGTGGTTTCCATGATTCTCTCTTTGAATATTTGCTCTATAACAACATTATGAGCCTTAACTTGTCTCTATTCTCATGAAATCCTTCTATAATTAACAACAGCACTCTATCAAGAAAGCACTTGTTTAGCATGTCAACACTTCCCCCCCTTAAAATGATTAACTTGGTTGGCTTTCCTATAAAAGGTGTTTTCTGATTCTGTAATCCTCTAGGTATGTGTTTCATCTTCCAGTATTGGACCAGTGTGGACACATGACTAAAAAAAACCCTTGATCTTGTTTTATAATATTCCTTTCCAACAATAAAGTTTGGGCGGCCATCTACTAAGGTTTATGAGTAACTCCTCCATAGATAAGATATGTAATGCTTCTTCCTCAATATAAGACAAACAGGAATTAAGAAACATTCTTGCCAATTCCACTTAACAAGTGCCAAATGAGTATTACTTTTTAGGCATTTGTTGTAATAAAGTGAATCATGAGACATTCTTTGAGTGTTTCAATCTATCTTGCATAATCTTTCAGGCTTCACCACTGATCCTAGTTCTTGGCTTTTCGCTGCCATATATGGCCACAATGTGAAGTAGTTCATATTCATGTGTGGAGTCTCTACATCTCTGCAATCCTTACTGCTGAAGAGAAAAGCCACTTTTAAAACTGAATGGCAGCTTGTTTCTTTGGTTTGGGATTTGGAGCACCAAATCCAGCAAAGAAAGTTCTACATGGGCAGTTCTCCCATTTTGCCCCTCATCTGTTTGGTCCAGTGAAACCCTGCTGCTGATGATGGAGGTTATCAGCATGGAGCTAGGTAAGTGGAGATTGGTTGGGTGGAACACTCTTAAGCCATACAGGGAAATGTAGCCTCCATCTTCTCTGCCTTTGACTATGACTGTTTAAATTGCACACATGACTCACAAAAACAAACAAACAAACAAACAAACAAACAAACTCCAATTCTGTTTTTAGAACTGAATAATTCAGAATTCTCTCACACAACTGCTAACCCCGTTCTACTAGCCCAGTTATCTCACATGTTCCAGGTAGATGGCTTTGAAGATGAGACATCCATACGTCTTGAGATGTCTATGACCACTGTAACTTTAAAGTGTGGGCAATGTTGTAGCTGGTGAGGCATTCACTTTTGTTTCCTGTAACTTTCAACCAGAAGTCCCTTATTGATTGGAATGTAAACTCTTTCATTGTCTCAGATTTCTAATCACAATATCAGTTCAGCTGCTTGAACTTAATATTAACAAACAACAAATTAGAATAAAGAACATAGAACACATTCAGCAACTGAACTGGGATTATCAAAGGCCGTTTCTTAGTATTAACAACAAAAGGCCTGTGCAGCTAGTCCTTAACGTGCTTTTTTCCTGGTAAGAAAAAGGATGGAATAAGCAGTATTAGCAAAACATAGGAGGGCTACAACTGGAGGATGATGACATCTGCTTGCCCCCCCCCCCCCAGTTAAATTTTGTGAATGAGGCAATCCAATTGCACAATAAAAAGTCTCATCTGGAAGCACCCAAAGTCACTGTAGGAAAATTTGTCCAGGACTCTGTTAACAGGACAAGATCCTGACGAGGCTGAGCTGTGTGAAATTATTATTATTATTATTATTATTATTATTATTACTACTACTACACCTTTTCCCCAATACTGGGAATCACGGCAGCTTTACAAAATTAAAACATATACATATAAATAGAAATATACAAAAGTTAAAAATATTATTAAACCTGCTGTAATATTAAAACATTTAAAATACAATTTTAAAAAATCCAATTCAAAAACAGAGGTCCAGACTATTCCCCAAAGGCCTGCCAGCACAAAAAAAGATTTTGCCTACCTCCGGAAGTATAGTGTAGAAGGAGGTGAAAGTATCAATAGATACAGCAGGGGTGGGGGAAGGGAGCAAGTTGCCAGGTAACGGAAAATGAATGTGACAGTTGATTTGAGGGGAGGGGGAGGGAGGGAGAAGTCATGGCTGACTGAGAGGGAGACGTTAAAGAAAGTCTTCATGAGAGAAAGAAGGAAACAGATGAAGACATAGAGAATAAGCATCAGAAACAGCAGAAGGCCAAGAGTAGCAGATCGAACAAGAGAAAGAGAGCACTTGCTGTGAATAAAAGAGGCCTCTGTTCCTCAGGGAATGAAGGATCTGTGCTGTGTCAGGCCTGACTGAAGAAGAGAACCAGACTTTGGGGGTTGCGTTTTCTGAAGGGACTTCTGGAGGATGATTGGAGGGACAGGACAGGACTGCAACAGTGTTACAGCGTTACTATTACCAATTGTTGAAACTTTATTCCAGCATCAGTGCCATAGGTTTTTGACTCCCCTTTCTTTATTACTTGAATTCTTTTCTTGCCTTTCTTTTATCTTATACGTGTGTGTTAATCTCACCCTGTTGTTGGATCTAATTGCATATCTAAGAACCTGAAGTCCATTACAATAGCAAGGAGGGAGCCAGTCTAGTTTCCAGAGCCTTAGAGCATCCACCAAGAAGGCCCTCTCCCACCTTCCCACCAGGCATGTCTGTAATGGTGGTGGGACCGAGAGAAAGGCCTCCCCTGAGGATCTCAGGGCACAGGCAGGCTTGTAAGGGAGAATACGATCTTTCAGATAACCTCAACCTGTGCCGAATAGGGCTTTATAGGTCATAATCAGCACTTTTAATTGTGCCCAGAAACAGACACTGGAGCTGTTGTACAGGGGAGTTGTATGCTCCTTGCAATCAGCACAAGTCAGCAATCTGGCTGCAGCTCTTTGAACCAGCTGAAGTTTCTGAACACTCTTCAAAGGCATCTCCATACAGAGCACGTTACAGCAATCCAAATGGGATGTAACTAAGGCATGTGTCACCATGGCCAGGTCACACATCTCAAGGAAAAGGCGCAGCTGGCGCACTAGCTTTAACTATGCAAATGCACTCTTGGCCACCACTGAAAACTGGGCATTCAGGCTCAGAGCTGAATCCAGAAGTATACCCAAGCTGCAGGCCTGTGTCTTCAGGGGGAGTGTAACCCCATCCAGCACAAGCTGAATCCCTATTCCCTGATCTGCCTTTTGACTGACTGGGATTTCCTCTTTCTTGTCTGGATTAAGCTCCGATTTGTTTGCCCTCATCCAATCCTGGCTGAAATCCTGGCTGAAGGAGCACACTTTATCCTGAACAAATCACACTGGAGAATCTGAGTTAAAGGAATAAGAAAGCTTGCATTTTATTGCAGGAAATATATGTTGGACAGGAGGGTCCCCAACCCAGGATGGACCCAAAAGGAAGTCTCCTCTCTGAGAAGCAAGAGCAAGAAGAAGTAGGAAGTGTGGCCAGTAACCCTAAGAGTATCAGTCTAGCAGTAGAAGAAAGGTCAGCACAGGTCAGGGAATAGTCTATGAAGTTTGTAGGTCCTCTATTCTCTTTGTTTTCCTTTTGAAGCTAGCTGAGTTGCACCCACACTTCCAACATACTCAGCCATTACTAAAGTAAATATGAGATAAATTTGGAAATCCTTCAACATGACTATGAGGAAAGAAGGAATCTATTCACCTGAAAATTGACTTTGGAGTTGCCGTAATGACCACCCCCACTCACCTATGACACATATACATATGGAAAGTAAGCTTTGGTATCAAACGGTGGGATGGAGGTGCCTACACTCAGTAAGGTGAAAATAATTACCCCAAGGACATAACATCTTTACATTGGGCATGGAACTGGCAGCCTATCTCAAGTTCTCCCACCCCTCTTTGCCTGCCAAATTTACTACTGAGCAGAGTGTGTGTGTGTGTGTGTTGTTTTGAAGCTGGACTTTAGATTTATTTCATGGAGTATGTACATATTCAGGGGCTCACTGTACAGATCTCCCATCCTAGTTACTGATCAGGTCTCAACCCAGAGTTCAGTGGTAGAATTCATGCTTTGCATGCGAAAGGTCTCAGCTTCCGCCTCTGATAGCTCCAAGTATGCCTGGGAAAGACTCCTGTCTGAAGCTCTGGAGAGCTACTTCTAGTGGATATTGAGCTAGATGGATCAATGGTATGACTAAGTTCCTGCAGAATCAGAAACTCCTCTGGTCCATGAATATGGAAAAGGACATGTAATTAATGAATTAGAGTCCATTGAATGAACTGTCATCCAGTGGGTTCCAAAGTAATGTGAAAAAGACATTACTTTATTTGCATGTTCTCCAATATTGCTCATAATTGCTGAATAGATTCCAAATTTAGCTAGAAGAAAATGCCCATTGCTAGATTTTTTTATGGAACAGCATCCCAACAATGTGAGCCCTTTCCTGCAAGGTCTGAAGTGGGACAGACCCATTTTTCCACTTTATCTGCTGTTTCTGAGAACTAGGCTAAGGGAGGCTGAGTCCCTAGAATCAAGATGGCTAGAAACAGTAGAATAGAACAGACACTGAATTCGGACGACACAATAAGCAACTGGGGGGGGGGGACAATCGTCAGTTGTATTGACTATCATGTCATCCGAATGCTGCCATAGTCAATTCAGCGCTGATCCTAATCCACACCACAGTTGATTATTTATTACCATGTTGTCTGGGGAGTACCCCCTAGATGAACAACTGTAAAGTTGTTTATTACCCCACTGTTGACTATCGTGTTGTCCGAATTCAGCCAAGGAGCTGAAAAGCAGGAAGCTGAAGGAATTATGGCAGGTGAAGGAAGATGATGTCTAAGGTCGTTATCACATGGGCAGTTTTAAGCACACCCACATCAGCTTTGCTCCACTTCTTCAGCACTGGGTTCTCATGATGTCGTTCCCCTCCTGCTGCTCTCTTGCCCTGAGGTCACAGGGTTTAGTTTCTGTTTCGATTTATCCCTCAGCGGGCAAATTCCGAAACAGACAAAGTTCAACAGGCCAAGTTGAGGTATCGTAGCTATACCAACCACATGTGATTCAAAACTCTAGACTCGAATACGAAACGGAGGGGGAAGCTGCAGAAGCAACCGGGGAGGGGGGATAGTAGGTGTCATAAAGCCCTATGTAAACAGAGATGGTGGAGAGGGAGGCAAGGAGCAAGCAGAACGAGGCATTAGGGAAAACCTTCACCTGGGACATAGAAGTTGCAAGGCTGGCCTTACCATTAGGCAGAGTGAGGTGGCCACCTCAGGGGCAACAGATACAAAGGGACAGGGAGTAGACAGAGCTGGGTTTGATTCATGTAGGGTGACCAGATAAAATCCAGGTCAGGGCTCATGTAACTTTAACAGTTGTAGAGAAAAGGGAATTTCAGCCAGTGTCATTTGTATGCAATTAGTTCCTGGTGAAATTCCCTCTTCATCACAACAGTTAAAGTTGCAGGCACTATACTAGAGTGACCAGATACAAAAGAAGGCAGGGCCCCTGCAACTTTAACAGTTGTGATGAAGAGAGAATTTCACCATGAACTATTTGCATACAAATGACACTGGCTGAAATTCCCTTTTCTCTACAACTGTTAAAGTTACATGAGCCCTGACCTGGATTTTATCTGGTCACCCTAGATTCATGGCCTACAACGCAACCCTAAACTAGCCACATCCTGTCACCAGGTTGAAGTAAGTTTCATTTTATTGGCAGTCTGGTCAGTGTTTGTATATGGAATGGGGTGGAGGCACCATTTTGTCCTTTGTCTCAGGTAGCAAAATATATTAGGCTAGCCTTGAGGAATTATATGCTGATAAAAGAACAGGCTAGAGTACTTCCAAGACTGGGACATAAATGCCCTGCCAATTCATAATCGGTCCACTTTTTAAAATATTGGCCAACTAGCAGTTATCCTCTTAAGTGATCTGTTCTTAATCATAAATCATACTTGGAAGGGGGTTATTCAACTATCACAAAGCAATGGTAGGAACAAACAACAGGGACTCCCCAGTTCACCAGCTTCCAGAGAGGTCTGGCTGCTTCCTAGGTAGAGATCCTTGGTCTCATCCAGCAATACACTTCTTGTATTGTTGTTTTCCTAAAAATAAGCTGCCTAATTTAATATTGTGAACCAGAGGGATTTACCATATTCAGCAGTATATAAATACCACAAATAAATAAATAAGCAGACTTGCAATATTGCTACCAGCAATAACCAGCTATTTAGATTTCAGGTCTCTGAAATCCTTCTGTGCTGGCAGAATTAAAATGATACCAACCATTACTCATGAAGTTTACCTAAAAAGTTCTGTTAAATAATGAGGCAAGTCTGAGGCTGACAGACTGATATAATATATATTCGGACCACCCTCACTGTTAGCCAATGATTAAATGCATCTAATAAGTGCTTACAGTTATGATTTTTACCCATGAACACACATACAGGGATACAAATTTCATGTAGATGCATGAAAACACATGTTATATAAATAGGTGTTTTGCACAAATTGCTATTGTTGTGGTGCAGGACTCCTGATTGTGACAGAAACTTATCAAAATTAAAAATTGTAAAACTGCAATTAAAAAGTGGACAGCTATCTTAGTAATCCTATGTAATTATAGTATTGACTTGGCTGTTTTGTACTCTGTAGTTATGGTTATGTTCTATTGTTTCATATTATGACTGTGCGTTTAAGTTAAGCCGAATGTGAAAGCATTCCTCCACAACTCGGAAAGTAGTAAAGAAGTGCATCTTCTTTTAGGAGCCCCAGCTGGGTGAGAAAAGAGTGGCATATCTGAGAGAGCCGAGACCCAGCCTCAACATTCCAGAATTCCCATCCTCCCCATACCTGCAACTGAGAAATGCTGCTTGCAACTACGAAGGAATCTCCCAGGGGGACCTCTGAACTTAAAACAAATGCTGTTTAATTTGCCACTCATTAGGGGTGTATCTGGATTGATTTATTGAGCACTTATGACCCAACATCTTTGGAGAAGCATTCCTTCCTGATTAAATAGGGAGAGGATTTCAGAAAACAGACAAGGAGAGCCCAGCCAGGCTTTGGGAAAGGTTCCTATCATGTAACCAGGTCGGCAAAAAGCTTTCCTTTGGCTCCGACTGCATATTTTCTGACCAGACTTCAGGTGGCTCGCTTTGGTAATGGATATGATCATAGCAATTCATGAGCTGTACACACATTGTGATTCTGTTACTTCTCCCAAGCTTGGTATATTTTAGAAATGTGCAATCAAAGAGATCTATTCCTCCAAAGGAAAACATCTTTGTTTCTGCCAAATAGTAAAAGCTAATATGTGCCCCTGAGGGATCAATTCCTCCTTGCAATCTGATCTACACTGATCAGGAAATAAGAAAATTAAAACAAAGAAAAGCCCATTACCACTGTAAATATTTTATAAACAAGGTGTTGTTATGGTTACCTTCTTTTCTCAATAGAAGAACATAAAGTTAATTGTGCAGCTGTGCATATGCTACACTGGCAAAGCAATGAACAGCATTGAGTATTGGCATCTTGCAACCAGTTTAGCCCCACAACTCATGGAACAGGGACCGGACCTGCCAGAAGGGTTGTCCCTGCAAAGCTGTGGCAGTGTTCCTGTATGTGTCTCTGACTAAAGCAAGAAGAATTGTGGGAATACGAATAACTTTGCAGCAACACAGCATTGTCACAACTACGGAATAGGGGTCTGGCACACCCCTGGGCCTGGTTTAGAGCCATTTTTGACATAGCATTTCCTGCTCCTTAAGGGTAGGCTGACCATATGAAAAGGAGGACAGGGCTCATGTAACTTTAACAGTTGTCGAGAAAAAGGAATTTCAGCCAATTCGTTCCTGGTGAAATTCCCTCTTCATCACAACTGTTAAAGTTGCAGGGGCCCTGCCTTCTTTTGTATATGGTCACTCTAGTATAGTGCCTTCACCTTTAACTGTTGTGATGAAGAGGGAATTTCACCAGGAACTAATTGCATACAAATGACACTGGCTGAAATTCCCTTTTCTCTGCAACTGTTAAAGTTACATGAGCCCTGTCCTCCTTTTCATATGGTCAGCCTACTTAAGGGCTAAACTATGAGCACATGGAACTTAGGGGGGCACAAGGAATCAAATCTGAGAAAAAGATTCCTAACACCTCTCTAACAGGAGGCCTTGCACCTTAAAAATTTTTGGTGGTAAGAATAGCTTGCACCCTTCTCATTATTGTACAATAATGCAACCTCTTCCTACTTACCCTTCTTGCTACTTACCCTACCATCCCCATGTTTCATGGCAAGGACATCACCCCCCTACATCCTATAGTGCAGGAGTGTGGAAACTCAGGCCCCTAAGGCCAAAGCTGGACCTCCTGGGTCCAAATTTGAACTTCTGGGGTTCCAGGATGGCCACACACCCTTCCCTGCCCCCACCCTTTCCCCTCAGTGACTAATCATTTATTTATTTATTTATTTATTTATTTATTTATTTATTTATTGCATTTGTATACCGCCCCATAGCCGAAGCTCTCTGGGCGGTTTACATTTGAGTTTCCCAGCTTTTGTGTTCCAAAATGTTGAAATGTCCCTCCTAAGACATTGTTAGTGGTAGTAAGAGCTTTCAACTGAAAGAGGTTCAACGCCACTGCTATGGTGGGAGAGGAATGGTGGATAGGTTGCAGGATTCCAGGTGTAAGGGTCAAAATCTCCCAGTTGGGAGCAGAATTTCATCCCACCACATGCTTTACCCAACTTTTTGGCAATCCTAGTTCAAGCAATATGCTGATCTGTTGGGAATGGTATCTGTAGATAAAGGTGGCTCTGGGCCCACAAGCAGCCAAACCACTTATGTGGTGGCCACGGCCTGACACTCAGTCTTTACCCAAGCAGCAAGTTGCTCAAACTGAGAAGTCAGGCCAAGGTTAAAAGTGTTGTAGGACCAGATAGAGCCCGACGGGCCCTCTCTGTCACTCAACTCGTGATCAGCTCATAGCTGCAATACCATTTTCTGGCTCATCCATATTGGTGCCATTGAACTGCAAATAGCCTTCCAGCACCTCTCCCTCTGGCAAATTATGGAGCATAATATGAGAGCATGGGTCCAGAGGGACCACTTTGAGACCCTTGTAGCCTTATATAACTTAAAATGTAAGTGAAGTATGTCTGCCTCATGGATGATAACAATAACCGACATCTTTGGGTAGCTGTCAGGAACCCAGCTCCCCAGCAGGACCATTCCCTAACACCAACCATAACTTCTTCCCATTAAACTCTCATCAGCACTGAGTGGCTGAGTAGAGCTGCCATTTTAATTACGCTAGAACAATCCTACATAAGGGGCATTGTGGGAACTTAAAATGGTTGCTAGACCCAGAAGCTCAGTGTTGCTTGAAGCATTGCTCCCTACCATCAGATAAGCCTACCAGGTCCCACTGATGGAGGGGCCACCAGAATGTGCTTTGCCCAGAGTGCCCTCAAACCTGAAGCTAACCCTGGTCTGCTTCATGCCTTGAGATCCACCAAGATGACTGCAGCTTACCTTCCAGTTACTAAATAACAGCCATGGGTAATGTTGGCAATCCCAGGCAGACAGAAAAAACAGGAGGCTGGCTTTATACTAGTGATATGATTCATGTTAGGTAGCCAAAAGTAAGGGAGGACTGAGCTCTGGCATCTTTAACAGCTAAGCAGAAGAGGACATTTCTCAGCAAGTGTAGCTGTTTCTTCTTTGCATGAGAAGTTGCACCAAGCCAAGTGCCCCTTTTCCACTCACCAATGAAAGATACAAGGTCCCTGCTTTCCTTTCCTTCTGATCGATCACCCTAGACCAGTTTTGATGGTTGTACCAGATTGGCCATGTGTCCTACTTCACAGATGGCTCTCCTCCAATTGAAGGTGTCCTCTCTTTGAAGGGCTGTCCAGTCCAAGTCCAATTGAAACTAAGAAAAGCAATGGGGCCTTGAAGTTGCCCATCAACAGCACCTGGACAGCAGACTGAGTAAGTACACACACAGGTCCCATGCTCAGTCTTCCCCACTGTGGTGAACTATGTTGTATTCCTATTTATAGAATAGCCATTGTTTCTGAATTCACATCTATTCCTGTAAATGAGCATATGTAGATTTTATGCATATTGGCAACCCCTTTTGTGCATAAGTGGCTGCCCTGGGCTGTAGCCATCACCAGCTGAATCAAAAGCTAGAATCAGTTCTTTACAACTTTGGAGAAATGAAAACCATCATGGGCTGGGCATTACTAACACACAGGTGACCGCAGGAAGAGTCATTATCCAACATATGCCCAGCAGAGACGGGCCTCTTGCTTGAAGGCTGCCCACATTGTGAGCAACATTAAGGCCAGATCTGCCTCCTGATTGCACACAAACTGGGGGAAGGAGAGGGGAAATGTGTGGTACATGAAAGAGCTCTTTGAAGTGGTTGATGTTAAAAGCATAGTGCATTTGGTAGAGAGCCCTGAATACTAGGATCCTACAGGAACACTTCCCAACTGCTGTGTGTTACCTCAGCTATTTAAAGACAGGGGGAAGGTGACTGTATGTATTTTATGACTTTTCACTCTAATCACAAGGTGAGTCTAAGGCTAACTTACAGATTTCTCTGCAGGTTCTCTATGAACTTCCACCATAAGTTAGTCAATGGAGTCCCTTCTGTCTAATCACACCTGGATTTCTAGGAGCAGGCTCCTCCTGCTCTCTGAATGCCAGTGTCAAGGGTAGGTTTGGTGAAGCACCTGCTATGGGCCCACATATCAGCAGGGGGCCACTGACAAGCAGGGTCATGTAGAGCTGGTAATATGACATAGCCAGATGGGAAGCATGTGCCCCCCCCCCATTTCAAACTGCTCATTAAGTATATTTTAATCAGTAGCACTGATTCAGTGCTAAATACATATATGAACTGGAACGATTTATAAAAAAAAGGTAATGGGAAGCACTTTTATTCAAGATGTAAGACTTTTATTCAAGATGTAAGACATCACTTCTTCACATTAAGAATTTCACGACGGACGGCTTCTGCACTGTTTCTGTAAGGTGGGCTCCACACTTCTTAATGGGCCACTTACGCTACGGAAGCAGTAGCGTAAGCTGGGGGGGACCTCCTTGTCAGAGTGTTCCCTCAAAATCATGGGCCCCGGGCCAACTGGCCCCACTGCACCCCCTCTGCATGGCCCTGCGGGCAAGGTGTCATGGGGTTACTCCTCCTCTACACCCTTGAAGCCTGCTTGTTCATCTGCCTCTTGCTCTGGCCCAGACAATTGTGATGGTGATTAGGAGGAGCAGAAGATGCCCATGTCTACTTGCCTGTCAAGCAAGCGGCAGCAATGATGAGAAAGAGGATGAAGACCAATAGCAGCCAATTGCTATGGCGGTGGGTAGAGGGAGGGGGCCTATTGAAGATGTCTTGCCCAAGAGCCCACAAAAACCTAGTATCGGAATGGCTGGGCATGCTAAAAAGTGGCCAGGCATCATGGTGCAGATACATTTATTTACATGTTTGCAGATCCTCCTACATGGCTATGAGAGGGTAGCAAAAAAACCTGTTGGTGCTAATTTGTTTTTACTATTCATATCCATCCAAGGGCAAGTAGAGCAGGAAGGGTTAAGCCTCCTCTCTCTATATACTGTTATCCCCTCCACAACAATCTGCATCTGTAATTAATTTAAGAAAAAGAAGAGAGGTAGCAAAAAGCTACACAGAAAGTGTAACATGTAGTTTGACCCTTTGGCAGAATACTGCTTGTATGTTTTTTCTTATAGTTCCACAACCAAGAGATTGAGAGTTATACCTTCAAAAAAAAAAAAAAAGGAAAAAATATTCAGTAAAGGGACTTGAATATTCCTAAGAGGCCTAATATTCCTAAAATCTCTGCCCTGAGATCCTAGTGATACAGGGTGGGATACAAATGTTTTACTAACTAACTAACAAACTAACTAACTAACTGTGTCCCTCATGGCTAGGCTGACCACATAAAAAGGAGGATAGGGCTCCTGTATCTTTAACAGTTGTAGAGAAAATGGAATTTCAGCAGGTGTCATTTGTATGCATGCAGGGCCTGGTGAAATTCCCTCTTCATCACAACAGTTAAAGCTGCAGGAGTCCTCCCTCTTTTGTATCTGGTCAAGAGGGCAGGGCTCCTGCAGCTGTAAGTGTTTTGATGAAGAGGGAATTTCACCAGGTGCTGCATGCATACAAATAACACCTACTGAAATTCTATTTTCTCTACAACTGTTAAAGATACAGGAGCCCTGTCCTCCTTTTCATATGGTCAGCCTACTCATGGCTAATGTCCTCAATTGAACAAAGATTTGAAGCTGAGTCTCTCTTGGCCAAGAACAGTTCACAGATGCTGCTCACCTAGATGGATGCTGCTCACTAGGAACAAGTCTGCAATACAGGTTTCCAGAGAGGAAATACACTTCTCTAACTTTGTATGAAATGGGTTGGAGTCAGATTCAGTCATGCTGAGAGTAGTCTCATGGAGATCCACCAAGTGGAGGCTGATGCAAATCATCATCATCATCATCATCATCATCATCAATATACTCAGAAATAAAGAATTTCGGGCCCAGGAGATAGATAGATAGATAGATAGATAGATAGATAGATAGTACTATAACTGAGCGGAGTTCACAACCCGTCCACACACAAAATGCACTCCTGGTTACTCAAAATGCTCTTCATTTCAGCAATATAATTTAGGAGATGGGAAGGTTCATTTTGTTGCTGTTGTTGTTAACCAACTGGGATTCAGAAATCCTTATCCATCTACTACAAATCCCCCCAGATATCTACCAGTAGATCAAAATCTCCTTGTTGCCCACCCCTGATCTAAAAAACCTGTAGCATAACATTGTGAAACTGAAAATGCCTTGATGCCATTTTTTGCCTTTCAGTCTTACTTAGTTCTCAGGCGGCACCCTCCTAGCAGTAGCTTTGAGTGAGAAATTAAGTTGTTTCTCCTGCTTGAGTGATTCTCTCAGGTGGGGTGGTCACGTCCCCCTATTGCTCTCACTTCCAGAAGTGGAGAGATTACAATCTCAAGTGATACCCTTGCTGTGCTAACTGTGGGATGTTTCTCCCCCCACTTCCTCTCTTTAAACCCACAGGCATTTGCCTTCCTTCGCCTTTTTCTAGAAACAGTTGTAGAAGTGTTTGGAGTCTGAGTTTTTGACTTGTTTCTTTCTGTTAATTATGCGAGTATTCTAACACCGCACCCTGTTATGTGGTGTTTGTTTAGCTTGGCTCTAGTTGTAACTTACCCTGCAGCTGAAGAGTAAGACACTTCCTTACTTGCTTGTGTGGGCTACTACTCATATGATTAGAGAGCAAATCTCTTACAACAGGCTTGTGGAACTGATGGGGCCTGTTCCAACTGATATTTGACAGGCCCCATCACTAGAGGCCTTCATGCAAGTCCTAAAGGCTTATTTATTTACCTTGCCCCATAATTGAGTCAGAACTTTATTAGGTGCCATTGTGTATCCAGTGGTATCTGGTTTTAATTGTTAGGTTTGCTTTTATTGTTGTTTTATTGTTTTCGTCATTGTTTTATTGTGTTTTAAAACGTTGTATGTTTCCTAAAAGGAGGCTTATAAATCTTTTAGCTAAATAAATACAGTGGTTGCCTCCAGATGTTGTTGGACTCCAATTCACATTCTCCCAGGCCATTGACCATGCTGGCTGGGGCTGATGGCTACAGGTTCCCATGCCCATCATCCAAAGAGCTCATAGCCAGGTCAGTTGTACTTCTGTGCCAATATGAAAGTAGAAAATCCAAAATACTACAATCTGAATGTTGTGATCAATCTCAAGAAATGTTTTAAATAAATAAATAAATAAATATGGTGTGGGCAAATTAAGTGAACTGGGCAACTTTGCTCATGGTGCACATTTACTTTTGATTTTAAAATGCAAGGCCAGTTCACAAAATGGCTTGCCCTTGCTCCTTGGTGTTCTACAGCTTGAAGGCCTAAATCATACAGGACATCTCTATTTAGGCCTCCTGTTGTTGTTGTTTTTTAAACTGCTGTATATGGCAGTGGGAATCTAATTTCAACTGGATCAGCAGTGCTGTGTAAAGAGAATTAACCGTTTTCACCAACTGTTTCCCGATCTAAATTCCCCTCAACCTCAAATTGTCCTCATTCAAGCTGCTATTGGCTCTGCAAAGAGGCATGATACAGGTAGTGTATTGTGGTTCTAACAGCAGCTTGAAGGGGACAATTATATTGAGAACAATTGAGGGCAAAGCGTTAAATATCCCTTTTACCCAGTGCTAATGCCTTAAATTTTTTATTAAAAGCCATAACATCCAATCACAGATTCGCTATTGCCATCCCAGCAATTTGGCCTTCTGTCTAAGGCAAGGGCACAGAAGACCTTTTAGCCAGACAACCAAATTCCATTTCAGTGAACGTTATGGGGACCATGTTGCATTGGTGGGCAGGGATAAAAAGGCAAGATGCTGTGGTGCCAAAATACCAGCATATTTTAGCTTAAAGCTCTTACTGCCCATAACTAAGCCTTTGGAAAGGCATTTCAGTTTTTTAGAATGGGTTGGGGAGGGAATGTGCAAAACCTGGAAATCACCAAACTGTTGGTGGTTGGGTAAGGGAGTTAGGGCCAGGATAAGAGGGCATGGCCATCAGGGAAACACACACACCCCGGGGGGGGGGGCTGGATTGGGACCCCAGGAGGGCAGGATTTGGCCCTTGAGGTTCTGCATCTCTGGCCTAAGGGCACTTCCAGCGCTATCAGGGCCATCAATCAAAAGAGATTGTGCATTCTTTCCTCCTTAATGGATTTTCTGCGGAAAGAAAAAAAATAGGAAAAGTGAAGGAGACAGAGCAATTCCACAAGAAAAGCCTTGTTTGAAAGCAATGTAAGCTTTTTACCCTTCCTTCTTCAGCTAGTTATATAAAGCGATTATAGGGTGACTTGCAAATTTTAGGGCTTTTAGCACATCTACCACTTTCCAGGGAAACAAAGATTCTTATGATGTAGCATTCTGAACCAACCAGATAGTTGTCATACTAACCTTCCACTGCCCCTTTTTAAAGCTCTTTATTCATTTTTACCAGCTTCCTCTCAACTTTCATATCCAATTTAAGAGCACTTTTTCACTTCAGTCATACAATCCTTGTCAAGTCACACAGTTGCAGTACTATGCTGAAGGAGCCAAGTCTGTTGTTTACACTTCAGTCTTCACCACATCAACACTTTAATCTCAGTGGAAGTGGCTTTAATTCTATTATAACCCTTGACACAGGTTAACACCTGCTTACTAGGCTGTTAAATGCTGCATCTGGCAAATAGAGAGAGGGATTTGGAAATGGCATTGATATACAGACAGCTACTTCTTTAAAAACCATGCAGTTGGCCTTCAACAACATGGCATCCTCCAGATGTTTTTGACTACAGCTCCCATGAACCCTGACCATTGGCTACATTGGCTTTAGCTGATGGGATTTGTAGCCCAAACCTTCTGGCAGGCACCAGGTTCAGTAAATCTGCTCTACATTCATGCCACAATTTGAGCCATTTCAGTGAAATGTGCTAAAGAGGTTATTGTGTGCCCCATCCCCAACACGCACACACACACATGCACACACACACACACACACACACACAATTCCTGACTTTAACTCTGCATGCACTATTATTATCAAGTATATTTAAAGGAGATTTATGTTACCTACTCCTAAATGCTTAACACTACAGAGTAGAAAGATCCCTTCTATACTTCCCCTGGGTGCATCCAGTGCTAGGTTAAGAGGCAAGTGACTTATGCTATTGCCTGCGGTAACAGGCTTGGTAGGCAACTATCCACCCAACAGCTGATATTGTACAAACACTGACCTTCATGGCCCATGTGGCGTGAATGTTCGTGTTTTCCATAACCGGTAGGAAAATTTACAATATCGGTGTCCATGTAACAAATAGTGTGAGTGTTTTATTGGTGTTTTATTGGTATTTTAATGATATATTGGTTTTATGTATTTTTAATCAGTTTTGTGTGTTTTATGATGATGTTGTTCCCCGCCTCGATCCGGAGGGAGAGGCGGGTAATAAATAAATATATTATTATTATATTATTATTATTATTGTGACATCATTAATACCATAAAAACAATTGAATATTGGGAGATGAATATTTGGAGATGAATAAGTATCAAACCCACATTAACCCAACGTTATTTTTTTCTGTTTTTGTTGTTAATGGCAAAAAGGGTAACAGAAGGTTTGATTGAAAAACATTCGGCCACTTCAGCGGTAGAGCACATGCTTTGCAGGCAGGAGATCCCAGGTTCAGCTCCAGGGCATTTCCAGTTAGGTTTGCGAAAGAATCCCAGCTGAACCCATGGAGAGCTGCTGCCAGCCATTATAGACCACACTGACCTAGATGGACCAGCAGCCTGAATCAGCATAAAGCAGGTACCTTTCTAAGTCCGTATGTCTAATGCATGCAAATCAGTATCTGCCATTCATGCAAATTGGCTACAAATGAAATCTAAAAATAAGGTTTTCAAAAGCTGAACAAATGGAAGGGGCACTAAACACACTGATTGCTTAGAGTGCCGTTTTATCTAGGGCTGGGTTCCTCAACATGGTGTACATTGGGTACTAATGTGCCCACAGGCATCTCTCTCGGCACGTCTCAGGCTCCCTGCTGCTCTTTATTTGAACAAAGTTGTTGTTTTTTCTGGTCTGCCCTGCAAAATACAATATACCATATCTAGTTATCAGAATGAAAATGAACAGAGTCATCTACGAAGATATTGCATGTGCTGTAACCAGCCTGCCCTCTTAGCTGTCTGAAGAAACACTGCACCACCAGAGGTTTTGCAAGGGATTTCAGGATGGGAATTTTAACTTGCAAACTTTTCTGACCATTGGAAATGGAGAAGACAGACAATATGTGAGCAAGGATGGGATATGTGCCCAAGGTGTAAAGGCATCTCTCACAGAGTTTTGCTTATAACTGTACACTGAGCTTTAAATACACTTTGATTGAAAACAGGGCCCTTTCATTATGAGGGTGACTGTTTGGGAACTACAGTATACAAAGCAAGAACTAATGCTGTTAACTTGAGGTTGTGATATACTGGTAGACAGGACACTTGATAGCTTCCTAGCCCCACCCGAACTCCCTTGTTGAATTAAGCCACCCACGGCGAATGCATTCACAGGAAGGACAAAAAAGAAAAAAAAAATCCTTCAGTGCTCTTGTCACTACATTCCTTTTATGAATAGTAAAACCTGTCTGGTTAGGACAGTGCTCTTATGGAAATTTTCCATCGGGACCTTTCCTCTCTAGGAACAGGGCAAGCATAATTTTTGGAATGTTTTCCTTGATGCAACCTTTGAAATATCGTAAGACAGGAAGGGGAAAAAAATAAACCAACAAATTGAAGTGCACATAGCAGCAATATGTAGACATTGATGTTTGCAATTTTGATCAGTTGAACCCAATAGAGCTACTCAGGCTAAATCAATAAACAAAATCTACTTGTCCATTGTCCATCTGATGGAGGAAAACATGTCTGTTTATTTCAAGGTAAGTCATTGACAGTTTTACAATATGGCAGTGAGCGAGGCAAATGAAGGATCCATTTCCCTGTAACCTAGAGCACACATTTCCAGACATGAAGGTCATAAATGGCCACACATAGCCTTACTTCTTGAATAGGAATGTCATCAGAATGACAAAGTGCAATATCACCTTCCCCAATATAAACCTGTGCAAGTGCTAAAATTATTGGAGGAGGCCTTACTGGTGATACCACAACCTGCAGATTGCCATCTGGCAGCAAACTGGCAGTGGGCCTGCTCCATGGTGTCTTCCACTTTATGGAATGCCCTCCCCCTGGAATGCTTTCCAACTGTTGGCGTGTTTTAGGTGCCTGTTAAAGACCCATCTCTTCATCCAAGCCTTCATGAATTATTGTGCTGCCCATTTGGTTTTTCAGTGCTTATGGTGTTTTTAGTTTTGGTTTTAAAGATTTTTACTGATAAATATTTGTATTTATTATAATGTATTTTAATTTTTCAGTTTTTAAACTGCTTGGAGATATTCTTAGACATGGTAAGTAGTATATAAATGGATTAATGAATTAATTAACTGAAGTCAAATTTCAAAATTTAGTTTTCAAATGAGATTACCCAAGTTGGAAAAGCAAAATCAATATAGTTGGCAGACAAGGTCTAGAAATAGGAACAGTTTCAGCATATGCAAGAAATATTTACAGATAGCTAGAAAATAGACCCAGTGCCTATTAAACACATGCAGCTGGGGAGCGGGATACCACTGGGTAGGCAAGAGTACATTTTAATTTACTTACTTATGAATATTATGCAAGGAATTAAATGTTTTGGTATGAATCTACCACAACGGGGCTTTTGTGGTTGTAAAAATAACCCCAAATGAGAGGAAAGGCTTGTTTCTGGAACATTTCTGTCTTGATCCAGAAACAAGCTTTCCTGATCATTTCCAGGCTTATTTTAGAACCGCAAAAGTGCTGTTGTGCAAGCTGTGGGTCCTGCAAGCACAAAAGGACCATCATTGGCACAGTAGCCCTATTAGATACTAGGGCTGTGCAAGCCTTGGATTCAGATTTCTGAAGCTTGGAGGCCATTTTATGACAGAACCACCATTTAGGGCACAGCCCTTGGACTCTGCAGTGGGAAAAGAGCTTACATCTCCCAGCATGCATTACTTGGGATGGTTGGACTTACTGGGGGACAGGAATGGCAGGTGCTTGTGGCCTCGCTATTGCTGCAACCACCTATTCACCATCGCGATCACCCACCCACATGATTGAGTATGCGCATGTCCCTGAATGGGTCACTGCATGTTCCGCGAGCGCCCTGCAGCCACCTGCTTTCCCTGAGAGCTGCCTGCTGGGCTTCATCATATAATGGCTGCCAAGGCTTGCACAGCTTTACTAGTTACTGCCAGTGTTCCAAAACCCACCAAAATGCTGTTTTCCTCATCCACACACATTTTTCCTGATGTATTTCCAAGCAGCTAGAGACAGTGGGGCTGTTCATACAACATGCTAACTCACACTCAGTGGTTGAGTGAGGATTGTTTTGAACTGCTCCGTTGTTTGTTGAACCATGGGTTATTGTATTGTCTGAATGCAACACGTTTTCTGCAGGATGGTTTATTGTGTTGTCTGAACACAGTCAGGGTGGCTTGTTAACCATGCAGGGTGGTTTATGAACGACCCTGAACAACCCAGCAAAAAACCATGGATTATCAAGGTGGCTTGCTTGAGAAAATAAGCCACACTGCATGGATGATAAACCACCCGGCTGCTTTCAGACAACATGATAACTCAGAGTTCAAAACAACCCATACTCAACCACTGAGTGTGGGTTAGAGTATTGACAGCCCCAGTGTATGAATGACACAACCATGTGGATGGGGGAGATTGCAGGAGACTTCCCTGTGCAGTCAGCACCCAATGAAGAACTGGTGGGAAAACATGTGAGAGATACATACGGAAGACGTCATTGTGGGCCCTTCATAATGTTTTGTGAATGAAGCAGTGCAGTTGCACAATAAAAACCTTGTCTGGACACACCCTTGCCTTACATGTAAACATGCCACAGCATATAATCTATTCTATGAGAAAGACGTTTGGGGAGAGGGTGACTATATATCCTTATAGGAATCTCTGGCGATTCCAATTATACATCTCATGAAATAGGGCTGGAAAATCTCTTTGGTGAGACTATTGCATAAATTATGCTATTTCCGTGTCCAAAGTCCAGATATGAAACACTTGACGAAAGACCTCTTGAAGCTTTGGAAACTGATTTTATTCTGCACAGAATAGGTGACCTCTGGACGCGAACGCTGCTTTCCAGAGTCACACTGCGCCAAGGTTCAAACAAATACTTTTATACATCAGATGTCACATGACATTAGCCCTCATCCCATTGGTTTACAGCCCCAAAAACATCATTTCCGGCTACTGCTACTCTCGAGTAGACCCGAGTAGTGGCCAGACATGCTATTGCCATGTGCTATTTTACTTGTACCCAGAGATGCTTTGCAACGTCTCTCCACTTCTATCATTCCCTTATATGGTCATTTTATCTCTCCAGGTGTGCCATGGTCACATCTGGATGAGTCACACTCCTGGTTACAATGAAGTCTGACCTGGAGAAGAAGGAGCATTGGCAATATTGACAAGCTCCTAGTTCTTGCGCCGCCAAATCACTTGCAAGCAGCTTGACTTTTGCAGAAATGGATACAACGGTCAGGCAGTGGGGAATGGGGCTTTGGGGTGCTGTGTGTGGACGGTTTGGGTGTGCGTATTAGCAAACACATGTAGGATGTGTGTAAGATGCGTGTCAGGGGAAATGGACGTGTTTTGGGGTGCAAATCATAGATCTGTTCAGATTTTTACAACAGTCCCCCCTCAAGGCTCTCCTTAATTGAAGGGGCTGCTTGTGTTACTTCTAACTGGCTCTCTCATACCTGCATGTCTTGTAGGCAGCCGACAAAGAAGTTGTACATTGGAAACAGCAACCAGCAATGATACAGAAACATATAACCAGAAAGACAGTCATTCTCACATAACAGCTTCTACTCTTGTCTACTGGGAGCTGCTTGTAAACATATTTCTTATATATCAACCACAACTTGTGTGTTGATCTGTGTTTTTCTATCAAAGTCACCAGGGTTTAAGAAGTTAAAAACCTGTGACTTTGGAAAGGGTGTTCTTAATTATCACAATCTTACCATATTTTTCTATCAGCAAGGTGCAAATACAATCATAACTATTCACTTTCAATAACTCATTACATTTCTACAAAGCAGGTTCCCACAAATTTTCCAGTTCTCTTCGGCGATATGCACACACACTCCCCTTTATGAGTGTGGGTCAGTTTCATTCTTCTTCTAAGAACTCATCAGTTAGTAAGGCTGTCAAGTTGATGGGGTGGGCTACAAAAGGCAGCCCTCCTGTGTATGTGACAAAGGAGCTATTCCGCAGGCCAAACAGGTGTTGTTGGTGTAGATTTTTGTGAAGTTTACAATAAGTTTCACAAACTGGTTCTCGTTCAGAGCTCCTCTGAGGGAGATCCAAACCAAAATCCCCCCCCCCCGAGTGACACAGAAACCATAACAAGTTCATGGCTCTTGCTTTTGCTTGAACAATAGCTTTGAGTCCGAATCACTTTTCTTCACCGACTACTTCTGTTCTTCTGGTGCTGTGTCAGCCTGGATTGTTGGTGGAGCTCTCTTGACACACGTGTAATGGGTCCACCTCTTTCTTCCGGCAACTTTAACAGCATAGTTGGAAATCAGCAAACTTGGTACAGCTCTCTTCATTTCTCAGCAAGAGGCTCGTCTTTCCAAGTTCGAATTAGGACCCAATCACCTGGATTGAATGGGTGCGCAGGCACGTCCAAGGGCAGTCTTTGGAAAGGCACCACGTACCATCTTTCTGAAGTCTTTGTTGCTTGGCACTCTTTGGCAGCCATTTCTTCCTTTGGTGAGTAAACTGGTGTTGTCTCTTTCCACTTGACCGGTAGGAGATTCAGTTGCTTTGCTGGTTCTGGCTCTGGTCCCTTTATAGCTGCCTCTTTTGATGCTTCATCTGCCAACCGGTTCTCTTTTCTTTCTTCTGGACAGCTGCTTTTTCTATGCACACGGACATGCGTGACTGATACTCGAAGTAGCTTCTTTAATGCTTCCAGCAGTCTTTCAATCTGTGGTCCATTTGCAGTCTTCTGTCCTGATGAAGTGATGAAGCCTCTCTCTTTTCATAGCATCTCATGCCTTCTGCATGTTCTAGGGCTTTTGCAAGTGCTGTCAACTCTGCAGCTTGCGTTGACCAGCTGGTTGGAAGTCTTTCTTTAAAGTCTCTCTTTTCAGGACTACCTCAGCACAACTTGTGTAGCACTTGCCTCCTATGACATGACTGGATCCGTCCACATACATCTCCACTTCCGCATCATCCTGAGGAACATCTGACAGGTCTGGTCGTGCATTTGTCACTTGCTCTAAGACTTCCACACAGTCATGTTCTATCGTTCCTTCTACTGGCATGAGGGTTGCTGGGTTCAGGATGTTGCTGAGTTTGAAGGTCAGTCCCGGTGTTCCTAGCAGGGCTATTTCATAGCAGGACTGTCTGCTGGGATTTAGAAGTTTCTCTCCTGCTGTTCCCAAAATTTGGGGGGCACCATGTGGAACATGTACCTTGACATCTTCTCTCATTCTTTGAGTCAGCACTCCCATTGCTATGCCTTTCTGGAGATGACATCAAAGCCTTCTTCAATTCAAGGAAAGCCTTCTCCATGATTGGAGGAAATTCAATTCAAGGAAAGCCTTCTCCATTTCCAATAGCGGATCTCCTGGCTTCTCCTGTATTTTCACTGGTGTTGTATTCTTTGCTTGAGCAGGTCCGCTTCCAGCCTAAGCTTCGGGCAGCACTTGCTCCAAGAAATGACTCAAAACATAATCTTTTTTTTTTCTTTTCCCTGTTCAGCACTTTTCTCAAAAATGGTCATCTGATGGTTAGAGCTTTGCTGTTTGGGTAACTCTACTATCATTTTTCTTCTTTCAAAGTAGATTTGTGCTTGCAATTTTGCTAGCAGATCACAACCAAGCAGGGTGGCTGGGCACTTTTCTGACACCAAAAACTCATGCTTCAGCTTTGCTGCCCCCACCTTTGTGAGGAGGGGGTGCGTGCTGAACACTCAAAATACTTCTCTTCCAATTCTTTCAATCAACTTTCTTTTCTTTCAATCAACTTTCTTTTCTTTCTGTTCACTTCTTCTGTCTCTCACCTGAGACAATCAGTCCCTGGATTCTTTCACCCTCTATTTCTCTTCAATTGCAGCCAGCAATTCAGTAGTGAGCATAGGGGATCCAGGCCATCTTCAACATGCTTCTTCTCCATCACTGGAGGAACCAACACTCTGGCTCTTCTCTCTTCCTACTCCTTCGCCTTCTTTCAGTCGTCTAGGGGGCCTTGGTTTCCCCCCTCTGTCAGTTTTCTCACCCGTCTTTTAACTGCCATCGCCGGTAGTGCTATTTGTTGCTTTGTCTTGTGGTCTTGTTTCTTTTCTTCGTGCTGTTCCCAGCAGCTGTAAGTTTTGCTATGTACATTGTGGATAGGATTGGCTGGGTTGCTCATGCCTCTGGATCTAGGTCAGAATGCTTCTTAAGTCTCTCTATCAGGCATTCCAAAAAGGCAGCAGGATTCTCACTCGGTTCTTGCTTGAGTTGGTAGACTTTGGTTTGATCCACTACTTTGTGCACTGAAGCAGCCATTCCATGTAAAATCAGCCTGCAGTAGCGTTCTAGGCTTGCTCTGCCATCTAGGGTGTGTGGTTCTCAGTTTGGAATGCTGCGTGGCACAGCCAATGTTGCTGTTGGAACGCTTGGGTCCGGTTTCTTTTCCCCAAACTCTCTTTTGGTTGCTGCTTCCTGTGAGCGGAGGTGCCAGGGAGAGAATTCTTTGGCTCCATGCAGCTTTTCTAGAGCATTGCTAGCTTCCTGAAGGACCTTTGCTATAACCAGGGCATCCTCTTGGCTATTCACTCTCAATTGCTCATTATGGAGCCTATGGATGCCAATCTCCGAAGCTAGCAATGGGTTAGTTGCGCTCGGCGTGGCAAGGCTTCCTCGCACACGCCCTTGTCTCTTAGCAAGATCTAACTACTGGGGGCATTGCAGCTTGCTTCTTGCCATCCTGGGTTTAAAGCCGGCTGGACTGCTGCCGCATGGCTCACTAGCCCACCAGAGGGGGATCAAAGCCCCCTTCCTTGTGGCTTCTGCCAGGATGTTGGGATGTAGGGCCTGCCTGCAGTTACTGGCTTGCTTCTTGGAGACTCTTTGCAGCAGCTGCTGCTGTGCCTCTCTGCCCTCTCTTCCTCTGTTCCCCGCCACCAAACCCATGGATTTCAACTTTTAAAACTGCTTGGGGAGAGAGCAGGGCTCATGGGGCAAGGCTTGCTTTTGAGCATTGCTGGGGGCTGGCAGGATCCAGCCATTGGGATGGATCTCTCTGTGCTGCTCTTTGCCAGCCTGGGTTGTAAGCTGGCTGGCCAGGGACTTCTTTGGATGCCCCATTGCTGGAGTAGTTTTCCTGACCAGTGCTTTCTCGGGAAAATGGCCCCTCCTTGGGCAGTTGTTGGCAAGGGGCAAAAATGGAAAAATGGGGCAGCTGCTGCGGGGACTGCTGAGGCACCTGGGCAGGGTTTGGGGTGTAAGGCGGGGGCATCACTTCCCATCCCTCCCTCAAACCCAAGTCATGCAAAATGGGTGGCCATTTTTTTCTATTTTGTGCATTCTAACTTACATTCAATCTTCTAAACTCCAGTTTATTAATCCCTCTGCAAAGTGAGGCTTATCTGACCCAAAAGCAGACAAAAATCCCCATGCAGTCACCCATCAGTTGATCAGGGTTCTTATACAGAATTCAAAAAGCCACACGTCACAAATCTCTACAAACGTAACCCAGTTCATTTCCATGGGACACCGCCCTTGCCACATTGCAAACATTGCTTGCCCAGGTCTCTTTCAAAATGTCAGGTAGACTAGTTTTTTTCCCCCCTCCTCCCTGCCTAAAAAAAAAGAAGGAGCCAGGACAGCTGTGGCTACTCTTTCTGTCTATCTCTGTGCTGATGGCCCATTGCTTCAAGGCAGAGCCGATACTTCTCAGGAACAAAAGGATTCCTTTAAGTACATAAAGGGTCCAGTAGGTATTAATTACCTCTTTAAGTACTGTGTTGCTGGCAACAGAGCCATAGGGAAGAAGAAGTGGGGGGGGGGGGGGAAGGGCGAGTTCAACTTAAGTTGCTTGCTTGCAAATATCCCTTATTTCCATTGAAAAGAATCAGACATCAGAGCAGCAGTTTTTTTTTTCAACTCCAGCTTTCCTCTCAAAACAGCTTAAAATAATATTACTTGTCATAAACCCCAAATAGTGGTGTAAACCCCCTGTGTCCGTGGAGCAGGATTCCATGGCTTCAGCTGCCTCAAAGCCGTCCTTTACAGCTTTTGCAGCTAGAAACCTGTCCCAGGTCTGAACCTTTATTTGTTACATGTATATCCAATCTATCCTCCTCTCCATATTATCCTCACAACAACCTTGAGAGGTAGGTTAGGCTGACAGTCAGTTAATGGCCCAAAGTCAACAAGTGGGTTTCATGGTTGACTGGTGCTTGAACCTGGATCTTCTAAGTCCCAGTCTAACACTCTAACCACTATGCTACACTGGCTGTACTGGCTACGTATTCAGCTCTCTTAATACAGTAACTTTTCTAACTCTGTCAGTCTGCCTGCAATTTCTTTACTTTTCTGAAGCCTCATTTTGTATAACTTTTCTTTTTGGTGTTCCATTTCTTATGGATTTAAAACGCATAAGAAACAAAAGGCTTCAAATGAGAAAAGCTATATTTTAAAACTCTACTCTTTTCATCTGATTCATATAACAATACAAAAATATATACAATCGCTTTTAAACTTCCCTCCTTTCTCTGGGAGGGAGGAATCTCTCTTTCCCCCGTTGGGGTCTACTTTTAAACTGTTCTCAACTATGTATCAATGTAAAGCAATTGATCCCACATCCTCATTTCAATAACATAGTCATGTACATTTCTCACCACCTTTGGATCCCAAGTTTCCCCTTTTGGCCACACACATCCCACAAAAGACGTCCAGACAAAATTACAGTACTTGATCAAGTTTCCCTTTTTCAGATCTCCCCCACCCCCACAAAATGACTTGTAGTTGCGCAATACACAGTCAAGGGGGGTCTCCTCCTTCTGAGTGGTACGCTTAACCCCTATCTTCCTACCTAACACACACACACACTTTGGCAGATTAGAACAGGCTTTTATGCTGTTCCTCCATCCAGATGGAAACTACCCTAGCACTAAGGGAGTCCCCCAGAAGTGCAGCCTAGACAAGATGGGTTGAAAATGTACCGTGTATCAGAGGACGGGTGGGGAGCAGATGGAACACCGGTGCCCCTGCCTGAATTCCACAGCCTCTGGGTCTTTCGGTTTTCTGGTACCCTGTTTAGCCGTGATTCTGGCCAGAGACCTGAGCTCCGAGGAGTGGAGGGGGAATTCCCGTCCAAGGCACCTGTTTTTCTCCCCGGAGGTAGCAGTCCTCTCTCCACGGGTCACCAGGGTCCGGCCGTGGTCGCCAGCTGTTGCATAAATTATGCTATTTCCAAGTGTCCAAAGTCCAGATATGAAACACTTGACGAAAGACCTCTTGAAGCTTTGGAAACTGATTTTATTCTGTGCAGAATAGGTGACCTCTGGACGCTAACGCTGCTTTCCAGAGTCACACCGCGCCAAGGTTCAAACAAATACTTTTATACATCAGATGTCACATGACATTAGCCCTCATCCCATTGGTTTACAGCCCCAAAAACATCATTTCCGGCTACCGCTACTATCGAGTAGACCCGAGTAGTGGCCAGACGTGGCATTGCATTGCCATGTGCTATTTTACTTCTACCCAGAGATGCTTTGCAACGTCTCTCCACTTCTATCATTCCCTTATATGGTCATTTTGTCTCTCCAGGTGTGCCATGGTCACATCTGGATGAGTCACACTCCTGGTTACAATGGAGGCTGACCTGGAGAAGAAGGAGCATTGGCAAGATTGACAAGCTCCTAGTTCTTGCGCCGCCAAATCACTTGCAAGCAGCTTGACTTTTGCAGAAATGGATACAATGGACAGGCAGTGGGGAATGGGGCTTTGGGGTGCTGTGTGTGGACGGTTTGGGTGTGCGTATTAGCGAGCACATGTAGGATGCGTGTAAGATGCGTGCCAGGGGAAATGGACGTGTTTTGGGGTGCAAATCATAGATCTGTTCAGATTTTTACAACAAGACCTTGGGGAGCTGCTGCTAGTCAGGTTTGACAGTACTGGGCTTGATGGGCCATTGAGCTAACTCCATATAATGCTACGCCTTATATCTAATTGCAGCAAAGTCTGACGGATGAGAGAGAAGCCCCTTTCCTCCTCTTGCAAAGTACTGCATGCTTGGATCAGTTTAAATATCTGCCAGCTAGAATAAAGCTATTCATTGATAAAATAGTTAAAACACTGCCCCAAATGACTTGTTCCTTTGATTCTCTGGCACAAGCCAGCCATTGCTTAGGAAACATCAAGCCCAGATTCCAGAAGTGTAAAGTAAATACAATGCTGGCATGGACAGGTATGAACATGACATTTGGTGATTTATATCCTTGCTCAGAACATTCTACACAAGTGTGTACTAGTGTTCATTGTTCCAGGCTGCAAGGTATGCCTGAGGTTGGCCTCTGTAAAGAGATGTTGATGGAAAGCAGCCTAGCAAAAAAATCTCTGCCATAAAGCTATGCTTAGCGTAGCTTATGCCTATGCAGGGACAGTTTCTGCATCATTTAGAAGGATCCTAACTAATATCAAAATCATGGGAAGAAACCTATTTATCGTCTTTGAAAGGGCAAGTGCTCAGATTTACATATTCTTCTCTTTAGGTCAGGCACACAACCTTTTTGGCTCTGAGGGCTGCATTGGGTAACTGCTGAGTGGCATGGGCCATACATGTTCACACCCCACTCTCTCATACACAAACACACATATGCACACTCGCATATATATAAATGCACACCACTCTCTTACAGATACACACCACTCTCATACACAGGTGTTTCTGTGTGGAGGTTGCTGGTGGAGGGCGGAGGCTGCAGCCTGCTCTCCACCTCAGCCATTCTGACCCAATCTCTGCTTTACGAATTACTACTTCAACTGGGAAATGTCAGCTATTTCCTGGGATCTTTTAGGCAGGGAAAAATGCTCTAGCAACAGAGTCTTTGTTTCCTGCCATAGAAGCTCTGTTCCTAGAATATTCTAGGAAGCAGGAAGGAGCCTTTAAGCACTGCTTTCAAGAAGGCTCCAGAACACTCTAGAAATGAGACTTGTTTGGCAGGAATCATAGTGACTGATTCTAGAGCATTATTCTTTCTTCTTTTTTTAGTGCCGCCACAGTTTGTTTGTTTTTTTGTGTGTTTTTTGTAACAAATACCAGAGGAGGTTCGGGGTTGGGGGGTCACTCAGAGGCTGAATTTTTTGCAGCTGGGCTTTAGATGGACATTTGCAACAGAGAACATTGACCCACACGAGTAGCCAAAGCAGTACCAATAACAAAGATTTTGATTGCTGAGCATCTAATTTTACTTATTTATTTGAAATGTTTACATGCCGCTTCCCCTTTTTTAAACAAACAAACAAAACATTCCTAGTGGTTTACAATAAAAATGATAAAACAGTAAAACACTATAAAACCCAACAATTTTACAAATTTGCAGGCTCTGTAAGACAAGCCTTAAAACAATTTGTTCAGGCAGAAAAAAAAAATCTTACAACTCCCAGAATTCCCCAGCATTGGTGCCTAATGTATTACAGAGAGGAGTTCATTCCAGAGAGTTGGCGCCACTACAGAGAAGTCCTTTTGCTATATTGCTACCAGATGAAGCTCTATAGGTAACAAGACCTCTTCTGAAGATCATAGTGGTCTAATGGATCTACATAGGGGAAGATGATATTTCAGATAACCAGGTCATAGTTGTTGAATGCCACCTCTCCCAACCCTGGGTGCTTCCAGACGAAGCTTTTATTGTGCAATCACATTGCCTCATTCAAAAAATTATATGAGGAATCCAGAGATCGTCATCTTGCATTTGTAACTCTCCCCACAACTGCCTTTTTTCTTACTAGATAAATACCCATTAAGGAAGAAAGATGGAATAGCTGTATATT
The DNA here is from genome assembly GCA_029215795.1 of Anniella stebbinsi. NCBI lineage: Eukaryota > Metazoa > Chordata > Lepidosauria > Squamata > Anniellidae > Anniella > Anniella stebbinsi. Next base: position 59,308,485 of record JARDYH010000003.1, read on the forward strand.
GCCTTTTGATTTGTAGTGCCAGGAGCCCCCCCCCCCCACAATCTGGAAGCACCCTCTGTAGTCGTGCTGAAACTAAAATTTGAACACATGTGAAATCTGAAGACAATCGTGAATACAAAAGCATTGAAACACTTGCCCTGGCCTCAGATTTTATGAGGTGCATTTTGGAAACACAACCTAGGTTTTGGATAGCAGAACTTGTTTCAATTGCTGCTGCTGCTGCTGCTGCTGCTGCTGCTGCTGCTGCTACAACAAGTTGGAAATAACAGCATTGGTGATGAATATAAAGAGGCTCTAACAGCCTGGAATAATGTGCTGAAATTTGTGACAAACTTTCCAAAACTGGCAGTGTTTCCATTGAATTCACAGTCCTCTTTCTCCCCAGAGATTTCAAGGAGTTTGAAGTAGAGACATGAACAAGATTCATATTACCAGTGAGGCTCTGTGCCTTATATAATGTTCACCTCAAAAATGAAGAGAGCTCTAAAAGTCCTGAAGAAAAATCCCCCTCCTCCCTTTTCTCTCCAAGTGCAAGCACCCACTTACCCATTGATTCTTCCTCAGCCTCCTTCCCTCTTCCTTCCCATCCACTTACCTGGAGGTGGGGCGTTTACTATTTTGGTGGTAGCAAGCAAGAATGAGGAAGGTAGGCTGACCATATGAAAAGGAGGACAGGGCTCATGTAACTTTAACAGTTGTAGAGAAAAGGGAATTTCAGCCGGCATTGTTTGTATGCAATTCGTACCTGGTGAGATTCCCTGTTCATTACAACAGTTAAAGTTGCAGGGGCCCTGCCTTCTTTTGTATCTGGTCACTCTAGTATAATGCATGCACCTTTAACTGTTGTGATGAAGAGGGAATATCACCAGGAACTAATTGCATACAAATGACACTGGCTGAAATTCCCTTTTCTCTACAACTGTTAAAGTTACATTAGCCCTGTCCTCCTTTTCATATGGTCAGCCTAAGGAAGGTTTTTCCCCACTTCTTTCTGTGGCATTTGTCATGGGTACCAGGTGCAAGTAGCTCCTTAGGAATGTCATTTTCCAGCAGCAGTAACACCCAGGTTAAAGGATAGGAGGGAGAGGGGAAAGGGTTTGGAGGTTTATTGGTAATTGGGGATGGATACAGAAATACTGTTGAATAGGCTTGCAAATAAGCAGAACTATTTCTTGAGAAATCATTTGGGAAATAGCTAGGCTATTTTCAAGCCAAACCTAGTTGGAGCTTGAGGAACTTGTTCATCTTTTGTTTGAAGACTTTCAGCCCAGAACAGTACTCATTCTGTATTCTCATAAAATCTGTCCAGGCTTCCAGGCGGATGGCTCCAAATGCTAATAAATCAGTGTTCTTCCACTGTAAGCTACAAATGAATTGCCATTGAGTTTCCACACCACCAGAGGATCTTGTGCATTTTCTTTGTGTATATTACACTATGCCCTTAGTGCCACCCTTCCATCTTGATTAAGGGGTGTGGTTGGACATGAGTAGCAGCTAAGCAAACATTCCCTATACTCTTTGCAGAGGGTCCCATTGTTATTACCTTTTTTTAAAAAAAAAAACCTTTTAGAATCACTTTTCTAGTGAAATAATGATTTGCCTTTGGTGCAAAAGAGGAATATAAATAGTTGAATGAATGAATAATTCACCCCAAGCTCACAAGATATGATAGGTTAGATGGATGAATATGTCTGTTTCATCTCTCTCCATTTCTAATTTTTCCAGTCTTGCACTCAATTTGTCCCCAACATTGAGATTTTTTTTAAAAAGTTCGTGTGAAAATTCTTATGCATTTTTCTGCAGATCTTTCCTAATTAATTCATGCATTTTGTATGTAACTTTTTGCAACATTATGTAACTTCTTGCAACATTAGTTGCAAGAAGGTTTCCTAATATAATGAATTCTGAATGTTATTTATAATAATAACACTAATAAACATAGTTTAAAACTTTTCAGAACTTTAAAAGTATCTTTTAAACATTTTAGTATTGGGTTTTTTATTATTATTTTAGTCCCAGCAACCTGGTTTTACCTTTTACCTGCATTCTATACTATTTTGGAACATGTATTAGTTTTATATTGTTGATTTTATTGTGATCATATTTGTATTATGTTTTTTTTAAAATGCTTAGATTTTGCAAGGTATTTAATAAATTAAATAAATAAATATACATTTGTGTGAACATATTTTCCTAATTTACACATTTCAATGTGCTTTTAAAAAAAATGGAGAACTCCACTGAAAAAAATTGGAGAAACTGTGAATTTCGAAGAATAACAGTTTTTGTTTGCGTATTGGTTCGGAAGTGTGAAATTTGGTAATGTGAAGTGAAAATATTTCTCCTCCATCCATAGATTAGAATTCTTAAATTAAATTTAGAAACTCAGGGTTCCTCTAGATGATCGATTTACGGCTCCTTTAAGGCGCATTACCGATTTTATCTCTTTACAAATGAGGCTTAAATCAGGCGTGCAGGTGATTTTTATCCTTGTTAATGCGCATTTTCGATTTCACATTAAATAGCGACTTTTAATTTACTTCGATGGTTCCCCATTTGAGCATCGATATATGAAATTGTTAATGCGATTAAACGCATCTAAACAACTTTAAAGTGCATTGTATGGAGCCCGTAATTCGCCTCCACGCCTCTCATATATAGGTATTAGGCGTAAATTCGACTGTAAGCTAAAGTGCATATTCAGAGAATCAGGCGTAAAACTGACCTCTTCTAGAGGGAGCCTCAGTATTGCTCATGCAATGGAAAGAGGCCTGTATCTCTCCTCAAGTCTTTTTCTGCAACTTGTCAAGGGTGAGAAACATCTCAGTAATGTATTTCTGCAGCAGATCCCAGCTGCTGCAGGATACGTATAGAACTCACACTGCACATAATTTACTCCATTTAATTGTACACAAGGACAGTAATATGAGTAAAACAGCAACAACACTCCTTCCTGTCTTATGGCAATTGCTGAAGTTGGAACTTGGCATAATATGAATGTAGCATGAAATAATTTGTATCCATTCGTCCCCCCCCCCCAATCAAATAACATGAAAGATTAAAATAGTTCTGTACAATAACGACAATCCCAGTTGGGCAAATTTTCCTGCACTACGGCAGAACCAGCAGTTTTATGGTAATAAAATGTAGTCATTTTTAAATAAATAAATAAATAAATAATAAAACAATTAAAATTGGCAATTAACTAACTGTTCACAGCCCAAGCCATCGACTATAAAGAATCCTATATTTGAATTGCATTCTTAGGACTCATCCATTATATAGTCATAAGGGCACACAGTGTGATCTGGTGTGTTTTAAAGCCAGCATTCCAAGGGAAACAAACAAAAATATCCTTCCTTTTGTAGATGCTTTAAAACTTTTTTAAAAAAAAATCCATCATGGATTGAATTCAAATTTAGTCTTAGAGTAGACCCATTGAAATCAAGGATTTAAGTGAGTCATTGGTAATTCAAGTCCCATTTATTTCAAGGGGTACTCCAAGTAAGATTAAATCTGGATGCAACCTCATATGTATTGTTGCCAATTTTGAGCTCTTGCACCTTGAAGGGACATATCTAGGGATGAAACAAACAAAAGATTCTGTGTCGACATATACAAAAATTGAAGTGTTTTGAAAAACTGAAAAGCAAAAAACGCCAGTCTATTTGCACTCCATCCAGCCACTAGCTGCAAGCACCAGAGCCATGATGCATTAACTAGGCTGACCATATGAAAAGGAGGACAGGGCTCATGTAACTTTAACAGTTGTAGAGAAAAGGAAATTTCAGCCAGTGTCATTTGTATGCAATTAGTTCCTAGTGATATTCCCTCTTCATCACAACAGTTAAAGGTGCATGCATTATACTAGAGTGACCAGATACAAAAAAAGGCAGGGCCCCTGCAACTTTAACTGTTGCAATGAAGAGGGAATCTCACCAGGTACGAATTGCATACAAACAATGCCGGCTGAAATTCCCTTTTCTCTACAACTGTTAAAGTTACATGAGCCCTGTCCTCCTTTTCATATGGTCAGGAGCTCTCTTAACCACAGGATTTTCTAATTAACCTAAATGGTTCAATGGAGGAGCACAGATCATCTTCCATTTGTGATTTGGGCAGCCATAGCCCTGCATAGAAATGCCATGTGTGCCTCAGAGCTTCATGGCACACTATGCAATTAAAAACAAGCAACAAACAAACAAACATGAAGACACTTGAATGATCAGAGGCGGCACTTTGAAATGTGGAGTCAAACCAGCTTCATATTTTCATCCTTAAAATCTTTCAGCATCTGAAAGTTGGCATTGATGCTTGTTTTGACTCTCTATACACGTGTTTTGAAAAAAGATAAGGACAGGCATAGCTTTTCAGCTCAGGGAAGTTTATTAAAAAAAGACTAGCAAGACAGACATCTGCGGATATATTCTTAGTGCTGCTAATACTGAAATGGGGGTTCTCAAACCATTGTAAAGGTAATGGATGTGACACATGGCCCCACCAGGAACACTGAGAAATGAATTACAGAGAAGAAAATGTTAATGAGAAGTGAATGATTAAATAATTTATCCAGGCTAAGTCAAAATGGATTTTAGTTGTTGTAACCCTCCTGGGAAGGGGCTGGAATCCTCCACTTTCCCCTTTTGACTGAAGCATTACATCTGAGATAGTTCTTCAAAAAATAAGTCTGCAGTGCTCTGTACAGCTACCAGTCCTTGAATCCCATTCTGAGAAAATAGAGGCTTTATTTTTTTATTATTAATATTTTATATAATACATAATAGAATACAGAAAGAAACATTATGCATGGTATGGATAAAGTGGATCTGGAGACATTTCCCTCCGTCTCATAATACTAGATCCCATGAAGCTGATTGGTGGGAGATATAGGAAAGATAAAAGGAAGTACTTCTTCATACAGCACTTAGTTTATGAAATTCACTTCCACAAAGCATGGTAATTGCCGCCAATATGTGTGGCTTTAAAAGGCAATTGGACAAATTATTGGAGGAGAAGGCTATCAATGGCTTCTAGTCCTAATAATTAAATGCTACCTTTCAGTATCAGAGGCAGTTTGCCTATGTAGACCAGTTGCTGGGGAACATGGATGGTAGGGTGCTGTTGCACTCATGTCCTGCTTTTGGGTTTCCCAATGGCAGATGGTTGGCCACAGTGTGAACAGAATGCTGGACTAGATGGACCCATAGTCTGATCCAACATGGCCCTTCTTGTGTTCTCATGACATCTTATCGAATATTAATCTACTTCTAAGAATATAAGAAGAGCCACGCTGGATCAGACCTAAGGCCTATCTAGTACAGCACTCTGTTTATCACATCATCCAACCAGATGCCTGTGGGAAGCCCACAAGCAGGATATGAGTGCAATAGCACCTTCTGCACATGTCCTCCCAGTAACTGGCATTGAGAGGCATGCTGCCCCTGATCCTGCAAGTAGCATATAGTCATCATGACTAGTAGCCACTGATAACCTTATCATCCATGAGTTTGTCTAATCCCGTTTCAAGGCTTTCTAAAGCCATCAGCCCAGATATGTTGGTGAATTCCATACATTAACTTTGCATGATGTGAAGAAGCACTTCCTTTTTTCTGTCCTGAACCTTCCACCATTCATCTTCATGGGATGATCCTGGTGGCTAGTATTATGACAGGGGGAGAAAAACATTTCCTGATTCCAGGGTCCTGGGGTCATTTTCACCCCCAGTCCTCTTCTCCCATGGGCCAGAATTTGGGGACAACACTAGCAGCAAAAAAAAAAAAAAAAGCCTCAATTTTTTCACCTTTTTTTCAGACTAAGGAGCAGCAAACATATTCACCTTTTCTCTTAAGGCAGGTTCCTGGACCCTTTCCAGCACCACAATATGCTTTTTGAGAGGTGGCGACCAGAACAATACACAGTAGTCCAAAGTGGGGGGGTGTCACACAATTCTTCAGCAGCCACCTCAGCACACCTATAATATAGGATTCAGACTAGAGATTTACATCAAATTTGGTAAAAAGGGTAAATGGTGCATGAAAAATGATGACGCAACAGTGCCAAAGGAATGGGTACTGCTGTTGTTTCATAAAATAATAAAAGGGAAAGCCAAACACATGGCACACTATACATATATTTTTCATTTCAGTCAGCTAAAGACTTAGGGAGTCCCTGAGCAACTTTGGCAGTAAAACTAAAGAGCCACTAACATTTGTGTGGTGGGGGAAAGTGGGTTGGAGCTCAAAGTTCCCATTAACTAGGGTGACCATATGGAAAGGAGGACAGGGCTCCTGTATCTTTAACAGTTGCATAGAAAAGGGAATTTTAGCAGGTGTCATTTGTATGCATGTAGCACCTAATGATATTCCCTCTTCATCACAACAGTTAAAGTTGCAGGAGCCCTGCCCTCTTTTGTATCTGAGCACATTAGCTATACTCCTGCAGCTTTAACTGTTATGATGAAGAGGGGATTTCACCAGGTGCTGCATGCATACAAATAACAGTTGCTGAAATTCCCTTTTCTATGCAACTGTTAAAGATACAGCAGCCGTGTCCTCCTTTTCATATGGTCAGCCTACATTAACCTTTCAGCTTCTCAGATTTGATTTTATGCTCTGCAGGGAATTTCACTAAAACAAATTAGAAAATAGCAACTTGTTGGAATGAGATAATTAGAGTAACAGCCACTTCCATTTCAAAACCAAGCAATAAGGAGGAGGAGGAGGAGGAGCAGGAGCCCAAGCCAGATCCACCTGAAAATATCGTTTTCTAGATCAAGATGGCTGGTTGGCATATCCTTCATGGTTTTAATTAAAAGTTTGGCATTTTAAACTAATATGACCTAATCAGAAAGATAAAGTGGTAGATCCAAATAGTCACTTTTACATGCTGCAGATGGCACAGGAAGATGAGATCTGTTAAAGACCCTCCCAGTTATAAGACCGTGTGGACTCTTGCACAAGTGTTTGCAGAACAGAGTAAGCCATTTTTTCCTTCTATTTACAAAGTAGGTTCCAGATGTATGTAATACTTAGAATAGCCCTAAAGAAATCAGTGGTACAATTAAGTCCCACTGATTTCAATAGGTCTACTCTAAGCATGACTAACTCTGCATTTAAGTCAATGTTATTTCTATTTAACCCAGTACCTCTGATTGGAGGAAGATAAAATAATTATCAAGACATTTATCTAGACAAAAAAAGTATTTATGCAAAAATATTTCACAATTAACACAACAGTTACTTTAAATTATAATTTATGTGAAACTCTACTATTCCAAAAAATAAATGTTGATCAGTATTCCCAAGTCAAAAGACACCTTTACTCTAAGATTTAACTTTCCCCAGGGCTTATTTAGTCATTCTTCAAAATCAGTATTCTGACTTATTTTTTCCAGAGTGTTGGTTGAATTAAATAACATTTTCATAGCCTTTTTTAAAGTATCCCTTGTTATTCCAATTAATAGAGTCAGGCAAAGGGGTTAGAATATCCAATAACCTGTAATATTAGTTTAGGCTGATCAGATAAAATCCAGGTCAGGGCTCATGTAACTTTAACAGTTGTAGAGCAAAGGGAATTTCAGCCAGTGTCATTTGTATGCAATTAGTTCCTGATGAAATTCCCTCTTCATCACAACAGTTAAAGGTGCATGCACTATACTAGAGTGACCATATACAAAAGAAGGCAGGGCCCCTGCACCTTTAACAGTTGTGATGAAGAGGGAATATCACCAGGAACTAATTGCATACAAATAACACTGGCTAAAATTCCCTTTTCTCTACAACTGTTAAAGTTACATTAGCCCTGACCTGGATTTTATCTGGTCACCCTATATTAGTTCAATTTTAAAAATATTTGCAATTTCAAAATTCATTGGTGAAAATTCCCCCTTTATATCTCTATCTTCTACAAAATTCCTCAGAATTTCAAGGATAAACTTTTCTTAATTGTATTGGAGTTAGATTCTTTTAAACAGAAATGTAATTAAAAGTTTACAACATATTCTTCTCAGATTTTATGTCCGTGCACCAATAAATCCTGCCAACACAAGTATTTTGCTATCTGAATCAGTGCCTGCCCACCACCCCAGTCACGACATATAGTAGTCAAGTTATTTTAGCACCTGAGACAGAACATCCCAGAAGTGCCTCTTCAATCATAATTAATTAACTAACAATTTGCTGCCCTCTTATAACACCCAAACTCAGTGGCCTGAGGTGCCAGCCTCATTCTGCCTAATGGTAGGGCCAGACCAACAACACCTGGCCTAAATCAGCATTCCACTTCTTCATATACAGATTAGAATTTATGTTTTATCCACAACAGTAAACTATTAGCAATTATTCACAGTTTCCATTTAGGTGCAAACAAAGACTTTCAAAGGAAATTTGGGCTACAGTCTTGTGCACAATTACAAGGGAGTAAGCCCCATTGAGTTCAAAGGGACTTAATTCTGAGTAGACAGGCCTAGGATTGTACTACACAGTTTTTAAATTCAGGTGACTGGGCATTATGTTAACTAAGTAAATAGTGAAGAAATGGACTTAATCCATTTCAAAGCACAAAGAACCTGAATAAATACATTGCTATTTTGAAACAAATTCAAGTTTAAAAACCTGTTCAGGTTGCTTTCTACCTTTTTAAAGTGGTACATTCTGTTTAGCATATCCTTTATCCAGGGGTGCACATCCAGTCTTCCTGGAGTTCCAATTCAGCCCTCCAGAGTTTGTTGCTTTTCCACTTTGTTGCTTTCCCACTTTTATGTAGGTTTTTCATCATCCTAAAAAGTTGAAATGCCTCTCATAAGCCTTATTTACTGGCAGTAGTGCCCTACTCCGCATTGGGACACTGGCAAGAGGAAGGGCTTGTGAGGCAATGTTAGTCTTCAGGGGCCTTCCTCCCAGCCTGGCTGGTTTGGACAGGCTATATTTGTCTGGATAGGGATGGTGATCATTTTAAGGCATTGTTGGTGTTGACAGGTGATGCCGGAGAGCCTCCCGCTGAGGGTTTGCAGTTCCAGTGGGGGGATAAGCATTGCCTGTGGGGATATGACAGGGAATGCCTCTCTTGTCCCAAATGGGGAAATCCTGGGGGTGCTGATTCTATAATTGACATCCAGCAGGCAAAGAATGTTTCGCCCAATTACATTGACTTTTCTAGTGCTGGCATAGTGGAGTAGCTGCCCAGGGATTCTCTTTGCAGATCGAATTTAATAAATTCGGTCCGATTTTCATTCCATACAGTTGTGTCATCTCTTCATTGTCTTGCTTCCTTCACTCACAAAGAGCTTTACGCTAAAATATGCTGGTATTTTGGCCCTGTCCCTTTACTTTTGACCCCGCCCACCAGTAGAGAGCTTTTCCAGCATTGAATTCGGACTCAGGCTGAAAGAGGCTCAATATCCTTACTTTGCCTCCGGTCCACACAAAGCAAAGGGTTATTATTAGGCTGACCATATGAAAAGGAGGACAGGGCTCATGTAACTTTTACAGTTGTAGAGAAAAGGGAATTTCAGCCAGTGTCATTTGTATGCAATTAGTTCCTGGTGATATTCCCTCTTCATCAGAACAGTTAAAGGTGCAAGGGCCCTGCCTTCTTTTGTATATGGTCACTCTAGTATAGTACATGCACCTTTAACTGTTGTGATGAAGAGGGAATATCACCAGGAACTAATTGCATACAAATGACACTGGCTGAAATTCCCTTTTCTCTACAACTGTTAAAGTTACATGAGCCCCGTCCTCCTTTTCATATGGTCAGCCTACCTCTAAGACATGTACAAAGTAGCACTAAATTAAGAATCTTCTCCTCTTTTTAAGGACAGTATTTTTCCAGAAATGTTTATGTAAAATTTAGAGCTGCTTTTTCTTCTTGGGATTTTTAAAGACCAGTTAGAGAGGCATATGTGTGTGCTCATTTTAAAACTAAACACTGAGGTTCAAAATTCCTAGGAAACCATGACAATATTCAGCATTCATGATTACATGGGCAGATATATTTCATGAAAATTACATAGGCTTTTAATACAAGATCATGAATGAGTCCTAATGTTGAAATTATATTAGATTGAATTTCAGAAAGTATTTAAACTATTTCCATGCAACCTTGGGAGGTCTTTTCAATAACAGTGGTTATGAAGGGCAGACTATTTTTTATGAAAACATTTGTCCAGGGTGGATGAGGCTTCTTGAGAAATGTTGTACATCTTTATGACTGACATTTTAGTCCTTTTGAATTAGCTTTAAAAAACAACAGTCAAAATAAAATATTCACAGTACAGTTCTTCATGCTTATCTTCAAACAAACCTGGATATTTTCCTTGTGGAATAATAATACAATATTTAGGTTCAAAAACATTTTGTAAATTGAAGGCAGTATCAACCTAAGTTATCCTGTTCCTTAGAAAGTGTATCTAGCCTTTTAAAGCAGCAATTCTTTCATCTGATTTTAGGGGATCTCAAAGTGTTACCTTGTAAACAATCCCAGATTTGGTCTTTTAACAAGACTCCTGTAGTTAGTTCCTTGCTCTACTAACCCTGATAAGAACAAACTGTTTGATTCCTGAACTGAGTGCAGTAATGTTCAGATTTGTCTCTGTGTAATGGTAAACACATTGAGTTGGAACCGGACTAAGTCAATCTCAGTGGATTGGATTAGTATTTAGTCATGCTTAGAGTAGACCCACTGCCTCATTGATTTCAATTAGGTCTACCTCTAAGTATAACTGAGTCTGAATCTGACCCATTGAGATTAGAAAGAGAGGCATATGGATTTGGGAAATAAACATATAGGTCTTAACTTTGTAGTGGTGCTTTGGTTATAGCAGCAACAAATGGATTGGATCTAGACTAAGTCAGTTGCACTGATCAATGGAACTCGATTTCAGCGGGAACTTAGTGCAACTAACTTGGTCTGGATTCAACTCAATGTATCCATTAACATGCACTCTATCATCATTGTCCAAACTTCTGTACTATTGCTATCTAGTTTTGACCCTTTCTGCAAACTGTTCTTCATGTTTATGGAATTAGCAACAAAGAGCAATCTAACCGAATAGCAACCATCTGATGATTATCTATTGTAGAGGTTGACACAAAAGTGTTTTAAGTTGTCTTGTCTTGAAAACACATTAGAATCAAAGATCCAACACAGACAACCAGTTTGCCTATGTGGTAGGGTTTTCTAACATGCTATTGCTTGGTTATCTGAATTTATGTAAATTTGGTAGTAGTTCAGACTTCAGATTTCTATTTGCAGTGCTGGTTATGCATTTTGAAATATTTAAATGTCTGCATTTATCACAAAGTGGTGGTTGTTTTTACTTTTCACGTATGTTTTTGGTGTCTGAGGTTTTGTTTTTCTTTTCTTTTTTTCATGAGAAACCACAGTCATATCTCTGAAGTGACAGTTCTGTGTGTGTTTCATGATGAGGGAACTATATGTGGTTTATGTATATATGATTCATCTCTACTTTAAAGTGTAATATTATACACACAAAAGATGGTGTCACAGATATAAAAGCAATGCAATTATTATTTTTGAGTAGCCAGGAAATGTTTCCTAAGAGAAAGTGAGTGGGGGAAACTACATTCCCCTGAATGTTTTTCATTATCAGTCTGAATACACTTTAAAGACAGTGAGAACAGAGTAACCATCTACTTCTGTAAACAAAGAACCAGGAACTAATGGCAAACCACTACAGCAATGCATGGAGGTAGAAGTTATGTCTTCATTCTATAGCAACAAAACTAGTCACTATCTAAGGTACAGCGACAGCAACCACAGAATAGTTCAAAACCAGCCACAGCTGTCAGTATATTTTATCACACATAGGAAAAGGGGGGATTTGTTCAGTTAACATTTTAATATAAACTTACCTACTTTCACATATTCGATCCACCACAAGAACCGAACTGCATCATCCTTCAAAATTCACACTTCTTTAAATTTTGAAGTGGTGTTCTCCAATCCAAAAGTACATACAAAAATCAGTATATCGGGGGGAAATGCACCAAATTGGTATATTCATGAAAATAACATTAAATGCATTATATTAGAAAAATTGCTTGTCAAAATGTGGATAGGAGGCAATTTTGGATTTAAAAAAATGCATGAATTAGGGGAAAGGTGCACAAAAATGCATACAAATTTCATGTAAACCTTTTAAAACAAACCTCAACGTGGGTGAAACCGAATTTAATATTGGGAAATTGAGAACCTGAAAATTGACAGATTTGCCCATCCCTAAGCACATATTGAGAAATGGACATTCAGAAACACGGCAAGCTGGTCATCTATATTCACCCAGACTGCTATAATTTCCTAGAAACAAATGACATGACCTGATGTGGGGAAGGGGGAAGAAACATAAAACCCAAGCACAGGCTTCTAAAAAAAAAAAGCAAGAACCCCGCAAGCAAAAACATACTGCGGCACAGCTGTATCTTACCACAAAAAGAACATAGCAACCCGTATGCATGAAATTACAAAACAAATAACATTGCTTTTCTCTGAAATAAGAATATGTTCAATAAAATGAAACACTAGTTCCGATAAAGATCCCTCATGCGGGGTGTATGTGTTTCAAATGACACTTCCCAGTCAGCATTCAAAGACTGCTTAAGGAGGTCTGCATGGATTAGCCCTGCCACTGACTGTCTTGCATAATGGCCACAATCCCATTGCCTGCACATGCATAAGGAAGGGTTCTACATATTCATTCATTGGTTTATTTATGCCTTCAGTGCTTTATATGGTATATTGGCTGCTCCATAGCAAACGCACACTTTTGTGGTGTGCATAGCTGAGTGTTTCCAGGGCAACCCTAAGATCAAGAAGAGTAAATGGTTGTCTCAGACAGCAGATGCTGGGGGTGGGGGGACAGAAAGTAGTGGTGAGATGTGGGGGGTGGAGTTGCGTATGGTGCTGCCAGGAGCTGTGGAACATGCTGCCCTGTTGCCAGTGTTGAAGTTACCAGTTTTATCAACTTTTGCACATGGAATGAGTATGGGGCTCCCTCTTCTTCTTTGCCTCAGGTAGCTTAGTATTGTTCCACTCCTGAGTGTTCCCCATAATATGACAAAAATCCTTGTTTTAACAGCATATACACACCATGAAGAGGCTCTTACTCAATAGGTTAGAAATGGGCAACTTTATGGCCCTCCAGATGTTTTGGCCTACAGCTCTCAACATCCCTCACCATTGGCTATGCTAGCTTGGTCTGATGGGAGTTGTAGGATAAAACATCTGGGGCCTCACAAGTTACCTACCTCTGTGATAGACTGACATACTCCAGTATATTTTATAATATAAAACTGAATGTAAAATGACTGAACAAATTCAGTTTAAATCTGCTTTTACTGACCTCATGGATTCTAAAGCTGGCAAGTAAGTCAGATCATGGCCACCTGGCATTGTAATGATTGGTTGTACCCACTGCACTTCGATGGCCTAGATAGCCCTTCTAATATTTGGCAATTAACAATTGAATGGCTGCACCAGCAGTTCTCAGGGAATGTCAACATGAAAGCTGGGTAGAGGGCAACACAAAAGCTCCCGTTTCACCCAATTTTTTGTGCAGCTAATTTATCAGAGCAAGCTTATCTTCAAACAATAGGGCATTCCAGACCTGTTTCCTTAGTCACCAATCCTCAAGATAATGTTTCCAGCCAAATTATTCAGCTGCAGTTTAGGACTTCTTTGGCAGAATTCTTATGATATGCACTGTGTTATCACTGTGGAACAGTCCAGAGCCTTCCACGAAACACAAGAATGTACACAAAGGGCGGAGATCTTTTTGCTAAGGTTAAGGTTGAGCACTTCTGTAAATGTTTCTTCTCCTCAGCTATATCTGGATCCTTGAAATATTTTCCCAGAGTCATGGTACATTCAGGGAATTGGAGTATGCTCTATCAATTCACTTTTACTCCTCCTCTCCTTACGAAGGATGCTAGAGGTCATATGTGGTATCTAAACCACAGTCTGTCATTGTCCGGAGTGTACAAAACTGTGTACAGTACTTGTCACCACACCTGAAAAGGATATTGTGGAAAGGAAAAACCAAAATAACGAAGGGGCTCGAGCAACTACCTATAAGGAAAGGTTAAAATGTATGGGATTGTTTAACTTAGAAAAAAGGCGAGTAAGGGGAGACATGATAGAAGTGTACAAAATATGGATGGTGTGGAGAAGTGGATAGGGAGACTTCTGTCTCTCTCAAAATACAAGAACCTGGTGTCATCCCATGCAGCTGATTGGTGGGAGATTCAGGACAGATAAAAGGATGTACTTTTTCATACAGCACATAGTTAAACTATGGACGTTGCTACCACAAGATGTAGTGATGGCCACCAACTTGGATCCCCCAAATTCATGGGGGATAAGACTATCAATGGCTGCTAGTTATGAAGACTATGGGGTCCATCACACCTATTTTTTCCCCAGGTATGATCCACAGTTTCTACCTCCATTTCATTAGTGCGTCAACAGCTGGTCCGTTTCACATGCCTTCCTGGTATCGCCATTGTATCAACGAAATCTCTTTTCACTTGTTTGCTCCTCCGCTATTGCACCTGCCCCACTCCGTCCCATTCTCCTTCCCCCTCCAGTTGATTGGTTCTTGTAGTTGATGGACATTATGATGGGCGTGAGTGCCTCCCCCCCCTGTTTTTGTTGTCTAGCTTTTTAGCAATTTAGCATTTCATCAGCTAGGTGCTGTTTCTGCCTTTAGAGATGGGATGATGCTTCTTCATGTGCCCTCTCTTCCTCCCTCCCCCTTCCTGGTTGAGCACCCTTCAATGCACACGCCCCAGGAAGGGATGTTCTGCAATATAGCATGAGGACGGCAATACACGGGGACGGAAGAGCAGTTTTATCCCATGTGGAGAAAAAATAACAGCACTTTCCCTGCCCTAGAAAAACACGGAAAATGGAGAGGAAGTGGTGAGATGACTGCAGGATGACGTTGTATGAGGATCGCAGGGCAAAACAGTAAAGAAGGCAGAACGAAAGTGCGATAAAACACTGGTGTGATGGAGCTGTATATATTACTTTCAACGTCAGAGGCGTATGTCTCTAAGTTCCAGTTACTGGGGAGCATGAGTGAGAGGGTGCTATTGGACTTGTGTCCCACCTGTTGGCTTCCCACCGGCTGTTGGTTGGCCACTGTGTGAATAGAATTCTGAACTAAATAGACCCTTGATCTGATCTAATGGGGAGTAAGAAATAGGAGGGGGGAGGCTGGGACATAATACAGCTGCAACAAAAGTACTGGTGCATAACAGTGAAGACAGATATATATTTCTTTATAAATTTTATTTATTGCATATCCGTGTACAACAAATATATTAAAAGATATCTCATTGAAAAATCCAACACTGATACCTTAAAAGCAACGAACAATTCCAAGGAAAAGTTCAAATATTTAAAATAGTATATGCTAAAATAATCATTTTATTTTTCTCTTTCTTTAAAATATCTTTATATACTCTGCAATATATGTTCTGCAAACCTCTATATAATATAGATAAGATATTATAAAGTACAGTTCTCTATTCATATATAATTTGCATTAAGTAATTATGTGCATCCACACGATACAAAGAAGACACAGCAACAGACTTCCAAGCTATATATTGTGCTCAAGTTCCAAGATCCTTTGTCAAGTCCACAAACAAAGGGACATGTATTTGGGCTTTGCAATACCAGTCATGCTTGTATCCACTATTGGCGTTCATAGCGAAAAACATTGCCCAGTGTTGCGGTGCAGAGAAAGAACAATGACTTTCCTATGTTAATGGTGTTACACTCCCACAGATCACATACACCTCGCCATACTGACTCAGTTCATTGCATTCCACACCCTGCGAATATAAATCTACCGATGGGC
Organism: Anniella stebbinsi; assembly: GCA_029215795.1. NCBI lineage: Eukaryota > Metazoa > Chordata > Lepidosauria > Squamata > Anniellidae > Anniella > Anniella stebbinsi. Next base: position 59,324,368 of record JARDYH010000003.1, read on the forward strand.
AGCTAACATTATTGCTCATTGAAGTTTTAGTAATATATTTCTGTAATGCAAGACAGAAATATGCTGAAATTCGATAACCCTTAACTACAAGTGTGATCTGAAAAATAACCGGCATGCATGTCCCACATTTTTATTGATGTTGCATATTAAAGATTTGGGACAGAAAATGCAATAGGGGAAAACTCTCTTTTCTTCCAAAGAAGGCAAGGAAGAAGAACAGCCGTTAAGAGAAAAACAAAAACAAAAACACACCAATGAAGAAAAAACAATGACAAAACTCATAAAGATTGTGCTGCCATTGTATACTAAGGTCTACACAAACTAGAGAATAATTGCTGACATGAGAGTGGGGCTAACAAAAGTCATTGTGATGCCTGTGGTCGCATTCTGAAGTTCTACATCTGTCTATTCTTCAGTTCTATTTGTTCTTTATTAGCATATGGTTTTTCTCCTTTGAGCTGTAAGGCTGAAAAAGGTAATCAGTAATTCTAACCTATTGTATAGGATTTCAGTGTTAAGATACGTCAAGTAGTATGTTTTACATTGATATTGAATATTACATGGGGAAATTATCTTAATTAGTATTGTACTGCTATAGTGTAGAAAATACAGCTCTTCTCAATTACAATCATATATACTACTTAAAGGCAATGCTCAGAGCGGCTGTGCCAGTCCTCTTACAATGTAAAAAAGAAAATTTCAGCACAAAGTAAGTCATCGTTGTCTTGTAAAACTAAAATGTATGCTAATCTCACTAAAGACACTGGGACAAATTAAAATTAAAAGATGCTTTCTCCTCATTATGCTGCTCAATCTCTCTATAGATATTACTGTCCTTTGCTGCATTTCTCTTTGTTTGGTTTGCCCCTCTTTGTTCTAGAAACGGTCTTTGTGCATCTGCTGTACATGTGCACAAAGAAGCGGATTGTGCCTACGTAGATAGCAGAGGCCAAGTGGTTGCTTTTCAAGCAACACTCCTGTAAATTTGCACAGGCGTGGGTACAACAGCCTGATGCTTAAAAGAGCACATTAGTTGTGACTACTCATCTCTTCTAATGCCTGTCCAAGCACTGTAAGGGGGATTGTAGTAAAGTTTGTACCTCTTTAATGAGGTAATAACTTTCCCAGGACAAAAGCGGAACACTAATTATCAGCATTGCCAAGGATGCGGTATAGGCTGCACCAGTTATTTACTGCATGATCTGTATTTTTCAGGACCTCATTGGGGGCATGATAAAACCAGTGACCTACTACGACTAGCTTTCATCCACTTCTGACAAATAGAGCTCGCTTCTAAAGTTCTAATTGCTGCTGCCTAAAATAAACAGATCCCTATTCACATTCATTTAAATTCTGATTGTAACATGAACTGTCGAAATGGAAATCCATAGATTCATGAAAGGGCAAAGGCCTACTATGTGCTCTAGCCAGCCCTAACGCAAGGGAGCTCATTGTTTTGATTAAGATTTAGTACCCCCAGTTGTGGCAATGGGGAGCAGCTGATTACTATTTACTTCACAATAACTACAATTTTGAGATTTTAGCAGAAATCTGAGCCTTCCATTATGGAAGGGTGTGGTACTTATGGAGAGATGGTTGATTACACATGACTTGTAAATCAGAACAAAATAATTAAGTACTAAGATAACAGAAATACTGTTACATACTACATACTACATACAATTCTGCATTGATGTATGAGAACTGTAACTTCTCCTTCCCAAATGAGGAGAGATATTATTCAAACCTATCTAACAAAACAGTACATAGAAATTAACAACCCGTAGTGCCAACGACTCTTTTATTATGGGGTTCCCCTAAGCAGAGGAGTCAACAATTATTTATGTGTGACCATATCACAAAATACATTGGCACACAAGGCCTCATTTTGATTGAGAAAAAAATTGATAGTGCAGAATATCTTTACAAGTTTGTTTAAAAAACATATAAGATAAAAGGCAATTTAGAATAACATTCTTTATAGGTCATCTAGGAACACAAGTTTTCTGAGGAATGATCTTCCCACTACAGCTCTGTCTTGTCCTGTTGGGCAGAAGCAGAGCTAATGCTTCCTTCTCCAGCATAGTTCTTGTCTGCAGATTCAAAAGACAGTGAAGCCGAATTTATGCAATAGCGTTTACCAGTTGGACGAGGCCCATCATCAAAAATATGTCCAAGGTGAGCACCACACTGAAATAAAAGAGCATAAATTGCCTTCATGTATATCTAACAGAAAACCAAAATATTACCTGTAAGAGTGCAGCCTGTTCTTTGAGAGTCACATGTGTAAGTTTTGAAGTGTTTTGAATGCTTTTAAAGTGAGTTAAGTTTGATCAAGAAATACAGAAGCTGCATTTTTGCAGCTATAATCGCTCCCCTTTGTTATTTGCTAGTAGTATAAAAATATAGGGTATATTCCAGGAGAAGGCTGGCTTGTATGAAGGAGCTTCAGATACTGTACATTGTGATGCAAACATCTACAGTGATCATATGTCCGGTTTCCCCCAGACAAGTCCAGAAATGGGGCGCCAAAATGGCATCCGGGGGGAAATCAACTTTCTTCAAAAGTATGGGAATTGCTGCCTTCCCAGGGGCCGTCCGAGGCTTGTTCTTGGCCGGCGCGGTAGCGCAGGCCAAGAAAATCCCTGGATCGGCCCAGGAGAGGGGCTGGAAGTCACGTTTTGGCGTATCCAAAACGCGACCTCCAGCCCTTCCCCTGGGCCATGCTCATGGCGGTAGGCAATCTGGGACCTGGAGAACGCACGACCTGCTCTCCCCCCCAACTTTCCCAGGATGAAAGGGCCTCTTAATTCAAGCATTAAGGGACCCTTTCACCCAAGGAAAGGTGCGCATGCTTCATGGAGCTGTCGCAGCTTCCCTCTCCAAGTCTCACAACACTTCTGGGACAAGACATCTCATCCCGGTCTTGCGAGACTTGTTGGAGAGGAGGGGTGATCTCCCCACACAGAACCAGAAGGCAGCAGCGGAGGGAACAACAGCGCGTGTCCATGGTGAACTTGTAAGTAGACTGCATGCGAGTGGTGTGTGCAGACGTGTGGCATATGCGGACGGTGTGTATGGGCAGGCAGCGGGCAGCATGGGTGTGTGGCATGTGCAGGCGGGTGGCATGGCGCAGGCGCGGGCGGGCGGGCGGCATGGGGCGCGTGGGTGTCCGAGCAGCACGTGAGGCGGGCAGGACAGCACGCACTGGCAGCACACAGGGCGGGTGGCACAGGGCAGCGGGTTGGCAGCATGAGCACTGGCATGCGGGCTGGTTTTTCTGGGTTTTTTTTGTTGAACACCTTGTTTTGGCGATGTTTAAAGAACTTCATTGATTTCTGGTCTGTTTATGATTGCAATTCCAACATCTGGTGTTCACCTTTAAAGTCTAATATATGAAGTGGAAACTAAAATGTTGGACTTGGTTGGGAAGAAACTGTTTTATAACACTGGCAATGAGATAAAGTTGATGAACAAATCTGATTTGATACAATTGCATAGTAAGAAGTGGAAATCCATCATTATCTCCGTTGTGCTCAATTGATACAGATTATATCCTTGTTTTGACTTCCTTTACTGCTGCTTCCTCCCTTCATTTGTCAACTTATTGGCCTTAATAAATCATTCCTTATGTCCTTTTAATTATAAACCCTGTAGCGTCAAGCTCTACCTTTGTCCTCTTCTGTAGCACACCAACTGCCACCTACTTATCTTAAAGATGTTGCTTACTTTGTTCACTGTTTGATCCTTTAGAAGTCCACATTATCGTTACTTCTGGACAGATGGAGCACGGTTGTCATTTCCATGTCCAAAACCCAGTGGAGTCCTCAAGAGTATTTTAAATCCTTTCCTGTCATTTTCTCTCCATTCCTTCCATATTAGGCAAAAGGGCTTACTTAGCATACATACACAAACACATGATCCATTACAAATCAGGCAGGATCCTGCCATTTTATATGGTAATGTTGCCTTTGAGTGTATTTGTTGTCTCATTACATTATAATCTCCATTAAAAACTTAATAGGGAGAATAAATGTGAACGTATTCATAAGCTATATACACGCACCCTCATTTAAAAATGATACATCTAAAGACCACTATCCAAAGGACTTGTATACACACATTCAGGACTACTGTATGCAAACATATTATTATTATTATTATTATTATTATTATTATTATTATTATTATTTCAAGCATCTCTGACTATTAAAGAGGGAAGCTGTTTTCTAAATTAAATAGCAGCTTATCTCTTTAGCTATAGGAGTTCTTTCAGTAAAACAAAGCACGACCCTCCACCTAATAAAGCTGTAGAGGTAAACGATAGTTGTATGATCCTTTCGCCTCTGTACAAAGCGATGACCTTTTGCCAACATTTCGATTTTCTTTGAAACATCCTTCATACAATCTTATCATCCTTATAGTTGTATATAAAAGAGCAGGATCCAAAGAACTGCACAACTACCTCTGTACAGCCAAGGGAGCTTTGATTTGTGTTCCTCTGCTCCCCCAAATATGCTTTATGGCATAGAACTTTTGAAATTGAGGGACTTCAAAGGCAGTTTATGATACACTGTAGGAAAAAGCTGATATTTGGAGCTGGGGAGGGGGGAATAAAAATTCCCACAGAACAAGTATAAATGTTCCTTATGCTTGTTTAATGTACTTCTTACTGATACCTTTATGCAGTGCTTTCATCTACATTTTTAAAGTGTTTCACATTCATGACCCCATGATCCCTAAATGCCCCTGCAATGTAGGCCAATTTTATTCCTATTCCCATTATTCCAATTATATAAACAAAAGGCGGGGAGTGAAAGATAAAAGTGTGCCCAATGTCACTTAATGAGTTCACTGAGCCAAGATTTGAACCATAGACATCCAATTAATAACTCACGCTTTTAACTGCTCTGCCAAACTAGGTCTTTCCACCATATGTTTACTTTTTGCTGATAATTTAAAGTGAGTAAACATTGCTGAAAATCTGTTAATGTATGGTCAGATCTACACCAAGCAGGATATAGCAGTATGAAAGAGCCTATCCACATTGCCCTTAAAATGACTTTTATTCTGTTTAAAAACGTGGTTTTTAAAGTCATTTCATTACGTGGTAGGACACACTGAGCAGTGCTTACATTTCATAGTGACTGCTTCCTCCATCCTCAAAGTGTTCACTGGTGTATTACAGGGTTAATTCCTTGGCTCATCTTCTTTTTGGTTTGGTTTTGCAGGCTGCTTTACCCGCCCACTTCTGTCTCCCTAACTCAAGCAGCCTGCAAAACAGAAACTAAAGAAGAGTCCAGGAATTAACCCTGTAATACACCAGTGAACATGGAGGAAGTAGTCACTATGAAACGTAAGTACTGCTCAGTGTGTCGTACCACGTAATGAAACGACTTAAAAACCATGTTTTTAAACAGAATATAAGTCGTTTTAAGGGCAATGTGCATAGGCACAAAGTGGCATATAAAAGGCAGGAGCCACACTACTGCTTTATAGCGGTACTGAAGGGCACTGACAACTGTTGGGGCCCATTGACACATACCATATACCTCTATATCCTGCTTGGTGTGGCTCCTGCCTTTTATATACACCATATGGGCAGCTGGCAGCGTAAGCGCTGGCAGGTTGGCACGCGGGCAGGTGGCAGGCAAGGTGGGCAGGTTTTTCGGGGGGGTTGTTGAAAAAATTGTAGGCTAAGTTGCACCTTATGAGGGGGTGAATGCTACCAAATTTCAGGTAAACAAGTATGGGGCTTTTCATCCTAACCTTTAAATATTATTGCTATTGTTAAAAGAGGAACTACTCCTAATCGCAGTGAATGGTTTTACCAAGGCTCCCCAATCCTCATGATGAAGTATTATATTGTGGGACTGTTCCAGTGTTCAGCTGCCTGTGGGAAAGCCACAAGTAGGACATGAGTGTAATAGCAACCCTTCTGATCTTATTCCTCAGCAGCTGGTGTACATAGACACATTGTTTCTGTCTAAACTTGCAGAGGAGTCTGCTCTTGGACACTTACAGTGCAATTCTGTGCATGGCTATTCTGAAGTAAGCCCACTGTTTTCTGTGGGGCTTACTTCCAGATAAGGGTGTATAGAATTGTAGCCTAAATGCTGTTTCACTAAAGCACAGGACCCTTCATGTGCATCTTTAAAAACAGTATGTACGCCTTGCCATTATATGGACCTTTTATAAAACCCAGTCTAGTTCAGCATTCCTGAACCTGGTGCAATCCAAATGCTAGGGACTACAACTACCAGCATTTCTGACCATTGGCCATAATGGCTAGAGCTGATGAGAGTTGAAGTCCAAAACATCTGGAGGGCACCAGGTTGGAGAAGGCTAGTCTAGTGGCAATTTATGTTTAGTAATTTTACAGAAAAGGCTGAAAATATCATGACCGTACTAGGTTTTGATGACCCTTCCCTAAAACATTTTACCTTGGTCATTTTTAGGAATTGTTTCAGAACATGAATTCCTTTCAATTACAGTTTGATGTTCCAGGTTAAATAACCCGGCCTTGGACTTCAGTTGTTGCTAAGCAAACATCCCAAGCATCTTTCTCCCCCTGATATAACGTGTGTCTGTGTCACTGTAGGCTGGTGACTTGTATTTCAGTGGGGCAGTGAATCCACTCTTGAGTTTCAGTCAGAACCAGACAGAACTCTAAAGGAGCAATCCAAAGTGCTGAACCCCATTCCCCAAAATGCTCTAGCACCTTAGATAGCTCCATTAGAGTTCTGACTGGTTCAGAGTGAACACCAGAAAAGGTTCAATGCCCCACTGCAATAGGAGGCACCAACCCTCTACTGGTCTGCGTTTATGGTGTGTATGTGTTGAAGCATGATGTGAGAGTTGCCAGACCTTTTGAGCTTTCATTCATTGCACTCTGCCCCCTGTTATTAATGTCATCCCTGATCCAGATCTGGTTGGCTTTTTCTCACACATGGTGTGGAGAATGTGGATAGGGAGACATTTTCCTCCCTTTCTCATGGCCTTAAAACATGGAGTCCTCTCATGGAGCTGAATAGTGGGAGCTTTAGGACTGATAAAAGGATGTCCTTCTTTACACCGTGCACCTCTTGCCTCCCTTTCTAATCTTTCTTAATCACAAATTTCCCATTTTCTGTTTAGTCTAGCACTGGCGTAACCCCCCCCCCCCCCAACCACAGTGTTCTTTAGCTATTTTTCTTCCTAATCCAGGACCTGTTTTCTTTAGAAAAAAATGGAAAGTAATAGACTTCTTTTCTATTGATCTTGTATGAGGACAGCAAAGAGAACTACCATAAAGAATTGTGTACAGCAACTAAAAATACATGTTAATTCCATATACATTGAATATCTCACTTGTTCTTTATTTCAGTGATTTTAACATTAAGATGTTATGTAGAACAGTATGTCTTTATTGTGTCTGTGAAATCAGACATGTGACCAAGGCCATGTTCAGGTGGGCACGCCCCCTTGGAGGCTGGGCATGTTGGTGGGCACACTCCCTTGGGGCGGCCATGTTGTACTCCTTTTTGGTTTCCAAAATATGGTCACCCTATACAAACAGAATATGCTTATCTATATGCAGAGTTCTTCCAGAGTGTCCTTCCATAGCCATACCTAAGGGCACGCAGACCTCATATCAAATACCAGAGCCATGTCTTTACCAGTGCATGTGGACCAAGAGGCACACAAAAGCAAGGCACAAATCCCAGCCATTCATTTCAGTCCCGTACAAACGCAAGAAATTCAGAGAGGAAGACATAGGACAAAGCAAGACCATTTTAAAACACCACCACATCAGAAGTGCTTCAAATTTTTTGTAAGTGTACTTGTTATGAATGGGTTATCCCAAAATAGAGGCGGAGTTACTAGAACAAGGAATGCAGGCTTAGTCCTCTAAGGCCAGGTTTGGATAATCAATGGCTTCTTTTCCCTTCCCTGCGCATGCTGCTCAAAAGCCCACCATTTCCTTAATTTCCCTTGGCTTAATTTTCCTCACACAGGTTGCCATGTCATCTGAACCTGATGAGGTGTACGGTGGGGGTGGCGTCCAAACCACCCCACAACCCACAGCTTGTTGGTTGGAAGCTACCCCTGCTGCACATCTCACTGGGTTCGGACTACATGGCAACCCATTCCATGGCGAGGATGATTAGGGAAATGGTGGGGAGTAGAAGCAGCACACATAGGGCAGGGAAAAGAAGCCATGGTGCCTTCTTTACCTCCACTGATCATCCAGACCCAGTCTAAATTTCAATAGTTTGCTGCTCCACAGAGTGCATTTCTGAAAAAGGTCTCGAAGGCTCATGTGAGTGATCCCACAGGGAACCTGATAATGGTTTGCACTTTGAAAATAATAGGATTCACTATGAGAAAAAGACCACCTTGCCAAAACACTGAAGAGTTGCATTACCCAAATAGTTAACTGAGCAAAGTGAGATAACAGAAAGGTGGTTGAAATGTACATGTTGAGATATTAAGCTTTCCTAATTACCAACAGCCTACACAAAGGGCCTGTTCAGACAACATGCTGAGCCATGGTTAGGCTGCTAACCCTTTGCAGCAAATGGTTAGTGAGTGCATTTAAACCATGGTTATATAGCCTCCATGGTTAGGAATAAGTCACATGACACATTAAATCATGGTTCACATGACTCATTACGCCATAATGTTTAGCTCCAAAATGCTTAACCACTGTGGCTTAGCATGTCATCTGAACAGGGTCAAAGAAAGAACCACACACCTCAGCAGAACCAACAGATCTGGCATATGTTTGGGAAAGGGTCTTCCCTTCAAACATATTGGTCTTTTGCTGATTTCTGGAAATCATGGACCTATGTCCTCATGTGGGTTTTGAAAGAATAAAAATGTAGCTTCTACTGAAAGGAAAAAGCTAACATGATTATCAGAGCCCATTTGTGTGTGAGAGTGAGAGGGATTGTGAATGACTCCTACGGAACAATTTGTTTACTAAATCTATATGCCACAACTGTGTTGTGAGCAGCTCACACTGAAATGCTTGCAGGTGCTTGCTTCCTATATGACCTTGAGCGTTTTATCATTCTAGCTTATGAGTACATCCTATCCAGTGAAATATATTTTTTCACACTTGCCTGTAGATGCAGGGATGGAGTCATAGAATCATAGAATAGTAGAGGTGGAAGGGTCCTATAAGGCTATCGAGTCCATCCCCTTGCTCAATCTAGGAATCCACTTTAAAGCATACCACCTGGCAGACAACTATCCAGCTGCATCTTGAATGCCGCTAGTGTGGGAGAGCCCATGACCTCCCTAGGTAATTGGTTTCATAGTGGTACTACTCCAGCAATCAGGATTTTTTTCCTGCTGTCCAGCCGGAATCTGGCTTCCTGTAACTTGAGCCTATTATTCCAAGTCAACCACTGGAGTGGGAAAGCCATGACTGCATGAGGATACAGGTTGAGTTCATCTGCATTTGCATCTGTGATACAAGACTGTCCAACTGTTTGCTTAAACACATATAAGCCTACCTGACAGATGATTAATATCAACCGTTTGTGTTTCTCTAAGGCATTAGGTATAAGCCAATCTCCTCCCACAGCCTGCCATACCAAATGCACAGGCATCCAACTGATGTCAAAAGTTGTATAAACATAGGAGTTGTGTTGTGTGCATTTCATCCCTCTTCCTTAAACTGTATGTCCTTTTGCTACTCAATCATAGCTGACTAGCAGGTTGGGATGGGAATGACACAGAAGCACCAGATTATTACTAAAAGTGAGGAATGCAGTTTTTTTTAAGCATTCCCTCCGAATGCCCTGCATTTTTCATGCCCTTAAGGATACTGTCAAGGCACAACTGGACCCCCACATCCAAGTCTTGGCTCAGTGAAATAGGCCTTTGAAGTACTGAATTTCAGTGTCTGTAGAACTAGTGTAACCAAAGGTACTCTAAGGAAGATTGCCCCAGGATTAGGGATGCAGATGTCTGCCACAGCAAAATGGAACATGCTGCTTAGCCATAAGAAGAAAGCACCTTCTGTTAGCAAGCCAAATTAAAGGCTTAGGCTGGAATCCTATACACACTTGGCTAAGAGTAATAAGTCCCATTGAATTCCGTGGGAGTCACTTCCCACTAGACATGCGAAGGATTGAACTCAGGAAAGCACATGTGGGGCAATCCTATTTATCTATGATGCATTATATGTATCTAGGCTGACCAGATAAAATCCAGGTCAGGGCTCATGTAACTTTAACAGTTGTAGAGAAAAGGGAATTTCAGCCAGTCTCATTTGTATGCAATTAGTTCCTGGTGAAATTCCCTTTTCATCGCAACAGTTAAAGTTGCAGGCACTATACTAGAGGGACCATACACAAAAGAAGGCAGGGCCCCTGCAACTTTAACTGTTGCGATGAAGAGGGAATTTCACCAGGAACTAATTGCATACAAATGACACTGGCTGAAATTCCCTTTTCTCTACAACTGTTAAAGTTACATGAGCCCTGACCTGGATTTTATCTGGTCACCCTATATGTATCTGAAGTTATGAGCAACAAACCACAATGTAGGGTGGGGCCTGAATGATGAATCCTACTTGAAACACTCTTACATACAAACACACACAGGCCTACAGTTAACTGCTACATTTACAAGAGATCTGAATTAGAATCATCAAACGTGGAAAGATTTTGAAGGAACGATGCTCAAGACTGGACAAAATGAATTATACTTTTAATTTTAACTGAATTAAAATTATACTGAATTCACATAATATTGAAAAAAGAGGAAGAGGTTTTGATTATTTGTACTCTTTGTATTAAAATTAACTAATAGTTTAAAAAAATAGTCTGGCCATTGAAAAAACCTGCAGGACAAAGTGGAAGTCTGCACAGCTGAAAAGGGGTGTGTTTCTGGTGCTGGATACAGGTTGTGCTTGCAATGCCCTTTAGTGTGAATGATCTAATTCTTTCTTTTTTTGGAGCAATATTTTTTGTACAACTGTACAGCTTTTTTCAAGACAGCTCAGTTCAGATCACAGATGAAGAATACAGAGAATTATGTACACACGTCATGCAAGAAAGGAATTTGGTTAGCCAAAAAATACTTGGATACAAATACCTGTTAATGCTTTTATGACAAATCTGGGGAAGGGGGGGGGGGGGAACACCCCATGCATCTACAGCAAATTCACAGGAGAGGGTTCTCAGGTGTTGTTATCTCAGTAATTTTCCCTCTGGGGCCTTTGAACTCTGGTAGCATATGGCACTGTGAGGTGAGCATAAAATACTAAAAATATCACAGGATGATTGATCACTTGTTTGCACATCAACCTAGGGAATTTCTGGAATTACATACAAACACACATGCATTAAGTAATATTTTGGCCTGTCACTACAGAATTTCCTTGCGGAATGCCAATTGCCAAAACTTTCTTGTCAAAATATCGTTGGACTGCTGACCCATCTTGTTTTTCTCTTTTTAAAAAAGGAAGAAACAAAGATAGTAACTCAAAAAGTACTGGGTTTTGTTTTGTATCTGCCCTATTCAGTGAAGCTTGATCAATCCAGAAATATAATGCTTTTTGTCTTTCACACCTTTATATTACGGTAATTGCATGTCTGGTCTATGCATAAGAGTTTTCATATTGGAAGTTTGCTTGCATCATTGAAGGTCCAGTGCACATATATTAAAATATCCTATGCAAAGAGAGATCCTGTTGCCGTAACCGCATGGAGGACCATGTAGCCACCTAAAGGTGGCAGGCAAGCACAGGAAGTTTTTAAAAAAGTGCTGCTGTGCTCAATAGAATGGGCTGACCAGATAAAATCCAGGTCAGGGCTCATGTAACTTTAACAGTTGTAGAGAAAAGGGAATTTCAGCCAGTGTCATTTGTATGCAATTAGTTCCTGGTGAAATTCCCTCTTCATCACAGCAGTTAAAGGTGCAGACACTATACTAGAGTGACCATATACCATATACAAATGAAGGCAGGGCCCCTGCACCTTTAACTGTTGTGATGAAGAGGGAATTTCATCAGGAACTAATTGCATACAAATGACACTGGCTGAAATTCCCTTTTCTCTACAACTGTTAAAGTTACATGAGCCCTGACCTGGATTTTATCTGGTCACCCTACAATAGAATTCAGTCTGAAAGTTGCATGAGTGATATGGTGGGCTTATACATTACTGCCTCCAAGCAACTGCAGTCCCAGGACTGTACCACTTCGGGGGGGGGGGGTGTTGTACTTTACACAGGCCTCAAGAGTTTATGAAATCTGCACATTCTACCACAAGTAAGAAAATGGAAGAATGGAATAAGTGGGTCTGTAGAGAGTTCAGCACATAGGAAAGCATTTGTTTGAATGTTATACAATGTGCCTAGAGATTTGAAGGCCCAGAAAAAAACCAGAAAAAATCAGGAAAAAAAAAACAGATTTACCCTCATTTTTTTTAAGCCTTTTTTTTGTTTTTTTCTGGAAAATTTGAAAAATTGAAAAAAATAAAGAAAAAATTGATTATGGCATGTTTTATTTTAGCATGATGAATAAAATGTTTAAGACAAGGTGTTCATATAATTACTTCTCCAAATGATTTCTAAAAACTATGTACAGTACTGAGGACAATTTCTGTGCACTGACGACAAGCAAGTCCTAGATTGCAAACTGAGACTACAACTCTCAAACGCAAGAGCAAAATGCATTTCTGCCTCTAGGGGGCACTGCCATTGTCACAAGAGAAGGAAAAATGTCTCAGTTTCTTTTTTGCTTGTGGGTGGATCTGCTTTGTTCTGTCCTCTTGACTAGTCCTCAGAGGACTGGAAGAAAGTGATAGTGATAGCTATAGCTCAGAAAATGAGTCTGATTAAATTTCATGCATATTTTTCTCCGTTCTTTTTATGAGAATGGGTGATTTATGTCTGCTTGACACTGTGGAGGACTAGCGGCGACATAAATAATTTTCTTTGTTACTAATGTTGATGGTTTCTTCTGTTTGTTTTTTGTTTGTATGTTTATTTTTGCCTGTTCTTCATGAACTGGCAAAACCAAAGAGGTTCCTTACAGTTCAGGAGCTTATAACTCCATTTGTTACCAAAAAATATGAAATTTTAAAAAGTAAATTCAATTTGTAATAATTGTTTAAATACATTGCACTTTTAATATACTAAATGTGATACTTTTATGCCAAACCAACTTATACATAATTACATTTTATATTCCTAAAGTAACAAAGTGACTTTCAATATTGCATTTTTTCAATTTTTCCAAAAATTTCCATTTCCCCCCGGAAACAAACCCTGTTTTTCCCCCATGGCTTCAAAATTTCCAGAAATTTTACATCTCTACATGTGCCTAGTTTGTAATTCGGCCTACATTGAATGTGCTATGCCTAACTGCCAGAAATCTTTTACCACACCAGTTGAACACTAGTCTGGTAAAAGAATCACATGACTACTCCAACATGTTCTGAACTCGATTCTCAATATACCAGTTTTGTCATCTGGATTAACTCTGGGTTAGCTGGGCATATTTTACCTCTCTGAGGGCCAAACTAAACAATCCTTTAATCACATATAGATGAGCTCTGCGTGATTGTCTCCCCTACTCTCCTGCAAGTGCACACAGCCCCGATTTGGATCAAGGCATTGTCACTTTGGGAGAGGAGGGTTTCAGCTTAAATCCTCACTCCTGGAGTGCTACAGTCCTAATCCAAATCGGGGCTGTGCACATTTACACTGTGGTAAACAAGCCAAATATGCATAGCTCTGTTATGCGTGATTTGAAAAATGTGCAGTTTGGCCCTGAGCTTGTGGTTTATACATAAAATAAGCCCGTTGTTATGAATTGTGGATAGTTGCCAATGATTTAGTCATAGCAAATCAATATGCAACCTATCCTTTTTGCGATTGAACCATGTTATTGGATTCTACAGGTACAATACAAAAGCTACAGAGATTCCCAAGGGAAATAGCCCTTCAACAAGAAAAGTAGGGGGAAAGAGAGAATGTGCAACGAATGTCCTAAATACTTCTGCAATTAACATTACTTGTCACAAATATCTGACATTTTACCTACTTGCACAGTGATGTATTTCTAACAAAACTGTGAAAGCTGTTTCACAGAGAATACCTAAAATGCTTTAGTTTTATAGCAAGGCAATTTTCTTCACAAACTCTTAGTGGTTCCTTAAACCAATGAGATTTTAAAGAGAGATAATTGCACTGGTGCAAAACAGGTGCTAGAATGTTTATGGAAAAACAACTTCATTTTTCACCTGCTGCATTTTTTTCTCATAAAAAGGGAGGATTTTGTCCTTCATTTAACGGTAAACTCCCAATGCAATTCCTGTCTGCAATAAAACTATTGTATTTTGCAGCTGGATGCATGATTCACGTTGCTAAGCTGAGGGAGAGGGGGGAAATGATTGCATGATGAATGTACTATGTGGTGTCTTCGTGGTCTTAGAAGAGGAGGACACAGATCACTTACACTAATAAAGTCCACCCAAACCAGTGGGACTGCACCACTGAAAGCAGTTCCCAAATCATAGCCTTTCAATTATTATAAGGTATTCACTGACACAGAGAATGGTCCACGAGACTGAGAGCTCCATCACACCTACTTTTTTATTATTGGTATGTACTTGCAGTTTTGATATCTGTTTCCCTTTCGCAATCGTAGCCATACCGGGGCCTCCCTTTTCACTTATGGGCTTTTACGGGTGGAGGGTTGTTCCTGGCGGCAGGAAGGGAAGGGGCAGGCAGGGAAAGACAAAGAGGAGGGAATCCCGTGTGCTGGAGGAGGAGAATCGCCCTGCCCTCCCCTTTCCTCATCAACAAACGCCCCCAACAAAAGACAAAGCAAGAAGGTGGGATATTCCTGACTTTCTCCATGCCAAAATACTTCACAACTAGGACATTATAAATGGACATTAATACAAATATGATTTAAAGTCTGCTTATTGAAGTATATGGCTGAATACAAATACACCTACACTTTATGTCAGAGCACCTCTCTGTCTAGATATATTTAGGCACTGGATATTGAACACAGTTCTAACTGGCACTGCAGCAAATTGAAAGTTTTCCCAATGGCCTCTGATGTACAAAGTCACTGAAAATGGCTACATAATATGTAACCCCTAGCTTGTTCAGAGAGTTCCTATTTTTCTGCCAAATTCACAGCCACACGCTGGTCTAAACAAACAAAGA
This sequence comes from Anniella stebbinsi, assembly GCA_029215795.1. Lineage (NCBI taxonomy): Eukaryota > Metazoa > Chordata > Lepidosauria > Squamata > Anniellidae > Anniella > Anniella stebbinsi. Next base: position 59,339,551 of record JARDYH010000003.1, read on the forward strand.
AAACCCCAGAAGTTCAGACAAGTTCTGATCAAAGCTGGCACATCTTCAACGAAAGAAAATGGCTGCGACTTAGTCAGGCATTTCCACTAACTGCCAGGTCAGCAACCCTTCTTCCGTGATACTTTAGGGCTGAGCCATTAATGCCACAGAAAGCTGGTGATGACAACAGATGAAAGGAATTCGAATGAGACAGATAATGAAAAAGTGACAGTGTCTGGTATTATTAGTCACTTGGTTCTTTTCGCAGATGGGACTTGAAGATGACCGGAAAGATGCCCTGGGAATAGCTACTGGCCTTTTGTCAGTACTGCTCTTCAGCAATGCACAACGATGGAACTGGCATGCAAACAGTCAGTCTAATGTTCCCATCATCCATCTAAACTATTTGCATTTAGACTTAAAGCTCAGAGGTGAACCTTGAAGGGATGCATTCCCAGAAGACCATTTCTGAGAACTCTGATTTGGAGCAGTTATATATGCTCTTTTAAATAATGCTTAACCCAAATAACAACACAGATTCTCATTAGCACTTTCACTTTAGCTTATAGCCACCAGCTGTCATGCCTGTGACCCATCACACAACCCTAATTAGTACTTTGGGTAACTAGAGGTTTGCAAACCTTTAGATGTGAAGAGAGAAAGTACAATGATTTCTGCAACCTTTAACATTAGAATGGCCTTTTTGTCTTTGAACTGACCTGACTGCAACTTGTCTCAACCCTGTGCATCCCAAAGGAGTAGTCATCAGTGAATGTAATGGTGTCAGAAGCGATCACATCAGAGAATGAAGGCCAACCTGAAAAATAAAATGAATGAACAAGCAATTAACCTGTGTCAGATAGGATTCTGAAAGATTGTCAGAGATCCAACATATACCAGAATAATAACTTTTACTAGACTGGGAAGATAATGTCAAACAATGTCAAAGTAGCAAAGTCAAGGTAGCAAAGATTAATATACATACCCCTACCATTCCCCATTCACAGATTTTTTTTTCCAGAAAATGTTATATGAATTAATATCTCTTATTCATTCTCCTCTATCTGGTAAACATATGCTACCAATAACATCATATTTTTTTTTTAAATGTGCTTTCAGATACAAATTCTCCTCTATCTGGTAAACATATGCTACCAATAACATCATAAAATTTAAAAAATTGTGCTCAACTGCGAATACAATTTTAAAGCAAAATGTGGTACAAAAGTCATCAAATGGTCTCAATATGGATTGGGAAATTGTGAAAATAAAAGGGAACACACTCTGTTTCCTGGTGTAACTGAAACCAAGCTAAAGTGTAAAGAAGGAATGAAAGAAGAGAGTGTTTTAAAAGGGCTCTCAAAGTAAAACAATATAAAAACTTTGCATAGGCAAACACTGTAAATTAAGCTTCACATCTCTCAGCCACTTCTAAGATCGGAAAGCTCACTGGGGAGCCAGTATAGTTCAAGTCCAAAAACTAATGGAAGGATCTCATTGCATACCTACCTAGTTATGTAGGAGTAATTATTTAGGATCACAGCCTAAAAGTATCTACCAAGTATATCTGATTGACCAGATCAGGGTCACATGGGATCTCTGAAAAAGATGCAGACCAAAATGACTGGACGACAGAAAAACATCTTGCCGTATAAACACTAGAAATTCCTCCATTTCTGCCAAGCTGATGGAAAGGAGCCAGAGAAAGTAACCCTCCATAAGCATTCGTATCTTCCAGGAGGATAAAGTGTCCCCTAATAATAGCTTCTGGATTGGACCAATTTTTAATTGCTATAAACAGACAGCAGTACTTTGGAATAAGAATGCCTTTATCATGCAAACATTTGGGGAGGAAGGCCTGTTCAATACTGAAGAAATCCTCAAAGAGAACTTCCCTGCCCCGCACAACAAGAGGCAAACTTCAAAGGCCAATATGAAAAGACTGAAGCAATCTCCGTCTTATGGAAAAAAGTTATATAGTGCAAAAGGATTCAAGGGATGGAATTTCTTCCCAGTTTTGATACTAATGGTCAATTACTCATCCATTACTGCTGCCTTTCTTTCCCTTTTGTCCCTTTACCCCTTCCCTAAGCAAAAAGAAAATATATTATTTTATTATCACTTCCACTTTCTGAATATGAAGGTAGCAGAAAACCTGTACAGACGTATCAGAAATACTGCCCTCATCTACCTCCAAACCATATATTAGTCATATATATATATATATATATATTCTATCAGCAGGTAATCTGCTCTTTCAAGGCATGGAATTGTTCATTGGTATTGTTCATTTAGTGAGAAAAGCACTGCACACCCTCACAGTATTGAAGTTTTGTGTTTTATCATCACTATCATGACAGGACCTGTTAAGCTTCGGCTTTAATTTTAATTCCTTCCCCAAGAACAACCCAACAAAATACAAAACCAGCAATTTTTTGGAATCAAGTGAAATCTTTTTATTCAGGCACAGATCTACTGACAAGGATTAATGTCTTATTACTGTTATTTATGTTATCATTTTGATTTTATACTTTGCAGCACCCATGCTGCCTTGTATAAACACTCTCTCCAATTACAAAAGGTACCTTACTTTTGAAAAGTTCTATCCACTTGATGTTCTTTCAGATCTCTTAGTATTACAGACCCCCTTTTAAAAATAGCACAATTGCAACCAACACCAATTATACCCACTAACTAGAAGTCCCCAACCTGCTCCTTCAAGCATCCCTTTTAGCAGTTGTTTTCTATTTAGGAAGCTATTAAGAGTAGCCTGCTTTGGATCTTTCCCCCCTTCTGTAACTGTTATGAACATTTCTTCAAGAAGGCTATTTATAGTTGGAAAAGGAGGACATAGTGGGAAATATTGAGTGCTCCAAAAATTGGCGTCAACAGAAAACTTAAGAACCCTCCTAAGGACTAACCTATTCCAGAGGACCACCTAACCAGCATCCTGCTTTTCACAGTGGCCAACTAAATGTCTATGGGAAGCCCACAATCAGGACATGGAGTCTATAGCTTTCTCCTGCTATTGCTCCCTAGTGATTGATATTCCAATCATACTGCCTCTGAGCACTGAGGTTTCCTATAACTAGACTGGTGATGCCACTAGCCAGTATAATCTAATATTTCCAATATAATCCCTCCAAACTACGTAGCAGTGAGGCTGAAACCCAAACTACACATTACTTTGAAGACATAGCTATGTCATTCTGACTAACTTACTCTAACAAAACCAAGCTGGATTGACCTTAGCATAGGGAGTAGGGGGCTTTAATCCTTTACCTCTCAACTGGTCCCAATTCAGATAAGGCCCCTTGTGCCTGTAATTTTCATTGCCAAAATTTTTTCATTGCCATTAAAACAACATGATTGATTTCTTATCATCAATGAAAATTATGGGTGTAAGAGGCCCTGTGCTTGGAAGCCCTGCACTTACTTTAGAGCAAGTAAGTTATCTTGCTAACTATGTGAAAAAACCTTACTAAGTGACGTGTAGCTTGGCTCTGAGCTGGCCATTTCTCAGCTGAAAGGTTAACGACTACAAAACTCTGTCACCCACTCATCCATTACATTCCTGTCCTTCATAAAGCTCACAAGCATAAGGAATCCGGACCCGATCCGGGCAAAATCGGATACAATTATCCGATTCTGATCCCCCGCAGCTGGATCGTCCATGTAATCTGATCTGATCTGAAAGGACCCAATCCGGATCGGAAAAGATCGGAGGATCGGACCTAGGTCCTCCTCCCCCGCACTCACGCTCCTTACCTGTTGCCTCCTCGCTGCCATCCACTGCTTCAGTACTACGGAGAAACAGGCCTTGATTCCACAATAGAGCAATGGCATGCTGGGTGACGTCATCACTTGGCGTGCCCTCGCTCTACTGTGGAACAGGCTGCAAGACCTGTTTCTTAGTAGTACTGAAGCAGCGGACGGCAGCGAGGAGGCAGCAGGTAAGGAGTGCGAGTGGGGGGAGGAAGAGGGAGGGGGAGGTCCCCCGTTACCTGCCGGCGTCCTGCACTGCCGTCCGCTGCTTCCGTACTACTGATAAACAGGGTGCAAGGTCTGTTTATCAGTAGTACGGAAGCAGTGGACGGCAGCGCGGGACGCCAGCAGGTAAGGAGCACGAGTGGGGTGGAGGTGGAGGGAGAGGGATGTCCCCACTTACCTGCCGGGGCCGTCCACTACCATCTGCTGGTCCCTTCTACTGAGAAACAGGCTTTGCAGCCTGCCTCTCAGTAGCACGCCGGGTGATGATGTCACCCGGCGCACTACTGAGAGGCAGGCTGCGAAGCCTGTTTCTCAGTAGAAGGGACCAGTAGATGGCAGTGGATGGCAGCGGACAGCCCCAGCAGGTAAGGAGCACGAGTGGGGGGGGGGGAGGGACAGGGAGGGGGAGTTAGGTCCCCACTAACCCGCCCCCATGTTTTTCGCATAGGCTTGCATTGGGGGAAAGCTTTCTTTCCCCCAGTGCAAGCCTATGGTGAAAAAACCTAAAATGGCATCTGATCCGAAAATTGGATGTCTGATTTTCAGATCGAAATCAGCTCCAAACCGAACCGGAAGGCCTCCAATCCAATCCGATCTGAGGCATTGGTTCCGGTTCCGATTCTGATCCGATTTTTTGGGTCCATGCACACCCCTACTCCATACATCCCAGAGCAATAGAAAGGACATAATGTAACTAACCCAAAAAAATATAATGTAGTAGTATGAGCAAATATTAATTCCTGGTCCTTTTCCATTCTACAGATCACATTAATTCATAAATGTATGTAAATATCTGTCGTTCCGCTTGAAATGGTATATAAAAAGAAGTGGGTTTAGAATCAGTTCAGATTCTCAAATGGAAAGGCTCCAACTCCTCTCTTTAAGGCTGATGAGATAGACTCCCTTTCTCCAGGACAGTGAATAATGTCTTTGCGTTCGAAATTCCTATTTCTTAGTAGGATGTTATTCTTTTGCTTTTTTTATCTTATAGCCTTAAATGTCTTGCTAGATTTTATGCATTGCTATTATTCAATATCCCATTGCTATATCTTCCTGTGATTCAGACTTAGAATTGCAGACAATAGAAAATAAACACTGGCTCTTAGAACCACTCGCTTTCATCTACTTCATTGCAATTAAAAGATCCCTGTTTACTGAGTGTTGGGTAGATGACTCATCCTGGGAATTAGGCCCAGGATTACGATAGCTGTGTGTGCGTGTCTGTGTGTGTGTGTGTGTCATTAACTCCCCATAGAAGTCATTGGGATTTGACCAACTAGAAGACATCCTCCTCCCAACACAATCTAAGCTTAAGAGCCATGCGGGCTCAAGGGCTACATAGCCACTCCAGGCTAATCCTAGAACCATGCATTTTGAAGCACCTAGCATTAGCATGAAGTAATGAGTGCCAAGACATGGAAAGATGTTGTCATCCTAAAAGTATTAGGATGGGAGAGCATCTACAGTTGCAGCAAGACCCCATCTACACGGAGACACTTTCCAATGCAATTCAGTTTAAAACTGTGTTTTCATCTAATCAAATTTAGTGGTCTATACATGGGGGGGGGGGGAAATTTGCATGGAAGACTGCATGGCAAACTGCATTAGTTTGGGTATTTGTGGGTGGAGTCTTGCAGCATCAACAAGTCATTAAACTTACACACAGGTTGGCTGCTGCAGATAAGGGGAGACTGAAAACAAAAGACATCAACACGCTTCATTCTTTAAAGTCATTAAACTTACGCACAGGCCCGCTGCAGTGGATAAGAGGAGCCTGAAAACAAAAGGCAACGCAGTTCCCAGTTCCCCACACCTCTATCGCCTCCTGTGCCGAGTAAGTGCAATATAAGACAGTATGATTTACTTCTAAGTATCTGGGCTATTTTCAGCTAGTTGCTCCTTGAGGTCATTAATCTTATGTGAATATGATTACCTGCTCGGAAGCGGATTAAAAAAAAAGAAATCCCAAAACAAACATGCTGACTTTCTTGGGAGTAAGGCCCATTTGGGAAAAAAACAAAACACAATAATTGGAGGGTGAAGCCAACTCCTCCTCTCCTCAGGTCCAACCTTTGTTGACGCAACTTTCCCTTTCTCCTTGCAGTGCTGCTCCCCCCAGCTGCCAAAGCCAGTATTGCACATTGAGGTCACACAGGGGCTGTCTATACGCAGGCAAGCCCTGCAATAGCTGTGGGTCTGCGCCACGTTGGTTAGATGATGCAAGCACAGGTTTGCAGCCACCGTGGGGCTTCCCCACAATGCTGCATTTTGAAAAGTCAACTTTTTTAAAGGGAGCGATGTCAACACGGCGCTTCCACCATGTGACATATAAGCGATTGGTTGCCTTCCACCAGGAAGAGAGTGGGGATGCCTCCAGCACCCAGATGGCCACCCAGAAACCCCACGCTCCTTCCTCAGCATTGGGATTACCTGACAATGCCCCGGGAGAGGGAAAGTGTGGGGTTGAAGAGGGAGGCAGTGCCAACCTGGTCCATGAAGACAGCCTCACAGACTCCCAAACTGGACTGAAGGTGATGCAACAGGAAAATCCATCACAAAATGACTTTGCACAAATGCAGGTTTTAGAGCATGAAAACCTGTGGTTGGTGTGGAGAGGGGGGCCCTCATGTGCTACAATTGTGTGTGATGCGCAGTAGCACTGCAGTAAATCCCCCATGTCGATCCGGCCCAAATTTCATTTGACAGCAATAGAAGAAAGAAATTTCTGAAACCCCCAGAGTCAGCATTTAACTTCATTACTGCTGGGAAACAATGACTAGTTTGTCTCTCCTTAGTGGCTACTGAAATATCTATTTTTTCCATTTTCCATTTGCTTTACCAACAAAGCCCTTTTCAAGCTTCTCTGCCATTCCTCCACTCCATCCTGTGACTGCATGTCCCACTACTATCTCTGCTGTTCATCCAGTTGGGATGTGCACGGCCGAAATTATTGTATCATATCGTTATCGGAAATTCCGACATAAAAATTTCGGATCTGATCATATCGGGGGGTACCCGGATTTGATTGGATCGGAAATCTGATAAATATCAGAATACGATAACAGTGTTTTTCCTCATAGGTTTGCATTGGGTGAAAGAAAGCTTTTCCCCAATGCAAGTCTATGGGGAAAAACACTGGGGCAGCACTCCCTCCCTCCCTCCCTCCCCCCACTCACACTCCTTACCCCCCCCCCCCGCTCCATAGTACTGCTAAACAGGATTTCCAGCCTGTTCGTCAGTACAGAGAAGCGACGAGTGATGTCATCATCGCTTGGCGCAGCTCTGTACTGACGAACAAGCCAGAAAGCCTGTTTAGCAGCACTATGGGGTGGCGGCGGGGACGGCCCATGTAAGGAGGGAGGGGGGAGGGAGGGAGGGAGGGGAGGGGTCCCCCTTACCTGGGCCTTGTCCACTGTCACCCGCTGCTAGGAACTACTGAGAACTAGGCTTTGCAGCCTACTACTGAGAACTAGGCCGCAAAGCCTAGTTCTCAGTAGTTCCTAGCAGCGGGCGGCAGTGGACAAGGCCCAGGTAAGGAGCGCGAAGGGGGAGGGAGGAAGGCGTTCCCCTTACCTTGGCCTTGTCCGCTGCCGTCCGCTGCTAGGAGCTACTGAGAACTAGGCTTTGTGGCCTAATTCTCAGTAGAGCGACAACGTGCCGGATGAGTGGGAGGGGGGAGGGCCGGCCCTAGGTCTAATAATCCGATATGTCCGATAGTTATCGGACATATGGATTTCGGATCGGATCGGATAGGGCCTGAGGGAATGTGTATTGTTTTCGTTAAACGGATGTCCGATAACGACCTTATTGGTTCGTTATCGGCCATCGTAACGATACGATACACATCCCTGCTATCCAGGGCATTTAAAGCCAGAGCATACAGGAGTGATCTCATGGCTGCACTGCTGCTCCCAACAGTGGAAATAGTAGTGCAGCACTATGACAACTGCACCATGTCCTTTAAGTCTGGGTGAGAAAGAGCACACACTCAGCTCTCTGACGTGCAGAAAAGAGATGTGGTTCGAAGTAGAGTTAGATAGATAGGCTGCATGTTCAGGCACAGTGACTGTAAGGAGGAGCTCACAAGTTCAGCCCAATAATGCTATCAAGACTCTAGCAGTGGGCCATTCATTCATAACTATTCCTGTTGAACTCTAGCAAACTCTAAATTCAACAAAGGTGTAGGGAGTTAAAGTTTAGATGAAATGAAGAGAGAAGCAGGTTCTCAAGATGCTGACTTTTTTTATTGTTTTTCAAAGTTGAAGAGCTCAACGAGTTTCAGCCTGCATCTTTATAAGGCCTTATAAAGATATAGGCCGTGACGTGTCGGGCTCTTCAACTTTGAAAAACAATTTTAAAAGTCAGCATCTTGAGAACCTGCTTCTCCCTTCATTTCACCTGATTTGGATGCTTTTCTCCCCGTTTTTTGCTTTTAGTTAAAGTTCAGAGCCTAAGGCCATTTCTACACCAGGCTTTTTGCCTGGAATTACCCCTGGCTGGTCTCTGTGCATTCACATGATGCACAGGGACTCCTGGGGGTGGGGGGGGGCACAGGATTTCCCAGGGTTAAGGGACCCATGGGAAATCCTGATTTTTCTGTGGTCCTGGGAACTTCCCGAGAACGTGGAAAATGTGAGTGCCCATCCTGGCTACTGCTGCGCTTACTCACTGCACTGTGCCCATCAGGGGAGGGGGTGGCCCAGGAGGGGAAAATGGTGGGCGCGATGAGCGCGTCACGCCTGGAAGGAAGCGGAACTTCCACCTATTCTATCAAGAAAGAAAAGGACGATCCCAGAAGCAAGTAAGTCTGGGATCGTCCTCTTGCCCTCACTATACACTTTTAGATGTAGAAAGGGCCTATGTGGCAGGAAGGAAAACTGCATGAGAAGGGGGGCGAGGAATGAGAGTGTAGGAACATACAAAGCCTTATACTGAGTTAGACCATTGGTCCATGTAGCCCAGCATGGCCAACACTGACTGGGAGTAGCAGCTTTCCATGGTTTGAGGCAGGAGTTTTTTCAGTCCTACCTGGACATGCCCTTGTGCATGGAAATCATGTACTCTACTACTATGCTGCGGACCCTCCATAGCTTTGTCCTGGGAAAATATGCTTAGGGAGAAACAACATATCTACATTTTAACTATATTTCTGAATCTCAAATTTTATGATGAAATTCTCTCTCTCTCTCTCTCTCTCTCTCTCTCTCTCTCATTTCAGCTACAAGGAAACGAGAATTGAGATTAGGTTTCTTCCCTTCCGTTCCTAATGAATGCGTAAAGAGATCTTACAAAAATAGTTTGTCAGGCTTCATTTCTTTCGCTCAGTTCTCAGTAGGACAACACTTGTTTTAAAAATCAGTTAAAAGTGACTTTAAAATGTGAGGTTTTACATGTGGTTAGCTCAGAAATATGAGATTGACAAGAGCAACTCAGACACCCTTGAAGAATGAAAATATACTCTGTTCAGTCCCCCCAGATATTAAACACAAATACTTATAAAACTACCACCATTATAGTACCTTTAATAAACTCTACCAACTTTCTTTTTCAAAATGTATTGATTTATTCAATAAGATTCTTTAAAATGTATTAGAACTGGCATTAGAAATAACCAATAGGATTATGCTTATTCTGACATATTAACTATTATTCAATGCACTAATCTGGTTGAAGGGGAAAATATCTGGCGAGTTAAGATCCTGCCATTAATTACATATCTTTATAACACAAGCTAAATAAAGCCACTGAACCTGCTTCATTCCAGCTAAAGTGTTATTTTCTCCTTGTCCACCTCTGCTTGATCTCTTGTATTACTTTAAATCACAGGGAATGTTTTTGAAAATAGATCTTCTAAAACGTAAGTCAGTTGTAGATCTTCGGCATCAAAGGATCTGAATGGCATTGTGAAGAAGTATAACCTTAAGCTATAATTTTGAAGTGCCATTTAAAAATGCTTCAAATAGTTTTAAAAATTTACTGGTGACCTAGTAACCTCACTCTAACAGCATTCAATGTTGAATAATATTTTTGTTGCTATCTCAAAAAGTAGTTCAATAAAACATCTCACATACTCCCTCTATTTATTTCTTTATAAATTACTCACTGGCTTCAAGATGCTATAAAATTGTAGTTTGTATAGTTAAGATTGTCCATAGTAAAATACTGTGTACAGGCCCCTCTGCAGTTATTTAAGTCTTAGCCTTCACTGCTCTTTCAACTAGGTACTATATCAACACAACATATCAGACAAATCAATGTATATCATTCAAATCGAATCAGTGGAAAACCTAATTCTGAATAATCCTATGGTCCCTGGAAAAACGTTTTCCCGGGGACCCTGGTTTTATTTGAAGTCTCCCTCTTGAGGCTGTAAACACTGCTATGACTTTGGGAGGGGGGCTCTGAGTTCCAATCCCCTGCCCCCATCCCCTCGATCTGCTGCAGAAAGAACCACACCGGTTCCTTCCCAAGGACACAAATGGGGCCTTGCAGGGAGAGAAAAGGGGCATTCTGGTGGGAAGGGAGGGGTGGGGAAGGGAGAGGCCAAGATATGAGAAATCCTATGGCTTTTCCACCCCTGGCCCAGCCACCACCAGCATGCCCTTTCCAGACAGTCTCAAGGGCTCATCTAGAGGAATAACATTTAAAAGGAGGAAGGAGAAGTGAAAATCGCCTCCACTACACCTTCCACCCAGACACTGGTTATGCGGAAGCTTCTGAGTTCAGTGTTTCCTTCTAAGAAAAGGATTGCACTACAAGTAAAGTTCTCATCAACACAAATTCAATCTTCTTTAAACTGTTGCAATCAGTCTACATAGCCACTAGGGGTTTGTTCTAGCCAAAATTAAGCATTCATCCTACTGACTCAATGGTAAAGAATTTAGACAACAAGTAACTTACCAGCTGAAATCAAAGAGACTCTAAAGGATCTAATTTTGGCAGGATCATGTACTATTTGTATAATGTAGGCTCCCAAGTCCCTTTTTCTTTACCTTCCAAATCTCCTAATACAGCTGGGACAGCCGTGACTTTCGTACTCCAGTTTTTGAGAATTGCTGGTTGCTATAATGGCTGGGCCAGGGAAGTGATTAATTCCTCTTTGCAAGAGGGAGTGGTCCCAGGCCTCCTGAAAGAGGTGGCAGTGAGACCACTCCTAAAGAAATCTTCCCTGGACCCTGAAAATCTTAATAACTACAGGCCAGTAGCAAATGTTCCATTCCTGGGCAAGGTCCTGGAGCGGGTGGTTGCGAGCCAGCTCCAGGCACTCTTGGATGAGACTGATTATCTGGATCCATTTCAGTCGGGTTTCAGGCCTGGTTTTGGTACGGAAACAGCCTTGGTCGCCCTGTATGATGACCTATGTCGGGAGAAAGACAGGGGGAGTGTGACTCTGTTGATTCGCCTTGATCTCTCAGTGGCTTTCGATACCATCGACCATGGTATCCTTCTGGGACGACTGGCTGAGTTGGGAGTGGGAGGCACTGCATTGCAGTGGTTCCGCTCCTACTTGGTGGGTCGGCTCCAGAAGGTGGTGCTTGGGGAACATTGCTCGGCCCCGTGGATTCTCCAGTATGGGGTTCAGCAGGGGTCAGTTTTGTCGCACATGCTGTTCAATATCTACGTGAAACCGTTGAGTGCAGTCATCCGGAGTTTTGGAGTGCGTTGTCATCAGTACGCTGATGACACGCAGCTCTATTTCTCCTTTTGATCTTCATAGGTGAGGCTGTGGATGTGCTGAACCAGTGCCTGGCTGCGACAATGGACTGGATGAGGGCTAATAAACTGAAACTCAATCCAGACAAGACTGAGACGCTGTTAGTGGGTGGTTCCGCTGACTGGATGGAGGGTGTTCAACCTGTTCTGGATGGGGTTGCACTCCCCTTGAAGAAGCGGGTTCGTAGCTTGGGGGTTCTCCTAGAACCATCTCTGTCACTTGAGGCGCAGGTGGCCTCAGTGGCACGGAGTGCCTTCTACCAACTTCGGTTGGTGGCCCAGCTACGTCCCCATCTGGACAGGGATAACCTGGCTTCAGTTGTCCATGCTCTGGTAACCTCCAAGTTAGATTACTGCAATGCACTCTACGTGGGGCTGCCTTTGAAGGTGGTTCGGAAGCTGCAGCTTGTGCAAAATGCAGCGGCCAGATTGATAACTGGAACCAGTAGGTTCGAACATATAAGACCTACTCTGGCCCGCTTGCATTGGCTGCCTGTATGTTTCCGAGCCCGGTTCAAGGTGCTGGTTTTAACCTATAAAGCCTTACACGGCTTGGGACCACAATACCTGATGGAACGCCTTTCCCGACATGAACCTACCCGAACACTACGTTCAACATCTAAGGCCCTCCTCCGAGTGCCTCCTCCGAGGGAGGCTCGGAGGTCAGCAACAAGAGAGAGGGCCTTCTCTGTGGTGGCTCCCCAATTGTGGAACGATCTCCCCGACGAGGCCCGCCTGGCGCCAACATTGTTATCTTTTCGGCGCCAGGTCAAGACTTTCCTCTTCTCTCAGGCATTTGGCAATATCTGAGGAGCCTGGGTTTGTTTTGTATTGTTTTTGTAGTTTTTGAAGTGTCGATGTGGTTTTTAAATGTATAGATTGTGTGTATGTTGTATGTTTTTGCTGTTTTAATTTTTGTATATTGTTTTTAATTATTTTTAATCCTATGTAAACCGCCCAGAGAGCTTCGGCTATGGGGCGGTATACAAATGTAATAAATAAATATATAAATAAATAAATAATAGAATTTATTTCTATGCATGTCTATTCAGAAGACATCTAACACAAGTTCCATTGAATTTAAGTGGGCTTACTCCCAAGTAAATGTGCATAGGACTAGAACTTTAGACTGAATTCTATGAATCCATGACCAATAGAGTATTTCTTGGCCTGAAGTTGGTGTTAATCACGCCAACTTCGACTCTTTTAAAAGCAATGCATAGACTCTCCAGTGTCAGAGTCTATGCAATGCTGCAAGATCAATTCTTTTTTGCTAGGCATTTTGGCAGTGATTCCGAAAAATTCACAAGGGAGAATGGTAAACAGTGACATCTGTAGCCAAGATTAATTATGGAAATCAACAACATTTGTTAATTTGAAATTAACAAAATGAGCTATAGCCAGCTACATATGGTATAGAAGATGGCTAACATGATTGGACTAAGGCATAGCCATCTCATATCCTAACAGGTGGATCAGCTCTGTAGAATCTTTCTGCACAATCTATTCAAGATGATCTGATGACTTCCTCTAAGGCAGATGAATTACTTCCAGAGCCCAAAGCAAGAAGGAACATGTTTTTCTCCTGCTTCTTTTCTATCACTGAACATGGAAATGCCAGGGGGAATCTTAAACTCTTTAAAATCATAGCCCTCTTTCTATTCTCAAAAGATGAAGAAAAATAAGGTGTACAGATTAGATTTCTGTTACACTATGTCATGGTGGTCTCCAGCAAGATTATCACATGAGATAAAATTGGTTTACTTCGAACAGTGCTAGTTTCCATTATGGACCAATTCAAACAAGAGCATACTTTTACATGAAGGACTAAGCTGAATTTCAGAAAGCGGAACAATGTTTGTAGCATAACCTGGAAGCTTAATGTGCTTCAGAAAATTGAAGTAGCTAGCATGGAGCTGCTTCCATCTGGTGGCAACAGCTTACAATTCTAAATGAAAACTATAGCAAGCATGTTATAAGAAGACTGATGCTTAATGTCTATGTGTTCCTGTCTCCACCTGCTGATAGGGAAAGAAAATCCATTAATCCAAGCTGATGTAGGATTTTAAGACAACCGGCCACTAAATGCTAGGATTGCAACTTTAACAGACAGAACATCATCAGCTGCTACTGAAGTCATTTTTGCATGATTTCATGAAAAATAACAAGAGGCAGAAATGTTGCATTGGCATATAGTGTTCTAATATCTCTTTCGGGAGCTGACTCAAATATTTGTCTGCCATGAGAAGATACTCATGGAGGAATCCACATTAAAATGATATTTTCCAAAACTGTAATTCCATTATGTGACCCATTAGGATTGTGTGCAACAACGTTATGAAAATTTCCCAAACACATTTCTATCACATGCTGAACACATAGCTTATGATGGAGCTAAGTCAAATAATTAGCTTGGCATTGCCTATCAGTGATGCGATATACTTTGAAGCATAAAGTATCAGAAGCAAACATTTTTTGCTAAGTTGATTTGAGAGATGTCTATTCTGAAAATGCATCTGGATATTTTATTACCTGTACCTTGAGTGCCTCAAATGCAAGAATGCAAATATATCATACTATTAATAACTAATAACTAAGCACTGCCACCTTATACACTCAGAAATGCACATCCATGAAAATTCCTTGTATAAGCAAGACTTGTTCACACACTACCACTCTACAGTTTTCCAGAACTCACACATCTAAAAGTGTCATCTTCAAGTCACCCGGACTTGGAAACAAACACACACAAGAGCTCCAGAATCCCAACCTATCCCGAATTTTACCCTCTTCAAAAAAAAAAAAGGGATTTCTTCATGAGAGAAAAAGAGTGTGTGTGAAGGACATTCTCCCTCAATTGCTAAATGGGTCAAAATATTTGTAACTTTATTTTTTTCCCTTTACAACAAGTGAGTAATTAAAACATGATAGGGCAAGCCTGAAATCCACATACTAAGTGTCTCTGTCATGTTCATAGAATTAGACTAAAGTATGCATATATAGATACAGAGAAACACCTAAGCAGCCAGATGAAGAAAGAAAGAGGTTAAAGATTAAGAGAATATCTAAATAAAATTACTATGGGAGAGAAATAGTATTTTTTTTGAAACTGGAATAAAATCTGGTTCTCCAGGTATTAATGAAAACAACAACTCAGAACAAAGTCATTTGGAAACTAACTGTTTCAATTATGCCAGTGAAAACTACAAAGATATGACATTCCAGTCCAATGCAGGAAATTCTTTAGGAAATTAAAAGAGAGAGAGAGAGAGAGAGAGAGGGAGAGAGAGAGTTGTATGACCCAGAAGTTGGAAAACCTCCATGAATACTCAACTAATCTAATGAGCGATTGTCGCCAGGACAGGAGATAGATGAATTTAGTGTAGGGGAGCAAGAATTTAAATGTAACAGGAAATCAGATCAATCTGAGCCAAGATAGTTGTTTGATTTGGGGGAGGGGGGAGGAGCTTCTTCTTGTGGCAGTATGTTTGGCAGGAAAACTGAAATATTATGAGGATGCTCTGGATTCAACTTAATTGTAAATATGTACTATTGTTATGGCTCTGTTTAGGACTTGCTGAAATAAAGTACTTCCTGGGGCCATGCAGTGACACCCCATGTACACACTAAGTGTGGACTCAGATGACTGTGGAGCCATGTAGTAACTGCTGCTTAGCATCTGTACTGCATAGAGACAGCTGCAGCTGGTTACACCCACAAACGTAGGAGTTGAGAGACTAGCATTGCCACAGCTGCTCAGATACTGAGGGCAGCAGAGAGCCAGTAACACTGTGTGGTCACTGGGAGGCCAAAGATGGGAAGTGCCATGTTATATGTTCTTAACTGACTACTGAAGCTAACCTAGGAATTAATCCAAGCTGCTCATAAAAGGAAAGGAAAGCACAACTTAGGAAGCAAGCAAACATTACAGTATTTGAGAGAACTTGAAAAAGTTCTATTCTATTGCTGGTTCAGCCAAAGGGTTTGTAGAAAACCTGTGTCTCCCTGTTCCCGTCTACGCACCCCATGTCATATTTCCCCCCTGATCCTCAGCCCACACACATAAAAATTGATGGAAGGAAGTTTTTTGATCTTTTTATAAAAGTATTGGACACACTTATTCAGCATCAATGCCTGCAAGTGAAATGGGCATGACTATGCTGATCTCCATGGTAATCCTGTGGTCGGATCACTGCGGGTGGCACCATCTTCCAAAAACAGTCATTACTGTGCAAAATCTCAAAACTAGTTGTCACCTCTTATTTAATGTGGCAGATGGCTACAAGACACCAAAAAAGTAGGGGGGGAGGTTATCTCGTTTGCAGGCCTTTTAAAGACAAAATGATAATCTGTTTTTATTTAACCCTTATTTTTGCAACCATACTACAATTTATATATATTAAAAAATCACTAAGCTACGTCAACAATTGTTACTTTTCAATTAACAAATAAGATAAAAAATACCCACTAGTAGAAAATTAAGAATACGCTACACGAGTGTATTCTTATAGTTTATAACAAAACATTTCTTGTCTTTGATTCTGCAAAATGTAGTACAAAGCCATCCAGATCCAATGTTCTAGTAATTTCCTTATTATAACTTAAAAGAACAAGATCAACTTTACATCCATAAAACACTGACAATCACTAAGGACATAAAATTGGCGTTACATGAGAAAAGCAGCCGACTGATGCAGTACTACTCAGAATTGTAAATGCAGCCTCAAACAAAACAAAACAAAAAACAACTCCAGGAAAGATAGATCCATATTTTGTGAGCTCATCTACAAATTGCACCAGTGATGGTCTTTCTTTAATAAGGGTTTTTGCCAACCCAAGCTCCGATTTTGAGTAGTCTGGCTTTTTACAGTCGCCTGAATTTTGTTTCAATATTTCACATTGTGGATAAAATTGTCTTCATTTCCATGCTGGAGTAAATGCTTGAAAGCTACTACTATTACAGTATTGTCTCTCTCCTCTTCCAATTCATGAGCACAACTGTAAATAACACTGTTATAAAGCCTTCTGAACTCGAGTTCATTTTCACTTCTTCCTTCAAAATTACCACCACCATCATAAAAAATACTGCCAGAAGACCTCTGTGTTTTGATGGTGTTAAGGGTCAGCAAATACACGTTTTCTTGGCTGGTTCAAAGATGTAGTTGAAAGCAACATCATTTTGCATTTCTTGCAACTGCCTTCCAAAACAGTCAAAAAGTTTCAATGTTGCCTCGATATCCTGCAGCAGTGATGTTACAGACTTAAGATATCCCAATACTTTTAGCATTATTTCAGTAAGAAAGGAAAAAGACTACTGATCTGATTGAGCAATCCAATAGCTTTAGTTTTTAGTTTACCAATTGTGGTTAGAATGTCTTTTCTTTCTTTTTTTTACTATTAGGCATGCCATATATAAATAACACATTAAGTTAATTCTCTCTCCTGCATGTCAGATGTTTCCCCTTTCCCCTCAGGCATTTTGAAGAATACATCAGTAGCTGCAAAATGTGCAGCCTTTGTTGGCTCAAGAGCAGCATCTGAACTGTAGAAGACCTAGAGATATGATAATATATGAATGCACTTCTACATGTGAAAAGTGCCTTTTCTGCAAGTAATGACAATAGTCCAACAATGGTGGGGTGGGTGGGGGTGAGTTCCTTGCCCTGCTGCCCATCCCCCTGCCAAGTGGTCTTGAACAGAAACCAAGAGCAGGCAGGGAAAAGGATTACATCTCAAAATCAAGAATCCTTAAATGGAAAGAAAAGGGTAGTCCACAGCAGGTTCTTCAGTGCACTGGACATGTGAGCCCTAACTTCAGGAGTGGGCAGTAGGAAAATCTGGATTTATTGGCAGATTTCTGGGTGGTCTGCAGTAGATCCACAGGTCTTATTTCCAATTATTTAATAATAGTAGCAACAAAAGATCTCCAACCCTCTCAAGTATACTACTGAAATGAAGAAAATGTGGGGTAATCCTGAGTGGAGTTTGGAAGGACTGTGAATTCTGTTCATTTCTGGTACCTGAAACAAATTCCTGGGCTCAGAATGCTTTAATTCTAAGTATGTCTTTTGTCCCAGTTTCCAGCTGATGGACCTTGGGGTTCTAGTGAAAAAAACAAAGGCTGAAAACTGCCCATCCCTTCTTTGTATCACTTCTGGACTTGACTATCACTCGAAGGCTTCTCCCATTTCTGAGCAATAGAGAGCCTTGAAGGACAGCTTCTCTACATGAGCAATTTACTGCATGCTCATGGAGGTTTGCTAGCCCTTTTCATGACATCATCAACTTCCAGGACGTCTCCTGCATCCCCCCCCCTTTCTCCCACTTTCAAAAAGATTGGAAATAAGCTGAAATAAAAATTAACATGGTACATTGGCAGCCATTAGATGGTGCAGTTTCATTGACCATATAGAACATTGCCAATAAAGGAAATTTTAAATTCCAAATCACATGTTCACCATCTAAAAGAGTGCATCATAAACCTGGAATGGCTCTGGAAGAAGAAAGCCCCGTAAGGATGCAGAATTTTTGCTTAATGAAGAGAAGCTCGGAGTATCAGTAGCCTATTAATTCCTGCCTGGTGCATTGCAAGCACTAGGGTTTGGGTGGGCAACGCATGGGTCATCAATATGATTTTATGACCCTCATTGCTCCACTACCACATTGCCAAAATTAAGCAGCATGGGAAAAAACACTGATTTTCCTTTAAAGCCAAGTGCCCAGGGAGCATCTGCTTTGTTTTAAAGAAAATTCATGCTCCCAGAAGTCTCCAAGGAGTGTAATTTTGCTTTAAAACAAGGCTCACAAGGACTTACTAGTTCTAAAGGAAAATTGGATTATTATTTTTGGCTGCACAATGATGGCAATTCCTGGGAACTGGGAGGCGGAGATTGGCCAGTGGAGGTCGCCCACGCCTGAACTAGGGAAAGTGAGGCCCCTAGTACTGAAGGTGCCAGTCTCTCAGGAGAATCTGGCCCAGGATGCACTGCATTTGGCAGTTACAGTTCAGAGGTTTATGGATTCAAGGAGTCTGGGCTGTCAGTACTGGGCCTGAGTCCAGTATTTCTGCAACTTGAACCCTGCCCCCTCCCAACTTGGCTGACCCCTCTCCATCAGAGAATCCTGCATGCTGCTGGAAGTAAACCCCACCTGCAGTCTAAAGTGGTATAGCTCCAGCAAATATTTGCCACCTTATTAAAAACTAGGCCACAGCGAACATAGTACTGCAGTCTACACAACATAAGGATAAGATTCTAAGCACATTTTCTTGGAAGTAGATTCCCCTGAAATTAACGTGATTTGTTTGCAAATGAATATATTAAAAGATGGAGGTGCTCAACTGTTACTTGACTTCCTTTCTGCCTACATTGTGGTCCAGTTCTGGACTCCTCTTAAAATAGCTTGTTTAGATTAAATAGACATAAGCAATGTGTGATGTATAGTAACTGTCAGAAATGTTGTGAATAGCACCAGCTGGAAGAAGACTGTTTTAATTCACACCACAGTCGCTTTCAGATCTTCTCGATTTCTCCCATCAGCAGTTACATCTTCACTTCCTTTAATCAATAAAGATCATTTCTATCTAAGCTGTAATGGCAGCAAATCTGTGTGCAGAATCCAGAAGCTCAGCTGCAGAGCATGAATTTGTAAAAATTGCTTTATTTACAAATATAGAAGCAGATTGGATGTGAAGGCAAAACAGGAACCCCTAAAAGGCAAAAATGTACCAGACAGCAACCACCCAAGTGTACCATCTAATCAGCTGACTCTAACTAGGAACTTTCTGCTGGGTTGTGTTTTTGTTTTTTGTTTGTTTGTTTTGTCCTTGTTAATCTGTAAACTGCCTCCCTCTCCCTCCCTCTCTCCACACACACACACCCCTTCTCATCTTAGCTGTGTGTGTCCACAGCTACCAGGAAACCATTTCCTAATCATTAGCTCTCATGGGAAGCTGCCTTAGACTGACTCAGACCCTTGGTCCATCTAGCCCAGTATTGTCGACACTGACTGGCAGCAGCTCTCCAAGGTTTCAGGCATGGTTTTTTTTCCCAACCCTACCTGGAGATGCTGGGAATTAAACTAGGGACCTTCTGCATGCTAAGCATGTGCCTTACGGCTGAGCTACGACTAGTTGGTCTGGACTACGCTCTCGTACTCTGACTAACAAGGAATAGATGGTTCCTGTGATAGTGGGAAAGGTGTCTTCTCAATTTTAGAGAGATTCCAACACTACCACACTACGCTGAAAAGGCCAGTTCCAGTCTCAACAGAGTGAACTAGAACTGTGAGGAGCAAAAGGCAGTTCACGAATTGTGTTGTGACCATGAGTGCATCAGTAGTATTGATTGTCACATGATGTTTTCCTTAAAAAATAATAATGAATGAATAGTGTGAAATGCTAAAGATTTCAAGTACAGGAACAAGCACTTGGTACATGATCAATCTAGAACAGGGGTAAGCAACCTGGTGCCCCTCAGTTGTTTCCAACTAAAGCTCCCATAATCCCTGACCATTGGCCAGGCTGATTAGAGTTGTAGTCCAAACCATCTGGACAGCATCAGGTTGCCTACCTCTGATCTAGAGGCACTTTAACATTCTCTGTCAGCTCCTCTATATGAACAGAAATCTGGTTGTGGCCCATACATGTAAAATGATTTCCTACGGGGAACTTACAAATGAACGACATCTGAAACTGCCTACTTACATTCCAAATTACAGGCAGACATAGTAAGGTGCCATAAGAACTTTTAACAGCATAAATGTATAAGTGGTGCTTAATTAATTGTTTAAAAGTCAGGTTTAACCATTGTTAGTCCACTTGAAGGATGGTGAAGGATGGGATTAACAACTAAATCAGCATTTAAAGTGTAACAGGCTGTAATTAACAGACTTATATAGACAAGTCCTATGAAATCAGACGTAAAATAGCCAGTGATCTAGACAGAGAGATCAAGGTTATTTTTGATATCATTAATTAGAATGATTTAATTTTCATACACAGAGTTGCAATTTCTTTCTCATGCATCTCCTATAAATGTACACAGAACAAAGGAACCTTTGAACTATAACAGAGCACCTGTGAAAATATATGAGATTTCACCTTTTAAAACTTTATTTCAGTTACAAAATAAATTATTATAATATCAATATCAAAACTATTGACAATGGAGCGGAATTTGTAAAAGATTGTGATTAAGCTTTGGCCTTCAATAAGACACCAGATGGCAGGATAATACAACAAGCATTTCAAGCTTTGGATAGACAAGCTACAATAGTTGAAATCTAGAGGCCATGTACCAAGGCACTCCAGCTAATATTTCTGATGATGATGATGATGATAATGGATGGCCATACACTGATCACAAAGTTATTACACTAAAAGTTTACCCTTCAATATTCATTTTATTTTATATATTTGTAAGTAAAATAGTGAACAAAGTAAATGTGGGATTAAGGATAATATCTAATATGCAAAACTTTGCATTTTTCTCTGTTGGTTTTTATTTATTTCAGGGGTACAGAAATCTTCCAGCCGATGGTCAAATTCACTCTTGGAGAATCTCTTGGTTGCCTCATTACAGTGGTGAGTGGAGCCAAAGGCAGGTGAAGCCAAAAACACCAAAACACCAGCAAACACCAGCATATATTCTCTTAAAGCTTTTCTTGCCAGTAACTAAGCCTTAGGAAGAATAGATAACGGCATTGTTATCAAGTTGCTTATCAACATCTGAACGGGTGATATTCAGGCACAACTTGTGAATGGATAAATACAGTATATGGCTATATGGTCTGTGGGTTTTTTTTGAAACCTATCTATTATTCTCTCCTTTTTAACATTTGATGAAAAATGATGATATTGCTGTATATGTAATGTGGTTTTTTTCATGATTTGTTTTTGTTTTTATGGCTTTGTTGCTTTGAAATTCAAAATATTAAAAAAGGATGGTGCTTACAGATCAAATGCTTCATCATCTTCCTGGCACTGAAGTTAATACTGACTGGTCTGCAGTTTGACAGATTCTCCCCCTCCCCCACTCCGCCTTTATCTGTCAGATACTGTAGACTTGTGGCACTTCACCTTTTCTCAAGGATTTCTTAACCATGATAGACACAGAGGTTCTGAGAGTACATCAGAAAGTTCCTTCAGTATCCTAGGAAGCAATGAATGCAGCCCCAAAGACCTGAACTCTTTTGGGGTAGCTTGATATTTCTTGATCAACTCCTTATCATTCTTGAACTGCCATCTTGATCCTTCACTGGTCATGCTAATTTTGTGAGGTTGCACATAGCTCCCCTTTTGGGAATAAACAAAGGCAAAATAGGAGTTGAGCAGTTCCACCTTCTCCTTTCCACCCAGTAACATTTCGCCATTCTTACTAAGCAGCAGGTCTACTATTTCCGTTGTTGTTGTTGCTGTTGTTGTTGTTTTGCTTTGTACATACCTGAAAAGCCTTTTTCATTACTCTTACCAGCCTCTACCAGCCTCACCTTTTTCTGAGCTTTAGCTTTCCTGACACTGGGCTACTCATCTGACTTCATCCTTGGTGACCTGCCTTTCATTACTTATCCACGCCCTCTTTTGAATGTTCAGCTCATCACTAAGCTTTTTGTGCAGCCACATTGGCTAATCCCCCTCCTTTTCTCTTGCATCTATTATTTTGGAACAATTATAGACATCAAATGCTACATTCCAATCACGGGAGTCATCCCAATAAGATCCTATCCACATTGCCCTTAAAACGACTTATATTCTGCTTAAAAACATTTTTTTAAGTCGTTTCATTACGTGGTAGGACACATTGAGCAGTTCTTATATTTCATAGTGACTGCTTCCTCCGTCCTCAAAGTGTTCACTGGTGTATTACAGGGTTAATTCCTGGACTCTTCTTCTTTAGTTTTTGTTTTGCAGGCTGCTTGAGTTACAGAGACAGAAGTGGGCAGGTCAAGCAGCCTGCAAAACAGAAACTAAAGAAGAAGAGTCCAGGAATTAACCCTGTAATACACCATTGAACACTTTGAGAACGGAGGAAGCAGTCACTATGAAACGTAAGTACTGCTCAGTGTGTTATACCATGTAATGAAACAACTTAAAAAATGTTTTAAACAGAATATAAGTCATTTTAAGGGCAATGTGGATAGGCTCTAAGTCTCAGTTAAGCCTGACATATTGTACTAGGAGTTCAAGCACATCTTGTTTATTCCCCATACCCTATGCATTAGTGAAAGCCCTGGATATTATGCTCCAGTGTTTGTACTGTTAATTTTATTGTGGGCTTTGTAGGCACTCCCACAACTTCCCATTTCTCCTGTAGCACCCAACTCCCTATCTTTAGTGCTTACTTTTTGGCTATTTCTGTGCTTATTTTCAGGAATGATTGAGTCATGTCCTGGAAAACAGGACATTTGCATCAAAATAATATCCATGTGGAGGGAAAATCTAGCACCAAGCAACCATAACATGGCAAGTTCAGCCAAAAGAGCAAAAATGAAAGGATATTCTAAGAATCTTCTAGGAATAGAATGGTAGAATGCTAAATAAGATGCTCTACAGGTCTAAAAACAAAACATCACCATCCAAACTCCTCAAACTTCCATGCATAAGTAGGGTTCCCTCTGGGAGCACTTACTTCTGCCATAGATATTATGGGGCAATAATCCCTTTTTAAAATACAGAAAAGTATTTGGCAAGTTCAAGCGAAGAACAGTCTGTAGTTCACCTCATCTGGATGTTTGTTTATTTTAATTTCCTGTTACCACTTGTGCCCAGGTAAGAAAAAAAAGGCTCAAGTATAAAATCATGTTCTGCATTACAAGACACAGCCACACTGCTTTAGTGTACTACTTTACAAGTGAAACCTACATAAGTAGCACTTTGTGCATGCATACATTGTTCTGAGATACTTAAAATAAAATTGTTTCATTTTTTCCTATACCAGAGAATGCCTTTTCAACAGACTAAGGAAAAGTTAGGGACTGCCATAGCATGGGAATACTGGGGGTGACTTACTGAGCACATCCATACCCGCCATCTGATATTGTTACCTTTCCTCTTTGTTCATATACTCATGAGTTTGCCAGCCACCTTACAAACCTCTCTTCTCAAGCTTTGGTTCTGGTGCATACTTCTACCTACTGTGGGAAATGATTGCATTTCTTAAGCACTATGTCTGCACATACTTAAAACAGTGACGTGTTCCCACCCCTTTAAAAGCTCAAGCGTACCAAAAGTTTTGCACATGCGCTTGATGTAATTGTCTTCAACACCAGGTGTGCTCAGTAGGATTCCTTCTATAAAACCACCTAATGGGTAACACACAGTCCATATCTCTGCAGGGGAAGGGGAGAAAGAGCCATCAGGACAATGGCTAGGAAGTAAAAAAATCCCACAGACGATTTTTAACTAGGAAGTAAAAAAATCCCACAGAAGACCTTCAGATCATTTTGCAGTCCTGTCCAAATGCAAAAATCAAGCAGGCCTTGAAAATTCAAATTCCTCTCCCCCACCCTCCACTGTATGCAACACATTTTTGTCCTCTAAAAATACATGAAAGAACTGGGGACCTCAAGACGCCTATCAATCCAGGCCACATTTTATTTAAAGGCAGATCCCCATCTGCATCCCAGAACTGACATTAGTTCTAAACAATAAAAGGGAGTTTTGGATTATTATATTCTTGCCTTTCACCATAACTTCCTCCCTGGGCTCTCAGGTCTCAGCACAAGATCATGCTGTATGCACCAACATTCAGAAATATTAAATATGCATAGAGATGTGTAAGATTGCACTCTTAATCTCTTATGGACAAATTCAATAAGAGGTATAGTCAAGCAAAACAAAAGACTAATAAGACCTTCAAGACAAATGTATTCATTACGTCTTACGTTTTCATGCACTCATGATTCCTCA
Organism: Anniella stebbinsi; assembly: GCA_029215795.1. Taxonomy (NCBI): domain Eukaryota; kingdom Metazoa; phylum Chordata; class Lepidosauria; order Squamata; family Anniellidae; genus Anniella; species Anniella stebbinsi. The sequence continues at coordinate 59,364,140 of JARDYH010000003.1, forward strand.
CTCACGGCAGTTTGTGGGTGCTTTGCATCACATCATCATCCTCCAGCACCTCTCCTGTTCTTTGCACGCATTATAAAGTTTGTTTTGGAGGAAAGTCTGTTATTTCCTTAAATGGCATGAAACCCTGGTGTATTTGTGCAATTCCACTGTACCACAGTGCCATCTAATGGTAGTGTAATGGAACATGTACAAAGGCAGAGAAAGTAAAAATTCAGAAAAAAAAAACATGTGTAAAGGAGCTGATCTTAATCCCATAAAGAATCTGGAAGGAGAACCCTCAGGAAAGTGGCAGGTTAAAAGCCTCATTTTGAAAAGCCCAGACCTGATTACCTCAGGTGGAAGGTTCTGGGCGGCAGCAGTGGCAGCCTCCCAGCTATTCCTCCTAAACCTCCTGGCTGTTCCCCTCTACTGGAAGACAGAGATGTATATGCCACACAAAGTCTATCCTGGGCCCTCTAAACTAGCCTGTTGTGAAAACAATATGAAGCTTATTGCTGTAAAATTTGCATACAATTAGGTTCTGTATAGAAATACCACAAGCCTACTCCTATGCTTTGTATTTCATGGCATATTATGTCAAGTTCAAATGGACTCTAGTGCAAGACCATTTATCCTGCAATGAGGCACACACATAAGGCTTTTCCAGGTGGGGGGTTTAAGTTGTTATCTGTTTACTGTGTTTGAGGGATTTTGGGGGCTGCAATCATCCCCCTGTGTTCCCCCCCTTCTTCCCCCATATTTTCTCACATCAGGGAATATGTGTTAATTATTTTCTGGGGCGCCATGATCCACAAAAAATCAAGCAAGTAATGTGGGTGCTGTATTTCAGGACCTTTTGGTGTTTTATGAGGGGGGGGGGGGGTGGCGGCAGTGTGACATGTAAGGTGATACTGCTGGAGTCATGCTTTTATGCTTTAGGCTGGCCAAATAACCACGTTTCTCCCTTTCCCAGGAAATGGATCACTCCTTTCCCCACCCACCCATCCACCACACACAATGAGCTCCTGGTTTAAAAACACCACTGCTTTAGTGGTGTGCTTGATAATATTCGTACCAAGATTTTTTGTTTTTGTTAGTTTCTTCTTCTCTGATTTGTGCAATTCTGAAAATCCAAAGGTTCACTCTTGCGTGGCCCAATTCAGATCAAAAACATGGCAATATGGTAGGACAGGATTAAACCTTTCCTCCCCCCCCCCCCACCAGTTTACACAGCAGTAAAACCTCTGGATTTCCAGAAGTGTGCAATTCCAGAGAAGAAGACCCACCCCTCCCCTGCCACCAATAACCACTTCACACAGGAATGTGGTGGGAGGGAGCAGCAAAAGGAGGGAATCGCTTTGACTATATCTTTGCTGACTGGTTTGGACAGAAGGATGTTGCATGTAGCAGCAATTTCCCCTGACACTGTGGGCAGTATGCATAAATTCTACTTGTACTTTACAGCGGATGCCCAATGATTGGTGGTGCTAGGAGTCCTCCATCTGGAAGAGCCCTTACTTGGGAGCAGTGCAGGCTGGTGACTCCAAGTTCAGTGGAGCTGTGATTCCTTCTGTGTTTCAATCAGAACCATCCAGAGCTCTAAAGGAGCTATCCAGGGTGCTAAATCAATTTTGGGGATAGGGTACAGCACCTTGGATAGGTCTTTTAGTATTCTGGCTGGTTCTGACTGAAACCTGGAATGGATTCTTAGCCCTACCGAAATTGGAGCCACCAGCCTCCACTGCTTGGGCGTAAGTCCCACTGAATTAACTGGAGTGTACTTCCAAGTAAACATGCATAGTACTACACTACATATGTTAGTCTTCACGGTGCCACAAGAATCTAATGTCTATCATGAAAAGTCATTTTGGTTTTTAAAAGCATTTCCAGCTTTGGGAAGGTTTTAGAACCTTGATGAAGTTTTTAAAATTGATTCTGGTTTTAATTATGCTTTTTTCTGTTATTGATTGGTGGTTTTCTTCAATTTTTGAGATATCTGACTTCAGTGTATTTTAACCATATTGTAAATTGCTTTGAGCATTTTTAGTTAAGTGACAGATACACGTACACACACAAAAAAAATGAAAGCCACCAGGTGCCATTTTTTGGTGGAAAGAGGGGGTATAAATAAAATCAAGAAATAAACAAACACACTCCAGCTCCTTTACTCCCCCAGTCCATTGGCCTGGACACTCTCTTCCGTTTGTACTATGCTTTGGATTTATTTCTTTTTGCTATATTTTAAAAACAATCATGGTGCTATTTTTAAAACTTGGACTGATCCTTTGTTATGGTTGTTTTTGTTGACCATGTATTTGATGCACTAGGATCTCAGACACTGCAGTATCTTTAATCCTAAATCTACTACTTTGAGCATTTTGTAACTCTGTCTACAATCACCAGGTGGTCACATTTAACCTGTGGCACGGTCATCCACTCCTTAAATCACCACCAACTCTCTCTGTGACATCTAGCTCATTCATGTTCCTTGACTCTCCACTTCTTTTGCACAACTTCCATTTCATGTCTGCATGATCACAATTTTCAGCTACTATTCTCTCTGGGCACTTTTGTCCCACTTACTTCCATTGGTCTACACACCTGATACTTGTGGAGTTCTCTTCTTGTTTCTAATCTGACTACCACCATCATGCCTTGTAAATATTTGAAGCACAACATATCGGACTAGACATAGTGAGCAGCCCTGATGTTGTGGGGCTCCAACTCCCATATGCCTCAACCAGCATGGCCAATGATCAGGGATGATGGAAGTGGTATAGTGTTGTTTAGTGGCTAGAGACTGGGAGTTGGGAGATCCAGGTTCTAGACCCTACTCGACCATAGAAGCTCACTGGGTGTCTCTGAGCCAGTCACAGACTCTCAGCCCAGCCTACCTCACAGGGTTGTTATTGTGAGGATAAAATGGAGAGGAGGAGGAGGAGGATTTTGAATGTTGCCTTGGGTTCCTTGGAGGGGAAAAGAGGCAGGATATAAATGTAATAATTGAATAATAAGTTGGAGTCCATCATTATCTGCAGGGTCATAGGTCGCCCAGCCTTTTCAAGCTCTGTGATCCTGAGAATTTCAACATTCTCCACTGCAAATTCACATCCTCCAACTCTGCTTGGCAAGCAGCTTCCATGAGCATCTCCCAAGCCTGCCCAATTTGTGACCTGTCCACGCTGAATACAGCTCCTATAGATTAGGAGCGCAATAAACTTCCTGATTTTGTTGCCAACCTGGGACTTCAAAACAGGGAAATTGCCAAGCAATTGGCAGGCAAGAATGCATGACTAGTGGACTATAACTCAGCAGGTTAAGTAGCATAGGCCCATCTTGTCCCACAATTCCCTTTGCCACTTTTAGCTTGCTCCAAACTTCCCCATTTGGCCTCTCTTCCACCTTTCACCTCTGGAGATCTTTACCAAGTCAAAGGTCAACAACCTCAATCTGTCCCTCTTCAAGTTATTTCCCTTCCCACTTCTCTCTGCTGTCTAACCTCTCCTTCATCAAATCATTCTCACTCTGAAAATCTTGCCTTCTTTCCAGCTCCAATCCCACATGTTCCCCATACCACATCCTTTCCCCATCTGTTCATCTCTTATGCCTGATGTTCAAGCATGTGGAAAATGTTCAGTTTCCTGTAAAAAAAAACAAAAAAAACTTGACACTACCAAACCTCATATTTTCCTTCCAATTATTATCCTGTCTCCTTTCCATTCTAGACCAGAGTACTTGAGCTTGCAAACTAGGCATGCAAACTTGAGTGTTGGCTCAGTCTGGCTCAATTCGGACGACACAATAAACAACTGGTGTGGGGGAAACAATCATCAGTTGTTTTGACTATTGTGTCATCCGAATGCTGCCATAGTCAACTCAGTGCTGATCCTAATCCACACCACAGTTGATTATTTATTACCATGTTGTGTGGGGAGTACCCCCTAGTTGAACAACTGTAAAGTTGATTATTACCCCACCATTGACTATCGTGTCGTCCGAATTGAGCCTCTCTCTTTTCCTTTGTTGCTACTTCAGTTACCACTGATAAGTACAACTGTTTCTCCTTATTTAACATTTTTTAAAGATCTGATTTTCTCCTGTGGACCTACTGCTATGATCCTTCTACGTTACTTCAGCCGCATCCATGCTGCCATCCCTCCTGCCACTGCTGAGTTCAATCAGCCCCCCTGCACCTACTCTAGAGTAAAATGGAAAAAGTAATGTCTGTGTTGGCCCTGTCTCTATTGAAATTACCTCTCAATTTAACCCATGATGAGGTGCGCTGCATGTCAGGCAACATTTTGAATATGCAACCCAAAGCAGCAGTTGTCATGTCGAGCAAACCCAGCCACTGAAGATTATTTGGGGGTTAAACAAACCTTGCATAACCTCCAACCCTAGTTTAACCCTCAAATAACCCTCAGTTGCCAGGTTCATATGACACTGTTAAGATTTTATTTGTTTAAATGTAAAAGCAAATGTATTTTTTCTGTTACTAAGAAGAAAAGTAAGAGAGACATGAGATGACTTGATATCTCAAGTACTCTGTACAGTTGCCAAATCAAGTGCAGCTGGTAAGCACCTAAAGACCAAGGTCATTTGGTTTCTTCCCTGTGTGCTGGAAGGCATAGCAACACATGGGGAGATATGCAGCCAACGCTGTGATAGGTCCACAGTGCTATAAATGTACAGCATGTGGAGAAACAGTGTGGGTGATGATGATGGTGAATGTTAGTGGTAGGTTATGGTTGGTTGGAAGTATTGCTGAAGATATTAGAGGAATGTTTTGTTCTATGTAAATACTTGTAAGTAAACTTAGTATAGTAGTTTAAAACACTGCTGTGTCTGAGTGTTTACTGATTACCAGGACATCTGTCTGCTACCAGTGAGCTCTGCTGTTATTCCGCTGCTGTGTGCTTGCACTCTGTACATGCTCAGAGAGTGCAGTGCATCACAAACTCTGACAGGTTATGGGCCCAGTCTGCTAGGGCTGCTAGGGCTGCTAGGGCTGCTAGAGCTGCTAGGCCAGCAAGCCTACTAGAGCTGCAAGGCTATCCAAGGTGTCCAGAGTGTCCAGACAGCCTAGAGGACTCCCTGCGTGGTGGCAGAGCGTTGTGAGAATCCTGGAAGTGAAGAGTGACTTCTCAAATCTGCAGTCCGGTGAGTGTCGTTGCTGAGTGCCTTGGAGGGGCTGAAAGCTGAAAAGCAAGCAAGACATCTGTGTGCAGTAATTTGAGATGGCAGCAAGTATGTCGGCAGCTAATCTACCACTCAATCGTCTAAATGAAAACAATTATCTGGCTTGGAGCATTAAGATGGAACAATATCTAAGGAGGGAAGGTTTATGGACGGTTGTCTGTGACCCTCCAGCTCAGCCAGATGAAGACGAGCAGAGAAACATAGAGAAAGCTTTGGCCAGCATTATCTTGTGTTTAGAAGATAACCAACTTGTTTATGTAAGGAGGCTGGTGTCCGCGCAGGAATGCTGGAAAACTCTCAGAGAGATTTATGTGAGAGAAACGGCAGCCAGCAAAGTTATGCTAACAAGAAAATTGTACAGAGCACAACTTGAACCAGGAGCCAGCATATCTGCACATTTAAGCATGATGAGGCAACTGTTTGCGGATCTGGAGGAGCACGGCATGTCTTTCACTGAGTCCCACAAAGTGTACGTCGTTCTCAGCTCACTGGATGATTCGTGGGACAATCTTGTTTTGAGCCTGGAAGCAATGCAAGAATCCGAGCTCACGCTTCGTTTTCTGACCGGCCGATTGCTGGAAGAAGAAAAGAAGAGGCAAGAGAGGCAGACTGCCAAGCCTAGAGACACCCACGTTAAACAAGCAGCTTGTGAAGATAAGGAGAAAGTGTTTGCAGTTCGGCGCTGTTTTCGTTGTGGTTTGCCCGGGCATCTGCGGAGAGATTGTCCCAACCAAACGAAGGAGAAAGCAGCAACAAGCAAGAAAAAATCTGCTAAACCGAAGGTCTCCGTAGTTAAAGCTGCAGAGAACAACCCAGAATGTACCTGGTTGATGGACAGTGGTTCCAGTCAGCATATTGTGAACAACAAGAGTTTGTTTACAAGTCTACATTCTGCTAGCCGGGACCATGTTACATTAGCAGATGGCAAATCTTCAGCTGTGACTGCAGAAGGTTGTGTATATGTGCCATGTATTGATAAAACTGTAAGCAAGGTTCTGTGTGTGCCAAGTTTGGAACACAATTTGTTAAGTGTATCTTGTTTGGATAAGGAAGGATATTGTGTATCATTCTCAAACAGCAAGTGTGAAGTGAGCAAACAAAACAATGTTGTAGCTTTAGGTGTACTTAGGAACAATCTTTATGAAATGTTGCCTAAAGGTCTAGAAACATCTAGAAATGTAAATTCTGTTATGAATAACACACCTTTGCATAATGATTGTGTGCATTTGCTGCATAGGAGACTTGCACATGTTGGGTTCCAAATACTGAAAAAAATGCCTGAAATGTGTGTAGGACTGAATGTAAAAGCCTGTGACAAATATCTAGACTGTACTGCATGTAAGGTGGCTAAATCCAAGGTTGCTCCAATCTGTAAGAAGAGTAACAGAGTTGCCACGGCAGCATTTGAGCTAATACATGCAGATTTAATTGGTCCTATGACTGCAACATTAGGAGGGGCAAAGTACGCTTTAATTCTGGTGGATGACTACACTAGATATGGTTTTTGTTATGTGATGAAAAACAAAAGTGAAACGTTTACTGTTTTCAAAGATTGGCTGAGTTGGGTGGAGCGGAAATTCTCTACCAAAGTAAAGCAATTGCAAACAGACAGAGGGGGGGAGTTTATGGCTGAAACGTTCCAAAAATGGCTTAGGCAGAAAGGAATTTCAGCAAGACGAACTGCTCCACATTCACCATGGCAAAATGGCGTTGCAGAAAGAAGGAATGGGGTTCTGCAAACAATGAAAGATGCCATGTTGACAGACTCTGGGTTGCATGCTCATTTTTGGGGAGAAGCAATGCTAACAGCTAATTACATTGCTAATAGGCTTTGGAGCTCAGCAATAGATAACACTCCATATTTCCTCATGTTTGGAAAGAAGCCATCCCTGGCTCATCTCAGAGTTTTTGGGAGTGATGCCTGGGTGAACATCCCCAAGGTAGCTAGGAGGAAAGGGCAGCCAAAAGCCAGGAAAATGAAATTCCTAGGCTATGCACCTGGTTCAAAAGCGTACAGGTTTTATGCTGGAAATGGAAATATAGTAATTTCTAGATCAGCAAGTTTTCAGGAGCAAGGTGACTGGGAACGTTTGCACGGCAGTGAAGTGTGTTTGCCTATACAGGAAAACATAGGCAGAGCACCACAGCCAGTAGAGAGACAAACAAACAGTTCCACAACTCTTTCAAGTCCTAAGAAGGAGGAGGAAGAGGAGGAGGAGGGAGAGAACAGAAATGTTTTTATTCCCAGACGGTCAGAAAGAAGTACAAAGGGAATACCTCCTGAAAGATATACGGCCAATGAAGTACGAGTGTGTCAAATATCTTATGAACCAGAGAACTATGCAGATGTTCAAAGATTGTCAAATCCAGAGAAAAATCTATGGTATGAGGCTATGGATGAGGAAATGGAAGCCATGGCAAAATACAATGTGTTTACCCCTACAATGCTACCAAAAGGTAAAAAAGTGGTTGGTTGTAGGTGGGTGTTCAAAAAGAAAATACTTATGTCAGGAGAGACAATGTATAAGGCTAGACTTGTAGCAAAAGGGTTCACACAGGAAAAGAATGTGCACTATGATGAAACCTTTGCACCTACTGTGAAGGCTGAGTCAATGAGAGTAATGCTAACTCTAGCTGCAAAATATGATTGTCAGGTGAATCATTTTGATATAAAGACAGCATATTTGAATGCACCATTACAGGAAGAGATTTACATGGCTCAAATTCCTGGTTATGAGTCAAATGTGCCAGGCTCTGTGTACAAATTAAACAGAGCTATCTATGGTTTGAAGCAGTCAGCAAGGAATTGGAACCAGTGTTTGCATGAAGCATTGGAGTCAATGGGTTTCAAAAATGGAATGGCTGACCCATGTTTATATACAAAAGGTGTCAACAGTGAACAAATGTGGTTGTTATCTTTTGTGGATGATATATGTTTAATTTCAAAAACAAAAACTCAGGTTAAAGAATTTGCAGAGCAACTGAGTAAACATTTTGAATTAAAGGATTTGGGTCCAATCCATGACTATCTAGGAGTGGAAGTCACAAAGCAAAAAGGGGCTTATGTGTTAAGTCAAAAACAGAAAATCAAAAATCTGCTTGCAAAATTCCACATGGAGGAATGTAAAAGTGTTAAAACTCCCATGGTGGCTGGTTTTCAGTGTAATGACAGTGACACAGAATTTTGTGACAGAGACCTATACCAGTCAGCAATAGGAAGTCTACTCTATTTAGCTCAATGGTCTAGGCCAGATTTGGCTAATGCAGTTGGCATATTGAGCAGATTTGTGTCCAAACCAACGAATAGTGCCTGGCAAACAGTTAAAAGAGTATTCAGGTACTTAAAAGGGACTATTGATGTGTCTTTAGAATTGAGACCATTGGACACATTATCACTCGAATGTTACACAGACAGTGACTGGGCTGGTGACAGTCAAGACAGGAAATCCACCTCAGGAATTGTAATAAAACTGGGCAACAGTTTAGTGGGGTGGAAATCCAGAAAACAACGGTTAATTGCCCTGTCTACCTCAGAGGCTGAGTTTTCAGCATTGTCTGAGGCTTGTACAGAAATAATTTGGTTCATCCAGTTGCTGAAAGATATGAAATTGCAAGTGAAAACTCCAATTAAAGTTTTTGAAGACAATCAGACTTGCATTCATATGGCAAAGTCAGAAAGGGTGAACGCAAGGAGTAAACATGTTGATATTCGTTACTGCAACGTAAGACAAGCTGTACATGATGGATTGATTGAACTTGTGTATTGTAACACCGAGGTAAATGTGGCTGATGTATTCACAAAACCTTTGAATGTACAAAGACATGAACAATTGTCAAAACAGCTTGGAATGCTAGAATGTCAGACAGAATGAAAATGTTTGTTAGTTACAGAAAAAAGGAGGGGTGTTAAGATTTTATTTGTTTAAATGTAAAAGCAAATGTATTTTTTCTGTTACTAAGAAGAAAAGTAAGAGAGACATGAGATGACTTGATATCTCAAGTACTCTGTACAGTTGCCAAATCAAGTGCAGCTGGTAAGCACCTAAAGACCAAGGTCATTTGGTTTCTTCCCTGTGTGCTGGAAGGCATAGCAACACATGGGGAGATATGCAGCCAACGCTGTGATAGGTCCACAGTGCTATAAATGTACAGCATGTGGAGAAACAGTGTGGGTGATGATGATGGTGAATGTTAGTGGTAGGTTATGGTTGGTTGGAAGTATTGCTGAAGATATTAGAGGAATGTTTTGTTCTATGTAAATACTTGTAAGTAAACTTAGTATAGTAGTTTAAAACACTGCTGTGTCTGAGTGTTTACTGATTACCAGGACATCTGTCTGCTACCAGTGAGCTCTGCTGTTATTCCGCTGCTGTGTGCTTGCACTCTGTACATGCTCAGAGAGTGCAGTGCATCACAAACTCTGACAGACACGACAACCCCCAAATGGGATTTTCCCCCCGTCACCCATCCCCCCCCCCCCCCCGGTTATGATAAATACAAAGCTCACAGGGGTGGGGGAATATTTAAGGAAAAAATCAGATTTTGGCTTTAGTAGACACCGTAAACTTGTGTACACATCCCATTTTCAAATACTATTTAGTATGTTGACTATCATTGTTTCTTTCTTTCTAATCTGCCACCATCCATTAAGATGACAACAGGTATGCATAAATATATAGTGGTGTGGTAACAATGTAATAAGGGAGAAAGGGTTTTGTTAACAGAGACTGAATTACACATTATTGATCTTAAACCATTGTAACTTCACAAAGTATCTAAAATAGGTGATTAGTTTTTTAAAAAAACAACAACTAAAAAGTTCCTTTGCAGTTTATTTTAATGAAAAATTCTGCTGATCCATAATGTACACAAAATGTATAGCCAAGAGTGTACCATTCCTGCTTGACAACTAGTGTTTGTTTCACTTACAGTAATTCAAAATTTTCCACACAAGTACTTCCATGGTAGTGTCTCTTTCCCTTGTGTCAGCTGTTAATAAAACACCTATTAATCCAATTTCTTGCCATACTCTTGTCAAAGTTAAAAGTATAAATATAGGTTTATTACATGAACATTTTATGTCATGACATTAAGGTTCAAAAAGAGAAAGCATAATTGTTTTCTCACACAGGCATATCTACAATGAGAGGAGAATTTATTTCAGCCAAAGATGTAACTGTTACTAAGGTAAGTCAATGTCAAGCATCAGGATGAAGAATGTGCATTTCTTTACATATGTTATAGCCATTTGCATGATGAATATTGAGCATTAATTTAATATTTTGTTTCACTTTGAAGTTAAATGTTCAGGTTCAAATTCATGTTGCATAGACAATGTTTTCCTCAGTATTTCAGGCCTGTATGATGTTTCCAGATTTTGTAGTTAAATTAATAAATTAGACCTTTCATAACTAACTGCATACCAGACTCCACTTTTATTGCAAGGAAATAAATCTGTGTTATTCTTCATGTTATTCTCACAAAAAAAGCACTGAAATTATCAAATTTTCCTCAGAGGATGGTATTTGTGCTTTACAAATGGTTTTCAAGTACATTTCCTCTCTGTACACAGAGGGTTTGTGCAAGGGAGGAGAAAATGTCAGTTTTGGGCTAGTGTGCAGAAACAGGAACAAAAACAGTATTCAAGAAGTCAACCTCTTTAATTAAACAAGCTACAAAACTGTGATATTAGAACAAGAAAGCAGTAAAACAAATAGGTTTTCATGGTTCTGTCATATTCCATCCAAAAGTTTATGATATTCTCACTATTGTCAAGTCAAGGGAAATAAGCTTATATGAACGTTCTTGGAAAATATTTGAACCAACTGGTTCCATAACCTATAATAAACCAACACTGCAGTCTGTGGTCTTATTTTCTTACATGATGAGCCACTGCAGGAATGCATGGGGGGTGCAGGGACGTATAGCTATGTTTCAGGTGTAAATCCCAGCCAAAAGTGACATATAAACTAAAAAGAAGAAAGCCTGGTATTCATCTGCATGGCAATCAGCGTACAAAGCTGAGTTCAGGGGTGTTCAGCTGAGTCCTTTTCCCCAGGCTGGGAGAGGCATGGAACTTAGTGCCTCTCTCAGTATGGAGAAAGGCAAAATGGTTTGGGGGAGAATGACATCAGTGGGTGTGATCATCATTGGGCCCATGGAGCACCCGGTGGGGGCGAGCAATTCGGCCTGCCACTGTAAATATGTTCCCACACATCTGATTTATAGTCATATATAGAGAGCAACATTAAAAGGAAGTTTAACTTTAGCTGAGGAAAAACTTCAAATCCCAGCATTCCTGACCATTGGCCATGTTGGCAGGAGCTTCTGGGAAGTGAAGTCCAAAACATTTGGAGAGGTACCTTCTGCACACTCCTGCCATATACAGGGTGAAGTACAAACCTTCTTCTCTGATCTCTATTAACGTATGTAGACGTTAATAAACTAAACAAGGATGACACTTCCTTTTCTGTTCTTCTGGAAGGACAGTACACTGTTACTTGGAATCCATATAGAAAATGTCTTATCAAAGAACTCCAGGACAAGGGCAACTTTTAGCAGTTTTGGTTGATTTGTGAGCTGCACCCCATGTAGAAAAAGAAGATCTTACTAAAGTCTTTAGCTACATCCTGGATGTAGCTACTTTGGCTACATCCAGACATGACTACTATAATTTGCTCTGTCTGGAGCTGCCTTTGAAGACACTTTGGAGGCCTCAGCTCATGCAGAATGCAGCCACTTTGTGTTGCTAAGCATATAACACTGGTTCTGTACCAGCTGCACTGGTGGCCAATACATTTCAGGGCCAAATTTAAATTGTTGCTGGTTACTTCTAAAGCCCTAAATGGATTGGACTGGGTTATTTAAAGGACCTCCTATACCTATATGTTACTGGCCTGGCCTTAAGATTGACTGCAGAGATCCTGCTAAGGACCCACTGGTAGGGTCTATCAGATGGGGAGGCACACAGGGCAGGAGGGCCCTATCATTGTGGAATTTCCTCCCATAGGAGGTATGTTCAGCTTCCTCATTGGTTGCCTTTAATTTTAAAGACCTGGCTGTTCAGGTCTGCTCTTGATTAAATAATGCTGCTGGTCTTTGTTTTAAAACTGTAATTTTAACTATTGCTACTATTTACTGTTGGTTTGGAGTGAGATGTTTTTAGGTGTTGATATTTCTTGATTTTATTTGTATTGTATTCAAAATGATTTTTAGGCTACATTTCTATACCACCCAATAGCCAAAATTCTCTCGCTATTTAGTCTCTGGTTCAAATCTTTAAAAGGCAGAATCCTCTGAAAGTATAGTTAATTGTATTTTTAATTTTACTTTGCTCTTATGGTTTTATTTTAAAAACACATTGAAAGGGCTTTTTACCTAGACAGGCACTATAAAATAAATATAAATAATTATAGGGAAGCAGCTTCCATTTCTCAGCAAAAACTATGATTTTACCATTTCAAAGCATGCTGTGTCATAAAACTAATGGTGTTAAACATGAAAGCCTATGCTGCTAAAACAAATGACAAATCAGACTCTTCTAGCACCACCCCAATTTAAGAAAGCTAGCCTGTTTGCTATAATGTATATAGCTAGCTTGTTGAGTTTAAATTGACTATTGGAATGCTCTGCTATTTAAAAAACATGACATTAATATTTCTTATAAATATAAAATAAATTGACATTTAAGTTACCCACCTAGAGAGAAATCTTGTCTGGTATGCATGAATACAAGGATGTATTATGAGCATTTGATGACAAATAACCTGTTTCCTGATGTATTGACAGCTCAGACTTCATGCTCGTAAAATAGTATTGTCCTCCAGGAAGAAAAATATCCTTTTAAAATCAGCCAATATTCCCAAAGTCCACTTCTCTCAGTCCCATATCATTCAAAACCTAATGCAGTACTGACATGGTTTCCTTGCAATCATCATAACATGAAAGAGAAAACTTAAAGAGAGACGTGAATCTATGGAAGGAATAAAAGCACTGCCATTCACAATAATAGCACTGTTTAAGGCATTCTGAAACCTGAGATTGTTTTAAAGATTGGCCTTTTCCAGACTGTTTAAAGTTAAGATTGTCCGTGAACTGATAAATGACTCTCTTGAGAGTAACATGAAAACAGCATATTCAGCATAAGATTGTAAACCTAAACATACCTGAACTGGAGTCAAACTTTGTTTCTGATCTAAAACAAAAAAGAGAGAAGGGAAAATAATTTCACTGTAAAGAACTGTTTATGTCATGGGACCAAACTACAAGCATACATCTCTATGTTAATGCAGCTGGTCCGCAAACACGTTTGATGTACTTTCAGTATATTTTCACATTAGCAACTTTATCAATAATAATTTTAATTTACAGGACTGGTAAGTGCAGAAGAAACCTCTGAAAAAGTTCTGAAAATAGAAACACAATGTCATATAATGTGCATTATATAAAAGAATTACAGAAGGCACATTTCCATTAAGTATAATTAATATTTAATTTTTAAACATTTATTAGCATGATTTCTCCTAGATATTATTCCTGTGAGTACTTCTTTGCATGCCATCATCAGACGGTTGTATCAATATGCATGCTTATATTCCTTCCCCACTCCCACCCCCACCCCCAAATAAATGATAGTTTCGCTTAAGGAGGTTGGCAATCCAACCTTCTTGTGAATTCTTATTGAGCTAGAGAATTGTACATGCAAAACATACTACCCATTGTCCGTTTAATGTGGCGTTTTAAGTGTTTAGCCTATCACCAATGAAACTCAATAGGCTGTGCATTTAATAATGAGGAAGAGGCAGAAAGTGGAGAAAAATTTGCCTTTGTGGGAACATCATGTTTCAGATATAGGTTAATAATAGTTCTAAACTCAAAAGGCTTTGAAGGTCTCAATTCTGCTGTGGGAAAACTTAAGTTGGGTAATTACTTTCGAGATGCGGCTGAAGTGCTGTCAAGCGGAATTAATGCTATGACTAGGCCTATCTGAACAAAACAGCTATAAGAAGCATTGTCTACATTTAACTCTCAAACCAATTAGTGGGCATGCTCCAGACAGATTTATATCACAAATTAACAATCAGTGTTTTGTGTGTGTGCGTGTGTGTTGTGTGTTTCACTCACACATGTGTGCATCTGTGTGTGCATATTATATATATTCACAGCTGCCTCAGCAAGATACAAGAAATGATCAGCAGGAGTCTTCATAAAAGAGGCTATTTTTTTCTAGGGAAATGCACCCAACCTAAGTGGTAAATTGCAGCTTCTTTCAATCCAAGATAAGATATTGGTGTGCTTTGGGAAGTCATATATGCTTGCTAACCACATATTGCAAACTACTGAGTTAAACAGAAAAATAAATTTTGTGTAAAGCAAGAATTTTTAAAGAATTCCAGTTAACTTTAAGCTAACTGGAATATGTCATTACATGGCTATGGAAAGAGTCAGAAAGCCAAGAAAACTGAGGGGGAGAAGAGGAGAATAAATGGAAAATGGCCTCTTTGTTCTGATTTTTTTTTTAAGAGAAGCTGTCAATATGATCAAAAAGTACAATAGAGGGGGAAAACAAACATTCTTCAGCCAGAAATACAGTCCAGTAGTGCTAAACTGTGTACCAGCAGCACCAATCAAAGAGTTAAATCCCCATTACAAATGAATAAACACCAGTGCACTAAACGGTGTAGCACTGTCACCCAAGGCTCCAGATGGGTGGGTGGGTGGATTTACAGAAGTAGTAGTACTGTCATGTGGCCAGAAATTTCACATGTACCCTGGGGGCGGGGGGGGGGGGGCTGAATACAAATAGTGTATTGGGCTTTGAAGATCCTGACCACAATCCTGCTACCAACATTGTTTCCTCTGGGCACAATCCACCAGGAAGTTCTCCTGTACAAGCCTCAACGAAATCCAATTTTCTAGCCTCTTCCACAAGCAGGATAGTTCGATTTCAGTCAAACTAATTTATATCATTTCCCATTTGTATATCAGGTATTTCCTAAAGAAAATATGCACGCCAATCACTGCAGTGGTTACTGCATGTTGACCGACAACTTAAGAGAGCCTTTACAATACCTAGCAGAATATTCTTTAATCTTACTTAGGATCTGATTCTATCAGATTCTGTATGCACCATTAGGTATATCCCACAAAACACCCCACTAATGCAAGCAATGGAAGGACTGCCCATCAGGGTAGGCAGCTGGTAGCAAGAGAGGAGCAGCACATGGGCAAGGCGCTTAAGGAAGATCCAAAAGGCAACTGGATGGTGCCCAGATTTCTCAAATAAATCTGTAACAATGTTACATTGATATTAGAAAATTGTACAAGGTATCTATATATTGCTTATTTAATACTGATATGATCAAAGTTGCATTAGGATAGTAACTAGGTATTACAGACAAGTAGTATTTTTTTTTATTCAGAGGTATAGGGGTGAACATTAAGGGGTTTCCCACTGACTTGCTGTGTACTGAATCAGGGGTCTGATTATTACTAATTTGAAAACTGCACAGGCTTGTATGCCTGGAGCCAAGGCTAGATTCTTAATGCCTTTAATGACTTGCTAGTGCCTAGCTGCCGGTCTCATATTAAGACTATTATAATTGTACCATATTTATATTGGCCACCAAAAGAATATGAAGGCTGCAATCTTATACACACTTACCTGTGAGCAAATCCCCTTGAACTCAGTAGGGCTTACTTTTGAGTGGACATGCACTGCATTGCACTGTAAATGCCTTTAAATGGCTGACAGTACTTTCAGTGCCATAGTTGTTCCAACAACTATACAGATCTTCTTGTATAGTTGCCAACTTTACTCTATCTTTACCAAAGCTTCTTAACCTGCTTGCATGAATCAATCTTTTCTTCTTCAGTAATCACTTTTTCTTCAAGTGTACTTTTCTGACTTCATGCAACACCAAGCTATTTTACAGTTACTTAATGATGTCTTGAACTTCTTTAAAATTGCACACAGCCCCAAACTGGCATTATCTAAAAGGAATCATATTACTTTGTGTATTTTAAAACATTACATCCTTCCTTTCTATTGCTAACCTCCTGAGGAAGCTTAGAAACATTAACATAATTCAACATATACAATAAAATGTATATTTTTTTCATTACTATTAAAATCCCATTATAATAATAAAAAAAATAGCCAGAAAGCACATCATTCATCATATGCTTAAGGGAATACATTTTCACTTGGAGCCTGAAAGGTAATATGGTTGGGTGTCACACAGTTATCTCCTGGGAAGGTATTTCACAAAGAAGGCACTACCCCCCCCCCCCCACAGCCCCCTGTCCTCAGTCACCGCTTGCCTTATCTCTGAAAACAGGAGCACTCAGAGCAAAGCCTAAGAAGATGGTTTTAAGGAGCAGGCATATTCATGGCTATGTACTAATTTAGGAACTTCTTTTTTTTTTGCAAGCTGTAAGATTTTATTATTATTATTTGCAAGCTGTAAGCCTAGAGACGGAGGTGCATATTTCCTGCAGAAAAGTTACTTTAGAACACTAGAACGCATGCAGCACAGGGAAAAACACATTGAGGAAGCAAAACATGAAGGACTGCAAGAGAGGGACTCCTAACACATACATTAGCCATATGTAGGAAGATTATAGGGAAAGCCAATGAGATGAGCTCATGTATCGCAATCTTGTTGATAACATTTTTTTCTTTAGCTGACCATATGTGGGGAAATTCCCTTAGCGATAACCTCAAGAGCATTTTGGTAACAGAAAGGCTGGATTTCTTTGGGCAAGAATTTTAACACTGTGCCAAATTTCCCTATGGAAAAAGAGGGGGAAACAGTTAAGACCATTTGCTTTTCAAATTGCTGGTATGAAGAAATTAAATGAAGAGTGATATTGGGTTTCAATAGTTTCTTTTATCTGTTTTACTGATAAAGACAGAATTTTGTCTTAAACATATACCCAAACCTTCAGGTCTTTCATCTGCAGAACAAAATTCATGAATTCCTTGACCTTGCATGTCACATGGTAATGAAACAGCATAAATCAGTCTTATTAAAAAATGAAGTTTGTTAATCTTAGTGCTGAAGAACCATTCTCCCCTTCCTGCCAAAATGAACCAGTTCACAGGCCATGATTTAATATTAGTTACATAACAGATAGTGATGGCGCAAGGAACAAACCATTAATGGATTCCACTCTGACACCCAAGAGAAACTAATACAAACATGGACTTGGGGGTGGGGAATAAATGAAATTTTTGACTCAGTTTTACATGATGATAGTTCTACTAATATTTCATCCAGACTAGGCATGCAAAATCTTGTTGACTGACAGACTTTGAACATGTGTTTTCAGCACTACTTCAGTTCTACTTGAACATGCGGTTTCAGTCCTGCTTCTACTTGTGTTTTCAGTTCTAGACAGTATCTGGGGGACCATAGGATAATTCAGATTTTTTGATCCAAGGTCAGAGACTGATCTCTGATCTCGGACCCAGGGGTCTGAGCTCCCAGCTTCCAACAGGAAAACAGCTCAGGAGGAAAGGGATTAAGTATCCCCCTTCTCCTCACCATTGCATTGACTGAATCTGGAGTCCCTTCTAGGTGTGGCAAATTAAAAATAATAATCTAGAGGCACATATGACTCCTGTGTGATGTCTAGTTTGGTCCTGAAACGCTACATGCACACAGGACCAACCTTAAGAAGGGCAAGGCATTGAGGTCTCTCTTTCTCCTTCCTCTCATTTTAACACAATGCCTAGTATACTGCATTGTTTTCTTGGTCTTACATTAGCTAAAAGAGTTTAGAAGCTTTTCTACACGAGGCCATTAATCCTCTGTATCTAACTTTTGGTTTCGTCACAGAATTGAGATCCAAACACTACACAAAGAGCATTTATACTGAAATTTATATCTTGAAATAAGTTCATTTATGGTCATATTGAGCTCTGTTTTTGTACATTTAGCTATCCTATCAGATTGTATTTTACTCATTTATTACCCACCCCCAGAATGAGTTAAAATAAGAGAATTAGTTTTATCTTCACATTCTAATATATTGCTCAAGAAAACAAAGGAACCATTATTTTGTATCTGTTTAATCTACTCACTTGAACAAAGGAGTTCCACAAACAATACATTTGTATGTTCCATGAGCTTTGTGATATGTGTATTCTCCTTCAAAGGCACTAGAGAGACAAAACAACAACATAGTACTTTAACAATTAGTGAGTTCTGATTGTGTTAACTCTGAAATTATTTGGTAAGTTCTAACATTATACAGTCTACAATAGATAGCATTTCATAATTTATGCAGTAATGCATACATTTATGCAGCAATGCATACATTATGAAATGTTAATTATTGTAGACTATATTTTGTCTTTATTTAAATGACAAAATAAAAAGATACACATTAAAATCTGAACAGCAACATAAATGTCTTAAGAAAAGAAGCTACTGGTCAAATGTCAAAGCACAGACTCACCTACAAGTTAGGCAAGTCTTCTCCATCCTGGCACCTTCTAGATGTGTTGGGCTACAACTTTCATTGGAATGGTGGAAGTTGTATCCCAGCACATCTAGAGGATTGGGGAAGGTCTGGTTAGACATTTTCAGTTCAGTCATTTAATTTGCACCTGACCATTAACATCATTTTAAAATACATTTTGATCCTAAGCATCTTTCTAACAATTTTACTAGGTCTTGTTTCTTACTGCTGATCTCTTATATTAAATGTAAAGCACTAATAATAAACATAAAGCACTAAAGAGAGATCATTGTGGAAGACAGGACACACAAGTATGTTCAAGCACCAAAAGAATAAAACTGAAACTGGGTGGGAGGAAAACCCTAGCCCACGATTTCAAGCTGTGTGAGCTCTATACTTTTATTTGAAAAGGAATATTACTGCTTTAAGGGAATATTTTTCTAAGTTAACAATCTTAAAGGCTAGGAGGTCATTCATCTAATACAAATCAGCTGTGCTACTCCAACAAAAAAGTCTATGTGTTCTGCAGCTTGTTTTTATTATCCTTTCACCCTTTTTATGGGATCCAATATTTTTTTATAAACAGGTTTTTTAAAAAATGAAATAAAATAATGACCCAATCTCTGGTTGTTTGTGTGCACTAAATCATTTCACTAATCTTGTACACAAAAGTAAATGCCATGGCTGGATGGCGTCCTGAGCTGGATGGAGCACCACCCCCGCCAGTCTGCAGTGGGCGAACAGACATCTTAGCGCCAGTGATACCAACTCAGAAAGCCTAGTCAATAGTAGACTCCGATGGGAAGAGTGCTGCCAATTAACTAGGACCCCACATGTGGCAAAAGGTCATTTTGGGGTTTGGAAGAGAAACAAGGTTGTATCATTCATACTATTGGATCAGGAGCAGACTAATGCCTGCTTCGACCCTCCACGGTTGGAACAAGGCGCCAAAGTCATCAGACCTTGGCAAAGATGCTCATTCTTCATGCTAAAATCAGCTGAGAGAAGTTATATTCACTGTTCAAGCCTTGGGAGTGAGCTCTTTCTTGTGTTTCCCCCCCCGACCCATTCATTTAGAGCTTGCTTCCAAGGACTAAAGCCATGTGAGGGCAGTTATTGAAAATATTTGACATTCCAGCCACAAATGAGCCATTAAATACTTTCTCCACATGTGCTTCAGAAAAGAAACTGGAATGGAATGGAAATGAAAAAAATTGTACTACCTTCTCTCTCTCTCTCTCTCTCGCTCGCTCGCTCTCGCTCTCTCCCAGCCAAAATGTCAATATTTACAATGACCACCTTCAAAATAGTCTCAATGACACAAGGCTATTTCCCTTAGGGTTCTGCTTACCCTGGTGTCTTCCCAAAAAACAATGAGATACTTTCTTAACTACCATTACTTCTGCACATTTTGTAGTAAACTGAAAACAGACCCAAAATGTAAACCAAGAGACACAACAGTGTCATTTTATATTTATGAAGTCTGTGTCCTCCACACTGCAAATTCCTGGCTGTTTCGTGATGTTAATTTGTATAAGTCAGAAAACAAGAAACAAGTGCAGAATTCCTCAATATCAACAAGCTGGAAAGAAGAGATACTAGCAGTACAGTGAATGGCACCTACTTCTTATTGGCATTTCTCTTATCTTGCCTTACCTTTCAGTCCCTTTCTCCTGAGTTACATGGTACTGCAAGGGTGTCAGCCGCTTCCTCAGATCCTCCTGGGAAAAGACCACCTTACAGTTCTTTTTATCCCTACGTGACCCTGCAAAGGGAAAGGATACAGGAGAAGGGATCTTTTACTTTAAACCCTGAATAATTGCTTTGGCTGCCAGCCAAAACACAGCTTCTGCATTCACTTTTCTAATGACCAGATTGGATCCCAATGTATTAGAGAGGCTCAGATGATTGCATCGTCCAATCCAGCTTTAAGTCATCTGCTGTACACAAGGCAGGAGACTGTAGCAGAACAGCAATAATGTGATTACAGCCAAAGCCTACTCTATGCAGAAAAGTCACAACCATTGGCAAAGTTGTACATTCACAAGAAGGTGACATCCTGAGCCTAAACCTATTTAATCGTGACTACCCAGTAAATATGCATAGGAGCACAGTCTTAATATTGACAAGACATCTATATTGTAGATAATAGGTAATGGGCATATTATGTTTAACCCCAGTTTGGAGTAACATGAAAATCTTGTAATTAGTTATCGTCAGTGGAGGCTGGCAGCTCCGATGTCAGTGAGGCAAAGCTCCTTTAGAGTTCTGACTGGTTTTGACAGAAACTCAAGAGAGGATTCGCTGCCCCAGTGACATTGTTAATTTACTGGTAATTTAGACCACACATTTGTTTTTTGCTTTTTATTACCTTACATTAAAAAATATAGCTGCCAAGAATGTCATCAAACCTGCTGCAGACCACAGCACTATGGAGAGGACTTATTTTTTAAAACAAATCTTCCTCCCAGTGAAGTGCAACAAAAAGCTGATTTGGTGTTTCTGGAGGCATCAGGGAATGATTCCTGGTTTCCAGTATGAAAATGAATGCAGATGGTAATAGCCTGCTTGCCATTGGAGCACATAGGAGGGCTTCACCAAAGGGTGGTCTTTGGTGAGACCTCAAGAGAAACCTGGGAGTGCTAGGCCATGAAGGTAAAGTTAAGAAGTGTGGGAAGATACCTTCTTTTCATTGTCCCTTTCGGTGTGTAATATTTTGAATGGCTATTAAGTTCTAAACACCAGCTGTTTGGACTTTCTTTTTGAAAAGTCAACCACAGTACGAATTCTCATTAGTCTAGGGACTACAGTAAGAGATTGTAACCATGTGGAAAATGTCTGCTAGTAGAAAGTCTTTTAAACTGGGAACTATTGTGATTTGCTTAGTCTGGAATACTTTTAAGAGCTCGGCACACAGCCCTTTGAAGGATTAATTGCTGCTGTAAAGATAAATAAATTTCATTGATAACTTTGTCAACCTATCTCTGTTAAGATCTGCTACGAACCTGACACACTTTAATCTGATTTTGTTTGTAAACTAAATGAACTGCTAATCATTCTGCCTTGGGACAATTGGAGGTATATATACACAACCCCTGAAAAATACACACAATTCTTAAGGAATACTTGCTCCTATCTTCAGTGTATTCAAGCCCTTCCATTAGAGGCTGCAATTTGGAACTTTAGATCTAAGTGAATGGCATTTTAAAGGATTATCTGTTGCTGATAAGAGACAGATTAACTTTCTTGCATGGTCAATTTGTTTTTTTGTAAAATTCCATGCACAAAACACTTCATCTGGAGGCTGCTAACTGACCACTGTCTCTTCTGTCTTGGGAGTATCCAAAATCTTGACATACAGAACTGGAAAATGCTACCAACTGTTAAGGAAGAAATAGGCTGCACTCCTAATTTCCTGGGAAGTGGGGGTTATTTTTGAGTAAACATGTATAGGATTGCATTGAAAGAGAACTTGCTCTTATAATTAATGTATCGATCTGTGAATTATTACTAGATGAATTAACATTACTAATTGACTGTTTGCTCTGTATATGGTATTAGAAGATATCATCTGCTGTTTGAACAGATTGAGGCTGTGATTTTATACCTATTTACTTGGGATTAAATCCAGTGGAACTCAGCAGAGAGATCTTTATTGTCGCAACTTTAGTTGAAAGCTCTTTTTTAGTTATGACATTTTTATTTTCATTTTTTTGCATCAAGCATGATAAAAGCGACAACTCTTACTATGAAGAGATATAGAATTTCTGTTAAGTAGTATTATTAGTAAATGAAAAATCACTGTTAGTGTAGAGGCATTTTAATTGGACATTGCTTTTGGTTGGAGATTATTGCCTCTCTTTCACTTTTGTTGTTAATAAAAGTGTTCTAAGAGATCTATAATAAGACCCAAACTACACTTTACTTTGAAGATGTAACTAGTAGTGATGCATGTCTTACTCTAAAATAAGTGCAAGGGGTCCTGATCTAGACTAGAACCTTGGTATGAAGAGTAGGGGCACCTTGCCCCCCCGCTATAGTCCAGTTTTGCATCAGGTGCTCAGCACCTGTACTTTTCATTGCTAAAAAGTGGTCCCTTAAAACAAATGGATGGTAGTGAAAACAGGAGTCCTACATCTATCCTATGTTCTGCTGGCAAGAGCCTGGCAGAGCAGGAGGAACGTTAGAGGTTTTTTTTAGCATCTCTGTCTTCTGAAAATGTATTTTATGGTAGACGGGCCTCTCTGAGCCCATCTTACTCACTTACTTTGCTGGGGGCAGAAACAGGAGCTCAGAGGCCTTTGGGTCCAGCACATCCATGGTTTCTCCCTTCCTGTCCACGGGCCTGTCCCCAACATACCCATTTCCTCCCCTTCTGAGGTTGCAATGTCAACTTTGAGACAGAGCGCTGCCATGGAGCTTTCCACAGGAGTGGATTGGGGAGTGGATTGGGAGTGGATTGGGGGGAGATCCATCATTAGATCTCCTCCTCCAAGGTCAGAGCTCTAGATCTTCCTATGGCTGTCTAGACACTGTGTAGTGACCACAGGACTGTTTTCTTTGACTGCTTAAAAGCCATCTAGCTAAGTAATAGGTGGTGCGTGTGATATTCTTTACAGAAGAATTATATCATTTGCTCAACAAACTTATTCTAGGATTGATTTGTTTATCCTGTCTCTAATCTTAATGAAAAGATTAACAGGATGTGATCATCTCTGATTATGTTTCATTATTTTAGGGTAAAATACGAAAAGATAACATTTGAAGAATGAACCAAATATTGCTAGACTATATAGTTAAAAAAGTTATGACATCAAGCTTTTCTTTCAAATTAACATAATCCCTGAGTTCCATATTTATACAGTGTGGGATGTTTGTAAAGGAATGTATAAGGGGAAAGTTTGATATAAATCTAAACTTCTATAATGTTAAAAAATGAAATAAGGGGCATCATTATAGCAAAAATCCAAGGATTAGAAAGCAGATGTAAGAAAGACCCTAAAGAAGAGAATCCATTCACCTTAAAGTTATATAATAAGCAGCTAAATTTATCAGACAAAGTAGAAATTGATATTTTTTTAGCATACTCAAAAGAAAAATACTTTGAGCTTGTAAACAAATCTGTACGTTTCTAGCATCTAAAGCTAAGCAGTTGAAAGAAACGCTTCCTCTTCAAATCCAAGGTGGGATTAACGTAGAGGGTTATAGATTATTAATAGATTATTAATGTATAGATTATTAATATGAATTGTATGCCTCAAGTAATCCTTCAATAAACAGAATATTTTAAAATTAAAATATCAGATTTGCAAAATTATTTGACATTGATAAACACCTTCTGAATGCAGATGCAACACAGGTGAAAAGGAATGAAAAGGCCGTGTTTTGATGGATTATCTGCAGAATTTTATTTAACTTTAAAAGATCAACTTCTTACTATACTGATCTATTTCCTAAATGAAATATTCAACAGTAAAAGCAATCCATAACCTTGGATGTAAACTTGCATTACTGATTTCAATGAAGGGAAAGCACCCTCAAATGTAAAATCCTATTATCCTATAGCTTTGTTAAATCAAGACATGAAGGGAGCAATCCTATGGCCACTAGACACTGTCTAGATGTCCATGGGATTTTTTGGTTTCTGGGAAGCGAGGTCAGAGCCTGTGCTCCAACCTTGGTTCCCAGAAACTGATCACCCTGACCTCACTGCCTCATAACCAGTGTGGTTCTCTCCACCATGGCTCCTTCTCTGTTCTTCGGAATGGAGCTACAGGACAGATGGAGCAAGGAGGAGAAGATCCCCACTGTGCTTTGTCTGACCTGCATTGGATAGTTATTAGCCTTCAAATTCGGAGGCTTATGACTATCCCAATAAGATAGCACCCCAAAACAATATTATCTTAGCCAAAAGGCTGAATTCCATTTACATATGTTCATAACAATCAAGTGAGGGTGTTTCAAAGGACGTATATTTAAAGATAATACTAGGAAATCAATAAAGTTAATATAAAAGGGAATAAAGGTCAACAGTTATTTTAGTCTTTCTTGCCCCTGAGAAGGTATTTGATAGAATTGAGAAGAAAATGTTGGATGGAATTTCTTCATCAAAATATTTACAGACAAACAGAAAATCTAAATGTATCCTTATCAGTGTGGATGGATTAAATAGCACTGGAATATTTCCAGCAAGAAAGGTCCATGCAATGACATTTCAGCTATATTGGTTGTTCAACAAGAATTTAGAGAAAAAAGACATACAAACTTGGAAGCCTTTTCATATTAGCAGATTTTAGGGCAAACACACATTTGTTGAATGCAATTCAAATATACTCATACAAAACTGCTGCTGAAGCAGACATACCTACCCTGATAGAATTAAGGAGATCCACAGGCATAAAACTGGCTTATACACACACCTCTGGATTGAGAACCATTGATGCAAATTGGACACACACTGAAATCAGAGTGAGGATGCAGGTTATCCAGAATGCATCACTTTGAATGGAATGACCATACTCATGTGTAAGCAAGTGCACTTTAACACTGATCAAATGTAATTAAAGCTGGGTCAGGGCTACTATACAACTATACTGGAAAATGGTTTTCTTATTCATGTAGAATATCCATCTATACCAAGAGTGCAGGCACTGGGGCCAAATCCAATCTTTCAGGGGTCCCCATGAAGCCCCCCAGGATTCTTAGAAGGCTATGTCCTTTCTCCCAACCACTGATCATTGGTTTCCTGGATTTTGTGCCACTTTTTAGTCTTCTAAAAGGTTGAAATTCATCTCCTAAGGCTTAATTACTGGCAGTAAAAGCTTTAGGTCAAAATACGCTGATATTTGGGGGAGAGGGTTGTCCCCGTCCCTTTTGCTTTCAGCCTACCACAGAAATGTAGCCCCCAACAGCATCTCCAAAATGAAATTTGGGCCATGGATTGAAAGAGACTTTGCACCCTTGATCTATATGGCGACTGCCATGTTCACTTGCACATGCACTGTTTGTGGTGTGAATGATGGCTCCATTCCATTGAGACTCTTGATGAGTTCAAAGGTCCGTCTAGAAAGAAAAAAATTAAAGAGGAGGACAGAGAAGCATAAATGCCAGCAGCAGCCTGATAGGTCATAGGATACTCGGAAGTCTCCAAGATCAGAGGCTTCCATGTAGTGAGTGCAACGCAATAGGGTTGTGCACCTGGTCTCATAGAATTTAATATGGCTTAAGTCTGAATAGACTTATTTCAGATTGCACTGTTTGAGGCATTTCTCTCTCTTGGTCTTTGACCAGTCTTAGGTATCACCCTAATTTCATGACTCTAGTAGGCTAGATATATATTTAAAATTATATCCAGAAATCACACAGGTGTTTTAGGAGAATAAAATTAGCTTTTGCAATTACTGTAAGACTTCTGCTTAATTAGAAATACACAGTCTTTGCAAATGTTGGTTAGTAACAGATACATACTCATAAAGAAAGCAATTGTGTTCTCAAAGTAGAGTGACCAAAACTATCCATCTGTATGTCATTTAGCACAAGAGAAGAAACGGCAGGTTTAAATTACATGGTATTGGATTGCAATTTCCTAACATTGGATGATTTTATGCTTTTTTACCTTTAGTCATTACTAAGGAGTGTTCATAAAAAGTAGCTTAAAGAACAGATGCTTTCAAATAATTTAAGTAAATATGTTTCTTTTTTCTTCTCTTTCTTTAATTTTTATTCAAAATAATAAAAGAAATACATGCTGCTGCTAGTCACTACCAACTAACTCTGTTAACTATTTGCAGATAGGAAGAATAAAATAAAAAAACTGTGATTGAAGTAAATACTACAGACATTAAAAGTTAGCTGTTGAATTTAAGGTACTGAAAATAAACGTTTTGTTTTATAGATCAGAAAATTACTTTTGATCTAAGCATTCTTGAAAAACAGTTTTCTGCTCGGAGCGCTCTCATTAATTGCTGCAGAGCCCTTGTTTTAACGGGAGGCTTTGAAAGACTACTGTTTGTAGCCCCATTGTTAGCTTAAACCTTATTTTGGAGGAGGATAAAGACTTCATTTCAGGGTTTTTGTTTTTTTTGTCTTACAATAATCACTAAAGGAGTATTCACTGAAATTTGCAGGAATGTGCTCTGTGTCATAACCGACAAATTATTTGGTTTTGGTGCACTTAAAGGTCACTTTCCAAATTAGCAAGATTTTCCTACATCCTGGCTTCTCAACCTTAAATATAAATATTGTTTCCGAACTGTAAGTGAGATTTGTGTTTTATAACATTCTGTTGCTTATTTTAAGAACTCAAGTAGTGGAGGCTTATACTTGGAATATGCTGATTTCTTGCACTAAGTCTTTCAAAGGTTTACATAAAAGCAAAAGGCTTTGCATTCCTCATGCATGCAACACTTACACTATCAAACTATTTGAGGAGTAATCTTAAAAACCCAGAGACATCTCAATGTTGCCTTATTGTATAAAATTTAATTTTAGAATGTAAGTCATTATAGCCTCTGATCTAAATCCACAGCTACAAAATAATATTTATTTATTTGTTTATTTTCTACATGGCATTCTCTATCATAGGGGCTCAGAACAGTAAGCAAGTTCCCAAAATCTAATGGGAAAAAAATCCCTACTTGTTGGGATTTCAATTTATCGCTGGCCAACAAAAGCAAATTTGAACTAAAAGGTCTTAAAGGTCTAAAGGGGAGCAAATGGCCATTGAAGAACTTTTTTAAAAAAAGCATGCTTACTTATTTAAAATATTTATATATCACCTCTCCTTGACATACAGTTGCCATTTTAAAAAATAACCAGTTATGATAAAATAAATCTAAAACACAATAGAGTGTGCTTCCATTGTAGAATGGTGCAGTGGAGGAGCACTGGTATTCTAAAAAGAGGGTATATATTTTTATTTTTATACTTTTGATGTGATTCTGTTGCTGCATATTGTTGTGTTAAATATACTGTTTTGTTCTCTGTTGTTTTCTTACAAGTAAGTTGCTTTGGGAGTGCTTCAGGATCTTCCGGTAGATGGATACATTTAAGGCTTTGCCAAATTTCACATTGTGAAAAATCCATAGCAGACAACAAAGGAAATTCTGCAGCTGAGACCACTTTTCTGCATTCAGTTGTGATCCTGACTTGGCACATAAATGATGGGTTTAACTGAAATGGATGAACACAGGTAGGAGTGGTCTCAGATATGTTGGGGCCAGTCCATTTAAGTCTTTTAGAATCATCAGCAACACCCTTAATTGAGCCTGGAAGGTACTGCAGACCTGGTGTAATGTGCTTCTCCTATTGCACAAGCTACAGCTTCTAATAACTACCAGTGGCAGCAAACTGCATTACACTGGCCCATACCCAAGGTTATGAAGCCACGAATGATCATTGATTGGTCTCTGTCAATGAGAGAATGTCAGTTTTCTCAGCAAATACATGGCCACACACTGTAACCTGGATATCTCGGTTCAATGAAGAATCCAGGAGCACCACAAAGCTGCAAGCCTAAGCGACCAAACCAACCATCTATTATTGGAATGCCTTTGTGGGAATGAATGGCAAGAACTGCCTCTGATGTTGGAAGTTACACTTAGCCATCAGGACTAGTAGCCATTGATAGCCTTCTCCTCCAGGAATTTATCCAACCCCCTTTTAAAGCCCATCCAAATTGGTGGCCATCACCACATCTCGTGGTAGTGAATTTCATAGTTTAACTATGCGCTGTGTGAAGAAGTACTTCCTTTTATCAGTCCTGAATCTCCAATTAATCAGCTTCATGGGATGACCCCAGGTTCTAGTATTATGGGAAAGGGAGAAAAATGTCTCCCTATCCACATTCTCCACACCAGGCATAATTTTGTAAGCCTCTATCATGTCTCCCCTTAGCCTCTTCCCCCCCCCCCCCAATCTAAACACTCCCAGCTGCTGTGACCTTCCCTCACAGGGAAGATGCTCCAGTCTTTTGATCATTTTAGTTGCCCTTTCCTGCACTTTTTCCAACTAGGTCTATCTTGTTATTTTGTACATCCATATCCTGTCCCCAACCAGGAGATAGTCAATCAGATCAGCAGCACAATAAATTCAGACTATTATCCATATGTTCTTGAAGCCAGGGGCCCATTGACCTCCTTCTGCAAGGTGGAAAGACTGAAGGTGTAGGATCAGTTAGTCACGGAATTCACATCCAAGGTAGATTTTTCAATTTGACTGAGATCATTCAAATTTGCAGATTTGGACTGTACAACTCTCTTATCTTTCTTGAATGAGGCATCACTGATAACCTCAGAGTGTAAACAATCAGCCTCTCTCAACTAGCTGATTTTTCTGCTTGCTGCCCTTTATTTTTTTCCTTTGTATTCCTTGTTAAGATACTTTGAATATCGTTTTATTAGAACCATTTAAAATTTACGAACAACTTCACCGACTATTCTCTGGCCTTTCGGCCGCAATAAAGGAATTGAATTGAACTTCACTGACTAGGTCAGGCACAAGTTCAACTTGCAAGTGCTTGCCTTCATTCTTCTAAACTGACCCTCTGACTCAGCAAGAAAAAAAAAGACTGAAATTGATCCAAGAGCCTTCAGCATCTTAAAATGGTGGCTGCAAGCTCAACCAAATCATCGTACATCCAAGGGGGGGGGGGGTGAATATCATTTGTGAAAATGTGTTTCTAAATAGCTAAGCAATAAATTCCTATTTTTCAGTATCAGGCCAGAATTGTCTGTTGGAAGCACTCTGTTAAAACTATAGGAATCTTATTGCTAAAGATAATAGAAAGTAGATTCAAGTGTTCTACACAGGTTTCTCATGTTTTCAGTTGTAAGGTGTGGTCCTACCATTAAGAGTCTCCCATTATGTGGGTGCTGTATATGAACCTTTGTGTTTTCTCCTCTTTAGAAATGTTTTACACCCATAATATATTTAGTACTCCTGTAATCAGGACGGATTTTATATTTCCTGTTATCATTAAAGAAATGTCAACACTGAAACTAATGAGAGTAAGTTTAAATCCAAACTCTTCCACTGAAGTTGATTGTGGACTAGCCTGTCATTTACTGTAGGGATGGGCAGAAGGTAGATTAGAATCTACTGGTAGATCTCTGGGTGGTTTGCAATAGATCAGCAAGAGTGTCAAACACCCATAACAATATTAAGTCTTAAATCTAAAGCAGACTTTCAAAAGCCCTGATCTGTAGTAACTCAGATGTAGATTTGTTTTGGGGGTATGCCTGCCATCCCAGTGTATGGCTCCACTTGATAGACCTCAGAGGTTCTAGAAAAAGCATAGATCCTGTAAGCCCTTTGGAAGGCTAGGGTTTAGTAAGGTTCAAGACACCTAATACCAGCAGCTGTCCTTGCTTCCAAATCTTTCCTCCCTGCTTTGCTAGCAAAAGCCTGGCAGTCTTCAAGGGGAAAACTCCTTGAAGACTGATTTTCTAAATTCTCCTTGGTCTCTCAACCTGTTTTAATATCCAATCCTCCTACTACAAACTAAATTTCATTAGAGGTGTACAATAGGTACCACCAGTCAAATAGGTTCCTGGACCAACTGTTTCACTGCCATAGGTTCATTGGGAAATATTTGCTCCATTGTATATTACATAATGAGATTTCTGTAAATCTGACTGTATTTTGTAGGCTATCAATCTTTATTCTAAACATTGAAACTTTAGGAAAAGGGGGAAAAGGAGCAAGATAGTGTCAGCAGAAAATGATCCAGTAAAATAAAGGGTAGCAAAGGCACATCTGGATAGATGAACGTAATTGGACACCACTATCCCTTCATCTTTTGAACATGGACAATTGCCTTGGCTCGGTACTTTCTTGTATATATAGTAGCTTTGATACACAGCTGATCTTCCACCTCACCATACACCTCAATAGGAGAACAGCACAATACCCCAGAGAGATTCACACACAGTGCTGCTCTCTCCATTGAAGGTGCTCCATAAATCACGGACTGAACACAAGAGTTATGGATTGTCAGAAATATTATATAGTGTGTGTATGTGCATGCGTGTGTGCATTTGAGTGTGTGCGCACGCGCACACAAGCTCCAGATTTTCCTGGAGTTTCTTTACCCAGCACAGGGAAAAAAACAAAGTCTAGTTTTGCATAGTTTGGTGCTAGTTTGGCTTAGTGGCTAGAGTGTTGGACTAGAAGACGGGAGATCTGTTCTAGTCCCCACTCGACCATGGAAGTTCACTGGGTGACTTTGGGCCAGTCACAGACTCTCAGCCCAGCCTACCTCACAGGGTTGTTGTTGTGAAGATAAAATGGAGAGGAGGAGGATTATGTATGCCACCTTGGGTTCCTTGGAGGAAAATAAATGGGATATAAATGTAATAAATAAATAAATTCAACAGACAGGTTCTAGCAGGTGTCATCTGCACCAGGAGCTAATGGGTCTTCAATGCCCATTCAAGACCAAGACACCACACAATTATTTGCATTACTACAGGGCTAGCTCACAATAATACACTGTTGCTGGAGAAATCCATCCCTGCTAGTGTGAGGATTGCAGCTATGCTGAGGGAAGATGGAAGTCTGCTGGGGTTAGCAGATGAGGACATTATTCTGCTGATTGGAAAGTTCTGGTGCTTTGACCCTGTGAGCACTGGCTCCACTACACCACTGTAACCCAGTGGAGGCTGTGGCTCCAATTTCGACGAGACTACAAATAAGAACCAGCTATTCAAGATTCTGAATCCTAACTCCAAAGTAGTTTCAGCACCTTGGATGGCTCCTTTAGAGTTCTAGCTGGTTCTGACTGAAGCCCAGGGTAGATTCACAGCCCCACCAAAATTGGAGCCACCAGCCTCCACTGCTGTAACCCTCCGAACTTAACAAATAGTGGTCCCTAATTAGGATGCGCATCCCAACCTGCCAGTGCAATGAAGCTCAGATGAGCATCAAGATGTGCATAATAATGAGTAAGGTGTCTTCATAAATGAACATATTATTCAAAATACCTTCTAAGGGCTATACTTTACTATAGTTAATATTAATCATATCACCATCCCAGAGGTCAGTGGGATCATCAATCAGCTTATTTAAAGTCATGCATGAAAGCTTTATATATCCTAAATTCAAAGGAGAATAGACTTTCACATTAAAACTGTCCATTATTCATTAAAATCGGTTAACAAAATTCAGTATTAATACATACATAAATAATTAACATGATATGCCCAATACCTTCATATAGACATATTGTCATTTCCACTGTGAACATACAGATATGCTTTATGTATGGCATTTAAATATACCCGCAATTAAACACTGCACAGTATTTTATCTAAAACTTTATTTGGAAAACGAATACTTTGATGTTAAGGAGCATCCATGTTTTTCAGAACGTCTTCCTCATTAATTTAATTAAAATTACAAGTAATTCTAAATTTCTAGACTTGTAACAACTGGAAGAGAAAGCTTTCTACTGCATGCAAATAGTGATGCAAGCAACACAAGAGTGTTAAAAGGGGACAAAGTGCATTTTTTCAGAGATGAGTGAGCTCATACAATGCAAACTCACAGCAAAGCAAAGTAAGTATTTCCTCTATATAAATGTGGTGCTCTGCTACGGAAAATATTTTGAAGAAAATATTTTGCAATAGGTATTTCCTGGAAAGGAGAAAGCCACATGAAGGAAGATTTGATTTTCCCTTTGCAAATTTACCTAACTATTAGATCAAACAATTAAAATTTACTCAAACATTCGAAGAAAAAAATAGGACACAAAACTATACTGTACTTATAAATATTGGTTGGAAATTATTTTAAAAGCACCACTCAAGTACCATGTAGAAACACTATTCATACTTTTTACAGATTAAATTTGTTTATTATACAACATTTTTAACAACGTAGCTAAATTATCAGTTGCTTTATGCATTTGAAGGCTTACAATTCCACTTGGTGTATGCAAAGGAATATATAATTAGTGCCATCTACTGGAGGTTTGGAGTAATGATCACTGAGGCTGAAATTTCTGCAGATCATGTATTAATTTAAAAGAAATTCATTTCTGAATGAGCCCTTGCCCTTGTAATGAAAAAGAAACCCCAAGCTTTATCATAGAAACATTAAAATGCACTTATAAATAACTACAAATATTTACTACAGAATAATAATATTAACTCTAGATGATTGGCAATGTTTGGAAAATGCCAAAGAAGGGGCAGAGCCTATAATAGGCTCAGGACAAGGGAAAATATTTGAGACAAAACATTCAGCATATGGATACCTTCAGAGCTATCTAAAAATGCATCTATGTAACATTTCAAAGGAGTCAGGTGTGCTTTTAAATCTCCCAGCTCAAATTTATACATACATAAGCCACACTGTACCTGCATAACCTTATGGGCATACCATATTATTAATTTCATTATCTCTCATTAATGTACACTTAGAACTCATTTCAGTCATTAAGAAAAATAAATCTAAACGAGAAAATAGACGATAATATCCTAAACATTAAGTAAAGCTGCTCTCTCCCCACCATTAGTGAGCTCTTATGCCCAGTGTTTTGCTTAGCTCCATTTACTTTTGGGAGCAAGCTCCCACCTTTGGGGAACTACAGTGGGTCAGAAGTATTACACTCATATCCTATTACACTTTGTCCTTCAAAGACGCTACTGTAGCTTTTCTCCAATTTGACAACTAAAAAAATTCTACTATTTCGCATGATACAAGAGTCATGTAATTGCTATAATTTATAGCAGGGAGAATGAAGGCTTAAAAAAAACATTTTCCCTTTCTTTAAAAACTATGCAAAATTCCCACCATTTTCTAAGAGCAGCCATGACCCCCTCCCCCCCCCACATCTTTCTTTTTACTGAGATGCAGCATAACTTAATAAAAAAATAGTGCTAGGATAATAGTTAAGGCAACTATTATTAACATGAGGACTACATTGTTATTTATTTATTTATTTATTTGAATTGAGAAATATTGGGCATTTCTACATGAGGCTTTCATCTCGCACCTTTAGCAAGGCTTCTACTACCAGATTCTTCGCAGGATTAAGGTCAGCTACTTTACACATGCTTCTTCCCTGGGGGTGTCTTTCTCTGCCTTTCTATATGTTTCTTTATACAACCACTAGATGGCACTGCAGCATGGCAGAATTGCACAATTCCATGAGAGTCATTCCACCATTCCAAAATAATACCACACTTTCTTCAAATGGTTGCAAAGCATGGGAGAGGCCCTGGAGGATGATAACATCATGTAAAGGACCCACAAACTACCATGAATGAGCACACAGGAGTGCACAATAATAAACACCTCATGTAGAAAGGCTCATTTTCAAATTTAAAAAATTGCATCATATATGGGGGGACAAGAAGCTAAACACATTTTAAACAAACCTGCGAAGTATGGTATATCTTTAAACAAAGACTTCGAGCTTCAACGTTTTAGAAAGCTAAAAGTTTAGCAAACCATAGCATGTTATTTTCTGTAGCAGAGACACCAATTCTACTAAGAGGAACCTCCATATGCATGACCACAACAAGTAGCACCCATTCAACCTGAGGGAAGACCACAGGCTCGCAGGGCCACTGGCTGGCTCTTGGTCACCAAATGCAGTAGGTTGAATGCAGACATCACTGTAATATCCTCACCAACACAACCAGAGGCAAAGAACAGGGACAAGAGCTGAGTAAGGGAAAAAAATATGAAAATAAAATTAAAACATCAAAAATGTTAGATACATTCACAGCAAAACTGATGGTTGTGATTTATTCATTTTTGAAAGGAAAAATACAGTACTAATATTCCAATTATGCATTTATTAAGTGAGTTTTTCCTCGTTCCTTGCCATTGGTGTAGTGCTTGATTTACATTAACACAATTTAATTAATCACAATGACTATTCTATATCAGGCAATAAAGCATCTTACTTAAAAACAAGACCCAAAAAATGGCAATTCAAAGATGATTGAAAAGTGATCACATGAAAAATTCAGAAAGTAAACATTGGACTTGTCCTTTTCACTGATTAGTATATGATTAGATTGCATGCATGTTCCAGTTTCCTTAAAAGTAATGTGGTACCTTCTGTTACATAAGTAGTTGGCATCTTAAACTGTTTAATACTTTCCCCTTCCAAAGAAGGATGTGGCAAGAAATGTCTCCATACATAAATATGTGCATTGCATGGAGCTCCTCAGAGGAAGAGCAACAGCTGCAATGAGGTAAATTATATGTCAAGACTGAAACTTATCATAACAACATAGCTGAAATACAGCTGCTCTCATGTAATAACCACTCAGACACTTTTTAGAAGGTTCTTAATGCAACCAAAATAGATTAGAACCCATCAGGAATTTCTAGTATGCCAGGTGAAATGATATAAATATGTTGTGCAAGGATACAACCATTATCCTGTGCTATTCCCAGCCATTTTAATAGGTTTGTCCAACATGTCCAATAGATTGCACATAAGATAGAATACAAAATTGCAAATTAGTTTCACTAATTCTGCATCCTGACATCAGCTTCCTGCCCTGCTGGTTATACAATTTAAAGCTAAACCAGAATTTATATATATAATTTATATATATATATATATATATAATATAAAGAGCTACAAAGATTCTTTATGTAGAATCTTAATGCCATCTACATTCTTGCTAATTCTCTGATGTAGAATTTGGCCAAACAGGGTCAGTATGGGAATTGAAAGAATATCCATATGGATTGTGGCCATTGGGTGCACCAAAACAGAGTGTCCCAACCCCCCAGAAACCCTCTACCTGCAGGCATCCAAAGAGCAGAACAAAAGGCCCAAAGGGCAATATTGAAATAGTTCTTGCTCGATCTTAACTTCTGAAAAATATGGGATCCAAGTTGTGCAAGCACAGGCACCTGGCATGAGTGGAGCTCCATTCCCAATTTTCAGAGGCTCCCCTCTCCCAATGCAGCCAGGGTCTAAGCTGTTCAGAAGGGTCCCTCCAGAAGTTCTAGAGAGGCTTTGGGGGACTTCAAGGAGAAGGGGTTGGATAGGAAAGAACTGTTGCACAAGTGATTTTCTGCTCATGCAACCTTTGAATCCAACTGTTTGTATTTAGTGTGTGTGTGTGTGTGTGTGTATGCGCGCGCGCGCACACACACACACACACACACAATGCAAAGGTATACAAGGAAGATGATCTCTTCTATTCACCCCGCCACTCAAGCACAGGGGAAGTTGCGTATTGCACAATGACCATCAGTACATGCATTACTAAATCACTTTGGAGTATATCCATCTGATCAAAATACTGCTTGCATTAACAAGCCTGAACTCTGACTTCAAAACTGAAGAACCCAAACACTTCTGTGTTACTAAATGCAGACAAAAGTGGTGCTGGGGCTATTGGTGAGAGAGAGAAGGTAAGTACCACAATGAACAGCCTGAGAGAACCATTCAACCTAAATAAACATGTCATTTTCACGAGTAACTGCAGAGCTGCTTTCTTTTGCTTCCTTTTTTTTAAAAAAAAAGCACAGCATTCCTCTGGAGCAGACTACGGACTAATAAAAGATCAAAGGTCTATGCATTCCAAGCACACAAATGAAAATGTAATTCCCCCACACACAAGCAACCTTCACCGTGAGAAATAAAAGTGTGCAGTGAAAATGTAATTACCTAGCAAAGCTGCAGTCCTATTGTGCTCCCGCAGCTGATCATAAAACGTCTTCCTATTCTGTCTCATCAACTGTAGTACCAGGCAGCCTGTGCGCCTACCAACCGCAGCCATCTGGCTTGTGTCAAAGCCTGTGAGTCAAGCAGCTATAGTGCAACAGGAAGAAAGGCAGTGATGTCACTCTTCAGGTCAGGCAAAGAACAAAGAGGTATTCTACCATTAAAAAGCTGGGTGCCCCAGGAGTAGAGGCCTCTAGCCTCTGTTCTCTGATGCCATTCTCTCCACTAACTATGTAGAAGGGCACCATCTAGTGGTTAGCATGGCAAAATTGTGTCAAGAGCAAGGAAAAGAAATCGCTTGGGTTGCTAAAGCTAGATGATAAAACTTTAGAAAGTTAAAAGGTTTCAATACCAATAAAGAATAAAAGTGTTGGTTAGTCTGCCCTCAGAAAATGCTCCAGATTAAATAAGCCCGGCTATTATTTGTATTGGTAGACATAGTAAACAGAAACTATTCTAGATTTGTCTGTTGGTATACCATCATCCAGATTGTATATGTAAAAGGGAGAAATCCCAAAATCTCTTAGAAAAAGAGGGTACATAAGCTGTTCACAGCAAATCCCTGCCCTTTTTATTTATTTTATCAATTGTATCCCACCGTTCAACTAAACATTTATAGGGGGTTGCCATAAAACTACTCTAACTATTTTTGTTTGCAGGTTGGCTGGCATCCTGTGTAACAAGAGAAAGAATAATTATGGCGTTTACCCAAGAGAGTTATGTTTTTATTCAGACTTTGATTAGTTATTTCGCTCTGTTGCACTTATCCTTCCCTGGTAAACATGAGTCTAGATAGAATGTCATCTAGACCAACCATCACCTGACACAGGAAATCCACTCCTACACCATCCCTGATTGGTGGCCATGTTGCCAGATGGATCATAAAGGCACTCTAATCAGATTGGTCTGGAATCTATAACAAGGATGACTGAAAATGCTAGTAGACATGGCACATTTCAGGAGTAGACCACACATGAAGCTGAATGAAGTGGTATATAAGAAAATAAGAAGAACCATGCTGGATCAGACCAAGGTTCCATCTAGTCCAGCACTCTGTTGACACAGTGGCCAACCAGCTGTCAACCAGGGATCCATAAGCAGGACACAGGTGCAACAGCACCCTCCCACCCATGTTCCCCAGTAACTGATGTATATAAGCTTACTGCCTTGGACACTGCAGGTGATAATAACATTTTGAATACTTCCCCATCTAAAACAAAAATAAAACCTCCCCACCAATTTAAAAACAACAACAACCTAAAATCTAGAACATCAGGGAGAAAAATTCCAGCCCAGGCCCCTCCCAGCTGTGCAGTTTTGGCAGTGTGTGTTGTTTTCATGGAGGAATATTAAAAAAAAACCTGATCTTCCACTCGTAATGGTACAATCCATTATACCACCTCAGGGCTCTACCACCACACATCACAAGTTTTCACATTCATTGTGTGGAACTGACCAGTGTCCACTTATGACTAACAAAAGAAGTATTTTTAAGCTATCTAGTGGGGGTTCCAAAACATTTCTAGAAGATGTAATAGATATCTGTGAGATACAATGTGAATGATCCCTCTTGTGAAAATTCCAATTACTCCCCATTGCAAGATATACCAGTGATGGTGGAAATAAGGCTGTGGTTAAGCATTTTTAGTATTTTATTATAATCTGCCCCAATAATTTTATCAGAGAGCAGGGCATAAATCTTATTAATAAAACTTTTTAAAAAATACGATTTGTGCCAAACATATGGGACAACAGAATAACTTTTCATCAAAACAGAAAAAATGAAGTTTAAAATACCCTTGACAGAAATGAAATATGTATAAAACTAAAATTGTAAACTGATTTCTAGAATTTAGGAGTGGGAAAGATATATAGATGGCATGCTATTGGTGTGTCACAGCTGCATAAGGGAGGTGAGTTTAGAATCTACAAAGTCAAAAGCACCTATTATTGTTATGATTTCCCTTGAGTAGAAGATAGAATTCAGAAGCAGATGTGAGGACGATAAAATTATTTACCCACATGGGGCCCAGGCCTAAGGCACAATCACAAGTTAAAAACATAGTACAATCAAAACATCATCATATGAAACAGAGAGCTAAAAATTGGGAGTGGGGACACAAAAATATAACTCACAGCAGCAGTGGGGGACTTGTAACAAACCAAGGGTTTGGCAACAAGAAAAGACCTCAAGAAAACACCAAAAACCCAACAGAGGGGAGGTCAGTTGGGCCTCCCAAGGTAGGGAATTACACAACCTGGCTAAGGTAACCAAAAAAGCCCTGTCCCATGTCTGAGCCAGATTCTGATGGCATCAGGACACTGAGCCAAATGTGAAATTAAAAAACAACAACACACACAGTTGGAGACCAGGCCCATATAGGAGCAAACATTTCTTCCACCACTGGTGTGCAGAAGTACAGCAGCTGGCAGAAACAGCACTAACTGCTCTTGCAAGACCTCCAGGTAAAAGGGAGGTTTTGAGACAGAATGAATCCTGAGAAGGAAGCAGAGTGCAGGTGAAAGACATTATCTGCCTTACTTGAAGATAAAGAACAGGGAGGAGTGGCAGGCTGAGCCAGCAGGAGTGTCAGATTAGGAAGGTCCAAATCCAGGTTCAAATTCTCACTCAGTCATGGAACTCATTAGGTGATGATGGGTCAGTCACATACTCTCAGCCTCACCTACCTCACAGGATTATTGTGAATATAAAATGTGGGGGGGGAACTATTTATGCAAATCAGAGGTATGATCTTTTCTCCAATCCTAGTTCTCATCTTATTTATTTATTTATTTATTTTTGCAGACGTTGCATGCAAAATGGGAAGGGCTTCTGTATTCATTCATTTATTCACAGTATTTGTATGCTGCCTCATAATTTATCTCCAAAAGATATTTGTCTTTCATTGCAACCTTAGAGATTTCTTCAAGATGGGTGGAGCAACAGCTTTGCCCATTTAGAGCACTTTACTTTTCTCCTTGGAAATGAATGGCAGCCTCTGAGTTTTTCTACACAAGGTTGTTTCAACTTCCAGTTTCATTGCACACATAAGAATGGATCTATTTACAAAGTTATTTTCCTTCCCATACTTTTAATTGCATAACCTCTAGGTGGCACTATGGTATAGCGGAATAACACAACTACACTGGTGGGTACTTGCACTTTGTTTCGCATTGCCCCAAAATAACATATTAACATATTTTCCCTGTTTCAAAAAAGCAGAAGTGAAACTGAAGAGTTACGACATCATCTAAACTTCCATAAATAACCATGAGTGAGGAATGATGAGCACACAATAAAAGTCTTACCTAGAAAAGCTCATTCATTCTAGGCCCTGTTTTGTTGTTATGCTAGAATGTGACAAAGCAAATGCTATGTGGGAAGGCAACTAGAAGGGAGAAGGAGAGAGAGAGAGAGAAGGAGGAGGAGGAGGAGGAGGAGGAGGAGGAAGAAGAAGAAGAAGAAGAAGAAGAAGAAGAAGAAGAAGAAGAAGAAGATAAGAGAAAGAATAGGTGTGATTGAGTGTGTGTGTGAAAGAAGAAGTGGGATTACTCTGGCCTTGACATAGGCATCCACTGGAATTCTTCTGGGGGGCAAGCAAAGCTTCATAGCAGTTTGTGGTTGTAATTCACACACATAGCGCACACTGCTACAACACATCTGTGCACTATCATTGTGTGTGCTCTTTGTTGCTTAGCGTCACATTCCATTATATTTTGAAGCCTACACAAAGTAGTAGAAGATCCTGGAAACTGAGCAGCAGTAATGCAGAGAGTGTTCTACTCAAGAAGCATCATGAACACCAACAAAACTTTATTTGTAGTGAGAGATTTTTAAAAAGCACATAGATACAAGAGGGGAAAAATCCCTAGATGCACAAACACAGTACAGCTGTCATAAGATTATCATACTGTATATTTTATGGTATCACTGGTCTTATAACACTGACAACTTTACTTGACATATCTTAGAATGGTTTCCTTCATCTTGGAAACACTGGTGAACACTCTCTAGAACAGTGTTCTCCCCCAGATATTTTGGACTACAACCCCAGCATTCCAGTCTATTGGCCATTCTGGCTGGGGCTGATTGGAGTTAAAGTCCAAAACATCTGAAGGACACCAGGTTGGAGAAGGAAACTCTAGAGTAACAGTGGAGTAAGTGGGGAGTGTCTTCAGCAGTGGAAGAAGAAGGAGTGTGCTTGATCAGATTTTAGGGTTCTAGAGAAGCCTGGACTATGTACTTTATTCACATTGTTCTAAGCCACTTTTTATATCAGCTCACAATACAACTTTTCATGGCTTGAATTTTGAACTACATCAAAATTCTTTTGGAATTGCATACTTTTCTTTGAACTGTACATTTTGTATATGGTTGCACATTTTTAAAACAACAACAACAACACCTAATAGCATCAGAGAACAGATCTTCCATTTTTGGAAGATCTAGCGACTGAGCAGCGATAAGGCCTGAGTACCAGATCTACCAAGATAAGTAGGTTGAGCCTCTGAGAAATCTGTATACTGGGGAGCTGCCTTCATGGTGCCACATTGCTGCTGTTTTGGGGGGAAACCTGCGCTTTTGCCACAGGTAATTCTAACAGCAGGAGGCAGTGCAGGCTTTCCAGTGACAATTTGGCTGTCCGGGTCCACCTCCTGCCCTCTGCCTGGCTTCTGGCGACCAAGCAGAGGTCGCATTCTGCCCATGCACACCCTGGCTTGACGCCAGAGCGAGGTCAGATGGCCAAAGAGCCATGTTCACCTCACTCCAGTGTAAAAAGTTGGGGTAAGTCCCCGGCTTTTTAAACACACAGATTTACGGGAAAGCCACACGGTGGCTGTGAATTGGCAGCTGCATCATATAACAGATGCAGCACTACCCTGCAGCCACAGCAGGGCTTTTAAAACGAATAGACAGCCCTCAGGTCTACTCCTCCACTGTTTCTCATTGGGTAGGACTGGTGTCCAGCCAATGTCTTTCCACCCACAGTTGAAACCCTCAGTTCTTTCCATGAGTCCCTTTATCCCTGTAATGACCCTCCTGCTTTACAGGCAACACACAATACATTCAGGTACGTTCACAAGAGGTTTCTTTCTTTCTACAATACATGAGAAAACATTAACTTCTGTGAAGCTGCATGGCACACTGTCTAAGCTCCAAGGCCAACATTACGAGAGAGATGGGAAGAGGCTCCACATCAGCCTTTTATAAGAACTAAAACTGGCACTCTTAAGTGTGTGTGTGTATTATATCTCTCTCACACACAACAACCAGTTCTAAAACTTAATGAATTGCTCCTATAATCAATATCACAGCTCCATCTGCATTTCCCTGAAACATCACCTGTCCTGTTCCGGGCCTTGCCCATGTGCCTGGAAACTGAAAATAAAGACAGATGGGGCAGGCACAGCACCGCAGCTCTGTTGCTGCTCTCAGAATAACATCATGACTGGAATCCAGTTGCACCCCCTTTCCCCTTACAACAGCTGGGATTGTTTTGCTTGGAAAAAAGGAAGCTAAGGGGAGACATGCTAGAGACATACAAAATTATGCATAGTGTGGAGAATGTGGATAGGGAGACATTTTTCTCCCTCTCCCATAATAGAAAAATGGACTGGATCCTAAGAGAAGCTAACTGATGGACGTTCATGGGAGGCAAGTTTCCCATACTCCCCTTGTCACTGTGGCTACTTATGTCACCCAAAAGCCTTTTTGGTGGCTCTCTTGAACAATTTAGAGTGGGGATCTGCAGGGGGAGGGGTGAACGTAGATAGACATTTTTCTCCAGCTCCCATAATACTAGAACCTGGGGTCATCCCATGAAGCTGATTGGTGGGAGATTCAGGACAGATAAAAGGCAGTACTTCTTTACATAGTGCGTAGTTAAACTATGGAATTCACTACCACAAGATGTAATGATGGCCACCAATTTGGATGGGCTTAAAAGGGGGTTGGATACATTCCTGGAGAAGGCTATCAATGGCTACTAGTATTAATGGCTATGTGCTACCTCCAATATCAGAGGCAGTAAGCCTATATACACTAGTTGTTGGGGAACATGGGTGGGAGGGTGCTGTTGCACCTGTGTCCTGCTTGTGGGTCCCTGGTCAACAGCATTTTGGCCACTGTGTGAACAGAGTGCTGGACTAGATGGACCCTTGGTCTGATCCAGCATGGTACTGGTCTCAGCTATGGCTGACATATGGTCCCTGGAAGGTTTCCCATGAAAGAATGAGGCCCTCTGCCACCTTACTGCAACCCTACCTTACAGTATGTCAATAATATCGCTCCCATATTGCATATGAGACCGAGAGTTAATAGCTTGGCTCAGGCCACAGAGTAAATTCAATTATATACTTATATACAATTGGCAGCCATTGTTTTATCTCATTTTCTTTAGCTATGTATAAAATACAATTTTCACCAGACATTGACAAAGTGTCTACCACAGTGAAATTTCAACTGCATGCTAAGCTCAAGTATAAGAAAAGTTGCTTCACTTGACTTCTCATCATGGCTTTCACTATGCATCACAGTGACGAATGCTCAACCTGTCACATAGAGTGCTTCCAGATGGAGGGCTCCTGGCATTACCAACCAAAACACATTGGCTGAATTCGGACAACACGATAGTCAATGGTGGGGTAATAATCAACTTTACAGTTGTTCATCTAGGGGGTACTCCCCACACAACATGGTAATAAATAATCAACTGTGGTGTGGATTAGGATCAGCGCTGAGTTGACTATGTCAGCATTCGGACGACACGATAGTTAATACAACTGACGATTGTTTCCCACCCCCACCCCCTTATTGTGTCGTCCGAATTGAGCCACTGTGTGGCTATTCCAACTTTTCCTCCTCCTAATAATAATAATATATTTATTTCTTACCCGCCTCTCCCTCCGGATCGAGGCAGGGAACAACATCAGTACAACAATATAAAATACATAAAACTGATGAAAAGCATATAAAATTAATACATTATTAAAATCAACAAAGTCTTAAAATTCGACTGGGTAGGCCTGCCGGAAGAGATCAGTCTTTATCGCTCTCTTAAATTCTAGAAGATTGGTAAGTTGGCGGATCTCCTCCAGCAGGTCGTTCCAAAGTCTGGAAGCAGCAGAAGAGAAAGTCCTCTGGGTAACGGTTGTCAGCCTAGTCTTGGCCGACTGTAGTACGTTCTTCCCAGAGGATCTGAGCATGCAGGGCAGATTGTATGGGAGAAGGCGATCCCACAGGTAACCTGGACCCAAACCATGTAGGGCTTTAAAGGTAATGACCAACACTTTGTACTTCGTCAGGAAACTAATTGGCAGCCAGTGGAGTGATTTTAAAGCTAGTGTAATATGGTCACCCCTACGTATACCAGTGACCAACTTGGCTGCCATATTTAGAACTAGTTGACGTTTCTGGACTAGGCACAAAGGTAGCCCTATGTACAATGCATTGCAGAAGTCGAGCCTCGAAGTTACCAGCACGTGCACTGCTGTTTTTAGGTCTTCCAACTCTAGGAAGGGACGCAGCTGGCCTTTTCAC
Source organism: Anniella stebbinsi (assembly GCA_029215795.1). Classification (NCBI taxonomy): domain Eukaryota; kingdom Metazoa; phylum Chordata; class Lepidosauria; order Squamata; family Anniellidae; genus Anniella; species Anniella stebbinsi. The sequence goes on from JARDYH010000003.1 coordinate 59,408,026, forward strand.
CTTTCCCTGAAATCCTGTAGATGCTTTCAAGAGGGGGCTGGAGCAACACCCCCTTGGTAGTGATTTTTTTTTGTGGAAATAAAAAAAAAGAAATGGGAAAACACAGTAGGTTTTCAAGTGGAAAATGAGCATGTCTGGATACCCCATAAAAGTTCATGAATGAGGCAAGTCGACTGCACAAAATAGCAGCAAGTACCCCAAGAGACAGAGAAGCTCTTCAGGTACTTATGACATAGAAGCTTCCATCAACTATTCTTAAAAGCTGAATCATTGATATCATATCCTATCTTACCAAGTCTGAAGTTTAAAAAAAAAGAAAAAGAAACTGTAAAAAAAAATATTGCAATGATTGGGAACAGAAGCTAAGCCTTGAAACTTAAATTGTAAGTTAAATTATATGGAAGGAAATTGTTTACTGGGGCCTCTCTTTTTTAAAAAACAAACAAATAACCACAACTATTTCCTACTCCCTCTCAATGTTCCATTTCTGCTTGATCCCATACCACCGAGGATTCCATAATGTATCCCCATTTCTCAGTATTCTGACATTTCTGTAGCCTGGTACAAAGCACCAGAGAATACACCACACAGAGAGATCTCATTTTCTTCAGTGGATCCCAAAGGGGAAAGAGATTTATCACATCTCACCTAGCAGAAGGGGGACATAAGTCCCCCTTGTCTGACCAGTTATTGTTTCTATAGTATTTATAGTAATGAGATATGCAAACACTTGGTACAACTACCAAGGCATAGCCCTGCCAACTTCAAATGCTAGCCTTCTAATGATATTTGTAGTCTTGCATGACACTTGGATTATTTGGGGGAGGGGAGCCTTAGTGGCCTTTCCCCCCTTTTATTTCAGATTGTTAGGATTTTAAAAGGGCCACATTGATTACAAGGAAATAATACATTCTGCTTTGTTACTGCACTCAGGGCAAAAGTCCAACTGTTGTCAGTGGAGCAACCTAATGACATGGCATATTTGCAAAGCTGTTGACCAGAGGATTTAACATAGATCTGATTGGAAATGTTCTCTGTTCTATGTCTTTTAAAAAATGTAACACATTAAAAACACTTCTAATAGGAAAGCTTGAAATCATCCAAGGGAATTGCCCCTCCTCGAGTACCCATTGTGCAAATAACAAAAGAATGATGCAACACTTATTGCCTTGTGACTTCCAGAAACCATTCTCTACTAGCTTCTATCACCACCCGCTCCATCACAAGATAGTAGACATACCTGCTTATAGCCCCTGTTGGGTGGGGAAAGGGGAACATTCCATAATCTTATACAGAAACCCCTTGCCTCATTCAGCAGCCAGTATGGGAGACTGGTACAGGTGCAAGCATCACAGTACACTAAGTGTAATAACTACTGGAAGATTGGGGAGGGCTAAGTCATAAAATGAGGCTAGAAAATGGCACAAAATCCAAAGCCTATAGGCAGCTAGTTGATAAGGAGTCTGGGCCTATGGCCAAGATTAGGAATTGGTGTAGGAAAAGCAGAAAGATGTTTAAAAATACAGGCTGGTGCTCAAGGAAGTGCAGTCAGTAAATGCGGGTAGTGAAACGGGAGTTGATCATCACTAGAAGACAAATAAAGTCATGTGCAACTTGTAAATAAAAAATGTTATACAAACATGGGGTTTGAGGAAGAACAATATTATGTATTTATTCCTAGTTTTTTCAGCCAGGGCTAGTTCCCAAAGCAGTTTACAATTAAAATCCACAAAATAATGTAATAAACGGAGGGGGGGGGGGGGCTGAGTTGTAAATGACAGTCTCTTCTGGGTCCTAGCAGTTGATGTCATAGGCCAAATTCTAGGCCCTTCTCTCCAGAGGGTAGAAGATACTGCAGATGGATTCAGGAGCTGGTAAAGATGCTAGCCCACAAGAACAGCCTTTTTGTTGATCTGAATAACTAACAGTGATACAGATGGCCTGGGTGACATTTGCCCAGTTGAGTATTTTTGGATGGAGCAAAACAGCGGCTTGGAAAACTTGCTACTTGCCTGATAATGTGCCATGATAGGAAACTGCTACATTGCCAAACAAGATTTTCTACTGCTCTGTAATTCTGCTTCCGACACTCAATGCATGAAGCAATGCTTTGTCTAAAGGAATGATTATAACCTAGATTTAACGCAAATGTTTTTGCAATCGTATTTAATTAAATAGGTGAAAAAAACCAGTTAGTAGAAACACTTTTCCCTTTAAAATCGACTTCATTGGTTTAGCTTAATCTAATTCCTTGTCATCTTAGGCAAGATTAGAATAAGGGTGATTTAAAAGACTTTCCCCTAATTCTGTTCTTTAGGTTTAACCAGTACAATTTATGCAACTTACATAATTGGGTGTATAAATAACCATGATCGATAAATACAGATAATTGGGAAATCGTTACAACCTTTGAAATACTGTAGATGGGAAGTATGTATTTACATTAAGTCTACTATCTACGGTAGACTTAATGTAAACATGAACATGGTTGAATCCCAATGGCTTTGATCACTAGGGCAGTAAACAGACACTGACTGGGTTCACACAACATGCTAACCCTCTATGGGTTATTGTGTTGTTTAACACAGTACATTTTCTGCAGGGTGGCTTGTTAACCATGCATCGTGGCTTATTCTTCTCAAACAAGCCACCTTGAGAACCTATGGCTTGTTGTTGGGGTGTTCAGGGTGGTTAAGAAGCCACACTGCATGGATAATGAGCAACCCTGTGGAAAACGCATTGCGTTCAGACAACACAATAACTCACCCTGCGGAAAACGTGCTGTGTTCAGACAGCATGATAACCCACAGTTCAACAACAACCCACATTGGGTGGGGTGAACATGTTGTGTGAACCCAGTATGTCTCCAAATTCACCTGCTTAATTTCTCCCATATAATGAATGATTAAAGCACTGCACTTGAGGGACATTGTTGGTCATAGGGGCTTGGATTTTACTAGTTAGATATGAATATTCTACAGCAGATATTAAAACTGCTTGTTTCACTTCAGCATCTCTAACCTTCAAATCAAGGACCTCATTTCTAAAGAGAAAGCTCAACAGAATTGTCTGAGGTCATTTGTACGTTCAGAGTGAAAAGCCTAACCCAGATCTATACTTCTTCTGTAAGTAAGTAGATACCACATCTTTGGGAAACTAACATTTAAGTTGGAGTTAGAGAGACTTATAAAAACGAGTCTTGCAGCACGTTAATGACTAGCATATTATGGAATAAACTTCTGTGGATAATTTCAGCCTTCTCCAATCTGGTGTTTTCTAGATGGACAGCAACTTCCATCATCCCTAGCCAGCAAATCTGGAAGGAACAGGGTGGGAAGACTCGTCTACTTCATCAGACTCGTTTTGCTCTAATTATGTTTTTGTGTTTACAATCTCAAAAGGTAACTTCTGAGATGTAAAATATAACTGTAAAAATATAACTGTAAAAATATAACTAAATCAAGTACAGTTATTTATTACATTTATTTATTAATTAGATTCTCTAGAGCAGTTAATCGTTAACTGCTTTAGAGAACAAATATTTGATTAGGATCAATAGCCACATGGACATTTTGTCTGAATCTGCTACCAACTGCGCTGACAAAAATAATAATTATTAGGAACAACAAAGTCTGATCATTATGACAGAACGGATCACAATACACAATATATCATTTCATTAATATACTATTAAGTTCAGTTTGCATTGGAGGAGCACTGAAATAGATTTAAGGACAGTGATGTAGTAGTAGATTTTGATGTGCAAACACATTATGACAGTGCCTATAGCCACAATCCAAGGAGAGTCCAAATATTCAGAAAGCTGTGTTGATCCATATCCCACAACAGTTCTAGCCATTTTCATCTCCATCAGGAACAGGTCTTTAGTAATGCTGATGAGTTCTAATGGCCCATTCAAGACCAAGCCACCCCTAAATGCATTGCATTACAAGAGGGAATAATATATTGCTGCTGGGAAAATCAGAGTCCCTACTAATAAAAAAAAGGTGCTGACTCTGGATCCCTGTGAGTCCTGGCACTACACTGCTGTTTCAGGACAGTCCTCTGATAACAAGTCAGCAGTCAAGTGACTAGCAATGACAATTCGAATACAATTTGCTTTACAGCAATGTTTCTCATACTGTAGTCCAGCAGTGAGGAACCTGTGGCCTTCTAAACATTGTTGGACACCAGTCCCAACCAGCATGGCCAATGGATGACGAGGGTTGATGTTCAACAATATCTGGAGATCCTCCACAGCTGTAGTCTAAGAACTATTAATAAACTACAGCAGTGATTTTAGATTGTGTGCACCGAGAGGAGCTTGAAATATCAAGCCAACATGTTGGATGCATCTATCACTCTACACCCCTCATGCAGCATTGATTCCCCCCTTCCTTTGCAAATATATATACAGTGACATCATTCCAAGGTAATGAGTATGGACACAATGGGATTCCCTGACATAGCTTTAGCAGATAGGCATGGGGGAACCCCTGAATCATCCACACTGCCCAGAACATGATGTCCTATCCCTGAACTCCAACTATCTGGGCGAAGAGGAAGGCAGGGAACTATGAGGCAATATTAGCTGGGCTATCTTGCAGTTAAGGAACCTTGCCTGCCAATATTACCTATGTGTTAGGGTGACCAGATTTTGAGGATCAAAAACCCGGACCCCCCCCAAAACAACCCCCCCGCGCCGCCCCCTGCCCCCCCCCCCGCCCCGCGCTGCCCGCCCGCCCCGCGCTCCTTACCGGCTGGGGCGTCCGCTTCCCTCCGGTGCTCGGAATCTACTGAGAAACAGGCTTCCTGGCCTGTCTCTCAGTAGCGCGCCGGGTGATGACGTCATCACCCAGCGCGCTACTGAGAGACAGGCCGCGAAGCCTGTTTCTCAGTAGGTTCCGAGCACCGGAGGGAAGCGGACGCCCCAGCAGCTAAGTGCCTCACGCCGCCGCCCGCCCCACGCAGGCCGCCCGCCCCCCCCGCGCCGTGCCGCCCCCCCCTCCTCGCGGGAGGAGAACGAGCTGACTGTTTCCCGGAGGTTGCCCCCTGGGGCCCGGTCGGCCCGGTTTGGCCCATTTTTCCCGTTTAGGACCGGGAAACCCCGGGGGTTCTGGTCAGCCTACTATGTGTGGCTCCCCTTGAAGAAGACCTGAAAGCTGTAGCCAGCGCAGAATGCTGCAGCCTGGCTCCTAGCAAGAGCAGCTAAGAGGGATCATATTACACCTATCCTGAAAGTTCTGCATTGGTTGCAGGTGAGATACCAATGTCAGGCCTTGCTTTTAGCATATAAATCCCTTAATGCTCTGGAACCTGGTACTAGAGGAAGTACTTCTCCTATTACCAGCCAACTAAGGCCCTTCGATCTGCAGGATATGCCCTGCTTGCTGTCCCCTTCCTAAATGAGGTGAGGCAAGTGGGGACGCAATATAGGGCATTCTCAGTGGTGGCCCTCATTTGTGGAACTTTCTCCCAGGAGAGGTGCAATTGCTCCCCATTATGAATACTTTTAAACATAAGTTCAAGATCTTTTTATTTACAAAAGCATTTGACTCCTGACACCTTTGGTTTTGGTGTTTTTAGCTTAGGTTACTGTTGTTGTATTTTAAATTGTTTTATTGTGATAATAGGATTTTATTGTTGTTTTACTGGTCATTGCTTTTTTAATATTGTAAGCCACTCCATGCTCCTTTTGGAGGAAGGGTGAGGTAGAAGAATTCTAAATAAATGAATAAATGTTCTGAGAGTTGATCAAGAAAGTAAGTATATATCTTAATGGCAAATGAAATGTCCTTCCACTCTTTCCAAAATTAGGGAAACATTGGTCTACAGAATACTTCCTTGCCACACAGCACAATTAATTTATGCCCTTGATTCTATCTCACAGTAAACAATAAAAAATATATACAGCATATCCTAATACTCCTTTGTATTATGTCATTCTGCCATTTCTTGTGAGAGGAGGATGCAATATCAGCATAAACTAGAATATTAATTAGAGGAGATGAGAACAAGACTATAAACAACTTGCATTCTGAAGTCCCACAAACTCTGATATCACTACATTATATAAAATATTGTTTGTCTGCTAGTTATTGCAAAGATTCATTTATCTGTTGTGTATGTTGTGTATTAGCTGAAAATCCCTGGGACAAAATACATGCAGGAATAGCAATGCTTGCTTCTTTGTATATATTTGCGTCTTATGTACATAAGAGAAGAAGTTGCAGAAGGAAAGGCAAAAGTTTTCCTTTGTGCATCCCAGTTCCAGGGCACCAAATGCAGCAGCAAACTATTCCGAAAATCCACCGTAGGATGATTTATATTATCTAGCATGCCAACATTCCATGGCCAGTTAGAACATGCCCTCAATATTCGCCAAAATCTGGCAAGCTCTCAGCTGCTTTATTTGTACACACTTGCCAAAAGCTTACACTTTGTACTACCCGTTTAGGAGTCTATTTGCTCAAGGAATTTTTGCATCATCATATCCCTACCAACCCAAAAGGAGAAAAAAAAATGTGAACTCCTCCAGTACAGTATTCTTAAAAAGAGGATCCTGAGAAGAAAGAATCCCATTTCAGGGAGAGTTTTTATATTTCTTAACCTTGCCCCTATTCTGGGGTGGCACAAATAAGCATTTTGTTGCCATATATACAACATAATATATATGTATATTATTTGCTGCTTGTCAGCTTCTAGAAGTATGGTCTGGCTAGCTGTCATCGTAAATGGATTACTCAACTGGATAGATCGTTGTGTGATCTTTTAGCAAGGCACTGTTCATATATTCTGACTCCATATGTAACCCAGCATAACTACCAGCCCCTAGTTGTTGATCACAATTACATTCCAGCACACATACACATCCAGTACACACACCGGCTGAATTCGGGCAACACGATAGTCAATGGTGGGGTAATAATCAACTTTACAGTTGTTCATCTAGGGGGTACTCCCCACACAACATGGTAATAATCAACTGTGGTGTGGATTAGGATCAGTGCTAAGTTGACTATGGCAGCATTCGGACAACACGATAGTCAATACAACTGACGATTGTTCCCCCCCCCCCCCACCCCCAGTTGCTTATTGTGTCGTCCAAATTCAGCCACTGAAGGCTTCTACTGACTGCCAGGTCAAATACTACACATGTCTACTCAGTAGCAAGTCCAATGGGACTTTCCTCCCAGGCAGAGTTGGGCACTTGCCAAGGGCCCACACTCCAGCAGGGGCCCAGGGACAAAAGAGTTCTTCCTCTTCACTAGCACAACCTGCTTGTTCACCTGCCTCTCACTCTGGTCCAGGCAACAGTGGTGGTGATGAGGAGGAGGAGGCACAGTACGTGCCCCCGCCTACGTGTCCCTGGCTCTCTGCCTGGCAAGCAAGCAGATGATTGAAAAGATGAGGGGGAAAGGAGCAGCAGCAGCAGCAGCTGGTAATGTGGGTGAAAAAATAAACTCACTAAAGGTTTTCTTGCCTAGGGGTCCCCCATAAACTGGAACCAGCACTGTTCCCAGCTCAGCAGATCCAGAATTCCAATTTTAGGCTACAACCTTCAACTGAGTGGGGCTTACTACTGAGTAGGCATATATAGATTTGTGGTGTAACAGTATGACAAGGCGCTTTAGGGCTGCAATTCTGGAGCCACTTACCTGAGAGTTAGCCCCATTGAACTCAACGGGACTGACTTCCGAGTAGACGCATGTAAAACCGCGCTGTGAAGCATGTTAAGGGATTAAGTAGTCCGTAGCGGGATGCTTGAAAGTCACTGACTTGGAATATATACCCAGGGGGCGAGTCCTCCTACACTTCCCTCCCGTTCTTCCCCACGAAGTGTCTCCTCCTACCCACCGGCCACTAATTCTCAAGTTCTCCCCGAGGGAAGGGAAAGGGGGGAAGGCAAGGGCGGCGCTAGCGCCCCGGGCCGGGCAGAAGGCTCTAGAAGCACGAATGGAGATAGGCAGGCACGTCCGCATGATGGCTTCCCTTACCTGCTACCAGCGCAGCGACCGCCACCAAGAGAAGTTCAGCAGCAAGGGAAGCCCGGCGCGCGTGGAGAGGCGAGGCGGAAAGTCAAGCGGCAGAGAAGGCAGAAGTAGGAGCAGCAGCAGCAGCAGCCTTGTCCAGCCCACAACGCTGCCCGCCCCACCACGGTCCAGCGAAATGACAGGCCCAGCAGCCTCTCCAGGAGGCATGACGGGAAATTCCTGGGCACCAGCTGCCCAGGCAGCTCCAAATATGAGCATAGAGAGGGTGTAAGCAGGTTCAGTCGGCTTCTCTCCTGCCCTTCTTCCAGCCAGCTTGCTTCCAGGGCCGGGCCGGAACTATTCCCTAAAAAGCGGCTGGGAGTTGGAGGGGGGACGATTGCTCGTGCTGACTGGGTTTTAAAGGCCCATTACCTCAGCAGGAGACCTCATCCTTTCTTCTTTGGCCGAGTTATTAAGAGACGGGACTGGATCCAGACTTAATTATATTTAGAGTAGACCCATTAAAATCAATGGGACCGTAGTCATAACAAACTCATGTCCTATTGTGGTTCATCCAGTACTAGTCAAACTTAAGTCCCATTCATTTTAATGGGCCTATTTGAAGTCGGAATAACATTGGATTAAACTCCTTGATTTCCCTGGGTCTGTTTTTAAGTATGACTTGGGTTGCTTCCAATGCTAATTCTGGAAAAGCTGCACAATGCCTTTGGATTGGTAGCATTAGGAGCCCTCCATCTAGAAGAATTCAAGACTGGATTCAAGGCACAAACACTTTCTACCTGACAAGGTCAGGCCATCCAGTCCAGTATCCTTTTTCCAGTACTAGGCAGATGTTTCTTAGAGCTCACATGCAGGGAGAGTTAGGACAATGGCAGCCATCCCATTGTCTGGCTCTACTCCAATACAGCCTTCCCTTCTCCAGTTTTCTTGCACTGCAACTCCTGTAAGTCCCAGCATGCTGGCTGGAAGATATGGGAATTGCCATCCAACAGGAGGGCACTGGATTCAGTATATGTTGCTTCTACAAATACTATGAATGTTCTCTTCCCCCCTTCCCCATGCCCATCCTTTTATAGGTGCGTGTGGGGTTGGGGGTCATTCTTGAGCATCCAACTGAAGTATTATTATTATTATTATTATTTACACTTAAATACCGCCCCATAGCCGAAGCTCTCTGGGCGGTTTACAAAAATTAAAAAGGTTAAACATTAATAATAATAATAATAATAATAATAATTTATTTCTTACCCGCATCTCCGTCTGGATCGAGACAGGGAACAACAATATGATAAAATACATAAAACTGATTAAATCATGACACATATTATTAAAACTGCATTAAAACATCCTAAAATCCTAAAAACAACCTAAAAACATTCAAAAATTCCACTGGATATGCCCGCCGGAAGAGAACAGTCTTTATGGCTTTCTTAAATTCTAAAAGACTGTTAAGTTGACGAGTCTGTTCTGGCAGGTCATTCCACAGTCTGGGAGCGGCAGAAGAGAAGGTCCTGTGGGTAACGGTTGTCAGTCTAGTCTTGGCCGACTGCAGTAAGTTCTTCCCAGAGGACCTGAGCGTGCGGGGCGGATTGTATGGGAGAAGGCGATCCCACAGGTAATCTGAACCCAAACCATGTAGGGCTTTAATGGTAATAACCAACACTTTATACTTCGCCCAGAAACTAATTGGCAGCCAGTGGAGCGATTTTAAAGCTGGCGTAATATGGTCACCCCTAGGTGTACCGGTGACCAACCTGGCTGCCATATTTTGAACTAGTTGAAGACTATATACAAAATTTAAAACCATAAACATAAAACAGCTGTCATTAAAACACTTTAAAACATTTTAACTGTTAAGCCTGGCCACAATGTCAATCAAAACCTCAACTTGAGCTGTTAAAATGCCTGGGAGAAAAGAAAAGTTTTGACCTGGTGCCAAAAAGATAAGTGTTGGCGCCAGGCGGGCCTCATCGGGGAGATCATTCCATAATTGAGGTGCCACCACAGAGAAGGCCCTCTCCCTTGTTGCCGTCCTCCGAGCTTCCCTCGGAGTAGGCACCCGGAGGAGAACCTTTGAACGTAGTGTACGGGTAGGTTCATGTCGGGAAAGACGTTCCATCAGGTATTGTGGTCCCAAACCGTGTAAGGCTTTATAGGTTAAAACCAGCACCTTGAATCGGGCTTGGAAACATACAGGAAGCCAATGCAAGCGGGTCAGAATCGGTCTTGTATGTCTGAACCTTCTAGTCCCTGTTACCAATCTGGCCGCTGCATTCTGCACAAGCTGCAGCTTCCGAACCATCTTCAAAGGCAGCCCCACGTAGAGCACATTGCAGTAATCTAACTTGGAGGTTACCAGAGCATAGACAACTGAAGCCAGGTTATCCCTGTCCAAATAGGGATGTAGCTGGGCCACCAGCCGAAGTTGGTAGAAGGCACTCTGTGCCACTGAGGCCACCTGAGCCTCAAGTGACAGAGATGGTTCTAGGAGAACCCCCAAGCTACGAACCTGCTCCTTCAAGGGGAGTGCAACCCTATCCAGAACAGGTTGAACACCCTCCATCCAGTCAGAGGGACCCCCCACTAACAGCATCTCAGTCTTATCTGGATTAAGTTTCAGTTTATTAGCTCTCATCCAGTCCATTGTCACAGCCAAGCACTGGTTCAGTACATCCACAGCCTCACCTGATGAAGATGAAAAGGAGAAGTAGAGTTGCGTGTCATCAGTGTACTGATGACAACGCACTCCAAAACTCCGGATGACCACACCCAATGATTTCATGTAGATGTTAAACAGCATGGGGGACAAGATAGACCCCTGCGGAACCCCATACTGGAGAATCCACGGGACCAAGCAGTGTCCCCCAAGCACCACCTTCTGGAGCCGACCTGTCAAGTAGGAGCGGAACCACTGCAATGCAGTGCCTCCCACTCCCAACTCAGCCACTCGTGCCAGAAGGATTATATGGTCGATGGTATCGAAAGTCGCTGAGAGATCAAGGAGAATCAACAGAGTCACACTCCCCGTCCCTCTCTTGATATAGGTCATCATACAGTGCGACCAAGGCTGTTTCCGTGCCAAAACCAGGCCTGAAACCCGACTGAAATGGATCCAGATAATGAGTCTCATCCAAGAGTGTCTGGAGCTGGCCAGCAACCACCCCCTCAAGGACCTTGCCCAGGAATGGAATGTTTGCCACCGGCCTAAAGTTATTAAGATTTTCTGGGTCTAGGGAAGCTTTCTTCAGGAGTGGTCTCACTACTGCCTCTTTCAGGAGGTCTGGGACCACTCCCTCTCGTAGAGAGGCATTAATCACTTCCCTGGCCAAGCCGGCTGTTCCATCCCTGCTAGCTTTTATAAGCCAAGAGGGGCAAGGATCCAATACAGAGGTGGTTGCACGAACCTGTCCAAGCACCTTGTCCATGTCATCGAGCTGTACCAACTGAAATTCATCCAAGAAAACAGGACAAACCTGTGCACGGTCATGTTGAAACTCAGTAAAAAGCTTTTAAGTACAGCTCTGTTAGTCTATTGCTGTTTATTAAGAGAGAAATTACTCGGTCCTTGCAGCATTTTGAAGATCAACTTCCTTTAGAAGTATGACTTTCTATAGACTGAAATAGATTGAACACTCCGATATAGACAGGCTGATACAAGCCAGTGGTTGCCCTTTTAAAAAAAAAAAAACTAGATAGAAGAAATACAAAGCATCACTGTAAAACATTTCACCAAGCCAGATCCTTTTAAAATTCAAACTGCCATGAAGTGCTTTCTGTTGTTCAAGTCCTTGCAGTATCTGACAAAGTGAATTATATCCTGCAAAAAGCTCCTGCTCTTAAAAATGTTAGTCTTCACAATGCTATGAAATCTTTTTTAAAACTGAATGACACCAAAAGGGCACTAGAGTGTATCAGTTGTCATCCAATGATTGGTTCCAGATTTAGGCATACCTCGATTAGACCCATTGAAAGCAGTTCAGTTATGACTAACTTCCTTGCCCATTGATTTAAGCATGACAAATTGGATCCAACCCAGTAGGTTTTCCAAATGATTGTAGGTGTACATTATATTTCCTCCTTGGCTGAAACAATCATTATTTTAGTATTGAAGGCAGTTTGGAAGAGTTCACCACTTGTGGTTTATACATTTATCTCACTCTTGCTTCTGGTAAAAAAGGAAGTAGGGGATCTTGTGAAGTTGTTTTTTCCACTGTACAAAAACCCTATACAAAGAACCTTCAAGCAAATTTAGTATTAGCATGGCTATAATCAAATACTGTCTTACAAATGCAGTCAGGACTATCTTGTATTTAGGCTTTTGTAATGGTAGTTGTATAACTGCTTCCTGCAAATGCAGCTGTATGGGAGCCTGATGGCAAGCCCTTAAGGGCACAATCCTACGGCCACTCGACACTGTCTAGATGGTCATAGGATTGTTCATTTTCTGGGAACCACACTCTCTGCCCTTTCCTCCTCATAGCCTGCGCAGTTCTTGCTGCACCAGCTTTGTCTCCATGGTCAGAAACAGGAAGGGCGAAAGTAGGGCAGGGCAAAGACCATGGAAGCCGCTTTAAGCAGCTTTCTATGCACCGTGTGGCCTCTCCTGCTCCAAAGCTCCCTGGCTAGAATGCAAAATCATTCATCTAGCCAAAAATGAACGGTAGCCACCCTGCATTGGATAGTCAAGTTTAGAAACTGATTATTTTCTCTGTAAGATTGCACCCTAATTGTACCAGTGGCATCTGTATAATGTCTGGTGTCAACCCAAGGCTTTCCCGCATCATATCACCCAACTTTTCGAAGCTGTTTAGTGGCAAGTGGCAGAAGATGCAGTATAGCATGGTTTTTGTATGCTGCAGCCTTTAATAAATCCACTTTCTTTCATGTCTTCTTCGCCCCACCCCCCCAAAGAGAAAGGTGTATGTTAAAACTGCCATGTTTCCCAGATTTTCCAAGATCTAAAAACACTGACACATATGTAAAAAGCCCTAATAAATCTTTAATTAGTTTTGTTTTGCTTTTGTGTTTTTACAGGACAAATGACAAATTACAAACATCTGATTTTCTCAAATGTCCAAGTTATTATACACATTCCCATCTGTCTTGCAGGGAGGAATATTGGTCAACATTTTAAAGGTAAAATAAGCTGCATAATAGTACAGATTATTATAATAAATGTACAGTGTTTACAAATAGTTTAGAAGCAAGAAAGATGCATCTGCATCGAAAGGCAACTTTTTAAACTGCCACAACTAAATTTTACATTCACACTTGCAACAGGTCACAAGATGGTTACTAAGATCAGGTCAATAAATCACTATGATGCACAAATACAACAAATCTGATTATATACAGATAAATACATATACATGTATATTATACATATTTGTATATGTATGTAGTAAATCTCATGAAAAATCTACCAGACCTGACAAAATCTACTCGCTTGTCAAAAATATGTACTTGTTCTTAGTGAGTAGAATTTTGCATGGCTGATTATATTACACATACTTGTTTGTTAGCATCCAGGACATAAAACAGACTAAGTTTTTTTTCCAGATAAGAAACCGTCCATTATTAAACATGTTGCCCACAAAAAAAAAGCACAAAGGTAAGGCACAAGAGGATTTTCCTTTACAGAAGTGTGCATCATATTCACTTAACCATAAGAAAACGTGCATTATTTGTGCAAGTTCATGCTGCAGATCCATATCTACAATAAAAACTGGGCTCTAATAAATGTATTTTAAACTGGTTGGTTTCCCATCTCTTCACCTATGCAATATCCAGCTGGATTGACAAATTATGCTGCTTTGAAAGGATTTATTGTATCTAATTTTTATATTTTCAGTTAAACCTCAACAATTTTGCGGTTTTAGGTGTAAACAATGCACACATTTAATATTGAACATACGCAACTCTTCATTTAAATGTACTGCATTTCTAAGCTTTAACCATCAAGATTTTGTTTCCAAAATATGTGCATCTTTTTAGTTTTACACATGTTTAGGTAGCAAAACCATATAGAAAGTATATTCCCCAGTGGTACATTGCTAGAGCCTTCCTTTTGTAATAAATAAATTTTCACGAAGTGTTTGAGTACCTGCCAATTGCTTCTTTATTGCTCACATAATTTTGAATCCATTATCACAGTTACAATATCAGACCATTCACACAAAAATCATAACCATATATTTTAATATAAAACCTATAAAAGATATTTAACTTGTATCTAATACTTCAAGGTGTTTGGCCTTTATGTAATGGTACAGCCAAAATATATAAAACATTAGGTTATGAATAAAATAGGAAGCTTATTCACTGCCTTAATGCAGACATCCTCACAAAACAAGATTACTTTTGCCACCTCTGCCACCACCACCACCACCACCACCACCACCTACATTTATATACAAAACCAGTAGATCTGCATTCAGTTGGTTTTCCCTTCGCAACCACTATGACAAAATTTCTTTCCCATCCCTAGGCTGACACAGGTGAAGCTTTTACAGCAACAGAAACCAAAGACCAGACAGAAACAAACACGTCTACTCACTTTCCATCAGAAACTGTAGGTGGTTTTGTTACAAAATACCCACAAGATTATTTCACAGGAAACTATGGAAATACAGTACATCTCCATGCTTTTAGACTGTTATCAAACACTTGTTGGTGCAAAAATACAGCCACATCTGAGAATGTTTAATAAATTCAACATTTGTCATGCAAAACTTAAATGTGTTGGTTTGCTTGAGCTCCAAAACACTTCATAGAGCAATTGTTCTGTTATCTCAGTATTACTGCCTCATTGCTCAGACATCCTGAAAAAAATGAGACCTCTGGAACGTTGATTAATGAAAATGTTAACATACAAAAAGTACTAAAAATGGAAGACAGGGCCAGACAGGAAATGTTCCTGCTGCAAGTCAACAGTTCTAGTAGCAGTAAAATGCCTCAGGAGTTACCCTGAGAGTTAGTTGTGCCTGTCCGGAGACGAAGATGTGACATTGAGTTCATGTGTGTATTTGATGGCTTCAACGGAGCATTGCAAGTGATAGCTTGGGGAAAACGATGATGATATCGATCTAGCCGTAGATATTTTACTGTAACCAGTTTGCCTGTAGTAAAGTACAATTTCAATAGGTTAAGGCGTTGACTTCTTTAGACCACTCTATTCACAGATGTACATTTATCAGTATGTTAAAAAATTATTTGATCTACAATATTTTTATCTAGAATCTAATCACTCTTGCGGTTTATGCTGATCATTGCAATTACTACCAACCTCCTGAATTATCTGTAAATTAAAACTTCTTACCATCAAACCATGACCCATGTAATGCTTTAAAAGCCTTTCCAGCATATTCTGGAGACAAACACTTGACATACACACAACCCTGAGGGGAGAAATAAAGCTTTGATTTAGATCTAACAAAGAAATTAAGTATATGAATTATCTACTGTAAATCAATTTTTACCTCACGTGAATTTTTGTCCACTGCTATGTGAACAATTCCCTCATTATCACTGCACTTTTCCAAGATTGCTTCTTGAATTGCCAAATGCCAGTGATCACCAATTTCCCTAAAATACACACATAAAAACACAAAATGTGCATGTCAATATTTGGGGGATTGTTTTAAAAAATATAAAAGCAGCTAAATTAGGAAGCAACACACAGTAATAAGCAATTTTCTAGATACATACTTGCGTTTAAAACAGCTTTGAGGTAATCCTGTAGAACCCCATAAGCTATGTCAGGGAGCAGGGGTAGCTGGGTGTGGAGAAGCGGTGCTGCTTAGCAGCTTAAGGAACTATGTACCCATAATTACAGGCTGCTTTGGAACACAAAATTTCTCTGAAATGGCTTTGTATGAATGTATTTGAGAGTAAGAATAAAGTCTTTGATCTGTGTCAAGCAAGAAAAAATCAGCAACTCTAATGCTATGAAAAGGGAAGCCTATACTGCAGAACACCATCACCTGAGAACACATCCTAACAAAAAACATAAGTACATCCTAACTTACAATATTTTCTTAACATAAACCGACCGTGTTCCGATGACATGCTAAGCCATGGTGGCTAAGCATTTTGAGCTAAACATTATGGCTTAGCATGTCATGTGAACCATTCCTAACTATGGTGGCTACATAAATACAGTTTAAACATGCTCACTAACCATTTGTTGCAAAAGGGTTAGCAGCCTAACCATGGCTTAACGTGCTGTCTGAACAAGCCCACTAAGTGCGTAATTTGAACAGGTCAGCAGTTATAAAAAGAAAACATCAGCTGTCTATGACACTACATACTAAGAGGTACCATAATTTCCACTAGTCAGACATTTTATTTTTCTTCACTATGGAGGTAAATCCTTCAGTTTGGAGTTCATCTTTAGAGGCAAACTGGACTCAATTCTTCCTTACATAGAGTTACTTCCTATTCTTCTTTGTAACAAAAACATGTTCTTCCTACTTAAAGCAGCTTCTCTCTGTATGGGCAAGGAATCTAAAGATCTGTTATACCATATTTCACTGAATCTAAGATGCCATAGATTCTAAGACGCACCTTAATTTTAGGGCCACTGTCAGGAAAAAAGTGTTGCGTCGATTCTAAGACGTACCCCATGTTCAGACATGTAATATTGGGGATCAGTGCATCTTAGAATCAAAGAAATATGGTAGGGCTGTGCATGCCCCCCCTCGATCCGCCACCCAGGGACCTTCTGGGCCAGGCCAGCCTGGGCATGAGCCCCCCTCCTCCCTTCCCCACTCACCGCCAGCGCCGCCCCGGTCCTCCCTGCCAGCGCCGCTCCAGTCTGTGCCACCAGTACTGTCCCGGTCCGCGGACGCTCCCTGCCATGTTTCCAGGCCGGGGAGGCCGCTGCCAGCGAGGACTGGCCTTCCTCCATCACCGCCCTGGTCCTTGCCTCCAGCGCTGCTTGCAGCAGCCTCCCCAACCTAGAAACGCGGCATTACTGAAAGGTAGGCCACGATCCCGCGAGAGATCTACTGTGGTGGCGCTGGCAGCGAGGACCGGGGCAGCGCTGGAGGCCAATGAGGTCAGTGCCAACGGTGCGGAGTGGTGGTGATAGAGGCGAATGGGGAAGGCCGAGTCGCTTGGGGGGGCACATGTAGAGCCCCTTTGTGAAGGTGCGGTGGGGGGTGTATCTTCAACCCCATTCCAGCGCTGGAGAAATCCGGCGATTCTTAGACGCCATCGATTCTAAGATGCACTCCATTTTTACAGACGTAAATATGAGGGGAAAAGTGCATCTTAGAATCGAGGAAATAGAATCGAGGAAATACGGTGCTTATGTCTGAAAGTAGGCCTCCATACATCAAGGACTGGAGAGGGGCTGTAGACCACATGCATGCCAAAGGTCTCTGGTTTAACCCCTCCCATCTCCAGCAAAGAAGAGTTTAAGATGTAGAGATTAATAAGAGCTCCATCTGGGACCTTGGAAAACCACTGCCAGTGAGAATAGACAATATTGGGCAAGAGGGACCAATGGTCTCACTCTGTATAGAGTAACTCTATATAGTCATAAAGATCATACACATATTGGAATGGAACTTATACTACTAATACAAATCCAATTCCATGTCACTGTCACCCAGGATAGCCAAAAGAGGCCAACAGAAACACACTTGTCTAATGCTAAGGCTGCAGGGCGTGGAATATAACGTCAGGCTTGGAGCTAGAGAAGGCTTGTAGGGACAAGCATAGAAAGGGCTCACAGCCCTAAAAAATTCTAATCCAAGGATCCCAATGCAATCCCCATGGAGGCCTCAAATGAAGTCCACAAAGCTGTCCACTCCCTGCTCCCTTCAAACGTTTATTTTTAATTTTAAAAACTTGAAAACATAAGGGAGCCATGTTCTCCTTCCTCTTCCTGGACCTGCCACCGATCAGCTGTTCAGTGGGCAGAAAAAAAACGAAAGAGTTGCTTCTCCACCCCAACCATTCTTCTTCCACCCCATTCCCTTTGCATTCTCTCTTGGATGAGACTGATTGTCTGGATCCATTTCAGTAGGGTTTCAGGCCTGGTTTTGGCATGTAAACAGCCTTGGTCGCCCAGTATGATGACCTATGTCGGGAGAAGGACAGGGGGAGTGTGACTCTGTTGATTCTCCTTGATCTCTCAGCGGCTTTTGATACCATCGACCATGGTATCCTTCTGGCACGAGTGGCTGAGTTGGGAAGTGGGAGGCACTGCATTGCAGTGGTTCCGCTCCTACTTGACAGGTCGGCTCCAGAAGGTGGTGCTTGGGGGACACTACTTGGTCCCATGGATTCTCCAGTATGGGGTTCCGCAGGGGTCTATCTTGTCCCCCATGCTGTTTAACATCTACATGAAATCATTGGGGGGTGTAGTCATCCGGAGTTTTGGAGTGCGTTGTCATCAGTACGCTGATGACACGCAACTCTACTTCTCCTTTTCATCTTCATCAGGTGAAGCTGTGAATGTGTTGAACCGGTGCTTGGCTGCGACAATGGACTGGATGAGAGCTAATAAACTGAAACTTAATCCAGACAAGACTGAGATGCTGTTAGTGGGGGGTCCCTCTGACCAGATGGAGGTTGTTCAACCTGTTCTGGATGGGGTTGCACTCCCCCTGAAAGAGAAGGTTCGTAGCTTGGGGGTTCTCCTAGAACCATCTCTGTCACTTGAGGCTCAGGTGGCCTCGGTGGCACAGAGTGCCTTCTACCAACTTCGGCTGGTGGCTCAGGTACGCCCCTATCTGGACAGGGATAACCTGGCTTCAGTTGTCTATGCTCTGCAGCTTGTGCAAAATGCAGCGGCCAGATTAGTAACAAGGTCCAGAAGGTTCGAACATATAAGACCGGCCTGCTTGCATTGGCTTCCTGTATGTTTCCAAGCCCGATTCAAGGTGCTGGTTTTAATCTATAAACCTTACATGGTTTGGGACCACAATACCTGATGGAACGCCTTTCCCAACATGAACCTACCCATACACTACGCTCAACATCAAAGGTCCTCCTCCGGGTGCCTACTCCGAGGGAAGCTCGGAGGATGGCAACAAGGGAGAGGGCCTTCTCTGTGGTGCCCCCCCCAATTATGGAATGATCTCCCCGATGAGGCCCTCCTGGCGCCAACGCTGTTATCTTTTTGGCACCAGTTCAAAATTGTTCTTTTCTCCCAGGTATTTTAACAGCTCAAGTTGTGGTTTTGATTGACATTGTGGCCAGGCTTAACAGTTAAAATGTTTTAAACGTCAGCAGTTTCATGTTTATGGTTTTAAATTTTGTATATTGTCTTTTTAATGTCCAATCTTTTAATTTTTGTAAACCGCCCAGAGAGCTTCGGCTATGGGGTGGTATATAAATGTAAATAATAACAGTAATAATAATATTATTATTCCCAGCCTCTAACCTCTCTATTTCTCTTCCCTCAATTGTTTTTCTTGCTATTTTTCTCGTCTACCTCTTTACCTTGCTCCCTTCTTCGCAGTCCCTGGAATCACTATTTCTCTCTTTACCTCAGTGTTTCTCACTCCAGCCCAGCACCCAGCCTTGCTCTGTCTCTCACTATTTCCCCTACTCCCAGGTCCCTAGCCTTGCTCTTTCTCTCCCTCTCCCCCTTTTATCTTGCTATTTCTTCCCCTTCCCAGCCCCTAACCATACTCTTTCTTTCTCCTCTTTCCTCTCTCGTTCTTTTCACATACACACGGGGGAGGGGAGAGCTCCTTCCAAGGCAGGGGCTCTGATAGTAGAGGAGGATGTAGAAGCACCAGGTGGGGGAATGGAGTGGCTGAGCCTGGGGTCGAAGCAAGGCAAATGTTTCCTGTCCTTTAGGGGCTGGGTTTTTCCTCCTTTTGGGGGGGGGGGGCTTGGAAAATATGTGTGTGTATTGAATGAACAAAGCAATCCTATGTAAGCCTACTCAGAAGTAATTTCCATTGACTTCAATGTAAGCATGCATATGATTGCAACCTTAAATGGGTATTTTGCTGTGCTTCTGTGGCACTATCTGGATTGGCTCTGGAGTTCAGATTCATCCTCTTCTGGCACTCAAGTTTCTTGGGTGAATTATTTGTCCTTTGACTAGCTAGGCCCCCATGGCAACCATTATGTGACTAGCTACATCCTCCATAGGAATCCTTTGTGGTGGTGCCCAGAGCAGTTTCTCAAATTCCCAACTATATCCATGGACCCAAAAATATTGGGGACCCCTGCCCTACTGGATTATGTGTCCATAAAAATTACAACAGGGCTCCCACATGTTTCTCAACCCATAGAATAGATTCCTTTCAGGTTCCTAACAGATTAAGGTTCTTTGCACATAGAACTACATCTTTGCACAGCAAGAGGATTCAGAATCAGGGAAATTGGACCACAGAGGCTGAACTCTGTGTAGGGAAACAATTTTTGGAGCTGTAGGGCTGGCCTGAGTTTTTCAATTTCTCATTTATTCTGCCAAAACCCACCACCACCTCCATCCCAGGGTAGGGGCTAGGAGGAAAGACCCTTCTACTTCAAATGCAGTGATCTAGTTTCTGGCCAAACACAAGAGGAGAAAAGGTCAGAATAAAATTCTGGGGTTAGATCTGGAGATAAAGTTCCCAACGGAAAGAAACCATTAGTGAGATGGACAGTCACACCAATTTAAGATGAACACAAACTACTGAAAGGCCATTCTGCTATATCCCTCCTTCCCCAGCTACCCAATGCTAGTATCCTGTGTTGAAAAAGAGAATACATGTGAATTCCCTTTACATCTCTAGCATCTAGACACAACATGTAAAACCAAGAGAAAAAGTACACTTACATAACTGGATCAAACATATTGCGAATCTTCAAGCATGGTGTCAAACTATTTGGTGGCGAATTTCTTCTATCTAAATGAAATGCTACCAAGGAAAAAAAATAGGAGCGTTCATTTAGCAAATAGGGTATCATTCTAGCTTAATTAATAATCTATAAAACTGTAAAAACATGGTTTGTGCAGCATGCAACAAAACTTAATGAAACTTTACAACATGTAGAACCTTAAGGCCATATTTGTTATCACCTGTGTATATGCTTAGGTTATTCCTGAATGAGGCTTCAGAAATTTATACTCCCAGCAACTTTTAAAAAATGCAAATGACTGATATGCAAAAAGTCTGCTATATGCCAACTAAGTTTTCACTTATAAAGCATTGCACTGTATTTAATTAAATGGCCCTTTGTCCTATGGTTGCCTGAAGTAGCATTCACAGTGACTTCCCTCACTTAGACTTGGCAAATGAAGCAAGAAACTGCATTACAAAAGTAACTGCAAATATTGGCAATAAAGTTGCACTAATGTCACTGGTACATAACACCACAAGTATTGTTGCAGTGCTTGGTATCTGAGCCAGATTCTACTCCAAATACACATAATTCTGTAGCACAGAAAGTACTATAGCATAAGAATGCATCAATGAGGCTCTGCTACTTGAAGTGAGCTCAACTATGAGAAGAGCACTTGAGGGAGAAGGAGAACCTAAAGGAAGGTAAATTGCAGGCATATGAAAGGTTCAGATTTTGTCACCCATGCACCCCTTTTGCTCTAAAATCAGAAATGCACAGCCATTTTATGGGAGATTGGGGCAGGCACAAGCCCAAACAGGCCTGAATCATCTCATGTAGATGATGTCTACATATGTTGAATATTCTTGGCGTTCAGATGTTAAGTCATTAACAATGACTCAAGCACCGTCTTATAGTAGTTCAGCTTACCTGCAGGGTTGATTTCAGAGAATAACATTAGATGACTACCTCAGCACATTAACAGCTGAATTGTGGGGTGTCATAGAGTAGTACCTTGTCTGCAATGTTATTTAATATGTATATGAAGCTGTTGAGAATATGCATTTGGGGCAAGGTGTCACTAGTATGCAGATGACACTCAGCTCTATTTAACTGTGACATCTTAATCAGGAGAGGCAGTGGATGTTCTGAACCAGTGGCTGGATACAGTTATGGCTTGGATAAGGGCCAATTAACTGAAGCTGAATCCTGTTAAGACAAAGACTCCATGGGTGGGTGATTCCCAGGTTCAGAAATTGGGCTCTTTGATTTTCTGGATGGGGTTGTACTTCCTCTGAGGGACCAGGTATGAAGTCTGGGTGTGCTCCTGGTTCCATCTTTTGTCATTGGAGGCCCAAGTGACCACAGTGGCTTGGAGCACCTATTACCTACTACCAAATATATTGCATTTTGTAATGCTGATGTATTTTTATGAATTATGAAGAGCTTCAGTTATGAGGAAGTATAGAAATGAAATAATAACTACGCCCGTTCCTGGATAGGGATAGCCCAGCCACATCAATCCATGCACCAGTAACCTCATGATTAGACTATTGTAATGCGCATTATGTGGGGCTGCACTTGTACCTTGTTTGGAAACTGCAGTTAGTGTCGAATGCAGCAACTAGTGTGCTCAGTGGGACACTCAACTATGTTCACGTAACACCTATGTTAAAAGAAATGCGCTGGCTGGCTAATGCCTACCAAGCCACGTTCAAGGTTATGTTGCTGACATACAAAGCCCTAAACAACTTTGGACTAGGATACTTAGCACACTACCTTCCCTTATATGTACCCAACCAACCTTTAAGATCTTCAAAGGAGGTTCTGCTGGTCATTCCAGGACCAAGAGAACATCTCAAAGGCCTAGAGAATATTTCAATCTCTTCTCAGTGGTGGCACCCACCCTTTGGAAAACCCTCCCGTGTAGTTCAGTAGGCAGAAAATGTGGTACGTTTGAACTGCCTCCTGAAAACATACTTGTATTCTCTGGTTTGTAAATAATTTCAATTAATCGTCTTAATATTGCTTGTATTGTTCTGCGTTGTTATTGTAGTTTAAGATTGTTTTAATAGTGTATTTAAATGCAATTTTTATTATTTCTATGTGAATATCTTAGAGATTTTTATATTCAGCAGTATCAAAGTATTAATAAATACATAAAATTAATGTTAATTCAGGATTTTCCAGCAGTTCAAAGGCCAAATTCATTGTTTTGGCAAACAAATCAGCACCCTAACAGAATGGCTGGTAAGAGACTGCAAGATTGTCTCGCCGTGTCACCCTGTCACAGTTAACACACACAGCTCTTGTAGATGGCAACTATAGCTATTACTACCTAATCTCTTTCCTAAGGCTGAATAAATTACTAAGAAAGGATGGATTTCAGGGAAGTCGACTAACTACTTCACAGATGTAATAAATAAATAAATACCAATTGTGGAACGATCTCCCCGACGAGGTCCGCCTGGCGCCAACATTGTTATCTTTTCGGCGCCAGGTCAAGACTTTCCTCTTCTCTCAGGCATTTGGCAATATCTGAGGAGCCTGGGTTTGTTTTGTTTTGTTTTTGTAGTTTTTTAAGTATTGATGTGGTTTTTAAATGTATAGATTGTGTGTATGTTGTATGTTTTTGCTGTTTAAATTTTTGTATATTGTTTTTAATTGTTTTTAATCCTATGTAAACCGCCCAGAGAGCTTCGGCTATGGGGCGGTATACAAATGTAATAAATAAATAAATACAGAGTCTCATTCATTGCTCTTCTCAAGTTCTTTGTCTTTGTCAGTAGTAGATGTGCATGTTAAGGAGCTATCCTACATGTACGTGTGATGGTGGGGAGGAAGGCACTAGGTATTCACTGTGGGGATCAGACATACAGGGATTTCTACAGAATACTAAATTAGGTAGATTTCAAACCAAGGAATGTGCCCAATCTACCTAACCTGATGTAAAAGAAATCACTCATCAGAACAGTATAGACATCACTAGTACACACAGAGGTACCTCAAGAAACTTGTATAGGGACTACAATAAAGTAAAGTTTTCCAACTACAATAAAGTTGTATTAATCTTGATTTTAGACACACATGAGTTAGCATTAAATGCAGATAATAAGCTGTTGCATACCTTGCCCTTGCCATACTTTAGATGGTATGATTAACATTTTATCACATGATGCAGATGGCTGAATCCACCTCCAAACCAAGAAATCAGCACCACCTATTCTTCGTGTTTCTGTGCGGACTCTAGATTCATTAGCAGCAAGGAAATCAACAGCTCTATTCCACACTTTCTTCATTTTTTTCCTTAAATATAAAGGAAAACATAACGTTTAAAAATTTAAGCAAAATTACTTCTCTGATGGCCAAGGTACATCCTATACAAAGCCTTGGACATACTACACAGAAGTGTATCTTTGAGGTCCTCATAATAAACTGATGTAGCTGCTGTATATAATTATTTGCACATACCTGTCTTGAGGTGGAATCAAAGAATCTCGCACATGGGGAATAGGCATGTATGGCTGTAAGTCTTTGTTTTCCTGGCATGCTTCATTGTGGGTTCTTAAAACATCTGAAAGCATTGCATTGAGTTAACTGTACTGTAAATCACACTGGAATAAATCATGTTTAGAAATCCATTGGAAAGTATTTAATGACGGTGCAATCAATAACATTTACTGTGACTGGGTCAAAGAGTGGGCACTCCTGGTAAATGAAAGTACCAGAGTACATAGTATCTTTATGTACAAAATGAACAATAGCTTTGCTGTTACCCAGAGCAACAAGGAATGAGAATAGCTACTGATAGCCCAGGCTTTAAGAAACCTTTCCCTTCAGTGCTTTTCCATATACCCATTATGAATCCCATCATAGACCGGTCACTCAGTCTTCGGGATATTTCTCCACGTAAATTGAAGATAAATAGGAAACAGCAGAATAAACTACTCAAACACATTTGCCAGAAGGAAATATTCTCAGCTTTTCGTGCTTCAATAATCTTTAATTCCTCAACACACAAACTGAACATAAACCAAGTTCATATCTTGGCAAGACAATTACAACATTCAGACCTAATGCTTAACTATGGTTTGGCATTATTTGTACAAGCCTTGAGCTCGTCAGCTCCTTACTCTCATTTCCTCCTCTGGTGCAAAGGAGACAGGAAGGTTTCATGTCCATTTTTTTTCTAACTACAGTTTATCATTATGCCCAAACCTGGACAAGGTGTGATTAGTCTTAACTATGGTTTGTTGAAAGACGCCCACTTCAAACCATGGTTTATGACATTGGCTTATTTCCCCTAAACCATAGTTAAGATTAGCCAGTTTAGATTTCAGGCATAATAAACTGTAGTTAATTCAAAAAGGAAATAAAAGTTTTAGATCTCCCTTTTGCAGCCATCACAGAAGAGGAGAGAAGCAAGTGCACAAAGCTGAGGACAAATTTGGACAAATGATAGTTCAGCATTTGTCCAAACAGACTACTATACAATGAGAGTTTAACTAAAACTTACCTATAATTTTTACAACTGTATCATACATCTGTCTAGTCTCCTCCTCCTCCTTAGACCACCGATATTTCATATACCTCAAGACTCCCCAAACCATTCCTACACCTGTGCCAAATAGAAAGATTTAACATTTCAAATTTTCTAAAGATCACTGGTTTGCTTAGAATGTAAAAATATTTTACAGCCAACTAAAAACAAAATAACTGCTAGAGATGTTCAGGAGGAATTATCATATAATACCATTTAGTGGGCTAGTTCACATGATCATCACTGTGATTTGTTTAAGCCGTGGTGGGTGCCCTTTGCCTAATCACCCACTCAGACACAGTGGCTGAATTCGGACAACACGATAGTCAATGGTGGGGTAGTAATAATCAACTTTACAGTTATTCATCTAAGGGGCACTCCCCACACAACATGGTAATAAATAATCAACTGTGGTGTGAATTAGGATCAGCGCTGAGTTGACTACGGCAGCATTCGGGTGACACGATAGTGAATATAACTGACGATTGTTCCCCCCCCCCCCCCCCAGTTGCTTATTGTGTTGTCCGAATTCAGCCAGTGTGTTGTGTCATCCAAACCCAGGTAGCATAGCTTGTTGGAAGGGAAAACCCTCAAATAACCCAACAACAACCCATGGGTTATTTGAGGATTGCTTCCCCCTCCAACAAACCATGCTACCCAGCTTCGGACAACAAGACAAACTGTGCCCAAGCAGGTGTTTATACAAATCGTGTTGTGGCTTAAACAAGCTCAATATAACAAGGTGCTAGGTCAATGTCAGCACACTGATTACTTCTAGTAAAATATGGATTGTTTTCACCATTAGCACTTTTGTGAAGTTTAGATGAATAATTTTAATTAAACTATACACGTAGTAATCATTATTTATACAAGTAGAGAGTATATGTAGAGCTTTCAGTGCCTTTTTATTGAGCCTTGAATAGATACTTTACTGAGTCGTCTCCTTAGAAAAGAAGATGCAGGTTGTTCTTGCATTAACAGCATTTTGGTATCATTAACCACGTCCTATCTATCCCATATTGTGTTTTTAGGAAACGATTCCCAATTTCCTCTTCTTTCAGATAGGCCATTCTTTTACGAAATATATTACAAAGCCTTACGCACTTATCTAACAACATCACTCTTGCAGTTTCCCTAGAGTCAAACAAATGTAACAAAATTTCCCTTTTTCACAGGAAAAAAACTCACCTGAAAGCAGAATTAACGATCTACATGTTACAGTAATAAATGCACGACGAAAACGACATGTAAAAGACATCTGTGGCCTAGTTGATATTAAGTATTTTACATCAGTTGTATTGGTTATAGACTCCTCATCCGAACTATGGCCAATGCACCTGTTTAAAAAGAAGATCTAGTTTAAAAAGAAATCTAACTCTTTGACATGACAACTTGGGCTCAAACCACCGAAGAGTCACTTGTTCCTCCCCTCTTCTGTGGATTCCCCCTGCATCTCCCTTTTAGCACTAACCACACTCTGCTACAACATCCAAATCAGTGAAACCATGCTTAGCATTTGCCCACAAAACCAATCAGAAAACAGTTTGAACAGGCTTTCAATTGTGATTTGGAGAACAAGTGTGCCAATTCAGATATCACAGCAAACTACAAAAATGAGGAAAGCCAAGAGAGACCTTGTACACAATCCCCAAAA
This sequence comes from Anniella stebbinsi, assembly GCA_029215795.1. NCBI lineage: Eukaryota > Metazoa > Chordata > Lepidosauria > Squamata > Anniellidae > Anniella > Anniella stebbinsi. The sequence continues at coordinate 59,435,009 of JARDYH010000003.1, forward strand.
CAATAATTTGAATGATTATCTGAATTAAGTTTTTATGCAAAAACTATGAAATAAAATGACTTACTTTATACCAACATCTTCTCCTCTACGTACAATCCATTGCAGTGAATCGTTAAGTACTTTTTCAAAGTCTGGACCTAAATTCTAAGACAAACAAGGAAACTGAGTAAATAAAGCTGACTGAGTTTCCCCCACGCACCCATCATATCCTAAAGGCTCAATGCTGGGTATTCTTGCAAGAAAAATTCCACCCATCAAATATATGCTATGAATATGTAATAATATTATCTCAAACATTCTAATAAAGCCTAAGTACTAACTCCCACATTCCTATACCAATTATTTCCTCAAATATAGGAACAAGGAAAACCAACCATGTTTATTCAGAAATCTCAGTGCATGTTTATCAATACTAAATTATGCTGATTCTAGTCAGGACCTGTGCATTAAAGGAGGGAAATTAAATATTTGTTCACAACACTCTTGGCAAGAGCATTCAAAGCACTCTTTTGTATCTCCATTCCACCTAGCAGCTGCCTCATGGCCAGGCCGTCCCTTCTGGTCTGTCTCAGACCAATTGCTATTGGGTTCCTCTCTTCCGAACATATTCCCCTCAGCAGCTATTCCAATTAGTTATATGTCAAGTGAACTCCCTTCCACTGGCCTTTTTCATTGTGAGTCATGCCTATTACACTGTAAACCATTCTGGCATCAACTTGTTCATTTTGATTCTGTGTATGGCACCTAGTAAAAAATTAAGTACTAACAGCAGCTACTCAACTAAATGCAACCACATCCAAAGCAATTGCTTCTTTTTATCACTCAATTTGCTTTACTGAATCAACATAGCAAACATAAATGAAAGCAGCCATGCATATCACAAAAGAGGAACAGAATATCTAAAGGCAAAATAAAATGTGATAAACAGATTTTTTTTTACTGCAGTACCAGGATACAAAGGCATACTTTCAAAATGCCTTTGTATCCTGATAACAAGCAACTGAGGTTCAATACTAGTGCTATGCCTCATTTTTGTGAAATGAGGAGGGGAGTTACTAAAGATGTTGGTTTTGGGAGAGATTTAAAAAAATCCCTTTTGCTCTTGTGTACATTTTTCATGCCTGCTCGCAGACAGTGTTCTCTCCCCCACCCCACCCCGCCAATCTGCTGCTGCCTGGGGAGAGATAGAGAGAATTTGTCCCTGTTCCCAAGGCATTCAGGCCAATTCTGCCGTAAACTGGGATATCCATCCATATGTACAGCCCACTAGAAGCAATGCAATGCAGGGGAATGACACTGCATTTGCACACTTTTAAATTTTCAACATTTTAAACACATTTTTGGCATGTTAAGAGAACACAAACTTCAAGTTCTATGTTTGTACTGCTGAAAGAAAGTAAGTCACACTTTAAATCAATTTTCTGTATCTTCCACTCAATACTTCTCTCCTAGCTCGTTTTCTCCCCTTACATTTCTGTTAATAAAAATGTATGTTGCACACTTTCCTCTGAAAAGTAGAATAGGTATATATAATGTATATATAGCTTTGCAGTCTAAAGCTATATTGAAGCCAGACTTTCATTTCTGTTGAACATATAAAATTCCCAACAGTGAGCGTATATTTTCCATAAATATCACCCTTGTAGGGCCAAAAAGAACTTAGCTTTGAGAGATTATTGCTAGTAAATGTCCAATATTGAAACCCAGGAGGTATTTCTATGGTTACTGAAAAAACTGCTCATCAACAATGCAAATCCATGCACTCAACAGCAGAAGAATTTAGTTAATAAGTAGCTATGCAGGAATTTGGACAACAAAGCCTGCCAGATCTAGTTTTATCAAATGAATGGATCAGAGTGGTGGTGGGGAGAATATTTAAGATCTGTCAGTCTACTCTTGCATTGAAAACAAGGGCTAGTTATATCTATAAGAGAACAATATTCAAATACATATGAATTAACATGGCAATAAACACACCTATAAATGGCAATATTCTACTAGAAATTATCTGATTGTGTCGTAAGCCTTTAAAATGTTGAGAGCTAGACAAAGTATCATGTTCTTCTAATCTACAAAAAATCACCTTTGTAGGATCCTTGTTTGGCAAAAGTCTACTTTCTTTGGGAACGGAGATATAAAAGGAAACAAGAATGAGCATAAGAAGCTGGCTTATACCATTAGACCACTGGTCCATCTATTCAGTATTATCAATTTTAACTGGCAGTGGCTCTCCAAGGCTTCAGATGGAGGTCTTTTCCAAGACTATCTAGAGCTGCCAGGGACTGAACCAGGGACCGAACCAGGGACCTTTTGCATGCAAGCATGTGAACTATCACTGAGCTACATGATCTACCACTGTGTATCTGTAGGATATAGAAGGACTGAAGCAGACAGAGGCAGGGGTGGGTGAAGTCATTTTGTTGCCTAAAACTGAGTATCAAATGGCACCCAAGTTAAAGGGAGGTCAAGAAAATCCCACAAGTGCCTGTCTCCCTCCGTCACAAATAATGCAATAACAGTACATTAAATAATCAACAATTTGTAGCCACCTCACACTGCCTAGTGGTAGGATTGGCCTTGGATAGCAGAATATGAAGAGCCTTTCCCAAAGGCCTACTCCAAGTTAGAAACAGGTGACATCCATATGAAGCTGAAGCTCATCACTACCCTCCAGTATTCATAAGACTCTCCACAAAAGAGTGCGGTTTTGGTGCTCAAGAACTTTGCCTAACCATTGACAAGTGAGTAATGTCCACTTCCTTCCAGTCACGGATTTCATACCGAAATAAGTAATGCTCTCTGGTGTCATATGAGCTGCTATGCTGCATTCCCTAAGCCCGACCCACAGCAAAGACACAACTGTACCTCTGCCTTGGGAGGCACCATAGTTCAGTAGTTGAGCACATGCCTTGCATGCAGAAAGTTCCAAATTCAATTCCCAGCATATCCAAGTAGGGCTAGGAATGAATCCTGTCTGAAAGTCTGGAGAGCCGCTGTTGACAATGCTAGGATAGATGGACCAATGGTTTGGCTCAGTATAAGGCAACTTCCTATGTTCCTAAGAGCCTGCTGAAAAATGTATGCAAACCCTGACCAGATAATGAAAGAGAAGCAGCAGTACATTGGGCTGTTCCTTTGAAGTCTCAGCACTCAGTTGGTTCTCTCTTTTCCTATAGGCATGATACTCTTTAAAATATTGTAGGATTCAGATGGCCTATTAATTTAACACTACTCAGTTTTAAAATTATAGGTTATATTGAGTAATTTGATCAGATAAGAATAGAATACCAGTGTGTGCATTTTTAAATAAGATCTATATTTTTTCCACTTTGGTTCTTAAAATAGGCATGTAAAAACCTCAGCATGGTTTCTTTCGAAGTTTAAGTATCACAATAAACAACATACTATTAGTTCTGTAAACAAAGCATGTTTTAAAAGCAGTGATTTAGAATAAAAGTGAAAGATAATTCCAATTTAAAAAGATCAATATTTGCTTACTTTTAAATATGCAGCCGCCTCCTGGATGGAAAGACCTTTCTTGACCGAGTTTCCACATTCATGATCTCCTGGTAAAATTAAACTTTCATCTATTATTTTAATTTATTTATGACTGAAGAATATGAACTTTAGACAGGATCATGCAATTAATGTCGTATTGTTTGTAAATTATTTTTGATATTGGTTTTTAATAGAAAAGCACCCTATAAATTTAAATTGTCTATAAATCCATGGATATCTCTACCACCGTTTGACAGTGCAACCCCATACATTTCTATTCAGAAGTAAGGACTATTCAGTTCAATGTGGCTTACTCCCCAATAAGTGGGTATAAGATTGCAGCCGAAGTGACACAACTAATCTTCAGGTAATGAATAAAATCTAATCAAGTTTATGCTCAATTATATTTTGAACACACAGCCTTGGATTCTAAGAGTAGCTGAAGAAAGTTCATGGGGAAAAAATCCCATCCCCTCTTCCCCACTGCAGCTCCTTGAAAAGCCTCCCCAGAGGGTTAGAAAAGCCCTCCTGAACAATGTAGGATGGGGCAGAAGGGGGCTGCTGCATGGGTGGGGGGAACCTCATCCAAAAATCAGACTTTGATTCTATGATAATATCACAAAAGGAAATTTTCCCATCTCCTCTTCCCATCCCATCCCACACTGTGGAGTTTTAGAGCTGCAGCAGGGGGGAGGGAACAGGAAACATTCTCCTTAAATTAAATTAAATTAAGATCTAAGCCATAACTTTTACATTTGATATGCTGCTTACATCTGTACTGTTCCTATTATATGCACACTGCAAATATTTATTAAATGCATCTATACCTATATTAATTTAAACTGAATGCAGTAGAGATTTAAACTAATAAGCAGTAGTTCCTCAATGCATACATACAAGTCAAACAAAAAAAAACACAGGCAGCCTTCCATTTTGATTTTTCTAGTGATTTTTTATATAATTTAGAATGAAGTTATACTAAAACTGAATTAGGTCAACTAGCAGAATGGTTAAACCTAAATTTGTGCACCTTGTGTTAAAATTATGAACCTTGGCACACTCATACAATGACCCATATTAAACATTTTTGATATGGATCCCAGTCAGCAATGTCCCCCGAGGTTCAGAAGACTGACAAATCTGCTGTTCTGTCTTTTAGTTCACATGCCGCAACAAAAATTCTTACCAAAAGAGGTTAATAATGATGAATATGTTTTTTTAGCCAGATCTACCCCAAGAGATGAAAAACAGATGTTTGTGATCTACAATCACATGGTTCTGTGTAATCACAATTTATATAAATCTGTCCAGGACCAGCCCTATCATGCAGCAAGGTGAAGCAACTTGCTTAAGACGGAGCAATACTAGACTCAGAATGCTTCTTGTGCTCATCTACACTTCCAGTAAAGACTCATCTCTGGGTTTTCAGAGCATCACTTCCAGCCCAACACTATGTACATGCCAGAAACAGACAAAAAGAATGAGGAACTGAAGGGTAAACCTCAAACTAAGTTTTTGGTCATTTCAAATCATGTACCTCAATCCTAAGAAGAGTGACCTCTACAAGATCCAACTCTTCCGGTCCAATTCTTCATGTGGGCATGAGGCCCTTCCAATTATGGCATGCCCCATGCAAATACCCAACATATGCAGAAATGAATACAGAAATGGAGGTGGCATCACACAATAGACTTTGGGACACCCCAAATCATAGCCTAAAGTTCCATGAGACTGCCTTCTGTGAGTGGCAAACTATGCTATCTGGTCCAATTATTCATTTGGACACAGGACACTATCAAGTGGGGGGCACACCCATTAGGTGTGAGGTGACCTCTGTTTTTGCTGGAAAAAAACAGTAAGTCAGTTTGGTCTTATGGAATACATTTCCAGATGGTTCAGATGAATTTTTGCCATTGGTAGAAACTGCAACATGTATCCCTGCCAATACCGCAGTGCTACATGAAAGATTTGTAGTACTTTTGTATAATAGAATCAGTGGATTGTGTAAAGTCAATAAGGCAAAGCAGCATCCATTGTCAAGAAGGTCACTATCCCCAGAAAATACTCCACCAAATACTCCCAAATAGTTTTCAAACAATACACAATGTGCACAATCTATCAGGGAGGACACTTATGGGGAAAAGCTATTTCAGAGGGATCCGAAGTTACAGAGACCTGCAAACTGGGGTTGGGATAGGAAAAGTCGATCTTGATGGTAACCAAAGTGGACCAACTTTTGGTAAAGCTCACAAAAAATGGTGGTATGAAATGATACAGTGTAACTGTAAAGGCATGCAGATGCCTATACAAATGCTAAAGTACCACCCTCAAGTGCATTGCTGTTTCACACCATGAAATAAACTGTTTTCAAAAACAATTTAACCTGAGTAATAGTAATGACATTATACACTTCACAGAGTGAACTTATGCAATAGATGGAACAATAGGGTTTCCAGTTGAAGTTTATCCATAATGTAGGAACATGCCCATATTCATGTCCCATAAATCAATTTAAGTCCTATACCCTATCAATTTACACACATAACCATGTGTTTTGCAAATTTGTTTGGAAGCTGTTAACCATTGGTGTTAACACTGGCTCAATGATTGATAAAAAGATTTTTCAGAACAGTATCCTGCATCAACAACATTGCACAACAATATTTCCTAGTGAACCACTTGCACGTATATTTCCTTCAAGAGATAGCATAGGATTTCCTACTATATTTTAAACATGCACACTCCTTGTTTTGTGTTTTTTGTCTATGTGCTTTGTAATTCAAAACAGAAGTAGATGTGAGGAGGGATTCACATCAGGAAATATTTAGACATGATCACTGAATGTTCATTGCAAGTTTGATATTTTTAACTAGAGATGTAAAATTTCAAGAAATTTTGAAGCCATGGAAAAAACTTTCCCCCGTTTTTTCAGGGGGAAATGAAGATTTTTGGAAAAATTGTAAAATAAATGCAATATTAGCATTTTTCACAGATTGAAAGTCACTTTGTTACTTTAGGAATATAAAATGTAATTATGTACAAGTTGGTTTGGCATAAAATTATCACATTTGGTATATTAAACATACAGTGTATTCAAACAATTACTACAAATTGAATTTACTTTTTAAAATTTCCCCTTTTTTTGTAACAAATGGAGCCACAAGCTCCTGAACTGTAAGGAACACCTGAACAGTAAGGAACCTCTTTGGTTTTGCCAGTTTATTTTATTTATGTATTGCATTTCTATACTGCCCAATAGCCGAAGCTTTCTGGGCTGTTTACAAAAATGAGGAGCAGGCAAAAAATAATTTAAAAAAGAACACAGAAGAAACCATCAACATTAGTAACAAAGATAATTATTTATGTCTCCGCTAGTTCTCCACAGTGTCAAGCAGACATAAAGCACCCATTCCCATAAAAAGGTTTTAGAAATTATTTGGAGAAGTAAATATATGAACACTGTGTCTTAAATACTTTATTATCATGCTAAAATAAAACATTCCATAATCCATTTTTCTTCTTCTTTTTTTCAATTTCCCAATTTTTTTGAAAAAAAACAAAAAAGGCTTTGAAAAAGCTCCCAGAAAAAAACATTTTTTCCCCAAATTTTTCTGAGTTTTTTTCGTGCCTTCTCATCCCTACTTTTAACCCAAAGGGTACAAATTAGTTAAATATCCTATTAAATGCTTTAAATTTGTGAAGAAAAACTCTGGTTTGAAAGAAAAGTAAGTCCCCTAATCTGGCCAGAAAACCAAAATGGAACCTTAATTTGTGTCCAAAGATGTGAGGGCATGTGTTTCTGAGCTGCTCACTAAGCCCAGTAATAAAGAATAATGTACAACTGTTGCCTCCAGACATAAAGAACATATATTTTCAACTGCAGAATAGCAATACTTCTAGGATATATAAGTTTTAGTTTTCTTAAGCTCACACTTCAGTAAAATTAGAAAGGGGTATCCCATGAGCATAGTACAAGACATAGATGATACAAAGATAAATGAGCCTCTCTTCACAAAATATCTGTGGAAACAGCAACTTAACAAGCGGAATTGACATTTTGAAGGAAAACACATTTTTTTCACAAAGAACACGTTATGAAGTTAATAAAGTAAAACTTTGACAATTAACAAAGACCTGAAGTTGAAGAATTGTGCAGCTAGACCCACACGCTCAAGATGGAATGGAACTGTGTTCCACACAGAGCACCACTTCCCAAGTCTTTTTAGAAAAGGGGGTGGAACGATAAAAAGGACTTAATTATATATGGAAGGAATGGGGAATATGAACTGCAACTCTCACCAGCCTTAGTCAGCACAGCACGGTGAGGGTTACAGTCAAACAACATCCAGAGGGCTTGAAGTATGGCACAAATGTCAAATTAAAAACTACCACTGAACACACCCAAGCTCTCATATGTGCCTAAAATACCCCCTTGAATCACAGTCCAAAAGCTTGCTAACCTGGAAACACTTCACAATAAGTTTCACACCTGTTTTCCTGCTGAAAAATAATTAAAACCATATCGCTAACATTTTATCAATAGTACTTGTTGCCAATTCAGAGAGATATGTTTCAGGTAAAAGGTTTCAGCTAATTTTGAAAATAATTATTAACTTCAAATTCTCAGATGTTCCACAAACAGTGGGTTGGACCCATATTTAAGCATGTGCAATGGGGCTGGCAGAAGCAAACATCCCTGCCCCCTTCTCTCCTAAACAGTTTCTTCATCCCCACAAAAATGCTACAAAGACAGTTGGGGGACCCTGCTGAATAAGGTACAACTCAAAGATGGGACCTTACTTTTGGGAGTTGCATGCTCTCCAACTGCTACCGAGTTAAATTCCTGCTGAATTTTTATCTAGTGCCCCTGCTAAAACTTAACCTTCAGCTTTGCTAACTTTTTGCCTTATAAGGGATCTGTGTATTCCAATTAGGGCTTGACACAGAACTGAGTAACTGCCAGATTTTATATTCTCAGGAACATCCATTTTTAATTTTTGCCCCCATACAAGCAATAGATGCATCTTATGATCTATCTGCATTGCACTTTGAGAGGATAATCCATTAATGTCTGCAAAATTCCTTCTGCATTCCAGCTCAAGAATGTTATAAACTGCAGTCTTTGAGAACTACACCACTCCTTGTTTGCTCCCTGCCCCCATTATATTTTAATCTCCTGCCTGTTGAGGAATTCTGGAGAACTTGAAATCTTGTTCACTATTTTGTGACATATTATTTGGTCCTAATAAAAGGTATTGCCCTACTGTGGATTTTTCCCAACACAGCTGCCTATGCTTTGTCTATACATTAATACAGCAGTATTTAGTTTTCTTTAAACATGTTTTTAAAAGTATATTTCAACAAAGTAATCAACATAGGTCCATTCTCACAAATGATAAACCAGGTGTTTTTTTAAGCCTGGGTTGTTGTGCATGAGCCAGTGTGCTAGCTCATTCTGCCTGATCAGTTACACTGCCATTAAAAAACAACACCTAGATGTTATGTACAAACCAGCCAAAGTTTGCTATCACTTGTTATATTACAGATTCAATACAACAATTTTATTATAAATACAAGTGAATTAATCTCTTTTTTTTGTTCCTGCAACGAGGAAAAACGTTTAAAAAATAATCTCATTGCTTAACTACCTCTTGCTTATTTTTACACATCCATGTTTTTTAAATCCCAACAATTTAATAACAGCTTTAAAGACTTACCTGCTATTTGTGCCAGCTCATCATGAAGTATGTATAAGCTTTTCATAAGAATTGCATTGTTTGCCTAGAAATTTAAGATGCCAGTTAACAAATGTTGTTTGAAGAGTGAAAAAAATACACACACCTCACACTGAAACCATTTAAAACTTTCACAATGTATGAGTAACATAGCCCCTGGTGGATGTCACTCACCTCAAAAGTATAGCAACTTCTTTATATTTCTCTACAATACATCAGAACAGCAAGGAGACTGGGAAAATACACAATGCTCTGTCCTATTTATATAGACTAGTTATTTTTAAATGGGTCCCACTCTCAATTACCACTGTTCTAAGACTGGCTCAAAGAAGAGTATACTACAATCAACGTAAGGTATATGAAATCCTGGACTATGTTTGGATGGCAGAGTAACGTTTACAAGCCTCCATCTTGTAGGGCCTTGCCAAAGACTGTGAGGCTCCAACAGTGCAGTCTTTTAGTTCGAGTAAAAAACTAAATTACTGTCTACTGAAAGCAAAACCAGCAAAGGATGTTTAGTACACCTCACTTCTAGAACAGTGGTTGAAACTGATAAGTTGTCCCAAGTAAATAGTTTCACAACTTGATTGGTCTAAGGTGGCAAACCAGGATCTCCCCTACTTCACCTATTTTCCTCTGTACTGTATTATCCTAGGGTTTGTGTACAAGTAATATTAGCACATGTACAAGTAATATTAGCACAATCTTAAAGTATAACCAAACTCTTATCTGAAACTCCCTTCCCTAATATAACTTTCCAAAGCCTGTATCACTTTGAAGATAACATAAATTCTTTATTTAATGGACTCCTAGCATGCAACGTGCAAAATTCTTATAGTAAGTTCACCTAAAATTTAGATAGACTAATAACTACTTAATCAAAGTATCAGAATGTGATGGTCAAGAATTCAACAGAACTCTCAACATGGATATTAAGCACATACTTACTTCAATATTGAATGTGTCAGTAAACAGGCTTTTATCTATTAACGGGAAGAAAGAAAAAACTGACTTAATTTCAATGCCAACATTATTTGAAATAGTTACAAAAATGAAACAAACCATCAGGTTAAATGCAGCATTTATTATTTACATCAATGGTGGGCAGAAGGTAGACATGATCTATTGGTAGATCTCTAGATGATATGAAGTAGATCTGCAAGGGTTTCTGACTCTCAATGGTTCGACAGCAACAGTGAAATGAAGAAAGCTTGCTGAGAGGAGGAAGCCAGGAGTGGATTTTTATGTGAAAATACTGTGAGCTGAGTTCCAATACTGTAAACAAACTCCAGGTCTGAGGCAGGTGCTCAGAGGCACCCTGTTCCTTAATTCTAAGAGGTGTATAACTACCCTGTGCCACTATTTTGCATCTGATGCCAGTTGGTGGACTTTTAGATTCTAATAAAAAACAAAATAAATCCCAGAAGCCCTGGTTTACATTGCTACACATATTTTAGTAACATCCCACAGAAACACTTTCCAATGTGATCCTAAGACCTACATCTTTGGATGAAGGGCAGGAAAATTGTAGTAAAAATAAAATTATGAAGTGTAAGTGCAACCAACATATCTTACATAAGGAACTGCAGTACCCTATCAAATATATACTCCAGGATGCGAAACTGCCCCCAAGTGATCAGTTAAATGCTTAAATCCCATTGAGTATAATAGGATTCAGGTAGGACTGGACACATTCAGCCATACCATTTCCAGTTCTCCAAACCATCATAGAGGAAGGATCACAGCTCAGTGGTAGAGCACATGCTTTGTATGCAGAAAGTTCCAGGTGCAACATATGTCAGCTCCACACAGGGCTGGATAAGATTCCTACCTAAATCCTTAACCACCATGGTTTAAGGTGTCTTCTGAACAGGGGCAGTGAGTCCACAACACTGTTCCATCTAGCTCAACTTCCTACATTCCTAAACCCTGTGCTTGTGCTCTCTGCCCCCCTAAAATGGTAGCTTAATGGATAGCTCCTGAATTCATCAAACCTTAGCTTACCATTACATCTTAACCAGCAAACTATGTTTCAAACAACCCCTCCAAATCCAGATCAATTGACATAATGGAACAATATGGATTGGTGGATTGGAAATGCTGTCTGAATTCAGCTGTTGTACGAATCACGGTGCTACTGTGAAGAACAGTATCCCCATGTAGATTCAGAGAAAGAGAGAGAGAGAACGCACAATACTGTAAAATGCAGTACAAGTTTACTGACCAATCTAACTAATCTCAGTAGCTAGACTGTAGAGAAAGGGTGAGGAAATGACATCCGGAAACGAAGTTGTACAGCCCATTGGAAGAGGAAGGAGAGGGAATTTAACATTCGGCTGTTTTCAGTGATAGCCCTGTGCTTATTGGTTCAAACACAATGGCAAAACCACAGTTTGATATTTGCTCATATCCTGGTTTGGAGGGAACCTTTAATCCAGTTTCCCAATTCATGTATCATAAGAAACTGTGGTTTCAGAAATTATGGATGCATCCCTATCCATATTTAGACAAAAAAAGTCCTACAACTACCAGCATGATCCAGGTAGTCACGTGGCTAGGGCATGCTGAGAGTTGTAGGACTTTTTTCTATCTAAACATGCATAGGATTGCACCCTAAGATATATCTGCTGAAGCTGGGCATGTGAGAGGAAATAAGGGGAGCCCAAAGAGCCATGTCAGGACATGACTCATTTCCAGACTATTTGACTATGGCTTATCATTATGTCTGAACAGGGTCAATCCATTATATTTTTAGGTATAAACATAAAAAATATATAAAATGCAATAAGTGTGTATCTGCAAACACGTGCATCTTACAGGTCTACACATTTGCCTCTGAATGTGTAAAATAGGAACACAGAAGCTGCCTTATAACAGGTCAGACCATTGGTTTGTCTAGCTAAGTACTGTCTAGGTTAAGGACAGCAGTTCTCCAGGAAAGGGTCTTTCCCAAGGCCACCGACTGAACTTGAGACCTTCTGTATGAAAGCATGTATTCTTTGACTGAGCTATGGCTTCTCCCCAACTTTGTTGATTACACCCTATCATTTTAGAAATACAATAACTTCTCTTGTCCATCAGCAGATTTGATACAAATTGCAGTACTGAACAACTATACAGTTGGAAGTTACCACACATAAGCCTCTCCTCATTCAATTTTTGACAACAAAATTCCCTAAATGTGCTATAAACATTTAGAAATTGGTGACATCTTTTCTGGCTTGCAGTGCCTTTCTAGAATTATAAGAATTTCAACTTTGCTTCTAGCACTCGGGATTCTGATGAAAACTTGGAAAATAACCTTATAGCATGTAGCCCTCAAAGACAATACAGCTCTCAAAACTGAAGCTGCATCTCCTTAATAAATGTGGTCTAAACTGAAAACCTCCATACTTACTAATATGATTGTAATATTCCTCTGTTAGGATTCATTTTTGTTGTTTTAACTATTCTACATTTTTTATGAACAACCATAAGTTGCAATTATCAGATAATTGCATTAACATATAGCATGTTACTAAGGAAAAATAATTCTTTCCTCAGGTGCCTCAATATGTAGTGTCCATTTGCAAAAACCATCAGGTAAATACATGTGTACAACGTGAGGTTTTGAAATTTTAAAAAAATGAACACAGCATAAGCATTAGATACCATTACACATATCAAACTATTAAGAATACTGCCTGAGGAAAAATGTCACAATTCTGGGAAATATTATTTGCCAACAACGTCTTTCTATGTTTCTTTATATGACTGCCATTGCCAAGCATTCCAAGTCTGAGTGCTGCTTCACATGTTATGAAATTAGTGGAAATGTACAAGCATACCATATGTCCTCCCATGCATCAGAGGCACTGTTTCAAAATTCGGTTTACAGGTATAGTTATGCTTTTATTTTTAAAAATACAGTTCTAAAAATTGCTTTATCAACCATTTTGGACTCAAAGCATACTTCATACCAGCAATTATGGCTTAATAAAAAGTGAGCAAACACATGCGCTAAAAGATGGATGTATATTTTGATATAGTATCTAAGAATCACTGTGTCTCACCTAAATATTTATTCACCTAAAGACTCACAAAACAAGAAAGACTATGGCTTGTCTTTTATCTGTTCTCTTCTGGTAAAAAATAATGTTTTCATATGTTACCAAAATATTATCAACATAACAGGGGGAAATCAGAAAGTTTTGTTTTTTCCTCTTTACCAAGGAAGGGACATTGTGAAAATATAAACAATGAAGCAAAACACAAAAAAACAAGAAAAACAAGATAATTTATTTTTCAAAATCCTGGATTTAGACCTTGTGTCATTGAACACTAAAGTATTAAAAGTGCCTTGCCAAGGGTGGGGGAAGAAATGAGAGAGAACCAGTTTTTTATTACCTTTCTATTTTCTTTACTTTACTTTTGCATACAGAGTATATTAAACAACACACAGGATCTTGCTAGAACAACCAATGAACAGTTGTTTCCTCCTGTTCAAGAACTCCCATTGCCAAATTCCCCCTCAACTGAAGTCAATCACGTTTCTTTTCATATCTATTCTCTCCCTTAACCATCAGAATTCCTAGACAGTTGAGCAACCCCTCTACACAGCTACTCAAATGTAAGTCCTATTAATCTCAATAGGACTAATTTTTGAGTAGACATGCATATGATTGCACTGTAAGCTATCTTTATGACACAGGATATAAAGTCATATGAAACTGTAGCCCTTTTCAGGCCTGAATAGGCCACATAAATGAGTAAGAAGAACAGGGCCACTAGCTCCGCCTCCAAACATCCTCACAAGTGCCAACCCTGCCTCCTCAGTTCCTGACCTCCCCATGCTGAATGGGAAGGTCTGCAAGGGGCTTTTATTTGCATTGGCAGCCTTTGCACAATTGGGAACCCTGATAAAGCAAGGTTCCTGGACATGTGGAGGCTTCTACTCTCATTCAAACCTGAATAAAAGCCCCCTGCAGATTTCCCTGTTCAACATGGAGCGGTTGGGAACATTGGAGTCAGGACTGCCATGTGCAGCCCCATCCCTCTTACTTGTGTTCCCGTACCCTACTCAGGCATAACTTCTGAATAGAGTTTGTATTTCAATGCCATTCTAGAATCCTCAATAGAGTACATTCTAAATCTTCTAGGTAATTTTACACATTACAAGTTCCTACATGGGAAGCAGTTTCATGTAGGAATTGACATGCTACATTTGGATCAGAATACAGCTATCATGTAATACTCTACACTATGCAATTCATTCATTCCTAAATGAAAGTATTTCCCGTGTGCAAGTTCTGTAATGTGTAAAACCGGTCTCCAATAGTACAAAATTAGTTCAGAAAAATATCTAAGCGTCAAACACCATTTAAAATTTGATTCATCTCCAAGAGCCATCACCAAGCCTACAAGTCACAACTTCTGGATCAAATTTCATTTTTTAGACATGGGAGGCATAACAGTAACCATGCCATTCTGAAAAACAAAGTACATATCATCCTGTAATATGATCAATACTACCTCTGGCCAAAGCCTTCATCAATGTTGAACGATGCATAATTAAAATGTAGAACTGATCTAAATACGAAAACCTACAAACAGGCTATAGAATTTTAGGGAGGGGCATGGGGAAGAAGGCCAAGACTGTTTAAAGCTATTGTTCCTGGTTCCACTGCTGAAACTGAAAAGTTTATTTTAGAGAAGTAAGTGTTAAGCATTCACCAATTACAAAGCAGTACTACTTAGGTTTCGGTTACCACCTATGACATGCTTTAGGATCCACCCATTTACCCAAATGGTATGTAGCACAGCAAGGGACTTCTGCCCCATATCTTAATACTTACTATCAACTCCCACATCCTCAGCTACTCCCGAACCTCTCATTCTTAGGTAAGTGAGTCCCAGTATCAGAAAGAACAAGCAGGCCGCAGTTAAGAGGAACATAGACAGGTAGTGAGCACTGAAGCCTCCAGTGGTGGAGATTTCTTCTCTCTTGAACTGCTGAAGAAGATCCTCCTCTGGCTCAGAAAGCTTCTGTTTGTAGGTGTTTTTCAGATAGGTATGATTGGAACCTGTGTGGTTGGAGTGATTAATTCTAGTGGAGGCAGAAGTCACAGCACCTAGAGAGAGACTGTTGGTAGCAGTGTAGATCCTGGGTTCAGTACTGTAGCCAGCAAGAGCACTAGTGAGGACATGATTGTTGGCTGGTTTCCTGTTACCGCCCAGAGAATCAGTCATTTTGCTGCCCTCCAAGTCAGCCAACAGTGGTGGCAGTAACAGCTGATGGGCTTTCTTGGAAGAACTGCAGCGGTATCTGGGGATGAGTGGACTTGAGTCTACATATTCGCAGTCTCTTTTGGCTGCGGCTGCTGCTACTTCTTCATCTTCCTCTCGACTTTTCCCCCTCTCGTTAATGTTCCCATCAGCAACTGCTGCAGCTGCCCCCACCCTGACGTTCACTGAGCCGCCGCCGCCTTGTCCCTGGCCCTCCTCCATCAAGCCATCGCCAGCTGCAGCACATTTACGGGCTGAGAATGGAGTAGCAGATTTGCTAAGGCCTTTTCTGGCCAGGTAGTGGCGGGCAAGCGACTCCTCTTTCAATACCTGCTGCTTGGTCTCGGTGTCTGCCGGCGGCGGCGGCGCCTCCTCCTCCTCCTCCTCTTCAGAGTCCGAATATTTGTCCCTCCTCGTTGCGCCGCTGTAGGACAGGAACCTGTTCCCGTTCACTGCCCGGGTCTTATACCGCTCACGCTGCAGCTCTTCCTCCCTCCTTTCCTCCTCTTCCTCGTCGTCGTCTTCGCTGCGGTCGCGCAGCTCCCTCCCGCCCTCAGTCTGCTCCCGAGCCCCTGCCGTGACCGTCGCCCGTCTAGCCGTCGCCCCCCACCAGGCATTGGGCTTCCTCCGAGCCGGCGCCTCCGCCAAGGCGCTGTTATTGAGGCAGCCGGCGCCCAAAGCCGCTGCAGGCCTCGAGTCCCGGCGTGAGCCTGAACCCCGTTCCCTCCGGCTGCCAGCGGCGCCAGCCTGGCCCCTGGGACTGGCCTCCACATCCGATTCGTCAGAGCTGAAGCCCAGCAGGACTTTGCCGCCGCCTCCACTGAAGGGAGCTGCGCGGGCCCGGCCGCTCCCGCCGCCAGCCGCCCCAGACAGAGAGGAGAAGTCGGCGCTGGCCAGCCTAGACCCCAAGCCGCCGCCGCCGCCGCCTCCTACCGCCAGGTTATTGTTGTTACTGTTCCGGGTCTTGTTGGCGGCGATGCCACGGGGACCGCTGGCCCGCTCTTCCTCTCGCAGCTTCTTGAGCTTTTTCAGGTAAACCGGCCGAGTGCTCTCCGTCACCGGCCCCGGGGAGAAGCCGAGTCGCCTCAATTCGGAGAAAAGCTCCTCGTCAGTGAGCTGCGCGGCGGCGGCGGCCGCCATTTTCCTCCCTCAACCGCTGCGGCTGCTTCCTACCCACGCGCCGAGCTCCCGTCTCGGCCCAGGGGCTGCAGCCATAATGGTTCTCTGAGTAGAGTTCCGGTTCTCCGGACTGCAGCCGAGGAAAGAAGCTTCCATGTGCGGGGAGAGTAAGTGCTGCAAATACATAGGAATTACGGCGAAAACATCAAGACAATATTCATGCTCTATTTTATATACGTATTGTATCTACAAAAATAAATAAATAAATAAAACCAGAGCAGGATGGCATTTTGATTCCTAGTCAGATTATATCCTCCCCACAACAGGAAACAGATATTCAACAGACGAAGACGTGACGATATAAGAGGCTTCCCTTGCTGTATTTCTGCCTGACATCTAGATTGTACATTCCCTCTGACAATACAGTTTACATCCCCTGCCCTCATGTGTATACAAATCTGCCAATTTGAGGTTGGTACCTGATGAAGTGGACAGTGCCCATGAAAGTCTATGCTAGAATAAATGTATTCGTCTTTAAACTGGCCCAAAACTCTTTGTTGTCAAAGACCTTAAGAGTGTAACTTACATGCTCCCTTTTCTACCTAAAAGCGAAGGGAAATGCTTTTGATTTATTTTTATCTTGAACAGGAAGCTTATTTGATAGCGGTGGGGCTCCTGTGCCTTTAAAGTTTAAACAATGGGACTGTGACACAGCCAGAAGTTCAACTATTGCTACACTCTGCCATTATGAAGGCTGCACCAATTGAATTTCTGCCTATTGCACAACTTTGAAAGGCACAGGAGGCTTTCCAACATTTTATCTGCAATGTGAAAATGCAACACATAACAAACTTTCAGTGTGCCCTTTCTCCCTTGTATAAAACCTTCACTTCAAGTTCTGATGGGTCACAGTATCATGTTTGGCATGTCTTCAAATTATATGTGGAATAAACAACCTCCACCAATAACTGGAATATATCACACCAAACAAGTCACATACCAAGCACAGAACATGAATCTCATAAACCTGTGTGTGTTTACCCAGAAATAAGACCCACTGAGTTCAAAGGGACCCACTCCTAAGTATGTGTATGCAGGAGTGCAGCCTTGAAAGATGTGTTCGATAGCTCCTTTTCCATTTTCAGATGCTGTTCATCCTAACCGCCCATACTACCAGTCCTGGGAATTGTGGGCAATCCAGCTGTGCCACATATTCCCAGAGTCAGCGCCAAATATTTTGCTGCCACCTAAGGAGAAGGCAAAATGGCATCCCACCCTATTCCACACACAGAAGAAGGCAGCCAGACTCAAACTTGAATCTAATTTCAACAGTCACAATGGGCCAGCATCCTCCCCCACATCTGAGGGTATTGGGCAACTGCAAGCATCACAAGGCCAGCCATGGGGCACACACAACTCTATTCTCCAACTCGCTGCCACCCCTTATTTCCCAGCATCTGCTGCCAGAAGCAGCCTCCTCACTCCACCTATTTGTAGGATCTGCCCTGCATATTCTCATCCTCCCTGTTCCAATGCTGCAGAACAGGAAGGTTATAGGGCAATGTGGGAGAGAATCAGACACTTCTTCCCTGCATTGCTTTGGTAGGGGACAGGGGAAGGATCAAACCCAGGTTGTTTATACCATTTATGTACAAACAAAACTAGTTATGTGCTTTATGATGGCCTTTAAATCCCCTACCCAGAAGCTGCTTCTTTCCTTCTCACAAACAGTCTAACTACCATTTTCAGTATTTATTTATTTTTTAAAAAAGTTTATTCTCACAGCCAATGAGGAAGCAGCCTCTTTCAGTGAACAAAAGAACTTTATGGCCGTAAAAGGCATGATTACTTCAAGGCACTGCAACGAAAAGGATTTAAACTGTACTGGGATTCCAACATGCCCCGCATATGGAGGTGTCTATTCAGAGCAGGAAGTGGAGGCTGCGTTGAGCGTGTTTTTTCTCCCTATCTCTTCGGTCCCCGCCGGCCGGAACTGACGCGTGCGCACTAGACTGTGGTCTAGACCCGCCCGTCACCGTGGAAGCGCCGCACCGCTCCGCCCGCCAAAGGGGGTGGGGGAGAGACGGATGACAGGGCTTGCTAAGATCAAGATCACGCACGTTAAGTTCACTTCGTTTGTGGGAGGGATCCTGCAAGGCCTCATCGCAGACCAAAAGGACAACTATAATGTGTGTCCTTGATTTGTTTTTTTAATGCAGATCCTTGGAGACTACAGATCAGATCTTCAGTCTTCTCTATTTTGGACTTTTTAGCCTGACTTTTTAGATTCAGCCACTCTGCAATGCAGCAAGAAGGACAGGGCAAACTTTAAACTCTGGCTGGGGTTGATGGAACCTGTAGTCCAATAATAGGTTCCGCACTTTAAGTTCAGTGAGACTGTCACCCTATAAGCCTAGAGAATTATAATAGGTTGTTGTATCCAAGGTATTGCTAGTAGTGGAAACAGTATAAGAGGCGTTGTTCTGCTAGCAGTTGCACAAGCACTAGTAGAATAACTCTCCAGCAGCACCTAGCCTAACATGTTGTAAAATGACACTTGTGCAAGGATGAAAATGGGATTTCTGCATACGGGAGAAGTTTGGTGCGAGCAGAATGGCAACACTGGATACAACCCAATGTTCTGAACTTAAGCGTATTGTGTACTATAAAGAAAGTGCTATAAGAGACATGAAGCAATTTTACATCCTATAGATTTTTTTGTTTGTTCCACCCCAAAATGTTACGAATATTACTAGGGTACAGAAACAATATTGCAAATTTCTCTTCAAAGCATTTTATCTAAAGATAATTTTATGTAACTTAGATGTAAAATTCATTTCCAAAGGGTCCAATTCTTTTCTAATTCCACCTGTAATTCCTTATCCAGAAATCCAATTCTCATAGTTATTAGCACTTTTTAAATGCATTGGGCCTTAAAAAAAACAGTAGTGTGATTCAGAAGATACAGTATTGTAGATTGTGTGCATGATACATCACGTGTTCTTAAGAACCATTTAAATATCAGGTTAATCTTAAACCACTCAGTCTCTGCAAATCTTGTTACTGTGGTGTTTTTTAATAACTGAAGAGCCAAAGCCTCTCATAGGCTGCAATCCTATACACACTGAGCTCAGTGAAATTTGTTTTCAAGTACACACACACACACACAGAAAGAGAGAGAGGATTGTGTTGATAATCTATTAAATGGACTGCTCCACAATGGGAGGATCTGATTCACTTGTCTGTACAAGGGAAGCTAGTAGCTATCTTTAAGCAAGACTGCTAGAAAAATGCAAAATATTTGGCAGAGATTCCTTGAGCTATTTTGAGATTAATAATAGCTTTAAATTTGCAAAGAAAACTTCCAATGCAATTTTGTGTTTGTATAATTACAGGTGTGGTTCCACCCTTTTCCTTTTGTTATGTATTTCTGTTGCTTTACTGATTTTTGATATCCAAGGTGTCCCTAAATTTGGTGTTGGAATAGAATGGGTGGGCTTATGGAAGGACAGAGGGGTTTGGGGTGGGCTTGTGTGAAACATTTTGGCTTGTTTTTAAAAAGTTCTGTTTGTTATATGTCTTTTTGTGCTATAAACTGAAATAAACGTGCTAAATAATAATAATAATAATAAGGAACCATCTTATTACCCCTAAAAGTCCTCTAGTAAAGACTGGCTGATGTAGACAATAGTGCACTAGTCGTTAAGCAGTGCCCTACTGGGTGTAATTCAAAGATAGGATGGCCACAGTTGCTACTTTTTAGACAGCAGTCTTGAATAGGTTTCGGTTTGTACAGTCTGAGGATGTGGACAAGAACCTTGGTACTGTGATCCTTGCCCTTCTTGACTGATTAAAGCAGCCAAGTTGAAGCTTGGGAAAATGGTTAAGGAGAGTGATTAATGCCTCTTTAGATGAGTGGGTAGTTCCATCCAGCCTTAAAATGGATGTAGGAAGACCTTTATTGGAAAAATCCTCTCCAAATCTCACCATACTGGATAATTTCTGATGAGTCCCAAAGTTGCCATTTCTGGACAAGCTATTTGAGTGTGTAGTGACATCTCAGCTCCAGAGATTCTTGGCTGAAACAAATTATCTAGATCCATTTTAGTCTGGGTTCAGGCCTGGTTTTAGGTTTGAAACAACTTTGTTCACGTTGGAAGAAACAATCTACACTAGAAATTAGACAGTAGAGTTTACCCTCTTGGTTCTGCTGGAGCTCTTGGTGGCAGTCAATACTGGGATTGTTTAGCTTAGGAAAAAAAGGAGGCTAAAGGGACATCTGATAGAGGTGTAGGGTGACCAGATAAAATCCAGGTCAGGGCTCATGCAACTTTAACAGTGGTAGAGAAAAGGGAATTTCAGCCAGTGTCATTTGTATGCAATTAGTTCCCGGTGAAATTCCCTCTTCATCACAACTGTTAAAGTTGCAGGGGCCCTGCCTTCTTTTGTACATGGTCACTCTAGTATAGTGTATGCACCTTTAACTGTTGTGATGAAGAGGTGATTTCACCAGGAACTAATTGCATACAAATGACACTGGCTGAAATTCCCTTTTCTCTAGAACTGTTAATGTTATATGAGCCCTGACCTGGATTTTATCTGGTCACCCTATGAATAGGAAGACATTTTTCTCCCTCTCCCATAATATTAGAAACTACGGTCATTATCCCATGAAGTTGATTGGTGGGAGATTTAGCACAGATAAAATGAAGTACTTTTTTACACAGCACATAGTTAAACTATGGAATCACTACCAGGAGATGTAGCGATGGCCACCAATTTGGCTGGTGTTAAAAGGGGGTTGGATAAATTCCTGGAGGAGAAGACTATCAATGGCTACTTAGTCATGATTGCTATGTGCTACCGCCAGTATCCGAGGCAGTAAACCTATATACACCAGTTGCTGGGGAGCATAGGTGGGAGGGTGCTGTTGCACCATGTCTTGCTTGTGAGTCAGTGGTCAACAGCTGGTTGGCTGCTGTGTGAACAGAGTGCTGGACTAGATGGACCCTTGGTTTGATCCAGCATGGCTCTTCTTATGTTCTTATATTATTAATACTATGAACTATGGATGGGTCTAGGAAGCAATGTTCTACAGTTGCTCCAGTCTTTGCCTAAGAGTCAGTTCCCAAAGGTGATGTTGGGGACTCTTGTTTGATGCCTTTGCCATTGGTGTATGGTATTCCCCAGGAGTCAGTGCTGTTCCCCATGTTATATAACATAGACATGGAATTACTGGGAGAGGTTGTCTCAAGGTTTGGAGTGTGTCACCAATAAGCAGGCACCACACATGTCTGTTTTTCTTTTTCATCTATTACAGTACCATGGAAGCTGTTGAGGTTCAAGATCAATGTCTGGAGGTAGTAATGGGCTGGGTTACGGCTAACAAATTGAAGCTTAATCCAGACAAGATAGAGGTTCTCCTGGTCAAGAGGGAGATGGACTTGGAAATAGGAGTTCATCTCAACCTCCTTTGATAGGGTTTTACTTCCCTTGAAAAAATCAGATTTGCCATTTAGGATATGCTCCTGGACTTGGCTGTGCATCTGGATGACCAGATAGTGGTAGTGGCTAGGAGTGTCTTTGCTCAGTTTAGACTGTTGCAGTAGCTGTGCCCATTCCTGAAGAAGTCAGACCTGACTATGCTAACTAGGGTGTGCATGGACCCAAAAACTCGAATCGAATCGGAACCAGAACCTCGGATCGGATCAGATTGAAGGCTTCTCGGTTCGGAGCCAATTCCGATCCGAAAATCGGACGTCCGATTTTCGGATCGGACGCCATTTTAGGTGTTTTCGCCATAGGCTTACTTTGGGGGAAAGAAAGCTTTCCCCCAAGGCAAGCCAATGGCAAAAACATGGGGGCGGGTGAGTGGGGACCTAACTCCCCCTCCCTCCCTCCCCGTCCCTCCCCCCACTCGTGCTCCTTACCTGCCGGGGCGCTCGCTACCGTCATTACTTGCCGCTCTACTGAGAACTAGGCCATGAAGCCTGTTTCTCAGTAGATTGGAACAGCGGACGGAAGCGGACGCCCTGGCAGGTAAGTGGGGCCCTCCCCTTCACCCCCACTAGCGTTCCTTACCTGCCGGGGTGCCTGCTGCCGTCCGCTGCCGTCCACTATTCCAATCTACTGAGAAACAGGCTTCGCGGCCTGGTTCTCAGTAGAGCGTCAGGTGATGGATTACTTCAATGAGCTCTACATGGGACTACATTTGCAGAGTCTTCAGAAAGATGTTAGTAGTTGGGATGATGTTACACCTAAACTGCAACATCGGCACTTTGCCAATTCATTTCCAGGTACAATTCAAAGTGTTTGGAGATAACCTTTAAAGCCCTAAATGACATGGGTCCAATATACCTGAAGAATTGCATCTTTTCATTCCAACCTGCTTTCTTACAAAGAACAGGAGAGGGCCTTCTCTGTTTCCCATGAAGGTTGGAGGTTTGGTTGATGGTGATGAGAGGCAGGGCCTTCTCAGTGACTGAACCAATATTGTGGAATACTTTGCCCCATGAAGCACAGCCCACTCTCACCTATCTGGATGTCTTTTTGCAGTTAGTGAAGATATTAGGGATGTGTATCGTATCATTCTGATGTCCGATAATGATCCGATAATGGCGTTATCAGACATCCGATTAACGATAATGATACGATAGAAAAACCTCCGATAAATATCAGATCCGAAAATTTTCAGTCCGATTATGTCAGATTTTTTTTCGAATTATCGGACCACCATATAAATAAACCTATAACTTCTGTATTTTAAAAGTTAGAGACTTCAAACTTGGTCACAGTGCTTATGGAATATACTTAAGTATGTGTCTAAAATTTCAGAACAATCCCTCCAACCTTGTATTTTATATGATTTTTTAAAACATCGTGCACCTGTTTTAACAGATCTCTGAATGCACGTGGCGAGCTGTCATTCTGAGCTGTCAGAAGTTAAACGATGTTTTAAAAATTCATATAAAATACATGGACGGATTGTTCTGAAATTTCATACACATACTTAGGCATACCCCATAAGCACTGTGACCAAGTTTCCAGTCTCTAACTTTGAAAATACAGATGTTATAGGCCTTTCTGTCTCAAAAAGCAACTCTATAGGGCAAAATAGGGATCCGAAATAAATATCAGATTTCCGATAATTATCGGAAATCCGATACGATTCGATACGATTAACCTCCGGTATAATCGTATCCAAAAAATTTTTTTTGATTTCCAATAACGATACGATAATTTTGGGCGTGCACACCCCTAGAAGATATGTCTGTCCCAGGAGGCTTTTGCCTGCTACATTTTTGTTTGTTTATAGGTCACTTTATTTATGGTCTCTGCATCTATATTTTTATTGATTGTCTTTGTATTTTATTGTTTTTTTAAACTTAATATCATTTTATATTGTGTTATGGTTTCAAATTATGACATAAAGAAATAAGCTACATGTCCCTGTTGTGTCTTTACCTGGAAAACACCTGTCTCTCAAAATGGAATGCTCAAACCTTTGCCATTCTCTTGTGTAGTTGATTTGCAATTCAATGAAACCCAATAGATCTGCAAGACTAAAGGAGTGCTTTATGAATTAGACTAAAGGAAGAATTTTACATACACTGTTTTTATAGAGTCTAAATGCTTATACATGAGCACATGTCTAGACTTTTGTACCACTTTAAAAAGGGCTTAAATCAGTAAAAGAATGAAAGCATTCACTCACAGATTTCCCTGGCATAGGCTCATTTCCCCTTAAAGCTGGTTAGTAAGGTGGGTTCTATAACAGATTTGAACATAGTGTGATTTAACACAAGCATAGTACTTGGCATTATGTTTATTGTAAAGGTTTTAAAGGTTTGTTGACATCAGTACATATTCGAGATGACAACTTTCCTGTGCTTTTAATTTGCTTCAACCTTAGGATTGATTTACACAGTCAAAATCCAATGCTCTCTGTTCCCTTATTTCACTAGAAGTTTCAGGGTAGCTCATAATGAAGCAGTATCTCTGGTGCTGTGCCAGAAGGTGGAAAATGCATTGTCTCTTCACCACATGAAGCCATGTACTCCTGACAACCCCAGTCAGTTAAAGCACATGGCTTGATTGCCCTCTGTGCAAACTGTTGCAGACGTCTGCACCTGCAACAGTTTGCACAGAGGGCAATCACCCATCTACGTTTCTTTGGTTCTCCCCTTCCTGCATTATCTAATGAATTCGTCTCCTTTTCCAGGGAACATCTCCAGAACCGCTGGCTTGGTGCTGTGGAGTCCCAGACTCTAAACAGAAATTGCTTCCATGAAGATATGCCTCAGTTATATCACGAGAGACATCAAATATTCTATTAAAAAGAAAAAGAAAAATATTCCATGGAGAGCAGTGAGTCTTTTGGAAAGATGGACAAAACACAACTTCATCGGGCATAAAAATTTCTGAAGACATTGTGGGAAGCTGTTCGTCAATAAAGTATGTTTCTTATAAATTTTGCATTCTGAATAAAGGAGAGGGTGACTTTGGCGTCAGGTGCTGGTCTTCTGCTTCAATAGATCCGGGAACTTTTATACAAAGTTGTAAGGATAATTACATGCTGCTGAAACACGTAGGTTTACATTGGTGTTGTGTCTTATAATCACAGGCATTTGAGAAGTATGTTTCTAGGTGCATTGCCTAGATGCTTAGGGTGACCAGATAAAATCCAGGTCAGGGCTCATGTAACTTTAACAGTGGTAGAGAAAAGAGAATTTCAGCCAGTGTCATTTGTATGTAATTAGTTCCTGGTGATATTCCCTCTTCATCACAACTGTTAAAGTTGCAGGGGCCCTGCCTTCTTTTGTACATGGTCACTCTAGTATAGTGCATGCACCTTTAACTGTTGTGATGAAGAGGGAATATCACTAGGAACTAATTGCATACAAATGACACTGGCTGAAATTCCCTTTTCTCTACAACTGTTAAAGTTATATGAGCCCTGACCTAGGGTGTCCAGATCGCCCAGAGTTTCCCTGTCCTAACCGGGAAACCTAGGCCGATCTGGGCCAACCGGGGGGTGGCGGGGGAAAACCAGGGTGGCGGGGGGTCACGCGGCGGTGGCAGCGAGTTGCGACGAGCGGCGGTAGACCCGGCGGAGGAGCCTGGGAAGCGGCCGCCCCAGCAGGTAAGTGCCCCACCTCGCGCTCCTTACCTGCAGGGGTGTCCGCTTCCCTCCGGAGCGCGAGGCGCAAGGGGGGGCACTTACCTGCTGGGGCGGCCGCTTCCCGGGCTCCGCCGCCGCCGCCACTGGGTCCGCCACCGCCAGGTCCTCCACCACCGACAGGTCCTTCGCCGCCTCTGCCGGGCTCGTGAGGCCAGAGGCCGTGCGGAAGAGGCGGGAGAGGGCCGATTACATCACTTCCGGATCCGGCCCTCTCCCGCCTCTTCCGCGTGGGCATCCGGGCTCCTTGGGGCTCGTCACCATCGCGATGAGCCCCAAGGAGGCCAGAGGCTGCACGGAAGAGACGGGAGTGGGCCGGATCCGGAAGAGATGTAATCAGCCCTCTCCCGCCTCTTCCGCGTGGCCTCTGGCCTTACGAGCACGGCAGCGGCGGCAAAGGACCTGGCGGTGGTGGAGGAAGACCCGCCGGCGGTGGGGGACCTGGGGGCGGCGGCTGACCCAGCGGGGGCGGCAGCGGAGGACCCTGCGCGGGCGGCGGAAGAGAACCCAGTAGGTCCAGGCTGGTGTTTTGGGGGGGTGGCTTGGGGGGGGGTTGTTTTGGGTGGGGGTGGCGGGGGGGGGGGGACCGGGATTTTGGTTTCCAAAATCTGGTCACCCTACTCTGACCTGGATTTTATCTGGTCACCCTAAGTTACTGAGGCAAAAGAAGAAAGGACAATTTGCTAAGCAATGGTGGCTGTTGCCCAGAGGCAACTAAAGTAAAAAGAGCACCCCCTGGTGCTGCATTCAGGAACTGTTACTTAGTACAAAACTGTAGACACAGAATATTCTCAGCAATCGTAACAATAGAAATTTACTTTTAGAAAAAGAAAGCTTAGCAGCTTCTTTTAGTCTTATCTCAATCTTTCAGTATCATTGGCACAAGGGTACTTGGGTTTTATGCACTGCAAAAAAACCACATTTCAAACAGCTATTCTGCACAGGATTAAATTTGTTTTTGTTTGCTTGGATTGCACCATAGTCATGTAAACGAATCATTAGGAATCAAAAATAAAATTGCCAATAT
This sequence comes from Anniella stebbinsi, assembly GCA_029215795.1. Classification (NCBI taxonomy): domain Eukaryota; kingdom Metazoa; phylum Chordata; class Lepidosauria; order Squamata; family Anniellidae; genus Anniella; species Anniella stebbinsi. The sequence goes on from JARDYH010000003.1 coordinate 59,461,830, forward strand.
CATAATGCCTTTATAAAAACCAATTTGGCAATCACACTTGCAATACTGTATAAAGTTCTGGTTAATGCACCTCAAAAAGGATATTGTAGAGCCAGAAAAGGTACAGAAAATAGTAACCAAATGATCAAGAGGCTGGAGCAAACCCATATGAAGAAAAGTTACAGTTTCTATGACAATTTTGCTTAGAAAAGAGGCAAGTAAGGGGAGACATGATAGAGGTGTACAGAATTATGCATGGTGTGGAAAGTGGATAGGGAGACATTTTTCTCCCTCTCTCCTAATACTAGAACCTGGAATCATTCCATGGAACTGAATGGTAGGAGATTCATTACAGATAAAAAGATGTACTTCTTCACGCAGAGCAAAGTCAAACTATGGAATTCACTACCACAAGTTGTAGTGATGGTCACCAACTTGGATGGCTTTAAAAAGGGATTAGACAAATTCCTGGAGGATAAAACTATTAATAGCTGTTAGTCATGATGGCTATTTTTTACCTCCAGTATAAGAGTATGCCTCTCAATACTAGTTGCTGCAGGAGGGTGCTACTGCACTCATGTCCTACTTGTGGGCTTTCCATAAGGTTCAGGTTGGCCACTGTGTGAACAGAAAGCTGGCCTATTGTCTGATCCACCACAGCTCTTCTTTTGATGTGGAGGAACTGAACCACATTATGGCATACCACTGCTATTAAGAATAAGAGTAAAGGAGATTCTACACCACTCAAATCTAACATCAACAAGGAAATCTATTAACACTACCGTACAGTCTCATCTGGGAATAGATCCCACCAGCAGAACTTAGTGGATCCTGCTAAATATGTATAATATGAGGCTATAGAAAATAGGCTGAAGACCCTTTTAACTCCAAACTAGTGTGGACTACATCCTCATCAGTTGACCCATTGTGAGTTCCTGGCTTACCACGTTTCTTTCCAAACACTGGGCTGGGATTCATCAGCGAGTCACGGACAAATTCCATGTAGGTTGCTCAGGATGTTCATTATGGTTGTTGGAAACTGTGTGATGAATGGGATCTAGGAAAGTAACTTCCAAATAAATGAAGTTATGGGACCCAACTTGTAGATTCTTTCTAAACTAAGACAAAATCCTATAACTAAATTTCCTGGTTCTACTTTTAGGAAACACTGTGTCAATCAGCTAATTGACATGTGCATATATTTCACATGATATCCCATCAATTACACATAGTTGAATTTGTAAAGTGCCAGCACTGAAAAGCAATGTGTCTGGAGACAAAACTGAAGACTATATTATTCTGTTCCTGCCTAAGGCTGGGCACTTTTAGTTTGAAGGAAAGCAGCAGTGTGAGTCCCTGATCCAAACCACACTCCTGATTTAGCTTGAGGTGTTGCTGACCCAGTTTCTTGAAATAAATAAATAAATAAATCCCTGCTAGTTACTATTGACCTCCTCGGGTTTCTTGAAGAATAAACTGCAGCCAGAGTGTTGGTTTTCAGTGGGAAAATAGTGCAGAGCTCTAATCCTGATCAGGTGTATATTCCAGATTGGGGCCCACAAGCCCGCTTTTCCTTCAAAATAATAATTTCCAGCTTAAGTATGTTTTTTTAAAAAACAAACAAACATGAAAAATGCAATGTAGTTTAGCCTAGTGATATGAGGTGATGTTCTGGTGTTTGAGTTGTGATGGGCATTTCACATATGCATCATAATCACTTGATGTTAAAAGCAATGAAAATGCACAGGGGAACTCAATTTTATTACATTCACATGAGGAGCTTAACCATAAAAAATGGTCATTGACATACAATTGCTTACTAGGAACAGATTAGGCAATGGAGATACAGTTGTATACATTGGTTGGATTGAGAACTGCCCCTCAAACAGAAGGGTGTCCTTGGCACATAAGCAGAAAATCCCACAAGCGCTTCTCTTCCATCCCTGGAATTAAAAATACAGTAGTAACACATTAAGCAACTAACCATTTGCTGACCTTTCATGACATCCCATATCTTCTGCCTGAGCCAGCTGCCTCCCTCTGCCTAATGGTAGGGTTGGCCATAGAAAGAACTGGAATACAGTGTGGGCTGGAGGAAGAGGGCAGGGTGGCAATTTTCACTGCTTCCTCCTTCCCCCTACAGCCCCCAGCACCACCTCACACATTGTTCTGGATGGTCTCCCAACCCTCCAAAGCAGATTTTAGGAGGCTGCAGGGGAGGGGGGTAGCAGCAACACTTCCTTCCCACTTTCTACCTGCAAGATCATCCAGTTCACAGAGTTCTGCTCTGCACAACTCTGGATCCAACTCAGGGACTGTTGTTAATAGAACCTTGTGCATTGGCATGTCACTCTGACGTCAAACATTCCCCAAAGCAGCATAGCATTCTCTCCCCCAAAGAGTGAGGGAATATGATGATACCAGGCAAAATATAATACACACACACACACTTTTCTAGACTAGCTTAACACATCAATTTAGGGCTTGACAGTCTCTTCTCTAACCACATCAGCAACGAATTTAAACTTTTTTATTTTACCAGTTCAATTCTATACATACCTATGTAAGTAGTGCTGGGTTCAACAGGGCTTACTCCCAGGTAAGTGGGTATAGGATTGCAGCCTGAACGCCCTGAAACTAAGATCTCTGAAGAACCAGCTCATCCCATATGAACCTATCCATGCCTTAAAATCAGTATCAGAGGTATTGATCTATATTCCTCCACTCCACCATCTGAGGTGTGGCAGACAGCTCTAGAGACAAGAGTCTTTTCAAAAGGGGCATCTACATAATGGAATGTCCTCCCATAAGAGTTGTGCCTGGCCTCATCACTGCTAGCAAAAGTCATTACTATTTCCGCCGGCATTTGGGTTATTATGTCATTTGATTTGGATCTGTGATACACCTTTATGGTTTTAGATTTTCTGTGAATTATGTGGTCTTGTTTTATTATTTTAAGGGGTCTTTTGGACTGAAATGCAGGCTAAAAATATTTAAAATAAATAAAATCCCCACTGTACCTTAAGCAATCCTCGATACACACTACCTGAGAGAAGTCCCAATAAATACAATAACATTTACTTCTGCATAGGTATACATACCAATTCAGTTTTATATTCTTGTAGCAGTCTGCTTATTCGCAAAGAAAGAAGAAAAAAATTAGTGACATTCTAATGATTCCTTTATCTTTACAAATATCTTGACTCAACATATATGCATATTAGCCATCAAAAATTATTGTTGCTTTCTGTAAATGTTCAAAAACACTTTGAGTGATACAGAGAAATACATATCGGTTCATAAAAACTCTTGGCAGCAACACACTAGGTGTCATTTTTAGCATCCTTCCTATGAATTATTTTACAGGGTAAAATTGTATCCTGTCTGTCATATCCTCCCTCCTCTGCACTTAACACTTTCTTTCAAAGATTGCTTCTCCTGCTTTGAATCTGTAAAAAAACTACTGAATTTTAAGTTTTATATGAAAAGCCAAGTGATCCACTTTGTCTGGGACTAAGAGCAGCTGCTCCAGCATTATGAAAGCTTAACTTCCTGGTGCAGGTAGTATGACTGTTTCTAATGTATTTTATTGGATGTAAGAAAAGGATAGTTTCTGAACATTCACACTTATTGAATCATTACATTTTTGCACTAGGGTTAGATGCACCCTTCTAAACGTTTGCATTGGCTGCCTGTACATTTCCGAGACCGATTCAAGCTGCTGTTTTTAACCTATAAAGCCTTACGCGGCTTGGGACCATAATACCTGATTGAACGCCTTTCCCGACATGAACCTACCCGTACACTACGCTCAACATCAAAGGTCCTCCTCCGGGTGCCTACTCCAAGGGAGGCTCGGAGGATGGCAACAAGGGAGAGGGCCTTCTCTGTGGTGCCCCCCCCCCCCAATTATGGAATGATTTCCCCGATGAGGCCCTCCTGGCGCCAACACTGTTATCTTTTCGGCGCCAGGTCAAAACTTTTCTTTTCTCCCAGGCATTTTAACAGCTTAAGTTGAGGTTTTAACTGACTTTGTGGCCATGCTTAAAAGTTTAAAATGTTTTAAATATCAGCTGTTTTATGTTTTTAAATTTTGTATACTGACTTTTTAATGTTCAGTCTTTTAATTTCTGTAAACCGTCCAGACAGCTTTGGCTATGGGGCGGTATATAAATAATAATAATAATTATAATAATAATAATAATAATAATAATATAATAATAAACCAGATGAAGAATTTTCTACAACTAAAACAAATAGGAGAAAATAGAAGTGGTCTTCAATCTAGATTTTCCAAAACAACAACAAAATATGCTTAGGTATTTAAAAGATTGCAGCTTCTTTAAAGAGAGGGGGGAGGATACAACATCTGTATTGTTGAATAGCATAATAACAAACCTGATTAGTAGATCACAGAATAATATTCGAATTACCTAACAATGTGCTATTAGGAATAACAGCCACCAGAGGGCCTCCTTACACTAACAGCAGTTACGGGTGCATACCTAGATTGTTGAAGATTGTTGATTACAAATCATGAATAAACACTTCAAAAACACTAAAGTGCAATGATAATTGTCCATTGAACAAACTGGTAATTTAAAATTATAAGATTTAAATTAAAATTAAGTTATTTTAAGGCTTCAATCCCATTCACATTTACTTGGCCCCAGCAGGACTTCCTTCCAAATAAACATGCATAGAATTGTGCAGCAGAGTTTCTAGAAGAAAAATATTATATATTGATCTTGCCTTTGTTTTTATTTTCTTACTCTGAAAACATTTTCAAGTGGAAAAAATAAAAGATCAAGCTGACAAGTTGTGTTTATTTCCATTTTTAATCAATGAATTCAATTTAGAGAAGTTTAAAAATCATGCTGAAATGGTTTACTTAGCATTGCAATTTAAATGGAATTTACATTTTGTGCAAGTTTTAAAACACACACACCATACACTCAGAAAGATGTTCAATACAACAACAATAAACACTGCACTGTTGATATTGTCACAATTTTTTTATAAGTAATTAATTTCCACACAAATCCAGTAAGTACAGGCACAGCAGCTGCTTGAAAGCTACAATGTCAGAAGCCCTATTGAAAGCAATGGCAATTTCACGAGTGCAATGTTAGATGGCTTACATTCTAACACTGGCCAGTCAGAATTGATTTTTATGACTTAGTGGGCAAACATTGTCAAATGATCCTACAATGAAGCAGTCTCCTAGTGACATGCGGGCAGTAGCAGTCCAGGAGGCAATTCACAGGAAAGTGATAGACTTCTGCCATTGTGCAATGGTTGAATGGGATAGGAAAACTGATGTCACAAGGCTGTGGTGAAGACATGGGACTGCTGTTAACTCAGCACCAGACAGGCACAAGTTTGCCAAATGGCTAGCAGCACCCAATATGAAGAATGGGTATGATATCAGAGGGTTCTACTTTATTGCTGTTCAGTGTCAAAGGCCTATTATCTACAGCAGGCATGTGGAAGTCTTTCTGCCCAAGGGCTAAATTCCATTTCAGAGAAATGCTGGGGGGGGCACATTCCAGTAGTCGGAGGGGCTAAAGGCAAAAAGGGGTGGGTCCAAGATACCAGCATATTTTAGCTTAAAGCTCTGACTAAGCCGTAGAAGAGGAATTTCAAGCTTTTAGAATGGGGTGTGGGGGAGAGCTGGGATTGGTAGCAAGGGGAAAGGAGGTGTGGCCATCTGGGAAACCTGAGGTGGGCCAGATTGGAACCATGGGCATGAGATTTTGCAGCCTTGATCTACAGTGGACTGCTTCTGCCTTCAGTGTTGTATGATGGAGAAATTAGAAGAGCCACCAATGGTGGCTATCCTAATTTCTTCTTTCCTAAGATGTCTATCCCACCTTATCATGTATACTGTAGACATCATGCAGCCTCAGAGGGGCTTGCAATACACCAGAGAAGTATTATCCCACTTGTGAAGGAGAGAAAGGGGATTAAGAGGGGCTGCCCCAAAACTCTGAACATCCTGTAGTGTGGGCAGTGAACAAACAAATTGCCCAGAAGACTGCCACCACCCCTTGACATCCAAACCCAGTCTGAGCCAGGGGATAGTCAGACCTTTCAGGGCACACTTGTGGCACAGAAATAAGGGTTCAAACTGACACCCTTTATTTTACACCCCATGTCCAAAATTCTAAACTGTAACAAGACCAAAATAGAAGGCCCTGAATTCAGTGCTGAGACGGAAGTGGAATAAAGCACACCCAAATGTTGGAATAGATAGTAAAGTTTGTTAACAATAAGGAAGGGGGAAAGGGGTAGAAAAGGTGTACTCAGAGGCAATCGGAGAAAAACCAAAGCAATCAGAGAAACCCTTTAAACAATGGAGAAACCTTTTGAAGCAATGCTGAAGGCAAAAGCAATAAAGTAGTACCTATCCTGTCCTATACTTCACTAAAGTAAGGGTCTCCCCATAGGACAGGGCTCAGTTAGGGATCCCAAAACCCACAAGGCCAAAAGCCATTAGCAGTCATAGGCTGAAGATCAAAACAAATACCATAATGAAGACCAAATGCAGACCAGATCGAAGACCAAATGGCAACAGTGCCCCCCTAATTTTATATTCCCCCCCCCTCATCCCGGGCCCTTGTGATGGGCAAGATGAGCCTCCATAGCCAATCACTATCACTGCAGGTAAGTGCCACTACCTCCAGGAGGAGAGGGGGAAGTGAAAACCTCTCACTGCAATCCAGCTGAAATAAGTCGGTCTAATTTTGGCAAAAATTCAGCTTTGACCTTGAAGGCCTGGAAACTAGAAAAACCTTACAGTGCCCTCAGGTGATTTTAACAAGTGCATGCCAGCTCCTCCTTCCAAAATGGAGCTTGTTATCAGTAGCTAAATCTCACAAAGAAAATGGATTTCTTGACACTACCCTTTACCCTGCAGTTGGCTAAGGCCAAAAAAGAGAAGACGGCAGCTGCTGGTATTGGATGCAACTGGGCTTGTCACACTTGATCACCTCCAGCTGGATTTCACATGATTCCTTAGGCCACCCTTTGCACGCAGCCTGATCTTCTGTATTGAATGGAAAGCTGCCATTAGCCATGATTGTCCATGAAAGTAGATTAGTTTCATTCTGTCCCTTAGCAGCTCTATAGTAAAAAGTAGAAGCCCCACATAACCCCCATTGGGAATCAAAGGCTGAGTTCGGATGACACTTTAGGCAACGGCGTGGGGAAGAGGCAACTGATGGTTAATTATTTTTGTGGGGCCTGACACATGACACATTGCCCCTCCCCCCATTGCACGGCTGAAAGTTCCGGCCTCATGATAAACAATAGGTCTCTGATAAGCAACGGAGCAGCCTGTTGTTTTCCCCTATTATTAAATAACATACTGTCTGTTGTGTGTCGTCCCCCCCAACACAATAATCAACACAACAGACAGTTGCCTCTTCCCCTCTCAGTTGCCTAAAGTGTCGTTCGAACTCAGCCAGTGTTCACAAGAGGGATCTGCAAGAAGTGTTGCAGTGGAATACACAAATATCCGCAATGGCCATTACAGGATCCACCATTCCTGTTTAAGGTGACCACCTTTTCCTCCCTTCCAGCCAGGGCTCCAATTCTTTAGCTACATTCCTAAGGGAGAAGGTCAACAGGTACAGATTTCCTCAGCACACAGATACAGTGATAGGGGCATGCTTCACTTGTTGAATGTCTCCTTGTCTTGCAGCTTCCCCCCCCCCCCCCGGCTTGGTGAGGACCAAGTGGCAACTGTTTTACTGTTTTCTATTCCCTTCACCTTCATCCACAGCTAGGGTGACCAGATAAAATCCAGGTCAGGGCTCATGTAACTTTAACAGTTGTAGAGAAAAGGGAATTTCAGCCAGTGTCATTTGTATGCAATTAGTTCCTGGTGAAATTCCCTCTTCATCACAACAGTTAAAGTTGCAGGCACTACACTAGAGTGACCATATACAAAAGAAGGCAGGGCCTTTGCAACTTTAACTGTTGTGATGAAGAGGGAATTTCACCAGGAATTAACTGCATACAAATGACACTGGCTGAAATTCCCTTTTCTCTACAACTGTTAAAGTTATATGAGCCCTGACCTGGATTTTATCTGGTCAGCCTATAATACAATAACCACCAAATCAAAAAGAAAGGAAAGGAAAGACAGTTATCCCTGAAGCTTAAATGTTGACCAGTCAGAACACAAACTCAGCTGCTGATTAATGGCACAGAATCCTCTGTATTTCAATGGTTTGTGCACTCTATCTGTGTAAATTCTCACAGGATGAGAAATAAAATTATTTCCTTTGTTTGTTCCAAGTCTGTACACTAGGAGTGTTGAACCACATGCCCCCTTCCCACCAAGCACGAATTATTTGGTGGTTTCCCCACCTCCTGTGCAATTCCCCCCCCCCATTTTAAAAGGTTGATGCCTCTCCTAAGGCTTCATTTGGCCACGCCCCATTTGCCTTCAGCCCCGCCCACCATGGGGATACAGCCCTTGAGAGGTTATCCGAAATCGAGCTGAAAGAGGTGTGATATCCCGCTCTACTCTATGAGCCATCAATATCTTGACTTGAGATTTCCCAGACACTGGAAATAGTTTGCTTCATTCACTGAGAAGTAAATGTTTTGTTTTAAAAAAACACATCAACAGTCCAACATTGTTTGAAACAAACAGCACCCAATGATAATGTACACATACATGAATACATATTTTGTTCGAGATCTTTCTCAATTAACAAATAAAACATTTTTTGCACTTCTATATCCACAGGTTTGATCTGCTAAAAGATAAAAAGGCATCTTCAGTGTCAAATAAAAACTGTTTCTGTGCGGATTGTTTTTCTCTTCGCCCTTAAAATTCCCAAGACAACTTTTGCTATAATACAAAATTACACTAACACACATACATATAGCTAGACAAAGAAAAGTTCAACATTATAAACTACCGCAAATAAATACTACCATTGTGCCCGTAAAAGAAGGATTTCTGGAGAAGTAGCGTGTTAGACTATTGTGGCAAAAGCAACAGAAAACCTTGTCGCACATTGAAGAGAAGACTGACACATTAAAGGCGCAATACTATGCATGTTCAGACAGAAAGAAGTCCTACAACTCTTCTCATTTCCCAACCAGCCGTGCTGGGAGCTGTAGGACTGCACCTTTATTCTGGCGTAAGTTTTCGTGGATCACAGCTCACTTCAAGAGAATAAATGCGTTAGACTTTAAGGTGCCACAAGACTCTTCGACGATAAAATAAGGAGGTCGCAGGAGGAACAAACCAAGAAGAAGAAGAAACCAAGAAGTTCAATTACAGAGGGCTGAGCCCGGCCAAATCCCTGGTAGGGCATCGGGATTCCAGCTCACATGAACCCCGGCTGCTTCTGAACTTGATTTGCCGAGAGACCCTTCTGGCAGAAAGACCCCTTCCGAAGATGTCCTCAGCGCCACCTAGCGAAGCGGAGCGGGAGCGCCTGCTCTCTCAAGGGCACGTCCCCCTCTCGTCGTCCCGCTCATAACTGCTGCGGCTGCCAAGAGGTAAACTCACCCCCAGCAGCAGCAGCAGCAACAGCAAAAGGCAGGCAGAGCAAGCCAGCCAGCAGCCTGCCCTGACCGTACCGAGCTTGGACTCCCTCCGCCTGGGGCGTGCGTGTGAAGAAGGCAGCGCGCGAGAAGCGGAGGGAGCCGTCGAAGCCCTCGCCTGAGGAAGGAGGACTCCTCACCCTCCGCTCCAGCCTTCCTCTCTCCTGCCCCGCGGGATCATCCGAAGTCAAGGGCGGCATGGCCGGGGGTTCGGCGGCGCTCTGGCTCCTTTGCGGCGTGGTATGCCTGAGCAGGCTGCCGCCTGCGCGCGCCGTGCAGCCGCAAGAAGACACCCTCTACATGTGGATCGACGCGCACCAAGCCCGCGTGCTGATAGGTAAGGAAGGCGCCGCTCTCGAGCCGGGCTTGGCGGGGGCGCAGCGAGGGCTGGACCTGGGGGCCAAAGTCGGGGCGAGGGGTGCAGTGGCCACCCAGAGAGCGGCAGCGAAGGAGGGCAGCAAAAGCAAACTCCATTTTATTCCTGTCTTCATGATAAGTTCAGTGAGCTTAAAATGCACAACTGCACATGGTCAGAGTGTTTTTGTGTGAGTTTTAAATCGGGGTTGGCAAAGCATTCCTATAAGGAATGTAGAAGCAGTAGTAAAGCATGGAATAGTAGTGGTGGTGGGGAGAAATATTAGTTGTGTGCTTTGCAACTGAAGTAACACACACCCTCCCCCCCCCCCAAAATAAGACTTTTAAGTCCAGTGGCTAAAATTACCTCACTGCACTTGCCGCTACCTCTAGCCAGCATGCCTGCTTGGGCTGGGGTCCCCTCTACAAGGATTCGCTTTTGTGCCCGGTTAGGCGATTATGCGCATAATCGCTGAAGCGCATTTACACCTAATACCTCTGCACGAGAGGCGGCGAGAGGCGGCGAAGCGCATTAACGGATGACCAAAATGCGCTTTACAAGTAGTTAATGCGCATAAGCGCTTGTTCACATAGTTAAAATGCGCTTTAACGGCCGGAGCAAAATAAAACTCACGATTTAACGCGCATTCGATAATGCGCATAATCAGAGAGATAATGCGCCTCTACGCCCGATTCGCGCTCCGTTCTTGTAGAGGTAAATTTTTAAAGCGCCTTGAAAGAGCTTTAAACCTCTCTTGTAGAGGCAGCCTGGGTCAGATAGATTCAGGTGAAGAGGGTCTTGTACATTCCCTGCCCCCTCTCTCCTCACAGCGTTATCAGCACTATACCCATTTACCTGGGAGTAAGCTCTATTGAACGCCATGGGTCTTACTTCTGAGTAGACATGTGTAGGACTGTGTTCCGAACTACATTGAGGAGGTCTATGGAGCAGAGTTTGGCCATGCTGCTGGAGCACATATGTTCATTCAAACAGTGCAGAGTATGGAATTTGCTACCACAAGATGTAGTAGTAATGGCCACCAAAGGTGATTTGACCAATTCATGGAGGCTAGTGATATATCTATTCGTCATGATGGCTATTTATTACTTCCAGTATTGGAGGCAGTATGCTGGGCCACACGAGCGGAAGCATGCTGTGGTGCCCATGTTCAGTTTGTGGGATTCCCATAGGCAGTTGGTTGGTCCCTGTAGGAACAGAATGCCAGACTTGGGTCTGATTGTGCATGGTTCTTATGCCCTGAGAGTCAAATACATTCATAATAATAATAATAATAATATATTTATTTATTTATTACCCGCCTCTCCTAACGGATCGAGGCGGGGAACAGCATTAAACATAAAATACTTCAACTGATTGAAGTAAGGGCAATGCTGGAATTATAGTGTGTGTGTGGAGGAGGGAGGGAGTCCTTCATAAACTCTACAAGTCTCCCCACCCCCCAAGACTGCACTCAATTTTAACCAATGGAGAAGTGGGTGGGGGGACCCTCACCCCACTAATTCTAGCACTAAACACAGTGGGACTTCTTCCCATATATGACAGCATAGGATAGCAGCCCAAAGCTGAATGGCTAAGCATTCATCTCGTATGTAGAAGCATATTGACTTCCTTGTACTGAATTCTTTAAATGCTTTAATGTGCCTTGGAAAAAGAAAGGGGAGGGGTAGGAAGAAAGATCAAATGAGCCACATTATTTACACAGAAAGCTCTTCTGTGCAGCATGGGGAGAAATGTGAAAACAGCAGATAGATCATGGGTGATGATTGTGCAGGTGTATCTCTCCTGTGCGGAAAGCAGCGCCATGCTTTTTTTGCACAGAAAGCCACATGTAAACATTATCATGGGTCACGATCACGTTTGCACAGGTCTGTTATTATACTGTCTCCCATGTGCTGCAGCACAGCACAGCTTCCTTGTATGTGTACATGCAGCTGAATAGGTGTGTGTGCGCAGTTGTCCCACATGACAATCTACATGTGGTTTGCACACTTTTCTTCCACAGAAGTGCTTTCCATGTAGAAAGCTTGAGCAGCCCTTGGGGGAAGCCTGCATGTTTGTCTGCCTGTAAAAACTCTTTGGGGTAAACTTTGCTTTTCATCCCACATTAGGATTTAATCTCCCACCTGTTTTGAGTTAATTGGTTTTGTTTTACAGGCTTTGAAGAGGATATTCTGATTGTTTCAGAGGGGAAAATGGCCCCATTCACTCATGATTTCAGAAAAGCTCAACAAAGAATGCCAGCTATCCCAGTCAATATTCACTCTATGAACTTCACCTGGCAAGCAACTGGAAGGGTAAGTAGAATCTGAGAGTGGGGAAAAACTGATGCAACTTGGGACGGGTGAGGTGGGCAGGGAAGGGGGCTGGCAAAGAAGAGCAATATACTTAACTGGAGTAAATATTTAGTTTATATAAAATATTCATGGAAAATATTTCAGGTGTGTGCCAAAATGTTGCTACAAAGTAGTGCCTTGAATCATCTGTCATGAGAAATATTTAAAAAAACAACTCTGTGGTAGTCAAAAATATACAGTATTCCTTCTCTCTTTCACTTCCCTTCAATGAAACTCTATTCCTAAACCAGTAAATATTTCACAGTTTCATTCAGAAGATTTCAACAGGTATAATAGGGAACCTTATAAGGCAGCCTTCCCCAGTCTGGGTCTCTCCAGATGTTTTGGACTTCAACTCCAGTCAGCATGGTCAAGAATTATGGGACTTGTAGTCCAAACCATCTGGAGGGCGCCAAGTTGGATAAGGCTGTTATATGGTATCCCAACCTTCCCCAGTGTGGTGTCTTGCATATGTATTGGACTGCTACTCCCAGAATCTTCCAGTCCAACATAAATGGAAAGCACCAGATTGGGAAAGGCTAGAAGACACACACACACATGATCAGAAGGAAAAGAAAGTTGAAACAGTGATCTTGAGGATTAAATAATATTTTAGCCAAAAAAAGCCGAGAGTCCAAGGATAATGGGTTTCATGAAATAGCTCTCAAGGAACATAGTGAGTAATCTTATGCTTCACATAACACCCCATTCTTGATAGCATTTCAGCATAGTGAATGATACAGGAGGGTATAAGGCAGGGCCAGCGTCACGGGTAGGTATGATTGGGCACCTGCCAAGGGCTTACACTCCAGCAGGGCCTCACTGAGCCCCTTGGACTGCCTCATCCTCTTCATTATTGCAACCTGCTTATTCTGTCCCCGACAACAGTGATGGTGGTAAGGAGGAACAGTAGATGCTACTGTCTACTTGCTCACTGGCTCTATGCCTGACAAGCAAGCAAGTGGTAGCAATGTTGAGAGAGAGGATGTGGAGCAATAGCTGCTGGTGGCAATAGAACTGAGAAGATTGACTCACGGAGGAAGGGGGCCCATTGAGGTGTCTCGCCCAAGAGACCCCAAAATCCTGCTGCAAGGCACTGCATATACATCATTTCAATCATCTTTACAACTACCCTGCAAGTTAGATCAATATGGAGAAGGCTCCAGGTTCAATCCCTGGCATTTCCAAGTAGGGTTGGCGAAGGCCTCTATCTTGAAACCCTGGAGAGCTGCTGCCGGTACTGAGCCAGATGAACCAATGGTCTGACTCAGTATAATGTGACTTACTGTGAAGCTTTACCTGCATTACAGATCTTGGACTGAAGTTGAGAAATAGTTGCTCTCATAAAGCCACCTAATGATCAAGGCAAGCTTTGAAGCACTTCCTTGTTTCGGAACTTAGCCTCTCACAACACAATCTATTAGCTGTTAATTTTATTCAGGAGTAAGTCCTGCGATCAATGGAGCTCACCTCCAGAAAAAGATACATAGGATTGAGACTTTAGCCATTATGCTACACTAGCTGTTGGATTTCAGTGTCACGACTTGTCAGCATTTGGTTCCAAAATGGCATCCATAGTTCAAATTAACACTTTGAATCTTTATATTAAGAAATTCATGCATGTACGTAAAGAACTGCTGAGAAAACACTGTGCAGGCAGGCAGATTTGTTAGGACACAGAACTGTATCCAAATGATGGAACGTTGCCATCTATTGGTCCTCCAAACTTCTATTTAGGAGAACATTTATAGGAATGTTTGGTGTGATGTACTTCAACAAATACATGGGTAATTTTACACACTGACAGCGTATGGTGAACCTGCATCAAAGTTACAGGGGCTTAGGACAACTGAGAATAGACATTGAGTTTTCATGTTAGATTTTTTTTAAAAAAAAAGTTTAAAAAACAATAAGCAGCAGTATTTACATTGGGTTGGATCCTGTCCAAGTTAGTTACATATTAGTTCCATTGAAATCAATGGGAGAAGTTACAAAGCAATCCTATACGTGTCTAATTTAAAGCAAGTTCCACTGACTTCAGTGGGGATAATAAATGGGTATAGAACTGCAGCCTCCGTCACGGCTAACTTAAACCCCGTTGATTTCAGTGGTTCTAAAGCATGACTAACATGCAGCATAGACGTCTGCATGTTTACACAAAAGTAACTGTCACTGTGGTTAATGGGACTTACTTTATATTAAGTGTGTTTAGGATTGTGGTCTTAGTCTGGCTCCAGCCCAGTATCAATTGAGAATAGTCCTGAAAGAGTGTATCAATAAGTAGGCAAGCCATTAAATGCAGACTGCTAATATGATGATACAGTCTTTTATACTAACTGTTGAATGTGTTTATAAAGGCTTCCTTCTTCCATTGATAGTGTTATGATTAAATCAGTAAGATTATCCTGCAATAGGATTCTCTGGGCCGTTTCACACAATCACGTGGCTTATTTAAGCCACGGTGTGTTGTGGTTCATGCCAGCAGCCATCATGAATATTCAAGCCACAGCAGGCAAGTGCTGCAACTTATGATGTGTGAACCTAGCACAGGGTGGGTTGTTGTTATGGTTAACAAACCACTCACAGCAGCCCATGGGTTGTGGGTGGTTTGTTAATGATGGCAATAACCCACCTGTGCCAGGTTTGCACATCATGATAAGCCATGGCGACCACCTGCTGTGGCTTGGATATTTACAATGGCTGCTGCCGTGTGCTGCAACCTACCATGGCTTAAATAAGCCACGGTGGGCTACAACAAAATCTAAACAAAAGAAGTTGGAGTGTGTGTCATATACAGTTTGTTAGACGATAAAGCATCTTGCTATTTTCCCCTAGCTTTGCTTATCACCTATTTATTTTGAAATGCTGTTATTTGTCAGAGGATAGAGCTATTTATTTTGTGGAAAAGGTTGATTCATGCTCGCTCTGGTTACCATGTCTGGGTCTGTTGTGCCCTTACATGCTTTTCTCCTCAGTTCTGGCTGCCAGACAAGCCCATTTTCCTACCTGCAACGTACATGGGTAATAGGTTGTGTGTGTGTGTTTTGGTTTGTAGGGTTGCTACAGAAGTGTATTTGTATATGACTTCTCAAGTTACTTCATGCAGCCGTTCAATTCTCCATGAGTTTTTGTTTTGTTTTTGCAAAACATAAAAATGGGTGCAAATAAATGCCAACTCCATCCTGCAAACAACCCTTGCTAAAACAATGGAAGAAACAAAGGCAAAAAAAGATGTGCAAAGCTTAGAAGTAGAACCAGCAGCCTTTATGGTACAAGATGGTCAGTTTCTCAGTTAAAAGTGTACACAGTCAGATGCAAAACTGGTCCGAGCTATGTGAACCAATACTGTATCTGTCTCCATTGTCATAAACTGTAGTGTAGGCAAGCCCAAAGTGGCAGTATTGCTGTAAGATGGGTTGCAGAATCTCAGGTCCAGGAGAAAAAATAAGCCTCTTGGGGTCCCCCAGATGGCCATGATCCTTTCCCAAGCTGCCAGTCATTTGGTGGTTGCCTGGCTTTTGTGTGTGTTGTTTTTCCCCCATTCTAAAAGGTTGAAATGCCTTAGTGACTGGCAGTAAGCACTTTAAGCTAATTTTCAGACAACACACTAAGCCATGGTTAGGCCACTAACCCTTTTGCAGCAAATGGTTAGTGAGTGTGTATAAACCGTGGTTATGTAGCCACCATGGTTAGGAATGGTTCACACTACATGCTAAGACATGATTATCGCAAATGCTGAATCATCATGTCTTACTTAGCATGTCGTCTAAACAGGGCCAATGTAGTCTTGGGTTTTGCCACTGGTTTCACCCACCATGAGAATGTAGCCCCGAGAGCTTCTACAAAATTAAATTTAGTCCCCATGCTGATGAAAGAGGTTCGAGTCCCTCCTGTGAGGGTTTTTCCTTTAATGGAAATAAAAGTAATTTGTGCAACTGTCACCATCTTGCTCCCCCAACCTTTGGGTTTAAACTTGGCCACAACCTGATTAGATGAGTTATATTCATTAGATGATTAGCTGGGATTCAGGTGTGTGATGGTTGCTGGGCCAGCTCTGCCTCTCAGCTCAATTTTTTGAGGAACTGATTGGCTGTCTGGCTACAACTGTCCCTCAGGCACCAAACACAGGGCATCCAACTATGCTGAGGCCATTCTGGTAAGCAAAGAATAGGTGCCATCCCCACCAGCCATCCCATACAGCTGCTGGTTACAGGAGCTACCCCAGCTCTGGGGAGCTCCCCTTGTGCCTGGGCAAAGAGCATCCACCTCTTTCCATTCTTGTTTGAAACCATCCTTTCATCCACA
Organism: Anniella stebbinsi; assembly: GCA_029215795.1. NCBI lineage: Eukaryota > Metazoa > Chordata > Lepidosauria > Squamata > Anniellidae > Anniella > Anniella stebbinsi. The sequence continues at coordinate 59,478,393 of JARDYH010000003.1, forward strand.
ACACATTGAGCAGTTCACATTTTCCTAAATATTTCATGTTTCTTATATTTTGAACCCTCCTTTAAACCCATTGCCTCGGAAGGTAGCTTTTCATAGCCACCAACATACGACTGCTTTGAATAGCATGGTAGATGCAGTTTGGGCATAATCCAGTACTCTGAACAGTAGGTTCACTGTGCTTTCCTGTCACCAAACAGGAGAAATGTGTTTTGGTTTTTTGGGTTTTTTTCCTGACTCCCATACTTCAATGGCAATATGGAATGTGAATACGCTTATGGGCACAATTAAAAAGAAAAGAAAAGAAGCGGGGATCCTCGTATCAAAAGCAAAGCTTTGAATGTTTAATATTTAGATTCTGCTCTGCTGTGGTATTTTGCATCTTGGTGTTGTGGACATGCCACCGGAGATCAAAGAATCATGCTGTAGAGTTCCCACTTCATTTAGCAAGGCAGGCATGTGCCAGCCATCTGTTGTAGCTGCTGACAGAAAACAGCAGTAAATTTCTCAAACTTTTGCCAGAAAAAGCTTTATTGCTCAGCAGAGATGAGTTACAAGGTACCTTGTAAGCTACATCTGGATTGCATAGCCATTTACATGGCATATATGTAAACTACAGAATTTCTCTCTCTCTCTTTTCTTTCTTTCTTCGCAGCAGCATAAACATTTGGCAAATGAAGTCTTCAGTGGGATTTAGTCTTTTCTATAAGCGTGTTTCCAAAACAAAACCAAAAAAGGGCTTTGACTTAAAACATTAAAGCAGTCAATTGCTCCACCCATACACACAATTTGGGCAACATTGGGATTTCAGAACTTGCAGCCATGGGAATCGATGGAGCAGACTGTAGCTGCACCAGTGCAAGTGGTGCGTTGTGATGCTACAGTTATCAAAGAGTCCTGTGCCTTGCAAGAGTCTGACCTCTGCCAGTACAAATCTCCCAGAGCCCCACTGAATACTTACCATTGCTACAGCAAGGTGCACAATTGCACTGGCAACTCCTATAGGTTGCAAAAATCCCAAGAATACCCATTTGAGAGAATGCCTTGGACTCTTCCTGTCCTGTACTACCAGGGAGGTTATGCACAACTCAAGTAACCTCTTGTGCTACATTGTGTGATATACAAGAGGGCACCTGCCATGCCAACCAGAGATGACTCCAGAAAAACTAGTTTGGTGGAACAAAGGGGTGGCAAACACCATTATTTTTCAGGGAGCAAGGATTTCATAGTGGGGTGGGCAGAAAAGTACATCTCCACATATTTTGAACTGAAACCAGAGATTATGGCAACTTTGTCTAACCTGCTGCCCTTCAGATGTTTTGGATTACAATTCCTAGCATTCAAGACCATTGGCCATGCTGGCAGAGGCTGCTGGGGGTTACCCAGAACATCTGGAGATTTACCTTCTGGCCCCTGCTATGCGGAATCTTAATACAATGGGACTGAAAATTGGGGGAATGAATGGGATAGCAGGAATTATTTTGGGGGAGCACCTATTACTCACTGCAGCTATCCCATGGAATCATATCTGATGCCAATACTGCTTTTGTGTCAGATCTCAGCACCAGCACAAGGCCACATATTGCATTTTTATGCCAGTTTCAGAGGCCTAGTGCCAGGAAGTTCAGCGTCCCAGATCAGATGAAACGGGTTAAGCTGGAATAATTTGACTTGTGAACAATCAGTGCTACCAGATATCAGAATCATTTGACTGTTTGACAAAAAGACGAGCTGCACCATGATAGCAACCCTAACTACTTGAGACTAGGCTCTTTGAAAGACCACCTTCTCACATACAATCCTGCTCTCATTTTAAGATCCTTAGGAGAGGCTGTTCTCTCTGTTTTGCCATTATCTGAGGCATGTTTGATAGAGACATGAGAGAAGGGACTTCTTGGTGACTGCTTCCAGACTTTGGAACTCCCTGCCAAGGGAGGCCAGCCTAGCTTCATTTTTTATGTCCTTCTGTCAGACATACAGATTACCCATTCAGACAAGCTTTTGGCTTTTAAACTAAAGCTGTGCATAAGTGGCCTCTCAATATTCTCCACCTTATTTTTGGGTAGAGAAATTGGGGGGATAATTTCCACGGATTTCTCCAGGTGGAAAGGAAATTCTCTAACAATTTCTCACAGGTAGGCATCGCCATTGGGAACAGCTTATTTCCTTTTTTTCCAAAGTTTTTTTTTTTTTTTTGCATTGCCACTGCAGCAGCATCAACTGTGTTGGCAGCCTGGCCCCCATTTTGCATCCTTCACAATGCCCCATATTCCTATCATTACTCCAGGGCATTTAGGGGAGGGAATGCAGACACTACAGAAATAATGGGGAAGAAAATGCGGAGAAAATGTTGAAAAGTGTCCTTTCTTTTCTAGAAGGTAAGAAAAGAAAAAAACCTTAGGAATTTCCTGAAAGGTTTCTTTCCCAAGAAAGGGGTTTCCATTTTTCTGCCTCATTCTTAGGGCAGTTTATAATTTATTTTGTACGTGTATTGGTGGTGTTTTTGATCGCAACTAATCCCTGTGAGTTGGCGGAGGGTACTGTCTATGTTATTCTTTCTATTATACATCTTACTATTGCTCTATAGTCTCCCATGTTGCCTGCACTTCCTGATCTGAAAAGACCCTATGGGAGGAATAAAATTCCATGATGTCTTCTCCTGTGCAGGATGTGCAGGATCCTAAGGAGACTACAGGCTGTCAGAGAGATGACTGTACAATGAAAGACCGGGGGGAGGGGCGGACACACATACACATACCCCTCAGTCATTTCATAAGTAAGGCAAGCCCAAGAACCCTGAACCAAACTCACAAAAATGTCTTCGAAATTTCTTTTGCTTTGAATTTCTTTTTGAAAGCCTTTTCTATCAAATTGAATGAGAATGGTTGAAATTATTGTAGGAGAAATTTTCAGCACAGCACTATTTTAAACTGACTTCACTTCACCTCATTGGCTGGTGCTGTTTATCTCTTAATTTTTATTGATATGTTTTTAAATTATTTACTTTTATGTCTTGATTATAATTTTGCATTTTAACTGCTATGTTATTGTTGTTAGCTGCCTTGAACACCATTTGTAGTGAAAAGATGATAATAATATATTGCATTTATATACCGCCCCATAGCCGAAGCTCTCTGGGCAGTTTACAAAAATTAAAAACACTGAACATTAAAAAATTGATATACAAAATTTAAAAACCATAAAAACAGATTAATACAATATCCATTTAAAACAACTATACTGGGTCAAACAACAACAACAAAACCCTCAACGTATGCTGTTAAATGCCTGGGAGAAGAGAAAAGTCTTGACCTGGCGCTGAAAATATAACAATGTTGGCACCAGGCGGGCCTCGTAAGATGGCATGTAGATTTGACTAAAATAAATATGTGATCTTCCACTGAATATCACCCAGGTTAATTAGTCAGATTTCCTTTTAACCTTATTGCATAATGTTTGCTGATATCTATCTTGGAGAATTTAAAATTAGATCTGCAGGTGTAATTCCTAATGGTTATGATAGTGGAATGAAAGAAATGGGGCAAGACCCCTGGATATCTTGGAATAGAGGAAGGGTATTACCCACAGGTAGTTCCTGGATTACCCACAAGAAGTTCCTGTGGGTAATCCAGTGTTGACTGCAATGGCAGGCAGCTATCAAAAGGTAAGCTTAACATGCAGAACCACTGTCCTAGTGTGGGAATTAGAGAAATACTAGTTGTTCTGGAGGATATGAATAAATCTGACTTGAAGAATAGTCTACATAAACTGCTTATGCCAAAACAGTCTTAAGGGAAATCACCCATTCTTCAGAGAGACTTTGTCACAACACGTGAGTGTTGTGTAAAGTTACTGATTAATTTTAATTATGGATACCTGCAAGACGTTCATTTTCTTAGCCAAAAAGTTGCAAGCCTTCTATGGTTAATGACCATGACAGGCCAAGTTATGATAGTGGTAACTGTCTATCCTGGTAATTGAGAACTGAAATTTCTTTTATCAGGTGCCTTGCATGGAAAAACATGGTTGCATTTTCTTTCTTTCTTCCGTCCTTCCTTCCTTTCTTTTGGCTCGAGCTGATGGTCTTTAAGTGTGTAGTGGGAATTTTGGCTGCTTTTTAATATGTGTTGGCTATTTTTCACTGGTCAAAAGCTGAAAATAAAGCTGCAGTTGTTTTAATATTTCAGTGTAATGTTGTTCAAATGAAAGTTTGGCAATATAATCATCTGTGAATTTATGAATTCCTAAACTTTTACTTTGCCATAGCACCGCTTTATTTCGTAGCAGGTGTGTGAATATTAAGGATCGCACAAGGGAAAATGACAGGCAACAACTCAATGAAAGCTGATAGTTAACACCACACGCTTAGAACAAAACTAAATAGAAACAGCACAGTGTGTACCACTTACCATAAGTTCGATATTATAACATGCAGACCAGTAAATTAAAGTTTGTGTGAGGGGTAATGTCACAACATTTTCCCTTTAATAACAGGCTTGTCTCTTTTCCCCCTGGGAAAATAAACACCAGGCCCTTCTTATTTGCATATGCAAATTAATGTGTGTTTGTGCATGCATGTGTGTAGTTGCATGCATGTGTATATATGCACACACACACACACACACACACACACACACACAGAGTTTGATGGAGACAGCTAGAGGGCCCAAAAATTCAACTATAAGGAAACCTTACTTTGCATCCACAAAGTAAACTTTCCTGTTCTACATCTCCAGTACTATAACGTAAGAAAGATATTGATGGGGGTTAACAAATCCTGACAAATGCTTCAACCTGCAGTTGTAGGACCCTGATTTGTGGCATGATCCACTGGATTGTAAGATATATTTCCCTTATTGTAGAAGGTAAATAAAAACCCAGATTTCTGAGATGCGATTTGTTTGAAATGTCTACCCCAAGCTATGGTTCAGTCTGAGCAAGACCTCACTCGTAGACCACCAGTTCCAAGGGAGAGTATGAATTTTTCCTATGCCCACCGAGAGATTCCAGAGTGTGGTGTTGGGTCAATGTTTACTTTCTGCTCAAGGCTCCCATGTAAGATCCTGTAGGGCTGCTACTCAGAATTCTTACACACACACATGTGAGGCCACAAAGGGAAACGGTGACTTTTGGGCTGCAGTGACTTTAGCATCTCGTTACATTCAGCTTATTTTCCTTTTCACCCTGATGAATTTAATTAGTACACTTCTTTTATTTTCAAGAGCTTGGCAGAGAAAGAGATCTGAATGAAAGCGAACAGGCTGAGGCTTTACTTTGAAAAATTCAAGGCAATGTTTATTGATAGAGAAAGCTTGATATAACTGGACTGGTGTGCCTACATCACTATAGACTGCACAGTATGCTCAACTTTTGCTTAAGTGGCTAGCAACCCAAGACCCCTATTGGATAAATCTTTTCATGTAGATAGTATCATAAAACTGGAAGGAACCAGACAGTAGAAAACTAATTAGTGGCCTCTATAGCAACCATTGTCTTCTATTGAACAAAAGGATATGATCTTTTTCTTTTAGTTATACTTTGCCTATACACCAGATAGGGCTGTTTTTGTACACTATTTGTGCTAAACGGATAGTTAGTTGTAGCAGGGATAATGACTACTGTAATTCAAGGCCATTCAAAGATTTCATTCAGTACCCAGTGCAGCTACTGATCTTCTGAACTGAGCAGGACAACTGGTCACCCTAGACTATCAGTGAATTGGTTCCTTGACTCATAGACAGTTGAGGCTCAGTTAATATGTTTTGTATTGTGAATTCCAAAGATCTGCATTGTGTTACATGGGATCCATTCTTTCTTTCCTAGGCCTTTTCTTTTTCTTCCTCTTAGATTCCTCTGGTTGGCTAGCCCATCTCTGACATCAGAGCAGCTCAGCCAGTTGTTACCAACATTACAGTAGAGCTGTCAGACCATTTATTGATGCTAAGGCTATACTTCCTTTTGTGTTCTTATGGAAGACATATTCAATTCCTAAGCAGGCCATGTGCATGCACAATATAGTTGGATCCAGCTTTAGCCATGCACAACTGAGCTGGTGAAAAATGGTAGAAACAGACTCTCCTGCTTCCTCCTTTCCATGACAATGTCAAGAACTCTGCTGAATGGGGTAGAATGTGGGGCAGGCGACAGGGGAGATCTCCAAAAATCAGGCAGAGGCACCTGCTGTGAGCAGAGCTCATCTCACAGAAGGCACCTCTGCTGGATTTGGGGGGATCCCCCTTTCTTCCATCCCATAGCCTACCCATTCAACTGGGTTCCCCACCTTCCGTGTAGCATTTTCCAGATAGATAGACAAAAAGTTTAACTTGGTATAAAACCATTTCCTCTGAGAAGGAAGTTGTCAACATTATTATTTTTAAAATACTGCATCCCTTCTTTCTACTAGGGATGTGCACAGCCGAAATTATCATATCGTAGTGTTATCGGAAATTCCAGTATAAAAAAAATTCGGATCCGATCATATCGGGGGGTACCCGGATTTGATCGGATCGGAAATCTGATAAATATCAGAAGTTCCAATACGATAACACTGTTTTCCCCATAGGTTTGCATTGAGGGAAAGAAAGCTTTCCCCCAATGCAAGTCTATGGGGAAAACACTGGGCTGGCACTCCCTCCCCCCACTCGCGCTCCTTACCTGCTGCCTCTGTCATCATCATCACTGCCATCGCCACTGCCGTAGGGTCGTAGTACTGTTAAACACGCTTTGCGGCCTGTTCGTCAGTACAGCGAGGCACCGAGTGACGACATCATCACTCGGCGCTTCTCTGTATTGACAAACAGGCCGCAAAACCTGTTTAACAGTACTATGGACCACCGGCGGCAGCAGGGAAGGCCGCAGGTAAGGAGCGCGAGGGGGGAGGAAGGGGTCCCCAGGGGTCCCCCCTTACCTGCGGCCTTCCGGGCTGCCATCTGCTATCCTCTGCTGCTGCAGACTATTGAGAACTAGGCTTTGCTGCCTAGTTCTTAGTAGAGCGCCGGTGCACTGGGTGATGACGTCACCCGGAGCGTCGTTGCTGTACTGAGAACTAGGCCACAAAGCCTAGTTCTCAGTAGTCCGGAGCAGCGGAGGACAGTGGACAGCAGCCCGAAAGGCCCAGGTAAGGCACGCAAGGGGGGAGGGAGGGGTCCCCCCTTAGCGGCCTTCGGGAGGGAGGGAAGAGGAGGGAGGGAGGGAGGGAGGGAGGGCCGGCCCTAAATTGGCAGTCCGATAATCTGATATGTCTGATAGTTATCGGACATATGGATTTCGGATCGGATCAGATAGGGCCTCCTGGAATGTTTATCATTATCGTTAATCAGATGTCCAGTAACGACCTTATCGGATCGTTATCGGACATTTGAACGATACGATACACATCCCTACTTTCTACTACCCTTGTTCAGAGGTGATAACAGAGTAAGCCAGAGATTAGAGCTATCAAACTAAGGGCTCAAAATGGGATTGTCTCACTCCTTGTGTCCCTGCCCAGTCTTTTACAATCATCAGAGGGAGTACTTCTGAGGGTGTCCTATGCTCCTGAGGGTTCCCTGTGTCCAGCCTCAGCCCTGATGATGTGCCTTAATCTTGCCTCTGTCTTCATCAGTGCGCTGTCCCAGGTTCTGACACTGCTCTGATGTGGCATACACCTCATCACTGCATCCCAAACTGATGGAATTTGTTGCCCCAAGATATGTTGACAGCCATGAGCTTTTAAAGAGGAATAGACAAATCTATGGGGGTCTATCAGTGGCCTTAACTGTGTAGATTGTCCCTTAGATCCATGAAAATGGCTGGCTGGTATTCTGAAACTTCTGTTTGGTATATGCTCAACTGCCATGAATCAGTGCTGTTTAAGGCAATGCTGACAGCTGTAAAAATGAGAAAAAGTAGCAGAGCACAAGCAGGAAAAGGTATCAAAAGAGAAAAGATGTGTTTAGACAGAGGGCCCCTAATCGAAAGACACTGTACTGCTGTTAGAAACATAGGAAGCTGCCCTGTACTGAGTCAGACTATTGGTCCATCTAGCCTAGTATTGTCGACACTGACTGGCGGTGGCTGTTCAGGCAAGATTCTTTCCCAGGCCCCCTACCTAGAGATACTGCGCATTGAACCTGGTACATTTTGCATGCAAAGCATGTGTTGTCCATCGCATGCCTCTATAATCCTTCCTTTATTTTGGGGGGGGGGGGTTAAGAAAAAAAGATGGAAGAAGCAGTGGGAAAATTTGGGAGGAGTACCAATGAAAGCCAGTGACATCTGGACCCACCATAAAATTCTGTGTTTGATACAGGGTGATTGCACAATAAAAGCCTCATTTGGAAGGGCACTGACTGTGCTTCCAGTGAAATTAGATCATGCTCATAAAACATACAGTAAAGATCTCTTTTCACTTGTTTTTACTAGGCTTTTATCTCTTTAGCCAGGACAACCCACTTAAATTATATAACATCTAGTCACCACATAGAAATAAAATACACAGGTGTTGCTGTTTGTTTTTTTAAACCTTATAAAATTGGGCCAACCTAAGTGAGCTGTTTGAGTTTTCATGGAAATATTTAACATGCTTCTAACAGTAACAAAACTTCACAAAAGTTAGGTAGCAAATGGATAGGTTCCCCCCCCCACACCACCACTTTTTTTCTTAAGGATTAACCACTGCAAACCTTAATGATTTTTAAATTTTACTTTGCTAAATGTTCTGTCAATGGTTGATGTTTGTTTTGGATTAGATGTCAACAGAGTAGTTCTTGCCCAAACCTCCTTTATGGCCTGAATATGTTCAGTGCTAACATCATAGCCATCATAGCTTTAAAGAGAGTTTACATTTTAGTGCAAGAGATATATTATACAGGAGTACAAGCTGAAGCCGGTAGAGAAACCCGTAGAAGCAATAAAGATCCAATTACACAATCTTTGCTTCTAGCCACACTTTTCACTTATGTAAGTTATTGATTATACTTTCATGAGATCATAATCAAAAGATTATTCTTTGGTAATGGTGTGTTAGAGGAGTTTTATCCCAAACATCAAAGCTGTCTTCTAGGCCTTAAGAACAAAGGCTTACTAATTTTGAAGCATGGCCAAAGTGAGTCTGTGTGTCCTGTTCGGGCTTCCTATAATTCAAAGAGATCGGTGATCTTACCCATAGGCTGTGAACTCTTCTCTCATCACATCAGGTAAACTTCTATCACCAACAGATGAAAATCTTTTATACATCCTTAATTAACAGTAATGTCCCTTGAAAATGTATTTTACAAATGTTTCTAAAGATTTTGTTTAATCTCCAAGGCCCATTTTCTTTAATAATGTTTTTTCTCCAGAAAATATGTGTAAATAAATAGGTAAAAGAAGAAGTAACTGATACTTTAGACTTTTAATACAGTCTTCCACAGTCTGATGACCTCTAGATGTTTCAGTCTACAATCATCCCTGATCATTGTCCATGCTGGATGGGGATGATGGGCATTGTTAAACACATTTGGGGGGCACCTAGTTGGAGAAGGCTGCTATAATATACACATCTTCTTAAGCCACAGTTTTATACACACCTGAGAGTAAGTACCTGAACTCAATGGGACTCAGTCTCTAAGTAGATATAATATTGTCAGTTAACTTTAGGGGTAGGGGGTTGGACTAGGTGGCTTTGGGGGTTGCTTTGATAATTCATCCTTTTCATCCATTTTTCATCCCCTTGTCAAGCTTTTAACTCAGGCTTGCTCAACATAAGGTCCATTGCCTTTGTGACCCCTTTGTGCATGCATTGCAGTATTCTAAACACAGATGGTTTGTGGTCCATTTTCACTACTTTGGGGAAAATATCTTGTCCCTTTCAAGGTCTGTCAGAGATGATGGTGTGAGAAAGTTGCTCATCCTCCGGATTCAGAGGCACATGGTACACTTAATACTAGTTTTTCCAGCATGTTTTATGCAGCCAGATAAATTGCTGGATGGATTAAAGCCTTGTGTGCCCCTACCATGAAGTTCAGTAGGAAGGAGTAGAAAGAAGATAGTGGGGGTGAACAAAAAAGAGGCTGAGAAAAGGAGGTTCAGATCCACGCTCAAACATGGAGACAGGAAGATGCACTTTACCAGGACTGGAGACAGTGAGATGGTTCACATGTACTGAATATGGGTTGTTGCCTTACCCAGAGTTTACCCATGATTTGTCTGCCAGAAACTAGGCAAGGCACAGGTTGCTTCCCAATTCCTGGGTTATTTGATTCCCTTCTCCTTTGCCCTCTCCATCTCTGTATCCCAAAAGCCTTTGTGGTGCTATAGTACTTGCATGTAGAATGGCCAGCTTTGCCTGCCACCTCTGTACCCTGGCAAAAGAACTCACAGCATGAACAACCCACAGTTCTGGGTTTCTATGTAATGACAGCCCATAGTTAAACAAGCCAGAGTTCACAACTCAACAACCAACCATGGGTCCTTTTCCTGGGTTGTTCATGGTTAACAACCCATAGTTATCCAATAGTTCTAGATTTGCACATCACAACCCAAGATTTAACAACCCATACTCTGGGTTGTCGTTATGTGCAAAACAGGTCAGAGGGTGCAAAACCATTACCACGAGGGGGAAAACTGAGGATTAATTGGAGATCATCCCTGAGGACTGTTATGGAAAATTACTTCCCTATATCTATATACCCATTTCCAGATCTTGTGAGATTTACTGGAGACGATCAGAAACAGTGCTAGAATAGAACAATCAATGTTCCTGAATTGTGAGTTGCTGTCCCAGGCCCATCTCTGAAATGGAGAGTGTGGCTTGTGCAATTAAACTAGTGTTTGTAGTTTGATAGACAAATATTTGTGCTTCTCTATCTGATATGCTCTCAAGAATTACCAGTTCCAAAGTTCCTTATGCATAGACAGGAGGAAGGGGCAGCTCGTGAGAGGGATAAGCACCATAAAAACCAGGGCCATTGATCCCTGGCACAATGAGAGTCAGTAGAAATCACAGGCTCAAAAAATGTGAGTAATTGTCTATTTTACTGGTATCCTCTTTCTGAGAATTTTCCTTGTGAAGCCCAACACAACTGCAACTAATTTTCAGTGAAGTCTCAATGGATTTTATTTAGTTATTTATTTATTCCCACTACCAGTGACTATGGTGGAAGTTGAAACACATATCGCAAGCTATCACTCATCAAACACTGCAAGACAAGAATGGTTATGCCATGTAGCTATTTTTTCTATCAAGGCTGAACTTGCAAGAGAAATTGACTTTGGGAAGAGAATTCACGGTTTTGTAATGAAGAAGGCCAGAAAAATAAAACTTTAAAGTGAATTGTCCTATCTGATGCATTGATCAAAAACTCAGGATAATACCTTTATTAGGACCAACCAAAAAGTTACAAAATGATCAGCGAGCTTTGTAGGGGTTCTTCTTCTGAGGGAGAAGTCTTACTTTGAGCGTACATGGGTGAATTTGGTATTTTCTGAGTAAATAACAAAGTCATTCAGAGTAAGTTTACCCATCACTAGTTTTAATCTTTCCCTCACTGGGTTAAGTGACACCAGTAATCAGCTCTAAATAGTGCTCATGATAGATAATAGAACTGAATTAAATCATATAACTGTTTTAGATCTGCTGTTTTAAATCTCTGCATTGCTGCTCAGTTTTATTCTGTTTGTACTTTTATATTGTGGTTTTAAGCTTCCATATTTTATATTTTATGCTGTACCTTGTGATTTTAATTTTTGTGAACCTTCCAGAGAACTTTGGTGATTAGGCAGTATTGAAATGAGATAAATGAATTAAATTAATAAATAAAAGTCTGGAAAGGGACTACATGTTAATGAGCCCATTGCTGTTGTGTAGGATTCTCCTTTTAAGAGGCTAGAAGTACATTTTATCCCTTGATTTCCTGCTAGATCTGCAGTGTATGTTCTATTTGTCTATATAAAAACAAGGAATATATGTTCTTTCCCCAGTTCTTTTGCATCGAAGGGAACAATGTTATATGACCAGCTTGCTTTTTATGCCCTTCTCACTCTAATTGGCTTCTTCTTCGTTTTATGATACTAATTTATTCTATGTTAGGAACAGCAGCTACATTCCAAAATGCTAAGGTAAGTTTACACCATGGGCAGCACTCGATGGAAGGATAAGTATGAAGCTATTTGACTGACTCACCAGTTGTTGTTTTCATACTACTAAGACCATATTGTTCTCATCAGGAAACCCATTATAACCTGGTTTTGAATATAATTAAAACATCAAAGTTAAGTAATGAGAAACAGATACTATGACAGTAGTGCCGTTGCCATGACTTTGTAGGAATCTAAAGGCAGCAAAACAATTATTCTTCTGATCAGATTATATTATTTTAAAATCAAGTGTTCAGAAACTAAACTGTCTGGGCCATTTGGATACTTTGCTATCTCACATTTTGTGGGGGGGGGGGGGACTTTCCCTTCATTAAAATCCACCTTAAAAGTGTTATGTAGTTTTTACCTCATATTTTCCTACCCTCCTCTTTTGCATTGTATCTCTTTCAAATGTCCTTTGCTGAGAAGAGCATTCTGCCTCTATCTGGCAAAATTTCACTTCCTTTTCAAGTCCTGAAAGTTTGAAAGTATTTAGAGTAGAGTGGCCACTTAAGTATCACCAAAAAGAAGACAAAAGAGGATATATTTACATAAAATTTGCAAATGCTGATTTATATGTTTAGAGCAGGGGTAGGCAACAAACTGTCCATAGGACTCATGCTGACACTCCTGGCCTTTTCTTGTGCCCTCCCTCTCCCCGCCTACCACAGAATTTGCCGTAGAAATTCAGCAGTGCCACAGCCGAAAAGGGCTGATTTTGCCTTGTGTTAAAGGAAAACAAGCCATGGTTTGCCACCAAAATTTGGCGGTGTGGCAGCAAAAGAGGGGAAAGTCTGCCCTTTTTTTGCTGCTGAGCTGTCACACTGCCAAATTTTGGTGGCAGAGTCACTGGTGCAGCAGCAGGGGCTTGCCCCGGTAGGTTCCGGATGGGAGAAATTGGATCCCAGGCCCCAGACTGCTCCTTCCCCTTTAATTTAGAAAGAAGTACTATAGTTTAAATAGAGATAGAATATGGTCCTGTTCAGTTGACACACTGAGCCATGCTAGTCAACTTTTTTGGGTTTACCATAAAGGTGTAGCGTGTTGTGTGTAAAGCATTTTTTCTTACCATGGTTGCTATATAACCATGTTTCTACATAACCTGCGGCCACCACAGCCTCAACATGGCTGTCAGCCACAGCCAGAAAATGGCTGACTAGGGCTATGCATGTCGCAAGGGATGCTGGGATGCAGAACAGACCAATCAGAGGACTGGAGAGATCAGTGGAGAGGTAAGTGGTTAGGAAAACCGCGCAACGGACTGTGGTTCTGTGGTTGTGTAGCAGCAGCAGCACTAGGTGTGGATAGTTGTAACTACAGTGAGACATGGTTAGCAAAACCAGATTCTCCAAAGTGTCATCTGAACAGGGTCAATTTCCTTTAGAGTGGGGAAGGACTGGTGTGCCTGCTCACTGAATTGTGGTCCAGGTGCTAACTGTTGATGGACAACTTCAAGGACCTTGCTCTCCCTTCCTATGGGACTTTCCCTCTGAAACCAGACTTGGGCTGGTCAGGCCTTCAAACAGAAGACTGTTTTCTCTTGGCCCTTCAGATAGACAACTGTCCTCTGTAAAGTAGGACACATGATCAACCTAATTTAAAACACTGAATAAGTAGAAAGCGGGGAACCATCCTTAGTGAGAGACACATTCTTCTTTTACTTTCCAGTTCATATATAATATAAATATAAAATGTTTAATCAATATGTTAAAGATTCACCCGAAACCTTATGTGTATACTTTGCATCCAATTATATTAAAATTCAGTGTTTAATATCTGCAGTTGATATTTGGTGGTATTTGATAGTTACCATTATATATAAACTATCAAATACTGTCACATCTCAACTGTTAAATATGAAATATTGATTAGTATTTGACAGCTGATGACTTATATATAAGATTTCTTCCCCGATCCCTGCCAAAATCAAACCATTCAAGAAGTGCCAATGTCTAAACTAAATTTTAAGGAGGGAAATGTCACACATTAGCATTTGGATTTAAAATTCAAAACACTGTATTCAACATCTGCATGGCAAATTGCGGATTTGGGCAGGTTTTGAATATTTTCAAATATCTGTTTCCAATCCAGAAATAAACTAAGAATCATATGTCCACAGCCACTGCAGGTTTTAATTTGCTTGTGCAGACTTTTGTATTTGCATTTAAAATTGAGTAAAATGTTTTTTTAAAATTACAGCAGCAAAAATAATTTTAAAAACAACAATGCCTAAGAATAGACAGAAATCCACCCTAATCCTGTGCATGTTTGTTCAGAAGTAAGTCAAACTATATTCAGTACAGCTTACCCCTATACAAGTGCATGGGATTGCAGCCTTAGGCCCCCTCTACAAGATTTCACTTTGACATCCCGATTCCCCGATTATACGCATCTCCTGACAATCACTTTTATGCCTAATACCTATATACAAGAGAGGCGTTGAAGCGCATTACTGGCTGTATGTATGAGCGCTTTAAAGTTGTTTACATGCTGATAATCGCATGCAAATGTTGCTGAAAGTAATGCGCTTTGTCCAGGGAAACTGCCCAAACAGGTTTTCCACCCTTTATTCTCCCCATCCACCAGAATCTCCTGTCTTTGTTTACCTAGGTTACCTGCCGGGAATGACGCTGTTCGGCTACTTCTCTCCCCCACCTTTGCCCGACTGCCATTTGAACTGAACTGCTCAGGAGTAAATGGGAATGTGCCTCATAAGTTTCCCCCTCCAGCACCCTTTGAAAACTTATTTATAGTTAGGGCTGCCTCTCTCTCCCTCCCCCCCCCTTCGTCCGATTGCCATTTGAACTGAACTGCTCAGGAGTAAATGGGAATGTACCTCGCACACACACACACCTTCTCCCTCCTCTTCCCAGCGAGCACACACACACATACACAGCTCATGTCAGGAACCCCGGAAGAAGTGAGGGGAAGATATGTCTAAGCTGATCACTAATTATGCGCACATGCGCACATCCTTCCTACTTCTCCCTTTTACTTCTCGTGAAACCACCTCCATCTGGCCCCGTGTCTCCATGAACGAAATATTCCATCAGGGGAGTTAAAATAAACTTTATTTTCAGTTCACATTGGGTCACCTCTTCCTGGAGCTTCCATCCAGAGAGATGGAGAACAAGGAGGAAGTTGCAAGCAGGAGACAGGAAATAAAACTAAATGAAAAAGTGGGAGGTTTTCCCAGCGAAGGGACAGTTCCAGGCATGACATCAGGATCACAGTCCACCCACTCTGATCTTTAATGCACCTCCTCAGAAAGTTGTTTACACGGACATAAGGCACTCTTACTCCCGCGGTAAATTAAAAGTCGCTATTTAACACGCATTCGAAAATGCGAATAATCGGAGATAAAACGCGCCTGGACCCCTGATTTGCGCTCCGGTCTTGTAGAGGTAAATTTGGTAATGTGCCTTGAAAGAGTTTCAAATCGCTCTTGTAGAGGCACCCTTACTTAGGTTCTCATCGGAGTTAATGTGCTGAACAACAGACATACCAATTTGATTAAAATAAAATATCTCTTACGCATTGATCTTATAGGCTGAATACTTCTATGAGTTCCTGTCTCTGCGGTCACTGGATAAAGTCATAATGGCTGACCCAACTGTAAACATCCCTCTTCTGGGAACAGTACCTCACCAAGCATCAGGTTTGTGGCATCTGTGTGCATATATGTGTCCAAACATGTTATTCTTGTGGAGCAGAGATGGGGAAATGTTTTCAGCCTGGGACTGCATTCTCTGTGCATAAATGTCCCCAGAGAACCATATGCAAATAGTGGGTGTGGCCAGCCAAAAATGGGCAGGACCAAAGGCATTTTTTCTCTCCTTTCTCTTTATCTCTTCCTTCTCTTTCTACCCATATCTCATCCTGTCTCTCTTGCTCTTCTATTTCCCCTTCTCTCTCCCTTCTCTGGCCCCCTCCACAAGGACGCGCTTTTGCGCCCGGTTCGGCGATTATGCGCATTATCGCGGAGGCGCATTTACTCCTAATCCCTCTGCACGCATTAATTGATGCCCAAAAAGCACTTTACAGGTAGCTAATGCGCATAATCGCTTGTTCACACAGCGAAAATGCGCTTTAACGGCCGGAGCAAAATAAAAGTCGCTATTTAACGCGCGTTCGAAAATGCGCATTATCAGGGAGATAACGCGCCTGTACGCCCGTTTTGCGCTCCGCTCGTGTGTAGGTAAAATTTATAATGAGCCTTCAAGGCTCATTAAACGTCTCGTGTGGAGGAGGCCTCAGTCTCTCCTTTCTCTGTCTCTCCTTTTCTCTTCACCTTCTTTTTCTTTCCAATCCAGAAACAATAACCCTTTCTCTCTAATCCTTTTCTCCCCTACTTCTCTTTCCCCTTTTCTGTCTCTATCAACCATTCTCTGTTCATCTTTTTTCTCTCTTTCTCTCTTTCTCTCTCTCTATCCCTTTTCTTCCCCCCTCCGATCTCTTTTGCCATTTCAGCCTTTTTCTGTTTCCCCTTCTATCTTCTCGGGATTGCAAAGCTGGCAATGCAGGAAGAGAACACCCAGGTTTTCCCATCTCACACTGCTCCTCTGTAGTTTTCTTCACTTCTCAGCTTAGGGATCTGGTGAATTGTGTTGAGGAGATCATGAAACCTCCCCTCTCCTGCAATCCTCCCCTCCCCCTTCAGTGCTCAGGTGAGAAATGGGCTGCAGAGGGGCTGGAACTAAGGAGATTGGGCAGAGTTTGGGAAGATGGTAGTATGCCAGATACGGAAGCCTGGTGGCTGCATGTGGCTCTGGATTTTATGTTTTATAAAATAAAAGATGTTTATTTTATAACACATCTGTTATAAAATAAACAATTTTGCAATTAGTAGTTAAGAAAGATATTATATTACAAACTGAGCTGTTATGTATATATAAAAAAGGTTGGCCATGATGTTGAACATTTCTTCTGTAGAAAATAATGTGTGATCAATCAGACATAACCACCTCTGAAATATCTAATGAATAGCATCTTTTATATGTTTTCTCTATACAAGCCCAACCTTGTTAGACTTGTGAATCGATGCAGTCTAGTAGGAGCTGCCCAAAGTGCAAAGCATAAAATATATATGTAAAATACAATTCCCTCTCAGAATGCTCACAAAGGCATTACTATTTTAAGTCTTCAGTATCTCCATAGCAGTAGCCAAATAACAGCTGCTAGTATCACTTTACAGTAACTGTAAAGTGCAGGGAGATGTGTTTTGCACCCACCTTTATGGTGTATTAGACTAGCCTTTCCTAGCCCAGCACCCTCCAAATATATTGAACTACAGCTCCCATTATCCCAGCTAGCCATGCTGTTTGGGAATGATGGGAGTTGTATTTCAACCCATCTGGAGAGTACTATGTTGGGGAAGGCTGTACTAGACTGAAAAATGAGAGTGGGATAATTAAAATTAGTGATGGAGGGCATAGTCGTTAGGTGGCAAAGGACACCTGTTTAAAAGACAGTGGGGCTGTTCAGACACTCTAAGCAATGGTTAGGCCGCTGACCCTTTTGCAGTAAATGGTTAGTGAGTATGTTTAAACCATGGTTATGTAGCTACTATGATTAGGAATGGTTCATACGACATGCTAAGCCATAATGTGTAGCTCAAAATGCTTAACCACGTGTGTCATCTGAACAGGGTCAGTCAGTTACATTTGCCTTGCCAGCCTGTAAGATGCTTCATGGGCCCAGTAAAATACAGACACGTGTTCAAGGGGAAGTCCAGTGTTATACAAACCACTTTAGTACAAAGCAGGAAGGCACATCTGTAGATTGATGCCAATTAGGATCTTTCATGGCTGACTGACCAGGTTTAGGTTACAAAAAGACTAAGCCATAAGTAGAATCGTGGTTGGGCCTGCTACAGATTCTAGTGCACTCAAGTGGACTTCTAAACATTACACAAACTTGTTTCCATTACACAAGTTTGTGATGGAGGGAATTTTGCAAATAGTGATATATCTGAAATGGCAATCTTTCTGTTCCCCTATTTTTGTAGTGGTGAAGGTGAGGGGTGCTTCCAGATGGATGGTTCCTACTGGTACCAATCAAAAGTCTTTGTGCAGCAATTCTGGTGCTTCCAGATGCCGGGCTCCTAGTGCTACCAGTCAGAAGGCATTGTACACTATTCTGTCTTTTCTTACTTAACAGATTTTTCAAAAAGGGAAAAGATGGAAGAAGCAGTAGGAAAACATGGGTGGGTTATGAGTCGAAGACGGCAATGTCTGGACCACATACACACCCCGCAAAATTCTGAATCTAGGCAGGGCAATGGCACAATAAAAGCCTCACCTGGAAGCACCTTCCATCTTTCCCTCCCTAACTGATTTTTTTGTGGCAACAAAAATAGAAGTGGTGAGAAAACACGGGAGGGATACAAATGGAAGATGACATGGTCTGACCTCTCCTCCACCCCACCCCCATAAAATTCTGTGAATGAAGGAGGGCAATTACTCTTAAGGTCTGGAAGCACTCTAAGAATAATACGTTAAGGTCTTTTGGCTTAATATTTGTCTATCCAACTACATTTGATATTCTAGGATGTAGTGGCTTGTGATCTGTCTTGTATTTCTGTATCCATTTATGTGTATTTCCTGCTGATGGCCCAAGACTGATATAATAAAAGAATATGAATCTTACAAAAGGCACAAAAGTTAAGCAGTGGTCCAGGTGGTTTTCTTTCTTCTGCAACTCCCAATAATCTCAATAAGGCTTATGTAGAAGAGATTCCCAGTGAATTCTCCCCCAAATTATCCCTGGTTTTGGTTTACCATTCATCTGCTTCTAGGCTTTGACCCTGCTGACCATGTGTCCATGTATTCTTCTGTTACCGCTATCATATTGGTCTGGGCGCTCTCTCTGAAACAGAATTTGACATCCAATTTAGATGATTTTTTATGGACTGTATTAGCTGGATGAGGGAAGGCTTGTTTGAATAATGCAAATGGAATAAGAGGAGGCTATGGGCTTTTCTACATGAGAACGTTAATTAGCTGTCTCTACTTTCGGTTTCATGGCAAGATTGAGATACAAGCGCAACGTGTTTCCTTTCCTGCTTTTCCACTATATAACCTCTAGGTGGCACTTTATTTGATTCTATAATTATTCTTTTTTGTATTAATATACATGTGTGTGAGTGTAAGCTGTTCTGAGGGCCAAAAGGCAGGTTATAAATAACTGTATAACTGAATCAATGAATCAGATATTCAGAAAAAAACATTGGTAGAGCCCTCCTATAATTATACTCCTTGAAATGCAGTTCATGGTGGGTGCATTTCATAATGGAAATCTGCTGCATGTCAAAAACTCATATGTCATGGTATGTTAATAAGTAAGAGAGAAGTATTTTACCCTAGCCCTCTCTGTGATTCTTTTTAATGTGAAAAAGCACTCGGTCATGCATCTCCCATGCCTGTATTCTGAAGTGGGATTCTTTGAAACATGTTGATTGGCCTGTAGTCAGGTGCAGAGAAATGGAGAGCCTTACCTAAATGCTATCAGTGGAAGACATAGAGAACACCATCTGTATTCAGCACAAGCAGGTCTTCTAGTTGCTCAAACTAGAGAGCAGATCTGACCCAGAAGTTGTTATAGGGGACAGGAACCTACTCTGGCCTCTTGGTGCAAGGAGGGTTCTTTTGCTGGTTTCCATGCCATTCTGTCCATTTTGCAGAATTGATTAATGATGCATTGGATCCATTTGCTCTAAGCTCAACTCCTGATCCATAGAAGTCTTAGTGAGATGAGTAGCATCTTCATGCGATGAAAGCTCAAGTAGAAAGTTATCTGATTTGACTAAAGCAATATCTCCAGCCATGGCAAAGGTAGGAGTTTGTGGCAGAGTAGGGTGGGCTCAAGTGGAGAGATTTAGAAGTTCTTTCTTCACTTTCTTCACTTTGAGGCATCATTGTAAAGCTTGGCCAGAGCAGTTTCAACAAAGTCAAAAAGATAATATTGACTGGAGAGATCAGAGTTAGATAATGACAAGTTGAGAAGGAGATAGCATTTAGAAAGGGATTAAGGCTGAAAGGCTGGGTAAGGAATAAAAACAGATGAGTGAGAATGTGGCTATGAGAATGTACTGCAAGATTGGAGGGAAGTTTGGTTAGAGAAAGAAATGTGAGGGAATATGGTGAAGGTAGAAGAAAGAAATACAGTTACCAAGACAATGCACTCCCTGAGGCAGGTGGGCAGATCCTCCTCCTCTTCCTCTTAGCTTACTCTTCCTAGTTGTTTTTGTCTTTGCATTAGTAGTGCCAGCCAGTAGAGAGTCATGGCTCCAATGTCAGTGAAGCACCTTGGATAGCTGCTTTAAAGTTCTGAATGGTTCTGACTGAAACCCGGGGCAGATTCACCACCCACTGGCATTGGAGCCCCCAGTCTCCACCGGTGGCGGCTCAGACACTGCCAACATTTCCAGGGCCATCAGTCCTCTCCATGCCTTCCTCTGAGGATGTGGGTCAGGTGTCTCCAGAGAGTGCTTATGCCTCCACCACTTTGCCATGATGGTGAGCAAATACTCTTTAAAGTTTAATTGTCTGTCAAATACTGTTTAAAGTTAAACAGCGTTTGCTGCAGCAGCAAAAGCAGTGGCATTTCACAGGTCATGGGATGGTGGAGCTGCAGAAGCAGCTATGAGGTGGAGGGACAGCAGCAGCCAAGGGCAGTCCTATAGCTGGGGGTTAGGATAGAAGGCATAATCTGCTGCCTCTCCTAATATTCTGCCTGGGTCATATGGCTCATGATAGGGCTGGCCCTGCTAGTTGCTTGTCAGAGTCATGAACAGTTAAAATACGAATGTTTTTTAGCTTTATGGTGTAGGTTCTCAGGAAATTCAGAGCAAGAGCTAAAAGGATAGAGGCAAACAAGGACAAATTCTTAACTTATAGCAACTACAAGAGATGTTGATAGAAATTATTATTATTATTATTATTATTATTATTAATTACATTTATATACCGCCCCAGAGCTGAAGCTCTCTGGGCGGTTTACAAAAATTAAAAGATTAAACATTAAAAAGTCAATATACAAAATTTAAAACCATAAAACAGCTGATATTTAAAACATTTTAAACTTTTTAAGCCTGACCACAAAGTCAGTTAAAACTTCAGCTTAAGCTGTTAAAATGCCTGGTAGAAAAGAAAAGTTTTGACCTGGCGCCGAAAAGATAACGGTGCCAGGTGGGCCTCATCGGGGAGATCATTCCATAGTTGGGGGGGCCACCACAGAGAAGGCCCTCTCCCTTATTGCCATCCTCCGAGCTTCCCTCGGAGTAGACACCCGGAGGAGGACCTTTGATGTTGAGTGTAGTGTACGGGTAGGTTCATGTCGGAGTGAGGTGATCACCTGAGGTGCTGAATGCAGGAAATGACAGCAGAGTTTTGGAGAACAGAGCTGATGTGCCATGTGTCTTGTGTTGCATCCCCAAAACTAGCCTGCTGACCTGAGGAGTATTGAAGGATCCTGTCCCTTACCAGTGTTGAAATTAAATTCAGCTGCCAGACAAATTGGCTGTTGTATGTGGAATGGAGGGGCGCCATCTTGTCCTTTGCCTCAGGCAGCAAAATGTTTTGGGCTGGCCCTGTCACTCAGCATTCTGATGTTTGTTTCAGTGATTGACCATTTGGAAAGCTTGAAGCCCAGTACTCGGCTATCTTCATTCTCCAGTCTTGCAGAGGGTGAGAGGTTCTTATTTCAAGGAGCTCTGCTAGCTGTCAGTTTGGGAGGTCTGAGTTGAATGAAAGTAGGCTCATTGTAATTGTAGTTCTGGTGACTGAGCTCTTAGACTGCTACAGACATCTAGAGTGTATTTCCATCTGCTGAACATGTGCAGATATACAAATATATGTGTGTATAATGTGTAAGCTTCCACTAAGTTAATACATATGGCAGGCAGTAGTATTCAGTAAGCTAGTTGGAAATGTATGTGCATGCATCAAAATGACACATTTCATAATGTAAGACTTGGTGGGACTGGTTATCCTGAAATAATGCAGCTAAGTGACGAGCATTTTCTTTTGCTGTGAATGGGAACAGAAGGAGAACTAAAGACTGGGAGGATGAAAATAATCCAAAGGCAAGAATTTGATAGCTCAGACCATTTTGTCCCATGGCCACTTGAGCCAATGAAAAATATCATATAGATTTAGTAGAAAAAGCATCCCTAATGAAGACGTTTTATATTTGGGCTGGTGTTATATTTATGATCTATAGTTTGCATAGACAGTGACTAGGTTTGCAGAACACACTAGCCCACACTCAGTGGTTGAATGTGGGTTATCATTGAACCGTGGGTTGTTTGTTGAACAGTGGGTTTGTGTGTTGTCTGAACCCAGGACATTTTCTGCAGGGCGGCTTGTTAACCATCAGTGTGGGTTATTTTTCTCAAACAAGCCACTTTGAGAACCGTTACCCAGAAGACCTCCTCTTCTGCCGTTCCCAGATTGTGGAATGACCTGCCGGGAGAGATCCGCCAACTCACCAGTCTTCAAGAATTTAAAAGAGCTATAAAGACTGATCTCTTCCGGCAGGCCTACCCATATGAGTTTATTGGTATTTTAATGATTTATTGGTTTCATGTGCTTTTAATCAGTTTAGTGTATTTTATATTTGATGTTGTTCCTCGCCTCGATCCAGAGGGAGAGACGGGTTAGAAATAAATATGTTGTTGTTGTTGTTGTTGTTGTTGTTATTCAGGGTGGTTAACAAGCCACACTGCATGATTAACAAGCCACCCCATGGAAAATGTCCGGGTTCAGACAACATGCTAACCCACAGTTCAAAAACCCAAGCTCAACCACTGAGTATGGGTTAGTATTTTGCATGAACAGCCTCTATGATATGACTACCCACAAAAATAGATTCAGGCTTCATTGTTTTTTCTAAAAATATCTTTATTAGCAAAGTATTTTGCAGTAAAACCTGAAAATGTGCTACATGTGGTGGGTGATTGAGCAATTGATGCTGTTTTTAAAAGCATCAGTGAGTAGCTAGCCATAAAGACAACAGAAGTGTATCACTGTTAATCTCAAGCCATCTTCAGATGAAACAACCACAGAGCGGCATTCCAAGGCTGAGGGTTACCAGGCTTTTTTTTCTCATCATTAAAATACTCCAGATTTACTGCCTTTCTCATTGTAGTTTTATAAAAAAGTTGGTATAGAAACAAGCAGCCCTCTGTATCTATTTGTTGCATATAGAACACTGAACACATTTGGTTAAACTTGTGACTTTCTAAGTCTCTCTCCCTGTGCCCACAAATTTCTTGAATGTGTTCTTATTTTGAAAGTGAAAGTAATGACGTTACTTTCATTTAACACAACCACTTTTTGCTAAAATCTTTTCATTCTAATATAAAAACTTGGTTAAACATTACTGGTACTTTTTCTCCCAATAAAATTTAATTTTATCTTTAAAGCAGGGGTATACAACATGTGGCCCGCAGACTGCATGCATTTCTACACACACACACACACACACACACACACACACACAGCAAAACAAAAAATACATATTTTTTTTAACAAAATGGGCCAAATATAGCTTGTTTTGAAGCTAAATTTGACCCAGCATTATATGGGTCAAATTTTTGCCATGGGACAAAACAAGCTAATTTTGGCCCATTTAGTGCTCTGTAGCAGTAATGTGGCCATTTTTGGTGTGACTTTTTTTCAGACACCCCCACAGAATGTGAACCATGGAGGACTCCAGAGGGCAGGAGTGAAAAAAGCTCCATGATCCTCCAAAGTTAACCACACCTGCTTTAAAACAAACTGGATTCTGTTGTTACATTTATATCTCATTTTTTTCTATCATGAGCTCAAGGGTTCCTGCCATTTTTAGCAGCAGCAAGGTTGTGCATCATGGGCCTTCAAAGCATACTTTGCACCCAAAAAAATTACCTGTTGACATGTGTGATAGATCTGTCTGATAAACCAAAATACAAGAGAAATCCTGTTGTGCATCTCCTTAATGTCACGGCAAAGAGAAATGATAGTCAATCAACAAAAATGAATAACATGACTCCTTACAGCAGACAAGATAGAGATATCATGACATGGGAGGCTAAAATCATTCACTCCGTGGGTTTAGAATCGTTTTGGTCACAGCTGGGAGTATTTTCTTTTTCAAAGGGGACTTGCCTGATTCATTTCCTTTTTTGGCATGGCAATATATATCTACCGTATACATAAATACATACATGAGCTAATTTAATGCTGGACTACCAGAATTCAGATCTCTTTTCTAATGTGGTGTTACCCTATGAATAACAACTTATGTACTTTGTTGCAAACTGGATTCTGAACTAAATGGAATGCTGACCTGATCTAGGAGAGCTTTTCTTGTCTTCTGATGGGAGGCTGCCTTGTGCACAAATGTCAACACATAAGCAGAGTGTCTACAGCGCCCGAAGTCAATACCTAGCCCTCGTCACCCCCCCCCCCATTTGTAATCAGCATCTGTGGGCATAAGTAAGACTTAATGACACATGGCATTAAATGGATTGTCTGCAGCATCGTGTGAAAAGGATTTTTAAAAATTTAATAGCGAGCACGGTTGCATGTGTCTGTTTTGAAGCAGAACTGCAGCTTGTAGGGATTGGGGAGGTTTAAAGCTACCAAGTTACAATCCTGGCAAAATAGAAACCCTTCACCTGCTGCAATTAGCAATACAAAAAAAAATCCCATTAGTACCAATGAAACTTCTCCCCTTCCCCCAACTCTAATTGTATTGCAGGTGTAATTTTTATCAGGATTGCAACAGGGAAGGGTTTGACCTCCTTTCCCCACACAGTGTGGTCCTGATTCAAATCCTACCTCTCTCCCCCATACCAATTTGCATAGAATCAATATTTTTAAGCCCTCCAATAATGATGCAAGCAACACTTTTAACATCACATATTGATGAGTTGGCAGGAGGAGAATTATGGTTGTTGTGATTGTTTAAAAAATGAAAAGCAGCTGCAGGGGGACCCAAATTAAAGCCCCCCCCCCATGCTGTTTTCCCAATCTAAATCCCCCTCCTGAATCAGTTATTTGTTGTGTAAGGCAAATCACTTTGAGGAGCAATTAAGATGGGAAAAGCAGCATGAGGGAATGTTTAAGCCCTTGTTTCCAGTGCTGCAGCAGGCCTGATCCAATTCCCCTCCCTCCTTTTGTGCAGCTGCTTTTAACTTTAAAGAAAACCTACACTCCATCAGGGTTCTCCCAGTGATTCATCTAGTGGGAGATCTTATCTTATTATCATGGAGGAAGACAGCAATTAGTCATGAAGTATGCCTCTCAGTACCAGTTGCTGGGGAACATAAGCAAGCCGGTTCTATTGTGCTCAGGTTCTGAGTGTGTGCTTCCATTGTCATCTTGTTGGCCACTGTGGGGCCCCCTCTACAAGGATTCGCTTTTGCGCCCGGTTAGGCGATTATGCGCATAATCGCTGAAGCGCATTTACACCTAATCCCTCTCCACGAGAGGCGGCGAGAGGCGGCGAAGCGCATTAACGGATGACCAAAATGCGCTTTACAAGTAGTTAATGCGCATAAGCACTTGTTCACACAGTCAAAATGCGCTTTAACGGCCGGAGCAAAATAAAACTCGCGATTTAACGCGCATTCGATAATGCACATAATCGGAGAGATAATGCGCCACTACGCCCAATTTGTGCTCCGTTCTTGTAGAGGTAAATTTTTTAAGGCGCCTTGAAAGAGCTTTAAACCTCTCTTGTAGAGGCAGCCTGGGAAAGGAATGCTGGACCAGATAGGCTTTTGCTCTGATCCAGCACGGCTCTTCTTATGTAGTTTGGTGCTGCATTAGGCAAATGAATGGATAATATGTATGTCAGTAGCTATCAGCTCTTATAGCCTCTGTGTTTAGAGGTAATGCACTGCTGAATAGCAGATGCTGGCAACAAGGAATGTTGCCTTCATGCTCTGCTTTTGTGCTTCCTGGCTGACCTCTGTTGGAAACAGGATACTGGACTATACCTGATATGATCCAGGCAGCACATTCTCTTGTTCTTAAGACTGTCTCGTACACTGATATCAACAAAACCTGTAGTAAAATTGCCAGGTTTGCACTGCATTAGAGAAGACAATTTAATCTTTAAAGTCTGTTTTTAATGGGGTGGTTCCTCATTAAAGTGTGGTATATTTTGACTGTTTTGTGGGCCCACACAATACTTGTTTTCTTTGGTTCTCATTAAGTTATCATTGGTCTGGTATCTATTATTATTATTATTATTATTATTATTATTATTATATAATAACATTGCCCTTGACATAATTAACACATTGTTAAAAATATTTATTTCCTTTTTAGTTGTTCAAGTTGGATTTCCTTGCCTTGGGAAACAAGATGGTGTGGCAGCATTTGAAGTTACTGTCATTATCATGAATTCAGAAGGCAATATCATCCTGCAGACACCACAGAATGCCATCTTCTTTAAAACATGTCAACAAGGTAACTAGAAGTGACCTGAAGAAAGATTTGTCTGTCTTGCCGTGGTCCTCACATTTTGGGAATATTCACCACATAGGCCACTGCTGAAGCAAGTGGGCAGGGCATCCTTCCTTATTATGGTGCCCTCCAGATGTACTGGATCACAAGCGACACATCTGGTGCCTTCCAGGTGTGTTAGACCATGCTGGCTGGAAATTATGGGAGTTGCAGTCCAACACATATGGAGGGTACCAGGTTGGGGAAGACTACAGCAAAGCAAATCTCCCACTGGGTGAGGGAGGTCCAAAGGGAGAGGAGCCACATTATCCAAAGCTTTACTAAGCTTGCACTAGAAGGGAGAAAGGGAGACACATCCATTTTTTCCCTTCCTTTCCCCTTTTTTCCCATTTCCCATTTCCCTCCCATTGTATGCAATGGGAGGGAAATTATAGCATACACACACACCCTCCATTCTAGGGGAATGGATCCCGTGGATTCATAGCCTTCCCCATTCTGCCTCCAACACACCCATGGAACCGAGCTCCGACATTGGAAAGGCAAGGACCACTGAAATTCATGGAGCAGCTGGAAGTGAGTTCGCACAGTCAGATCTCCCACTCCTGGATCAGTCCTCTCTCTCTGCCTTCAGAAGGGGACATTTAAAACATCATGTGGCTCCTGGGCTGCCCGCTCAGTGCCCACAGGTATGCAGCCTTAAGCACCTTTTATAAAAATGACTTTGAACACAGGAGAACATGAGGCAGTTGCTTCTGAACTTGATCTTTGTAGTATTTTAAAACAAAACAAGGCATTACCTATATGAAGACATGCATCTCATTTCATCGTGTGATTGGCTACCTTATGCCACACGCAGTACTTGTTCAATGTTCAGAACGTCTTTCTTATTCCACCCTCTACCCAATAACATTTAAGTTGAGTGTTATTATTTATTCACATTCCTTTGTTACTTCCTAATAGATAGATTTTACCAGACCTAAGCCCCAAATCCACTTAGATATGAGAAGACCATCAAAATAAACAGCACGATACAACATGTTCAAGAAGAGCATTTGTCTTGAAGCAACAGACTTGTACTCACTTACCTAGGAGTAAGTCCTATTGAACACAGTGAGTCTTACTCCTGAGGAAATATGTATAGCAGGGGCAGGAACCTTTAGCCCATGGGTCAAATGCAGCCTGAGGAGCCTCCCATTCTGGCCCACTGCTTTCCCTCTGCCCCTCCAACCCCCCACGCTGCAGTTAGGCTGCAACCCCCTCAGAAAATAACCCACCTGTGTGTTGTGGAGAGAGGGTTGCTGTGAGGTGGGGGGAACACTTTCAGGGGGGAATATGTGTGTGTCTGTTATGTGTGTGTATTATGTATGTATTAGGTGTGAAAATAGATGTGTGTGTATAAAAAAGTGTGTGAGGTGGCCTTGCATAACTTCACCCATGTTTTGCAGGGGCTGTCCATCTCTGACATATGGCCCCTTTTCCCCAAAAGGGAATGTGACCTTCAACCCAAAAAAGGTCCCCCACCCCTGATAGATAGGATTGGGCTTTCAGTATACTAACCTGGATTTGCTGTTCATGAAAGTTTGCAAATGTGCATTTTAAAAAGGAGGTAATCTCGAAGATGCACAAGTACTGCATCACTAAAATAGAAATAAGGAAAAAACAGCTGGGTTGTACTACACCAACCAAAAATGAACTTTCACAAAGGAGAGCAAAACTGTGCTATGCAGGTCCTGCTCATTCAGAAACACCACCTTGAATGAACAGCACAACCACACCCCCACAGAAATGCCTTAAGGTCCCGAAAACAGGGAGCACACCACTGGTTCTTTGCAGTGTAGTGACACACCAGAAAACAATAATGGATTTTCCTCATTGTGGAAAAATATGGGCAAAGCAGGGCAAAATCACAGGGCAGCTGCAGGACCATGATGGCAAGATGGACGGTTCACCAAATCACGTAAGTGGGGCAAGGCAATAGAAAGCCCCTTCTGATCAAACCCAGAGTTTGTAGATACTACCAAAAAGTCCATCATCTGGATACTGACTGGGATTGGCTCCTAGGGTATCTTTCACTGTGACAGCATCCTTAGAAGCTGATGCTCTTTCTCAAGGAATAACTAGCTTATTCACAACACATGCAGTTCATTTAATCTGTACTATTATCTTCTTTGAAGCTGAATGTCCTGGAGGTTGCAGAAATGGAGGGTTTTGCAATGAAAGGCATGTATGTGAATGTCCTGATGGATTTTATGGTCCTCACTGTGAAAAAGGTAATCAAAAAGGCTTCTTTAATTATTTTATGTACTTTATTTATACTGCAAGGACAGCCAAGCAGTCGCTGCCTTCCACATTATTGTTTCATAGAGGTTTTCAGATGTGGCTAGGAGGCTTCCAAAACTTAAATCTAAACACATAAGAAAAATATTTAATGAGCTGTGGCTTCTAGATTGTTTATACAAAAGATAAAGAAGTCTCCACTGAAGGGTTTAAAAGATGGAATAGAATTGACCAACAAGCAAACAAGAGTCCATCTGGCAAAACTTTAAGTAGAATGCTTTTGCTAATGAACACTAGCTGCAAAATGTAAGTGCCACAATTATTTCACTCTGCTCTTGTTACTGAAGTGTATGTGCAGTTCCAACCATAGAAGCACGTCTACATCTGTGCAGAGTATCAGCCTGTATGAGTGAGAATGAATTATGCTATTGCATGCATTCCAGTGGTACCTATTTACCAAGGCCAGTCCTAGTTTTCTGATCACCAGTCTCATTACTAGCTGGGGTTGCTGGGAGTTGTAATCCAGAACACCCAGAGGCTAGAATACAGCAGGAGGCTAAGAAGCTACAGCAAAGTCAGGGAGGGCTGGTCTTTGATATGCGATTAGGGATGTTACAAGTACACAAGATGGGTACATTCCAGGGTGCAGGAACTGTGGAGCACTGCCAGTTCGACATATGTACAGCATGTCGTGCTACCTATTTGTAGAGCATATCCATTCGCTATGACTGGGCTGTACACACAAACTCCTTCATGCATGAAGGGGAAGGGAGGATCACACACCCCATTCCCTTCCTCCAAAGCCAATGCACTCATTGGCCAGGCCTCCAAGCTGCCCCACATTTGGCATTAATGAGATGGGGCCTTACATGCGTAGAGCTCTTCCTCATGTTCAGGAATCCTGAATGATCCAGGATGAAAGAAGGGCTCTACAAATCTATAGCTGTATATGTATAGCTCGATATCACTTTACATGTGGCCACCAGAGGGGCATCGCCAGTGGGTGTAATCCTGTTCCCCTCTCATGCATTCAGTGAATGTGTGAATCTGAACGTGTATACTGCCCATTACACACAGTGATTAGTAAACTTATAGTTTCCTTCTGCTGCACTATGATGCCCCAAATGCCATTCACACAGAGACTTGGATGAACATCGAGATTCAAGGGCTTGTTCACATGCCTGGATTTTGGGGGCACTGTCTTCCACAGTATCAACCATTTTGTTTGCAGGAGAGATCGCTCAATCATAGTGGTTGTGAGCTAAAATGGTGCTTATGCTTTATGGCTTATACTTTAGTCAGCCCCCCTGCTATGCTTCGCTTTGCATTAGTACCAGCTACTCACGTTCATGTTGATTCCCTGTCACTCTTTCACCAGCTCTGTGTACACCACACTGCATGAATGGTGGGCTCTGCGTCATGCCAGGATTGTGCATCTGTCCACCTGATTTCTATGGCATCAACTGCGATAAAGGTATGCCGGAAAGGATCATAATTAGACCTGTGAACATTAACCAGTTCAGTTACTAAGCTAAGCTATCCAGCCTTTAATTGCAGATTCAAAAAAATAGCTGCCCAGTTAATCTGTCGGACAAGCAAAATCTCAGGGCTCTGGAAAGCCACAGACCTGTGCTGGCAACACAGATCTGCTCATTCCCTCCTCCCTGTGCCAGATTTGATGAAAAAGATTCTTGTCATTTTCTCCCAGTTTCTATCTACAGTTAACAAATATTTTGCATTTTTAATAAGAAGCCACTCCAGTTTTCCTTCCATTAGTGAAAACCACAAGCAATTGAAGCAGACAGTGCATGGCTGGAACTTCCTTACTAAAGCCTGACTTTCCTTCCACAGTACCAATAGGATGTGAGCTTGTTCATTTTTGAAGCCATTTACTAGCAATGAGTTATTTACCTGGTTAAATCTCCATCGAAACATTGGAGGGGGCATCCATTGGGTCGCCTTTCCGCCTGCTGTAGCTTACTGCCTCCCTTTCTGCACTTCTCCCCTATGAACCCAAGACCTTGGCAGGATCTGCACTACTGCTTTAAAACATATTATAGCAGTAGTGACAACTGTTGGGGCCTAGAACACACTCCATATACAGTTTTCAAACCGTTTTCAAAGTGTCACATCCTGCTTGGTGTAGATCTGGCCCTTGTCTTTTTGCCTCAGTTCTCTGCCTCCTGCTTGTGCTTGCCTATGTCAAGCCTGTAAGATGGGGGACAGTCATAGCTTTCCACACCCATTGCTAAACTTAGGAGTGCTAAACACAGCAGAGACATTATTCATATAGCTACCTTATGACCATATAAAGTAGAGACGGTGTCTTGCTTCGCCAGTAAAGCAGTATGCAGGAGAAGGCGACTCTGGCCTTTTCCCCTGCCCTGTGCATAACCTCCCTGCAGTTGGTTGCTCCTGGAACTGTGGAGGTAAGATGCAGAGGGACGGAGGAGTCAACACCCCTCTTCTATACGCTATGTTCAGCGTTTGACTCCACTCCCCATTTTTTATGCGAATGGAATGGACTCATGGAAAGAAACACATGTTTTCCACCATTACATCTAGTTTGGCTCAGAACCCACACAGGATTGCATTCCTTCAATCTCTGTATTCCTTCTTGCATACACTTTCATTTTGAGCAGAAAACGTACAAATTAAGGATAGTGTGGCCTTAGCTGACTGCAAAATTTAAATCTGAAACATGCCTATGGAGACACTTCCATTTTGCATTGAGATAGTAGAGGCTAAACATCACTCCAAGCACCACAGATAAGTCAATTCCTACAACTCTGATGAGCATACAAAGCGCATGAACCTCAACAGCTTCTCAATTAATTTCAGTGAAAATGACACTAGTTTTTTTCATGCAAATGGATGCTGGACCTTTGAATACAATTTTAGCCTGAGGCCTTCGTCATAATTGGCTTTTGATAAGACGCCAAACTTTGTTGTGCCTTACCAAAACTATACATTATTGTTTGTTAAAATCTGCGTATTTTAATGCTTTGTTTTTTGTCCCTCAGCAAACTGCACAATCACCTGTTTTAATGGAGGGACATGTTTTTATCCAGGAAAATGTATTTGCCCTGCAGGACTTGAGGGGGATCAGTGTGAAATGAGTAAGTCCCAGTTTTACGTCATTTTCCCTAAACCAAAAATATTCTATTTGAGATTCCTAAACTATGACAAAAATGATTCTTGGACATCACAGCACAGGACTGATATTTGTCCTTTGTGTAATCACTAACAATACAGAAATCATAAGGCATAAGCGGGAACTAGATGCTTTTAATGCTGTTAGGGACCCCACCTAGGCAAGCAACCATGATTCACAAATGTGTTCTAGATTATAATGTATATTGACAGAAAAGAGCTATATAGGTTAGCTGTATAGGTTAGCAGGACAAAAATAATTTAGGGTCCAATTCTTTGCATTTTTACGGACTAAAAAGTCCCACAAGTTCTAGCATTCTCCAGTCAGCCATGCTGACTGGGGAATGCTGGGAGTTTTAGGACTTTTTTCTGTCTAAATATGCATAGGCCTGCACCCTTAGTTCCTACTTCTAGAAAAATAGCCATCCTAGGTAATAGGAGCAAAAAGCCCTACTACATGCAGAGGCTAAGTACATATTATACAAAAGACATCTCCAAGGTGGTGTCCTCCTGATGTGCTGAACTACAGCTTCCATCATCCCCAACCAGCACAGTCATTGCTCATGTTAGCTAGGGATGACAGAGCTGCAGTCCAGTGCATATGGGAGGCACCAGCTTAAGGAAGGATGTGATAAGCAAACTGAGCCCAAATGCCTTTCTTCTTTTTATCCAAAGAAAACTAATTTCGGAGGGCTTGATCTGATGCGGAGAAGGGGTGGGTGGAGAAAGGATTAAATTCTCTCGTCCAGAAGCAGTTTTTCCATTAACAACAAAAATCTGGCATCCAGGCACTCTTACATATGTTTGCGTTGCCTGCAATATGTGTTGTTAGTTCCCCAGACTCCTTGGCTGAGATCCAAAGAGTTACTCTAGGCACACCCAAAGGCTTTCATGTGCCCAGTGGGTTTTTAAACTTGATTTTGCTGAACAGTAGCCCTCCTTGCATGCTATTCTGTGCGGTGTGAAAGGCTGCTATGTTGGATTTTATGCAAGATAACCTGCTTCCAAACCATCTGACTATATCTAGGTACCTAGTCTAGAGGTGGGGAACATTTCAGGCTTGCGGGATCCGCTTTGTTTACAATTTACTAGAAACCTGAGATCCACCAAGTGGAGCCTGGTGCAAAAGACATACAGTTAGAATTAAAGAATCCTGAGCCCTGAAATTTTAAGTACAAGAAGTAAGATAAGTTTGCAGTCCTTTCACACAAACATCCGCTCCTAGTTATAGATAAGCTCTCTTCATTTCATCAGTATAATTTAGGATGGAGGTAGGAATCATCTTGTTGTTGCTCATGGGAGTCAGAAATCGGGAGTCAGATGTCCTTGCCAATCGCCTGCAAATCACTCAGAAATCTACCACTGCATCCAGATCTACCTGGTTTTATTTATTTATCTTTCTATACTGCCCATAGCCAAAAAACATACATTTTAAACAGAGTAAAAACGAGGTATTCAGCAAGATAAAAGCCAACAGCAGTGCAAAGATCTAAAACCACACTATTGTTTTTAAAAAAACCAGAAGGATGAAAGAAGCCTATCTTCCATCCACCTGTGACCTACTTTGTTGAATATGTGAAGTTGGGATTTCCTGACCACATTGTGGCCCTTTTAGGGTCTCATATGTCATAAGAACTGCTATTCAGTCTGTCACCAATCCACTCCTAGTGGCGCTGGACTGGCTTTAACTTAAGGCACCACTGTCATCTTTTCTGTTTCTAGGTAAATGCCATCAGCCATGTAGAAATGGAGGTAAATGTACTGGTAAAAATAAATGCAAGTGTTCAAAAGGCTACCAAGGAGATCTTTGTTCAAAGCGTAAGTACTGAATCTACCTGAAGTTTGTTACATTCACATTAAAACTGTGTCATCTAGGTACTAGTGGATATGCTTTCATGTATACATGTGGAACGTGATCCTTCAGCAGAAAGACGCTTGGTTTTGATTTTAACAGTCGATATCTGTTTACAGCTGTCTGTGAACCTGGTTGTGGATTATATGGCACCTGTATTGAACCTAACATGTGTCAATGTCAAGAAGGCTGGCATGGAAGGAATTGCAATAAAAGTAAGTGGTACTGATAAGATCTGATCCATCAGCCCTATAAATATGCAATATTGCGGGTGAGGCTTGAGTTGAATGCTGACACAACAACTAACTCCTGGAGATGGTTTAGACATTATGCATCTAAGCCATCTCCATGCGTTAGTCAGTATGTTAGCATTCTAAAAACTATTGAGAACAACTGGTTTGTTTGCTTTGGTTATGTTAAATGGCTGCTTTAGGCAGAAGGAATTAGTCATTTTTGAACATGGGGGAAATGTCTTTCCCCTTTTTTTCTTTTAAGCAGTTAGTAGTTGCATGGTGTGGCTCTCAGTTTATGTATATATAACTACTGGTTTCATGTAGGAATTCAAATATCATGTTAATTTTGTCTTAGTAAAGGCTGTAATGATTGTTTATCTTTATATTTTCTCCCACTGAAGAGGACAAGATTGGTCAAAATGTGTTTGGGATAGTACTGTGTACATGTACAGCCTTGCATTTGGAAATCAGTGTTGATGTAGACACAGTGGCATCCTCGCAATTAAAATCCTATCACACCAGATTACTACTGAGCATTAAGTGCATAGGCCCAAGATGATTTGACAGGCTCCATTGTGAGTGAGCCCCCCCACTCCATCATGCATGTCTCCCTTTCCAACCAGTTGGTTTCAACGCAATGGTTTTGAGCAGTGGCACTATGCCACATTGGGCAATGGTGGCTACTGCTGCTGCTATGGCAACATGAAGCCTTGCAGCTGCACAAATTAAATGTCCCAGTTCAATTTGCAGCACTAGTACAATGTCACAGGCTGTAAGTTGACTGGAGCCAACAATTGTGCCCCATCTTAAGTGCTTCTTCCAATTGCCATCTTTAAAGGCCATCATCTCATAGAACAAGACATGACCTTTAACATTCTCATTGTAATTGTGACAGTCACTCATTGTTAAATAAATGTTAACAGTCTAGGGCTTATTGCAGTTAGTCATATACTATACGGTAGTAGTAAGCTCATTCTCTGAGTGTGGATTCTTATGTAGTCCAAATGGCACCATCCACACACAAGAGGAAGGTATCAGCAGGCTCAAAGATACCCCAGGATTTCCATTTCCCAGGAAATGGAATGGAGTATCCTGGAAGAGGGCATGGATGGCTGAAAGCATAGTGCACAGTGAAACATTTTGTTGGAGAAACTATATTTGTCGCACTTTAAAGACTAACAAATTTATTATGGCATAATCTTTCATGGACCAGTCCACAACAACCCCCGAACCCTGCCAAACCAGTTGGACAAGGCATTATGGTGGGGCACACAGACTTGATATGTGTACCATGGGCTATGATGGTGCTACTACAAGACATCTAAGTCTATGAAAAGTTATTGTCTGTACATGGCCTAACTTATTACCACTCACCATAAGCCTTTCTAATGGGGCAAAGTAACATCTAAATAGTGGTTAAAAGGTTGGTCATAGTCTGGGGAGACCTTGGATCAGTTGCACTCCCTCAGCCTAACCTAGATCACAGCGTTGTTGTGAGGATAAAATGAGATGGGAGGGAGCGATATACTATCCTGAGCCCCTTGAAAGAATGACGGAATAAAAGTGCAATAAAGAAACTTACTGTTTGAAAGTTTGTCTCGTGAGACCAACTATTAAGATCACTTCATTGATGGTGGAATTGTTGTTGTTGTTACTATTTTGAAGTCAACACGAATTGAATTTCTCTGTGGTATATTAAACAGCCACTCAGTTAATCTAATATATGCTAAAATCACAATTCATCAAATTCTGGGAATCTTTGAAAAGATAGGCCATAGTATGAGCTGCAACCTTGGACACTTCTGTCAGAACATTAAAAATACTTAATTCCCTTCCCCGGAACCCACCCAGGATGTCAGTTTGTGTTGGATTCACCGTACAGAAAAAGATGAAGTGAGTTGTCTGTCTGTAAATTTGTGCAGAACACCTGTGGCAAGATGAACCCATGTTTCTCATGAGAAAGTGGCCTTTTCACAATTTAGTATTTTCAACACAGATGGCACTGTATTTGTTGGGGCAAGGCTTTGGTGTGGTACTATAGAATCTTTCTGCATCCAAATTAGGGTGGCCATGTGCCATACACTGCAGAGGGTAGTCCTCTATTTGAAGATATCCTCCGTTTGAAGGGCTCACCAGTCCAAATTCAGTTTAAAGTTAAAGAACCATCAGAAAGGAGAGCAGGGACCTTCAAGTTTATCACCTGTTCAGAAGACTAAGCAGGCACACAGGAGGCCTTCCCCACTCTGGTGAACTATATTGAATTTCCATTTAAATTGTAGTAATTGTTTCTAATGCAAATCTATACATATTAATTGGCATATGCACATTTTATGTAAATCTGTATCCTCATTTCATCCTCTTTTTTGGCGATGCATAAGTGGCCACCCTAGTCCAAATGCAGAAAACTCTTCCATGGGAAACATTAACAATGAAGACTGCCGGCTTTGTAGTTCCTTTACTCTTGTACTGGATCCTTTTTCAGGGTATGGAGCCAACCTTCTGAACATCCTCAGGCCAACAGGCACCAAACACAGGCAGCAGCACACGCCTTCACCCAAAAGAGCTGAGGAGAGGCAAGCGCCCCCCGAATCCAATTATATCTGGTGAACTGCAACATCTGAAACGTTTTATGTTACACAAAGTTCATAGTCTTCATTAACCTTTCATGTGTTGAATGTTTAAAATGCTGTTCATTACATTTTAAGATTACTGGCCTGAATTTTACTAGCTTCATTATAAACCACTGAGCTGATATTTACTGTTTCTTTTAAGTTTTACTTCTCTAGCACTGTTATATAGGCTTCTTGTTTTCAGTGTTTTTAACCGGTTTCTTTTTGTACTATATTTCAATTCTTTATTGAGTTGCATTTTTTTCTGCTCAGAAATTCCTCAAAACAAATTGACAATCCAAAAGGGGAAATTTTGAAAAATTCTGGCCTGGAACACACCATTCCTCCCCAACCCCCTGGATTGTGTCTAGGTAGCTTAAACAAGTAGTACAATTGCATTTTTAATTTTGGCATGATGGTGTTTTACCTGTTTTGTTTAGTAAAGCATTTTTTCTAATTTAAAACCAGTTCCCATTTCTGCAAGATGCTCTGTATTAAATACATTGTGGTTGTGGTGTTGAAACAATATAATATATTGGAAACAAAGTGAAAGTATGAAGTATGAAAGTCTTTGCATTGGCTTATAGCAATATAATATATTGTACACAAAACAGCTGTTACGTAATAAAACATTTTTATACTGATTGTTATGTATGAAATGAAAGATGCTGCCTTAGTGTTTGTATCTTTAGATGTAGTGATATATGACATGATAGCTGAATATCGCTGGCTCCAGGTTTTTGAAGGATTTTGGGCAAGGTACCTTCAATGCCTCCCCCCTGCCACCACCACCCCATTAGTGATGCTACCTTCTCACCACCATCATCACCAGCAGTTATTGTCACCAGCCAGGCAGCAAGCAGGCAGGCAGTGGTATCTACTGCTTCTCCTTCTCACCACCTCCATTGTTTGGGCACAGAGTAACAATAAGGATCAGTTTCCCCAGTGTGCTTCTTTGTAAAGACAATCATATCTACAGAGCAATCCCATTTATTTTCTTATGGGAGAATGTTATAGTAAGCTAATTATATAAATGAAATTGTAATGTAGTTTTAGAATGTACATTCCTATATAAACCCATTAATTTAATGCGAGCTCCCAAAAATGTGTTTTCTTGAATGTTGTGGTACAGCTTACCCAGAGGTATTTTAAGGGTGTTGGGGGGGGGAGGGGGGAATAAGCATCTCACACAGAATTAAATTACAATTCATTTGTTTTAGAAGTGCTATTGCAGTATTTAAATAGGAAACAAATGAGAGACTCTCCCTGTAACATGCATGCCAAGAAAAGGATGCAGTCACATAGCACAACAAATCCATATATTATTAAAAATGTGAAATGAAAAACCAGCATATTGTTTGTTTATCATAAAGTCTGTATTCTGAAATAGAATCCTTATCTAACAGGATCGCTACAATTAACACAAATGGTTTTATTTAAAAGAAGTAGAAACTTCTGTGTATGGTTTTGTTCGTAATACTGTCTGTATCCATTATTTACTCACATATTCCATTCAGAGACATATACACACTCCTATACTATGACATTTCAAACACATGTTTTTCAGTCTCCTGACTTCTTTGACATCACAGCACTTAAGCTTGAAGATCAGGATCAATAGTAGCACATGTTAAGATACAAATGAAGAAGCAAATATAATTCTCCACAGTGCGGCAACTGCACTATATCCTCATCCAAAACCCCTGTAGGCCCTAAATGTGTGTGTGTGTCCTGCAAATTGTAGGTGAAAATTATAAATACCAAAAAAAAAAATCACTAGCAAAATACCTACTGAATGCTGGGAGCGTTCATGAAGGAGCTATTCTGATTGTTGTTTACGTTCAGCTCTAGGAAAGCTGACAGTATTTGCCCTTTACATAGTATGAAGTGTTTTGGTTGCTCAGCATGCAAATAGGTCTTAGATGCAGGAAGGGGTTGGTGTACACACTTTTGATGTAACAAAGGCACTAATGCCTTCAATAAGCTGGATAAAATTTCCCTGTGCTTTGCCTAGGTGAAAGGGGCATTTCTGAAGCTTTGTCCCAGGTGGTAAGTATTCAGATTTCTCAAGCATAAATGATCACCTAACGTAAAGGTGAGTTTAATCCTTGCCCAGACACTTCTCAAGAAGGACAAAAACATCAGACAGGCACACAAATCCTCTGCAAGGATTTTGATCGGTAGTAACTCATACTTGCAGACATACAAAATCTTGTACATTTACAAAAGATCTGGGATTACGTTATACTTTCAGAGATGTGTTTTGTGTTCTAATCTTTCTAGCAGCGCTTGGCTGTAGGTGAAATACCAGGAATTGGCCTAATTTCCAAAGCCCTCTGCAAATCTGTTCTGTCTGTTTATCGCAGATTGCCAGACATCTTTCTTTCCGTTGTCCACTCATTGACAGAATCGGATTTTTTAACCAGAATTTCATTCTATTTGTATTAGGGCAAATGCACCTTAATTAATGTGCATTAGCACAAATCCTCCCCCCATCTCCAAGTGAAAAACAGTCCGCAAGTCAGCAGAATCTGCATGACTCAGAAAAAGTTGCTCCACTTTGGAATCCACAGGTTGGATTTATAAATCTGAATCATTTGAATCCGTTGCGGATTTCTCCGACATCCCTACTGTTAACTAAGGTAAGTAGCAGCTTGTCATTTAATATAGCTGCTTGCTATATTTGCTCTTGAAACATAGGCTAGATCTACACTACTGCTTTGTAGCAGTATTGAAGTGTACTGATAATGGGGTACAATCCACATTCCATATACCACTTTCATGGTGTTATATCCTGCTTTTTATTGCATATTCGTAATGATTTGACACAAGGTGTAGATCTGGCCATAGTCACCAAATAATTATATTTTGCTTGTAGGTTAGCTTTAGAATGTTGGAAGAAGAGAGCTGGTGAAGCTACCACAGTTACACATCTCCATGGGCTGTAAATATTACGTATAAAATTATGGTTTCCAGGCCCGCCGCTTTTCATTTGATCACAAATGGGTAAGGTGGATGGGCTTCATGCTGAGCAGGGGTTACACGTGAGAGCATTCCAAGCACTTCAGATATATTGTTGTAGTCTTTACAACACCCTGACCAACACACGGGTCAGTGTTTTTATTCCTGTATTATAGATGGGATGGTATAAAAGCTTGAGAGTCAATGGCTTGGGTAAGCCCATCTTGAGAACACATGACAAATGAGACAAATTGGAGTTTGGAGAGTGAATCTGTAAAAATGCCCAGCATCATCATATGGCATTCTTTGACAGTGAAGTTCCCAGTGCCTTGAAAGTGTCCACTGTAGATGTCAGCCTTAGGCTCCCCTCTAAACACTTTTTTGCATGAGGTGCCCATCTGAAAGCCATCATTTTAAGTTTCCCACAACGTCCTGGAACAATGCTATGTTGGGCATTGTGGGAAAATTTATAGGCTGGTTCCATCAGAGCACTTCTGGCTGCACCGTCACCACCCACCACAACCACCTGGTAAAGCCACCAGTGCAGTCCATTGATATACAAGGAAATCACTAGAGGGAATTTTGTTGAGGACCCCCTCAAAGCCTTTTTGTATGTATTTGAGTGGCGCCTCCATTGATTATCATTGTTCTTCCCCAGTTAACAGTTCACATTTTATGTTATACATTCCAACGTGGTGGATCTTACATGGCTACTTAACAGTTGGCACTGATGAAACCTAGGCTTGGCATTTCTTTCCATTCCCAGAGAGTTGGCTGCAACATTTTATGGAACGATCTTGGCTACTGTGTGAATGATTTGTGTTTTGAGCTCTGGTTTGTTCTGACTCATGATTATCCAGCAGCTCTTTGTTTATTATAATGTCTTGTTCTCTTTTGTAACTGATGAGCTGCCAGCTTTAGCCTCTAATAGATACCATAAGGCGAATTTTTCATTGTTAAGGCTTAAGATTTTGAAATTATATGAAAAGCATTTGCACTTGTGGCATAAAGACATCAATGTATCTTGTTTCTGAATTTCCAAATGTCTGTTCCAGTTATAGTTAGTCATGGGTATGCCACAATCCTATCCATAGTTACTAGGGATTACCATGCAGTGTGGCTTGCTAACTACCCTGAACAACCCAACAAACCATGGGTTTTCAAGGTGTTTGTTTGAGGAAAAATAAACCACTCTGCCAGGTTAACAAGCCATCCTGCAGAAAATGTCCTGAGTTTGGACAACATGCTAACCCAAAATTCAACAACAACCCACACTTAACCACTGAGTGTGCATTAGCGTGTTGTGTGAACCCAGCCAATGCAATTTATTTCTGATTAAACATGCATAGGATTGAGCATCTACAATGCATCTTAAATTTTAAAATTTAAGAAAGCTATAAAGACTGTTCTCTTCTGGCAGGCATATCCAGTGGAATTTTAGAATGTTTTTAGGGTGTTTTTAGGATGCTTTTTGGATGTTTTAATATAATGTGTGTCATGTTTTAATCAGTTTTATGTATTTTATCATATTGTTCCACGCCTCGATCCAAACGGAGAGGCGGGTAAGAAATAAATTATTATTATTATTATTATTATTATTAGAGTCCATTCCAGTCAGGCTTACTTTCATGTAAGTATGCATACAATTGCAGCCTTACATGGAAATAAGTCCCATGGAAACTAATGGAACAAGCTTGTCATAATGTGAGTAATAATAACATTAAATGGGTTGGGGCCAGAATATTTCATTATTATATTAGAACCCCCATTATCTAAATTTCCTCTAGATGTTATTGGACTGCAACTCCCATCAGTTTTAGCTAGTGTAGCCAATGGTGAGGAATGATGGGAGTTGCAGTCCAACAACATCTGGAAGGCCACACATTTCCCATACTGATTTATCCCATACTGATAATGATGCTTAAATGATACTTCTTTATTTCAGAAGTTGAATACTTTGAGAAGATTTGTAGATTTGTTTTTGTTTTTTGTTTGCTTTTTTAAAACTGTGTATTATATATCATGCACATCTATTATTAATATAATAAAATGATATTGATACAATGGATAATCTACAAAAACATGAACAATCTATGTAAAAACAGAGAAGATGCTTTTCTGTCTATGAAAAATAACCTCAGTCTAAGACTTTGCAGCTTATTAAGAGAAAGCTTAGGGCCAAGATAGCTCTTTCCATATTAACCTATGTGTAGGTTGAGATCATCTTCAGGGCCCCTATTTTATGTCCCACCAGCAAAACAGGTTGCGTTGGTGGGAGCATGTAACAGGGACTTTTCTGTGACAGCACCCCAGCTGTGGGATTCCTTCCTAAAGGAGGTGAAACTAGGGCCATCACCAGCAGAGTCTGGGTAGGCAGCACAAAAGTTTTTATTCTGCTAGGCTTCTCATTGTTTCTAATATATGATAGAAGGTTTTAACTCTGCTCTGTTTGATTTTAAGAAATATTTTTTGTCATTTTTGATAGTGTCTGGCATGGTTTGATTCTGATCACCCTAACAAGGGGCCCCATGTTAGGGTGAAAAGTAGTATACAAATGCTTTTCTAAAGATGTTAAATAAATAAATAATTATTAGAGTAACATAAATTTTTGTTCTACATTTCCCCACAGTGATGTGTTTCCTTTCCATCAAAACCTGTTGGGAGACCACCCACAGACAAAACGAGCCCAGCTATGCTAGTCCTGCACTTTTTAGAAACAATAAGAAAACAGTTTGTTACTTTGTATTTAGACTGAAGCTCCTTTTGATCAGTCAGATGGCTCTGTTTTGCCTGAGAAGGGCCGATCCATTTTCCCTGACAGCAAACGGAAAAAAACAAACAGCTAAATCAAAGAAGGACATCAATTAAGCAGAGAGAATACAAGGAATAGTGCACATGTTTTATTAAACATCTAGACACTCATTAAGGAACTAGAAAACATCCTAATTTAACACAAGGAAGAGGCTGACATTTAAGCTCCTAACTCTGCCCACTTCTTTCAAAAGTTGTTGTTGTTGTTGTTGTTATTATTATTATTATTATTTAGAGGGTTTGAAAATAGAAAAGATAATGACAGATGTGCTGTCCTAATGGGAACGTTAATTGGCGCTCATCAGGCCATTTGTTTTTGATTGTCTTTGCTTTTGTAACAAAACTATATTTGTTCCTTATGTGGCCCTCTGGGGTTCTTTTTAATTAGTGACGGCAGAGGTAAATAATTAAAAGTCAAAGAGATGAATGTAACCAAAAAGAGATGCTGGCACTCTATGAAGTTCTCACTGCCGAATTCTAGGCAACAGCAAAGCCTCATTAGACTGTTCCGTTTAGAAAAAAGAAAAGGTGAGTATGGGAAGGCCTGATAGAGGTGTACAAAATTGTGTATGGTGTGTAGAAAATGGATAGGGAGACTTTTTTCTCCTCTCCCGTAATAATAGAAGCTGGGGTTATCCCATAAAGCTGATTGGTAAGAAATTCAGGACAAATAAAAGGAAATCTTCACACAGTGCATAGTTAAACTATGGAATTCACTTTCACAAGATGTAGTGATGGCCACCAATTTGGATGCCTTAGCCTTAGACGAATTCATGGAGGATTCATCAATCAATGACTACTAATCATGATGACTATAAATTGCCTCCAGTATTGGAGGAAGCATGCCTTTGTATACCAGTTGCTGAGGAACATGAGCAGAAAGGTGTTATTACACTCTTTGTGGGCCTCCCACAGGCAACTGGCTGGTCACTGTGTGAACAGAATGCTGGACTAGATTGGCCTGTGGTCTGATTCAGCAGGGCTCTTCTTCTGTTCTTAGTTCTCCTAAACCTACCTCAGTGTCATCTTTATGCACATTAAAATATATTTTACTAGTCTATTCACATCAGCTGGTTTGAGAGTAAACACTAGAGCTCCCTGTTACATATGCCATTGCTATATGGTTTGTGTGATATGATTGACAGATTGCACTCCTGTATGAAAAGTTCCAAGCCATTTTACTATTTGAAGTGAAGGACAAGACGGTGCTCTTCCTTCAACAATAGGTAGTTGACTCTTCAAACTGGCTACAGAACAGCATCCTCCAGCACACCTGAGGACAGCACACTAGCTTAAGTTTGCAGGGCAAGCTGCCTGGCACATACAGGTCTGTCCTTCAACATCTCACTGCCACCCGCAGCATCTGCTTCCTTGCTCTCCCTAACGATAGGTTGGCCCTGCCACTAGGAAATATGCTTTCAGGAGAAAGCATTCACTACTGGACTATCAGATGAGGTATGCTTATGAGTAGGGTCTAACTGGTCACCTTATTTAAACCTGGGAAGAATTTTCCTCAGATCACATTGTCAAGTGATCCTAAAGTGGGTTTGCCTCATTCTGGATTGAGTCACTTGGTCTCTGGACCAAGGTTTGGTGGAGACAACAATTGGTGCTGCATAATAATTGGAATTATTTTTCCTGCTTTTCCTCCTCCCATACCATCACCACCACCACTAATGTTGGAGCCCTGATCCAGCTTTGGTAGCTTGATACCCACATTATAACATGGAAAGGGCTTATGATACCTTCAAGACTAACTATTGCATTATGCTGGGATAAGCTTTTGTGGTCTAAAGAGTCCATTTCATCGGATACATCTAAAGAAGTGGCCTCTTTCTATGAATGCTTATTAAATGTGTCATTCTTTAAGGTGCGACAAGTCTCTTTCAGAACATATGAATGTAAGAATACCCATGCTGGATTGGGCCAAAGGCCTATCTAGTTCAGC
The DNA here is from genome assembly GCA_029215795.1 of Anniella stebbinsi. Classification (NCBI taxonomy): domain Eukaryota; kingdom Metazoa; phylum Chordata; class Lepidosauria; order Squamata; family Anniellidae; genus Anniella; species Anniella stebbinsi. The sequence goes on from JARDYH010000003.1 coordinate 59,522,789, forward strand.
ATTCTGTTCACATAGTGGCCAGCCAACAGATGTCAATGGGAAGGCTACAAACAGGACAAATGCAAGAGCACCCTCCCATTCATGCACCCAGTAACTGGCATTTAGAAAGATATTGCCCCTGATAAATTTCTTGTTCTTACTGCAATGGACTAATGCAACTACCCTCTGAAAGTTCTTACATGAAAACACACAATACATTCACCTTCTAACGTTGGGTGTACAGAATGAGCATAATACAAAAGGAAAAAACTCCATTCCTCCATTTCCAAAAAGATGCGTTGAAATTTGGGATGTATAGGAAGTAGGTATAAAGGTTGCTAGGTGTTCCCCCACCCATGTCGAGTATCAAGGGGTGGATCAAAGTGTGTTACGTGATCTCTCCTATACATTCTGCCAATCGGTATTTTCCACTGTTTGCCAAACTGTGTTTGGACAAAAGTTGGCTTTTTTCATTGGCAGCTTGTTCTAGAGATCTCTTTTATCTGACTGACAGCTGAAAGGCATTAAGTTGTATAGTAAATTATTTAACTAGAGCCTGGAAAGTGTGATGGCTAAACCACAAACAAAAACAGAGAGCACTGCAATATATTTGCTATGTTGAACAATGTTAACATTAATGGACCAGTGTAACCACATGCAATAAGTACAACTTATTCAGGATTCAGAAAGGTCTTAAACTAGATCTTTTGTAACTGTTGTGGTTCTGAGAAGTTTATTTGAGATTTGTCATCTTGCTTTCCCCCCACTTCTCCAAAAATGAACTGTGTTACATAGAAAAGGCCCCACAACATTAATCAATGACTGGAAACAAGCGGCTTCTTCTTGCCCACCGACAGTAGCAACACGTTAGCTGACCCTCAGTCTTATGCAAGCCACATGGAATATTAATAGGACAGCCACTCATCAGGCCCTTCTTTTGCTATGTACGCTTGGACATTCTGGTATTCAATGTAGCACAGTGCAGCCTTCTCCAATCTGGAGCCCTCCAGATGTGTTGGACTCCTGTTGGAGCCTGTTTCTGGAAGGAGGGTTTGTTTTCCATCTGGGTCAACCAGCTGAAGCTGTTTGTCTTCCCTTCCCTCCAGGTAGTTCAGGCTGCACCTTTGTAGAGGCGTGAGCCTTTGGCGTGATTGAATGGCAAGAGCCAAAAGGGTCTTGGCCTTTGGCTCTTAGCCTGTGGCTTTTAGTCTATGGCATCAGTGGAGACAGTGTCAGAAACATCCAATCTGCCCCTCCACCCGGCACTCAGTAGCCAGGACAGCAGAGGGACAGGTAGGGACATTCAAAACCTGCATAGTTAATGGAGGCTTTCTGCTTTTCCTTTTTTAATCCTCCCTGGGGAGAAGCTGGAATTTCAGGGGGAAATAGGTTAACCCCCCTCCCAGAGTACCATAGTCCCAATCCGAACCAGAACCACACAGGCTTATATAAGAGTAAGGAAAACTGTTATAGAACAGTAAGGAAAACACATAGCTAGGGCTGGCCTGTAATATTTGCTTCCTGGAAAAAGAGCAAGTTGGCTCCCTCTCCCATTCCATGAACAAAAGTCAATTGGGCTGGCAGTTGCACCTGAAGACAGAAGGCCAACTGAGGGGGCGCAGGGAAAGCTGAATGGTACACAACACTCTCCTCCAACACTTTGCTCCCACATCCCAGTATCTGCTGCCTGAGGCAACTGCCTCTCTTTGCCTAATGGTAGGGCTGTCCCTGCACATAGATGCACTATGTGTGATTAGCAGAACGTTTAATTTGGCCACAAATTGGTGGCCATCCCTACCTCTTTTATTAATTATGTGCTGTGTGAAGAAGTATTTATTTTGATCTATCTTGAACTTCCCAGCTTCATCGGATGACCCCTGGTTCTAGTATTATGAGAGAGAGAGAGAGAGAGAGAGAGAGAGAGAGAGAGAGAATAAATCTGCCCCAGAACTGCCTGAGCAGTCAGCCTGTAGGTAGGGCTCCGCTTCCAGAAGTAGCTGACCCTGCAGGCATATGGATGGAAGCTGCCAGGCAGCTCCAACACCAAAAAGGAGGGCTGTGAAATTCTTGAGCACAGCCAAACTCATAGACATAACCACACTGTTGTTTTCAGCTGCTCATTCAGACCCTCCTTGAAGTTTTCTTGTGTGTCTTGCACTGATCCTCTGTTCCCATTACTTTGCTTTGAACACAGCAGTAAAGCTATTCAGGAGTTTCTCTCTCGCTGTTGTTTGTGCCGTCACAGATGGACAAAAGATGCATCAAGGGCCTCTGAAAAGCAGAAGGGCCGCCGGGGGAGGCTCTATAGCCAGTTTGTGCCTGAGGAGCATTTCCCTTCCAGCCTTCCTCATCGTGACAGCCAGGCCTGCATTGTCGCTGTTGCCGGTTCCCTTGACAGTGGAATCTCAGCCATTTCGACTTTAAGCAGTCTGGATGGTTCTTGTGTTTGAAGCTGCTGGAACGACATCAAACAGCCACGGATAAAGAATGCTGCTGAAGGATTTATTCTGCCTGGATAGGAATGTTATGGTGGGTAGCGTGGGTGGGTGGGGGGGAGGCATACAAGAGGAAGGAGAACGAACAAAGTTTTCTCCAACCCCCATTGTGATTTACCCACTAAGAATGTTTGAGGTGAAGAATTTTTACCCAGAAACAATTAAGTTCTGAATGGCTTGAATTATATCAAGTGCAAGAATTAGAAGCACATATACTCCTACGAGCCTCTTGCTAATCAACAGAGATGCTCAATGATCTTAACTTATTGTGATGCTCATGGAGAATCTGCTTCTCCCACAGACCCTGGATTAATTTGCCTATTGCAGAAAGTGTATGCTGTGGTTAATACCATCAGTAGCAGGCACCAAATCAGGCACCGTTAGGTTTAATAGTATGAATTTTCACTAGTGATACAGCGAGGTAACTTTAGACCCTGGATTTGATGCTCTTATGGGGGGCCAGGATGGGGGAGAGAGACTTTAGACGGTCATATGTGTATTGCTTCAGTTGTGAAGCACACAATTAACATTTCTCTTCTCCCCCATCGCCATTCCATGCTTTTTGATTGCTTCTACATGCTTGACATATTAGATCAAAACAACAACAACAAAAACGATAAAAGAAAGAAATGCTCTGAGCGTGTGTAGTTTTACCTTTTAAACTCATTTAAATCATAGCACCTTCATGGCTACAAGAAGGATATTGGGTTTGCCAGCCCAGGTGCTGACCTGCTTGCCATGATCCTATCATCTGCTGTTTTTTGGGTGGTCATTTGGGGTCCATGGAGTTGGATCTCGGCCCCGAGATCCAACTCCAGCAACATCACTGTAAGCCTGGGAACGATTGTAGAAGGTGGCCTTTTCAAGATAATGACAAAGGTGCCGAGGGCCCAAATTATGGCATTCTCTCTCTAAGCATGTGTGTTTGTTATTCTCGTTAAAGTAGAGTGACCATATGGAAAGGAGGATAGAGCTCCTGTATCTTTAACCATTGTATAGAAAAGGGAATTTCAGCAGGTGTCATTTGTATGCATGCAGCACCTGGTGAAATTCCTTCTTCATCACAACAGTTAAAGCTGCAGGAGCCCTGCCCTCTTGACCAGATACAAAAGAGGGCAAATTTACAGTGTTTTTATTTTTAAACTCCAAACTTAATTTCCCCCCTTAATATCAAGTGATAATTAGATCTGCTTCAAACTTGGCATGGCTTAAGCACTACCATGGTGCCAAACTTCATCTCTTTATCTTCAAAAATGAGGAAGCTGTAAGCATTTTGGTTAATTCCCATTGACTGTAATTTCGTGATAGAGAAGACCCGCTCTGCACACCCCTACTGTCTAGTATTACAACATTTCATCAGCTGGGTGCCATTTCTGTGGGCAATGAGGGTGGGGTGGAGCAGCAAAAGTCCATTCAACCATCTCAGCACAAGCCAGTATGCTGGAGAAGGAGAACGGCCCCACACTCCTCTTTCATCAGCAAGACCTCCCTTCAAACCACATGTCCCCAACAAAGGACATGGCGTGAGGACAGCAATACATGGAGGCGGAAGAGCGCTTTAAACCCACATGAAGGAAATAAACCAGACTTTTTGCACTCTAGGAAAACACGAAAAATGGAGGGGAAGAGGTGGGGTGACTGCAAGACGGGCATGCTGTCATGTGAGTACCACGCTGCAAAACAGCAAACCAGGCATGATGAGAGTGCAATAAAACACTGGTGTAATGGAGCCCAGAGAGAGAAAAGAACACCCAGCAAAGAAAGCTGGCTCTGGCCAAGTTGGGAGAGGGAGAGGTGTTTCTTCTCTTCCCCTGCCCCGCCAAAATTAGGCGCACCCTTTCACTGCTGCTGCTGCTGGTCCTTCTGAAGAGCAGGAAAAGAAGTTGGGTGTGGCTGGCTTTGAGGCTCCACCTGCACTCTCTCCTGCAAAATGCAAGTCTACCACCTGGGATCATTTTTCCTTGGTGGCAGAGGATCCCAGATGTGCAAGATCTTTAGAGGCTGCACCCCCTTCAGCCTGGTCAGTCTCAGGCTGGCAACAGCAGCAGTGGCCAGCAGGGGCTTCAAAATGCCCCCAGATAGGAAAGTGCTAGGGAAAGCTGATGGAACTTTCCCATTTCCATGACATTCAGTCAGCCTCAGCCACCTTGTGAAAGAGCGCTATGGGCTGTTTCTGTTTATATAATTTGCAATCCCTCCCCCTAAGCAACATGATTGGAGGGGGGACAGGGAGGAGACTGTAGCTATTGGTTAGCCACAGATGTCAATCTCAAAACTACCCCTCCCTTACCCCTCACCCCTCAGCATCTTTCTCATATGGAAGTGTTCAGTTAGTTGTCCATCATCAACATGAAACAAGCCCTCACGTTGCTTAAAAAACCTTCAGATACGGATCGAACTATCTTCTATCTGCATCACCGAGTTTCCGTAGGTTTTTGAACTGCCCCCTAACCACACTGTGAGTTCAGGGGTCCATGAAGGTCCGTTGGACCTCCCCCCCCAATTTTCAGTGCAGAATGCACATCCCTACCTAAAAGTAAATTGCATGTGCCTTGCCCCAATCACATCATTTTTAATTTATCTTAAAGTTCTTTATCAGAGGGAAAATGCCAGGAAATAAATATTTGAAATTAAATATTTCTTTTTTACCCATTCCCTTTAAAAGATTCAGTTGATCGGTGGTCATACCACAATGATTTAATTTGGGGGAGGATTTAGTTTCACAGAAGTTTCAGATAGAACTGTTTTGGAACAATGTACTTTTAGCAGGCTACAATCATAGGGCGATCTGAGTTCACCCTCAAGTCCTCCCTTCTGCTCTTTAGCCTATCAAGTCTGGGTTTGACAGCACAAGGAGAGATTGAAACAGAAATGTCTAGAAAGCTGTCCCAGAGTCATATACAAAATGTCAAGGCATGGTTTGCGGTGACAGCTATATTTTAGTACAGAAATAAAGATCTGCTACTACTATCTATGCTGTAAAGGTTTGAGTGTGGCTTCTGATGGGTAAACAAAAAATGTATCCCATTTTTAATGACAGTGTTGGTTGGTAGGGAATATAATTGCCCTCTTCCACTCAAATCAACCTAACCTTCCCAGAATAAGACCCCAAAAATGTTTGGAATGTTTAAGATGATAGTCTTTTTTGGCAGACATGAATTAAAGTTATCATTTTGAAGCCATCAAGATCTCCTTGAGTGAAGCAGCATTGCCCACTCTCTTCATTCTTTTCACAGGGTGTGGCATCTCTCAAAAATGCTTTTAATGTAATGAGAACAGTCCAAATGTCACTAGGGCGAGCAGATGCAACAGACAGGGATCCTGTGCCTTTAAGAATTCTGCAGGAGAGGGAATGTCAGCAGCTGCAAATCATGTGCTGGCAAGGTGAGGGATTCTGAGTCTGGGCAATAACACTCCTGACTGCATATTGTTGGCACCAAACTCCAAAGCCACCAAACTCTTTGTGGAAGGAGGAGGTAAATAAAGAGTCGAGACACGTGTAATGGGTTTAAACAAGGGCCACATTTTATTGTAAGATCTGCAAAGGGGAAGTCCTAAGGGGCATCCATATAGGCCTATCCACAGGCCCTTCTATCCCCGGTCCAGGCGAGCCATTCTAGCCCGTGAATAGGCGTATTCACTTCGCCTGTCCATGTGTTACCCCTTTTGGGGAGGGAGACCTTCCTGTGTCGCCTCCCCCCAGGCTGCAGGGCTCTGGGTAGGTGAGAAGGGTTGGTCTCAGAGGTAACCCTTATCTCCCAAGCCAGGCCGCAGGGCTCAAAGCTGGGAGCCTCAGGAATTACCAGTCACCCGAACAGTGCCAATGAATGCTGTTAGAAATGCCCATTCTGGTTTAGAAAAGGACAACACAATCTGGACAGTTGAAGACAAATTTCTTTATTGCAAAAACAGCCTTTTGCAAAAGGGGTGTGGCTATGCAAGCTTGGCACACACCGAAAATCATAAATCACACAGCATTTATTCCCTGTTCCCGGCCGGAAAAGGTTCCTCCTATAACAAGTTACAGCCTATCCGATACGCCTGATTATAATACTAAAATCTCCGCCTTTGTTCATCCTCCCCTCTCCTCCACACTTTTACACCCACACATATCATCTGTTTCCTCTATAATTGCAAGCAATCTTAGCAGAGCTTGACCTACTGTCATGGTCTAGTTATTTCTACCTGTGTTCCGTACTATCACACATCCGCTTCCAACCACAGACACCTGTGTTTCCTACTTGCATTAGCTAAGTTCCATAAAACAGCCCCCATGATGTCTCGTGCCTTTCTTCACGCTTCAAAGGTCACAGACACCTGACAATTCTGCTCCACTGTATGTTCCTATCTTTAGCTCATGCTCTTCTGCCCCTTTTCTGACTACTGTGCATTTGGCATCTTATGTGCCTCCTAAATTAAAATTGCTTTAGCTTATTAATTATTGGATTAAATATATGTGCCTAGACTTTATATGTGCTTACTGGATTATATATATAATTGCTTAGCCCTGTATGTTACCTGATGGAAAAGCAACATATCCCACAATGCTTACCAAAGTCCTTACCTGTCTGGATACCCCCCTTTCTAATCCGCCACTGGGAGCGTCAAGCCACTTGCTTAGTCGCTCACGCCCCACCTAAAAGCTAAAGCTTCCGAAAGACCCCTCTGCAGATCGCGCAAAATTAAATCATTTCCCTGGTCCGACAAATGGACCCCATCCTGCCTAAAGCTCCTTCCTATGCAGTGATATCCAGATGCTGTATACTGAAATCACCATGTATAGCCAGATCTCGGAGATAACTGTATTACCTTTTTTGCGTGCTTTATCCAAAGCCACATTATCACTACCCAGTCACCAATTTAACCTGGGTAGTCTGCAGGATCACTCAATCAAAGCTCCGGGCCATCGTTGCCTGATGGTCTGAAAAACTGCAACCGCTTGCAAAATCAAGGCCTTGCCTCCTGGATGCTGAAATCGTTGTGTTTAGTCAGATCATGAAATATCTCCGTATTTACTTATTTGCGGGCTTTTTCCAAAGCCATATGGTCACTACCCCTTCGCCAAACGAACCTGGGTAGAACGCATGACGAAACAATTGGAATGCCGGGCCACTGTCGCCTGATGTGCAGAAAATCGGCCACTGCTTGGAGTATAAGGGCCTAGCCCTTCAATAGCCCCAAATCATTACCACCCAGCTGTATTAACAGCACCTGGGGTGAAAAGCATGTCACCTGATGTTGACCCAATGTGGGCAGGAGACATTCCCCCTGCATACCATGCCTACCATACCACCTTATGTTAGCAAGACGGCTCAAGCCCCGCCGGGCACCGAAACTCGAATTGGTGGCTCTCCTGCCAGCCCAGAATACATAGCTGTGGCCGCAGATGATCATGCGGACTGGGGCATGGCCACTCCAGCGATCTATAGAAAACACATACAATTTTGAAACCCAGCCAGGTAAAACCTCTCACATAAACAGTTTGCGGATATATGTTTTATATGCCGCCGACCGCCATCTGCCGACCGCACAGATTTTAGAAGGGGAAAACCCCACCACCGCTGCGGTCGAAGCTGCTCCAATGCGAAAAGAATGAAAACCGAAGGCTGATTCCGTCAAACCTAAGGCCTGCAACTTTCTTCCCCACTGCCCAGAATTGAAACTTGGTGAGTGGGGCTCCGTCCTGATGGCGGAAAATTATCCCTGGATTGTCTCCACGCAGGGAAATGAATTGCCTCTGCGCATGTACGGGGCATAATGCTACTAGTGGGGCCTGTTTCAAAAGAATAGCGGCCCCCTTTCCAGCCTGATCAGTTTTTGACCTCCTAAGGGTTAAAACTATGCCCTGCTCATTAAACTTCACGTCCTTAAACCGAAGCGCATGTTCTGAATGGTTGTGTCTAGAAAATGCTAACAGTTCAGAAATCCGAAATGTCCCAAAGAAGGCAATCGAGGCTGTTGCCTGAAATAAGGATGCCTCGTAAGAGGAAAACACAACCGCTTCCACTGCTCCGCTAACTTCAATAAAATATCAGGGGAAACAGGGCGCCAGGCATCCTGGGGGCGTGGGGATGCCCTGTTCCAGCCCCGTAGAATAATATAACTCTGAGATCCCTGGTGTTATCACCTACCCCTCTTACTTTGCTAAACATGCCAGGGCAGCCAACTTACCCGTTATGGTGTACTAATTCCTGAAGCTGTACCAGGGTCACCGTTTTGGCCCTGCGTATAGCTTCTATTTTAACCCGCAGGTTAACCAGTTTTGCCTGTGGCAAACGGCTGCTTTGCTTGACAGAATCGAGTTTGATTCCCCAAAAAAGTTATCATGCTATGGGGGCCCTCTGTCTTCTCATGCACCCATGGAACGCCCAGTTCCTCCGCCGATGATGGAACTCTTGCATTAAGTGTGCACGCTGGTTAGTGTTAGATACCCCAGCAACAGGTAATAAACAATATTTGCTTAATCGGTTCTGTTCCTATACCCACTCCAAGAAGGTACTGAATGTTTCAAACATGGCACACGAGATCGAGCATCCCATAGGCAATGCCCTGTCCACATAATATTTTCCTTGAAAAAGAAGCCTAAAAGGTCAAAATCCTCAGGGTGAATGGGCAGAATTCGAAAAGCTGACTTTATGTCACACTTTCCCATCAAGGCCCCAACCCCACTGATTCGAACCATTGAGACCGCGGAGTCAAATGATGTGCATAACTGCTCAAGCATATGCTCAAGCTCGAGCATAACTGCTCAAGGATATGATCATTAACTGACTCCCCTTTTGGAAAAGACAAGTTATGAATTAGCCGAAAATCACCTACACTCTTCTTTGGGACGATGCCAAGAGGCAACACCCTTAAATTTTGAATTGGTGGTTCCAAAAATGGGCCCACACTCTTCCAGCTATAATTTCCTTGTTAATTTTGTCTAAAACGAATGCTTCCATCTCATCCATTGACCTCTGATTTTTAGCAAAAAGGGGGAACCCAGGTCCCATAAACGGAATGTGAAATCCAACTGTAAAAACCTAACTAAGTATCTTACATCATCAGCCCTAGGAGAGGTAGCCAGCAAGCATTGCCAAGGCGCAATCCTAATGGGGCTGGGGCCCTTTGGGGGGTGGCTGTTGTGCCCCACCAGGATTCCTGCTCCCTTGCCTATCCTTGGATGCTCCCCACCCCCCTCTGTATCTGTTGCAGTGGATATCTGAGTGCAATCCCCCGCAGACCGTACAGTCGTGCCTGTATTTACAAGGAGATCTGGAACATGAACCCTTGGCTCCGTAATCCCAGCAGGGTGGGCGGGATTGAACCTCCTGCCCTGCACTCCCTCTAAATGTGGGTGCGGGTTGTTGTCTAGCTATTAAATGCCCACTATCGGCCCTTTCACCAAACCCCGGCCTTGCTGAGGTCATGAACTGCAGCCACAGGTCATGATCCCGGATATCCCACTGTAAGGCGTGGTCAAACACTGCCTTACGATGAAAAGATTAGTCATAAACCAACCAAGCCCTGCCTTCGTACTCTGTGCATGCTCGATATACCATATCGATATACTTGGTCAGAGTGTGGCCTTTTCCTGGGAAACGCTGCGGAATGATTCCCATATAAATCAGGAATCCTGGCAGCCAATTGCCCAAGTCCTAGCCACCTTCCTCCTCCTCCTCCTCAGTCTTTCTACTTCTTTCTCCCCAAGTTTCTCCTTCTCGTTAGCCTCTAATTCCCTAAACAGAAGAGAAAACATGTCGATGTAGTCTCCCTTCAGAATTTTTTCCCTGGTGGCCAGGAGCAAATGATATCCTAATGGGGAAGCAGCACTACCCTTAGGAATGGCATGCCTATCAGCCCCCGTGAAAGGATCGCCTGCAGCTGGCCCAACTCTCTGTTCAGGCCTGCCACCGCTCGATGCTGGGCTTTTCCAAACCGCGGCGCAAGCCGTAGCAATATTGCCCACTGTAGCCGTAGATGTGCCCTCTGCTGCCGCCGTGATCGTGCTCTGCACCTGTCCCCCCCAGCGGCTGTGACATTGCATCCACTGAGGTCCCACTGCTGGTTAAGTTCGCAGGACCTGAGGCCACCTGCAACGGCCATACTCACACTATGTGTCCATCCGTTGTTCCCAACTGCTGAGACTGCGAATTGGGAAAGTACGGATACCAACCCCATGGATGTGCTGGGACCATGTGTGGTGTATGTGATGACATTCCAACCTGGCCCCCACCACCCATTACCTGATGATTACCTTGCGGTGTGACAGGAACGGGAGCCCTTGCCACCAAATCGGGTCCAGCTGCCACCACTGCCGGCTTTCTGGTCCCCGACCCCGGATTGGTGGAATTGCCTTCCTCCTGAACAGCTCCACAAGGTGTCCTAGATTCCTGGGCTGCTGCCTCATCCATTGCGTCTATGCGACTCGAAGGAGATTGCAATAAATTGTCGTGCATCTGCCTCCGCGTCTGGCGACCGCCTGGACTTTCCCCATCCAACGGGCCAGGTGCTATTGAAGGGGCAAGCCCTCTGCAACTTTCCAAGAACTGCACCCATGCCATCAAAGCCTCTACGGCCGGGTCTAACTCATCCTCGAAGGAATCCTGCCTATTCTCCCCACATACTTTCTTGGCAGGAGGGGCTTTACCCTTTCCCTTAGAACCACCAACCCCTTTCTTTGAAGGCATATTGCTTGCCAAGTAGTTAGGATACTAGATAAAGTATCTGACTAGCTATGTTGACCGCTATGCCCACACGAGAACACCTCCCCCCCTATAAGTAACAAACTCACTATGGGGATAAAACTGCACAGTTTGAACTAAAGTGGGCTAGACTGTAAGTTATTGCTGCTTCTGCTGCTGTCCCGCTACTGGGCTGTAAAGCCACAGCAAACTGACCCCCCCTTCAAATATGACTGGGCCTCAGGCCCGGCCTACACTTTGGAGCGAGGTTCCCCCCCCACCCCTTTTCTTAATGGCAGGGAACAGTTGCTACTTCAACGGATTCACCAGTTGCTCAAAATGGCGGTCGCTCGCAGCATCCCCACAAGTGGCTGTCTTTATGCAGCCTGCCTGCACCTCAAAATGGCCGCCGCTACTACGCCTGGCCCTCTGGGCCGCCACCTCAACAATCTGCCTGCTTGCCTCAAATGGCCGCCGCCGCCATCTGCGCAGCGGCCCGCCGAGCAGCTGCCTCGATGTAGGCTGTTATTTGCCCCCTGTAATGGCCGCCGCCACCCGCACTGGGGCCTGCCGCACCGCCGCCTCCAGCAGGTGCCTTCAAGCCCCCAGAAAATGGCTGCTGCCACCCGCCCAGAGGCCACCCGGTCCGGACCCGCGCAGCCAGTGTCCACTCACCTACCTGCTCTGAAGGAGCTGCCCACACCGCCCGCGCGGCTTGAGCCCACTCGCCCCTTCGCCCCGCCTTGGCGCTTTTATGGCCAGAGGCCCCGGGGCGAACACCTCCCAGGAGACCGGCCGATCTTCCGCCAAACCTGCGGCCCCAAGGCCGACAGCATCCTCTTCTCCTTCAGCCCTCTGCTCTTCCTCCCGTGATGCTGGGCTCCACCACCGCTAACCGTCCCCGTGGCTCCCTTCTAAGGTAAGAGCCGCATTGCGAAAGAGAGGGAAGGGAGGGAGGCTCTCCCTAATAAAGCCTTCGCCCCTCCCTTTCCCTGTGGCACCACCCCTCTCCTTCTATCAGGAGCAGGCAAGTCTCTCCTCTCCCCCCCATCCGCAAATGCCTCCCCGCCCCCAGGCTGTTGCCGGGGGCGGCAGAATTGCGCTTCTCAGTAGATGTCGATGCCAGGTGCACAGGAACATAGGAAGCTGCCTTATACTGAGTCAGACTTTGCTCCATCTAGCTCAGTATTGTAGGGTGACCAGATAAAATCCAGGTCAGGGCTCATGTAACTTTAACAGTTGTAGAGAAAAGGGAATTTCAGCCAGTATCATTTGTATGCAATTAGTTCCTGGTAATATTCACTCTTCACCACAACAGTTAAAGGTGCAGGCACTATACTTGAGTGACCATATACAAAAGAAGGCAGGGCTCCTGCAACTTTAACTGTTGTGATGAAGAGGGAATATCACCAGAACCTAATTGCATACAAATGACACTGGCTGAAATTCCCTTTTCTCTGCAACTGTTAAAGTTACATGAGCCCTGATCTGGATTTTATCTGGTCAGCCTAGGTTAAGGTGGTATATGAATTTTGTTAATTAAAGCACAGAGTGGCAAAACTGATTTTTCATGGGGCAACCAACTAGCTTGAACAGGCCCTGCCCAGCCACTTCATTCTCTGCAGGAGTTCTAATAAGAGAACTGAAACCCACCCTGTCTGTATCAGGGCCGGCACCGGTATGCAATAGGGTGAAACCACAGTGGCACCATGAAGTGGGGTGGGGGTGGGAGAGAGATGAAGGCAGGAATGATGCTGAAAGGCTTTGTAAAATGTTGGCCCTAGTGAGGGTGGGTGCCATTGGGCTCTGCTTCGGGCAGAAAAACGTCCGTATGGATACATCCTCAGGGGTTGCAGAAGTTGATCCCAAAAGGCCCTTGTCACCTAACTTGGCAAGACGTTTGTTTGCCTGCTGTGGTGTCTTCAACCAGAGAAATGCGCAGTTGCATAAAACCCAGAGAGAAATCCCAGGGGTTTTCGGACAGAGGGCTCCTAGTTCTACAAATAGTCTGGCGATTCCATATCTTCTTTCTGAATTTTCTGTGGTAAAAGGAAAGACAGGAGGGGTATGAGTTGAAGACAACAGCATGTAAAGTTCCACAAATGAGGCGGAGCAATGGTGCAGTAAAAGCTTCATCTAGAGAAATCCAGAGAGAGAAGTTTTAACAGCATTTGCTTAGGAAAAACATCTTCAATCGCATTTCCCCCCATGCACTGTTAGGGAAAAGTGCAAAAAAGAAAGAAAGAAACTCTCCATCAGCTTTCCTGATATACACAGTGCTAGCTTATGCCAGGTCGAGAAGATAATGGTCGTGGAGGAAGAACACACGGACAGATTCATGCAGCCCACATATGGCAGCTACAAGTGCCAAAGATGGATTTAAGCCCCAAGTCCCATATCTAAATATTTGTGTACTGCACTAATTGGAAGCAGGAACATCTGCCCCTCTTCAAAGAGGAACACCTTGAATTGTACAAACACAGTTTCCAGTGGTGGTGTTTATGCTGATTTCCAGATGTTTTTAACACAAGCACTGCAGGTCAAATGCAATCCACTTCAGCTCAAAACTAACCAAACTCAGGCTGGTGATAAACTCATAATGGCCTAAATGTGGATTATTTCATTCAGGGGGTGATAGCCTGAAGAAATAATAAAAGTCACTGACATCGCCCCCTCCTCCACTCCACCAGCAACATCTAGAATAATGTTAGTAATTAAAATGAGTACAAAGGAGTCAAATGACTACAATATCAATAGAATGCCAAGGCGATTCCTTTGGCAAATAATTCCTTTGGCAGGCAAATTACAATTTCACGAATATTCAGTTGCAACTTGAAAGCAACGGTGAAAAGACCATGTTTGCTCTGGAAGGTTTTTCCACATCTATGCAAACGTAGGGCCTGCTCTAGGGACAGCACATTATGCTGTTACATTGTTAAAGTTAATTTTAAAGTTAAACTGCTCGATAACTAAAGTTCTATAGGTGGTGTACAATACATTATAAACATAAAATGCAAACTTTAAAACAAAGAATAAAAACAGTGCAAAATAAGTTGATATAATAAGTAGAGCTAAAATAAGTAGATCTAAAGCTAAGTAGATCTCAGGCTGGTTATTACCTTTTGGGGGGCTGATGCTCTGTATTTCATGAAAGAAGGGTGGGACAAGTGAAAGAAAGAAATTTATTTCTATCAATGGCAGTTGTTAGCCACAACGAATGAGCCCTGGGTCATTAATTTGGCATGAGCTTTCATGGAGAAATGTGGGAATTGGAGTAGAACCAAAACTCAAGAACCTGGAAGTTATTTAAAGGTTGAAACCAAAGTCACATTATTATTATGTTATCTCTTTCTCGCTCGTGGCGGTTTTTCTAGACGGACATGATGGGCTTTGCCAAGTCATGCTGTCTTTTATTGATTCAGGAATTTCCTGATGATTGAGCATGTTTTAATTATGACTGCTTTCTGGATGTTGGTGTGGATGTATTCTGGAAGGGTTTCTGTATATTTTTGATGTGATGCCGGTGACTGATGTGACCAATGGAATAATTGTGACCTTTTCCTGTTGCCATAGTTCTTTGACTTCCTTGGCCAGTGGTGTATATTTGTCTCTCTTTTCTTCTTCCTTTTCAACAACATTTTTGTCATTCAGTATTGCTATGTTGATGAGGTATGTATGTTTTTCTTTTTTGTCTATGAACGTTATGTCTGGTCGGTTGCAAGGTATTGTCTTGTCTGTATTAATTGTTCTGTCCCAGTAAATTTTATGATCTGCATTTTTCAATATTGTTTCGGGTGAATATGTATAGTATGGTGTAGGTTGTTTGATAAGGTTGAATTTGATGGCCAGTTGTTGGTGAATTATTTTTGCAGCTGTATTGTGTCTGTCTGTATAGTCCATTCCTGCTAGAATTTTACATCCTCCTGTTACTGTATATGGTCTATTGTTTCTTGGAATTGATGGCATTTCCTGCATAGGTCTGTTGTTACACTGTTATCTTTTATGATGTATTTTTGGTAGTTCTTGTTTGCTATAACTTGATCCTGTATAGCTATTAGGAATCCTTCAGTTTCTGGAAATAGCTCACCCTTCCTGAGCCATTTGTATAATTGTTCTTTGTTTATTTGTGGGTTCTGTATTATGTTGTAGTGCTTCTCATGGAGTGCTTTTTGCGCCCACTTTTCTTTTGTCTCTGCGAGTGTGAGTGGTTGTGTTTGGTCTTTGTTTTGTAGTGTTAGGTTAAGTAGGGTGTAGTTTTTATCTGCTTTTACTATTGCTTTATGAATGGAGGTGTTTTGGGTGTGGAAGAATTCTGAATGATTTTATCTGTTTAGCATGAATTCTGTTAATGTCCAGCAGACCTCTTCCTCCTCCTTTCCTGCTGATTGTTATTTTTTCAATGCATGAGTTGGGATGGAGCATGTGGTGTTTTGTGAGTTTGGTGCAATTGAGTCTGTTTGTTTCTTCAAGTTCAGTGTGTGACCAGTGTATGATTCCGAATGAGTATGTGAGGATGGGTATTGTGTAGGTGTTGATGGCTTTGATAATGTTTTTCAAGTTGAGTTTAGATGTTAGGATTTGTGATAGGCAAGTTTTATATTGCAATCTTAGTTGAGTTTTTACTGTACAGTGATTGATTTTTGTGTTTTGTTGGAATCCTAAGTATTTGTATGTTTCATTTTCTTCCATGTTAGCTAATATTTTGTTATTTATTGTTTCTGATGTTGCTCCTTCTTTCCATTTCCCTTTTTCTATTATTATTATTATTGTTGTTGTTGTTATTGTTGTTGTTGTTAAGTACATTTATATCTGACTTTCCTCCAAGGAGCCAGAAAACATTCCCTTCCTCTCCATTTTATCTCACAACGACCCTGTAAGGTAGGTTAAACTGGGAGTCAATGACTGACCAAAGTCACCCAGTGAGTTTCATGGCTGAGTGGAGCCCGGGTCTCCCAAATCCCAGTCCAACACTCTAACTAAGTGCTACAATACATTGGCTCCAAAATTCTTAACAGTTCCTACATAAGGGATGACCAAGCTCTCAATTTTAGCGTTCCTGCAATCATTCCAAAACAGAACATGCTGCTGAAGTTCATACGCCACATTAGTCATATGAAAGTACTCCACAGAAAGAAAAAGGGCAGTGCAACTACATCCCTGCCCCTGCCCTCAATGTCCACATTTTCTCACTCACCCCTGATGTCTCCACATTAGGCATGGACATCTGAGCTAGCACAGCCTACACACAGAGTTGTCTGCATGCGTAGGCTTCCCTGTCATTTGGAATCCTTGCTACACAGTTTCCAGCTGTCTTGGAAACTTATACAGATAGGTCTACATCTGTATGCTTCCCAGCTGAGACATCCATGGGCATGTGGAAAAGCATGGATGTTGGAGATGGGACCAGTGTGCAGCCCTGTTGCCCCTTTCTATGTGCAGCCCCCTTTCACATGAGTAACATGTGAAAGGGGCTACAATTATTGAAGGAACAACAGCCTTCCCCAACCTGGCACCCTCCAGATGTGTCTGACTACAACTCCCATCAAGCACTGGGGTACCTCTAGGTGGACACTTTCTGTCCAGATGGCTTCGCACTGGCAGAAGTTGGGTTACATGATGCTGCCACCAGTACGAAGCCATATAGGGGCAAAGGGGCTTTGCTCCACACTAAAAAAGCCAGGCATTTACTCTGACTTTTTTAGAGCAGTGCGGGCTGGCCAGGAAAGGGAGTGGAGCAGTGAGCTATAATCTCACTTCACCGCCTCTGCAGTCCTCCTTCCACCTCATTTTTTAAAAAAACACTTACTTTAGAGTAGGGGAGCCGATGCTCCCTGCCACCCCTCCAGCTGCTGCTGGGCAGCCACATGCGCGACGGCGCTGGTGGCACCAGGATAAGCTGCCGTGGCGCTCTCCGGTGTAGATCACCAGAAGGAGCGTCACTGCATGGTGCGCCAGCGGGCATTGCCGCTGCGTGGTGCTCCCGGTGCCATGAAAAGGCAGCCCTAGTCAGTGCTAGGTTAGGAAAGGCTGATCTCCACTTGTTACATTGTTTTGATTTCATTATTGTTTTTTTTCTGGTGATCTAAGTTGTGATTTTAATGTTATGTTATTCTTTGCAGAAATGCCTGTCATCTTGAGGCTTCTTGCTGTTTCTGCTTTTGAAAGATGGTCTATGAGTTTCTTAAATAATAAAGCCACAACCCAATAATTTTTTTGCCCTACTGACTTCAGTGGAAGAGTTAAGCATTTCCTTAAACACTTTTCATTGAATTCGATAGATCTTGGCTGGATCACACCCTAAATCAATACATAAATCATGGGTTAAACAGTTCACTCTGTGAATTTAGACAGATGAGGGCAGAGTAATGAAAGTCTGCATTTATGTAAAGCTACAATTGGCAGTTCTACCTGCTAGTCTTCCAGTTCGGCAGAGAGTAATTGACACAGCAAAATGCAGCAGCCATGTGATTTGCTTATATTTCAAGTTCCTTATTATTGTTATTTTCCTAGGGTTAGGTAATTTCAGAAAATTGACTTTAGTTGTCTCGGTTGGGGGTGGGAGAGACATTTCTAATATATGTTTGGTTATGTTTTAGGGAGAGACACAGAAATTGCAGTAAAGGGGTAAAGCCCATGCCACAATTGTAAGCTAGACCCAAACTACGCTGTACTTTGAAGATATAGCTAGCAGCTATGTCTTACCACAGTTCTTACTCTACAGCAAGTGCCTGGGGCTCAATGCAGATAGAGCATTGTGGTGGAAAGGAGGCTTTAAACCTTTGCCCCTCCCCCCTGCACTGTGGTCCTTATCCGGATAAGGGCCCCGGCCTGTAATGTTCATTGCCAAAACATTCTCCATTGAAACAAAAATGCTATTTCAGCTATTCTGGTCCTCCGATTCCTTGGAGTCTAAGGATAAATCTACACATTACATTCAATATGTAGTGTGTATCTCCCTTTGTGCTATTTCTTTATGCAAAGCAAGCATGGGGAGGGGGGGCGAAAATCTGGATTGGGACTGCAGTGTATGAGGAGGGATGATGTAATTTTTCCCTTTGGCTGCAGTCCCCCTCTGCCTATGCTGGAGTTAGAGTGAAACACACACACCAATTAGAGGTGGTTTGTTTTTTTTAGTAGACCTGCTTACACAGCATGTTAACCCACACTCAGTGGTTGAGTGTGGGTTGTTTTGAACCATGGTTTGTTTATTGAACCATGGGTTAGCATGTTGTCTGAACACAGCACATTTTCCACAGGGTGGATTATCATATTGTCTGAATGCAGCCAGGCTGGATTGTTAACCATGCAGTGTGGCTTGTTAACCACCTTGAACAAGGTGGTGGGTTTGAGAAAACACTGCATGGTTAACAACCCCTCCCCAGCTGTGTTCAAACAACATGATAACCCATGGTTCAACAAACAGCCCGTGGTTCGAGACAACTTGCACTCTACCACTGAGTGTGGGTTAGAATGTTGTGTGAAAAGTCCCAGTATCTTTAAGTGCCACAGAGGGAAATGAGTAAACCTGTTCTTCCTGTGTCTCACAGACCTAAACTGGATTAGGGTGGTGATGCTTACTTTTGCATAAAGACAAAACACATAAACCCTATTCAGATGACATGCTAACCCACGGTGGTTAAGCATTTTGAGCTAAACATTATGGCTTAGCTTGTCATGTGAACCATTCCTAACCATAGTGGCAACATAACCACAGTTTAAACACAGTCACTAACCATTTGCTGCAAAAGGGTTAGTGGCCTAACCATGGCTTAGCGTGTTGTCTGAGTAGGCCTTCTTACCTAGGCTGTCCAGATGGCTCGGGATTTCCCGGTCCTAACCGGGAATCCAGGGGCAAACCGGCCCAACCGGGGGGCGGGGGGGGCAAACCGGGGTGGCGGGGGGTCACGCGGCGGTGCAGCAAGCGAGGACCCGGCGGCGTTGGGCGGCGGAGGAGCCCGGGAAGCGCCCGCCCCAGCATGTAAGTGCCCCGCGCCTCGAGCCCCGCGCCTCGAGCTCCTTACCTTTGCAGGCCGCGTCCGCTTCCCTCCAGTGCTCGGAATCTACTGAGAAACAGGCTTCACGGCCTGTCTCTCAGTATCGCGCTGGGTGATGACGTCATCACCCGGCGCGCTACTGAGGGACAGGCCGTGAAGCCTGTTTCTCAGTAGATTCCGAGCACTGGAGGGAAGCGGACGCGGCCTGCACAGGTAAGGAGCGCGAGGCGGGCGGGCGGCGCGAGCAGCGTGGGGCGAGCGGGGCGTGCGGGCGGGCGGGCGGCGCAGCGCAGCACGGGCGAAGGGAGTGGGCGGGCCGCGCGGGGGGGCGGGCGCGCGGGGGGTGCAGGCGCGCTGGCGCACGGGCGACGCAGCACGGGCAGGGGGGGCGGGAGGGGGGGCGGGCACGCGGGGGGGGGTTGTTTTATGTGGGGGGGATGGGGGGGACCGGGATTTTGGGTCTCAAAATCTGGTCAGCCTATTCTTACCTAACACCAGACCTTGGGCAGATCTACACCAAGCGGGATATAACACTTTGTAAATGGTTTGACAACTGCATATAGAGTGTATCAAGGCCCCCAACAGTCGTCAATGCCATTATAAACCATTTTAAAGCAGTAGTGTAGATCCTGCCCTTGTTGGACTACATGACTGATAGGGAGAAACTAACATAGTATGCACAAGCTCAAGAATTATGTGATCTTTAATGAGTTCCTTAAACTCTGCCTTTTTCTTATCTTGAGCAAATTAATTACACAGTCAAACGTGATCATCTGAAGTTCTTTCTTAAAGAACAATAATTACAATTGTATGAAATTATACATGCCTTGCGCCACCCACGCACATGCACAAATAATCTTCCAAAATTACTCTTGCCTTCTCTCTCTCTCTCTCTCTCTCTCTCTCTCTCTCAGGGGTATATAACAAAATGCATGAGAGTAGATGGGGGACATTAAGTCATCACAAATGCAGCGTATTTCTCTAGTTTTCCTTTGTTCCTCAACAAACAGCCCAAACATTTCAAATTAGATATTTTTTTAAAAAAAATCCCTACTGCAATAAAATACTTTGGCATTATAATATTAATTTTCATTTTAGAATCTCACCACATCAGAGAAGTATCCCATTCCTGCTTGCATGGATCAGACCTAAGCTGCTTAACAGCACTTTCCTTATCCTATAAACAGGTTTATCCTATAAACATTCCAGGTGGAATGTTCCCCACAGCTTTTATTCTAGGTGACACATGACTGTTCTCAGAGAGCCCCAATCCATATAGGCGCAGTGATTTACAACACAATCCTCTAGATGTCTCCTCTGAAGTAACCCACCACAATAAGCAACCCCTCCCCCGCTTTTGCTGTATTGGTGGCAGCTAATCCTGACACAGAGGGAGAATGTGGAGTTTCTGGTGGCCATTGGCATGCTGGGCACTCCCTCTGCTCATTCAGACGGCGACCAATGAGGGGTTGCTATCCATCTGGTCATGCCTCCACCATGACTCTGGAGCAAGGATAAATGGTAGGCGCGCAATACTCACCTTGCTCCGGAGAAAAAAGTCAGGCTAACTCCCCAAATTTTTTGCTTTCCAGCTTTGCAGGAAAGCCCCGCAATGGCTATGAGGTGGCTGCTGCATCATATGATCAACACAGTGCCATTGTGCAGCCATCACGGGGCTTTTGGTACGTATAGACAGCCCCTAGGTTTCACAGATTGTCAGGTGTCTTTCATTCTGTCATCTACTCATCGACAGAATTGAAGTATATATCCAAAATGTCATTCTACTTGTGCTAATGCGCACTTCCAAATTTGCACAAATCCCCCCCTCTCCCAAAAAAGTTAAAAGTTGGTCCACAAGTCCATGGAATCTGCCTGACTGGGGGGGGGGGGGGAGCCAGTTCACTTCATAGAAATCCAAACTCATTTGAATCCATTGTGGATTTCACCAACATTCCTACTACAGGTGCCCTCACTACAACTTTCCCTGCTGGGTGCCTGAGGAGAGCTTGAAACATCCAGCCAGATCAATCATAGAAAAGCTAAGGCTTTGTTTGTGATGTACATGATTTTGGACAACATCCCAGAGTGGGGCTCAATTATAGATCAAGAAGTTCAGTGTGGCTGGGCCCTCACTTACAACAATATTGGCAGGAGATCATACACACACATGCACACACACACACACACACGCACACACACACACAGAATCCCTGCTGGTGGTCTGGATAGAACCCATTCTGAGTTTAAATCATGTTGTATTTCAGTTAGTGGTTGTCCGGACAAAAAAGTTTGAAAGGCACTTTTGTGGTTTTGTTTTGTACTATCGTTTCCTTATTAGAGTTTGAAGCAACCTTTATTTTATCTTCCGAAGGGGTCCTAAAAAACACCCCCAGATATTTTGAAGAAGGGGCTTTAAAAAGAAATAGGTGTGGATATAATCAAAATCCTTAGCAATTACTCTCCTGTCCTTGTAAGAGTTACTAGACAAGTATTTAGATCAAAGGACTAACCACATTAAAACTTCACAGCCTGAAATACTTAAATATACAGTTACACATTGTGGATGAAAGAGTTTTGGGTTGATAATTTCATTACAAATTGTGGTGTGTTTTTTGCATTATACTTCACATAATTAAAATCTGCATTACTTAACTTGCTCATAAATCTGGATGATTCCGTTTATAGTATTCCAGCTGTGTCCACCAATTTCCTGTAAACCATTTTCACCCCATGGCAAGAGGGTTGATGTATCCACCTGCTCGGTCTCCATTCAATAAACATGGAACAGGTGAACCAAGAAGGAAATTCAAATGAGATCAAACAATCTGTTCAAAAGCATGGACTAAGTCATCTGGCATTCCTCCGAGCTGTCAATCACAGAGACAAGTCAGGCTGGAATTTCAAGTGGAATTTCTAGTTTCCCTTTCTTTTCAAGCTGCAGGAAGTTCAAGTGAACCCAGGGCAAACAGTTGGCATGTCCCTTAAGACAAGGCAGATCTTTCAGAGTGGTTAGAGCACATACCAAGACTTGAAAGAGACCCATGCTTAAAAAACAAAAGTTGCTTTGGAAAACAAATGTTTTGGTTTACTTTGTTGTATTTTACAAGATCATCACTTGCATTAATTCATAATAGTGCTTATTTGAGAAGTAAAAAATATATTGAGGAAATACAAGTTGCTCATTCAAATGCCAGCCAATAATGTTTTGTTCCTCACCACCTAACACGTTATTTTAAAACTAAACTTCACATGTTAGTTCACAGGCAATTTTAAATTGTGTGCATTTAAATTAATTATCACCTGCAAATAAGAAATGCCAGGCTTGTTTCCTTGGGATGCTGGCCACTTACTCATTGCCAAAGAAGAGGAAATGCATTGCCAAAAGTGAGGACAAATGAGGACACCGTTTTGCATAAAATGTGCATGTGCTAATTTATATGTATAGATGCAAACTGGGAACTATAATTTCAATAGAAATGCAATACATCTCACCATTGTGGGGAAGAGGGCAACCAGGGGCTGGTCTATTCACCCTGTTTAGCCCGTGGTGGCTGCGAGTTGGCACTGCTTTTTTATATGACACAACTGCCAACTCGCAGCCACCATGGGCTTTTCCCCTGAAACTGCGCCCGTTAAAAATCTCTGCCTTAACACGACTTTTTCTTTTGCTCCGAGGTCACCACTTTCTTTGCTCTGTCTGTTGGTGGTGACTTCACTTCGGACTGAGGCTGGGGGTATTCTGGAGGCGAATCGAGGACCAGGGAAGGTCGCGGGAAGGTCAGGCAGAGGGCAGGAAGCTTGCTCGACAAGCCGAATGGTCCCTGGTGCTGTGGCTTTTTCAACTGGAAAACCCTCCTGCTATCAGGATTTGTTGGTCCCACCCTGCAGCTGTGATGCCCCAGGGGACAAGCAGCAAAGCATCGTCATCAAGACAGCCCCCAGGTGCTAAATGTTGATGGGCAACTTCAAGACCTTTGGGATCTCATTTCTTTAAACCTGACGAACTACAACAAATAAAGAAAGCCCTCAAAAGGAGAATTGTCTTCCATAAAGTAGGACACATGGCTGTCTTAGTCCCTGGGACTAATAACAATGGCATTTTCAAAAATGATTCTAAAACTGCCTTTGGACACTGATTCAGAAGACAATATTATTCATTCATATATATATATATATATATATATATATATCTCCGAAGCTCTCTAGGCAGATTACAAAAATTCTTTCCCCTGATGCAATCCAGAACAGGCCTCACGTGCAAATCCTTTCCCAGCGCCTTCCCATCCTGATACAGCAGAAGATAATTACTTAGGGTGACCATATTTTGGAAACCAAAAAGGAGGACAACATGGCCGCCCCAAAGTGGGCGTGGCCACCCAAACATGTCCAGCCCCCAAGGGGTGTGTGCCCACCCAAACATGGCCGTGGACACATGTCTGATTTCACAGCACACAATTAAGACAAACCTGTTCTACATAACATCTTAACATTAAAATCATTGAAATAAAGAACAAGTGAAACATTCAATGTATTTGAAATTAACTTCACTCACTCCTACTTTTGTAGCTTTTGCTGTACTTTGAACCTTTTGCTATATTCTGTGTGATACATTCTCTCCTTCACTCAGATATCTTTTCTGACTGCAAATCCTTCACTGGATGACCATAGTCTCACCTTTCCTAACATTTAACACTCTTTCCCTATTATCTTTCTCATACCCATACTCACAGATTCAGCATACTGCTACCACTGAACAGGTGCAGAACTATGCACCCACCAGAGCCTGGCCTTGTGGATCATGCAACCAGCAGGTGCACTTCAGAAAGATGTTTTCAGAGCCTAGGAAATCCAGATATACTCAAACAATGTAGGCTGACCAGATAAAATCCAGGTCAGGGCTCCTGTAACTTTAACAGTTGTAGAGAAAAGGGAATTTCAGCCAATGTCATTTGTATGCAATTAGTCCCTGGTGAAATTCCGTCTTCATCACAACAGTTAAAGTTGCAGGCACTATACTAGAGTGTAGGCTGACCATATGAAAAGGAGGACAGGGCTCATGTAACTTTAACTGTTGTAGAGAAAAGGGAATTTCAGCCAGTGTTATTTGTATGCAATTAGTTCCTGGTGAAATTCCCTCTTCATCACAACAGTTAAAGTTGCAGGCACTATACTAAAGTGACCATATACAAAAGAAGGCAGGGCCCCTGCAACTTTAACTGTTGTGATGAAGAGGGAATTTCACCAGGAACTAATTGCATACAAATGACACTGGCTGAAATTCCCTTTTCTCTATAACCGTTAAAGTTACATGAGCCCTGTCTTCCTTTTCATATGGTCAGCCTACTAGAGTGACCATATACAAAAGAAGGCAGGGCCCCTGCAACTTTAACTGTTGTGATGAAGAGGAAATTTCACCAGGAACTAATTGTATACAAATGACACTGGCTGAAATTCCCTTTTCTCTACAACTGTTAAAGTTACATGAGCCCTGTCTTCCTTTTCATATGGTCAGCCTACTAGAGTGACCATATACAAAAGAAGGCAGGGCCCCTGCAACTTTAACTGTTGTGATGAAGAGGAAATTTCACCAGGAACTAATTGCATACAAATGACACTGGCTGAAATTCCCTTTTCTCTACAACTGTTAAAGTTACATGAGCCCTGACCTGGATTTTATCTGGTCACCCTATCAAACAAGCCCAAACAAGCCATCTTATGCACTCACATATTACCTTGCTCCTTAGTCCAGACATTGCTGCTCACATCCCTTTTTGGAAGCAAAACCACTTCTGTCCCCCTATCCCAGATAAGGGACCTGGGCCAGCTTGGAAAAAGCAACAGGTGAGGAAAGCCTCTGGCACTCCTTTGAACTTGACAGCAGCCAGTATACCTGCTCACCCCTTGCCAGAAGCCTCACAGTCTACAATGGCATAATGCAGTGTTTGGCTGCTGGGCGCCTCTACCTGCCCAGTCAGACACCAGCTTACAATGGTGTTGTTAAGCAATTTTGGATGCTGGATGTAATGGTCGTAGAGCCCCCTTTATATCTTAAAATGAATCATTTCAATTCCACATTGCACAACTGCTACATTTCTGATGCTAGAGCAGTAATAATAACTTCTGGTTTATCAGTGAGAAACTAATCTAAAAATGTGTTATTACACCTCAGGTTCATTAGCCACATAAACAAGCCAGAACAGAACAGATGCCCATTATCACAATGCTAGACAATAATCTTTCCCTCCTTTTATCCAAATGCCTCCTGAATTTACACTGCCTCAGTGTGCAGAGAACAGAAATCCCATTCAGGGATCCAAAGAAAACTGTCCAAAGAAACCTCAGAAATAAGTCCCATTGATTTCAATAAAGCTTACTCCCAGATAAATGAATATAGGATTGCAGCCTCTCCACATCTGTTGGAAAACATTGGCAATGTAAAATCCAAGCAATCTTTAGTATTATTCTTAATGGAAAGGTAGGTGGAAATAAAATAAATCCTTTACTAACTGTCTAGGAGGGAAGGGAACAGTGAAAATAACACTAGGAAATGGCATTTGTTTTCAATGAATGTTTACCGGTTTTGGTCTCTGGTCATTTTTGCATTTTATTTAAGAAACTATATCTTAAAAAGAAAGAAAAAAGAATACCATGACAAAGAGAGAGAGAGAGAGAGAAAGAGAGAGAGAGAGTTTATATAGGTAAGAAACTACCAAGGGTCATAGAGCCAAAATGCAAGTGGTGTGTATATTATGCACACTTATCTGACAAGGATAATGAGAGTCTTTAGCTTGTCTTGTGTGGATGAGCTTTTTGGCATCTTTGACATTTAATATTAGGGACAAGGCTTCACTATATAGGAAAACACTCTGTTCTGTCATCTTCTTTTTTTACTTTACATATAACTAAAAATGCTGAACGTGTATAGCTGTAATAATAATAATAAAAATGCTTATACTGTAACAGTAAACTGGGTGCTGTTTCCTCCTCTGGGGCATATATAGTATGAAGGTTTTAATTACAATTAAAAAACCAAAGGAGGAAAGCATCCAATTCAGGTTAAAAGAAGGGAGAAACAAGTTCTCAGGATGCAAAGGATTTATTGATAATCAATAATTATATCCAGAGAACCTGTTTCTCCCATCTTTTAACCTAACAAAATGTTTCAGTATCAAACACATTTTTTGGTTTTGGTTTTTGATTAGTTACATTCTGTTAATAATGGGTAAAATAGGGGTGCACTGAGTGAATAGATAAGTGAGTTACTGCTAGTTGCAGTGTTGGATTAGCTGGAGCACAATTAAAGTGATTAATGTGGTTCGATTTTTGTTTTTGAAGGGACTACAACCGATTAAAAACCTCTGTGCCAGCTTTTGCAATATGCGAGACGGAGCTAGGGAGTGGAATTAAATGAGATTTTTTGAGCAGGTCGATGGGGGTTGCAATCAAGGTGAATGAGAGAGATGGGGGTGACTATAGGAATAGGTAGCGATGCTGCTGCCTCATCCTCTCCTCCTCTTCTCCCAGTGTTGGTGAAAATATATTGACAAATGGGGGTGGGGTGTATGAAGGAACACAAAGGTGGAAGGATGACAGATCAGGGGTGCATCACAAGATTCACTCCTCCTCTTCCTCCTCAAACAGCTGACCCCCGAGTATGACACAATCTTAACTGAACACTGTAGCCTTGCATCATGATGCTGTAGGTGCTGCTGCCACCTTGTCCCTTGTACTTTCGCGCCAAATCCGCACGACGGGAGCATCAAGCCCAGGTGTGCACACCGCAGCTGTAAGCTCAGGGCCGGGCAAGGGCTTACAAGTACCGCCGCCACATACCTTCTTCTGATACTGGTCTGCCGCCGCTGCCAGTTGTTCTCCTCCTCCTCCTCCGCTTTTCCGCTGGACACCAGTGCTGCTCCTACTGGTTCCTCTTCAGTTGCTGTTGGTGCCGCTTCCTTCTTTTCTCTCCTCCTTTGCCTCCTTCACTTCCTCTGTCCACCTTCTTCTTCTTCTTCTTCTCCTCCTCCTCCTCCGTCTGTCCTATCCTCCTCCTCTTCCATCTGACTTCCTCCATCTGTCTTCGTCTTCTTCTTCTTCTTCTTCTCCTCCTCCTCCGCCGCCGCCGCCGCCGCCGCCGCCGTCGCCGCCGCTCTCATCGCAGCAGCCCGGGCCCTGCTGCTGCTTCTGTTCTAAAAAGCCCCTGATCGGCCTGGGGAAGGGGCTAGAATGACGCGTACCCGGAAGTGTGGGCGCGCGCCGCTCTGGCCTCTTCCCTGGCCGATCCAGGCCTTGTTCTTGGCCAGCGCAATTGCGCTAGCCAAGAACAAGGCCCGGATGGCGGAGGGGAGGAGGCTGGAACGACGCGCACCCGGAAGTGCGGGTGTGCGTCGTTCCAGCCTCTTCCCCGGCCGATCTGGGCCTTGTTCTTGGCTAGCGCAATTGCGCTAGCCAAGAACAAGGCCCGGATGTCGGAGGGGATGAGGCTGGAATGACGCGCACCCGGAAGTGAGGGTGTGCGTCGTTCCAGCCTCTTCCCCGGCCGATCCGGGCCTTGTTCTTGGCCAGCGCAATCGCGCTAGCCAAGAACAAGGCCCGGATGTCGGAGGGGAGGAGGCTGGAACGACGCGCACCCGGAAGTGCGGGTGTGCGTCGTTCCAGCCTCTTCCCCGGCCGATCTGGGCCTTGTTCTTGGCCAGCGCAATCGCGCTAGCCAAGAACAAGGCCCGGATGTCGGAGGGGAGGAGGCTGGAACGACGCGCACCCGGAAGTGTGGGTGTGCGTCGTTCCAGCCTCTTCCCCGGCCGATCTGGGCCTTGTTCTTGGCCAGCGCAATCGCGCTAGCCAAGAACAAGGCCCGGATGTCGGAGGGGAGGAGGCTGGAACGACGCGCACCCGGAAGTGTGGGTGTGCGTCGTTCCAGCCTCTTCCCCGGCCGATCTGGGCCTTGTTCTTGGCCAGCGCAATCGCACTAGCCAAGAACAAGGCCCGGATGTCGGAGGGGAGGAGGCTGGAACGACGCGCACCCGGAAGTGTGGGTGTGCGTCGTTCCAGCCTCTTCCCCGGCCGATCTGGGCCTTGTTCTTGGCCAGCGCAATCGCGCTAGCCAAGATCAAGGCCGGGATGGCACGGGAGAGGCCCAATTTTCCGGATTTTGGGGGATATATTGAAATTTCCCCCCCGGACTCAAATTTGGCCCCCTTTTCCGGGCATGTCCGGGGGGATCCGGACATCTGGTCACCCTAAATTACTGTATCTTGAGCCCAAGTATCACAAGTAGACTACAGTTTTGCCATGCAACTCCTACATATCCCCCATATGTACACAACCCTTCAACAAATTGTGTGTGTACGTGTGTGTTTTACTGTGATCAAACCCAGAATGTTATTACTATAGGGCAGGAGATGGAGGTGAACTTTTAAAGTTCTTCTTGTGCACATTAAACAGGTTCAAGGCAAGCCCTTTTTTGTATCTCCAAAGAGAGGGGCAGATTGGTAGATGACACAGAAGTGCTTGTTTGAAGCTTAAAAGGGCTGGCAGCAGAGAGATGGGAGACAGCAAACAGACGCTCACTCCTTATGGTTTCATAAAGCAACCAGTCTATGTTAGAGACAAGGCCTCGTATATAAGGCCATGCAGAGACGTTTTATAGTGTTTTGTAAACCATGCACTCACACACTCTTATCTATCAAGTCTTGGGAACCAGAATGATTTAGAACAAATCAGAAGGATTGGGAATATTCATTGATCTTTATTCTTTACATAATGAAATGAAAAGGAACTGTTTTTCCACTACTGCTGAACTTGTTGGATTTTCAGACGTCTAAGGGCGAAAACAGACATTACTTTAAAGGGGTGTCTAGCAATCACTTCTTTTTTGCTTTCATTTTTACTCTAGAGTAGACACAGGGTCCCTGATACAAATCAGGACCCTCACATGGTGGGGATGGGGGCTTTTAGATTCCGTTTCAGAGGTCCTGCACTTACTCTAGAGTAAAACTGAAAAGAGGACAGAAGTGCTAGACACATTTCAATGTGCTCCTAACAGAGTAGTAGGGAGGAGAGGGAGGGATTGATGTTGAACCTCTTTCAGCCTAAAGGCTGGGTTCCATTTTGGAGTAGCTCTCATGGGCTGCATTCCAGTGGTGGGTGGGGCCAGAGGCAAAAGGGGTGGAGCCAAAATAGCAAAAATACCCACCTATTAGCTTAAAGCTCTTACTGCCTATAACTAAGTCTTAGGAGAAGCATTTCAATCTTCTAGAACGGGGGGGAAACTGCACAAAAGCCAAGAAACTACCCAATGGTGTTGTAAAATCTGAACAGATCTATGATTTTCACCACAAAACATGTCCATTTCCCCTGACACGCATCTTACACGCATCCTGCATGTGTTCGCTGACATGCACACCCAAGCCGTCCACATGCAGCACCTCAGGGCCCCATTCCCCGCTGCCTGTCCATTGTATCCATTTCTGCAGGAGTCAGGCTGCTTGCAGGTGATTTGGTGGCACAGGAACTAGGAGCTTGTCAATATTGCCAATGCTCCTTCTTCTCCAGGTCAGACTCCATTGTAACCAGGAGTGTGACTCATCCAGATGTGACCTTGGCACACCTGGAGAGACAAAATGACCATATAAGGGAATGATAGAAGTGGAGAGACGTTGCAAAGCATCTCTGGGTACAAGTAAAATAGCACATGGCAATGCAATGCCACGTCTGGCCACTACTCGGGTCTACTCGAGAGTAGCTGTAGCCTGAAATGATGTTTTTGGAGCTGTAAACCAATGGGATGAGGGCTAATGGCATGTGACATCTGATGTATAAAAGTATTTGTTTGAACCTTGGCGCGGTGTGACTCTGGAAAGCAGCGTTAGCGTCCGGAGGTCACCTATTCTGCGCAGAATAAAATCAGTTTCCAACGCTTCAAGAGGTCTTTCGTCAAGTGTTTCATATCTGGACTTTGGACACTTGGAAATAGCATAATTTATGCAACAATGGTCAGTGGTCAGTGGAAATGGGGTGGGGCCAGAGCAAGGATGAGTGTCTATCTGGAGAACTCCAGAGGGCCGGATTTAGGTGTTTATAGATGTTCATGTAAATTATTTGATCCACATGGTACATGCTTTCTGCAGGAAATCGCAGTGTAAGACTGGTGTTTCTTAGAGCCATTACAAGGTATGGTGCTTCCTCGAGTTGAGCCTCCAATAGGCTGCATGGGGAATTTCATCCCCTACTCCCTGTAGGAATCCATTCAAAAGGAAAGGCATTTCACAGGGGCAAACAAAATAAGGAATGGCCCGAGGCCAAGGACATTTTGCTGCCAGAGGTGAAGGACAAGATTCTCCCCCTCCATTCCACATACAGAAGTCAACTAGCAGGGCAGTTGAATCTTAATTCAACACTGGAAAGGGGCAGCTGGCTAGGAGCTTTATCACACCTACTATTTCCTTCCCAGGGTTGCTTCTGCAGCTTCCCCCTCCGTTTCTCGTATTCAAGTGTAGCGTTTTGAATCACACCTGGCTGTATTGCTGCTATACCTCAGCTTGGCCTGTTGAACTTTGCCTGTTATGGACTTTGCCCATTCAGGGATAAATTGAAACAGAAACTAAAAACTGCAACCTCAGGGTGAGAGAGCAGCAGGAGCGGGGACCTCATGCTAGTCCAGCGCTGAAGAAGTAGAGCAAAGTTGAGGTGGGTGTGCTTGATAACAACTTAGGTTAGTTGGTGCAGGGCAGGCCACCTGATACGCATCTCTGTCTTTGAACACCTCACTGCTGCCCCATGCCTCCACCCTCTTGGCATTTGCTGCCTAAGGCTAGGATGACCTGGCGTCTTTTATAGAGTGACCTGATACAAAGGAGGGCAGGGCTCCTGCAGCTTTAACTATTGTGATGAAGCGGGATTTCACCTGGTGCTGCATGCATACAAATGACACCTGCTGAAATTCCCTTTTCTATGCAACTGCTAAAGATGCAGGAGCCCTGCCCTCCTTTTCATATGGTCACCCAACCTAAGGCAACCGCGTCACCTTGCCTTATGACAGGGCCGCCCTGTAGATTTTGCTACACCATGTCGGTGGTGGCCTTGTACATTTTGCTGCTTCATATACTTTTGGGGAGCTGGAAAACATTGGTTGTGTTCAGACGACACTTTAGGCAAAAGAGGGGGGAAATAGGCAATTCACAGTACATTATGCTGCCAGAACTTCCCAGACAACATGTTGTCCTGTCCCTGTCAAGCAGCTGGAACTCCCATCATCCTTCTGGACGGCCATTGCTCCACCCTCCCTCCTCCCAGGGCTATCCCATCAGCCACTGCAAGTTCTGCCAGCTGTACAGGAGCACTTTCAGCTGCTCCTGCCGGAGGACTCTATGGGCTTCTAAAATGGCGCACTCAACACGTGAAATTAAGCAACGGAGCTCGCCACATGACACAATAAGCAATAAGTCTCCGGATAAGCAATGGAGCAGCTTGTTGTTTTTCTCTGTTACTTAATTCAAACAGCGCACCATCAGTTGTCCGGTTCCTGTCAGATGACACGATAAGCAACACAACGGACGATTGCCTAATTAATCAACCATTACTTATCGTGTCGTCTGAACCTAGCCATTGTGTGTGTTGGTGATACCATTACAGTAGCTATCAAGGCAAGGGTTAAAAAAGAACCCCAAAGATATACATTCAGTTTGACAAATGCCATTGGGCTTAATCACTCCCATCAAGAGGAAGTGGTTGCACCTGTCTGCCTTTCATCACTGCAGTGCCCAACAGTGGCACTTAAACAATGTGAAACTTATTAGGAATTCATTTTCACCATCTTTTTTTTAAATCCACTGTTAGATCTATCATTCCATATCAGGTTCTTCTCCATAATTTGAAACAGGATCTCTTTTGATGTGGGAAAGAAGGAGCCCCTGCAACCCTTAGAGCTTAATGTAACTGAAAACATGTGACTACTGCATGTACTAGTTAGTAAACCAATCTTCTTTCCTTAAAGATCGTGAAGGCACTTTCGGTGTTCAGAAAAGTGCACTAGAGTGTTTTAGATTTCAACTTGGTAAAAACATCTATCTCAACATAGGATTAGAAAATCATCCCATTATAATAACTGTTATGTCTGGCTTTTCTTGTTAGTAAGTTATTTCATATCACTGTATCTTCTATTTCCTATCTGAAGGGAAGAGGGACGCTGCTATGTAGCCCAAACAGCCACAGCCACGCACAAGACGGAGTTAGAAGACTTGGAGAGTCCCTAAGGTATGCAGAATCAGAAAATATTTGGCGAGAAAAAAGGCAAAAGGGGTTGAGAGCCAGTGTGGTGTAGTGGCTAGAGTGCTGAACTGGAAGTCAGGAGATCTGGGTTCTAGTTCGCACTCAGCCATGAAAGCTCACTGGATGACTTTGGCCCAGTGACAGACTCTCAGCCAAACCTACCTCACAGGGTTGTTGTTGTGAAGATAAAATGGAGAGGAGGAGGATTATGTATACCGTCATTGGTTCCTTGGGGGGGAAAAAGCAGGATATAAATGCAATAAATAAATAAAGCATACACACACACACACACACACCACAAGTTGTTCCAGACTTGTGCAGAGAAGTAGTGGGGAATGAATGCTTTTCATTTCCTTTAGTGTTAGTGATTACCTGTTGCCTGTTGAAACAGGGTCCTGGTGCCTCTGTTTATATGACTCAGAAAGGGAGAAAAGAGGGTTTAACTGCACCCCCCCCCCAAATCCTCATCATTCTCATGGCTTAACTGCACTGCCCAAGAGGTCCTTTCCCTCTTCACCCTCTCCCCTCCCTGTGGTACCATGATGGCAGGACTTTGGGGCAGAAATCCATAGGAATGAGCAGGAGGGCCTAGGGGTTGGCTTACCAAGTTTTGAAGTAAATGAAGTCATACACATTGCCATCTAACTGGTTGGTGTGGGGTAGGGTGACCAGATAAAATCCAGGTCAGGGCTCATGTAACTTTAACAGTTGTGGAGAAAAGGGAATTTCAGCCAGTGTCATTTGTATGCAATTAGTCCCTGGTGAAATTCCCTCTTCATCACAACAGTTGAAGTTGCAGGGGCCCTGCCTTCTTTTGTATATGGTCACTCTAGTATAGTGCCTGCACCTTTAACAGTTGTGATGAAGAGGGAATTTCACCAGGAACTAATTGCATACAAATGACACTGGCTGAAATTCCCTTTTCTCTACAACTGTTAAAGTTACATGAGCCCTGACCTGGATTTTATCTGGTCAGCCTAGTGTGGGGGATCAGGGCCAGCCCTACCATTAGACAGAGTGAAGCAGTCACCTCAGGCGGCAGATGCTAGGAGGTAGCAGCAAAGTGTTGGAGGAGAGAGCTTTAAGCCACATGGCCTGTCCTGTGTTCCCTTCAGGATGCTGCCAGTATAGTCTACTTTTGTACATGTACTGGGAGGGGGTGTCATCTTGTCTGTTTCAGGCAACAAAAAGTATTGGACCCAAAGTCCAGAGTCTGAAATTACCCAAATAACACCACAAAAAGATAGTACGAGGTAATAAATACTGCTTCTCACACAGCTGGAGGGGAAGTAGATAAAGCCCCCATCCTAGGGTGGCCAGTTTTGCAATGCCAAAAAAGGGCATGCACTGTGAACAGAGGAGGACAAAAGAGGGTGCTGATTTGCATAACATTTTGTATCTGATCAAGAGGGCAAGGATCGTGCAGCTTTAACTGTTGTGATGAAGAGGGGATTTCACCAGGTGCTGCATGCATACAAATGACACCTGCTGAAATTTCCTTTTCTATACAGGAGCCCTGTTCTCCTTTTCATATGCTCACCCTACACCGGAGCAATTTAAAATCAGGGTGCCAGCACTGAAAAGGCTTTACCCTGGATGCTGCCTGTCTGATCTCTGACCTTAAGAAGTCTTAATGCATTGACAGGTTCATGTGGATAGCACACAGTCATGGTTATAGTTCAAATACTAAGAGTAAGCAAACATCAAGGAAGAATATTAAATGAAATAACCAACTGGCATTTCAAATATACCAATGGTTAAAAATTAGGACTCCAAGATTTAATTGCTTTAATCAGTATATTCGTTTTTTAAAAGTTGATTAATAAATGGGAGCACATTTTAATGAGTGGAAGGAAATGTTAATCAGTGATTCTAAAGCTGAAAAGTACACTTACTTTTTTGTAGCCATTTTGGAATATGCATATGATAGGAAAATTTTTAAAACTATATTAAAGAGGGCATTTAGTTGCACCAGGTGGTTATTTTGTTTATTATTCATGCTCCCTTTCCTGCCTGTAGGCCATTGGATCAAGCTGCCTCCCCTAAACCAAGCCTATCTGAAATTTGCTGTTTATTCTTCCCCTTCCTTATTTTCAGTAGCCTTTTAGAGCAATTCCCATCTCCCTATGAATTGAGAGGAATCATCATTAACTAGGGGAATTTCCTTTGATGCCATTGTGAAATAGTGAATCACATCAGGAATTTGCACTAAACTGCACAAATACTTGGATTCTAATCAGAAATGTAATCCACTGAATACCAGAGGCATATGTGTACATAAAAGAAAAGGAGATGGTTTAGCGTTGAAGTCATGGCAAGTGGTTGACATCAGATGTTTTCTTTCACAACAGCTTACGATGGAAAGATGGGTCCAAGTGGAAGCTTCCCCTTTAAGACATGAAAAATACAGCACCATCGCCTAATCTTGCGCTATAGCTCATAAACTCGTGCTCTTGTTTTATCTGAGTCTAATACTCTTACCAAAGGTGCTTTTCTTGTATCTCAGTAATGTCTTCTTTATATAGTAATTCCTGATGGAGTTTAAAACAGTGGTCAAAAAATCAAGATCAATGCTGGGAGCAATTTTGCAATCCCACTTTGAACTGAGTCTAATGTACTAGGGAATTAAGAGCACGAAAGCCCTCCCCTCCCCGCTTTTTTGCTTCTAAATTCACATGTCGGCAGTTTTCATCAACTTTAAATTACTCACAAAAGCATATCATTTTAATGATTGCTGTTTTCCGAGGGGAAATTTTGTTCCAGACCTCAGAATTAGAGCTGGCTGGCAAATCTCTGTTTGC
The DNA here is from genome assembly GCA_029215795.1 of Anniella stebbinsi. NCBI lineage: Eukaryota > Metazoa > Chordata > Lepidosauria > Squamata > Anniellidae > Anniella > Anniella stebbinsi. The sequence goes on from JARDYH010000003.1 coordinate 59,557,990, forward strand.
ATTTCGCAGCCCATTCTTTATTCAAGTCATTAAATCTTTAATTCAGCATGTTCATGGCCCTTGGATACATGGAAAGGGCTTTACTTTCACTGTTGTTTTGTGAAATAGAAGTAACGTTAGTTCTGCCACAATGTGAACTGACTCAAAACTTGTTCTGCAATCTAGACTAGAGCTGGTTAACTTTAGTCTGGTTAACTTTAGCCATGAGCCTTGTGATCCATTAAATTATGGTCCAGTTCATTTGGACATTCTATAGCATATCCCTAAGAGGACATCTCCCATGTGCCCTTCCTACCCTGTATTACCACAACAACCACACTGATGTTAACTCCTAGTCATGCTTCAGACCCTCACAACTCAATTTTTAAAATGTACACACTAATTCAGAATAACTTACATTTGGAGATGGGGTTCATTTGGATTCAGTAGGATCATAAGAAGTTGCCTTACACCAGAAGTGCAGAACTTCAGGCCTGGAGGTGAAGTCTGCCCCTGCTGTGGTCCCAGTCTGCCCATCCAGAGTTCTCCAGACCATTAACCTAACTGTCTACACAAAGGCTCAATTCGGACGACACGTTAACCAACTGAGAGGACTTGACCCACTGACGGTGTGTTAAAAAGGCGGCCTCAATTTGGACGACAAACTGCAGCAGGGGATGCAAAGTTAAGTTAACCACCCTGGTGATTAATTATGTACTCGGTTCTGACTGACAGCCCGGCCGCCATTTTCTCCGCTTACCGAACTCCGGCAGTCCTCCAGCAGGTATCCCAGCAAGCAATAGGGCCGAAAACCATGGCACCGCCATCCTAGATGATGCAGGACACACCTCCCAAACCCCATTGGCTGCCTCAGTCACTGGGCGGAACCCAGCAGCCTTGGGCAAAGAGTCTGCCAGGAGCAACAGCAGCACCAATACAATACCCGCACCCCGCACCCAGCACAGCAATCCCAACGTTGGCACCCACGCCCCAGGGGGCCTCCCACCACCCTCTCCACACGGGGGACCTGGCAGTCGCCAGGACAACCCACGGCCCCCAGCCCCCAGCCCCCAACCCCCCCTCCCTCCTAGAGTGTCCCTCGCACGCACAGGAAAGAAGGCAAGAGCGGGGTGGTTTGAAAAACTTTATTCAGCAGGGAAGGCAGACATGGGCAAGACGGCACATGGGCACCAGTATGCCAGGGCTGAGCCCACAGAAAGGATAGGTGCCTCCGGGAAGGGAGGAGGAGGCGGCTGGAAGCACAGCGGTGAAGAGGGGACGGCCGAGGCCACACCCCCAGGGAGCCATGCACGGAACGTGCCAAGGGGACAAGGCGGAGAGGGGCGGCATGCCAGGGAGAGATGCCAGTCCACAGATGGGAGTACACAGGCGACGCTCACATGGGGTCAGGGTAGCGCAGCCAGATCCAGGCACTGATGTTCTCACGCACCCGGGATGCCTCCACATGGGCACGACGCTCCCCAACGGGATTCTCTGGCCCCAGCAAAGGCTCGATGTCACACCCATCCACAGGGAGGTCGGGGTGCTTGGCCAGTAACACGTCCCCACGGGACTCGCAGATGTTGTGCAGGATGCAGCAGCACACCATCACGTCCGGAATGATGTCAGCCTGCAAGTCCAACAAGCTGAACATGGAGCGCCAGCGCTCCTTCAGACGGCCAAAGGCACGCTCCACGGGCAGGCGGGCACGGCAATGGTAGTAGTTGTATTTATGCTGCACATTGGTGCGCGGGTAGCGGTACGGGGCCATCAGCCACAGCTGCAGGGCGAAGGCCTGGTCGGCTAGGAGGAGCGGACCCACCTCACGGCCACACACGGAAGCGGGGCCAGACTTCAGGAAGCGCCCCGATGTCAGCTTGGCAGCCAGGGGGGAGTTCCAGAAGACAGCTGTGTCGTGGCTACGCCTGGACACGCCCGCATACACGTCCAGGAAGCAGCCCTTGGCATCCACAACCGCCTGCAGCACCATGCTGTAGAAATGCTTGCAGTTGAAGTACTCCTCGCCATGGGAGGGTGGGGCCAGAATGCACACGTGGGTCGAGTCCATCGTCCCCACCACCCGTGGGAAGCCCAGGGCATGGAAGCCATGCATGTTCTCCTTCTTGTCCCCCACCCAGATGACGTCGGCCAGGTACAGCTCATTCAGGACGCTCACCGTCTCACAGAAGATCTCGCACGCGGTAGACACGCCCACCCCAAAGATGGTCGACAGGGGCAAGTAGTCCACGTTGAACGCCAGCTTGTACAGTATGAGGTCGAGCCGACGGGAGACTGGAATACATCTGCGCATATTTGTACACTCCCACTGTAGGACAGGGGTCACCTCAGCCACCAACACCTCGAACGTTGCGCGAGACATGCGGAAGCTCCCATGGAAGCGCTCGTCGTCCCAGTCCTCCAAGTCCTGCATCTCATGCCACACAGCGTCTGTCCGGGGGAGCACCCAGCGGCGCACGCTTTCACGCTCGGCAAGAAGCTTGGCTGACATCGAGAGGGGAGAGGCGTGGTGCAGGGCTCCCTCGCCCGCGCCTTTGGCCAACTTCTCCACCAGCAACGTGGGGGCTGCACGGGAACAAACCAGTGGCAGGACGGTGGCCCGGAGACAAGGCACAGCCTCCATCGCCCAGAGCGGCCAGCGGAAGGTCTCCGCCCCGAACACTGGCTTCGCGGGCATGGCCCCACCTAGCCAGCGTAGGTGGGCACGGAATAGGTCCTCCTCGTTGGCGTCGGCGTGGTTTTGCGTGGCCGCCTGGATCGCTCCCTGCAAGCAGGCCGTCGCGAGCTCCCTCCGGGACATTCTCGCAAATGCCAGGCAGGCCGGAGAGGGGGCAGGCAGGACGGGAGGAGCAGTGGGCGAGGCGGAGCAGGAGGGCGGAGGGAGGTGGGGCTAGAGGTGGAGCATGGGACCGTCCACATCGTTAGCGTGGGAATGGGAGGGCAGGAGGATTTGTTTAGGCTAAAGTGCACCTGCAAGGCAAAGGGGAGTGACAGGAAGCGGCCGGAGTGGGGCGCATGATGGGGAATCGGCAGAGCGGGCCGTTACTACGCTGCGACTAGGGGGGATGGGCGTAATCCTCCAAGCTGCCAAACAACCCTACGGCTGGCCGTGGTTCAGACGGCGATGGCGATGGCGCTGGACGCTTTGTTCCAGACGTTGAATGCGATGCATTATTTCTCCCAGGGCCACCTCCAGAGCGTGGAGACAGTGTGCCTTTTGGGCCCTCCGCCTTCTACGGATGGCACGGCGGAGGGAGCGCAGTTTCCCTGGGAGGCAAGAACAGAAGGGGGGAGAGGAGGGGGAGAGCCATCAGTGACACGGAGGCCACACTAACACCACTGCATACCACCCAACAGCCCAGTTACCAACCTCCGCGCCAAAGGGCCCTTCGGCGTCGGACAATGCGCCCTGCTTGGTGGCCGTCGGACTTGTAGGGTGTTGCCATTACGCCTGGTTCTGGCTGCAATGAGGGGAGATAGGGCCGGGAACGAGAGGCATCCAGCACATGCAACATTGTTGCATTGGGATGCTGATGGACATAGCCTTGAGCGTCTAGACCGGGCTGAAGGAGGCGGCGGCCAGAGGAACGCGTATCTAACGGGGTCCTATCGCGTATAGGGGTGCGGGAGAGTATACAACTGCACGTCCTTATGGTTCTATGGGGGATGGGTCTAGGGGCTCGTAGGACAACCTCACCTTAGGCCATGTCGTCCTGAGTGGGCCTTTCCACCCCCTCCTCCTCCTCCTCCTCCTCCTTGTCCCCCTCCTCTGGCTCCTCGCCCCCCTCCTCTCCCTCATCGTTGGTGTCAGGTGGGATGGCACGGCCCCTCTTTGGGCAGCCACCTATGCTCCGGTGCATGTGCCCTCCGGCTGCCCCCCCTGCCGCTGACGCCGCCGACCGTGGGGCCCGATACGGTGTGGTCATCGGTGGGGGCATGTACTGCTGTTGCTGCGGCGGCGCCATGTATCCGTACGGCCCCATGTAGGGTGCAGCTTGTGGTGGCCCATGGTAGGCTCCATGGATGGATTGGGCGAGCTCCCTGAGCACCTCGGTTTGGCGGTCGATGGCTGCTGTGCACTCTCGCATGCCTCGGTCGATGATGGCATTGGTGGCGGCCATGGCCTTGGTCATGCCGGTGACATGGTGCTCCAGACCTATACGCACATCCCTCCCCACCTCCCGTGTGGCTTGGGCGCATTCCTCCACGGCTTGTGCGGCTGTGTGCGTGGCCCACACGGTGAGGACGCGCTCCTTGATGCACCTGGCCTCCTCCTCGGCCGCCATGCGTGTGAACAGGCCGTGGATGCGCTCCCCAGTTGTCTCCATGACAGAGACCAACTCCCTCGCCACCTGCAGCCGATCTGCCCTCGCCTGTTGCGCATCCGGACACACCTCTGTGCGTTGGTCAGGGGATGGGCTTCTTCGGCCGCAACCTCACCGTGCTCGTCTACGTGCGGTGGCGGCGGCTCCTCCTCTAGGGGGGCTCCTCCCTCCAATCTGCTCGTCCTCCAGCTGTGGGGACCCCTCAATCTCCCACTCCAGCACGGCCTCCCCGGCCTCAAGCTCCACTTCCGACGGCGCCTCCACCTCCATCGCCTCCATCTCCATGTACGTTTCGTCGGAGGCCTGCGTATCAATATGCAGCAGCTCTTCCTGGGATGGGGACAGTTCAGGCTCGAGCACGTCGCCCACCTGTTGTTCCACGAGCAGCTCCATTTCGTCCTGTTCCTCCTGGGACACAGGCCCCGTCTCCGTCACGACAACCAGGATTCCGTGCGGTATTCCCTACACCATAGTTGCGTGTTTCAAGGACCCTAGCCGCGTGCGTGGCGCTGGCACTGGCTGTGTCACTCGCCCTACGGTGGCAGCCACGCTCCCCTTCATGAGAGTGTCCTGTGTACGGGATGGCCCTGACTCTTCCTCCCCCTGCTGGGTCTCTGGCACCAGGGGGGCAGGTGCGGGGTCCTCTACCTGCATGTCCGCACAGATGAGGCGTAGGAAGGCCGTGGGGCTGCTGCTGCTGGAGGAGGCTGGCGGGGGGGTGATGCTCCTTGAGGCGGTGGCTGTCCTGGGCGGCATGGGTGGCGGCCTCACAAGCACCGATGGACTTTGAGATGCTGCCGGCTGGCTCATCGGCCTCGCCTTGGCCGGTCATGCTTCAGCTGATGCCCTCGCAGCTTTCTTAGCAGGGGGTGCGGATGATGCCCTCGCAACTTTCTTGGCAGGGGGTGCGGATGCTGCTTTCGGGGATGCCTTAGTAGGGGGTGCGGATGCTGCCTTCGCAACTTTCTTGACAGGAGGAGCGGATGCTGCTTTCAGGGCAGCTGTGGCAGGGAGTGCAGATGCTGCCCTCGCAACTTTCTTGGCAGGAGGAGCGGATGATGGTTTCGGGGCTGCCTTGGCAGGAGGAGCGGATGATGGTTTCGGGGCGGCCTTGGCGGGGGGTGTTGGCCATGGGTCGACTGGCCTTGCCGGGGGCTCCTGTTTCTGTGCGGTGGGGCCCTCTTCCCATTGCGCCCCTTGGTCCAGCCGTGCTCATTGACGCGTGCGCAGGGGCTCGTTGGTGGAGACCCCGCTGCCCGCCGTGTGGCCTGGGATGATGTCGTGATGCTCCAACAGCAGGCGTGACAGTTCGTCATAGAAGGGCATGGTGCATGGCTGGGCGCCAGTTCTTTTATTGTGAGTGACGACCTCCTTGAACTTCCTCTTGAGTCCGTGGAGCTTGTCCTTGCATTGCTTTCCATTGCGGTCGTATCCCCGTTCCTGCATTTTCTCGGCTAGCCATGGGTAGAGCTTATTGTGCCTGGCAGTGGCCATGATCCTCCTGGCTTCTGGGCTCCCGCAGAGCTCTATGAAGTGGCCGATCTCCTCCTCGGACCAGCGCAGCGCTCTGCGTCTTTCCTGGGGGTCCTGGCTGCTCCCCTCTTCAGGGGATTGTGAGCCGGTATCCTTGGCTGGATCATCCCTTGGCCCCTCTCCCTCTGGTTCCATGTTGCCAATGGGTGTGTGGTTCAGTGGTGATGGTGGTCTGTGCCTTGGGCTGCCTTTCCCAGTCCCGTGTGGATGTGTGTCGGTGGGTGCTGGTGGGCTCTAGTGCCTGCTGTGAATGTGCCCTGTGCATAGGCATTGCTGTCTGTGGTGACTGGGGCCTCTTCGTGTCCTTGAGATTGTTGTGGATGCCTAGGCATTTCTAGCGTCTTGGGGATAGGCTTCACCTACGCTCGCTGTCCAGCCGTGTTGGGCGAATGGGGGGGGAGCTATCTGGATGCTGCTTCCCCTGCCCTCGTCCTTCTGGGTGATGCGAGGGTGGGGGTGGCGTTGCGGTGGGGGTCACCTCTGGATGGGGTGTCATCTCCCTGTTGGTGTGGGGGTGCTGCCCCTTGTTCCTGGGCGCCTGGGGTTGTTGCTTGCTCCGTCTCCCCCTCCCCCCCTTTGCCTTGGCTCCGTTCTGGTGCGCTTCCCTGTCTGTTTGGGTGGCTGACTGGGCAACCTGCGTGAGTGCTTGCAGGAGCCGGCTCCTTTTTGAGCTCCGTGCCGGCTGCCTGGTGGGGGAGGCGGGCGTCCTGGTTGCTATGGCGGCGAAACCAGCGATCTGTTTCATCTGCGCCTGAGCTCCCATCTGCTTTCTGCTGCTCTTGCCGCTCTCCTCTATGGTCTTTTGTGTTAACGTACTCACCTCGGTTGTTTAACCCATGCACCTCTAGAGGCTGAATTCGGACGACACGTTAGTCAATTGACTAACTTTTAATCAACTCGCAAGGGAGTTGTTTAACTCAGTTGTTTAAAACTGCGACTTAAACAACTGTGGGTTGGTTAACCGTTGTGTGGCTGAATTCGGACGACACGTTGGGTTAACCCACTGACGGTTGTTTAACTTAACAACCGTTGCTTAACATGTCGTCCAAATTGAGCCAAAGAGTGTAAACAGTGCCTCTCCAGCTGTATATATGTGTGTGGTACTGGTGGTAGGATAGTGGTGATGGTAGTCTTCCATAGTCCTACCAAGAATTGCCAGAAATTGAACCTGGAACCTTTTGCATGCAAAGCATGTGCTCTATGTTTCTGTCCATGACTCACATATTCCCTGCTTCATATATCTGCCTGCCTTTTGGGGAAATGGAGCATTCGATGCTAGAGATTATGAGGGAAAGGATCAAAAATAAAACTGCCAGAATAATAATGCCTTTATACAAATCTACAGTCCGTACATACTTGGAAGGCTGTGTACACTTCTGGTTCCTGCATATCAAAAATTAAATTGCAGAGTTGGAAATAGAGAAAATGAAAACCAAAATGATCAGGAGCCTTTCCTATGAAGAATGGCTATAAAGTGATTGGGAGATTTTATTTTCATTAAAATAGGCAATAAAGGGGGAAATTGATAGAGGTTTATTAGATTATGTATAGTCAGGGTAGACAAACTGGTGGCCTCCAGGTGCCTTGGGGTCCATTGATACAATATGTCTTTGGCGCCTGTTTATCCGAATATGCGCTTTTTCCTTTATTCGAGTATGCGTCTGTAGCGATAGCCAGCAACCTTGCGGTCAAATAATTTGCTCTATATAATGTGTTTAGGAATTGTTTATACGTGGAGTTTCACAGCAGTGTCGGATCGAATGTGTAGGCTTGAAGGAGGAAAAGTCTTGGAAAGGACCACCCTTGGTACTGCCCACCTGCATTTCTCGCTGTTCGTTACTCCTGCCCACCTGGTAAAACCGGTAAAGCAAGTTACATTGCAGTCCCTTCCTGTCAGATAGAAAGATCACTTGTCTTTCAGATGTTAATCTGTTGCAAATCGGGTCTCCTTGGAAACATCCTGTGGGCTTGATGTTGTATTAAACTGCTTTGCCGAATAAGATTTCAGGCAGTAAAAGGAACTAGAACACGCAATTCACTAGCACCAGGAAATGAGAGCCACAGAGTTCAATGAGGCTTAAATTAGGGACAAAATGAGAGCACGTCCTGCGCCATGCTTCCCTGGGAGCAAGTCCCCCCACCTGCTCAATGCACTTTACTCCTGAGTAACAGCGCGCAAGATGGCTGCTCAATGCCAGGAACTCTCTCGCACGGAGAGACATTTTCCTGCCTTTTTCCAGCCAGGATCCCAGCAAGACAGAGAGAGAAGGGAGAGGGGGGAGGGAACTCGAGTAGATACGAAGCCTTAGCGGACCTCAAATATTCAAAATGAACAGCGCACATCCTTTTTCCAACCCCCTTCCTCTAGCAACGAAGGGGCAGTCATTCACTTATGACATCACCACCAGCCCTGCCCTCCAAACTACGCCCACTATTAGCATTAATCCGAATGCATTGGTTACATTAAGATAATGCACTCGAACTGTGGAGAAAAAAATTAAAGGCGCGGTAAATCGACACTTTGAAAATACACATAATTGGAGCCTTTAAATCGGCTGTACTTCTGATTTGCACCCCGCTCGTCTGTCACAAATGCCACCAGGGCGCATTCAATGAGGCGCAAATAAGCCATCTACAGGTACCCTTGAACTACAACTTCCATAAGGCCAGCCAGAATGATAATTGCTCAGGGATTCTGGGAGTTGTTATCAAAAAACACCAACCAAATTGCCTACATCTGATCCGTTGTAGAGAGAGAGAAGTGTTTTCTCCTCTCATACAATACTAGAACCCAACGGGGTCATCCAATTAAGCCAAATGGTGGGAGATTCAAGACAGTAAAAAGGAAGTACTTCTTCACACAATATATAATTAATTTAGAGATTTTGAATCCAGGAGAAATGGTGATACATATTTGCTTAGATGGCTTTAAATTAGGCAAATTCATGCAAGAAAAATCTATCAATGGGTAATAGTCATGGTGGCTATATGTAGTTTCCAGGGCCAGAGACAGTATACCTTTGAATACTGATCGTTGGGGAGCTGCTATGAAAGAGGAATATTGCCTTCATGTCCTGCTCGTGAGCTTCCCAGGGGCATCTAGATAGTCATGGTTGGAAACAGGATGATGGACTAGATTAGGGGCAGGCAACTTGTGGCCCTCCAGATGTTTTGGCCTACAACTTCCAACAGGCCTAACCATAGTGAATACTGCAGGCTGATGGAAATTGTAGCCAAAACATCTGCAGGGACACAAGTTGTTCACCCCTTGACTAGATGGAGCTTTGGTCTGATCCAGCAGGGCTCTTATGTTTTTACTAGGGCTTCCCTGTTGGCCATTGCAACTCCTGGGGATCTTTTGGAAGCCTCTCTGCTGTCCCTCCTGCTTCTCGTCAAGCACTTCATCCCACTGCACATATCACCACCTTCTTAATGATAGACTCAGCCATGACCTAATGCTTTGGGCCAAAACAGACATTACTCTAAATCTGTGTCAAGCATGAGTAGGTGCAGGGGAGCAATTCAGATTGAGATAGGAGGGCTTAAGATCCAGACTGGTGTGTGTGTGTGTGTGTGTGTGCGCGCGCACCTATTCTAGAACAAAAATGAATGGAAAATGTAGCTTCTAGACACAGCTACTACACCTTTTGTTCATTTTTGTCCATAAACCTGACCTCAATCATATCCTGGTGTTATGTCATGCAAATGGAAGCAGAAGTATCCTGTTGGTCACAAAGTGAGGAAATGGAATCACATGTTTTTGAACTTAGGAAGACCAAGCAACATCTTGGAGTAGTTTACTGGTAATAGTAATGTTCAGAGGGGGACTCTAGATGAGGCTTATACCTCATCACTGCACTGCCTCATTCATGGAATTTTACTGGTGTGTATTTGTCCAGATGTCATCGCCTTCCACTTGTTTTCCCACAGCTACTTCCAACGTTTTCCTTACCATAGAAAATCTATTAAGGTAGGGTGACCATACAAAAAGGAGGACAGGGCTCCTCTATCTTTGTATAGAAAAGGGAATTTCAGCAGGGGTTATTTGTAGGTATGCAGCACCTGGTGAAATTCCCTGTTCATCACAACAGTTAAAGCTGCAACAGCCCTGCCCTCTTGACCAGATACACTACCAGACTGATAGTGCTAAGGTCCCTCTGTCTGAAAGAACTCAGACTCTTTCCCCATGGTGAGAGTACTGTTACAGGAGCATGTAGGGCTGGCCCAAGAGATTTTGCTGCCTGAGACAAAGAACAAGATGGCAGTGACCCCTCCCTTTCTATGTACAAAAGCTGACTGGACTGGCAGTTGAAATTTTCTTCAACACAAATGATGGGGCAGCGTTCATCACCACACCTGAGGCCAGTAGGCTTGTGACGGAAACATAGGGCAAATCTGCATGGCACACATCTCTCTCCTCAAACTCTTTGCTGCCAGCATCTGCCTAACTCTGCCTAACGGTAGGACTGGCCCTGAGAGCAAGAATATGGGCTCATTTATACATTGTGACTGCTAGAGTCTCCTTTTAACAGCCCTGAAATGAAATATAGAGTAGGGCAGATGTACAGATTCAAAGGTGCATTCTAATTTACATAGCTTTGATTTTTTGTTTTGTAGTTTTCTATGGGTCATGGCTAAACAAATACCTGTATCGTGATTCTGAATTAATGCACCAGTCAAAGGGAAAACAAAACAAACCAACAGTTTATGAAATGGAATAATAGTATTTATTTTAGGATTACTTGGAAAGACAATACCTCGTCCTAGTAAGAGAAGACAAAGCAGAGAGAGACCAAATCAAATTATATGGCCATATATAGATGGAGAAATAGCAATATTGGAACAGAGTAGGAAAATGAAGGATTGGGGGATGAATACATAGGTCCTGTGTCTCCAGATATAGCAACTGGCCACTTTTTGATTTTTTTTTCACACTCTCACTAGCCCACTGACATAAAAGAGAGCATATTATTGCTATCAGCCTGAATCATAGATGGCAATAACACAGGCAGCAGGGAAAGATACAAGCACACATACATATGGTAAACATATAAGCGAATAATTGGTTGGACATTTTTGTACTGGGTGGAGTAGGCGAGAAGTCACTTCTCATTTTGGTATGGTTTCTGCAAGTGTGTCAGCTCGACATTCATTTTATTGTAGAACAGATCACATCAGCGGCTGAGCCTTTCTGGTTTAGTGGGGGAGGAGGTGATTTGGATTGTGATCTTAGATAAACACCACGTTTCATTAAGGCACTCAGGAGCATTAAAAGAGATACTGAGTCATCTGAGCAGGCAGGCAGTGAGGGGGAATCTGAGAATAATTACATGGGGGGGGGGGAAATCCATTTCCTTGAATTCACTATCTGGGTTTTTTCAAAGGTCTTCACTTACAAAGACCACTTGCAGATAAGTAGGGTCTTTGCTTTGCTACCGTCTCAGGAGAAATCCACTACCTTTATGGTAGGAAAATCATGTGTGTGATTTTCCAGACCTCATCCATTTCTATGAGCTTGCAAACAAAGTGGGCGGATCAGAGGCTACAATCAATTGCTTCACAACATTAACCTGTGTGGTCTGGTGGTCCTGTTAACTTATAGCAGCAGTACCAGGCTCTGGTTTTAACCTAAGTCAGGGGTGGGAAACCTGTTCCTCCCCAGATGTTGTTGGACTACACCTCCCATAATCTTTTATCATCTGTCATGCTGGCTGGGGTGGACAGGAGTTGGAGTCCAACAACTTCTGGAGGACCACAGGTTTCCTGGACTTCCTGGCAGCTCCATTATAAGCAAGCTCAATTGAAAACACAACCAAATCTATCTCTGGGTAGACATAGGAAAATGGGAAGCTGCCTTGTACTGAGTATGACTGCTTGTCCTTTTAGTTTAGTATTGTCAACACAGATTGGCAGCAGCTCTCCAGGTTTCAGGAGCTTTTCCAGCCTTTCCAGGAATTGAACCTGGGACCTTCAGCAATCAAGGCATTTACTCTACTACTAAGCTACAACCCTTCCTTAATGTATATGGTTGTACTATAACACCCTTATAAAATTCTGAGTATTGTTAGAATCATCTGGTTTCCAATGAGCCTTCTATCTGAAGCTGAAATTTTCCCATGGAAGATTTTATCCATCTATTAGTGTGTGTAGGGCCTTCTCTACTGTGGCACCCCGGCTGTGGAATGAACTCGGAGTTCGCCTGGCATCTACATTATAATCCTTTAGATGCCAAGTGATGACCTTTTTATTTTCACAGTGTTTTAACAGTTCCTCAGTTTGATTTTTAACCTTGCTGTTTAAATTTGTATTTTAAATCCCTATAAATTTCTGCATGGCTGCTCGTTTTTTTATCCTGGTTGTGCTTTTATACTGTATTTTAAATTATGTTTTTATACTGTCTTTGTTTTTATATTTTGAATGGTTTTTATGGTTTTAATTTTTGTAAACTGCCCAGAGAGCTTCGGCTATTGGGTGGTATAGAAATGCAGTAGATAGATGATAGATAGATAGATAGATAGGACATGTAGTAGCCATTTTACAGCTATGGGACACCTACCTAGTAAGAGCCATCTGAGCCCAAGCATAAAATATTTTTAGAAAGAGCTGCAAGTACCCTGATTTTCACAGTCATTTTGTGGCACAACTGTTGCAAAAAACAAAACAACCCCCCTTTTTTAAAGTCGAATCTAATTAAATTTGTGCGTGGTGGAATAGATTTTATTTCCAACCTCCTGGAGTAGATTGTGGGTAGACAGATTGTGAAATCCTACACATTGTAAATTTCATTGTGTTCCACAAGACCCTGCATTCTAGGCGTCGCTCTGCTGCTAAACCCCATGGTTTCTCTGCTGGCGCCAGGTAATCCCCACAAAGGAGGCACTGCGGGCTTTCCAGTGGCCATTTAGCTCACTGGGCCCACTCACCCTGCCCCTTGCCCAGCTTGTAGCAACCAATCAGAGGTCACATTCTGTCCACGAACATCCCTGGCTTGATGCCAGAGTGAGGACAGATAGCAGAAGAGTCATGCTGGCCTCACTTCTGCAGGAAAAGTCACCATAAGACTTTCTAATGTGCAGCTTCGTCTATTTGCCCCACAGTGGCCACAAATTGGCAACTGCATTATATAATCAATGCAGGGCTGATTTGCAGCCCCCATGTGGCAAAGATGACATTTAGACAGCCCCAGGTAATGAGGTATCAGATTACAATTGATACTAAGTCCTGCCCAATTGATCTTTCGGGCAGTTACTGCTGATTAACATGCTTAGGATACAGCTACAAGGGTTTATAGGAAGCTGCCATACTGTGCCATCCTATGCATGTATATTCTAAATCCCATTGAGCTCAATGGGATTTACTCCCTAATAAATGTACTTAGAATTTCAGGCTTAGCTAATTTGGACTACTAGTGCCTACTGCAGGGGTGGGTAACTTGTGGCCCTCCATATGTTTTGGCTTACAAATCCCATCATCCTGCACAATTGGCTATGCAGTTCTCCAGTGTCTCATGCAGGTGTATATATTCCTAGCCATGCAATCCTTTAATTGGGGTTGAATCTCATACATTAAACTAGACTTCCGCAACCTGGTGCCCTCCAGTGAATCCTCTCCCGATGTCAATCAGAACCAATCAGGTCTCTAAAGAAGGGAAGCTGAGACACATTCAACTGAAGAAGGGCACCTTATTAAATTGACCCAAAACACCACCACATTCTTCCCCCCCTACCTTTTGCATAGAAAATGTTTTTGAAATTGCCATCATATCCACACATAACTTCATAATCACCAACCTTTCCCAACTGCAGAGTGGTTTATATATAGGCCAATAGTGGCATCTAGTGATCAAGTGGAAAATAAAGTTGGGGCGTGTGTGTGTGTGTGTGTGTGTGTGTGTGTGTGTGTGTATGTGCTAATAACTGTGTTTCCTTGTTCTTTTCTCCTTAAACAATAGTATTTTTCTTCATTCCTGTATCTTTGGAATCCTTTGAAACAAAAATGCCTATAAAGATGCATATATAATATATAAGAATAATAACTTGATTTAGGAGTCGGGCTGTAGAATAGTACGCTTCTCCTATTGGATGTAAAATAAAATTCTAAATTATTTCTCAGGTTGCTTCTCATGTTAGGGGATGAATTTAAGAAAGTATGGCTATGTTGGAGATTAGTGACTTATAATTTGAAATAAACAGCTGATGTGGGATGTTTTTTAATGGGACCGATCAAAAACTGGAGTTCACTCAAAATATAGCAATTAAATTAACAATTGGGACAAGGGGAATAGAACACACTACATCAGCTCTAAACAGGCTTCTGGCCTCTTTCATTCACAAAGCAAAGAACCAGACTTAACTTTTACAGCACAATCCTACGCATGCCTACTCAGAGGTAAGTCCAACCGAACACAATGAGGATTTCTCCCAAATAAGTGCAGATCCTAAAATAAGTTAGGCCCAGGGATTTTAAGGGCCACCTTCTTCCATACAAGTTGAGAGGCAGGGGACACATCCAGCAAGCCGAATGGCCGCAGGAAATCCCAGGAAATCCCATGCTGCCTCCTGCATCAGGATTACCCAACGCCACTGCACTGGAGCAAAAGCATGTTTCCCCCCCTAAAAGTGGGGGTAGGCTGGCACTATCAAGGCAGGCCCCAATGGACCCTTGACCTAATTCAGCATGGCTCCTCTGATGTTCTTATGCCTTAAGGCTATGCCTCATTAATATGCATCTGATCTGCTTTCTCTGCAAGAGTTGGTGTAAATGCATCACCACTAAATGAATATGTACACAAATGTATCCGTTTGAAAGATGGGGAAATTTTATGCTTCAAAATACAGAACCCCAACAAAGTCTGTACTCTGAATGCCTTAAACTTAACATCATGCATGGCAGAGTTCCATCTTACCTGGCTGGTGTATTTTTGTGTGCCATTTATGCTAATCCAGTGTCACACAAGCAGTGTGACAAGGCTTTTTTTAAAGCTAGAATGTGACATAAAAAAGAGGCAAGCTAAGATGTGCATGAGCACATATTGGAGCCAAAACATGGAAAACAAAGGGTGGGGGAAATCCTGCAGTACTTGTTGCACTCCAGAACCATGCTACATGAACTGAGCTTTCTGTAGTAACACTAGGGTGATTAAAGAGCAGTAAATGAGTTGCAGACATACAACATCCATATGCTGCCTAGGGTTGCCATCTTTCCTGCCATAGGGGGAGTACATGAAGCATCATAATAGGAAGGAACTTCGTATAAATTTGAAGTATTTCTACCAATTGTATTGAACTATTTAAATAAATTTTCTCAGATTGTTGGACTAGCCTGTGCATTCATCAACACTTCAATATTGATCAAAACAGATTGTCATGTAATTTTGAAACAGTTTGATCAAATACGTTTTGTTATCGAGTGTCATCACCATTGTAGTCCAAAACATCTGGAAGGCAGCAGGTTGGGGAAGACCGACTTACCAGATTGTCCCTGAGCATGCTGCCCACATGACTCATTTCAGTGAAGTAGTCTCATGCTTACATGCCCATGGACATCATTTCAAAAGCTGCCTCATACTATTAAGAACATTACCCAGGAACTGGCTTTTTTATATTAATTTTTTGCAATATCATGTCATTTTGCAAATTTTATATACTAGAAAGGCAAGCTTTTCCAAAGATTAACATGCACAAATGCAAGAAATAATTTATGCTCATGTGCCAACCATCCGAATTATACAGGAGGGATGATTATAGACTACGCATTTTATTATAGAAGCTGTTCAGTTAGATGTGTTTGGGGAAACCTGTCTCATTATAAGAAATTGGAAGCAACTCAATAATTATATTCTAAAAAAATCATTATTGATAAGTCCTATTTAATATACAAAATTGAGCATGGCAACTGTACTCATTAGTCACATAAACAGATGAGGATGCTTCAAGACATCATTTTGCACATCCTACGTATATTTATAAGGTACGATAATATCTACAGCACATTGTATACATCAGAGTTTAACAACAGAGTATCTTAAAACAGAGTACACAAAAAGTCGGAGAGAACAGATCCAGTTATTTCAGTTTCAAACTAGCGTCACTCAAATAGCAATAGGGAAAGAAGGCTATCAGTGGCTACTAGTTCTGATGGCTATGTGCTACTTCCAGGTTCAGATGCAGTATGCCTAGGTACACTGGTTGCTGGGGAACATGGTTGGAAGGGTGCTGTTGCACTTGTGTCCTGCATGTGGGTTCCCAGTCGACAGCTGGTTGGCCACTGTGTGAACAGAATGCTGGACTAGATGGACCCTTGATCTGATCCAGCAGGGCTCTTCTTAGGTTCTTAACAGTGATGGGCCCAAGCCCACCTAACACAATTTAGAGCACAATCCTATGCATGTCTAGGGGAAAAACGCCTTACAACACCCTGGATTCCCCAGCCAGCCAGCCCTCTTAGAGAGCCAAGCCTCACTCTGGCAGCTCCTATTCAGGGTGGTGGTGGGGTGCTCCAGTGCTCATGCAAAAATCCACATAGGCACTGGACTGTTTTCTGTGCATGCATAGAGCTGCTCTCAATACAGAAATAAATTAAATAGCCCACCAAAGCTTTCCAAAGGGATGATGGAAGTAAAACTGTTTGAGAACTTCTGATGGGAGACATGCTTATTGACAATCTTGGGAGATGATTTTATTTCACTGTCTTTCACTTAGCTTATATTATTACTCATTTTAAAATGGGAACAACATTGCTATATAAATATTTAACTTGGAAAATGCATAAGATTTGAAAAATTCACAAGGCAAAGAACCTAATTTGGATTAGATTCTTTGCGTTGTGAATTTTTCAGAGCTTATGCTTTTGGAAAATGTGTGGTTTTAGGGATGGAATTAGAAAGTTGTAAAATGAAAGAAATCCAAATGAAGTTTGGTCAGTGTGCTTCGGGCACCAAATGTTATGATGTGTGTGTGTGTGTGTGTGTGTGTGTAGAATAGCTCTTCATGTATGTTCTACTAATTATTGGAATCAGTAGGTCAGATTCAAAGAACTACATTAGACAAGCCCATAAACTGTGGAATTATTCTACCCTTCCTTTTAAAAAGATCCCAGTGTCATATTGCAAATTGCTTTTGGGCCTACCTCAGTTTCAGAAATGGTTTGCCATGCAGTGTGCAGATTGCTGATCAGGAATAACAAGTTACCTCCTAGTAACTAGGGGCATGCTTTTTTAGATCCTGGTCAGTTTATTTTAATTGGTATTTTATTAGTTGGTGTATACTTATCTGGTCACTTAAAATAAAACTTAGCAGCCTAGAGGCTTCTCCTGTTTAGCTATGTGGCCATGGTTCACAATATTTCCTGAAACAGATGTGAATTGTGGGATGAAATATTTCTCAGTTTGATACCATTTACCCAAGGATTGTCTAGGACTATGTAGACCAGGGATGTCTTCCATACCAGAAAAAAATACAAATTAAGGCCAATCCAGGGATTGCAGGGGGAAGGTTTGAATCATCATCAGTTTTTTCTTCCTTTATTCATAACTGTTGTGAACAGAGTAGAGATTGTCTTATGCAGACAATCAACTTCCATTCACTATCACAGTACAACCTTGTAGGTAAAGCAGCAATTATTACTTTTATTGCATTTAACCTTACACAGTACTTACAGCCTTCAGATCTATCTTCACAAATGTCCTGTGAGGTATGCTCTTATTATTCCTATTTTACTGTTTTAGAGAGGTAACAACTTTTACAAGCCTCCCCATTTAATCTCTTTTGGACCCTACTGTCTATTAAACTTGAACACTGAAACAGCATTGTATAATCTTGTAGGGTTTTTTTATAGTTAGGGCTGCAAATGCTTTTGCACAATATGTTGAAGGGGGGAATCTCACCCACTTCTGTGTACTGTTTTTCTAAAATGGAAATAAGGGAGGGAAAATCCATATTCCATGGTGCTTATCAAGTTTGGGAATTTTAACAATTCTTTAGACAGCAATACACCACACTAAAAACCAGATCCAATCTCTTCAACCTTGTTGGCCAACAGGTCACCTCACTGCAGAGGTAGAAGAAGAGAACATGACCTGCAGGAAGCTGCTAAAAAATATTCATTGCCCAAAATGTAAAAAGTACAATGAAGTCAATCTCATATCATCAGAACACAGACATGAATCTTCCTTAATTGGGAAATTCATACATTAGGAGTAACATATACTGTGGAAGCAACACTGCCAAGCAGTTAACATTAAATAGTGTATTACTTTACATAAAAAGGCTAAGGCTGCAATCCTATATTCACTGATCTGGGAGTAAGCTCCAATGAACTCAATGACACTTACTTCTGAGTAGACATGAATAGGATTGTGCTGCAAAACCTTTAGATTTCTCTTAACACCAAATGTTACAAGGAATTGTAATGATAAATTAATTACCAAATTTAGAGTGGAATCCTATGCATGTTTATACAGAAAAAGTCATACAACTCCCAGCATGCCCCAGCCAGCCATAATGGCTAGGGAATGCAGGGAGTTGTAGATCTTTGTTCTGTCTAAACATGCATAGGATTGCACCCTTAAGTATCTATTTCTACAGTCTCATGACTCACTAGAGGTCATTATTTAGTCAACCAAGATCAAGTAGTAGACAATACATCATCTACTCTCTTTACCTGATAAGGATTATTATATCAAAAATTGTTAAAAGAAATAGCAATTGCTTTGGAATGGAAACATTAGATCACTGCTAATGTGTCAGCTGTTCAAATAAATAAGTACCGGTGGCAAGCAGCTGTTTAAAATATTTTTAAATCTGCTTGAAATTTTGAAGTTCAGTTCTAGGTCTTTTAGGTAGCTAAGAGAACCTACTAATTAATTAACTGCCTAGCCATAAAAGGTGGTGGTCTTGACAAAATACTTGGATGGTGAATAAGACCTGAAGGAAAATGGTCTTACAAGCAGCATTAGCAAATGACTAACTGACAACAGCAAAGAAAGAAACTTACTACAACTTTTCTTACAGATAGTAGTTAAGAAGTGGAAAACATTTCCCATGCTGCAAGTCAATGTTTATTTTTAATGTGAAACTAAATGTGCTACCATATACATTCACTATTCTACCTGATAGAAAAACACAAGTTTTTGATATTACAATTCATATATCAGTTGCCACTTATCTCCTTTGTTTTAATGAAATAATTAAATTATATAGAAACTCATTTGGATCCAGAAACACACATAATAAAACCTAACAACAACAACAACAAAGTGCTGGTGGTATATACATCATCGTTTTTTAGAGCCACTGTTACCATTTGTGGGCTTGTTAAAGCTTCTGCTCATTTGCGGAAAGTGTACAGTTGGGGTTCTTTCAGTTGGGCCATACAATCCTAGATTTCTGGCTGCAGTGGATTTTCTGAGTGGCTTGACACTAGGAAAAGGACTGAAGACTTGTGATTTAGGAGTGCTGGCTTGGGGAGACTTTGCCATTGTTCCACTGTCACTAGGCAAACCAGGCAGCTCAGATGTATGTGTTTGACAGTACAGATTTGATACAGATTCAGGATCATCCTTGCTAGTTTGGGTAAGTTCCAGTGCTTCCAGCTTCAGCTGAACTGCTGATATGTTGGCACTGGCGTTGGAATCTTTGTAACTTGGTTCAGGAGACTGTCCATCAGCTTTCCTAGCAGTACTAGCATCTGAATCACTCCCTTCTCTTTCTTCAGATTCAGATTTGCTTGGAACCTCTTCTTTTGCATTGGGATTATTAGTTTTCCCACCTTCACTCTGCTCCTCTATTAGCCCTATAGTATCCCCATAGCCCAGTTGACCTCTGGCTCTTGCTATGTTCTTTCGGTGTACTCTAATGTGAGTGCGCCAGGGAGAATTGAGCTTTGTTTTAAGATCTTCATGGGGGGCAGGTGACATCTTGCCTCCTGCATGACTTGGAATATGAATGGCATTCTTGGCAGATCTGTTAGCTGGTTTGATCTTCTTTCCTAGTAGAAGATGGTTGATAACTGGGGAATGGTTCACCTGAGAAGGCAGCAGACTGGTAACTGGCCCTTTATCTGAATAAACCAAATATTTAAAAGTATACTATTGAAAGAGGCCAGGCAAATGATCACAAATAAAAACAAAACATGGTCTGATTCCATTTCTAATTATGTTGCACTCACACACACAAAAGATTTGTAGGATTGTTAGTAGAGGAAAGTCAATTCCACTTATGCTGTACGCTGTATCTCCAAATCAAAGCCACAGATTAGAGCATGAATTTCTCATGCCAAATCCTTTCTTAACAGATACTAATGACAATTCTAAAGACAGGTGCACAATTTTATTGCCTGAAAAATATGGATACTGCACAAAATAGAGCATCCAATATCTAGCAGAAAACAGTGCAAATGTGTTTTCTTTTACACTGGTGCAGAACTAAAACACTCAGTAGGACTTCTTTAAGCAAAATGTATCTGGTACATTGAAAGCTGCCTTACACAGAGCAAGACTATTTGTTCATCTGGCTCAGTTTTGTCTAGATTGATTGCCAGCAGCTTTCCAGGGTTTCAAATGAGGGTCTCTCGCAGGCCTTCCTGGAGATGCCAAGGATTTACCTAAATTTAATAAACGTATTCTGCCACCCATTTCAAGAATATTGCAACATAAAACAAATACAAATAATGAATAAACACTATACGAATCCATGGTTTCTTTTCAGAGCAGTGAAGATTAAAGCAATTAAGAATGTGAAATTATATATACAATGATAAATTAATTAGTAGATAGATTCTTAAAATTTCACATTGATTTAGTTTATTTTTAGGGGACTTCTGTAGATGGAAGAAATCAGTGTTTCTTATGGCAACTTAAGTATCATATGTTTGTGTTTCTAATGACCGACTACACAAAGCTTTCCATAATCAAAGAGCTGGGTTAAAGATTCTATCTTACACAATGAAGATTCATCAATTTAAAAAGGCAACTAAGACAGACCTTTCCCCAGCAGAACACCCAGTAACAGAAATAGTCAGAGATGTAAGATATATATACATCTGGTTAAGATTAGTGAAAAGGGACTGGCAATCCTGGGAAATGAAAAACTACTTCATTTTGGTTTTGGCAGCATGACTCTTCTGTGACATACTGAATTTTCCAGATTACAGAAATTGTATTTCATAGTGAACGTATTGCCCTTGTGTGATGGAGGAACAACTTTCATGAAAACCCATTCCTGGGAATGGGGCAGGGGCAAGTACTGTCAGATATTGCAAAGGATTCAACATATTATTGCACCAGTGTTAGTGGGCAAGGCCCATATCTAGCAGCAAAGTGAAAGTGCAGTCTCCGTATTGTTTAGCCCACAGATAATATAAAAGGCACCAGTCAGCACTGCATACTGACTGTGTGGCTGGACTTATACCAAAGCTGTTTCGACACTGATTTAGCATAATTTTATATTTTGCTTGTAGTTCAGATATCAAAACACTGCCTAGATAATTGGGAATTTAGAAGGTTTTATCCCAAATCCAAGGATGCCATAGATGTTAGTGAAGTCAGTGAAACCAATGTTTTATACCCATGTTAGCATAGATATCTTTAAATACCATTATTCAGCTGGTCCCTAGGATCTAACATTATCCCAGGGTCGTCATCTTCAGACCCTGACAAAAGAAAAACAAAGATCACCATCATTTTTATAAGTGACATGTTTTTTCTGGTCAAATTAGATCCTTCCAGCTACTCCTGCAGGTTCATTCATTCATTCATTCTCTTCTTTTCTCTTCTATATATTTGTGGATACATACAAACATGATTTGCTTCTCCATTCATATAGTTGGTGATGACTTGCACCTATCCCCCAACCCCCCCAAAAATAAGCCATTACCTGCTCTGATGTAAACCTGATGAACCTGCTGCTGCTGCTTCTTCTTTATCCGGGAATACTGTCTTTTCAGTGCATTAATGTCTGTGGTCATACGTTCCATCATCATACTGTTGAAGACTGCATGGTATTCACTTCGACAGGCATCTATTGCTCCAGGGCTTAGTTCTGCAATATTACTAGAGCCTAGACTCTGCTCTTCATTATGACCTATATACAGCAGGAAAAGTATGTAAAATGTGTATCAGAATGTAATCCAATAATGATGGATTCTCTCTCAGGTAATCCTTAAAAGGTAATCTGGAGGGAGAGGTGGGTAATAAATAAAATTATTATTATTATTATTATTATTATTATTATCATCATCATCATCATCATCATCATCGGATTTAGATGGCCTGGTACTGTCCATTCTTTCAATTAGGAACAAACAGTTCCTCCCCACCTCCCTCACTCCCGAGGTTCAATCATGTGCATGTTTTACTGCACATAGGAGGCCAAACACCACTCTATCACACTATGACAGCCAAAGAGGCTATAGTATGGGCTATTTGTACTAAACACCCCAATATTATTCTCTTATGGGCCATAGAAGTGCATAGCTTTTTCTTTCAGTATTTGATATTATGTCTAGCTTGATTAAGGCTGGCCAGGATTGGGGATGGAAATTTCACATTAAAGAGCGTACATTCATATTACGTTAACCCTACCCACATACTTGTGAGTCTTTAATCACCGCAGCAGTGCTGTGGGACAGGCCCATGCAAAAGAGGCTCTCATGGCGCTACTGCTATGTTTAAAGGTAGCAACATTTACCTTTGAACTGCTTTTGATATTTCTGTAGTTCTGGAGTCAGAAACCCAGTGAATGGTCCAAGGCAACCAATGACATTAGCGATGGAATCTTCATCATCGAGGTCATTCTCCTCATCACTGTCTCTAATTTTTCCCAGCCGGCTGTAAAAGAAGAGTAAACATATGTTGCTCTCTTGGATGTGTGACCGAACCCTTAATAAACTGAATATTTCATCAGGCTCAGATGTGCAATCCTATGTGTTTGTCTCTTTGGTATATGCAAGCCTACTCTATTACTTGAATTACACTATAAGGCAGTAGGGGAGGAGAACAACTTACCCTGAAGTTGATTTTACTGAGGCAGGGAAAGGAGTAATGTTGTACGTATATTTCTCCCTTAATTCTGCTAGTTGTGGGAAAGGGAAGTGGGCCATAGAATAAACCGTCTGGGGGGGGAAAGGAAAGAAACATGAATGCAGATTTTAAAACAGTGCCTTTAAAGCAACTTTTCACAGCAAATTCAAATGCAGATGGCTTGCAAGACAAGGCAATGCATTTCCACATATACTAAAAAAATGTGTAAGGTTTGATTTTTATGATAAAAATGCAGGAAATAAAAGGATGACTTGCAAGGAATAGAACTAACCCATTGTTAAAACAGCCAGAAGAGGTAACAAGTGTGTTAGGGTGAAAAGTGTGAAGCTGGTGTGAACACACATGTTCACTAGATCCTGAGATGTTTTTTCAAGGCAAAGAATACATTTCAAAGTATTTCTGTCTTTACTCTCAATGCCTTAGAATTCCTGAACAATTTGATTTAGCGTTTTTAAAAAATACCCCACTTTGATAACACTAGACAGACTTCATGTTTCTGGAAAAAAAAATCTTTATTATTTTTTTTTCTAAGGAAACTCTTTCTAATAGCTATTTTGCAATGTAAACTGAAGCCCTTATAAGCAGATCAAGCAACTCGCTGTCCAGGGCCCACTTTGGGTTTCCCTTAAACATCCAAAAATTCCAAGTCCAGGAGTTAAAGTACACCCATTGAAATGAATGGAACTGAACTTAGTGATGACTAACTTAAGTCCTATTCATTTCAATGTGTCTACTCTAAGTAAGACTAACATTGTTTTCAACCTAAAGCTAAGAGGCAAGAGACTAGGTTCTGAAGTCGAGGACATTTGACTTGTTCCATGGGAATATTTAATGCGGTTGAATAAGAGAACTATTTAAATAAAGAATATCCTTCTAACCCATGAGCTACTGTTCATGGAAGTGCTTATCAGGGCTCCTCAATCTTCTGTTAATTTTGTGGATGGATATCGCCAAAACTGATACAATCAAAAATAACAATTCCCAGAGGGGTGGCATTGTTAGTTTGTTGCAGCAAAAACAACAGAGTCTTGTGGCACTTTAAGATTAACAAAGATATTCTTGCATAAGCTTTTGTGGACACTTTCCACTTCATTAGTTATATGAAGTGTTAGCCTCAAAGTATCAAGGTTCCAAACAAAGATCCCCCCTTTTCTTGAACCATATACAGACTCACAAAAATATCACTCTCATAGTTGTTTACTAAGATTTGCAGTCATATTTAAACACTGACATTTTTTAACACTATGTCAAATGGGTTAGGGTACGGCCACGTCTTAAAAAAGCCCTCCCTGGATCCCCTGGACCTCAATAACTACAGGCCGGTATCAAATCTTCTGTTTTGGGCAAGAAGATTGAGAGGGCAGTTGCCTTCCAACTCCAAGCAGTTTTGGATAATACAGATTTTCTAGACCCATTTCAAACCGGCTTCTGGGCAGGATAAGGAGTTGAGACCGCTATGGTTGCCTTAGTGGATGATCTACGCCTGAGTATTGACAGGGGGAGTGTGTCCCTGTTGGTGCTTCTGGACCTCTCAGCGGCTTTTGACACCATCGACCACGGTATCATTCTGGAGCTCCTGAGGGGATTGGGAATCGGGGGCACTGTGCTTCAGTGGTTCCAGTCCTATCTCTCGGGCAGGTTCCAGATGGTGATGCTTGGGGATAGCTGCTTTCAAAGAGGGAGCTACTATGTGGGATACCACAGGGTGCCATTCTTTCCCCAATGCTGTATAACATTTATATGAAACTGCTGGGAGAGATCATCCAGAGGCATGGGGCGGGGTGCTATCAGTATGCTGATGACACCCAAATATATTTCTCTATGCCTTCGACAACAGCATCAGCTAAGGATAGTGTGTCTCCTCTGAATGAATGCTTAGAGGCGGTAATGGGCTGGATGAGGCAAAACAAACTGAAGCTGAATCCAGACAAGATGGAGGTGCTTGCTGTCAAAGGTCCCAACCTGGGTTTGGAGGTTTGTCAACCAGTTCTGGATGGGGTTACACTCCCCCTGAAAGACTGTGTTCGCAGCTTGGGGGTACTCCTGGATCTGTCACTCCAAATGACAACTCAGATAGGTGCGACGGCCAGGAGTGCCTACTATCAGCTTCGGCTGATTCGCCAGCTGCGCTTCTTCCTAGAATTGGAAGACCTAAAGATGGTAGTGCACGCACTGGTAACTTCGAGGCTTGACTTCTGCAATGCACTGTACATGGGGCTACCTTTGTGCCTAGTCAGAAACTTCAACTTGTTCAAAATATGGCAGCCAGGTTGGTCACCAGTACACCTAGGGGTGACCACATTACACCAATCTTAAAATCACTCCACTGGCTGCCAGTTAATTTCAGGGCGAAGTACAAAGTGTTGGTTATTACCTTTAAAGCCCTACACGCTCGGGTCCTCTGGGAAGAATTTACTACAGTCAGCCAAAACTAGGCTGATGAGTGTTACCAAGAGGACCTTCTCTTCTGCTGCTCCCAGACTGTGGAATGGCCTGCTGGGAGAGATTCGACAACTCAGCAGTCTTCTTGAATTTAAGAGAGCCGTGAAGACTGATCTCTTCCAGCAGGCCTACCTAGTTGAATTTTAAGATGTTTTTAATAATGTATTCGTTTTATTTGATTTGATGTTTTATCTATTTTATGGTCTTTGTATTTATACTTATTGTTGTTCCCTGCCTGGATCCAGAGGGAGAGGCAGGTAAGAAATAAATAAAATAATAATAATAATAATAATAATAATAATAATTATTATTATTATTAAATGGGACTGAATGGAATGCAGATGTTTTGTAACTGCACAAGAGATATTTTAGAGGAAATCAAGCACTAAAATGCTTCTGCTGTCTATTACTGAAACATATTAGTAAGGCAACGCTGAATATTGTGAGCTTGGTACCATGACTTAAAATTCAAAACTATGTTTGCTTGTATACTTGGGAGGATTAATGTATTCCTGTATTTCTCAAATATTTCTCCCATTCTGTGACTCTTGCTACTTTAAGAAACAACACTGTAGCCATTGTAAACTGAAATTATGAACTAACATATGTTGGAACTTTTGTTTTTATTGCTACCATGCCATAAAAGCAAAAAAGTGAAAAAAAGGCATAAATAATGAAAAACATTTGTTTTGCCAAAAGAGAACTGATGCCAGATGCATTTTCTGCAAGCTTTAATGCAGGCAAAAGTCTTTCAATTAAGATACGTTTCTGAATGAATAAACAGTGAGTAAACGTGCCTGGCCTGTACTTAATACACAAAAGCTTCCATAGAAACAAATACTTCTTGCCTGAAGTTGCCCTGATGTTGTAGTGCAAGCAATTAAACGTTAAGCCCTTCTGGAGAGGAGATTCCTTTATGTTTACATTAGTCATGAAAATCTTTAATAAAAACATTATTAAAAATGTTTACATCAGTCAGGTGTGTGCAACAAAACTCCTGCAACATAAAATGTATTTTCTATTTTGTGCATCAGCAGAACACCTGCAAACGTGTTAATAAAAAGGGGGCCTAAGTAATACTGCTGTGCAAGACTGTTATACTGAAAAATGCAGGCAAAACTACATCCAGACCCACATCTCTTTCTCCTTAATGAAGTTTGATCACTTTCTCCTACTTCATTACTATATACTGCAATCCTTTCCCCAGGGAGAAGAACTCCAGGAGAACCTGGAAATAATTTATACTCGTTATGTCAATAGCAATCTGTTCCATGCAAAATCTGTTTCATAAATGAAGCTGTTATGGTGACATTAACTTTTTTTTCTCTGTTACCAATTTCCAGAGGTTGAGGTTATAAACAAAACTACCTCTCTCTCTCTCTCTCTCTCTCTCTCTCTCTCTGGCTACAATAGACTGATATGGCTACTCTTCGAGAATATAATATTGGACCGTCACTTCATACAGAACATCTTCAAAACACTATATTCTGTAAAATAAAATGTAAAAAACAGCCTAACATCAATTGACCCTTTGTGTGAAGAAATCAACAAGCAGAACTTTACAAATATTTAAAGCACACACTGTTCCCTTTTATTCTCTACAGCATGCCAGCATTAGTGATCCCACCAAGCTGAACATAGCCCTCCATCCATAGACATGTCTTATCAGGGATTTAACAGTTCCCATCTTTGCAATGCTAGGCAGGCAGTAAAAACAGGATGTCTATTAATTTCTTATACGTGGCTAGCAGGCTGCAGTTGCTTTGTTGTGCAAGCTTCAATTAATAGCTGAGGCTAACCTTCTATTACATATGATAAATGAGGTTTAGGAATCTTAGGGAAAGAACCTAGAAATATAGAAAGCTGCTTTATACTGAGTCAGACCACTAGTCCATCTAGCCCAGTATTTTTGACACTTATTGGCAGTGACTCTCCAGTGACCCGGTTCTCCAGGTTCTGCCTTACCTGGAGAACCGGGCATTGAACCTGACACCTTCTGTGTGCAAAGCATATACTCTACCACTAAACTATGGCCTCTCCCTGATCCATTGGTGCACTTCCACTAGGGCTACCGATGTTGAGCACTTGTTCAGTGTCAATCATGCTTGTAAGCAGGACTGGTGTTCAGAAAAAAAATGTTGTGCCAACAAGTGTTATTGATGTTGCGTAAGGGTCAGTTTCTGCTAGCGCAACATCAATAGTGCTAGCAGGAGAGCACTGTTTGATCTTTCCCGTATCTTTGTGAATCTCTAACTTATCTGAAGTGGGCCAACGTTACAATGACAAATGCCATATCTTGATTTCATATAAACCAACTCAGGAAATGTAATTCGTAACAGTGTAGGCAGCAGTTTGAAACCAACATTCATCACACCTCAGTATACAGACTGACATTTGAGCATATTTTAAGAACTATGTGGGCAGACACCACATTTTATTTTAAAAGCACAGAAGAGTTGCATTATTTATAAGGTTTCTTCCCTGCATTTAATGTTCTCACTGAAGTTGGATACAAAACAAACTGCACAAGAATACATTATATTATTAATAATAGAACACTCTGCTTTAACAAGATTTGGGAGACCACTTGGGAACTTCCATTAGATTTTAAAAAATATTATTTTGAACATTGGGAACCTGCATTATATCAAGTCAACCACTGATCCATATAGTTTAATATTGTCTAAACCAGCCTTCCCCAACCTGGTGCCCTCCAGATGTGTTGGGCTGCAACCATTGGCCATGCTGGTTGCAAATTATGGGAGTTACAGTTAAACATATCTGGAGGGCACCAAATTGGGGAAGCCTAGTCTACATGGACTGGCAACAACTCTCCTTGGTTTCAGACAAGTTTTTCTCAGTCCTATCTAGAGGTATCAGCAATTGAACCTGGGATGATTTGCATCCACACCATATGGTCTACCATTGAACTACAGTATCTCTTAAAAAAACTATTAGGCCTTGAAAAGAATCCACTATGTCCAACTGCAGCAAGATTATTCTGCCCTAGTTTCACCTTTATTTTGACAGTGCTTACTAACCTGCATGAGTTCATTGCTATCAATGAGGTTGTCTTCGAGCATCTCCTGGGTTAATTTTCCCATGGTGCCATAGAATTCATCTGCAGTTTCACAACAATCTATCTGCCTGAATCACAACACAGATATTTCCATTATCTAAACATCACGTTATAATCGGAGTAAATTTACAATAGAAAGAAGAAAACTCTATATAAACAGCTCAACTCTACAAAGGGCAGACATTCAGAAACAGCTGTACTCAGAGAGGATAAGACAGGAATCTGTATTCATCTGTGTTTCCGCAGCATGCTACAAAAACCACTCTCTTTGGGTCTTTTATTTTGACTGTGTTAACTGTAGCAATTATCAACTGTAGTTCATATATTATGAACTACAATCAAGCTAATCAACTATGCTGGGAGTAGTGAGTAATTCTAGTACATAGGGCAAAAGAGAAGGTGGAGGGAAATGTGTTACCAAATGTTTGATACAACTTAAACCTTAAGTATAGGAAGGAAAAAATCCATCCCATTTTCATTCAGTGATTTCTATATTGCAGTGTCTATGCAACCTAACAGGCCTTTGTGAAATTTTTCTCAATCGCTCCAGCCACAAGGGAACCATCTATTATAAATTAGCAAGCAGGTAAATAGGTCCCCACAACATTCCTGGAAAATCTCAAGTGGAAAGAATATTACCAATTCTGTTTCAGGGAAAGTCTGTATTGCTGTCTCCACAAATGTACACCCTAAAGATTGATAAAATATAGATGGGATACTTTTGAGACTATTTTGTTTACTATTTAAATAGCTCCAATCCAGGAAGAGAGCAGCTTTTATTTTGGTGCTTTGTATATCACCTTATTTGCTAAAAAGTAACTGAAAACCATCAATAGTCTTCCACAGGGGAATTATTATTACCTTATTATTATTATTATTATCAATCATCGTCATCATTCTTTCCAATCTTTTTTTCTTAGATTTGAAAAGAAGAAAATCTCACTGGATTGTGCCTAGTGCAATTTCATAGAACCAGAGGCACCTCTGAAGGATTATATCCTGTCTTGAAAAACATCCTGGTAATTTAGGTTTCTGAGAATATGAGCTGCCTAGAATGGCATCCTATTATGGCATTTCCTATTATGGCATCCTATTATGGCATTTCCATAATAAAGGAATGGAATTGTCCTTTATTTAAAAATGTTTTCCTCTGAATGGAACTCACAGAAGGGGAAGAGAAGCATTTTTTGCTGATTCTTCTCTTTCTCCCTCCAAAACATCTGCTTGGAAAGGGTGAAGACCTTCCAGAAGAGTGTACAAGGTGCCAGAGGGAGATTCAGAGGGAAGGGAAGAATTGGCAAAAATTGCCTCTCTACTTTTCTGCCAGTGGAAACCTCTGCTGGAAAAGGAAGGAACTCTTTGATTGTGAAGAGCAACTCAGGACCCAAGCCTTCTCTGGCTTGACTTACGAATTTTAAAGTTCAGTTGCAAACTGAATACCTAACATCTGTGATAGCAAGATAGATGGATTTCAATCAAAGCCATTTAAATCAACAAGAAAATAAATTTAAATCAAGATGACAATTTTAATCAAATTCTCCTGAGCAAGCTTGGATTCTAACTGGTTGCTCTACCAATTAGAAAAATATTGAATTGCAACTAATTTTTGTTTTTAAAGTGCAAAATACAAAATGATTCTGGTAAAATTGCCTATAATGTTAAATTTGTGAATCAGTATTTACTAGTGTTAACTTTTTTTTAAAAAAAGCAGCACTTCATTAGGTTTTTGTCTTAATTCTGGAACAAATTTTGCATCCAAACTCCCTTCACAGGAAGGCAAAAGAATGTGGGTGTCAGAAGAAAAGATCAGAAGCAGTTACAGGATTCAACAAAGCATTTTTCCAGCTGAACTAATAGGCTTCTGCTTACAATTACCCTTGAAGTGAATGACAAAAAGCTAGTTAATTCCATGAGGATTGGGTCTTTTGTTTTGAATGGAACTATCTGGCAAAATAAATAAGAGTTGTACAAAGTATCCTTTATTTATTTATTTGTTTTTAAAAAGCATAAATCTAAACACAGTGACTGGTATTCTATTTATGAAAGTTTATTCATCTTCCTCACAAAAGATGGAAATGATTTTTAAAGCCTTTGGTACAAGTTTTTTAAGTCAGCTGTTTTGACAGCCACTAGAATATTTATTAGTACTAATACCAAAATGAATACACATTTTTAAATTTTCTTTGAGTTCATTAGCTCAGTGTTTCTTAGGCTTTTCATTAAGGGTTGCAAATACCATGAAAATACTATGGTTTTCCTATGAGAGAAAGGACAGGTAACCTATGGCCCTCCAGATGTTGTTGGATTCCAACTCTTGGCCCTGGCCAACATGACCAATGGTCAGGGATTATGGGTGTTGGAGACCAACAAAACTGAAATGGGCACAGGTTGCCCACTACTGCTATTGAAAAAACATGACCCTGAAACCCATACGAAGTGGTAGTAGTAATCTATGTTTCACACACTGTTGCAATATAAAACCTATCATATTAATCTTGTATGCCAGTAGTGGGCAGAAGGCAGTTCAGATCTACTGGTAGATCTCTGAGTGATTTGCAGTTGATCAGCAAATGTTTCTGATTTCCAAGTGTCTTAACAATAACCAGTTTTCCCTTTCTAAATTAGGTTTCTGGAAATTCATGCTTGAGGGAAAACCATGAGTGGATTTTTTGTGTGAAAGGACTTGTGCATTTGGTTCTGGTACTGATTACAAATTCCTGGGCTGAGCATGTATGTGCTTGGAGGCACCCTGTTCCTTAATTCTTAGCATAAGCCCACCTTTCTAGTCTGGCTCTAGTTGGTGGACCTCAGGGCCCTAGACTTTCACCTGGTTCACATATCCATATACATGGTTTATTAACCCATAGCTTGTTGCTCTACACAGGGTTTGTCTGGGAGACGAATGCAAAAACACAGTTTGTTTTCTGAATCCTTGGGTTGTTTGTTTCCCTATTCCTTTGCCTGCTCCCTTTCTGTATCACAAATGCCTATGCAGCATTGTGTTTTTAAAAACTATAGCCAGGTGAAACAACCCATGAAAAGCCCATGGATTTGGGTTCACACATAACGGCAGTCCATGGTTGAAATAACCAAGAGTTCATCACCCAACAGCAAACCAAGGATTCTCTTTCCGGATTGTTCATGGTTGACAAACCATGGTTTGTTAGTGTCTCTGGGATCCCACAACAACCCAGAATTCAAAAACCCATACCATGGGTTAGCATTATATGTGCACGCAGCTTTTTAGTCAAAACCAAAGTAGATCCCACAAGCCTGACGTTTGTCCACCCATATTAGATACAGTAGAAGATCTCCTGGTAATCCAGTTCTGTGTACCACTTCAGAGAGCAATTTAACTTGAAGCAAAGGCTTTAGGCCCAACCTCAGTTGCTCCTTCTTCCCTCAGCAACTGAACTGTGTGTAATATAGCTTAAACCCAGAAGGGGCATTGCACTGTCTGGTAGAATGGAGAAATCTTTGTGCTTTAGCAGGAGGGAGTCCAGCAAAGAAAGTGAATGGACATTATTTCCAATGCTTTGATACCACTTCACACAGTGTTTTCTCCAGTCAATTATTACATTTGGTTTCCTTTTAGGCACAGACTTAAAGTATACTTACTCTCCTAGCTTTGCCCAAATAGCCAGTGCTACTCTGAGTATAATTTCTGATCCTTCAAAGAATACAGAATCCCAAATTTTTAGAACTGTATGGTTAGGAAGGCATGTAGCAAACAGGGTCAGGAACCACTGCATCGTGAAGACATTTGTAAGTGGGGGTTCATAGCCACCTGAAATAGAAAAAAGAACACATCACACCACATGTCACCTGCAGTTATTCACTGAAGGTGTTTCTTTTAATACAACAAATAGAGGTGTGTATGTGTGTGTGTAGGTGGATGATGGTGGAATATTGAATTATAATATGATAGTTAATGATTCCATTGTATTCAGCTTTCAGTTTGCTAAAAGAAATGGCTAACATGCTAGCAACATTCCTTTAGATGACAGCATTGCTCAGTTTCTACCAATGCCAAATCTGGGGGATTTTCCCCCTCATGCCTTTTGCAGAGATACCATAAACTGAATAGAAGTGACTGGATCAGGCAGGTGGACCTGACCAAAACCTACTTTTATCAGTGTAATCATCCCATTACCCTTGCCTTTCTCCTTCCTTCTTCCCTTCTCACCCTCCATAGTTTCTCTTAACTGTTCAAGGCTGCAGTTCCTAAGCACACTTACCTGGGAGTCAGCCCTACTGAATTCAATAGGAATGACATCTGAGCAGGCATGAATAGGACTGCTCTGTCATTTTAGATTGCAAGCTCCTCTCAGGGCACACCCTACTGAGGTTCTCTGAATCTTGAACTGACAATCTTGGTAAGATATGGAATTCAAAGTGCAGTTATGTATTCATTTATTTAAAATAGTTTTAGATTGCCCTTCAGTGAGAATTTTCTATATTTGCTAATTATAGGTACCATTACAAAAGGAAATAAAAACAAGTATTGTATTGTCAAAATCATACAAAATGTACTTGTCAAATTATTACATGCCTGTTGGAGTCCTACCATAGTACTCCTAAGTACTCCTGCATCAGCCCCCTCCATATTAGAGGAACTGCATTTTACCAAACTCTACCCACAATTTGGCTTATGGCTAGAACTACATTTGATTCAATATTCATGTGTGCAAAATAAAACAGGGAACTGAATAACTGAATTCTTCCAACCCAATAGAAGGCTATACTCTCTTCAGTAAAACCTCAACTCTCGATCTGAGACTATCTTTCATACCACAGACATGGCTGTATAGAACATATTGGACCCCTTTACAACTGTTAAAGAAATATAGGTTATCCTCTCAATTGCTGCTGTTGCGGCCCTGTTTCTCAATTCTGAACTGAGGTCATTGTCTATATCAACTTGGTCCAAAATTCACAGATAAAATATAATTGATAGGACACCTCCCTAAAGTATGGAACCCAGAACAATGGAAGTGGATTAGTCGCACCCTGTTGTTCACCAAATGTACTGTTTCACAACGCTAAAAAAGTAAACTACATATTGTAATTTACAGAAATTAGGAGCTTACTATGATAAACCTCTACCAAACTGTATCCTTAGCTGAAAGTAACCATATTTTGTTCATAACAGCCCAAAAATGAAAATTAAGACTTATGAACATTGCCATGCACCCCCTCCTAACCCTATCAGCATTTTTGTTTTATATAATTTCTTTTTAGGGCAGTTTATATTAATTTAATTTCTAAACCATTAATTTAGTTTATATTAATATAATATAAACTATGGTTTATATTATATTAATATAAACTAAATAAATTAAAATATGAATTACAAAAAAGAATCAGCATCTTCCCCAATCGGAATAGTAATAACTAGCAATAAATGTTTGTCACCAAGATCAGATTTGTCAAATACAAATATCTGATGCAAACACAAAGACACATGTAGAGTGGGCGGAGGAATAAAAGAATAGATGAAAGAGATTAAACTAATGCAGAATGACAGACACTACTCAGGAAAGGCTATGTATACGCATACACACACTTTAGAGAAAGATGCTGTCTCTCAACTAAAATTCCTGAAATTGCCAGC
This sequence comes from Anniella stebbinsi, assembly GCA_029215795.1. Taxonomy (NCBI): domain Eukaryota; kingdom Metazoa; phylum Chordata; class Lepidosauria; order Squamata; family Anniellidae; genus Anniella; species Anniella stebbinsi. Next base: position 59,592,018 of record JARDYH010000003.1, read on the forward strand.
ATAACTGCTTACCTCAAACATCTGCTAGCTGTAAATAATACCAGCGGCTTTAGCCTTGTGATCTGATGCCTTCTAAATGTTATTTGCTCTCAAGGTAAGGAATTACATTCTGAAGCATTATTATAGGAACAAAGAAGCAGAAAACTAATGAGGAAAATAGTTGCATGGCATTTGTGTGGACATTTACCTCCACTTTCCCTGTTGGCAGCTCTTTGAAGAGTATCCAAATGCTGGGAGAGATCAGGAAGTTTCATTCTTAGGAGGTCTCGAAACACAGCCATGTCAACAGACAATGCTCGAAGGTTATTGACAAAATAGCTGTCAGGCAGCACTTTATCAATTAAATAAATCATAATCTAAAAACAAAGAAGAAAAAACTGGTAGTTAGTACGTGTAAGACCTAACGGGGCTGAGGAAAAATTATTTCCCAAGCATCTTTCTAGTTGTATAAATGTAACCATTTAATTTTATATTTATTTGTTCCCCTAGAGAGCCATGAGCAAGTGTAGACTCCCATCTCCAGCACAGAAATTGGCATTCTTATGTAGAAAAATGAGATACATCTTTTAGCCTTTAGGGGATATGTTCCCTCCAACTATTTTAATAGTCAGCAAGACTAAATGTGGATAAAAACATGCTTGGTATCTTTACTCACTTTTAAAGCATCTCCCTCATTGCCTTCCACTACTTCAAGGATAAGGGCAGCTAGGATGTTAAAGCCTTGACAATATCCTACAGATTTGTTCCACCTAGCATAGGCCAGTAAAACTCGTTTTAATACTACTCTGTCTTGCTCTGCCTCCTGGCCACAGTAAGAACTGCATCCAGTTCGATGAAGATCCTAAGGAAAGAAAAAAAGAGGGATCAAATGTCGGCATATGCTTGCTTTATGTCTTCCACATCCCATTAAATATAAGCATGCCCTCCCATTTCAGTCATATTTTTTTCTGAGGTAAATTAATTTTGTGTTGGAACCTAAGAATATCAAATTTTAATTTTCAAATATTTTACTAGATTCATATTCTACCTTTACACTTGTATGCTCAAAGCAGCTATTACAACCACTCAATTCACAATGATAGCAAAATAAGAATAATGATGTAGAAAACGGATTCTTTCTTAATGGAAAATTGGAAAGTTGGTTTTGGCCCTCCTTCTCCCATTAGCAGTTAGTACTGTCTTAGGACAGGATGTGAAACCAGCTGCTATATTTTTGGTCTCCTCCTTTTTCTTAATTTAATACACTGTGATGGGGGAAGACAGACCTAGCAGCATTCTGAGATAGTGTTTGTAACTAACATTTAAGGAACAAATGAAGACACCATGACTTGAGAAAAATGAGCTTTCCATCCAGCTTCAAACAAACATCGAGCAGGGCCTTATATTGGTTAAATTGTAATCTTTAACATTTTAAGCGAGATTCCTGATAACTTACAAAATCCAATAAAAACTATTCATATACATGTTTGAACTTGCAATGTAGTTGAGTAACATATTACAGCATTCTGTCTTTTTAAAGCACAACTTTACATAACACCATGCTCTAAAACAGCAGAATGGAATAAACTATTGCAAGTGGACTGGATGGTGGTAGACATCTTATAAGGCTGTTCAATGCTGCAATTTTAAAAGTTTGCTGTTTACTAAATGCAATACACTCTAGGATCCAATGATTTTGGAGTCAAAAGGCAAGGTTCCATGAACATTAAAGCAGATAGTCTCCACATGCAGGAGTGTACAAGCCATGTCTTAAGCTGCCTCAGTTGTACACTGCTTCCTTTTCAAGACAGACAAATAAACTCTCTGAAAATATGAGTACTTGCACTAAATCACTAGTTGATTATCCTTCAGGCCATGCTGAATGCAATGTAACAGAACTGTGACTGGATGTTCCAGTAACTTGATTTGTAACCTGCGTTTCTACCAAGAAAATGACACTCAAGGTGGCTTTTCAAAGCTTAAAAGCTGTGGTGGATCTAAATTAGAACAGGTAATGAAGCAAGAAGGAACTAACAGAGAGAAGACATAATGCTAGGCTCCTGGTCAGGGGACTACCCTTTTAAATTTACTACTCTATAGGAAAGAGATGGAGTTTGAGAAGCACAAATGAGTCTTCACATGGAACTCAGACCTTGTAGGAACAAGTTGGAGCTCTCTGAAAGCCCTCTAACTCCAGCCTTACCTGCTTACTACTGGACTGCATCACCCTCAGGCGATATGATGTACCCTGTGGGCTATTGCTCAAGGTCAAGGCAGAACCAGGGGCTGTAGCACAGTGGTAAAGCACATGCTTTGCATGAAGAAGGTCCTAGGATCGATTCCCAGCATCTCCACTTCACATTCCCACATTCAATCTCTAGTCTCTCACCAATGTTTTAATGTTTGTTGAAGCAGGGAAAATGCATATTTATACTTTCTCTGAAACTATTAGATGTTCATTAGATAATGAAATTAATGAGAACTAGACTTCAGAGTACAGAATGGTGGGGGGGGGGGGGGGATGGGGACCAAGCCTGCACTTTATTTGGAGGTTATAAACCATTAGTGAGCAAGAGATGAAGCAGATGCAACATTAAGTGCAACTAAGATCTATAATTTAGAGATTGCAATTAGCATCTGCATTTTCATACTGAATATTGAGGAATATTATTTCTACCATAAAACAAGATCATGGTTCTCACTAAATAGTCTACTTATTTCTGGTCTATCCGTTCTGTGTCTGGGCTACACCACTTCAGATTGCAAGTGGGGTCTCACATGATGATGGAATGATTTTCAATATCTTCCCCACCCTAATCCCTGAAAATAGAAAAGTAATGTGTCCGAGAGAAATACTGTAGCCTAGCCCCTTTTATATTCATCAGAATAGCCCCCCCTGCAGCCTGAAGTGATATAGCCCAGACACAACTCAACTCAATGAGAACAAAATCTTAGTAAACATAACTTTAGTAAAAACTCATGAGTAAATGATCCAATCAGTTTTTTCATATATGGAAAACGTTATATTCTGTTTATATTGCAGTTATTTTGGCATAGTCTATACTGATGTCAATCACTGACAAAAAATCACTGATTAAAAAAGAAGATAACAAAACCATAGTTGGAAATGATCTTGGAGATCATCTAGCCTGACCCCCTGTTCATTGCAAGATCTGAAGTGCAGGATGCTACTACAGCACCTCTGACAGATGACTGCCCAGTCTGTTCTAATTTATGAGAAATATAAATATAATTTTCAGCTAACAAGCAGCGATGTTTTATCACTCATGATATGAACATAAATAATTTAAGAAACAAATTAATACACTTTGAAATACCTTTACAATTTGAATACCCATGGAGTCGTCATCAGGATTGCTTCTGTCATTGAAAGTAAAGCGCATAGTTTTATCCCAATCAATTGCTATGCTCCTCAAGTAGTGATCTGCCAAGGTGAGCCAGACCTTAAAAAAAATTACAAGCCATTTAATCCTGCCTTTAAACAGGAGGTTATATATAAAAATGTGTATCTCATATCACTCTCAGGCTCTTATTGCTTTATTTATGACATTTGTATGCCACTTTGTATGAACAAAGTTCTCTGGGCAGCTTACAATAAGCAAATGTAACAGCAATTAAAATACAGAATAGATCATGAAATCAAGAGCAACATAAAATATGACAAAGAAATAAAACTCACAGCTCCCCAAAATTAAACACAGATTTTCACTCAGCTGTACATGCAAGAGCTAAAAAATGGGGAGGGGCACATATGCACGCTCAATATCCAACACCTCCGCATGCAGGCATCTCCTCAGATCTTCATGCATTTTAAGGAAGGGTTCCCAGTCACATAGCGGCTTCTAAGCATGTTCATCTGAACACATCTTTAAAGCTTTGTGCCAATTATGCAAAGGCCCAAAGAGTGTGGGGACTTTGAAGTGTAAATTCAACAATTCTTTACATAAACTTCTTTTGGGAAGAAAAATATATTCCCTCCTTCATGCTCCTGAGTGTCTGTTTTGACCGCCCTTACTCTGACACATGCAGACTCACTGGGAAGCTTTCCATGTTTTTCCTACACAGAAATGCATTGTAAGTGGTCCTTAGTCTTGTTTTTTTCTTTATCTGTATGGAAAAATTCTAGGCTTGCAGAAAATGCACATAAAGAAAAGCAATCTGCCAAATTAAAGTAACCCATGTCCCTTTCAAACAGAAAATAAGTCACTGGCTAAGAATAGAATGACTGTGCACCAAGCAATGCATAAGGTTTGGTGAAATAAAAAGCAACAAATTATTATTTTAAGATTTGTGATTTCCCAGTGTAATTAGTTCTATAGCTCTGCTTAATTGGACATTAATAGGCATCCCCTCTATTGTTGCATATTAGGAACTATCCTTTGTTTTCACAGTCCTTTGCAGATATATAATTTTAGTACATTCTCTCCACTTAAGGACCAAACGCAATTTACAACTATCAGTCACTAGCAACTGCGATAACTTCACTATATCTAATTTCTGTAGAAGTTATCACCACTGGTGTAAAGAAGCTGGTCACTGAGCAATTCTTTCATGTTCATCATCAAAATCATCAGGAAGCGTTTACATCAACAGGTGCAAATGTTTATCTGATAGTGAAAACTATAACCACTGATATCTATATGACATAATTTGTGAGAAGTACAGCTCTACCTACCTTTCTCCTCCACTCCTTTGGTATTCCTGTTGGCAACCTTGCCACTGCTTTGAGGGCATCATGCCACTGAAAGCAACCACCCAGACATTAGATTATTCCAAATCCAAAACACAGTGAAACAAGCAATATTTTAGTAGAACATAGTATCAATTTATTTTATTTAACATACATGATTTGGCAACAAAGTACTTAATAACAAGGGGCAATATCCAATGTTAGTCCTATGTAGAATAGACCTACTGAAATCAATGAGACTTACATTAGTCATACCAATGGGTCAACTTTACATAGGACTAACATTGGATATTATCCGTATTGAGGATTATCCAATTTAACATGGAGAACACAGCAGGGTTGAGAGGAATAACTTGCGGTTTAGTAATTCATTCATATAACAGAAACTGCCAAAAATGCAATTGTCTTCAATGCTTTTAGCCTTTTGCCATACAGAATGAGCTGACTCAGAAAAGAAAACAACATGGTTTAAAAACACAACTAGAACAAAGACATTTCAGTCGTGATGAATATAGCTTCTTTAGGATAACAGAAGGTATTCCTGCTTCATTAATCAATATAGATTTAAACTACTTATTTGGCCATACATTTCGAAGACAATACTTTGCCTTTTATAAATGAACAAAAATAATATACCTGCTGAAAACCATTTTGACCTAAAGATGGTTCAAGTGTAAACTTCAACTTTGTGTCAACTCCTATGCAGCAAAAACAAAACAAAAAAGCACAGAAAAGGGCAGTTACTAAAATTGTGATTTAGGGACTGAAGAAACATTACATTGAGTCAACATTAATATTTGAATGCCCTAAAACATCAAAATTGGTGTGTAAGGATAATACAAGTTTTCATATCTAAGACTGGATATTACTCTGTGCTAGAGACAGCTTTGGAGAACAAATACAAAGAATTTTTTTTAAAAAATAAGAGTATTTTCCTTTGCTTTCCTATGTGGTCACAGTACCTGTACATGAAGGAAAACCCCTTGAGTTCATGGCTCCTCTCCTCCACCAACTTTGCCATAAACAAGCTATATACTAGGACAGTCCTGGGAATGGGAGGTCTGTGTGCAGCTCCAATATCCCCAGAAGCTTGTGTAATTTGACCAAGCAGGCTGGATGCCTATAGGGGAAACACATATGGGCCACTCATTTCCAATAATGCCCTATTGCACTAGTGGTGTTCACATATTAAGGGTGGGAAGAGAACAGAAAAACCAGGCTCTGTTAAGTTCTGTGTGATACTTCCATGCCAGACACTGTACCTATACAGGTAATGATGGAACTCTAGTCAATGAAGAGTACACATCATCTACGTCTCACATTCCTTCTTAAGGAATAGGATTAACTTTCTTGACAGGAATAAAGGGTGTATAACTTTGTGTCATAGTTGCTTACAACCACATTATATATTTAAAATGAACCATCTCTCCTCTGCAGTCTTTGCAAATCCATCCACATTAGAACTGAGGAACATAGCAGGAATGAGGAGAAAGTGCCTACAACTCAATCATAACTACTCATTACTACACAGAAGATTTGTTTAACATTTCTAAGCTATACTTCAGTTAGGATTATCTTTTCAAGCACTTTTTTGCAGCTACCACTACAGCCTGGTGCTCACATGGATTGAGCCCAATGACAGGTATTTTTTTTTTTGTGAAATGTGCAATTTATTACAAGTATGGCAATTTATAGAAGAGTTTTCTCATGGACCAGGACCTTGCCTTTCATCCTTAGAAGATGCTCCTGGGGTAACAGTTCAAGGGGAGGACTCGGTTACAGAAAGGCATCACCTCCACAGGATGACTCCAGGGACCTAAACCCCTGGGTCCAGAGGAGGTTGCATTGCCATGCTGAGACTCTGAGGACTCCAATCATGAAGCTATTAGCATGCAACAGCCACAGCCATATTGTCACAGCCTGAGGCTGTTAAAACAGACCAGGCCCTTTTAAGAGAAAAGTCCTGTGTCAGTGTGGAGGTGAGCCAACTAACCTAAAAGAAGCCAAGACCTTACTTAAGGCTCAGTTTTGATCTGCTGCTCATTGGAGCAACATACTGACAAGGTTGTTTGGCTTCCAGCCCAAGCTCCACTAGGTTCTCTTCATGGTGATCTCCTTTTCCCATTCCTGCCTTCTTGAGAAACCAAAACCTTGGTAAACGCCCAATCCATAGTCACTCAAAATTGCTGACAGAGGCCAAACATGTGGCTGTTCTACTGGAAATTCTACTTCTGAATCAGACTCAGCTGCCTCTCTGACATATGCTATATTTCACTAATTAGACTATCTCCCAAAGATTTTCTTTTGCAGTGGGATGTGAAAACACTCAAGGTACATGTGCAACAGAACAAAGGGAATTGTAACATTCTGTTCATGTTCTAACAGTCCTATAATTGGGGGAGGGACCTGTAAAGTGGCAGCCAGAGCCTATTTATGCCTGCAAACACAAGCTGCATTATTATAATTTGGATTTGTTTTCTCTAGAACAGGGGTGGACAACTTCAGAGGGTGAAGCATCATTTGACCCCCTAAAAACCTCTAGGGGGCACATCCTCCTCACTTCAGCTGCCACAACAGAAGTGACTGTGTGGGTACCAGTGGAGGCTGACGGCTCAAGTTTTGAAGGGGCAGTGATTCCATTCAATGATTCCAAAGGGGGTCTAGCACCTTGCATAATTCCTTTAGAGCTCTGTCTGGTTATAACTAAAGTCCAGAATGGAATCACTCCCCTCCAAAACTGGAGCTACCAGCTTCTATTGGTGGGTACATTCCCTGCAATTCTGCTGAGAAACAAAGTGTGTGATCTCCATGCAACTTGCTTCCTAGAACTCCTGGGAATACAGCAGCATAGCAGAGGTGGGAGGCCATGTCACAGAGTTATGGGACCCTGTGGGGGTGAAAAACTTTTCCTACAGGCCACATGTTGCTGACCCCTTCTCTAGAATATTAAATTGTAAAGGATTGAAAACCAGTTCCATATTTCATAAAGACAAATGTCTGAACAACATGATCAAATAAGATTATATGCACATTCTCATCCAAATTAACATTTATGATACAATTCTATACATGTTTACTCAGAAGGCCTGGTGAGTTCAAGGGAGCTTACTCTCAGATAACTGGGTATAGAATTTCAGCATTAGTTAATTTTTAGAGTGTGAATATAATTGGAATAAAATTTGACAGACCTCACAAATATGTGCCTTCAGAAATTAAAAAAAATACATTCAAATAAAATACCACAATAAAATACCCAATCTACATTTAAAACTGTCATCTAAATCTAAACAGATTCTGACTTTTCCACAATTAGTTTTCCTTTTGTAACTAGTTGTCATCAAAATTGCATGTATAAAGTAGCCAGATATTTCATTAATATTTGCTTCCAAGTAACAGTAGCAACAACAATGGGAAACTAAGTTTTGTATCTTTCAGGCTTTTTCTTCATTATGATCTGAATTGTCAAACTGGGATTAAGATCAATGGACCATTTGTTTTTATGCTGACCTAGTGTAAGAAGAAGCAAGTCCTCTGTACATTAAACAGCTGTACAGTGTGTGCATTATTGTAAAGGACTCTTCTTTCATATCATTGTGTTGCTGTCCAAAACCATGGTGCTGAAATAATGACATCTGGTGCTCTAGGTATAATGTCTAAAACAGAGAATCCTGTGGCACCTTAAAGCCTAAGACGTTTATTATGACCCAAGGCATAGTCTGTTTAAAGCTTATACCATAATAGGTATATTCATCTTTAGGTTACCACAAGGCTCAGAAACCATATGCTGATAGGTGGCCATATAAATTTAGTAACAGATAAATAAAAAATACTGTGTAAAAACTTAAGAATTGTCTCCAGGACAAAGTCTCCAGGACTGAAGCAAGCACAAAGGGAATTGATGTGTGGGGAAGCAGGAGTTAATTAAGAAATTATCTTTAACTAACCAATCCTCCTTACATTTCCCCAGCCTGCAGAAGCTACTATTTTAGGTAATTACTTGGCACATTAAAACAGAATTAGTTGGGTTATCTCTTGGAAGACTGAGCATCCTGGCATCGACCATACTTCGGAGTTTACAGTGTGAGGTCCCAAAAACGGGTGGAAAGGGTTAAGTGCAAGAAGGACTGGAGCTTTCTATAGGCATCAGCTGTGCCGCTACTATCTGGCCTACATGGTTAGATCCAGTAAAGGCTTTTGGCTCCAATATCAGTGCGGTTGTGAAACCACGCTGGGTTTCAGCCAGAACTCTAAAGGAGCTATCCAAGGTGCTGGATCCGTTTCGGGTTAAGGTTCAGCACCTTGGATAGCTCCTTTGGAGTCCTGACTGAAACCCAGGATCGATTCACAGCCCCACTAACATTGGAGTCATCGGGTCTCCCATGATTGGATCTCACGCGGTCGTTCAAGGCCGTGCCTGCTCCTTTCCTGACCCAGCCCTGCAGAGCAGCAGTAGCAGCCATTTGCCACGGGTCGCTCGCCGCTCCAGGCCCGAGGCGCAAGAAGAACCTTGCCCTTCGCACGGCCCGCGCTATAGCGACGAGTCAAGGAAACAACACTCCCATTCTCGCAAGCACACAGACGCACATGCACTCAGAGGACAGCTTTCCTACCCAAGGAGCTCATCTCCGTCCGGCCTCCGCCACCCCTGGGGAGCTCTTGGAAGCGCAGCAAAGGAGCGGTCCTGGGCATTTCCTCACGCAGAGAGACAGAATCCCACGCCCTTCCTCCACCAGCTTATACGATTAGTCTGCCCTGGTTAAGGCCGGCTAAAAGCATTCGAGATACGCCGCACATGCCCACCAACCGCCAAGACAGCGTCACTTTCAAACAAGGCGGGAAAGCAGGGCCGACGGCGCGTCCCTAGGGCGCCTCGGACCCAGGCAGCCCTTCCTTACCCGGCTCCAACGTGCAGAGAAGGCGAGGCGCGGTCCGGGAGATGCAGTTCCTCTTCTTCAAGACGTTGCTCAGGATGGTGCCCACGCCACCCCCGCCGCCGCCAGTGCTTTGCCGCTTTAAGCACCTTCCCCCTCGCCTCAGGGAGCTCGTCAGCCTGTCCTGCCTCATGGGTGACCGCGGGCCAAACCCAAACCATTCGGCGCTTGTCCGCAGCCCGAGGCTGCGCCTGGCTCCTGCAGGTGCAGCTCGGCTATCTCAGCTGGTGACGCAATCCCGGGCCTTTCGCGTGTATTATTCAGCGAGGCTCCGGCTGATGGAAGATGAGCGCGCGAACGGGGGTGGGGGTGGGGAGCCGACGGCTTAAGCGCCCAAACGAGGGGGTCGCGAGTATTAAAACGGCGGGATGGCGAGGAAGAGGGAAAGTTCGTGGGCGCTCCCTTGGCGGGAGGGGGCCTCTGCAGTGCAGAGAAGGCAACGTCGAGGCGCCCCTGAGGGAAGAGGGAGAAAAAGGGCTGCTCCCGCCCACAAGCGCAGCATCACTGTCAAAAAAATAGGCGAGCGACAGTTCCTCCTCCGGCGGCACGGCTTGCCAGCAGGCAGCAACTTGGGTTAAAAATATATCGGACTCGGCGTAGTCAGCGGCATCTTTCTACCGGGTAAAGAACCGGCGCCAGCAGCAGCCACAGCAGATGGGTCGGCTGCTGCAACCCGTCTGGTGCGCGCCGCCGTCTCGAGCGAGCTGCAGGAGAGCCTGCTGGGTGCGCGCTCCGGCGTATTAACAAACAAAGCCACGTTTGCGGCAAGAGAAGAACACGACTCTCGTAACTGCTGCGCCCAAGGCTCCTCAACGTTAAGGTTTCTATCCCCTGCAGCAGCTACACCCTGAAATACACAGACTGAAGAAAAGGCTATTTCCAGTTTAAGTTCAGGCAGATGCTTAGTAACACCAAGGCACACTGGTGTTACCCCTTTGCACAGAAGGCACAATAGGATGAAGGATGCTATAACGGAAAATGCTTTGCTATGTTGAACAAACCCACAGAAAAATGACATAAAAGACCTAAGGCTTTTACCTCCACCCCTCCTTTTGCCTCTTTCAAAATACCATGCTCTGTACTACTGCACTTGGGCACTTGCACTTTAACATCACCACATGCTTGACGTAAACCTGAATAAAAGCCAGACACATGCAAGCATTGCTTTAGAACTGCTTCATATACACAGCTGTAATAAGAAAACACCATGGACCTACATTGAGTATCATCCATATACATGATGTGCATACACATTCTTTTTTCTTTTTTAAAACTTCACATAAACTCATTTAATGAACCCCTTGCAGCATGTTTCCACAGATTGAGGTGGTTGTTTCTTTACATGCACGCACACCACAGTCTACTTATTAGCAGTTTCACAATCCTGGATTGTAACATGCAGTGCCAGATTTGGGAAAAGCCAAGTAAGCCATGGCTTAGGGCCTCATATTATGAGGGGGCTCTAAATACGTTGGAGATAACAAAAATGCATTACTAAAATCACTTTGGCTTTAAAATGTTGGAAAGTTTAGTGTGACTTACAGCAGAGAGAAAGCATGGCAACACACCACTTAGTATTGGAGGCAATAAGCACAGAGTAGTAGAGGTAATTTAAAAGAAGTCAAATCAACTTCATTAGTGCTTGAATATACATCTTCAGAGAAGGCTATCTAATATTGTTTTACTACAAGCATCCTTAATGCTGTGTGGTACCCTTTCATTGCCATTTCTATTATAATGCAATATACTTTTTTCTCTGTATTTTTATGGTGTGGGGCCTCTGAATCTTGAAATTGCTTGGGGCCTCAGCATCCTGCCCTGGTAACATGTACATTTTAGGTATAATGCATTCTTTAGGGTGAATTCGGATTGACAACATGAGGTGACGGCTGACATAGTGATGGCACAGAAACATGATATTCTGACATGGCAACACTGTCCCATCACTGACACAAGAATTTCCACCTATTGCTTCAAAGAAGACTCTGTAAGTTTTCTAGAACATTGGTCTTCAACTGGCAGTCTGGGACTCACAATTGGGCTGCAATCTGATGGCACTAGCCCTGGGCCCTCCAACATGGGCACCAACATGCCTGCAGACATCTCTCTTGAAGCCCACCAGGCCCCCTTCATTCTTGATTTTAATTTCATTTCTTAAGGTTGTTTAATTTGGGGAGGGGGAACTGGGAGGTTGCCATGCTGCAAAGAAAATTGCTGTCATTCAACACCATATTTAGTTGGATTCAAAAGAGTTTTGTGTTCTGGAACTCAGACTCTACCTCTGCCTTTTATTTAGGTTCTTTGGCAAGTTACATTTCATAGAATCATAGAATAGTAGAGCTATAAGGCCATCGAGTCCAACCCCCTGCTCAATGCAGGAATCCACATTAAAGCATGCCTGATAGGTAGCTGTCCAGCTGCATCTTGAATGCCTCTAGTGTAAGAGAGCCCACTCCCTCCCTAGATAATTGGTTCCATTGTTGTACTGCTCTAACAGTCAGGAAGTTTTTCCTGATGTCAGCAGAATCTGGCTTCCTGTAACTTGATCCCGTTATTCCATGTCCTGCACTCTGGGATGATCACGAAGAGACCCTGGCCCTCCTCTGTGTGACAACCTTTCCAGTACTTTAAGAGTGTGATCATATCTCCCCTCAGTCTTCTCTTCTCAAGGCTAAATATGCTCAATTCTTTCAGTCTCTCCTCATAGGGCTTTGTTTCCAGACCCCTGATCATCCTCGTTGACCTCCTCTGAAACCCCAGTTAACTTTTGGGAAATGAGTGTTTTGTGACTGACCATGCTCTCTATGGCTGCTATTTTGTGACAAGGCCCATGACATTCTCTCAAAATTCCAAATGTGCCCATGGACATACAAAACAAAAACCAGTAGGCTTATGGTATCAGCAGAAACACACACACACATACACACACACACGGTAAATAAACATTAATTGGTTCCCATAATTCTGGTCTGGACTGGAGGGAGGCTCAGGTCTGAAAAGGTTGAAAACTATTTTTCTAGAACATGGTGAGCCATTTTCGCCCCAGACCTGCAACATATCAGAACTTTCAAATTAATTGACACCAAACCCAACAGATGATACCTGTATCACCTCCACCATAACCTTTCTTTTGTGCCATGTACTGTTAACAATACGTGCACACATTCTGAATCCTTTTAGTTTATAACAATAGAAAGAGCTGTAAAACACAAGACTAAACCTTCTATCATATCAAGGTAAGGCTCCTAAATCGAAAGCACCTTCACACTTAATTGCAATCTTTCAAGATTGACTGGTTTCTAACAGGGTTTAGCTAAGGTTTCTCAAATAGAAATACAACAAGTTTTTTAAAAATACTCCCTGTCCCTCTCAAAGTATGTGCTTTTGTTGTCTAGAGTAGTCAAGTCAACTATAGTTATAAAAAATAGCTGTATTCATTACCTAAAGCAAAATGGTTACCAGTTTTTGTTCATACAGGTAAGCATACAGGAATTGTGGAAGCCTTTTGTATTGCTCCTATACAACACTTTTTCAACAGGCCTGTAAAGTACCTGGGAAACTAAGCTTCCTGGTACAATATGTTTATTTTGCTAGCATATTTAAGAGTTCGCACCTCTTGCTTATCACACCAATATGAGCAATCTATCAGCTGTACAAACATTAACTGTGATGATTGTGGGTTTTATTGGTTTTGACTGGGATTCATCCTTGTGTTATTCACATGTAAAATACATAATGAATGCTAGTTACAAAGGCCACCAGTTTGTGTTCTCTGATGAAAGGTCAACAAAAAAGTACAAAAGATTGCTTTCTGTATAAGAAGTATGTGAAATAAAACAATGATATACTTAATGCACTTTTTACCTCTCTGAACCTGCCAAATACTATACAATTAAGAAATCGCTATGCTAGCCAATGCTAACCATTATGAGTATGGCAAATGGCCACTTATTTTCCTGCTGCGATCAGACTATAAGCAGGTTGGATGACATCAGGGGGTGGTGCCCTCCCTTACCAATACCCTCCCCCATATGTTATCAAGCTCCTCTCCTCTGTGGCATCCATTTTATTCCATGCCTTTCTATGCGGAGAGACATGGAGACCCTCTCTGTATGGAGAAAGGGACCCGTCTGTCACTTGTAGGAGCCACTCCTTCAAGCAAGAGTCAAGTCATGCACTAGTTTCCCTTGTCAGTCCCATCAGGACAGCATGCAGCAGTCGAAGGGAATCAGACTACATCTGGCTGCTCCTACAAGCAGCTCAGGTGAATCCTGAGATTTGCTCTCCCTTTCAGTTCCCTGATTGAGGAAGGGAGTAGTAAAGCTGAATGAGCCAGAGGCCATGACTCACTTGATCTCCCACTCTCTCATCCTTCTGAGGGAGTGGGACTTAGGAGAAGGGCCTTACCTGAAGCCAGATGGGATGACCTGGTACACCAAATGTTACCTATAAGTCATTGGTTGCACTAAAGTAGTCAAAACATAGACTGTGGTTATTCAAACACATAATAAATATAGCCAATAGCATCTCTCTCTCTGCAAGGACTATGTTTTCCATCAACCACAGATATAGTTTTGGTTTCTTAGTCTCAGCACCAGATGACCAGACCAGATAAGAGGTTCTCAACTCCATACTGACTTGTTATTTCCTGCTGCTACTGCCAACCTCACTGCTGGCCACAACTGGTGATGCTAGATAAGCCTAGGGCTTGTTACAGCAGAACAAGAGATGAAAAGAACTCCAAGTTTGTAGGGAAGGGTGACATGTCCCATTATTGCTTTCAGATGTGACCACTTCCAGGCATAACACAACACTGGTACCTGCAGAAACTGGCAATTCTACACACAACTCCCAAATGCTTCTCTTACTCTCCCTTCATATACTCAATTCCAAATTACATTTTATGAGTGCCATATGGACACAATTTAAATAGCTCCTTATACCAATGTAAACACTCAAAAACATTTGAGGTGGAAAAGCAAAAAATTGCATGATAAAGTACTGCGCATGAATGGTTCACCATGTGTTAAAATCCACCATGGATACACCAGTAAAAACCTCTCTGGCCTGTTTCGGACGACAAGCTAATCAACCGGGGGTGGGGGGGACAACTGTCCGTTGTGCTGCTCATCGGCAGCATTTGGACGACATTTTAGGCAATGGAAGCAGCTTTCAGATGACACGATAATCAACACAACTGACGATTGTTTCCCCCCCCCCCCACGTGTCGTCCGAAACAAGCCTCTGTGTTACTTTCAAGACATAGCAGCAATTGTAACAGGTAAACCAAACTTAAGAGCTACTTTTTGACAGGAAGCAGATTGGAACATTAGGTGAAGTCGGGCTTCAAAAGATATCTGCACCACTCTTGTTTGTGTACCTTGAAAACCTGGAGTGGTGCTTTCTGACTGAAAAACCAGATAAATCATGAGAATATCTGTTTTGATTACTGAAAGGAAACAGGGTTTGGCTGGCTTTCAGAAGCTTCTTTAAGCAAACCTTTCCAGTCTGCTGTCAGGAAACGTTATATAATAAAGAAAGTAACATGGTGTAAGGGGGAAATACAAATTATTCCTATTTTCACAGCTCCTATTTGTACATTATTTAGTACATTTATCTGCAATGCACAAAATGTGTTATTGATACCCATTTTGAAAGCTTCTTTTTTGTCACCTAAAAGTATTGATTAGCTTAGTAGCTGGTACAAAATTGCAGTTTAAAATGCTGATGACTAGCCTAATCAGTCCAGGCAGCTATGTCAGATGCAATAAAGATTTAAGATCTAAGTCTAACAAATAAAGCAATGCTACACTTTACCTGCAAAAGAGATAAATTTGATCTAACCCTGCAATGTAAGAACTTCTCAAGTTACTTTTCAGCTCTGATTGGTGGCAACAACAAAAGTTATAAGAATCATAATCACACAACCTCTTTAACCTGAACTTCTTAGTGTTTCTTTTAAACACGGTTCTAGTCTAACTTTTAAAAACTACATGCTGTTAGATGACTTGCCAAACCAGGAGGCAAGACTGCTATGAGAAAACATATTTTGAGACCCAAAACTACAGGAAAGGGTCATAGCTCAAAAACAAAACTTTGCCTGCAGAAAGTCTGAGGCTTCATCCTCTAGGCCCCCATGTAGAACTGAGCAAGATTCACACCTGAAACCCTGGAAAATGGTTGCCAGTCATTGTTAGACCAGACTTCCGCAACCTGATGCCCTCCAGATGTTTTGGACTGCAACTCCCATCAGCCACAGCCAGCACAGCCAATGGTCAGGAATGCTGGGAATAATCATCCAAATCATCTGGAGGGCACCAGGTTGGGGAAGGCTGGAACAGACAATACTGAGCTAGATGGATCTATGGCTGGATGCAGTATAAGGCAGGTTTTTTATGTCTTATTGACATGATGCCGATGTGATGAAACTAACATTATTTTCCATTTTGGGTGTGCCACATTTGCCCACACCATGCTGGTGAGGAGACTAGTTTCCTGTAACAGTCATGTCTCACTAGTGCAGCTTCTTATATCATAGCTTTATCTACATTTTGAAAGCTTTCGTACTTTTAACATAAGAGATATGTCTGAGTAATCATGAAAAACGACTACACACACACTCCTCTTCTTGTTGGCAGACAGTGTACTTCCCAATTCTACAGTCATGAGATCTATCATTAGGACTATGAGTATTGTATTATGTGCAAGAATGTATTATACATAGCCACTGTGCATCTATTCAAGACTCCAAGCAAGATAGCACTGTTATTACTGTGGTTGAACTAAATCTAACAAATCTAGCAATTAAAGTTTGTATTTTCTTTTTCTTTTATTTTTTTACATCAGCATATATTAAAAATCAGACTGGCCCTGTAAGCTGCAGTGCAAAAACTGTTAGCACTTCCTGACTCTCCATAAACCAGTATATTGCTGGTGCTAATTGTCAAACAGCTGTTCCCTATGTGTTGGGTCTTCACAGTAAAGGAAATGTTTTCCTTTCATGAGAACAAGGAGTCTGAAATGTTCTGAGATGAATGTTCCAAGTATTATTTACAGAAGACTTATATTTAATTTATTCTTTCAAAACATTCCTCATGCTTCAGATGGCAATGGCACATACTGATATTAAAATATAACATTTACATGAAATAATGGACATATGGTCTAGAGATGGGCAGGCTTTTACATAATGTGGACTCTAGCAGCTTGTTTCCCCCATATCCTGAAAATGTATCCCTGCTTCCCCAAATCCTGCATTGTCACTCAGTTGTACCTGTGATGGTGGTTCCCTGGCTACATATACCAGCTACATTCATTCTTGATACTTTGCTTCATGCCCTGTTAAGTATGGCCTTCTTTGTATCTTTTCTTAGTGTGAGGTTCATTGGTTATTAGGCATGCAAATAGGTTTGAGAAGACAATGGACTTGGTGCAATGGCTGACATCACAGAGGCATTGATGGCTGCTCAAAATGGGGAATACTCTAATGCAGCTTCTAGGGAAAAGGGGCCTTTGGAGAAATACCTCCTAATTAAAAGGGTTAAGGTCACTCACCTCCATATGGTAAGCGTCCAAAGTGTACACTATGCAACTGCAGTTATCTGACACCGCACATGGATGTATTCCAGACACAGAGACCCAGTGTGGTGTAGCAGTTTGACCAGCCTTCCCCAACCTGTTGCCCTCCAGATGTTTTGGACTTCAACTTCCATCAGACCCAGCTAGCATGTCCATGGTCAGGAACACTGGAAGTTGTAGTCCAACACTTCTGTAAGTAACAGGTTGGGAAGCCTGAGTTAGAGTGTCAGACAAGGACTGGGAAGACCCAGGTTCAAATCCTCACTTGGCTTTGAAACTCAGCCTTCCCCAGTGTGGCGTCGTCCATAATTCCCAGCCAGCATGGCCATCGACCAGACACCAGCTCTCAATTTAACCTAATTCACAGAGTTACTGTGAAGATAAAATGGAGGAGGGTCAGATGTGTATGCCACTTTTGAGCTCCTTGAAGGAAAGGCGAAAATAAATGACATAAATAAATATACACGTTTCTTTTGAATCAACAAGAAATTAATGGAGGCACGGCAGTGCCTACATTGTTAAGGGCCGTCAGTAAATCGAAACTGTTTCACCAATCGTTCTGAAATTTACAGGTGCCAGAAATAAATGTTTGATTTACATTACCTGAAAATTTCAAGAAGATTGGTGAAAGATTGAGAGAAGGAGAGCAGTTTAAGGTAGAAAAGGAACACAAACCTGTCTCCCTGCTTTTGTAAAATGATTTTGGGGTTGCAAGTATCTGTGCCCACGATTTCCGGAGGGATTATAGACTTACTGCTTAATCCATTGATGGTGTCTTCTTCTCCCTTCAGTCTAGTTGGTGGAATGCTTTTCCTTTTTAAAAAATTTCCTACCATTGATTTTTAATGAATATTTACTCCTTTCCTTCAATCCATAGTGCAACGCATGTGTACACGGCACCACAGAGCTTATTATCAGAAGGGAGGGGGGAGGGGGGGAAACTGCCGCCTCTTTGAAAAGAGGAATGTCCTTCCTTTTCAAATGCAATGGGGGGAGGGGGAGGGCTGCTCTGGCGACCCAAGCAGCTTGAGGCAAAGGTCTATGTTTTGTTTTCAAGGTTCTGGATGGTTTCTGACGTTAGGGGGGGTGTTTTTCTGAAGTGGAGGAAATCTGCAGCCTGTGATCTAAGGGATGTTCTGAATCTGCACCTTGATTTGATGGGTGTTTACTCTAAAGTAAGCCTTCACCCAAATTGAGATTTCCTTCCACTGGAGTGGCCTGGGGGAAAGAGAACTCCGGGGTGGGAGGGCACAAGAAGCTGTAAATCCAGAAAGTAAAAGCTGCAGAAACGGGAAAGCAGCAATCTAAAATCCCTGCTTTGATGAGCAAACTGATCTGATGGGTCTTTGTTTACTCTGAAGTAAGTATCCATCCAAATTGAGCCTGGGGGAATGAAAACTGCAGGGGATGAAAATGGAGTGGGTGGGCACAAGTGTAGTTTCACAGCATTATCTCAAGTCAAGTAACATTTCTTTATCATAGAATCATAGAATAGCAGAGTTGGAAGGGGCCTATAAGGCCATCGAGTCCAACCTCCTGCTGAATGCAGGGATGATTATGATTATATTGTACTGAAAATGCTACTGTGTAATGTCAAGTGAAAATATAATGCCCTGTAGGCAACATTAGGCTGACCATATGAAAAGGAGGACAGGGCTCATGTAACTTTAACAGTTGTAGAGAAAAGGGAATTTCAGCCAGTGTCATTTGTATGCAATTAGTTCCTGGTGAAATTCCCTCTTAATCACCACAGTTAAAATTGCAGGGGCCCTGCCTTCTTTTGTGTATGGTCACTCTAGTATAGAGCCCTGTCCTCCTTTTCATATGGTCAGCCTATCTCTAACGCCATGTTCTGATTCCTTTTTCAGTCACAATTCCATGAGTCTTCTGAGCTACCAAAATACCCATTAGGTATTAGCATGTCTGCATTGATAGATTATTGAGTCATAATAGCGTGACTCATTAATATACTGAATTAATAGGTCCCGTAAGACATAAATCTGCCTATAGGATTGCCAGTCAGCCTTCCTCTTTTGGAGTATAGTTGAATGCTTTTCACAAGACACACAAACATATCTTCCTAATGCACTTTCCAGGAGTGTTTTAAGTTCACAATATGCCCAGGATCTACAATGTGTAAGATACTGTACAACTTTATGGTGATCCTATGGAAAAGAGGACAGGACTTCTGTATCTTGAACAGTTGTATAGAAAAGAGAATTTCAGCAGGTGTAATTTCTACACAGCATCTGGTGAAGTACCCTGTTCATCACAACAGTTAAAGCTGCAGGAGCCCTGCCCTCTTGACCACATACAAAAGAGGGCAGGGCTCCTGCAGCGTGAACTGTTGTGATGAACAGGGAATTTCACCAGGTGCTGCATGCATAAAAATATCACCTGCTGAAATTTTCTTTTCTATACAACTGTTAAAAATACAGAAGTCCTGTCCTTTTTTTCCATATGGTCACCATATACAACTTAAATTTGTCAGATTTGTGAAGGAGATTGTTACAATGCAATTTGATATTGCACACAAAACATATTGCACTGGGTGCAATCTGGTGCAGTTCATTCTGTCTAAGCCAATAAACTTTAATGGCTTTCTTACAACGAAAGGTGCAATCTTATGCACGTTTAAACAGAAAAAGTCCTACAACTCCCAGCATTCCACAGCCAGCAATGCTGTCTAAAAAAGTTTTTCCCCCTGTCTAGACCTGCATTAGATTGTGCCCTAAATCTGTTCAGTCACAGCTAACTCTACATTGGGTAGAGTTTACTTAGAGTTTACTTCATCCACAGATGAAAAATCAGCCTGTGCAGGCTTGAAATTTGACCACAATCTGCTACTTTTAGATCGAAATGGGGAGGAAAGCATGTAGCATAAAATGAGCTATACTAATTAACATAGTAAACTGTAACTTCTTGTAACATAGCATATTTTCCTGTATCATCTTGTGTGCTTCCAGAATTAATCAGGGATTTCTTATTCCAGTAGAATAATCTTTAAAGTTTTCTCCAAATACAGACACAAAACATGAAATGTTTCCTTTTCATGAGGCAGTCATAAAAATATTATCTCTGGACACTGGCTATAGAAAAGTTCAAAAGTTTTTCAGATTGCAAGTAAGGGAGCATAATGTTAGCTTTGATTTTGAATTTATATTGGACATTATCATCATGCAACACCCTGGCTGATACTGGGTTGGTTGCCAACTGTATAATATCTGGACATCCGTTACAAAAAGCCATGAAATTCATTAAACAAAAAACCTTACGGTTTACAAAACCAACGTTAAGGCTCTACAGTTTCCAACCAAGCATCAAAAAGCAGGGAAAATGGGAGTTAAGGCTCCCAAGCCTTAATGCCACATCCTCCCTAAGGAGGCAGAAAGTGCAAGTGAAATTCTCATTCTCCCAAAGCAGATAAACCATGAGGACAGGATGGAGAATATGATATGCAGAGGTGACTGTGGGGTTGTGGAAAACTGATGACGAACAACTTAGGGCCACCTACTTCTCTTTTTCTGTTTAGAGCAGCCCTTCCACAACCTGGTGCCCTCCAAAGGCGTTGGATTACAACTCCCATCATTGCAAGTCAGTATGTCCCATGGTCAGGAATGCTGGGACTTGTCATCTCAAACATCTGGAGGGTAGCAGGATGGGGGAACGCTGTTCCATATCCTTACCAAATACAGGGTCTGCCCAATACTTTTCTCTGACACACATCTTGAATATAGCAGCATGACTGATAACAGAAGGGGAACTATTTGTTGCAAATGTAGAACCAGAGCATGTGCCAGGCACTTTCAACTTTTGGTCAATATCCTGCCCTTCAAAGAACCAATGTTTTCTTAAAATGTGTTTCTACAAAATATACTGTTCAATCCCCACAATCCCTCCACAGGACATCATCTCATCAAAGCAACAGAGGAGCAGAAAAGGTTTGGCTGTCTTGAACTACTTTCAAATGAGATTAGTTTGCAATCCTGTACCACTTGGGAGTAAGCCGTAGTGAATTCAGTGGCACTGACTTCTGAGAAGCCATGTACAGGATTCAAGTGTAAACCAACCTTCTGCAGTCTGCTGCTCTCCAGATGTGTTGCACTATAACTACCATATTATGGGGAAGACAAAAATCATTTGATCATTAATTTAAAAATCATACTTACACATGAAAGTATTAGGTGGTAGCTCTACCTTTGATCTCACACTGCTGAACACATAAGAGAAGTCTTCTGTGTTAGTCCCCCAAAACCATATATGATATTTAATAAACAGACATCCTATGCCATGTGTTGAAAACTAATGTTGACGTCTGAAGGACTATCTGGATTAAGTATTCAAGATCCATTAATTGTTGCTTCATTTGGTTTAAACAGTTCATTTAAAGTGATGCAGCTCTGTTGTAGTTCATATCTAGAACAGATATGGGCAGAAAATAGATCCACCTTGATATTTTGGACATCAACTCGCACCATTCCTGCCCACTGCCCATGCTATAGGGGCTTTTACGAGTTGAATTCCAAAACATCTGGAGATCTATATTCTGCCTGCCCTTGCTCTAGAACAGCATTTCCCAACCTGGTGCACATCAGATGTGTTGGATTGCAACTCTCAACATGAGGAGATACTCTAAAAAAAGAGAAGTAGGTGGTCCTAAGTTGTTCATCATCATTTCCCACAACCCCACAGTCACCTCTGCATATCATATTGCATATCCAGGTGTTTGAGATGACGTTCCAGCATTCCTGACCATGGGACATACTGACTTGCAATGATGGGAGTTGTAGTCCAACACCTTTGGAGGGGCACCAGGTTGGGGAAGGGCTGCTCTAAACAAAAAAAGAGGAGTAGGTGGCCCTAAGTTGTTCGTCATCAGTTTTCCACAACCCCACAGTCACCTCTGCATATCATATTCTCCATCCTGTCCTCATGGTTTATCTGCTTTGGGAGAATGAGAATTTCACTTGCACTTTCTGCCTCCTTAGGGAGGATGTGGCGTTAAGGCTTGGGAGCCTTAACTCCCAATTTCCCTGCTTTTTGGTGCTTGGTTGGAAACTGTAGAGCCTTAACGTTGGTTTTGTAAACCGTAAAGTTTTTTTGTTTAATGAATATTTACTTAGCATCCGTGAAGCTCATTTTGTCAGCCTTAAGCCAAGCAAATCACTACCCAAGGCAAGACTGCTCCTTGGCCAGAAATTATCTATAATACCTATATATTGTGACTCCAAAGTCTTCCTAATATCAGGGAAATACAGAAAGACTACCACTTGTCACAGGAACCAAAGCTGTCACACTACAGTTGACCTAATTTAAATAGAACAGGTTGTTTCATTCCTAGCAGTCTCTTGGCAAAGTTATGTCTAAAAATATACTACTTCAAGCTATATCTTTTAATAACTTGTTTGATCCGTCAGATATTTTTCTTGCCATTTAGATGTCTCATGAAAAATGTAGAATGCAATATGAACTAAAAACGAGTTCTTGTAGGAGAGATAGTAATCTTCATTTCACCCACACTATGACTGAATGTTGAATTTTGTGAAAAGAAAGTTACTTTTCCCAGCTTAATGTTCATGCAGACGGGTATCAACTGATAAAAGCAGGCTGCTATAACTAATATGCAAACGTATCAGTTCCAGCCACTAGATCTGCTTAAAAATGATGGCCAGGATCCAAATAAGTGCACCATTAATTTTGCATGTACACCAATAGGAGTTTACTGAAAGTTCAGTTTCAAGGTTAAAGGCCCAATTCTATGCATGTTTAGTAAAAGGGCATAAAACTCCCAGCATGAAAACACTGAAAAAGCACCAAAAGGTCATGTCTAATTTGGATATTGTGCATAATTTGCTCAGTTTGCAATTCATTAATAAAGTCCAGTGGAAAACGAACTATAGCAGGTAGCCAATCTGCTCTTATTCCACAATATCAGAACCTCTTTTCCTCAAATGTGAAATACTTTTCTCCACCTTGGAAAATACCTTAACCTATTCAGATGTTCAAATGACTCATACAATATGGGAATGTGGAGACAAGCATACTAGCTCCACCCCTCTCCATCACTGTCCACATCACATTCCATGAGTTGGAGGTGAACATCTACAGCGGGAAGCCTTCGCTACTTCTATAGGGCTTCCTTGAGCATCATTCGTGAGCCATCTTGAGCACCAGTTTTTGGTGCAAAGGAAAGAAAGAAAGAAAGAAAGAAAGAAAGAAAGAAAGAAAGGCTCAGGGTGGGATCTAGGATCCCAGAAAAGCAGAAATCTAAATTGTGCAGGGAGCCTGAATGAGTAGAGAAATCTCCTCACTGCAAATGTTTGCACCAACTCTAGGGGAAGGGGAGAAGCAGAGCTAGTATACTCATCCCTGCTCTTTCCCTTCTTGTATGATTTGAATGACTGAACAGGGCTCTTGTTATCCATATTTAGGAGCCAAGTTGAAAATTGATTAGTTATAGTTCAGTTTAGTTCTGAGCTTTAACATTTTGACCCAGTGGTCTATACTATTGCTGGAATTGTGAAGGAGAACCTCCTTTCTTTCCTTTACTCTTTCAGTCTCCTGTCTTCTTCAACCAACGGATCGACCTCTCAGTCAGTTACATGGAGCTAGTGGTTGGCAGTCACAGGGGCACATTGCCCCAAGAGATCTCAGAAAGCAGCAACAACGGAGGGGGGAGGGGTCAGGCAGATTGCTCTCCTTGCCAACCCCATGGAGCTGGTGGATGGAATGACCTAGCATATTTTATTATTGCTGCCATAAGTGTTGGGGATATTGCAACCCTGTCTGCATGTTATAGGAAGGGGGCAGTGTTGTAGTTAGTCCATGGAAATTTGGGCAAAGCTAGCCTTAGGATCTCTATAGCTTACAGTGTGTTTTTCCTGTGATTGGTTTCCTGCTCTTCCCCTTCCTTCCCCCCACCTCTCTGACCACCTCCACTGTTGGGAGCAGATGTTCCTGCTTGCTCGCTCTCGCTCCTGCCTGTGGACTGAACAAACTCACTTGATACCCTACGCTGCACCTGCATTTGTATGTACAAGAATACTTGTGAGTAAAGCTATTTGCTCTCCTTTACTAAAGAAATAATGTGGTCTCCTTTTTATTAAAATAGTATTGTATGGATGTGGAACTGGCAAATGCTCATTCTGCTTTTTGTTTTTTCTCTGCTAAATGCCTTTTTATTGGGAGCAGCACTACCAAATAACCCCACCAATGAGACTCCTTACTTCCAAGAGATCCTGGGATGAAGTGGCCTGAGTGGATCTTGGCTCCATGGATAAATGAAATGAGAAGGAAAAAAAGTCATTGCCACAGTGGGACCACCGATGTTTCTGTAGACCTCAGGGCTTAGTAGCTGAGCAGCACTGATTACTCCTTCTGCTTACAGGGACATGAATTCAGCATTCAGAAGGACAGAGTGATTGCTGCTGTTGCCACCACTACCTTAGCTTTAAAACCTTAATAGCAGCATTAAGCTGTGCTTTTACTCTATAGACAAGGTGGATACAGAGATCAAGTGGGCTGGTTTCACTTCATCGAGCATAACTGTGTATGCCTTCCTGAGGCCCATGGCTAGTACATGTATATTAGCCTTATCTAGCAGGGAACTACCTTCCCACACGCTATGGATTCAGTGGGAGAATTTTGAGGCACAGGGTCAACCCACCATCTTTTGAGAACATAAGAGCCATGATGGATCAGACCAAGGGACCATCTAGTCCAGCTGTTGACCAAGGACACAAAAGCAGGACATGGTGCAACAGCACCCTCCCACCCATACTCCCCAGCAACTAATGTATACAGGCTTACTGCCTCTGATACTGGAGGCTGCACTGAGCCATCAGGACTAGAAGTCATTGATAGCCTTCTCCTCCAGGAATTTATTCAACCCAATTTTAAAGCCATCCAAATTTGTGGCCATCCATAGTTTAACTATGTGCTGTATAAAGAAGTACTTTATTTTATCTGTCCTGAATCTCCCACCAATCAGCTTCATGGCATGACCCTGGGTTCTATTATTATGGGAGATGGAGAAAAATGTCTCCCTATCCACATTTTCCACTCCATGCATAATTTTATGCACCTCTATCATGTCTTCCCTTAGCCTCCTTTTTTTCAAGCTGAACAATCCTAGCTGCTGTAACCTTCCCTCATAGGGGAGATGCTCCAGTCCCTTGATCATTTCAGTTACTCTTTTCTTCCACCAGAGGTGGAAACCCAACTTTCTCTGGGGTGGGAGAGCATCACTGCCAACAGGATATAAGTATCCTCTGATATACCATATAGGAGTGCTGTCATTTTGCAGTGTAATTAATAATAGAATATTTCCGCATACACAAATTTACACCCTTGTACAAAGACAGGCAGAGATTCAGCTTTATACATGCAACTGAAAGCCAAAGAAAAACCATGTGTAAACATGGATTGCTCTCTGCTTGGGACAGAGTAGCAAATGCACTGCTGCATCCTTCACAACTGATGTGACACATGCCTGCTCTGGTATCTATACTTGAATGCAAAATATTGCACAGAAGCCAGGATAAGGTGAACACTGTCAGTTAGTTATTTTTCCAACTTAGGAAGTCCTAATATGACAAAGACTGAGAACACTTACTCTTAAGAGCATGCAGATGTTACTTCATCTTGGAAATAAGAAATGCATGCACACTTTTAGAATCAAGGCTTAGTCTGAAATCCTATGCATGCTCTTTGGGAACAAGCCCCAATTAGTGGTGTGGTTCTTACTGCCAAGTAAACATGCATAGGTTTCCAAGCAGCTATTTCACATACAGGTAGAGAACTTTGTCTGGCTCTTCCACTTCGAGAGACAGAACTTTAAGATTGGTACATCAAAACAAGCCCTTTGTAGCATAAGTAATTTATTTTAATTGCATGCACTTAAAAACTCATTTTAGTGCAGTGTTCATGCTATTTCATTTACTGTACCTGTGTATAGCACACTGCCATGCTGCATGTTAGTGAAAAAGATACAAGACAAAGAAAATTAGCTTTAGAAAATTTCTGAAAACAACCTGTGTGACATTATATACACATGCTGCTGTATTAGAATATATAAACGTCATTAAATATACCTACCAACCAATGTTACCCTAAGGGTTGTATCCTATGTTAGTCTGACCTGAGTATTATTGGGCCTACTCTAAGTAGGACTAACACAGGATATAACCTTGATAATGCTAACATTTAAGGTGCAATCCTTTGCATGTTTAGATGGGAAAAGGTTGTACGACTCCCAGTATTATTCAGTGGCTCAATTCGGACGACACAATAGTCAATGGTGGGGTAATAAGCAACTTTACAGTTGTTCATCTAGAGGGTACTCCCCACACAACATGGTAATAAATAATCAACTGTGGTGTGTATTAGGATCAGCACTGAGTTGACTATGGCAGCATTCGGACGACACGATAGTCAAAACAACTGATGATTGTTTCCCCCACACCAGTTGTTTATTGTGTCGTCCGAATTGAGCCAGTCAGTAGAACTTTTTTCTGCCCAAAAGTTTGTCGAAGTGGCAGGGAGACAATGAGCACCACGGATTGGCTGGTGATGGGAGAAGCAGCAAAAAGGACTGACATCAAGCAACTGGGCTGGCATAGGCATGCAGTAGCCCACTGGGGCAGATGCTATTTGCTGCAGCGTCCTTTCTTTCTCTCTTTTTTTAAAAAAAACAACCTTTAATAGTGAGTAGGCAGCTGGCTGGGCATGTACATGGTTACAGATGCTCATGTTATTTTTACTTTAAATATGTATTATCCTTTTCTTCAACAAAGTGGTACTTATTCTTAAATAAATTGCCTAGCAGCAGGGCAGCAGAAACAAACTTCATTTTATTCCTGTAGTCATTTTATTCCTACAGAAGAGTCAGTGTGATATAGTGGTTAGAGGCTTGGACAGGGACTCAGGAGATCCTGGTTCTGGTCAGTGGAGGCTGGTCAATTTCTGTGGGGCTGTGAATCCTTCTGGGTTTCAGTCAGAACTGTAAAGGAGCTATTAAAGGTGTTGAATTTATTTTGGGGATAGGTATAGGCACCTTGAATAGCTCTTTTAGGGTTCTGGTTGATTCTGACTGAAACACAAAATGGATTACAAACCCACTGAAATCAGAGCCATCAGCCTCCACTGATTCTAGCCCACACTTGGATAGGAAGCTCACCGGTTGACTTTGGGTCAGTCTCTGACCCTCAGCCTAACCTACCTCACAGGATTGTTATAAGGATAAAATGGAAAGGAGGATGACCATTCAAGCTGCCTTAGGTGCCTTGCAAGAAGAAAAAAGCCAGTATATAAATGTAATTAAGAATAAGAATAAAATAATGATTGTGCTATTATTTGAGTTTTAAAAGTGAGTATTTCGTCTTCTTTTTCCATCCCCAATCAGGGCTGGCAAATAGTTTTGCTCTAACAGAGCAGCTGTAAAGCACTGAATGGCAGGAAGGGAGAAAAGCTAAGTATTAGTTGTGGATTTCACAGTGGAAGAAGTACAGATGGCTGTCTAAAGCCCCCACTCCTACCACACAAATTAGACCATAAAGTCTAGGATTTAAAATTATCTAGTTGCACCACTGCTGATACTCCCAGAGTTATATCTTTTTGTGGGTACAATCCAGCCAAAGTTAAACCATGTAAGTCCTAACTAGTGGTTTCAAAGCATATGCTGAACTCTTAGCCATTAAGTGTTGGATTTCAATTTGTACATAAAACACATTTTGTGACCTGGACTACATCTCTCTTAAATTTTCACTTCCTTTCCTTTGACACATTTCTTTTGGACATCAGAGAGAGGAAGCTTTTTTAGTAGCTGTTTCCCTGTTATGAAATTCTCTCCCCATCTCTTTTCACCTGTCACCACATTTTTTGCTTTTCAGACATCAGGGGAAATGTTTGTATTTTCTAGGGCAATTAATGGCCTGGGTTCTGAGTGGTTTTTAGCAGCTTATGATTTTCAATGGCTTGAAGACATTGTTGCAGCTAAATTCCTTGTTACTCTACAGTGCAATACTATACAAGTCTCCTCAGAGGTAAGCTCCACTGCGTTCAATGGACTCACTCCCAGGTTAGTGTGCATAGGATTACAGCTTTAAAATGTTTTATTGTTAAAGGTGCAAGCTGCCTTGCAGTGAAAGTGAAAGGGAGGATCAAAACATCTGTAACAAATAAACTTACAGGCTGATCCTATGCAAGTTTACTTGAAAGTAAGTTGACTTAATGAAATGGATTTGCTTCCTAGTAAGTATGCTTTGGAAGCAGCCTTGAAGTTCTGACATGTACAAATCTGGCCTCAAATATACAATTCAATTTTTAAAAGAATTGTAATTCAAGAGCTAATTGACATTCCAGAGCTAACTATTTAGTTCTAAAATCAACCAATACTGCTAGCTGAAAATCAGTTTCTTTACAAACAATGGATAGTATCGTACACTGCCATCACACTAGCGGAACAGACTACTAATGCAACAAAAACCAGTGTTTCCTGAAACAACCAGAAACAGCAACAGTAATTTTCAGAACAGGGCAGGTCACCAGAGCTCACAGAAGGGAACACTGCTGACCTGTCCTGTTCTGGAAATAAGTGTTTTTCCTCATTTCTGAAGTTATTTCAGGAACTGTTTGTTCCTGCTGCATTAGTGATCTGTTCCACTGCAACGGAACAGATCACTAATGCAGCAGAAGCATAAAATACTGGCCAATATGCTACCAGCTCTACAAAATCAACTATATATACAATGCATACTTTGAATGGAACCAAGATCCAGTACAGAATTTTAGTGTTCCCTGTCTGTTTCATGTACATTAAATGTTTATAGAAACCTGGATTCTTAAAATACAAACACAAGCAAAATTATGTTTTGGAATACAACATGTACTATACTCCTGGATTAAGAAACACAATGATACTTACTCCGTTTTTGGGAAACTGCTTGCAAACAGGCTGTCACAATATCAGAATTCTTCTGCACTTTATGCAAAAGCCTGTCCTTTTGTTTCAGAAGGCGAAGTAGTTTTGCTGATTGGACGCAAATTCTGTAATTCAGCTCACGTATTATTGTTGTCAATTCGTTGGTATCTATCAACAAAGAGAAGGGGGAAAAGCCCGATAGCTGAAGCCTGTAACATAAGAAAACATTTCCTCCCATGGTAATCTCCATGGCAGCCTTCCCCAATGGGCACCCTCCAGATGTGTTGGACGAACTCCCATAATCCCCAATCAGCCTGGAAGTTGTAGTCCAGCACATCTGGAGGGTACCAGGTTGGGGTAGGATGCACTAGACTATTCCTTAAAAGGACCTCATTATATAAATTCATATTCTTGGGAAATTACTTAGCATTCTCATAAGAGTTCATAGTGTGCCACACATCTGAAAAACTGCACTGCAGAACAAAAAGGAATTACAACATTACTTATAGGTCACTACCCTGCCAAAAACAATCCAAATGTGTACAGCATTGAAATCTAGACTATAGCTAATCAAAACAATAAAATAAAAAAGCCAGTAACATCTTTAACACTTGATCAAGGAAGAGGAATCAGAATTACATTTGAATTCGATCTGTACTGCGGAGATTATATCTTTGAACAGCTCCACAACTTCAGACAGACATTTTCCTTTTTAAAAAAACGAAACAAAACAAAAAAAAACACACAAATGTTCAAAAGGTAAATATCTTCTTATGTACTGAACTGTTTGCAAGACTCAACTACAACAACCGGTTATTCACTTCATATTTACTCTTTTGCCCACAGCAAAATCATTGGGAAAAGAGGACTTTTAAGTTTTTTAAATCTGTCATTAGCTGCAAACAAGGATTGAGCACTAAAATGGTAGGCCTTATTTCTCCAAGGATCCTCATACTCTTGGGCTGTACGAATGGAAAAGTATCCATTGTAACTGGACAAGCAAGGGCCAGGGTTACATCTGCCAGAACTGTATCAACTATGGCATCCAAGTTAGCACAATCAATTTTATCTGCAAAGTGTTGTACAAAGTGGTCACAGCAGGCTATCAGTGTCTGAGCACAATAATGGATTGGATAAGGGCCAATAGACTAAGATTAAATTCAGACAAGACAAAAGTACTGTTACTGGCTTGTGTTCAACCTATTCTAGAAGGGGTTGCATTCCCCATAAAGGATCAGGTCTGCAGTTTGGGAGTACTCTTGAATCCAGCAATGTCATTGGAGGCACAAGTGGCCCCATAACTAAGAACACTTTTTATTAAGATGTATATCAACTGTGACCTTATCTGGACAAAGATAGCTTTGTTACAGTTTTCCACACTCTGGTAGCCTCCCTGTTGGATTAGTATAATGCATTATACAAGGGGCTGGCTCTGAAAACAGTCCAGAAACTTTAGCTAGTCCAAAAGAGGGCAGTAAGACTGGGTGGTATGATAATATTAGGTCAATACTTTGCCATGTGCACTGGCTCCCAGTCCATTTTCAGGGCCAATTCAACAATGTTGCCTTATACAAAGAAAGCATAGTAACACAACATGTAGTATTACAGGGAATAAACACAGGCTAGAGTCAGTTTAGAATGATTCAAATCAATTTACTTTATTAGTGCTTTTATACACATTGTTGAAGAAGGTTCTCTAACACTGTTTACCTACACACCCTCCCCCTAAAGTTGGGTATATGAGTGTAATTAAGTGAAGGCATGAGATATTGTTACCTGCTTCCGTCAGGGACAGAGCACATATTGCTTGTTGCAGAGGAAAGGTAGGAAGCAGGAGAAAAGAATTGATCAAGTTGCAGGACAACATGGGGGAGGAATAAGACAAGTGCCTGATGATACAACATGCTCTCTATTGTCCACTAGTGCCTGGAAGCATGCAGAGTTGTTCCTATTATCCAATATTTTTAAACTTCAAAGCCCAAAACAGTTTGGGGCTAGGTGGGAGGATTGCCTCCTCCCACATATACCTACCCAGACCTTAAAATCCTCTTCAGAACCCTTCTCTGGATACTATAAAAAAAACTTATTACTAGAGAGAACTGGCCTTTTGGCACCCTGGTTGTGGAATGCCCACCCCAGAGAGGCACCACCTATATTCTGGTCTTTTCCATCACTGGGTGAAGATCTTTTTTCCAGGGTTTTTAATGTTAATATATTTTATGACTATGATATTTTATGACTATAGTTTTAAGACTTGTGAGAATTGTGGTGCTGCTATGAATATTTGTTATATTTATTTTATTCTCTGTCACGTGTTTCATGCTGTTTTAACTTTTTATGGTTATTGGTTTTCTCTTCTTTTCTGCAATTGTTTATCTTTTATTAGAAGCTACTCAGATAACATTTTGTAATTGGACGGCATACAAATATAGTAAACAAATACTTCACCTTGCTGAAGAAAGAAGAGGAGCACAAAATAAGCAGATAGTTGGTTGGGGGGGAAAAAGGTGATTGGGGACAACCAATCTTAACACAAGAATGCCTACAACAACTGTATCAACGGTTATGCAAGTATCAGTAGAACAACCAATGACACTATGATTCAGTTCACATGTCATGGCCAATTCCTGGGTTGTTTAATCATAGGCAATTGTACGGTTAACTCTGGGTTGTTTAATCCATTAAAAAGAGTTTATGGGTTCACACAGCAACCTAGGAATGGGGTATTCGTAGATTGTATATTGAAAAATGGAAGTGGTGAGCACTGAACGTACACCCTCCCAACCCTCACATCCTATGCTGTGTGAACTTGGTCTATGCCAAAGTTGCACAAAGGTATGTTATAACAGTGTCATTGACAGATATAGGTACAGTTATTTATAGTCAAGGCATAAGATCTCCCTACTAGTAAATATTTACTTAGCACCAGGGGCAAATTAAGAGCTTTCTTGTGCATACCTTGAAGATTCAAGAAAAGTCATGATGGCAAGATAAGGGAAATCTGAGACTGATTTCACAATATTATTATTTTCTGGCTTTCTTCATTGTTGGCAACCTTTGCAGCCAGCCTTGATTGAATTTAGAGCGGTTGCGGCACCACCACAAATCCAGATCCTGCTTTAGCATGTCCCAGCAGCACTACTCCAGTGAAAATGGTAACAGACAGGGCAGCAGGAAGTGGTGCATATTTTCCCACTCAGCTTGTTGTCATCCTGCATTAAAGGTAGGTTTGTGAAATGCATATCTATCCTCTGGATGGATATCTATAGCTATCTTATACTTCAAAGAAAAGCAAACGTGATAAAGTGTTCCAAAGAAATGATATATCAAGGAAAGCTGAAAGAAAAAGACTTGCTTAGCAAAGTGAACTCAGGCCCTTAAGATGGGGCATGAAAACAGTTCTCGAAGCAGATCTGAAAAATAATAAAGAAATGAAAACCAAAAGATGGAAGTCTTTTCTCAAGCAGCTACTTACGCTCATCATCTAAGGCCCTCTTCCAGGTGCCTCCTCCAAGGGAGGGTACAAAGGTGGCAAGGAGAGGGCCTTCCTGGCAGTGGTCCCCTGATTATGGAATGATCTCTCCAGCGAGGCTTGCCTGGCACCAACATTATTATATTTTGGTGCCAGGTTAAGACTTTCCTCCAATCTCAGGCAATTAGCATTTTAATCAGGCCCTGCGGTTTTTATCATTGGTTTTGAAATTGTCTATATGTCTGCTTATATGTTGGTATGGAAACAGTTTTATATTATGTACAATATTGCATTTTAATGAGTTTTAATGTTTTAATGATGTATTAGTTTTTATTTGTTTTAAAATTTAATCTATTTTGTGGTACTTGTATTTTATATTTTGTGGTACTTGTTGTTCCTCACCTCGATCCGGAGGGAGAGGCAGGTTATAAATAAATATATTATTATTATTATTATTATTATTATAAATGGCCCAGAGAGTTTTGGCTATTGGGCAGCATAGAAATGTAATAAATTAAATGAAAAATGAAAAGCAGCCAATTGGAGTGGGGAACCTCTTTCATCCTAGGGCCAAATTCAGTTTCATAGATGCTTTTATGGGCCACATGCCACCGGTGGGCATGGTCAAAGGCAGGACCAAAGGAGCAAGATGAAAACCACCAAAAAAATACCAGGATATTTTAGCTTGTAACTCCTACTGCCAGCAATAAATCCTTAGGAGAAGAATTTCAAACTTTTAGAACGGGAAACCACCAAATGATCAGTGGTCCAGAGAAAGGGATGGCCTGGGAAACCCTGGAGGGAGGAATTTGACCCCTGGATTTGAGGTTCCCCATCTGTGATGTAAGTACTTGAAGAACAGGATTATCCCAGACTGAGTAACTATAGCCTATCTGCACACCTACATCTAAGGCCAGTGCAATGTTCCTGGTCAAGAACAACAGCTATTAAGGGGAGGCATTTCTCTCCCTACTTTCCAGGAGAAGTTTGTAACCCTTCTTTTCCTGGCAGGGCTGCTGCGCACTTATAACAGCTACTGGAAGCAGTATTCCGTAAGTATGGAGATGCAGAATAGATTCTTGAATATCTGCCTACCAGGCAGCGATCAATGATAACTCCCCTTCCTTTCAGCTTTGAAGCAACGGAACCCTCCTGGGACACGTAAGGGCTATAGGAGGCTTCGCCAACCTAGTGCCCTCCAGATGTTTAGGACTTCAGCTCCCATCAGCCCCAGCCAGCATGGCCAATAGTCAGGCATGCTGGGAGTTGTAGCCTGGAGGGCACCAGGCTGGGGAAGACGGGGTGACAGGGCTCCTCTTCGCCCGGTCCCCTTTACCTTTCTGCGCCAGGTACTTCCTCTGGTGCCGCTGGCCGGGCCTCCTCTGAAGCTCCTGCAGGAAGCGGGACTCGGCGCTGCTGCCCCTGCCCCCGGGGAAGGCGTCGGAGCCGGCGGACGCCTCCGTGGAACTGTCCACGCTGTCTCGGTGGCGGCCACGCCCCACGCTATAGAGCTCGGTCAGGAGGCCGCTCACCAGCGAGGAGGCGCGGCTGGCGCTCCTGCTCCGGCCGGCAACCGCCGCCTGATCTTCCTCCTCGTCCTCCGGCAAGCTGTCCGCGCTGCTGACAATCCGACCCCGTGCAGGCTCCGCCATGCAGCTGCGGCGTCTTCCTGCTCCAGGGTCTCCGTCGTCGGCCAGGTTGACCTCCGTCAGCTCCATTCCGGAGCCGCTTCACGGCGCTCTCGCCGCGAATGAGAGCAACGCGCTGGCCGCCCGAGCAGCTGCAGGGCCAGAGTTCCGGGTTTGGCCCGTTGTCCGCGAAACGGGGGTGGAGAAGGGAGGAAGGGGGACACACCTCCTTTCCCTGAACAAGGCTCTGCTGCGCCTGCCAAGTGTCGCTTCCCTGCTTGTCCCTTGCTAACAGGACTCGCCGCTTTCCATCTCTGCCCCCGCCCCGCGCCGCAAGGCACTGGCTTCCAAACCACCCCGCAGGATGCACCTGCCGCTGCCAGCCAATCGCGTCTCCTCGAGTCACCGCCCTCTTCTCTAATCTTCCAGCTTCAAAAGAAAACTTCCGCGTGACGCTGCTGCAAATAATAGAAGTTATCCTCGAGTTTGATTCTGTTGTTAGGATTCAATCCAGAACAAAGTGTTTTTTCTCCTTCTCACTGCAACTATTAGCCTAGCAAAGAGAAATGATTGTGAAAGCAACATAGAGTCATGTGGCACTGGCACCTTAAAGAATAACACTGCTTCCCCTCTGGAAATCATTAGGTGGTTGCATCATCACTTCTTACCCTGTTCGTCTTGTATACATTTCTCTGATATTCCTGTTTTGACCAAAGTTAGGGGAAACTTCCTAACAGTGAGAGTTGTTCAGCAGTGGAACACACGGCTTTCAAACATGATTGATTCTCCTTCCCTGGAGGTATGTAAGCAGATCTCCAAGGTCCCTTATAGTTCTGCATAGAAATGTCATAGGTGAACAATAAAAAAAGTCATAGGACATCGAAATAATATCAGAATATGGAAACAACAAATATATCCCCAAAATGCATGTGCACATGTACTGTTATACATATATATTAAATGAGGATAACATTTCATGCATCTGAGAAAGAGGCTGAGTTAGAACAACACTTTAGGAAACGGTGGGGAGAAGCGGCAGCCATCAGTTGTGTTGCTTATTGTGTCGTGTGTTGGGCGACACACAATGCACACACAACTGATGGTACATTATTAAGCAATGGGGAAAAACAACTGGCTGCTCCGTTGTTTTTCGGAGCCCCATTGCTTATTATGAGGGTGCAACTTTCAGCAGCGCAAGGGGGGAGGGGCAACATGTCGTGTGGCGGGCACTCCAAAAATAACAAACCGTCCATTGCCTCTTCCCGCCTCCGTTGCCTAACATGTCGTCTGAACTAAGCCGTCTCCACCAATGCTTATGTCACGATGGCCCCGTTCAGAATACACCTTAAACTACACTTTAACCATAGTGATTAAGTCAGAAAACCAGGCCATGTTCAGAAGACACCTTAAACCATGGTTTAAACATGGTTTAAAGTGTCTTCTGAACATGGCCTGGCTTGCTGGCTTAACTACCGTAATTAAAGCTGTGGTTTAAGGTGTTTCAGAACTGGGCCAATAAGGACATCATTTTGTGCTCACTTTCCTGGGAGTAAGCCCCATTGAACCCAGTGCAACTTTCTTCAGAGTAGACATGATTAGATTGCACTGTCAATTTGTTAGTGTTTAAGGTTGCGTGCGCCCCTTTGATATGTATCAACTCAAGGTCTGAGCACAGTTTGACAAAGTGGATGTTTCCCCACTGTGTGATCCTAAATATGCTTATTTTGAAATGTTCCAATAACTGGACTTATTCTAGGGTGACCGGATAAAATCCAGGTCAGGGCTCATGTAACTTAACAGTTGTAGAGAACAGGGAATTTCAGCCAGTGTCATTTGTATGCAATTAGTTCCTGGTGAAATTCCCTCTTCATCACAACAGTTAAAGTTGCAGGGGCCTTGCCTTCTTTTGTACATGGTCACTCTAGTATAGTGCCTGCAACTTATCTGGTCAGCCTAACTTATTCCATAGTAGTGTTGCCTTTAGGGTGTTTTCCCACTCCTGGCATCCAGGTGAAAATTCAACAGCTGTTCCCACACACACACAACCGAGTGAAGATACTGTATTGGGAAAGGATACACATGTAGAGTGTTCACCTGTCCTGAGTGCCTGGCAGCGGGGAGGGGAATGTGCCAAGCTGAGTAGGAAGGTGGAAACTGCTTGCATGGTGTAAACAGGGAGATGGAGAATGGGAGCATATTCCAAAAGGAACAGGGCTTTTGCCTGTGTTCTTCATTTTATTATTCACAACTTTTGTCTTTTGAAGGGCTCTTAGGACACAATCCTGTGCGTGTTTAGACAGAAAAAAAAGATTTAGGATTTTTGTTTGTTAGTTTAAACTTGCATAGGGTTTCGCCTTCAGAGAGAAATCCCACAGGTGCAGCTTCGTAATCACAATCTGGCAATGATTAAAAAAGAACTTTAGTGATGCTCAGGCAGTAGAGGGCGCCTTTGATCACCTTCAGACAGATCTGTGCAACCATAACCAGATCGTTATGGTTGCACAGATTAATGCCAAGGATTATTTGGATATACAGTAGGGTAGAGAAAGTGTCAAGGACAGCAGGAAGTGGGTGGCTTCCAATCAAATTTGAGCACAAGTTTATTTGCTACATGAAATAATAGCGTTGCTTCCATGTGGTAAAAGAGCAGCCCTAATGGATCAAATGGTGGATTGAACAGCACCACAGGCAGCTGTTTGTAGCATTTTACTTGTTGGACTTGTCCTAACTTTTTCATACAGCCTGATACTAAGTAAGGTCCCCTCTACAAGGATTCGCTTTTGCGCCCGGTTAGGCGATTATGCGCATAATCGCTAAAGCGCATTTACACCTAATACCTCTGCACGAGAGGCGGCGAAGCGCATTAACGGATGACCAAAATGCGCTTTACAAGTAGTTAATGCGCAGAAGCGCTTGTTCACATAGTCAAAAATGCGCTTCAACGGCCGGAGCAAAATAAAACTCGCGATTTAACGCGCATTCAATAATGCGCATAATCGGAGAGATAACGCGCCTCTACGCCCAATTTGCGCTCCGTTCTTGTAGAGGTACATTTTTTTAAGCGCCTTGAAAGAGCTTTAAACCTCTCTTGTAGAGGCAGCCCTAGTCAGGCCTAGCATTACTTTGATTGGGCTGATTCAAATCTGTGTATACCTCAATGACCTCAGTGACCAAGTAGTGACTTAGGCTGCAATCCTATACACACTTACCTGGTAAATCTCATTGTACTCAACAGGGCATAATTCTGAGTAGGATCACACTGCTAGTGAATGAACTATCAGACCAAAGCCACATTTTTGCTTCAACTCCGTCACATTTTGTAATGTTCACACCACTGCCATTCTCCTAGGGTTGCTGAGTATTACAAATGTGAATAATTCTTTTTATTGACTTTTTCAGTAAGATTAAAATCTAATATGCATACAGAAAAAAGCCAATGGAAAGGTGTAAGAAGTATGTCACCCAGTCCTTATTTTCCTCATTTATGTAACTTCTTTCAGAGGTATGTGCTGGTATGTGGCCATATTGCATTCCCACCTAACTGGCAGTAGCGCAAGCAAGAGCTCCGGTGGTTGCAGTTACCTGTTTGACAGGTGTGCATCTCACTACAGATTGCTACACAGATTATACAGTAGCCTACCCCAACCTGGTGCACTCCAGATAATAATAATAATAATAATAATAATAATAATAATAATATATTTATCACCCGCCTCTCCCAACGGATCGAGGTGGGGAACAACACCAAACACAAAATACAAAAACTGATTAAAAGCAGATAAAACCAGTACATCATTAAAATACCAATAAAACACCAATAAAACACTTTAAAATTCATCTAGGTAGGCCTGCCGGAAGTGATCAGTCTTTATAGATCTTTTAAATTCCTGAAGACTAGTAAATTGGCGAATCTCTCCCGGCAGATGTGTGAGACCACACCCTCATCCCTGTGGATGATGGAAGTTGTAGTCTAACCTATCTGAAGAGCACGAGATTGGATCTACATAACAGAGCTGCTTTGTAAAAATGCACACGTGTGTTGGGGGAGGGGCGTATGTGTGACTGTCTTATTTACTTTATTGTCAGCAGGCGCAGTCCTGATTCGGATCGGGGCCTTGGCGCTTCTGGAGGGGGGTGGGCGGTGGATTTAAGCTTTCTGATTTGAAGAACGTTTATTTTGGCTCTGGGGGCCGAAACTGGTATTGCTTTAAATATATATCTAGCAGTTACGTCTAGTTGCAGGGCTGTAGAGTAGGCGCAGGGGTGTGGGAGACCCGGAACACCATGCCCTCCCCACCTTGATCCGAATAGGAGGGCCCACCCCCTGGAGTAAAAATGAATAAAAGACGTAGCTGCTAGACACTGATGTTTAAAGTCATGTCTGTTCCGTCCCTTACGATTTCATACGTTTCCCAGGCTGACGCCCAAATGAACCTGTATAAGGGTGGCGCCAAGAAGCAACAGCGCGCGCGTGCGTGTGTTTGGAGTACGCCTATGAGGTGAGAGGGGCCGGCTGCTGTGGAGCGACGCGAGGCTGCCATCTGGATGTAGGCGGAAACGGGGACTAATAAAGAGACAGTGGGCGGAGTACAGGGCGTGACTAGGGTCGTCGCGGAAGCTGCCGGAGTTCTCCCGGTCATGTGATGTCGCCGCCGCTGCTTTTGCTCGGGCTCCCTCCATCAGCTTATCAAAGGGGCGGGTAGCGTAGGGAAGCGCGCGTCCTTCGTTCGTGACTCTCTTCTCTTACTCAGGTGCCAGAGCGCCTTCTCCTCCTCCTCCAATACTGCGAACATGTCTGGCTCCGGTGCAAGGATGGCGCGAGCCGTCGCTGCTCTTGCCTGGCCTCTGCTGTTGATCCTCTTGGCCCTCAGTTCCAATGCCGGGGCCGGCGTTGAGGCGGCTGCCCCCGCCGCCGGTATCAAGAGGGGGCGAAAGCCCAACGTGGTGCTAATCCTGACAGACGACCAGGACTCCTACCTGGGCGGAATGGTAATCTTTGCGCTTGCTTGACGCGCCCCTGCCGTGAGAGGTTTTGTGGTCTGTAATGAGGTGGGGGAGGGGGAAGCGGGGGCTTGACTACCCAGGGGGTTGTGGGTGAGATGAGAAAATAGCCCCGTCATTGCTATGGGGGGGGGGGAGTAGCGTCCTTGGAGGGGGGCGGGCGGGCTTGCACTCTTTCTCCCTTTCTCCCCTTTCATGTGCTTTTTTAGAGGCCCATTTATCTAGTGGAGGAGACGATTCAAGCTTAGCTTAGTTTAGTTCCTTCAGAATTCTGACTGAAATCTGGAGCAGATTCACTGCCCCACTGACATAGGAGCCACCAGC
Organism: Anniella stebbinsi; assembly: GCA_029215795.1. Classification (NCBI taxonomy): domain Eukaryota; kingdom Metazoa; phylum Chordata; class Lepidosauria; order Squamata; family Anniellidae; genus Anniella; species Anniella stebbinsi. The sequence goes on from JARDYH010000003.1 coordinate 59,631,562, forward strand.
TTTCACAGATTGTCTCTCTTCTCCTCCTCCCTCCCCACCCCATACTAACCAGATTTAGATTGCAATCCAGTGCTGTTTACCTGGGAGTAAGCCCCACTGGACACAGTTAGTGGGACATAATTCCTCTGAATAAATATGCTTAGATAGGTTCGTGTTGCACAGGATGGCAGAAAGGGATACTTGTGTTTTTGCCCCAGTTCTATGGGATTGCTTGAATCCGAATACGCAAAGGTGGGAAGATGTACACACAATTAAGCTTTTCTTAATTGAGAGTATAGAAAGGAGTGGAATGTCCTTATTCTGCAAGTACTTGAGGCCTGTGCAGCTGACTTAGGGTGTCATGAAAGGGGCAGCAAATTGTTATTTCATTTGTATGTATTATCACTACTGTATTTTTGCGCCCAGGGGATTTATGAGATTTTCTGCCTCCAGTGCCAAAATAAAATGGACAGACTTAGGTACTATGCATTTTAACTTGGGAGTTTGTGTGTGCTGCCTTTATACAAATCTATGGTGCAACCACACTTGGAATATTGTGTGCAGTTCTGGTCACCACACCTTTAAAAAGATACCGTAGAGCTGGAAAAATGCAACTAAAAGGAGGCTAAGGGGAGACATGATAGAAGTGTACAAAATTATGCATGGTATGGAGAATGTGGATAGGGAGACATTTTTCTCCCTCTCTCAAAATACAAGAGCCTGAAGCTGATTGGTGAGAGATTCAGGACAGGTAAATGGAAGTGACAGCCACCAATTTGGATGGGTTTAAATTCCTGGAGGTGAAGGCTATCAATGACTACTATTCCTGATAGCTATGTGCAAACTCCAGTATCAGAGACAGTGAGCATATGTACACCAGTTGCTGGGAATATGAGTGGGATGGTGCTGTTGCACATCTGTCCTGCTTGTCAGTTCCCAGTCAACAGCTGGTTGGCCACCATGTGAACAGAATACTGGACTAGATGGACCCTTGATCTGATCCAACATGACTCTTCTTATGTTCTTATGTCTTGGTGTGTAGTAACTTCAGAAAAGGGGCTTAAAAAGGCTGCACTCGTTGGCTTTAAAGCCTGTGGATAATAGGTTGTGTACATGTAACACAATGTGCAGGGTCAGCCTTTGGTAAGTTCCCCACAAGTGCTAAAAAAGAGGGGTGTGTGGCAGCATACCAGAACTTAAGTGTTGGGCATGGTGGTGGAAGTGCATATGTGTGTAGGTTTTGCCCACAATTTCCTTAGGGCCAGGTTGTGTGAACTGCCCTTTCCACTGTACCACATTGAGCTAATTCACCTGCAAGAAGTTGCATGGTGATACATTATGAGCCTCCAGTGTTACTTGCTTAACAAATCCACTGGTGAAATAATGCAGGGGGTGGGAATACTCCTACTTGTTAGAAGGATCCAGCAAGAACTTGCTTTGTAGAAAGGCCAGTGAGGGTGTTGCTTCAGAGGCAATGCTTAACTCTCTTTCTGTCAACCCAAGCCTCAAAAATTGCCATTGCAGTTAACCTATTTTGGGTGCTTCTAGGGGTTGAGAGGGGAATTGCTGCCAGCTAAAGAGACTTTGTGCTAGTAGAAAAACCTTCTGGTTCCTAGAATGAACATGGAACTTCCTTGAGAATCAATAGGTTACTACAACTATTACTCAGTGGGTTACTACTCTAAAGTTATGACTTGGTTTCAAGCATGCACAAACTTTTTTGTCTCTGGCCTCACTGTGGTGGCATGTTTCCTTCCTGGAGAATCTAACAAAAAATGAATGTCCTTAAGTATAAATAGATATTGTGACTTGTCACAATTGTTACTTTTAGCAGTGAACACATTTTAAAATATTTTTTTCAAAGAAAGCCTATGCACACTTGCGTGGGAGTATGATCATTGAACTCAATGGCACTTATTTCTGAGTAGGTATGCATATAATTGCACTATAAAGGTTATTTTACATTACAGGTGCCTGACTTTAAAATATTAATGTGTTTGTCTTAGTAAGGCATGCCTGTTTCTTATTGGTCAGTTTTATTAATACAGTTGAAAATTACTGTAACTCTTGAAGATATCACTGTTGCAAGATATTAAAACAATGACTTTGTCGTTTTCTATTCTAAAGACAACTCAGAACAAACAACTCTCAGCAGAAAATGAAATTAAAGAGTGATAGCTTTATTGATTGGGAATGTTCAAAATATAGACCTGAGGTTACTGAAATTTCTAAAGTTGAAATGCCAGCAATTGAAATACCATTGTTGTGGAAAATCTTTACTTTCTTGTGTTTGTGGTTTACATTTTTGTATTGTTCAGCACCATGGGTGCTTTGGTAAAGAGGTGATGAAACTCCATAAATATTCATAATAAATATGACTTCTTTTAAGATACAAATCTTTAAAGATTTCATTGCTGAAGAACAAAAAGAAACAATGACAGACTATTCTGTCCTAGCTAGAATTTGTGTTGGTATACATGTGTTTGTTGACTTGGAAGCAAGCCTCACTGAATTCATTGGGGTTTACTATCTAGTAAGTATGCTTAGCTTTGCAGCCACAAACACTTGAGTCATACTACTGGTTTTGTTCTTTATATTTATTTTCTTTATTACAGACACCGCTGAAAAAAACCAATGCCCTTATTGCAGAAATGGGGATAACCTTCTCAAATGCAGTAAGTACTAAATTAGGCTTTGCCTCTGTCTGGTTTTGTGGAGATTATTATTTTACAATCAAGATGATTGTACAGGAAAACATAAAGAGGGAAGGGCAGTACTTCAGTGGCTGGTGGATAAGTCAGCACATGATTTATTGAAGGCACAACTACTGCCTTGGTGTTGGACTGTTTCTCTTGATTCAGCACTCAGGTGGCATTTTCACTCCTTCTAGATGTGGTTCTGATTTTAACATTTCAAAAAGGAAAGAGGCTAAATTGAGTTCAAATAAAGGCATATATAGAGCTAGAGATAGAAAATGCATATGTGTGGTATAATGCCAGTGCGCTATGTGCACAAAGGTTAAGAAGGGATTTGAGCTCCATTCTATTTAATAGGTTGTGCCATTCATTTCAGTGGGTTTACTCTAAGTAGGACTAGCATTGGATACAACCTATTGATCAGAGATGTACCTTTGGCAGCTGGTTGTCTTATTACAGATACTTTTGGACCACCTGGCAGGAATGAGAATGGGGGGGGGGGGGGCGGCGGAGGGTAATGTTCTGTTGTGGTACTTATTCTTCCTGGAAGGTCTTGGAGATGATATTGGGGAGGGATTGTGTCTCGTTCTAATGTTTTGTTTTTTAAACATTGTTTCTAAAGTTACATGCTGAGTGTATATTTTGTACTACATTTGGATGCTGTATGCTGAATACAGAAAAAAAGTGGAAAAGTGGGAAATGAACCAACAAACTGGGTTGGCAAACAGCAATCTTTTTTGCCTCAATTCTCTTGTCAGTAAAATGTCAGTGCAATAATTTCCCTACAGATGCGTATGGCTGAATAGGGTAAAGACACTAAAAGTCCTATAGGCACAAATATCTAGAAGGTTATTAGATATATGGTAGATATTTCTGACAAACTACTATTAGCTTGTTTCTGTGTTCTTTGACCTTTTTTCTCTAGTATGTACCCAGTGCGTTGTGCTGTCCCAGTAGAGCCAGCATCTTGACAGGAAAATATCCACATAATCACCATGTTGTTAATAACACTTTGGAGGGAAATTGCAGCAGCAAATCCTGGCAGAAGATTCAGGAACCATATACCTTTCCAGCTATCCTCAAGTCTATGTGTGGCTATCAGACATTCTTTGCTGGGAAATATTTGAATGAGGTATGGTTCTGTATATTGTACTATATCTTTCCTGAAGGATCAACTTAATCAAGTTTTGAAAGCTAACTATTTTGATGAAATATATCTTAAATGCTTTCATTGTATGGTGTGTGAAGTTCTACAGAGGCAAACTCCTGTCATTAACAGGGGAAACATACATAGAAGTTCTTGTATCCTGTGGGGAATGGATAACTCCTGTATTCTCAGGGACATACCATATTATACAGGATGTGGAAGTTGGGTACTAGAAGTGGTTTTTTCCAAGCAAATTGGAGCACTATTAGGGGTCAAGCTGTATGATAATGTTGGTAACACCTAGCAGAAAGTGCTTTACAGTTATTGGAGCCTGTTTGCTCAGGCATAGTTTGGTCATTACGCACAAAATCCCAAAGACCTGATCTAATGAATTGTGGACTATCTCTTACAAATGGGACAAAAATACTTTCTGTATAACTGAAATCAAAGGCAAACACTTTACCATGCCCTTGATTAAACCTTGGTATGGTTCCCAAGATAAAATAACTTTGAAACCCTATTTGAGCCCCCCAGGGTCATGGCTATTCATGTGTTTGACTAAGGGTTTTTGGCTGGGAGAACTATAATAGTAGTGGCTCACTTAATGTTGATCTTTCTTAATTTCAGTATGGAGCAGAAGATGCAGGGGGAATTGGCCATGTTCCACCTGGATGGAGTTTTTGGTATGCCTTGGTGAGTGTCTGTTAATTAGCTATATTTAAATGTAAAAGATCTCCATCACCTTTAATTTTATGGAGTACTAAAACTGGTTTACAGATTGTCTTCTAGAATGATGACAGGAAAAGTGTGTTGAAACCAGACCTGATGTTTTGTAAATAGAAGGGCGCCGTTCATTCATAGAAGTGAGTCGGATCCAGAGGAGGCTCATACTCCACTTTTAGATGCTCAAACGGGGTGTGGGGGGAAGGTAATTTTAGCTGCTTTCTCTTTCTCTGCAGACTCCATTGTCACCTCGGGAGCAGATTTCTGGGAGCATAGTGGGCTGTAGAAGAAACTGGCAGCATGGCTGATTATCTGCCAGGGGCCCACGCCCAGCAGAGGTCCAGTGACAACAACCCTCTGGAACTCCTCTTGCTCTTCACCATTGCAACCTGCTTGTTCACCTGCCTCTTGAACTGGGCCCAGACAGTGGTGGTGCTGAGAAGGGGGAGCAGAAGGTTCCATTGCCTACTTGCTCACTGTCTCTCTTCCTGTCAAGTAAGCAATGGTAACAGTGATGAGAAAGAGGATGAGGAGAAGAGCAGCTGGTGACAATGGCACTGAAAAGATGAGGGAAGAGACCCATGGAGGGTGTCTTGCCCAAAACCTAGAGCTGGCAGTCCATTATTCACTGCATTCAGCAGGGGGTTGGACTCGATGGCCTTATAGGCCCCTTCCAACTCTACTATTCTATGATTCTCTTGGCCTCTGAACTGTAATATAGGGATGATGGCTCTGTTCTAGTGTTACAGGTCAGTTGAAGATTTGCAGAGAAGGTAAATTCTGCAATATATAATTGTGTTTTGTTTTATTCCAAAGGAAAAAAATTCCAAATACTACAATTACACACTTTCAGTAAATGGAAAAGCACGGAGGCACGGAGAGAACTACAGTGTTGATTATTTGACAGATGTACTGGTAAGAATTTCTCAGCAATTGGTGGTTAGCAAGATCCATGTATAATGCTAACAAATTTATTATGACATAAGCTTTTATATGCTACATTCCACTTCATCGCACTGTAACCTATTAATGCTTATGCCATAATAAATTTGTTAATATTTAAGGTTCCAGAAGACTCCTTGTTTTTGCTACAACACACTAACCTGTCTACCTTTCTGGAATACTGTTCTGTCCAACAGTATAACGAATGAGGTAAAGTCCTGAGTGTAAATAGACATTTCAAATCCTACAGCACATAGTGTCTCACTGTATTTTATTCATGATACTCATCTAGTAAGACACACCCCCTGCTCAGTTCTCTTTTCCCTTCCTTTCCCCCCAGTGATACTCATTTGGTAAGGTACAGACCCTTAGTTCTATTTGCCTCAATTCAGATATCATGTCAGACCATGTTGAAGGTGGCTCAACCATGTTTTGGCATAATGTTTGAACAGATACTTAATGGCCCTTTGGTCACCCAAAGACTATTGTGCTGAGCTGACAGAAAATGAAAGGAGATCAGCAATTCTAAACCATGTTTTTACATGCCTGGAAACTCAAATCATAGTATGGATTTTAAACTATGGTTAATGTGGAAGCCATGCTTTGACATAATGTTGAACCTGCACTAGGACCCATGCCAAAAATGCAATTATTTATTGGTAAGTAGAGCACCCAATTTCGGAAAACAGAAAATGAAGTTTAAACATACAAAGTGTCATTTCTTAGAAAAGGTGAGGATTGGTGCAGAATACTTAAAGTGTTGAAGTATTCTTGTTGTATGTATGAATACTTTTACGAACTAATTTTATTTATATTATGTAATACTCTCTCCAGATGGACACATCCAAAGCAGTTAACAACCAAACGAAAATTAACATGATCAATTAAAATACAGCAGGTTACATTACAATGAAACAGATTTAAGCCAGTTCTAAAAACAATGCATATCAGAATCTAACTAGCAATAGATTCAAAGGCCTGTTGAAAAAGATACATCTTCAGGTGGTGTCAAAACAATGACAGCTTTGTGGACCATATGACAAATATTGCTGGTTACAAAATAACCAACTATGTTGTTCAACTATTTTGAACCCAGGACAATTCTTCATATTAGTAAAGGCCAAATATCCTGTTTGTTAATAGCTGTCAAGATGCCGCATGGAAAAGTAGAAATTCAGAAATTTTATGAGCAAATATGGGAAGTAATAATATATTTTTTCCAGCTGAAGGAGATGAGCAAGCATGTAAAAATAAAAAAATAAAATCAAAAGTTTCAGTATTATAGTCCTTGCCAAAAAGTAATGGCAATCCATTCTGGAGATAGACAGCTTATACTGAAGTATCACAGGTTGAAATATTTGAAGTAGCAGTGAATCAACAAGTTCTGTTCCTCCTCCCTGTGACTGCATGCTTAGACTTACTTTGAGAATGTGACAAATATTTTCTAATCCCACAGAATATTTATACTGAAAGGAAAATATAAAGAAAAAGGATGCTTGAAATTAATTTAATGCTTTAAGTATTTCATGAATTTGTAGTATGAAATATTCTTTTAGAGATGTCTAGCTCTGACTAACTAGACAGCTGTTTAAGTAGTTATTGTCATACTTTTAGAGCTTTGAATCTTTGTTTTCAGGCCAATATGTCCTTGGATTTTCTGGAATACAAGTCCAACTTCGAGCCATTCTTCATGATGGTAGCAACTCCAGCACCACACTCACCTTGGGAAGCTGCTCCTCAGTATAAGAAGAGCTTCCAGAATGTCAGCGCTCCAAGAAACAGTAATTTCAATATCCATGGAAAGGTATGGAATCTTACAAATATGTTAGCGATTGCTAAATATAATTAATGAGTCTTAGTGTCAGCTTCTCAAAAAGTTGATACAGATTTACATGATTAATAAGCTCAAGGCATAGAATATGTGGGTGCAAAATGTAGGTCTGTAGTGGAAGAACTTGTTTCTTCTGGAATTTCATCACATTCAGCATATTATCTCTTAACTTTTTATATTTTGAAACTGTTTAGGATATGTCAACTTCCTTCCATTGCCAGTTTAATGAGTTTATTGCTTTATTTCTTTATCTGTTTCTTTGTCCCTTGATGCACGCAGACCTTAAGTTTTGTCTACATATGTGCTTAGTGATTAGTTGTCTGTTCTTTGCAAATGAGCAGAGAGAGCAATCCCATAGCCCCTCTGTAAGTGTCCCAGGGACCAGGGATTGTTCGGATTCCCTCTTCCAAGGACAGAAACTGTGCTCTGACCTCAGAAGGGGGAGTTGGACATCTGACCCTTTTCCCCTGCTTCCTCACAGCTGGTGCAAAAAGAACGACACCGGCTGAGGTCAGACAAGCAACCTCAGAGGAGGAGGAAAAGGGCTGTTCCAAGGGGCAGGGATGGGAGAAGGCGAGAGAGGCCAGGATATGAGTTAGCATGAGGGTAGTTGCCATATCTAATGAAGGCCTCTACTGACCTGCAGTCAAGTTCTTTGAACTTTCCTGACTCGGAAACTGCAATCCTCTAGATGTTTTGGCTACAACTCTCATCAACCCAAGCCAGCATAGTCAGTGGTGAGAGGAATGATGGGAGTTGTAGGTCAAAACTTTCGGAGTGCCACAGGTTGCCCATTCCTCCTATAGACACATACTTGGGAGTAAGACTCATTTAATTTAGCAGGGTTTACTTCTGAGTAGATATGAATAAGATTACATTGTCAATAATTCTGACTAACTAGATCTTCAGAACGAAGTACTGCATCTGTAGCTTGCTATTTGGTAACAGGATTGATTCCTAAGAGAAGTGTCTTGAAAGTCTTTGTCCTTCAGTTGTTGTTAGGCTCCTACCTTGAAAGTGCTGAACTATGTCCTACTCTGCAGCAAAATGTACTAGGAGACTGCTAGGCAAGCAATGATGCACATTTCTTTTTGAAAAATAGTAATTCCTGTTATCAACTCTAGATTTGTTTGGTGTTGTTCACGCTGATAACTGGATGAAAATGAAGGCCAAGCAGTTCTCTCCCTCATGGGATGGAAATAATAAAATTTTAGTGTTTCTTAGTGTATTCTATTGTTTTATACCTGCTCCTGTATTATTATTATTTATTACACTTAACATACCGCCCCATCGCTGAAGCTCTCTGGGCGGTTTACAAAAATTAAAAGATTTAACACTGAAAAGTCAATATACAAAATTTAAAACCATAAACATAAAACAGCTGACATTAAAACACTTTAAAACATTTTAACTGTTAAGCCTGGCCACAATGTCAATCAAAACCTCAACTTGAGTTGTTAAAATGTCTGGGAGAAAAGAAAAGTTTTGACCTGGCGCCGAAAAGATAACAGTGTTGGCGCCAGGCAGGCCTCATCAGGGAGATCATTCCATAATTGAGGGGCTACCACAGAGAAGGCCCTCTTCCTTGTTGCCGTCCTCTGAGCTTCCCTTGGAGTAGGCACCCGGAGGAGGACCTTTGATGTTGAACGTAGTGTACGGGTAGGTTCATGTCGGGAAAGGCGTTCCGTCAGGTATTGTGGTCCCAAACCGGGTAAGGCTTTATAGGTTAAATCTTGAAGGTGTTGAACAGGCTCAGGCGTTTTCTGTTTTAGCTCAATAACAGTTTGTGTTTAGACAATATGCTTTCACTGAAGGAAAATTATCAAAAGTTTGAGGGCTCATATTATGCTATTTGGGCTAGGATCCTTTCTAGAAGAAACTCAAATAGCAATAGCAACTGGGCAATAGAAATTATACTCCAATTTTATGTCCTTGAATGTTACTAGAGCTTTTAAGAGACAGCTACCTTTTTTATATAGGCCAAAGATGCCTGAAATCCTCAGACTGCCCATTTTCCTGGGAATAAGCTACATTGAACTCAGTAGAACTCAACTCTGAGTAGATTGCATTATTCATATGTTGTCTGAACTGTAATAGCTGCTTTGTTATGCAACATCCCAATACTTGAGATAGGTTAAAAAAAAGTTGATTGCAAGTTTTCTTACTAAAAGGCAATCTGCATAAAATAGTCTGATGGGATTGTTTTGTTAATTAAATCTTAGTCTGTTTGCTTTTTTATGCTCTTCATTGTTTTTAGCATGAGGTGGGAGATAAATCTAAAACATGTTAATCTATGTTTTATAGGATAAGCATTGGCTCATCAGGCAGGCAAAGACTCCAATGACTAATTCATCAATACAATTTTTAGATGTCGCTTTTAGGAAAAGGTAGGGAATATGCTATATCTTCAATGACATTGCTTGCAAAACTGAAAACAGTCTCAAAATCAGACTGCTCTCAAAAATGCAAGCTTTGAAAATGGATGTATTCTTGTTTTGGGTAACAAAATAAACTGTAATGGGTACAAAAATGACTTTGCACTTGTGAAAAGCAAACATCCCTCACCAAAATGTTGTCTAAATGGCCAATGTTTTTGCTTGCCATCTGTAGTAGAAAATGGCTATTTCTTTGGCTGAAAGGGATATGCTAAACCCAGAGTCCCCTTAGAACCAACTGCTGACTTCCCTGGTTGGTTTTTAGTTACTTTTGTTGATCCTTCTGGAAATACACACTGTATGCTTCCCAGAAACGATAAACCAGGATTCATCAGAGTTCCATTTTATTATATGCGAATGCAACCATAGTAGGATCAAGTTTTTGATATAGCATTTTTGGGGGCAGGAAAGGTAAATTGCACTGAAATGTTTTTCTTATTGCTGTAAGGATGTTCCTAAAAGTCAAAGTTACTTTTAAACCTCTATGTTAACAGTTTTTTCAAAGCAATTAATTTTTTTCTCTCTGAGATTATGAAGTTAGTTTAAAGTACTGATAAAGAAAATAGCTGGGATCTAAAACTTAAATATAATTTTATCAACTTTGAGGGATGAAATGCATACTCCCCACATATTTGCATATACAAATACAGTTAGATTTATAGCACTTAACTTGAACAATCCTATTCACATGTAGATGGCAGACACTTCTGTCCGTAGATGATCTGATAGAAAAACTTGTGAAGAGGCTGGATTTTCATGGAGAGCTGGATAATACGTACATTTTTTATACATCAGACAATGGCTTTCATACAGGTACATGTTCTTGTATATTTTGTAATATAACTAGAATTTACATAAGACTTTTGTGCATGCGTTTTGAAACATTTCAGAAGAGTTGTTAAGAAACCTTTGGTGATAGTTGGAAGTAGTGAGAGATCTGTGGCCCTAAATTGGGTGGTCATATTATTCTCTTTGAGGTTTCTTCCCATTCCTCCATGGAACTTTTAGATGGCATTGGAATCTCTGAGCTTTAAACCAATGCAAGGAGGTGTAAAATAAATGTTTCAACAAGACCAACTGGAGAGAGGGCTTATGAACAAACTTCAAGAGGATAAAGTTCCAAATGATGCAAAATTTTACTATAAATTTACTATGTCAGCATCTTTTCCTCTGTTTTTAGGTCAGTTTTCTTTGCCAATTGACAAACGACAGCTCTATGAGTTTGACATTAAAGTGCCATTGCTGATTCGAGGACCAGGAATCAAGCCCAACCAGACTAACAAGGTACAGTTGCATTTGACAGCAGTGCATTACATTCTAGGATATTGTTTCAAAACAATCTATTTCCAGGACAGCTGCAGTATGAACTGGAGGGGTTGACAGTGAATGGAGTTAATATTGAGGAGTAAAAGTGTTTTGAGTATAAACAGAACATTTAAGCAGAATTGAATAGTAAAGCCTGGTGCTGTGTAGAATGGAATGAAGAATTTGCCTCGCAAATAGCAGCAGAAGGTATTAGCCTGCATGTTCAGACATACTTCTTTTATTCATTTGAGTATATTCTAAAGTTTATTTTTATTTATTTATTGCATTTCTATACTGCTCAATAGCCGAAGCTCTCTGGACAGTTTCACAACAATTAAAATCATGAAATGCAACATGATAAAATACAATATAAAAATTTTAAATTACAGTGTAAAATAAAAATGAAAACCAAAATAAAACCTAGCAGCACTGCAAGAATTTAAAATATAGTAACAGATCTAAAACAGAAACCGAAATACTAAAATGCCTGGAAAAAAACCAGGTCTTCACCTGTTGCCAAAAACAGCCCAACATAGGCGCCAGGTGAGCCTCTCTGGGAAGCTCATTCCATAACCGGGTGCCACAACAGAAAAGGACCTCTTCTTAATAGCCACCCACATCACTTCTTTGGCAGGTGCTCTTGGAAAAACATCGCTGAAGACTATCTTATGGTCTAGGCAAGTATATATGGGATGCAATGAACCATTAGGGTTTTGAATATTAATATCTGCACTACAAATATCAGCCCACACCTCCAAATAACTTTCCTCAGTGGTTTCAGGTAGAAGTTGAACATCATGAGGGGATAGAATAGAATCCTGTCGAACCCCATAAGATAGCTGCCAAGGCACAGAGCAATAGTCCACCTTATGGAGTTGGTAATCCAAGTAGGAGCAGAACCACTGCAATGCAGTGCCTCCAATTTCCAAACCTATCCAAAACGATACAATAGTCAATGGCATTGAAAGCTACAGAGAGGTCCAAGGGAATTGGCAGGGTTGCCCTCTCCCTGTTCTTCTCTTGGCAAAGGTCATTCCACGTGCCAACCAAGGCAGTTTTATTATAAAGCTTCTCGTCTAGTCACTTGAGGCAATTCTTAGTCGCACAAATGACTAGATGAATTTGGTTGTTTAGCAGCCTGGTCTGGAAATTGTATTGTAAAAGCTTAAAGAAGATGAAAAGTAGATGCCTTGTCCAGTGTTCATCAATGACTTCTAGAGAACAGAAACATGGACCAGGATTGGCATTAGATTTCTCATGCATTAAATCCCTGCGGATGTAACTTTTTGCTTATGTTTTTATTTATTATTAAAGAGATACTGTTCCCAAATATGCAATTGTGGATAAAAGCACTAGAACAGTTGGCAACAAGGGAGTACATAGTACTTCAATAAAAGATGCAGGAAAGATGTGTGTAAGAGAATATGGACATCTTTCCTTTAACATTTTGCAGTGAACTGATCACGCTCTTCTTCCCTTCCCTTCTCCTTCTCCCTATCCTTTCTTGCTGTGCTTATCTTTCATATACAGTTGAAGGGAATGGGATTGAAGCTCCTCTTATGCATGTGTGCAAGACTGGAGGGGGAAAGGGGAAGGAGTATAAGAGTTGGATTATTCCACAACATTGATATGGTATTTTCTTTTACCCTTTCTAATGTATTCACACTCCTAAAAAAGATATAAAAATACTATCCATTCAATGCCAGAAGGCAGAGATTACTATGAGTTACCAGTCCTCACTTTAAAAGGAAGGCGCCCACCAGAATGTAAGCAGGTAAATGGCAGTGGGGAGTGGCTAGTGTGATTTTTAGATTTAAATACTTCCCAGAGGTAGCATGTATTCCTTGTCCTCCAAAGTACAGTGGAAGTCTGCATATGTCATAGATGCAAGTGAAGACCAATATGGTAGCCAACATGCCTGGTCACTGTAGAACTTGCATATTTCTATTTAATTTTAACCTTAATTGGAAAATCCGTAATGCTTTTTTTGTATTTCCTGCTTTCTAGATGCTTGTGGCAAACATTGATTTGGGTCCTACTATTTTGGATATTGCAGGCTATGATCTAAATAAAACACAGATGGATGGGATATCCTTATTGCCATTGCTGGTAAGTACAAAGATGGGATTATTGGGTATTCTGGTAAATGCTCTAAGGATTGCTCTTCAGTGTGAATTATGATAATCCGTACTCTATATATCTTCTCCCTTGTCTTCCCACACAGCCCTTATTGCTGGAATAGGTAAGAATGACTGATATAAGGTCCAATGTTAGTACTAAACAGAAGCTCTCAAGTTCAATCTCTAGTTAAAAGAACTTGATGATGTGAAAGACCTCTGCCTTAGAGTTAGAAAGTTGCTATCGGTCAAAACTGGTCTAGAAGATGGACAAATAATCTGAGCTAGTATAAGACAGCTTGCTGTGTACATTTCTTGAATGGAAACTAGTTTTGTTCAAGAAATGAGAATTAGCTTGAATATGGATGCATATTTCTTGTTTTTAAAAAGAAAAAATGGGGGAAACGTTTCAGGCCAAATTCCAGGTGAGTTAAACAGGTGAAAAAAACACATAGGAAAGGTGCATGCCTTAGTATAGTATCTTTCAGAATAATTGAATTATTGTACTTTTAGTGCATTTGAACAACATTAATTGTGACTCTAGCAGAGAGCACCTGGTTCATTTAAGGGACAGTTGAACAATATGAGGTTTTGTATAAGTGAAAATGTTTCCCAGCAGCTCTATTTTTAGTAAAGTTAGTGAAATGACTTGAGTTTCTTCATATTTACCTTGTTTCTGCTATGTCAAGTTTAGTCTCTACAATTATGGTGGGTAGAACTTTTATCAAAGAAGTTTGCATTCCATTTGGTCTGCCAGCCAGCCCACAAAAAAAATAATTGCCCACACATTTGTTAATGTTTGCTTTCTTTTAGAGAGGAGACGTAAATGTGACCTGGAGATCAGATGTGCTGGTTGAATACCAAGGAGAAGGACACAACAGTAGTGATCCTACCTGTCCTGCCCTTGGTCCCGGTGTCACGGTATGTAGCCTTGGGGAGAAAAAAAAATCATTTTTTGAATCCCTCTTATCCTAAGAACGTGGAGAAATGTGCAGCTACTGAAGCTTTGTGTGAAAAGATCAGGAGTTAATGGCTTGGACATTGGTTAAGACAAAAGATAAGAGGTATAAAAGTAAAGTTTGGAAATCATGTTCAGACTATGGGTTGGGGCTAAAGGTGCATTACTATTTGTTTAGGTGTTCTGCATTGTTTGAGTGGTGATGGAAATAATTATAACACTAGCCTGTTTCTTTAAAGCATTGCTTTCCAGATTGTGTTTGTGAAGATGCCTATAACAATACATATGCGTGTGTAAGGACACTATCAGCTTCATGGGATCTGCAGTACTGTGAATTTGATGATCGTGAGGTAATTCTTCAATACGTTTTCTGACAGTATCATTCAACACAGCATTAACTGCAATTCTTGATATATTTATAATAGAACAAAGTTTTGTGCTGGCAGCTGGGATTGCTACAAAGCAAAGTGAGAGGCTCTAGCTGCTCCCCACTTCTTTCCCCATGAATTGTTCAGGTCCCACATGGGGCTCAGAGACATTCTTAGGAAATGAAGATAGCTACAGGCAGAACTTTTCATTGCTAGTATGCCCATTTTGTGATGGAGCACAAGACAGTTCTCAAGCTGCTAAATGTGGTCAGGGGTCCCAAAAGGTTGCCTACCCTTGACTAAGGTGTATTTCTAAAAAGAAAAAAGTGATTCACTTCTCTACCGGTTTCAAGGCCTTAGTCAGTAAAATGTAATACAGGAAATGGCCTCAAGCTAACATGTTTAAACTTGCTGGCCTAGCACTGCTCTTAATCCCCTCAAGTAAATTCAGTGCCGGCTGTTTTCTGACTCAACTGATTGTGAAATGTGCAGGTTTTCTTTCACACAAGCAGAATCTTGCACCACAAAGGTATACTAGAGGAGGATGGATGAGAAGAAAAGGAGACAATCTTCTTAACACTCCCATAGGAAATATTTCCATATTTCCTCTCGGCACTTTCCAAGCCCTTAGTTAGAATTTTCTCTCTCTCTCAAAAATCTCCCTGTTCCTAACCATTATCTATATTTATTTGATCTGATTAAACTTTTAGACCACCGAATCTCTGTAAACACCGTTCATATTTTTAGATCTGTTTTCAGTATTCCATAATATTGGTACAGAATTTTTGTGCAGAGCTGCCAGGATTCAGGAAACAGGATTATGGCTAGAAATGGGTGTTTGGCAGGTTATAGTTCTGGGTTAAATTCAGCATTGCGCAGTGGGATTTCTTTTTACTCTCTTCCCCTCTGCAGCCCCTAAATCTGCTCTGGAGGGACCCCCTCTCCAAAGCAGCTGGGGGGGGCATGGAAGTCTGTTCTGCGAGTGGTTTCCATTTTGCTGGTGGCCGGCCAATGTGAGATGCAACCATTAGCATTGTGCAGTCTTCAAAAATGTTGGGAATAAATACTTAGTGGAAGGCTACTCTGTCTAGCTTTAAAGAGCCAGAGTCTTGGAGGCTGGGAAGAGAATGAGAGCTGAATGTGCACCCTATATAGGAAGCTCTAGGTTGTACTCACAGCTGTATCTCATGGTCAGTGGACATAATGCCTGCAATGGAAGTGCTAAATATAAGGCTAGGACCCAAAATAAAAATGCGGCTCTTGCCCTAATAGGTGCTGCTGAAGCAGTACTATTGAAGGACAATTTGAACTGGGTGTTGATGGGCTTGTAACAGTGTAAATTTGAATAATGCAGGTGGTTGACAACACAGTTACGCAAAGAGATCCAGGACAATTGGCTTTAAGAGGATTTTACTGATTTTGCCTCTCCTTTTAGAAGCAATGTTAAAATATAATTAGTAAGATGCTGCCTTCATGAGAACACATAAATTGTGACACGTTTTCCGAAGGAAGATCAGGATATACAAAATTTGTAAAACTTTGTCAAGTACTGTTGTATTATCTATCTAAATCAGGCATGGGTTTGAACTCCATATGAAAAATGTCTGCACATATAGGGTGTGAATAGTTTCGTTAATGTAGCAATGTGAATGCGTATAATGGCACTGCTCTCACTTTTATGAAGGTGTTTGTCGAAGTTTACAATCTGACTGCAGACCCGCACCAGATTACCAATATTGCAAAAACAATTGATCAAGAAATCTTAGAAAAGATGAACTATCGGCTAATGATGTTGCAGTCCTGTTCTGGAACAACGTGCCGCACACCAGGAGTCTTTGACCCAGGGTGAAGTTGTATTTCTGACCTATTTCAGTTATTAATTTTGCAACTGTGTATAGACTTTTGTCCCTGGCATTCTGTAATTTGCTTTGAATTGTTTAAGCTGTAAAACATTTTAAAAATCAAAATCTCTGTAGGTAAAGGAAGTCATGTATATTTCGTAATAGTAAACACACCCAATAAATCCGAGACTTGGCCCCAAAGATAAATTAAAGTTCACAGAAGGAAAGTTTATTATCCTCCTTCCACCCAGAATCTCCCTACACCCTGTCCCATGTTGTTCAGGATGGGGGGCACTTCTCTAGGGAGGCTTTATGGAGGGTCCTAGGTGGTTGCACCAGAGAAGAGGTGATGGGAAACATTCCTTCCATTCACTTCCTTACCTTTGGTGCCAACCAATATTTTTTTATTAAAAATCCAATAATCAATATTTATTTGAAGGCTAAACTTAAACAATAAATGTTGTTTATATCATGAAAACCTTGCACACGATCAAGTTGGCACTGCTTTTAAACACTTTGAGCTTAGAATGTCGTTGCAGAAACTTCTGGGAGCGTTCTACCAAGTACAGCATCTGTTTAAGGCTTCATTCATTTATTTTAATGGGTTTTTTGGGGTTTCTTGAAAGAAAATTGCACAGCAGTAGTACTGCAGAAGTTTCAGTATAAAAAGAACATACTATTGTATATCTGGATTCGGAGATATTGGGTGCTCATACTTTAAAAACTTTGTAAATCTCACCTGAGAATTCTTTCTCATCTTCTCCCCATCCTTCCTTCCCTGTAGATACAAGTTCAATCCACATCTGATGTTCAGCAGCCATGGACCTCAGCCTCGCAGACTTTTTACACGTTCATTGTAGCTGCATCTGCTAACCTGTTTTGTTACCTGTGTCCATTTCTTCAGAGTGACTGCAGAAGAACTGCCTAATCCACTCTCAATCTGAAAGATTTAATCAGCTGGCTTTATTGGGAGAAAATTACATCCCCATCTTGGTTGCCTTGTGCGATACATGTGTACTACATACATGATCATCCTAGTCTACTTAAATCTGATTACCACTTCAATTTGAAAAAGTTAATCCTGAAGAACAGTATTGACTTGTGATATGAATCCAAATTTTCCTTTTGGGTGTAAATGAGAGACTTGAGGCTTAGCGATTTAAAAGCTTGCTACATGGACAGGCAGGCCTGAGGAAGCTTGGGCAGGTTTATGTTGGACCTGTTAGTTACAGCCACTACCTGATAAGATTTTAAGAGGAGACAGCGAACTTCTTGGGTGTGTTAACCAGGGAGGTTGCTGTTAATTTTCTTCTGCATTTCAGGACCTAGCTGGAATTGTGATTACAACTTGCGTGCTTATTACTCATAACTGTTACATGTTCCTGTTACATATAATCAGCTATCAAGCTTTCAAATTGCTACCAAGTAAACCACTAAATGAGCACTTTTCCCAAAGATAAATGGAACATTAGCACCCAGCATATTTTCTACTTTGTACAGTAATGAACAATTTAAGAGTGAGTTTAATTGGGAAATTTACATTCCCAAAAGGAAACTAATATCTAGCATCCTAATGTAGCAATATATACCAGAAAAGAGGGTTCCAGTGCCTCATCTCAGAAAGTGGCTTTGGGAACAAAAGTTAATTATTCTTATCCTGCATTACGAGCCCTTTAAGCCAGAGAATTGTAAGACATATTTCTTTGGTACCCAGACTTGATGCTTGGGGAAGCGGTAATTCCTTCCCATTCTTGATTATCACATGCCTGTTTGTGAAATATGGTATTAGAGCTTGTTGAACATTTAGAAATCAATCAGTGTTTTAATATTTACCCCGATTATTTAATATCCTAAGAAGTTGGTCCATTACTTAAAATGAGGACATTCTTTGTCATTTGTACTATTCAAGCAGGTGTAGCTTCTCTGCAGGTGGGGAACTGTTTATTGGGTATACATAAGCTGGCTTCCTACTTAAAGGGTATGTCATTAAACATCTGGAGACCATAGACTGCCTCTGAGAACTCTTTATGATGGTCTGTCGCAGTCATATCTACTTAACGTTAGTCAGAAGCAATACATATGGATTTACTTTTACCCTGCAATTGCCAAATGATCTAGGAAATGAAGGCTAAGTGGGATGGAGTGGTGAACAGTGGGTTCAAGGAGAAGGAGGTGAGAACTAGGCTTGTTCTTCAGCTGGCAGTAGGGTGTGCAAAAGTCGCTTGCTCTAGACTTGACTTGTTTCATGCCCATTCAAACATGCTGGGGTATTTGGCAGACCTTCATCTGAGAATATCACTTCAGAATGCATATGGGGCATTGGTTGTTGGAGAGTGTTCCCTGTTAAAGCTGCATTGTAGCTTAGCTTTATTCTTGACATGTAAGCTTGCCAGATCCAGAGAGCTTTTAATTTGGAGGCTATTTCCCCAGGTGTAATTTTGAAGTGGTGCAGTCCCATGAGAAAACTGTGCTACCGATTGAATTGGATCTAAGGGCTGCTACTCAGAGGAGAAATTGTACCTAGATACTGATACCCAAATTCAAGATGAAGGTATATCATTGCAATAGGTGTGAAGAGTGCATGTGTATCCATGGCAGCTGTTTCATTCAAAGTATTTGCAAGTGAATCTTACCTAGATGACCACTTGTCATCTTGAAACATTCATGCAAACATGCAATGATGTTTTTGTACTTTATAGCTGCACTGGACTCTAAAATCTTTCTTGAAAAATGTCTTCATAAATATACTTGGTATTGTAGTATTCCTGTGGTGGAAATGAGAGTTTCAGAATTGACTTTATAAATGGCCTGAAAGATTGAGATGGAGAGTAACACATCAGAGGCTAGTTAAATTTTTCTCAAAAGAAAAACACTAATGGGTTAAGAAAAACTAGTATTTTTATGGAAGTCTGTTCATAAACTTCAGTAGACTTTCCTATTCTGGAAGGAAATAATTCCTATGGTAGGTGCATGATAACTTGGAATAGGGCAAAATTTAATATTCCTTTAAGTATGCTTAGTGGAGCAAACCTCAAGTTTGTAAGGCACAGAACCAAAGATTATTTTTGAAAGGTTTTGATTGTTTTGCTTTTGAATTAGGCTCTTATTAATGATTTTACCTTACAGAACCAATGAATCTATCTCAAATGTAACTGTGTTAAATTTTAATTAGCCCATCCATGGTTGGATATCTCCTGCATGAAGAATAAATTCTCTCAAAATTAAGCAAATAAGACATTTTAAAAAATAATTTAGGATGTTTAAAAAAATGGACATGGGGAAAGACATACAGATTTGGATTTGATGGTACACCACTGGAAACCTACTTCTATCTCATCCTCCTTGCTATACATCTACCATAAAGTAACCTCTGACAGATCATTTTGCAAAATGACAATTCTAAACGGTGACATTTCATATGTTCCACTAGGTAAGATATTTGAGTTTGGCTGTTGTCTGCTTGCACTTTACCATAAAGTTGCTATTCAACTGTTGGATACCAACAGAGGCCTTACCGATTATTAGTCTTCTATAAAACGTGACAGTAACTCACTCACACTTGCAGACCTACTTGCATTGTTATAGTAACAAACCATGCAGTGGGGACTTAATCTGTCTGACAAGCTGGTATGCAGTACACTGTTTGTCGCATGGAGTGGCTGCCATATATCGTAAGAAGCAGTACTGAGTTGACTTCAGTTCTAAATTAGATTTTACGTAACTCATCTCTTGTGCAAAGCACTTTGCAGAAGTAAATGCATATTGGATAACCAATAAATAACTTGTAATAATTGTACTGGAACCTGATTTTAGGATTAAGTAATTGTTCCCCACACTGCATTAATATCAGATGTTCGTCTTTTTTTTTTTTTTTTTAAAGAATGCCTAAATTGATTCAAATTCTTTAATAGGCAAATTATCCTGGAGGTCTATTTGGTAAAATACATATGAATAGAATAGCCATTGTACCTATTTGACCTAAGGGTTTCTAGTGCTTGCAGTAGGCAGCTTTCTTTGGTACTTTGTTTCTTCCCAATACCGATGAATACAAAAACCTAGTACAGGTATTTTGTTTGTAAATGCTGCTTGAAGCCATGATATTGGCTATTCAGTTTTCTTTAAGGATAACTATATTTCTATTCCTAATCCTCATGTGTTCTCTTAATTCATTATGACAACTGTGTACATTTTTTTTCTTATGAACTGTAATATTGTTTAGAAAGTGCCCTTTGAAGGACCCTGTATATTGCTGCACTTTTCAGTAATTAAATCCTGTCTTATCACACACATTGTTTGAGAATTAAAATTAATGACATAGTTTAGGTTGTGAAACATACACATCTAAATAATTGAGTGGCCATTCTAGTAGATGGTCAGTTCTTTGACACATGGAACGAGCTGATTTAGGGGGTGGGGGAATTTAAAGTCTATTGATGGATTGATTGGTTTTGTAGCTGGCTTTTCTGCCAAAAAATGGTAGACTTAAGGGTTTTTTTTAAGCACACACTACCAGGCAACAAATAGCAGAATGTCCTGATACACAAGCCAATTCCCTGGCCAATGTTGAAATTATGCAATTGTTACTATGTGGCTGTAACCATATCACTCTGTCCTTGGAGTCAGTGTGCCATGCTGTTTAAAGATGATGTGAGTTGGAGTACATATCTCCAGGCCACCAGGTTGTAGAAGGCTGAACATATCGAGGGGACATTTACTAAGTAGTCACACGATAACTCTACATCTCTGGAATTAGGAAAAACAGCTTCTAGGCACCCCTGCCACCCTAGAACACTTTTATGAAATAAAACTTAAGTGTTTTGTTTTGTTGTAGTAGTTGTTTCTACACTGTGTATACAGAAAACTGTAGTGCTTTGTGGTATAGAAGTTTGTTTCAGGATTAGCCACTTGAGCCTTTCTAAAACAGAAAAAGGCCAGGCAAAGTTATGTGTTATCTATTGCCCCAACCTACCATGGATGATCCAATGCTAAAACCCCTTCCAGATCCTACTGGATCAGACTGGGCATAAGGAGGCTCCCATATCAAGTACCCAGTTCTTTGATCAGTGTCAAGCATGTATGAGCAATTTGGAGGAATGAGAAACTGAATCTAGGCACTCTACTTCTACCCAAGATTATCAATAGTTACAAGGGACAAAAGGGTAGGTGGAGGACAGAGTATTTGGAGCAATCAGTAAGCCTTATCAAATTAACAATGGAAATGAACAAACCAGTGTCAACTTCAGCTTTAATGATGGAACAACAGCTTGCTATTTTAGTAGCTTCAAAGGGAATCAAAGCTTTCATGTAAAAAAGATTTTCAGAATAATAAATACAGTTTTTCAAGGAAAAAAAACTCAAATGTAATTTCAGTAATTTCAGTGTTTTCCACAATGCCCTCATCTCATTCTTCATCCAGATATTACCAAATAGTCAACAAATAAGTTTTGCAATAATTTTGACAAGTTAAGAATTTGAAACTAAAACAAAATTAAAATTAAATCCTATATTTAAAACAATCAAACTTTTAGGCCACCATTGACTTAAAATTATATTTCTTTTTTTTAAAACAACTAGCTGTAGTAACCAGTGTATTTTAAGTTTAAGAATGCTTGGGCTAATACAAACACTTGTTTTTCCTACTCAAAGCCCTAGTCTATAAAGATTTGAGTAAAGAAACACATAAAATTCAAGTATAATTTTTCAAAATTCACATACATGTACATTGCCATTTCTTGATTCAAAAACAATTTAAATCTGAGCATCATAAAGTTATAAACATTAAGCTTTTGATGACATGAATACAATTAAGGGTGCAATCCTATGCATGTAGGACTTTTTCTGTCTGAATAACTCACAGTATTCTATAGCTGATTACCAAATGCTGGGAGTTGTAGGACTTTTTTGTCTAAATGCGCATATGATTGGACCCTAAGTGAATTAGGGCTGGCTTAAACTCCTCTCACATGCAGGCTATGGCAGAAATGCCAAGCTAAACATGTTCCCTCCCACTTTCTCACTCCCCAAGTGGGTGTGGCCATTTTGGCAGGGGTGTGAAAGAGGGGTTGAACACAAATCAGGGCAATTTTTTCTCCATATCTACCAGCAGCAGCATTCCTTCTCTTTGCTATTGCTGGGCACTATTACTGTCTTAAGTTCCTTCCTTTTCAAGCAGAAAGCATCACTTTCTTACTCTTCCCCAGTTTTTCCTACCTGGTACCCTCCAAAGGTTTTCAAGTCCTATCAGCCTCAACAATCAGGAATCTGGGAGGTTGTAGTCCAAAACATCTGAAGGGAACCCGATTGGAGAAGGCTGCTTTACTCTAACTCTGATGGTATCCATTCTGAATCCAAATCAGAGGACAGGAATGGAAAAACTGCTTACGGAGGGTGGGTAGGAAGCACTGCTCACCGTTCCTGCCCTCACTCTGATTTGGCTTGAGGATGTATGCCTTTAGAAGCAATACTCCTATCTGGAAAGAAAGGGAAAAGGTGGCATTTTGAAAAGAAACAGCACCTAACAGTGGGGAGAGTGAATGAATATGCGGAAGTAGGAACAAAACTGGTGAACATGGAGATGAAAACTGTCTCACCCCTCCCCCATTGTTAGCTGAAAAAGATCCACTGAAAACTTTCAGCTCAGCTGTAATTAAAAAGCCTTTTCCTGTGGTGACACTTTATACCAAAGCAATGTTTTTGCTCAACTGTGTGTAAAGCATACTTTCTCTGCAATGCCATCTCTCTGTTGGGACCTAGGGTGCATACTTTGTAAATGACTAGGTGAGACATTTAAGTAAGAAGAATTTAAATGTTAGTACTTCCATCAACACAGGTAAGGGCTTTTGGGTGGCTGGCACATGGGAGCAAAAATATCTAAACTGATAGGGTGACATAGTATTTGTAGAAAAATAATTCTAAACGATGTCAAGCATTCCCTGCACCAATATCCTACATTACTTTGATTATGTCTCCAATAAAATAAAGACACAAAGTACTACAGTACTACAAGTGAAATAAAACTCCAAACAAGATATGTCATTATCTGGTAACTAATTCTACTTCTAATTTACTGGTAACACTTTCAATATATCAAGATTGTCTTGGCAAATTTTAAAATTAAAATTTCCCTCAAACTTCAATATTTGGAGGGGAGAAAGCAGCCAAAGTCTAGTATGAAGGCACTCTTCTTCAAGAGAATATACATCTTGGTGTTCAATATAATACCCACCAGGTGTCACCATAGTGGTAGATATTTCACAGAAATCTCAAAATTAATGCCCAAATAATTAGAGGGGGGAAATGACTGCTGACCATGACTCATTAAAGTGTATAAATTAAAGCTATCCCACATCCATAATTATTCCCCTGGGTGGCTGTACATATAAAACTTAAATCACGTGTTGTTATACATTTATATAAAAAAATGTATTGCACCCATTTCTTTGGTTTCGCTTACCATACATACTATAGATATTTTTTATTTATTGGAAAAAATAGTCAAAAGCAAAATTCCTCCTCCTCCACCTCCTATAGAATTTACCTTGCTTTTAATTCAGCAGCATACAGAATCCTAGGCAGCTTTTGAAACATTTAGTTTAAAACAAACCAAAACCATAGATAAGTTGTTCACAGCACAAAGTAATATACATACAAACACTAGATTTCTGCTAGTCTGCTTCATACAGAAGGAAGATTTTTGTCTTTCTTTGATGTAGGATGACACTATGTTATTTCTTTTTAAGTAGTAAACATTTGTGCTGAGATAAATTCAACTTCATCTTTAGACATTCAATAATTCCAAGAATTCTGGATTAATTCTTTCATGCTGATGTTTTCCTCATGAAAGCCTCAACCAAGTATTTGAGCATATCATAAAGCACATATAAGATTGTGACCAATATGTACTGCACATCACATATAGTCCTTATGAGTTGTTTCCACTAGATTTAGTAAATCCTATCTCAATAATAGCATTGAATATATTAATTTCAGTAATACTAAAACAGCATAAATGCTCGACTCTCTTATCCAATATATTAACCAACTTGCAAAACAACTTTTTCTCTCTTCCGTTTCTACACCCTTATTTCTCTACCTCTTCCCTTCTTTCCAACTTCCTCTCTACCTTCTTCAGTTCAGATTGTTTGAACATCCTCTACACAACATTTGGAACACATTTTTCATCCTTTCTGCATATAGAAATAATTTGTTTTGCAAAACTGCAGAAAAATCAATTTGTATATCAAAGAGTGCACTGATTCTTCTTCAAAACTACATTTGGGGTTTCAATAAATTTTACATCTGCACATCCTTTGCTTTAATAACAAGTAACAATAAACCAAAGAATGTTATCTGTTTCATAGTGTCTTTGAAAGCAGACTTGTCATACAATCACAGCTGGAATGACACAATCTGGTAAAGACTCATGAAGCACACGCAACAGATAACTGTAAATACTGCAGTTTTTCTTTGTTTCTACATGCAAGGCATCAAGTATGTCAATTTACGGAACCATCTCTATGATATCAAAAAGGTCATCTGTTTTAAAGAGACAACTACTCTTGTTTTGGGTACTCTTGTTTTGGCATGCTACTGAATATTTGGTAATCCACATTTTTCCTGAGTGTTCTTTGGCTCCATTTTAACCTGGTTTCCAAACCCCACCAAGGGCTTCTTCAAGTTTGTCTCTGTATGCTGCATAGCGTTTTTTTAAGATTTGTAACTGCTCATCTTCTTCCTTGTCCAGTATACGCAAGAAGTTCTGTAGCTCAGGAAAGCTAAAGGCTTCCCACTGCAAAGAAGAAGAAAAAAAGAAGAAGAAAAAAAGAAAAAGGTAAAGTAAACGCATGTAACAAAAGTATCCAATAGCAATTGATAAGGCAGGGTTGCAATTCTCACTTTATTCTGTTTACTACTAAGGCACAGAAACCTATAAATCTATGGACTCTGTTGCCCAACGAGAAATAAAATGAACAGATAAACCTCTACCACATCCTTCCATGTTGCTGCTGTCAGATATTTGAAACAGCAGAAACATGACTTATTTTAAAATAGTTTATATTTTACAAATTTTCTTATTTTGATATTGATTTTTACTGTTTTTATACTGTAAACTGCCTTTAGAAGATCATACTCTTGGAAATCAGCTATGAAGTACATTAAATAAAATAAATACGTGTTTCCCAAAGTAAAAAATAACATTAAATCTTACAAGCCTCAAACATTACACACAAACAAAGCAACTGAACCAGCTGAATATGGATTGTATTTTTTTAGAGTGGGAAGAGAAAAACACACATTGCAATTCAATGAAACACATGCTTTTCTTCATACATAAATTCTGAGGCAAACCAGTTCACATGTAACAATATGCAGGGGATCAAGCGTGCATGAATCTTGCTTACAAGTAATTTTCTTTACTTCCTCTTTTTACTTTTGACCAGAGTTCTGAATTACGTCCAAAGTTGGAGAACTGTGGTTCATTAAAAACTATTTGATCAAACCATGACTTTTTGACGAGTGAAGGGAAGAAGAAGAGATCTGTTGCAGAAGTACCCTTCTGCTTGTAGTAGAAGCCTCAACCCGTCACTTTCACTTGTGTTGCTATTACAGATAATGAAACCTCTTACAACAGGGATTGGATTTTAACTGACTACCAAGCAGCTCCTTTCTGTGTGTACAGTGAGCCTGAGTGTACATTTGACAAGCATCTATTGGAAACAGTACACATCTAATCAGAAATTCTGGCAACTTGAGGATCCTTAAGAACCCTTCCAAGCTATTTGATACTAGGAAAGCAGATGCAACTTACCAAAACTTCTCCAGTTTCATGCTCACGCAGAACAAAGCTAAGCATGTCTGTTCTTGGGCCTGCCACCAACCGCAAATAAAGAGGATGTTCAGTTTCGGAAAGCTTGCACATATAAACTGTAGACAAGAAGATTACAAAAGAAAAAAGTAGAAATGTGTACAAGATCCCTGTTGAACTAGGATCAAAATGAATGCATGCATAAAAGACCCCAAAACTAAAATATTACTATATTATATAAATGGAGAATTATGACCCAGCTATGATAGAATGATGTATACGAATAATTGTAATTCATTAATTTACTACATGGTGTATTACATTAATATCCTGCCTTTCCTCCCAGCAGCTTGAGGCTGCACACATGACCCCTGCCCCGCACCCTTTTATCCTTACAACAATCCTCTGAGGTAGGCTAGACTGAGAGTTAGTGCACAGCCCAAGTCATCCAGTGAGCTTCATGACTGCTGTACAAAACAAATCCGAAACAGAAGAAAAATGTCCAAAAGTATATATACAAATACAGGCAATTGGGGGGGGGGAGAGAAATCTGTTTCAAAACAGGAAGCTAGTTAACTATGGGGGAGCAGTGAAGCCTCTTATTTAGAACTAGGAAACTGTAGTTACCAGCTTCAGAACAAGCCAGGATATTGAAACAACTTCAAACCATGGTTTAATATCCCAGATTGTTCTGAAACTGGTAACCATAGTTTTCCGGTTTAGATGAACCAGAAAACAATGGTTAATTAGAGGCTTCCTGGTTTGATTATGGAAGGGATGAGCGAATGGCTGCAAAAGCGTCATTCACATCTCTGAGGCCAGAGAGAGAGAGAGAGAGAGAGAGAGAGAGAGATGAACTTGATCTTTTGAAGGCTCTATAGGTGATTTTTCTGCCAGTGCTGCATCCCAAAATTTGATAATGCAGTTGCAGGAGTGTGGCCCATGTGTGTGTGTGTGTGTGTGTGCGCGCGTGTGTGTGTGGTAAGGGCCCCCAGTCTCCCAAACGTTGCCTAAGCAGATACCATTTTGAATGAGGGCTCTATGACTAAAGGTTGTATAGAAGCTCAATTTAGTTGCAAACCCATATGTTTTTATCTCGCAGAGCAACCCGTTAGTATACAAGAAACACATGAATATAAAAATGGGAAACTTGATTTAAATATACGATATATATTGACCTTTTGTTTTCATTTAAAATCAGTCCACTATGCTGAATAAATAACTCTAATTTTTCTCAAGAACCTCCACTCTCAAAAATCATGGCTTAACCCCCAAATATGACAGGGTGGATATAAGAAATTGAACCTCTTTCTCTAACCCACCCACCCTGCTCATTTCTTCACCAACATTCAAAAGATCTAGTTGCATACCTTGATCTTCTTTGTGACAACGTTTATAAAGTGCAAACTTGGCAGGGTTATCAGCCACCAGGAACTTTTTGAGCAAGGCCTCAATAACTTCACGGACAGTGTTAGTGCTGCTGATGTGAAGAGTATTCATGTAGCCATTAGGCAAATAGAAAGTTGCCTCGTTGTGGCTGTTGTGTTTCCCTGGATTCATAGAATCCCGTACTGTGATGGGTCTGCACAGTTCCATCTGAACTTTGATGAAGCCAGTATATATTCCGCTGGAGTTCTAAAATATAACCACACACACACACACTGAAATAGCATTAATGTTCTCCAAATATCTAGAAGCTCAAAGAATAGATTGCATTTCCCTCTGGCTGCTGGAGAGAGAGAGTGTCAGACAGACAGACAGACAGACAGACAGACAGACAGACAGACAGACAGACAGAGTCTACTTTAGAAAGTGACTGCCATTTAGATCCCACCCTCCCACAATTGTCTCACAGTGGGAGGGGCTATGGCTCAGTGGTAGAGCAAATGATTTGCATGCAGAAGGTCCTAGGTTTAATCCCCAGTACCTCCAGTAAGGGCTGGAAAAATTCCTTCCCGAAATTCTGGAGAGCTGCTGCCAGTCAGTGCCAACAATACAGGGCTTGATGGGCTAATGGTGCAATTCAGTTTAGGCAACTTCCTAATGACTATCCTGCCTGGTCATTATGTAAGAGCTAGTGCTTGAATTTACTTGTTTTCATCTTTCCTCCTGATTCCATCTTCCTTTTGTCTTCTGGCTAATTAGACTGGAAACCATTATGGTGGATCCTGTCTGTTGCATGATGCTTAGGAGTAATTTAAGCACAAATACACACAAGGTGGAGAAACAAATACTGGTAGTATTAGTATGCTATAATATAAACATATTTTCTAAGTTCACTTGCCAAAAACACTACAGGGATGATTTAATGTATTCCTCCATCCACCCTTTTGGAACTACTCAAAATAAAAACCATATACAAGACTTACCAATGTCATCTTTAGCTTGTCTGTAACATCTAAATTGTACATTTGGACTTTTTCTTTGGTTGCTTCTTTGGTGAGGTAACTGTGAGTTTCTCTTTCTTTCTGGACATCCTAAATCAAAACAGATTTTGATAGAGAATAAATGTACTATGTAATAATAATAATAAAAGTTATTTATTTATTACATTTATATCCCACTCTCTTTTTTTGACCTTGGAAGGAACCCAAGCCAGCTTATATGGTCATCCTCCTCTCCATTTTATCCTCATAACAACCCTGTGAGTTAGGTCAGGGACTGGCCAAAAGTCACCTAGTGAGCTTCATGCCCAACTAGGGATTAGAATCTAGATTTCCCAAATCGTAGACCAACATTCCTACCACTCCACCACTCTAGCACTTTACTAATAATAGTTAAGTGTTTATTGAGCATCTAAAAAGACTAGTGTTGTACAGGAAAACGTGTTTAAATATAGAGCTATGTACCAAGGCTACAACGTACATGTGTGTATTCCATTTACATTACACACAGCAGACATATACACGTTTAGGTATGTCTGCAGTGTTGTACTTCTTAACACATGTCTTTAGATGAGATGGAGAGAAAGAATAAGTCTCTTCTACTCAGCACATTTCTGTGTTATCTGAAGCCTAAAAATGCACACACACACTCACTTCAGGACATGCAATGAGTAAGTGAATTTCTAGGCTTTGGACAAGATGCAGAAGTACAAGTCATAGCAATTGTATCATAAAAGGGCTTGCAAATGGAGAGTCAGAATAGTGTAAGTGATTATATGGAAGCATGATTCAGAATGCCCTGTTCAAATATCTGCTTAGCTATCACGTGAGCTAACCAACTTCCCTCACAGCTATGGTGCAAGGCAAAATGTCTCTGAGGTCCTTGGAAGAATAGGATACAAATTACCCACAATGGGCTGTCGTGTCGTGCGATCTAGCCCACTGTCTAGGACCCCAACCAAAGCATGTTAGCAGCCTTCAAATGAAGATGAATCCTTAACCTTTAGGCTCTCATTTTTTGTCTCCCCCAAATGAGATCCTGCCCACCAAATAACTCAAAAGCAATTATGAAGAGCCACTAATTACATAGGAGGATAGGCTACTTAACACTTATTGGATTTCCACTAGCTAGATATAGCCTTGCTGTAAAAGAAAGATCCCAGCACCCCACAAGCTATTTATTCCAGCTGGCATATTGATTTTTACAGTCCCTTGTAAATCCATTCCTTAAGCACAGGATATATTTGAAAAAAGCATTTGTTCTAAACCCATACTAAAAAGCTATGTTATAAATACATTTCCCATCATTTGAACAAATACCATATATAGTATGAAATTGTTTTAGCTCTCACACTTTAGTGAACTGAAACATCTATTTGTCTTAGCTTAAAAGTTATCTAGTCCTGCACATCTAATACAGAAACAAGATACTCAAAACATGGCCAGGAATGATTATTGAACATCAATGCTCCAAACAAACAGCATCCACTTAACCTATTATATGTGTATCAAGATCCTAACTCTGTCATTTTTGTGTTGGCTATTCTAAAAGCCATTAGCAACATAGAATTCTGATAATACCAAACACTCTGGGCTGGAGGTGAGCAACTTGCTGTTCTGGGCCACAACTTCCATGAGCTCCATGGTGGGGGATGGTGTGAGTTAGAGGCCAAAACATCTGTAGGGTCACAAATTGCCCACCCCTTCAGCAGTTTCTCAAAGCTCTCACTACTAAAAACACTACTTGATCTGGTCATATCAATGGGGGCAATGGGACAAACGTGTATCTGGTGTCCTTGAATTTAAAGGGGTAACGCTAAGATGAGGTCTAAAGGCATATAGTCATAATTACATTTATAAATATATTATGTTTATACACCCCTATCTGTAATCAAAACCTGTTTATATATAAGCTAGTTTTGTGACATCCTGGGAGAGCAGGCAGCATTATTTCATGCATCCTATTGTGGAAATTTCTGCTACAGAAAGTCATGATATAAAGAGCACTAAAAATGTAACATAATTTGTTTGTGTCTGCCTGTGTGTGAGAGAGTAAATGAAAGAGACTTATATGTACTTGTGATACTAAAGTAACCGATCAAGTTTATCATGATCTCATTCCCAAACCACCAGTTTTGTCATACCCTATATGGCTGTGTTTTAACTGCTGGCATGGAACCCAGTTCTAAACAGAGTTGGTTGTTTAAAGTTTGAAGGCTAAACTGCAAGACCAGCATTTAGACTCCTGGCACTTGATTTACATCAAGAGGCACAGCAGGTTACACAAAACGAAAGGGGTTTTATTTTGCCTGGAACATAACTTTTGTACAGGCTCATCATGCCGTCTTTTATAAATTATTCAAAACAACTTTGCATGTAAAATGAGTAAGTTATATGACACACCTTTGTGATTGGAATCCTGTCACATGCTTGGCACCATAGTATGATGTCCTCCTTTGTTCTGTGTGGGTGTCTGGATTGGAACCCTGAAAGTCTAGTTATCACATTTTGCATCCCCTTTTCCTCCAAGAAGCTCAAGAGTGGCCAACATGGGAGCTATCCAGCCAATGAACACCAAACACTACCCACTTGCTGGCTGGCTGTGATGCAATAATACACTTTGGGGGCTCTTACCAAGAAGCAGTTATTCCATGGTATACCCTCCTACCCTCTGTTCCCCACCACCCCCCACCCCCCTATGGATCTTACTTCCACCTGAAAAACTGAACAATTTTGGATTATGAAATATTTTCTTTTATAACGCTGAATAAAATGTTTATGATGAGATGTTCATATATTTCTACCCAACCATTACTCCCCAATTTGGAGGGGGGGAACTACGTAATAGGAAGACTTTTATAGGAAAACTAGAAATATAAAATTTCCTGAAATTCTGAAGCCATGGAAGAAAATACTTTTTAAATGCTTGCTTACCATTCCTAATAGGTAAGAGACTCTTCCCCAGCTAAAGGCTCTCTATAGATTTTCCTTCAGAGCAGATTTCACTAAAATCCACCCCAGCAATGCATCACAGACAGGAACAGATGCAGTATACCATTCTACCTCCAGCATTTCCTGCTTTTTCCAGTTTCTAGGATGATTCAGATGTTTCAAGGACTTCTTGCTGAAGTTCCCTCTGGTCAGACATAAAATAGGAACCAAGAATGCATTGTGTATAATTTTGTTTTCTCATAAGATTACCGTGTTTGGCATAATAAATTTAAAAGTATAGTTTATCCAGACAATAACTACATATTTATTGAGTTTACTTTTATATTTATTTTAATTGAAATGATAATGTTATGAGCAAACAAAGTTATACATAATACAATTGTAGGTTCCCAAAGTGACAAAGTGACTTTAGATCTGTAAAAAACACTAAAAAAAGTATTGCATATTTTTCAATGTTTCCAAAACATTCAATTTTTCTCTGTGTGAGTGTGTGTGGGGAGGGAACCCCTGTTTTTATTTTTAAAAAAGGGAATTTAAAATCTGTAGGCTGAACATTCTACCACTGCCCTAGTCAGGTCACTGTGGCATAATAAATGAACTGATCCGTTTCTCATGTAATGGCTAACTGTGGCCATTAGTTAGCTGTGGCCAGGCCGGAGTGATTGGGGTTAAAACTCCCCAAACAACCCAGACTGCCAGGGCAGATGTAAAACAGAAGTGGTGAGTACATGGGAGGCAGCATGCATGCATACTCCCATTGTACCCTGGCAATTCATGGGTTAAACAACCCATAAAGTGCTGTTACAGGTCACTGTGTGTTTCCTGCCTCATCTACTTGGACTTCTAATGCCTAGTATCCTTCTTCCCATTCTGGCACGAACCATGCAGTGGTTACACGAATTATAATGAACAGAAAATCTCCAACAGCTTTAAATGATATTTATATGCATGAGCTGAAATGTATTTTGGAAGCTGCAGTGACAATGGTTTTGAGGAAAACCAAGAATTAAGTGATAATAAGTTACACTTGATTTATCTTCTGGAGTGAAAGTAAAACAAACCACACACGCATTGCCTTTGGACATAAGCCACGGAATCAGGTTGCAAAAAAGCAAGTTATTCTACTAACTCCGGAAGGAGGCCATCAGGAAACCCAATGAGAGTGGCTTTGTTCTTAAGAGTACATGGAATAGTGTGTGTTAATTTTGTAATTCAAAGTTCAAACACTTTCTAATTTTTTAAACAGCAACTTCCTTATTTGCATGCTCAGGAAATCAGTCACAAGGAAATGCTGATGCTGCTCCACCCTTCCTTCAAGTCAAAATTAACATTTCAAGGTAGAACTTTATAAAGCTCACAATCCAGGCATGTGGAACCTATTGTGCCCTGTATGGAAAAAATGACAGACATCTACAAAAGAGTCACCATTTATCAAAATTTGAGACCATTTCCAGTAATATTAATGATTCGATCTCAACAATATATATCTGGTTTAAAGCATAGTGGCTTTTTAATTTTTTTGTTTCCTTCAATCATTATTTTAGCTTTGTGTTTACCTGCTGTTCTTTGCAATCATGAAGACTACAACTCTGCATTTTGCAAAGAATTTTAAATTAAATATCAGCAACCAAGGCATTAATTTAAAAGCCCATTTACAGACAAAATAAGAAAACTAAAATGAGTATTACTGGAACAGAGTAAGCTCCATCTGACCTAACATTCTAATAGTGGTCAGAACTCCACCCAACTGCACACAATGCCACTGATGAAAACATTTGTATTAAGGGAGTATGATCTGATATTGGCTGCAATTCAACCACAGCAGTAAATACATTGTCTCTCTACATGACATGCATCTTTGACTTTGCACCTTGACTGCATTCCATTTTTAGCAAACAATTTCTAGCATGTTAGGAAGAGGGTGACAAATCTTCGCTCATCAGCTGAGTATTCCATTCATCTGTCCTGGTATTTTTCACTTCTTATCATTCAACAGCTCCTTAAAATCATGATGTGGTCTCAACAATATAGTTAAGATACTGGAAGTCAGAATACAAATTATATGATTGCCTTCTGGTTCTAAACATTACCAGAAACCATAGCCATCATATTGTAAAATTTATCTCTGCGATCAGAAGAGCTATATTTTTGCTTGGGTCAACTGGAAATTAATTTTTCAGGTTAATCACAGAAGCCCATGGGAAGTACTTTCGGTGGTATAATGAACCCACTCTGCTTTTCTACTCAATTATCCAGAACACCTATCTTTTTCTCTATTTATTTCAAAACAAAAAAAAAGTACAGAGAGTACATGATTATCACTCCAACAGCAAATGTTAACACAAGAAGGCCACTCAATGGTGCACCAAACAAGCCAGCTTCTCACACACCACCAAGATCCTAGCCTAGATACAGTAAGCCAATAGAAATATTTTACCCAAGCTTTAATAATAATAATAATAATATATTTATTTATTTCTTACCTGCCTAGGCTGACCATATGAAAAGGAGGACAAGGCTCATGTAACTTTAACAGTTGTACAGAAAAGGGAATTTCAGCCAGTGTCATTTGTATGCAATTAGTTCCTGGTGATATTCCCTCTTCATCACAGCAATTAAAGTTGCAGGGGCCCTGCCTTCTTTTGTATATGGTCACTCTAGTATAGTGCCTGCAACTTTAACTGTTGTGATGAAGAGGGAATTTCACCAGGAGCTAACTGCATACAGATGACACTGGCTGAAATTCCCTTTTCTCTACAACAGTTAAAGTTACATGAGCCCTGTCCTCCTTTTCATATGGTCAGCCTATACCTGCCTCTCCCTCCTTGTTCCCTAACTACTGCAGACACTGCCTGAGCATATGTCTAGATGGCATGCTTAGTAGAAATAAAGAATGTTGGGCCCAGCTAACTTTTGGCAGCCAATTTCAAAACTCTCTGGGCAGCAGAGAATTAGTGTTGTTAGGAAGAGGCCACATTAAACCTTTTCCTGAATACGCTAAAATAAAAGGGTAGGACCCAATTGTGTTCTAGTGCAAGCACTAATGATGTTGCGCTAGTGCAAGGATGCAGAACTTTTGGCCTACAAACCTAATCTGGCCTGTGGGGCCTCCCAATCCAGTCCACGGAGCCTCTTGGGGTTCCTCCAGGATTCCTCCAGGGTCGGGGTTTCAGCTTCAAGCCCTGCCCTCTGGAGGAAAGCCCTCTGACGGCATCTCTCACTGTTATATCCAATCTCATATCAGCAGTGGAACCCCTGGAGGTAACAGCAGTGGGAGTCAACCATTCTGGGATGCACAGTAGGACATCTTCAGATTTAGTAATATTATGAGAAATTTTTAGATCCTAGCGCAAACCAGGGAACACAGCTATAAAAGAGCAGTTTTGTATGAAATTAATATTTTAAAATAAAAACATAATTTCAGAAAAAGTAAAGTTGCTAGAGATCAAATGGAGTGCAAAGAGCATCCTGCCAAGATAAAAAGAACAAGAACGGTTGATAATTGGGAGTTGAAATATGTAGAGATGTGACTGTGGAGGTGGTAATTTGATATTTATGCCAAAGACTAAACAAACATATGTTTATTGTGAGTTTCATAGAAAGAGATGCCCAAAGATTTAATATGAAATATAGAATGATCTCTAGGTTGTGCTGAGAGTCACTAAGGGTGCAATCTTATGCATGTTTAGCAAAGTCCTGCAACTCCCAGCATTCCTCAGCCAGCACGGGCATCAATTGATGTTACTGTATGGGGGGAAAATCTATTGTAGATTAATCACCCAGCTTGGCAAAATCCATGCTTCTTTTTGAACAAGTTTCTTTCAAAAACAAAGTTAATTGTTGCTACTAAGTGCCAATTTATTATATCTCAAAGTTATGACCCTTCACAATAAACAAGCTATTTGTTTTTTGTTTTTTTACCAAACTATACCACTGTAGTCATAAAAACATTTCACAAAACATGATACTACTCGTTCTATGAAACTTTAATCCCATGTGACTCACTTATCTTTTACTTAGGAATTAAATTTACACCTTATTCTCAGTTTCAAGTAAGAATATTTTCCATAATCCTTAATTACTAATGGCAAGTACTATACTATTTTAAAATCTTGTTCTTCCAATATATAAACTAAAGACATTAGTTTGGCAAGTGAAGTACATCTTTGAAGTAAAAACATACCCAACAAGGTCTTAATATATGGCATTAGATATTCCATTTAATATTAATATGGTTTGCTTTATTAGATTGTGATTTTAAAGTTTGGCTCTGGGCTGTTGCATTTAATGCCTATTGAAATTGATGGGACAAGTTAGTTAGCTTTCAAAGTGTACATTAACTTTGATGGGTTCCAATCTAGTGATTAAGGCTGCAATTCTATACTTATTTACCTGGGAGTAAGCATCACTGAACTCAATGGGACTTACATTTACAGCACAATCCTATACATGTGACTCAAAAGTAACTGCAGTAACTTTCAACCAGGCTATAAAAAATGCTGGTTAATCTGACACTGGCCATAAACCTGGAAATTGCTCACACAACTGAACCACCCACATTAATGATAATTTCAATTAAACTTGGTAGGAAAGATAAACATCATGGAAGTTAGATCTCATGGTAAGACTAAAAAGACAAAGCATGATTTCTTGAGCATTTACAGCACAATCCTTTAGATCTCTACTTAGAAGCAAGCCTCATGGATGATCCAAGTAACCCTGTATAGGAATACCACATCAATTTACAACATTGCCCATTGACTTTGCACTGTTCTAATAGCAACACAGAAAATCTCTGATCAATGTCTCATAGCTTTCATTAAGTAGGAGTTCACTATCCACAAACTTTTCACAATAAGATAGATAATAAATAGCTAGCCAGATTTACTTGCTAGACTCCTCTTACTTATTTGACACTTTGTTCCTGAAACCATTCTAGGCTTTGTGTTTCAAAGCATTACTAAGGCTCTCAAAAGTAAACTAGTGATCATTTGTTTTCATTAATCCTTCAATAGAAAACCTTTTTCCTTTCCTCATGTTGTGCTCTCAACCGCCCAGAGAGCTTCGGCTATGGGGCAGTGTATAAATGTAATGAATAATAATAATAATAATAATAATAATAATAATAATAATATTTTCTCCAATGTACTGGCAGGCAGGCAACAGTTATGAAACTAGGGTCACCACCATGTTTGGGATGGGGTGAACAACGTGCCCTGATAGCATCCCATGTCACCTTGGCTCACCTTGAGCAGGCCTTCTAGGAAGTATTCCCAGTCTTCCACCACCCTGAGCCTCCCTAACATAGCCACCATATTCACTTCCTGGATAACCTTGATGTAGACCAATGATGGCCAGCTACCCAGGGCAGGCATCTGCAATCTCTAGACCCCTAGACCCCAGCAGTTGCCTGAGAATGCCATGGCACAAGGACAATACAGAACAGATTGTTCAAGTGATCTGTATAAAAGGATTGCTGGAGACCATATTTGACTGTGTCAAGTAATCTGTGAAATTAGAGATCCACAAATTTAGACTTGACGTCTTAATAAGCCTTTATTTGTGCTTTCTGCAACTCCCCCTACCCAGACTCCCCAAGGGAGGGATACATCTCTATTTGTGCTAGCTTTACAGAAGACTTGTACTGCTTTCACCTTCTATAAAGGGAGCACAAAAGGAGAGTTTCCTATCCAAAGTCTTCTTAAACTCACAGAGGGGGGGGGAGGGAATTCAGAAAATGAGGAGATGGTTATTGGCAACTTGGCACAGGGATTTGTGGAGCCTGCATGAAGCCACAATATACTATTGTGTCATTCAATTGTCAAAAGAAGTGAGGGCTTCCCAGGGGTCTGGGTACACCCACACCCCAATTTAGCATAAGCATAACCCCTACAACACATTGCTATTATATTTGTTACTGCTAGCCACACAGTGAATTCACACCTACAGAAGCCAGAGTCCATTTTAAGAGCAGTTTGTGATATGATACATGCAGGCGTTAACTCCCACACAAGGGCTGTAAATCACGCGAGGAGACTGCACACATACATTCAATTCCCTGCTTCAGATCTTTTCCCTCCAACACCTGGCAGGGCTGAGCTTTCAGGGACACAACAGAAGGGCTAGTGAGCGTGGCTCTGCTCTCCCCCTTCATGGGGAAGAATGCACACATAGGGTGTCAGCGATCTGTTATTCAAAGTTGAAAGTCTCAGAGCACAGAGCACTGAACTCCAAAATCTCTAAACAGCAGTTCCATTTAAATATGACCCATTTTAGGGCCTACTCTGTGGACACGATGGTGGTAGAAAAAAAGCTAATTTCTCTACCACCTACACAATGTTGGCCAACATAACCCAATGGATCAACAGTTGGAACTTTCGAAAGTCTGTTGTGATCAATTTGCATTACATATTACAGCTAAAATGTTATTGTTTTTTAAGACCGTATTGGTTTTTATTAAGTGTTTTATTATTGCATGCTGCTTTGGGCTTCTGCTCAGAAAGAAATATTTTAAATAAATAAATAAAAATGAAATTGTTTGTATCAGCTCTGACTTGAATGCTACTGTTTTGGCAGAATGCGTGATGGATGTAGCTCTGACACCATCTGGACCTGTTGTTATGGATTTTTTCAGCTTGTGCAGCGTGAGAATGCTGACCTGCTTGGAGAACTGAACGCTACCACCTGCTTTTTCGATCCTTACCCCTCCAGGCTAGTGAAAGCTGCTAGGGCTGGGTTTATGATATGGATGTTAGAACTGGTTGATCCTTCATTAAGAGCTGGGGTAGTTCCAGAAGACCTGAATGAGGCAGTAGTGAAACCACTGTCGAAGAAGCCAGGCAGATCTCTTGGCTATGGAGAATTTACCATTTCTGAGCAAGGTGGTGTTATGTCACTCTGGACAGTTTTTATTGAGTACTAATGACAGGGCATCTCAATGGGGGCCCCACAATTTTGGAATTTTCTTCCCTGGGAGCTATATATGACTTTATCACATTTAACCTGACAAATTTATTCTGGTCTGCAGTACTTCAAAAATCTTTAGCTGCTGCTATGTGAGCATGTGTATTTTAATTGTAATAGTATTTTCATGTTTCTAATATTGTAAGCTGCCTTACGCAGACAGTGCATCCTGAAAGGCAGATTAAAAGTCTTTTAAATAAGTATTAACATTTCCAAATGAACACTACGTTCTAGGGAGAGTGCTTCAAGTAGCTTTCATATCAGACACCTGGCTGCAATTTGCTTTCACACACAACTCCAAGTCACTCTGTAGGTTCAGCATTTGTGGTGTACTTCAGGCTGGTCTCCCATGTATCTCTACAAAGAGATCTTGCCATGACTTTGGACATGCTCTCTCTTCAACATAATCTTGTTTTACTGATAATACAGTCATGTTCATTCCCCTGCCCCCATCTGAGTTCCAGTAGTAACCTATCCTGTTCACTCGCTTCCACATTTCATGTTAAACTTGAAGGCAATATTTCCAGTCGCTTTACCGTGTGTTTTCTGTTTTGTCAACATGCAAATATTCTTTCCTTGCAATTGCCTCACCACTGATATTCTTCCCTTGTCTCCTTATACTAATCTTGCATGATTGATGTCTGACCTATCAAGATCTCTGCCTGCTCCAACATCCAATTTTCTCCTCTTTAATCTTTCATTCTCCTTATACTACAATAGACGGGAAATAAATCAGGTCTTGCTAAGTTTTCCAGTCATCTTCCTACTTCAAGCTGTGGCCACTTTCCAGCAAAGCCCTGCCAATTACTTACATGTCACATGTTGGTACCGAAGATATACACTGGGGAGCTCTGCAAGGTAGGAGAAGGCCTCAACCAACAGTTGATACCGCCTACTCTTGCCCACCCATTTTCCCTAAAAGATAGTGTTTCGGGGTTGCTCTTTTTCCCATGCCACAGGGAATATCCCTGGTCATGAACACCAGTAAACTTGTGGCAGCCCTCTGCATCTTGAGCTTTCCTACTTGAGCCACTAGCCAGACAGACCCTTTGGGGTGGCTGCTGCCACACTGTAGATGATCATCCTGCCTCTGGCTCCTGGTAACCATTGTCTGTTAGAGCATCGAGCATCTTTCATTGGAGATGGAGATAGGAAGTCCTTCAATGTCTGAACAATGTCAGCACCAAGAAGAGGTGAGAAGATGGGAGGAAGAGAAAATGACAACTCTTTCTTTCTCCCTCCTCACCCTGCTGCCCGAAATTTATTATGGGATTCCTCTCATTCTGTTTCTGCAGACATTCCATTTTGCAACCATTGGGGCATTCTAAGAGCCACAGAATCATTATTTCACCTTTCAATAAATACTGCAATTTGACCTTCACCACTGATAACCAGGGCCTTACCCACACCAGCCGGAATAACATTGAAGTTGTCCCTACCGGGCCACTTACTCCTGCGGTGATCTTGGGACAACCCCTCAGTTATTGAAGAATATCAGTGACTAGGTTTTTCTCGGCTTTTCCGGCTCTCTCACTACAATCCCAACGTCCGTGGCTGGTGTGCCCCCCTTCCTGAAGCTGTTGCTGTTCGGCGTGAGCTCTTGGCTCAGCGAACAGCCAGCCCACTGTCAGGGGCATGTCCAGCAGTTTTGGACGTGTGCAATAGTGGGCATCCGCCATTTTCGGAACATTTTTGATTGGTTATCAGCGTATTTTGGCACCAAACGTGTGTATTTTTTAAAAACACAATCATATCAATGCGCAGGAGTGCATTTTTGACACAGTACCTATTCCCCACCCCTGCGTTGCTGCATGTTTGTACTGGTGTGCATCTTGGAGGAGTTATTAAAAAAAAAATTCCATGCCCCGTACCTATCTACCTAGCCCTGCCCACTTCTGCCAATGCCCATTCAGAACCATCGTCACGAGGCACACATCTTCCCGCAATGGCTTTCCTTTACTTGTGGGTAACCTCCCTCGCGTGTGCCCCATGAACAACGATCGCAAAAGCCGGAATCCCCTCTTGAAAGGGCTCTAGGTGTAGATGAGCCCCAAGTGTTCATCACTGCTCCAAACCGTTTCTTCTTCCCTTTTTATTGCCCAAGTAACACTTGCCTCTTTGTATTGGGCATCGTATTTGAAAAACAATTCCCCATAAACTCGCTGTAGCAAAAGCCCTGAAAAGCATCCTATGAACAATATTGGAAACCAAAAGCAGACAGAGAGAAGAAAATGCATTTCATTTAATAAAAATAATTGCTTTTAGGCAGGCAATACCTTGAGAACAAGAGTCTTGTACCCCCTTGCAATACTTTGGCATAATCCATTCCATCCTGGAACATTCCATTATTGCTTTTTCTAATAATATTGCACTAACAGTTGGGAGAAATGCTATATGGACTGTGGGTTATAAGTTAGTGCAAGTCATACCATTTTGCAAGACTCTACACTCTCTCTCTTTGGAGTCTGAGAAGAGAAACCTCACTCCACAATTTACATTAGAAGTCTGAGGCTGAACCTTAGTCCCCACCAGACACACAGCAGCAGCAGCAGCAGCTGGGGAAATGGTTCTTTCTTCCAGATTTGGATAAAACATGCCTACACCTCTCCCTTAACATCAAATGATGGTCTGATAGTACAATCTTATACATGTCTACTCAGATGTGTCATTGCATCCAATGGGACTTATTCCCAGGCACATGTGTAAAGGATTCCAGCCAGAAACACCTGCACATTTTTCCTTTTAAAACCACACTCCCGACTAGATGTGGATAGCTTAATTTCACAACCTGTGACTTACACCAGTAAATTGTTTAATAAGCTCCTTTAAAACCTATATTTTTTTTATAAAGCACTGCAATTTTGTATTTCATAACATAAAAGTGAAACAATCATACCCCTACATGATAGCAGTCAAGCTCACCAGAAATTTATGGGGAGGGGAACTATCAGTCCTATCCACACAACAAATGTCACTACAAAATGCTATGAGCACGGAGCAGACCAGCATATATTGCTGGTGAGCACAGAGAAGGAACCGGTGAAAGAGAAGATATGACCATTCACTAGGACATTTGGCATCAATCAGTTTGGCAATGGTTATTTTAAGAAATGCCATGGAACTCTGAAATACTAATAACATTTTGAAATAGCAACAGAACAATAGCGGAAAGACTAACAGTTTCTAAAGTCTAGGGATGCCTATAAAGTTCTTACAAAAATACAACTGAAAAATACACAAGCAGATTTCTTACATGACTGATAGGCATAAGAAACGTGGGTGTAATGTCAATCCCAGTCTACCAGTAGACTTCAGGCTGGTTCGAGATAAACTGCATGTTAGGAAATGGCAACTGGGACAGTAGTTAGGCTTATCTTGTGGGATATGAAGCCAGGCCAGGCAACAAACATTGCCTTCGTTGGGGCTGTAGCACAGTGATAGAGCACATGCTTTGCCAGGTTCAATCCCCAGCATCTTCAGGTAGG
Organism: Anniella stebbinsi; assembly: GCA_029215795.1. NCBI lineage: Eukaryota > Metazoa > Chordata > Lepidosauria > Squamata > Anniellidae > Anniella > Anniella stebbinsi. Next base: position 59,673,493 of record JARDYH010000003.1, read on the forward strand.
ATTAGGAAACAATCCTGTCTGAAACCTTGGAGAGTTGCTGCTGCTGCCAGTCAGCTTCAACAATACTGAGCTAGATGGACCAGTGGTCTGACTCAGTATAAAGCAGCTTTCAATATTCCTATGCCCCTGTGAGAGGGGATTGCTCTCTCTACCCCTGAAGTAAGGATGGAGTAGGCCAGCTCGGTCACCACTGGGGCAGGAACACCTACCCACACTGTCACAAGACTTCTTGATATTATAAGATGAAGGACAAAGACAGAGACAAATGTGGCTAAACAGTCACCCATCAAGGATCAAAACCAAAGAGAAGAATCTCTGGAACTCTTGAGGGAGCTGGCTTGGAGCCAAATAAGAAGGAAGCCAGGTGAGACAAACTGTCTTCCATCCAGCTGAAGAATCACTGGGAAAGTGGCCAGCTAGGACACTGTGTCCCTTACGATCTTTTCACACACACAAAAGAAAAATCAGGCAGGCATAAAAGAAGAAGCACACAACGTTTTAAATGGCTATGGCACTAAATACCTTCTCTTCTGGCCAGCAACTCCATAGCCTCCGCCTGGGTTCTTTTCCCACTACTGCACCTTGCCTTTCTTTGCAGGATATCCACTGGGTTCTATAGGCTCCATTCAAAGTAATGCCACCATTTCTTTCAATACACTTTTGGTAACCACAGATGGAAGAAATCCATACCTTGCCCTCTAGCTTTCTTCATGCCCCCAAATTCTTCTCTCTCAACCCACCCATTAAAAAAAATCCTTTTCTATGGAAAAAGTTGGAGGCTTTCAGACACCATCAGGCAGCAATCCTCTGCAGATCTTACTAGGAACTTAAAACTGTTGAAGACAGTGGGAATTGCTTCTGAGGAAGTAGCTGAAATATATAAGTCTCCTTCAGCAGCAACACGGGGATGAGTGAGTCAATTGGTGGCTCCTCACTCACTCTCAAAACTGCTTCTTGGACATGTGCAGCTGATATCAACTGAACTTCCAATTAAAGGAATATTTAATGAGGCTATAGGAAACGTAGGAGGTGAAGCTTTTTCCATCACTTCATTTGCATGCCTGGAAAAGATTCACATGATAAATTTCTTTGTTATCATGCAGCAGGTACCAGAAAAGTTATGGCAATCTTGTTTGAAAAGCTGAGGGCTGAGCCATAGCTAAAATAGCATTCAGATTTGACTGTGAAAAGAGAATTCCTGCCACAACTGAACTCAGCACTTCTTTCTTTGGACTAAACATATGTATAAGATCGGGATGCAAGTACAGTGTGCAAGAAAGATTTTGTTCCACTATTGTACAGTTCATTCAGGCTGTCCTATTTCAAAGTAAGTTTTTCCAAAATGTTTCTTTTTGAAACATGCCCTGAGTGCCCTCTGAATCTTCCACTAGTTCGTAAGATCTTTAAAAAGGTATGTTCAAAGCCTATGGGCAAGCAGTGTATCATAACAAATTTCACATGGAATTTCTGGATGGAAGCCGTCCAGTTTCAGTGACATTACTCTGTAGGCATCATTCGGGCAGTGAGGATCTAAAATGATATTTTCTCAATAGCAAAACTCAGCGATCCAAACTGAATTATGGCTAGTTAGCAGCAATGAGAGGGCCCTTGAGGGGCAATGCCTGTCTCTTCAATTACAAACCCACAGGCGAAAGTGGTGTTGAAGTAGCAGCTGCATCAATAAAACTGGCGACTTGGGGGAGGAGTAAATTGGGTCCATCATTCCCTTCTCAAAGTGCCCCTGTTGCAAAACTAGTTGAACAAAAGTTCTTAACTGAATATATATTGAATATCACTTTTTATTTTTTTTATTTTGTAAACTGCTAGGAAATTTTATGAACAGCAGGATATCTATCTATCTGTCTATATTGAAACAGGTCCCTGAACCTAGATTAGCTCTAAAATTTCTCCAAGCTCTTACAGGTATTGTTGATACAGGATGGCCTTTTCCATGAATCTAAGGTACATGACGCAGTTATACTTTTTTACGCATTTTTGCTCAATGACAAAGCAAGGTTTTGCTCCATGACTATTAACCCATTCACTTAACCAAGTGAAGTGAGTAATGTAATAGTAACAATGAAAGCCCTCTTTAGAACAAAAGTCTATATAAGGTAGTTCACTAAGCAAAATGTTCTCAAATAATCCACTATGTTTATCTTTGTGTTTTAAGTTAGTACCTGCAGGCTATTTTGAGTTTTATATAGGAAAGGAATTAAGAATTCAGCCAATTAGATCACACAACTGGCTGAACATTCTAATGCTCTGTTTTCATAAAGAGGAGGGGTACTTGTTCTCATGACAAATACCAAGCCTAAGCAAATCTTTAAGGCAGGGATGCAGAACTTGTGAGTGTTAAGATTTAAAGGGCCTGTCAACAATTTTGCTCCAACCTCAGCAGTGCAAATTTAGGTAAAGTGAACCTTTGAAAACCAGAAGCAGATAATAATTTGGAGGCCAAATTTAAGACCTTGCTGGTTTAACACCAAGATTAACAATACTCATGCAATCAAAGCAGTTTGGAAAGTACAATACCCTGCATAATCAAGCATACCACTCATTTTCAAGTTGCCTGTACTTTGTCTGAATTTATTTGAGAAGACTAATGACACTAAGGAGGAGACTGAGAAGAAATTAGTAATTACTGCCTTCCACTGCCAAACCACACTTCACTCTTACTCCGTTTCCAAACTACACTAGTTACTCCTATTCCAACCAGTATAAGGACCTATTGGGAATCTTAACAGTTAACAAAGCAGTTTTTCCTATTGTTGTTTTGAAGAATAAAACTCTGCTGTTTGCAAAATGTAATGGTTGGACAAATGTACAGCCAAAACACATAACATCATAAAACAACCTGTCTCTGAGCTAGATGATCCACTATAGAGTTTCTTCAACTCTATACTAGATAGTTAACCCTGGGTCTCCACAGTACATGAAGCAAAAGTGAGCAACCTGCAGCCCTCGGTGACCAATCTGTGGCTCTCAGACTAATTTCATGCAGCCTTTGGGCAAATTTTAAAAGCCCTCCACCGCATGTGATCAGTTCAGACTTCTGGCCAGAGCAATTTATTATTTCCCTGGCAGCCTGCCATAGGGAAGAAAGATGGAGAGAGAAGGTGGTGTCAGAAAAAGAGACAGGGTGACTTTCAGTTCTGACTCTACCCAATGCTGGTTTCAGCAGTGCTCAACTGCCAACATGACAACATGACAGATTACCTATGAGGAAATGTGGCCTTTTGACAGTAAAAAATGTTGCCCGCCCCGACATAAAGGGTACCAAGCTAAAATACTGAAAGCGTGAAGTTCATATCCATGGAATATGGAAGCACAACAATACTGTGAACTTCCTACATTCAGAGACAGGTGGCCTCTTATCTATCATATATGTGAAGATAACCAGGTTATTCAGGGCTGTCATTCTTTCTTAGAGAGTCCTTTGTTTTAACTTCAAAGGATCTGGACATACGTGCACACACACACACAAGCCTCAGGAAGTAAACAGAATGAGAACTACCAACAATTTGCCAACTCCCCAAGTATAAGATGGGCAGGGCACTGTAACTAAAGTGCTAGCAGATGGGTGGAGTGATTTATATTTGCTGCTTCCTCTGACCTCAATGTCGGCAAGCTCCTCCCCTACTCCAAAGGATACACGGCACACAGACTGCATCACAAACACATGCTTGCTTAAGAAGAACAAATGATCGAGGCTCTACAAAAATCCCCAACGCCTGTTCCCCATAAACAATACAAATATAATTCATTGCATTCAAACTAAGAAACATTGATCCAAACACTAAATTTGCTCCTGCTGTATTCAAGGCGGAAGAGCTCAGAGCTGACTGATTCAAACTCTTCTACTGGTGACATTGAGAATCATTCTACTTGTGCTGTAGTTCAGCCTGCGGTAGTCATACAGGTGTGACCAGGTTATAGTTTAGCACATAAGCCATTGCTAGTCCTTTTTCATTGGTCTGGTTCGGACAACACGATAATCAACTGGGGGGGGGGGACAATTGTCAGTTGTGTTGCTTATTGTGTTGTGTGGAGGGCACACAACTGACAGTACTCTATTTGGGACACTTAAACAATGGAGAAAAACAACGGGCTTGCACATTGTTTATCCCGAATTTCGTTGTTAACCCCCCTCTCTCTGAGTACTATTCCGTTTGGTCATAAAGTTTGCTGGCCCGAGCAGCCGAAAAAAACCCGGCTGCTCCGATACAGCTGGCAGAACTTGCGGTGCATGCTGGGATATGGCCGGAGGACTGAGGGAGGTGGGATGTAGCAGCCCAGAAGGATGCCGGGACTTTTAGCCGCGCGACGGGGGGAGTGGCAACATGTCGTGTGGCAGCTGCCGCCGCGGCACCACCAAAATAGCACACGTTCAGTACACTATTTCCCCCTCCGTTACCTAAAGTGTCGTCCGAACTCAGCCATTGACTCTGCATTAGTGTGTTATATGACCAGTCCATTGGGCAAGCACAATAGCTATGGATCAGGTAGCCACGATTTCATTCAATGAGAAAGGTTGAACAACTCCTTAGTTAACAAACAAACAGAAGTGTGTGTGTTTTTATAAGCAACTTTCCAATTCAATGAGGAAAAAAAGACAATATACTTCAGGCTGGTATCTCACATAATGCCAAATTACAGTTTAGCACTGGATGAACTAGGCTTGTGTGTTTCCTCCTTCAACCCCTTGCATATATTGTTTTAAATCAGTTATTTCCATGGAAAGCAGTCTGACATTACATCTGAACCAATCAAATGGAGTTTGCACAATCTCTACAAACTGAAATCAACCATGGTTTGGAGGATTGTGCAAACCTCAGCTGCCTGTTAATTGCATGTGGAAATCAAAGAAATCACTTGGCACTCACGTAACAGTTGAGCACACAGCTGTTAAAACCATCCTCAAAAATTCTTATCATTTTTTAAAAGATTAGCAAACCATCACTCCAGATTTATCAGAACAGAGCCTCAAATTAAACATAACAGATTACCTGTCCCCCCCCCCCCATTCCCACTGGCACTATAATGCAGCAACCCTCAAGCCTTTCTCCAGAATCATTCCACTGGTTTCAACAATTTAAAGGAAAATAGATTCCAACCTAGCAGTTCAGGAGATCTTATCTCCTCAACAATACAGACTATTTGTGCTAATGCCAAAGACTAAATGCAAGGCCACGGTTTCATAAATGTTTATATAATCCTATTAATATAGTACTAGCGTTATTTCTCAGTTGGGTATCTAGAAAAAAAAAGGAAGGGTCAATATAGTTGGCTCATACTGAAGAGCCCTCCTGGTTATTTTGTTGGCCCAGGTCTTTTAGATGCTGAACGTTATGTGTTAATCAGTCTTATGGTATTTTCTACTGGTACTATTTCACATGACTTGGTTTAAAAACTTTTTTTATCTTGTTAATTGTCCAGATAAGTTTTTAACCAGAAGAGCAGAATCTAATAAAAATAAAATAGAACCAAAATGCCCAACTGCAAGGACATGCCCAACTCAGCAGTTTTATAACTGCCATTACTAAAGGCCTCTGCACTTCATCTGCAGGACTAATGCAATATCTGAATATTGCAGTCAACATAAAAGTTTCAGTGATTTGAGACACAATTTTCTCCCTCAGATACACCTAATGCCAAGCCTAAAGGATTACTTAGCCCTTGATTCTTAGACTAAAAACTAACAACTGTAAAGCTCATCATCTCTGCTTCTCTCAAATTACACCAAAAGCTAGTAATAGGAACATGTGGCCTAACAGTGTATTGTGCCAAATTCTAGGCTGACTATATGAAAAGGAGGACAGGGCTCATGTAACTTTAACAGTTGTAGAGAAAAGGGAATTTCAGCCAGTGTCATTTGTATGCAATTAGTTCCTGGTGAAATTCCCTCTTCATCACAACAGTTAAAGTTGCAGGCACTACACTAGAGTGACCATATACAAAAGAAGGCAGGGCCCCTGCAACTTTAACTGTTGTGATGAAGAGGGAATTTCACCAGGAACTAATTGCATACAAATGACACTGGCTGAAATTCCCTTTTCTCTACAACTGTTAAAGTTACATGAGCCCTGACCTGGATTTTATCTGGTCACCCTACCAAATTCTGTGTTGCTAGTAACAAAGCTTCTCCTTCCGTATCCACAGACACTTTGTCCCTACTTTTAAAACTACAACCTTGTCCCACCTTAATTCTCTCTCATCTTGTCCCTGACCTTTGCTCCTCCAATTCTGCCACCTCAGCTACCCAAAGATCTGTTTTCTTATTGACTACACACATCCCCACCCCACCTCTTGCCCCAAGAGTGCTCTTTACCTTATGTCTGGAAGTTGTAATTTCCTCCCAGCACATTTGAATGGTGCCACCCCTTTTTCTGCTCTCAAACCACAATTCATAGCCCTTCTTCCTTCTGTGAAAACTTTGGTTTAACCCTTTAGTCATCTTCCCCAACAGAAATAAAGCCGAAGCATACAAAACTGTTTCTGCTTGCATTCATTCCTTGCTATTCTTACTTCTCACTTTACTTCTCCGTTCCATTGCTTTATTCACCTAAATTCAGATTGTGAGCTCCTTGGGTCAGAGATCAGTCTTAATGATGTTAGTCTTTAAATAGCTGTGAACTGATGACATCTGCCATTTAAATAAAGTATAAACAAAGATGCATTTTATGAAGTGGGCTATAAGCCATGAAAGTTTATGCCAGAATAAATTTGTTCAACTTCAAGGTGGGCCAAGACTCTTTATTGTTTTTGCTGCAATAGACTAACACGGCTATCCTCTGGAAATGGTTAAATAGTGTGTTGGTCATACTCCTTATCTGTTCATTCCTACCCACTTATCACCAACTGAATTTCTACATCAGTGCCAAGGAGTGGAGGCCAAATACTGCCCTGCTGAAGTCATGAGGAATGCTGCAAGATGTTGCTTATAGCCACTGCTTAGCAGCTATTACTTTCCCTGGCTACTGAACATCACTTACAAATAGCCACAGAAATGACCATAGTAACATGAGGGGCAGATTATGCTTACCTTAGTACAACCTGCGAGGTTGGGAAAGGCTGTACTAAGGGTTTTGTCTACAGCTGAGGCATCAATGAGAGCTGAATTCTTCACCATTGCTGTCACCCTAATCCTCTCTGGAACATTTTTTTCAAATTTATAAAACAATGTTTGTTCAGTACACTAGATCTTACCCTATCCTATACCATTCCAGAAGATTAAAGCTCTGTCATCCTGTGATTCAGAAAGTGTAACTGCACAGCCAATTAAGACATTAACAGCAAACTATTAACAGAATAACAAAGCATTCAAATACCAATTTAATTTAGATTTTTAAAGTTGATTTCTTATTGAAATTTGATTTATTATAACCATTCAGGAAATTACTTTGGGAGAAGGGGAAAAGTTTGCATCTTGCAGATGACACTGAAAAGTACCTTAGAGTTTGTATGAAACTCCATTTAAATGTAATACTGTCATATGAGAAGGACTTGTCCATGCTGGTAATCCACACAGCTAGCATCACATCTATAAGAAATTTTAATTTTTCCTGCCCTTAAGCATGGAGTGATTGCCACATATGTCCAATGTGCAAACCTCCTAGGAAACATGGGATAAAAGCCTATTAAATAAGATACCAGTCAAGTGAAAGCAAAGTATGACATTTTTAAAAATGATGTGTACTTTCCAACTAATGTAGGCTTTACATTGCGTTACAGCCCAATTTAAACTTCATTTGTTAAAACTTCTCATGATGACTGGAGAAAGAAGAGAAAGGCAGGATTTTACTTAGGAAAAACATTTAACTGCACCATCACCTCCAAAGATAAGACACAGTATGCGTCCAAGCATTTCTCTTATTATGCGCTTTCCCAGAAAACCTGAAATTGTTTATACAAGAGTCATGGCTACAAGGCCATGAGGTTTCAGGAGTAACACATGCCTAATCTGATTTAGAAAACCGTTTTTTGTTGCAGTATGGAGAGTCGTGTTCCGGCCAGAAGTGCTCTGGCACGATTCACGAGGAAGTGCATCCACTGAACGCATACTTTTAACAACTCAGGGACGCGGGGGGAGGGGGGGAATCAGAGCAACGCTGTCTGAACTATTCCAACGGCTGGAATCCACACGTGCATTTCACAGGGATTGGGGGGAGCCATCTGGCGGTAGTCCCAGACCGATTGTCTGGTTATGCTTACAAGTCTCTGGCCCCTGAAATTTACACTCCTAAATCAGGAAGTTAGAAAAGTAATGGGGTAGTGGAAGCACCTCGAGGGGTTAGCGCCCTTTGCAACCGACTCGAAAGGCACCCCAAGGACTTGCTCCCACAGCAAAGGGGGGGGACAAGGAAGGACACGTGGACTGCCGAGGAAGGCGCGGCCTGCAGTGGGTCAGGCCGGGGCAAGGCGCTTGGCGTGGGACCGGGACTTGCCCGAGAAAGGATTCCCGCCCGCCACAGCAGCCCAGAGGAGGGAGAGACTACAGGGGTGCCGAGGTCCGGGCTGCGCCGCACTTACTTGGAGACATTGCTTAGCTTTGCTGGGGGGACTCCTGAAGAAGGAGGTGCGGGCGGTGAAGAAGAACTCCTCGGACTCCGACTCCTCCCAACTGCTGTAGCCGCTACTCATGCTGCTAGTCCAGGTCATGGGCGCCGCCGCCTGTTGCTGCTCCTGCAGGGGCCCGGAGGCGTCCGACCCACCACCGCCGCCGCATGGGGACCCGCCGCCGGGTCTCAGCGGCAGGGAACTCCAGTTGCTGCCGCAGCCTCCTTGGCGGCGCCCTGTGACCAACGCGCTCCCAAGTTGACACCAAGCGGGACCGCCCTGTCTGAGCCAGCACCGCCTCCCGCCCAGCCTGACCCTCCCCCGAGCGTCCGGGACTGGGCGGCTTGGCCCGTCAGCCTGCTCTCTCAGCCACCTGCGCTACGACGGGGACGCCTCTTGCTGTCCTGCCCCTTTTGCTGTTCAACTTGCGTCAGGGCGGACTTTCACCTCGGCAGGTGTGCTGGGCGGAGGCGACACGTCCTGGGCGTAATTTCTATGGAGATCCTGAATGCGCCTCCCAGGGCGGTTTTGTCTTGAAAGCACCTTGTAATCTCTTGCCAAAGCGCTGGCCCAGGCCCCTTGATGATCTTATATCCGCCTGAGATATTCAGAGTTTTGTAATGTAGATGAATACAGCAACGCTTCAGGCGAGAGGAGACCCGGGGTTTGGCAGGTGTCCCTTACTGTAAAGCGCTGTTCCTTAGTTTCAAAACATCACAGCTCTTGAAGAATGCAATGGATGTCCCTACGTGATAATTCACGGCTCTGATTTCCAGAAAGAACCTTTTCTAAAATGCTTTGCATTTTGCCAATTCTAGCAGGCAGGAAGCACTGAAGCATTCTTTTTTCACAGAGGCACACGCGCGCGCACACACAAATACCAGCCTCAAATCCGCATACAGGTACTTGGCAGGAATGGGGATGGGTACCACCATTATATTAAGGGGAGTGAAAATGCCATGGAAATGGTGGAAAAAGGGATACAACCCTGCACTTACTCGGAAATCCCACTTTCAATGGTTTCCAAAGGATAGTGGCCTATTTCTTTTGCAGCAGCAAAACGGCAAAGAGTCTTGTGACACCTGAAAGACTAACAAACCTATTCTGTCATTAGCCTCGTGCAAGTGGACTGTAGTGCAGGGAAGCTGATGATGCCACAATAACTTCGTTAGTCTTTAAGGTTCCAAAAGACTTGATTTTGAGTTCAGTGGGACACTCTCAAGTAAATACTGTGGCTTCAATGCAGTACATACTCATATACAAATCCTAAAACAATGTGACTAGGGGGACATGTGACAGTGACTGTGGAAAAGATCAGATAGTCAAATACTTTGTTCAGTCCATGCTTTTTATACAATTTTAAAAATTCAGTACTCCCACTGAAAGGAAAGTAAGATTTTACTGAAAGTAACATTCTAGACATGGAGCTGAAGAATTCTGAAGCAAATCCCTCTTCAAACACCAGACTATTAGCAACATTGCTGTAGATATTTGCTGTAATAAAGCAGCCATGTTGATGAATCCAAACTGTTGAAACAACCTGATTGTAAGCATGTTTACTATGAAGTAAGTCTGTGCGTTCATTGGGTTATTTACTTTTTAGATCTCCCATTTCCTGCAGGCCTTAGATAAACAGTCTGCCACCTGTGCATTCCAAAGTACATTTTTAAACATTAAAATAGAAGTTTTAAAAATATTACTTTGCATATTTTTTCTACAGCAAGGAATTTTAATCTGCGCCATAAGTGACAGTACAAACATGGTAGGCATTTTAAAAACTTTATTAATCCTGAGACTATAAAACCTAAGCAAGTATAAATATGTTCAAAATTGAGTTTCAAATAAAGCTTCATAGTCAAATGTTCAAGAGGTTACTACCCTGAATAACAAATTGCAGGTTGTCAAAATGAGCAGGAAGGAGAAATAACAACACCAGTTGTTATGTGATCACTGTACTGTCTGGTTTGTAACAGCTAATACCATGCTAAGATGCCTGGAATTATATTACTTTAATGTAGTGTCTAAACTTGCATTCATGAAAGCCACTGGCAAAATACTTAACCACATCAACAAGGGAAGGATTGGGCTTAGAGAAGACAATGCTTTGTGCTAGCTTTCTGCCAAATATCACAATATAGAGGATGTGATCCTACGTGTTCTCATAGCACAAGTTCTGCTGAAGTGACTTACTTTTTGGGTGGAAAGCATGCTAGCACTTCTATTTTCTCATCCCACCATAGAATTCTCAAACATGCTGTTTCTAAATTATGAGCTGGTTGGGCCTTCTGGGTGTAAAAAATTAATTGGGCTTTGAATAGCATAGTATGTGAGGCAGACACCATATTTTACAAGGATCATGTGCTTTGTGTGAGATGGCAAGCATAACATAATAGTTTCTTGGTAAATAACATTGTGTTATTCCTTGAACCTCTCCTTTATAAGCCAAACTGTTAGAAGTGAGCTTTGTTTCTGATAATTCCAGACAAAAGTCTGTTGCAAAAGAAAAGTAGCTCTCTCACCCCTAAAACTGATAAATTGCCACCAGTTATATCAAGTTTGTAAACTGCTGTTCACATGGCCACTTGTGGCAAGAATTTCATCCAGTTACTTGGCAAAGGAGGTGTTTGTAAAATGTAAGATAGTTGTGTGTGTGTTTTCAGTCCTTTGATGTGTCACAAATTACTAATCTAGTCAAGCAAATTGTGGGTTAGTAGAGAGTATTTATTTGAAAATATGACTTATATTGAATTTTCGGCTTCTGACTTTTACCAGCTGTATTTATTCCAAATCATCAAATAACCTCTGAGGCAATCTGTCCTAAATCCTTGTTAATTTATCTTACCTATTTCTTTGAGGTAAGGTTTAATTTGGCTTGTGCCTACTTAGATGCTCAGAACCTTCAGAATCACATTTCATCTTTTATTCTAGCCCAGCAACTCATGCCATTAATGAGCCCCATAACTCTCTGCTAGACATTGATTTTGGAGATCCATTTACTGATAACCAGTTCCTTTGTGCAAAGCTAATGAAACATTACATCAAAAGACAAGAAACATGGCAAAATGGGATTAAAACACCACCTTGCACATTTGGAGTACTCTGTACTTAGTCCTAGTGAAAGACTTTGAACTGCAAATGTTGTAAGAGGTATTATTTAGTAGTATGAATGTTGGAGGAAAGGAAGCAGAAGGATAATTATCCGTCTAGGAAAGATCACTAACCACAGCATCTGGTGTTCTAAGATACAAATCAGCTGGCTTGGGGGAAAAGGCAGAATTTAAATGTAATTATAAATGTTAAATAAAATATTGAGACAGTGTGACAAACTGACAATTCCAACAGGTAACTGTAATCAACTGTAACAGGATTGACAGATCTGGTAGAAGGTAGGTCTAGATCTACACGTAAAGCTCTGGATGATTTGCAGTAGATCTGCAAGGATTTCTTTCTCCCAATTGTTTAACAGTAGCAGCAACAAAATGACTCCACCACCATCACCACCACCACTTTAAATTATATTGCTGAAATGAAGAACACTTGGGATAATTAGGAGTGGATTTCTGTGTGGAAGCATTGTAAGCTCTGTTCAGTTCTGATACTCAAAACTAATTCCTGGACTTAAGTGTATGTCTCTCACATCTGGTACTGCTTGGTAGCTCTCAGGGTTCTAGTAAAAAAACAAAGTAGATCTCAAGCCTGAAGTCTGCTCACCTCTCAATTATAAACATGTGTTTTCTATTTACTATCACCAGCAAATCAGTACTTAACCATTGGGTTGTCTAACTCTTTTCATATCTCTGGTTAAAATGATCCATATGTTGAAAGGGAAAGGTTCCACTACCTGAAATTTCTAGCAGTTGGTAGAGATGGGGCAAACTGGGACAAAAAAACCAACTTCAAGTATAACCTGATGGGATCTTGGTTACCAACCAAGAAAGAGATCTTGGGATTGTGGTGTACAGCTCCATGAAAATGTCAACCCAGTGTGCAGCCGCTGTAAAGAAGGCAAACTCCATGTTATGCATTATTAGAAAAGGAATTGAAAATAAAACTGCCAGTATCATACTGCCATTATACAAATCTATGGTGTGACCACTCTTAGAATACTGCATACAGTTTTGTTCACCACACCTAAAGAAAATATACTGTAGAGCTAGAAAAAGTGCAGAAAGGGGCAATTAAAATGATCAGGGGACTGGAGCATCTCCCTTATGAGGGAAGGTTACAACAGCTAGGATTGTTTAGCTTGGAAAAAAGGAGGCTAAGGGGAGACATGATAGAGGTGTACAAAATTATGCATGGTGTGGAGAATGTGGATAGGGAGACATTTCTCTCTCCCATAATACTAGAACCCTGGATCATCCCATGAAGCTGATTGGTTGGAGATTCAGGACAGATAAATGGAAGTACTTCTTCACACAGCACATAGTTAAAACTATGGACTTTGCTACCAAAAGATGCAGTGACAGCCACCGATTTGGATGACTTTAAAAGGGAGGTAGATAAATTCCTGGAGAAGAAGGCTATCAATGGCTACTATTCCTAATATTTATGTGCTGCCTCCAATATCAGAGGTAGTAAGCCTATATAAACGTACTACCCCTGGGAAGGTGGGAGGGTGCTGTTGCACCATGTCTTGCTTGCGGGTGCCTGGCCAACAGCTGGATGGCCACTGTGTGAACAGAGTGTGGACTAGATTGACCCTTGGTCTGATCCAGCATAGCTCTTCTTATATTCTTATTATGTAAGTGTCAAATGATCATTTGCAAAACTGTCTGGAGGATTTTAGATCCTGGTGTCTGTTTGTAACATGATACAAGAAAATGGGCAAAGCAATCCTATACACCAATTGCAGGGGGGATGGGAGATACTGCTGCTATGGCTGAACAGTGCCCAGCATATCCAATGAGTGCTCAGCCCAAGAGGGAAGCATAAAACACAACCAGAAAATGCAAAATAACATAAGATTGGCGAATCTCCCATGCTTCCCTGGAAACACTGTCAAAATTATCACAATAAGTCCCAGTTTCTCCCCATTTCTTGTTATTGCTTCAAAGGCAAAAAAAGAAAAGAAAATGCCAAATCCATCTATCCTCTTCAGAATAACCTACCAATCAATAGTCTACTGCTAACATTTCATAGAATCAGAATAGTAGAGTTGGAAGGGGCATATAAGGCCATCAAGTACAACCCCCTGCTTAATGTAGGAATCCACCTTAAAGCATATCTGGCAGATGGCTATCTAGCTGCCTCTTGAATGCCTTTAGTGTAGGAGAGTCCACTCCCTCCCTAGGTAATTGGTTCCATTGTTGTACTACTCTAACAGTCAGGAAGTTTTTCCTGATGTTCAGCCGGAATCTGGCTTCCTGTAACTTGAGCCCGTTATTCCATGTCCTGCACTCTGGGATGATTGAGAAGAGATCCTGGCCCTCCTCTGTGTGACAACTTTTCAAGTATTTGAAGAGTGCTATCATGTTTCCCCTCAATCTTCTCTTCTCCAGGCTAAACATGCCCAGTTCTTTCAGTCTCTCCTCACAGGGCTTTGTCTCCAGACCTCAGATCATCACCGTTGCCCTCCTCTGAACACCCTCCAGTTTGTCTGCATCCTTCTTGAAGTGTGGTACTCAAGTTGAGGTCTAACCAGTGCTGAATAGAGGGGAACCAGTATTTCATGCGATTTGGAAGCTATACTTCTATTAATGCAGCCCAAAATAGCATTTGCTTTTTTTGCAGCCATATCACAGTTGGCTCATATTCAGCTTGTGAAAACAATTCCAAGATCCTTCTCACTTGTAGTATTGCTGAGCCAAGTATCCCCCAATTTTGTAACTATGCATTTGGTTTCTTTTTCCTAGATGTAGAACTTGGCATTTATCCCTATTAAATTTCATTCTGTTGTTTTCAGCCCAGCACTCCAGCTTATCAAGATCACTTTTAAGTTTGTTTCTGTCTTCCAGGGTATTAGCTATCCCACCCAATTTTGTGTCATCTGCAGATTTGATAAGCATTCCCTGCACCTCCTTATCCAAGTAATTAATAAAAATGTTGAAGAGCACTGGTCCCAGGACTGAGCCCTGCAGTGGGGCTGCCTTTGAAAACGGTCCGGAAACTTCAGCTGGTACAAAACAGGGCAGCCAGATTGTTAATGGGGACTGGCCAACGAGACCATATTACGCCAGTCCTTTTCCAACTTCACTGGCTGCTGATCCAGGTCCGGGCCCAATTCAAAGTGCTGGTACTAACATTTAAAGCCCTAAACGGCTTGGGGCCAGGATATCTAAAGGAACGCCTCCTCCCATATGTACCTGCCTGGACCCTAAGATCATCTACAGGGGTCCTTCTCCGTGAGCCCCTGCCAAAGGAAGTGAGGCAGGTGGCCACTAGGAGGAGGGCTTTCTCTGCTGTGGCACCCCGGCTGTGGAATGAGCTCCCCAGAGAGGTTCGCCTGGCGCCTACTTTGTACTCTTTTCGTCGCCAGGTGAAGAACTTTTTATTCTCCCGGTATTTTAACAGTTAAATTAACTCAATTTTAATCCTTGCTGTTTTAAATTTGTATTTTAATCTGTATTAATTCTTGCTGCTTGGTTTTATTCTGGTTGTGTTTTTATATTGTATGTTATTCTGTGTTTTTAGATTGTGCCTTGTTTTATATATTTTAAAATGATTTCATGGTTTTAATTTTTGTGAACCGCCCAGAGAGCTTCGGCTATGGGGCGGTATAAAAATGCAATAAATAAATAAATAATAAATAATACCCCGCTCGTTACCTCCCCCAGTTTGAGAAGTTACCATGGATAAGCATTCACTGGCTCAATTCGGACGACACAATAAATAACTGGTGTGGGGGAAACAATCGTCAGTTGTTTTGACTATTGTGTCATCCGAATGCTGCCTTGGTCAACTCAGCGCTGATCCTCATCCACACCACAGTTGATTATTTATTACCATGTTGTGTGGGGAGTGCCCCCTAGGGTTAGCATGAGGGTTAGGGTTAGTCAACCCACCACTGACTATCGTGTCGTCCGAATTGAGCCTTTGCGTCCAATGCTTGCTGATCAGAATGTCATATGGTACTTTGTCAAAGGCTTTGCTGAAGTCAAAATATATTATGTCCACAGCATTCCCACAGTCCACAAGGGAATGAGATCAGATTAGTCTGGCAGGATTTGTTCTTGACAAATCCATTCCGGCTGCTAGTAATCACTGCATTGTTTTCAAGGTGCTTGCAGACTGGCTTCTTTATAATCTGCTCCAAAAATTTCCCAGGGATTGATGTCAGACTAACTGGTCTGTAGTTCCCAGGTTCCTCCTTTTTGCCCTTTTTGAAGATAGGGACAAGATTAGCCCACCTCCAGTCATCTGGCACTTCAACCATCTTCCATGATTTCGCAAAGATAATAGACAGTGGTTCTGAGAATTGTTCTGCCAGCTACTTTATTGCTTTAGGATGCAGTTCATCAGGCCCTGGAGATTTTAACTCGTTCAAAGAGATTAGGTGTTCCTTGGCCATTTGTTTATCAATCTCAAGCTGCAATCCTGCCCCTTCAGCTTGCACTTCATTTTTGCCGGGGGGGGGGGGGGTTGTAGACCCACTTTTGGAAGAAGACTAAACCAAAGTAGGAATTGAGCACTTCGGCCTTTTCTTTGTCATCTGTTATCAATTTGACATCCTCATTAAGCAGTTGAACCACGATTTCTTTCCTCTGTCTTTTACTATGCACACACCTGAAGAAAGCTTTTTTTGTTGCTTTTAGCATTCCTCGCTAGCCTCAGCTCATTCTCAGCTTTAGCCTTCCTGATGCCATTCTGCACTTCTGTGCTACCTGTCTGAAGTCTTCTTTTGTAGCCTGGCCTTCCACTTCCTATATGTGTCATGCACATGTCATGCAGATGGAAATATATAACAGCTTCCACTATTTCTAACACTCCATTCCACCCTCTATCCACCACCATGGTTTCCACACACATACATACACCAGTCAATCAGTCAATCAGTATTCCATTCCCATTCCATCGGCTGCATAAGGATAGAAGGAGTTTGCTTTTGGTATATACAATTCAGACCTGCTACAGAATGTTGCAAAGTGGAGTATTCCTGTTCAAGGCTGGCTAGGAAACTGCCCTTTTCAAGAATACTCCACTTCATCTCTCCAACCCTAACCCCTGCACATACAGTCAGTCAGTATTCCATGACCATTGGTCATGCTCAGTCCTTATTGGGCTATTTTGGATTCCCCCTCTCCTGAGGAATTTCCCCCCTATTGTGGGGAGGGTTTCAACTTCTGCAAACTTTGGAGTTAATATTTCCCTTTTGTACATGGATGGTATTATTCTGGCAACATAAGGACTGGCACTCAAAATTCAGATTTTTATACATTACATAAATGCACAAATACATACATATCTATATATAATGAATACAGTAATAAATAGGAACTCAAAAACAAAGGTTTGTAACATAAATTGCATCCAGTTGTAAAATAGGGAAATGTTTTTAATTTGCTCAAATCAGTACAAGCATAGCTTCAAATTTATGGTTCAGTCCTACATTCTTCTTAGATGTAAGTCCCACTGAGTTCAATGAGATTTACTTCCTATGAAGTATGCTTAGGATTGCAGCATTAGGGGTTCATTCTACTGAAATTAAATTCTTTCTTCTGCTCTGTTGGTTAGATGAGAAACCCTTTTTCTATATAAGGAAAAAAACTTTATCTGGCCATTATGATTATATAATCACATTATATAATCTCTTTTGACATTCCAAACACCGTTAGGAGGAGTAGGGAATATTTTTCGGCCCAACGGTCAAACTGGCTGCAGGCAAGCATGTTGTGGGTCATCTGCCAGCAGCGAGCAGGGCCTCTGCGCAAGGTCTACAACTGTGGTTTAAAACAAATTCTAGTCAATTACTAAACAAGCTATCTATAAATCCTGGGTGTTGTTGTTTTTGAACTGTAAATTTCACATCCCTAAAGCTAACCAACAAATTATATCAAAAGCAATGCTTCTGTTTTCTTACTATAGTAATATCCTACTTAATTTCTCACGGATGAATAAACATTGTTGACTTAGTACTACAGGTCAGTGATCAAGCTGGAATTCAGCAGTAGTGTACTTATTCTCAAACAAGGTAATCTGAGCTACAAAAACACATGAAAACAAATAGGAGCAAGTTTAACAACTTCTATTTCCTTGTGCAAAGTCTATCTGTGGAGAAGTGGCTTCATGGGGATACAAACACCCTTGTTCATTTATTTCAACATTTATATATAATAAATACTAATTATTTAACTGGAAGATCATATTTAATTGCTTATAAAAAGTCAAGGTCCTAACTTATGAATTTTTAGACACATAGGCCAATGAAAGGAAACCTCTAATTAAACCAAATTATACTCATAGATGGCTTAACTCCGAGTCATAGCAGCTGGCTATCTCAGATAAGCAATGCCCTTCCTCTGTCATGGGAATCTATCACAGAAACTGTTGACTCTGCTCTGTCTTTTAGTTGTCCTTGCCTAGAGATAATTCTTCCAGTCATCTACCAGCCGGGATCACTCTGACATGTGGGACAATCAGCAGGTTTTTCCATAGGCTCTGGCATTGGTTAGATGAAAATAGATACACTATTTCAGTTTTCCAACCTGGTGCCCTCAATATGATTTGGATTTCAGTTCCCATTAGCCTCAGCCAGCATATCCAATGGTCAGGAATCCTGGGAATTTGTAGTCAGGAGCGGCCTACCATAATGTGGCCTGATGCGGGACATCAGGCTGCAGAATACGGGAAGAGTGGTGACTCTCCCCTGGCCATCAGGACCAAGAAGTGACCACTTGCTCACCCCTTGAATGCTTACCCCCTCACCTGCCCAACTTACTTTCATTGGTGTGTACACGCCTTGCAGACTTCCGGGGCCATCACATATTTTGGCTGACCTCACGCAAGTGCCTTGCAGTTCACGAAGGTGGAAAATTTTGATGGGAGGTGCGCTGGCGATGCATGCATGAGTATATGTGCCAAAAACAGTAAGCTGGCGTGTGTACAGATCAGGTAGAAGGGTCGGCAGCGCACAGTGGCAATCTGCCTAGGGCCAGGCTTATTTGGAATCCAAGAAATCTGGAGGGCACCAGGTTTGAGAAGGCTGCATTAGTTTTATATTAATTGAGCTCTTTGCACTAAGGTAGATAGCAAGTGGCCTGAAAAGTCTACTTATATATTTATAGTATTTTTATCCTGCTCCTCAGCACAAAAAAAAAAAAAGGCTCCCAGAGCAGCTTACATGTAAGCAGTAAAACAAGACAGTCACTGTCTGCAGGATTACAACCTAAAAAGACACAACACACAAGGGAAGAGGAAAAAAGTAAACACATTTTCACCAGGGTGAGTGGAATAGGCACTCCTCTCCTCTCCCTCTACTCCAGCCAATCCCAATTCTGTGGGTTCTAGTGATTGGCTTATTCACAGATGAATTTATGCAGCCAAAAGCTGCTTACTACTTACAGAACAGTGGGTCTAATTCTAACATTTCCTGTTGAAACAAGTCTGCCTGAAGAATGCCACACACCTTTGTATGTCACTACCACACATTAAGGGAAATAATCCAAAAGTATCAACATAATTTGTCACAGTGAACAAGCTTTTGAGTTACCCAGACGTTATCTTCAGATGCTTTGTTGAAGCCTGGGCAAGATGGAAAACACACAAAGTCATCCATTGTAACAATCTTAAAATGAAGTATGGCTTAGATTGTGCTGGATGCAAACCTGGGTGCTGGG
Organism: Anniella stebbinsi; assembly: GCA_029215795.1. Classification (NCBI taxonomy): domain Eukaryota; kingdom Metazoa; phylum Chordata; class Lepidosauria; order Squamata; family Anniellidae; genus Anniella; species Anniella stebbinsi. The sequence goes on from JARDYH010000003.1 coordinate 59,692,827, forward strand.
TGCAAACAAGGACTACTGGAACAAAGGATCATCATGGCTGTTCCCTCTTTGAAAACAGAAAACCTAGCACATGAATAGGCTTTGCAACACATCCTCTGATTCTTCAAGCAATCTTGAATCATATCATAAGCTTACCTCAATGGATACCATTTTCAGCCCCTTTGTAATTTGGGAGGAATGCATAGTACATTTTAGGAATACACGTTAAATGTAGTTAAAACTACCAATTATAATGGACAAGTAAAACAGGAACATCTCATCTGCTATAGCCTAAGGCTGCAATTCTATGCATGTTTAAGCAAAGGAAAGAAAACTCCCAGCATGCACGGGCCAACCATGAGTTGTAGGTCTTTTTTCTGTCTACATAGATAGGATTGAAAGAGATTTCTGGCACACAAGAGTAGACTGCTGTACTCATACTTGTTATAGGTCCCCTCTACAAGAATTCGGTTTGACACCCGGTTGGCCAATTATGCGCATCTTCTTCCAATCGCTTTTACGCCTAATACACGGGAGACGGTGAAATGCATTTCCGGTTGTATGAAACGCGCTTTAAAGGTGTTTACATGTGAAGAATCGCTTGTTTACATGGTCATAAGGCACTTTAACTCCCGTGGTAAATTAAAACTCGCTTTTTAACGCGCAATCGTTAATGCGCATAATCGGACAGAAAAAGCGCCTCAATCCCCGATTTGCACTCCGTTCATGCGGAGGTAAAATCGGTAATGCGCTTTGAAAGAGCTTTAAATCGCTCTTGTAGAAGTACCCGTAGACACCACTTGTGAAAGTATCATCTGATCTCATTCATTGATGTAGCCCTACTGAAGTCAAGGACCAGCCGGACAACCACAAAGTGATTTGGCATAAAATGGTAAACATAAATATTTTAATAAAGGTAATAAAAATAGTGGTGTTCAGATATAAAAAGTTTTACATCTCCCAAAAAAGTTTGTGCTGACAAGACTACCTTGCACAATGTACCAAGATTTTTTTCCTTTTAACTGTTCATTCTATTCCACTGCAGGAAGGATGGACTTGAATGGTGAAAACAGATCCTTCCTTAGCTTCTATCTTTCTTTAATACAAATCCACATTTTTTTCTACACTAAACGCCACTCTTGTGAAACTTTAATCTATAATATAGAGAATATAGGAGAAAAAGATCAACCCTTTCACTTTTCTTTTCCTAAAGTCTAATAGAACGTAAAAAGACTTGCAACAATAAAAACCAAAACCATAGCACTTCGTAGTTTAAATTTAGCTTCCCAACTGTGGAAGCTCAGCATGCTTGTGAGTACCAGGAGAATTCCAGCCTTTCAATGCACTGTAAATGCAATTTGATTCCCAGCATCTGTCTTGAAAGTAATAACACAGCACGAAGAGGGGGCCGATCAGAAAATCAGAACGGCAATGTTTTCTGTGAGACAGGGAAACTCAGTTCTTTTTTTCCTATGTAAATGATGCTTGTATGGATGACAATGTGAATCCCAGCAAGATCAGTTATGTCCTGTCCCCCCTGCAACACACACAAATACACACACCAAGTATTATTTTATAACTTAGTTATAATGAAATATCAAATTGCATAATTACAAATACTTCAAGGGTATGGCACATAATATTTGGGTGGGGGGGACATTATTTCAATCTTTTTCAGACACCATCATCACCAATACTTAAACTGAACTGAACTGATGTATTTATTGTTACACACACTCCATTTCTCCAAGCGGGGAGATTTCAGTGTTGCAGTGACTACTCTGAGTTTGGTTTCCTTTGGAATAAGGTCACTGGAGGCTTACGGACGATCTGTAATGTTTGTGTTTATTTATTAATCTACAGGTTGAGTATAGGTGGAGGTTCACAGCTTAAACCACTCCAATAGATGTCCCAAAGTTAACTTTGCCCCATCAGATTTCTAGTGGGGAGCAGGCTATACCTTCAGAGCTCAGTTCTACAGCTGAGGTCCTACTTTGTGCACTTGACACGCAGCAGGTAGGAATATGAACCAGGACCACATTTTGGTTTTGGTGTTAGGGTGACCATAGGTCAGGAAAAACCAGGAAATGTTAGGATTTTTGGTAACAAATCTGGGAAGGGGGGGATTATGAAATTTGAAGAAAAATCCAGATTTTTCCCATCCTCCCCGCACCAAAAGGGCAGCTCTAATTTATAGTCAATGTGAAATAACTAAAATGCTCCATAATTTTTTACAGCTAAGGAGATAAAACTTGGCACCATTATAGCCCTTAGGTGGGTTTTAGTGATGCCAAATTTGAAGCAGATCCGTTCACCTGTGATTTTTAGAATTTTTTAAAGTTTGAGGTTTTAAAATTATTATCTTTAAAAAACATCATTTTTAAAGATAAAGAGATTAAACTTGGCATCATGATAGATTTTAAGTAGGGCTTTAGCTGTGCCAAGTTTCAAGCAGATCTGTTCATCAGTTGAGTTTTAGGAATTTTTTAAAATTTGAGGTTTTAAAATTAATTTTTTAAAATACCATCAGTTTTAAGGATATGGAGATGAAACTTGGCATCCTGATAGATCTTAAGTAGAGCCTTAGCCATGCCAAGTTTCAAGTAGATCTGTTCATTTATTGATTTTTAGGATTTTTTTAAAATTTGAGGTTTTAAAATATTTTTTTTAAAAAACAACACATCATTTTTAAAGATGAGGAAACGACACTTGGCATCATGATAGCTCTTAAGTAGGGCTTTAGCCATGCGAAGTTTCAAGCAAATTTGTTCATCTGTTGATTTTTAGCAAGTTTTACAACAAAATTGAACTTTAAAAATTAAAAACATTAAAAAGCCGGACAGCCGGCAACAAGCACTGTTAAGCAGCAGCTTGCAGCAGAGTCTGGATACAATCAGAAAAGATATTTGGGGGAAGGGGAGAATGTCTCACACAGAGTATAGCAACAAAGTACAGCAAAAGCTACAAAAGTAGGAGTGAAGCTAATTTCAGATACATTGGATGTCTCACTTGTTATTTCAGTTATGTTAACATTAATATGTTATGTAGAACAGATTTGTCTGAACTGTGTGCTGTAAAATCAGACATGTGACCAAGGCTATGTTCAGGTGGGCACCCCCCTTGGTACTAAACATGCCCCCTGGGGGCGGACATATTGGTGGGGACACACCCTTGGGGGCCGACCATGTTGTCCTCCTTTTTGGTTTCCAAAATATGGACACCCTAGTGCTGATACTCTGGAACACCCTCCCAAAGAAGACCCACATGGCTCTGTCATTAAATGCCTTACAGCATTGGTTAACAACTGATTCTTTAAGGGGCTTAAGAGAATGTTTTAAAAAATTGCTGATGAGACGTGTAAGTATTTATCTGATTGATTGCTTTTCTGATTGCTTATTATATTATTGTAGTGATTCATTTTGTAGTTTTGATTACTTTTTGTATTCTTATGCTCTTGGCCACCTTGAATTCCTACACAGAAAGTAATGTAATTTATTAATGAATTAAAAAAGACATGCATATAGACAAATATACACTGAAATGTTGAATCCTGTAATACAACTGGCTAGCAAAGATAAAAAGTCCATCTACACATGTAGCAGGATTATGTGGTTCAGTTTTTTTCTTGAACTACACTACATCAGATTGCAGATAAAGGATCATATGTCTGAAGGCTCTCCTCCCCGCCTGCCCCACCTCCACCTTAGAAAGCACTTCCAGGTTCCTGTGCTTAGTTACAATTTCTTTTATAGGTTTGAATATGTAGAAAGAGAGCAAAAACAATAATTAAAATTGGAATTTCAGTTGTTGGTACAAATTGGAGAAATTATCTATCCTTTTTACAATTCAAGTTATTTATATGATTTTGATACAGCTAGGCCTTGCCAAATCACATTTGTTTGGAAGAGAATATCCACACTTCGTTTCGTCAACTCACCACATCGGAAATGTTCTCCCTGCCTGTTTTTTAAAATATGAGTTCTTGTATTTTCATTTCTACAAAAAAATTACCGATGTAGAAATGGTAGTCATAAAAAAGGATGAGGGAGCAGGACAGCCAAGAAAACGGAAACAAAAAAGATTACAACAGGGGTCCCCAACCTTGGAGGTCTGTGGGCATATTTGGAAGTTTGGAACAGTGTGCTGGGATTCATAACTCCTCTTTTTCTCTCTCACCCCATGCCAGGGACTTGAATAAGAAGGGGAAAAGCCCCCCTGCTGAAAAACAGCTGGAGAGGACCCTGTCAAGGACCCTGTTACCCCAGTGATCTCCTCATTCTGCCATTGTGAGCACCAGGTTGAAAACTCTAGGATTACAAGATAGCAAACAAATGGTAAGTCAATATAAACAAAGAGGGTCTTCAAAAGAGAAAGCTTCAGGAGCAAGGTAGGGTGCATTCCACAGAATAAAAGAAACCAAATTACAGTTCTCCTTTCTAATAATAAGTATGTGCTTCATTTCAGCTACAAGGTACTTCAAGAACTTAGCCAGGCAATAGAATGTAGTCAGCAGTTATTTCTCAGTACACATTTGTCAATGTTGTTATCCAGCATTTTCCCCAAAATTGGAAATGGGTATACGCCAAAAAGAGTGTTCTGTCTTTATATTCCAAATGTTCAGTGGTCAATGTTGAAGTGTACTGAAAAGTTAAGAAGAAAATCAAAATATTCTAGAGGTGTGCACAGACCCCCCGGATCGGATCGGATCGGGACCCGGATCGGGACCTCCAATTTTGTCCCAGATTGGATCGGACAAAATCGGAGCCCCCCCCCCACCGGATCGAGTCCGATCCCGATCCAAAAATCAGACATCTGATTTTTGGATTGGCCAACATTCCCCCCCCCCCCAATAGACTTGCATTGGGGGAAAGAAAGCTTTCCCCCAATGCAAGTCTATGAGGAAAAAATGGCGGCGGGTGGGTGAGGGGGGGCCTAACTCCCTCCTCCCCCCCCGGGGCCATCTGCTGAGGACGGCCCCAGCAGGTAAGCCCCCTCCCCCTTCCCCTCCCCCTGCTTACCTTCCGTGGCAGTCCGCTCCCATCCGCCGCTGGTCGCTACTGCAAGCAGGCTTCGCGGCTTTCCGCTAGGTAGCACGCCAGGTGATCATCACCTGATCATCATCAGGTGATGATCACCTGGCATGCTACCTAGGAGCAGGCCGCGAAGCCTGCTCGCAGTAGCTGCCAGCGACGGACGGGAGTGGACGGCCAGGAAAGGTAAGCGCGCCGCGCGCCCCCCTCCCCCCTGCTTACCTTTCCTGGCCATCTGCTCCCGTCTGCCACTGGCTGCTACTGCGAGCAGGCTTTGCGGCCTGCTCCTGAGTAGCGCGTCAGGTGATGTCATCACCTGGCGCGCTACCTAGGAGCAGGCCGCGAAGCCTGCTCGCAGCTGCGGCCAGCAGCAGACGGGAGCGGACGGCCAGGAAAGGTAAGTGCACCATGCGCCCCCCTCCCCCCCTCCCCCCTGCCCCCTGCTTACCTTTCCTGGCCGTCTGCTCCCGTCTGCAGCCTCCTGCCCCCGTTGTCCACTTTCATCGGTGGGCGCCTACTGGCGCCCGCCGATGAAAGCAGACAGCCCCGCTGTCCGCTTCCATTGGCGAGCGCCCGCCAGCGCCCACCAATGGAAGCACTGGTGGGCGCCGGTAGGCGCCCGCCGATCCGCCAATCCGTCCGATCTGGATCGGAACTTTTCCAGATCGGATCAGATTGGATCGGCCGATCCAGCGGTGAGATCGGAAATCAGATAATTGTATCCGATTTCCCCTGGATCGGATTCGGATCATGGAACAGATCAGATCAGATCCAGTGCACATCCCTAAAATATACCATGAAGACAAGGCTGATTTGTATGCTGGAAAAGGAAGCAGCTGAATAAATGTGCCTACAAGTCTTCTTAGGAATTTATGTTTCAGATAAAATCAAACATGTCAGTTTCATGCTACTTGGTAAGCAATGAGGAGCAAGTACAGGGACTTATAAATTAATCTAAGTTGTACCGTCATGTGTAACTCTGTTTAATACTAAGCAAAGAGTGAAGTTTCCACAAGAAATTGACAGAAGAAATAAAATGAAAGTAGTGTAGTGTGAAATGTACTATCAAATTATATGCATATTTCCTAGGGACAAGCAGAGTAGTCTTAACTTAAAGAGAGCCTGTGTGGTGTAGTGGTTTGAGTGTTGGACTAGGAATCAGGAGATCTGGGTTCTAGTCCCCACTCTGCCATGAAAGCTCAATGAGTGTATTTGGGCCAGTCACAGACTCTCAGCCCAACCTACTTCAGAGGGTTGTTATTGTGAGGGTAAAATGGTGAGAAGGATTATGTACACTGCCTTGGGTTCCTTAAGGAGGAAAAACAGTGGGATATATAAATGTAGTACATAATACATAAATAAAGATCCATGGGCAAGAGGAGGTTATTGTGAGGTGGAATCCAGGTGCGCTGCTGGAACTCCAGACACACCACTGGAACTGCGCTGCTACACCCATGGAATGTCAGATATACTAGCAGAACAGCATCACTATGCTGCTGGAAATCTGCCAATGCAATGACAACAAACAGATCAGGGACACGAAAGGGTCATAGGCATAGTGTAGGTACCCCACCCCAACCACCAGTCATTTGGTGGTTTCCCAACTTTTGTGGAGAGGATGAAATGCTCTCCTCAGACTTAGTTACCGGTACTAAGAGCTTTAAGCTACAGTTTGCTGTGGTGTGGGGTTTTGTGGTGGTGTTTTTTTAGGGGGCATTTTGGCCCCACCCTTTCACCTTTGGCTCAGCCCCTTTTCCTTCAAGCCCTGCCCACCTCTGAAACATGGCTCCTGAGAGCTTCTCTGAAATTCAGTTTGGCTCTGGGGCTGAAAGAGGTTCTACACCTCTAATCTATGGAGTGCTCCCCTGTGGCTATTGGGATGGTGGTATTGGGTTGTTGTGTTGTGACGTGATGCAGAGGAGCATGTTGATGTTGTGGTGACATCCTTGGCCGCATCCATCTCCACGTGCCATAGGGGTATTTTTGCACGCTCTGCCCCTGATTGGTGCTGTGAGGTTATGCTAGGAGACATGTAATTTTCCTATTATTTTCCCATTTCTGCCCTCTTATGCCGGCCAAAGCAGACGTAGGATGTGTCAGATGTTCCTCTAGCATAGCAGCAGTGTAACAGTGACCTGGTTAGTTTTGCTCTCTCCAACTGCAATCCTATGCATAATTACCTGAGGGTAAATTCCATTGAACACACTGTGGCTTATTCTGAAATACACATGTACTATAAGTACCTTAAAATCAGATAGACTTATTTCTGAGTAAACGTGATTTGGATCAAGGTGCATGTCAAATAAAATCATATTGAAATAACTGCACAGAAATGTCACAGATCTATTGCAGCCGTTTGCATTTTATCATTTTTGGCCCCATTGCTTAGATTTTTTTTCTTTTGTGTGTGCAGATAACTCTAGTCAAATCCATGAAATCTTATGCTACAATGAATCTGTAAATCTCAAATGTGCCACAAGACTCTTTGTTGCCACCAACTAACACAGCTGCCTGTCTGAAATATTTTAACGGTTCACCTCTGTGTTTAACATGCAACACATGTTATAACCAGAGGAAGGAAACTCTTAGGAGATTTGGAGGCTTTTAATTGTTTGAGCGCAGATGGCTTGAATCAGAGAAAATCAACAAAGCTCAAGGTCAATGCCTGTAGCTTTAGAAGTATCTTAGTTTAGCTTGTTTACACTCTCTTCTGGGAAAGCCTTTTCACCCACATTTTCACCCAATTAACTTTGAAATGGTGTGCCACAATCACACAGCAGGTAGAACACAAAGTGAAAGCTGCCAAAGCTACTTTGAACTTCTATTTCAACACTTGTAATCTCAGTATCTATGAAAAATCTCTCTTGCTTGTTACCGTGCAGCTAAATCAACATAGCTCATTCACTAGCTCCTTGCATTCCATCTAAAATCCTAAAAGAGAAGGACTGGGCTAACATAGGCCGCCCCAACTTTGGAATCAGATGTAACTAGTTAACTAAATTGTTGGTTCTGCCTAGGGTTGCCACCTGATAGTCCAATTCATAATACTGAAATGGGCTCCTCACTCCTCTGGGCTGTAATAAAACCTAGGGGCAGTGCTACAGAGCTAAGTTGCTCTTGGATGAGAGAGCAGCCCCCTATTTCTCCTATGTTGTCTTCAGATGCAGAGCAATTCCCTGCATCTGAAGATGCTTCACTCTCAGCCTACTCTATGCATTCCCAAACTCTCCCTCTGTCTCCTTCTCCAAATTCAAAACTGTAACCTAGCCATTTCTTTCTTTCTTATACACACACTGCCCCCTATACTTAGGATGCTTCCAGATGAGGCTTTTATCCTGCGATTATCCTGCCTCATTTACAGAACTACAACGGGTCTAGACAACATAATTTTCCATTTGTAACTTTCCTATGTTTTTCTACTACTTCTTGCATTTTTTCGTCTTCTTTTTTTATTAGTAATACCTTTATTAGACTGACTAAAGAAGATATTTATATACTTTCTACTTCACTCCACTTCCATTTGAAAGCAAACTTATATATACAGCTCACCATGCACTGACATAATTCATTTTGCACAGATTAATAGGAGTCTTTTGAGGCGGGTCAGTCAGAATATTGATGATTATGACCTAGCAGCAGCTAAGCAAAATTTTGCCACGCACCAGGGGCGTCATCAGACGAGCATTTTATCGCATGCTCATTACTGCCCACTCACAGTTTTTTGGGCATCCTTTTGACAACGTTGTCTGCCTCCCGCACATCTCCTGCCACTTCTGGTCTTTTTTCTGTGACAAAATAGGCCTTGATTAATCCAACTTATTTTTTTAAAGCAAAACTTGCCACCATTTCTTGCTGTGTGCAGGAAAAGCAGCTCAATAAAAACGCCCACTGAATGGGCCACATGGTCATTGCTGCTTCCTTTTTCTCTCCCTGTGGGACAGCAGCAGGAGGCCATAGCTACATTAGGGAAATGTGATTCCCCCCCCCCATCTGATGACGCTCTAGGTCTTGTTAAGGTATATAGGGTATGGGCTAAAGGCTGAAGGAGCTTTGGCTATTAGGTAGTATAGAAATGTAATAAATGAAATGAATGAATGAACCAATGTTGTGCATTTGGTGCCTTATAGCAAGACATGCCAGGCTGTACTCTTTTTATCCCCAGCCTGGACACTGGGTTTTTGTCAAACTAAGTGCTGATTCACACTATGTAGCAGACATTTACACCAGCTGTGGCTTTCTGGCACATGGCCACTGTATTTCCTCATGTCTTTGGAGAGATGCACCTCCCATTCACACTTTATAGCGTCCAACAAAAGACAATGGTGTACACACAGAAGACATGCCTGCCACGTAAACTGAATTATCTCCAGGTAATATATATGGAAATGGAACAACTATACAAGTATGAGGGCATTCTGCGATTGTCATCTTTTCATATTTCCGTTTAGTGAGGCAAAGCAGCCTTTTAAAGAATCCATTTCCTAAACAAAATAAGAGAATAAAGGAAGGCATTCTTACAAAAGAAGCAGCAAGGGCAGGAGTGTCATGGAGAAATAATTGCTGGAAGTAGCTATAATGAACATGCCAAATCTGACCAAAGAATTGTAGCCAAAAACATATCTTTCTCCTCTTTTCTTCTGTACACTTTTGGGAAATGGTAAACCCCCAAACTATAGCCCCCTTGTCAATGCTGGCTCCAAGTTCTTTGGGGCTCCTTGGGCAATATTTCCTCAGTGGGGCCCCTCTCTGAGAGGGTTCACCTCCTCTTCACTTCTGCTCCTATTGCCCATTCACTTGTCTTCTCTTCTGAGTCCAATCTACACAACCACCCAAAGGGCACGCACCAGATAAATGAAGTAAGTTGCTCTGACTCCTCACTCTTGTCACTTCTTGCATGGTCATACAGGGCAGGTTAACAGGCAGTGACAGCAAGGAGGAGGAGCAGCAGGGCCAGTAGGCTCCAGGGGTGGACAATGGACCTCGGCAAGGGCCCAGCACTACCTACTCCTGACACCAGCCCTAAACCTTGTGGGGGAAAGAAATACTGCCTGCGGACCTAACTTCAAGGACACCGAATCTGCAAGTCTGGGTAGCATTTAGAGAGGTGAGGTCCATGGTCAATCATACATATTGACCTGATTTGCACAATCACCGCAGCCCACCATGCCTGTGGGTACCAAGTTACAATCCAAACCCCTGCCACCACAGCTTCTTGTTATATGCGATCCCAGCGAAGGTGGGTTGTTGGGGTGGTACAAGCCACCCAGAACCTTTTAGGGTTGCAGGTGACTTGTCAACCACCCCAACAACCCATCCCCACTGGGTTTGCATGTAATGAGAAGGTACACCCCCATGCTCTGAATATTCGAAATGGCAGCTGCTGCTGCAACAAAAATTCCCATATGCAGAATAGTCAGCGCCTAAATACAGGCAACAAAATATGTTTAACGTTATCAAACTGCATTAAAATATTAATATCAATTAATACATATTAAAAGTAAATGCTGACTGCTTGTCAGTTATTCTCCAGAAAGACCCCAGGGGTCAGCTGCCGTCTATTCAGCGGAGGTTGATTCACTATTCTCAAGCTCTGAGGACTCAGGTCATGAGGAAACTAGCAACTAGATGGTTAAAACAGGCCAGCCCCTTTAAGCAACAAATCCTCAGGGAGCATGGAGGTGGAGCCAACCAGCCTAGCTCCAGCAACAGTTTTATTTAAACCTCAGTCTTGTTCTGATCCTTGTTAGAGCAACATACAGGCAAAGCTGTCTGGTTTCTAGCCCCAGCACCACTCTGAGTTTTCTGTGGTGGTGATCTCTTTCTGTCTTGCTTCCTAAAAAATGTGACCCTGCTCAAGAACTGATCCATAGCAGAACCCTGCACATTACTAGTAGTACAACAGCTAAGGAAGTGCACCTGGTGTTTGACACTTAACGGCTATCAAAGTATAAAAGATTGTGAACATGAACGGCAAACAACTGTACCAACTAGTGACATCAAAGTAACAGGCACAGATCAGAAGACCCCAAAAAAGGCAGTTGATGCACTTCAGAATGAGCAGTTTAAAACATCACTTACATCTTTCCTATGCAATGAGTGGAAAAATCAGAAGTATGCTTCTCTTCTGGCAGGCAAAATTCCCTTTGTTGGAGCAGAGACTGTGTGTTACAAATACACCAGCAAGGATGTCAGTGTTGAGGCCACAGAGGTGCCTGATCTTGCTTGCCATCATCAAGAGGCAGGACACAAGGATTATTTGGCACATCCAACATACATCACATGGTAGTGATCAGGCAAAGAATATCCTGGTTACAGCAAATGACACTGATGTGTTGGTTCTGTTAATGTACCATCAAAAACACTTCCTAAACATATAACGAGATATCACTCATAATTTCCTAAGCATTGGGGTAAACCCCATGTTATTATGCATTTTCTTAATCCTCATTAAAAATGCAACTTTTTTGTTCTTGAGTATTCTTTTGAAAGTCGTATAGTTTTTGAGTAAATCATGGTTCAACGTCACACATAACCAATGTGAACACTGATTTTATACGTTCAAATGAAATTATCTCAAAAAGTAATGGAGTTAATGAAAATGTGTAATTACAAAAAGTATTTGTCATTAAATTTGAAACATTTCAGAAAAAAATCATCTCTGTAGCACAAACGGGTGAGAAGTTATGCATATTTAAATGTGGCAACTACATAATACCGTGACAGCCATATTGATGATGTCATCACGCAGCCCCCCCCCCCCCCCGGAATAACACTCACTTTTCTGAGACACTTCTGTCTCATATAAACAAAAAATCCTGCCTGGCTCTGGGACGAAAGCTACATTACAGAACATCACCCAAACCCACAAACTGAAATGGTACAGAGAGAGACAGAGACAGAGAGACAGAAAGAGAGAGAGAAAGTGAAGGAGTGGAAGAAAGCAAAAGAAAAGGAAGGTCCCTCCTAGGGAAGCAGGAGAATTTCATTTTTGCTTGCATGGCAAACATGAGCATGAGTGTGTGAGCCCACTGAAAACATTTGTAAATTCTCAAACAAATGTCATTTTTGTCTTGTTCCTGATTCCCAGTGCAATTTACACCAATTTCCTAATTTGTGTAAATTTCCTCCATAGACAAAATCAGCCTGGCTTTAGTCTAGGGAGGAAAATTACGCAAATTAGGAAATTTGCACAAATTTGGGGGAACTTGTGCAAATCTTCTGTTTAATTGCTGATTGATTTGCGGAAGTTTCCTGTTTACATAGAGGCCCTTTCTACACCATAGGGGTGTAGCGGGCGCAGCGCAGGTGATCCCGGAAGTAGCCGCTTCTGGGATCAGCGCTGTGAAGCTGCATCACAGAAGTGCAATGGTCTGGGCTTTTCCTGGGCTGTCGCAAGTCGTGGCCGCCATTTTTTTTAAAAAAATCAACGGAAAACATTATTTTATTTTTTAAAAAAACTCGCGCGTGCTGCCCCCACCCCCTCCCTGCCACCCCCTCCCCTGCTGGGTACAGAGCCACGCAGTGCTGCTCCATGCCCATTTTGCAGCTGCACTTACTCACAAGTAAGTGCAGCTGCACCTGGGATGGGTGGGTACATCTTCCGCAGTCCCAGGAATTTCCGGGACAGCGGAAGAATTGGGATTTTTCTGCTTTCTGTTTTCCCAGACAAATCCCGTGTCAGCCCCACCCCACCCCCGGGAGTTCCTGTGCGTCATTTGGACTCAAAGGGACCAGCCGGATGCCAACCCAGGTGAAACGCCTGGTGTGGAAAGGGCCAGAGGGAGTAGCAATCGCACATGTGAACAGGAATCAGGCGTGAGACGAGCAGCAAGACAATATTTGAGGAATCTCCACTCATTTGCCCATCCCTGGTCCCCACTCACTTTGTGATCTGGTCCTATCCACTGTTGGCTTCAGCCCAAACACCCGTGGCAGTCAGCCTTTGATAGATTACCTCAGATGGAAAAAAAGTTCCTCACTCATCCTACCTCTATAGTCCTATATTTAGAATTGAATATAAGGACATGTTCAGTGCAATCCTATGCACTATACACAGAAGCAAGTCTCACTGTGTTCAATGGAGGTTATGTCCTGATAAATGACAATAGGATTATAGCCTTAATCTACATGTTGGATGGGTTTTACAGGCTTAGTTATGGAGATTTTAAAAAAATAAAAATACAAAATAAAGAACCTTAACTTGTTAAGATTATAGCCCAAACTGCAGATGTGTGAAAGGAAATGAAAGCACAGTGTAGAGTAGGGAATTATCAGGAAGTGTTACTTTTACACCTCCCACTGTAACATAACCTATTGGACTTTTTCATAAAATGCTGACAATGGAATGGGCATGTGCCAACTATTCTTAAGACTTCAGTGGAGTGTGGGGAGCCAAACTCAACTTTCTCCAAACCAGTAAGGCCAGCTGCCAACACATTCATCCTTCTGTGTATGGAAAGGAAAGCTATACCTACTTTTAATGCAAGCAAACAACATGTTAGAAGAGCAGTACCCATCTGCTCCCAAACTCAATAGATACTTCCCTTACAAATGTGGTTTTTAATTATTTATTAAAACTTTTATATCCCAGGACTTTCATGGTTGCTGCTGCTGCTATCATCATCATCATCATCATCATCATCATCATCATCATCTGCTCATCCTAAGGATGGAAAGTCAAAACTGAGTTTCATTTTGATTGCTATAAGGCATGGGTGGGTAGCAGGGTTAGGGCAGGATGATCCCCCAGCCCTCAGTGGGCTGAAAGACATAAAGGGGCAAGGACATGTTTCCTGATGCCATTTGGTTGCCAGGTGATGCACTGTGTGACCAATGCATTGTCTGGGACCCTGCTTAACTACATGCTGGCTTCCTCCATTGGGAAAAGCACTACATGAGCAAAGCCACATGACTGAGCGAGGAGCTGGAGGAGCATTCCAGCCACTGGCTCAGCTGGGGATACTTTGCCTGTGCAGTGCCTTCCCAACAGAAAAGACAAATCTCCCATTTGGCTGCCCACATTCTTCGCTGTTATCTCCTATCTGTCATCAGAGATAACAGGAGGGATTCCTACAGGGAGTGAGGCTTAGAGGTTCCCCTTCCGAGCTAAAAAGATCAAGAGAATCAAGAGAAAAAGCAGATAAAGGCTTTAAATAGGCAGAATGGAGATAGTGAAGTAAAGGGACAAGGAAGTATGACAGAACAAATTTTGAGGTATGTAGACCAGAAATATGTAGGGGAAATCTACAAATCTACTGCAGCATCAGCATCTGGGGGTACTCAGATATGAAGCTATTCCTCAGAGCAAGTCAACTCCAATATTTTTGGCTTTGAAAAGTTATGGTAAAAGAAAAGGACATCTTCCATTTCCCCGTTCCCTTTCCATGTATCCAGCATGGAACGAATGTGGAACACCTGTTACTGCTGGTCAATAAACATTTACAAACTCTTCAACGGTTTTCAGCAGCTGCTAAATAGGCAAGAACACCATCATTATCATCCAAATAATGATCTCAGAGTTGAGAAAGTTGAGAAAGACATTACATTTTCCATGAACCATATTTTTTCAAAAAATCTTTCTGTAAGAACCTCTCAAGTGAAAGTTCTCCTCTCTTTAACTGTCTGTTCAAAATTAGGTAAATATGGTGTAGATGCAACTCTAGATGGCAAGCAGAAAAATATCCAGGACTATGAAGTGAGACATTTGGCAGTTCATGCTTCATAATGCAAAATCCTTAACACCTGGAATTTAATCCTGTTCAGCAGCCTCCCTGAACCTGGTGCCCTCTAGATGTGTTGGACTTCAACTTCCATCATCCCCAGTCAGCATGACCAATGCTTAATATAACATCTAGGAAACCAGTTTTCATCTGTGTCCCTCCTCTCAACAAAAGTCCATACATTTTGTTGGAAAGGGATCAGTTGTGCTCATGGAGTACTGATAAAATGTCCTAAGTTGGAGAGAGTAGGTTCAAGTAAACCCCCCTTGGTCCCTCTACCCATCTTCTCTATGGACCAGAAACAGACAACTGTTTGGGGCTTCTGGGCACATTTGGCACTTTGCTAAGTTGTAATGAGAACCACCTCAAAATGGACGCGCTGCATATGAAAACATCAGTCTGCAGCCATCTGCCATTTTCATGTCCTAAGAATGTCTCTGAGCCCCATGTGTAATCCAGAAGCATTTATAGGAAAGGAAGATATAGGCAGCTAGGGGTCCTCACTTTGCTGTGAAGTGATCCCAGCTGTCAGTAAGAAACTTTGTTATTTAAAATAAATACATAAAATGTAGGAGGGATAGGATACTCAGTGGACATCAAGAAAGGGGTCTGATGGAACAGGACAGGAAAAAAAGCATAGAGAAGAAGTGGCACCACTTAGGCTATCCCATCTGGCCTGCGGAGTTCCCAGGCTCAACAGACCCTTGTGGTGTCTACATGGTTCCTCACCTAGTTCAGTCTCTGGAGTGTTGAAAGGGGAATTGCCTATTACCTCAAGTTCATTTAGCACACAAATGTCAGGTGCAGAATATGCATGCAACAGTGGGAGCACCTCTGCAGGCTCTCTCCACAGAAGAAGCGAACACACACACACCTATCAGCGTGGACATGAGCACAGGGGGTGGCGGGAGGAATTAAAGTCCTTCCTCCATCTGTACCACATTCTCCACCAATGGCAAACAAATGTGAGTTTCCAGTTTTATATGGTTTTACACACAGCAGGGACACAGCACATATGTTTGCCAGCAAAGATACAGAACTATTTTACTCTGGATTTGAAGTGTGACACGTAGAACTGCCGATACTGCAAAGCTCTCTTTGAGCCATGTTGCTATGGCATTCTTTAAGCATTGCCAAAGGATACTTTGCATGTCTGAAATGCCTAACAGGCTAGAGACACAATTAATCATCCATAGCTTAATGCTAGACTGGAGTCCTATGTCATTTGGGCTAGAAGCCCATAGGATTGCTCTCTTAAGTGGATAATGTAAAAAATGCACACAGAAGAACATTTGAAAGGGCTGAAACTTCAGAGACCAAATTATTTCAAATTGTGCAAACTGTAAGTCTGTTGACACATGTCCAGATGGTATTCTTAGTCTTAATTAGCTCTTAAACCAGGGAAAGCCAACCTGGTGCCTTCCAGATGTTTTAGACTACAACTCCTATAATCCCTGTCAATTAGCCGTGTAGATGAGAGTTGTGGTCCAAAACATTTGGAGATTAACAGGTTGTCTACCTCTGTCCTCAAGAAAACATTTGATTAGATCTTTGGTATAGGTTTGTCATGTCTGATATTCCATATTCACTTGTTTCAATCTGAATATGAAATTCTTGGAGCTTCGACTGATGGGCAGTATAAAGATGTAATAAATAATAATAAATAATTATTATAATGGGCCAGCCAGCCTTTGGTGGACAGGTGCTTGTTAAAGTCATGGTAAGAGTCTATCTGTTCTGGCTGATCAAGGAACAATATTTTGTACAATTAAGCTTAGGTTTTATGCCTGATAGATGATCAGATGGGATATCTCATTGCCTTTTACTGTGACAACACAAACTCCATAGCTTTAGAAAGCATGTGAAGAAAGTGTCGCTTGAATCCATTCTATAGGGAAGTGAAAGCTGCACCTGCCATGTCAAACTAGCTGACTTTTCTAGGAAACTTGAGCCTTTTCCAGCTGGGGATGTGGATGTGTGCCTTTGAAATATATTAATGTGAAAGAGGGAGTGGGGTTGGACCTCAGAGGGATAGGATTTTGCATAAGGAGAAACAACTGAAGGAGAAAACCTTAAGATATTTTAAGAAGTAACAGGAAAGCTGATAAAAGCCAATTCAGGGACATGCAGCATTAGTAATTCCTTTTACAAGTTTTAAGAAGACACTATTGTTATTTGGTAAGTCAAGTTGTACAGCATTCCAGTCCTGCACAAACTCAAGTCCACAAACTTCTTCATAATTCTTAATAGTTCTATTGATTGAATACAAGCGGTCTCGGGGCCTGAAGAAAGAGAGTGCTTTCACTTACCACAGAAAAAGGCCAAAACCACATGAAATGTAGCATTTGTGCATTGTATACAGCTAACACTCATTAGCATTTAGTGGGGCAAACCCCACACATATTATAAATAAGACTTTTGACTGGTGATAGTGGGACAATTGGAATGTAATACAATCTGTATAATTCATTTGGCATGGCTAACTCTTGAGTCACAGTTTGCTTTATTGGAGACTTCTGCCTACCAATCATGTTCAAGCACAATTTAAAAATTCATCTGAAAGAGTGATGGCATGCATACTGGTTTGCACAGGTCTGCATGACCAACCAACCCCTCTCCAAAACTCACTCACGTTAGCTAACTTTAGAGAACCCTTCAGGGTGGCTGCAGATGACAGTGCTGCTCCTACACAACAATGTGGCTTAGTTCTTTATGATTATTTCTAACCCTTCCCAAAATTATTTTTATCTGCTCCACTCTCCCCGCACTCCACTGTTTGAAGACTTTTTGCCCAGTTGGCTCACTTCCAGTAATGGAATGGGTGTGGGGCATGGAATTTAAGCAGTAAAATGTAGGGAGGTAAGGAAGAAAAGGAAGAAAAGGGGAACATTTTCTTCCTATCTCCCACCGTCCCCATTTAGTGATCGCCTCTGCTTTATAGCCAAACTTACATGGACTAATGTAAGCTGTCTGGCTGATAGTCGATCAAGACAAACATTTTTGCTCAAACGATTCAAATGTAAACAAGTGCAAGAAAGGCACTCCTGAAAAGCTCCTGGCATGTATATGAGTCTTTTCAAAGCAAGCATCATCCATCCACCAAGAGGCTCACAATCATGACAACCTGCAGCATTGACACATTTTCACTGGCTTAAAGTGATTGACAAGGTGGGTTCATTCAGCAAGCAGTTAGTTATAGGATAGCAAAGTAGTTTTCAATGTTCCAAGCAGTTTCCCATGTTCCAAGCAGTTTCCCAAAACAAGATCTGATCCTCAGATGGCAATATCATACCAGATGTGAATTTCATATGACTTTTCAAGAAACATAGGATAAATTGTCACTTTAGCCACAACCATTTAGTGATTTCCACTTTTACATTTATTTCATGTAGTTATTCCGACCACTCACAATTATTTCACCAAAGTAGACAAATACTATATTTTTGTGAACCACCCAGAGAGCTTCAGCTATTGGGAGGTATAGAAATGTAATATATAAAATAACAGGGGGAGGGAAATTGTGGCCCTCCAGATGTTTTGACCACCTCCCATCATCCCTCACCCTTGGGTACGGCTGATGGGAGTTGGAAGCCAAAATATCTGGAGAGCCAAAAGTTGCCCATCCCTGTTATATTTCTACTCATCCTGATCAGCATATTGCCAAGCCTTTGGCCAACTAGACAGGCACAGGTATCAGGTCTTAAAGCATGGGTAAGGCAGTGGTATCGGGGGGGGCTGATTTAGATTAAGCACTGGAGAACATTTGGAGCCAAGTTGGCCCTGTTTGTTACTTTTATCCTGCCCTTCCTCTTTAGAGCAGCATTTCAGTATCACAATAACCTGTTGAGGTAAATTTAAGTTGATATTAAGCAAGTACAAACATTGCCAGATGGTAACTTAATGCAGTGTGCATATAATCACTTATGCCATTTCAGACTCTCATTTTGAGTGAAATTATCAGCAGTTATTACTCATAGAGATAACTATAAAATGGCAACTTGTTTCAGTATGCTTGTAACCACTTGCTCAGCCTGTCTTCTGTCATGCCTTGCCAAGTTACAAGGTTAGCCCTGGCTAGTTATTTTCCTATGCTAAGCCATTTACTACATTATGAAATCCTATGTTTTACTTTTGAACGATTACTATAAATTACCTAAAGTTCGGGGGCAGTTTTGGAGCACTTAATATTCTTCCAGTCATTGAGCTGAAGCAGTTGGGAGATCACTGAAATCGCTATTTAGAGTAAGACGGAAGTATGGTAATTAAAAAGTTGGCCACATTGGATACAAAACGGAAAACTGCACAGGGTGAACCACTGCTGAAAATATTGCATGCATCACAGATTGCAAATTCTTGTAACAGGGTTAGTTTAAAGAAAAGACAACATTGACTTGGGGATTTTTGTCAAGCTAGTTTCAGTTAAATTGTGGTTAATTTTTAAAGTTGAATGTATCTTGTGATTTTTGCAAAACAAGACAAAACAAAAATACCAGCAATTTATCTTTTATAGCCAAATTTTAGGGTGACCATATGTCAGGAAAAAACAGGACATGTCAGGATTTTTGGCAAGAAATCCAGGAAGGGGCGGAAATTATGAAATTTGAAGAAAAATCTGGATTTTTCCTATCCTCCCCACACCCAAAGGGCAGCTCTACTTTATAGTCAATGGGAATTAACAAAAATGTGTACAGCTCCGTCACTTTTAAAGATGAAGAGATTAAACTTGGCACCATGATAGCTCTTAGGTAGGGCTTTAGCCATGCAAAATTTGAAGCAGATCCGTTCATCTGTTGATTTTTAGGATTTTTTTAAAGTTTGAGGTTTTAAAATTATTTTTTTTTTAAAAAAAAATGTCATTTTAAAGAAAAAGAGATGAAACTTGGCACTTTGATAGCTCTTGAGTAGGGCTTTAGCCATGCCAAGTTTCAAGCAGGTCTGTTCATCAGTTGAGTTTTAGCATTTTTTTTAAAGTTTGAGGTTTTAAAATTGTTTTTTTAAAAACAACAACATTGAAGCCATACCCTTCAAACTCAGGTTGCCAAACCTCCTCTTTGGGGTCTTGCACTTTGAGCAGTTTCAGCCCTTGGCATCTTGAGTTTTTAGCTAAAAAGTGCTGGACGAGCAAGGCACCTTTCCTGCTGCAGATTTGATGGGCAGTTGGGCACCTGGAGCTCAGCAGAGGTGAGGTGTCCACAGATCAAAATGTAGGAAAGGAGAGGTCAGTCAAAGCAGGACTACTTGTGCAGGAAGTAGACAGGAGTTCAAAGTCTGCATGTGAAAAGTGGTGTCAATGCACAAGCCTTGAGAAGCTAATGTATATAAGTGAGAAGTGTGAATGGGCGAAGTAGTGTCCGCCGCCCACAACACCCACCCTAATGTTAGAGTAGAGAAACTTGTGACAATCATACACATTTTTTTTAAAAAAAATAACTTTAAAAATAAAAAAGCTAGCCAGCCAGCCGGCAGCAAGCCGTTGTTGTGTTTACCCCTCGTATTTCTGAGCAGGAGAAGCAGCTGTCAGATGGCGTGGCACAAGCAGACAGGGATCGTGAGTTTCATCCAGATCCTTGTACGGAGGAGGAGGCGCTTAGCAGCCCCTCTCTGTCAGCTGATGTGAATCAGCGCTCGGAAATGAGTGCTGATCTCAATGACGATCCAACAGGTGGAACCACGCCCGTAGCCTCTGAGGAAGAGGGAGAAACTCCTTTAAAAGATGCCAAGGAACGCAAACGTCTGAGGAGAACAGAGACGAGAGTGAGACCACGCCGGTCAGAGCGTTTACAAAGAAAGGAGCAAGCCGACCTTAGAGACGGAGTTCGTTAGTTATTGTTACTTTCAACGTTTCGTTTACATTGCTTACTTTAAAGTGCTTCCTGAATTGAACAGTTTTCTTTTGCCTGAATTAAAGGCGTTGTTTCTTTCAAAGTTTAAGTATTCTTTCTTTCAAGCTACACAGCTATCAATTGCGTTTCATAACAGCTTGAAAGGAACAATAACTAACGAACTCCGTCTCTAAGGTCAGCTTGCTCCTTTCTTTGTAAACGCTCTGACCGGCGTGGTCTCACTCTCGTCTCTGTTCTCCTCAGACGTCTGCGTTCCTTGGCATCTTTTAAAGGAGTTTCTCCCTCTTCCTCAGAGGCTACGGGCGTGGTTCCACCTGTTGGATCGTCATTGAGATCAGCACTCATTTCCGAGCGCTGATTCACATCAGCTGACAGAGAGGGGCTGCTAAGCGCCTCCTCCTCCGTACGAGGATCTGGATGAAACTCACGATCCCTGTCTGCTCGTGCCACGCCATCTGACAGCTGCTTCTCCTGCTCAGAAACACGAGGGGTAAACACAACAGCCGTGTTAAGCAGCAGCTTACAGCGGAATGAGGATTCAATCAGAAAAGATATTTGAGGGAAGGAGATAATGTATCACACAGAGTATAGCAACAAAGTACAGCAAAAGCTAAAAAAGTAGGAGTGAGTTAAATTAATTTCAGATACATTGGATGTCTCACTTGTTATTTAAGTGATGTTAACATTAATATGTTATGTAGAACAGATTTGTCTGAATTGTGTGCTGTAAAATCAGACACGTGACCAAGGCTATGTTCAGGTGGGCACACCCTCTTGGACACCCCCACTGGGGCGGACATGTTGGTGGGGACCCCCCCTTGGGGGACGACCATGTTGTCCTCCTTTTTGGTTTCCAAAATATGGTCACCCTGGTAATCAAACCTGAGCCAAACTGGTAGGGTTCCTATTTTTTCTTCTTCAGCCTGGTTAGCTAAATGGGAAAGTGTTAACCTTTTCTCTATTAGCTGGGAAACATGTTAGTTTACATCTTAAATGTTCTCTTTAAGATATTAAAGCCCATGTCTGATTATAGCACTTTTATACCTATACATTCAATATTATTAATTTTTTGTATTCATATTATTGATTAAAATGTATCATCATTGAAGTTGTTTTAATTTTTAGTCTAAACGTTCTTTATTTTAACTTCATGAAGAAGTTAGAATTGCTTTATAGTGATTAGTAAAAATTACTAAAACTCTATTAATTTCCTGGGAAAACCAACCTGAACTTAAAAAGGGAGCTACTTAACGGCCTCTGTGTCAGATTTTGATCACACATCTGCACATAACTGGCAGTGAATGCAGCTTACCATTGATTGAATAATACCATCAAGGCCTGTATGTGACTATTTAGTAAGCCAGTTAGCATCCTCCTCCTCCTATATTATGCCTGTGCTTTGTCTGTGCGCTGTCTCCCAGTTCATTTTTGGACCCAACTGCTAGTTTTAATCTTTTGGGTGCAATCTTATAGGGATGGCCATCAGCCTCCAAACTCAGAAGTTTATGGCCGTCCAATGCATAATGATTCCTCCCACTCTGCATTTCAGCTAGACAGGCTTTTTTTTTGAAGGTTGGGGAGGCTGGAGGATTCCTTGTACAGTGACCTCCCCAGTCTCCTCCCCTCCCCACCCATGGGAAGCTCCCTTTACTTTCCCTCCATAGTTGCTTTTCCAACCTTGGGGATGCAGCCAGCACTGTTTTCTTCATGTTGACTGTGAGGGAGAGGGAAAGGGAAAGGGGGAGCTTGGACTCTTGTGTCTCAGGTTGCAGTGCTGACTCCAACCTTGGATCCAGGAATCTGAGTTATCTTATGGCACCCCAGGTGCTGTCTAGGGGCAATAGAATTGCTATCCCCATGCCCTAAATGGCTTGGGAATAGGTTACTTGAAAATTCACTTTTTCATATAAATACCAACCTGAACTTTAAGATCTTCCTCAGAGTGTCCTCACTCTTTCTGAGTGCCCTGACTGAATGAGGTGATGTGGGCAACTACCAGGAAGAGGGGGCTTTTTGTTAGGGGTATCACACTTATGGGACAACCTGGTGGCTAAATGAATACCTTTTTGTTCACCCAGACCTTTTAAGTAATTCATGTAATCTGGGCTTCTCAGTTTTAAAATCTGTGGGTTTAATTTTGGGGTGCTGTTAGTCTTGTTGTTTCTGCTTTTGCATATCTTATGTTACCTCTGCTTTTAAGGTTTGTGTTTAATTTTGTATTTAAATTGTTTTTAAATACAATAAATAAATAAATAACCACTTGCTGATACGTGATCATTTGTGTTCACTTAAAAACATATAAAGCTCAGCAACAGAAGTACTATGTGACATGAAGACAGATATCCTTTATTATATAAGTGATTATTGGAAAGAATATGATATGTGAGAATAAATTGAATTACCAGCCCATCATTGGTGTCAGCTGAAGTGTCATACGTAGACCTGCATTCTATCAGTTTTCCATTCTGCTGACAGTCCAGGTGTACTAAGTCTCGACAGTGAGAGTGACATGTGTATTTGCAATCTGAAATGTAAAAGACATGAAATAATTTAGGCAAAATTTCAATGCTGTTGCTTTGAATATATATAATTCTCAACATCCACACTCTGAGCAGGAGCCTGAGCTCTGACTCCCAACTCAGAGGAGGACAAGCCATCCAGATGTATCAAACCAGCAGCACCAAATGCAGAGATGCCAAAATCAATTCTGAATATGCCATTGTGACTCTGCTTAACCACTTAGGATCTCTGAATCTGGACCACTAGAATACATGCCCCTGGAACCTGTACTCCTCCCATACACAAGGGACCCTTCACACCAGGTACCCACATCCCCATGTTCAGTTCAGGCAATCAGCCTGGAGAAACAAATCCCAAATAGAGGAGTACCAGGCTCCAAGCCAGAGGCCACTAAGACCTCAATGAAGTACGGAGCCTGGAGGGTGAGCTGGAGGGATAAAAAACCTTAAATCTAGCCCTAGACTTTGTTAGAGCCAGTTGTGCACTTGGGGCTTTCCATGGTGCTGTAGCTATTGGTCTGCTTTGCTGCTTTAGTGTCCTGTGAGACATTAATGCAGTGGTGCTGTCACGACCGAATCTTGGGGCAGATGTCTAGACCCCCACTTAACAGAATGAGCAGAAGAGCTCCCAAAACACAGCAGGGCTGGCTTACCCTATTTCAAAGTAAGGAAAGTAATACACAATGCCATGTAATGAGGACCATCCTATAAAAGTCCAGAGTCAAAAATGATCCAGCTGCACCACAGCAATTTTCTGGAACAAGACTTCTTACCTTTACTAGCTTCCTTCACTCTGCTTATTAACCAGACTGGCTTCCTCTTGGATTTGGAAGCATGTTTTCTGATCTGTGATATTGTTAAGTTTCTGTTATTGAGGTTTTGAATAATTCCCAGGCTTTCTGGAGGGATCTAAACCTCTTGACTTTCCCTGTCAGCTTCCTTTTTACCAGTCTACTCAGTTTGTCAAGCTGGGGCTAGCAACATTCTGCTTATTGTTCAGGCTTAAGTGTTAATTAAGGGTTACTTAAGAAACTTGGCTAAATCTCAGCAGTCAGATAAAACCTTTTAAGATCCGATTGCAGGAACTTAGCTCTAAGCAATTTAGCAAATCAAATTTAGTAAAGCCATCTTAATTAACATGCAAATAAGCTTAAAAAACAGTGTGCAACTTGCAGATAGGAACTGATCTAGTAAGCTCAGTAGTTAGGAGAATATAATGTAATTAATAGCAATTCCTAAAAGCCTTGAACAGAAGAAAAGTAAGAAATATTTTTTTCAGTGGGATGGGGTAAGAATATTCAGGCTTACAATTTGGTGACTCTAGTCCAGTCTTCCCCAACTTAGTGCCCTCCAAATCAGGTGAACTAGCTCCATCTTCCCCAGCCAGCAAAGACATTAATCAGGATATCTAGAGTTAATGGGATTTATAGTCAAACACGTCTGGAGAGCATCAGATTGGTGAAGGCTGCCCTAGTCCTGCCAATATAGTTAGGACATTTCCAGCTGAATGTATATTTAAGTGTGTGCATATAGCCAATCTTAGTGTGGCCCCTAAGATAATTTACAACTGGCTATATAGTTGCCAGTCCCAAGGATTTCCTACCACTATTGTAAACTGTCTAACGATGCCACCATTTTCTCTGAGGGTTGTCATCTTTTTACTGGCTGTAGTTCTTGCATTTAACAGCAAGAGTACTGATAGAAATTTACCAGGAGAGGCTTTTCCTCCCCTCTATCTACATACCAAGAAAATCTTCACCAATTAAGTTTGTGTGAAATACTGCTAAATGCCCAGGACGCACAGGTTGACCCCCCCAAAAGGTTCTCTTACATCTTGTTTCCTACTTTTTATAATAAGTTATAACAGGTAATTTAGAAGAGTTCGTTGTTTATTAATGTTTATTAATACTATTTCTAGTCCATGCTAGTAATGGTCAAATAAGTCACTCCCTCCTCACTATTCTTTAAAAGCACAGTTTTTTTGTCTTTTATCAGTATCAGTGATAAGCTTAAGCCCAAATGACAGCATCATACCTAAGTTTTTAAATGTGAATCTGCCCTATTGTTATATAATGTGTAAGTAAGCTGGAGACCCCAAGGGCCAATTCTAGCCCTCCTGGAGTCCCCAGGCCATCCTCTTTTCCCCAACCACTGATCATTTGGTGGTTTCCTGGTTTGCAAGGTTAAACAAACCATAGTTAGTCAGGGCTCACAGGAGTGAGTGAGTGCATCACCTTCCATTTGTTCACCATGTCTGGTTCATTGCCATTTTTGTAAACAATCCTGGAATACCCGATCCTTGATTGTTTATTATGATATATGAACCCGGAACTCTGGGTTGTTGAGGGAGAACAACTTAAGAGTTTTAACCAGCAACAGTCCATGGGTTGTTGTTACATGCGAACTGTGTGTGTGTGTGTGTGTGTGTGTGTGAATTGATCCCTTGGCTAGCCTGAGTCAGAGCAGTCTCTGGAAGCTCCCCTCACAAATATTATAATGTAGATTGCTGAGAAACAATTGTTTGGCAACTCATTTATTTTATATTCATTTATTTTACCGTTTGAGCCCACACATTTTGATAAGTCAAATTAGAGACTTGTGTTTTGGTTAAATAATATCCCAAGACAGGATATCTAATCATATTAGCAAACATGTTTTTTCTCCCTATGCCTGCTTTTGTTTCCATCATCAATTTTAATCTGAGCATCTTTGAAGTTATTTATATAGGAGGCCCATAATTCCTTCCTATTAGAGACACAACAGGAAAGAACACTCAATAGCCCTGTTTTTATCAATCCAATATATGCCTTGTGTCATAAATTTCAATAATCTTTGTCACTGAGTTTATGGGCAGCAACAGCACCCAAAGTTTTCATGCTCACAACAATTCATACCACTCATGGGAATCTCAGACACAGGTTTGCTATACAGGTGGCTATAATAGGCACAGGAAAAGTCCACCATGTACTTCTGATCCCAGTGAGGGCCAAACCACTCATTAAATGCATAGTTTGGTGTTGTGTATTGTTCCCCACCCCCACTTTAAATAGCAGCAGCTGAGTAACCAGGATTGGGATTGGGTGCCCAGGGCCTTTACTCCCATGCTCCTTTCCCAATAATCACCACTCCCAAAACTGCAATTTGGCATGGGTAGTTTGGCCTTGAGAAGAGGGAGGAGCAACAGGTATTCAATTATCCCAACTCCCATTTGCTTGAGCAAGTCTCAGATGTTTTCACAAGGTGAGGAAATGGACTCAAAGGCCCTTTCTACACCAGAGGGGTGTTGAGGGCCGGCAAACCCGAAAGTAGCCACTTCCGGGTTCATCGTCCCAATGTACATGAAAAATGCGACAACCCAGGTTGCTCCCAGGCCGTTGCGCTGTTGTGCTGGCCATTTTTTCCCCCCTACCTGGGAAAGTGCAGGAGCACTTTTCCACAAAAAACACACAAACGCACATGATCATCTCCCCCCTCCCTGCCCTCCTGGGGGTGGTGAAACTGGTGCCACCCTTTCCCCTGATGGCCATTGAGCCATGTGGTGCAGCCCTGTGTCCATTTTGCAGCTGTGCTTACTCATGAGTAAGCGTGGCTGCACCCAGGATGGGTGGGCACATCTTCCGTGGTCCCGGGAAGTTCCCGGGACTGCGGAAGATTTGGGATTTTTCTGGTTTCTTTTAACCCTGAAAAATCATGTGCCCACCCCACCATCACCACCACGACTCCCTGTGCATCATTTGGACTCACAGGGAGCAGCCGGGGGCCATCCCAGGCAAAAAGCCTGGTGTGGAAAGGGCCAAAGAATGGGTAGTTGGGATTCCCTAAAGAAGCAAATAGGCAGGGAGAGACCAACAGTCTTGCAAGACTAATGTTGTATGCAGGCCTGCGCTAGTGCCATAATGACCATAAAGCAGAAGAAAAGATATTGTATGCCAGCTGTCCCAAAAGTTGCTGCCCTCCAGATGTGTCAGTCTGACACATCTGGAGATAGCAGGTTGAAGAAATCTGCTGTATTGGACACTTTTACAGAATTGTGGTTACCATTTCTAAAGCACTTGTCAATTGAATTAAAAAACTGACCATTTCTGAAATCAGATTTTGACCATACTTTATTTCTCTTGATGTTTCCTCTGATCATTTCTGAAACATGCAGATATGGATGATACTAAAGGTTTGTGTGTAACAAGAATATTACAGAATAGTTTTAAAACATTCTGATCAGATGAATGTAATAAAGGGAAGAGTGCTCACAGCACTGTAACTGATATATCACGGTCCTGTACTGACATTTTGCTATTTTTGCTTGCTTGATGCTAGAAATAGTTGAAAAATACATAAATAAAATACATCAAAATAATATTTTGCATTGTTAAAGGAAGAAGTTCAGCATGTCAAAACACGATTTACAATTTCAACTCTGTGCTATGGTAATTTTGCCTTATTTTAAAATCAAATTCCTGGGGAAACTAGTAAACAAACAAACAAAAAGCATGCATATTATTTGCAATCATCATAACCCCCAATATTCTAACTGTATGATCAGTGTGGCTCTCAAATGTTTACTTTGTTAAGTTGCCACCTACCTAATATCTGCTTTTTCTTCACCTCAAGTTTAATTTTGCTTGATAGTTTGTATATAGCTGTTCCCATCACGGAGCATCTGTGAGACTGTACAGGCAGGCAGATTAACAGATGTTCTAGAAGCAGACTCAGGTAATTGAGCTGTGCCTGGCTCCAATAAAACAACCAGACTACTGCCACTGATATTCTGCCTGTCTTATTAACAGCTGTTGTAAACCTCCACAGTGAAATCCTGATTTGACTCAGCTAGTTTGACATTCAAATAAACAGACAAAAGAGAGACTAAACACTGAACATAATTAAAGCAGTGTTTAAGCCATTGGTAACAACTAGAATTGGTATAGGTACAACTCTTATATCCATTTAATATCAAATCTTCATTTGAAGCTCTGTTTATTTGATGCCCTGTTATATTACACTGTGGACCCAATCCAAAAATCTTGATGTGCAGGATTGAGATACGCATAGGTTATCACATGCAAGGATTTGTTCCTTCACCAAAAACATGATTGGTGCTGTAATTTCTAACCAAGCTGATTACCTGTTGCAACAGAGGAAAAGGGTGCCTAGATTCATTTACCTGCCCACAATGAAGTGATGATGGCATCAATCATATTTCAGCAATGTCAGCATTGTACTTATTATTTATTATATGTATTCATTGCTTTACAAAATATGTTTTTGGCATGAACATAGTGTCAATGATCCACTGACTCATGCATGATGCTTAATAGGGGTGGGGAGGTGTTCTTCCTCTGAACCATAATTTTGCATGTCCAGGAGAACCTATGTGTTGGGCCTAGTTTCCTTATAGTTAGCATCCTAATGGATAGCCATGGATCTGAATATTGAGTCAGAAACAATCCCTACTGAGTTCAGTGGAATTTACTCCCAAGTATGTATGCACAGGGTTGCAGCTCTTCATTTGCAGCTATGCTGGTTAGGGCTGATAGGAGCTGTAGGTTAAACATCTGGATGTTATAGGTTTCCCACCCCTGCATTATAATTACTGAAGGGATCACTTGGCCAAATTGGATCTTCAGTTAACTAATGAAAGTGAAATGAAAATAAAGTAATGAGTCATGCTAGTGTGTCTGCAGAGGTGAGTACTTAAAGAATTAAAGCAAGTGTGGTCACATGTGCAAGCAAAATGGGTTGGTAGTAGTGGACATAAAAGAGTCTGCTACTAAGACAGGTGCACAACTGGAGACAACAAGGAAATGTGAATGGGTCTTGTAAGAGGTGGCAAAGCTATTAAGAACGGATTTACAAAATGAAAAAAACTGTGGACAGGATGGCTGCTATTTTTGCATGACCCACCAGCTTCATATGACCCACCAGCTTCCAGGCCTGCTCCCTCTCAGTTAAAAAATCATTTGTGATCAGGAACTGATCTAAGATAAACCCTTTCTCCTGCCCCGCTGCTGAGAGATGCTCCCTTTCTCAGTGCTGGGAAGAAAAATGATCTTATATCTGATCAGCAGTTGACTGGAGATAAGCATTTTTCCCTGCCCAGCATGAGAGAGGCAGCTTCTCAGAACTGGCCATGGAAAGTGGAAGTGCATATCTACTCTTAGCACAAAACTGAGCATCTGAAGAAAGGGAAAAGAAAATTGCCAGCTCCTCCATTGGACTCTGTAGCTTTAAGCAAAATTCTCCCTGCTAGGCTTACTTCTAGTAATGGAGCCAGGCTGGAGAAATTGCCTAAAAGCAGAGGAACACAGCAATAAAAGGTGGTGGGAGAAGAGCAGATAACGGCCAGATCTATACCAAGCAGAATATGACACTCTGAAAATAGTTTGAAAACTGAATATGGAGTGTGTCCTGGGCCCCAACATTGTCACTACTGCTATAAACTATTTTAAAACAGTAGAGTAGATCCTGCCCTAGTTTCCTTCCTTCATATGCTGTTTTGTGTAGATTTTTCCACCACCACTTTATAGATGATTCTGCTTGTAAACAAGGCATGTGCTCCAAACATGAGTTGTTTCCTTCCAAAATCGTGGGATTTGCTACTGTGGCAAATATGGTAGGAAGGAGCAATGGTAGGAAGGAGTGTAGCCTTATGTGGGTTCCTGGAGGGGGCAATACGGCAAATTTCAGATTTGCCCAGTATTTAGACACCATGGTTGCTATACATGAGCAGCGCTGATCTTTCTATCCCCTCCTACTGCTCCCCCTGCAATCTTTGTCCATTCTATCTGATATTTTAAAAAATCCATGGACTCTGGCGAGCCTACATTCTATTATGTTAAAAGAACTGTTAGATCTGCAGATCAGTTTGTCTGAACTGCGGTTAATCTAAAACTTTTACTGACTGGGTTCATAGCTACAGTTCATTGTATTACAAAACAACAAAAGTATTAAATGTCATTCAGTCATTCATTAAATGTCATTGTCTACCAATGGTCTGAAAGGAATAAAGTGAAAAATTGATGTCAGGAAGGGAGCAAAAAACTTACGATATTGCTTTTACAAGAAATAAGAACATAAGAAAAGCCCTGCTCGATCAGACGAAAAGCCTATCTAGTCTGACATTATGTTTCCACATGCCTGTGGGATACCCACAAGCAGGACATGAGGGCAATAGTGCTCCCTCATTTGTGTTTCCCTGCAATGCATATTGAGAGGCATACTATCTTTGACACTGGAGGCAGCATATAGTCATCATGACTAGTAGTTATTGATAGATTTATTCTCCATGAATCTGTCCAATCGTGTTTTAAAGCCATCTAATTTGGTGGGCATAACTATACATTGTGGCAACAAATTCCATAGTTTAACTGTGCACTGTGTGAAGAAGTACTTTCTTTTGTCTGTCCTGAATCTCCATTATTTAGTTTAATTGGATCACTCTGGGTCCTAGTATTATGAGAGGGAGAGAAAAACTCTATCCAATGTCACATATCACGCATAAATTTCTATTATGTCCCCCACCACCTCAACTTGCCTTTTTTCTAACCAACCCCCTTCCCCCCCGCAAACATTGTAACTGTTCCTTGTAGGGGAGTTGATCCAGACCTTGATCATTTTGTCTGCCCTTTTCTATGCCTTTTCTACAGTATCCTTTTTGACAGCATTCAGGTATTATCATACCATGGATTAGCATTATGAAATAAAATTAAACTTTAGGTAATATTTGTAAGAAAAGACTTCCAAAAAGTAAAACCATGATCGGCATATGGGTACAAATCCTTGTTTCCTCGCCCCCTCCCATCGCATACTCTCTGCACATCAGGCCAATACGAGGAATAGGAGGCCTGTGACCACCTCTGGTATTGCCCATCAGCTCAGTCAATGAGCAGGGTTTGGTGGGAAAGTGGAATGTGCCAAAGGCCTCCCATTCTCTACAACAGGAATCCCAAGGGATCTGGGAAAAGTGTGTTTAGTTTCAGAAAGCACATACACTATTAGCAGTAATAGAACAGAGACTGCCAGGATGGAGAACTCATCGAGTTCTCTATTCATACAATATGATCTTTCACAATAAAACATTAAACATGATAAACTTCAGATTAAATTATGCATTATATGTGGAACTGCTTTTGAAGGCTTGTCGAGCACCCTACTCATCTTTTTGGCACCAGGCAAATACTATTGTATCAGCTATTTAAAATGTTTGCTTTCTACCTTCTGCTTTAACCTGATTGTTTAACTCTGCTGCTATTTTTGTTATATAGTTTATTTTATTATTGTTTAAGGTTTATATTTGATTGTAAGCCACCGTGAGAACTAAACTGAGAGAACAAGATACAAATGTTCTTGATGAATAAATACATCAGTTAATAATTGTGCCAGATAATTCTGTTTACATATGTTAATATATAAACATGCTTTCTTGCTTTATTTAATCAAATGCATATTTTATATACAAACATAGCTGTTTCTGAATTACACACACAATAGATTTCTATCTTAAATCTAATCAGGTATGGAAAGTTTAAAGTCAACATACTTTTATATCGGTCAATGTGTGTATTTATAACAAACATACAAACCAAAATAATAACTAGCATATTTACTTTACTAATTATTTACTGCCCCCTACTGCTGAATATACAGCATAACAAAAACAAAACAGTAACAAATCACTTGCTTAATCAATCTCAGTTTATTAAAATGGTTCTGATAAACAAGGATTACATTTTAATTTGTCTATACAGATTTAATAGAAGTGCAAAAATAATCTCATCACTGTGTGACTGCTATAAGATACCATATATGTTCCCTTCAGTGGTCTCTGGAAAATATAGATATTTCTGGAGGCATCTCTTTTTGGTTTCTGTGTGAAACCAAATCCTAGACTAGATCAGTGATGGGCAGAAGGTAGACATCTGGATGATTAGCAGAAAGGATTTCTGACTCTCAACTGTTTAACAATAACAGCAACAGAATGACTTCCCTCCGATCCTAAATTATGCTGCAGAAATTAAGAAAGTTAGAGATAACCAGGACTGGATTGTTGTGAGGAAGGATTGTGAGTTCCATTCAATTCTGGCACTAAAAACAAATTCTTGAGCTTAGTATTATTTAATTCTACATGCATGTCTTTTGTACCAGGATCCACTTGGATCCTCGACATCTGAAGTCTGGCCACCCTTGGACTACATGCAACATTAGTCTGACCCAGCAAATCATTTTTTTAAAAAGTAAATAACCAGAGCTTCACATGTACAGGAATAAGGTAACTTCTACAGTGTTGCACTGCTTTTGGAGAAGTATATAAAATTGGGTAACTAGGATTTTCAAATAACCAAGATCTGTTTAAAATAGTTATGTATCTCCAGAAACAGCAGCACAACTAGTCCTATGCAAACAATGGTGCTTGGAATTTATGTTTCTTGAATAACAGCTTTGCAAGCCTACATGAAAACTCCTTTTGAAACTCAGGGAGTTTCAAAAGCAGTTTATGATATGGCATGGAGATATAATGGTTGAAAGAAAAGAGTTAAAAAGTCCTTCCAGGACTG
Organism: Anniella stebbinsi; assembly: GCA_029215795.1. Taxonomy (NCBI): domain Eukaryota; kingdom Metazoa; phylum Chordata; class Lepidosauria; order Squamata; family Anniellidae; genus Anniella; species Anniella stebbinsi. Next base: position 59,725,465 of record JARDYH010000003.1, read on the forward strand.
GTCGAAGTAGTTCGAGGTAGAGTATATTTTATCCATTAAAATGCTTAGCATGAAACTCCAGGAGAAAGAATCTCAGTTCTAGTAAGAACAAATTACTTCTTAATTTAATTTTACTTCTGAGAAGAAAAACAGGAGAAACTTACCAGAGGATTTCCAGAGTAGTTTGATTTTTCTCCTTCTTGAGCTACCCAGTGATTTCGGGAGCCAATAAAAAAACTGTGCTATTCTTCTAATTGTTTTGTTAAAATCATTTCTTATTGCCATAGCCAAAAACTATCTGCTGCTCTTGAAGTAACTGCAGAGAAGTGCAGAAAGGAAGAAAAAAGCCTCAAATACCCACACACTGTAAGAAAGCTGTGAATAGAACCTCAGCCAGCATGTCTCAAGACCACCTGTTGGTCCTAAATCCTCTCCTCCCCATTCAGTGAACTAAAGATCTCTATCTTTGTATACAGCCCCATTACTATTTTACCACATTATTTGGTTATAGCAAAATGAATTCAGCAGTATCATCAAAAAACTACAATAGATTTTGAGTTTTCATTTAAAACCTCTAACTCTTTGTAACATCCCTCCCTATCCCGCTGCCATATCATAATCTGAAAAGCAGGCAGCTATATAATAAATTAGAAATTCTAATAAATTAGAATGTTTCCATTAAAATGTTATGAAATGGGTGAGGTATTAGTGTTGTTTCAAGATTGTTGATGTTTAAAATGAAGTGTTTTATAAATGGAACTGTAAAAATAGCAAGAGAGAGCCTGCATGTTCATACTAACATGTTTACTTTAATTTTTTTTTTAATTCCAAACTCTTCCAAGTATGTATGCTAAAGATTCCCAGTATGCAATCTTAGGCTGCAGTCCTAAATGAATTACTTTTCCCGTCACAAGAATCCAATCACTAAATAAAAAAAGCTATCATAGCTTGCTTTTGATATCCCAAAGTTAAGCCTACAAAACCTAAATGACATACTTTAGATATAGACAGTGCTTTTAGAGGACTGAATTTGATGATCAGAAATATAATTATTGTTTTCAAACAGTGAAATTATTTTCATTTAAAATGAACATATCCAGTTGAAAAAGAATTTCCATGCATTTTACATTTGCTCCTGTTTACAGTATATTTCCGTCGGTTATCTCATATAGTTGACATTTTTTTGGCTAAATACAGACAAAACATCACACTGAAGATGTTATGGAACAAAGGTCCTTGCTGCCAAAACTGAAGAGTGATATTTAAAAAGTTTGTATAACACAATGTAGAGTATCAACTGTTCTGTAGATATTTATGTTTCACTCCTACAGACTAAAACATGTAAAATATTTAAACCCCCACATTCAGATATTTTTAACTTAATGCCTTTTTCCAGACTGAATCTGGATAGATTGTATTTCCTGGGTCAATGTGTCCCTGAATACAAAGCAAACATTTACACTTGTACCAGATATGTCACATTTCCTTCATCAGTGGCAGTTTAAGTATAGAAGACAGAGATCCAGCTGAAAAAATGTTATCTAGTTTGCACAGTGTTGTATAGGAGCCTGAAGGCAAGTAGGTGCAAAGTGTTTTAATACAATTGGGAAGTCAAGGCTCATTGAAAATACAATAAAGTTAAGGGCCTATTATAGATTTTTTTTGTATTTCAACATTAATAACAATATTTAACTGAGTAGACCATAAAATAATCATTTCATAGGATTGTGCTCTTGATGATCATAAGCCCTCGAACTCGGATGCTTACGATCATCCTGTGCAGGGTGGGGGGAGTGGCAGAGGCGGTCCCCTTCCCCACCGTCCTGCATTTTTCACTACACAGGCTTTTTTTGCCCATCTAACTGGGGCATTTTGGAGGGGTAGGGAAGGGAAGAGGCTGGAGAGGCCTCAGGATAATTCATATCCTGGCCTCTTCAGTTTCCTCAGCTCCCTGCTCACCAAAACGCACCCTTCTACCATTCTCTGAGGTCAAATTCACGTTGGAAAGCAGCAGACATGGTTCTTTCTGCACCAGCTCTGAAGGGAAGGGGGTGGGGGGTCAGAGCTCTGATTCTCAGATCCAAGGTCGGAGCATTGTCTTCAACCTCACAGCTGGGAATATGAACTATCCTATGGACCCTCAGACACTGTCTAGGAGCCATAGGACCACTTCTTGTGCAATCCTATGCATATTTAGACATAAAAAGTCCTAGAACTCCAATCTCAATGTGCATAGGATTGTGACCAAATTGAACTAGTTCACCTTCTTAAAATAGAAAATTATAAATAAGTGCTTACATGCTCAGATAGAAAATCAAGGTAAAAATATGGTTCCAAATACTAGCCATCTTATATTACGTGTTCCTTCTGAATTTGCACTGGCTTCTTATAGTCTCCCAGCCATCATTCAAGGTGCTGGTTTTGACTCATAGAACCCTGAATGGTATATTTTAGAAATATGTTCACCCATGCTAATGCAACCGTTCACTTGGAGCTTTAGAGCTTATTTTTTTATTGTCATTTGTCTTTTAATTTTTTTTAATGTTTTAATATTACAGCTGATTTAATTATATGTTTAACTTTTGTATATTTCTATTTATGTGCTAAAGCCGCCTTGAGTTGGATAATAATAATAATAATAATAATAATAATAATAATAATAGAAAGCCCTGCTTACGATTCTGTCCAATTATCAGATCAATACTTTGAAAGCACAAAGTCCCACTTCAATTTATGGTTGTCCTGATTCCAAGCCCTCCCGCTGAGATGCGAGACAACAAAGAGGTCTGTTGTGTAATCCAGAAAGCTTTATTCAGCAAAAAAAAAAAAAAAAAAACTCTTTATACCTGAAGGAAGTGAGAATGCTAACTTTTCTCCAAGCTTAATTAGGCTAACTAAACTAGGCAATTGCCCTTTCCAGTGTTGTAATACAGCCCCAGAGACTAGTACCAGCTGATAACTTAACTGCCACATTTTGAACCAATTGAATGTTAGATGTTAACTTGTCCACACTGCCCCATGTCATGGCATCTCTGTTCAGAAGGAGCCACAGCTATGTAGTTTAATTTTTTCAGAATCAGTCCTGTAGCTTATAAAATTTAGAATTTGGCAAAACAAAGAAAGAGGCTAGGTTTATGTCTTTGGGTGTCTTCTAATATGATAGACAATATTACAGCCATTGTGCGCTATATGACTTTACTTGTGGGCTTTGGTGACTGGAAGCCAAAATTAGTAGATTTTCCTTTGGTATTCTACATGAGGACATTAAAAAAGTCAAACAATATAAACAGGAAAAATAAACTAAATATTAATATTCTAATTTTGCAATTCTTTGACTTAAAACTACCTCTGTCATACATAAATACCTATTTCTACAAGGCTCAGTAAATTCCCTGCAACATCTATAGTTTCCTCATCAGCCTTGTGGGAAATGTTGCTTTTCCATCAGGTAACATACAGGGGTAAGCAATTATATATATAATCCAGTAAGCACATATAAAGCCTAGGCACATATATTTAATCCAATAATTAATAAGCTAAAGCAATTTTAATTTAGGAGGCACATAAGATGCCAAATGCACAGTAGTCAGAAAAGGGGCAGAAGAGCATGAGCTAAAGATAGGAACATACAGTGGAGCAGAATTGTCAGGTGTCTGTGACCTTTGAAGCGTGAAGAAAGGCACGAGACATCATGGGGGCTGTTTTGTCATGAGATGGAACTTAGCTAATGCAAGTAGGAAACACAGGTGTCTGTGGTTGGAAGCGGATGCATGATGGTAGGGAACACAGGTAGAAATAACTAGACCATGACAGTAGGTCAAGCTCTGCTAAGATTGCTTGCAATTATAGAGGAAACAGATGATATGTGTGGGTGTAAAAGTGTGGAGGAGAGGGGAGGATGAACAAAGGCGGGGATTTTAGTCTTATAATCAGGCATATCGGATAGGCTGTAACTTGTTATAGGAGGAACCTTTTCCGGCCGGGAACAGAGAATAAATGCTGTGTGATTTATGATTTTTGGTGTGTGCCAAGCTTGTATAGCCACACCCCTTTTGCAAAAGGCTTTTTGCAATAAAGAAACTTGTCTTCAACTATCCAGATTGTGTTGTCCTTTTCTAAAACAGAATGGGCATTTCTAACAGCCTCTACTTCTTCCAGTCTCTGTACTAGTAGATATAAGGCCAACTATTTTTCTTCACAGACAAGACAGGAGAATGTTGCTTACGACTCTAGCAGAGGTGTTATCTTAGCAACTCTGTAAAACAAAAACAACACAAGAATAGTAGAACAGGGGTAGGATGGAAAGCACACAAAGACAATATGTCCAGGACTATTTTTTATTATGGACTGTCCTATTTTCCTCTCTTCAAGCCACACATCTCTCTCATCTTATTGTTAGAAAATATCGATTGACAGGATGATCATTTGGAGAAACTAGAGAGCAAAATCATTAAGTATTCAAAGCAGACAGGCTAGGAAAAGCTCTGTGTTCCTTGAAGCAAATACATAATTCAAACCAGAGAATTAAACCATTATTTCTCTTTGCTTTTTCCCTGCTTTCAACTCCTTCTTACATCAGTAGATAAAGTTATCTAACCTAATACACATTTTTTTATATTTTATCCTATATTTGAAACAAAATCCTGATAAACATAAGTACAAATATGGTTTATGCCTACTTTTAAAATACATATTAGTTTGCACAGAAAATGAACCATAGGAAAAGTTACATTTTGTTGTAAGACAACTCATTTAAGAAATTCTTTCTAGTTCATTTTTTTTAAAATCACTTCTCAACCTGCTGAATTAAATGTTAGGTTTCCTAGAACCTTGAATGAACTTGGGAATTGATTACGTGGGTAAAGCAATGTCTATTGAAAATCATTGAGTGATTGATTTCCTTAAGAGCATTAACTATTATATTCCATTAACAGAGAAGACCATTACTGTTTTGTTAAACTTAGTATTATGTTCAAGGTATTTGTTTGTCAGAGAAAAATAATGGAAGCTGTGTCCTTAGAGATCTCCTTCCAAGTTATACCTTTGTTTATGCTGGTGTGGGGAATGTATTGCCCTCCTGATGTTGTTGGACTTGAACTCACACCACAGCTGAAAAAAATTAGGAACAGATATGCAACCTGAACCTAACAAATGAGTGACTTCTCTTGAAATCTGAGCCACAGTTTGACCAAAAAACAAGGATTTGGCTCAAATACCATGAAGTTTTCTCTGCTGAAAGTAGTTCATAATACATTTGCCCATCCTATTGTCTAGATAAAGATGGACTGTGCAATGATTCCTCTGCCCACTCTCCACTGCTGCCAAGAAATAGGTCTATTTTAATAATAGTAGATTGGCTCTGGTACCTGAAAGGTTTTGCTGCTCTTGTTGAGAGATATCCCCTGTGAATGAGTAACAGCCCATCCAACAGTGCTGAAGTGGCACTTAGAGGGGCTGTCACTAGATAAATAACCTAGTGACAGTTATTTTTCTTTCTTTCTTACATTTGCACAAATTGGGGCCGAAAAAATCTATTTTTTTTCCCAGCCCCAGTAATATGTGCAGATTTCCTGATTTTTTATTGTTATTATTTTTGGAGGGATTTTTGGAAGTGAGCAAGCAGCGACTTCAACTATCCAAAATAAATAGGCTTGTCTTGTCTGATACCTTGTATGTTTGAGCTGTTAGAAGTGCAAGGTAACTGATAAGAAGAGATTGTATATAGGCTGATTTGACAGTTGACAGGTGGAGAAAAGTGGTGCAGATCACCCCCTAAACACTATGTACCATAGAGTTTAAAGTATTGTCCCTTGTGGGTACCCTGCTTCAAATCCCCATTTGCCTCGGTCTCCAGCATGTATTTTTCATAGAGATCTACAAGCCACTCGCTTTTTTGCTTCCATTTACAGTAATTGCAGCTACATTTGATAGCTTGTCAAAGGTTGCTGCAGTTAGTGTTAAAGCGAGCAAAAAGGGGATGGACCCCAGATTTCTGTAAAAGGGATTTTCTAGAGACTTGGGGTGCCTCTACAAGAGTGATTTAAAGCTCTTTCAAGGCGCATTACCAAATTTACCTCTACAAGAACGGAATGCAAATCAGGGGTCCAGTTGCGTTTTATTTCCGATTATTCGCATTTTGGAATGTGCGTTAAATAGCGACTTTTAATTTACCGTGGGAGTAAGAGTGCCTTATGTCCGTGTAAACAACTTTCTGAGGAGGCGCATTAAAGATCAGAGTGGGTGGACTGTAGTCCTGTAGTCTCATGCATAGAACTGCCCCTTCGCTGGGAAAACCTCCCACTTTTTCGTTTAGTTTTATTTCCTGTCTCCTGCTTGCAACTTCCTCCTTGTTCTCTGTCTCTCTGGATGGAAGCTCCAGGAAGAGGTGACCCAATGTGAACTGAAAATAAAGTTTATTTTAACTCCCCTGATAGAATATTTCGTTCATGGAGACACAGGGCCAGATGGAGGTGGTTTCATGAGAAGTAAAGGGGGTAGGAAGGATGTGCGGATGTGCGCATAATTAGTGATCAGCTTAGACATATCGTCCCCTCACTTCTTGCTGGGTTCCTGACATGAGCTGTGTGTGTGTGTGCGCATGTGTATGTTTTACAACGGTTGAGGTCGCTGGGAAGAGGAGGGGGAAGGAGGGGGAAGAGGAGGGGGAAGCATCCCCCTGTCTGTTTGTTTGTGTGTGTGTGTGTGAGACACATTCCCATTTACTCCTGAGCAGTTCACTTCAAATGGCAATCGGTTGAAGGGGGGGGGGAGGTAGCTGAACAGGTTACCCAGGTCATTCCCAGCAAGTAACCTAGGTAACCAAAGACAGGAGATTCTGGTGGGCAGGGAGAATAAAAGGTGGAAAACCTGTTTGGGCAGTTTCCTGGGACAAAGCGCATTACTTTCAGCAACATTTGCATGCGATTATCAGCAAGTAAACAACTTTAAAGCGCATTTCATACAGCCAGTAATGCGTGTATATAGGTATTAAGCGTAAAAGTGATTGTCAGGAGATGTGCATAATCTGGGAACCGGGAGTCAAAGCAAAATCTTGTAGATGGGGCCTTGGACAAGTGGGAAATGGAAGCATGTCACTCCTGAGTGTCTGTTGAACCCTGTGGATCACCTTGCTAAGGGGAAAATCTTGACTCTCCCCAGCTGTCAACGGCTATCAAAGTTGCCTATATACAGTCCCATCTTGTCAATTACCTTGTATGTTTCATACTGCAGTGAAATTCCTTTGACAGATGAAGCAAACAAAGCAAGAGACAAGATATTTGGCAGTTTTATGCATTCGTGCAGCTGTGAAAAACAGACAAAAAAATTATGACAACATTTGCACAAATTCCAGGGGCCAAACATACACACATTCTGTCCCCATTTGCACAAATGTCACAGCCCCCCAAAATGTTTTTAAAAAGGGGTTGGCGAACTCCAAAGTACCATTGGAGAGTCTAACACTGTGGCATAGGTGAGATCGTTCAGGAAGAGTTGCATGTTTTTTTCCCCACTCTTGACAAACGGCTCCTGCCCACTCGCTGCAAACCATAATGGGTTGGCTCTGCTGGGTTTGAATGATACGCCAACCCATTGTGGATTAAACAATCACTAGCACAAACCATGGGTTGGCAGGGTGGCTTGTTTTTACCAACAAGCCACCCTGCAGGAAGTGGTTCAGGTTTGGACAAAACGACAAACTACAGTGGCTTGTTTCAAATGACAATCTACAATGGGCTGTTGTGTCATGTGAATCCAGTTAGTGGATCTTACTTCCAAATAGATATCCATAGTTTGATCTACTAAGATATAAAATAGTACCTATGAGGATGCCATTATTCAGGATGGTGCTTATCTTTTAATATTCATAGCAGGAAGCAACTGAAGCTGGTGGACGGGCAGCATCGGATACTGCTCAATACTTGTGCATTTGTGGATTTTTGTCCATGAAAAAGACTTCTCTTTAAAAACAACAACAACAACAAGGATTTGTTTTATTTGGAACACATTCCTATGCAAGTTTAGTCAGAAAAAAATCTGACAAAAAGTCCATGTTGGCTGGGAAATGCTGATAGTTATAGGATTTTTTCTGTCTAAACATGTATAGGATTGCTGCAAATCACCTGTGCTATTGTAATTTTATTTGGAAAGAACTTTTTATAGCACTTTTTCATGAAAGGTAAAACAATTAGAAGCTCTAGCTGAGTAGCACATGTAATTGAAGGCCAAGCTAGAATGTGCTTAGATTCCATTCTCTAATATTTGGCTACAAAGACAAAATAAATATTTTAAAAAGGCAAATTAGAAACTTTAACTGAGTATAGCATGTTTTATTGCAGGGCATACTAAAATGTTTTTAGATTCCAGTCTCTAACGTTTGGCAATAAAAATGAAATAAATACTTTTCAAGGCAAAATAGTTTCTTAGAAATTAGTTTTGGAAAACCTCACTGCATTCTTTCATTATGAATGGCACAAAACATCCAACTTAAAATAAACAAAACAAGTATGAATAAGTAATTGGAAAACTTCCTTGACAGAAAAAAAACCTGTAATCTTTCCCCCAATCAGAATAAACTATTATATAATCAATGACTGACCTTCCCATCTTGAACTTCAAATATCAGCAGTTAATCTTAAGGACAATGAATTATTTAGCCACAACAAAATGCAGTCTGAAATATTTCTATTCAGAGTTCCAGTTTCCCCATTCCAGTTTCCCTCTCCCTATTTTAATTTTTCTTCCTCCATCATTCAGTCAGCATTCTGTATCCACTGAGCATGCTCCCTTCTTACTGGGTCCCCCCACTCCATTTCATGTTCCCCCCTCCCATCCATTTGGGGATATTTGGTGGGTGCCATCAACACACTTGTGTCATATGGATTATCTAATCCGTATGACAGACAAGTGCTTCTAGATGGAACAATCTAGACACTAACAATCAAAAGGCAATGTGCAGCTATTCCATCTTTTTTGCCTGAAGAGCTATTTTTCTGGAAAGAAAAAAGACAAAAGAAATGGTGGGAAAACAGTAGCAGGCTAAAACATGAAAATGACATCATAAGGATCCCCTGTAAAATTCTGTGAACAAGGCAGTGCAATTGCAGAATAAAAGTGTCATCTGAAAGTACTCACACTCTATTTTAGCTGCACCACTAAACCCACATCTGAAATCAAAATGAATACAGAGAATATTGTCATAGTATTCTTCATACTAGCTAGTCTACTGATATTTAATATTTCTCTAAGGATGGAAAAGTCACTGAGCCTTCATATGTGGGAAGAATGCCAAAAGTGCAATATTGAATTTATGAAAAGATTCAAGAGAGCCACACACTCTGATTCAGCAGGGAGGGAAGAGCTTTTTATATAACTTTAAAGATAATCATAGACTTAAAGATTTCCAAGCACCTTTTTCAAACCACAAAGAAGTTAATGTAAACCAAGACCAGGCACTGTCTTTAACTGAGGTGTAAATATCAGGATGTTATGTATATTGCATTACAAAACTAATTTACTAAGTAAATTTAAAGAACTATAGGTTCAGAATGTTCAAATTACACAATGTTCTAAGTAGGGAATGTAGGCAAATGCATTATTCCCAATCACTTATCTCAGAAATTTAGGATGTATATACAGTGTATTGTTTTGGTTGACTGAAATGAACAACTGTGGCTTCAGAAATTAGTTGCAAAACCAGAACGGTAAAGGTAAAACCAGTTTCAGAATTGCAGAACATAAACAGGAGGTTGTCTTTTGGCTCGCCTCCATGAAAACAGTATCACAGATCTCTGACATTGTTTCCTTTCGGTTTGAAAAATCAAGGAAACATAAAGTGTCATCTCAACATTTACAATATCAAAATGAAACCTGGAAATGTAAAATTATTTGCCTCTCCTATCCCCACCTCCAAATAACAATGTAAGCACTGTTTTATGCTTAACTCAGAAAGCATTTCTACTTTGATTTTAATAGTTAGCAAAACTATAACTATAGCAGTGGTTTGGTGCATCACAAAAGTATGAAACAGTCAACTACAAGGAATCAAGATAATAATGGTTCCATAACCCTGGGCAGGTCAGCAAGTTTTCCTTCTGATTCACAACCTAAATGTTTCTAGTTTATTACTCGTAATTATCTTGTTCCTCCCAATATAATCTTAAATTACTTCCTTTTTCTTGCAACCATATATTTATAGCCAGTTGCCCAGCTTTAAAACCTTGCCATCTTCATAGCTCTTTTAAGCCAAATAATTTGATTTGATTGATTGATTTGATAATCCAAATGACATAATCTTTTAATATTTATTTTTAAATGTCAGTTTTTTCCCTGTCCCCAAAGGAGCCATTGCATTTGTGTAGGAGATAAATGCTTGCCATACATTTATGCAACATCATATAGTGTACTAGCAAAATAAAAGTAGTGGGTTATTAATTATGGAGTAACTGTGTGGTCTGTCACCAGCAAATATGGTTGACAGATCAAAGCTTTTGAAAGAACGCCTATTATGTTTTGGGAGATTTTGATGTTCCAGATTAAAAGAACAACTTTGAAAAAAATGATGTAAACACTTTGAATACTAGAAATGAACTATCATTCCCTTTACTAGTGACCTCATCTGGCTGAGTGCCTATCAATTTGGAAGCAAAATGAAGCCACCCAAAAATACGATAATTGCATAGAGATGAAACTTCTGGGTTCATATTGAATATCAAAGGGTTTGATCCAGTGCTGGCCACCTCCTAGTAGAATGGAAGCTGCAAGTGGAACAGATTTCCCCTCTTCCCCTGCAGCCCCCCAAATTATTTATTTATTTATTTTATTACATTTGTATACCGCCCCATAGCAGACGCTCTCTGGGTGGTTTACATAAGATTAAAACAACTAAAACCAATATACAAAAATTAAAACAGCAAAAACATACAATATACACATAATATACACATACATTTAAAACCACTGTAATAACTTTAAAAAGCTATAAACCTAAAAACGAAACAAACCCAGGCTCATCAGATATTGCTAAATGCCTGAGAGAAGAGGAAAGTCTTGACCTGGTGCCGAAAAGATAACAATGTTGGCACTAGGCGGGCCTTATCAGGGAGATCGTTCCACAATTGAGGGGCCACCACAGAGAAGGCCCTCTCCCTTGTTGCCGACCTCTGAGCTTCCCTCGGAGTAGGCACTTGGAAGAGGGCCTTAGATGTTGAACGTAGTGTTCGGGTAGGTTCATGACGGGAAAGGCGTTCCGTCAGGTACTGTGGTCCCAAGCCATGTAAGGCTTTATAGGTTAAAACCAGCACCTTGAATCAGGCTTGGAAACATACAGGCAGCTAATGCAAGCGGGCCAGAGTACGTCTTATATGCTCGAACCTTCTTGTCCCAGTTATTAATCTGGCTGCTGCATTTTGCACAAGCTACAGCTTCCGAACCGCCTTCAAAGGCAGCCCCATGTAGAGCGCATTGCAGTAATCTAACTTGGAGGTTACCAGAGCATGGACAACTGAAGCCAGGTTATCCCTGTCCAGATAGGGACGTAGCTGGGCCACCAATTGAAGTTGGTAGAAGGCGCTCCGTGCTACTGAGGCCACCTGAGCCTCAAGTGACAGAGATGGTTCTAGGAGAACCCTCAAGCTACGAACCTGCTCCTTCAAGGGGAGTGCAACCCTATCCAGAACTGGTAGAACCACCCACTAACAGCATCTCAGTCTTGTCCAGATTGAGTTTCAGTTTATTAGCCCTCATCCAGTCCATTGTCGCAGCCAGGCGCCGTTCAGCACATCCACAGCCTCACCTGATGAGGATGAAAAGGAGAAATAGAGCTGTGGGTCATCAGTGTATTGATGACAATGCACTCCAAAACTCCAGATGACCACACTCAATGGTTTCATGTAGATGTTGAACAGCATGGGGGACAAGACAGACCCCTGCGGAACCCCATACTGGAGAATTCATGGGGCCGAGCAATGTCCCCCAAGCACCACCTTCTGGAGCCGACCTGTCAAGTAGGAGCGAAACCACTGCAATGCAGTGCCTCCCACTCCCAACTCAGCCAGTCGTCCCAGAAGGATACCATGGTCAATGGTATTGAAGCTGCTGAGAGATCAAGGAGAATCAACAGAGTCACACTCCCCCTGTCTTTCTCCCGACATAGGTCATCATACAGGGCGACCAAGGCTGTTTCCGTTCCAAAGCCAGGTCTGAAACCCGACTGAAATGGATCCAGATAATCAGTCTCATCCAAGAGTGCCTGGAGCTGGCTCGCAACCACCCGCTCCAGGACCTTGCCCAGGAATGGAACATTTGCTATTGGCCTGTAGTTATAAGATTTTCAGGGTCCAAGGACGATTTCTTTAGGAGTGGTCACTGCCGCCTCTTTCAGGAGGCCCGGGACCACTCCCTTTTGCTAAGAGGCATTAATCACTTCCTTGGCCCAGCCAGTTGTTCCATCCCTGCTAGTTTTTATTAGCTAAGAGGGGCAAGGATCCAATATGGAGGTGGTTGCACAAACCTGTCCAAGCACCTTGTCAACATCCTCGAGCTGTACTAACTGAAACTCATCTAAGAAAACAGGACAAGCCTGTGCTCTGGATACCTCATTTGATTCACCTGCTAGAACACTGGAGTCTAAGTCCTGACAGATGCCAAATATTTTATTCTGGAAGTGCCCAGCAAATGTATTACAGCGGGCCTCAGATGATTCTACCATGTCCTTGGGGCCAGCATGTAAAAGCCCCTGGACAACTCTGCCCTGGAGGCCTGAATAGGGCTTGTGTGACTCTATCGGTGAATTCAGACAACACTTTAAGCAACGGAGGGGGAAATAATGTACTGATCGTGCATTATTGTGGCGGCACCACGGCAGCACCCGCCACACGACATGTTGCCCCTCCCCCCATTGAGCGGCTGAAAGTCCTGGCATCCTTCTGGGCTGCTGCATCTCCTCCCTCCCATCTCCCTCAGTCCTCTGGCCGTATCTCAGCATGCACCACAAGTTCTGCCAGCTGTATCGGAGCAGCCGGGTTTTTTTCAGCTGCTCCGGCCAGCGAACTCTATAACCAAACAGAATAGTACACGGAGAGAGGGGGTCTCCCTCCACATGACACTTTAAACAAACAGAATTTGGGATAAACAACGTGCAAGCCCGTTGTTTAAGTATCCCAAATAGCATACTGTCAGTTGTGTGTGTGTTGTGTGTTGCCCTCCACACGACACAATAAGCAACACAACTGACGATTGATCCCCCCCCCCCCCGGTTGATTATTGTGTCGTCCGAACCTGGCCATTAAATTGCATCTATAGATGAGAGCAAGTGAAAACAGAAAGCACTTCCAAACAGAGGGCTACTAGTGCTACCATTCAAAAGATATTATGCAGCTATTTCATCTTTTCCTTCTTAATGATGCTCTTGTGGAAATAAAGGACAAAAGAAGCACTAGGATAACAGCAAATTAGGTAGGGCAATTGTGTGATAAGGACCTCTTCTGGTAAACCCGGAATGTGAAATGGGGAGGGGTGGAATAAAAATTGAAGCTTGGGAAATTGAGCTGTTCAAGAACCACAAAATGTGTAAGTATCAGTGGGGTAGATTATAGTTTGAGGCACGTATGCTGTAAGGTTAAAAAAGTTTCCTCCATGTACTATACAGGAATTTTTCAAGAAGGGAAGGGAAAATGACATGTTTTCCCATGTCTTGTCAGAATCATCATCTCCCTGTTTATAGCAATAAAATGCCCAAGTTTGGGGTTGGAAGATAGCTCTAATTTCAGCTCTCTAGCACAATATAGCACACCAAAGAAAACCCTACAAGTGGGTGGGAATTGTATCTTTCATCCCTTCTGAAACTCCTACGTTGCAAGATCCAATCACCACTAGAAAGCTCCTTTTCCATCTGGTTGGTGCCCTGAACAGGAAGGAGCACTCCTATTACAGGATAGGGATACATTGCTGGTTCCCACTTGCACAACTTAATAACAACTGCTAACAAGGATGCAAGCCTAAACATGCTTGCGTGGGAGTAAGTCCCGTTAAAATTGTATTCAGTAGGGATAAAAATTGTTCTGAAGTAAGAGCTTTGTTTTGTTTTTACAGCAAGCACGCATAATGTTACATCAAGCATGCATAATGTTGTAGCTGGGGTAGAAGAGACATTCTTTTTTTCTGAGAGGAAAACGGGAATACCTGAGCTATTTGTCAGCTGTAGCTTGTTTGTTTTATAAGGCAGTGTACTAAAAATGTGTGCTGCTCAAATTAATTCTGGGCATCTTTTTAATCAAATACAGTTTTTAATTGATTAATTAATATTAAAAGTTGTAGACCTAAAACAGAGAGTTTCTACAAAGAGAAAAGTGAAAGCAGAATAAATAATACAATAAATTAAAATGAAGAAGCAAAAGAGGAACGGTAGTCAAGCTAGAAGAGAACTGGATTAAGGGAAACAGGAACATGGTTGCATTTTACAGCTCACTTAATACAGAGTAGTTGCTAAAAATGCACTTAATACAGAGGAGGTGCTAAAGATTGCTAAAAATTGGAGATAGAGCAGGTCCCCCCTTCCCACTCAGCTTGCGGGTGAATTTGGAGATCCCAATATTACTTAAGCTGCAATCCTATACAGACTTGCCTGGAAGTAAGCTCCATTGGACTGAATGGGGCTTACCTAGAGTTTCGCACTATTACTTACTTACTTGAGTGCCATCTCGCTTTATCCCATCCGGTCCCCTCTACAAGGATTCGCTTTTGCGCCCGGTTAGGCGATTATGCGCATAATCGCTGAAGCGCATTTACACCTAATACCTCTGCACGAGAGGTGGCGAGAGGCGGTGAAGCGCATTAACGGATGACCAAAATGCGCTTTACAAGTAGTTAATGCACATAAGCGCTTGTTCACATAGTCAAAATGCGCTTCAACGGCCGGAGCAAAATAAAACTCGCGATTTAACGCGCATTCGATAATGCGCATAATTGGAGAGATAACGCGCCTCTACGCCCGATTTGCGCTCCGTTCTTGTAGAGGTAAATTTTTTTAAGCGCCTTGAAAGAGCTTTAAACCTCTCTTGTAGAGGCAGCCCTAGGCTTAGAGTAGTTTATGGCAGTTTGTCTAAAAGTTAATCTACGGTGGATTTGTTCATAAGCAATGAACGTAAAGCAAAAGGTCGGGAAAAGCGCGAAGGGAGCCGGTGGGCAGACCTAAGGAGAGCAGAGGCAGGCCTAGAGAAAGCAAGGGGGCGGGCGAGAGGGCTGGATGGCTCACCCATGCAGCGCTGGCTCGCCGAGAAGATGTAACGGCAGCAGAGGTCGCACCACGTCCTCGCCCCTTCCGCAGGCCTGAAACGGTGCGGATGCCTCAACTGGGGAGGTTGTGCTTGCTGCTGGGACTCGAAGATGGTCCTAACATGGCGGGGCCGGTGCAGTCCCTGCCGTCGCCGACCGCGCACCGGACAGGCCGCCTCAGGCAGCGGCTCCTTAAGCTGAGGCGCGAAGAGCTCCCTCACCTGGGGCGCAGGAGCTCGGATGACCCGTGGCGCCTTCACTACCGGCACCCGCCTCCTCCGGTCTTTGGGGCTCGCGGACCCTCTGAAGATGAGAGGAGGCGTTTTCAGCGAGGCAGCCTCAGCCATGCCGGATACCGGCTGAGCGCTTTCAGAAGCTGCCTCAGAAGCGACACCTTCGCCCTTCCTCTCCCACGTCGGGCAGCCTAACTCCGCCACTTGTAGCCTCACGGGAGGACGCCCGCCATCTGCCAACCAAGGAGCCACCTGTGGCAGTAGCAGCGTTTGTCTGCCTACCTACCTCCCCAGCGCGGCCGCCGAGGACACTTTACCAGCGTGGGCGGGTCAGGCAAGAGACAGAGTCCCTGGCCACGGCTCTACTCGAGAAAAAAAAATCTCAGGGTGGGGAGGGCGGTTCAAATGGCATCGCCATTGAGCAGATACCATTTAAATGACTGTCCTCAGGTTGCTGCTTTCTGAGTCACGGGCAGCGTCTCGAAGCACTTAAATGCGCCTCCAAAAACGTAGCCCCACAGGACAGGGTTATTGTCACCTGTTCAGAATGTTATTGGCTTGGTCAGAATTTCATCCTCAGGGAACGTAATTTGACCATTTGAACCTCAAATTATAGGATGGGCACAGACGGCCAGCCTCCTTACCTTTTAGCAACTGGCTGTAGAAATCACAGTGGGCATGATTTGGCTAAAATTGGGGGAGAGGCAGCCCCTACCCTTTCTCTTATAATTCAAACTCTGTACGAATGCAAGTATTTTAAAGGTATTTGCTACATCTCATATTTTAAGCACACACATTGAAACTTTCAATAGTATGTTTCATCAGCAAAAGTACAGTCATTCAAACCACAATGGATTGCTATATGGTTATAGGTTAGAGCAGCCGGCATACCTCTGTGGCTGAAGCAGATCTTAATAGCACAATCCTATGTATTCTGCTCAGAAGCAGGTCCCATTTTGTTCAATGAGGCATACTCCCATACTGTATAGGACAAGATTGCAGCCTCTAGGTTAGATCTAATGGTATTATTCCATCAGTGGAAGGAAAACCACTGGAGGAATAAATTTCCCCTTCCCCCTGCAGCTCCCAAATCTGCTTCAGAGGGTTGGGGGACTCTCCAGAACACATTTGCAAGGCTGCAGGAGGAGAGATGATGACGTTAGATCCAATCCTTCATCTTGGGAGGGGGAGAACTAAATTGCCTCACTAATGAACATTGTTCATCTCACTAAACAAAGTAGAATATCCATAAATACATAAAACAATTATATGAACACAGCAAAATCACCATCATTATATGGAGAGATCTGTGAACACAAGCACTTTATAAAAAGCTTTGGGGGGTAATGGTGTAGAGGCAAATTTTGAAGTGCAGTTACATATTATGACAGTTTCCATAGATACAGCCCCTAGGACAGTCCAAAATTGCAAGTGTTGATCTGTATTAACAAACCAGTTCTAGCAGTTTTCATCTCCATCAGTACTGTTGTAAAGCTAATTCAAGGACAAGCTGCCCCCAAAATTCACTACTTTATAACAAGGAGCAACATATTATTTCCCCCTAGCTAGAGAAAACCAACAATGGAAAAATCTGGGGGAAATGCATTTTTCCCATTTTCTCCAAGGTCCATTTGTCCCTGCCCCCCAATATTTTTTGAAAAATGTAACATCTTTGGAATATTTTTTTTTTAGAATTTAAGACAAAGTATTAATATATTGTTACCCAGACTTTATTCCCCACAAAATGATCTCTAAAAACTACATAATGAGAATGATTTTATAGAAAGACTAGAAACGTAAAATATCTTGAAATAATGAAGCCATGCAGATTTTTTTAAATCCCCTTTGTAAGATTCCTAGCATAGTTATTCATTCCTTATTAAAATAATTGCTCTAAAGTATATTTTACTGATAAACATTTATGCTCAGTTTCCCAACATGTGATTAGTCACCACTGTGCATTCTTGATAACTTGGGTCTTGTTCTATGGAGTCCTGTGTTTCTGATGCTATAGCAGTCATTTAACTTAGTTCTCTTTTCAGACAATAAATTTAAATTTACTAACTGAATTTACTTTTAAGTTTAAAAATACAACGATAATTTTATGAGCAAACTTTAGGAATAGAGCGACTGCTTTGTGTTCCTAAAGCAGCCCTTCCCCACCTTGTGTCTTCCAGATGTTTTGAATTACAGAGCCCAGCATTCCTGACCATTGCCGATGCTGCCAGAGGCTGATGGAAGCTGTTGTCCTAAAGCAACGAAGTGACTTTAGATTTGTTAAGAGTGCTAAAATAAAGGTATAGTTTATTCTTCAGTTTTCAGTTTCCCCCAAAATTTCCAATTTTTCTGAAAACGTTTTTTCCCCATGGTCTCAAACTTTCTGGATATTTTACATTTCTACCCCCCAGCTACTGTGAGGATTGCAGCTAAGCTCAGAGAGTTCTGGGATGGGTGTTGGGTGGGAGATGGCATCAGTGTCCCTGCTAGTCCTGGCTCCATTATACTACTGGCTGGGAATCATCTGCAAGTTGTGTTCATCAACAAAATTAAGGAAATTTCTAACCACAGGAACTGCTGAAAAAAAAGTTGACCCATCCATAGGTCTGGGACACGTTCTTTTCTGTGCTGCAATGTACTACTGTAGTGTAATTGTACTTGTTCAGCTTCTATTCTTTGTATTTAGTGACAAACGTTACATTAATTTAATGTTAACAAGGTCATTAAAATGCTTTTTGTAGGGATATCTTTAAAAATTCACACCACAGTTCAAGTACTATATATTGTATTTGTACAAAGAAATCATTCACTCGTGCTTTTCTTCATATAGTAAGTGGTTAGGTTTGTTAAATGTTAGTATTGCAGTATACTACTTTATCAAAACACAGCTCCCACTTTAAAATTCCATTTCAACTCCATTATCTTCCAGACACAGTTCATGTTATAGCATTATCTATGTCCAATCTTGAAGTACAATGATGTACATGGATTACATAGCAAGACCACCACTTTTTCAATGAGAATTAGAAATGTGAAGAGAGATTTATTTTTTACTCTGTTGCCTAATTTGTAGTACACCAAAATAATTTTAACAAGCTCCATAGCCACTGCTGATGGGTTTCCCTTACAAATCAATTAAAATCTAAGCAAAACTTTACATACTGTATAAGCAGCAATCTGTTTATGCATTATTGTATTCCAACAATCTTAAAGAATAATTGATACTATTCATTGAGACTAGTTCAGTATAAAGAAAATAAAATCCATCATCCCCCTCAACAATCATGTTATTGAGCAAAAGCAATTATGCAAAATGATGATTCTGTAAAATAAGGAGTACAAAATGATTCTATAAAATAAGTACATTGCAGAAATATAATTTAATCTCAACATTTCTAGATATGAATTTATATACATTAAGGCAGCAAGATTTCACATAAATTTACTACCTATGATTTGAGTGATCCTTTCAAGCCAAGATCTGATCTTTACCCCACCCCCTTCGAAGTTCAAGTTAATAAATGGGATTCAAGCACTACTGTGCAGAAATGCAGCCTTGCCCATTATATATTGTCTGTTATTTATCTGTGCTCTTCATTATGGGTTCGGTTTCTTGGAAACAACAGCAACAAGACAGGGAACAACTCAAAATGGAAGAACTAGAACAAGAAACACCATTATTGTGATGAACAATGGGCTATAATAGTCAAATAAGGATATTTATTTTTCCATGCCAAAATGGAGACGACTGAAGGGTAGTCTAGTGGAAATTTGACCTTCAAGCCTCTTTGAAAGTCATTGGAGCATGTGCATAAAAGCATTAGTTTCCTTACTTCTAGAATAATCTCAAATCAACTGGTCTCTCCCAGGACTGATCCAGAAGAAGCCATATGGGAATTGCAGTTTTACTTCCCTTACATCTAGGAAAATAAGACCCACTGAAGTCAATAGGACTAGATTAGTTCCTTATGTATGCATGTATCAAAGCATTGGAAAGAAAGAATAAAATGTTTACTATGGGTTAGATACAGACTTGGTCATATTTAGAAAAGATCCATTACATTTAATAGGACTTAAATTAGTCATGACTAATTTATCTTTTATTGATTTCATCAGTCTCTAAGTCTGCAGGAAACCCTATGTGTCCAGGAAATACATAAACACATTTGTGCAAACTTCATTTACATTTTACTTAACATGGGGCAGCATCCATTGCTGCCCATCTGTTAACGGAGCTAGCCACTGATTCTGGTTCATGCACAGCCAGTCCCGCCACGTCCACTTACAGAAAGACAATTTAGCACTTACAGAGGCAAGCCCCTCCAAACAAGCAGAAACAACTTGTCCTCTTCCAGAAATAAGTGTTTCCTCTTGCTTTGGGGCTTGCTTCTGGAACTGTTAAATTGCCGTTCCACAAGCAGAAGGGGCTGCTTGTGGACCAGAATCAGCTGCCAGCTTCACCAGTAGATGGGCAGCATTAGATTCCTGCCCATAGCTAATATTTTTAATTGCTTTAATTGAAAAAAGAAACATTTTCTCTAGTACTTTATTAGACTTTATGGAGGATGAAAATCAGTATATGACTATGCCAACCTTGTTTAAGATGGATATGCATATCTCAATGAAAGTTAATACTACTTTTAAAATTATATTTAAAAAACATTTTTTACAAAAAGATTAACAAGATTCACTGAATTTGAGACACACTGTGTACTATTCAAGAAAATATTTCAGCTTCACATTTAATCTATGGTTTAGCAAATAGAAGGCAGAATTTCTACTTCTAAGTTCCAAATAGGCTAATTATACTTTTGGTAAAATATCGGCACAACTAAAACAGACATGATTAAAAATCCAACAGTATTACCTTCATACTCAGAGTTTAAAAGATACCTTTTAAGATGTTATAAGGAACAAATATCTCTTTTTGACATTTGACGACAGATATCTATTCACATATGAATGAAACAAAGCAGGGACTATTCCAGATTATTTCAGCATTCAGAGGGTTTAACAGGAAGCCTAATTGCCCTTTAAACAGCAGGGCACTTCAAGACCACAAGTTTTCCAGCAATGTTCACAAGAGAATATACAAGGACAGAATCTGAAGTAACTTCATTGCATCAGTGTGCTTACCACAATTTGCAGCCATAATAGTTTTTACATGGAAAATTCTGATAGTTACTTAAAATGTTAAGACCACTTTTAACATTACCAAAAGAGAGAGACTCTCTATATTTACAATATATACATATTTACATGCTCTTGTTAAATACTGGGTGGGAATGGCAAGTGCAGAATATTCTTTCTGCATATAAATGCTCTATCTGTGCAAAGTCAACAAACTGCATCATGGTAAATATACAACTAGATACAATCTACATTCCGTGGGCCAGCGTCCATAGTCAAAGCACCAAACCTAAATGAAAAAGATAATCCAGTTTAGTCACAGCATTTAATAACACTTGCAATATTTATCACTGATACTGCAGAGCAATGGTATTTCTGAGGGATGATTGACACAGTACTTTTCTTCCACAAACAGTTGGACTTGTACTTATGTGAGGAAACATCACAAATTACTTCCACTGTGATCTCTGCTCATTCTTTCCACAGCTATAGTTCCCCCATGCTGTTTTGCATTACATCACGACAACTGAGAATTCAACAAACCAAACCGTGAACTAGCATTATGTGTGAACTAGGTCTGTGTTTCGGGGTAGCAGAATAATGCCATTCAACTTGCAATTCCCTGGCTACAAGCCAAAGCATGGACTGGTTAATTACAGATATAGCTGGTAGTAACATCCACAATTGTGGCAGCAATTTTCCCATCAGTTGTGTTCACAGAAAACACTGCTGGCTCTCTCATTGGAGAAGAAAACCACTCTGTGAAACAGTCCTCAGTTTATTAATAATATGGAAAATGCCACATCAATTACCATATGCTGCAAAGGGTTAGGTGTTTTTGGGGTGTGTGTGTGTTATTCTATAGATCCACAGTCAGGTATTTAATCACCAGTTTTTAAAGTAATTTGTACAGAACTTTTTTTATCTGTATCACAATCTGATTTCTAAAAAGCAATCTAAGAACTGGCACCGTTTTCAAATAATAAATCAAAGCAGGCCCCCCTCACACATGCAGGTAGCAGCATGGGAGCCACTTCCATGTGGTGTGATCTCACCCTGCATGTAATAACAGGACTATCTTCGAAGGACCCACTATGTGGGAATTTTCTACTTGACTGGCACCCTCCTTCCTGTTAGGATGCAAATTACATGTTAAAGACTCAAGTGATTAGCAAAACAGTTGCAAACATTCACAAGCATGCCAATGTAGTGTGGGACTGGACCATGTGGAAGAAGTTCCCACACTTATGGTTGTCCAAGAGAAACAATACATATACACAAGACATTTTTTAAAACACTGACTCCATTTTATATGCCAGATTCCAAATGAAGTTCATTAAAATATCCACTTACCTTTCTAAAAGGTGATTATTCTCAGCTAATTCTTTAACAACACCCTCCATTTCTTCTTTTAGTTTCTTCATACTGCAAGTAAAAATACATTAAAATGGAATGCATCATTTCATGCTAGCTTTCAGTTAAAAGTCTTTATGAAACTTTGGAGGCTCTCTTCTGGGTGCTCTTCTTCCTATGCCCTTCCCCGAAAATCCACTTAGCATCTTCACTGTACACATTTAGACAGCAGGTTAAGATCTTCCTCTTTATTTTTTATTTATTTAATACATTTATAGCCTTCCTTTTTCCTTAAGGAACCAAAATCGGCATACATAATCATCCTCCACGTCATTTTATCCTGTAATCTGTTGCTTGATTATTAATTTTACTGTTGGGCCCTTAATATTTTTAAATGTTTAATATTGTAGTATTTTGATTCTTTTATTGTACCTTTGTTTAGTTACATAGTTGTTAGATTTTATGATTGTAAATTACCCCAACAGCATTTGCTAGCTAGGTGGTATACAAATCTAATGAATGAATAACATAACATAAGATAATGCAACTGGAAAGTAAGCTAATTTCTAAAAGATGCCCAAATAAGAGATTAACTTCATATGATGACTATTCAAAGAGCGAGCCCAGTTCCACTAACACAGCAATTTCTTCTGCTAATGCTGCATTGGATAGAGGCCCATGATAACTAGCACCATATCGATAGCTGTTGGGAGAGTAAGAAACACACATCTGGCACAATTATGCTTTTCTGGCACCATACAAGCTTGGGCCATTATCCTTATTCAGCTAAACTGAAAGCTCCAAAAAAGTTAATCTTGAAGTTGCTACTCATTAAATGTGGTTGTGGCCTAGTACTATGTAGTCAATCAGAGACCGTGTTCTCCTGCAAGATGGCAGAATTGAACATGGAGGATAATAATAATAATAATAATAATAATAATAATAATAATAATAATTTATAACCCACCTCTCCCTCCGGATCGAGGTGGGGAACAACAATAAATATAAACACAAGAACCACAAAATAGATAAAATATTAAAACAAATAAAAACTAATACATCATTAAAAACATCATATTCAATCTCTCTACTGATTCAACACAACCATTTGATTGGCCTGCCATCTGGCTAAGATTTATTAGTTCTTTCCTTCCTGCAGAAAGTAACGGATTCAAAGTCAGTCCAACTTCCTTTTCAGCAATACATGTTGATCTAATAAATTATCTCAGTGAGCTACTTTGTTTCTATTATTGGGCTGTTTCTGCAAGAAAGGTCACAGGTCACAGGTTAGGTTGGTGAACACACTGTTTCATTAAACACAGAAATGTATTTCCCTTTGGTCTTCTAAACAACCAAAACAAACCTTCATCTTAATTAAAAAGCAACACAGGCCAATTTAAGTTTGAACACAGCTGTAATTATGTGGAAATCAAGTAAAAGTATCATATGCACTCAGGTGAAAAACTCTTACCCAAGAGTCATTTCCACCAAAGTGTTTGAACTTGGATAAACAGGACTGATTGTATGTTTGATCCCACTGGAAGCTGCAATCATCTTATGAGGCAACGTTTCTTGTAACTGTAAGAAATATATGGAAGTCATGTAAATTTCAAAACCAGAGACACAGCCATCATGTATTTCCAATACATGTGCACTATATTTGAGGGATAAAAATTGGTACCCAAGAGTATAAGAGCCCTCTACCCTGATGACATCATTAGACCTTCATTAGGCAATTCCTGAAGTCCTTAGATGCATAAAGATATTGAATGAGTTCTCTAGATACAAGGTCAATGCTAACAAACCAGAATTTATGCAATTTTGAAGATTTTAAAAAAATGTTATGTCAGCAATGTATTCAGACATATATCTAACATCTAATGTGGATAATCCAGACAACCTTACCTTTCTTCTTCTTATATTGTTAATTATTACAGAACTACAGAATTAGAAAGCCTTGAGTATGTCTGTTTTGTCCAGGATCTTGTTTTATGACTGGAAATGTACTGACTCTGATTTCCCCCACCTCACCCCAGTTTTGGAAAAATGGCAATCAATCCTGTCCAGCTTTTTATGGCTGCAGGTGCTCAGCCAAATGCAGACTTTTTCACTTCTGTGGATTTGTTCAAATGCAGTTACGTTTTTTTTAAAAAAAATATATTGTATTTTATCAAGATGATAATTGGATATGTTGTGCTTTAAACCCTCTGCTTTTATTGGGTTTATATTGATGGTTTTGTGCTTGTGAAGCATCATTAATTGATCTGGTTTTATTAAGAGCCTCCAAAATTTTTATAATTTAATAACTGGCTAGGTAATGGGCTTCCTGAAATAAGCAGCCAAAGTTTTAAAACTGGGAATAACTAAAATAATGGAATATATAGATTTAGAGTAAAGAAAGAAGTTGAAATTTACTTTTATGGATGCTTGCTTTCCCTATATTGAAGTCACTGGAGAGAAATATATAACTTGGATTAAAAAATATACAAGTAATTTATTCTGATTTAAGTTAACAAGTTGTGTGGACAAGTATTTTGGCTTGATTTTATGGTAGTTAGTACTGTCATATTGCAACTTTTAATGTGTTGTTAATAGTACCATATTGTATTTTGTATGTTTATAAACTAAATAAAGAATATTAACTACCAGAAGTGCAGAAATTTCTTAGCTGAGTTCTAAGGGTGGTGCAACATATTTTCTGCTTTTTGTTACTATATCATTTTGGTGGATTTTTAATAGTGCATGCAAATTCATTTGGTAATTGAAGCTATTTTTAAAACAAACTAGAGTAAGTTGTATGTTAAATTTCAGCACTAAACATCTGACAATCTACTAAGGAAAAACCATGGCCCTGATTCAACAAGGGCAATCACTCATGCTGCTCTGCAGGAGAAAAAAAATACCTAGTGATGCCAAAGACATGAGGGTGTGGTCAGCATTGTCAGCTCTAGTAATTATATAGTGCCATCAAAGTGAGTGATGGACTCAATCACCTGTCAAGGGGAGGAGGGACCAACTCCAAGCAACCTTTCCCCAAAATAGATAATGAAAGTTGACTGCAGTAATTGCTTGGCACATCTGGACTGGGGGCCATCTTTTCTGAATTAAATGTTTCAAGATGATTGTTCCTTTGCTTAAATATCTCACAACAACATGATGACCCTTGAACTCCAGTAATTTTAATAGAGCAGTGTTGGAGCCTCCTATATATACATAAACTTCAAAGTGCACTAGAGAGACATGAGGCAGAAATGAATTGCTACCAAATTTTGGAAAAGCTGGACAGGTTATTATGAATTTCTGTGAGGCAACTATTCCTCTCTATATTCCGACATGGCATAATTAAGGAGGGCTTTTACCTCGTTTACATAGTCCTGGTATTTGGACACTTCTTCTTCAATATCAAAGCAGAGATTTCTGAGAGCCAGTAGCTGTTTTCTTAAATGGAGCATCTTCCTGGAAAGAAATAAAATCTGTTTTTAAAACAATGTTTTTGTTAATATGTGTGCTCCTATTGAGTTAAACACTACACAAAAGAAAAGAATCTTGCCTCATCCAATCCTCTGCCTTGTCTAAGAAAGTTTCATACTTGTTGACACATTCTTCCTTGAACAGAGTCATGGCTTTTGTGGCATGTATAAAAAGCTTCTGCCTGTAGCACAGAAATAAGAATCAGTGTATTGTCATATCTCTTCCAGATATTCTATCCCCACAATATACTTGGAAATTTATACTCTTTGTAAAATACAGAGAGAGAGAGAGAGAGAGAGAGAGAGAGAGAGAGAGAGAGAGAGAGAGAGAATCAGTGGACTGTAGCCAAGTCACGTATTTTAGTACATTATACCAGTGCTCCTTTATTTTGAACGGGCTCCCTATTATTTATTTGTTGAGATAAGGTATTGAGTATCCTACTGCGATCTTCCTGATCAGCTGAGAGCACCCTCTTGATGGTACATGGGAATAAATCTAAACACCAAATACATAAAGGAGGTCTTGGTGGCTGCCCCTGAATTGTTATTTACATAAGCAATTCCCCTGAAAATGAATACAATAGGTACCCACAGTCCACAGGCTAGAAACCTAAGAAATACAACATTATACTATTCTTCAAATAGTCTTCTCAAGTTCTCAAATCTAATACAGCATTTGAGAAGTCTTGATGTATGTGGAGATTTAGAAATCTTGAGAGTTGCAATGAATTTGAACTTCAAGAGCTATCTTATAGCAATTTTTACCATCACTTTTTCTAAAACTCTCTGTAGAGATGAGACTCAGAACAGAGTGGGCAAAATCCACTCCATGCTCTGTGCATGGCAATTCAATATGTACAATACTTATATGAGTATAGTTCTCTGCACACTGGAGGAGACTGACATGGTAGAAGGAGTCCATAGTAGAGGAAACCCACAGTAGCACATGGGAGATAGAAGGATGTGGTAAGGCATGTACAAAGCAATCCTGATTGGTGTTGGTGTGAGCAGTGAGGTGGATCTACCACCTTATCCCCAGCCCTTCCAGCTTGTGCCAGCTAGGGCAGAAGGTGGGGATGGTTTCATCAGGCCGTTTAGCTTGGCAGATCTGTCTATTACACAATTCGTGTTGTACAATTCTTTTCAGCTTATATAACTCAAAGAAGTGGACAGGGTACTGAAAGCATTGAGGGCCACTACCTGTGTACTCAACCCTTGCCCTTATTAGCTGATTAAATTGGCCAATGAGGAACTGATGCCATGACTAATGCCTCTTTGCATGAGTTTACAGGAGGGTTCCCCCCCTTATTCAAAACAGACAATAATGAGACCTTTACCAAAGAAATCTTCCCATGACCCAAGCTGCACAAAACCCCTTGGAACATACCCCATTCACATTGCAGAAGGTATGAAACAGAGAAATATTAGAACTGTGTATAGCACTAATAAAACATTTATTAGAAAATTAAAACTTACTTGTCAAATTTGTGAATCTGTTCCTCATTATATGGAAGTCCTAAAGGAAAAGAAAATGAAATGAGATAACGAAGTAATGGTTCACTCTTTCTCATGCTATAAATATTGTCCTGAATGATATATTAGAACTTCTTTCTCTCTACCCAGTATTTGAAAAACGCATACTAGTTGTTTTTATAAGCCACGGCCACAGATTCAAACACACATAGATTTAACAATACTTTCTTCATGGTAATTGGATGCTAATCCAGAAATAGGTTAAAAATACTTACTTCGTTCTGCTTTGTCCTTTTTGAACTGATAATAAATTTCTGTTATAGAATTCAGTAGTACTTGTAACCTTTCTGGGCTAGAAGGGAGAGGGAAAAAGTAAATATATTAACACCAATCAATACATGCTGGGATATATTGAATAAAAACACAATGAACATTCAGCATGAAATGTCACTTACTTTCTGTCTTTTGGATGAGTGCCTTCCTGAATGGTCCAGCCATCAGCTAGCGGGCCACTAGGAGAGAGTTTGTTTTTGATATCTTGAAGACTGGTCTCTATTGTTCCCCGTGAACTAGAAAGCTACATGAACACAACAAATTCAGCTTTACGGAGCAAAAATGACAAGTTTCACTATAAATCCAACAACAACAACAATGAAATATCAAACATGATATGGCACTTTTGTAATTTACACAAAGCTGAAATTTGGAACATGTATACCAGGAAATCCTGAAAAAGCTGAAAATGGGACACTATGTGCACAATTTGCCAGAAACCTGTAACATTAAAGTCCAATTTGGACAATTAAACAACCCCCAGTTTCTTAACTGCTGGCTCCAGACCACTTTCCCAGCTCCACTTTGCTTAACAACCCAGGAACGCCCTCTTCTTGATTTGTTTGCCACGACCTCCAAACCTGAAACTCTGAATCTCTGTGTTGCTTCTCTTTCAACAATTCAGAGTACTGGGGGGCAGTACGTTTTCCTCCATATACATATACATCCATATAGGAAAAATACCATGTGAAATGAACAGCCTTAAACCTACTAAAAAGATAATGGATTTTCTTTTACAGGAAAACACTAAGTAAATCTGGAATTTGGAAAAAGGCCTTCATTTTGAGTGCTACAATATTGTAATGTTAAAGCATTTACCCGTAACAGCTTTGAATGTATGTCTGAGATTTCATCCACTTCTGATGGTGCCAGGTTGATTTGCAGCAAATTTTGATATCTGTTCATAAGAAAACAAGACAAACACAAAGTAAACCAACAGTGGCCTACAGTTCTTTTTACTAAGATTATTTTTTTAAAAAATGTTTTGGTGATATTCTTGAGTAATTAAAATTATGAATAAAAATATTTTTCAGAATCTAATTGGCCATTTTCTATTATCTACAGTCCATTTGTGAACCCTGGAAGGCAGGGGCATACAACCCACATCCTCCCAAAGCGCTAACTGCAGCTCCCCCAGTGGGTACACCAACCCCTGCCCCTAGTACCTAATTCCCTCCCTTATGATCTTGATATAGATTACTCTTTCCCCACTGCTGCTATCATCAAGGAAAGAGCAAACTGTATCAGGCTCACTGTGTGTGTGTTCGTATGCATATGAATGTGGGTAGCCGATCCAGTATCACATGTCACCCTCAGGGCTGAAACATTTGTGCAACTCTGCTGTAAGGTTTTAGGAAGACAGTCTTTCTCTAGAGATGCTTGGATCCAACTAGATACTAAAATCCTGTGGAAATACTCCCAGTTGTGTTGAAGGCAACTTCCAAGTAAGGAACATTTTAGGATAGCTAAATAACCTTTGTTACTGACATGATTTCTCCATGTGATCTGCTCTGCTGCTTCTTAAGTCTTCCTAGTTTATGACGGCTCCAAGAAAGACAACTCAAGGTCAAGTTGTGCTCAGTTTACACTGAAGCTGATCATTTATGGCATTTTTCAAAGGGATTATGGCACCAGGGCTATGACAATACTGAAACAAATCCTCCTCCACTGCCATATTAGTACACATATTGTATCCAAAAACACCATCCAGGTTATCTGGGCTGCAACTAACAGCAGAGCAAGACAGATTTGCGAGGCAGGGGATACTGCAGTAGTTTGCCTCTTCATAGCTATCCATACAGTCTACAAGCCTTTGGGAAGAGATGTGTTTGGTTTTAGTACAGTGCCAAATACTATGGCATGATGGTCTGTGGCTTCAACTGTCAAACATCACCTCAAGTAATATATACTATTTAAACAGCAGAATTCACAAACAATATCTCTTGATTTTTCTGGAGTATTATGTCCAAGCTGCTATTTACAATGTTCATTAAACAATCATTTAATTAACCTTAACCAGTGAAATTTTATTTTTAAAACTACAGCTGTCATTGACTTGAAAAGCACAGTACACAATTTATTCTAAGAAGAGCACTTCTACTCACATTTTCCCAGCTTTCTCTATATTTCTGTTACAAAATTCCAGTTTGATAACAACCTCTGTCTTTTTGTGAAATGTTTCACTGTAATCTTCCTTGATGATTTCACTAGAATATACACCAAATGAATTAGTACACATAGGCTGAATTCGGACAACACGATAGTCAATGGTGGGGTAATAACCAACTTTACAGTTGTTCATTTAGAGGGTACTCCCCACACAACATGATAATTAATAATCAACCATGGTGTGGATTAGGATCAGCGCTGAGTTGACTATGGCAGCATTTGGATGACACGATAGTCAATACAACTGACAATTGTTCTCCCCCCCCCCCAGTTGCTTATTGTGTCGTCCGAATTCAGCCATATTTTAAAAAATCTTTATCATATACTAGCTGAAAATGTTTTGTAAATTTAGTATAATCTTATTCAAAAACTGGCACACTTACAGCAATCCTCGCCAGTGTACTCAAAATGAGCATGACTTGTTCAAACCATTACTGAGATGTAAAAACCATTAACTGGTTTCTGAAAAGATAATAGTTCTAAAACAAAAAAGGCTGCAATTCTAAGCACTTTTAATAGGATGTGTGCTCCCCTGAAATTAATAGGACTTATTTCTGAGAAAGTATGTTTAAGGATCGCACCATCTTAGATGCAAGCATAGTAAGCTTAGATGGGATTTGACTACATTGGGTTGTATCCAGACTTAATCATCCCTAGAATAGACCCACTGAAATGAATGGGACTTAAATCAGTCATGGATAACTTAAGTTTCAAGGATTTCAACAGGTCTATTCCAGGAGTGGACAACCTGTGGCTCTCCAGAAATTTTGGCCTACAATTCCCATCAGTCCTAGCCAGCATAATGGCCATAGCTCAGTGGCAGAAGCACATGCTTTGCATGCAAAAGGTCCCAGGTTCGATCCCTGGTATCTCAAAGAATCAAACCTGAGATAGGAAAACTCCTGCTTGAAACCCTAGAGAGGTGCTGCCAGTCAGTGTCAATGATACTGGGCTAGATGGACCAATGGTCTGACTCAGCATAAGGCATCTTCCTATGTTCCCCACCCTGGTTTATTCCAAGTATGACTAAATTTGGATCCAACCTATGATTAAAAATATTTGGTTCTATAGTTTCCTTTGATGAATAGGAAAGTATGATACCTTGTAAACGCTACCTATATTGTATGAAGGGATATCATCCAAAATCGGTTTGTCTATAGCTGGATAGGTATGGTATATATGGGTACTCTTTAGGGCTTTCCAATTGACACTTTGATTATCCAAGGTCAGTACTAATGTCTGAGAAATTACATTAATCAAGATTCAAGCAGTGGCAGAACTCACATTAGCCATCTGATTCCCTTTCGCATCTGTTCTTGGTAAAGCAGTAAAGCACGGGCAACTCTACAGGCATAACATACAACCCCTGTCACTGCCTGAAAGACAGGTAAAAGTATCAGTACCATACATTACAGTTTGCTACAAGCAAACAGATAGCAATGAAGGTTTTAGTAACAGAAGATGAACATTTCAGATTAAGGCAACAATATGAAAAGGTAATTTGTCGAGGCAGGTGGGAATAGTGGCCAA
This sequence comes from Anniella stebbinsi, assembly GCA_029215795.1. Taxonomy (NCBI): domain Eukaryota; kingdom Metazoa; phylum Chordata; class Lepidosauria; order Squamata; family Anniellidae; genus Anniella; species Anniella stebbinsi. The sequence goes on from JARDYH010000003.1 coordinate 59,756,402, forward strand.
CACACCTGTTACTAAAATTAAAGGAGAAACTTAAATCAGAGTTTTACAATGTGGGCTCCCAACAATCTGCGAGGCAAAAAGGAGCAGACACATACTGGAAATGTAGCATTATATGGCTGGGATTAACAAAACAGGAGGCAAGTAACTCAAATCCTAGCTGATGACCAAAATATATTGAAGCTTAACCAATGGTTTATTGTTGTGTTATTTCTCTGGCTTGTCAGGAGAGGTAAGGCAGAATTCCTGGTCTGCACATAACGTTAACCAGACCACAGACAGAAGGCCTGTGGTTTGTTTAACCACAGCATGCATGAACACACTGACAGGTTTATTGTGACATATGAACTGGACAAATACCACACATGTATTTCATTTCTAGACAATTGCCCTATTACACACTTATGATTAAATACTCACTTTAGCCATACTTGCATCAGAATCCAAATCAAAACGTTGATGGACCTTAGGAAGCAGAACTGCAACAGATTTTTTTAAAAAAAAACACACACACAAAAGGTTATCCAAATTCAGAATATGATGACAAATTAAAAGACAGTATAATATAATAAACCAATCTGTTCCTCATAAAGAGCAAAATATAAAGACAAAAAGTGAATGTTTACTGGATAAGGTCTCCAGAATTATATAAAGAAAAGTTATCACAGTCATCATTTTCAAAAAAGTATATTAAATGAAGAGTTTTATAGGTTGAGAAGCAATTTCATGAGATCTTTTTGTGAACTGGATAGAAGAGTCCAGTAAAAGGGAATTTACTGTAAGTAGAATTTGCTTTTCCAGCCAATATTTTTAAAGCTGATGTGTACTTTTTTCAGGTGTTAGGAAGCTGATAAAATCCTATACCATAACACTGAATGTCCTGTTTTCATGATCCACTTCTTTGCTAGAACACTTTTAGATGCACCTAGCAAGGAAAATGTGACTGCCCCTAAAATGGAATTTTACGTTCATAGTAAGTAATAAAACTGGTAGTGCTGTTGAAATAGTGGTTCTCTGTTTAAAACTAAGCCATCTCAAAGAAGCAAGAAATGTAATTTTGAAGGGATTTCTAATGCACAAAAGCTGCAACACAATCCTTTGTGCGCCTACTTAGAAATAAGGTGCAACAGAACTCACTCTCAGGTGAGGATGTATAGGATCACAGTTAAATCCTATCAGTGCAATCTTATACATGTCTACTCAGAAATCTGCCCCACTGAGTTCAATGTAGGTTACTCCCATGTAAGTGGGTACAGGATTGCAGTTTAAACCACAAATCCAAGTTCTACCTTAAATGCAAACATTAAGTACATTCTATCAGGTAATGCTGTTGCAGGAAACTTTCTGAAATAAATGGACATTTCACAACAGTACATGGCAAATTACACCAACACCTTTCAGTGTTAAACCTGAACTGAAAAAATGGCTAAGTAGAAACAAGAAGGCAAGCTAATCAATAGCTATTTATAAAATAATTTTCTATCTAAAATTCTTCTTCCCACCAAATCAATTTTTAGTTACGAATAGGATATGTTACAGTAAAACATTGAGTCAAGTTTGCACTCCAAAAAGAGTTTAATATTTCAAAATATCATCTAAAAGGCTGTGAAGGGTATGCCTCCCACCCCCCACCCCAATTACATCTATTTAAAAGCATCACTTGCTTCAATATAGCCTGCATGAACCATGACTGCACCAAGGATTACAACAAAATATTACTTGTTCACTGAATCATGAATCTGGTGGTGAAGATGAGAAGGGAGATAATATCTGAAAAAACACCACTGCATTTTGAAGGTTGATAATTACAAAAGTTTAATAACAATTTTTTTTAATGTGCAGCTTGAAGAAGTTAGCATTATATTATAAAGTTCAAAGAAGTTAGAAACTAAATGCAGTTTTAAAAATATTTTTATAACACATAAGTTTTAAGGGGGGAAATAGAAGAGATTCCACCATACTTTCTTCATAGAGCAATCCCACGATGTTTACAGCCTCCCTGCTTACTACAATTATGGGACTGTCTTCAGTGGTTCTGGGGAAAGCTTGTGCCAATCTGCTAGGCTCTAGTACTAAACGCCGGCCTTCGTATATCAGTTCTTGATTGTGTGACGGTATTTTTGTCTGTTTGTAGACCAATTCATGAAATACGGCAGCACTGTAAAAACAAACACACACACTACGCATTTAGGAAATGTTATAATATTTTTTTCTCTCCCCAATCCTCTTTCCTTGAGTGTCATACCTTTTTCGATTGTAAGCCTGTAGGCAGGGACTGTCTTGTCTAATAGATTATATGCAAGCCGCTTTGGGAGCCCTTTTGGCTGAGGAGTGAGATAAAAATGCTTAAACAAATAAATAAATATCCTGTTCAAAGGCACCCTGATCCTATCAAAACTCACAGTTCTAATGATCAGATAATAATAAAGATGTGAAATTACAGGAACACTTACTTATTATGGTTGTGAATGTAAATTTTGTGTGCTGTCATTTGTTGCAAAGAAAAGACGTGAATAATTATTCGGTGGAGAATATCACTTGTCTCTCCAAAAAACTGATCAAATCCCCAGCATTTCTCTTGATCTGCTTCAAGAATATTCGCAAGGACAGGTGTGAGTAGTACCTGCAGGCCCCTAAAAGTTACATGGAAAATAAATATGCATTAAATTTGAGTAAATCTGACATTGTTTCTTTCCCCTCAGCCAAATTTGAATATACTATTTTTTTTGTGTAACAACACAGTCAACAGCATAAAGATATCTGGGCTGCCTTTCAGTTAGAAAAGAAGAAGTGAAGGATTCAACTCATCAGTGGTTACACATATCCACATATTGAGGCTGCCTTCTCTTAGTGACAGGGTAACTGTTGACAGTGCACAGAGATGAATGCCAAACACAGACATTGCTACAGGATTACTGCAAGAAATGCTTTTGCCCAAGTAATGCAACAAAGTACTCTCCACACATGAATGCTGGAACTTCCCACAGTAGTTAGAACCTCCAGGAGAGTTATATATTGCAGAACATGTGGTGGCACCCCAAAGAAGGCAAAAGGAAAGGAAATCATGGAATAGTAGAGATGGAAGGGGCCTGTAAGGCCATTGAGTCCAACCCCCTGATCAATGCAGGAATCCTGTAGTGGGTATTTGTGAACACGTTATAATTCTAGGGTTGCAAACCTAAGGGTACTTACCTGAAAGTAAGTTCTACCGAAATTCATAAGACTATTCTTCAGTAACAGTAACTTGTAGTAACCACAGATAATAACTCTTATGTGGATACCATGTTTTGCTTTGCTGGTTAAGCATTACATCTGAATACTTAAACCATGGTTAAAGATTGATTGCAAACTAGGATGTTCAACTACTGTTTGAAGTGGCTCTCAATCTACAGTTTGTGTTGATTAAGTATTGTACTATGTTGTACCATGTAATGCAGAGTTAGGTAGTTTCCCAATTCGGGTGGGAGAAATCAAGTGGGAGCAATAAGGCATGCACACAAGCATGCTGCTTGCTGCTCATGAACAATAAACCAGGATTCTCTAGAATTCTAGCTCATTGTTATGTGTGAACATGGATTATGTGTAAAGAAAATCCCACATTAAAAAACCCTGGGCTCTCAAGCTGAAATTCTTCTCCTTGACATTCTAGCAGCAAGAATCAAGAGGGATTGGGTAATATTAGAAGCCAGAATATTCCTCTTTTCCACCAATGTTTCACAGATTAGTACAAATGTTGGTCATATCACTCTTTTAAGAAACAAACTTACATATTTTTGGATAAATATTTAAAGTATGAATGGATTAAAAAAACATTCTATAAGCCCATGCAGATCACCAATACTAAATACAAATGAAGCTAAAAATGATTGATCCCTGTTAACCTCCGACTAAGGAAAGTAAAGGGTTAAAATACTAACTCAGAATCAAGTTATTTAAATAAAGTCAACAATTTGACAAAACCTACTTAGAAAGACTGCAGGAAACAGGCATATCACGACTCCATTCAATGGGGCCGCTTTCTGCTTTTTGTACTCCCGATATTGCACCAGAAGGCTTTCCAGTTATAATTTTATACCTTTGAGATAAAAACAGGTAAGTACACAGTCATCTGAAGACTACAAGACTCAGTAAAACTTCTAACAGCCACTTTAAATGTCATTTTATATATATTATTTATATAAAATAAATAAAGCTTTGTAATGTTAATATGAACTGCCTGAAGCCTTCGACTAGAATACTGCTCAGGGAAAGAGCCACATTTTGTTACTGAGCAACTTTCTAGTAGGCTTATTAGTGTTGAAATACCGAACTATCTGTTCTCAAGAGTATAAAATATGTTACATTGTATAAAGAACAAAAACAATATTTAAATACACATTAGAATACACCTTCGAAACGATGTGATATTAAACTATCTTAGAATCAATTATCAATAGTTAATTTAGAGGATACTATTGTTACTGGGTCCAGAGTTTTAGGGTTCCACCCTTGAAGGTGGCCTAAAAGTAATTTTAAATAAATAAATTATAGTGTCTGCATAAAATAAACAGCATGAGATCATTAAAGGTTGTGAATAAAGAAAGCTTATTTCTTGAAAAATATATAATTCATTTTCAGCAGATTTCACCAAAATGTGAAATATATACATATATTAAAGCAAGTCTTATAGATAATATTGCACCAGAAAGCTTTCCAATTATAATTTTGTATCATGACTTAGTGGCAAAACTGCTTTAGTTTGAAATATGATACATCGGTAGTAGGCTGCATTTGGACAACATGATAGTCAATGGTGGGGTAATAATCAACTCGACAGTTGTTTATCTGGGGGTACTCTCCAAACAACATGATAATAATCAACTGTGGTGTGAATTAGGATCAGCGTTGAGTTGACTATTAGTCCATGCTGAAATGACTCACTCATATCCACCATTTGTTCCCTCCCCTCAGTCCTCTCGCTAGTATCCCATCAGCCATTGCTGCCAAAAATATATCCTGCTGGCTGGACTAGAGCGGCAGTGGCTGCTTTGACCACTCTTGTCTTGAGACTTTGTGGCTGACAAAATAACCAACAATAGCCAATCATTGGTTAAAAGACTCCTGGCACACAACACGATAACCCACGGTGGGTTAAATAACCAATCATCGTATCCAGCAAAGGTGCCCACTGGAATAGAAGATTATGATTTTCATTGATTCTTCCTGTAACCCCCATGTCATTTCTCACACTGCACCGGAGAACCCCCCGCAAACACACACACAAAATTCTCTGGAGCAGCTTTTCAATGGGCACAGTGGGTTGCAGAAGGAAAGAGAAATTGCTGAAAATTAACCCACCACCACCCTACCCATGCTAGTATCTGGGGAGTGGAATTCTATTCATGGGAACTCTGGATCCAATTCATTGATTTTCAGTGTTCAACTTGTTAAAGGAAACCATTTTATAAACACTATCAACTGTTGCATCTTATTCTATCTCAAACTAAAGGACACATTTGCTGATATGAAGGTACTGCATGTGTTCAGGACATTCAATCCCTATGCTTGCCACATGAAATGTTGCCATATAAAACAGATTTTGACGGTTTCCATCTAGAAGCTGTGACCTATGGGTTGGATACAGAAGTGATCTTCCACAATGGGAAAGTTTTTTCCCCAAAGTAGCACAAGATCCTTTTGCAAGAAAAGCAAACTGAAATCCAGAAGTGATTAGCATTGTTCAATCCCTTGTACATCGTAACTAGTCCTTACTGTGCAAAGTATTCTGCTACCTGTTCTGCAACAACCTGCACAACAGCTCCACCACCAGAATCCCTTCCACTTGCATATTTCTGGATCCAACCCATTAAATCTGCCTTGTCATTGCAAAGAATTGGAAAGAAGTTATATTCTCTTTGGAAACCAAGTATTTTCTACACAGTAACCAGGTTTGCACAATCGCTGTAGCTTGTCGTGGGTTACTGCAGCTATGATGAGTTGCAGGGCCAGCAGGCAACATTCTGAATGTTCAAGTCATGTTGCCTGAACTTGGGGCCCGTGGCTAATGAAGAACCCATGGTCTGTTTTAGGATTATGTGAGCGATAACCCTCACGTAACCCATAGTCCCCAGGTTCAAATGGCATAACAAGCTGCGGCTTGAATATTAAAAATGGCTACCCACCTCTGCTATACACCATGGTGGGCTGTTTGTGTGAACTGACCCATTGTTAACATTTTAATATTTTAGGCACCAAACACAGTTTTCATTGCTTTGGCAAATACACCAAATAAAAACTTCCCTGAACATAACTAGAAAACATAAATTCTTCATGTTGGTAAAAACAATGTTTTCCAGTGTTTAATATTGTAACAAAATTTATTATAGCAAGTAAAAAATGAGAAAATGGCAGCACATGTAACATTTTAGGTATTCAAGAGTGTATTTGAATCACACACACAAAAAATCTTTCGATTCTTTGTATTGTTTCCTAAACACTTGAGTTAGTATTTTTATTTGCGAGAACAATTTGAGAACGAAGTATTTCCTCTAAAATGACCTACATTACTTCCTTGTTTCTGCGAGGCCCTTCAAAAGGTCGAAAGGGTAAACTTCCAGTTGCAGCATGGTAAAATGTCACCCCAATGCTCCACAAATCAACTGTTGCACCATATTTCTTTTGATGCTCCTTCCTCAGTACTGCTCGTTCATACATATCAGGATGCTAGAGGGTGGGAAAAAGGAAAGCAGTAAGAATGAATTGCTTTATGGTGAAAAGTACCATATGCTCTAACTTTCTATACATTACTTTCAATAAATAGTGAAACTATCTTAGACTAAACTGATTTAAGTTATACAGGCTTGAAGAATTAATATTTTCTTCCACAAGTATGCTTTAGCAGTAGAAGATACTTTAAATAAGCCAACTAAACAAGATCATGAATTTCTTTGCCACAAGCAGGAAATGTTGGCTTTACTAGTCACTAACCACTGTTGAGCTATCAAGCAAAACAAATGCTGTTAGAGACAGTTACCATGGATTGAAGGGGGGGAAGACACTTTTATTCTCCCAGGCCTTTAAAAATCATGATCTTAAAATTGTGAATTTTACTTCAGTTTTTATCTTGAGATTTCTTTTTTATTGATACCGTATAATTTGGTTTTATTTTTTCTGCTGCCAACGAGACTTTTTATGCTAGAATTTGTTGATTTTGGTTACTGTATTTTATTACAGTATTTTAATGTTTTCCGGATGTGAGCAGCCCAGAGAACACTGTTATTGAGCGGCTCATATAAATATTACGAATAGTGTAAATAAATAAAAAAAATAGATTCACAGTTACTGTACTGGCCCACCTAAACATGTGCAATATCTCATCACTAGATGTTGTCAATTCTTTGCCTAGCAACTAGGGTTCTGCTAATAGCCACGCAAGCTGAAGCCAAGATAATTTCTCCAAATATCAAAAAGTCCAACAAATAAGAAAAATAAGAAATAAGATTAATTGGTTTACCAAGTATTCTTCTGTACCATAAAGGGAGACAAACTGTTCATCATCATCCAGTTCTCTAGCAGCCCCAAAATCTGTCAATTTATAAACAGATTGGCCATCTTCACCTATAACACGCATTATATTGCCTGGTTTGATGTCACGATGGACTATTCCATTCTCTCGAAGATGGTTCATCCCAGCAACTTGGACATAAAAGATAAAATGAACAAATACATGTTTATTTAAAATTTACACACATTTGAAAAAAGGCAAGAGTACACTGTTAGAATTACAGAAAAACAGGGCCATTTCAATTGCTTTATTTATAAGTGAGTGTCAAGCAGGAATAAACAACTGCTTATAGCCAAAGTTAGAACAGGAGTTTGCAATGTTGTTCACCTTAGTGGACAGATCTGAACTCCTTGCCATGTCAAGAGATCGATGCAGATAAGCATAATTTCCTTTATGTATTGCTCTGATTATGTGGTAAAGCAGCCGTCTCCAACCTGATGCCCTTCAGATGTTTTAGACTACAACTCCCAACATCCCTGATCACTGACCATGCTGGCTGGGGCTAATGGGATTTGCAGTCCAAAGCATATGGAGGAAAACTGTGGCACAGAAGGGCAATCCAGTGTATGCCAAAGAACCTTAATTTTTAAAAGATTTTTGTTTAAAAGCAGAAAATAAATTTATTTCGGAAGATCTCATATATTAAGATGTAACAGTGTTGATAGAGCCCCAGGATCTTGATAATGTAATTATTGGCAACAGCTATATAAGGACTGTGATATAGGAATTTACATGAACTGGTACTCAGAAAGCACAGCTGGCAAAGGAACAGCAGCATTTACAGTGTAATCCTATCCACATCTACTCAAAAGTGTCCCACTGAGTTCAATGGTGCTTATTCTCATGTAAGGGCAGTTTGCACTACCTCTGATGCACTCTTGCTGGGTCTATTGCACCTGCAGGACCCACTGCTTCACAACAGGAACTTGTTTATGGAGCCAGGCAGATTGGTGAAGCTCCCTTCTACAAGCTCCGCTGATCTGCCCTGATCCGCGAATGAACATTTTGCTCATTTCTGATTGCTGCACGATTTACTAGCTTCGCGTTGCGCTCGTAGTGGGTTCCACTAAGACTACAGCCATACACTATTATTACTGGACTTCTATCACCATCTATCAGTTACAGACAAAACTAAAGGCTTCTATTTTCAAGAGTGGAAGAAACTCAGATCTCCTAGGCTAAGCAAATAATAAAATGCAAAGGTATATATATATTTTCTGGACATTAGCCACTGCAGAAATGTATATTTGTTGCTTACTTGTCCCATTGGACAAACAGAGGGAAGCAACATGCTTTTGCTGTTAGGAATAAATTACTGCTGTATGGCTTGGTATAGGTATTGCAGCCACAGTTAAATGAAACCAGAGGAAGTCATGACTCTATAGGATACAAACAAATTCTAATTAGGTCAAATGTTTGAATACAGTACATAACAAACTAAGCTGAACACTAGCCAGTAGTTCCCAACCTTGGGTCTGCAGATGTTGCTGAACCTCAACTCCCATCATCCATGACCATCAGGCATGCTGGTTGGGGATGATGAGAGTCACAGTCCAACATCATCCAGGGACCCAAGGTTGAGAATTACTACACTAGACATTAAAATACATAAGGAAATAACTTCCACATACCGACATCTCTCAGCACAATTAAGAATTCTGCCTCTGGCAATCCATAGGCATTAGATGGCTCTTCTAAAACAGTATATAAACTTCCACATGGACAAAATTCCATAACAAGGACTTTATGTCTAGAGGCTGTCTAGAAAAGAAAAATAAAAGATTTGCAAGCTACATGAAACAAGTCACAACCCCAGAACTACAGAGAAGTTGATTTCTTCATTGTCAAAAAGATTTGTAGATACTCAAGCAGAAAGATTCAAAGAATCCCCATTTCAATCCTTTTCCAGTGGATTTCAATGATCAAATAAAATGATCTTGAGCTACGAAAATATAAGAGAAGATCCCTGGCTACTCTGAGATTATCATCTTTCAAATCAAACAGATAGGGAAGGGAAAACTGCTATGAAGCAGAATATAGTTGGGTTTATCTCTCAATTCCCATAGGGAGCAAGTAACATCAGGCATATTTCTTAGACGTTTTGCTGAAACTGATGACAGTTACTTTCAAAGAAATTAAGCTTAGAACTGATTAATAGATTTGAGAACAAAAACTATAAGGAAAGATTCATTTGTGTCTGTTTCATTATTTGAACTGAAAGCAATTTTTCCTCTAATGGTCATAAAGAGAACTCTCTTTAAAAAAGAGAGAGATTATGACTAAAAAAAACAGTAATCAACATTTTGTAATGGTATACTTCATAAAGCAATTCAACAATTCTATGTCACATTTATACATTTGCACTGAACATATCAGAAGAAGTGACACATTGGGTTGGCTCAGGTGTAACGCTAAACCATATTTCAGCATTACAAGAATAAGCCTAGCCACCGCACTCTCGGTTGTGAGCACAGGGAGGAGTTCAGAAACTTTCAGTTATGTTTTAGATTATCTACAGCTTGCAGTGTTGTCTGAACCAAACCAATCCAAACTATGGTTAGTGGAAACAAGGCAACTTCAAAACATAGCTCTATGATGTAGGCTTGTATTCACTAACCATAGCCAAGATTGTCCACAGTTTAAGATTCAAACAACACACTAGGGGTGCAATCCTATGCATGCTTAAATGTAAAAAAGTCCTACAACTCCCATGCTGAAAGTTGGGGCATGCTGGACTTTTCCTGTTTACACCTGCGTTGGATTGCACCCTAAACTACGGTCAACCAAATCTCACCATATAATTAAGGAAAAAGCATACTGATCCTTGGAACACAAAAGTTCATAAAATAATTCTCATTAAGATACAGGAACAAGAGATAATATTTACCTCTTCTTCTATGGCAAATAATTTGACAATGTTCTTGTGATTCAGTTTCTTTAACACTTCAAATTCTCTCATCTGAACATCCACAGGGCGAAGGAAACTAAAATTATTAAATACTTTGACAGCATAGAGGTCTCCAGTTTTCTGTAAAACAAGTATTGAAAGCATTTTTAAAAAACAGAAGATTTCACACAACTAATTTTGGAATAATAATGCTTGTTCCTATATGTTATAAATTCTATATTACAAAATTATAGAAACAAATGAAGTTGCAAAACTATACACCTCAGAGTATAGTATTGAATACAGAGGGACTCCTGAATAAACAAGCATAGCAGAGGTGGGGGAACCATATTCTCTCTGGAGGCTAGATTTCCTTCCCCCCCAGGACCCATATTAAGCTAGATGGCATCACGTGGCTGAGCCCCGCCCCCTGACATCATCAGGTCCATGGCCAAAGTGCTGGCTGGAACTGTCCCAGTTCATACTTCACCTTCACTACAAAGTACACACAACTGGAGCTTTCAATCTGTGATCAGGAATAACATGGGGAGTCCTCTACCCGCCTCCTCCCTGAGTGCCTGGCAGCCTCCATGCCAAGAAGTGGCACTTGGGGAGGGGAGTGGGAGGGCCCCAGAGAAGGTGCCCAAGCATCCACAGGTCAGATGGGGAACTTCCGTGGGCTTGATTAGGCCCACGGGCCAGAGGTTCCCCATTCCGATATATAGTGCTGTCAAAATAATAAAGGACAACTTTGTTTTTAAATAGCTGTTAATGAAGGCTCACAGACCTCTTATAATTGTCAGGGGGTGGAGAGAAATGAAGTTTTCTAAAGGTTTCAATGTGAATAACCAAGATAATTGTTGATGGTAAACATGGGTTGGGGGAGAAATAACAGAATTTCATTTCTTTTTTATTAATAAGATTAGATTTGCAGATCTTTTGCGGCAATATAAATCTTAGTTTTATCTTTTGTAAGCCAAGCATCTGCAATTGGCAAAAGCTGTAATTAGGACTAAGTGACATCTGTTCTATATCCAACAGCTTGCATCATATATTGTATATTTATTTTTTTTAAATGCAAAGGGTAAAACCCCACATTCTAGGTAATTTTACAAGTAGACCAGAGAACACCAATTTTGAGATCATGCAAAAGCATTTTCAGCTGTCGGCTAAGATTTCTGTTGCTATGCAAACCTTGTGCCTTCCACGGAAAACATTTGCAGTAGCTCCTTGTCCAAGGATGTCCGACAGAAGCCAGAGATAATTTGACGTGCTCTGCATGATTGCTTCCAATTAGGCAATCCTTGTTTAAGCTGAAAAAGGAATAAGGTTTTCTTGGATTAGTTGCCAAAATGCATATGACAGAATACAAACTTTTCTTATCTGGGACCCGAAAGAAATATTCCGGTCAGCTCAACTAGATTTTTGATACTTTTTTTCATCCATTTATTAGGAATCACAGACACTGAATAACTGTAGCTCGAACCTATAGTTGGAGATGGGAGTTCAATATGATTTATTTAAAAGTGAAGAGATGAAAAGCTTATGTTTTAGCCATATCAGATTGTAAAGATGTAAGAAAACAACTAACTAATCAGCAAGACCCCTAAAACTATGTACAAACCATTTCTCCTCCACATGCATGAATAATTAAGCCCTATTTTTCCTCTTCCCATCTCTTTTTCCTTGCATCTCATATATTTTTAGAATCATAAGCCCCGAACAGGAACTATCTTGTTTTACTGACTGCATTTAAGCTGCTCCAGGAGTCTTTTTGGATGAGAACAGGGATAAAAATACTTTAAATAAACAAATCCTCATAAAATTAACACATGGAAGCAGAATTCCATCCACTGACGTGACTCCCAACTTCTACCCATTCATCATAATTTCTGAAGACAGCCTATATATTTTACAGCTGTGACTCCAAAAAGCATGAGGAACATGTAGACTCAAGGGTGGGGACAATAGGCATGACCCCAACCATCCTTCCATGCATTCATTCTACACAGATATATTGTCTGAATAGAGCAAGAGTACTGCTCAGAAGAAACAGGTCTGCACAAGTCCATTTCATCCCCACACCGCACCCCAGTGATGAAGCTCCTTGCACATGCAGGAGCTCTGGTGCCCACACTTAGGACTCTCATGTATGTTAGGACTTCACCACTTCGGCGGAAGGACAGCTCAATGTACACAATAAAAGGTACATGTTGATATCACAGTAGATAAAAAAACAAACCAAGGGCGAGTCAGGATCTCTGTATGAGCACTTGCATGCTGGTGGAGTTCTTGTAAAAACCTTTGCTATGCAATATAAACATCAAGAGGGTAGCCCCCACCCATAAAAAAACTATGGTCCCAAATTTGTTGCAGTGTTTCCAGAGGCAACATTCTACAGAAACGTAGCTTGCTATCGAGTGCTGACTGTTCCTCATTTAATCACAAACGAAAGCTGTGCAAATTTAAGCAGTCCTACAGGAAAAGGCCCTATACAACACCAACAGCAAAAAAAAATAAAAAAAAATCACCACCAACAACAAAACCTCCATAAAGATGAAAAATTATGTTGTAAATACTATGAACTACATAGATACAAAGCGGACAAAATCAATAATCTGGCAGCTCAGACAAGAATTTCTCACCACTTCTGATGTGCTAATCAATATGGATACAGTGGAGATTGGGTTATGGATCTTAGAGCATTTATAGAACCCTTTCCTAGCACAAAATTTTCTTTAGAGTGGCTCACAGGTCAGTGATGGGCAACATTTCAGCTGAAGGCCTTCTCAAACAAGGCATGTCTATCCAGGGAATTAAATTTGGTTACAAACCCCAGTTTTGTTTTTCCTTTTTTAAAATACAGTATCAAATTGTAGAGAAAAAAAATCAAAGCAAGGCTACATTCACATCAACTCCTTTTTGATACTCTCCCCTAGCTTCTCATTTTCTCAGATATATTTACAACTAGTCTTCTATGCCAGCACTTGCGCTTTTCTCTTTAACTCTCCTAACTTGCTTTCTGTTCATTTCAGTCCATATAGGCCAAGAGCGCTGCACCTATAACTATTTAGAAGTTACCAAGAAGCAGACTGAAATGCTTATCGATCAGCCTTCCCCAATCTGGCGCTCTCCAGATGTGTTAGAGTGCGACTCCCATTGGCCATGTTGGGTGGGAATGATGGGAGTTGCAGTCCAACACATCTGAAGGATACAAGATGGGGGAAGTTACAGATCCTTCAACAGGAAGGGCTCTAGCCTGCCTGACTCATGCACTAACCCCCCTTGCCTGCTACACTGAGTCAGCCAGATTTCTCCTTACAGCCCAATTCTAAAAATATATATTTGGAAGTAAAATACATTGGTTTCAGTGGAAGTTATTTCCAAACAGACATGTTTGTTACTTGAGGCTCAGACTTCCCCAATTGTGTGCCTGTCATTCGCAGTAATGAGAAACCCAGTTTCTTGCTCCTTCTTCTTTAAATAACTCCATGTATACAGTACTTCCCTCAGAAGCACACCTTGTTACACTGGAGGCATTGTGTCCTTCTACACATTACAAGCTAGGCATGAAAAATAGTCCAGGGATTGAACCAGATGAATTTCATCACATAAGAATATCAGATGAGACCAAAGGGCCTATCTAGTCCAGAATTCTGTTCAGAGTGGTCAATCGGATATCCATGAGAAGCCCACAAGCAGGCCATGGGTGAAACAGCACCATCCAGCTCATGTTCCCAGCAACTAGGATATTGTCCCTGATGCTAGGGGTAACATATAGTAACTGACTTCATTCACACAACATGACAGCCCATCATGGGTTAATTTACCCGGGTGTGTGTGTGTGTGTGTGTGTGCGTGTCGTGTCGTGCAAACCCAGGTGGCAGGGATTGTTTGAGGGTTAGACAACCCTCAAATAACTCATGGCTTGCTTTAGGGTTATTTGAGGATTCTCTCAAACAGCCCCTACCACCTGGATTCAGAAAACACAGTAAGCCATGGCAAACCAGGTGCCTGGTAAGACACCCCTCCTACTGGTAAACCCACAGTGGGCTGTCATGTCATATTATGTGAACCTGTTCATTATGATAGCCATTGATAGCTCCATCATGCTTAGTTCCTACTGAAACAATATTACTTAAATTAATCATGACTAGCTTTCCACAAAGGGATTTCAAAGCACCTAACTTAATCTGCATTCAGTGATCAAAGTCTGCTATGTCGTTTGCTCAAATGTGTTGAATTTTATGCCATTTTGTTGGATCTATTCCAAGGGAACAAGCAATTCAGCTTGTAATTTTGCTTTCAATGTTACTTTTTTCATATTAACACTCTGCGCTAAGAAGGATCATGGATGCTACACCTGAAAAACATTTGAAGCCTGCATCACACACAAACATAATTACTGCCCTCATCTAACTCCAGAAAGCTTAAATTATTCATTCTGGAAAGCCACAGTCATGGTCTGCAAACTTGCTTTGCTATGACTTGGGAAAATAATGATTTTGAAATGCATGCCAGATATCCAAAATCTAAAACTTAAACTTTTAAAGGAAAAACAAATGATACCCAGAGGAGGCTTTATAATGGAAATGCTGCATTTTAATCATGACCTCATCCCTATCTATTTGAAATGCCCTTATTTTCAGTCCTTTCCCAGAAACATTTGAGGCTCATTCAAGGCTATCAAAAACAGGAAAAAATAATAAAATAATTCTTCCATTTCTTCCTCTCCCTAGGTTAAGAGGCACATAATGGAAGAAGCAATTTTTGCTTGCTCTTCCCAGCTATTCTGTCAGTGATGCCATATAGCCCACCTGTGTTTGAATAACTTGAGTGTTGTTATGGCTAAATACTGTGGTAAATTCTGTTGGGGTGAGGGACAGCAAAAATAGAAACTGAAAGAAAGCTGAGAATACAGATAGCCTGGACAGACTTCTGGGGTAAGGAAAGAGGGCACAGCTCTTTTTATTTGTAAAATTAAAAGTGTTTCAATAAAAAAATATAGTTGTGGGGAGGAAAGAAGATGAAGCAGAGAAAGAGGTGCAGAGAGATGTGAAGTGGAATGAGATGAGATAGTTGAGCTATATTCGGAGATTATTGGGGAGAGGCAATAGAAAGAGAGGAATAGCAGATGAACGCATGAAGAAAATGCTGCAGAGAGACTTGGAGGTACGGAAGAGATGGGTGCACGTATAGTGGTAAAACAAGAGAAGATATGGCTTGCAATAGGGTGAAAGGGAGAGAAATTTAACAGTAATCTGTAGTTGTGAAGAGACAGGAGAGAACATACACTATGCTTTGCAGGGTGAAAGGGGAATCTGTTAAAAAGAAAATACTGAATTTAACAGGTAACAGAAATGCTCTCTCACACTTAAAATAGCAATGCAGCCATCTGAAATTGTTTTTTAAAAAAGCCCCTGGGGTTCTCAGAGAGATTTGTATAGGGCAGCCCCAGTCTAAAGGCAATGGTGTCACTAAGAAATTAAGGTCTGTTTAAAACAGTGAAATGGGGAAGCTGCCTGGCTTCCCTTGAAGATGTTCTGCTTGGCAACTTCAAAGCACAAAGGATAGAGCATTCTTAATTAGCATTTATTTGTGTGTCATTATCATCTTTAAATTCTGCCTTCATACAGCATTATACAACACCCTCAGCATGCTCAGTGCTGTAAATATATTTTCAATATCCAAAGATCTTATAACCAGAGAGATCTTATAACTCCCATGCCAACTGCTTGTTACAACCGCTGTATAATTAATTCCAGCTATCCTTTATCTGGATTTTTACAGCATTTATACGGCCTTACGCAGGCATGAGCTGGGCCTTCAGTGGTGCCGCTCTGAAAATAGTCCTGAAATTACAACTGCCTCTGCCAAGGAAGGAGTAGAGCCTCTCAGGCATGCGGGGATGGTTGTCAGCAGCAAGGGAAGAAGCAGAGGATTAATGGAGCTGGTGCTGGCACTGTGTAGTACTCTTACTTCCCCTCTTTTAATAGAGGGCTTTTAAATCACCAGGAGACTATAGGAGCAAAGGGGGGGTACGCTAATTTAATTGTAGCTTATAAATGCCTCCACAATGTGAGCTTGGAAGACTCAAATAAGCTCTCTTTTGAATGGAGGAGGGGATGTGGGTAACATAGCCTGCCCAGGCCCTATTGCAGGGAGGGCTGAAGAGGAGCAACAGAAAGCGGTGCCTTGGTTGATACCTGCACCATGGACCACCATGTAAGCTACCTTAGGTTCCTTGCAAGAGGAAAAAAAGTCAGGATAGAAATATAATAATAAATGAATAAATAATAATAATATTTATTTATTTATTTACAAAATTTGTATACCTCTCCATATCAGAAACAGATTCTGAAGTGGTGAACATAAGAATTAAAGCAGCAAAAGACAAAAAAAAATTAAAGCACCATTAGCATACTAACAAAAAACAAACAATACACACAGAATGTCAAAAAACAACAATAAAAAAAAAACCCTTGGCTGTCAATGAAGGAATGCTTCCTGGAATAAGAATGTTTTCAGGAGGTGCCTGCCTGACCTCCATGGGCAGGGAGTTCCACAGAAAGGGGGCCAACATAATGAAGGCTCTTCTCCTGCTGCACAATATTAAATCACAGTGTAAATAAAAATTCATAAATAAAATAAGCGTGCACAGGATTTCAGCCCTAATCTTCTCCCATGTTTTCTATAACCACTTTATGACATTAGTCACTATACTATTATTTTATAGAAGAGAATCTAAAGGCAGTGACAAGTCCAAGACTACCAAATGAGACTATCATCAGCACAATCCTCCACCTTATGACTCAGAAGTCCCACTGCTAGCCCCACTGATGTAAGAGCCTATATGAAATTCACAATGCCTCACAAGTGAGCCTACACCTTATCCCCACGACCAAAATATCAAGTTTGCACTCAGACAACATGCACTCCGTTGGGGGGCTTGATCCGGAATGGCTGCTTGTTACACGCAAGCCATCCAATTATAATATTTATTTATTTATTGCATTTTTATATCGCCCCATAGCCGAAGCTCTCTGGGCGGTTCACAAAAATTAAAATCATGAAATCATTTTAAAAATATAAAACAAGTCACAATCTAAAAACACAAAATAACATACAATATAAAAACACAACCAGAATAAAACCAAGCATCAGGAATACAGATTAAAATACAAATTTAAAACAGCAAGGATTAAAATTGAGTTAATTTAACTGTTAAAATACTGGGAGAATAAAAAGGTCTTCACCTGGCAACGAAAAGAGTACAAAGTAGGCGCCAGGCGAACCTCTCTGGGGAGCTCATTCCACAGCCGGGGTGCCACAGCGGAGAAAGCCCTCCTCCTAGTGGCCACCTGCCTCACTTCCTTTGGCAGGGGCTCACAGAGAAGGACCCCTGTAGATGATCTTAGGGTCCGGGCAAGTACATATGGGAGGAGGCGTTCCTTTAGATAACCTGGCCCCAAGCCGTTTAGGGCTTTAAATGTTAGTACCAGCACTTTGAATTGGGCCCGGACCTGGATCGGCAGCCAGTGAAGTTGGAAAAGGACTGGCGTAATATGGTCTCGTTGGCCAGTCCCCGTTAACAATCTGGCTGCCCTGTTTTGTACCAGCTGAAGTTTCCGGACCGTTTTCAAAGGCAGCCCCACGTATAACGCATTGCAGTAATCCAAACGAGAGGTTATGAGAGCATGGATAACTGTAGCTAGGCTATCTCTGTCCAGATAAGGGCGCAGTTGGTATATCAGCCTAAGCTGGTAAAAGGTGCTCTTTGCCACTGAGTTCACCTGTGCCTCAAGTGACAGTTCTGGATCCAAGAGCACCCCCAAACTATGGACCCGATCCTTTAGGGGGAGTGCAACCCCCTCCAGAACAGGGTGAACATCACCTCGCCGGACAGATGAACCACCTGCTAACAATACCTCCATCTTGTCGGGATTGAGCTCAGTTTGTTAGCCCTCATCCTGTTCATTACCGTGCCCAGGCACTGATTCAGAACAGCCACTGCCTCACCTGGGTTAGATGAAAAGGAGAGGTAGAGCTGGGTGTCATCCGCATATTGATGACATCTCAGCCCACATCTCCGGATAACCTCTCCCTGCGGCTTCATGTATATGTTAAACAGCATAGGGGATAAAATAGAGCCCTGTGGAACCCCATGGCTTAAATGCCACAGCACAGAGCAATAATCTCCCAGCACCACCTTCTGAAAACAGCCATCCAAGTAGGAGCGGAACCACTGCAGTGCAGTGCCTCCAACTCCCAGCCCAGACAACCTATCCAGAAGGATACCATGGTCGATAGTATCGAAAGCCGCTGAGAGATCCAAGAGAACCAACAAGGTCGTACTCCCCCTGTCCCTCTCTCGGCAAAGGTCATCCCACAGGGCGACCAAGGCAGTTTCTGTTCCATTTCAATCGGGTTTCAGGCCTGGTTTTGGATCTAGATAATCCGTTTCATTCAAGAGTGTCTGGAGTTGTCCTGCAACCACCCGCTCAAGCACCTTGCCCAGGAAAGGAATGTTCACCACTGGCCTTTAGTTGTTAACATCTTCCAGGTTCAGGTTAGGCTTTTTCAGGAGTGGTCTGATTAACGCCTCTTTTAACGAGGCCGGCACTACTCCCTCTCTCAAGGAAGCATTTACAACCTCCTGGACCCAGCAGGCGGTCCCATCCTTATTTGATGTAATTAGCCACGACGGGCAAGGGTCAAGCACACAAGTGGTCGTCCGGACTTGGCCAAACACCTTGTCCACATCCTCAGGCCTCAGTAACTGAAACTCATCCAATAAAACTGGACAAGACGGTGCTCTGAACACCTCTACTAGTGGAGCTGCATTAAGCGTGGTGTCCAATTCAAGACGAATCTGAGCAACTTTATCTTCAAAGTGCTGTGCAAACTCGTCACAGCGTGCTACCGAGGGTTCCACCATCTCTCGCCCTGGCCCAGAGTGTAGCAGGCCACGAACCACCCGGAAAAGCTCTGCCGGACGACACTGTGAAGATGCAATGCTGGTGGAGAAGAACTGTCTCTTCGCTACCCTCACCGCCACAGAGTAGGCTCGATAATGAGCTCTAGCCCGTGTGAAGACCATCTACTAAGTTCTAGGGAATGAGCTGCTGGAGTTAATACCCGGGTGCACAGAGTTAGAACTGAATGAAGGCACGGGGCGACAGTCATCCGTTTCTAAAGAAACCGTCACACAGGGCTTCGCCAAATAACCAGGAAGGCGCAAAAGCAGATGGGTTGGCAGCAAACCGTAAAGAGGCAGGAAGTGCTGAATAGGTTGACTAAAGCAGCCTTCCCCAATCTGCTCTCAAGGTGTGATGGAATGCAAATCCCATCATTCTTTACCAGCTTGCATGATAGGAGTTGCAGTACCACACACCTGGAGGGCACCAGATTGAAGAAGCCTGGACTAGAGGCAGAACATAAACCCCTATAGGATCGCACCGTCAGAGTCGCAGCTTGCTAGGAATACACCTGCTCAGGACTCCCATACAACTACAGAAGATGCCAGAGCCCCCCCCCGCATCGGTTAGCCTTAATTTCGGAAGAAACTATTTTCCTACTACCCGCCTCGGGGCAGCTGACATTGGTGCTTCGGAGCAGGGCAGTTCCAGGAATTCCCCTCACGTCGGGCCTACAAGGCTGACCAAGTCGCTTCCTTTCCTCCTCCAAAAGAGATTCGTCATTCGAGGGCTTTCCATCGAAAGCGAAACCTCGCCACACGTTTCCTGGTTCTTGCCCCCTCGCCCCCGTTCGGATTTCTCCGCCCGCCGCGCCTCGCGTTACCTGATCCGCGTCTCCTCCTCCGGCGGCGAGCGCGAGAAGGACCTTTATCCCTTAGCCGAAACCCTGCTCCAGCCTTCTCTTGTTCCGGCCCGCCGAGCACTTTCCTCCGGTCGTCGCCCAGCTCCCCGTCTGCTTCCGGCTTCCTGACGTGCGTAGGAGGTGGGGCAGCTCCAAGCAGAGGCGGGTTCCTCCCGGGGCTCACGCGCCTCTTTACCTATCTGCAGACGCCACGAGACAAGGCTAAGCAAGCGGAGATCACGCGCAATCCGGTGTAGTTTTACTCGAAGTAAGACCCACTGTATTCAAGGCTTACTTCCGAGTTAGCATGCAAAGGATGGCTGCCCTCATTGAATAGAAACAGAAAACCAAGGCTGATATCTTTTACAAAGAGGTGCTTAAGATTGCAATCCTATACATATCTGCTCAGAAGTAACTTCCACGGAATTCAATAGGGCTTACTCCCATGTAAGCGTGCATGTTAGGATGACAAGCGAAGACGCTGAGCAATGAAACTCTCGGTGACGTTTAACCAGGCTCTCAACCTAGCCTACCTCATATGGTTATTGTGCCAACCCTGAGCTCCATGGAGGAGGGGCGGGCTAAAAATCAGTAGGGTGGTAGAGAGGGCTAGGCCTCATCAAAGCAATAGTGGGCACAAATAAACCATCAGGTTGCACCTGCAATTCCTCTTAAAAATTTCAGACAGAGTTCAAAAATGAATTCAGTGGCATGGAAAAACGGGGCAATGGATGGGGAACCTGTGGCTTGCCAGATGTTTTGGAACCACAACTCCCATTATCCTTGTCTAATTGCCATGCTGGTTAAAGCTGATGAGAGTTGAGAGTTCAATACTTGGAGGACCACACAGTCAATCCCCAACCTTGGGGTGGAAGACCATCAAGAGCAGAACTAATAGGCAAGTAGGTGTTCAAATGCTCAATACAAACACATTCGGATGTGAGAGATATACATGCCCAAGAATGTTTTCAGTTGCCTACTGTAAAAGTAATCAGCAAATTAGTACAAGCTGAACTATTTGTCCTTGTTGAAGCCAGTAATGGATTATAGTAAATTCAATTGCAGGGGGGAGGGGGGAATGCTAAGGTGTGTCCATTTAATACTTTTTGGCAAACACATATTTACTAGATTACTATCTAGTATTGAAAACTTGGTAAATTCATGTATCAGATACATCTTTCAAAAATTAAAGCCATCAACAACATACAATGTATCATCAAACTGTTGCAGCACAAAGTTTTGGAGGGAAAGTGTGGGGCACATAGATGCCTGCGTTGAGTTTTTAAAGGTGCAATCCTATGTGACAGCAAAAATCTCACAACTCCTGGCTATCCTCAGCCAACATGGAGTGGCTGGAGAATGCTGGGAATTGTAGGACTTTTTTCTGTCTAAATATGCATAGGATTGCGCCTTAAGAGTAGAATTTATCCTCCTGAAAAGAAGTGTAAGCACACAAGAAATAATAATGAAAGGAAGTGTAACGAAGCAGTTCTGTGGAACGTCAGTAGAATGAAGATCAGGGAAGCAGCCATTTTAGTAGTCATTGATTAGAATTGCAGAGTGTTAAGTAAAGGCCTGTTTATTTCACACTTCAGTGTCCTGTAGTGTAATTATAAAGTTCGCAGCAAGAAATGTTATACTTATAATCCAAAATAGCTAGGTGAAAGCAGCTTTGAATACTTGAATAGCAGATAATGTGAATGCGTGTTTTGTTTTACATCTGTCTGATTGCTGCATTAAAGCTTGTACACCTGTCCTGTGATAAAAGGAAAGGTATATGCTTCAGAATAAAAACGGGAACACCCCCTCCCCCACACATGCTTTTTAAACATACCAAAGCACTCGAAGTCTTAGGTAACTTTTGTATCATCAATAAGGCACCTGCTACACTGAGCTACAGGTAACATCAAACTTATTTGAAGAATTTGTGAATTGACCAAATATATTTAATGAAGGCTCAGCCTCCTACTTGAGATTGCTTTTAATTACTGCTGTTTATAGTTTTGGTTGCATCCAATCTTAGTCCTACTTAGAGTTGACCCACTGAGATGAACAGATTAATATTGATACAACTATTTGGTTTTCTTATTGTTTTTTCTGAATTGGTTTGAATGAAGATAGAAAAGATAGGTAGCTTAAAATACAATTTATTTTTTGTAGTATTTCCCCATAACTATGAGCTGTTTTCAAGAATCGCAAGCAGTAGTGGCTTCATGTTTTTGAGGGCCCTTGCATAAGGCACTGTTAATGGGGGGGGGGGCTCCATCAGAGAGTCTTTCTCACCACCTCTGTTACCAGCTGCTACTGTTCCTCATCCTCTTTCTCATCATTGCTGCCACTTGTTTGCTTGACTAGCAGAGTGCCAGGGAGCAAGTATGCAGCGGCATCTACTGCACCTTCTCACCACCATTGCTGCCTGGGCCAGAGCAAAAGGCAAGTGAAGAAGCAGGTTGCAATGAAAAAGAGAAGCAAATCCAGGGGGTTCTTGTCTGTGGGCCCTCGGTAGGTGCCCCACTATGCCTACCATCGACACTAATCCTGAGACCAAGTGTTCAATAATGTGCTCTCCTTTGCCTCGCACCCACCATTGATATATATGTGTGTGGCACACTGCAGTTCACTAGTTGTTTAAAACGATCATATACCCATCCAGCTAAACCTATCCTCCCCGTGGCCCTGGCCTGTAAGTTACTGTAGTATAGGGTGACCAGATAAAATCCAGGTCAGGGCTCATGTAACTTTAACAGTTGTAGAGAAAAGGGAATTTCAGCCAGTGTTATTTGTATGCAATTAGTTCCTGGTAATATTCCCTCTTCATCACAACAGTTAAAGATGCATGCACTATACTAGAGTGACCATATACAAAAGAAGGCAGGGCCCCTGCAACTTTAACTGTTGTGATGAAGAGGGAATTTCACCAGGAACTAATTGCATACAAATGGCACTGACTGAAATTCCCTTTTCTCTACAACTGTTAAAGTTACATGAGCCCTGACCTGGATTTTATCTGGTCACCCTACTGTAGTAGCTATTCCTGTCTGTGGGCAAGAGACAGCCAGAAACAGAGGGAAGAAAGCTCCATTGAGTCCTATGGTGATCCTGCCTTGTAAATACAGCTGCATCTATGACAGGATATATGGTTCCATGGAGTCTTGTAATTCATACGCAATTCTGTCCAAGCACATTGTAAAAAATAATAAATAAAAGTTAAGCAAGAGTCAAAAGAGTTCTATGTTGTATGTATGCAAGTGCCTAAAGTCTTACGAGATTTAAAAACTGACACCGATAAGATGACCAATGACTCAAGACAACTTGTAGATTTCATTGAATAAAATTTATTTTTTCTGTATAAAAATGCAGAGCCAGATCCTATTTTTCATCTGATCTATTAATAACTGTTTTGTTGTATACACTTCAGCATTTAGACCCCTCCAATGAAACAGCTATCTACAAAATGGGGGTTTAATTGTTTTATTTTATACCACCATACATGGACAAATGAATTTCATTTCTAATATGCACATATTTTACTCAGTATTTAAAAATGTACACAATTTATAACCATTTCTATGGATTTGGAAGAAATTTATACATTGTTTAATTTCAAAATTAAAAAGTGGATATTTTATTTTTGCTGTACTGATTACAGCATACAATTATCCTATACAGAGTGTTCTGAGAAAGCACATAGGCAACATGTGCTGTCCACATGCCTTATTGTGCATCAACCAACACAATGTGGGGCATTTCATTTGCACTTGTACAGAAAAAGGCTAATACACATACTGATTTAAGCACAGAGCAACATCTTTTAAAAGGGAAAAAAAAGTAAAACTGAATGGCACAGATCTTAGCGTTCATATAAATTAATATCTGGTGTTCCTGATTAGGGAAAACAGGCAAAGGTTCCAGTCGACGTCTTAGGGTTTTGCTCTTTGAAAAAATACCTGTTTTGATGAAAATATATGTTAAGAATTTAAGAAAACACATATGAACTGTACCGCTGTCAAGGATCAAAAAGGCATGTTGAAAGTGGTGGAAAGAAAGTTTTAATGGGCCATCTGGAACTACCAATAAGATTCTAGACATAGTGAAGGGCAGTCAGTTGGCAAATTGAGTCTCCCTCCTGGGCAGGGCAAAGTATTGCCAGTTACTAACTAAAAACTGCTAACAACACTAGATGTAAGGTGTAAGGTATAAAAAGCTACCTGCATCTGCAGGGGATTCAGCCCTCCAAGGTTAGCTGACAACAATCTTAACATACTGTTTTAGGCACATGGTCCTTTCTCATAAATTCAAAGTAACATAAAACATGTTAACCAGCCACAACTAAATCCAGCAATTTGATAAATGCCATTTAAAACTTAAAAGAAGTAAAATGTTAACATTTATACATAACCTAACATTATCTCCTCAGTCCAGTTTTATTAGAAACACAATTTAAGGAACATATAAGAGATTCCAATAGTATTTTAAGTATGACAACAAAAGACTAAAAAATATGACTACTCCAAAGGTCTATTGACTGAGGCAGAGAAAGATTCCAACATGGATGGCGAAGATATAAAAATGCCTTCAGTAGTTCAGGCACTTTTTAAAAAATTATTATTAAAAACTTTCTTCTTACGATACCAAAGTGCTCTCCAAAATGCAATAAAAAATCCTAAGACAACATACAATTAAACAATTTAGAACACATGAAGGAGATCCATGTGAGCAAATGAAAGCAGGTACATGCCTCTTGGCCCCACCCCCAATATCATGTGCTCATTTAACTCTATCCCCAGACCTCCACACGTTCAACGTGAAAGTTTGCAGAGGAGCATCTATGTATGAGTAGGTGCTCCACGCAACTAGGACCCTTGAATGACTGAGGGTCTCAAACATGTATAGATGCTCCTTTGCAGATATCCACACTGAACACATGGGTTTAAGGGAGCAGAGCATGTGGCATCAGGAGCAAGGCCTGGAGATATGGTCCCACTTTCCTTCACTCACATGGAACCCCTTCATGAAATTAACCCATGAAGGTAGCTTCTGTCTTGGCATGAGTATCTTCCATCAGTACTGTTTACTACAGTAAAAGTTAGCTCAACAGTTTGAAGCCACAGAAACTTCCATCTGTATCAAGTAGTCATGGAGCAGCTGTTTCCTCCCTAATTACTTCCCCACTTAGACACACTAGTGATATAGCACAGGGACTTTCAACAGCAACAAAAAAGTAAATATCCCCAAACAGAATATGCATGTTCAAACTGCTAGAATGCACATTTTAGAGTCCACTACATGCTGGACAGACCGGAGTTCCCTTATATACATGCAATATCTATTTAACCCAAGACAAAATGCATTCACTCATCCAGACACAAGTTGACCTACCTTTAAATAGTTTTTAAAAACTTTAGCATCAGGCTGCTGAAGTGCTTGACAGAACTCCTATAAAAACAACAAAGGCGAACATTTGCTTACACCACAATAATGAACGATTAGTCTGCACTGTAGTCCTAACGTAGCATTTGCATTTTTAGTAACTGTGGATTTAGTAACTGTGGGTGTCACCATTTAGAAATGGGGTCATGTCTATAGATTTGTGTATGCAAGAGTAGGTGCACTGATGCTGCTACATGCAAAGATCTCTGTGTGTCCCAGGTAAAAAAGATATTTAACAATATTAGAACCAATCACCTGTCTGGATGGGAGGTAGAGGGGAAGGGATGTGCATTCAGCCACAGTAACTAGACAATATCACTGACCATTTGTTAAGGAATGTGTGCACCGATCCTAACTAGCAGGGACTGCTGTGTGTAAAACTCAAAATCCTCAAGGCGTTTTTCTCCCTCTCTCTCCCTGTGCAGAACTATTTATGAACACATGGTGCATTGATAGTAAGAAAAGCTCGAACACGCTTACAACATGCTTAGGACTCGAGGGGAAGTATTACTTATTCTATAGAGTTTGCTGAATATTCAAAACTTACTTAGCCTGCATTTTAACTTATACGTTTTTCCCCCCCTTATGTTCTGTTTAAATTGCAGTTGTACGGTCTGTGGGCTTTTAACAATAAAGTAGTAGTAATTCTTTCGAGAATGACCTCACCTTAAGTTTTAAAGTAGCCAGGTTTTAGATTTATTGGAATTTTATTTGGGGATCGCAAAACTCCTGGTGGTATTAACTGTTTATAAAATGTGATGTATAATTGGTCTGTTGACTGTAAATAAAGAATTGATTGATCTTCTGCACCCAAATGTGCAACATGCTCTGCTCTGTACTCTTATCTAGCTGGGCATTCTGGAAAAGTCAGCACTCTTGCCAAATCAGTATTAATTCTCTTGCAATCACGCTATCATATGTTTTATTTGAAGACGATACTCAAGAAAAGCTAAGCAATGTTAGCTTCAGGGTTTTCCCAGGAAATACTCTGTGTATCAGCTAGAAAGAATTCTTACCTGGATTATTTCAGGAGCTACCTGCAGCGAAGGCAGATATTCTTGTTGAAGATACTGAATACATTCAAGGCCCTAGAAAAAGGAAATACACAGTGCTTTGACAGTGGCTAGCTATTTTCTTATTCTAAACCTGCTCCACATTATAATTTTACCCATTGTTTGTAAGATTATAGATTAAAAGTCACACCAGCCAAAGCCAAACACTGAAAAATTTGCTTCTGTCTCCCAAAGCCTGGAACCATTACTTCTTATTCATCCTTCTACTTCTCCCTTGCTTCGTGGCCCACTCAGAAATCACTTCAGCAAAGCATTTGTAGACTGCAATAGCCTCATATTGACTGCACATCTTCCTCTCACCTTTGACAATCCCTCTAATACACACAATAAGCTCTTTAGGCAGAAAGATTGGCCTGTTTCAAACAATCTCTGCTATGGAAGTTGAGATATGAACAACCATTTTGCCTATGCACACAGCTCTTTTATTTATAATGTTTATATACTGCCTTTCCACAAATGTCACAAAAGTGTTGTACAAAATTCAAATCAAAACAATAATGCATTAACATAAAGAACAAGAAAACTATATGAAAACATTAAAACCGTCTTTGTGCAAGCCACAATTAAACCCAAAAGTCTGACTGTGGTTTCGTATTACCAGCTTCGGAACAAGCCAGGATCTTTAGCTAACTTCAAACTGGTTTAGGATCTTGGCTTGTTCAGAAACTAGTACCCATAACTTCCCAGCCATGATAAAATGGGAAAACATGTTCAAGTAGAATCTTCTTGGTCTAATCACAGCTTGCACAAAGGGAGATACAAGGGAAAATCCATTCATCTCTCAGTTTCTTAAGCCAAGACATGATTGTCCAAAGTGAGCCACTATCACACCTATATTCTGCAGAGCACTTTGGATTTCAGTTAAGCTAAACAAAAAGATTAATCGTTAATAAAACAGGGTTTAATTCTGTATAGTTCCCTTATGTTAGCTAGTAGTCCTGTCCTTCTTGCACCATATAGGCTGTCTTATTTTACAGACTAGTGTGATGGCAAAGAATTTTAACTATGCAGGAAGTTCAGTATTTTTGCAATCAACAAGTATGCAAATTAAGCTGCAATATGCATGTGCTCACTTCATGTGATTTATTTCATAAAGCTTCATTGAGGAAGTTTAATTGCAGAGTTTTCTTTCTGCAATCCTAACAACAGTGCCACAAAGCCAATACAGGCAGAGGGGCGGGGGAGAAAAACTAAAGAGAAAATACATGCAGATGAAGATCAACCTACAGGCTGCAATGGTGAACCAAATCAAAAATAGATAAGCAGAAGCCACCCTGAGTGCTGGTGATAAAGTAAGAAATATTTAAAATAAAGTATGGACTCTATTCATAAGCCTTACCCGTTTGAGATGAATTGTTTTCAATGTCACTGCACACTCAGATAAAGCCTATAAAAATGAAACAAAAGAAAGGACTTTGGCTCAAACACTCAAGCTAGAATGAAAATGGTTTTAATTAGATATTGCATTTATACTTTTCAAGGCTAGTATTTAACAAGCAGAAACATGAATGTTATTAAAAGAATTCTTATTTGCAGCAGAAATGTTTCCACCACTGTCCCCACAAAACTGAGAGCTTTATATTCTATTCTACAGAACTTTACATTACTAGAGTGATTGTTTTCACTGAACATGGAATTCTAGACATAAGGAACCTGCTGTCTGATTGCAAGATTACCCGATTCTGCTGTCTTCAGACTGAAAAGCCTTTCTAGAACTTGGATGCAGTGTCTGAGGGTTGTCAGCAGCCACCTACATGTACCAATCTTGCCATTTTGTATCTCTAGGCTTACATTAGCCCTTAAAATGTGTGTACATTTAACAATTTCCCAATGTAATACATACCAATACTGTTTGTGCATCAGCTAAGTCAAAAGTTTGCTTTGAAGGTGCTAAGAAGCATGCAGGAACAATGTGTTTGTAGACAAAGTCAGCAAAACCCACAGGTCCATCTTTACCTCCTAAAAGACAAAACAAGAACGAGTCTTTCTACCCATGTTCTTATCACTGAGGGTTGTTTCACACAATGAGGGAAAGGGCTTGCAGCAATGGATCACATATACAGGAATGAATGAAGGCAAACACATGCATCTGAAAACATTTGAAGGCAAACACATTCATCTGAAAACATGTTTGTGTGCACATCAAGCCTAAGCCAGCATGGTATCAATGCAAGCTTACCCCAGAGTTCCACTAACTTTGAAAGAATAATAAAGCAGGTTTTCTGAGCAATAGGATCGGGGTAGTCAACTGCTCCTTGGATGATTGTGAACAACACATGCTCTACATTCTCTGCACCTGGAGAGGGAGACAGAGAGAGAGAGAGAGAGAGAGAAGGGTTCCAGTCAAACTCTTATTTGAAGCCAACAAAGGGGCAATAAGGAATTAATTGTTCTGGTTTGTGTAGAGCAAAAAACAAAGCAGGCAGAAATGTTTTCCACATAATAAAGACTTGTCCATCCCTACCCCGATCCAAAAAAACACATGTACAGCAACCAGGAAGTCACTAATCGTGAACTGAACTTAGCAATATCAAAGGCCATGACCTTAAAGGCATTTGCTTTGAAAGTCATTTCATTCAAATAATGGAAACTTACATCTACGTGGAAAACCTGACTGGGTCATTATTTCTAGTTCTATCATGTAACAAAATCATGCTTTTACTAGAATATTTATGCCAAAACGAAACGCATCTGCCATCATGAGCCGTGCCTTACCCTGATTGGCTATGACTTCACTCATTCCACTGCCTGTGACTGTTTGTAGAAAGGCAAAGTAGCTCCTTCGTAGCATCTGTTTTTCTAAAGCAGCAGATTGGTCATTTTCTTCAGCTGGGCGGTGCAAGACTTCAAATATCGCACGCAGCAAGGGCATAAACATTTGTTGCAGGAACGGGGAGACTTGGGTCTATTGAAATGTGCAAAACGTAAGTTGGCCAATTAAATTTATGATGAGCAAGAATATAGTAAAACAAGGAAGAAGTTACAACGTTTAACTTTGTCTTTGCGTCATAAGTGGAAACATAATGAAGTTCATCTGTAAATCCATAGTTTGGGATTCAGACTTGGGGCAACATCCAACACTATCCATGCGCTAGCAGAGCCCACTGTTACTATAAAAGGACACTAGCCATTACTGAGCAACTGGAAATGAGCTGAAATGCTTGTTTCTGGAAGAGGGCAGGACAGTGGGGCCTGCAGGAGGGAGTTGCTTTCAGAAGTGCTAGCAATGGGTACTGTGGGGGCAACAGAATGAGCGAAGACAGAGAAGCTCCTGCCAGCAAGACTATCACCTGAGTAGAGTTCCATGGGGTTAGGGAACCTTCTAGAACAGTATGGGAACTAGCCCTGGGAGCTGCATTGGGGAAATCGGCAGAAGTTTCCTTCTGTGGCCTTCTGCAAATGGAATCCCTCTGCTGGATCAAAATCCTTGCAAGAACAGAAGCAGCCATTCCATTCATGGAAGGTTATGTTTGGTACTAACATCCTGCTGAGTCCCATCTGGCAGCAACACAGCAATGGGCCTTCTCTGTGCTGGCACCTTCCCTCTGCGAAACATCAGGCACCACTGAGTATTTGCTTTCAAGGTTTACTTTGACTTTTCCCAACCACTAACTAGTCTCAGTGTTGTTATGTCATTATAATTATGTATTGTTTTATAATTTGTTGTAAACCACTTTGGGATTTTTAAAGTGGGAAGTGGCATATAAATATTCTAAAATAAACAACATATTGTTTACTTATTTCTCAATTCTAATTTAATAGGATCAGACCACAGTAAAATTTCCAAGGTAAGACCACAATTCAAAAGATGATAGGCTCAAGCCCTCTTCAGTGCAGTTTCTGAGCCTTTAAATGTAAACTGTACTCCTACCTTGAACTTAGCTGTGATTTGGTTTATGAGGGGAATGAATTCTTGAAGGTCTTTTGCTTCACAGTCTTTAAGCATATGTTCAGAGGCTGAAGGGATGAATGGGAGAACTTCCTCCTCTAAGCAAATAATCATTCGATGAAGAAAGGTACGGACACCACTTCTAAGAACTTCCTTCTGCAAGGGGCAACTGAGAGCTGGTAGAAATGTTTGTAAGCAGTCGAGATACACTTCTGAGCAGCCACATTGTTTCACCGTCTGTTTGTTGCTGAAAGCTTTGCTAGTACGGCTACGAAAACACAACAGACACACCATCACATTAAACTTTCGACTAGGCCTTTTCTTAGGATGAGTCACTTTGAATCTTTGAAAATTTACTCTTTTCTTTATATCAGCCTGGGTCTAAGAGCAAGCGTACAGGAATTTCCAAAAGTTTTTATCAACTCATATATTTTATATAAAAGGTCGTGTTCTATAACTGCATTTTAAATTTTACGGAGAATGTCCTGAAGAAACTTTCAACAACTAACCCCAATAGGCTATCTAGGCTACTTCTGCACTAATTGTAAATATTATTGGATAAATAAATATTTATTATGAAGTTCTGTAGTGGTATTTCTTCTGAATTTGGGGACAGTAAAATGGAGTTTCCACAAGGTGGCTTTGGAGACTCTCAACATTTTTTATGGTTCTTCTTAAGAATTATTAGGTTTCTTTTACCCAGAAATCAAGGTCCCCAATTTTTAGTCTTATAGCAAGGGAAGAGAGGAAGCAATCGGCAGTAAAACCCTCATCTCAGACATGACACTTTGCTGAAAAACAGATTAAGTCCCAGCTAACATCTGCAATCCAAAAACAACTTATTTAAATTTATAGCTCTGTATACATGTTGAATAAATTGTACTGCTCTCACCTTGCAAAGCCAACAGCATGATTCAGACAATCAGCTAATGCCATCTGTCTGTCCTCATCTTGTGCCATCATAAGTTTTTCTAACAGCACTTTAAACTTCTCCATTAGAGGAGTCAAAAGATTTCTCATTAAAGCCTGCTTCCGTTCCGCAGAGTAGTCACTGTTCACTATCAGTACTCCAGCAGTCTCATAAATGAACAGTTGGTCATCACTGCTTAATAAAGCCTGGTAGCCATTTTCCTGGAGCCAGAAAACAAAAAGAGAGCTTAATGATCAGATGTTTCAATTACTGCTTTGTTATTCTATTTGCAGAATTTTAGAGTAGACAAAAAACAAAGCATCAGATTTGCACTACAACACGCCATACCACCATATCCCAAACCTGCATAAAACTGAGTTGCCACTGTGGATATGACTCGTTTGGAAATGTTCACATCCAGCAGTATATTCAGTCTACTTTGCATGCCAGAGTGACATCATCAACTTGATAGAAAAACCATCAAACTTCTGTGAGGATGTTAGGGGCTGTAGGGTGATACTTGCACTGAAGCCTGCAAATTAGCAACTCAGTGATTCCCAATGTATACGAAACGGGACTGGGAACCAATGAATGGTCTCTCCTTAATTTACACAAATGCAATAATCATATCAAAGTCACTGACCTTGTTCACACAATCGAACAGTCCACAATGGCTTATATAAGCCACAGTGGGCTGTGGTGTGTGCCAGCTGCCATTTTGAATATTCAACATTTGGTCGCAGCTTGTCATATCATGCTAACCCAGGCACCGTGGGTTATGTGAGCTTTGTTTAACCCATGCATAGCCCACCGTCCCCAGGTTCATATGACACAACAAGCTGCGGACAGGTGTTCAATATTTCAAATGGCCATCCACCCTCACCACACTCCATTGTGATTTAAATAAGCCACAGTGGGCTGTTTGGTCATGCAAGTCGGCTCATTGTTTAACTGGGCAAGCTGTTTGGATCCTACTTTTGGGGAACCTGCCTGAAATAATTGATAGGCAATACCCTGCAATGCTTTATGGTAAAAAGGCTATTGGCAAACAAAGGATGGCTGCTGAACTTGAAGCAGCTCCAGGCTTCTATGTCTATAATCTGACAGTGTATCTGTGGAAAGCTCCAGGCAATTTCTAAATCCATCCCACGACTTTAAATGTTTGGATGACCTATATATTATGCTTTTATCCCACACATTGTTCTGCAAGAAACTCAAGGCAGAATACATCAATACACCCCCCCCCCCCTTTATCCTCACACCCTTTGAGGCAGTTCAGCTAAGAGATACTAACTGGCCTAAGGTTACTTCTACATTTAAGATGAGATATGAGATTTGCTACATTTTATAACAGATTAGGACAATTTAAAGAATGAATCAAACGAGACATATATTGCTAATTTATCATTTCAGACTAGGTGCAGTATGTCTGCCTGCTAATCATATAAACTGCATATGTGCATGCATCAATTCCTATACTTAGAAGCAACTCAGAGTTCATAACGCTGTCCCTCTCTCCTGCCATTATGAGCCCAGCCTCTCTGAACTGTAACTTTGCACTTTTGATCCAAGGCAACACGAAATACTTACAGGTGGAGAAAGTTCTAGCAGATCTTGCATTCTGTTCAGCACATCTTCAATAAAGGGATTCATTTGTTTACTGAAGTATAAGAACATAAGCAATGTTACATAGCCTTACAAATATTTTAAACAATTTAAGTGTTGAAATTTGACAGTTGAACAATAAACCAGTTTGAATGCAGTCAGCAACATCATGACATCCAAACCTGGAACTCAGGGATTTTGGAGATGAACAACCCTGGGTCATTTATCACAGTGGGAGCAAGCAAGCAGGCAGGAACCAGCACAAACATTTGCTCCAGCTGCATTTTCAACAACATGCAGTTAACAAATCATGGAATGTTTACGACAATCGAACCAGGCAAATATAAAAAAGAATAAATATCATTGTAGACGTTATAACATCAATGTGATAATGCCCTCTTATACACCAAGGACAGACCACAAGGGAAAAACCTAGCACCCAAATTTGTTGTATTCGTCAGAATGATTTGTCCATCACATGGCTCCAAATTAGGCCTGTTCAGATGACACCTCAGGCTCTGTGGTGGTTATTACTATTATTTACATTTATGTACCGCCCCATAGCTGAAGCTCTCTGGGAAGTTTACAAAGGTTAAAAACATTGAACATTTAAAAAACCAATATACAAAATTTAAGACCATAAAAAGCATAAAAACAGACTATGATTTTTAGCGAAACTATGGTTCTCTGGGATTAGCACTATGATGGTTCTCTGGGATTAGCACTAACCACAAGCCGTGCTGTAGCACACA
Organism: Anniella stebbinsi; assembly: GCA_029215795.1. Lineage (NCBI taxonomy): Eukaryota > Metazoa > Chordata > Lepidosauria > Squamata > Anniellidae > Anniella > Anniella stebbinsi. The sequence continues at coordinate 59,790,307 of JARDYH010000003.1, forward strand.
ACACTTTCAGTCACGGTTAGAGCTGCTAACATAGCTGCAGACGGTCCGAATGTGGTGAGTGAGCAGGGTTTAGCAAAATATCTTAAACCCTACTGCTTAACCAAAAGCCTTAAGCAGCAGGGTTTAATGTGTCTTCTGAACAGGCCCATTAAACGTAATCCTTAGCTAAGAATACTTATGTCTGTTTATTTAGAGATATACACTTAGTTGCAACAATAAGTTTCAATGTAGTTCAGTATGTCTAACAAAACTGGAAGAAAAAGGATGAATTCATGACTAAGTCTTTGACAGTAAATCAACCTTGAGATCAAGATAGACCTCATTTCTATTTGTGCCTAGATTCGATTCTTTGGCAGTATTTTCCCAACTCTATCTAAGTGCCAAACATTGTGCAGTTTTAGTGAGGATTTCTATTACTGGAAATCTTCTCATTAAGTCACTAGGTTTCATGCAACTTACTTAAGAGATTTGACAAATCTGGAGAAAAGGTAAGCTATTCTGCTTCGTACTTTGGGATTAGCATGGCGAAGACCTCTGTGATCCAAGAAAGCCATCTGCAATTAAGATGGGAACAGCTCAATTACTTTAAGTCACTGGAGCCCCTCACAAAATGGAAGAGACTAGTAAATCAAAAAGAGAAGTATATATTTTTTTTCAGCTTTTACAAAAGCTGGGAAGGGGGGAGGGAACGGACTGCAGTGGGGAGGAAAGTAGCAGAATCATGGATAACCAAAAACACATTAAAAATAAGTAGGCATTTGATTTGAACTTACTAATACATTTGGAATGTGCTGAGGTTCAATGGTGAAAAATTTTTCATATCTGACCACAGTCTCAAAGAATTCCAGAGTTACTGATGTATGCTGATAGGTGCTAATACCTGATGTAACCAACTGCAGGGGAAAAGATGAGCACATCTTGGATTAAACAGTGGCTTTTTAAAAGGAAAATTCAACAACTCAGGTCAACTCTGTTTCATACTTACAGTCCGCATCATATCCTGCAGAGCATTAGCTTTAGTGTCACCTGAAAAGTGAGCACCATGAGATACTGGAAGAGCCTCAGCCAACATATACAGCAGCCTTATTGCTACTTCTACTTCCATAAATGGCTTAGTTTGCCAATTCCTATAGAACAGAAAAACCCTGAGTAAGGATATAATAAAGAACCTAAAATAGCCATAAGACTTTTATGGTGAGTGCTTTATTGATTCTGAATAGTACGAAATGTATTTCTAGAAACACATGTTTATCTATAGCTAAGCATCAACAGATTCATCCTGAATTGCTGTTAACAAGATTTTCTATACTTTATAATTTTCACCACACTATACACCTCTGTGCAGAAGTTCTAAAAGGTGCATGCAAACATTCAAGTATTTTTCACATATAGTTTTATGCAAACAAGAAGGAACCAAATTTGGCAAAGCTCATATAAAATGGGGAAACTTTTCCTATAAAGGCCTTATTACCTATTTTCTCAGATATTAAACTCTTATTTTGTATTGCTTGATATATTACAGTGTTTATAAATGTTTATAATCCACATTCCCACGTAGCCCTTTTCCTCAATTTAGCAGTAGAAATGTATATTTCCGCCATCCTAGGTGAACAGCGGTCGCAAGGCAAAGCAGACTGCCCCCCCCATCCCCGCCTCCACCTACCCTCAGAGAAACACCTTCTGAGAAAAGGGCAGGAAATGGTTGCCTTCAGCTATTTGCTCTTGACTTGGGGCTAATGAAACCATATAGATCTGTGACTTCATTAAGTGGCCAGCAAAAATCAGAAAGGGAGTTGCAAGGCAGAAAAACAGCGTGCCTTCAGATCCATATGCACCTATCAAATATTTATTATTTATTAAAATATATTATTTATTTATTAAAACATTATCACAGGGACCTCAGGGTGGCATACAGATAAAATCAGAATAATATAAACATAAATAATTTACACAGCTGAAATGTATTAAATCATTAATAAATTTAAATCATTAGAGAAATTTAAAAGCAGTAAAACAATTAAAAACCATTAAAACTATGTGTAGCCAAGGAGAATTTAGCCCTTGAAGGCTTTGATAAAAAGCCATGTTTTAACTTGGCACTAAAATGAAGCCAGTGTCGGCGCCAGTTAGGCCTCCAAGGGGAGGGTATTCCACAAGCTGGGTGCCACAACAGAGAAAGGCTACTACCACCCATACAACTTTATGCTGCTACTGAACAATAAGCCAAATGTGAAGTGTGATCTTGGGATCCTAAGTGTCAATAGAATTCCTCGCCACTAAGGGTTGCATCCAATGGTGTCCTTCTGCAAGCAGAATACCACTGATGGATCAAATTCCGCCTCTCCTTGCATCACCGATGTGCTTCCAAAATCTACTTCAGAGAGATGGGGGACCCTCGGGAGCAGATCTGGGGGAAAGCATGCAGGGGGGGAGGAGAAAGAAAACTCCCACTGTGTGAGTGGAAGTCCACTTATATATTGTTGGATTTAGCTCTTAGAAAAGCAAATGCTTAATATGAATTACTGAAAAAATCCAACGAAGCTAGACATGAAACTTACTGCAATGTAGTGTTAAAAATTCTGTGTACAGAAACCAATAGTAATTCAGGTGAGACCTGTGCAAGTCTGTCCAATAACAGTTTTAGCTGTTTTCGATATTCTACGAACATTGCTTCATCTTCACCCTGCATTGACATAAACAGCATCTAGGGTTATATGCATTTTTTTATTCCATTAAGAGATAAAACGGGGAAAACAACAACAACCCACATCCCATTTTATTATTTTACTGAAGGGACAGAGATCATTTATTGTTACGCAACAAAATATTAAATAAATTGCTCTTAGACCCTCTTACACTGGCAGAGTCCAAAGATACGCTAGCATCTTGTATTTTGCAAGTAGTAGCTACTGCAAGTGACCATGCTCAGGGGTAGAACCCTGTGGCAACTTTTATGTTATAAGTTCCTTGGAGCAGGGACATGTCCTTTTGTACCCTGCACATTGCTGGCACTATATAAATGGCGGCAGGAGAGAAGGGGAAGGTCAAAGTGGAAGTACTGCAAGCACACCCAAAGTGAGTCAGCACACCAACATGCTCCTGCACCATTTCTCCTGTAACTAAAATGGCTACTAAGAGACTACAAAATATCCAGGCGTGACATCTAACCTCATTTTCAAAGTTGTATTCTTCATCATATGTTAATTTCTTCATAACTGCCAACATAACTGTCTGTAAGAAATGGAAAACCATTGATCAGGTTAGCATCATTATATACGCTTACAATGGATACATAGTAACAATGAAGAAGGATGGTGTAAGTCATTCTAATTATATTGCTGACGTAACATGTGAAAGCACTGATCTGTATTTCAGCAATCTAAATCTAAATCTAACTGAAAATATTTCTAAGAAAGAATCAGTCAGTCATTATGTCTAAACGTCTCAAGTACAAAAAGCCTAGCTCAGGGCTGGGTAACTTGTGACTCTCCAGATGTTGTTGGACTCTCCAGATGTTGTTGGACTGTAACTCCCATTATCAGCCTTGGCCAGTATAGCCAATGGTGAGGGACAATGGGAGTTGCAATCCAACATAATAATAATATTTATTTATAACCCGCCTCTCTCTTCCGGATCGAGGCGGGGAACAACAACAATATAAAACACAAGAATCACAAACAGTTAAAATTTTAAAAAACAAGGGAAAAAATCATTAAAAACATCTTAAAATCCATCTGGATAGGCCTGCCGGAAGAGAGCAGTCTTCATGATTCTCTTAAATTCATGAAGACTGCTAATTTGTCTAATCTCCTCTGGCAGACCATTCCATAGTCTGGGAGCGATGGAAGAGAAGGTCCTCTGGGTAATACTCGTCAGCCTAGTTCTGGCTGACTTGAGTAAGTTCTTCCCAGAGGACCTAAGTAACCTGGACCCAAACCATGTAGGGCTTTAAAGGAATTAACCAACACTTTATACTTCGCCCGGAAACTGACTGGCAGCCAATGAAGCGATTTTAAAACTGGTGTAATGTGGTCACCCCTAGGTGTACCGGTGACCAACCTGGCTGCCATATTTTGAACAAGTTGAAGTTTCTGGACTAGGCACAAAGGTAGCCGTATATACAGAAGTCAAGCCTTGAAGTTACCAGCGTGTGCACTACCATCTTTAGGTCTTCCAACTCTAGGAAGGGGCGCAGCTGGCGTATCAGTCAAAGCTGATAGTAGGCACTCCTGGCCGTCGCATCAATCTGAGCTGTCATTTGGAGCGACGGATCCAGAAGTACCCCCAAGCTGCAAACACAATCTTTCAGGGGGGGTGTAACCCCATCCAGAACTGGTTGACACACCTCCAAACCCAGGTTGGGGCCTTTGACAGCGGGCACCTCCATCTTGTCTGGATTCAGCTTCAGTTTGTTTTTCCTCATCCAGCCCATTACCGCCTTCAAGCATTCATTCAGAGGAGACACACTATCCTTAGCTGACAATGTTGTCGAAGGCATAGAGAAATATATTTGGGTGTCATCAGCATATTGATAGCACCCCGCCCCATGCCTCCAGATGATCTCTCACAGCGGTTTCATGTAAATGTTAAACAGCATTGGGGAAAGGATGGCACCTTGTGGTACACCACATAGCAACTCCTTTTTTGAAGTGCAGCTATCCCCAAGCATCACCATCTGGAACCTGCCCAAGAGATAGGATCGGAACCACTGAAGCACAGTGCCCCCAATTCCCCCAGGCGCTCCAGAAGGATACCATGGTTGATGGTATCGAAAGCCGCTGAGAGGTCCAGGAGTACCAGCAGGGACACACTCCCCCTGTCAATACTAAGGCATAGTTCATCCACTAAGGCGACCAAAGTGGTCTCAACTCCGTATCCTGCCCTGAAGCCGGTTTGAAATGGGTCTAGAAAATCAGTGTCATCCAAGACTGCCTGGAATTGGAAGGCAACCGCCCTCTCGATCACCTTGCCCAAAAATGGAAGATTTGATACTGGCCTGTAGTTATTAAGGTCCAGGGAATCCAGGGAGGGCTTTTTTAGAAGCGGCCTTACCACCGCCTCTTTTAAACATGATGGAAAGCTCCCCTCCCTGAGAGATGCATTAATGATATGCTGTAGATGTGATCTAACTGCATCTCCTCCCTGGACGATCAGCCAGGAAGGACAGGGATCGAGAGGGCAAGTCGTCTTCCTCACACATCCAAGTACCTTGTCCACGTCCTCGGTACTCACCAACTTAAACTGATCAAGTGTAATCCTACTTGCGGAGTCGCTGGACACTCCACTGTCAGCCTCTGCTATAACAATGGCATCCAAGTCGGCTCTTAACCGAGAGATTTTATCTGAGAAATGATCGTTAAAGGCATCATAGCGAACTACCGAAGGCTCTAAAATCGGATTCAGGAGAGAAGGTGCCTGGGTTAGACCCCCCCACCATGTCCACCAGTTCTGCTGGACGTGAATTCGCAGACGCAATGCGCGCAGAGAAGAAAGCTTTCTTCGCTGCACGTATTGCCACTCCATAGAAACGAAAATGTTCTCTATGTCATGTCTTGTCAGATATAAGTCGAGTTTTCCGCCATCGGCACTCCAGTCGTCGCCCTTTCCGCTTCAACTCCCTGAGGTCTTCTGTATACCAGGGCGCCCTATTAGAAGCGGGCCGGAGAGGATGTTTGGGGGCGATCGTGTCGATAGCCCTAGTTAGGTCTTGATTCCATCTATTGACCAGGGCTTCTACAGGATCGTCGACGATACCAGCCATAGAACCCTCCAAGGCTTTCTGGAATCCAGAAGGATCCATCAGCCTTCGAGGGCGGACCATCTTAATAGGTCCGCCATCCCTGCAGGGGTGGGTGGTAGCCGTGATACTAACCCTGACCGGAAAATGGTATGTCCATGACAATTCGGAGGTATTCAATACCTCCGCCCACAGATCCGTCTGTTCGGAACTGAAAACAGCATCGAGGGTGTGACCTGCTGAATGTGTGGGTCCAGAGACCAATTGGGATAGGCCCATGTTTGTCATGGATGCCATGAACTCCCGAGCTCCACCTGACAAACCAGCCTTGAATGGGATGTTGAAGTCGCCCAGGACCAAAAGCCTGGGCGAATCCAACACCAGCTCCGAGACCACTTTAGTGAGCTCGGCCAGGGAGTCTGCTAGGCAGCGGGGTGGCCGGTACACTAACAGAATCCCTAGTCTATCCCTGGCCTTCAGACTCAGGTACACACACTTGATGTGATTCAATTGCCGGACAGGAAGTCTGGTCAGGTTAAGATTGTCCTTGTAGACCACAGCTACGCCACCCCCCGCCCACTTTCCCTCACCTGCTCACTAACACAGTACCCAGCTGGGAGAGCCTGAGCCCATGTCGGGCCACTGTCATCTCCCAGCTAGGTCTCTGTGAAGCATGCCAGGTCGGCCTCATCTTCTGTGAGGAGGTCATAGATTATGTTTGTTTTGTTTTTAACCGACCTGGCTTTGCATAGGAGCAAGGAAAGGTTCTGTGGGTGGCCTGGATCGTTCCCCAAGATCCCCGGGGTAGCAGGACGACAGGAAGGTAAGATGGATGTTAGATATCCATCTCTCTTTCCCCTGTAACGGCATTTCACCCTGCTATCTCCATATCTCTCTCTGCCCCACACAACAGATATTGGTGCTCCTAGACACATTTCAGTCGCCTTAAGTTGTCCCGTCGTCTCTCTCTCTCGCGCGTGAGAGAGAGAAAGAGAGGGGGTGGGGGGAGTGCGATGGTATCTGCTGCACTTTCTCTTTCTCCCCCACTCACGTCGTCACCATCTTTCAGCTACCAGCTGGCCGCTCACGGCTGCCTCCAACATCTGGAGGGCCACAAGTTGCTCATTCCTCTCTTAGCTGCACTTAGCTGGCCGGGATTAAGGGAAGCTCAAAACTGAATTCGCTTAGCATTAAATTTGTTGACTTTAAAAAGGTATGCAATACATCATCTAAGTCTTTTAGAAAGAAAATCATTCTGTTTCAAAACGTATGAGCCATATATTCATATTGGGTTGGTTCAGACACGATGCCGTACTGTAGTTTAGTGTTAAGAGAATATAAGCCTAGCTTTCCCCCAGGCTTGCACACTCCCTGTGCCCCTTGCACAGCTGCGAGAATGAGTTCAGAAATTTGCGCTTCTGATTAACCTGGACAAACTATGGTTAATCCTAACTATGGTTAATAGAAAGAAACAATTTAGACCACAGTTTATGAAACTGGCTTGTTTTCGTTAACTATAATTCAGATCAACAGTTTAGGGTTCAGTTGACATATTAAGCTACTGTCAAGCTATAATGCAAGGAGAAGCTTCTGATCTCACCACAGCTGTACTGGAGAAGGACAGGAAAGCATGTGAGCTGGTGGCATGGGATGGGGGAGGCTAAGCATGTTTCCTTAAAGCTAAACGATGATTAAGCGTTACATCCAAATGAAGTGGCAGGGGATGGACTGAGAGAGAAGAGGTCCAGTTTGTCAGTTACAAGGAAAAAAAATATTCTTACCTCTACATTAGCTTTTTGCTGTTCTGAAAGCAAAGGCAGCTGCAAAACAAAACAATGCAGTTTTAATGCAGTTTTAATAATATGTGTCATATTTTAATCAGTTTTATGTATTTTATCATGTTGTTGTTCCCCGCCTCGATCCAGATGGAGAGGCGCGTAAGAAATAAATTGTTGTTATTATTATTATTATTAACTTCTTTTGAACCATCTCAAGCAATTTCTACATAGTAATGTTGACTCACTGGTTGGAAAATCAAACCATGGATATCATTTTTAAAAATCAGATTTTTCAGAACACAAGGTTTTACCAAGCTGCATCATTAACACATCTCCTGAGAAACCACCCTTGAAATGAAGCTACAGCTGGAACATCAGAAGTTCAACTTACCTGCTTCAATATATGAAGGTAATCGTAACAAAACCCAATAATATTAGAAGATATATCATCATCCTCGTGAATCAGAAGTTGTAACATTAGGGTCACTTTTGTTTCAATAGCTTGCAGAGTATCTTGAGCATTCTTCATATCACCAATCTTAACAAGTTTAGTCCAACTAGCTATTAATGACTGTCCCATTCCATTCACCAGTTTAGAGAACCTGGCTAGAAAGTCCACGTCTTCTTCCTGTGAAGATTGATCAACAGTTCAACAAATTCTAATTCTAAAGTCACTTAAACTTTTAGTTACAAGCCAAACCGCAACTGAATTTACTCTAGCCTGGAATTGTACCTTCCAAAAAATGACACATGCATGAATACGTTATGGTAGATCACCAGGAGCCACAAATATAACGTAGGCCGTAATCCTATGTGCACGTACTAGAGCAAGGATGGGCAATCTCTTTACCCCTGAAGGCAGCATGCAGTGATGATTTAGGAATTCTATGGCGCTGGTAAGTACAGCCTAGCCTAGCATCAGCAGTTCCCCTCCTCCACAAACACACATACTCCCCCCCCCCATCTCAGCACACATCGGTGGGGTGGTTTGAACTTTTTCTCCCTGCATGCAGAGATTTCACTGTGCCTGTCCCCACCCATCCCTACCGCCCAGCTGATTGGTGCAGAAACAACATACTTATCAGCTTTCTCCAGTGCAATCAGCTGGGTAGCAGGGGGACATGCACCAGTTAAACCAGGAGGACAGAATGGGGGTTGAGTTTGACGCTCCCCACACACCATCTTCCCTATTTAAATTGTGCTCCTGCCATTCCACCAAACAGGTGCTTGGCATGCTGGGCGGAGCATGATTGTCTGAGGTGGAGGGAGCATGGGGGTTCATCCCCACTTGCCTTCCTTCCCATTTAAATTGTGCTTCCCAAAGCCTACCGAACTGCTGTTTGGTGAACTGGGGGAGCATGATTCCAGTAGCAGTAGTACAAGCATGCACAGGCCATAGCAGAGACAACTGCAGGCTGCATGCAGCTTGTCCATGTGTGTATTGGAGAATAAGCACATAGTTAAACTCTGGAATTCGCCAACACAAGGTGTAGCAATGGCCACTAATTTGGATAGCTTTAAAAGGGTATTAAACAAATCCATGGAGTAGAAAGCTATCAATAGCTACTAGTATGATGGCTAAATACTACCTCCAGCACCCGAAGCAGTATGCCTCTATATACCAGTTGTTGGGGAACAGGAGTAGGATGGTGCTGTTGCACTCCTGTCCTGCCTGAAGGTTTCCCAGATGCATCTGGCTGGCTGCTGCATGAACAGAATGCTGGTCTAGATAGATCCAGTATGGCTCTTCTTATGTTCTTAAGCCAACATGCTAAGCCACAGGAGGTTGTCATCATGGGTGAGTGCAGGGTGGCTTAGCATGACGTCCAAACCCAGTGTGGCTTTCTTGTCGTAGGTTTTTTTTCACACACTTTGAAACCCATGGCTTGTACTAGGGTTATTTAGGGTGGTTTGTTTTCAGGGTGGCTTGCCGTGAGTCCGAACCCAGCAGAGTTTCCCTCCATAGGGAATATGAGACTCCGACATTTTGTGCTTTGCAACTTGTAGATTTGTTATGTAGCAATCGGGGGAGGGGGGCGTTGGGAATACAAGGATCCAAGAAGGATTGTGCTGCAAAGGCAGTTGGGATACATGCCAGGATTGGGTGGGAGGACTGAGGGCCAAAGAAGCTACACTTAGCCACCGCACGCTCGATCGCCTGTCAGGAGTACCATGGGTTGTTCTCAGGGTGGCTTAGCATGATATGCAACTTACTCAATGAAAACCAACTTGGGCTAAGAAAATGAACTAAACTCTCTGGAGTCATACAGAGGAGCAATAAAGGAGCCTGTAAAAATATGTTACCATACATTTTACCCAACTACTAAATATAAAGCAGCTGCAGGCACTCTGTTCATAAAACCTCAACAGTACAGGCCATGTTCGCAAAACATTCCTCTCCCTCTTTCTGGGAGATAACTAACCTGATCAACACTGAAGAGGCCAGCAGACTGTAACACTTGGCACAAGGTCTCTACCAGTTTTGTTTTATCATTTGGGTCCATTCCTTTATTTACAATTTCAAACAAGCAGTCACATGCTTCCTCCCGTAGAACCTCTACAGACATATGACCTAGCAGCATATTTATAAACCTAAAAAGAAGACACACAAAAACTGTACTCAGAAGCAAATTCAAGTACACATTATAAAGCTGTATTTATCAATGTTATTTTTTGCTTTTTGCTTTAAGGAATAATACACCAGAGCTACAGATAACCTAATGGGCCGTATCCAAAGTTGTCCACGTGCTAGCGGGACCCACTGCTGGAGCAACAAGAGGCTAGCGGTTCTTCTTGCAACCAGAAAGTGTGGAAACACAAGTTTCCAGAACAGGTCAGGTCAGTGGAACTCGCAGAAGAGCGCTCCAATGAGAGGTCATGTTCTGGAAATGAGCGTTTCCATTCATTTCCAGGGCTGCTGTTAGAAATGCTAGTTCCTGTTGTGCTAGCAGTGTGCAACAGAACTAGCGGAGGCGCAGTGGCAGTACTGGATACTGCCTGATTTTTTTGGCATTATAAATATTGGCAAATATTATCTTTTCTTAAACTTTTGAAGTGGCCTAATCCAGGCTGCCCAAAATTTCACTATTATGATCACAGATGCTGCTTTCACAAATGCATTTCCAATTCAAAAGAAACATTACCTTTCATTGGCGATTAGGCTCAATTCTATCCAAGACACATATGCTCCAACTACTTCAAGGCACTGACAAGTCAACTCCGAATTCGTATACTGATATGTTTGTAAGATTTGGTACCACGATTCCACCAAACTTGGAATGCATTGCTCTCTCATAGTATCTTTTAACAAGGTATTTCTGCGAGCCTCCTGTAAGTATAACAAGGATGCTGGACTTTAAAGAAAAAAACTCAGGTGCTAGTCTGAGTATAAGACATTTCTTTGCAAACTGAAAATGCTGGAACAGCAAGCAAAATGCTAGTAAGTAGAGCTAATCTTCCTCTTATTCCTACAAGGTTGATATCGCTTCATCATGACAATGATATTTCAAATACAAAGAATGTATTAAATTACCTTTTCAGGACACGGTGAATGGTGTCTTGCCCAAATGCTAACATTTAACTAATTGAACAGTTATATCAAATATCAACTTTGAAAGTAATATTCTGAATTGTATATTCTGATTACTGTAGCTAGGTTTTTTTAAAAAAAAGTAAGTAAAAGTGTTATATAAAATTGGTATCGAGACCAAGTTGATTCAAAAACTAAGACTACAATCTTATATACATACATGGAAGTAAGCCCTATTGAACCCAATAGGACTTATGCCTAAGTAGACATGAACAGGATTGCACTGTAAGTTTATCTAGACTTCAGCTTAGAACTACCACCCTGAGAACAGAAATATCATTTTTAGAAGCTTTTTTTCACATGCAGAACTTAGAAACCTCAACTTATATATAGGCCCAGTTAACACGTGACATTGAATCCTGGTTTAGCGCCACATGCAGAAACTGGAATGAGCCTGAGTGAAACCTTGAGCTCATATGCTCTCCTCTCCTCTTTCTGAGCAGCTGGGAGAAGGACTTCGCTAGCATTTAGTTTCACCTTCAAAGAACCCTGGCTTGATGTTACATGTGAACCAGAGGCCATGGTTTATCACAAACTCTAGTCAGGTTCTAAACTAGCCAACTTCAAATCGTACTTTCTGAAGCTGGCTATGCAACTAACTGGAGTTTGTGATAAACCATGAATTCTGATTAGTTTCGTACACAGTGAGCAGCCAAAATTCTTGAAAATGAAACTATATACCAGAAATGTTCTGCTCCTGGCTAAACCATGGTTTAGTGTTCTGCACAAATCAGATCAAGATGCCCATTTGCCCTGTAAAGAGGAAACCTCACCTCTGATGTATGAACAACATCCCTATCTACCAGTTCAGCATCAACTGCCATAAGTATTCTGAGATACAAGTCCACACCTCGAGGATTGAGGCCTACCACAGACAGAATATCAAAGAAAAATTTGGGCCATTTTGTGAGATATTCTGTAACAAACAGCAAAGCGAAGACTTGCGCTGCTTTGTTTCGTATAAACGTCTTCTCTGATTGAGAATTCACCATCTACAAAAAAAAAACGGAGTACAGAAGCTTTTTAATTGTAATCTTTCAAAATGTAGCTTACACAGTATGGAAATAAATATTAACATTGTAAATTAAATCAGAAGGTATGGGAACAGTTTTAAGCAGCTGTTTTATAGAAATATTAATAATTTTGTTGTGAAGAAACCCACCTGTGCTTGTAGCCATGTTATGAGCGTTTCCCTAATTAGCTGGTGTTGTACTTCTGTTAACTGAGAATACCTGAAATGCAGAACAAAATAATATATAAGGATTTGTATGTTTTAGTTCAGTGCGCTCTCTCTCTCTCTCTCACTCACACACACACACACACACACACCACAAAACTTCAGATTCTGAAATACTTTTAAGTGACATTTTGGCTTTTTAGTGCAACAGCCAGACAGATGAGCTTGGAATAAATGTAATTCAAACACATATAAAAGCTAGAAATGTAATAGTTTGATTTTCTCTACACCAGGAACAGGAAACCTACTTTGATCTAGGGGCTTGTTATCCAGCTGGTGGGCTGAATGACATCATGACCCATCTGAAGCTCCTCCTCTTTCTGTGATGTCATCACACATACCTGCCACCCACATTCTTTTTTCTATGTTGGTGCTTGCAGGATCCGGATTCTGCAAGCACCAGCCAAGTCCTTCCCACACCGCTCATGTCCCGCTCAGAGTTCAAGTGCTGTGGGAAAGGACTTGACTGGGACTTTCAGCACCAGTCCTGCAAGTCCTGGCTGAGTTGGCCACCACAAGTCCCAGCCAAGTCCCTTCCCGTGCTGCTGATGACCAGGAATGCATCAGATTCAGCTAGAATTTGCAGAATTGGGTCCTGCAAGCCCTGGCCGAGTACACTGCAATCCCTTGTTGTCTCCAATCTCTGATTGGAGATAACAAAGTGATTCCCCTTAGTGTCCCTTGCCTTCACACTGGGACGTTGTGTGGTGAAATCCCCTGGCTATCTTCAATCAGAGAGAACATGGGGATTCTTGTCCCCACGTGAGGGGGCACCCACCCGCCCGGAGGTTGCTCAATCTTTTTTGAGCCAGTTTGGGCAACCCTTCAGGCCAGAGGTTGCTCTTCCCTGCTGTACTCACTAGTATATGTTTACTACCCACTGACTAAAACCCTATACATTTAAGAAGGGTTTCTCACTTGTATTTAATTTGATGTTCCAGAACTTGGAAGCAGAAGAACTTGATGTGATCATCACTGAAACAAAGAACAAAGAAAAATTGTGCAATCAGTACACAATGAAATAACATATATGTAACAGAAGGCTGCATGGGCCCACTCTGGGCACTGGATACAACGCCTGCTGTCTGGAGGGAATAGATTCCACTTGATACCTAGCATAAACTAAACACTTTGAGACTTTCATCACGGGATTTTCCTGCTCTGGTGTGAATTCCATGGCCGCAATGAATGAACCTAGAATTCAGTATAGGAGGCAGTATTTAGCATCCCAAGATGGGCAGGAGGTTCACAAAAAGCAAGCATCTAGCTCTGAGGTGAGAAACCTCTTCCATCCTGAGGGCCAAATTTCATTTTAAAGAAGTTCTCGGGGGCCGTGTTGCAGTGACAGGCGGGGCCTCAACACCAAACAACCCAGCATATTTTAGCTCAAAGCTCTTATTGCCAGTAACTAAGGCTTAGGAGAGGCATCTCATCCTTTTAGAATGGGGGGGGGGGAACCACCCAAAAGCTGGGTAACCATCAAACGATCAGTGAACAGGGGAATGGGGGTGGGGCATAGCCATATGGGGAAGCTCAGAGGGGCAGATGGGGCTCCTGTGTCTGAGGTTCTCCACAGCTGCTCTAGCCCTTATGGCAGGCATGCAAAGATATTGCCCACACCTTTGCCAGCCTGCCTGCCTGATAAAATCTTATTAGTCAAGGGTGGGATGTCTGCTTCCGCATGACTATAGATGCAAAATTAAGAAAACATATGCATGCTTGTTTATTGATTGATTTCACTCATACGCTGGCTCTTTAGCTAAGGAGCTCAAAGCTGTTTACATTTGACTCCAAGATAAATCTCTTATCCAAGCAGATTAGAGGGCCAGAATTGCAGAGGCTTTGCAGCAGAAATCTTGTACAAAAGCCTCCGCCACTCCTCCCACAACTGTGTCTCCCCGCCCCTGGTGTCTCTGCCCCTCTGCCCCGTCTCCCACCTACCTCCCCATTATGACTGTTGGTGTTGCTATTGTTGCTACTCTCTACAGAGTTGCATTGGCCGTAAAAAACAGCTCTGCAGAGACAGCTGGCCCCAAATGCCTGGGCCTGAGGCATCCTTCCTCAGTGCTAGGCACTGTCAGTGGGGGTATCCCTGGGGAACGCCCACCATACAGGCGACCTACAGGAACAACCCCTTACACAATGCCTGGCTGAAAGGAAGGACCCCTCAGAGCCAGATATTTGGGTCTGGTCAAGATGCACTGGTGTTTTTTATGGCCAATGCAGCTCTTCCGAGAGACTGGTCACCCTCTGGATCGCCCTGAGAGGATTTTCAGTGTGAGGCACAGGGTGGGTGGTTCCTCTGGAGAGCCCTGCTGGTTGCTCCCCTCCTTAAGCATTTGCTTCAGTGGGAGAACAGGGCTGTTGGGGCTCTCTGGAACGCTTGCCGTTGTGCTGCCAAGCTGGGCAGCAGCTTCAGAGAGACCTGTTGTTCGGGGGGGGGGTGCTTCTGATGATGGGAGGGGGTTCTTCTGGCAGTAGGAGAGGGAAGCACGTAGTTTGCCATTCCTCCTATGCGTAGGATTCATCCTACTTCATGGGAGGGCCAGTGTAAAAGTGCCCCGTTTCCCACCTGAAAGTGCTCAGTTCTATAAATGCTCTCCACAGTGTTGTACAAGAATCTGGAATGATCTGCACTGGAACACACAGGTTGCACTGCCATAATGTCTATCTTGATCCTCAGCCTTGACTTCTTCTCTTGAGGAAATTAACCATAACAAAGTCTGGTTATCTGCTTAAATATATGTACCACTGTTGTATAATTTTAAAAGCCAGCCTTATCCTGTATCTGCAGTTTCAGCATGACTATAGAAGCTTGCTAAAAACAGTTATTGTTTAAGGCCGTACTACTGCCACATATTATACGTATTTTAAGAATTGCATTTACATGGAAACATTTCTTTTGCCAAGACGTTATAACAGCAGAACACTGTCAGATTAAATTTAACAAACTCAAGTATTTTAAAATGTTTTACCTGTAGATTCTTTGGGCTAAAGCTTCGGCACACACCTGCCAAGCATCTGGAGATATCTTCAGCTGTTCAAAATAGGCCAATGCCTGAAATTATTCCCAAAAAAAGTTTTTCATTTTGACTACTGCAAAGAACGTTGCTGAAAAAGCATTTAAGAGACACCTTCCCCAAAGCAAAATAAAAGTTAGGTACATGGAATTCCCATGACTCTGAAGCAAGCACAGAAAAAAAAATAGGAGAGAAAAGTGCTTTAGGGTGCAATCTAATGCATGTTTAGACAGAAAACAAGGCCTATAATCCCCAGCATTCTCCAGTCAGCATGACTGGCTGGGGAGTGCTGAGAGCCGTAGGACTCTTTTCTGTCTAAACATGCATAGGACTATATCCTAGAAGTTGTGCTAGTTTTATGAGGACAGGTTTGCTGAAGGAAGGGGAATAGGGCAGGGAGGTTACTGAGGAATCTGAGGGAAGGATGGGTAGAGGAAGCAGAGGCCTGGGGAATACAGTATAGGAAATAGAGAGTTGAGAAAGAGAGGCAGGGGAAAACCTTGCACAGGGCCAAGAGACCCAACAGCCGAAATACTACCAGCAGGAAGTGGAAAAAAGAGAGGACTACTTAGGAGACTAGGGCTGTGAACAACGACCAGGTCACCAAAATAAGTGTGGCAGGAAGGCCTGAATAGGATGTGTGAATGAAGGGACCTACTGTATAGTAGGCAATGTTCTGAAAAACAAGAAAGAATATATAGAGGTGGTAGAGACTTGAGAGAAAGAGGCAGAGGCAGCATAACATTGAGAAAACAGGTGACCAGGAGGAAAAAAACAAAGGAGTTGGTGAAAACTTTACAGAGCTGAATTAGAGGACCAAGGACTGAGGCAGAAAAGGCCCCCATAAATTTCACATATTTTCAAACCAGCCAGAACTTTGGCTGTAGGTCTGAATTATTTACTGTCAGCTAAAATCGAAGTCATCTCAGCGCACGGGAAACTACCTGTCGACACTACGATTATGAGAAACGTGTAATTAAACTTACCCGTTGCCTGAAGTCCAAGTCAGCATTTGGGTTTAATCCCAAAAGAGCTTGTTCATCCATTTCTGCTGCTATGCTCCAGCTTCCTTATTTTTAACAGGATTGTCCCATTCACCCACAGTAGAAGCTGCATACATCTGCAGATGGAATGCAATTAAAACAATACGCAAAAAGTCTGAACTCAAGCCAGTCATTACAATTATTTTCTCAAGCCAATCATTACAGTTATTACAATTATTATCTGCACAAGTCTATAGAGCGTTGCCTAACCTTGTTTGTGCAGAATGCAACTGCAGTGGTTTTTTTAAAAAAATGTTATTATAGAACTTTTGGGTTATAATCTCATACAATCAAATGAGCAACAAATAAAAGCTTGAAATACAACATGTTGCAACTGGGAGAGATGAAGGCCTCAAAGCAAGGGGAGAGAGTGAGTGATGGGAAAGAAAATAAAAAAGGCTGCAAAGAGTGACGGGGGTGTTGGGGGGAGAAGTTAGAGATAGTAGCTGGGTTCAGACAATGCGATAACCAATGATGGGTTAAGTAGTCAACCATCAATTGAGTGGTCAACGGTTGGTTATTGTGTTGTCTGTCGGACAAGATCCACCCACGGTTGACTATTTTCCCAAAATAACTGAGATAACCAATGCTCTGCAGAACTGACTATCTGCACAACCGTTGGTTAGCATGTTGTCTACTGGGCTCAGTGGACTATTTTTGCAGGGTTGAATGGACTATTTCAGCTGGCTACAGAGTCCTCTAACAAGAGTGACCAAAGTGGCTGCTGGAATAGCACCGGGAGGACTGAGGGAGGAGGGAGGGCAGGGAGAGGGGCAGGGGCTGTGTCAGTCAAATGCCGGGTTACTATTAGTCCACTCAACACCAGCCCCAACCAATCCACAGTAGTGTAGGAACATGTTTTGTGGGGAGTACCCACAAAATAACAAACTGTGAGTTGACATTTAACCCACCATTGATTAAAGTATTGTCTGAATGCAGCCAGCATGTGTTGAGAGTTGAACTTTAAATCCAGTTTAAAGAATCAGGTGGTATGAGAGAATTTTGTCTGAGACCCGGCATTGCCGCTGCCAGTCAGAATTGCCTATCCTGGCTGGGGATAATGGGAGTCACAGTCCAACACATAAAGAAGGCACAAGGTTGGGGAAGGCTTGAGTGAACAATAAAGGACCCGGTGGGAAAATACTACGACCAGGTACGAAGCAGCTTCCTGAGAGTATACTAGATGCCATCATTCCGGTTTCAGTTGTGTTCACATCTTTCTTATAGCTTACAGGCAGGTTATCAAGGCTCTGAAGAGGTTGACCAGTATGGAAGCATCCCTTCAAACTTCATCCAGACAGACAATTTAAGGCCCAGCTTCATCTTGCTGGACATGACTTACTCCCCAAGTGTAAGGACAGGCATGTCCTCAATCCATTTCTCAGGTTTAGGAGTAAATTTGTCTTTTTCTGTTTCTAACAGTAGCCTTTTAGTAACCAACATGGTAAAGCTGTCAGGATTCAAGTCCACGAAATTTGAGTAGGAGCCCCGATATATGTAACAATTTCAAAGGTAAGGATGTTTCTAGAATAACATATAAACTCCAATATGCTCCCATCTAAAGCAATTGTATTACTGACCAGTATAGGTCATATGAATTTTGACAACTCGCATCTCCAGAAAGGCAGCTGTTCATGTGCCTTTTTGGTGCAGCCTAAACGGAATCAAAGCAAGCTCTCCAAAGTATGCCTTGCTGGATTAAAAGATTGGTTGAGGGCTGACAATATAACTTTCCACTTTGGCTTCGATATTGATATTTGTAATTATTTCAATGTGTCAAGCATTTCTTATTAAATGTAGATGCCATCACTTTCTCATTATAAATGTATACTGCAGGTTTGGAAAGAATGTCCAGAAGCTTAAAGCCCAACAAGAGGAGGAGGGTATGAATCGCCTAAAACATGTTACACAAATTTAAAAAGTAAGGAGGTGTTTAAGCTGGATATATGTCCACACAACAAATAAAGAGATCCAGTTATATGCAGTTAGTACTTATACTATTATAAAATATTGGAACATGCATGCATATACAAAATCCCATTAACATAAACACTAAAAGTCACCAATTATGGATCACCAGTAGAAAAATCTGTTTCAATGGACTTTTTACTGATGATCTATAGTTGGTGTTGAATCCCTTATAATACAAGTATGAATTGCATATAATTGGGTAAATCAAACACAAAAACTGTATATGAAAATTCAAGTATACTTCCGGCCTCTCCAACCTTCTGTAGTGATGAGATTCCCTATAGCTTTAACAGGGTGGGTCCTAGAACTTCAGGCTCTTCAGTTTTATGCTTCTACCCCCTTCCATTAGCATTAAACTTTTTAAAAAACATCTACTAACAAGAAAATAGTTGAAAAACAGTAAAAAGGTACTTTAAATATAGTGCTCTGTATATCAGATCTGAATCTAGTGCAACATGACCTTAGCTCTTTATGAGTGTGTTTGGCCCATTCAAAACAGATTTGGTAAGGAGGTCTGTATCACAGCAGTTAAACCATATTACCATTTTATTAATTTGCCAGTGTTTCCATGCAATTTCAGCTCCAAAGCCCTTCCAAGAAAGCTTGCATACAAAGTGAAAACATAAAATAGATAAAAATCTGTTCAAGATTATAAAACTAAAGCAGCAGTCCCAAAACACTCTATAATCCAGCACAGCAAGTCCAGTAAAACAATTCAAACAATTTAAAATAGCAACAGT
Organism: Anniella stebbinsi; assembly: GCA_029215795.1. Lineage (NCBI taxonomy): Eukaryota > Metazoa > Chordata > Lepidosauria > Squamata > Anniellidae > Anniella > Anniella stebbinsi. The sequence continues at coordinate 59,809,422 of JARDYH010000003.1, forward strand.
ATAAATAATAAAAGATTCAACACAGCACCTTTCAACTAAAAGCAGAGCAAAACAAAAGGATTTTCAAGGCCCTTTTCAACGCTGATAAAGAAGTGGACAAACATGATTCCCATGTTCTCTAATTTAACAAAAACATTAAAAGAGTGGGCAGACTAGAGATATCAATCTCACCCAAAAGAATTAACATAAATAAAAATAACAATTAAACAGTATGACAAGGCTTCTTGAAGGAAAGCAATGCAGCACTTACAGGGCAATCCTATACACACATCTATTCAAAAGAACATCTTATTGAATTCAATACGGTTTACTCCCAAGTGGGAGGAGTTCTCAACCTTTCTGGGCTGGCCCGCACGTTTGGAATTTTGAGAGTGTTGTGGGTACTTTCACTACATGACTGCCATGGAGGTTACCCGTTCATAAAATGGCGGCCATGATAGGCATGGCGAGTCACGGCGAGCCCCAAATACTCATTTCCCAGCAGGCAAAGTAATGAAGCAAAAAGAAAAGCAAATTGTCCAAGAACCTTAGCACAAGGTAGAGGGGGGGGGGGGGGGGGTCTGAGTTCCAAAACACAAAATCAGTCTTTTGAACCCAAATAAAGATGGTGCTGAAGGGCAGCACTTCATTTTGCAGCATTCCAGCCTCCCACTTAATATTTTTAATTGGGGAAAAAACTTTTCATAAATAAAAATCAGAAGGGACAGGGAACCTAAGGGGCATCAAGAGGTGTTCTGTGGCCACCATATTGGGGATCCCAAGGGTATATGGTTACAGTCTCAGAGCAATAACCATATAGTGGGTCAAAAAAGGTGCAAGTGGGTGGGTGGGCAGTCACAAACATTGCACTTTTGGTCATTTATTAATGAATAATTAACTTAATCCTCCAGACAGAAGAGGCCTGGCAACAAAGACCTACTGCATGCCATTGCCACCTTTAAAGGGTTACAAACGTCCTTGTACATGTCTCTCTCTGAACAGAATATGAAGGGATGGGCCATCTGCCAGATTCAGATTTTTGTTAAGGTTTGTTATTTGTGGTTTGCCTGTGAAATATATGAACAAACAGGTGAAAAGATAGATAAACCTTTTGAGTTCTCTGGGGAGTGGTTCATTTTTCCCACAGGCGCAGGATCTTCGTGGATGCAAGAAACAGAACAGCCCCACCAGGCTTCCCAGAGCAGTCATCCCCAACCTGGTGCCCTTCAGATGTGCTGGTCTATAACTCCCAGCATCACCAACCATTCTTAGAGTTGTAAGGCACTAGGTTGGGAAAGGCTGTCCTAAAGAATTTGTCAATCCCAGAGCAGCAGGCTCCACCACCACTTTTTCCAGCTTCTTGCTTGATGTCAGCATCTGGGCCATTGTTTTCTAAAATGATTTTTAGAATGGGATTGTATTTAAATGCTCATCTGAAGTGTCATAGGGTGATCAAGAGGGTTTTGGGGGGAAAAGTTCTGCCATCTCTTGCCTGCTTTGTTGTGTACTGGGACCAGAATCTTGAAGGCTTAATCAGGAATGGAGTCACATACCACCAATTTAAACCAGCCAAGGTGGTTTGTTTTGATCATGTGAACCTGGTCAGATATTCATCATAAAGCAGACTTATGTCCTCCACAGAGATTTCACAAAACAATGTTATTTTAATTTTATTTCCAATTTTGGCAAAAATACTCTCCCAATATCCTGAGTTAGGGTTAATAGATGGCCAGTTTTTTTCCCTTTAAGACGGGCTACTCCCCCTCCTGCAAAGCTTTCACTATCCCACCCACCCCTATTCATGTGCATACATGCTACTGTAATCTTCTGACTGAAGTATCACACAACGCAAAAGATTGCAGCACACTTTCAAACCGCCTACATCCATTTAACTTTGCAGTGAAAGCAGAGCAGCTCAACACATTTAACACTTCATCATTACACATCCTAGACCTCCTCTAGATGGATTCTGTTTGATGCCTGGTTAGCCGATTATGCGCATAATCGCTGAAGCGCTTTATCGCAAATGCTTGTACGCAAGAAGTAATTCAGCGCACAACTGGTGGCCTTACTGGTTGTTTGAAATGCGCTTTACAAGTAGTTAATGTGGAGAATCGCTTGTTCACATAGGCAAAATGCACTTTAACGGCCGGAGGAAAATAAAACTCGCTATTTAACGCGCGTTCGATAATGCGCATAATCGGAGAGATAAAGCGCCTCAACTCCCGATTTATGCTCTGCTCTTGTAGAGGTAAAATTTTTAATGAGACTTCAAAGAGCTTTAAACGTCTCGTGTAGAGGCAGCCTTAGAGAAAGATGACTAGTGAAATAATTAACGAGTTTTCATTTTTTGTCCTGGCACCTTCTCCTGATAAGAGAATATAAGCTTTTACCTTTGCAAAGCACATCTGAATATTTTAGCCCAAAAGCAATTATCATTTTAAGGTAGTCAATAGATCAAGTGGAGAAGAAAGACCAAATGGTACGACCCCAATGTTGCCGTTTCTAGAAAAGGGTAGATATGCTCAAAGGCAGGATAAAAGCACTTTTAAAATTATAATTTCAAGGAACAACACCTATCTAGGCTGCCAAATTCTACTTCTGAATGACAAGCACTCTATAGTTCAAGAGTGGGGGAACCTATGGCCTTGAACTAGAACGCCCATCATCACAGACCACTAACTATGCTGAAGTTGATGGGAGTTGTAGTCACAACAACATCTAGAAAGCCAAAGGTATCTCACCCCTACTTTAGTGCCCTAGATAAGCACACTCAAGCAGTGTAGAGCAAGAACAAGGGTGTTGCCTCTTATGCTAGGAAAAGGTAAATATGGGTCTCTATTTCCACAGCACCTCACGTTTGCAAAAGATAGCTTGACACTGGACTGAAACTCTTGCAACATACAGGGTTCTGTGTAACGCACAATTTTTGTGTAATGTACTCCATCTACAGACTTGAAAGAAGACCCTCACATGGTAAAGAGTATGATGTCTTAATGACTGAATACTGTAAACATTTATTTCAGGAAAGTGTGATTTATCCACTTGACATCAAAATGTTTAATTACGGCTAATAAAGTACAATGATGTTTTATTTATTTTTTCCTAGACTTACATTTTAAAAACAAAAACATATTTTAGAAAGATTCAGGACCAATAATTTAAATCCAGAACTGAATCTATATAAAACAGTCAAACAGCCCTGTTGCCAGAAACGTAAGTAAAGTTGGACATAAGACTTTAATCTTCATACACAGTTTTCAGAGAAGCAATTTTTATTTTCCCTTTATTTATACAGACTTGCAAAGAAACAAAAACAGTGGGCTAAGATTCTGAAGAATTGCTCACAGTCAGCCTGACAGCACAATACCTGATATATGTGTACTCAGAATTAAGTCCCTCTGAATTCAATGGGGCTTGCTCTCTATTAAACACATTTAGTATTACAGTCTGAAAATATTATCAGCCTACATCTGGGTGGATCTCTCTTTTTGTTAGGAATATATTAGTCTTATCTAGCTCCTGCCTGTAGAATTAGCCAGACAGCCAAACTCCACATGCACCACACCACAGCTTTTGACTCTGTATTATAGATTTACAATGGTATGGATTGAGCTGCCTTTCTACACATCAATGTAGCATTTAATTTGGGGGACAATCTCTTTTAGTCCTCTGGACCAAGTCTGATAAGGTGGATAACGTCAAAGGGATGGGGGCCGTCCCCAAAGCCCCGCCTGTGACATAACTGACACCATAGCATCAATTTTTTTTCCCCTGTGCAAAGAGAGGCATAGAGCACCGTGCCTCTCTCTGCACGGAAAGCAACTTGGCCAGCACTTACAGGAGTCAGCTACTATAAGTAGTTAGCCTTCTTCCCACCTCACTCATGACTCTTTCCTGGCCCACTCACATTCCGATTGGGATGTAGAGCATGAGTGGGGCACGAAGGGAGTTGGCTGTGCTTGCAGGCACTAGCCAAGTTGAGAGTCTGCTACGGGCCTGTTTTAGCGATAAAACCTACCATTCATCACTGTTCAGCTTTCCCAATGTAGATTCATTAACATCAGATGTGCATGTACATCACTTGACATCATCTGACTATGCAATTCTTGATAATTTGCAGCTCTTTGTGTGTGTGGGGGGGATGTATGTGTGAACTGGCACCACTACAGAATACTGTCAACAAGTAGATGATTAGCATCCTGTATAGCAGCCTTCCTCAACCTGATGCCTTCCAGCTGATTTGGACTACAACTCCCTGGATTCCTGACTATGCTGGCTGGGGCAGATGGGAGATGAAGTTCAAATCATCTGGAGGGCACTGGGTTGGAGAAGGCTGCTGTATAGCAAACAGATGGCTATAATACTGGATTAAGTTTTTACACAGAGTGCTTCTGCCACCACACCCAGGCTGAGGTAATAAAAAAATGCAGCATCTACTACACAGTTTTAGCTGTGCATAATGTGATGCCATCTGCAACCTGTTGTAGTCATGAACCAGTTGGACTACATACAAGAGGCAACTCTCCAAAATGACATTTTACAAGCCCCATCTCAAGATCCCACTGAAGAATATCAGAAGGAACTACACAACCTGATGATAGAATTCCCCACAGATGTGGAAAACCAAATCTACATAGACACACTCCAGGAGCTTTGACCAAGTGCCTTCTATTACCCAAAATACAAAAACTAGGCAAGCATGGGCACCTCATAGTTTCATGCATTGGTACTATCAGAGTTGGGGAGTATAATTATAGAGACTCCATTCTCAGACCACATGCCACCAATACTCCAAAGTACATGAGACTCCACTGAATTCCTGAGGAAACTACAATCAACTGACAATCTCTCAGAAAATGCCATGCTAGCTACCATATATTTATTTATTTATTTATTACATTTGTATACCGCCCCATAGCCGAAGCTCTCTGGGCGGTTTACATAGGATTAAAAACTACTACTACTATACTTATTTCATTTCTATATTGACCAATAGCCAAAGCTCTCTAGGCGGTTCACAAAAATACACTGCTTACACCAATATCCCCCACAAAGACAGACTACGAGCCATCAGGAATACACCTCTAGCCATCAAATTCTGCTATTCACTAGGAACAGTCCACGTAACAAGGCACAAATACAGAGAGCAGTCCCTGCAACAGATGCCAACTCTGTCCCTATATCTATTTATGGCAACACTATTAGAGGACCTAATGATGTCACCCAGAGCAGGCATTCATCTACTCATCTTCCAATGTGATATATGCCATCATCTGTCAGCAATATGCAAAAGAATGGACAAAAATTTGACATTAGAAACGACAATGTTAAAAAACCAATGGGAGAACATATCAGCCTCCCAGAAGACTCTGTCACTGACCTTTAAAGTGGCCATTCTCGAGAAACCTCCCCCCAACAACTTAAAAGGGTGAACAGAACAAGGCACCAGAGTTACAATTCATCAAGAGGTTTAATTCTTTCTCCTGCACCTTGAATAGAGACAACAAGTTTTTTAAAAATCACACTACATGGTGTTAAGTAGCTTATGTGATGCCACGATGTTTGTAAATGGCCACGGTTTATAATTTGATTTTCACTGCCCGAACTTTCTGAGTGTCATTTCCCTCTAACCTAACTGTTTACAATCCCTCTCAACCACATGTGTCAGAAAGCACTTCATGCATCTGATGAAGTGGACTGTAATCTACAAAGGCTTATACCATAATAAACGTGCTAATCTTTAAAGTGCCACAATACACTCTGTTGTTCTTTGTATGGTGATTCTTTCACACAAGGTCAAAGTTGACCCTTCCTTGAAGCAGGCATCAGACAGCAAAATTTTGAAGAGCAGTGTGCTGCCACTGTGCCTACACATGCAATCACTGCTTCTTGGTCCTGTTGTCCATCTGCAAGCAGCCAGCAGGACCAAGTGGCTTCTCCTGCAGGCCTCTCAAGTGGTTCCCATCCACCTGGACTGCTTGTTTGGGCAGCCGGCAGGCCACGACCACTACCTCTTGGTCCCGCCAGCCATCTGCACATGGACCAAGAAGTGGTGGTCACCCACCCGGCACACTTCCCATTCACTGGGCAGCCAGACACACTCACCTTGGCCCGTTGCCTCCTGTTCCAGCTGCTCACTTGCATGGCCAGCCAGCAGGCCGGTCACGGAGGCAACCAGCTGGAACAAGAAGCAGTCGACCACTCGCTCGCTTCCTTACCTCTCCTGGAGGTCTCAAGTCTCGCAAGACTTGGAGGATGAGGTCTCGTAAGACTCTCGCGCCTTGTCCTGGAAGTCTTGCAAGATTCGAGACTTCCGAGAGAGGCAGGGATGCAAACGAGTTGCTGGCTGCTTCTTGTTCAAGTGGGAGGATAGGAGGCGGCAGCGTCCAGCGGGCAGGTGACCAGTGGGCAGTGACCAGCGGGCATACGTCAGGCAGAAACTTGCCTTGGGCCAGGCCTGCACAAGGTAGTAGCCACCAGTAAGCAAAGGTTTTAGGTTGTGTTCTTAATAACACCAATGGACTGATCCTATACATCATGGTGCTATTGTACTCATTTCCTACTTGTGGGCTTCCCACAGGTCCCTGGACTAGATAAGCATTTGGTCTGATTCAGAATACTGGACTAGATAGGCCTTTGGTCTGATTCAGCATTACTGTTATGTTCTTCGGCAGTTAGGTGCAACTAAGCCTATTGATTTCATTGGGCTTCAGCATGCTTGACTAGCATAAGATAAGGCGGTTGGCTCCTATTCACACATGCATATTCATCATTGTGCTGCATGAAGGAGCTGTAAAATAAAAGTTTCATTATCACCTGAAACAACAGAACATCAAGCAATATATTTACCTATAAAAATGCACATTAATTATCTATTAACACAAGTATGTGAATACGCACACTGAGGGCAACTGAAGAGTGCCAAAGAGTAGCTTTGAGACTAAGCTACTTACTAGCTAGCAGTCACTCTCAGGCAAGGGGCCAGCTCCTGCCCACTCCTTAACATCAGGCAGCTATGCAAGTACAACAGGTTCACGTTGAAGAGGTGTTAACGTGAAGAACTTATTTTTCAATCATCCTATCGTCCTCACAGAGGGCACAATTAAAATGGGGCTTCCACACGCGCGCGCGCACACACACACACAAGCTTTCCCCCTATATGCTGATAGACAACGTGGGGACTGTAGCGACTGCTCTTTGGCACACACTGATGATAGCCAAGGGCAATCAGTAGGAACACTGATTGTCTTGGAAGCCCCATCCAGGTGGCGCAGGGTCCATTCTTACCTGCAGCCATTGGGCAGGCACCGACCCAGCTTTCGCCCCAAGGCGACCGGGGTTCCGCCCGCAGGAGCACGACCCCAGAGCCTGCCTACCGGCAACTGGGATCACGAGGCGGCCACGCCACTGCCTGCTAAGGCCTGCCGAGGCGAGTGCGCCGTCTCCCCTCCGCTGCATCCCGTGTAGGGCAGCCGCCCCTCCATCCTCTCCCGAGTCTGTCAGCAACAGGGCCACTCTGGAGCCGGCACGCAGCCCCAAACACATGCCTCCCTGGTCCCATTTCATTACCTTCCCAACTATTCCATCAGGGAGAGGCTGCGCGTTCGCGCGCTCCCGATATGCCGCCACCACCGCAGGGGGACCGGGCACAGGAAGCCAAGGAAGGCCCCCGCTGCAGAGTTCGCGGTCCGGCAGGAAACTCACCACACGGCTACTGCGTGTCGGGGGGGGGGGGGGGGTTGGGGGAGACGCAGTTTCCCTACCTCCCTTTCCCCAGTTCCGCCCGGGAAACTGCCACAACGCACCAGACTACAGCTCCCAGCCTGCCCTGCAACAGACCTTTCCAACAGGCATGGGATTCGCCCTGTAATAACCCGCCGCAAAGAAAGCCATGATCCCAGAAACAGTTCCCCCCCCCCCCGACGCTTATCATACTTCCTCCAATCAGGGAACAGAATCGAGTTGCAGGCCGGGGAAAAAGCTCTCTGTGGTTTGCAGTGCATGCTGGGCCTTGTAGTCCTCCTGCTGTGCCTAGATCAGAGGAGATGAGTCGTCCCACAGCTTCTCTCGTCGTTATTTTGTCCTCATTAGATAAGAAATAGTCGTCCCCACAAATAACCCGAAACTTTAGCTGGGATTAGTGACCTCGTTGGCCTTTAATGTGAGATCCGCAAGTCATTTCAACGGTGATCTTTCCCTTGAACCTGTTTAGTTTCATTACTTCCCCTCGACCGCGTGTGGATGCTCACAGCATGCCAACACTACACACATTTCGGTTTAACTCTCATGGCTTCCCTAAAGGGACGCTGGGAATGGTAGTTCTGTAACGGGACGCATTTAATAAATGCCAAAGTCCTTTGATAAAACAACCACCTTTACTATCCTCGAGGAAAAGTGTAACAGCACAGCTCGACCCTGCTCATGTTTACTTGGAAGAAATCGCACTGATTTTCTCCCAAACAACGACATACGATTGTCGCCTTAAACTAGTATAAAACTGGCTCGTGCCTGGGGTCTAAATGGCAAACAAGGCAAAGACTGGAGCAAACATTAGTAAGGGAGTTTACTGTGGGGCGTTTCTAGAGAGTTTGTGGATCCGTGCCTGCAATCTGAAACACACGCTGTCGTTTTGCTAATCCCTATATAGTAATCCAAACAGCAGACCGGAATTTAGCCGCACCAGCGTGTGTGGCACAACCCAAACCTTCCACAGTAGTCGGCACTTTTTCCTAGTAGTACCTTCCGGTCGCGTCCTCCCCAAGCCTAAGTTGTGGGAGAAGCTGCCTTCTTGATATATCTCCCGTATTCTCCCTCTCTCTAGTGGTTCTGCTTAAGTATTTTACTTATCCCAGGAACGTTTAGTCTCTATTTTTATTCAGGAGTGTGATCAAACTGATGAAAGTATAATAAAAGCGTTTATTCTTTGGCATACTAAACCCTGTAGTGCAGTGAAGCATGTTCAAAGAAAAAGTTGCCAACCTTTATGATGGAAGCTGCAGGCCCTAACACATTATTGATGACAGAATCGCACTGAATGAAAAGGGTAAATTCAAAAACATAGTTGTGATTACCATATATGACTGCCTTCCAAATCAATAGTGCATATTCAACTAAGGTGTATGGATCTAAAGCCAATCGAAGTAGGTGGATCAAACCAAACGGGACACACACATTTAAACCCAGGGCTGGTGTGTGTGTGTGTTCCTCTCATCTAAGTTGCTTATCTTAAAGTGCATTGTAAACTGGACTATAGTGTGAGGGATGGGGAGTGAGGATGTTTGGGGAATGAGCATGTATTTTTCTTAGAAGTCTAAACTTTAATGAGGTGGATGTTGATTCCTGCTGGATGTAGGATATTTGTCTTCTGCTCTGCTATGTCATGTGGTTGTTTATTCCCCATTCCACCTCTGAGGGCAATTGCTGGTAATTTCATCAGCCCTATGGCATAGTGCCCTGTGATGTATGGGGCTAGCTGGAGTGGAATGGGAAGATGGCCCAGCATTGAAACTGGCAAGATCTACACTACTACTTTAAAACGGTTTATAACAGTAATAACAACTGTTGGGGCCCAGGACAGACTACATATACAGTTTTCATACAGTTTTCAAAGTGTCATATCCTGCTTGGTGTAGATCTGCCCTAGTGCTTTTCTCACTCAATCACAATGGATGTCGTCTGGTGTTGACAAGAGATTTTGGTGCATAGCTGTTCAACATGCCTCACACTACAACTGGGGGGGCAACTTCTGGCTTCAGATGTTTCATTCTACAACTCCTCTCACCATTGGCTTTGCTGGCTAGGGCTTATGAGATTGTAGTCCAAAACATTTGGAATGCCACACATTGCCCAGCCCTGGACTATGGGATATCAATTAGCTTGCATAATTACAAACAGAAATTCAGTGGCAGCTGTGCTTTTTGACCATAGTGCTAAACTGAAAACTGGATGAATATATTAGAATAATCTTCCTCCTTTTGAAGCTGAGGCACCATAATAAGCCCTGCTGGAATTTAGATGGTAGGAATTGCATATATATTCAGTTTTAAATGAATGTCACAAAAATAAATGTTTTAATACAACTTAATAATTATGTCAATTATATGTTGCACAGATTAAGGCCACAGTCCTAAAGTTATGTTAAGTGGTTTCCTCTTCCCAAGCAATGGGAAGTCCAGGGGTTGTGCCATGGCATAAGGTTTAGTTCTCTTTGCATGGGGTGTTATAGCATCTTTGTAATATTAGTTTTATTTACAAGTACACAAGTAGAGCACAGTACAAACTGATACTCCTGTAGCACAGGCAGGGCATCAGATTCCCAACACAGCAAGTATTTAGACTCCCCTCTCCGTCCCTGCTGTCCCACATCTCCCTAAGGTGCTTCTAGTCCACTTAAAGTAGGGTGACCAGATAAAATCCAGGTCAGGGTTCATGTAATTTTAACAGTTGTAGAGAAAAGGGAATTTCAGCCAGTGTCATTTGTATGCAATTAGTTCCTGGTGAAATTCCCTCTTCATCACAACAGTTAAAGATGCATGCACTGTACTAGAGTGACCATATACAAAAGAAGGCAGGGCCCCTGCAACTTTAACTGTTGTGATGAAGAGGGAATTTCACCAGGAACTAATTACATACAAATGGCACTGACTGAAATTCCCTTTTCTCTACAACTGTTAAAGTTACATGAGCACTGACCTGGATTTTATCTGGTCACCCTAACTTAAAGTTATATCTCTCTCGCTGTCTCCTCTGCCCATTTCCAAGTTTAAATTTCCAACTGTTTTATTTCCCCCCCTCAAACATAGAGGCTGAGTTCGGACGACACTTTAGGCAATGGAGGGGGGAATAGCATACTGATCGCGCATTATTTTGGCAGCGGCGCTGTAGCACCCGCCACACGACATGTTGCCCCTCCCCCGTCGCATGGCTGAAAGTCCCGGCATCCTTCTGGGCTGTTGTGTCTCCTCCCTCCCACCTCCCTCAGTCCTCCGGCCATATTGCAGCATGCACTGCAAGTTCTGCCGTCTGTATCACAGCAGCCGGGAGTGGGGAGATTTGGCTGCTCCGGCCAGCGAACTCTATAACCAAATGGAATAGTACACGGAGAGAGGGGGGTTTTCTCCACATGACACTTTAAACAATGGATTTCGGGATAAACAATGTGCAAGCCCGCTGTTTTTCTCCATTGTTTAAGTGCCCCAAATAGTGTACTGTCAGTTGTGTGTGCGGTGTGTGTTGCCCTCCACACGACGCAATAAGCAACACAACTGACGATTGTGTTACATGAGCACTTACCTGGATTTTATCTGGTCACCCTACTAAGAACCGAGCCTACAGCATCTGCTACTAAATGTCCTTTTAAAACCTGAACACAGTGCATAACTATCCTTAGCATGATACACAGCTGAGTAATACCTTTATTAGGTGCAACCAAAATCCCACAAAATGTGTAGTCTTTCAGGTTCTCTAGAACGCTTCATCAGGCTTGCAGGATTCAAAAGCTTGCACATTTTTGTGGAATTTTGTTTGGTCCCAGCAAAGGTATTTTCCAGGTTTGCATTTGTTTTTTTTCCTCATGAAGCAGAACTTCATATTGGTTTAATACCTATAATGTCTTCTGGACCCGTGAAAAAGGCTATAACAAGGCACACTATATCTGTATCATTACAACCATAAAACAAACCCCAGCCTAAACCTTCCTTTTAGCCTATCACATGAAATACATTTGAGCGGTCGGAAGGCAACCAATCAAAACGTCGCTTTCAAGGTCGGACGTTTTCTGTAGTCAATAGGAATGTTCCTCTTCAAACCAATAGGCGATAGCTGCTTTCCGTCAAGGCGGTGCATTGACGTCGGAAGTGGTGACGTGAGGGTGTCGCGCATGCGGATCTTCCTTTTCTGGGTGGCAGCGAGAGAGGCAGCAGCATGAAGGCGTCGGGCACTGTGAGCACCACTCGCGTGGGCTTGTGGGGTCTCGTGCGAGGGAGGGGGAGCTTCTAATCGTGTGAAGGCGGGGACGGGGCAGAGGATGGCGGCGGAGGTGCGGGGAGGGTCGCCTTTTAGGAGATTCCCCCCTATCTTTCTGCCACGAGTGAGCGCCCAATATGGCCGCCAATGCCGCGCCAACTCCTTGTAGCGTGGAGCCGGCGCTTTGGTTGTGAAGTCCTGTGCAAGGCTGCAGGTTCGGCCCTCCAAGCCGCGCTTCTTCCCCGTTTTTAAGCTGCACCCTCTTTCCGTATGGAAGGAGGAAGACAATTCGAGTTTAGCCTCTAAGTAGGCCTGCCCATCTTATCCTTGGCTTCCTTCCACCGTAATAATTATTTCCAGTCTCCCAAGATTGCTTTCAGGGATGGTTCAGCTAGGCAGGCAATGGCTGTTGGAGTCAGCTATCCCTGTGAACCAGGAGTGGGAAATTTGTGCGCCTCCAGATGTTTTGGCCTACAACTCCCTGCATCCCTCACCATTGGGCTGATGGAAGTTACAAGCCCAAAAAATCTGCAGGACCACAAAATGTCAAGTGTTCAATATGGTTTCCGAGATAATATTTGTATTATACCTTATTGAAATTTGGGGTGGGGTGAGACTGAGTTGTAGGGATCGTTTACCTAAGACCTGCCTTGTAAATGAGTTTATGACTGAGGTGAGACTTCAGCTTGGAGCCACTAGATATATACACTGCTGGTTTTAGTTCTTAAATAAAGTCCGTATTCCCCAACTTGCAATAGAACCACATGTCTAATCTCATTGTTTTTTAACTGCTGTATCTGGATGAAAGAAATCAGATCAGTAGTGTTCAGTATAAAGCTAAGTTCTGTATAAGAAAAGTGTTAACTTGTTCTTACAGACTTCAGTATACGTATCTCCACAACAGAGGTTAGAGAGATCAGTTTGGTTACTTCAGTGAGTAAATTACACTAGGGGTAGGCAACCTTATGCTCTTTAGATGTTTTGGTCTACAACTGCCATGAGCCCCAGCCAGTAAGGCTATATAGTATTGCTTTGTAACAATCATCTTGCAAGTAAAATAATAATGACTATGAAAGAGTGAATTTTCTCACCCTTGCTTTCTCTCTCTTTTTAGCTGAGGGAGTACAAAGTTGTTGGGAGATGCCTTCCCACTCCCAAGTGTCCAACACCACCTCTGTACCGTATGCGCATCTTTGCTCCTAATCATGTTGTTGCAAAGTCCCGTTTCTGGTATTTTGTTTCTCAGCTGAAGAAGATGAAGAAATCTTCTGGGGAAATTGTGTACTGTGGACAGGTAAGATGATGGGAACATCAGTGGTCTTCAGTATTGAAAACTGTTATTTTGTAGTTGAAGCAATTGATTGAATGCTTCACCCCAGCATTTGCAGTTATCTGGCTTGGACCAATGTTTGGACCAAGGCTTCAGAACTGTAAGAATTTATGTCTCCCAAGTTTCCAGAATTGCTGGCTCTGTTAAAGTGTTAAATATTGTAGATTAGCTTACACATTTGTATGAAACCTATGCCACTGTTACGAAATTGGTAAGATGCTTTTTCTTCATTAAGAAAACACTTAAAAAGTAATATCTGTGCTTCTCTGTGCCATGGTTTTGTTCCATTTGCTGACCCTAAGTGCATAGTGTGTCAATTTAGCTGGATACACTGACTTAATATTTGGACATTTTATGTGAACATAAGAAGAGCCATGCTGGATCAGACCAAGGGTCCATCTAGTCCAACACTCTGTTCACACAGTGGCCAACCAGCTGTTGACCAGGGATCCACAAGCAGGACACGATGTTCCACAGCAACTAGTTTATATAGGCTTACTGCCTCTGTGGGTTTGGAGGAAGTGGGGCAAGGTCAGTGAGAAATATTCTTCATAGATCCCAGACATAAATATATTTAAACATAGGTAATCCTTTGATTTCAGCGGAATAGTTGTAGGACACTCAAATCCCAAACAGATTGAATAGCTCCAAAATTATAGACCCTCAGAGAACAGTCTAAAGCAGCTTTCCCTAACCTGTTGCACTCCTGCTGTGTTGAACTGCAACTCCCCAGACTGCATGACCAGTTACCATGCTGGCTGAAATAATGGGAGTTTTAGTCTAACACTTCTAGAAGCATCAGGGGAGAAGCTAGTCTACATGTTGGGAACTGTAAATTAGAAACAAACTTTAGGGTGGGGTTGGGGCCACTAGCAGAAATAGATTATGAACAATGATAATTAAATGGAACCTCCATGTTCCAAGATAGCATACTTTGGAAAATCTAATGCTAAAGATAGGCAATGGGGAACGGACATCAACTTCATGCCCTTCTGGTGAGCTTGTGGAGACATCTGGCTGGCAGCTATTGTCGACCGAATGCTGGATAGGTAGAAGAACCCTAACCCATTTGAAGGGAGTTTAGATGATGCAGAATTACACACACACTCCGCTGGTGGCAAAGAGCTTATGCTGTCTGTTGCGGAGGCCCCTGGTATGTAGTAGCCAGCATTGAGCTCTGAATCAGGGCTGGGACAGGACAGAGGCAACCTTGAATCTACTGGATTCAAAGTTCCTTTGTTCACTGGAGAGACCCCAGGGTCACCCACTACATATATTCCACTCTGGGACTGGCATGCCTAATTCTTTCCTTATTAGAACCAATGGGGGTGGGGAGAAGCAGACATAACTGTGTAGGTAAGGTTAGGGAAGGGGAATCTCCCCCGACACATTCTTCCTATACTGGCTGGTGCAAACCAGCAGGGCTTTGGAAGCAGTAGAAGATGTGCTGTTTCATTTCTCTTCAAAGCCCCCCTCCTATAATCCTAAACCCATTTACTAGGAAATAAGTCCAGCAGGAGTTACTTCTAAGTAAATGTGCCTAGGATTGCACTTTAAATGGGCTTTGTTTTGCTACAGTGAGGAAATAAATATATTTGTATGTGCTTGATTGGGGGGTAATGGTGTTTTGAGTCTGTGTATACTATTTCCATAAATGTTCAATCTCGTTGGATTTGCTGAAAAGAAGTAACAAGATAATACTGTACTCTTAATTAGCACAGCAAGGTGTGTCATAACTTTGAAAGTTGAGTATAGGGAAGAGATGGGGAAATGTACCCTTTTTATGCTTTGTTAAAAAGAGGGAGATCCACATGCAATACTTCCAGCAGTTTAGTTTGTTTTTTTTTGTTTGTTTTTTGCATTTTTATACCACCCCATAGCCAAAGTTTAGTTTGTAGTATTGAAAACCAGGTGTGCTGTGTAGCGTTAATAATTATCAACTTTTTCAATTCTGATTACTTTCTTACTGATTTTACTCGTTACATAAAATATCGGTGGTCTGTAACTTGCCATTCTGACATTGATATTGCTCTAACTAGGTTTTCGAGAAGTCTCCGCTGAAGGTGAAAAACTTTGGTATCTGGCTGCGCTATGATTCTCGTAGTGGAACTCACAACATGTACAGGGAGTACAGGGATTTGACAACTGCTGGAGCTGTTACACAGTGCTGTAAGTAGAGACCATTTGGAGTGCTGGGTTTCCCTTTTATACTACTATGCAAAGATAATAAGGAAATACCTTCAAAAACGTAATGTTTTTCCCTGTTCTTATTTGTATTACACATACTTGAATAAATTTGTCATCAACTTGGCAAAGCTTTCGTTAAAGATTGCCCATTGTAAATCGCTGCAACCCTTACTTCTGTGACCAAGAGTTGTGGTCAAGTTTGAAAACACCTCTTCATAGTTATAATTGCTGCTTATTTATCTTGTAAATAAGTAGTCATAGATTTAATTGATAAAAATGTGCATTGAAGTATTGTAAATATTGTGAAATCGGTAGATTTTGCATACCTTTTCATGCAAATACCGTAACCAGTTTTGTGCCCTAATCATAAACAATCTTGGACTGAAGCACGTGGCACTTCTGGGTGTTATGCATGGGATTAATGTTAATCATTTTAAAGGCTACTGTTTTCCACATGGTGGTATAAAAAAAGTCTCCGAAGAGAGTAAAAAAAACTAGTTAAAATAAGCAAGCCTTACTTCAGTCTTCCCCAGCTTAGTGCTTTCCGGAGGTTTTGGATTACAATACCCAGCATTCCTGATGGTTGGCTCTGTTAGCTAATGGGAATTGTAAATCATCTGAAGAGCCCCAGCTGGGAAAGGCGTCTTTACTTGATCTGGCCTTCGTCAAAAAAGCCTAGCGTGATCCAGAATAAGGTCCACGCTGAATACTGTATATATACTATACTCTCAAATTATTTCACTACCTGGATTTAACAAGAATAAGTGCATTCATGTTAATAAATCCTGTATCTGTTAAACATTTAAGATGACTCTCAGGGTGCAATCTTAACACATTTATCTGAAAGTAAGGTCCATTTAAATAAATGGGACTTCTGAGTAGAGATGTTGTATGCTTCGTTTTCTTTAAACCCTGAAATGTAGGATGCAACTGCACTACAGTTGTACTATCATGCATATGTAGTGCTGAAAGAACTGCAAAGTTCAGCAGTTTTATAATATGAACTCTGCTTTGCCACTAAGTTAGTACTGTAGTAAAAAACTTTATACGGCATTTACATATGGTTGAAAATTGATTTTGTGATTATTTTCATCAACTGACTATTTTGATTGTCATTTATTATTACCAGGTTGCACAACTTCCACAGCAGAAGAGTCCTAAATTGTTAATAATATTGAAAAGTAAAACTGCATACAAACCCAAAGAGCATTGTTCATAATAAAATGTTCTTGTCATGTGTGCAGATATTAAATGTACCTTGTCGCCTTTCAAGAGCTGAAGTGTTTTTGAAAGTGAAATTGAAGGTCCTACAAGCAGTTCCCTAAAACATTGTCATGTGTGTCTATTGGTATCAGGGCTATCAAGTTATGATATTGTCCTGGTTCCTTTCATTAAGATAGTATGTAACTCTGGCATATTACAGATCGCGACATGGGAGCCCGTCATAGAGCCCGTGCTCACTCAATTCAGATCATGAAGGTTGAAGAGATTGCTGCTAGCAAGTGTCGCAGACCAGCTGTCAAGCAGTTCCATGTAAGTAAAGCAAACCTTAACACCTGTTGTTGTTTTTTGCATCCCCACAAAGTTGGAAGATGGAACAGTCTTAAACCCAGTGATTTCAGTAAACATTAATTTTATTAGATAAGGAACTACATGTTGTCCTTGACTTATTAATATACAAGAAAATCTTTAATTCAAATATCTTGAAGTACCATCCTTTAATATTTGACATTTTCAATATTAGTTCATATTTGGGAAACTACAAAATTGTATTTCAATGTGAAATATTAATTACTGTAAAAATATTTCACATGTAAAATATATAAATGTACAAATTTAATATCTCATTTTATAACAGCAAAATTTCTCAGAAAAGGGAAGCCTTTTGCTCATCATTTGCAGTTTGATACTTTGTTTCAAATTATATGTGTCATACATAAACTTACTTTGTATTTTTAATGTTCTTTTGAAAACCTGCTCTCTAAGGATTGCACCTTTTATTTTTTACTGATTAAAATACATGATTCTCCTTGCTTATACTCAAAAAGATCTTTAATGTATCCGGTACTATTGCAGTGGAGTGCAGTGATATTTTTGTCAAGCTGCTCAGTATTCTATTTAGTAGCAAGGATACTGTTTTAAACCGTAATACGCTGATGTAATCTTTCATGTGTATCAGAGGCACCATGTTATTCCAAAAATAACTTGAAAATAAAATGAAGCATATTTTTAAAGTAATAATTGGCTTTTACATTACTGAAACAATATTTTATATATTTTTGTAGTTTTATCAGGAAGAGCCTGTGGGGAGTATGATGCATTGGATATTAATGGAGGAAACCTAAGGTTATTTTGTAGTAGTCATGAAGGAGAAACAAATTCTCAGGATGTGAAACAAGTTCTCAAAGTGCTACTGAGGCCTGTCTTGTTTATAAGTTTTTTAATGCCAATATATATGCATACCCTTATGGGCAATGTGCTTAATTAACTTATTAGCAGAAATATGTTTTACTACTACGTGTTGTTTCATTGTACTCTATTTTATCATTAATGCTACAGTCCCCTGAGGAAGGCCTTAAAATAAAGAACAGGCTGAAATGCATTGGACTTCTTGTCAATAAATCTATTTTGCATCTTGAGAACTTGTTTCTCTCCTTCGTAACCTACTTTGGATGCTCATTCCCCTTTGGTTCTTCTCTATTTTGCATTAATGACATTTTCTAGTACCTTTCAGACATTCCATTTTGTGCATGTGGGGTAAGAAAGGTGCATCCCTTATGCTGCTATTAATGAACCTGTATTACTGTTTTTAATAACTCAATTTTTTTTCTCATGTAGTAACTTAATTTTTCAAGTTAGCTTATAACAGAAATGAACTTTTGCTTGTTTTCTTTCTACAGGATTCCAAAATCAAGTTCCCTCTGCCACACAGAGTTCTGCGTCGCCAGCATAAGCCACGCTTCACCACCAAGAGACCAAATACGTTCTTCTAAATGCAGACATAGTTCATGCGCACTGGGTTTAAATAAAGGTCTTCTTAAACATCTGATCGTTTTTGATAAGTTGGAAGCATAATTATCCTAAACTTGCAAATTACAACATAACAGTGGAATTACCACCTCCTGCTACATTCTCCTGGGTACCCCTGTACTCCCACCTCTTAGCTACTGTGCATCTGTGCAGGAGGAAGAGGGCACTGAGGCCTGAGAGCATTCTGGTCTTTCAGTGGAACACTGAATCCAGCGCACAGACTTATTTATTCCAACATTCCTGTGCTGCCATTAAGTTCATAAGCTCTCCTAAGACAGCTCCCAATCTGTAACTAAAAAAAGTTGTACACCCGTACACATGCTGGCTTCTCTCAGTTAAAAAAGTAAGCTCTTTAAGGCTAGAAAGTAAAAGCAGAAAAGAGGGATGTTCCTCTGCCATGTACTTTGGTTAATAATACTGTGGACTCAGAAGGGTGCATCCAGTTGGTATATGAGTTACATTTCATACTTATGCTTACCACTTTCCTTACTGTGTGGAGTCCAGCCTTTTTTATTTTAAACCCAACAATCACAGTATTTTAGATTAGCTAAATCTGCTTGACTAGAGAATCAGAAACAACACATGAACAACTTGGCAAATATTCAATTGTTTTGCATGTGCAATCTTTTTAGGGAAGTAATACTGGAAGAAATCTCATGCAATTACTAATAAAGGAAGTTGCCATGTATATAACTTCACCTGTTCAAGCACCCCCCTGTTCAAGGTAAAGCAGACTGTAGTTCTTATAAACTGCTGAGCAGGAGGTACAGTTGATTACAGAGGCTCTCATAATGGAACATTACTCCATGCAGAAATATTCTACACATGTTGAAAACTAGCAGATTTCTGGAAACGTCCCAGATAGCACTTTCCTATATTGAATTTTTTTTTAATAGAGTGAGCTTCCATTTGCAGGCTTAGGTGCAATCCTGAAACAGGTTTGCATCGTCAGTGGGTGGGAATGAGGCTTTGTGGTAAGTCATACTAATCTAGAAAACTTCTGTTGTGAGGAGAGAAACTTAACTTTTAGTCCTGCAATTTCAGGAGAGTTGTCTCTTTACTTGGGGGATTGTATGTTTGGGTACTTTTGGCCATCTGTGGGGCTGTATAATAGGATGACACCCTAAGCCATTTGGAGCTAAATATAGTGGCTTCCCAGGGAAGCTAGACTGGCTCCCTCCTTGGTGTGCTTTTGGAGGCAGACTAAAACTTTTCTATTTCAGCAGGCCTTTGGGGATTAATTCAGACCTTTGTGGATGTACTGCTTATAGTTTGGATTTTTTAATTATGTGTATTTTAAATGTTTTAAATATACTATGTTTAATTATATTTTTAATTTTTGTGTATCCCTGTTTGTTTTAACTGTACATGTTTTAATTTGTAAGCCGCCTTGGGTCCCAGTATTGGGAAAAAGGCGGGATATAAATAAATATAATAACCACAATTTAAATTCACTAACCATTTGCTGCAAAAGGCTGCTTAGCCTAGCCATGACTTAGTCTGTCTTGCGAGACTTATGGGACAGGATGTGAGAGACTTGCAAGGTCTCATCTTGCGAGACTTCTGGGACAGGCGGGAAAGCGAGCAAGCAGCCAGCTGCTTCTTGGCTGAAATAAGCAGTGGGACCAAGGTGAGTGTGGCTGGCTCCCCAAGCAAGCAGTCCGGGTGGGCAAGGAGATGTGTGAGTGAGTGGCTGTGTACAGGTGGCTGGTGGGCACAACCTGCCAAGCAGTCCAGGTGGGAAGGAGCTTGCTGGGAGGCCTGTAGGAGTGGACACTTTGTCCTGCTAGCTGCTTGTAGGTGACCAGTGGGACCAAGAAGTGGTGAGTGCCTGCGGGGCCACTCTTTCAAAATTTTGGCACCTGATGTGCCTGTGTCAAGCTGCTTCATGGATGGGCTGACGTTGCTGAACAGGGTCATAAAAAAGAATACTTTGGAAGATTAGGAATGATATAATTGGAATATGCATGGCTGGCTAGGGAGGAGTTGGTCCAGGTAGGCTGCACAGATGGATTTCAAAGATATTGTACAAACTGTCTTAGTCCTAGTTGTCTTGTTAAATCCAGTTTTTAGAAAAGGTTGATTAATCAATGTTTCAGGCAGGACTGGAGAAGAAAGACAAGACCTTCCAGCTTTCCTGTAGTAAGGATTTATATATTGGCCATAATCGCTGTGTCCTACTCTAGTTGTCACTGTTAACCTATATGTTCCTATTAACGGTAGATGCTTACTTAGAATAAGTCTTGCTAAGTTCATTGGGCGTACTCCCAGGTAAAGGAGTGCAACCATAAGCATTCACGTTCTATCTTTTTCTCAGGACCTTCATCACCTTTTAACTCCATTTTGAATTGGGTTGATCTTTTGATACACAATTGGGCATGGAGCTCTATTCAACGGAGAATAAAAATGTAAGAACATCTTGACAGATCTTCAAGGTGGCTATTAGGAGGGCCTCCTCTGCTGTGGCACCCTGGCTGTGGAATGAGCTCCCCAGAGAAGTTTGCCTGGCGTCTACATTATACTCCTTTAGATGCCCTTTTTATTTTCACAGTGTTTTAACAGTTCTTCAGTTTGATTTTTAACCTTGCTGTTTAAATTTGTATTTTAAATCCCTATCAATTTATGCATGGCTGCCCAGCTTTTATCCCAGTTGTGCTTTTATACTGTATTTTAAATTATGTTTTTATACTGTCGTTTTATATTTTGAATGGTGTTTATGGTTTTAATTTTTGTAAACTGCCCAAAGAGCTTCAGCAGTATAGAAATGCTGTAAATAAATCACTAAGATCTTCCCCGACCTGATGCCACCCCCATGTATTGGACTACAACACCCAGCACCCTCAACCAGGGTTGTCGTCGGACACATCTGGAGGGGCCAGGTTCGGGAAGGCTGCTCTAGGGCTCTTCCGGCCTTGCTATATTTATACGAAAGTTAAGAAAAAGTTCTCCCTTCCACCCCTCTCGCTGGTGCGTTAATCGAAAGCCAGCTGCGGGCAGTAACAACAAGATTCATTCCTCTCAAACAGGGCAAAGTGAGTCCAGCGTTGGGCCAGTTCTCCCCCGCCCCTTCATGAGTCACGTGGTGCTGAGGCCGCGCTCTTGAGCGGGAAGGGGCGGAGCGTCGGACTATTATGGCTCGCGCCCGCGCGTGTGTCTCTTCCCTCCACCCCTGCTTCCTTGTCACGTGACCGCCGTGCGTACATGCCTCCGACTGTGTGTAGAAGAAGCCGCCGAGCGAGGCAGCCGAGCGCGTCGCTGTGGCGGGCGGATGGGGGAGTCGATCCCGCTGGGCGCGCCGGTGCCGGTGGAGCAGGCGGTGCTCGAGACCTTCTTCTCCCACCTGGGCATCTTCTCCTACGACAAAGCCAAGGACAATGTGGAGAAGGAGCGCGAGGCCAACAAGAGCGCCGGGGCCAGCTGGCTCTCGCTGCTGGCGGGGTTGGCCCACCTGGCCGCGGCCGAGAAGGCCTATCACAACATGACCTTCCTGGGCCAGAAACTAGGTACCCGGCCGCCGCCGCCGCCCGCCTTCACCGCTCTCGCCCTTCTCCCTTCTCTCCTTTTTCCCCTGCCGCCATCGCCATCCTCCCGCTTGGCCTCCACGCCGCGCTCATCTCTCCTAGCTGCTGCTCTGGGGCTTCTTACATGGGAAGGCGCTCGCCCACTTGAAGTACTGAGTCATGGGCATCTCCTCTGCCAGGGGTGGGCGACTGGAGGCCTTCTAGATGTTCTTGAACTGCAGCTCCCATCAGCCCTAGTCAGCACAGTGTCTCCCGTGAGGATTGATCGGAGTTGCAGTCCAAGAAATACCTGGAGAGCCACGAGTTGCCTCCCCTGGCTCGCGCACTCTTTCCCTCGCCAGCATTGGAGAGGCAAGGGCGGGCACGAGGAAGAGCTCTTTCTTGACGTGCAAAACGTCTAGCAAGTGCCGGACCTAAGCCCACAAACAGCTAGTGCTCAGATCCATGACCCTATTTTTCAGGCTCAGCATTCGAATAGGCAAAGCAATCGGTTTCTGTCCACATGCAGAGTCCCTTTCCTTAACCCTCCTCTCCTCCTGCTGGCTGCCCAGACGTTTCAGGTTGAGGTTTTAAGAGGTGTGGCAAGTCAAAACCTTGGGATTCAGCTGATAAGCATTCTAACTCTGTCACTTTTTAAAAAATAAGCTAGAGATAGTTCAAAGGTATGTTTGCTGCCAAGGTATACATGTCACATAAAAAAGTCACCATAGAATTCTGCTGTTGATCACAAGCAGTACATCCGTTAAAATGTTCTCATAATCTTACAATTCCTTTTTCTATCAAGTGAAAATGAATACGTTCAATCAGAATAGTAGGAGAGATTAATTACTCCTCCCATCTTTTCTAATGCAATACATAAGCTATTTTTTTTGAAGTCATCTTAAGAGTGAAAAAATATTATATTCAACAGCATGGTGTGCTAGGCCTGTGTGCTGTGTGTAGCCCACCCAAATCTAGAGGAAACTAACAGACAACCACTTTGGGTGCTGGAATGGCAATCTTAAGTATGGTAGAGCCAGAGTGCCAAGTGAACCGCTTGGATATGAGAGGGCAGGGAGTAATGGGCCCTCTGTGGCATGTGATGAAAAGGTAGCAAGTATAGGCTGCTGATTAGCTTTGAGTGTGTTGATGTAGTTACATTTTTATTTAAATTTGTAAGGCTACTTTAATAGTGTTCTGTGAAGATAGGCACTAGCAGTCTCGCTAATGTATTAATATTACTTATATCTTGGGGCTTTCTAGTTCTTATAATGCTCATACTGTCAGAATGTGGTTGCAGCATGGAAGAGTTTCATCATCATCATTTATTTATAAAATTGCCTAATATGCACTAGGTACTGTACAAAAATAGGAAAACAGAAGTTGTTGCCTGGATGCTCATAATCAAAAAGGGCATGAGACAAAAGAAGGAAGGAGTTTGATGGAAAAGTTAAAATTCTGGGCTAGCAGGGAGTCAAAAGAACAAAAAAGAGTTAACGAATAATGTGGTAGCAGGGGTGGGAGGAAATAGAACATAGAAAAATGCAAGAAAAATATGAGGTTTAATACTTTTAAAAAGTGAGACGAAAAGAGAGTAAAGAAGCAGGTATCCTTCTGTTCTTGACTAGCAGTGGCTTCTAAAATTACAGCTGTTTAGAAAGAGGAAACTGCATAGTTATACTACCTTCATGCACTGTGTTCTTCACATCTGGTTACTTAATTCTGCTGCCTCCCCTTAATAGTTGTTGTCAATCCCTTGAGGTGTGTTGATGCTGCTGTTGGGAAAATATGTACTTATGCTTTCCTTATTTTAAATAATTGAAAACTCATGTTTGTATGCTTTTATGGACTAACGGGCAGGTCTTTGAATGTATGTAACTATTCTTTTTGGAATTTGATTTGCAGTCAGAATATGCTTCAGTGTTGCTTTAGAAAGTTAAATGTTTCATGTTCTGCATGGTCAAAAAGCACATTTAAAAGTCTAGTGTTATTAATAGCAACTTGAGTTATTAACATTTCATAGTGGTGTGGTTGTCTCAAATAGCTAGGGAAGAGGTTGCTTCTAGGTTATGGATGTTCTTACTAGCAAAACTAGAATTAATATTGAGACCTTTCTAAAAACAAGGGATGGGTAGTTGGGTGATATGGAAGAAGGCTCTTAATAAAAATAATAATATGGGACAAGTACAAGTTACTTTACTAAAATGTAAAGGACTATTATAAAATTAAATTGCTTTTAAAACCTTCTAATTAATATGTAATTCCTGATGAACTAAATAGAGTTTGTATTAATATTGTCAAATGCTGTTACCTTACTATTTTCCATCCACGGGATTAAGTAATGTATATTTTTATTTTTTAAAAAATAGGTGGACAGTCATTTTTCAGCCGAAAGGACTCCATACGAACCATATACACATCTCTGCATAACGAACTGAAGAAGGTGATGGCAACAGGTCGGAATGCCGTAGGAGGAACAGCCCCTCATCTAGAAGAACTGCTTTCTCACCTGTCTGAACAGCTCTGTTTTTTTGTTCAAGCACGGATGGAAATTGCTGACTTCTATGAAAAAATGTATAGCCTCAGTAGCCAGAAGTTTATCAACTCTGAGGAACTGATAAACATCTTGGATTCCATCCTAAAAAAATATAGCTCAAGGTCAGTTTATGTACTTTATATGGATTGAAAATTTACATAGGATTCTTGTCAGAGCAATAGGCACAGTCCAGATTCCATATGTTAAGAGAGTTTTTAGTTTACATAGTTGCAGGCCCATCATAACATGTCTGAACAGTGTCAACAAAGTCTCAACAAATTGATTATTGTGTGAGTGCATGTCTTCTATGACCAGATGTTGGAATCTGGATCTGACACAGTTCCTGTACTGTTTATTAACAAGTGCACTGTCACTTTCATAATCACTTCCTCGTCCCTTAATTTTTTTTAAAGTAACCCAAATGCCAGCAAATGTATGTGTATCTCCTGAAATGCAGAACATAATCACAGTTTTTGGGTTGGCACAACATGAAATAGTATACAAATTACCCTGTAAATATGCGGAAAATGAACACTTCTTACCAGTATTCATAGCAACATAATACTAGAATAAGTGGACTACTATTGACATCATTGTGACCAAAGATCTAGGCCTGTTGTTTCTTTTTCTCAACAGGTGTATTTATTTTAAGATGTGATACTTTTACTACACAAGCATATTTGAATAGGTCTGTTAAATTCAAAATAAAAACCAGCTTGCTGGGATCAGCATGGTTCACTGTAGAAACTGAGCATTTCCTATGTTGAGCATTTTTTGCCTGGCGCTCAGGTCACTTTTAGTCCTTTATTCTTTTTCAAGAAAAAGGACAACATGGAAATAAACCACTTTTGAAACACAGTATAATATCTTGTACAGATCCAAACATATTTGACTTTATGAGTTGCTTAAAAGCAAACTATTTTAGAAACTGTACCTCTTTATAAAACTGTTTCTTCATTTGAGCTTTCCTCTGCTTCAGACTTCATTTAGGTTAGATATAATTAATGAAGCCTATCTAGATAGTGCACAGCTTGACAGGATGCATTATATGTAATGTGTCAGTAGACGTTGGTTATTCTGAGTATTCTGCATGAAAGAGGGCACAAATTGAAATTGTTGCAATATAGGGCAAACATTTCTGTTCTGCTTCTAAAGAACTTCAGAACACAGCATCTTTCTGCCAGTGGTTCACGAATAAACACTTGTGGAGAAACACATGGAGGTGTCATTGCTGTGTCCTCCAAGGATATTGTAAAGGCCTTTTGGTCTCGGCAGTGATCTACTGTACTCTCACCAGATGTTTGTGATGCACGTGGTACTTATCACAGATGTTCTCAGCTCATTTTGTAGCCACTGTTCTTTAAGACTTAGGAAGATAAGAAATAACATCCTTGAGATGATATGTAAGGTGAAAAATATAACTCATAAGAGGTGGCATAATTCCCGTAATATAGTTGCCTTCTCTGATACAATCTGGAAATTAATTATTTTTATTAATTACATCCTACCTTTCTGGCCAGCTAAGAAACACAAACAGTTTAGAGTAGATCAGTATAGTATGTTTAAAAAATACAATCAATGGAAATATAGTAAGCCATTAATTATTCCTAATAAAAATATCTATATCTAGACCAAATATTTTTCATTAGGTTTTGGAAGGATTACTTATGTATTTATTATTTATATTTACCAGTTGCATTATAGCTAATCCTCTAGGTGATATACAGTCAATTAAATATAAAACATATAACCATAATACAATCAAAGTTAACACTAAAACGCAAAGCAGGCACACAAGAATAAAATAATTGCCAAGACAGTTCATTTAATGTGGCCCTCCTGATGTTTTGGCTTACAACTCCCATCATGCTTCACCATTGGTTATGCTGGTTAGGGCTGATGGGATTTGTAGGCCAAAACATCTGGAGGGCTACAAGTTGCCTACCTCGATTAGCACACACAGGTAATCAGCCAACTGCCATCAGCAGAGACCAATTTACTAATATTTTTAAAAATATTAAAACAATCTTTAAATGATATTCATTTGATATGAAAAATACATTAAAAAACCAGTGAGAATAAAAAAAAAACGTTTGGCACCAAAAGGCTGAAAGCGTTTGGGCCAATGAGCCTTTAGTTACTTTTTCTAGCTAACAGCTGGTTAGAAAGCATCATACATAAATATATAAGGCTGCCGGCATCATTGTCCACTTTACCATAACTAAAAAGCAGAACCCAGGGTAAGGCTATATAGAGAGATGACTTTGTGCTAAGTGCAGGTTGCGTTCTGAGACAGAGGTGATAAGGAGCAAAATCCTTATCTACAGCTCTTTGCTGTAGATATTGGGGTCACTAGTGTTCCTACCCTGATGAGGTATCTGAGTGAATGCCTTTATTTTCCCATATGTGAATGGGTGGCGGCCATTCCACTCCCATGCAGAAAAATAACCATATGTACTCTGAAATAGCATTGTGGTGTTCCCAAAATTTGCCCATCTCAATTGCTGTTGAATAACTTGGGATCCATCAAGTGTATCAGTTTGTTAGAGACACATTACCATAGCCTTCTTCGTTGTGAAGGCAATGCAGCATTTCAGGGAAGACGGTGATGTGTTTTCACTGCTGCTTTTCTTCATCTTAAGTTCAGATTCTGATTTGAGGGAGGGCTAAAGGATTCCATAGGAGGATGTTGTATTGGGGGTGTAAAGGGCAGAGTTGGACCTGAAAAATAGGCCTGGCTCCATCCTGCATTACAACATAGGGTGCTGACTTATACTAAGTCAGTGCATTGGTCCAGTATTGTGTATGCTGACTGGCAATAGGTCTTCAGGGTTTCAGATGGGAGTCTTTCTTCCTTGCCTTACCTGGAGATGCCAGGGATTGAACTGGGACCTTTTGCATGCAAAGCATATGCTTTGCTATTGAGCTATGTCTCTTGAATTACAGTAGAGATAGTGACCATTGTTGAGGTTATTGCCTTTATAGGTGGAGCAAAGCCTGTTGATTAAAGCTTTCCATCCCTTTCATGTCTGTCACAGTTGCTTTTATAATAAAGGTACGGGAATATACCAGTTTTATAGCTACCATTAAATTTGTGAAAATTCTGCTCACCTTCTCATGGCTCTTTAGAACTACAACAGATGCATCTGCTAATTTAAATAGTTCCCTAAAACTTGTGATTGTTGACAAGAAATATGATTTCATGCTGATAAGTTTTCATTTGTCAGTGTCAGAAGTAGTGCATTTCTTGTAGAAAGGAAGAGCTGTAGAAAGAAATGTTTAAAGATGTCTGTGATGAGGCTTTTAATTAGAACACTTATTTCTGAGTCAGTCTAGTGATCTTGAGCATTCAACTGGCAATTTTCTGGAATTGCATTTTTCCCCCCACAGGGTGTCCCAAATAAAGCATGCGTTCAGTTGAGATTCTGCTTCATTTAAACTGGGTTGGCTGAGAGTTTGATATGGTGCACTGAAGGCTCATTGTTTCCAAATAAGCAACATTATTTCAGGCACCATAGCAGTAACTTCCCTTTCATTAGGGAAATAATTTGAGCACTGATTTTTCTTTCCTTGTCTAATTTGCAGTAGCAATAAAATGGCTGGTTGGTTGGAACCATCCTAGGCTAAAGTTTTGTAGGACTGGAAAGCAAATAGCTCAAAATCAAGGTCTCATTTACTTTTTGCAAAAAGTTCTACTGTGGCATAAAATGATGCCATATAATTTAATTAGAATAATTTATTCTGACTAAGTCTTCCATTTTATGCAAATGTAGGATATTCTATACCTAGAACTAGGGATTCAGTAGTATATGATGAGTGGGATAAGATGAATATTTGTTGCTGTTCACATAGAAATGGATGTGGAACCTCTTCCACTCAGGCTTCAAGTTAGACAGACTTCAAGCTTGTGGGATCTACTTGTTTTTTACTAGAAATCTGAGGTGCGCCAAGCAGAGCCAGTGCAAAATAGCAGCATAGGCAGACATACGCATACATGCTCAGCTGAGGAATTTCTGATAAGTACCAGAATCAAGCTCATGATTCCTTTCACACAAAAATCCACTTCTGGTTTTGCCTCTTTTTTCAGAGACCTAATTTAGAGGGGAAAAGCTTTTTAGGTCTTTCTATTGTTAGACAATGGAGTGTCAGAAACCACTGATAATCCACCAGAACAGACCAATCTTCTGTCCACTCCTATTCCAGAACTATACCTAGACTTTCAGCCAGTTGAGAGAATATTTTTTTCTGTGCAATGGCTCATGTGTATTGAAATGTGTTTCCTTTTCTAGATTTCATCATCCAATCCTTAGTCCTCTTGAAAGCAGTTTCCAGTTAGAAGCGGATGTCCTTACCCATCTTTTGAAGGCTCAGGCACAGATCTCTGAGTGGAAGTTCCTCCCATCCTTGGTCCATTTGCACAATGCTCACACAAAGCTGCAAACATGGGGGCAAATTTTTGAGAAGCAACGAGAAACAAAGAAGCACCTGTTCGGTGGTCAGTCTCAAAAAGCTGTGCAGCCTCCACACCTCTTCCTCTGGCTAATGAAACTCAAAAATATCCTTCTTGCCAAATTTAGCTTTTACTTTCACGAGGCGCTTAGTCGGCAAACAACGCCATCCGAAATGAAAACTTTGACTGCAAAAGCCAATCCTGATTATTTTGGGAAAATTTCCAGCTTCATCAGGAAATACGATGCTGTTAACGTTTCTTTAATCTTTGACAACCGTGGGTCAGAGAGCTTTCAGGGGCATGGTTATCATCATCCCCATTCTTACAGGGAGGCCCCAAAGGGTGTAGACCAGTATCCAGCGGTGGTATCCCTGCCCAGTGACAGGCCTGTTATGCATTGGCCCAATGTCATTATGATTATGACAGACAGAGCTTCTGACCTCAACAGTTTGGAAAAGGTTGTCCATTTCTATGACGACAAAGTTCAAAGCACGTATTTTCTGACTCGTCCTGAACCTCATTTTACCATCGTAGTTATTTTTGAATCCAAGAAGTCTGAGAGAGACTCTCATTTTACCTCTTTTCTCAATGAAACTTCATATTCCCTTAAAAACTCTAAAGCTTTTGCAACTCTGAAGCCTGGATCCAAAGGATAAGAGCACTGGCTGTTAAAACAATATATTGTACTGCAACAAAACAAGCTCTAGCCTTCCATAAATATCCATGTTGATTTTTTTTAAAAAAATAACTATTTTAATATTAAGTATTTAACGTTGAATATTAATATTTAATATTAAGCATTTTCAGAATGAATGGGACCGTAACATAAAAGCTACACAAATGTGCACTATAAGGATGAGGATAGTGTTTTGCTCAACTGCTGTATTAATTATTTTTTTAAGTCTATAATACTTTGTTGCCCTACCTAAATGGAATATATGCACTTTATATTTTGCTGGTCATTCACTTTGCATCTGCTGGGAAATTAGTTTGAAAGGAATATGGACTGGATTTTCCCCCAGAATCTATTTCTTCTACTATTAAAGTACTCTTCAGTCATATTCACTGGAAAGTGTTAGAAGTCGGAAGCAAATAATTGCAATAATTAAATACATCGTGGAAAAAGTACCTATATTTTTCAGGTCTAATTTAGTTTTAAAATAACAGGAATATCTTGGTCTTGAATTCTGTCTCTCCCCAATACAATCTCAATCCTGAATATACTGATTTTCTGGAGTTCTCTACATTTGCATATTGGGTGTTTTAAGAAGAGGATATATTTTGAGTATTTTAAAACTAAAACCTTACTGAACTAGATTTGGAAAGGCATTAACTTTTACTTCCAGCATGGTCATTGGTAGAAAGCTACATTGAGAGGCTAATAATTAGGGAGTGTTTATGTTATAGAACTGAAGACTGCTAATTTAGAAATGCTTCTGGAAGGATCAAAATGGGAAAAGTGGAAGCATAAAGAAATAATGTAATAGAGAGACAGAAGTAGTTTATTAAAATGTGGGTGAGAAATGAATGTTGGTACAGGTATTAGGATAGAAAATTTACCTTAAAAATGGTAAGTACTAAAATGTTGCATTGGCTGCATTCATATGATAAAAACTTGGCTTAAGCGGAGATGTATGAATGTGCCTTTTGGCTGTGCTACAGAGACCCTTCATTCAAGCAAACTAAGAGCTCCATCAGACGGGGGTAAATAATGGTTCTCTACTGTCGCTTCTCCAACTCCACTCCTGTCTCACAGTACTTTCTTTTTCCTCCCGGATAAAAAAGAGGAAGTAAACAAAGACCATGTGGCCCATTCAGGGGGCGGTTTTATCGTGCCGCTTTTATTGTACACCGCTGAAAATGGTGGCATATTGTTTCCCCCCAAAATACGGATTTTTTTGGGGGGGGTCTATTTTGTCATGGGAAAAAGGCAAGAAAGAGCTGGTGGCGTGCCAGAGGCGGATGGCGTCGACTAAACGATGCTCAAAAAACATGAGTGGGCAGTAGTGAGCATGCGATAAAATGCTTGTCTGATGAACCCCTAAGCATGAAGTCTTCCATTAATTATAGTTTCCTGTTTCATCCAGAATAGACCAAGCCAGCATATTATACTATAGTTTGAATTTAGTTTAATATCCTGACTTGTTCTGAACCTGTTAACCATAGTTTGCCAGTTCAGGCAATGTGGGAAACTATAGTTAATGGAATACTTTCTGGTTTATGTGCTGGTTCATGTGCAGAGACTATGTGCAGCAAAAAGTCTCAATCATAGCTTATTAAGCCAAGAATGAGGGGCTGTTCACACAACATGCTGCATCTTGTCATGGCTTATTCAACCTACGATGAGCTGCAGCGCCTACAGCTGCCATCCTGAAAATTCAATCCTCAACTGTCGGTTGTCATGTCATGCAAACACGGCTGACGGGGATTATACAAGATTAAACAACCCATGGGTTATGTGAGGGTTGTTTAACCCTCACATAACCCACGGTCCCTGGGTTCAGATAACATGACAAGCTCATGGTGGCTTAAATAAGATTGTTTCTTGAAAGCTAGCTCCCTATACTTCCTGACAAATGTTTTGAATCAGGGTAGTTGCAAAAGCCTTTTGAAAGAGAGGGAGAGCACTAAGTCCCTATGTTAATATTTCACTTTCAACTATTGAAGGTGGAAGCTATTTCATGCAAATCATGAAAAGACACTCATGCAGCCCTAATTGCCCATTTCTATGCATGCTTTCTTGGAAGTAAACCAATTGGGTTTACATTCAGGATTGCAGCATACACATCCAATATTATAGACAAAATTCATGGAGATGGAAGATGCCTATCAGATCTATATATCCACATACTATATTCACACCTTCCTGCTAGTATGGCTTGCCTGCTGCTTTTCTATCTTGCACACACAATCTCTAATTCTTAATATACCTGAAGACACCAAGAACTGTTTTCTAGAGAGGCTGATAGATTATCATTTGTCAGTTCCTAGTTTCCATGCAAATAGGAAGACAATAAACATTCCATATTGAAGACTTGTGTAGTATAATCTCTACTTTGATGTACCGTAAGTCCTACTGAATGCTGGGTCTACATCTGAGTAAGCATGCAGAGTATTGGGCAGTTGACAGACTGTTAGAAGGTTTGCAAACTTTTATACATGCAGCTCCAGATGTGTCAAAAGGATCTAGTTTGCTCTTTAGTATTTTTAAAGTAAAAATGTCTAGTGGGTACTTCTGAGCCCATAGGAATAGCATAAAGCAGCTCTTGTCTGCAGTGGAAGTGTGAATCGATGAAAATTAAGTGGGGAATCCTTGCAACTCTTGTTTGCTTAACTTTGGATACAACCCAATATGAAAAAGAGAACGTACTATATTATCCAAATGGTGGTGGTATGGCTGTAACTTTGTAGGCTTTGGGGTTGGGTAACTGGTGGCCCTCCCAACGTTGTTGGACTGCAACTCCCATTGTTACAGCCAACACAGCAACATCTGGAGGGCCACAAGTTGCCCACCCCACCTTAGGGGAATTTTGAGTTAAACGTTGTATGCTATCAGTCAGGATATGTCTTGGGTACACATGGAGAGCTTCACAAGCTAGCTTCATAAATGGAATAAGCCAGATACAAATTGATTGTGATGCTGTATATAAGTCTGGAAAAGATCGCAAGAAACTTAGTTTAAGTCCATGAGCCAGGGAATTGGTTACAATGATGGGTTTAGCTGTAGATAACAGGTTCAAAGTCTCACTTGGTATGATCATTGGAAGTTACCACCAAACTTTCACAGGGTCATGAGGGTAAAATGCTTTTCTGGGCTCCAAAGGTTCTGATACAAATATGCCAGATAAAATAAGGCTGCAATCCATTTGTAAGTAAGCGCCGTTGAACAAAGTTGGGCTTCTAAACAAACAGGCATAGCTCTGGTCTGTAAACATTACGAAGAGGAGCTAAAAAAGAATGGACTGGTTGGTGCGTTTGAGGAGCTGTCCAAATTTTTCGTAGCTGTCTTGGAGCTTATCAAAGTAGCAAACATTCCAGAGTTCCCCAGATTTGTATTCATGCTAGTCTCCATTTGGTGGCAATTGTAGAGTGGGATGGGGCTGTAATTGATGGGGCTGTAGCTTAGTCATTGCTTTTTTCAACCAAAAGCCTCATGAAAGATAGGATAAATATATTTTTGCACTGGAACAAGAATGATGATGATACATCATTACTACAAGGGAGTTGTGTTAGTGATTTTATGACCTCTGTTGATAGGTTTCTATGACACTTGTGCAACCACAGTCCACACGGAACCTCAAATTGCAACAGCCTTCCTTGCTAGGGAATTAATTGCATTTTTCCAGTGGTGGTCTATTACAGCTGAGTGCTGTAATAATTCACTCTGCTGAAACAGGAGTACTTCCTTGAGGGAAGACTACTGGGTCCTACATAAATGAACATCAAATCTGTTGCTTTTGTTGCTTGAAAAATGAAAGGCCCTTTGGGATCTGAATAGATGAGTGCTGCAGTACAACTGAGCATATATGGTTTAAGTGAGATGATGATAATTAATATACAATGCTTAATGGACTGGTTTACATGTCACAATAAGCCATTGTTGATTAATTCATCTATGGGACTGGCTGCCATTTTGGATATGCAGGTCACAGCAGGGGTTCTAGGGTTATCTGAGGTTATTTAACCCATGACACTGGTTTTACGTGACATGGCAAGCTCTGGTGCACCCCTATCATGGCTTGCATAATCGAAATGATGATTGGCACAGATCTCAGAGCTCTGTGGATGAATTAACCCATGGTGGCTTAACATGACATGCGACCAGGTCAATTATGTCCAACTTTGCCAGTTTCAGCTGTGTATATTTTGTGGATAGATGGCAATAGTAGCCCATATAAAAACAATGTCCACTGTACTGACACCAGCTTTGGAGTTATATAGGTAGAAAATTAGTCATATTAAAAAAACCTTTAAAATTTCTCTGTCGTTTCTAAAAGGACTTTTCAAAAGGCCCATTGGAAGTATAACACTTCCGTTTTTGCCCTCACTTTTTAGGGTAGGAATCAAATTTGGTTTCAAAATAAACTCTTGTTTGAATAAAGTCTGTTTGAATGACTGCTCAGAGCCATCTAACCTATGCAGCATCCTCCATCTTCACTTGCACTATGAAGGGGTGTTTAACTTGCCCAGCATGCTTGCTGGGGATGAGATTTATCTAACACGTCTGGAGGGCACCAAGTTGGAGAAGGCTGTAGCTTTAACTGAAGAAACCCTATAATTAATGGGAAATCAATGCTAGATTGGAATGCAGGTCGCACCTTCCTGCCTTCCCGGGTGTGGGCTGTGTTAAGCCTGGAAGACCGAATAAGGGAGAATGGTTTCAATATATATTTAAGAAGAAAGAATTACATAGAAGTCTGAAAGCTCAGCTTTTGCTGGTTTTTCTTATAGTAGCTCAATGATAATGTCACAGGTCCAACTCTTTGATATCTCCAATTAAAGAATCTCTGGCTGCTGAAGGCCTCTTGCTGAAGGTAGTGATCCCTTGTCCATTGGTTTGACTGGTATAAGGCAGCTCTCTTTCTGTCTATAATCTACTACCCTGCACTAAAATCACTTCAGTTGCTCAGAATAGCAACCTAAAAGCTATTCACATTTCAAATACCATAATCTTGTCATTTCAGTTACAGGTCTTCCTTCAAGATAGCAAGGGGATAAAATAAAAATAGCAGAAATGTCTTAGTTTTATATAAAGTTTGGACAGTTCAATTGTCTCTTCTAAATTTAATTCCTAAAAAAGTGATGAATGCAAAGTAAGTTACAAGAACAAAATAATTTTGGTGCACCACTGCATTGTCTGACTTATATGCTATAAAGGACTAGAAAGTTGATTGTGTGTGTGTGTGTGTGTGTGTGACTCTTCTAAATTGGCAAAAACATACAGTGACATATAAGGTAATCTTATTTGAACAAAGCAAACCCCATCAAATAGCAGCAACATCCTACCAATACAAACACCTTAATGTAGAACTGTTCACAGTTCATCACCATGTTAGAACTGGGATGTGATTATTATTGTTTTTTAAAAAGAATAAAACAATAGAAGTGTGATTAGCAGTCATCGAATTCAATACATGACCTAACTGACACATATCAGAGAAAATTGTCTGTATAAGTGAATGGCAGGTGATGGTATGTGATGGTAGGAAAAGCACTTCTAGGTTTACAAAGCAATCCACAAACTGCAGTGCGGACATCAAGGGAAAAGCTCAGTAGAACATTTGTGCTTCAGTTTTGAGAGCTTTGTGCCTTTTTTTAATTGTTTTTTTATTGTTGCATTTTATATCCCACCATTTTTCCTCCAAGAAACCCAAGGCAGTGTACACAATCTTCCTCCTCTCCATTTTATCCTCACGATGACAACCTTGTGAAGTAGGTTGGGCTGAGAGTCTGTGACTGGCCCAAAGTCACCCAGTGAGTTTCCATGGCCAAGTGGGAACTAGAACCCGGATCTCCTGACTCACAGTCCAACACTTTAGCCACTACACCACACTGGCTCTCATTTTGTGTGAATGTTAAGTGACTTGTGTATATCTGATATACTATGAAGCTTGACTTAAGATTTAACTGCAGTCCATAACTATATGTCTTATGTAACTACTTAAAAACAATCCCAAGATTTTTCAAACAATTTTGTTCCATTCTTAGCTAATATCTTTGGTCCAGGAATTTGATTTCTGCTGGCATTTTCTAGGACAGTTATTTACTCTCCAGTGAACTATAATTTGGACTGAGGCTGTGTTGTCCCAAATTGGAAGTACAGTAGTCTGCACCCCTCTGGAGCTCAGTGCTGTGTGAGATAAAATATTTAATGGTGCTAAAGTTTTGACACTTGACTGAGTGCACATTTGCTAGTGAAGTACTGAGGATTTTCCCCCCAGGGAGTATGAAAAGAGTGGGAAGAGTGATGCAGAATCACCTGACTGGGCTAGCATCAGGGGTAGCCATGATCAGGCAGCTGCCAAAAGCCCTCAATCCAACAGGGACCCGCTGGGAAGAGGAGCAATAGGTGCCACTGCTTACATGCTTACTGGCTCTCTGACCGCCAAGCAAGCAAGTGGTAGCAATGATGAGAAAGAAGTTAAGGAGCAATAGCAGGGGGTGACCATGGTGGTGAGAAGGTAGACTCACTGAGGGAAGGGGCCTAGTCAGAGTGATTTGTCCAAGGGCTGTCAAAAACCCGAAGCCAGTACTGACCTGACTTCATTATATGATCCACTAGCTAAATTCCACTCAAATTTGCTGAGGAGGGAGATTTCCAGTTTTTGCCCCACCCCCCACCCCCCTATCCTTTGAAGCCATCACTGGAAGTACTACATCCCCAACCTTTTCTATCAACTTTGTTGGTCATCTGGTTATTTATATTTATTTATTACATTTCTATACTGCCACATAGCCAAAGCACAAAAATAAGCTAGTCATTTTTCTTTTTCCAGTTTTTTATTGTGAATTTGTGAACAAAACAAAACAAAAGAAAATTTAAAAATAAATAAAAATAAACATATACAGCCACATACTTCAAAAGCCTCAGTTTCAAATATCACAATTTCTAGGTAATTAAAAAAGAGGAGAGGAAAAAGGTAGCATAAATTACCCATAAACATCAGTAAAGGCAGACCAAATGTCTGAGTAAATGTCCATTCGTAAATGACGCTTGTATGCCACTCTTTCAAATGTTGCTAATGTTGTTAAGTCTTCGATCCATTGCATTATAGACAGTGTGGTTTTATCTTTCCAATGTAGTAAAATAATTCTTTTGGCAGTCAAAAGGGCATGAAAAATCCATTCCCGTTGACCATGTGTTAGTTTCTAAGCAGCTGGTACGTAATTTAAAATGGCATGTATATCTGAAAATATTAAAGAACTTCCTAATACAAAATGTATGTGACTGATGATTTCCTCCCAAAAGGCAGCAACTATTGGACATTTCCAGAACATATGAACAAAAGAAGCATTAGGTATGTAAAACTTCCAAAAATTAGTTGATTTAGACAAACCTTTATTAAACAAACACTGTGGTGTCCAGTATACCTGAAACAGTAATTTTTGCTTGATAAGACGTAACCGGAGATCCATTGACATATCTGATATGGATGCCAAAACAATGGTCCATTGTTTCGATAAAATAGGACACTCCAATCCCCTATTCCATTCCTGCTGAAGACCCATTGTATCATATTTATTCACTAATAATAAAAATGTATAAACATGAATTGTGGGCTGATTTACCCGGTCAGCCTCAATCAATGCTTCCAATAGCAAAGGAGATTCTGAAGCAGTACACACTGCTGGGCCAAATATAGATTCTAACAAATGTTGCAATTGCAAATACTGCCATTCCACTGCGGCAGGTAATTTAAATTTATCACGCAGAGCTGAGAATGACAGGAACTCATCATCTGCACCTACCAATTGGTCCAGGGTAAAACCCATTCTATCTGTCCAAGTCCGCCATAAAAACATTTTCTTTCCTATTTTTAAATCTGGATTTCCCCATATGGTCAGTTTGGCATGAGAAAATGGATCAAACTGTAATTATATAATAATAATAATAATAATAATAATAATAACAACAACAACAACAATTTATTTCTTACCCGCCTCTCCGTCTGGATTGAGGCGGGGAACAACAACATGATAAAATACATAAAACTGATTAAAACATGACACATTATTAAAACTGCATAAAAAATCCTAAAACATCCTAAAAACATTCTTAAAACATTCTAAAATTCCACTGGATATGCCTGCCGGAAGAGAACAGTCTTTATAGCTTTCTTAAATTCTAAAAGACTGTTAAGTTGACGAGTCTCCTCCTCTAACTGCTAGGATTGTGAGTGGTGCTCTTTCCACTTTAATATGCCGAGAACCTAATGTGATCCATTTGGAAAGAGGCTCCAAACAGGATGATTCCAAAACTGACCAAGGTGGAAAATCAAATCTAAGTGGAAAGGACCAAAATTTAGTGCAGGTGAGCAAGTAAGCCTGATGGTATATAACAAGGTCTGGAAAGCCAATCCCACCCTCTTTAATTGAAAGTTGTATCCTTTTCAGAGATATTCTTGGTGGAGAGGAACCCCAGAAGAATTTATGGAACAAAGTATTACATTTTTGAAGATACTTGCTGGGTATAAGTAAGGGGATTCCACGTATAACGTAAACAATTTGAGCTATAGTATTCATCTTAAGTGTATTAACCTTGCCCCATAAATTAACTTTAAAGATGCCCATCTATCAATATCTCGTGAAATATAATTAATTAATTAATTTTAATTTAACTTAATCATTTGACTTATGTCTCTGGGAATGATTATTCCCAAATAAGTGATAGAATCAGGGCACCAGCGAAATTGCCAGTTGGCTAATACACTGGAATGTATATTATCTCCAATTGGCATTATTTCCAACTTTGATGAATTAATTGAATAGCCAGACAAATAACCAAAAATATTAATCAATTTCATCAAAGCCAGAACCGACAACTGGAGTTTTGAAATAAATAGTACAAGATCATCTGCATATAGAATAATTTTAAATTCGAAGTCAGTATGTACAAAACCGTGAATACTGCTGCTTTGCCTAATGGCACATGCCAGGGGTTCCAAACATAAATCAAATATCAAGGAGGAAAGTGGACATTCCTGTCTAGTACCCTGACCAAGTTTTAAAAAAAAATCAGAGAATCCATTATTCCTTACTCTAGCTCTCGGGGTCGAGTACAAAATGTTTACCCATTTCAAAAATTCAGTTGGAAAGCCAAAATTAATCAAAGTAATAAAAAATAAATTTCCAATGAATTTTGTTGAAGGCTTTTTCTGCGTCTAAAGAAATAATAGCTGACTGATCAGTTCTTTCAGAATTAAAGTGACCAGATCGACAACTAACCTAAACTTATCTGCTCCCTGTCTATTTTTAATAAATCTCACCTGGTCTGGTTGAACCAATGCTGCAATAACTCGGCCAATATTGCAGTCAATATGTTGATATCTACATTAATTAATGATATAGGTCGATAGTTATCACAATTGGTATGGTCCTTGCCAGGCTTAAGAATCACAGTAATATAAGCATAATTTAATGATGGTGAAAGAAAGCCTGATTCAAAAATGTGATTATAAAGACTATAGAGCGTTGGAGCTAGAAAACTAGAAAAAAGTGTTATACCACTCAATTGGAAACCCATCTGATCCAGGTGATTTCCCAGTGTTCATATTCATTATTGCATTCATAATTTCCTCCAAGCATAAAGGGGCTAGAAGAAGCTGCCATTGTAGTGAATCCAAGCATGGAAGTTTCATATTAGAAAAAAAGCCTCTATGTCTTGCTCTGATATCTCTCTACCTTTACTGTAAAGATCAGTATAGAATTTTAAAAACTGTGAGTTTATATCTATAGAAGTATATACATTATCATTCTCAGGCTGAGATAACATCTCGATGTTTTTGCTACTTAAGACGATGTGCAAAGATCTTACTAGGACATTCGCCATTTTCCCAGTATACTTGTCTTACGCAAGTCAAAGTGAATTCTGCCTGGTGTGAAAGAATAATAGTCAATTCATGCTTAGCATTCTGCAATTCTTGGTAAAGTTGTGCAGTAGGGGAGATGGCAAACTGGGTTATGAGGGATTTCAGCTTCTTACCTAGATATCTGTTGAGTTCTTTTGATTTTTTTTTTTTTTTGATAAGCAGCATAGGCAATGATTCGACCCCGGATAAAAGCTTTGCAAGCCTCCCACTAGGCTAGGCTAGCCATTTGTTTGTTTGTTTCCAAAATGTATAGCTTGCTATTCGGGCACATAGCTTTCAAGGTGTTTGATCATTGCTGTGTGTTATATATATTTGTATTATAGCTGCTGGTCTGAGCTTAATTGGATTTATTTAATCAATTTCTCCATTCTGTATCAAAGATAGGTAGAGAATGTTTTGCAATAAAGGTTATATTATTTTATTCAAGTCTTACTTGGTGTTTAATAGCTAATAGCCTCTTGGAGCCTATCCACATTGCCCTTAAAACGACTTATATTCTGTTTAAAAACGTGTTTTTTTAAGTTGTTTCATTATGTGGTAGGACACACTGAGCAGTACTTACGTTTCATAGTGACTGCTTCCTCCATCCTCAAAGTGTTCAGTGGTGTCACACAGGGTTAATTCTTTGTCTCTTCTTCTTTCGTTTTTGTTTTGCAGGCTGCTTGACCCGCCAACTTCTGTCTTCGTAACTCAAGCAACTTGCAAAACAAAAACGAAAGAAGAAGAGACAAAGAAGAAGTGACACCACTGAACACTTTGAGGACGGAGGAAGCAGTCACTATGAAATATAAGTACTGCTCAGTGTGTCCTATCACCTAATGAAACAACTTAAAAAAACACATTTTTAAACAGAATATAAGTCGTTTTAAGGGCAATGTGGATAGGCTCTTGTTATATGTGTAATGCGCAACATACCTATAGCGCAACTTCCCAGTGGTGTTCCTTGTCTCTAGGCCCAAGCTCAGTACCTACATGTGTTGGTTGATTATTTGTGCGTTGTTTCCAATTTCCCCAAAAGTTTGAGTGAGGCTGTGCCCTCCTCTCCCAGATGAAATGCCCCACCCAGGTCTAAAGGGAAGCTTCTTTTAGGACAGTTGCCAAAAGGAAAGAGGCACTCACTGGGAAGATGCTAAGGACCTCCGGTAATTGGGTCACCTAGGAACAACCCCAAACACAAGACAACAACCTGTGAGGTTGAGCAAAGCCTATGTTTCCTTCCCCTGAATGCTAGCTGCCAGGGACTTTATCTCCAGAGGAAGGGGAACTTCTATGGATTAAAGCTCTGCCTTTTATCTCAAGAGCAAGTTGATAAAATGCCAAATATGATGATGGGCATTTAACAATCCTCAGGAAGCACATGCTAGAGGGGAAGCTTCAGGCACAGAACAGATTGCTAAACAAGGGAATCCCATAATAGACTCTCATATACACAAGTACAGTTAGATTTGAATGGGCAAATCCAGCTAAGTTCAGGAAGCTTTACAAGCTTCCCTTAGGAATTTATTTATTTAAGATTTTCTCAGTACAAATCATGTGCTGTTCTAGATCTGCTATTCTACATCCATTTAAGAGGGGTTGTTCAGAACTCCAACAGTAATCAAGATGTGGGTGTATTCAACCATTACTGCCTCATCCCTTGATTAAATTACTGTCTCCTAGAAGTCTTATGTGAAGGCTTGTTTTTGATGGCACACAGAATTTCTCATTGTTCAGCCTTGGCTTTGACATTATGTCTAAACTGGCTCTCAGTCCCTTTATTCTATTTAAATAATCCACCCTTCCTCAACCTGGCACTGTCCGGATGTTTGGACTACGGTGCCCAACAATCTTGACCATTGGCCATGTTGACTGAGGCTGATGGGAGTTCAAGTCCAAAGCATCTGGAGGGCACCAGGTTGGGGAAGGAAGAACAAAGTAAGCTATTGGTTGTAAAATTTGAGGAAAATTTGTGAACCCTTCTTCAGCAAATGATGAGTATAATTGCATTGTGTTTTTTATGTTGAATTGTTTTATTATTGTATTCTGCCCTGAGATCTATTGATACAGGGCAGGTTAGAAATATTGTAATAACTAAATCAATGCAACGAGGCCAGTGGTCCTCAAATAGTGGGACCGCCCTTCCCTATGGGGCATATATGGCACCTGGAGGAAGACGTTCCAGAAAGGGAAAAGCCCCTGAGAGAGGCAGTGCCTTTCTTCGTACCATCCAATACCTTGGTCCTTGGAATGCCTCACCACCACCATCACCAGTGGACCTGGTCCACAGTGGATTTGCAGAGGTGTGACTAGCCCCTTACAAACCTGCCATCCCAATCTGAGAGACTTTACATTATAGGATCATTACCTGCATCACGCACAGTTCCTAACTTGCAGCAGTCGGCTGTAACTACATGACTATGTAAGGATCCCTGCATATTCACCTGTGGAGCAGATTATTGGTGCTGGGTAACGAAGCACCAGAGGAAGTTAAGTTTCAGTTTGCGGAGTGGGCTTTCCACTTGGCTGAATCTGCAAATGAAAGCGATACAGGAACTGCCACTAGGGGGAGTTCCTGAGATAGAAACCTAAAAAACAAACACAGCTGCTCATTCCGGTTTCTGGTACGATATATTTGTCCAGCTTTCAATATAAAAGTCAGGAATGTCCAACACTAGTGTGGAGGCTCCCTACGTGAATGAGGGCGTGATCCATGTGGTGACACAGATTATGTCCGCTGAATGCAAATATATTTGGATAGACAGAAATACAATAATGCTACAAAAAGAAATATTTGGGATACACTATGAATATAGTGGTCCCCAAGTTTGAGTTTGTTTGTTTGGGTTCTGTCCACTGTTCATTCAATTTAAGTCCCATTTATTGCAATGGGTCTGCTCTGAATAGGACTAACATGGGACACAACCTTTGTTTGATGGTGATCCAGTTTGCACAACACAGTGGGTTATCAAGGGGTTTCATAACCAAAAATGATTAATACTAGGGTTATGTGAGGGTTGTCTAACCCTCAAATAATCCACAGTGGCTGAGGTCGCACAATGTGGCACAACCTCCAATTTACCCTACCAGGCAGGGTTTGCATATTCAAAATGGCTGCCACATGCAATGCAATTCATTGTGGGTTATTTAACCCACCACTGCCCAGCAACATCATGCAAACTAGCCCAGTGACTGCATATTGTCAATATGATCGTTTCTGTATTGGCTTGAAAATACCTTGCTTTTTGGATCTGCTGCATAGTTTTAGGTCATTACTTGTTTTTATTGGATTGCATGTGAGATTGTTAACTAAGGGCTCAAACAGATGTGATGCAGATCTGTGACCAGATCTCCTGATTCACCACTCCCCTTTATTTGAAAAAAGTTCTACGTTGCCTTTCGGTTCCAAAAAAGAGCTTCCAAAGCAGTTCGCAACAATAGCATATCAATATCAATACAATTTAAAATAGGTTTTAAAGACAGTGTGGAAGCATTTTATTATTGTTCAGAGTAGAAGTGCTGGGGGAGAGGTGCTTTAGGCCTCTCCTCCTTAATAACATCTCCACAAGCTGCTTTTAACCCTGCTAGAGTACAAAGACAGGTGCCTCTACCGTGCCTCACTCCCCCGCCATGGGACTAATAGCAGCTTTGGGGAGGGGGTGGGTGATTCAGATCAGGAAAACAGCATGGAGGTAAAGTATTAACTAACCAACCCCCCCTCCCCCAAAGACTGATGCTTCAGTCAAATTAGGATTGTTCCTGCCCTTTAAAAAAAATCAAAGGAGGTGATTACAAATCTCCTACGTCATGTCTATTTGGGCCCTTAGTCACTGGGCTATGTGTGTGTAAGCCTTTGTGTCCTCATCTCTGATAATTGTGGAATGGCTTTGATCTTCGTTGTGGTTAGTTACTGTTTCTGGAAAATAGTTCCATGTCTAACAGCAGCATAGCACATACTGGGGTAATGCAGCATCTGAAAGAGGGGGGGAAATCAATAATTTTTTTTTAAAAAAACTGCGCTTGGTTTTTATTCACCCGACGTGATAAGGTTAGTGTCTATTAATATTGCGTTGAGTCCAGATTTTGGGAGGACTTACAGTGATAAGCCACAAAATATCCTCAGAAACCACTTTCTGTTATCTTTTGCAGGCCATAAACCATATTCTGGAAAAATGGTTTGGAATGCCTATTTCCCAGATGGTTAAACCAATCAAATTCATACATTGGACTAGATTGAAAATTAGCTATGATTTTAAATAGAGTTGTTCTGGGAAATAGGCAGTTTAGGAGGTCTGCCTGTTCTGCATGGGAGCTGCCATTTTTAAGGAAGATCAGGGATCTGTATTATCGTAGATCTACTGTTGCAAATAATGGTGTCAGTAAAGGCTATTTCTGGAAAGGTGGCTTGGCGGGTTGGGGGCAGCAGCTCACTAGGGTCAGGGGCGAGCGAGGGTGGAGTCCAA
The DNA here is from genome assembly GCA_029215795.1 of Anniella stebbinsi. Taxonomy (NCBI): domain Eukaryota; kingdom Metazoa; phylum Chordata; class Lepidosauria; order Squamata; family Anniellidae; genus Anniella; species Anniella stebbinsi. Next base: position 59,853,429 of record JARDYH010000003.1, read on the forward strand.
TGGACTCCTTGTCGGCCTCACACTTAGCTTTCCCCAGTGCCCACCAAGTTTCTTGGTGGGCATCCTGGAAACCACAACATCCGACCTGCTTCAGATGTCTGGATCTCACTTTGGATCTGGATCTGAAGCGGGTTGGACAAGGTTCAAAGCAGGTTGAGGTGGATTGGGGCTTCTGAAGTGGTTCTGGGGGTCCCTGCACAGCCCTAGTTTACATACATAGGTGAAGTTTGGGCTTACATGTTTCAATTGTTTTCAGTGGTAAATTAGACAAATATAACTTTGGTTTAATAACAGACAAATTTAGTTTGATGATATCAAATGTTACTTGATGAGGCTAAGAGTTAGAGGCACATTTCTGCAATTATTTAGATGGTTTGATTATGCTATTATTGTAATATACATTAAAGATTGCTTTTCATTCCAACAATGGGTGGCAGGGTTTGTTTAGGGCTTAGTGCATCTTTCCCATCTAGTCGTTTGTGACTGGTTAATTTGGTTGTTTGGCTCACTCAGAAGTTGGCATTCTGACTGTTTTCCAGTATTGCTTGAAATGGGTACTGGAACATGGTTTCTGTGGATATTTCATGACTGATTGCATCCCACCCTTATGTGTATCTGGTGAATTGTGTTCATTTAGTTCATTTGGAAGTTGACGTTCTGGACCATTTCTCCCACATATTGTTTATTGTCTGGAATGGGTACAGGAACATGGTTTCTATAGAAGTTCTATGACTTATTGCATCCTCTCCCATCTAGTCATGTGTGACTCATGAGTTTGGTTGGTTTGGCTCAGTTGGCAGTTCATGTTTTGGGCCAATTTCTGTAATATGGACTATTGCTTAGAACATGGTTTCCATGGTTATTTTGTGTCTGATTACATTACACCTCTAGTCATGTGAGAAAGGTGAATGTGGTGGATTTCACTCACTCAGAAGTCATCGTTTCACATGGGTTAATTTTTAAATGCATCCATTTTATGCATTTAATCATAATTGTAAATATGCTGGTTAGTGCACCATACCTTGCATGAAGGCAACAGCACAGCTCCTCCTTGCTATTACTGGAGAACGTACAATCTGCATGGACTGAAGGATTTGAATTTATGAGTCTAAGCTGTTCTGATGCCCTAAAAATAATGACTATAAATGGTACTTTGTTTTTGTTACATGTGGTACAGATAGGCCTTTTGTCAGGTCTTAATATAGAGTTAACTAAAGAAAACCATCTCCCTACATTAGTAAGCAATGCTTTAGCTGTTTTATTGTTAGAAATCAGGTATCCTGGAACAGAATTCTAAATAGGAACTTATTTATATTCACTTCCAATGGGATGGTCTCTTTACAATATGGTTACCATTTTCTGCCCTATGGTATCACTCAACCACTACTTGCTTTAGAAGATAATGATATTCAGTTGGTTACTATGGTAATGATATACTAGTTGCCATGGTGCTCAAGTTTTTAAAATCAATTTCCTTGAAGACAGCAAACTGCAAGTAATTTTTCAATGTAATCATTTTGCACAAAAATGCACATTGTGCCTTAAGTAGTCTAGACATAAAATATAGATACACAGCAATTGTATCAATTGTACAGAGCAAAGAAAAGGGAGGAATCAAGGATAAAGCCAAGACTCCTTGCCTCTCCAAATCCACTTTATTGCCAAAGATGTTGATTCTTCCTTCACAACACATTGCAAAAACCCACCCCTTCCTGTCCACCCCAGTGACTTCCGGTCCCTCTTCCACCTGGCTACTGTAACAACAGCTTAAAAGGACCACATGAGAAAGAGAATCCCTTGCATTCCCTTGCCACATCTGAATGTCTGCATCTTTACTTGGAGCTTTTCTGGAAAAGAGCATTCACTTCTCTTGTTCAAAATACACAAACAGATGTCTCAGCAGGGACGTTGATGCTGCAATAGGTTCTTGCCTGGGGTTGAACCTGGAACAGTGCAGGGGTGGGGCAGATGTTCTCAGTAGCCTTCCTTCCCTTTGTGGGCCCTCCTCCTCTTCACCACTGCCCATTCATGTACCCTTGCCCTCTGAATCCAATCTATACAATGGAGAATTCTGCTCCATCTTATTATCTTTTCACTGCCTCCATGTTCAGAGTGAGCAAGCAGACAGGCAGTGACAGAAAGGAGAAGTCACTGCATGGACAGGAGGCTCTTGGGGTCATCATTGATCATCTTGCTGCATGGTGGGAATCAGCAGGTGTGCAATGATATTGTCCCTGAGCTAGGCAGTGAGAACGGTTAGAATTAGGACCTCTGGCTTTTGGACCCCAAGTGTCATGGGAAGAAAGTGGATTGGCAAGAGATTCCCTTCTCATGTGGTCTTTTTAAGTGGGGGGGGGGGGGAAAGAGAGCAGCAGAGCCCTTCCTTGAATGAATATTGAGCACTGAATCCTGAACACTAGACAATCCTGGAGAAAGGATTCCCAAATTTTTGTGTCGTTTCTTGGCAAACAGGAGAGTTGTACCCAGAGAAAAGAGCCATCCAAATCATTCTTTCCTCCTCCAGTTTTGTGGTTGGTTCCATGTTATTCACAATGGTAACATCGCAAACAGACTGTGGGCACCTCTTCACGGCTTATTTGGGTTGCCTTTACGTCGTTGTGATATCATTTTGTACACACGAGCGATGTGCAGATCAGACGTGTATGCGACTTATAGCCTCCATTAACGTGCGTTTCCAAGGGGTCGGTTAAACACAACTTTTAATGTTTCTCCGATGTTCGATCACATTTTGGTTGTGTAACCCTCCACTGACCATTCGGAGTAATGCTAATCGTGGGCGTAGTTTGGTGGGCAGGGCTTGTGATGTCATGAGTGAATGCCTGCCCCTTCTCTAGCTACCCCTCCCAAATTGTGGACAAGGTGGGAGGGAATTGACCCAATGCTTGCTTTGTCATTTTCTGCTCCTCTCTCCTACTTCCTTCCTCTTCATCCCTTGACTGGACTGTTCATTAATGGCTGACCTTAAGTTACCTGTACTTAAAGTAAAGTTTCTTTTAAATCCCCACTGGAATTTTTATTTCATTGAGACGTGTGGCTACTCACACGGAGCTGGTTCTACAGGAAGCAAGGGGGTTGGAATAAGGATGTGCGTTGCTCATTTTGAGTATAATTTGAGGTCCGCTAAGGCTTCCCTCTGCCCCTTGCTGGGATCATGGCTGGAAAAAGGAAGGGAAACTTGTCTCCTTGCAGTGAAAGCGAGTTCCTGCCATTGAACTGTCCTCTTGCACGCTGTTACTCGGCAGTAAGGCGCATTGAACAGGTGGGGGGGACTAGCTCCATGGGAACTGTGGTGCAGGATCAGGGATCGGGCTTCGTATCTACTCCTGTTACATCCCCCCTCTCTCTTCTGTCATTGCTTTACCGGGAAGGGGTGTGTGTGTGTGTGTGTGTGTATTGCACCAAAATGACCATTTAGTACTGAGAAACCACTGCAATATCTTTATTCTAGAAATGGTTACATGTGGGCACAAGCCCATTGCAAAGTGTGGGCATAGTAATCTGAAAGGCATGCTGCAGGTGGGGGGAGGGCATGGGAAGGAATGTTAATCACAGATGCCACGTCACAGCCGCTGCTCACACATTGGGGGGTGACCTAGCCGGCCATTCTAATGGCACTACTGGTTGGCGGAGGGGTACCGGAGGGCGGGCATGCCAGACAATCCGCTCAAGTGTCCTCATTTGATGCTGAAGGACACGCAATGAGCGCACCATACCGCGGAGGCGCAGCTGCAACCTACCCTTCTGCCTCTTGAGTACAGCTAGGCAGAATAACAGCAGCCGTACTGTGTGGGGAAGAGGGGACAGGGGAAGAGGGGAAAGAGAGGACATCAGTGCCAACCAGGGGTTTTGGGGGGGCAGCGCCCAGCCTTCCAACACTTCCGCCTGCCCAGTAACCCACCTCTGTGACGCAGAGACCTGCTGGGATGGCAAGGTTGCCCTCTAGCTCGCTCAGCGTTGGGCATCGCAAAACCATTGCTAGCTGGCATCTCGGGGTCCAGAGACAGGCAGAATAATGGGAAGTTTGTATGGAGCTGGGACATCAGTGTGAAATGCAATATTGTAACATTGCAACACAAAAATTTATCCTTGAAGCAGCATATTTCCAAGATGACAGATAAGGGGAAGCTGTGCAAGCATGATGGGGTGTTAGTCCACTATCCAGCGTTTGATTCTTGGCAGGAGCAATGGGGGGGGGGGGGCGGACGCAACGCGGGCAAAAAATGTTGCTTTTATGGTTTTACAATAGGTCGTCCAATGATACCCTGCTAACAACTATAATTGTAGGCACATCCAATGTTTAAAAATCGTACCCACAAGTGAAGTAACGCGCGATCGTGATTGGACAGGCAACGACGAGAAAGTCAGGTGGGCGGATTTAACAAACAGCGTGAAAGTCCGGGGGAGATATCATCAGGAGACAGGGTGATGCTTTCGTCAATTTTTCCATGTTCAACCATACACCCCTGAACCACCCTGCAGCGAAACTCCACATATAAACAATTGTAATGTGCATTTTATGATGCCCGTAATTCGCCTTAATGTCCCTCTTCTACCGCTATTAGATGTAAATATGACTATAGGAAAAAGCGCATATTATCAGAAACAGGCGCCAAGGAGACATCGTGTAGGACCCCCCCCCCCCCCCGTGAAGAACATACAAAGAATCTTTTTTTTATTATTATTATATAATTTTTTTAATTGATTTTTCAACAAACCAAACAACATACACATAATACATAAACAAACTAACTCCCTCGACTTCCCCCGTGCACCCCGCCCCCCCGAGACCTACTCACATTCATCCATCATCCTTCCAAAATTTTAATGATTCTTTTGAAGGCGATTGTCCCTTTCCCGATCTTAAAACATATTCCAAAAAGGGATTCCATATATCTCCAAAATCACTCTTACTGGACATTCCCCTCATTATTTTCATTTTACATGTCAACATGTCATTCAATGCAATATCCCAAATTTCTTTATACCAATCTTCTATTTTATAACTTTGTTGCCCTTTCCAATTTTTAGCAACCATTAATCTAACGGGTGCCAGGAGGTTGTTTACCAATTCTCTGTTAATTATATGCTTATTCCTACTATCCCAAATTGCTAGTAGAGCTAACTTTGGGTTTAATTCCAATTTACTTCCAATTATATCACTTATTTCTTTAAAAACCCTTTCCCAAAATTTTTGTACCTGTTCACAGCTCCACCACATGTGAAAATAGGTCCCAACCTCCTGACATCCCCTCCAACAATTCTTGGACACTTTTTTATCAATCTGGTGAAATCTTACAGGTGTTAGATACCATCTCCAAACTATCTTATAATAGTTCTCCTTAATTCTAATCGACAATAATTTCAACATTCTTCCATTCCATATCCTCCCCCAATTATCTTCATTGATTTTTTCCCTTAGATCTTCTTCCCATACCTCTTTTATAACCTTAAGTGAGTCCTGAAATTCCTCCTCTATTAATATTCTATATATCTCACTAGTGAGTCCTTTCTTAGCTCTGGTTTCATCTTTTTTTCCTATTTGTTCAATTAAATCTTCAAATCTGGTATTTTTTCTACATTTCTTATTTTTCATCCTCCATTCCTCTGTCCATTTTACCAGTTGCAGACACTTGAACCACGCTATATTTTGTCCTTTAAACAAATCTTTAATATGCTCACTACCCTTCATCTTTCCCATCCAATTCCTTAGCTTAAGAATATCTTGTTCTTTCAGTCTCGCTTCTATCTCTAATTTTAATACTCTTGGGAAGTTTCCCACTACTACCACGGGGGCAAGCGGAGAATCCCCTGGTATCAACTTCCCCCTATACTTCTCCCATATCGATATTATATTTTCCAATAATGGGTTGTCCAGTACCTTCCATTCTTTCTTCAGCATTTTAGTAAAAAAAATATTCATACAAAGAATCTTTTTAACAGGTGCATAACCATAAATAACATGAACTGATATTTTTTTTGGAATATTTTTGTTGATGTGGCCCCAATGAGCTTGCAATTATCAGGGCCTTAGTGTCATGCTGACCATATACCTGGCTGTGTGTGTTTTCTGAATATGAAATGTGCTGTTTAAATAATAAAAAACCAAAAGGAAGAGAGCATCCACTTAGGTCAAAAAGAAGGAGAGAGAAGCAATTCTCGGAATGCTGAGATACTTTATGAATATACGCCGTATATTAATAAAGTATCTCAGCATTCCAAGAATCGCTGTTTAAATAATATCAGAGATAAATCTTTCCACAAACTGTATGCAAAGTATACCAATCATTCTACCATTCTATTGTGGTATTTAGCACACACAATATCGATTTTCTTTTGTATATTGATATACTTGTCATTTTCTTGCTCTCATATCATTAAGGTCCAATTTTATTTCACTGGGTCTAAAGTAAGAATGACTAAATCTGGATCCTACCCATAATGTGTAGATTATAGTAATAATGTTGGTAAGAGATATGTAAACTGCAAGAAATCTTGATATTTCCCTTGGCCCCAGTTTTAATTTTTTAAAATCTTTGTTTAAGATAGAAATGTGAAGGCATGGGGAAAAATGGGGGAGACACAGGGGAGATGAGACAGATTACACTCCCCCACACACCTGTGGATATTTGGAAAATTTGGGAAAAAAGGATCCCCAAAACATTTCCATGCTTCCTCCCTTTTCTGTTCATCCCCCCCCCTCCCCGCGCAGGCCGTCACATCTCTGGTTAAGGTGATGGAATCAGTCAAGCAGTGATATATTTTACTTTTACAAAACCTCTCAGAGGTAGTCTTTATTCAGATCCTTGCTAGCATTTTCCTATTGCATATATAATAAAGAACATTTGTATTTGTTAAATATTGAAGCAAGCTTCTTGTTAAAGTACAAAAGGACACACAGTCAAGATTTTTAAAAAGGGCACATGGGAAAGATAGGGAGGGGTGCCTTTCAGACATCAAGATTGAATTGTACAGTGGAAAAGCTACTGCATCACTTTATAACTTTAAGCTGGAACTCTCCTGCTGAACAAAGGAAGTTATTTCTGGAGACGCAGATGAGTGTAATATACATGCAGTGGCATCAATGTAATAAAGAAATGCCCAGCTGCACAGCATTCAATTCACTACATTTTCTTTCCCATTACTACGTATTTCCTTTTTGTATTTTTTTCTGTGTTATGGTTTTGCTCCAAAGGGTTAGAATAAGCTCACTGTGTACAAACCTTGTATACTTATCTGATATTTGTAAGGTAGGGCTCTCTCCCCACCTCCCCAAATATTCTTTCAAGTGGGACTTAGCAGTCAGGAAATGATTGGGTCCTAACTCCCCACTCATAATGAGTTTGAAAGGAAAAGTCATGGTTTATATAGCTACGTATGCAAAGTATACCATTCTCAATAACAGCTGTGCATATTCAGTGCTTGCTGTCAGATATCCAGCACAAACTGTCTCATAGGAAGCAACTCATACGGACTCCTAAGTTCTGCATTCTTCACATTTTCTCTCCCCCTTTCACCCTCAATGCTCTTCATCCCTCTAAGAGCATATCTCCAACCTTAGGTGCCTAGCTGGAGTCTTGAATATCTATTAGGTGGCAAGAGAGGGCATAAATTTAAAGGGAAATGAATTATAATAAAATAATAATTCAAAAAACCATTTAAACATTTCTGCTTGTAACTTATTCCACAGCTTTTTCAGATTAGTTACACTCCCACAAGGACTCACAGCAATTAAAATCACCTATTGTATTTGCGGTTTGACATTTCTTGAGTTAATGACGTTCTTTCTTGGTTCACCATTTATCTTATCTTAGGGTGACCAGATAAAATCCAGGTCAGGGCTCATGTAACTTTAACAGTTGCAGAGAAAAGGGAATTTGAGCCAGCGTCATTTGTATGCAATTAGTTCCTGGTGGTATTCCCTCTTCATCACAACAGTTAAAGTTGCCTTCTTTTGTATATGGTTGCACTAGTATAGTGCATGCACCTTTAACTGTTGTGATGACGAGGGAATTTCACCAGGAACTAATTGCAAACAAATGACTCTGGCTGAAATTCCCTTTTCTCTACAACTGTTAAAGTTACATGAGCCCTGACCTGGATTTTATCTGGTCACCCTATCTATCTTACATTCCTTATTAGCACTGGCAGGAGCATTTTCTGCATGATCCTATACATGTTTACTCAGATGTTAAGTACCATTGAGTTCAGTGGGACTTATTCCCAGGTAAGGGAGTATAGGATTGCAGCCTTATTTGATGTTTGTACAGCACCAGGAACAATTGTACCTTCTTTCTTACTTTATAGTTTTCACCAAATACAAATAAACTGCAGAAGGAGCCAGTATGAAGGCAGCTTTGTAGTCATACTATAAAGGTGGAACTACACATGATGACAGCAATTCTATGTTTGCTATCGTCATGTGTAGTTCCACTCTTACAGTATTGATTTACATTTGGCAAACACTGTAAATTAATGACAAAGTAAGCACAATTGTTCCTGATGCTGTACAAATGACGCATAATGACAGCAGCATAATGACAGCAAAACATGGGTTCCCAATTCTGTGTTTACTGAAAAAGGAGAATACAAGGGCATTTTCCGGTGACAGGCAGGACAGTGTTTAATCTGCTCTCTACGGTTTTCTCCCCACACCCCTCCTCACAGGCTCTTTTGCTCCAAGATTATTTTAGTGTTGGAATTTAGCTGGAGGAAAGGTTTGAGAGGGAGTGGGGAGAAGGAACTAGAGGGAAACATCCAACTCAAGACCTTCCACCCATTTACTGCTTCCTTCCTGACACTGCTTTATTCCCAAATTCAGGGTTGCAAACCTGTGTTTGTTGACCAAACATGTTGCCTTATCCAGAGCAATGAAGCCTAACCAGATCTGTAGGTGATAGATTGAATATCAACAGCTGTTGACCTAAACTTGAGCAGCTTCTACAGATCTTCCTAAAGATACCACTTTCCTGCTGCCTTTCCAGTTGAAGTTCCCTCCTAAAAAAAACCAAGCCAATGCATTTGTTAGTGCAGACTGAAATACAGGTATGCTTCTTTTTAATCCTTGGAGTTTGCGCATTAGACTTTCCTGACCAGGGCTATGCTGGATATGATTTCATTAGAAACTGGCCTGTGGTGTCTATATTGGAGAAGAATGGAGAGTTGTACAGATGGAAAGTTAACATTAGACTTGATCATCAAGATGCCTTGTGTCGCACACTTCTTTGCACTTTACATTACTGCCAATCACCAAAGTTGATGTCAAGAAGCTATCACTTCTTTTGTTATACACAATGGTAAGGTATGGATTTACCTGGATAAAAGGCCATGCCCCAGCCCATAGCATATTGAGATATTTGTGGTGGTGGAAGAAGGTACTTCTTGTATTGTACATACTGAGGTGGCTCCAGACTGAGATGCAAAATTCTATCTTCACAGCCCCTCAGCATTTTCCAGATCACAGGCTGTTAATTGGAAACGAAAATAGTAACTTGTCCCACTACTGCCCATTTATTTTATAGTCTGGTTGTACTTCATGGGTACTTGGCCTGATGTTGCATTATCTACACATGTGACAGCTTCCCTGTTTAACTTGGATATCTGTGAACGAATAACCAGCTAGTGTGGAATGTTGTAAGACTCCAGTGTTGTCTCCTCGATAGGAACTATTGAAGGTGGCAGAGGCAGTATTAGTGACTAAGGTGGTGGCAATATTGATACTCTTGTCAATTTCACAATGGCTGCAGTTTTGGTAGTAGATAGGCAGTGGTGGGGAAATTAGGGGAGCAAGGTCATTTGGGCACATGTAGTGGGTCATCCAAAAGGCCTTTGAGGGCTGCAGGTTGCCCACATATACTGTAAATCTATCCTGAAACTTCCCAGTTAGGGAAGAGAGAGCACAAAACAATGTGCAGTGTATCTTATTTATCGAGCTGAGAAAAGGCATTTGCAAAGGTGGTAGGCATGCACACATGTACTGACAATTAGACACCGTTAAAACAAAACAGACACAGACAGAACTATTCTTATTTATTATAAAGTTACACTAAGAGAAACAAATTGAATGTATATTGAAGCCTGTAATGGTACATGCCAAAATGTACAGTACTATACATAAAAGTGCATTGTCACAAAAGCTTAACAGTACATTTTCTTCTCCTTTTAGGACTGTGCAATTGTAACTCTCCTGTTATTTGAGAATGGAAGGAATGCAGTGGGAAGGCAGCACTACAAGAGCAGCAGAAAATGAAATGGAAATGCAACAATACCAGAGCAAGGCTAAAGCTTCTCTAAAAATGTAAAGGCACTTTCACATGTACATACTTACAGATGTACATTGACACAATTAGGTAACAAGTCAACAAGCAAGGAAGCTACCAGCACTGCAATCTATCAAACTGACAGTCAAGGACAATACTGATTTGATTAGGTACACAGGCGTTTACCCTTTACTATGCCTGTAGTTGTACCAATCTCTCCTGTTACATATCCATTCACTATACTTGAAGTAGCTATAATAAACCATCAAATTACACACATTTAACTCATGTGAATGCTCTTAACTGTAAACATTCACTAAACGCACTGTTTCTAATATTTTTCTTCACTAAACAATTTCTAGTATAAGCAGTATGGAGGCCAGTACAGTTAATCAGACATACAGAATTTTCCTACACAATTTCAAGGTACAGGTATCCATCTTAGTTTATGCCACATAATCTATTAATCTTTTTTTTAAAAAAAAATCACTAGGCTAGAATGCACTTAAAGAAGATAAGACATTTTAATTTGTTTCACAGGTCCAAGATTTGGGCTAGTTAAGAAAATAAGTCCTATCCTAGCATGGATCATTCCAACCCTTGTCAATGACTAATATTTGTTAAAACTTCACTACAGCGTACAGGACCTTAGCTAAACTTCCCAGGTGCAATTCAGGGTACGTGGTGGCACCTTTGGTGAACGTAGAATTTCCTAATCTTAGTCTTCTGTGGCAAACAAAATAACGCAATATACTGTATTTGAAAATCCTTAAATGGATTCTTTGTTACCACATTAGGATGTCAAATTAATGAATTACCACCCAGCAGATCTAATTTCAAATTCAGGTTTGCAAATAGTCGCTAGCCTGGTCATCTGAGAATTGCCTCGAGATTAGACCTGGAAGCTTTACAAAAATTAGATCTCTTCTTTCTCTCTCCCTTCCCCTCCTCCATTTCTTTTAGTACTAAAAGTAAATGTGTGTGGGCAGGCTGGCTGATTGTATGTTTTTGTGGGCAACTTTTGTGAACTTCTTTGCAAGGCTAATTAAATGTCTTTGCCATGCCCAGGTTTCATTGGATTTACATTCCCATATAATGAGTGAACAGCATTGGTAATAAATCAGTCACACATCATCATAATAGGCTATAATGCCCTTAAAACTGTCACACACTAACAATTCTCATCGCAAGACTAGTCTTCTTCCATTTATGATTCCACATGTTGTGAAGGATTGAAACGAAAGCATTCAACTGGAAGAATGACAAGCTCTTTATCTGGCAAGTGTTATGGGAAAAGAAATCCCTTATTTGGATCCAGTTTTGCATGTGTTGATGGGTATCAGTTGAATATCCCCTTTCCCCTCACTATATTCCCACTATTGGTGTTTCACTCCAAAATCAGAATTTATATGATTTTACTTTAGTGGTTGCTTGATTAATAATATAAGATAAAGTCTCCTGTGAAGTGGGAAGGTGACCTTATAAAAACATTCGGAGATGATATGGCTTAGTGTTAGCTTGTGCAAAACATTTGTACAAGTCAGTTCACATGTCACAACAACAAAAATCCTAATGATGCAGCACTATGCAGGTTCATAGCTTTCACTCTCATACACACATGAAAAAAGGTTCTAATTTGGGGGAAAAGTGATTCTGACACATTTTATTCAGATTTTAGAGTAAAAATAACATCTTTGCTTCATGAACAGTCTCTTGCCTCAACAGGAGCTATTCCAGTTAAGAAATAAGCAATTAATTTTAATAAACAAAATGCAAGAAACGGTACACTTTCGTTTGCACGCATTGTGTTTTATAACCATGAGGTACAGCAGCTTCAAACTGTTCAGTTTCACAACTTATTCATTTTCTTTCAAACTTTCCAGGAATGTTTTGTTACAAATCATCAAGTTAGCTAAGACATTCTATCTGCAGAGACATCCAAACAATTGGCTCATAGGAATGTAAACAATTTTTGAAGTGAATTGTTTGTGAATAGTTATCTGAAAGAACCAGTGGCTAAACATCTAGATTTATTGCAATGTATTAAGCCTGAGACTAACGATTAATTAGAAACTATTCCACAGTGTAGACTTCCCCAACCTAGTGGCCTCCAGATGTGTTGGACTGCAGTTCCCATCATTCCCAGCCCCAGCAACTAGCATGTGGAAAGCTGCCATAGAATGCTGACAACAGGCTTGAATTTTGATTTGGAGAGCTGCCATCTACATTAGTATGAGAAGAAAATTCATTCTCCATATTCTGCCAATGAGTTGTACTAACACTGCCAACACACATACCAAGTATTTTGAAGGAAATGCCAGGGTGACTCTACTTACCCTATTCATTTTGTATAGGATACTTACCTAGGCTGACCATATGAAAAGGAGGACAGGGCTCATATAACTTTAACAGTTGAAGAGAAAAAGGAATTTCAGCCAGTGTCATCTGTATGCAATTAGTACCTGGTGAAATCACCTCTTCATCAAAGCAATTAAAGTTGCATGCACTATACTAGAGTGACCAGATACAAAAGAGGGCAGGGCTCCTGCAGCTTTAAGTGTTGTAATGAAGAGGGAATTTCACCAGGTACGAATTGCATACAAATGACACCAGCTGAATTTCCCTCTTCTCTACAACTGTTAAAGTTACAGGAGCCCTGTCCTCCTTTTCATATGGTCAGCCTAACTTACCATCCAAAAGCCTATGCATACTTACTCAGAAGTAAGTTCCACTGTGTTCAATGGCACTAACTCATGGGTAAGTGTGCATAAGATGGTAGCCTTAATAATTCTAAAGATGCAAACTTTCATCCCTTATAAAAAAAAACCCCTGATTCATATTGGACCCAGTAATATAGAAGAAAACAAAAACATTTCAAATAACCACTCATAAGAATTCCTTTTGAAGTCCAAAAGCTACAGTCAGTGTAAATTATGGAGCTACACGGGATGCTGGCGGTTGACTTGTGGTGCTTTTATTAGTGGTGCTTTTATTAGAAAAGGTGCAGTGTGGAAGTTTCAAGTAAAAGTGTGTGTTCCTGTTGTTTTCAAATAACACACTGAATTTTCCAGTTTAAAAATTGAGCCTACGTTAAATGCCCATGATAATGTAGGTAGCTTAAGACATTACATTAAAAACAAAACCTCTCCCATAATAAACACAAATTAATGGCATGATGGAAGCCAGACTTCTATCAGTGATTCATTCTTTTGGTAGTTCACTCCATGCTTGTCAGATGAGTTGCTTGGTTTTTACATCGTGCAAGGTCTGCTGGACCTTGAGAAGGAGAGGAAGGGGCCATGCTTGGGTTTGTCTTTGGAAGAACTACGGGTTTGGGCCGAAGTGCAGGTGGTTTCAGTTGTACTCCCATTCTGGGTGCCACCATGGGCTTGAAGGTACTCATGGTATCACTGGAAGAGCTAGTGCTACGCCGAATCTGAGGCTCAGTGCTTCTTAACATGACGTTGTGGAGAGGGCTCAATGATTCTGTGGAGGCAGTGCTGGAGGGAGAATTCTTCATTTGTTCCAAGGTATCCAGCACTACATCTGGAGCATGTTTTGCAGAGCTTTGACGTTCCAGTTCCCGGAGTTCATTCAGAGCTGTGTTCATTGTTTCTTCAATATCCTGTTCAGAGGAAGAAGCACGTTTGCCGACGATTAATAATGGATACCAATGACAGCAGTGGAGACATTCAAGCATTGTGTTGCAACTGCTCCATACATCTATATGAAGCATCCGACCCTGGGACCTCCCCCCCCCCCCCCCAAGCCATATGTTGATAGACTTGATTTAGGAGTTTTATCTGGCATGCAGCATGTGAGCCTGAGTAGTTAGGTTGTTTGCATAATCAGAACTTACATGAGTATACTAGTTTAGACTAATGGCGTTTTAACAAATTTCGGGTAGGCATTTTTTGGGACAGGGTGATAAGGAATGGAGTTTTGAAATGGCTGTTTCGCTGCTACTTGCTGTTCTGGAGCGACATTTTCAAGGGATGCTCTGTTTTGAGAGGGTTTAAAACACACACACAAAACCCTTGATTCCCCCATGCTTTGCCTATTCCTGATTGGTGGTTTGTATCCCAAAATAATTGAAGTAGAATGCAGGATATGATATAATTTTGTTTTGCTCTGTTTGTCATCTCAAGAAACAAATCCACTGTGAAGGATGGGGAGTGTTCAGGCACTTGAGGTTAAACTCATAGTGAATTCTTCCTACAATAACTAAGCTAGTTTATTATTATTTTTAAGAGAGAAAAATAATTTTAGGCAAAATGAATTAGGAGTCATCTATTAAGCAATTTGTTTCTTGGACTTTTTAAGCCTTGCCTCTTTACACAGGCCACAGAAGACCAATATTCTGATTTTTTTCCTAATGAGGGCAGTAAAACCAGACTATTGCAGCACCTTACCATCTTCCTGGGGCCTAAACTGACTCAGAACTAGGTCTATAAACCAGCATTACCACCTGCCCCAAAAGCTACAAATGGGACTTCCTCAACATGTGCTAATGTCATTATTGTTGTAGAAATTATTGAGTTTATGTATTCTCCACTTTCCTAAGGAATCAATAAAAGGCAAGTAAAAAAGGGAAGCTATATTGAGCAAAAGGCATATTAATTTTTCTATGTTAAAATTGTTAGACTATTTTTATTATGTTGTATTTTGTATCTTTATCAATAGCTTTAGCTATAGGGTGGTATAGGAATGAAATAAGTCTCTGTGTGCGCACATGCACATCTATTTTATTAAGCAAGTATCAGTAGTATTTAGGTATATGAATATATAGATACTACATTTTTATGGAACAGAAAACATTTTGGGTCCAATACAGCTTCAATTAGTTATAACTAAATTCTGCTGAAATCAATGGCAGATTTAGTTGTGACAAAATGAATTTTCATTGTTTTCAATGGAACTTATAGTTTAATCCTATGCATCTCTAACAGAGTGCGAGAGTTTGAGCATAAGTATACAAATTTAAAATTAAACTGATAAGGAAAGGGAACCCCGCACAAAGAAGGGAAAAAGAAGAGAAACATGATCATATTTATGAACAAAAAAGATGAGAGGAAATGCAGAATGAAGAATAGAGACCAACAGTTTAAGAAGGAATCAAGGAATAACAACAAAAAGGGCATTATAATAGCCAAGTTTAGATAAAATAAGAGAATACAATTTTTAACAACATCTTCCATCTTACTCACCTGTACAATTAAACATATCTAGTCATCATATGAAACACACTGACAAATCACAATGAAAAATATATTTTTGTGTGTAGCTAGGTCTCATTACCTAGCTGATCTGAACCCAGATATTCTGACTGCAAAAAGTAACTACATTTTGCTAGCATGGAGACCCAGGCACTTTTGGGAACTTGAAATGAAATATTAACAGCCAAACTGGGACACAAGGAAGAGTTTATAGGCCTATTGTGTGATTCCAATCACAAAAACTCACATCTCCCTAATAGAGAAAGCAACAATTCAAGTATTAACAAACAAGACACACCTGAGCAATTGACTCTGGGTCAAGTGGTTTGTGGTCATTGAAAACTGGATACTGGCCAGATGATGTTGATCTTCTAATTGGAGGGCTGTCAATTTTCTTCAGTGACTCATGCCTACTAATATTGGTGAGGCTCCCATGGCCCGGCCTACGCCTCCTTTCTGGGCTGTCTGTATTGAGGCTGCGGTTTTGAAGGACAGCTCGAGATGTGTTGTGGCTTGCCATACTGGGGGATCCTAGCTCCAGTGATGAATGGGCAAGGCTGTGTGGTGGATGAACGGGACAGTGTCCGTCACTGGTCCTGCCAGGACGTCTGCCAGGAAGCGGGAGTTCAGATCTCTTGCGTTGCCTACACAGAGACCAAGGAAAGCACAGGGGATTAAACAAAGAATATATAAAGAATTCTTGTCAACATATGGCCAGAAGAACTGTTAGTGTGATGCAGTGTTAGGACTGTGGACTGTGAAGCAAGTCACCAGTTGAAATATTATCTCACCCATGGAATTTCTAGATAACCCTTGGTAAGCCACTATTCTTTAAACCTCAACCCACCATGTGAACTAAAACTGTGAATTCACATTCAGCAGAACTGTTCAGGGTGGTGAGGGGTCTAACTCAGGCTCCTTCTCCCCTGAATCCGATTTTAGAGCCTTCGGCAGTTCGCTTTGATGCCTTTAACGATCATTTCTCAGATAAAATCTCTTGGATAAGAGCCGACTTAGATGCCATTGTTATAGCAGAGGTTGACAGTGGAGTGTCCAGTGACTCCGCGAGTAGGATTACACTTGATCAGTTTCAGTTAGTGAGTACCGAGGATGTGGACAAGGAACTTGGATGTGTGAGGAAGACGACTTGCCCTCTCGATCCCTGTCCTTCCTGGCTGGTCGTTCAGGGAGGAGATGCAGTTAGATCACATCTACAGCATATCATTAATGCATCTCTCAGGGAGGGCAGCTTTCCATCATGTTTGAAAGAGGCGGTGGTAAGGCCGCTTCTAAAAAAGCCCTCCCTGGATCCCCTGGACCTTAATAACTACAGGCCAGTATCAAATCTTCCATTTTTGGGCAAGGTGATCGAGAGAGCAGTTGCTTTTCAACTCCAGGCAGTCTTGGATGACACTGATTTTCTAGACCCATTTCAAACCGGCTTCAGAGCGGGATACGGAGTTGAGACCGCTTTGGTCGCCTTAGTGGATGATCTACGCCTTAGTATCGACAAGGGGAGTGTGTCCCTGCTGGTACTCTTGGACCTCTCAGCGGCTTTCGATACCATCGACCATGGTATCCTTCTGGAGCGCCTGGGGGAATTGGGGATCGGGGGCACTGTGTTTCAGTGGTTCCGATCTTATCTCTCGGGCAGGTTCCAGATGGTGATGCTTGGGGATAGCTGCTCTTCAAAAAAGGAGCTGCTATGTGGTGTACCACAAGGTGCTATCCTTTCCTCAATGCTGTTTAATATTTACATGAAACCGCTGGGAGAGATCATCCGGAGGCATGGGGCGGGGTGCTATCAATACACTGATGACATCCAAATATATTTCTCTATGCCTTCGACAACATCGTCAGCTAAGGATAGTGTGTCTCTTTTGAATGAATGCTTGGAGGCGGTAATGGGCTGGATGAGGAAAAACAAACTGAAGCTGAATCCAGACAAGACGGAGGTGCTCGCTGTCAAAGGCCCCAACCTGGGTTTGGAGGTGTGTCAACCAGTTCTGGATGGGGTTATACCCCCCCTGAAAAATTGTGATACGCCAGCTGCGCCCCTTCCTAGAGTTGGAAGACCTAAAGACGGTAGTGCACGCACTGGTAACGTCGAGGCTCGACTTCTTCGAGGCTCGACTTCCGGAAACTTCAACTTGTTCAAAATATGGCAGCCAGGTTGGTCACCGGTACATCTAGGGGTGATCACATCACACCAGTTTTTAAATTGCTTCATTGGCTGCCAATCAGTTTCCGGGCGAAATATAAAGTGTTGGTTATTACCTTTAAAGCCCTACATGGTTTGGGTCCAGGGTACCTGCGGGATCACCTTCTCCCATACAATCCGCCCAGCACACTTAGGTCCTCTGGGAAGAATTTACTCAAGCCAGCCAGAACTAGGCTGGCAGGTGTTACCCAGAGGACATTCTCTTCCATCGCTCCCAGACTATGGAATGGTCTGTCGGAGGAGGTTAGACAAATTGACAGTCTTCATGAATTCAAGAGAGTCATGAGGACTGCCCTCTTCCGACAGGCCTATCCAGATGAATTTTAAGATGTTTTTAATGTTGTATTTTTCTTTTGCTTTTAAGATTTTAACTGTTGTGATTTTTGTGTTTTATATTGTTGTTGTTCCCCGCCTTGATCCGAAGGGAGAGACGGGCTATAAATAATAATAATAATAATAATAATAATAATAATAATAATAATAATTATTATTATTATTACTGAAATAATGGATATATGAAGTCAAAATGTTTTTAACACTGTCAAGTGCAATAAATGCTAAGTATTCAGTTAATGCAAAGTGGTCTGTTAAATTTACCTTCCTAAATAAGTATCAGGATGAAGGTCTGTTGGTGAATTCATATCCTTAGATGAAGATTTGTCCTCTGTTACTGGCCCACTGCTTGCTTCACTATCTGCTTTTTGGCTCAGTGTATCGGAGAAGGTATCATCCCTGAGCAGAAAAAATAGGCAGTAATATTATTCTTGAGAAATCAACATACTTGGCTAAAAAGAACAAGAGCATTGTTGTTTCCTCCCTAACCCTCTGGTCTCTGCCTCACATTTACAGGTGGTTTTCTTGTCACTAACAATCACTGTTATCATGATATTCAAAGACATTAGGTAAATAATCAAATTTTGTCCAGTATGGTGAGACTACTATCAAAAGCTCTCTGTGGCCAGAGGAATATCCCCACATGGGATGCTTCCAGATGGAGAGGTCCTAGCTCTACCAATTAGAAGGCATTGTGTGGCTAGTCTGTATTTTCCTTAACAGATTTTCTGTGGTAAGAAAAAAGATGGAAGAAGATGTGGGTTATGAGCAGGAGACAACATCATAAGGAGCTTCCATGAATAAGGCAGGGTGATGCTGCAATTAAAGCCTTGTGTGGAAGCAGCTGTGAGCCTCACTTCAGAATTTGATTTCCAGTTTCAGCTTTGTAGATGTCCCCCT
Organism: Anniella stebbinsi; assembly: GCA_029215795.1. Classification (NCBI taxonomy): domain Eukaryota; kingdom Metazoa; phylum Chordata; class Lepidosauria; order Squamata; family Anniellidae; genus Anniella; species Anniella stebbinsi. The sequence goes on from JARDYH010000003.1 coordinate 59,872,376, forward strand.
AAATGCTGTTTTACATTCCAAATGATAACTAATGGGAGATTATGCTAAGTAAGCAAGCAATATAACTTCAAATTTGCTTAACAGAAATGTTGATACTTTTAGTAGACAGGAAGCATGCTTTTCAAAACTCTATTTTTATTTAAACAGAAATGTGAGAAGAGTACAGAACAGAAAAAATGGTATCTTGTATTTATTAAAAAATTGTGTGGGCTACACATGACATAAAAAGTGAACTTCAAAAGGGAAAATGGTTTGAATTGAAGACTGTGGAGCCACAAACCAACATTTGTCACTATTAGAATATTACTGTAATATTGGATTTTGCTCCCTATTCATTCTCCACATACACGCCAGCTGCTATAAGTAGAGTTCCTATTTGGAGTCTCGCAGAGAAAGGGAGAGAGAACATGTACAGGAGGGAAATATGCTCAAACACTGCTTGGCTTTGATCAACATAGCATTGTGGCATTACAACCACCCCTGCCACATGGGTTTGGAACCAAGGGCCTGAAGAATATCTGCCAATTAGGGGTCAGCACTTGACTAGATAGGTCTGATGTAGTGTAGGACAATAACTCAGGTATTTTGTATCAATTAGCTATTGCTTACATATCTTGAACCACTATGTATTGGTGAGGTACAAGGCCATCAATTCCATTATGTCTTCCTTCCCACCAGTCATCAGAAGCCCGATGATATAAAAGCAGAGAGGCTCCTTTTTTAAAAGAGAGTTCTCGGGCAGATCTTCCAACGTAGTCAAACTTGGCAATAGCTTCTATTGGTTCACATTCTATCAAGGAAAGACAAACCGCAAGATGTTAAAGTTGAAACAGTTTTCAATAGTAAGGACGATGCGTCATGAGTGCATATCGAAAGCAAGCAAAGATGAAGAAATAAAAAACGATTATGCAGAACGAACATTTTGGCCATCAATAAATCTCTGAGGACATAAACCTAGTTGTGCAGGAATTGTGGAGCACTTTTTCATGTCTTTACAATACTTTTTATTTATGACAAAGAGGAGTCTTCAGAGATGTAATAAAGCTAGATGTATTGGATAGCTACCATCTAGGATGAGTGTATTGTTTTGCTGCCAGCTGTTAACACTGAAACACCAATATCCCTGGACAACATTTTTCCACCTTCAGAATTTAGGCCAAGGCTGGGCAACTGTGGGAGGTCTGTCGGCTATTTTCACCTCCCAAACTCCCATGGGCTGCACCTCCGCAGCCCCATAGGCACCAAAGACATTTTAAAAAGGCATCTGGAGCAGCATGCCGTTTTTAAAAAAATCTCACACACCCTGAAATTTGGGAGGTGGCAGGGGCTGCATGTGGCCAACGGGCTGCACATTGGCCACCCCTGGTTTAGGCTCTGGTCCCAACTCTCTGGGGGAAGCCACTGCAGGAGCACAACTTTCAGGTACAGATAATTCTGGCATGAAGTTACAACAGTCTTTCATGGAGACTTGATAAAAGAGGCCTTGTGATCTTCAGTCAATGCCCATATAGTGCCACAGGAGAACATAACAGCTCTATTTTAGCAGCTCTCTTGGATTATGATGAGAGAACTACTTCCCTTACTGTTTTCTATTTCCCTCCCTCTATATATACAGAAGATAGCACTGTATGCCAACAGCAATATAAAATCTCCTTTGTGTGAATTCTGCATCAGCAGTTATCCATCTGTTTGGGGCTTCCTCAGGAAATTCCTTCTGCTATCCTGTGGAAACAGATATCGTAAACTATTTTATTGTATCTAACTAGAGCAAAATAAATTCTAAAATGCTTTAGATACTGCTGATGAAACATCTAGTTCTTGGACCAATCTTCTGAAAATCATTCCAAGTGAATACATTTCTGGGACTAATTCCCAGGAAAATATTTTGCCTTGTGCTTCAGAGTAAAATCAAGTTGTATGCAATCTAGTTATATATTACTACTGGAGATACAACAATTCTCCATTCATTCCTAAAACTTCCATTATCCACGCAGATTTTTAAAAATAAATTACTTTCTGAATATTTGATTTAAGAAGAAACTTTCCAAGGATAGTGAATGAAATTGTTCTGAAAGAATTACAATCAAGACAAAGTTCTCATTAAGCTTACTAGATACAACTTTGATTTAACATGCGTGCACTAAGGGCTGTACCATACATGGAACATGTTTTCCACCTGCACATGCATTGCAGGTACTCATATTGTAACCCCCAACCCTGACCTAATAGCCAGGGCTGTACACACAAACTTGTAATCAAGCTAGTGCCCTGGCATTCAGCCCTTTCTGTGCAAGAGGGTACTGAAATCAATCCCTGTTATTGCTCTTACTACACCAAAGAACTGATGGGTGATTTGGGGTTTAAACTATTGATAGACACTGCTGGTACCTTCATTTCCTCCATAGGGAGGCACAAACCCATATGAAAATGATGAAAATTAGGCCTAGAGTTCTGCATTCCAGAAGAATAGTTTTGTCCAGTCCAATGCAGCAGAAGTGCCAAGAATTCTATGGCCCCTTAAATCACTGGATTACTAGTTTATATGAACTGGATTGTATTATTGCAGCATGATTGTTCAAAGACAAGTGCCAACCTCATCTGGTGCAAGGAACCCAGTATCTATTAAACATGGAACCAATGTTGGCAAGGAAGCTAATCCAGGCCCAGCAGCACCATGCAGCATCAGGCAGCTGCTGACAACTCAGCACCACCTCCTTGTCATTACCCTTCATCCTCCATTGGTAATGCTAGTGCCACTTCCAGTTCCTCTGTTGGTGCCACTACATCCTCCTCTCTCTGGCTGCTGTTTGTAGAAAGGTCCTGCCCACCTGCCCATCTTCAGAATTTTACAGGGCGAAGTGGGGGGAGGAGAGAGGAGGATTAGAGGGAAGACTCCAAGTTGCCTGTTGCCCATGGCATGATGGAGCAAACCCAAAGGCCAAAGCCAGCCTGACCCTGGCCCAATCTTCTGCACTAACAGAGGAGGAAGAGGCGGCAGTTACTAGAGTTCCTGGTGGTTGTCTCTTCCCCCATAAAGTCGAGTAACATTTACCTGAAGGTAGCAATGTAGACCATGCACAGCAGAGTTTGAAATGGCACCTAGAATGCAACACTGCACAAGAAAGTAATTTATGCTGAGGAATGCAGAATTTTTTTCATTTGACCTTCCTGTAACTGCGTTAGTCAGGAAAGAAGCAAGGAAACAGCTGGCCAATGACGGATGGTTCAGTGTTAAAAACAAAGATGATACCCACGCAAAAATTTGAATTAAGGACACCGTGTCAGAGATTTAAAATGAGAGGTAATGAGAAAAACAGCATTTCCTCTGTGAATACACATCAATGTAATTTAGGAGAGAAATAAGGTCACTAAAACAACAGAAAAGGACATACCATCTTCACTGGTGTGAGGCTCTGTTCCAGCATCCAGGTCCACGTCTTCTAAGGTACCATGTTCACTATAAGGGCTATCACTGCAGAAATAGGACCCTATTCATTCATATTTTATGGATGGATTTCTCATTTTAAAATCCAGCAAGCTGCCATATTAACCTGCTTCTCTTAATATTTTCAGTTAAGACAAAGTACGGTTGCCATCTTAAAATACTTTTACTAGCTTTTACAGTTATTTAAAATCCCACAAGCTACAAGTCAGACAATCTGCAGACCACAATACATTTGCCTCTGGACAGCTTCATCTTTGACCTGAATAACAGGCTAGTATTATGTAACACAGGCAGCGTTTTACTTACATGAAAGAAGGCAAAAGCTTGCACCAGTGGAGTGCGGCTTAGAAGGACAAACTAGAGGTCCTTCCAGTTCCATGAAAACATACGTAACATTAGTTTAAAAGACTTCTTAAAAACAAAAGCTGTTTCAGGAGAGAGTGAATGGGAGCAGAACAGCAATGCCAGGAGAAGGAGGCAAAGAAGATGTGTAAATCCTTGCTGCTGGCCCTTTCCTTGCTCCAGATCAGCAACTCCTGAATGCTCCCACCTCCAGCTGCTTTTGACCCCCCCACCCCAAAAAGGACTGTGAGTAATGTGTAACGTCTAGTTTGGCCCCAAGTACTGGCACCTTGCACCCTGATTTCAACACTCATGGAAAACAGTCAATTTTACACTGAGGCACCAGGTTCAGATTCAAACCCATAGGGGATGCATCAATTACACCTTAATATTTACAGGCCAAGTACACTCAAAAGAGCTACAATGTTGGGATGGGATAGCTCATGAACTGGAGAGAAAAGTACTTGCCTTTGGCTGCAATTCTATACTCGCTTACTGGGGATATGTCTCACTGATTTCAATGGGATGTATGCCCAGGTAGATGTGTCTAGGACTTCTTACTTTTGAGCATACATGCACAGGATATCACTGCTATTTAGAGTGCAATCCTATCCGGATAGTAGCCAGCCTCCGAAATCGGAGGTTGCTGACTAGTCTATGCAGGGCAGCTGAAGCACGGAGGGGATCCTCAACTCCATGCTCCAGCTGCCCTGCATTTTGCCTAAATGGGCAATTTTGCCCATCTAGCTGCAGCTTCTGGGAGGGAAGGAACCTGGAGATCCGATATGAAGCTGCATAAAGCAGCTTCCCCAGTCTCTTCCCCTCCCTACCCCTGGGAATGCCCCCTTTCTGCCCTTTTCACATTCCATTTCCAAGTGTGGAGATGTAGCCTGCACGAAGAGAACCACACTGGCTACAAAGGGGTGGGGAGAGCGGTTTCTGGGCTTCGAGGTCCCAGAAATCAAAGAATCCTATGTCCCCTCCAATGCTTTCTTAATGGTTTTTCAATATCCTATTTTAAAGCCGACCACTTTGTTTTAAATGACTAGCCTTTGATTGGTTAGCTGGCTAGAATTCTCAGCTGAAGAGAGAGAATATATCATATTTTGCTATTTTGGTCATTGTTTCTCGAAAATGAAATGTCCTATATGTTTTCAGTACCACAACATTTCCAGATAAGTGGGAAATTGTAAGATGAACATCATCTGATGTACTATAGTCCAGGCCTTAGTTCCACTGGGAGCAAATGAGAAGGCTCACTTTTTCACAGGAGTAGTTCACTAAAACCATGCAAAAGATCTTATTTATTGGCAATATGACTAATAATCATGCATATTAGGCTAAGTGCGAAAGAACACTTTGATTTTGTAGAACTTTTATTTTAGTGAAAAAACAGCAACGGGCCTCAATCCAGAACATACTGCTGATCCAGATTGGGGCTCCACACAAGTTTACTGCTGAAAACTGTTCCCTTCTGCTTGCTTTTTATCCCCAAAGTGCTGTTTACTGCAAACAGCGCCTTCAGGGGCAAACTGCAACCTGTTGTTGTTGTTGGTGGGTGATTTTCATCAGAAAATTGATGTGGGGCTCTGATCCGGATTAGCATATTTGCCTGCTTTTTCTTCAAAATAACAGAAATGTGGTTAAGCATGCTTCAGCAAAAGACTGCAGAACTTACCAGTAGTCATCACCAGCCATACATTTTTCATACACTGGGCCATCAAGCTCCGTAGTATCTGGGAAAATGGTCTCATGGTGGATTATGATTGTTTTGATTATTTCATTCACATGAGCTTGACATGAAACTTGTTCTTGTATGTCTGGAACAGGCATCAATGTTGGGCCAAAACAAATGGCCAGATTATAAGGATCCATCATATTTTCATCGCTGTACTGTGAAAGGCTATTTTTAAAAAGAGTAAAAAAAAGAAAGAAGGAGTGGGGTTTTTGGTCCATGTTTGACCTCTTGAATAATAATGTATACTTAAAATCTCTACACAGTATTACTACCCCCACACCCCTTTGTTGCTAACTCTTGTACAGGGATATCATCAAAACAATTTAATTAAAAGATCTTTTGTTGACTGGCAATGCTGTGAAAATAAAAGAGTTAGTTCTTTTGAAGAATTACTGTGAATAATCAGTGGAAATGTGTATAGTGATATATAATAATACTATACTTGGACAATACATCTCAAGCAGAAGATTGACAACTTTGAGAGGATTCAGCAGCGATGAGCAAAGACAATGAGCAACTTGAATTGCAGGAAAGATTAAAGCAGATGGGATAGAAATGTATAATAAACAAATAAAATAAACTTGAAATAAAGGCCAGAGGCTGTGGGCTTTTAGCTGCTATGGCTTAGATCAAGCGTGCAGAACTCAAATAATCTCGAGGACCATTTATATTTTTTTACTAACTCAAAAATGTCATATTACTTTGTGAACCAAGAAAAGAAGTTTTCTGTTTACTCAACTACACATCCCCCCATCTCTCCATCTTCCCCTCTTTCTTTTCCCATCTCTCAGGCCTCCATGTAGCATTATGTCTCATATCCTCCCTTTTCTTCTTTCACTCCATTGTCATCATCATAATCTATCCCCTTCCCCTCCCAACTTATTTCTCCTGAACAGCTCTGGCAGTGACAGCCCCCAAAGCTTTCACTCTACAAGCAATTTACATCACTTAAGGAGTCTCAGACACAGGTTACTCATACAGTATGGCTGGCCACAGCTACACAGGGAAGGATCACCACTGACCTAAGGATCTTATGTTACACAGGCCTGGCCTGGCCTGGCCTGGTCCTTTGTTAAATCTTAAGTACACCAGGTCCAAACCAAATAAAGCACCAATAATTTCAAATCACCTAGAATTTCAAATCCATGTAGAATATAAACAACAATTTAAAACAAAACTCAACACAGTCCTATATCACACAGGAAACCTCCCTCCCTCTCCATTGTTAATAACTTGCAAGCTACAATAAAATGTCTCAACTTTATCAGCAGCCCCATAAACTGCATTTATGCATCCTCCCAAAATATAACCTGTCTTTATCATGTTAGCAATGTGTAATTGATCCAAAATTTTCTGACCTTCCTCAATACCTGCCATATAAATGGTCTAATCTTTTAGAGAAAGGTCAGCCAGTAACTGCACTTGAGATTTCTTTTCCAAAATATTTGCTATAAAGGGTTCATATTATTTAATTATATTTTGTGATCTATGGATTGCTGAAACCTTTTCATTCCTGTCAAGAAAATCAGTTTAAGAGTTTTTTTCTATAAAGTGCATTGTGGGCTCACTGTAGTACTATTTCTAATCTCACGATAGTCAATAATAGTGCCTAATTCCAGATCTTGTGCTAGTTAATTCCTGATATTTATGTTCACAACTATATGTTCATATACATAACAACATGCAATTTCAGAAAAATAGGTGGAAATTGTGAGCAGTATCCAATACTGCTGCACCTCCACTGGTTCCATTGCACTCACAGGACTCTCCACCAGTGAAACAGGAACTAGCACTTCCTAAGGGAACAATGCTTGTTCCTGAAATGGGACAGGTCAGTGGAACTCTAGGCATTTCTTCTCATTCCAAGTACCACTAGATTACCATTGCACTAAAAGTACATGATATTGGATACTGTCCTGTATCTGTTTTCTTTTTACCTGTCTCTTTTTACCTGGCAGTGAGAAACAGGCAGTAATTCTATGCACATTTAGTTGGGGGTAAATCCCACTGAACTCAGTGGGATTTACTTTTGAGTAGAAATGGATAGAATTCCACTGACTATCACTTTAGTACAGGATTAGTGAACATATAGACCTGGTTCGCATGACACATGGGGATTGCTGTGGATCATTTAACCCCCAATGAGGCACAATTTTAAATATTCAAACCCCGATCACAGTGATTGGGGGATTTCTGCAATGTGCAAATCTATCCACTGTGGGTTGTTAGAGGGTTAATCAACCCTTGCATAACTTATGGTTTGTAGTAGGTTATACGAGGCTTGTTTAACCCTCAAATAATCCACAGTGTCTGGGTTTGCTTGATAAGGCAACCCCCAAATATTCAAAATGTCACTCAGGAACGCACTGCAGTTCATCAGGAGTTAAACAACCCACAGTGAACCCAATGTGTCATGCAAACTGGGCAAAAGAATACATTTATCTTCATTTTTTTAATAGGATGAATGGGCAATCAGTTGTTGGGTAAATATGTACCCACATATTCAATTCGTTAAAATTATAACGAGGCTGTCTTAAGAATGGAGCTCTCCACACACAGGAATTTTTTTGAGACAGGTTGATTGCTATTTGTGCCAAAGTGTTATCTATATTTGGAGTAGAATTGTCACATACAAGCTGTTGAGAAAGATCAATAGTTGAAATGTATTCAGCTGGTGTATGATTTTATAATAACTCTGCATTAGCTATTTTAAGAAGACTTTGAGAGCATATGTGAATTAGTATATTGCCAATTCTTTCCCGACATTGCTATTTCCATAATTTATTTCCTTTTATACTTACTTCATCTCCTACTTTCCCTTGTTATAGTCTTTCCAGACTATGACCTTGATACCAGACTCCATCTCTAGATGAATGTGTGCACTAAATATATTGCTTAAACTATGCAGTAATTGACTCCATGATTAGAAGTGAGATGAGGAATGAACAACTGACTGTACACTCTCAAGGTTTATATCAAACTTTTAGCTTTCAATCTAATCTGTGCTGATGGAAATGAGAACCTATACTTTGTTATCTTACCCTAAAGAACCTGTGAAGGAAGAGTTAAGGGTTTATGCTGACATCATTATCTTTGAATCATAAAAGAATTGTACTTTGTGGTTATGTAAATCTGTGGGGATTTTGTTTTACATTCCCACAACTGTCATGTTCAAACCATCCCTTTCATTTGTATTTCAGTGACATCTCTCAGAATTAAATAGTAAATTCTAGTGCACTTGAAAATTATTGTTATGCCACCAATTAAAATACTCCCATCTATGTTAAAATGAAGGTGATACAGTAAAATATATAATATAGTATTATGATAGGAAGTTAAGATACTTACTGATTGAGGAAGGCAAAGAGATATCTCAGCACAATAAGGACTGATCTGGGCAAAATCAGGAGGAGTTTACGTATGTGAAGAGCTCTCTCATAGAGATTTTCTATTCCTGTAATGTACAAGTAGACAACTTAGATAGAAGCATAAAGAATATATGGCAGTATGAAGCGTGGAGCAAAATCCTTCCTAACACTTGCTGTCAATATTATTTATATACTCAAGCTCCAACCCATAGTGAATGGCCAGTTAACCTTTTTATAGCACTTGATCACAGGAGGGGAAGAATCTGCTTCTCTACTAATCACAACATCTTGCAATTCAAGGGGATCTTTCATCCCTATGTACGAAAGGATTTTTATCTATCTGGGCCACACTCAGGGCTAAAGTAGACATCTCATTAAGTGTGTAGTTCTGCCCTGAATGTAGGTTTTTTTCTCCCCACCCCAATTGCCAGTGTGGGAGGGGGATCTGGATCATGGGTTAGTGTGTGGGGAGTAGAGGGGATTTAGCCATTTGCTCCCTGTTGTGGTCCCAATCCAGATCAGGCCAGCTCCCCACCCAAGTTTGACACCCCTGATATATGTGATTGCAGGGTAGTGTACTTTGACTTAAATTTGCCCAGGTGTGAAGGAAAAAGTAACTGGGAATGAATGCAATATCAGGAGATTCTTTGTCACATGTTATACTAATTCCAAAATTAACAATTTGATATTTGAATAAAAACAGTTGATAGATAATTGTATCCAGAGCTGAAAGCAATGTAACACATTTGTGTGCCATTAGAATAATTTCCCTTGCAAGCAGAGAAGAACATGGAGAATAAATATAACACAAGGGAGTTTGAATGTAATTAATTTATTTTAAAATCTTCTGTGTTTAACAACTTCCATCAATCCCAGCCTGATAAGAGTGGTAGTCCAACATATCTGGATGGCATCAGGCTGGGGAAGAATGTCCTAATGGATTCCAGGGTGGTGTACAATAATGGAGGTGCAATATAATAAAAACAACATATCCTCTTTCATAAAAAGGAAACAAAACCATTGAACTATGGACAGCGGCAATAACATCAATAGAAACTGTATGGGTAAATAGACATTTCTTGGCTTGGTGCTGAAAAATTGTAATATCATTGCCAGTCAAATTTCCCAAGGGAGGGCGTTCCCAAGGGTGGGTGCAACCACAGAAAAGGTCCTTTCTACTGTACATGCATAATGTAGTTCAGCAACTGATGGCAGTCAGTGAAGGGCTTCATCTGAATACGGATATATAGAATATCACTTGTATACAGGACGATCTTAAGTATCTCCTGTGTAGAAGAAAGACTGACTACTACATGGATGACGACTTACATTGTATACTACTCCTTTTGAGTGAAGAGAACACTTCCAGAGACATGTTTATGGAACAATTGATGCACATACATAACTGAAGATGCCAGGAAACTGTCTTAAGGAAATCTGTGGTTGCATCTATTTTATGGACAGCTAGTATATTTATGAAAATTGTAGAAATGATAAAAAAAAAATTAAACTTACTGACACAGGAAATAAGATCATTAAATCTTTCCTTAGGAAAGACAGGGTTCTCCAGACCTCGGAAATAGAGCTTCAGTACTCCAGCAACTGAGTTAATGTCATGGTTAGTTTGGTCATCTGCCAAAGGATTTTCACCTGCAAATATAAATCAAGTTAAATACTTATGGGCACTCTAATTGAACAGCATTTTTCTACATAGGATCTTGAGCAGTAGTAAATAATAACCAATTTAAAAAGTCCAATCTGGGATTAAAATGAACGTATATAGACTAAAATAAACCTTCCTTTTGTCATGTTGTGAACTTTCAGTTCAGAAAAAAACATCTGGGATAGACATGCAATACTAGATTTATTTAGCCCATTTATAGATTAAATTCATATAATTCAAAGCAGTCAGCTGAACCAAGACCTGATATCCTTGATTAAAATGGTTTGAGGAATGCAGCATTAGTTAAATTAGTCTCTACAACCATCTTCACATGCTAAACAAATACATATTTCTTCAAGCTGCACATCTTTCTTTGAGGTGAAAAAGTAATTTAAGAGGTTTCAAGAGCGTGTGCACTGCTGGTTTTTGTGATTATAAAGACTGGATTCTAAATGTCATTTGCCAGTGGGAAAGATCAGGAATTTAAAGACTACATACATGGTTTTAAAAGAGGGCTGCCAGCAGATCAAAGGAGTTTTGGAAAGTTAAGTGTCTCTGTTTTAGCTAATTAACTGATGCATCAACCAATTAAAGCAAAAACTTTAGCACTTCATTACAGATTATATTTAAGGAAGGTAACCATTTCTCTTGACTCAACAGCCTGTACACATAATTTATTGTTTGGAAAGTTTTTTTTTAACAAATCACCTGAATTAGAGCAATAGCAAAATTGTTTATACAACATAAACTTAAGAGCAGAGGGAAAACCCTGCTGGATCAGACCAAAGGCCTATCTAGTAATCTAGTTCAGTTTCCTGTGGTAAACAGATCCATAGTTTAGCTCTCCATTATGTGAAGATTTACTTCCTTTTGTTTTTCCTGAATCTATGACCATTCAGTTTCTTTGGATGATTCTGGTTTTATAAGAGAAAGGAACAAAAAATCCTACCTGCACCATGCATCATTTTATAAGCTTCTATCATGTCCCACTTACTTGCTTCTTTTTTGAACTAAAAAAAAATCCCAGCCTTTCACCCTTTCCTCTTAGGCTGCCTCTACAAGAGAGGTTTAAAGCTCTTTCAAGGCGCTTAAAAAAATTTACCTCTACAAGAACGGAGCGCAAATCGGGCGTAGAGGCGCGTTATCTCTCCGATTATGCGCATTATCGAATGCACGTTAAATCGCGAGTTTTATTTTGCTCCAGCTGTTAAAGTGCATTTTGACTATGTGAACAAGCGCTTATGCGCATTAACTACTTGTAAAGCGCATTTTGGTCATCCGTTAATGCGCTTCGCCACCTCTCGCCGCCTCTCGTGCAGAGGTATTAGGTGTAAATGCGCTTCAGCGATTATGCGCATAATCGCCTAACCGGGTGCAAAAGCGAATCCTTGTAGAGGGGACCTTAGAGGAATTGCTCCAGCCCCTTGATCATTTGGGTTGCACTTTTCTGCACCTTTTCCAGGTCTACAATATCCTTTTTGGGATGTGGTGACTAAACTGTATACAGAATTCCAAGTGCAGTTGCACCACAGATTTATATAAAGGTGTTATGATAATAGTCACTTTATTTTTGATAATGGTCTCTTTCCTATTGATCCTTTTAAAGCAGAATGTAATCTTTGAAAGGGAACTGGTTACCTGTTTGGTTGAGGGAAGCAGCAATTGCCCCAAGTTGAATAGACAAGTGACTGTCAAGTGAAGGAGGTTGTTTTTTTAAAAAAAAAAAATTTAAGTTGTTTGTGTTCTGTTCCTCCCACACCTTGGAAAGAGTCAGCACAAACAGCAATTTCTAGCCAGTGCAGATGGAAAGGAAGTGGGGTGAGGAAGAGAGATTGACTTAAAAGAACTTGTCTTCAATAATGACAAAACATAGACATGTTTAGTCTGTGGTTTACAACTTGTTTTTCACCCTCCCCCTCCCCCCCCAATACCCCAAGCCGCCTAAGGACTCAAAGCACCTGCAATGAAGCAAGCATTTCTGCATGATTTACAGGCAGCAGACCTTTAATCTAGAAGTGGACAACATGGGTCATACTCTTGCTGCTAACCAGTCACCAAAATGTGGTGGCGGGGCAGACAAAACCCTGAACAGAATTGGTGGTTTCAGTCACAAAACACTGGGGGGGGGGGGGGGGTTAGAATTGAGAAATTTAGTTGATATTTCAAAAATATGTTATTTCTTTTTTTTTGCTGCCACTGTGGCATTTTTGGCTGCATGGCATCAGGGCCACACCAGAGGCCATGTGTGTTTGTGCATATAGCCCATGTGTTTCCCCTCTCCCCGCTTTAAACAGTCAGAACATAAGAAGAGCCATGCTGGATCAGACAAAGGGTCCATCTAATCCAGCACTCTGTTCACACAGTGGCCAACCAGCTGTTGACCAGGAACCCACAAGTAGGATGTAGGTGCAACAGCACCCTTCCACCCATGTTCCCCAGCAAATGGTGTCCAGGCACCCGTCCCAAAATGTTGTCCCCCATATGTGTTGGATTACAAGTCCCATAATCACCAGTTAGCACCGCCACCATCTTAGATGGAGATGGTGAGAATTATAGTCCAACATATCTTGGGGGAGCAGCTGAGGAAGACAGGCTTAGGGTTTCCCAAAGTGTGGGATCACTGAAAAGGAGCAAAGGACAGGAGTCCCTGGTGCTGCAGGTACAGTTCGTTTCCATTGGAAATTAAGTGGTGTTAGAAGAAGGAGTACATAGGAGCAAGGGATAAGTGAAGTGGCCTGTGTGCATGATAGGGGGGGAGTAGCTAGAAGGGAATAGAGTGAAGTGAATATCAGTGTGCAGGGGACGGGTGGGGAAAAAGTGCTACGGGAGCAGCATAACCCAATAACCCCTGCAGCACTAGTGAGGTTTGTGCATGACAATTTTATAGAAATTTGAGAACCACTGATTTACTCATACCACTTAATATGTAATGAGGTACAAATGATTATTACTGAAGGCTTTGGCTTCTAGCATATCATTTAAAAATGTAACAAAATGTAACAACAGCTTTCCCCCAAAACATTCATTACAAAGACAACATTTGCTGTGCAAATACAAACTCCAAATACATGCTCCAGCATGTTTATTATTATTTTTGGTGTGCTTTTGTGCTGGAAAGCTAACAGGTTTTCCCCCCCCATCTCCACATTTGGTGTGTGTGTGTGTGTGTGGGGGGGGTCATCCAAAGGATTGACTTTTCTCCATGGATTTCTTTAACTAAGAAATGATATGTTAATGTCTGGCTGCAAATTAAAAAGTGGCCAGCCAGATCCCAGAGGAGGGCACAAGTGTGTAGCTGTTATTCTGTTAAGTAATGATCACAAGTTTTATCAGAAACTGTTATAATTGCTTGGACCCAGAAGATCAAATCTTGATCTTGTCACACACTTATACTTCAATATTCATTGCTCTTCATGCATTTCACAATCTCTTTTAAAAAGATAAAGACTTCCTCAAAAATCATAACAAAGAAATGTTGCCATATCAACATAAGCTCACAGGACACAACAGTTAAAAGTTAAAATCTAGCTGTTGTTTCAGGGAAGGGTCATAGCTCAGTTGGTAGAGCACATGTTTGGCATGCAGAAGGTCCCAGGTTCAATTCCCAGCACCCCCAGGTAGAGCTAGGAATCCTGCCTGAAATCCTGGAGAGCCGCTGTTAGTCAGTGTTGACAATACTAGGCTAGATGTATCCATGGTCTGACTCAGTACAAGGCAGCTTCCTATGTTCCTCTGTGTTTCCTTACTGCCTCCTCCTCAGCACTTAGAAGAGGATGTGTCTGAACTGTACAACTGTTGGTACAATGAAATGAATGAATAGTGAGCAGTTGGATAGCTGCTCTGCAACTAAGTGAGGTCCCAAATACTCTGTGCCTTAGCCTCTCATACTTTACCCAGTAGTGTGTGTGTATGTGTGAGAGACAGAGAGAGAGAGAGAGAGGGAGAGAGAGAGAGGAAGCAATCCGCTGCCAAGTAGTCTAGCTTGGCAGTGGATTGGACTATATACAAAGGTTTAAGAGGAAGGGGAAACAGACAGATTCCCCTATAGAAAGACACTCTCCCCTCATCTGCTCCGGCTTTTTCCCAGTGCCAATTCCTTCCTTCTCCACTACTGTGCATATTCCATGTAATTCCATTTTTACTGCTGCTTTCCCCAATCGTATTGTCTTTGTTTTGTGTGCGCTTGTTTGCATATGGCACTTCCTGTGGTGCTCAAACATCATTACAGTGAGCCTCCTTAATTCAGGTTTAAAGTTTAATGAGTTTCCCAGTAACTGTAAATAGGATGAAATTCAAGGATTCAAAGAAGTTGTCCCTGGATGGTACTACTTAAGAATGTGCAGGGCAAGGCGACATTTTTGAAGTCTTCATCACAACTGTCAAAAGCTTCTTGTAACTGAAAAGCTAGCACAACAAGTAGAAGGGTTCCAGCTAAGTTCTGTGAGGAGTGTACTATATGGGTTTGCTAAATATTTGAATGAGATCATTTTTTTTAACATGTGTTGGAAAAAGGAAGATGTGGAAAAGCACTAAGGGAAAGTCCATACCATGCTCCCAGCTAACTTCTGATGTGCTGATCCAGTGCATCCAATTGTTGCAAGTTGCATGTGATGAATCCCTGAATGGTTTGCACTGATTCCCTAGGCATCTGCATGTTGTCCTAAGGAATTACAGCATCAGCACAGTTACTGCAATCCACACAAGGACAGGTATGCAGAATCCTTGCTTTTAGTTTTGTACTAACCTGCCAAACTGGCTTTCCTACAAGGTGATTTCTTATCAAGACACCATTGTATGCAATCATGATTACATTTCAAAGAAAAGCATTTCTCCATTAAAAGGTTTAGCATGTTGCATCTCACACTGCTGAAATGGAACAAAATATAATTATATATGCATGGATATATATATATATATATAATCACCTCGCTCAAATGAATTTTTAATATCATTGACTTCCACCTGGGAGCCAGATACTCTGAATATGCCCTGGTGCTGAAGACCTGAAAAACAAGAGTAATAAAAAAAATGTGAAATTAGATTGGGGTTACGACTCAATCTAGTTCAAATAGAGAAAAAAAATACAGACATTATTATTTAT
Organism: Anniella stebbinsi; assembly: GCA_029215795.1. Lineage (NCBI taxonomy): Eukaryota > Metazoa > Chordata > Lepidosauria > Squamata > Anniellidae > Anniella > Anniella stebbinsi. The sequence goes on from JARDYH010000003.1 coordinate 59,888,033, forward strand.
TAGCTTTCTATCCAGTTTTTCAACCAACCACATCCCTTCCCACAGGTTACTCAAGAGTAAGAGCACCTCTTCCCACCTGCTCTTTCCCTGTTCCATTGCCCACTCATTGCTTATGTCACATTACAGCCTACATGCCATGTAATTCCATTCTTACTCTTGCCTTTCCCCAATCCTGCAGACTTTCTGCCATGTCTATTCTATTTTGTGCATGTGTCATTCCATGCCTCACACTTCGTTACAGTGAGCCTCCTTTATTCAACATTAAAGCTTTATGGCCCTCCCTAGCTGTAATTAGGAAGTGATTCAAGCATCAAGGGGGGAAAGTGTAATTATTATTAAGCTCAGTATTCTTAAGAAAACAACAAACATGATTAAGTTAAATGGCATTTTGGAACTCACCATACAAGTTGATAAATCGGATGCAGCTTTCTACTATGAGTGGGATTAGTTGCCCTGAGTCCTGGTTTGGGGGTGGAGGGGGGGGGGGAAAGAACACCGAAAACATTCACCACAAATAATTCAAGAGAGATTAACTCTACAAATAGGAATTAATTACCATTAGGGATCACTATCCTTACAGCCTCAACCCCATAGTAATTTGAAAGTGCAAGTCTAGAATCATCCTCATACCAATAATGGATATTGAGCATCAAAGCTTTTATCTAAAACAAAACAAAAAATCTTTCCAAAATGAATTATCTTCTACAGTTTCATCAGGAAGTGAATATTAATGCACAGCATACATACGGTGTATTTTTTTTTTTTACTGGGGTCAGCTAGTTAGACCTGACCAAATCTGATGACTGCTATCCTAAAAAACTGGACTAATAATGCTAATAATGACAAAGAAGGTGCACTGAAAATGTGTGAAGGGTGGCCATTTTTGTTTGGCCAATGATTTGGGTCTGCTATAGATGTAATGATCTTGGTTTAATAGACCAGGGGCAGACAGAAGATCCAAATCTACCTTAGACCATCCTTTCCCTCATGTTTATTTATTTTATTTGCATTTCTATACCACCTTGTCTGCTAAAAAGCCATCACGACAGTGTAGAACAATTGTGGGTAATGGTGCCCTCAAAAAGCCCTCTTCTGCAGATTTTAATAGCCAGATAGGTGGTCCTTTAGATAAGCCAAGTCCTAAGCTGTTTAAGGCTTTAAGGTTAAAACCAATACCTCGATGCCTGGAAAGCAACTGTCAACCAATGCAGGTCTTTCAGGACAGGTGTAATATGGTCATTTTTACTATTATTTATAATGATACTATATTGCTATGTTCTATGATCAGAACTGCCCAGAAAACTTTGGCTACTGGGTGATATAGACATGTTAGTTAGTTAAGCAATTGCTTTGGCCAGTGGGCCATCCTACCACCTTCTTCCTTACAGTGCTAAGAGCAGTCTCACCAACGTATTCAGGAGAGATAAACAAGAATGCTATAGTATTACAAAATCAATAAACGTGTGGTTCTCAAAATAAAACATAGAACTAGTTTAAATTCATAAACCACATCCACCACTTTCAAGCTAAAATTGGCAAGGAATGCAAAGCAGCTAAAGAGTGTACTGTTTTGCAGCAGGAAATTCAGAGATTAAAATGAATATATTATTAATGCATTACTACAACAAAATGAAATGGCTTAATGCAGCCTGTTTTTCACAATTTATCAAGTTCAACGCCAATGTGACAAAAGTCACCATATCGATTTTTGATCAGCTTATGGGAAATAACTACAACCAAGAATAAACTGTTTCTGAGGTCACCATTACACCTTTCAATGACATGGACTGAAATAATATGGTTGCTATTTTATTTACAAGGATTCCCCCTCCCCCCAGATGATCCCTAGATTTGTTGTCATTGTCCTCCACTCCCTTTGGGAAAACCTGTGTGCAGGGTAGGTGGTGGAGAGGGGGATTTTCAGTGGACAAACATCAGGAAGGGAAAAGGTTACATAGTCCCTCCCACTACTAGGACTTCACCCCCAGTTTCAGCCTCTTACACCTGCATTTTGTTCACACACACAAGGTCAGTTTCTATGTGCTAGTGTGTGGCATGATATGATATGGTATGATATGAATGGTATGATATGAATTTTGATCTTAGTTTTCACATTTATTTATTTAAAAATTAATCTGATCCTTTGTTCCCCAGAGGCTTTTGTTTGCTTTTCCATAGAGTAACTTTTTTAATGTGAAACCACAAGCTGCTTACAAATCTTTCCTGAGTTTAAAAAGCAGCTTACAATATAATGCAAGCAGAACAGGTTGGGACAACTACTCTTCATAAAAACATAACAAAAGCCCTACTGCATGTGCCAATCCCTTGCACACCTGTAAGAAGGTATTGTGGATCAGAGATGTTGTCTTTAAATCTTTTATTGGATAAAGTGATTCCATCAACACATAATGCATGCATTGCCTCTAATTTAGAACTCTACTAGAAAAATGAAAGAAAATGGTGTCATGCCTCTTGCATTTCTGAATGCAAACAGTTTCCAACAATTGAGAGATAATAGAAAAGCCAGACAAAATGAAGGCAGCACACTTTCAATTCACTAGCACTGTACCTGATGTCTGGTGTGGGAGTTCCTTCGTCCTCGGCTGTAAGTGTTATAAACAAAAAAGTAGAGAAAAACAGGATAAGGATTGCAAATACTGCAGTCACAAAATATAGAACAATGCTTAAGTAGCATAAGGAATTCCTAACTTTTAGCACCAGTGTAGTGTAATATTAAGTTGGAGTGGACTCATGAATTCATTTGACTATAGCCTTAACCAGAAAATGTCACATGCTGGCAACAGCAGCAGCAACAATAACAATGACAACAACAGCAAAGAAGTGCCACCTTCTTTTAATGGACCAAAAGTGCTGATCATTATCAAAACTTAGTTATTACTTTAATCTCTCACACACACACACACACACACACACACACACACACACACACACACTATTCTTTCCTTCTGACTCCAAGAAGCTTTATATTGATCAGCTAAAAAGGAGAACACACTTGAACACAACAATCTGCTTCAGCCATTATAACAAAGATTCAGCTGAGTCTAAGTGGATTTGAAACAGTCATTAGCTGCACGGAAGGGGTGGTCTGGGTTCAGGGGGGCTGGTATCCCTGGTTAGAGATCCAGAGATACCTGTCACAGGTATGTGCATCAATGGCAAAGGAGATCAGCGTATGTGCTGACTACTGAGGCCAAAATTCAGATACCAGGAACAACATGTACTGCTGATTCCTCGAGTCCACTTGGACATGTAGCCTAGATACTAAAATAAATGGCACACATATCCTTTTGGAACAATATTGCAGTCATCACAGACAATGTTTTTTTTTTTTACAGCTCGTGCATTTTATTATAGTTACAGCTTTCTGTAATGTAAAGCACGTAAAAGCTTTCAGTGTCTTACCTTGTGGTCATATATTCTGCTCTATGACCTGAGGATAAGAGAACAATAACTTTAAAACTGATGGAACTAATAGAGACTTTCCCATATTGCTATACATATGCGATCCAGCTCATCTCCATTCCTTAATTATTTTTGAACTGCAATCTTTCACATTTATTTCAGAAGATTTACATTTGCACAAGGAGGGAGTTGTTTCTCAATTCGAAAGTGAGTTTTAAAATGTTCAGCAAGCAAAGTGCCTGTCCTAAAGCCTCTGATAGAAGTATGCTTTATGTTAAGCAAAACAAAACTTCAAGCAGTCTTCTCAGTCTGTGCTTGCGAATTTTAATGAGCTATTCAAAGTTTAAATAAAGAGAAAAGCTTGCTAGGTCTGGGAGGCATATTGCCAAAAGCCATAGATTTAAAAATGCATAGTTCTTAGATGTAGCTGTAGTTAGGAAAGTAAATATTTAATGCATGCCATGTAACAATGTGTAACTTCATATTAAATAATATAAACACTTGGTGTGCATCATCTCAATATTGCTGCTATGCATCCTTCATTCCTTTCAATGGGCATGGTTCAGTAGCTTTGCATAGGCCCCACTAAAATGAATGGAGGCTACATAGGAGCAGGGCTTGTTGGATTTTTGGACAGGATGTTCAATCACACATGCATAAAAAAAGGACTGTAATTCAATGTGTCCTAGTTTACCAGATCAGTAGGTACTAGCTCAATATTACTCTAAATAAACACAATTATGGTAATTAGGTAGCAGAACTTTTCAAGTCGGGCTTTAATTCTTGCGTATACTGACATTTCTGCAAAAACAGTTCAGGTTCAGTTTATGAAGCAGTGATTTAAAAAGAGATCTCTAAATTAGTGGTTCTAGCATTCAGCTCCACCCACATTTGGAGAGCTTCCATTAGCGTGCAAACTTGCTATTTGGGCTCATAAAGTACTATCCAGATTTTGTTTCATAACATTTATGCTTGCACATCAAGGGAATCGTCACCACACTTCCATAAGCACAACTCCATCTGGATAGGGGGAAAAAGCACCATCCACCCAAGTACATGAACTGGCCTTAAAAGCTATTACACTCTTTTGATTTATATAGCTTGATCCTAAGCTATGACGTACAGCAAACTAGAAGATATGCCTGTGCAGAGGGCAGGAGATATAGGACAGCGATACAGACAGTAGGTATTAAATTCTGTGGGAAGCAGATATTTTTAAACTTGTTTTTGCAAGGCTGCAACAGCATGATTATTAATCCCACTGAAAAGTATGAAAGAGAGATTTTCTATGATTCATGATAATACAGAAAATCCCACTGTTACAAGAATTACTCTACAAGGAGCACATTTTAAAATGCAAGACACGTTTTCTCAATAATGTAATGAACACACTGGTAACACCATGCTGGTGCATAGAAAGTTTATAATATATTCTGCTCATTATAAGACACTATTGCAGCCTACAGGGAACTTGTTAATAAATACTACAGCAGAAAATGCAAGGTAATGCTATTAAGAGAGAGAGGTATCATGACTCTTAGGAGTGATAATATAGAACATTTCATACACAAAGTAGGTCACATGTGGCCTTGTATAGTGGGAAAGCTAATTCTGCCAAATCAAGTCTACATTTTCTTTTCCATTTCATCTTCCTTATTTGGGTTTTTAAAAGACTTTTTGTAATAATTATTAGTATTTTTTTTCCAAAAGAAAAGACAAATTCCGATAAATAATATAAAAAAGAATCCAATAAATAATATAAAAAAGAATTGAGTTACATTTTGTAAGTGTGGTTTTATGCTTTGTTTTCTTTTACTGGAAAGGGAATGGAAGACTTGTGATGATTCTACAATGGCCTGAGAACAATTCAGGATCAAAAAACAAAACAAAACAAACAAACAAACCATAGTTTGACCCTGGCTTGTTCTAACTTTATTTTAACAAATCAGTTTCCTGAGTTTAGATGTCACAGTGAATTGCAGCTAGTTTAAAACTTAGAGTGAACACATTCAATCTCCTCTTCTGGCATGGAAGAGAGGGGAAGATCATGTAGGCTCATTCACATAGAAGGAAACTATAGTTTCTTGTTGAACTAAATCAAAGTGTCTAATATACGCACTATAAATATTTTAGCAGGTTCATTATGCAATTTATTTTGAATCATTTACCTTCTGCAAGTGTTCGCTGGAGTAAATCATGCTTTGCTTGAAGCTTTGTGATGAGATTACTTCCCTCCAGGTACTCTCTGAATTTCTGGAAAGATATTGATCATTTCATATCATATCATATCTGAATATATGGTACCTAAAGGATTTTGAAAAAATAATTTCAGGTGAAATCACATCACATGGCTGAGAAAGTGCCCAACATACCATGAAATAGAACTGTTCAGTCTCCTGCTGATTAGCTCTTCTCTTAGCAATGCTAGGCTTGCTCAAGTAGGTCTCAGAAACTGTTGACTTCACAGACTCAGTTGAGCGGCTGTGCTGGAAACATTCAGAAACATCATAGTCCTCAATGGTGACCATGTCTTGTATTGTCTGTAAAGTAGCCTCAGTTGTCTTCTTAACCTGTCGTCAACAAGTGCATTTTATTTTACCAAACAGAAAGGCAGATAAAATATATTCAAGAATTAGTATGAAAAGGGGAGTTATTGAGAGAAATATATTGTTTTAATACACCGTCTCTGATGGAAATGTAGCATATGAACATAAGAAACAAGACATCCTATTTTACTGCAAAAATATGAAGCTGCATTAAGTCCTAGACCCTTCAAACAGAAGTTATCTAAAGCCAGCAGCCCAAGAACTTGTGGAAAGGCCAGGATAAACTATTGGTTCTTCAGAGTCTTCCTGAAAACCAGCAAAAAAGGGGTCTGATGAACATCTGATGAAAACTGATCCCACCACTTCCTTGTAGTCACTAGTCTAACCACTCTTGGGAACTGAGAAAGGCTGATGACTTCAGTGTGCAGGCAATCTGGTACAGGAAAAGGCAATGCTTCAAAGTATCTTGGCCCCAAACCCTTTAAGGCTTTAAAGGTTAAAACCAGCACTTTAAATTGGGGTTAGAAATGCACTGGCAGCCAGCGCAGATGACACAGAATCGATGTCAGATGAGCCTACTCCCCAGCCCTTACCAATACCTGGGCGGCCATATTCTACTCTAGCTGAGGTTACCAAACAATCTTCAAAGGCAGTCCCACATACAGTGCATTACAGTAGTCCAGCCTGGATGTCATTAGAGCATGAATAGCTGAGGCAAGACTCTTCCTCTCCAGATCCTTCCTTTTAAGCACACCTTCTTAGACTGTTCATCCAGAAAGGACCAGAACCACCATAACACTATGTCTCCTTTGCCCAGCCCAGATAAACTATCCAAAAAGAAAGATACCATGGTCAATAGTACCAAAAGCCACTGAGGTTACATTCCTCTTTCCATTCCCTGGTATAAGTCACCTACCAGGGTGACCAAGGCTGTTTCCATCCCAAAATTGGTTTGGAAGCCAAACAGGAATGAATCCAAATAATCCATCATCCAACACTATCTAGAGTTGAGAAGCTGCCATACACTCCAACGCTTTCCCCAAGAATGGCAAAAAAGGAGCAGTAATTATGAGAAATCAATGGATCTAAACTAGGTTTCTTCAATAGAGATCTCACCATTATTCCTTTATGCTAGTGGTGATCACCTCCAAATACCCAGCCCAGCTCTAGCCAATTTCACAAGCCAGGATGGACACGGGTACAGAGAACAAGTGATGGGCCTCAATCCTCCAAACAGTTTGTCCACGTTCTCAAGCTATACAAGCTGAATGATATCCATGATAACATGACTAGACAGCACTCTAGTTACATCAAACTCTGGCTGGTAAAACAGTGGGCTGATTCACACAATCAAACAGCTAACTGTGACTTGCCACGGTGGGTTGCAGTGCATGCCAGCAGCCATTTTGAATATTAAAGCCATGACTGCAGCTTGTCATGTCATCTGAACCCTAGGATCATGGATTATGCAAAGATTAAACCATTGCATAAACATAAAATAGGCCATGGGTTTTGCAAGGGTTGTTTAACTTCGGGAGCATGTGGCACCCTCAGAAGTCTTCCTCTGATGATCATAGGTATGCCATAGTTTATGTCACACCACAGGTAGAGCCAAATCATACCTCCTCATTTTCAATTTTCAATGTGGCCAGTCGTGACTGAAGCTGCTGATACCGAAGCATGAGTTCCCCTTGGACTGGCTGCTGGGCACTGACCTGAGAAACCTAACAAATGGAATATAAAACAGAGACATTACCGCAAACATGCACGGTGGGAGGAAACTCATGATTCTGTTTAAATACAAAGGATGACTTCTGCAACTGTCAAGACAAAATAAGTGATGTTGATTATAATACCTTGGTTGAATGAGGACAATGAAGATTCAAATGAAATGAATACTACAGTGAATAAACAGATGCACACACATGTCATCATGAATGTGGAATTTTTTTTTAAACTGTTATCGGTATGTGCATGTGAGGTACTGATGAGAGACTATGGTATTCATCATTAGGGATGCTGCTTAGACCTATATATACACATCAGTAACATCTATAGCAGAAGTCTTGACTAAATTCCTGGAAGCTAGTTTCACCTTTTCCCCAGCACTGCTTGAAGCACTATGGAAATGTGAAAAACAAATTGGTCCACAGGCCATGGTGGGACACACAAAACCTAATATGTGTACTGTAGGCAAAGATGGTTGTATTATACTACCTCCAAGTCTCTGAAAAGTTATCATCTCTCTGTAGCCGAAGTCTCACTATAATTTAGAATGTGGCCAGGGCTGTTCTGAACAAGCTTGACTAGCATAAAGATGATATAAAATCAAATTTCCTCTCCCCCTGCTTATATGCGAAAAGCTATTTGGCCAAATACGCAATAATGAAAGGTTCATTTGGCATGGGATTTGTTTAGAGCAGCTGGCAAATTAAGTTCTACACAAAATGTTCTCTGAATAGTATTCTTGGTGTAGTTTGTTTGCTGATCTCCTTGTGCCTGTATGAATAATACTGGCTCTCATTTTACCCTAACTAGACTCTTTGTTCGAGTGGGTAAGAGCTAGATACTAACAAAAAGGAAATCACAACAGAGGGAAGTGCTCATCTATGCACAAACAAAAATTTGTTTGGATTTTATCCTTTTCTATCTATAAAGAGTCACCAGCTACTGACCTCATCACCCATATGGGGCTGGAACTCAAATCTCATTGGAGGACAAAAGGCTGTAGGATACATCTCCATGAATCTCTGCTTGTCACTTCGTGGCTCCAAATTGTCAACAGCATTCTCAATGATGTCCAGACCCTCATGTCGAGAGGTTTCAAGGTTATATTCTGCAGAGAGATATGTTCTTAAGGCTCTGTTCAGGCTTGCATGATATCCAAGATCGCAACACTAACAGAATATGAAGAAGAAGAAGAAGAAAATATGTAAATGAAGCAGAAAGCAAATTCCAAAACTATTATCTAAAACAACAACAACCCAACAGATGATAAGAAAAATAATTAATAGTAAGGCTTTACTGATTCTTTAACATCCAAAGGCTTTACAAGTGTTAATTAATCTTCATAGTAGCAGCATTTTTAAAATGTAGATTATTACACCATTCTGTAGACAGAAAAGTTGGATCAAAGAGACTTGGAAAGAGAACAAGAGAGCAGTATTGCAATTATGAATTGATCTTTGAATTATTCTAACAACCCCATGTTCTTAAAATAAATCTTTTAATGTAAAAGATTGTACACAATATATGTCTTTCCCCCAATTCTTGGGTAAAGAATGAAAACCTTTAATGAAAACCAGGTTCCCAAAGATATAACATATGTCTATTCTCATAATAATAACTTCATGACAAATTGTCATCTTGTTTCTAATCTTTAGTGCTGGCATATATACCTACAATGCCAGTACATGGAAGTAATGTCACAAAACATGATATTATTCCATAAACTGGCATTGTAAATATATATATCAGCATTAATGGTTAGGATCAGGACTATAATGTATCATGAAGTTATTATTACAACATTCTGATTACAATATTCTGGTGCATCTGCTAAGTCCACATCAGCCTAAACAATTACTTGCAGACCTGGCAAATCTTAAGATCACAGTGTTAGAGATAACATTTCACGGTATTTTAATTACTTTGTATTTCAACCACAAGTGATGCTGTGAATGGTAAAGGGATGATTTATATTCCCAGACTCAATCAGCAGGGTGAATCCAGGCTATTGTGTACATATTCAAGTACCCTAGACTTGTTATTAAACATATCCTTTAGTTTGAATTTGGCTACATTTGGACAACACGATAGCCAACAGTAGGGGGTACTCCCCACACAATATAATAATCAACTGTGGTGTGGATTAGGATCAGTGTTGAATTTATATTAGTCCATGCTGAGTTGACTCACTCATCCCCTACCCTCTCTCCCTGCCTCAGTTCTCCTGCTAGTATCCCATCAGCCATTGCTGCCGAAAATCTATCCTGCCGGCTGGACCAATGGTGCCACCACACATCACGATAACCAACGGTGGTTCAAACAGCCAACTCTGCACAGGCAGCTAGGCAGCCATCTGTCAGGTATGCTCTAAGGTGGATTCCTGCATTGAGCAGGGGGTTGGACTCGATGGCCTTATAGGCCCCTTCCAACTCTACTATTCTATGATTCTATGCGTTGGTTATTTCAGGCAAATAACCACCGTTGGTTAAAAAAACTCCCTCCAACACAACACAATAACCCACAGTGGGTTAAATAATCAACCGTCAACTATTTAAACCACCATTGGTTATTGTGTTGTCTGACCCCAGTCTGTGTCTCCTTTATGCCATATTTTAGGTTCACAAGAAATAGCTGAACATGTTTAGCCTCTGAGGTTTATTTCTCACACAAATGGTAATATTTTTCAAATAGCAATAATTTAATAGGGGGAAAAGCAACAGGTTAATTCATCCAGATGTTAAATCATACATAAGGAATCCGCTTCAGCAATCAATAACTGCTTCTCCAGAAATCTTCCAAGTTTGATTCAGTCTTCAGTCACAGAGACAGAACACCTGTCAAGAAGGCGCTATAAAACACAGCTAATTTTCCAGAAATTCCCAACTACAAAATTCTAGTAACGAGACTGTCTGCAGAAAAGTGACCAGATACAAAAGAGGGCAGGGCTCCTGCAGTTTTAATTGTTGTGATGAAGAGAAATTTCACCAGGTGCTGCTTGCATACAAATGACACCTCCTGAAATTCCCCTTTTTATACAACTGTTAAGGATACAGAGCCCTGTCCTCCTTTTCATGTGGTCACCCTAATTTAAGATATTGGCCCTGGTCTGATATAGAGGAATTGGGATATTTCAGAGCTTCTCTCAGTGTGTGTGTGTGTGTGTGTGTGTGTGCTGCTGCTGCTGCTGCTACCTGTCATCTTGCACATTCATTGTTTAGACAGAGAAGAGCCCCAATAACTGAACAGGACTTATTGTTAATACAATTACCACAAAGCTTCAGTGCAGGTATATTTCCAGTCTATTTCCAATAGTTAGGGGATTAGAAGTGCTGCCATCTCAACTCTACTGGAAAAAATCCTCCCCATTTCTATGGTTTCTTTTAGATACATCTTAGTGCAGTACTGAGTCAATGGTAACCAAATTGGAACCAGGGTTTGTTCAGCTACTTCAAACTTTGGTTTCAGTTCGGGTTAAGGGGAAAGCTCTTATTAACTTTAACTGGGTGATGTCAGGGAGACAGAATTTATATAAAAATCCATGTAAACTACCACATAAAAATCTCTCTGTCCAAAGAAAACTAGCACAGCAAGGAGAAATGTTCTACCCCACTCCTTCCCTGTGATGTTAGTTTCTTACATGCAGGTAAGGGGTTTTTTTTAATTGAAAGAGCATTACAAAAATTACCCCCCCCCCATTTGCAGTGGAACAGTCTATTCCACCTCATTCCCATCTCAGTCTACTGTATATGTAGGTGAGTCAGCTTGAATGAGTCAGCACTAGAATGTTGACAAACACTGCAACTTCTGTGAGCGAGGCAATATATAAATTTGATTCAGAACGGACATTTGTACAGGGTCTCAACAGGAGGAGCAATATACTGTTGGAGATAGCAGCAGGGATTCCTTCAGGAAGGTGGCAGGGCCTTTGTTTAACTAACCCAAGGAGGCTACCTAATATCTATATAAAAGTTTCATGCAGGGCTTCCACATCCCCTTCATGAGGGATGCCTCCAATCACTAAGGAATATGCTGCCAACAAGGTTGCTGACCCTTTCTTTTCCTTTCAACTCTCACTTGGCATTGCCAGTATTCAACAATCTCTTTCAAAAACATAATCTAAACTCCAATTATCAGCATTTAACTACTCAGATACCGAAGAATATTTGATTTTCAGCCTCTGTTCACTGGAAATTGCTATTCACATTTACAAAACAAAACTCTGGACTTTTTGCTGAAACATCTACACTGCAGAACTTCACAGCCGCTCAAAACATACCTTAATATGAGTTTAACAGTGTAGTGACTTCCAGTTATTTCCTTCCTAACCTGTGTGTATATGTAGTAAGAGAGATCTTGCATTCAACTAATTATCCTGACTGGAATGGTAAAAAAGCAATGCCAATAAGAAAGAAGTTTAGTCCTGCTGTTTCCTTTCATGAATGTAAATTCTAAAGAGAACTCAGGGTAATTTAAGCTAAACAGAGTAATTGCTTCTACAAGGTTGGCTAAATTACTATAGCTGTAGGATAGGGATATATCTATAAGACAGGGATACCAATTCAATTTCCAACTTTCCCCCCAATATACTAATGAATCCATGGCAGAATATCTTTCCCAAGGAAACTCTGCTTTAGTGATGTTACTACCTAGCAATGTTTCACTATTAATTACTTCCTTTAGGGCACAATCTTATACTGAAGATTCAAAATTTATTTGTAACCATTTAAGCTGTTTTGAATTGCTTTTAAAGATTTGTATGTTAAACATTTTATAGTATGTTTTATTATGTTGTATTTTGGGGTTGTGATTTTTGAAAACTGCCCAGAAATCTTTGGCCATGGGTGGTATAGAAATGAAACAAATAAATGGATGTATGGACGGATGAAAATCTGCTAGCTGAAGGACAAAGGAATTCAATGAAGTCCAACTATGCCAGTGCAATGTCAGATACACCACTGCCATGACCGATATGCCAGCAGAACACTGGCTCTATGCCGTGAACTACTGGGGGCGGCTGATGTCAGCATGTGCCTTGTTGCATGGACTGCCCCTTCTCCATGGCTGCTTGTCATGGTATGCCTATAGGGATGCCTGGGGACTTGCAATAGTGGGTTCACAGCAGGTTGTGCCACTGGGGCTAATGGAATTGTCTTGCACGCTGTGTGTATGTGCTGATTGCTCTATTAATTGAGTACTAAGGCTGCAATTTTATGAACACTTTCCTGGGAGTAAACCCCACCGAACAGAGTGGGACTTACTTCTGAATAAACATGCAGAAGATTGCACTGCTAAAGTATTAAACAATCAAAAGTATTCACCAAGGGAGTGCTTAAAACTGCTGAGACAGTAATTCTGTGAACACATTAATATATTATTTATCATTCCTGAAAGTGGACTGCAGCAGATCTATTCACTTACTTACTGTGAGCAACTTACCTTCCATGAACAAAATTCCAGTGTTTTGTAGACATTATTAAAAAAAAGCCTTTCCAGCTTCTTTGACTGCAAACTCAGACAGACAGTCAAACAACCACCTTAATACAATGGAATTCTCCTTCCTTTAATCTGTGGACAGACCTTCTTTCTCCTGTATATCTTTCTAAAATAACTTATCTGATCTCACCAGGGATTTTTTTAAACCCCTGAGACTAAAATCAAAGCCTGTGAGTGAAAGAGTTTACTTCTCATGTTGTAACCTGTGAAAATTATCTAAACTGAAGCATACACTGTTGCTGTTAACTTCCCCTATGATATCTTACTGGTAATTGCCAGTTTCTAACCTTAGGTCCAAATCCTCCTCTTGTCAGTATCGTACAGATTATAAAGGTCACTTTGCACATTATGCTGCCTTGACTATATATTAAAGATGTCTTACAGGTACAGCTAAAATGTAAAGTGTGAATGTGACAAAGTTGTGTTTGGCTATGTCTCTCTATGAAATGTACATGTGGTGGCCAAACCCAAATTTGTTGCTGTATAACGTGTGAAACATCCTTAATACATGTGCGTAGTGCATCACTTAATACATTGTTGGTGTAATATGGATGTTTAGAACTAGTGGGAAAAATGTGAAAACTCAGAGCAATTCGGGGGACAGGATGTTACCACTCATAACATAGAAGGATTTGAGAAGGATCTTTTCAAGTTCCAAAATCTAAAATGCTACAAAAGATGGGTTCTTGGACATCTACTAGTGCCAAATGAATTCAACTATCTCACTTTACATGGCATACTTTAGCAGTTTTAAAGTTTTACTCTAAGGAATATTCATGACTTGGTGAACAACATGGCCTAGACTGCCAGATTAACAGCAGGTAGTTCAGTATCTTCCAGTTTTTATCCCTGATTTAACATCATTTCTTACAAGTAGCTTAGACCAGAGGAATAAACATCATGGGAAGGAATATTAAGAGTACTATTGCAATATCTATGGCAAAGACATGAATATTTAGATTAAGAAGTTATATTTTATGATGATATGTTGAAATAATCAAATGGACTTGTTAACATTAAAAAGGTTGCATCTCTATATTCATACTTTATCTCACTTTTGGGGGGTTTGCTCAATAAACATCCATTACCCTCCATTTTAATATAGAATATATCATCAATGTTGACTTGGGTATAAACTATTTTCATAATAAAAGTATTTGATACTCAGGTTAGTAAGCCTAATTGCTAGATCGAGAACCTGCAGTTTAGCATGCTACAACAGCCCATGTACAGTACAACAGAACTTAAAAATAGACAATAAATAATGCCGCTGAAGTTGTGATTAAGACAGCACTAATTATATCCTTGTAAGGATATAACAGAACAGAAATGCCAAGCATGATTCCTTAGCATAAGAAGTGCAGGAACACAAACTACTTACATCAATCAGATCTGAAAGGTCATGAATGTAATACTTGAAAACAGAAGCATTTGTTGCTTCAAGGGTTAGCAGATATTCATTTCTGGCTTTAATGGATTTCAGCTTGTTTTCAGAATATTTTGCTTGACGCTGAGGAAAAAAAGTGTTAAGACATCAAAAATGTTTCAATTACCTCAACTTAATCATGCAAAATTTCAGAAAATAACATCAAAATGAATACACCCACAGAATGTAAAAACTGCTGCTACTTTCCAAAATATCTTTGCGTATAGTTATTTTTGTCTCCATTATGTACTTTTGAAAAAAAATCAAGAATCCAAAGTTCAAACATAATATAAAATTAAAATAAACACCAAAATATACCTGGGATTGGATCTAGATTTAGTCATATTCGGAGTAGGCCCACTGAAATCGATGGGAATTAAGTTAGTCATGACTAGCTTAAGTGCTACTGATTTCAATGGGTCTACTCTACATATGACTAAATCTGGATCTAACCTGGGAAGTTTTAAAAATATCTCTTCATTTTGAGTTATTTATCTGTTGATTTATTGTTTTATTAATTGTGTAATTTTTATAAAAGGTTTACCTCTTAAGTACAAAACAGGTGCATGCAAAAACTAGGGATATAGCAAGAAATCAAGTAGGACTGCTCATAAAAGTGAATAGCCATATTTGCTTAATGCAAGCAGAATTGGAGTAGGAAGCATAGCATCAAGTGGGCAGCCACAATTCTTCTCTCACATATTCTAGAAAGCTATGATGGGTAGCAAGGAGGGCGCCCCCATTTCACTCAGCTTTATCACAAAATTAGAGGGTCGGGGCAAAGACCACTTTCTTGTAGATGATTCACAGGAGGTGGCTTTTGCTACTACTCTGATTTTGCCCTTGTGAAAGTCATCGGTTTCTATCAGGCAGTGAGGGGAAGCATAAATATAATTGGGCCCCTTCAAGAAGCTGATTAAGCATCAACCCCTCCCCCCAAGCAAAGGGATTTTGATGTCCAAGGGGGCTGCCTGTGCATGGAACATGATTCACTTTCTGTTCCAGCACATGCTAGCCCAGAAATCCTTACTACAAACCTATGTCCTACCCTCAAAGGAGTTTTGAAACTACAATGCATTCACTTCCAATGAACTAGGTAACAATCTGTTTCTTACTTTCTCTTTCATCTTTTCAATTTTCTTTACAGAACTCCGTCTCGGGTGTCTTTCCTCTAGCCGAATGTGGAAAACAGGATCTCCTGACCTGCCAATTTGTTTTTCTTCTTGTTTTTCAGCCTCCTTCAGTTTACATTCTGCACTGATGCTCTCTGTATGATACATGTGGTATGTTTTCATGACCTATGACAGAAGAAGTTAAAGGTGAGATCAGAGAAAATGAAGAAAGCCAGACCATGTAGTGTTTTTATTGCTGCTTGTATTCTTAGAGCTCAGGGAAGGTTACAGCATTAAAAAAAACAAAGTGTTAAGCAAAACCTGTAAAGATGCAAAGGGTGATCCAGTAGGCATTGTGTACTTGGAATTCAAAAAGCTTTTGACAAAGTCCTTCATCAAAGGCTCTTGAGCAAACGTTGCAGTCATGGGGAAAAGGAGAAGTTCATGGTTATGGAGGGGGCATAGCTCAGTGTGATATAGAGCATATGCCTGGCATGCAGGAGGTCCCAAGTCTGATCCCCGGCTTCTCCAGGTAGGGTGAGGAAAGAATCCTGCCTGCAAACCTCAAGAGCCACTGCCAGTCAATATCGACAATACTGGGCTCCTATGTTCTATGTTCCTAACTGCAAGAGCATCAACCAACTGAGCCTCAATGCATGATCTGGTAAAGTTGGCCATTACATTTCACAGTGAACACAGAACTACCGTTAGTTACAAGTAGCATGCATACTAACATATCATTTTAAGGAGAGACCGTGGCTCAGCAGTAGAGCATCTGCTTTTCATGCAGAAGGTCCCAGGTTCGATCCCTGGCATCTCTAAGAAGGACTGAGGAAAAACTCCTGCTTTTAACCCTGGGGAGCTGCTGTCGACTATACTGGCTAAATGGACAAATGGTCTGACTTGATAAAAGGCAGGTTCCTATGGTTCAGTAACTGAATAAAGGCAGGAAGCAGAGAGTAGGAAAAAAAATGAACAGTTCTCCTAACAAGAGATATGGGGTTCCCCAAAGATCTGTACTGGGGCCAATGCTGTTATGGAACTATGGAATTCACTACCACAAGGTTGAATTTAAAATTTAAAAAGGGTCTGGATGAATTTCTGGAGAAGAAGGCTATCAATGGCTACTAGTCCCGATGGCTATGTGCTACCTCCAGTATCTGCAGCAGTAAGCCTATATATACCAGTTACTGGGGAACATGAGAGGTAGGGTGCTGTTGCACCTGTGGCCTGCTTGTGGGTGCCTGGTTGACAGTTGTTTGGCCACCATGTAAACAGTATGCTGGACTTGATGGATCCTTGATCTGATCTAGCATGGCTCTTCTTATGTTCATGAATGATCTAGAGTTAGGGAGGAGCAGTGAGGTTTGTGGATGACACTAAATTACTGAGAGTACTAAAAAAGGGATTGTGAAAAGCTACGAAAGGATCTCTCCAAACTTGGTAAATGGTCATTAAAATGTCAAATGTGGTTCAATGTTAGTAAGTGTAAAGAGATGCAACCTGGGGCAAAAAATCCTAATTTCACATATACACTGATGGGTAGTGGTATCATACAGGTGGTGATTGACTAGGAAAGGGATCTTGGTGGATAGATCAATGAAAATGTGGGAAAATTCCATGTTGGGGATCATAAGGAAAAGGATATAAAATAAAATGGCTAATATTGTAATGCTTTTATCCCAATCTATGGCATAATCACACTTAGAATACTGTACAAGTAATTAGAATTGTACAATTCTACTCAATGTACTTCAAAGGATATTGTACAGGCAGAAAAGGTGCAAGCAAAATGATACTGGGACTGAAGCAACTCCTCTACAAGGGAAGTTTACAAAGTTTGGGACTATTTAGTTTAGAAAAAAGACAAGTAAGAGAAGCCACAATAGAGATGAATAAAACAATGCATGGTGTGGAGAAAGTGCATACAGAGTTTTTTATTTTTGCCCTGTCTTATAATACTAGAAACTGGGGTCATCCAATGAAATTGGGAGATTCAGGACAGAAAAGAGTACTTCTTCACACAGCACACAGTTACATTATGGAATTACCTACAACATATGGTGAAGGCCACAAAATTAGACAAATTCATGGAGGACAAGACTACAAATGGCTACTAGTTATGATGACTCTGTAATACATCCAGGGTCAGATGCACCATGCCTCTGAATACCAATCACCAGGAAACAATAGCAGGAGAGGGCAATTGCTATTGCTCTCATGTTCTGCTTGTGGGCTTCTCATCAGCATCTGCACCCCCTCAAGGCATATCTATTAAGTCAAAACTCCCAGACTTGGAAGTCCAGAAAGCTCCTGACATTCTGGGCATGGTAGCAGAGGCAAACAAGAAGAAATCAACTTGCAAAATGTTGATTGGACACCAGATGTGGATAATATTATCACATTCATGCTTCCAACCATAATGGGTGCAAAAGTGTAATTCCTCTTTAAAAAGCCATTCCTTCATCAGCTTCCATTTGAACCTTAAAACAAGTTTACCATTACAAATTACATCATATCTGAATTTTGCTGTGCTCCTGCACTGGTAGTAAATGCAAACAGCCAACAGTTTATCCAGTAGAAGTATGAATTATCTCAGAACACAGTGCTGATTAGTGGAACACAATGAGATTGGAGCAGAAAGGGAGGAAAGTCATGGAGCTGCTACAGACATTATAAAAATTTTGACTGGTAAGCAGCACAGAGAAAGGAAACTATCATACATAATTAAAAGTGCTTGTCATATTTAATATATTAATTGTACAAGCTGCATTTTGACTCAATATTAAATTTTAAATATTTGATTATTTTCAGATAATGTACCAAATGTCAATGTAGAGGCAGGTACATGACCTAGTAGAAATGTAAAGCCTTGTTTTATTTTAACAGATAAAATTAAAAAGTGTAAAATATACCCTGGCATATGTACAGACATGTTTTACGAGAAGAATCAGATTTGTCATTTCCTGACCTCAGGTGGTTGATACAATTTTGATGGCTGGGTTCTCGATTCTCTTCCTTTATTATTGGCTATGAGCTAGGCTTGTCACATTTGCTCCTGTTTGTTTGTCTCAAAAGTGATCATATTTAAAAGCAGTGAAACTTACATGACAATATGACTTACTACTGTGTTTAAGTTTAGGTTATAAAGAATGACTAATTATTATATTTCTGCAGGCTCAAAGTCCAAACGATAGTGTTTCTTTTTTGTGTCAAACTAATGAGCAATAAGATAGTGAAGGAAAAGACCTGAAGAACACACATATCTTGGGGGTTCTCCTAGAACCATCTCTGTCACTTGAGGCTCAGGTGGCCTCAGTGGCACGGAGTGCCTTCTACCAACTTCAGCTGGTGGCCCAGCTACGCCCCTTTCTGGACAGGGATAACCTGGCTTCAGTTGTCTATGCTCTGGTAACCTCCAAGTTGGATTACTGCAATGCACTCTACGAGGGGCTGCCTTTGAAGACGGTTCGGAAGCTGCAGCTTGTGCAGAATGCAGTGGCCAGATTGGTAACAGGGACCAGAAGGTTCGAACATATAAGACCTACTCTGGCCCGCTTGCATTGGCTTCCTGTATGTTTCCGAGCCCGATTCAAGGTGCTGTTTTTAACCTACAAAGTCTTACAAGGTTTGGGACCACAATACCTGATGGCACGCCTTTCCAGACATGAAGCTACCTGTACACTATGCTCAACATCAAAGGTCCTCCTCCGGGTGCCTACTCCAAGGGAAGCTCGGAGGACGGCAACAAGGGAGAGGGCCTTCTCTGTGGTGGCCCCCCAATTCTGGAATGATCTCTCTGATGAGGCCTGCCTGGCGCCAACACTGTTATCTTTTCGGTGCCATGTCAAAACTTTTCTTTTCTCCCATGCATTTTAACAGCTCAAGTTGAAGTTTTGATTGACAGTGTGGCCAGGCTTAACAGTTTAAAATGTTTTAAATGTCAGTTTTTTTATGTTTATGGTTTTAAATTTTGTATATTGTCTTTTTAGTGTTCAATCTTTTAATTTTTGTAAACCGCCCAGAGAGCTTCGGCTATGGGGCGGTATATAAATGTAATAAATAAATAAATAAATAATAATCAGAATGCATGGTTGGATACAGGTATAAACAAAGTGGCCTTTAGAATCAGTTGTATCCTACAAGTCTTTGTGTGGTTTTAATATTCTAAAGAAGACATGGATTTTGGAGGTATTTTTCATTTCATTTGCATGTTTCACATAATATTGGGAGGGGGGGGTTGTACCGAACATGCTGCAAAATCACTTTGTGATTTTCCATCTCAAAGGATGGAATTTTGTGCTTCAGAGAAACTCAAGACTTTCAAATGCTTAAAGCACCCTTAAGCAAAAGGAATTATTTTTCAAAATCAAAAGGCTTTTCATACTCCAAGACCTTCCCCATCAGGAGGTGAGAACCACATTAGGCTTCAACAGGCTTTTCTCCTTGGACCCATTTATTTTTCCATAAACATATGGCATTTATTAGGGGTGTGCACGGACCCCCCGGATCAGATCGGGACCCGGATCGGGACCTCCAATTTTGTCACGGATCAGTTCGGACAAAATCGGAGGGCCCCCGGACCGGATCGAGTACGATCCCGATCCAAAAATCGGAAATTTTTGGATCAGCCGCCATTTTTCCCCCCATAGACTTGCATTGCAATGCAAGTTTATGAGGAAAAAATGGCGGCGGGTGGGTGAGGGGGGGCCTAATTCCCTCCCCCCCGGGGCCGTCCGCTGTGGACGGCCCCGGCAGGTAAGCCCCCTCCCCCGCGCTCCCTACCCCCCCTGGGGCCGTCCGCTTCCATCCGCTGGCGCCCGCGGGCGCCAGCAGATAGAAGCGGACGGCTCCGGGGGGGGGTGGTAAGCCCCCTTCCCCGCCACTGCTTACCTTTTAGGGCCGTTCGCTCCCGTCCGGCGCCGGCGGCTACTGCCAGCCGGCTTTGCGGCTTGCTCTCGAGTAGCGCGCCGGGTGATCACCCAGCGCGCCACCCTGGAGCAGGCCGCGGAGCCCGCTGGTAGTAGCCACCGGCGCCGGACGGGAGCGGACGGGCCGGGAAGGTAAGGGGCCCCCTCCCCCCCTCCGCGCGCCCCCTCCTCCCCTCCATGCACCCCCTGCTTACCTTCCCGGCCCGGCCGCTCCCGTCCAGCGCCGGCGGCTACTACCAGCGGGCTCCGCGGCCTGCTCTCGAGTAGCGCGCCGGCTGGTAGTAGCCGCCGGCGCCGGACGGGAGCGGACGGGCCGGAAAGGTAAGGGCCCACCTCCTCCCGCCCCCTCCTCCCCCCCCCGCTGTCCACTTTCATCGGCGGGCGCCCGCTGGCGCCCGCCAATGGAAGCGGCGGTGGGCGCCAGTGGGCGCCCGCCGATCCGCCGAACCGGTTCGGAGCCTTTTCGGTCCGGTTCGGATTGGATCGGCTGATCCAGCTGTCGGATCGGAAATCGGATAATTTATCCGATTTCCCACTGGACCGGACTCGGATCGTGGATCGGGTCCGATCCAGTGCACATCCCTAGCATTTATCTATTGATTTCAAGTGCTTGACTAAAACATCATGTCAGCAGTATGACATCATGATCTAATAATGAAGTAAGACCCTGGCATTGATATGCAGTAGTGAAATGCATGGCTTCCTAAAAATTAGAGCTGTGACCGGATCCAGATCAGATCTGGATCCCGGATCCGAGTTGGATTGGGCCCGATCCAGATCTGACAGATCGGATTGGGGGGTCCGGTCACAGCCCTACTAAAAATGCTTTTCTTTCACCTTCGTTCTTTTCTGATATAAATGAAAAACATTAACCAAACAATGGTTTAACATCATTTATCAAAGAAACAATGTAAAAACCATACCAATATAACAGCATTGCCTCTTAGCTTTTTGTGTGTGAGCATTTGCTTGATTTATACATTCTAACTTGGACAACTTATACAAGCTATTATGAAAAGTCATATTACTGATTGAGCTCATATTCCACAAATGTAAAAATAGCCTGAAGAAAGCCTTTAAATTACTATAATTTTATTCTCTCCTCTTGATTTTCCCTAAATCAGCGCCAAAATATATTCTTTCTACCCATTCATGAAAACCATGGTCAAGCATGCATTAGTTTCATCCAGACTGCAAAATACTCCATGTGGAACTGCCTTTGAAGAGAGTCTGGAAGCTTCAGCTAGTGCAGAATGCTGGTTCTAGAGCTTTGAATGGTAGTAAGTTTGGGATAATGTTAATCCATTGCTATACCAGCTCCCCTGGTTGCCAGTCCATTTCCAAGTGCAATTCTAGGTGTTTGTTATCATCTTCTATAAATCCCTAAAAGTTTGAGATCATGATTCCTAAAGGTTTGAGATCATACCCCCGTATGAATGTACTCACTCTCTGAGGTCATCTATTATTATATAGCAAGGTCTTTCTGTGCATCCCCTTTGTCTTCTGAGGTACTGCTGATGGACACATGTGAAAAAGCTTTTTCTGCCATGATACACAATATGCTGGGTTGTTTCTCCCTCAACAACTCTTGGGTTGTTTCCTGCTCAACAACACAAAATTCCAGGTTTGCACGAAATGGTGAACAACCCAGGAATAGAATATTGCTGGGTTGATTGCTAAACTGGATACAAATCAGAAGTGGCAAGTGGGTGGGAAGCAGCACATTTGCTAAGTCATTTCCATCCCGACCAATCATGGATTAATTAATCCATCGTACGTGTGAATGGAGTAAATGTGTGGTTTCTGGGGAAAGTAGTAATGTTTGCAAGTGAAGCTTCAGCACATACAAAGCCAGTTGCGGAAGTCCCATCTAACACTGGTCAGTTCAGACTGTGAGGACAGACTAGGCCATCCTGAAGTGATAACTGGAGAGAGAGGGATATCTGGGCTCAGTGGTGAAGGCACATCAAAGAGCACATTGTCTCTGAACTTCCCAAGCAATCATTGTTGGAAGAGATTTGCGGCTGCTTCTGTTGAGTTATGGAAATTAGCATTTTCACTAACAGGAAGCTTTGTACTGGAATAGAGAAGCATGTATAACCTCAAAGGAGTCAAGTAGTTTGTTATAATAAACCAAATGCAAATTAAAAATAACAATAAACTGAAAAATGGGAAATACACAAAGCTTAAATAACATAGTTCATAACAGTTTAAAAAGCAGTGAACTCTTAACTACATAGCCCATGAAGAAGCAACAGCGTGGAGCAGAAAGCAATTAGTACTACTTTCAATTTAACACTGCACCACAAATTAACAGCATTCAAATGAAATGCACCAAAAAGTACTCTGTATATCTGAATAGGTACTATTGAAACTCACATACACATGTACAAGATTGAAGGCTGGACTCTCTTCCTTGTGTTTAAGCTGATATTCACTGAAAATCACACAACAGATGCCTGAGAGGATCCATTTTACAATTTGGTCCACATGACATAATTCAACCAAGATTTTGAAAGATATTTTTTTCAGCATACTGGCCTTGCTTCACTCCAGAGAAACAGTTCTCTGATAGTTTACTGTCTATCTGTTAAATTATTTTATCTGCTTTTAAGTGAAGCAACTTTTTATGTCATAACGTTGTTTAATATTACAGGACATTTTAGGACAAAATAATCTACTATATTATGGCAGCATAAAAAACCTTTCTCCTCAGTTTACTGCAGTAGATTAAAGGTTTTAATCCTTTTCCTCACACAGTGACTCCAAGCTCTATGTCATACTTGAATGCTAATCAGGATTCAGTCATTTTAATTTAAAAATTGGCCCTTTTGGGAACGATTCGTTTTTTAATCAAGCACAAGAAAGGGAGCAAAGGGGGCAACATTGTAGCAACAGCTACTCACTCTTCATCTACCTGAAGTAGATTCTGTGAGGGCACTGTGCTGCAAATGTTTTCTGAGTGTATAATCAAATGTGTGTGTGTGTGTGTGTGTATGCATTGCTTCATGGCAATTTCTCAAATAAGCAAGTTAATATTTGCTGAAATTTAGGATCTCACCTGCATAGCTTCTGGACTCATGATATATAGGTTCTGACCCTGTCACATTTCTAGATGAAGGGTGTATCCAGACATACATGTTTCACAGGCATCCCAATTGTTGCTTTTCTGCTTCAAACGAAAAGTGCACAGTAACTCTGCTGCTGTACCTACTAGTTGGGTGGGTAGTATCCCTTTCATAGCCCCAAATGTTGGGAGCTGGATTTTTATTAGGACCATGGCATGAGGAAAACAGGTTTAACACTCTCGGCACTCTGGCTACTTGCTGTAGTCTTGATTGGGTTTACCCGACCCCGTAACTATGCTTTGGTAGGGGTGGGATAAAGAAATGGATGGAAAGGTAACACTATTTAGAACAGGAAGAGTTAAAGTGAGTGAGTTCATTCCTAGAGATGAGAGACAGAGCATTGAGACAGGAAGTTGCTGAAATGACTTATACAGGCCATTACAATGAATGCTGTCTGGCCCAAAGGCTATGAGACAGCTCCAGTATGGCTTATCTACACTTGGGAAAATTGTGCAGCTGTTCCATCATTGTTGTTTTAAGACAGATTTGTGAGATCTAAAAGAAATGGAAGGTAAACAGGGAAGACATGGAAGGATAACAAGAACATGCGGCTGCCTCATTAAAAACTGAGTGAACAAAGCAAGGCTATCTTACAGTAATAGAGGTTGCAGGTGGGCATAGATGAGGAAATGGCTTCTATGGTATTTAGGACTACAGCTGTTCAGGGATTTAAAACTAAAGCCAGCACTTTGAACTGTGACTGGATCCACTGCAGAAATTTCTGCTTTTCCAAGCCATGATGAACAGCAGCCCCAAGCCTGCAAAGTCTTAGGCCATCCTCAACCATTTATTCCACCCTACTCTACAAGTACACTTTTGCTATAATCACCTAAGATTTGCTTGGATGAATCAATCTTGTTATTATTTGTCCACAAAGAATAATTTCACCTGTAGAAATTCTGAGGTAACTTTCCCCAAATGGTAAAAACCCCTCATACTATATGATAGCAGTCTGGAAATATGACTTTCCGAAAGTGTCAATTCACAGGTGATTGAAGAAACACATCAAGCATTACCTATAAATATAAATGGATGTCAGGTGGAGGCCAAATCAAATTTAATCACACCTCTATGAATACAACTCCTTGAGTATTGTTATTATGTCAGCACCACACTCAGTTTCATTTGCAATATAGATACATGCAGGCTGGACACATTACAAATCTCACAACTCTGATGCACATCAGACCTTCAGATTTTTGTAGAGCAAACATAGCATTTTAGTATGGGAATAATGAACCCTTTTCTCTGTATTTTATCCATCTCTGAATACCAGCTTTTAAGTTTGACTTGTGTTTATTGCACATGCAACCCACAAACTACAGAAGTTTTCCTCAAATATACATTATTTAGCTAATTATTAATTTGCATGTTTTAGCAAAATCCATATTTTATTTTTTAAAAATCCAAAACGCAAAGTTATACTCAGATATCAAAAAGACCAATTAGAAGGATTGTGCAGCTTTATATCAATATAAGCTTTATTAAAACCTAAAATAAGATTTCTTCAATATGGTATTTTTACGCCTTGAAACAACAAAACTTTACCTAGAAATTGTTTAAACATTTTCTCTTAAACTATTTAAAAGGGTGGGGGGAAAGCCTTGTTCAGAAGGATCGGAGAGGAATAGGTTTTAGGGTAACAAACATCTAGAGGGGCACAAGGGAAATAACAACTCAGATGTCTTAAATAATGGCTTGCATTTTTTTTTTACATTCATTGAATTTGGGTGTTCCTCCATAGGGATTAGAGTACTACATAACTGTTCCAACAAAATGCTTTGTTTTCAACATATATTGAGGACATGTAACCACTGAAAGCAAATGAAGAAATGTACACCAAACTCAGAAGTCAAACATCTCAAAAAGGCTGTCCCAAAGACTAGCAATTGCAACACAGGAAACACACAAGAACAAAACACTGTAGTATGCAAAATATTAATGTTTATCTTCTTCCACTGATGTCAATGAAACATTTTTACTGACTTGGGTGTTGTTTCAAAGGGGGAAAAAGTGCTGAATAGCAAGCATAGTGAAAAACATGTTTCGGGATACAGCTGTCAGCACATAAAGGTGTACATTATAACAAACCACTTAAATGTACTGCAGGTCAGGCAAGTCACGAAGCATCTAAGCATGCGGGTGGATGTTAAAAGAACACTGAATCTTGAAGGAGATTAGAAACTTTTAGAAGAATGTCACTTTTGAGGCTGAATCAATAGCCTTATTTGTCTAGATGTCACCAAACTAAAACATTGTATTGTTCTATGACATGTCGACTCAATTAAAAACATTTAAAAATGTAAAAATGGATTTTCAATGAACAATTCTTTCAACCAAAGCCAAATCAATATGCTTACCGTATAAAGCTCATTAAGAACCCTCATTAAATCCTCATGAAGCTGGAATGCAATCTCTTTGCTCTGTAATTAAAAAGAAATTGTTAGGAAGACTCACTTAAAACTGGGAGGGAAGGCACTATCCACAAAAGCTCTGGGAAGGCACAGAACGTATCCCCCCATTTTTTGTGCCTTTTGTGAAAGGGAGCAAAATTGTTTATGGCACAGGTGTCAAGGAAGGCAACACAGACCTGTGACCAAGGCCACTGAACCAGTGATCCCCCATTTTGCTACTCTGTGGCAATTAAATCTACCACAGTACAGCAAAACAGGAAGTGTTGATAAGTTGTTTGAACAATGGGGCTTTGTTTTTCCTTCCTGACACCCATTCAGAATGAGGGTACCAAGGCTTTGTTTATCCTTGGTGCCATCATGAAGCAGCTAAAATTGATGGGCTATGTGGTATGTGATGCCATTGCATCACTGTTAATATCCAACTGGCTGGGATCATACAAAGGCCAGAAACACACTGAAGCAGAAGCAAAGGAGAGAAGCAGTAGCTGTAAACAGTTGCAAACAGTCATGAAAGGAGGTACAGCAAAGAAAATTTTCAGGGAGAGCAGTTCCTTCCCACCTCAAAATCACAACTTTCCTCTTAAAAATGTTTGAGGACAAAAGTTTGGTGCAGTCCTACAGAAAACGCAAATTTGAAAGCTAGTGCAGTGCAGTTTATAAACATGGCATTTTGACAGAATTCCAGTTTATCATATATTAATGCTTCAGTGATGCATTGGCAGAAACAGAAAAAAAATGTTCTAACACAGACTAAACAATTGAATAGCATAATTAGAAAATAGGGAGTCAACCTGAAGGGATAACGTTCAAGATGTAATAAGCCTTTTAAAATTTAAAATATCTTGTCTTGGTTAAGGCATTTTCTAATTTATTTAAAAAGTCCACAAAAATGTATGGCACAATAAATCTGTTACAGTGCCACCCTATATATTTTAACTTGGACTTAAGTCCCAGGGCACTCAACAGAGTTTATTCCTAGTTAAGTGTGCATAGGCTGTAATCCCATATATAGTTACCTGGGAGTAAGTCACACTGAACTCAACAGGGCTTACTTCTGAGTAAATATATATAGAAGCACACTGTCAGTCTTTAAAGTGCCCCAAAACTCTTTATTTATTGGTTGTAGCAGACTGTCATAGCAAACTCTCTGGAATCAATCCAATATATTATTTTCCATGAAATAATACATGACAAAAAGTTAAATGCAGCAATACTGTGCTGCTCTCTCCCTCTCATTTAGAACCCATATATGCCTAGAAATATGCTAAAAGAAGATTTAAGGTACAATCCTATCCATGTTTAGACAGAAAAGATCTTACAACCCCTAGAATTCCCTGGCATAAACATGAATAGAATTTTGACCTTAGAGACTAGTTTACAAGAGCTGTGAAAGACATCAACTTGGTGCCACAACATAACTGAAGACAGATAGGGGGTGAGCTGAAACATAAAAGCAAAGAGTGTGTGAAGTCATATCCAACAAGGGTCTCTCATCACGCTAGGAGAGAAATTTAACAGAATAAATCCATCTTTATTATGAAATTCTTTGAAGCCATTTTTTCTTGTTGAGCAGATCACAACCTCCTAAGCAGTCTCCTTCTAAGACAATCAACCTTGACATTGTGTGTTTGCAGACA
Source organism: Anniella stebbinsi (assembly GCA_029215795.1). Classification (NCBI taxonomy): domain Eukaryota; kingdom Metazoa; phylum Chordata; class Lepidosauria; order Squamata; family Anniellidae; genus Anniella; species Anniella stebbinsi. The sequence goes on from JARDYH010000003.1 coordinate 59,915,871, forward strand.
ACTATGCATTCCAGACTCCAGCTGTTCTAATTTATGTTTGCTTACCAAGTCATTCCTTTTGATTTATTCTCTCTCCACTGTGTACTTTTTTGGGGGAGACCCCTTCTTAAAAAAACAAACATATACACAGCCTAAACCTATCATTTCATATAGACCAATAGTCTGACTCAATATAAGCCAGCTTTCTATGATCCTAGGATGGAAATTGTCTGTGTGGTTCATCTCCTTTGGTGGGACTGCAGCTCAATGGTAGAACACCTGCTTTGAATGCAGAAGGTCCCAGGTTCAGTCCCCAGCATTTCCAGGTAGAGCTAGGAAAGAATCCTGCCTGAAACCCTGGAGAGGGTCAACCAGTCAGTGTCGACAATACTGAGCTAGATGGACCTATGGTCTGACTCAGAATAAGACAGCTTCCTATGTTCACTAAAGGTTTGCAAATCAAAAATTAAAAAAAATATGTTATTAGTGATGCCGCTGATGCTTGCATGAATCACAGTAATTGCATTTGTGCTGAAAAAGTAGGATCTGTAATGATGCAATAATTTATTGGTGTGGCGTACAGCTATTGGCTGCAGCTTCTTGCCGCATGTAGCCCTGTGGGAAAATAGTTTCTTTCCTTTCATAAATATGTGACACGGCCTGATATATTTTCGCACGTGGTGTGTTTTAGTGAAACTTAAAGATAGATAATGCCTACTTGTACTCATACAGTTTCACTGCTGAATACATTTAAATGCTTAACTGAGATTTAGTTTATTAAAACCTAATTAGAATTCATTAAACAATCATCTTGTAAAATATTGAGACTTGTACCAACTAAACCAATTATATTCTTCCAAATTCATTTCCTAAGAGTTTAAACTATTTCATTAAATAGTTTTAAAAGTTTTAAAAATAGTAATAATAAAAATATATACATCCTCCCAAAACAATAACTGACTTGTTTTATGAATGAATTTGAATGTGTAAAAGCTGTGCTATGCTTAATCACCTCAGATGCTTCCACTTCCTAAAAGGAATATTTGTGGCAGTTATTAACTGCAAGCATAAGGGTATGCAAGGAGTACAATGTTGTTAATCCTATTTTATGAGCGCCACTTCGTCCAACCGTGAAGTTTAGCCACTTATGTAAACAGTTTTCTGTTAAGTTGAGGCCTGAAGCCAAAACTGACTGATTTTCATTTCATCTTTATTTAAACTGTATAAAACTCTCACTGTGCATGTACATTTCAATATCTGTATTAATTGCAATGATATTTAGAAGAAGCACGATTTTACTCAAAGTTATTAACCTAGCTGGTCTCTGTACAACAATGAATCTATGTTACTACTTTTCACTTCCGTTTAGATTTTAAGTCAATATGTACAATTCACACCTTGCTTCCTGGTCTACTTTGCTTATCCTTCTTCGCAAATCCATCTGTCCCTCTGCTTTCCTCCCACTGACAAAACCATACAATTCTCCTCCCCTTGCTGAGGCTTTTGTGAGGTTTCTCCCTCAAAATGTATTCGCCCCTGAGAACAGCAACACTGACTCTTTGCTTTTTCTGTAACACACCCTTCAATAGTTAGAATGTTTCTGAACATTCTGATGTCACACAGTTTAGCCAGCACCAAAGACTTTGTTGACCATGAAGAGACTGAAACATTAAAGTTCATTCCCTCTAAAGACCTCTTCTCACTTTTAACAATCCTGTCTCTCATTCCATAAGGCCAGCACGCCTACACCACCTAATTCACCTCTCCATTATCATCTAAAAATAGTGGTTTCTGGCTTATATAATGATATATGATAATATGCCTAAATTCTAACTATCTTTCACACAAGCTGTGTGAACCCTATAGTTAATTTACATGTAGGAACACAGATGAGTAGTTGAAGTATCTTTTAAAAACAGTTGCAGATTTTCAGAAAAATAGTTCTGGCACAAAAACATTGCTTGAAATGCTGGGGTGGGACAGGAATGCGAACTGCTACAATAAGTAGAATAATAATAGAATCAAGAGTTGGAAAGGACCTTGGAGATCTGTTTGTCCCTGAAGACAGTGACATGCTGAAGTACTAGGCACATTATATTGCAAAGTAACTTTTATGAGCATCATTTTGAGGATTTGCCTCCCTGCCTCTTTTAGGGAGCTTTCTAATTGGCAGTCACGCACCTGCTGCCCCTATCTTCTTTGTCACCCCATGATGCATGCTTGACACCAGTCACTGCACAGCAGAAGTAGCAGTCAAGACAAGGACTAACAATATTGTGACTTACTTCACTGTCTGTTGCTGCTGCGGAATAAATCTAAACACTGAAGACCCAATTCAATTCAAGGACACAAGGCACAGCAAAGTGAGGAATACTGGAATCAAGGCGGATGCCTAATATTAAAAGCATTAGCTCTTGCCCATGACAGTAAAAGGGATACTACCAGCCATATAAAGCTCAAGCTTTAAACAATGGATATCTAGGACATTATGTCCTGAACTATTCTTAGCTGTTTTCAGAAGGGCTTCAAGTACAGATACAGGTTTTCTGAACAGGACTCTGAACAGTATCCTACTATCTTTTGAAGTTGGTCTATATCAAAACATGCACCACACATCCTGCACATCACTGACACTAAAGCAGGGTTGGAGAAATTGCGGTACTCCAGATGTTATTGGACTTCCAACAATCCCAGACAGCATAGCCAGTAGTCAGATATGATGGGAACTGTAGTCCATCAACATCTGGAGGGCCACACATTCCCCACTCCTGCTCAAACACTTTATATACTGTTCCAAATCTCCAAATAGCATATATTTCCTCTCTTCTCTTTCATTATGCATAGGTATTCTAATTCTCCACAATGAAATCATATTCCTGGACCCAATCACTTCAAAAATTGTCTACATGAAGGCACAGATTTGAAAGATCATATGCTTCTATAATTCATTTATTTTGAAACACTGCATTTGAGGTTGGGTCTCTCTAAGCATATACATCTTTTTGCTAAAAACTCAAGCAGAAGATGTATTTAAGCATTTTTAAAAGCAACCTTTTTATATGATCTAAAAGCTTTTACAAATATCTACTTGGCATTCATGTTGAAAAGCAAATGCCAGTGTTTCCAGTTAATTGGATCCTATAGGCACTGAGCACCTCCCAGCATTTCTCACTGGACAGCAAATGGAAGGAATGTCTCTTTCCCAGATCCTAATTATGGAACAGACACAGATTTAATCTAATTAATCCTTTAAAAAAAAGAGAGAAATGTTTATCACTGACACAGAATTAATAGTGCAACTGTGGTAAACATCTTAATTGAGATAGTTTATTCTAATTAAATTAAATGTGAAGGGATTATATAGCTGTTTTATCTCCCTCACCAAGCAAAATTATTAGATTCCTTAACAGGACAATAAGCAGTATTAAGTGTATACTAAAAGCTATTCTGCAAGGTAACTTTTTATTTGATTTGAAGCATGTTTACTCAAAAGTAAATTCCTTCAAATTCAATGTGGCCTGTTTCCAAGCAAAGTGTGCATAGGATTGCAACCCTACACATGTATATATTTTTATTTTGCATAGGATGGATACTTTATATGCTGTTGGAATCTGTTTGAAATCCAGAAGACAAGGAATTTATAGTGAAGACAGATGGCACAGGCAATATATGGTTGACTTCAACTATGGAGTAATTTACATGTAGCTGAACAGAGAACACTGAATTTTTAAAGGCTAATTCTCTGACAGCTGGACAGAGGCAAGAAAGCCCAGTGGAACTGCCCAATTGATGCTTCTTCTGCTATCTTCTGTATAAAAATGGAAAGCCAAAAATATCTTTAAAAACTAGGTTATGGTTAAGTGATTGATGGACATACCAACATCAAAAAATACTTCTTCAGTTCACAGAGGAAAACAGAGGAATATAAAAGGCCACAGAACGATTCAACTCTGGAAGGCACGTAAGCTTATGATATGGTGAACAAAGATTCCCTTGACCTTGCTGTAAGTATTGCAATAAACAAAATTAAGAGATAACTATGATCTCCTGTAATCAGAGCACAGAAATAAATATAAAAAGAATGACCTACTTGGAGTAGTTAGACACAAAACTCTTTATCTATCTCTTCTTCTTTATTTTGTATGTACAGAAGGTAAAAAGGAGGTTGGCTACACGGCCCTGCACTTCATGTTGCTGTGTAGCTGTTATGGAGCACAGAATTTAGGATCCACAAACAGGCCCCCTACTTTAGAGTAACACTTTCCCCTTATTTTGACACAGGGACCTACTTCTCTCTACCCCTGAATTGTGAGAGGATTTTAAAAGGTAAATGCGATAAAAAGGAGTGGCCAACCATTTTGGGTCGACGGCTACATTGGGTGAGTGACCTACTGGGAGTAGCATGCCCAAAGGGGACAGATATCCAGTTCTCCTAGAAAATGCAACATCCATCTCCTTCCCTTTTTGGGTGACAAACACACAGATCTAGCAATACAAAATAATTCAATGCATTACTTCCCTTATTTTTCTTCTTTTCTATGCCCCCCTCCCCAATTTAGCACTGAAAAGCAGGGGGGTTATCTTGTGTGAAACACCACAGAGCAACACTGATCTCTTTCTTTTATCTTCTTTCCTTTTAATTTTTTCTGTTTAATTTCTATTGCTTTTCCTTTGTCTCAAACGCTCCCCCTCTGCCATCTCCTCTGATGACAGCAAGTGAATGTTTTCCACTTACTTTTGAAACTGTCCTCTTGCCAGTCTTACCACTGTCAGCAGCAGCACTCACAAGAGTAGGAGTCATAAAGCCCTTTGACTGCATCTGCCAGAGTGACTTCTAGAAGATGCTCTGGCTTCTGCACTGAGAGGGAACAAATCAAAGAGCCCCCTGAGTATGTTGCAAGAGTGACTACTCAGTGGGATGCCAACAGCAACAGTGGTGGCCGCAACATTGGCAGTAGAGAGACTGAACTGGTTCGCTGAGGGACTCAGCAATGTGGGGCGGAAACTGAAAGTCCCGGCAGTGGCTGCAAAATGCTGGAAGAGGGGAGAGATGGGCAGTGATTGTGTGTGCTGTAATGGGCTGCAGTTAAGGCCTTGGCTGACTACATGTGGCCCTTAGGCCGCTGGTTGTGCACATGTAGGATAGAACATAAAATGCCAAGCTTCATGGGCAACATAGGATCAGGCTGAGTACAGCTAAAATATTTAACTTCAAAGTCATAAACTGATTCAGTTGTATGTAATATTTATAGTAAATAATAGAAGTCTCCAGGATAAGGAACATCCACAGATGACAGGTGTGTACATAATTGGGTGCAAATACATTTCCTGTTGATTAATTCAAACAGCTACATGATCTTTTATTTTACTAGTTAGTGGTGTGTGTGTGTGATATATATATATATATATATATATATATATATATATATAATGAGAAACAGATTTACTGCATTCCATATTTAGGGGATTCTATGTCATTTGAAATGTACAGCTTCTATTATGGTAAGGGGGAATGGCAGGATTTCTTCACTTTAATAACAGCAGGAAATGTTATCATATAATCCACCTAGCTTTGGGCCTTTTATATCAATATTGATGCAATGAGAAGGGCTAAGCCATATGTGCATGTGTTTGCTCAACACATGTTTATAGTTTGACTATAAAGCAGGGTGGTGGTGTCTACTTTTATCACTAAATACAGTGTGCAAGGCACAGGAATGAAATCCATCCACAACGCCCAACTTTATCTCCCATGGTGAAATGAACAGGTGGGCAACTTGTGGCTCTCCAGAAGTTTTGGACTACAACTCCCATTATCCATAGTCAGCATTGCCATTGGTGAGGGACCATGGAAGCTGTAGGCCAAAATATCTGGAGGGCCACACATTTCCCGTTCTTGCTCTACTGCTTTAATTCCCCCCCCTACAATCCAGCTCTGAAACCAAACAGAAACCCAGCTGGGAAAAAAAATCTTCGAGCATCATAGCATGCAGAAGTAAGACAGGGATTGTTTTTCCTCTTGCCCCATGTGCTCCATTTAGTCATAAAAGTACACACACGCAGAAAGCCATTTTATAGTCAAATTGACGAATAACATGATGAAAATGAGAGCGCATGTTTGATCCTGAGAGCAACCTATAGAAACTTTACAAAGCTGATCACAATTTTATTTATTGTCATTTGGACTCTAAATTGCAGGTAATTTTTTTAGCAACCTTAAAGGACCATAGGAGAAAATGTTCGTGCTCAGTATATTTTTCATAATTCTCTTCCAAGAATGAAATTTCTTTCAAGTAGTTTAAAAAGGAGAAGAAGATATTCTTCTATCTTGGCAGTTTTACATTTATAAACTCTTCCCTTTCTTGAAGATAACGTAACATACCTTTTAATAAAGAAGTGCACTTCATTTATCCTTCCTGTATTTAAAAGATTATCCTTCCTGTATTTAAAAGAATAAGTTCATGAAACCCCCATAACAAAAAGCACTTTCCTCTGTCTTACAGTTGCAAGAAGAAATCTCATAAGGGAGTTAGTAATATGCTGAGCAGGGTCTCCTGCAGAGTATTCATGTAAAATTTATGACTTTTATGCACTTCCATTTCAATATGAAATCTGAGAAATCATACTATAGTACCTTCTTGAACATCCTGGTGGAATCTTCACTTATCTGCATGAAGCGCATGATGACATTGTTCAAGTAGATGTCGCTCAAAGTTGCATGATCTTTGCTTTCCCGTCGTACTTGGTTAAGGAGTAAATACCAGCAGTTTACTGGAGATAGCAGATTCTGGTCTTTCCTAGTAAGTACAGAATTTTTAAATGTAATTTGTGTTTGCTGCAAACATATTACCAGTTTCAATAAGAACATGACTGCAGCAATTTTTATTATTTATTAAATTTATGCATTAGTTCCCACTGCAAAAAGCAGCTTACACACACAAATACAGAAATCCATAATTAATATGAGAGAAAAAATCAGCAGAAACCATAATCAGTACAGCAGTACAAATAAAAACAAACATCATAAAACATAATCTAAAAATTATGAAAACAATATACAATTTAAACAATATACATTTTAATTGCATAAATACATTAACATGTTTTGGACTGTATTAATGTGTGGATTAATTATTTCTTAACACTCTTTAAGCACCCTTTGACACTCAAAAACAGTAAAAATAAATAATGGTTAAAAGGAGCCTTTCAATGCATATTTAAGGGTGGTGGGGACTCTAAACCTCTTTAGCAGTTATGAGTTTTCAACCAGGATATGGTAAAAATGTCATGTATTAATAATACACAAAAAATGACTACGTATCTTTTTTTGGAGTAAGATTTACATGGCAATCCCCATTTGTCAACATCATTCATATCCATGCAGGAAGTCAATAAACAATAGGGAATGAATAATGGTCTGTTTTAGGGTTTTCAGTTCACAGCTGTAGCAAGCAGCAGACAACATAGGAAGTAAGTCAGGGACAAGACATCCCCATTGGACTGGGAAGATTAAGGTATATAAAGGTAGCAACAAGCGTCTGCTTTCTGCATTCCCACTGTAATGTCTGGTGGGAAAGGATGATCACATCCTCAATGCTAGTTCCTCCAAACTTTCACACGATCACAGAACTACTGCAAAATGGTGTGTGTGTGTGTGTGTTTTAAAAATGTGAATATTGTTTACTTTATGTACCAGATCATTAATGAAAAGCTAGAACGGTCAAGTAGATAATGTATTACACATGAACCTCGGAAATTTGGGTGTCAGATCCTTGTTCATCCACAAATTCACAAAGTCTTTCACCAGGTTCAGATGACACACCGCAGCATGTCATAGGTTATTTAACCCTCAACAAGCCTCAGCACCCATGGACCCAGCTCATTGTGGGTTATTTAACCCATGACAAATCACAGTGCCCACTCAGGGGTTGACATGCTGTGGAAACCCAGTGAAGGTGGGTTATGCGATGTTTGTTTAACCCTCACATAAACCGTGTTCACCAGGTTTGCATGACATGACAACCTCCAAGCAAGAGTTGCATATTCAAAATCACAGTTGCACGTACCCCACATGCATCACTGCATCACTTATTTAACCCACAGCAGGCTGTTGTACTGTGAGAACAGTCCCAATTCACTTCTCCATCTCTAAAATGCCCATCAAGCTAAATTATTTTGCAATGTCATTGAAAGGAACAACAGATTCTAAAGTCATCCATGCATAAAAATTAGAATACAGATTAAGAAATACTGCTATTTTAATACAGAATAACTAAACATCATAAAAACACCCCTCCCCCCACCCAACAAAACTTGAAAGCAAACACGTAGCGGTGGTTCAGATATCACAATCTCATTCCAAGAAACCATGGTTTATTTTATTGGGAACAATTCATGTACCTGAATACATTCTCCTTGCATGTCTAGGAGAATGTATGCAGGTACATCCTGGCTTCCTTAACCACAGCTTCCTGTAACACTTGAGGTTTAAGGGCTCCACCAAAATCAGTATGAAAGTGGAAAATGTTCCACATTCAAGTTTGGAAGGAGCCCTTGTACTACAGTTTACCCATTCAGACATCATGGGAAAGTTGGTTTTTAAGAAACCAGGATATATATTTTTGAAGCCCACTGGGCAGGGGAAGAAGCATGCAGGTACACTGCTAATTCCTGGACTGGGATTGTGACATTTGAACTGGGCAATTGAATACATAAGGAACCTTGACTTACTTGTACTGTTGATGGTCCTTGGTACTCCTTGTTTTTGCCATGAACCTTTCTGCTAATTTTTCTAGGTTACGGGAGTATTCAGTCTCTATTTCTGCCTTTTTGCGGAAGAAATCCTGCAGGTCCTGAAGAAGCTGCACCCTCATCTCAGTCTGCTGCTCCAGACATTTCTGTTGCTCTATTAACTGAGCTCGAATCTCTAGAAGACACAAAACAAAGCAGTCAGAAGAAGCTGACAAATTCAGTGAAATACAACAAACCTCACACCTGAATAATATCTATATAATCAGGAATTGCATTATAATTTTACCTACTGTACATTATACAACTCAGCAAAAACACATTATCATTAGCTAGAACATTCAGCTGGTCCTGAGTATGACAACCTAGTTATTAACAGGTGCTGGACAAAGGAAATATATTACATCTGTGTTAAAAGAGATTCACTAATTACCAGTTAGTTCCCAGGTGCAAATCAAGGTGCTGGTTTAAACTTTTAAGCCCAAAATCAGGAGAGGGCAACTTTCAGGAGGCCCAGGGGACATTTTTGCATCTTGGACTCCCCCTACAGTGTGTCCCCCTCAGGTGCTGAAATAATAATAATAATAATAATAATAATAATAATAATAATAATAATGGGAAAATAATGGGCTATGGTACACTCAAAAGGCAAAAAATTAACTTGTTTGCAAGCTAATTCTGATCCTTTTGGTGCTCTGTAGCCACTGAAGATGCCTTTTCGGGAGGAAAGCGGGAGAGCCACAGGGCCACTTGCAGCCTTTGTATTGTCCACCACTGCCCTAAATAATATGGATCCAAAATACCTAGGGAATACCTTTTTCTTTGTGAACATACATTTCCTTCTGTGGCTAGGTCAGGGGTCCCCAAGCTTGAGGTGGGGCAATGGGTACACTAGGAATTTTGGGGAAATGTTCTTGGTGCCATCAAAAAATGAATGCCATGGGGAACATGTCCACCCACAAAATGGCTGTTATGAACTGAAGAAGCCAGGCCCAAACTATATGTTTTAAGACAGTTTGCTCTTCTTCACTAACACAAACAGCACATGTCATGATGTCATTGGATTGTACATTTTTCTGCCTCACATCATTTGCAGAAGGGGACAGGGAAATGCTCAGTACAATGACATGCCACGTGCTGTTTGTGCTAGATGTTGGAAGGCAGAAGAAATATGCAATGGTGGCCCATTAAATATCCAGTCTGGCCCTGAAGTGAATGAATTTTGTGTAGTAGCTGTGCTCTCCCTAGATAGAATGGAAATAGAAATACACACACACACACACTTCACATTTCCTACTACAGTTTCATGCCAGCTGGCATGCAGACTTTAGCATCTGGTAACTTTTATTTAATGCTCATATTTCTGTTGTGCTGGAGTGCTAAGTACTTCTCTGGTTATAAGACCACCTAAAATAAAGCAACTTGGAATGCTGTTGCCATAATAAACATGCTATTTTTCATTTCTTTTCAAACAGAAATGAAACAAGAGGAAAAGTCCACAGAGCAGAAATTATTTTCCAAGTTGCCATCAGTCCAAAAGCTTCCACAATTAAAATATATAACGTAATATAACATAATGTATTAGTGCAACCATATGTTAATAACATTGGAGATTTGTAACATACAACAGGAATTCATCAATAGTGGTGAAATTGCTTCTTCTTCTTCTTAAAACAACATTCTCACATTAGGAAATGCCAGTGATTTCAACAGAACTTTAAAGAACTATGTGCATAACGGCTGGATACTCATGACTTCAACCGTATCTGAATTTCCACCTACACCTGTGATTAGTTACAGCATATAATTCTCATCACGTGATCATGAGCACATGCAAATGTTTCCCATAGTCCGTCTTTAAGAAGATACTCCGATGAACCTCAAAACTGTGCCTCACCTTCCTCACCCCAATTCAAAAGAAAGCCTGAGATTTGGCATGAAAGCTTTTAATAGAAAAATCTAAGAGAAAAGAGCAACTGCACAGAAGTTACATTCCCCACTCCCCAAATCTCCAATCTGCTTTTAAACGAAGGTCAATTTAAAGAGTAGTTTGGGGATTCTAAAGAATACCTTATGAAGGCTAACACTGGTGAAAGTGTGTAGATGTGTGTGTTGATCCTGACTTTGCAGAAAAAGTAGGGCAGAGAGAGAGAGAGAGAGAGAGAAAGTTTCTCACATACAGAAACACTTGAAACTGATTCTCAGGGTGGAGGTTAAACACTATTAGCACACCCACCAGGATCCTAGCTAGCAAAGTAATACCAGGCAACTCCAGATTACACAAAATGCCAATAAGGGATTATTGTTTTACTATCCAGACGCATGTCGTCCCCACCCCCTGCCCCCTGCTGGCTTTCAAGGAGAAATGGAAATAAAATCACCTAAGATAGAATTTCAAAATGTATGCTTATATGATGTGATGAAGTTACATTTATTTTAACTTGTTAACACTACTGATCTCGCCCCCAAATCTCATAATCTCATCAAAACCTCCAGTTCTTCTTATCATATTTAAGATGTTGTTTGTGCAGTCTAGGAGAGGAACCAAACAGAGCGGTCCAGGGCTTCATGTATTGCCAGCAGTGTTTTTGTCCAATTTATTGAGGATTCTGTAAATTAGTTGCTGGAATAATCCAATATTCACTGTGAAAGCTAAACATTTCTATATTATCTAGTTTCTAAAGTGGCCCATGTAAATTATATTCACAAAATTGCAATGTCTGTTCATAACCATAATGGGACAGGGAAGGCTACAGGTCTATTTCTGGGCACAACAGTTCTGGTTGATACCTATACAGTTCTAAACAGCATGGAGCCTGGCCATTTGAGAACTGTGTTACCCTGAACCTTTCATTGTTCATTCAAGGCCTCCTCCAGTCTCACTGACATCTAAAGTCATGGTGACCAGACAAAGGGCTTTCTCAGTCACGATACCTCAAGTATGAAATACCTTCACCAGAGCAGCTTTCCAGAGGCTTCCTTTGATTTCTATTTTCAATGCCAGAACATCGCCTGGGTAGGAGAAAGGTCGACATTTGGATGGGAAGGAGCCATATCATTCACCCCTCCAGTATGGTTCTTCACGAACACATTACCGTAGCAATATGGGACTATACCATGGGGAAATGACCCTTAACATCACTGCAAACAAATATGAATTGAACCTCAGTCTATGTTCTTTTTGCTATACTGTTGTCAAGGACAGTGAGCACTGCACTCATGGGTCAAACGTAAGGGCAATGGCCCTCTAAAACAGAGGTGGGAAACAAATGGCCTTTCAGCTATTTTGGCCTACAACTCCCATCATCCCTCACCATTGGCTATGCTAGCTAGGAATGATGGGAGTTGTAGGAAAAAAACTTCTGGAGGGCCTCAAACTGCCCATTCCTGCTCTCAAAAAAGCTTTTCAACAGCCATGAATTAAGACAAATTCATTTATGCATATTCCAACACCCAATAACTGCAACATTTAGCGATGACACTTGCACGAGTAAAACAGCTCATGGCTTAAACTCTAGAGAGCTTCCACATCACCTGCCATCACCTCAAGTACAATACCTTTCAGTGGAGGCACTGACACATTCAGCTGTAAATCATTGAGTGATGAAACACTCAGTAATGTACATTTATGTGTGAGTCATCACTGTGTCCAGAAATAAAACCAACTTCTGTCTACTTTCCCCTAGCCTGGCACTGAGTTTTTGAAGCTTTTGCCTAACTTCATCTTTCAGTACTGCACGTTGCCTCTGCATGCCTGTCTTGGACTGTTTTATGTGGCTCCTGTGCATTCTACATTGTGGGGTGTTCCAATACATCTTTGCTTCCTGAATTCATTTGTGTCCTAAGCCTTATAAGGATTTCTGTCAGGCAGCTCCTTCAACACAGCCCCTCTAGGCTGTTATTTGAGCAGACGGGTTGCTCAGCGGGTGCTGAAGAAATTGTTTATCACTTGTAGTGAAACTGAAGGAGGACATTCCTATGGGGATATTGCAATCTGTTTTCAGAGAAACTAAGAAATAATTCTTATAGATCCATAGCTAAGAAATAATTCTTATAGATCCATAGCTTTCTTTTGTCTTCTCCTGACACTCTATTGTATTCTCTGTTATTTAGCAAAATGGGTGCAGAATATTAACCAGGATGCAAGAACACACACACACACACGGAATAATGTGTTCATTAAATGCTACATTTGCCATTATTTTTTGTCTTCTCAGATGGTTTTTTTTATGCTGGTGCAACAAAAGCAAACTACACTGCCCTGTCATTACTAAAGGTAAACACGAAATTACTACTAATTACTATGGGGCTTTTAGTGACCCAGAATTACATTTTAACTCCAGAAAGTCAACTGTATTCCCATCAACCAGTCCGTCCGCTTACCGGCAATACAAAATCCTGTGAGTATTCTCACCTTTTTAATAGCTTGAAAGCAAAAGCAACTTGCTGTGCATGTTACATAATAATTACAGTGCACTCAAAACAAAGAGTCAATCCACACAACCCATTCTGGGGCATGTGTTCACAGTCTGGAATAATCGTAGCTCCCAGTGTACAGCTCCAAGTGCCACCGCCCTATAATCTTTCAGGAGCTTTTGAAGTAGCACAGTCACGGCATCTAGGTGAGTGGCAGAACTTCTGACTATTAATTCATCACACACACAACCCAGTCCAGGCTGACATATGTTTTGCCACTAGTGCTTTGATATTTCATTTAGTTACATAAAAAAATATCTTCTAAGAGGTGTACAGATTAAATTCTGTCACATCTTAGCAAATATATTACATTGCCTCATATAGTGGAAAACAGTAACATATTATGTGGATAAAGAATTTTAGGCTGCATGGTTACTTGACATACAAGTGCCATTTCAGTCCTGGAATTTATTATACATAAGGAAAAGGGGCCAATGGAAGTTATTAAATCTAGGTAAGTCTGAAATTTGAAGGCAGTGGGAGTAGAAGCTTTGGATGGAGTATGGTCTCTGGGGTTTGAAGGTTTTGTTCACCTCTAGACCTACTGTTGTGTCATAAATGGCAAACAAGACCACATTATGCCAGTACTTTTCCAGTTGCACTGGCTGCCAGCACATGCCAGGTATTAACATTCAAAACCCTAAATGGCTTGGGGCCTGGTTATCTGAAGGCTTGTCTCCTCTCATATGTACCTGCCTGAATCCTAAGATCATCTTCAGGGGTCCCCCTCCGTGAGTCCCTGCCAAAAGAAGTGAGGCAGGTGGCTACCAAGAAGAGATCCTTTTCTGCTGTGGCACCCAGGCTGTGGAATGAGCTCCCTAGAGAGGTATGCCTGGTACCTATATTGTATTCTTTTTGACGCAAGGTGAGAAGACCTTTTTATTTTCCCAGTATTTTAGCACTTTAGCATCCTAGTCTTTTACTTTGCTGTTTTAAATCTGTATTTTAAATCTGTGCTTTAAATCTGTATTTTAAATTTCTGCATGGCTGCTAGATTTTATTCTGGATGTACATTTATATAGTGGTTTTAAACTTCCAAATTTTATATTTTATGCTGTACCTTATTTATTTATTTATTTATTATTTATTTATTTATTACATTTGTATACCGCCCCATAGCCGAAGCTCTCTGGGCTGTTTACATAGGATTAAAAACAATTAAAAACAATATACAAAAATTAAAACAGCAAAAACATACAACATACACACAATCTGTACATTTAAAAACCACTTCAACACTTCAAAAACTACAAAAACAAAACAAAACAAACCCAGGCTCCTCAGATATTGCCAAATGCCTGAGAGAAGAGGAAAGTCTTGACCTGGCGCCGAAAAGATAACAATGTTGGTGCCAGGCAGGCCTCATCGGGGAGATCGTTCCACAATTGGGGAGCCACCACAGAGAAGGCCCTCTCTCTTGTTGCCGACCTCCGAGCTTCCCTCGGAGGAGGCACTCGGAGGAGGGCCTTAGATGTTGAACGTAGTGTTCGGGTAGGTTCATGTCGGGAAAGGCGTTCCATCAGGTATTGTGGTCCCAAGCCGTGTAAGGCTTTATAGGTTAAAACCAGCACCTTGAACCGGGCTCGGAAACATACAGGCAGCCAATGCAAGCGGGCCAGAGTAGGTCTTATATGTTCGAACCTACTGGTTCCAGTTATCAATCTGCCCGCTGCATTTTGCACAAGCTGCAGCTTCCGAACCACCTTCAAAGGCAGCCCCACGTAGAGTGCATTGCAGTAATCTAACTTGGAGGTTACCAGAGCATGGACAACTGAAGCCAGGTTATCCCTGTCCAGATAGGGACGTAGCTGGGCCACCAACCGAAGTTGGTAGAAGGCACTCCGTGCCACTGAGGCCACCTGCGCCTCAAGTGACAGAGATGGTTCTAGGAGAACCCCCAAACTACGAACCCGCTCCTTCAAGGGGAGTGCAACCCCATCCAGAACAGGTTGAACACCCTCCATCCGGTCAGCGGAACCACCCACTAACAGCGTCTCAGTCTTGTCTGGATTGAATTTCAGTTTATTAGCCCTCATCCAGTCCATTGTCCATTAAAACCTTGTGGTTTTAATTTCTGTAAATTAAAAGAGAGATTCGTCTATTGGGCGGTATCCAAATGAAATGAAATAAATAAATGAGTCTTCCCCAACCTGGTGTGTTCCAGTTGTTGGATTGCAACTCCCATCATTCCCAGCCAGAATGGCCACTGGAGGGCACCAGGTTGGGGAAAGCTGACCTAAACCATCAGGCTGCGGCTACCGGTGGCATTCACCCACTTCATCTAGTAGTAGAGTTTCAGGCTCTGGCCTTCTGGGGTTCCTCTTCCCCTGGCTCCACCCCTTTCCTCACCCACCAATTGTTGGGTAGCTTCCTAGCTTTTGCGCAGGTTTTTTTAAAATCATTCCAAAAGGTTGAAATACGTCTCTTAAGGTTTAGTTACTTGCAGCATAAGAGCTTTAAGATAAAATACGATCATATTTTTGGTATTTTGAGCCCCATTTTTGCCTTCAATCCTGCCCACCACTTGAATGCAGCTCCCAAGAGCTTCTGTTAAATGGAATTCAGCCCTCAGGCTGACAGGGGTTCTGCACTCCTGCTTTATAATAAGTGGCCCAGGAAACTTCAGGAAGCAATTGAGAAGTCTGTCACCATTTCTGGAAGCTTCTGTAAGGATTATTTATTTAACATTTATATACCACCTGCTCTGCTTGCTGAAAAGCCAACACACAACATTGTTGCAAGGTTTTATTCAAACAGTAAAACTTGCAAAAATGAAAACAACATTAAAAATAGTAGAACCATTATAACATGAGAAACTGCACATTTTAAAAAGGATAAATTGCATCTTTATACCCTTTCTAAAAGCCAAGAGAGTGGGGTCACCATAGTTCTGGAGGGAGCACATTTCATAGTTTGGGGGCAAAACAGGAGGAAGCGCTTTCATGCGTGCCTGACATGCAGATAATGGCAGCCTCAAAAGAGCCTCTCCTGCAGATTTAATACTTGGGCAGGTTTAAAGTGAGACAGGCAGTGCCTTTGATAGCCAAACCCTAAGCAGTTTAGGTAGGCTGACCATATGAAAAGGAGGACAGGGCTCATGTAACTTTAACAGTTGCAGAGAAAAGGGAATTTCAGCTGGCTTCATTTGTATGCAATTAGTACCTGGTGAAATCACCTCTTCATCAAAGCAATTAAAGTTGCATGCACTATACTAGAGTGACCAGATACAAAAGAGGGCAGGGCCCCTGCAGGTTTAAGTGTTGTAATGAAGAGGGAATTTCACCAGGTACAAATTGCATACAAATGACGCTGGCTGAAATTCCCTTTTCTCTACAACTGTTAAAGTTATATGAGCCTGTCCTCCTTTTCATATGGTCAGCCTAGTTTAGGGCTTTAAAGATGAAGTCCTTGAATTGAACCGAGAAAGCAATTGGCAACCAGTGTAGATCTTTCAGAACAGGTGTAATATGACGCTGTGTGCCAGGTAGCAACCTAGTTATGGATTTTGCATCAATTGAAGCTTCTGGACACTCTTCAAGGGTAGCCCTACACAGAGCACACTGTAACAGTCTAAACATGATGTAACAAAGGTGTGGATAACCGTTGACAAGTCAGATAAATACAGGAAGGGCTGCAGCTGGTGCATCAAGCGTAATTGTGCAAAGCCACAATTATTTGCAGTTCTCTCATTATTAAAAAGTATCTCATTTGAATATTACTCTGGTAACTTGGTTTTTCAAATCTTATTTCTATATATCTCACTGTCTCTCTTTCTCAGACACACACATAGGCATGCATCTGATGTAAACTATAGCCTACAAAAGCTCTTCTCAAAGGAAACCAGTTAGCTTCTGACGTTCCGCAGCACTCTTTTTGTTGCTATAGATAAATATAGTCACTCTTTGGAATTAAGCATGGATCTTGCATCCCAACATCCAACTAGATCCTGGCACACAAAACCCAAATCCATTGCCTAGACCGTATTAAGATGCTACTCACTAAGGTAATGCTAAGAGTGCCAAAATACTCCATGTAGCTGCAGGAGCCTTTGTTTTTTGTTCTTGGCTATTCATAATCACAGCTGATAGCCATTTGGCTGCCTATACTCAATAGACATCTGAATGGATGGCACTTTGCCTGCCCACAATTTGGTAGGCCTGAAACATCACAGCAGCAATGCTGAGTAACATTGTGTGAACCATCTCTCCTGCAGAAACTGGCCATCTGTGCCAGTAATTAAGTGCTAGCACTACATCTGTCCATGTTGAACACACAGCAAAGTCTGTATTTTGCTCTTTGGCTGGTGGGGTCTGGGAACTTGAGGTCAAATCTAGGGAAAGAACAGAGTTTTATCTTTCATTAACCTTCTTGTGCCTGATTTCAAAGTCAGCAGCCAATTGAAGGAAAGATGAATGCCAGCGATCTCCAACCTTTTTGGGCCTGTGGGTACATTTGGCATTTTGAAAAAGTGCCTTGGCCACCACCACAAATTGACGGATGTAGTGGAGGTTGGGGGGCACTGCAGAAACCTGAGCATCCAGGTTCAAGGCTGAGTTTTGAAGTTCACCCAAACTGCGAGCCTGAGTCTTCAGGGGGAGGGTTTTTCCTTTTTTGTGCATATAACAGTCTCACCACCATCGTCATATATAAAACTAAAGTTCCACAGTTCTTTCTCATCTGAGTCTCTATTCTGAGCGACCATTCGACTAACCAGGAGAACCTCTGTCTTGTCTGGATTAAGCTTTCATTTTTGCTTGTCACATTCACACTGGAAATGAAACTGGATTAAGAGAGAATTCTTTCTGAGGAGAATAATGTGGCATAAAAGAACCCAACATGGCCATTGCTGTAATTATAGTTAACAAACTCTGTCCTTCTTTAATGCTATTGTGGTTTCTGTCTGCGCTGCAGCCTGGTGCAAGTGAGGAATAATATACACCCCTTATAGCAATGTCCAGAGGCGAAGTGGAACTGATTGTACTCTGCCATTTTGACTGGAAAATATGCTTTCAGACATGGCAAACACATATGAATACAATCCTCAAATGCTAACTTAAGTCTCCGACATCATCTAGAAGGTCAGAACCATTAAAAAAAAACCATTTCTTGACAACTGTTGAAAGGAAATCCTAAAAACCAAAGGACTTAATATAAGCAGTGACCCTGTAGAAACCTGTGCCTACAGCTAGCTCAACTGAATTGCAATAGAGGGCTAGCAAACCCATGGGAACTGCTGGGAAGCACACCTTGCTTTCAATTGCGTGATGCTTTAGAATTAATATATATATTCCCGCACCCCCTCCTTTTGTGCTCTGAGAGTTCTAAAAGTGGGAAAGAAAATGACTTCAATAACTCTCCTTCAAATGACTCTTTTCTTTATAACACTGCTGGAAATGCCAAGCACTTAAAAATCTTTTGACAAGAGCATTCTGGAGGACAATCTTCCACTCCTCTGTCACTGGTATGCCATCAGATTTATTTACGTTTTTAAAAATATTTAGCATATTTTGCTACTGGTTCAATTTTTTCTAAAGGCTACATACTAAATCCTCTGCATTTGAGGCACACAGCCAAAGACAATTAAAATAAAAAGGGTAAATAATGGAAGAGGAGAAAAGACCACATTGCATAAAGCAGTCTCAATGACAGAGCAATGACATGATGTATAAAATAAATGATCAGGAAATCCAGGAAACATTTAATTTCGTATTAAGGACCAGTGAGTCCAAATGATTAGGTTCCCTAACCATTTTAGAATTTAAATGTTGTTTCAATCAACGGTTAAGGCTGCAATCTTCGCCGCAACTAACTGGGGTAAGCCCAATCAACACAGTGGGACTTACATCTGAGTAAACATGTATATCATTGTGCCATTAGGCTGCATTAGGCTGCAATTCTATGCACACTTACCTGGATGTAAGCCCCAACAAACAGTGGGTCATATTTGAGAACACGAAAAGGATTGGATTATTAGGTTGCAAGTCTTAAACACAACCTATGGGATCAGCTTCCAAGTAAATGTGTTTAGGGTCAAGATTCCTTTAAATCAGGAGCGTAAGATTGGAATACTATCCATACTTACCTGGGAGTAAGCTTCATTCAATTCAGTAAGTGAGCTCCAATGAACCCTTTGTGCCAGCAAAAGGCATATCATAAAATAAAGGGGTGAAAAATCTTATGATTTACTCCACTTCCTCTCCCAAGCTGCAACCCATGCACCAGATCACATACCATTTTGGACAGTCCCCTGACCTAAAGAGTGTTGGGGGGGGGGACTCACATCACATTGGGCACTGCTCCTGAAAGTTTCCTAATCCTTAGGAGTGATTTTGCAAGGGGAACTAGTAGGAAAAAGGATGCAGGAATTCTGCACGCATTTGTCTGGATTTGAGCCTCTGTCATTAATATCATAAAATAAAAAATTCAGGCATATAGCCAACCTAACATTGTATGTTTATCAGGGTGGAGAAAAATCAATGATTTCTTTTAAAAAATAAAAATAAAAAAACATTTTTTAAAATTTAAATTGGATTTTTAAAATTTAAATTGGATTTTTTAATAAAACGCTTTTTGAGGAAAAATCTATCTAAAAATAGTTTTCTATTTAAGATACATTATAGTCCAAATGTTATTCATCATGAAATAAGGATTAGTTTTTAATTATGTAGCATGAGACTGTATATTCATGCAATGTTTAAATTTTTTGGTAAATGAATTCCATTAATCCATTCACAATGTCATGCTCTTCCCAGAGGTTTCTGTAAGAGTTTTGGGCAATTTTTCTATCTAGAAGATTTTATCACAAATGCTTGGTTTTACAGTTCTCAAAACTGTGAATTTGTGTCTGCAGAGATCACAATCCCATTGTTCCTTTGCAAATCTATGTACACAGAATCAACCCCTTACCTCTTAAGTGCTAAGTTTCAAAAAATGCAATGAATAGATTGTTGGGAATGGAAATAGATCTGCAGAAGAAGTAAGTGTGAGGAGGGAGGGGCAAGCAGTAAAAATGAAAGTGAAACCTTTTGAGCAGAATACTCCACAAGTCTTTGGATCTTTGAGTGTATAGCCTGAGGTTTATCATATTATTCTTTCCCTGGAGGAGAAAACCTATAATGGCAGCAGGCCATAAAAGAGACCCAGTTTGGGAATATTTTAATGACGTTCCTCTACCTATGAGTGAGGCAGGCAAGCATGCAAAATACAAACACTGCAACAAAGAAATGCAAGGCCTGGTGGCCCGAATGAAACAACATCATGAGCGAGGAAGAGTGCACTTTTGGGGGGGAGAAGTCACATAATCAAATCGAATCTTTCTGAGAAGTGATTTAAATCATTATTTAAATCATGATTTAAATCAAATCCACCCTGGTGTTTATCATAATCAATCTGGCACTGGAATTATAATGATATTATAATCACGCTTATTTCTAACCTCAGCAAGGATATTTAAAGCACTGATCTTGTTGCTAAGAAAAACACCCCAAGGCATTGTCTTATAGAGCAGCCTTGTGGGAGCATATGAACATGCAAAACACAGAAGCAATGATTACTGAGAACCAGTGTTTTCATCCTTGAGGGAGCACCCATCTCTGGCAGAGGAATTAGAATATATCCGCAGTTCTCAGTATTTTGAGATCTTATCCATCCTTTGGCATGAGAGAAGGGGATGTCATTCATATCCATAGTGTTCCTGTCCATGCCAGGGATTTCAGGAGGAACAGAAGCATACATCAGTACAGAATATTTGGTACATCGTATTGAAAAACTCATTATTTCTAAAGTACAGCTGTTGTGTTGTATTGCAGAAGTTGTTCACCCTGTTTTCTCCCTTCTAGTCCAAATTATAAGTCTTCGTTTTTCCTATTACAAAGGCATGTGACAAAGTTTAAACTTTCATGTATTCACTTTCTCTTCTCTGAGGGTATATGACAGTTTTTTTTCTCTGCATTTGGAGAAAAAGAAAAAAGAGAGGAAGCCACTGTATCATGGAACTCCATGCACACATGAGTATGATAGGTCCAGGTTTTACTCTGTTATAGAATGACAATCTAATAGCCAAAACATAACTAATTGGCATACCAGGTGCTCTCCCTATGATTAACAGACCTCTTCGTATGATTAACTTGCATACACATGAAACATTTACTTCTGTAAGAAGGATTGGTTACTAATTTGTCGATCTGACCTTGATACATTCATATATACCACCAATTTTGCATTAAAAAATTCTATGGCATGGAGACCCATTAAAAGCACCTCATGGAAGAAATTAACATCTTCTGGAAAGCGTGGCTTTGGGGAGCTAGAGATGCTTTAAAAAGTTAAATACACAATGGCCATGTTTGGGACATCATAGTTAACCACAAAAATGAACTACAGTGAACCTTGAGCTCACATGCTCCCTCCTCGTCCTCAGTCACAGCTGCGAGAAGTTCAGAAGCTTCCACTTCCAGATTAGATTAACCACAATTTATCATGTCATCAAAACATGACAAACTGTATTTAATGTTAACTATGCCTCATTTGAAACAAGCCAACTTCAAACTATGGGTTATAAAGTTGGCTTGTTCAAACAAACCATATTTAACATTAACCGCAGTTTAGGGTTTGGACAACATGTTAAACTGTGGTTAATGGGAAACAGAAGCAAAAGCTTTCAAACTCTTCCTAGCAGCCACACCAGAGAGAGGGAAGGAGAACGTGGTTTAGACTGATGTCCAAACATGGCCATTCACTGCTTCCTTGGGGAAATGAATATTAAGTGATGTTCCAAGCAAAACAGAAAATTTTACACAAGGTAGTAGTATAGTACAATAGCAGATGCTTAGTGAGTGACTTTATTTATTTATTTATTTATTTTATTGCATTTCTATACTGCCCAATAGCCGAAGCTCTCTGGGTGGTTTCCAAAATTAAAACCATGAAAACCATTTAAAATATAAAACAAACAATAGTGTAAAAACATAATATAAAATACAGTATAAAAGCACAACCATGGTAAAACCAAGCAGCAATGCAGAAATCTATACAGTTTTAAAATACAGATTTAAAACAGCAAAGTTAAAAAATTAAGCTGATAAGCTGTTAAAATATTGTGAAAATAAGGTCTTCACCTGGTGTCTAAAAGAGTATAATGTAGGTGCCAGGCAAACCTCTCTAGGGAGCTCATTCTATAGCCAGGGTGCCACAGCAGAGAAGGCCTCCTCCTGGTAGCCACCTGCCTCACTTCCTTTGGCAGGGGCTCACGGAGAAGGACATACTCATTGCTGATTCTCAAAACTGTAATTTTTTTTAACCAAACAATTGTAATACTAAGGATACAACTTTTGTATCCTTCATGCTTATAAAGAAAAAGTTTTAAAATACAAACATGTATCAAACATTTAGAATTAGTGATTTGGGCTGATATAATCTTAAACTGGCTGTATCTTTTACATACCTATTTACTGACAAATCCCAGTAATGCAATGACATTGACTCATGAAGCAATCAGCTTAAAATCAGGACGTTCTTAAATGTTTGAAAATGTGGGGCTCACAAATCCGCATAAGCTTTCAGAATTGTAAAATACTGTATAGTTTATTAACTTAACAGTTTTCAAGTTTCAGTAGTTTCCAAGCTAGAAAATCAGGTATTTAACTCTAAATGAAACCTGTAGGGCAGGTTTGAACAGTCGTAAAACTGGTGGTGGTGGGTGGGATGAAGGAGCTGGTGAGAGGATGAAACATGTTGATTATTGTTAGAAAGATTCTTAATTCTAGCTCCCCACTGCTAGAAAGTTTAAATTGGATTGAAGAGCCTGTTTAATTAAATTTAGCTTTCATTGTGATAAAAGAAGGAGAGGATGTTCCCCCTGGGGTTCCTGCTATTGGCATACACAGAAAAAGGAAAGGTTTGGTATCTAGAGCTTGGGATTTTATATCATGACATGCACAAAGTATGAGTCAACTAGCAACCCCCTTCTTCTCCCAAAGTTGTCACGCTTAGACTGCAAGATTTTTTTTAAAAAAACAACAATAAAAATTAAAGTCAATTTAAAACTGAAGTGATGGAACATTAACAGAAGTGCATCAAATATTTTTCTTCAAAGAGGCATAGGTCTGTATGCTGGGCAGATAGCTGCCAACCTGTATTCTTTCCTGAAATGGCAATCCTCTTCAGCTGTAGTATAAAAAGGCACATTTCCCAAAGGATTGCGATGCACAGAACCACAGAGTTAGAACTATCTAATCAAATTCTCTGCCCAAAAGGCTGGACCCTCCACATTCCAGCTTCCCCCATCCTGGCTTAACCTATACCAGTCTTCCTCAACCTGGAGCCATCTGGAAGGGGCTGGACTGGGGAAGGCTGAAATATTATTCACACCTTTTCCACAAGGAAGGTCAGAAGCGCTACTAACAGAAGCCTGAAGAGCCACCCAATATTTAAGAGACATCTTTGTGAACATGTAACATATTACCACAACACAGATCACTCCATTACCACTAAGCCCCATCTCTCTCTCTCTCTCTCTCTCTCTCTTTCTCTCTCTCTCGTGTGTGTGTGTGTGTGCTGCTAAAAGCTATTCTCTGCTTGATGTGTTCATTTATCCTTCAATCAAATGTTTGTTCTTTTGGTTAAAGCTACACACAAAAAAATGTAATTGCCCTACAATAAGTTCCTGACCACACCAGGTACAGCATGTGAAGTGTCTGGCCATACACTGAATTGTGCATTAGTGATCATGCACTAGACCAGCCTTCCCCAACTTGCCACCCTCTGGATGTGTTGGACTACAGCTCCCATTATCCCCATCCAACATGGCCAATGGCTGTGTTCAGTGGGATAATGGCAGTTGTAGTCCAACACATCTGGATTGCGCTAGGTTGGGGAAGGATGCACTAAACTAGAAAGAAGATGCATTTCTTCTCCTCTCACAGACACAATGATATATTTAAAGTTCTAGAAGCCCAGCAAAAGGGGGCTAACAGTCAGAGAATTGCAACTGCTGCAACCCACACAAAGCAAAAATATAGAAATATATCCCCCAAAGCAAAATTTACAAAGGACAGAAGAAAATTAGGACTATGGGGGCATCTGACCAATTAAAAAAGGGGACAATTAAATGGTCACGTATTGTTAATATTGTCAAACAGTAATAAGCATTTTAAAGCACTACGTGATCAGAACAAAATACACTTTAATCATCAACTGGTATGACATGCCTCAGTTTACACTTTACTCCACGGAGTGGGAATAGTCCACCCCACGGATAACTATTTGCGTGGCGCCCTTGGGCGACACAGAAGTGCTGCTTCGTGGAGTGCACTATCCCCACTCCGTTGAGTTGTCATCTCTCCCTTCCATGCTTGGCCCGCCCCACTAAATGGTGATGCTGGTTACCGCTTACGTGATCGGGGCACCGCCATCCCGTGGGGAGGTGCAGAGGGGGGGGATGAGAGATGCACCATGCGGAGCCATGCTGCGGCCATTGCTGGAGAGATGGCTACGTTGGCGGATTAATCTCACCTCCTGTCTAGAGCAGAGATGTTCCAGCGGCACTTCTTTGTCTAGCGACGGCCATTGCAAAAGACGCCCCGCTCTTCCTGCTCTCTTCCTCAAAACTAAATGGGGACGGAAGAGGTGCTGCCAAGACAACTGATGCCCCCTCAGCGGAGCAGTTCTCTTGGCGCCAACGGATCAGTTTTCTTTCAGTTTGCAAGGGTATTGTTTGTTGTCTGGTCATGAGGTCATACATTTAGAGAGGATAAAAATCTTTCTGTAAACTGTACGGGCACGTTAATATGTTTTATATGTCTTCTTTATTTTACTGACTCCATGTTTGTCCCATCAAGCAATTCAGTAGATGGCACTTCCTCCCCTACTAAATCCTTACAACAAACCTATGGGGAGGTTAGGTTGAAAGGTAATAACTGCCCCAACATCACTCAGTGAATTTCATAACTGAGTGTGGCTTTGAATCCATACCTATACTGACATTCTGTCCAGTATACCACACTAGCTTTAGACTCGATAAATTCAGCCAACCATGTTTCTTCTGCCTTGGCTGGTGAACCTAACCATAAGTAATGGTATCATGGGCAATTTTATCACAACATCTTATCATTTCAGGTGGTTGCTATGCAAATGGGCCCTTAGCCACCTTAAACCACAATGAGAGGTATATTGTACTCAAATGTACGTTATACTTCTAAATGTGTTCAGTCCAGAGAAAATTAAGCCCCATTAATTATGTTCCATTATACCTGAAAGGAATCTGCCATGCATACTCAAATGTGCATTCTTACTTGAAGTGTTCTTGGTATTCTGCCTATTTCAAAGGGATCACCAAAACCAAGCCAGAAGGATCATTCCCTTTCCCCCTCAGACCCAACCTTACAAATCCTTGATATATTTTGTGATGCAGGCTCTGTTTCAGGTTACTTGCAACTCATATTCTCATAAATTATTACAAGCCTACCTAGGTAAAATTCTCTGATAGAATGTTAAAAATAAAATGTGCCTATGAAGATTTAGATTATCTAAGTGTAATATGCATTGAACATTGACTGCATACACCCTTGTTTCAAACAGTGGTAGAAGGTGGGATGAATATAATGTGTCCTGCTAAAACCTCTTAACTTCTCCAGTTATAATAATACTTTCCAAGTCAATAAATATTTTTCAGGGTCACTGGTTACACAAAGCAGCCTAATAGGTCTGACAGCTGCTTTTATCATATCCCTACTTCCACGACCCCAAGGCAGATTCAGATGAGTCACTGGTCACCCCACTTCAGGAAAAGCCCTTCATACCACCTCCTATATCTTTGAAGCCTGTGGATGTAGCTTTCCCATCACCCTCTTATTCTGAGAATGACTCCCCTATAGCTTCTCCTTATCAGTTGGCCCTGCAGGACCAAGAGACTGCAGAAACACCCATGGGCTTTTTGAACATTACACTCAGCATTCAGTCAGCAGGAGTAAAGCCACTGGAAGAACAAGTTCTGCCAGTCCTTTTAAGGCCTCAATTGACTGAAGTCTGACTGAGCATACTGGGAGCTATCCATGGTTCTGATCTTCTGAACCCACCAAGACTCAGGGCCAAAGCAGACACTACTTTAAAGACAAAGTTAGCAGCTCTCTTCCACAGCCATTTTTACTGTAGTGTAAGTGCAGGGGGCACAATCTGTATCAAGACCCTAACGTTGGGGCTTGGAGGGCTTTAACGCTGTCTCCCAATCCTCACTGGGGGCCCGAGCCTGGAATTTATATTACAAAATAATGAACTGTTAAATAAGTCTGCTTTGCTCCTTGATTGGCTTGGCTTGACCAGAACTGACTTACTGTGACCTGACTAACTTTAACTTGATGTATTCAACTGGACCTGATTTATCATGACCTGACAACCCATAACCTGATGTATTTGACTGGACCTGCCTTATAGTGACCTGACAGACTCAACCAGATCTGCTTGGCTCAATCACATTTACTGCAATTGGATCTGTCTGCTGTAGCTTCTCCATTCAGCCAACTCTTGCAAAAAGGAAGCACAACCACTGCTTTAGAATAAGCACAACACATTACAAGGGTTGGATATAAATCACTGCATAATAAATATCAGTATTTTTTTTAAAAAAATCTTGTAGTAGACTGCATGGTCTGCATGCAAGATTCTACACCATCCCAGAAAACAACTTAAATACAAATTAGAATTTAATTAGGAAAAACTATGAGCAACACAGCATGGGTATACAAAACAAGTGACATGCCCTTAAAGTTGAAGATGTGGTTAAATTAACTTTTAAATAACACTTGAATATTAACACTGAGTATGTTTTCGTATATCTCAACTGCAGATAGCCTTTAGACAGCTATCAGTAACATTACTGGTCTTGGAACAATCAGAATCATGTATGTGTGTGTGTTTTAATTTAAAAGGTTACTATTACACATAGGGATGAAACAGGAGGATTATGTATGTTCCCCTCCCCCACATTTGAATACTGAACGAGTGGATGGGGAACAAGATCATTCCTGCTGGCAGAATCTCTGACAATCACATGCACATAAAGCTCCTTCACACTATAAGAAACCCGGATCATCCCAGAATTCCCAATTGTGTGGAGGAGATGTATGTGTGTATGCCCCATTCACACTAACATTGAACATATAGATGTGGGGGGGGGGGCATGTCCAGTAGACACAGATCCATTCCTCCATTTATGCATTCAGTGAACATGGTATGATGTCTAAATAGGAGTAAGATTAACTCTATTGTTGAGGAAGGACCATTCCAAGCAGAAGATTTTGGAGTACCATTAAAACAGTGATTGGGAACCTCTATCACCCCAAGGGCAGAATACAATTTTGGAGAAGCTCTTAGGGGCTGCATTCTAGTGGTGGACAAAGCCAAATGCAAAAGAAGTGCTGCAAAAATACAAAAAACACCAGCATACTGTAGCTAAGACTTTAGAATATAGCAGGGAAAGCTGGGAAAGTACCAAATTATTGGTGGGCTGGAAAAAGGGCATGAGGTCAAGGGAAGGGAGTGTCGCCATCTGGGGAATCCTGGAGGGCCAGATTGGGACCCAAAGAGAGAGAGATTTGGCCCCTGGACTGAGGTTCCCCATATCTCCATTTAAAGAAACAGCTATCATTTAGTGTATGGTTTATTTTTATCCCCATGTCAGTATCATTTTGACTTCCTTCCTAAGGTCCAAAAATGTCTTTGGCAATCTCTGGGATAAAAGCACTTATTAACTGGGGTGATTTGTTTATTAATGAAAAATCTTAATTTTGCACAAATCTTTAACTATGCACTGATTGAATTTGCTGGAAATAATTTTCCAAACAATAAATAGCCTCTATTACTTAGCCCGGGGGCAGGGGGGGGGAGATAGTGATTCTCAAAATATCACTTTTTGTGTGAGGGGGGAATTCTTAATGGCTATTTAACTGACTAAATAATCAGTTAAGAGTAAGGCAATTCAATTAAAAACAACTCTTGACTGGCTGATTGTCCTAAATAAGCCTTGCAGAATTTTCATTCTCCACAAATTAATGCTATAACAGAGCAAACCAAAGACATCCAACTACTAGAGTTAAGTGAGGAGACCGTTCAAAGTGGCAGTCATTTTAGTTCTTGATACCGAGAGTGCTTATAAACCTGTCATCACTTCCAGGCATTTCTTGATCTTTTCCATCTGCATTTTTAGTGGAGTGTTTTGTTCACAGAATGAAGGAAACCACGTCCTTGTTTTTCAAGATGTCATTCACCCTATGTTTAATCATTCCAAAGTGCTCTGCCATATCTCAGGCACTCAGCCTGAGTATTTGCACTTGTTCTTTCTTTTAAGTGTGCAACAGAGAACACAGCCTAGCAGCTGCTAAGTTAGTATGCCAAATTTCTCCTTCCGTGCTAGTTGAAATTCACCACAGTGAAGTTTCATCAGATTACCACGGGAGCTATATGCTTTAGTACTGTACTTATTTCAAATGCCACAAAGCGTTAGGAGACATCCATTACACACACTATTCAAGCTATGATCTGGCCCTTTAAAGTAAAGCCATTTGGCAGACCCAGCGCCTCAGAACACCACAACCCCTTTCCATTGCAGCATGTAAGAGGAAAGTTCTATATATATTAAAAAGTTTGAATAATAAACTGCTGAATGGGAAGGGACTGAACAACGACAGAAAAATGTAAGCTTAGTCAGTAGAGAGAGAAGCCCAACAGGATAGCAAAATCACTATGATTTCTCAAATTTATTCTAAAAATGCATTTTTTGGCATAGAAAAGAGAATTTTGTTGTTTTTACTTTTGGTGTGATAAGCCATACATCATTATCATTACCATAACCCTGCCCTTCAAATTATCAGGGCCACTTTACAATAAAAATGAAGTTGGGCTACATGGCAGTGGATATGGGCAACAAGGGCATATTGCTAACACTTGTATTTCAGGACATTCAGGACTCCAGACAGAAAGATCCAACGGGAACCTCAAATCCATTCTTGCAACTGTGGGTGCAAGAAGAAGACATTCCATATGGGTAAGCAAGGGAGGGCGAATGACTCAAAGTGGGGCGTCTTTATTTATTTTATTAGTACAACTTATAGACCTCTTCAGACGGCACACTAAAACTCAACGGCTAAGCATTTTGAGCTAAACATTATGGCTTAGCATGTTGTGTGAACCATGACTTAGTATGTCATGTAAACCATTCCTAACCATGGTGGCTACATAAACCTGCTCACTAACCATTTGCTGCAAAAGGGTCAGTGGTCTTTCCATGACTTAGCGTGTTGTCTGAACAGGCTCATATACTGCTTAATATAACAAAATCCTATATCTCTGTACACATCTCTTATGTTATGTCTCCAATATGAGACACTTGACTATTGGCTAAATATTTATCCTCCTCTCTGCCCAACAGATAGCAGCAATATCTCCCATACCGAGGACAAAGGGGAACTATACACTGTGCAGAAAGAGGAGATACTTGATCGCCATGAACCTCCAAATGCAGGTAAGTTCCCACCGTGCACCAGTGAAGGCAAATGGAAGCACAGCTACCTTTCTGGGAGAAAACCAGGTGCTCCACTCCAACTATTGCTACTGTTGGCCAAACACAGATAAAGCTTTAACAGATAGTTATAAAGCTTTAACAGATAGTTATGTAACAGGTGCAACAACTCCTAGGCTGGTGAGGTAGTGATGTGAAACCTATATGTGTTAGTCTGCTGTCGTATCACACAGCTTTCAAGGACACAGGAGTCTGCTAAAACAAGATAATTTGGTAATCCTATTTGTCTGTATTTCTTCCAAAACTCAAACCATTGCTTGTGCTGTTCAATAAAAACTTTGACCAGTTCAGTGTTCCTGATGAAGTCAACGCAAGAATAACTCTCTTTCAAACCTTGTTGATTCAACACATCAAGGGGGAGGTTGTGCCTGTGCACAGGGAGATACAGAGGGTGTGCACAGCCCTGACCATCTACCCACTTTATTCAGGAAAATGTCTGAACAGGGCTTCTGTGGTAATGAACAAATTGGAACCCTTCTCATCCCTGCTTGTTATTCACGTCAACTGGCTTCAGGAAGGGATTATCACTAGGAGGGGCCCTCCAGGGGATGGCTTCATTTATCAGTTATTTTAAATATCTTTACCCGCCCACCCCACATTTCCTCGGCAAGCCCTTTAAATATCCTTGTCCCAAGCCATAAAGGGCTGTAAAGCTCATCAGCAATACTTTCAACTAAAACACATTTTCCAGTGTTCTAAGTCACACGAACAGCCTCCATGGACACAGGAGGGTCTCCCCATCGGAAAGTCACTCTTAACTGGTAGAGGATGACAGAAATGATGATGGAGGAAGTGGGCTAGCGTGATCCCCCTCCTCATGCATCTATTCTACCCAGTTCCCGAATGCCTGAATACGACTTCTCTCTCAATCTTTTCTCCATGGGTTTTAGATAGACCTTATTAATTTAGCAGTTGCGAAGGTCTCTGCTATTCCAATTAAACGGATTCAAGGTAGCAAGGCTGTGAAAGACCTTTGCCAGAGACTATGAATAGCGATTGCCATTAAGAACCTAAGAACCACCACACTAAATCAGACCAAAGGTCCATCTGATCCAGCATTCTGTTCACACAGTGGCTAACCAGATGTCTCCTGTGGGAAACCCACAGGGAGGACCCATTATTTCCCCTGGGTCTAAAGGAAAGCACCACTGCAGTAGCACTGTTACTGAAAATAATTATTTATTTTTAAAACGTCTGTATCCCGCCCTATATCACTGGGATCTCAGAGCAGCATAAGAATATCTGAAATTGCCTTATCAGGCTACTGCAACCTTCTGCAACCTGGTGTCCTACAAATCTGTCGGACTACAACTCCCACAATCCTCAGACAGCATGGCCAACTGGAAAGCACCAGGTTGGGAAGGCTGGGCTGTTGTGTCATCTAGTCCAATACCGTGCATTTCAGACTCTTTCTTGGATATCAGGGGTTCTTGTAAAAACAACAACAAAGTTTCCCCACCCTTGACCTAGAGCACACCCCCTGAAAGACTGCTGCAGTATTTGTCCTATCTAATTTGAAATCATAGGAAAATTTCCTGGGAATGAGCATCAGAAGCAAAGACTGGGCCCAAAAAATGGCTTTAGACAACAACTAGAATTCTGTCGCTGTCTGAAACTAATTGGATGGTTGGTTTTAGGAAGGAAAGACGACAGAGGCACTAAACAGATTCAGTACAGCTGATGCCACTAAAATTGCAGGATAAACTGTAAGCTGCACAGTATACTAAAATGACTCACTGTTGTCACAAGAGATAGATCCTGATTGTGCAGATCACTTCATGTGATGCTCAATTTCCTACAGGACAAACTTTTTACACTTTATTTTCAGTTCTACCTGGTTAAGTGAGCCATCATGTAGTATGTGTATCTTTCAAATTGATTTTTCTTTGAGGTGCAAAGAAATAAATGCTGCTAGAAAACAGCCTGCAGAATCCCAGCAGCTGCCATTGGGATTAAATACTGGGGGAAAGCACAATCATAAAAGAAAGCCATTACAGAAAACACAGTACGGAAGGAGGGGCATGGCTGCCTTTGATTTCTGTCTCTTGTGTTAGGAACAGGAAGATGTAGTAGACATCCACTAAGCTATTGTTTTCTCCCTCTTTCTAATTTACAACAAAATATAAATTTCATAAGCAATACAGAAACAAATTAGGTGTACATAGTAACCTAGGCAGAAATAAATGATGTATATATTAAGGGTCAAATGGTCTTAATATATTTCGTCAAAATTGAGCCATACTTGTTCACTTTAAAGTCCTTCTAGTTTCAATGGGAGAGCAGGAAACACAAGCTTAATTTTGTTTCTGTTCATGTATAATGCCAAACCAGTTTTGGGCTTGCAAGCTACTTCCTCCCTGACTTCCTATTTAGCTTAAGCAGGTTGCAGCTCTCTTCTGTACTTGAAAAGTGCTATCATATCCCCCCACCCAGGTCTTCTCTTTTCAAAGCTAAACATACTTAGTCCCTTCAATCTTCTTTGTAGGACTTAGTCTCTAGTCCACTGATCATCTATGTTGACCTTCTCTGAACTCGTTACAATTTATCTGAATTCTTCTTAAAGTGTGGTGTCCAGAATTGGACACAGTATTCAAAGTGAGGTCTGACCAGCACAAAGTAGATTGGAACTATCACTTCCTGTGATTTTGAAACTATATTTCTATTGATGCAACCTAAAATTGCATGTGCCTTTTTTGGAGGCACATCATACTGCTCACTCGTATTCAGCTTCTGATTAACTATAACTCCAAGATACTTTTCACATGTACTATTGTGAAGCCAGGTATCACCCATCTTATACCTGTGCATTTGATTTATCTTTCCTAAATGAAGGAGTTTAGACTTGTCTCTGTTAGATTGCATTCTGTTATTTTTCCCCAATTTTCTAACTGAAGAATTTTGTTTCTGTCTTCTAAGGTATTAGCTATCCCATCCATTCCTTCCAAGTCATTAATAGACTCTTCCTCCAAGTCATTAATAGAAATGTTAAAGAGTACAGGGCACAGGACCAAATCTTGTGGCACCCTACTTGGTACATCTCTCCAGTTTGATCAGGAACCATTGATGAGCACTCTTTGAGCCTCTAACATGGAAATATAGGGGGAAATAGAGGTGCTCGATCTTATCTTGTTAATACCCATTCCTTCCATTTCTAAAAACGAAAACTGATTTTAAAAAATATTATCCATTACATCCATATGTTATGTCCTTACTTCACAGAGGACCATCTGACGATTCTCACCACTTCAGGGTTGAAGATGGACCAAATGCTGATTTCATGAATGCCATTTCCTCAAAGCTCCCACAGATTTTACTTTTTAAAAAGCATACACTGCAAAATATGCCACAGCTACAAAGAATGTCACTGCTAACAGAGCCATCAGTTTAACATATAGAAACAAAAGAGAGGATACCTGCAGCTTACCTTTTGACTACAACTACTACTGCTTCAAAAACATATTTCCAATATCTAGAAAAGACATGCTTACATTTCTTTCTTTCTTTCTTTTTCTTTCTTTCTAGAACAAACACAGGAAGCATTTCAGTTTAGGCACACAAACTATCAGAAGAAGAATAGAAAACTGTCCTCAGTGCTTCTTTCACCTGAACAACAAAGCACCTGCTGGCTCTTGAGAGATGCACTGCCCACACTTTTAAAAAAGCAGGCATGTTTGGCAGCTGTTTACCTGCACACTCAGCAACTAAGATGATGTGGTAGAACTGAAGTTATTACGCAGAACAGAGAGTCGGTTGTGAATGGAAAGAATACTCATTTATTAGAAAAAGAGGAAACTAAACAGAGTACTGCAGTTTAATAATAATAATAATTATTATTATTATTATTATTTATAACCCGCCTCTCCCTACGGATCGAGGCGGGGAACACAATACACATACAAGCATAACAAGGTTAAAAAATTAAAACAAGAGAAACACATCATTAAAACATTTTTAAATTCATCCGGATAGGCCTGCCAGATGAATTCATCTGGATAGGCCTGCCGGATGAATCCCTCCCCATTACTGGCATGTAACCTAAGATTATCTACAAATAGTCATCCTCAATTTTCCTCAAGAATTAAAGGATTTAAAGCAAGGAAGGTTGATTTAAATATCAAAAGAGCCATTCTGGATGCACTTACAGCCTTCAAAATGTTCTTCCTTTTTTGTTTACTTGGCAATAAAACAACTCAAGAATATATGTATCAGCTGGTTTTAAAAAGTATCTATTATAAAAGAGAAGGTGTATCCACCTGTCTGTCCATTTGTCAGTGCCACAATGCCAAGACCATGAAACCTAGACACCTGAAATTTGGAATGCATGCTAAGGGGACCCTCAGCGTTATTTTGTTTTAAAAACACATTAATCAATTTTTATGTGTCCGTGTGGTTGAAGCCAGCAGAAACACCTTTAGCCACAAGGGGCAGACTTCCTTAACAAGCAGTCCATACAGTTTGAAGCCAGGGAAGATGAGTAAATTGAGGGACAGAGGGAAATGCCTGCCCCTTTTCTCCTGCTGTGAGGCAGTCTCAACTCAGAAGACTGAGTAAACAGTCTCCTTCCTCAGAGGCTGTAGGGGTAGACAATGGCAGGCCTATGTCTAGGGATGCCAGCAGACATAGCTTCACTCAAATAGGGTGGGCACAACTCTAACAGATGTGTACATTTGTTTGTAGGCTTCACTGCATCAAACTAAGGGATAGTCCAACCTATGCAAATAAAATGTGACACACAGATTGCAATCTTGAGGTCTTATTTTGGGGTCTATAAATGGTTATATTAGATGGCAACAATTCTTTCATATATCCTTTTGGTTTACAACTTACCAGCTCCAAACCAGAAACAGTGCTTTGTAGCCTGAGATAGCAAGTGGTCTTCTTCACATTTTAATGCAACCTTTCCCAGCTTAGTGCCCTCCATATGTGTTGGACTACAATTCCATTAATCCCTGCCCAGCTCACCCAATGGATATGCTGGCTGGGGATAAAGGGAGTGGTAGTCCAACACATCTGGAGTGTGCCAGGTTGGGGAAGGCTGTTGTGAAAGATGGATGGGACCACAGTGCCAATGGGGACTGCATTGGTTGCTTTAATTATTCAGACATGCACAGCAATGCAAACACACAAGGAAGCCCTATTTTCATTATCCCATTCACAAATTCAGACAACTTATTTGGAACTTTCAAACACTGTTAGGCATGGAGTTTGGAGCCTGTGAAACGGAGAGTGATTGGGGGTGAGGCTGGTCAATGTTCTCTTGCTCCCCTTCCACAACATATTGACCAAGTCCATGGGAAAAAGAATGTATCTTTGAATGCATATCTGCACCATGAGTTCCCATCCTGCAAAAGAAATGATGCACATGGGATTGATTTCCCTTATTTCAAAAGAGTTTGTGCAGGAGAGCTTCCCAATGGATTGGGCCTTAAATCTCACTTTGAAACTTTCAAAATGCTATAAAATACTAGAAGTTAACTTCCTTTTTATCACATCCCAGCGCATTTTTATAAATCCTCATCTGCTTCATCATATCTTATCAGCTCATATCATACATTAACACTCATTTCCCACAATGTTTATGGCATTTTCTCCTGAATCTGGTCAACAGAGATACCCAATGCTATATGTCTTTGTTCGTGCAAGTGACATCATGTCAAAATCAAACTAAACAGGGCCATTAGGAGCCTAGACCAAATTTAATTTGTGCTGACACAGATGCTACCCAATTCTTGTGAGAGCTAGTTGTTGTTGGAATATTTTTTTCAAGGTTTGCAAAAAACTGGAGCTGTATTTGCCAAGTTGTCTTTTATTATCATGTGGCATACACTACATGGGAAAAGGGTGATGCTATAAAATAATTATTGTTGTGAACCAATACAAGCAAGTTGTGGCAGCTAAGACAAGACCAGAAGAAAAGAGTATTTCAAACAGATACTTCAATACTGAATGCATGGCAAAATTCTTAAAAGTCATGTACCTGTTGTGACAAATACATATTTGATGGCCTGTCTCACTTGCCTGCATTAGCAGAAATCCCATATATCAGCACTGCCTTTGCATATATTTATTCTATAAAATATAACAGCTGTGATAAATGAAAGCAGCAACAATGACCTACGTCTGAAAGTGGGCATTGGACAAGCAGAATTGGCAAATCAACCAATCACTGTCTGGTAACTCAGAATCTAGCTTGTTAGCTAAATTCATATGAGGGATACAAAGATGCTTGGGCTAACATCTTTAGGATTTGTGGTAATTCACATTCTTTCCAATTTTTGTCTCTCTCTTCCTGACTTTTCCTTAGGGATTTTAGCAATCAAAATAATCATATTAAAAACCATTCTAAAATGTATTATATACATGTAAGATTTTGGGAATTTTAGCATTAATCCAGCATAATTAATAAATATTTTTTAAAAGCATATACATAAATGAAAACAATGTCACTAGGGGCAACATAATTGACATTTTGCATAAAACAAAGAATGGGTTCAAATGTCGTTTACAAGCAGCATGCTTGTAAACACTGCCTGATCACTCCTGATGCAACTGTATTTGCTTAGTGTGATGTGCAAACCTGGACCTCTGACATGTCTCTCTCTGGACAAGCCAGAGAAATAATCCCCAAAACAAACCATGGATTATTTCTCTGACATGTCGGGGAAGAGACAAGACAGAGGTCTGGGTTCATGTAAATAAATCACAGATCGAAGGTGAGAACTGGGTCAATAGGAACTGCAGTAAGTTTTAACTAGGTATGGCAATATTTAAACCATCCATTTTGAAATGTGCAATTTAAATGATTATATTTCAAGGCAAAACTACCAACCCCAAAAACAAACTTGTTCTCCCTGTTAGGATTACAAAAGAATAAACTTTTTTTTTTAATGGAAAGGTGAAAATTTGCTTTAATAACACTTAGTTCTTCATAAAAAAGCCATTCAAAGCAGTAATCAGCAAATGAAAACTTACATGATTAAAAGGTCCCCATCTGGAGTGCAGTTTTAGTTAGATTACAACTGTAAAGCTTTAAAACAGATTAAAAATACGGCCCAAAGAAAACCGAAAAACAATACAACCACAACTATTTTTAACACTGAAACTTGAAGAATTACCATTTTTAATCTTCAAAACACATCCCAACCTTTCCATGAACTATGCTCACAGCAAAAGGATATTAAAAAATACGACACAATCTTGTAGACATTAAATATTCATATGAAATATTAGCTTCACATTTGGTAGCTACAATCACAGTCTTGATCTATGGTGAAACTGTTTCATCCAGACATATAAAAGCAATATTTAACTACTGCTATGATAACAGGTATAATCATTCTCTCAGAATTTCACCACTGTCCATATGCTGCCCGTGCATAATTCATAGGTTATTTCAGATGCTGTTTTAAGGAAGTGCCCTTTAAAACATTCAGTGTGCTACTAAAAAGCACATCACCTTTTAAGTGTTTTCAACATTCTAAAAGGTGCCACATAAATACAATTCCACAAAACTGCAGCCTCAGCATTCAGAGTTTTACTGATTCTTAAATGATATGATACGGCCAACCCTGTAATTCATTAAGGAAGTGCACCAACAACAATACTTAGAATCTGTCTACTGGATGCACTGTACAAAAAGGTAAATCAAGTTAGTTAGATCTAAAATTAGAAAACCAGTTTGGAAATGAAGGCAAAGGAGGTTTGAGGAAACTTGGAGCTAAGAATAAGACAAGATAATGAGGAAGGGTGCTCCAAAGAGTCTCACAGCAAGGGCCCCTTTTTGCGCCCGGCACACCTGGGTGCGAAAAGGAGGTTGCGGTGGGGGTGTGGTGACAGGTGAGACAGGGGAGCCACCCATTGGTGGGCTCCCCAGTGGTGCCACCGCGGCTGGGAGGGGACTGAGGGAGTATTTATTGTACTCACCCTCCCAGCGGCTTCTCTTTCTCCCTCTTTGCGGCTTCATCGCACACGCGGCTCTCTCGTCGCCTCTGGTGCCACGAGGTTCTGACTGAGCAAGGCGGGGAGTTGAAAGAGGGTGCCCGCAGGATGGCGGGGATCGCCGGATCCACCGGGACATCAGCGGTGTGGCTGCGCAATGCGTTGTGGGACGGCAGTAGCAGCAGACACGGCTTCTTCGGCCTCGAATAGGCCGCAGGTTTAAGGAGGGGGGCGGACGGTTCCCCTTGGTCTCCGGCCCGTCTCAGGGCTGCAGGGGTGGGCGGCTTAGCTCCTTTCCTCCTGCCCAGCTGCCTCCGGTGCCACGAGGCTCCTTTTGGGACGAGGCGGGGAACGGAGAGAAGACGCATGCGGCGGCGCAGCAGCACAGCAAGCCGCAGGGCTCTTCGGACGGCGAGGGAGGCAGCTTCTTCAGCCTGATGAGGCCACAGGTTTCGGAGGCTGGATGGTCTCCCCCCCCCACTTTTGGGAGCAGCTCGGTGGGTGGTCCCTGGGGCGGGCGGCTGCGCGTGATGGCTACTAGGGCAGTGGGGCCGCAGGTTTAAGAGGGCCGGATGGCTCCTCCTCCCCAGTTTCTTCCAGTCCACCTGGTTCTCCCTGTTTCGAAGGTGTGTTTGGCCTTTGCGGAGGGCAGGGCAATAGCGGCCGATAACTAAGGGCAGTGGGCTTCTGCTGTTGATAGGCGCGGGGCGCCGGGGGAGGGGTGGTTTTTTCTCCCCTACATCTTGGCCGTGTGCTTATTTCCTGTTGCTGGGCAAACTTGGCAGGCAGCTTCCAGGCATGCTTCACTACATCTTGGCCGCATGCCAATTCCTTGTTGCTGGGCAAAACCCGGCAGGCAGCTTTCAGGCACGTTACATTTCATCTTGGCCATGTGCCAATTTTCTTGTTGCTAGGCAAACTCGGCAGGCAGCTTTCAGGCATGCTTGATACAATTTAGCGGGCAGCGGGGGGCGGGGGGAAGAGGCAGTTTCTTTACTGCCTTTAGCTTCTCCTCACAGGCAGCTCTCAGGCTGATAGATCTGCTATATCTTATCTTTGTCTAGCAATATCGATACGTGATGTCCCCCAAGAAGGGCATTGGTGGCAAGAAAGGGAAGGGGAGAGCCCCTCGTCCCCCAGCCAAGCGCGTTTGGCCTCAGAATGCATATTCTTCTGAGAACGAAAACCCCAACATTTCCACGATCCTCTCTAGACTAACAGCAGTCGAAAGGGAAAAGGGGATTGCCCCCTCTCCAGTTTCCACCCCTACAGGGAGGGGCGTGGCGTGGGGCAAGAGGCTGACTAGGGCACAGGTTCAGGATCAAATGTTGACATCTTTTGCAGCTCGGCTGGACGTTATCGAGGCGACATCCAGCCTCTCAGAGCCGAGGGCCCCAGCCGGGTCAACGTCTAGTCCGATTGGTGGGGACAACGAGCCTGTTGCAGAAGCAAGCCAAGCTGTAACAGCAATGAATGTCAATGTTGTGCCAATTTCGCCACTTGGGGAGCAAAGCCGGGCTCAGGCGGCAGGTGAGACACACAGTGCTACACCACATTTACATTCACAACCAATGGGCTCCTTTTCCCCTTGGACATGGCACCCTTGGTTTAATGGCTTTGGATGGCCTGTCCCGGCACTCACCAGCGGGAACTCTACGGGCAGTCAGCCATTTACTGGGACCCAGGGTCTGGCGGAGGCTTTTTCTCCAGCATGGGGTCCTGCGATACAGGCCATGGCGGCGCCCCTGACGGTAACTCCCATTACCCCTTTTCAACAGGGTAGTGGCTTAGAAGAGGGGTCTAGTGCCACCCCGCAGGCACCTTGGGCAACCGAGGTGTGCACTGCGGATTGGCAAGGTCCGGCCAGCATCGCAGCTTCTGGGAGGGCGGATGGGCCTCTGGGTGCTAAGGACCCTTATGCTGAGGCGGCAAGGGATGCTATTCCTACAGGGAGCACAGCGGTTCCATTAGGTTATCATCTTTTGACATCCACAAGGGAAAAGATTTTAAAGGGTGATTATATTGATGTGTTTTCCTTGTTCTTTCGGGAACCCAAGGACAAGGAGAAAGACAAATTGGCGGAAAAAAAATTGAGAGAATGAAGAAGAAGAAGGTGGCCAGGACTTGGTCCAACTGGCTCCCAGGTTTCTTGATTTACATGGGGGTGGTGCAGCAACGATTTCCCGATCGGGGCTGCATATTAACAAAATACCTAGATACGATCTATCGTGCCTTTTCCGAATACGAGGGCGGTGCCTGGCTTGCTTATGATGAATCCTTCCGCCGAAGGGCCGCCTTTGATCATTCCCTGCTGTGGGATGCCAAAGACCACGAACTCTGGCTTCAATTTATGACGCCAGCACGGCCCAGAGTCGGGGAAAGGGCTGATAGTGGGCATATTTTAGCTAAACATCAACCCGCCTCCAATCTTGCTGGGAGTGCGGGGCAGGGGGTTCAACCCCACCTGCCTTGTTGGGAGTACAGTGCGAAGGGCAGCTGTACCCAGTCAATGTGCAGATATCGCCATGAATGCCCAATCTGCAACGGCCAACACCCAGCCTCCAGTTGCTCCAGAAACAGAGGGGGGCATGGTAAGGGTCGAGACCCACAAGGGGGCAGGAAGCCTGGAGGGCAGCAGCCGCCTCCCAAAGAGTCCCAGCCTTCTTAAGTTAGGGCCATTGAGGCGATTGCTGGCGCTCTACCCGAAGCGGCAGGATGCAATCTACTTAGAGTTAGGCTTTGCAGAAGGGTTTCGCATTCCTTTTAAAAGGCCACGCCAGACAATTTTTGCTAGGAACCAGAAATCTATCAATCTCATGGAACCTTTAGTTCGTGAGAAAATTGCTAAGGAGGTGGATTCAGGGAGGGTCCTTGGCCCCTTTGTTTCTCCTCCTATCCCAAATCTTAGGGTCTCTCCTTTGGGAATAGTTCCCAAAAGACGCCTGGGGAATTCAGGTTGATACACAACCTGTCTTTCCCTAGAGCTGGATCTGTTAATGATTCCATTCCAGATCACCTTTGTTCCTTGCGTTATGCCTCATTTGACGCAGCCGTATAAATAGTGCGTCGATGCGGTCGGGGGGCCTTGATGGGGAAAAGCAACATCAAATCTGCATTTTGCATTTTGCCCATCAACCCTGATGATTTTGATCTACTGGGGTTTTGTTTTGACGGACAATTTTACGTGGATAGGGCACTACCAATGGGCTGCGCCATATCCTGTTCCATGTTCGAGACCTTCAGCTCCTTCTTGGAATGAGCCCTCCGTGAGAGGGCGGGTTCTCAGGATTGCATTCATTATTTGGATGACTTCCTGTTTGCGGGCCCATGTGACACCACACGCTGTGCATTCCTCATGAGGATGTTCCAGGAATTATCAGAGGAGCTGGGCGTCCCACTGGCACAGGAGAAGACAGAGGGACCAGTGAATGATATCAAATTCCTGGGCATTCAGTTGGATTCCGTACAGGGCAAATTCCTAGCAATTATTAATGCCTCGAAGGTAATCCTGGCTCAGCTTCAGTCAACGCTGGGTCATCTTAATTTCGCATGTCGGGTGGTCGCCCCCGGTCGTGCTTTTCTTAGACGCTTGTGTGCCGCCATGAAGGGCCTTAGGCATCCCCACCACAGGGTGCAGGTCACAAGGGCAATTTGGGAAGATCTCATCATGTGGCTTTGTTTCCTGGAGGAATACAATGGTGTTTCCTTTTGGAGACATGATCTCCTACTAGAAGCGGAGATGCAAGTCCATTCAGATGCGTCTGGGGCTTTGGGTTTCGGTATTATCTGGCAGGATCGTTGGTGCTCTGAGCGCTGGCCAGAAGAATGGCTCACCACTGATATACGCAGAGATCTCATGTTTTCGGGATTTTTTCCAATATACATGGCGGTGCATCTTTGGGTCAATGAGATGAGTGATTCAGTGGTACACTTCTGGTGCGATAATTTGGCTACGGTGCAGGTGATAAATACCTTGTCATCTCGGAGTCCCAGGGTCATGACCTTAATCAGGGCCTTTACTTTACATTGCCTGCGTAACAACATACTATTCAGAGCTCGGCACGTTCCAGGCCTTGAAAAACCTATTGCAGACGCTTTATCGCATCAGCAGGTCCAGAGGTTCCGGGAACTTGCGCCCTGGGCACGGCCAATTCCGGAGGCGATGCCATCAACCCTTTGGGAAATTGGCAGGAGGAAGTGGAGCGGGCAACATGGCATTCTCTAGCGCCTAGCACACACGGTGCTTATTCAAGGGCAGGTAAGGAGTTTCTTTCCTTCAGAGCCCACATGCAGCTTCAGCAGCTATGGCCGATCCCAGTGGAGCACTTGCTGCAGT
Organism: Anniella stebbinsi; assembly: GCA_029215795.1. NCBI lineage: Eukaryota > Metazoa > Chordata > Lepidosauria > Squamata > Anniellidae > Anniella > Anniella stebbinsi. The sequence goes on from JARDYH010000003.1 coordinate 59,957,918, forward strand.
TTTGCGTTGCTTCTCGGTGGAGAGGCCTATCCGCAGGATCCACTGGAGGCAAATTGGCTGCCCTCTCTTTTCTATCCAAAATACAGGGCATAGAGGATAATACAATTGATTTTCGGGTCCGTCGCATTTTAAGGGGATGGAGCAGAGTAACCCCTCGCGTGCCAGATTCGTGTCAGCCATTATCCCCCGATATTTTGAAGGGTTTGTCGACTCAGTGGCCTTTACTTTGCCACTCTTCTTATGAGTCGGCCTTGTTTCATGCAGTGGCATTGACAGCGTTTTTTGGAGCGTTCAGAATATCAGAAGTAGTCGCCCTTTCCAAAAATGATTTCTCAGAGCGTGCCTTTTTATTTGATGGCATTCAGGTCTCACCCCTGGGAGTTTCTTTACATCTCAGGTTTTCCAAAACAGACCAACAAGGTAGGGGAAAAGTTGTTAAATCGTTTTATGACACTCCGAGGCAATCGCAGTGGTTACTTGTTTTGCCACCTCAATGCATCAATGCAGACCAGATCAGTTCTGGTCTGTTGCTAAACAGGCTTTACAGTCTCTGGGACTTGGGGCGCACCAATTCGGCACTCACTCTTTCTGTATTGGTGCTGCTTCTACAGGTTTGCTGCAGAACAAATTCAGGCAGTGGGCAGATGGCAGTCCAGAGCGTATCAATCGTACGTCAGATAACCAGTTTATTCACTGGTGGCATTGCATTCTAACAAGTTCGTATTTAATTTTAGATTCCGGTGCGGGCTTCGCCCTGGTGTGTGTGATCATCTGTGGGCACAGCATGATCTTCTGGGCCAGTCGGAGGGCTTCCAGATCCAGCTTTGGGACACAGCTTGGATTGAGCAGCTATGCCAACATCCTGTGGCTTGGTAAACGCGGCATGCATTGGGAGCGCCTCTTGCCCACCTTATTCCAGCGGCATGTGGCCATTGTCCCCCCACAGGTCCTACTCATTCACTTGGGAGGAAATGATTTGGGTTTGCTTAAAGGCAAAGCCCTCATCATGCAAGCGATTGCCGATTTGGAAACAATTTGGCTGCGTTGGCCTGGTATTGTGATTATTTGGTCATGTTTGTTGCCTCGGCTCAATTGGAGAGAGGGCAATGACCAAGGGGCCATGGAAAGAGTGCAGAAGAAAGTCAATAATCAAATATTCAAGGAACTAATTAAACATGGCGATTTTAGCATTCAACACCCTGCGATTGTGTTAACGCGGAGGGAGCTTTTCCGGCCATGGAAATGATTTATTTTTGAAAGATCTGCAGTTGGGTTTGTGGAATGTTATTAGATCTGGGGGGGGGGGAGCGACTAATCAAGTGCATTGTCGCTCCCTGTGGCAGGTTTTGCGGACATCCGGAGCATTTGTTAGGGTCGGTGAGCATTCACAGGCACTGTTGTGATGGGTAATGCCTGAGACCCCTCAGCTGTGAGCTTTACGGCAGCAGCTGGAGAGATAAGGGTTACCTTTGAGGCTAACCTTTCTCACCCACTCGGAGCTAAACGGCGCGAGGAGGAGTCGACACCGGAAGGTCTCCCTACCCCAAAAGGGACAAGCCTGGGGGGTGGCGTTTGGAATCACGCCACCTCTCAGGTGGTGAATGGCTCGCCCATTGATGAGTAGGATGTCCGCATAGGTTTCCCATACTGCAGATCTATAATAAATGTGGCCCTGTTTTAAAATCCTTGTCTCGTCTCGTCATTTCACACCCTACACTTCCCGCAATTACAGCCTGGAGAAGTTGGATAATATAGGAGACAGGGAGACGAGGATGTTAGCAAGGATTGCCAAGAAGTGGGGGGGGGGGGGGAGACTGCCTATGGGAGGTGTGTCAAAGTGAGAAGTAGGCTGAAAAGTAGGGGCTGGGGAGAAATTTGTTTAGTTCACATTTTAATACAAAACAACCTAATTCACACTTCCCGAACTAATATGCAAACCGGACGGAATGCAATTATCGTTCTGTTTTGCACTTCTCCAAATTTTGTGATGCAGTTCTCCAATCAATAGTGTACAGTAATGTGTACACACTAGGGAAACTCGGCACAAAGATACATACAAGTGTAGAAATGTATACAAAAATGCATGTGAATTTCCATGCTGACCCTTTACCAAAAAATTAGAAAACTAAGCATTATTAAAGAATTTAATGTGAAAGATATAAGGAAATACAAATCTGACTATTTCCTCTTCCTCAGTGATTAACGCTGCAGTCTTAGCTCTGCTGCAACATGAGGTAGTAAAAGCAAGGTATGCCTTCAAGAGCCAGTAACTGGATATTACATATCTAAGGTTCTACAAACTGATTAAGTCCCTCCTCACCTCCTACCTGTTCCAAATATTAATTGCACAGGCACACTTTGTATTCTATTTCTTCTTTATCTGTGCATTTCAGGTCACATTCACAATGCATTTTGAAACTAAAGCTCCAACTTTGTGGTGGTGGGGGGCTTTAAAAAGTAGAATTACAGTATCAGCACAATCAGCATATCAAATCAGCTTAGTTGTATGCTTAATATCTTTCCTATGAAAGCAACAATTTCTTAGCTATTTTTGAGTGAATGTGCAAATGCAACAGGAATAAACAGATTTCTCAAGTTCCTGTCAATTGCTTTCTGCTTAGTATTCAACAATATTTTTAGCTGACAGATACTCTGTTTTGATATCCCTAGCTTCATCTACTTCGAACCTTTTATTTTTGACTATTACTACATCCCATAGCAGCAAGCATTAAGCAGTGTAGGGAGGTGGTGGGTAAACACATTTTTATTCACCGAGACACTCTCTGACTCTAGTATTATAAAAAAGTTAGAAGTAGTAAATATGAAAAATTATGCTTTGGCTCAAATTATATGCCTTTGAACATGGTTTGTCTGATTTTTAAAGAGCATCGCTCTTTTAAAAAGCACCCTTCTCCACCCCACCCCTCAGCTTATCTGTGGACAGTTTCCTGTCCTGCTACCGCACCACCCCTTGCTTGATATATGAGTCTGTCACTGTCACAAGTTATTTGGGCTTCAGTCATTCAAAATTGTTTGCTTCTCTTATATCCAGGCTTCAGCATGTTTGTTGCACCATTTATCTCCTGCCTTTTCCTCCAAGGCCCCAAAGGTGGTTTACATGATCCTCCTCTTCTCCATTTTATTTTCACAACAACCCTGTAAGGTAGGCTAGGCTGCAAGTCAGTGACTGGCCCAAAGTCACCCAGTGGGCTTCATGGCCACATGGGGCCTAGAACCCAGTTCTTCCCAGTTCAATACTTTAACCACTACATCACACTGGCTCTCATGTCTGAGTTGCATTAAACATGCCATCTGAAAGCTTTATAAAGGTCATTATTCTACAGCCACAGCTGCCCTCTGGACTCAACTGCGAGATACGACTGACCACAGCTGCTTGCTATCCAATTCAAAAATACAATAGAAATATCTAACTTGGAAGCAGCAATATATTTCCTAGGGCAACTAGAACTAGAATGATTTAAAAGCAGTGTCACATACACTAAATAAAAACAAGAATAAGAGATAGTAAGGGATTATTATCTACGGATGATGCCTTTGACAAAATGAGCTCTTTTCCTAGGTTAAGAAATTATCAATATTAAGTGGTTCATTCTACAGTATTTTCCATGCTCAAAGCCACAATTCTACAAACCTGTAATCAGTTCCACATTTGCAAAAGATAAAAGCCCTCTTCAGGCCTTCTTTTTACCATGTTGAAAGAACACACGAGGAGAGGAGCACTCTAAACTCTGCCCTATCATGGCATTTGTTGCCCTATAGGCGTGGAGGGCAACTGATCAAAGTGGAGAGCCTCCTCTATCTGTGGGACTCCTCCACATGATTAAGATACCTGGAAGTCATGGTTTTCTACGGATATCTGAAGAAAAATGGCCAAGGTATTATATCCAAAGAGAGAAAGAGTAAAAATATAAATCTTTTATTTAAAAGTATACATTGCAAGGCTAACAGTATGCCTGACTAAGCCTCTCAATTACTATTCCCAATTTCCTTTCATAGGCTGCCAGCCTTCAGATGAGTATAATCCCATCTCTCTTAAAGATACAATGCCTATACAATCATCACATCTCTCCCCCTCTTAAGAAACCTCCATAATCCCACAAACCAACTCTACATAACATAATCCTTAGTCCAAGCAGGTAGTTGCCTGATACGGACTGGCCATCTTTCTGGTTCATTTCCTGGTTGGTCAGGCCCAGCTGCTGGCACAGTCTCTAGTGTGGATGAGAAAGGCAGATCCTCTAACACAAAATGGGTATCTTCCTCATCTTTGCAGTCTACTGGAGCAAGATAAGAAGCATTTCATACACATCCATCAGAAAGTTTATAACTATAAGGTCCTCTTCTTTCAATAATTTTATGAGGAGATGAATCTCTGTACTCCCTTTTGTAAAATCCCAGGTTTCCTAATTCGAACAAAGGAGTTGCATTAGAATGTTTGTTCCTTAGCACCACGACGTCCATCTGTATATACTTTAGATTTCCTTTGTTTCTCTTTAACCCTCTCTGGTGCCCTCCACAAGGATTCGCTTTTGCACCCGGTTAGGAGATTATCCGCACTATCGCTGAAGCGCCTTTACTCCTAATACCTCTGCACGAGAGGCGGTGACAAAAGGCGCTTCCCTCCCCTCCCCTTCCCGCCGCCGCTCCTCGCGAGTCGCGGCGGGCTCGAGCTGCCGAACTGTCCCTTCCGCTCGCCGCGCCCTCCTTGGCGGGGACTTTTCGGGTGGGGAGAAGCAGTGATGGGGAAATGCCGGGGGGGGGGCCACGGGGGGAAGGCAGCGTCCCGGCACGCTTGGCCTTCCTCCTCCTCCTCCTCCTCCTCCTCCTGCGGCATCCCAGCGCTCCGTGCCTCTGACTGCGGGAAATCGGCTGAGGAGACGGCGGCGCCGCAGAGTGCCTTTCCAGTGATGGGAGGGGGCTGCCGGCCCCGGTCTTCGCCTGGAAGCGCCGTGCGCACCCCATCCATGATACTAGCAATCAGACCCACCCCCACCCCAAAAAGCGAGCAGGGAGGGAGGAAGCAAAGCCAGGAGCTGGGGGTGGGTCTGATTGCTAGTATCCGAAGCTGCTTCTTGGCAGGGGAATGGAGGGGAGAGAGAACGGGAGAAAGCAGACAGCAGTTGGCAGAGGCACCCGGCTTGCCTGAAATTGTAAACTGACATGACCAAAGGCGGAGAAGGGGTGAGATCTGACAATAGAGGGAGGAGGAGGAGGAGCCGCCTCCGCGGGCACCAGCCTTTTCCTTCCGCTCGCCGGAGCAGCAGCCCCCTCCCATCAAAATGCGCTTTAATGGATGGAGCAAAAAAAACCTCGCTATTTAACACGCATTCGATAATGCGCACAATCGGGGAGATAACGCGCCTCTACGCCCCATTTGCGCTCCGCTGGTGTAGAGGTACATTTTTTAATGAGACTTCAAAGAGCATTAAACCTCTCTTGTAGAGGCACCCTCTCTCATCACAGATTCCAAAGGAATATCTGGTCTAGGTTTTAACACTCCACCCACGTTCAATTTAGTATGCATCTCTCTCCCATGCAATAATTCTGCAGGTGATCTATGTGTGGTTGCATGTCATGTAGCTCTATATACTTGCAAAAAACCAGTAGTGAAAGTTTTCCATGCTTTCCTTTCTAACTTAGCTGTTTGTAAATTCTCTTTCAGGCTTCTGTTAAACCCTTTAATCTTCCCATTAGCTTGAGGGTAATATACAGATGATCTCCAACAGGTAATGTTATGTTCCTCTAAGAAGGTTTCAAATTCCACTGAGGTGAACTGAGCTCCATTATCTCAAATCAGTTCTTTCAGATTTCCTTCTCTACTAAAAACAACAGAGAGGAAACTAATAACTGTAGCTGAGGTAACTTGAGATGTAAATGCTACTTCCAGCCATTTGCTATAATAATCAACTAATATGATAGCATAACGACAATCAATTGGAGCAGCATCAAAAGGTCCTATGATATCAATTGCAACCTTTTCCCATGCAGCATCTGGAAATTGGACTGGCTGTAATGGTCATGCATATGTTATCATGTAATTGACAGCACATGGCTTTATAGCTGCTTCCATTTGAGAGTCCATCTCTGGCCACCAATACAGATCTCTCAATCTCTGTTTAGTTCTAACAAGCCCTTGATGGGTATCATATACCGAACGTATAAATGTAGACTGCGATTCCTCTGGCACAAGTAAACCATGTACTCCCTGTAACACATACCCATCATGGAAAGAGAGTTCATCACGTATTCTAAAATAAGGCAACAAAATTGATTCAAGCCTTTTCTCATTACTAGGCCATCTGTCTGTAAGGAATTCCTGTAACTTTTGTTTTATTGTACATGCCAAACATGCAGCTAGAAATTGCTCTGGTGTAAGTGCCTTAAGTGCACTAGTAACAATAGCAACTACTTCTTCATCACCTTCCAATGGATTCTCAGGTGATGGCAAAGTCAAACGGGACAAATAATCAGCGGTTACCTTTTGAGTTGCTGGTCGATACTCCATTTCATATGTAAAGGAAAGTCGTTTTGTTGACCATCTAGCAATACGATTTCCTACTCGTCCCACTCTTGTTGTGGTGAACAATGTTGTCAAAGGCCTATGATCAGTACATTGTTTAAATACATGGCCTTATAGATATGTCCTCCACTTTTCTATAGCCCAAACACAAGCAAGCGCTTCTTTTTCAATAGTTGAATATTTCCTCTCAGCCTCAGTAAGTGTTCTTGGTGCAAATGCAACAGACTTCTCCACCATATCCTCATGGAGCTGCGTAAGTACTGCTCCCAGTCCATAATCAGAAGCATCAGTTATCACAATTATAAGTAAATCAGATTAAATAATGCAAGTGCAGGACTACTAACAATCAACCCTTTCACCTTCTCAAAACTAGATTGTGCAGCTGCTGTCCAAATGAAACTTGACTTTCCTCTTAACAGTTCATGAAAGGGCTCAACAACAGATGCATAATTAGGATTTTTTTTGTATACCAAGAGGTAAGGCCCAAAAAGGTATGTCAAGTTTGTACATCACTTGGGGAAGGTGCCTCTAGCATTGCCAACACATGATCAGGATCATGTCTCAATCCCTATGGCAAAATTGTATGTCCCAGAAAAGAAAGCTCAGTTTGTCTGAACTTACATTTATCCAAATTAAGCTTCAAGCCTGCTGCACTACAGCCTGATACAGCCTGCAAATTACTTTCGTGCTCCTCAGGAGTATTTCCAAACACAATAATATCATCCAGATAACATTGAACCCCCTTTTGTTTCTTAAGAATTATTGACATCAGTTTTTGGATAGCGCTAGGTGTTGATGCGAGTCCATAGGGGACACATTTAAAACAGAATAATCGTCATGTATAATAAATGCTGTAAGGTTTCTGCTATTTTCATGCAACATAATTTGTTAGTATGCACTCTGCAAATCAAGAGTAGAAAACATCCTTGCTCCCCGAAGTTCTGCAAAAATTTCCTCTATATGTGGAAGAGGATGGCTATCAATCACCGTAGCTTTATTTGGCTCTCTCAAATCCACACAAAGAGTGTCACAATTTTTCTACTTTGTCACTACTATAGGTAAAACCCATTCAGATGAAACCACCTCTTCAATAATATATTGTACCAATTTTTTAATCTCTTCAGAAACAGCATTTCTAAATGCAAATGGTAAACACCGTAACTTCTGGCATACAGGTAGCATATTTAATTTCTTTTAACTTTATGAACAAACCCATGTGCACAGTCAAGTTTTCCTATATTCTGGTCTTCCAACACAGCTGAAACTGCTGTTTGCTCTACAAAAGTGCTTAACTGGGAAGGAACAATGTGTCCATCAACTATTCCAAGGTTCAGTGCAGCAAATACATCCCTCCTAAGGATAGGAGTACCATCAGGAACAACGTAAATCTATGCAGGTGCACAACATGGCCAAAAGTTACTTTTACAGGCAAACATCCACATACAGGAATTTGGTTCTTCAGATAATTTGGTTCCCTGAATGGTATATCTCTGAAGTAGTGCTGATAAAATGATTCAGGCAATATAAAGACTGCTGAGCTAGTATCCAGCATTAATTCAACATTGTTTGATACCCCTGTAGCAGAAATGTTAACAGTAACACTCCATCTCTTGGAGTAAGTGTTCTCGTAGATGAGGCAGAGATATTTTCTCAATTAGCTGGTCCCTAATAAACTCTTCCGCCATATCTCCAAAGTTACATGAGCTCATTAAGACTCTCAAAGCAGCAGTATACTGTAGTACCGACTCCCCCTGTTTCTGCTCACGCTGATGGAATTTGTAGCGATTAGCATGCAGTCTCAGATTTATCATCAACAAGTGGAAGATTGTACAATATACGTTGTCCTTCAACTCCCAAGCAATGAGTAAGCAACACACATTTTCTTGCTTGAGAAAGCTCCTTAGCACTAACTGCCAAGAAGTAGTTTTCAAACATCCATATCCACAAAGGGAGGTTCATCTGGGCTTTGAAGAAAAGTTGCTGGTGGGTTCAGTGGTAAAAGAGCCATTCTTTGTCGCCAAAATGTTGTATCCAAAGAGAGGCAGAGTAAAAATATAAATCCTTTATTTAAAAGTATACATTGCAAGGCTAACAGCACTAGCAATATGCCTAACTATGCCTCCCAGTTACTATTTCCTCTTATAGGCTGCCACCCTTCAGCTGGGTATAATCCAAGCTGTTTTAAAGATACAATTCCTATACAATCACAAGGTATTTTTCAAATTGAAAATTTTGAAAAAAAATGAGTTGAAAAGAATTGTGTTCTCCTCAACAAAAAAACAAGCCAGAGCAACTTCAGGAAATACAAATGGTAAAAAGGAGAAGGGATAGTAAAAGAATATAGGGACAATCCAACACAATCCTATTTAAAGTACACCTATTGAAATGAATGGGACTTAAGTTAATCATGACTAGTTTAAGTCCCATTCATTTCAATGAGAGAAAGTCTAACTAGGCCTTAGATTGGATTTTATCCATAATGCATTGCACACTACACATTTTATTATCTTGTTTATTACCACATATCAAACATAATGCAATTATGGGTAGTAATCTACCTCTTAGGATTGCTAGAAGACATTTCAATAATGCATGGAAGAAATTCCTCTCTATTTAACAGTCCCTGAAATACTGATGAACAAAAACATTCAACCTCAAATATTGACTTGAGGTTGCTTTGCTCTGCCAAAACCTGGGAAAATAAGAAATTAAACGGCAAGATTGTGAACGATATATCCCAAACATCTGTCACCTGGAAACCTATTCACCAGGCCTTGCAACCCTACTGGTAAGCCCCCAATCATGAAAATCTCTGACCTAAAGTCTTCTGTAACATTCATCTGAAAACCCCTAACATCTCAGCTGTACCATATTGTTAACGTTAACCTAACAACAACAACAACAACAACAAAGGAACTCTCTATCTCCATCAAAACAGCCCACTTGCAATTCTTAGCTTTTTCTCTATGTACACAGTTCACTACCATAAAGAAATGTGCACATAAGAAATGGGATGCAATATCTATATGCATTTTACAGTGCCAGTGAAAAAACAGCTGTGGGGCTACTTTTAGCTAGAGTCTTTTGCGGAAGCACCATGCTGAGAAAAGGCAACAACTAAATTAATGACAAAGCCACCCTGAGTTGCAATAACTACTGTGCTTAAAGCAAAGTATACTCCCAGATGGACTTAATTCCATTACTCCCTTAATTCAAAGGAATAATTTAAACTTTGTGACCCAACTTCCTGCTTTGATTCCCCCCCTTACTCTTCAAATTGCTAGACCAATATCGTTTCAATGTTATTATCAACTCAGTACTAGATGCCTTCGTGACTCACCAGCAGTTCAATTCAAGTTGTGTGATTGCCTAATTAAATTCCTGTTTCACTTCCATTAACATTTTATAAGTTTCAGGGGATTTTGTTATGTTACATTTTTCCTCTATGTGGTTAAAGTTTTCTTTACCTTAAATGGCTTATTTTAATGATTGCTTATACTATTTTATTGGAGATGATAGAAACTGTTTTCTCTAAGAGGTATGTCATTAATGAATCTAAAAAGATATTGCTTCTTGCTTTTGGAAAAAACTGTAATACACATGTGATCCTTTTAGCAATAAAACACACACTATGTGTTTTCATATTGCTGCAGCTCATAATGTATTATGAGTCCCAAAGTGATATTGCATCAAGCCTCCAGGGGAATACATCGGAAAAATCTATATGAGAGCCAAAAGATATATGTTACTACCTCAGAAGACAACGCCTACAAAACAATTGCTGTGATTGACATATTTCTGGCAGGATTTCCCAATGAGCACAATTCCATACCCAAGATGGTTTCTCCACTTACATCAATAGAGAAGGCAGCTCTGGTGCAACTGTGCAAGGCAGCAGTTCTAAGATTATTAGAACTGATTGACACGCTAACCTTCTTCAGATGTTATTGATCACCTTCTGAATATTGAACACAGTAGGTAGTGGGTGGGCAAGCACAGACTCCATTCCTGCCATATGAGTATTACTTTACCTATCTGCAACATGTAGGTATACTGCAGATATGTTTGTTAATCCACAAATAATAGAGGTGGAACTAGCCATTACGTTGCCAGCCCCTGTACTGTGTTCACAGTATGTGTGGGAAGAGACTTGAATGTCTGAGAAGGGCTATTGCATATGCATTATGCAGAATGAGGTTTGGTGTGGTAGACAGAAGTTGTAGAATACTGACCAGCGCCTCTTCAGACTATATGGGATATGTGATTTTTCAGGATGTTCCCCCCTACATGAAAAGCTCTCTACTTGTAGTAAACCAGCAGATCAGGATAATCTTTTCAGATCAATTAAACTGTTATCCCTGATGTGCTAGTCTACTACATGCAGGGATTTTGCCCCCATGGGGAGCATTTTTAAAAAATGCAAGCTTTAACCTGCAGACTAACCAGAATTCACTCACCTTATTCTGCATAATGGCTCAAAAACAAAGTTCACTTTAAGTTGTAACTGTGACATTTAGATAATGATTTTAAAATAGTGAAAAAACAGCAATCTAATCTATAAACAATGGAAGGAATAAAATCTTATTCTCACATAGACAAGCATATCGGCTCCTGTCCACATGAAAGAAACAGTACTACTGGGAAAGAAAGGAATCATTTTTATTTACACACTATTCAAAGCACAACCACAGAATACACCACAATGTAGATGTAATTCATAATACCCACAAGATTATAGCAGAACAGATATTTTTCTCCTGCACTGTGGCTAGCTGATATAAATAGTAAGCAAGCTAAAATGAGTGCACAACATTTTAGTGTTTGTGGAAATAGGCATGGAAGGAAACATGGGGTCAGGATAAGTTTAAACTTTAACAGTAGGTAAAGCTATGCTGCCATATTATCTAAGGACAGTATGATGGGAACTTACAGAAGCCTTTCCATTTAAAATTGCCTGTGAATTTTCAAAGTCTGTGCTAAAACATGTCATACGTCCAAAACAATAATCCAGTGAGTCATAATGCTGTAGAATGGCAGAACACTGGATGTAGCAGTACTTAGACTTAGCAAATGTTCTTACAAACTAAGCTCCAACTTTTCCTCCAGAGCAACAGCTCAATGCCAACATCTTTAATATAGTTCTTTTGCTGCATTGATATATGATGCGTTCATGACATAAAATAACTCTGGGTCTTTTTGGTCCCCAAATGGGTGTGGCTACATTGTCTGTTGTACACCTGTCCTTTTCTGGAAGAAACCCTATGCCTATTGAGACGTGAGACTGAATAGGTGATAATGAGTATGAGGGGAATGAGGAAGAGCCAGCATGGCACAGTGGTTGGAATGTTGGACTAGAATTGGGGACAACCAGTCAGCCATGAAGCTTAGGGGATGACCTTGGACTAGTCACTATCACTCAGCCTAACCTACCTCACAAGGTTGATCTGAGGATAAGGGGGAAGTGTAGAACCATGTATGTTCCCTGAGATCAGTGGAGAGTGAGTGGGATATAAATATAAATATATGTTTCAATTACGTCCATCATGCTGTGGCTCCTGCTTTTTCTAGGACTTGTCTCAGCTTCTGTGATATACACACAGTCCTAAACAGCAGTAACTGCTCTCCACTGTCCCAGACAAGCTCACTATCCTAAAGGAAGGAAGTGTGCTGACCAGGGCACCTCTTTTCCTGCACCTCTTTTTCACTGAAATTGCCTTGGGGCTTACTCTCACTTCCAAGTCCAGAGTTCAGTGCAACCAACTGCAACCGCAGCATGCAGAGTACAGCCACCGGCACACTTCTCAATTGTTCCCCTTAATTAATTTATTTTTTAACACGTTTTACTATTAGGGCAAATGAAGTTGAGAGAACAAAAGTTTTGGGATGAATGGCATCAGGAGTGTCACAGTAGGGAGAGAGGCAGCCAAACCAGAGATGCTGTGCTTCTCCATAGACTCAAAGGAAAAATGAGAAGACTGAACTGGGGAATTTCTGCTAGGATCAAGCCAGTAAGACCATGGTTGGACAGTCAAAGTAGTTTATCAAAAACACAAGACCAGAAAGCTTTGTTAGAATGCCAGTCACAGAAGGAGAACTGAGGGAGGATTCAACAGCCCGCTATCAGCTAAATGTAAAGAATTAAGAATTTTATAAGCTTTTACTTTCAGAGCATCTGCCTGATAATCAAGGTCAAATGAAAGAGAAAATTGGAAACATTCATCTGTTTGCATTAGTTTCTCACATATTAAACAGTTTATTTTGGTTAAATTTGATTGTCTAATTAGCCTACCAGCACTGCAGAACTTTGCAGACTCCTCAGCCTGTCTGATACGTAAACTATCAATCTCGAACATTATTCTATATATGTTTTATATAACATATAGTATTATGAAATGGAAGCTAGCCTTATAATTTCATTTACTTATATTTAATAGTCATCTATTTTAATAGATGTCTTATATGTTTCTTGAAGACCTAATTTTTTAGAAGAAGTAAATTCCCTAAGTATAAACTAAAATCCATCTATAAAGTAACTTTGCAACTAGATAAGAAAGACATTTGCCTTCTTGCTATATTCAAATTATGTACCTTTCAATGCAAGAACAAAAGCATTACCGGTACCTGCATTCTTTGTATGTTAATGTCTAATTTAATTTTATGCTTTTAAGAAATCCATCTTTTCTTCAATAGTACATTTTGGGAGGAATGGTTGTTTAATTCAGCAATTCTGTTGTGAAACTGACTCAGGGTTAGTTTGCATACATACAAGATTATGCACTGGGATTCCTGATCCTAATCCCATAGAACCCAATAGGATTATTTCTATTTATCTTGAAACTAGTTCCATGAGAATCTAAAACACTTCAACATCCATTATCAGCCTCTTGAACCTTCATTTTCTCAAGGCCAGCTCACAGACGCTTGAAATACTAGCTCTCCAAGCAATAAACGCTTATCACATTAGATAAAATAATTTTTATGATGATTACAACATTCACTTGATAAGAAATCTTTGTCCATGGTAGTCACCTGTAGTTCACACAGCCAAGCTTTTGTGTGATAGGTGCACTTATCACTTGATAAATATTGATGGGAGGAAATTGCTCTTAGTAATAGAAATTATTGGCACGTATTATTATTTTGCTTTGTTTTCATTTACATTTTAGAAACATGTGTGTCCTCATAGGTTTTTTACCCATTAGGCATGAAACATATAAAATAATAGGCACTTCCTAAATAAAAAATAAACTAATATGCATTCATAATGTTAACTCTGTTTCAAATATATAGACTTAATAGCCAAACCATGGATTGGCGGCCAAGAATGTATTCTTATGACCCTTCCCTTTTCCTTTGTACATACTGATTCCTTCTTCTGTTTCCTAGTTAACAGCAGATGAAAAAAGAGAGCCATCAGTTTGGTGGTGCTCTTTTCCCTCTTCTTTATACTATCCTGGTTAATAGTAGTTTGCCATGACAATCCAAGTCCAATTGTTAAAAAATACTACTCAATTTTAAAAAAGAAAAGAATATTTCCCAAAAGCTTAAGGCTGCAATACTTAACACATTTACTAAGGGGTAAGCCTATGGAGTTAAATAAAACTGCATAAGGTTTGCATTGCACATAACTCAAAACACACTAACACTTTAACATAAATGAAGCGTAAGCAAGAATCAAGGACTTTGTCCAAAAGAAAATATACTGCCCAATCATAAACAGGTTTCTTCAAATGCAAGTTCCACTAATTTTAATGGAAATGACACCCAAAAAAATATACATAAGATGGCAGGCTCAGCATCAAAATTAAATTTCAGTGGGATATGCAGATGACTACCCCCCCCCCCCACTTATTTGTCTAAGTTAGTGAGCTTTGTCTCTCAGACAATATCTGGAACATATATGTTCACTCAGAACACAAAAACTCAGTTTGGTTTTCTATAGATTTTTCATGAAATTACAGTAGTCTAGACTACTATTCGTATGCCAAGCTGCTGATGCTTATATGTTTGCATTTTGGATTAAGGAACTTCCCTTAATTGAAATAGTTTGAGAGCTAGAGAAAGATGAATTACTCTGTAGTCATTTGAATAGGATAGGCAAGCCAAGGCTTGCAAGGGGCACAAGAGGCAAAGGAAAACTAAGCTTTGGCATTCCAAATTTTAATATGGAATATACATTAGACAAGAGGCAGAAGAGACACAAGTGCCAAAGTATAAAATGTCCATCAGGCCAGACATATCTTCAAATTTGTTTTTCTTCCTGGCAAACAGTTACAAGAAACCAGGTTTTCTTGAATTTATGAGAATCAGAAAACGTGTCTGTCACAAACATCTTCTACCCCACACAGTCCTGTGATAGGATGCCACTATTTCCTCCTATCTAAACTAAGTCTAGGTGAGGAAATAACCCAGACATGCATTTTTTATTTACCTGAGGTAGGGAACATACTTAACAAGTCCTGCTAGCTGTGATCAGTTAAGAAGCTCAAGCTGTGAATCACCATTTGTCTTTCCATCTAACCAGTAGCATGGACCAAAACAGCTAAGCACCAGCTAGGAGCAATGCACAGGTTAGGTAAAAGATCTATCCAACTGCAGGGATTCACATCATAAAGTTTTATTTAAATTTAATAAAGAAAAGTTAGAGAAATATAAAGTAGCAAAGAAATTAATAAAATAGTTCTAAATAATCCCATCCTTAAATAGACAGGCTGTTTCTCACAAAACACTAACCTGACACACTATTAGTGTCAGCATCCTTTTGCCAGATGCAAGAGCCTCTCCCTTTGGTGTATTATGAAAGACAACACAAACCACTATCAACCTCATCTGATTCAAAGGTAGAGGCTAACAAGGGCAAGTGATGGCCAATATGATGTTCATCTCTGCACACAGAAGAATATTGGCCATCGGCACTTCCCAATAGCTGAGCAAGGTGAATTAAGAGACATGAATTCTCCTGTTGGGTTCCTGTCAGATGGAATTAACTAAGAGGATAACAACATTTTGTATATCTGACGAGTGACACTTGAGATGTGCCAAATTTCTACTTGGGAATGGAATACTTGGTCTTTTGGCTTTTTTGTTTTTTACATTGACAGGCAGTATTGATTTGCCTCAGCATGACAGTAGCCCTAAACTTAAGAGTTGTATCATCAACATTTGATGATCAAAATAGTTGAGAATTAAGATTATGAACTAGGTAGTTCATAATGTCTTACTACAAACTATGCGCATCATAACAAAGGGTTATGAAGGAAATTGAGTTCCATTTTACTGGAATCAACTATAGTTTTCTGTTTATGTCAAAAGAGCAAATTTTAATTTTCCTAAGTCAGGGGTGGATCGTCTTTTCAGGTTGGAAGGCTGCATTAGCGTCTAATGGAACCCTTTGGGAGCTGCACAAGTGTGTGTGTGTGTGGGGGGGGTATGACATACACACACACTCTCTCTTTTTCTCTTTAACACACCTTACCCCTACCCCCGCAATCAGGATTGCTGTTTCCCTGCTGCTTCTAGGGACAAGGGTGCAAGGGACAGCACTCCCTAGGCACCCTGTTTCCCTGCAGAATCTGTGTCCCAAAATCCTGCCAAATAATTTGCTGCTGGGAGCCCAACTGTGCTAGGAAACAGGGTGTGCAGAACCATAGCAGCGGTGGAAGATTTTTTTTTTATTATTCACCTAGAGAATATGTGTATATATATAATACAATCCTCAAACCAATAGGAAATGTTCCTTTAGAAAAGTTTTGTTAAAAAAAGAAAGAGAGAAAGAAAAAGGCAGCAATAATGCAGTCGTTCTAATATAGTATACTCTTGCAATCCTCCTGGTATTACATTGCATCCATTAGCAATTGCTGAATTAAGCTTTTAACAGCAACAGTAGCCACATCCACTCATGGTGCTGACCTCTGCTTTTCTGAATGAATTAGGAGGAGGAAAAGAAAAATGTAGCTTCCACAAAGCTTCCCTTCCCTTCCAACACAGGAAATCCTATGTGGTTAGACACAGTATGTGTCATGCACTGGGATTTCATTCTACTCCCCATTAAACGCCAACACTTGCAGCATGTCACAGGAAATTATTCCTTATTTTCAGTAGTTCCAGGACAGAGCTTCTTTGGATACAAGGTCAGGATGAATACATCATTGGCTCCTTATCACTGCAAAGCAGCTGTGGGGAGGATGCAAGACACAATATAGCTTCACGTTTCTGAATACCTCTTTTCATAGAGCTTAAGCACATTCATCTTGTTTTGGGGTGCTTTTGTGTCTTTTGACACCCCCCCACACAACCAGCCATACCCAGCAACATCTTTAAAATAAAGTGATTAACAGTAAGCAGAAGACAAAACTGAATCTAAAACTTTTCGTCAAGACATAATGGCATTCAAAAAGGAATAGTAACATGCTCATTATTAAGCTGAAAAACAGGAAGGCAAACTTATTAATACAATAGAAGTAAGGTATGACATCCATGGGAAAGTCTGCATCCCTTCTCCAGAAAGGAGTAGACCTGTACACAATACCTGAAGCAAGGAACAATCCTGCACCTTGTACTGCAGCAGCACTTTGCTTATAATCACTACAAGAAGAGTCTTTGCTTAAGTGCAAGACTGTAGAAGTTGTCAGAAAATTAAAATACATGTGTTGAAAAGAAAAAGAAGACCATCTACCCAACTTGGTATCAAGCAAAACCAGAAAACATGACCACTAAAAGCTTCACCTAAGTAATTAATGACCACATATTACAGAAACAACACACAGCCTGCAACAAAACCCCATGTACTCACAAGCATCTTGTGGATTGACTTTGCAATGTTAGTCTTCATCTTTGAAACCTTTAATACTGATTAGTACTGAAGGACTCAATCAGAAAGATAGTTAGCTACTCTGAAAACCTTTGTAATCGATGTGGGTAAATTTGGGTAAAATGTAAGAGACGTTGAATCAGTTTACTCCAGTGGAAGCTGGTGGCTCTGATTTCAATAGGGCTGTAAATCCAATCCAGGTTTCAGTAAGAACCAGCCAGAACTCTAAAAGAGCTATTGATGGTGTTGAACCTTATCCCAAAATAGGTTCAGCACTTGGATAGCTCCTTTAGAATTCTGGCTGGTTCCGACTGAAACCCAGAATGGATTCACAGCCCCACTGAAATCAGAGCCACCAGCCTCCATTGGTTTATACATGGATGTTCACCACTTGATTCACACATGTGAAGGGTTTTTTAAAAATCAAAGACTAATGAAGGCAAAGCCACAAAGAGACTGCAGAGACCAGTTATGAGGTGACCAGCCACGTAATGGGAAAAATGTTAGTGCCATGGTATATCGGTTATCCCATTTTGGGGTGGAATTAATAATTTGCACATTGTCTGAAGAAGGACAGTCCAAGATGCACTGCATCTCATCAAGGTCCAGGATCAGAGAGAACAACATTAGCAACTAAGGATGTGGATACCCATGCTAGTGTCAGGGCTGATGTCGCTGAGACTATCAATTCCAAAAAGGTCAGTACAAAGCCAGGCAGTGTTCCAGGTCAATGCTGACCTTTTGTCTTTTTGTTTGGCTCCTTGAGTACTGAAGAGGGAAAATGCTTTGCTTTCTACTTCTTAACTTTCTACAGACAAACTGAACTTCCTGGAGTGGCAGGAGAACTTCCTCGAGTGTCTGCCCTCACTTGATTCTGAGCCTGGGAGCATTATACGTACCATGGTAGGCACTTCAGAAGTCTATTCTAACATCAGTGTGGAAGTTGTCGATACCAGACCAGTGGAAAGCTCCAACACCAACAGAATTCAGCTCACTGTAGAGGGTTGAAATCTGTGCAGCAACAGCTAGCCTTGAACTAGTGGTTGAAGTACCTTGCTCGCCAGCAATTTCTTAGTTTATTATCAGATGCCTGCAGAACTTGTTCCCAGAGAAGGGCCCTGAGATCTAAGGGGTGATTTGCGGAAGGAGGGGGTAAATAAAGAGTCGAGACACGTGTAATGGGTTTAAACAAGGGCCACATTTTATTGAAAGATCTGCAAAGGGGGAGTCCTAAGGGGCATCCATATAGGCTTATCCACAGGCCCTTCTATCCCTGGTCCGGGCGAGCCATTCTAGCCCGTGATTAGGTGTATTCACCTCGCCTCTCCACGTGCTACCCCTTTTGGGGAGGGAGACCTTCCTGTGTCGCCTCCCCCCAGGCCGCATGGCTCTGGGTAGGTGAGAAGGGTTGGTCTCAAAGGTAACCCTTATCTCCCAAGCCAGGCCGCAGGGCTCAAAGCTGGGAGCCTCAGGAATTACCAGTCACCCAAACAGTGCCAGAGAATGCTCACCAAAGTCCTTACCTCTCTGGATGCCCCCCTTCTAATCCGCCACTGGGAGCGTCAAGCCACTTGCTTAGTCGCTTACACCCCGCCTAAAAGCTAAAGCTTCGAGAAGACCCCTCTGCAGATCGTGCAAGAATAAATCATTTCCCTGGTCCGACAAGTGGACCCCGTCCTGCCTATAAAGCTCCCTCCGATAAAGAGTAATATCCGGATGCTGGATACTAAAAACACCATGTTTGGCCAGATCTCTGAAGATAGCTGTATTCACTTTTTTGCATGCTTTTTCCAAAGCCTTAGTATCACTACCCTGTCGCCAATCAAACCTGGGTAGTATGCAGGACCAAACAATCAAAACTCCGGGCCATCATTGCCTGATGGACTGAAAATCTGCAACCACTTGCAGAATCAAGGCCTTGCCTTTCAAAAGGCCGAGATCATTTCCACCCAAGTGAATAAGCAGCACTTGGGGCCAAAACATGCCACCTGTTGTTGAAGCAATGTGGGCAGGAGGCGTTCCCACCGCATGCCTCGCCTACCCAACCACATCACGTTGGCATGGCGGCTCATCCCAAGCTGGGATCCGAAGCTCGAATTGGTGGCCCTCCTGCCGGCCCAGAAGATGTAGCTGTGGCCACAAATGATCACTCGAACTGGGGCAAGGCCACTCCATCGATCTACAATAAACACAGATGATTTTAGAATCCCCACAGGGCATCGAAGTCTTACTGAGCTAAGTTGTGAATATATGTCCTGAACGCTGAGGACCGCCATCTGCCAACTGCCTGAATTTGAGAGGAAGAAAAACCAGCAACTGCTGCTGTAGATGCTGCCCCAATACGAAAAGAATGTGAAGCAAATGTTGACTCCGGCAAACCCAAAGCCTGTAAGGCCCGTTTTGCAACTGCCCAAAATTGAAACTTGGTCAGCGGGGCTTGATCTTGATGACGAAATAAGATCCCCGATTCACAGCCACGCAATGAGATAAGGTCCCTTAAAGCGTGTACCGGGCACAAATCCACCAGCGGGGCTGGGTACAGCCGAATCAACACTCCCTTGCCTTCTTGGTCAGTTTTTGACCGCCTAAAGATTATTACCACCCCCTGATTGTTAAACCGGAGATCCTCAAACTGCACCGCCCTCTCAGAGCAGTCTCGCTTGGAAGATGCCAGCAGCATCTTCCAAGTGATGAAACCCTGGGTCCTGAAAAGGGAATACGAAAACCATTTACAAAACCCGACTCTAAATACCTGGCCTCCTCTACCTTAGGGTAACATGCCAGCAAACGCTTGAGGGGAGCTATTTTAACTGGGCTGGGGCCCTTTGGGAGGTTGTTGTTGAGACCCTCCTGGTTTTTTACCTCCCTGCCCCTCCTTAAATGTCCCGCACCCCCCCTTTCTGTTACAGTTAACAGCCGGGTGCAAACCCCCACAAATGGTACAGTCATGTCTATATTTGCAAGGGGAATGGAAACAGGAACCTCTGGTTCCATAATCCCAGCAGGGCGGGCGGGGTTGAACCCACTGCTCCGCATTCCCCTTAAACGAAAAGGCGGGTTGTTGCTTAACTATTATATGGCCGCTATCGGCCCTTTCCCCGAACCCTGGCCTTGCAGGGGTCATGAATTGTAACCACAAGTCATGATCCCGAACATCCCAAGGCAGCGCGTGGTCAAATGCCGCTTTACGACAAAATGATTCATCGTAAGCCAACCAGGCTCCGCCCTCGAACTCTGTGTATGCCCGGTACACCATATTAAGATACTTAATCATGGTATACCCCTTGCCTGGGAAACGTCGTTGAATAATTCCCATATAGATCAAGAAGCCCGGAAGCCAATTGGACCAAGTCCTAGCCACTTTTCTCCTTCGCAACCTCTCCGCCTCTTTTCCCCCTATCTTATCTTTCTCATTAGCCTCTAATTCTCTAAACAGCAAGGACAAAATGTCAATGTATTTGCCTTTCAAGATCTTTTCCTGCGTTGCCGGGAGGAGGTGGTACCCCAAGGGTGAAGCTACGCTACCCTTAGGAATAGCGTGCCAATCTGCCCCAGCATAGGGATCGCTTACCGTTGTTCCTATGCCCTGCCCGGCATTACCATCACTGGATGTGGGGCCCATCCAAACCACAGCACATGCTGCAGCAACACTAACTGTTGCAGCCTGCATGGGCGGCTGTGCCGCCAGCTGTGATTGCGCACTCTCCCGGCAACTGAGGCACCATTGGGGCAGAGGCCAAAGAACTAGCCGTGTTTACAAAAGAAGAAGCCACGTGCGATGACTGGTCCGCAACCCCCGCCTTTTCAGGTGTTTCTGCCTGCATTTGCTGGAAATTAGAACAGCATGTACCCCAGCCCCATGAATGGACGGGACTCATGTGGTGACAAGGAGCCAGAACGCTAGCCTGACCCCTTATACCACAACCCTGAAAATTACTGTGAGGAGTCGCGGGAACCACTTCCACAGCTGCCCGATCCCCTCCAGCTGAAGCCGCTGCCTGGTCCTCTGTCGCTGTCCCAGGAACGTTGGGCTCTCTTACTGCTGGAGCTGCAACCTGAGGACATCCAGACCCTTGGTCGACCGTAGCTTCCATCACATCTAATCGGGTTGAAAGAGCCTGTAACAAACTGTCGTGTGCCTGCCTACGTGTTTGATGGCGGCCGGCCTCACCCAAATCCTGAAGGCTGGAAGGGTTAAGCCCTCTGTGTTTTTCCAACGCTTGCACCCTCGCCATCAGTGCTTCCACCGCTGGGTGCAACTCCTCCCCGCAGCCTTCCATCCCCCCCTCTGTTGCGTATTTGCTTCACAGGAGGGGCCTTGCCTTTCCCTTTGGCACCCCCTATCCCGTTTTTAGGAGCCATACCGGTTAACTGCAAACCTAGTATAAATTCAAATTGAAGGCCCCGCCTCCTAGTGCCCAGTAATCCCTCCTGCAGCTTAAAAACGCCTATAAGCCAACTAAAAAAAAGGGGGGGGGCTGCTCCAGCAATGCTTTAAGTTAGGCCTTTAATCCCTGTGATAAGGGCCAGCCAGATGCACCGCCCTGCCCCCTCCCAGGCCCTCAGCCTCCTACAGCCAGCTACCTGGGGTGGGCCTACGCCGATCAGGGCCCACACTGCCCCAAATCACACAGCTACTCCTCCGCCCTTAAATGTAAGGGCGCCTGTCCTCTCTTCCCCTCACACGCTGCCGCAATGCCGTAGGAGGGAGCCGCTGCCCCACTAATCAATGGGCTGTCGCGCTGCCCGGCCTACAGCACTGCTGTCTAGAAGGCCCGGTGAAACACTCTCCACCCGCCAGAGGCCAGAAAGGTCCCACAAATTCCTGCCCCTTGTTCCTTACAACAGCCGCCGCCGCCCCGCAAATTCTCCACCTGGCCCTGATCGCTTGTGGACCCGCAGCCGCCCTCGGGAAAGAGCCACTACCCCCTAGGCCCTGCAGCCAAGAAGGCCCTGGGGAAGCCCCTCGGCCTCACTCCCACCCGTCAGAGACCAGCTGGTCTCGAAACCTGTGGCCCGGAGGCCAAGGAGGTCACTCGTGCTCCCGCCCGCTGCTCCCGACAGCCTCCGCCACTCCTTCCAGAGTCGCGTGGCGAGAGAGAGGGAAGGGAGGGAGGCTCTCCCTAATGTAGCCTTCATCCCTCCCTTCCCGGTGGCACCACCCTCGCTCCTCCAATCAGGAACGGGCACGTTGTGACTCTCCCCCCCCTCTGCAAAAGCCTCCCCTCCCCCAGGCTGTTGGCCGGGTGGCGGCAGAATGGCGCTTCTGCAGATTTGTTTAGCGGAACTCTGACAACAGAAGCAAGTATCAACAAGGTGCTCCTCCCCAAGTCAAAGTCATTATAACAAATGGCCATCTGTGGTGTTCAGGGAATGGGGTAACCTGTTCCTGCAATTGATAAGCTTACAAAAAGTTGTCCTTATAGCTACAAACACAAGCCTCCTTCCAATGGATCATCAGGCGTAATATACTAAAATGCAAAATGGAAAAAGAAGAAAAGGGACAACGAACCCTTTCATACATAACAGCTAACTATGACATAACCATGGCCATGCAGCAGTCAGAGTCTCCCTCATGCTTTTCACTTCTGCTTTCAATTAACCGCCCAGGAACAACTGGGTTGTCAGCGTTATGTTTGAACCCAGAACTCTGGGTTGTTTAGGGGTTAAACAACCCAGAGTTAACCCAACAACAAACCATGGGTGATTCTTTGACTGAAAGTGGAAGCAACAAGTGTGAGGAAGGCAGCACACACATGGTCCCAACAATTCCTGGGTGAAACACAGGAATTGTCATTACATGAGAACTGGGTGACGAGGATGAGAAGAATAAAATGTAAAAAGTAAGAAGGGAGAGATGATGATACTGAGCTCAAAAGAACTCTCCTCAACACAAGAGAAGAGAGCAGTCCTAATGATCGTGTGCTGCAGCATTTGAAAAGAACCTGACTGGAAAGGCAGGAACAGTGTCCCTTCAGCATGTGTAATGAGGATGTTGTGGGGGGAGAGGATCCTGCTGAAAAACTCTGAAATTTTCTGAATGAAGTTCTGCACAGGAGCAGAACCCATAGTTGTGATACACAGAGCCCCAGAAGCAGCAGCAATGATTTTTAGTTGAATCAGCTGTGGGTGATAAATATTGAGAAATCATGATGACAAATCAAGTGACATGTAAATCCAACCTCACAGTGCCAAACCAGCACATATTCCAGTTTAGGTACAGATGTTTAAAATACTTTGGCTTTGTCCTGCTGAAAACATTTAGTAATGTTGCAAGTGCTCTGAGCCCACATAATAGTATAGGATTTTATTAAATGCGAACAAAGAAATACATAATAATTTGAGTTTAGTAACTATTCGAAAACCATTCAGATAGTAAGAACTGCACGTTAAATACAAAAAAGTCATTGTGACCAATATGACTCAAACATGTTAAATGTTTTTATTTAATGAATTTGCAAGAAAATATATAGTTCGTTTTAACCTATGGAGAAAGCACATCCTAGTCAGACATATCCTATTATACTGTTATACATCAGTGACACACTGAATAAACTCCAATATTAGTCAGATAGTATTATTCACCTGAACAGGAATTCAGGTGAATAATAATATTATTATTAGAAATAAGAGTAACATTTCAAGTATGCATTTGCCAAAAGCCATTCTTTTCCTCACACACAAAGTTTTTAACAATGTGGGTTACACAGCAAATAGATTTAATCCATTTTCAGACCAGAAAAATGCCCTTTTCAGTTTTAGGTTTTGTGTTATTTAAATGGCAACTTTTGTGGTAAGTTGATAGTGGCCACTGCAGTGACCATCTGTGACTGCACCTTCTATAATAAATTTGAATTCAATGCCATCACATTCTTTCCTACTGAGACTTTCAGACCCCTTTGAAAGTGTAAAGAAAACAAATATATTCAGGCCTTGAAAGAGAGAGGGCTCATTAAGCCTGACCTCTGAACCCAAGCAATACAATGTTACACCCTTGTAATGGCAAGGCAGATGTTGGTCTTTGCTAACTTTCATCTTCAGATAAATTTTTATAATTTGTAGTTTTGTCCCATGTGCTGTCTCATATGAGCAAGTGTCTTAACAGAATATACAAAATTTGCAGCTTTATTTTTGATGGCACTATCTGATTTACTGTAAAAAGTTGTATAATTTCCACACAGGATGATTCACAGTATTTTTTTCCTTGTAAATACACCCATTTTATTACATCTTTGCTGTGAACAGGTATTCTTGCAGAGTATCTATTAAAACAGCATATAAAACCCCCAACATTGTAAAGTAAATATATTTTGTTACTTTATTAGAGGATGATAATCTTAAGATGTAGAATCATGTATTACAATATAATAAACATTTATTTAGGTCAAATATTTATAACCTGCTTTCCCTTTACGGTTTCTTTATTTTATTGTTTTGAATTGTTGTGCATTGATGGTCCTTTAGCAAAAAAGATGGTATATTGATGATGATGGCCAAGATGACTAAAAATAGTCAGAATAAAAAATAATAAAATTAAATACATGACACAAACACAACAAATCTAAAAAACAAGAGCAAAATATAGACAAAGTTAGATCCTGACTTAATCATACTTAGAGTAGGCCTATTAAAATCAATGGGACTTAGGTAAGTCATGACAAAACTAACTTAGGTCCCATAGACTTCAATGGATCTACTCTTAATTCATATAACTAATACTTAATGACTAAATCTGGATCCAAACCAGTATCGTCATTATCAGCAGCAGCTGAAAAGTAAACTCATATCAATAAAGACGCATCACAAGCTAAAATAATAAAATATAGTGGGGAGATATTAAAGTCCAAAGACCTCACTAAAAAGAAAAGTCTTTGCTACTCAGCAGAAAGGCAGTAAAGAGGGAGGACAACAGCCCAAGTATGACTACCAAGAAGACCCCCCCACACACACACACACACTTCTATTCTTAGATAAATGCACTACAGGTGAGATAGAACACACCAAAGGCAACTCAAACGTTTACAGAACTCTTAAAAAACAATCAAATATTGTTTCAAAAATATAGTCACAGCTGCAGACAGATTACAAAAACAGGACAGAAAAAACCGGATAACATATTTGAACTAAACACGGCACCCAGGCTGAAGTTCAATTATGTAAGCAATAACACCTTCTGCAGTTTCACATATTGGGCTTATTTACAATTTAGCCTCCATACTCCCACACTTTTCCTTGGACTTTCAATCCACAATCCTCTTCCACAGTTGGGGGAACACTGAAACTTGGGGCAGTACTATATCAGCGCTCAATAAAATAATACACTTTAAAATTCTAAACTCTTAATTCATACAACTAATCTCCTGCATGGCTTATCTTAAGCTGCAGAGCACAACCCTATGGATGTTTAAGAATAACGTAGTCTGTTGTGACAATACATTCTGGATCTTTTAATTTTGACAACCAATCAAATTTTGGAAACCTTATTTTTAAACCACAAAATGCAATCTTGTACATGTTTGACCAAACACAAAACTAGCAAAGTGACTATTCAAGCTTATCAAGACATCAAACTTACAGATTTCCTGTGACCATCTTGCAAATTCTAAAAGGTTTAATCAATTTATTTTAAAACAATCCAATCCAAATAACCATCTTTTATATGATGTGAACAATTTTTTTCTGAGATATCTATCTAAATTAGTTATAGGATGCCTTTAAGGGTGGAATACCTGAACCACCAAGACAGAAAAGACTAACGTTGATTATTTAGAAAATCCAGTAATCTATAAGCAGAATTACATTTTACTGAGGGAGAAAATGTTGACTTGCTTCCCAAAATAAATACTTGAGATTACTGGAGAACCTGATATTTCCATTACCATCATATTTCAAATTATGTTATTAATAAACAAACAAAAAAAAGCACCATTCAAAAATTAGAATTGAGTTTCAAATATATGATAGCAGTACAGGTTCCAAAATATTATTGTGAACTGTTTTAACAAATGCCTGTCCTATAATACAGTAATTAGTTTGTCTTCATTAATGAGCACATCTTTTTACATTTCTTATTTTTCTTTTTGTTTCATAGAACATTTTATGTAACTTCTGAATCTTTGCTGTAAATTTTTGTTTCATCCATATTGACATTTCATAACTACATATGATAACAGAGTCGTGAGTATTCAGTTATGCAATAAATATAGTTAATGCAACTAACAAAACATTATCAACATCCAATGACAGTAGTTGGAAAGGCCCTTGTCATGTGTTTAATTATGTAATAGAGCACAATGCTCTGTGCAGTTAAATCTTTAGTTACAGTTTTATAAGTTTTTTAAGCACAGTGAAAACTTCATCCAGTGGATTTAATAAGTAGTTCTCCAGATTTACAAAGGTTTTAAAAGATTAAAATGTAAAAGATGTCAGCCTTTTTGTTAGTAGGTTTACATTTTGTGAGTATTTGTAGATAGCAAAGTGGCCTTCCAATTATTAATCTTCCTTCTCATAGTTCAATGAAATATTTTGTGTTTCTAGCCATTCAATATTTTAAAATTTTTTGCTATCTTTTAGGGCAGTACTGAATTGACATGGACCATTTCTCATCAGTTTTACCCACCTCAAAATTGGCAATTCTGTTTTAGCTATATTTTGGGGATGGGGCAAAATTCATTTCAGGAGTGGAGGTAGGGGGATCAAAGTAGCTATCATGTTGTTTTTCCCAGAAAGTCCAATTCTGTGGGGCTTTTTGAACCTTGGGTGATTCAAAATGGCTGGCACAATAAAAATGTCTGTCTCCTTGCCATTCGCAAGGGGGTACTGCACTGTTATAGTGTACAATAGTGGGATACCTACAGAAAAACACCCTTTTACAGAGTGCACATATCTTTCCTTCACCTGCCCATTTTATTCAAGAGGTGCAGCGTTAAAAAAAATCTCTGAAGAAAGGCCAATGAAGGAAGCAGGCTTGTTAAAAATACGAAGTCACAGTGTGTCATTCCATGCAATCCTATGTTTAAACCTGAACTACCTGAATTTATGTTTGTATTTCTTTTCTTTAAATAAAAGAAAAGGGAAAAACAAAGAAGACTGTCTTCTGCACACAAAAAACATGTATCTTTATTCAAAAGAAGACCCGAAGGCTTAAAAAATGTACCATGAGGTTTTGTGTTTGAATGAAGTAAAGAGCAAGGATCAGAGATTGACAGTGCAATCCTACAAGCTGGGTAAGTCTGGTTGTGGCTTGTGAAGCAGTGAGCGAGCAGAAGGTGTGCAGCCTCAATGCCCCCCTGCATATCCTAAGGGTCTCTTCCCTCTTCCCTGTATGGGGCTGTGAACTATGGAGATTAGGTGGAGCAAGCTAAGGAGGGTGTGGGTTTGGGTGTGAGAGGTGTAAGTGGAAGTGTTGGTTCATGAAGACTAACAGAGCACAATACAAGATTGTAAAACATCTTTACTGCTTATAAAGGAGTTAAGGTGGGCGCCTTAACTTCTTAAACCCATTGCTATTTTATCCTGGAATATTAAATAATCTATTACAGCTGTTTTAAATAAGCAAGCATACCAAGAATAATAGAAGCAAAACAGGAAGTTTAGTCAACTATAACACTGGGCAAGATTTATACCAACAAGGTTAGTCTGCTGGAAGCACATTACACAGGAACTCCAATATCTGCAAGGGTCTTCTTTCATTTGCTTGACAAAATTCAAGAAGCCAGCTCCAGCCTGCAAGTCATAACCATCGTGAACCCTATGTATTGCAGACATAACCATGTACCATGGCCACAGCCATGCCTATAATCTTCCAAAGTAAGACAGGTAACAGAAATTGAGTTACATTTTATTTATCGTCTACTGTTATTTGCCCAATATATATTATATACTTACTACATTCACAGTTCAAACTTCAGTCAAAGCTCTTTACAAAGTTGAATTTATCATATATTTAAAAAATTGGAACAGACTTAAAAAATAAAAGAAGCTCAGCAAGTTAATTTCAATGTCAATGTTGTCAATCTAGTTATGTGCTTCTTTTGAAAAAATGTCAACAGTAACTCAGAGCTGGGGCGGGCAACCTATGGTCCTCCATAAGTTTTGGCCTACAACTCCCATCAGTCTTAGCTAGTTTAGCCAATGGTGAGGAATGGCAGGAATTGTAGGTCAAAATGTCTCGTGCACCACAAGATCCTCATTCTTGCCCTAGTGAGTAATTAAGTCTAGCTGTTTATTTTACTTGTATTTAGTAAACAACAAAACCAAAAAAAATACTTCCTGTTATTTTTTGTCTCAATGCACCATAAGTATTTGACCTTAATAGTTGAGGAAAATAGTTAAAGCACATTTAATGTGATTAAAAATTACATTATAGAATTTTTAATTGGAATAATGAATCACCTGAAAAACTTTATTTGCAACTGTGTAACTGCCAAGTTTGCCTAAAACTCTATTTGCAATTGGCATCTGTTCATTGTTATTAATGAACATATCAAAAGGAACATTTTTTTTTTGCAGAAAATAATGCACTGAAAAAAATTCTGAAAATTTACCATGGAAAATGTTCTGACTTATTGGTAAAAACCACTTGCTCTCCACCATTCAGCTAAATTATGATTAGAGATGGTAACTTACATAAAGAAATAACTGCTGACAGTTTGATCAAGAGATACACTTGTTTAATCAGTGGCATTTAAAAACTATTCATGTCTATCCACACCACAGCCATTTAGATGAGTATTTCTTTTGCAAAACTGCTGTATTTGTCACATCAGCAATGATGAAGTATTGTCTATTTATAGCTATAAAGTCTTCTTCCCCATTTCCCCCTATGTCTAAATGAAAATTGTGATTAAAGGGAGAAACAATTTTATACTTCATTTCTCATTGAATGATAAAAATCAGCCAATATATCACAGTCTACCTCTTGAGCACAGATCCGAATCTGGAAGGTATTTACTGAAAATGAGGCACATTGCTGGGCTGGGCTCCTGTATCATCCCACAAAGAGCTATTATTCTTCAAACAATACGAAGAAGTGGAAGAAAAGTAGAAAACTGCTTCATCCTTTCCACAGTTCTACTATGATGTCCACCACATTGGGAATCATCAATTATTCACAGCTACCTTGTGACTGTCAGGATGAGGTCTGGTCTCCCTGGTTTGGATTCCAAACTGAACTCAGAGGCTGAAGAAGAAGAAGACCAGCCAAGACAGGAAGCAGGGGAGGAAATTCTCCAGGACTCTCCATGAGTCAAGGAGGGAACTTCCCAGGAGCTTATCAAACAGGAGGTCCAGGTTCAGAGATTGTCTTCCCATTTCCTCCACACACACCTCCACTGAGAACTTTGTTGGAGGGGAGGGACCACTGGAATTGACCTATCACAGAGTCTGCCACAGGGTCAAGCAGGCAGAATTGAGAGGAGGAGGGAGGTGGTCTGGTACACTAGCCACAGCAGAGATGGCAGCTTGAAGACCCTCCCTAAAGGAGGAGTCTAGTAAAAAGTACAGCGGGAAAATGCCCATTTAGTTGATAGGCAACTGCTTTGCTTTGTTAGGCTAATTAAGTTTAGAGGATAGCTTCTAGCATTCACACTCCCTTCAGGTGTGAAGAGGCATCTATTGACTGAATAAAGGTTTTGTGGATTGCACAGCAGACCTCTTTATTGTCTCATCTTGGTGGGAGGGCTTGGAATCCTGACAGTGACTTCTGGAGCTTATTGTGGAAGTTATTTGCATATTTTATTTATATATTTTTAAAATATGCAGCTTTTCCCCTCCAAAGAAGAAGTTGCTCAAAACAACATACAAAATATAAAAAACATAAAAACAACCATAATTAAAAGACATGAAGCTAAAAGCAGCAAACACACAAAATCAAAGTAGTTAATAGATAAAATTAAGCAACAGCAGACACAAATGCTTTTTTAAAAAGTGGCTTCACCGGCCAGTAGAACACAGGGAAAGATGACCTAACCTTTGGGGCAGGGAGTTCCATATACAGGGTGCCACCAATCCTGTTTTTGTCAGCACACAAAGGGTCACCACAAGTGATATTAAAGAACAGACATCTCCACATGGGAAGACACTGTTCTTCAAATTGCCAGGTTCCAAGCCATTTAGGACTTTAAAGGTGATATGCAGTGCCCTGAATTGCACTTGGAAATGAACTGCAGTAACTTATTTTCCTGCTTGTGATTCTTAAATATTTCTATGTTTTCATTATAATTTTAGTTCAAACTAGGAACTTTGGAAAGCACATATCAATTTGATTCAACCTCTGTCTCCAGCAACATAGCTGCCTATGATAAATATGCATGGACAAGTGACATTTATCACATAGTTGGCAATTTCAGCACTCTTAGAACATATACAATCTTTTGTGACTGCTTCCAACTGCACGATAAATAATAGCGACACACTTCTCCAGGGAACATAAATGATTCCTCCAACTAATTTTATTCAGGTAACCAGGCAGCTGGCAAGTGGCAACATGGAGGACTTGTTTACCCAAGTCATTACCAATTATTACTACAGCAAACTGAAATCAATTTAAAATGACCAGTTATAAAGTGACCTGTGCTAAAGCCTGTGCCAGACTGAAGTGGAACAGATTTGGCATTTTGCTATACTAAGTTCAACAAACCCCAAATCTGTGCCAGTCTGGGTGTAGCACAGCAGTTAAGAACATAAGATATGAGATGCAAATGTCTGGGTGTAGCACAGCAGTTAAGAACATAAGATATGAGGTGCAAATCATAGATCACCATTGAACTGGGGAATCTTAGGCAAACCAGTTTCTCAAGTGCCAACGGCCACATCTCCCAAACCTATAATGTCAGGATACTACTTGCCTACCGTAAAACATTCTTACAAGGATTACTGAGATAATGAAGGTGAAATACTTCGAGAACTATGATTATGAAAAACTGAATTCTGTAACCTATTTAATTTATGCAACTTTTTTATTCATAATTTATTATGCTTGTCAGGAAAATGGGCAAAGAGCTATTCAGGGTGTAATATCTGTGCCTCCTGCTCACCCCTCTAGTAAAAAAAAAAAAAATCATCATCAGGGATTATGTATAAACTTTCAAGCCCATAGGCTACAAACCTGTTCTTTTTTATAATGGAAGTAGGGTGTCAAATTACTAATCTCTGTATCAGAACTGAGGCATAAGACATAACCCCTATTTTGTGCTGTTCTTATGTAAACCGCCCAGAGAGCTTTGGCTATGGGGCGTTATACAAATGTAATTAAATAAATAATTAAAACATTAGTTCAAGTGCTGGAAGGGCCCATTGCCTCACCATGACAGTGAATTCATTTTGGATGGCTTTAACCTTAATCATCCTTGCATTAGATAAATGCAAAGAGGATACGGTTATCAATGGTTACTAATCACGACACTTATATATTACCTGGAGCTCACAAGCAAGTGGTTGCTATTGTGCTTATGTCCTGCTTGTGGCCTTCCAATATACATCTGGTTGGCCAATGTGGAAAAAAAATGTTGGGCTAGATACGTGTTTGGTCTCATCTAGCATGGCTCTTATGTACTCCAATATGAGGAGTACACTAGTCTACTGTAGCAACATAGATGTGGGGATTGTAGATTAAAAAGAAGCTTGCATAGGATACTGGAGCTGAGAAAGAAAAGCCGATGAAAGCCAATGCAAATCATAAAAATTGTGAAATCTGATCAATTTCTGACCTGTGCAAGACTCTAGCTGGCAGCATTTAAGCTATATATCCCATGTTCCCTCACTAATCCCCCCAAGCCGTTCTGGAACTATCTTATTAGCATTCTGCTGCACAGTCCACAAGGGAATTAAAAATTCAGAGAATTCTCGTTTACCAAATGTTTCTGTGATTTTAACCTCTTGACCCACTGTGGATACATTGACCCATTAACATTATTAAAAACAATTGCAAGGGTAAAAGGTCTCACAGAGCAAGTTTCCCCTTTGCACAGGGCAGTAACTACTCTACATGGGGCTAAAGTCGGAATGCTTAGCTACTCACATGCCATGCTGCATAACCAGCCCTTTAATTAGCTGTACAGCTGTGCTAAAATGGTGTTTGAATTGTGGTAGCTTTCTCAAAGCTATGCAATATGTACAATACAAATGTGATCAGTTTGAAAGGGTTTGTAAACACATTTCTTGATGAGCTGCAGGAGCTTAGTATATAATAAAGACATGGGTAAGGGAAAGGGAGAGTGTAAGCTTGCCAATTCACAGAATTTGAGACTAATTATTCATGATCAAACAAACATGCACTGGTTCAGCAACATTCTGCAAGATAGCAATTTCAAGCTGATTCTGCATGTGAAGAAATATTTTAAAACACCTCATTTGGAGACACTGTGGCTTACGACAAGTATAATTTCTTTACTGTCTTTAACACTTTCATTTATATATGAATAAAAACACAAGTTTTCTTAGGTTGCGATCCTACATACACTTACTGGGAGTAAGTCTTATTGAATCCAATGGGGCTTAATCCTAAGTAGACATGTACCAGATTGCAATGTTAATCTATGAAACCACAAGTATGACTGCAGTCATTTGAGAGTGTATCAAATCTCAAGTTAAGGAAACAGAAATGGAAAAGGAACCTGAAAACACAAGACATTTGTAGTATGTACACTGAAGTTCCTGTTACCTACATTGTCAAATATCTAAATGCTATAACAGTTAAATTAATTGTGCATCTCCTGTGGAGCCTGATGTTCCTATAACTCTGTACAAATGAGTTGACATATGCATAATGTAGTATAACATTCAAACAGGAGTCACTATATTTTATACACTTTCTAAAATGGTGTTTTGACAGTTCAGTTACTGCATTCACACACAATGCTAAATCATTTTTGAGCATAAATGAGCCCATGCAGAATATCAGACTCATACACTTTTATCTCCTCATCCAATGCAGCTGTGAGGAGGAATAAGTGACCATTCTAAAACACGGAATTTCTTCTTCTGCAGCAATTCTGCTTGTATGTTTAGGATCATCATCTTGTTCCATGACCCACTTTCGGTTCAGCTTCAGCTCATGGACAGATGGCCTAAAATTCTCCTTTAGAATATTCTGATAGACTGCAGAATTCATGATTCCATCAATGATGGTAAGCCGTCCAAGCAGGCCCAGCAAAGCAGGCCCAAAATGATCACATTCCCACCACCACACTTGATAGTTGGGGTGAGGTTGTTTGTTTGTTTGCCAAACATAGCATTTCTCATTGAGGCCAAAAAAATCTACTTTGACTCATTTGTTCAGAGAACATTCTTTCAGAAGTCTTGGGAAGCATCTATCTATGAGATCTTTAGCAATCTTCAGATGGGCAGCAATGTTCTTTGTAGAGAGCAGTGGTTTCCTGTTGGTTATCCTCCCTTGAACACCATTTTTGTTCAATCTTTTTCTGATCGGTGAGTCATGAATACTCACATTAGCCAAGGTGAGAATGGCCTGCAGATACTTGGATGTTACTGTGGAGTTCTTTTTGACTTCCTGGATGATGCACCAGTTTGTTCTTGATAGATTTGTGTAAGGCAACCGCTCCAGGGTAGAGTGACTGTGGTCTTGAACATTTTCCATTTGTAGACTATCTGACACTGGATTGGTGGACCTGCAAATTCTTAGAAATGGTTTTGTAACCCTTCCTAAACTGATGAGCAGCATAACTGCTTTTCTGAGTTTCTGCTCCTTTTATAAAGTGGAGCCCTCCAAACGTACCTCTGAAGATCTACCTAATAACTTAAACACCTGTTTCTTTTTAATTGAGCTGATGCAACCAGGGGTTCACTTACTTTTGAACATATCCTGAGTCTTAAGTATTCATTGTTGCCTAATTTATACATCAAATGATTTCACAAGCCACAAAATTGATTAATATAAACCCTATTGAATATTTAGAAAAGGGCTAGTTTTGATTCATAACTGCTTTCATGGTAAAACTATGGAACTTCCGTAATTATCATTAGGGTTCACAAACTTTTTCTCACCGTAGATATATTTTTAAAGAACTGCATTTAAGATCAAGGTACAAAAGGCATCACATGATAAATTCACAGTATATATTTGACATTGCCGTTGAAGAACATTTGGACTGGCATGCAGTACAATGCGATACCAGTCTATTCAGAGGTAAGCCCCTCTGAGTTCAATGTGGCTTACTCCTGGGTGAGTGTGTTTAGGATTATATCCTCAGAGCATATACAGTTATCAAAGTGGTAAGATTTCCAATATATGTCCATCTGCATGATAGCTTATAGGACATTATCTGCAGCACTTCAGAGCAAAAAAATAAATTGGTTTAAGAGCCTGGAGACACGATTTGCATGAATCTACCGTACTCCTTTTATTTTCCAATGTGGCTAAATGTAAAGAGTTACAATTATTACTTCATGGAAGTCGTCATCTGGCAAATCACTAACATTTGTAGTAATTCCAAATAAGGCTTACAAGAAATGCCACATCATAAAGAGTCCAATTACAGCATACTTCTTGTAAACTATTACTTCTGGTTTTCCTTCAACAATTTTATGGAGAGCATGTTTAGATTCTCTTTTAAATCACTATGCTCAGTAGCAAAGCTTCATTTCTATCCACCCACAACATTAAAGTGCACACAATCATAGTTAGTGACATTAGTGGACAAAAGTAAGGGATTATGTTAGGCAGCAATAAACAAGCAGAATCTTGAGATTTATTCACAATATTATTAGAATGTCTTAAAAATGCACCCCCAAGTCAAGCTACATTGAGGAAGATGAAAATGCTGAAGCAAAAGAACATCATTTCTTGCTATGTGAAATGAGCTAAGGCAAACCTTGGATTCACACACTTCCTGTCCATTTACCTCTTTTGTACACCAGAGAAAACTGGAAGCATCTACTTACAGATTTAAACTAACAGTCCAAACTCAGGAAACATTGGTTTGTTTAAAGTATCATTTGAGAACAAGCCAGAATCTGAAATCACAGTTTCTGATCTTGGCTTGTTCTCAAATGATAGTTTAACAATCCACAGTTCTCCAAGTTCGAACATCACAGAGCACCTTCCAATCTCTTCCTCTCATGCTTAAAATAGGAAGAGAGAAGAAGGAAGAAATTTTGAAACCAAGGCTCATCATGGTTCAATTCTCATAGTGGGTGTAACAATGGGCCTCAGAAGTTTGTCATCTACTAAGAGTATATCAGGAAGGAAAAAAGCACAGGATGGCTAACTGGAATTAATTTGCATATTTTAAGTTTCTTTGGTTTGTAAAAGTATAAAGGTGAATGTATAATGTGAAGTGATGTTGCATTATGTTGTGCCATGGTCTGTAGAGTGGTATTATATATGGGCTCAATTCGGACGATACAATAAACAACTGGGGTGGGGGAAACAATCGTCAGTTGTTTTGACTATTGTGTCGTCCGAATGCTGCCATAGTCAACTCAGCGCTGATCCTAATCCACACCACAGTTGATTATTTATTACCATGTTGTGTGGGAAGTACCCCCTAGATGAACAACTGTAAAGTTGATTATTACCCCACCATTGACTATCGTGTCATCCGAATTGAGCCACTGAGTCAGTTTCTGTGTGCTCACCCTGACCAAGGTGGGTAGTCAAACTAAAGGACTAGTATGGACTGACTATACTAACATTTTTCATATCTTTCATTAATGTCATCTAGGAGATTCATGGGCAATTCAGAATGGTTCAAGTGGATCCCGTCTCCTGTGGGCTTGTGTGGTAACAAGCTATTGTAATAGCAACATGCTAATTTTATTTTGAGCTATTTACAACTTAAAATATTCACCTCTACCAAAGAGAAAATAAATTAATTGAAACTTCAGTTTTGTTTCAGTATTTGTGAACATCCATTTACCATTTCCCCCCAGACATTAATACAAACTAAAATAAACAATTCAATTATTTTTTTGGAGGGGGAGTGGGAGGGTTAGAAAGTCTTATCCTTGTTCATGTATCTTGCTATTATGCTGTCATAAACTTAAGTCAGTGACTATTGAGCAGTCATGAGTGCCATTTTTCTTGGCAGAAAAGCAGGGTACAAATAAAATAGAAATAACTATTGAATAGACATTTTTTTTCAAATCAGAACTGTCACCTAGAGAGAAGCCTAAGTATTTCAGTACAAATTTATTTCCACCTGTAAAATAAAGGACAACTTTATTGCTGCCAAAAAAGCAAAGGAGACTCCTGGTATCTGAGAGAACAGCTGTGTCTCTCCCCCACCATACTCATGACAAAGTTCAACGCTCTTCCAGTCACACTTCTAGAATAAGCATTAGCAAATGCTTTCCCTACGAAGTGTGTTTACTTTTGAGAGTCAAACCTAAGTAATATAACATAAAACGAGTCTTTAAAAAATAGCGCTATTTAAACAAAAAGTCAAAAGAAAGTCAAAAGAAACATGTAGAATAGGGAAAGAACAATTTGGTGTGTGGCTGAACCAGAGTCTGATCTTGAACTGCTACCCACAAACCTTACCTTGGAGCCTAGACCAAAGGCTGCATTGCGTGTTACATCTTATAGAGCAAGCAGAAACTCTTTCACCTTGAATGGAGAAAGCTGCATGTATGAGCTCCTGATTTTCCTTTCTGGTCCATTACAATTTAAATGGGTTTTCTGCTTTCCCATGTGTTGTTCTACTTGCTTAAACTTAACACCATCACAACTTTAAACTGCTTCCCTATTGCCATATATATACAGTGGTGGCCAAAATTGTGGACACTTTTTGAAATTTTCATGTTTTGCAACTTTGAAAGTTATAGAAAATGTTCTGCTTCACAAAGTTCAATTGTTAATATATTAACTGAAAGAGAATGTAATGCTGTATTCAAAACAAAAAACAGAATGCAAATACCTGCAGTTAAAAAGATGTTGTGCTGCAAATACTGCAATCATGATCAATTTACAGTATAATCTGACAAAAACATATCAGATACTTTAGTTATGATTGAAATGTAATATCAGTATTTGGTAGGGAAGCCTTTATTTTTGGAAACAGCATCACAGCGACGTCTCATAGAGCCGACAACTGTTTTAAGCTCTTCCTTCTTTATGACATGGTTCCAGGAATCATTTATAGCCTCAATTAATTGGCTTTTATTTGATGGACGCTTCATTCGTACAAGAATTTTCAAACGGTGCCACAAATTTTCTATCGGGTTCAGGTTGGGGTTGTTTCCTGGCCAGGTCAACAATTGAATGCCCTTTGCTGTGAACCACTGTTGCATATTTTTGCTGTGTGACAGGGAGCTGAATCTTATTGAAACATAAATGGTGCATTGTTTGGAAAGAGATCCCTGATGGAAGGTAACAGTTTTGGTTCCAGGATGGTGTCAATGTATTTTCGTGCGTTTAGCGTGCCATCGATTCCATGAAGGTGGCCAATACTAACTGCTGACATACATGCCCAAATCATAATGCTTGTTGGGTATTTTACAGTTGCCTCAATGCAGTCAGGATGTAGCTCTTCTCCTACTCTACGTCTCACATATTTTCGCCCATCACTACCAAATAAGCTTATCTTACTTTCATCACTCCGAATAACTTGCTTCCACTGATCTTCTGTCCATTCACTGTGTTCTTTTGCCCACTGTAGTCGTTTCCAGCGTTGCTTTAGATTCAGAAATTACTTTTTTCTCTGAATCCTACCTTTTAGTACAAAATCTGATAGTGTTCTCCTTATCGTTCTGGAACTGACAGAAACACCAGTTGCATCAAGTATACCTTTGATGGCCTCAGATGAATTTTTTCTCTCCTTGAGGCACAGCCTTTTTATTCTTCTGTCATCAACAGATGATGTGCACTTTTTATGGCCTTTTCCTGCCTTGTTTTTAATTGAACTTTGTTTCGTAATATCGTAAACAAAACTTTCGAACTCTGGATGTAGTCACTGAACGACTAACGTGCCTTGCAATTTTAGCATAGGAAAGACCTGATTCACGTAATACAACAATCCTGCTTCATCTCCTGGGTGTCCAATCAACTCTTTTCCTTGGTGCCATTTCACTATTTATGATGTACAATTTTTATATAAGAAATAATTCAAATATTCACAATCTCCAATTGTGCTTCAGATACAGTGATATTTGTTCTGTCTTCTACAGAACAGCAAAACTGACTTTACCCAACTTGAAATATGAGGTAACACAGCTACTGCCATATGATTGGTCCCCAAAACAAGGACTGTGATTGGCCAGTACGGTTTGCAATTCCAACTGCTTCTCAACTCAATCACAACTTGTGTTTCTTTTTAGAATAAAGTAAGCATAACTTCTTTTTAACTGCAGGTATTTGCATTCTGTTTTTTGCTTTGAATTCAGCATTAAATTCTCTTTCAATTGATATATAAAAATTGAACTTTGTGAAACAGAACATTTTCTATAAGCATTCAAAGTTGTAAAACATGATCATTTCAAAAAGTGTCCATAATTTTGGCCATCACTGTATGTATATATATATAAAATAAAAGTTCATTTAAACTATAAGAAACCTATGTCTTGGAGGAAGACTATTGCATAGCATGGATTTATTGTTTCATTCCACTAAGACCCCCATTTCCTAAATAGCTAATACGAATTCAGAATCTTTTAAAACTATAGAGCACAGTAGTGCAACTGCTTTTCTAATCTTTTCCAAATAACTGTAAAATTGCCTTATCATACTTCTCTCTATGGACACACACACACACACACCATAAAAATGAGTTTGCCACAGAAGAAAAGGAAGTTAGCCATCTGGAGGAAGCAATCAAATGAATGACTGGCCCTGGACTTTTGAGAGGTCTTATATCCCCGAAGACAACTAGCTCTCCTTTTCCTCAAATGTTTCTACATTGATGGTACTCTCAAAAGTACACTTTTGTGTTTTGTTCAATTCAATTTTGACAAGTGAAATATTAGGATTTCTGAGAGAAGGAAAGCAAGAATCCATTAGCTCAAATGTTAGCTCTCTCAGAAAGTTATCTAGCACTGACTTCAAAAAACTGAACTCACAATTTTCTGTAATATCATTTTATTGCCTAATCTTCATTCCTCTGGTCAAGCAGTCTTCCAAATGCAGAAAATTAAATTTCTGATGTGCTATGTTAAGTCTGGTTAATATAGTGCTAAACTTGTAAAATGGAGCAAATCCCAGCTCAGCCATAGACACTTGGAGCCTTGAGTTTGTAACTAGTAAAATTCCTGACTTTTAATGTGTGTTCCTGCGGTTTTACACTTATTTACAAGTGTTCTTAAATGTGTCTAGAGCCCATTGGGGTTTCTGCTAAAGTAACCATGTTCATGCCCAATCAGATCAAACAAGATTCCTGGTTTTTGAAAAAAGACAAAATGTTTTTTTAAGGAAGTATACTTTAACATATTATAATGCACCGTATACAAACATATGGAAATAATCCAGGTAACTGCTGGAGATTAACTAAAACAGCCTTTCCCAAATTTTGGGCCCCTAGGTTGGAAAATACTAAACCAAGCCAATGCAGAATTCATGCATGTGTGGTGGAACTGTAACAGCAAATTTCGAATAGAGAATTATTGTAAATAAAAAATAAAGAGCAGTATAAAATAAGATACTGTTAAGCCCACTAGTAATTGGGGGGAGGGTATCTAAAGCCATATGTCTAATTCCCACCCCTACACAAACTTGCAGGCAACTAATTGGCAACAGCACTTTTCTCCCTAGTTGTCATTTAGAAAACTTCTGAGCATCATTTTACATGTTGTCTATATAGCTGCTTTTAGGCAGTGCTTGAATTACAGAGGAGTCAAAGGAGGACAAGTCCCCTTAGCTATTGTGACTGTCTCCTTAGCTACTACTTCTGTTGGGAATCTAGGTAAGAATGATCTGGCTAAAATCAAGCTGCATTTGGGGATGGGGCTAGTAGATTCCAATAAAAGACTTCTACTTTTACCCTCATAATTCAATCTGGGTTTTAGTACCAAGAGAGTGATAATCCCGTCTCTGTCCAGTCCATTCTGTGTCAAACCAGCATGGGCCCCTGCCCCATCTACACTGTAGACATAAGGGGTGATGGATAGAGTAGCACAGCAAGTGTGTATGCATAGTCAGAGAAGTCATGCTGCTCCAGTTTCTTCTAAGGAATCATTCCTGTCCTAGGAAATGTAGGAAACCGCTGTGGAAAAGTCCCTTATTTATTTGTTACATTTATAACGCTGCCTTTCCACGAAGGAGCCAACATGGCATACATGATCCTCCTCTCCATTTTATCCTCACAACAACCCTGTGAGGTAAATTAGGGTGAGAGACTGGCCCAAAGCCATCCAGTGAATTTCATGCTCAAAGGGGCACTAGAGCCCAAGTCTCCTGAGTCCCAATCCAGTGCATTAATCATTACACTACATTGCTTCTTATAATCTAGGGATGTAGGGATAGGTTACACATGACAGCCACCACATAGATACTGCTTCAAAAAAAAGCTGTTGCCACGTGTGAGTCACATGAATGCAGCCCGTCACCACGTAGACTGGACAATGCTCCTTATATCATTGCAAACCTATATTTTCTTGAAGTTCACAGTGCCCTGCTGAAGATTGCCAACCCTGCACCTTCAATTGATAAACAAACAATTGTACTTGAGGCAACTTGAAGTAGCTTTCACATGGCAACTTTAATGCATACAATAATTGAATTCCTGTAAAGATAAATAGGCAAAACTAGAGGAAGACCTAGGAGTAACATTTAAAGGATTTTTTTAATCACACTATGTGTTAATTGGTTTACCTAGTGCCAGGATGTTTGTGTTACCACTACCATCTGTTTTGTGAATGTTAATAACGTCACTGTATTTAATTTCCTTCTGACCTTACTGTTTATAATTCTTCCCCTCCCCCCACCCTATGTGTTGTATAAAACCTGAAATTCTCAGTAATAGTCCAAGCACTTGATGAAGTGGGCTATAATCCACATAAACCTATGCCAAAATAAACCTGCTAGTCTTTAGGGTACCACAAGACTCTTCATAGTTAAAACTTAGGTAGGATGAAAATTAATAATACCAGTGAACTATGGTATTCCTTTCATTCATGCCTCCATCAGAAGTGCTTCACTAAACTATCCAGCTATTTTAACAGTGTGCAAGGTACTCCCACTGAATATTTTTGTTTTTCTTTAAGTCAAAAATATAAGACTTGAAAAAGGGGAAATTATAATAAGCCTTGTAAAACTGGCAATTGAGATGGGAGGCACTACTACTTGTGTTCAGATATCTAGAACACAACTATAGTTTCTAATACTAGCCAGTCTCAAGCACAACGATTTATTTTGAACACTGTAAATGCAGGTTAAATGTTGCTTTTTGTTGTTACAAATTAGCAGATTTATGCTCTTCTCCTCAAAGAGTTTTTCAAATTTACCAGTAGGGCACAGCAAAAACACTGATGATTGGCAAAATGCACCTTAGACTAGCAGTCTTACAGCCCATTCCTAGGCAGATCAAGTTTAAAAAAACATGTCAAACTCTGCACAGGACTGCAGCCTTGTAGCACAATCCTATGCTTGTCTACTCAGAAGTAAGACTTACTCCCAGGCATGTGGATATAGGACTGTAGCCTTATACACTTTAGCCTCAGCCAAGCTACAGTGCTGCACATCTAGTCAAACATAACTAATGAGCCCTGGATGGGGTAGCACATCCCCATAAAACACACACACATAAACAACAATTTCAAGGGGGCCAAAATGAGTATCAGAAGGTAGATTTTAATATGAATTTAGATGCACATCTATATCTACTTTAATACAATGCATAGAAACCTACATCTGTACATATTTCCCTTGCCAGATCAGGTATATGTTGATCATGTTTAATACTGCAAATTAAGCAGAAATTTTACATGTGCCAAAAGCTGTCTATATATGCTGGAGTAAACAGTAGTTCAACTTTCTTGTGTCTGACTATAAAAACAAGTTAAACTGGACTGTCATGTTGACATGCTCCAGCCACATAAGTTGCTGGGGAAAACAAGTGGGAGAGTGCTATTGGTTCAGTAGCAGAGCA
Source organism: Anniella stebbinsi (assembly GCA_029215795.1). Lineage (NCBI taxonomy): Eukaryota > Metazoa > Chordata > Lepidosauria > Squamata > Anniellidae > Anniella > Anniella stebbinsi. The sequence continues at coordinate 60,000,306 of JARDYH010000003.1, forward strand.
GCTGCTTTGCATGCAGAAGGTCCCAGGTTCAAATCCTGGCATCTCCAGGTAGGGCTGGAAAAACTTCTGCCCTGGAAGCCACTACCAGTAAGTGCTGACAATAATGGGCTACATACGAAGAGCCGTGCTGAATCAGCCCAGCATTCGGTTCACAATGTAAGCAACCAGATGCCCATGGGAAACCCACAAGTAGGATACGAGTGCAACAGCACCCTCCTGCCCATGTCCCCAGCAACTGGTAAACATAGGCACAATGCCTCTGAAATAGGTAGCATATGACTATCAGGACTAGTAACCACTGATAGCCTTAGCCTTCATAAATTTGTCCAACCCCCTTTTAAAGCCCTGCAAATTGGTAGCCATCACTATATCTTGTGGAAGTAAATTTCATAGTTTAACTATGCACTCTGTGAAGAATTCCTTTTATCTGTCCTGAATTTCCCACTGATCACTTCATGGGATGCCCCCAGGTTCTAAGATAATGAGAAAGGGAGAAAAATGTCTCCCTATCAACTTTCTCCACATCATGCATAATTTTGTACACCTCTATCATGTCTCCTCTTACTCACCATTTTTCTAAGGTAAACATTACCAGTTGTTGTAATCTTTTCTCATAGAAGAGTTCTTCCAGTCCCTTTATCATTTTAGTCACCCTTTACTGCCTTTTTTTTCAACTCTACAATACATTTTAGGTGTAGTGACCAGAACTGTGCACAGTGTAAAGTGTAGTTGCACCATAGATTTGTATAAGGGAGCATGTCTTGGCAGTTTATCTTCAATTCCTTTTCTAATTATGCTTAATATGGAATTTGCCATTTTCACAGAAGCTGCAGGGGCCCATGCTTTGACTTAGTATAAGGCAGTGTCCTATGTTTCTACAACACTCGTGTCCTGCTTGCAGTCTTCCCAAAGGCATCTGGCTGACCAGTGTGGAAACAGAATAGAGTAAAAGGCCTTTGGGCTGATCCAGCAAGGCTCTTTTTATGTTCTTATGAGTATGCATCATATTTTGTGAGGGGGGAAAAGCTAATTACTTTCTGTTGGAATAAACTGTTTGTGAGGTCACTGTTGTTTGGTAAAGTATACTGCAAGCAATTACTATTACCCTCACTTGTAATTTAATTGGTCTAATTAACCAACATAATATGTGCTTCTTATTCTTGAAGTCAATTTTAGGATACCTAAAACTTGATAACCTAAATCCTCTTCCTTGTACGATGGAATTGCTCACACTGGAATATTAAAAAGGTAGCTGCTCCTAATAATCTATTCTTTGCAGTATATCCACAGAATACATAAGTGCAAAATTGACACAGATGCAGAATTAGTAACTCAACTTTTCAAAGCATATTTCTAGTTTTTACAGGAGCAAGGCTACATCTAACAAGGTTTGGACAATGCTTGATGAAATATCACGTAGGGACACAGGGAGCTCTGCAGGATTGCCAGTTGTCAGGGAATACTGCTTTAGAACCGTTACAGCTTTTTGTTATTCCCCATGTTCAGCAAATGCAAACTCCTCACAAACACATATGCCAGTTTGCTTAATACTTTGTGTTCCAATATATTTATTTATTTATATGTATTTATAAACTGCTTACATCTACACATTTCAAAGTAGTGTATACAAATAAAAAACACATAAAAACCAATACATGTAATATATCATATCCATAAGATGGTATGCTAAACTACACAGGGAAGGCTTATATAAACAGACACATGTGTCTTCAACATGTGCCTAATTAACAGTGTTGGCACATGTCTAATATCAAGGGGAAGATTATTCCACACACTGGGTGCTACTACGATACTCTGCTCTGAACCTTGTGGCATCACCAGGAGGCCCTCACCAGTTGATCTCAAGGACTGAATGGGTCTATAGAGAAGAAGACAGTCTCTCAGGTAACCAGGTCCCAAGTTGTTTAGGATTTTATATACTACCAACAAAAGTTTAATTAAATCTGGCCTTCCAAAATTAGTCTCCAACTTAAGTCCCATTCATTACAATGCGTTAGCAGCACTAACACTGGATACAACCCAAAGTGCTGAAAGTTTTACTTTATACACATGCACAGTAACCAGGGGAAAACGTGTTAAGGTGTAATTTTATGAAGTTCAGAAAGCATTGTCATTCTTTATATTTAAAGCAAGGGGTTCACCCAAAATGGGGGTATATGAAAAATAGGGGAAATGAAGTTAATCACGGCACCACCTTTGAGATTTTGGTACAAGCATAAAGCAACAGCCATGTGGGATCCACAAGTTCCAGTCAACTACTGAGAGTCAGACTGCACTACCCAATGTATTTTAGGTACATCTTACGGCAAGGAACTGGTTCAGAGCATCAAACGCATGAAACTTCAAGTGTTGCTGATCTTCTACAATTAGTATGATGGGGGAGGGTGCATAGATATTAAAAGACCATTTCTTTTCCTAGTGAGAGCCATGTGTTAGTTATTAATACTAAAGGGACATCCCCATAACACCCCACTCTTGCTTCTTAATTTTTTTTTCTACCATGCTAGAGGTCATCTATTTTTTAAAATTGATCTGCCCAGCCAAGAGTCAAAAAGCAAGCTTTGACAAGCAGCTCCGACTTCATCATGTTTCAAAACCTTTCCTAACATTAGTTTTCTGAAAGCAACGTATGGAAGACACTTCTGGCTTTTTAAGATTCAGCCAACCACTATTTTAAGAGCAAGAGAGTCTTTAGAACTGAACACATACGCACACAAACTAAACAAAACAATAGGAATGCTTTGCGACTGCCAGGTGCACAAAAACAGGTTCTTTCCTGTCTGCCTCCACAGTTGATATGCAAGTGTCACACAAAGCATGGTGGAGGAGAAGGCTGGCTCATCCTGGCAATAGCAGGAGGAGGGCTCAGAAACAAAATGATGGCTGCTAACCATTTGAAACAGGCAGGAGCTCTTGTGAGTTTGTCTCTCCTAAAAATCGTATTCCTCCCCTCTTATGAAAATTGCCCAAAGAACCTTCCCAATTTCAGGGACAAGAAATGGGGCTATGAGATGTCCACCCATTCCTAGTATGAAGAGCTCGCTGAGTGAATGGAGACAAGGTTATATGTGGTAGGTGTGGCTTGGCAAGGCGAATAGGACTTAAAATGCTCTCACATTCTGGCAGCATCCCCCGTGCAAACACCACAAAATGGCTACACAGGTACTTATCTTCTAAGTTGTACATAGTCACATGAGAGAGACAGCTCTAGCAAGTACCTGGAAGGCAAGTCACATCTAGGAGGAGGGCCTTCTCTGCTGTGGCGCCCTGGCTGTGGAATGAGCTCCCTAGAGAGGTTTGCCTGGCACCTACATTATACTCCTTTCAAAGCCAGGTGAAGACCTTCTTATTTTCACAATATTTTAACAGTTTATTATCATAGTCCTTTAACTCCACTGTTTTAAATCTGTATTTTAAATCTGCATTGCTGCACAGTTTTTTACCCTGGTTGGATTTTTATATTGTATTTTTATATCATGTTTTTATATTGTTTTGCTGATGGTTTTAATTTTTGTGAACCGCCCAGAAAGCTTCAGCTATTAGGTGGTATATAAATTAAATAAATAAATCTTTCCAACTTGTTTATGACTATTTGAACTGACCACATGAAAAAGCTATTAGGATAGAAACCAACGTAAGTATTATGTTGCTTTATGTAAGACTCCATTATTTCCTTGATTGAGGCAGGCAAGTTTGAGTACCCTCAACATACACCCAACAGGACCCTATGTGCAAGAGAGATCCTGATGTCAATATGTATCACACATTAGATTTGTGTAGGCAGAATATATTTCAAGTAGTTATTATTAAGGACAAACTCAACACCGAAAATATAAAGCGTTATTACATACACATATGCAGATAAAGTCTACATTCCAACATAACCCGCATTGGTTTCCAACTACCAAAGTAAATATCATGCATCAACACATCATGACACACAAATTCGTGAAGCGTTCCATATTTTTGCAGGCCTATCTGGATGAATTTTAAATGTTTTAATGATGTGTTTCTCTTGTTTTTAAAATTTTTAACTTTGGCATGCTTGTATTTGCATTGTGTTCCCCGCCTCGATCCGTAGGGAGAGGCGGATTATTATTATTATTATTATTATTATTATTATTATATCACAGGGGCAGGCAACATGGTGCCCATGGGCACCAGTATGAGCCCAGACAGCTTTCTTGGCACCTACTAGGCTTGTTCAGGCAACACGCTAAGCCATGGTTAAACTGCTGTTTTGCAGCAAATGACTAGTGAGTGTGTTTAAACAGTGGTTATGTAGCCACCATGGTTATGAATGGTTCACACGACATGCTAAGTTATGGTTCACTCAACATGGCAAGTCATGGTTTACACAAAATGCTAAGCAATATTTGGCTCAAAATGCTTAACCGCCATGGCTTAGCATGTCGTCTGAACAGGGTCATTGAGTAAAATAACACATTTTCTTACCAGCAGCTGGGATCACTTCAAAGCAAAGTGTGGGCCACCAGCTGCTCCCACCTTCACTTCCTATTAACTCCTCTGGGGCACACGATGAGCTCAGAGACATTCTTACAAAACAAAGAGGGTGGCACGCTAAAAAGAGAGGTACTTGGGAGTGGGGAAGGGGCTAAAGAATGAACAGGGGGAAGGATGTGAAGGGCAGTGCTAAACCAAGTGGTGGGGAGAGGGGAGAGAAAGAGAAGTCATCAGGAAGCCAGTGAGAAGGTGGGGTAGGGAGAGCAGGAGGAAGCCAATGGGGAGCAACCTGGGGGAAGGTTTGAGAAGGGGTTATGTGCTTGTATCTCTGAATGCATGGCAGCTGCATGTGTGTGAGAAAGAGTTTAGGAGGAATTTTGGAGGGGTCCTGAAAAGAGTATTTTTTTAGGTACTTGCAGTGAGGAAGAGAATGGAGGAACATATATTCACATATTCATGTATGCTGGTTACATGGAACGCTTGCACATGTGTGTCTGGATGGATGGGGCCTCTGGTCTGTGTGTGCAATGATCCAGAGTGAGACACAAAAAGAGATAGGGTGCAAGAGTTGACTGGGGAAGAGAGAAAAAGAGTTTGCCTTTTGTGAAACAGGTTTCTGCTGGCAGTGAAAACTGGGTTCAAAGGAATTGTTGCTGGAGCTCAGACACACATACATTGCCCCATCTTTTACTTAGTCTTTTGGACAGGTTACTTGGCCTTTGTGACTAGTTATGGCACCTCCCATTGCAACCATTTTGTGGTGAAGCCAAATGTGCCCAAGAGTCCCAAAACGGTTGCCTACCCTTGAACTAGTGTCACAGCAGGAGGCAGGGCTTGGACATTTTTATTCAAAGGCTGCCAAGCGCTAGAGGACAAGAACTGCTAATCAAGAAACCAGAACATAACTGAACTAGAGAACAGTCAAGCTGAACTCTTGAAATATTACCTAACATGTAAGAACACATCTTCAGTGTTACATAGAAACAGTAACTAACCATGGAGGAAAAGACAGAACTGATGTACAGTATGAAAAGGGCATGGCTCAGTATTTCTCTTTGTCTATTCTACTGTAAAAAGATTGACTTTAAAAAGCTACTGAATATTCCTAACTGATGAAACAGTAGGTACATGCTCTTAGCCAGCCACCCATATACATGGGTGCTGTGAAGCACTTTCAACCCTCCCTTTGCCAAATGGCTGCCCAGCAGAATTGAGTGAAAATTAAGATAGGTAGGGAAACACACACCCCTCTCAAGAGGCATTGTAAAGGGAAATTAAGTATAGCAATTGTGCTCCATCCTGCTCGTACTACAGCAGTCAGTCTCATTTCCAGATTAACAGTGGCTCAGGAATAACTCTGAAAGGAAAGCTATTCTATAAAGGGTCTCCCAATTTCTCACCCACCCTTCTTTCCACTGGATGACTCCGTGATGACTCTTCAGCTGGAACTTGGAGCACTTATCACCTAACATGGTTTGGTTTTAGTCCCATCACTCACTCACCAATTTATCACACCCACAGCGAGTAGTTTGAATAATACGAAGGTGGGCTTTTCCCACTCTTTCAATCAATGCAATTTTCTAGTGACAGAGCCAGGATTATAACCCATATTAGCGATTGCACAAAACAGAACCAGGGTTAATGGTTCTTCCGTGTTAATTAATGTGGAACAAAAGATTTGCATTCCTGTCCTTGGCACAAGTAGGGCAGCCGAACAGGTGGGGGGGGGGGAGAGAAGAGAGGGAGACGGGTAGGTATCCTGGCTCACGCCACCCACCCCAACCTTTTTACCTTTCACTTGACTTTCATACTCGGCTACGATCTCTTTGTCCTTTTTGACTCTGCTTGGGGTTGACATTATCCACACGGTTCTCCTTTAAGAGCGAGGGGAACGACTCCGGGAGTTTTATCTTAACAATATGCCGTCCAGCGGAGACCTTTCTTTCTTGAGAGGAAAAAGAGGGAGGCGGAGGCAGGCGAGACACTCTACCGTGTGTCCCACGCCGGATCTGCCAGCGCTTGGAGTAAAAGGTGGGGAAACGCCCCCCCCCCCAAAAAAAAAGCTGAAAGGAAGACTTTAGGCTAATCCCGGAGCCGGCACCATCTCCGGGCGCTAAGAATTGAAAAAGAGCCTCTAAGAACTGAAAAAGAGAGAGAAGGAAGCGGCGAACTCTTTCTCTCCTCTCTCGGCGAGTGCTCTTCTTCTTCTGTTGCTTGTTGAGCCGTGGGGAGGGAGAGGGGGCTCCTTGCTTAGGTCCGTGCAAGAGTCAGGCCAGTCGCCCGCAGCATTGTCCGCGCCGCTTGCCTCACGCCGTGGAGAGAGATGAATCCGGCGCCGCACGCTGCCCAACTCTGCGGCTATTCCCAATGGCACTCGAGCATCGCGGCGACTGCAGGACCCGCTGCTACCGCCTCCTGCCGGAGGGTGAGAGAGCTAAACCGGCGACACCCAAGAGACCCAAGCGAGGCGTCGTCGTCGTCTAACCCCAATCTCCGGCCCCCCGAGGCGGCTCCAACCTCGCCCCCACCAAGTGGCTGTCTAGGAACAAAGTTCTCGCGCGCCCCTAGCTTCTCCCCTCAACGCGCCTGCCCGCTTCCTCTGGTGCCAAGCCTTTGGCCGCTATCACAGCTGCTGCCGCTGCTTCGCCACCGCCTCTCGCAGCTGCTGGCCTGGAATGGGGGGCCGTGAGCAGCCTATCCAAAGCCGCCCGGTCGAGAGAAGAGAGAGACTGAGTCGCCCGCCCTGGAGCCTCCAAGCGCCTCCCTGCTTTCTCCCCTCTCCCTAAACAGAGCGACGCCCTTCGCGGCCAATCGCCGCCGCCCCGCTTCGGCCGCTGCCCAATGGCGGGGAGCAGCGGGTGGGACTTAACAGGCGGCCCGAATACCTCGCGGGGTGAGCGAGCGGTCCCTGCCCAGGCTCGCGCTGGAGGCTGGGCTTAAGCGCGGTTTTGCCAGGCGCGATGCCGCTAGGAAGGGAGGGAACAGCAGCAGCAGCAGCTGCTGCTGCTGCTGCTGCTGCTGGTGGCGCAAAAGAAGTGGGTGGGGAGGTGTAGCAGCAGCAGTATTAGCAGGAGCCGCGGCTAAGCGGCGCGCTGCGCTACCCCGCCCTCGCCCCACACGAGCATATGGTGAGCGGGGCTTTGCTAGGGAAAGGGATGTGAGGTGGAGATAAGGTGTTGGAAAGCCCTTGATCCTGGCGTGGAAAGTTAAATCCGCTGCTGTCTCGAAGACATATGGCTGGAGGGCGGAGATGGAGGAGGAGGCTGCTCAGTTTGGGGATCACGTTGCAACCTTCTCGCACGGCCGCCAAAGCATTGTTTCCTCCTCGTCTGAAAACCGACTTCGTCTGGCTGCCGCCCTTCGTCGCTTGCCAGCCTGCAAATGTCCCATTCAAAGCGGTTGGACGACAGAGAGGAAACGAAGGGCTGATAATCTAGATCCGTATTCTCTGTAACCTGAGATCCGGGCGGCGTTTTTTTCTGACGCGACCGCACCCAGCTTTGTGAAGGACACTCGCACACGGTCCAGATTGGGAGGCGAGACTGGGTGAGGGGGGGGGGTACTTACTGCCTGGCCGAAGGCCCCTCGTTTGGGGCGACGCCTATTTTAAGCAGCACTGACGACTTGGCCCCTTACTAGAATACACGACACAAAATAACAAGGGTGGTTGTTGTTCACATCACAAGCAATACAAGATTTTAACCATAGGAGCCTTTCACAATGTTTTTATTCAGGTTGGCTTTGATAATGGGAGGGTGGCTGAAGGACATCAATGTTTTGTGGGCTGGGGAAGGTATTGTTTTTCCATTTTGGCATTCTCCCCACTCGGTATTTATTTATTTGATGTGTGTTCCACCCAAGGAGCTCAGGGGGACATACATGGTTCTTTCCCCCATTTTATCCTCACAACAATCCTGTAAGGTAGGTTAGGCCGACAAATAGAATAAACAACCCAATATCTCAATGAGCTTCATGACCCAATGGGGATTTGAAGTCAGGTCTTCCCAGATCTAATCTGACACTTTAACCACTTAGATCTGTAATGTCAGCCTATTAGGGGTCAGATAATTGTTGCCATTTAATACCCTGCCCCCCCCCCACATTGAAGGTAATTTGAAAGAAGCATTGCTGCTTGTGATGTGTGTTCTCATTCCACTTTTGGTGATGGTAAACAGATTTTCCTGATGATTGTATTGTTTCCAAACCTTGGAGTATTTAAAATCTCTGTCATACCATTTCCAATTCTCAAAAAGACACTGTTGCCTGTCTCTAGCCTTCATTCTGACTAAACCCTGTTGAAATTAATAACTAAATCAGTCATATCTAAATTCAGTTCAGTTACGATTTAAAGTTGGACCCAAAACTGGATGTACCACAGAGAATAACGTGCTCCTGACTACTCATGCTTCCATGAGGAGCCCCACATCATGCTTTGAAAGAAACCTGATCCATATTATTTAAAGCAGAAGAAGTTGCATTTATTTTAAAGAACAATCGTCTGTGAAGGCAGAAACTTGACAGTCTATCTCAGGGATTTCTCTCTTGAATGCCAACTTGAGTCCTCGTTACTGCAGTACATTCAGCTGGGTTCTTAGTACTAGCAGTGGGAGCCACTTTCCATAGATGGGCCATCAGGTGACGTAGATATTCATGTTTCCCGGTAGACTTGAGAACATGCCAGTGGTTGAAGCTTTCTCCGAGCAACAGACATAAATGTTAGTTTCTGAATTATATTTGGACTTGCCTGAAATAACTGAAATAACCATCCCCCGCCTAAGGATTGCAGAAGGATTGTACATTATTACATGGGTATAATCTTCTAAGATGTTTGAAGGAGTCAATAAGCTCAAGACTTCAGACTAAAGTCGGCTCTGGCTTACATGACATGCAATCAGAGGAGAATTTAGGCTTTTTAATACCAGACATGAAGATGGAGAGAACTTCTGAGGACACATGTAAGATTATTGCAGAAAGCCTATTTTTACATAAACTGGCTCAGAAAGGCAGTCTTCTAAATGAAAGGCCTTCATTTAAAAAACAAAACACCAAAGTGTCTGTTTTTTCATTCCTTTCAGTTGATCCAGTTCTGCTTATACACAAGTCAGTTTTGAAGCTTAGTTCCTAAAACTGTTATCCGCTATAATTTTGATCCAACCTCAGACAATGCAAATCTCTTTGCTTACCTGCTCCACATCCTTACAAAAGAGAAGCTGTTTTTCAGGCAAAATCTGCAGTTGGAAAGTTTGTGGTAGGGGGCCTAGCCATTGGTGCAAATCACATATATACTGTAAAACAATAGTGGTAAATTAGTTTGCAAGAGATAAAAGGGGCAATAATACAGACATTGACCATGTTCACTTGGAACAATGGGCAGAATCCAACAGGGTATTTCCACCCCCACTGATCTACTTCCATTGAGCCAGCAATGACAATTTCTTGCTGACCTGCTTCCTTCCAGAAACGAGTATTTCTGCTCATATTGGGGCCTCCCGTAGGAAGCGATAAATCCCCATTGCATAAGCAGTGCATCCCGCTTGTGCAAATGAATTAGTGGAACCTACCACTTGTGGAAGGAAATCAGCAGGGACGTACACACCCGATTGGATCCTGCCCAATAAGCCAGGATTCTGGGAAATCCTAGGTTCTTGTGTCCATTTGCTTCTGTTCGGCTTCTCCTGCTAGCGAAAACCAGAAATGTTTTTTTTTTTTGGCATGCTGTTCAAAACAGGAATTTTGGCTTGTCACTCCCTTTGCAAGCCAGGATCACAAATGATGGTTTGGACTTAGTTTATGAATCTTGGCTTATTTAAGAGCAATGAGCCAATAACCCCAGTTCAAATGACAAAGGTCACTACCATTTTTACACAAGACAAAAAGAACATACATGCATTCTTTGTATTACACATCTGGATGCAAAGAACAAGAATTGCTTTCACAGAGATGATTTTTACTCAGATATTTATATCAACGTTTAAAAGTACGCACTCATCAAGTCAGGTACATATTTAAAATTAGGGCTGCTTTTCACGAGATTGTAGTCAGGTCCAGCCATACCTGAGTTGAATTAATAGGTGCATTTTGTGGAAGATGCAGAAGCATAGCTTTTCCATTCTGAGTACCCAAAAGTGAGCTACTTGGCAGTTGGACAGTGGGGGGGGGGGGCAGAGTTCTGACTACTTTTGCGTAAGCAATTCTTTAAGGTTTAAGTTCATTGAGGGTACTAAACAGATATTAATGAAAGTAGCAACTAGCAAAAGATCTGTTAGTGTTTCTAGGCGGAATGTTGAGTTTGAAAAAACACATGGCCCTTTGTGCTCCTGTGATACGCATCTATGTTATATTTGGGTAGCTTTACCTAAGTGCATGAGAAGTGGCTCCTACATGAGGCTTTTAACCTGCCACTTACCAGGGTTTTTGCTTCTGGATTCTTTGTGGGATTAAGATTGGCTCCTCAACACATTTTTCCCCAGGGGTTTTCTTTCTCTGCCTTTCTATATATCCTATTACACAATCACTAGGTGCTGCTATGGTATAGCACAAATACACCAGGGTTTCATGCTGCCATTTACAGAAATACCAGACTTTTTTTTTTCCTCCTTAGGGAAAAAAAACACCACCCCACACTATAGTAGTTGCAAAGCACAGGAGAGACTGTGGAGGAGGAGGATGTTGTGTAAAGCACCTGCAAAGTTCAAACTACTGTGAGGGAGGAATCACAAATGCACAATAATAAATGCCTCATACAGAAAGGCTCTAACACAGTGATTTGTGTTTAAACACATTAATTCATGAATATAAATGTAAAAGATTATCATAATGATACTGAAAGCTTTTTCATTTCAGTATTTCATTATATGTCCACATTAGTTGTTGGAATAGTTCATGGCTTATGTTACCAATAAAAAGACACCTTCTAACTCAGTGTTTTTCCAGGAATATCACTGAGATAGACTCTCACATCATAATGAACTTCACCGGTCCCCTTAATTAAGAAAGCCAGACACTAATTTTTCAAGGAATGAGCAGATGACACAGATTTGTACAGCTTATGAAAAACTTTAATAAATTATCTTCTGGCTGGTCACTGCCTATAAATAAAGGAACAAACTTTAATTAAAAACCTTTTTATTAGTATTGGGGGAAAGTGTCAATAGTTGTCTCAGTTAGAACTTACTGTGTGTGATGTTGGTGTAATTATTAAACATCAACTTTTCTTTTTAAGGGAGTACACATTTATTTAAAATGTGCTGTTCAAGTACAAATATGTTCTCTGAATGCAGCAATTAGCATTCCATTGTGTACATACATATCAATGGCATTAAAAGAAAAGCTGAAGAATAAAATTTAAAGAACAATTGGCTACCAATTGTGAATTGGGCATAAATTAAATAAATTAAGTCGCAATGCTAATTTGAGACCTGATTATTAATTTTTCTCAAGGTGCACAGTGGATTTCATTCACACACTTTGGGTTGTATCCTATGTTATTCTAATTTAAGTTAGGGTGACCAGATACAATCCAGGTGAGGGCTCATGTAACTTTAACAGTTGTAGAGAAAAGGGAATTTCAGCCAGTGTCATTTGTATGCAATTAGTTCCTGGTGAAATTCCCTCTTCATCACAACTGTTAAAGGTGCAGGGCCCTGCCTTCTTTTGTATATGGTCACTCTAGAACAGTGCCTGCAACTTTAACTGTTGTGATGAAGAGGGAATATCACCAGGAACTAATTGTATACAAATGACACTGGCTGAAATTCCCTTTTCTCTACAACTGTTAAAGTTACATGAGCTCTGACCTGGATTTTATCTGGTCACCCTAATTTAAATTCCATTCATTTCAGTAAATCTACTCTAACTAGGACTAACATTGGATACAAGTTTTAGAAGTGTAAAATCAAAACAAAAATTCTAATTTCTCTATCTGAATCTCTCCGTAGAATGTTCTTTGGTAACTAAAGAAGAATGTACACAAGAAAGATCTATCTATATAGAAGAGAACTGCTATCTCCTTGAGGAAAGTTCAGAGGGCAGTTGGGAGAGAAGAGGAGATCTTTCAGAAATCCCTAGCCAGAGCCCCTTTTTAATCTAAAGTATTACATTTTTGCTATGTTCTTACTGGTTTTCAGAACCAAAATGGAGAATGATATTTTCTTCCTGACCTGATGGGTATTTTTAGAGCAGTAGGTGTGATTCCATATATTGATTCCTATTGTTTATTGTTATGATTAACCTAAAAGTGTATGTAAAAGCAATCCTTCCATCCATGCTACAGTGAGCTAATGTATACATCCAGGCTGCAATCCTGTAGCAGTTTACTTGCGAGTTAATTCCATCGAGATCAGCATGACTTATTTCTGAGTAATTATGCACAGTATTGGCTATCAGCAGAATCATGTCATAGGTTTTCCTGAACAGATCACTTCAGGCTAAAGGATTCAGTCTTATAAAATGCAAGGCAAACTTTTGTCTCTTCTTGTCTAAGTTTGTAGAATGATTGATATGAGTTGAGGAGGAGCTAGGGGAAGAGTAACTCTTATATCAATCAACACTAGTATCTTAGAGCCATTGCTAAAATATTTTAATCTTATATACTGTATGGCTTTAAATAGTAAAGTCCCACTGCCCCTATTTAATTCTCAATTAAATTCTCAACACATATAAGAGAACCCATGGCATTGCTAATACCATTTAGGCTTCAATCATATCTCCCACTTTCCTGGGAGTAATTTCCTTTGAACTCAGTGGGTTGCTTTTGAGTAGATGTATGTAGGATGGCACTGTAAATACATCTGTCTTACATATTTTATTATCTCAACTTTCCCTTGAGAGAGTATATTCAATTTGCCATTAGTAATTATGTGGAGAAATTGCTTCTGGAGATAGAGAGCCTATCTATACTATAATCCAGTTTATAACCGGTTTAAAACTGTTATAAACCCCTTTTAAAGCAGTAGTGTAGATAGTCTCTAAGATACTTATGTCACTGTGTATGCACAGAAATGACCTAATCTGATATCTGTGGGGGCAGGATAGACCTTTCTCTCTTGTGGTTTCCATTTTTTCCTGTGAGGGGGGAGGCAAGAGAAGAGCTGACCTCTGATCCTGTAAGGGATCCCACCTAGATTTTTCTCTTCTAGATCTTAATTTTTCCCATTAGAGAACTGGTAATGAAGGTGTTGGAGAGGTTGCATTCGGCTTTTCTTCAGAACTTTTGGCATCTGGTAGTCCCATATGATAATTTGAGATCAGACAAGGTCTCACATATCTTGTCTTGTCTTGCCATCTTATTACAATCCTATACCATTAGTACATTTTATAGAGGCATTAACAAGCCTAACTGCCACATCAGTGGATACAAGCTTTATACAAAATAAATATAAAGAAACATTCCACTCTTTCTCTTGCAGGCCATTATCGCCTAAGTAATTGGCTATTAGGTGTTTCCTTTTGCATAACCATTATTTGTGTCTCTAATTTTCAAGAAAAGATTTAAAATGATCATGTTAGCAGTTTCTTAACTTCTTTTCCCCAATGTGCTGGTATTAATGACTTAGGAACTAGAAAATTAATGAAACCATAAAGATCAGTTTTTAAAAATCCACAGTACTTTAATAATGCACAGTATTATGGCTTCATTATTAATAATGTATATCACAGTGCTAGAAAATATCAGACCTGCTTCATAGCAACCATGTTATTTATCATTTCCACAGTATGTCCTTTATCTCATTCCTTTTCATGGCAATCTATGAAGGAGATCATGCTACTGGGAGAATTTAGCTGGAGAACCAACTATTTGCTCAAAGTTCCCTTGTGAGTTCAAGGAATGAGCATTGATTTTTCCATTCCGGGCTTATTACAAGACTATATCCTTGGTTCCATCCTGGCTTTATTGTGGGGTGAGCAGTTGCAGTACAGAATACACGACTGTAAACTGCTTCTGTATTCACTCTGATTAGACTAGCTGCATAAGGAAAGAACGCAATAGGCTAACAGATGAGGAGAATTGAGTCAAAAGATTTGCATCACAAACCCTTGAATGAGCAGCAATATTAGCAAGTAATATGTGTATCAGTATGGTAGGTGTCTATTATAGGTCAGTGAGGTCCTTATATCTGCAAATATAAACTAATAATAATAATAATAATAATAATAATAATTCAATTTATACCCCACTTACAAAATACCCTAGGCAGCCTTTAACTTAGAAGTGCAGAGCCTCAGGCCCAGGGACCAAATCTGACCCTGCTAGGGTCGCAATCGAGCCCCCTGGGGTTCCCCAGATTCCATCCCCCCCCCCTACCACTGATCACATGGCGTTTTCCTGGCTCTTGTACAGTTTTCCCCAATTCTGAAGGTTGAAATGCCTCTCCTGAACCTATGTGTGATGGCTTTATTTACCTTTGTGTAACTGCGCAGAACCCTTATTTGGATCTGCGCTATGCATGCTTACATGAAAGTAAATAAAACTATCATGCATAGCTCCACTATGCATGATTGGACAAACATTTAGTTTGGCCCTTCATTACTGGAAGTAAGAGCTTTAAGCTAAAATATGCTGGTATTTTTTGGTATTTTGGCCTTTTGCCTTTAATTCCACCGACAACTAGAATGTGGGCCCCGAGAGCTTCTCTGAAATGGAACTCGGTTCTTGGGCTGAAAGCGGTGCAACACTTCTGTTTTAACACATATGGGATGTGTTTATGGAGCTGCAGTGAGGGGCACAGTTGAGATATGGGAAGAATTTGACTCTCATGACCAGATATTCATAACCACAGTGGAGTGAGGGCATGCTTTGCTCTCACCTCAAGAACCATTGCAATTAAAGATGCATATACTTCTGCTATAGCCAGTACTGAATAGGTACTCCCTGACAGAACAGGAGGTGGCACCATTCTGGAAGCTCACCACAACCACAGTTATGTAGCCACTATGGTTAGGAATAGTTTACACAACATGCTAAATCATGGTTCAGATGACATGCTAAGCAATAATGTTTAGATCAAAATGCTTAACCACCATGGCTTAGTGTGTCGCCTGAACAGGGTCATTGTAATAGGAAGTATCTCACTCTATGAAGGGCTGTGCAAAACCATGGTTATACATGGTTATATGCAGAAAAGTTATGTTTCAGCAGCGAAAGGAGCTCAGTGTGGAATGAACGGATGAGTACTGAGTTGGGATCTGAATTGCCTCCATCAGAGTTGCATGCATATATATATATATATATATATGGAAGAAAAGTGGCCAAACCACCGCGTGTGAGCCAGATGCAACTTTGACAGAGGCAATCAGATGACACTATTGAACAAAGAAATGAACAGATGTTCCATTACGGACCATTGAATGGAGACGCTCCAGCATGTATGCAATAAGGATGTACAGATGTGTTCACTTAGTTGAGAACTTGCATACATATTTTTCTCCTCTCATCTAGCTATTGGTGGTTATGGTTTAGAGGAACTGGCAGCACATAAACAACAGTGGTAGCATAAACAACTTGGCAAGGGATTGTAAGTCAAGACTGAGAAGCCCGGAGGCACCGAAATAGCAGCAGTGGTAAACTTGATTATGTCTTGTAGTTTGTATGGTTATGAACTTCAGTCACTCTTGTATAGTTACAATGTATGTGTACGTTGCAACTTAGGACATCTTTTGAAGGTAGATTTCATATCACGTAATACATTATCAAAATGGTGCTTTTTAACATAAAAGTTGGATTGGTGGAACAAATATTTATTTTACTCAAGGTTTCATATATCTGGAATGGGACAGTATACAAGTCAAAACAAGTGCTAATGGAAATTACAATGCACTAACATATAGGGCCTCTAGTGAAATGTAAATAGCATTCGCTAGTGCGACAGTTTTTCTGGGGAATCTAGAGGTTCCTTATGCTAGTGCAACATGATTGATGTTAGCACTTGTGTCAATTAGGATCCTGTCCATGGTATGTACTTTCGGGATGATATGCCACAGGTCAGCTTTATGCAAAGATAGGAGCTCATCATATTGCGATGTTTCCCACTAAATCACTGGAAGCTTCTGAGACTCAGGCTTATACATTGCCATAGCTACTACATCATAATGAGAAGAAAATGTTAACTCTGAACTAAGATGGAAACTCCCACCTACCGTACAAGCCACAGAAAGGATGGTGATGGTGCCAAACACTAATGCAAATGCAAAGGAAGACTGGAACATGCACAGGAAACACCTTGATCCAAGAAAATAGTTTGTATTTAATTTTACAGGATAGCTACTAGAATGTGCACGTTGTTGATAAGAACATAAAAGGAGCCATGCTGGATCAGGCCAAGGGTCCATCCAGTCCAGCATTCCATTCATGTGGCCAGCCAGCTTTTGACCAGGAACCCACAACCAGGACACAGGTGAAATAGCACACTTCCACCCATGTTCCCCAGGTGTATATAAGCTTATTGCCTCTGCTACTGGAGGTAGCACATAGCTATTAGGACTAATAGCCATTCATAGCCTTCTTCTCCAGGAATTTGTCTCTAAGAACATCTCATATAATGCTTTGAATATGGATTTTATTTTTTTCAAGCTGTTTCCCGAAGGACTGTATTGCAGACACATTTCCTGTGTACCTTCTATATCACTCATCAACCATTAGATGTTGTCACCCATTATAATGATACTTTCATCCATTATTTCACTGGGACATATTTCCATTCTTATACTGGGTAATAGCCTACGGCCATACTACCCTGATCAGGCACCGATTTCATCTACTGGGCAATAGCCTGTATTGCCAGGGCATCTCCACTAGATCTCACTGTTAGTGCACCAGGAACTAGCTCCTCTGCTGGCAACCCTGGAAATGAGTAGAAACAAACTGAGGATTGTTCCTAGGTGGGAACTGCACCTTGATCTGCAATCCTATAGCCTCTTCCCTGGCAGTAAGCCCCATTGAACAAAATGGGGCTTACTTCTGAGTAAACATATATAGGATTGCACTATTATGGTCTAAACAGATACAATGGACACAATACAGTAAATTCTGTTTATTTCAATGAAAGTGTTAAATAATTGCTTAACTCTCTGACATTTAAATCAAAAGCTGCATCATACCCATTCTATTGTTGCCTGCATTTCAGATCCCACAGCTCCCTCATGTGGCAATGAAAGAGGGTTATATCAAAAAGGTGTGGAAAATACAGCCTCCAAATGCACAAGAAACAACAAACCCAATATCAAATAACTAGACTTTGTCTTCATCGAATGAACTTTTATTTCCCCCCTCTTCTGAGTGTATGCAAGCTCCATAAATGGATAATACCCAGTTTTCCATGTAAGAAACTAAGCACAAGATTCCAAACTGTTTAGATCCTAGGATTCTTTAAAAGTTGTTGACATCAGCACAACAAATTATTTTAAGTATATATTTTATATTTATATTCAATACAGGTTTTCTCAATGAAAATAATATTAAGCATGCCTAGAATATTGACAGTGAAACCAGAACTACATTAAATGCAGAAAATATAGACAGTGACAAACACATTATTAATAGTAATAATTCACAAACCAATTGCAGATGATAGTATAAACGTCCTGGCACTAGATGATCCAATTAACACATGCAGTGTGATTTTAAAAATCCTTTATCTTGATTCAATGCTCTGGTGATAGAATTCATCAACAGGTTAAATTCTAATTCAGCAGAATGCCCTTCTGCATTCTTCATAGGGCAAACAGGCCAGACTCTATGGAAAAGAATAAATGGATACAAGTCTGATATCAGAAATGGCCATATTAAAAAACCAGTGGGAGAACACTTCAGCCCAGGGCTGGACAAAGATATTTTGCTATCTGTGGCAGAGCAGCAAATGGCAGACCCCTCACCCAATGCCAGCTCCAGGTATCTGAGCAAGACACCTTCAGTGGACCCCCTCTCTCAGTGAGTCTAACTTCTCACTGCCATTGTCAGCAGCAGCCAGTATGGTATAGTGGCTAAAATGTTGGACCGGGAGTCAGGAGATCTGGGTTCTAGTCCCTACTCAGCCATGGAAACCAACTGGGTGACTTTGAGCCAGTCACAGACTCTCAGCCTAACCTACCTCACAGGGTTGTTGTTGTGAGGATAAAATGGAGAGGAGAAGGATTATGTATGCCGCCTTGGGTTCCTTGGAGTAAAAAAGGCGGGATATCAATGCAATAAATCAATAATAAATATCAATAATTGCTCATAGTACCCAAAGCCATCCAAATATAGCATTTATATATTTGGAACATCAAAATTCCACAAGCACTTCTCCCCAACCCTGGCAATAAAAACACAATAACAACAAAATATACATTTAAGAATTTGCTGCCCTTTTATGTAATGTCAGATCTGCTGCCTGAAGCAGCTACTTCATTCTGCCTAGTGGTTGAGGCGGCCCTGCTTTAGCCTCCCAGGGTATTCTGTCACTGAGCTTGAACTAGTCATTGTGGAGCAAAGAATCCCCAAAAGAAGAGTAGAATTTTTATTACACCACTTGTGTTAATTGGCTTCCCTAGTGCCAAGATGTCTGTGTGATCACCAGCAACTGTTTGGTGAAACACCACTGTTAATTAGGCTGACCAGATAAAATCGAGGTCAGTACTGTTATAAACCCCTTTAAAGCGCTTTAAAGCAGCAGTGGCAACTGTTGGGGCCCAGGACACACTCCAAAACAGTTGTCACTACTGTTATAAAGCGCTTTAAGGCGCTTTAAAGCAGCAGTGTAGATCCGCTCGGGGTGGGGCTAATGGAAATAAACAGTGAGTTCACATCATTAACAGTAGGGTGACCAGATAAAATTGAGGTCAGGGCTCATGTAACTTTAACAGTTGTAGAGAAAAGGGAATTTCAGCCAGTGTCATTTGTATGCAATTAGTTCCTGGTGAAATTCCCTCTTCGTCACAACAATTAAAGTTGCAGACACTATACTAGAGTGACCATATACAAAAGAAGGCAGGGCCCCTGCAACTAACTGTTGTGATGAAGAGGGAATTTCACCAGGAACTAATTGCATACAAATGACACTGGCTAAAATTCCCTTTTCTCTACAACTGTTAAAGTTACAGGAGCCCTGACCTCAATTTTATCTGGTCACCCTACTGTTAATGATGTGAACTCACTGTTTATGTCCATTAGCCCCACCCCGAGGGGATCTACACTGCTGCTTTAAAGCGCTTTAAAGGGGTTTATAACAGTACTGACAACTGTTGGGGCCCAGGACACACTCCAAAACAGTTGTCACTACTGTTATAAAGCTAGGCTGACCAGATAAAATCCAGGTCAGGGCTCATGTAACTTTAACAGTTGTAGAAAAAAGGGAATTTCAGCCAGTGTCATTTGTATGCAGTTAATTCCTGGTGATATTCCCTCTTCATCACAACAGTTAAAGGTGCAGGCACTATACTAGAGTGACCATATACAAAAGAAGGCAGGGCCCCTACAACTTTAACAGTTGTGATGAAGAGGGAATTTCACCAGGAACTAATTGCATTCAAATGACACTGGCTGAAATTCCCTTTTCTCTACAACGGTTAAAATTACATGAGCCCTGACCTGGATTTTATCTGGTCACCCTATATAAAGCACTTTAAAGTGCTTTAAAACAGCAGTGTAGATCCTGCCCCCATGTATTCTAGCACACTATTGAAAGTCTTCTTTGAGACCCTTGATTTCAAGGGTTTCCTACCTCTCAGAAAAGAAGAGAAAAACAGCTGCCCTATGTTTATTTTGGGCCAGTTGGCAAAATTGAAAGGAGGCAAGCTTGCTTCTCCCCTTTTGGTCTTCATTTAAGCTTTTTCTTTTTACCTGCCCTGGACTATATTGGGCCCGAGGGCCCTTCATCTGGACCCTGCCCATGTACTAGAATTTTTATTTCAGTAGTTATCAACCCTACTCCTTGAGATGGCTGGGACAAGTTGTTCTGATTCCCCTGTTCCTCAGAATGGGCCTGAATGAGACACAGGTTTTAGATTATCATCTGTAAATCAGTGTTGCTTCTAATTATATTCTGCCATGTGTTATTTTCTTGCTTTGCTATTTACATTTCCTGCTGTGTCCTATCTACATTTTGCACACATACAGTATCACAAATCTCCGCTTTAAATACCTATTCAGACTACAGAAGCCTGGCATTAAACTTCAAGGATCTGCAAGGCTGCGTTAGGCTAAACTAAGGTGACAGATAAAATCCAGGTCAGGGCTCATGTAACTTTAACAGTTGTAGAGAAAAGGGAATTTTAGCCAGTGTCATTTGTATGCAATTAGTTCCTGGTGAAATTCCCTCTTCTTAAAGTTGCAGGGGCCCTGCCTTCTTTTGTATATGGTCATTCTAGTATAGTGCATGCACCTTTAACTGTTGTGATGAAGAGGGAATTTCACCGGGAACTAATTGCATACAAATAACACTGGCTGAAATTCCCTTTTCTCTACAACTGTTAAAGTTACATGAACCCTGACCTGGATTTTATCTGGTCACCCTAGCTAAACTAATTTTGAGGATCTTTCCTATCAAGTACTTACATTTATAATGCTTTTTCCTGTGAATTGAACCCTTTCCTTGTCCCTTGTGAAGGCTGAATTTTTCAGAAGTGAATGATAAAGGGAAGCCATTTTATCCATAGGTGGAGTCGAAGCTGTCAAGTGTAACTGACAATTCTGTAATTCAAAGAGAGCTCAGTTAAAGTTGCAGACACTATAGTAGAGTGACCATATACAAAAGAAGGCAGGGCCCCTGCAACTAACTGTTGTGATGAAGAGGGAATTTCACCAGGAACTAATTGCATACAAATGACACTGGCTAAAATTCCCTTTTCTCTACAACTGTTAAAGTTACATGAGCCCTGTCCTCCTTTTCATATGGTCAGCCTAACCTTGAGGCCTCTCAAGGAACTAGTTGATTGTTCTAATAAAATCTGATATATATTGGAGATTATCCCCTTTGACCCAGATTTCAGTCTTAAACAGCAGCATAGTATATGTGGAATACGGTGTAACCAAGACAAAAGTCTTGAAGTCAAATGATATAAAGTGTGGATCTCGAGTCATTTTGTTGTCCCTCAACGGGTGGGAGTTTATGGCCTCTGAGATCGTTTGTCCAATAAAGACCCAGAGACTGGAGAATTCAACTTAACCATTTATTGACTCTGCTGCAGCAGGGAGACTCCGGCTTTCTGCAAATCAAGAGTCTCCAGAACAAAGGACTTCACACCTTTATATAAACTTTGATTACAGAAGTAAAAAACACTCTCATTGGTCAAACGTCTCTACAGTCTAATAACACTGACCATTATAGGTTTGTGCTCAAGGGATTAGGTTTCAAGTGCCAAGATAAGATATGCATATATGAGTGAGTTATAGAATACGCTTCATCTGATTGGCTATAAGCAAGTCATACGGACTACATTCGACGTTCCATTGGCTTCAAAACTTCTCTCTTTGTCCTCCTCACACATGGCATTGCCATCAATTAATCCTGACAGGTGGTAGATTTAACCCTTTCCATTACACAGAGGCAAATGCAGACACACAACAGGGAGGGGACATTTCCTTCTCCAGCTTGAAATTCCTTCAGTGCCTATCAATGTGATATAAACTTGAATGGATGATCACTGCATAGGGTGACCAGATAAAATCCAGGTCAGGGCTCATGTAACTTTAACAGTTGTCGAGAAAAGGGAATTTCAGCCAGTGTCATTTGTATGCAATTAGTTCCTGATGAAATTCCCTCTTCATCACAACAGTTAAAGTTGCAGGGGCCCTCCCTTCTTTTGTATATGGAAACTCTAGTATAGTGCATGCACCTTTAACTGTTGTGATGAAGAAGGAATTTCACCAGGAATTAATTGCATACAAATGACACTGGCTGAAATGCCCTTTTCTCTACAACTGTTAAAGTTACATGAGCCCTGACCTGGATTTTATCTGGTCAGCCTATCACTGCAGGCTATGGTTTCCATCAACTTAAAGCAGTATGGTGTGGAGAGGAGACTTTCAAAGATCTGAACATCTGAAGGGGGACCTGCAAAACAATGTCTGTTGGCCTGCCGTGTATGTAACTCAGCTGAGTAGCACTTGTTGGTTTGGGAAGTGAGAGATTAAGTTTTAGATTTCTGTTCCTATTAGAATACAAATCTGCCTGGGCAAATGATATTTTCTCAGTTTACAGTGCTACTGTCAGGTTAACTTAAATAAGCACGGCAAACCACTTTGTATACTGAAAAGAGCTCTATAATGTGGCACTGTATTGGGATGCTTAAAAATGAGTGTGAGAGTAATTAGAATAATATTTATAATTTTTCAAATAATCCAATTTCAATCCTGGTGTACGATTACAATGGAATCTGAGTTGAAAAAGAAAACCAGGATATACTACCTTTTCTATAAAAAGAAAAGGTCTTTTAATTTTTAAAAATTGTGGGGTAACAGCCTTGCCTCCAGTCCTGCTGACAGAGTGGTTATACAAGTTTGCATGTTGTATTTTGTTCTATGCACTCTGTAATTTTCTCAAAATGAAGAAATATTTTAAAACTTCCTGATGATAACATGTTCAAGTGCGGGAGGAGCTCCTGAAAACCACAGAAACCCAGAATTGCTTGAGGCTGTATACTGTGGGCTAAATCTTTAAAGGCCTGTTAAAATAAACTTGGCCTCAAAAATGCTTTCTCTTAAATCTCACAGCAAAGGATTTGCTAAACACGCTATACTGAATATTTCGTGTTTCACTTACTTCATTGTCTTGTTTGTATGGAATACAAGCACATAGAGTACATTGCAGAGAAGGTAGCTATGTTCATGGTGGTGATGATTAGAGGCCCCATACACGGTTGTAGAGCAATCTAGCAATTAGGGATGTGTGTCGTATCATTACGATGGCCGACAACGAACTGATAAGGTCATTATTGGACATCCAGTCAACGATAACGATACACATTCCTTCAGGTCCTATCTGATCCGATCCAAAATCCATATGTCTGATAACTGTTGGACATATCAGATTATCGGACCTAGGGCCGGCCCTCCCTCCCCGCTCAACCTCGCACTCCTCACCTGGGCCTTGTCCACTGCCGTCTGCTGCCGTCCGCTGCTAGGAACTACTGAGAACTAGGCTTTGTGGCCTAGTTCTCAGTAGAGTGCCAGCGCGCCGGGTGATGATGTCAGTAGTTCCTAGCAGCGGACGGCTGCAGACAGCAGTGGACAAAGCCCAGGTAAGGGGGACCCCTCCCTCCCCCTCCCCCCTCTCTCCCTTGCGCTCCTTACCTGGGCCTTGTCCACTGCCGTCTGCTGCTAGGAACTACTGAGAACTAGGCTTTGTGGTCTAGTTCTCAGTAGAGCGCTGGCGCGCCAGGTGACATCATCACCCGGCACGCTGGCATTCTACTGAGAACTAGGCTGCAGAGCCTAGTTCTCAGTAGTTCCTAGCAGCGGACGGCAGTGGACAAGGCCCAGGTAAGGGGGAACCTCCCTCCCTCCCTCCTCGCTCCTTACCTGGGCTTTCCCTGCTGCCGCCACTCCGTAGTACTGCTAAACAGGCTTTCTGGCCTGTTCATCAGTACAGAGCCGCGCCATGTGATGATGACATCACTCGGCGCTTCTCTGTACTGACGAACAGGCCGGAAAGCCTGTTTAGCAGTACTATGGGGTGGCGGTGGCGGCGGCGTATAAGGAGCGTGAGTGAGGGGAGGGAGGGAGCGCCAGACCAGTGTTTTTCCCCATAGACTTGCATTGGGGGAAAGCTTTCTTTCCCCCAATGCAAACCTATGGGGAAAAACACATTTATCGTAGCAGAACTTCCAATATTTATCGGATTTCCGATCTGATCAAATCTGGGTAACCCCTGATATGATCGGATCAAAAAAAAAAATTATGTCGGAATTTCCGATAACTATACAATACGATAATTTCGGCCATGCACATCCCTACTAGCAATCCCTTAATCTATTGAAATATAGCTTAACTAATTAGAATTAAAGAAGAAAGCGAATGTTGTTATAGATTCTCCCTAGACTGGAAACCTTTACTGATTATTAGAAAAATAAGGCATGTTCAGCTTATATGCCTGCTGTAAACAAATTATTTTTGTGATGTTTTCAGGTTGTTTATGAACTTCTTGTCAACATTTAACAATAAAATAATAATTTAAAAAAACATTCATTTGTTCCAAAATTATTTTTTGTTTTTCCTAAAGTAGGGAGCTGTTTAAGTTAACATACTAAAATTTTAGCAAGATATTTGTATGCAAAGACAGTCGGAATGATGCATTGAAGTAAATAGGCAAACACGTCAAATAGCTCCCACATAAATCTACTGAATGTTGAGACCCTCTTCTGAGGCTTTTCTGCACATCCTCCCCACCAACAGAGGTGAGGCCACATTTCAGCACTGGTTTGCACAGTCAGGGGAGGAACTAGAACAGGATTATTATTTTTAAGTAAACGGTGTCAGTGTGCTCATATGTATCTTGTTCTTTGAACAAACGTTTTAGTGGAGGAAATCTTGTGCTGGTTGAACACAAAAAATACTGCAGTAGATAGTAGATAGCGCAGCAAGGAAGCACAAATGAAATATGTTTTAGTAGATTTGTTTAGAAAATAAAATAAAACAGCACAATAGGGTACAAGGGAGGAAAAATATGATGGGCACTTTTCCAATTGGTGCTTACAGCATTCATATCCAGATGTCTTGCCCTGAAGAAACACCTTGCAAGGCGATGATTAGGGTGACCATATGAAAAGGACAGGGCTTCTGTATCCCTGACAGTTGTATTGAAAAAGGAATTTCAGCAAGTGTCATCTGTATGCCTGCAGCACCTGGTGAAATTCCCTCTTCATCACAACAGTTAAAGCTGCAGGCGCCCTATCCTTTTGGGAATGTCACCAGGTGCTGCAGGCAGCAGATGATGGGAGGCGGCAGGAAAGTGTCAGAGGAGAGAGCTGTGGGTCACATGTCTTCCCCTGTGCCCCCTAGGCCTGCCAGCTGCCTTCAGATCCAGTGGAGGAAGATGTTCCATCCCCAGTACTGAACTAAGATTCATTTACTAGTCAAGTTGACTTTTGTACATGGAATGGGCACAATCTTATTCTTTGCCTTAGGCACAAATACGCAGCATTAAGTCCTCAATGATTTGACACATTTTACATTTTTATAAAACTAGTCACTCTCCCCTCTCCCCCTTTTCAAAGGAAACAAACAAAACATCGTGGTGGAAGTTTTCAGCTAAACAAGCATACACTTCCTGCTTGGTTTCCAACAACACTGAGAGCACAATAGCCTTTTAGCAGTTGATTGATTACTCCTCCTTCCTCTCTGCCCTTGCTGAGCAGGAATTGAATTTGAAAGTCTGTAAGCAGACTCATTGAAAATCTCTCCCTCTTTTTGTGTGCATGTTAGTAGCCAGCAATTAAACACAGCTTTAAGCTATGACATTGCAGAGAACCATACAATTAAAACCTGATAGAAATATTAGCTTTGCTTTCCTTTCCCTTTTTTTGTTAAAATATTCCTAAAAGCAGGGAGCTATTCTATCAGGTAACGACAAAATTAATCAGGCTGTTACACAGAGGAAAAGGGGGTGGGGAGGAACTGCTTCAAGAAAAATACATTAATCCACGCCAGAAAGCAGCTCTAAGAATATGTACATCCAAAATACCATCTGGGGAAATATGAGTCTAAAGTGGAGGGTTCAAGACAAACAAGAATCATGTCTTCCCTCCAGCATGGAAAGCCGTAGTCTTTCCTGTTTCCTTTGATGTACAGCTGTATTAACAAACTCCTGTATGTCTCTTGCAGGCTGTGATAATATTATGCATACCATGAGAGCAATAACGTGACCTCGGAGCAATAATAATGTCATCTTCAAAAAATAAACATGGCAAATCATGATAATTATCCTCTAGTTTATTAAGGGGAAAAGTACCAGGCATGCACTGCACCGCTAAAGAGATGCGCAGGGCACCTGACAGTGCTGACAATGCCTGTTTCAGGAAGGAAAACTGATTCCAGACCTTCCAGTGTGGTGTAGTGGTTAGACTGGGACTCTATTGGTTAGACTGGGAGATCCAGGTTTCAGACCCTACTCGGCCATGAAGCTCATTGGGTGACTTTGGGATAGTAATTAATTCTTAGCCTAAACTACTTCACAGGGTTGTTGTGAAGATAAAAAGGAGAAGAGGAGAATGATATAAGCCACCTTGTTTTCCTTGCAAGAGGGGGAAAGAGTGGGATATAAATGTAATTATAATAATTATTTTAAAATTCCCTGAAAGGTGATTGGCACTGTCAGAACAAAAACATTACCTATGTTTAGTGGTTTTGATCCTAGAGGTAATATAGAAAACTCTGGGCCTGTTCAGAGAACACACTTAGCCATGGTTAGGCCACTAACCCTTTTGCAGCAAGTGGCTAGTGAGTGTGTAACAGTGGTTATGTAAATACCATGATTAGGATTCGGAATGGTTCACATGACACACTAAGCCATAACATTTAGTTCAAAATGCTTAACCATCATGATTTAGAGTGTTGTTTGAACAGGGCCTCTATTTTGCAGAATGGTTGTAAAAAAGAAAAAGGTAGTAGCAGACAGGTTGATAGAGTCCAAGTGTAGGGCAAAGTGAGACAAAAAATAAGTCTTGAGTTCATCTGTATATCAAGGCTACAAGAAAAGACCTGAGAGTCATAAGACACAGCACACAAAAAGATGTTAGCTTAGTCATGGGTATAATTGCCATCAATTCCAGGGACTGCAGCGGCTGGAACAATTGAATTGGTGCTGACTGTAGTAGTGACCCTTCAGTAACACATTATGTTTCCTCCACGCAAGCACATCGCCAGCAAATGTTGGGTTTTTTGTGTGGAATGATGACATATGTGAACAATCCATTCAATTCAAGGAATCAGGAGATAACCTGTTTGGAAAACCACAAATATTTTTATATACACACACAGAAGGGTGTATGCAATTACATTTGTATGCAATTAGTCCCTGGTGAAATTCCTTCTTCATCACAACAGTTAAAGTTGCAGGCACTATACTAGAGTGACCAGATACAAAAGAAGGCAGGGCCCCTGCAACTTTAACTGTTGTGATGAAGAGGGAATTTCACCAGGAACTAATTGCATACAAATGACACTGGCTGAAATTCCCTTTTCTCCAAAACTGTTAAAGTTACATGAGCCCTGTCCTCCTTTTCATATGGTCAGCCTAGTGGTCACACACCATGGACATCGTCACTCATGATCCATCCCGCTGTCATATTTTACCTCCTTTTACTTTCTCCCATCTCGCCTATGGAGAAAGGTAAACTGCAGAATTTAGGGACAATATTGAAATGGGAGCAAAAACTGTCCCTGACATCAAGAGAGACCCCATTAGGGTGTAATGAGGCCCCATCATTACAAGTGAGCCCTAAAGACTTATTTATTTATTGGCCTATAATTGAGTTAGGATTTTATTGGGTGCTGTTAGATTTATGTGTTACCTGGTTTTGATGGTTAATTTTGGTTTTATTATTGTTTTTTATCATTATTTTATTGTGCTTTGTGGATCTATATTTTGTATGCTGCCTTGGGAAGGTTTTCCCTAAAAGACAGCTTATAAGTATTTTAAATAAAATGAAATAAAACCTAGGATCTCTGTGTGCGCTGGCACCAATGGGAACTTTTAACTAAGCCCTGTAGCTGTGCCACAATGGTGGAGGGAATATGGGAGGAATGCACTTGGGGAGAAAAAGGCAGTAGTGTAGTGGTAAATGGTAAATGGTGAAGTCCCCAGAAGTCTCCAAGAAAAGTCCAAAAATGCTGGTAGCTGTGCTGATCCATATCAATAAACCAGTTCAAGCAGTTTTTGAGCTTCGTTAAAGGAGCATTTTATAGCATGCTCGTGACTGGCCACTCATGGAAGTTTGTGGGTCCATTACACGATATCTTTAACAGCAAGGACGTCTCCCATGCTATCCCCTAGAAATCGTGCATTTGAAAAACCCACAGATAATGTGGTACTATCTGGAAAAAGCAGGACCTCTCTGTCAGTAGATGGTGCTGTGTCATTAAAATACAATGGGGCTTTTCCAAGAAAGGAACAAATCACATGGTTTCATATGAAGGAGCACATTGCGATGGTGGGATTACTGCAAGGAGGAAAGCCATGGTAAAGTGCTGGATTTTTCCTGTGCGTAGAGAAGTTTTTCATCTCCACCAGGAACAGGTCTCTTATAAAGCTAATGGGTCTTAGTTAGTCATTGAAGACCATGCCAAACCCCCAAAACTCTGCATTCCAACAGGGATAACTCTTAATTTATTGTTGCTAGGAAAATTAATCCCCCCGCCCTCAGCTACTATGAGGATTGCAGCTAAACTCAGAGGGAACAGGGAACCCTGAGATAGGTGGCTGACAACACCATTAGCCCTGCAAATCAAAAAGTCCTGGCACTTCAACCTTGTGAGCCTTGGCTCCAGTACAATCCTGGGGAAGGGATACAAATTCCCACTCTGCCCTTTGCAAATGCCCATAACTACTCCCCCCCTGGCACGGTGGCTGTAATGAATGAATGTAAAATGGCAAATGCAGCAGTATGCTGCACATTACGTGAAATTAATGGAGGCACAGCCGTGCCTCCATTGTTAAGGGCCGTCAGTAAAAAACACATTCCGCCATGTTAAAGTGATAATTGGGGGGGGGGTAATTCTAACAGCCATAAAATCGAAAATGTTTCATCAACCTTTCTGAAATTTACAGGTGCCAGAAAGAAATGTTTGTTTTACATTACCTGAAAATTTCAAGAAGATTGGTGAAAGATTGAGGGAAGGAGAGCAGTTTAAGTTAGAAAAGGAATACAAACCTGTCTCCCTGCTTTTGTAAAATTTACTTCCGGGTTGCTACTTTTTGTGCTCACAATTTGCATAATTTCTAGAGCCTTATTAAGTAATTCAGTGGTGGGGTCTTCTTGACTTTAGTTGACGGAAAGCTTTTCGTTTTTTTAAAATTCCCTTCGGTTGACTTTTAAGGACTATTTTAACCTCTCATTCAAGTCAATGAGGCAGCCATCTTCCCTCATAATGCGAAACACTCTCCCCCCTCCCTCCTGCCTTAGAATGTGGGATGGGTGAGTGAAATGGCTGCTGCCTCAATAGCACAGACCTTTTGAGTGAAGAAGAAGAAAAGTTTCTCTTTTCTCTTCTGGAACATGCATTCCTTTGGCTCTGAGAGTATTTTGGGCTATCTTCATAAGGCCAGTTTGCTCTTTTGCTCCCTGGTGAAGCAGGGTGTGTTTCCTCTGGATCCATGGTAACTTGATCTTCAGATCTCTCCTGGGAATAGGTAGCTATACCTTTCTTTTAATTTCCCCACCCCACTCACACACAGTGCTCCTTCCCTCTTTTCTAAGAGTTTGGTCCATACTGCTATAAGTTGAAAGCTTCAAACACTTCATTTAATTAGTTTGGGCCGGTGTTAAGTTTTAAGTACAATGTTGAAACCTTTCAAAGTGCTTCTGGGCCTACAACGCTGGTTTCGGCCTAGTCACCCTGTTTTTCTAATAAGGTTTAGAAACAGTTGAGCTGTCGTTTATTTTGCATAGTGTACACACATGGATTTTCTTTCTAATCCTTGCAGTATACACTGGCTCCCTCCTTGATGTGTTTTTGGATGCAGACAAACCCTTTTTTGTTCCAGCAGGCCTTTGGCAAATAATCTGGACCTCTGTCTATACCTTTGACTTTTAAATTGTTACGTATTTAAAATGTTTAAAATGCTTTAATATTGAAAAGTATTTGATTATATTTTTAACTTTTGTATATTTAGGCTGACCATATGAAAAGGAGGACAGGGCTCATGTAACTTTAACAGTTGTAGAGAAAAGGGAATTTCAGCCAGTGTCATTTGTATGCAATTAGTCCCTGGTGAAATTCCCTCTTCATCACAACAGTTAAAGTTGCAGGCACTATACTAGAGTGACCATATACAAAAGAAGGTAGGGCCCCTGCAACTTTAACTGGTGTGATGAAGAGGGAATTTCACCAGGAACTAATTGCATACAAATGACACTGGCTGAAATCCCCATTTATTTATTTATTTATTTATTTATTTATTTATTACATTTGTATACCGCCCCATAGCCGAAGCTCTCTGGGCGGTTTACATAGGATTAAAAACAATTAAAAACAATATACAAAAATTAAAACAGCAAAAACATACAACATACACACAATCTGTACATTTAAAAACCACTACAACACTTCAAAAAACTACAAAAACAAAACAAAACAAACCCAGGCTTCTCAGATATTGCCAAATGCCTGAGAGAAGAGGAAAGTCTTGACCTGGCGCTGAAAAGATAACAATGTTGGCGCCAGGCGGGCCTCATCGGAGAGATTGTTCCACAATTGGGGAGCCACCACAGAGAAGGCCCTCTCTCTTGTTGCCGACCTCCGAGCTTCCCTCGGAGGAGGCACTCGGAGGAGGGCCTTAGATGTTGAACGTAGTGTTCGGGTAGGTTTTTCTCTACAACTGTTAAAGTTACATGAGCCCTGTCCTCCTTTTCATATGGTATATAGTATATTCCTATTTATAGGTTTTAGCTGTATATGTTTTAGTTTTGTAAGGCTGCCCTGAGGCCCAGCATTGGGCAAAAGGCAGGATACTACTTCTACTACTACTAGTAATGTTTCAGATTTCACTTCTGCATCTGATGTTCTTTTGCATTTACTTTTCTTTATAAACCATTCATATCTTAAGACTTCTTGTGTGGCATGTTTTCATTGGTTTAACAAGTTAAAAGGGGTATTCACTGTTTTCATGCTTATATTATAAAATCTATTTTCAACAGGCCTAGTAACTTCAAGAGTAACAGAGTTGGGGAAAATCCTCAATCTCTTTGCTATCAGAGGCACTGAGTAAGGGACCTCTGGAGATAATTTAGACTGACCCCAACCACAAAACACTATTCCCCCTTCTGAAGAGATCTGGACCACAGACTACTAAAGACAAACAAAGTAGCAGGCCATAATAACAGTTCTCATGTGGCCATTTGCCTTATGAGGCAGGTGCTCTGTGGGCTACCAAATGGAGGGACTAATAGGCCATAAAGTTGCCTGGCTGGGTCTGCCAGAAATCCAGCCTCAACACTCCTGGAAGGTCCATGTTCTATAGCACCTGCTGTCAGATGAACCTGAGGGAATCCCACCCTCCACCCCTGGGTTTAATTTACTGGCTTTCCCCTGGCTGGACCTTGCAGGAAACTATAGGGACAGACAGAGCAGGCATTCATAGCACACATCGAATGCTGAGACCGGCAAATCTAAAAGCAAGTGTGTTGCTTTTCATGAACCAAGGAAATTCAATGGGTCTTACTTTTGAGTAAATATCTAGGGATGGATATGCAGCCTGTGCAAGAACTGAGTAGGGTGACCATATTTGGGAAACCAAAAAAGAGGACACCTAGTGGGGGGGCAGGAAAATGGCTTTCTGGGGCCACCTTAAAGTCCCCAATTGGAGCAGAGGAGGGGAAAGCATGTCATTCTCACCCCACCCCACCCCTTCAATCAGGCCCTTTTCTATAATGCCTGGGAATGACACGTTTTTCCCTTTTAAGGCCTTGATTGGAGCAGTGGGAGAGAATGACACACCTCCAGAAAGCATGTCATTCCTCCCTGCCATGCTAATGGTGGCCTTAAAAGGGAAAGTGTGAATTCCAGGTCATTATAGACTATTGCATAAAATCCCCCGACACTTAGGATAGAACAAAAACCAGGAGAAATCTGGGGAAATCCTGACAGTTTTTTATTTTTTATTATTGCATTTATATCCCACCTTTTTCCGCCAAGAAACCCAAGGCGGCATACATAATCCTCCTCCTCTCCATTTTATCCTCACAATAGCAACCCTGTGAGATGGGTTGGGCTGAGAATCTGCAACTGGCCCAAAGTCACCCAATGGGTTTTCATGGCTAAGTGGGGAGTAGAACCCAGATCTCCCAGCTCCCAGTCCAACACTTTAGCCACTAGGTCACACCCTAGTGGTCACCCTAGAATTGAGCCATGCCAAGTTGGAAGCAGATCGGTTCGTGCCTTGTTTTTTAGGATATTTTTTTAAAAAGTTTGACTTTAATTTTTTTTCTAAAATTCAAGGCATGAACCAATCTGCTTTCAACTTGGCATGGCTAAAGCCTTACTTAAGAGGTACCATGGTGCCAAGTTTCATCTCTTCATCTTTACTTTCTTTCTTTTTTTTAATGTACTGCTCAAGGCCCTAGACCCCAAAGAGGAATATTGGGTTTGAAGTTTTAAAAATTCCTAAAACTCAAGGCATAAACAGATCTGCTTCCAACTTGGCATGGCTCAATCCCTACTTAAGAGCTACCATGCTGTCAAGTTTCATCCCTTTATCTTTAAAAATGATGGCATTGTAAGCATTTTAGTTAATTTAAAAAATTAAATTGAAGTTTTAAACATTTCTAAAAATCAAGGGATGAACGGATCTGCTTCCAACCTGGCATGGCTAAATCCCTACTTCAGAGCTACCATGGTGCCAAGTTTCATCTCTTTATCTTTAATTTCATTTTTTAAACTTGTACTGCTCAAGGTCCTGGACCCCAAAGAGATTTCTGTTTGAACTTTAAAAAATTCCTAAAAATCAAGGCATGAACGGATCTCCTTCATACTAGGCATAGCTATATCCCTACTTAAGAGCTACCATGATGCCAGGTTTCATCTCTTTATCTTAAAAAATGAGGGAGATGCAAGCATTTTGGTTGATTTGATTTTATATTGGATGTCAAGATGGTATAACATTCTGGCTGATGCCGGCTTGGTTGTCAACTGTATAATATCCAGTCATCCGTTACACAA
The DNA here is from genome assembly GCA_029215795.1 of Anniella stebbinsi. NCBI lineage: Eukaryota > Metazoa > Chordata > Lepidosauria > Squamata > Anniellidae > Anniella > Anniella stebbinsi. The sequence goes on from JARDYH010000003.1 coordinate 60,033,637, forward strand.
AGCCATGAAATTCATTAAACAAAAAACCTACGGTTTACAAAAACAATGTTAAGGCTCTACAGATTCCAATCAAGCACCAAAAAGCAGGGAAATTGGGAGTTAAGGCTCACAAGCCTTAACGCCACATCCTCCCTAAGGAGGCAGAAAGTGCAAGTGAAATTCTCATTCTCCCAAAGCAGATAAACCATGAGGACAGGGTGGAGAATATGATATGCAGAGGTGACTGTGGGGTTGTGGAAAACTGATCATGAACAACTTAGGGCCACCTACTTCTCTCTTTTTTGTTTAGAGCAGCTCTTCCCCAACCTGGTGCCCTCCAAAGGTGTTGGACTGCAACTCCCATCATTGGAAGTCAGTACGTCCCATGGTCAGGAATGCTGGGACTTGTCATCTCAAACACCTGGAGGGCAGCAGGATGGGGAATGCTGTTCCATACCCTTACCAAATACAGGGTCTGTCCAATACTTTTCTCTCACACACATCTTGCATATAGCAGCACTCTTGATAACAAAAGGGGCACTATTCATTACAGATCTAGAACCAGAGCATGTGCCAGGCACTTCCAACTTTTGGTCAATATCCTGCCTTTTTTTTTCTTTAAATGTATTTATAAATACATGTTTTTTTCTTTAAATGTATTTATAAAAAATATACTGTTCACTCCCCACAATCCCTGCACAATACATCATCTCATCAAAACAACAGTGGAGCAGAAGAGGTTTAGTTTGGCTGTCTTGAACACCTTTCAGATGAGATTAGTTTGCAATCCTATACCTCTTGGGAGAAAGCTCTAGTGAATTCAGTGGCACTGGCTTCTGAGAAGACATGTATAGGAGTCAACCTTCTCCAGCCTGGTGGTCTCCAGATGCGTTGCACTGTAACTCCCATGTTATGTGTTATGGGGAAGACAAAAATCAATTCATACGTAATTTTAAAATAATACTTACGCATGAAAGTGTGGTAGCTCTGTCTTTGATCTCACACTGCTGAACAAGAAAGAGAAATCCTTTATCTGATATTCAAGAAACAGACATCCTATGCCATGTGTTGAAAACTAATGTTGATGTCTGAAGGGCTATCTGGATTAGGTATTCAAGATCCATTCATTGTTGTTTCATTTGGTTTTGACAGTTTATTTAAAGTGATGCAGCTCTTTTGTAGTTCCTTGATTGATCACATATCTTAATGCTGGAAAACATCATACTTTAGTACAGATGTGGGCAGAAAATAGATCTATCCTGATGATTTGGACATCAACTCGCGGCATTCCTGATAACTGCCCATGATGATAGGGGCTTTTACAAGTTGAATTCAATCAATCAAATTTATTAGGCAACCTAAAATAGGTTTTAGCCAAAATCATAAAAAATATACAATACAATATATAGCAGAAAAGTATAAGAATTCAATCGGAGTAAAATATATTAAATACAGTATAGGTAGTATATCAGAATGGCACATATCCTAAACATGACCATTGTCCTCTAAAGCAGTTCTGAGCTGAGCTGTTTCACTGCAAACCTAGCTATATTTAACATAATGGACTTAGATGTGTCTGTCAGAAGATATATAATTTTATCCATATCTTTAAGATTAGCTACCAGTGCTAGGTATCTCTTTAGATATTTGTCTCTAGGGATTTTATACAGTTTACAATATAATACATAATGTATCGTGTCCTCTACCTCGTGACTGCCACAAATGCATACGCGTTGTTCTCGGGGGATGTTCTTGTATCTCCCTTCTCTAAAGTTTGTTTTCATTGTCTGGAAACGCAAATCAATAACAGCTTTGCGAAGAGGGGGGGACGTGATCTCAGAGAGATATTTCTCTTCCCCATGAGAGATTTTTAGGAAAGGGAAGCTAGAGGAGAAACTCAATATTTTAATAGCTTCCATATCCAGCTTAGCATAGTGTTCCTGCAACCTATCTTTAACAAATTTATGGCTGTGTTGTATATCAGTTGCCACTACAGCTTTAGGGTCAAACCCAAGGTTCTTTAAACTTGTTTCGCAACGACCCAGCCAGTGGTTTTTAAAGTAGGGGTTTCTCTGCTCTGTTACGCAAAGGGTTATCAGTCTGTTGGCTGTATAGTTTGTTTTAACATAATAAAAGAACATCGTTCGCCAGATAGAATATATTATTGGCATTACCCCAAGTTCTGCCCTTATATAACTAGTGGGCGTACCTGGAGGAAGGGCCAGCAATATCCTTAGAAACTTGTTTTGTATGATCTCAAGTGAGTGTGGTGCTGAGCAACCCCATATCTCGGCACCATATGTGATCTGAGGGATAACCTTTGCTACAAAAACTCTAAAGGCTGGGATAATTAGCTGACCTCCCTTAACTTTAGCAAATTTTAGCACTGTTTGCATAGATTTTTGGGCTTTCAATTTGATAGCTGATAGGTGACCAGACCATGCTCCGTTCTGCCTAAAACAAATACCCAAATAAGTGAATTGATTTGTTTGCTCCAGATGATGCTCATTTAGCATCCATTTATGTTTAGGGGGGCGAGCACCGAAAATCATAACTTTAGTTTTGGAGTAATTTACATGTAGTTGTTCTCTTTTGCAAACTTCCCCAAAGGCTCTTAACAATCTCCTCATACCTATAAGGTTCTGGGATAACAAGACCATATCATCGGCATATAGCAATATGTTTAATTTCCTAGGACCCACAGACACAGGGAAGTTAGAATCGCTTGATAGCTGTTCAATTATATCGTTTACATATATGTTGAACAAGATTGGAGCTAGCAAGCATCCCTGTCTAACACCCATAGATGTTTTAACCTTCTTTGAGAGTTGTCCCCCTTTTCCGACTCTGACTTGAATTGACGTGTCGGAATATAGTTTCTTAATCAGAATGAGGAGACGTCTGTTCATCCCAAGGTGCCATAGTTTGTGCCACAGCCTCTCCCTGTTTATTCTGTCGAAAGCTGAAGTTAAGTCCACAAAAGTTGCGTATAAATACTTCTTCGGAGAGCAGACGTATTTCTCTCTCAGGTGGTTTAATACAAAGCACTGGTCTATGGTTGATTTACCCCGGCAGAAGCCTGCTTGTTCTTCTCCAATGATGTTATGTTGATCTACCCAATCCTCGACTTTGGTTAACAAGAATTTTGTATACAGTTTTGAGGATATGTCCAACAAACTAATGGGTCGATAGTTTGCTGGTATGGATTTGTCCCCTTGCTTAAAAATAGGGATCACAATGCTTTGCTCCCATCCACTAGGAAGTTTGCTGTTTGTGTTGATATAGGTAAATAACTTAGCCAATATGGGGGCCCACCAATGTATGTTATCCATAAAGATCTCTGGTGGGAGCATATCTTCCCCAGGAGCTTTCTGTCTCCTTAGACTTAGAATTAGGTGCTTTACTTCACTGACTGTAACGTCCGGCCACTTGTCAGTTTCAGTGATACTAGGAAGTTGAAGTTCCAATCGATAGTTTATATCCAGGCCTGTGCTAACCACAGGGTTGAGAGCTTGCTGAAAGTGTGTTTCCCACATTTTAGCCATAATGGGAGAAGCCAAACCATAGGTAGTATCTTTTAGTTTGCAGTTTACCAGCTGCCAAAATTTGGTGGGGTCTTGAGCTGTGGCAGCCAGTTCGATATCTGCCCACAATTGGGTATAATAGGCATTTTGCTTTTGTTTTAGCAATTTCCTATATAGTCGACGTTTTGTCGTTAACTCATACAGCAGAGAGTTATGGGCTCCTGCCTGGGCCTGTCTGCTCAGGGTGCAGAGGTCACGTCTTACTTGTCTGCATTCCCGGTCAAACCAGCCCTCCACGTGGTGTCTTTGCTTAGGAGGTAGCATAGTTGTACAAATGGTGCCCAGTTGGTTTATCATACTATGGAACAGTGGTAGAAGATCGTATTGGTCTGCTCCAAGGAATCTTTTTCTAAGTATCAACATATTCTCACTGAATAGGGCATCCGACGTCTTCATCTGCAAATTTGTATCCCATCTCAGTCTGCGCTTCCCATACTGAACATATGGGGGATCTAGTATCGGGCCTTTCCAAAACATCCGGAGATCTACTTTCTGCCTTCCCTTGTTCTTGAACAACATTCCCCAACCTGGTGCCTGTCAGATGTGTTGGGTTGCAACTCTCAACATAAGGAGATGCTCTAAGAAATGAGAAGTAGCTGGTCCTAAGTTGTTCATCATCATTTCCCACAACCCCACGGTCACCTCTGCAGATCAAATTGCATATCTAGATTTTTGAGATGACAAGTCCCAGCATTCCTGACCATGGGACATACTGACTTGCAATGATGGGAGTTGTAGTCCAACACCTTTGGTGGGCACCAGGTTGGGGAAGGGCTGCTCTAAACAAAAAAAGAGAAGTAGGTGGCCCTAAGTTGTTTGTGATCAGTTTTCCACAACCCCACAGTCACCTCTGCATATCATATTCTCCACCCTGTCCTCATGGTTTATCTGCTTTGGGAGAATGAGAATTTCACTTGCACTTTCTGCCTCCTTAGGGAGGATGTGGCGTTAAGGCTTGTGAGCCTTAACTCCCAATTTCCCTGCTTTTTGGTGCTTGGTTGGAATCTGTAGAGCCTTAACATTGTTTTTGTAAACTGTAGGTTTTTTGTTTAATGAATATGCATTCTGGCCTCAGTCTAACCAGATGCAACTTAAACCACCACAACCACCTTGAGTGCCATTTTTTGGTAGAAAGGCAGGGAAGAAATCAAATCAATTCAAAGAAAAAAGAAAGAAAGATTGCCCCGTTTACCCGACTCCCTTTCCTTTCCTCTGTCGTTCCCCATGTCCAATTTTAGATTGTAAGCTCCCCAAGGTCTCTTGTACTCTATCTTCTTGTACTCTGCAAAGCATCACACACATTGACAGCATTGTATAAAGAATTGATGATGAAGATCATAGCCGCAGCCTGGGCATAGAGCAGATGCAAATTAATATATATTGAAGCTCTTTTGGCTGCCAATGTAGTACCCTACCTTTTTCCTAAATTAAAACTTAACCAAGGTAACAGCCTGTTCCCATGGAAATCACAGTCCAGGAAACAGCAAGAGGTTTCCCAAGGATTTTGTTTCCCTTCCCTTATTGTCAATATGGGTAAAAACGTCTCAACTTGGTTTGTGGTAGAATTTCTATTTCTTTTCTAGCAAATGTCTGGAGAAAAAAAAAGCTCATCTGGCATCTCTCTCCCAGCTGTGTATTACTTCTGGCCACTGTAGTTGCTGGCCCCACCATGGTTGAGAGCTGCCACAAAATTATGCAGGGAAAGGGGAGAAGAGAGGATTTGAAATCTGCCTGGGAGACAGGGACTACACACCAGGGACTGGGAACATGAGTGGGTGGTTGTTCTTACACTGGTGTCATGCTTGTGGGCTCCCTAGAGGCATCTGGCTGGTCATTGTGGGAACAAAATGCTGGACTAGATAGGCCTCTGGTCAGATCTAGAGGGCTCTTTTGATGTTCTTATGTTCACATAAAATATTTGCAAGGAACAACTGAAAGCATTGACCCAAATACAGCGAAGACAATTAACAAACAGGAGGGTTGGGATATCTGGTCATGTAGTTCACAACAGTCAATGAGAGTTTAATCATTACAAAGGTGCTAACTTTAAAGAACTTCCATGCATCCACCTACAGCCTGAACTCTGGCTGCACATGATCAGAATTTGTATTCCAAGTCAGTAAAGGATATCCTGGAGAAATTCTACTCAAACTATAATACAAGAGGAAAGACCAGGAAATCTAGATATGTGAAAGTTTGCATGAATACTAAGGGGATCCTGAAGTGTGCACCTTGGCTTTATATTGTTTTTTAATTTTATTTATTACATTTATATACTGCCTTTTTTCCTATTGCAAGGAACCCAAGGCAACTTACATGATCCTCCTCTCCGTTTTATCTTAACAACAACCCTGTGAGATGGGTTAGACTGATAGTCAATGACTGGCCCAAAATCATCCAAGTGAGATTCATGGGGATTAGAATCCAGATCTCCCTAGTCCCAGTACAACACTGTAACCACTGTATCACACTGTCTCTCCAGTGTGCATTACATTAATTGATTTTAATTAATTTAAATGTGTTTGTGTTTGAAGATTCCAACAGCATCTTCAGTCACTAGATGGCAGGCTTTCCTAACCATCACATAGCTTTCCAGATGATGACATTTGAAGCCATGAGGGAGTGTTTTGAGGGACAGAGTTATATGGCTGCCTCCTCCCCGCTGCTGTGTAGAAGCACCTGCTCCCAGGGGAATGGGGTAGACAAACCCCTCCCTCAGAGGGTTATAGGGGTGCACCATGGCAGGGGCCAAACCTATGGGTGTCAAAGCCATGGCTTCACTCAGGCAGTGCAAACACAATGGCTGAATTCGGACAACGCGATAGTCAATGGTGGGGTAATAATCAACTTTACAGTTGTTCATCTAGGGGTACTCCCCACACAACATGGTAATAAATAATCAACTGTGGTGTGGATTAGGATCAGCGCTGAGTTGACTATGGCAGCATTCGGATGACACGATAGTCAATACAACTGACGATTGTCCCCCCCCCCCCCAGTTGATTATTGTGTCGTCCGAATTCAGCCAATGTGTCCAATTTTGACAGCTGTGTAACTTTGCTTGAAGATTTTGCTGCATCAAACTAAGAGCTATTTAATGTGAAGCTGGGTACATCTGCTAATTGACATTAAGGCCAAGCATTGCAAGCTGGACAAACTTGTACCCCAAACCAGGTAATTATGAACTTAGGCAACATCAATGCTTATTGTCTGCCAGTAAAATATCCAGCCTTAAGCCCCCGAATGCCCTGAAACTGGTGGTAGTTAAGGAAGATTACCATCATAATAGCTGTAGTATCTTTTTCTGATCTTATCTGTCTTCAGTCATTACTGCACAACACTGCTGTGTACATTAGACTGTGGATGGAGTGGCCAGGAATTAGTCTTCTCCCTATACATAGCTGCTTCTTGCACTACTGTTTTGCTGTCCTAAAAAAATATTTTGAACCCTAAGTAAATGCTTCAAACAACCCCCTTCCATTTGAATGCATTCTGACAATTTATCTGTTTTCTCATAAAGGATCTCTCACCCCATGGCTTGTTTTAGGAGTTATTGTACAGACAATAGGTTGGTGTGCTGTCTAAACCCAGCACTGTCAACTCTCTCTCTCTCTCTCTCTCTCATCACCCGGCTTTGGATAGTTCAGCTGTCAAAGGGAACAAAGTGTACTAGGAACCATACAAGGTAATTGATAAAATGGGGCTGCATATAAACTAGTTTGACAGCTGACAAGTCAGGCAGGAAAGGGGACCATATCTTCCCCTAAACAAAGTTATCCTTAAGTTTTAAAGTGTGGGATTTACACTTGGGGTTCCTCTCTTTCATTTCACCCTCTGAATCTCCCACAGGTGGCTTTAAGGGTGATCTGGAGTCCGCCCCATTTTTGAAGAGCCCCTCTCCCGTTTTACACAAATATTGGGATACAACCCCCCAACACTCCAAACGCAATGGGGGCATAATTGGAGTAGGGAGGGGTTCTGCTCCCAAGACCTCCAGAATACATGCCAGAGCTGGCTGGAGGGCCAAGGGGGAAGGAGGGGGAGAACAACTCACAATAAGTCCAATCGTCTGTCGGGCTCACTGTGGGTTATTCCCAAGACAATCCACATTGCACAGCTAATTTCGCAGGGTGGGTTGTTATGTCATGTGAACTCACCCTATATGTGATTTATAGCCTAATCGTATGCATATTCAGATGTAAACTGCAATGCTGAATTTAGTCCTAGGTCAGCATGAATAGGACAGCAGCTGACGTTTTCTAATACTTTATTTTCATTTTTTTTGTTCTTCTTTTCCTTTTGCTTCCCACATTTTTTTATTTGACTGCTACCACTTAAAGGCAAGACTAATCTTTTCTGTGTATGTGTTATGACTTGTTTAAGGGACAAACTAAATGTTTCTATTTACTTCAGTGTAAAGATGCATGACCCCAATTTTGACTGGGACTGTGGCATTCCAAGAAGGGTGGGTTTTTTGAAAAAGCTCTCCCATTTTTGTCTTAAAATTCTATTCCTTGCGGGGGTAGGGGGCGTTATAAAAAGAAAAAAAGAAGTATTTATTGGAATCAATTTGAAGAACATTTAATTTGACCCACAGGATACAGTGAAATGTTCCTAAGGGCTATGAAATATAAAACATGAAATATATTAACAGTTAAATTATTTAGGTACATTGGAAGTTCAAAAATTCTCACAGGCCTGTATTTCAGTATTTATTACTGTGGGTTTGATCTCAGGTCATCTCTTAAATATTTAGTTTTCAAGAACAATCAATAAACACACAGTGTTTGGAATTCAGCTGAATAAATTAAGTAATAAACATACAAACCAAACATCTTCAAAGACAAGTTATTATCATAAGTGACTTAGAAGTATGCTCTATTAAAATTAAAGCAACTTGTTTACACACTAGCCCAGAACTTGAAAACAGGGTAGCTATTTACTATATTTACCCCCCAAATATATTCTAGAGGGTTGGAGCACCCTTTAGAACAGGATTAAAGGTAACATAGAGGGCTGTAGGGGGAAGAGGGAATCAGTGAAAATTACTTCCCCTTCCATTAATGGTGCCATCTGCTGGATCAAAAGTCATTCCACAACAGGAACAGCACATCTTGATTTCACCCAAACCTTCTCATTTCCAGAAAGAACAGAGTTCCTCTGCTGTTAAAAGAATACATAGAAATTTCTTGCTCTGCAGCAATTTATAGAGATTTATTGATTTTCTTGGTTGGGAAAAGATGAATTCAGATAATTTTATCCTGCTCACTGAACCTATTTTATTCCATCCTTCAAAAAGCAAACTAAAACCCCAGCGTCCTTGTCTAATCCATTTCCATAAAGTAAATTCTGAAATACATTCCTAGTCAGAAAAACAATGATCTCCATCATTCACCACATCCACGCAAATAACAGTGACTAGAATCAAAGCAGACGTTTCAATATTTCCTTGGTGAAACTTGCTTTTCTCAAATGGGCTCTTAACTGACTTTTAGGCTATTGATTTTTCTTATTATTTTGGTTAGGTGTCAGAAAAAAAGTTTGCTCCCAAACCAGTATCTGAACAGTATTACATTTAAGGGATTGACAAAGAAGAAAACAAAAACATACGTAGAGGTAGTATTTCCCAGTGTACTCCTATGCATGTCTACTCAGAAGTAAGTCCCACTGTGTTCAATGGGGTTTACTCCTGGGCAAGTGTGTATACAACTGCAGCCTGAAAGAATCTTTCAAAATTGAGAGTGTGTGATGGTAGCGATGGGGAGAAGGTTAGGAAGTTGCCACTCATGCAGGATCCCTACACTGGAGACATGCATTTATGTTCTCAGATATGGACATATTTGTATTTAGAAAAAATAATAAACAAAAGAAGCTGCTTTGACTTCCAAGGAACCATTTCTTTTTATGTACATGAAATTGCACTGGAAAGCCACAAGAAATTACACTTTAGTCTACCTGTAAATATAACGTGTAATGATTAACCTCCTCTATCCTTAGGTAAAAATGAATTTTCCAGCGTACCAATAAATTTTTGTTTCATTTGTGATTTGAATTGGCGATACCATTCCATAAGCACTTTCCTCCTTTGCATCTTTTGTCGCAGGCTCATACTTTGCTCTTTTTCTAAAACAGCAGGAAGCTCTTTCCAGTTTTTAATAAAGATAAAGGGAGCTCCCATGGTCTTTAGTAACTGTAGTGGCGCACTGTGGTACACAGATGAATTTCCACAATTGCCCGGTGTCATTACATCTTCTACAACAGGAACAGAGCCAAGTGAGCAAGCCTCATAAATTCTATAACATTCTGTATTTACTCCCAACGGGCATAAAGTGAGATCACTCTCCAGCAATATGTCTTGATAGTTTTGAAGGCTCTCTTTAGTTTCTTGAGGCCTCCATCTAGAAAAAGACAAAGGAGACTGAAATGCACATTTTTCTCTCACAGGCAAACCAAATGTACAGCAAAATGCAAAGATCCACACTACAGTTCCAATCTAATTATTCAGTGTAGCAATCGCAGTAGGAACATCTAAGGAGTCAGAAGCAGACATTTTACACCATTGTAGTGGATTCATCAGTCACTATTGCCTCTAAAAAAGAAAAACCTTATCCAATGCTGCCTGTGCACCAGAATGACACATGGCTAGTGCTTCCTAAAGCTCGTTTCTGGAATGGAATGGGTCAGCAGAGCTAGCAGGAGGCAGCTCCGCTGACCTGTCCCATTTCAGAAATGAGTGTTTTGGCTTGTTTCCAGTGTTGTTTTAAGAAGCATTCATTTCTCATTACACTAGTGGTGTGTTCTGCTGGCACAACACAAAGAGGGCAGGTGTGGTGGCAGCACTGAATACTGCCCTATATATCTGAGAAGACCAAGGTCATTATATTCTACCATCTATGCCAGTCTTACCTTACCTGGTGCTCTCCAGTTGTGTTACACTATGACTCCTATCATCTCCAGCCAGCATGGATCTTAGTAGTAGTAATGATAGCTGTCATAGTCTATGCCAACATATAAATGTATATTAGAAAAATAGTAATATAGATCTCCATCAGGAGCTCTTTTTTTTCTTTCTCAAGAACTGTATAAATTTATATTACATATTTATTTATTTGTATACTGCAGAATATAATAAAATTCGTTAGTGGTTCATAATAAATAAACATAAAATAATTAAGCGCAATCTATTTTGGTTTACAAAGTCATTATTCTTCTGCTACCTAATAATTATTTCAGGATTGCTTTTCTCATTTGCCTGAAAGTAAGTGATACAGATTACACACACACACTCAAGAGCATGGGTAATAAGGGAAAGAGGCCAAGTTGTTTTCTGAAGAGAGAAAGTAGAGAGGCACGAGAGGTACCCTGGAGAGTTTTCTAAAAGGGAATTATAAGCAACAATAATAATAATAAAAAATTCCCAAGGTCACCATCTCATCTCACCAAAGGGCTTATGAAACCTAACCAGAAGGACTACTCAAACTGACTCAGTCCACTTGAAAAATTAAGAAATGGTTGCTCAGCTGAATCCAGCTGGAGTCTGGTCTTCTTCCTATAGTTACAAAGATAGTTACTATGGGATGCACGGGAATATAAAATTAGACATGAAAGAAAAAGATCAGTATACACGTTTTGTAAAATAAGTATTTCTCACCCCATATTATGACATAGTGATACATAAGAATCCGGGGCTTTTTGTTTGCATATAATATCTGATATAGAATTCCTGTGCCCAAACATGCTTCTCTACAAACTCCAGCACTGGGGCTATCCCCAAGATATGCGAACTAACCTGCCTCTGAAAATGATACTGATGATGGCATTTCTGTCCACATGCTGGAACTCCACATGTGAATTGCAGTGTATTCAGCATTTTTCAAAGGTGTAAATTGGTGCTTCTAGGCAAGGCTTTTACCTTGCAATTTCACACAGGGCCCAGACAACATAGTCTTCCATTTGTAACCCTCCTGTGTTTTCCCACTGCTTTTTATATCATTTTCTTACCAGAAAAAAATATCCATCAAGAAGACAAAATAGGTGCACAATACACTTTTTGATTGCCTAGGAGACCTCTGTCTGGAAGCACCCAGAGTACTTCACTTTGAAACCATCATATAAACCATCTCATCCTCAACAATTAAGGCGATTCCACCCTCACCCCCCCCCCATAGTATCATCACTGCAACAATTGCTGATGCAATCAAGATAAGTATTTTCAACTTTTAAAACTTTATTGTTAAAAACTATAGTTCTTACTCTTCTCTGACTGAAATCCAGCAGAGCTTATCAAGTCTGCTTTGCTTCAGTACTTCCATTAGGGTCTCTCTCGTTGAATTCTTATAAACAGTTCCTAAGAAATTACAGTGGTACGACCTTGGTGTGTGGAGCATTGACCAACTTGGTTCAACTACAGGAAAATTTCTGTAGCTGTAATTTAAAAAAAATCTGCGTAAGTACATAAGCACATTTCACTACGCCTAGTCTGCAATTCTATACACACACATATGGCGTAGTAAGATTTACTGCTGAGTAGGCATGCATAAGATTGTACTGCCAGGCACCCATGTCCTTCTGTTTTCCAGAGCCCTGTCTGTCTGTCTCTAACTAACTCTCACCCTTTCCCATGCATTTCTGCCTTCAATCCAGCATTTTGAATAAACAGCAACATCCACATTTTTGGCAGCATAGTCACCTAGATGAAATGACAAAGGCCTTGATTTCTTTGGAGCTGACATTCTAACTTTTGTTCTATAAGTAGGCATTTTGAAAACATGCAATAACCTGATAGAATTTGAACTGTAACTGTAATCCTTCCCTACCTACTTAACAGTATATTAATTCAAAACCTCTTTTGCTTGGCCTTCATTCTTCTCTCTTCTGTGTAAGTCATTCACAGAATTAATGTACCAATGCCTTTCCCCCTCACTCTCTCTCATCTAGTTATGAAACATTAGCTATGGACATCAGGAGAGAACACTATAGGAGCTTTTCACTCAACATGCTAACCCACACTCAGTGACTATATGTTCAATGTTTTGAATTGTGGGTAGCATGTTGTCTGAAGGCAGCACGTTTTCCGCAGGGTGGGTTATTGTGATATCTGAATGCAGCCAGGATGGCCATGCAGTGTGGCTTGTTAACCACCCTGAACAAACCAACAACAAACCATGGGTTTTCAAGGTGGCTTGTTTGAGAAAATAAGCCACATGGCATGGTTAACAAGCCACCCTTGGCTGCGTTGAGACATGCTAACGCATGGTTCAAAAAACAACCCATGGTTCAAAACAACCCACACCCAACCACTGAGTGTGGGTTAGTGGGTTATGTGAACAGCCCCTATAAGTCTCCCAGTATAACTCTCACATGCAACGGCTCTCCTTGTTTTACCATTTTACCCAAAACTTCCAGAATGGTTTGTCAATCTTTAAAAGGAACAATGCAATCTAATGAGCTATAAGGACATGTGCTAGTAATGCATGCACACATCTATACCCGGATTATATCTGCTTTTGATATCACTTCGCAGCATAGGAGCTATTGCAGCATGTGTTTTTATGTGACTCTAGTAAAAGTAAAAAAGCAAACAAACCTAGGCTACAAAGAAGGCCCCCATGATGAAGTCCCCTTCTAAATATTTCCTTGATCACATTCAACACTTACGTAGCTACTCCCAAAGGCCACTGGAAAATATTTTCTTCGTTCACTAAGGGGGTGTCATAAATTACGAATAGAAGTTCCACAAACCCTCCATAGTTTTTTAAGTAAGGATAAATCCATTCATTTCTGCACTGTTCACTTCCAAGCAACACAACAGCAACATGCTTCAGCTTATGAGTTTGTACTAAAGTTTGTGCATAAAGCAGCCACTGAGTGGCGTAGGAGATCTTTCTGCCATTCAGCACCAAAACCACCTTGTCAGTTTCGACTGAGAAGTAGCCAGGGACTACAGCTGGACCTGTGATGAAGCTGTGAACAATGAAGTACAAACATACAAAGTATTATTAAAAATATAATAAACCAAATAGGCATCTTAAATAATAGCTGCCCCTGCTGTCTCTCTGACACACAAAGTGATTTTGCTCTATTCTTTTTCTGTGCAGCGCAAAAGCATTGTAGAACTTGTCCAACAGAAATGGAGACCAACATAAAGCTTTTGTCCTATATAGTCTGTCAATGTCAATTCTTAATAGCCAGACCCAAAATCTTGCTGTGTCAACAATATATACAGAAGATGAGATGTACTAACTGCTGTGCAGGCATGCATCACATTAGTGCTGCAGGTTAGTACATGCTGATGCTAAGATCTATGTTGGTATAATGTCTCCTCTGACCATACACACTCGTTAAGAGGGCTCAATCCACCAAGCACTGCTACTGCAAAAGCTGCTTTAATTTCAGTGGAGCTTCCCAAGAACAAAAAACCAAAAGGAGGAGAGCATCCAAATCAGAGAAAAAAGGGGGAGAAGCAGGTTCTCAGGATGCTAAAATACTTTATTTCAAAGCCCAACGCGTTTCGGCCAGCGTTGTTTTTTAAGGCCTTCTTCAGGGGGTTGATAAGAGTTGTCTGCAGAAATACTCCTAACGAGATGATAGTCTCCTATGATAATTACAGTCGCCAGTAATTATCATAGGAGACTATCATCTTGTTAGGACTATTTCTGCAGACATCTCTTATCAACCCCCTGAATGCTTTAAAAAACAACACTGGCCGAAATGTGTTGGGCTTTGAAATAAAGTATTTTAGCATCCTGAGAACCTGCTTCTCCCTTTTTTTTGCTTCCCAAGAACAGAAAACTGAAATGTAGGATCAGCAGCAACAACGTATGCTGAAATGCTCCCAGTTTGCATTTCAGAACTGTTGTGTATCTTATAATGTACTTTAGTTGCTCAGAGCTCAATGTAGAATGTCTACAAGAAAAAACTAAAATTAATAAACAATGCAGGATGGTGTCAGAATAATTTGATTCAATCAACTTGCTTAGGCTTATAAAGTTTTTGTATAGAGATTCCGTAGGAACTCTGTGTTAGATCAATTAATTTGGTGGGGGAAAGTGGTCATGTATGGACAGATTAAAACACTTCAGATGGGGCTTTTATTGTGCAATCGGCATGCTTCATCCATTGAATTTTATAGCGGCTCCAGAGTCATTGTCTTCTACACATAATCATCCCCCGTTTGCTCACACTTCTTCCATCTTTTTTCTTACTGCAGAAAACCTGTTAAGAAGAAAAGATGGAACAGCTGCACAAAGCCTTCTGATTGTTAGTACTAAGGCCCCTCTTCTTGGAAGATAGTGTTTGTCAAGGCTGACAATATTCTTTACATATTCCCCCCTACTAGAATTTAATAGCTCAGAGTCACACTGGCTGGTTTGGATGATCACCGTCGCTTCTTTTCTCCACCCTGTGGGCAGTGCATGCACTCACTATTTCCCTAATTATTTTTGCTGTGGCATGGGTTGTTGTGTTGTCCGAACCTGGTAAGATGAGCATCAGGGATGGCTTCTGAACCCCTACAACAAATCATGGATTGCAGGGTTGTTTGGAAGCCATCCCCTGCCATACGTCTTGCAGGGTTTGGACAACACAAATGGCGGATGTGTGAGTGGTACATGCAGGGCAGGGAAAAGAAGCCATGGTGGCTTCTTTTCCCTGCTGATCATCCAAACCCAGCCACTGCCTTCCTTTCTATTTCCTGTAGTTGCCCCGTAGTCCTTTCTTTGTGGCCTCAAGAGGGCTTAGCCCCGAGTCTAGCTACGGCCCTCCAAACTCTTGTCCTAGCTGGCATGTTTTTCCCTCATAAGCAACACTCTTGGTCCTTACATGGACTACATCTTAACCATTATCCCTTGTTCCTTTAGATCAGACTTCTCCAACCTGGTCCCCTCCAGACATTTTGAACTTCAGCTCCCCTCAGCCCCAGCCAGCATGGCCAATAGTAAAGAATACTGGGAGTTATAGTTCAAAACATCTGGATGGTACCAGATATTGTAAGTTTATTCAGTTTGTAATATTACACTCAAGCCATTTATACTTTAAAGCAATTATTTTAATAATTTGCCAGAATGTGGCAATTTTAAACCGAAAATGTCCATGCAAGATACAGCATCGAAATTTGTTTTAAAACATTCTCCTTGAAATATTCCAAATAAGAAAGTAAGATTCACTGCTGTTGCCTTATGTGAGACAACTGCCGTCATATGACTGAGCTCACAGCTTTCTGGAGCTATGCTCTAATCTCTCTTCTGGATTCAGATTCCTGTGTACTCTGAAAGGGCTCTTACACAAAGTTGCCTTCAACTGAAGGGGAGGCCCCTTTGCACATGTGGAAACTGCCCCCTTCACTTGTGTAACAGTTTTGTATAAACATTAGAACTATACAGGAAATCCTTAAATTGGGATTTCTGTACTTCCTTCCTACCAATGATACACAGTCAATTTGTGATATTATAATAGTAAGTAAGAATCTTTAAGAGCTCCTGCTATTTTCCTATAATTACAACAGTAAAAAGAATAATGGAGAGATATGCAACATTTATGAACCCCATAGTGATTTGATAGTTAAATAGGTCACATTTTTAATGTAATTTTAAAAATAATTCCTATGAAATACAACTTAGGAGGGTAGAATTTTCCTATTCAAACAGACTCTTTTGTTTCTACTACTACCAATTCTTCTAAAAACATTTCTACTGTAAACTGAAAAAGGAGTTTCAGCCAAAGCTATTAGCAGTGGGGAAATAGTGGTCTCAGGTGGGGGGTGAAGAGTTAAATCCTCAACAATCCCAATCGAGATTCAATAAAACAGAAACAATTTTAACAGGAGCCCAGTAAAAACAAAGCAGTGAATTATAAAACTTTCTCAATCCAGAAAGCCTTCAGAACACATCTGAAAACAGGGAGGAAATGGCGAATCTCCATTGAGAGTGAATTTCATAGACATGTGGTTACCAGTGAGAAGGCCTTCTCTGATTTCCATCAACTGGATCTTGATTATTTTTTTCAAGAGCAAAAACATTTTAGATTTAGGCTGCAATCTTATACTTACCTGGGAGAAAGTCCCATTAAAATAATGTCTTACTTCCAAGTAGACATGTATAGAATTGCACACCTATAGACTTAACAAGTAATTTTAGATTTGCTTCCTCCTCTACAGCAGAAAATATTCGTCAGTACTGAATAGAGCAGGCAAATCCCATCTACCACATTTGGTATTGAATGAGTTGACAATCATTAATCAATGCACAAAATTACATTAAATATGTTAACTAGCCTATGAAACACCACTATCTCTAAATTGAAAAGTGATACCATATGGTTGATACCTGAAATATGATTTTCCTTCTTTTATGCTTCCTTCTCTCCACTGAGCTGATATATCTGCAGGTTCAAGCAGACCTTCAAAGATATGCTGCCATAGGTAAAGGCCTATAAAAACACCATTTATAGTGTAATGATTAGGGACATATCTGAACTCCTACCGACTGTAACTAAAAAAATCAGGAGAAAGACATGTGTGGAAAGACAGAACAGCCAAAGCAGGTTCACTCCAAGAAAGCAGCACAAGCTAGCAAGGTTTGTGCTATCAATAGACCTGCAATAAAGCAGAACAATGAGGAGGGGATTAAATGAAGAATATAGATCATAGAGAATAAAGACAAAGAGCCTGCAGAAATGCTGGTGTATTCAACAGGGCCCCTTACACGTCAAGGTGTGACATCCAGAAGGAGAATAGGGCCACTGAACAAATGCTAAAGCATTTATCTTGTTTGCATGCTGTCATCTGGGAGATATCCATATTAAGAAATCATTTGGCTCATAAATGATATTTTTAAAGCAGAAGTGGCCAGCTTCTCCAGCTAGATACCCAACCTTACCATCCAAGCTGTTTGGGGACTCCAGGACATCAGCAGCTTTGCCAGGAAAACCCTCTGGGCCACAAAATTACCTTATTATTAAAAGGAAAAGAACAATCAAAATTCAAAAACAACCTAGAAACCTCAGAGGCATCTAATGCAGAGAGGCAGCACACAACTCTCGAGCATTGGACTGGGCTTAGCAATGCTATTTCCTGAGCAAATCTTCCAGAAGCAAAGCAGCTCAAGATGAACACTGCATTGTCTATACTAGGGCCCCCAACGTATTTGCCATCTCTAGCTCTATTCTCCTTCACACCTTGATGGTATAAGGCAGGGCAGCCCAACCTTTTTGGACCAGTGGGCATATTTGCGAATTTGCGGAACTGCTGTGGGAACCACAGAATGGCTCTCATGGAGGATGTCGATAGTTACATAATGGCTGTCTGGCTAGTGAAAAGACAAGTAATTCACTCAATAAACTGAGTACAAGCAGAGGAAAGGGTTGAACTTCAAAGCCAATCCAGGTAGCAACCCATTCTTCCTCTTCCAGCCTTCCCAACAGCTGATCAGTGGCAGGTTCAGGAAGAGGAAGGAGAACCTGGCACCCCAAAGTTTCAAGGTGTTTATTAAAAATAATATTTTGAAGGGCCAGGGAGTGTAGATCTTTATGGGCGCCATTGGAGCTCTCTGTGAGCGCCATGTTGGGAACCATGGTCTATCCCGCATCATGAGGCCATGCTTGCATACTGTGTGTGGCTTCTAAGCACAGCTTTCCCAGCACTGAAAGGAGAGTGGCATGGTGACCTCTGCAAAGACACTGAGGCCCCCAAGGCATCTCTTGGTGTTGCAAAAGCTGAGGAGAGCTCCCCCTCCCCCATAGAATTTACAAAAGCCAACTGGACTGGCAGCTAGTGCTAGGAAAGTGTCCTCCGCTGCATCTGAAGGCAGCAGGCTAGTTGACAGCAGGCGCAGCACAAGCCTTGTGGTACACACAGCTCCGTCTCCAACAGATGGGAACGATACAGAGGCTCAGGAGGAATTAACGAGTTGCCACAACTGCTCTCCAGTGCCTGCCACATGAGGCCATTACCTCACTTTGCCTAAGGAGGGTCAGCCCTGGACACAGTCTCAGTCACACACCCCTACTTTTTACAAGAATCATTAATAAATTATAACGAAAATCTGCTAACTGTGTATAATCAAATGAATACAAGAATTCCATACAATCAAAATCCCTTAAATCCCATACAATCCCAAAATCCCTTAAACAGTGCTTACCAATAGCAGCTTTCCCCCATATTTGTACCCTGAGGTCTGCTTGTTCTTGTTGCAATTTCATATTTTTCAATAGCTGAAGGCTATTTGCAGACTTCTGCTGCAAATCATTTTTCTCAACTTCCCAAGGATTCCATTCTTCAGCTCCCAAAGCAGCATATTCTAAGTATCAAACATATAGACTACATGAACATCCAAGAGACAAACAATTATACTTGAAATTCCTAGAAACAATATGTTGTAACAAACCCATCCTGTACACATGCTAAAACTGTAACATCAGAAGCGCGGAAAAGCTTCTTCTTTTTTAAACACAAAACACATGGAAATATGTACCTTAGAAAGGACCATAGCTCACTGGAACACCCGCTTCAATCCATGACATCTACAGATAGGGCTTGGAAAGACTCCTGTCTGAAATCTGGAGAGCCTCTGCCCACCAGTGTAGTTAATACTGAGCTATATGGATTCCAATGGTCTGACTCTGTACCAAGGAATCAGTCGTAACTCTGTCCAGTGAATGTTTCCTTCAGTGTTGCCCCTCGTCTTCTCCCCATCCCTTCTGTCTGTCCATCTTCCCTATCCTCAGTTCTCACCATGCTGGCAACTGATTGGGCTAGTCCAGATAATGCTTTTGGATAGACTAAAGGTGGGCATTAGTTATGACACTACTGTTCATAATTGCCTGGCTTGAAATATACAAGTGACTAGCTTATAATGCTTGGTTGATTTATGAATTGCACACCACTATCCCAGTTTTCCTATAGCAGGGGTGCTGAACCCCAGACCTGGGGACCAAAGGTGGCCCTCAGGGTGTCTCAAGAGTTCTCCAGGTCACATACTCTTTCCCCAACCACAGATCATTTGGCGGTTTGCCAATTTTTGTTCCATTTGTTTTTCATTCTAAAAGGTTGGAATGCCTCATCTAAGGCTGTAAGAGTTTTAAGCTAAATCATATTGGTATTTTGGTCAAACCCCTTTTGCCTTTGGCCCCACCCATCACCAAAATGTGGCCCCCAGGAAGGTCTCTGAAATGGAATTAGGCCATTTGGCTGAAAGAGGTTCTACACTCTTGTCCTATAGCTTAGAATGGTTGCTGAGCTGCCTGCTGCACATGTGCAGTCTGTGTTCAGCACATCAGGCACTAGACATCACCGGCTTCATTAGGCACATACATGCAAGTTGTTCATTGTTAACAGCTTACTCTAGTTAGAACTCATGAGGGGTATGAAACAGGCCCTTTCTTTACCCACATCACAGGTTCTTAAACTGTGGTCCATAAGCTCTATTCAAATGATCCACAGAATTGTTGCAGAATGGTAAAAAATATATGTAAAAAACCCATGCATCTAGGTTCGCCCCCCCCCCCAACAATACAGACCAAAGGTTACTTTGACCATAGCCAGAGTATTGAATAGGCTAGCAATCCCTAGCCTAGGTCCTGTATTGTTCATAATTTGGCAGTAGCACAATCTAATTTTTCCCTAGAAATGTATCGGTTAAAGGGGCCCTTCTCAGAAGTCTGCCACAAGGCATGTAATGTTTATATCACATTGCTGGTTTTAACAATGATGCCAGTGGTGAAGAAAAATGTTACAAAATAATAAGTGGTGTGCTTTATTCTTAGAAATAAACAAAATTCATCAAGTGATCTGCCAAGACCCATAGTAACTTTCAGATGGTCCCTAAAAAAAAAGTATGAGAACCACTGATCTACTCTCAAAATCAGATTCAGGAGTAGTGAACACAAATCTATGGATCTTTTGCTGGATGGTATCCAACAACCATTCCATCCACTGGACAGACGATTCAACCAGGCAATTACTATGCTGCTGTGTGGTCCCCTCCTCCCACCCCTCCCGCCCCGCAAGTGTGTTATATTCCTCCTCCCTTTCATCTTAATTGCAGGGAGCAATTCTTCCAAGAAGCTACCTGCGGCTAGGAGGATTGATTCTTGTGTCTTTTTCTATCCTTTTTTTCAATAGCATGTTACATTTTTGTTTTAGCGATGTAATTTCAGGTAATCAGTACGGAACAGCAATGCATTTAATAGCAGAGACAAGTTAGGTCACAGCCAGCTTTCTAACCTAGCCTTAATTCCTCTTGTTCCCTGGAGATGGAAAAGAGATTCTCCCAAGTGGCTACTTACATAATTATGTGTAATGTAATGAATTATCTCATTCATTGGATGCCTTCCTGGCTGCCTTAAGGAGCATGCAAACTGTCTCCATTAAAAGACCCAGACTATGCAAAAACAATCCACAAAAGAGCTCTTTTTTCTTTTCTTTTTAAAATAGTTTTAACATGGTGTTTTTATTCTGCTGTTTACTGCACCGAAATCTTTGTAAAGAAAGAAAGAAAGAATAAACACATCCAAAACCAGAGTCTCCAACCTAGCTCAAATAAAAGGGGGTGTAAATCTATAAGATACTCTTATTACACTGCTTTCCATTCCCCACACCCGTTTCCTTCCTTGATCAATTCAACTAAACACATCTACACAGCAAAACAGTTTTCTGTAAAGATATTATTGCTGGATCAGGAACTATTAACCTAAATAGGATGAGCAAATCATGGACAATGTCTATTTGTAATGTATTGCTTTCAATAGGACACATATCCAATGGAAAACAACATATTGCTGATAAACAACACTTGTGCTCAGATGCACATTTAGATACAGAAATGATTGCTTATGGCTTTATTTTAGGAGTATGTTTTTAAAATTTGTTCTCTGCAAATTTTGGGTCTCCCTCCACCTGTAGCTCCTCCACCTCAGCCCACCCTATCCCTTATCTGACTCTCAGAGTGTCTGGATGCTGGACATCCCCTTTATATATAGGGAGATTGATAGTAGTGTGGAAAGAACAGGAACTATGGGCCTATACTCAAATAAAAGAAAAGTGTTTACATTGATTAAAAAGCTTACTCAACTCACAAATCAGTACTAACAGCTTCCAAGCAATACAAAATAATTGCCACTAGGTCCTATAGCAGATGGACATGTACCAGTTTATGCAAATGCCTTATCACCCCCACCCCGCCAATTTTGGGGTAGGGCCAGCAGATATAAAGAATACTGACTGGCTTCAGCAGCTGCTGGCTTTACCCCAAAATTGAAGCATTCTTGTTCTAAAGCCCAATACATAATCTATAGCATGAAGTAATCACTTGATAACATCTGTTTCAACCACCAAGTTGTTAAATATTGGGGTGAAATCATTTCAAAATTGTTTAATGAAAAATAAAGCATGGTGTCAGCTTAACCTGACATACCTCTACATTTATGCATGGACTTATTTCCCTTTAGCTCTTCACACTTCTCTAACATAATCAATACCAGAAGAATCTACAATAATATACAACACATATTACATTCAACTGGAATGATTATGCTAGAAAATGGTAAAGCGATATAGAAAAATAAATCCATGCACAAGTATATTAGGACAACCTTTGTATGATAAGATTTATTTATTAAAGAACCAAAGGACAAAGCAGTTCAGAGTGGCATGGATCTGGCTAACCCCTGATGCCCCCATGCAAGAGCAGCATAAAACTTTTTTAAAGTACACCTTTTTTTAATATGTTGTCATATTTTCCCACATACTGTGTAATATAGATTCCTAATGATAGCACTGGAGAAAACCAGCATCCAAGCATCTAACAGCGCACTCCTGTGCATACCTACTCAAAAGTAAGTCCCACCATTCAATGAGCCTACGAGACAAGTTTGAATACAGTAGCAACCAACGTTTAAATATGGAAGAGCCAGGGATCTTTTTATGCCTCCAGCTATTGAATGATTGGCAAAACGGGCGATTAAGCAGAGAAAAGCTTGCACCGAGGAGGTCTGTATTTCCCAACGCCAGCGGGTTGCACTGAAGGCTTCCATCGCCAGCATCAGAGCAAACGTCGGGGCACGGGGAGCTCGAGCTTGAAGCAATTGGTAACCATCCCGAGGCCGCGTAACGAAGAGGTCTGGGCTATCCGGTTGAGCATGACGGGGCGCGGCGAGAGGCGGAGAGAAGGACCAGGCGTGGCGGAGGGAGGGAGGGAGGGAATCAGGCACGGCGCGGTTCCGTTACCTCCTCGCCCGGGTTTCTCCCTCTGGCCCGTCCGTGAGGCGGCAGGGCGGCGGGGCTTCAGGAAGACGTTGTAAGCCGCGTAGATGGAGAAGAGCAAGTAGGCGACCAGCAGCGCGGAGACGAGCCGCTTCCGCGTCAGCCGCATCCTTCAGGGCCCAGCGGGAGCCGCCATCTTGCTTGGGCGAAGAAGGGCCCGGTCGAGTGACGCTCTAGGCGGCTTCGGCCGTCGCCTGACTGCAAAAAAGAGGAGGGACGAGGGAAGAGCGCCTACGACGTTTCCCTTCCCAGGGTCTGCCGGAGAAGGAATAAAGTTTCGGATGGGGTGTGGGTTTTTGTTGTTGTTGTTGGCAGAATCAGGGTTTTTTTTGGCGCCCGTGGTTGAGTTGGAGCATAGAAAGCTGTCGGGTCTATGTAGCCCAGTATTGGGACGGTGTAAAAGCCGGAACGGAATGGAACGGGCCGGAACGACCCCTTTATATTAAGAAACCACGCCAAAAAGAGTGGCATGTGTTAGAAACACTTGAGAACAATATTTTAGGACTGAAACCATTGCAATATTATATTATTATTAACCCCATAACTCCCAAAACAACATCCGGAACAGAATGGATGGCCCGGAACGGCCACTTCCGAATGACTGAAACCAACCAAACTCAACCGTCGCACATTACTAGGTGGGACAGATACAATACGCCACAAAACAGCCATGAAAACCACATTCCGGTACCCTTTCCGGGCCATATTGCATATTGCGCAAAACAGGCCAGAACGGCAGCTTCCAAGTGAGCCAACTCAACCCAACTCAACAGTCACACCTTACTAGGTGGGACAGAGACAATATGCCACAAAACAGCCACGAAAACCACGTTCCGATGCCCGTTCCGGACCATATTCATATTGCGCAAAACAGGCCGGAAGGGCAGCTTCCAAGAGAGCCAACCAAACCAAACTCACCACTCACACATTACTAGGTGGGAAAGATACAATACGCCACAAAACAGCCACGCAAACCACGTTCCGATGCCTGTAACGGGCCATAGTCCACATTGCGCAAAACAGGCCGGAATGGAAACTTCCAAGTGAGCCACCTCAACCAAACTCAACACTTGGACATTACTAGGTGGTACAGATTCAACACACCACAAAACAGCCATGCAAACCACGTTCCGATGCCCGTTCCGGGCCATATTGCATATTGCACAAAACAGGCCAGAACGGCAGCTTCCAAGTGAGCCAACTCAACCCAACTCAACAGTCACACCTTACTAGGTGGGACAGAGACAATATGCCACAAAACAGCCACGAAAACCACGTTCCGATGCCCATTCCGGACCATATTCATATTGCACAAAATAGGCCGGAAGGGCAGCTTCCAAGAGAGCCAACCAAACCAAATTCACCACTCACACATTACTAGGTGGGAAAGATACAATACGCCACAAAACAGCCACGCAAACCACGTTCCGATGCCTGTAACGGGCCATAGTCCATACTGCGCAAAACAGGCCGGAATGGAAACTTCCAAGTGAGCCACCTCAACCAAACTCAACACTCGGACATTACTAGGTGGGACAGATACAACACACCACAAAACAGCCACGCAAACCACGTTACAGGAGAACAGTCTTCTGTCTTTAAAGCGGTGTGTGCCCTGTCTCTTCCTCTTTCGTTTTTTAATAAGTTTAGGGCAAGGCATTGTGGGGGTTGTAGTTCAGTTACACACTTCCTTCTTAGTTCCTCTGTCATTCCCTAGTGAGTATAGGGCTAAGAATTGTGGGTGTTGTAGTTCACTGGTCCACTTCCTCTTTCTTCCCCACCAATCAACTGCTAAGCATTTGGGCACCAGTAAAGGAAGCACTGCCCCCATGAATCACAAACCGTAAGGAAGGACACATTATTTTACTTAAAACGATTTATTAAAAGTGAAACCGTTGTATATAACTGAAGTGAGTTTTAAAAAACCTCAGATATACAACGTTATAGGGAGTGCGTCATGTGGCCCAAAGGGTTTTCATAACCCTTATAAAACATCAAAAACCTCGTGTGTAGATCCGCCCTGAGTTTCTACCTCATTTTGCTCACCCATGATCTGCTTTTCCAGGTTATTTTGCACAATATGAACCATGGCCCGGAACTGGTATTGTAACATGGATGTTGTGGAGGTTTTGGAGCTTATTTTATCTGTCCCAGCCAGTAATGTGTGACTGTTGAGTTGGGTTGAGTTGGCTCACTTGGAAGCTACCGTTCTGGCCTGTTTTGCGCAATATGGACTATGGCCTGGAACGGGCATCGGAACGTGGTTTGAGTGGCTGTTTTGTGGCGTATTGTATCTTTCCCACCTAGTATTGTTTAGGTGGTGAGTTTGGTTTAGTTGGCTCATATCAAAGGTACCGTTCCAGCCTGTTTTGCGCAATATGGAATATGGCCCGGAATGGGCATCAGAACGTGGTTTTCGTGGCTGTTTTGTGGCGTATTGTATCTTTCCCACCTAGTAATGTGTAGTGGTGAGTTTGGTTGAGGTGGCTCTCTTGGAAGCTGCCCTTCCGGCCTGTTTTGCGCAATATGGAATATGGTCCGGAACAGGCATCGGAACGTGGTTTGCATGGCTGTTTTGTGGCGTATTATCTCTGTCCCACCTAGTAAGGTGTGACTGTTGAGTTGGGTTGAGTTGGCTCACTTGGAAGCTGCCGTTCCGGGCCATCCATTCTGTTCCGGATGTTGTTTTGGGAGTTATGGGGTTAATAATAATATAATATTGCAATGGTTTCAGTCCAAAAATATTGTTCTCAAGTGTTTCTAACACATGCCACTCTTTTTGGCGTGGTTTTTTAATATAGAGGGGTCGTTCCGGCCCGTTCCATTCCGTTCCGGCTTTTACACCGTCCCCCCAGTATTGTCGACAATGGCTCAGTTAGGATGACACAATAATCAACGGAGGGGAAGAGGCAACACAACGCACACACAACTGGCGGTACGTTATTAAGAAACGGGGGGGAAAACAACAGGCTGCTCCATTGTTTTTTGAAGACCCGTTGTTTATTATGAGGCCCCGACTTTCAGCCGCGTGACGGCAAGAGGGGTAACATGTGGAGGGCACTTCAAAAATAAGGTACCGTCTGTTGCCTCTTCCCCACGCCGTTGCCTAACCTATCATCCGAACTGAGCCCATGACAGGCAGTGGCTTTCCAGGGTTTCAGGCAGGATTCCTTCTTATCTTTAGGTGGAGATGCCAGGGATCAAACCTGGGACCTTCTACCTGTTAAGAATGCGCTCTACCACCTGAGCTCCAGTCCCACCTAATACGATGAACCACAAGCCATTTCCATCTTAGGATGTGGCCTTACACTGTGTGGGAGCATGAGTCTATCTCGCCCTGTATTGTCCACGCTCACTGGCAGCAGCCCTCCAGAGTTTCAGGCAGGAGGTTTTCCAGCCCTATTGAACCTGGGATTTTCCGCAATCAAAGCATGTGCTCTGATTTTGAAGGATGTCTTTTCTCTGCCACTGTCCATCGTGCTCTATACCTTGAGGTCCCAGGCTCTTCTTGATGAATCAGGTGACATTCCTTCCTCCCAGAAGGCATGGACAGTTGTGCCTGACCTACCAGGCACTACCCGCTGACCTACCAGGCTGTTCCCTTATCTCCGTGATTTTGTTACTTGCAACTCACCTTCTGAATTACAGGAGATCCAGCACTTCTGACCGAATATCACATTGGCTATCCTTTTAGAACCTGTAACCTGCACCCCATTAATAAAATATGTTAGTCTACTAGAAAAGCAACAACAAAGACTTCAATCCCACCTTAATGGCATGGAACTTCCATACATTAGAACAGCCCTCCCCAACTTGGTGACCTCCAGATGTGTTGGAGTACACATCATCCAGTCAACATGGTCAATGGCCATGCTTTCTGGACATGATGGGAGTTGTAGTCCAACTGAGCTGGAAGGTGCCATGTTGTGGAAGTCTGGGTTAGAACTTACTGTGTCAGATGTGCTGTAATAATAAGACACTGTGTTTACTGGTAGGATCATTAATGAATGGTAACTGGATGGATTTCCCCACACTCTGTTATGGATGAAGTGGATATCTTCATACATGCCAGTTCATACATGCAAAACCAGCATGGTTGCTGTAATGCACCCCCATCGAAAAAGCTCTCTATATGTGGAAAACTGTTTGACTCCCTGTGCAGTTTCAGCAATTTCAGCAGGCCATCACAATACCTCTCTCTTGCACCGAGTTACATTTTAAATGTCTGCCACACCACTATTTGTGTGGCATTGTATTGGGCCTTAGAACTGGAACACACAATATACATGACATGGGAATGACACTGAAAACAGCATCTCTGTGGCAAGCTTTCCAGCTGTATTATTCTGGTACAATGCCACTAGCATTTTACAGTGAGGTTGAGAATACTGGTTTTGGCAAGAGTTGCGTGAACTCAGTTATTGTGAATCCGGCATTATGTACACAAAATCATATTTGTGTTTCAAGATAATATTTGTGTGATCTGTGTTAGTTAATCGAATATGTACCACTTACTGTCCCATACAGTCTCTAGCTGTCAGTTAGAATCCTTCCTTGTGAACAATAGTGGTACAATGGCATAAATATAAGGAATCTGGAAAGCATTCAGAATTGATCCAAAAAGAGAGAACTAGTCTCAAGATGCTGGAAAAATAGTTTATTCTTTAATAAGCCCTCTCAAGATACTGGAAAAAATAGTTTATACTTTAAGGGCTTATTAAAGAATATACTATTTTCCCAGCATCTTGAGACTAATTCTCTCTTTTTTTTTTGGATCAACAATTGCATAAATCATTTCTATAAACTCTTATTAATCAAAGTAAGACAGAATCCTACAGCTAGTTCATGAACTATTTATACTGAATTCTTATCTTAAACTGCAAATAATAGGTTTCATTGTTTTTGGTAATCCTGTTCTTATCTAAATAAGCTTGTGGTTCGTTGGTAACACGTCCATTACAATAAAGGAGAAAATGGTTTATAAGATCTGTCCTGATGGTTTATAAGATCTGTCCTTATAAGTTACCAAACACTTTTTATGTTTAAGAACAGATGTTTGAAAAGATACAGTGCCATTTATCCTACATCATCAGTTTGTAATTTTGAATTTTATGAGCTTAAACCAAATAGTCTCTCTTGCCACTTTCAAAGGTAAAGAGGGGAAAGACTTGTAATACATGTTCTCATTTGTTGCTGTCTTGATTGTAAGCTATTTTAGGCAAGGCCTGTATCCTTGCATGATCTGTATGGTGCCTGGGGTTTTAAAAGGTGTTCATCAAATAATAATAATAATAGTAATAATAATAATAATAATAATATAGTCAAGCGCCACTGAGCTCAGTGGAACTTACTTCTGAGTAAATAAGCATAGGTTTGCAGTATTAGACTTTCAGCATTATTCTTATGTCATCTGTACTGTGCCTAGGTTTTTTTAAGGTGTTCATCAAATAATAATGAATAATAAGTAGTATAGTTAAGCTCAATTGAACCTGAGCACCAGTGGAACGTAATCCTGAGTAAATATGCTTAATATTTGCTGACCTGTCTCTACTCACCAACTGAGCTCAGTAATAGCTTCAAAAAAGAAATATGAACTGATTTTGAATTACTTTGAAAGTATTCAATATGTATATTAGTTCTTCATCTTAAAGTTACTACACAGGTCAAGCACTTCTTGGCAGCTGCCAGTGTCCAAGCACCCTGGGAAGGCTCACTTGCACTGACTCCTCTTTATGCATTCGGCCAGCTGCAGGCTTACCTGGCTGCAGCTGCTTGATCCGAGAGCTTGTGTTGCCAGTTTGCAATGGTTCTTTTCTGGATCAGCCTGTGCTGACGTTCTGGACCTTGGGAGGATCCCAGGAAATCATATATTGTCCCATTGATCCCTCCCATTCTGGACATAGTCCAATCACTTCAAGAGTGTTTCTTTCATATAATCTTGTAGAGAGGATCTGCACTAACAACTGGCAGCCAACCAGATCTCAGCTATTATAGCTAACATTCTAGTGGCCTATCCTTGAGATTATGCTGGAGGCTTATCTACCAGCTTTGAGCTGTACAGCATCAATAGAATTGACTCTTGGAACTGGCATAGCTAACCAGCTCAATTAACAGGCCCAAACAAAACTCTAGACATGGGCAAGGGAATTTATGCATCATTCACTCCTCGAAATAACAATGGTCTTTTGTGGATCAGCCAGAGAGTTTCAGCTATGGGGGCGGTATAGAAATATAATAAAGAAAAAAAACCACTACAGAGTTTGACCACCATGTTAAATTTCCTACAGTGCACTAGAACACTTAAAGTTGCTACGTTGGCTCAATTCGGATGACACAACAAACAACTGGTGTGGGGGAAACAATCGTCAGTTGTTTTGACTATTGTGTCATCCGAATGCTGCCATAGTCCACTCAGCGCTGGCCCTAATCCACACCACACTTGACTATTTATTACCATGTTGTGTGGGGAGTAGGGTGACCAGATAAAATCCAGGTCAGGGCTCATGTAATTTTACAGTTGTAGAGAAAAGGGAATTTCAGCCGGTGTCATTTGTATGCAATTAGTTCCTGGTGAAATTCCCTCTTCATCACAACAGTTAAAGTTGCATACACTATACTAGAGTGACCATATACAAAAGAAGGCAGGGCCCCTGCAACTTTAACAGTTGTGATGAAGAGGGTATTTCACCAGGAACTAATTGCATACAAATGACACTGGCTGAAATTCCCTTTTCTCTACAACTGTTAAAGTTACATGAGCCCTGACCTGGATTTTATCTGGTCACCCTAGTGGGGAGTACCCCCTAGATGAACAACTGTGAAGTTGATTATTACCCCACCATTGACTAGCGTGTCGTCCGAATTGAGCCACTGAGTTCTCTTAGGGCATTGTGAGTAATTTAACATGGCATTTGCTTCCAACACCCTGCCACCAGGTAAGCCCACACCTGGAGGAAGCTGGAGGCATCAACAGGGGGATACACCTGGTTAGTTTGCTGTGTCTTCCTCAAACCTAGAGCCAGCCTTGTAATACAGTCTGGTACATTCATAGCTCTGAACTTTTATAGCATATACGTCAATCAATCTGATGGAGTACTGATATTTTTACCTGGGTTCCCTCCCATTAATCAATAGATCTCCTATCCATGTGCTGCTCCTCTCAGTTTGGACACTCTCAGTTAATAATACCAATGCCCACCCCACATTTTCCTCCTAAATATCTGAAGCTGAGGTCCCACTGCCTTTGTATCCATGTTCTACTTCCTCCTTCCTAACCTTTTTAGATGGAAAGACCCAGCAGCCTAAATCAGGCTTATAGCCTAGAATCAAATGAGCAGACTTTCTTTCTGTAAAACTCATGTAAAATATTTAGGAGTTTAGATTCTGGAATCAACTTCTCATTTATGTAAAACTGTTTTTGAGGAAATGCTCAAACAGTTGCAGCAAGATATGGTGAAGGGACTTCTTCAATTTGATATGGGTATGTAAAATAGCTATTCTTAAAACAATGGACTGTTCAGACTCACTTAGGGCACAATCCTATGCATATTTAGACAGAAAAAAGTCCTACAACTCCTAGCACTCCCCAGCCAGCATGCAATCCTAAACACACTTACTAGGGAGTAAGCCCCACTGAACTCAAGAGAAAATATGTATAGGATAGCTCTGTAAGAGGTATCAGTATTTATGGTACTTTGCCTTAAGGCAGGGGTTCCCAAACTTTTTGGACCTGTGGGCAACACTGCTGTTGGCACTATCACAAAATGCCTAATCACTGAGTCACCACTTTATCATCTCCTTTTCGCATCTATGAATCTTAGGCTGTGTTTTATTCAGCAAAAACTTGTGCTTCATGGCTATTGGACACTGCAACATCTCTTTAATAAGAGATTTATCTATTTAAACTATGGCTGGCAGTGCAATACAGATAATGATTCTTTTAAACTTATGTTTTGGCAATGTCCGGTGGTTGCTTCTTTTTGTGGGGAAATGTTTGTACTAGAACCGTATTTAACATTCACTGATGTACATGCTCTTTTAAATTATTTACCTGCTTCATGGAAATTAACGAATGGTCATGGATTTTCTGCACCTTTTTGACAACTAAAAGACTAATATTACAACACTGGAAGGATAAACACTCACCTCCTATAATGCAATGGATTGAGGACTTTACAACAGTTTCAATATTTGAAAGGGTTGCATCTAGATGTCACTTTCAATACTTATTTGGATATTTGGTCCACTTTTTTTACAGCCCATGTATAATTGCTAGAAGGTTGTATGCATTTCATACAAGTCCATGTAGGTTTATTTTTTATTTTTTAAAATAGAAATAAATAAATAAAAATTTGGTGCCTGCAGGCATCATGTTGGGGACCCAGGGTGTTACAGCAGCTGTGGGTGTTGCATTGAGGAGCCGTGGTTTAAATGCTTAGAATAATGCGTTTGGTTTACAAATGGGTTGCATGAAATTTATTAGGCACTTTAATTGAAAAACTACTATTGCTGATCTCCTTCCTTCCCCCACTTTTTCCAAACTCACTTCACAGTGAACACAATCATGCTATGTTTTTCAAAAATATGCATATTTCATTTCATTTATTTTTTTATTCATTTAATTTTTGTACTGCTCAATACCAGAAGCTCTCTGTTTTTTTGTTTTTGTTTTACTATTGGATAGCCACTTGATCTGCTGATTACTTCTTGGAACTGAAATAAATAATCATTGACTTCTCTTGATATGTTATTTTAATTACAAAGAAAATAATTTATCATTTGCTGATGGAATTTCAAGATTCCTTTTGATTTCTTGGAAATCTTTTGAGCTAACAAAATAGCCAAGTATTTATCGTTTTCAATAGTATCTGTGGATGGGATTCCACAAATCCCCTGATGATTGTTGAAGTTACAGAGGAGGATGAAATAAGTTTATTTAAGATGGTACAAAATATTTTTTTCTTTCTAAAATGGGCAGGTGGGAGGAATGGTGAAAGAAATAGTCTCCCTTGGGAGTAGTCTAAAAATAAATATAGGAAACAACATGAGAGCACTACATTATAAATCTGTTTATTCCTTTGAAATAAGAGACAGATTTTATTTATTTTATTCTTTTTTTGTTATTCATTTTTATGATGAACATGTCAAGTAATGATATATAGTTATTAAGGCTGAAATTCTATCCTCACTTACTCGGGGGAAAGATACATTTAACTGAACTGGGACTTAACTCGAAGCAGAACGCATAGGATTATACTATAAGTACTCTTGTGCTTAGGTTATTTAAGTTTTGCAACCCTGCAGAAATTATTTAAAGAAATGCATAGTCAATTCTTTAGGATTAATTTTAAAATATCCAAAAATCGAAGGCAAAGATCCTTTAGGGACTTTAACATGTAGAAGAGATCGTGGAATCACAGTGAATGCATCACAGAAGATACCAGCTCCGCAGAAAACATTTGACAAAAAGGTGGTTCTTCTGCACATGCAGAACTGAACAAGCTAGTTCCACAAAAAATGTATTCAGTAAAGAAAGGGGTGGAAACTAATCAGGAAATATGACCTGGGCTGTGTACATGCAAGCAGCACCTGCTCATAGGCACAACTTGTTACTGGCCATAGATGTCAAAAAAATATCCTGGGTGAAAGCTTAGCTGTGTTTCTGTCCTGCTTTGGCATGACAACTTCAGTGAAGAGAAGTGCCTACTTCCCTTCATTTAGTCAGGAGTACTATGTGTGCAGAAGTAAGTTTTTGTCTCTATGTCCCCAGTTATTTGGGAAACTACATGTGCAAAAGGAGTCCTGTGGGCAAAATCCAACGGGGTGCTTATGCCCTTGCTGATTCCCTTCCATAAGTGGTGGTTCCAGTTGATTCCATTGCGCAAGCGGCACCCATTGCTTACACAAGGGAGATTTAGCGCATTCTAGAAGCCTCCAAATGAATGGAAGTGCTCGTTTCTGAAAGGAGGCAAGCCAGTGATCTGTGTCCTTCCAGAAACAAGCATTTCTGTATGTTTCAGGTTGCCCCAGAAGTGCTAAATAAAGGTTATGCAAGCCACTTGCACAACAGCATTGGTGGGGAGTAAGAGAATTAGCAGGGCCATAAATGCCCCATTGGATTCTGCTCTGGGTGCGCAGGCCCCCTTTCCAGGTTAGCAGCAAGAGCTGAGCATACAGAACCCATTCAAAATGGAATACTGCTAATAAATAATAGATGATGGTGATAATGACAATAACATACCATTTTCTTTTCCAAAGGCTACCAAAGCACTGCATGATCAACTTAAAATAAAATATTAAAAACAAAAAACCATTAATTAGCCATTAAAAACGTTAAGGCTGCAACCCTATACACATTTACCTGGAAGTAAGTTCCATTGAAAGCAATGAGACTTGCCTGTAAGTAGACATGTATAGGATTTTCCTGGCCTTTTGCGAGTGATGGTATCCTCTAATGGGCTTCTCCTGTAGATCTCAATGATGAGACAGGCAGTCCCTTAAATAGCCAGACCCTAGGCTGTTTAGGGCTTGAAATGTTAAAGACAACCTACCACTAGACAGAGTGAGCCAGTTACCTCAGGTGGCAGATGCTGGGAGAGTAAGCATTCTGGTGTTGGAGGGGAAAAGTGTGTGCCGTATGGCCTGTCCTAAACCCCCTACACTAGCCTGCTCCTCTGTACCTTGGACAGCTCCTTTAGAGTTCTGACTGGTTCTGATTGAAACCCGGAGCTGATTCACTACAGCACTGACAGCGGAGCCACCAGCCTCCACTGCTGCCGAAATGCCTTTTGGTGGTAACAGCTGAGGAAGCTGTTAGTGCTACTGCCAGTTGTTACTACTGACCTTCAAAGCCCTACCCAGGTACTTAAAGGAATGCTCATTTCCCACATCAACTGCTGAGGTGTAAAATTGTCCCCTGAAGCTGCTATTTGCCCCAGAAGGAAACTTCAACTGCCACCATTACCTCTTCTCCTGGGGTGAAAAACAGGGTTTTTTTGGGTGGTGATGGTGGAATTTTCATCAAACTATGTCATGGAGGAAAAGGCTTAACCCTCATGTGCGCACTATGGTCCAAATCCTGCTCTGGTATCCCCTGTGGCTGTTATTTGAATCTTAAA
Source organism: Anniella stebbinsi (assembly GCA_029215795.1). Taxonomy (NCBI): domain Eukaryota; kingdom Metazoa; phylum Chordata; class Lepidosauria; order Squamata; family Anniellidae; genus Anniella; species Anniella stebbinsi. The sequence goes on from JARDYH010000003.1 coordinate 60,067,572, forward strand.
CTAGACAAATCAATTGCAATCATGTAATTTTCACATTATCTAATTCGGCCCATAGTTGCCTATTTTAAAACATGAGGCTTTCTTTCTTTTTCTTTCTTAATTCCTGTCTTTCCTTACAAATCTTGGCAAAACAATTAAATCACGTTAGAAAGTGTTACAAACTGAGAAGATGAAACATGGTTGTTATTGCTATTTAAAACACAGCAAATGTTGAAATGCTGAATAAAATGATCAGCACCTGCTTTTGTAAATTGTGCATGATCTCTTTCAGGAAGACAGTATTATCCATCTTCTCAAATGAAGTCCCTTAAGATTTTGTCTTCCTGTCATGAAATTGGCATGAAAAAATGGAACACTCCTTCCCTCCCAAGATAATGTGTTGCTGTAGAGACTGAAAGGTTGGTGTGTGGAGTCTGATGTAATTTATCAAGGCAAGTAAATAAAGCACAGTCATTTTCTAGCAAATTCTCTTTTGGGTTCATAAAAGACGCTTGAAACTGCATGCAATAATCAGGGTATTTACAAAGTATTACAGATAGACCTACATTGAAATGGGCGAAGATTTCTGCTCTTTCGCAGAATTATCTGTTACAGAGGTTTTCTGTCATTAAAATAAATGTAAAGAACAAATTTCAGGTTATGTTTGAATTCACAGCTGCAGTCAGTCACAAAAATAATTTGGAATATTTCCCTGCATTGTAGCTTAGTTAAATTTATCAGGAGTTGTCTGTTTCAGAATAATGCCGTGTCCCCACAGTGTAAATAAATAAATTAATAAATTAATAAATAACAGACTGATTGATAGTCCGGCTTGACTTACAATTACGCTGTGTATGCAGTTTACTATCAACAGGAAACTTTGTGAGCAGAACACAAATATTTTTCTTAAAGTCCACAAACCTTGGTGCAACGATAAGTTAAAGATTTAATTCTAAATGCTCTGGGGTGGATCCAGACTTAGTCACACTTATAATAAACTGAAAGCAATCAGACTTTTTAGTCCTGACTAAATTAAGCCTCTTTGATTTCAATGGACCTATAACTAAGACTAAGCCTGGATCTAACCCATTGGCAGTGTAATCCTATACATGTCTAACCAGTAAGTGAGTTCAAGCAGGCTTATTCCCAAGTAAGTGTTATAAGATTGCAGCCTTTGGGAGAAATATCCATGGACAAGGTTGAGACTTACTTCTGACTAAGAGGACTTTCAGACGGGGAAATTGCATTTCCTTACCATCACTCTGCTTCCCGGTTCTCATCTTCATTTGAAATAAGAAGAGAGTAGCGACCATGTGGCTTTTATATTTCAATGGGATAGCACCTTCTAGTGGGTATTTTATAGCGCAACCTCGCCTGCACAGAGCAGGAAATCCTGACAAACCCAACATATCTCAGATGAGTCGGGTTTTCTGAGGTTTATTTTTTTGATGCTAAAACTGGGGAAAGGAGTGGGAGATACACAGGAGGCTCACGGTTTGACTCGCGAACATCTATGAGTGGACAGTCACATGCACGCTATAAATTGCTCATTTAAAGAAGCCCTAAGTTTGCATAGATTTGCATCTTAGGGCTGCAATCATATTTAATATTAATATTCTATGGTAGCTACTTGGGCAATTGGGGTGGGGGTAAGTCTCCATATTGAATTCTCCTCTAGCTTTTGAGAACTAGTGGAGAAATGTAATTTAGTGTCATTTTTCTGTTTGATTGCTTAAATTGTTCTTTGCCTATTATTTATTTGCAGATGCTTAAGTACTTTAGGCTGCAATCCTAGACATACTTACCTGGGAATAAGTCCTATGTAACTCAATAGAATTTATTTCTGAGTAGACACGCATAGGATTGTGCTGTTAGACAACTAAAGCTTAGATAGCTTTCTTCCTTTCCATAGACCTTTACATATTGCTCAATTTTTTAAAAACAAATCCTAGCCCCCCCTCCCCTCCCCAATTGTCCTGGTTTTGTGGATCCAAAATGTGGCAATCCTATTCCAGCTCCATCACACTAGCTCCTGACCAAATTCCTTTCAGAAATCAGCCTTTCACTGTGTAGAATAGAAACAGGAAGTTCTTTAATTGTACTGTTGTCAACAGTCCTTTTAAAGAAAGGAATTTAACAGGAGAGAACAGCACTTTAACATTTGCTGATTGCCATTGACTTCCAGATTTCAATTACAGTTTAAAAGATTAGGCTCCATGCTCATGACAATGTAAAACAAAAGGAACAATACAAGATGATAGAAAGAAACCAAGATGCACAACAAAAGCAGATTGACTTCTGTCAAGTAATTACTTGTTTTCTATTCAAGGACTAAAATGATTCTGTTATTCTTTAAAACTAGTGTGTGCTTATGCATATAGCAGTTCAAGAAGTGATTAATTGGAGCATTAGGCCTTTAAAGAATCCCATGCATTGCCATGCCTGTCAAATATAGCTGCCTTCATGCTTATTATGAAAGAACCTATTATAGGGTGACCAGATAAAATCCAGGTCAGGGCTCACGTAACTTTAACAGTTGTAGAGAAAAGGGAATTTCAGCCAGTGTCATTTGTATGCAATTAGTTCCTGGTGATATTCCCTCTTCATCACAACTGTTAAAGTTGCAGGGGCCCTGCCTTCTTTTGTATCTGGTCACTCTAGTATAGTGCCTGCAACTTTAACTGTTGTGATGAAGAGGGAATTTCACCAGGAACTAATTGCATACAAATGACACTGGCTGAAATTCCCTTTTCTCTACAACTGTTAAAGATACTGAGCCCTGACCTGGATTTTATCTGGTCACCCTAACCTATTACTATTTGTAAATGTATCACAAACTCTTTTTAAAGATGTACAGGAATAGCTCAAAACTGACAAATTTAAGCACAATTTTCCAAAGGAACTTGTATTGATAGAAGGATTTAAATAAACCCAACTAAGCCCCAAAGCTCTAAAAATTACTTGTGGGAATAATTTATGTTCAGAATAATTGCCATTTCTTTGTTAGTTCTATGGTCTAACAACCAGAATATATAATCTTGTTAGAAAATAAATAGTTGCCATCCTGGATCCACTTACCTGGGAATAAGTCCCATTGAACTTAATGGGACTGACTTCTGAGTAAACATGTGTAGGATTACACTATAAATTTTCTAATAGACTCCAATTAAGTTCTCTTCATAAAATGTTTTTACACAGTGAATTGATATATTGGCGCTCATTTTTATTAGCAATCCTATATACAAATGGCAACCTCATTCTCCAAGTGCTGATCCTTATATAGTCAAAACAGCATCACAAACACAGAGGCTTGGGGGAACTCCAAGTTTGCAGAAGTACAAAAAATCTTTAGGAAAAAATCTGAAAGGGTTGAAAAAACAACAATCAAACCAGTCCAATGAGGAATGAGCACCATCAGTTGGCACAGAATTATTTTTTTGGGGAAAACAAAAAACTAGGGGAATGAAGCATGGAATGGACTATCCTAGAAGAGGTATGACTTGCTCATTGGAATGCAATGTTCGGGGAGAAGTCTTGCTTGCATTATTAACGTTATTAGTTTCAGTTCTCTTCCACCCTTCTTCCAAGGACATCAGGATGATGAGAAATGGATTTTCTCCACTTTATTTCTTCTAACAATCCTAACTGGAGAAGAATGCTGACATAATCAAGGTCACAGAGGGAGTGTGAGTTTGAAAAATTAGCTGTACTTGGAGCAATTTTTCTTTAAAAACCAATTAGACTGCCGTTCTTAAGAAAGGAAAACATTATTTTATTTTTTCATTTCTACTCTGTTTTCCTATCACTTGAGCCCAAAAGGGGCCCAATAGTAAAGCTACAATCCCATACTCATTTACCTGGAATTATGTCCCATTCAACTGATACGAATTTACTTTTGAGTAGACATGCATTGGATTTAGCTTTAATTCAGGTGTGTTAAAACTCTCCTAAAGTACATAATATGCTTAGAGAGAAGTGAATTTTTGATATCTTGGAAATATTTGAATATGGTTGTGGAATGTAGCATTTCCCCCAGAATTTCTTTAAAAAACAAGTGGATGAGGCTACATACACTAGGAGTGTTTCTAGAGGCTTCTAGTGCTACATTGTGCAGCTAGGCCAGATCTACACCTTGTGTCAAATCATTATGATCCCATCATGGTTTTGCCATACTCCTCTTGTGCATTTACACCTCGTAGGTATATCAATGACATTTGATGTGGTATTTTGGGTAATGTGGAATAAAAAGCGGGAAATAACACCGTGAAAGGGGTATATGGAATGTGTAATGTGCCCCAACACTTATGAGTGCGCTTCAATACCACTATAAAGCAGTAGTGTAGATCTAGCCCTAGTTTGTCTTTTGTTTCTTAAGGGCAGAATCCTATGCATGTTTAGGCAGAAAAAAAGTCCTACAGTTCCCAGGATCCCCCAGCCAGCCAGCCAGCCATGCTGGGGAGGGGAATGCTGGCTGGCTGGGGAATGCTGGGAATTGTAGGGGCTTTTTTTTTTTTGCCTAAACATGCATAGGATTGTGCCCTTAAGATTTTTTTTGGAGAAAGAAAAAAGATGGAAGAGACAGCAGGAAAAGATGGAGGACTACAAATTGAAGATGGTGGCATCTGAACTTCCCTTAAAATTTCTTGAATGATGTAGGGCAATTGCAGAATAAAAGCTTAATCTGGAAACTCTCCTGGAAACCCAGTAGAAGTAGAGTAGAATAGCTTGCTGGATCATTCGACCACTCCTCTCTGTTCTGGAATGTGAGATCTGCTGCTAGTTAGATTCTTAGAACAGCCTCTGGCATTATCAGACCCAACATCTGCAGTGTTTGTCAGTGTTTTAACTACCCTGAAAGTCTTGTCAATTAATAAAATGAACATGGTGTTTGTTATTACTTAATGTCTTTGCCAAACAAAGATGTTCATATGAAAACAAAAATAAAACAAAAATGTACAAATATTCCTATCCTTGTACTTTTGTGAGTGATAATGTTGTGAAGAATTTGTAAACCCGTTTACATATAACAAGATGAATACAATGAGGTGATGCTGTGGTTCCATGACACCAGTTAGTTGCTGCTCCTGCCTTTACACTGTCGTAATGAAACTGCAGTCCTGATGTTCAGCAATTGCAGTGGCAAGTCAACTACAACAGCCGTGAAAGCAAAATCAAATCTATCAGCACTAACAGATGTGACTGCAGCATCCCAGGTAACTTTGCTGCCATGCAGCAACCATGACATTACATGCTAATCAATTAATGATCCTATGAAGTCAACTAATCTGATCCATGGACAATGCATAGCCAAGCAGCCACAAAGTTGACGGCACTGACCTCAGCACCCTCACCACCGTAGACTAACATGATGCAGCACCCAGGAGTGTCGAGTAGATAAGTAGAGCTAACTCCAGAACAATCCCTGCACAGCACTTGCATGAAGGAACAATGCAGGTAGAAAGGAACTGCAGGGTCATACCTCTGGATCTGTTCCGATGATGCACAGCTCGTTCTGCCATCCATGCATCAGCATGGATGTCTGAAGCAGGAAAGCTCATGTGCTGAGATGTGTAGACATTTGTGCCCTTCACGGCACAGGGTTCCAGGGCCTGTAGATATCTACGTGTGACTTCTCTGTCTATACATACACCTACACTAATGCAAGGATGGTAGGTCCAGAAGGAGCCAAGCATTCTCAGGGGGAGGGTGTAAGGGACAACTATGAAATCCCTTACTTTGCTCCCTTCACTCAAGTAACAGGCGAAAGGGCTCAAGATTTGAATAGCCAGGATTTGAATTCTCTGGCAGCTCAAGCATGGAGAGTCTGCAAATAAACATCCTTTTGCAAGGCAAGCACCAGTGCCATTATTACAGTAACAATTCCCAGCTAGCTCCAGAGGCATGAGGATAGGAGGCATACATAGAGCTGCCACAGGAACATAGGAAGCTACCTTATACTGAGTCAGAACATTGGTCCATATAGCCCTGTATTGTTGACACTGACTGGCAGCAGCTCTTCAGGATTTCAGGCAGGATTGTTTCCTTGTCCTACCTGGAGAAGCCAGGGATCGAACCTAGGACCTTCTGCATGCAAAGCACGTGCTCTGTCACACTGAGCTATGGCCCCTCCCTATGGTCCCTGTGGAAGAAGAATTCACATCCTATTACACGTACAATTCTCCCACACAGACAGTTATCAGAACACTCCAAGCAACATACTGTTATAAAAATCTGAACAGATCTATGATTTTCATCCCAAAACATGTCCATTTCCCCTGACACGCATCTTACACGCATCTTACATGCATCCTACATGTGTTCGCTGACATGCTAACCCAAATCATCCACACACAGCACCCAAATCCCCATTCCCCACTGCCTGTCCATTGTATCCATTTCTGCAAAAGTCAAGCTGCTTGCAAGAGATTTGGCGGCGCAAGAACTAGGATCTTGTCATTATTGCCATTGCTCCTTCTTCTCCAGGTCAGACTCCATTGTACACAGTCAGAGACGCACGTAGGCTACTTGACTTAGAGGAACCAGGGGTGTGACTCATCCAGATGTGACCGTGGCACACCTGGAGAGAGACAAAATGACCATATAAGGGAATGATAGAAGTGGAGGGACGTTGCAAAGCATCTCTGGGTACAAGTAAAATAGCACATGGCAATGCAACGCCACATCTGGCCACTACTCGGGACTACTTGAGAGTAAAATAGAGTTGGCCAAATGATCTCAGTTGGGCTATAAACCAATGGGATGAGGGCTGATGCCATGTAACTTTTGGAGTATAAGAGCATTGTTTGAACCTTGGTGTGGTGTGACTCTGGAAAGCAGCGTTAGTGTCCGGAGGTCACCTATTCAGCGCAGAATAATAAATTAGTTTCCAAAGCTTCAGGAGGTCTTTCGTCAAGTGTTTCATATCTGGACTTTGGCACACTTGGGAATAGCATAATTTATGCAACAATAGTGTGATGTGAGGAGAACAAGCCTGTTGCAAGAGAGAGTCACATATATGATGATGAGTAGACAGCACGATAGGAAGCTCACCAGGACCAGGACCTGCTAGCTCAGTGGGAAACAGCACAGAAACTGAAAACTGGAGATGTGGCTTTGAGTGCTCCCATGTTGAAGTAATTTCTAGAAGCAGCAATCATTTTTGATATAAAGTGTGTGGGGTGGGGAGGGGCAGAATAATTCCAGCCTCCCACTCCACAAAGCAACTTCTTCACCACTAAGGTGAGCATGTGAAAGGAGGGCAGGGCTCCTGTATCTTTAACAATTGTATAGAAAAGGGAATTTCAACAGGTGTCATTTGTATTCATGCAGCACCTGGTGAAATTCCCTCTTCATCTCAACAGTTAAAGCTGCAGGAGCCCTGCCCTCTTTTGTATCTGGTCAAGAGAGCAAGGCTCCTGCAGCTTTAACTGTTATGATGAAGAGGGAATTTCATCAGGTCAGGTGCTGCATGCATACAAATGACACCTGCTGAAATTCCCTTTTCTATACAACTGTAAATGATAAAGGAGCCCTGTCCTCCTGTCCTACTATCGCACGACTAGACACAAATAGGATAAACGTATGAGGTGGCTTTTTTAATCTCCTCGGGACTCACCCTATGACATTAAGCCTTCCCTAACCTCACAGCTCTATGATGACACTCAGGGAATACTGGGATACCTGGACTTCTGCTGCTGCTTAATGTAGCTAAATAGAAACAGTAGAAACAGTTTTCTGGGCCTTTTCCCCCTCACATAGTCAGGCCAGTTGCAGAACTGGTGATTAACATACTTCCTTACTAAAATAATACAAATTAGCAATCGCAAAACATTTTGCAGAGAGGTAGCTAGGTTAGTCTGTTGCAACAAAATCAACAGAGTCTTGCAGCACCTTAAGGATGAACAAATTTATTAGCTTTGGTGGACTATCTTGCTTCGAATTTAAGGTGCCACAAAACATATTTTGTCATTGATTGCTTAGTGCCCTGTTTCCTTACTACCAGAGGCTCATAAAAATGTCCTCCTGTTTATCACACTGTCACTGTGACACTTAGTTATGTAAACACTTAACTGTAGCTAACATGTCGGTGGTATAAATATAACTGGTTTTATAACTTTAGGAAAGTGCTATGTTGCTAAAGTATGGCTTTTAGTACCAATAGTGTGTTAGATGCTGAAGAGATAGGACTGAAGAAAATTGGGCTTGGAAGTGATCCCCACGCCCCCTTTTTAAGTTAGAAGAAAGAAGGTGGGAAAAGAAAGCCAGCGTGGGCTAGGGGGTGTAAGTGGGAAATCTAGCTTCAGAATCTTCTTCAGCCATGAAGTTTCTTGAGTGGTCCTGGGCAAGACATAGACGCTCTCAGTCTATGGATGTGACAGGATGAAAATGAAGCCATTCAATCAGTTGTGAAGAAAATATATGTCATCAATGTATATCACCTCATCATGTTCACATCTTTTCAGACACACACCCCAATTCTCCAAGCAATGAGATGTTTCAGGGTACAGAGCTTAGTTAGGTTTGGTTTCCTTTGAAATGAAGTCACTGGAACTGTTATGGTATTTTGTAATATTTGCATTTGTTTACAAACATACAGGTTGAACATAGTTGGATGCAAACGGTTCAAACACTCTAAGGGTGCTTCTACAAGAGTGATTTAAAGCTCTTTTAAGGCTCATTACCAAATTTACCTCTACAAGAGCGGAGCGCAAATCAGGGGTCCAGGCGCTTTAAATGTCAGATTATTTGCATTTTCAAATGCGCGTTAAACAGCAAGTTTTAATTTACCGCGGGAATAAGAGCGCCTTATGTCCATGTAAATAATTTTGTGAGGAGGCGCATTAACGATCACATGGTCTTGTTGTCATTAGTATGTGTGGATAATTAGTGATCCGCTTAGACAACTCGTCCCCTCGCTTTTTGCTGGGTTCCTGAGATGAGCTGTGTGTGTGTGTGTATGTGTGTGTGTAAAAAGAGAACTTATTAGTGAGACGGGAAGCAGGGAAAGGGGGCGGACAGGGGGAAGGTGTTTTCATGCTTGCCTGCGTGCCTACCTCCATCCATAGACACACACACGCTCGCTCGCTCGCTTCTTTCGTTTCTCGCTCCCCTCGCTTGCTTGCTGTGTGTGTGTGCACGTCTGAATGTTTTACATCACCAAAACGACAATGGATGATTGAGAAGGAGAGAAGGGAAAACAATTGATCTCACTGGGAAAATAAGGAGGAGGAGGAAGGAACGAAGCAGCTTCCCCTGTCTGTTTGTGCGTGCGTTTGTGCAGATCTCTACTCTCTCACTCGCTCCTTCTCTTTGGTCTCTTGGTCTCTTCCTCTCTCTCTGGCAAATTGTGGGGGGCAGAGAGAGGCAGCCGAAAATAGTTTTTAAAAGGCTGCTGGAGGGGGAAACTTCTGAGGCACATTCTCATTTACTCCTGAGCAGTTCTGGGAGTGGGGGACAAACTTCAGCTGGTGGCGAAATTGGAGGGGAGAGAGGTAGCCAAACAGGTTAACCACATAATTCCCAGCAGGTAACCTAGAAAACCAAAGGTGGGAGATTCTGATGGGCAGGGAGAATAAAGGGTGAAACAAAGGGCATTATTATGTCAACAACTATGCACTTCAAGGGCTCCCATGTATAGGGATTAGGTGTAAAAGCAGTTGTCAGTAGATGCGCATAATCGGACAACGCATAATCGGCATCAAACCGAAATCTTGTAGAGGAGACCTAACAGTCAGCTAAAGCCCAATACTCCCACATAAGATCTCAAGGGAGGCAACTAGCAGCCCCAAGTGCTCTTAGCTTTTCCAGAGTCCAAAAACACACATCTCTCTCTCTCTCTCTTTCTCTGATGTTAGTCTGGGATTTATCAGACGAGTGTTTCATAGCACACTTATTACTGGTCACTCATGGTTTTTCACAGGTCCTTTTGACGACAACATCTCTCCCACTCCTTCTGGTCTTTTTTCGATTATAAAATAAGACAGAGAAAATCCAGTTTTTTGAGATATAGCGAAACTTGCTGCCATTTCCTGCTGTGTGTAGGAGAAGCAGCATGATAAAACTCCACTGAATGGGCCACATGGTTGTTGTTTCCTCCTTTTTCCTCTTTTGAATAAAGAGGAAGCTATTCATCTCTATTGTGGGACAGCAGGAGGAGGCAAAGTGACTGTAGGGAAACATGATTCCCCCCTCCCCCCATCTGATTATGCTTTCTGGCTCCAAATTGCAAGTCTGTTCTACTATTCACACAAAGGGTCTGTTCGCATGACACAACAACCACTGTGCATTATTAAACCCATAGTGAGGCTGTGGCATGTGCAGGGCGCATGCAGCTGCCATTTTCAATATTCAACCCCCTCTAGGTGTCCATGGGTTATGCAAAGATTAAACAACCCTCACATAGCCAGTGGTCTGTTTTAGAGTCATGTGAAGGTTGCTTAATCTTTGCATAACCCACATTCTCTAGGTTTGGATAACAAGACAAACCCTGAGCAGGGCTGGCAGCCATGTGCATCATGACTCATCATAGGTTAAATGACCCATGACAAGCTGCAGCATGTTGTCTGAACCTGGTCACAGACATGTTGCTTACATCAACCCCAGTTACAAGGGGGAAGAAGAGACATCCTCCTTTCAGATATTTCCTAAGGAAATACTTTCCAGGGCTATTAAAGTAATCTCCCATGCAACTGGTTTGATTACTTTAGCAGGTTCTTGTCAAGTTCCCAATTGTACAATCATAGATTCACCAAGTTGGAAGGGGCCCTGAGATCATCCAGTCCAACCCCCAAATCTGCCAGAGTATTATTAATAACAACAACAACAACAACAACATTTCTATACTGCCCCATAGCTGAAGCTCTCTGGGCAGTTTACAAAGATTAAAACACTGAACATTAAAAACCGATATACAAAATTTTAAACCATAAAAAGCATAACAACAGATTACATACCAACTGTTCTGGGGTCAGTTAAAAAACTCAACGTATGCTGTTAAATGCCATCTGAACCTCAAGTGACAGAGATGGTTCTAGGAGAACCCCCAAGCTACGAACCTGCTCCTTCAAGGGGAGTGCAACCCCATCCAGAACAGGTTGAACACTCTCTATCCGATCAGGAGAAGCACCCACTAACAGCATCTCAACCTTGTCAGGATTGAGTTTCAGTTTATTAGCCCTCATCCAGTCCATTGTTGCAGCCAGGCACCGGTTCAGAGCATCCACAGCCTTACCTGATGAAGATGAGAAGGAGAAATAGAGCTGCGTGTTATCAGCTTACTGATGACAACGCACTCCAAAACTCCGAATGACTGCACCCAATGGTTTCATGTAGATATTGAATAACATGAGGGATAAAACTGACCCCTGCGGAACCCTGAACTGGAGAATCCATGGGGCAGAGCAATGTTCCCCAAGCACCACCTCCCCAAGCACCACCTCCCCAAGCACCACCTCCCCAAGCACCACCTCCCCAAGCACCGACCCACCAAGTAGGAGTGGAACTACTGCAATGCAGTGCCTCCCACTCCCAACTCAGCCAGTCGTCCCAGAAGGATACCATGGTCAATGGTATTGAAAGTCACTGAAAGATCAAGGAGAATCAACAGAGTCACACTCCCCCTGTCTTTCTCCCAACATAAATCATCATACTGGGTGACCAAGGCTGTTTCCATGCCAAAATCAGGCCTGAAATCCAATTGAAATGGATCCAGATGATCAGTCTCATCCAAGAGCGTCCAGAGCTGGCTGCAACCACTTGCTCAAGGACCTTGACCAGGAATGGAACACTTGCCAGTGGCCTATAGTTATTAAGATTTTTTCATGTCCAGGGAAGATTTCTTCAGGAGTGGTCTCACTATTGCCTCTTTCAGGTGGCCCGGGGCCACTCCCTCTCGCAATAATCACTTCCCTGGCCCAGCCGGCTGGCGGCTGTTCCATCCCTCCTAGCTTTTATTAGCCAAGAGGGGCAAGGATCTAATATGGTATAAACCTGGGCAGTTGAACCTCGGGTCACAGACCATATTTGACCCAAACTGGCTCTCCAGGTTCCCCCAGGTGACCACATCCCTTCTCCTGACCTCTGCAGGATCTACACTGCTGTTTTAAAGCACTTTAAAGCGCTTTATAACAGTAGTGACAACTGTTTTGGAGTGTGTCCTGGGCCCCAACAGTTGTCACTACTGTTATAAAGCGCTTTAAAGCACTTTAAAACAGCAGTGTGGATCCGCCTCAATGAACATTGATCTTTTGGTGGTTTCCAGACTTTTCCACATTCTCCCCTTTCCCTACATTCTAAAAGGTTGATGCTTGCTCCCGGCTTACTTACTGGCAGTAAGAGCTTCATCCTAAAATATGCTGGTATTTTGGCCTATATATTTTGCCTTCAGACCCATGCACCACTGGCATGCTGCCCTGAGAGCATCTCTGAAACTGAATTCAGTCCTTGGTTTGAAAGAGATTTAACATCCCTAGTATAAACCTACTCATGTAACCTCAGCCTATGCATGTTTTCTTGGAAGTAAATCCCACATGGTAACTGGCATGTGAACAAAGGTTGTAGGGTTTTTTCACACAATCACTGAAAGCATAAGAACATTTGAGTCACTGGATTTTACTTTTGGAAAAGTTTTCCAGTTACTAATGGCATGCTGTGCCATCCCACTGAATAGATGTGGGAGAGAGCCTTATGAATCATCATGCTCAGCATTTATATAGCATTTCTGTTATGGGATATCCAGAACATTTCATGCACACAACATCCACCCCCCACACTCAATTACCCTTGTAAGATGGGTAAGCATTATCCCCCTTTTGTAGATGAGGGCTTCGAAGAGGCTTGCCATTGGTGGCCAGGTGAGATTTAAATCAGCAACTTCCTGGCTCTTAACTCCCACTCTACCACCTCTCAGATGTATATTTGGAAAATTCTATCAATGTCTTTAGATTGGATGAGCATGTTGTGAGCCATCTGTTCCATTTTGAACTGAAAGGAATCTAAAATGGCCAGACCATAGTCAGAAATGGCAAATTGAAGGAGTCAGGGATATAAAATATAACATTCCACTTCTTCAGGTATCATCTTTTAGTAGATAAAAGCCATTTGAAGGGCACAGGTAATGAAATTGGATTAGAAATGGAAATAAAATCAATTTCACATCTAATTTCAAATTGATTTCAGCTCATAGGAACAAGAAAGGCAGCTGGGTCACCAAAGTATATAACACAATATAACTTTCACTATGAAGACAATTTTATAAGAAAGCATGCCAAAGTGCATCAGAAACAGAAAAAAGAATAGAAAAGATCCTGATTTTTAAATGTTGATTGCATTTTGGAGGTGGGGTTTATTTATACTTATATCCTGCCTTTCTCCAAGGAGCTCACAGTTGAGTACGTGATTTCCCCATCACCTTTTATTATGTTAAGGATCTTGGTTGCAGGTTCATGACCATTGCAAAAGCAAATCATGCTTGCTTGCAGGACAACAGTATTTAGGAGACATGACTTTAAAGAGCTTGAGCATCACAGTTGTAAGATAATTGTGGCATTTAATTCTGAAATGCTTATTTTCTTACTTTCTCAGCAGAGACTACTAACGATCTCCTATAGTTTACACATTACATGCAGATGAATCAGTTGGGATGGAGTGGGTAGTTCAGTTAGGAAAGATCCTCCTCCTCCATCTGCAGTAATGGCTGTTTTCCCAATTAAATCTTTATTTAAATAATCTTTATACATTTTCCTCTATTGCCTATGAGCCAAAAATGCACAACATCTACCAAGCCTGCAGGTGTGGATCCACCTTACTAATGATTCTCTGATTGCAGTTCATTCCTCTTCCTTGACATGTGTCAATGAAACGAATCATAATCATACTTAGTGTTTATTTTGAACACTTGTGCCACCCATTTCCTGATGGGCCCAGTTTGGCTTGAATAGCCAGTGCTAGATTTGAAATAATTAGGTTTGGTAAAGGTTGTGACTCAGTATGTGCTTCTGAATCATTGAAGCACTACTGCACACCGTTTTATTCTTGAAAATATACTAGATAAGAAGCACCTCTACATTAAGGGATTTTGTGCTTCCTGCTTCTTTGATGTGATTGTTATGGGCTGCGTTACATGCACAGAGAGGGGAAGTTGCATAGTTTGAATTGACTGCTTCCCCTTTAAGCATGCTCCATTCACTTATATTGAGACAGCACCATCTAGAGGTGGAAGATCCTGCTTTCCCCCAAATATTTATTTATTTATTTATTACATTTTTATACTGCCCATCAGCTGAAGCTCTCTGGGCAGTGCACAATTAAAAACCATAACAATATAAATTTAAACATTAAAAAGTTAAAAAGGCAGTGTAAAACGAGCTACATTAAAAACCAGGGAAAGCCTGTGTGAAAAGGTATGTCTTCAGGAGGCGTTTAAAAGATGTAACATTTTCTGCCTCCCAAACCGCGCGAGGGAGGGTTTTCCAGAGGCTGGGTGCCATTACAGAGAAGGCCTGCTGCTGATGTTCTTCATGGTGGCATTCTGTTCATCTTGGCATGGCCAGTAGTAGGCTGACCAGATAAAATCCAGGTCAGGGCTCATGTAACTTTAACAGTTGTAGAGAAAAGGGAATTTCAGCCAGTGTCATTTGTATGCAATTAGTTCCTGATGAAATTCCCTCTTCATCACAACAGTTAAAGTTGCAGGCACTATACTAGAGTGACCAGATACAAAAGAAGGCAGGGCCCCTGCAACTTTAACTGTTGTGATGAAGATAAAATTATTGGGGCCCAATTACAAGCAAAAAAGAAGGAACTAGAGGGTATAGAAATTGGGAAAATACAGAGAAACTTGATATACTTAAAAATAGAATATTTTGAGTATAGCAATAGGAATTCTAAAATGTTGGCCAGATCCACAGAGTCAAGGAAAATGGGAAAGCCAATTGGAGCTATAAAAGATAAATTAGGTAAGATTAATAATTTAATGAAGGATAAATTACAAGTTTTTCAAGAATTCTATCAAGAGTTATATGCACCAAATAATAAGTCATTGGGAAAGATTAGGGAATATATTGAGAAATACTGGAAAATAAAAATACAAGAACTGGATAGGGAAGCGATGGAACAACCGGCAACAGAGGAAGAAATTGGAGGAGTAATAGATGGATTAAAAGTGGGGAAATCCCCGGGAATGGATGGATTGGGTCTGGAATATTACAAAAATTTTAAGAATATGTTGGTGCCTAAATTAAAAATATTATATAATCAAATAATAAATGGGGAGAAGCAGTCTTTAATTATCTTAATTCCAAAACCGGATAAAGAACTAACAGATCCGGGATCTTACAGACCTATATCATTGCTAAATCAGGATGCTAAGATATTGACAGCGATAATGGCAAAAATATTGAATAAATTCATGCATAATATATTAATGTGGATTTGTAGCAGGTAGACAGATGTCAAGTTTAATAAGTTTAATAAGTAGGGTATTGAATATGATAAATATTATATGGAATGATAAATTACAAGCGGGTGTAATAGCCCTAGACATCTTTAAGGCCTTTGACTGTGTGAAGTGGCCAACATTAAAAATATTAATAGACACTATGGGATTTGGAGGAAAATTTAAGGGATTAATAGATCAGTTATATTCGGAAAATATAGCGGAGGTAATGGTCAATGATGGTATTACAGAACAATTGTTGCTAGCCTGAGGAACTAGGCAAGGTTGTCCCCTTTTCCCAATTTTATTTGCAATGGTTATAGAGCTTTTGGCGAATGCAATTAGAGAATATATGACTATAAAGGGGATAGGGAAAAAAGAAGAAATTAAAATAAGTTTAATTGCAGACGATACATTACTTTCAATTCAAGAACCGATTGAGAAGATGGGGAGACTACGGAATTATCTGGTGGAGTTTGGAGAGATGATGGGATTACAAATAAACTGGCCCAAATCAGAGATGATTATGTTTAATTACAAAGAAGAAGGGAAGCAAGAACTAGTTACAAGGGAAATGAATATTAAATTAAAAGGAAAAATAAAATATTTAGGAATATATATAACAGAGAATTTGGATAAATTGGAAGAGGAAAACTATAATAGATTAAGGCAGGAGGTTAAAAAGAAATTGGAGGAATACCAGAAGATAAAACTTTCATGGTTTGGTAGAATAGCATTATTAA
Source organism: Anniella stebbinsi (assembly GCA_029215795.1). Classification (NCBI taxonomy): domain Eukaryota; kingdom Metazoa; phylum Chordata; class Lepidosauria; order Squamata; family Anniellidae; genus Anniella; species Anniella stebbinsi. The sequence goes on from JARDYH010000003.1 coordinate 60,083,727, forward strand.
AAATTAAAATATTACCTAAAATTAATTTCTTATTTAGGATGTTGCCAATTAAAATATCAGAAATAGAGTTGAAGAAATGGCAAACAATGTTTAACAATTTTAGTAATGGAGATAAGAAAGCTAGAATAAACAAGAAAATGTGGTATAAACAACAGGGAACAGGAGGGTTAGGCCTTCCTAATTTGAAGGGATATTATTTGGCTAATCAATTAAGATATGTAGTGGAAGGTATTCTAGGTTTGGGAGAAAAGTGTTGGTTAGAATTGGAATCCAAAGAAGTAGAAATGGAAATGGAAAATATATACTTTAATAAAATTAATAAGAAATTTTTACAAAGAGTTAGGAATCCAATATTGAAGAATATTTTGGAGATTTGGGCTAAGAATAAGATTAAATTAATACCTGCCGTCTCCCCATTAACTCCGGTAGAGATGATGGAGAGCATCCCAGAAAATCTAAAAGAAGTAATGGGGAAAATATTAAGAAAACAAAACATAAATAGATTAGAAGGAGTGATAAAGATGGACAATTTAAATCAAATAAAAGAAACATTAAGGGAAGAGAAAGTTTCATGGATTAATTGTATGCAGTTGGGACAGTGGATAAAGAAGTGGGTAAAAGAAAATAAAAAATGTAGAGAATATACGATATTTGAAAAAATGATAACACAAAGACGAGAGAAGGAACAAAATATGGTATTAAAAGGTATAACAAGTGAAATTTATAAAATATTGATGGTAAAAGAAGAACAAGGGGATGGTTGCAAATTGGTGTGGGAAAATGACATGAAAATTTTAATAAGTAATCAGAATTGGGCGAAGTTATGGGGAGCAAGGAATTTGAAAATATCAGTAAGGATAAAAGAAAATTATTACTAATTAATATGCCGATGGTATTTAACACCAATTAGCTTGAATCAAATAGATAAAAAAATATTTGGGATTATGTTGGAGAGGATGTCAACAAACTGGCACGTATGTTCATATGTGGTGGTCATGTAAATATGTACAAAAGTTTTGGCAAATGGTATATAAAGAGATAAAAGAGATAACGGGAATTGATTCGGAGTCATCCCCAAAGATTGCGTTATTATCAATATACGAGGGGATGAAATGTAATCAGAATACTAAGGATTTAATTAGAATACTAAGATTAATAATAGCAAGGAAATGGAAGATGAAGGATAACTATCAAATGGTTGAGTGGTATAAAGAGGTATGGGATATTGATATTAATGACAAACTAACATGTAATATTAAAGTAGAAAAGGGAATATGTAATAGAAATGAATTTGAAAATATATGGAAATTATTTTTAGAGCATGTATTGTTGAGAGGGAAAGGACACAAACCTGTGCAAGAAGTATCACAATTTTGGAAAATGTGATGAAGAAGAATTGGTCCTGGTGAGGGGTGCACTTGGTGAATAAAGAATGCAAAAGAATGGTATAATTGTAGTTAAAAACTGAAATAAAATTATTAAAAAATTTTTTTAAAAAAAGAAATAGTGAATGTTGTAGTATTTGAGCAATGACATATTAACCTGATTCACACATAACACAAACCCACAGTTTATTTAATCTGTAGGTTGTTGAATTCTGATTGTCATGAAATGAGAACCATTCTTTGTTAACCAAGGCCCTTTCTACACCTAAGGGTGTAGAGGGAGGGAGGGGAGGATCGTGGACTTACCTGCTTCTGTGATCCTTCCCCAACATCTAGATGGTCACGCAACATCCCAGAAGGGAAGAGGGACATCACAGCTGCCATTTTTTAGGGGGAAGAGGAGCTGCATGTGCAGGGCAAAAAAGGTAAACAAACAAACCCCGCACTCCCCTGCCATCACAAGGATGGCAAAATTGCTGCCCCCCACCCCCCATGGGCATGGAGCCTCCCCCTGCAGCTATGTACCCATTTCCAGTGCCGCGGTTACTTGTGAGGAGGCAGGATTGCGTGCCACACCTCCTGCGGTCCTCGGGATGGTCCCAGGACTGCAGGGAAAATCAGGATAACTGGGCAACCAGTTATCCCATGAAAATTGAGGGATCATCCCTGGTTGCCCCTGGGATCCCCTATGCACAGGGACAACCTAGGGATGACCCCAGGAAAAATGGCTAGTGTAGACATGGCCCAAGAACAACCCAGAAAGAGAACTCTTGGTTTTATGTTGGGTTGTGAACTCTGGGTTGTTTAAACCATGGGTTGTGCTCATGCGTGAACCCAAAACCATGAGTTGTTCATGTTTGTTTGTTTGTTTGTTTTTTGCCAGGCTACAGAGGTAGCAAGCAAGAGTGATAAAAAAACCCAGCCACCACATACCCCCACATACCAGTACTACAGCGGGAGAGGGTGAAGGAATAGGGTGAAGAAAGAGGGAAACAAAAAACCCAGGGATTGGAAAAAGAATCCATGGTTGTTAGATCCTCTGCCTGACAAACCATGAGTAGGGCAACAAATCATGGGTTAAATAAACCATTTAGCATTATGTGTGAACTGGTTTCATTATGAACTAATTAGCATTCACAAACACATGAAACTTCTGTGTGAAAATGTGATTGCCAGGCAATGTGGAAATTAATGTCTACACTGATATTCATGTAAAGGAGAGCTCTTCAGTCGGGCATGCCATTCTATATTAGGGGCTTCCAGCCAAGGCTTTTATCCTGCCTCATTCATGGTATTTTACAGGAAGCCCAGATTACATCTTCTGTTTGTAACCTTTCTTTGTTTTCCAACTGTTAAAGAGGGAAAGACAGAATAGGTGCTCAATGCATTTTGATTGGTAGCGGTATGGGCCTCCATCCTATGACAATGGCCATAACCCTCCAAACCCGGAGGTTTATGGCCATCCGATGCAAAGTGGGAGGAGTCATGGAGGTGATTTTTGCCTCTGCACTCCTCCCACTCTATATTTCAGCTAAACAGGCTTTTTTCGCCCATCTAGCTGAGGCGTTGGGGAGGGGAAGGAAAGGAGTTTGGGGAAGCTGAAGGATTCTTCATAATCCAGCTTCTGGGATCTCAGAGAGGCAGCCAGTGCAGCTCTCTCTGCACTGGCTGCAGATAGGGAAGGAAGCTTGGATTCCTGAATCCAACATTGGAACGATGACTCTGATTTCGGATCCAGTCTAAACTCTCCTATGGACCCCCAGGTGGCATCTAGGGGTGTTGGATTGCTCTGCCCCTGTAAAAAGGTTGCACTTCTTTTTCCTCTGCAGTTGTTAGAGAGTATTAAAGCAAGGCTCTGCAAGCCCCAGCCACAGATTGCCATCATCATCATTCAAATTAGCAGGCACAAGTGATCAGGACTCCATGTACCCCATTCTAAACATGCCTGCATAATTCTAGAAAGTCATTTCCCAGCCCTGCCCTTGCTATATCTTGATTGTTTCAGTCACATAACTGCAGAACAGTTAGAGCTGGAATTCAAATCTCCCCTAGGAATATATACCACAAAGGAAGCAGAACTTCAGAATATCTTGAAGAAAAAGCAAGGTCACTTCTGACCCCAATGCCATGCCAGAGGCTTAAGGAATTCTAATCCCCAAGTGGACTTCATTAAACAATAGTAGAAAACAGAAGGTCAGCACGCTCAAGATGATTCATATCCAAGAATACCACTTCCTGAATAGCTATGGAATAGTCCAAGTTTGTTTTCTAAAGTTTGGTGAATGTTAGATGACCTCTCTTGCCTTCTGGAAAGAGTTCTCACCAGCAAAATTTGATCATATCGGCTTATAACACCTGTTGGTGTTCTAGATCCAAAATGCATTAAGGTGTAATCCTATGCATGTTTAGGCAGGAAAAAAGTCCTGCAAACCCCAGCATTTCCTAGTCAGCTGGCCCAATGTTCCCATCTCAGTTCCCAGCCTTCCTATATGAGCAAGGAAGACTGAAGGGAACCCCTTCATGCAGAGAGGCTTCTATGTGCATTCAGCTGAACACAAAGAGAACCCCTTCAGACCTCCCCACTCAATATGGGAAAGTCAGGGATTGAGGGGACATGGAGATTGAAGGCAGGGCTTGCGTGTTCACCAGTGTCCCCTTCCCTCTTTTAGCCCTCATGAGAACAGGCAGAATGCCTGCATAGGGCTTCACGCTCATTCTCAGTTTTGGTCTCTCTCCTCATTATGAGCTTACTGTCATATTCTGGTGGCCTTAAGGTTGACCCTACTGGCACCTCCACTGCTCACTTCAGGGATGGGAATTGGCAGATCACTCTTCCAATTTATATCTCCAAAACGTGCAACAGGAGGTTACCACCATCCCCTTGGCTCAGGTGCATCATAGTCCTGATTGCTCACCCTGCAGTAGTTTGGCCCAGATGTTAGTCTGATCAATACACACATTGTGGGTGGCAGCTGGCTGAGCATCCAGCTGATTCCAAAGTTCACAATGGGAGGCATGGTTGGGCTGTTGCAATGAAGCATAGCAGGTTGTGCTGCCCACTGGAAGCTTCACTACTCAGCTTGGATACCGTGGCAGATGTTTATAATCTTATGCATAGTGAGGAGAAAGTAGATGATTAAATTTCCCCCCCATCGCTCTCCTAATACCTGTGAAATTCAGGATCACCAGCCAATAATATTGATTGGCTGTAGATTCAGGACAGACAGAAGTAGGACTTCTTCACACAACATGTAATTGATTTATGGGATTTGCTGCCATGAGATGTGGTGATGGCCCACAACTTTAAAAAGGGATCAGACCCATTCATGAAGAATATCAATGGCTTCTATTGGTGCTGGCAATATGCTTCTTCCAGGATCAGATGTAGTGTGCTCCTGAATACCAGCTGTTAGGCAGCAAGAGCAGGAGAGGCTTATTGATTTTAAGCTCTGCTTCTGGTTTTCCCAGAAGCATTCCCGGGTAAGGTCCTGGAGTGGGTGGTTGCGAGCCAGCTCCAGGCACTCTTGGATGAGACCGATTATCTGGATCCATTTCAGTCGGGTTTCAGGCCTGGTTTTGGTACAGAAACAGCCTTGGTCGCCCTGTATGATGACCTATGTCGGGAGAAGGACAGGGGGAGTGTGACTCTGTTGATTCTCCTTGATCTCTCAGCAGCTTTTGATACCATCGACCATGGTATCCTTCTGGCACGAGTGGCTGAATTGGGAGTGTGAGGCACTGCATTGCAGTGGTTCCAATCCTACTTGGTGGATTGGCTCCAGAAGGTGATGCTTGGGGAACATTGCTCGGCCCCTTGGATTCTCCAGTATGGGGTTCCGCAGGGGTCAGTCTTGTCCCCCATGCTGTTGAGTGCAGTCATCCAGAGTTTTGGAGTGCATTGTCATCAGTATGCTGATGACACGCAGCTCTATTTCTCCTTTTTATCTTCATGAGGTGAGGCTGTGGATGTGCTGAACCAGTGCCTGGCTGTGACAATGGACTGGATGAGGGCTAATAAACTGAAACTCAATCCAGACAAGACTGAGACGCTGTTAGTGGGTGTTTCTGCTGACCGGATGGAGGGTCTTCAACCTGTTCTGGAGGGGGTTGCACTCCCCTTGAAGGAGTGGGTTCGTAGCTTGGGGGTTCTCCTAGAACCATCTCTGTCACTTGAGGTTCAGGTGGCTTCAGTGGCACGGAGTGCCTTCTACCAACTTCGTTTGGTGGCCCAGCTACGTGCCTATCTGGACAGAGATAACCTGGCTTCAGTTGTCCATGCTCTGGTAACCTCCAAGTTAGGTTACTGCAATGCACTCTACGTGGGGTGCCTTTGAAGGTGGTTCAGAAGCTGCAGCTTGTGCAAAATGCAGCGGCCAGATTGATAACTGGAACCAGAAGGTTCAAGCATATAAGACTTACTCTGGCCCGCTTCATTGGCTGCCTGTATGTTTCCGAGCCCGATTCAAAGTGCTGGTTTTAACCTATAAAGCCTTACACGGCTTGGGACCACAATTTCTGACAGAACGCCTTTCCTGACATGAACCTAACCGAACACTACGTTCAACATCTAAGGCCCTCCTCCGAATGCCTACTCTGAGGGAAGCTCGGAGGTCGGCAACAAGGGAGAGGGCCTTCTCTGTGGTGGCCCCCCAATTGTGGAACGATCTCCCTGACGAGGCCCACCTGGCGCCAACATTGTTATCTTTTCAGCGCCAGGTCAAGACTTTCCTCTTCTCTCAGGCATTTGGCAATATCTGAGGAGCCTGGGTTTGTTTATTTTTTTTGTTTGTTTTTTGTAGCTTTTTTGGGCTGTTGTAACGGTTTTAAATGTATGTGTGCATTGTGTGTATGTTGTATGTTTTGCTGTTTTAATTTTTGTATGTTGTTTTTAATTGTTTTAATCCTATGTAAACCGCCCAGAGAGCTTCGGCTATGGGGCAGTATACAAATGTAATAAATAAATAAATAAATATCTGCTTGATTGCTGTGGGAAGCAAGATGCTGGGCTAGATGGACCTTTGGTCTGATCCAGCAGGAATCCTTTTATGTTCTTCTGGGTAACAGCAACCAACGTAGACTCCAGTGTGCAGCACTTTACACTAAGGGTGCTTCCCAGGACCAGTGTCAAGTGTAGGCATGGTCAGGCACCTGCTGAGGTGCCCACACCCCAGCAGGGGCCACTGACAAGAGCTCCCTGGAGTTGCTCCTCCTCTTCACCATTGCAAGCTGCTTGTTCACCTGCCTCTAGCTCTGGCCCAGACAACAGTGGTGAAAAGGAAGCAAAAGATGCCTACTTGTTCACTGGCTCTGTGACTGCCAAGAGGAGGCAAAATAGCAGCTGGGACAATGGCAGTGAGAAAGTAAACTCCCTGAGGGAGCAAGCCCATTGCGGACTGAAGCTGGCGCTGAGGCTTCCAGATGAGGCTTTTATGGGACTATCACCCTGGCTGGCTCATTCTCAGAATTTCACAGGGACCCGAAATGTCTCCACCTTCCACTTATAGCCCTCCCATATTTTCTCTCAATTTTTCCCATCTTCTCTCTTACCGTATAATGATTAAAAGACAGAAGAGCTGCGCAATACCTTTGAATGGGTGGCACTAGGAGCCCTTTGTTTAGAAGCATGCAGAAAATACTGAAAAAATAATAGCATTAAGGATATTTGGAGGCAGTTGATAAAAATGTTGTTTAAAAGTTAAGATTTGCAAGCTGTAGAATCCTCATACTATATAACCCCCAAAATTATCCAGCGCTTCAACCCCTTAGGGTGTTGCAATGCCATTTACTATCAGAATACCCTTTGCAAATGAGTAGAAATAGAGAGAGTGCTTCACATTGTTTGGACTCCTCAAGAGGAGCCTATGCATTACAATGCATGTAGCATTTTTACATTTTATGATGCATAATTCACTTGTGCTTTTTGCAGCCTATCTGTTCTTGGCTGTAGAAGAGAATGTAATTATGCTTTGGTCTAATTAAGTTTTGCTTCCTTCACGCTATAATGACACCTTAAAGGGCTCATCCTAATGACTTTCTCATCCAATTTTCCTAAGCATTTTTGGCTCATCTGATGTGATGCATGCTGTTCAGCAAATAGCAAACCAATCATATGACACATATTGTTTTACAGTGCAAGTTCAGCACTGGAATTACTTTGGTAACTCTGTTGCAAGAGCTACAGTAAGAGAAGGACAGGGGTAGCTAATCCTAAAATAGATTAGAAACGTAATATTGATGGAAAAGAGCTGGAAGGTTCAGACTGCTTTTAAAAAGATGGGAAGCCTGCCTGAGAAGATACACATCACCAAAAAGGATGAAGTTTTAGAAATCATTAGTATAATTTAAATAGATATAGAATACATCTCAGCATAGTGTGGAAGGCAATGACCAGGTGATCAGTGTGTCCTGCTCAGTTCACTGCCTCAGTGCAATTTATGAACAACCTCAAGGCTCAGCTCTTCTGTCTGATGGTTCTTCATCTTTATACCTCAGCTGGACAGCCCTTCAAATAAAGGACACCATCAAAATAGAGGACAGCCCTTTAAGTAGGGGGCTGTACTCCGTTAAAGAGGAACATGGCCATGCTATGTCTTCAGGCATGCCCATGCTCACACTCTTAAGAATGGCATCACTTGGATTTACTGTGGGATCCAAAAGACAAGAGAACCTGAATGTGAGGGATAGAGCCAACACCACAGTAGAATCTTATATTCTAATATGATCAGGCATGCAACTGTATGAACCACATACCTAGAACAGGATGGCTGTGTGAGATGTCAGGATATCTAGACCCCATCGCAACAGTTGAGATACACTCAGAAGCAGTAGTGTAGTGGTCAATTTTTGAAGTGCAAGTACTCATCATGAAAGTCCTCAAAGCCATGTCCCCAAAGAGAGTCCAAAAATTTCAGACAGCTGTGTTCTTAAATGTTTTTTTAACAGTAGCTTCCTCTGGGCTCTTTTCTACTGCTGTTTCCATGCAGCTAATGGAAAGGGTATAGAACGGCAATAAACATTTGTCTGATTGGCAGAGTTGATTTTTAACATTGTAGTTGTTTAGGAAAAAGTGGAATTGTAGCTCCTATCATTCTGTCTCACAAGCTTTTTTGTCAACTGTTTGAGGAATGTTAGCCTTTTAAGCAAATTGCTATCTGGATCTATGATTTCAAATTTCAGTACTTTAAGTGGCAATATAACTAAATCATCACAGCAAGGTCCACATACAGCAAGGAAGTTTTCTTGGCTGTTAAAGATGTAACTTGTTTTCTTTGTTATTTTCCATCTGCTTTGTGTAATAATTACAGTTTTGGTCTGGTAGCAGTCTCAGATTGTCCTACTCCCATTAGTTCAAGAAGCTTTGCAAATTAATGGAGAGGTTGGTCTATGTAGCCTCATCCAAATAAAGTCAAAAAAATTCTAGTTGTTTAATTAGAACTTCAGTTTCACCTTATAATAAATGGATGAAATCACTTTAGCTTGAAAGTAAGGAAAGCAACCATTATAAACCCTGTCAAGCCAACTTCTCCCTGTGGAAGGCAAGCATAATAATACAATAAATTAATTATTGTAACACAAAGTTGCTGTTGTCAATAAAATACAAGATAATTCTGATGAATGGATGATGAGTTTTGGCATTTTATGGTCAGCAAAACACAACCACCTGTTCTTATTGCCACACCTGCTTCCGTTTCTCAGACAGAAGGAGGTGGGGCGTCCAACCAAAAATACCAGGATATTTTAGCATAAAATTATTACTGCTAGTAACTAAGGCTTAGAAGAGATATTACAACCTTTTAGAATGAGGGGGACAACTGCACAAAAAATGGGAAGCCAGCCAATGACTGATGGGCTGGGAAAAGGGGGTGAAGCCAGGAAAAGGAGTGTGGCCACCTGGGGAAACTCAGATTGCCAAATTCAGGTGGATTGAATATGGCCTGTGCATATCAGCATCTGCTCCCCTGTCTTAAAGGGCCAACACTGTGTCATAAACATATTTTCTCCTCATCTCTGTAAACATATCTCCTCCTTTCTGGGCAGGTGCATACTGGATTCCCCAGGAAAACGCGGCTTGGGAGAAGGTATCTGTAAGAGTCCTGACTTGGGTTTGTACAGGTTCCTGACCATTAGCATCAGGTTTCGGTATCGGGAACCTGTTCCATTTCATGGGTACAGCAGCCCCAGGCTCAGCCAGCTCATCCTCTCCTCACTGAGTTTAGAGAGGCCAGATCTACACCTTGTGTCAAATCATTGCAATCCCATTATGGTAATACTATATCCCTCTTGCACATTTATACCTCATAGGACCCACAATGACATTTGTTGCAGTATTCTGGATAATGTGGAATAAAAAGCTGGAAATAACCCTATAAAAGCGGTATATGGAATGTGTCCTGTGCCCCAACAGTTATCAGTGAACTTCAATTCCACTGTAAAGCAGCAGTGTAGATCTAGCCCTAGACTCCCCTTTTATCTTTACCCTAGATCTAGAGGGGGAAAACCTTGCTAAAGGCCTGCGTTTAGAGCCCTTTCAAGTAGCAGTGAATCTGTTATCTTGTCAACACCTGAATAAATAGTGGACGGTTCAGCAGGCAACACAGCACTGGCATGGTCCTAGGATGGCCTTCCTCAACCTGGTGTAGTTCAACACAGCTGGAGGGCACCACATCAGGAAACTGGCTCTCTGAGTTTTCTCAGATGGCCACACACCCTTTCCTGGCCTCACCCTTTTCTTCAGATTATCAATCATTTTGGGGCTTCCCGACTTTCGAGCAGTTCTCCCTGGCCCGTTCTAAAAGACTGAAATGCCTCTCCTACAGCTTAGTTACAAGCAGTAAGAACTTTAAGCTAAAATATGCTGGTATTTTTGGTTTGTGTCCCACCTCCTTCTGCCTTGGCCCCCTTCAACTACTGGAATGCAGCTTCCATTGTATTTGGTCCATTGTATTGAAATAGGTTTGATACCCTGAACTGAATTCATGAATCGAATCGATACCCTGGACTGAATATATGAATACACACTTTTCATGCAGGCAATGGAGTTTAAGATGAGTAACTAAATGGGAGAACTTAGATGGTTTTGATCCACCTCCAGTCTTTGTCGGAGCAAGTTGCTACTTGGGGCAAGTTGCTACTTGGAGCTTTCCATTGTGCTGATTTGCTTTGTGGTCAGAACACATTCTTAAGTGGGTAGCGCACAATTAAGTGACTGAGCCTAGAAGATACCATACAATTGCCTTATCCAAATACAGTCCTTTTGAGTCAAAGATCTTTGGGACAAAAGATACAAGCAACGGTTTTAAACCTGAAAATATGTATGTGTCTGATAAATTGTGTTCAAGATCTTACTAAAAAAATCCCATAAAATCTCAATGGAGCTTCAACTAATATCGTTCCAGTTTTGCACTGATGTCATGTGTTTGTTATACACATTATTACTAATAATATATCCAATCTGTAATGCCACATTTATTGTTTCAGTAGGTTAATATTTAGTCTGAAACATAACTGCAAAACATTTAAATTAAACTCTGTGAGTGGCTTTGAAGAACCTAAACAGTTTTTTATATGATGTGATGGCTTCCAGCTGACCACTTCTTTGGTAGCCTTATTGATATTTCATCAATGGGAGATATTAGCAGGAGATCATATCCTTGTGACAGTTGAACATTGGTCTTCATTTTTTTTTTTTAAGATACCCTAAGAAGTGGTGCACTTCCATCTGAGGGGAAGGGACAGTGAGACAGTAAAAAGCAATTTAGGGCACAATCCATGCATGTTTAATCATGCATAGCTTGAGATTTATGCTGTCTAAACATGCACAGGCTTGCTTTTAAAGGTTTGAGTATAGACAGAAGCCCTATTCAGGTATTCACCAAGAACACATGGAGGGAGGAGGGCCAAGAGCCCTAGCCCCCAGTGGAGGTTGGTGGCTCCAATGCCAATGGAATCACTTTGGATAGCTCCTTTAGAGTTCTGACTAAAATTGGAGCAGATCTACCACCCTACTGACATCGGAGCCACCAGCCACCACTGCTAGCCCCATCCCTGCAGCTTGAGACCTTTGTGGCTCAAACAGGAAGATCTGAATGAGGAATCATAGAGTCAATAGAGTCCTTCTCCCCATAGAGGGGGAAGGATCATGGACATACCTGCTTCCGTGATCCTCCCCCAGCTTCCATATGGCCACGCAATGTCCCGTAAGGGAAGAGGGACGTTGCAGGTGCCATTTTTTAAAAAAGAAGAGGAGACGGTCGTGTGGTCCCAATCCGGCAAAAACAATAAGTAAAAAAGAAAACCTCTGCGCCCAACCCCCCGCCTCCCAGGGACGGCAAAATTGCTGCCCCTCACCCCCGAAGGGCACAGAGCTCCCCTGAACAGCTCCGTGGCCGTTTTGAAAGCTGGTTTACTTTTGAATATGTGGGAAGAAGCCGTGACAGGCGTCCACACCCCTGCAGAGCTTGGGATTTTCCCAAGAATGTGGGGAGGTCTCAGTTATCCCGGGGAAAGTCACTACCCATCCCTGGTTGCCCTCGGGATCCCGTGTGTCATATGGACATACAGGGATGTTCCTGAGCTGATCCCAGGATGACTGCATGGTGTCCATTGAGTATCAGGGTAATCCAGTGTCCACTGAGTATCAGGGTAATCCAGGGTCTGGCTCAGGCATGACACAAAGGTTCTCTCTTCAGATCTTCTATTCAAATGTATGCAGATGTGAGGCTGCAGCTATGGGTCTGTGGATGTTGGGGGAAGAACCAGTGCATGTTGTCCTGCTTCTCTTTCCATGTGTTCTCAGAAAGAGTTGATGTGAGAGAGCGTAGAATCGCTAGCTGGGCTTAGGTGGAACTGAAGTTGACTGGCTGGGGGCCTGCCCAGTCTCTGGGGAAGTACTGTAGGAGAGCTTGTTTGCTTTCTCTCATGCTCTGGTAAATAAAGAAATCTAAGTATCAAGTGGAACTAAGCAACCTCTCCTCATCCTGTCGCACTCCCAATTCTATTTTCTTACCACCAGTAAGCAAAAGAATATCATGTCTCTGTTTATCCCTGTGCCTCTCATTGTCAATTTAGTTTGCACAGTGGAAATTGTAATTGAAGCTGCCTTAGCCCTCATCAGACTATGGCTGAATTCGGACGACATATTAGGCAACGGAGGAAGGGGGGGAACAATCGTCAGTTGTGTTGCTTATTGTGTCGTGTGGGGAGTAACGCACAACGCACACACAACTGACAGTACGCTAATTGGGAGAATTAAACAATGGAGGGAAACAACAGGCTTGCACGTTGTTTAGCCCGAAGCCCAGTTGTTTAATGTGTCGTCTGAATTGGTCCCCCCCCCTCTTTCTGTGGACTATTCCGTTTGGGAATAGAGTTCTGCCGGCCAGAGCAGCCGAAAACCCCCGGCCGCTCTATACAGCCGGCAGAACTCATGATGCATGTGGGATACGGCTGGAGGACTGAGGGAGGGGGAGGGAGCAAACACTGCAACCAAAATGGCCGCCATCCATTATTAGCAACTGGGGCGGAACAACGCCGGCTGCAGCATGTCGTTTGGGGAGCACTGCCTGCCTAACGCACGGTCAGTACGCTATTTACCCCTCCGTTGCCTAACATGTCATCCGAATTCAGCCTGTAAGTCTAACCTTATACTGACCACTACTGTTGCAACAACTACCTAATAACAACAATCCCAATTCCATATTTTAATTAATAATGCACAATGCTTAAAATGTCTGGAATGGGAGCTGGAACCATGTGATGGAGAAAATTGTAACTCAGAGTGGGAGACCTGAACATTTCAGAAAACAATGCTTTTGAAGCCTTCCACTTTCCATTTACTAGCTTGTGTTCAGATTTTATTTCAGCATCTTTTCCCAGGGTACTTTTATACCATCAAGGGACAGATATATGAAATATAGTATAAAATAATCAGTGCACCTCCTAACATTATTTTGTCATACTTTGAGCTCTGTATGGGAAAAAATGCTTTGAATTAATGCATGAAAAGTTATGAAAGGAAAAAAAAGATTAAATTATTTAAAAAAACAAAACAAAACCCTGCCAATTTGGGACCCAAATTAAGGATATCTCATGTTGGCTCACAAAGCCAGGAATGTGGAAGCTAAGGTTGATGTCTTAATAGATGAAACCAGTGCTGTGCAATGTCACAAATTGTACTTGCTTACAATTTACCCTCCATGCAGTCACACTTTCCCTTGATCTTTCAGGCCCAAATCCAGATGGGGATGATGGAGCAAAGATGCCCCATATTGTCCTGGTCCTGTATTGCCTTAGGAAGTGTCTGAGCCTTACTGTACTGCTAGAGAAATCCTGCTGTGAATTGACCTATGCCAGTTTGTTGCTTATGTCAATAGCTGGTAGGATGGTTTAAACAGTGAAATAGCAGATTTTTTATGATTTGTTTTATGATTTGTTTTATGATTTGTTACTAGTTACTGTATTTCTCTATAGAGAAAGATGAAAGGATGGTTTGATGTAACAAAAACATTATTACAATATGCTGTGTGTATTATTAATGGGGCATAGTAGCACTTCTTTGGTTAAAGCAAGTCACTGAAAAGATTTTGCCATTATTAAATGATATGGTAATTACACACACACACACACACACACACAGAGAGAGAGAGAGAGAGAGAGAGAGAGAGTCTTTCTTATGACAAAACAAAAAGAAGCCATTAAATGTTTTCAGCCAATTTCATAAGTATTTTCTGAGACATCTGGAAAATTGGCTGAAGTGCTCAGCTAATGCCTCTCCTCATCAACCGAGGGGAGCACACATAGCAGCTAGGCAATAAGCAATCTATTTTGAAATCAACTATATTCTGTCAGAGTTACTTTTAGTAGGCTCCAAAATAACCCAGTGCATTGCTGTCAGACTTCATTTAATTAAGAAGGGTAAGTTAATAATATTCCAATGGACCTCTCATGCTGGATGACATGGTAATGTTATTTGATTAGAACTATAAATCTTAATATTCGTATCCCTAATATATGCCCCATTCACATTAATTTCAACACATTAGCATGATATTAATTTCTACTCTGCAAAAATGTTAAGGCATAATGACTCCTTTATTTATTATACAATTTATAAGCCACTCAACATTTGGGTGGCATACAATAAAATTAAAAAAACACAATACAAAAAGTTATAGTAAAAACAGATACAACAGTGGCTGGATTTTATTCATCAATCAGAAAAGTCTTCAACAAACATCAAAACCAAAGTAATGTAGATGCATGCAGTGAGAGCCACCACACTAAAGCCCCTGCTCTATGGAATGCTCTGGTTTTGAAGAGCATTCCATAGGGGGCTGTCTTCACGGTGCCAGGTTGGAACCGCCTCCCTCTCAAACCCCATGCTTTCCCTCTCCTGGGGCATTGTCGGGTAATCCCAATGCTGAGGAAGGAGCATGGGGTTTCTGGGTGGCCATCCAGGTCCCAGAGCTGTCCTGCCCTCTTCCTGGTGGAAGGCAACCAACCACCGATCCCCTTCCACCAGGCACTACCCCCTGGTTGACCCTAGAGTGATGACAGACATGCCATATTGACGTCACTCTATTTGAAAAAGGTGGGGTAAAACCGCAGCATTGTGGGGAAGCTCAGTGGTGGCTGTGAAGATGTGCCTGCATCATCTAACCAACGCAGTGCAGATCCATAGCCACCATGGGGCTTTCCCTGCATATAGACAGCCCTAGGGTGGGAGCCACCACACTAAAGCTCCTACTCCCTGTGGTTTTGAAGTGGGTCTTTGGCCCATGTAGAAAAGTCAGGAATGCCTCTTCAGAAAATCTAAGTGATCTGGCATGGGTGATAAGAGAGAAGAGAGCATTCTGCACAGAAAACATGAGCAACCCTGGATGTTTAATTGGACAGTTCATAATTGCAAATGAATGGAGCATCTCCTTCCCATATTTTGGGTGTAACTTACAGAAAAGCAGTCACACAGCTTACATGTACAAATGCCAGCTGCAGACAAATAGGCACTTCGTAAATGGCACAACCCCTTTTTCATAGATCACATCTATAGATTCTTTCCCTTCCCTTCTTTAGAATCCCCAAAGCTATTCTTTAGCCTCATTAATAGTGCAACATGGTGACCAATAGAGACAGATTTATCCATTCCATGCTATGGTCTATGCATAAAGCCTAAAATTTAACTTCAGCAGGAACCATGCACACGAGTAGAATGAAAAGTTAGGAAGCGTGGCATAATTGTTCTTTTCCCAGCCAACATGTTAGGAGATCAGGAGTCATGGAAGGTACTTGCATGCAAAAGGGCAATGAGCAACTGCTACTGACATCTGATGTACATTAGAAAAAAATGGGACATCTTTTATTCATGTATGCGATATAGGCTAATTAGTAGAATTTAGCTTTTGAAGGTAATTACTGGGGAGGGGCTGTAGCTCAGTGGTGGAACTCATGCTTTGAATGCAGAAGATCCCTGGGTTAATCCCCAGCACCTTTCACCAAAAGGCTGAAGCAACAGACAAAGCAAAAGACCTTTATAATCTGCTCTAGAATCTTCCCATGTATCGATGTCAGACTGAGTGGTCTATAATTCCCCGGATCTTCCTTTTTGAAGACAAAGACAACATTTGCCTTCTGTTGCTATTCAAAGACTAGTCATAGATAGGGTGACCATATGGAAAGGAGGACAGGGTTCCTCTATCTTTAACAGTTGTATTGAAAAGGGAATTTCAGCAGGTGTCATTTGTAGGTATGCATGCAGCACCTGGTGAAATTCCCTCTTCATCACAACCGCTAAAGCTGCTAAAGTATAGCTAGAGTGACCAGATACAAAAGAGGGCAGGGCTCCTGCGGCTTTAACTGTTGTGATAAAATAAATAGTTATAAATAGGAGAAGTGTAAGCACAGGGAGAAAATGTCTAATTCTATAACTCAGAAGAAGAATGTGTCTGATTAGGGTGATTTTTGAGTAGACTGCTTTGATTTTTTGGATAGAGCTTAAGATTTATATTTCCTTTGAATATAACTACTAAGGTTCAAACAGTTATACACATTGATAGATGATAGCCTTGGACAGTTGACTTTGCTTTCCATATATCTCATCTTGCTTTGTTTGAAATAAACTTCAATGAATAAATACCTTGTAAGGCTACGAAATATGCTTTCTTTCTGTTTACGAGCATTGATATTGTTTCTCTATAATGTTGACACTCTTAAAAATATGCTATTTGTCCATGAAAACACAAACTGTCATGACTTTAAATAAATGATCTAAGGGCTAAATGTCTCCATGCTTTCCCCTCTGTGGTGTAACTGCAGCTCTTGGGGTGCATTTTGTACTGAGAAATTGCTATAGAAGGAAGGATTAACCACCCGTATCATGGCCTGGATTTAATTCCACCCCCTCCATATTTTAGAAAAAGAAAAATGCATGGGCAATCCAATCATGGATCTCCCACGTAACATGTACTTTACTCCTTATTTTCCCCAAAGGAATTAAAAAGACACACTCACAGTCATTTTTAAATTTTATTTTAATCTTTTATTTGTATGCTTTGAACAACTCAGAAACGTAAACACTAGCAACATTTTTGCTATAAAGGCCCTAAAGCTAAGTCAGATTTTTATGGAGGGGCATGTAACATATTGCCATGTTATCCAATTGTGTTCTCTCTCTCTCTCTTTCTCTCTGTGTGTGTGTTTATATTGATGACAAATGCTCTTCTTGAAAAACCTGTTTATTTTTCTGGAAATGTGAGTTTTTTCTCTAATATTGCAGTGACCTTTGCTTGAATAATATAAGTTTATGTCACAGTAGCAATATGAATGTTCATGCTTGTAGGTAATGAGGGTGGGCAGGCATCATTTTTGCCTCAGGAATTTTGCCTCCATAGAGATAAAGCTGGATTGTCTTCACATATATCTGAAAACAGGCTACATGACACAGAAGGTGGGACAATTCTCAGAGCTCTGTAAATAATTTCAAATGTAACTGAAATCTGAAAAACCACATTTTTGTGCATATTAGATGCATGATGTTATCTTATATCATGTGCATATCTTCAGTAATCATTTTAATATACTGTGTATCTATTCCAATAATTCTGAATCTTTAAACACAAATTATATAAAGACCGTAAAGTTCAATTCTTAAGTTAGCAGAGTGAAAAAACTGGTTGGAAAGTCAGGAGGGAAAATAATTTCCAGGTACTCTCTCACCAGCAGTTAATCAGTGGTCTTTTTTTAAAAAACCCCATGCTCAAGTATTTTTGAATGTGTTGAAGTATAGGAACCCCTAGATCAGAGATAGCAGGGTCCAGGAAAATTGAAATACCTTTTTATGGTTCCATCTGCAATTTTCCATTTGTAGCCATTACTTTCCCCACACTGAGACTTCTGTGTGTGATTTGTCTGTTATAAACCACCATCGTTCTAATATTCAAGTACTAGCAGAATGTAAATAAATCTGTCTGCCCTGAATGATAACCTGTTATAAACATCCAACTTCCACAACCTGGCTCTGTCTGATTAAAAGGGAATAACACTGGCATAACTCTTTGAAATGAATATCAGCCTACCAGTGAACTTGCTGCACAGTAAAACTGACTGTAGATACCACAACCTATGATGTCTGTGCCATTGTTATTAAACTCAAGTCCACAGACCTGATCCCTTGGGTCCAGCACCAGGAACTAACATTTGAACCAGCACTTGACTGAACTGGTCTCTCGATCTTCATAGATGATAGTGGCAGCCTCTCCCCAGCCTGCTAGCTGATGTTGGCTACATGGGCAAGTTGGGAAAAACCCACTCTTCCCAATCCATCCACCTAGATTTCTGTTATACAGCCCATATTGAGCCCTTCACCCATGATGAAATAATATATAATATGTATTATGAACCAACAGCGTCACAAGATCGGCGGGCAAGTAGACCAGGTAAACCTAAAATCCTCTCATTGCAAGAAAGATCAGGAGTGGGACAGCTCTTAGATGTTTCACCACTCTTGCCTGGTACTGGCTTATCCAAACCCCATGAATCCACTGCCATACACCCCACGAATGCAATTTTTAAGATGAGGGCAGCGTGACAGTGTCTCCTCTTAAAATCTATTATTCCTGTGTAAAAGCCAACAATATTTTGGGCCTGTTTGCTCTATTCTTGTGGTCTAGCTTTCCACAGCTTTTTTAAGGTTGAGTGTAGAAAGTAGGATTAACATAACTATCAAAGAGTAACTAACACAGATCTACCCCCAAGGGTAAACATAACACCAAAGCAGCCATTAGTAGGAAATGCACAAACAGGACGACAAGGGTAATTTTGAAGGTTAGAACTCATGGGATTATTCTACAGTTTGGGCCTTTAAAGAGATTAAGAGCACAAAGTTCATTTGCAGTTGCAACATTCGGTACTGTGGAACTGGTTTATGGTTTTTCTCTCGAGATGGCCCCTTAGGAGAACATCCAAATGTTTTCTTGGCCAAACTTAATCTGTATTTAATGTCATTAATCTGAATTATTTTACTGTAACCTCACATCAGGTTTTACAGTTGCTTCAAGTCATCAAAAGTAGGAATGTTATATAAGGTAGAACAATCTAATGATGATCTCTGTGTAGTTATTGAATCCTGGGAAAGGTTTTTTGAAATTGTAATATTGGTTGGTTTTTTTGGGGGGGGTGTTCTGTATAGTTTGCTTAATAATCCTTAGCAAAATGAATTTTAAATAAGATTTCTGAATGTCTTATCCTATGAAAAATACACGGGATTGAACCTATGAATGAGATGGAGATATCTTTTCTTAGGAAAGTACTACTTGAGTGCAACATTTATATGTCCAGTGTAGTGCCGAAGCAGAAGTAAAAGTTCAGTTATTGTTAATATACTGTCTCGATGTTTAGGCATTATATGTGTTAGGTATTTTAAGGAGATATTTTCCTTTTACAGTAAACCATTTATTTACTGAAAGTATTAATTAACAGTATCTCCAGTAATAGACTGAAGAGACTAATTCTATTTATATGCGTAATTTCATAAAGAACACAAACCTCCAGAGTCTGATGTCAGAAAAGTCTACAATAAGCATTTAGGTAATGAACCTCAGTAAAATGTATTTTGAATGTGTATTCTGTCAA
This sequence comes from Anniella stebbinsi, assembly GCA_029215795.1. Classification (NCBI taxonomy): domain Eukaryota; kingdom Metazoa; phylum Chordata; class Lepidosauria; order Squamata; family Anniellidae; genus Anniella; species Anniella stebbinsi. The sequence goes on from JARDYH010000003.1 coordinate 60,103,235, forward strand.
TTGGAATGTTATGAAATGGGTGAAAATACGAACATTATGTACCTGAAGAGGTATAAAACCAGTTTGTTTATGAATTTCTGAGCAGTTCCATATTTAATTCACTTGAAAATGGAGTGGGGAGAAAGGGATTTTTCATCCACATGTTATGTTTATGTCCAAAAAAGCATCAGGATATTTTTGTTTTACATTTTCATATACATATCTTCTATATTCATGAATGCCCATGAGAGACACTGGCCTTCAAAAGGTGCTGCATTTGAACTTTGTAAATGAGAACTTCATCCATCCCAATTATATATTTTTATTTCAGAAAAACTGGGGAATCAGACTCCTCAAAGACATTTTGTTTTGTCATTTGGTGGTGGTGGTGGGTGACCATTTTGTAGCAGAATTGTACATGTGTTTACTCAGAAATAAATCCCATTGCAGTCAGTGGTACTTACCCCCAGATAAGCATGCATAGAATTGCAATCTTAATTTCCTACAATGCTCCTGATGTAGTGTTACTCTGGGTCACATGGGAAATTTGAATGGCCACCTATCCCTGTCAGGTAAGTGTGTGACAGAAGGCTTAACGCAGGCTTTGTCATGTTGCTCAACTCTTGGCCTTTTCAAGCTATAGGAGAAGACTCTGATGAAGTCAAGGATCAGACTGCTTTTCCAGGGGAAGGTTTGTCAATCCCATATTCAGGGACTCCTGAGTCAAAGGAGGAACCTCTATCTCCCCAGCCTCATGGAAGTCTGAGGGGCTGTTTGCATGACATGATAGCCCACTGGGTTATTTAACTCACGGTGAAGCTGCATGGTTTGTGCATCCACCATTTTGAATATGCAACCCTCACTTGGACTTGGGAGTTGTTGTGTCACATAACCGATGATCGTGGGGTTCACATGAGAGTTAAATAATCCATTGTCTGTTTTAGGGTTATGCAAAGGTTGCTTAACCCTCACATAACCTTCGCTCACCAGATTCATGCAACACAACAACCCCTGAGTGGGAAGGCAGAAAAAATGAGAACCAAAAATGTTGTAAATCTTTCTTTGCTCTGTCCCTGTTGCTTTATTACCTACAATACTGTAGTTTAGTTCAGAATTCAGGGACACTTCCTTATCGAAGATGTTATTATTTATTTGTTACATTTATATCCCATCTTTCTTCCAAGGAAGCCAAGTTGGTGTAAATGATCTTCCTCCTCTCCATTTTTCCCTTCAGAACAACCCTGTGAGGTAGGTTAGGCTGCCTGTCAGTGACTGACCTAGAGTCACCTAGTGCGCCTCATGGCAGTGTGGGGACTAGAACTCGGGTCTCTCCAGTTCTAGTCTGACACTCTAACCATTACACCATACTGGATCCCTGTCTCTCACTAGTCAACTTTTTTTTTTTTTTTTTAGTAAATAGTGACTTGTGGATGTGCCTTAAGATCACATGGAGTTGTTAGAGCAGTGCATGGCGACATGTTACTGCCACTCAAAACTGGTGACTGAATGTGGTGATGAAAATTGTCTTTTATGGCAGTCCTTGTTCCATAGTGTATCTTCTTGGACTCAAAATTATAATAGTGGTGATATAAACTCTAGCAAGATAAGCAATATGCTTTTTTAAATCAATATTTCTTGCAGAGAAGTGAATGTGGCTGGCTGTGTTCATTCACTTTCAGTGGATCTGGGATCTGGGCCTAAAGGTGAACAGCAGGCATGGGTAGGTGAGAAGGCAGTACATCGATATCAAAATGTATCTACAAGGATATTGGGCTTCTTGAATAACTCTGGGGAAATTCATTTGTAATGACCATAGCATTGCAGTGTCAGCTGAGTGCCAAGTTGCTTTGGACTTCAACATTCTCAAATTAATCTTATATTTCTGTGGAAAAGATCAATATGAAAGTTAGTGTAACATCCAGTAAGGCAAGCAAATAAGCTTTTGGCTGTTTACAATTTCTGATCATCATCATCATCATCTTCATTATTATTATTATTATTATTATTAATCTTCCCATGGGTAAATCTAGGCAAGTAGGGGGGGAATCAATATTTTCTATTGTCAGGCAAAGATACTGGAAGGCATTTCAAGTGCTTTGTAAGTCTACATGTTCATTATTATATGTGAAAACTATAACATATCCTGTAATCTGTGGTTGGTTATTTTGAATTGATGCATGGAACTTTTAGTGAGATGCTCATCAAATAGTAGGAACATGGTATGAAAACATTACCATAAAGATAGGTGTCTCTTCAACCCGCTCAGGGAAAGCCTATCTTCCTTCCCTTGTTCCTGGGAGGCTTTACTCCAGTCCTCCCAAAACACCTTTTCTCAATTTTTCTTCTCAGCTTTCTCCCTACAATGTTCCCATGATGCTCTTGTCTCTATTTGCTGCCTATTCTACCCAACTTTCATACCCTCTCTCCCTCATACGTCCTCCTTTGCCCCTGCTTTCTTCTTACCTAGGCCTCCAGGGGGTGCTCCCTTAATGTTCCTTCCCTTAGTACCTGTAGGATTACCAACTTATTTTTATTGGCTCTGCTCCTGCATCTTTTATAGCAAAAAAAGAGAGGAGAACAGAGTCTGCTAAGCCCCCTGGCCATATCAAATCCAAGCAGGTGTCCAGAAAGGAGATTGTAACATGGTGTCTGACTTCATCTTTCTATATAAAACTCTCCTCTCCTAACTCTTCTCTGCCTGGGCTCCATCACACCAGCATTTTATCACATTCTCATCATGCCTGGTTTGTGGTTTTGCAGCCTGATACTCACATGACGTCGTGCCTGTCCAGCACTTATCCCACCTCATCTCCATCATTTGTGTTTTCCTAGAGTGGGGAAAGTCCAGTTTATTTCCTTCAAGTGGGATTAAAGTGCTCTTCTGCCCCCATGTACTGCCATCCTCCTGCCACGTCGTTTGTTGAGGGCATGTGCTTGCTAATGAAAGAGGAGGGTGGGGCACTTCTCCTTCTCCAGCATGCCCTGTGGAACAAATGGGCTTGTGCTGAGTCGGTTGAACAGACTTTCACTGCTCCAAAATGTGTATAGCTCCCTCGTTTTTAAAGATAAAGAGATGAATCTTGGCACCACGGTAGCTCTTAAGTAGGGCTTTAGACATGCCAAGTTTGAAGCCAATCCCTTCATCGATTGATGTTAAGAATGCTGGAAATATGAGCTTCAGACTAACATACAACTCATCTTTGGGTGTAGATCTTCAAAGCAAATATCTAACAATAATAAAAGTGTTGATGTTACATGGCTGGCAATTTTAACCTAAATGTTCTTCAGATCAAGAGAGGTAAGGCTGAACAAGAGTCTTCTTAGCAATATTACACAGAGTTGCACTGAGGCCCAGAAAACACTGGGACTGCTTGTACGACTGCACTTACGATGCACAGGAAAACCAGATGGAATAACTGCAAGATCAGTTTATTTAGCAAAGTGGATGTAATTCAAGCATCAGGAGACCTACCTTCCAGGGAAATGGAAAGATAATATTAACTGCATATATATATATATATATAGAGAGAGAGAGAGAGAGAGAGAGAGAGAGTCTGCAAGAAAACATAGAAAACAGAGACAGAAAAATGCTTATGGTATTCCATGAAGGAATAGTTAATTCAAAGCATTAGCCCCTGCTTGTTAAGAAATGTTTGCTAAACAACTTTTATGCAGAAAAAAAATCCAGAAAACATGCCATTCCCATCCCATTCAGCCTTCTTTTAATCATGGCCAGATTGATATTTTTATTCTCATATGAATCTGCCTTTTTTTAAAAACACACACACAAACACACATACACCACAGTATGATGATGATAATGATTATGTATTGTTTTGTGCAAAGAAAAACCATGTATCTTCTGCCTTTAAAAATAACTGGATTCAGGATGCACCCTGGGGGGGGGATACTGTTTCAGTGACTTAAAATGTAATGCCTCTAAATTAGTTTATGTGACCTCCTTCTTATCTTAACAATATTCTTCTTGATAGTATTTTCAAAAGGCACACAGCTGTGATTATCCTTATGCACTCAATAGGGAGCTACATTGCAGCATAATATTCTTCTAAAATTACAAGACAAAAACCAGTGCTTTCTATTTATTAGCAATCTGAAAGGAATAATTTGCACAAGAAATGTGCCATTCAGGTAATGAATCTAAAATGAAATGCTGTGAATGCCAGTACACAATCTTAACCAAAAAAAAAGAATGAAAAAATCCCCAACAGGAATGGTTGTTAAAGATCATGTATTATTTCAAAAATAAATGACAGAAGGATTTTGAACAAAAGAAAATTACACTGGAAGATAGTTTGGCAAGAATAAAATCGTCATGCTCTTATTTATTTATTTATTTATTATTTATTTATTCCAATAATGCTTCCAGCATCACATTTCTTTATAATTGTTGTGGCATGTTATCCTCACAAAAATTCTGTGAGATGGTGTGACAGCAGGTAGTTAGCTCAGGTACTCAGAGGCAGTTTAGGAGTCAATCATCACTGTAGAGCCTAATTAGTACCACTTCAGAATATGAGATGAGGATCACCTGTTTGAAGGCTTACCCTGGTAAACAGCACTGGCCCATGACATTTTTCTGCCTGAGAAGGGGTACAAATGGTTGGTGCCTCAACACTGACAATGGGACATCAGATTCCACTGCACCTGAAGTTAGCAGGCAGATAGCACATGCGCATGCACACACACACACACACACACACAGCCCTGTCCTCCAACACCTCCTCCCATTCTCTGCCGTCAGGGTCTGCTGCCTGAGGTGACCACCTCACTCTACCTCATGAGGGGGCCAGCCCTGCTGGCAAACAGAAATCTAACACATCCAGCAGAAGAGGCTAGGCATCTCTTCTGGCCGTGGTAAGAGAGCTGTACCACATGATATTTCTCAACTTATAGTTCAGTTTTCAGAGACTCTTCAGAGTGTTCACTGCCTTGAACTATTTCATCCTGATACTGGAATTTACTGAGCTGGAATTTAAGCTGACTCAAAAGTGCAGGTAGGCATGTGGGACAGTCTTCATCATGTGGGGTTGTATCATCTGAGAATGCATGTGAGGAATCAATCACTTTTTAAAAAGTATCCTGTAGAATCTACCAGCAAGCCATTTACATGTCAGGGAGTTAAATCAATGCTAATGCATGAAAGGAAATTAAACACCTAATATGTGCATTGAGCCTTTCCTACTATTAGTTTGATTGCAATCAGAACTACTTCATTGCTAGAAATTACAGTGAGAACATGTTTTTAAATAAACTATCCGTGTTTTAAAGTTGCATTTTGAAATAGGCCTTTCAAGCTTTAGCTCTAACTTTTTGCTGTAAGTCAGTTGCACATTTTGCAACTGTCCAATACAATTTACCAGTTGAGAAGTACTCTGAGATAACTACAGTGGTGTCAACAGGAGGGCACAAATTCTACTGAGCTATCTTATTTTCAGGTGTTTTTTTTCTTTTCCTCAGAGCAATATTTAATAAATTTCAGAAACACTTTCTGACTTTCCAAAATTAAGTCTAATATCTTAACAGATGAAATGCTATCCTGGCCCTTATTCAGTCAACCACATCTTTGTAAACTAGACTTTAGTCTGCCTCATTTAAGTACACAAGTCTTTATTCTATCTTTGGAGAGTAGAAGTTGTTGAAATACCACTGCTACTTAGCATGATCACAATCCATTTAGCTCTTTTAGGGATTTTTACATGAGGCATTTATCATGTGTTCATGATTGTTCATTCACGGAAGTTCACAAGCTCTTTTCATGACATCGTCAACCTCTAATGCCTCTCTCATCATTTATAGGTTTATTTCACCATTTTAAAAATAGCTGAAAATGCAGTAGCAAAACAACCCACCAAAAACCACCATCAAGAGGTGGTGTAATTGAAGAAACATGCAATATTTTAGAAATCTTGCAGTCCTAACTACTGACTATAAATGAAACATATGGAAAGTGCCACAAAGAAACTTGGAAAAATAAGGAAGAAAGCACATGTATTGTGCCCATTGTAAACCCACAGTTTCTGGAAGAGCAAGCCCCAGTAAGGCTGTGGGATTTTTCCTTATTGTAGAGAAATCCTTAGGCATGCTCTAGCAACTACTTGAAGAGCAACCATAATACCACTAGGCCTAGCCACAAATTGCTTTTGAAACTTTAATACATAGTCGAGGAGACTGGTAAGAGAATCTGCAAATACAGACAGAGTGAAGTACCAATAACAAACTGAGTGAATTACCAATAACAGTACACTAAAAATATCCCACAAAATGTCTGTGGTGCTTCAACTAACATGGCCACCACACCCTTTTGATGACTCCAATTTTCTATAAATAATATTCTTACAATAATATGTATTCCAGTGATTCTCACTATATGTAATATTTTGTTCATTTAATAACACTCTGGGCATGTGAAGCAAGCCATTATAAAGGTGATTAACACAGAAAAATCCAATCTACTAATCATACTAGGCCATTAGACATATGGAGTAATACACTTTAAAGTGGTAACAAGACTATTATTATTATTTATTACATTACATTTGTATACCGCTCCATAGCCGAAGCTCTCTGGGTGGTTTACATGAACGTGATCTCCAAAAGATTGTGCCACAAATAGGTGTCAAGGAAAGCTTTGATGGGTTGCCTGATGCATTTCAATAAAACCACCACTATGACATGGACTAGGAGCTGAGGCATCATTTGATGTAAAATGTTCTGGCTGTGATGGTTCCAGCAAGATAGAATCCATATCATCATGATTAGGCTGACCAGATAAAACCCAGGTCAGGGCTCATGTAACTTTAACAGTTGTAGAGAAAAGGGAATTTCAGCCAGTATCATTTGTATGCAATTAGTTCCTGGTGATATTCCCTCTTCATCACAACAGTTAAAGGTGCAGGCACTATTCTAGAGTGACCATATACAAAAGAAGGCAGGGCCTCTGCAACTTTAATATTTGTGATGAAGAGGGAATTTCACCAGGAACTAATTGCATACAAAAGACACTGGCTGAAATTCCCTTTGCTATACAACTGTTAAAGTTACATGAGCCCTGACCTGGATTTTATCTGGTTACCCTAATCATGATAGTCGTGTTGGCCAGGATTTATCCATCAGATAGATCTCTGATGATTTTAATGGTTTGGATTTATGCATGTAACCCATGTATGCATTATATTTTCATGGATTTTGAAGTACTGAGATCTCTTGTGACTTGAAAATACATCTGGACCAACCTTATCCCTAAAAATACACAGGAATCAAATACTGAAGTTTGTTACGTGACCATGCCAATTTCTAGATTCCATGACCTTTACAATCTCTCCTTGGCTCTGTTGGGAGGTACCAGATTCATCTCACTCTTTGCAACAGTAACCTTCTCCATTTCATTATTTTAACTTAACAACCTTCTGAGCTTCCACTTGCATGCACAAGAGGACTGTAAACTGTATCTTAGAGACTGTGAAATTGCTAGGTAACTGTAGCTAGCCCAGGACATTAAAAGTTTAAGAGCCATTCGACTAACAGCTGTGGTTGTTGCTATTAAAATAATATAACATCTTACTAAAGTGTTTTTATACCCTTTTTCCCCTGTTAAGAGGGTGGATGTGTTTTAAATGATCTACTTTATTGACTAACCTTTGTTCTGGACTACTATTTTGAAAGGAACCTGGATTCATGAAGCCCACCGCTTAGGAAATGTGTGGGGTGTATGAGAAAGAGAAGGCTCAACAGGGGGTGTTGGGTGTTTGACCCCCTCCCACTTGAATGAGGCAGGATAACATTACTCTTTTGCTCTCTGTTCCTGTACAATTTCAAACCTATGCAGCATCATGCCAAAAGAAAATAAAATACTGAAAATGAAGATTAATTCTTGCTGCATAATAACCAGATCTGAATGATAAAATGTATTCCCAGGGGTGGGGGAGTGTACCATTAAGGATGCTATTTAAAGATGGAGTGTTTGGAATGTAACTCCTTTACATCGGTGAAACTGGATCTCTCCTAAAAAGATATATCAGCACTTGGCTGATATTCAGTACAATGATACACGTGCTGGACTTTGGTCCTTTCATATGAGGGAGAAACATGCTGGCAAAACAACCTGAGTGAAGATCTGTGTGCTAGCAGCTGAATGGAGCCTCCAAAGGAGAAATGTTAAGGAAGCAACGTTCCTTGATAAGCTAAAACCTGACATGATTGTAAAGGAAGAGGTGTCATTCATTAATGCAGCTTGACTGTCGGTTGAATACATGTACTGATGGTTAATTCATGTTTCCCTCACTGAGGTTTGGCCTGTTCCCAATTGGTTCTGGCTCACTCCACTTTTGGTGGGGCTGTGAATCCATTTTGGTTTCAGTCAGAGCCAGCCAGAACTCTATAGGGAGCTATCCAAGGTGCTGAATCCAGTCCGGTTTTCAGTCAGAACCAGCCAGACCTCTAAAGGCGCTACCCAAGGTACTGAACCCAATCCTCAAAATAGGCTCAGCACTTTGGATATTGAACAGATTCACATCCCCGCTGAAATCAGAGCCACCAGTCTCCACTGCTTTCATGTGGTATTCCAGTATACTCTTATTCATGACTGAAGTAGATGTTTTATACTGAAACATTTCACATTCCTATATCTATCTATATAATTTTAATCTATAGATTTATAGATTCATTTCTTACATTTTGGAGTGATGTGCCATGCTCATCGCATCACTTGCACATCACTTAATATTTCCTGTCCAACCTCATGAACGTTCTCCCTGTCCTAGCTTCCCTACACACCAATGTGCCTGATGGTCATGCCCCTGGCCCTGCCCCCACCCCAAGCAGCCATGCAGTTAACACTTATGAGAAAGAAGTCCTACATATATGCACATTCATGGGCCTTTTCTCACTGACACCAAGTATGTGGCTGCTGGGGTGTGGGGCTGGTGGGTGTGCTGACATGCGAGGGTGGGGCAAGATTCAAGCTACCCCTTCACGAGTTCAATGAACACCTGGCAGCAGTCATATGAACCCTCCTTAGGAATGGATTGTGATTGCAGTGTTGATAGAGTAAAAACAAACTTGAAATCCTCTTAAGCTAACAATAATAAGAATTGATGCTTCATTGCACTTGTCATAAAGTGATGTGTTTTTCTAACAGTTTAGGTTGCAATGCCAAGCCTGTGTCTTGTTGAGTCTATTCCCTGCAAGAGCACTGGGCCTAATAATTCCTTTTCTTTTCATAATAGTTGGACTAGAGTGATTCATCACCACCAGAGCCACAGAAGATAAAAGAGAATTGACTGTAATTTGTCTTGATGAAATTTGTGTTGTACCGTCCAGGCTCAGTGAATTTGTTCTCTTAAGTCCATTATGTCTTCAGACTCACCCTTCTCTCTTTTCCCTTGGACTAGGAGAAACCCTGCTGCAAGCCTGCATTAACATCCTGTGTGGAGCCCAAACTCAATAGTCAAGGTGCCACAGACTTCAGTTTTAAATATTGTGTTAGTGCATTTTTGGATCTTTCCATTGCTGCTGGCTTTTATCATCAAATACTTGAAAGGTTGTCACACAGAGGAGGGCCAGGATCTCTTCTCAATCAACTCAGAGTGCAAGACACGGAATAATGGGCTCAAGTTACAGGAAGCCAGATTCTGGCTGGACATCAGGAAAACGTCTTGACTGTTCGAGCGGTATGGAACCATTACCTAGGGAGGGAGTGGGCTGTCCCACACTATAGGCATTCAAGAGGCAGCTGGACAACCATCTGTCAGGTATGCTTTAAAGTGGATTCCTGCATTGAGCAGGGGATTAGACTCAATGGCCTTATAGGCCCCTTGCAACTCTACAATTCTATGATTCTATGATCTTGGTTACTATTTTGCTTTTATTTTGCTTTAAACGTGTGGTTTTACATCATGTTTTACAATATTGTTCCATTTTATAGTTTTAAATCTTGTCTTATAAACTGCCTAGAAAACTAATGGGCATCCTAGAAACATAATAAACAAACAAACAAACAAACAAACAGCACAATGTCTAGCAGTTAATTTCTGAAAAGAGAGATGCTAGGGCCAGACATGAGTGCAACCTATGACCATCCTGTCTCAGGGGCATATATGGGTGGGCAGCGATTATGTACGTGTGAAGGAAATGAACTCTGCACATGTTTAGATGGCACAACTCCAGTAGGCTTCAAGAAGGGTATGAAATAGGACAGGCTGAGGAGCAGGGCATGAAAAGTGGTGCCTGCAAGTTTTTTTGCAGGTGCAGAGATGTTAAAAAAGCAGAAAGGATCCCTGGTTTGTGACTTAGTGTACCTAGTTCAGACACATTTCTTTAATTATATTTTCACATGTGTCAGAGAGGTACTCTGCCATTTGAAACAAGTTCTGGGCTTGGCTGAAGGCCAGAAAACGTTTGTTATTTTAGAAGTAGCCATGCAGTGCTGGCTCCAGGTTTTGGAAGGCTCTTGGGCAAGGCACCCTCCATGAGCCCCCCCCTCAGTGACCCTACCTTCTCACCATCCGTGTCACCAGCTGCTATTGCTTCTCATACTTTCCCTCACTACTGTTAACCCTCACTTGCTTGTCAGGCAGAGAGCCGGGGAGCAAGTAAGGAGTAGGCATCTACCACCCCTCCGTCTCGCCACCACTGTTGTTTGGGCCAGAGCAAGAGGCAGGTAAACCAGCAGGTTGCAATGGTGAAGAGGAGGAGCAACTCCAGGAGGTTTTGTCAGTAGGCCCCTACTGGGGGCTGGGCCCACAGCAGGTGCCTGCTCTTGACGCCAGCCCTACAACCATGGATAAGAGAAACTCTAATTCCACATATCATGCCTGTTGTTATCCCCCCTCACCATCACCAAAGAAGTGTAGCAGATTCACAGTGCTCCCAGGACACGTCTGGGTTGGCTCTTAAACTAAACTTGGAAGATTTTCACCAAGAATCCTCCTCTGGGTTGCCATTAAAAACAAAACAAAACTCTAGCAAGGTGTCTGCATTTTGCAGAAATTTAGCGGGCAACCTCTTCTGATCACTGTATCTCCATATTAGGGGGGAAAGTTCAGTGCTTTTAACATAGATGCTGAGAATACACTGATGACTTGTGTTTAACTTGGCTATTTATGAATTAATACTGTGAACTAGGGATGTGCACGGCCAGAAATCTTGGAATCGTAATCGGATCGGAATTTCCGATATTAAAAATATTGGATCCGATCATATCAGGGGGTACCCAGATTTGATCAGATCCAATATCCGATAAATATCAAAAGTTCCGATCTGATTACGGACTGCCATTTCAGGTGTTTTCCCCATAGGCTTGCACTGGGGGAAAGAAAGCTTTCCCCCAATGTAAGCCTATGAGGAAAAACACTGGGCTGGCACTCCCTCCTTCCCCCCACTCCCTTCCCTCACTCGCACTCCTTACCTGCCGCCGCTGCCTCTGTAGTACTGCTAAACAGGCTTTCTGGCCTGTTCCTCAGTACAGAGGCACGCTGAGTGATGACATCATCACTCAGCACGTCTCTGTACTGAGGAACAGGCTGGAAAGCCTGTTTCACAGTACTACGGACCGGCGGTGATGGCGGCAGGTAAGGAGCGTGAGTGGGAGGAGGGAGGGAGTGCCAGCCCAATGTTTTTCCCCATAGACTTGCATTGGGAGAAAGCTTTCTTTCCCCCAATGCAAGCCTATGGGGAAAACACCAGAAATGGCAGTCCGAAAATCCGATACGTCCAATAGTTATCGGACATATGAATATCGGATCCAATCAGATAGGGCCATCTAAGGAAATTACCGTTATCAGTCATCGGATGTCCGATAACAACCTTATCGATTCATTATCGGACATCTGACCTGATACAATACACATCCCTACTGTGAACACCAGGTACAAACTAAGGGCAAGTGCTCAAATGTGTTTTCTAATTTCAGCTATACTATTAGCTACAGTTATATTATACTGTAATATGTTTGAAAATCTTTTTTTCTGAGCTGTAGTCTTTGAACAGTTCAATCCTATCTATGTCTATTCATGTATAGAAGGAAGCTTCATTGAGTTCCATGGGATTTATTCCCAGGCAAGGGTGTATAGGATTGTAGACTAAGACATCCTAGCTGCAAGATTCAAGTGATCCATTGATGAGCATTGTATTTTCCAGTCCTTAGCTGACATGCTTCTAATTTAAAAACCACTATTTCCGACAGTGAATGCAATTTTATTGTTTAGAATGTATGGAGGGAAAAACCAAGGCCTCAGAATGTTAAATCAATCTCTGTATTGCAGGCATCATTTGTTAGGAAATTAATTAATGAACGTTCATGCTATGAATTGAAACCAATGACCATAAAACTAAAATCCATAGCATTCAGTTTTGAATAATGAAAGGTAAGTGAAGGATCGTATTTTTGCTTGCCAGTTCATGGAATCAAGAATTAGAACTATTTTCATAAATACTAAGACTAGAAAAGAAAAAAACCTGGAAAATTGTGTACTGGGGACTGTCTTCATGGCAGCGGGTTGGTGCCCCTCTGCTGCCAACACCCCACGGTATTGGTGGTGTGGAGTGGTGGTGAATAATCTAGATGAAGGGAGGCAGCATGGGTTTTCCATTAGCCATTAGACTCACTGGCCCTGCCCTCTGCCCGAGCTGACGGCAACCAATCTGGGGTCGCCATCCACCCAGCCATGCCTCTGCCATGACTCCAGAGTGAGGATAGATGGCGGATGTGTCATACTTGCCTTGCTCTGGAGAAAAAAGTCAGGTAAGTCCCTGCCTTTTTTTCTCCACAGCTTTGCTGGAAAGCCCCAGGATAGGTCTGCGGTGGCTGCTGCATCAAAAAAAATGATACAGCGTCACCCTGCATCCACCCCAGGGCTTTCTGTGCATTTTTACCTCCATCACACCTAATTTCCCCCCTGGTTTGCTTCCGCGTTTTTTTTAACCTCTGAGGCAGAAGCTAATCAATCTTATGATCCCTTTCACCCAACTAGCTGCTCTTTCGCTCCTTTACTCCTTCGCTCCTTAGCTCTTCCACTCCACTCCATTCCTTCCCTTCTCTTTCTCCCTCCAGTCAGGACCTGTCAGATGACTACTTTAATCAGACCGCCTTTCTGCCAGGCAAAAATGGAATGACCCTTTAGTCTGGCTCTCTGGGGGAATCAAGGGAGTACAATCCTGTCTCTTCAGAGATTCAGGCATTGTATGATTTTAAAAAAAAGGCTTTTGAGCCTGGGAAGCAATGTTTGGGTTTTATATTGAGGCTTCGAGATGGCTGCTGGGAGAGATTACTTTTCCCTGCCAGGACCTGATGCAATCCATTCAAGCCCCCAGTTCCTTTAAAACTACACTGAGGCTTAGGGCACATTAAATGTGCTTAGGGAAAATAATCCAGACTTTTAGCATTCTAGGAAAGGCTGGGGAAGAGGCAGGGTGTCAGCAGGACAGGCATGGCATCATGTGAGTACTGTGCTGCAAATCCACACACCAGGCATGGTGAGAGTGCACTAAATAGCTGGTGTGATGGAGCTCTTAGACAGCCCCTTGGTTTCTTAAGCAAGAGCAGACTATAGCTATAATGTGATATGACATTTTGCATAGCCTGGGGTGGTGACTGTGAATGTAACAAGAGGAGTGTGAATAAGGTTGAGGAGGAGGAACATCGGTGAAGGACCAGGAGATGCAAGGGAACTCAGAACTAGAACTAGGTTCAAATAATCTAAATAAGACTTTTGTTGTTGACTTTTGTTTCTGAAAGCCACTAGCTTTTTATTTAACTAGATTTTTCCAGGATTGAAACAGATGAGTATATTTGGAGAACTGCAATCAACAATCTGAAAAATAGAAGAGGTGCAAAGAAAGGGCACTAGATGTGCCAGAATTCCATCATAGACTAGTTTGTAGATCCAGGAGGTGAGGAAGGTAGGGTGGCCATTTATGCATCACCAAAAAGAAAAGAAGTAATGCATCAGGAGGATGAAAAACTACAACGATTTACAAAAAAAACCCTGCATATGCTAAACTTTAGGTGCAAATTTAGAAATAACAACTATAATTTAAATAGAAAATATAATGGGGAAGACCTGTACCTCAGGGCTAAACTAGTACTAAGTTAAATTGATGACAATGGAGATTTCTTCCCTTTCTTTAGCTCTTGCATGGGGGAAAAAATTTAAGGGGGAAAGTGGCTGGGTGGGAAGATATAACACCCCTAATAATGCCTGGTGGTCCCAATTCAGATTGGTCCCCCATGTGCTTACCCTGGAGTAAAATAAAATGTTAGGGTCACTTAGATGCTATGCATCTAACGTAGTATCTAGTTTAGCCATTCATCTGCTGTCCAGGTGGGCAACTTCAAGGCCATGGGCTCTCCCTTCTCATACTTCTTTATCTTTAAATTAGACTTGGACCAATCAGCCCTTCAAGCATAGGATGCCTTCCAATAGAAAGCTGTCTTGAAATAGAGGACTATCCTCTGTAAAGTAGGACACATGGCACCCTGTAGGGAGGTTAGTGTCAAGAGGCAAGTATGAAACAAAGCGCTGATGGAAACAACCTAAGCAGATCTAACTGAAAGATCGTCTAAAAGTGAATTCCAGCTAAAGTCAGTGGTCAGAGTCAAGAGTTTGGATCTGATAAGTGAATCAAAGATAATGTAGCAACCCCATGTGTAAATAAAATAATATAAATACTTAAAAGCAGCACTGATAAAATTGATACCTAAAACAGATTAAAAACCTTCTGGAATAAAAACATTTTAGTAGCACAATGGAAGGCTAACAAAACTTGTTTTCAGCTCCAGTGAGTCTTTACCAATCAGTGACTGAACATTGATTCTTGCTCCCTCTAGCAGCCTTTCTACGTGAGGCTTTTATTGCGCATTCATGATTTTTCACTCATGGTATTTTGTGGATCCTTCACACAACATTGCCATCCTCCAGAGCTTCTCCTGTGCTTTGCAACCATTATTGCAGGTTTTTTCCTGGTATTTTTCTGAATGGTGTTATAGAAGCCTCATGTATTTGTGCAATTCTGCTATTCCACAGTGCCACCTAATGATTGAATAATGCAACATATAGAAGAGAAAAAACAGAAAAAAACCTCATGTAAAGAGGCTGATCATAATTCCACAAAGAATCTGGAAGCCTTAGTTAAGGTGCAGGTTAAAAGCCTCATGTAGAAAAGATCCAGGAAAAGGATAATGCCAGTTTTGTAAAGTTTGCTTACGGGAACAATGTTGAAATCTGCAATCAAAGACATGTAAGTTTGTAGGTTTCTATGACTTCACTGATGCATACAGGAAGGAAGGGTTTATCTGATGTTTCCTGGTGTTATATTACCTATACTTGTCTCACACATGAAATGAACCTGTCTCACACTGAGGCGGAGTGTTGATACCTTTTGCTCAGGACTGGGCTAAATTCTCCACCTCTTCTGCCTATGTTAGACAGCTGTCAACAAACATTAGTTGATTTTCAACAGGCTTTAAGTTGCTTAGTTTATTTATTTAGTTGTTATTTATATTTATATACCCCACCTTCCTTCCATTGTGGAATTCACGGTGGTTCAAGATATGTGGTTCCGAGGTGGTCTCCCTTCCAAGCACCAGACCTGCTTAGCTTCAGCAAGATGGCTGCCTCATGTGACTTCAGACCATGCCCTGGAGTTAATGAATAAACATTTGAGAAGGTGTTTTAAGAAGATCTTAGCTTTTAGGCAGCTAATGGTCCTTTTGGGGAAAGAACTAAAAGAAGTATGTATATGGATCAAGAATTTTGGCTATTCAGTAGCGGCACCTGACAAAGTTCAAGGAAACAGGATATTTCTGGATGCAGATGGCTTGGTTTTCTTTGTCAGTGTGTTAGGTCTTTCAAGATATACATTTACTTATTCAAGAGTTGAGAACTTGGTGCCTTTCAGCTTTGTTTTCCCTTTCAATGAGTTATTTGTATTCATATTAGTGTTCAGTGTTCTAATTATAACAGTTGTGGGCTCTTTAGCACTTGTTGGTTGGTTGTCTTTATAAAGGTTGCCCTTGTTTGTTTTGCTTCTCCAAGAATGCTGCATTTCAATGTTATGTTTTATTCCATTAGTTTCCAGCTTTCACAATATCTGTTTAAAAATAATTAAACTAAATTTAAAACTAATCCCAGAATAGCCACAGACAGGAGACTATTTCCAGCTGGATATTGCTCTGGGAACAGGAAAAGTTTATTAAATGTGCATGATGGATTGAGGCTTTCTGTAGTCCATATGAGAATTTCAAACCTCACCACAAAGCAGAAAGGATATGAAAATGCATAAAGTTTGGGGATCCTAACCTCAACTTCTGCAGATTGGTTCATTAGTCCCCA
This sequence comes from Anniella stebbinsi, assembly GCA_029215795.1. Taxonomy (NCBI): domain Eukaryota; kingdom Metazoa; phylum Chordata; class Lepidosauria; order Squamata; family Anniellidae; genus Anniella; species Anniella stebbinsi. Next base: position 60,119,563 of record JARDYH010000003.1, read on the forward strand.
AAAGACGTAAACTACTGGACATTGCCAAAACATATTAAAAGAAGCACCACCAACAGTCAGCTGAATTAGACAATCTCTAATTAAAGAGATGTTGAAATGAGATACAAAACATTTTTTTTTTTGCTGAATAAGACACCATCAAAGATCCATAGACACAACAGGTTGATGTGAAAGCAGTGCTCCACTATTTAGGCATTTTGTGGTGGTGCCCACAGCATGGTCTCAAATTCCCAAACTTGCCCACAAGTCCAAAAAGATTGGGGACACCTTTGTTAGGGGCTGTTAGCAGGGAGCAAGGGCCAAAGTAAGCCGTTGACAGGGGCGGAATCACAAATGGGTCACCCTTTTTCGCTTCCTGCCTCCTCCTGTCCTCTCCCTCTTCCTTTCCTCCCAGCAGCTGCCTGGAAAGGGGCAGATCATTCTGCCTGGAAAGGGGCAGATCATTCTTGCCTGTTAGAGTGATATTTGCATAATTTCAGTGTGTAACTGCTGCAAGGGAAGTGCTATAGAAAGAAACACAGCTATTTCAAAAGCAAACAGCATTGTACTGGGAGTTCAGGCCTCCTGGGAAAACAAATAATTTCTGAAGTAAAGGTTGAGTGTAGCCATCACGGTTTAGACAAAATAACGCTCACTACCAATGAAGAAGAAAGGAAGAAAACCCAGAGAACTGTAATCTATATCAAAGAGTATTTACAAGAGAAAACTAGAAGAGGAAGAAAGCAAGTTCCCTCTTGTTTATTCCCCCCACCCCCGGTTCATATGACTTATCACAAGTTCTGACCTCCAACATAGCCAGAAGTCAGAACTTCTGAAATCAGGTTGAGGGCCGCATGAAAGTAGTTTGAGGGCTTCTGGTTGTCCACCCCTGCCTTAGGGGTTCCTTATATGGAGCTAGAGATGCAGTTATGTAGCACAGCATAACACTGCCACAATTCCACCATGAGGATATTCTTTGCTATTTTACTGTAGAATGGGGGGAAGGGCTGCTGACCCTTAGGAAAAGTCCATCTGCGGGCAGAGCCAATGATAGGTGGAGAGAAAGCCAAAAGTAGGTGGGATGTGCAGCACTGCAAGATTGCAGAGCTTTCACTTTCTGTGCCACCCCATCTTTCTTTCTCTCGCTCCCCCCCCCCCCCCCCCCGTGCCAATGCATCTCTCTCTTTGTGTCTGTCTTTCCACGCTATTCTCCTCTCTTTCTTTCAGTGTCTGGCTCTAGATTTTGGAAGGCCCTTAGGCAAGAGACCACTCAATGAGTCCCTTCCCTCAGTGAATCTACCTCCTCAACAGCCTTGTCACCCGGTCCTCCTCCTTTTTCTCATCATTGCTATTACCTGCTTGCTTGCAAGGCAGAGAGCCAATGAGCATGCAGGCAATGCCATCTACTGCTTTTCCTTCACACCACCACTGGGTATTGACCAGAGGTGAGCAAACAAGTAGGTTGCAATGATGAATGCCTCTTTACAGCAAGGTGTAATTCCATCTTGTCTAAAGGAGGTAGTGGTAAGATCTCCATTTTAAAAAAAATCCTCCCTGAACCCCACTGTATTGGATAATTTCCAGCCGCTCTCCAATATTCCATTCTTGGGCAACTTGATGAAGCATGTGGTGGCTTCTTAGTTCCAGTGATTTCTGGATGAGATGGATTATCCAGAATCTTTAGAAACTTCATCTAGTCCAGAAAGCTGTTTCAGAATGTTGACCGGAGCCAGTTACAGGGGGCACGTGGCTCCCTTGTTACAATAGCTTCAATAGCTGTAGGTTTGTTTCCAGGAAGAATTTGAAGGGATGGTGATGACCTATAAAGCTCTATATGGATTGGGACCAGGCCACCTGAAATATTACTTCTCCCATATGAGCCTGTTCAGATATTAGGATCATCTGGAGAGTCCCATCTTTTGAGACTGCCACCTTCAGAGGTGGGTTTGGTGGCAACCTGATAGAAAGCCTTTTCGGTGGCTACATTCACTCCCTCTCTGCTGTCCTCACTTTAGTCTTTAAGTAGGTCTGTTGGGTTGGGTGCTTTTTATTTTGTATTCTGCAATGGTTATCTTTTTATTGTATTTTAATATATTGATTTCTTGTTTTAATACACTTTTATTGTGCCTATAAGCTGCTTTGAGTGCCATGTTTGATAGAAAGAAAGGATATAAATAAAAAATATATAAGGGAAGAAGGTCTGGGGGCACTTGTCAGTGGGCCCTCTGCTAGGGCGTGGGCCCTCAGCAGGCACCCAACCATGCCAACCCTTGATGCCAGCCCTGATCCTATCTTTCCTCTTTCTGTAGCATGCCATCCTCCCACTCTCTGTATGGGAATCCCTCACTACTGTTACTGAATGATGTTTAAAAATACACTGGAAGAAGCATGCTAGTAAAAGATTCCATGGGGAAGGCAAAACTTCCATGAACTTGAAAGAATGGCTTGCTAGAAAATTTCCCTCTCCTTAAGCATGTGGTATCTTTGTCCCAAATAGGAATGATATGAAATTTCTGTTTCATAGAAGTCATGTTAGGAAGTTAAACCATTTATCGACAACAGACTAAAATGGCAATAATGCCTTTTATTGCCATGACACTACCAAAAACCCATCTTCAAGGGCTTGTCCTCTCAGGGTTTGTGCATCACTGTAATAGAAATCCTAACTGAAAGAATTGTTCATCATCCAAGGAAATAAATTAAGCAAGTGTATGACTTACAACTGGAATGTTTAGTGAATGGCATCTCTATAGTCTTGCCAAAAGGGGGAAAATCAGTTTAATGTTATTGCGATGGCTCTAAAGAAATACACGGTCAACTTGCACAGTTGATGTCATTAAAAATAATGATCTACGGAAAACCAAAACTGTTTCGGAATGCATATAGCCAAATCCATTAGGAAAGAGTGATGTATTGAATTATGATTAATGAAACCAGATGGATTGATTTATATTTGTCTTTGAATCATGGTTGGCAACACAATTTAACAAAAAAGAAGCAGATAGCTATTGATAAATAACTTCCAGCTTACTTCATTGCTCCTGGTTTCTTTGGCATCAAAAGTGATCTTTAATGTGCATAAAAGGAAGCACAACATTTTTGTTTAGCCTGAACTATAATTAACGTGTCAGCATCATATTTGATTAAGAGCTGCACGTACGCAATCACACAAACTGCCTAGGTAACAGACATACTGGAGTGGGGAGGGCTAAGGCCCCCCTACCACCCACACTATGGTCCCAATCTGGATTGGGACCCCTGCACCCACTTCAGAATAAAAATGCAGGGAGGAGAGAGAGACACAGGTGATAGCTACAGATTGAAAGCAATGTCTGTTATGCCCCTGAATTTACCCAATAGACCTCTGTGCTGCCAACTCAGATGATGCTAAATATTCTTGATGATGCTAAATATTCTTACAGTAAAACGCTTTTTGAAAGATATGACAGTCACCTAAGACAAGTAAAACAAGTAAGACTTCTTTGGATTTTGGTGTCAGATGGCACTGATAAACAAAAACTGAATAGATTTTGGAACATCTGTGTCAATGAATACCATACAACATGCTTCTAAAGTGAATCAAAGAATGATTTAAAACTGACTTGACAAATGTCTTTGTTGTTCGGTTTTGGAACAACAAACATATGGCTCTGTGCAATCCTTTGTTGTAATAGTGATGTGATAGTTACTAGGCAATATCCAACGTCTCTTGAGTGGACATCTGCTCACAAAACAGGACTTACCCTTTCTTTCCTCCCTGCCCCCTGCACCCCATGTCCCCTTCAAATCTGCTCCAGTGGGACTCCCAACATTCCAGAGCAGATTCAGGAATAACCAGGGAGGTGCAGAGAAAAGAGGGAATCTGTGCCACCTACAATTTCCACTCTTCTGGCAGATGAACACACTGTAATTCCCACTCCCACCCCAAATAAATAAATAAATAAATAAATAAATAAATAAATAAAGTCTGGTTCACAGTCTGTAAGGACAGTTAACATTCATTTTAGCTAATGGCTTGATTCAGCAATAGTCCTATGTAGATTAGCTTAAAGCAGGGTTAGTCGACCTGGCACCCTCCAGCTGTTTTAGACAGCAACTCCCATAATCCCTAACCATTGCCCATGCAAGCTGGGGTTTATGGAAGGTATAGTCCAAAACTTCTGCACAGCAGCAGGTTGCATAACCCTGCCTCCAGGAGTAAATATACGTTTGTTGCAGTGAAAGGTACAGCATGTGCTTCAATTGCTGGCATCTCCAGTTGAAGGATCTTAGATAGCAGGGTTGGAGAAATGCTGTACCTGAGGACTTGGGGATGCTTTGGCCAGTTGAGGTAGATTAAGATTCTATTTGCAATACATATGTATACTCTCAGTAATAAAATGTGCATAAGACTTTTGTATGCGCATTAGAGTTCAGCATTCTTAGGGAATGAATAATGTGCTGTAAGTTCAAGAAAAAAAATGCATAAAATGAATATTCCTCTTTTAATGTTTGCTTAATCTTGCAAGGAGGAGTGACTCAAAATACTAATGAGATGTATTGATGTAAGTTTTCAGTGAAGAAAAAAGTTAAGTTCACTGCACAGTCTTTCACCCCAGAGAATGTGTAATGCCTCCAAATAACTCTGTGGGGCTGGGTCTCACGTGTTCATATGTAATCTGGTTTCTCAACACCGAATGGCTCTCTTCTGTTTGACTGTGCCAATGGCCTCCAAATATTTGAAAAGATGTGAGGTGATTTGAAAATGTGGTCTGTGGAGATTGGTCTGGAATAGCTCATTCACACATGCGGTATATGGGATGTGTCAATGCCCCCCAGCAGTTGTCAGTGCACTTCAATACCACGATAAAGCAGTAGTGTAGCGCCTGCCTTTTATATACTGCTTTCATTCTGCTATATCCTGCTTGTGTAGATCTGGTGTCAGATTGTCAATAGTTTATTTGAGAATAAGACTATATTGGGGACACTCTTCATGGTCACCAATTTATTAATTTGATTAAATAATCATGGGTCAACTTTATTAAACTGACAACAACAGTGAAGTTTCCTTCTAAATAAATAATTTTGGAGTTTTACAAAGAACAGATATGACAAGTCTCTGTTTGCAAGTGGTTTATAATCTAAAACAGTCACAGGGAAAGAATAAACAAAGGGGGAAATAGAGAAATGAGTAAGCAGGGGAAGAATATGTGATTACTTCAGTCTTAGGCTTAGTAAGAAGGACTGGGATTGATTTGAGAAAAGGTGAATTTAGAGAAGGTACTTAAAGGAAATAAGGGAAGTGGTCACATGAAAACATTCATGAAGGGCAGTAAGGGAAAATGAGCAGTCATTTCAACGAGCAGGAGACTTTTAGATAGCTGAGCATAGTAGAGGTCACAAGAAAAGAATGCGATCAAAACTTATTTGGATCACTTGCTACTAGTGAAGTCATTAACACACTTTGGCTGAATTCGGACAACACGATAGCCAATGGTAGGGTAATAATAAACTTTACAGTTGTTCATCTAGGGGATACTCCCCACACAACATGGTAATACATAATCAACTGTGGTGTGGATTAGGATCAGCACTGAATTGACTATGGCAGCATTTGGATGACACGATAGTCAATACAATTGACGATTGTTCCCCCCCCCCCAGTTGCTTATTGTGTCGTCCGAATTCAGCCTTTGTGCCATTATTCCTTGTTATAGGTAAATTTATGACTCTTTTGTACAGCGGAGGAAACCGTAGTTAAACAGCTGAGCAATAGGTAGCTGTGGAAGGTCTACAATGTAGCATGTATAAAAAGTAGGAAAGTATTCCATGCACATCTTATTTCATAATAATATTCATCAATGACATAACATCTATCATGGTCCATGCACTTTCTTCCGCTCTGAAAGTTGCGCCTGCAGCATAACATTTTCCGTTTATTAAAATCATTAGCAGTTGATAACTGAGATTCAGAATGGATTGTTGTTCTCAAAACATAAAACATTTACAAGAAGAAAGGGAGAGGGAGGAATATGATAAGATGTTCACTAGTTTGATTGCATGTAAAGTGGGTTAAAGAAAATGCTTGAGGATTAACAAAAGAAAAAAACAAACAAATGAGAACTATATTTTTCAAAAAAAGGTCTGTGTGGTATTTTTTTGTTTGCAATGGAAACTAAAATCCTGAACTATTTATGGTTTCTGTGGAATTCTTTTCCAGATTATCTTTTCTTATCTCCCAGAAAGAGCATAAACCAATCTGAATCTGATTTAGGGCACAAATCCATTATTCAGGTACTTGGAGAGTCAGAGAGGACAGCTTATTCATGTAAAATGTTTTGTGGCAGCAGGAAAATTATTTTGCAGAATGACCACCAGTGTTAATGCTACAGTACTTCTCTTGCTGTAAGCTGTTTTATGTTTTAAAATTTTGTATATTGACTTTTTAATGTTCAATCTTTTAATTTTTGTAAACCACCCAGAGATCTTCGGCTATGGGGCAGTATATAAATGTAATAAATAAATAAATAAATAAATAAAGACAGACAGAAACGCCCCTTTTTAAGACTAGAAAGTTTTAACAATTCTGCCATGAGTGATAACACTAGAATAAACAATTTAATACCAAATGTGTCTGCTGCTGAGGAAACCAGGAAAGCAGTTGGAAGTCTCTTTTCGGCCCGAATTTTCATTTTCCATTTAGGGCTTCAGACAATGCTACCTACCCCTGTGCTTGGAGGCAGGAAGATTATTTTCTTCAAATTTCCTATTAGGTTACTTCAAGACCACATATAGTGCTTTTTTCTCCAGCAGTGCTAATCCCAATAGCCAAGGTCCTTCTGTTAATGTTTACTCATAAGTAAGCTCCATTCAGCAAATATCCCTTGGAATTAAGTTATCATGCCATGCATACTTATTGAAGACGGTGAGACTTCTGAATAAACATGCATAGGACTCTCTTTGAAGGCCTCAATCCTAAACATGTTTTCTGGAGAGTAAGCCACATTGGACAAAGTATAACTTATTTCTGAATAAACATGCATCTGACTGCACTACACAAGTTTCCTCATAGATTCAGCTATTTTATTGCTCAGCATAGCTGGGATTTAGTGATGATGAATTACCCCTTGTGAAGGGTTCACTGTATGTAAAGAGTTAACAGTTGGGAAGTAGAGTGATTCGGAAATAACAATAGGAGCGAATCACCCCAGGGCTAAAATGGTAATTTCTCTAATGCTCTGGTAATGGCTTTCTGATCGGTCTACAGCTCAGGACAAGTGTATAGCCAATCACTCTAACAAAAGGCTAGACAGGGTGATTAAGAAAAAGAGGAAGCCTTGCCTTCATTAGGAATGGAAGCAAGATCCATTCCGGAGGATATGTTAGGGGAAAATATCAGGAGTAGTTAGACAAGAGATGGACCTGCGGTTTTACTCTTGTCTGTTTGTTTTCTTGCCTTTGTAACATCATTTCTATGTGTGTAAATATCTTAAGCAAAGCGTGCCTTACTATGCCAAGAATAGTAAAGAGTTTTGATTTAAAACTTGTATTGTTGGAAATTCCTTTTCACACCCGCCTACAGCTCGAACCCCCATGCTACTGAAAAGGGGAAAAGAGACAGGTGGAAGCTTGGGTCCCAGAAAAGGGACAAGGTTGCTCTTAAAGAGGCAGGATATCTTTAAAGAGCAGAATCAGAGTGTCCAGCCAGGAAGGTGGAATTCTGAACGTCCAGGAGCGGAACCCGGACACCCCTTAATTTGTCAGTTCCAGTTTCCCATAGGAAGGGAGGTTGCTTTGATTCCCCCATTTCTGTGCTTTCCATTCCATTCCACTGAGAACTGTGCACCAGGCATTTCCTCCTAATTTGAATCCTATTTGAATCTTATAGTTATGCTGTTGATAGTCACAATATTCCATGCTAACAATTTGTATAGGTCAATTCTGTACTGTGTGTTTACACCTGGAGCATAAACCTGTCCAATAGAGGCTGGTGCCTCCTATTTCAGTTGACCAGTGAATCCACTCTGCGTTTCAGTCAAACCAGTCAAAACACTGAAGGAGCTATCCAAAGTGCTGGACCCTATCCCCAAAGTGGGTTGAGCGCTTTGGATAGCTCCTTCAGAGTTCCAACTGGTTCTGACTGCAACCCAGATTGAATTCATTGGTGCCTCTCCAGAGAAGTTGCCTGCCTGAACTCTTCTCCAGGGGTCTTGCCAGAGCAAGAGATTGAGTGAGCAGCGTCTCCAGAGAAGCATGTCAGATGCTTTGTGCAGCTGATGTAGCTCTCCAGAGAGGTCGCACTCCCAGCCAAACACTTCTTTGGGGGTCTTTCCCAGAGCAAGGAATTGGATGGGCAGGCAGGCAGGTGGGCATCTTCTCCAGAGAGTTAACCTCCCTAATCTCAAACTGTGAGCTCTCGCCAAAAGCAAGAGATTGGGCAGGCAGCATCTTTGGAGAACCTGCCCACCAGATCTCTCACTGCTTGCTTCTCTCCCACTATTGCATTTGCTGCAGCGAATGAGTGGTGTTGAGGCAGCAGCAGAAGAAGCGGTGCCCACATGGCCACTCCTGGTGGATGTATGTGTGATCCAACATCCCTCCTGATCCGTTGCCTGAGCAGGGAATTCACTCTGCCTCATGGGAGGGCCAGCCCGGTTTAGAAATATTCATAGCAGAATCCTAACTGGTCATTGTTACTAAGGAGGTAATAAGAGGACATGATCCAACTGCCTTAGTTTAATTACAAAGTCTTCATTGTGAGAAAGAATAACTCTCCAGCTATATTTGTAATTAAGGATATGGTTGTTTTCTACCATTTTTTTTTTCAGTAGCCAAAGAACAAGTGTGACCTGATGTCATTGGCTCATGACTGTGCTTGATGCTGGGGCCACTGCAGTGCCCTCAGCACTCAGCCTGCAGCCTCCAATAGGACTCCCCTATCCCATTTCAGTGGTACAAGTCTGGCAAGTTGCACAGATCAAAATGATTCCTGTAGTTCTCATACTGTAACAGATTATTTTTACAGGTTATTGCTTATTATTTACTGGTGGATGTTTTCAGCCTTTGCCCCCTATTCTATTCTATTCTATTCATTACCAGCATATCTCTTACCACACATGGAACCAATACTTGACGAGCAAGTGAACTTGTGTAGCCAACTGACACATGTAAGCATAGATCAGGGTTACAGAAGCCCAGGCTTGGGGATCATATCCAGCCCTCCTGGGGTCCCTAGATGGCCAATCCCTTTTCCCCAACCACTGTCTGGTGATTTCCACCACTGGTATTTGTGCAGTCCTCCCCACCCTGTTCTCAATGGTTGAAATGCCTCTCCTGAGGCTTAGTTACTTGTAGTAAGAGCTCTAAGTTAAAATATGCTGTTATTTTTTGGTCCTGCACCTTTTGCCTTCAGTCCTGCCCACAACTGGAATGTGCCCCCCAAAAGCTTATCTGAAATGGAATTGGGCCATTGGGCTGAAAAAGGTTCTACACCCCTGGTGTAGAACCTTCGACCTAAAGTTGAGGTGTGCCATGATGACGTTGCACTTCAAACTTATACAAAGGGGTGGGGAGTGGGGTTTAGCTATCGCACCAGAACAAGACTTGAATAAAAAAAGGGCTTTATTGCAGAATATACTAGTCTACCAAATATAAAGCTTCGATACAGACTGGAGAAATTGGTTATATTAACCCAATTAAGCTTGGACTGGCACTTCTCATACTGGACATATAGAATCAGGAAGTTGAGAGAAAGATAGCGATGGAGGCAGAGAACTTAGGGACTGTTGTAGGGTGGATAAGCCACCCATGGGCAGTTACAAAGTTATTGGGGGGGTGTTTCCCCCTCCAACAAGCTATCATTCCCTGGTTCAGATGACACGACAAGTAGCACCTTGGTGATCATTATGGAAATTGCACCCTGCACATGCCCAGCATGTGCTGCAATTTAAATTATTTATTTATTTATTTATTTATTTATTGCATTTCTGTACCACCCAATAGCCAAAGATCTCTATATCGCCCAATAGCCAAAGCTCTAATAAATCACCATGGTTTATTTTGATTGTACGAACCAGGTCAGTAGCTCAGAAATCAACTCAGTTTGGGTTCTCCTTCAATACCAAGGCTCTGCTCCCAAGCCACAGCAAGCAAGCTGGTTACTGGGTACTAAAATACACACTGTACCTCTCCCTCTACTTTAACAATTAGCTTGACCAGAAAATATATATTATATCTATCATGATCATCCTTGGGTGTGGGGGACGCTCATCCTCCTTGATCAATGCTGGGGGCCAATTTGCCCCCTCTTCCCGGCCCCCTGTCAATGGTTTTGTGGTATGAAATATTATAGTCATGCTGCTTTGTCTTTATCACCCTTGCTGATCTCCTTAGACTTTAATGATTTCTTTAGACATTAAATGAGTGCTTTATTGGATGTGTTTTATCTTGCTTGTCCTAGCTACAACCCTGTGAGGAGGTTCATTTTTTAAGGAAGGAAGACTGGATATCAGAATTAGTGGCTCAATTCGGACAACACTTTAGTCAATGGTGGGTAAATAACCTACTGATGGTGTGTTAAAGAGGAGGAGCTCCACAGAAGACACGCTGCAGCAGCCGCTGCAGGGAACCGGCAAACACCCCGGTGGTTAATAGCGTACTCGGCTGTGACTGACAGCTCGGCCACCATGTTTTCTGCTTACCGACCTCCGTTGGTCCTCCAGCAGGTATCCCAGCACACACTGCAGCCGAAAACCATGGGTGCCGCCATTGAAGTCGATGCAGGACATGCCTCCCAAACCCCATTGGCTGTTGTAGGCAATGGGCGGAACTCAGCAGCCTCGGGCAAAGAGGCAGCCAGGAGGGATGGCAGCACCAAAGCAACGTCTGCACCCCGCACCCAGCACAATGCACTAAATGTTGGCACCCATGCCCCAGGGAGCCACCCCTGCCCACCCTACACAGGAGAAGGACTATTCCGTGGACTATTCCATTTTGGAATAGAGTTCTGCTGCCTAGAGCAGCCAAAAAAACCCAGCCGCTCTATGCAGCCGGCAGAACTCACAGTGCATGCTGAGATACGGCTGGGGGACACACGGAGGAGAAGCTGCAACCAAAATGGCCACTGCAAGTTCCTTGCAGACAGGGCGTTTGCTGGTTCCGAGCAGCGTCGGCTGCAGTGTGTTGTCTGTGGAGCTCCTCCTGCCTAATGCATGGTCAGTATGTTATTTACCCCTCCGTTGCTTAATATGTCATCCGAACTGAGCCAGGGAGTCCCTAATAGAGCATGAATATGAAGATGGTTTTTCTTCCTGCATTATGTTTCAAAGTGAAAGTGCTCCCATGTTTTATGAATCCCCCATAAATTCCAGCGATACATAAAATGATGCAGTGAAAGAGTTGTGGTTGTTACAAAGGAAGTATTTGGGGAATGTTTTGACTGATGATTATTTTATATAGCACTAAGGAACTTGTTAGACGATTTACGGAACAAAAGAGAAAACATTATCTAATCTCGAAGTAGACATGAGGCAATCAATGGGAAATGACGAAGTGGAAAGTGTTGGGATTAGAGAAGGGTGAGCTTTACAACAGGGTTCCTATTTGCTGATAGTTCAATAGTGCTTTATTTGGAAGGCAAATCTCTTGTTGCGAAAGATCGTTTGGAAATATTGGCTACAACACAGAGAACAATGTGACTAATCATGGAATCAGAGGATTGGAAGGCATCTCAAAGGTCATGTGGTCCAATTCCTTACTAAAACCACTAATACAGCATCCCTGATAGATGGCCATCCATTCACATTGGGAGATCCAGGATATTGAAATGTTCTCCAATGATTCCTGGGAGCTGTCTATATGTGGGGAAAACCCCATGGTGGCTGCAAATCTGCACTGAGTCAGTTATATGACACAGCTGCAAATTCACCGATCAATTTTTCAGTGGGAGTGAGATTAGTATGGCTCTTCCGCTGTTGGACCTTGCCTCAGGGCCAAACTGGGGGAGCAGTCCTGCTGGAAGGCAACCTGTGATTGGTCCCCTTCCACCAGGAAGGGGGCTGAGCAGCAGCTCCAGTACCCAGATGATCACTGGAAATCCCATGCTCCCTCCTTGGCATCAGGATTATCCAACGCCATGCCAGCAAGTAAAACCTGGGGTTTTGGAGGGAGGCTGCGCCAACTCAGCGCCATGAAGACAGCCCCCTGCATGCTGCAATTTTTATGTCATACTTTTGTCCATTTTTTTTTCTTGCCTAGGGACTGAGTTGTTTGTCCTGTGTAAACAGTAGAAGGGCAGGCTTGGCATTTCACATGTGAGGATAAGCAAGTGAAAGAGACCCTGATTATAGGTCTGATGTTACTATGTCCTATAATCACACTACCTGAATAGATATGGGTTTGTTGCAGGGTCTAGTCCCTGATTTTTTGTCACTCTTAAGTGGTTTGTTGTTGTTGTATGTTTGTTTTAGATTACAGAGTTGTCTAATTAGTAAGGTTAGGCCTACTACCCAAGGTGTGTGTGTTTGAACTTTGTCTAGGATGGGCTCAGACTATTGATATATTAAAGACATTTTACCTAGGAGTTCCCCCCTTTTAAAAAAAACCTCTTTATTTGCAATACAATAACAGCAGCAGCAAAGAAGGGGGAAGGGGAAAACTTTATATCATGAAAGATTTAAATACACTGTAATCATTAACATCTCCCTTGATACAGGAAGAAAGGAGGGAAGAACACAAAGATTTAACACTTCCATTTCAAATATATACATTAATATAAACAGTCCATATGACCTTGACGAGTGTAGGAGATATGCTCAAATGTAACAAGAGCATGAGAAGTGGCATGTGTGTTTCCTTCCAAGCTTGAAATATAAATCTCTTTGCAACTATAAGGGCTTTCAGTATCCCCTTTTGTCCATCTATCAATCCCTACATCACAGGGATGTAATTTAGACATGTGTGTACATCAACTATTATTGATTGTTCAAGACGAAAATTTATATGAGCAATAACTTTCAACCAAAAAGAAGCCTCTACAGGACATGCCTACATCATATGCCTCAAGGTGGCATTATCCTCATTATATTGCCAACATCCAGCTGTGCTAGCCAGCTTCTTCTTAACGAGCATCTTCAGTGTCCAATATAAACAAAACATCAATATTTGTAGAATCAATCTAGTTTTAAATCCACTGAAATAGTACATATGGAAGTTTAGAGTGTATGGAACATTCCAGTTTCTCATTGCATTCATCTCTGACCTTCTGAACATCTACTTTACTACATTCCAAAATACTTTTGTAATCAGCTATTGTAGGCTTAGCTTTCTGTAAGGAACCAATTATTTCCTCCAACAGTGCAGGAAGTGCTGAAGCATTCATCACTGATGGCCTGTATGTAGAAACCAACAAATGCTGAGGCTGACCGTACTGCTAGCCTAGGTGTCATAGGCAACCAGCGGTCTTCTGTCATTCTCTCCTAGGTCTGTCATTTAGTAGACAATTCTTGAGTGCCAGTATGGCTGTTTTGGTTTATATCTTCTCTTCACTGAGTGAGCACTATAGCTTTAAAAATGTCTGATAGAAATCCTTCAAGATTGAACATCTGTTCATGGAACTGGAACAAGTACAGCGTACCGCAAGGTGCCATCCTATCCCCAATGCTGTTTAACATTTACATGAAACTGCTGGGAGAGATCATCCGGAGGCATGGGGCGGGGTGCTATCAGTATGCTGATGACACCCAAATATATTTCTCTATGCCTTCGACAACAGCGTCAACTAAGGATAGTGTGTCTCCTCTGAATGAATGCTTGGAGGCGGTAATGGGCTGGATGAGGAAAAACAAACTGAAGTGAATCCAGACAAGACGGAGGTGCTTGCTGTCAAAGGCCGCAACCTGGGTTTGGAGGTGTGTCAACAGGTTCTGGATGGGGTTACACTCCCCCTGAAAGACTGTGTTCGCAGCTTGGGGGTGCTCCTGGATCCGTCGCTCCAAATGACAGCCCAGATAGATGCGACGGCCAGGAGTGCCTACCATCAGCTTCGGCAGATATGCCAGCTGCGCTCCTTCCTAGAGTTGGAAGACCTAAAGATGGTAGTGCACGCGCTGGTAACTTCGAGGCTCGACTTCTGCAATGCGCTCTACATAGGGCTACCTCTGTGCCTAGTCCGGAAACTTCAACTAGTTCAAAATATGTCAGCCAGGTTGGTCACCGGTACATCTAGGAGTGACCATATTACGCCAGCTTTAAAATCGCTCCACTGGCTGCCAATTAGTTTCCGGGTGAAGTATAAAGTGTTGGTTATTACCTTTAAAGCCCTACATGGTTTGGGTCCAGGTTACCTGCGGGATTGCCTTCTCCCATACAATCCGCCCCACATGCTCAGGTCCTCTGGGAAGAACTTACTGCAGTCGGCCAAGACTAGGCTGACAACCGTTACCCAGAGGACCTTCTCTTCTGCCACTCCCAGACTGTGGAATGACCTGCCGGAGGAGACTCGTCAACTTAACAGTCTTTTAGAATTTAAGAAAACTATAAAGACTGTTCTCTTCCGGCAGGCATATCCAGTGGAATTTTATAATGTTTTAAGGATGTTTTTAGGATGTTTTAGGATGTTTTAATGCAGTTTTAATAATATGTGTCATGTTTAAATCAGTTTTATGTATTTTATCATGTTGTTGTTCCCCGCCTCAATCCAGATGGATTATTATTATACATGACTGTAGACTGTAGATAATGTGATGAGTTCCAAGTAGTAGCTAGACATGAATAGATATGTGTAGTAGTCATTGGGTTTAGTATAAGGTGGTGTTTATATGTTCTTCACATAGTTGTACTGTATAGTCCAGAGTGAATTTGCAGCAATTACTGCTGCTATAAATGAGTCATTTTTTTCTTAGCCTGTATATATTCTCTCTCTCTCCCTCTCTCTCTCTCTCTCTCTCTCTGCCAATTGAGGATAACATTTCATGCATCTGACAAAGTCCATGAAAACTTCTGCTGCAATAAAAATGTTAAATTGCCTCAAGACTCATTGTTGTTTTGGCTGCATCAGCCTAAAATGGCCTGCCCATTTACTGAGTACCTACATATTGTTATTCAACATATTGAATCATGATGGGAAATCCAATGGCAGAGGGTACAACGTCCAGGCAACCTGAGTCATCTCCCACATTTAGAAGTGAAGATCTGTACACAAAAGTAAAATTTTCTGTTTTGCAGTTCCATGCTAAAATATTTCTTGTATTTGACAAAAATAATTATGATTCTAATTATTTTAACACCTGCTGGATTATGCTCCTATTAGTTTCAGCTGAGCAGAAGGTGCCTAAACTAGTTTTAAAATGTGCATTTCATTTTCTGCATGGTTTATTCCAATTTTATGGGTAAAGCCAGACAGTTTTAAGCCGTTTCTTCCTAATCCCCTTTCTACTTCTCTCCCAATAATTAAAAACGTCCAGGGATGTAAACCTAAGTGAGAAAATGAAAACTCGAAAGCTTTATGGTGCATAGAAAAAGGTTTGGAGTGTATCTGGACTATAAATGTGGTAATCAAAAACAATATCACTGACAGAAACATATGAATGAAAAACACCTTTTTTGACAACTGAGAAGGCTTTTGTCCTAGTGTCCACCTGTCAAGTCTCTTGTATTGGTGAAGCCCTTAACAGAGTTGTAAGCCTGCCCTACATACATTTTTGTTTATTTATGAAAAACATTTGTATTTTGCCTTCCTGCCTCAAGGCAGTGTGCATCAAAACAGTGACCCTGTTTGGACTATACACTAAGCCACATTTTGAGCTAAACATCATGGCTTAGCTTAGTGTGTCGTGTGAACCATGACTTAGTGTGTCGTGTGAACTATTCCAAACCATGGCGGCTACATAACCACAGTTTAAACATGCTCACTAACCATTAACAGCAAAAAGGTTAGTGGTGGCCTAACCATGGCTTAGCAGGTTGTCTAACAGGCCCACTAAATAAAAACTGCCATTTAAACCATAAAAAAGAGAAACAAGCCAACGGAAAACATCACATTATATAATACAATATCCCCTCCAAAAAAAACCAAACCCCAGTGTAAGTCAAATATCCACCAGGTCAAAGGCCTGCCCGAACAAGATCTTCAGCTTTCAGTTTGTTGACACACATCTAGCCCACAACTCATTTAGGGCACCAGTTTGGGATCTCCACTGCTCTCTTGGATTAAGATGCAAGAGGGAGACCGAAGTGAGTGTCATCATTATACTAATGGAAGAAAATTTCAAATCTCTGCAACATCTCTTCATCTCTCCCAGCAGTTTTATGTAGATGTCAAACAGCAGGGGAGACAAAATGGAATCAACCACTAGAGCAACAGGAACTAGTGGTTCCTGAAGCTACTGGACATGAGCAACAACATTCATTTTTGGAATAGGACAGATAAGTGGACCTCACAGAAGGGAGCTCTATGCACTGATGTGCCCCATTTGGAGTTATTTCAGAAACCACTAGTTCTTGTTGCACTAGCAGTTGATTCCATTGACACAACAGGAATAGTGGAGGAGCAGGCAATATAGGGTATTGTTCAATGAACCTGATGGAATCCATGAGACAAAAGCCAAGGCATTGAACCACTAAGGGAAAGGCACTCTGCACATGCTTCTGTGTCAAACCACCACCTTAGAATGTCAGCTTTCACCCTGAGTCCCAGAGCCTATCTACACTACTGCTTTAAAATGGTTTAAAATGGTTTATAACAGTAGTGAGAACTGTTGGGGCCCAGAACACACTCCATATACAGTTTTCAAAACGTTTTCAAAGTGTTTCATCCTGCTTGGTGTAGATAGGCTCACTGTCTACTGGTAGTGTGTGCTTGGCTTGACCAATAAGTTAACATTTAGCCTTGCCTTCTGTTGAACCATAAAGAGCCATAAAGAACCTAGACTAGTGGCCTATTTAGTGCTGAATTATTCTGAATGAAATTGTATAGCTTTTCCAGCAAGAATTTGTCCAGGCAACAATTTATTGCACCTAAATTTAAAAGACCTTTTCTATCTACATCTTTCATTTTATGCAAAGGCACTTAATCAAATTGCTTCTGTTTGATGCATTGATCTGAATGAGCTCATTAAGCCTCTCTAAGTCTTTTGGCTTTTTCCTGTGACATCTTCTGTTTTTTCATCATAACTTGTTTCTGTGAATAAGAAAACAAAATGAATAATTGCAGTGTGCAGAGGTGAAATCAATTCCCTACTTCACTTGCTATAAGATCTCTATGTGATTGGCATCTCATTCAAATCCCATTTAGTTTTGGAATAAAGGATTTAAAGATGGGAAAACTAGGTTTTTATTTTATTTTTTTGCCAGCTAACACAGTCCCATTCATATATGTCTCATTGAATTCAATGGAAATTACTCCCAAGTAACAGAACAATCCTAAGGCTAGCCATAGGCCAGCTAAGGGACCATTGGATGCAGTGGAAGTATAACTTTGCTGGCAGGATGGCATTTCTATCCCAAAGGTCTCCTTGTGTACCTACAGAAAGCTCTGTAGTTATAGATGTACCATTGACAGTGTTCCAGCCAGTGATTGGGTCCCAACTAGGGGTGTGCACGGACCCCCCGGATCGGATCGGGACCCGGATCGGGACCTACAATTTTGTCCCGGACCGGTTCGGACAAAATCGGAGGCCCCCCGGACCGGATCGAGTCCGATCCCGACCCAAAAATCGTAAATTTTTGGATCGGCCGCCATTTTTTTCCCCATAGACTTGCATTGCAATGCAAGTCTATGAGGAAAAAATGGCGGCGGGTGGGTGAGGGGGGCCTAACTCCCTCCCCCCCGGGGCCGTCCGCTGTGGACGGCCCCGGCAGGTAAGCCCCCTCCCCCGCGCTCCCTACCCCCCCTGGGGCCGCCCGCTTCCATCCGCTGGCGCCCGCGGGCGCCAGCGGATAGAAGCGGACGGCTCCGGGGGGGGGTAAGCCCCCTTCCCCGCCACTGCTTACCTTCTCAGCCCGTCCGCTCCCGTCCGGCGCCGGCGGCTACTACCAGCGGGCTCCGCGGCCTACTCTCGAGTAGCGCGCCGGGTGATGACATCACCCGGCGCGCCACCCTAGAGCAGGCCGCGGAGCCTGCTGGGAGTAGTAGGCGCCGGCGCCGGACGGGAGCCGCCGGGCCGGGAAGGTAAGGGTCCCCCTCCCCCCTCCGCGCGCCCCCTCCTCCCCTCCACGCACCCCCTGCTTACCTTCTCGGCCCGTCCGCTCCCGTCCGGGGCCGGCGGCTACCACCAGCAGGCTCCGCGGCCTGCTCTAGAGTAGCGCGCCGGGTGATGACATCACCCGGCGCGCCACCCTAGAGCAGGCCGCGGAGCCCGCTGGTAGTAGCTGCTAGTGCCGGACGGGAGCGGACGGGCCGAGAAGGTAAGCGCCCCCTCCTCCCCCCCCCGCTGTCCACTTTCATCGGCGGGCGCCCGCTGGCACCCGCCAATGGAAGCGGCGGTGGGCGCCAGTGGGCGCCCGCCGATCCGCTGATCCGCCGAACCGGTTCGGAGCCTTTTCGGACCGGTTCGGATTGGATCGGCCGATCCAGCTGCGGGATCGGAAATCGGATAATTTATCCGATTTCCCACTGGACCGGACTCGGATCGTGGATCGGGTCCGATCCAGTGCACATCCCTAGTCCCAACCAAGGTGTTTCTTGACATGTTGAGGGGGGCCTTGGATCCCCACAATCCAATACTCCCTCAATCCCCCTACAACTTCCATGATCATGTCTCTCCATCTTAGGAAATGGTGGTTCCTATACATGGAGTATCTCTCCCCGCCCCAGCATTTTAAGATGGTTCTCAATAGCCTTGTTTAAGTCTGAACACATTCAACAATCTTTTGGGAAATTTTATGATGATTGTGAGGATTAATTATAAATGTATAATAAGGATTATGTAATTAATGTGATATGAAAGCAATAACTAGTAACTACTGTTAGCTTCAACATGCGTACATGCTTCACCACAGAAATGAGCCAATGTATATGTCAACTAAACGTACATTTACAGCACGCCACAGCATTGTATCATTTTAAACCAGTAACTGTTGTGGCGTCACAAAAATAATTATAGTAATAAGGTGATGGTGCTGATAATTCTCTGCGAGAAATTCTGAGCTCGCCATCCTACAAAACTACAGCTACTTAGGTACATCTTAAGATGAGAGAATGAGTATGAGAATGAGTATGAAATGGTATGCATATCCAAAAGAGTTTACAATGACATGCTAAGCCATAGTTAGGCTGCAAACCTTTTTGTAGCAAATGGTTAGCAAACGTGTTTAAACTGTGGTTATGTAGCCACCATGGTTAGGAATGGTTCACACGACACGCTAAGCCATAATGTTTAGCTCAAAATGCTTAACCACTGTGGCTTAGCATGTTGTCTGAAAAAGATCAATGAAAATTCCACCTCATCTTAGAACACATCGACATGGAGGTGTGTGACCAGATAGGATTTTACTCCACTTGAACAACCAAGTTTGTAGGCTGGAGTTTCTCCTGGACTCAGCATTATCAGCAAAAGCACGTCTGGTATTGATGGCTGGGAGAGATTTTACCGGCTTAGACTTTCTTAAATGAAGTCTCCTAATTCTTAACATGATTAGAATTATTATTTATTTATTAAAATACGTGCTGCTGTTTTGTTAATTAACTGGCCTAGGGTTGTTGTTTTTTAATCATGCTTCTGTTTTATATAATTATGTTTTTATTTCTAATGAATTTTATGTTTTATGATTATGTAAACTGACTTTAATAGATGTGTGTGTGTATTTGTGAGTGTGCACACAGTGATGCATGCACGCGCGCACACACACACACACACACACACACACTTTGTTCCTACATGCAACATCGTAGCCATTCCCACCCTGTATTGATACTCTAATATCTTGTCATATCTCCACATGTTAGCCCATTAAGTAATTGAGATCATCAGATGTCCCTGATGTCTTTGCTGTCTATTCAATTCATTCAGACAGTGGTGGCAAAAGAACTGCGCTATTATCGTAAATGGGAATTAACAAAAATACATCTCTGTGATTTTTAAAGATAAAGAGATGAAAATTGGCACTCTGCTAGGTCTTATGGAGAGCTTTAGCCATGCCAAGTTTGAAGCAGATCGGGTCAACCCTTGATTTTTAGGGAATTTTTGAATCTCCAATAACTTTGCCATTCTAGGCTATGGAAAATGAAACTCCTTACAGAGCTGTCAGTTTTAAAGATAAAGACTCGAAAATTGGCACCCTGACAGCCCTTCAGGAGGGATTGAGCACACAGATAAGGGTATATATATATATAGGGGGTAAAACACACTCACACTCAAAAACACAAAGAATGAGTCTGATGTGGGACTACAGTGCAAGGAACTTGGGGACTGGAATACAAGAAGAACTATAGCACACACAAGAACCAAAAAAACCCCAGAGACACAGAGTGAAAAACAAGCAGAAGCGCTCGCTCTGACTCTCTCTCCTCTTTCCTTCCTAATGAACGCAGCAGCGAACACCAGCACACAGATAAGGGATTTTTATATATATATTTAATTTGGGGGGGGGGGTTAATAAGAGCACACACACTCACCCTATAACACACAATGGGGGAGTCTGGAACTAAGGTGGAAGGAACTTGGGGGTAACAATAGGCTGACCATATAAAAAGGAGGACAGGGCTCATGTAACTTTAACAGTTGTAGAGAAGAGGGAATTTCAGCCAGCGTCATTTGTATGTAATTCATATCTGGTGAAATTCCCTCTTTATTACAACAGTTAAAGCTGCAGGGGCCCTGCCTTCTTTTGTATATGGTCACTCTAGTATAGTGCCTGCAACTTTAACTGTTGTGATGAAGAGGGAATTTCACCAGGAACTAATTACATACAAATGACACCGGCTGAAATTCCCTTTTCTCTGCAACTGTTAAAGTTACATGAGCCCTGACCTCCTTTTCATATGGTCAGCCTAGGTAACAACTAGTACACACACCCAAAGAAAACCAGAGACACAAACAGAGAATGCAAACGAATAAAAAAGAATGGAAGAAAACAAGCAGAAGCGCTCTCTCGCTCTCTCACACACACACACACACACACTACTAACTCTCTCCTTGTTCCTTCCTAATGCTGAGAAAACAGCTAGCAAAGGAATGACTTCCAGGAAGAGTAAATAGGTAATATCATTTACAACCCCTCACTCTAAGCACTGGGATTGGAGGGTGGACAGGGAGGAGATTGTGGCTATTGGTTAGCCACAGATGTCAGTCTCAAAACTTGAGTGTTTTCCTTATATGGAGAATCTGTTCCATTGACTCCCAGCGACTACTACAAGCCTCTAAGAGACCTGGAAAAAAAAAGGCAGACATTTTCGGGGCGGATCAGAGGTCTATATGCCGCCTGCTCCTCCCTGAAATGTCAGTTGGTTTTAAAACCACCCACGATCCGCTCCTTGAGATCAGACCACCGACAGACCTCCGACTGGGCAAAGCAGAGTGCACACCTCTAGTATTTCCCTGGTTCAACATGTTTCATGAATGTTGTACTGTTTTATTTTGGTTTGGGGTAGTGGTCATTGTATAAAGCTTTCAATTTTGGTGTGTGTGTGTGCATAATATTTCAATAAATAAATAGCAATTTGCACAACAGATCAGGACAGTTGAAGTGTCTTTGCTGGTGGCAGCTTCCACATAATGAAAGATCTGAAAAACTCTACTCGAAATATTACTTTTGTCCTGGTACTGCCCTTGCTATTAAACATGCAGCTGGGTATTTATGCTCTAGATCAGGAATTCTGGGAGTTACTGTGGACACATGGGCATATGTTTAAAGCCAGGATGCAATAAAGTCTTATAACTTCCAGCATTCCCCAGCCAGTATGCTGGGAGTTATAGGACTTTTTTCTTGACTAAACATGTATAGGATTGTGCCCTTAATATCTAATAGTTCAAAAGCCATTATCTTTGATGGATCAGGTTTGTTTGTTTTAAAAAAAGATTAAGTTATACGTCTTCGAATTAAAGTTTTTAAATAAAATGTTGGGCAATTTGCCCAATTTTGAATAAGATGTAAGCATAACTGAATAATTCTCAGCATTATCAATCATAGTGCATAGAAGAGAAATGTGCTGTCACACCGTGTAAAAGCTTTTCTATTACACAAATATTAACCTGCCTCTCATCATTCAATGCACTGGCATGATCATGGACAATTTATTACCAGGGAATTTCATTAGTCCTGAAAGCCCCAATGCAGCACGCATTGATCAAATTCACTTATAGCAACTCTTCCCAACCTCGGTGCTGTACTACAACTCCCGGAATTCCCAGCCAGCATTATGGGATAATGAAAGTTGCAATCCAACACATCTGGAGGGCATTATGTTTGGAAAGGCTGGCTTATAGGATAAGAGTCCAATCCATGCAAAGTTGAAGGTCTCCTCTGCAAGCTTCATTTACATACACGAGAGCCATGTGAGAGCTTTGTTGGGCTCCTATTCATTTCAGTGGGGTTCTCCGGTACTTTATGTCATGATTTAACAATGTACTTGAATCAAGATACCCAAGGAAAGCCAAAAAACCCAAAGCATTTTTAGATGTGTGTGTACCTTTTCTCTTTCATAAGCATACTTTTATTTATTTATGTATTTAAAACATTTCTTGGCTGCCTTTCAGGGCAGAAGTCCTTGCAAGGCAACTTACAACAATAAAATACATTAAAACAGTTAAAATATTAAAAGCAATAAAAACATAAACACAATAAAATAGCAATTAAAATAGGGTGACCAGATAAAATCCAGGTCAGGGCTCATGTAACTTTAACAGTTGTAGAGAAAAGGGAATTCAGCCAGTGTCATTTGTATGCAATTAGTTCCTGGTGAAATTCCCTCTTCATCACAATTGTTAAAGTTGCAGGGGCCCTGCCTTCTTTTGTATGTGGTCACTCTAGTATAGTGCATGCACCTTTAACTGTTGTGATGAAGAGGGAATATCACCAGGAACTAATGGCATACAAATGACACTGGCTGAAATTCCCTTTTCTCTACAACTGTTAAAGTTACATGAGCCCTGACCTGGATTTTATCTGGTCAGCCTAAATTAAAAACAATAAAAGCCAACAATAAACCCAACAATGGCAATAGCAGCAACAACAGTACTCATATTACAAGAAGGCCACAGTAAAATAATATGTTTTCAAGGCCTTCTTAAAACCCTGCAAAGATGGTGTGTGGTGGACCTCCAATGGGAGCTTGTTCCAAACATGTGGGGCCACTGCAGAGAAGGCACTCTCATGTGTGATCACCCATCTAATTGCTCTCACTGGTGGGCAAATGAGAAGGGCAAAATGTTTTAAAGAGACAAAGCCTATCTACACTACTGCAGTAGTGTAGGTAGGCTCACCGTTTCTTCTATAGCACATAGTATCTAATGAATTGCTCCTACTAAATACATTTCAAATGGCACCAGAAGAAGTACTGCCCAAAGCTCTGAATCTCTCCCTGTCTGTTTCCTTTTGGTGTCCAAACCTTTCACAAACCAAGGCTAAGATGATGTCGTGAAATGTGCCTGAAAGCCTGATTGGGGAAGTCTTCATCAGCAAAAGGCTTGTTAAAGGCTCCACACAAAGTGCGTTCTTGAGTCAGATTTGCCTATGGTAGGAAAGTGGCTGCTTTTAACAGTCTTTTACCCTTCTTATTGATATTATTTATAATGGTACATCTATATATTACCAATAAAAAAAACCAATCACATGAGATTTAGGTCCCAACAGAGCAAACAACACTATTCTATTTATGCAAAATAAAACAAAAAAAATCATAAGACTTGGGGGGAAAATAAATAAAGGCTACTTATAGTTGAGTAGTACATTAACTGGAGATACTATACACCTAATAGTGTAATTAGGTAAGCTTTCAGCATAATGGAAAGAAAACATAGTAGTCTGAGACAAAAGTCATCTTCTAGAAATGATAATTGCCAATTCCAATATTCTGGCTGTCAGTAGTCACTCTCTATAGGATATAGGATATAATATGGGATAAAAGTATGTGAGGCAAGAGCTGGACTATATCCCCAAATTTATGGAATGAAAAGCATTCCTTCATCTGATAGGTTCTTTCCAAATCAAGGATCAGCCAGACTCTATTTTCCATTCAGGCATGTTTTCCCGGATGTTTTCAGAAAATAGGCAAAATAAAGTGTACAATGCCTTCTCCTCACAATGCATGACTAACAGCACAGCCTCATACGTGTCTATGCAGAAGTAAATCCAATTGAGTTCGGTGCGACTGGGTATAGGACTGAGCCTAATTCATGGAATTTGCTGTTGCAAGGTGTGTTGATGGCTGATAGCTTAGAGGCTTTATCAGGAGATTAGACAAAGTATGGAGGATAGATCTGTCAGTGAATATTAGCAGGGAAAGCCAAATGGAGATGGTATTCCTCTGCTTCCCTGTTCCTGGGTCACAAGCAACAGAGGAGAGCTGTTGGCTTCAGACCTTGCTGTGGCTTTCCTTGAAGCATCCTGCTGGCTGCTGCCGCAAACAGGATACTGGACTAGATGGAGCTTTGGCTTGATCTAGCAGGGCTGGTCTTTTGTTTACCACTGACCTGCCCTAAATGCCAGTGTCAATACTGGCACACAGGCACACAGACACTAAAATGCGCATAGAAAACAATGGAATAAAAGAGCAATAGATATTTTCCACCAAGCCGTTTCCAGAGGGATAGCCGTGTTAGTCTGTTGTAGCAAATACAGCAAAGAGTCTTGTGGCCCCTTAAAGATGAACAAATGAATGCCGGCATAAGTGGTCATGGACCCTGTCTACTTCATCAGGTGCACCAAAGTTTATGCCAGAATACATTTGTTCATCTTTAAGGGGCCGTAAGACTCATTGCTGTTTTGACACCAAACAAAGCCTTGTGGCAAACAAAGAGGTTCCTAAGCCATATATGTTCAACAGACTGCTTTTGTTGATATTTCATTGTTTGAAATAGGGATGTTCATCATGACTTAATTTGCTTTTATGGATTTATTATTATTGTTATAAACCACATTAAAAGCTTGTTAAGTTGGGATGGCAGGATATAAACAATTTTTAAAAACCTACAGTGAAGAGGTATAAAGGCACCAGAGTACCTATGAGAGAGAATGGTATTTACCTTGAAAGCCCTCTATGGCTTAGAGACCCAGGCGCCAACTTCTTGCACTGCTAGTTTCCCAAGGTTGCCCCTTCCCTTGCTTCATTGTTATTCATGTGAACTGCCAAAACTTGATGGGTCATAGGCCAAGCCAAAGAAACTGGAAATCTTTCTTTCTTTTCTCCCCCTTCTCCTCCTCTCACCCCCTCCTGTCACTCCTTTATTACATGGCACAACCTGTACTACCACTTAAGTGCAACATTGCATCTTGTTTTAAATAAAAGGCATTTAAAAATCACTTTGGCAATGAAATCCTCATGGAAATACTTCTGAAGATGACAATGTCCTGCCAGCAACTGAGAAAAGTAAACTGCATGATGTAGCAATATATATACCTCCCTGCCCCACAAACAATTGCCTAAGCTCTCTATTAAATAATAACCCTGCTGAGAGAGTAGAATAAACAATTATTCTACATACTCTATTATGATTTTGCCGACCTGATGTCATGAGCAACACCAGTTTTTGCAGCACACAGGGGTTTTGATGCCTGCTTTCACTTCTGTTTATTTAGAATTATTGTTTTCCATCTACCAGAACGTATGTAGGGCTGGGGCTGCACGCCCAGTCACATACTTGACCTCAGGATTTGTCTGTTGGCGCTTGTGCAGCACAATCGTAAGCATGTTTCCCCACACATGAGCTTAATGGGGCTTTGCTTCCTAGCTCGTGTACCTAGGATTGAAGCCTTACAGTGTAATCCTATATATGTCCTCTCACAGTGAGTTTAATGGGGCTTATTCCTAGGTAAGTACTTACAGGATTGTATTCCCAGAGAGCAATCCCATGGTCCCTGGGAGAGCATCCCAGGAACCATAGGATTGGTTGAACAGTCCTCTGAGGTCAGAGACAGCACTCCAACTTCTAAAGGGGGTGGGGGTGGGGATCTGATCCTAGAGCCAGCCCTCTCATAGCTGGTGTGGAGAAAACCTTGGTAAAGTGGCCACAGAGGAGAAGGAGCAGGAAAAGGGATTTCAGAGGGCAGGGATGGGAGGAGACTGGAAAGGCCAGGATACAAGATATCTTGAGCCTCCTCCAGCATCCTTCATTCCCCCTCCTAAGTGCCCTCACTAGATGGGTGAAGATCCATCTAGCGAATATAACCAAACATGGTTGACAGGGAGGCAAAGATAGCCTCCACTGCTCCTCCTGCCTTGCTGGAGTCAGCCCGGATGGGCATAAAGATATCAGAGGCATCCAAGTTTGGAGGCTTCCAACCAGTGAGTGTGCAATTGATAGCATTGCACCTTAATGTTGTAAAATATTGTAAAATTTCAGCTATTACTAAAAATATAGCATATGCTTTGTTTCCAGACTAAGTTAGTTGAATTTGGTTCCTGTTGATATATATGGGACTTAAGTCATGATTTCAATGGGGTCAAAGTTCAACAAACAAAAATGTCAATTTTATATATACTTACCTATGAGTATGTGAGTAACTCAATGGGATTTACTTTTGAGTTGTTATGCATGTTACTATGGGATAAAACCCAATAATATCACATGCACTTAAAATAGCTTCTAGCCATTAAACATTCAAGAGCTACCTTACTCTTGTGTTTAAAGTTGCATTTTCTACTCAACATTGAAATAGCACTTGTAATATAAGTATAGCTTGCAGGATCTACACTACTGCTTTAGACAGTATTGACAACAGTTGGGGCCCAGGACACATTCCATATATAACATTTTCAAACCATTTTCAAAGTGTCATACCCTGCTTGATGCAGATATGGCCATGTGTGAACCATTGGCCATTCTCCATGTCTTTCACTGCATTGCACACTTAGCTAAGCAAATGCTGCAATGTGGTTACCAGAGTAGCTTGTGACAGAGTAGCTTGTGAAAATATGATATAGCTATTTTTAAAAAATGAAATAAGATTATGCCTAGGAGTTGGTTGAAATAAATTGTTCTACAGCAGTGATTTAAAGTCCCTTTTAGTAAAGTATGATACAGGAGACAAGCAATATACAGGAAATTATCTGAAGGAGGGAAATGAGAGTCTGTTGTGCAGCACCAATAAACCCAATGACACTTAATTTATTGACTCTCAATTCAGATTATCATCAAATGCTTAAAAAGCGCTAGGAGAGATTAAAATCTATCTATCTATCTATCTATCTATCAATCATCTATCTATCTGTTGTGTGCATTGTTAAAACACCATTGCTGATTTACTCACTGTACATAAATGTAAAGCATTGTTAAAGGGAATTTAATTCAAATTTTATCGTTCAGAGAATAGCTTTCAGTTTAAATTCCTTTTCTATTGTCTGATGCAGAAATAAAGGCTTCATGATGTCCTGCTCATTCAACCCTTCCATTGCCCTTCTTGGCTTGCCAAGGGGAAGTGACCTATAGGTACCAGGAGGTAATAAATGCTGCATTAAGTGAGGAGGTACTCTCAGATGTCTTGAAAGAAGCAGCTGTGAAACCAAGCTGAAGAAGGCCTGCTGATTGTGCTAATGATCAGCTAAGTATGAATCTTCCTTTTTGAATTTAGAGTTATTAAGGAGATGGTGTTGTTGTTTCAAATCCAGACATTCTTGGGTGATATGGCTTGGTAAGAGATGGATGGAAAAGTATGGTCAATTAATTTTACCACCTCCATATTACAAAGCCAAGGGTGGCTTGTTGTTGAACCGTGGGTTATTGCGTTATCTGAATGAAATGCGTTTTCTGCAGGGTGGGTTATTGTGTTGTCAAAATCAGGGCCATGCAGGGTGGGGCAGGGGGTCAGTTGGCCTAGGGCCCATGATTTTGAGGGGGCACTCTGACGAGAAGGTTCCCCCTCCCCCAGCATATGCTACTGCTTCTGTAGCGTAAGTGGCCCATCAAGAAGTGAGAAGCCTGCCTTGCAGAAACAATGTAGAAGCCATCCGTCGTGAAATTCTGAATGTGAAGAAGTGATGTCTTACATCTTGAATAAAAGTGCTTCCCATTACCTTTTTTATAAATCGTTCTAGTTCATGTATGTATTTATCACTGAATCAGTGCCACTGATTAAAAAAATACTTAATGGGTAGTTTGAAATGGGGGGACACACACTTCCCATCTGGCCTGGGCATATTACCAGCTCTGCACGGCCCAGGTCAGAATGCACTGCTTTTTCCACAGGGTGGGTTATCATATTGTCCGAACACAGCACTTTTTCCACAGGGTTGATTATTAACCATTCTGAACAACCCAGCACACTGCAGGATTAACAAGCCACCCTGCAGAAAACACGGTGGCTCAATTCGGACGACACAATAAACAACTGGTGTGGGGGAAACAATCATCAGTTGTTTTGATTATCGTGTCATCCGAATGCTGCCATAGTCAACTTAGCGCTGATTCTAATCCACACCACAATTGATTATTTATTACCATGTTGTGTGGGGAGTACCCCCTAGTTGAACAACTGTAAACTTGATTATTACCCCACCATTGACTATCGTGTCGTCCGAATTGAGCCACTGTGTTCAGACAACACACTAACCCATGGTGGGTTAGTGTGTTGTGTGAACCCGGCCGTTATAAACAGTGTGGTTGATTGTTTATGAGAAGGCCTTGGCTTCAAAACCATACAAAAATGCATACAGAATTGCACATTTTACATTAAAATGCATATAAAATGCATATTCTACAGTAAAGTGTGCATAAAAAGAATATTTTAGAGTAAAGTGCACAGAAAAAGCACAGAAAACATGTACACCTTTTCATGCAGATTCCATTCTGCCCCCTCAGATTAATGCAGATTTCTGCATGAACACATGTGAAACCAACATAGACAGAAAATAGACTGATCTGTCAGTCCTTATTTCCAGGCCCTTTTCTTTTAAAAAACAAATTATGCCCTCTCCCCAAACTCCCAAATCTGCATCAGAAAACACAGGAATAGGGAAAGTTTAACCTTTTGCCTCTGGGCCAATTATCCATTGCAAATTCAACCCCTGAAGCTTCAGATAGCATAGATAAGGAAACATATTGGTATGCAGATAGGTGTGTGTGAGCCTATCTACACTACTGCTTTAAAATGGTTTATAACAGTTTTTAAACGGTTATTAACCGGTTTAAAACTGTTATAAACCATTTTAAAGCAGTAGTGTAGATAGGCTCTGTATGTTTTCCTCTCCAACCCTATTTCTTTCACACAGATTTGCTTTCTTTTCTGTTCCTTCCAACCCTCATTGCACACCACCTCTCTCCTGACTTCTGTTGGGCAATATAGAATGGAAAAGGGGATAGGGAAGGAATAGGGGAGAAGTTACAACTTTATCTGCATTTGCAGCTGCAACCTGTAACAAAACCAAATGTAAAAACTGGGTTGTGACTTGGCAACTATGAGCCTATCTACACACGCAGGATAAAACACTTTGAAAATGTTTTGAAAACTGTATATGGAGTGTGTCCTGGGTCCCAACAGTTCTCAGAACTGTTATAAACCATTTTAAACCATTTTAAAACAGTAGTGTAGATAGGCTCCTTATCTACATTTCTAATACAATAATATCTTATGGTATAGTCTTAAGGTACGCATCTTCGAAAAGTAAGATCAAATCAAAACCAACAGTTGAAGTAGCCAAAACAAACTTGCTCCGCTCTTTATTTTCTTTTCACAGCTGTTTCTTTATATTTGCAGGGCTTCTGAAAAACGCTGTCATTTAAATGCTACTATCTTCTGAAGATTATGGCATTTATTTGAATTGTGTATTCTCCCTTGATGATGTTTTACAGAATATTGGCTCCACTATCTAATATGAAAGTTTTCCAAAGCTTGAATTAGTATACTTTATTTAACTTCTCAAATCAAGTTTCTGAAAAGCCATCCACTGAAGGAATCAAACTATTCCTCCACAACTTGTTCCACCCACTATCACAGGATGTTCTTGGATATTTAACACTATGCATGCTTAATGGCCCTGTATGTTTTCAGCCTGTGCTTTTAATCAGTTTAATTGCCCCCAAATGCTGACAACTAGCTGTCATATAGTTTAATTTTACAGATTCCCCCCCCCCAAAAAAAACCAGTGGAGTTATGAGATTCTCTCAAAACTTTTGTATTTAAGGGGGTTAGAGTGGTATGGTGTTGGTTTGCTTTAGGTTCCACAAACATAGTTAACAGGGCGGGAGGATTATGTGCCTGATCCTGTGATGCCTGGGGCTACAATAACTTGGGAGTAAGGTGGATGAATTCTGATCTTACTGTTTTTTGTTTATGTGACTGAGTGTGTATCCTCCCCCATCAGGATTATTCTAGTTGGGCTGGGGAAACAAATAGAGTTGGGGAGTTGGGGGACTGATGCCAGCAGCCAAATGATTTGGAATACATACCTGACTTTGCAATTTATGGAATTGTTGTTGAAAAACAGCGGTGAGTTTCCATATGTTTCAGAATGCTCAGATTATTTACATATAGATTTCCTCTGACTAAAGTGGCACTCACAATTATCACTACATGAAATATTATCTCCTTGGTTCCTTTTCTTATATTGTTATCTTGAAACCCTAAACAAAGGAGAACTAAGGTTATACATAATCTCTGAGTTAAAAATGAATTCTGAAGCTTCATTGGAGCATTTTGAGGCATAGCAAGTAATTGATTTCGGAATAGAATTTGACTGGGTTCGGATGACACGATAACCAAAGGTGGGTTAAATAGTCAATGGTTAGTTATTGTGTTGTCTCTTAGGACTTTTTCTCAGCATAGTTGGTTATTCAGGTGAAATAACTAACACAAATAACCAACATTGTGCCGAGTTGATTATTTGAACAACCGCTGTTTAGTGTGTCATGTGTCAGGCACTGTTGACTATTTTGGCGCAGACATTTGGTTATTTTTGGTGACTACAGTGTCCCCTGGCAAAAGCAACCAAAGTGACAACTGCTGCTCTAGTCCAGCCAGCAGAACTTGCAATGGCTGATGGCATACCATCGGGAGGACTGAGGGGGGGAGAAAGTGCAGGGGATGTGTCAATCAAACACACTGTTGACGAATAGTCAACTCAATGCTGGCCTTAATTCAAACCACAGTTGATTATAATCATGTCATGTGAGGAGTACCCTCTTGATAATCAACTGTGGAGTTGACTATTAAGCCACTGACTATTGTGTTGTCCAAATGCAGCCTTTGATTCAACATTTAATAATGGCCCAATGTACTCAAAAATATATAGTGTTAAATCCAATGTTGTATGAATGGATGTCTGCTTGCGCAACAAGCCTTTGGCTTGTTCTCTCCTCTACCAACTGCCCCACCACTGAGCAGATTATTTGGGGGACTGCAGGGGAGGGGGGCTGAAGGATGAAATAATTGTCCTTGTAATCATGCATAATGAAGCTATGCATAGCAGGGGTTTGTTTGTTTTTACTCCAGTTAAAGTGCACATGGCCCCAACTTGGATTGGGACCATGATGCTCATGGTGGAATTTCACTGTGGGGAGGTGGAATTTCAGAATTAAAATGGGAAAGGGAGTTTTAACCTCCCTCGCAGAGTGCCATGGTCCCAATTTTAACAGGGTATTTACATGCTTATAGTGGAGAAAAAACCCTACCACATATGGCTTCACTATGAGTGATTACAAGAATGTGTAATTTGGCCCCAAAGTAGGTTCTTTCCATTTTCTTGTTTCCAGGTGTCAAGTCCTGGGAATCATCCTGTTGCCTCTATGTGTTCACTAATGACTTTCCCTATATGTCTTACTCACAAAGCCTCCCGGTTGTGATGTATTCAACCTATTTAACTTGGCACTGTGCCCCCCACCCCCAGGTATATAGTTGGTGAAGAAATCCAAGACACTGCCCCCTCCCCCCGGCGATCTAGGTGCGAGGCAAAAAAATCCTACTCAACCCCTGAAATAAAAAACACCCCCTTAGTCAGGGGTTGAAACACATTCTTGTGGATTAGCAAACTATGCCATTCTCTAGGAAACTATAATTGATGGTTAGCAGATGGAAGATGAGTTTTTCCTACAGGACTGAAGGATCCTTCCCACTCCATAAAAACTGAGACCTGTTCTCTTTGGAGACAGGAAGAGACGAAAGAGAAACTTTCCATTTAACGTTTGGATGTGGTTTTAATATCTTTATGATTGTTGCTATTGCTGGTGTGTTTGTTTATTTAGGTGGATTACTGCAATCAAGTTGGAGAAGCCTTCATGGAATGGGTGGGTTGGCATGCCAGCGCTATTCAGTACAGAGCAGTACAGACAATCCTGCTGCTTTGCTGCCAAAATGTTCAAGTCCTTTATCTCAGGCCTTATTATACTGGCTGGGGCTTAATTCCCAAGAACATTCCCCCATGCTAGAGGTCAACCTTGGAAAGACATAAAATAATAATAAAAAAAAGAAAAGAGAATTCCTTTTGATATTAGTCAAGTTCATTTCACTCTCTTTGAATTACATTAACCATCCCTCCCACATTTGTAATCAGATTTAAGAGCTTCAAAGGCAGACAGCAAGACTCCCACTCCAGGATCTGTCATTTTAGCAATTAAGAAGTGTCCGATTCAGACTATGACCCTTTCACTTTAGTGTCAGGTGTCATCAAGGTAGAAGGGAGGGGCATGCTTGACATATTAAATAAGTTTTTAGTCTTCTGATATATTTTGTCTGCATGGAGCCCCCTTTTAATATTATGTCAATATTTTCCCAATGGTACAACATCCATCCTCAGGCCATTTTAGATTGATGAGGAATGGAGTACTCCAATGGGTTCTGTATTCCTATCCCATTCCTTTTAAGTATTTGGAACTAGCTTTTGGACTAGAAGTGCTTATCTGACTAAAGGCTATTCTTAAAGCTGGAGAAGTAAAATGTACCTCTCCTATGCTTGCCTCCTTTAATCTTAGTAGGGAAAGTCTTGGTGTTAATGAAGACTGCAGGTTATATACATTGCAGTGCTAGCAGAAAAAAAATGCAAGATGGAGTATTAGCTCAGGCATGGGTAACCTCAGCCCCAGGAGCCAATCTCAGCCCTCCTGGAGTCCCAATCTGGCCCTCCAGGGTTTCCCAGGGGGGCAACTCCCGTTTCCCCAACCAGCTTTGGTGTCATTCCCCCCCCCCCCCCCATTCTAAAAGGCTGTAATGCCTCTTCTAAGGATTAGTTACTGGCAGTAAGAGCTTTACGTTACAATATGCTGTGATTTGGGGGGGGGGGTATTTTTGCCTAACCATTTCCCCTTCAGTTCCTCCCACCACTGGAATGTGGTTCCCAAGAGCTTGTCCAAAGCTGAATCCTGCCCTTGGGCTGAAAGAGGTCACCCACACCTGTAATAGAGGTAGCATGTTCTGCTAGCAGTTCTACAAGTGGATCAACAGTACAATAAGCTCAAGCAACACATAGCATAATGAAGTTGTGAAAGTTTATATATTGGATGTATTGGATTTCATTGTACTGGATTTCACACTTGTGCAATGGATAGAAGTTTGGTGGAGTGACACTACTTTCACGCACTCTCGCCATGTCTGTTATCTGGGTTTGCAGTGCGGGACTCATATGACGTCATCCCTGTCCTGCACTCATCTCGACTCGGATCATTTTCCCCAAGCCTCCATGTATTGCTGTCCTCTTACTTTTTCCTTTGTTGGGGGTGTGTGCTTTGAGAGAAGGGGCGGGGTGGAGTGGAAGAACAAACAAGTGAAAGGGAGGTTTCATGGTGAAGCGCAATACCACAAACCCATGTGAAAGGGACCATCTAATTGGCGCACTTATGAAATGGAAGTAAAAAATGCAGCAGCAAAAGAGGGGGAAAAATAGGTGTGATGGAGCCTTCAGTTGCTGCTGAAACTATTCAAAGAGCACATCACAGGGAGTGACGTTGGGTGGAATTTTTTCTTTTTCGTAAGTTCATTAGTAACAACAAACAGATGACAATTTCAAATATAATATTAGGCAAGCTTGGCAGTTTTAAAGTTGTAATTAATATTTTTCAGGTGTTTATCCCTAGTAAATATATGAGATGGTACATATATATCATTGAAATACATATATGTGAAATGGAACTAATGGACAGTGACAGTGAAACTGAAGGTGCCCCAATAATCGAAGTGGAAAAGAGTTGCACTCTGTTGAAAGATCTCTGAGTTTCTAAAATTACTAGTGCACCCTTCCCTAACCTGGTGCTCTCCATGATGACTAAAGGATGCTGGGAGTTATAGTTCAAAACATCTGGAAGGCACCAAGTTTGAGAAATCTGAATTAGTACCTTTATTTCTTTTTTCACTTAAAGGATAAGGGAAGTATATGCTATTGTCTTTAAATTTGAAAAAGTATTCCAGTTAAAATGTCTACTTAATATAACATTTAAATCACATTATGTGTGCTCTAATTTCTCCCCTCAAATACTGCAAGTCACATACTTGTGGTGTATTGAAACAAAAAATTAACATGGGGGTACTTTTTAGTTTTGTTGTTTATTTTACTGGCATGCCTGCTAAATTCGATCACTCTCTAGTGATTTTTCAGTGCACACTTACATTTTCCCCTTGCAAACTGAAAATGTTCGGATGCCAAATCAGCCTAATTTGCAAAGGAAATTTTTCCAATTCAAAGTTTCCTAGAAAAGTTGTATCACTTATCTCACAATCTTTTGTTATAGATTACTTTTAAGAAGGGGAGAATCAGGAATTTTTGAGTTCGCTGAAATTCTCTAAATTTCATTTTGAAGTTCAGTTCTGTTCCCATTTTCATTCGTGCTATGTTTTGGGGTTCATTGAAATTTAGAAAGTGCAGGACTTCTAGTGAAGGTGAGCTCTGCGGAACTGGATGGCTTGGCTGCCATCTGGAGGCTCCCAGAAGGAGTTAATTTCCCCAGATTAAAGGGGAATACAAAGAGCATGTGATTAAGTATCTTGTAAACTCTTTGATGCGGTAACGAAGTCGAAATGGAAATGGAAATTTCATCTGAAGGACAGCAGAAGAGGTAGGAGATGCAGGCATCCATCGCTCACGACCCATTCCAGACCCGAGAAGATCGGCCAGGCTTTCATCCCCCAAGAAGGATAGCATCTAGTTGAGAAGGGTACTTCTACTGCAGCAAAATCAATTAGAATAACAACTGACTTGCAGGGATAAAAGAAAACGATCTCTGGCATCATTTTGTGGGTAAGTCATCTTACCTTTTGTGTAAAAAAGACTTTCTTTTTAAAAAAAGCTTTGAAATTACAAAGGGAATCACAGTTGTGTAATTTACATATGAACTTAAAGGGAAAAAAGCAATAAGAAAGAAAGAAAGAAAGAAAGAAAGAAAGAGAGGTGGTGAAATACATAACTAATTGCCTCTTCCTTTTTGAGAGGAACTCCTGAGAAAGCGGCAGGGAGAAACAGTGCATTGAGAAAAAAGGCTTTTGTAATGGAAAATATCAGAAGAAAATCAAAGGAATGTGTGAGAGTAATCCAGGATTACAATTATGTATGCAAAATTGTTTTCAACAATTATGTGACATAATGGATGACATTGCAGCAAAATGGGAGTGTAAAAATAAGACGGAACTATGAGGGATAAAGATGGCGGATGAAGACACAGAACTAGAACAAGAGACTTTACCATAAAACAAAGATCTAATGAGGCTGAAGGCTTTTTGGATAACAAAGAAAAAGGATTTCCAAGGGTGAGCTCGAAAAAATTCTGTGATGGATTAAGACTTGAAAAGGTTGTATCAGCGATAAATAGAGAACAAAGGAAGTCTACTTTAGACGGAAAACTGGGAGTGCAAAATCAAAGCAGAAAGCAATGTCTCGATGGATTATTCCATTGGTCAAGAGACGTAAGGCATTTACAGAACGAAGCCCAAAAGGGCTGGCAGAAATTTTTAAAAAAGATTTCCCTTTTGAAATGGGTTGAAAAACACTTTGAAGTCGGCTGGAAAAAAAGGCACTTGATTAGGACTTGGAGTTGCAAGCTGCGAGTGAAGTTGGGGCTTTCTATTTCTTCTTGGGTTTTTTTTTAAATGAGATAAAAATTGTGGAAACTTTAATATACACCTATAATAAAAATAAGAATAAGCTTAAAGTTGTTGTGAGGGGGGGGGGAAAGAGTGGAAAGTAAAGAACTTGGAGATTTTTTAGGGGATGTAAGCAAAAAAGTTTGTTTAAAAAAGAAAGAGGTTTGGTTTTTTTAAAAGTGGGATAAGAATTGTATAAGAATAAGCTTGATGTTGAAAAAAAGAGTAGAAAATAAAAAAACTTGGACATGGGGAGAGGAGGTGAGGGTAAGAAATTAAAGAAATTAGGTATGCTAAATAATGAAATAAAAAGTAATTTCCATTTGTATTTTTTATAAAAGTAGTGGAACATCTGGGGATTCAAGTAAAAAAATTGTTTAAAAGAAAAAAGAGAGAGAAAAAGCATAAAAAAGAGAGAGAGAGAGAAGAAAATTTAGTTATTTTACTTTTAGCAAGAGGGGGGAATTTTCTTTTTTGTGAATGAAAATTTCTGCAAGAGAAAATGTGGCATTTATATAATTGCTGTGGGGAAGGTAGGAGGTCCATTTTAAATGTTGTGTGCCTTTGTAAGTTTTAACTTTGTCTGAAAATAACAAAAAATAGAATTTTTGAAATTGAGAAAGTGCACATTTTGATTGGGAAACGTGTGCATTTCTGTGTACATTTTTCAAAAATGTTCAAAACCACATCCCATTGACTTATATATTGCATTTTTCTAATGCATTTGCAAGTTAAGGAATGTGTGAAATTTAAAAAAATGCTCCTGTCTCATCAAGGTTGCGAACCCACCAATTTCATATGACCTGTGATCTGAAACCAAATCCTCAAACATCCCTACTGCAGATGGATAAAGGATATGCAGATTAGTACTGGAAAATATATATGCTTTCTCAAAATCCTTTACTAAGACCCCCTGGTTTATTTTCAGATAATCTAGTTTTTACTTAATTTACATGAAAGTAAGGACTTTATTTATATTCAGAGATGAGGAGGTACTCTTTTGCTTCAATTAGATGGACCATATGAAATAATTTAGACTAAAATGATATTGATCACAGATTCAGCTCTAGATAGGGATAATTAGATTGTTGGAAAAGTTCAATATTTGATTTGGAGGAGGGTTCCTTATTTGATTTGGAGGAGAGTTCCTTATAATAAATTATTTGTTTGTTTTATTCAAATAGAAAGAGGTCTAAAAATAAAAATAAAAACTTGGAAAATAAGGGGTAGCCACATGCCACTTCTGTTTCATATATGCTCAAGGACAAAGCAGACATTACTTTAAATCTGTGTCTAGCAGCAGTTTTATTTATTTCTTCTTTTTTTACTCCAGAGTAGGTGCAGGGCCCAATATGGATCAGTACCCTAACTTGCAGGTTGGAGGTATTTTAAGATCTGAATGGGGGTGGGCTGTGCCTACTATAGAGTAAAAATGAGAGGGATATAGTTGCTAGACACTGATGTAAGGAATATCTATTTTGGCTCTCATTAATGTGTCAGATCAGAAAATAGAATTCACAAGTAATATAAAACAAAAATGGTCAGCAAACAATATATTTAGATTATTTTTCTTTTCTTTAATTTTGTATTATTTAATTGTTGTGCACGATGAGCTTATCATCAACAAATATAGTGAAGTTCAACTATTAAAACAAAAAAAAATTGTTTGAATAGTTGAATAGTGTTCCTATTCTTGTCTGAATTACATTAACAGTAGAATGTTCTTAGAGCACCCCTCATTTTTTTTAGATCCCTCTAGAATGATATCTGGATTATCAGGGGCATATAGACCATAAATCCTCAGTTGACAAATGTAATTAAGAAAACCCAGAATTCCATGCAGTGGTCAGTTTTGGCCACCCTTCTCAGAACTGTGCCACTGAATGCAATGGGATTTACAATTTAGTAGATGTTTATAGGATTGCGCTGCTAATTGCCTTTTCTGCATGTTTAGTACAATCCTGTTTCTTCAGCCTTTCTTCAAGTGACTTGGCTAATATCTCTGTTTCTAATCTTGTTAGGATTAAAACCCCGAACTCCTTCCCTGAACTCCTGCTACCATTTTTATTCATCTGAGTAGAAAGGTATAATTGCTTACCCAACAATGCTGCTGTTAGTATCACCAAAAATGGTAGTGGTATTTTGTGCTACAGCAACATTGTGACACAGCCAAGGATATTTGCTGGGGGGAAAACAAGAAAATTACAAGGTAAATCATATGGTTGTATTTACTCCAAGGACTAGAGACAGTTTAATGGCATAGCTGACATATTTTCTGTAATGAATGAACTGAAGATAGACATCCACTCCGTAGCCACCTTTTAGCACCCAGCCAGTTCCATCCATTACAAAATACTGCTGTCTATAGAATTTATACACAACAAGCTTGCAATAATGTCCTTTGAACTAACTAAAAAAATAAGTTAACTAATGATAGCAGTTCCAGATGAAACAGTATGTGTGGAAGCAATCTGAACTGCAAACATTGCGAATTAATATTTTGGCAATTCATAATCCTATGAAATTTTTTAGTTGTCTACTAAATTGCAGAATTACATAAATTAATGGAATAATCTGGTCCCAAAGACTAGATAGGCTGTCTTGAATCAGGCCCAAGAAATGTCTGTCCAGTCTATGCTTGTCCTTCCAAGATTTGTGAAGCCCCCTTGGAAGTCTGTATCCTTGCTAAACCTTTTCTTAATACTAAACTGAAATCTACCGTTCTCCAGTTCAAGCACAATAATGCTCCCTGTAGTGTGGTGCCTATGCTGAGACTATACAAATGCATCAGATAACAAACTGGGAGTTCCAATTCAAAGACATTGGGAGTTCCAATTCAACAAAGGCCTACCAGGGTTCTGACATAAATGCATATTGCATTTACATTTCTGAAGATTGATTCACGTATCTATTTATATGTATACACCTAAGATTTTTTAAGTGCACACTTGAAAATGTAAAATATGAACAACAAATGGATGCAAACTTGTGTATGCATAAAAGTGTATTGGACACATGCATGCATTATTAGGGTACCAGGATTAGCTATGGTTCCCTGTTGAGTGTAATTTCAGTGACAAACTGACATTTTTTGCTGGGTAATGAAAAGGATTTAAGGTTCAGCTATCTACAACTCTGCATGGCTTCTACCACTCTGTGTCATGTCTATCCCTTACTTCAGTCTTCCCCGACCTAGTGTCCTCCAGATGTGTTGGACTGCAGATCCCATAATTCCCAGATGGCATGGCCTGGTATGGGAGTTGCAATCCAACACTGCACCAGGTTGGGGATGGCTGCCTTAATTGCTATTCATGTGCATTGATGAAGTGTCAGTAAATGTGGATTGAGGATGTATCCCCTCCACATAGATTCCAAGAGGAAGTAAACTGTAGTAAATGGTCATGTCTCTCTCTATTACATCACACATTTTTCCACAGTCTGATTTACTCTGTTTTGCTTTACTCCCTACTGATTAAACAAGAACAGAAACACGAGACAGCATCATGCAGTGCCAATGCTTAATTTAAGAGACAGAGATGCACCTCTATGGTTTGACCCTTTGTGAAAACACTTCCATCTACAGCAGCAGGACCAGTGATGAAAATTGTTCTGGAGTCAACACTTGCACAGCTAGAAAGAAAGTTGGGTTCATCTACATCTATTTATGTCTCCACTGGCCAACTGGAGCAATGTGAGAGCCTGGACTTATGCATATTTACTCCTATTGAGTTCAGTGGGAGTTATTTCCAAGTAAGTATGAATAAGATTGCAGCCTTGTACCATTTACTATTGAGACACTAAAAACTGCCTCATGTTTCAAAGCCATGCTTCCCACTTCAACAAGAGGCATCTTTGAGCCCATACAGTGGGCAATGAGGGGACAGAATGACCAGATGTCCAGCCACACCATGACCCACATCTCCCCCTTGGATGAGTTTTCCTGTTGCCAATGAGCTCTGAAAAGAGTGAGACTTGGACACAAAGTGAGGGAAGACCTTTTTTTCTCTTGTCTGCTCCTGGGCTAGTTATTGGTCCTTTGCCTGGGTGCCAGCCAGTCTTTCCACCCAGCCTCCCAATAAACCATCTCTCATGTCAGAACACTTGCCCAGTGGTTGATGGGGCTGGAAAGGATTTTTTTTTTGTAGTGTTCCTTATTGGTCTTTAGGACCTAAATTTTTGTTTCCTCATGGCAATCAAAATTAGCAATGTATATGCTATAACCTTCCTTCCTTCCTTCCTTCCTTCTTTCTTTATGCCTGATCTATTTGTTGTGTGTCATTGGGTCTGGTGCAGGAGCCACAGCTATGGAGTATGCTGCTCTCAACGTACCTTCACTCAAGGGGTCAGCCCACCTGTTGCTGACTCCTTATAACACCTCCTCATTGATGTTCATGGGTAAAGAAGAATGATATACACCATTGTGTTCCCTAACCCAGCCTCCTTCCCCAATCATCTTCTCAGCAGTTGACCTTAGGATATCACTGTCAGCAGTTGGCCTGTGATACTCAGGACATCACTACCCTTCCTGCAACAATATCTACTGTAAGATACTATCAGTGGTCTGTTTAACCCAGTTGCATGCCTGTTTTCATCCTTCGTCTCTACACCTTGGCTTTGCACCTTGGTTATTTGCACATGCAAATATCCTCAGTGTTTCTTTTAGGGGTGTGCACGGGAGGAAAAATCATATCAGAATCGGAACCTCAGATTTTGCCCTGGATCACATCGGACAAAATTGGAGGTCCCTCAGATCAGATCGTACCCGATTCTGATCGGATCGGACACTATTTTAGGTGTTTTCGCCATAGGCTTGCATTGGGGGAAAAGAACACTTTCTCCCAATGCAAGCCTATGCGGAAAACATGGGGGCGGGTGAGTGGGGACCTAACTCCCCCCTCCCTGTCCCTCCCCCCCACTCGCACTCCTTACCTGCCGGGGCCATCCGCTTCTGCCTGCTGGTCTCTTCTACTGAGAAACAGGCTTTGCGGCCTGCCTCTCAGTAGAGCGCCGGGTGATGACATCACCTGGTGCTCTACTGAGTGGCAGGCTGCGAAGCCTGTTTCCCAGTAGAAGGGACCAGCGGGAGGCAGCGGGTGGAAGTGGGCGGAAGCGGATGGCCCCGGCAGGTAAGTGGGGACCTCCCTCTCCCCCCCACTCATGCTCATGACCTGCCGTGGCCATCCGCTTCTGTCTGCTGCCGCCCGCTGGTCCCTTCTACTGAGAAACAGGCTTCGTGGCCTGCCTCTCAGTAGAGCGCCAGGTGATGATGTCACCCGGTGCTCTACTGAGAGGCAGGCTGCGAAGCTTGTTTCTCAGTAGAAGGGACCAGCGGGCAGCAGCGGACGGAAGTGGATGGCCCCGGCAGGTAAGTGGGGACCTTCCTCTCCCTCTCCCTCCCTCCACTCACACTCCTTACCTGCCGGCATCCCGCGCTGCCATCCGCTGCTTCCGTACTACTGATAAGCAAGCCTTGCAGCCTGTTTATTAGTAGTACGGAAGCAGCAGACAGCAACGCGGGACACCAGCAGGTAACGAGGGACCTCCCCGTCCCTCCTCCCCCCCCACTCGCGCGCCTTACCTGCTGCCTCCTCGCTGCTGTCCACTGCCGCCCGCTGCTTCAGTACTACTGAGGAACAGGCCTTGCGGCCTGTTCCACAGTAGAGCGAGGGCATGCCAAGTGATGACATCACCTGGCGTGCCAGCGCTCTATTGCAGAACAGGCCTTGCAGCCTGTTTCTCAGTAGTACTGAAGCAGCAGACGGCAGTGGACGGCAGTGAGGAGGCAGCAGGTAAGGAGCATGAGTGGGGGGAGGGGGAGGAGGTCCGATCCTCTGATTTTTTCTGATCCAAATCGGGTCCTTTTGGATCGGTCAGATCGGACAGTCCAAATGTTCAGGATCGGGATCGGATAGTTTCATCCGATTTCGCCCGGATTGGGTCCGGATCGTGGATCGGACCTGATCCGCTGCACATCCCTAGTTTCTTTGCAGTGACTTTTCATTTTCTAGGATATGGAAAAGGCTCTGCAGAAGAATATTTGCGTTAGGAATAGTATTAACCCAGTATTTCCAGCTAAAGGCAATTATTTAGTATCACTAAACTGGTTTAAATCTTTGCTGCATTCCTATAGGTATTCTGACAGTATGAACCTGTATTCATAAGATCAGTTGGTTTCTTTTTCAACTGTCTTAATAGGGGAACAAACTTTGCTGACAGTCCTTTATTTCATCAAAATGATATAATCAGTTTTATTTATTTATTTTTTTAAAAATGCTGCCCTAAGTGTTCCGTACCTCTATAAGATTATATCAGTATTCTTTCTTCTAAGCAGAAAACTAGTTTTATCTCCTTTTTATTCAGCATATGTAAAGGTAAATTCAGGGAGGGGTTTGCGATTTTGAAGCAGATTTGAAGTTAACTTTTATCTTGTATATTTTATTTTATTTCAAAGACTTTCTGAAAATTAAAACAATAAATGCATACAAAACAAAAAGCAGATAAAAGTGCAGTTAATAGGGCAATCCTATAAATGTCTGTTCAGCCCTATTGAGTTCAATAGGACTTATTCCCAAGTAAATAGGACTGGATGTTCTGTCAGCCACTGGGAAGGAGAAAGGAAACTGAATTGACATGTAAGCAAGCATTTGATTTTGATGTGTTACTTTCACAAAGTACGTAATGCTATGTAATTAAACATGTATTGCTACTTCGTGACATTAAAATGGTGTTAAAGAATATTTGTAATTCTCCAAGCAATATGCTCTATAAACCATTTTCCACAACATAGAATGGGTCTTGGTGTCAGTGGTGCAGCTAGGGCCAGAACTTGGGGCCAAAATCCAGGGCCCCATAACCCAGCCCCCCCCAAACCAATCTAGAGAGCAGTAGGTGATGAGGGCATCAGAAGTAAGCCCCATTTTATGCCTGTAGTCTAATATAATACTACTACTACTAATAATAATACTAATAATAATAATATCTTACCCTTTGGGTCAGGGCGGGGAGCAACATTAATACAACAGTACAATATAAATCAAATGCATAAAACTAATTAAAGAGCATATAAAAACAATGCAATATTAAAATAACAATCAGGCATCTTATTATTTATTTATTATTATTATTAGGGATGTGCACTGGATCGGACCCGATCCACGATCCGAGTCCGGTCCAGTGGGAAATCGGATAAATTATCCGATTTCCGATCCCGCAGCTGGATCGGCCGATCCAATCCGAACCGGTCCGAAAAAGCTCCGAACCGGTTCGGCGGATCGGCGGATCGGCGGGCGCCCACTGGCGCCCACCGCCGCTTCCATTGGCGGGCGCCAGCGGGCGCCCGCCGATGAAAGTGGACAGCGGGGGGGGGGAGGAGGGGGGCACTTACCTTCTCGGCCCGGTGGCTCCCGTCCGGCGCCGGCGCCTACTACTACTAGCAGGCTCCGCGGCCTGCTCTAGGGTGGCGCGCCGGGTGATGTCATCACCCGGCGCGCTACTCTAGAGCAGGCCGCGGAGCCTGCTGGTAGTAGTAGGCGCCGGCGCCGGACGGGAGCCACCGGGCCGGGAAGGTAAGGAGGGGGTGCGTGGAGGGGAGGAGGGGGCGCGCGGAGGGGGGAGGGGGGAGGGGGGCCCTTACCTTTCCGGCCCGGCGGCTCCCGTCCGGCGCCGGCGCCTACTATTCCCAGCAGGCTCCGCGGCCTGCTCTAGGGTGGCGCGCCGGGTGATGTCATCACCCGGCGCGCTACTCTAGAGCAGGCCGCGGAGCCTGCTGGTAGTAGTAGGCGCCGGCGCCGGACGGGAGCCGCCGGGCCGGAAAGGTAAGGAGGGGGTGCGTGGAGGGGAGGAGGGGGCGCGCGGAGGGGGGAGGGGGGCCCTTACCTTTCCGGCCCGGCGGCTCCCGTCCGGCGCCGGCGCCTACTATTCCCAGCAGGCTCCGCGGCCTGCTCTAGGATGGCGCGCCGGGTGATGTCATCACCCGGCGCGCTACTCTAGAGCAGGCCGCGGAGCCTGCTGGAAGTAGTAGGCGCCGGCGCCGGACGGGAGCCGCCGGGCCGGAAAGGTAAGGAGGGGGTGCGTGGAGGGGAGGAGGGGGCGCGCGGAGGGGGGAGGGGGGCCCTTACCTTTCCGGCCCGGCGGCTCCCGTTTGGCGCCGGCGCCTACTATTCCCAGCAGGCTCCGCGGCCTGCTCTAGGATGGCGCGCCGGGTGATGTCATCACCCGGCGCACTACTCTAGAGCAGGCCGCGGAGCCTGCTGGAAGTAGTAGGCGCCGGCGCCGGACGGGAGCCGCCGGGCCGGAAAGGTAAGGAGGGGGTGCGTGGAGGGGAGGAGGGGGCGCGCGGAGGGGGGAGGGGGGAGGAGGGGGCGCGCGGAGGGGGGAGGGGGGAGGGGGGCCCTTACCTGCCCGGCCCGGCGGCTCCCGTCCGGCGCCGGCGCCTACTACTACCAGCAGGCTCCGCGGCCTGCTCCAGGGTGGCGCGCCGGGTGATGTCATCACCCGGCGCGCTACTCGAGAGTAGGCCGCGGAGCCCGCTGGTAGTAGCCGCCGGCGCCGGACGTGCCGAGAAGGTAAGTGGCGGGGAAGGGGGCTTACCCCCCCCCCGGAGCCGTCCGCTTCTATCCGCTGGCGCCCGCGGGCGCCAGCGGATGGAAGCAGGCGGCCCCAGGGGGGGTAGGGAGCGCGGGGGAGGGGGTTTACCTGCCGGGGCCGTCCACAGCGGACGGCCCC
Source organism: Anniella stebbinsi (assembly GCA_029215795.1). NCBI lineage: Eukaryota > Metazoa > Chordata > Lepidosauria > Squamata > Anniellidae > Anniella > Anniella stebbinsi. Next base: position 60,164,392 of record JARDYH010000003.1, read on the forward strand.
GGGGGGGGGAGGGAGTTAGGCCCCCCCTTACCCACCCGCCGCCATTTTTTCCTCATAGACTTGCATTGCAATGCAAGTCTATGGGGAAAAAAATGGCGGCCGATCCAAAAATTTCCGATTTTTGGATCGGGATCGGACTCGATCCGGTCCGGGGGGCCTCCGATTTTGTCCGAACCGGTCCGGGACAAAATTGGAGGTCCCGATCCGGGTCCCGATCCGATCCGGGGGGTCCGTGCACACCCCTAATTATTATTATCTTATTTATTATTATTAAAATTCTTAGGTTTAAAATTCATCTGGGTAGGCCTGCCAGAAGAGACTAGTCTTTATAGTCATCTTAAACTTGGAGACAGTATTAAATTGACGAATCTCCCCCAGCAGACCATTCCACAGTCTGGGAGTGACAGAAGAAAAGGTCCTCTGGGTAACAGTTGTCAGCCTAGTTTTGGCTGACTTTAGTAAGTGCTCCCCAGAGGACCTGAGTGTACGGGGTGGATTGTACAGGGGAAGGCAATCCCATAGGTAACCTGGACCCATACCATGTAGGGCTTTAAAGGTAATGACCAACACTTTATACTTCGCCCGGAAACTAATTGGCAGCCAGTGGAGTGATTTAATATTGGTGTAATGTGGTTACCCCTAAGGTTACCAGTGACCTACCTGGCTGCCATATTTTGAATTAGTTAAAGTTTCCAAACTAAGTACAATGGTAGCCCTATGTACAGCACATTCCAGAAGTCAAGCCTTGAGGTTATCAGCGCGTGCACTACCATCTTTAGGTCTTCCAACTCTAGGAAAGGGCGCAGTTGGCGTAACAGCCAAAGCTGATAGCAGGCACTCCTGGTATCTATCTGGGCTGTCATGATGGTGTTATGACTGAAGTGACTTTAAAATACTGAACTACACATGCTCAGTTTTTGGGTTTTGTTTTTTTTTAATCGTTTTGTCTTCCTAACTTACCAGGAATGTAGAGGCTTTTTTTACAGCATGGAATGGCAGTGGTTACAGGAGAAGAAAAAGTGTAGTTATGTGCTGCACAATGAAAGTAATACACATAACCATCTAAAGGGCCACCTCCTAAGTTCATTAAATCCTGGTCTAAAATTACCTAGCTGCACCACTGCTTGATGAGTTATCTCTGCCTCAGATACAAAGATCTTGATAGAGACAGCTCTAGGAGAGAAGAAGCCAAACGACAGCTGGCCCTGGCCAGTTGATGGAGGGGCTCCTGCTCTTTCACTACTGCCTCCCTATCCAAACACATCAGTTGGTGGAGAACTATTCAGAGTTCATGGACACCTGTTTCAACAGTATAAATTTATGTGTCTTATTTCTTACAATCTCTTGCATTGCAAATACAACCAAAATTGTCCACTGCTGGGAAATCAGTTTCTCTTTCTGCTCCACAGAATTCTGCAGTGTGCCCATCTTGGTTTGCATTTGAGGGCAGTTTTCCCCCGAAATCTGGGGCGAGCCATAATTTGTGCAAATACAAATTTGCACAAATTGCAGCTCAACTTGAAAAATATATGCAAAATATATGAACTGGTCCAACTTGATGCAGATCGAGTCAGAATCCACACCATAAAGTGGACCAAAGTCCGTGGGTGTGGGTGTTAACCAAGGGCAGTTCATCAAGCATCGCCCCCCCCAACAGATTCTTCTGATATCCCTAACCAAAATAAAATAGCATTTAAACATTTGTTCTAGAAATAGTGTAACAGCTCAGGTAATGAAAGGATATGGAATTGTTTAGTAATTACATTCCAAAGAAGGGCATTCAAAAGTCATTGTTCCCATAAATATGTATGAAGCATTTTAATGATTACAGCAAACATCCATACATGATAGAAAGATTAGAAAAAAGATTTTTTTAAAAACGTTGAGACATTAAACAGTTATTATTAAGCACAAGTTGCTGAAGTATATTTAAAATTCTATCAACTTAAAGAGATATCAGCATAGAAACTAGCATTGACCATACAAGCAGAAACTGTCCCACAATTTGATAGCCATTTCATCTTATTTGGAAAAATTCACATAAAAATGGCCTTCTTCAAGGCTCCACTCTGAAGAAAAAAGCGGGTCCTATGTACCTGTAGGTCATGGAATCTTGGTGCAAAAGTCTCTACCAATTCAAGCATCTGCACCAAATCCTGTTAGGTCCCATGGAAATCCTGCTTTCTGAAGAATAGTTGAAGAACAGTTCTAGAAGAGCTGCATCAACCTCATAAGTAGATAAGAAGAGCCATGATGGATTAGATCAAGGGTCTGTCTAACCAAGTACTCTTTTCACACAGTGGCCAACCTAGTGCCTGCTGGAAGCCCACAAACAGGACATGAGTGCAATAGCACCCACCCATTCTTGTTCCCCACCTACTGGTGTATATAGGCATACTGCCTCAGAAACTGAAGATAACATATAGCCTTCAGAACTGTAGCCATTGATAACCTTATCTTCCATGTATTTATCTAATTCCTTTTTGATGCCATACAAGTTAATGCTATTTCTACTTCTTGTGGTAGTGAATTCCATAGTCTAACTGCACTCAACCAGACATTTCCTCAACCAGACATTGCCTGCTATGAATACCAAAGGATTTGGTGAACATTGTCAGGAAACATTTATCACGGAGTGTGTAGGTTCTACAAAATTTGAAATGTCCATGTAACAGGCATTTCTGCTTACAATAGTATGGCAGCCTGAAACTGTGCAATTATGGCAAAACAACACACTATGCTTTCCCCTAAGGTCATATTATACAAGATAAGTGAAGAGAAAGTATTACAATCATTATTTGGAGAAATTTGTGGTCATTGTTGGCATGGCAAGGGGGAAGCCAACATTGTTCTGGTCAGAAACCTAGACATGCCTACTCAGGAGTAAGAACCATAGAGTTGAATTGGACAGAGTCCCAGGCATGGGTGTTCAGGCGGCCTCTCTCCCTTCACCTTCATGGTTAAGCAGTTGAGCAGAGAACCACCCCACCTTCCTCTCTTTTGTCAGTGATACCATCCTTTGACACTCATGGCCCCAACAAAAAACAGAATGGTCTGATATAGCGCAAGGACAGCAATACACAGGAGAGAGGAGAGGCTTAATTGTGCACAGAGGGGTGTGGGGAACAGACTTCCTCCACTTCAGAATAAGATGGAAACCAGAGGGGAAGAGGAGAGATGAGCGCAGGATAGGGACAACATCATGTGAGTACCGCGCTGCAAAAAGTCATACCAGGCATGGCGAGAGTGTGATAAATCACTGGTGTGATGGAGCCCCATATCTACAATGTGTTGAAATATGGGAAAGTTTATACACCTTCCATCCAGCTGATAATGTGATTCTGTAAATGCCCTCCTTAGCTCTGCATGAGTCAAGGAATTAAGACAATTAGAGAATGATTGTACCACCTGCAAAATTCTGTTTGTGGAACGGTTCCAACAGCTTTATTAGCAACCAGCAAGTATAACCCATCTCTAATTATAACCTTAGACTCACTTAGATGAAAAGAAACCATTGAATGAAAAATGGACCAGTTTTTCAAAACAAGAAGTCCAACCACCCCTGTTCTTCTGTTCTAGATAGCAAAGTTTAGCCAAATAGTGTCAGACATGTTAATCAGTCTTTTCAGATGGACTTGTTTACTTTAACAGACATTGATGGTAGCTCCACTTCAGCTTGAAGAAAAGCAGCTGAAGTGCTAGGAGGAAGGGCTAGAATGCCTCTTAGTAATGCATTCTGTATAACTTCCAGATAGTTTGTTTTATCCAGCCACCAAATTTCTGCATCATACAAAATTTGTGCTAAAATCTTCTTATATATTTTTAATGCTGGATACATCAACTGGCCTTCCTTAGTTTTGAAGACATTATATAGAATTTGTGGTAAAAACCTTTGCAAATCTAGATGCAGTGAAGATAATGGTCTGTTTATGTGCCTTCTTGGGCAGGATCTACACTACTGCTTTAAAACAGTTTATAACAGTAGTGACAATTGTTGGGGCCCAGGACACACTCCATATACAGTTTTCAAACCGTTTTCAAAGTGTCATATCCTGCTTGGTGGAGATCTAGCCCTGGACAGATCTTCTGACAAATGTATACCCAAATACTTGCATGATGAACATAATGATTATGCATGAAACATTTAGGTCTTTGGGGTCTTTTGACACACAATAATATTACAAATAAGTATATGTGGAAATGGAATAAATAATGGAATAATTAATTGTGTGATTAAAGATGGACCATTTTTCCCCTCTTATCAGTTCGGAGAATTGTCAAAGTTGTTCGGCCAACTCCCTCTCCACATTTTGAAGGAACTGTGCTATATACCAGCAGAGTGAATTGGCACTGTATTTGACAGAAGATTGACCATCTTATCAAAGATATGGAATGAGATAAAAGCAGCAATATTATCTGTCATCTTCCATGTCATTAAAATTGTTTCCAGTATTACATTAAACAAAATAGTACTGGTTTGAACCTTCTCCCATATTATGTGAATCAGAGATACTTGGTTCTTTTAATTTTATTTTGGGGTACCTTATGCCTGAAAACTTCACAAACTCCTTTATAAGACTCACACAAGTTAAATAAATGTACAAAAACCTATATTTTGCAATGCTTAAAAATTGTGTCACAAGAAAGCAAATCTTTAATTGGTTCTTGCTTTAGTCTGAAAACAGAAAGTATACTGCCTCAGAACAGGATAGATACAAGATATAAGTATGGCAGAATCTACACTACTGCTTTAAAACGTTTTATAACAGTAGTGACAACTGTTGAGGCCCAGGACAGACTACATATACAGTTTTCAAAATGTTTCCGAAGTGTCACATCCTGCTTGGTGTAGATCTGGCCTATATCCTGTTTGTCTGCAGAATCTGGTAATCAGAGGTACCCTGCTGAACATGGAAACTGGATAGCAGCTATTTATATCAATAACCTTCATTAACTGCCTAACTCTTAAAAAAAAGACTTGCATACTAATGGCCATCAATATCCTGCAGCAATACATTCCATCAATTAATTGTCTGCTTAATTTTTTAAGCACTTCCTTTTGTTTGTGTTCAGTCAATTTCAATTAATGACTCCAAGCTCTTGAGTTCTGAGAGAATTTTTCCTTTCAATTTATTTTCTTGAGAACATCCATAATTTTATGAATTTCTGCTATTAACCTTGACTTACTACTAAGAACTTTACATAGCGGCCCAATTCACATGATCGCAGCTGGGGAAATAAGCCACAGCTTATTTCCCCTGCCACACATGCTAGTCGTGTGCTGGAGGGATTAGCATAATTACCCTTGGCAGAGTGGCTTCTCATATCATGTGAACCAGGTCATAAAGTCACTCGTATCTGGCCTGACTTGAATACCATAGCTGAAGCATAGTCCAAGATAGAGATACTCTTTCCACATTCATGCCTCAAATGTTTGGATGATTTTCTGATTGCATTATCCAAGTACAATGTTGTAGTAGAGCCAGGATTTGCAGGACTGAAGCGCCAGATCTTTCTGATCAGCTAGAATGATGACATCATCTGCCAGCACCATCAGACTTCCTATTCCCTGGTCTTAGCTGCCTAATAACCACAGAGCCTGGGGTGGAGTAGATTTTCCCAGTAACCACATATTGTTGTTAGCTATCCCTATTGCAAAACAAAATATTTTGGAGTGACTTGACCTTGAATAGGCATTCAAAACCCATTAGAGTTACAGAAGTCATGCTCCTGGTGGAGATTAAAAGTCCTACAACTGGTTTGTTGATATGTATCAACACAGCTGCCTGAATTTTTAGACTCTCCTTGGGGACATGGCAATAGGGACTGTCATGATGAGCACCTGCACTTCAAACTTTACCACTCCACCACTGCCTAAAAATGCAATAAAGATGCCTTGAGAGATGTGTGGGACCACATGTACTCTAGGTCATTGTTTACCCTGGTGCATAAATTCTAATGGGAAATTTTTGTGAATTTTTGAATTAATGCCTCTAGGAGGTGGTGGTGGGCTACATCCTCAAGAAAATCTTATCTGGAGTCAAAGAATACTGCAAAGAATGAGTGACAGTAATCAGATTCTTGTTTAGTTCCTGAATTCAACCCTTCAGCCTTGTAGAAGGCAAGTATAAATGTTTTGGTTCAGGCAAGAACTTTTAGGGAGCAGGCCAATGACCCCTAGATAACATCTTTGGGAGGGAGGGTCATACAATTTTTCAGATTCCTGAATCCAAGGTTAGAGACAGTGCTCAGACCTCAGACCCAGGAGTCTGAGCTCCCCACCCCATCCCACTACCCCAGCAGCCAGCATGGGGATAACTGCGCTGGCAAGCTCGCAAACGCAAGCTGGAAGAGGATGGAAAGGGAGCAGTTCTGTGGCTAGGGAGGGGTGGAAAGGGGGTGGTTCAGTGGCTAGGGAGGTTGGCTTATGGAAAGTCCTCTGGCCAATTCATCCTCCTTCCCTCCCACTTTGCAGAGCCCCAGCAAGACAGACAAAATCACTTGTCTGGCAGAAATGCAGGGCTCTACACACCTCCCACTCTGCGTAGGATGATCATAAGCCTCAATGTTTGGGGGCTTATAGTCATCAAGCGTACAACAGATAGGACTGCACCCTTAATTGATTTCCCAGGGTGAATACTTTGTGTATATTTCCCATCCCGCCACCGTACTTCAAGTTATTTTATTTTCCTTGTACTATATTTATAGACACCTGTTGGTTACCCATGAACACAGTTCACAGAGAAAAATCAAATTTAATGAAAGGTTTAACTAACTGAATTTATTGAAACATTCAAAGTGTTACATTATTTATCTTTACAAAAACATCTTTAAATACTATGTTCTTGGTGTAAACTCCAGGGTGGCCATTGTAACATCTTTGTTCTGGTCCATCAACGACTTGAATCTTGAGGTTTGCCAATGAGCACACATGATACATGGCAACGTAGAGTTGTCCATGGCAGAAGACAGCTGTAGGCAGATAGATGCCAACTTGGTCCACAGTATGTCCCTCATTTGTTTACATGCCATATGTTACTGGCATATCATTGTACTTTGGTCTGCATCTGTGTTTATAAAGGCGTGCAGAGACTTTTTGTGTTCATATTTCATTTCACTCCAATTGCAATTAATTATGTTTGTTTAATTAATTGCCATTTTTATATTAAAAATAAAACTTTATAGTACATTGTTACTGAAGACAGCCTAGTTCTTAAAAAAAGGGTTTGTGGACATAAATCCTGATATTGAATTACAGTGAAAAATGTTATTTGTGGAATCTGCATGTCAAGAGCTTTCCGAGAATGTGTGTTTCCTGAGAATTGGTCAATGGGAAGGCAGTCAACAAAGGGATGACAAACTAAGTACCAACTTTGAATTTTATATGAAAGGGGAAGTAGGTTATAATTCCAAAAAAGGATAAACAAATTAATAGGTAGACATTCTTCCACTTCCTGAGCCCTTTATCCTTTATCTTTGCCAGGGATGGGGACCCTCAGGTCTAGGGCCAAATCTGGCCCTCTGGGTTTCCCCAGACAGACATGCCCTCCCCCCCCAACAACTAACACTTGTTGGTATATTCCAAACAAGGAAAAATCTAGTGATGGGTATTCGTAAGCATGATCAGAAGTATCCACTGTGTCATTCGGAATGCTGGAATCTGTAGTTTTTATTCTTCCTGGCTGAATTAATTTCACCAGCAGAAGGTTTAAAGGCCACAGATCACAGCATTCTAAGTGGTCCAGTGGAGCTGTCTGAACTTTATGTCATTGGGAACTAATTGGGAGGTTAAAGATGGCTCCAACCTTCTTGCCACCGACTGCCTTCCTTTTGCATCTTGAGAAGCTACTGGCAAGGAAGGCTGGTAAGGTGCTCCTGCATGGGTCTGATCATTCTAGACTTTTAGACAACTCATATCCAACCCCCCCCCCCACAAAAAAAAAAATTCCCAAGAATACTCTGAAAATACATTAAAAGACAACACTGAAGGAGCAATCCTATGGCCTCTAGGCAGCATTGGAAGGGCCATAAAATAGTATGGATTCCCCAATCCGAGGTTGGAGATAGCATTGCAAACTCAGAGGGGGGAATTGGTGATCCAACTCCCCTCCCCCTCACAGCCTGTGTGGAAAGAACTGCACCAGCTGGCCTCTGAGGTCAGGAACTGAGTCTCAGAGAGGGCATTTTGGTGGTTGGGGAGGGGAGGAAACTGGAGGGCCAGGATATGACTTATCCTGAGTCTCTGCCAGCTTCTTTCCCTCCCCCTTGAAAACCTCTTGCTAGATGGGCAAAAGGCTCATCTAGCAAAAAAAAAAATGCAGGGCAGGAGAACTGGGCAGCAAAGATCACCTCCGCCACTTTTCCTGCCCAGAAAGGGTGCTTGTAAGCTTACAATCATATGTTCACTGGTGTCACACAGGGTTAATTCTTTGTCTGTTCTTCTTTCATTTTTGTTTTGTAGGCTGCTTGACCTGCCCATTTCTGTCTCCCTAACTCAAGCAGCCTGCAAAACAAAACCAAAAGAAGAAGAGACAAAGAAATAACCCTGTGTGACACCATTGAACACTTTGAGAACGGAGGAAGCAGTCTATGAAACGTAAGTACTGCTCAGTGTGTCCTACCACATAAAGAAATGACTTTAAAAAACACGTTTTTAAACAGAATATAAGTCGGTGTAAGGGCAATGTGGATAGGCTCTGACAGTGACAAGCTGAAAGTAAGACAGAGAGAAAAACACACAAAACTAAACAAAGACAGAGGGCAACAGCAGCCCCTTCTGACTTTATACTCACTAGCCTTTGACAAATGCGAGTTGAGCCTCCATAGCCTATCACTAGCTGCCTGAATATTTTCTTCAGGCTTTTGGGGAAATGGGGGGAGTTCTTACAGCAGCCCAGTGGAAGTCATTCAGCCTGATTAGCAAGAGTTCGGCTCTGGCCTTGAATGGCCTAAAGACTAAAGCAGCATGAAATAACACACATAAGGGGTTTAATGAGTGCTTACAGGCCTATCTCCACAAAATAGAGTTTTACAGCAGCTGAATCTCAAAAAGAAAATGGATTTCTTGACAAGTATGGCTACAATGCTTAATTTATTATAGTGCAATCTGATGCATGTTTACAGCCTTAATCAGTTAGACTAATCAATTAAATTACTTTTGATCAACTTAAGTGTTGTTCCAATTAATCAGGACACACATTATATCTATGGAAGAGGTATTCTTGCACGTAACACATGCCCATAATTTCACACATACAATCACACACACATACCCCAACTCATACATGCAGACACACATAAAAATGCCCCCTCTCCTTTGAGCAGCAATTTGGCTTGGCAAAAGCCTTCCATTGGCACAAATTGGAGCCTTTTCCCATGACTACTAACAGTGCATAGGCAATGGGGTGGGGGAAGATTTGCAGAGCACACCTATAAAAAGGTTAACCATTCCCACCCCAGCTGAGACTTCTTCACCATTGTCCTGCCCAACTGCTGAAATTATGCTTGTAAAACGTCTCCCATTGGCTCTAATGAGAGGCTTTTTTTCAAGCCTAATTTCTATGGAGAGGTGATGGGGGGGCGGGGGAGTTGCCATGCACAAGAAGGTAGGTTAATCCTTTCATTCCCAGTGCAGCCCCCCCCCCCCCATCACTCTATATGCTGCCATTAGGCTTCAAAAAGGGGTGGGGTGAACAGAGGAGTCCATGGGCCAGTGGAAGGGGAGGCCCTGCAGGTACCTCTATCTGTGGACCATCAGTTCCCCACCACTTCTGTACCCACTTACCTGGAAATAAGCGCTATTCAACTTCTTGCTTCTGAATAGACATGTATAAGATTGCACTATTTGTTAATCTATTTAGGGTTGCAGTCCCATGTACAGTGGGGATTGCTTCTGAATAAACATGCTAAACATACTAAATGTGCATAAGATTGCACTAAAACTGATGAAACCAATTATTTCTTTCATCTAGTCCTTCAGCGAACATATTTTTCTCTAATATCCTTTGTTTTTCTAACAAACGGAGATATAAATTACAACTTTTTGCTCTGGAAAGGGAATGTTTGTCTTTTACAGTACAACCTTGTAGCTGTATAATCAAAAGAAAGTCCCATTGAATTCATTTATTCCCAGGATATTGGGTATAGGATTGGGTATAGCTTTAAAGGATTAAATTCAAGAGATTCTAAATTAACATACAATTTGATCATTACACAATAACCTAACACTATAGATTACAGAGAAAAGAGAAGGTCTGATCTATTATCTACCAAAGGCCAACTGAAATACTTAATTAGAATGCATCACATTAAAATTAATATTCCTTATGGAGATTTATCAGATTTAAGAAAAAGCCTCTCCAATGTACATGGTTTTTTTCAAGACATTTCTAAATTGGAAATGGATTTTGAATCCAGTGTAATGCCAAAGGATATTAGAACATTCAATTAAAAAATGGCTGACTCTTAAAAATTCAATCAAGACCTGAAAGAATAGATTTACACATGGAAGTGCTCCCAACATATTTAAAAACTACATCAACCTACGTCAGCACATAGTTAAAACATTTTTTCTATCTTTGTTTTCAAGAGCACCAAACATATCAAGAGCCGGTTCATACACAATGATATTGAATACAAAAATTAAAAGATTGAATCTGAAGGCCAAACTTTGTGAAATCTTGGAAATCTATGATAAGATCTTCTGTCTCTATTAGAATGCATACCCATTTACAAGGGAGTAAGCCCTGTTGAACTCAATGGGACTTACTTTTGAATTGACATATATAGGTTTGCGCTACAAATGTGTGTGTGTGTTTTTAATAGCCATGGTGGTGAATGAATAGCAATGAGACAATGATAGTGAGGGAGGGAAAGTTAAAAGAGCCATTTACACAACATTCCAGGTAAAATATTGGCCCTGCAACAAGTTGCCATTTTAAAAGAAAGGTAAAGAGCAGGGGGTTCTCGTGGTCATTGGGTACCTCTGGGGGGGAGTACAAGTGAGGGCAGCTGCTCAAGGACCACTTGGGAATGCCAGGCATGAAATCAGCCATCCAGGTTGTCCGGGCTCCGAAGCGATATGAAGTGCTTTGGATCACTCCAACCTGTTTTGGACCTGCTTTGGATTGGACTTTGTATCCAGGGCCGAAGTGGTGCACAGCCCTAATTCCAACATGTTAAAGGGGTAATTGGGGAGGGGGGTGTCATTCTAACATTCATAAAATTGAAAATGTTTCACCAATCTTCCTGAAATTTACATGTACTAGAAAGAAATGATGGTTTTACATCATTTCAAGAAGATGGCGAAAGATTGAGGGAAGGATGGCAGTTTAAATTAGAAAAGGAAAAAACCCCTCTCTGAATCAGAATGATTCTAATAATTATGACTGGCGATGATATATGTCATGGATTTTTGCAAAGAATAAGCCCTTACTAAGTAATCCGGTGGCGGCGTCTTCTTCCTCCTGCCTTGCAGTTTGTGGAATAGCTTTTCTTTTTTTAAAAAATCCCTTCGGTTGATTTTTAATGAATATTTTTTCATCTCATTCAAGTCAATGCAGAGGCCTTCTCTTCAAGCATAGCGTGAGACACGCTCAGTAGAATTGCTCTCCCACTCCCTCCTGCCTCAGCCAAATTAGAATGTTGAAAATAAAATGGCCATCTGCCTTCTCTAACCTTAGTGGAATTCTCTTAGTTATTATTCTTTATGATTGTTGGGTTTTAGTTTAACCACTAAGCAGCCTGGTTTCAGACCCTACCACAAGGAATCTATGGAATTGAATGGGACTGAAACTTTAGTTCATAAGTACGCCTGGCTTTCTGAGAAGCAGACTCAGCCTGCTTCTTGCCTCCCTTTTGAGAGAAGAAGAGTTCTCTTTTCTCTTTTGGAACATGCTTTCCTTTGGCTTTCAGAGTATTTTGGGCTATCTTTTCACTGGATCCATGATAACTTGGTCCTCAGATCTCCCCTTGGAATAGGTAGCTATACATTGCTCTTAACTAGGGATGTGCACGGACCCCCCAGATCTGATCGGGACCCAGATCGGGACTTCCGATGTTGTCCTGGATTTGTTTGGACAAAATCGGAGGTCTCTCGGATCGGATCTGATCCTGATCCAAAAATCCGACATCCGATTTTCAGATCGGCCGCCATTTTGGGTGTTTTCACCATAGGCTTGCATTGGGGGAAAGAAAGCTTTTCCCCAATGCAAGCCTATGGCGAAAACATGGCGGTGGATGGGTGAGTGGGGGCCTAACTCCCCCCTCCCTGTCCCCCCCACTCGTGCTCCTTACCTGCCTTATCCGCTACCATCCCTGTCCCCCCCACTCGTGCTCCTCCTTACCTTATCCGCTACCATCTGCTGGCGCTCGTGGGCGGCAGTGGACGGAAGCGGATGGCCCCGGCAGGTAAGGAACGTGAGGGGGAGGAGGAGGTCCAATCCTCCGATCTTATCCGAACCGGATCGGGTCCTTTCGGACCGGTTCGGATGAGATCGGATGATCCAGAAGCTGGGATTGGAATTGGATAATTTTATACAATTTTGGTCAGATCGGCTCCAGATCGTGGATCGGACCTGATCCAATGCACACCCCTACTTTTAACCCCCCTCACCCGCCATACACACACAATGTTCCTTTCCTTTTTTCTAAGAGTTTGGTCCATACTGCTATAAATTTGAAAGCTTCAAACACTTCATTTAATTAGTTTGGGCTGGTGTAAATTTTAAGTACAATTTTGAAACCTCTCAAAGTGCTTCTGGGCCTACAACATTTGTTTCAGCCTAGTCACACTGTTTTTCTAATAAGGTTTAGAAACAGTTAAACTGTATTGTATTTTGCATAGTATACACATGTATTTTCTTTCTAATCATTGCAGTCTACACTGGCACCCTCCTTGATGTGTTTTTGGAGGCAGGCAAAACCATTTTTGTTCCAGCAGGCCTTTGGCAAATAATCTGGACTTCTGTCTATACCTTAGACTTTTAAATCATTATATATGTTAAATGTTTTAATATTGAAATGTAATTAATTATATTTTTACTTTTGTATATTTCTATTTATAGGCTTTAGCTGTATATGTTTTAATTTTGTAAGGCTGTCTTGAGGCCCAGCATTGTGTAAAAGGCAGGATACTACTACTACTAATAACAACAACAGCAACAATAGTAATGTTTCACATTTCACTTCTGTATCTTACTTTTCTTTATAAACCATTCGTATCTTAAGACCATGGGACATACTGACTTGCAATGATGGGAGTTGTAGTCTAACACCTTTGGAGGGCAGCAGGTTGGGGAAGGTTGGAAAAAAAGAGAAGTAGGTGGCCCTAAGTTGTCCATCATCAGTTTTCCACAACCCTACAGTCACCTCTGCATATCATATTCTCCAGCCTGTCCTCATGGTTTATCTGCTTTGGGAGAATGAGAATTTCACATGGGGAGGGTGGACACGATGTCTGTTTGGCGCCTGTTTCTGATAATAAGCACTTTTTCCTATATTCGTATTTACGTCTAATAGTGCTAGAAGAAAGTCGTTAAGGCAAATTACGGGCATCATAAAATGCACTTTACAATTGTTTATATGCGGAGTTTCGCTGCTGAATCAGTTCAGGGGTGTATGGCTGAACGTGGGAAAACTGTCGAAAGCACCACCTTGTTTCTTGAGGGTTCCTCCCCCAGACTTTCCCGCCGTTCGTTAACCCCGCCCATCTGACTTTCTCGCCATGTGGGTACAATTGCTAAACATTGGATGCTCCTACAATTACAGTTCTTAGCAGGGCAGTATTGGCTTTCAGATCTATTGTAAAAACATAAAAGCAACATTCCTCAGGTACTGGACGGCCATGGCGAACAGCCGCCCATGTGGTGTCCACTCCCATATTGATCCTGTTATTCTGCCTAGCTGTTCTCAAGAGACAGAATGGTCAGTTGCAGTTGCACCTCCGCCGTACAGAGCGCTCATTGCATGTCCTTCAGCGTCGAATGAGGGGACTCAAGCGTATTGTCTGGCATGCCAACCGGCAGTGTCATTAGAATGACCAGGCAGGGACCCCCCCCCCCAACATGTGAGCAGCGACTGTGACGTGGCATCTATGGACCGACATTCCTTCCCATGCGACTGCTGCAGTTTGCCTATGGTTTGCCATTTTCCGCCCATTCCCTTGTGTTCCCAATCTGCGCTGTGCCTTTCTGATTACTCCACCCATGCTTTGCAATGGGCTTGTGCCCACATGTAACCATTTCTAGAATAAAGATATTGCATTGCTTTATGATAATAAAACAAGTGTTCTTTTCACTGTGATACACACACACACACACACACACACACACCTGCCAGGAAAATCAATGAAAGAAGGGAGAGAAGATATGAAACCCTATGCACACTTGGGTGCTAAGGCTCCCAGGGAGAAAGTTCCCCCACCTGCTCAATGTGTAACATCGCTCAATGGCAGGAACTGGCTTGCATGTACAGCCACATCCCAGCAAGGGAGTAGGGGGGAGGGAAGCCTTAGCGGACCTCAAATTATACTCAAAATGAACAACGCACATCCTTATTCCAACCCCCTTGCTTTCTTGACAAAAGAAAGATTCCAGTGGGGATTTAAAGGAAACTTTAATTTAAGTACAGGTAACTTAAGGTCAGCCATTACTGAACAGTCCAGTCAAGGGAAGAAGAAGAAGAAGAAGAAGAAGAAGGAGGAGGAGGAGGAGGAGGAGGAGGAGGAGGAGGAGGAGGAGGAGGAGGAGGAGAAAGGAGGAGACAGGAAATGACAAAGCAAGCATTGGGTCAATCACCTCCCACCTTGTCTCCAACTTGGGAGGGGTAGCCAGAGAAGGGGCAGGCATTCACTCATGACATCACAAGCTCTGCCCATCAAAGTACGCCCACGATTAGCCTTAATCTGAAAGGGCAGTGGAGGGTTACATGACCAAAAGGTGATTGAACATCAGATAAATATTAAAAGTTGGGTTTAATCGACACCTTGGAAACGTGCGTTAACGGAGGCTATAAGTCCCATACACGTCTTATCTGCACCCAGCTCATGTGTACAAAATGCCATCAGAACGAAGTAAAGGCGACCTAAATAAGCTGTGAAGAGGTACCCATGCACTTTCTGCCTCCTTAGGGACGATGTGGCATTAAGGCTTGTGAGCCTTAACTCCCAATTTCCCTGCTTTTTGGTGCTTGGTTGAAAACTGTAGAGCCTTAACGTTGTTTTGTAAACCGTTGGTTTTTTGTTTAATGAATATATAATATGTGTGGTTGAAAATTAGTTTCCCTCTTCAAAGATCTATCCAAAGGTATGTCTTTGGATGAAATTGGGAAACCCCATTAAGGTGACAGTCCACTATGGGTGCACATAGTTCCCATAGACCCAATAGCCTACACATGCACCCAGACAGCATAAACAACTGTTGAAAAGAATGGAAAGCCTAACTAACCTCCTTCATCCCCATCCATCCCTTTTGGCTTGACTAATTAGCATTGAATGGAGGACTGATGAGGATTTGGGAGAACATAGGCAGTTGCCTTCTATGGAGTCAGATCACTGGTCTACTTAATCCACTGTTGTCTTCACTGGCAATGGCTTTACATGACCTTATGCAGTCCTGTTGTCTGATATTATTTACACCAGAGATACTCAGGAATGCACCCTCTTTATGCTAAATATGTATGCTACAACTGACTGCAGAAAAGCCCAGATCTCCTATTTCCCCTACCAGCATGTTGGACTACCTATCTGTGTGCCTCTCATGAACATAGGTTGTTGGATGGGGGACCAGAAAATGCAGCTCTACTGAACCTATGAAATATCTCAGACACTTCACAGACAGTGGGTTGGATCATGCCCTTTTAAATTTTAACTAGTTTTTTTGTTTGCTTGTTTTACTATCAGTTTTTTCAAGTTGTTTTTTCTAAATACGGAATACTTATGCGTAGACACAGGATATATTCTAAATGAGACTGTTCTGATTGCATTATGATTGAACATGATAACTAATTTTTAAAAATCGTATTTGTACATATATTTTCTAGACTTATAATTTATTTTCCAAACCTCACATGCCTAAGTGAAACTTGAGTTATTTTATGTTTTTCTTCTTGTGATATGGGCCAGATCTACATCAAGCAGGATATGACAATTTGAAAACATTTTGAAAACTGTATATGGAGTGTGTCCTGGACCCCAACAATTGTCACTACTGTTATAAAACATTTTAAAGCTGTAGTGTAGATCCTGACATGGTCTGCATCTAACATTAATATTATTCTTGCAAGTGAACTTGATTGTGAATTCCTATTAAAGATTTTAAAGGTTTTGCTGTAATATTACTAAGCTAGTATATTACTTGTATAATTAGACCCTGATGAACAACCAGCTTGAAAAGGATAGGGCACTTAATTCACTAATAAATAAATGACAACATCTGTGGTTCATGCTGTGCTCTGCAATATTTATCTGTGGCCAAATATGGAAACTCCATATGCCTAAATAGCATCCTACATCCAAGGCTGCAGCGGGTAATAAATCCAGGGTGTTAGCATTTTCTAAATGCATTATTACACTGTGGCTTTCAATAGAAACAAAATATTCCCTCTGTCAAGAGATGTGTAAATACGATATCTCTAAAAAGATGTTTGATGTATTATTGTTTGTTCTGTTTGTGTTTAAATTCATATGCCACTTTTGGTGTTGTCTGAAATCAGAGAATGTGGCTTAGAATTATACAATAGATAAATAATGCAGAACCCAAATAATTATTTGAAAAATGTCCATGTATTAGAAATCTAAGGGCTGCTTACAGATGAAACAACACAGAGGCTGCTCCATTGAAAACTATAGCAGAACTATATTGAAGAATTTCCATCACTACTGTCTAATATCAGATTATTTCATATCTCACTGCTAAGCAATGAGACACTGGCTGAATTTGGACAACACGGTAGCTGTTAATCTTTACAGTTGTTCATCTAGGGGGTACTCCTCACACAACATGGCAATAGATAATCAATTGTGGTGTGGATTAGGATCAGCGCTGAGTTGACTATGGCAGCATTCGGACGACATGATAGTCAATACAACTGACGATTGTTTCCTCCCCCCCAGTTGCTTATTGTGTCGTCCGAATTTAGCCACTGTCTTAACTTTAACCCCCACCCCCAGCCATGTGTAAATATAGCTACCAATTGAGGGTAACACTCCATGTAGCTGATGAAGTGGATTCCAATCCATGAAAGCTTTTGCTATAATACATGTGTTATGCTTTAAGGTGCCAAAAGACTCTTTGTTGGTTTTGCTGCAATAAATTAATCTCGCCACCCCACCTGAGAAATTATCTCAAATGGTATCACAATTATCTAAAAAGTATTGCAGCAGGGACGGGGTATGTGTGAGAACACAGAGATAGGAGTTTGGATAAATTGGAATGTTGATTGTTATATATAACCAATGGACATTGAAGTAATAAAACAATTCTCTATTATTCTGAAGTGGGTTTGATTACCAATTTACCATTCTGTCATATATAGTTCTAAACATGTTTATTCAGAAGTTAAGTCCCTCTGAGTTTCATTTCCTAGGAAATATGCTTTGTACTTTAGAACGAGTAAAATCTGACTATCAGTCCTAAAAAGTGAGGTTTGAACCAGCAACACTTGCAAGACATATATTCCCAAAAAGAAAAACAAAATGATTGAATTGTTTGTTACTTGGGCCCTACCCCGATGTGGAACAGTGTAAATAATCAAGGCAGTTTCAGCAGAGCAGATTGCAGCCTATTCAGTAGTGTGTGCTTAAAATCCACCCTAGATATGAGAAATGTGAAAAGATGACCCTTTGCTTTACTTTGTGACTAACGATCAGGCTTGTACGTTATTCTATAATTGCATGTCCTTATCACTGAAAGTGCTTTAAACATCCACTCAGAGTTGCCAAGACAGGATTACTCTCACCCTTTACATGTTTCTATGTGGTAAGTATCTTTCATTTTCTGTTATTTTTAAATCTGTTACTGTATTTTAAATCTTTACACTGCTGCTGGTTATTATTTTGGTTTGATACAGTAGCTAATAAGTAAACTAAAGCAGGGAAAGGCACCAGGTCCAGATGGCATTCCTCCGGAAATGTTAAAAAATAACATTTCCTGGTGGTCACCACTGTTCGCTGCCCTTTTTACATCAAAAAATAAATCTGGCTTAATTCCACCCTCCTGGCGATCGGCCTATATCATTCCTGAATACAAAAGAGGCCCCAAGGATAATCCATCAAACTATCGGCCTATTAGTCTCCTCTCTATAGTAGGAAAACTATATGCCAGTCTCTTAAATTCAAAGCTGAAAGAGTGGATCAACGAAAAAGGTGTTTTGGGAGAAGAACAGATTGGCTTTAGAGATGGCTGTTCAACATACGACCATTCACTAGTTCTGGCTCACCTAGCATATAAATATTCTGCTCCCAAGGGAGGTAAGCTCTTTATGGCCTTTATTGACCTTAAATCCGCATTGGACTCAATATCTTTGGAACATCTATGGTTTAAATTGGAACAGAACGCCATTGATAGCAGACTGCTTTTCTTGATCCAATCCCTGTATTTCAATACATCAGCCCGTGTCTGTTGCAGTAGACAGGGACACGTGACATACAAAATCATGATCACTAGAGGTGTTAGACAGGGTTGTGTCCTTGCCCCAACTCTATTTAACTTATATTTGGCAGATCTCCCTTCTACCATAGCATCTCACTCTCCAAAAATTGGTCAAACTAAAGTCTCTATTCTTCTCTATGCGGACGATGCTGTTTTATTGTCCCAGACACATCTGGGCCTTAATAGATTATTAAATGGCTTCGCTGAATATTGTAAAATAAAGATTTTAAAATTACTCAAAAACCAAAGTGTTGTTTTTTTCAAAAAGAAAAATGAGATTTAAGTGGTCAATGGCAGGGAACAGAGTTGAACAAGTCAATTTGTATAAATACCTAGGGATAGGGTTTCACGAGGCACTTAGCTGGAAGGCCCACGAAAAATATATTAAAACCAGAGCAGAACAAAGTACTGGAGCACTAGCTTGGTTTTTTTTTTTTACTAAGGCTGGGAAAGACATTAATGCAGTTACCCGGGTATATAAGTCTATTACTGTGCCCCAAACTCTGTTGGGATCACCGATCTGGTTTCCACAATCAAATAGAACTCTCAAAGGAGCCGCATGGGGTGCTTGTTCCCCTCAATCACTGGGTATGGAATTTCAATCTGGTAGTGACGGTAGGCACTATCTTAAATGGCTATCTAGTCCAAAATACAGAAAAGCTTTCTCCTTAGCCAGGTTTAATGTCCTTCCCTCTAAGTTATTAGAAGGGAGATACAAGAGAATTCCATGGCACAATAGATGCTGCCCTTGCAAGAACATACTGTAGAAGTAGAGAGTATTGTACACGTCTTATTTTCTTGTAGCTATTACCAACAGGCAAGAGTTGATTTAATCTGGCCAATCACACAGCTCCTACCAGTCTGATCCACTGACTCGCTTTTAATTACTCTGTTACAGGGTACAAACAAACATATAACGGAACAGGTTGTCAAGTTTTTGAATTTGGCTATATTGACTAGAACAAGAGTGGACAGTTGAACCAATGGATCCTGTTAAAGTTATAAATATTTTTATGGAAGGTATTAATTAATATGTTCTCTCTGCCATTTTATTACATTTTAACTGTTGTTAATTGGTTTTAACTGGTTTAAATACTCTATATGTTATACCTTTGGTCTATTGACTGTAAATAAAGATTGAATGAATGAATGAACCTTTTATATTATGTTTTATCATGCTGTATTTTATGGTTTTCAACTTTTCATTGTTGTGAATCACTCAGAGAGCTTGGGTAGTATACAAATGTAATAAATAAACAAATACTTTAAAATCCATGTTAATTGGGATGACTTCAAAGGAAGGGTATTTATTTAGACTAGTTAGTCCGGTAGACATATGTTACTGGGGAATTTTCATCACTGTAATAATGAGTGATTATTATGACTGGTATAAAGGCAAAGAGTCTGGGGAACAGATAAAGATCTCAGAAGGAAAAGCAGAGGACTTCAACTCTCATATCACTTTCCTTTGCTTCTCCAAGTGTCCAAATTTGGTCTCCAAATAATGGAGTCCACCCTTCATGTTTCCACCTTGCTTATTCTCTTCCTTCCCTTGACTTCTCACTCCAAGTATCAGCCACCATTGTCCTCTGTCTCTGGCCTCCTCCACACGGGGCGTTTAATGAGCCTTGAAGGCTCATTATAAATTTTACCTACACACGAGCGGAGCGCAAAACGGGCGTACAGGCGTGTTATCTCCCCGATAATGCGCATTTTCGAACGCGCGTTAAATAGCGACTTTTATTTTGCTCCGGCCGTTAAAGCGCATTTTCGCGGTGTGAACAAGCGATTATGCGCATTAACTACCTGGAAAGCGCTTTTTGGGCATCTTTTAATGCGCTTCGCCGCTTCTCGCCGCCTCCCGTGCAGAGGGATTGTGAGTAAATGCGCCTCCGCGATAATGCGCATAATCGCGGAACCAGGCGCAAAGGCGCATTCTTGTGGAGGGGGCCTCTTTCATGGGGCTCTCTCACCACAAACAGTTTTTCTTTCTAACTCTAAGGAAACAGCCCTGTTCTATGATGGGCGATGATGTTACACATCCGAAGAATATCAATCAGCTCCATGATTCAGTGAAAGGAGGGAAGAAAAGAGATGTGGAGAGTTAGGATCCCTGGTGAAAGGCAGGAGCAGCATGGAGTTTGCCAGCTTCTCTCCCCCCCCCCCCACAGGGCTCCTGTACCATTAATCACTGCATGAAATTCAGTACCTAAGGCAACTGTTATCTGTTGAATTCTTGCAGTTACAAGATGCAGGAGTCCTATGCAAAAAGACCGCAGGAAAAGTGTGTGTGGTGGGGGGGGGGGTGTGAATTCCCACATGGATGATCAGCAGAGGGTGGCTGCAATCAACATCAAGTATTAACTTGGATGTCAGCTGTCACAAAAAGCACGCAGTAGCCATAGTGTGGCTTTCCCCAACCTGGTGCCCTCTAGATGTGTTGGACTACAACTCCCTGCATCCCCCAGCTGGGAGTATTAGTCCAACACATCTGGAGGTCACCAAGATTGGGAAATGCTCCCATCAGGGTTTTTCGAGCTTTATTATAGGGAACTGTTCACGTAAACCGTCTCCTGGTTCCCAGAAAGAACGTGGTCGTGGCGTCAACAAGCGCAAACCAGACAGTGAAAGGTGAACCTCTCTCCCCATGGATAAATCAGTTTAAAGAGTTGTGAGGGGAGACTCGGCGCCTGGGCTGGGCGCCAAAGTGAGCGGGCTCGAGAGCGCGGGGTTGAGAAACTGAGAGGAAGGCAGCTAGCGAGAGAAAAAGAGGAGGGAACTGGGCTGATCCCTTTGGAGCGCGGAGGAAAAGGTAGAGACGCAAGCGCAGGGGAGCAGAAGCGCGCAGGGCGCCAAAAGAGAGGGCTGGCGCGGAATTCAGAGAAGAGAGCGGCGGCAGCAAAGGAGACGAGGCGAGCGCGATAGAGGCGAGACACGGAGAGAAGGGCTTGGGGTTAGTTTCAGCGCAGAAGTAGGAAGGTTTAGCCCGTTCTCCCCGACTCCTTTCTCAGTCAGACAAAAGAGACCCGGAGAGGAGAGTTCTGGCACCGCAAGGAACAGACAGCGAGGAGGAGAGGGAGTTGATTTCAGCTGAGGGGAAAAGGCGGGAAATCCCGCGGAGAGACGAGCGAAGAGTGCTAGGTGAAAGCGTGGCCGCCTCCGATATGCACTTCGGCGATAGTCCCGGCGGATCGCCCTGGGCAGCGCCGCCGTCCGCTTGGAATGGGAGCCAGGGGTGGCTTAAAGGAGCAGGGATATCCGGCGGCGGGGGCAGCGCTGAGCCGCCGCCGTCCGACGGCCACGCCAACAGGAGCAGCGACCGCTACGGGCGGAACGAAGAGCTGGCCAAGTTGGAGATCGCGGTGCTGGCCTTGACGTTCGCCTTGGCTGTGCTGGGCAACTCGTTCGTGCTGTTGGCGCTGCACCGCACGCCGCGCAAGAAGGCGTCCCGCATGCACCTCTTCATCCGCCACCTGAGCCTGGCCGACCTGGCCGTGGCTTTCTTCCAGACCCTGCCTCAGCTCTGCTGGGAGGTGACCCACCGCTTCTACGGTCCCGACGGGCTGTGCCGCGTGGTAAAGCACCTGCAGGTCTTCGGCATGTTCGCCTCGGCGTACATGCTGGTGGTGATGACGGCCGACCGCTATATCGCCGTGTGCCATCCGCTCAAGACGCTGCAGCAGCCCTCGAAGCGCTCGCGCTACATGATCGCAACCGCCTGGGCGCTCAGCCTCGTACTCAGCGTGCCGCAGTACTTCATATTTTCTCTTAGCGAGGTGGAGAACGGCTCGGAGGTCTATGACTGCTGGGCGCACTTCATCATGCCCTGGGGCCCACCCGCCTACATCACCTGGATCACCGGTAGCATCTTCGTGGCGCCCGTCCTCATCCTGGCCACGTGCTACGGCTTCATCTGCTACCATATCTGGAGCAACGTCCGGGACAAGACGAGGCGGCAGAGGCGGCAACGGGCTCCGCCGCGAGAGGGCGCCCTCCGCAAAGGGCTGCTCCTCACGCCCTGTGTCAGTAGCGTCAAGAACATCTCCCGCGCCAAGATGCGCACTGTCAAGATGACTTTAGTGATCGTCTCGGCTTACATCGTTTGCTGGGCGCCCTACTTCACTGTCCAGATGCGATCCGTATGGGAGGAGCACTCCCCTTGGATTGGTAGGTACAGGTTCATGGTGCGCTGAATCTCTCACTCTCTCCTCTACCCAGGCTGCCCTGGGTTGAGGTCAGCGTGACACCAGATTTCCAGACAGAAACTACCAGCGCGGAAATGGAATGCACAGCTCCTGTCTGCAGTTACTCGTTGCCATTTTAAAATATTAACAGAGGGGTTGAGTTTTATGAATGTCAGCATTTTTTGTAGTTAGCTCTCTCAATCCTACACCTGAACTTTACATCCCAAGTGAAAACCATTTATTCCAGTTATTTGGAAGCAATCTGCAGTCTAATTCTATGTATCAATCGGTGGGCCTACTCCCAAGTGAGCAAGCAATGTTATACATGGTTGCTTACTTTCAAGCGCTGCATTTAAAATCATATATACACTAAAGATGATCAACTAAAACTTTCTGATGCTCTCTGAAGGGGTACTATTTTGGGGGAGGCTGCTCTAACCAATGTATCATACTGCATTATTAATTAGATCTGCAATATTAAGGGTGTCCTCCAGATGTTTGGGGCTGCAACCCCCATTAGTTCCAGCCAGCATGATATTGGCCAGGGGGGCTGAGAGTTGTAGCCCAAAACATTTCAAGGACACTGTTTGGGGAAAGATGAATTCGATTATAACACAATTCTGAAGTAGGTTCACAGATTCAAAATGGTAGAACACACCAAAACTATAACATTTAACCTCTGGTACCAAATCAGCTGTTACATATAACAGCTCCCTACCAATCATAGCTTGGAAGATGTACTTCGAACAAAAGCTTATTTGAACAAAAACCCATTTGTCATTGCTGCTTTAAATAAGTGCGTTCTTTTGTGCACCCTGAAGGGCTGATGAGAGTTTGCTTCTTTACAGTTTTATAAAAAAGAGTCTGATGAATGTTGAAAGTAATATGTTCTAGTAGAAAATGTCATTTTTAAAGGGAAAAAAACTTGCTTGCCTTGTAATTTTAAAATCATTTAATTGGGCAAATAAGAATGTATTATGAAAAAGTACACTCTTTGATATGTTCACTTTCTCTAAAACCCAAGTATCAACAGCTTTACCTAATTTTTAAAGGTTCTGCGGCAACTAGAGTTGTTGGAGCTGTGATGTATTTGTTGACTGATAACCAAAGGAGGAGAATACAATTACTTTTGTCCTTATTTTCATCAGATACTCAAAATATACCTACCCATCATTTCTATAGAAAATTTCAAAGAATAGTGCAAGGTATTCATAATGGATACATTTGTGACATATACATTTTAATGTGATCTCTAGAAGCTATTCAGAAGGCATTCATGGACCATTTCTGCCACAGTATATATATTTTTAAAAGTTAATAAATTAAATTGAAGTTTCACCTACTAAAATTACCTTGTAAGAGATGTGGGACACTGAGGACCAAGCAGATGTATCTTTACCCAGCCTTCCATATTTTAAAATTAGACATTTTCCTGGTTAATATTAATTAATTAAGTACAGGTAGGCTGTTTTTTAAATCCAAAACCTGATCAGTATAACATATCAAAATAGGCTTAAAATTAGGACTCAGATTACTTGGGATCATCTTCAGAGACTCTGCTTTAAGGCCATCATCAAAAGAAGTTTGAATTGGTGGGAATGCACGACAGGGCCTTTTCTGTGGCAGCACCCCAGTTAGGTAAGGCCATCATTGGGTTCAAAGTACGGAATAAAGATTTATAAAACTAAATAAATATGTAAATCAAACAAATTACACATTTATTTAGGCAGCTGCCTTTCTTCACCTGCTTGGTTAAGTTCTAAGTACCAAGCAAGGCTTAAAAAGCACAGACACCCATACATGTTTGCAACTCCTTTTGTTTTATCATACTATTTTGAAGTGTCCAGTATGGCTTCAGCCTTGTGATATGGGATCTGGAGTAAATACAGCCACACCATTTGCTTTTTATCAGGAAGAGTGACCAGAAAGAGAGAGAAAGAGACAGCTAGAGGCAGGGTTTACTGAAAAGCCTGTTAGGGAATCCTATGATAATATGAGGCTTCCATTTTGCATGCTAATAAATGTTGATTCAAAATACCAGGAAGGATAGAAATCTTGCTTGACATCAATTTCAATTGAAAACAAGGCAACTGAGCATGATTTCATGGCTTCTGGGAGGAAAAAGCAGTTTGGTTAGAATTAACAAATTGGCTCATAAGGTTTTCAGGGTTAAACAGAGAAAATATTATTCACACTCATAGCCAGTAAGACTGATTACCCTGCAAGAGTTGCTGGCTCCTATAATGGACCTTTCCTCTTTTAAAATGGCAATAGTTATGTCAAGCAACTTACATCAAGCAAAATGCATCAAAAGAAACATTCTTATTTTATTGTATTTTGAGAATTTATAGCTCAATTCTCTGTCAAGATATTTAAGACAGGATTTGTACAATGCCAACATACAAAAATAATATAATCAATTAGAAAAAGCTCTCATTAAACCAGTTGATATAAAAAAACTATATAATAAAGACCATGAAATAAAAATAAAATTACATCATAGATATGTTTTGTATGACCAGTAATATAAACATTAAGAGACAAAAGGAGCAACCAGTAAAACAAATCAATCATTTTAGAAATCATTCCACTAACATACATGAGTGGAAGATTAAAAATAATAAAGTGAGATATATATGTATTGCAGTTGTGGCAATGAAGCCTCTGATTGGCTAAGCTGAGGTAATATCACATATTGACCCTGTTCAGACGACATGCTAAGCCACGGTGGTTAAGCATAACCATTTTGAGATAAACATTATGGCTTAGTGTGTTGTATGAACCATGACTTAGTATGTTGTGTGAACTATTCCTAACCATGGTGGCTACATAACCATGGTTTGAACATGTTTACTAACCAGTTGCTGAAAAGGGTTAGTGGCTTAAGTATGGCTTAGGGTGTTGTCTGAACAGGCCCACCCTGCAAAGCAGCATATGGTTAGTCTAGATGACTGCTATTTAAAATGTAAGGGCAAGGGAAATGATTCCGCACATGGCTGCAGATTCTGATGGCGAGGTGCTGCAGCACTTTGCCAGCAGGGCTGGCCAGCTGAGGAGAAGAAGCTGCCAACACTGCAATACCCCAGGTTATAAACCTCAGACAGGTGGGTGGGTTTCGGTGGCAGCAGTGGATAGGTGCATGTCAAGAGACTTTAGCAGTGGCAGAGAAAATATGAGGGGGTGAGGGATGAGGGGGTTCTGTGGTTGCAGGGTGGGTGGGTGAAAGGCTTCATTAATAGTGATGGTGGGTAGACGAGGGGCTTCTGTGGATGGCTGAGGGACCGAGGAACTTTGGAGGCAGCAGTGGTGGTGGCGGTGTGTGTGTGAGTGAGGGGCTTTTTTGGCCATGGGGATGGGTGGGAGAAGAAAACAATGAGATTTCACACAGACTCCGCTCCAAGGAAGATATTGACTCACCCGCTGTAGTCATGCTGGGACTCACTCCCACAATCATATGAAGTCAACATAGAGAGCTGCCTTCTACCAGGTCAGATTATGTGTCCATCTGTCTTCTCTGACTGGCAGCGGTTTTGGGACAAAATTTCACACTGAGCCAGGTCAGGAAGAACTGATTGCTATTGGTAAGAAAGAAGTGGAGAGGCAAGGGAAATTTGAAGGACTTTATACTAAGTGAAGAATC
Source organism: Anniella stebbinsi (assembly GCA_029215795.1). Taxonomy (NCBI): domain Eukaryota; kingdom Metazoa; phylum Chordata; class Lepidosauria; order Squamata; family Anniellidae; genus Anniella; species Anniella stebbinsi. The sequence goes on from JARDYH010000003.1 coordinate 60,190,863, forward strand.
TAAATTGTCTTTGGATTCATGTAACAGAGTTGCATTGAAGGAAAATGTTGCCAGTTCTAGCTTTTACTTCGCTGCAGCATTGGGATTTGTCAACTATAAGGGGAAAGCAGGAGCCAAACAGCAGTGGGAGAAAAAGGGATGAATTATACATATTCTATTTAACTGACCAGCCAATTTTTGTCTGTAGACTTCTTGTAAAATGAAAACAGTGCCACAGTAGTAATTCCTGAAATGAGCTCACAGTAAACAAGGGTTCAAATTCAGCAACAGGGGCTCACATTTTGATGATTACTGAAGACTGAACCTGCTCAAGTTTATATCATCTGAGAAATGAGAAGAATTCTTCATAATCATCCAGTATTATTGATAAAGAACTAAATATGCACTGGGTTCTGCATTGAAATAAGTCCCTGCCCTAAGGTGCACAATCTGAAACAATAATAATGTAGGAATTAGCTGAAGTGTGTGGACTTCTGCAAATAATAATAATAATAATACCAACATCCAGAAAGCAGTCATACTCAAAACTTGTTCAATAGTAAGGATGTTTCTGAGTCAGTAAATGTCAGTATGACTTGGCAAACCCCGCCTGTCCGTCTAAAAAAACCGCCATGAGTGAGAAAAATATACAATATAATAATAATAACAATAATAATAATATAATTAATAATAATCCCCTGTTAAATTTCTCCCCAGATTTTGAGGTTCTGATGAACTGGAACATTTTATAGGAGCTAAGGAGCTACACTGGTAAAATGCTTGAATCTGAGATTCTTCTAGATTTGTATTCTGTAATTATAAATAAAAGCATAGGGTGAAATGTATGTTGAGCAAAGGATACATGCTGTTATCTGCATTCTGAAATTCACTTTTATTGATCGAAAATAACTAAAGTGGAATCCTTGAAGTGTAGAATAATAGTGAAGTGGAACTGGGGAAATTTGCTTGTCCCTCCACCAATTAAAAGACTTTGCAGCTGGTCCTTGCCGATTTTTATCTCTGCAGCACAAATGAGCTAAACAAGACCTCATTATAAATCTTAATGGTAGATGGGCTCCTACGGGAAGAGATACTTCCTAAACTCAGTGTGTGATTAGTTCTTTGTAAGAGACCAAATACCATCCTAGAATTGAATTGCTTTTAATGGCAGTGTGTAAACAAAGAAATGGCATTGCAAGGAAATTATGATCTGTTTGTTCCATCAACTAAACAGAAAGTTATTCAGAATATAAGACAGCATTAGATTGTTTGTACTAGAGTATAACTAAAGCACAGTTGAGTTTACTAGTAGGCATTTGGATTGAGCAAGAACAGTACAAACAAGTCTTTTAAGAGGCATTAAAAATGCAGAGCCTATATTCCATCAAGCAAATGTTCAGGCTGGAATGCAATAATGGCTGTGTTAGTACACATTGCCACCTGTGGGGTGGAAATGGTGTTGAGAACAACTGAAAGCATCCTGATGGTGCAGCAGGATGGATTGCCAGATAACATCCAAATAACCACCACTAGTATCCAATGTAGCTTACCAGCATCTCATAAAGCTGTTTCACAGCACAGGCTTGCATGAGGGAGAGGTATGGTTTGGTGCAATTAGGACTGGCTCACCCATACACCAGTCTTATAAACAGCCTTCCCCAACCTGTTGACTTCCAGACATTTTGGACTTCAACTCCCATCAATCTAGTCAGCATGTCCAATGGCCAGGAACACTGGGAGTTGTAGTCCAAAATATCTGAAGTGCTATAAACATTGGGGCACTATAGAGCCAGCTATGTCAGTGTAACTACTCACCTTTTGGTTACTTCTGAATGGGTGCATCTTTTAATTGAATGATTATTGGTTTTAAGATGTGTTTATACTAGGTTAGGTATATTGCAAGCCACTTCCTGAAGGCTTTTTGTATAAATACCTAAATAAATAAACAAATAAATAAATAAATAAATAAATAAACAAAGGCAGCATAGCAGTATAAGGTTCCTCTACTTCAAGCACAGGATGTTGCAAATTACCCCATGTCTCATTAATGCTTATTGCATCTATGGCTTGGATATTAGCACCATTCAACCATACAGTTTACAACAGTACATTAAGGAGCAAAAGTTCAGTAAAAAAAACAACAACCACCAGAGATAGACTAGACATTCAAAAATGTAATTTGGGGTTTGATTATATGCATGTTTAGACAGAAAAAAGTCCTACTGGTTAGTGACATACTGTATTGTAAACAATGCTCTTCCGTTTCTTGACAGAGTCTGAGAGCTTTTTACTTGCAGTCACTGCCCTTTTGGCCAGCTTGAACAGTTGTTGCAATCCATGGATCTACATGTTCTTTAGTGGGCACCTTCTGCAAGACTTCATGCAGAGCTTCCTGTGCTGTCGAAAAATGGAACAAAGGCTGAATAAGGAAGATTCCGAGAGCATTAGCAGGCGACAGACTTCTTACACTACTAACAGAAGTCCAACAAACAGTTTGGACACATGGAGAGAATCACCAAATTTATCGCAATCTATTACGTTCATCCCTATTTCTTCCTGAACCATTGATTTAAAAACTGGTGGATTGAGTGCCAGAACAGCACTTTAGCACTTTAGCTATAAGTTATCATATGGTCAAATGTAGCATTTTTTCATAGATATGATAGTTTTGCATTGATGTAAAGGAAAACTATAAAAAGTATATGACTCTGTATTCAGTGAATTTGTGGGGAAATTGGTAATATTTTTCTTTAAGTTTGTCTGAGGCTTGGATGATTGAATCGTGACTTGGAATTCAGAGTTATATGTTGAATTAAAACATAACCACGACTTACCCAGTGTGGCATATATGATATTTTCATCAAATGTTTGCTTTATTTGTTGTTTATTGGTTATCATCACATCCCTGTGTTCCACATAAGAGTAGAACAGTAATATGTTCTGCCTTTGCAACAACATTATTCTGCTGGTTTATATTTAGTTGTTCACACACACACACAAAAACCCCACCCCACCACCCAGGATTTTCTCAGTAGTACCACTGACTGTGTAATTATCTTACTGTGTATATATTTTTTCATTTAATTTTCTTATCTATGGTAACACCATATGTTTGTCTTCCCTAAATTGCTTCTTGCTGGTTCCAAAACATAAAATCTCAGCAATGACTTTATAAGTTTTCTAAGTATAGTACATGGCAGAATTACAAATGCTTGCTTTGTGGCAATGTTGTGAGGGCAATTAAATCTACAGAAGGAACAGATGCAAGATTTTTTTCAAGATAACTTTGCAGGATTAAGTATAACTCTGAGCATCATGGTACTTTCCCACATTGTTAGCTGCTGTGGAGTGGTGTCGTTCAAGCTGAGTCATTTTGTTTGTTGTAAAGGTGTACACTCAAATGAAATAAACATTTTCATTTTTCACAATTTGCCTATCTTTTGTACTTGGAGAATCTTGGATTATTATAGTCCTGATAAAGAGTCTCCCACTGCGGATATAAACATATATAGAACAACCAACAGCCCCATTTGTCTCTTCAAACTTGATTGAACAGTCAAATCTTCATTTGCCTTCAAATGTAGTCATCTATGAGAATTCTAGAGAACACCCATATTATGTGAGACTCAAATAGGCATTTCTTCTGTGTTTTTCTGCCTTACTAGAGTAAGTACATGGCTCCTGATCTGGATCAGGACCCCAACATGGGATATAGGGGTCTTTAATCCTTCCCTGACTAAAGTCTTAATCCAGATTTGGGGGAGGCTCTGCCTGCAATTTATATTGCCAAATAGTAAACTTTTGCTTTAGGGGATCACAATTTGGCAACAGAGAGAGAGATAAGCTACTGAGTCTCTCCCCCCCACCCCTCTCTCTCACACACTAGACCAAACTAAACCTTCCTTTAATCATGCATAGCTAAGCTATGCATGATTGTATCCTCTACTCTTATGGAAGCATACACAGACTGAATTTGAAACAAGACCGTGGCGCTTCAGGAGAGGGGAGTTTATGATTTCTTCTCCCCCCCTTTTTTATTCTGCAATTTCACCCCTGCAATGTGGGGGGGGGGGGTATAAAAAGAAAAAAAAGTATCCATTGATTCCAATGAATACTTTTCTTAATTTTCCCCATGGGGGTGGGAGGAGGGAGGCAATCACACATAACTCAGCTATGCATGATTAAAAGAAGTTTAATTTGCCCCTGCACTCTCTTTCTCCCTCTCTCCTGCCTCATTCATTGTTTCGCGATCAGCCCAGACTGAGCTTTTTATCTTATTTTATATTCAGTATCAGCGTTCATATACAAATATAAGTATATGACTAAGATTATTTAAATTAAAATAAAAGTGTGATCTAAAAAAACCAATCCACATGGAATATCATTTCCACAATGCATTTTTGGTATGTGCATGTGTCTAAATAAAATAATGTTATTGACATACTTACAGTGTTTTTATGTTACATTTTTTGAATGCTAGTGTTCTCTAAACTTTTAGCTATTAGCTATATGGCCAATTAGTGGTGTGATTTACATGCTGCTTAAAGAATTAAAAGAGTTAATCAATGAGGCATTAATTGAAATCAGTTAGTAAATGGGATTGTAACAATTAAATAAAAGCACATTGGTTCATCTGCACTGTTGTTTACATTTAGCCTCAATGTATAATACCTTACCTGTGACATCAAGGTATTTTAGTAAAGTAGTACTAGATATATTTCATGAGAACTGGGTTTAAAAACCTTGGAGTATAACAGTTCTTCATCTGGTTTTTTGAAAATGTCTTTCTATTGTAATCTCTTGTAAAGGAAAAGGAGAGGCAGATGAGCCTCAAAGTAAATTTCCTATTTTCATCTTTGCTTCATAGGTACTCACATACTCAGCCTGATCAATTTTTGTTCTTAATTCATAGTATTTCTTACTATACATTCTTAGCCATCTTTATTTCAGGCTCCCTGTTGTCATCATCAGTGATTATGGGATATGAATACAAAGACATTCATTTTAGGGTTCCCAGTCGTCAGCATATACTCATCACAAAAAAACCAAACAGTTTTTAATGCTGCAGCCTTTCTTTTCACTGGGGATGATTTAACTTGTATGATAACAGGTCTTTTATAAAAACACAGGTTGATCTACACATTTGGGAGAATCGTATAGCATAGGCAGGATCTACACTACTGCTTTATAACTGTTTATAATAGTATTGACAACTGTTGAGGCCCATGACACATTCCATATACCGTTTCATAAGTGTTATACCCTGCTTGGTGTAGATCTGAGTCATCAGAAAGAAGATTTGCTGCTCAGCCTTTTCTCTGACATATTAGACTTCTAGTGCAAGGTTATTTTAATAGGGAGAGCATTCAATTATATTTGTATTTTGAAATAGTACAATCCTAAAAAGATTGTACTGCAAATGAACGGAAGATACTGACTGTGTATGCCATTCATTTGGGAGCTGGACTATTAATTTATGAAGTAATTTGAGGTATAATATGCTTTCTAACTTCTTCTGTCCTCAAAATAACACTAAGATGTAGGTTGCTGTTGTTCATATGTTACAAATGGGGAATTGCAGCTGAGATATTGTGATTAATTCAAGGCATCCACTGAGTTCATGGCTGAAGAGTAGTTTAATCCTGAGGCCTTTTTTTGTGCATCAGGCAGCGCTGTGATAACATCCATTACTGTCAGGGAAAACTTTACAGTGTAGTATTCACTGTGTTGAGACCACGATTGAGTGCCATACAGAAATACTACTGAGAAGTAGGAGGAGTTGGAAAAGTCACATGCGTTAAATAGTTTGTGTTTGTGGAGTGCACATGGCACAAGCGCTTACAATTGTAGGTGAAATGTTAGTTTGTCTTTTTAAAAAAAAACAAAAAAAAAAATAACACCCTTTATTCATTCATTCATTCATTTAATTTCATTTCTATACAGCCCAATAGCTGAGGCTCTCTGGGCAATTCACAAAAATTAAAACCTCAAGTACAGCAAGTATCTTGCTGCCTATATATGCATCTTTGACGTTTAATTTTTGTGAACCGCGCAGACAGTTTCGGCTGTTGGGTGGTATAGAAATAAAATAAATAAAATAAATTGCGTAGGAGCAGAGATTTACAAATAAAGTGCAGGGTGATTTATAGTTCTTCCTGCAAAAACACACAAACAAATAGAGAAGGAGGACGAGGACCGATTGGGAGAGAAGGGGGGGTCCTACTTCTCACTGCAGTTGCCAGCCTCCCATGGGATGAAGCCAGTGATGCTGGCTTCCCCCCTTCCCCTCCACCCAAAACCATTTCCCAAGAGCCAATGTGCCCCTCTCCAGTACTAACTTTCCTAGGAGTAAGCACCATTGAAAACATTGTGTTTTACTTCTGCATAGACATGTATATATTGTGTTTTCAGTCGTTTTTTGAGGCAAGGAAATGAAGAGGGGAAAGGAAATAATTGGGAAGACTTGAAAAGCCATTTATTTATTGCATTTCTATATTTTATTTTATTTTTCTTTTCTTCAAAGGATACAGTGGGATGAAAGGAAGTAGCACTGAGTTCACTCTCTGTTTTACTAGGCAAGGCAAAGAGTGAGAGTGAGAATGAGAGAGCTTTTATTGTGTGCTTGTCATTCATGGCTGTTTACAGTTTCTTTGGACGATGTCATGAGCCTCCAGTTTCACTTCACTTTTTAAGAGCTTTCCTATATGAGGCATTTATTCTGCACTCATAATTCCCTATTCACGATTGTGACCCTCCAGTTTTGCTTCTGTTTTTAAACATCACTTTTGGAAAAGTGTGGTTTTTTAGAGCAGGAATTATTTGTGAAAGTGAAAGAAATTACTTGTGTTATTGTGCTATTATGCTATTTCACAGTGCCATCTAGAGGTTATGTGGCAGAAAAGCAGGAAAGGAAACACCAATTCTGCAATGAAACCAAAAGCAGATACAGCGGATTAACAGCCTGATGTAGAAAAGCTGTGGTGATTATCACTGATAGAAAAGTGGGATTCTTCAAAATAAATTAAACAAACAAAACATATTGAATTCGTTTTAAATTATGTGTGTTTTTTAAAAAGAAAGTATGATGCTTTGATGTGCCTGAAATACGCATTAGGAGATTAGAAAGCAAGTACTATCTAACAATTCAAGAAAACATATTAGAATGAATTAGCAAATGGTTAAAAGAAGGACAGCCACGAGCTACTAATCAAGACATCAGTAGCCAAATCACATGTTGCTGTGTGCAGACCTACTGAACCTCTGTGTGTGTGTGTCTCTGTGTGTGTGTTCCTGTGCCCTAGTGTGTGCCCTGGATGGGTCTTTTGTATGGTAAATGGATAAAATAGACATTTATATAGTCTATCTCCTCTTCACACAACTCAATCAATCAATCATAGTTTATTAAAGTCAATAGACCATGAAAAAGCATAAATACAGTTTGTCATTACGTACAAACATTACACACTACACAGTATACAAACAGCCATCTCAGGTATTCACCATTTGAGCTCTATGACAGATGGCAAGGTGTAGAAATTTTGCAACTTGGATTGTAACTATTTTATCTTTAGCCTGTAAGAGTATGATAGTCAAAGCCTCTTTAGAGTGGCCAGAATAACCTTTGAGAATTGGTAGCAAGAGATCGTTCATAATTCCATTATAAAAATTGCAACTAAAAAGCACGTCACACACAATTTATGGAATTTGCTGTGTTACGGTACAGGCTGTAGAGTGTACCACGAGAGGGAGGGGAGATGAGCAAATCAATTAACTTAGCTCCCTATTTGCTGTTCCCCTCCTGTGGTCCTCACTGTTGCCAACAAGGGAAAGTCTTTATTTTTCCTGGCTGCCTTCACTAAGATCCCCTCTACAAGAATTCGGCTTGACGCCCGGTTGCCCGATTATGTGCATCTTCTCACCATCGTTTTTACGCCTAATTCCTATAAATGACAGCCGGTGAAGCGCATAAGTGGCAGTATGAAATGCACTTTAAAGTGGTTGAAATGCAGAGAATCGCTTGTTTACATGGTCATAAGGTGCTTTAACTCCTGCGGAAAATTAAAACTCGCTATTTAACGCGCATTCGATAATGCGCATAATCGGACAGAAAAAGCGTCTCGACCCCCGATTTGCACTCCGCTCTTGTAGAGGTAAAATTTTTATTGTGCCTTGAAAGAACTTTAATTGCTCTTGTAGAGGCACCCTAAGAGGGCACTTTAAACTTTGTTGTCAAATAGGGACTTCCATACACTGTGACCCAGCCAAGGCAGTGTAGGAAAGGCAGTTAGAAATGGGATGGATATCGAGGCACCAGACCAAGACCAACACATTTAGATTTATTAAAGAGTTTGAAGAGTTCAGCTGAACAGTTATTCTAATGATACTTCTAATTTTAAAAGTTTTATCTTTTGACTGTAAGAGCAATTAGGAAATGAAATAATACATAAAAAGCCTACTTCATCAAGATATAAGCAATTTCTTTCAGGTCATCTTACTTCCTAGACAGTGCAGATTCCAGGCTTCTTGCTCTCAGCTTGACTTTTTTGTTCCTGGGTCTTCTGTAGCACTCTATATGTTTCCTCTGATCTCCAGCTCTTTAACTGACATTGCCAGCTTCATATGTACAATATCCAACCCCCACCCCCATCTTCTTAGCTAAGACCAAGCCAATCGGAAGAGCAGTAGGGCTTTGCTAAGTTTCCTGTTCCTATAGTAACTGGTTTTCGTTTTCTCCCTGAAATTTCAGTTTCCTGAGCTGACTTGTTGTGCCTTCTCAGTGGAGGCTGGCGACTCAATCTCCATGGGGTGATGAAGCTGCTCTGTGTTTCAGTCAGAACCAGTGCTTCATACTTTGGATAGCTCCTTTAGAGTTCTGACTGGTTCTGACTGAAATCTGGAATGGATTCACCACCCCACTGACATTGGAGCCACCAGCTTCCACTTCCTTCTCTAGAGCTGGCCCAAAACATCCAGCCCAGTGGAATTTCTCACACTTGGGGAGTGGGTGGACCAAAATCCTTCTGACAAGAGTGGCTGACCTTTGGGTGGGTGCCTAATAATACTTATTGTTAGTGATGGATGGACTCACCCATGTCCAGCTCCATCAGAGGCCCACCAAGCCGCCACTGTTGCCCGCCCCCACTCGCAACACCATGCAGGCTTCTTCACAGCTCAGCAAGTGCTGATGAAGCCACAAGGCTGCTCACCTGCCATTCACGCAATGGTAATTCCCAGAGCCGCCATTTTTGCACACAATGGAGACTCCAGACAAGGTTAGACTGGTCCTGGACAGTTGCTAAGGGGCACTCAAAGAGTGGGCCTGCGAACGTGTCACATCCCAGCGAGCTGGGTCTGGGGAGGAGTGGGTGGGGGAGTCTACTGGACCTCCAGACCCAGTTAGGTGCCTGTAACATCCCTACGTATTGCTTATGAGGTTTGAGAGGCTGGATTTCTCCCCTTTTCCTTTCCTTTGAAAAACCAAAAAGTGCCAGTATTCCTGTTGTCTTCAAAGCACACTTTCAAAATTTTGTCCAGAAGCGATATGCCCCTGGGACCAGCACAACACCATGTGGAAAAATTCTACGAATGGTTACTTAGCCATGATGGCTGCTTGGAACATTATGGATTCAGAGGCAGTATGCCAGTGAATACTTGTTGCCTGGTAGTAACAATGGGAGAGAGTAACTGCCTTTATGCCTGCTTGTAGGCTTCCCAGAGGAAGCTGACCACTGGGTGGACCTTAGGGCTGATCCAGCAGAACTCTCCTTAAGTTCCTAGGTAATCTATAGTCTTCAAAAGCAAATATAAGTCTCAGACATAGGGAAATTGGGGTCTTCTCATTTTGTCTTCTGCTCTTCAGAAAATGAAAGGCTTTCCTATGTGTTTTAGGGCAGATGCATGTTTAGAATGTTAAACTTCTCATTGATTTTGTTTGTGGATATTTTGTAATGAAATCCTAGATTGTCAAACTAGAATTTTTTCTATATGGGGCTTTTAGCCCATCACTTTACTGAGGTTTCTATTTCTGCATTCTTTGTAGGATTAAGATTGGCTCCTTTGAAAATGTCCCCCCCCCCTTTGAGGGCAGGGTTTCTGCCTTTCTATGAGTTCCATTACACAACCTCTAGGTGGTGCTATGGTATAGCAAAATTGCACAAATACACATGGGTTTCATGCCGCCATTCAGGAAACATTCTTCCCCCCCACACACACACATGGTTGCAAAGCATGGGAGAGGCTAGGGAGGGGGATGATATTGTGTAAAGCCCCCACAAACTACTGTGAGAGAGGATTCATATGCACACAATGCCTCATGAAGAAAGGTTTAAGAAATCCTGGCAATTTATTCCCATTTTTTCTCAGGATCATCTCCCCTACACACACACACACACACACACACACAGAGGTTTTGCTGGGGGGGGGGTCAACAAATTTACAGTCTTTTGAGAAGGCTGGGACGTTCCATCTTGTTTTTCCATTATCTACCCATCCATCCTTCTTTATTTACACTTAAAAGAGCTAACACCTTGGGCAAAAACCTCCATCATAAAACACAGACATCCAAAACAAACAAACCACTAATAAAATCTCATCATTAGGGTAACTGTGCAATCTCATGCATAGTTACCTGGGAGGCAGCTCCATTGAACAAACTTACTTGTGCTTACTTCAGCTTGTAGAACACATTGAGCTGTAACAAAAGATCTGACATCAGATGAAAAATTCTCTCCTGCTCTTAATCCTGCTGTGGGTGATATTTTCAAAAATGTTTAACAGGCTCCCCACCTGAAGTGAATTGTCCTGCCCTGTTGTAAGCAGTGATGCAATCACAGTTGAACCATGTATAGCTATAGGTGTTTCGTGATACATTAGTGCAATCCTATATATATTTACTCTGAAGGAAGTCTCATTGAGTTCCATTGAGTTCCATGGGCCTTACTCCCAGATAAGTGGATATAAGACTGCAGCCTAACAGTGCAATGCTATGCATATATACGCATAAATAAGTCCCATGGAACTCAAAGGCTGCAGTCATACACTTACTTACCTGTTAGCACACTACATTGTACTCTTTCCAGCACCAGGTGGACTTTTTTATTTTCCCAGTATTTTATCATTTTATCATCTTATCATTCTAGTCTTTTAACTCTGCTGTTTTAAATCAGTATTTTAAATCAGTAAAATCTCTGCATTGCTATTCAGTTTTAGTCTGTTGTATTTTTATATTGTATTTTTATATTGTGATTTAAGTTTCCATATTTTATATTTCAAGTGATACTCTATGCTTTTAATTTTTATGAACCACCCAGAGAGCTTCGACTATTGCGTGGTATAGAAATGAAATAAATAAATAAAATTGGACTCAGTGGAATTTTACGACTGCATTGTAAGTATAATCTATTCAAATATATGTTTACCTTTACTTGTATGTTTACCTTTACTTGCATGTTAGATGTATGTAACATACAAGTAAAGGTAATGTTCCCATTTGTGCATTTAGGATTGGTCCTCATAAAGGTGGCGTCAATAACTATAATGTGTACAACAGAACAGAACAAAAGCAATCGGATAAAAACTGTCAGGTTCAACTTTATTTCAGTGGTGTAAAGTGACTTCAAGAAGCAAAGCTCTATGAAGAAACACAGGGCAAACATTACCAGATGCAATCTTGCTGCAGATAATGGAATTGTACTCAGGAGGCTAATGGCTTTAAGTGCCTTGTGCACCAGAACCTAAATGTGCAGCACTTCAGTAAACAGAAAGAAAAACCTAAAAGAAAGAACCCCCCCCCCACCTGAATGAATAACTAGGCAATGAAAAACTTAACTACAACTGAGAGCAATGGGATAGCAATACACAAAAGCTTAAAAGTAAAAATGGAACAGAAGCATTGGTGCTTTTCTGTTGCTCTTCTGCTAAACATCACAAATAATTGATTTGGAAGGACTATCAGGGGAGCTATTGCAAAATGGGGGGAAAGGTACAGTTGTGGTTTTTATATATATTGCCTGTATCCTGGGCTTGGGTGGATTCCAGGCTCTTGATTTAATTAAGATTTTAGGGAGTTCCTCCTACATTCAGACATGTATTAAAAGATGGACTGCTTTTGATATCAAATTTTACAGCTGTGTTGCAATCTATGCAAACTATGGGTTATATCCTTTCTGGAATAAATTGTAGATAACAATTGTTATCTACAGTTTGTCTACAACATGGAAGCTGTCTAAAAAGATGAAGTAAAAACATAGATCTGAAGAGCAACGATTGCATGTTCAGTGCTAGTACACAATTCAACACCATTTCCTGGAAGGTGAGGCAGAGAAAGGCTATTGCCTTTATGTCTTGATTGTGGGCTTCCAAGAAGCATTTGGGTTTTCTGGTGGGAAACAGGATAATAGACTGGATGCACCTTCAGTCTGACCCCAAACAGTCCTTATGCTTTACTGTCTTTACAGGTTGAAGCGTATTGATTCCTTTGTAGTAAATACCATAGTCTTTATATAGGGATGGATCAGAGTTAATCATACTTAAAGTAGACACATTGCAATCAATAGGACTAAAATTACTCATACTTAGAGTAGACTTATTGAAACCAATGGGACTGAAGTTTGTTATGATCCTAAAATGAGACTTAAGTCATGACTAATTTAAGTTTCATTTATTTCAATAATCCCATTACTTATATTAGAGATCTGCATTAAAAATACTGCTCTTGACTTATCTAGCTGAGTGGTTGCTTGGTTTCATTTGATAAATGAGATGCATGATTAGACATTTCTGTACACCTCAACTAACAGATAATCAGCACTATGACAGATTAGACAGCGGGAATGGAAGCAGACTCTCTGGACATTCCTCTACCCCCTCCCTCCAGGGTCCCTAGTTTTCATAATAACATGAAATTGGCATTAGAGAGTTCCTTAGGTTTTACAGTGTTGAGTCCTCTCATGGCAGTCAGTGCTGATCTCTTGGTATATGGGGCTGTTTTAGGGCTGATTGCAAACACCCTTCCCAATTTTATGCTCCATTTACATGTTAGCAATTTGCCCTTCACCCAAAAACCAATTCTTTGGAAATTTCAGGAGTGTTTAGTATTGGTGGTGCAGTGGCCCTTCTATACTTTTTCAACTGTATGTCAGGTTTGCCACGTATGGTGGAGTTGAACCTGGCAGTTCCTGTCATGAACCCCAAATGCTGCCCTAAAAAAGACTAGAATGGGAGGAGATATAAGCTGCCTCACTCTGAGGAGAAGTTTCAGCACATCCTCCTGAGGAACACATTAGTGTTCCCAGCCTGAGGACATGGCCCTTCTACCTTCTTCAGGCTCTGAGTGTTTGGTATCATTTCCATTTCATCCACCAGTTAGAACCCAGAAATGGAAGGGCCCTTTAAGAAGCACAGCCAGTTCTTCCAGAGAGGCACAGCCAACTGCTTCTATCCACTTTATTATTTTACAGGTTTGTTGCCTCTCAGCTTTATTGTTATATCAAGGATGATGTGATATGATATGTGATGTTGTTTTTATTATATAGTTTTGAAGTACTGTACACTGCTTTGTGATATAGAAAATCAATCAGTCACCACAGAACAGGTGGTGCCAGCCAGAGAGCTTCAGCTATTTGGTGGTTTAGAAATGTAATAAATAAATAAATAATCGATAAGCCTTCAGCCCTTTGCTGAGACAACATTCCTTTATTGCCTGCGGTAGAGGGAGAGCTGCAGCTAGCATAGGTCACTAGCAGCTAGCATAGGTCATGACAAGGCCTGCCTGAATCTGAAGATATCTGAACCTGCCAAGCTATATTCTCTAGAATGTGACTTTATGTGACGTGATCCTGCTCACTGAGGCCTTACTAGAAGAGTCTGTATTTGATGTGATCACCACCTTTGTGGGACTGACACGAAAAAAATTACATCTACCTAGGCTGACCATATGAAAAGGAGGACAGGGCTCCTGTATCTTTAACAGTTGTAGAGAAAAGGGAATTTCAGCCAGTGTTATTTGTATGCAATTAGTTCCTGGTGAAATTCCCTCTTCATCACAACAGTTAAAGTTGCAGGCACTATACTAGTGTGACCATATACAAAAGAAGGCAGGGCCCCTGCAACTTTAACTGTTGTGATGAAGAGGGAATTTCACCAGGAACTAATTGCATCCAAATGACACTGGCTGAAATTCCCTTTTCTCTACAACTGTTAAAGTTACAGGAGCCCTCCTCCTTTTCATATGGTCAGCCTACATCTACCATTCCCCTTCGGTACCCTGAATTCCCTGAAATGATTCTGCAGGGAGAGGGAATGACAACTGCGATAACAGACAGACAGACCGAACTACTGTGCCATGAATGCTTCCCTCCACCCTGAAATTTTAGAATAATTTTGCCCCCAGTTTCAGAAAATCCTGAATATATTTATTATTTATTATTTATTTATTAAAATTCTATACTGCTCTTTAGCCAACATCCAAAACAATCTTAAAACCATAAAATACAACAACACAGTAAATATAACACAATAACCACATGTTTAAAATAAAATAAAGAATAAAACTAAAGTAAGAACCAAGATAAAAGCCAGCATCAGTGTAAAGATCTAAAAACACACTAAAGGCACAATCCAATGCATGTTTAGACAGCACTGAGACAGCCTTAGCTCATTTAAAACAAAAAAACAAAACAAAACCCTGAAGATCTACAAAGTCTGGGGGTCAGGGAGCAAAGGTCTTCACCTAGTGCTGAAAAGACTACAATCAGATGATCCTCTCTGGGGAGGGCATTCCTCAACCGGGAAGCCACTGCTGAAAAGGCTCTCACCTTTCTAGCACCTCCTTTTACCTCATGTGTGAGGGTATCCCTCACCAAATTTGAGTCTGTTTGTGTTTTTGTTTTTTAGGACAAAGTGTTCAGCTGGGGTGACCCAAGATGTTTTGCTGCTTGAGGCAAAGGACAAGTAGCCTAGCGATCAGGCCGACTGGAATGCACAGTTTCCATAATCTCCTGGCAATCATGGACAGGGGCTTCAGGCAGAGGCATTAGGGTGGCAGGGTTCAGAATGGTACAGTCTTTCACATGTACATTTGGGTTTTCACACAGTAGGACACGGTACTTTACGAGTCGAGAATTGGTCATCCATCTAGGCCCATGAGTTTCAAGCAGCGCTTTCATCGAATGGGAGGTGGTAACTTCAATGGTTTGGCCATATGTGAGCTTTATGGCCTCAGTCAGGAGTAGGCATGCAGCAGCGATGCAGTGGAGACAGCCGGGCCATCCACGACTGACAGGATCAGTATTCTTACTCAGGTAGGCAACGGGGCGGTTCCAGGAGTCTATGCGCTGAGTTAGGACTCCGACGGCAGTCCCTTTCTTGCTCAGATACATACAAGTGAAAAGGCTTGGAAATGTCTGGTAGGGCCAGGGCTGGTGGGCTGGTCAGGGCAGTCTTCAAATCTTGGAGGCTTGAGAGGGCTTCTTCAGTCCACATTTGGGGACAAGACTCTGACTGATTACTTTTCAGAAAATTATACAGAGGTTGGGTTAAGGCAGCAAAGTCCATGATCCAGCTACATATTGCAATACTAATCTTTGTTCGGAAGTCAGGAAATAACCCATGAGTTGTTGAATGTCAGTCCAGGTTGGATTATGGGCAGTTATTGCATCCTCGATCATGTCTACAAACTTCTCGGGCTCTTCTTCATAGGAGGGTCCGTGGTTCTTCCAGTTCAGGAGTTCAGGAGTTCAGTTCATTTCAATTCAGGAGTTTAGGAGCTCAGTTTAATTCAGGAGTTCAGGAATTCAGTTCAGTTCAGGAATTCAGTTCAGGAGTTCAGGAATTCAGTTCAGTTCAGGCAGTTCAGTTCAGGAATTCAGGAGGAGAGGGGACGTAGGTAGTGACGGTCTGGTACGTGGACACATTCGTGGCAGGGTCGGTGACGGCAGGAACGATGGCGGGACTCTCACGGACAGGGAGAATTTTTGTCTCGGTGCCTGTGTTAGCGGCCAAATTTCTGAGGTGGAGCCGGCCGGAGTGGCGGGGTCCGGAATTTTCGGGGTTGGTTGTTTCTAACAGGCGGGTCAGTTTCTCGACTCTCACATCAAACAAAGAAGTGGGGTCTACAGGTGTAGAGGTGACGGCCGATGGCTGGGCAGTGGAGTCTTGGGACATCGGAGAGGGAGCCGGGATGTCTGGTCCGGACCTAGGGACGTCTGGGACATCAGGAGGTGGCAGTCACAGGAGCCTTGCGTCTTGGGGTCTTTTTTACTTGGTTCATCATAATAAGAGCTGCATCTTCGGCCAACTTTTCGTGCCCATGGTGGGGGGTGTCTGGCTACTTTCAACCAGCTCTCTGCGCATGGAATGTCCTCTGAACTGAGGGGGGGCCCCCTTCTATGATGGCAAGGTTCTAAACTCGGGAAATATAGGGCTCAGAGAAAGTACCTTGGGGGGGGCAATCTACAAGGGGTCCTAGAGCGGGCCAGTCATAATAACACTTAGCTTCCATAGCATCTACATTACATTTAGTCTGATCAAAAACTTCACTGAAATGTTTGATCATCAGGTTCAGTGGGGTCAAAGAACCTCCCCCCATCCTTTTCCTGACTAATACACAGTATAATCCACCAGACAGACAATACACAGAGGGGAAGATTGACAGGGAACCGTCTGACTGTAGGAATTGGGGGAGTCAGGCGGCTGATACAGAGGAATACAGTCTCTTCACTACCAGCCCACGCTGCCGGAAATTCAAGACACCCAGAGGCGTCCCAGGGCGACTGCCCAACGGTCAGCAATGGAAATCAGGCAGTCATGCACACATCAGACATCCAGGACGACACCCATCCTCCCAGACATCCCAGTTCAGAGAAACAGAAACAGTTTACCGTTACGGGGAGATGATCAGGCTCCCCCTTCGACTCTCCTGAGTCGGTCAGTACAGACAGAACGCGCGTTTACAGTTATGAGGGTTGATCAAGCCCCCCTTCGACTCTACTGAGTCGGCTGATACAGAACAGAATAGGAAGTTTCCCCTGATGCTTGCCTGATTCAGATGTTCCGGCGCCGGACAGGAGGGTATCTGCACTGAACTTCCGCTCGGTCCGTTTTTGTTCCGCACTGTCCCCGGACCTGCCGCAGAACCTGTATGGGCACCAGCTAAAGGCTGGAGGCGCGCTCCCAAGGAGGACCACGGCCGGCTGGGGGCCGCGGGGAACCAAGCGGAAGCGGGGGAAATCTCCCTGGTAGGGTCCTCCGATTATCAGGCGGGTCTCCCAATGAGGGATGATTCCCGGCCAATGCACCAAAATGTTACGGTAATTAATCGGAGTCCAATCCAAAGTTCAAGTTTTAAACAGACAGCCTTTATTTGCTAGCAAGACAACAGCCTGGAATCGTTCCACAAACTGCTGCCCCACCTACTGGGCGAAGCAGTCTCTTATACATCTCAAGCAAACAGGAAATATACGTTTCATACAACAGCATAATGCGCGCGCAACATAACGGTATGGCAGGCTAGGTGCTTCCTTTTATGGTTTGTTCTGGTGCTGCTTAACTAGGTCAGGTCACATGGTTTGCTGCCTGCATACAGCTGCTATAGAAGCTACTTATGAGAAAGACAAAAAAAGAGAGGGGGGAGGGTGCAAGATGGAGTCAGTTAGGTTCAGGTTCCTTCTCATTCCAACATTTCCTGTCCCCAAGAATTGGCTGCTTGAGGTGGCTGCCTCACTCTGGCTAATGGTAAGGAGGGACAGCCCTTTTGTTCAGATTCACACTTATCAATGTTGTGAAAGCATTTTAGGATTCAAGTCATGCTTAAATGGTCTGCTTTGCCATTGAAGCCAGCCTGAAGGCCTGCTTCACACATACTTGTACACATGACCTAATAAGAAAACTGCGTATGGTGTATCATTTAATTTTCCTCTGAGAACTGCCTCCCTTGAAAACTACTGTGTTTTAGAGACTACAGAGTCTTATAGATGAGTCTGTGGTGTTAGTTTTATGCTGGCTGTTTTACAAATCCAAGTCACCAATTGGTATTGCAGTCATTGAGTGCTAAGCATTGTTTGTGAGTCTCCACTTCATTATTTTATGAGGTTGTAAATTAGTATGTTGCATTCTAGGCAGATGGAATTTCAATTGAATGTATTATCTTGAAAAGATAGCACATCAATTATCTTGAAAGGTTAATCAGCCTAAATCCAAAACTTGGGTAAGCTATACCCAGGGCTGGCCCAAGACATTTTGCTGCCTGGGATGAAGAACAAGATGCCCCCCCTCCCCCCGCTTCTATATACAAAAACTGATTGGACCAGCAGATGAATGTGCCTTCAACACTGATGATGGGACAGCATCCTCCACTGTACCTGAAGGCAGCAGGCTAACATAGGGAGTTCAGAGCAAGCTGCATGGCAAACAAGTCTTTCATCCAATATCTTGCTGCCATCTCCCAGCATCTGCCATCTGAAGTGACTGCTTTCCCCTGCCTAATGTTAGGACCGGCCCTGCTTGTACCCAGTGCATCTCCTAGAGTATTGCTTAGCTTATTACTGATAATACTCCAAAGGTCTCACTCTCTACAATCTTTCTATGCCTCATTTTCTAGTACTAGACTTTTCTTATAGTTAAAATGTTTCCTCCAAATTATTTACTATCCATCGGCTTTTACATCAGTTAAATTCATTGCTACTTGTCCAATTTTCTACTAAAAAGCAGAGCAATTCACCCCCTTGCCTTTCTTCCAACATCTTATTGGACATATTTCCTTTAATATTTTTCTCCCTTTAGATTTATTCACCATAATAATTTGTACAACAATTTTAATGTGTAATGTATTGTACAATAGTCATCTTTTAAACATCCAGTTCCTTCAGATTTCCCCCATATTGACTCGCTTTGTAAACAATGCTTCTCAAACTGGAGGAAAGTATGGGATCCCAGGAGGCCAGCAATCCATTTTCAGTCAAAGGTTCAAGGTTTATGAAAGTATTCCCAGGATCAGCCCCCCACCAATAAAAATGGGCAGTGGAATTGTGTGAACCTGATTGCTGCAAGTCCATCTACTTGATGTTATACTTAGATCATTTGTCCAACTACTTGTGTAAATGCTCTTCCACTTAAAATCCTCTCACAAAATGACAGAATAAAATAAGTAGAGGAAGGATCTAATGCGTGTTTACAATCAGCAGCTGGTGTTCCTCTTAAGCAGCAGTAATTCTTATCTATACAATCATTCTGAGAATGACAAACAACTTCAAAATGGCTTAGGGGAGATGTTCTGACTTTGTAAACAAAACAAAAGCATAACTTAGATTATTTCTGGCTGAATCTGGCTGGTATTTTATCTGATGCTCTGTCTGCTCTGATTTGTTTTTATGTTCTTTTTTTCTTGTTCTTTTTTTTTAACAAAATCAATTTTAATATTATGGATCCATTTTCTTTATATTGTCAGCCACCTTGGACACCTTCAAGTGGAAATGTGGGATAAAGAAATTCTGAAACAAATAAATGAATGAATAATAGATGAACTACAACATTTGGAGTCTCCTGAGGCAGAGTGTGTGGTAGTGTTATTATATAGTTTAGTCATTAGGGCAGGATCTACACTACTGCTTTAAAACAGTTTATAACAGTAGTGACAACATTTCAAAATGTTTTCAAAGTGTTTCATCCTGCTTGGTGTAGATCTGGCCTAGGTGGCACTAGATTTTATTGTATCTGGATGGAGTCAGGAGTTCCCTGTTCCTACTCTATACTTGATTAAGAGAGATTTTTTTTTTTTTTTTTTTACCCTTTCCCCAGGCTTGAGCTATGTGCCTGGGAGGGAGGATACAGGGCCAGGTGAGGGGATCTGAGGGGAGCACAATCAGGGTAGTGACGGGTAGAGGGAGATATGGCGTTGTGAGGAGGACTTGCCAGGTTAGGGAAACAAGGCCCAGACAGTTAATGGCTGTGCCTTGTTCCAGTCCCCCTCACACCCACAGGCTTGTTGGTTGCCTTATCAGCCAGCCCTCAGGCCTCCGGGTGCTGCTTTTAAATGCCAGATCAGTGCATAATAAGATCTCCCTCATCCACGATTTAATTGTGGATGAGGCAGCCGATCTGGCATGTATAACCGAGACCTGGGTGGGAGAGCAGGGAGGAGTTAGTCTCTCCCAGTTATGCGCACCGGGGTACTTGGTTCAGCATCAGGGTAGACTTGAGGGCCGGGGAGGGGGGGTTGCTGTGGTCTATAGGAATTCCATCCCCCTCTGTGGGCTCCCTGTCCATGCGACTACTGGTCTGGAGTGTTTGCACCTTGTGTTGGGCCAACGGGACAGATTAGGGATTCTGTTGGTGTACCGCCCACCCCGCTGCTCAACAGACTCCCTAGCTGAGCTGACAGAGGTGGTCTCTGGTGTACTGTTGAGGTCCCCCAGACTCTTGGTTCTGGGGGATGTCAACATTCATGCCGAGGGCACTTTATCTGGGGCAGCTCAGGATTTCATGGTTTCCATGACAACCATGGGACTGTCCCAACATACCATCGGCCCAACGCATGTAGCAGGGCATACTCTAGACCTGGTTTTTTCAACTGGACATGGAGATGGGGATCTGAAAGTGGGGAACTTTACATCAACCCCTCTGTCATGGTCAGATCACCACCTGCTGAGGTTTAGACTTACAGTGGCTTCTCCCCTCTGCAAGGGTGGGGGACCCATTAAGATGGTCCGCCCCCGGAGGCTAATGGATCCAGATGGTTTCCAGAGGGCTCTGGGGAGTTTTCCGGCTGATAGGGCTGGCTCTCCTGTCGAAACCCTGGTCGATCTGTGGAATGCAGAAATGACCCGGGCAGTTGACACGATTGCTCCTGAGCGCCCTCTCCTGTGTAGAGCTCGAACGGCTCCATGGTATACCCCAGAGCTGAGAGTGATGAAACAAAACAGGAGACGGCTTGAGGGCAGATGGAGACGAACTCCTGATGGATGCAATCAAACACTGGTAAGTGCTTATGGTAAGCTGTATTCAGGGGCAGTGAGGGCAGCAAAAAAACAATACTTTGCTGCCACTATTCAATCATCAACCTGCCGCCCAGCGGAGATTTCAGAGTTGTCCAGGGGCTTTTACATGCTGGCCCCAAGGACATGGTAGAACCATCTAAGGCCCGCTGTAATACATTTGCTGGGCACTTCCAGAATAAAATCTCTGGCATCCGTCAGGACTTGGACTCCAGTGTTATAGCAGATGAATCTAGTGAGGTATGCAGAGCACAGGCTTGTCCTGTTTTCTTGGATGAGTTTCAGTTGGTGCAGCTCGAGGATGTTGACAAGGTGCTTGGACAGGTTCGTGCAACCACTTCCATATTGGATCCTTGCCCCTCTTGGCTAATAAAAGCTAGCAGGGATGGAACAACTGGCTGGGCCAGGGAAGTGATTAATGCCTCTTTGCAAGAGGGAGTGGTCCCAGGCCTCCTGAAAGAGGCGGCAGTGAGACCACTCCTAAAGAAATCTTCCCTGGACCCTGAAAATCTTAATAACTACAGGCCAGTAGCAAATGTTCCATTCCTGGGCAAGGTCCTGGAGCGGGTGGTTGCGAGCCAGCTCCAGGCACTCTTGGATGAGACTGATTATCTGGATCCATTTCAGTCGGGTTTCAGGCCTGGTTTTGGTACGGAAACAGCCTTGGTCGCCCTGTATGATGACCTATGTCGGGAGAAAGACAGGGGGAGTGTGACTCTGTTGATTCTCCTTGATCTCTCAGCGGCTTTCGATACCATCGACCATGGTATCCTTCTGGGAGGACTGGCTGAGTTGGGAGTGGGAGGCACTGCATTGCAGTGGTTCCGCTCCTACTTGGTGGGTCGGCTCCAGAAGGTGGTGCTTGGGGAACATTGCTCGGCCCCGTGGATTCTCCAGTATGGGGTTCCGCAGGGGTCAGTTTTGTCCCCCATGCTGTTCAATATCTACATGAAACCGTTGAGTGCAGTCATCCGGAGTTTTGGAGTGCGTTGTCATCAGTACGCTGATGACACGCAGCTCTATTTCTCCTTTTCATCTTCATCAGGTGAGGCTGTGGATGTGCTGAACCAGTGCCTGGCTGCGACAATGGACTGGATGAGGGCTAATAAACTGAAACTCAATCCAGACAACAGACGCTGTTGGTGGGTGGTTCCGCTGACCGGATGGAGGGTGTTCAACCTGTTCTGGATGGGGTTGCACTCCCCTTGAAGGAGCGGGTTCGTAGCTTGGGGGTTCTCCTAGAACCATCTCTGTCACTTGAGGCGCAGGTGGCCTCAGTGGCACGGAGTGCCTTCTACCAACTTCGGTTGGTGGCCCAGCTATGTCCCTATCTGGACAGGGATAACCTGGCTTCAGTTGTCCATGCTCTGGTAACCTCCAAGTTAGATTACTGCAATGCACTCTACGTGGGGCTGCCTTTGAAGGTGGTCCGGAAGCTGCAGCTTGTGCAAAATGCAGCGGCCAGATTGATAACTGGAACCAGTAGGTTCGAACATATAAGACCTACTCTGGCCCGCTTGCATTGGCTGCCTGTATGTTTCTGAGCCCTGTTCAAGGTGCTGGTTTTAACCTATAAAGCCTTACACGGCTTGGGACCACAATACCTGATGGAACGCCTTTCCCAACATGAACCTACCCGAACACTACGTTCAACATCTAAGGCCCTCCTCCGAGTGCCTCCTCCGAGGGAAGCTCGGAGGTCGGCAACAAGAGAGAGGGCCTTCTCTGTGGTGGCTCCCCAATTGTGGAACGATCTCCCCGACGAGGCCCGCCTGGCGCCAACATTGTTATCTTTTCGGCGCCAGGTCAAGACTTTCCTCTTCTCTCAGGCATTTGGCAATATCTGAGGAGCCTGGGTTTGTTTTGTTTTGTTTTTGTAGTTTTTTTGAAGTGGTGAAGTGGTTTTTAAATGTACAGATTGTGTGTATGTTGTATGTTTTTGCTGTTTTAATTTTTGTATATTGTTTTTAATTGTTTTTAATCCTATGTAAACCGCCCAGAGAGCTTCGGCTATGGGGCGGTATACAAATGTAATAAATAAATAAATAAATAAATAATAAAGTTCCTGTCCAGCTTCCTGCCTGGTTGTGTTCTTAGCCTTCCAAGACAGGCAGGTATTAGACATCTTTGCAGCAGAGTGGTACCTTCTTCAAATGTAGAATGTCAATAATGATGAACCCAGGAATTTACTCTTCCATAGTTTTTCCATCTTTATTTGGAAGGGTGGCAGAAATTGACAAGAAGCCCTTTTGATGCAGATCCAGTTCTATGATTCTTTCATTTTTGGTCCAGTCAGAAGGGGAAGCAGCTTGATAGGTAACTCTGCCTCCTTAGGAAGATTCTCTTCCCAGTTAAGAAAATAAATGCTCTAGATCTGGCTGTTCTGAAAAGTATGTGTTCTGAAAAGTACATTTACTTTCCCCTGCTGTTCTCTCTTTGAGCCATGATATAATCTGGATTGTGTGAGGCAATTTGAAGAAACATAATTAAATATCCTGACATGGGCCAGGGAGTAGTCATTATGACTTTATGGGTACTCTGGCACTGTGACGCTGTGGACCAACCCTAAAATATAATAATAATAATAATAATAATAATAATAATTTATTTATTTATTTCTTACCTGCCTTTCCCTCAGGATCGAGGTGGGGAACAACATTGAAACAAATGACATAAAATACATAAAACATAAAATTAATACATTATTAAAATACAGATAAAACTCTTAAAATTCGACTGGGTAGGCCTGCCAGAAGAGATTGGTTTTTATGGCTTTCTTAAAGTCAAAAAGCCTATTAAGTTGACGAATCTCCTCCGGCAGGCCATTCCACAGTCTGGAAGCAGCAGAAGAGAAGGTCCTCTGGGTAACAGTTGTCAGCCTGGTTTTGGCTGACTGTAGCAAATCCTTCCCAGAGAACCTAAACGTGCAGGGTGGATTGTATGGGAGAAGGCAATCCCACATAAAATATCGTAATGTTAACTATAGCAGCTCTGGTATGCAGTCAGTACAAATAACTACAGACAGGTTTCTCGCCTCTGCTTCACTCCTTCAGTGTCTCCTCCTGGGATGGGGAGAGGGGGATCCTCCCTGTGCCTAATTTCAGCCTGCACAGGACTCAAGCTTTGGAGGGGAGGGGGGGGCTAATGTCACCCAAACCTATGCCTTGTAGCATCAGAGCCATAAGGCAAAAGATCAGAGCTGTTTCCTCCTTGGCAGCTTCTCTCTGTCTTCCCAATACAGTGTGGCAAGTTGAAGCATGCAAGAGACCTCTTGCAAAAACATCTGAAGCCAAACAACATGTGGCTGCATTCCTGCTGCCCCAGGGATTGGGGCTCTTCTCTCTGCCACTACTTCAACATCTGCATTGCAGTCCTCCTCACCTCATTCAGCTGCCACTGCTTCTCTAGCTTGTTTGCTTGTCCTGATGGTCGAGTGAATAGGTCCAATCGCTGTGAAATGAGGGGCAGGGTTCAGACACCTAGGTCCCCTCTACAAGATTTTGCTTTGACGCCTGGTTGCCCGATTATGCACATATACGGATAAGCGCATTTACTCCTAATACCTATTCACGAGAGGTGGTGAAGCACATTACGGGCTGTATGAAACGCGCTTTGAAGTTGTTTACATGTGGAGAATCACATGTTTACATGGCCGTAAGACGCTTTAACTCCTGTGGTAAATTTTAAGTCACTATTTAACGCGCATTCGATAATGCGAATAATCAGAGGTAAAAAGTGCCTCAACCCCCGATTTGCGCTCCGCTCTTGTAGTGGTAAAATCTGTAATGCGCTTTGAAAGAGCTTTAAATCACTCTTGTAGAGGCACCCCTAGATAGCAGTACCTGCTGGGGCCTCAAGGTAATACTTTAAATCAGACTTTCCCAATCTGGTGTCCTCCAGATGCCTTGGATTACAATTCCCATTGTCCTTAGCCGGCTGGGGTTGATGGGAGTTGTATTCCATCACATCTGGAGGGCCCCAAGACTGCTTTAAATAAAAAAATATAGTTCCATGTAACTACTTCCTCTAGTATTTTGTATTCATCCACCATGAGCCTTTTATAAGATGCACTGCTTCAGATATTATATGATGTCTCATTGCATGACATGACATTTTGCTTATCCGGTACTTGACAAATGAGTTTCTTTTTGAAGCTTTTACTATAGCAGAGCAATTAAATTGATCTCAGCACTGCAGCGCTCTCCTGGAGGTTCCAATGCATTTTGTGTAACCTCTGTTTTAGAAACAACAGTGTTTTATATAATAATGGCAGATGACTTTTTTAGCTGACTCTCGTTATTTATGTATTTATTTACTTAACATATTTACATGCCACATTTTCATCTAGTAAGATTCATAGGGCAGCTTAACAGCTTTTAAATATTTTAATTGAAACAAATTAACAATCTCAAAATAAATAAAACAGCTACTTCATAAAAAGACCTTTTCCCGCCTTGCTTGCATGGGCGGGGAGAGGAAGTTGCGGGCAAGGATGGGGTGATGAGGTGTGGGGGCCTGCCATTGGCTGGCCCAGCGTGGTGCCACCGGAGAGGGGAGGGGTCAAGGGCTATTTAGAGCCGGGACCCCTCCACTGCTCCACTTCTTGCTGTGCGGCTAACGGGTGACGGCGGAGATTCCGCCGGCGGCGGAGCACAACCGGCGGCTGAGCGAGTGGTGGTGGAGCAGCAGGCAGCAGCGGAGACTCCGGCGGTGGCGGAGCAACACCTGGCAGCTGGGCGAGCAGCGGCAGAGCTGCGCGCAGCGGCGGAGATTCCGACGGCGGCAGAGCAACATCCGGCGGTGGAGCAAGCAGCGGCGGAGCAGCGTGCGGCGCTGCGGCGGCAACGGCAGCAGCAAGGAGTGGCAGAGACAGCAGGGCAGCCGCGCCCGGGAGCCCTTGGCTGGCGGGCCAACAGGTTTTTCAGAGGCTGGATGGTCCTCTGAAAAACCTGGTCCTCTGAAAAACCTCCCCCTCTGGATGGTCCTCAGAGGGGGAGCTTGACACTTGAGCGTCCCTCACCCGCCCGGCTTACCGGGAAGCAGGGAGGGATCGGCTGATCCTCCCTATCAGGCAGGGCGGTTTGTTCACCAGCCGCGTGAGCGGCCTGGATCTTTGGGGAACAGGGAAGGGTCAGCTGGCCCTCCCTTGTGTGAGGGGCGTTGCGCGCCCAGGCACAGGCGCCAACAACCTTTTGGCTTGGGGTGGGCCTGCAACGGCGGGCACAGCCCGACGGGAGGAAGTCAGAGGCTGGGGCTGGACGGGAGAGCCCTCCCTCTGTCTTGCTTAGGAGCTGCCCGGCATATCCGAGCCCCCTTTGTTCACTGCTTAGCATCCCAGAGAAAACATCCCCCACCCTTTTTTCCTTTCTCCCCCCCCCATAGTGGGCATGCAGCCCTTTCTAAACGCATAGGCATTTAGCATTAATAGGGTGGTGGCACAGCAGGATTGCCAGCTGTTGGGGTGCCACCCTGGCTGTTGCTGTTTAGCATATTGTTGGTGACTGGACGGCTGCCAGCCTGTGCCTTTTTATTCTGTGCTAGTAAGCTCAATATCTTATTTTCAATTCCTTGTTAAGAGGACTAGTTAAAGCAGTTCTTCACATTATCCCTCGCCTTTTATTGATTTTTAAATTTCGGAGGGTTGCTGTTATTGCTAGCCATGCCACCTAAAAAAGGGCTTGGGGGAAAGAAGGGCAAGGGTAAAGCTCCTGTTCCTTCATCATCTAAACGAGGAAGACCTATTGAGAACTCATCTTCGGAGGAAGATATGGATCCCCATGTCTCTGATATTTTAGCAAGATTTCAAGCACTTGAGAAAGAAAAGGGTATTCAAGCCCCCCTTATACCTGCTACTCCAAATACTCTTACTGGGCGTAGGCAGATTAGGAAGAAAAGGCAGGATGATTTATGGGATTCTCTCTCAGCTAGGTTAAGGTTGTTGAGGCATCTTCAAGTGGGTCCACAAAGGACGTATCTGCTCTGGATGTGAGCGCGATGCTGACATCAACCCCTTCTGGTGACACTGAGCATGGGGCGGCAGCTACTTCGGACCCAGCTCCTCAGTCCAGTGTACCAGTCCAAGGGGCAGTGCTCATGGTGCAAGGTGAGCAACAGACACAACACAATTGCAGGCTGCTAACACTTTTCCTGCTCAATGGGGCTGGTTGCCTTGGTTAGCTGGGATGGGGATGCCAGTTTCTGGCAATGCAGCTCAATCATTCCGATGCCCCAGGCTTCGGCTTTCTCAGGCACACCCACTATGGCGACACCCTCACAGCAGCAGGGTAGCCTGGCAAACACAGGACCTACGGGGACATCTGAGCCGAATGCTTCAGGGAGTCAACTACCCGAGGTTGGAAAGCAGTCTCAGCAGGCCACGGAAGTGGCAGCAGCTTGTGCAAGCGTTTGGCAGGGACCTGCTGGTGCAGCAGGGTCAAAATTGACACAAGATGTACGGGACCCGTATGCTGGGGCTAGCGGTGATGCCATTCCTACTGGAAGCACAGCTGCGCCACTGGGTTATCATTTGCTCCCCACAACCAGGGAAAAGATTTGCAAAGGAGAATATGTGGATGTATTCTCTTTGCTGTTCCGTGAACAAGAGAGCTCAGATAAGGACAAGGGTGCTGACAAGGAGGCGGAAAGAATTAGGAAGAAAAGGGTAGTCCGCACATGGGCTAATTGGCTTCCCGGATTCCTTATTTATATGGGTGTAGTGCTACAGCGCTTCCCAGGGAAAGGGGTTATTCTAACAAAATACCTCAATATGATTTATCGTGCGTATTCCGAGTATGAGGGCGGGGCATGGTTGGCTTATGCCGAATCATTTCGTCGTAGAGTGGCATTTGACCATGCCCTTCGCTGGGATGTTAAGGACAATGATGTGTGGTTACAGTTCATGACGCCAGCCCGGCCAGGTTTTGGTGATAGGGCAGATAGCGGCCATATTTTGGCTAAGCAACAACCTGCTTCCTCCTTTCGAGGGAATGCAGGTCAGGCGGTTCAACACCGCCCACTCTGTTGGGATTTCAACAAGGGAATTTGCAATCGCAACCCATGTAAGTACAGGCATGAGTGCCACATATGTTCCGGGCATCATACCGCAGCAAACTGCTTTAAAAATAAGAGCAGAAAATGGCCCAATAGGGAAGGACAGGGTGCCAGACGTCCCGGGGGGCAGCAACCTCCTTCCAAAGGGACCCATCCCAGTCTAAATTGAGCCTCTTAATAAGTTGCTGGCATTATACCCAAAACGGCGGGAGGCGGTGTATCTTAGTTCTGGCTTTCAGGAGGGATTTTGCATCCCTTTCCAAGGCATTAGACGCCGTTCTTTGGCTAAGAATCAAAGATCGATTAGTTTAATGGAGCAATTGCTAAGGAAAAAATAGACAAAGAAGTACACACAGGAAGGGTGCTGGGTCCATTTTCTTTTTCTTATAATTTTATTTAATTTTCAACATATAATACATAAAATAAACACAATACATAAACAAACCCTCCACATCCCCCCTGTGCTCCCCTACCCTTGAGACCTTCATTGCTCTGTTATATTATACATTTTTCCAAAATTGCAGTGATTCTTTTGAAGGTGTACAACTTCTCCCCTTTACTAAAACATATTCTATAAATAATCCCCAAATACTTTCAAAATCATTATTTTTGGATAGTCCCATCCTAACTTTAATTTTACATGTTAATCTATCATTAATTGCAATATCCCACACTCCTTTGTACCATTCTTTTATACTATAATTCCCTTGTATTTTCCAACTTTTAGCTATCATTAATCTAGCCGGTGTCAGGAGGTTGTTTATCAATTCTCTTATATTATTATTCCCATATTCTTTATCAAACATCGCCAATAAAGCTATATTTGGACTTGCTTCCACATTCTTACCCAGTATTTCACTTATTTCTTTAAAAACTCTTTTCCAATTTTTTTTTTACATACTCACATGTCCGCCACATATGGCAATAAGTCCCCACTTCCTGACAACCCCTCCAGCATAGCTTTGACATTTTCTTATCTATCTGATGTAATCTTACAGGAGTGAGATACCATCTCCAGATTATTTTATAATGGTTTTCTTTTATCCTTATTGATAACAACTTTAAAGTTCTTATTTCCCATATCTTTCCCCATCTATCCCCAGTGATTTGAATTTTTAAATCTTCTTCCCAGATTGTTTTCAAAATTTCTTGTGACTCTCCCTCCTCTAACAATATATTATATATTTCACTTATTATACCTTTTTTACTTTTATTTTCCCCCTCCTTCTCTCTTGACTCAATTAGCTTTTCAAATCTTGTTTCCTTTCTACAATCCTTATTTTTCTTTTTCCATTTTTGTGTCCATTGTTTCAATTGTAAACACTTAAACCATAATTTTTTTTGTCCTCTTAGAACTTCTTCTATTTGCTTTTTATTAACCAGTCTCTTTAACCAGTCTTTCACTTTAATTATTTTTTTTCCCTCAGTGGCCCTTCCAATTCTCTTCTCAAATTACCTGGGTTTTCCAATAAAACAACTGGGGTTAGAGGAGAAATTCCTGGTATTAATTTCTTTTTATACCTTTCCCAAATTTCTATGATATTCCTTAGGATGGGATTTTCCATATCCTTCAGTTGATTCTTTTGTATTTTACTAAAAAAAATATTTTGTAACTCTAACTCTATTTCTCCTGTCTGCATCTTTAACCATTCTAAATCCTCTTTACCTACTATACTATTTATTACTTATCTTAATTAGTTAGCTATATAATACATCTTTATATTCGGGAGTCCCAACCCTCCTTTCCTTTGAATCTTATACCATTTCGTTTTATTAATTCTTGCTTTTCTATCTCCGTTACAATAATTATTTATCATACTTTGCCAACTTCTTAATTCTACTTCTGTTATTTTGATTGGTAACATTCTAAACAAAAAAATTAATCTTTGGTAATATTTTCATTTTAATAACCGCTATTCTACCAAACCATGAATGCTTTAATTTCCTATAAGTCTCTAACTTCTTCATTATCTGTTTTTTTTAAATTACTAAAATTTATTTCCTCTGACTTTTCTAAATCTGTCATAATATAAACTCCTAAATAGCGCACTATATATTTAACCTTCAGATCAAGTTTTAAACTACACTCATCCCTTTCTTCTTTATCATAATTAAATAACATCATTTCTGATTTCCCCCAATTTACCTGTAGCCCTGTAATCTCTCCAAATTCTCTCAAATGTTGTTTTATTTCTTCTATACTTCCCCCCGGATTTTCTAGTGTCAATAAAGTATCATCTGCAAACATATTAATTTTTATTTTATCCTCTATTCCTTTCAATCTCTCGTCCTCCCTAATAACATTTGCCAATATTTCTATAACAATTGCAAATAATATTGGGGAGAGAGGACACCCTTGTCTTGTTCCTCGGGCTAAGGTAATTTGTTGTGTTAAACCATCATTTACCATTACCTCCGCCTTATTGTTTGCATAAAGCTGATTAATCACTCCCATGAACCTTTCTCCAAAACCAAATATCTTTATAATAGTTTTTAGCGCCAGCCATTCCATGCAATCAAAGGCTTAAAAAATATCCAAAGCTATCAGCTCTGCTTTTAAATTCCTTCTTTTAAAAGTATTTATTATATTCAATACCCTCCCTATTAAATTTGGCATTTGCCTTTCTGGAATAAATCCACATTGATCCTTTTTTATATACTTATTTATAAAGGTATTCAATCTTGTTGCCATGATTGCTGTAAATATTTTAGAATCTTGATTAATTAAAGAAATAGGTCTATATGATGCTGGATCTGTTAAGTCCTTATCTGGTTTCGGGATTAACATCAACGAATGTTCCCACCATGGCGGGGTCTTCTCTCCCTTTATTATATTATTATACAATTTTTCCATTTTTGGTAGTAAAAGTTCTTTAAATATCTTATAATATTCCGGCCCCAACCCATCAACCCCTGGAGATTTCCCTCCTTTCAATTTGTCAATAATTCCCTCTATTTCTTTTTCCGTCACTAATGCTTCCATATAATCCCTATCCTTATCTTGTAATCTTATCTTCCAATTTTTCTCTATATATTCCTGTATTCTTGTTTGTGGGCCCATGTCTGATGTATACAATTCCTGATAAAAAATCTTTAAAAAAATTTAATTTACCCTTCATTAAATTACAGCTTTTCCCCATTTTATCTTTAATTGTCCCTATTATATTGTTTTCCTTCTTTGATTGCGTGGACCTTGCTAGCATTTTAGAATTTCTGTTGCTATATTAAAAAAAAATCCTTTTCAAATATATTAATTATTTTTGAACTCTCTCTATGTCCTTTCCCTCAAGTTCTTTCTTTTTTGCTTGGAGTAGGGCATATATATGCATATCCTTATTAGTTCTAAATTGTTCCTCTAATTCCTTAATCTCCTCTTCGATCTTTTTACTATGTGCATCTTGTTGTCTTTTTAATTTACATGATTCTCTAATACATATTCCTCTCACTACTGCTTTCATCGTGTCCCAAACTATCCCCTGTGAGTTTACCCGTTTCATTTATTTCCCATATAGTCTTAATTTCCTTTTTCATTTTTTCCACAATGTTTTTATAACTTAAAATTTTAGTATCTAATCTCCACTTTTTTGCTTCCCTTTAATCTTTCTTTATTTTAATATCCATGCTCATTAATGCATGATCTGAGACCTTAATTACATCTATTTCACAATCCATTATCTTAGAAATCAAATTCTTTGAAACAAATATATAATCAATCCTGGAGAACCTCTTATATTTTGATGAGTAAAAATATTTTTTACTTCCCCTTTTACTATTCTCCAAACATCCTTTAATTCTTTTTGTTCCATTACTTTTGCTAAACCCGTTTTCCCGATACCTTTTATAGTATCTTTATCTTTCATTTTATCCATCACCATATTGAAGTCTCCAGCCATTACAATATTTGCTTTTTCTACATTCCCCATATTACTAAACACTTTATCATAAAAATCCATTGGCTTTTCATTTGATTTGAAGCATATACATTAACCAATACATATTTTTCCTCCCCCAAGAAACAGTGTAAAATAATAAATCTTCCCCCCACATCCTTTACCACTTTGACCACATTAAGTGCACATTTTTAGAGATTATTATCGCAACACCTCTTGCTTTAGAAGTCCCATATGCTTTCTCATATACACCCAAATTCCTCATTTTAAGTTCATTTCTACTGTCTTCTTTTTGATGTGTTTCTTGTAAAAATATTATATCAACTTTCCTTTTATTCAACAACCCTTCAATCCTCTTTCTTTTAATAACACTACCCAGCCCATTAACATTTAAAGTTATCAATCTTACTTTATTTTCCATATCTCCATTTTTATTTTTTTCTGTAGGTCTCCTAATGTGATACAATTACCCCCCTTCCCTCCCCCTTCCCCCCACATATAACCCCCATTTCCCCCCCTTCAACCCCGGGTTTCCCCAGGCAGTGGCTCCCTCTTCTTAGGACCCTTCGGGGGGGGGGGGGGAACGGCAGACATCTGACATGGAACCAAAACAGAATTCCCCCTCCCTTTGCTCTTCTTATTATCCCTCTTTAATCCATTTCTCAGTCACAAACTGCTTCCTCCTGCTGCCCCTTCTTCTCTTTCTTGTTCTTCCTCCATCAGGCCCAGGCTCTGCAGCAGATCCATTCCTTGCTTACATTATGTTATTCTATGTTGTTTCCCCTTGTACATAAATCTCAGGAATACTGGATATCCCCAGCTATAAACAATTGAATTCTTCTGCAGAGTAGTTGTACACAGCTTCACACTCTTCCTCCATTGAATTGTTTGAAAACATAGATCATTGTAGATCTGTATCTGTGAAGTTTGGAACATCAATTGCCCAGCACGTCTGATGGCTTGCATATTTTTTTCTTTTTTGTAAAAACTGGCAAATCTTACTATTATGTCCCTTGGGACCATTCCACTCCTTTTAGGTCCAACTCTGTGGATCCTTTCAATATCTTCTTCAGCCCATATCACTTGAGGATCCATCTCCTTAATCCATTGCATTAGCTTGTCTTTCAAAATCTTTGAGTTTTCCCCTTGGTGTTCCTGGAAGAATCTGATGCATATATTCATTCTTCTATATCTTCCATAGAAATTAAACATAAGTCCATTTCTTGTAAAATTATTTCTTGCTTTTTTATCTTATCTTTGTTCTGATCTGATTGCTGCTCCAAGGATACAAATTTATCATTAATCATTTGAAGACCGCTTTGTAATTCCGATTGAGAAATCTGGATCTTCTTAACCTCCTGCATGAGCTCCTACTTCTGTTTATCTATCATGTCTTGAATGCTAGCCAGTAAAGCTTCAGAGGACATCGGCTCTGTTTGTGGTTTCGTTTTCTTAGGAACCTCTCCTGGCTTAGCTCCATTTTTATGATTCCCACTTCCGGTTGCCGGCGGACTCGTTTTCCCATTCGTCATGACTGCTTCTGAATTTTCTGAATTCTTTCTAGTCAGACTAGTCCAAATCTTGTCGGAGGGCTGTACTTTAGCTCTCATCCACTTCGGTGGCAAGATTTTCTTACTTCTCCCCCATTCGCTGCTCATCTGGCATCCAGCCAACGGTTGCGGTGTTCGATCTTTCTGCTACCTCTTATTTAGATCTCTGCTAATTAGTTAATAATGTCCAGTATTCTCCATAAGTAGAAATTATTCTTTGCTTTGTTTGAAGTTGTATCAACAAAGATACGTGCAGTCTGCTGTTTCAATCCCAGCTTGGCTGCTCTCCCAGGTTCGTTAAGATATAAGACTGTCAGTTAATCTACAACTCTGCAGTTATCTTCCCTTTATTCTGTAATGATTCCCATAATAAACATTGCTTTTCACTTACAGTTTGAAGATCTTACAATTGGGATATTGTTCTTTTTAGTTTTTCTCACACGGGAGGAGAAACAATCCCGATCTGTTTACTGCATACTGGAAGTCCTGCCGCTGGGTCCATTTTCGACCCCTCCAATTCCTCATTTGCGGGTATCGCCTTTGGGAATACTTCCCCCCCCCCAAAAAAAACGCCACTTCCTGGGCCATGAATGCCTCACCCGATCCCCTCAATGGCCTGGCTGGCCATGCCAAAATGCCCGCATAGGTTCACTTCCTCCTTTTTGCTTCTCTGCTGAAAAAATAAAGTGGCCCATGTTTAATCCCAATTTTGTTTCGGCTCTTCATTTCTCATCCTTCGCTCCGCAAGCAACAGCAGTAAAACTCAGTGTGAAGCCAGAGCTGCTGTTCCCAGGTGCCCTCTGAAATAGCAGTCCTAACCTACACTCTTAACCATTAATGAACTCCATTAGCCTTAAGATTAATGTAGTATCATTTACCCCAACCTGGTCCCCTCCAGATGGATTGGGCTAGGAATGGTGGGAGTTGTAATCCAACAATCTGGAGGGTGAGGGGTTGGATGTAATATCTCTTTCCTTTAAGGATATCTCAAAAATAATCCCAGATGCTGCACATTGTTTGCAGTTAAGGGAAAATGTGAGACCTTATTCAGGTCTGGCCATAGATATTAAGTGCCATGGATTACCTGCTCTTTCCTTCAATTTTCTGTAGAAAAGGACACAAGTTTGTATGTTATCACATAACCCAAATAAATGTTGGGTGTTCTTTGTGTTGTTGAAGGTAAGAAAAAGGTAGATCTGAATGTACTGGTAGATCTCTGAGTGATTTGAAGTAGATCAGCAAGGATTTCTGACTCCAAACTATTAAACAAGAGCAGCAACAAAATACCTGCCAAAATAAATAAAGCTTGAGAAATAAATGGTGAATTTTTGTGGGAAAAGAGCTCCGTTCACTTCTGGTTCTCAAAATTCCTGGGCTCAGAATTCTTTAATTCTACATGTATGTCTTTTGCACCAGACTTTGGTTAGTGGATCTCAGGGAGTTAGTAAAAAAACCTAAGTAGATCCCACAAGCCTGAAGGCTGCTTGCTCCTTCTCTATAGCCTGAATGGCTGTGAATTGCTTCATACTAGGGTAGAGAACTTTCAGAACCAGTTTGTGGCCCTTCCTAGTTCCCCTCATGCCTATCTGTGGCATGGTCTTGGTATGCCCAGCTCACTGTGACTGCCCACCCCCTGCACTGGATGAGGCCAGGAGCACCTCATCCATCAGTAGAGGCTGGTGGCTCTGATGTCATGGGGTGGTAAATCCACTCTGAGTTTCTGTCAGAACCTTAAAGGAACTATCTAAAGAAGTCCCTTTAGAGTTCTGACTGGTTCTAACTGAAACCAGGGTGGATTCACCACAGCACTGACAGCGGAGACACCAGCCATTATCTGTTGCTGACTCCTGCTCACCTGCCATTTAGTGCTCTGGGGTGACCTTTGTGTGGAACTCGCCTTGTTTGTGCTGCAAGCCATTCAGAGCATGTGAGCAAGGCCTGCATTCAAACCTAGCTACCTCCCTTCCCCCTTGCTTGCTCCCACCTGCTAGCCATGGAGTGCTTCAGAGAGCTTCCAGGAAGACCCTATGGGAAGTGGTGGTGACCAGCAGTTTCCAGCAGTGAGTGTGCCACAACTGGTTCCTCTACATACTGCAAGCCCTCATCAAGAAACTGCAAGCTATCGTCAAGAGCTTCAAGAAAGCAGGAAAGAGTGTCTCCAGCCAAGAGGAGGGGAGAAACTGCCACAGTGCATCATCCAACATCCAAATGGAAGGACTGTATACAAGCATTGCCTTGTAGAGTCAGATAGAGTCTCCTCAGAATGGATGCAGCCACCCTGTGAGCTGTGCCGCTTGCCAGACCTAGGTGCCTTGCAGGAGCTGTGCCTATGTATGTGTTGCTGACTCAGAGTCCGGTGGTTAGATAGATACACATGGAATTTGGGATGTTGCATCAGTGCAGGCTGGTGGCTGTGATTTCGGTGGAGCTGTGGTTTCAGAACCAGCTAGAACACTAAAGGAGCTATCCAAGGTGCTGGATGTATTTAGGGATGGGGTTCAACACCTTGGAAGCTCTTTTAGGGTTTAACGGGTTCTGATCAAAACCCGGGATGGATTCACAGCCCCACTGAAATCGGAGCCACTGTGTTGTAATAAGGTGATCGTAAAGGTCCCAAGGCAAACATAGCCACTTTTTAGCTACACTTTAGCTTTTATTTAGCTTGCCTTCCTTGCTTCCTTTCCCCAGTTCCCTTGCCTCTCTTCTTCTTCTTCTTCTTCTTCTTCTTCTTCTTCTTCTTCTTCTTCTTCTTTTTCCATTGGAGAAGTCAGGGGCTAAGGGGAAGCCTTGTTTCTTGGCTCCACATTCCAAATGCTACTTTTGTAACCAAATTGTTTTGGCTCTGGGTTGCCTTATAACAGCTAAGCTTCCATTTGGTCTCCCCATCATCTCCTCAAAAAAACCCATTAGGAAACAGGGAAGGGTTATGAGTGGGAGATGAGCATTTGGACACCGCATAAAATTCTAGGAATGAGGCAGGGTAATGGCACAATAAAAGCTTTGCCTGGAAACATACAAGGTAATTATAACTACGTTGACTCTGTTTCCTTTTATTGATATGCATCTATTGAATCTCTCATTTCTAACCCTCTGTGGCCCACCATTTGTCACCAGCACTCAAGCACTCCAGTGTTCAACCCTGCCTTGCCATATATATCTGTGTTCACATATGCACGTGAATGAGGATTTTCATAGTGCTATACTTCCCAGTCATTTAGCAAATGCTAATTCTCTAGCCTCTGTCATTCTCTATCTCTATGTTAGGCCTATTAGAACTGCTACACTAGTCCATGTGCTAAGAGGTTGGCATACTAAGAGGAGATAAAATAAAGCTTGTAATATTTATTCTGAATAGTTGTCTCGAGCTAAGTTTCCCCATTTGAAGTAGCTATTTCCCTATTTTGTTGAAGCACAGTAACTACATAGGGCCTGTTCAGATGACACGCTAAGCCATGGCTAGGCCCCTAACCCTTTTGCAGCAAATGTTAGTGAGTGTGTTTATAGTTCCATTGCCTTAACCTTATGCGTAACATTCAATATTGTACAATAGTATTTTTAAAATTTATGTCTGTATGTGTTGCAACAATCTTTGACTTGAGCAATAAAATGTATTCTATTCTAAGGGTGTGTTTAAACTGAGGTTATGTATCCACTATGGTTAGGAAATGGTTCACATGTCACGCTAATTCATGGTTCACATGACACACTGAGCCATAATGTTTAGCTCAAAATGCTTAACCACTGTGGCTGAGTGTGTTGTCTGAACAAGGTCACAATCTACTGTGTGTGCACCTCATTTCTGGAAAAGTTCCTGTCATTTCTGCATTCCTCATGACTTGACCAGAGAGTCCACATATGCATGTGAATGAGGATGCACAGCAACAAAAGGCATCACTTGACTTTTGCTTTATTCCTCACTCTGAAAAGACTCTGTAAGGACTGTCCCAAGATGTTCAAGGGTAACTCATTTTTAAAATTCTCTTCCCATCTTTTGTATGATGCACATTATATGGCTTGAAAGTCAGGGTGCCTCTACAAGAGCGATTTAAAGCTCTTTCAAGGCACATTACCAAATTTACCTCTACAAGAGTGGAGCACAAATCAGGGGTCCAGGCGCGTTTTATCTCCGATTATTCGCATTTTCGAATGCGTGTTAAATAACGAGTTTTAATTTACTGTGGGAGTAAGAGCGCCTTATGTCTGTATAAATAACTTTCTGAGAAGGCGCATTAACCATCAGAGTGGGTGGACTGTGGTCGTGATGTCATGCATAGAACTGTTCCTTCGCTGGGAAAACCTCCCACTTTTTCATTTAGTTTTATTTCCTGTCTCCTGCTTGCAACTTCCTCCTTGTTTTCCGTCTCTCTGGATGGAAGCTCCAGGAAGACAAGACCCAATGTGAACTGAAAATAAAGTTTATTTTAA
Source organism: Anniella stebbinsi (assembly GCA_029215795.1). Lineage (NCBI taxonomy): Eukaryota > Metazoa > Chordata > Lepidosauria > Squamata > Anniellidae > Anniella > Anniella stebbinsi. The sequence goes on from JARDYH010000003.1 coordinate 60,228,744, forward strand.
CTCCTCTGGTGGAATATTTCATTCATGGAGACACGGGGCCAGATGGAGGTGGTTTCCCAAGAAGTAAAGGGGTAGGAAGGATGTGCAGATGTGTGCATAATTTGTGATCGGCTTAGACATATTGTCCCCTCGCTTCTTGCTGGGTTCCTGACATGAGCTGTGTATATGTGTGTGTGCTCGCTGGGAAGAGGGGGGGAAGGAACGAAGCAGCAGCATCCTGTCTGTTTTGGCACGCATGTGTGTGTGCAAGGCACATTCCCATTTACTCCTGAGCAGTTCAGTTCAAATGGCAATCGGGCGAAGGGGGGGAGAGGTAGCTGAACAGGTTAACCACATCATTCCCAGCAGGTAACCTAAGTAACCAAAGGTGGGAGATTCTGGTAGACTGGGAGAATAAAGGGTGAAAAACCTGTTTGGGCAGTTTCCCGGAACAAAGTGCATTACTTTCAGCAACATTTGCATGCATGTCAACAACTTTAAAGCGTGTTTCATACAGCCAGTAATGCTCTTCTATGCCTCTCGTGTATAGGGATTAGGCGTAAACATGCTTATCAGGAAATGCGCATAATCGGGCAACTGGGCATCAAAGCAAAAACTTGTACAGGGGGCCTCACTCAGAAGTCTGTACTATTAGTCAAATACCATCTTAGCACTTGATGCTGAGAGCTTGTGTGCTGCTGGCTTCTTGAATTACAGCTTCCATAAATTGAAGACATCAAATTGGAGAAATATTTTTTTTGGAGGGGGGAGAAGAAAAAGATATCACAACATCCAGAGGAAGTTGTCTAAAATAGGGCTGAGCATGTACTGTTGCTGTGGGGGCCAGTTCCACCCCCAGAATTTACTGAGGCCACACTCCTCCCCAAAACTGCTGCTGCTACATCACTGCTGATTTTGCCAGCAAAATGAGGTGGTGTGACAGCAGGAAAAAAGGGGGTACTCTTACTTTAATATGATAAAATCCACAATTTTGATTGAAAACAAGGTGAACAATTCTAGCACACCTTGTTTCAAAGTACAATTTATCATTTTTTCTACTGCTCATGCTGAATTTTGGGAGTGGAAGTTTCTGCAAAAAGGTCAAGGGGAGCCATGAGGCCCGTGGCCTGCCTGTTGTCCACCCCTAGCTTATTGTTATTGTTGTGGCATGGTCACCTTTTCCACATGGTTGGGCGTGGTTTCTTCAGGCGAGCATATAATCCAAACATTCCACATGTTTATTACACATAGACATTATTGCCAGGATCCTCAGCTCTGCAGAACACTGCACATTCTCAGTACTAGTACAAGGGAAGGATTGAGGCCCTAATGCTGACTGTTTTCCCCCCATTAGGACTTGTGCATATCATCAATGTATCATGTCCTCCTTCCAGAAAGGAAAAGAAAAGGGAAAAAAGGAATCTCTCAAAATTCTTCTGTCCCCTTTCCTGGCTTATTTTAATTCCATTTCTGCTGGACACAGCAATATCGTCCATGGAGGAACAAGGAAAATGTTGTGAGACTCTGAGTGTCCCTTAGCACCAATCACTTACATAAGTATAACATATGATGCTTCAGATATCTGTTCAAATAAGGATGACGGTACATGAGTAGGATTGTTATTATTAAGCAGAAAAAAAATGTCTCTCTATTCCTTTGTGTTGCATCTTTTTAGACGGTAAGCCTGCAAGCCGGGACTGTTTTGTTTTACTGATTATATGTACTCCAGGAGTTTTTGTTTTTTTTTTAACTAAGGGGCAGAGTAAAAATACTTTATGGATGCAAACCTGCTCATGTTTAGACAGAAAAAAGTCTTACAACTCCGAGCTGAGGGACTTCTTTTCTGTCTAAACATGCATAGGTTTGCACCCTAAATAAATAAATAAATAAATAAAATTCTCTCTTCCCCAAGCTATTGGGGCACTCTGTGACTACTATTTGTCATGAGAAGAAAGCAGCCAATGGCCATGGGAAAGGGATAGATCCAGATTGCGACCACGGTGGGGACAAAGGGTTCAAGCCTCTCCCCAAACACCATGGACCCAGACTGGATTGGGCTTTCCCATGACTATTGCTTGGTAAAATACACACAGAAACAAAAACAGGCAAGGATAGGGTGACCAGATGGCCCGGGGTTTCCCGATCCTAACCGGGAAACCTGGGGTGATCCGGGCCAACCCGGGGGCGGCGGGAGCAAACCGGGGCGGCGGAGGGGTCACGCGGCGGTGGCGGGAGGCGGGCGGGCGGTGCGGGGCACTTACCTGCTGGGGCATCCCTCCGGTGCTCTGAATCTACTGAGAAACAGGCTTCGCGGCCTGTCCCTCAGTAGCGCGCCGGGTGATGACGTCATCACCCGGCGCGCTACAGAGAGACAGGCCAGGAAGTCATCACCTGGCGTGCTACTGAGAGACACGGCATGGGGGGGGGGCGGCGTGGCGTGGGTGCACGGGGCGCGTGGCGGGGGGGCGGCGGGGGTGGGGGGGCAGCGCGGGTGGGGGGGCGGCGCGGGCGCGGTGCGGGCGTGCGGTGGGGGGGTTGTTTTGGGTGGGTGGGGTGGCGGGGGGGGTCTGGGATTTTGATTCTCAAAATCTGGTCACCCTAGGCAAGGATCAATCACAGCACATCTTGTTTGGCCTTAAGACTTGAGTGACAGTGATGTCTTTATCTGAGAGCAAATTGTAGCTCAAACCTGAGACCAGAGTTGCCCTTATTGTAGTCTTTGTAGGTAAGAGTCCCCTTCTAAATTTGTAGCATAGAATAGGGTGACCATATAAAATCCAGGTCAGGGCTCATGTAACTTTAACAGTTGTAGAGAAATGGGAATTTCAGCCAGTGTCATTTGTATGCAATTAGTTCCTGGTGATATTCCCTCTTCATCACCACAGTTAAAGTTGCAGGCACTATACTAGAGTGGCCATATACAAAAGAAGGCAGGACCCCTGCAACATTAACTGTGGTGATGAAGAGGGAATTTCACCAGGGACTAATTGCATACAAATGACACTGGCTGAAATTCCCTTTTCTCTACCACTGTTAAAGTTACATGAGCCCTGGCCTGGATTTTATCTGGTCACCCTAGCATAGAATAAAACTGAAGATGAAAGCCAGCAACAGTGCAAAGATCTAAAAACACCAACACAAGTATAAAACTGAAGCGCTAAAAAGCCTGGGAAAATGAAAAGGTCTTCACCTGGCATCGAAATGTTCCCAATGTAGGCGCCATGTGGGGAGGTCATTCCACAATCAGGGTGCCACCATGGAAAAGGCCCTCTCCTAAAAATCCACCCACCTTACCTCATTCTTTGGGGGCATCCAGAGCAGGGCCTTTGAGGATGTTCTTTTAAAGGAAAAGAAAAGAAATATCCTGCCCCTTCTTGATTATTTTCCTCATTCTCTGAGGAAACAGCACTAGTAAAACTTGAAAGCTTCATTATCGCTTCATTCAGTTGCCAGAGCAAGTCAATATGGCAACTTCTGCTCTTAAAAAACACACACCCTGGAACTACATTTCCCTACATCCCCCCCCACCATTTCACCATTGTACTTAGAACTACAAAAGAAATGCAGCCATCAAAAGGAAGAGAATATATCAATCTTCTTACTGCTTAGCAGGGAGTTCTTCTCTCTCTTTTTTTTAATGAAATATCTTCCCTCTTTAAGCGAAATGGTGTCTTTCTTTTCCATTCAGCAAAACCTCAAAGGTCTCAATTAACCTCTTCCTTAGAATGTAATAAGAGAAATGTTTGATACCTCACATATTCATCCCATATTGAGAAATCCATTACACAAGACTTTGATGTAGTATAAGTCTTTGATGTATTAAGTTTAATAACATCCAGAAATACAGTGTCCAGGAATGGCTATATGCAAATACAGGAATGATGCATCACATCTTCAGGTAATGCTGCTCTAAGAACACAATCTCAGCATTAATTGGAATGAGGTCCTCTTTTAGGCCAAACCTTGAAAGATATAACCCACTTGAAATGGCTTGCCATTACCCTACTTGGCTATTCTGTATAATAAATGGATATTGCCACTTGCAAGGTTAATGCAGATGGATTAAATCAGATGTTAATGAAAGAATCTGAGCATGGAAAAAGAGCTTAGTATACACATTTCCCCCATTTTATGCCTATAATTATAATGCTTTTTAATTCTATTGTAACAAATTTATTATTTATTTATTTATTTATTTACCACATTTTTATACTGCTCCATATCTAGACAGATTCCAGAGTAGTATACAATAAAAGGTATAAAGATAAAAGAATAGAATTCCACCTTTAAAATTATTATTATTTCTTTTCTTTCTTTTTTAAAAACATAATTTCAATAAACGCTATGTAATCAATATAACATTGGATTCAAACCTTACTACTCTTGCCTTGTATACTCACCAGCCTATCACTCTGTTGAAATAGTTACTTATTCTAGTTCCTAGAGTAAAGCAAGGAATAAAGCTCATTAACTATATCAGGGCTCCAGATATTTTGGACTATTGGCCATGCTGGCTGGGGCTTATGGGAGTTGTTTTTTTTATTATTACATTATATCACACCCTTTTTCCTCCAAGGAACTCAAGGTGACATAAATAATCCTCCTGCTCTCCATTTTATCTTCACAACAACAACCCTGTGGAGTAGGTTGGGCTGAGAATCTGTGACTAGAGCAAAGTCACCCAGTGAGCTTCCAGGGCTGAGTGGGGGCTAGAACTTTGATCTCCCGACTCCCAGTCCAACATTCTAGCCACTACACCACACTGGCCCTGGAAATCAAAAATCTCTGGATAGCACTAGACTGCCTACTTTTTAGTAACAGCAGTGGTACACCAGGAATTTGGTGTTCTGCTTTTACAGTTCCTTTTCTGGAGTTTATGATTTAACCATCCCTAATAAAGTGGGAGTTAAAATTAGAGTAGAATTAATGGTACATCTTGAATAGCTGTGCTGCTCAACACAATTTTAAGGCAGATTTGTTGTGAGATGCAAGATCAGGTGGGAATAGTTAAACTCCTTTGTACAACACAGGTCTGACGCATGGACACATAGTGGTCATACAACAACGTATATGGTTTTCTAGATAAAAGAAGGGTTTTCTAGATAAAATACTGAATAAAAGGTCAGGAAGGTCTGTTTGCTATAGATGGCGAAGGAAGAGACATGACCACCATATGAAGACAAGGATCAATCTCATTCAGTGGGATTTTTGCAGCTATAAACGGTAAGCAGAATTTCACTCGCTGTGTTAGGTGAAAGTAGTGCTTGTAACATCTGTAATACTACTGCATTGAGCTGCATGCTTGAAAAAGTGCAGATGTCCCAGGACAACTTTAAAAGCCCCTCATCCCATAAACAACCATTTAAATAGTTAGACAAGGAAAGGTTTTTAAAACTTAAAGCATTTTCTTATCCCCATAAGAAAAGTGTGCATGAATGTTAAGATAGTCCAAACAGATTTCCTAAAAAAAGAAAGGGACATAACGTACATTTTCAAAACATTGGCAAGAGACAGAAAGGGAAATCTAGCTAATGATACTCATGGGACATGCCTGAACATGGAAAGTTTTATTCGACACACACAAATACACACACACACACACACACACACACCAGTAATAGAGTTAGGATGATTTTTTAGAAAGATTTAAATATAATTACAATAGCTAGCCTCAAGCATCACCTTATATAAGCAAAGCCACATACAGATTCGAGAGGCCTGATCTTTCGGCTATTGCCTGAAGGAGGCGCCGGAAAGAAAACAAAGTTGGTGTCTGCCTGACTTCCAGAGGCGGGGAATTCCACAGGCGCCACCAAGCACAAAAGCGAGGCATTGGTAGGCTTGGGAGAACCACAAGGTGTGCCAAAGTACAAAGCATCTGGTGGAGATGAAGAGCTCCATCACACCAGCAATTTAGTGTACTCTCACCAGCAATTTAGTGTACTCTCGCCATGTTCAGATTTGCAGCATGGTACTCACATGATGCTGTGCCTGTCCTGCTGACACCACACCTCTTCCCCAGCCTTTCCTAGAATGCTAAAAGTCTAGATTATTGTCCCTAAGCGCATTTAATGTGCCCTAAGTCTCTGTGTAGTTTTAAAGGAACTGGGGCTTAAATTGATTGCATCAGGTCCTGACAGGGAAAAGCAATCTCTCCCAGCAGCCGTCTCAAAGCCTCAATATAAAACCCAAACCTTGCATCCCAGGTTCGAAAGCGTTTTTAAAAATCATACAATGCCTGAATCTCGGCAGAGACAGGGTTGTTCTTCCTCGATGCCCCCGAAAGAGCCAGACTAAAGGGTCATTCCATTTTTGCCCGGCAGAAAGGCAGTCTGGTTGAAGTTCTCATCTGACAGGACCTGACCGGAGGGAGAAAGAGAAGGGGAGGGGTGGAGTGGAGTGGAGCTGAAGAGCTAACGAGCCAAGGAGTGAAGGAGTGAAGGAGTGAAACAGCAATTGTTCAGGTGAAAGGGATCATAAACTTGACGCGCTTTTGCCTCAGAGGTAAAAAAAACGTGGAGGCAAACCGGGGGGGGGGGGGGGATTAGGTGTGACGAGGCAGAAAACTCTGGGGGAGGGAAACCTAAGCAGCTCAATGTGGACTGAGCATGCTCGGTGGCCACAGAATGCTCAATAACCTTCCAAAATTGGGCAGCAGGGTGGGGATTGGGAATGGAAGGGAGTGGCTAATCTCCACAATCCCACATTTTGTTGCTGCTATGCTATTTGCAGGCAATGAGCCCAATCCAGACAGCGCATACTACTTCTGCACAACCTCTGTTCATTTTAATGGGCCTCAAATGAAAATCTTCTGATCCAAGGACACATGTCAGAATTCGGGGGGGGGGGGGGAGATGTTCTGTGTCTACGTCAGAAGGATTTTAAACAAACAAACAAACAAACAAACAAACAAAACCACCCTAATTTCTTTTGATCTTTTTGAAGATCCCTGTTAGTTCTTTGATGTTATTTCCCCCCACCTTCATTTCCACCTATCCTGTTAATGTTGTGTTAGTCTCAGCATTTCCATTGCACATCTGCAAGACAAAAATCACTTGCATGCTCCTTATTTTGTCTCTGCACTTCCCCCGCCTGCCCCATCTTTGATATTGGCATGCAAATCATGAGGCAGACAAGCAGCTGGAACCATTACACAATGAGCGTTTACTTTGATGTGATCCCTTTGCAAAAAAAAAGAAAGAAAAAAGAAAAAAAGAAAAAAAGAAAAAAAAGAAGTGACTACAGTTGAGCCTGCTGTGAAAAAGCCCTTTCTATCTCCAGGCATAAGGACCATACTAAATGGTACTAAATATGGGATTTGACTTCCAAAGGCTAAATAAGATGAGCCAGAATCCTTATTCTGTGCAGGGAAAAATTCTGCAGAGTTAAAAGGGTGGGAGATGTGCAGCAAATACAGGGGGGCAGACTTCAACAGATGGATGACATGGGAAAAACTACAAAGGGCTTCTATAATCTGAAAATGCCAAAGTTTCCGTCACCTCCAAGTCTTGCATTCTCTCATGATTTAATTAGTTGTTTATTCAATGTGAGTCTCAGAAATCAGGTCAACCGAGCACTTTCTCACCTGCCCCCGGAAAGGATGGTCAGGCTGGAGAGTTCAAGGGAGAGGGCCTTCACAGTGGTGGCCCCACATCTCTGGAACCAACTTCCATCAGGAGTTCATCAGGCCTCTTCTTTACAGGTCTTTAGGAAAGCTCTGAAGTCCCACCTGTTCCCACTGGCCTTCCCTTAAGTCTGGTTTTTTTTTTTTCCAATTGTAGGGTTTTGTTTTTATTCATTTTAATTGGCAATCGTGGGTTTTTGGGATTTTATTGAAACATATTCACATTCACATGCTAAACATGTGGATAATCTAAAAATAGTTCACAATAAATGGCTTCACAGGCTTAAAAGAAATGTAAAGGGTTGTTGTGTTTTAAGCTAGAACTTTCCCTAAGAGAAAGAGAACAACTCCAAAGATGGGGAAGTGTTTGGTTAACCTCTTTGGGACAGCACGACTATCGCAATGCTACAATAATGTGAGAAGGGTGAGGTGGGAATAACAACCCAATGAGTCAGTAGCCAGGAATGACGCAACTGCTGAATAGTTCAATATGAGCCACAGTCTGGTATTGCTACGCTTTTGTACACATTTAGGAAGTAGGCAAATGTTTCCGCACTTTTCACGTGCCACGTTGATCATCCATTTCCTCCATGGATATGATATATCCAAATCCTTAGGATTTACGGAGTGGTAGCAGATTGTTTTAGATGGTCCATTAATTCTATTGCAACGCTCAAAATAAAGAATAATTTAATGATTTATTAATAATGCATAGCAATAAAAAAGACAATAAATTCTCAATGTACACAGGCTTTCATTTGTTAAGGGTTTTATCTGCATGCAGACTTCTTCCACTGCTCGCCTGGCACTTTGGCACCAAACTGGAAGTACAGGAAAAGTCTCTCTCCTCAAAATAGGTGTCATGCTGTATAACAAAACACTGTGACCACATCTTCCCTTTGTTCATGGGCAAATCGGGGCCCATCATAGCCCCTGTTATGGTTTCTTGCCTTAGAGATACGAGAGGCACAAGTCAGGGTCCATTGTTTCAAATGCAAGATAACATGCAATTTTCTTTCAGACAGCCCTTTGTTTAGAAGGGTTTATGAGGGACATATTTTTAAAATAATAATAATAACACACTACTACCATCTTGTGGATATTAGTATTATTGCAAAAGATCCTTCCCCAAATTTTAGGTTATTTATTTATTAGATATACTTTGAGTTAAGCTAAGCTGAACTGCAATCCTGGCAACACTTGTCAGAGAGTAAATCACACAGGACATTAATAAGGTTATCTCTGCTTCAACCCAAGCACTTACATTTGAGGGAAAGTCTGTGAAATCTATATTACTTCATAAAACCAAGCAAAAGTCTCTATCTGGTGACAATTGGGTCAGTTCTAATAAAGCTATGTATTGCCTTACATAAAAAATATTTTAAAAAGAAAAAAAAAGTTCTCCATTAAAGTCAATGGAGCTTTCCCCCTCTCTTTTTTTAACCCTCTCCTCTCCCATGGTGGAATTTGAGGGGGAAATGGATGGGGGGAGTTTAACTCTCTCCTCCCAGAGAATGCTGGTCTTGATCCTAATTGGGGGCCATAGGCTTACAGGAAAGTTTCTAAAAGGAGATAGATAAGTCTCGGCTAGATGGTACATGATTTGCTTGTAATTTGGCTCTGAGTCAGACTCCCATGAGAAACTGGCCCTTTTTGCAGGGTTCTCATGCTTTCCAGTGCCTGCTTGCCCATGCATGCAACACAGTGCTTTTCTACATTAAGGGAAAATCCCACTGCCTTACTGGGGCTTGCTGTTTTCGCATTCTTTGCGGAATTGTGATCGGCTCCATGACACGGGCAGTAACGAAGCTCCATCACACCAGCGATTTAGTTAACTCTTGCCATGGCTGGTGTGTGGATTTGCAGCATGGTACTCACATGACATTGTGCCTGCCCTACTGACACCCTGCCCCTTCCTCAGCCTTTTCTGTTTTTCCCTAGAACGCCTAAAATCTGGATTATTTTCCCTAAGCACATTTAATGTGTGTTTAATGCTCCGTATAGTTTTAAAGGAATTGGGGGCATGTACTGTGGTGGGAGTCTTGCCTTTGGCTTGAATGGATTGCATCAGACCCTGCCAGGGAAAAGCAGTCTCTCCCAGCAGCTACCTCCAAGCCTCAATATAAAACTAGGCTGACCATATGAAAAGGAGGACAGGGCTCATGTAACTTTAACAGTTGTAGAGAAAAGGGAATTTCAGCCAATGTCATTTGTATGCAGTTAATTCCTGGTGAAATCCCCTCTTCATCACAACTGTTAAAGTTGCAGGGGCCCTGCCTTCTTTTGTATATGGTCACTCTAGTATAGTGCCTGCAACTTTAACTGTTGTGATGAAGAGGGAATTTCATCAGGAACTAATTGCATACAAATGACACTGGCTGAAATTCCCTTTTCTCTACAACTGTTAAAGTTACATGAGCCCTGTCCTCCTTTTCATATGGTCAGCCTATATAAAACCCAAACCTTGCATCCCAGACTCGAAAGCATTTTTTAAAATCATACAATGCCGGAATCTCTGCAGAGACAGGATTGTACTCCCTCGATGCTCCCAAAGAGCCAGACTAAAGGGCCAATCCAGTTTTGCCCGGCAGAAAGGCGATCTGGTGCTCATCTGCCAGGACCTGACTGGAGGGAGAAAGAGAAGGGGAGGAGTGGAGTGGAATGGAATGGAAGAGCAAATGAGCAATGGAGTGAAAGAGCAGCTATTCAGGTGAAAGGGATCATAGCTTGACATGCCTATGCATTAGAGATTAAAAAAAAACACTGAGGCAAACCAGGGGGGGAAATGAGGTGTGATGGAGCTCACAGGCAACTACATAGTTTGAATCGAAACCTTCCGTTTCAATTCCCTCCTATATTTTTCATTAGACAACGCCATCTAATGGCTGAAAATCACACTACACTGACAATACATTGTGGGCATTTTATTTTAATGCTTGATTATCTCCAGTGTCTTTTGAAGTGTGGTAAACCTGAAAAGGTGCAGGAGAAGCCCTGGATGCTGACGACGTCATATAATGGACCTGCAAACTTTCGGGAGTGGCCAATCACAAGCATGCAATAAATTGTTGGTATAGAGAAGCTCACACAAGGTGGGCAGTGACTGTGCAGGCCAAACTACACATTATGTTTAATGTGCAGTATGTCGCTAAATTGTTGTTTAATTCAATACAGGAGTGGGAGGACAATTCTTATTCTGTGGAGGGAGGGTTATCTCTTTCATTCCCCAGCCATGTTCAGAATATAAATGTCCCCCCCTCCCCATCATGGCTAGGAGCTTCAGGTGGGGCAGAATCTGCCAATGGGAATTTCTCCCCCAAAATTCTTAATGTGTGTAGTTTAGCCCTGAGAGGCACCAGTGGTGGCTTTCTTCCTAAGGTTCCTAACTGTGGGGTGCATTTCTGTTCTGAATGCAGCTGGGGAGTAAGATTTAAGTCTTCCCCCACACTACATACTGCTTTTACAATAGGAAATAGCCCACATACTTCTAACAAAAGGCCTAACTAGATGTTAATGGAGGGACACACGGGTCTGGGCCAGGATTTATGCTGCCTGAGGCAAAGGACAAAATAGACCCTCCTCATTTCACGAGGACAAGACAACCAGACTAGGAGCCTATCCACATTGCCCTTAAAATGACTTATATTCTGTTTAAAAACATGTTTTTTTAAGTTGTTTCATTACGTGGTAGGACACACTGAGCAGTACTTACATTTCATAGTGACTGCTTCCTCCATCCTCAAAGTATTACAGGGTTAATTCCTGGACTCTTCTTCTTTAGTTTTTGTTTTGCAGGCTGCTTGAGTTATGGAGACACAAGTGGGCGGATCAAGCAGCCTGCAAAACAAAAACGAAACAAGAAGATTCAAGGAATTAACCCTGTAATACACCATTGAGCACTTTGAGGACGGAGGAAGCAGTCACTATGAAATGTAAGTACTGCTCAGTGTGTCCTACCACGTAATGAAACGACTTGAAAAACCACTTTTTAAAACAGAATATAAGTCATTTTAAGGGCAATGTGGATAGGCTCTACTAGTTCAATCTTACTTCAACACGGGCAACAGGACAACATTCTCCACTATACTGAGGGCTTAGCAGGTGTGGAACAAACATTGTGGTACACAGCTCCATCCTCCATCACCTTGCCCTGTCTCCCCACATTCCAGCATCCACTGCTTGGGGCAGCCACTTCACTCTGCCTAATGATAGGGCCAGCCAGCCCTGGGTGCAAGATTCCTTCACACATCTCTCCAGTCATCTATAACAAAAAGCAGCATTCTGGCTACAGTGGCAAACTGTCATCACATCACATGCAATCTTTCCCTGCTGTTGCTCCAGTTCATCAGCTGCCACATGCAACAGGAAGGGAAATGCTGAACATAATGTCATGTTGTTCACTACTTTCACTACATACTATAAATTATTCTAATATAATCAGGTGGGCTTTTTATTAACCTTGCTATGCTATGCCAACTCTTTTAATTATCTGCCATGCTGTTTCAGGTTGAGGGGGGTTAATTGTTTCCATTGTTTAATGATTGATGTTATCAGCATTCGTGCTACTCTGGTAAATGGAAAGGTGTTTAAAGCCAAATGGACTCCTGTACCCAAGAGGCTTATGGTGTCTTGAACAAATACACAGACTTTTAAAGTAACTATTTTTAGAGCAGAATGATGTGTTTTACTGATTATTTGGATTGCATAGGAATTCTTCACGTAATGTGTCTGTTCTGATTAATTCTTTATGCTCTTTTAGCTGAAGCAATGAATGAACACTTTAGCTTTTTTGTGAAAGGGCTACTTGAAGATGCGTCATGGTGTATCTTTCAAGGTCATTATTTTCTAATTGTTTTCTTTGAAATATTATATATATGTAACATATACAATATTATTGTTTTATATTAAGACAGTACTTTAAAATGAGTAATAAATAAAATATTGTCCAGGTGTTGCATACGTGGGGAAACACTTAAGTCAGTAATAGCCATGCAGCCCCTTTTCAATATCTAGTTAGACCCTTGAATTGTTGCATTCTAGTGGTTAATATATTTCATTTTCAGGAACAGGTTTTTCCTTTCCCACTAGAGGACAGCACATCCCAGTTTGTTCTTCATTTAACTATAGAGTATTCTGAAAAAGAATGGGCAAGTATTCTGTGGTGTTTGTTTCAATTCTTGACTCTTGTTGGAAGAAAATTCCTGAAACTCAAAATGACACAGATTTAAAGTAATGTCTGTTTTGGCCCCGAGTCCCACTGAACATAATGATTAATGAATAAATGTCTATAGGATTGCAGCATAAGAAACCCATTCTGAAGTGAAACAATAGACTTTCCATTTGGGAAAAAGACTCACTGCATGTCATGAGTTGGCATCCAGACTAACAGTGGCATAGTGGAGTAGGAACATAGGAGACTGGATCTCCACCACTTTCCCAGATTAGGGTGACCAGATAAAACCCAGGTCAGGGCTCATGTAACTTTTACAGTCATAGAGAAAAGGGAATTTCAGCCAGAGTCATTTATTTGCAATTAGTTCCTGGTGAAATTCCCTCTTCATCACAACAATTAAAGGTGCATGCACTATACTAGAGGGACCATATACAAAAAAAGGCAGGGCCCCTGCAACTTTAACTGTTGTGATGAAGAGGGAATATCACCAGGAACTAATTGCATACAAATGACACTGGCTGAAATTCCCTTTTCTCTACAACTGTTAAAGTTACATGAGCCCTGACCAGGATTTTATCTGGTCTCCCTATCCCAGATGGTCCTAATAAATTGTTCATTATGCTAAGTACGGTTGCTGTTTGGGATTTATATATCTAATGAAGTAACACAGCTGCTTGAATTTTGGATAGTCTTTTGCGGTGTAGCTATGGATGCTGTCATGATAAGCTCCTGTATTCAAAATTTACCACTCTATACCATTGGTAGGTATCAAAGCGGTGGGTGTGGGGGAGGGATAAGAAACAGAAAAGATTGTTTATTGGCTAGAACCTGAGCCCACCCACCCTTGACTTTCTCACTCCATCTGGAAACTATTGGCTAGTTGTCGTTCTGCTTTATTCTCAGAGCCAAAGCAGATATTATTTTAAATGTGTGTCTAGCAGCTCCATCTTCTTTTCATGTTTACTCTAGAGTTTACTCTGAGCAGGGACCCCAATCCAGATCTCCCCTACACTAAAACCCCAATCCAGAGCACGGACTCTGCACCTACTCTAGAGTAAAAATAATAATAAAAAGATGTAGATCTTAGAGAAACATTTAAAGTAATGTCTGCTTTGTAGTAATTGTTTTAATTGGCGGGTGAGGGGATGCAAATATTGCAAATAGAAAATTTCTCCTAGAACAAGTAATTTCATTATCTGCAGCTCCGAATGCTCAGGTTTTGATTAAAAAGTGGTGGGTTTGTTTTTTATTAAACTGAAATTAGTAAAACAAAACAAACAAACAAAAAAACTTTTATTTTGATATAGCTAGGCAAATGATTCTATGTAGCATAAGCAGTTAATAGAGAATTGCTGTCAATCATGTTTATTTTAAATGATCTAACAATGCTCGAGGACTTTGTTGGGTCTGTGCCTTTAAGTGAACCAACCTGTTTTGTGCTTCTGGACAAATGCTCAATCACCTCAATTAGAATGTGTACAGAAATGTGTATTTTAGGGTAATATACATACAGAATGAATGCTTTGTGAAAAATACATTTCAAAATAATGTGTATTTTTGTGTGTGTGTTTTGAAAAATTGCAGATTGATGCGAAAAGAAATCAGGATGCAATGGACTTATGAATAGGGTGACCAGATAAAATCCAGGTCAGGGCTTATGTAACTTTAACAGTTGTAGAGAAAAGGGGATTTCAGCCAGTGTCATTTGTATGGAATTAGTTCTTGGTGAAATTCCCTCTTCATCACAACAGTTAAAGGTGCATGCACTATACTAGAGTAACCATATACAAAAGAAGGCAGAGCCCCTGCATGTTTAACTGTTGTAATGAAGAGGGAATTTCACCAGGAACTAATTGCATACAAATTCCCTTTTCTCTACAACTGTTAAAGTTACATGAGCCCTGACCTGTATTTTGTCTGGTCACCCTACTTAAGAATGAACACCAAATCCTACACAGACCAGAAGCAGACTGATTTATCCATCTTTATCTACATCTCCAGAAAAACTTTCTTTCCTGCTTGGAAAGGAAAATGTAGAATGGTATCTCCTACTTTGTGTTTGGAATGTTTTTCAGTGAGAGTATGCAGTTATTATCAGTATACAACAGTTCCTATACCAATGCATTGCTTCAGTGATTTAGTTTTTACTCTAGAATCAGGACCCAGGGGTAGGGGGGCTTTACTACTTTTAAGAGCTGCTGATAAAATTTACGAACTGCAGAAAAGGTGAGTTATTGACTGAGGCTTCTCACCTCTAGATTGCATAGAAGACTTGACGCTAGATTCCAGGGACGCAAACACGGTCTAAGGACACACTCATATGGATTGTCCCCTCCATGCTCATAAGATTCTGACACTTGCAAGCATCCTAGGCAGAATGGGAGGTGCTGTGGAGGTGATCTTCACCTCCATGTCCTCCTGCTCTGTGTTTTCACTAGACAGTCTTTTTTGCATTTTTGCTAGATGACTAACTGGGGTGTTTTGGAGGGAGAAGGAAAGAGGCTGGAGATGCCTCAGGATAGCATGTATCCTGGCTTCTCCAGTGTCCTCCCCTTCCCGCCCAACAAACTCTAAAATTTTGAAATGCCTCTTGTATGTCTTAATTACTGGTAGTAAGCACTTTAATATTTATTTTATTTATTTATTTATTTATTACATTTGTATACCGCCCCATAGCCGAAGCTCTCTGGGCGGTTTACATAGGATTAAAAACAATTAAAAACAATATACAAAAAAAATATACAATATACAAAATATATATATATATATATAAACTTTGCTGGTATTTTAGTTATTTCTGAATATGGATTAAGGAGATTCAACACATCTGGAGTAAATAATAACAATAGAATTGCACTCCAGAGCCTCAAGAATTGTGACAGCACCACTCCATGAAGTTTCATGCATATTTTTTATGAAATGCAGCCATTCACAGCGGAGGACATACCAGTGCTGAAAGCTATCTTCAAGATAAACATCATTCTGTGTCTATGTTTAGGCTGTTGCTTGGAAACCGAATGCTCAGTTTTGTGCTAATATAAGAAACTTGGAACATTTGATGAGCCAAACCCACATCTGTTTAGTAAGTATTGTTCATGTTAAGTACTGTTCCATTTCCATTATAGTTGGTGCATTGCTGTGTAAGTTAAAGCTTGAACTTCTTCCAACAACAATGTTGTCTGCGTATGTTTGGGGGCTGCAGAAATAATCTAGTTAAGATGTTTTAAGAATAACCATTTTAAAAAACACCCGAAGTTAGCCATACCAGTCCATGAGAAAAAAAATCCAAAATCCACAGTTGGTCAATATACCTCTATTAGACCAACCAAAATGCCACAAAGTGGGCAAGCTTTGGAGTTATTCAGAACTCAAAAAAGTGCTATCCTTAACCAAAGAACAATACACAATCACCAGAAAGTTAAGGCTTCCAAAATTTAAAATCAATTTATACAGATATATTAAAACATTTAAACAGGGCCCTTCTTCTATTTTAATTACACAGAGACAATTGTCTTAATAATTGCTGAAGGAGTATTCACCCAGCATTTTTTATTCTGTATAGTCAATTGCTCTGTTTAAATGTTTTAATATATCTGTATAAATTGATTTTAAATTTTGGAAGCCTTAACTTTCTGGTGATTGTGTGTTATTCAGAACTCTTCATCAGGCTAGATGGTTTGGAAAACAGGAGCTGGGGGAAGAAAAAGAAAAGTCCAGATATTAGGCCAGATGTTGTGTAGATTAGATCCAGTCTCAAAATAGAGATTTGCAGACGGAATGAATTAGTCGCTGGTAGGTGTTGCAGGAATCAGATGACACTTAGCATCACATTCTGGAATGGAGAAGCAATAGCTGTTCTCCATTTCTGAAAATATACTGACTGGCTGCTACTCAGAACTGCCTCTTGCCTTGGACAAACCACACAAGTTCCTGAGTGTGCATAGAGAAGATGTGCAGAGAAACATGACAGACCTTATATTAGCAAGGTTGGAGATGCATTTTAGGTGAAGCACTAGGTAACAACGTCAATTAAAGCCAAATTATGACCATTACGCACTGGTGGGAGGGAATGGTACCACAAAGAACATCTTTAGGGACCAGAGTTTTCTTAACTTCACCCTCTACAAAGCAGACAGTAAATCAGCCTTCCCAGACATGGTGCCCTCTAGATGGTTTAGACTACAAATCTCATCATCCTTGACCATTGGCTATGTTAACCAGGGCTAATGGGAGTTAAATCAATTCTTTGGTCATTATAACCTGATATAAATTTGGCTCCTTGCCCTCCACCCAACCTTGGCCTCTAAACTCCCTTCACTTGCAGAAGTATATCTATGCTGCTGCAGGAGATGGGAATAGATGGGATATCTTTATGTAGTATTAGCATAGATGGTTGGATTTAGCCTTAGGTTGTTGCATTGAACCTTTTTTAGCCCAAAGGCCAAATTCCAGTTTGGAAGAGCTCTTGAGGAGTGTAATCCTGTAGTGGGCAGGGCCAAAGTGGGTGGAGCAAAAATATTTTAGTGTAACATTCTTACTTACGGATGTTGGAGGAATCTACCCTGGTGTGTGTGTGTTGCTTGCCAAGCTTTCATCAGCTCAGCCCCCTAGACTTCGAGTCACTTCCCTGCGAACTGTCCCATCTTGATCTGCATTGAGTCAGGCCAGTTTGCGGATTGCCCACTTTTTTTATTTGCAAGAAATGAAATATGCGTAACTTACACAATTTTGGGCCAAACCTTGCATAAGTTACGCAAATTACAGCTGAAAATTGCATAACTTATATCAATTTATTTTTAGACATGTAAAAAAAAAAACCTCTGAAAAGGTTCCCAGATTTCGGGAAAAGCTGCACAGCTCAGTTCACAAAGGCAAGCCAAATAAGGTGCTCAATGGGAGTCTGTCAAGCCACCAAAGCGCTGGATTTAACAGTGATGGATATTCCAACTCTTACTGCCTGCAACTAAGACTTGGGTGAAGCATTTCAACTAGGGCTGTGACTGGATCCGGAGCTGGATCTTGAATCTGGATCGGCCCAATCTGGCCCAATTCGAACCAGATCAGATCGGGCCTGGATTGGGCCAGGTCGGATCCACGATCCGGATCTGCTCCTGGTCCATGCAGAGCCCTCCCTCCCGCTCTCCCCGCTCTCTCCCTTCCTCCCCCAATCACCCTCCTTACCTACAGCCTCCGCCATGGCATCCCCCATTGTCCTCCACGGCGTCCTGCCTCCTCAATGTAAGGCGGCCACTTTCCCACTCGTGACATTGAGGAGGCAGGACACCGCGGAGGATGATGATGGAGGATGACACGGAGGAGGCTGCAGGTAAGCAGGGCGATTGGGGAGAGGGAGGTGAGAGTGGGAAGCAGGGCTCTGCACAGACCCGGAGCGGCTCCGGATCCAGATCCAAGGGGGATCTGCACAGCCCTGATTTCAACCTTCTAGAATGGGGGGCTGCATAAAGGCCAGGAAATCACAAAACAATTAGTGGTCGTGAGTAAGCGGGTGGGGGAAGGGGAAGGGATGTGGCCCTCTGGGATCCCAGGAGGGTTGGATTTGTCCCTCTGCCTTACAGCGTTAATCTTGCTCATTAATGTCCTTCATGTGATTTTGATATCCCAGTGTGGACATTCAAAGGCTCTGTTGCATTTTTATTTTGATGTGGTTGTTTGAACTACATGATCTTCAGGTTTCTGCAACCTACAATTCCTTATTTTCCCCGCCTTATTTTCCCATCTGAACATCAGAATGATTGTTGGTCAATTTTAATAGATACATTTGAGGCATTAGGTAGGCTACCTTTTGAAATTATGTCTCTGCTCTAGCTGCTGCCTCCGTGATTGGCTCTATTGGGGTTTAATATACCATTGAAATCTATTTTCTAGTCAACACACATTTTAAGCAATTGCTCTTGCATTTCATCAATACATAAAAATAGCCAAACTTAATTATTGTACAGCTCATTGCATTGTAATTATTATGCAAACAGTCTTGCTCCCTTACATATGCTGATAAAGAAAAAAAATAAAGAGTTCGCTTTTTAAAAGTTCGTCCAAAAATAGCTCAAACAGCTCTTTAAAGTAAGAATATTAAGGGCACAATCCTATGCATGTTTAGACAGAAAAAAGTCTTACAACACCCAGAATGCCCCAGCCAGCATGCTGGCTAGGGCACGCTGGGAGTTGTAAGACTTTTTTCTGTCTAAACATGCATAGGATTGTGCTGTAAGATGGTTCAGATCAAAAACCTGTCTAGTCCACCATTCTGTTCCAACAGGGACCAAGCAGATGCCTATGGGAAGCCCACAGCAGGACTTGAGATCAATAGGCACCTGCCCGTTCATGTTCCCCAGCAACTAGTATTCAAATACTGCCAGTGATACTGAGGGCAATATGCCATTGCTAGTCTTCTCCATGAATTTGTATGTTCCCCTTTTAATGCCATCCAAGCTGGCAGCCATCACTACATACATCGCTGTATGCAACTGTGATGAAGATGGAATCCGGACTAATTCTGTAACCAATCCCAGCATATCACTAGGAGTATATAACCCTCAGCTTGGGAACATGCATCTCAGATACCAAGCTGCAGGGCTTGGGGCTACACTGCTCTGTTAGCCACAGAATGTAGGGCACACAACCTGGAAGCTGGTGTTGGCTATGCTGTAGAAGGGCACTTTGCACACTCAACTGCTGTCAATGCCATTCACTGTGCATGGATTGGTGCATTGCTTGCATGGGTAATGTGTATAGCATTGGCAGTAAGCAACCTCATGATTAGTGGGTGGCAGCAGAAGTACTAGGGATGTGAGTGCATATCTGCCAGTGTTGCTATCTTGTCCTTTGTTGCTATGGCTGTTGTGGTGTTGCCTCTGTTGCTGGTTGAGCACAGGACCACAATTACCACAGGACCCATTATTCGTGCTCACCCAGAATAATGGGATCATATAATTGGCCTGCAGTGATGCAAATTAACAGCTCCGCTTCAGACAAAGCTCACGTTGATGGAGTTTGTCAATTTTAAATAATGGGTTGTTGTTGTTTTGTAATTTCTCTATTGCATCTTCTTAGTTAGGGGTGGTGGTTGGTTCTACCTCCTTCAACACCACATGTCTAGTGGGCATTAGTGAATATGTTGATATGCCAAGAAAGGAAGCCCTGATAACAGCAATTGTGATCCTTGAGCTGAGGGGATGAAATGTTTCTTACCTCTAGAATTTATTTTACTGTGTTTTATTTCTTTCCAATCATTTTCATCCTGCTTCTCTATTTTGCAAAATATTATGACCAGCCAGCAAGAAATATTAACATTAATAAGTACAGACAGAACTATTAAACTAGAGAACAAGGGCAGAAAATAATATTAATGTAACCAATAAAACTCAGAAGACAAAGGTCAGAACATCATTATTAAAAGTAATATCCATATTCATTAGAAGAGATGCAAAAGCTCACTAGAAAAAGATGTTTTCACTATACTCTGAAAATCAAGTGAAGCTGGAACTGAGAAGATCTCACTTGAGAGATTGCTCATGATGCAGTCTGCTTTGGATTTAGAAACCAGTGGCTGAGGTCAGAGCCGGTCCAAGACATTTTGTTGCCTTAGGTGAAGAACACGATGGCATCCTCTTCCATCCCATGTACAAAAGCTAAGTCTACCAGCAATTAAATCTTTTGTCAACACTAGTGATGGGACAGCATCCTTCACCATACTTAAAGGCAACAGGCTACGATAGCATGGTACTTAGCTCTCACCTCCAACATCTTGCTGCTACCTCCCAGCATCTGCCAACTTAGGTGATCACCTCATGTTGCCTAATGGTCAGGCCAGCCTTGATGGAGTTCCCACTTACACTCCAGCAGGTTTGTTTTTAGCAACTGGATTGGGGATTGTAAGCACCCCAGCATCTTAGAATAGATTTGTGTAGATAGTATCCAGAAGACAGACAGACAGACAGACAGACAGACAGACAGACAGACAGACAGACAGACGAGAGATAGATAGATTTTGAAGGCCTTAATTTGAGTCGGAGCTCACAGGCTTTTGTTTCAGAATCAATCTACATTGTTATGGCTCTGCATTGGAACATGTGAAATACATGCAACTGAATATGCGCATATTCAACTGACTATGTGTAACACTCTAGGAAGGGCCTCCAGATAACAGGATATGACTTCTGGGGAGCTGTATTCCCAAACAACTTTCATTTTAGAAATTAAGCGTTGCATGCAAGTAAATAGGACATTTGAGTCCTTTAAAATATACATGTACATTTGTGTTAGGGGGTGGGGGATGAGATAATCTCCAGCCATGTGAAGTTTATTCAGAGCCAAGCAATCATTATGAAGCATGAAGGAAAGATTTCAGTTCTTTGAAGGCTTGTAGAAAATGCAATAATAAGGAAGGGGACATGGTGTTCTTTTTCAGGAATCAAAATGTTAAAGGGTGAGATTAATAGTGTATTATCGTGATGGAAGATTATGGGAAGCCCACTTACACAGCTGATGCACTTTCTGCCTAGAAAGAGTCCGGTTCCTCTTCAGCTTTCATGGAGTGATACAATGGTCTAAGCTAGCCTATCCTCCGTTCTCATTAGATCACAGGATAGGTCAGTGCAGCTAGTGTTCACAAATAGGTATACAAATCAAGCTTAATGTAAACCAGTGCATGTGGTTTAATATACAATCTGAGTTACTGAAAAATATTTATAATATGGTTAGATATGTATTCTTGTACAACACAGTCCTCTGGATGTATACTCTGAAGTGCCTATGCATACAATGGGACTTAATAAGAAGTTTGTCTAGGATTGCAGTCTAACAGGGTACAATACCTTGTTTATTTACTTGGAAAGAAATCATACTGGTTGCATCCAGATGTCATGATAAACCATGGTTTATGGTGATGGGAACGAGCCTTGCCAGCCACCCCTTGAGCTCAAATGCTATCCAATCTTCCTCCTGTGCAGCTGTGAGGAGATTGGAAGCTTTCGCTCCCAATTTCAATTAACCACAAATTAGCATTACATTAGAACCCCTGCACAATTGGGCTAATTGGGCCCCTGCACAATTAGCATAATGCACAATTTATTAGGACCATCTGGGATAGGGTGACCAGATCAAATCCAGGTCAGTGTTCATGTAACTTTAACAGTTCTAGAGAAAAGGGAATTTCAGCCAATGTCATTTGTATGCAATTAGTTCCTGGTGAAATTCCCTCTTCATCACAACAGTTAAAGTTGCAGGGGCCCCGCCTTCTTTTGTATATGGTCCCTCTAGTATAGTGCATGCACCTTTAATTGTTGTGATGAAGAGGGAATTTCACCAGGAACTAATTGCAAATAAATGATTCTGGCAGAAATTCCCTTTTCTCTACAATTGTTAAAGTTACATGAGCCCTGACCTGGATTTTATCTGGTCAGCCTACCTAATCTTAACTATGGGTTGTTGAAATATACCAGCTTCGTAAACCACATGAAGTTGCCTTGCTTCAAACAAAACTTAGTTATAATTAACCATAGTTTGCTGGGTTCTGACACTATGGCAAGCTGTACTTAATCAAAAATGGATGCAAAGTATTCCAAACTTTTTGCAACCAACCTGGGGGAGGAAGGGGGAGGGTTGAGTGCAAGAGCCCAGGGGGTGACTAGGCCATTTGTGTCATCATAAACCATGGTTATTGTGATGTTCAAACACAGCCACTGTGTTGAATAGGATTACAGTCTTAGACCTTATTTGAAATATAAATACATGGGCAGAGCAACTCTATGTTCTCTGAAGGAACTTTCCAATCTGCAGTGCTCTGCTGGCTGATGCTCTGCCCAGCAGAGCAGAGTAGAAGGAGCAATGGAAGTGATCTTTGCCTCTCCATCCTCCTTTCTGTTGCTTTTCTCACTAGATACACTTCTGAGTGTGTCTAGTGGAGTCTCAGGGTGGCTACAGAATCTTACTGACCTTTGGCTCCTCCCTCATTTGCATCATCACCCAAGGTCAGAGCTCCAACCTGAGTTGAGGAAGCTGCTGTGATTCTTTCTATAGTGCTGCATGGGACAGGGTTCCCATTTGGATTTTCCCATCATAGGGCATTTTTACATGTGGCTTTTATTGTGTGCTCATGATTGCTTGCTCGTGGTAGTTTGCGGGTCCTTTAGATGACATCATCATCTTCCAAGGCATCTTCTGCTCTTTGCATCCATTATTGCATTTTTTCCCAGAACTTTCTGTCATTCTGCTATCTCATAGTGCCATCTAGTGGTTTTATAATTGCCCTGTTCAGGTGTAACGTGGAGAAGTGTGGTTAGGGTAACCACGGTGCATGGCGGTTAGAACTAGGATGTTGAGTTCTCCTGTCACACATGCTCTAATCACCCTGCCTAACCAACCTCCACCTTAACCACCCTTCTTGAGCATGTGTAGCTTCTCTTTGCGTTGCTGTGGAGTGCAGGAGTAGTTGCTCTTCTGTAACTGCTTGAAAAACCACAGGAAAAGTTGCAGGCATCCGATACAGGGATGGGGTCTGATGGACTGTCCCCACCCTCTTGGCCTTCCAGACTGGGGTCCATGAACACTCACCACTACGGTGACCAGATAAAATCCAGGTCAGGGCTCATGTAACTTTAACAGTTGTAGAGAAAAGAGAATTTCAGCCAGTGTCATTTGTATGCAATTAGTTCCTGGTGAAATTCCCTCTTCATCACAACTGTTAAAGTTGCAGGGGCCCTGCCTTCTTTTGTATATGGTCACTCTAGTATAGTGCATGCACCTTTAATTGTTGTGATGAAGAGGGAATATCACCAGGAACTAACTGCATGCAAATGACACTGGCTGAAATTCCCTTTACAACTGTTAAAGTTACATGAGCCCTGACCTGGATTTTATCTGGTCAGCCTACTCACCACCACACTCATTAAGCCATAGTTAGGGACGCTAACCTTTTTGCAGCAACTGGTTAGGGAGGATGGTTAAAGCATGGTTATGTAGCCACTATAGTTAGGGGAAACGCCATAGATACGATATGCTAAGCCATCATGGTTAGGTCAAAATGCTTAACCATCATGGCTTAATGTTTTGTCTGAACAGGCTCATAGAAAGGCAGAGAGAGAGAAAATCCCAGAAAAAGGTATATGTAAAGGAGATTATCTTAATCCTGCAAAGAATCAGGAAGTAGAAACCCCAATAACGGTGTGGGATAAAAGCCTCTTTTAGAAATGTTCATTATCTATGGCCTCAGGGGGAACTCTGAAATATGTTATGGTTCCTGGAACACTTTCTCAGGAACCATAGGGTTGTTCCCTAAGGCTACAATCCAATGGACACTTATCTGGAAGTAAGTCCGATTGAACTCAATGGGCTTTATTTGTAAGTAGGCATGCACTGTAAAGATCTTCAGGGTTATACTGTTTAATTTCCTTAAATTATCAGAAAGCTTATGAAATCCTAATGAGGATTACTTCTTCTTCACTGGATTTTCTGAAGGAGAAAGATATATAATAATGCTTATTGTAGCTGCTTTCCCAGATAATTTTAAAATTAATTTCAGTCTGTGACTTCTTCAGTTCAGAGTTGTACTTGACTCACAACTATTGTGTAGAATTAAAATGGAAGTTGATAGTACTAAAAAGGAGATTTTAGTTGAAGTCTTGCAGGATTCGAGCTTAAGTGTTTGGAAGATGGATTACACTTTAAATCTGTGCATGATTTAAACAGTCTATATTATGTGTAAGGGCTGATGATTAACACATTATATTTTCCTAGTTTGCACATACCAGAAAAGTAATTTCAGTGCCTAGGTACCTGTGAAAATTTATTGGATGAATTTGGAATGCATGCAGCGCTGTTTCCTATAATGTGCATAAAATAATACGTTATGGTTTTTATGGCAGCCTTGATATGGGAACCACTCACTGGAGATATTTCAGGACAGAAAGATTTAGCATATGAACTGGAGCAGTTTTAAGGATGAAATAAATAATAAGATTTAACTGCCGTGCATTTTTAAATAACATATCCCCAAATAATGATCTTTCATTTATTCTTTTTAATTATGTTTCAGTTCCTTCATGTCTATTGAACCATAATATATGTGGTAAATATATTCATGATTTTTTTGATTTGTAGGCTAATGTTGAAATCCTGTACCTACTTACCTGGGAGTAAGCTCCATTTAATTCAATGGGACTTACTTTTAAGTAGACATGTATGTATAGGATTGCGCTATAGATGTATGTCTTTGCAGTGTTAGGGCTCAACCAGATTCCTCATATTTTGGAAGATGGACAAAAGAGTCCAAGTGTTATTCTAAAAACTACATTTTGAGGATCCAGTAAAGCTTGCAAACTTTGTGAAGCTTAGAGAGCTGTGGGAGTAGCTGGATAGTTCACGTACCTGGCTTTAAGGCTGAATTGGGAGATGTGTACAACAATTCCTGGTGCTTGATCTTCCAGCTCTTTGGATCGTATGCCTGATTCCTAATTCTAGTATGGGGGCATTTACAACGCAGAACAATTAGACTAGTCTTCTGTTGGGAGGGGGATGGAGGCTCATTCCTCTTTTCCTATTAGGAAGGAATAGGAAAGAGAATGATAAAATTCAAGTTGTAATTCGAAGTGGTATAGTTAGTAATTTTAGACGCTGGACTTAATGGTCTTATGGATAGGGTGACCATATGAAAAGGAGGACAGGGCTCCTGTATCTTTAACAGTTGCAAAGGACAGGGAATTTCAGCAGGTGTTGTTTGTATACATACATAACCTGGTGAAATCCCCTCTTCATCATAACAGTTAAAGCTGCAGGAGCCCTGTCCTCTTGATCACGTAGAAAAGAGGGCAGGGCTTCTGCAGCTTTAACTTTGTGATGATGAGGTAATTTCACCAGGTTCTGCATACATACAAATGACACCTGCTGAAATTCCCTTTTCTATGAAACTGTTAAAGATACAGCAGCCCTGTCCTCCTTTTCATATGGTCAGCCTACTTATGGAGACCTTCAAATTGTGGTAAGCCAACCATGCTGCATTTCTCTGCTGCTGCCCCCACCCTGCCTGAACCACTTATTCTGCTGAGTGGGGGCCTGGAACTCTCCCCTACCTTGACAGCACCATTGCCATCCCTTCCCCAACAGCGCTGATAGTCTTTTACAATTTAGTTATTTGTTGCATTTCTATACCACCCCATAGTCAAGGCTTTCTGGGCAGTTTACAACGTTTAAAAACATTAAAATACGATATACAAAGTTTAAAGCCATTTACCTAAAAACACACAAACAATACACACAAAGATAACACAGATCTAAAAGCAACTTTGAACAGTCAACCTTAAACATAGGACAATCCAGGACCACTTAAAAACTCACCATAAGCTGCTAAATGCCTGGGAAAAGAAATCGCTTTTAAACTGGTGCGAAAAAGATGTTGGCCCTAGCTGGGCTTCATTGGTAGATCATTCCACAGATCATTCCACTGAGAAGACCTTCTTCTTCGTTGCTGCCTTCTAAGCCTCCTTCAGAGGAGGCACCCGGAGGAGGACCTTAGATGCTGAGTGTAGAGTACAGGTAGATTCATGACGGGAGAGGTGCTCTGTTGGGTATTGCAGTCCCAAGCTGTGTAGAGCTTTATAGGTTAAAACCAGAACCTTTAATCGAGCCCGGAAGCATATAGGCAGCCAGTGCAAGCAGGCTAGAGCTGGTCTATTAGGTTCAAGGCCTTTGTGACTGCTTTGAGTTACTGTGCTACCTTTCCACTACACAGCAAATGTTTGGTAGGTGGTGAAAATGCTAAACTGAAGGATGACTTCAGAGGTGTTTTCCTCATACAGTCAGTTTTCTACCGAACTTGTGATGGCTATACAAAGCTTGCATGATTCATTTTTATGGGCAAGTCATATTCTGGTACTAACGCTCCATAGTAAAGTTTTATTGTTTAGCATTAAGTTCATATCACATAAGAATTCCCAGAGTGGGTATATAACAATAAAGGCAGCAGTGGAAAAAGCTAGGGGGGGGGGGAAATTCTCATATCTAAAATTTTGCTGCTTGGCATCACAATGGACCACGATTCAAGGCATTCAGAAACAGGTCACACATTTTATATTGTTGTCAGAATCCTTGAGCTGGCATAATGAAAGTAAAAAATGACAGCCATGAAATACTTAATATGACCATTGCTACGATACACATACCCATTTCCCAATAGGGCACAAACAACACAATGGCTCAATTCGGACGACACAATAAACAACTGGTGTGGGGGAAACAATCGTCAGTTGTTTTGACTATTGTGTCATCCGAATGCTGCCATAGTCAACTCAGCGCTGATCCTCATCCACACCACAGTTGATTATTTATTACCATGTTGTGTGGGGAGTGCCCCCTAGGGTTAGGGTTAGGGTTAGTCAACCCACTATTGACTATCGTGTCGTCCGAATTGAGCCAACGTCTCCTTGTTAAATTCTTACCTTAGCTCATACATTTAAGACGGGCTAAGCATTGCTCTAGGTGTGCATCAAAAATGCAATTCCCCAATAATGTAGCTGTCGTGCCTCATGCAGTTTCCTATTAACAGCCAATGATCCCCTTTCCCCTCCTCCCCATCAACAATTTTATTATTTTTTATGAGCATGTTTTGTAGCTGTAACTGATTAAATTGGGAAATAAGCTAATGAGTCAGACCTCTAGGGGACCAGTTTCATATTCATATTTGATATCCTGCAGGTGGAAAAGAATTTTTGATTGCCAACTGTTTGCAATCTGAAGCCTTGGATGTGAACGGCACGATGCTCCTCGCTGTCTGTCAGGGCCTCCCTTTGAAATCGTGTGTAATTTTTGCTATGCTTTCCAGAGGAAAATGGAGAAGAAGAACAGCCTTAAATGAACAGACATTGGTTGTCATGACATTAGTCACTTTATAATTTGGTGTCTCTTGTGTAATACTGGCAAACAGACCAGCTTTGTAGGGGTTCAAATAGCCCTTAGTTTAATGCAGTCAAGTCTTCAAGAAAACGTACACAGCTGTCAGAGCTGGACACATTGTATCACCCCACCTAAGTGAAGCCATACCTATTGGCACTCCAAGGCATGTCCCCTGCCATGGTATACCCCCATAGCACCCTGAGGGAGGAGTCCATCGGCTGCATTCCTCTAAGGGGGGATGTCCTACAACAGGAGGAAGAGGAGGAGCCATATAACTGTGTCCCTCAGCCTACTATTTTCCCCTGACTTCAAACTGTGTGGGCTGCAAAGCTATGTGCTAGTTAGGGAAGTCTACCCCCTAGTGACAGAAGGTGTTACTGCAGGCTTCAGCTACATGAGCACATGAACTTTAAAATGTATTAATGCAGTTTAAAAACAAAATAACTTCAAAGTGCGCACCCCTAGGGTCCCCTTAATTTGCACTCCAATTTTCAGGTGTCTAGGTTTCATGATCTTGGTGCTATGATACTGATGGATGGATCGGCAGACAGAAATACACACATCCTCTTTCATTATTATAGATTACCAAATACTACCAGCAGTATTTGGTCTTTAGAGCGAGGGATGGAGTCAAAACAAGGGCCGTCTTTTCATGAAACAGTATGTTCAGCTCTTTAACTTAACAGTCTTTTAGAATTTAAGAAAGCTATAAAGACTGTTCTCTTCCGGCAGGCATATCCAGTGGAATTTTAGAATGTTTTAAGGATGTTTTTAGGATGTTTTAGGATGTTTTAATGCAGTTTTAATAATATGTGTCATGTTTTAATCAGTTTTATGTATTTTATCATGTTGTTGTTCCCCACCTCGATCCAGACGGAGAGGAGGGTAAGAAATAAATTGTTGTTGTTATTATTATTATTATTATTATTATTATTAAATCTCCTACTTTTAAGGAGGCAATTTGCAGCACTTTGGGCATTGTGATCCTTCCTCTTTCTCGGTAATATGAAAGGGAAAGAGTGTAGCTACTGTTTTCAAGTAAGCAATCCACAACAAAATTCCTAGCCAGGTTGCTCTCTTGTGCTTTGCCAAGAGAAGGAGACATTGTGATTTCACACCGTGATTTCCTGAAGAACATCACACTTTGGTAGAAAGCTTTGTACGCATAACCCCCCAAATGTCACTTTTTGCAGAAAAAAATGAGCCCTGTTGACAATTCAGCATATGCTAGATACTAGAGTAGGTATTAATAGCATGACATCAACCATAATAATACCAAGGTGACGGGAGTTATTTATACACACAATATATTGTGATAAAATATTCAAGTTTTCAGCCAGGTTGCCTTAAGCTATTTTTCTGCTCTAGGTAAAACTTAATTTCGTGCCTCCCCCCCTCTACAATCTCACTGTGAATGCTGGACAATACAATGCAGGCATGAGAAAGGATGGGGAGTGTTCATCTAAGATACTATTTTTATATTCATTTTAAATTTCAGTAGCATTGGCAAGCTGAGAATGGGAGCAGACCAAAGACCAGCTCTGAGAATGCCAAACATGTACAGCAAAGCCTAGCCAACCCACACAACTAGGGAATTGAACTTTAGCCCTAGCAAGAAGCAATTACTGCCTGTTGTATAATTATAGGGGAAAGTTCTTTACTTTTTATCTTGTCTATTGCATTCTAAGAGCTGTATTTCTTTTGAGAATGGTGTATTATTACTACTTTTTTAAAAAGCTAAATACATGTGCCTTGTTTGTCAGTTTAATTTTAATTATGCAAACCAGTTAGATACTGGAGGTGAATTGTGTTGCGTGAAGCTCTGCCTGTTTAATCAATCAAGATCTTTAAAAGTGTTGACTTTCGTCTTCACTTGAGACAGCTAGCTGTTCACAGAAGACTTTAAGATGCCCTTCCCCCCTTAGTAGGATGGTTCACACATCACAACTGTTTATGAGCAGCAGGCTCATCAATGCGGCCTAAGTGCCCTCATTGCAAGTGGGAGTGGCTAAACAAATCACAGACCTTCGGAGGGACGTAGGAACTAGTGAGAACTGTACCTCTGGCTTGTCTCTTCAAGCCAGAGGAACCACTCAGCAACAAAAAAAATGCATTTTAACTGCTGTCTCTTTTTGCCTGAGACTTTGTTATTTTATTATTTATTAGATTTGTATCCTATTTCTTTGCCATGCCCCCAGAGCACCTTACAAAGCCTCACACACAATACAAAAATACATCGTCTTTATTCATACATCTTAAAACATTTAAATAGATAAGTCATTTAAGCAGGAGAGAAAGGAGAAGTGACTTGCCACCTCTTTAAGGAGCCTGCTCTGTTTAATTTATTATTATATCTCTTTCTCACTCGTGGTGGTTTCTCTAGACGGACATGACGGGCTTTGCCAAGTCATGCTGTCTTTTACAGATTCAGGAATTTCCTGACAATTGAGCATGTTTTAAGTATGACTGCTTTCTGGTTGTTGGTATGGATGTATTTTGGTAGGTCAAGTTTCTGAAGATTTTCTGTATAGTTTTTTTATGTGATGCCAGTGATTGGTGTGACTAAAGATATAATTGTGACCTTTTCCTGTTGCCTTAGTTCTTTGGCTTCCATGGCCAGTGGTGTATATTTTTCTCTTTTTTCTTCTTCCTTTTCAACAACATTTTTGTCATTCGGTATTGCTATGTCGATGAGGTACATGTGTTTTTCTTTTTTGTCTATGACTGTTGTGTCTGGTCAGTTGCAAGGTATTGTCTTGTCCGTATGAATAGTTCTGTCCCAGTATATTTTATGCTCTGCATTTTCCAAGATTATTCCAGGTGAGTATGTATAGTATGGTGTAAGTTGTTTGATAAGGTTGAATTTGATGGCCATTTGTTGGTGAATTATTTTTGCAGCTGTATTGTGTCTGTCTATATAGTCCATTCCTGCCAGAATTTTACATCCTCCTGTTATATGGTCTATTGTTTCTTGGAATTGATGGCATTTCCTGCATAGGTCTGTTGTTGCACTGTTATCTTTTATGATGTATTTTTGGTAGTTCTTGGTTGCTATAACTTGATCCTGTATAGCTATTAGGAATTCTTCTGTTTCTGAAAATAGCTCACCCTTCCTGAGCCATTCGTATGATTGTTCTTTGTTTATTTGTGGGTTCTGTATTATGTTGTAATGCTTCCCATGGAATTCTTTTTGTGCCCATTTTTCTTTTTTCTTTGCAAGTGTGAGTGGTTGTGTTTGGTCTTTGTTTTGTAGTGCTAGGTTGAGTGGGATGTAATTTTTATCTCCTTTTATTATGGCTTTATGAATGAGGGTGTTTTTGGTGTGGAAGAATTCTCTGAATGATTTTATCTGTTTAGTATGCATTGTGTTAATGTCCAGCAGACCATTTCCTCCTTCTTTCCTGCTGATTATTATCTTTTCAATGCATGAGTTGGGATGATTCCAAATGAGTATGTGAGGATGGATATTGTGTAGGTTTTGATGTCTTTGAAAATGTATTTAGAGTTGAGTTTAAATTTCAGGATTTGTGATAGCTGAATTTTATATTGCATTCTTAGTTGAGTTTTTTTTTACTATGGAGTGATTGATTTTTGTGTTTTGTTGGAATCCTAAGTATTTGTATGTTTCATTTTCTTCCATGTTATCTAATATTTCATTATATATTGTTCTGCTGTTTCTTTTTCTTTCCATTTTCCTCTTTCTATGTGTAGCATCTTGTATTTTCCTATCCCGAATTCCATTTACATGTCTCTCATCAGTTCAGTGATTCGCAGGAGGCCTTTTATCTGTGTCAAAGATGAAGCATAGATTTTGATGTCATCCATGTACAGGAGGTGATTGATTCTGTGCTTTGCTTGTTTTTGGTATTTTATGTTGATGCTATATGTGATGTGTTTGGATAGTGGATTGAGACACAGACAAAACCATAGAGCACTGAATGTATCACCTTGAAATATGCCATGTTTGATATTTATTTTTTCTGTCTATGTATGATCCTTTTGTGTTGTTAGATGTATTGTTGTTTTTCATGTCTCCATGATTCTTGTCAGAAAGTTTTGGATCAAGGGATATATTTTGTATATTTTGAGTACTTTTTTCAGCCAACTGTGTGGGACAGAGTCGAAAACCTTTTCATAGTCCATGTAGCAGGTGTGGAACTTTGTTGTTTTTCTGTTTGCTTCATGATGACACTGTCTATTATTATTAACTGTTCTTTGCATCCTCTGCTGTTCTTTTTACATCCTTTTTGTTCTTCTGTGAGTATATTATGTTGGGTGAGATGTACTTCAATTTTCTGTATGATTGTGGCAGTTATAATTTTGTAGAGTGTTGGAAGGCTTTTTATGGGTCTGTAGTTAGCTGGGTTTTGGGGTGTCTGGAGTTTTTGGTTTAATGTAGGTCTTGCCTTCAGTAAGGAATAGAGAGAATAGGTGTGGGTGTTCTATGACTGTGTTGATCTGTTGAGCGAGGTATTTGTGTGTTGATGTAAGCTGTTTGTGCCAGAAATTTTGAATTTGGTCCAGGCTGGGTGCTTTCCAGGTGTCCCTTCCCCAAGCCTCCCTCCTGGGAGTAGCCTTGGGGATGAGGGAGAACTGAGCAGAAAAAGCTGGGAGAATACGACAGAGTTCCAAGTGGAGCAACAGCATGACCCCATGCTTCAGACCTGCCAGAGTGAAGCTGAAAAGGAGGTGCCGGTCACAACTCTGACAGCACTTGCAAAGTTTGAATGGAACCGACTGCTGCTGTACTGCTTGTTTATGCCGAAGGAGGAAGGGGGAGTGGAGAGAAGGCAGCCGGTTGTACCACAGGAGTTTTGGTGATGGGTGATGAAGATGGCTCACAAAATGCTGGGGGACACCTTGGCATTCGCAGGACTTTGGCTAGAGTCAGCAGGGGGTTCTACTGGCTTCTAGTGGCTGCAGCCATCAGGGACTTCTGCAATTCCTGCAAAGTGTGTCAGAAGGTTGGGTTTCCAAGAGACCATCCAAGAGCTAAAGTATATAACGTCAATATGCTGAAGCATTTCTGAGAGAGAGGGGCAGTGGTGTTGGTTTTGGGGGTGGAGCCAGTGGAACCAGGACAAATAGTGGACCTGCTTGAAGAATATTGGACCAAGGAAAGGGTGGTGGCTGTGCCTATACCCAAGTCCCTCACAGCCCCCCAGAGGGCACAGCTGAAGGGCCTGTTAGAAGAATTTGAGGGGCTTTTCTCTGGTCTCCCTGGATGCACTTCTTTAGCGTGCCACTCCATCCCTACAGGAAATCATCTGCCTATCCAGTCTCCCTTGTATAGGACCACCCGGAAGCTCAGTGAGGTGGTGGCTCAAGAAATAAGGGAGATGCTGGCCATGGGGGTGATTAAGGAAAGCCATAGCCCCTGGTCCTTGCCTATAGTCCTGGTAGGTAAACAGGATGGAGGGGTTCGTTTTTGCAACTTCCATCTGCTTCAACCAGCATGGGCCAACAGTCAGGGATTATGAGAGTTGTAGTCCAAAACAGCTTGAGGCCACCGAAGCCTTTGAGTGGCATTGACTCCAGGAGTCCACCACCAATATTGTACTACATGTTCTCAGAGTGTGAATGAGCTGTTAGGCACTGTGAAATTACAATTGCCATCCAACTGCTATTCTGCTGACTTGCAAAAGAGAGTACAGCTAGTTACCAAATTACTGTCAGTTTTGATATTTTGTCCCTAGATGTTACCTAAATGTTCCTAATGACAATAGCTGTCAGAGTTGAGAAAGCTTCCTCGATACCTCCATAAAGAGCAACCAAGACTCATAATGATTTCTGCAATCAAAAACATCTTAAGCAGAGCATCAAAGCAGGTAAGCAGGACAAAGAGCAAACTGCTTTCCAAGTTTGATACACCGCCCAATGCCTTCTCTGAGAATTTTTTTAAAAGCAGAATTACAGCATCTATGTAAAGAAGTGAACACTGTGAAATAGAAATGAAAGTGAACTGAATGGAAGACTGGCTCTCTTAAAATGTGTTTTGCTATGTGTAGGGGTAGTATTGAATAGGGAAACTATAGAAAGCAAAATGAGATGGGCCTACTTATTCAAGGCAAAAGGAAAATATAATCATGTGAAAGAAGGTCAGGGGCAGTGGAAGGGTCCTCAGACTAGAATTTATTTGTGCTTGGTTCACGTTGCACAATTGGCTGAGCTTTAGGTCGGAGGCAGCCCTTTATGATATAGAAAGTAACTGGCTACAAGAATAAATTAGGTCACAATTCTTATTGCGCAATCCTAGACATGTCTACTTTGAACTAAGCTCCTTTGAGTTACAGGATTGAAGCTTAAATTGCACACTGTTGTGGTCCATCAATGTCCCCTGCTGACATAGGTTTAGCCAATGGAGCAAGGATGGTCAATGATATTGCATGCCAGTTGCAATCCCATCATGAGAGAGAGTGTTCGCTAGCAAATAAGCATAATATTAGATCCACTGACAGTGAGCAGCCACTGAAAACAATTACTTTTTAGACATGGCTGCTTATCAACAAATAATCTCTGGACTGCTTATAGAGCAAGAAGCAAAACAGAGACAATATTAAAAATACAATAAATAAAAACAACAAAAAGCAATACACATACAGTATAAAACTGTCCTTTTAAAACAGACAGAATACAACCTGAGGTTTATTTACAGTGGTGGCCAAAATTGTGGACACTTTTTGAAATTTTCATGTTTTGCAACTTTGAAAGCTTATAGAAAATGTTCTGTTTCACAACGTTCAATTGTTTATATATCAATTGAAAGAGAATTTAATGCTGAATTCAAAACAAAAAACAGAATGCAAATACCTGCAGTTAAAAAGAAGTTATGCTGCAAATACTGCAATCATGATCAATTTACAGTAAAATCTGACAAAAACATATCAGATACTTTAGTTATGATTGAAATGTAATATCAGTATTTGGTAGGGAAGCCTTTATTTTTGGAAACAGCATCACAGCGACGTCTCATAGAGCCGACAAGTGTTTTAAGCTCTTCCTTCTTTATGACATGGTTCCAGGAATCATTTATAGCCTCAATTAATTGGCTTTTATTTGATGGACGCCTCATTCGTACAAGAATTTTCAAACAGTGCCACAAATTTTCTATTGGGTTCAGGTCAGGGCTGTTTCCTGGCCAGGTCAACAATTGAATGCCCTTTGCTGTGAACCACTGTTTGCATATTTTTGCTGTGTGACAGGGAGCTGAACCCTGTTGAAAAATAAATGGTGCATTGTTTGGAAAGAGATCCCTGATGGAAGGTAACAGTTTTGGGTCCAGGATGGTGTCAATGTATTTTCATGTGTTTAGCATGCCATCGATTACATGAAGGCGGCCAACACTATCTGCTGACATACATGCCCAAATCATAACGCTTGTTGGGTATTTTACAGTTGCCTCAATGCAGTCAGGATGTAGCTCCTACTCTACGTCTCACATATTTTCGCCCATCACTACCAAATAAGCTTATCTTACTTTCATCACTCCAAATAACTTGCTTCCACTGATCTTCTGTCCATTCATTGTGTTCTTTTGCCCACTGTAGTCATTTCCAGTGCTGCTTTAGATTCAGAAATTACTTTTTTCTTGGAATCCTACCTTTTAGTCCAAAATCTGATAGTCTTCTCCTTATCGTTTTGGAACTGACAGAAACACCAATTGCATCAAGTACACCTTTGATGGCAGATGAAATTTTTCTCTCCTTGAGGCACAGCCTTTTAATTCTTCTGTCATCAACAGATGATGTGCACTTTTTATGGCCTTTTCCTGCCTTGTTTTTAATTGACTTTGTTTCGTTATATCATAAACAAAACTTTCGAATCTGGATGTAGTCACTGAACGACCAACGTGCCTTGCAATTTTAGCATAAGAAAGACCTGATTCATGTAATACAGCAATCTTGCTTCTTCTCCTGGGTGTCCAATCAACTATTTTCCTTGGGGCCATTTCACTATTTATGATGTACAATTTTTATATGAGAAATAATTCAAATATTCACAATTTCCAATTGTGCCTCAGATACAGTGATATTTGTTCTGTCTTTTACAGAACAAACAGCAAAACTGACTTTCCCCAACTTGAAACATGAGGTAACACAGCTACTGCCATATGATTGGTCCCCAAAACAAGGACTGTGATTGGCCAGTACGGTTTGCAATTCCAAACTGCTTCTCAACTCAATCACAACTTGTGTTTCTTTTTAGAATAAAGTAAGCATAACTTCTTTTTCACTGCAAGTATTTGCATTCTGTTTTTTTGTTTTTAATTCAGCATTAAATTCTCTTTCAATTGATATATAAACAATTGAACTTTGTGAAACAGAATATTTTCTATAAGCATTCAAAGTTGCAAAACAGGAAAATTTCAAGAAGTGTCCACAATTTTGGCCACCACTGTAAAACACAAGTTTGTTTATATGGTCCAAGTAAATAAAAAATATCTTCACCTGGTGTCGAAAAGATCATAAAAAGATGTCAGGGAAGCCTCTCTGGTGAAGCTATTGCAGATTTGGCATCACACCACTGAGAAGCCACTTGCTTCACAACACTTGGCAGAGGCACACAGAGTGGGCTCTCCCAAAGAGGACCTTAGGATTCAAATAGGCATAAATGGGAGAAGGCAATCTTTTAGGTAAGCTAGTTCCAACCCATTCAAGGCTTTATAGGTTAAACCCAGCACTTTAAATTGGGACTGGAAATGGGGTGGGAGCCAGTGCAACTGGTAAAGCAATGGTATAATATGGGTAAACCTGAGCTTGCTCTTGGTGAAATAGCAGGGGATCTTACACTTCAAATAACGAATGCCTTTAAATGGGTTTTGATGCCAATTGTGAATTGGCAAGCTCCTAATGAGCAGCAACTGTCATGAATAATTTAATCAGCATTAAGATCTGTGTGTTTTTTTAGAGAGATGAGAATTAAATTAGTTTATGTTTATATTTAATTTGTTTGTTTTTTGTTCTTTTCAGTTTCAAAGTTACTCTTCAGTGATCTATTACAATTTATCTCATATCCTCAAATTATCATCATTAATAGTTTTAGTAGAAACAGGAAAACCTATACAACCTAAGGTATTACTTAAACACAATTTATTTTTTTTATTTTATCTATTTGAAATATATGCCACCCTTCCTCACAAAGAGCATATGGTGACCCAAACACCAACACCAGTATTACTACTACCACTTCTCCTCCTCCCCCACCCCACCCGCAGTCGTTCAATGAGAGTGCTGTAGAATTCTCTTCTGCAAAATAGTATTTTTCCATTCCCAGTGAATACATGAAAGATAATTTATCAATATGATGGACAGGGGAATTAAACTTGTCATTCCTCATAACTAAGATGTCTTTGCACGCCCTAGAAATCTATGAATAGCATTATTTATCTCCACAATGGCATATGTGGGTTTTCCCTAGCATTCTTCCAACTCGGAAAGGAAGTGGCTATAACAAGGTGCTGATAAGACTTAGCTCTTCCTGTAATTAAAAAGAAGCCTAGTGTAAACTTTTATGTTAAAGTTAAAACTCAGAGAATGTTTATGTCAAGTCTTTTTCCTTCTCTTAATTTTTTTAACATTTGTTTTCCGCTTGTCGAAAACATTTACATGAAGGTGTACTGCTTATTCATATTCCACTTACTTCTAAGACTAATTATTCTCCCCCTATATTAGTATTTCATGTTCTAACTTTAAAAAGAGTCTGTGTAGCAATACATCTTTCTCTTACTTAAGATTCTGCACTGGCTACCGATCGTGTAGTGCACAATATATTGTTATGTTCACCCCCAACTTCCAAGTGGCAAGAACTCCATGGGTACAAATATTACCCAGGGTTTGGGTTTCCGGGCAGTGAGGTAGCGGAGGCTTATGGTGTTTGATAGTGGGATCTTCAGACCATTGAATGATATTGCAGCTGTTTGCAGCACTTTTGCTGTCCATCTGTTAATCCCCACACCACAGATTATAATTTAAAAGTGTGTGAATATCTGCAATTCCCACTGATTCTAGCTATACTAGAGTGACGAGATACAAAAGAGGGCAGGCTCCTGCAGCTTTAACTGTTGTGATGAAGAGGGAATTTCACCAGATACTGCATACATACAAATAACACTTGCTGAAATTCCCTTTTCTATACAACTGTTAAAGATACAGGACCCCTGTCCTTCTTTTCATATGGTCAACTATTAATATCTGGATATTTGTAAAGTTGCTTAAGAAGAAAGTTTCTGTTGAGCAATAATTGCTTTCCCTGGGAGGGATTTTAACTCTTGTTTGATGTTTGATTAAAACAGTTAGTCATTGTGGCAAGAGTAGCTGTAAATAATTCACACATACTCCTCTCTGTGCAAGTTAGCATGACATCTCTGAAGCCATCACAAATTCTGCTTTCTGTGGAGCATCCCCACAAAATATTGGAAGGATATTACATGCAGGGCCAACCCAAAATGTATTTGGTGCCTGAGACAAAGGACAAGATGGCGCCCCCTCCCATTCCATGTACAAAAGCCAGCTGGAGTGGCAGCTGAATCTGTCATCAATACTGGCAATGGGATAGCATCCTCCATTCTACCTGAAGGCAGCAGACTAGCTTTGGAGGCACGGGAAAGGTCACATGGCACACACCTGTATCCTCCAACATCTCACTGCCATCTCCCAGCCTCTGCTGCCTGAGGCAACCGCCTCACTCTGCCTAATGGTAGGGCCAGCCTTGGTTACATAAAATGTTTTATAAACTAAACCAGAACAACTAACTCTTCATGAATTACTTAGGGGAATAAAGTGGTCTTTACCTTTTGAAATCACTCCTTTGGCCATTTTAGAAGCTTCCTGGAATACCCCCCTCTCTTCTATTTAAATGGGTAGGACCTGGTTCTTTTTGATTATATAGTCTAAAGCAGTTTTCTTGACAGCAGGAAGCAGCTTAACAGTACATTAAACTTTTAATTGAGGAGCCATACAAAACTTCCTGTTTCTCATATTAAGCCAGCTTTGCAGCTGATAATTACCAGAGACAACAGGGTGTTCTTGATAATAA
Organism: Anniella stebbinsi; assembly: GCA_029215795.1. NCBI lineage: Eukaryota > Metazoa > Chordata > Lepidosauria > Squamata > Anniellidae > Anniella > Anniella stebbinsi. Next base: position 60,267,458 of record JARDYH010000003.1, read on the forward strand.
CAATTTTGCTTGCATTTAATAATGATGTGTTAAAGTATATTACACGGTGAAGATTATAGCGGGGAAAAAGATGACGTCTTTCAGGGACAGGGTTATTTAAAATAAACTGAAGCCGTTATTTTATGTCTAAAGACAGGGTGAGTTATAAAGAAACCCATTATGAGCTATTAAACTGTCAATATAGATATAGACTTTTCCCTTTAAATAAGAAAGTAAATCAAACTTATGACTGGCCAGGAATGATCAGCTAATATATTTGTCTATTTTAATAATAATAATAATAATAATAATAATAATAATAATAATAAAAAACAACCACAGGATGAGGCAGAAGAAAGTGTTTGGTCAGTACCTACTGCTATAGGAGGCTGTTGTAACTGAAAGGAAATAATTTTAGGGCCATAGAATTAAAATTTAGTTAAGGAAGGTTCTTGAATAATATTTTTAAACTATGATGTATGACCCTGTTTGTGTATGTATGTATGTATGTGTAATAAGACATTTTGATTGCAGTAGCCTTCTTTTTGTGTCTTTCATTGATAAGACAGACAGTGTGGTGTAGTGGTAAGAGTATTAAAATGAGACTCTGGAACTCTAAGTTCTAGTCCCCACTCAGGCATGAAGCTCCCTGGGTGTCTTTGGGTCAAATTGGTCCCAAATTGGGTCAAAAGACAGCATCAGGAGAAGCACTGGAGAACAAATTTGCTCAGCTCACATTTTGATTAAAATCTGCCTAATTTCCAAATACACGAACCAAAACGTAGTTATCCATTGGTATTCACACTTCTCCAAATGCTGTGATGCAGTTCTCTAATTAAAAAGTGTACAAAACATGTACAGTAGGAAAAAGTGCATGTAAAATGTATACATTGTTTGTTTATTGCATTTCTGTCTTGCCCAATAGCCAACCCCCTCTGTGTATGGGTTCCATAGGCAGCCAGGACTGTTACCAATAACAGCACAGGGGGGAGACAATGGCTTGTTACAGCAGATTTGGAATGTGTTAAATCACCTTTCCCCAACCTCGTGCTCTCTGAATGTGTTGGACTACAATTCCCATTATCCCTAGCCAACACAGCCACCAGCCATGCTGGCTGGGGGTCATGAGCATTGTAGTTCTACACATCTAGGGAATGGTGGGCTGGAGAAGGCTGTGTTAAATCAATCCAACATAAATTTCCCCAAGTCGAAGACTGGATTCATTTGGTTGCTCAGAAAATGTGATCCTCTTGCAGTCTTGCAAATTTTTTTACGAGTTTGCTGATAGCATCATTATAACAAATATTAGCTGCATTTTAAATTAAGCCATTTTAATTATGCAATCTCAATCCTTGATTTCTGTGACAAATGGATACTTGTAAATTTTTTATGTTGACAGATGGTCTGAAAAGGCCCTCAAATTACAGAAAGAATTATAGTAAGAACAGGACAAATGCAATACAGCTTCTATATCCTGTGCTATATTGGTTGGCATTCTATATACACATAAGCTGTGCCATCACGTCTAATCATTTCCAGGTATGCTTTCTGCATTGATTAGTTTTCCTGTCTCTTAAAGTTTAAAGCTTCAAGTAAAATTTAATGGGCCAGTTCTTAGAACACAACAGCCCATGAGTTAAACAAGCCATGGGCTGTCGGGGACGAGCAGGAGAGAGAAAATAAGCTGTCTGCTGCACATGCACCACTTCGATTTATTCAACAACCTACAAGCAGCTCCTTTGTAGTTTGCTTACCATGTTGTCTGAACCCAGAGTGCTGGGTTGTTTAGGGAATAAGCAAACCAGCAGTTAACCCAGTTAACAAATCATGATTAACTACTGGGTTGTTTAGCCCCTAAACAGCACAGCACTCCAGGTTCAGATAACATCCTAAGCAACCTACAAAGGAGCCGCTTGTGGGTTGCTGATTAAAAGTGGAAGTGACTCATGCATGGGAGGCAGTTCTTCCACCCTCTCCTGCAGTCATGTTGTGCGAGCCTAGAGTGGGTGGGGGTAGGAGGGCTTTTAAAATCCATATAAGGGCACCTGTGCCTACTCTAGAATAAAAATAGAAAAAGGTGTAGCTTCTAGTTACAGATTATAAATTGTATCTGTTTTGGTCCTGAGTCAGTTGCTAGTTAATATACAAGTGCTTTTTATTAATTGAAGTTAATATTCAATTTATTTTTTAATGAATTATGTAGTTTTTATGAGTTGTTTTGAACCGCCCAAACAGTATTGAGCAGTATAGAAATGAAATGAAATAAAATAAATACATTTTAGTAGACCAGTCTTATACCTACTTACCTGGGAGTAAGCCTCACTGAATCCAATAGGACTTACTTCTGAGAAGACCTTGAATAGGATTGCACTGTAGAAGACTTTATGTTATATAAAACAGGATTCAAAGAAAGACCCACAGAAAATTGGTATTGTAAAGATAAAAGCCAGAGGTAGCAGACCAGATATTTTGACAACGTGTGCAATGCTTGTGAAAGGTTGTTACAGACTGAAATATTGGCAGGAACAGCTCTCCTTATGCCCCTTTGCTGGCTATTTCAACATGTAATACAACTGCAAAAGGGTTCCTATAATTCCATTCCTCAGTACACCCCCCCTCCCCAAGATAAGTATGTATTTAAAAATTCACCTTGCAAGTTGTGATTCCACAAATAGTCACTACCTTATATAAAAAAAGGGAAATTTTGAAGTTTCAGGGCAGGTAGTATTGTTTGACAAGCTGGATTATTCCTATGGGCAAATAGTATAGTCCCAGGTCCAGTCCAAGGCATCTCCAGGTAGGGTTGGAAAAACTCTTGCCTGAAACCCTGGAGTGCCCCTGCCAGGTCTGACTCTATATAAAACAGCTTTGTGTGTTTCTATCTTGGCTTGCAAAGCAGCCCCAAAGCAGTGCCCTGCTAGCAGACCCCTGGACTGGGCCAGGTTGGCTGTCTTTTACTTTTCAAGATCATGGGTGCTTGCAAGCATCCATGACCTTAAGCTGTACTTTCCTAGGCTACAGAGCTGCTATTTGCAGCAAGGGATAATGGACTTTTTAAGCTTAATTCAGATTGGCTTGGAAATAAATCAAGCTATTATTTTCCCCATTTCATTGGGGATGTCATTATTTTATTTATATGGTGCCATCAATACACATTACATTGTACAGGATAAAATAATAAATCAGCAACTCTCTGCCTTAGATCAGTTTATTTCTGAGACAATCTGACATGAGCCATGGGGAGCTTACCCATTACTATCACTACTACTGCTGTTACTTACTACTATTTATTGTTTGTTTTAATATAGTCCCATCCCACTTGTCTGCTCCTAGATTGCTCAGTATGGAATTTCCATCATGAAAAAGCAGCACAGATTTCTCTTTCCATGGGGTCAGAAGTGCTGCCTGTGAAAAGTTCAAGAGTTCTCTATCATATGTTAGGTTATAACCCTCTGAACTCACAGATCTACTTGTGAATAAGCTTCCCATTGTGCAGCTTCACGTGTTCCAAATAAATGAGGAACGTACACCAAAATTTCAGTTCATGGGAAGCACCTGTGGTTTGGAGAAGCAGCCTATCCACATTGCCCTTAAAACTACCTATATTCTGTTTAAAAACATGTTTTTTTTAAGTCATTTCATTATGTGGTAGGATACACTGAGCAGTACTTACGTTTCATAGTGACTGTTTCCTCCATCCTCAAAGTGTTCAATGGTGTATTACAGGGTTAATTCCTTGACTCTTCTTCTTTAGTTTTTGTTTTGCAGGCTGCTTGATCCGCCCACTTGTGCCTCCATAACTCAAGCAGCCTGCAAAATAAAAACTAAAGAAGAAGAGTCCAGGAATTAACCCTGTACTACTTTGAGGACGGAGGAAGCAGTCACTATGACACACAAGTACAGCTCAGTGTGTCCTACCACGTAATGAAATGACTTTAAAAAACACATTTTTAAACAGAATATGAGTAGTTTTAAGGGCAATGTGGATATGTGGATAGGCTCTCAAGGTGCTCAGTCAGGAATATGCAATGGAAGATTAAGACTATGATGTACAAACCATGTCAATCAGTTTCTCCATATCTAAAATGACTTAATCCCAGAAAAAAACCCTAAACCAATATAAGTGCAAATATGATTGTTTATGAGTTTTCTGGAACATGGCTTTAGATTTCCATTTAATTATAAAGGTTGTAAAAAGTCCAACTAAGAACATAATAATACCATATAATTCATGCAATCTGTAGTAAATGGCCTGAATTCTGAAAATTAGATTTTGAATGCTTTCAGGAAACTACTTATTATTGGCTGCAGAATAAACCCATGACAAATATAAATTCAATTAGCTTGTAGCCATCTTGAAGTCACTCTGCAAAAAAAGAAGAAGCAGAAACCAGACTTGTCCTTTTAAATTATTGCTGCAGTGAGGCACTATATATGTATCTATACAAGAATCCATTAGATGCTGTAAAAGTAATGATAAGGAAAGGTTATTTTTATTATACAGCCCCATCTGTTACTATAAAGAGAACAATTGAACTGCTTATAGCTCTTTTTATAAGGGCTGGATCCTTGTTTGATGCATAGCAGCACCATTCAATTTATTTCTGTGAAACCAGTTTTACACCAGAGGATGAAGCTCTGTGCCAAAGCATTTTAAATGCGCCCCTGTGTAATTTAGAGGAAAAAATAGGGATAAATACAAAGATGCTTCTAGATTGCTATAAATATATAAAACTTGAAATAAATAAACAAACAAACATTTCATTCCAATCCTGTGCATGAATGATACAATTTAATGAAATGTGACATTTTATTCCATAACGTTGTTTGGAAAGCAGCTGGCATGATAAAGATAATGTCTTGGATGCTTTCGCACCACTCCAGCTTTTATTAGTACAACACAGGAGCCAATCAGATGTTACTTTTGGAGGCTCATAGTACAGAGCAAAATAGAGTTTTGATAAGAAGTGTCTCCTTTTACTGGCACATTGAGTATACATATATCAGTAAGTCAAACAACCTACCATATGGATTCATTTTGAAACATAGTAACAGAGTCATCCCTGAATTCAACCCAGTGGGCCGGATCAGATCCCTTCTTAGAGCCCCTGTGCTAGTGCAGTAGAGTGCTATATAGACAGGAAGAACAAACCTCAACCAGCATATCAATAGTAAACACGCTTTTTAAAAGTGGTTGACTGTTATGTACCACTGAACAGGCTTACAGAATGGCCCAATCTCAGATGTGCTAGTCTGGGGAAGATCTGTTGGGCACACAGCATCATTTTATATCCAATAATTAGATTTAGAACTGGAAGAGACACACAGGAAGATGTTTTGCAGAATTTTGCATAAAGATGTTTTTCAGGATTTTGCATTACCTAGCAACTGAGTTCTGATCAGTTCATAATTGTGAGCAGTAGCCATTGAACAATGGGAATCCAGCCATCCTCTTATAATATAACTAAATGAAAAAAGAAAAACCCTCTAGCTTTTTTTAAAAAAAATGCTAGGAGTACAGTAGGGAAGTGCAAGACATTGCAGTATGACAATGCAAATTTTAATATTTGCAGGCACCCTGCCATGGCACTGTTCCCAGGGCTGCATTTTTAAAAGTACAATTTGGATGAGAGAGACTTAAGATTGACAGTGCAATTTAAAGGGTTAGTTAGTTTGTTTTTACATGACTTTGATCCACAGGACGTGCCACTAGACTCTGACATGAAACTGCTTTTTAACATACTGAGCGTTTTCAGACAGGGGGAAATCGTGTTTCCTTACCATCACGTACCGTCGCTCTTGCTTCCTGCTTTCTTCCACATTGGGAACAAGCTGAGATTACATGGGGAAGAGAGCAGAGACCATATGGCCCATACAGATCAATGGGAAGAGTGTCCCCTAGTGGGCATTTTATAATGGAACTTTCCTGTAGGTGGCAGGAAATCCTGCTAAATGCAGTCTTATTTTTTTAAAAAAAAAAAAATCAGCTTTTCTGTGGATTAATTAACAATGCTAAAACTGGGAAATAGAGCAGGAGGTGCACAGGAGGATCACTGCATCGTCAAAATGAGCCACGAAGATCCATGAGTAGCCTGTTGTGAGAGTGCGATGAAACGCTCATCTGAAGAAGTTCACTGTATACCTGTGGTTTACAATGTGTTACCAACATGGTGCCTCTGAACTTCCTACTCCATTTAGATGTACATTTTATTTTGAAGGGTTAAAAAAATGCTAACTAGGAGACTGGCACGCTGCAAAGTGAAGTGCTGCCCTCCAACACCATCTTTATTTCCATGAATGCCACCAGGCTCCACATGGACCCGAGAGCAAGTCTTAGAAAATAAAAACGGGGTGGTTGCAGTGCAGCACTTTTTTGGGGGAGGGAAGCATGCTCAGGCACCCTTAAAAAAAGAATGTGAAGCTTGGGGGCGGTTTAGGGAATGTCCTCAGGGACAGTGAACACAGTTCCACAAGCTAGATATGTACAGCAAAATGGACACGTATTCGTGATGTAAATGAAAGAACAGTACTTTAATTTTACTTACCAGTATCATGGAAAATTATTTCAAGCAATGCCAATATTGTTCCCTTGTTCAAATATGGATAGATTTTATAACAACAAGACACAAACTTTAATACTTTCAAAATTCATATCTCTTCTTGCATTCTAAATAAATGTTAGGAAACACTAAGGTGGGTTTTAAAACAATAACAATGCTATATCCAGTAAACTGTTTGTTATGGTTGCAAATTTCACTTACGATTTTCTATAAATATGCAACCTGCAGCACATAGATAAAACATTTTAAAGCATGGTGAGGTAATCATCAAACTTTGCTACCATTAAGCATACAATATACAAATAATAGCTTTCCTGGCAACAAACCCTGGTTGTTTAATTTTATTTCAGTGTATTCACAATATACTCATCCAAAATTGAATCCTGCTCTTATTTCAACAATCACTTTCTATTTTAATGTCATAAAATGTACTCAGAATCTTCCTTACTGTATCTGATTTCATGGGTAACCAGAGCCTAATATTATTTCCAGACAGTCATTCGTTTCCTTCTTGCTCTGCTGTCTTTGCAGATACATGGTCACTAACAGGCAGTTAATGCTGATAGGATTCAAGGGATCATGTTTCATTTATGGCAGCAGCATTAACTGAGACTGATTTCCCATGCTCATCATCTCAACTAATTGATTTCTTCCCACTAATATGTATGTGTGACAAACCCTCTCCCCAATGTGTGCCCACCTTATGAGGATCCAATTCTGAGTTATCACATCTCTGTGACCCATATGCCCCTGCAAGCACTCTGGCAATGTGCATGGTATTGTTACATGCTCTCCACTTCCCCAAGTGATGAGAGGTTTTAAGGCAATCCTACCAAGGTTTAGCTTCCTTTTAGAGGAGAGCACTGGAAAGCCAATGATGTTGTTGTTGATGATGATGAATAAATATTAGATTTATTTACAAATATATTAGTAGAGCGTAGATGGAGGTAAATAGCATGAGAATTCCTTGCATGCAGCAGACCTTGGGCTCATCTACACCTGCAGCCCTTTGGGGAGTGGGGAGGGATGATTGCGGAGTTTTCCACTTCCAGGATCATCTCTCAGGGGCCACATGCCAGCGAGTTGTCCTGGAAGTAAAGAGGGACGTTCTGGGGCACTTTTTAAAAAAAAGGGGGGGGGAAGAGGAGCCCTTTGCGCAATTGCATGGGCGCGATCCTGTGCAAAGGTACAATTAAAAAAGAAAACCAACAAACTCAGTGCTGGAAGACGCCAAGCTCCATCCCAAAGATGGTGAAAATGCTCTCCCCCTCCCCTGATGCCCACGGAGTCCCCCCCACAGCTCCATGCCCATTTCCTGAGCCCCACGAATCATGGGTAAGAGAGAGGACCCCAGGAGGGATAGCCACACCACCTGCGGAGCTCAGGAAAAACCCAGTCCCAGCGATCCCGGGAAAATGGAGTGTTTGTCCCCCATTCACCCTGGGATCAGCTGTACATCCTTTGGACGCACAGGGATGACCTTGAGACGACCCCGGGATAAACATCTGGTGTAGATTAGGCCCTGCAATCCTATATCAGATCTCCAGAAAAAGGTACTTGAACCCACCCCACAAGTGCCTATCCTCTGTCTTTCTGTTTCTTCCAGATACAGGTAGTAAGGACTCTTCCTGATGGAGGGCTCCGGGCACTAATGATCAAAAGGCACCCTGCAGCTATTCCATCTTTTCTTCCTTAATGGATCTTTTCTACTACAATGGGGGTGGGGGAGATGAAAGCAGTGTTGTGAAAGCACAGGAGGGTTATGAGTTGAAGAGGGGTGTAAAATACTGAAGACGATGATGTCTTCATGTAAAATTCCACAAAAGAACCAATAACATAAAATTCTGTGAATGCGGTAGTGCAATTGCACAATAAAAACCTAATCTGGAAGTCCCCAAAGCCTCCAATATGCACAGAGCTACCCCATAGATTTGGCAGCTTTTATCCCACTACATAGGACTTACTGCAACCCGTTTTCCATGGCAGTTGGCAGTCTCCGCCTCTGCTTGAAAATCACCAGATCCTAGGGGCCAATTCATCAGATCCCAGGTCAGTATAAGCCAGCATCTGAGGTAGGAAAATGGAAGAATAGACATCAGCAGGATAGGTGGGGTGACATTTAAAGAACGAACAGTATAATTTGTCAAGAGTGGTAATCATGCATGTAATTACTGAAGCAGGGGGAGATTCCTGAGTGATCATTTAAGTGTTTGAAATTGTGGGTGTGATTTCAGTCTATACATTCCCTGCAAAGCTGTCTAGACCTTTCAATTAACTGGCTAGGAGTTGGAGATTGAATAAGCCAGTGAAAAAGAGGGTAACCTACACTTTGATTGCTTATCTGTGAGCAAGCAGGCAAGCGTGTTTTCCTGCCTGCAAAGTGGGATTTTACATCTTCGTGTAATCAATCAGGCAGAGAAATGTTAATAATCAAAACTCGCATAGGCTCATTTTACCATAGATATATAAAAGAGGTTGCATCCACCCCAGTCGCATTCTGGAGACCTTGTATACATGCTCTCATGCACATCTCACTAAGGACATCTGACTGTAATGTTACAATTTGGAAAATGGCACCATATTTCAAAGACCCACCTAATGAGGGCTTTTACTTGACTGCAGCTTTTTGAAAAAATAATCATTCACACAAAAATGCCATTTGCTGGATAGTGGCAGGCTGTCCGCTGTGCAACAGCTTTTAATAATTACCATTAAGATGCATAAAACACAAGCATTCCAAAAGAATGTATATGCCAAATCAAATTGTCAACTTGACCTGCCCTTGGTGCTGTCAAAAGTTATGGAAAATATACAACCTTGAAAGTGAGGCAATCTTTTCCATTTGATTATTTTTATGGTTGCATTTTCCTTTTGCCAAGTAAGACATATGAGCATCGTGTTGCCTTAATTATGAATTTAGTAGAGAGAATTTTGTGTGCCCCTGAAGGGATCCACCTTTATTTTTCTGAATGAGCCTTTTCAACAGAATTGCTTTCTACCTTATGCCACAGTTCTTCTGAAATAACAAGCCCTTCATCTACATCAGCCTGTTTGTGTGTTCTGTTGACATTCATTAAAAATGACCTGCACATTTTTTTCATGAAGAAAGCCAGTGAAATAAACACTTGCTGGTAGGAAATCAGGTCAAGAAAAAGCAATGCATGCAACTGTTCAAGAAATAATTAGCTTGGGATGGATTTTAACAAAATTAACCCTCTAAATGTCTAAATGCTGAAGGAGCTTGAAGTGTAAGGCTGCTGTTTCTGCACTCAAATGAGTGATGTATGTAGCTCAAACACCAGGAGGCTGTCTTGATGAGATTTTTCCTGCGGCTTGGGTGTGTTGTCATGTTGTTACCTGGAGTTACTTAAAATAAATCTCAGATAGTAAGGAGGGAGGTACAACTCGATTTTATTAAAAGAGAATCAGCGCGCTGAGACGGAACCCTGTTGCCTCATGGCCAAAATACAGAGGAACCGCTCCTAACCAACATAGACAAAGGTTTTTACTCTCTTGGCATGAAAAGAAACACCCTTCTTGTGACGTACGTGTCTAGAAACTTCTTTCAACTAAGGAATAGGGGAGGGGGAGGAGAAATAATGTTCTTTTTGCAAGCAGTTTACAGAGATGCAAGCAGCAAGGTCATTTCAACATACCAAAGAAGAGATAGCTCAGGGGCCTCTGGCTGGCAACAAGAAGAACAAAGGATTCTTTGACTTGCCAGCTCCTCTCATAAAAATTCTTTGACACCTTAATGTTTCTGCTATCACCGGTGAGATCATCTGCCCTGCTAAGACTCTTCAGGATTTACATAAGATTTGTTTTACAACTTACTTGATCTCAATTTAGGGGTTTCAGGGCACAGAGGCAGACATTAATCAATTATTTCTTTTCTTTTTAATTTCATGTTACATTCCACATTCCCCTCTTTAAAGAACTAATTTAAACTTTACATTGGTTCTTTATCATAATTAAAAAGCATAAAGTTACAGAAAAACAGAAAAATCACTGTTAGGTACATTCGCCCTGTCTATAGTCATTCTTTACTCTTAGTGCCTCAAAAGCAGCTAGCAGGATCCAGAGCATGTGCAGAGTGCAAAGCAGGAATTTGATACATTCTTAACTGCGTCTAATTTTCTACTTCTTCATGTTTTACATCTTCTTGCATAGCTAACGATACATAATGAGAATATATTTTGCGTTCTACAATGGAATTCACTATTCGTGTTACCAAAGCCATAAAACACGGGATACAGCAAGGCAAAATGCAAACCAGAACCACAACCAAACAAAACACTAAAAATGCAGTTTTAAGCCATCTAAGATTTGGAAGCCACGATGTGATCCAATCAAAACTCCATCCATTCCAATCTTGGACCGGCACATGAGCTACTTCTTTTATGTTTTTTTTGCTAAGCTTTTTATAACTTCTCCATTGTCATCTATTTGAAAACAACAATCAGAGAAATTCAGGGCGACACAAAGTCCGCCCTGCGCTGCCAATACATAATCTAATCCCAATTTTAATTGTAAAGTAGCTGTTCTGAGCTGTGTTAGTTGGGTTGCGATTAAATCTAAAGCATCAGCTGTGTGATTGGCCATGATTTCTACTACTGCTTGTAAACGTATGAGTCTATTTGTCAAATAGTGGCTGGTCCTGCCGCTTACGTTGGATTCCTAGGTAGCATGACCTATCTATTTTTTTTACCTAAAGAGCAGCCACAATATTTAAAAAAGCACTCTTTTTAAAATGTTACAATTCCAGGTTCTTTCCCTGGGGCTACTTGGTCAGAATACCAAGTCTCTTGACATTCTGACTTGCCTACAAACATCCCAGAACCATTTTGTGAAATGCAAATTTGTCCTGACAAGGGAACTACTTTGAGGGCTCTGCTGGAATTATAGTGTGCATATTTGAAAGGCACCTCTTGAAACCCCCAATCTGCCACAATCCCTGTTCTGTTAAGGGGGATGGGCAAAAACGGCAGTCCATCTTGATGAGATTTGGGAGTCAGTGCACAGATTACACAAGATTTATTATTATTATTGAGTACTGCTGCTGTTTGCTTCACGATTTGAATCCACAGATTTGGTTCTTCTTTTTCTACAGGTTTACTCAAACATATGGCTATCAGGGTTAACAACCAAAAGAGGGAGCACATTTTGGCGAGATCTGCCAAGAAACTGTTCTGGTCTGAAACAACACACTATTGTTATTCTAACTACAGCTAATGCTATGATCAAAACTATAATCAGTGGCCCATCAATCATGACATAAAGTTCATTTAGATAGTCCAATGTGATGAATCTTCGTCAGAGGAGGCTGTCAGCTTCCGGTGTGACAGCTCCTTTGAGCTGATGCTTTCTTCCCTCTCTCTCTCTCTCCACAGAGTGTCAGCTCTCGGTAAGGGGGGTCGCTTGGGTCAGGCAGTCGCTTTAAGATTCCTTCAGTTTAACCCTTAGAGTTCCTTTCACTGGGCTGGCCTTCCACTGTCCCGGTGCCTCAGCACGTTTTGCTCTGCTGTAATGTGTCCAGGATTTAAAACCAAAACATTTAATAGCAGTTGGAGTAACCAGCATTACTTGGTGTGGGCCTGACCATCCGATGGTTTTAAAGAATCTGTTTTCTACTTTTTCTGTAAGAGGTAAGGCTCTTTCTAGTTTAAATTCTTCCTTACCTCTGCAATGCACTTTGCCTATGGGACTACTGGGAGGGCTACCATTCATGGCCTCAAAAAGGAGGTCAATTTACTCTTTACTTTGGGAGTGTTTGGCATCTTGATCAATATCTATGGCAACAGCAAACTCTAGTCAGTAGGTCTCCAGTAGTTCAGTTTATTTTTCTCAACTTGCAGTCTCCACTCAATGCTTTAGAACCTCATTGTCTCTCACACTATCAACGGGTGCGCTTCTGAGTTCGGCTGTAGTGGGAGCTCGTGGGTGTATTTCTCTGGAGCGTCTTCACTAGAGTCTCCTGTCAGCTATTTTCGGCTCTCCAATCTCTCTTGTCTCTGGTGTGAGGATTTGCTTTGATTTCTCTCTTCTCTGTAACATATAATTGGAAGGGTTTGGACAGGTTGGGTCTATGTGCTAGCTGATGCTTTAATTCTTCAAAGCCTCTTTGTTGCTCTGTGCCTCAGATAAACATGGTCTGTGTCTTTCCCTTCCGTTGCTTTATAGAGTGGCTGCCCATGTGTAGCATAATCTATGATCCAGAGCCGACAGTAACTCACCATTCCTAAGAAGGCTCTCAGTCCTCGCCTTGTGGCGGGTGGTGCAATATTACAAATTGCTTGCACTTGCTCTGGCAACAGGGCTCGTTTCCCATCTTCTCTCTGGGATTCACACACTCTCTGGAACATCTGTCAATTCAATCATGGGGGGCATAATGGCTATCGGCTGGCCACTTCTTTCCCATAACAGCTTATACTGCCATCCATGTTTGGCATGGATACTGTACAGACATCTCCTTCGTGTGGGACCTCGAACTCGAAACTTCTGTCTCTCTCAAAGGTCAGTCTTGCTTGGAGGTTCTTGAGTTTGCAGGACTGGTGTGTACAGAATTAGCTCTTCCTCTTGGGCTCAGCCTTCTGGTTTTATTTAGCAGTATCAGACAATACATTACTGCTACTTTTCGCGTTTAGGGTCACAGCTTCTGACAGGGCTTGTCCTTTTGGACTTTCTTATCTCATAAGCCCTGGCACTATGACTTCCAAAACTATGCCTTGCAGGCAGTATGTTTATGCTAATTCTGTCAGTCCTCCTTAAATTTCTCTGTATCGTTTCTTCTTATTGCTTTCAATGGGGGGTAAGGTTAAACGCTCTTCTCTGGCAGACTCTGCTCCAGCTCAAGGCTTTAACTCTTTCTGCTCTCTTCTTGCATTCTTGCTTTCTGTTGCTTCATTTTGCCAAGGAGCACACAGATCTAGAAAACCTTTGAGTAATCCCATTACTCCTGGTCCACCTTAAGGAATTCAAGCAAACAGTCTGCATTTCTCACACAAGTTGCATTTTCTACACAAGTGGGGTTTGCAACTTGACTCTATAGCTTTAATCTTGATTTGTTTTTTTTTTGTTTTTTTAAAGTCTTAGTTATTAGTTCAACTCTCTCTTTTAGCAAACTGGCTTTTCTAACACTTTGGCATTCCTAGCTTGGGGTTGTAATTTCTCGATAGGCTCAGGATTACAACCAGAGATCTTCTTCACGTCATGATTTTTGTTGCCAGTATAGTTTGCTTCCTTTACTGCGTTCGCTTCTTTCTGAGCTTCAGTGATAAGTTCAGAACATCATCTTTTTCAAGGGAAAGTCCTCATTTTCTAACAGCCTTCCCAGCTGTTTGCCATGTATAGCTTCTCTAGCTGCTCACATATAGGGGCTAAGTTTGGTGCGCTCAACCTGTTGATTAGACCTTTCTCTGTTTAATTAATTTTCCCCTCTTTTTGGTATTTAGAGCCTCTTCTGACCTTCGAGTCTGATGGGGAATAATTTTTGTAGCATCTGGCCCCTGTGCTTCTGAAGTCATGGGCTGTGTCTTTTTCTTTCTTTTCACTTTCATCTCTTGCCACACTGAAGTTTGCTAAACTTCTCGCCTTTTCTCCTATAGCCAAAATCCAATTCCTCTTGGTCTGCATTCATCTCTTGTCTCTCAAGGAGTCGCCGTGGTCTTCGGGAGTTACCACTGTCTTCACAACCAATTTCTGGCACCTGTTGCTCCGGTTTCTCCGTTTGCCGGTTGCGCAGTCTTGTCTCTCTCTACTCTGTGCACGACTTCATTTTTACAGTCTTTTCATTTTCTGACTTTTAAACTGCACGTCTGGGCTTGCTTCTAAAACTCTCTCTCTCATCTGGAGTTCTTTCTGTATGTCTCTGTAGTTTGGCTCACAAAGGACATGTTCACTGTACGTCTGTTGGCAGCCTCATCTGGGTCCACTGGGGAGTATTGTCGATAGGCTTCTTTTAGTCCTTCCATAAAAGACCTTGGGGATTCTTTTGGACCCTGCATCACTTCAGCTACTTCAGACGTATTCATAGCTTTCTTGGCTGCTCTCTGAATCTCTCTTGTGGTCAATTGGCACAACTCTTGACGCCTCTACTCATGGTTCACATTATGAGGGTCTCATTGGGGATCCTTCGTGTCTTATCTGCAGCTGCTAGATCTCTCAGTTGTTGCCCCATGGCCTGATGTAGGCGCCCTCTCTCTTCTGTACCATACAGAGGGCTTTCTAAGACTCTTAGGTTCTGCCATGTGAGACTATACGTGTCTATGGCATTTTCTCACAAATCAGCCATTTGTATGGGGTCTTCAGTCAGTGATTTCAGTGACATTTCATCTGGGGTAACTGCATTGAGATCTATGGGAACTGGGTTCCGCCACTCTTGCACCTTCAATGTTGCTTGAAGCACAAGTTTCAACTTTCTTCTCTGTTGCTGAGTGCGTTGGCCGTGAAAACGCTGGGGCGCTAGTTTGAGTAGCTTCTGGTGACTCAGCAACCAGTGGGGCGTCGGGGCAGAATGGAACATTGTTTGAGGGGATGGCAAAATTGGATCTCAGCATCACCTTGCCACTTTCCAAACTACATAGTTATACACACCATGCAGGGCTTCAAAAAGGACGCAGTCATCGGGAAAACTCTTGTCTTCTAGCCCCTGCTCTCGCGTCTGCATACTTTTACTTCTCCTCCGCTGACATCGCTTCAGTTGGAGGAATGCTAATGAGAACAGCTGTTGCCGCTTCCATCAATGCTCTGGTCAGGGGGGGAATTCTCAGCTGCTAACTTTGAACAATCTCGTTTGAGAGTTTATTACTTTGCCATAAAAACACCTCTCACTTTGCAGCTTAGTTTCTGAGCATTGGTCGCGCTGCCTACTTCGCTGGATTCAGCTCAATGGGGGGCATTGACTCTTCACCTCTCTCCTCGGCTCCCGATCTGCTTCCTCTTTGCCAAAGCACTCAATCGGTCTGCCATCTGCGCTGCTTTCACTGCCATACTGGAGTTCTGACATCATCTCTCTTTCTGGGTCCCTGTCCCTGCTTCTTTGCACGCCATCTCGAACCGGGGAGAAGCCATTGCCCGCTGCAATGCCTCTTCTTCCTTTGTATACATAAACTGCATACATTTACTGAGCCTGCTCTCTCTGCAGGTCTGTCTCCTTTACTCGGGAGACGTTTCCCTGGCTTCCTGCTTCTATTTTTCTCTTCAGCCCGTGGGGCTTGTAGACTCGGCTGGTTAAGCCTTTTTGTAGACTGGCGTGTCTGCACTGGTGAAGCTTGTATACGCACAGGCTTCGGGATACAGGATTGGGACCATCTCTCATGCTGCTCTCTTTGCACACAAATCTGTTAGGACATTGTGCCATTGTATGTCAGGTGGCAGTCTGTTGAGGAGGGTCCTCAACCAGTGGAGTCAATGGTTCTACTCTTGAGTTCACAGCGCGTAGATCATGTACTGGTTTGTACTGGCCTGAGTCTTTCTTTTCAACTGGATACAAGCTGATGGACTTGGTTGGGGTGCTTGCAAAGCTGGCTATATGGTGGCTGTGGCGGTGACAATTCATCTTCCTCATCCTGGGCAAAGGCTCTGAGGAGTTTTAACTCTTTTCTTGACTTGCGTGCCCTCACTTTTCTTCTCTCTGCCTCTAGGGACCTCTTCATCTGGGTGCCCTCTGCCTTTAAGGCTTTTTTTTTCCTCTTTTAGGCATTCACTGTACTGGCATCACCAAATTGGCTGTGGTGCATGCCTGTTTACAAGGATTTCTTAGCCACGCTGGCCTTTCTTGATAATTAGTGGGCTATTGATACAGGAACTGATCAGGATGTGGAACACTCACAATGATTGGTAGGCTTCCTTAAAATTTTCTTCTATCTAAGTTACACCTCTCTTCTGCCTTCTAAAAATCACTCTGACTTGGCAGATCTATTTGACAAACAACGTCTCAATACATGTGGGTCTAACTCTTCTCTACATTCTCTTGAATCCACTTTCAAGATTAACTACCCCTCTCTTGAATCTATTTCTAGATTTTCTACCATATACTACAATATGGTTTTTTGGGGTTTTCTTTGAGTTTCTCCCACCCATTATGAGTTTCACAGAGACGTCACGCTTTCCATACAAACAGCAGGCACAGAGGGAAAGGAACGGGCTGAGTGGTAAGGGGTCCACTTCAGCTGACACAAAAAGGTATGGACAGACAATCCAGACGTACCCCTCTTTCACGGCCTTGCCTGTCTCCAGGACAAGGAAGCGCGTTAGTCAAGGGTCCCACTCTCCAGGGAGAGTCACACTCGTTTTTCGGGTCTCTGCTAATCAGATAACCGTCTCAGCCACCAATCCACGCATTCACCAATCACACTTCCAAACCCTTTTTCCAAGACCACGTCGGGGTAATGAGGTTCAAGCCAAAACCTCCCCCCGGTCTAACAGGATGGCTCAAGTCCTGTTCTCTATGGAGGCCTCCCTTTTTCATACGTTACCTGCCGGCCGGCGTCTTGTTCTGGTTAAGAAAGAAAGAAAGAAAGAAACCCCGTCCTTTTTCACCCGTTCCTGGCTGCTGTACAGCTGGCCTCCAGCAGCCGGCGCTCAGTCCTCTCTCCGCAAAAATGCAGGTGGCGCCATGAGGTGTGATCATCGGCAACAGGAAGCCTTGCTTGTCACAGCTAAAGCCAATTGGGCAGGTAATTCATCGGAATGACCATCCGAGTCGCGGCGCCAGGATATGTTACCTGGAGTTACTTAAAATAAATCTCAGATAGTAAGGAGGGAGGTACAACTCGATTTTATTAAAAGAGAATCAGCGCGCTGAGACGGAACCCTGTTGCCTCATGGCCAAAATACAGAGGAACCGCTCCTAACCAACATAGACAAAGGTTTTTACTCTCTTGGCATGAAAAGAAACACCCTTCTTGTGACGTACGTGTCTAGAAACTTCTTTCAACTAAGGAATAGGGGAGGGGGAGGAGAAATAATGTTCTTTTTGCAAGCAGTTTACAGAGATGCAAGCAGCAAGGTCATTTCAACATACCAAAGAAGAGATAGCTCAGGGGCCTCTGGCTGGCAACAAGAAGAACAAAGGATTCTTTGACTTGCCAGCTCCTCTCATAAAAATTCTTTGACACCTTAATGTTTCTGCTATCACCGGTGAGATCATCTGCCCTGCTAAGACTCTTCAGGATTTACATAAGATTTGTTTTACAACTTACTTGATCTCAATTTAGGGGTTTCAGGGCACAGAGGCAGACATTAATCAATTATTTCTTTTCTTTTTAATTTCATGTTACATTCCACAATGTCCTTTGCAGCACATGGTGTCATGGCCAGCATGCACCTATCGAGCCACTTCCACCTCGAAAAGTTGCAGTATCACAGAGTTGTTTTACAGCATTCCTTTAAGTTGAAGCGGCTCCGTGTGCTTGTTCTGCAATGTGCCCCCGTTCTTCCACATTAAAGCCTGGCCGTGATGTGGTCAAGGAGTGGGGCTACCCTCCCATCACTCCTTCTCCTGTTCCATTGACAGCCACTAGGTGCTTCCTTATTGCGATGCCACTTCTCTGATGTTGTGTTATTTAGCTTTGCTTCTCTGATGTTGTGTTTATTAGCTTGGAGTAAATAGGAAGCTATAACTCAGTGACAGTTTGCTGGAAATGGGGTGAAATTGGGGTGATGGGTTGCTCTCAAGGTGTGGGGCTGCCCCTTCCCCCTCATCACTCGTTTTCCTAGCCTGTTCCGTTGTTATTGAGCTCTGATGCTGCCTTACCTTGCTACTCTGCCACGTTAGTTCATCCAAACTGTGCATTTCTTGAAGGAGCTTCTTTTTGGTTCTTGCACAGCTGTACATCTCCAGTTTATAAAAACTGCACATTTCTGGGGGGAGCTTTTATTCTTTACTTTGCTGTTGCACAGCTGTGCATCTCTGGTTTGTAAACATAGAGATCTGGCAAATCTACTTCCTTCCCAACCCCATTCCCATGCATACAAAATAGCAGGACCACAGGAAGTCTGACTTCTTTCATAAAAACAGAAGAGGAGTGCAATCTCTACAGGTGTAGATGCTTTTAATGCTATCCTTCCATTGTTTTTAACGGGAGGGGTTTTGACACGGGCAGTGATGTATCAGAAGTGTTGTGTGGATGCCCCATAAAAAAGTCAGCAACAAAAACATGGTTATTCCACACTAAACTCCCTAGTGTGGAAGCACCCCAAGATGCAGGAAAGCAGTTCTGAGGAGCTCAAACCACTTAACTATGGTACAATTGAGAAGCTCTGTTGGCAGCAGCCTATCCACATTGGTCATGGTACACACTCTGGTCCTCTTTGTGTAGCGTCTTTGTTGGGGAAGTAGTAATTGTAGAGAGAACTGTCTACCTTGTAAACAACTTGAAGCTTGGTTCACTGAGGACCATCCTGACAGGGAAAAAAACTGGGGTATGATATCTTTGGCATACCCGTCCTGTAGACTCAACCTGATCATTTGGTGCCGTAGCAGCCCATACTTGTGGCCACCAGTTTTGCAATGGGGCAGTCATTCATCTCTCCCAGGGAGTAGCACTTGGGAGGATTCGGTGATAGTAAAATCATAGTACACGGGCCTAACTTTTTCTTGTCCACGGTAATAAGGATAAAGACACTGCTATGAATAGTGCATGTTTCTCTGAACCATATGTTAAGTGCTGGTTTGTGGCAGTTCCTTTAAAATGCTATGAAAAAATATGACCCATTTCAGCTTGTTTGAAATGGTGAGCCTTCATTTTGTTATATTGCAATTAGCCATCTGATATGCAGCTCATTACTCTACTCTTCTAAGCACAGACGCTTATATAGTGCGATGAGGCATTCATGCTGTTGGGGCACAAAGCAACACACACAAAAAGAGAAGATGCTGGAGGATAGAAGAAACAATATTTTGGCATATTAATTGTAACTACTGCTTACGTACAGCCTTTTGAAGCAGAACCGTTTCACAGCATTCGGCATGTGAGAGTCACAGATTAAGCTTTCAAACAGACACAATAGTTGCTCCGGAATATGGTTGGGAACCATTCATAACAACCAGCTTTTTGAAAAGTCTGATTCACTTTAGTTTATTGCTCCTTGGCAGAAAATATATATTGGATATTCTGCCTGTGTGCTTTTCTGGCTTCGAATCTGTTGATTTGTCTTTCTATACTTTGAAATGTATTTGATTTATTTTGAATGATTTTTAGGACTGCTTTAAGGGCAGAACCTTCTCAAGGCAGAATGTAACTGAAAATATTTTGAATTTGTTAAAAACTACCTTGCCTGCGAGGTCATTAGTGATATCGCTTTGTGTGTATTTTTTTTCTTTTTGCAGGAATAATAGTGACTTTGGAGTATCTTGTCCTGACTTGCTATCTTTTGCTATCGCTAGCTAAGTGAGAGTTTCACAGTCTCTCCTCCTATGCACGTTTACTCAGACATAACTCCACTGTGTTCAATGGTGCTTACTTCTAGATAAGTGTGCAAAGGCTTACCTGGGTGTTCTGTACAGTGGAGGCTTTTGGCTCCAATGTCAGTGGGGCAGTGAATCCACTCTGGGTTTCAGTCAGAATTCTAAAGGAGCTATACAATGGTAGGCAGCGGGCAAGCTCCCAATCTACCACCTGATGCAGAAGGCTCAATTTGGCTCATGGCAGAGCCAGCCTGAAACTTTTGGAAAAGTCAAAAGCTTGATCACAACTTTTGGGACATTTTAGTTGATCCTAATAAAGATATTACTCTGCTTTGGGCTTCTTCTTTTTTAATAGACCAGCACACCTATCTATGCTTCTTGTGTGCTGCAGACGTGTAAATGTCAGGTATCCTGAGAATACATGCACCTTTTTGGTCCCTTCTAACCCTATTCTGACATCAGCATTTTATATTAACAAAAGATTGAATTAAACAGATTTTTTTAAGAAGCATTTTTGCAGGATTGCAGTCTGGGAGGATTGAAATAAACATTTCAAAGAGGATCCTGAGTTTGAGAAGTTCAAACTTGATCTAGATCAAAACTTCTGCATACCCTAAGGATATGTTTTTATTAATCTTGGAATATTAATTCATGAAATACTTATGGAAAGTTGGGTTGGTCAATATTATTTCGTATAATTTACAACTGGGTAAACATAAGAAAAGGAGATTTATTCAACCGAAAGTCCTATTTGCTTAGTTAGCCTCCCAGTGCTGTGGCTGTTACAGTGCAGTTATGGATAGTTGATTGCTGGTGAAATGCACTAAATGCAAATAGACAAGGTTCTATTGTTTTAGTTCTTGGCAGTTTGAAAATCTGTCACCAGATCAGATGCACGCAACTATTAGGAGCTAGTAAGATCACAAAAAGGAATGGGCAGTATACAGTGTGCTACTAACACTAACATAAATTATGTTGCAGTAGCATAAATTATCTCAAGCGCAACACCAATAGCACTTGCTGATACAAGGGGTTTTGCCATTACACAAGGGGTCATGTACACTAGCGCAACATAATTTTAGCTAGTGGTAATGTCATGTTGGATACTGTCCAATGAGTCCAGTGAGAGCATAAATAAAGTCTTAGTGTAAATATTTGAACTAAAAGCTGTGGTATTTTTTTTCCGGAAAAGCATAGGCCAGGGCCACATTGTTGGGGGTGGGTTGGCTGAGTTGCTGTACAGCTTGAGTGAAGTATTAACTTGTTTGAGCTATACTCCCTGAACCCATTAAAAAAAAAATACTAGTCTCCCCAATTCAATCGTCTTTGGGCTTTGTCTTCAGGACCTACCCAAGAACAATCAGATGATGATGATGATGATGATGATGATGATGATCCCACCTTTTCCCCCAATACCGGGACTCAAGGTGTTTTAGAAGATTAAAACATATACAATTAAAACATATAAATATAAATTTACAGAAGTTAAAATAGAATTAAACTCACTGTAATATTAATTTTTTTAAAAAAATTAGAAAGCAAATAACAATTTTTTAAAAGTTTGATTTCAGGAGTTGGCAGACCTAGTCCTACATGAATCCATGAAACTAAATCAGGAACATCATGCTACTTTTTTCCCTTGTGCCACCAGGATTCATTTTGCTATGGCTTCCTCTCTCCATTTTTGCTCCTTTCATTTAGGAGGTATGTGTAAAATCCTTAGTATCCTTTTGTTTTACTATTGCTCTTTTATCCCACAGAGGACAGATGCTTACTTGTTGTGATATAAGCCTTTATTCAAAAGTGAAACAGAATCTGCTGAGCTCACTAAGGTTCCTCCCACATGACCTCTGTACGACGGTTGTGCTTCCGGTCTCCATACATTCCTCTGATAGGCTGGCACTGCTGTCTATTCTAGCACTTTGGAGAGTCTTTAGTCTTCTGCTTAATCTTGAATTTCAGTGACCTGGTTCACATGATATGACAATCTGGCACAGTTTCCACAAGGTGAGTTATTTTTCAAGAAACCAGAGAAACCATGGCTGGTTGAGAACTGATTACTCATTTTCAGGGTGGCTTGTTGTGACATCCAAACCCAGCAGGACAACTTCATAATGGGTTGTCAGGAACAACTAGAGAGCCACCCAACAAATATGGTGAAAACCCTGCTGCTCCTTGCAGTCTCGCTAGTGCTGCTGTGATTCTCCCTCATCCCTTAAAATAAATAAATAAATCCATAATAATGCATGATACACCACTACTCAGGCCTTCGAAACAGGAAGGAGTAAGCAGATAGGTAACTTGAAACTACGCAGAGTGTCGCTACCACGGACAAGAAGTCAACTATCCCACACTTCCTTACATGCCCTGCAATTCTTAGAGGAGCCCACAGCTGAAGATATCATAGCTGACAAAGACTATTGCCTGTTATGGGGTTGACATGAATGCCTAGCTTCTGATAATGTTCTCATGCTCCTATATGCAGCAGAAAAATGATGTGTATTTTTCTCACTCCAGGACAGGCTTCATGTTGCTTATGTTTGGGCTTTTAATCGCAGCCAGCAGTGATCCCAAAGCAAGGGCAGCCAAAACACCTCCATAAATAAATAGTGATGGGTGTTTTTTTTTTCTAATATGGTAAAGTGATAGTTGTTTTTACACATTTTCTTTATTTTTGTTTTGTTATGTTCTGAATTACAGTTTCAGTTTTTGTAAGCCAAGGAATGCTTTAAATAGATGCTTTGTGTAACCCTAGAAATACTTTAAGAATGCAATCCTATGCACACCCCTTACCTGGGAATAATCCCCAATGATCACAGTGGAACTTACTTCTGACTAAATATACATAGGACTGAACTGTAAATAAATTAAATGACCTGGGGAGGAGACAAGGGGGGGGAGTTAAGTAGCTCTGATGGAACCAGTAACCAAAGGGGTGGTAGGAAATGGTACTATCACCATCCATATGAATATCTTGGAACAGCATTCCTTAACCTGGATTACAACTTCCAACTGGGGATGATGGAAGTTGTAGTCTAACACATCTGCAGGGCCATCAGTTTGGAAATGGCTGTCCTGGATGGACCATAATGGGTTACTATGAGCTATCCCTCCTTCACCCTCAACTCTGAATTTGTGTATGCCTCTTATGCAGGCACACACTAAAGCAAGCTATACCAAGCTGAGCAAGCTGCTGCTGCTTATTGTTCATCATCATCATAGCAGAGCCACAGAAGGCTATCTGATTGCTTTGCTCTGTCTCAGGTATTATAAGCAGCCAAAAGAGAGTGCAAAACAGACCATTTTTTTCTCCACCCCATAATTAGCAGATTCCTTCTTCCTCCTGCCCCTAGTTATACAGAATACAGAGCAAATGGAGAGGAAAGCTTTAAACATAACACCAGGAGATGATCAATATGGTATTATTTGTAGCAGCATAAACACAGAATAGACTATGCCACCAATGCTTCATACTGCAAAGAACCTTATTAAAAAAAATGGTGGAATTTATTTGGTCAGTAAATATTTGTCTTTGGCTTTCAGAATCAAAAACAAAAGGTTGAATGGGTTCTGAGGCAAGATTCTCTCTTTATAAGCAATGTGCCTCATAATACGATTAGCACCCAGATTGTAGTGCTGATGTGTTTAGGAACCCAGGTTGTAGTGCTGATGTGTTTAGGAACCTGCTCATACACCATCTAAAAATAATACTGCTTTGCAACAGTACTCAGCGACAAAACTCAATCTAATTTATTTTCTGCTTTGCACACCAAAGAGATGACTGAAAGTCATGAAGGCCATGTTGCTTGTAAATTCTGCATCTGACAAATATCCTACTGCAAAATTTAGGAGCGGCGATTGAAAACATTTTTGGCCCTTTCTCTTTTGTGGAGTTGTTTATATTTATAGAAGAGAGCTGACAATGTATCCTCAAGCTGCAGCATGCCAGATCTCATTAAGTAATCTGCAACTGGTCTGTCCAGTCAGTGCCTGCAAGGATAATGTGGTACTATTAAATGACTCACTGTACTGCTAGGGGAACTGATGGAACCTCTTTTTCCTATCTCCAAAAGCATGATCTGAGAATGTCCCATGGCATTTCTGAAAACACGGGGGGTTATCTTTAAAACCCCAGCCTAGGCAGACACTAATCAGAGTTATTGGTCAAAGGCCATCTGAATGATCAGGACAGGAGGGCCATAGGCCCTTTAAGGAGCTAAAACATCCCTAGAGGCAAATCAGGTGCCAGGAGAATCCTTGTCTGGCTGTAACATGTTGAAACATTTAGCACGTAGACCTCCAACATCATGTATTCCCAGAGGCCATTGAAACTGTCTGCATGAAAATGGCAGTCTGAGCTTTAATATATTATATTTTTGGGGTGCATAGAAAATTATATTGAGTGTCAATACTTGCCCAACTTTCTATTGATTGAGAGGCAGTTCACACAGAGTTTTCCTAGTCTTTGTTACTATTTTCTGTCTGGATAGAATATAGGTATGGGCGTAGTAGTAACCTGGTTATGTGAGGTGGCAAATTCATGATGTGCTCTTGGTGACTAAGAGCATATCTACACCAAGCAGGATACAACACTTTGAAAACATTTTGAAAACTTTATATGGAGTGTGTCCTGGGCCCCAACAGTTGTCACTACTGTTATAAACCATTTTAAACCATTTTAAAGCAGTAGTGTAGATAGGCTCTTAGTCAGGCAAACATTCATTTAATTCAAGCAAAGAGAAGACACTGGTAAATAGTGAAAAAGGTCCTTACTTGTTTATGCGTTGATCAATTTGAGATTCACGATTTAATACTGCTTATTGCACGTTAATACAGAGAGAGAGAGAGAGAGTTCACCATCATATTTACTCTGTGGCTTACTCTTGGCTCTAACTGCCATTAAATGCAGGATCATGCCCATTGATAAACCTCTACCACGTCCCTGTGCTAATCTGACTATTTGCAGAGAGATGACATACATCCAAACCATACACATGCAAATCTTGCCAATGCCTGACCTTCAGGAGTGGTTTTTCAGGAGAAATGAGGTCTGGCAGAGAGCAGTGGTTTGTTTGTTTTTTTCTTCTTCATTTTTACTCTGGAGTAGGTGCAGGGGGCAATCTGGATTGGAGCCCCAGTGTGTGTGTGTGGGGGAAGCTTTAAGATCCAGATTACCACCACCACCCTGCACACCTGCTTTAGAATGCAAATAAAGTTGTAGCTGCTAGATATAGATTTAAAGTAATGTCTGTTTTGGCCCACAGCTTGTTGGTAGCTAATAAATATGTGTCTTTTATTAATTTAGTACCCTTGCACACTGAACTGGAAGTAAGATCCATTAAACTCAGTGGGGCTTACTTCTGAGTAGAAATGCATAGGATTGCACTGCATAATGGAGACAAGGCAGAGGCTAACTATGTTAGCATAAACCTTCGTACCTGAGATGCAAGAATACCCTGCTATCACAGGATTGCAACTCACACGCATCAAATGATAGACTTCTCTTACTTCTGGTTGCTGCATCTCAAAAAGTTATTGTAGAGGCAGAAAGGAGCAACATGTTTCCTAGAAGGAAAGGCTACAACTGAGCCTTTTTATCCAGCATAAGCCCTACTTTGTGTAGATCCATTGAAAGGAATGGATTTAGTCAGGTAGGTCTTATGTTGGACGTTACCCTTAGGATGGACAGGATAGAGGTTTATAAAATTATGTATGGGGTGGAGAAAGCAGATAGAGAGAAGCTCTTCTCACTCTCTCATAATAGCTGAAACCAGGCTTAGCAAATGAAAATGACTAGCAGGAGACTCATGCATGACAAACAAAAGAATGTACTTATTGACAGCATATAACTAAGGGCATGATCCTATGCATATTTGTTCAGAAAAAGTCCCACAACTCCCAGCATTCCACAGCCACTATGGAAATTGCTGCCACAAAATGTAGTGATGCCCCCCCAATTTGGGTAACCAACATCGTAGCCAGCTTTAAAAGGATTAGGCAAATTCATGGAGGAAAAATCTATCAATGGCTACTAGGCCTCGTTGGCTAGATGGAACCTTGGGGTTTCAAAGGCTGGATGCCATGCTGGGCAGCAATGAGAGGAGAGTGTGCTTATCTTCCTGTCCTGCTTGTGGGCTTTTCAGAGGCATCTGGTTACCCACTGGGGAAAATAAGTTGTTGAACTAGACAGATCCTTGGCTTGATCCAGTACAATTCTTAAGGTGAGTCCCATCATTCTCTGCACTCCTGCCACTACACATATCTTTGGGCTCAAAGCCTTTGAAAGGGGAAAAAAATGCTTCACTTATGTTAGTGAAAGTAAAATGTTACATCATCATGCTTGACTTACTGCCTTCCCCAGGACCAACCAATCTGGAATTTAAGACTGGCCAGGGATGCTTTGTTTGTGTTGCCCTTGAGAAATATAGCCCGTAGGATTACCATATCTGGCAGAGCCTTCTTAGTGATAGCATCCCAACTTTAGAACTCCTTTGCAACAGATATTTGGCTGTGCTCCACACTATTGTCATTCAGGCCCCAGTTAAAGACACATTTATTTGTACACACTTTTTGAGGGGGGTAGAGGCAAATCTTTTTTTCTGTTTATGGAGTTGTACAGATGATTTTATTGTAATTTATTGTATATGTTTAATTTTAGAATTATGGTTTCAATTATGTTTATGTGTTGTATTGCTTTTATATGGCTGCCGTGGGCTTTTTTTGAGGAACTACTGAATATAAATAAATAAAATAAAAATAGTATTCCATATATACTATTTTACATTCTGTTTGAATGTCCATAAGAAGATATAGGTTAACTGAGAGATTATCCTTCATCACTGGAAGAGAAAATAAAATGAAATATTCCAGAATATTTTCTATGTGTAAAGACTGAGCCATCTTCCTCTAAAAATACATCAACTTGATGGACATTCTTGGATACACCTACTCTCATTCACCAACTCTCTCTAGAGTCTAGAACAATATCTGGTTATGTACTCCCACACATTTCAGGAAGTTGCATAGGCATAAATACATCTTTCTTCCCCATACCTTGATAATTTCTTTGTTTCTTACAACTGCTCAGGCATGTGAACACATAAAAGATTCCAACAACACCATTGAATATGTATCACAGAGGACGAGATGACCTGTATTACCAATTTATGTGAATGGCTTGTTTAATAGGATTTTGCATGAATGAAGTCCAGAATTTAAAAATCCCTAGCACTTAACCTAACAACCCTATGAGGTCGATTAGGCTAAGAAATAGCAATATGCACATGGCCATCTGAATGAACTTCATGGCAGCATGTTTTTTGTTTTGTTTTTTAAATCTGATTCTCCAATATCCAGACTCAATATTATAAAAACTCCATTTAGATGTTGTCATGGGCTGAAAGCACCCAGAGTTTTTCTTTACCCCCTAATGTCTTGACCTCCACCTCCTCAGGTTTCCTAACCTATCTGTGAAGGAATGAAGACACACACACCGTGATGTTCTTGGCAGGAAGCTTGTTTATTGTTTGTTAGCTTGGCTTATATAGATCTCTAGCCATGCTGTTTGAGAAGACACAGCAGGTTTCCACACAGTAGAACACACACACATAATCGTATGTCATAGGATAGCACAATGGAGCACAGAATAAGAATGCAACATAACTTCTGCTACATCATTACTGCAACAATGTTGTTGGATGGAGAAATCGTTAGCTGGCTTGCAGGAACATTTTGTATATAGCAGGATGGAGAGATTAGGGAGAAAGGAAAAACAAAGTGACTCCACATCAGGGCCTTCCCAGCAATGCTTCACCAGCCGTGTTCTGCCCTTCATATCTGGTTCAAGAACCTATAAAACAAAAAACCCACAGCAGACTCATAATCTGCCTATTTAATCAGGCTGCCAGGATGCTTTAAGATCCTCTTATAAAAAGTTACATTATCTGGGGATGAGTCCAGTACACATGCAACAGAGCAGGTGTGAGAATAGGCATGGGTGGGAAAACCCAATACAAGGCACAGAAGTGTAGTAAAACTGACGTTATAGTATATATAAAAAAGAATGTAGATGGAATTTAAAAGTTAAGAAAGTATGTCTTGCCAAAAGCATGACAACTAGAAAAAAAATATGCAATGCCCCTTAGACAAGGACTGGGCAGACTTGAGGCTTGTAGGATCTACTTTGTTTTTTACTAGAACCCCAAGGGCCACTAAACAGAGGCAGGTACAGCTGACTCCATGACCTGTACATTGTATAAACAAGTTTATAACTGAGTTACTATCAATGGAGGCTGGTGGCTCCGATGTCAGTGAGGCAATGAAAATAATTTTGATTGGTCATAGCTGAAACCCAGGACGGATTCACCACCCCACCAGCCTCCATTATCGGGGATTCTAACGCAAGCTCTCAAAGTGGCCAGTAGAGCTGCATAAAGTCACGGGCAAGGACCTTGAACCCTCTTCCTCAGAGATTCTTGTCCTCCGAACAGCTCCAGAGCAGCTCCAGGATCTGATGTGTTCCATCTAGCTATGTCAGTCAGGCATAAGGAAAACAACCAACTGCCCTTTGTCTAAATGTCTGTCTCCCCCGCTCCTAGAATCTCTGAGTCCCTTTTCTGGGTTTGAAAAACAGTCCTATCAGAACTGGTGTACAGAGCTCCTTGGCCAGTGACTGAAAAACAAGCCAATCATAGAAAAGTAGTCAGGTAAGGTTTACAGAACACGTGAAGGTGCAGGGGAAATTGACATCTGCTTGACTACATGACCCAACAACATTCTGGTCCTCTTCTGTGAGACTGGCTTCTTTTGTAGGAAACTGAACATGCATGTCCCCAAACATTTAAACAAGCTGCTTGAGATTGGGATCTGTTGTCATAGAAATATGGAACTGGTTAGGTTAAGTTGTCAGAACTTTAGAAATCCAGTGAATTGCCATCACAAATGGCGTTTCTCCATACGTCCCTAAGTAATCAAAGCTATTGTTTTTAAAAAATCTTTGTAGCGTGAAAAAACACTAATAAAATGTTAATAATGCTATATACTGTTTTACATGGTGCCCTTAAAACTACTTAATTTGTTTTTATAATTTTTTTTAATTTGCAAATATAACAATAACAAACAAAAGCAAATAAATAAATAAATGATGGAGCCACAAGGAGAAAAAGGAAGACCATTTCATAAAATATTTCCATGCACTATAATCATTTACATCACTCTTGAAAAAAAGAAAATCATATTTCTAAGCTATTTACTACTTTTTATCCAGATTTCCCCCCAGCATAACAGGTATTTTATATGAACATTTCAGAGTTGGACAAAATGGTTGGTATGACAGGAAAATGTTAACTGCAGTAAAAGGATCCCAAAGGGACTTTTCGTTTTATTCTAAGCCAAACCCTTTACTAAGATAATCCATTTTAGCAGATTCCCTATTTCTGCTGCATAGGAATAAGTGCTCAAAACTAGACTAGACATTAGTAAAGTTATTTCAGTCCTGATGAGATACCTTTGCACTGACCAGTCCCAGTCAACTGCCTGGAGGCTGTATTAGGAAGTGAAGATTCTAAACAGTCTTCAAAGGCAGACCCATGTCCAAAACATCACACTAGTCAAGTCTAGAGAGCTAATGCACTAGCTAATGCAGCTAATGCACTAGCCTAAATTAATGAAAGGCACTCCTTGCCACAGAAGTTACCTGGGCCGCCAATGACAAAGCCGGGCCTAGGAGTACTCTCAGGCTATGAACTTAAACCTTTAGGACAGTGATCAGGATCTTCTAGCCCTTTGGCTGGATGCAACCCCAGGGTCCTCCCTAATTTCACTGTGGCATCCTCTCCCACCTCCTTCTTCTGTGCAGCTGCAACTAGGCTTGAAAAAAGGCTTTTCCAAGTCTAATGGGGTGGGCATGAAGGCTGCACCGAAGAGAGAGGGTTAACTCTTCTTTCTCCTCCTCAGCTGTAACCCTCCCAATTGCCCCCCCCATCCTGAGACTGGAGCCAATGGGAGCTTTTTTCCAAGCTTAATTGCTGGGGGAGGGGGAGAGGAACTTTGTGTGTGTTGTGTGTATATGAATGTGTGTGTGTGCTATGCCATATCAGAGAGAGAGAGAGAATGAATGCAGAGAGTGTGAATGTGTGCATGAGACTGCATGAGGCTGTTGTGTGCAGGAGACTGGATGTGTGTGTGTGTATGACAGAAAAGCATGGCCCTGCCCACTTTAGCTTTAACCCCGCCCACTGGCATACAGAAGTTTCCCCACCCCTGCTTTTGCGGGGAATGCAACACCATCCAAAACAGACTGAATATTATCACTCTTAACAGATGAAGCATCTTCCCCCAGTACCTCCATCTTCTCTGGATTGAGTTTCTGTTTATCGGCACTGTTAACGATCCCATACACAGATGGCACCTCAACACTCCCAGCAGTTTCATGTAGATGTTAAAAAACATGGGGGACAGCATGTAACCCCTGACAGAACTCATGACAGAACTCTGACAGAACTCATGCTGTGTCACTGGGCCAGCATCATCTTCCAGAAGGATACTATGGTCAGTGGTATCAAAACCTGGGCTAGAACTACACTACTGTTTATAGCAGTATTGAAATACACTGGTAACTGTTGGGGCACAGGACACATCCCAGATACTGCTTTCATAGTGTTATTTCCTGCATTTTATTCCACATTCATAACAATTTGACACAAGGTGTAGATCTGGCCCTGCTGAAAGGCCCATAGAATTAGTAAGATTATACTTTCTCAGTCAGGGTGACAGAAGGGGTCTCTAAATTACACCTAGCATATGGCTGCTACTAAATAAATACCAAAAGGGGGGATATACTAGTATTAGTGCTGTACACACTGTACAGGATATCAGAAACATACTGTTCTTAACCAGCAGGCTTACAATCTTCATTAGACAAAGCAGTCAGCCAGGAGGAAGTTACTGATGCCTGCACAAGGAATGACTATTGAAACAGGCAATGCTTTTAGCAACAGGCATCAGCAGTCTTCCCAGTCATTGTATTTTATTTTGGTTGGCCTTGTATCCCAGCCATCCCCAAGCTCCTGGATGAGTCACACTATACTAATTTTACCATAAACACTGAAGTGGCATTAGCCTGACCCAAGATAGTTTCCTTGTAAGAGGTGGGAGTGTTTTAGCAGATAGGAAAAGATGGGTTTCACTATTATCATTTGCCCACATCTACACAAGAGCTAGACCTGGGCCCTGAAGAATCTTACAGGCAGGGTATAGCTATGGGTAAGAGATCAAACAGAGAAAATAGGTCTGGAAGCCATCAACCGAAAGACAGCAGCAAGAAAGTAGTAACATTTTTGGATTATGGAACTACAAATCTTGGGAGTTCCTGGTCGGCCGCTACTCTGCTGGTGTTTTGGAGATGATGGGTGACTTTATGGGTGGCATAGGAGGCCAAAAAGTGGGGGCTAAGTATGATTTGATAAATATAAAAAGGGGGAAGAAGCAGCCATTTTGCACTCAATTCCTGGAATTATTATTATTTATTATTGTTATTGATTACATTTGTAAACCGCCCCATTGCCAAAGCTCTCTGGGAGGTTTACAAAAATTAAAACTTTGGACATTAAAAATCGATATATAAAATGTCCACTTGAAAGGTGAGTTAGCAACAAGAAAGACCTCTCCCTGAGACCAGCTTCCAGAGTAGACAATACTGAACTAGATGGACAAATAGTCTTACTTGGTATAAGCTTCTTAAATAAAAACCACAGGGAGAAATGTGAACACCAAGGAAGAGATGATAGAGAGAGGCCTCCTCCACACGAGACGTTTAATGAGCCTTGAAGGCTCATTATAAATTTTACCTCCACACCAGCGGAGCGCAAAACAGGCGTACAGGCGCGTTATCTCCCCGATAATGCGCATTTTCGAATGCGCGTTAAATAGCGATTTTTATTTTGCTCCGGCCGTTAAAGCGCATTTTCGCCGTGTGAACAAGCGATTATGTGCATTAACGTCTTCTAAAGCGCTTTTTGGACATCAATTACTGCGCTTCGCCGCCTCTCGCCGCCTCCCGTGCAGAGGGATTAGGCGTAAATGCGCCTCCGCGATAATGCGCATAATCCCCGAACCGGGCGCAAAAGCGCATCCTTGTGGAGGGGGCCAGAGAAAGGAGGACTGAGAAATGAGAAGGAGACCAGGAGTCATCAAAGGAGCCACAGGGCAGGTTCACACATCACACTAAGCCACCCTGAGAATAAGCCACCGTGGGTTGGTTGGTTGTTCGCTTGCTAACCTCACAAATTATTGGGTGCTCTGTGGCTTCTCATGGTTGGCTTCCCACCTCAGTCCGCACACCAGTTTCCAGCATGTATCCCTGGCACCTTTGTGGCAGATGTCATTCCCTTGGTCGCTAGATCAGCCCCGTGTCTGCAATTGGTCCACTGGAGTTGCCAGTTCCCAAGGGAAACTCCTCCCATCAGATCACCAAATGGAATTCATTTTCTGAGCCCTGGTGAATGTAGTAATATGTTAGTAACCTTTCCTTTTTCTTTTTCAATGTCTCGCTCTGTCCACTATTTAGCCAAGCATATTAATACCCCTACTCTAGTCAATGTTCTTGTCAATTTCATCCTCCTCTTGCTCCCCTCCCTTTTAAAGCTGCTTCAGCTTTTAGGGAAGTAGGAACATCCACCCCTAAACCTCCTTTTCTTCTGCAGACACCAGCCATCCCCACCCCGCCTGCCCTTTGTGCTGTCACTTCCCTCCACTGATCTCCATTCCTAGCTGTTACATATACATATGGATTACAGAACAGGGAGTGGGATTACTAAACCTAAGCAAATTTCAAGACGGAGCAGTAAAACTATGGGGGAAATTGCATAAATCTCAGAGCAGAGGAGTAAAACGGGGGGGGGAGGGGAGTAGGGAATTACACCAATTTCCTAGCAGGAGACATTTGCTTCTTCGCACCAGCCAGGGCCTCCCTGCTCAAAAAGGCAAACGTATTTGGGACACTCTGGGTGTCCTTTCTTTTCTATTTTTAGGAGCACGGGGCAGAGGGTACTGAAAAGGAATGAGGGAGGATGGCGCAATCACGAGGAGCAGCAGAGATTTTAGTCATTCTGGCTGGGCGGCTTTCTAGCCATTCCGACAACCCACAATGAAGTTATCCTGATGGGATAAGATGTCACAAGAAACCACCATGGGTATGAAGAACCAAGAACAAGCCGTGGGTTCTCAAGATGGCGTGCTCATCAAAAATAAACCACCCTGCAGAAACTGTACCAGGTTTGCATGACACGACAATCCACCATGAAGGGTTGACATGTCCTGACAATCAGGTCACAAGCGCAGTGTTGGAAAATCCTTCAATCTTGGCCAGCTGTGCTGGCTGGGAATGATGGGTGTTGCAGTACAACCCATCTGCAGGTTTGGGGAAGGCTGGTCTAGATTCCTAAGGCTCAAGGCTGCAATCCTATACCCCACTTACTTGGGAACAAACCCCATTGTGTTCAGTGTGGTTTATTTTTGAGTAGACACGCCTAGGCATGCGCTCAACTCACACCTGTTCTAAGGGGAGACTCGCTGCCTGTCTGTTTATCCTTGACCTCAAGCCAACTCTGAAACCCCATCCCGCAGGTGAGTCCTCCTCCTCCTCCTCCGCGCCCCCTTCTTCCCATTCGCTGCCGGCGGCCCCAAAGGGGAGAGGGAGGGCGAGGTGAGCAACTCTCCGCCGCAAGACCTCGGGCGCTCGAGCCCGCTGCCTGGAAGAGCAGCGCTGCCGCAGCTCAAGGAGCAGGAAGTTCCCGCGGCAGGCAGACGAGAAGAGCCCGGGCTGATCGCCGTCACATGACGCCGCGCTCGCCGCTGCGCAAGCCGCTCCGCTGGGGTCGCGTTGGGTAATCGGCGCCGAGGAGGGAGGCGAGGCAGGTTCACCGCAGCAGCGGCGGCGATGAGCGCTCCACGGTGGCAGCTGCTGCCTTCCCTCGCTCCCTGGCTCGGCGGCGCCCGCTGCATTTCCTAGGCGCCCGCTCCATGCGGCTCCTCCTTTGCGGAAGCGCCTGTCCTGCTGCCCCTCCGCAGCGCTAGCGGCGTGATCTCAGCCGTCGCCCTGCGCGCCTGTCTGCCCGCCGCCCGCCGCGGTCTGGATGGTGCTCCTCCCGGCGCCAGCGTTGGTGCCGCCGCCGGCAGCAGGAGTAATATGTTCACTCGGGTGAAGTCTGCCGTGGCCAATTTCATGGGAGGCATCATGGCTGGCAGCTCGGAGCACGGCGGCGGCGGCGGCAGCGGCTTGGATTTGCCCCTCCGCTTCCCTTACGGCAGACCCGAGTTCCTGGGGCTATCTCAGGACGAGGTCGAGTGCTCCGCCGACCACATCGCCCGGCCCATCCTCATCCTCAACAAGGAGACCAAGCGCCTGCCTTGGACCACTGGCTATGCCGAGTGAGTAGGAGTGGCCGCCTTGAACCCCCGAGCGGAGGGACCGGGTGCGGTGTGTGTGTGTGTGTGTGTGTGTGTGTGTGAGAGAGAGAGAGAGAGAGAGACGCTCTCCGGGGCCCACTGGCCGCTTGGAGAGGGCGAGGAGGCGCGCCACGCACGTCCCTTTTCTGGCAACCAGGAGGACGCTGCAGCAGCAGTAGCAGCAGCACAAGAGGACACGAGCCAGGAGGCCCAGATCACCTGCCGTAGGAGGGCTGGAGGGCTGCGGGTACGGAGCGCTGGCAGATGAGAGCAGAGGGAGCCAACACAGCGGAGTTTTCCCTCCGAAGCTGGCGGAGGATGCTGAACTTCTAAAACGAGAACAGGGGAGCCCTGTTTTCTATGTGGGGTGGTGCTAGGGGGAAGGACTGTCAGCCACTTGGTGTGTAGATCCTCCTAAAGGCCGGTGGCAGGGGCCTGATACGTTGTGGTGCTACTGGATCTGGCGTCTCAGTAGTTCCCCCTAGTTTAGGGAAGTCATTTCCCAAATCCGAAATGTGTGATTGGATATGGGAATGTACTCAGCACATGCTCAGACACACTATGATGATCCCTATCAAGAGGTACTGGGGTGAAATCTTGCTTAAAGTTAGGTCCTATTATGCCTATTATGTATTAGAGAGATGCTTCAATCAAAAGTCCCCCCCCCCAAGTGTGAGCTTTCTTATTGTTAGCCTTCATCTTATTATTATCATCAGCCTTCGTTTCTTGTTATCCATCTTCGTTCCTTCCATGGAGTAGCTAGAAAGTTTAAGCAGCTTTTAAGTTCCGTTTATTTCAGTCACTCCTTTTATTTAGGCTCACCCAGAAGCAAGTCCTCCTGAATTCAGTGAGGCTTCCCTCCAAGTGAGTTCACAGCCATGCAGCTTGATCCCATACATGTTTTCTTGGAAGTAAATCTCACTGAAATTGATGAGATTTCTTTGCAATTAAATGTACATAATGCTGCAGCTGTAAAGTGCTCATCTTTGGTTGGGTGGTGTGCAGCCTGTTTTTGTAACTCCTTATGTGTGCCAAGCCAGTCAAGTTTTCTGATTTAGGTCTAGTAATGTTAATAGAGTTCTAAAAGGGGGAGGGACATTGTCATGGAAAGGGGGAGGTCACTCAAAGGAGATTCTTTTTACCCTTTGAGTGTCACTTTCTTCCCCTAGCATCAGTGCACAGGCTTTTCCCACATCTATTTTGCATTTGTTCTTGCTGAGTGGCATTTAGCAAGAGCAGTGTTTTGTTGCAAGGCTCTGCCTTGTTTCTTGTTACTGATGGGTAAGGGATAAGGTGGTATTCTGAATATACGGGGGTGTGAGAGAGAGAGAGATCCAAAATAGCTATATCTGCTTCTCACTGTTTCAGTAAAGGGAGACCAACATTTAGCTAATACACACCCCTTTTCAGGCCTATGCTGCAGAGATGATGGCTGGAGTGTTTTCCATTGATCAGTTCCATTCTCAAAATGTTCCATCTTCTCTGCACATGAACACTCTCTTACTATGGATACAGGGCTCAGAAGGTGGAATGAAGGAGACTACAGTAGTTTTCTGGTCTTCAACTTCCTTTCAATGTCACATTTTATTTTATATTTTGCTTTTACTGCATGCTTTAATATCTGAATTGTACGTTCAGAATGCTGAAGTGCTTTCCCAAATAAAATCTTTGTAATTTATCGTAGATGATTTAATAAGAGGGGAGTGGTATGCGGCTTTTGAAATTGTAGCTAATGATGATGCTCTGCCCCCTCCCTCGTTTGTGGATGGGCTAAGTTACTGCAGCTCCGGATGCCTCCAAAACAAACAAAAAGAATGCCGATATGTATAGATATTTGCGGTTAATGTTTTGTAAGTGAAGGAAGATGATGGGGACATCTGTGATCCTGTCCAGTCCAGTTTGCATTTCATGCTAACCAAATTGAATTTCGCAGATGTGTGTTTTGTTTGCTTTCATAATGCATATTTACAGATTTAGGGCTTTTTGAATGTAACTAGTAAAACAGCAACATACCATAAAGATCCACTAGCCAGTTTAAGAGGAATACAGTGTCAAATAATAAAGCTAGTAACACCTCTTTCTCTCTCTCTCTCTCTGGTCCCCTCTACAAGGATTCGCTTTTGCGCCCGGTTAGGCGATTATGCGCATAATCGCTGAAGCGCATTTATACCTAATACCTCTGCACGAGAGGTGGCGAGAGGCGGTGAAGCGCATTAACGGATGACCAAAATGCGCTTTACAAGTAGTTAATGCGCATAAGCGCTTGTTCACATAGTCAAAATGCGCTTTCACGGCCGGAGCAAAATAAAACTTGCGATTTAACGTGCGTTCGATAATGTGCATAATCGGAGAGATAACGCGCCTCTACGCCCGATTTGCACTCCGTTCTTGTAGAGGTAAATTTTTTAAAGCGCCTTGAAAGAGCTTTAAATCTCTCTTGTAGAGGCAGCCTCTCTCTCTCTCTCAATATAATGGTGCAGGATAAAGGTCCAAAACCTTTGTGGTCACTCATTGGTTGCTTGTAATTCATGACACTGTATCATGTCTCTACTATTTACTTGGGAAGTTTAGTTTCAGTTTTATGACTTATGACTTATTTAACTGAAAAGTTAGTTAACAATCTATTTATTTAGGATTGTAAACTGAAATGCAAAGATGCCAGTGACTGCATATATCCCATCACAGAATAACCAGACCTGTTAGAGCGGACGTTTGAAAGACACGCGGCGTAGTTATCTGAGTGGGAGACATTTTTTAGTGGAGGGAAGAACCTCACTATGCTGTCAGTGGAGAATTCCTAGGACCACGTCCTTGCTGTATTCCCCAGTGAATGTCTTCATTTAGGAACATAGGAAGCTGCCTTCTACTGAGTCAGTCTATTGGTCCATCCATGCCAGTAATATCCACACTGATTGGCAGTGGTTCTCTAGGATTTGGGGCAGGAATTTCATCCCAGTGACCCCTCTTAAAGATGAGTTCAGGAGGAAGGCCTGCACCTATTCATTGCAGTGTGGGTGTCAGTGCCTCTCTCATACTACTCTGTATGTGTTCATTTGTGTTCCAGGTCATCTTGACTGGGGTTGCTCTGACTTTTTAAAGGGTGCTGAAAACTGGTCCAAGCATTCCAGTAAACAAAATGATTATTTTCTTGCTTTCCTTTGTGGATTCTGGCATGGGGAAGAGACTGCAGTCTGATCCTTTGCGTGTTTACTCAGAACCAAGCCACGCTAGTTTCAGTGGAACGTATTGGTGAATGCACATGTAGGATAGTAGGCTAAATCTAACTATATCAAAGGGACCATTGTTCTATTTTTATTTTTTTTATGGACAGCATTCGCACAGGAGAATCGTAGCTTATTGTGAACGAACTACATACTGGTACACACAGCCTCTTCATTCCTGCTTTGGTCTTCTCTGCCTGTGTGACAAATAAACGAACCCAATTGCCCACAAAGTGTAGTACTGCCCTTTAAGATGGGCACTTTTCTACCATAATGATCTCTTTCATAATTGCTTTACACTGTCTCATTGTCTTAGGTATTTCTGGACTGTTGATTAGGGATGTGCATCAGGTACGGTTGAAGCCCAATGTCTGAGCTGAATTATGCCCCTTTGGGCCATTTCTAGTGCTTCCTAAGGCAAATAGGGCCTCTCTCCAAAGTGACCCAACACCTATCCTTCTGAAACTTTGCCTGTTTCTTTCCTGGTGAAACCTCATACAAAATGCCCCAAAAACAATGTGGGGGGAGGGAAGGGGAATCGCTCATTTCTTCCACCAATTTGAGGACTTCCCTTCCAAATAAACTGCTGCACCTATCTTTCTAAAAGGAGAAATGCATGTTTCTTATTTCTGTTATTCTTAGAATGACTGTCCATTATTTTCAGAACAATAGTCCACAAGGAATGTAGGTTTTTTTTGCAAATGTAAAGGCTGCCCAAAACTCGCTGACCTTTTTATCTTAAATTTGGTATGCTCAATCCTCCCAGAAGGAGCAACTATCACTGCCAGTAGCATCCAATTCTGCCCCAAAATATAGAGTTATCCGCACTTCCCTTTATAAAAAAAATCAAAATATAAAGGTGTGTACCATAAAACCTGTACACCTCTTTTTCTGACATTTGGCAGGTGTAATCCCTTCCTAAAGGGCAGTGTGCCTGCAAATTTCACATAATTCCAACAAAGAAAAGAAGTTATAGACATGTTTAGATTATCCATGATAGTCAATTGGTTTCAGATTTCTGAATCTTGATTCAAGCTTGGTGCCCGAGTCAAACAGGTGGCTCCAAATTGGTCTGAGGTGAATTGAGCTTTTCTTTTCCCCCCTCCTGAAATTGGAATTTGGATCCAAGTTGAATCTGGTGATTGCTGCACACCTCTACGATTAATAGTTTTCCATAATATTTTCTGTATTCTGCATACATATTGTTCAAAACTGATTCCATTGAATAAATGCTCTGTACTCTTTTCTTCATAAAGTTAATTTCTTGATAACTGGAAATATAAATGTTGATTGTGCAGCTCTTTGATACATCTTTGTAGATTAAGCCCAAAGATTTCTAGTTACCTTGTTTGACTGAACTGCTCTTTGTGTAATTTTCAGGACTTTGTAGTCTACTATCTTTCATATTCTGATACATTACCAATAGAAACCAAAATATTGACCAATGACTTTTAAAATAATATTGCCAGGAACCTTTCTCTCGCATAGGTTCTGAAGAAGAACTGCAGATTCTTACTATGCACACTACTTTAATACACTGAAAATACACCTCTCTTATAGTTGCTCTGTCAGCCGGATGAATTGAGTTCTGTTGAGCTTTGACATTCTGTCCACCTCTTTCTGTATAGTAACAAAAAGATGGTTATTAACTTGCTGCTAGACATTTAGTTTTATTTCAGAGGTAAATTGCAGCATCCACCCAATTTTGTATGCCAAAAACTAATATACTTTGCTTCAGATCTGACCTGTTCTGGAACAAAAGCCTTTTTACTTATACATAGCATCTGTTCTTGAAGTATTAGTACTCTTAAGTGAATGTGTGCCTGCAGAAACTTCACTAATACCTTTCTTATCCTTGGGCCAAATATTTATTTATTTTTCTCACTGTGTGTATATTTTTTGTCTTGAATTTTAAGATAACTGCCTAATATAACTTTAGGAACATAAAGTCAGCTTTACATTTGTACATCAGTCTTCATCAGCCTGGTGCCCTACAGATGTTTTCGACTACAACGGCCAGCATTTCTGACCATTGGCTGTCCTACTTAAGGCTGAAAAGAGCTGCAGTCCAAAATATCTGGAGGATACCAGGTTGAGGAAAGCTGTCCTAAAGCAACAAAGTGACTTTAGATCTGTAAAGGTGCTTAAAAAATAAGTATTGCTTGTTTTTCATTTCCCCCCCCCCCTCCAAATTTCCATTTTTTCCTGGGAAAAAATTCCAGAAATTTTACATCTCTAAGCAGGAGGAGTCAGGAACAGGGCCAGCCACACCAGACCATGTAGAAAAATGCACGAAGGGGACTAAGGTTAGCTGAGAATACGTAGACTGACCATATGAAAAGGAGGACAGGGCTCATGTAACTTTAACAGTTGTAGAGAAAAGGGAATTTCAGCCAGTGTCATTTGTATGCAATTCGTTCCTGCTGGAATTCCCTCTTCATCACAACAGTTAAAGGTGCAGGCACTATCTAGAGTGACCATATACAAAAGAAGGCAGGCCCCCTGCAACTGTTGTGATGAAGAGGGAATTTCAGCAGGAACTAATTGCATACAAATGACACTGGCTGAAATTCCCTTTTCTCTACAACTGTTAAAGTAACATGAGCCCTGTCCTCCTTTTCGTATGGTCAGCCTAAGAATACGTTTATCCTCTCCAATTAGCTGGTACAAGCCTGGCCCTGCCTAGCTGTGGTCAAAAAGAAATCTTCCTTGGACCCTTAAAATCTTACTAACTACAGGCCAGTAGTAAATGTTCCATTCCTGGGCAAGGTCCTTGAGCGGGTGGTCATGAGCCAGCTCCAGACACTCTTGGATGAGACTGATTATCTGGATCCATTTCAATCGGGTTTCAGGCCTGGCTTTGGCACGGAAAGAATCTTGGTTGCCCTGTATGATGACCTATGTCAGGAAAAAGACAGGGGAAGTGTGACTCTGTTGATTCTCCTTGATCTCTCAGCGGCTTTCGATACCATCGACCATGTTATCCTTCAGGGATGACTGGCTGAGTTGGGAGTGGGAGGCACTGCATTGTGGTGGTTCCGCTCCTACTTGGCGGGTCAGCTCCAGAAGGTGGTGCTTGGGGAACATTGCTCAGCCCCGTGGATTCTCCAGTATGGGGTTCCGCAGGGGTCAGTCTTGTCCCCCATACAGTTCAAAATCTACATGAAACCATTGGGTGAGGTCATCCGGAGTTTTGGAGTGCGTTGTCATCAGTACGCTGATGACACACAGCTCTATTTCTCCTTTTCATCTTCATCAGGTGAGGCTGTGGATGTGCTGAACCGGTGCCTGGCTGCGACAGTGGATTGGATGAGGGCTAATAAAATGAAACTCAATCCAGACAAGACTGAGACGCTGTTAGTGGGTGGTTCTGCTGACCGGATGGAGGGTCTTTAACCAGTTCTGGATGGGGTTGCACTCCCCTTGAAGGAGCAGGTTCGTAGCTTGGGGGTTCTCCTAGAACCATCTCTGTCACTTGAGGCTCAGGTGGCCTCAGTGGCACAGAGTGCCTTCTACCAACTTCTGTTGGTGGCCCAGCTATGCCCCTGTCTGGACAGTGATAACCTGGCTTCAGTTGTCCATCTCTGGTAACCTCCAAGTTAGATTACTGTAATGCTTTAGAGATGTGCACAGACACACACACCCCCGATCGGATCGGGACCCAGATCGGGACCTCCAATTTTGTCCCGGATCAGACAAAATCGGAGGCCCCCTGGACTGGATTGGGTCCAGTCCCGATCCAAAAATTGGACATCCAATTTTTGGATCGGCTGCCATTTTCCTCTCCCATGGACTTGCATTGGGGAAAAGAAAGCTTTCCCCCAATGCAAGTCTATGAGGAAAAAATGGTGGCGGGTGGGTGATGGGGGGCCTAACTCCCTCTTCCTCCCCCCGGAGCCATCTGCTGTGGACGGCCCCAGCAGGTAAGCCCCCTCCCCTGCGCTCCTTAACCCCCCGGGCCGTCCGCTCCCATCCGCCGCTGGCCGCTACTGTGAGCAGGCTTCACTGCCTACTCCTGAGTAGCGCGCCGGCGCGCTACCTAGGGGCAGGCCGCAAAGCCTGCTCGCAGTAGTGGCCAGCAGCAGATGGGAGCGGACGGCCATGGAAGGTAAGCGGGCCCCGGGCCCCCCTCCCCCCTCCCCCCTGCTTACTTTCGGGGGCCGTCCGCTCCCGTCCGCCGCTGGCTGCTAGCAGGTTTCGCGGCCTGCTCCTGAGTAGCGCGCCAGGTGATGACCTCACCTGGCGCGCTACCTAGGGGCAGGCCGCGAAGCCTGCTCGCAGTAGCGGCCAGCGTCGGAGCGGACAGCCCCGCCAGGGAAGGCCCCCCCCAGCTGTCCACTTCCATCGGCGGGCACCTGCTGGCGCCCGCCAATGGAAGTGGCAGTGGGCGCCAGTGGGCGCCCGCCGATCCTCTGATCCATCCGATCTGGATCGGGACCTTTCCGGATCAGATCGGATTGGATCAAACGATTCAGCGGTGAGATCAGAAATCGGATATTTGTATCCGATTTCCCCTGGTTCGGATCTGGATCGTGGATTGGACCCAATCCAGTGCACACCCCTATAATGCACTCTACGTTGGGCTGCCTTTGAAGGCGGTTCATAAGCTGCAGCTTGTGCAAAATGCAGTGGCCAGATTGATAACTAGGACCAGAAGGTTCGAGCATATAAGACCTACTCTGGGCCGCTTGCATTAGCTGCCTGTATGTTTCCGAGCCTGATTCAGGGTGCTGGTTTTAACTTATAAAGCCTTACATAGCTTGGGACCACAATACCTGACGGAACGCCTTTCCCAACATGAACCTACCCAAACACTACGTTCAACATCTAAGGCCCTCCTCCAAGTGCCTACTTTGAGGGAAGCTCAGAGGTTGGCAACAAGGGAGAGGGCCTTCTCTGTGGTGGCCCCTCAATTGTGGAATGATCTCCCTGACAAGGACCGCCTGGTGCTAACATTGTTATCTTTTCAGCACCAGGTCAAGACTTTCCTCTTCTCTCAGGCATTTAGCAATATCTGATGAGCCTGGGTTTGTTTTGTTTTGTAGGCTTATAGCTTTTTAAAGTTATTACAGTGGTTTTAAATGTATGTGTATATTATGTGTATATTGTATGTTTTTGCTGTTTTAATTTTTGTATATTGTTTTTCATTGTTTTAATCTTATGTAAACCGTCCAGAGAGCTTCAGCTGTGGGGCGGTATACAAATGTAATTAAATAAATAAATAAATAAATAAAATAATACAGATTGGCTAACCTTTCACTCTATGACTGAGTTCAGATGATGCGATAACCAACACTGGGTTAAATATTCAACGGTTGGTTGTATAGTCAATGGTTGGTTATTGTGTCATCTGTTGGGACTTTTTCACACCACAGTTGGTTATTCAACCGAAATAACCAATGCAAATAATCAATGCTGTGCAGAGTTGATTATTTGAACAACCATTGAATAACATGTTGTGTGTTGGGGACCGCTGACTGTTTTGTCACACACAGTTGGTTATTTTCAGTGACCACAGAGTCCCCTGGCAAGAGTGACCAAAGCAGCAGCTGCCGCTCTCGTCCAGCCAGCAGAACTCGTAATGGCTTATGGGATACCTGCTGGAGGACTGAGGAGGGGAGAGAGGGCAGGGATTGTGTGAATCAGACACACCATTGACTAACATTCAACTTGACGCTGGCCTTAATACATACCACAGTTGATTATAATCATGTTGTTTGGAGAGTACCCCCTTGATAATCAACAGTGGAGTTGACTATTAATCCACCATTGTGTTGCTGCTGCTTCCGTCTATTAAAATATAGACCTGAGAAATTCAAAGAAGAATCAATGTTTTTAATGTGTGTGTGGGGGGGGGGGGATTGTTGGGTGTTCCACCATAGGAAAGCTTCCTGCTTCTTCCTGCTTCTTTGTTTTAAGACGACATGAGGCTAATGGCATTATGAAACTTTAATTTTGA
The DNA here is from genome assembly GCA_029215795.1 of Anniella stebbinsi. NCBI lineage: Eukaryota > Metazoa > Chordata > Lepidosauria > Squamata > Anniellidae > Anniella > Anniella stebbinsi. The sequence goes on from JARDYH010000003.1 coordinate 60,311,030, forward strand.
AAGTACTACTGAATTTCTTGCAGGTTCATAGTACTCTGCTAGCCATGCACCATCTATTGCTATGCAGAAAAACCAGGGCTTCCCTCCCTACATTAGATTTTTTTCAATTTTGTATGTCTGCCATTTTTAAGGCATTTTCTCCTTCCTTTTAATATATAAATGACGTTTAAAGTTCTGATTTTAAAAATAAATAAATTCAACATTACATTTAAAATAATTAAAATTTTGTGTCTTGGGGTCTTTTCATACTTCTCCCACTTATGCTTGCTCATGCCATGTTAGAATTGTGCTCTTTATATTGTTTTTTTTAAAAAAAAATAAAACGTAAAAGACAATTTTCACATACAATCAAAGACTATGTATAATTTAGGCCTTAGAAAGATGGAGGGGCTTTTTTCTGGCTAAATTGACATGCCTTAAAATCCAATCAGCTTCTATCATGGGAATCCTGTAAGTAATTTCAATCAAGGTTCAGATTTCAACAGTTTATGTTCAGTTTTCAAGCAGTTTTGCTAGCTGTTCTTAGAGTGCAAAGAACAGAGGAACAGTGTTCTGGAGCCAGGGCTGGCTGGCTGGCTGGGGCATTCCTGTTAGGTTTTGTGTTCCTTCAGGGAAGTATATAAATTTTTCAAAACACATAAATATTAGCAAAGCCTATATTTATTTACTTTTAATACTACAGCTCTCATTCATAGTGAATACCCATTGCCACACGTGGGAATGCTATTGTAGTGTTCCTGGTGAAGAGATGATTGTTAAAGGGGCCACTTAATTTTTCTAGACCAAGCGGAAGTTGTTTGCTCAATGGCTTTTGAATATGTTTCTTCAACAACTGTTGATGGCTGCTGAACCCGGGTCAAACGAAAAGTTACAGCTACATATTTTTTCCTTACTCAAAAGTAAGTGTGCAGATCCTAACAAGGGAGTAGGGTGGCTTTAACCCTTTGCACACTCCCTGTTGTGGTCCTGTTCCAGATTTGGGGGGGGCATATTTGCAATTTGCACTGCCCCCAATGATTCATTAATTTAAATGGATCATTTTTAAGCCACGTAAATTGCAGGTGTGGGAACCTTGATCTGTACTGGGATCATAGCGCAGGGGCAGGCACAAAGGGTTAAAGGCACATTAACTCCTTTGTTGTGGTCACAGTCCAGATAGGTCCTCTACACTTACTTTTGACTAAGAAAAAAAAAAACGTAATTGCAACCTACAGTTTTTAAAGTAACAAAAGCCTGCTTGGCTGGAGGTGATTATTACCTCATGCCACAGGTTAGCAGGTGAATGGTTATATACAAGCTTGGTCTAATGTTCATGCATTACCACTTCTCTCTTCCTTACCCTTCCTCACTTAAAAAAAAAATAACACCATGTTTAGACTGGCCTTATCTCAAAGTTAAAAGTTCTGCTATGCAAAACATGTATCTTTATGAAAGTGATAATCTAGGTAAAGGCAACTTTGCTTTAGAGTGTGATTTTTGTTTAACGTAATAAGAAATTAAAATAGACCTCAGCTTGTGGTTCTTTTTGAACTGACCAGTTCAGCAATTCATTGGCTATGTTGCCAGCAACCCTACTGAGTCACTGGCTCAGTTCAGACAACACGTTAGTCAACGCAGTGTGAAAACTCCACTCAACAGCTGCATTTTTAGGGGGCATTCCCCACATAAAATGTTCTAACTCTACTGTTGTGTGACTGTGGGCTACCGTAGAGTTGAGTAAAATCCACCATGATGTTTGATTGACAGTTCCTCTGCCCTCTCTCCTCCCTGGGTCCTCCCGATGGTATCCCAGCGGCTGTCCCAGAGTAGGCTGACCAGATAAAATCCAGGTCAGGGCTCATGTAACTTTAACAGTTGTAGAGAAAAGGGAATTTCAGCCAGTGTCATTTGTATGCAATTAGTTCCTGGTGAAATTCCCTCTTCATCACAACAGTTAAAGGTGCAGGCACTATACTAGCGTGACCATATACAAAAGAAGGCAGGGCCCCTGCCACTCCCTTGTTTCACCACACTTGCCAGAGAACTCTGTAGCCAGTGGGAAAAGTCAACTCAACGCATCAGGAAACTCCAGCGAGCCTGCCACACCACACGCCACACAACAGTTGTGCAGGAACTCTCCTCTGCACAGCATTGATATTCTGCATGGAGTGTTTTCCAAAAAAAACCCTCCACTGTTGCGTTATCTCCAATGTCTGCCAGACAACACATTTCTCAATGGTGGTGTAAAAACTCCACCGTGGAGTTCTAAAACCACCATTGAGAAACGTGTTGTCTGAACTGAGCCACTCACTCATTTTGCACTGCATTCTGAGTTACCCGTACAAGGTTAGCTCCTCCATCTGTCAAATGGATGAAGTTATATAAGCATGGCTGCTGAATTTGTTCCAATGAAAAAGGACCTTAATTGATTTTTTCCCCTAAAGTGCGAAGGAGACTAATGCCACATCACAAGACAAGAAGTAATCAATGTAAATTGCAGGAAGATAGGTATAGTTCACTTTAAAGTACTGTGTTTTGGGGATTGGGTTGCAAAATCCTTATCTATATAATACAATATTTATATAAATTGTCACTTAACAGCAGGATATAGTTTGCCAAGAACTTGTTCAATAGAATAGCTTATTGCTTAGTAAGGGTTCTTCCCGGTTTTGCCAATAGACTCTATTGGCTTTAAAAAGCACATAGGTTGGCTAAGCAACTGACAACTCAGAAGTGCCTTTACAATGCTCTTGATATTTCAAACTTTTCTCTACTTTGGGGGAAAGAATAGTAGATGTTCTATGCCCAGGCAAATATTTTATATGCAGAGAACCTGCTCCGTGTCTTTCTTCCAATTTTAAAAATGGACAGTTGGGAAACTTCCATGTAGCACAGTTGAGTTAGAAAACAGGAAGGACAACATGTAAGAACAGATAAAGATATTTTTAAAATATCTAAAATGAAATTCATGCACATGGGATCCTATATATCCTGTCAAAGTAACATGATGTTAGGGGTATTAGAGTTGTGGATGGGGAAGATCCAGAAAATTGCTGCAATGAGAAGTTCTGCGCAAGAGAAACTTCAGTTATTCCAAAATGTAGTTGTTAGGTGGTGTTTTCTGAAAATTGATAATAAAAGTGTGAATGTTGCATTTACGATATTTACCTAGTTCATCCTCACAATTCTTTGAAGTGGATCATCAGTGTGTGTGTGTGTGTGTGTGTGTGTGTGGCACACACACACACACACACACACACACACAGAGTCATAGGGGCTGGGGAAGAAATATACCAGAGTGTCATGTACATGAAATATACATGTTCAAGGCTAAACTCTGAGCATACCTGAAATGGGTTTCATGTTCTCTCTGTGTGCATGACCACTCTGGCTTGGCACGAAATCTTCACAAGCTTGAGCTCTATTGTTAAAAGATTCTGTCTAACTACTGAGGTCACATTTTAAAAGTGTGTAACAACCAATTGAAGAGTATCAGTCTGCCTACTTGAGAACTTCATCATTGAAGATGTAAGAGACTGAAGTAACGTTTCAGGAAGTGGCAAATCTGTGTATCATGCGTCCATTCTGTTTCATTTTCCCATGTGATATGCTGACAGAGAGATGATAAATAGCTAATAGTTGAATCATGTATTAGAGCAGCCCCCCCCCCCAAGTCTGGTTCTTTCCAGATGTATTGCCTATAACCCCCACCATCTCCAGCCAGTATGAGACTTGTTGGCCAACACATCTGGAGGGCACCATATTTGGGGAGGGTGTATTAGAAGCTGTTCATTTTTAGTGTTTGGGACCCAAGGGGTTCCTGTAGCTTTCATATGAGTCCTTTCTGTTTTCTAGATGGAATTTGGAAATGTCTCAATAATATGGCTGTTCATCTAGGGCCGCACACTCTGAACAAAACCAAGAAACCTGTATGTATCCATTGTTTTTTGGGCTTGCCAGGGTATAGTCCTAGGTAAGCCACTTGGATGGGGCTTCTTTCCAAATTCTTTGTCTGCATTGACTTGTTGAAAAAGTACTTGTGAGCAAATGATTTATTTAAAGAGTCTAAAACAATATCTTCATCTGGTGTTCTTTGTTTAATTGCATATGGCTGTAACATTGTTACATGGTCACAGTGAACTTGCTTTTATGTTGACCCTCTGTGCTTTAAAAAGGAATCACCTGTCTCCCACTATTTAAAGGCCCCTTAATAAGGTACAATCTGTTCCTGGGAGCTGATTACTGTACACAAAATATATGTGCACACAGCATCATTTGTCAAGAACATTGATGTGCAGATTGCATTTTGCAAGTACATTTTTTATTTGAGCAGGAACCCAGTTCTTTCCTGGCTGCCGCTTGTTTGTTTCCTGCAAATCTGTCCATTTCCAATCTGTGCCACGTTTGCATGTTTTGTTTTATCCACAATTCTGCTCCATTTTTTGCATTACTGTGGATTTTAAAAATCATCATCATCATCATCATCATCATCATCATCATCTAAAATAAATATTTAAATGTGCAACCCCTCTTAGAGCACACATTTAAACTACTGAGAAGTGTACTAAGACATTTGGAGAAGTATGAAATCCAGCTGCCTTTGGAAGACTTATGCCCTGAAAGGTGGACTAGAAATATTTTGAATAAATCAAACAAATAAGTGAATAACTGAGTTCCAATGTGTATATTGGAACAGAAGTGTGGATCAGGTCATTTTATATAGCGATTCAAAAAGATTGGATTTCTGGATCAATCTACATAAAGGGCTGTTCTTCATACATGGCATTATTTATGTATGTTTTATACTTTGGAATTTGTTCCTGATATTGCAACTGGGTTTGGCCTTGCACTTTACACAAGATGTCCAGGTAGAATACCGGCCTCACAGCCTATAATTCTGCCCATCAAACTTCTGAGGACAGCAGTATCTCTGTTAGCCCCAGAGAGAGTATATGAAGAGAGACATTTTGTTTTACAAGAAGCTTAGCTAGAAAACCTGGCAATTCTCCCTCCCACTCCATTCCTTCTCCTTGGTTGGTGTATTTTAAACATTCTCTTTCTCTTCCCCATAATTGGAACTGCTTATATGTCCCCGTTGTCATTATGGATTTATGACTGCTTCATATCAGTTAGTTATTGCTATTTTGCTGTGCATTTGCTTCCTTGCTGATGACTGCTGTATAATATTGTTTGTCAGCGGAAGCGGAGCTAAAGCCACATGAGATGTTATCCTTGCAGAGTGGCTGCTCCTAGAAAAGAAAGAAAAGTGTATGAAGTCTCTGTTAATACTCTTACATGAAATGGCAGTGGCAAGTCTCATGCAAGGTCGTTGCATTCAGTAAGATGCCTGTGCAATCACTGGCACTTTGTTGAGGATTGCTTTTCACATATTCGTAGAAACACCACGGCACTAAATGTACTGATGAAGCTGGGTGGCTAAAATGAAGCCCAGGTCTTTGCACTGCATTGCCGTTGGTGACACTTCAGATAGTGAAAAGGCTAGCTATAGAGATGTTCTCCATTTTCAGGGCGTTGTGGTTGTTTATTTAATCACCCAAATTTGGTTATGATTGAGAAGCTAAATAATTGAAAGTAGTCAAGCTGCTCAGAAGGTAGACATGTCTTTCCTCAGAAACGGAACTAGAAAAATATGATGGCAGCAGTCTTTTTGTTTTGTTTTTTTAAAAACATGCTACACACCTGAGCTGACAGCCCTTATCAAGGTGTCATTGTCAAAGGAAGTGATTATGGCAATGCTGGAGTGCTCTCTCTGACTTGCAAAGTCGAATCGAATCTGCTCAAGAGTGCAGAGTTATTTCTTTCCTTTTTCAGTCTAGACAATTGGAAAGAAATTGCAAAGACATATTTTCTATTCCACTTAGAAAAAGGCAACTAAGGGTCTGAAGGCTCCATCTGTTCCCAAGGTGGCCTCATCAGGGTTTTCACATACTTGTTTTCATGTGGGTTGTTGAAGATCACTCCATACATTACGTTTATAGCAGACATTTCTTAACAAACACTTCAGACATCAGGATTGGCTGAACTTTTGCAAGCATCCTATTTTCCACAGTGTCCAATCAGGTTCCTATGGGGAACCTCCAAGCAGGACATGAAGGCAGTAATCCATCTAAATCTCATGGCAGTGAATTCCATAGCTTAACAGTGTGCTGTGTGGAGAAGTAGTTTCTTTTGTCTGTCCAGAATCTCATGCCAATTAGCTTCATTAGATGACCTCTATTACTATTGTGAAAGCAGGGGGACCTCTATCCACTTTCTCTACACTTGATACATATCTATGAATTCCCCCATGTTCTAAACAGACATTTTAACCTTTTGTCATAAGGGAGTTTCTCCAGACCACCAATCCTCTTAGTTACTCTTTCCTGTACTTTTTTTCAGAGCAACAATATATATATTTTAGGCATGGCAACCAGAATTGTACACAGTATTCAACCAAAGCTTTGACTTATGAAGCTGCCTCAAAAGAGCCATTGATCCATCTAGAACAATATTCTGGCAGATGGTTCTCTGAAGTCCTAGGCAGAGATCTTCCCTTGTTCTGTCTCAACTTTTAAATCATTTTTTTTATTGTGAAGTTTTACAAAATAAAAACCATAAAAGAAAATAAGAAAAAGGAAATAATAAGACATATGCAACTACATACTTCAAAAGCCTCAGTTTCAAATATCATAATGTTCTAAATGAAAAAAGGAAAAGTAGCATAAACTGCACATAAACTTCTGTGAAGGCAGACAAACTCAGCCTTTTGGCAGTCAAGAGGGCACAAAAAATCCATTTACGTTAACCGTGTGTTACTTTCCAAGAAGCCGGTACATAATTTAAGATGACATGTACACCCAAAAATATTGAAGAGCTTTTTAATACAAAATTTATGTGTCTGATAATTTCCTCCCAAAAGTAGGCAACTATTGGACATTTCTAGAACATATGAACAAAAGAAGCATTAGCTGTATGACACTTCCAACAATCAGTCAATTTTGACAAACCTTTATTAAACAGATGCTGCAGCGTCCAAGAGAGCTGATGTTCTTTTTTAAGTAGAGATCCCAAGGATCGAACCTGGAATATTCTCCTTGCAAGTCATGGACTCTACCACCAAGGCCCTTTCTACACCATAGGGGTGTAGAGGGAGGGAGGGTGATCCCGGAGGTACCTAATACACACCATCGGCGCACAGGGAGTGAGGGTGGGCGATCCTGGAAGTACCTAATATACACCATCAGCGCACAGGACCAGCCAGAGGCCATCCCAGGCAAAATGCCTGGTGTGGAAAGGGCCCAAGTATGGAGACACATCTTGCTTGACCAAAACAACAACAACAATATTCTAAAGATCCTGAGCCCAGGTCCACTTTGGTACAGCAGGAAGTTTCTCGGTTACATGCCTAGCATCTTAAACAAGTCATAGGGTGGTTCTATTGAGGGGGGCAAAGGGAAAACTATGCCAAAGGCTCTGAGAAAGCTTCCAAATTGGAGGACACATATGTTTACTCCTGCATAACTTTTGCACTTTCTGTATTTTGCATCGGTCTGCATAATAATTTAAAACAAAAAAACAAAAAAAAGCACTCAGTTTGTCGTTGTGGCTTTTAGAGATTTCCCAGAAATACAGACCATATGTTCTTCTGCTTCAGTGTTTGCATAAATCCTTGAGCTGTTTGCCTTTTAGTAGTAGGCTCTTTTTTCTCTTGCAAGCAAAGACAAATAGATTGCTCACTTCCATACATGAAGGGGAGCTTATGTATTCCACGCAGGGTTTGAATATGTAGTTCAGTGTTCGTCTCATCTTGTGTGTGTCCTTGGTGAGGGTTTCTAAACCCATCTTTAATGTGGGAAAGAGCGGCTTGATACTGCAGTTGGGGATGTCAGAGAAATCCACAACAGATTCAAATGAGTTCAGATGTCTGTGAATCTGACCTGCAGATCCTACACCAGACTGGCTTTTTCCGAGTTACTCGGAGCGTTTTTTCACTTGTGGGGAGGATTAGTGGTAATGCACCCTTGCACTAATGTGCTAATCCGCAAGTGTGAATCCGCCCTAATGCACATGAATGCAAGAAAGACAACGTTCTGGTTAAGAGTGGCGTAGTGGCAAATTTTGAAGTCCATGTACTCTTTACAAGAGTCCCCATAACCACAAACCCAAGGAGAGTCCAAAAATTCGGGCAGCTGTGTTGATCCATAACAAACTCAATCTGGCGGGTGTTTCCCCTTAATCCTGTTGACCCACAGTGAATTTAAGCAGCCTAACAGGGTTGCAGCCTGTGTAGTGGAACCTGGGCTGCCAGGGACACAACACAGGCACATTTTGATTAGCAGGGATGCCGCTGCCCCCATTCTCCCCAGGCTCCCTTCTTCTTAAGCTGGGCTGCAAATTTTAGGGATGGGCGAACAAGCAATGGTCGAGCTCACCAAGATCCTCTGAACATCAGCTCACTTCTTGTCTCTCCTCAATTTCTGCTCATGTCTGCAATTGCTGTTCAGTTTGTACAAATAGGAAAATTATGGGAAACAAACAGCTATCAGATATGAAAGGTGCACAAACAATTCCCAAATTTGCACAAATTCCATAATTGCACATATTTCCTCATAGACTAACGGATGGGTGAAGTGAGTGTTTTGAGAAAGTTTCATATTTTGAGAAAGTTGTGCATTTTTCAAGTATGCATTTTGAGAACATGAAGGCATGTTTGGGAATTTGTGAACAGTTTCGGAGATGCATTCCTGTTTGGGATGGCAAACAGGGCATTTTGAGGGATTTGTCAACTGAAACAAAATTTTCTCACATCCTAGATAGCATCCTACTGCCAACCTCGCAGTAGCTGGTTGTAAATGAATTTTCCAAGCAACAACACACTGTTCCATGTTGTCATGAAGTTGTAACGAAGTTCCATGTTGGAGTGGCTTAGTCTTGAATGGGCCAATAGGGCCTATTAGCTGTAGCAAAATACCTACGATAATATTGTAGGTTAATCGTATCATCTTCACGATAATTATCGGAATTTCGATATTTAATTTGCAGCCCCATTGTGCCCTACAGAGCTGATTTTTTTTTTAGAAAAAATGCCTATAACTTCTGTATTTTAAAAGTTTGAGGCTTGAAACATGATCACAATGCTTATGGGGTATGCCTAAGTATGTGTATGAAATCTGAGATCGATCCCTCCAACCCTCGATTTTATATGAAGTTATTAAAGAACGTTTAAGTTCTGACAGGTCAAAAGTTGCACGATCTTTCAAAAATTCATATAAAATACAGGGGTGGAAGGATTGATCTGAAATTTGGCACATATGTGTAACAACATGTGCTAGACATGTGTATGAAATTTGAGATCGATCGTTCCAACCCTTGATTTTATATGAATTTTTGAAAGATCGTGCAACTTTTTGACAGGTCTGAATGAATGTACGTGGCAAGCTGTCATTCTGACCTGTCAGAACTTAAACGATCTTTAATAAATTCATATAAAATCGAGGGTTGGAGGGATCGATCTCAAATTTCACACACATACTTAGGCATACCCCATAAACACTGTGACCATCAAGCCTCTAACTTTTAAAATACAGAAGTTATAGGTTTATTTATATGGCAGTCCGATAATCCGGGGCTGAAAATTATCGGATTGGATATTTATCAGAGGTTTTTCTATCGTATCATTATCGTTAAACACATGCACGATAAAGAGCATATCGTATCGTTATTGTACATTTTAACGAGATGATACACATCCCTAGCATTAATTCCTAAATAACTAAAATAATACGTACCTATGCTCCCTGAACAACACTAGTTGACTGCAGCAGTAACTTCAGCAGTAATGTGCATTTCTCCTGTATTGTTAGCTGGCCCAGCTTTTGCCTTCACATTAAGTTTGCAGTCTCTGTCATTATGTCCAAACACAGCTAGTGTCTTCCCACCCAGCAGGCTTGCTGCAGAAAACGAAAGCCACAGAACAGTGGGAGCAGGCAGTGTTTCCTCTAAAAGCTCATGTGACAGAGCCTCCAAAAGAAAGCAGGTCATCAGGTCGTGATTGCTTTATATGAACAGCTATTTAAAAATAGATTTTATATCAGTTGTAAAATGGGTTCTGTTTTAAAATGTTTGCTGAATCTTATACCAACCAGTGGGGGTTTGGAAATTAATACAGAATCCACAGATGTCTTACCCTCCCACACAATCACTGTAATTGTATTAGGTAATCATATTTATTCGAACTCCGGGCTAGGATGGTTTCTATTGGCATGATTGTTTCTAATCAACTTAGCAGAAGGGTATGCATTTGTTTCCATGATGGTCTAGGTCAGGGGTCAGCAACCTTTTGCCCTAGGCCAGCATGTGATCCTGGACCTAATTTGAGAAGTCGCCTGCAAGTGATCAGTGCAGAGCCCTGGCAAGAGTGATCTATTTTGGGGTGGCTTGGTTTTGAAGGGGACATGAAGGCCCATAAGCTTTACAAAAGACCTATTAGAGGGACTTCCCCCTAAATGTAGGGTGACCAGATCGCCTGGGGTTTCCCGGTCCTAACCGGGAAACCTGGGGCGATCCAGGCCAACCGGGGGGCAGCGGGGGCAAACCAGGGCTGCGGGGGTCACGCAGCAGTGAGCGGCGGTAGACCCAGTAAGTCCGGGCTGAGTTTTGGTGGGGATGGGTGGCTTGGTGGTGGGGTTTCGGGTGGGGGGACCCCCCCGCCACCACCTGCCGGAGCGTCCGCTTCCCTCCGGTGCTCGAATCTACTGAGAAACAGGCTTCGCGGCCTGTCCCTTAGTAGCGCGCCAGGTGATGACGTAATCACCTGGCGCGCTGCTGAGAGACAGGCCACGAAGCCTGTTTCTCAGTAGATTCGAGCACCGAAGGGAAGTGGACGCCCCTGCAGGTAAGGAGCGCGAGGCGGGAGGGCCCCCCCACTTACCTGCTGGGGCAGCCGCTTCCCTCCGGTGCTCAAATGTACTGAGAAACAGGCTTCGCGGCCTGCTCCCCATTTACCGGCCTTGGTAGGAAACAAGTGCTCAGCGTTAGGGAGCGTCAACAAATTCCTTGTCGGGTGGCTAAAGCAACAAAGCTGCTTTAGCCACCCGACAAGGAATTTGTTGACGCTCCCTAACGCTAAGCACTTGTTTCCTGCAGAGGCCGGGGAGCAGCGTGGGCATTTTAAAGCAGGCTCTTCTTCTTTCTCCTGCTGGGAGCCCAGGAGCGGGGCAAGAAGGGTGAGCGGGCTGCAGGGAGTCATGAGGCGGTGGCGGAGATTGGCGGTGGCAGTGGAGGACATGGTAGGTCCGGGCTGGGTTTTTTGGGGGGTGGGTGGCTTGGTGTGGGGGGGTGTTTCGAGTGGGGGCGTGGCAGGGGTGTCTGCTTGTTGGCCGCATGGCGGGCGGCCTTTTTAATTTTTTTATTTTATGTTGGGGGGGGTCTGCTTTGGTGGGGTGGCCAGTTTGGATCGGGATTTTGCTTTCCAAAATCTGGTCACCCTATAAATGGGTTTGTTATGAATCAGCACAGCTGCCTGTATTTTTGGACTCTCCTTGGGAGTGAGGACATGGAGACTTTTTTGATGACCACCTGCACTTCAAAATAGCAGCTTGCTGTGCAGGGAGGAAGCAGGAAGATTAAAGGGGGTGGCAGAAAGAGAGCAGAGGGTGGCCTGGCCCACCCCTGTTTGACTCTGGGGCTGCCCATCCCTGGTTTTGGTCCCATCCACTGCTGGTGTACCCCACTGGAATACAGTCCTCCACAGAATGTAGGGTCCAGCCCTGCTATGGATGGAGTCTTTCAGCCACAGTGGAGAATTATATGCTCTTGACCAGCCTTCCGCAACCTAGAGCCCTCTAAATGTGTCAGACTACAACTCCCATAATCCCTCACCATTGGTTATAGTGGGGCTGGAGAAAGCTGCTCTTGACCTTCTAGCTTGAATAAGCATTTGGCCAAGGCTTTTTTTAAAAAACCAGCAACTAATATTAATCTGGATTTTAGAAATGATTACTAACACTCAAATGCAGAGTTTCTGCGCCAGCAGACCTAGCTCTGATTGCATCACTACATGGATATAAATCTGCATTTTACCCACTTTTATCAATTCTGGAGGATTAGATGAAGATTTTACAAATCATAAACATAAGCAGGAAGGCAGCAAAATCCACCCTGAAGAGCTATTTATGGATATCATAAAGCAGGATGGCAAAGCAAGGTAAGTATCCTTTCCCCCCTCCCCCACTAAAACTACTTCTGAGCTCTTTGAGTGTGGTTTCAGGGATGCAGACAATTAGTGGGGTGGGGTGGTATTAAGTTAACAATTGATCACACAGGGTCCAGGATGCAAAAATATACTGTAGGATGGGCAAATTGATGAAAGTGAGAGGAGGCTTACCTGTGTGTTTTCTTCCTGGCTGAATGATGAAAAATGAGGGCAAAAAGTTTAATTATGTTAACTTTTAATTTTTTAAATTGTTTTGCTTCTGCTGGAGTACAAGCACATGCATATATTAAGTAATTGGAGAGGGAGGGACTTTTAGAGGAGATGAAAAATACAGTGGTTGCTCCTTTACAAACAGCAAATGTAAGCAGAGTGCTCACTTTTATATCTGTTTAGCTGTTGAAGTGTTGAAGGACTCTTACATCTGAAATGCATCAGCTTGATATGAAATCCTGTTTCTGCCTAGTGGAGTTTTGCCTCTGCATTTCTATGTTGTGTTGGCAGACCTGTCTTTTTGCTTGCTGTCCTAATTTCTCTACCGCTGGCCTTGACCCTCTGACCCAACATGTGCCCAAGAGGTTTCCAATGCTAGCTAGAGAGCCCTGAAGAATGGAGATTGGGATGGGTGGACTCCCTCTGCCTCCAGGTTTTGCTGCTGTCTCCAACTCCACAGCAGCTGGGCTATGAAACAAAGAACCTGGGGTTTTATCCTTGCTGCCCTGAGACAAGCCAGAATCAGGAAGATGTGTTTGTTCCAGTGACTTTCATAGGTTTGCTCTGTGCGTGTGTGGGTGTGTGGGTGGGTGTGAGAGAGTGAGAGAGCTCATGCATGCGCACACACATGTGTTCGGATGAAGGGGTAATTTTAAATCTAACGACCAGGACTAAACTGAATAAACTTAGAAAATTATCCTGCATAAGAGACTATACAGTAGGGCATTAGATTAAACAAGTACAACCACAAGACAAAGCTCCGCCCCTCTGTTCCTACAGAGATTTTTCTTCTGCGGCATATTTAGTCTTCATGCTTCAATTGTGTTCATCCCATTTTCTGTCCCACGGCTACCAATGCCAAACGGTTCCTCGTAAAGCAAAATCATGCTCCTGGCAATTCTCTAAGGAGATGGCAATAGAACTTCAAAGCATTTAGTGCAGAGCAGTAAAAATTAAGAAATTACATGGAATTATGTAAATTAACTGCAGAAAGTAGCACATATGATTAGAGCTGAAGTTCAGATTAATTTTTGTGTGTGGTGTAAATTCAGATACACAACTTGCATATAAAAGTGATCTTTACAATTGTATTTTGCACAGCCTTTTAAAAACACCTCAACTTGTTGAATTCACAGTTTGAGTTTCTTTGGCTATAGAAGGGCTCTTCTAGGTCATTCTATGTTCCCAAATTGCCATATGAGCCCTTATTGATGTGGTCTTGTTAGCGACAGTATGCGTGCCTCTGTGGAGATAATTGCATTGACATGCTTGTTTCCCCAGTCTAATTATGAACACCAAACACTGGTTTTCAGTTTACAATGGGAGGTAAGTCCCATTGAACTGAATGGCACTTACTTCTGAGCAGACATATATAGGTTTATGTACACTTCCAATTACATGCCACTGCTGATTGAATATACAATTATTATTATTATTATTATTATTTGCATTTATATACCGCCCCATAGCCGAAGCTCTCTGGGCACATCCAACAGTGTGCTAGTAGAGGTTTGCTTGCACAACAGGGCTTTCTGCTGCTCCTCTCTCCATTCCTTCAGCCTTCCATACTGTGTTCAAATCTAATCCAGTGGGTTTCTTGCTCTCTGGAGCAGATTTTGAGGACACGTGGAGGTCTTTGGGGTTCTACTGGTGGAACTACTTGCCCCCAAGACCTTCTCTGGAGGATCCCCAGAGCAGATTGGGAAAACAGGTCTGTGCGGGGAATGGAATTCATTCCACTGCTGAATGGACAGCTTTGGATATGATCCATTTGGATTTACTTCTGAGTAAATATGAATAAGATTGTTCTCACAATGACTTGGATCTTGGATCTGTTCTCTGTTGATGGAAGGGCTCTGCTCTTGGAAGATGTGCTCTCTGAATTTTGGGGGATCCGCTTCTGCACGATATCTCTCAACCCATTTAGCAGGGTCCCCCTACTTCTGTGTTGCATTTTTTGTGGGATGAAGGGGCTGCTGTGGGCTGCATTAGGGATGAGCACACGAGCGATGTTCAATTCTCCAAACACTGTGTCTTCACTTATCTTGTGCCCGATTCGCATTCACATTTGCGATCGCTGCTCACTTTGTGCAAATGGTAGATTTGTACACAACAAGTAGCCATTGCCCACGAGATTTGCACAAATCTCTCCAAATGTTCACAGCTTTTCTCCATAGACTGAAAGTGGGCTGATTTAATCGACTGAGGAAATTTACGCAAATTGAACTTGGAATTGGGAACGAGATGAACATGAGCAGATGTTGGATGATTTGTGAACATTTTCGGTGGACATGAGCTTGTGCTCGCATTTGGAGCTTTGAACCAGGCATGCTCACGTTTTCTCATACATCTCTAGCAGGCACTGAGGAAGTCTGCCACGTGTGCATAATTCTGGCTCCAACCCAGTGTATGTATTATAGACTGCATGTGCCAGTGAAGTTTGTGCTTAAACCAGAAATAAATGGCAACAGAAAATATTCAAATTCTGTTTCAGTGTGCTTGGCCCTCTAGTGTTTGTGTCCATTGGTGAAATAATATCCAGTCCAGAACTGGTCTCAGAAGCCAAAGACATTAATATCTATCTTCTGTAGAGGTTGACTTGATAGTGGCTGTCTTGTTTATTTTTCTCTTCTTCTGAACAGGTTCCACAGTAATTAATTAATACTTCAAGTACTGAAACTAAGCAGGCAGTTTCTAAACATATTTGGAAGTAGAGCCAGTGTGTGTCTGGTTTAGTTTACTAATGTGTAGAGTTGGATTTTGGAGGTCTAACCTGTTTTTTGTCTAAACATGCATAGGATTGTGTCCTAAATCATGTTATTTAAGCCCTAACTTTCCATTTATAAAGTAGCAGAAAGAGTGAAGACCAGAAAATTCTTTGCAACTAAAAGCTACACAATCTTAGGTAGTGATAAGTAAATAAGATCAAATTGTTTTATTTGAATTGGTGTTAGTCATAAATGCCATAATGACATGATACATTGTATCGAAATAATACTACTAGCATTAAAAAAAAACAGAGTTTGTTAAACCACATTTATGAATCATTTTTGGAGACTTTCATGGATGTTATTCATATCAATATGTCCCACACATTCTGTTACCCACTGCATTAGCTGCCATATCTTTCAAGCATCTTTAAGACAATTTGGTCTTCTTTAGATTAAGGGGAAATAGCTTTGCTTTACCAGGGCTTTGCTTCCTGCTTCTCTTGTGCAATTGTAATGGGCTGCATTATACAGGTGAAGAGGGGCAGCCATGTGGTCTATAATTGAAAACTTCTCCTCTCGGTGCTCATAGCTTTGTGTCGGACAGCAACCTCTAGTGGGTGCTTTGTAGTGCAACTTCAGCTGTACACAGTAGGAAATCCTGTAATATTTCAAAAGAATAGGGTTATCCAGCTTTTTTTTTTTAGAATGGAATTACCGGGGGAAGGCACAGGAGACATGCAGGAAGCTGATGATATTGTTACAAGGACCTGCAAACTTCCGTGAGTGGCCAGTCATGAGCGTGCCTTATTTTGCTCATGTGAAGAGCCCCAATGACTGTCTAGAATCGGTCCCCATTTTTTTTTCTCCTGAGGTCGCTTCTTTTTTGTTTCTGCTTCTTTGGACATTTAGCTCTGACAGGAATGTCTAGTTCTGCAACATGACATTGTTAACTATCACTGCTGGAAAGACTTCTCTTGACTTGGGGATTTTTTTTCTTTTCTTTTAGGGAAATGCTATGTTCTGCAGTGACTGAGGAGTTGTAGCCTGTCAGCTGTATTTCATGCCAGAACGTCTTGTGCTCAAACAGCTTTCAAATTACAACTAAAGCAGAAGAACCTGGCTTCTGTTCCATATCTCTTGATGAGAGTCTCAAAGTTTAATGTGTAAAAATCAGGCTTGAAAATAGCCACTTGCCTTGTTGCTACCGGCACTTGGGAACTGCCTGTACGTGATCAAGCAATGAAACCTGTGTGAATAGAAAAGTTGGTGATGTTTCTTTTTCTTTTTCTCAGGCTATTAGTATTTCATAAATGATTACGATAGTTATGTGTAGGCAGGTGGGCTAATAACATTTTATGAACTTCCTTGCTGGAGTAAAATTAATTTGCCTTGTTCCGGATTCATCATAGAATCTTAGCTGCTGCTTTTGAGGCTCTCTAGCTCAGGAGGAAGGGAGCATTTATTTTTCCTATTGAAGGCGATATTCCCATGGGTAATATTTTATACATACTTCATTTCTATACCGCCTAATAGCCGAAACTCTCTGGGCAGTTTACAACAATTCATAAGACAATAAAATACAGCATTAAAAATACAGGAAAAAAATAAATTAGGGATTATGTGCTCCCCTGTTGTAACTCTTAATAGTGGAATGGTCATGTAACCCTTTTAACATTTAAAGCAATTTATGGGGGCACATGCAGTGGCATCGTGGAGTTAGGGGTCACAGGGACACAGGGACACAGTTCTGGCACTTTTTGTTTAGCAGGGATGTAGACATCATCTGCCACCCCTACTCTCCTCCCCACAGACCTCCCTGTTTGTTCTAAGCTTAGCTGCAGTCCTCACAGAAGCTGGGGAGAAAATAATTTTCCAGCAACAGTATATTGTTCCCTGTTCTAATACAAAATCTTTTGAAGTGGCTTGGTCTTGAATGGGCAATAAAGGCCCATTGGCTTTACAAAAGACCTGTTCTTGGTAGAGCTGATTTGTTGATATGGATTGGCACAGCTACCTGGACTTCCTTTGGGGGCATGGCTATGGGTACTGCAATTTTTTATTGAATAACTGTAGTTTTTCATGCTTTAAGGGCAGGGGGAAAGGCTAGCTCATTTTTAAAGATACATTCCAAACTTGTGGTTCCTTGAAATGTAATTAAAAAACAATACCATTCCTAAAACTACTAATCCAGTTATTTTCAATTATATGTAATATATGTACCATAAACAGCTTCAATCCATTTGAAATCTGGACCCTCTTCCCTCTCCCGTCAGGAAAAAAACTTTTGTCTCTGATCAGTAGCTGATTGAAAATAAGAGCTTTCCCCTATAGGGGACAGTGTGTGGCCTCTTGGGAGGAAGCTGCCACGTAATTCAGTCCTGCTTACTTTTGAGACCTGCTGTGCTTACTTGCGTGTAGACACAAACAGTCTTTCCCTGCTTACTTGTGGGTAGACATGCAGAGTCTTGGTATTTGGGATGCTAATTCAAAGTGCTGCTGGTGATTCAGTCCTGCATGTCTACTCACAAGTAAGCAGAAGCCTTGTCCTGTTTAAAATGAGTAGTAATTACATTGTGGCTATGCCCATTCTGCTTTTGGTCACAATCACAGATGGAATGTAGCTCTTGAGATCATTTCCAGATTGGAATTCAGATCTTAGACTGAAAAGGACTGTCCACCCCTCCTTTAGCTGATCGGCAAGCAAATAATTGGTCAAAATTTGTACAGTATTCTTGCTCCAGGACCACATTGCAACAGGTGGCATTGCTTTGATGTCTTAGGTTGACCTAAAATATAATTTTTACAATTGACGTAATACAAATTTTTACACCATTTTACAATTTTTACAATTGATGTAATACAATACAATTGTAAAATGGTGTAAAAATTATATTACATCAATTGTAAAAATTATATTTTAAGTTAGTAAAAACTTTAATGAAAATATATTTAGGAAATTGAGTCCACATAGTATAGGTCCTTTCCTTTGTCACATACAGTGAGGGCCCCTCTCTTGTTTTTGTCTTAGGTTGACCTAAAACATAATGCTCATGTCCAGGACTGGCTCTAGAGCTGGGGAATGTGGTGTCTATGGGCATCAATGTGCCCATGAAACCTCTCTTGGTGCCGACAAGGTCCTGGCTTTCCTGATTTTTATTGTATTTCTTAAGATTTCTTTAAATTAACAACAACCAAAAATTTAACTGGGACACTGCTATGCAGCAAAGCAAAATGCTGCCCTCCAGTGCCATGTTTATTTGGGTTGAAAAGAAAGGCTTTGTGTTTTGGAACTCAGAACCTACCTCTGCTTTGTACTTAGCGTCTTTGACAAATTACTTTTCTTTTAGGCTTATCAGATTGCCTTCTGGGAAATGAGTTTTGTGACTTCCCACACCCAACATGGCAATCATTTTGTGAATGGGTAAGTCCCCCACGGCAGCCATTTTGTGAGAGCAAGTTATGTGCCCACCAACGGAAAAAGGCTAGGGAATCCTTGCTTGTTTTTCAGGGGCCCAAGACCATCTAAGGGCCTACCACTTTTAACAGTACTGCAGAGAGTCCTCCAGAGGATCAGACATACAGCTTAAGAGAATTCTCAGTTTTCATGTCCTGACTCTTCCAGGTTAAGGAGTCCCACTGAAGGTGCCATGAACTGCTCATTCTGAAGGATCAATGGATTGCTCTTATTTATTTATTTATTGTATTTATATCCCGCCTTTTTTCCTCCAAGGAACCCAAGGCAGCGTACATAATCCTCTTCCTCCATTTTATTCTCACAACAACAAACTTGTGAGGTAGGTTCGGTTGAGAGTCTGTGACTAGCCCAAATTCATCCAGTGAGCTTCCATGGCCGAGTGGGGACTAGAACTTGGATCTCCCGACTCCCAGTCAAACACTTTAGCCACTACATCACACTGCAGAATAGAGAGGGGTACAGATTTGAGTGGACAGGACTGAATGGTTGTTGTATGCTACTTTAAGGACATTTTAGATGTCATGGGGCCACCGCCATTGGTCCATGCATGATATGGGATTCCACAAGCCAGTAAAGCCAGAGAGATATGTCATGTCTGCTACATATGGTGTGCTGTAGCTTTGTCAGCACATCTACAGGATTAGGGAAGCCAGTTGAAAAAGTTATTTATGGATTGTTAACAATTCTTAATGAACTTCATTTTGTTTTGTTTTTTACATTTTCCTCTAAATCTGGCTTTGAGCAACATAAATAGGCCTTGATGTATGTTACAGATGCGTGTAGCATAAATATCTAAGGGATATAATTATCATGCTGTGGTGGTTTGAAAATGTTAATTGGAAGCTAACATTTCCCTTCAGAGCAAATTCTTTCTAAACATTTTATCGTATTCACATTACACTAGAACCTGTGGGGAAACTAGTGGCTAAATTGTAATTGCTGTTGCCTGTCAATAATAATAATAATAATAATAATAATAATAATAATAATATTTCTTACCTGCCTCTCCCTTTGGATCGAGGCAGGGAACAACATTAGTACAATAACAATATAGATCAAATACATAAATTAATTAAAAGAGCATATAAAACAATCAACATATTTTAAAATTCTTGGTTTAAAGTTCATCTGGGTAAGCCTGCCGGAAGAGGCTAGTTTTTATAGCTGCCTTAAATTCAGAGAGTGTGTTAAATTGATGAATCTTCCAGAGTCTGAGGGCGGCAGAAGAAAAGGTCCTCTGGGTAATAGTTGTCAGCCTAGTTTTGGCTGATTGAAGTAAATTCTCCCCAGAGGACCTGAGTGTGCGGGGCGTATTATACGGGAGAAGGCGATCCTGCAGGTAACCTGGACCCAAACCATGTAGGGCTTTAAAGGTAATAACCAACACTTTGTATTTCACCCGGAAACTAATTGGCAGCCAGTGAAGTGATTTTAAAGTTGGTGTGATATGGGCTCCCTCTACAAGGATTCGCTTTTGCGCCCGGTTCGGCGATTATGCGCATTATTGCAGACGCGCATTTACTCCTAATCCCTCTGCACGGGAGGCGGCGAGAGGCGGCGAAGCGCATTAATTGATGTCCAAAAAGCGCTTTACAAGAAGTTAATGCGCATAATCGCTTGTTCACACGGGGAAAATGCGCTTTAACGGCCGGAGCAAAATAAAACTCGCGATTTAATCCGCATTCGAAAATGCGCATTATCGGGGAGATAACGCGCTTCTACGCCCGATTTGCGCTCCGTTCTTGTAGAGGTAAAATTTTTAATGAACCTTCAAAGCGCATTAAACCTCTCTTGTAGAGGCACCCATGGTCACCCCTAGGTGTATCGGTGACCAACCTGGCCACCATATTTTGAACTAATTGAAGTTACTGAACTAGGTATAATGGTAGCCCTAAGTACAGCACATTGAGAAGTCAAGCCTCAAGGTTACCAGCATGTGCACTACCATATTTAGGTCTTCCAAGTCTAGGAATGGGCACAACTGGCACAGCCGAAGCTGATAGTAGGCACTCCTGGCCGTTGCATCTATCTGGGCTGTCTTTTGGAGTGACGGATTCAGAAGCACCCTCAAGCTGCGAACACAGTCTTTCAGGGGGAGTGAAGCCCCATCCAAAACTGGTTGACACACCTCCAAACCCAGGTCAGGGCCCTTGACAGTAAGCACCTCCACTTTGTCTGGATTCAGCTTCAGTTTGTTTTTCCTCATGCATCCCATTATCGCCTCCAAGCATTAATTCAGAGGAGACTCATTATCCTTGTCGAAGGCATAGAGAAATATATTTGGGTGTCATCAGAGTACTGATAGCACCCCGCCCCATGCCTCCAGATGATCTTTCCCAGCGGTTTCATGTAGATGTTAAAGAACATTGGGGATAGGATGGCGCCTTGTGGTACTATATAACAGCTCCTTCGTTGAAGATCAACTATCCCTAAGCATCACCATCTGGAACCTACCCAAGAAGTAGAACCGGAAATACTGGAGCACAGTGCCCCCAATTCCCAAACCCCTCAGGTTTTCCAGAAGGATACAATGGTCGATGGTATCGAAAGCCACTGAGAGATCTAAAAGTACCAGCAGGGGCACACTCCCCCTGTCAATACTCAGATGCGATAAGCATAGCAAAAGCTACTTGGCAAAAATGCATGAAGTGTAGTTCATCAAGTGCTTGTAGGCATACAATAAAATGATGAGCTGGAAGAAAGAGAAGAGTTACTGAAGTACAGTGACCTTAACAAAACAGAACCATTCTGGCAGTGGTGGCGGCTCATGGCAGATGGCATGTGGGATCCACCATCTTCCCGATCCACCGCCTGGGCGGGCTGGCCCTGTGTTGGGGTGATCCTGGTCGATTTGTGATTAGAGTAGATATGACCAGTAGAGATACTGGTAAAGGTATCTGAATTCATGCTTGGAAAACTACTTGTTGAAGCCTGTGCCAAAGGAGAAGTGAATTTGGGTTATGAGATTCCACATTCTACTCCGGCTCTGGTTAAAATCTGAGCAGAAGGAGAATTGCCAGTTTCCCTGAGGTCTCAGTTTTCTTCTACGGAATGTAGTGGAACCAGGGGACTTAAGGGGAACTTTAAAAATTGCAGGGGCAAAACCTGCATGGGGTGAAGCCCATTCCTTGTGGAAGACACACTGGTAGTGGTTTTCCCCTTTGGGTCTTGACGATACAGCCTCTTAATTTTCTGTTATTGAATGTAATGGAGCAATGCCACTCCATAACATTGAATAGGGTATAATTAACAACACAGTTTTGTGTGTGTTTATCCAGAAATAAATCTCTGCTCATGCCGTAATATGGATGTTTATAATTGCAGCCTTAGAAGTTGAGAGGCAGGTCATTTTTCCAGGCTTTGGATTGGCTTGGAAAAATGATCTGAGATCTTCTGAATATTTTTTCCTGACCTTGGCAAAGCTTGCCCATATCCAATGACAAAAGTGATCATACATTAGGAGAGTTTCATCTGATTATCTTGTTCCATTTCAAAGAGTCTCTCCCACGCCCCCGCACCAGAGAAACAGCTAGGACAGGTCTTGTCTATCAGAAAAGTGATATTCATCCCCTCCAAAATAAGCCCTGACTAAGGCTCATGCTCCTAACCTCCAAGCAGGCAACACAAATATAGCTGCATCATGGTCAGCCCAATATGTTTTGCTGCCTGAGGTGAAGGACAAGATGTCCCCCCCCCCATTCCATGTACAGAAGTGACCAGACTGGTGGTTGAATGTTATTCAAGAACATAAGAAGAGTCCTGCTGGATCAGAGCAAAGGTTCTAATCCAGTCCAGCATTCTGCTCCCAGATTGGCCAATCAACTGCCCATAGGAAACCCACAAGCAGGACACGAATGTAACAGCACCCTCCCACACTTTCAGCACAGCACTAGTATATATACAACTTTGGTAGGCAATTTGATGCCTGCTCTGCACCTTAGCTTTTTCTGCCCTAAGTATTTATAGTCCAAAAAAAATGGTAGTGGGTGTACTGGATGGTGGGATTTTCCCTGGAAAACGTGCTGGTCCTGGCTGAATTGGGGCAGATGGAAGGCGTGCCTACATGTCTATCTAGTTTTTAAATTTTATTTATTACATCCTGCATTTTCAATTCCAAAGAACCTTCAAGATAGTAGATCAACACAGAATTAAAACATCAGCATAAAACAATCCAAGAAAAACAATATCTGTTTGGAGGTAATTTTCCAGACTAGAGACCAAAGGGCCTGTGGTATGATACCATTTTAGTCTTGTTTGTGTTGAATGCTATTGGAAAAGGGACAAATTAGTTCTTGTGGTAGGGTGTTCCTGAGATGGGCCCCACATGGACAAAGCCCTGTGCTGTGTAACCACCAGTTGCAAAGACCACTGGTAGTGGGACTTGGAGTAGGGTCTTCCCAAAGATCTGGTGGCCAGACAGGACCATCATCCTTTAAATAACCTGTCCCTCTAATACATTGCTTCTGTCAATAAATAGATATAAATATATACAATTATATTCAGACCTATCCGGTATTTTCTTTCATTAGTCAGATTTCAGATTCCTTTCCCCCTTCTACATTCTCAGATAACAGACACTACCAAATATTAACCCTAGAAAGCTAAAAACCATAGGTTTCTATTCCCCAAAAAGTTATCCAACTACTTCTAACCTTTTGAACCATATTCCAAAGGAAAAACATGTGTGTGTGGAAGAGAACTTTGCACATGTACTGTTTTTAATGCCTTTGGTTTTCTTTTACTGTGATGTCTTATGATTTTAATTCATTGCCTTGTATTGTGGCATATTTTGTTTTTATTTCACTTCTGTGATGCCAGATATCCTTGTTGATTTTGCTGCAGTAATTTCCACTAAGCAAGTTGATAATTTCAGGTTTATATAAGCTACAGGGAAGTATTTCGAGAAAGGAATGCATTTCTGTGGCATATGTAAACTGTTCCAGTTATGCAATCAGCCATGTGGTAATTGAAATTGACAGCTGTATCAAAAGGGATTAGCACTATCATTGCCAGATATTGGAGTTTAACTTTCCACACATGTTAAATAGGAAATGCGTTTTTAAAAGCCTGAAACAGTTTTCTATAAGCGATTTATCTTGTTTTCCGTGAACCTTGGAAGACCTCAGTCTTGCCACAGCAGATATCATTATGATATTTCGGCTGTGCATCTTATGCACACTTGCCTGGAAGTAAGCCTAATTGAACTCAATGGGACTTACTTCTAAGTAGACATGCATAGGATTGCACTGTAAATACAAGTGTCAATTTCAAATGGGAGAATAAGATATTGGGGGTGTCGGGGAAATGTCTTTGAGTGTATGCCTGAATGGTGACAAATACCAAAAGCTACTGTTATACAAGTTCCTGGAAAAAGATTGTGTCTGGAAGTTGTCTAAGGAAAATTAAAAGAAAACATTAATAGTTCATCTTGGGCACACAATCTCAATTTTAAGTTGTAATGCAAAGGCCCAGTTTGGTCAGCCACCACCCATTGGGAACCCAGCTGTGTGAATTGGGCACCTTCATGTTGGACCTAAGCATGCAGGTTCCACCATTTGCAAGATTGTAATGGCCAACTGTTGAATTGTTACAATTGGATCGTGAAGACTTTGTAATGCAGGATTTTGAAGGGAATAATAAAACAGATCCCTTAATCTTACAATTGCTATCTGAGATTCATTATCCAATAGTTGAACTGGATTTCTAAACAGCATTATCACCTGGGATCAGGATATATAAAGGACTGTCTCACCTGCCCCATTCTTTATTAAATTGTCCATCCCTTAAGATTGGTTGAGCTGGCTGTCTTCATGTCCCACAGGTGTTAGAGGTAAATTCGTACAAATGTGGCAAAGAACCTTTCTTTTCTGGAGCTTCATCCAGGTTAGGGAACACTGTGCCTCAGAGATCTATTTGGTACCCTCAATGACTTTTGGGAACCTTTTAAAGCCACATTCATTTCTGTCATTGACCCTGTTCAGACAACATACCAAACCATGATGGTTAAGCATTTTGAGCTAAACATGATGGCTTAGCATGTCATGTGAACCATGACTTAGCGTGTTGTGTGAACCATTCCTAATCATGGTGGCTACATAACCAGGGTTTGAACACACTCACTAACCATTTGCTGCAAAAGGGTTAGCAGCCTAATCATGGCTTAGCATGTTGCTTGAACAGGCCCAACATTTTAAAATTTATTTATTATAATTTCTAAAGCACCTGATAGCTGAAGCTCTCTGGGCAGCTCTCTGGTTGATCTTAATATTTTACCTACTGCTCCATCTGTCCATACCTATTTCTGTCCTTACAAGCAGGCAGCAAAACAAGAGGTTTATTAGTCTCTGATGGGCTTTAATGTATGACTAGGGGACTGTGTTCAGCTTGGTGTCTCACATATTGTACAGGCTTGGTTTAAAGACAGTAATATTTCAGTGTAGCCAAGAAAAACCCACCTTATTCAGAGAACATGTGAAATAAAAGTCCAGAAGGCCCATTTCACATGTTATAGTATTGTAAAATATTTTCACCGTTCTAAAGTGAAGTTTCAAAGTGTAGGAGCTTTGCTTTCAGGTTAAATTGTAAGCACCCTAAAATGCATGGATTGCAGGAATAACTAATGCATTGCCATGCTAGCCAAAAGAAAAATCACATAGGGCTAAAAAAAAATGTTGGCAAGGAGCTTTTCCCAAATTGAGTAGCATGCCAAAAGCAGTGGCAGTTGGTACGGAATGAAGGTGGAGGTACAGGGAGCATGATGCAACTTCCAGCTAAGAAAAAGCATTTGGGGTTGTATTACTATAGAAAACAAGAGGATAGATGATAATTAATCTTGTAGTGCAAATGTGCCTCCACAGTAGCTGTTCCCATCACAACTGGTGTTTCATGTGGCAGAAATCCATGTAGATATGTAAATTGGATGGATGGATGAATGAATGAATGAATGAATGAATGAATGAATAGGACTTTTGGTATCTACTAGACATAATAGCCAAAGTGTAACCTCAGTTTTTAGAGATAAAATATCTCCATCTACCATATGCTGAGGATTAAGAGCAGGATTATGCACTATTTCTAAGATCCCCTAAAATGGATATTCAGCCATTGTTGGCAGACAGGTTGCTGAGCTAGATGAGCCATTGGCTTTATGCAGCATGGATTTCATGTGATCCTTTAGAGGTTGGTAGTATACATCTCCTGTTGTGGCGAGCTTCTTATTCTTTCAAGTTGGCCCACAGTCTGATCCCCTCTGGTCAAGAAATGCTTATTTCATCTTTTAAAACTTTGGGTGAAAATTGAAAGATCTGATTTTCTGGCCTTATTCCCAGCAGCCCTTGCTCTGGCCAAAGCTTGTCTGAGCTCATGAGCATGGCTTCCTCCTGTGCCACCTAGCTGACTTCTCAAGAGTACTGTTGCTCGTTCTGCAGCTGTTACATGTTTCTTAAATATCCTGGTGTGAGTTTGCCTATCTCCTCGTAGCTTTAACACTGCTTGCCTTCCTGTAATGCAGCCTTCCCTAACTTGGAGCATGGACTTCAGTTTATAACAGCCCCAGCCAGAATGACCAATGGTCAGGAATGCTGGGAGTTGTCTGTGACATTACACGTCTGTGATGTTTATAATCGTGTATTCTTGTTATAGATCTATGGTTTGGTAAGTATTTATAGGTTGAGAATGAGAACTGAGAGATGGAAAGTTTGTGGTAATTGGGTAGTGATTGAGAGAGTGATTTTTTGAATTGTATATGAAAGAACATATATTGATAGAACCATTAAGAGTTACTTGTTTATTCTTGAACAACTAATTTAATTGTAATTAACAAAGCTTTCTTTGTTTATAAAATCCTGCACTTCCTGCTCTTGGATATGTATGAGGGAAGTAATAAAGGGAACACTACAAGGTTATAAAGTAAAGTCTGTGTTTCTTCATTGATAGAAGACTGAGTGAAGGGTTGGGCCAAAGCCGTTAATGGTCCTGGTGGCAGCGAAATCCATCATGTGAGAGAGAAGGTGTTTCCTGCATGGGGGTGAGAAAGGCCTCACCAGGATAGGGGCAGGAATACCACACCAGAATTCTCACCAGGATAGGGGCAGGAATACCACATTGTCATCCAAAATATCTGAAGGTGGCTGGGTTGGCGAAGGCTGCTATAATTATAGATGTGCAGCGGTTCACTGATTCTCACCAGGATAATCCAATTTCCTGCCCCTTTCTGATTTCTCAATATCTAGAGCAGGGGTACAGAACTTATTTTAGATGGGGGTGGTGGATTGCCCCCACCAGGCCTTCTGTGGGCTGGGTGATGTATTATTATTATTTATTATTTATTTCATTTATATACTGCCCCATAGCCGAAGCTCTCTGGGCAGTTTACAAAAATTAAAAGATTGAACACTAAAAAGACAATATACAAAATTTAAAACCATAAACATAAAACAGCTGACATTTAAAACATTTTAAACTGTTAAGCTTGGCCACAATGTCAATCAAAACCTCAACTTGAGCTGTTAAAATGCCTGGGAGAAAAGAAAAGTTTTGACCTGGCGCTGAAAAGATAACAGTGTTGGCACCAGGCGGGCTTCATCGGGGAAATCATTACAGAATTGGGGGGCCACCACAGAGAAGGCCCTCTCCCTTGTTGCAGTCCTCCGAGCTTCCCTTGGAGTAGGCACCCGGAGGAGGACCTTTGATGTTAAGCATAGTGTTCGGGTAGGTTCATGTCGGGAAAGACGTTCCATCAGGTATTGTGGTCCCAAACCTTGTAAGGCTTTATAGGTTAAAACCAGCACCTTGAATTGGGCTCGGAAACATACAGGCAGCCAATGCAAGCAGGCCAGAA
Source organism: Anniella stebbinsi (assembly GCA_029215795.1). Taxonomy (NCBI): domain Eukaryota; kingdom Metazoa; phylum Chordata; class Lepidosauria; order Squamata; family Anniellidae; genus Anniella; species Anniella stebbinsi. The sequence continues at coordinate 60,338,458 of JARDYH010000003.1, forward strand.
TCGGTCTTATATGTTCGAACCTTCTGGTCCCTGTTACCAATCTGGCCGCTGCATTCTGCACAAGCTGCAGCTTCTGAACCGTCTTCAAAGGCAGCCCCACGTAGAGCGCATTGCAGTAATCTAACTTGGAGGTTACCAGAGCATAAACAACTGAAGCCAGGTTATCCCTGTCCAGATACGGGCGTAGCTGGGCCACCAGCCGAAGTTGGTAGAAGGCACTCCATGCCACCGAGGCTGCCTGAGCCTCAAGTGACAGAGATGGTTCTAGGAGAACCCCCAAGCTACGAACCCGCTCCTTCAGGGGGAGTGCAACCCCATCCAGAACAGGTTGAACACCCTCCATCCGGTCAGAGGAATCCCCCCACTAACAGCATCTCAGTCTTGTCTGGATTGAGTTTCAGCTTATCAGCCCTCATCCAGTCCATTGTTGCAGCCAGGAACCATTCAGCACATCCACAGCCTCACCTGATGAGGATGAAAAGGAGAAATAGAGCTGTGGGTCATCAGTGTACTGATGACAACGCACTCCAAAACTCCAGATGACCGCACCCAACGGTTTCATGTAGATGTTGAACAGCATGGGGGACAAGACTGACCCCTGCAGAACCCCATACTGGAGAATCCACGGGGCCGAGCAATGTCCCCCAAGCACCACCTTCTGGAGCCGACCTGTCAAGTAGGAACGGAGCCACTGCAATGCAGTGCCTCCCACTCCCAACTCAGCCAATCGTGCCAGAAGGATCGATGGTATCAAAAGAGGGTATGGCCTTGCCCCACCTGTTTTCATTTTCTCTGTGTTCCTCCCACTGCCCTGCGTATCCCCAGTTTTATGCACTGCTCATCTTCCCAGCGAGGATGGTAAGTGGCAGACTCAGTTGGTGCCTGCTCCAAGTGCCTCTTGCTATCCCCATTGGGAATGTTCGGGTAGGAGTTTGAATTTTTTTTCAAATATTCTCATTTCAGTTCCACCAGGAAATAGTATATTTTTAATTTGTATGGGTTTTTTTAATTTTATTTTTGTGGGTCTACATGTTGTAGATTAGCTTGGGAATTATATTGAAAGATGGTGTTTAAATCTCTGAACTAAGAAAATAAATATGAATAGGATTTGTTTTGTTTTTAATACCTTTTTTGTTGCTTTTCTTTCTAGGGTGATCAATGCAGGGAAAAGTACACACAACGAAGATCAGGCCAGCTGCGAAGTGCTTTCTGTAAAGAAGAAAACAGGGGGAACAAATTCTACACCAAACAAAATCTCCTCTACCAAACGGAGGTCTTCGTTGCCAAATGGGGAAGGATTGCAGCTGAAAGAGAATTCAGTGAGTCTCCGTTTCCCCCCCCCCCTTTAACTTTCTGTAGATGGTTGGTTTGCAGAATATTTATATACCTGTGAGCAGGCCCAGCTATTGTACCCTCTCTACATTGACTCAGGGCCTGGTGGTTAGTTCCACCCACCATTGGAATGGGACACCACTTTCCCACCCCTCCCATGGACGTTTGTGCGAAGAGTGCCTCCTGCAGTGTTGGAGTTCCACTGGAATTGGAGAGGCAGCATGTAGTTCCAGCAGTAGGCAGGAGTAGCCTGCACGGTCCTAAGAATGCCTCCCCCCCACACACACACACAGCCCCCTAGTAAAATACGGAAGTAGTGGATACGATGGGCAGCTGTTCCCATGATTTTACTGACATTTTTTCCAGCAGTTGGCCATGTCTGTGATTGCCCAATTTTCATATTACATTTGTCCATGCAAATATGTGCAAAAACATTGTTTGGTGTGAAATGTACAAAAAAGAAGTGTCTTTCACATCCCTAAAAACATGAATGGGAAAACTATTTCCAAGTGGACATAGAAGTCAGAAGCAAACTTTCAAATACAAAGAATGCTTCGTTTCATGCATTTATTCATTTATTTGCAATATTTATATACCACTCCACATCCAAGAGATAGGATAAAAGAATAAAAACACATATTAAACCATTGCTATTTTTAAATGAAATAAAACCTGAGTTCTGGTAAGACCGTGGCCCTGGAAGCAACACAATGTTGCCTGATCTCCAAAAGCTGAGAATTTCATAGGAAGGGAGCCACCACACTGAAGGCTCTTCTCCTGGTGGACACCATTCGTACCATAGGTCCATGTGGAACCACCAGGAACATGCCCTCTGATGACTTCAGTGACGGGCAGGTTGGTAAGGGAGAAGATGCTCTCTCAGGTATCCTGGACCCAAATTGTTTAGGCTTTGTCCACTAGTACAAGAACCTTAAACCTGGCCCAGTAGTGAATAGGCAGCCAGTGCAGTTCCCTCAGTTGCATGCTGAAAAGGGGCAGCTCCCAACAACAGCCAAGCTGCTGCATTCTGCACTAGCTCCAGCTTCTGGAGCAGCTTTAAAGGCAGCCCCACATAGAGCACATTGCAGTATTCCATACTTGAGGTTACCAATGCCTGTTCTGCCATGGCCAAGCTATCCCTGATCAGGAGAGGCCATAGCTGGTGAACCAGACAAAGCTGATAAAAGGCACTCCGAGCCACCGTGGCCACTTGGGCTCTGGCAACAGTGATGGATCTAGGAGTAGTACTCCGGGACTACAAAGCTGATCTTTCAGAGGGAGTGCATCCCCTGTCCAGAGCAGGCAATGAACCTATCTCCCAGACACGGGAACAACTCACCCACAGGGCTTCCATCCTTTAGAAATGCATTTTTATTGTCCAACTTCGTTTTGAATTAATCCCCTTCAAAAGAAGTGAATTCTGCTGCATTTCAAAGCCAAGGCGCATGATGAAAACAAGCATGTCATGAAATGTGGGTTGGATAATAGGTTCAGAGCCTCAAGCACCTGGCTGAAAGTCTTCTAATGATGGGCCAAGTTGCCTGATTTGTTTGTCATAAGCAAGAGCTATGCCTCCATAATTCACCTCAGCATGCATTGGGCAGTGGCCTTCAAAACTACGGCTTTGGCTCTGGTGCGCGCATGAGTAAAAATGTGCACACACAGACCCACTCACACACTCACACACATACAGCCTGAGTGCCTCAAGGAGAGTGACCAACTATTTTTCTTTCCTCAATGCCTCTTCGTTAATGTCATGCTATTGCTCTTCCTTGTGTGTTGTATATTTCTAAAGGAATAATTTGATCTCCAGTAAAATGCCATATTCTACCTTTAAAGTCTTATATGTATTTCATTGTTCATTTATCGGCTGTCTTTCAGCATCGCTAGGATGCCAGTTAATGATTGAATATATAGTGGAAGCACACTTTGAAATGTACACATTCTGGTTTATTGAACTTCAGTGTTTCAAAATAGAACATCATCTCCCCCCCTCCCCCCAAAATGTGGAAAACGTTGCTATGAAACACTTGCTACTAGAGGGCACTCTTTACTCTAGAAGTTAAACAATTTCCTTTTTATTTATTTTTTTAGTCCATTGTACTGAGCTGGACCTATGAAACTGGATAAAATATTAAAGGTTTTTTTTCTCTATAAAAGGGGACACCATATTGTTACTACTACAGCATTGAAGCTACCCCAGGGATTTTCTTATTTCTTCATCTCCCTCATGCATTTATTTTTGTCTTCTCTAAAGATGACGGTGTGGACCTTCTTCGGCTTCACGTTAACATGTAGCAGTACAAAAGTGAAACATTTCAGCATGTGTGTCTTGCTGAGACACTTATTAGTGAAAATGGCTAAAAGCTGGGGGTCGTTGCCACGTAGGAGGAATATCCCAGCAGGACACATGCTCCAAAGCCTTTGAAAGGCTGTCTAACAGAGCAATCCAGCTTCTTGGGGGTGGGGGAGATCGGTGGAGGAGCAGCTGCTGCATCTACAGCAATTAGGGTGGGAGGTGAGGAGGCAGTTTTGGGTTAGGGTTTTGAGTCAACATTTCCCTTCTGGTTGAAGTCAATGGGTAGTGGAGGCTGGTGGCTCCGATGTCATTGGGCGGTGATTCCACTCTGAGTTTCAGTCGGAACCAGTCAGAACTCTAAGGGAGCCATCCAAGGTGCAAGCCCCACCCCCACCCACCCCCAAAAACCAACACCTCAAATTGCATCAGCCCTGTAGGTGACATTTATTTTCTCCCATTGTCTGTGGAGTGGTTAATCCGCTCTGGTTTTCTGTTTGGTTCTGACTCAAACCTGGAGCGAATTCACCACCCCACTGATGTTGGAGCCACCGGCCTCCACTGTCAATGGGAGAAAATAAATTATGTCTGCTATAGGGCTGATGCAGTTCAAGGCATTTTTTTGGGGGGGGAGTGGATGTCCAGGGAATGCGAGGACTTTGGAATCCATATGTCCCCTTCCTTGATAGCTTTTTAGGAGAAATGGCGGTATATAATTTATTATTTATTTATTTTATTACATTTGTATACCGCCCCATAGCCGAAGCTCTCTGGGTGGTTCACATAAAATTAAAACAAAAACAATATACAAAAATTAAAACAGCAAAAACACATTTAAAACCACTATAATAACTTTAAAAAGCTAGAGGCCTATAAACAAAACAAACCCAGGCTCATCAGATATTACTAAATGCCTGAGGGAAGAGGAAATATGGCCCCTGCAACTGATGTTGGTTTCTTTGTGCTTCCGTTGTTCAGGAATCGGACGGCGTTTCTTTCCACTACTGGTCGTTATTTGATGGGCACGCTGGATCTGGGGCAGCTGTTGTAGCATCCCGGCTGCTTCAGCACCATATTGTGGAGCAGCTACAGGAGATCGTAGAGATCTTGAAAAACTCTGCTGTCCCTCCCCCAACCTGCCTGGGGGAGGAGCCAGAAAGCACCAGTACTAACAGCAGAACTCTAACCAGGGCGGCCTCCTTACGTGGGAGCTCCGGAGCCCCAGGCTCACCCAGCACCCCACCCACCCGCTTCTTTACGGAAAAGAAGATCTCTCATGCGTGCCTCATTATGGGGGCTATTGAGTTAGCATTCAGGGAAATGGTAGGTAGATTCTGTTGTTCCTCATGTCTCTTTAATAGGATCTTGACCCGTGTGTGTGGGTAGCCCAAGGGAAGGGGAATTGACACATTTAAGATGCTTGCCTTCTGATAATAAATAAATAAATGGTCCTAATGTGAGCAGTTTTGGGTATGTGGTTTGCCTCTTTATCTGTCATGTCAAAGACAAGAAGTCCCCAATTACTGCCCCAAAGAGGTTACAGAATACTGTTTCAGAGTTGAGTGGCCTTGGTGTTCCTTGTGGCTATAGAGGGTGTCTACTGTGACTTGACCCTCAGTTATGCAGTTTCCCCCCTTTTTCTGTGCTTCGAATTGACTTCATCTTTAGAGCCCTGATATAACTAAATATTATTATTATTTATTACATTTAAATACCGCCCCATAGCCGAAGCTCTCTGGGCGGTTTAACCAGAACTAATGGCTAGTGCCTGGTGCATTGCCTTTTCTAGTTCAGTGCAGATGTAATCTGGCTCCCGAAAATCATAATTTGTAACTCAGCCAATTTTGCAAATGACTGTTCCTCTGTTGCTTCTCCTCCCTCTAGACCAGGGAGCTGTCTATACAATTTGAAAGCCTTGTGCTCGCTGTGTGCTGGCACTGCATCAGTTATACAATGCAGGAGCCACTTCCAACCACTGTGCTTTCCCTTGAATTTGCGGATTAAAGAAGTTGGGGATTTACTACAACATTCTATGCTGAAGCAAGTTGAACACAGCCCTTCCACAGCATGACCTCGCTCCGGCGTTGAGGTAGAGGCATTCATGGGTGGAAGGCTACCCCTGATTGGTTGCTGAAGGCTCAGTGAGCCAAAATCCTGCACTGCCACCACCACCTTGAAGCAGCAAAAGTGTTTTCTCAAAAGCAGTGGCAACCTGGCACCATGAAAGCAGCCTCCAGGAGCGGGGAACCCTTTGGACCTCCAGATCTTGGATTCCAGCTCCTATCAGCCCCATCCAGCATGGCCATGATGGAAGTTGTAATGCAATGTCATCTGGAGGGCTACAAATCGGCCAATGGTCCAGATGATAGGAATAGTAGTCCACCAACAAACATCCGGAGAGCTACAAGTTCTCCATCCTGCTTTAGGCCTAATACTCCCCTTCCCAGTGTTAACCATGATTCCATGTTATATGTGTGCTGATGAAAATCATGGTTCTACTGTAAACCATGGGTTTTGCAAACTGTAATTATGAGGGAAGGTTTGTATGTGTATAATTTTAAAAATAGTTTTGTTTTGGAATGCATCTCTCTGAAAAATTTGAAATTATATTTTACAAGTGGGTCTTATTTAGTTCTCTGGGTAATCAGCCATAGCCCTCTTCCAGAACACTCCATTCCATTCTCTCTCCAACTTGGATTTCTGTCATTCTCCTTCGGTCCTCATTCTGTGGCTGCTAAGCATGTTAACACCTCATTCAGCTGTTTTGGGAATTCCCCCCCCCACACACACAAACACACTTAGGTGGTTTCTCTGAAGATTTTTGGAGTTCCGAAACAATTGACATTCCCCTAAGCCTGCTAATACATCCTTCTTTGGTGTGTTTCGTGTTGTTTTAATTCCAGAAGGACCCAGACTCATCTCTGAACTTTTTAAACACAGGGAACAATTTGAATTCGAATTAAGTCAGTTACATTGTGGTAGGGGGAAGTATGGAGACGAGACTGTTGCTGCGGCAAAATTGTTCTCCTGTTTTCGTAGCTGAATTCACAGGCTACAAAAGTGAGGGGTGCATTTTCTTCATTTTTTGGAGGGGCCAGGAGAAAAACCGTGAAACTTTTGGATAAGCAGAGAATTCTATCTGAAAAGCCATAGCAGCAGTTTTTCCCACTTAAAAAAAATCTCTTTTGCTGCAGTCACAGTGTTCCTCCAGCTAAGCCAATAGCCATATGCCTCCCCCAAAGTGCCTCCCTGAACGGTGCTGCGTGCTGTGATATAGCATCATTCCAGGTACATGGTTGGGGGGGGGAAGCGGTACTGTGGCAAAAAAAGTTGTTTTAAAGGGGAAAAGTTGCTGCTGCTACTTTTCAGGTAGAGTTCTCCACCCTTCTGAAAAGTTTGTAATTTCCCCCCTGATCCTGAAGATGTGTTGCCTTTTTACCCCTGAAGATATCTTGCCATTTTCCCTCCACCCCTTGAAGCTCTGAGGAAAACTACACAGTTACCCTGTTCAGACGACATGCTAAGCCACGGTGGTTAAGCATCGTGAGATAAACATTATGGCTTAACATGTCATGTGAACCATGCTTAACCATGGTTTAAACACACTCACCATTTGCTGCAAAGGGGGTTAGTGGCCTAATCATGGCTTAGTGTGTTGTCTGAACAGGCCCAGTGGAACTTTCAGATCAGCTCTACTGTGATGGTATTTAAAGGAATATATTGACCATATATTGGTATTTATCTTATGGTGAAAAAAATGTCTGTCTCTTCTGTCTCTATGCGCTTTGCAGAATTCTTCCTCCTTTGTGGCCCCTAGCTCTCCATCATTGATTGGCTTTCAATAATTAAATCATTAAGTTACAATTAAGTTACATCCTTTGTGGTTTTCCTATATTTGACACTATTGCTGGGTCTTTAGACCTAATTATTGAGAACTGTTTAAGGTGAAGCAAGACCTTGTTAAAGAAACAATAGTAATTGGCACTAAAAGCATTAATTGGCCAGATGAGATTAAACTTTGTTTAAATCATTTATGCTGATGAACAATTAAAAATAAATTCCAGAATAATACCGGACTAGGTAATAGAAGACACAAATTATCATGAATTTTTTTTTTTTTTTTTTGCTCTCACCAGGTAAATGTAAACAAGAGTAAGGTAATGCCTGAAAACACCTTGATAATCTATTTCTGTGGTTTACGGGTAGTGTTTTTCATGTGTCCATGCATGCAGAATTTTGTAGAGCAGAACATGGAAACTGATGCAGAATCTTTCCTTTTATTTTTTTCCCTAATAATGTTTATTGATTTCTTTCAAAATACAACAACACAAAATACAGCTACACAGTTCATTTGTTTACATATACATTTTTTTGAGCTTACATATAAAGCAAAGTACCCTAAAAAGTCTTTCGGGGAATGTTGAGAATCTCAGAATGTCATTATTATGGTTATTTTCTGATGTCATTATTATGGTTATTTTAATGGAAAGCTTTTCTAGTACATATGGTTGCATATGTTTGAAATCTGTTTCTAGTGCATATGGTTGCGTATTGTTCAAAAGTGGCCTGCTTGAGTGGCAAAGCATGTTCATTTGAGCAAGATTAGTAATGATGGCCTCCGCATATTGCTTCATACAACCCCTATACCATTCTGGAGGGTTCCCAACTCTCAGGATTGGTTTCTCAGGGCTGGGGGCTACGTTGAAGGGGAGGGGGTGATAAAGCGTATGAACTTGAATCCAAGCTGCAGGCATTTCACCAGACCCAGCTAAGGAGATGCATGTTGGAAATCAGGCTCATACGTATGTAAATTTGGCTAATGTGGATGTATCCATTGCTGGATTGGAACCGTGAGTAAAGATCCGATCCTCTAGTCTAGCTACGCTCTCGGTGGTTTGGATCAGATGTGCAATCCAGTATCTGTTTCAACATGCATTTACATCCATGTTCTCAGGCAACTAGTCTCATGAGAACGTCTGGTTTATGCACTGCTAGAACAGGTCAGAGTTTGTAAAAACAAAATAATCCAGTTGATCTTCATGACTGCTTGTCATCACACAAATACACATCATCCCCATATCATTTGTTGGTTTCCTCTCCTCCATTACTCTGATCTTCAAAGGTTAAACAAAACCTCACTCATACTCTTGCTTTGGCTATTGGGTGGAATCAAAATGCATTAAACAAACAAACAAAAGTAAAATAATCTGAGAATAAAGCATGCAGTACTGGTAAAAATGTACAGAATTTCTTTGGGTTCAATCCTATCCACTTTTAGACAGAAAAAAGTCCTACGACTCCCAACATTCTCCAGCCAGGACTTTATTCCTCTAAATATGCATAGGATTGGGCCGTTAATATACTTTGAGAAGTAATCTGTACTCCATATGATCTTCACTTTAATCACCTTTATATCTGAGTGCAGCAATTCACATATGATTTACATATTTTCTTCAATCTGATAATTTTTTACAGAGTTTAGACATAAAAATGCTCACAGTTAGAAAGTTTTGCACCAAAGTAGCACAATGTTATTTATTGGGATAACTTTTGGCACAGAGAGCTCTTTGTAGAGCAGGGTTGGGGGACGTATGGCCCTCCAGATCTTGGACTGCAACTTTCATCAGCTCTCACCATTGGCTCTGCTGGCCACGCATTCCCCACTACTGGTGTGGAGGCTTGTCCCTCTTTTCTATAAGAAGACATGCAAGGGCTGAACTGCATGTTGAGGCATTGTCTCATTCGCAGATGATGGCCAAGAGTTTCTTTTAATAAAATCAAGAATAATTTTAGCCAGTAATTAATATACAAATCATATATACAACACATCACTAGGATGTGTCTCCAAGTTGCACTTAGCAACAAGAACAATCCTCTGTTAACAAGAAAAAAATGAAACATTGTATATTTGCAGTTATAATATGCACTTTTTTAGCCTTTAGGAGTTTTTGGCTGATTATACCTTGGCATTTGAGTTATCAAATGTAATAGAAGACATGGTGTAATTCACACATGAGCCAGAAGATGGCCTCATTGGGCAGTTTAGCACCCCTATCAGTTCTGCCTGCCACAAAACCATCCCTGATCATTGGCAGAACAAATGGGATTGAGCCCTCTGTGCCAAACTGCACAGAATTTTATTTGTGACAGATGCAATTACTATTGCAATCCATACCCAGTTTCAGGCCATTTGGGGAGTGCTACCAAGTCCTATTGAAACTGTTGAGCAGGGCCCCTACCTTTCCGACATCCAAAACAACGTTCCTATTTCTGTACTTAACCCAGTCTACATACAGGATCATTCTAAAGCATGGCCGCCATACAAAGTCTGTGTCCAATTCTGGGCGTCATGGTGGGTGTTTCCTATTGTGCTTTGTCTCTAGTAAATTTAGTTTCCCCCATTGGTAGGCTGACCAGATAAAATCCAGGTCAGGGCTCATGTAACTTTAACAGTTGTAGAGAAAAGGGAATTTCAGCCAGTGTCATTTGTATGCAATTAGTCCCTGGTGAAATTCCCTCTTCATCACAACAGTTAAAGTTGCAGGGGCCCTGCCTTCTTTTGTATATGGTCACTCTAGTATAGTGCCTGCAACTTTAACAGTTGTGATGAAGTGGGAATTTCACCAGGAACTAATTGCATACAAATGACACTGGCTGAAATTCCCTTTTCTCTACAACTGTTAAAGTTACATGAGCCCTGACCTGGATTTTATCTGGTCACCCTACCCATTGGGGTAAGAAGGAAAAATAGAACTGTTTTGAATGCACAGTGAAATATGTAAAGGGCAAGGCATTCTTCGGTAAGAATAGGTATTAGAAGTAATAATGTTAAATGACCAAGGCTAATAAGAATTGCTATTAAATGTGTGGAAATCAATGCTGTGTCCCCCTCCCCCCATCCCTGTGGTTTTTGACCCACCCTTGTGAATGCTCTAGGATGTGGCCACCTTATGGAGGCAAATGGCGTAGTTCAGTCCACTTGATGAACATTCTTTTCAGGGGCCTGAGAATTGAAGTTAATGAATTCCACTCCGTTTGTTGGGGCTTGAGAAAGGATTGCAAGCGTGAGCCTCTTGCTGTGAAAAGTAACACTCTCGCATTTGGCAATGCACTGTGTGTTTGCATTCAGCTCTTTTGGCAGTGGCTCAGTATTCCCACTCCTCTTCAGGTTATGCTATTTGTCTTCCTCCCTCTCTAGTCTAGCCAAAAGAGATTTTTTTTAATGAAGCAAACAAGCAAACGAGGAAAGGCTGAATATGCACCAAATGCTGTGCAGGTTTGTTAGTGTTCACAGAAGGAGAGGGATCTCTCTATAGTATCTCGAAGTAGCTGAGCCCTATTCAGGCTGCCCCTCATTCAGTTAGAATCGTATAGGGGTGGACCAGGGAAAAGCCTGTTAGCTCCGCCCCTTCTGTTGCACCATTGTTTCCGGTCCCTTCAGCCCACCATACACACAGAGCAGGCTTTCTGCTGCAGGCATTGAGCCACGGACATGTGGAGTGTTGTGGAGAGGGCTGCCAAGGATGTGGCAGAGGGGACAGGGCCAATAAGCTTCTCCTTGCTCTGCGCCTCACATGATTCTTATTGTACGGGGGGCAGTAAATATCTGAATAGGGCTGTAGCCAAGCATTTGACAGAACGACATGGCAGAACTCTTGAGGTGGCTGCAAAGTCCCTGCAAGGAAAAAAAAGATAAAATTAAAGTAAAGAGTACATCTGAGAGAGTTTCTAGCTCAGTCTGATGTGCTTATATTCTGCTTGCCAGGGTGCAAGGATGGTATATAGGGGACATTTAAAAATGATGTGACTCTCTACCTGCAGTGTGAAATGGCACAGTCCATTCTACCACCTCTTCCTGCCACATCTGCAGACCAGATCTGAATCTGTGAAATATCATGGAGCCACAGCAGTGGTGGTAGGGGATTGAGGAATTGCAAATAAATGAAATGAGAGGTCTGTTGGTAATGGGTAAATACATGGAAAATGTGTGAAATGCTTCTCTGGTCATCAAAACATCATTTATGTATTCCATGTATATGTAAGGTCCATCTGAATGTTCCTGCTTCCTTGTTACTGCCTATATAATCATACATTTATGCTAAATTAGCTTCTTAAAATCCGATTGTTCTAATTCCTAGTATTGCTGCTATACTTTTTTATTTGCATGAAACATTTTTCTTGCACACACATGCACCAAAAACTTCGGTTTGCAAGTGGGGGAAATCATGGGTGTGTTGTTGTTGTTATTGTTTTTATTTAAAAAATCAGCAACCTCCCTGTTAGGAGAAACTATTGCAGGAAGGAGTGGACTGGTGCTAGAATCTTTCTCTCTGATGTGCTAGGTTAGGATTTGCTGGGAGTCCTCTTTTTTTTTTACATGTCATCCCCTACTCATATTCTAAATTTGTGCATTCCACTCTGCCAGCTGATTCTGCAGCTCAGGTAAACCTAGCTTTTCTCTTGCTCTCTCAAGGAGATAATTCTTAGCTATATTTTTCTTTGCTCATCTGTCTTTTCCCTGTGAGTTTCTTGCTACCTTCCTCAGTCAGTTGTCTTTCCTACAAATTATCAGACACTTGTCTAACATCACTGCCCTGATTGTCCTGAGGCAGGTGAAATCAGAAATTCAGCACTGTCTAGTTTTCAATTCAAGTATGTTTCAGACAACGTTTTCTTTACTAAAATAGCATTTGTTAATCTGCTTTCTAAATTGTGACGGGATTTTTTTTCCTCTTCAGGATTTGCAGATAGAGCGAGAAAGGACTGTGTACAATATTTCTGGGGGTTGTACAGCTCTTGTTGTGGTGTATTTACTAGGAAAGCTCTATGTGGCAAACGCTGGAGATAGCAGGTAAGCAGAGTTACTGAGTTTCATTGATAAGTTGTATGTGGAGCAGTCTTCTTCAGTGTGTGTAGACATTTCCCTTTGTGGGTATTAGGCTGAAACTGGAGCTGTGTTCTCATTAAACATTTTTAACGGGCTCCACTTTTCTCAGACATTGAATTGAGCAGTTTTGTGCCACAACTGTGTCCTTTGCCGCTTGTTTGGATTGAAAATGAAACATTTTAATGGACTCCACTTTTCTTAGACATTGAATTGAGCAGTTTCAGAATAAATAAATAATAATAACAACCCAAATTTAAATGTTTAGTGCCACGACTATGTCCTTTGCCACTTGTTTGCATTGAACTCTTGCAGTTCAGGCACCCATTTGGCTAATTGTTCTGGTATGTTTGCTAAGCTGAAATTTCTCAGAAGATATTTGTGCAATAATTTCAGAGATGTTCCTTTCTCTCTCTCTCTCTCTCTCTCTCTCTCACACACACACACACACACACACATATGCACACACACACACACACACACACACGTCAGAAAAAGAAAGCTACTTTATAGATTTTTCTCTATTTCTCCTCTTCCCGGAGAAATTCAGTGAAATGCCCCCCCTCCATTTCTCTGCACACACAAAAAGGGTGGACAATTTTCAGAGGCCATGTGTTAAAAGCAAAATATAAGGAAAACTGCTTGCAAAAATGCATATCTTAGGAGAAATCCATATGCAAATATGTGTGGATTCTGTGCATACTTACCAAAAACAAGACATTGCAAACTGATGCATGAGTGAGCCAGAACAAACTGAAGGTTGGAGAAATGAGTTACTGAGAGAAACTGAAATTGATATATTTGTCCACGCTTAGTCTTGAATATGGGAAACCTAGATGAGGTGTTGAAATCCTGCTGCCAGAAATGTTATTGCGGTAATGGAAGGTGGCAAAACTTTTCTCAGTCTGGACTACTTGACAAAAATTGGGTGGCTTCTTTATAGTCTGATAAAGAGCTAATAGAGCCTATTTTATTCTCAAATTTGATAGTTTAGTCATTCTTGGCTTTTGACATAAAGCCACCTAGTTTATACTTTCACAATCTATATCTGAATCTTATTCAAAGTACTTTTAATGTATCCTTTTTCTGTCTGGGATAAAGCACCACCAGAATCCTTGGCAAACATTCCCTTTCATGAAGGGGGTGGGGGGAGTAGAATTCCAGTGAATTCTTTTTAAAGGTGTTGATCTCAAGTTCAAACCATCAATTTTCTGTTATTTGGAAATTGCACAAAGAAATGAAGGCACCGACCTCAGCAATGTTCGCAGAAAGTTATCTTTTCCCCATACTGCAGCTTTGTTGGATAGGGTTCTGTTAATGTTCCAACAGTACATTATGCTGCAGAGTGCAATGCACTGATTGGCAATTTCATATACATTACAATCTCTAAAACGATTGTCGTCACAATAGAGAATTTACAGCTTTGTTCTAATAGCTACTGCAGATCTGCAGCCAAAGATTTCTCATTTTGGATCAATAAATGAAATTCAGACCCTCTGGCAGCCAGCCAGCCACTTCTTTTGTGAGCATTTTCACTGGCTCAATTCGGACAACACGTTAAGCAACTGAGGGGAAATAACCCACTGACAGTGTGTTAAAGAGGTGGTGATCTACAGTCGACACGCTGCAGCAGGCGCTGCAAAGATTCAGTAACCACCCCTGTTGTTAATAATGTTCTCGGCTCTGACTGACAGCTCGGCCGTCATTTTCCCCACTTACCAAACTCCGTTAGTCCTCCAGGAGGTATCCCAGCATACACTGCGGCCAAAAACCATGGGCGCCGCTATTGCAGCCGATGCAGGACACGCCTCCCAAACCGCATTGGCTGCCTCAGTCAGTGGGCGGAACACAGAAGCCTCAGGCAAAGAGGCAGCCAGGAGGAACGGCAGCACCAATACAACAGTCGCACCCCGCGCCAAGCACTGCAATTCCAACGTTGGCACCCACGCCCCAGCCCCCAACCCCCCCCACCTCCCTCCTAGAGCATCTTCCGCACACACAGGAAAGAAGGCAAGAGTGGGGTGGCGTTGAACACTTTATTCAGCAGAGAGACCAGACATGGGCAATAAGGCACATGGGCACCACTATGCCAGGGCAGAACCTACGGAGAGGACAGTTGCCCCTGGGAAGGGAGGAGGTGGCTGGAAGGCACAGCGGTGAAGAGGGGACGGCCGAGGCCACACCCCCAGGGAGCCAAGCCCAGAACGTGCCAAGGGGATGTGGTGGAGAGGGGCTGCACGCCAGGGAGAGATGCCAGTCCACAGATGGAACTACACAGCCGACGCTCACAGGGGGTGGGGTAGCGCAGCCAGATCCTGGCACTGATACTTTCATGCACCCGGGACGCTTCTGCACTGGCGCGACGCTCCCCAACAGGGTTCTCGGGGCCCAGCAAAGGCTCGCTTTCCAGCCGTGTTGGGCGGATGAGGGGGGCTCTCTGGTCGCCGCTTCCCCTGGCCTCGTCCTTCTGGGTGATGCGAGGGTGGAGGTGGCAGTGCAGTGGGGGGTCTACTTTGGGTGGGTTGTTGTTCTCCCTGTTGGTGTGGGGGGGGCAGCCCCTTGTTCCTGGGCGCCTGGGCTTCTTGCTTATTCTGTCCCCCCCTCCCCCCCTTTGCCGTAGTGCCCTTCTGGTGTGCTTCCCTTTCCGTTTGGGTGACTGTCTGGGCACCCTGCGTGAGTGCTTGCAGGAGCTGGCCCCTTTTGGAGCTCCATGCCGGCTGCCTGGTAGGGGAGGCGGGCGTCCTGGTTGCTATGGCGGCAATACCAGCGATCTGTTGCAACCTGAGCGACCGCCCGCTTTCTGCCGCTCTTGTCGCTCTCCTCTATGGTCTTTTGCGTTGATGTACTCACTTCAGTTGTTTAACCCACGCACCTCTAGAGGTTGAATTCGGACGACACGTTAGTCAATTGACTAACTTTTAAACAACTCGCAAGTGAGTTGTTTAACTCCGTTGTTTAAAACTCCCGCTTAACCAACTGTGGGTTGTCTATCCGTTGTGTGGCTGAATTTGGACGACACGTTGAACTAACCAACTGACGGTTGTTTAATTAAACAACCGTTGCTTAACGTGTTGTCCGAATTGAGCCACTGTCTACCTTCCTGATCCGTAATTTCCTCAGCCTAGCTGTATTGATCTGTTAGTGCAATATCTGTACCTTCCTGTGCACCTGACAGAATGTTATACGAATGTCTGTCCGTGATATCACAGCAGTTCAAATAATGATTGGAGGGAGGGCTTGCAGGTCATGTATACCTTTTTCAGCCTTAAGTGACTCCTTTTTTTTACAATGTAGGATTGGCATGTGATTTCCAATGAAGTTGGGGTGAATTGATATTTTCCCCAGAAGTGTAATAACCTGGTATGAAGGCCACCACACTTTTAAGCTTGTACAGTAACTATTTATAGAAAGGTGTACAAACTAACCATCCTTTTTTTGGTGCTGGAGTTTTATCCTTTTTTATAACAGTTGCCCTATAGACTTGTCGGTCTCATCTCATTGCAGATGGCCTTTCTAGGCCCTTCACATTCACAAAATCTTTGCTGACATTTCTGGCACGATGGCCCTTGGGTAGGAAAGGCCCATGAGATCTGCCCTGTTAACGTGGTTGTAGTTTTCTCACGCATGGGGCTGGTTTGGATGTAACACCAAATCAGAGTTTAGATTTTCAAGAATGAGTCTTGCCTCCCCTCTCCCTGGACTTATGTGGTCTCCCTTCCTACTCTGGCATGACCATGAGGAAAAGTTCAGAAGCTTTCACTTCCATTTTAGATTAACCGCAGACAACTGCTGGTTAATTTGAACATTCTAAACTGTGGTAAATCTGAAATGGAATTTCCTCCTTGTAGTCATGCTGGAAGAGGAAAAGTGAGGGGAAAGTGTGAACCTGGGGCAAGGTAGGCTCGTTCTGGTTTAGCATTATGTCTGAATGCAGCCATAATGTAGCTATATGGAAAAGCATTGTGGAGCAGTAGATGTGGGTTCCTTGAGTCATCTAAAATGCTTGTTTTCATTGTACTGAAAGCTGGAAAAAGAAAGTCGCATGAACTGATTTTTCTCCTGAAGTAAAAAAAAGTTAACTTTATAAAAAAAAGATTAAAAGGATAAATTTATAAATAGCATATGGACATCAGGGGAAAATGTCCTGGAAAGGCTTCTTGCATTGTAATAGGATTCACTCTGTTTTCTTATTAAAGTAACTTGTATCAATTTAGTTCTGTTCCTTAGAAATCCTCTTTCTTAGTGTTGTATTTCCTCCAGGAAAATGAAGTTGGCTTTTGATAGGGAGCCCTGTCTTCTTGGCCAGATACAAAAGAGGGCAGGGCTCCTGTAGCTTTAACTGTTGTGATGAAGAGGGAATTTCACCAGGTGCTGCATGCATACAAATGACACCTTCTGAATTTCCCCTTTCTCTACAACTGTTAAAGATACAGGAGCCCTGTCCTCCTTTCCATATGGTCACCCAAGCTTTTGATGGTACCTAATGAATTGGGATTCAGGGAATGGGAGGAAAGACACCCAAACGCTTGTGTTTCCTGTGCAGCTTTCAAACTGAGGATCAGTGTTTGGTAGCCAGATGCTGAAGTTCTGAGAGGGGTGGTTATAAGTGCTGCTACCAGCTTCAAAGAATACACGGGACTTACGTGTCGAAATACTCCTGCATCTTCACCTCCCGCCACTGAAAGCTATTCTAGGAGACTGCTGTTTCAGAATAATCTGAGAAAGGCCAAGAATCTTCACATCTCTAGAAAAGTGGGTAGCGAATTTGCAAGCTGCTCATGCTTGAATTCAGAACAAATTGATTTTAGCGTCACTTGAACTGCTTGACAGGTGTGTCCTAGCCAAGCAAACTGTTTGCTATGTTGCACGCTCGTTTGCTTATCGGGGCTTGTCTTAGCCACTGTATCTTTTGAGGTATTAAAGTGAAGAAAATAACCGGAGGCTGCTTAGATAGGCTCTCTGGCTTCATTCTATCCAGCCTACCATTTCCTACGTCTCGCTTTAGCTGGCCACCCCAAAACATTTCCCATCTACTCTTATGATTCTGGTTTAGCACTCTAGTGCAGAATCCAAAGAATACGAATCTCCCATCAAGATTCACACAAACAAGTGAAAGGAGAATCTGGGGCAGATTTTTAAAAAATTATCTTTATTTTGGACTGTTTCATACAAACAAGCTGTGCCTATTTTTCACATAAGAAGACCAATGCTGGATCACACCAAGGGGCCATCTAGGCCTGCACTGTTCACACAGAGGCCAACCAGCTGTCAACCAGGAACCCACTAGCAGGATGTGGGCAGGACATTTATACCATACTTGGATATACATGACCAAGTGAAGAAACATCTTTGTGTGAACTGGCTCTGTTGATGGGGACTGCCTCATCCATTTTGCAGGGAGCAGCTCCCCCCACAGCTAAGGAAATGCCTTCAGTAGTCGCTACATAGTCATCCAGTTCACATGGAATTTTCTCCACACAGTTGGTTGCCAAGAAACCCAGTTGTGTGAACTGGACCTGCACAGTCAGATTTTTTTTACATATTATCAATCTAAGCGGTTATTCTGGTAGATTTCTTAAACCATTACTAGAAAATAGTAATACTATTTTTACGTTCAGCTGTTTATGTGTTCTGTAAACAAAAAGAAATGGCACATTACAGGAATATGTATATTTAGTTGCTATAGTAAGCAATCAGAAAAAAAATCTGTGTGAGTCTTCACAGTCTCCCCACTACCATCTCCACCACCACCTGACACACATAATCAAAATCTTCTTGAGTGGGTTCCCTTTGCACGTTGTAAACTATTGCCTTATTATTCCTACCTGCCCAGTCCACCCCCATACCATTGACACGTTTCAAATATTTCTTCAGACAAGGCAGATGCTTCGGCCTCACCTGTATGGAATTGACAACATTCAACATCCCTTGACAAAATGAGCACGTCCTCCCTGTGGCTTGGAATTCGTAACACGCTGTCAAAAAGGGTTTTCCAAATGGTTTCTCTTTGTCGCTTCTCACCAGATTTTAGCATCCCTTATAGAAATGTGCAGTTCAATGTTGTGATTCAAATCATTTCTGGCTGAAAAGATAGCATCAGGGCATTCTGCGAATCCTCTTAACAGGAGGGTGGATGTTTCTTCTTGTTGTTTTGAGCTTTAGAATGCCAACTGAACCTGCAACAAGAGTGAAATTATACTTTTGAATTTATACAGCAAGGTGGTATTTTCTCTTCGTGGCTTGACCAGCATGACTTTTTTCTACAGTGCATTTCTGTTCTGTTCAGACCATTGATAAGAGACATGCACATATAAAGTCATGTACATGCAAAAGAAATTAATGCATTTTTAAGAACACATGGTCATTTTCAGAACAACTTTGCCACTGATTTTATTTGCATTAGTCATGAGCCATAACAATGAGAAAAGGTGACAGAAATGGGGAAAAAACCACGTGGAAAAAAATCAAATGGGGAAAAATAGCATTCCCCCTCAAAAAAAAAAGGCACCCAAACTCTTGAAATAATAATAATAAAAAGAAATATAACCAATAACATTGATCAGTATTCACTCATGAACACTGATCATTCCACTTGTGGATCACAATTGGTTTGCTGATATTTTTCACCTACTAACACAAAAGTTCAAATCTTTGTTTTCATTGACCAAAAGACATGTTCATTCTGCTGAACTGACCAATATTCACCATCATTATTTGCAAATCAATGCCTGGGCCATCTAATTCAGCAATTTAAAATCTAAAAATGGAGTGAAGCAATCAGTCCTAAGATTTGGACTTGATTAGTTGTTGCCTGGCGTTTGGTCCATTAACATGTAGTTCCGCCACAACTCTTATGTGTTTCTTCACAAAGACACATGTGATCTAAACTCCATTTTTGCTTGTTTTTAAATGCCAACTTGTATTTTAGGTTTTCCCACAAAACTTACTAGTTTCATAAAACACCTTGGAGACGGAATACAAACCAAGTATCTTGTGGTCCCTCTCTGGCTTGCATTAAGAAGATATCATTCCAATTATTTCATTTTTTGAAATGTTTTCTTGTTCTTTGCAACATTTTGCAGTAAAAAGACTAGCAAGATACATGAGCTGAAAGATGCATGGCAATGAATATTGTTTAGGGCTGAACACATTTTTATAAGGCTGCTTTGCCACTGTGGACTGTTTGGTTAGTATTGATACTTTTGTCTCACCATCATGAGTCATCTTGTCTCACGTAGCAGCAGTATTATGAAGTCTAACTGTATTGATAAAATAAATTAATGTCAGTAAGAATGAGTGAGTGATGTGGGCTCTTAAAACCACTAGCATTCATATCTAGCTGAGTTCAGACAACATGCTAACCCCCCCACTGTTGGTTGTTGTTAAACCATGGTTTATTATGTTGTCTAAATGCAGCACATTTTCTGCAAGGGTTGCTTGTTAACCATGCAATGTAGCTTGTTAACCACCCTGAACAACCAAACAACAAGCCAAGGGTTCTCAAGATGGCTTGTTCGAGAAAAATAAACCACACTACATGGTTAACAAACCACCAGCATTCAGACAGCATGATAACCCACTTTGCGGAAAACACATTGTATTCAGGTAATACATTAACCCACCCTGCAGAAAAGGCACTGCATTCAGACAACATAATAACCCATGGTGGGTTAGCATGTTGCGTGAACCCAGCTACTCCCTTCAAGCACTTGTTTCGATGGGCTTGTTTTGAAGTGCAAAATATTGTCAATTCAGTTCTTCCATAAAATCAAACAGTCATATTTTTGCATTAATATAGGACAGAACACTTTTAATGATCGTTTTGTTTTGTTTACACATTCTCCCCAAAACCTGAATAATTGCTACTTTAAAACAATGAGTACAGTTTTGTACTGTTGCTGTTAATGCATTACAAGGATTGTATCCCTCCTTCCAAAGACTATAGAATGTTTCTGCACAAAGCATCTTTTAA
The DNA here is from genome assembly GCA_029215795.1 of Anniella stebbinsi. Classification (NCBI taxonomy): domain Eukaryota; kingdom Metazoa; phylum Chordata; class Lepidosauria; order Squamata; family Anniellidae; genus Anniella; species Anniella stebbinsi. The sequence goes on from JARDYH010000003.1 coordinate 60,358,942, forward strand.
AAAAATCTTCTTAGTTACTCTTATCAGGCAAACAAATTACTCAGATTGTTCTTTTCGTTGACTCTATCAAAGCCACTGTTAAAGTGACTCTAAAATAAGTGAATGTGCGTGTTGAATTGATAGTGGGTGAATTAAACAGCATTTTCTACAAAATAGGCTTGGTATAGGCAGTGGCAGAGCTGTGGCTGGCAGGTTCTGGATGAGCCCAGACAAGCATCTGCTGAAACTGATTAGAGGACTAATTTAAATGTCATAACAGAGACATGGCAGCGGCTGAGTAGCGTACAGCCATGTAAGCATGCCACATGGCCCATGCAAGGTCTTTTAAAAAGCCTTTAACTAGGCCTGCCCCAGTGATCAAAGATCTCTGAAGTGATAATTATGTTCTCCTATTTTTATGTATTTATTTAAGGTTTATTGAAATTTCTGTTTAACTATTGCAGTAACAATAACAAACTCCAGTCTTGCTTTCCCTCCCCTGTTGCTGCCCACCCTGGTACATTGGCTTAACCATGAAGTTTGGTTTGCTTGGAACTCTCAAATAAGGAACCTCAAATGCCCAGATGTGCAGATGTGGACAGACATGGACGTAAACACAGACAGAAAGATGAACAACTGACATAGAATTCATTCTGAGAATTCCAAAGGAAGTTTGAGAAATTATACTTTTTAATAAATTTTAAACTGTTAGAAAGGGGAAAATCCCTTTTTAAAGATTGTCATTTTATTCCCTATTATAATAACTTTACTAGAACTAAAGGGAGACCACCATGTAGTTGGTTTAATAGCTAACTGAAATTTGTGGCTGCAACATACAGAGGACTTGGGAGCAGAGATCTTTGCATTCTTTTTATGCTGGAATTTGCTGGAGATGAGAAGCAGTGAAAGAGACCCATGTTTTTTTCTGCTTTTTGTTAAAGCCATCTGTGCAGTAAGATAAGATCCTTCCTGTGTCCATGTCCTCTGGTAAGAGCAGGGGACATGGGTTGGGGTGGAGGAAGGAACTCTTCTACCATTTTGTTCTGTGGTTTGGAGGTGGAAGAAGGGGAGGCCATCCCTTTCATTGCTTCCTGCCCCTTCTCCAAAGTCCCTGCTCTTGCTGAGTAACTCTCGTCGCTTCTGCAAAATCCCAGGGTAAAGTGAAAGTTCCCTTCCCAAATACGTGGAACTCTGCCTTGAAACAGGCAAGAAGCCCGCTTTTCAATTTCAACCCCACTGCTGACCATTTTATGTTCAATAGAAGTTTTTGCCTCATTAGTCTATTGGTTTCAGTGTTCGGCCTGATTCTTAATCAACGTGCTGGCCCATACTTATAGCTGCATCTCTTCCGAGTCACCACCTGGGCCATACACTGCAGGTGTTCAGTTGCTACGAGCATTTCACATCAAGCACTTGATCCAGTTCCTAAAATGTTGTGCCTGTTTTATTCTTCCTTTTCTTTCCTGCCCCCCTGTAGCCACTTCCTGCAGCCTTATTGATCAATATACCTAGAATGTGCTCTTGTCTTTCTACAGACAGTACCCAAACTTTAATTTATTATTTCCTGCCTAGACTGACTTAACATCCTCCTTGGTCTCTTAGCCTGTATGCTTCAGTATTTCAAACACTGCTGCCCATTATACATTTTTGCTCGTTATGCCCATATTGTATTTTGCCATTCTTCTTGAGCTCACTGTGAGCTTCTTGTGCTTTCAAATGTCTCTGTGGTCTTCCTTCTCTTTTCCCTTCTTTGTCTATATGCTGCTTCCCATAAGACCAATCTCCTAGTTAAACCTTTAGAATATCCCTCTTTCTTACCCCTGCATACCCCTCATTCTTTGCCTCTCCCTATCACTGAAATGCCCATACACCTGACGTCTGACTGTCTTCATCCATTCAAGTTCATTCAGGCACTTCTTCACTACACCATTTTCATTCCAGATGTTTCTGATTGACACGCACTCTTTTACCGTCCTCCCATTTCCTCCCAAATGTGTCTGCTCAGATTGCACCCCCTTGGGAAGGATTCTCTTTCACTTTCCTCTTTTGCACTGACTAATCGTTTTAGGAGCTTTAATTGTTATTATTAACATCATCATCATTGATAAAGGAAATTAGCTATCTCTAAATATAGCTAATTTTTAATCTGTACATTCTATATTCTTACGCCAGATCTACACCAAGCAAGATATGACACTTTGAAAGCGGTTTGAAAACTGTATATGGAGTGTGTCCTGGGCCCCAACAGTTGTCATTACTGTTATAAACCATTTTAAAGCAGTAGTGTAGATCTTACCCATGTCTACCTTCAGATTTATGCTGGGCAAAAGCAATCCACCAGGAACATTTCCACCAGTTATTCTCTTTGTAAAACTTCTGTTTGTTTTAACTGAACAGACCAGAAGATAGCCTTGATGGATATTAACATGCTTAACTTATTATTTCAAGCTGTTCATATTGTTGAGTGGTATCTTTTCAAGCCCCATAGCTGTGCCAACTTGTCCGATTAAACGTACCTTTTGAAAAGAATTCTGTTTTTTAAATTGGCTTGTTCACAGGCATTAAATAGCATTCAAATAGACAGGCATAACATTATGCCTATGTTTTCCAGGAAAGAACTGATCTAGACCTTGAGTTAAGACATTTATAACAAAGGAATATTTCATATTGAGTGCTTGAGAATGTACTACAATTTCTCATTTATTTTGTTTAACAAAAAGCTCATGAACTATAAGAAGTAGTTTTAAAACACAGCTTTTGGGTCTATCCAGTATAACCTTAATCTGAAAATTCAAGGACATTAAATCAAGTAACCTAGTAAAAAAAGTTTAGACTGAGAAAGAAATCTTCAACATAAATATTTCCTTAGGAATGTGGCAGGGGTGTCTTCTTCCAGATTATTGTAAAATTTTATATCAAAAGGCATGAATTAGATGAAAAGGAATGTGGCTTGTTGAGGTTTCCAATGTGGCCTGTGGAAGTTCCCTCCAGCCCCCCTGCCCAGGCTGATCAGATATTAAATTGGTGATTCCCGATGTTAAAGAGTGCTCCCTTTCTTTAACACTGGGAGCATCATCAGATGACCGTTTTATAGCACGCTCGTTACTGGGCGCTCACGGATTTTCGCGGCTCCTTTTCACGATGCTGTCTGCCTTCCATGCACCTTTTGCTCCTTCTAGTCATTTTCCTGTTAAAAAAAAAGACTCCAGAAAATCCGTGTTTTTTTTCTCCTACAGCAAAATGTGCCGCCATTTCCTGCTGTGTGCAGGAAAAGCAGTGCGATAAAAACACCCACTGAATGGGCCCCGTGGTCTTTGTTTACTTCCTCTTTCTTTAGAGTGTGAAGAAAGAGGAGGCTGCACATCCTTATTGTGGGACAGTGGCATGAGGCAAAGTGACGAGAGGGAAACACAACCCACCCGCCCTCTGAAGACGCTCTGGGAGAGGAATCCCTGCTATTACCTCCAATCAGTGATCGGAAATAACAGATGGTGCTTAGAAGAGGTGCTCCTCCAAGTGCTGGCTGAGTCCCTTCATACGCCAGTTGTTCTCCCAATTGAGATGATGAACAGCATGCGAAGCAGGTGCACAACTTGGCTGGCGCTTGAAGGAATCGCTCTCCCAACTGCCAGCCAAGTCCCTTTCTCCATGCAGAGAGAGAGAGAGAGAGAGAGAGAGAGAGAGAGAGAGAGAGCTCCATGCCTCTCTCTGTACAGAAAAAGGAAAAATGGCCAGGGGGGAGCCCCCCCATTGGATGTTATCCAGCCTGCCTTATGCCTCACTGACCTTTTCCACTAATGCAGGGCTGGGCAGCATCCATTGATGGGGGGAGGGGGCGCACAGCCATCAAACTGGCTGAAGTGGTGGCCAAACAAGCTGCAATTTCGGAAGGAGAGAGCACAATTCAGCTTCCAATGATAGCATACCCTCCCCATGTGCCTTGTTTCCTTGCAAAATCACCACCTTTTTGACTTTTGTCTTCACCATTGAAGCAGCAAATTTGGGACACGGGCACCCACCCACCCTTGCTGCAAAAATCGCAGTGGAGACCCACATACATTCTGTGGTTGCCCACCCCTGGTCTAATGTCTCCTTCACACAGACTTTTTTTCATACAAATGTCAGGAAAATGTTCAATGTTGTGGAGGATTTCGAGTTTCCACTGGCTTTTGAAAGTAAAGTGGTATTGTGGGGGTGGGGGCATGGAAGGGAGGGAGGCAGAGTTCTGCCATCAATCATTCCATCTCTTGTCTCCCATGGCAGGTACCCAGTTACATTTGTATTTAAACAGGATTTGCTTTGCCAACTCCATTTGCTGCTAGAATGGATGGCTTCTGACATGACATATGACCAGTCAGCGCCTGGGAAGCTGCTTGCCTGAGCCATCTGAAGCCAGAGGGGGTTAGAGCACATCAGACAACGCAGTGATCCTAGCTTGCTAAGGGCTTTTCAACAATCTACGCTGTAGGTCTCCTATGGCCTAGGCACACGGCCGTTTTCTCCTTTGTGGTTTAAGGAAAAAGGAACAACAGTGTATATCATGCCTTAGAATAACCTGGTAAAACAAGCCATGAAGGTGCTGTTTCTGTTTTGCCAGAATAAAATGAGAAACCGTGTCAAGTTTTAAAAATAGCCATATTTCCTAAGAGAAACTTCTTTCCGGTCCCTCACTGTGTGTTCTGGATATTACAGGGCCATCATAATCAGAAACGGAGAAGTCATTCCGATGTCTTCAGAATTCACTCCAGAAACAGAGCGTCAGCGTCTTCAGTATCTGGTAAGAGGCCGAAGGGCTGCCATTAGTGGCTGGTGATGAGCATTCACTATTGCCCTCCCAGTTCTTACCTGGAAATGAAATCTTGTACTGTCCTACTGAAACCATTCTGAATATTAAGAGCAATAGGTCAAATCAAGAGCTTGGTATCATGGGTTATTATGGTATTTGATTTCCAGTAGGGTAGCTATGTTAGTCTGTTGTAGCAAAATCAACAGAATCTTGTGGGGCCTTCAAGACTAACAAATTTATTTTGGCATAAGCCTTCATGGACACTGTCCATGTAATGGCAGCATTCGGGGACATTTTGTGGTTTAATTAATCCATGACTTGCAGGGATGCACACAAGCTGCTTCTAGTTTCCAGCAACAATTCACGAATGTGGCATTCATGGGTTATTTCCGTGATGTTTGAACCTGGGCACTTTGGGTGCTTGTGGGATAAACAAATGATTTTATTCATGGTTTGAATAAATTTATTTTACTGTTCACCTACATTAATGTAGGTATTTCTGTTAAGTGAGTATTGGAATGCAAAAGTTATTTTACCTGTTCTGTTTGAAAACAAGGCATTGTCCTTCCATAGCCATGGTCGTATTCAGTGTAGATTATTATATAATTTAGGAGTTGGATACTTCTCTGAAACTATGGGCCCTCTGAAGTTTGTTCCTAGCTTACAAACTATATTTTGGTGGCCAGCTTGCCCAATGGGAAATGTTAGAACACTTAACTTTGAAAGACCACAACATTTCCCTTCCTTCACTGTTGTGTGGAATCCTGTTGTAAGTAGAGTTGCCTAGGAACTGGCAGGTAATGGATACTAATAAAAAAAATAAAGTTAATGTTGTTGCTGCTATCACGTTTTTGCATTGATGGTCCTGGAGTGTGCCTCTTAGGCTTCATGCTGTATCAATGATGCCCCTAAACTGTTTCCGCTCAAAACAGTTGGGTGGATCAATCAGTCCATCTCTAGGGTCAGCTTGAAGAATGGGTCAAGAGGAAAGGTCTTGGGGACATGTGCATGCAAATAGTGTGACCTTGTGTTCCAACCCAGGGTGCTTAAAGAGCCAGGACAATTCTTGCATATACCAGACAGTTGTATATGTTGTTGCGTTGAGAGGGAAGTAGCACCAATGCTGGCGGGAAGAAAGAAGACAAAGTCTGGTGCTAGGACGCGTGTATCTTTAATATATTGTATTAAAAGCCTGACGTTTCGGATATGATCCTTCTTCAGGAGCTATAAACAATAAATAAAATATATACAATGGTAAATAAAAATGCGGACAACACCCATCAGAAGTTATACATTCCTTTCTTTTAAAAAAGTTTTTATATATATTGTAAGGCAATAAATGCACACTTTCATTGGACAAACATATGCTAGAATTCTCCCTTTAATTCTTCTTTATAAAGGCGCTTATATGTCCTTATTGAAAGACACCTGTATTTTAAATTTATGTGTGTGTATATAATTGTTTTCTTCAAACATTAACATTCGTGCAGACTCCTCTACAGAGTGTGCACTCGGTATAAATAAACAGAAAGTATATACACTCTATAAACCAAAATCCATTCCTTTATACTCATGCAGACTCTACTAGGGAGTGTGCATTGACATAGACATTATGAACGTTCTATAAACCGATTCTTTCGATATTGTCTTCTCACACCACCCACATTGCTGTCTTTTTCCATTTTACAAACAATTCCATACTTCCAAAAACCCAAATAAAACAAAAAAATATTATATTATTGTGACATATACTGTTTATCATGGAACAACAGGATTTTTATAATTGGCAACCTTTGCTATCACATAAATTTGAAGGGGGACACCAGCCTGAAATATAGCACACCTTATCTTTAGAAAAACAAGCTCAATGGTTATCATTTTACCACATTACCCACAGAAGTATCTACTTTCATTTCAAATAGTTTTTAGTTCTCTCTTCCAAAAACAAACACACAGCTTGACCCCTGACATACACTGTTTGTATAAAACAACAGGATTTTTGGCATTATATCATTGCTATCTTATTCCAAACCTTTTCCCATCCCATAATAGCAATGGGTCACACTAACCTGTATCTTAGCACACGTTACTAAAGAAAATAACAATATTGTTTACAAAATTGAAATCCTTCAGCAGTTCTCGTTGGAAGTGGATGTCAGTGTATGTCAGGGGTCAGGCTGTGTGTTTGTTTTTGGAAGAGAGAACTAAAAACTATTTGAAATGAAAGTAGATACTTATGTGGGTAATGTGGTAAAATGATGTCTGAAACGTCGGGCTTTTAATATATTAAAGAACACGCGTGCTAGCACCAGACTTTGTCTTCTTTCTTCCTGCCAGTTGTATATGTTGACCTGCTTTGAGAGTGAATGCTCTGAATCATTGAGAATAGACAATGTGTTACTCTCTCCAGATGGGCCTGTTGTTGCAAAGCCCTCATGGTGATGGTGGTATTCTCTGTCCTTTGAACTTCCATTGTGGAGATGACTTTTTTTTATTTATTAAAAGCAAAAACTGCTGTCTCTTTGTCAGGCTTTGTGTGGCATCTGGCAAGCCTGGCTGATACCTTAAATTCCACCACAGAGCAACCAGCGCCTCAGGCAGATGCTACAAACCAATCTGTTTCTTTCTGTCTCTAAAACTCCACTTTGAAAGTAGCATGTCATCATTACTGCCCTCTCCCACTGTGTCCAGCGGCTGACTGGGGCAGACTTGTAAAGACCAGATGGCTTTTCCTATCGAAGAAATGCTTGCTGTGGCTATTGCTCGGCTGGCTATAAATGCAGAAAGCAGTGTGTGTCTGCTGAGGCAGGGGAGACTCTTCTGTACTCAGATTTTATTTTTGTTAATTACACTGGCAGAGTCCAGAGCAAAGAACTACTTTCAGGGTCTTCACATACACAGAAGCGAATACAAAGCAACTGTAATAAATATTTATGTTGCCTACATTTAAAATAATGTGTTTGCCTTTTTAAATGAAAGGGGATCTGTAGCATCTTGGGAAGGGGACACTTTACTCAAACGAAGCAGAGATAAAACATTGCCTGTGAGGGCCTTCCTCTCTTGAAGTTATTTCTGATTGGATCTGAAAGCAGCAGCTGATTTGGGATGGGGGAAATCACTTCAGCCATTTCCCCCATTTTTTCTTTACCTTTGTTTGTTTACTTAATCTCCATATGTAGCAAATGTGCTTGGGCTATGGATATCATGTTCAAAGAAAACATGTAGAAGATATACGAAGCGTGAAACCACATTAGAGAGACTTGAAATGTATCAGAAGCAGACACCCATCAGTACTAGGAAAATGAACTTCCCGTTAGAACTTCAGACCTCAAAACAGCCTTCCCCAGCCCCTGATGCCCCATTATGGCCACTGGGGATGATGGGAGTTGTAGTCCACATCTGAGGGCACCAGATTGGGGGAGGCTGCCTTAAAAAGGTCCGAGTTTGAAGAAGCACCACATCTCACTGTCCAGTCCTCAGCTATCATTTGATATATTATTTATCTAAAGCCCTTTTTACTTTGCTCTCGATCCGAAAAGGCTCCCAGGGCAAAGAGCATGCTTACAATCTAAAAGACACGACATAAAAGGAAAAGGGGTGAAGGACGAAAGAGGAGAAAATCAAACTCAGGACTTAGATTCTTGATTACAAAGTTTAGCTGGTCACAGAGTTGGATCTAAGCACAACAGAAGGATGATTGCAGTTGATAGCTGGAAAGAGGAGAGCTCTCAGCTGTAGCTGTCTCCAGGCACAAGAGATGGGAGCCTGACTGCTGCTTTTTTTCTGATGTTATCAGGTACACAATGACTGCAGTTGGTGGGCAGTTATTTGTTTCAAGCACTTCTAATAGTTTTTCAACTTCAGGACTTCTCTCAAGGACTTGCAGTTTTGTGATTCTGAATATCAGTAGTTGAGGGTAAAAATCTGCTGTCTTCCTCTTAATAAAAAATAGAAAAATGAACTGCTTATTTTCTTGATGTCTGCAAAGGAAGGACAATGTGTATGTGGATTTTACAAATTAGTATTATTTTAATATTTGTTGAGAATATTTCTAAGCCAAAGGTGGGATATGAATATTTTAATTAATAGGTGTGATTTTGTGCACACTTATCTTAAAAAAAAAATCCTGCTAAAGAAAAATACCTTAATCTGACCCCCTCCCCCATTTAGCAGTTCCTAAAGAAAACACACGTGTTGATGTTTGCAAAATGAACATTCATCCTCCACTCCCAAAGCAGTATGCTTGCCCAGAACTGTAACAAACAACTCCATTATTATGGGGAAGACAGAGTGGATAATGGAGGCTCTTGTCTACAAAGTTGGCAAATTCAGCAAGAACCTCAAGCCTGCTATTATGGAGCCCAAAAGGCATGTAAAGCATCAAAAGAGCATTGGATAAGACATTTCACGTATGAGGCCAGACTGTTTATTCATCTAGCTCAACCTTCCCCAACCTAGTGTCCTCCAAGTGTTTTGGACTTCATCTCCCATCATCCCAAACCAGCATGGCCAATAGTTAGGAATTCTGGGAGTTGTAGTCCCAGACATCTGGAGGGCACCAGGTTGGGGAAGGCTGATCTAGCCCAATAGTGCCTCCTCTGCCTGGCAATGGGTCTCCAGCAGAGATCTTTCATACAGCCTCCTACCTTATCAGTTGCCTCGTGTGAGCAACTTGTAACTCTCCAGATGTTTTGGCCTACAACCATCTTCCCTCACCATTGGTTATGCTGGTTAGGGATGATGGGAATTGTAGGCCAAAATATCTGGGGAGCTCTATGTGCTCTATTAACCCCATAGTGGCTGCGCAGTGGCATTGCATTGTTTATATGATGCAGCTGTCAACTCACAGCCATGTCAGGCTTTTACTCCCGAAACGGCACTTTTTCGTAGCGTGATTTTACCGTGATTTGTTTTTGTTGCTCAAGGTCACCATGTTTTTTCTCCCTCTGACAGTGGTGAGTTCAGTTTGGGTTAAGTCCAGTGGGCACTGCAGTCTCAGTCATATTCACAAGTGACAGGGAATGTCTAGCAATTATGTGGCGAGTCTGTGCACTATAAGACTAGCTTAGATGTTACCATCCTCTATGCAGTCTTCTTCTCTGACTGTGGTGGTGGGTGTATTTGCATGGAGAATAGTAAAACGTGACCCGTTCATCCATGGATATGACGATCACAGCTTCCCAGCCATGATTTTTGAGGTTCTGATAGCACTTTATTATTTTTATTCATTCACATATTAGAACATATGAATAAAGAACAGTAAACTACATTTTTCCTCTGACAATTTCAAGGGAGCAGAACCTCTATGTGTGGGTCAAATACAGCCCTCCTGTGGTTCCCCAGATGGCCACACCTCCTTCTTCTGGATCCCCCCTTCCCCCCCTCCCCGACTGCTGACCATTTGGTGGTTTCCCAGTGTTTGTGTGTTTTCACCCCCATTCTAAGAAGCTGAAATGCCTTTCCTAGGCTTAGTTGCTGGCAGTAAGAGCTTTAAGCTAAAATGGGCTGGTATTGTTTCTCTTTTGCCCCCACCCCTTTGGCCTTTGGCCCACCCACCAGTGGAATGTAACCCCTGAAAACTTCTCTGAGATGGGATTTGGTCCCTTTATTACCGAATTCCCCGCCTTACTGCCAGACCACTGCCTCCTTCCTTTCTTAGAAGCCATGAACTCTCTGTCTGTTTTTTCCATGGGTCCTTCCTCTCCTGGACCAGACCCATCTCTGATATCAGGGAGTTTCAGCAAAATGGTGCCAAGGCCTCACACCAACACCACATTCTTTGCAGGTTAACATAGATGTGCTTATAATATAGACGCTCTTTCGATAAAGTCTTCCACAGCTTTGACTCCTTGAATAGAAAAGAGGTGCTTATTTACATTTCGTTTCTCTTTTAACAATATTACTTAGTTGCTACCAAATTTATTTTGAATTCCCATCGCAACCACTCAATAAATGATGAAACTTTCTTCAATGACTGACTGCTTTGAACAGCATTTGAATAGATCTGCAAAATAGTTCTTTACATTTACCTTAAGTACAGCATCTTTTTTCAAGTTCAGGGAAGCTGAATTGCCTTGGCTTGCACATAAGATGAACGAGGACATCGCCATAACAGCTGAGGGAGAGAACCTGTTGATGCTGATGCTGCATTAGCAGATCTCTCGGTAATTTTGTTTGACTGGTTTCAGGCAACAGTCTCCTGTCCATAATTTTGATGAATCTACTGTTACTGACAAATATGTAAATTGCTGGCATGTTTTCTTTAACTTGCTCATTTGCTTCTGCCAAGGAAACCTGGGTTAGGAAGAAGCTCAAAAACATGAGTTTGTTCCTATAGATCCAGTGATTTAGCACTGAATTTAAAGTAGAGAACACTAATTATTTATTCTGGATGGTCCCACATCACAGAACCCCCATGTGAAGAGGTTACCACATATGTAGATGGAAAATACCGGGTTTAAAAAGATTAAACCCAAACATAAAAAACCCTCTTTCTTCGAGCAGCCAGGGCTACACGTACAGCATTCGAACCTTGAACAAATCCATGTGCACAGTTTTTCATAGATGGCTGACACGGTTGAGTTTGACTGTGCCACTCGTCTGTTTGGGAGGCACATGGGACTGAATCCAGGCTTCCCTTCTTCCCCCACACTGACAATCTTCAAGGCTAGTGCACTCTCAGTAGTGCGGTGTGCAACATGATGAAATGTGGTCTGGCTCCAAAGATGGAAGAGCGCACCGTGATGCTTTCCCACAACTCAGTGCAGTACAAAATGTATAAACGAGTTGTCCTGAACTGTAAATGATTCAGCAGAAAGAGTATATGTAAACCGCCTAGAGAGCTTCGGCTATGGGGTGGTATACAAATGTAATAAATAAATAAATAAATAAATAAATAAATATAGCCATTGTGCAAGCTAGGAACTGAAGAGGTGGCAAAATGTGTTTGTAGTACTTCAGTGGTTTACTGAAGGAGAGGGGGAAAGTGTGACTTATAATTATGGAACTCTGGGATGTTGATTCTTCAGCATTTGCTTATAGTTCACACTTTTCCTTGGAAATTATTATATAAATGCAAGAGCCCCAAGGATGATTCTTTCGTCACTGTACTCTTTCTTTTTTGTCTTTCTTTTTTTTAACAACCTGTAGGCATATATGCAGCCCCATTTGCTGGGGAATGAGTTTACACACTTGGAGTTTCCAAGGAGGGTTCAGCGTAAGGAAGTTGGGAAAAGAATGCTTTACAGAGACTTCAACATGACTGGCTGGTAAGAATACATTGGAAAGTGCACTTTAAAAAGAACAATAAACACAGTTCTGATCATTCATTACTGTGATGTAAGCTTGTCTGTTTCAAAATAGGAGTGTTATTCATAGACTTCCTTTGGACATCTGCATCTCGAAAGGTCTCGCTTGGTCACAGATATGGAAGCTTTTGGCTGCACAGAGCTCAATGCTGTCTTGGGAGAACTGGCTGTTGGTGATGGCATTGCTTAATGGGAATTATTTTCCAGAAATAAATTCTCATGCTGTGTCCCAGCAGAGTCCTACAACATGCCTCCCAGCTCCTGTTGTGGTTGCTGCTAATGATATTGCTTCCTTCTCTTGCAGTGGCGATTTCCACTGCTGTCTAGCCTCCTACCCTTGGGTAGGGATGTACAAGAATTTCGTTATAGTTTGTTTGTGACCAGAACTTGCGCTATTCGCACCTCTGAATAAGGTTGCATTTTGCAGGCAAAGCTCGGACATTCCCCAGCTTACGACACAGTTAAAAAAATACACACTGACAAAAAATACACACTGACAAAAAATGCACCTTCACAAATATGTATTTTGGGAAATGCATATTTTACACTTTAGTAAATGAATAGAAACAATGCAGACTGAGCTTTGAGGTGAAATTAGGAGAACAGTGTCTAGCTTGAGCTCCTTACTGTTGAGTTCATTTGAAGCCATCCATGAATGTTTCTTGTTACATAACAACTGGACGATTAACTGCACATTTTCCCCAGTCTCACTCTTATCCATAACAAGCTCCCAGTAATAGCAGGATAAGGTGCTAGATAGTATAGATGCCTTGAATACAGGCTAGGCTATCATTGTGGGCTTTTTGATTGGTAGTCCTTGCACATTTAAAGATCTGTGCCTTTCTGGCTCTGTGAATGCCCCATGCTCAGGTCCCGGCACTTCCAGCTAGAAAGATCAGGTAGCAGGTGATATGGAGCCTAATGTGGATAAGAAAGTAGGCAAATAATAGTGGTGGCCCTCTGATTATGGAATGATCTCCCCAGTGAGGCCCACCTGGCACCAATATTGTTATGTTTTCAGTGTAAGGTGAAGACCTTCCTCTACTCTCTGGCATTTGGCAGCATATGAGAAGGTTTTTAATCGGGTCCCGGGATTTCTTATTGTTGACTGTTAAAATCATTTTAGTTATATATATGTGTGTGAGAGAGTGCTGTCTATTTATACGCTTGTTTGTACATTGTTGTTTTTTTTTTAATGACTGGGTTCGTACAACATGACAACCTGTCATGGGTATCTAGCTGCAATTGTTGTCATGTCATTTGAATCCAGACCACTTCCCACAGGGTGGCTTATTTTGGGGCAACAAGCCACCCTGACAACCTATGGCTTGTGGTAGGGGTTATTTAACTTATGATGGGTTGTCTTGTCATCCGAACCTGGAACAGCAATTTTATCATGGGTTGCGGCATTCAGGCACAGAGCCGCTCAGCAAGAGCAGCAAAAAATACTGCCTCTCTTTCCCAGCTATGCCCACCTTTGCTGCCTCAAGCCTCCCTTGCCAGTGATTACCCCTCCAAAGATGTCCAAATGGCACTTTGGAGGAACTGTCACACATTAAATTTGTGCATATGGAGCTGTAAATAATAATAATAATAATAATAATAATAATAATAATATGTAGTAGTAGTATTTTGGTCTTTCGCAAGTGCGCACTTACTTACAGCTGTTCAATATGTATAGTCTTGCCTTGTCAATACCCTGTATGTTTCAACTGTCAAAGGGAGTGAAGTACAGTGGGAAACATACAAGGAAATTGACAAGAGGAGACTGCATATAGGCTAATTTGCACACTGTTGACAGAGACGTTGGAAAAATGGGTAAATGATCAGGAGAAGTAAGTGCACCAAAAGGTGGGACAGGACAATATCGCTCACTTAGCAAGGTGACCCTCTGGGTTTTAAGTGTTGAACTGACACTTATCAGTGTCCTGCTTCCATTCAACGCTTCCCCAAATCTCCAGCTACTTGAGAAAGGAAGGATCTGCTGTGGTTACTGGGAAGGGGACTGCGAAAAGGGGGAGCTTGGATCTTATCTTAAGTAGCTGGAGACTTGAGGAGGTATTGAATGGAAGCAGGACAGTGACAAAAAAAATACAGCTCCATTGGTGCAAATTTATGGGGTCAATTTTTTTGGAGAACAACCCATGATGAGCCCATTTGTCTATTGGCTGTTGGGTGCATTGTAGGTTGTTCCGTGAAGAACCCACACTGCATAGCTTTTCACAGGGTGGGTTGTCATGCCATGTGAACATGCCCATTATGTACAATATTGTATTTTTAATGTTTTAATCTTTGTAACCCACCCAGCGAGCTTTGGCTATTGGGCAGTATAGAAGTATAATAAATTAAATGAAAATACAGGGCAAGATTGACAAATACTCTGACCTGGGAGAGGACAACTACCTATGCTCTTCCATTTTCCCTTTTTGATTTGGTTGGTAAAGTTCTGGTATCTACATATGTGGATGTGTTTAAATAGATGCCAAATAGAATATCTAACTACCAAATCTCATGAAACGACAAAGGCTCTTTCTACACCTAAGGGCCTAGCAAGAGGGAGGGGGGAGGATCATGGACTTACCTGCTTCCACAATCCTCCTCCAGGTTCTATACACCTGCACGATGTCCTTCTTCCTTTCCGAGACGTTGTGGGCGCATTTTTTCTTTAGAAGAGGAGCCGGTTGCGCGGCCCCAATCCGTTGAAAAAACAAGTAACCTCCCTGCCAAACTCCATGCCCAATCCCCCATCCTAGGGATGGCGAAATTGCTGCCCCCCACCCCTGAAGGGCACGGAGACCCCCCGAACAGCTCCGTGCCCATTTTGAAAGCTGCATTTACTCACGAGGAGGCAGGAAGAAGCCTGCACGAGCATCCACACCCCCACGGAGTTTGGGTTCTTCCCGAGACCGTGGGGAAAAGTTTCTGCCCATCCCTGGTTGCCCCTGGAATCCCCTGTGCATCATATGGACGCACAGGCACACTCCTGAGCTGATCCCGGGGGAAATGGCTGGTGTAGACATGCCCAAAATCTGCTGGTTAAAGCCCACTGCCAATATTTTCTATATTGTAAGTTTCATTTAGTGTATAATGTTAATTTAAGATGTAGGGTTCTTTTAAAAGGAAAAAAACCCACAGCTTTGGCGCTTTGCAGGGACTGAGCATTTGGTGGGGTTTGGTCAGCTTGCATCAATTACAAAAGGTGGTAACTATGTCCAGGACTGACTTTCATAATGCACTTGGCCTTTTCTGCGCTGGCGTAGCTGGAGGCTTCCCCCAGTGCTAGCGGGGCTGCTGAGCTTTCCCACAGCAAGAGGGCAGAGATAGAACCAGGGCTATGCAGCCACCGCATTGGTTCAGGGTTGCCGTTCTAGCTGTGAGACCACTCCCTTCAAACATTGCCCCTCACCACTGCTGGTGCCTTTGTTCTCCAATTGGGATGTGGGGAGGTCACAGAGGGGAGGGAGGAATCACTTTGAGCCGTTTCCACTGCTAACGCCCAGCTCCCTTTCGTGTATTCAGGAAGACCTTGTTTTGAGCAGGACCTGTTTTGTTTCGAAAAGCTGTGTCGCTGCTCTTTTTGCCATTGCATTCTGCTTCGTAATCTGCTTTTGGCCAATTTTCCTTTTTTTAATTAACGATTTCAAAGAAAATTTCAAGGGGGCTCAGAATTCCCCCCCCCCCCCATTGTGTGTGTGTTAAATACCAGGCCAAGATGCAGTCGATGGGTGTGAGATGAGCCAGCCTGTGCCGTTTATTTGTCCCTAATGGCTTTGCTGTCGGGAGATCTGTGTTCTGTAAGATTTGGTTGTCATGGGATGCAATTAGCCACCAATGGCCCTCATGTATTTCTGTTTGTGTGTTTGAGATTTATTTTGAATCAAAAAGACTGGAGTCTTCGGGGCAAACGATAACCCTTCTCCCACTAAAGTGTGTGTGTGTGACGAGTAACATGAAATCTTGCGTGTCCCTTTAGAATCAGTGCTTCCTCTTCCTGAAATGCCACCCGTCTGTTTAGTGTGCTGCTCTTTTTTCCTGAGAGAGCAGATCTTCAAATCCCTGAGTGTCTGATTCTAAAAAGCAACACCTTCCTAATCTTGTTTTCTGTTTTGTTTTCCTTTTAAAATAAAAAAATAAAAAATGGGCTTGACCTTTTCTTTTTTCTTGTAACCAGCATCAAAGCTGTTGTTTTTGTTTTTGTTTTCTTGATTCCAGTTGGCCAAAATACATTCCCAGGGGTCCTCAGTAAATGCTGTGGCAGTTTTTGTGAGCTTTGCTTTGTGTAACTTTCTTCCAGTTGTGTTTAACAAATATTGTAGCTGTGGGCGCTCTCTTCTTCTTCTTCTTCTTCTTCTTCTTCTTCTTCTTCTTCTTCTTCTTCTTCTTCTTCTTTATTGTTCTGCTCAATGTCCTTTGACAGCCCAGTCAGGCAGTCTGACAGAGAAGGGGATAAGTAGATTGAGAAATGCCACAGAATGCTTTATGAAGCCGACACCAGACCTACACGGCTTCCTCCCTTCTCCTTTAATATAAATTGATTTATTGAATCAAGCACAGAAGCCCTGTTACTGAAACCTTAGGCTCTATCCTCCAGAGAGCCACCTAATAAAAAGAGACCCAACTGACAGTCCTCATTAGTTTTGCCACACATCCCAAGGCAATATTTAAAGTGGCAATGTCCCTTTCCCAGACCTGGATTTATCTGCCAGCCACCGCCAGTGGGTTTAATTAGCTTACTCTTATTAGTCTGATTCACATAAGTGGTCTTCCCTGACGGTTTGACTCTGGGGCACAAAGTGTAATGGGCAGTCTGCCTGCCATATGTTTTCACCTGCTCGGTTGCACCTTGTTTCCAATTGCATGTAATTCAGTTATGTGTATTTTTGGTTAGGGAAACATTTGAACTTTTAGCCAAAATCATGGTTGTGTTGCTATCCGTTGGGCTTCAGCCTAATTATTCCTCAAAGGCCTGCAAGAAAGCAAGTTCAATCCTTAATGGTATAATTAAATCATCCTTTTCCACCTTGATTACTTTGATAATGTTTCATCCAACTAATTTTTGTGTGTGTGTGTTTAATTTAATGATTTATGGGGATAGCGTAGCACTCCTTTCAGACACAGATATGATTAAAGATGACCTTGGTGCAACCACAGCAATGGCCTAAAGCTACTGACCAACAAACCGAAAGAGAGGGCACATCCAATTTAACCAAACTCCTTTCCATGAATCCTTTTTGGTTGCCAACTCCATCTAGGAAGCAAGGTATAGCGCCATGGAATCCATTCGGAGCCCTGTTCAGTGATGATAAATGGCTGTTCGCAACATGCATGTTCTGCATCTTTTCAAGATTTGCAGCTCTAGCTGCAGGAACAGCAGGGGAAGAGTTCTGACCTGCTGCGTACAGCATATCTCCTGGCAATGACAAATGGCCCTTCTTTCCCTAAGTGCACACTGGCCAGAGGAGCCGAGAGTGGGGCAGGGTGAGCTGGAGACGAAACAGAGGAGCCTAATAGCCAGTCCCTAACTGCAAAGGAAGGAGTAGCAATATCTGACTGAAGTTGCCAGTAGGCTTCCTTCTGTGAATCTTTGCACTGCCTTATCACCGGAGATTACTTCTTCTTTTTACCCTCGAAATATGTTTTTTTTTCTGTTTTGATTTTTCTTTGAACCTTCCACATGTTAACATGTGTGACTGACCTTGGAATAAGTGTGTTTAATTGCTATCTGAAGACTCCTACATTTACTTAACTCTACAGTAGTCTGGAAGTCATTGTGGTGGCATGGCTAGCCTGAATGCTTGGAAAACCCAGGTTCAAATTTATGAAGCCAGATGGGTGGTCTTAGCCCCCCTCCCCCCACAAATGAGTTTACCTCACTAAAGTAGTATATGGTTTTGTGTGACTCTCTGCACTGAGTTTTTACATTTTTCTCTTCCTAGCTATTGTCATAATTCCTCAACTTTCATTATTGGAAGCTTTTTTAAAATTGAACATTGAACCTTGTGAACATAAAATTTTAGTAGAAACTAAAACCTTTATCTTGAAGCCAAATTGCTTCAGAATCCTAAGTCTTGGCCATTTCTCTTTTTGTTTGGTAAACTGGAGGAAACATATTTGTGGGCACTGAAAAAATATAGGTGCACAAATAAAGATTGATTCAGTAGGGGAATCAAAAACAAGCCTGTGATCCTGGGAAGAGAAAGTGCATATGCAATGATTTGATCCAGGACATGAGGAATACAACTGAAATGAAATAATTTCTTATGAATGTTGGTCATTATGTCACAATAAAGACGTAAGAATGACCCTTCGTGTCACTCTTGTATCTGAAGATGTATCTCATGTACAGATTTAGCCCTCTTAGCTGCATCATATAAGTGAGAGGTGTTCCTCAGAAGACATTCTCTCTGACACTACTATGAATTCTACGAGATGCATTTAGATGCTATGCAGCTTTGTTTGGCACTCTGAAAAATACCAACCCATCATTCCCTTGGCCTGCTTGTTAAATGTGCTATTTTTGACCATAACAGATATGAAGTGAGTGTGTGGAGAACAGCAATCCCATGCTCTCTCTACATAGACAGTTAAATGGGACATCCTATCTAGTCAGACTTCGTTATTCAAGACTTGAAGCATTTACATTTCTATAGAAAGTATATTGTTGTGAACTTGGATTATGGCTCACAGCCCATGAAGAAGGACCACCAATCTGTTTGTCCTGAAAAGTAAAAATTAAGTTGTTCTTGAAATAGGATGGCCTTAACTCACATTTACAATTAAAATGGAACATTGATACCTCTCTCTTTTGCTTCGAAATGTAGCCTTTTTGTTTAAAGCACTTGAAAGGTATAATAACTACAATCCTGTTTTGCTCAGTCTCTCTATTGAGCTTTCTCCCTTTTGTACTGGAGATGCTTTCTTAATTTTACTGCATGTTAAATATGTGCTTATACTTCACACCGGCTTCCTAAAATGAATCGTGCAAAAGCAACATGTATACTTCGCAATTGAAGTTACCTTACTCATCCTCAGGGTTCTGTAAGACATTCTGTGCCTTGCCTTGGTTCTTTTTCCTCTGTGGTTTCTTTCTTCTAAGAAAGAAATTGCATTCAGATTTTGAAGAGGTATATAAATAAGGAAGTGCTGCTGCTAAAGGACTTTCAAGAAAGAAGAAACAGCACACCTTTAGAATAAATCTATAGACATTCTGTTGAAGGATATTAGAGGTAAGGCGCCATTACTTCCCCTACCATTTTATTAAAACATTAGTGCCTCCAACCTACCCATTTCTTCCATTTTTGCATAAAATTGAAGTATGTTTTAGTTACTAGTACACCCTTCTGAACATGCACGTAGAAACAACACACAGGAATTTGAATGAACTTCAATACATAAGTTGTGGCGATAGGAACTAGCTTGGTTACTTCAAGCGTATTAGACAAGTTTATGACGGATTAGGACTCTCAGTGGCTATTTGTTCTACAGGCCCAAAAAATGGGGGAGGGGATATTTATTCTGGTTGCTAGATTCTATTGGTAAGAGGAAATGGCTATTTCTACCATCACCTATCCTGCTGAGCACTGCTGGGAGTCTAATATTGGGCTATTTAGACCTTTGGTCTGGTCAAGCAAAGCACTCCTAATTTTCTAAAGTAAAGAATTGTGCTATCTTCTACTCCCCATCCGATGCTGTTCAAAAATTGGTCATAACCTTCACAGGATTGTTGCGAGTTAGAAAATATTTGCAAGGCCTGGGTGCCCACAACAGAAGTGAAGCCCTGTACAAATGTTATCTAAAAATAGGTAATGGAACATGTTAACAGGGACAGGGTCGTCCCGCATAGCTGTGCCCTTGATGGTCATTTAGTTCCACCCCACCTTTGCTTGTATAGCTGTGGAGGATTTCACATAATTTGGAACCCTTACGCCAGCCTTCCCCAACCTGATGCTCTCCAGATGTTTTGAACTACAACCCCCATGCTGGCTAACGATTGGCCATGCTGGCTAGGGCTGGTGGGAGTTGAAGTCCAAAACATCTGGGACACACCAGGTTGGAGAAGACTGCTACATACAATTGGGTTTCTGAATCACGTGAATCCCTTGCAGACATCTATACAGTACGCATGGGGTGAAGCTATGAGGTGTATGTGACATCAGGACTATGTGGTATGGTTCTGTCCCTTCTCATCTGTTGCATTCTAATTAATTCCTGCATAGGGCTCCTGACACTGGCCTGTGCATTTACATCTGGAATAGGTCCCTCAATCACTATCATTTCTTTTGTTCCAAGAGTCTTCCAACCATCCCGTTTTTGAGCAATATGTTCACATTGACCTGGTTCGCACGATCATTGTGAGTTAAACAAGCCAAGTTCGCCATAGGCTGTTGTTGGATAATTTGAGGGTTGTTTCCTCCTCCAACAAGTCATGCCTCCCGGGTTGGGACACCATGACAAGCCACAGCTGGGGTGGGTGATTAGGCAAATGGTTAGGCTTGTTTAATGTGTGGTGATCGTGCAAACCAGCCCAATGACTTGTTTTTATGTGTGCTTCATTTAGACCAGTGTTTAAAGTTGCTGTTATGATGTTCTTAATGTAAGGCACAGCTTAAGACAGAGTACAACAAAATGTGAAGGATATACACGGATGCCTAATCCTATATTGAGAAACACACGTTTGAGCAGGTCTAGTGTTATTCTTCCTCCAAATTAAGAGATAATGTCTATATACAGATGGTACTCATAGTATCTGTAGGGGAGGGGACATGTCAGGTGCTACATTTAAAACTTCTTTGGGGCAGTTTGTCAGTAGGGAAGAATAACACAACCTGGTGTGTTTATATTTGGAGGTGTTAACAGTACTTTACTCAGGATGGGGCCAATAGGTGGCCCTTCTGTGTCTCTCCAGGTTTTCTCGGAGTATCAGCTGCTGCTATGCTTTTTAATTTGGGGTGTCCTTTTGAGGTTTAGGAACTGTTTGGTCTTCCTTCCTAAACTGCTGAATGCTGTTATTTTCATTTTCAATTTGAATCTAAATGCAAATTTGCACATAGATTTATCCTTTAATGAGTATTCCTGGACAGGGTGTGGGGTCTGCAGGGGGAGAGGAAATAGAAGCTCTAGAAAGTACAGCATTTTCGTATATTTGATGCTGCCTTTGTTTTGAAAAAGTGATTCTTACACAATCACAGAATTTTGAGATGATTCAAGGCCACAAGCAATATTACAGCCTCGCCTTTACTATGGTTTCTGTCATGCTTTGGCAGCCATTGATTTCTTTCAGAGGCAGTGGTTAGAAAATAAAATGAAAACTGGAGAGCTGCCACTTAGCTGTGATTTTATTTTTTGTTGCTGTTGGATTACAAGGATCTCTCAAGGGGTGGCATGCTGGAATGCTTTTAAAGGTTCTTCCTCTTCTGTGTGCCTGTGTTTATGGGATGACAGCAGTGGCATAGTATATTTTATGTACCACACTCTTCCTATAAATGGCATGAATAGCATATACACAGTTTTATTGTGTAATGTCAAGAGAAATAGACCAGGAGGTTGTAGTTGTATAAAAGAAGTATGGTGAGTGTGTGTGTGTGTGTGGGGGGGGGGGGTATATGCACATGTGGAGGTGTTATGGGGCAGGTGTATCAAACAATGCTTCCCTGCTTATTTTGCTTTCTTTTCTGCAATCCCTGGACTGAAAATCCCTGGACCTAGAAACAGAATGACTTTGTCTTGACAGATCCAGTTTTGCTACAACGGGAAGACAAATAATTAGCAAAGCTAAAAACACGCACCAGAGGCTAATACTCAATCAAAAAAGTTCTCCAAACCGCTAGTGCAGCCTTTCTCAATCTCCAAATATGTCGGATTACAGCTCCCATCATCCCCTAGCCATCTTAGTTGGGGATGGTGGGACTTTTGGTTCAGTCTATGTGGAGGGCACCTGGCTGGAATTTTGTTTTTCAAAACAGAGAGACTCATGCACACTTAGCTGGTTGCAATGGCACATCCTCCTAATCAGCCATTGTACCCATCTCTGCTTTCGTCTTTCTCACCAGCAGACTCCCTAACTCTTACCCATTCATGTTTGAAAGAAACATTGGTGGTGGCGGGCAGCCAATAAATGCAGAGGATTTGTGTCTACTCTTCTGTCAGGTTTGCTTCAAATGTTAAAAACATTTCCCACATGGAAAGCAATTCTGCATTGGAATTAACATGCAGTAGACGGCCAGTCTATGTATACAGAGTGGCCATTTTTATGGAGAACCTGTCATCAGTCACAGATTTCCAGGCCACATACATGTTTCAAAATACATGCAGGTGTGACCATCATATGGACCAATCCTTACACAGCTGTGTTGTTTGCTATTTCCTACAGTGAATTTCCTCTCAGGTAGAAATGCTGTAACATTTAGGTAGCCTTTAGGTGTTTGGAAGTGACAAACAGCCCTGGCAGTGAGAATTTCAGTCAAGTTTGAATATCATAGTCAAGATCAAGAGGGTGCAAAATAACCAGATTAAAGCTATCTGTGTCCTGAAAGTTTCCGTAATATATTTAGCTTTGAAGGATTTGTAACAAAGCCTTTTGTTTTTTCCTTTGCTTTCTGTTTCTCACAGCCACCAGTTAATAAGGTGATTCCATTCTTTGATGGAATTGTATTGCTATCTGCTAGATGTTGTGTCCTACAATTTTGGTAATCAGGATTTTGTTCCATTTTACTTTCCTATGTGTTATTAAAACAAAAGGGCAGAATTTGTAAAAGTTCCAGTATGTTACATTGCCTAGCTTGGTAGATTTCTCTGTTGTTGTTTTATTATTTTTAATTGTTGTTCTAACACATTTTGTATATTGCATGTGATTTGATAATGAAGGAAGTTATATACATATTTTAAATAAAGAATAAAATGTTATAGCATTAAGTGTCCTTCGGTTCAAAAGGCACAATCCTATGTGGTTGGGGAGTAACAAGGAAGCGGGGGGTGGGGGGAACAGGAATATATTGTGAAATTGGAGCATAGACAAATGGTCTCACACACACACAAATGCTTCCACTGGTGTCAGGGCGCTGGGTTAATAATTGAGTCCAAGTTCTATAAAATGCTGTTTATCCTCCTGCAGGGCATACAAAACCATTGAAGATGATGACTTGAAGTTTCCCCTTATATACGGAGAAGGCAAGAAGGTGGGAATAAGTGTTTTGTCATTTCAAAGGAATATGGGGCCTGTATTCCGTTTACCACTCAATTTTGCCCCAAGCCGTTCCATGTTTTCCTCCCTATGTCTCTTTATTTTATTGTTCTGACAGCATGAAAAAGTACTGTGTCTGTCGTAAATCAGTTTCTCTCTGTAAGTGGGGGGAAATGCAGCCTATTTTTTGTGGAAGGGGAGATGAACAGCTCAATCATGTTTACTGATAAGTTTTCTTATTTCATCTGCTTAATTGTTTTGTTTATGTTTCAAGTAATCAGAACAGAGAGAGATGATCTGAAGATATTTATTTGCTGGATTTACAGACAGTTTGCTACAGTTTCATTGTGAAATCCAATGTTGAGCCATTAAGCCATGAAAAGTAAAAAGGGCATAATGGTTTTAGTTTATTTGGAGCACAAGTTTCAGTGCACTCGGATCTTGGAGAAGGGATTCATAGGAGGACCTATTGTAGTCCTAGTGATGATTTTTTTGTGGAGTTGTACCTATTGTACAGTTCATTCTTAGAGATAAAATTCCCTTTCAAGAGTGGGGTGGGGCAGGAGGGTTAAAGATAATTCTATCAAAGTAGCACTAAATTCATAGCTAGGAATGGCAGGATTCTTAGCACTGCCCCCAGCAAGTCTGATAGTTGCGACTCAAGCATCTGGAAAAAGGCATTGATATCTCAGATTGTTGGCACTCACAGTTTCTTAGCAGCTCTTCCCCAAAGGTTTGACTGCTTATTTGAATCTTTATAAAATATCCTACCTTTAGAATTAATCTAGCTTGTGCAGGATTCAAACCTGCTGTGGCTTATCTGTATTTGGATGGTGTTTTTCAACATTATTTGCACACCTGCTACTTTTTAATTTATTTTTCTTTGTTTTGTGGCCGTAGTGTGGTTTAATTCTCAGTGTAGTTTAGAGCCAGTATTGGGAGTGTTTAGCATCCATGAAATGAATGAGGGGCCTGCTTCATAAGCAGCCCCAAGAATCCCATCCTTCAGCTGAGGGATCTTGAAAATATTGCGGTGGTGATGCTGAAGGATGCTTGACTGTACTAGAAATGTCCTTGCTGATGGTTTTTTATAAAGGAGAATTGCTGCCTCTTTTCAGACAATTGTTTTACCAGAATTTGGGCTATAGTAGAAGAGAGAAATGAGTATACACTGGGGCCATTTCGCATAACATGAGGGTGGTTAATAAGCCACAGTAACTACTCTGCATGTCAGTCATACGCCAGCCTAATTTACATAATTACACTTGTCGGATGCAGCTTTTCATGTCATCTGAACCCACTGATGGTGGCTTGTTGGAGTGGTTAACAAACCATCTAGAACCCATGGCCTGTTAATCACCCCTTGCTGAGTTTGGATGACATGAGTAGCCACAGTAGGGGTGTGGCAATCCATTGTGGTTTAAATAAATGTCAGTGGGCTATGACAGAAACTCAGGCCTATGGGCCAAATCTAGACCAACTGGGGTCCCAGTCTGGCCTTCCAGGGTTTCCAGAAGACTACGGCTCCTTCTCTATGCCCCACCACTTTCCCTCCAAACACCAATTATTGGGTGGTTTGTCACTAACCATTTGCTGCAAAAGAGTTAGTGACCTAACCATGGCTTAGTGCGTTGTCTGAACAGGCCCAGTATGTGTCCGAGTACTAGTTGCTGGGGAACATGAGTGGGAAACAGCTACTGTGCTCCTCTCCTGCTTGTGGGCAAATAGCTGGCCATGTGAGAACAAAATGCTGGACTAGCTAGGCCTTTGAGCTGATCAAGCATAGCTCTTCTTATGTTCTGATTGAATATCTCATTGTCCTCAGGCTCGTGTCATGGCGACTATTGGAGTTACAAGAGGACTTGGGGACCACGATTTGAAGGTGCATGACTCAAACATCTACATCAAACCTTTTTTGTCTTCATCACCAGAGGTAAAACATTTTCATCTATACTGTGGGGTCAGGATGAGGGAACTAAATTAAGGAGGGTTTTTAAAATCCCTACAAAATATCTTAGTTTCAATCTGTGGATGGGGAAGTTTTAGAAAGCATCCAGATAAGAAATCACTGCTATGCTGGCTTGAATGATAAATATAGTCAATGCTTAAGGAAGAGATGGTCAAACCTCACACTTCTGACAACACAATCTTCTGCATCTTCATTTGGCGGCACAGTGGGACTTACCCCCTAGTGAATGAGTTTAGGATTGCAGCCTAAGACTGCTTAGAACAGCCTTCCCCAAGCTGGTGCCCTCCAGATGTTCTGGACTTCAACTCGCATCAGACCCAGCCAGCATTGCTCACGGTCAGGAATTCTGGGATTTGTGGTCCAAAACATCTGGAGGGCACCAGCTTGGGGAAGGCTGGTTTAGAAACTGTAAATTAAATTGATGGCCATCTAGAAGTATTTAGAAAGTTCATAACACATTTGACAAAACATTAGTATAAAAGACATAGAAGCATAAAGTAGACAGTTGGCATTGGAAATTGGCTACTGGGCAGGAATTGAAGAGGAGGAGTTTGGTGCTTTTAAAATGCATCCCTAAAAGGGGGCTAATTGGTAAGCACTGCAGATAAAAGTGCTGAAGGCTAGATTATTATTATTATTTTTAAAAATCCACATCAATCACTTGGATTATAGTGAAAGACATTTCCATGTTGGTTAGTGAAGCTGAGTTGGGAAATGCTTCACATAAAAAGGAACGATGCAATTAAGAGGGGGATTTGTTTTATTGAAGTAGCTTTGTTGATCAATTGTAAAGTAGCTAGTGCAGGGCATTGCTTACGCTGACTATTTCTCTTTAATCCCACGTGGAGAGGAATAGGGTATTCCAAGAGAATCACACGTCATGGTTTTAGCTTTGTGTAGCTGTCAGGATACATTTTCCGGCTCATTTAGAGCATGTTCACATGGAACTCTAAACCAAGCGAGCTGCTGTTACCCCATTTCAAGCCATCCCTTTTGTATCATATAGGGTCACTTTTTAGGAAGGGTGGCCACCCAGAAGAACTGCAAGGACTGCAGGGATGAGAGTGATAATGGCAGTCTTTTGTGAAGTAATATGAGCATTTCTGTCCGGATGCAGCTTTAAAGGACGCAGGAGGCATGCAGGTCTTAGGGTGCATCAAGAGAGCAACTGTGGTTGCTTCTGGTTGGGTGCTTCACAATACAGCCAAGAATGCAGAGGATATTCCGAGAAAAGGCAGATGCTTTGAAGCACCCCAACACGCACTGTAGGAAGTTAGTCATAGGCCTCCTCCACACGAGACGTTTAATGAGCCTTGAAGGCTCATTAAAAAATTTACCTCCACAAGTACAGAGCGCAAAACGGGCGTACAGGCGCGTTATCTCCCCGATAATGCGCATTTTCGAACGCGCGTTAAATAGCGACTTTTATTTTGCACCGGCCGTTAAAGCGCATTTTCGCGGTGTGAACAAGCGATTACGCGCATTAACTGCTTGTAAAGCGCTTTTTGGACATGAATTAATGCGCTTCGCCGCCTCTCGCCGCCTCCGGTGCAGAGGGATTAGGAGTAAAAGCGCCTCCGCGATAATGCGCATAATCGCAGAACCGGGCGCAAAAGCGCATCCTTGTGGAGGGGGCCATAGAAGATCCAGCCTATAGTTGGACTAGTAATCTCTGGGAGCTGGCAGCGAATCAGCCCAAAGGGAGCAGGAAGACGAGATCCTGATCTCCTGAAATAGTACTCTCTTAAATATGAGCAGAATCAAATGGAGCCTTAATGTTTGTATGGCTTGTTGAAACAAGTTGGTTGTGGATTTAGTCCCTGAACCGGTGCTCCCTTTCCTGTATTAGATAGGAAACCAGAAACATGCCACCACCCCAAGTGGTGGTCTCCCTCACCCCATCATGTCTACAGTGGACCTGTGTAAGGCAGCTTTATGTGTGGCTCTGTAGGGTCATTATTACATTTTCTGACTCTTCCCAAATAATGTCCTTGCCTATTAATACAGCAGATATTTTCAATGCCTTATCTTCAGTAGTTCCACGTGCACTGGGTACTGCTCCAATTTGTTGCCATCTTCCTATGCCACCGATTCAGCATCAAATTGAGCCTATGCAGATTGTCTCCATGCCCATGATGATTTCACGGCCTCTAAATTCAGTAGACCTTAGGGCAAGAGGAAAATGACTGGCTTGTTTACTCTACACTTTCACGGATAAAACGTAAACATTTAAAATACTGACCATATTTCCTATGTAAATTTGAAAGGTGACAATACCTCTAAGTCCACTCAGATATGTTTCTCAAGATGTTCAGATTAATCTCACTATGAGCTTTTCTTAACTTATTTCACTGTCCCAAATCCATACACCTTTTTTTCTTTTTTTAAAGAAAAGATTATCTTGCCACACAACTGTTTTCGTGTGGCTTTGTGTTAGCTAGACAGGACTACATTACTATAAATAGGCTGAACGCCACCATAGTATCAGTAGGATGTCCTGATACATCAGTAGGCAAGAGAAGCAGCTCATAAAGCAGGGATGGGGCATCTGTGGCCCTCCAAGTGTTGTTGAACTTCCATTCCCATCATCCCTGACCACAGACCATGCTGGTCGGGGCTGATGGGAGTGGGAATCCAATAACATCTGGAGGGCCACAGGTTCTCCACTGCTGCCATAAAGCATATACTGATTGCTGTTTGAAAGGGATGTCTTGAATTCAGCTCCTCCGCTTTGGAGAATGATATGTATGGATTTAGTGTGTAGCATTTATAGTTTTCTGGTGTTGCAATGTTTTGTTGGTATTTAATTCCAGAAGATGTGAGTTTTGTCTCTCAGCAGTGAGCTTGCCAACTTTGGGGTTCTATTTTTGACACGTTTAATGAGGAATGAACAATGAAGTGTGTGTGTCTGGCTCATCATCATCTAAGTTTTAATCGCATCTCCCATCTTAGTAAATGAAATTAAAGTGGCACTTTCTTTTTTAAAAATCCAGTTTTCTCCTTTGGTTAACTACATTAAGAGGTCTATGGACTCTGTGCACCTTCTCTATACCTGGATTTCTAAGATTAACACAACACAAAGACGATAAGCAGCTCTCTTATAGCAAGGCCAAGTGTGTTTCCCAACACATCAGTGGAGCATTGACCCTGTCAGCTACAAGGATAGCACAGCATTACTGGCCAGGTGCACAGTTTCCAAATCCTAGTCCAGATAATAATTTCCTCTTGTCTGCTGTGACAAGGTTACTTCACTTCTTTGAAAATACAGTCATGGCTGGAGTAATTAAAGTGCTCGGTTAGTGGTTCAGAAGCACACCTGAAGGTTTTGTTTTTGAAATTCAGGGAGCCAGGTGGTTTGACAATGGGGAGTGCAATGCAGGCAGCTCGAAGATTGTGTCTAACAGAAGACACACTTGGAAAAACATAAAACGATCTTTTTCTTCATGTTGGTTCAATAAAATATGGCAAACTCAGCCAAGGAGTATATTATAAATGCTGCATTCAACAAGATGTCAGAGACCGTTTTCTTGTAAGCCATATATCTGCATACAGGAC
This sequence comes from Anniella stebbinsi, assembly GCA_029215795.1. NCBI lineage: Eukaryota > Metazoa > Chordata > Lepidosauria > Squamata > Anniellidae > Anniella > Anniella stebbinsi. The sequence goes on from JARDYH010000003.1 coordinate 60,387,717, forward strand.
TATGAGAAATACTCTGGTATGTGAGAACCTTTTCAGTTAGATCCTGTTCTTTTGAAGCACCTAAGAATATTTTAAACTTTGCATACAGAGGCAGACTGGTCAGTCAGGCCCCGTGGGGATAGCTTCATTTGATTGGTTAGTGATGGTCCCTCCACTCTGTTGGTTTTGGAGGAAGAAACCTAGTGAGAAGTTTCTGCTAGAAATTAAAATGGACTGGAATTGTCTGTAATGGCATTCCTGCCTAATATATTTGCAGGCTGAATATTGTTTTAGCAGATTCCAGCCCCAGAATCCTTCCAAAAGGTAAAACCTCCAGGTGGGCTAGGAGTGTGGGAGGGCATTGTGTGATATTGCTTGCTTGGAGAGTTAAGTTGCTTTTCTACTAGCAAAAAGACACAGTGTCCATTCAGTTAAAGCCCTTGTTTTCCCACTTCATCCTCTTTGAACTTTGCTTTGCTTTCAGGTGAGAGTGTATGATCTTCTCCAGTATGAGCATGGGCCAGATGATGTGTTGATCTTAGCTACAGATGGACTGTGGGATGTACTATTAAATGAAGAAGTGGCAGAAGCTGTCACTAACTTCCTGCCAAACTGTGACCCCGATGATCCCCACAGGTTTGTAATCATGTTTAGCAAGGATGTCCCGAGGATAACAGGAATATGCACTGTCTTTTTTTCTGAGTGTGTTTAAATACAATGTGATAGGGCTGCCTCATAGAGAAAAGGCATTTGCTTCTACGTAGTACTAGTGTTGAGTCTTCTGGCACCAGACCCTATCGCCAGCAGGGTATAGGATCAAGCTCTGAATGGTTTGTAACTATCGTTGGCAAATTTATGTAAAAGGAGGATGAGGAAATAAACAAGGTGTCACTAATGCTGTTTTTAAAGCCATTTCGAAATGGACCTAAATAGCATTTACAAAATATGAAATTGAAATAGCATTTCATTACATGTATTGCCAGGTAAATAGGTAAGTTAGCAAGAAGGTGGAAAGTATCACCTAATCTCTGCTCAGGTGAGGAGGTGACGTAAATGAAAGAGTCTGGGCTCTAAACCTTAGTACAGCTTATTACTCCGTCTGACCTTGTGAAAATCTTCGGGTGATCCAAGGCACTTTTTGTTTCTGGAGACAAATCAGGAGTAGAAACATATGTGTATATAATGGATCACCTAGAGCTTTCATGGATATTCCTCACAACTGCTTGATCCTGTCTTTTTGACTTATTGAAAAAGTCTTTCCCTTCCATACTGTAATGAAGGGGAGGTGAATTTCCTTTATTGGATCATCTGAGAAATGATGCAACACAGTAGATTCAATTTGCACCAAAGCAAATCTAGGTTTGATACCAGATTTTTTTTTTAAAAAAATGGGCAATTGAACAAATTATTCATTTCCTTGACTGCAATTTTTTAAGATTAATGGATGAGCTTTCTGTGAGGTATAGATGCATTTAGGGAATCCAGCTGTTTTTTGGAGCTCTTATTTTATGCATCCTTGAGAGTAAGTACCATTGAACCCAGTGGGATTTGAATCTGAATAAAACATACATACGTGACCCACCTCTGTGATACTGAACCACCTTTTCACATATCATGAAGACAACTAGCATGATATAAAATTTGTACATCAAAGATGAGTGTCATAACAAAGGTAAGCAAAGCATCTATAGTACATGGCCTGAATTAGAGAGCTCTAAGGGTCCTTCTTCTAAAAAAAATACTCCATGATAAAATCCATGGATAGGTTTATTAATGGATCCAATATGTGTTTGACTTCCCCATCATCACATCAATGGCAAGTGTTATTAAAGAGGAAGTGGCATCTAAGTGAGTAAATAGTCCATATATACACATCTTAAATAGATACATTGGCATTTGAAGCATGTTGTTGCTCACTAAATATGTACTTTACACTGCAAACAGTTTTTTTAAAATTCCTAATGTACTACGTATAATAGAACAGTCATCTTTTGTGGAAACGTGTTTTGACTAAACAAGTGAACAAATCGTGCATATTCATTTATCATCTGAGAACTTACAATCTTATACATACTTTAGTAAGTGTACATAGGATTACAGCCTTACGGTAGTTAGAATTGCCCGGAGCCCAAAACAGTGGAAGCAAAGGCAAAGAAATAATGGGCTGTGAGTAACATTCGTAGGTACTTTTCCTTCACAGGGAACCATCAGGGCAGGAAAGGCATCAAATTGTAGACAGACATGCTATAGACAGGATAAATATTTGGTTATGAGAAATATTTTTACATCTTTCCAGCTAGAAGCTGATGTCATTTGTTTACTTGGATTTTGATACTGAACTGGGACATTGCTTTTATTTGACCTTAAAATAATTCACCTTAAAAAACATGGCAACCTAATTTTGAAGTTTGTTGCTTCTCAATATAATGACTGTATGTATACATACATAGCCCATTTATGGGAGAAGGAATTTGATGGTGCATCTCAAATCATAAAATTAGTTGATGAAGTATATATTAACCAAGCTATTAGAAAGAATACCATTAAAATATATTTTCTCTGAATGCAAAATGTAAGCTTAATTTCCCTTGCTTCATTTCCCATCTGTATCATACTAGCAGTGGATTTTAAGGATACTTTACAAGCGGAAAATAAAAATTTCCTTGTAGGGCAACTGAGATTTGTGACTCATAGGGAGTAGAAGGAAACCTGAGATACAATGATCCTTATTCCACTAATACATCTGATACAATCAGCACATGGCCTGCTGTATCTTTTATTTTTCTTTCTGTTCTTCCCTGCTTGAATCTGCAGTATAGATTTGTAGTAAAGTTAGCAGTTTCTTATTCTGGGTTGTAGATGAAAGAAGCAGTTCAGACTGCCTGCCAGGAGTGCGTTTTGTTGCCTTTGCAATACTCCCACTGATCAATATTAGAAGCTTCAGCAGGAGCAAAAATGTATTCTGAAAAGCTCTATTCCAATTAGGTACTTCATTAGGGAGAACTAGTTGCTTGAAAGCTACTTCAGCAATTTTGTAAAGTTGCCTTGACAGTTACAACCCAAATTTGCTACATTAGTGAATAAAGCACTCAGCAATGCACAGTTGCTGATATTGATCTCCAGGTTCCTTAAATGCCCCATACTCATCTGTTGCCAAGGAGCAGCATCTCTCTTATTCTAGCTACTTCTATGTTCAATTTTATCCGTTTTCTGCTGCCATTGCCTGCTTCTTTCTTTAACTTTAGCATGGTTTGCTCTGTGGTATCCATATTCTGTTCTGATGTTTTTTATAATTTCAGAACAACCTTTATAATAATAATAATAATAATATATTTATTTATCACCCGCCTCTCCCAACGGATCGAGGCGGGGAACAACACCAAACACCAAATACAAAAACTGATTAAAAGCAGATAAAACCAGTACATCATTAAAACACCAATAAAACACCAATAAAACACTTTAAAATTCATCTGTGTAGGCCTGCCGGAAGAGATCAGTCTTTATAGATCTTTTAAATTCCTGAAGACTAGTAAGTTGGCGAATCTCTCCCGGCAGGTCATTCCACAATCTGGGAGCGGCAGAAGAGAAGGTCCTCTGGGTAACGGTTGTCAGTCTAGTTTTTGTTGACTGTAATAAATTCTTCCCAGAGGACCTGAGCGTGCGGGGCGGATTGTATGGGAGAAGGCGATCCCGTAGGTAACCTGGACCCAAACCATGTAGGGCTTTAAAGGTAATAACCAACACTTTGTACTTTGCCCGGAAACTGATTGGCAGCCAGTGAAGAGATTTTAAAACTGGTGTAATGTGGTCACCCCTAGATGTACCGGTGACCAACCTGGCTGCCATATTTTGAACTAATTGAAGTTTCCGGACTAGGCACAGAGGTAGCCCTATGTACAGTGCATTGCAGAAGTCGAGCCTCGAAGTTACCAGTGCGTGCACTACTGATTTTAGGTCTTCCAACTCTAGGAAGGGGCGCAGCTGGCGTATCAGCCGAAGCTGATAGTAGGCACTCCTGGCAGTCGCATCTATCTGAGCTGTCATTTGGAGCGACGGATCCAGGAGCACCCCCAAGCTGCGAACACAGTCTTTCAGGGGGAGTGTAACCCCATCCAGAACTGGTTGACACACCTCCAAACCCAGGTTGTGGCCCTTGACAGTAAGCACCTCCGTCTTGTCTGGATTCAGCTTCAGTTTGTTTTTCCTCATCCAGCCCATTACCGCCTCCAAGCATTCATTCAGAGGAGACACACTATCCTTAGCTGACGATGTTGTCGAAGGCATAGAGAAATATATTTGGGTGTCATCAGCGTATTGATAGCACCCCGCCCCATGCCTCCGGATGATCTCTCCCAGTGGTTTCATGTATATATTAAACAGCATTGGGGATAGGATGGCACCTTGTGGTACACCACATAGCTGCTCCTTCTTTGAAGAGCAACTATCCCCAAGCATCACCATCTGGAACCTGCCCGAGAGGTAGGACCGGAACCACTGAAGCACAGTGCCCCCGAGTCCCAATTCCCTCAGGCGTTCCAGAAGGATACCATGGTCGATGGTATCGAAAGCCGCTGAGAGGTCCAGGAGTACCAACAGGGACACACTCCCCCTGTCAATACTTAAGCGTAGATCATCCACTAAGGCGACCATAGCGGTCTCAACTCCATATCCTGCTCTGAAGAGTTTACTGAACTCTTTAGTTTTCATTATCATTGGAAAACAAAAACAATAAGTGATCTCTTGTTTAAAGAATTTAAAGATAACAAGATTTCATGTTGAAGTTCAGCAATTCCATCCTGTTGTACCATAGGATCTTTACATACTGTAGATCTCAGTGCCTGAAGATTTTACAGTATGTCTAAGGGCGCAATCCTAGCATGTTTAGCCAGAAAAAAGTCCTACCACTCCCAGGAAGAATGCTGGGAGTAGTCTGACTTTTTCTGTCTAAACATGCATACGTTTTCACCCTAAAAGTAGCTCTATCTGTTTAATTGTCTGTTGACCTATATGCATTCTCTTTTGGTCTCCTGTTAGCAAATGCACATTTCTGCAAGATCTCTCCCAGCTCCTCACTGAATAGGAGAGAATACACAGGGAGTGGTGCCAGCAGACAATAGAAAATCTTGCCTACATAGCATGTATATGTGTACACTCCTACATAGATGTGCACATGCAAAGCCATCAGTATACTAAAGTTAAACAACTTTCTCCTTTGTATTAGGGCCCACATGTTTTCTCTAATGGGGCAAACAGCAGGGTTGGAAGGATGATTTGCATTAGGAAAAGGGCATGGGGCAGGGAGGTTAACTCCCCTTTCTCCCAGGATTGTGGTCTTGATGCAATTCAAGTCTCTCTGTTGCTGCTACTTTTTTGTTTGGTTTTAAGAGACAGATCTGTTCACAGTTCACCAACATCTCATTAGTTTGGCCCTTCAACTTTGGATATGTCATTTTACTTATGAACATTGGAAGCTACCTTATACCAAATTAGATCCGTGGCCTATAGTCCTCAAGTATTGTCCAGCAGTTGTCCTGGTTTCTGGCAGGAGTCTTTTTCCACCCTGCTTGGAGATGCCAGGGATTCAATCTGGGGCCATTTCAATGCAAATCATGTGCTCCTCTACTGAGCTATTCTTATGAAATATTTTGGCCTTGGTTGGGACCTATAAATGAGCTAGCTGCTTTTGTAATCTCTGGCTGGTTTTCCTTACCTACAGGTACACATTAGCAGCTCAGGATTTGGTAATGCGCGCCAGAGGAGTGCTGAAGGACAGAGGCTGGAGGATATCCAATGACAGACTGGGCTCAGGCGATGACATTTCTGTCTACGTCATTCCTTTAATACATGGAAACAAACTCTTGTAAAACAAGCACCAAACTGATAATAGGAAGGTGTGATTTTTAGTAAGGACCTCTGGAAAAGACAGGCTATCAGGAAATGAGAACATTGTTTCTAACCAGTATATTCTATTCTAAGGTTGGTTGGACTGGCTATTTCTACCTGAATTGTACACGATTTAAAGATATCTTGTAGAGGTTACAGCTTCCCTATGTTTACAGTTTTGGTGCATATCAGGACCAGGACTTTAATGCTGCTAGTGTATTAGTGATTTCTTTTTAATGTCCCTCCTGGTGAGGATCCTATTCTGATAGAAGAATTTATCTTTCCCAGTTTAATGTAGCCTTAGGAAAACTAACTGGTAATGCAGCCGTCATCTCCCTCCCACCCAAATCGCAGTATCAGCTGACTTTACTTTTAGAACAAGTTTAAATCATAAGGTATTAAGGTGAACAAAACTTGATATGACATTTAGTTGTTTGTTCTAAAGCTGTTAATGTTACTCAGTGGAAAACTTCTAAAAGGTTTTATTTATGTATATGAATTCAAGCTTTTTGCTCTTTTACACCATCATAAAAATCTTGGAACTTCACAGGTCCTTTTATATGCATTGGCAGTGAAGCCAACTTTTTCACTGGATTTGGTCCATCACCTGTTAGTAAAATTGCCTAGGAGAATAGGGGAACATTGGATGGGAATGTATTCTGGTGTTATATTTTGTCAAGTTTTGTGTGTGTAACTATGGTGTAGCAGACTGGGAGAATTCTTACTTTAGAAAGATTTCCCTGGAAATCAAAATTTCTTTAGCACCAGACATTTTCATTCATTGAATGCTTCTGTTTCTTCTACATATATCCTGTTGAAAGGATTGTTAGATAAGTACTGTTTAATTTATTGTTCTTGATAATTTTTTGTCCTTTGAATTTGTTCTTTAATTATCTAACGCTTGTGTGTTTCAGAGCTCTCCTCCAGAACAATATTGCTTCATCTTTTTGTACTATACCCTTTCAGAATTAATTCCTTTTACTGCTTCTGTGGTATTTTCTTGGCAGGTAGCAGTACTTCCATATGGTAGAGAAAGGGCCATTGCACAAAGACAAGTTCCATCGGCTTGTTTGCTATTCTGTACCTATCTCTCTCTCTGTATGTTAACATAGTGTCCGAATAGATTGCAGCAAACATTCCACTAAGAAATTTATTCAAGCAAGGTATTTGCATTTACTTGTACATTCATATAGGTCACCTCTTCTAGGGTGGGATTTAGTAGAGTCTTTTTTTCTTCCCAAATGGCTGCTGTTTGATTGGTGATTATGAGTTTAGTTCCTCAGGTACTACTGCCCTAGCCAAGAACTATACACTTGTTTGTTCATAATTTTAAAATAATAGTGGTAGATTTGGCTAGCTGAATAAAAATGAGCTGATGGAAGTCGTGGATGACTGATGAGGTATCTCAAAAGTGTTATGTTTTTCCCAAAAGAAAAGCTGCCAATATAACAAGAGAATGGTACTACATGTTCTCATAAATCTTCTATGTGTTTTTTTTTACATTTCATTCCATTTTAATAAATCAGCATGAATATAAACAATGCATTGCATATTTCTGATGGAGCAGGCATTTCATTTTCACCATTACACTAAATTTTGCATACCACCTTTGCATTAGGTTCAATGATATATTTCAACATAATGCTGTTGCAGTAAGTTTCAATCTGAAATTGAATAACTCAGTAGATAATTATTAGCCTCTGATATGAAGTAAATCTATGTGCAATAACATGTTTTTTTCTGACACCAGATATCATGAAATCTAAAATTTCAAAATAAGCAATGTTTCCTAGTCCATTTTTTGTAAATCAGCAAAAAATCATTTTCAATATATTATCTTATTTGCTTCTTACCATATGTACAGATCAGGATTTCACTTTCTATTTCCATTGCTTCAAGAAATCTGTGTGTGGAGAAAGTATAGGATGCACTTCTCATATACATGCATGCACTTTTTGGTTTAGGTAAAATCCTAACTTGAGTCATCATTAGTGTTCAACCTCACTTTATACATTCAAATGATTTTTTCCTTTGTAGATTACAATTAGTTCATAATGTAGTATAAACCCTGGAAAAAAACTTACAGTATTATCTTCCTTCATGCTGTTTGGTGACTACAGGACGTACACTTTTGCACAGGAGTTTAACACATTTCTGACTTCCCATGTCCTAAGTGTAAAACAAGCAAACAAAAAACCTTTGGTAGCAAACCTTCTCCCTAGTATTAATCAGAATAGAAAGATTTTTGCCAATGCAGGAATACCATAGATTGAATTTTAATTTTACTCTACCACAAAGACATTCATCTGAGAGTAGCCTTGATTACAGCTCTGCAAGACAGCTGGTATCAAATGCTCACAATGACCAATAGCAGGAATTTGATGCATTCAAAACTAATATATTACCTTTTATCAGATGGAATGGAAAAACAGCACTTATCTAAAACATTTAAATAGATTCCTTTCCAGTGTTATATGTGATTCTACATTCATTCAGATTTAGTGGCTCAATAGCAAATGCTACTTAATTTGCATAATATGCAATAGAAAATATATCTTTCCATTAGCGGCATCTTTAAAAGTACTCTTAGGAATGACTTGTGTTTTAAGAGGCAGCAAAGTAGCAAAAATACACACACACAAACTGACCCTTGCTGATGTTTAGATACCTTCTTAGGATTGAGATTGTTTTATAAAGCAATATACATGGAGTTCCTTGTTTTATGCCTCTCAATTACCAACCCAAATCATGTTATTTTAATGACATTGCCTAAGTAATATTAAAATGGCTCCAGAACATTTCTAGAGATGCCAAAGCCCAACTCCGGATTGTTAAAGTCAATGTAGACATTTGTGTTTAGGGCAAACTAGATGGCACTTGAACCCCTTTGAATGAACTCAGAAATTTAAGCTGAGTGATTCTGAAGCTTTTGCTTCCCTCTATCTCTAAAATGTGCAGTCAAGTCTCTTTTGGAAGTAATATATTTATCTATAAAACATTTTAGGTAGTGTTTCAAAGAATGATGTGTTTGAGACAGCAATGCACTTTCTTGATGAGCATATTTTATAAGAGTCTATGGCCAAGATCAAGACAGGCATGAGTGGCAGAACTCTCAAAAGCATCCTCCCAAAGTTGGGGGCCCTCCAGAGTAGCACCCTGTAAACAATTAAGGAGCTGTCAAATATTTTTGCCCCATCTCCTATAGCTCATGGATTGGGTGAGTTGGATCTCTTGTGGTATGTTTTATTACTATGCTGTGACATGAAACATTTGCCAAATCCAGAGGAGAGCTTTGCAGACTGTGTTCCCATTTTGGGGTTTATTGCTTTTTTTTTTAAAGGCAAGTTCCACTAGGATGGCAAATCTCAGTTTACATTTCCATAACAAATATCTATAACTGAATATCATATGTGTACTACTGCTGAAATTATTTGTGTTAATTATAAGATGGAATTTAGTAGTGTCTAGAAATAATCAAGCTATGTACAGTATGCTGCTGCTTCAACAATTGTATAACCAAAAACATTGTTGAAAATCATGTTTAAAAATAACCAGGTTACAGTGTATACCTTCATGGCGAAAGATTATCGGATATTAAGGATTCTTCAGTATGGCTGAGAAAGATAAAGAATTGGATAAATTGCTATTGGGCCACAATACATTTCAGCAGTGTTGGTAACTAATCATTGAAATAAAGTGTACTGGGGAAAACCCAGTCTTTATATTGCTTGTCTCATAAGACAAAATTGGAAGAGTCTTTAAGCAAATGGAAATTGAGATAATAGGAACAGGAAATCCCCTTGTTTTATGGAGCAGTCCAGACAATGATGTGATCAATGTTGGCTCTCAGGTTGTAAAATTGATCAATGATAAGATTGACCAAATAAGCAAATTAGAACTACAGAAATTGCATGGGAAATACAGTTTATTAAATCACTTGGTTTACTGACTGCCTTTCCTCCATCCCTGATTTTTAAAAATGCTGGAACATTCATATTCTTTCTTCTATCTTAATTTCCAGCAAAGATATATGGAAAATCCCCCCTTACAGTTAGGTTTGATAACTGTGGCCCAAAATTTGCTTCGTAAAGTTAATCAGTAGTATTTGAATGATATTTGCAACTTCTTCCTAAACATAATTATATAATATTTTTTATCAGTCCAAGGGATCCCTTTTAATACTCACATAATGCCCATGAAATGAGATACAACTGAATTAAAATTTAAAACCAGCAGCGCAAGTCTCTTAGAACAAGTGGTCTTTGCCAGTAAGAAATTTCTAATTGGTCCTGTTACAAGTCTTGTCAAAGTGTTGTGGAAACACTGCCCCTCTACATAGTATCTTGATGTAAAATACTCTTTGTAGGTCTCTTCATTGTGCTTTGATACATGTCTTTGATGACGACACACTGCATCCCTACCAAATCCATCTCAATTCTCTTGCCCTCTGCATATGCACTCTTGTGGTTTGCATCTTACATTGTGAGCTATTAAATTTGCACTCTCACTCACTCTCTCTTCAATTTGCATTCCTGTTGTATGAAGACGATGTGGTGGATATGATGTAGATACTGGCCAAATACCTCTTCAATCATTCTGCCAAATTCTACCTACATTATACTTGAAGGAGGCTTTTCCCTGTCAACCTTCACTTTATTTTGATATTCCATTGTATTTCATTTTAATTCAGCAGTTGCCATTTTCTTTGTTCCTTTGTTGGCACAGTGACTGTACTTAAGGAATGTATATTGTCTAGGCTTAGCATTCCAAGCAATGAAAAGAGTCTGTTGGATAAAAATGGTTTGGATCAATGTATTTAAGCGTTGTGCCTGTGAAATGTCAAACTTTTTGTAACCTGAGAACAAAAATGTTTAGTAAAGGGATATATTTTATGTGTTTTGAAACTTTTCATTGCAATGTATTAAAGAAGGAAGCTGGGAAAATGTATGCAGAACTAAGTTTTAAAATGAAATTGTAAAAAATAAACACAAAAACTTATTTTGGCTCTTTATTTTGGGTGGTATTGCTGTGAGTTTCTTTTCGGGGCTGATAGCTAATAAGTAAAAGCACTGAAATCTTCCAGTGACAGTATGGAACAAAGACTAGGACTCCCCAGCTGGAGTGAGCTTAGTTCTGAGCTGTTTGCAACCAAAATAGAGTTCCATAGATACTGTACCCTCTGTTTAAATTTTACCATTTTGTCAAGTCCTGTTGTAGTCAGGCTCATGCCCAAACACCAGCAATCAATTCTGCTTGCTGAAGGAACAAAGCTGGAATAAGTAAAGGGGGGGGGGGGAGGATGATGTAAGTAAATGTTGAAAACAACCCTCTTTCTTAGGTCTAGTTTGCCCAACTGTGAATCGGGTAGTATTTGTAAAGTTCTATGGAAGGAAATACTGATATGTTTTCTGAATGAGAAACTGCTGTGAACAGTTTATATGCACAAAATTTACCATAAACCATTACTTTAAAACAGTTTGTACTCTGTTACTGTCAACTGAATGATATGATAATATAACTACCATTTTATTGTACTCTCTTTTCAGTAACTTGGGAGAAGCTAGAAAATAGATGCTTGCTTAAGAAGAAGGCTTAGTAAAAACTGTAAGATATATTCCTGAAGTTTGTCTGGTGAGCCAAGTTCAATATAGCACAGCTACTAATTCTAATTCTAAGCATTTTAAAAAGACGAGAGGCTGTTAGGGAGGGCTTAAAGCCTGTCTATTTTTCAAATAATTGAAAGGCTATTAAAAACCATTTAGAGGCATCATAAGAATATAAGAAATGCTGTGCTGGATCAGACTGAGGGTCCATCTAGTCCAGCACTCTGCTCACACAGTACCCAACCAGCTGTTGATCAGGGATCAATGAAGCAGGACATGGTGCAACATGGTCCCACCTATGTTCCCCAGCAACTGGTGTAAATTATCTTAAAATGTTTAAAATATTAGTTTTGTATAATGCTGAGGCAAGATGATCTGGGGATGTATTAGCTCCATGTCCAGAACTTGAAGCTGGTGGAGAAGAGCTAAGAGACAAAGGGGGTGAGATTGGGAGGAAAAGCAATAGGGTGGTCTACCTTATTTTCCTCTGTCTTGCTGCTCAGCCAGTGACATTGGGTCATACATTCCTGCCTTTGACAAAATTGATAATATAGTTTCTACTGTGCAGCCTCCATTCATTAAGAACAGGAGTAGCACAGTGTTCCAGCGTTTAGGGACTTCCTGCTGAATAGTAAGAAGGGAGCCAAAATAAGCCTACCCCCTCATTCCCAGCCGTGCTCCTTGCTTGCCAGCTTGCAGTCACTCAATGCAATGTCCACCTAAGGGAATTTGAATCATAGCTAGCTTCTAGAGGCAAATGTTTCTTCTTGTACTTACAGATTGTTAAATTAAAAAAACCAAAAAACAAAAGGTAAGTAGTGAATTCAGACTCTAAATCATTGGTCAGCAACTAATTTAAAGAGGAGCTACATTTTGAACCCAGCAAAGGCTAATGGGCCAGCAATTCGAGAGTCTGATTAAAAGGCTCTGTTATCCAAGGCGCTTGGTGCTTATTGACTTGTTTGTTGTACTTGGTGTTGTTGTTTTAGCCAACTCAGCAAGCATTTCTGTCATTTCCAAGTCTTAAACCTTCTGAATTGGGACACAGTCTGCCATTGATATAGAATCACCTTGTAGGCTGGATTATTTCATTCCTAAAGCAAGTCTTTGAGTCAAGCAATCATATGTTGAATAAACTAATATCCCAAAGAGCTCTGCCTCCTATGAAGGTATCATGTGTGGAATAGATATTACTTCTTGTGTTGATAATACTGTATGCTGGTTTTGAGACGTGTTGACAAATGTTTCAAAATAAGTATTGCTGTTTCTTTCCTTGGAAATTATTTCCTCATAAATCGAGGTAGGAAAAATCGGGGCAAGAGAGGCAGGGCCCAAATACCAACATATTGTAGCATGAAGGTCTTACTGCCAGTAACTAACCTTTAGAGGCATTTCAACCTTTTAGGATGGGGGAAAATTGGGAGTGGGTGGGAAGAGGAACCCCCCAAATGATTAGGGGGGGAAAGGGGGGGACTAGGGGGCATGGTCTCTGGGGAACCCTGGAGTGCTGGATTTGGCCCTCAGGCCTTACATTCCCCACCACTGTCATAAATATATGGCACACTTTATATCTGAAACAGAACTATTTGGGCTTTTTTGAAGTAACATTATATATGCTGAAAATAATAATAATAATAATAATAATAATAATAATAATAATATGCCTTCAATATGTTTACTACATAACTGAGGTACGACACCGTAAGCATTTTGATTTGATAAACCGATGTAAGGTGACATATCCACATCCTACATTGGCATTTTCAAAATCCTCTGGAGAAAACCAACATCCCCTTATTGTGCAACACACCCAGGAACTTGTTGGGATTCACAGTTGAAGAAACGGCATTGTTGTTTTTGTCCGCCCACCCATAGGTCAAGTTTGGGACACCTCTGCTCCCTGCAGATGTTGCGGAATTGTGGAACACGCTGGCTGGGACTCATGAGAGTTGGAGTCCAACAACAACTGGAGGGCCACAGCTTAGGCAATTGTGTTTACCTGAGTTAGGTAAACACAATCCATGATGGATGTTATCACCTGTGTCGTCCCATCCTTGCAGGTGATAGCTGATGAGGTGAGGGCAGGACAACACATGGCATGATGCCATCAAATCACATGTTGTGTTCACCTGGGTGTTAATGAGGAAGAGAGGGAAATGTGCTCACCAACTCTAATATCATCTTGTTAAGTCCTAACACGATTGTTGATTTGGAAGTTTTCCAAGATGTGACTGTATGTTTCATTGTGTGGGCACAGGTGGTGGTGTTGCACCAATAAAGGAAGAACCACCACCTCCCTTTGTTAAAAGGCTGTTATTGTTCTGTTTATTCCATGAGTTTGCTAGAAGGTAGCAGTATTCAGAAAATATTTAAGGATGTTCCTTGTGCAATTTTTGTTATGTATGTAGAGTGTTAAAAATAAATTTCTTTCTAGAAGCTAGGCAGTAATTTCAAAGGGAGTAAAATGAAGCATGAGTGGCATCTCTAATTCAAACTAAAATAATTTCTAATAGTAATTAAGGGTAATTACACATTAACAAAGCAATAACTTGTTTCCAAATGGGTGGCACACAGTTGATTTTCTTTGGAGAGCTCAGTTGCCAAGGCCTGTCTTTTCCCTTTGTCCCTCTATCTTGTTCAATAATCATTCTTCTTCATGCAAATGTAGATGGAAAGGAGAGAACAGTGAAAGGTTAAAATGGAAGCAGGCTATCTTTCATCGACATGGTAATTTTGCTGCTTGGCTTGGTGCCAAAAGCTCGCTGCAGCCACTAGCTGCCATTCCAACATGACTGAAAGGATCTTTAATAAGAGTGTAAATAAAAGCCAGGCTGAGAAATGAGTTTTCCATCCCAGCAATCACTGGCCTAACCTCTGCTGTAAATAGTCTTTCAGAGCAGCACAGATGGAATACCTGCACCTGGGGATCAAGGCAATCTCTGAGCAGTGCAATTTAAGCAGCTGGGTACAATTGAAACATGAATTAGTTGGGATAGGCTGAAGGATTCCATTTTATATATATTATGTAGAAACAAATAGTTCATTCTAAATTTTTCCTTCACAACGGGGTGTGTGTGTGTGTGTGTGTGAAACCATGCCTTTTATAGAAGAGCCAGTTCACAGGAACTCTTGAATTAATTAAGCTATGAGAATTTCCCATAAGATGGTGTAACAATAGATCTTAATTTATGATCATTCATTTAACAGCTTGAAAGTGATTTATCGGACCACAGCAGAGGTAGCAAAGACACCACAAGAACGATAGGTCACTCTAGCTTTTATGTGTCTCTGAGTGGCTTTATTGATTCTGAACTAAAGGACTGTCTTACTGAGAGTCAGATGTACTTGGTAATTGAACCATTTAAAAAAAATTTTTAAAGCCCTTTATAACACCATTGGCATCAACAATTTATTGTATTTGCCTAGAGTTCCTCTGCAGTAGATTGAAAGTGAACATAGATTAATTCTACTTACAAATGGGTTTTTGTTCTTTATATCAATCCTTTAAAAGTGAAATTATGTGCCATTAAAGGCCCCATAGTAGTTAAAATGGATAAGTTAAAAGGAAAGACATTATATAACCTTTGTGTTAGAATCTAAACTGTAACAGCTATACTACTAAAGATGTAGCAGAAATCGGGGGGTTAATAGTGCTAAAGCGGCATACCTGTATAAAAGACTGTATGTGCCTATACATAGATAATAAAGATGACTATATGGCCCAGCACAATGGGTATGTTCATGTTTAAGGCATTAAATCAGTTTAAACACACCATGCACTGCCTAATGAAAGTATTACATGTAAAATCTATTTATTGTTATTTAGAAATATAGTATTCTAATAAACAATACAGGTAGATTTTTTTTGTATAATCATGTTCTTTTTCTAAATCCTGTAATCTGGTTTCTAGAATACAGTTCAAGGAATGGTTGCTTTTTATTTATATAATGATTTGTTTTATGAGCATGCAGAAATACAAATAGGTTATGACTTGCCTCTCAATACACTGATTCAGAACAGAAAATGCTGATTGCAGCCTCCTGTCCCACAGCTTAGAAATGGAATGAGAGAAGGGGTGCTCATGCTAAATACACACCTGCACACAGGAAAAATGAGTGCAGTTTCTTCATAATGGCCATGTGAAATCTCGGTGACTATTCCAGCAGATGCCATTTGGCATCTATACAGTTTTGGCAAGTTGCAAATCATGGATGCAAATCATAACACCCCATCCTCTGAGATAGGGCTATAGTCCCTAAAATAGTGCCTGAAGTTAGAATTGTAACCCAGAGGCACTGCAACTTGCTATTAACTTGGATGAAGGTGCGTTCTACTGAAGAAAGGGAATGATTGCATCAATTTTCCTTGGAAGAGGAGTTTGAAAGAGAAGATGTATATCTATCGAAACAATCCAGCCCAAGTGATGGGTGATCAAAGTGCACATAATGATCAGTGACACCAAATGATAAGAATACTCCAGCACTTTGAGTGGTGCATCCAGACAGTTAAATAGGGTCTCAGTGAACTTCACAATGTATATCTGCACCTGCACAAGGAAGGATGTTTCCACATACAGATGTTCCTTGTTGGAACACAGTAAGAAGGTGCACATTATCAAAGTACAAACTAATTGGTGGGGGAGTTAGCTAAACTAATGTATTAATCAATATTTGGTGCATAGCAAACAAAAATGGCTTTACAAATATATCAGAAATATCCAGGTAATATTAAAACCACATCAAAATGGTTAATAATAATCACCTCTACAGTCTATATAGCTGTCTGTTCACTGGAAATTAATGTATCATTTATCCATACTAACATTCTATATCCGATAACTAAATTGAATTGACCAAATGAATTAATGGGTGTCTGCCTAAACTTTGTTTAAATGAAATCAGTTAAAGGAAATTGCGATTCCTGGTGGATGGAGATATATAAAATCTTGGACAGGTATGAGTTGACTGAAGTATTTACTAAATCAAGAATTTCTAAAATTCAAGGCAATCGGTAGATCAGATTGTTGGATGTTGAATGGGTGTGTAGCTTGGTATCTAAAATCTTTTATTTCTTTATGGATCAATCCTGTGTAGATTACTTTACTACAGGGATGGACAATTTGTGGCCTCCAAACGTTTTGGCCTACTACACCCTAGCCAGCATAGCCAATGATGAGGGATGGTGAGAGTTGCAGGTCAAAACATCTGCAGAGCCATATTGCCCACCCTTGCCTTACTATCTTTCAAATTTGAAGCCGTACATTTTAGTGATGTTTGCGTGACATATTATTGCAGTGGAAGAAAGATTATGGCAATGGGTTGGAAGTGGACAACCTTGCTGATTATATAGGTATTTGACTGGCTCTTATATAGGCTGACCATATGAAAAGGAGGACAGGGCTCCTGTAACTTTAACAGTTGTAGAGAAAAGGGAATTTCAGCCAGTATCATTTGTATGCAATTAGTTCCTGGTGATATTCCCTCTTCATTATAACAGTTAAAGTTGCAGGCACTATACTAGAGTGACCATATACAAAAGAAGCCAGGGCCTCTGCAACTTTAACTGCTATGATGAAGAGGGAATTTCACCAGGAACTAATTGCATACAAATGACACTGGCTGAAATTCCCTTTTCTCTACAACTGTTAAAGTTACAGGAGCCCTGTCCTCCTTTTCATATGGTCAGCCTACTCTTATATACTGTCCTGAGAGAGGAACTATTTGGTGTGTGTTTGACCAAAATGGCTACCCAGCAATTTAAACTTTCCTTTTTGCTGCGTAACACTGAGACAGTGACCTCGTTCACATGACATGACATCCCACCATGGCTTAATTTACCCAAATGGACTGTCATGTTGTACCAGGCACCTACAAATGCCCAACTTGTCATGTGTGAACCCAGGTAGAAGGGGCTGTTTGAGGGTTAGACGGGTTGTTCATGGGTTATTTGAAGGTTGTCTAACCCACGAAACAGCCCCTGCTGCCTGGGTTCCGCTAACACGATAAGCCATGTCAATGGCACCAGACGCAACATGACAGCCCTCATGGGTAAATTAACCCACGGTGGGCTGTAGCGATGTGCAAACAGGGCCAATAACTCAGATATCTATTCACTTTTTGAGGTAATATTTTACCTTTGAGAATTAAGCAAAATGGCATTTACATTTTATTGCAGCAGGATCTCCCAAACTTTAAGGACCTTTTTAGCGGTGGCAACCCAGTTGTAGAATGTCCTTCCTGGAGTGTCTCACCTGCCACCTAAAGGTGAGACAACTGTGGTCGTTTTGGTGCCAGGTGAAGACCTTTTTATTCCCCCAGGCATTTCATCCTTACGATTTTTGTTATTTTTCAATTTATTGTATTTTTAAAAAATCTCTACACTGCTGCTGATTTTTACTTTGGTTTTATATTCTTTGCTGTATTTTATGTTGTATTTTATGTTTTTATTGCTGTATTTTATGTTTTAATTGCTGTTAACTGCCCAGAGAGCTTTGATTATTGCAAAGTATAGACATGCAATAAATAGTCTATTTCACTACTGGCCTGGTTCTAGGGTATGTCATTGTAGAAGGAAAGTAGTACAAGCGATCTAAAGTTCTGGAGAACATGTAGTAAAATTAAACCACCTCTTTGCTTGTACACTGGCCATAAAGTGCCGGTCCGATCGGGTTTTGTATCACCTCTTGAGGACACTATGGACTGGACCTTGTAAAATCTGAACAATTTAATAGCTTTGAGGCAACAACCAAATATGCCTCCCTACTTCCCATAGTATGAGAGCATATGAGGCTGACAATGCACCTTGACATAAGTAGGTTCCAAACCTACACCTTGAACTATAGCTAGAAGGTTGTAATAAACCAGTTCTAATCCTGAATCACTGGTATAATATGCTGCTGGTGGCTGGCTCCAATCAATAGGTGAACCACCATGTTCTGCAGAAGATTCTGAGGAATCTTCTAGAGCATCTCACAATGTTGTCATGGTGCTCAACCATAAGATTATGTAGTTCTCAATAATGTTTGCAAATTCTACATCGGAGAGAATATTGCAGAATTTGCAGTCTTATGATTTTTACAAGGATTCTTAAATATTGTGGACTGGATCCTGATTTAGGTGCATGCAAGTGGGCTGGCAGGAGCAGACTTCCCTCCCCAGTTCCATCGGCAGCCTCTCCAGCTTCCTGAAAATACCACACAGGAGATTGACAGACCCTGCTGAATTGGATGAGCTGTGTTGTAGGGGGAGAGGGAGTTCTCCAAAAATTGAGCAGGGGCACTTTCCATTGAAAATCCAACATCTTTAGGTAAATCTTCTGAACTGCATGGGTACCATGAAGCCAAGACTTACGTTTTTGAAAGATGTTCTTCAAATTGCATACACTTACAAATTGTGCGAATTACTTACAAATTGTACATGCTTTGCACCAGCACTTCCTATTTTTGGTGGAATCTAGCTCAGGAATTGTATCTTTATGTGATTCAGAAACAATTAGTGGACATTATGTGTTATGAAATTGGTGAACTCTTCAAACATCTGCACATGGCTACTATGAACTACAGCTGTAGAGGTAAAAACTACATTTTTTATTTTTAAAAACCACTATTATCTAACTACAGGTTCTTGTACTTGTTATCCTAAACTAGGGGTGGACAGACTTCAGACCAGTGAGTTTTTATTTACCTTTTTACTAGAAACCCAAGGTCCACCGGCTTGGTGCAACATGTACACTTTGAATTAAAGAATGCTGAGCCTGGACATTTATTTTGAGCACCAGGACTGTCCTTTCACACAAAAAATCCATTCCTGATTACCCCAATTTTTCTTCACTTCAGCAGTACAATTGAAGATGTGTGAGGGTGGATGGCGGAGTCATTTTTATGCTATTGTTAACAAATTGGGAATCAGAAATCCTTGTAATATACTGCAAATCATCCAAAGATCTTCCAGTGGATCCAGATTTATCTTTTGCACTGGCCAATGTAGGCAACTAACTCTAGTGACAAAATGCTAATATTCAAAATGAACTTAAGGTCCTGCAACCCCAATCTTAAATCAAGAAAGCTCCATAAATTAATCTATATCTTTACACAATCCATTAATGTGTATTAGTATCTTCTGAGGGTCTTCTCCTAGTGTTCCTAAACCCTAAGAGGTGAGTGATGACCAGACCAAATGACATTTACTGTGCTGGTTCCCTATTGTTTATGGCACTTCCTCCCCAGATGTATTTATCTTTTAGGAATCAGTCTAAGTCAGGGATGAGCATCTTGTAGATATTACTGGACTGCAACTTCCATCATCCCTAGCCAGCACAGCCAATAGTGAGGGATAATGGGAGTTGCAGTCCAACGTCTGGATAGCCATCAGTTGCCTAGCCCAGATCTGAGACAACCCTGTTCACATTGGAGGGGGTGTAGGTTTCCTTCATTTTCTGTGCCATTTATTATTTTTAATCTTTGTAGTTTACATACTGCATTATTGCAGTTCTATTGTTTTGTTGTAAACCTCTTTCAGAACAAGTTGTGGGAAGGTGGTTTAAATAAAATAATTACACCCTATTTTCTAGCTCCTCTAGCAGTATTGAACCAGTGACAACCTAAGAAGACATTCCAAAATACTTCATTTGGCCCCTTTTCTATTGTATTCTATCTTTTTAAGTGCGGGGTATATGTTTGACATGGGGGGATATTCAGAACTACAACCACCCCTTCCACCCCTTCCACTAGAATAATCTAAGGAATGTATGACTTAGCATTTCTGGATGTTTGGCTTCATAATGAATTCTACACTATACGGCAGGCAGGTTAAAAATGTAATGAAAATTGGAACAAAAACCAAAATGTCTTAGCCCCTACCTATAAATTGGTATTTCTTTCAAATGGATTCAGAACTTATATCACATAAACTGAAATAGGTTACTATGAACATCTGGGATACAGTAGGGAAAACCTAAAAGTTTACCAACATTTTAATAAAGTTGGCTTCATTTATATTTAATGACCACTCATTTTTAATCTTCCCTACACAACAGCCTTATTCTCTTACCCGTTTCCAATTTCCCACAACACATTTATCAAATACTTACACATGAATACCCAGAAGAAAACTGAAGACATTAATGCAATGAATAGGAACTTGGATCCAAAGGTTCCTTCCAGCAGCAGAAGTCCACTTCCTGCCCAGCCAGAATGGCTTGGGTGGGGGGCAGCTTTTGTGGGTGGGAAGGAGGGGAAGAAAGACGCTGCACATGCAGAGTGCACATGGGCAGCATGAGGCTTGTGTGGGGCAGAGCTTATAAAGGCTTGCCCCGCAGAAGCTTGGCCTCTTTCACTTTCCTATTAATAAATAAATATTGCCTGGGACCAGGCTATTTCTTGAGTCTTAAGTAAACACTCTGACTTCCATGATGCAAGGGATGTGTATGTAGCCATGCCAGTTATATTCAGCTGAACTGGACTTAACGGTTCATAATAACCTGCCATTCTTTAATTAATAATGTTTTGGTTTTAACCCCCTTTCTAATATGCCTCCCAAAAGGGCAGGGTGGCAGGAAGGAGAGAGGGAAGGCCCCATGCCCCCCTACTAAGAGGGATCTTAATAGGCTTGTTTCTTCTCCACCTGATGGGGAAGGCCCAGATGGGTCAGTGGTCTGGCCTGTCTACTGGCGGCTTGAAAGGGCAAGGGGACTATTTCTACACCTTTGTATGCTACACTAGCAGGGAATTATGGTCAACTTAGGTTGACCAGGAGACAGACAGTGTGGGCTCTCATCAGGGAGGAAGTTTCTTCCGCCTACTTTGCTGGGAGTTTTGTTCTCGGGTGATTGCACCAGGAATCTGTGCAATCTCTGGCTTGTATGTTCCAGATGCTACAACCCCCACCCATCCTCAGGATGCTCTCAGATTAAAGGGGTTAGGGGACCTGTGCCACCCCCTTGATCTTCCTTGATTGCTCTTATTAAATCAAAGGCTCCTAACCAAGGGGTATGGCTATCAGAATGCTGCCCACTGGCTCTGTGACTCGCCACCCTTGTCTGGCCTCACAGCAGCCCAGCCCAGCAATCTATACTCGCACCTTTCCTTCCGCTGCCACCATTGAATCCTGTACCCTACCTCAGGTATCTCACAAAACAGTCCAGTGTGAAATGAAAAGAATGTTTATTAACAAGTAATGTTATGCAGTTAAAGAATGTAATGATTTCATCAGGTTCAAGCTTATTTGCTTCAACACAGTTCCATATACAACCCTGCCTACTCTACCTTCTAGACTATACTATCTCTCCTCCCTTCACTGTTCCCCAAAATAACAAAACAATTGTTCCTACACTAAATCTAGATCCTTCATAGACAAACCCCAGATCTCAACTCTCTCTCACACATACAATCTCTCCTACTTCCCTTAACTCCTCCCCCTCACTATTATCAACCAATCCAGACTTTTGAACCACCACCCAATCAGCATTCACTTCACATTCTCTCCACTCCCTCACTAGATTTACATAATTACCAACCTTATATTTGAAATCACACAGCACATACATCTTAAATGTAAACATCATCAAAACATCACAAATACATCATATAAATAACTGACAATAAACAGTAAAACATCACAGACCCAGGGGGCCACATTCAGAGTGTAAGCTTGATATCCTGCCCTCCCTTTTGTCAAAAAGGCTCCAACCCAATTAAATTGATGCTTGGCCCTTTCTTCTGCCAATTACCCATATAGAGAAGACACATTCTTTATTATAGCCCCACCCCCACCCAGCTTAGAACCCCTTTTCAAAGGTCCAGTGCCACCTGTTTGGCCTAGATCTAGGCCTGCATCCCTGTATGGAGCACTGGGACCCAAACTAAGTTAAGGATGAAAAGGTCAGTCATGTTTAGGCCCATTCCTCATCCATCGTTGTGCATCTTAAAGTGTTCTCATGGGTTTAGTACCTAAGAATGCCCTCTGGCGGGCATGCTTAATCCTTGTTGGGTATTAGTACTAGTTAGGTCTTTATCAGACATTTATACAATGCACGATGGGGTCAGTCTCCATCACTGCATACACACTTAGGCCTCGGCCTGAGATAGATGCTGGGATATTGAGATTGGTCATTCCCGGAGTTCTTTCCTTTTGCAGTAATGACCGGGCTTCAGGCCAAATCCTTATTAGCCTCTGTTCATCTTGGTCTGACAGCTGGCCACTGTTCACGTGGTTACCTCTGGGTCATCTAAGGAACCATGGGAATGGAGCTGGTCAGGACCATGAGTGCTGGTTGCCCTTAATTAATCTCAATTTTCCACACCATATTCCTGGGCTGGATAATGAAGTCAGCAACACCTGGTCACACAGTCAGATGCCCAGGTTCCTGAAGTTGGCCCTTGCGGATGGATAGTACCAAGATCCCATGCCCAGTGTGCTTTGGGATCTGGGAGAGGCGAGTGACAGAAGCCATGCGACCCATGGCCCACAGGCATTCTGCCAGGGAGCAGGTGGTGATTTCAGTTTTTCCATAGCTGAGAGAGGAGCTGTAGGCCTTATGGTCCATCCTAGTCGAATACCTGCTGGAATTCTGAGTGATACTACACCATAGGGAGCTATCCACATGAACCTTAGGAGGTAAGCAGGTTGGCCCATCCTTTGCTGCCATGGAGAAAGAGGTTTGCATGAAGCATGGCAAACTTCCATATTTGAAGGATGCTGGAAGGGCAGGCAGAATATCTGAGGCAGCTGGTAGGGCCTTCCAATTTTTCTGATGTTCAGTTAATCACAGAGCAGTCCTGTATCTGGCCTGAAGGGCCGAGGCACTATGATAATGCCGGTGGCTGCCTCAAGTTAGGGGATATGCCCTTGAGCAATCTGACCTCCTACTTTGCCCTTTGGGGCAAGGAACTTGGGCTGTTTTATCATGGGTAGGAGTCAGTCCTTAACCAGTACTATTTATACAGTAGCCGAGAAGACCCTGCAGATATCAGGCTTATGGAACCTGGCTAGTCTTGCCATGGTAGTGCTCTCTGCAGTCCTGAGTGAGGATATATGCTCATTTGCAGTTTTGATTCTACTTCGCCATATGGGTGGAAAGAACATGGGTCCCTATTTTATCACAGGAAGGGGCTGCTCCTTATCCGGTACCACTATGATGGTAGCCGAGAAGCCCCTCACACATCAAGCCTATGGAATTATTCAATTTGGACACACATTCAGAATCAGGCCTGGGAGTTGCCAAGATTTGGGACCATAGAGAGATGGCAGTCTTGGGCATGCATAAGCATACATTCTGAACGAAAGATGGGTGGTTACTGTAGATTCAGTGTTGATAATTGTGTTCCTTTGACAGATCGGCAGAAACCACAGCCCGTGGGGGGTCCTAACGTGCTGACATGCATGGCATCTGGGCCAGCTGTAGAGTGATGTGAACAACTGTTGGCACGCAGTTTGGGCTCAGTCAGCTAGCCTCCATCCAGTGGGGTGGCAGGTGAGGCATGCTATGGTGGTGTCTCCTTCATAAACAGTCCAGTATGGTTGGTTTTGCCCTGCTGTAGGTGTGGTGCCCACCTTGGGGAGGGTACGATGGGGTTCCTGGAGCAGAAGTCCCCAACTTTACAGGTGAGGGCAGGCCTGGAGGGTATCTGGATGGCCAGATATTTGTACTTGTGATCAAACTTGCTCCCTCAACGCTAAGAGGCATGAGGGTGGGGAAGTCCATAGCTTAAATAGGGCAATGACAAAAGTCAATAGGTAAATTCCTATGTCTTCAAGATTGGCAGAAATGTGCGATCCGCCATCTAAATTTTTTCACCAGAGGGAAACCTTATCGGGCAGACAGGTTCAGCGATCCAATGCAAGCAATTATATTTTCCTGAAGGATCTGCATGTGGGCCTGTGGGATTTCCCCTAGGCAGGTGGGGGTAGGGCACTGAAGCAGCGTCTTGGCACCCTCCTGTGGCAGGATGGGAATTTGCACGATATTAAAATAGGGACGGTTAGCACTCTGGCACCTTCTGGTAATTGGCATATCCAGAGGCCTGTTCCTCAAGGGTTGTGTGGTTCTCGTGCCAGGACATGGTTTGCCTTTGGGGACGTTCCTGCCTCACCTATTCAGAGTTGTACAACACCGGGTGGGGGTGACACAGAGCAGTTTCCCCACACTTAACAATGTCACATAGGAGAGGGGCTGGGTTTATCCGATTCCTGGCTTTGGAGAATGGCTCATCCAGAATGACAGATTAGGTGCCTGAGGAAAGGATATAATAGATTCCTGCACTTTTGCATGCAGATCCAGGGAGGGGTGAAGTTCCCTTATTTAAATGAAGAGGCCCTAGTTTATCCCAACCTCTGGTGTCCATGTCTTTATTCCATGCTTCCTTCTCCACTCGCAAAACATCTTTTGTTAAAGGAAGGCCTTTTTCCAACTTAATGAGTGTTGAAAAAAGTGATCCCAAACCTAGCGTTCATTCATGTGCACAAGTTCTTTCCTCAGTAGTTTATATGCTACAGGTGTATCTTCCGTATTCACCATGTTTCTCATATTTATACACTGTGCACTGCATGGAATCTTCATTTAGCTTGTGCAAGTGTTCACAAACAGCACTAATACATTTTCTCCTTCTGCTCAGTTCTTTGGATTCAAGCCGTAATTTCTGCTTGAATAAGGTCAAATTAATACTGAATTCAACACCAGGCATTATACATTACCTACAGATACCAATGAAGCAGAACTGTCAAGATGTATCAAACCATAAACCTAAGTGCATCCCTTTTAATGTTGAAAACAGTATAGCCGAAATATTAGATGAGATTGCAGTAGAATTCTTCGACACCTTTTAGGAAAAAAATTCCTTTTCATTAATGAATTTAAAATTCTGTCTTCCAGTTCCACTGTTATGTAGTATATACCCTATACCAGATCTTTAGTCTTTTAAATGGTAATGCTAGCTGTAGAATTGCAAGATTAAATTGTAAGTGTGTGTTTTCCTTATAGTGGCCAAGTGCAGGAGTAGAGCAGTACCTCATATGAAGGGTTGGAATTAGCGGCACTAGTCTGAAAAAGGAAAAGCAAATGATGACTTGGCAAAATAGCCAAGGCAGAAAATACATCCACTTAAGAGCATAAATCAGTTAATAAATTCAAGCAATCATTTATTGCTTTGTGTAATGCAGGAACAACTCGATATTCTTCTGCGCCCCAGAAGTAGCAAGGGGAAGGTTACACTCTGTGCTTATTTTAACTTTACATGCATGTATGTATGTGTAGATGTACACACGCACAATAATTACATTTAAGATTTAATTTACATTCTGCTTTTCCAGACAATTTTGCCCCAAGAATGTTTTTTTTGCATTGCAATGGTACCATAAATCTTGCTGAACAGCCTCAAGTATATTCCGAAATGTGGCTACCCCTAGTTGAGATGAACTGAAAGCATTGCTGGTAAAGTATAAACTTTATAAAACTCTCTCTCAATTGTTGTAAGTCAGCCTTCCTGGTGCTCTGCAGATATTTTGGACATCAATACCTGTCAGCCCCAGCCAGAATGGCCAATGGTTAGGCATGGTAGGAATTGTAGTCCCAAACATCTGGAGGGCACCAAGTTGGGAAAAGCTGTTATAAGTCCACACTATAGATACAAATCAGATAATATGGCTCAAATTGCATAGTTTGAACCTGCCTGAGAAAATGTGCACAACAGTTATTTGATGTTTGCTTTGTCTGTTAAAAAAAGATCAATGTCCAAACTGATAGATTTGAACATTCTAAAATTACTTTTTAAAAGTAATGAACATAATTACATTCAAAGAATGATTATCATTGTTTATGCTATACAAAAATATCTGTGCATTTTCAGAAACATTTAAGTTTCACTCTGCACTTTCTTATAAGATACCACTGTTGTATTATTCTAACAGCAATACTGGAATGATACAAGTATAATCTTCCATAACTTGTTTTTGAGGTCTTTCATAAACTCACTCATGGGAAAAATCATTAAGTTCAACAATTCTTAACGTGAATCAATCAAAACATGTTATTTCATGAACCTGAACAGATCAAAATTTTCCTGAAACTTGGCATATAGTAGGTTTTTCTACTATTTTTAAAAAAAGTTACCAAAGATGCCATAACCTAGATCTTTGCCCATTGTTGCTCTGGTTTGTTCTCTGTGTAATCTTATTTAAACAGACTATCCTACAATGTATAACTTAGAGGCACTGGAACTCATAAATCAAAGTATCAGTTTATAACAGATGCCCCTTAAAATTAAGTAAAACTTCTATTTTTCCATGGGTCAGCCACACAATATTTTAAAAATTATAACTGATCTAACAATTAACTAGAAAAATATGCAAAGTAGTACTTTGAGCAGTGTCCTCACTAAAGTATTGGATAATGAACCTTCACAAGTAAAGAAAACCTGACCTATTGTCTTCCAATGAATAGCTTCATGTTAGTAGCAGTATTAAAATTATTTGAAGACATAGTATACACACAATGTATTTAACTTATTAAAGATAAATTTACAATCACAGGGCTGAAAAGCGTTGGATTCCTAAAATGTATAAATGTATTTTCAAATAGTTAAGAATCAAGATTTATATTTCAAAAGCTATTTTTATTATGTAACAAAATAAGGATAGTTTAGTAACTGGTTTTAGTCCAATTTTAAATGTTACTATTTTAATCTAAGCCTTCAGATTATATAGTTAATTAAATAGGAAGATGACTCCATGTATGCTTAGGTGATACATTAGTCAAAGTTACTTTGAAAAATAAAATAATCACTTAAAACCTGCATTCTAATTTATAGTGTCTCTTGTGAGGAAGGCAACTGGCATACAATATTGTGCTTACAAAATTTAAGACATTGGTAACATTATCTTTTTAAGAATCCAAACCACTATTGTTCTTCAGATTTCCTCCTGAGGTATCAAAATATGTATTCTTTATATGCAGTAGAACAGCCCACAGAAACACTACAGACAGGATAGTTAACATTGATTAAAACCAATTTAATATATTAAAATTGCTTTATTAACTTGCCTTCTACAACCAGAATTCAAATGGCAATTACCATTCAAATATTCCCCAAAGTCATCAGCTGAGTAACACAATCTGAATTCACTTGCATCCTGATACAGTAAACAGTAAAGTATCATAATGTAACCAGGAATAGAGAAGTGCTCATCTAAAGATTAAAGAGATCTGTCCTATGAGATGTTGTCTAGCATCTATTCAGCACATGCAAGGTATACAATGCTGTGTACAATGCTGGTTTTCAACAGAAAATCAAGTGATTTCAACATGCAGCAATATTCTTTACTCAAACTAGTAATCTGAATACAATAGCATTTGTCAGCATGTCATTAAGGAACATAACATGCCTAACCTACATATTATATGCATTCCATGCATTTCAGAGTCACTAGGAAAAAGACATTTGCTGAAAGGCAAAAACAATTATCCAGAAGATAGAAGATTAAGTCATTTGAAGTCTGGCTTCACAAATAAAGCCATATACTGAGAGGCATTTTTTTAAAAAAATCAAATCTCAGTAGCCAAGGCAAGCTTCGTTCTGTTGCAATCCCTTCAGTATGCAATCCCCGGGAAAACAAAGGGGATTCCCATTGTCATTGTCTTGGTCTGCAGCTGATTATCACCAGCACTAGCAAGGCAGTAGCTTGCGCAGTTATCTCCACAGCGGGCAATGTCACAACCCGACCAACAGCACAAACTACTACCTCAGCCAGGGCCATGGTGCACCCGACCCATCCTGAATGGGGAAGGAGAGAAGGGGGAGGAGGAAGGGGGGGGGAAAGGGGGGGGAGAGGCAGGCATTCTGAACTCTCTATAAAATGAAGAGCCTAAAGAAAGAAAGAAAGATGTAGAAAAGGGTTTGGTTCCTTTGAAGATCCTCTTCTCTCCTTTATCTGCAGCAGACATCAGCCAGACTCCCTTCTTTGCCTGGCTGCGAAGAAGCAGAGGAGGAAACCCCGCCCCGATCTCTTCCCTCTCCCCCACCACCCCAGCTTTGCCCTTTCCCTTGCATGACCTGAAGCTGAAGCGAAGAGTCTCTCGTTTATTAGGTACATTACAGGCCCCAGCTGGTACAGTCACGGGGAGCCTTAATGGTCAGTCGGCCAGCAGCTCCGCGCGTACGTGAAGAATGCGAGGCGGGGGGGGGGGGGGGGGGAGAGAAGAAGAGAAATAAAACTGAGGAGGAAGAGGAGGAGATCCATGGCTATCACTCGCCCCTCCCCTCCTGCCCCCTTCAGACATTCACTCGCCTTCGACTAAGCTTTCGCGCCAGGCTGCCTTCTTCTCTCAGGTATCGCCACCTCCCGCAGTCACGGCGGAGGGAGAAACGAAGACCGTCGCCCTCTTCCTCCCCCACCCCCGCTCCCTCCCCTGAGGAAAGAAAAGGCGGTTGGGCACGCGAAGGAAGGGCTGAACAAGGAACAGCCCGGCGAGGCGTCACTCCACGCGCTCCGCCGTTGTGGGCGCGCGATGGCGCCTTCCGCTGCCGTCTTCCCCTTTTCGCACGCCCCGCCAGGCACACGGGCGAATAGCTGACGACCGGAGGGAAGGAGGAAATGGTCACGGGACACACCCCGCAGTTTTTCGGTTCATTCCTTGGAAGACGGCGGTTATTCCCAGCTCCTCCCCCACGTTTCCTCTTCTTGCTGCCACCCCACCCCGCCGCTGACGGTAGCGAAAGTGGTACCGAAACAGAAGACAACGAAGCCGCGCTCCCGCCCTTTCCGAGATCACCCCGATTCCCCTCTTCCTCCGCCCGCCGCTCCGGAAGGATGAGAAAACTCCCTCCTCGCCCCTCCCTCGCGCGCCAGATGAGCCAAACCATATTGGGGGGGGGGGGTAGCGGAGAAAGAGTTCGCGCTTTACCCACATGACTAGACCTCTTCGTCACGCAGTCTGCCGGCGCCATCTTGAACAAGAAGAAAAGGAGCGGGGTGGGGGGAGCTGGGCTGCAGTCGCTCTACTTTCCTTGCTCTCCCCTCCCTTCCCAAGCAACGTGCCGATCGAATCAGCCCCCGGAGGAGGCAGGAATTCGCCTTTGTCCATCGAGTGTCGGGCAATGGAATTCTTTTGCCCTTCAAGTTAAGAGGAAGAGCAAAAATCCGCGGGAAAATCTCGGGTGCGGGCGCTTAACAGCCAGCCTCGCGCTCTGAGTGAGTGTACTGGGAAATGTAGTCCAGGACAGGCTAAATCCAGGCCGGTGGGTTGAATACGTTTTAAGTGACGCGTGCGAAACGAGGCGTTAGCCGCCTGTCCTTTCTTGGCCTGCGAAACAGCAAAACGGAAAATGCAATAGGTTCGGCACTGCGGCTGAAAACACTTGAGTAAGCCTCATTGAAGTAAGGGGCACGTCCGACTAATCTGCATAGGTTTACATGACCCTGTTCAGATGACACACGTGGTTAAGCATTTTAAGTCAAACATGGTTTAGTCCTGTGGACCATTCCCAACCATGGTGGCTACATGACCACAGTTTGGGCACGCTCACTAACCATTTGCTCCAAAAGGGTATATGCTAACTTATATGTAAAGAGACAGAACTGTAATATATATATGTATGTGTGTGTGTGTGTGTGACACTTTACAAAGGCCAGATCCCTGCCCCAAGGAGCTTACAGTGTAAACACTGTGACACTCCCGCCCCCCAATTTTGCTTTTTTAATATTTGGGAGTGGGGTTAGAGTGGAGAAATAGGGTATTATTTTTGAAAGTGAAAGGAAAGGTGTTTTCCTTGTAGAATTGTGATATTCTGCTATAGCATAGTGCCACCTGGAGGTTATCTAGCAGAAAAGCAGGAAAAGAAAAACCATAGAGCTGTGTCAAGTAGCATTGTGTATAAAAGCTCTAAAAGTAGATAGAAACTGTGAATGGAAGTAGGCAGGGATAAACAGGCAAAGGATATATGATAGATTCAATTACATGGTCTTAAGACTGATTGTAGGCTTAGTTTTAGTAGGCATGGGGACGCTAACCAGCTTGTGTAGTGGAATTATACCTGCATGGAATTACAACCATCACAAGTTAAGGGTGCAATCCTATTAGTTCTGTGCCTGGTTCTCCTAAGTCTCCACACTCAGGAATGCAGTGCAGAACAGGAAGTGCAGTGGAGGCGACAGCCACTTCTGCTGCTCCTCTCATTCTGCTGGAAGGTGGTGAAGCCTCCGGAGAGCTTGTGTTCTGGCCTCTCCAGTCACCTCTCCTCCTTGCCCACTGGAATGCTCTCTCTACCCCCTCTCTAAGGTTCTTTTCGCGCTAGCTGTGAGGAGAGGGAGTGGAGTGGTGGATTCCTGGCTTTGAGGTCTCCGACCTTGGATCTGGGAAACTGAAGTATTCTGTGCCCCCCCTCCTATTGAGTCTAGGGGGCATTGGATTGCTCCTTACCTTGCTTGAAAGATGGTAACTTTTCCAAAGCCACTTAATGAACAGCACAATCTCAACCCAGATTTCTGTAGCCAAAGTCTACACAACGTTGGCTGTGTAATTTGTTATGTGCCATGGGCTACTATGTTTAAAGATGTCCTGCAGTCTAGTCTTGGGCATTTCTGGTCGTATTTTGGAAACGGGGGTTTGGCTCATGTTGATGGAACTACTCTGTATAGCTGCTACCTTTGGGGCTGTTGGATGCCTCTACAAGATACCTCTACAGCCCTTCAGGCCATATTTTGTGGCATGATTAAATTATCTGATTTAAAGGAATGCCCATTTTGCAAAAAAATCTAGCGGATTGTCCAATTACCCTTTGATGTAGATATAAAAGATTCTTGATAATCAGGACATTGGAGGGTGATTTATAATTTTATGTAAGGTATATAAATTATATTGCCAATAGTATTTACTATGGGTTGGATCC
Source organism: Anniella stebbinsi (assembly GCA_029215795.1). NCBI lineage: Eukaryota > Metazoa > Chordata > Lepidosauria > Squamata > Anniellidae > Anniella > Anniella stebbinsi. Next base: position 60,419,062 of record JARDYH010000003.1, read on the forward strand.
AGGTTTAGGCGCATGCACCTGGGCTAGCCTCCTCCCTTGTCCCCATGGCAGTGCCTCCTGCCACCTGAAAGGGCTAAACATGGAACTATGGAATTAATTGCCATAAAATGTAGTGGTGCCCACCAACTGGAATGGCTTTAAATGGGGGTTAGGCAAATTCATGGAGGATGAGGCTATCGATGGCTGCCAGTCATGGCTATTATTACTCCATTATCAGCGATATTCTGTCTCTCAATGTCAGTTGCTGGAGAATACAAGCAGGAGGGTGGTGTTGTACTCACGTCCTGCTTGTGGGCTTCCTATAAGCATCTTGGTTGGCCAGTGGGAACAGAATACTGGAGTAGGTAGACCTTTGCTCTGATTCAACATGACTGTTAAGTATAGAATAGCACAAGTAATGAAGCAGTTTCTATTTCATTGCATTTTACAGCTATATTGGAGTGGGTAAGTTTTGAATACTATCCGCAGCTTGGGGACAGCAGTCTCTTAAAAATAAGGAACTCATTTTATGGTTTGGTAAGTTTTAGCATGATCAAAGAACAGTCACCAATAATGATGCATGGAGCAGAACAAACAGCAACTGCAACTCCCAAGTGGGGAGGAATGGTACCAGGTGGCACCATTCTCTCTTCTCTCTCATTCCGTTAAAAAATTTACTGACACTCGCATTTGTAAGTAAGACTAGTGCCTGAGTTTGCTTTATTTTACCACCTAATCTCTTTTTCTTGTGAGTAGCATCTTTTAAATTGTCAGCCTGAGGACAGGCTTTGGCCTATTACTAATTTTTGTAAGTCACTCCAGGAGTCTTTTTCAGATGAAGAGTGGGATATAAATGTTATAAATAATACTGTTCATCTAGGTTCAGGGACTATGTTATCTAGGTGTTGATTATTTCTCTGTCTCTTCCTTTGTACTCCACAGGCTGTTCTTGCATAGGAACAGAATCTATCCTGCACTCAGTCCTGTGCAGACCAGTAAGGAGCCCACTCGATGACTTAGCAGCTGTAACCAGGACATTCCCAGCTGCTCTTCTGTAAGACAGCCCTGAACATGTGTATTTATTTTTATAGTATACACTCCATCCTTGGTGCAGTTCAATACAGATTATCAATGTGCCATTGATGGAGGTTAGTGGATAGAGTTCCCTTTCCCACACCGTACTGCATTCTGGCCTTAGGATGGGACTCCTGGGGTCAGGGAGCTTGATATCAGCTGGTCTTCAGTTTTGGGCTCTTTTTGGCTCTGGGGTGGTATAGGAGTGGGTGCTTCTATGATGAATGAGACAGTCAATTGCGGGAGAGAGAGACCTTATGAGATACTGCCCATCAGTGCAGGCTTATTAGGTGAACTGGCAGGGATGGAGGCTTGTTCTATAGGTTGCTAGGAGGCTGATTGGTTTCTGTGGTAACTCTGCTACTGAGGTGCATGTTGAGGGTCTGTGGTATCATCACAACCATACTCCCATATGGGCCACTCCTCCATTTCTGGGGGCCCACTGTCTGCCACATCTTCGGATTAGTTGGTATTGGTAGTGGCAGTGTTGCTACGATCGCTGGTGGTGTAGATAGTATTTTTTAAAAAACATTTATTTCCACTTTGTCTCCCTTTCCTGTCCTGGACGTATGTTGAATATGGTGACAGTGCTGCCAGCACAGCTGTGGTGTACAAACTATAGGATAATCTGAGGAAGAAAAAAACACCTCGCTCATAGAACCTTCTATAGTCAAGCATTTGCTTAGAAACAAAAGAGGTGGGGTAATTGTGAAATTAATGGATTTGTCATTTCCTGTTACTTATTGAAAGACACTGATCAAAGCAATTTACTTTAACTTTCCAGAAGCAAGAGCGTGTAGCTATTGGGTGGATCTTTTTTTCTCCTCAACATGGAAAATGAATATCAAGTTGTTTAATTGGTAAATAGTTGTGAATTATCATAATTTGAGAGAAAATTGCAGAGAATGAGCTCATTAGGTGATCCTGGTGGAATACAAGATGGCATCTCTGGAAGTAGGGAGACAGGGGCCATCTCTACTCCTCCCTACCGCTATCAAGCTTATATATAGTGCATGATCCATAGGGCCATATGCATAAGCCTAGATCTTAAAGGCAAGGGAGGGGCTGTAGCACATAGTTTGCATGCAGAGAATCCCCAGTCCAATTTCTGGCAGGACTAAGAAAGAATCCTTCCTGAAACCCTGGAGAGCTACTGCCAATAGGTGTCAACAATACTGAGCTAGATAGACCAGTGTTCCAACTCAGTATGGCAGCTTCCTATGTTTCTAAGCATTATTCTTGCAGATCTTTCTATGAAGCAACAGCAATTGCCTCATGAGCTTCAATCCTAAACACACTTACATGGAAATGCAAATGATGGTTAAAATTAAGTTGAATCATAAGTTAGGCTATAAACATGAAGTATATAGTATTTGTGACAATATTGACTGTGGGCAGATGGCAAAATATGTCCATAAAATGTGCCATCTGCATGGTAAGTTACTATTTCAGGGAGGTCCCCTCTCAACAGGGAATAGATAGAAGAGGAAATATCTGTATGTCCAGCATGTTGCAGTGTTATCAAGATTAAGATAAACATTAATTAACATATTCATTAAACTTTAAGTAGTGCGACTAAGAATTTTGGCAACAATGAGGTGTTACTTATAGGAGTGGGGAATGTGTGGCTCCCCAGTTGTTGGACTGCGACTCCCATTATCCCTTGCCAGCATAGCCAATGGTGAGGGATAGTGTGAGTTGCAGGCCCTTCAGGTGTTAATGATGATGAACACGTGCTCCCATCCCAGCCTCATAGGAAATATTTATCCCATGGTACAACATAGTATAGGAAAGGGAAACGAACATTTGTATTTCATGACTGTTTACTGTATCTCTAAACTATGTTCAAAAATACACTTCTTAGTTTGTATCACACACATTATACTCAAGGAGTAGAACAGTTATTCTTCAGGTTGAAAAGACATTACAAAACAAAGCACTTAAGATTATTGAAACAATGACAAGAAATACAAGTGAAATATTGCTGATATTCAAGGTCTTGCTTTAGTCATAATTAACAATGGTGGCCAATGACATTTGAGCCCCACCCCCATATACATACACATTTCAAATAGAAGGCTAAAAAAGCAGACCCCCCCCCCCCAAAGCTGACAATAAAACAATTATTTAGTGAAATGAGGTATGGTAGTGTTTGAGTGCTACAGAGCAATTTTCTGCTTATGCAGATCCATTTATTTCAACATGGCAGCTCACAGATTGTTTGCCACTATCTTTATTCATATTTCCTGTTAGTAGAATTATGCATTGGCCACAGATAAAATACATTCAAATATTCCAAAAGAAAAAAAGGAGGGGAAAAAAATCAGTGGCATGATCAGATATGAATGAACACATCTGCCAACAAAGAAGGCAAATATTAAATAAAAATGCAAGCATACAACTTCGTATTCATAATAAATACATTTTCAAGCGTTTTAACATTATCAATGTTGAAAAAGAATTTAAATAATAAATGCAAGGTTTTTTTTTACAGAACTGTATGATTTATTATACACACAAGTACATGTTCCCTTTGTTTACAAAGGCTGGTTACAGATAATGTGGAATGTTACAGTACCATCTTGCATAAAATTTTAGTACAATTTTGTACTTGAAAAAACTGGTGCAAAACACCTGTCTAATAAATCCAAATTAATTGAAGTATTTTTCTTAATTACATCATTAACACATACACAACAAGCTGTACATAAGCCCACTTTTCAATCACCACTTCAAGTTACTGTAGCAAGTACTGTACTTTAAAATGGATTCCACTCAAGTCAGTCAAAGGCTTTCACCGCTACTCACCCAGAAACATTTCAGAGGCAAACTTGAAGTGATATGAATCACAGAGTTCTGGTTAGTACAGTTTAAAGGCGGTCAACACTGCTTGCCAAGTATAAGTCACATGAGATTTCCTCAAAATGTCTCACATCAGAATAAACATTCTTTTAATGGATGCATTTTTCTTGAAAAGTAAAAAAACCCAAAAACCTAATTTGGTCAGGACTCTCCATTCTGTACCTTGGATGCTGGTGGGTGCATGAAGTCCTTAAAAGGAACTAAAGCCTCTTTGAGAGCAGAGCAAACTTCTGAAGATGAGCAGGTGATACATTCTACTAAGGTTGGATATAAAGCAATAACTTGTGCCCATGTGTTAGCATCAACTGTAACAAAAAGAAAAAATTAAATGAGTTTCTGTTGCTCCTTTTTAAAAAAAGCAATCAAAAACAAAAAACAATTTCTAACCAACCTCCCCTCCCCAAAAAAGAGGTTAAGACATCAATGGTGACAAGGACATCATCCATATTGTTGTAAATTCAGAGACTAGTCTGGATGTAAACAGAGGGGTCCCTTCCATCTTTGTCATTCTTGGTTGCAAGCAAGGTTGTTGCTAAGCACTTAGAAGATCTGCATAACATCTGCATATGCTTTTTATCTATATATGCAAATTTAGAAATATTAGGATTTATTTAAATGTCACAGAAAACTAAACTAGCCAATTAACTTCTAATCCAAATCCCCTCAAATAAAATAAATTATTCCATTAATTTGTATCCTGCCCCAGATCATCACACATCAATAGTTCCTTTTTAATTAAAATGAATTTGAAACGATGAGATGAAAGAAATGCAACAAACCAGAGGCTGGTAGGGTCTGTTTTATGAGCCCCCACCTCTCTCTCTCTCTCTCTCTCTCTCACACACACACACACACACACACACACACGGAAAGTAAGTAGAGGAGAAGATTAAGGAAGAAAAAGTCAAGGGTGGGCATTAGAAAGGGGCAGACGCAGTTTCTGGGATTGTCTCCTCATGGTGGGGACTTGTGACTCCCCCCCCCCATCACCAACACATGTAAACAGAGAGAGGAAGACACAAGCAGAGCAGGCTAGGAAGCTCCACACTATGTACCACTTCTCCATGTGCCACAGGTTGTAGCCGTCTTCTGTGTGACAATCCCCCCCACAACTTCAACTCTTTTTCTCTCTCCTCCACTCCTAGAGGTCAATAACTACCACCCATTGTTTTTTTCCCTAAGCTTAATTGCCGTGGGGAGAGGGGATTTTGGATGGCCACAGCACACAGTAAAGGGAAGGTTAAGCTTCCCTTCCCCAAATGTGATTCCACTGGAAATCCCTTTGCATAGCAATTTCGTTTAGGGGGAGGAAACATTTGCACCAATGGAAATATTTTTTTATAAGTATAGTTGCCATGCTGGAGTGGTGTTTGCGGAATGTTGCAGTAGGTGGGGAGGGTTGATCCTGTGCACTCCCTGCATGTCAGTTAAGCTAAGAAAAAAACCTTCCATTGGCACCAATCGACACTTATGGCTCCTGGGAATAGGAATAGGCTGTATGCGTCCAGACCTAGCAATGCCCTTGGTTGCAAGACTGGAGGTTGGCTAGGAGAAGATTAATGGAACCAGTAGGACTGCTGGAGATTATCTTGATGGTTCTGGCAGAATGGTCAACTACCCTGCTTTTGTTAAGGGGGAGATCTTTTTCAGTTCATGGTTACTCTGTAAGGAGAAGGTCATTTGGGAACCAGGGCGTAGATACCACACCCTTCAGATGAGGGTTGTCCAATCTGCTTTTGTGATAGAATAGCAATTATGGAAGTGAGTCTAAAAGGGAGAGGGCTGGAATTCATTATCTGTGAAAAGAATTGTGTTGTCTGAAAATCTGATGGGGAGTTGTGAATTTTCAGGCATCGGTTGGAGTTATTGCTGTGAACCCACATCTTATGATCAGCCTGTACATTTGTATAAATAAACCTTACATTACAGAACAACATATGTCTTCAGTAACTAGAGCCTAAGGAAACCATTCTTTAAAATGCCAATCAGAGCAATGGCTCTGGCAGGCTGAAGAAGACAAAAGTTGTAGGGAGGATAAGCCTTAGATTTTCCCTTCCCCTTGAAGAAATAAAATCACGGTTTGTACTTTCAAAGAGTACATGAATTTGGGATGGTTAACTGCCGATCTGGTTATTCATCTGATCCCCCGCCTCCAAACTGTCAACTGTTCAAGGCTGTCAAATTAGCCTATATATATAGCCCCATTTTGTCAATTACCTTGTATGTCTCCTAGTACACTTTGTTCTGACAGCTGAAACATACAAGATAATAGATAAGGAAGGCAGCTTATTGACAGCTGCAGTTGTGCACCTCTGTAATGAGAGGGGAAGGGGGGAACCCTGACCAAAAATAAGAAAAAGGTATCCTAGGGCCAAAAAAACCTGGCCCCATTTTGTGCAAATGTTGGGGTGCAATTTTGTTTTAAAAAGGGTTGCTGAATGAGTGATAGCCCCTTCAGAGTGCCCCATGGTCACTGGTGGAGGGGCTGTCACTGTGGCACAGCTCAGCAAAAGCAACAAAAGCCATGCTGTATCAGATAGATGGTCCATCTAGTCCAGCACTCTGTTCACACAGTGGCCAACTAGCTGTCGAGCAGGGTTTCTGCCCTTCTTGCTGAAGACTCGCTTGCTGATGCCTATGCACAAGCAACCCTGTAGGAATCAGTCCAGGTTCACACAAAATGACAGCCCACTATGGCTTGTCACCAACAATGGGTTGGCATGTTGTGTGAACCCAGTCACTGAAACTGCTGAATGGTCTTCAGGTCCAACATGGTTGCTGAAGTCACTCACTAGTTCTGCCCTGCTAGCCCTTAGCAAACTGCAGAGCTAGTAACCCTCATATGCCCACCAATAAGGGCTTGGAGTCCCCACTTTCCCTCAGTGACAGCCCAGCTGTGGAAGACTAGCTCCCAGTGAACTGTGTCACTGTTGAGTATAAAAACATATTTATGAAGGGGTTTTCTGTAATGCAAAAACAAGAAAATAAATTTTCAGCTGATAAAAGAAGGGTCCATAAGCGTGTTTCAAATATTTCAGAAAGAAAAAAACAGGTTGGCGCTTTTAAAATGTTTAAAATATGGCATCTATTAATGTGACCAAAGAGACATTTTAATGCATTGTATGTGTGTTAAAATGTAAAAAGAAAAAACTTCCAAAACGTATATACCATTATGGAAAAAATGACTGTAGGATTAAAATATGCTTCAGATAGAACACATCTGTTCACAGGTGGCATAAAATAAAATTTGTCCACAACTGACAGGAACACTGAAATGTAACTGTAAATTAACCTATGTATAAGGTCAATCAATTAAAAAAACCCACTAATACCATCACATATAAAACTGAATTTCTGTCTTTCACACACATATGCATACACATTTTAGGAAGAAATACACATATAATTATTTAAGGCTGTGTAATAAATAAAATGTATGGTACTATAATGTCTGGTAATAAATAAAATGGTACTATAATAGGTCTTCTAATACAAGAACATACTTTATAGACAGCAGCTCTGCTTGTTTTACTTACCATTTTCTGGCTGAGTTTTTTTAAGAGAATCTATGAGGGTACTAACAGCTTTTAAAACAAATATTATTTCTGTGACTTGTTGCCTACAAAGGGAAGAACAAAATAACCTGTGAATTTAAAGTTCTAAAACTTTTTTGATGACCTTGATTTTATTATCTGAAATACATTTCTGTAATGCTTTTTAACAAAATCCAGAACTGTATTTAAACCATAATGAAGAAAGACAGGTTGCTTACCTGCAATTGTAGTTTTTCAAGTGGTCAACTTTGTATTCATACATATGGGCTCTGTGCCTGTGCCAAGTCCTATTTCAGGAAACTTCTATAACTAAGGAAATTTTGGCAGGAACCCTCCCTCACCATCCCAGTGCTCATGTCTGTAACAGGTTCCTGCCTTTACCCTCAGTTCTTTAAGACTGCCCGTTGGAGCTTCCAACATTGGAGATCGTGAACACAAAACAAATGCACTCCGAAACAGCAGCACCAAGAACAAAAACAAGTGGACAGAAAGAAAAAGCAGAAGAAAACAACACCTCAGATGTTGTAATAACAGCAAATAATGAGAAAAATTCCTTACGAGGCTGCCACAGTGGTGGTCAAAACAAAACTAGGGAACAGGTGGGAACCTGCTAAGGACATGAGAGGCATCCCACCAAAAATTTCTCAGCTATAATAGAAGTTTCCCAAACAGGGCTCCACACAGGGACACTTAATTTAAGACTACTCATAAATTAAAGTATCTTCAGCTAAGCACTAGAGTACACGATTGGTGTGTATGGAGCATTTTCCCCCATCGTATGTACTAATGGTAATTCAGCTACTGAGTGCCAACAGGATTGTAACCAAACAGGGTCACTGAGAAACAGAAGGGAGGTATACGCATGTTCAAGGTTTGCAGAAGTGATGCTAAGAATGCAAAAATACTATTGTTAAGATAAAAAGAACCATACAACTTGGGGGGGGGTTGTGCCTTTGAGGGTTTTCAGAAATTGCCTGTACCATGCATTTTTGAAACTATGGGATGTCTCAAAAGCAGTTTCTATTAGGGTGTGGGAGTCTACTGTTCAAAGAAAATGTCAAAAATCCCATTGGAAGGATGCTTAAGTATGTTCTTTGGTTCACATCTTATGTTATTTCAAAGTTTAGTAATCCTAAAAATTAGAACTTTAAGGGCTTTCCATTCAACAATTCCTAAATTGCATACTTGATATCATTCTCTGATTTAAGACTCTCCTTTTTTGTTTCTTAAATTTTATTAAATCATAATTTTGTATCAAATCAAAATTTTATTGTTCCACCAAACAATCACAAAATTCCATACTAATATTAGAACAAAAATAGAACTGTATTATAATTTACTGCATATTAATAAATTGCATAATTTATTGCATAAATAGAGTAAGAAAAGAAGAAAACGTTGTTACAAATAGGTTAAAACATGCACACTCATTCTTTGCCTGCTACAGCAGTATTTCTAACCCTGTAGGTGGACTAACTTATTGTGGACAACAAATTAACTGATAAATATAATTAATATTTACCAAATCAACTAAATCGTTTTTTTCAATATTAACTTCCTGTTAGGAGAAATATATATGGTACACTAGAGGACATAATTATAAATATTTTGGGTGTCTGAGCTCACTGATACAGCCTAGTAGAGGACAGTAGACATAGAACCTTACTAATAAACACAAACATCTTCCTCTATAAAAGAAAAGTACATACCGTGGAAGGGGACACTTGCCACTTAGTCTTTCATCTTCTATGTAGCGATACAAAACATCTTGTGATCGTTTTAAGAGAACAGAAAGCGCCATTCGTGAAATGTATCCTTCTTGAGGAGTAGTTACTTTATTACTGAATGAAAACTGAAGCAATGTTTCAAAACACATCTTGGAAAATTCCTCTCTCATACGAATATCTATTTCTGCTTCTGTCAAAATCAAGAAATTATCTTTTAACAGTGTTATCTACATGTTTATTTTAAAATGAATTACTGCAAATATCAGCAGAGCATTTAAGGAAGGACAGTGCTTACCAAAGCAAAGTATATCAGAGATAATGTTTAGAAAATTATACATTGAAAATGTGAATGTAAATAAAACTAGGCCTTGTCGATCATATGCTTTATTTGTTAAACTGTTATTGACCATCCAGCTATGCTACAGAACTGTTTTATAAACTGATTGGGACCAATAAAAAGTTAGCTGTGCTACAGTCCCTTTGAAATCAATGGGATTAATTAGTTGTAACTAATTCCTGCCCTAATGATTTCAGTGAAACTTAAGCATGACTAACTTTCTCCACATAAGGATCACTGACTTCTTTCAACTTCAGGAAAGGAAGAACATTACAAAACAGAACGTAACATTTACTCAAAAATATTAATACTGCAATATGTTCACTGATTAAAAAACAAAAGTAGGAACATTTATTGTATACGGTAGGTTTATTCTAAATACTGTTAACTCTGGGGCATACAAAGGGCCATTTTATCCCCCATCCTATCCCTAGGGTTTTAGATAAATGAAAATGTTGTATACATCTGAACCTTAATTGCTTAAACTTAAGGGTAGTAAACTAATGTGCTCGAGCGAGCGACTGCTCATGCAATGGGATTTTCGTGCTTCTGTAAATAATCTCCACTGACCTGACCTGGAAATTAACATTTCCGCCAATTTCCGGGCTTACTTTTAGATGCGCAAAAGCCCTGTTACGTATTCCTTCAAGCACAATGGAACTAGCTGAGGCAAAGCGGCCCTGTTGGATACTGCCCTAAGTATTTATTACGTTAAATACAGACAACTAAGTTGGTTCAGGTTGCTGGGAATGTTTTTTTGAACACCTGCATACATTTTGTGTAACTTTCCTTCTACTATGCGTGTGCACTTCCATATGCCAATGTCCTAATTATGTATTTACTGTGCATTACATTTAAAATATTCAGTCCAATGTTTATTGTAACTGGAATGCTTCCATGTGTCTCTATACACTAGTTTAGCATTTATTTAATTAACACACCTGTAAATGAAGAAGATTGAGAATGTATTGAGCCCTTATTGAGCATAGTCATAATTCGACCAACAAATTCCTTAGGAATAAAATTAGCATATGGCAGTATCTCTGTGCTGATGAGCTGCACCACCTATAATAGATGAAGCACATATAAACAGTTTTGGTACATTCATTTAGGAAAAAGTTCATTAATATGTGAAAGATTTAGACACACTTGTAGAATTAGATGAAATTACTGAATGATCAATGTCAGCAAACATCTCCTCAGACTTGAAAATGAAGAACTAGTACACACATGGGCAACATGAACAAATCTTGGGCCCATACACCCTCCCTAAACATCAGCAGAACTATGAACATGAATGAACTGGGACAAACGTGTATATAATGCCTACAGATGTACATTCTGCAATGTAATGGCAGATGGAATGGATTAGTGGGAACTAACTGCCTAAACTCCAGTTCTCTGAGTGGGGTATGCCTGCAGAAGCCCAAAGCTCATGCATAATCTACTTCCTAGGGCTATTTGTGATGACACTGAGGAAAGATGTTTTGAAGCGAGAACATGTGGGCCACTATCTAGATAGACTGCTCTGCTCGAAAACTGACTTGTACATGCAGAACAGATCTCTAGCAAACAGGCTAGCCAATGGGATGTATAGTAAAATCTGTACTGATCCACATGCTTACATGTGGATCAGTGCACATGGTAATAACTTACATTCTGTATCAATAAAAGCTGATTTCTTTGAGAAGAATATATTATGCAAATTAAATAAATTAATGTACTTCTGATTAACTGATATAATTCTGGAACACTTTTGTTAGCTTGCTTGATAGGAGATATATACTCACTTCAACATCAATGCTTTCATTTCTCTGAAATTCTTGAATAGAAAGGTTATCTGGAGGTGAACTGAAAGACAAGGGAGAAACAATCATAACATGGGATAGGAGGCCATTCCAAAGAACCACTGGAGGAGGCAGTGAGGCTTTTCAATCCCTTTGCCACATTGAATATTCTAGAGTATAGTTGCTTCAATTAGTACTTTTACTATACCAAATGATTTACAGCCCTTATCTAACTCATCTCACACATTAAGTATTTAATATTCTTGTTTTACAAATGGAGTAAGCCAATGGTGAAGCTAGAATCTGAATGACCAGATCCTACACTGAATCACATAGTCAAAGGTAGAGCAGAAAGAGGCATGCTAAAAGACCTAATTTATAGCAGTACTTTCTTTTCATGCCTCCCCATTTCATTTCATGCTTAATCAACTTAGTACACTATGCTAGTCATTTTTAAGAGCAGATTATTCTTTCACCTATCATAAATGTAACACATCCCTATTGTTTCAGCCCTCAAATGAGATGAACAGACTCCACAAAATACAAAACTATTGAGTGCTATTATGGTTTCTTGCCTCTTGACACAAGAGGTTAATCATTCAAATTTTTTAGAGAGCCTCTCATTGTTTTTCTACTATTATTGAAATGTCAAGTACAGATTTTCCCTATCTTATCACAATTTAGGTATTGCAAACTATTTAGTATATTGAAATATTGTGTGTTTACAGAGCATGTACGCACTGAAACATTCAGCATTGTTATGAGAAACAAGAGCTACGCTGCTTCCCATACATTATTTTAAGTTCTTTATAAAATACTGTGTGCCCTTGTTAAATATTTTAACTAATTTGCTGTGAAACAAAAACTGAGTAGCAAGGTATTGATAGAGAATGCAGTCTTTGTCTATATTTTTCAACACCAATCTGAATTGTTAATCCAAACATTTTAAGATGCTTTCAAAAGAAACTGCATGCATGTGTTCAATCTTAACGTGTGTACAACTTCACAAATGTGTCATTATAAACCTAATTCTTAATAATTACACTTGCTTAATTTTTGGTAAGCGAAAAATGCTTCTTTACAATTGCTTATAAGCGTGTACAAATTCAACCACTGAGATTGTTGTATGTCATTGCCCACTGTATAGTGCCTATATCATTTACAAATCATTCTATGCATGTTTACTCTGGAAGTCCCATGTGTTATGCAGATTAATCATTATGTTCAGAATTGCAGCCTTCCTGATATTATTGATTTGAATACTTCAAGGGCCATGTTCAGAAAGAAGCAGCTTGTTAGAGATTGGCAGAAACAATGCATTTGCATAATCACCTCATTCCCACTGCATGGTGAATTTGGGATGTTTCTAACACATTGATTCAATATATATTTGATTCTGGTCCCATGATAAGCTCAACAAAGCTTAAAGTTTCTTGGGCACTCTTGCTTTGGTGTGGTAGCAATCTCACCCTCCAAAAAAAAATACCACAACGTTATTGCCATTCAACTGGTTCCATTGAACGGATGAACACAGTTGTGTTATTCAAACCATATTTCCTGGATTTGTTCAAGCAATACCCACAAAACTACAGGATTTTTTAGTATGATTGCCAACCTAGCTTCCGAGGGCTATGACTGTGCACTAGTATGAACTTCAGTGATTTCCTCTGTTATTTATAGGGTAGGATAACAGGAAATGGCATGACAACATTGCTAATTCTCATAAGCGGCTTCTGTGCTCATTGAGCACTTTTCTAGCCATGGAATCATTCCAAAGTTTGAGAAAGAATCAAGTATTGAGATATTCTAATAATCTTTTATCTTTGTAAATATAGAGGCACAAACAAAAATGTGGAAAAGTATTGGAAATATAAGGCGTGTTTCCCAAATAGCAAAATTAGATGAATTCTGTTTGCAGTTTCTTGAACTCTATTCTTATATTCTCCCACAAATATAAAGTTGCTATTTACCTTTTAGTAAATAAAAAGTTTTCAAGTGTGTTGGCCAATTCTGGCCACATGCTGTCAAATTTCCCAGAAGATGCATGCTGCCTTGCAACCGGTAGCCCAATGGAAAGTACTTTGAGGAGAGAAGAAACTGCCAGTTTCCATGTGCTTTCTGAAGGACAGGCATACTTCAGACTAAGTGGCATCCTCAATGTCTGCAAAATTAATTATGATTATTTAATTTTAACAGTAAGACAATGTATGGTCAAGAAATATACCCAATTCATGTACTTGTAACACTGATGCACTTCCTAACGTAAGGGGAAAAAAAGATTAAAGTCCACTCAAGTACAAATCAAATATAGAAATCGAGAAAGAATGTGACTTTAGGCAAGAAGGAAAGTAAACCTGGGAAGTAAAAACTTCTAAATAGGTTTTGTCCCATTTAACTCAAACATTACAGGTTGGACAGGAAAGATAAAGTCATAGCAGCAGACAATGACCATAGCATAGGGCCAATTTGAAGAATTTTATAAGTACTATTAACTCTTCAGTGTCACTTCTGAATACTCTTAATTTGAAAGAATGCCATTTTCTTTGTAGCATTTCTTTTGTAGCATGTTTTCTTTGAAAACAAAAGTTGGCTTCACAGATGCGCTGCTTTTTTAGGGGGAGATCAGCCTTTCACTTTGAAAACCATGGTTATCACAGATACATACACAAGCTCATGAATAAAACAAATACATTAAAACTGAGTAAAGCACTCTGAAATGCAACACAGAAGTTTTTTATTATATGCCAGCAGACTACAACTTGATAGGCAAAGAGACGCAACAAAATTACATTATTAACTGTCTCATAGGATGATTAGCCCTCTTGCTTCTGATGACCACGTTAAAATCCAATAAATAAACAATGGAAAGCAATGCTAATCTATAGAGGACTAGGAATAAATATCTAAGCCTTATTTGCATGGGTGGCTGCCAAAAAAGTGGTCCAAATTCTTGCAGAATATAGTTATGGACAATGATTCTTGCAACACACCTAGTTATCACTAAAACCAATGTAGAATCACTGTTAGGGCTCCAAAGGAGTTTCACACCCCAACCTCAGACATGAGGGTCTACAATACAACTCATTTTAAAGAATCATCTTAAAATCTTTATATGAATAGATTTACCTTGATAATATTCTGAAGGACTCTCTCATTTACAACAGCTTTGTGACAAGCTGTTTTTTGGTACAGGTCTACCACAACTTCTAAAGATCTCTCAGCAAATGGTACATAATTCAGTGCCACCCATTCTGCCTAGAAAAAAACATTGGGATGTCACTGCATGTAGAAAAACAGACTGCATGAAAGAAAAATCCTATAATGGACCCATTTTGATGGCATGCAATTTTTTTGAAGAATTCCACAAGGAAAGAATCTGATCCATGAAAAAAAACCTTAAAAAAGAAAATCCCAAACCCACACATATACAGCATTTTGAACAGGAGGGTGATTGAATTAAGGTAAATTTTAAGTAAGTAAAATGTTGCAATTTACGCAGCAAGTACACTAAGCACAATTTTTAAGGAATTTTAACTCACCGGTGCAAACAGTTGTATCTATTGTGATTCCATTGCGTTGCATGATAAACAGAATAAGGAAAAATTAATACATATACACATATTACCTATTAAAATTCTGATGATTCAGTCTCCTGTTTTGAGTATGATTAGTATTGCAAATGCATCCAAAGCAATGGTATCATGTTTCATTTTCATAAAGCAGATGAAAAAAAAAGTCAAATATGAGATTTCCTAATGCAAAATGAGTGCAAGTTGATTAAGGCAACTTTGTTAGATGAATATATATTAATTTGCTGGCATTCATTGCAAATTTATTGTGGCTTTTTTTAATAGCATGTGTTAATCTGAGGTCACAGAAAAAAGGAGGAAGAATTGGAAATGCAGCCCCCCCTAAATATTTATTGAATTAGTTTATAGTACAAATGCTGTCCAAATTCAATACAATGGTAGGACTTAAATAACTCATGCAAAGCTAACCATATTTGGGAGCCAGTGAAATCAAAAGCAGAACAGTTAAAACATCTCACCTGATTATATTTTGCATTTGCAATGTGCTTTGTTTCTAGCTGTCCATATTGTGGTGGTTTACATGAAAATTCAACAAATGTTAGCAACTGATCGAAGATAGCAGGATACATTATCTGCATGCTTTCGGAACCTACACATATGGCCTATAAAAGCAAAACAAGGAAGTATTAATATTTCCAGACATTTTAACAGGCCTCTCTCTCTCTCTCTCTCTCTGTCTATCTCTATCTCTCTATCCACACACTCTTAAAAGATATGACATAAGCAGACAAATGCAGAGTCAAGTGATTAATATTTTCCATGGATTTTGTTTTTTATTGTTACATGTTTTAAACACACGCTCTTTGTAAACAATTTCAAAGCATGCGTTTAAGAAATTGGGATGCTCTGGACACTAATTTTCTGAAACATGAAGAAAGGGCCAACCATGTCTGTGGATACCCATGGATATTATGTATGTTATAATACATAATATCCACGGATGCAGCAACCTAGCCTGTTGAACTGTGACACAGCACCCAGAAGGGGTATTACCCAGCTGCACATTGAAGAGTGTACTTTCAGAAGTCACAGAAAATGTGCACATTAGTCAATACAGAACTGTTCAGGTGCAACAGAAGTACAGATTAACTGCTGGGATCTAATGTTCACGTTCATCAAACAGCAACAAATTAAGAAATAACATCAGATAAGAACTCAGTACAAACTTGACCTTGAGTTGCCCACTGGTTGGGGACAAGACTGCAACTAAAATTTTACTGCATTGGTAGAATGCAATGTTATGTAATGTTACTGCTGTGCTGGTGCACAATGTGCACAGGACACTGTCAATGCAAGACGCAAAAAACAGGTGAAGCTCCATCTCAAAACATACCCTTGGCCTGCAGCTGCTACCAATTCTTACAATCTCCATGTCTCTCTTGCTTTTTCCAAAGGCCAGGCAGTCACTCGGTACTCAGAGGAAAGGATGTAACATCCCAATGCCATGTAAGCCACAAGTTAGGCTTACAGTAGTAGCAGTGACCAATGGGAAGCTAGCTATATAGGGTTGTCACTTTTTTACAATCTAAACTCCTGTGCCACTTAAGATGTGCATGGTCTGATCCAATATGGCTCTCCTTATGTTCTTATCATCTATTTGCATAACCATGACTGGTGGGTGGTAGCAGAGTTGCTAATGATACAGTCAGTATCTCTTGTTTCTCCTTCTACTGTGTTGCTTTCTCCTTTGCACATCTAGCAGATGTTAACTTAATATATATGCTAAGTATTTTCTCCATAGAAATTACATTTCAAAATATTTGTACATTCTAGGAAAATTTTGTCGCACTCTATAACGTTTTTGTTTATTTAAATGAACTGAGTTCTTGGCCAATTATATTGTTTTTGGACATAACTCCAATTGTTTTAATAAACCCATTTTAGAATCAGATAGTTTGTTAAGATTTTCTGCAGGAAGAATGAGTAGGTAAAGTGAAGTTTGATCAGTCTGGGAAACTTTAAGTATTAGCTATGATATACAAATATTGTTTCCCTAATTAAAAGATGAATCAATGTCAACATTTTGTGATGAAGTTAATTTTTAAAGATATTATTGGTTTACTAACAACTTTTTAGCAGAGTCTTCCATGGAAAAATTGAAATATTTCATATGTATCCAAAGCACTTCAGTTATATTAGAACGTAAAAGCTGGGAAAGAATAGCTGCTACTGAAAGATAAATTTTGCTAGGCTTTTTTCTTTTGCATTTCACTTTGCTTTCTTTACAAACACTTCAAACAGGACAGAGGTCCCAATATAGGTAAAGTTAGTCCTGACAAATTCTTATTGAAAAAAAAAGGCCCATTAAAAACCTTAGACTGAAAAATTGAGAAATTAACTATAAAGAGGCTTTTCCATTTATTCTGACTACATGTTGTAAGTTTCATATCAATCAGAGGAACAGAAGCATGGATTAAAAGTTGTAAATGGAGGTGCCTGCCTAAACGTTTCCTGCTTTTAGCCGTAATACATTTCAGAGTCACATATCATGCTTGCTTACAACCTTGCCTGCATGCACCCACTGTCCCTTAGACTTTCAGCCTCAACTTAGCTGTATTGGAGTTTCCCTCTCAAAATATCTGATAGATTTACCCTCAAGAAGGTTGAGAGTGGCATTTTCTTGGGCACAGTTAAATGTTCTTCCGGTGGCAGATCACATGGGTCGCCTTCAAGGTATCCCAAAGGACATTAGAGGTTGTCATTGCAATCACCTGATACTGGAGGACGCTGCCCATTTTATTTTAACTTGTGACAGTTACTCAGATATTAGGAAAATTTATATTCTCCCATTGTTGACACAACTGACTGGAAGAACAATTGCTGAAAAGTTGTGTTTTTTATTGCGTGATTTTAGTAAATATGTAACTTTTAGAATAGCGAAATTTCTGGTTTTGGCCATGCATGTGAGAGTAAATAGTGTTGACTCTAGGGATGTAATTTCATGTATATGAGAAGTGTATAAATGGCTGGTGGCTATATACAATAAAATTTACTGACTGACTGACTGTATGGAGTTAATCTTTTCAGACACTATGGAGCAATTTAAAGTATGTTTTAATTACATTACTCCTACTATAATAACTCCATCTTCAGACAAATAATTCAGTATTTCAGTATTTAGTTTAAAATATCACATAAAACTATTCTTCAGATATTGAAGTAATGCAACGATTTCATTTAGATGATCTAAGTGCAATATAATATGTTAATGCAGATCTTTTGAACAAAAAAGATGCTGCAGAAGGCTAAAGAGTCAGACTTGACACAGACTTCATTTCAAGAAGGAGCACAACTACTTTATACAATTATTCTCATAGCTAATTATAATTTACTAATATTTAACTGATTCACATTCTAGATGCCAATACGAGAGATGAAATTGAGTGACTGCCTTTCAGAAAGTATTTAAAAAAACTACATTAGTACCTTTTGTAAGACATCTAAAGCTGTAAGAACTGCTTCTTGCAAACTTGTTAGAACTGCCTCTGTGTATGATGGTAAGATGAAAGGGGATGCATCCGAACTGATTGGAACAGAGACTGCACCATGTAGAATGACACCCAGTTTTTGGAGATCATCCATACTGAAACCTGTTTTGATGTGCTGATAAAGGGCTGGAAATATCTGTATTAAAGCTGTAAGAAAAGGCTGGCTGGGAATAAAAGTCATTTTATCACAAGAAATTGGAGGCTTTGTACTTTCTGAACCAATCCTAAACCAGCTGTTCCAGGCAGCCCACCAAAGATTCAAGTCTTCTATTTCGTCTGTTATTACAGGAGGTTCAGTTGCATTATACCTCCCAATCCTTTCTCCTATAGAATCGGTTCTCATAAAAGATCTTCCAAGGCTAGTGGCAGTTACTGTTCCTATGAGGACAGGCACAGGCACATTAATAGCAGGGGGTGTATCAGGTTTTTCAGTTTCTCTAACAGGAGACACAATCTGTAAGATTTCTTGAAAGCTTTTCAACGCAGCCAGAGAAACTTCATTGTTTTTGCTAAGTGCAGCTGACTGGATGTGATCAAGAAGAACATCCCAAGCTTGAGAAAAATCTCCTGTTGGGGAAAAACAAAGTTCAGTAAAAGATCTGTTTCATTATTATGCCACATGTGATTTTCACCCTATTAAAAATAACCTTAAGTGGAATAATATATAATATTATAACAAAATAGCTCAGATGCTGTAATTGGAAGATGTGCTATATAATACAGAATATAAAATGCTGTTTAAAAGTAATATCTACACCTGCCAAAGATGTATCCGTCTAGAAAACATAATTCACCATATAAACAGCAATAAAATCTCACAACATTTTGCAGTAATTAAGAAAATGCTTAAACAAAACATTATGAACTAATTAAGAATTAGAATCCCTAAAATAAGTCTATATGAGAACTATATTTCATATCTTTAAAATTCTCATCAACCATTGCATTACTAACTTTTTGGAGGCATGCACCATAAAACAACAGGATCAAATTTGTCAGTTAAAATCCTAATTAGCATTCTTAAACATGAAAAAAATCCATTATACCTAAGGATTGCAACAGATATCTCCTTGTGTTGAATATTCTAGCTACTCCAGCCAATGTTAATACCCATGTCTCAGCCCACTGTTTCTCTGCTGTATCTCTTGAATGGTGAATGAGGATATTACCACCACCAGACTCAATCTTCTCTTTATCAGCAGTTGTAGAAGACTCTCGAACTCGATCCAACAAATGAAAGAGAACCTATAATATACAATATTTCAGAACTTATATTTTAGCTGTGCCTTGCAACTGAAGTTTACAAAATTTACATAACTGTACAACCATTAACCTTTCCACCTAATTGTCATTAATATAGATCTAGACTTTGCAACAATGCAAAGCTGCTTTAAGAATTTTAGTTGGGAAGCAGGGTAGAAATGTTAAAAAACAAATTATAATTAATGCTTAGAAATGTACAGTAATAAAGAATACGCTTCATATAATACCTTCTGGTCCCAAAATCACAAGACTTGTCCTGCAGATTAGCATAAACTAAAGATTCACTCAAATAACAACTTTGGGTTGGATCCAAAGAACAACAAGCAGAAGGAAAATTACCTACAGTACTGTTGTTCTTAAAAGTTCATCCAGCGCTATAGTAAGTTTTAAAGCAGGTTATCACATTTCTGCTTGTGCAAGGGGTTATGCAGGTTGTTGCACAAAGCAGATAATGTTTACACTGTGTTCTACTCTTTCCAAGCAATTCTCTAGTGCAAAGTGTAAAATAGGCCTTTTGAGAGTGGAAGGATACCTTTGGATCCAATCCATTTTATCTGATTGCAATCCAAAGAAGCAAATTACTGATGAGCAGGGAACAGTCCATGCAACTGGAGCCTTCTCTGGAGTTGCCTGTTTAGAAGCTCCCAATTCTAAGAGGGAGACTTGCCTTTTCAGTAGGAAGATAAGGCCTCTAAGAAAGTTATGACAGCATACATGTTATCCTTACCTTCACAAGATGCTCATTTGAATTGCTAAAAATATTAAGTACACAAACTCAGTTTTCTGAAGTTTGGGGACCATATAATCTGTTTACAGAAATAAGGTGATTCCATTTTCTACCAAATTATGCTCACAAAAATGATGCTAAATCGAAACATCAAAAGTAACGATAAACCATTAGTTATGTGTAGAAGAGAGACTGTCTAGTATGTGGACTTAATTTTATGAATTGCATGGATTTAAACAAAACCATGATATAAAACGGCAGAGTAATGCTACAATCCTGTACCCACATCCTTGAGTAAGCCCCACTGAACTCAATTGGGGATTATATCTGAGTGGATATTTATAGGATTGCACTGCAATTTCATCATGATCTTTCTCTGGTATCTCAGTTAAAATACTCTGTACTGGCAAGCACCACCATTTCGTTTTTTCAAGAAGGATTTGCTGCAGTCTATAATACCAGAGATGCACCCCAGTATATACTGTGACATCACAGAGAATGCTGGAGTGCATCTCTGTGTGTTGCTTCTGCCATTGGCTGAAACAGGAATTCTCAGAAGTGTGTTCCAGAATCCCCTATTACCTTGCCAAGAATACTGAACCATGCCTCTTAAAAATTGTATTGTTTCCATCTAAACTAGGATGCATGTGAAACAGAATGTCATGAACAGTGTTAAAGAGCTAGAGATGAGAACGAAATGTAACACAAAGTCATACATGCCATATCCCTGTATCGGTTTCTATATGACAAATGATTAAAAAGCCCATGTTGCAAGTGCAGTCAGAAGTGGACTATGGGCCCGGAAAGGCTGCTGAATTATATGGCAAAAGTTGGTGAAAGGCCAAACTGGGCATTTTAAAATCTAATATAAAATAGGGCAATTTACTCTTGCAGTAAATTATACATTGCAGTTAATGCCATTTAAAATGGAAAACAAGAATACCAAATACACCTAAGAAAAACTAAGATAAAACATAACAATATTGTACTAAGACGTAAGCTTTTCGTTTAGTACCTTCCATATAACTGTATGCCATGTAGAGTGCTGAAGTAAAGTTCCATGTGCACCAATTGTAGAGAATAAAGTCTGCCCAGCACTCTTTCTAACTGCAGGCCGTGGATCTACGCAGAGTTCTCCCAGCTTGGCATACAGACATAGCCAAAGGCAATCAAACGGTGGTGCTGGATGGAAAGGACGATTCAGTGTTACTCCCTTTTCTTCTGCTTGCTTCTGCAGCATCGCTTCCTCTTTGTTCAACTCCTTTTCAATCATTTCACCTCTTTGGAAGAAATAGTCTGAAATATTCCACTACAAAACAAAGAACAGTCCTTTAATAAATACAGAGCAAAGAGAAAGTGGCACTCATCCTGTTTAACAAATTACTCTGAATTACTAGGCTCCATCCTAGTACTGTTTTTGCCAACTAGTTATAATGCTTTTGATGCAGGAAAGCTTTTCAAAAAATAGGGCCCTAAGTTCAGTTCTCTTTTAGATGTTTTATTTTACAGTCGTTGATTTAAAATATTGTTTACATACATACATCAACTTTTCTCCACTGTTCTTTGCCTGCATGTTTCTTTATAATACTTCTCTGGTAACAAGGGACTTCATCTAAGAGTACCACAGGTGATTTTACAGGTGAATTACTTTCCTTAACAAGCAATCATTAAAAAACCCATTAAGCAGACTGGGCTATAATTTGGATCCAGCTGCATATTCTATATAATGAAACATATCTGATATAGTACACAATAATATTCAATTAATGCTGATTTTCTTGTTTATATATTTCTAGCAAGAAGGTCCTAGAATGACTGTAATTTATACTGATTTATGCAGGACAGAATCCATTGCTTTAAATACTATAATATTAAAATAGTACTTATAACTTTAGCTTTCATCTTAGTGAGCATTTATCTCACTGTATTCGTATGCCTACCTGGGTGCCTGATTCTAATCAACAAGTGCAATCCAGAGAACGTAAAGCTTGTTTAAATCAATGATACTAAACATTAAACTCTCTTTTGATAATTTCCCAATGTGTTCAAAATGTTTAGCCACACCATAGAATATGCTGTCATTAAGTTATTACGAAACTCCTTTTGTTTTGTATGGCCATGTATAATATCACATTTTTCTATAGCCAAAACATAAAATAGAATACTCGAAGTACTTATTTTATTATAAAAAGCAAATTAGGAGCAAAATCCATGAAGTTCAATGGGGTTTCCTCACAGGTAAGTGAAAACAGGATTTCAGCAACATTTAATGTTGCCTTAAGCCTTTATGTAAACTTTGGGAAGTAAAGGTATCATAGGGATTGAACTAAATACTTACTAAGAGACCAATTGATGTTAAGCTAATGTTTAGTTCTTGATTGTGAAGCCCAAAACTTCCAGCAACATCTACAACAATCTGTAGGCAAGTACATGGCATCGTTGGCAAAAAGTCAGTCACAACCAATTGTAGGCACTGGAATGCTGTCCGTATTAGAGACTCTCTATTAACAAAATCAAAATATCTTATGTGGTTATGAATTATCATAATACCAAACAAACCATAGCCCTATCTGTACATTTGAGTAGATACATGATAGCTCTATGTCTGGCAAACTATTTGTGTTTAGCTTCTTACCACACAGAACTATCAATTTTTACTGTGCTCCTGAAACCACGCTTCACCTCACCCTACAAACACCACAAAGTTGGACGGAAAACTGGCAGTTCTGTATAATGAGTGGCTGCATAAGAATGGCTCTTGCATGAAACAACTTCCATGCTGTTTGGATTTAAAATGGGTGTCATGCAGCCTCTTGCATTCTGAATTGGGCCATTTTATTGAAGTTAGAAGTAACTCAATTTATTAATTGCACTTAAGCTTAATAGGTGAGAGTATTACCTAAAATGTCCTAACATCCATGTGAAAATAGGCAACATTAAACTATATCGTAAGGAAGTAGCTCAGTTTTAGAGTGAACCAAACACACCCATTTTGTCTAGAGAACAGTAAGTTTGGTGCCTGTCATCCTTGACATTGACATGGTGGGAGATGAGCAAGGTATGCATGTCTCATGGAATGATTTCTCTTCAGAGTACTGCAAAGTGTTATGAATAATTCTCCCCAATATGCATACCTGAGGTAGCCATCCTCACCAAGTATTTCTTTTGCATCACGAATTGTGATCAAGTCCTATGTCTGAGGACAAGTACTGCCGTTCCGAACACTTTTGCAAGTTTTTAGTTGGGTTGTCATACCAAATGGGATGTCAGCCCTTTTGTGTAAAAGGTATAAAATGTAAGTGTTTTCAATATTAAGGTGTGTCATCTTCCTGTGGTTTGACAGGCAAACTTCATCATCCCTGGGTGCTCAGGTCTTTTGTGGAACTGTTATCCTATCTCTGGGCCAATCGTTTTCCAGAAAGGCAAACACCAGCATCCACGTAGTTAACGCTCTAGGAAGCAAAGGCTTCCACCCAGTGTCAGATGCTGAGGTCCTGGCATAAGCTGTCCGAAATAACCACTTGGCCAGGTAAGTTTGCCTATCCCATCAGGAGATTCAAGCATCCTTTTAAAAGGGAAACAGTTTTCCAGTTATACTTCAGATCGATAGGGTGATCATATGAAAAGGAGGACAGGGCTCCTGTATCTTTAACAGTTGTATAAAAAAGGGAATTTCAGCAGGTGTCATTTGTATGCATGCAGCACCTGGTGAAATTCCCTCCATCACACAGATAAAGCTGCAGGAGCCCTGCCCTCTTTTGTATCTGGTCTCTCTAGATGAAAAGGGAATTTCTCCAGGTGCTCTATGCATACAAATAACACTAGTTGAAATTCCTTTTTCAATACAACTGTTAATGATACAGGATCCCTGTCCTCCTTTTCACATGGCCACCCAACAGATGGATGTTCAACACTGCCTAGTAGCCAGTCTACAGGAAAGGACTTCAGCCCATGGAAAGGTATACATTTTCAGAGGTCCTACAGTGAATGTATCCTCGACCCTGCCCCTCTATCCCTGCTTTTAGGTAATTTGAGTATAATCATTAACAGATTTGGTTAGAACCTCAGCTTTAAAGTCAGAGTCGCTGACTTTGCTAGTGGAAAGGATTGCAGCTGAGTCCTGTTTGTGTGGCTTTCATTTTAGGGTCATTGTCATTATTATGCTTGTATTTAAAGTGAACTTGTCTACCCAGAATTTGTGATTTCCCCAGAATCAACTTGGGCATTTTAAATTCTTATTTGTAATCAATAAACATGCCAAATGGATGGTCCCCCAAATCTGATGTGTGTGTGTATCCTTGGGTGGGGAGGTCTCCTCTTAGCCATAGGCACTCTATGACCAATCTTTAAAGGTCCCTATTGGATTTAATCAATACATGTCCATGGGGATGTGAACAAGGGTATATACATGGTTGCACAAAAGGGTCACATTCGATAACAATACACTATCACAGAGTTACTCAGAAGACAGAAACAGAAGGCATCAATGAAAATTATTAGCAAGAGTAAATTGATGCATCTTAACTTCAAGAAACTCACCCTTGGTCACTTCTGATTGCTCCCATGACTCCAAGTACTAAGGGCCAACCAGGCCCTAGACTGTCACCCTGGCTCTGCAAAATCTGTAACACACATTCCAGCTGCTTGAGCCTAATATCAGGGTGATTGATGTTTGACAGTTCTTTCAACGGGTTGAGCAGCAGTAACTGAAGCCTCTAGGGAAAAATGCAGAACGTTTTTAGGAAAATAGAGACTAAAACATCTTGATGCAAAACAAGATGCTGTATAAAATGCCATAAACTCACAGTCTATTCCCTGGAAGTTCAACTGATTGGAAGAGCAATATTGTTATTACATTATATCAGCTATGAAGGATGGTGAGACCTAGGAACAGAGACACTCCAGCTATATACCTGCTCAGTAACCAAATATGAACAGAACTGTGTAAAATAACTTTTAAGGCTCATCTACACCTAAGGGTGTAGAGAGAGGGAGGGGAGAGGATCACGGACAGACCTGCTTCCGCGATCCTCTCCCAGCATCTAGACAGCCGTGCAATGTCCCAGAAGGAAAGAGGGACGTTGCGGCCGCCATTTTTCTTTCTTTCTTTCTTTTTTATTGAAGAGGCGCTGCGTGGGCCCGATCCATGGGAAAGGTAAGTTTTAAAAAACAACAGTGCTCCCAACCCCCATCCTGGGGATGGCGAAATTGCTCCTCCCCACATGGGCACGAAGCACCCCGCGTGGCTCCATGCACATTTCAGGCTCAGGGAGCGCGCAGCACACCAGCCGTGGTCTTTGGGATGGTCCTGGGACCACAGAAAAGCCAGGATACCCCCAGTTTCCGTTATCTCAGGGTCGTCCCTATGTCATCCCCAGTTGATCCCGGGATCAACCTAGGGACGACCCCGGGTTAAAAAGATGTGTAGACATGGCCTTAGTGTTTCTTACTGACAATCAATATCGAGTATGCTATTGAGTCCTATAGTTCATTCTTCACACAACAAGACTTTTATTTTCCAAAATGTTACTTTACCTGGTTTTGAGATAGTGAAGGGTCATGGTTAAATGTCAGCCCCGCTTTAATGAGAGAAGTTAAAGCCTCTGCTCCCCATTCCCTCATCCGTGAGTTTGGATGTTGGCAAACCTAAACATAAAATACAGCATTTATTCAAGTCAAAATGCAGATTAATAAATGTTCAGAATTAAGAATGGGCAATCAATCTACGGGGTCTTTTAAAATACTGATAACCACAAGCCAATCTGGTGCTTATAGTTGCCCAAACTGCACATAACAGCTGCTGTGTTATTATATTAGTAGTAATTTCTGTGGTCCTTTTAGTTTGCACAGTGCTTTGTATTTATTCTCCAAGTGCTAATGAAATAAAAACTGAAAGTTAAGTGTATATTTCTTATTGGATTGATTGGACCAAGACATAGTAGTTTTAGATATTTTGTATATTAATATTCTCTATCTTAATACATAACCCTTAATACAATTTCAGCGATAACGATTTACCAATTTTGTAAGTTGGCCTCAAGTTATACCATAGTCACCCAGCATCAAAATCCATGCCTCTGCATCCCAAGCTTATTTTTTATTTGGCTTTACAATATAATCTATTACTCTCAAACAGCAAAATAATAAGATTCTCACATTAGCACAAAGTAAAATAGTAAATAAGCAAAACAAACTTGTAGGACAAGCTTACCTTCTGAATAAAAAAGAGAGAGGAAGCAATAGGGGAGAAGGAAGAAGTGAAAAGTATGAAAACCAAGACAGTTCCAACAATAAACATTACTATATCATTGGAATTTATACTATAAACATTTTTGATGGAGAAATACAATGCTTCCGGGAGGTAGTGTGGTGTAGTGGTTGGAGTATTCGACTAGGACTGGGGAGACTCAAATCCCTATGCGGCCATAAAGCTCACTGGGTGACCTTGGCCGGTAGTTACTATCAATCATCTTTAACCTACCCAACAGGGTTACTGCAAAAATAAAATGAGGTAGGGGTGGGAGAACATGTACATTTGAACTTCTTGGAGGAAAGTTGGGGTATAAATGTACCAAATAAGGTGGTTAAAATGTGATATATTACATAAATTGAGAACATATATATATCAGGGGAATCTGGCCCTCCAGGGTTCCCCACAATGCCACCCCCTTCAACCATTGATTGATTGGTGATTTCCTGGCTTTTCCCCATTCCAAAAGGTTGAAATGCCTCTGCTAAGACTTGGTTACAGGCACAAAGAGCTTTAAGCTAAAATATGCTGGTATTTTGAGGGTTGTGGCTTCACCCCTTCTGACTTCAGCAAGACTCAATGACATGCCCCTTTCCAAGGTAGAACAGGCAGAGAAGATGTCTGCAACAGGTGCACTTATAACAGGGCACCCTGAGGGCCATAAACCCATGAGGGTGATCATGGAACTCGTGAAAAACAAAACAAAACAATAATGACAGATAGAAAACTTGGTAGGAAAAGAGAAAGATTGAATAAAGTCTCAGCTTTTAAAGAGAAAAAATGCTTTCAGGCAAACTGAATGCAAGAGAAGATCTCTAAAGAGACACACACAATAGTTGTCGAAAGATAATAGGCAGGGACCTGCTAGGGACATGCGCACTGGGACTATGGGTGAAGGATTCCTCAGCTATAGAAGTTTCCTGAATTGAGGCTTCGTGCAAGCATAGAGCCCATATTTGTGATGCATAAATACCATGAAGAACCATATATGCCAAAAGTCCATAAGTCGTTTATCATACACACACGCACGCATGCACACACAGAGGGGGGTTATGACTGTACTAGCAAAGTGACTTATTTGAAACATCTGTGGTATGCCTGTGAATGCCCGTCAACTACAGGCAACTACTGGAGGGGAAAGACCCACATTGCAACAGTATTTACACAGATACTGCAGCTACGTTGGCTTGAAACATGGAGAAGTAAGTTCCATGCAGCTGCAAAGCTGTATAAAGTGTCCTTAGACATCACATTAAATCAACAAGAAAGAGGCTTATTTAAATAGTGCCCAGTGAATTCAGTCTCTGCTTTCAGCTTGTTTTACACAAACACAGTCCCATTACAATAAATAGTATTACTGATGAGGGAAACTTTCAGGACTGGAACTAAACTGGGGCAAGGATTGCTTGCTATGAATAGCTTTCTGGACAAAATACAAGATGCACAATTCCATGGGCATATATCTAGAAATAATTTCCACTGAACACAGTGGGACTTACTTCCCATACACAGGATTGTACTGTAAATCATATGAATGTCCTCCATTTTGTTGCAATTTTAAAAATTGGTTGTCACCACAACCTTACATATTTATCTCTGTATATGTAAATGTGTATCTGTATGTATGATGTGGCACATCTTGTCATCTTGCCTGATATAAAGCCAATATAAGCTCTGCTTTACAGAATACACTTAAATGGAGAAAAGAAACACATTTACTTAATAAGGAACAAAACAGTCTAGAAAAAGGAAAGCAAACAAGATGAAACTAAATAGCAACATAATACAATTTGCTTTCCAAATTGCTGTAGATCTTAATCTCTTAATAGAAAAGACAAAAACACAAAGGCAAATATAATGGTTATAAAAAGATTGGTTACCTCTAAGAGATGACCAGTCAGTGGTCTCCACAAAATTTCAATCCTATGCATATTAACAAGTCCTGTTTCCAGCAATTTAGCAACAGCAAACAGTGATGGCTCCTAAGCACAAATGGAATTTAAAACAAGGTCATTTGAGACTTAACTATACATGTATTATGTTATTCCTTTTTTTAAAAAAAAAATACATCCTACTTCTCTGCCTGACAACATGCTTCAGAACTGGCTGATAATGTGAAAAATACATTATAAACCATTCTTAAAAAGGCTGATGAAGGCCCTGTGAATGTATCACTGTCCTCTCAGAGCCTATTATATGACTGCTGCTGTCGTAGAGGCTTATTCTAATACTCGACTTCACCTTCAGACTTGGGCTGCAATGCTACACACACTTATCTGGGAGAAAGGCTTGGTGACCTCAATGTGGCTTACTTCTGAGTAGACATGCATAAGATTATGCTGTTAAAATTTAAGATATTGCAGTATTCTACTTCCCCCTCATTCTATCCCATAGTAAAGCCTGATGACATTTCCTTCAATGGCTGGCAAATGCTGGGAGCTGTAGGCCTTTTTTCTGTCTCAACATGCATAGGATTGCACCTTGAATCACTTGAAGGCACATTGGTGGTGTTAAATAAATGTGCGGTAGCAGTAGTAGTAGCAGCTTCATCATATTCACTAAACTGAATGGTACTTATGAATATGCAAGCACAGAATTATAGTCTTAGGGTGCAATTCTATGCATGTTTATACAGAAAAAGTCCTACAAGTCCCAGCATTCTCCAGTCAGCCATACACTGAATTGCGCCTTTATAATGTTAATCCTTTATTTAACTGAAATGTAAAGATTTCTGAGATTCCCACATAATAATTTCCAGGCATGAAAACAATTACTGGGCTTTTGAAATAATTAAGTTTTTAATATGGTACATTTCAGCTCTAAATATAAACAATTGCATTAGTATATCTTCCTGTGAGGGTTACATGTCATAATGTTTTTATGATACCGTAGCTTCACTAGTACAATTGTCAACAATTCATTCTAATTTATGTTGAGATGACAAATCTCATGATTGGGCTACAAGGAACTTAAAATCCAAAGTCAGAAATTTGATAATTAATAAATAAAAGATTATCTGGAAAGCAGAATGAAATATTCCATACCTTATTATTTCCATAGGCCATATCCATGGCTTCCAAAGACAAGGAACAAAGTGCATTAATTAAATGATGTAATGAAACATCATCTAGGTACCTGTGGGGAGGGGGCAAAATCAGTTATTAGAACTATTGCCAAGATGGATTAATAGCAAACATATGGATCTTAAAGTAATTTCTCTTACTGCGAGCTTTCGAACAGCTTGGAAAGTATGTTAGAGATAATTGGTAAATCAGTCATAACTGCTGTAGTTAGAACCTAAAAGAGACAATTATATTCTGTAAGTTAATGCACAACAAATATATCACATGTTAATTCTGTAAGAAACAGCTTCTTACTGTGCTAGGTCCTTCTACAGCTCTTCCAGGCTTTAAAGCACCTCCAACACCCGGCTTTAAACCAAGAATCCATACAAGATGCTGAAATTGAAAACACATTTTTTTAAAAAAAAAATGAATATATGTGTATATACATATATATTACCTAGGGAGGTAGAGGTCTCTCCCACATTAGAGGCATTCAAGAGGCAGCTGGACAGCCATCTGCCAGATATGCTTTAAGGTGTTTTCCTGCATTAAGCAGGGGCTTGGACTCAATGATCTTATAGGCCCCTTCCAACTCTACTATTCTATGATTCTATAATTGGCAGTATTAAATGCAGATGCTGTGCTTATGCAATTCACGTAGCACCAGGGTAAGTGACCTACAGTGCAACATTAATAGCATAAGTTGGTGAGGTGGGTTTTCCAGAGAAACCCATCATGCCAGCTTTCCCTTTTGGTGATATGTTAGAGCCTGCTTGTGCTAGCGCTAACTCATTTGTTAAGCCCAACAATTCCATTGAACAATGCCCAAGAAGACAATTTTGAAAGAAAAAAGACACTTCTTTAGTTTTGTGCTTCTGTTACGGAGTGTGTCAGAAGTTAATATTTCAATTTTAGACGTTCTAAATCAGTCATGAAAGATCATTCAAACCCTTATATAGCCTTCTCCAGCTATTCTATGGATGTGTTTTAACTCAGGTGACTAGATGTGAAGGTTTGAGGCATACAGAGGCAAAATAATAAAGTCAGGCTTTGAGGCCTGGGGGTTTTCTGTTGTGAGGGGTATAACTGAGAGGTGTAGATTCATTTCCCTAGCTAAGTTTCATTTCTCCAGTTAAGTTTCATTTCTTCAAGACTGAAATAGTACTTTCTGTTTTGGGGGAAGAGAGTATAAAAGACTGAGAGAGGAGAGAGCAGGAATGGATTAGAGAGAGCATGAGGGAGAAGCAGTGGGAACAGCCTAAATATAGCTAGGATAAAGGAGTTGTGTTTTGCAACTTTTATTTTCTTTAATGCCTCTGCATCATTCAGCTCTATTGACTTAATACCTATAATTGCAATTTGGCTGTTTTAATAGACTAGTAAACTGTTGTGTTAAACCTCAAGTGTCTGGTGTGCCAATCACTCCTTGTCTACAGCCTAAACCCCATACTATTGGGAAGGCGAAGGTAAAAGAAGGAAAGTGGGACTCTTAAGAAGACAGAGATCCTTAAGGAGTTGCTCGAGGGTCTAGGTCATAGGTGGAACCCTGACACTAGGGCATTAGGCTACATCAATGGCACTGAACTTGTTTGTATAGTCAAAACTAAAAAAACTGGAATGTTCTAAAGACAAAAGTTTGAGTAATGTAATTGGGGTTGACTGACTGGTATCACGGGAGAAATTTCATTGCCAAGATATTGAAAGAGACATATCCACCTTTAAAGAAATTAAAAAGGAGCAAGTCAATGAAATATAAACCGAGGATCACCTATTACTCACCTGGAGAGTAGCCAAGACAAGTTGCCATGATGTACCAAGAACAGCTCCATGACAATGAGCCAAGCTAAGTAGTGTCCTCATGCACTGTATATTCTTAGAAGTAAGCTAAGAGAGCATTTTTAAAAAAGTGAGTATTTCTGAAGTTTGGAAAATACGTAAAACTATTTGTGAACATCAACATAACAGCAAATACAATCACGACCACCCCCCAATCACAGTCCATTCTTTCATTTTTTCTAAATCTAAACCTGCATGTATGTGATGTTTTACATTGGATTTAAATTACAGAACTGATACAATCCTTACTTGGCATGACATAGAAAGGGCAAAATACTTTAATTTACATAAACCTTTCAAATTTTCTAGTTTAGTGAGCAAAGGTTGGTCTATTCAAACAAAAATGGGGTGGAAAAGGAGGAGACATGCATAGTATACACATACCAAAATACAAAGAGTTATTTTAAATTTGCCGGACAAAAACCTGCATATACCCTGTAAATGTTTGGTCTTCTTTTTGATGAAAAGCTGGCCCCTGTACTATATCATGCCATTACATTTTTTTAGTCCATGTTTTAAAATTTACCGGACAAGTGACTATGAAACAAGACCAAGGTTTGTTCCTATGCACAAGAAGAAGCTCTAATTTAAAATGGGCTGGTGATTCTTTCTTTTTTTGATGAAATAGTAAATCTAGTGCAGTTTTGAAAAATCATTCACACAACCTTTCCTCAATATGGTCCTATTGACTTCAATGCATGCAGAACTATTGGCTTTGAGCAAATATTGTGTCATTGAATCTAAACAGAGAAAGTAAAATTTACACTGCATTTGTTTTAAGATGTTGATATTTCAGCATAAGGTTGGACTTTGAAAACACTGATCCCTTTGAAAAGAACTTTGTACTGGCTGATAGATTTATCTATATCTAGGAGATAAAGATAAATCGTGTTTATTTCGATGGTGTCATTAAAATGACTCCCAAACTCATATTTATATATTTATAATGAGTAAATCAGAACCCACACAAACTTAACATAGCAACTCAAACTCACTGTGTATCTACCACAAATACTCATTTTTGTTTCATTATATCCGCCAATATAATGTCATTGACAGTTATAATAGTCTTCACAGATTTGGGGATAAAAGGAGCAACCATGTTCTAAATGTGGTGAAGATGGAAAATAACAGCAAGGCTAAATGGCACAGCTGAAATTTAAGGACCCTTCCAGTCTTAACTGTTGCTAGATATTCAGCTCACAACGTTTATGGAATGTTAGTAGATGACGATACAAAGCAACACATGAAGAGGCAAGAGTCGTGCAATGCAGAATCAGAAACCACTACAACATGCCAGATTACAATATATTATGAGAAGGAAAGCTCAAGATCCAAAGCAGCAGAATGGAGGCCAACATAAGGGAAGGAACAGTCATCCAGCCCATAATGAATGGGGGTTCTCCAAGTTAGGAGAAAGAAGTTCACTGCCAAAATAAAACATCTCCCAAGGAAGAGAAAGTAAAAACTAAATAAGCAGTTAGTTACTTACCTCAGGAAACTTTTAAAAGCAGATATAGAAGGAGCAAAACTAGTCTCATGTGAAAAAGGGGACAGTGTGATCTGTCCAATGAGCTTAGAAACAAAACTACTACAAGACTCCTAATCCAGTACTGGTCTGATAAGCGAAGTATGTGTTTAATGGAAGATTTTCCTTTTGTTTCTCAGGCAGGGATGAGCCTAAATGGTAACCTATTATGACAATGAAAGCCCCAAGATCTGCACTCTGGCGACCCACCCCTCATTGAAAATGGCTACTGGCAGGGTACCTGAAGATCTGGGTGTGCAGATGGGCTCCCCCTTCTTTGCATGCAGGAAACAGGAGGGAGAGGGAGAGAAGTAAGCTGGTGCGAATTTTGCTTCTGCTGAGTGGCTGTTCCTCTTAGTAGATTGAAGAAAAAGGAAAACTGAGGGGGAAAACATGGATAGGCAGCTTGACAGAAAAATGGTCAAGAGGAGGAGCGGATAACAGACACAGGGAAGTTTAGGTTCACATGCCATGCTCATAATCAAGTTACAAGCCAGTTACAATATTAGGCTACATTCTAGCACAGCCATGCAACTGAAGCCAGGACAGTGGGATGCAGACAGAAGCAGGCTGGAAAAGGTTTAGCCACAAATCTCACTACTATTCCTTTCTTTTCTCTAAAATAAGCAAATGGCCATTCAAGGCATACAGCCTTATAAATACTTGCTCCACTTTAACAAACTTTCAGCGACCTTTAAGTGCCTTTGCTCTTGCCAAATGTGAGGAAGGACAAGAATGAGATATGTCTTTCAATGAAAGGTTACATAACCTTTCCTCTTCCATGAAAAAAAAAACATGGAACACATCTGTCTATTCTATGTCAGGGTGCTTTTTCTCTGGGAGTTCATCATCCCTGTTACATAAACAGAAGAGAAATCAAGATATCCCCACATGACATCTAGAACATAACTATCCTTGTGCGGAAAAGTCAAGATGTGACCTCATCTGTAATGAAAAACTGTGTGTGAACTATGTAGTGAAAAGGCACTTTGAAGAACCTCTACACAATTTCTCATTGATATTAATACAACTTTTGAGCAACATCTGAAGTATTTGCAAGGCACTGAATTGTCTTTTCATTTGTACATCTCTAGGAAACAGACTGCATCAGTTTCTTACTCAATTCCTATGATCTGAAACTTACAGAGCTTTTAAAATGAATTTTCACACCACAAATCATATAGCTTAAAAAAAACCCTCAGATTAATAGTATTTAGAAATTCTGGGTCAGCCAGAAATAAACAGAAGATATGAGAGAGAAAAACACACATAAGGGATGATGTTTAGTATTAACATTAGCACTCACACAACCCCCAAAATGGGATTAGTTGATTATCCTAAAATATTACACAACTATGAATGAGGATTGTGAGCTTGTAAATCCTCAGTTCAAATCTCACTTCAACCGTGCTTTAATTACAAGACACTTCTCAACCCCCACCCCACTCCTAATCTAATATGGGCAGGATACTAAGGATCTACTTTTCTGGCTACTGAACTCATCACTGTGATCACTTCAACACATGTGAAAGACAAGAAATGATTAGTATTTTAATTATTATTATATTGCTTCACTGCTCAGGACTAAAAATAGAATGAAGGGAAGAACCATGTCAATAAGGCAAACAAGCCAAGAATGTACATGTTGCTTGCTAATTATTGCTAAAATGTGTGTACTTTAAAATGCATGAAAGATAAGGAATGCAAGATTTTTGGTCTGGACATATGATTTCTAAAACTGCCATATACAGCTTCCTGATGGATATACTCAGACCAAGATCAACACCATCATTCACACATTACTATCTATATGTATTCTGAAATACAAGATTAACAACTTGCAACTTTGCTCAGAAAATTTTCTGTTGTGTTTAATGGGGTAAGTATATTTAGAATTCTAAGCCCAATATTTATTTTTAGCCCACTACATCATGAAACTATTAAACAGGAGAAAGGATGCGAAGTGGTTCTATCATTGCTCATAAAATAGGTTCTCAATCTCTGCAATTATTCTAGAGGCTCTTTCTGCTGTGAGTGTTTTTTAAAAGCTGAATGAGACATAAATATTTTAAACAAAATAAATGGAATAGATAACATTCTTAAATATGGGTAATCAAAACTGGACACAGTATTACAGTTGAAACTCTTATCAGCCACACGTTTCCTTGACATTGTGGGTAATCTTATATGTAGCTTGCTAAAATCCACCTACTGATGGACAAAAATCTTAGGTGTGTATATATATATATATATATATATATATCAAAATAAAACCTACCAAACTCCCATTTCTTTCCTCTACTACATACTTACTATATTATTGGGATAGGGGGTAGGGCACTGAGTTTTTAGGCTAATACAATTGACTAAGTTTTTTAAAAACAACAAAAACAACAACTTGCATGTATACACACAGTGAATAAATGAAGCTTTCTGATTTGTAAACAAGGCTGTCAAATAAAAAGTTCCCATTTTTTATCCTGGGGACACCAGATTTTTCAAATGCATCTTTAACAATACCACCATGTTTACTATAGAGATTCATTTTCCATACCTAAGAGCAGCCGCTATTAAACTACTGTCACCCACAGGTCAATCCAATGAAGAAAGCAGCTTATGATTTAAAGAGTTTTTAGAATTCCAAATTTTAAAAGTCTAAGTTTTAACAGTGGTTGAAGCTCCATCTCATCCACTGTGCTACTCTGCATTTTTTTTTTAAAAAAGAGAGGCTGTTAAAGTAACTAATGACTAGATAATGGCTGCCACCCATTTTACACAAAAAGGTGTACATAAATTATTAGCGACTAGCCTTAACAAAGAATGAGGCAATATTCCAGTCTATCAAAGCATCTGTAGGTTTAGTGCGTTAAGCATGGCTTAATTATGGGGAAAAAAACCAAACTAGGAAAAGTAATCAGTGAAATAGGAAAAAGGATATTTACAAATTATATTTTACCATTACTGTTCCCTGTGGTTGAAGAGCTAATGGTTGTCCTACTGCTACAACTTGCTGATGAGACTCACTTGATGGACTGATCATCTGAACATTCTGCCCCTGGATGGAATATGCTAGAAAACAAAATAATCCTTATATTTAGAACAACATAAATATCATACTGAAATGGATACTAAATAACTTATTTAAACCATTGATACTGAACTATTTTTAGGATTGGTAATAAAAGTCACATTTAAAAATAACGCCTCTGTACACTTCAACTTATCAGAAAGTGAAAGGTTTGTAGATGAGACACAGGAGGCTCTCCTGAAAGACCAATAGCAGGGGGGATTTCCAAGGAAGAGGAAGAAAACAAAGGGCAACTGGCAAGGGTGTGGAAGAATGTGACACATAGGACCAGGGGAATCAGGAGACATTCTGTATCACTGCAGCTACAAAACAGATACCAGACTTTTCCCATGGAAGGTGACCTTGGGCCACCAGAAGATGGGGCACCATTCTGCACACCACAAAACACTAAGGAGGATATGTGGAATTAAGAAATGTAACCACCATCCAAGGAGGAACAGACATTTTTTCATGGAAGGTGACATGTGCCACCTGAAGATAGGACACCACCCTGCACTTCACAGGTCATTTAGGAAGGTACTCAGGCCCACATAGATGGGAGGAATACAACCACCAACCTAAAGATGGGAGGAATACAACCACCAACCTAAGGAGGAACACACATGTGATAGTGGTTGAGACTCCCAACTGAGAGGGATGGAAGCGCACAAGAAATGTCATTTTGGGAGGTGTGCTGCCTTGCTGGAGCATGTATTCAAGATGTTACGGAGAGGCTACTGAGACTAATCAAAGCAACTGCTGATCCATGTGGAACAAATGATATACCCAGAAGAAATGCTGAATGGATCTCTAAAGACCATGAGGCTTTGGATAGGAAAGTGAAGGATTTAAGGGCATAAGTGGCATTTTCATCAGTCTTTCCTGTTGAAGGTCAAGCTACTGGTAGGAAAAGAATGAAACAAAGTGTACAATTGGCTACGCAGATGGTGTTGTCAGGAAAGATTTGGTTTCATGGACCATGGCCAATGATATCAATATGAATGATTCCTTGTGAATAATGGAGTGCATTTTACAGAGACTGAGAAGAAAGTTTCTGGCAGAAGCCTAACAAACCTGATCAAGAGGGGTTTAAGCTAAGTCTGGTGTGTGTGTGTGTGTGTGTGTGTGTGCATAAGCCAGAGCTATTTACTGAGCCAAGTATTTCAGAGAAGAACGCAAAGGGGGAGACAAGACAGTGAAAGTGGATCCCAGTAAATTGCAAGTAATTACAGCAGGGAAACTGGGAAAGTGCAACACTCATGGCTTCAGATGTCTATATATTAACACACAAGATGGTGAATATGATCCTCTGAATGAATGCTTGGACGCGGTAATGGGCTGGATAAGGAAAAACAAACTGAAGCTGAATCCAGACAAGACGGAGGTGCTTGCTGTCAAAGGCCGCAACCTGGGTTTGGAGGTGTGTCAACCGGTTCTGGATGGGGTTACACTCCCCCTGAAAGACTGTGTTCGCAGCTTGGGGGTGCTCCTGGATCCGTCGCTCCAAATGACAGCCCAGATAGATGCAACGGCCAGGAGTGCCTACTATCAGCTTCGGCTGATACGCCAGCTGCGCCCCTTCCTAGAGTTGGAAGACCTAAAGATGGTGGTGCACGCGCTGGTAACTTCGAAGCTCGACTTCTGCAATGCGCTGTACATAGGGCTACCTCTATGCCTAGTCCGGAAACTTCAACTAGTTCAAAACATGGCAGCCAGGTTGGTCACCGGTACATCTAGGGGTGACCATATTACGCCAGCTTTAAAATCGCTCCACTGGCTGCCAATTAGTTTCTGGGCGAAGTATAAAGTGTTGGTTATTACCTTTAAAGCCCTACATGGTTTGGGTCCAGGTTACCTGCGGGATCGCCTTCTCCCATACAATCCGCCCCGCACACTCAGGTCCTCTGGGAAGAACTTACTGCAGTCGGCCAAGACTAGGCTGACAACCGTTACCCAGAGGACCTTCTCTTCTGCCGCTCCCAGACTGTGGAATGACCTGCCGGAGGATACTCATCAACTTAACAGTCTTTTAGAATTTAAGAAAGCCATAAAGACTGTTCTCTTCCGGCAGGCATATCCAGTGGAATTTTAGAATGTTTTAAGGATGTTTTTAGGATGTTTTAGGATTTTTATGCAGTTTTAATAATATGTGTAATGTTTTAATCAGTTTTATGTATTTTATCATGTTGTTGTTCCCCGCCTTGATCCAGACGGAGAGGCAGGTAAGAAATAAATTATTATTATTATTATTATTATTATTATTATTAAAGGTAGCACTGAGACCTGGTGGGATGAAACTCGTGATTGGAATATACCTTGTTCAAAAGGCATAAACACAACAGGAAAGAAGAGGGAATAACATTATATGTAAGGAAGGTATTCAACTGTGAGGAAATTCATGATTCCGAGGAAGCCTTGTTGAAAGCAGTAAAGACAGAGGAAGGGAGAAACAAGAATAATATTGCTGTTCCAGCTTATTACAGACTGCCCAGCTAGCTGAAAGTCATGGATAGTATCTTCCCGGAACAGATGACAAAACTTTCACAGAGGCAAGCAGTAGTAATAATGCAGGATTTCAACTATCCTGACATCCACTGAAAGTCAATTCTGAGAGAATGGAACAGCCAACACGGTTTTGACTTGTCTTGCTGACAATTTCATCTCTCAGACGGTGGAAGAAGGAACAACAGTATCTGCTGTGATGGACTTAATCCTGACCAACAGGGAAGAAATGGTAGATGAAGTGAAAATGGCAGGAACCTTAGGGGGAAATGACCATCTCATCTTGGAATTCATGATAGAAAGGGCTATGAAAACTGAGCTTAGTCAGATGGGTACCTTGGATTTTAGGAAAGCCAATTTCAAAACATTCAAGGAAAAAAGAGTTCTAGCAAGGTGGGAGAGCCTGAAAACTGAAGTACAATTATAAACTCTTCCCATGAGAAGGAAAAATTGGGGACATTTCAAGAAGCTTGTGTATGTGCACAGGGAGAACTCTGTTGAACTGAGACGCAAAAGGACCATGTATAGGAAATGAAAGGAGGGACATATTATCAAGAAGGGATACAAGAGAGTTGCCTGAACATGTAAGGATGATGTCAGTAAGGTGAAGGCCAAGAATGAGCTGAGGGTGGCAAGAATTTTATAAAAACAATGAAAAGGGCTTCTTTGGCTATGTTAGGAGCAAGAAGAGGATCAAGGAAGGGGTATGTCCGCAGCTTAGGGAAGATGGTGAATTGTTAACATGTGAAAGAGAGAAAGTACAACTACTCAACTCCTCTTTTGTCTCAGTATTCTCCCTCAAGGGACTTGTGTTCAACCTGGGAAAAATAGAGCAAATGATATACAGAAGGATTTTCAGCCCACAATAATTAAGGAAATGGTTAGAGAGCTACTTTAAATGAGTTCAAGTCTCAAGGGCCAGATGAATTACATCCCTGGGTGCTGAAGGAGATTGTGGATGTTACTTCAGAGCCGTTGTCTGTAATCTTTGAGAACTCCAGAAGAACAGATGAGGTGCCAGAAGACTATTGTCCCTATCTCCAAGAAGGGGGGAAAGGTAGATCTAGGAAACTACAGATCAGTCAGCCTGACATCAATACTGGACAAAATTCTTGAACAGATGATTAAGTGATCAGTACTTAAAGGTATTATCAAATTTCCAATGTCCCTTTTAGTCTTTAACTAGAATATAGATAATGTATTGATCTGGGGGTTCTGATTCTGTTAGGTCCCAGTCAAACTAAATTCTTTTGATTACCAAGATGAAACAAAACCACTTGTGCAAAAGGAAGACCATTTATTGATAGAAAATGGATGAAGAATATATATGCAAAGAAAGTTCACACCTCTCTTCAGTTAACAAAACACTTCTCTGTCACAGCCTGGTTGTACTCTGTGCCCCCAACAGAGTATGAGAAGTCATTCCCCCAGGAGCGGCAAAAGTTTTCCAAGCTGACCACACGTGCATTGCCCCTTGGAGCAAGATACAAGTGGAAAGCTTGCA
Organism: Anniella stebbinsi; assembly: GCA_029215795.1. Classification (NCBI taxonomy): domain Eukaryota; kingdom Metazoa; phylum Chordata; class Lepidosauria; order Squamata; family Anniellidae; genus Anniella; species Anniella stebbinsi. The sequence goes on from JARDYH010000003.1 coordinate 60,459,202, forward strand.
AGTTGGATCTTATAAGCCTCTTTGCCAAATGCCTCCCCTCCAGCTCATGTGCTGACAGGCAACGCTTCTTCCTATTCTCAGGAACTAACAGGCAAGCACACACACACATTCAGGAGGAGGGCTCCTTTCCCCCTAAGGTACCCAAAGTATGACAAGCTGGGAAATCAATCATCCCTTCTCCGAGACAAGGGCCTTAATATTCCAGCTCCTTGGTGGGGGAACGTCTCCCAGCTCTTCTGTGAGATTCAACACCCTTATCTCCTTCACTTTATGAGATAATTGGGCAAAGACTTAGCAATGGACAATTGTTGACATAGGGGGCTGTACTTGCTTGGAACCAATTAAGGCATGTGAATGGTTTGCTCAATTAACTATGAAGCTGCCGGTTAAGCCAAACTACACAGGTCTCTACGTGGCTACCCACCATCACATGGGAATGCTGTGAAGTCCATGTTTTTGCTCACCAACCAACTCACTGCAGATGCCTACATCTCTATTCCTATTATAGACTTAAAAGATTGTTGGAAATTCTATACAGGGGATGTAAGGCTGGTCACTCATGTGCAGTTCTGCCGGTGAAGAAAAGAATACCACTCTTTCAGGAACAGTATATATATCAGGTGTCTCTGAATAGGGTACACTATTTTACATTAGACTATGGCCTCCCTAAAACACCTTCACAGAATCATGTATCATTATGGCAAGTGCTTATCTATCAAATATTATTTGTAAAAGTATAATGTTCCAACATTGTCAGAGGTGTTTACTGATAAAGGGCACTTTGTTTCTATAGGCAGAAAAATAGCGCTAAATAATATCCTTACATTTACTGGAAAGGGCAGCAGTAGTAGTGTTCAGCACAGTTAGGGCATAATGAGGAGGCAAGGAGCCTTTGCAAATGGCAGTAATAAAGGCATCTCTTGACGTTACAAGTCCTAATTTTCCACATAGTGCAGCCATGGTCAGCTCTGCTTTTAAAATGTTTTCTGTAGCAGCCTCATCAGTGCTGAAATATTACAAAAAAAATTAGCATAGTCTACATATATTAGAAACAGTTGGCAGCAAATAAAAATATACATAGATACAAAGCCAGAAAGTATTTCTATATATAAAAAAAATAATACTTAAAAAAACATTGATTGCCATGTTGGTCTGTTGGGGAAAAAATCCAAAATCCACAGTAGGACAATACCTTTATTAGGGCCAACTAAAAAGATAAAAATACTGAGGATAAATAACAAATGTAACTAATCAATGTTTTGTAATAACACAAATGTTTATAATACATTGGAAATCTACATGCTTCAGAGATGTAGAACAGAAGCTATTTTCCAAAATGTTTCTACCATAGCATAAGCATGTTTAATAGAGTAAACAAATAAAGTAACACTGTGGTTACAAATCCTTCTGAGACAGTTGCACTTTCATTTGTTTTTGTATTGAAAAATGCAAAGTTCCATGTGAATATATTTAAAGTTCCATGTGAACTTTAAAGCTCAATACAAATAATAAAAAGATTTCTTCATAAAGTCAGTTAAAAAGGCTCATATTAGACTTCTGGTTAAACTACTTGAGCAATGTCCAATCTTTTGCATACTTGTTAGGACAAACAAGTATACCTTCCCCATTATCATATCCTCTGTATCTCATGGGAACTGTACTACCCCCCACAATGAAGTGGGCTGTATAGGTTCCAAACTTGTAGTTTAAGTTGTTGTTAACCACCCAGAGAGCTTCAGCTATTGGATGGTATAGACATGTAATAAATAAATATTAAATTGAATTAATTTTTAAAAAAAAACACAGATGAGAACGCAGCCTCTGAAGAATGGAATGATCACAAATGGATTGAATACCTTGCATCCAGCAGTAAAGACAATGCAGCAAGAAGACCACACCAGCAGGCATTCACCATTTCTTCCCAAACAGCTCTGCTAACTTGGAGAAACAAGGTTACAGTACTATTAAATAATATTTCACAATTGGAATATAGTAGACTTACTTTTATATGCATTAATGCTTTAATATAGCACATTTTATTGATAAAATTCCAAAAGTTGCTGGGTTTAAGGGATTCTCACACCATGATATACTCAAGTTTGAATTCAACAACAAAGCCCTTCATAACCATTACACTCAATACAAAGGGCAGTATCCAACGCCAGCAGTCCACCAGCTCTAAATATGTTGTGCTAGTGGGAATGACTGCTAGCCAAATCCAAGAAACTTCCAGAAACAACTGCTTCTAGAATGTGACAAGCGACTGGAACTCCATTCCTGAAGTGGTACTTTCAGATAGCTTCTTTAGTTGGGGTAGCAAGCACTATTTACCCATTGTGCTAACAGTGTTGCCTGTATACTGCCCATAATTTAAACTTAGATCAATAGAATAGAATTGTTTATTTACGGTCAATAAACCAACACAAACTTAGATCAATTATTTAAAAAATATTTCTTTAGGTACAGCTAAAATAGTACAATATGTTAATAGAAGGGAATGTTTTAGTAAGATGGTACAAGGCAGACTACAGCCAGAATACATGAAGAACAGCAATGGGGGGTGACCAACTATCTAATTAGGGCTATAGGATTGCCTGCTAGAGCATATTTCCAAGGCAAAGGCCAAGATCCAAAAAGTTATTTTAGCCCTTCCCATTTTACTTTGAAAAGCAGAACTCTATAACGTATCACAAACTGCTTATTAAAATACCCTCCATTTCAAAAACAGTTTGCTATAAGGCATGGAGTTTGAGAAACAGAAGCCCAAAGCCCCCATGGGTGTGCAAAATTAGTTCTAAAGTTATTTCAATCCTGGACTAGAGCTACAGGATATGAAGTCTCTGAGAAGTCATATTAAAAATTCATTTGAGGACTCATGATTATATGTGCCTGCAAATATGGAAGTTTTGTTTACAGGTAACTGAAGATGCAGACCAAAGTGACAAATTGGACAGTTAACATGCATCACAGACCACAGTTCAATTTCTTGAATATTACCTTCCAAAATCTTTTTAAATATAAATTTCAGTCAAATGTAAAAATGCCAAAAGATTATAATGCATGATGAATCCAGATAACTATAATTTTAGTGGTGAAAACATACATCACATTGAGCATATGCAGATCTTCTTCCCTAGCAAGAACATCTGGAAAATGTGTTCGTCCACTTCATCATGAAGCTACCTCTCTCACTTTTCAGAACAGTTTTTCAAGTGTGTAAACAATAAATGTATTTGGTTGGTTTTTTCCTTTTTAAATTAAACCAAAGAAATTGAACAGATAAGCATGGAAAGCAATTACAAAAAGAAATAAGGGATAAAAGCAAGAAAAAAGAAGAAAAGGGACCAAAGCACTGGTGAGGGAAGCAATGAAAAAATAAGCAATTAGCCTTCAGTTCAGAGGCTACCTGTATGAGGCTTGGGAAGTGAAAACAGCGAGTGAGGAGGAAGCAGAGCTCATCAAGAAGCAGAAATATCCACACCAGATCTTTTTGGGGTATATCTGCATAAAGTTTTATACTTCTTTTCTGCTATAAACCCAAACCCAATTTCAGGTATATAATCTACCTGTCTCTTTGTCAGTTTGATCAGATGCTGAATGAAAATCTTGCAGGTCCGAAGACTGTGTTGGCGAAGAATGTGCTGGTGAAGACTGTGCATCAACTGTTGCTACTTGACACTCTGTTTCAACCTGACCGAATTCTTCTTCAATCATATTAGTGATGCCACGGACAAGATCCAGTAAACAATGGAATGCTACTGACATGGCATAGCCTTCAGGAATTGTAGGTGGTTCAACTTTGTCCAACATTTCTAGACTAAGAAGTGAAATAAAATAAATAAATAAATAAATAAATATATGAATGTGGAAGAAACACTTGTTACTTATTGTTTATCTATAGAAACATGCCAATTTTCTTTGCTTTGCTGAAAAATACCACAGTAGAAAATAATATATAAAAGAGAACTGAAATACTGTGCTCCAACCCAAATCAATGAGACAACTGAAAGTAAAATTGTCTAGTATATTATTTTCTAAGCTGGACAAGGGAGGGAAATGCACGTTTTTCTAGAAAGATGGCACTAAGTAAATCAGCATTATAGTAGTTCAATGCTCCAAACTCCATTGCCTAAAGGACAGCTAGCTTCCTGAACCTTTCAAGTACTTCTCTGATGTAAACCCGATAGCATAAATAAGCAATCATTCATTTTATTTTATTTATTTTTCTACATTTACACTTTGTCTTTCTATAAAACAAGCCCAAGTTGGCTAACGACAATAAAATAAACAATTAAAACACAACAAAGAATATGAAAACATCTATAAATCAAATAAGAGCATATAACAATATAAAAATAGCAGTCAGTTTAAACATCAAACTAAAATACAGATTAAAACAGAGCAGCACAGAAGACAAATCAAATTCAAAGGTCAAGTTCAACCAAAATTATTTTTACATGAAAGCGGAAGGCCATCAATAAAGGAGCCTTGATAGGGAATTTCAAAGTCTGGGCACAGACACTGTGAAAGGCCTTTCGCAAGTTTAACATAAAAATGTTTGTCAGACAGAATGAAGAATCTCTCCAGAAGGGGCTTTCTCAATACCCAGGTAGTTTCATATGGTAAATGGGAGTTCTTAAGATAAACTGGTTCTAAGTTGTTTAGGGCTTTACAAGTCATAATCAGCACTTTAAATTGTGCCCAGAAATGGATCCGGAGCTATCTGCTTGTAACCTAGCAGTCACATGCTCCCTATTACTGGCCCTGGTCAACAGCCAGGCTGCAGCATTCTAAACCAGCTGAAGTTTCTAAATGGTCTTCAAAGGCAGACGCACATATAGGCTCAGTTCGGACGACATGATAATCAACGGAGGGGGGAAGAAGCAATGGACGGTGTGTTACTTTTGGAGTGCCCGCCACACGACATGTTGCCCCTCCCCCGTCACGCGGCTGAAAGTCAGGGCCTCACAATAAGCAACAGGGCTCAGAAAAACAACAGAGCAGCCCGTTGTTTTCCTCCGTTGCTTACTAATGTACCGTCAATTGTGTGTGCATTGTGTGTCGCCCGACACACGACACAATAAGCAACACAACTGATGGTTGCCTTGTCTCCCCTCCGTTGATTATTGTGTCGTCTGAACTGAGCCATAGTGTTTGCAGTAATCAAAATGAGATGCAGCAAAGATGTGGAGATTCTTCAAGGAATTGGCATAGTTGGCATACCAGCTTCAACTGAACAAAAGCATTCCTGAGCTGAACAAAACCACTACCAAAAACCTGGACATCAAGGTCTAGGAGTGAATCCCAGAGTAACCCCAAACTGCAAACCTGCCTTTTCAAAGGTAGCGTAACCCCATCCAAAACAGGCTGAACCCCAATTCCCTAATTTTCCTTTCTACTGACCAGCAGCACCCCTTGATTAAGTTTCAATTGGTTTGCCCCCATGTAGTCTATTACTAAGAACAGATAGATTCAGAACATCAACAGATTGTTCCGGAAAGAAGTTTGCTATCTTCTGCATATGGGTGGCACTGAACTCCAAAACCCCAGAAAAACTCCCCCAGCGGTTTTATGTAGATGTTAAATAGCACTGGGCACAGAATTAAACCACGTGGGACACCATAGGTCAATTGCCAAAATATCGAATCATCATCTCCCAGCGCCACCTTTTGGAACTGCCCCTCCAGTAATGACTGGAACCTCTCTATCTCATAAAGTGTTAAATATTCTCCTGACCCATTCAAGGAATTCTTCTCTGGTGTCTTTTATAAGCCAAGAGCTCAAGGGTTTAGTACACTATTTGTAGGTCTCAGGTCTCCAAGAATCTTGTCCACATTTTCAGGCTCTACAAATTGAATAGTGCCCATCACAACTAGACAAGCAAGTACCAAAATTGCAAAAACTGCATCTGCACTAACTATGGTGTTCAACTCAGAACAGATACGAGCAATTTTATGTACAAAGCAAGACAACATGTAGTCCTGTTTCCCATCTTGTGGACCCAGATGTTAACAGGCCACTGACTACCTGAAAAAAGCCTACTCTGCAAATGCAATGGTTAAGGATTTCTTTGCCACCGTCACTATCACAGACCTGAAAATGGGCTCTAGCCTGTGTTAGTCAGACTCATCCTGGGTTTTCTGCCAACATCACTCCAATTGTTTCATCATCTTAAGCTCTCCAGAAAACCAGTGAAGGTGCCTCCACCAGATTTACAGAGTCCACCTTGCATCACAGCCTACCTCATTCAGGAGGTCCTCCAACCCTCTATGTAGCATTTTGGGAGGGCTGGAGGGGGTGGGCAAGTCTGCTTCTGAAGCCTAGTTGCACACAACTAAATCTGAATCCATCCCAATATATTCAGCACCATGACATGCATCTGCACAAATAATTCATTAAGGTTATTAGAATAAGAGGTCATATGCTCTTAAATAATTCAATTTTGTTTCTAATGTTTTAACTAAAGAAATACTCTGTAATTCTAAGCCACTCCAAGACTTGGATATGACAGATGAGCAAATAAATAAAACTGAGTAAGAAAAGGGCCACCGAAGTTGAACCAGAGTAAACTTTTACTCAAATAAAGGACATTACATGAAAGTAATTTCATTCCATCAGGACAAAATCCAGTTTTGGGACATGATCAGGAAAAAAAACACACCAAAGGATCTTCAACCAATGTCCAGAGACACCCACTCAAGTTGTCCGTTGGGATAGCAATTGCTTTGTGCAATTTCCAAAGCAGTGTAATTTTCACTGTTGTCTCTGTATATTTTCAGAGAATTTCATTATAGTTGTTGCTACTTGGCAAGGATTTTAAAAACTTTTTGAACTTGACTGTATTTTATTTTCTTATTGCTTTGGATTTTACTTTTTAAAGAAGAAAAGTGAAATAAAAATACCACTACCACCAGATTTCGACAGGCTTCAGATAGAATAACTGAAGACATATATGTGAAGGGGAATGGATCATGATCTCTCCCATTCACGTCCCTGATAAGATGTGGGAAATTGATTGTTTCAAAGAGTTTAGAGATCATTATTTTACTTACTAGGTAGCTTTAGCACTGCCCTGTGTTGATATACTGAGGATAGGTATCCAGGTACCTCTATATTCAAAAGCTGGTAAAACAGTCACGCCTCCACCCATTCCTAGCATTCCTGGATTGGATTGTGCTGAAGCTGTACCACCAGGCACACTACCACCTATATAGTAAATCAAAGGGGGGAAATAACCAAACTTCAATTTTAATATTTTTAGTTGAACAGAATATATCCTTTTTATATCATATCACAACATGCACATAACAAAGGGCATCCAACTCATTTATTTCCACCTTTATTGAATGCCTTTCTGGTGTCTAATCTACTGAAGTGCAACTGAATTTAGTCACAAGGTTTTAATGCTGGTGGTTCTGAATTGCAAAATGGAAGACTCAAGAGCTCAGAAAGTTTAAATATTAGCAAATTAATACCCTGCTCCCCAAACAGCCATGCAAGATAGCATATGTGAAATACTTTAAGACATCTATATAACTGAAACAAGTAATAGGTCTTAGTATGGAGTTTTTAATGTGACTAATTTCTTGATATGACAAGATTTTATATGGTTAAAAAGGGTAAAGCCTTATCTAAAGTTCGTCTAAAAAGCTTCACCCTTACTAACATGAATTTCCAAGCACAATGATCCCTGGGAATGGTATTCTTCTAAGAGAGAGAAAGCAAGTGAATAATAAATAATAAAGTTATTGTTCTCACCAAAGGTGACCTAAAATATTAAGAGAAATTAATTTATTAGTTATTGAAACAGGATTAACACCTAAGAATAAACCATTGGTAAATAAAAATACAAAAATGTAGTTTACCTGTCTGGTTTGTTGTAGTTGATGCATTCCCTGTGTTTGGTACAAGAAATAGCGATTGAATAAATGACCCCAGAGCATTCACAATGTCACGAAATACCTTGGTAGAATGCTGCTTCATATCATACGACTGACAGAAAGACCTGTTACAAATTTAAACAGTAAAAATACTAATTTTATTTACAAAATAATGTATTATTTATTTTATTTTATTTATTTATTGCATTTCTATACTGCCCAATAGCCAAAGCTCTCACTTAAGTGAATCAATCAGTCACAACATCTTGTGACTTTTAAATTCAAGAATTTAAACAGATTTGAAAAGATACTAAAAATCAATGCTCAGTGATCTCTTTATAGAGGCATACCTAACAGTAATCTTATAAATTATAATATTAATTCACCAAACATTAAATATTTCATTTTAAATGTTTTACTTCATTTGGTATATCAGCTAATGTATATCCACTACCTTAATAGCTGAGGTTGCACACAAAGTCTGTGTATAGATTCTACTGCAACAGCTCTTAGCCACTGAGGTTTGTCTGCATCCAGAAATTTCACCAGCAAGGATAGGAAGATCTCACATTCAGTTACCTATATGAAAAATATTTTATTAATTAAAAGAAAATGCCAAACAAGGCATCCTCTGACATATTGTTTAATCTATTTTAACATAGACTTTGTCCAGTGATCAAATGGTTGCCACTGTACAAAAAGTCATGTAGTGTTGTTTACCAATTGTTTGATACAATTTGGAATAAAAGGCTAATTAATGTTAGAACGAACTGGACTAATAGCACCCTTTTGTATATTCCTGAATTATTTATTATTATTATTATTATTATTATTATTATTATTATTTTATAAAGCATCAATGGGCATGATACTTTACAGAATGCAAGACGATAGGCAGATGATAGGCACTTGCCCCATGGAGCTTACAATATGAAATTTGGCATAAGGGAAACAGAGGAAAGGGAGGCAGGAGTAAAAGGGAAGAATTATATGGCTGTTTGAATAGCATGGGCTTAGTTATAAGTTTAGTTCCAGTAGGACCTAGGAACTAGGGGGTTCAGCTAAAAGTTTTACAGAAAAGGTGGATTTTAAGGAAAGATTTGAAGGAAGCAAAAGAGTAGCATGGGAACATTTATTCTAACCAGTTTCTGAATTACTAGAGGACAGGAAACATTAAAAACTCCTTACGTTATACAGATATCATGCCCGTTTTGTTTTCCTATTTTCTGGATTCCTATACCCACTTACCTGGGAGCAAGTCCACTTAACGCAATGAGGCTTACTGTTGAGTAGGCATGCATAGGATTGCCCTGTCAGTGACCCAGATTGATTTTCATAACACAGAATGCAAATAGTGCAAATATTTGATGCACAAGCCGTTTAAGATATATTCTGTGTATAATAATGACTTTAAAACTGCACTCTTACCAGCAAACTATAAAACTGTTTGATCAAAACGGAAACGACTCTCAAAAGGCGCATGCAGATAGGAAAATAAGGTTTTTCCACTGGTGCTGGTGAAGACGAAGTACTGGAACCTTGTCTGAATTTGATATTTGGTGAGAAGAGTTTTATCACAAGCGGACAAACCCTTTCTTTAAGGAGGAAACTGAATTCTTGATGCTGGAAAATGAAAAAGTATTATTATTATTATTATTATTAACATTTCTATATCGCCCAATAGCCAAACCATTTACATAAAACCAACAGAAGAAATTCCCAGAAATGGTTAAAATCTTATCATATACTGTCAAATGCCTGGGAGTAGAGGAAAGTCTTAAACTGGCACTGAAAGAATGTCAATGTTGATCTCACTAGAAAGAGTGTTCCATAATTGGGGGGGGACACCACCAAAATGTACCTCTCCCTTGTTGCCATTCTCTGAACCTCCCTTGGAGGAGGCACCTGGAGGAGGGCTTCAGATGATGATTGTACTGTATGGATAGGCTCATCTTGGGGAGGTATTTCGATCCTAAGCCATGTAAAGTTGTATAAGTCAAAAACAGCACCTTGAATTGGGCTCGAAAACATACAGGCAAGCAGTGCAACCATACAGGCAAGCACTGCGACATATAAGAAGTCTTCTGATCCCTGCTATAAATCTGACCACTGCATTTTGCACAAGCTGCAGCTTCCACACTATCTTTGAGAGCAGCCCCATGTTGAACACATTGCAGTAATCTAACTTGGAGGTTACCGATGATACGCTACTGAGACTAGGATATTCACAACTAGGATATTCACGTCCAGACAGGGGCATAACTGGACCATCAACCAAAGCCAGTAGAAGGTACTCTGTGACACTGATGCCACCTGGGCCTACTGAGACAAAGATGACTAAGCTACAAACCTATTCCTTCAGGGGGAGTGCAACCCTATCCAGAACAGGTTGAACCCCACCCCCCTCTGATCAGAAGAACTACCCACTAACATCATCTCAATCTTGTCTGGACTGAGCTTCAGTTCATTAGCCCTCATCCAGTCCACTGTCGCAGCTGGGCACCAATCCAGTACATCCATAGTCTCACCCAATGAGGATGAAAAGGAAAAATAGACCTGTGTGTCATCAGCATACTGATGACAATACATTCCAAAACTCCTGGTGACCCCGTTCAATGTTTTCATGTTGATATTAAGTAGCATGGGGGACAGAATCACCCCCTGCAGAACTCAATACTAGAGAATCAGTGAGGCTGAGCAATATACCCCAATGTTAGGAATGCTATGCCATTTTTTCAGTTGTCAAAAAAAGTACAAGTTTGTGGCGTATACTTTTTTATATCCATTCACCATCCCCCGCCGCCACCCACCCACACATGTGTGCGTGCAACCAATTAAAATAAACAAAACACTCACTCACTTGTAAAAATACTTGTGGGAAATCATTGAGGACTGACTCAAGCAGTTCCAGTCCAAAAGTCCGAGTCATTTCTGTCATACCTACAAGCCAGTAAGGAGCATCAGCATTAACCAGCTGACAAAGATCCTAAAACAAACAAACAAACAAACACCATTATCTTGTACTTTTATTCATTGGAATAATCCTAGAAAATTGTACAGTTCTGTGACTTTTAAGTATCTCCAATTTGAAAATGCTCCCTCTAAATGAAATTTCATATGCATTAAATTAAAATCTCACAGTTTTACTAGGAGGAAAGATTTCAAAAGGAATTATCAGGCAAAATATCCTCATTAATAAAATCAACACTGTATTTGTAGCAAAAACAACACCAATGGATAATTCGGTTTAATATTTTATATTGGCTATGTAGCTGGTAATTAATTCAGCAGGCTGTAGTATGATCTAACTTTCAGAATCTGGAACTCCAAAAAGCATCTGATAATTACAGCACTTGTTTCCATAACAAATAAATGAATCACTTAGCTCATGGTAACTTTTACCTTTCCCCCTCCTCCTTCACAATGCTGATATAGAATCAATTTGTCATTCTTCCTTTAGACAGAGAATGTAATCCATAAAGTGAGCTCTGTTATAATCCTCTGCTCCCAATCCCACATGCGAGGACCGGCAGTCAAGCCCCAGCAAATCCTAAAAAATACCTGGGTTCAAAGGTAGTGCAATTACCACTGGTTCTGTCCCATTTTGGGCTGGGATGTTTTGGAAGTACTCTGACCAATTGCCACAGTTTCAGAGAAGTATCCACACCAATGGTAATCACCAAGGATGCACTAACAAAGGAAAGGAGGTGGGAAGGGTCATGACAACAACCCAATGAAACAAATTAATTGAGTATGTCAATGGTCAGAGCCTTCTTTCTTTTAGGCAGAACTTTCTAACTAGCCAGTATCTATACTTTGTTTTCTTCTTCACCATATGGAATGGTTTAGACATACTTCCAAATTATAGTTTGTTGTTAATATGCCTAAGTCTCAGGCACTCCTTCTTCCCCTCTTGTGCACAATCCCATCCCTTTCATGGTTTGAGGCAAAGCATAGTTACTGTTAGTCCAAAGATGTGAACTATGGTTTGCAATTGTGCTGTAAACAAGGTTTTGATTCTGATTTTTCAATCCTAGTTTGTAGGGGTAGAGCAAATCATGGTTTGCCAGTTCAGATGAAATGACAAACTGTGTTTGCTTAAAATCAGGAAAAGAGGGAAGTTCTGCTTGCAAGGAAAGGAGCAGGAGCAAGAGAGCTCAAAGGTCTTGTCAATCGCGTTCATATAGTGCCAACTATGATTTGACATTACATCAGAAGCATCCCATTGTTAACACACTGAAACTGGCTTTATTCAATTTATTTACTTTTTTTTTTTGTCCAGTGTTGTTAAAGCAATGATTTGTTTGCACTAGTTTCAGGTGATGTGGTCAGCAGTTGTTTTGCCTCTGAAATCATTTCAAGGATCTAAACATATTCAAAATGTCCTGCCTATTCACAGCTAGGTTCTTCAGTTTTTAAATTGTCTTTTAAACCTTTACCATCTTTGTGGAATTATTTCCAATATGTCAACATACTTCTAGAAATATGGCATGTTAACCTGAATACAATGAGAGCAAACAGCTTTCAGAGCTGAGCAGTAGGATATGTCCTGAATGTAACACTTTCTCTATATGATATTAAAAATGCTCTGTAAACTTTAATCTTCAAAATATTGTGTAGCATAATCTCCTTTACCAGATGTAAGCAATGGGTTATTACTGGTCACATAAACTGGTCTGCACATGAATTATATTGTACATAAAAACAATAAAAAGAAAAAAATCAAGCGCCAATACCTGAAAAAGCATGTAAGCATCTTTAGCACATGGTCTCAAGGTGCTGACAGATCTTCTGTTACTGTTTCCTTGAATTCCTATTGGTTGTTCAATAATATCTGCATAAAACAAAGTTCCAATTTAGGAACATAAAATATCAAAATTGAATAGCCATGCATTCTCTCTCTTCTTTTAACTAGGCCTGGTGTAAGAACTTAGGTATTTTGACAGGTGTTTGTGGCCCATGCCCCATTCCGAGACATTGCTCTCTGTTCCCCTGCCACCACCAAGACCCCCACATACTTATACAGTAGAGATCTGGTTGTCAATGAGTGCATTCTTCACCTAATCATAAGGTAAGGAACATGTTTGGCAGTTATTGAGTAACTTGTTGCCCCAAAGCCTCATAAGAAAGTCACATGTTGTGAATATAAATGTATTGACATAGATTCTTTGAAAATTGACCTTTATTTTGCTAAGTATGGTAATGTAGTGAGTAGATTTAGACCTGGAGGAGGGAGGCCTGGTAGACCTGGAGGAGGGAGGCCTGGTCTGAAATCCCCACTTAGCCATGAAACTCACTGGATGGTCTTCTCTATCTCAGCATACCCTACTTCACAGAATTATTGAGGATAAACCAGGATAGCCCCATGTTTTATACTCTGACAACCCTGGAGGATGCACTATAGCTACATGCAAAGTAACAGATTTCTTTTTAGAGAAGAAAAGTACTCTTGACAAACAGAAATTTGTCATATGCACTAAACAGAAATTATTATATTTCCAATACAATATAAGAACATGCCCACCTTTATGGCGTTCATCCTCAGCAACCACTCTTTCGAAAACAACAGTAACTACTTGCCGTACTGTGGCCGCTGCAGTATTATTTGTGATATTATCTTTTGTGAAGTGCAGCCGAAAACAAAGGACAATTGCCTAAAAAAATAAAATTCAAACAATTCCATTAGAGAAGCCAAATGCTATTAAACCTATACACGGTATGATAAAAGTATTGATGTACTTGAATTTATGCAGCTTTTCTACAGCTACAAATGCAGAAACTAACTAAGCTGTGGAAATTCTCACTGTTTCAAAACTTGAAATATGCTGAATTCAAATTTAACTTCAGATAAATTCCTCTTCCCCAAAACAGATTTTTATTTAGAGATTTTTCATTTACATTTTGAAGGTTAGAATATTGTAATGTATTCCACATGGGTCTGTTCTTGGTAACAGTTTGAAATTTCAGCTGAGCAGAACATGACACCCTACTATTCAACTATGGGGGGGAAAATACCCCAAAGTTCCACAGTCTGCACTTGCTCCCCATCTAAATACATTTCAAGGTGCTGTAGTCCCTGATAATCTAAAAAAGTCTCCTCCCTTTTGGTCCACCAAAAGCTTCTTGACATATGACAAAGAAAGATGATGCACAAGTGAGTCACACAATTGCTTTCAAAACTTCCATGCCAAGTCCAAACATCAAAAAGGCACAGAGACATCCTCATCGACTGCCTCACAAGTCTGGAATTCTCTTTCCTTGAAAAGTTAACCAAAACTGAGCACTTTTGGGAAGCACTTTAAGACCTTGATTGGCATATTATTAATGGATGAGGTTAAGTAGTTATGGGGTAATTTTATTCAGATTGGATTTTAACTGGGTATTTTATTTTGCTGGCTTTAATATTTATTAATTAAATTTATTACCAACTTTTCATTATAAAATAATCCAAAAGTGGGATATAACCAATAAAACACAATCAAATCATACAACACTGACTAAAAAACAATCAAACACGGGAGAACAAAAACATAAATAACAGTTTACTTGATCTGATAAAAGAAAAAAATCTATCAAAACAGATGTGTCCTCAGTTTCTATTACAAGCAAAAAGCTTGTAAGAGTCAGTACCGACCACATATGAGAGGGAAGGAAATTCCACACTTGGAGTGCCTGTATCAAAAAGGCCCTCTCTTCAGCTGCCATGTATCGAACTCAGGCAAATGCTGCACCATCAAGAGGGAATCTCCACTCAATCTTAATATCTGGGCAGGTACATAAGGGAGAAGGTTCTCCCTCTGGTATCCAGGTCCCAATCCGCGTAGGGCTTTCCATGTCAGCAGAAGCACCTTGAACTTGGCTCAGTCGTTTATTGGCAGTCAGAGCTGATGTGGTAAGTTCCCACTTGGCTGTCCCACTTAGCATCCTAGTCGCAGCAGTTTGCACTTTCAGGCTAATCTCCAAGGTAGTCCCCATACAATGCACTGCAATAGTCCAATTTGAAGTTACCAGTGCATGGATAACTGTGGCTATGCTATCCCTGTCCAGGAGCTGCTGTAGCTAATGTACCAACCAAGGCCGGGAAATGGAACTCCTCACTGTGGAGGCCACATGTGCCTCCACAGACAATAATGGATCTTTCAGAACATGAAAGGGAACCACCTATCCACAGTGCATCTAGACACTGATCCAGAACCTGCAAAGCCTCTCCTGACTCAAATGATACAGAGAAATATAGTTGGATATCACCAACACACTGATGATGCTTTACTACAAATCTCCTAATGACCACTCCAAGCTGCTTCATACAGATGTTGTATAGCATTGGGGAGAGAATGGAATTCTGAGGGACCCCACAACGTAACTGCCTTGAGCTTGAGGTATGGTTATCCAATGCCATCCTCCAGACATGACCCTTAGGTAAGAACAGAACCACTGTAACACTGTACCCCACACCTCCCAACCCGTAGAGCCAGTTCAGAAGAACATTATAGCCAAATATAGCATCAAAAGCTGCTGCAAGATTAAGGAGAATCAACGAAGTTACACTCCCCCCATCCCCGGTCCCTCTCTCAATAAAGGTAATATGTCAGGAAAACAAAAGCTAATTCAGTTCCAAAAGCAGGCCTGAAATACGGCCTGAAATAATACTTTTACTTGCTATGAGACCAGGATTTGCTCAGGTTAAAAGTGATAATAAATATTTATTTATTTATTTATTTATTTATTACATTTGTATACCGCCCCATAGCCGAAGCTCTCTGGGCGGTTTACATAGGATTAAAAACAATTAAAAACAATATACAAAAATTAAAACAGCAAAAACATACAACATACACACAATCTGTACATTTAAAAACCACTTCAACACTTCAAAAAAACAAAAACAAAAAAAAAAACAAAAAAAACAAAAAAAAACCTACAAAAACAAAACAAAACAGACCCAGGCTCCTCAGATATTGCCAAATGCCTGAGAGAAGAGGAAAGTCTTGACCTGGCGCCGAAAAGATAACAATGTTGGCGCCAGGCGGGCCTCGACAGGGAGATCGTTCCACAATTGGGGAGCCACCACAGAGAAGGCCCTCTCTCTTGTTGCCGACCTCCGAGCTTCCCTCGGAGGAGGCACTCGGAGGAGGGCCTTAGATGTTGAACGTAGTGTTCGGGTAGGTTCATGTCGGGAAAGGCGTTCCATCAGGTATTGTGGTCCCAAGCCGTGTAAGGCTTTATAGGTTAAAACCAGCACCTTGAACCGGGCTCGGAAACATACAGGCAGCCAATGCAAGCGGGCCAGAGTAGGTCTTATATGTTCGAACCTACTGGTTCCAGTTATCAATCTGGCCGCTGCATTTTGCACAAGCTGCAGCTTCCGAACCACCTTCAAAGGCAGCCCCACGTAGAGTGCATTGCAGTAATCTAACTTGGAGGTTACCAGAGCATGGACAACTGAAGCCAGGTTATCCCTGTCCAGATAGGGACGTAGCTGGGCCACCAACCGAAGTTGGTAGAAGGCACTCCGTGCCACTGAGGCCACCTGCGCCTCAAGTGACAGAGATGGTTCTAGGAGAACCCCCAAGCTACGAACCCGCTCCTTCAAGGGGAGTGCAACCCCATCCAGAACAGGTTGAACACCCTCCATCCGGTCAGCGGAACCACCCACCAACAGCGTCTCAGTCTTGTCTGGATTGAGTTTCAGTTTATTAGCCCTCATCCAGTCCATTGTCGCAGCCAGGCACTGGTTCAGCACATCCACAGCCTCGCCTGATGAAGATGAAAAGGAGAAATAGAGCTGCGTGTCATCAGCATACTGATGACAACGCACTCCAAAACTCCGGATGACTGCACTCAACGGTTTCATGTAGATATTGAACAGCATGGGGGACAAAACTGACCCCTGCGGAACCCCATACTGGAGAATCCACGGGGCCGAGCAATGTTCCCCAAGCACCACCTTCTGGAGCCGACCCACCAAGTAGGAGCGGAACCACTGCAATGCAGTGCCTCCCACTCCCAACTCAGCCAGTCGTGCCAGAAGGATACCATGGTCGATGGTATCGAAAGCCGCTGAGAGATCAAGGAGAATCAACAGAGTCACACTCCCCCTGTCTTTCTCCCGACATAGGTCATCATACAGGGCGACCAAGGCTGTTTCCGTACCAAAACCAGGCCTGAAACCCGACTGAAATGGATCCAGATAATCAGTCTCATCCAAGAGTGCCTGGAGCTGGCTCGCAACCACCCGCTCCAGGACCTTGCTTTAAAATGATCCAGAGAATTTTGCTTGCAAAAGCTCAGATTAAGGCCAAAGTTGCTGGGATAAACGCTCTACCATGATGCTCACCTAAGGGATTTCTCTCCTTTTCTGTCAGGAAGAACAGTTGTTTTGAGAAGTCCAGAGTCACGGTAACAATACAAAAGGAATATAATATTTCAATTTAACATTCCAAATGTAAGCAGCTGTCTAGAAACATCAAAAGCTAAGAATAATCCGACGGGTTTTTGCAGTTTAATTATTCAAGACAGGATCTAGGGGTTTGTCACACCCCAAATCACCTCAAGTGATCCTTTCCCTAATATTGCTATTTTGGAATGCTAATATTGTTAAAAGCACACATGGTTTACTCTCAGTCTTTTCCTGAGAAACAACTCAGAATTAAAAATTACCTGAACAGGCTAGTAGTGATAGCGTAAAAAAGCAACCCTAGAGTGCAATTTTTCTGAAGATTTCCTTTGTTTTTCACATATAGTGAAGAATGGTCTGTGAAACTTACAAAACCAGCTCACGTTAATTTGTTAATAATGTACAATTAATATTGTAACTTGTATTGTACAGAATGCCTACCTTAGAAAGCACGTCATCATGGACAACTGTATTGGTGGTTAACAATACAAGAACTGTCTGAAGAAGCTTGAGTTCTTCAAGGCTATTTTCCATCAATTGCCAAAGCATATTAATAACGTTTCCAGCTGCAACCTTGGAATAAATTATTTGAGATGTACCGTCAGACACTTAGACACATTGTGTGCAAAACAGCTATAGATGTAGATGTCAATAATTAATTCAAGTAGACTTAATATACTCCAAAATGTTTGGTTTTTACATTTCTACTCAGATTTTAAGGCAATGTTAGTACTCAGTTGAGATGTTACCATTGTGGGATGCAAAATTATATACTTAATCTCTAGAACATACTACATTAAATTCCAATAAAAGGATGTGTCTTTTATAAACAAACCTCATAGTTCTTCTTAAATTTACATGGTTAAAATCTGTTCATTTAAAATATTGCATTAAAAGAAAAAAAGTGTCTTGATTATATCAATTATCTCATTTTTTACAAATAGATTTCTCTTAGTACTGACAACAGCTAGGAGCTACTGGGAATCAGTGTGTTTTTCACTGACTATTTTGTATTAATGTAATTGGTGTGCAATATTCCAGATGGGCTACAATATTCCTTTCTCCTTTTCTCCCTTTCAGTTTTGAGCTAATTATGGTTTGTGTTAAATCTGCATCAGTGTTAATGCTAATCATAGTTAACTCAACAGCTGCTTATCTGCTTAAAACCATGAGTAGCAACTGTGGCTTAGCTCTATTTATTAAATTTTTATACTGCCCATCAAGGAGCTTGGGCCAGTATGCATGGTCCCCTGCCCAAATTTTATCCTCACTGCAAGCCTGTAAAGTAGAAAGGGCCAAGAGGTAGACTGGCTCAAGAACACTCCATGAACTCCACGGTGAGTAGGTCTCCTTGGTCGATGTTCAATGCTCAACATACTACACCACACTAACTCTCATCACACTAGCTGTATTTAGTTCTCAAACTGAAAGGGAGGAGGAATACTTGTGTGAGGACAGGATCAAGAAGCCATTCCCAACAATCTCACTGTGGTAGTGTTACATTTACCAGGCCTCAGTTACCTATTAAGTGATTCTCGGTTTTTAATTTTTAATTCTTCAGCTACGTATAGTAAGTACTAGGAAACACTTTCACAGTACCCCTTGGGCTATCCCAGTCTTACCTCTGAAACAACTTCGTGAGACATGAGTCTCTGAATAGCTGCCAGACATAGCTGAGTGATCTTTGGTTCCTTTGTTCCACAGCCCATTAGAAAAGGCTGAACCACCTCTGAGCTGTTCTCTTTCAAGGCTTTGAAATAGAGAAAAATCATTACGTAAAATATCAGGAGCTCTTGGATTTAACTAAAATGGTAAAATCTGTTGAAATTTATTGAACATTACTGTTACTTGATGCAAAACCATTTATAAAGAGGAAGACTTTCCATCTTGAAACTTGTACTTGAAATTGATATGAAAGGGAAGTACTATTTTGGAGAAAGAAAGTGGGAGGAAAGGAGTGAAACCTTCTTTCAAATCTTCTTTCTTCTGCCAGTTTGCACATTCATTTCTTCCCTTCATCCTTTCTTCTTCCCAACCCTCTTACTACCCCAGTCAGATTCTCATGCACCATTCATTCCGCTGCTCATCTTATGTGCTCATTTTATTATGTACCCCATATATCTAAGCAGCAGAGCTAGGGAAGACCTCTGCTTGAGTTATTTTAAAACCACAACACTACCAGTAATGATAATCAGTACTCGGGTTGTTAGAACAATAGTCTGACACGGTAGCATGGCATTAGGAGACAAGTCTGGGGATTACTGAAAAGATGTCTGATTCCCTTATGCCATTTTTCCTCTGAAGATGAAATCTCAGTCTACTTGTTTCAACGTAGACTCACTCCACACGAATACTCTGCTTATACAGTCTACTTATTGAGTGTGGAAATATAGTTGAATTCTGCAAATTGCAAATTCATACAGGTGTCAGATTTTCAAAGATATCAATACTGGTTTTATAAGAACTATAGTTTAAGTTATATGCTCAGATATTAAACTATCGGGAATTGTATCCATTAATCATGAATAAAACATACTTAACTCTCAGAATTATAGCAGAAGTATGCAACCTTCTGAATCCAAACATGATGGTTTTAAATCAAAGAGCTTTTGTTTTGTCAAGTCGGCCAAGACTAGGTTGACAACCGTTACCCAGAGGACCTTCTCTTCTGCCGCTCCCAGACTGTGGAATGACCTGCCGGAGGAGACTCGTCAACTTAACAGTCTTTTAGAATTTCAGAAAGCTATAAAGACTGTTCTCTTCCGGCATGCATATCCAGTGGAATTTTAGAATGTTTTAAGGGTGTTTTTAGGATGTTTTAGGATTTTTTATGCAGTTTTAATAATATGTGTTATGTTTTAATCAGTTTTATGTATTTTATCATGTTGTTGTTCCCCGCCTCGATCCAGACGGAGAGGCGGGTAAGAAATAAATTGTTGTTATTATTATTATTATTATTATTATTATTATTATTATTATTTTATTATTATTTGTTAAATGGCAACATGTGGTAATTTTGTTTGACAGTTATTGCGTCCTGATGATGTGGACAAGGTGCTTATAACAATGTGACCAACCACTTGCCCTCTCGATCCCTGTCTCTCCTGGTTTATAAAAGCAAGCTGAGGGTTGGGTTTGGTCCAGGGGGTGATAAATGTTTCCCTTTGGGAAGGGGTAGTCCCTGCTGTCCTTAAGAGGGCAGTAGTGCGACCGCTCCTGAAGAATACCACCCTGGGCCCGATGGTACTAGACAACTACTGCCCAGTCGCAAACACCCCCTTTTTAGGGAAGGTATTTGAGAGGGTTGTGGGTTTTGATCTGGTTACGGGACTGAATCAGCCTTGGTCGCCCTGATGGGTGGCCTTTAGCATGAGAAGGACAGGGGAAGTGCAACCCTGTTGATTCTTCTCGATCTCTCATCAGCTTTTGATACCATCAACCATGGTATCCTTCTGGATCAGTTCCATGGGATGGGTATCGGAGGCACTTTGCTACAGTGGTTCTGGTCCTACCTATGGGGTCGTTTTCAGAGAGTTTGCATTGGGTGACCATTCCTTGACCACTGGGTACCATCTTGTCCTCAATGTTATTTACCATCTATATGAAGCTGCTGGGAGCGATCATTAGGGGATTTGGTGCTAAATGCCATCAATATGCTGATGACACACAGCTCTATCTCCCTGTGACAACTGAATCAGGTGAGGCTGTGCAGGTCCTGGAGCAGTGCCTAGACTCAGTAATGGACTGGATGAGGGCCAATAAACTGAAACTGAATCCTGGCAAGACGGAAGCCCTGTGAGTGAGCGGTTCCCAAGTCCTGGAGAAAGGCTTATTGCCTGTTCTGGATGGGGTTGCACTCCCTCTGAAAGACTAGGTTTGTAGTTTGGGGGTACTCTTAGATCCATCTCTGTCGCTGGAGGCTCAAGTGGCCACCGTGACTCAAAGTGCTTTCTACCAGATTCGCCTGGTTCGCCAGCTACAGACTCTCCTGGACAGGGACACATTGGCCACAGTGGTACAGGCATTAGTAACCTCAATATTGGATTACTGCAATGTGCTCTATGTGGGGCTGCTCTTAATGCTGCTCTGGAAGCTGAAGCTAGTGCAGAATGCTGCAGCTCGGCTGTTGTCCGGAGCTGCCCCTTTTTACATGTAACTCCTTTGCTGAGGGAACTGCACTGGCTGCCTATTCGCTACTGGGTCAGGTTAAAGGTTCTTGTACTAGTGTACAAAGCCCTAAACAACTTGGGACCAGGACACCTGAGAGAGCACTTTCTCCCCTATCAACCTGCCTGGTCAATGAGGTCATCCGAGGGCATGCTCCTGGTAGTTCCACATAGACCTAACGTCTGATTGGAGTCCACCAGGGGAAGAGTCTTCAGTGTGGTGGCCCCTCCTATGGAATTTCATATATATGGAGGTCAGGTATGCGCCAACTTTGTATTCCTTCCGGCACCTCCTAAACATGTCATTGTTCCAGGAAACCTTACCTTAATGACCAGCCGTGCTTTATTTTGCACTTTGCTTCTTTTAAAAATGTACTTTTAGCGTGTTTTTATTCTATTTTATTTTGTCCACCACTTCGAAATTTTGAATGGGAAGCAGTATATAAATATTGTAAATAAATGAAATAAATAAATAAAAGGATTAACAACAAAATTAAATGAAGAAACTAACTGAAAACAAGCTCATGTAATGCAAGAAAATATGAATTGACATGCCACATTTATACTCAATATTCAGTGAGTTCCTTTAAGCACGCACACACTGGATCTCTCTCTCCTCTTCCTTCTGATATACAATCCACCAAACTTCTGAAGCTGGTGAAGAAAGGGATTCAGAGATCTTGCTGTATAAAATGTATCTCTTTTCTCAACTCTTTGATTCCAGTGTGGTGTAGTGGCTAAGTGTTGGACTGGAAGCCGGGAGATTCAGGTTCTAGTCCTCACTCGGCCATGGAAAACCATGGGGTGACTTCGGGCCAGTCACAGACTCTCAGCCCAATCCACCTCACAGGGTTGCTGTTGTGAGGATAAAATGGATAGGAGGATTATGTACGCCGCCTTGGGTTTCTTGGAGGAAAAAAGGCGGGATATAAATGCAATAATAAATAAATAAATATAAAAAATCCTATGGTAAACTTGGGGAGATATACTACACTGAGGTACACATTTGTTCAAGGCTTTCCCCTCTAACTCCAAACATAGTATAATAAACACAGTGACACCACTGCAGATTCATTGCAACTATTAATAGGTATTTATTGGAAGTTAAAAAAGGCTATATAAAGGGGAGAAGGTTTTTCATTTGAAAATTGTGCTTTTCACAAGAATTTGTAATTTTACTTTCCAGGAAACTGTAAATAGTGAAGGCATCGCTATTAATACACACATATATCAAGGTGTCCTACATTATTGTGAGGCTCATTAAGGCTGTCATGAACCTATACGAATAATTGTCCTTAAAAGAGGTATTTTCAAGTGTAAATAAAGTATCATGATACAACTAAAAAGCAGCATTTATAAGGCTTTACAAATAATCTATATTGGCACATTGCCTCTGAAGCTTAATTGTTATGCCACAGCCATTCGGGCTACAATACTGGAAAAAAGGAGTGGGGGATTGTGACATGGATGTATTCTCAGATGCTGACATATTTTAATCTAGGATCCTAAATTAGTTTACTAGTCATAAAGCTTGTCTACAGTTATATTAGTGAGGCTATAACTATCTTCCAAAATAGTAAAATCTTTATAGGCTATCTTCTTGCTCTTCAAACAGATGAGATACTTCTTTGTGTTAGTGTATAGCTGACAATACCTGTCATAGCTTTCCCACTTGTGACAGCAATGAAAACAAAAGAAAAAAAAATAGAAATAAAATAGAAGTGTTAAAGTGGGGGGGGGGGGGAACCCATGGCAAGGACTACTATTCCAAAATATATTCTTATATAATATGAGTAGGGTTTCTCTAATAGAAAAGTAATTCTTCAAAATTGAGTAATCTAAACAAGGAAGATTACTTGTATCATTTTTGCTGCACCAGTTCACCACAGCTACCCATCTGATAGTAATCTAAAACACAGAGAAGCCACTAAAAATCTTTTTACTGGCAGCAATAACACTAGTGCAACATTACATTTCAAAGATAATTAACCCACAACAGAAATCTTATTCTAAACCTATGGGTGGATCAGTTATTTCAGATGACAGACATGGGCCAATTGTCAATGATTCAGGATGGAAAGTTTTCTGCAAAAAAATAAATAAAAATGTAGCACTGCCTCATAACATTAATAATATGTTGAATGGATACAGTACCAGTCAACCTAAGATCCACGATATATTTTCCCAGATTACTATATCTAGGAAGCATATACAATTAGTGTGCACAGTTCTTCAAGCATGCTAAAATTACAAGTTCTATACATGTCTCTGCAGAAGTAAGTTCCATTGAATTTAATAGGGCTTGCTCTTCCTCAATGTATCATCTACTGGAAAACAGATCTGCACATTTTTAAAAATCAGCAAATTCTGCTACTACTTAACACTTCACTTTGTTATAAATTACTGTAGATGCCCTCTAAAAACTGAGCCCTCTGTGGTATTGCCATGACAACTGGCATTTACTCCTGTCCAAACTCCTGTCCTGGAGCTAAATGTCACCATGACATACTTTGATTCTTTTTCTTCCCACTACAAACTATTTACCACTATCACTGGCTTGTGTGTTACAACTTTTTCTATAGAACTCATAACATTTTAATTAAGGTTGGGATCACAAGCATACATTAAAGAGTAAGTTCCACTGAATTAAGTGGTGCTTTTTAGTAAATATGCTTGGAACTGTACTGTAAATTTAAGTTAAAACAGTATATTTTCGGATTTATTCCAGAAATAGCTACTTCAAGAAGCAAACATTACGGAATCAGGAAATTGCTTCACTAAGGTTTTCACAACCTTGCTGCTCTTCTCAGGTTATGCATAGGCTTAATTTTTCTGTTAACATTTCTGTTTTCAACATTACATTTTCAATATTTCTCTCCAATCTAACAGTTTGGATGGAATAATAATAAATTTATTATTTCAACATTACAATTTTCATTCCTGTACATGTATACCCAACAATTAGAGTCTTTTCACACTCCGAATTACCTCCAACAGATGTTTAAGTCTGACAGACCACAGATGGTATTTATTTTAAACTACCGTCCTAAAAACAATGATTTGGAAGTGGGTACCACTGCAATTAACATGATTTTTATATTACTGTATTCATGACAAGGGAGCCAACTTTTTATGTATGTACAACCTGGACTTGTATTATTTCAGCAATGGCTGGGATTCAAAGAGCTACTTAAGATGTAGCCAAGAATTTTAGCTACCTTACCACAAATTACATATAAATGTCCTCTGGGTTTCAAAAATATCCATCTGTTTAGCAAGAGTGTTGATTTGTTATTACAAATATTTGACTATTAGCAGTACCAGTGACATACAGCCCAATCTGTGTTCTCAGAATCAGCTAGCCTTTCTGTGTAAAATAAAAATAAAAATGCATCTCCAGATCTTTTCTTTTGTATCAATTTCATTTCTGTCAATATTCTACAACAGCTACTTGTTCTTTTACAGACTTCTCACAAATTAAAAACTTATAAACTCCTTGAGTGATTTAATTCACTGCAAATGAAACTATTCAATTTGCATGGGTAGCTATATTCCAAGTACCATGACATCTAGTTTCAAGAATCTTTTTTGTATCCCATGTTCTAGGAGTCATGGAGAATCCCATTTAAGTACTTGTAGCCAGGTCTTCTGATTACCTTTTCTTCAGAGATGGAATTACACAAAACACTCTGAGATCATACTACGCATCCTGTATCTCTTATATCACTGTTATTTTGTACCATGAATAAAATATTCCCTTAAACTTTTTCCAGTTGTCTTCACTTCTAGTTGGCAAATAAAATAAAATAAAAATCACAGAGCTGCTTTCTACAGCTGTGGGGGTTTGGGATGCTTTAGCACTTTAAGTATTAATATTGCAGGATATATTTTAACTTTCCCAATAGCTACATGACGGGTGTTAAATTGTATTTGCTTACCATACAATAAAGCTTTCATACTG
Source organism: Anniella stebbinsi (assembly GCA_029215795.1). Lineage (NCBI taxonomy): Eukaryota > Metazoa > Chordata > Lepidosauria > Squamata > Anniellidae > Anniella > Anniella stebbinsi. Next base: position 60,484,606 of record JARDYH010000003.1, read on the forward strand.
AAACTTAGTACTTTCTCTTCTCAGACTATAATTGGTCATTATGTATTATAGTCACTTAATTTTCTTTACTTTTCTTTTTAATAACTAAGTTTCATTTATTTATTCTTTAACTATTACAGAGGAAATTCCAAGTACATAAATAAAGGAAAACAATTAACCTAACACTGATTCATAAAAACAAATTATAACAAAGAAGAGTTATAAATATAATCAAACACATACCAGTTAAATTGCCCCTAAATGTAAAATTGTACTGAATCCAGAATGTCATCATTCCAATATAAAATAAAGAGACTTCCTTTTTCTATAATGAAATGATCTAGTAATTGTCCCTATCTGACTCCAAGCATGTTAATTTTGTCATCGAAGCCATATCCCAAACTCTCAGGCAAAATCATCAGTTGTTGAAGGATTAACTCATTTCCACCTATAGCTTATTGCCATACAGGCAGCTGTCAGTAAATGAATAGTCATTTCCACATCATCAACTGGGACTCCCAACTTTTGTAAGCATAATAGTGTACATTAAATTAAAGAACTGTCTTAATTAGACCTAACTATCAGTGTGGATTTCAAACTGAATAAAATACACAAAATATGTTAAAAACAAACTAAGGATTTTTCTGGAACCCAAGACTGCATTGGGGGGGGGGGGGGTGATCTGTATTCTATACTAGAAAGCTAAATCCATTCAGTAACTAATATAACCAAAGAGAGGTTAACATTGGCAAAAATTCATTTCTAATATATTGCTCATGAAATTTTAAGGGAAATTTTCGGTGGGAATATTTGAGTAAGAGGACTCCAGTTCTTCCACCTACCATTTCACTTCTACTCATGCAGCACACACAGAGCAATACTACCCTTTGCTCCATTCTTTGTTCCACTGACAGACTTGAAGAGTCTTCAATATGGCATCATTTGCTTAGAACATGCGGTCTGATTTTCTAGGGCGGGAATATCTTGTTAATTATGTCCACCCTAAAATATTAGCTTGTCACTGCCATATTCATTTGCATTTTCGGTTTTTAATATTTCATCCTGGCTGCAGCCAGGAAGAGAAAACAGCTTCCATGGAATCCTCTACTATATCACTTCCTGTTGCTTTCTCAGGACTATTAGATCCTGGCTGGAGGGTTAGAAAACCGTTTTGATGTGCTACCTCTCCCAAACTGATAGAGAATGGTGGATGGTCCAGAAACTACAATTAGTACAAAATACGGCAGCTAGGTTACTAACTGGGTGTATGGAACACATTTTGCTGATCTTGAAGCAGTTTCACTGACAGTTCCATGTCCAATGCTCGTTTTAACTTTCAAAGCCCTAAACAGCACAGGACCAGGATACTTCAAAGAGTGCCTCTTTCCACATAAAGAAGGGTATTACAATTTCCATCTGAGGCTCTACTTCAGGTGTCTACACCATCTGTTTGAGATGTGTCGTAGACCAAGGTATTTTCTATTGTGGTGCTTTGCCTCTGGAATTCTCTCTACAGTGCCACTGCTTAACTCCCCTGTTTCCAACATTCTGAACTGCTTTTGGAGGTTGTACAGCTGAGGAGCAGTATATAAATACTTAAAACAAATACAAATAAATTTAAACACACTCCATAGACTTATGATGCCCTGTACGATCAGCACGTGTGCATTCTCCTACAAGAGGTAGCAAATTAATGTAACAGACAAGATAGTACCACAGTCCATTTTGTCTCTAATCAAACTTTAGTTAAGACTAACAGCAGAACGTCTGAGAATTTGAGAAGAGATAAGCAATCCAATCTGGAAATCTGCACCAAGATATGGAGGCAACTCTAGGCAAGTTACAGACCCAAGGGGGGATTTATTTGACATTTGAGAGCTTTAAAGAAAAACTCTATCATCATCTGAAAGTTAGGGTATTTACAGTAACTTATTTACTTGGTTCAAACATAACACCAATTTGTGGGTTTTTATTTTACCCATGAATTGGTGGAGCTTTGCTGGAGCCAGCGACTGTACTGCCTTCCATGTGCTTGCACTTTGCATCCGTTTTAATTAACAATCTAGGAGGGCCCCGTTTCTGGGTTATTTGACATGATGTGAGAACTCAGAACTCTGGGTTGTCGAAGGACAAACAACCCAGAGTTTTAACCAACAACAAACCATGGATTAAAACTCTGGGTTGTTTGTCATTCAACAACCCAGAGTTCTGAGTTTGGATGTCACATCAAACAACCCACGAACAGGGCATTCCTCAGTAGTTTATAAAAGCTGATCCAAAGCAGATTTGGCAAGTGAGTGGAAAGCATGCCCCAATTAACTACGGGTTATAGTTAGGTGTTATGTGCAAACTGGGTCACTGAATATTGGCCTTCACTCCAGATGGAGGCAGGATAGGTTGAAAACCTGAATTCTATCCTTCTACTCTCTCTTTTTCCAAGATCTGTGACCACAAAACTTTCATTCTACACTCACTCATCTCTTCCCAAATGAAACAAATAAATATTCTCTAATTAACAGCTGGACTTTGAGGTTTATGTAGTTAGATAGTATAAAAGACAACTTAGTTGGATGCTTTTTGGAAAACGTAGCATCCTGAAGACCAGAAACAGCTGTTCACTGTGCCAATTTCCTGTGACTACCTACAAATTAGAGAGATTTTAGAAAGGATAACCCAAACTACACCAAAGCTTTGGTAACTATACATTTAGCCTTTTCCTGGGTAAGAAAAGCATACACTTCCACATGCTTTGACTAGAAATTAGACTACTGCACCATCTTTCATCTTCAATTAAGTAAAAAAATTGACAACACACAATCCTATCGCCACTAGATGCTATCTAGAGGGCTACAGGATTTTTCAGTTTCTGGGAACTGTGTTCCCCTCCCCCTCACATTCAGCGCAGTTCTCGCTTCTCTGACTACATCTTGGAAATGGAGCATGGAGAAAGCAAGAAGGTGATGGACCCAGGGCTGAGGAAGAGAGCCTTTACACAGCTTCCTATGCACAACCCAGCCTCCTTCCCCTCCAAAAGCTGTGCCTAGAAGGGCGTAACTGCCCATCTAGGCAAAATACAGGATGGCTGGAGCATGGAGAGAATTGCCTCTGTGCTCTGGCTGCCCTGCATTGGATGCTCGGCAGCATCTATCAAGATAGGATTGCACCCTTTATTATCATTTCCATGTACTACAAATAATAAACATATCCAATATCAGGCCACACAGAAAAGGATTAAAATAGTCTTAAAATAAAATAAATTTTCTGATTTTGTTTTTTTATTTGCATATAATTACCTGCCAAGACATCAGTGTTTCGTGCAGCGATCGTTTTTACTTTTATTATTCCTGACTCAGCAGCCTGTAAAGAAGAGACAATGATGAGGTTAAGAAGCCAGCTCTTAAATTATATAGTATGAAAACAATTCTTTCTTTAAATGAATTGAAATTGCACTTTAAGGTTGTTAAATTTTACAACTTTAAAGTTGCTAAAATCTTATTTTGTTCAGATTGCAAAAAATGAAATAATCTCCTGAGTCCTTATGGATGAAGGAACGTGTTTGAAGTTTTTTATCTGGGGTCTTGCACAAGACCGTCAATCTGCTGTTTAGCCAAGCACACCAATATCCCCATCTTATCAATGTCCTTGTCAATTTTATCCTCCACTTCTCTTACTAACGAACACTTTGTTTTTTTTAAGTCTACTTCGCCTTCTACTGAAGTAATAACACCTGCCTCTAAAGCTCCTTGTCTCCTGTAGCCGCTAGCCGCTTTTGGCTCCCCACCCACCTTGTGCTTGTCGCTTCCCTCCACTGGTCTCTGTTGCTAGCTGTCAGATGTACTTGAAGATTACAGAGCAATGAACAGTATCACTAAACTTATGCAAATTTCAAGGCAGAGCAGGGAGTGCGTCAAGATATGCACACTTTAAGGCGAAACCACTTTAGTCCAGTAACTTCTGCACTAAAGTAGATTTGTGCAAATATCCCCAAAAGTTTACACAATATTAAATTTGCACAAATCTTCCCAAAGGTGGAAATAAAAAAGGTAGTGCTGTCTAGGGAGGCAATGAAGTGGAGGAGTAAATTGACTAGTGTCATTTCAGGATGTAACAGAAAGGGGATATTGTTAGCAAGATCACAAGAGGCAGCTGACAGATTTTTTTTGCTGCTCTTGCCAGGCAGCTCCCTCGCCATTTTAAACAACCAACACTAAGCGCCTCTGCTGGGTTTGGATGTCACCCTGAGAACAAGCCACCCTAAACATCCCTGCTACAAGTCATGGGTTCTGGGTGGCTTGTTTGCAAAAAACAACCCACAATGGAAAAACCATGCCAAGTTCAGACATCATGCTAATCCACCCTGCAGCCACCCATAGTGACAACCGACCAACTCTTAGCATGATGTGTGAACCAGGTCACAGTCTGGGAGGAATTCATGAAAGCAGACATGCACAAGGAAATGCCAGCGGGGGGGGGGGGGGGAGTTAATATGCATTGGCAACTGAGGTTACAGTCTACATCTCTAACATCCCCCAAATGCCAGCTTGAAAAACCACACATTAGATGACAAGTGAACCTAATATACAACTTTCTTGCTAAACCAGCAGAAAACTCAACAAAGTAGCTAGAAAGATGCTAAAACATTCCTGTGTCAGCTAAAACATTAACTAAAATGTCACAATGTTCTAATTTCTGTATTCCATCACAATCTCTCTAAAATAATGTTAACTATATAAAAAAGCTAGGGCTGCAAGATTTACAGCACAATCCTATGCATATCTACTTAGAAGAAACATAAAAAAGCTATGTAGGATCCCACTAAAGGCCTATCAAGTCCAATATTGTGTTAACATCATGGCCAACCAGATGCCCAAGGGAAGCCCACAAGGAGCATATGAAAACAACAACACCCTCCTGCTTATATTCTCAGCAAGAAGCAAACTGTCCCTGATACTGGAAGGAGCATACAGCCAATATGATTAGTAGCCATTGATAGCTTATGCTCCATGCATTTGTCTAATCACCGTTTAAAGCTATCCAATGTAGTGATGGCCATCACTTGTTTGATATATGTCATGGGATACTTTTTTTATCCCAATACATTAACACTGGCTGGGACAGAAAACCTTTTCAGTGGCAAAAAGCAATAGATTTCTGGTGTATTTTTTATCATCGCAGGTGCTCTTTAGGAGACACTGTATAACTTCTGCAACAAAAGGTCAGTTTAACCTCAAAGGTTTGCATCAAGACTAACAAGTGTATACAGTGGACTAATTATTATCCTTTGCCAGAAAGAAAAGGAACTAGCTTAGTCTGTGTCTGCGGAAATTAAGCGATCTCATATTTCAATGCAAAATTATATTTTTCATGATATTCTATGTAATCCAATTTTAAAATCACATTTCCTTGTATCAAAAACTGCTTCTATTCATGTGTGGCCCCCATGAAAAACCTGTACAAATGGCCAATATTAACATAATAAATAATAATTTCACATATCTTTCTGTTTCAAGAATTCCGTAAATGGCTGTTAGAGAACAAACTTTCAATTTTAAAAACAGACAGTTTTGCGAACTGTCACATGCTCACACAGATATTAAATATATTGCCTTGATATGAATGCTAGAGTACTGCATGTACAGCTAATTTAGTTTAATTATCTTCTTCAGATAATTTGCTAGTGCAACTAAATTTTTCAGTAATTAATTTGTGTTCTGCTATACTTATAAATAATAGGAAAATTAGTGGCCTAACATACTACCACTACATTCTTTGTATTAATTATTTGTCATAATCACAGCCTTCAACTACCTTAAACCTAAACCTCACATGTCTTCATGGCAACTGACTTTATTTCTGCAAATAGTGACAAGTGCAATGAAAAAGAAATAAAATCTACTAGCCCTATAGATATGTGAGGTCACACACGCACACCCCTTCCTGGAGGGCAGAGAAAAATTATTTCTACTACCACAAAACAGCTTATGTGGATCTGCTGTATTTGAATTAAATAGCAAATTTTCAGAAAAGAGATCAAAGCTTGGACAAATCAAGCAAGAAATTTTACTATCCCATTAGTAAAGTTAACTCTTTTAATGCCTCATTGTACAGAGTAGGTAAAACATAACCAACTGAATTTAAATTTCAAAATTTTGCATCACATCCCCTATCCTACTACTGTCTATATCTTCTCCCAACTCTATGCATTACAAGTGTTCTGTCTTTATTATACAGTATTGCACTAATTGATGCTAAACCTGCACACACATTCATATGAGTTATCTGTAAATGTGGCAAGGCAATTGGACTACTATGTCTTTGTCTGGAAGCACCCAAAGTTCAATTTCAGTGGAAGCTTGTCTCTCTTAGCAGTGGAAATTTCAGCAACACCAACATCAAAGCAAGGTCTGGATTGTTACATTTCCTTCATGTTAAAAATGTAAGGTGTCATTTTTAATATTTCTCCAAAGAAATAATTGTTTTTTTGCCCTGAAATTAAAATCAGTTTCATTGAATGACACCACCAAGGTTTAGCATTATGAGAGTGAGAACTAGTGTTGTTTGGTTGTGAACTCTGGGCTGTTGCTGGTTACCAAGCCATAATTAAACCATAGCATAGGACTCCCATGGAACAACCCACAATACAATGATGATCCTTCTCTGGTTTGTTGTTACATGCAAACCAGGTAACATTGTTCACTGCCTGAACAACAACTAAAAAACATTTAACTCAAACTATTTAATCACAAAATTAGAGGAAATTCAAACTGAATAAACTTTTGATTGAATTTGTGTTGTGTGTTGTAAACTGTTATTTATCTGTATTATTGTTCTTCTGTTTTATTGGTTTATCAGTTTATCAGCTGAGTTTTTATGATTTTACTGTGTTTTATTGGTTTTGTACCACACTTGGAGATTACTCTATAATGAAAAGTGAGTAATACATTTCATAAATAGGTGAATAATTGCTAGTGTATTAGAAATCAGCGTAGACAAGAATTTACCAGCAAACTGTGGAATATTCAACTCTCACTCCTACAGCCACTTTTCTCCAATTCTGCAAAAGGCATTAATTCTGCCATAAATCTTTTGCGATGTGATTAACTTTCAGAGCTCAATTTCACAAGGACTTTATCTACAAGGTTTGCCAACATTTTCTAAGGAGGAATTTCTGATTACTGTGGTTTAGATATAATCTCACTCTTCCATTTCTGTAAGGCAAGGACAATTTTTGACGCTCCCAGACCCAAAGTACCATATACCACTATTCCCAGGGGTCCAACAATCCTAGAAAGTTTTTCAAGAAGTGCAGGGGGCTTCAGAGGGAAAAGGAACTCTGCTTCATTTACAAAAGGGAAGTTAGGATCCAAGACATCATCTGTACACTATGGCAAAAGACTGTGAAAATTTATGAGTTCTCTTTTTAAACTAAGCAAACTATAATACCTAGTGTAAGTAACTCTCAAAGTCTGATAAGTTCTACTAATAGTAGGTTGCATTCTGCTAGCTATTGCTTTCCTATTTTTTCTTATTAAGTTCATAAAAACAGAACAAGAGGACTACAAGTAGAATGATATACATTTAGGGATAATTGAGTTTAAATAGCATTTTTGACTACTGTTCCTACAGCTACATCATTACTACACATTGCTTGTACATATGTACACATCAAACAATTTCTGAAACTCTGACTAATACACACCAATTACAAAGAAGTACGTAAGTGGCTGCTGTTCTAAAGATAGGAGACTTACAGTGTCTTATGCATGTGTCCTATACATGCTTACTCAGAGGTAAGCGTGTATAGGGCAGCACCCTAAAATAGGCAACACAAACCCAAGTGGATACCAATAAAATCTCCTTGCCAAACTGTGGCATTTTCATGCATGATAAGAACCAAATCAATAATTATTTGGAAAACCATCCACCCACCCCACCAAATAAAAAATAAATAGTTGCTTTCATTTCTGTGTAAGGATATGTCAGGATTTTCAGTACACCTTGAATGTGCAAACCCTCTTTGAAAAAGCATCATCCAGTTGAGGAAAATAATAAAAACATGCACAGAGAAGAGACAGGGGGAGAGGAGAAGTAGTTAACCTTGAAATATTAAAGAAGAAAATATATTTAAAGCCCTTCTAGATGTACCTCTATCAATGAGCAAGGTTAATATATATTTAATGATTAGTATAGGGTTGGGAAATCCCAAATGCTTTTTAGTAGTTCTATTAACTTCTTAATATTTTGCCTGTGCTCCTAGATAACAGGCAGCTGACCTCAGCAGTAACTTGACCCTTCTGTAAAACTGCAATCCTAGTTCAGAATCTTAATGCTGCTGACTCAGCTAGAAAAGCATTGCTAAACAAAATTGTCAGTTTATGCTGACATTCTATGCTGGTGTGTGTGTGTGTGTGTGTGTGTGTGTGTGTGTGTGTCAGGGGAATGGCAAGAGAAACTAATTCATTTGCTAATGTCAGGCATATCAAGTTATTGCAATGGCAAACTTGCCAAGTGCATGCTTGCCTACATACTTTTAACAGCTTAAAAAGAGTGAGGCTTTCTTTACTGGTCTCGCATAGGAAAAACTTCAAAAACATCCTTGATATTAACTGTTATTATGTTGGCAAAAAAGGCATACAAAGAACATTTTATACCTACATATAAAATTAATAGTATTATACAGCATACAGACACAAAACCAGCTTTTACCAATACATGTATTAACAGTGGGTGACACAAGACTCTATAAGTCATAGGCAGTGGATTTACAGGCTGTATGATTCTCCTGAATATATGCTTGAATGTTTAAATATTCCCCTCTAGTCCTAAAGTTTTATGGGCATGCTTTAAAATAGACTGGTAATATAACAGAAAATTATAATAACTTATATTTAATACAACCCACTGAGCTTTATTTTCCAGTTATAGTTCATCCAATTTCTATGGCTCCTAAGACCATCTTATTATTTTGAGTGCCAAGTTAGTATTTTGAATTTCCGTTAATTAGATTAAACTATCATTTGATGAGTACAATCCCAGTAAAAATACTGTGTATTTTTGTACTGGTAGTATCAGGCATCATGATCACTTCAGCTGCTTGGAATACTCAGTTGTTAAACAACTGTTACATTTCACTGTCAGTCAAAATAATTTTGGGGAGAAAAGTAACAAGACAGATTTGGAAAAGCCCACATTAAGACTTTATACAAAAGGCCTGAATGAAGTTTTGTTAGATCTACTTTACAAGAACAAAGGCCAGATTTGCATGTCACTTTAAGCCATGGTGGCTTATAAACAACTCACAATAGCTTATGAGCTACTGTATCCCCCACACACAATTGAGCAAACAAGCTACTGTGCATAGCCCCTCCTCCCTCTATACTCCTCCCATCTGGTAGCACTAAGCCCTTGGAAGTTTGCAGATCAGGACGAAACCTCATACACAGCTTCCCCTAGTAGGGAAGCACCTGATGCTCCATCAAAACCCTGTGTGATAACACACAGAGGAGTGAAAAATCCAGGAGCACCAAAAAGGGTTGGTGCAAATAAACCCTTGGAAGTTTGCAGGACCAGGACAAAACTTGATACACAGCTTCCACCCGTCCCCCATAGGGAGGCACCTGATGCATCATCAAATCCCTGCACAATTACCCTAAGGAGTGAAAACTCTGTGCGCACTAAGGAGGGGGTGGCACAAATAAGCTCTTAAAAATTTGCTGGATCAGGACAAAACTTCACACACAGCTTCCCCCCAATAGGGAGGCACCTGATGCACCATCAAAACCCTGCTAACTTGTAGTAACGAAGTAACGCTAAATCACAATTGGGCAATTGGTGCTTTCTGATGCTTTTTATTTTGGCTTTCCACTACAGTGCAGTAATGAAGTAGCAGTAATCACAACTGCTCACTTTGGACTTCAGGCAAATGATGCTTTATGATGCTCTTTATTTTTGGTTTGCACTACTTTGGTGTTTCAGGGGCGGTTTAGAGCTTTTCTCATTGGTTTTCTGTAATTGGTAGCTGGCAGAGCAGTGGCAGTAGTTTTCAGAACTCTTGTAAAGGGAATCTGTAGGCGCTCTTAAAACCATTCTCTAAGCCACAGTGGAGCGCCAGACACCACAATAAGCCACCAGAGTTTAAATAAACCTTGCTGCAGACTATGGCTGGGTTCAGACGACACAATTACCAACTTTTGTTTAAATGCTCAACCATCGGTTGAGCACTCAACTGTTGGTAATTATGTCATCTGAGGGGCAAAATCCACCCCATGGTTGACAATTACACCAAAACTACCCATGGAGAAAAACAATGGACTGCAGAGTTGATTACTCATACAGCCGTTGTTTTGCGTGTTGTCTGTTGAGCTCCTGTTGTTTTCTCCACCTGTCGCGGGGCAAGAGCAGCAGAAACCCAGCCGCTCTAACTCAGCAGGACTCCATGGGCAGGGAGAAAAATCCCATGCCAGCAAGGGCTTCAGGAGCCCAAATCGTCCCGTCCCTGGGTGGGGCATGCCAATCAGAGCTCCTGAAGTGCTTTCCAGCATGGGAACATGCCATCCCTGGGTGGGGCATCACTGATCGCAAGGTCCCATGTGTTTCCAGGGACATGTATGTCCCTGGCCATCCCCTGCCCCCAATCCATTTGGAGTTCAGCTCAAGGTGATAGAAGGAGCACCTTCCATTCCCCCCAGCTAATCTCCAAATGGATTGCGGGTCGGGGGACTGGAGGATGCCTCCCGTGGCTGGACATGAAACGTCCAACTGCGGGATGCACCCATCTGACGAGATCAGGGTGATAGAGGTGCACACAAGTGTCGCAGCTACTGCTGCGATGAGTAGCTGAGATCCTTGCACACCCCTCCGTTGCCCCGATCTCCATAGCAACAGGGCAGTGTAGGTGCCCCCTGCCCTGTTGCTATAGAGATAATTGACAAGGACACGTTGCCAGGGGGAGGTTGTCTCTGTTGTGAGAGAGTCCTTTTTCCCACTGGTGGCTCTTCTGTCCTCACTGAGTTCGGAGCGGACAGATTTCCCTGCTCTATGGCTCTGAACTCGATGTGGACAGAAGAGCCGCCACTGGGAAAAGGGACCCTCTCGCACCGGAGACAACCTCCCCTCGGCTGACACATCCTTCGCCGTAGCGGGGATCGAGTGCCCTGACACGCGAGGAAACCGGCCCCACTGCAGAAGCAGGAGGCATGGGGCCGGTCTCCTCACATGTCAGGGCGTTCAATCCCCGCTACGGCAAAGGACCTCTTGCCAACAACTTTGGGCATGTCACCTCCCCTGACAGGTGCCTAGCAATGGTGGTGGATGAATCCCTGCTCCTGACAACAGGAGAAAGGGCTCTGTTGGCACTTCTTTCTGTCAGTGTCCCGATGGAGCCCTCTCTCCTGTTGACAGGAGATGGCATTCATCTGCTGCCAGGAGCCTCCTCTCTCCTCCCCTCTCCGCTTCTCCACACAGAATGGCGGAGCCAGTAAGGTAAGTACTAGCCAGTGACGCCATTCAGTGGGGAGGGCCTAGAGGTGTGTGTGTGTGTGCGGGAGTAGACAACTCCACAGAGAGGAGACAGTCCTCTTCGCGGAGCAGCACTTCCCCTGTTGCCCAAAGGCACCTGTGTATTTGCCCTCTGTAGAGAAGACTTTCTCCTCTCCGTGGAAAAATATGTCTTCCGAATGCAGCCTACGGCTTATCAGGATTACTTATTTGTGCGTAATAAACCACCCTGGCTGAGGAAAAGCGCTCCCAGATGACATTATAAACCATGGTGGTTTATAAGCTGTGGATAGCTTCTAAACCACTATGGCTTATTGCAACATGCGAACCCAATCAGAGTTGGGGTTGATTGAAATTGCATCTTTGTGTAGTTGCTGTTCCATGTAAGACATTGCTCATATACAGCAACTACCCATGTGTTTGGCTCCTATTTCACATAAACTGCATAAATACCAGTGCAAATACTACATGTCCACCAACAGTTACATACAATACTCGCACTTAGGCAAATTAAGTTAATTGTAAAAACTAACATTACTAAACTAGCAACAGTTTGTAAAGGGTTTTAGTGCAACCCTCAGTGTTTCAGCTAACAAAGCTATCTGTAGAGAATTCACCAGTGAGTTAAAATAATTAGTCAATGTTCCTTGGGCAATGAGTACCATGCAGTTCAATCCTCATCAGGAAACCAAACGTGTACTACAGGCTAACAAAGAACAGAGTATTCTATACTCCACCCCCAACTGTTGTTGTTGTTTTTACAATACTGAAGTTCCTTTAAAGATCCTAGATAACAAAACACAAGAACAGAATAATAGGAGGGTCTGACTTTTGCATTTTAAACACACATATTCACAAAACTGTACTATTTTCTGCTACCCCTGATATTCCAAATGTCTTGATTTCTAGATCTGTAATGTTTCATATAAATTAGAAAAGGTTTACTAGAACAGTTTTAAACCGACAACTGAAATTTCTCTTAAAAGATTGTCAAATTCTCCATTTAATCAGGCAATCATTCCCCTTCTACTCACCTCTTTCAGCCGTTTCCGAGGCACTGGCCACAACACCCAATGCCACTAGCCTGAAAATTCAACAAAGCTGATGGATGATCAAGTGTTGAGTTCCAACTGAATGCTTGGGGAGTTTTGTGGAAGGCTTTGAGTTCAAGTCTCAATTCCAATGTATTGCACACACCATACACCTGCCACCAAAAAACCCTTTCACTGAGTATCTTTAATTGGTATTATTCATTTATGTTTATATGATAAAATTGTGCATTTTAAATCAACCAATTAACACAGTATCAGGGTTTGTGTCTCTTCCGGAAACAAAGACATAATGTGATCTTTTTTCTGCCCAACTCCTCAAATAAGCAGTGAGGAGTAGGGATGAGAAATTTGCTCATTTTATGGAATTATCCAATCCACAATTCCCAGAACCAAGCATGGAAACAGACACAATTTGTGATCAGAAATCCATACATTTTTGGGCTTGCAATGTCTTCTGCAAATGAAAAAAAATGTGTTTGGCAACATGTGCACATTTTTAAAGTGCAAAACAGACTGCATACATTTCTGAAATGTGCACAAACATGCTTTAGTCATTGGGGGAATGTCTCTGTTAATGTTAGACTTTTTTTAAAAATGCACAGAAACATACATACATTACTAGCTTGGAATGGACTTGCAGGTGGGAAAAGGAAGAAGTCTGCAGAAATGGATGTGCCTTTTGCTAGTGAGAAGGGGGAGAAAACTCCAGAGAATCCCAGAAATTTGACAGCTCAGCCTATATATTTACTCATATGTCCCATTGGGTTACTCCCAAGTAACTGTGCATAGCATTTAGTAATTTATTCTGCTGTCTAGAATCCAGGATCAACAGGAAGTGTGAAGAGATTCAGGGAAGGCACACATCTTTCATACTGCCAAGATTATCAACACATCAAACTGTGTTCTATTCCATAAGGCACTCTAGCTCAAAATACCCTGTAACATTCATCTACAGATCTCTTCTAACATCCTATACCACTTACCTGGGAAAAGCTCCATTGAACTCAATGGGACTAACTTCTGGGTAGACATGTATATGATTGTGCTCTTAATGGTGATATACTGGCTTAAGTGAACATGTTGCTGATCTACAAAGCTGTAACTAGTGTAAAACCAGGATTATGCAGACTATATTTAGGATAAGGCTACTTTATGTTGGAATAAAGAATAGCTATCAGTTCAAACCCACTGGGCCAAGAACAGCCCATGGGTTATTTAACCTTCCAACAAGCCATGCTGCCTGGGTTCAGACAACACAACAAGCCATGCCAGGGTGGTGATTATTCAAATCACGCCTGACATGTGGCCGTGGCTTGTTTAAACTGCAGTGATCATGCAAACCAGGTTACTGTATGGAGGGGGAAATAATTGGTTGAAAAGCCACTAAGGGCACAATCCTATACATGTTTAGATACAAAAAAGTCCTACAAGTCCCAACATGCCCCAGCCGGCATGACTGTCTGGAATACACTGGGGATTGTATGACTTTTTCTGTCTAAACAGATTGCGCCTTAAATGATTAATGGATGTAGGGAGTTGGAGTGCTGCTTTTGGTTTCACTTTCATCTATTTACTTTACCTGTTTTGTTTGTAATCATAAGATGCCTGTTAATATTAAGTAAAGGTCCTGTTTAAGGCTTGTAGTTGTCTTCTGGCTCAAGTGCGGTCAGATAAAACTTACTCTGCAGCATGTTGAAACATACTTATCTTGCAAATTGAAACCAATAGATGCTTAAGTGTTATACTATTATCAGTTATGACTCTCACTTTCAGAATTATATTTTTACTATGTGTAAAATGAATTTCGCTTAGTTTAATGTATTACATTAAGAATGCAATAGGGACACATTTGCATATAAGTAAATTTGGTCAACAATCCCCAACTCTATACAAGCCTTGCTATAAGTTCACCGAGAAAGGACACTAAATTCACTGCAGAAAAACCATGTACAGCTAATTTAAAACAGACTATTCCTATTTACTTTATAAATACAAATTTACACAAACGTGCCCTTGTTAGATCCTACTGAAGTATTGGGTTGTATTCCTTTAAGAATAAAAAGAAAATGATTTTTTTTAAAAATGGAAGGGTGGTAGTCGTTAAACAAATCCAACTGATAAAATAAAGGTTTCAGGATAACAATGTAAAAAAGCTGACCTATTTGTTATACAGTGTTCTTCAGACATTATTTGCATTAGAAATGAGAATATTTCTATATCTTAACTGGACTAGTTTTCAAAAGATTTGAAGAAGAGTCTGCATGCAAAAGTAACATTTTTAACATTTACTAACAGATTCCACTTGTTACACTTTACTGAAAGCATAAAACAAAATCCTCTCCAAGAACACAAGGATTGTTATTCATATGAGAATATCACTTGATATGCAGAACTGATGAGTGATCACCTCCATTGACACCTAACATGTCAGGTATAGGAGACAGTGTGCCTATTGCATAATTGATCTATACAAACTCATCAGCGCACACAAATTATAGATACATCTCACTCACAAAAATCAACTCAGAATTTTGAAGTTCTGCCAAAGTGTCAAGCTACAGGTGGGTAGATATGTACATATTTACCCATCTTTCCGATTAAATATCCCTGAAGTACTAGGTACATAGATGGCTGTCAGGTGCTAGGTACATAAATGGCAGGTTTACTCTTGGTGAGAAAACAGGAACAGTTTAAAGATATATTTGTGTAATGCATTATTTTGATTATGACAACACCTGCTACCATCAGCCATGCCTTGGGAACCATTACACTTCAAGCTGCTTGTCCTCAAAACAGGGATTTTGCTTTTCCCAAGTTATTTAGAATAACAAACCGTCACCAAAATAAAGACTTTTGTGTATACATCTCTTTTCAACAGCATCAGTTATCCCAAAAAGACATCATTGCAGGGCAGGCACAGCACAATACACTAAAAAGTTCGTCCACTAGAGACTGAAGTCTTCGAAGAGTGAGGTGTAATCGAAAACTGTTAGTGAGGCAAGGGCAGAAAGTACTGCAATCCGACAACTGTGGCCAAGAAGTCCAAACATCGCAATCTATACACAGCCGTCTGACTGTTCTATCTTGGATTGGGTTTCAGTTCGCAAAGGAGAGGGAGCGAGAGAAGGGGGCAAGCAGCAGCATCACCCCACATAGTTGTCGAGAGATACCCTCCCTACTCCGAACCTAGTATACAAGTCGAAAAGGGAAGAAAAAGGCAAAACGGATTCACGAACGAAGACACACACACACACACACACCCTTGGCGAGCTCTTGCCACAGACACGCCCCCACCCTAGCTCAGGAGGTTCACCGTCCGACACAGACATCACCCTCCCCCCATTTCAAGTCCCCCCGCCCCTCACCTCTTTGACGGGAGGGAATTTTTTGCGGCACTCTAGGCTCAGGGCCCGCAGGTCGCCTTGCATATTTTCCAGCAGTTTCTTCACGGCCTCAGGACTGCTAGTCCCGGCCATGGCTCCACCGTGTTGTGAAGACAGCGAAGGCAGCGACAGCAGGCCGACAAGTGACAGGCCGGCCGAGCCAGCGTCGCCGTCTTCTGAGGTGGCGCCCTGGGGCCAAGAAATCAAGGGGGGGGAAGCACTGTCCGCGAAGGCAGGCAGGCAGGCAGGCAGGTCCCTCCAAGGCCGGCCCTGCCGCGTCCACGTCCGCTCTCGTTCCCACAATGCCGGGCGCCGCCACCTCCGCCACACGTCAGCCCCGCTTCCGCACACAGAGACCCGAGGAAGAGGCGGAGCGCGTAGGGCCCTGCGGCGGCAGCTATGGCCAGGGGAGTTCGGAAGCGGTAACAAGCAAACCCCAAACTGCCTGTAAGGGCGTCGTTTGGCGCTGGGGCAGATGGGGGAGGGCTTAATTTCAGTAGGTGCTCAGTCCGGAAATTTATGAAATATTCCTTGTCTCAGAGCATGTGGAGAGCGCGTTTTCCTCAGTACCGATAGATCTTCGGATACACACACACACAACGACCATGTTAGATGGTGGAGGGAATTCCAGCTCACAGGGGGCGACTCTGTGGCAGACTTCGTATCCAGCATAACTCCGCCTGGAAATTAACGTGCATTGTCGGTTTTAGATTTTTAGGGTCGCTAACTATAGGTACTTTCCTCAGATTTGCCTACATCAGAGATAAAGAAAATCATGCGTGGGGCTACACAAGTCGTTTACTTTTAGTGAAATCTACAAATGTTTGTTCAGGAGTAAATCCCATTAAATTCAGTAGGGCTTACTCCCAGGTAAGTAGGTTTAGGATTGTAATCTTACATCAACTATTGGTTGCAAATGCTCTTTGCCAAACTCAAAATAGCTGCAGGTTTAATTGCATGTTTTTCTTCCTTTTTAAAAAAGCAGGTGGGTCATTTTTGCCTATTCTGTTTTAGACCTGACTTTGCACTCCCCCCCCCCCCTATGTTTTATTGCCATGATTAATTTCTTATTTTTTAAGAGCATGGTTAACAAAATTCTTCCATCATAAAAGTCTAACCAAGCAAATTATTGTAGGTCTTTTTCTGCTAAGGTTTAGGATCAGAGCACTGAGTGAATTTATTGGTTGTGGCATCCACTCTTGCAGGCAGGTCTTAACCACTTGTAGAATGCCAGATGCTCTGAGATCCTGGGCCAGATCTACACCAAGCAGGATATGACAGTTTGAAAACTGTATATGGAGTGTGACCTGGGCCCCAACAAGTTGTCTCTACTGTTATAAACTGTTTTAAAGCAGCAGTGTAGATCTTAATTCTTTAAAAGGCAAATTGGCATACATTTAGTGAGATTAGTGAGACAGAATTTACCTTTGCAGAATCCATGTTGATTCTCTTTCAGTAGGGCTTGTCCTATATGCTTACTATTATCTGTAATAATGCTCTCAACCAATTTACCTGGAATAGACGATAAGCTTACTGGCCTGTAATTTTTCAGATACCCCCCTGGATCCCTTTTTAAAAATTGGCATTACATTAGCCATTTTCTGTTCCTCTGGTACAGTGGTTGATCTTAGGGCAGTGTTGCATATTTTTGTTAGAAGATAAGCAATTTCATTTCTGACTTCTTTAAGAAATCTAGGACGGATACCATCTGGGTCTGGTGTTTTATTCACTTTCAATTTGTCAATAAGGTTGAGAAATAAACCTTTTGTCATCAATATTTGCTTCAGTTCTTCAGATTCCCTTCCTGAAAACATCAGTTCAGGCATAGGAAGCTTTTGCAGTAAAGACAATGAGAAGCTTCCCTGCAGACTCCTTGTACTGTTTTAACTCCATTGTCATCCAACGGTCCACTGTCTCCTCCCTGGTTTCTTGCTTCTGATATATTTACGAATTCTTTATGGTTGGCCTTGATATTGATAGTGATATGCTCCTCAGAATGTTTTATTGCATCTCTTATTGTCTGCTTGCATCTGCTTTGTGCAAGTTTGTGCTCCCTTTTGTTTTCCCATTTGGGCAGGACTTCCATTTTCTGAAGGGAGCGCTTCCTTGACACTGTTCGTGAACCAGACCGGTGACCTTTTGGACTTGCTACTATCTTTTGTAAGCTGTGGTACACATTCTGCTTGAGCTTTATTGTTTTGAGTAATCTCCAAGCATTTTGAAGAGATTTAATCCTTTTGACTCCCTTTCAGTTTTTGGTTTTTTTTACCAGTGAGGGCACTTTAGAAACATTTCCTCTTTTGAAGTCAAATGTGACTGTGTGGACCTCCTTGACAATTTTCCTATTATATGTATATTAAATCTCATAGCAGTGTGGTCATTGTTTCCTGTTGGTTCTTATCGCACCATCACCCTTTCTCATTTAGAGAATTTCATGGAAGGGGTTAGCAGATGTTATCATCCATTCATAGCTGTCCCATGTTTTCCAACTGCTTCTTCCATCTTTTTTCTTAATGCACAAAATCTGTTGAGCAAAAATGGTTGCACTAATTCATAATGATGGGGGCCCTCTGTCTGGAGGCACCCATATAAGGCTGGAGGCTGTCCCTTGTTTAAAGATGTACATTCCTTACGCTAACATACTAGAGCTCTTTGGCCTTTAGATTCATAGTGGAGCAGAGTAGGAATAAGCAACTTGGTCAATGCTTTGAAGTGCCAAAGCTTTGGGGAGCAATTTGATTTGCTAAGAGCTTCCTGTTTTGCCTCAGGATAGCCTATGGTCATTCCAAAAGCTCCCTCTAAGTATGCATCTCAGTTACTGGGCAGTCTGAGAAATGAGTGCCTCTTTCCAGGTGTGAACTTCAGGATTTTTTAAAAAGAAGTATGTCCCAAAACAGTGTGGGCAAATCGGGATCTACTAGTAGATTTCTGGGTGATTTGCAGTAGATCTGCAATAGCAACACTGTCAGAGTTTTCCTCATGTACCAGCTGACTCCTATGTGTGAAATAGGACAATGGACAGTGGACTCTGCCAGAACTTCTACTGTTCACACTAGAGCCTTGAGTCGTGGCTTATGATGGCATAAGTCAATGTGTGGATGAAGTCTTTGTTTAGCTCAGACTATAGCTGCTATTAAACATTACTGGTCTGGCATCACTGGTATGTTGTAAATGACTTCAGTTAAAAGACTGAGATGACCCATCATGACAATGCAAACATGCTGTTAAGTCAGGCACATGATTAAGATCAATCATGTGCAAAAATCTAAAGTGTCTGCCTTTAGTGTTGCTACTTACATGTTTAAAATAAATAGCCTCCAAAATATGTTAATTATAATATCCTGCCACGTGGAATTTAATTATACCTTGAAATCCAATTGTAAATATATGCTGAGTGAGGTAAGAATACAAACAACTACTTACAGAATAAGGAAATACAGATGTTGGTGCAAGCACATATAGTTTGAATAATGGCTCCTGATTTTCCTTAGAATTTAAAAATGCCTCTTACTTTTGATAGTACAAACTAATACACATTAGACGGATTGTGAATGAAGCTTTACACAAGTTTGTTAACTCTTTGCTGTCAGAGAACATCTGAAGTTATAGAAGAATGTGTGATGTTAACTCCCCTGCATATATATAATTTTTGTTATGAATTTTAGTCATTATAATTATTGTAGGAACATAGCAAGCTTCCTTATATGAAGTCATTCCAGTGAGCTCAATATTGTGGCTTGCCAGGGTTTTTAGACAGGGGACTTTACCAGCCTGGAGATACTGGAATTTAAACTGCCTTGAGATAATTTGTGAAAGTATAGTTTTAAAAATCTTCTAAATACATATATATTCACTACATTAAAAAACTATATTGCCTATAGTATATGGTCCAAAAAGATCAAGAGTACCATCAAAATCAAGACCCAGCCACCAAGAGGCAGCAACATTCACACATTAGCTCACTCACTCATCAACCAGTATCATTGAGACTACGCATACTGTATTATGGAGAACAGAGGGTGGGGAAGAGTGCATAGCAACTCTCAGAGGACGGCAACAAGGGGGAGGAACTTCTCAGTGGCAGCACCCTGATTGTGGAATGCTCTTCCCATTGAGATTTCCCTGGCACCAGTGTGTCAGCACCAGGTTAAGACTTCTACTACAAGGCATTTGACAGCATATGATCACCAGGTCCCAGTATCTTATTGTAACTGTTTTTTAGCTGTTTTAAAATGTTCTATAATTTTGTATGTTAAAGATTTTATATTAAGTGCTTGTTCTGTTGTATTTTGGGGTTGTAACTTTTGTGACCTGCCCAGAGACCTTTGGCTTTGGGGTTGTATAAAAATAAAATACAATAAATGTAGAGGAAATTGTTTCAGGTAATTCAAAGAAGTGGAAAAAAGGCACATGGTACTGGGAAAAGCAAAACAAAAACAATTGCTTCCAACCAATTTACAGAGTATTTCCCTTTTATTCTGTTTTTCCTACACTACTTTTTAAAAGCTCTAATATCTGCATAAAAGAGTTTGGGCCTGTACATGTAAGCATCTTATGGTTTATTTTTGAACACTCTCTCACATACATATACATATGCTATATGAGCTTCAAAGGGATAGTCATATGAAAAAGTTAATTACAAATCTGAAACTCTCCAATTTGAATGGTATTATTAAAGATGTGAAGGCCTGGGAGAAAACTGGAAAAATTCGGGGTGGGACTGGGTTTTTTCATTTTCCCCCCCCAAAGCCATTTTTTGGGTTTTTTCCCAAAAATGTAGAAAAATTGGGGGGGGGGGGTTGAAGAAAAAATGGATTATGGGATGTTTTAGTTTTGCATGATGAATAAAACGTTTAAGACAAGGTGTTCATATATTTACTTCTCCAAATGATTTCTAAAAACTATGCACAGTATCAGATTATTACAATTTCTGTGCCCCGTAGACGAGCAAGTTCTAGGTTGCAAACTGAGACTACAACTCTCAAATGCAAGAGCAAGATACATTTCTGTCTCTAGGGGGCACTGCCATTGAAGCAGAGACTGAAACTGATAGTGATAGGTATAGCTCAGAAAACAAGTCTGATTAAATTTCATGCATATTCATTGGATCTTGGTCCCCCTTTTTTCTCAGTTCTTTATATGGGAATGGGTGCTTTATGTCTGCTTCACACTGTGGAGAACTAGCAGAGACATAAATATTTTTCTTTGTTACTAATGTTGATGGCTTCTTCTGGTTTTTTTTATTATTGTTTTTTGCCTGCTCTTCTTAAACTGGCAAAATCAGAGAGGTTCCTTACAGTTCTGGTTTCCGTACAGTTTAGGAGCTTGTAGCTCCACTTGTTAACAACAACAAAAAGCAAAAATGTAAATTCACTTTGTAATAATTGTTTGAATACACTGTACTTTTAATATACCAAATCTAATAATTTTATGCCAAACCAACTTGTACATAATTGCAATTTATGTTCCTAAAGTAACAAAGTGACTTTCAAATTTCCTTTCCCCCCAAAAAAGAAACTGGGAAAGAAACATTTTCCATGGCTTCAAAATCTCTGGAAATTATACATCTCTAGGTATTATATATATTTATTATGTTAGGGACATAGGAAGCTGCCTTCTACTGAATCAGACCATTGGTCCATATAGCCTAGTACTGTCAACACTTACTGGCAGTGGCTCCAGGTTTCAGGGACCTTCTGCTTGCAAAGCATGTGCTCTACTACTGAGCTATTTTATGGGACAATACATTTTTAGAAACAAACAAAAACACACACCATCCACTGTAGTATTTCTGAAAGAAAGTTTCTACCCCACATTGTTGAAGGGGAGCTTCTGACATGGGGATCATTCAAATACCCACAGTGCAATCCTATACATGTCTACTAGTCATTTAATTCAGTGGGACTTACTCCCAGGTGTGTATAGCGTACAGCCTCAATCCCCCTTATGCATGCTGAAGTATTACAGTTCAGGAAGGACTATATCACATCTTTTTCTAGAATGTCAAGTCAATGACTTGCTTTGCACATCACAATAACCCAGGTTAGTTTGTTTTTTAAAGCCCTGGATTGTTGTGAATGAAGTGAAAGCAAGCTACTTCCTGTTACCCCATTGTTCCCATTAGGGCTAAACAACCCAAGGATTATTATTCATTATTATTAGTTGCATTTATATCAATTTTCCTCTGAGGAGCCCAAGGCAGCATATATGTTCCTCCTCTTTTATCCTCACAAAAACCCTGTTAGGTAGGTTAGGCTGAGTCAGTGAGTGGCCCAAAGTCACCCAGCAAAATGTATGGCTGAGTGGGGACTTGGACTTGTGCCTCCCATGTTGAACACTAGGAATTCTTGGTTGTGGGACAGAGAACTCAAGAGTTGGACCCCATGGATAAATAAGGAATGGGTTAAACCATAGGTTCGAACTCCAGGTCATGTCTCCCTCAAAAACCCAGAATTCATAGTTCACACATCATGGAGCATCCCTAGGTTGTTTAGTTGCTCCTACTTACAACGAAAGTAACCGGGCAGCAGGAGCCAGCACAAATGCTGGCTCCTACTTTGTTCACAACAACACAGTTTTAAAAAACTTGGGTTGTTGTGATGTCTGAACTGGACCTTAGTATTCCCATCAACCTTTTTCAGGCCTGCAAGTTGACAGAAACTTGGTTGTTTCAGGTAGGATACTTGCTATTATATGATCAGTGTCATTTTCATAGCTCATGATAATGTAAGATAATATGTGGTGATTTATTACCAAACACTTCCAGTAAGAAATAGAAAAGACTAAATAAGGCTTTGAATAGCTTTATTGAAATTTTTATAAATAAAACATGCGCATTTCAAATGTAAACTCAAGTGAACTCAAGTGCAGACAATTTTAACCTCTGTCATGCAGGAGGCTAGCTTACATTTAAAAAAACATAAAGCAGCTTTAAAATACCAGGATGAAACACCAGCTTTTAATATCAAAGTATAAAGCAAAGCCATGTCCACAAACCTAATTTTATCCTGGTCAAATGCAATTTTAAACTTTTAAATGCTAACATAAATAAATAATTTACCAAAATGTGCACTCACAGAGTGAACTTTATTTACAATACACAATTTATAACCTATTGTATTTGAGTAGTTCAAGTGAAGATCATACTTTTTGCTTTAACAATGGTGGGACTTCAGGTAGTAGATATGTGAAGTGTGCCTCCACACTTAGGGAATTCCTATCAAAGGCAGTATTGTATATGAATCAACAATACATTCTTCCAACTATATCCATGGGAAAGCAGCAAATAAAACATATTTCAAAACTGTCACACTTATTTTTGGCATCCCAGAATCCTTGAACACAGTTAATTAAAATCCAATTCAAGGTATGTATGCTTTATCTATTTACTGTACAGGTCCTGACTCTTGAACATGCAAATGCCAATTCTTCTATAATAAGTTACCTTTTGAGATAAGATGTAAGGCTATGGTGAATTCCACCAAGAACGCACATGAAAAATTAACAGACCTACCTTTAAACCAGTTGTCCATTAACAATTTGAAGGCAAGTTATATGGAAAAGTCATCTAAGCTTGATGCACAGTCGTTACTATGAATACGGTATACTATTAAAAATCGGACCCTATTACACTGTATGTAGTTTGTAAATTGCCAAACTACCAAAAATGGGGGAGGGGGGAGGGACTTACAGCACAATTAAAATTTTTGGACTGACACCAGATTAAAGTTACGCACATCTTATAAGCAAGGTAACAGGAATTATGTTTACAAAGTAGATCCAACAAGCAATGAGGGATACTTACATTTAATTGAAAAATTCAATTTCTTAATGCACCATGAAATCCAGAATCTGTTCCACAGCAACAGTAAGATGAACATAATATTCTGGAAGATTACTTATACCACAAAAGGTTAAAACACCTTTTTTCAAGTTATTTTCTTCTATCATGATTAAGTTCCTTTTTAATCAACATTAATTTCAGGGAGAAACTTGAAAATTTGGTGATCTAAGAATACCGCTGCACTTATAAGTCACATATACTAGGCAAATCAATGTTTGTTACAGGTATATGGACATACCCATCCAAAAATACAGGCACTGCAGTAATAGTCTTGTGGTGTTAAGACAAAAACCAAATCCACAAATAGTTGGTATTAACTTGCATCCCAAACAAAGAAACCATAATTTATCCAAACTGCAGAAGAAACTGTCAAGGGGTTTATTTGTGATTTCCTATATATAGCCTGTGAATACAAGTTTTTAAAGGTATTAGAGACAAATTCTGTTAACGATTTCATTGTGTTTCACTTCAAGTACTGCACAAGTTAAAATGTAGTAAGGATTTACATTCTGTCATCTGAAATTTCCCATCTCAGATTTTATTTTTAATTTGGTGGGTAATTTCAATGTTTCAATAGATATCTCCCACAAGGAAGTTTTTCTCTGTATGGCTTCTAGATCTTCCATTAATTAGTGTGCATACAATTTTCATTCTCTATATCATTGTCATTCTCATTACTGTCTTCATCACTTTCTAATGGGATGCCTGTGGCAGCAGAAGCACCAGGTTTTGTTTCACGGTCAAGAGGGAAAAAGCCCGTTCCAGTGATTGTGTCCTGTCTCTGGTAGAAGAGCACATAGGCTGCTTTAGACTGCAAAATAAGAAAACATTTTTTTAATATTAGTTATCAAAGTCGTATCTTCTTCAATCTCCATTTTCACTAGTTCAAAGAATCATTCTTACTACAGGAAGTGTCAAAACAATATTCAAATAAATGACAAGACACAGTTTACTCCAACTTTTACATGATTTCTATACGTTTTTCTTCTATAGTTTTAATATAAAGATTTTCCTTTCACAGCAAATGCAGTCAGCCTGACCTTTAGGGTAAGATGAAGCAGTCACCTGGGAAAGGGAGGGTGGGTGTTAGATTTGAAATCTGTTAGATTCCCTGTATGTCTGATGTTACAGCAAGCTGTTAAAGCAGCAGTACTGATGTCGGAATTAATTCCTGGGCATCAATATCAGTTAGACATAGAGCAGGGGTGGACAGCTTGTAGTTCTCCATATGTTTTGGCCTACAAATTGTCCACCCTGATGTAGAGGCGAGTCAAGGCCAACCTACAACAGAAACACTTGCCAGGCTGAAAATCTTGGAACCTGCTCAGGATGAGATCACATGAAGTGCTGATTTCCCCCAATAACAGTAGAGTATAAGTTCCTTTCAGATATGTAATTTTTATTTTCTTTAAACATATAATTGAAAATTTATAAACTGTAGACCTGCTGCTCTGCAGCCCTTTCCCACCTCTACCCCGCCATAACAAAAACTTGCTCTTGACGGTCGGAAGAGGATGGGAAAGTTCTGTTGTGCGAGCGAGGACACAGCTTTAAATCTCCTGTTTAAACAGGCAGAAAAGGAACCTGATTTGCATTTTTTAGCAAGAGGCGCCAGCACTTCTTTCTCTGTTTATCTTATTTTTTACTATTGTAACAACCTATGCATTCCTGGTGTTGGAACTCAACTTGACTATATACACATCTTTATGGTCAAGTACAATATTGGTTTCTGTACAAAATCAACAGTGCTTGGGAATATTTTATGCTAAAATTACCTATTTCATTCCTATAGAACAGCACAGGGAAAGGTTCTAAGCAGATGAGCAATTATCCAGTAGGACTCTGTGACCTCCTTTCCAGGAATGAAAGAGCCATTTAATGTTCAGTCACAAATGTATCACCAACCTAAATTCTATCCACTAGGCAAAGATTGTCAACCACGGCCACAATACTAATCACATGCACAGGGTAAAAGACAAACATCCAGAAAGCAAATACTGAAATTTCAGGTCATTTAAAGCAGAGGTGGGCAGGAGGTAGATCTCCAGATGTTTAAACTTCAACTCCTAGAACCCCCTACCAGCATAGCCAACCATCAGGAATCTTGGGAGATGAGCTACAAAACATCTGGACAACTACTTTCTGCCTACCCGACTTAAAACATTCAGTAAGTGTTCTTGACTGCAGTACCCATATTCATATCATATTTATTACCTAAAATAATTCTTTCTGCCACTGTTTTATACTGAAAAATGTGAGATTCATTTGGTAAGCTTTTTTAGATTTCCATGTTTACCCCCCAAAATACTAAGTTCTGCATAACATTTTGGAATATTGCCTTTTTGTATTCCGTAAATTAAGCTCTTAACAAAATACTTATGCAGATTTATCTTAGGCTTTGCTGTTAGGTAAGAGTGCTATCTCATTTTTAGGAAACCCAAAGATACTTGCCACTATTTGCTCCTCAGATGCAGTGGACACACTACTATCATCAAAATAATACCACTTCCCGTCATCTTTATTTTTTGCAAAAGCAGTATCTAGGATAGGAAAAGAATGTTTTACTGACCGTGCCGAGAACAAGCCATAATAAAAAATATTTGTCATACATTTAAAGTAAGTTACTTACAATGCCCTCCTCCCATGCCTCCATAGTGGTTTGACACTGCAATCAAATTATAACGACAAGGCCCGGCATTTGGATTAATAAGAAACTCTGACATATCCAAATCACTGTTTTAAAGGAAACATCAAATTAATTGTGGATTTATATTCAAGAACTGGAGGCGGATCTTTACATTTCATTTCAACACAAACTCACTGAGAGAAAGCAGTCACTTCAAATCCTTATACAAAGCAATAAACGATTCACACTAAAAAAAGTGAGAGTTTAGAGGATTTTTAAAACTGGTATTCATTAAGACTTTTACACATACTCTAATATTCTTAAAAGTATACTTAACATTACATTAAATGTAAACACGAGAGCTAGCATTCAATTAATTCTTCTTTGGTTTGCTTACTTTATAGGGAAGTCAACCAAAGTATCCAACTTATCTCTCATATATCTGCTGTAAGAGAAACGTTTTAGATGCACTACAAGTACTGGTGGCAGTGACCACAAATCTAGTTTTTTGGTAGCTTGCTGATGTTCTTTACAGTTTGGGCAATACCTAGAAGAAAAAACATTTCATGTCAATACCGTGTGTTACAGTACATTGAAGCATATGAGGAATAAATGCTCATCTTGGCATCTTTTTGATATTATTTCCAATTTACTGAAATGCCTCATAGAAACTAATAGACTAAACTGGAGAGGTATACCATTTCTGTTTCTTCTGAAGCTTAAGGAAACTGAAAGCTCTGCAACCCCTAATATGAGAACAATTAAAAAGCAATCATGGGTCTTCAAATAGATATTCCCTCTAGATTTTAAGCATATCTATGAATGAAGATATGGTTGTTCTCAGACTAAAAAAGCACATATGTTAACTTGCATTTATGATTCGTGGTACATATAAGCCCCATAGATATTCTCTGGAATGTTAACCAGAGAATGAAGAGGGGCAGACCTGGGCTCACATGTTCCTTCCCTCACTCTTCTCACTGTGAGAAGAACTGAACAACCAATTGGGAGATCCTACCCTTGAGGACTAGGCCCATGTGTACCCCTTTCCTTCCTTCCATGTGAATGAGTGGCTGTCATTTATTCCATAAAAAGAGCACCTGGGGATCTTGAAGATCAGTACAAATTTCTCCTTCCCCAACATACATGGACAAGGGTTCCACAGGTTAAGCACATGTTGAGGTGTACTGTGCAGCCTCCCGATACAAGTTTCTGCAACATATATCCCTTCAACATATATCCCTTCACCCCTCCCATTACATAAAATTCTAATTTAGTTGAATTCTTCATTTTCATATGCGTGAGTTTCCAGGTTGATTTTTCTAAGTCAGCTAAAAATCATCATGCACTCTAAAGTGAAGAAATATACTGGTGTATATAAAGATATACTGCATAATCACCAACAGTAGGTTTAGCTCTTGCTTAGAGTTCTACATGAAAAACAAATTTGTTTCCTGCTGTTAGTTAGGACTTCCACTGGAAGCCCCAGGGTTTTGTATCCTTGCTGGTAAAAACCATTTCTTTGTTTGAGATCCAAACAATAATTAACACCCTGCAATTAACAATTATTGGAAAATATGGGTAAAACGTGTCATGTCTCCAAACATGATCTCTGCAGACCAACAGTATCACCTGTCATAGTTTGAGAAACTGCTTCGGCGTATCAACAACATTTTTGTTCTTACCATGGATCTTCAGCACCTAGCTTTTCCTTTGTTGTGAACAGCTCAATACAATCTTTTAATTTCACAAAGGGTTTTTTTGGAGGTCTATATTCCACACTTTCGTGTTTTTCAAAATCCTAAAGAGAAGTATTTCTTGAGTTAAGAGAACAAATAAAACAAAACTCATTTTAGTGATATTGTATTACTGGAAATAAGGACTATATGCCCCCAAACTTTGGAAAACTCCTAAATGGAGATCAGATCTTTGCCACTATAGAATATGTGCAATTCTTTTGAAAGGATTCATTTACCTACTAGGGCTGGTCTTGTTTTGTCGTGTTCCAACTTATTTGGAGGGGACATTTGGGGAAAACCCAGCTGAAATGGGGTGAAAGCAATACATACCATTATACGAGTATGAGAGGACTTACTGTGGCGGCCGGGGTGTGTGTGTCCTTCCCTTTTACTATTTCTTTCATTATTAAGAGCTGGTGGTGGTATGGAAGCAGGAGCAGAGCTATGGCTGCCACTTACCACCCTTCTTGAACAGAGCCAGTGGCTTTTAAAAGGTGAAAGAAAAAAAGAAGGGAAGGAGCTTCGTTGCCACTGCCATGATAAAACCCCTTCCCACACCTTTTAGGGTCAAAATGCAGACCCGAAATGGAAGCCCCCAATTTGCCACCTGTGAATTGAGTGGCAAATTCAGGGCAGTCATTTAAGTCACCTCTAAATGCACTGTCCAAGTAGTACAGCATTTTTACTAAAGATCACGTACCTCGGCTGCATTTTCATCAAAGAATCTCTTTTTAAATTCAGGATCCCAGTCCAAAGCCAAGAAAGATCTTTCTAAAAAGGAAAATACAAGCCTCCTTTAAAAATATTTCATTTACTTTAATTCAAAAGGTATTATATTTAGCTAGATTTATATTTCAGATTGTGAACTAGAACATCAAATGGCT
This sequence comes from Anniella stebbinsi, assembly GCA_029215795.1. NCBI lineage: Eukaryota > Metazoa > Chordata > Lepidosauria > Squamata > Anniellidae > Anniella > Anniella stebbinsi. The sequence continues at coordinate 60,513,608 of JARDYH010000003.1, forward strand.
GCCATGAGTTTTAAAAAAGAGAATCAAACAATTATTGATATTGTTTTTAATTACAATGTTTTAATGTTAAGGCAGTTGAATTATATATAACAGTGTCATGGAAGCCCACTATATATAGTGCAGTCATTTAGAATTGTACATTCAACTACGGAGAACTGTGTAAAACACAGATGAGGACCCTCCGGTCCTTGAACCAGATATGGCCCTTCTGGCCCTTAAGCTTCTTCCTCAGCCCCTATTCCCCCACCCCAGATCTGTGAATCCTTTATCTCTGATGAGAAATTGAACAGAAAAAAGGGATTTTCCCTGCTCTCACCCCCAAGTGTTGCATTTAGGCTTTTACTGGTGCTAATGGAGGTTTTTTTAAAAAGGTTAATCGCAACATGGAGGGGTGTGGGTTGCTGCAGGGGAGGGACGAGCTAACCTTCCCCTCCCCAATCCTGTGACCCTCCTAAAAAAAAAAAATGCACCTCCTCCGCTGCAATGAGATTTTCAAAAAGCCTACATTGGTGCCAATAGAACCTTACTGTAGCAAAGGAGAGGGCATTTTGAGGAGGGAGCATGTGTATATTCATCCCAGTCTGTTTCACTTTTCTCCCTGCCCACAACTGGAATGCTCCCTCAAGAGCTTCTCCAAAATTCGGCCCTCAGGCTGACACAGGGTCATCATTCCTGGCCTAAAGACCAAAACCTGGTAACCATTTGCCAAGTACAGCATTCAGTAGGACTATTGCTTACACACCTACAACAGACATATTGCTTAGGCTAGTGCATCTGCTGCAACCCCACCTGGACAGAGATAGCCTTGCCTCACTAAATCTATGTTCTGGAAATTAGACTATGATAATATTGCCAGAGGTGAAGGTCAGCAAATGCCCCTTTGCTCACAGAGAATCGAGAGTTGCAATGCACCGCAAATTTCAGCTACAGGAAAGAGTCACACAGACCCAGAGAGGCATCTTCGAATTTCTATCTTACTTTCAGGAAGTTCTTGTACAAACTGTAGCCTCCTACCCTGCACCCCCTTTTCTATGGTGTGTGTGTATATGAACCATTGTATCTATTTTAAAACCTGATTAGCAGGAGCCCCAACCTTTGGTGTATCCTTCCCTGGCCAAAGTAGTGGAAACGATTGCAGCTTCCCCACCCTCCTCATTTGCTTCCTCATGTTTCCTCTTTATTCCGCAAGATTTGGCTAAGTTGAGGGTGTAACTGTAGAGGACCCAAGCTGAGCTGCTTGGTGTACGCTCGTTTACTCCTATTTCTCTCCAAGGAGCGGAAAGTGTATTGACAAGGTTAAAATGATCCCAGTATAGATGCTTGTCCTGAGAATGTACATGTACAGAGAAGCACATTCAGTTAACAGCTGGTTTGCCAGCTGCAACATTGTCTGAAGAAAGCAGACAGTTACACACACATACACACACTAGTTACACTTAAGACTACTGTAATGCTCTCTCTATAGGATTGCATTTGAAGAGTCTGAAAACGTCATCTGGTGCAAAATTCAGCTGCCAGAATGCTTGTGGGAGCTAGGTGTTTTGATCATATTACACACATAGTGACTCATCTGTTTCCTGGCCCTATTCAAATGGCTAGTACCAATGTTTAAAACTCTGAACAGTTTGGGACCAGATTATCTGAAGGACCACCTACACTCATATGAACATACCCATGACTGTCACTAAGTTCAACTGGGGACAAGTGCGTTTCAGTAGTGGTCCCACATTTGTGGCATTCACTCCAAGGACTCTGATTGTCCCTCTCTCTTGCAGTCCCCTAAATACTTTCTTATTCTGCCATGCTTTTTATTGATTTTACTGCTTCTCCCTATATGTGCCATTTTTATTGTATGTTTATTCAATTATTTTATTTTTAACGTGTATTACAAGCCACCTTGTAAGGTCTTGCCTAAAGGCATGGAGAAATAAAATAAAGAGCAAATTAATAAATATTATAATAACATAAAACTAATCCTAAACAACTGAACTGAGTTGAATCACATGAGTTCCACTACAAAACTTACCATCTAGCCTAAGTTGCCTGTCATCAAATCTTATATGCCTGGTATCATCTTTGACATAATTGATGTCAGTATTGCCTAGGCTGTTAAACTGGAATGTGAACAAGCGTTTTTTGTGCCCTATAAGTTGATCCTTGCATGAGTCTTCTGTGCATAATCCATTCTCAGAATCATTATCTCCCCCAACAGAGTCTTCTGACTGGCTATTTTCATTTTCAGAAGGGAGTTCCTGATCCTGACTGGATTCATCATCTTGTTCATCAGTTTCCATTTCACCTGGGATAAAAAATGTAGTAACATTACCTGTCATTTACAGGTAACACACACACACTGTATATTATTATACATATATATGTATATATAATATATTATTATACGTATTATGCATATATTGAAGAGAACCCACCAAAACACACACACACACACACACACACACACACACACCCTATGGCTATTAGTCAGCATGTCTCTTGGTCTTGTGAGGGTTCAACTGTTTATCAAGGGTTCAATTGTATGTACAGGGTTAACATTTGTAAACCAGCGTATTTGGAAAGACTAATGGGAGGAAATCACTCCAGAGCTAAAAATAGCAGACACTCAAAAAGTTTCCTGATTAGATTAACAACTCTCTGCTCTGGTAAGATCAGGTTTCTAGGCCAACGGTGGAAGCCTAGGGGCTGGAAAATTAATGAGAGAGGTGGAGTTAAAACAGCAGTTGGCAGTTCAAACTGAGAAGAGGGGGAAAAAGAGCCAATAGGAAGAGCTAGCCAGAGAGCCAATGGGAAGGGCTGGCTGGTCAGTAAGATAGAGTTTTAAGAGGAGAAAACTGAGAGGGAGATTCTTTCAATTGGTTGGGGATGGAGGATTGAGTCATCCCAGAGAGATGCAGGCAGAGTTGGGCGCTGGGAGAGAGGCAGAGCCTAACTGAGCAAAGCTGGATTTAACTACTAGGTTATCAGGTAGCCCAGCTAGATGAAACTGTGGTTTTATTTCTGTTTGTTTGTATTGCCTTTGAAAGTCAGCTCTATGTGTGTAAATACCTTAAACAAGTGAGCCTTACTATGTCTGAAATAGTAAAGAGTTTTTTGGTTTAAAACTTGTGTTGTTGAAGATTCCATTTCACACCCGCCTACAGCTCAAAAACTCACGCTACTGAGAGGGGAAGGAGAAAAGGTGGAAACTTGGGTCGCAAAAGTGACAGTATAAGTGGCTCTTAAAGAGGCAATATATCTTTAAGGAGCAGGGTCAGAGGGTCCAGCCAGGAAGGTGGAACTCTGGCAGTCTGGGTGGATCCTCAACAATTATTATACGTATATGTATATATCATATATATATATATATATATATATAATGCATATATATATATATATATATATAATGCATATATAAGAGCTGAAAGCATAAGGAAAGGCCACAGCAGTTTCAAGCATCCTTATGTTTGCAATTATACTCTTCAGCATCTGGTGAAATTGTATATTAGCCTACTTTGATTAGGGCTTCCATATTAAAGGTGAAGCAGCCATGATAGAAGGCATAGGCGTGCGCAGCACTTTACATTAGGGTGTGCACCCCAGATATTTATTTTTAAAGGCAAACATTTATTGAATACTCAGTCATACAAGGACATTATGCCCTAATCTGCGTTCAGCTTGCCTGACAATGGGAGGGTTGCAGGTGAGGGGAATGAGGAGATGCTCCTCAAGCCCCAGCCTTGGTGGGGCTTTGTGTTGACAATGGCTGGAGGAGGGGCTTTTGAGGCGATATTAGCCTTCAGGGGCCCTCCTCCTGGCCTCTTTGAAGTGCCGCTCCCGGCAGACAGGCTCCCAGCAGAGCGAATCCTTTTTGCTCCTGCTTCCAGGAAGGCAGCCAGATGACCATTCCTGCTGTGTCTGAATCCCCCTCTGGACCCCTCCTCAATGCCCCCCTAAATTCAGCACTTACTGCTTGAGACATTAGGGAGTGCTTGGGCACACCTGACACACCCCTTGCACACACCTATGATGGAAGGCTAGTAACAAAAGAAAGGAGGTCAGGCAGGCCCCAACACTAGGCTGCTTCCGGCGCCTCCTGAAAACAACACTATTTCGAGAAGCCTTCCCCAACTGAAGAGCCACTTTTTTCTGGTCTTTTATTTTAAATTGAACAATTTTAATTTGCTTTTTTAATACTTATACTTACGTTTATACTTATGTTCACCGCTCTGGAGTCTTTTTAAGATATTAAGCGGTATAGAAATATTGTAAATAAATAATAAAATAAAGCAAAGTTTAAAGTGGTAAAGGCAGATTTTAAAACACTTCTAAAAGCTGCACCAAAGGTTTAAGTGGGTGTTCATAATTCAAGCCTTACTTGGGGATCCTTCTTCATGAATTCCATTTGGGCCATTACCATTGATACTGTTGTCCTTACAGCACTGCAAGGATGCTTCAGTGTCTTCTGTTTCAGTAGAGGTTTTTACATACCGGCTGAAACATACAAATTGTTATTAACAGTTCTTTACTTGTTACATTTATTCTAATTATTTAATACATTTGCATGTTATAATAATTTCAGTATAATATAATGGGCCAAGCACAATTATGGCACTAGTAATACTTCACTACTGTTGTCCAGTTACCCTAAATCAGCAAAGACTCCCACGATATCGAGTTGTACCGGTTTTATATTGTAAGCCACCCTGGGAAGACCAGGGGCTTGAAAAGCAGCTAAGAAATATTATATAAACAAACAAACAAACAAACCAAAAGAGCTCCACATGCAGCCCTCAAACAACTTGAAGAATAATACTTGAAAAATCTAATACCATTAGGAACAAAGAAAGTTAATTATGAGGATGCCAATAGTACCACACCAAGATCTCTGATGCTCCCTACTAGTATTAACTTGCACCACAGCCCAGTCAGTCCAATACAGCCCTGTATATCCTTCCTTAGGCCTAGGTTTGTGATGTCCAAATACCAGCATGTGTTCTCAATGCAACTGGAAGGACATTTTCAGCATTTTACATGTATACTTACCACATTCTCAATAGCAGAAGATTATACAGTTTATCTTCAGTATTGTTTCTAGGCACTGCTATAAGGAAAGGTTGACCAAAATGTGTGGAGCCACTATGGTGGCTGTAACCGCTATGCCGAAACTTTTCCCTTAAACAAACTGGAATTACAACTTGCTCTGTATCTTCAGTTCTGTTGATGCCAATTTCAAATCTATAATAGTGAACAACATAAAAAAACACATTTTAAAATAAGGCCGTATGTTTACATAATCATACTACGCAATCTTTTACAGGCTAGAGGAGTCTACATTCAACTCATGACAAACAGAAAATTATTTTGACCATGTTTATTCTGTACTTACACATAGATATCATCCCGTTCCATAATACTACTCAGATTTTCATCCATTGCAAATATCCTATGGAATCTATGATTGTATATATCAGTAACTATCATCTAAAAAAGAAATAATATTCATATCATTTCAATTTGTTTAGACACACAGATAACATTCAATGTTATGTGCAATTACTTATGAAGCATCATACCTTATCTGCAGCAACACCAGACAAAGTTGACAATGCCGTGCAGAGATCCTGTATATTTCCAATTTTTGGAACTACTACTTTGTACTAAAAAATAAAATAGAAACATTATCATTCTTAAGAAATATGAAAGATAGCTGACATAACTTCCAACTTTGAATATTTAAATGATCTAAAATAATTCCAATGGGAAAGAAGATCAGTTATACAAAGGAGATATTATTGAGGAGATACATCATTATGAGTGGAGATGCCATTTTTGTATATCTCCAGTGGTCATAATGGCTAATTCCATCTTTAAGTGGAAAACAATTTTGGCTAGAACCAAGTCATTCAACTGGGTTTTTTTGGGTGAGAGAGGGAATCTATTAGCATCTTATTAATTATTACTCAGCAAACCTATAATTAGAGAGACTTGACAGTCATCAATGCCAAATGACAACTGCTGATTTATAACTTCTTTATATTCAAATTCTGGAAGGCAATTGGTTGCACTAAATTTTTATACAGTGGAAAACCAGATATTCCAAGGAAAGTTCCTCCACCATACCAGATATTTAGTACATGATGCAAGTAAAGCCTCCAAGCCTGTGGTGGAGCCAGGGCTTACGTGGATGCAGCACTGCCACTCTTTGATAAGCAAGGATGCTAACATCATCTGCCACCTCCACCCTCAGAAACCTCCCAGTTCCCCCTGAAGTTAGCTACAATTCTCAAAGTAGCTGAGGGGATGGGAGGGGAAGGATTTTCTCAGCAACAATATATTGTTCCCTGTTGTAATGTAAAGTTTTTTGGGTTGGGTTGATCTTGAGTGGGCAATTTTTGGAATCTTCTTGGCAATGTGGTTATGGAGACTGTCATGATCAGAACCTGCACTTTAAAATTTACCATTATAATGCTGAAAACAATACTTAGCTGCCATTTTCTAACACATTTTCTTTCTTGCCTTCCAAACACACATTGCCTTCCAAACACACTTGGAAATTGTATTTGCATGAGAAAAGACTGTATGCCTTAAATTTTGAGGGAAATGGTGAAAGTGCAAAAAATCATGCAACTCTTAGAGCCGTTCTATTTGTCTTTAGCAGGTCATAATTTGTCATGCTGCCACTGCCTGTGTCCTTTTCTAGAGCATCAAATATTTGATACTCAAAAATAATTAGATTTAAATTGAATGGAATTGGCTCTGGGACAACTGGGTTCAAGTCCTGCTTTTGACAAAGAGTGGGTGTTGCTTCTGGCAAGATCTTCTCTTCTCTCAACAGCCTCCCTCCCCATATCTGTAAATTGAAAATCACAGTGATCTACCTCACAAATCTATGGGAAGTTAAAACCTCTTAACAATTAAAACACTATATAAAAACTAATACTGCTCAAACACTACTCCCAACTTAATCTGCCATAGATTCCTCCCTCCCATTGTACCATTTCCCCTTCCGCCCCACCACCTTTCCCGTCTCGTCTTTATCAACTTTCTGTCTTTCTTTTTCTACATTCTGCTTCTTTCCTCTTTTACGTTCCTTCCTAATCTTTTTTACTACTTAGATCCATTTGCCTTCTTTTATCTCTTCTCACTGCTCAGTATCTGCAATTTAAAGTCAGGGAAGATAACTATTTTAAGCCCATGTCTAGTGCTGCCTTGTCCTGCCCATCCTTCATTTGGAAGGTGGATCCTAGCTGATGCTGCAGAGTTGTATATCAAGTTCCCATTGCAATGCCCACAGACGAAAATAAGCCTCCCACTCCTGAGAGGGTTATGGGTTAGATAAAGAACTGACACTTGCTTTCACAAGCATCTGCCAATCTTTTGGGGTAAGTGATTTTTCCCCTCCCTTAGTTTAGGGGTTGGCAATACTTCATCCATGGGCCATTCATCCTTTTTTGCACCCCCTACCACTCCGAAACCACTACTGCCAAGCTGCCAAATTGCTACAGTTCATGACAGTGAGGGGAAAAGCCATTTTAAAAAACAAAAAACATCAAGGCGCATGGGGACTGTGCGCAGTGGGGAAATGCAGCCCCAGTACATTCGGGGGGGGGGGGCAGAAACTGGCCCCTGGACCTTTCAAAGTTGCTCATCCCTGCCTTAGTTACTGCAGCCGTAGGCCCTGTTCAGCAAATATAAGCAAACCATGGTTTTGGTATTGGAAATGTGCTACAGGTTCACTTTCTTCCCCTTCATCATGGTCCGTGGTAATCCATGACATGTGATTTGGGCAAAGTCTGGTTCTCACTAACCACTGCTGGCCTCCAAATCAGAATTGTAAACCCATTTCAATTAGGAGGGAGAATGGAAGTGCACGAGTCCACAGCATGTTCTCAACAGCCGAACCATGGTTTGGTCATGACATCTGAACTTAGTCAAGTGCTGTAGGTAGTCCCATCCAGTATTGATGGATGTAGCCTGCAAAAGCCTTGTAAACACACTGTACCAGTTAAAGGCATAGTTGACTTGTAGCACAGTCATTTCAGTTTTAATGTATTCCCTTAACTTTGAAGTTGGAAAGGAAGATACTGTGTACTTTTCTCTCTTTCTAATGATAAAGTTGTTTCTGGTGACAATGCCACTGGAATTTTTCAACATGGACAAACAACACGAGCACGTATGAGACAAATACACACACTCAAGAGCAATGATAATTAGCAGCAGTAAGCAGGACCTGATAGAATTCCTTGGATCATCATTATCTAATAACTGCAAGTCTGACCTAGAAGCCCTGCCTACATCTCTCCTGCTTTTTCCCATAATGATGCGTGCAGAACAGCTGGTTTCTTTGTTCAGCTGGATGTTTTTCGATGTAACGTGCAACTGTTATTAGTACATCACTTCAAACTAGAAATCCAATGGCACAAAATACCAGCACGTGAACATTTAGGAACATACGAAGCTACCTTATACTGAGTCAGACCATTGGTCCATCAAGCCCAGAATTGTCAACATTGACTGGCAGCAGCTCTCCAGGGTCTAAAGGTTATGACAATTTAAATGCCAAAAAGGGAAATGTTGTTTTCAAGAGCTACCTAGGTATCTTTTACTCTGCTGCAATTTTAGGTAATAATGAAAGAGGTCACATGTCTCCAAAGAATTATGAAATAAGGCAGGTACATTCAGTGCATCTGAAATGTGGTTAAGGTTTAGCAGAAAAAATGAAAATCAACATTATGGATTGTATCCAATGTTAGTGTAACTTAAGTCCCATTAATTTCAACTAACTCTGGATACAATCCAATATGTTTTAAATCCACATTGCTTAATCCTCTCATTCTCAGTCATAACGACCGATCATTTAATGGTTTATGTGATTAGCTTTTTACTGCCTTGTGCTGCAACACAGTGTTAAGTCTATTGTGCTAATTACTGAAGGGAAGAATAGCTTCTTTCTTTGCACTGGTACAGCAAATAATATATTGTTGAGATGGAAGGGTCCAGCATAAGTTTGAGGTAAGTCTTGAAATGCACCAGCAAATAAGCAAAATCTTCATTTCAACTGGCTACATAATAGACCATGCAATAAGAAAATGTCAAAATGCTATGAACTTGTGATGCATATACTTCTTACCTGCATAGGTTTGGCAAGTGGATCCATTCTAACTAAATAAACTTCCAAACTGCGTTCTTTTTTCATGGGTAGTGGAAGAGTTAAGTAGCAAAAGGGATCGAATGTTACAGAGATCTTGGCACATTCTGGACAAACTAGGGTTGATTTAAAAAGTCCATGAAATATATCTACAATGATGGAATCATTTCGTTTCAAATGGTTCTCCCAAGCTTCTTCAGCAACCACCTAAGTAAAAGCACAAATTAATAATAAGTATTACTTTATGATATATTATTCAACATTTAAATGCATTAACTGGGCATGTGTTAGACTGTTATAACTCTGCAGAGCCTCACAGCATAGGAAACACACAAATATCCAAAAAGTGGTCATTAGGAAGAAGCAAATGAGGAAAACAGTGAGAAAGTTCAAATCTTGACTAGAGCAACACTTGGCCCATCTCTGTACAGCACACATCCATTAGAAGTCCCAGTTTGTTTTAACAAAAGGGGGCCTTAGAAAGTAGTGTGAAAGGCAAGATTGGCAGGGCTTTCTCAAGTTAGCAATAGGATGGTTAGCAGGCATATGGCCTTTGTCACCCTTCAAGATCGGGAACTTTTATGACAAGCCTGTTATTATGCAAAATGATTGGTGAAAAGAGGTTGAAAAGCCTCAAGGAACGAATACTGCTGCAGAGTAATAGAGCCCTATATTGTGCCATATACCATGCTTCATCAGCCAAATAATTTGCTGGCACCACTCTAATATAGCATTATATGGCTGATGATGCTATATGCAAGAAAAGCTGCAGCACTATCTGGAAATAAAATAAATTGATACTTAACATTTAGATAGCGCTTTCAAGTACTCAAAGCACTTCAGATGCATTACTTAGAAATACTTAAAAAACCCAAACACCTCTAGTCAAGCTTGATGTTACACAGAAACACCAAGCCTAACTAGAGGAGTGGAAGGGGAGGAATAGCCTTGATCTACAGGGATTCAGTCTTCTGGTCAGGTACCCTGCCCAAGAGTCAATCAGTTCTGAGGGAATAGACATGATGTTGGGAATCTACAACAGGACTGGGATTCTGTTGATGACCTCCCAACCCTCTACTAAATATTCTCCCAGCCTGAGCTGACAGAGGTTGTCTTATTTGCTGTATTGCAGACTGGAAGTATGGTCATCATGGGTGACTTTAATACAGGTTACCTTGTCAGGAGTAGCTCAGAATTTCATGTCTGTCATGTCAAGCATGGGCCAGACTCAGGTAGTATCTAGTCCAAAAAATGAGGCCGGACACACTTTGGATCTTGTTTTCTGATCTGGATTGGGGAGGGGGGGAGATCTGTGAATGCGGGAGCCAGTAATGACTCTGTTAACAAAGAGAGATCATTATCTCATCAGATTGAACATTTAGGCTATCTCTAACCTTTGCAGGGGTGGGGAACAGAGTTTGATGTATCATCCCGAAGGCTGATGAATCTGGATGGTTTTCTGAGGTTTCTTGGGAATTTTCCTGCAGGCTTAGCTGGCGGTCCTGCTGGGGCCCTGGTCTCTGCTTGGAATGAGGGAAATGATCAGGGTCATTGATACAATCATTTCCAAATGTCCTCAGGCTAGCCATGGAGCTGAGTTGGCTCCCTGATACTCTGAGGAGCTGATGAAATACCAGGTCAACAAGTAGAATGCAAATGGCAGAAGGCTCATAACGAATATGATCAAACACAGGTAAGGATCCATCTTAGATCTTATTCTGTGGCATTGATGGCAGCAAAGACATTTCTACCACCTTTGCACCTGCTCAGTATTGCCCAGGGGAGCTTTGTTCAGTGGTTCAAGGCCTCCTCAGTGTAGGGCCTGAAATACAACAGCCCTAATCTTCAAGCCTGCTGTGACCAATCTGTTGGATATTTTGCTGATAAAATCACTTGTATCTGATCTGGATGGCATTCTTTTGAGAGTAAGAGATGGGTGGGACTGGTACACATCTAGCCGTATTGTTATAAAAAAATGTGCAAACTGAAGAGATGGACAAACCGCTTGGAGGATGGGGACCTACTACCTGCTCTTTACACCCTTGTCCATCCTGGTTAGTGAAATCAGACAGAGCTCAGTTGGGCATTTGGATCTTGGAAATGGTCAATACCTCCTTGAGGGAGGCTAAGGTCCCCACAGCTTTGAAGAAATGAGTGGCAGGGCCTTTGTTGAAGAAACCAAGTTTAAATCTTATGGTTTCCGATAACTACTGCTCAGTATCAAATGTGTCATTATTGGAGTGTATGGGGACCTTAAATTCAGACAGTGGTGGATGATACCATTCCAATCTGGTTTCCCAACACCAGTTCTAGTCGCTCAAACTGTTTGATTGTTGGACAGGGTACCTGACCAAAAGATTGAATACTTATAGATTAAGGCTAGCCCTCCCCTCCCAGGCTTGGACACATTTTGTAAGTACCCCACCCCTCTTTTCAAAAGTCACAAGTTGCTTAGCTTTTAACAAGAGTACTGAAAGATTAAACGATCTAACAGGAGAACAGACCAACAAGTTCATTTTGGTCTGACGACAAAGTTCAAGAAATTGTGGGAAGTGATAACCTTCCTTTTGAGAAGTCAACTGGACATAAATTAAGTTTCAGTTTAATTAGGAAAAATGGCCTTTTAAAGTTTAAGTAAGTTTTTGGGTTTGGTTGCAGCAAGAAAACATCTGGATTGATGAAGGGAACAGTGAAGTGTATTGGTGAAGTGAATTTTACTTTTGAGAAGATTTCATGAAATCTTATGATGAATCAGTTATATGCATCTTGTAGAACAAAACAGTATCTGAACAATGTATCTTTGAGTTGCACTCTGAATTACAGCTGCTCAATAAAGGGTCAATAATATAACTGTACTTTTTGATAAATATCCTAAATTATAATAAAACAATATTACCTTATCTGGCCTTCCATCAGCATCTTTTAATTGAATATAAGGCTTTTTCCTAATTCGATTCAAATCCTCGTGCAGGCCATCAAGAAGAAAGGCTAGCAGTTCTTGGCAATCTTGTTGCTGATATCCTGAAAACTGTGGTGCAAATCGTCCTACCTGGGTCTAGAGAAGACAAGTATCACATGACTTCATGAAAAAGAGATTTCTTAAATTACAGTAAATAGGCATTTTTATCTCATGGATTTTAAAATATAATAATAATAATAATAATTAATAATATTTCTTACCCGCCTCTCCCTCTGGATCGAGGCGGGGAACAACATCAGTAAAAAACAATATAATCGTAATAGTAACAGGATTTAGGGCCAGAAAAGGGTGGTTGTTGTTGTTGTTCTCTATAGGGATTATTTTCCCATTACATGCTCCATGTCCTGCTGGGTTCCAGTTCTGAGTATGTCCTAGTGTTTGGCATTGGGGTAAGTTGGGGAATCTATTAATGTATTGACCAAGCCTTTGCCTAACAGTCTCCTAACCTGAGCTGATGAAGGCGGTCTTGGATCTGTTGTTGAAGACTACTGGTGACTCTATAGGACCTCAACATTCATGCTAAAGGCAATGTTGTCAGGGGTGGTCCAACATGTTATTAGCCCAACACATGTCACAGAACACACTCCTTACACTTCATTTTATTGACTGGGCAAGGGGATGGTGATCTGGTGGCAGGGGAATCTTTGACACTCTTGCCATTGTCAGATCACTTCCTATTGATATTTAGACTGGTAGCAGCCACTTCTTTCTGCAAGACCACCCTTATGAGGATTGGTTCAGTCTCATAGGCTAGAGGAATCTGAGTGATTCCTGAGGGCCTTTGGAGAGTTTCTTGTTGGGTAGTATTGTTGCTGAAGCCCTGGTCATTCTGTGTAATGTAGACATGACTCAGGTGATAAACATAATTGTTCATAAGTTTAGTGGGGTGCCCATTGATCCAGCTGTTCCTGGAGGCCCAAATGGCCTCCATGGAATGGAGTGTGTAGCTAAGGCTCTTGTGCCAATGGTGCAGCATGTGTCCCTTTCTGGAAAGGCTTGGCCACAATTAACTCATGCACCTCTAGTAACCTTCAGGCTAGATTACTGTAATATATTATACATGAACTCCCTTTGAAGACAATCAGGAATCTTCCATTAGTCAAAAATAAGCTGCTGGGCTGCTAATTGTCAACAGGAGATATCTGGAAAGTTATTATTATTATTATTATTATTATTATTATTATTATTATTACTACTATTATAATTTACATTTACATACCGCCCCATAGCCGAAGCTCTCTGGGTGGTTTACAAAGATTAAAACATTGAACATTAAAAACTGATATATAACATTTAAAATCATAACAACATAAAAACAGATTACATACCAAGATAATATCCATTTAAAACAACTATTCTGGGGTCAGTTAAAAACTCAACATATGCTGTTAAATACCTGGAAGAAAAGTCTTGGCCTGGCGCCGAAAAGATAACAATGTTGGCGCCAGGCAGGCCTCGTTGGGGAGATCATTCCATAATTAGGGGGGCACCACTGAGAAGGCCCTCTCCCTTGTTGCCACCTTCCAAGCTTCCCTTGGAGTAGGCACCCGGAGGAGGATCTTAGATGTTGAGCATAGTATACAAGTAGGTTCATGTCAGGAGAGGCATTCCATCAGGTATTGTGGTCCTGAGCCATGCAAGGCTTTATAGGTTAAAAACAGCACCTTGAATTGGGCTCAAAAATGTACAGGCAGCCAATGCAAGCGGGCCAGAGTCAGTCTTATGTGCTCAAACCTTCTGATCCCTGTTATCAATCTGGCTGCTGCATTTTGCACAAGCTGCAGCTTCTGAACTGTTTTCAAAGGCAGCCCCATGTAGAGTGCATTTCAGTAATCTAACCTGGAGGTTACCAGAGCATAGACAACTGAAGCCAGGTTATCCCTGTCCAGATAGGGGCATAGCTGAGCCACCAACCGAAGTGGCCTCTGTGCCACCGAGGCCACCTGAGCCTCAGGTGACAGAGATGGTTCTAGGAGAGCCCACAAGCTACGAACCTGCTCCTTCAGGGGGAGTGCAACCCCATCCAGAACCCTCCATCCGGTCAGAAGAACCTTCCACTAACAGCATCTTGTCTGGATTGAGTTTCAGTTTATTAGCCCTCATCCAGTCCATTGCCGCAGCCAGGCACCAGTTCAGCACATCTACAGCCTCACCTGATGAAGATGAGAAAGAGAAGTAGAGCTGCATGTTGTCAGTGTACTGATGACAATGCACTCCAAAACTCCGTATGACCACACTTAACAGTTTCATGTAGATGCTGAACAGCATGAGGGACAATTCTGACCTTTGCGGAACCTCATACTGGAGAATCCATGGGGCCAAGCAATGTTCCCCAAGCATCACCTTTTGGAGTGGACCTGCCAAGTAGGAGCGGAACTACTACAATGCAATATCTCCCACTCCCAACTCAGACAGTCGTCCCAGAAGGATATCATGGTCAATGGTATCGGAAAGCCGCTGAGAGATCAAGGAGAATCAACGGAATCAAACTCCCCCTGTCTTTCTCCCGACATAGGTCACCATACAAGGCCACCAAGCCTGCTTCCATGCCAAAACCAGGCCTGAAACCAGGGACTCTGGCTCCCCATCTGCTTCCAGGCAAATTAAAGTGCTGGTGCTTAGTTTTAAAGCCTGTACAGTTTAGGACTACAGTACCTGAAGGATCATGTTTTCCTCATCACCTGGCACCTACTTTACTGGTTTCTTAGGGTCAGGCAAATGTGGGGGTTTTTTATTCTCTCAGGACTTTTGATTAATTCCTAATTCCTGATGGAATTAGTTATTTTGCTACTTTTACCTGCTGTTTTTATAGTTAGTTTTTATATTGCTGAACTTATTTTATTGATTGTATTTTATTTATATATGTTTGTAAATCCAAACTATGGAATTTCTTTTCTTAAAGGATGGGATAAAATGCCTTTTTAGCCCTGTAGAACTAACATGTAGAGAGGCTAGATGTGTTTTTTTACCATTCTTGTCCCCTGTGACCTGGAGAAACAACTCATGAAGAATCCACAGTTCTAAGTTCACATGTAATGACAATCCATGCTTTAAACAACCCAGAATTCACAACCCAACAACAAACCAAGCTTTTTCTTTCTGGATTGTTTGTGGTTTACAAGCCATGGTCTGTTAGCACGGCTGGGTTCACACATCACGACAATCCAGAATTCAATAACCCATGGGTTAAATAAAATCATGGGTTAATGTTATGTGTGAACCAAATCAATGACTGGGTTCACACAACATGATAACCCACACTCAAGAGTAAGTATGGGTTGAGTGTGGATTATTGGTGAACCACAGGTTGTTGTGTTGTCTGAACCCAGCCATGATAACAAACCATGGTTTATTAATCCTGAACAATCCACAGTTCATAACCCAACAACAAATCATGGTTTCTCTTCAGGGGCTGCTCATGGTTAAGAAACCATAGCTTGTTTGCGTAGCTGGATTCAGACAACACAGCAATCCACGGTTCAACATCAACCCATGGTTCAAGCCATATTCAACCCTGAGTGTGGGTTTTCATGTTGTGTGAACCCAGTCAGTAAGAAATGAAATAAATATAATCTTAGCACACTATCTTATCTTCAATAACATATACTATATATAATTTATTTGGTATAGTGCGTAGTATATTGTTATATAGATTATATTGCATTAATAAGCCTTCTAACTTAATATAATCTATGGAGGTGCTCTTCTCCACTCTAAACCTACATCTTGTTGTGATAAGGGAGAGGGTCTTCTGTTGCTGCAGCCAGACTATGGAATTCATAACCAAAGTCAGTTTGTCTTGCCCTATCGTTCTTGGCCTTCTACAATGGAGGGGTTATCTACAACAGTAGAAAAATAAGCCTAGAAGGTCTAATAATGGAATATTCAAACAATATTTATGAAACAGAAAATTGGACCAAATGCACATAAGTAGCCAGATTTAAGATTAGATATGCTTAATATTGTAAAGTAACAACATTTGTGGTTGATAGTTACAGAACCACAATCAACGATGCAAATATTTCACAGATCTGTAACACATATTTACATTTTGTTTTGGGAAAGAGTATTATATTTATGAATTGCCTCTTCATTAAAAAGTGTCCAAGGTGTTGTGCAGTAAAACACTATCTGTACATATGACTTTGGGAATATTTGTTTCCAGAAATTGCCTTCCCAAGGCTAGATGATAGCTTAAATATATGCCTGAACCTTTCCTGCTATGTTCTTCAATCACGTTATCTGACAGGCTTTTTGATCTTCTCTTTTGTCCCCTTCATTTTGATTTCTTTAATTCTTTTAATTCATATAGGGACAGAAATTATGGCTAAAAATTAGTGCCTAGAAAACATGAAAATTAGTGGTAAAAAATGATAATGAAAGAAATTGATAGGCAAGCTGTGACATGAGAAAGAAGTTAGAACTGAAAACAAAAACAGAAGCAACAGCTGGACACTTCTATTTTTAAAAAATCAAAATAGGTAAGCATATCTATGTCCAAGGAACCTATTTCATTAATACACTCGATGTTTTCATCTTTAATGGTCTCGCTCTATTGGAAAATTATACCACTTATAAAAACGAAACATACCAGAATCTAACTCAGTTCAAAGTTATACTTGCCTTAAATGCTCTTGGAGTGACATAGCTGTATTTTCCTGACCACATCTGCTTGATGAGCTCTGCATAAGATTTGGCAATTTCACCTCGCATTCCTAATGGATTGTCAAAATTCAGCTCCTCTTGATACTTATCATTGAGAAAGTATTCTGTGAGTGGAGGGGTGTTGCTCAGACACTACAAATGAATGTAAATAAAATTAAATACTTGTTCCATCCTCTGCTTAGATGCTTTCCTATCAAGTCTCCATTCTTTTCTTACTCTGCACTACAAAAATATTTCAATAAAATTAAATAGGCAACTCATTTCCCCAAGTCTACAGTATCTTGTTACGTGTCAGTCTCCCTGCATGAGTTCACAAAGGTGGTTTTGGATTTAGTGTTGAGGACCCCCCAGGATGATGGTTCTGGGGAATCTGAAATTTCATGCCAAGGCTGCTGGATCTGAGTCAGCTCATATCTTTGCATCAGTGCAAAGTCCTAAGAAGCACAAACACACAAGCATGGGGAAAGCCTCTCCTTAGCAGTCCGCCGCCTCATCTCACTTGACAGGGCACACAGAGGAGGGTCTCTGAAGATGATCTGAAGGCATGTATGGAAGGAGACAATCTTCCAAATAACATGGCCTCAAAC
This sequence comes from Anniella stebbinsi, assembly GCA_029215795.1. Classification (NCBI taxonomy): domain Eukaryota; kingdom Metazoa; phylum Chordata; class Lepidosauria; order Squamata; family Anniellidae; genus Anniella; species Anniella stebbinsi. The sequence continues at coordinate 60,530,985 of JARDYH010000003.1, forward strand.
TGTTAAGTGCTTTAAAGATTAATACCAGCACTTTGATTTGGGCCTGGAAACCCACTGGAAGCTAGTCTCCCTTCCTGAGGTGGCAGAGATGGTATCAGATTTCATGGTGAGGATCCCAGGGTGATGGTTCTCAACTGGATTTGACGCAGCTCAAGACTTTATGGCTGCCATGACAACAATGTGCATGCCACAACATGGCATTGACCAAACACAATCAAACATGCTTGATTTGGTTTTCTTCACTGGGCAACAAAACGGTGATGTGAAAGTGGGGAGAATTAACATCTAACCCTTGTCACAGTTGCACCACTTCCTATTTAGGTTAAGACCCTCGGCAGCCTTTCCCATCTGCAAGAGTGGAGGAGATGTTAAAATGGTCCATCGTCTAAAGCTGTGATGAATTCCAGAGAGCACCAGGTGATTTTCATGCTAATATGGCTGGCACTGGTTTTATTTTGGTTTTATTCTGTAGTTGCTTTAACTTTTTAAAGGTTTTATATTATTTTTTATTATGTTCTTTCTTTTATAATTTATGTTTGTATATTTCATAATTCTATCTTGTGAACCACGCAGAAAGTTTCAGCTATTGGGCAGTATAGCAATATAATAAAAAACTAGGCCTCAAAGAACCAAGTAATGATTAGCAGGATTCTAGTAATGTTTCTGTCTGCCAATAGCCATCCTATAGCTAACTATTTAAGGAACACAGAACAATGGATACTTAATTGTTCCATACAACATAAAATAACATTGTGGTTTTAACAGCATTCTCCTACTAATTGTCATTCTCCATTGAAAAATCCTTAATTCAACACAGTAAGTAAGGAAGTTCATGTAATACTGAAATAACTACCTGAATTGCTGAGTTCATGAAACATGTGTTTCCCAAGTTACTTAGGCCACAAAGGCCAGGCTGCTCATTGTGCCTTCCTGGCTCCGAGTAGTCATAATTCTTATAAGCAGTGTATGAGGGGAGGCAATAGTTTGAGTTTTTCACACTGGAAGAAATCAAAACATTTCACAATATAATTGAATGATCTATAGTTGAAATGGATATTCATAACTGTACATGAACACAAGAATACACAGATTAATGGCTGTCTAAATTTAAAGAGTATGTAGGTCAAGTACTTAAATTTTGTACTTAAACTCAGTATTAATAAGAGGCCCTTAAACCTTTCTTGTTACTTAACCTTTGGGGAAAACTGCACAATCCTAAAACAAACTGCTATATTTGTCCTCTTTCTACCCTTGAACAAGAGCAGCTTCACAGCTTACTCCATCCTTCATTTTTTCAATCAAGTTTAACACAATCAGACTTTAGCTACCAGCAGCAATAATAAAGCATTATCCTTTTATATTCTGCTACTGTTAAGAACAAATACAGAAAAATGGGATGGAAGAGTTATACTTTAGTTACAGGTGAGAGCTGAGATTTCCAAGGCTGCCATGACGTCATTGGCCCAACGCACTGAGGATTCTACTTTTAAGTTTGCTACTAGGACTACACAAGCCAGCAAACTGCAGAAGGCAGCCTAGAGTGACAAAAAATGCATACAACGCCTTCTAGTAACACATTTTAATTTTGTGTTTTTATAGTCTCCTTTGTCAAAGTAGAACATGCCCTTAATAGGATATTTGCTAATTGAAGGGTAATATATTAAAATGTATAAAAAGAATAAACTAAGTATACTTTTGAAAAATGAACGGGCCAATGACAATGAAGCACCAGATTGTTCAGGATCGAGCATAATTTTGCTTGCATATATAACCACACATGTAACTGAAATCAGAATTCCAGCCATATAGTCTGTTCCAGCCTGTGTGACAAAGCTGCAAGATGTGGAGCTGAAATCAGTGTGGATTCTTCTGTACAGGTGGGAGTTGTATGTGTGTGCTGGTGTACACAAAACTTTTGTTAGGAGTCATGATGCTTAACAGTCATATAAAGCATAAACTCACTGTGCTATTATTTTATTAAGGCATCCATAAATAAAACAGTGTAATTCCACCCCAATAAAAAGAGGCTTTTCTGGTCCAATCTGAGACATTACATCGTTATGGATTTTGACATTCAAATGGTCATGTGTACACAATTTTTTTCCTGTTACATAATCTATAGACTGCTTACAGTGTTATAATTTCTATTCAGATGAGAACACTTGCAAGTCATTAGGATACTCAAAAACGTAATATTGAAAGGACACACTAGTTTTAAGCTAGACACAGGTATGTCAAAAATCTTGAATGTAGAGTATTCAGTGTTCATTCCTGTGAAAAAATGTTAATGAAGGTGGTTCTGATTATTTTCCGTAAGGAAACTGAATGGGCATATCAATGTTTTAACACTAATGGCAGTCATAATGTATAATAGAAGGTAAATGTTTGTAGAAGTATCATTTCTGTAGATTTGTGAATGTGAATTCTAGTAGTGAAACAGAGGTGGGATCTTGATCTTCAGGTTTCTGCAAGAAGCAGCTACTTCCCCCATTCCATTTCTATATGATATTAACAAAGATAAGGGGAATACCTAATTAGGTTTAGCATAGCCTCCTCTTTCTCCTTGCAGAATGCCATGGCTCAAAAAGCCACCTGTTTCTTTTAAGTGGAACTCTCCCATAACGTATATCATTCTGCAAAATCCATGTTAAAGGGACAGTTATTGTTATAAACATACCCATGAATCACGAAAGATCTAAATGACAGATTGCTTTAGTTGGTCAGTACTGAATACTGGACATGTTTGGAAATGTCAACGTTTGTGATAACCTAATTGCCTCAATGAAACAGATGTAACAACAGGTTCAGCAGGTTATTATAGGTCCTTTGGAAATAAAAAGCAGGCATTGCCCTCTGTCAATGCCTGCTGTTGCTTGCATCACTGTTTTGTTTCCTTTCATTTGGATGTATGAAAATGAATGTGCACAGAAAACAATTTTAATTGATATTTCAGACTTACAAGAGAAATGTATGAACAAACTTAGAAACTCTTTGCCTACTTTAATGATAAACTAAAATGTTTTGACAACCAAACTGAGGATATTTTTTGAGCCATGATACCAAATGGGCATAAACAATATAAGGAGAAGAAAAGATGGCAAAGAAATGTGTGTGCTCAAACCTCTGAGGTGAAATATTACAAGTAAGCAGGATGATCAGTATTTTATATTAATGGTGCTTTACGTGTACTCAAATGGAGCACAGGTACAGAAGGTGAGTGTCCTAAAACAGAAGATTTATTAGGATGAGAAATAATCAAATAAAAGGGCAACTTCTTTTAAGAGATTAAATAGAAAATATATTATGGAGTCAACACCAGAAATAAAGAACAGTTTACCAGTAGAATTAAAACCATAGAAATCTATTTATTGGGTTGTTTGGAAGAAGCCAAGATTTTGATTCCCACATTTACAATTAAACGCACAACTTGAGTTCAGTGGAATCCACCCCCCTATTGTGTATGTTCAAGACTGCAGCTTGAATGAAGTAGGCATCACAAGATACTAATAGTGCGATCCTATGCATATTTACTCACGTCTACTCAAAAGGAAGTACTGCTGAGTTCAGTGGGGCTTATTCTTAGATATAGAAGTATATATATATATATATATATATACACAAAACAAATCGGGGGGGGGGGGAGTTTAAATATTGTTCACTGTACCAGGGGTAGCATCCAATGTGTGTACAGCAGGGTTTTCAAACAAGTTAAAACTTCCCTCAGCAAGTCCAAAAAGCTGCTCCTGAAACTATGATGGCTGTTGGGAGCACCTCCAACATAATACAAGGAGATAAAGTTACAAGTGGAAACTGGAACTGTTTGTGTGTACACACCCAAGCATGAGGATATGTGGATCCTTACCCATACTTTTGCAATTCAATGTGCAATAGTTGACTACTGAAATACGTTTTCATTGCTACTTACCATTTAGGAGAAAACCCTAGAATTACCAAAATAAACTAGAATTTCCTAATTACTATTTAAGCTAATGTCTCTAGATATAACGTGTAACATATCTTCCAATGGATAGGCAAATCCATGGAAGCACTTACGTTGAAAAATTAAGCTTCGTGTTTGTTGAATTAAAAAGCAAATCCTAAAGCCTTCCCTTCTAAAATTGCATTTTATCTTTAAACTTCAAAAATAGAAAAAGTACCTGCCTGCCAGTTGTTAGACAGTTCCATGAAATGGAAGTGCAGCTGCCCTTTATAATACAAGCCCAGGGCACTTCTGTTGATTCTGAAAATTTACAGTATCCATTTTAAAATGAGATTTAGAGCAGGCGACAACTGTCCCATGGCTTCAGAGGTTATGATATGCTTTTGCATTTAACATAGGTTATCAGTATTCTAATAAAAGGATAAGATCAGTTTAGGCTGTGGTTAGGTTGTTTATACACACCAAAAAGATAACTTTTCTGTATTTACTATACACACACACACAGTACAATAGACTACAGTTAAATACATGTATTTGTTTAACTGAGAGAGTTGGGGCTACTCACAATTAGTAGAAGCACAAGTGCCACTTCACCCCTTACGAAAACTCCCTTCTCATAAATGCAGTATTTAACTGGAAGATATTGTATAAAATATTTAGAGATATTACTTTTAAATACTAAAACATTTTCACATTTGATTCATAGCCAAAGACTTTGAGAATTTAAGAAAGGAAAAGTTGTATATGTAACTTCTTATTTTTCCATTATTCCTATAAGAAACACTCTGTTAACTATTTAATAGACACTTTCATATTTGTAGCAAACTGCAGAAAATGCAATGCACTTGCAGTATGTGTGCCTTATGAACTAACAATTTTTGCATAGTTTTATCAGGTGAAATATTTGCTAGGGAAACATATAGAAGTATGCCTTTATAATAAAAAAGAAGCCTAACACCTAATCCCAATACTTTCTGGGATCACAAAAATCTCTGCTCTTGAATGCCAAACCCCAAGACTAGGAGCATAAGCAGTAAATCATGTGAATATTGTTCCTTGTGGGCCATTCTTGCTAAAATCTTTTCTTAATTTAGTGGTCTTGAATCTGAATGTGGTGCTATATAGCATGTTACACTATCAAGGTTCTGAAGAAAAATCAAAGCAAAAACAATCTTCCTCTATTAGTTTTTTTTCCCCTCAACACATTAGGGTCTTGGTGATCTTTACGTTTCGGCATCACTGCACTTGCACAGTAATAACGTCATCCAAGTTATTTATCTAGAATTATAAACAATCTTCTTTTGAAATTATACTTGGATGTTTAAAATTAAAAGTTCTTTAAGATGTGTTGCTTACTTTCTGTTGTTGATGTTGTTATAATTATTTGATAGAGATGGAGAGATCTTTGGCAAAGTTGAAAAATTGGATGCACGTGGGGACCTTTAAAAATATGAAAATGTTAAATTAGATAAAAATGCTGAGATTGCAAAATTAATAATGAAAAAAGGAAAAGCTAACAGATGAACAATGTATGTAAATAAGTATGAAAAATAAGGTTCTTATGATCAGAGCAATAAACAACCAAGAGAAGTCATCCAACCTCAAAATGTGTTTTAAAAACATCTCACTTTTAACAGTTCACACTTTTTATCCCAGAAAAAAAAATCACAGGAATTAAAAGTCAGCCGAAGCCACAATTAAGGTTTGACAAAGAATTACTTTTACCAAAAATCACAAGTTGATTTGGTCACTGATGGAAGACATCTCCCCAAAAGCAAGTTTCCCTATTTTGTGATGCTTTTAACAAATTTTGAGGTTAGTTATGAAGGTGCTCCACTACTATTAACATTATTAAAGAACTCTGAAAGCAGGTTTTAACTGCACCTTAAAGCACCAGATCAGCTCATTACTTTTTCATCTTATGAACACCACTACACTAAAAAGCTTTGTCAAAACAGCCTTTGATGTTAATTAAGCTATATTTTTAACAAAAAAGCCTCAAACCATGAAAATGTATACTACAAAGTTGTATTTTGATAGTGATCCAAAACCAATTAAAAGAAAGTGCACTCATTGCCAAGAAACTCCAATAATCTTTGGAAAAGACCTAAACATATAACATCATTCCATGTAACAGAATCAGACAGAAGACCACAAATTCACAAAAGAATTATTATACATACTAGCATTCCAACTCTACACTTTGTAGAGTTCATCAAGGCAGCAAAGTAAACTAGCTCCTTGAAACCATACAGTTAAAACTAATCTGGTGCACTATCTAACCAAAGTAATAATTCCAGCCTGTGTCATTAGACACCCATGGTCCACAATGAATAAAATATATTGACAGCAAAACTCTCAATGTTAACTAGAACAAAAGCATTGGTTTTCTATTCCTTAGAGGCCAAGACTTAAACTTCAATCATTTTTATTATCCGATGTTCAAGATTTTACCAGTCCTACTGAACCAATAAAAATATATACCAACCATGGAAGTATAAAAAAATATACCAACCATGGAAGTATAAAAATTGAGGAAGTTTATCAATAAATAGCATCAACACTTTTACTGAAGTATCTCTATCAATAAAATATAATCACTCATCAAAACAGCTATCATAACGTTAAACCTAGAGAATAGTCACATTCTTAAACCTTTTTTTTATACACTTCTATTCAAAGTTTGTTATTCAGTTTCCAATACCTCTATCATTATCAACACCACCAAAACCACTATGCCCTCTAAGAGTGAATTCTTCCCGTGGAAGGGAAACAGCTGTCAGAACAAATTTCTTCTCCTTCCTGTAACGCCATTGCCCACAACTCCCAAATCTGCTCTGGAGGGCTGTGGATCCCCCCTAAGAAGATTTGAGGGCATGGAAGACAGGCACACTGTGAGAACCTTTCAATTAAATGAATGGTTGATCTATGGTTGAAAGTAGTTTAAGATACAGAATATTCTTGTCTATTGAAGAAGAAAGGAAAGTTGGTGAGATAAGGGACAGAATTAACCTGCTCAATCTCTTGACAGTTTATAGTATGTATTTGGGGATACAAGAGTTTGGAGGAATGTATGCTGTCAGGTTAAAATACTCCTCCTTGTCACTACACATAGATGATTGTTTCCAGAATCTCATCTTTATATAAATATAAAATGCTCAGGTTTGGGACTGGCAGTCTTCTAGCATTGTAATACCATAGCAGAAAAAGGCTGGGGTAGGGTGACGGCAAGAAAAAAAGCTGTTCATTATCACTTTCCCCATTCCTGAAATTCCCCTCTCCAAGCTACCTGAACAGGACAATTGGGCTCCTGTTCCATGCTTGCCAAATCTCTGGAGAGGAGCATTTCCCACAGAAGGGATACAAAATCAGTGCAACATTGTATTACAGGACCCTCAGGTTCCCTCTAATAGTGATCTCAAGTAGTTGATACCTATCACCCTGGAAGTGAAACAAGCCCACTTCAAAATAAGGTAGTGGTTGCTGCACACTTGGAGAAGGTTTGCAAGTTATTAATTGGAAGAAAAATTGAAAATGCCTCCCCCCCCCCCGCAAAAAAAAACCCAGTCCAACAAGGAAGAGCATGTTCAGTGGCCTCCTGGAGCCATGGAATGTTGAGTGTCAGCTAGAAAAGAAAACGGAAAACTGGGGAGGAGAGAACTGGCCTGCCGGAGATCCTAATAGTAGAGTGAAGTGGCTGACTGGCTGGAATCTGAACAGAAGTATTCCTCTAGGAGTGTGGATACACTGCAACCATAATCTCTAATGCTATAGCCTATAGAGGCAGGCATAAAGGGAGGGAACCCCCACAGAAGTCTGTAAATAGTTCCCCCAAAAGGTGCAGCAAAAAAGAAATGATGTTTATAAAGTGCTAAAAGATTATCTGATCATAAGTCAAGGAAATGTTTATGTGTTATCTATGCTAAATTACTAACTTCACAATATATTCACAAAGCTGTACAGGTATACAAACATCCCGACACCCCTGAGAACTTTTTATTAAAGCAATATGAAAGGAAAGAAAGCAAATCACACCACACCGAAAATGATTTTACATAACAGTGGGGACCAACTTACACAAAGGATTTATTAACTGAAACACAGCAGTGGATGTATTGCACATTTCTTCTCCCAAATTATTTTATATGTTCTTGTGTTGCAACCTACATCAGACAATTCTATTCTTAAATTAAATGTGGAAGTACAATCCTTCAAGTCCAAACGTCATTGTATAGAATGTAATTTTGTTTTTCAATGTTCCAGTTAATACAACACCCAAAATTCAACTTAGCAGCTATGTAGACAACTTATTTTTAATAGTCATCTGTATACTTTGACATGAGAAGTCATCGCCACTTTCACAGTGAGGAACAACGTAAAGTGTCATAGAATGTAATGAGCAATACAACAATTATCAATTTTGCGGAAGACATAACATAAAACAAGCAAGCATAGTAATGAGGTGGCTACGGCCATCTGAATAAGGTACACATCACATAAAATTAGCTGACAATCATAGGCACACATTTTAAAATTATATGTCGGGGGACACGCAAATGTTTATAGTGCACGTACAATAATAATTCTAATTCAAAAGCTTTAGTATTAATACAATTGCAAACTATGACCAAGATGCAAAGAGATATATGGGATCTGCGTATTTTAAAAACTATGTCAGTACGGATAAAAGAGAATTATTACAAGTTAGTTTGGAGGTGGTATCTAACTCCAGTAAAATTAAATCAGACTGATAAGAAGTACTCGAAGTTATGCTGGAGAGGATGCCAGGAAATTGGTACCTATTTTCATATGTGGTGGACATGTGAAGATGTGCAAAAACTTTGGCAAAACATACTTAAGGAGATAAATGAAATAACTGGTTTAAATTTAGAGGTATGTCCCAAGATAGCTTTATTATCACTGTATAAAAAAGGCCAGGGGACTCAAAATGAAAGAGATTTAATTACAAACTTAATGACAGCAGCAAGATTATTGATAACTAAGAAATAGAAAGTACAAGGTAATTACCAAATTACAGAATGGTATAAAGAAGTATGGGATATCGCAATTAATGATAAGTTAACTAGTAGTATAAAGGTTAGAAAGGGTTTAATGAAGATAAATGATTTTGAAGATGTATGGGGAATATTTGTAGAGTTTGTATTAAAAAAAGGGAAAGGATGTACACCTTTGCAGGATGCATTACAGTTTTTGGAGAAATGTATAATTAAATACTAGATGGACCCACTGGTGTGAGGGTGCACTTATTAGTTATTGTAAGTTTTTTATTGTTGTATGTATTAAAACCAATAAAAATTATTATTTAAAAAATGATGCAAAGAGATACTTAGGCTCCCATAAGAAACTAGAGGTCAGAGGAGCTGATTAGAAGGACTTCCTTTTTCAAAAGAGGACTCTGTGCACTGTACTGAATCAGGAAATAATGCTTTTAAAAGACATAGCTTGAATTTAGCAACAACCTTCCATAACTGTCAACATTAATAATTTCCATATGCTGTTGTTGTTTTTTACAAGGTATCATGAATTGTCATATTTCTTAGAACTGGCTAATGAAATAATTTCCTGAACACAAAACATAAGCCAGCATTCCTTACCATTGGTCATGCTGGCTGGGGCTGATGGGGACTGTAGCCCGAAACATCTACAGAGGGCATCAGGTTGAGGAAGGCTGGTCTACACTGATTAGCAGTAGCTCTCCAGGTTTTCAGAAAGGAGTCTTTTCATAAGTACCTGGACTGAACCTGGTACTTTGGCATGCAAAACATACAATCTACCAATGAGCTACAATCTCATCCCTGTCACCACTGGAGTTAGCTTTTTGCTTCTTGACCATTTTTAGCTCTCAGGAACAGATGTTAAAGACTGCCCAAAGTGGAAACATGATTCTGAATTTAGATATAGAAGACTGTTTAGATACAAATACAAATTGCATTTTTGCATACACCCCATGTCAGAAGGCAAAAGAATGACCAACCTAAAGAAGTTATTTGTGCTTAACGACCCAAGGATTTGAATGAGATTTGAGAATTAACTTTGTCAGTATCACACCAAAACTAAAGCTCATCTCTACAGAGAGCAGTAAAGCATATGTATTATAAATCACAACCACGACTGACCCACCTCTCCCATTCAAACTTATGAATTTGAAATGTAATGATTTAAAATCAGCTATTGTAGCCCATTGCTCATTTTATAGCAACACATATTCAGGTAAATTCAAATGTGACCATCAGGGGGTGAAATACAGCTTTATTACAGTGGGAAGATTTTTTTTTAATCATCTGTTTTTTAAAAAATAAAAATCACATTAACTGCTTTTTCGCTTTGGTTAGGCTCATGCTTAAAGATACCATTTGAAGGAATTTACAAATAAATAAATGATGAACATTACAGGTAATAATGTTCCTAGAGTAGTCTGTGTATCTATTTCTAAAACATTGAAACAAAAGCAATGGAAGATCTCAATGGAACCCAAGGTCATTCTACGCTAGGATGGAAACAATTATAAATGACTAACAACTGTACAATACAATGAGAAAGCAACATACATTCAAACAAAATTACTTGTGCATAGGACTATGAAAGGACAGTTATAGATATGAAAAACATGTTTTAAGTCACCTTTCCACTAACAGCAAGTTTTATGGAATCCCAGATTTAAGATCTTACCCAATACACATTACTACAAGGCCCTGGCAGTTAGCCATGCAAAATCTGCATGCTCTATGTTTCCATTTTCCTTAGCTCACAATGGATATACCAAATAATAAAGGTAAACATGCACATTGCCCCCAGATGAACACTACTTTGAAGATGGAGACAAAGTCTGAGTGTTTAAATGAATAATTGAGCACAAAGTACATTAGAAGGATGTTGTAAACTTTTCCAAAAGCACTGCAGTACCAAACTAAGTATACCAAAGTGTATTGATTGAATTTAGATTTTTTTTAAAAAGTAAAATATAAAAGGATGAATTCTTACAGAAATAAAAGTGTATTTTGTAGAGGTGACAGAGCTGAACTGCCATTTTTATAAGATACAAGCATTAATCGTAACAGCAAGATCATCAATTGCTTCCACCATTTAATAAGAATGTATGAATTGTTAAATCCTCTAAACTGTGTTTTGCATATGTTACTTAATTTGAAAGATTGTTGTATGTATTAGGGTTAATTTATGGTATGCATATTCCTGTTTATAGAAATGTTACATGTAAAATTGTACCTAGCAATGGTATGCACAAGCAGCTTGAGCATTAACTTATATCATAAGTTTTATAGAAAAGGATATTGGTCCAATTATCTTTCTTTTTCCCTTCTATTGCATTCCAACATTATTTTCTTGTCCATTTTCTCCATTACATGGCAAAATAGGAAGTTTTTGAAGCATTTCATTAGGATTAAATATTTTTACCACAAACATTTATCTTTGTGAAAGCTATTAGTGGCTGCTATATGAAAGCATATTTTTAAAAAAGAAGATTAGTACAATCCCAGGACTATGCACTGAACCTAGGTTTCAAACTATGGCTTAAACCCTGATTTCACATGGGTCAATAGAACTGGTATTCTCCAAGAGTGCCTGAAGATTCCCTCAATCTGATCACCACTTGCATGCACAGAGAAGGAAGGTGAACAGGAGGTGACAGCAAGTAAGATATTCAAATAGAAACTGCCTTAATTACCCAGATGACTACCCTAATTTTTCTGGATTTCTCAGCTAAATGTATACAATAGTCCATCAAATACTTCTGGAACAATTCAGAATAAAGGCCCAGCTTCACAGTGGTTCCATTCCTATCTGCCAGAGAGATCAGAGGGAAGCAATGGGTGCTAGATCCTCTGCCTCACGCCATTTGACCAATTAATTAACCAAAGATTTAATATTGTCTCCATTACTTTCAATAGCTATATGAAACCCTTGGGAAAGATCTTCAAATATTTACATCAAAATGCAGATGACACCCACCTTTATATTTAAATTTTAATTGTATCAAGAAAAGACAGCAGTTTTCTCAAGTGAGTGCCTGAACACTGATACAGACTGGAGGGCTAATAAACTGAAGCTTAAAGCAGAAAGGCAGAAATTTTAACTGTCCCCTAGAGACAATGGGACAGTGATTTACCTTTGCTGAATGGGGATCAAACTCCCCCTAAAGGAAATGTTTGCATTCTAGGGATTCATCTTAACCCTGTCTTCCTGTCAGATGGCTGTGACTGATTTTCCTAACTGGTTGCTGTGCCAGTTGAAGCCCCCTCTGCGACTTTCTATAGTCACCTATGGCTTGGTACCTCCCATTTGGATTATACCAGTGTGCTCTATGCAGGGCATAGTCTAGAAACTGCACCTGGTACAGAATTCTTTGGTTCGCCTCCTGAAGAAACAAGGCACAAGGACATGTAACTCTACATCCCCTGATATCTGAAAGGAAAGCTCTGCTGTACCTTTCATTCTCTGCCTGGGTAAAATCAGAAAGGGTGAGCCACCTTCCTAACTGCATTCTACAGATAAAAAACTTATTTTTGAAGTTTTGCTGGTGGATAAGTAGATGGTAGTGTTATAAGTTTTATTTTCATACAGATGGCCTGCTAGTTTATTATCCTCACTGTTGTTATAGTGTGGTATTTGGTAGGGATGTGCACTGGATCGGACCCGATCCACGATCTGAGTCCGGTCCAGTGGGAAATCGGATAAATTATCCGATTTCCGATCCGACAGCTGGATCGGCCGATCCAATCCGAACCGGTCCGAAAAGGCTCCGAACTGGTTCGGCGGATCGGCGGGCGCCCACTGGCGCCCACCGCCGCTTCCATTGGCGGGCGCCAGCGGGCGCCCGCCAATGAAAGTGGACAGCGGGGGGGGGAGGAGGGGGGCCCTTACCTTTCCGGCCCGTCCGCTCCCGTCCGGCGCCGGCAGCTACTACCAGCGGGCTCCGCGGCCTGCTCCAGGGTGGCGCGCCGGGTGATGTCATCACCCGGCGCGCTACTCGAGAGCAGGCCGCGGAGCCCGCTGGTAGTAGCCGCCGGCGCCGGACGGGAGCGGACGGGCCGGGAAGGTAAGCAGGGGGCGCGCGGAGGGGAGGAAGGGGCGCACGGAGGGGAGGAGGGGGGCCCTTACCTTCCCGGCCCGTCCGCTCCCGTCCGGCGCCGGCGGCTACTACCAGCAGGCTCCGCGGCCTACTCCAGGGTGGCGCGCCGGGTGATGTCATCACCCGGCGCGCTACTCGAGAGCAGGCCGCGGAGCCCGCTGGTAGTAGCCGCCGGCGCCGGACGGGAGCGGACGGGCCGGGAAGGTAAGCAGGGGGCGCGCGGAGGGGAGGAGGGGGCGCACGGAGGGGAGGAGGGGGGCCCTTACCTTCCCGGCCCGTCCGCTCCCGTCCAGCGCCGGCGGCTACTACCAGCAGGCTCCGCGGCCTACTCCAGGGTGGCGCGCCGGGTGATGACCCGGCGCGCTACTCGAGAGCAAGCCGCAAAGCCGGCTGGCAGTAGCCGCCGGCGCCGGACGGGAGCGAACGGCCCTAAAAGGTAAGCAGTGGCGGGGAAGGGGTCTTACCCCCCCCCCGGAGCCATCCGCTTCTATCCGCTGGCGCCCGCGGGCGCCAGCGGATGGAAGTGGACGGCCCCAGGGGGGGTAGGGAGCGCGGGGGAGGGGGCTTACCTGCCGGGGCCGTCCACAGCGCACGGCCCTGGGGGGGGGAGGGAGTTAGGCCCCCCCTCACCCACCCGCCGCCATTTTTTCCTCATAGACTTGCATTGCAATGCACATCTATGGGGAAAAAAATGGCGGCCGATCCAAAAATTTCCGATTTTTGGATCGGGATCGTACTCGATCCGGTCCGGGGGGCCTCCGATTTTGTCCGAACCGATCCGTGACAAAATTGGAGGTCCCGATCCGGGTCCCGATCCGATCCGGGGGTTCCGTGCACACCCCTAGTATTTGGATTTTATTTAAGTTACTATTTTATGGCTTTTAAACTACTGTACATTTCTTCAAATATCCACGGAGAGAGAATGTAACTAACCAGAATGTTAAATAAGTTAGAGGATTGGTCATATTCAATTCTATGATTACAATACAAGACAGAAGACGATGAGTCATCATAATGCAACAAAGAGGATCACAAGGAGTAACATAAGTAGTGATTGGTGGTTAGACAGCAAAATACATTTTAGCATTTTGCCTAGATTTCCTAATATTGCATTGATGACTAAATTCGCAGTTTCATTCTGTTTAACACATCTGAAGAATTTCCAACCAAGTAAACCTGTCCAAATATAATTATTCTACTATATTTTGCAAGGAGAAGCAGAAGAATAGTTACAAATGCAAAAGTATTGTTTCCAAAACATGGAGAATGTTTTTTGGGGGGGGGAGGTGTAACTTCATTAAGCCATGTTGCAGGAAACACTAATTTGTTTAATTACTTACTTTGGAGCTGAAGGACCTCTTGGCCATGTTCCATCTTCATTTTTTTGTTCTATCACTAATACCTATATGGCAAAAAAAGAAAAGAAAAAAAAACTTAATTACAGATTAGGACAACTGAGTATAGTTTACGATTTTATCAATTTGATATTAAACTACTAACTACCTAACTTCTATTATGGCATTAGTACATCTCTCAAAAGTGTTTACCAAGATTACAGCTCATTTATTTATTTAGTACATTTGTACACCACCCCATAGCCGAAGCTCTCTGGGCGGTTTACATAGGATTAAAACAATTAAAAACAATATACAAAAATTAAAACAGCAAAAACATACAACATACACACAATACACACATACATTTTAAAACCACTACAACAACCCAAGAAGCTACAAAAAAAAAAAAAAAAAAACCACGCTCCTCAGATATTGCCAAATGCCTGAGAGAAGAGGAAAGTCTTGACCTGGCGCCGAAAAGATAACAATGTTGGTCAAATCACTCTACAGAATTTGGGTAGTAAGGATTCATCATGAAGAAAAGGCAAGTGTGTACTAAAAGAAGAGGAGTAATTTCTGTATACTTTTGTTTGACTTAATGGGACTTAATGGGGCTGTTCACACAACACATTAACCCACACTCAGTGGCTGAGTATGGGGTGTTTTGAACCATGGGTTGTTGGTAGAACCGTGGATTATAATGTTGTCTGAATGCAGCCAGGGTGGCTTGTTAATCTTGCAGTGTGGCTTATTTTCTCTAACAAGCCACCTTGAGAATCCATCCTTTTTTATTATTATCCTTTGTTTATTATTATCCTTTGTTTATTATTATCCTTTGTTTTTGGGTTATTCGGCACGATTAAAAAGCCACCCTGTCAGCATTTAGACAACACGATAACTCATCCTGCAAAAACATGCTGTGTTCAGATAATACGCTAACCCACTGTTCAGTGAACAACCCACAGTTCCAAACAACCCACATGCCACCACTGAGTGTGGGTGAGTGTGTTGTCTGAACAGCCCCAAAGAAACTGATATCTGTTATGGATAAATGAAATGTTTGTGCTTCACATTTTAATTTGTTTTCAGTTCAAAGAAATGTGATCTGTTGTCTCTATTAAATAAATGCTGTAGTTTATCACAAATATGGATAAAAGCACTGACTTACAAGCTCATTAACCCATTTAAGGATTCCCATATACACTCATTCCTACACCCTGAAGCAGGGTTATGGCTCAATAATGAAACACATGTATAGTGTACTCACATTTTTTATCACTACATCTCACTAAAATAAAGAGTGCTTTCTTAGCCTTGCAGATACACTAAGTTGATCCATGCCTTAAAATCGATACTGAGGTGACTGAAATCAACAACTATTTACTCTATCCCATCAAATAATTACCACTGACTACATGAGCCCCAGAGCCCATTGGTTTTCTCCAAGATTTTTTTTTTATTATCAGTTAATATAATGAAGTCTCAAATATTTCAACCACCAATGCTACCAAGCAAAGAGAGCGCTGATCTTTCTAAATGGAGACTCTAAGTGGAGACTTCTGATAAAACTTTAGAAAAGTCAGAATGGGAAATGGGAATGCAAAATATTTTCTCTCTTGCCT
The DNA here is from genome assembly GCA_029215795.1 of Anniella stebbinsi. Taxonomy (NCBI): domain Eukaryota; kingdom Metazoa; phylum Chordata; class Lepidosauria; order Squamata; family Anniellidae; genus Anniella; species Anniella stebbinsi. The sequence goes on from JARDYH010000003.1 coordinate 60,546,993, forward strand.
TAATTTTTTATCAAACCATTAGTTAGTATTATTGATAAATGCTTTGAAATAGTCTATTTGGACAGATACCAGAAGAGGTTGCCTTCTCTAGTCTGCTTTTTGCCCTGCATACAGAATACTTCTCAATAAGAATTACACAGTCTTAATTCAGGATTACTGATAAGCAATTGCTGAAATCCATATGTTATCAATAGATACCACTCTACCAATGGCAGCATCAGGGAGGCCAACATCCTGGAGAAAACCCACTGTCAACCCTTTGCTCCTCCCACCTGTTCACCTGCCTTCTTTGAGCATACAAGCAGTGACCAGAGTGAGGAGATAGCACAGCCCTCCTCTCTTGCCTTGTGTGCACTTCCTCTGCATATTTCTACAGATTAGGTGCAAAAGGAGAAAGCAAGTGGATGGGCAGCAGGAAAAAAAGGAGGAGCATCTTGAGGGCATCTTGCCCAAGGCCCTCCAAAACCTGGAGTGGGCACTGACTGAACCCTAGCAACTTGCCTTAACTGCATATATAACAATAATTCTGGCCTCCTTGCATTGGTTACCTGCATAATTCCGAGCCCGATTCAAGAGCTGGTTTTAACCTATAAAACCTTATATGGCACAGGACCCCAATACCTGATGGAACGGCTCTCCCGACTTGAACATAAAATCAACTACAACCAACATCTGAGGCTTTCCTCCGTCAGATCCAAGGGAGGGTTGTAAGGTGACAACAAGGAAGAGGGCCTTCTAAATGGTGGCTCCCAACTATGGAACGAGCTCCCCACTGAAGCTTGGCGTGCACTGACACTGTCATCTTTTCAGTGCCAGGTAAAGACTGCCCTTGACTCCTAGGCATTTAGTGGCATATGATGTGCCATCTATGTCTACTGTTTTGAACAGATCTATTAGGGAAAATATTGTTTACTTGTTTTGGGTTTACATTGTTTTTATTTTCTTTTGTGTTAAACATTTTATATCGTTTTTATCACGTTGTATTTCTGTAATGTCAGTGTGCTTTTATGAATTGTTGTAAGCCGCCCAGAGAACATTGGTTATGGGGCAGTATAGAAAATAAATAAATAAAAACTGCCTACGTTGTTCCAGAAGGCTATTTAAGCAAGAGGCTTGTGGACAGCCAGAAGCAGGAAATTCCAGATATTAGTGTGTGAGCTATTATTTATCATTAAATGTAAATGTCTGCTTTTATAGCTAAATCACCACCCTAGTTAAACTACTCAACTGACCAATCTAAAGACCTACAAGGTATTAAGATTTCCCACGCAATCACAAGAAGTTTTGATCACAGTGTCTTAAATAATCCAACAAATGGCCATGGGCCACTTGAGGGTTGTTTCCCACTCAAACAAGCCATGTTGCCATGCCCAGCTGGGTAATTAGGCTAATAGCACCCAACACACATTACCAATTTATACAAGCCAATTTAAACAAGGTTACTTGTTTCGATTGTGCAAACTGGATCAGTATCTTTAGAAGTTCTTTTCCCAGGCACTATTTTAGTTCAGCTTATCCAGTTTATAGACTACTCTGTGCTGTTTCAGTCCATCCACCACCTAAGTAAGCTCGCCTCCCTCATGTCCACCCTCGCCTCTTCATAATTATAACTTGAAACATATTTAGACAGGCCTTTAATGTTCTTCTGCGAGTTAACAAATAGGCCAAAATGTATTGAGAGCAATCCTTTTCTCAAATCCTTTCTTGTTTGATAATAGTTAGCTCAGATGCTCTCCTGTATTGTGCTAAAGCTAAAGGACATTTCAGAAATACTTTCATTTAGAAAAATCATAGTATTATTTTCTGTATTTACTTATTTGAAACATTTCTTAGTATTATTGGGGTCACTGACTTTAAGAATCAAATATTTTCAGATATATCTCGATTCTTCCAGCAAATATAGAACTATATATTTGAATCAATAAATATTAATTAAATAAATAAATCATTGACTCCGTGTAAAAAAGTATTTTTTCTTTTGTAAAAAAAATACTTTTCTTCTTATGCTATGACTTTGGACATTAAAGCAATTCTGAAAAAATAAGCTTAGTTAAGACATGAAAGACAGAGGTTATGCACGTTAAAAAAATGTATAGCGGTACAACATATTTACTCAAGTAGTATTCAAATACTCAAATATTCAACTAATCTGAAAGAAAAATCACTTGCAGAGCTCTATTGATGGTATCAGATACCAGTAAGGGAGAAAAGGAAAATGCTCTTAAATGGGGTATATTCTTGAAGATATGGACAAATATAAAATGTAATTTGCATTGTCTTAATAGATTACAAGTTGATTTTCTAAAGCCAGGACCAAGAAATATGCAAAATGTGATTAGTCACCGAAACTAACTTGGAGAGTTCAGCTTTCATTCATGTTTTAGACTTCATAGCTGCACAGATATACTAGAAAATATTTGGGCGATGAATATCTGAGAAACCAAATGGATACCTAAGTAAGAAGCCAAGCGGATACCTATGTAGTATTTCAGAATTTCAATTTATAACTGAATACATGCAATACTGACAGAGACTGGAGCTAGATTAGTTTGCCCATTCCTAAGTCTACCACTAACATAAACAACAAAAAGAGTATAAAATCTCTCAAAATATTAGGTCTGTAATCATATTATATCATACCTGTCCTTGGTACAAGCCGGCATCCTGTATGGTGCTATCTGGTTTATTCAAAGGCTCAAATGTGTTACTCATGTATTTGTTCCACAACCTGGTCTCTTTTTCATCTGGAATACTGAAGATTTTTCTTATCTCCTTTTCAATTGTGTCTATATTGACAGAAATAAAACTTTTATTTTATGATTTTGTTATCTTCTATACAGGAATTAATAAGGATGCCTGTGCAATCTGCCAACAACAGGTTTGTGAATGGTGAGTATAAATATCACCTTCCGTACTTTTTCCATTTCCATTCTCTCTAACCTCACTGTTTACAATTTTCCCTATCTTCCAAACGGTGTGTGTGAAATTGGCTGTGGTCTACAAAATTTTATGCCATAATACATTTTTAGACTTAAAGGTGACACAGGACTCTTATGTATTCAGCAGCAACTGATTTATATACTTACTGAGTTACAAAACATAAAGACATAAGAAGAGCCATATTGAATCAGACCAAGAATTCATCTAGTCCAGCATTGTTTCCACAATGGCCAACCAGCTGTTAAGTAAGACATGAATGCAACAGCACCCTCTCACCCATGTTCCCCAGCAACTGATACACATGGGCTTACTGCCTCTGCTAATGGAGGTAGCACATAGCCATCAGGAACTAGTAGAAGTTGTAAATCTATATGCTACAATTCACTGCATTATCTCAGAAAGCACACAACTGGCAAACTACTCCAATTAACAAGGATACAATGCAAATACTTGTGGCAATAAACAGTATGACTAAAGGAAGCTGTGCCTATCAAGTCATTCATTACTCAGTAGGTCAGTTTACATATAAATTTAAACTAGGAATTAGGATTATGTATGCAAGCTTTTACAGGTCTGCGAAAAGTCTTGATCCCCTTTGCTTCCCTCTTCCTCCTGTGATAAAGCCAGAAGGTGAACTCCTGCTGAGTTTCGTTTCACTTCAGCAGATTCTTGGCTTTCCATTACTTAAGAAGCATGGAATCCTGGTTTAAAAGCAACTCTAGTTTGCAAAACAAACCAGCAACCCAATCCAGGATTTCTTGTTGGTTGGTTTAGCAACTGACAGCTTCTTTGAAACCAGGATTCCTGGTACATGTGGACTACAAGCTGGAAATTAGCTTAAACTCAGTGTGTGAGCCAGAGTTGCAAGAGCCTTGTGCCTGTAAATCGTGGCTTAGTGTTATGTACCATTGGTCTGGTTCACACAATCAAATAGTCCACCCTGGTATATTAAAGCCACAGTGGGTTGCAGTGCATGCCGGTGGCAATTTTTAATATTGAAGCTGTGCCACACTCATCAGGTAGTCCAAACGTGGGGACTGCCAGTTATGCAGAGATTAAACAATCCTAAAATAGGCCTTAGGTTCTGACAGGGTTGTTTAACCCTTGCATAAACCACAGTTCTCGGGTTCAGGTGACACAACAAGCTCCAGCTTGCATATTCAGGATGGCACCTGCCGACAAGCTACACTGAACATGTAAACCCAGTCAATGTCTCAAAGAACTGACTGTATGCATTTAAGAAACAGCAGTTAGCATCACTGGGCTAACATCCTATCATTTATGTTGTAGAATCTGAAGTCTGCCAGTTTTCTCAGACTATGGCCCAATAAAAATTATAATTATACATAGGAGAAAGTATTACATACACTACATTTACACTTAAATTTGTTTTGTTTGTAAATTTGTTTTTACTCCACCCAAAATTATAGCATTAGGGGGAATTTTAATCAGGAGTTTCACTTACAAATGCAAAAAATATTGTAAACTTGTCATAAAACTTGTTTTATAAATACAACAATTACCAAATTCATGTTCTGAAAAATACTAAATGTATAACTACACAACAATGGGCATACCTATTGTGTCAGCTTTACTAAATCTTCGTGTTACTACATTGTTCATATTTCCATTTTCACACAATTTTAATTCTGTCAAATATACTTCTACTTTGCAGTGCTTGACAAACATACCCTGTTCAACTACCTGGAAAATAAACAGATCAAAATGGTTATTTTAGTAGAATGTATTAATCTACATTAGTCTTGTATAAATGCATAATACAAAATCTTCAACAATTTAGATACTTAACTCTTATCTTAGAGTTTAATGTTTTATAAGATTAAGAATTCTAATGATGAGTTTAAAGTTCATGGAATTTAGATCATGATCAAACAGTTTTTCCAGGTTTAAAAACCTGTTTATAATTATCTAGACACCCACTATTTTTTTAAAAAAATCATTATCAGTAATCCCAATAGCAATATAGGGTACCATGAAAAATAAAAATAAGTAGTATACACCTGTACAAATTGCTGTATTGGTTAACTGGTTTTTCTGGTAATGTACATATTGTCAGCTTTAATATAGGAAAATAATTTAATTTGTTCTTTGTCATAAATTACCAACAATTAATAAAACTTGCAAATTTAAGTAAGCAGAATATTCACAATCACCTCTTATATACTTCCATCTGATCTTCTATGCTGTAACTGCATAAGTCAGCCATGTAGACTGTCCTGAAAATAGCCATCAGCCTGATATGTGATACATCAGACAAATATGGTAAAGAAGGAGGTACCAAATAACTGCTAGAAGTCATATGCTACAGCAAAAGAGTTAACAAAAACTCACTAAAGGGGAGGGGCATATTAAAAAAACATTTTTAGATATTTAATAGCCTGCCTTGGACTTTTCAGGGAAACTGAACTTAAATGTATAAAACTTGTATATGTAAGAATAGCTGTATGCACGTCTAAAGCTGCACTTTAAGTATAGCCAAGCTGAAGAGCAATACTATCCTGTAGTACTATAAAACTGAGTTACTCCTGTTGCTAAGGTTACAATCAGGGCTGTGTGTATGCCAGAATTCCAAAGCAGCACAGAAAAGCTGAAAAAAGACAATGCCCTCAAATTTCATTATCCTACAAATCTCAGCTGTCATTGATTAAAAGGAAAGAAGCAAATTCTATTTTTACTCATTTATTTTAGGACTTTATACACCACTCTTCAACAAATTTCCAGGACAGATTACAAAAAAATGATTTATAAGTAAAAACAATTAAACTACCCATTGTAGTTACAAAACTATGATTGTAAATGTGTGGGAAACACACAGTGAAGTCTCAGAAGCCAGAGGATTTGATTAATCAGATTGCCATTGTACAGAGTATAAGGCTTCAGTGGTCTGCAAGTTCTCTAATTGTGCAAAGTAGTAAAAATTGTACAATTCCCTTGCCAAAAGTCATGGAAAGCTGCTAAATTTACATAATTATACATTACAAAATGTAAATTTTGTCACAATTGTATTACTTTTGCATGGAATGTTTTTTATTTAATGCAGATATACACAGCCTTGGTTACAGTTATTTAGGCAGGTACTACGATTTAATATGATTCTTCCTGCCCCATATACTTAATGATCTATGTAAGACTCTGGGCAACATCTTATTTGGCACTAGCACTAACGTAAATTATGTTGCGCTAGTGCAAGCTACCTAAGTACCAAAACAATAACTCTATTGCCGTTGCACTAGAGGTAGTTTATGCTGACAATGCAATTTACATTAGCGCTGATGTCAAATAGGATACTTCCCTCTGTAGTAACATCATCAAGTAATTTGTATGTTTTCATTAATTAACTTTAGTTAATTTTTCAAATACATTGCAACAAAAGAACCTTTCTTGATTCAAGAACTCAGATATGTACATGAGCTCTGAATTAGGGCTTCTCTACAGATTTTAACAAGAGAAAATATTCAGTATAGTTAATGTTTTCTGACAAATTAGAGCATCACACAGTGAATGTTTCAGAGAAAAAGATAAAATTAGCCTAAGACAAGAAACAGTAAGAATACTTTTTCTTAATTACAATTATATGAAGCCACGTGTGGTCAAACTCTACACCAGTAACTTATATACTTAATCAAAAATATAGCAGAATGCCCTATGTTGTTGTACAAGGCGAGTTTTTGACAGTATTATCAACTCCTGAATGCAATTAGCCACTTGATAAGCCAAGTTCCAGGACACAAGTGAGTTTCCATTCTTCCTTAAATAGCAACTGGTTCTTAAAAATTTCATTTAAGACAGACACAGCCCGCTTCTTAGCTCCCAAAACAAAGCTCTATTGAAAACTTTCTTGACTTCTGGAGGTTATACAGCACTTTCTGGCTTTCTTTGAAACATAGAGCTATGAGTTATAAATATGGAAGAAAGAATAGAACGTTTCTGCCATGCAGCTCTGTGCTACACAGAGTTGCATTACAAAAGCTGGCAGGACTTTTTCAACAGGAGTTTTAAATCTGGAAGTTCAGGCTGAAGTAAGAGAGCCTCGTGCCCATCATGAGGCTGCACAGTGCAGCTGCATTCTTCTTTCTTTCCAGTTTACAGTTGGAATACTAGTTGGAAGGAAGTCCTATTAAACTTAACAGAACTGTCTTCCAAGTAAAAATACATAGATTGAGCTTCAAGTCTGAATCGGAGACAGCCCCACATAGAGCTGTCATAATGTAGAGCTGCATATGAAAGCAAATACCATATTTCATCGATTCTAAGACGCACTTTTTCTCCCATGTTTACATCTGTAAAAATGGGATGCGTCTTAGAATCGATGGCGCCTTGCAATCACGGGATTTCTCCCGCGTTTTGCAGAAGGCAATAGGGCTCTGTATGCCCCACCCTGCGACTCAGCCTAGCGGGTACCAAGGGATCCCACAAGGCTGGTCAGAAATCCCCCCTCCCCACTAACCTTGATCACTGCTGCCTCGGCCTGGGAAGGCTTCAGTACTGAGAAAGAGGCAGTGATCTCAGGAAATCTCATGGGATCTCAGCCTCCTTCCCAGTACTGAAGCCTTCCCAGGCCGAGGCAGCAGCGATCAAAGTAAGTGGGGAGGGGGGACTTACAAGGGGGGAGGGGGGACTTGCAGGGCCCTAACCCCCCTCCCCTCCATCGCCGTGGACCATCCTTGCTGCTGCCGCCGCCGCTCCACACCACTGGCAAGGCTTGCCTCGTTACTGGGAACGCCGCCCTGCCAGGCCGAGCACTGGCAGTGGCGCGGAGCAGCGGCGGCGGCAATGAGGATGAGCAACGGCGATGGAGGTGAGGGGGAAGGTGTGCTGAAATTAAGGTGTGTCTTAGAATAGACGCAAAGCTTTTTCCCTGTTGGTGGCCCAGAAATTTAGGTGCGTCTTACAATCGATGGCATCTCACATTTGGTGAAATACGGTAGACACCATGAATGCAGCAGTGTGGCCACTGGTTGTTCTGGCTCTCTTACTGTACATTTTCTAGAAGTGGAGGGAAAGAGAAACATCACAGGAAAGGAGTGGAGGAAACTGATAGCATGCAAGGAGGTTCAATGCCCAGGAGGATACCAAGCAAAACAGCAAGATGTGAGTGGCACTCTCTACTAACACACTTTTGTTTATAGGACTGGGTTACCTTTGCTATGATCCTCCTAAACTGATGGTTCATGGCGAAGGATGTCAAGCAACAATCTTGTAACTCATGCACAGAGTTCACCAGCACATGCTTTAAGTATGGGGTTTTACTGACATCCAGGAAACTCTGAAAACCTGGGAGGTAAGCAGCGGAAGGCTTATCCCAGACAGTGAACAAGCCAATTTCTATTACTTTATTTAGCATTTCCTTTTCTGCCTTGACCCCTTATGTTTTAACTTGAGTAGAATGGCAAGCAATCTCAAGCAGTTTAGCATTTTAACTAAAATGTTAGCAGACGTTTAAATCTACCCTCAACTAGCCTTTGAGGTTGACTTTGTACGCTGCATTTTCTCAAGATGTCTGAAACAATCTTTCCCCACTCTGTCAGGAGGACTTTTGTTGCATTGGACCCAAGTCATCTTTCTTTTAGTACTCATTTACATAGTTGAGGTACTAGTTGGGGAGGGAAGTTAAATCATAATTTATGGAGGAAATTTTAAATTAGGATTTCAAATGGGAATGTAAAATTAGATATTAAAGTAGTAGACACCAAGGCCTAATCCACACCAAGCAGGATATAGCACTATGAAAGTGGTATATAAGAGGCAGGAGCCACACTACTGCTTTATAGCAGTACTGAAGTGCACTGACAACATACCATATACTGCTTTCATACCGCTTTCATAGTGCTATATCTTGCTTGGTGTAGATGTGGCCCAATATACAAATCTGAGGTAGTCTTTCCCAGAAAACAAAACCACAGCTAAATATTTCAGGCACAGAAAAGCAATATAATTTCAGCATGATATTGATAGGTTTCATTACAGGAGGAATGAACAGTATAAAAGATTTCAAATGTAGAAAGATCATTTTTCTCAGACAGCAACATGTAAACAAATCTCTCTGTAAAATACAGTTATCTTGATAGGCAGAAAAAGAAACTATCTGAAGTGGATTTGTACACTACAGTTCATTCTAAATATGGTTTGGCATGATGTCTAAATGGAGAAGCCATAGTTATAGGCATTACTCCACTGGCAGAACTGCTACACCAGAGAAATTGATGATGCTGACTGCTGAGAAGACAGAAAACAGAAACAGAAAAGCAACTCTAAATCAGTGTCTTCCTTTTATGAATTTGAAAGCTTAAACTACAGTTTGGTATGATGTCTGAACTGTACCTATATCATCCACGTAAAACTGAAGAAGGCTAGGAATGTGTAAGCTTGGTTAATCAGACTATTTCACGGGATTAATTTTTTATCTACAGCAGTTTACAATAAAAAATTAAAACAAAATATTGGTTTAAGTACTATTTTTTTAAAGCATGCAACTAATATTTGGTTTAGAAAGAGGAAGCTCGATAGCATTCCTTCTTGAATTTGTTTGGACACTGGTATAGGGAACTATCCCAATAAACATGTTCTAAAAAGGACATTTCCTTGTGGGTGTATAGTAAGGAAGTGCATGTCACATAGAAGAAAATGAAAGAGGATATGGGGAAGGAAAAGGTAAGTGTGTTCAGTATAGCCTAATAATTCTCATTTAATAAAGTGCATCACCTGTAAAATGCATCACTTTTGCACAGTATGCATTCTTGCTATTAACATAAAGTGCAACTGCAGAGTTAAGGCATGTGACTAGAAGAAATTTAAACAATGAAATGCAAATTAAGCAATCCATGTGATTATCAATGCTGTAGTGAGATAGTAATTACTACAAACTTGAAGAAATATTTACCTACAATGACCTGATTCAGACATAACACCAATTAATGGATTAAATAACCCAGGAATTGCTGTGGCCGTGTTGGAGCGAGCAAGTGCCTGCTTGCCACTTCTGCTTGGAATCAGCATCAACCCATTCCTGGGTTGTTATCTCTTGGTCGAACCTGGCACTCTGGCTTGTCTAGGGTTAAATAACCCAGAGTTTTAACCCAACAACAAAACTCTGGGTTGGCAAGGCAACAACTAAGGAACAGGGCACTATTTCAGAAAGTGGAAGTGGGCAAGAGCCAGCTCACTTGCTCACATAAACAACTCATTGTTTGTTAAACATTGATAAGTTGTTCATCTAAACTTAGCCACTGTTTTGTCAGAACTTGCTTTGTTGTAACAAAACACGAACAAATTTAGAATCTACATGCAGAAGCCTATCAGGAAGAGATAACAATTATTTTATGATAAACCAACCTAGAAATAAGCTGCATTAGGTTGATAAAACTGAGAATATGGTTCAAAAAGTACTTGTATCATAATGTTTTATTTTCATAATAAAAAAAATGAACCAACTCATTAAAAAAATCAATGCCAGCTCTCAGTACTGGCATAGTTAACTTCCTAGAACTAGTTAACCTGCACAATCTGATATACATACATACAAATTGCTCCTACTCTCTTGACTGGGTGTATTGTATACAGAGCATTTTCAAGTACAGTTTATAAATTTCAGTGTTCATTATAAAAAGTACCTTGCGTGCAATTGGTTCTTGGACTTCCATAAGAGTATACCAGCTAACTAGTTTGTTCCAGCCTTCAGTTGGCAAAAGAATGTAGTCCAGCTCATCAATGAGATGCTCCTTAAGAGACTGACAATCCCCATCTATGAGAAAATGTTTTCATATTTAATTTGATGCCTCAGCTTTATAATATTTGAATATTTGAATACACTGTAGTAGTACACTAGGATGTAACAGATAACAAGTGATCAAGTTTGAAAAGACTGAAAAATCCTTATACACTGGCATATTCACTGAAGGGGGTAAACGACCATCTGCACTACCTTCTCTCTCTCTCTGAAAATGTAATTTATAACAAGAGATTCTTGGCAATTTACTACCCTCATTATAAGCACTGAACCACAGTACGTGGAACCCAAAAGGAAGCTAGTTATTTTAGATGCTGAGATTTCAACCATAACCATTACTGCTTTTTTTTAATTTCATAAACTTTTAAATATTGTTTTCATCATAGATCTTAAAGTAAGTGTTGTAGATTTGCAATTATGTATCAACCTTTTTCAAAGTATGAAAAGGCAATGTCACTACAAAAAAACAGTCACAGCTCATCTTGTAAATTTAGGATATTTCCCCCCCCCCCCTTTTGACACCAGAAACACTTTTTAAGACAAACTTGGAAACCACCACTAAGTAGCTTTACCTAAAAAAATCTGTTCTAACAGGCTTTCATCCAGTATTTAATTTTCAAGAATTAGGACAGTATAGGTACATAAATTCTAGAACCTCTGATTGACAGAGCAAGGTAACTGCAACAATAGCCATATCTCTAGTATTGACCCACATCAGTATCCTACTTTTTCTATGCAATAGTAATAGATTACCTTTGAGAAGTCCAGAATTGTCAATAGGACCGGGATAAACATTCTGATCTCCCATCTGATATTTGTCCCAGCTGTCAAATCCAACATATTTTTTCCACTGTTTGAACCAGCGACTATCTACTAAATACCTTTAAAAGAAGAGAGAAATGATATTTGAAACTAATAAAATCTCAAAAACTTAGGATATGATACATTTGGATTGGCTAGGAGTACTGACTAAATGTAAGCTCATACCATTAAGTTAGTCTAATTAAGTTCCAAATTGTTCAACTCAAGGTGACAGGAGACAATTTTCCAAAATGGAAGATCACTAGACTACAATTCTATACACATTTATCTAGGAGTAAGTTCCACTGAATTCAATGCAACCTACTTCTAAGTGGATATGCTTAGAAGTGTAATGTAAGTGTATAAAATGCTTTGATAAATAAGCACAATGGGAAAGCATGATTTGCAGTAGCTTCCTGACACAAGCTTATATAGTAAAACAGATCCTTCTACATTTATCACATTCTAAGCTATTTTTTAACACGGTTACTTTTATGCAGGAAAATTCAATTTGTGGGCAGCATTCTAAACTCTTCCTATCAGTTGGTTCAATCCTTACATGATTGGAATGGCAGAATTACCTATGATGACTTCAGATATAAATTGTCAAGCCAAATATTTTAGGCAAAAATAAAGTGAACTATAATCGTAAGGTGGGATCCAACTGGTTTTCCTGTTTTAAGTTTCCAAAGAGTATTTGTGGAAGAGGGCTGCAGAGAGAAAGGGGCATAGCTAAAACTTGCCCCTTCCCTATTCTGTCAACAGAAACCTTCCACTGAAGGAAAGAAGCTAGCTGGATTCTGTCCTTATTTACTAATATGCTACAGCATATATGCTGTTCAAACAGAATTATGCCTGGCTGCTATATTTGCATAATCTGCTTAACTCCTCTCATGCCTGAAGATTCTCCCCTACAAAGGCTTATACACTTTTCCCACTGCAACCAGATTTTACTTCTGGTTCCTGAACCCAACTGGAGCATAAATATGCAAATTGCATGAAGTGGCACTTCCAGTAAAGAACTGATGGTGGGAAAAGGGTTGAGTATATTTTTCCTGCTCATTCCTACCCAGCTTTAGTGTTACAAGTGGAACACTGGATCAAAAACCCTGTAGCCCTCTTTTAACATGTAGCTCAATTTTGCACATAATTTTACTTATTTCAACCCTAACAGTAGCATTTTAATTTCCATGTACCATCTCTAGTATTATTTGTACCCAATGTAACTTACGATCACTTATCATGCTCACAACCTAGAATAACCTTTCATGCACACCCCAATGGTTTCCACTTATTGAGCAAGATTTCTGACTTATATTTCAACACTAGCCCACCATGATGCAATACAAACTCCTTTTGAAACCTTTACCTGCAGCCCACCCCCCGAAATGTGCTCTGGGGTTCCCCCAGACCTCCAGAACTGATTTTGGGGGTGCACGGTGGAGGGGGAATCACCTCCCCCTGAGTTCCGTTTTTATTTTATTTATTATTTATTACATTTATATACTGTAGATAGAAACCATTCTGTCAGGAGGATAAATTAACTGGATCTCTCCACCCCAATATAATAAAAGGACCTCAACATGCAGAAAATCTTCTAGACTGTGACTAATAACTTTTTTTACTGATCCATATTAAAAGCAACAACTATGGCTGCCTCTACAAGAGGCATTTAAAGCTCTTTCAAGGCGCATTAAAAAATTTACCTCTTCAAGAACGGAGTGCAAATCGGGCGTAGAAGCGTGTTTTTCTCCAATTCTGCGCATTATCGAATGTGCATTAAATAGCGAGTTTTATTTTGCTCCGGCCGTTAAAGCGCATTTTGACTATGTGAACAAGCGATTCTCCGCATGTCAACAGTTTAAATCGCGTTTCGGTCGTCCAGTAATGCGCTTCGCCGCCTCTCGTACAGAGGTATTAGGCGTAAATGCGCTTCTGCGAATATGCGCATAATCGCCTAACCAGGCGTAAAGGCGAATTCTTGTAGATGAGGCCTAAGTTACCCCAAACACATTCGTTTTTTCTGGCCAGATATACATTCTTGGGATAGTGACAGTGGAATACTAGAAGACAGTCACCCAATACATATGCAGATTTATATGCTGCAGAGTGCACAACATCTGCCGTACATGGGCCTGACTTTGAAAAATGTTCTGAACCAGATGAAGTTTCTGATCACAGTGTTTAGGTTATTGACACAATAATTCTGACAGGTCTGCATCTTGCTATAGCTTAAAGATCTATATGGCTGCCAGTTTGTTTCCAAGCACAGCTGGAAATGTTCATGTTGTCCTATAAAATCCTAAATCATTTCATTTCATTTATTATGTTTTTATACCGCCCGATAGTAAAGCTCTATGAGTGGTTCATAAAAAAACCATTAAAATACATTATATAAAGTACACATACATAAAAACAAACAGATAACACACACACAGACAACATATATCTAAAAGCAATTTTGAAACACTCAAACAAAGACAATCCATGACCTGATTAAAACTCATTATATGCTGCCAAATACCAGAAAACAGGACAGTTTTAACATGGCTGTTAAAAGATAACAATGTTGGCCCCAGGCAAGCCTCGCCAGGGAGATCATTCCATAATTTGGGCGGGGGGGGGGGGCGCATCACCGAGAAGGCCCTCTCCCTTGTTGCATTCTTCCGAGCCTTCCTCAGAGGAGGGCCTCGGATGCTGAGTATAGTGTACAGGTGGCTCATGCTCCCAGGTTGCTGGGAGAAGCAATCCATCAGGTTTTGTGGTCCTGAGCCATGTAAGGCTTTATAGATAGAAGACAGCACCTTGAATTGGGCTCGGAAACATACAGGCAACCAGTGCAGGCAGGCCAGAATCAGTGTTATATGTTTAGACCTTCTTATCTCTGTTATTGATCTCACTGCCACATTTTGCACAAGCTGCAGCTCCTGAAAAGTCTTCAAAGGCAGCCCCACATAGAGTGCATTGCAGTATTTTAACTTGGAGGCTATCAGAGCATAGATAACTGAATCGAGGCTATTCCTGTCCAGATAGGTGTGTAGAAGGGGCCACTAATCAGGCCGGGCAACTTGTGGTCCTCCAGATGTTTTGTCCTACAACTCCTATCATCCCTTACCATTGGGTATGCTGGCTAGGGCCGATGGGAGTTCTAGGCCAAAACATCTGGAGGGCTACAAGTTGCCAATTCTGTCCTAAATTGCTTAGGGTTGGAATACCCAAATGTTTCCTCCTCTGTGCACTTCCACCCTGGTTGTGGAACTGCCTCCCCAGACAAATGTGCTGGTGCCATCATTGCTATCTTTCAGGAACTATTCACCCATACTTTCAATACTGTGAATTTATTCTTGCCATAATAGATTAATCAATATTTGGCTGTTGCCTTTAGGTGCGTGTGTGTGTGGGTAGATCAATGGCTGGCCAATTTTTAGTAAACCATCTTCAGTTATACTTTTGGTGAAATTACACATCTACAGAGTTTCTTCCAGTATGAAGATCAGAGTTGCTTTGGCCAAACACATATTTAATTACTAAAAAGCATGCACCCATCTGTTAAAAAATTACATTTACACACAGCTTTATCCTGCTAGTAAACTGATAAGGCTTATTAAAAAATGTTCAGAAACAAGCTAACACACAATATCAATAAAAGTTAACACTGGACCATGTTATTTTATTATTTGAAACTTATCTGTCCTCAAATAAATGGATCCAAGGAATTCTTCTTGCAGCACACATTCAGCAAGGCTCAGATTGAGAAACCCAATTTGAATTCCACTTTTTAAAAAAGGGTATCTCACATGCATAGTAGTCAACGCTATTAACAGCTATACCACCCAATTATTGTACTCAATTTCCTCCAGGCTAATGCAGGACCTACAGCAGCAGCAGACAAGCATGACCTGTTCCCGAACTTTGTCTATCTGGGTATTCAGGACAGTATCAACACACAACTAAGGGTTTGGGCTCTTAACATCAAGCAGGAAGGAACAGATCAATTGAGTCTGGGAGGTGATACATTTTTATTTTTATGTATTTAAAATTATTTTTAGAACACCTTTAAGGGTGGAGAATGCAGTCCTAGCTACCCTTAAGTTCCTGAAAAAGTCCTTTTTGGAGCTAGAAGATAGTAATAACTACCAACCAGTCACTAACATTCCTTTCACGGGCAAGGTGCTCAAGTAGGCAGTTGCTATGCACCTCCAGAATCTTGTGGTTGAGACTGGTTATCTGGATGCATTCAAAACAACCTTTAAGCCTGGGTTTGACCCTAAAACTAACTTGGTCATGCTGATGGATGACCTACAATGGGAGGACAGGAGGCATGCAACCCTGTTGATTTCAACGGGAACCTCTCAGCAGCTTTTGACACCATATGCTTCTGGTCAGACTGTATAGGCTGGGACTCTGTGGCACCGTTCCATCGTTCCTAACTGGATAATAGATTTCAGCAAGTGTTGCCAGAGAACTAATTCTTGACTCCCTGGTGCCTCTGCTATGGGTTCCCACAGAGTTCAATCTTGATCACTGTGCTTTTTAAATACAGTCAAGCTATGTCAAAGAAATAAGGGAGTAATTAAATTGTGCTCCTTTGCTTGCTGCAGCTGCACTTCCCGCAGCATTAAATGGAAAGCAGGGAGGGCGCAGCAGACTTAACAAGGTCTACTCATCCCAATGCAGGAAGCGGGAATGGGCCAGGTAGGCGCCTTGAAGAATTTTTCCTGTGAGAGTGAGTGGTCAGATTAATCCCCCCCAAATGTAACAGCATTCTGAGGTGATACCACTTTGAGTTAATTAAAATGGCAGTTCTCTTGATGCAGTTGTGCTCCTCTCAGCATCAGCACCTACAATGCCACTGCTTAACCTGCCCCCATCATCGCATAAGCCCAAAGGGGGGGGGGGGGAATTGAGAACTATTTAGCCAGAACCTCTCAAACGTGGAGCCAACCCTGGCTCTCCCTGGAGGCTCACCTGGTGACTATATTATCATCGTTTAAGTGCCAGGTGAAGAACTTTTAATTTTCCAGGTTTCACCTCAGAATTTTGATCTGCTTTCATACTGCTTTTCTGCCATTTTATTTTTCTTCTTGCGATTTTGATTGTATTATGATACTTTAACTTGGAGTTCTGTAACTCTAACCCTAAATTTTATTGAAGGGTGAGACATAAATCTATTAATAAAATAATTTATTTTATTAATTTGCATTTGTTGCCTCTCATATGGCAGTCACACAGCTTTCAGCGACAAAGAATCTAGAAAACAGTAAAAGCTATATGAATGCAGTGTACTATAGGTACAGAGACTGGGAAGATACAACATCAGTTCTACACAGCCAGAGCAGAAGACCACTACAATATTCATTACAAAATACATGCTTTTTCTATTCACACAAAAAGTGAATCTAAATCTTAAAAATGTGAAATAAAACATGTGAAACAACCCTGAACTAGAACTCTATGAAATGTCTACTTTCATGAACTAGGATAGGAGAAAAAATTAAAAAGTCTACTTTGACAAAATCAAGTAGTATTTGTCTATATTGTTCCTAAAGACCAACAAGCTTCTTAATAATGTGTTTATTCTAAACATTGCCACACAAGTGCTAATCTCGAGTGCTAATCTCGGTTTTATCCTGATTGTGCTTTTTATATTGTACTTTTATACTGTGTTTTTATACTGTTGTTGGTTTTATACTTTGAATTGTCTTCATGGTTTTAATTTTTGTGAACCGCCCAGAAAGCCTCAGCTATTGGGCAGTATAGAAATGCAATAAATAAATAATTTGTAAATGCAATGGAAATCCACACAGAAGGCAAAGTAACTAAGGCAGTCACAATGACTGGGTTTGCCCATAGCGCTAAGCCACATTGGGTTGTCATTGTGGGTGGTCGCAGTGTGGCTTAACATGACATCCGAACGTAAAGCAGGTTTCCTTGTGCAAACAAGCCACCCTGAGAACCCATGGCTTGGGTTGTTTGGGGTGGCTTGTCCTCAGGGTGGCTTAGCGTGATGTATGAACCCAGCAGCAGGGTGATTTCTTTGTGGGTTGTCGGAAAACCTAGAAGCCGGCCAGCAAGAGCAGCAAAAAACCCTGCCACTCCTTGTGATCACACTTGCATTGCCACCATTCTCCCTCATCCCTTCTCAGCACTCAGGATAGACATGACAGAGATGTACAAAATTATGCATGGTGTGAAAAAGTAGAAAGAAACAGTTTTCTCCCTCTCTCATAATACTAGAACCAGTGGTCATCCTATGGAGCTGACTGGTGGGAGATTCAGGACAAGTAAAAGGAAGTACTTCCTTCACATAGCTAAACTATGGAATTCGCTACTACAAGATGTAGTTATGGCCACCAATTTGGATAGCCTTAAAAGGGGGTTAGACAAATTCCTTTAGAATAAGGCTATTGATGGCTACTAGTCCTGATGGCTATATGCTACCTCCAGTATCAGAGGCAGCATGCCTATGTACACTGGTTGCTGGGAAACATGGGTGGGAGGGTGTTCTTGCACTCATGTCATGCTTGTGGGTTTCCCATGGGCAGCTGGTTGGTCACTGTTTGAACAGAATGCTGGACAGTCCATTGGTCTCATCCACCATGACTCTTCCTATATTCTTATGTGGGTTAAAGAGTAGGGTTGGGGATTGGCAAACATATGCTAATATAAAAGCTGGGCAGTAAACAGAGGGAAGATTTGCACAAATGAAAAGGCTGGGCAATAAACAGAAGGGAGATTTCTGCAAAATTTGAAGACTGGAAGCAGGGTGCTGAGGGCACTGACAGGATGAGGGAGAACAGCGCATCAGCTAACAGTTGAGGGAAAGGACAAATATGAAGGGGGGTCTCAAACAATGAAATAGACTTGGAAATTGACGGAGCAGCTGAAATCAACAAAATAAGGTACTGTGATTTGCAATTGAGTGCATTTGCACAAGACCCCTCCCCCGAAATAAAATTACGGTCCAATTTGTGCAAATTTAAAGTTCCAGAAAAAAGTCAGATTTGTGCAAATTACCCACAAAAAGTGCTGAGGAATATTGGGAAAGGGATAGTGATTGGAGGGGGGGGGGAGAAGATGTTTCTTTCCATTGGGAATATGAGACTGGTTGAGCCACAACACACCCTGGAATACATGCTAGCAGCAGCAGGAAAGACCAAGAGGGAGTGAGGGTGAAACAATCCATGTCCAGTGGCCATGTGCCCAATCATCTGTCAAGAGTAACAAACAAGCCACCCACCCATCACGGTTTCTTCTCAGGGTGGCTTAGCACCCATATACTCACATACACAAGCACTGCTCAAATAGTTTCTTCAAGATTTATCGGCACCTGGTAGGATGGGGGCCCACCTGCCCAATTCCTGAAATGGAACTTATCATGCCTATTTTGACTTGCTTGGGCAAGGTCAAAAGAGGCCAGAAGACCTGATCCTTGCTTAATACTTGAGCTTCTATTACGACTAATTCATGTGTTATATAAAGATATGCTCAATAGCACAATTACATTTTTATCAGCAAATGACAGATTAACGCAAACATAAAATTTATATATTACTTATACTTCTAATATGTTTTTAAAAATATTGTTTTCCCAAATAAAATGTTTTAAAAGTAAATTCTAATAAATAAAATTCTAATCAAACTAGAGAAAATTATTTGCCACTTCCAACTTCAATGTTTTTAACGTGTCTGTCTATAGTATGTAAATATCTTGTTCCTAACAATGTTAACAACAGAACTCGGATTAGCAAGATTGTTTTAAAAACCCTATCAAGAAGCACAGATGAATGATACTGAGTACACTAACTCTCCTATGCTAGCAACGTAGTTTTAACTGTAGTTCATGAGCGACCACTGCCGACAACCATCTAACCTATGACTCCCAAGAGTAGAATAGAAACAGACTTGACACATGCTCGGCAAGGATATAATCTTGGGGTGGACAGCACTGTAGATATTATAAGAGTGCAATCCTATGCCTCTTTAGACAAAAATAATCCTACAATTCCCAACTTCCCCCAGCATAAGATTGTTCCTTAAGAGATATAAAGTGTATTCAATGCCAGCCATCAATGCTGGGAGAGACAGTGCGCACTGCCATGCTGGCAATGGTCAAATTTTACTAGTAATAGCTGTATTCGGATGTCACATTCCTTATCTGCCAAACCACATTGGGAAGACAGGGAATGCCCCCCCCCCAGCTCCTATTTGCAATATTAACAGTGGAACACATTACAGAGCTGTTGGAAGCTACTATCCCAAACATAGTCTCCCAGTCTCCAATATGGGAATAAGGGATTACATTGCCATATTTAAAATTCCAGATAATTTTGGAAAGAGGGGGAAATGGGAGAAGGAGGGGGAAACTGGCCTTTTGAAACCCCTAATTAGTAGCTATTGTGAAGATTAAAATTAGGTTTTCGGGGGATATATGCCATAACATTAACATGCTCTTGCCTGCACAATACAAGGACATTTCAAGAGAGCGAAAAAGGACACCTTTCCCTCTTTCCCAATCTCCAGGAATCTCTCACTCCAATACATAGAAATACATCACTCATATTTGTGGCTAGAGTCATATGCACAGCAGGTAAAAGGTTCTGGGGGGGATGGGGGAAAGAAGAAATAAAGCATATTTTTTTTCTCCACTTCTCCTTTAAACTTCCTCTCCCCACAAGCTCCAACATGACAGTACTCCTGTTCCAGACTGACTAGATCCCTAAATATTTGCTGTTAGGGGCTGGGGATACTCTGAAATATTTTGTTGCAAGTTCCCACTAATTTTAATATTAATTTCTAGTTTAGCATTGAATTATTAGAAAGACATGCCATGCCACTCAAATTATGACACAAAACATTTCCTGATCTCAGTATTTTCAGTATTTAAATAAAATTATTATACCAATATAAATTTATTATGACCACTATAACTGCCTTTGCTGTCAGTATTTAAAGTGTGTATTGTTCAACTGCATAGCACCCTAATATTGTAAGACGAGGTTGGGAATGTATGGTCCTCCTTATCCAGCATAGACAATATCAAGGGGTGACTAAAATACAATTGCCTTCAGAAATACAATGACTTCAGAACTATTCAATTAGAATACTCTACTGAATCTAATATAAGGGCTCAGATTTCTGAACCAACTTCATTCTCGTTTAATGAGAATAAAAACAAGCAGCTGAGTGAGATATTAGGAACAACTGCTGTTACTGATTAAAGCACAATCGTTTAAAAAGAACACTATTCAAACTTGGATAATTAGAACTGATCGCAGAAGGGGACTGGTGGAAGATGACTTCCTTGTCCCCTTCTCCCATCAGAGCATCCCAAAAAACATTTTCTGAAGCTCAAGGGACCCTCCTGAACTGTGTGAGATGCAATGTGGAAGCTGAAGGGGAACACCAAAAAAACAGGCAAAGACACATTCCCACCTTTGGTTTGAGGAAAGTCGCGAGTATATTCTACCAGTGAAATTTTAATAAGCCATCCGCAGCATAGCAGAGCAGTGTACCTATTTCAAAATAGTACCGGCTGTCAAGGCTCAGTCATGGATTGGTAGAGAGGTTGTTCCTACACACACACCATTTCTCTTCTGGCAGAGGGTACAAAGGGAATGTCTATGTGTAGCAGGAAATAAAGCTGAGACCTAACTTTCTATATAAATAATGAGTGTCTTCCAAGCTAAAAAGTGGATCCCTGAATGGGTCTTGCTACCTAGTAATTGTGTTTAGGATTATGTACTGTCTTACTTACAGGACCAGTTTGAGTAGCTAATTTGGACTGCTGCAGTCCTATGCACAGATCTGGAAATTAAGTCCAATGAATACAGTGGAACTTATTTCTGAATACATGCACCAAGGGGGAGGCTAAAGGAGTACACAAGAAAGGACAGATGAAGACAAGTGCAGTGTAGTGAGTATGCATGCAGTAAACACAGGTTCAAATCCCCACTCAGTCATAAAATTTTCAAGGCAGCCCTGGACCTCTTATTATCTCTCAGTCTACCCTGTTTCTCATTGTTGCTGTGAGGATAAAATGGGATACATAACTGTGATAATCTCAGCTCTCTGAAGGAAGGAACTACATAATAAATTATGATCAGAACTAACCACCTGCTTATATTGTATATTGTCTTTTTTGTATATTGTCTTTTTAGTGTTCAATCTTTTAACTTTTGTAAACTGCCCAGAGAGCTTCGGCTATGGGGCGGTATATAAATGTAATAAATAAATAAATATATTAGAGATGGGGCAGAGCATAATTTGTAAAGAATATTGGGCAGCCCAATGCTGCTCCTGCATTAGTGGGACCCACTGCTAATGCAAGGGGAAGCTAGCAGACCCTGGAGGAATCAAGTGGAAATGCTAACTTTTGTTATGGGGCAGGTTAGCAAGGCTTGCAGAAGAGAGCTTCATTGACCTAACCCATTCCAGAAACTAGGGTTTCCGTTCATTACTAGGATTGCTTTAGGAAGCACTAGCTTCCTGTTGTGCATGTGCAACAGCTTATTGCATCCTACATATTGTTGCATCTCACCCTTGAAAGAACCCCTCCAAAAATACAGATTATCGTTGGACATACATGCATAACAATAAAATGGATAAACCACATTTCAAGAGCAGAAATCACTTCACATAAACTCTCATAGTAATCATTATATCTGCTTTTAAGGTAAGCAAGTATTATTGTGACAATACAGAAGCTTGACTAAGGCTACCTATTACATTTGAGGCTGAGATGAGATACCACATAGGCTAAGCCTAGCTCAGTCATAATACTACTACTCCAACAAACTATAGTTATCTGGCTGGAGAGGAGACTTCCTCATTTCTTAAATCGGTTTGTTATGACATCCAAACCAGAAAACTGTGGTTTAATGCCAATTATAATCTTGGTTTGCATGACCAGGATCATACTACATTTTGCAATCCTAGTGTGCAAACACTAGCAGGACCTAAACCATACTTTCACATCATGGGAATCTGATTTAACAAACCAGAAAGTCTCTTCTCAAGCGGGATACACAAGGAGAAAGGAATGGAAGGGAACACTTGAGTTTACTTCCTGTTCATGAAAGCAGCATTACATCTGAACTGGGCCTTAATGTGTGTATGTACGGTGCTTCTGAATATACAGATATACCAGACAAAAGATAGAATCAATTAATATGTTTATTTTATGTTAAATGTAAATTATAATTGAACAAACCCAATGAACGAACCTAATCAATCCTGCAATCCTAACTCCGCTCAACAGGAAGCCCCCGTGAACATAATGGGGCTTACTTCTGAGTAAGCATGCACAGGATGGATTATAACAAGCTCCAAACAACCTTTGGCCCTTTGGGTTGCTTCATATGGCTAACAGCTGTCATGTGATCACCAGTGGGCATGTTTCCCAAATGGGATTCACAAAAAAGTGCTGCCTTCCCCACATGGGACTATGGGACTATACACACTGCTACCACAATGTGAGTGATCACAACAACACTTTCATCAAGCCTTCGCATACCAGAGCACCAAACCTACCAGCAGACCCAAATATCTCAAGTTTGTGCTGATGGATGCACAAACTAAGCCTTAATCTACAAAATCCATAACTGCTCTGTATGACACATCTCACTCCACAAAAATGAAAATATTATTCAGTTCAAAATTCATCACATTAAAGCAATAGCCTGCAAGATCCAATTTCCAGGTATTTAAGAACTTAAAAACAGTCCTGCTGGATTAGACCAATGGCCTATCTAGTCTAGTATATGATAGGAGTATATATCCATCATTACTAGTAGTCATTAATAGCCTTATCCTCCATTAATTTGTCTAATCCTCTTGTAAGGCACAATCCTATGCACGTTCAGACAGAAAAACGTCCTACAATTCACAGTATTCTCCAGCCAGCCACGACAGAAGTTGTAGTACTTTGTTCTGTCTAAACATGCATAGGATTATGTCCTTAAAGCTGTCTAAGTTGGGGACTATCACTACACCTTGTAGAAGTGAATTCAATAGTTTAATTATGCGCTGCATGAAGAAGTAGTACTTGCTTTTGTCTGTCCTAAATCTCCCACCATTCCGCTTCATTGGATAACACTATATTATGAGTGGGGGGAAACGTCTCCCTATCCACTTCCTCCACACCACTATAGTTGTATAGACCTCTATCACGTCTCCCCAATACGTGCCTTTTTCATTCGCCCAGTGCTTCACCAGTGTGTGTGTGTGTGTGTTTAATGGAACAGTTGGCAGACGAGATAAGGGAATCTAGATAAGGGACTCTATAGGGAGGAAGGGCAGGAGAGAAAGAAACAAGTGTTATGAAAGAAACTGGGCGAGATAAAAACCCGAGCAAAATCGAGAAGTGAAAGCAGCCTTTCCCAGCAACAGTCGGCCAAAAACACCAGGCCTTGACATGAAAGCTTTTCCAGGAGAGACTGCACAGAGAATGAAAAGTCTTGCCCAGAAAACATACTCCGCTAGTGCTTAAAAACACAAGCACCCTGTTCTTGGGCGGATTTCTTGGGGCCGCTCGAAACAATGGGAGAAGACACCTGGGAGCAGCGCCTGCCCTGAAAGCCGGCTGGCCCTCAGGTGAGAGGGAAGCGCCTCGGCCAACCCTCGCCTAGCCAGGACCTGTCGTGGGCGCCGGGGGAAGAGGAAGGGGACCGAATGCCTCGCCACACCTGTGCGGCAAGGTAAGCCGCCTCGCCAGCGGCAGAAGCAGCTGCCAGCGGGTGGAAGCGTGAGGAAGGGGCTGCCGCCTCCCACACCCGAACGACAAGCAAGCAGGCAGAGAAAGGAGGGAGGCGGGCAGGCACCGCCTGCACCTGACACTCAAAAGGGCCCTCAAGCCGCCGCCGCCTCCTCGTTCCCCATCCCTTCCCTTCCCCTCACCAGGTGTCGCCCTTGCGGAGAGCCGTTTTGAGCAGCGCCGCGACGTCCGAGCGCTGGGTCTCCAGGTCTGCCGCGCCTCCCTCCGCCATGTCTCCCAGCCCCGCGGCGGCAGCAGCTGCGAAAGGGACAGCGGCGGTGGCGGCGGCGACAGGAGCGGCGGCAGGAGCGGGCCGCGCTGCATGCTGGGAGTGACGCCGCGCGGCGACCGGGGAAACGCCCTCTACGACCCCCTCCCACTTCGGCAACCCCATGGTTGAAAGCGGGAAAGGGACGAAAGAAAGTGCGGAAGGATACGAGGCGGCGAGAGCGACGCCTTTGAGAAACAGCGCCACCAGCCGGACGGAGGGTGTACTTGTCGAGGGTGATGGCTGCGCAGGCGCGTTTGAGGCTCCTTGGACTTATAAACAGCCGGGTGTGGGGTAGGCAAGGAATGGAAAAGGCTGTTTGTGCCGCTCTGTGGGATGAGCTGTATGTTTTTGCTTGCGATTCTGAGGTCTTTAGCGGAATGTGGGAGTTTTTCCAGCTGCTTCCTTGAATGCGAGATCATTCAGATAGCAAAGGCAGGTTCTAGCAAATCAGCACTGATTTGATAGGCTGGTATAAGCGCCTACCTACCTGTCAACTGCTACTCATTATTAAACTAAACTGAATGATATTTGAAATATAGTCTTAATAAACAAGTAAATTTGAGTAATGTGTGTTTCACATAAAAGTGTACCTCATGGGAGGGGGTATTGAGATAAATATGTGTGTGGTCATTGATGTTAATGAGATTGTCATCAAATGGTATGAATGATGATCTTAATTAAACCTAATTCTTATGCTTTATTTCAGTTGTTTGGTTTTGTAAACCCCTAATAAATGGTTAACACTAAAAATAGAATTAAATGTGGTTCTCTTACTGTGTGGGAAGTTATCCTTTGCCTTACAACTGTTTATATTTAATGGTCACAAGATAGCCATAATAACAACAAGAATTGTTATGTGTCATCTTACAGACTAACAAATTTATTCTGGTATAAGGTTTTGTGGCCCTCGTTTAATTATGTCTGTTGTTTTTCTGCATTCTATATATGGCACGTGGGTCAATCTGCATGGAAAAGAATAAATGGACACAAATCTAACATAAAGAATAGCAACATTCAGAAACCCACAGGAGAACACTTATCTCCCAAAGACACTCAGCTTTTTTACAAGAGGCTTTTAATTCACCACTTTATGAAGAATCCTGCTTCTGGATTTGTGGGGTTTAAAATGAACTCCTTTTACATGTTTTTTCTGGTCTTTCTCTCTAACTTTCTATATGTTCCATTGCACAATCCTTAGGTGGTGCTGTGGTGTAGCAGAATTGCACAAATACACTAGGGTTTCATGTTGCCATTCAGGAATATACCAGATTTTCCTTGTTAGAAACAGCTAAAATGGTTCCAAAGAATGAGAGAGGCAATGGAGGAAGGAAGAGGCAACTGACAGTTCGTTATTTTTTGGGTACTCCCCAGAGGACATGTTGCTCCTCCTCCTGTCGCGTGTCTGAAAGTCCTGGCATCCTTCTGGGCTGCTGGTGCTCTTCCCTTCCTCCTCCCAGCCCTATCCCATCATGCATTGAAAGTTTTGCTGGCTGTACAGGGGTGCTTTCAGCCACTCCTGCCAGATAACTCTATGGCCTTCTGGAATAGTGCACTCAATGGGGGAGCTTACACAACGGAGCCTGCCACACAACGTTTTAATCAACAGGTCTCCAGATAAGCAACGGAGCAGCTGGTTGTTTTTCCCCGTTGCTTAAATCAACAAAATAACATACTGTGATTTGTGTGTCTCCCTCCCCACATGACACAATAATCAACACAACAGATGGTTGCCACTTCCCCCCCCCCCCATTGATTATCGTGTCGTCTGAACCAGGCCATTGTGCAGAACTGTCACAAACTACTGAGATTGAGGAATCACTAGTGCACAATCAATGCCTCATGTAGAAAGGCTCACTCTATAACAGACTTTAAAATGGCCATTGTGGAGTAACTTCAATGGGAGACTGCAGAGTTAGAATTAATCAACAAGTTTAAATCAATTGCCAGAGGCCTGAATCAGGATAACAGATTTTTAGCATGCTACATCATTTAATTGGCTTACCTTGGATGAGGATGTTTGTGTTAACAGCAGCTACTACACTGTAAATAAACCCTCTTAATGTAATTGCCAGTGTCACTAATCTCTGCATTTAATAGCCTTCTGACCTCACTGTTTATAATTCTCCCTGCCTCCAACCCCACACACCATATGTACTGTATATAAACCTGAAACTATAACACTCCATGTATTCGATGAAGTTGGCTATAGTCCAGCTCTCTGTGAACAACCCTGAGTGCTTTGGCAATTGGGCAGTTTAGAAATGAAATGAATAAATAGTAGGGGTGTGCACGGACCCCCCGGATCGGATCGGGACCCGGATCGGGACCTCCAATTTTGTCCCGGACCGGTTCGGACAAAATCGGAGGCCCCCCGGACCGGATCGAGTCCGATCCCGATCCAAAAATCGGAAATTTTTGGATCGGCCGCCATTTTTTTCCCCATAGACTTGCATTGCAATGCAAGTCTATGAGGAAAAAATGGCGGCGGGTGGGTAAGGGGGGGCCTAACTCCCTCCCCCCCCCGGGGCCGTCCGCTGTGGACGGCCCCGGCAGGTAAGCCCCCTCCCCCGCGCTCCCTACCCCCCCTGGGGCCGCCTGCTTCCATCCGCTGGCGCCCGCGGGCGCCAGCGGATAGAAGCGGACGGCTCCGGGGGGGGGGTAAGCCCCCTTCCCCGCCACTTACCT
The DNA here is from genome assembly GCA_029215795.1 of Anniella stebbinsi. NCBI lineage: Eukaryota > Metazoa > Chordata > Lepidosauria > Squamata > Anniellidae > Anniella > Anniella stebbinsi. Next base: position 60,574,191 of record JARDYH010000003.1, read on the forward strand.
TCTCGGCACGTCCGGCGCCGGCGGCTACTACCAGCGGGCTCCGCGGCCTACTCTCGAGTAGCACGCCGGGTGATGACATCACCCGGCGCGCCACCCTGGAGCAGGCCGCGGAGCCTGCTGGTAGTAGTAGGCGCCGGCGCCGGACGGGAGCCGCCGGGCCGGGCAGGTAAGGGCCCCCCTCCCCCCTCCGCGCACCCCCTCCTCCCCTCCACGCACCCCCTCCTTACCTTTCCGGCCCGGCGGCTCCCGTCCGGCGCCGGCGCCTACTACTTCCAGCAGGCTCCGCGGCCTGCTCTAGAGTAGTGCGCCGGGTGATGACATCACCCGGCGCGCCATCCTAGAGCAGGCCGCGGAGCCTGCTGGGAATAGTAGGCGCCGGCGCCGGACGGGAGCCGCCGGGCCGGAAAGGTAAGGGCCCCCCTCCCCCCTCCGCGCGCCCCCTCCTCCCCTCCACGCACCCCCTCCTTACCTTTCCGGCCCGGCGGCTCCCGTCCGGCGCCGGCGCCTACTACTTCCAGCAGGCTCCGCGGCCTGCTCTAGAGTAGTGCGCCGGGTGATGACATCACCCGGCGCGCCATCCTAGAGCAGGCCGCGGAGCCTGCTGGGAATAGTAGGCGCCGGCGCCGGACGGGAGCCGCCGGGCCGGAAAGGTAAGGGCCCCCCTCCCCCCTCCGCGCGCCCCCTCCTCCCCTCCACGCACCCCCTCCTTACCTTTCCGGCCCGGCGGCTCCCGTCCGGCGCCGGCGCCTACTACTTCCAGCAGGCTCCGCGGCCTGCTCTAGAGTAGCGCGCCGGGTGATGACATCACCCGGCGCGCCATCCTAGAGCAGGCCGCGGAGCCTGCTGGGAATAGTAGGCGCCGGCGCCGGACGGGAGCCGCCGGGCCGGAAAGGTAAGGGCCCCCCTCCCCCCTCCGCGCGCCCCCTCCTCCCCTCCACGCACCCCCTCCTTACCTTTCCGGCCCGGCGGCTCCCGTCCGGCGCCGGCGCCTACTACTACCAGCAGGCTCCGCGGCCTGCTCTAGAGTAGCGCGCCGGGTGATGACATCACCCGGCGCGCCACCCTAGAGCAGGCCGCGGAGCCTGCTGGGAATAGTAGGCGCCGGCGCCGGACGGGAGCCGCCGGGCCGGAAAGGTAAGGGCCCCCCTCCCCCCTCCCCCCTCCGCGCGCCCCCTCCTCCCCTCCACGCACCCCCTCCTTACCTTCCCGGCCCGGTGGCTCCCGTCCGGCGCCGGCGCCTACTACTACCAGCAGGCTCCGCGGCCTGCTCTAGAGTAGCGCGCCAGGTGATGACATCACCCGGCGCGCCACCCTAGAGCAGGCCGCGGAGCCTGCTAGTAGTAGTAGGCGCCGGCGCCGGACGGGAGCCACCGGGCCGAGAAGGTAAGTGCCCCCCTCCTCCCCCCCCCCGCTGTCCACTTTCATCGGCGGGCGCCCGCTGGCGCCCGCCAATGGAAGCGGCGGTGGGCGCCAGTGGGCGCCCGCCGATCCGCCGATCCGCCGAACCGGTTCGGAGCTTTTTCGGACCGGTTCGGATTGGATCGGCCGATCCAGCTGCGGGATCGGAAATCGGATAATTTATCCGATTTCCCACTGGACCGGACTCGGATCGTGGATCGGGTCCGATCCAGTGCACATCCCTAATAAATAGTCCCTGAAAACTTCTACAAAAATAAATGTGTTAGGGACTATCCTATGCATGTTTAGTCATATAACTCTTAGCATGGCTGGCTAGGGCATGCTGAGAATGTGGTGCTCTTTTCTGTCTAAATATTGAGGATCATCAGAAAAGGGGGGGCGAATCACATTTCCCTACCGTCACTTTCCCCCTGCTGCTGATCCATAATACTTCCTCTTGCTTCACACTGATGACAATCATGGAGAAGAAAGAGGAAGTAACGTGCCCCAAAGCTGGCCCCACTCATGGCAAAAGGGGAAAAAAGAAGCAGGGGCAGCATCAGTGGACAAGAGATGAGGTGAATTTAACATTCATTCTGGGTCGCCATTGGCACTGGAAACAGACAGCATGGGTGGGTGGAACCGGAGAAAAGGAAAGGCATTTCCTTTCCACCTTCTCTCGCACAGAGTTTCTCCCCTTCTGCTCTGCTAACTTCAATCAGCAAGGTCCTTCCCCAGGGAGTAGTTCAACTTCCCGGTTCAGCCCCAGGTCCAGCTGCAAAGCAAATCGTGCTTCTGGGATGGCAGCTCCCTCTTTCTTTCACAGGCTGAAGAGGAAATAAACAAAGACCACGTGGGTGCTTTTATCACATTGCTTTTCCTGCACGCAGCAGGAAATGGCGGCATGTTTCGCTTCAGAAAAACTATGTCAGATTTAATGGGGCCTTTTTTTTACGCGAAGAAGGCTAAAAGGGGCGGGAGGCAGACAACATTGTGAGAGGGACCTGCAAAAATCCGTGAGTGCCCAGTAACAAGCGTGCAATAAAACACTTGTCTGATGGAGCTCATATATAGGATAATGCCCTTAGTCTTTACAGTACTACCAGCCTATCTTGAATTTGTGCAGGCTTCTTCACCCACACACTACACCTCACCCACTTGCCTTCTATAACGTATTGCCTGACAAAGCTTGTATATTTGGCGGATGGGGATGATTTTTTTGTTATCCTAATAAGGTTGTAATCCAATGCATGTTAAAACAGAAAAAAATATACAACTCCCAGCATCCCTTCAGCCAGCCATGCTGACTGGGGAATATTGGGAATTGCATGGCTTTCTTCTGTCTAAACATGCATAGGATTGTACCATAAAGATATTACAGCAACATACATTCTGTAGATGTTGCTTTTATTTATAGTAGAGAGTTGGAGAATACCACATTTAGCTGTTCTGCAGCAGGAGTCTACAATGGAGGGGGATTTCATACCACCAGAAACAGTGACTTTATTCTCTGAGAGTTCATTCCTCTCCAACTACTAGGTAATGATACCCAAATTGACCTCAACCGACTTTTATTACCTAGAACAGCTTGTACAATTATCTCCTGCTTTGATACTATAAAGATTAGCTAATTTAGTGCTGTGGTCCACTGGCTAAAGGAGCCCATGTGCTTCTACTAGGATGGAAAACATTTCTGAGTGTAGCTGGACTTTATGGGCTCCATCACACCTACTTTTTTCCTGGGTATGCACTTGCAATTTTGATCTCCATTTCATTAGCGCAGCAAGCACTGCTCCCTTTCATGATTGCTGCTGTTGTTTGCTCTCCTGCTATTGCGCCTGCCCCACCGTGTCCCTTCTCCTTCCTCCTCCAGTTAATTGGTTCTCGTCAGGTGATGGACGTGGTTGCCTTCCCCACTCACTCTGGTTTTGTTGTCTAGGGTTTTACCGATTTAGCATTTAATAGGCTGGGCACCTTTTCTGTGGGCAATGAGGGTGGCGTTGAAGCAGCAAAAGTCCATTCATTTGGCTCAGCACAAGTCTGTTCGTTTAAACGACAGACTCAGCAAGCTGGAGCAGAACTACCCCACCCTCCTCTTTTGTCAGCAGGACCACCCCTAACAAAAGCAACATAGCACAAGGACGGCAATACATGGACGGAAGGGCGCTTTTATTTAATGTGGAGAAAATAATTGCACTTTCCTCGCCCTAGAAAAAGATGGAAAGTGGAGGGGAAGAGGAGAGGTGACTGCTGGACAGGCATGACGTCATGTGAGTGTTGCGTTTCAAAATGGCAAACCAGGTGAAACAAGAGTGTGATAAAATGCTGGTGTGCTGGAGCCCTATATTCCCCAAAATGGGGAATATATCCCCCTCCTTTTTTCCTATTGTAACCAGGGGCAGCAGCATCACATAACCTACTGAGCGTATCTTGAATAAGTGCAGACACCCACACCTACACTACACCTTTGACAATATTACTTCACCATCTAGTCACTTTTTTTGTCTCCCCACCCCACCCACAAACACATTTTATAACATTTTATCCAACAGAGATCAGGGGATCTCGAAAGCTTTCACAATTTATTTTTTGATGTTCCTGATTCCTACAAAAGGTATTGCAGCAACATGGATTTGGTAAACAATACTATTTGGGGCCGCAAGCCTCCAAAACCTTGTGCCTGGGCTCCTCTGGGTTGTCCCCATGCTAGTTTTGCATCAGAGGAGATGCAGCCTGGTTGCACCAAGCTTGCAGCAGCTCCCCCAAAGAGGAGGGGAAAGCTCCATCAATGATGGCGGCAGCCACACACAAACCCTCCGCACCTCCTGCGCTGCCTGCCACCTCGGTGGGCTGTTTGCCTCCCCACATATTGTTTCATGGGCAAGCCAGGGAAGCCCTTCCTTGCTTGCCTGCTAGTGAGGGGGGTTGTTTCCAATGCGCGCTTCACACGTTCCCTCAACCCCACATCGACGCTAAGCTGGGCTTTCCACAGCAGAGATAGTGCATGGCCGCAAGAGCCGCTGCTGGGAAAGTTTGAGAGGACGGGCGAGTGGGTGTGAGGGGGAGAGGACGCAAGTGAGCGAGTGCACAACAGGCTGGGTAGAACCAGGAGAGGGGGGAGGGGCTTCCAAGTCCCGTTGTGCCTGCCAAGCGAAGGCAGTGCACGAGCAGGTGCCTGGTGTGTCTGCCTTGGGAATGTGAGGTTTGCATCAGAGGAGACAACACCATGCAATTTTGATGCTCCCTCTCCCTTTTCCCTCCTCTTTTTTATTTAAACGTTTAACTCCATTGACCAAGGAGAAAGGTGAAGAGATGGGGGTGGCGGGCCCGACAATGCTAGGGAACGCCATTTCCCCTCACCACCAAACCCTCAAGGGTGGCTGCGCATACAGACACCCTCTAGTTGGAGGCAGCAGCAGTTCTTCGTCATCTTCCTCTTGCCCCCTCTCTGCGCGCCCCTCCATTTTTTTAACCTTTTATTTTATTTTTCTCCCCACCCCACGTTGGAGAAGCGTGGAGGCATTCCAGCAGCCATCCAGCTTGCTGGCCTGCCCCCTCCCCCATGTCCGGTCCAATGGTGACCAATCAGGGGTCGCCATCGGTCCAGCCACGCCTCTGCTGCATCTTCGGAGCAAGGGGACAGACACAAATGAACCAACTTTACCTTGCTCCATAGAAAAAAGTCAAGGTGTAAGCCCCCAACTTTTTTATATTGGATCTTCAAGAGAATGCCCTGGGATGACTCCGCAATGGCTGCTGCATCATATAACGGATCCAGCACTACTGCGGAGCCACTCTGGGTCTTACCCCTCGTATAGACACCCCCTTCTGCTGCAATAGACTAACACAGTTTACCATCTGGAAATCATAGAAAGTTATAGGATTGGTTTACTCTATTTACACTGCAATCTTAAAAGAGTAGGGAATAAGCTCTACCAGATGTAGTGGGTAGAGTAAAGATGCATAGGATTGTGCAAGATGTTTGTATGCTGCCCTTAAGCTTAAAAAAAGTGGTGGAGGGAAAGAGAAAAAAAACTTTTAGGGCTGCTAGAATATAAGACAAGTGGATGTATGAGCAGCCAAACATTATTCAAAGTCATGGGATATTTAAACCACATGTCATAGCCATTTACAATCATAAAGTTGCAGTGGACCAAATCATTATTTGGATGGTAAAGCATTTGGAAAGTACCATTCCATACTTCAACACTTGCAGCTTGATCCTATGTATGTTTTATTCAGATGCAAATCCTACTAAGATGGAAATATTACACATCAGCTAGAAATCTCCATAGACCTGGGGTGGGAAACATGCAGCCCCCGGCATTGTCTGACTCTGTGGATGCTGTGGACTCGCTAATGCTCTCCGGACCCTTCTAGGGATTGTATTCTCTTTCCCATTCTCTCTGTGTGTATGTGCGCCTTTTCTTTTGCCTGATTCAATCAAACCACATCTGCTTTCATCCTTTACCTTCCCTGCTTTCTTGGAAGTTTGTACTTATTTTAATTATATCTTTATTGAAAGGTTTTAAAAAAATATATATATTACAAATTAAAAAATCAAAATAGTTGTGCACAAAATGAAACAAATGGAAGAGTCTGAAGGGTCGCTGGAGAAATACCGAGAGTGTAGCATCAGGAACATTCATGGTATTTATCAAATAAAAGCAGGTGGGATACAAATACTGATCAATGACTCTATGCTGAGTAATGTTTTTTCTGGGAGATAGTTATTAACATTTAAAAAATGGACATAATAATAAACCATAGTTAATTTAAACAGAAATGAAAGCTTCAGATGTAATCCTTGAGCTGCACCAGATGAGGAAAGGGGAAGAAAGAGAGCATGAGCCCAAAGCTCACACATATATTAAACTGACCCATCCCAACCTTGTGCCCTCCAGATATGTTGGACTACAACTCCCATAACTCCATAGCCAGCTATGTTGTTGGTAGTCAAATACATGTGGAGGACACCAGTTTGGGGAGTCTATACTAAACCATAGTCTAGCATTATATCTGAACTGGGACTAGGTTTGGCTCTTATAAGGTAAAGCAGGAGTGCCTGTTTTCATCTGACAGTTGTGGAAAGGTTGGCCTCTGTTCCTCACCTACAGAGAGCAGTTGTATTGGGGATGGAGTTCAGTGCAGATAACCAGAGGCTCTTCTTATAGAGTAGTCTGCTTGAGATTCATCCTGGTTTCCTATCCTGGTTATTAAGCTAAGATTAAACCAGGGTTTTGTTTGGTTCTAACAAATCTATCAAACCATGTTAGATGCACCCAAGTGACTATGTAAGAGGAGGAGAGAGTATATGGACACCATACTCATTTTTGGAGATAGTTACTATACATCTGAACCAGATCATAATGATTTATTGTATATATTAGAATGTACATAAAACAAATTTCCTCCTTTAAAAGGAAATCCTCTCATAGCTGGAGAATCAAGAAATTTGGTTGAAGGAAATTGTATACCATGTTTATGCAAAATGGACACTAAAAAAAGGCAAGTTATTTTGTGTCATATTTGAAGAATGGTGACTAACTGCACAGCCTGCGTCAGGTAACAATGTGCTTTAATTAGTGTGAATATTAAGATATCATTCCTTAATAGATACCAAACAAAAGCTATTATGTAAGCTATATTCACAAGACACACCTTTGAAATAGAAAATATTGATTTACATTTTGCCTTGTTGCAGAAAGAGATGGAAAAGCTGATAGACGGAACTTTTTTCCCTGTCTTCTTTTAACTGTGTGCAATCTTATCTCCCCAAATGCCAGTTACCTACAGTTCTACTTACATTTAGTAGAATCTGATCATTAACACTGCTTCTGAAACATAAGAATTGTTAAAAGTATGAATCCAGATGTTCACTGAGCACCATATGCTCCTTTTTGGCTTGGCTTGCAACTTTCTCAAGGAAAAATGGGCCATAGGTAGGTTTCAGGAGAGACCAAGGTCCAAATATGACATTGTTTTGTTCTTCTTTTGGAAAGTTTGCAGATTCAGAATACTTGATCTTGATAAGATTTCAACAAGATAATGGCCTGGTTTGCCCATAATACTACACCATGGTGTGGTTTATTCAAATCTGGCTTGTTATTGTGTCTAAAATCATCTCCACAAACAAGCCATGGTTTGTTAACTAGCTACAAACCACAAATAGAAGCTATGATTTATTGTTGGTTATGAAGTCTGGATTGTCTAAAGCATGGCTTGTTGTGATGCCTGAACTCAGAACTATGTTTATCTCTGACTTGTTGTCTATTGTTGATGCACAACTTTTTATTATACTTGAAGACTGTTCAAGTTTTACCCTGGCCCTGAAGGATCACTGAGATTATTGCAATGACCTTTCTTATCTTTAAAAATGGACTTTGTAAAAGTATTTACATGGATAGGTCTTTATATAAAAAAGGCCTTTGTTCTGATTTGGCATGGCTCTTCTGAATGTTCTCATAATACCTCAGAAGATCGATTTGTCTCATTATTCCCCAAAACAAACTGCTTTTTATGCAGTGGGTAGGAATAAGAAATGCTAGTGCTTTGTCCTGTGAGTACCGAAAGGATGGGATGCTAGTGTACTATTGCAAACTGTGGCATCGCACTGGTGTAGCAAAATGTCCAGGATGTTGCACTACTGTAGCAATTCATCCTCCACACGGGGCGTTTAATGAGCCTTGAAGGCTCATTATAAATTTTACCTACACACGAGCGGAGCGCAAAACGGGCGTACAGGCGCGTTATCTCCCCGATAATGCGCATTTTCGAACGCGCGTTAAATAGCGACTTTTATTTTGCTCCGGCCGTTAAAGCGCATTTTCGCTGTGTGAACAAGCGATTATGCGCATTAACTACCTGGAAAGCGCTTTTTGGGCATCTTTTAATGCGCTTCGCCGCTTCTCGCCGCCTCCCGTGCAGAGGGATTGTGAGTAAATGCGCCTCCGCGATAATGCGCATAATCGCGGAACCAGGCGCAAAGGCGCATTCTTGTGGAGGGGGCCATGGTAAGTGCAATCATATTGGTAGGATAGGATCTGTTCTATTTCATTGCAATCACCAAACAGGGTCATTAACTAAAGAGACTCAAGGCACAATGCTAAGTCCTGTGCATATATACTCTATCTGACATGTTTCTATGGGGTGGCTGGCTGAATAGACAATTGTGAATTTAGAAAATGGAAACAATGTAGTCACTAGTGATGATAAGAATATAAAAAGAGCCATGCTGAATGAGACCAAGGGTCCATTTATTCTAGCATTCTGTTCATACAGTGGCCAACCAACTGCCTGTGGGAATCCCAGAAGTAGGACCTGAGTGCACCCCATTTCCCATGTGCTTGTGTTCCCCCACATACTGGTGTACATAGAACCATAATGTTTGGAAGCCATTTATAGCCTTATCCTCCATGAATTTGTCTAATCCCCTTTTAAAGCCATCCAAATTGATGGCCATCGCTACATCTTGTGGTAGTAAATTCAATAGTTTAACTATGCACTGTGTGAAGAATTCTTATTAAAACCTATTGTCTCTGTTAAGCTGTTCCGTAGCCACTTCTCTACCAGAATTATGTATTTCTTCAGGATTTTTTTTTACTGAAATTAAACACTCTGTACCTCTGTCAAGATCTTCCTCTGTGTAATGCAAGTTACACACAAAGTGGGAGAAAGGGAAACTGAGCTCTGTTAAGCCTATGGGAATCCACCAAATGCAGGACTAGTTTGTGCCTTCTGTGTCTTTTCTAGAGAAAAAAAGATATAACCAGAGTGACTCCATGTTAGTTTGCCTTGCACTCTGCACAACACTCTGAAGCCTTGACATATAAACAGCTCTTTTGCATTTCTGTATTTTGCCTTGCTTGAAACAAAGGGCTCTGTTTCTATATGACATGCAAGGAGGAACTTGGCCCATGCTCAGTTTATTCAGAATGTAAAGTGCCTGATGGGTGGTGTGATCTTTTGCTTCAAGTTGTAACAAGTTGTGCTTTGTGCTCGATATCTTGAACCTTGAAACTTGCAAGAAATCTCGCCTATGTAAGCTGATGTCCGCAGAACCTGTGAATAGCAGAGCACCAGGTCTGGGCTTAGTGCCAGAAGATTGTACAGGGTCTGAGCATTCTGCCAACTGATAATGCTTCTGAGAATATAAAAATGTATTTTAGCTTTCGTTCTTTGGTCAGCTTTGGATTTTAAGAGCATGAGCAACTTAGCTGGCCTGTTCCATGGAACTAAATCTGTTTGCACCCTACTTCGATCTGTTTCTATTTTTCTGGTTGGAAATTGGGACTGCCTCCTGAAAAAAAAACCTGAGAGCGATTTACGCAACATCTTGATCAGACAGTCTTGTTTAGACAGCCCTACAACTCCCAGCATTTCCCAGCCAGCATGACTGGCTGAGGGGATGCTGGGAGTTACAGAACTTTTTTCTACCTAAGCATACATTGGATAGCCCCTTTACTACATTTTTAGCCACTATCCTTCCTTTGCATACTGTCTCTCTTGACTTAGGCCAGCCTTCCTCAGCCTGGTGTTCTCCAGATGTGTTGGGACTCTGATGTCCATCACTCCTGAGGGTGAGAACTGACTGGGGATGATGGGAGTTGTAGTCCAACACTTCTGAAGGACACTGAATTACGGAAGATTTAGACCATGCACTTCTTTTGAGCAGGAACCTATTTTAAATTCTATGGCTTTGATCCAGCGAAAGTTAGTCATGGCTAAGTTCCACTGAAAACAACGAGATTAACAGTGTAACTAACAGTCTAATCTTATGCATGCTTATTCAATAGTAAGCTTCTCCATGTTCAATGCAGTTTACTCCCTAGTAAGTGTGTTACTATTACTGTTAATATGCAGACCTACTGGGTCCAGTGAGACTTCTCTATGAGGCAGGGCTGTAGGGTGATCATATGAGAAGGAGGACAGGGCTCTTGTATCTTTAACAGTTGCGTAGAAAAGAGAATTTCAGCAAGTGTCATTTGTATGCATGTAGCACCTGGTGAAATTCCCTCTTCATCACAACTGTCTTTTTCATATGGTCACCCTAGGGTTGAGCAACTTGTACTCTTCCAGATGTTTTGGCATTCAGCTCCCATGATCCCTCACCACTGGCTATGCTGGCTAGGGCTAAGGGGAATTCTAGGCCAAAACATCTGGAGGGCCACAAGTTGCCCAACCCTATCTAGGCTGACCATATGAAAAAGAGGACAGGACTCATGTAACTTTAACAGTTGTAGAGAAAAGGGAATTTCAGCCAGTGTCATTTGTATGCAATTAGTTCCTGGTGAAGTTCCCTCTTCATCACAACAGTTAAATGTGCAGGGGCCCTGCCTTCTTTTGTATATGGTCACTCTAGTATAGTGCCTTCACCCTTAACTGTTGTGATGAAGAGGGAATTTCACCAGGAACTAATTGCATACAAATTACACTGGCTGAAATTCCCTTTTCTCCACAACTGTTAAAGTTACATGAACCCTGTCCTCCTTTTCATATGGTCAGCCTACTATCTACAGGAAATATAGTTAGGATTATGCTGTTAGTAACTACTAACTTCAGTTTCAGTTGGGCCCTATGTTTATACATGTTTATGCTGGCTAATGAAAAAAACGTGAAAGAGAGATCTGAAGCGCCAGAATAACATGAACTTATAACAGCCTTCCCCAACTTGGTGCTCTCCAGATATTTTGGACTACAACTCCCAGCATTCCTGACTATTGGCCATGGGAGCTGTGGCTTATAGGAGCTGAAGTCCAAAACATCTGCAGGGTACCAGGTTGGGGAAGGCTGACCCATATTCTTCCCTGCTTGCTCATTTTTGTTTAAAACATTCTGATGTTGTTTCGGCACCAGTGGGGTGGGGTTGGCTGTGGTGGCCATGCTTCATTTTCCTTAAGTTGCTAGATCAAAGTGTTTTTTTTAATGTTTTATGATGATGACTGAAACAATTATTGATGAATAACATCCATGATCTTGGATGGAGATTATAAAGTCTGGAAATAAAGGACACTCATTTCATTCTGTGACATCTTATTATAAGGAGAACCAGTGTGGTGTAGTGGTTAGAGTGTAGGACTGGGGACCTGGTACACTAAGGGCCCCTCTTGATGACATCAGTTATATGTTGCGGCGGCAGCTGGTGAGAGGCGCATTTGCGCTCCCAGACGTCCCTCTACACGTTAGGGGCACCATGCCGGCCTTTCCTCGAGCCGCTGGTGCCGCCGCGTGGGTGGCTGCCCTCTGGCAGCTGGAGGGGCGGCTGGGAGCATCGGTTCCTCACTGGTAAGGTAAGTTTTTTTTGTTTTCTTTTTATCAAAATGAGGGGAAGGACAGTGGAGGAGGTGCAGCTAGCTTACGACTCGCTGCTCCACCCCTTTTCTCTGGGCTGCCCACTCCGCTCCAAAAAAGTCGCACTAAATGGCTGACTTTTTAAGATCAGAGCAAAGGGTATTTGCCCCTAGATGACTTTGCACTGGTGGCTGCGTCATGTAACCAAAATGCTGCCAGAGCGAAGCCATATCGACAGAAACAGTCCATCTAGAGGTACCCCAATATTCTCTTCCTCGCTCAGCCATGAAGCTCACTGGGAGTCTTTGGGCCAGTCACTGACTCTCAGCCCAGCCTACCTCATGAGGTTGTTGTGAGAATAAATTGAGAGGAGGATGTAACAAATAAATAAAGGTTACAATTTAGCATAGGTATCTTTTAAAATAAGAGCCATCAAATGATAGTTCCATCTCCACTTGTGAGAGCCAAGGATTTTTTTTAGTTGGGTTTGAAAGTTCAAATAGAGATTTAATAGAGAGACAAGAGAGGCTGGGAGGCTGCACCCCCCCCCCCCGCTTTGCAGGATGAATATCACAGCAAGGGGGAGACCAACCTAGCACCATACATCAACCAGAGAAGGAACGCTTCCCAGCCACAAAGAACTTCTATAAGAATTTTGAAACTAAGAAGTGTTTTTACTTTTCCCCCCTTCTCCCTTCTAAGCCCTTTTCCTTTTGTGTTGTGTCTTTAGGTTGTAAACCTGAAGGAAAGGCCTCTCTCATTATTAATCTTTATAAGACTTCTTTGGCTGAAGAACAAGGTAAAAATGTGTAAATAAATAAATAGACAACTGTCTCCAGGACAATTACTCTTGCTCTAGCCTGCTCCCAAAATTATAATTCCTTAGGGCTGGGAAAAATCCATACTAGTCAAAATAGTTTCGGTAGTGAGGAGTGGCTGGCTGGTGTAGTGAGTGACCTTAGTTAGAATTCTTCAACACTTAATTTGGGAATAAGTCTCACTCAACTCAATGAGATGTACTTCTGAATAGACATGGGCCTCTTCCACACGAGACGTTTAATGAGCCTTGAAGGCTCATTATAAATTTTACCTCCACACCAGCGGAGCGCAAAACGGGCGTACAGGCGCGTTATCTCCCCGATAATGCGCATTTTCGAATGCGCGTTAAATAGCGACTTTTATTTTGCTCCGGCCGTTAAAGCGCATTTTCGCCGTGTGAACAAGCGATTATGCGCATTAACGTCTTCTAAAGCGCTTTTTGGACATCAATTAATGCGCTTCGCCGCCTCTCGCCGCCTCCCGTGCAGAGGGATTAGGCGTAAATGCGCCTCCGTGATAATGCGCATAATCCCCGAACCGGACGCAAAAGCGCATCCTTGTGGAGGGGGCCATGGATAGGTTTGCACTATAAAGCTGCAGTGCTGAACACACTAGGGACTAAACCGTACTGAACACAATACGACTTCCATCCAAGGAAACATTCAGAGGACTGCACTGCACAAGTATGAGCTATGAAATGCTTGGTTCAAATTTTGCCTTAAGTAACTCATAAGCCCGGTTTGGATAACACAACAACCTAAGTTTAAACAAACCATGGGTTGTTTGGGAGCAAGTGCATATGCTGGTTCCAGCTGCACTAAACAGTCCAGGTATGCTCCATCCCTGGGTAGTTTGGCACAACATGCAAGCCCAGAATTGGTTCAGTCATGGGTTCCAAGCCTGGGTTGTTCTGACACCGGCAACCCATAATTCTGTATTTGCATGTTGTGCTAAACAACCCAGGTATGGAGCACCCCTGGATTATTGTAGTCAGAGTGGGTTGTCACTTTTGCTCTTTCACAACAACCCATGGTTTGTTTAAACTGTATATTGTTGCATTATCCAAACCAGGCCAATATTTGTCAACTTCCTCTATCTGTGACATGGGGATAACAGTGACCCAGTACTAACGACAGTGGGCTCATCTACACCTAAGGGTGTAGGGGGAGGGAGGGGGAGGATCACGGACTTACTTGCTTCCGTTATCCTCCCCCAGCATCTAGACGGCAGCGCGATGTCTCGGAAGGCAAGAGGGACATTGTGGCCAATTTTTTTTTTTTTAGGAAGGGGAGCAACCGCACGGCGGAAAAGGTAGGAACCTCCCCACCAAACCCTGCGTCCCCCACCATCCTGGGGATGGTGAAATTGCTGCCTCCCACCCCCATGGGCATGGAGCCACCCTGTGTGGTTCTGTGCCTGTTTCAGGCCCCAGGAGCATGCAGCACACCAGCCGCAGTCCTCAGGATGGTCCCAGGACAGTGGAAAAACCGGGATATCCTGGTTTCTGTTATCCCAGGATTGTCCCTAGGTCACTCTTGGTTGATCCCGGGATCCCCTGTGCATCATATGGACGCACAGGGATGACCTAGGGACAACCCCAGGATAAATGCCTGGTGTAGACATGGCCAGTGGATTATAATGGGTTAAATAACTCATGATGAGCTGTGCTGCATGTGGCCACCATTCTGAATATCCAAACCTATGATGGTCTGGCTATGTTGTGCAAACTGGCCCACTGACTTACAGTGATGTTATAAGGCAGGACAGGCGGAAGGCAAATCCAGATCTTCAAGAGTTTCTGGCTTCCCTTTGGTTAATTATAGTAATAACAGAGAAAGCTGGAAGCTCAGTTCTGGTACTTAAAATAGATTCTTGGGCTGAGCATGTGCTCAGAACCACTCTTTTCTATCATTCAAAGGGTGTCCTCTGTCTGAGCTCCTATTTTGCACCTGGTTCCAATTGGTAGAGTTCAGGTTCATATAAAAACCAAAGTAGGTCCTGTAACCCTAAAGTCTGCCTACCATTTTGTAAGGATTATTAAAAAATCTATGTGGAGTGCTGTGAACATATTAAAAGCTATAGCAATACTATTTTTTTGTTTCTTTTAATGGTAAATTATTTTTTCAGCTTGCATAAGAAATGTGTTATTTTCTGTTTAATGTGTTATTTTTTAATATTTTTATTGGTGTTTGTTTACATTTTCTATGTATATGAAAGGATTTCTTTTTCTTGGCCCACTGCTTTTCATCATTCTAGCATATCTGGCACATCTGTTGTAGCCAGATGGCTTTGGGTTGCCTTTATGGAACTGGAAAAAGCCCAGAACTGCATAGAAGTCAATCTGAAAGACCTTAACAAACATAAAATGAAAGTATTTATCAGTGTTTATGTGTTCTAAGCTCTGTTGTTGGAATCTATGGAAACCCTGTGATCCTGCTATTTTCAGGTTTACCTTTTTATATTTTCTGTCAATTGTAAGCTTAACAATGTGATCTTAAAAACAACAACAACAACCTCCAAAACAAGCAAACATTCTGTACCCAGACATAACATTTATTTGAAACAGCAGCTTAGTAGTGTATATTTCAAGGTATTACGGTTAAACCAAGAGCTCACAATATATTATATTGTCATAGTCTAATACAGATACAAATGTAAGTCTTTTCCAAATAGTTAATGCAAACATTTCAGCTGAAGAGTCTGTGCGTCAGTAAGGCTAGCACTGCTGATATCTTTATAGTGAAGTAATGGGCCCATTCATCACTAATCTGCAAGTCTGCATTGTCCTTGCATGTGTAACAAATTCAGTTTGTTCACAAGCTTTTTGAAATGCAATCTTCAGATAGACCCAGCTTATATTATTGGGGTATTTGCTCAATGCAACTGGCAAAGCAATGCTATGACTTTGGGAGGGGCACTACATGATCCTGTCATTCCACCACTACTGCCCCCCACAGTAGCCGTGGAAAGAACCATAGCAACTGTTTTCTGAGATTGCAAAAACAGCCTCAGAGGACCTCGTAGAGGACAAATGGGGTGTTCTGGTGGGTGTTCCAGGAAAGAAGAGAGGCCCAGGTACAAAATCTCCTATAGCCTCTCCATCCCTGCCCATTCCAGTGTGGCTTGTCTAGACAGGCTCAAAGGCCTGTAGAGAGGGAAAAAAATATAAAAAGGAGGCTGGAGAAGCAAACATCACCTCCATCGCTCCTCCAACTATGCCAGCAGCACCCAGGCACGGCATAGGATATTTGGAAGTTTTCATGATCGTCTAGTGGGTATCAACCTGATAGGGTTGCACCTTAAATTGGCACAAATCCAACTTTTCCAGATTAAGTGAATTGTGGAGTGGATTGTCTGTTTCCTCTGTGAATATTGTTATACGGATATATCATAGTGATCCCATAGAACCTAGTAATTTTATATTTGAAAAGGAAATCATTTTTTTCTTTAGACTGAAAAATCTATTTTCATTTCAAGTGTTTGATTTGAAATGTTGGGAGCACTATTAAAAACCATCATAACTGCAGGTCATATAAAGCCCATTCAAGGTTTTCCTCTGAGAAGGTTTTCTTTGGTTATCTGAAGGAACTGACACATGTGTCAATTGTGGCTTGGTGACATAAAAGAGATGTGAGAGTCAGGGTGGGGGAAAATAATAGATGGATGTGGCCCACAGGTCTTTATATTGCTTATTCCTGCTCCTGGATATGTGTATACATATTGAATTCGGTTTGGAGTGGGATGTTGTTGTTTGCAGATTACAAATGGAAAACACATCACTTTTTGTTTGTCAGAACAATTTGCAAGCTATAGTTGGTAAGCTAGGCTGCGAGATTAATTTCCTGCTTTGGTTCTAGAAAAGTTCCTAAAATTGAAAAATAATTTATGATTTTAAATAAGCCATGCTCACATGTAAAAACAGTTTGCATACATCTCTAATGCCTTAACGATCGTCAGGACCAATTGGTTGCTGCGTGTTTGGCTTTTCATATATCTCAGTTTATCACATCCTTGAATATTTCCCCAATCACTACTATACCCTATTCCTTGGATTTTGCCTTTTGGCCTGATGTGGTCAAAAATGCCGAAGACGTTCAGTAGCATTCAGTCCTTCACACTCATAGGCTAGCATTCAAAATTCTTTTTGCCTTCACTCAACCATTGTTCCTAACATTATAAGTTACTTCCTATGTAACCTTAAAACACCTTATGACAGAAGAGATCAATTTACTTCAAATTTAAGTCCTGGGATTGGATCCAGATTAGGCTGACCAGATAAAATCCAGGTCAGGGGTCATGTAACTTTAACAGTTGTAGAGAAAAGGGAATTTCAGCCGGTGTCATTTGTATGCAATTAGTTCCTGGTGATATTCCCTCTTCATCACAACAGTTAAAGGTGCAGGCACTATACTAGAGTGACCATATACAAAAGAAGGCAGGGCCCCTGTAACTTTAACTGTTATGATGAAGAGGGAATTTCACCAGGAACTAATTGCATACAAATGACACTGGCTGAAATTCCCTTTTCTCTACAACTGTTAAAGTTACATGAGCCCTGACCTGGATTTTATCTGGTCACCCTAATCCAGATCAAGTTGGATCCATCTACCAGCTGAGTTGTTCTGAATAGAAAGCTTTGTATAATATGTGTCTACCTAAAAGGTTACAATAAGTGAGTTGCTTTCATATTTTTTAATCTGTGTACCAGCTCATCATGTGGATCAGTTCCCACTACATGATTTGTTGCTATGCTACTGGCAGAGTGTGGTTTAAAATCCATTTCAGAACAGGAAGAGAAAAGCCAATGGGTTATCTGGATCATTTTTGATCTGCTGTATCATCTGATATTTGTTGTACTGCTTTATAGATTTTACAGATTGTTTTACACAGTTGATTAAATCTCTCTCTCACACACATACACATGTGGCATGCACCTGCACACATACACACACACACACACACGCGCGCAAGCTACACTACTTGGTATTTTTGAAGATCCTTTTTTTGGCAGGAGGTGGGGTGTAGAACATTATTCATAACTATTTTAAAATGGGAACATTGTTTTTTCTTCTCTGGAAGATTGAAAGTTTTCCTTTTGCTAATTCCCTTGACATATCCAGCTTGCAGTATTTAAGGATGATAATATATCTGCTAATATCTTTAACCTCATTAAGGTTTGGGATGAGGATACTAGACAATACCTTTGCTAAATATATTTTCAAATCCTACCCTTTGAGCCGAGGGTGAGGATTACAATTACTATTTTGGGTTCAGTGGGAAGTGATAGCATCGATATGTACATCCATTTGTAATTATCATTATTGTGCTCCTCAGATACTCGAAGAACATCATCAAACATGAATACCAGTAATAATGTTTATAACAGCATTTTAAAGCAGCAGGTAAAGCTTCCTCATGAATACATATGAGTTCATAAATATGTATTATTCTGATTTATATTCCGTGTTGAAACATAGAGGGTTAAGAGCAAAAATATTTTATCCTCTGCTTTTCTATTTTCTGCTCTTCGTCTTATTTACTGTACCCCTGGCTTTTACAGATATTAAATGCTGTTATCCCCCACCCCCATGAACCTTCAGGTTACTGAAGGAGAAAAATGTGAATAAGTAAATAAATAAATGCTGGAAACTATTTAATAGGAGCACACCAATAGGTGTCTCTATATCTGCATCAGAATGGATGAACTGGTCCAACTTGAGCCATGGCTTATAGGGTGGCACTTCAGATGTTTTGCCCTACAATTCCCATCATCCCTCACCATTGGCTATGCTAGCTACAGCTGATGGGAATTGTTAGCCAAGACATCTGCAGGGCCACAAGTTGCACTCCCCTGCTTGAAGGGGATTAGGTATGATTAGTTATGCCAGAATGTGGATGGAGATGCACATTCAATTCCATATATGGTGTTTATAGTTGTTTTTAACATTTTACTATATTTTAATTTGATTATGGATTTTTTAAAAATATTTTTTATTTTTCAACATAATACAACATAAAACAACATAAAATACAATACATACTGCATACCCCCCGTGTTCCCCTCCCCCCAGGAGACCTTCAATTATACATTATTCTTCTTTCCAAAAGTGTAAAGACTCTTTTGAAGGTATTTGCCCCTTCCCCGTTCTTAATACATATTCCAAAAATAGGCTCCATATATCTCCAAAATCATTCTTACTGGACATTCCCCTCTTTATTTTCATTTTACACATTAGCTTATCATTAAGTGCCACATCCCATATTTCTTTATACCATTCTTCTATAGTATATATCCCTTGCCCTTTCCAGTTTTTAGCAATCATTATTCTGACGGGAGCCAGGAGGTTGTTTATTAATTCTCTCTTATTTATATTCTCATTTCCTTTATCCCATATTGCTAGTAGAGCCAGCTTTGGGCTTAATTCCAATTTACGTCCAATTATTTCACTTATTTCTTTGAACACCCTTTCCCAAAATTTTTGTACATGTTTACAGCTCCACCACATATGGAAATAAGTTCCAACCTCCTGACAACCCCTCCAACAATTCTTGGACACTTTTTTATCTATCTGTTGAAATCTTACCGGCGTTAAATACCATCTCCATACTGTCTTATAATAATTCTCATGGATTTTTTTTGTAAAGTGCCTTTGTTGATTTCAGAAATGTAGTATGGAAATACAATCAATCAATCAATCAATCAGCCAATCAACCAATCAATGTGCAGACTGTTAAAAGCAATGCAGTGCAAATATACTGATCCAGCAAGTTATATATATGCAGAACTCTGTTTATATGCATGGATCTCCTTAGCTGGATTGGGCTAGAAGTCTTTTAATCTATTCTTTGTTTGAATGCCTAATTTATCTGTCATCATAATGGGATGAAGTTACCTAGCTCATACGAACCAAAAACTTTTTAAAAAAACACGATTTGTGAAGCCTGTGTCTAAAATGACATAATAAATGGTACCATAAATCCCTAATGTACCATAAATCCCTAATGTGAAGACTAATCCTTCTTGCTGATGAGTTATCATGTCTTCTCATAGATTTTTTTCCTGCTGAAAAGAGTCTTAAGAAACAACTAAATACACTCCTTTCCTTTCTGACAACCTTCTTAATTGGTTAGTCTAAGACCTTGCAAGCATAGGATCATTTTTTTCTTTGTTTGCTTAATTATAGTTAGAATTTAAGCGCAGCAAAAGTAATTCGAAATTAAATGTACTAGATAGATTGCTTTTTTTAGAATTCTCTTGTGAGAAAGACTTCAAGATCTAAAAGTTAAATTTAAACTGACAGTGTACAATTGTTCTGCTTTATAATAATTTAAATCATTAAACCTACTCCTTCCCATATATTTATGAAACACATTGAAATGTATTCATGGAATCAAAAGGTTGGACCCAGATTTAGGCACATGAAACTGGGCTGCCAAGAACTGGAACTTTGGCTAGGAGCCAGCTTTGCTGCACATGAGCTTCCCGGGGTCAGGAAATACCCACACACCCCAAAACCGTCCTGGCCAAAGCGGTAGGTGAATGATCCATCCGGTGGCTCAGCTCAGCTTTGCCTGCCCTGCATCCTCCCCCAAAGGGAGTGAAGTAGGGCACAGAGAAAACACAGATCGGAGATAACGATGGGGATTTTTCTTAGTGCCTCCTCTCCAAACCCTAGTAGCCTCCAGGGGACAGGGCTTGGAGAAGGGGTGGGGCCCAGATCAGATGGGGAATCCCCATTGATTCTCCATCACTGATATAGCACGAGTAAAAGATTAAATAATGAGACCTCTAAGTTGATGAATTTATCCCACCCTGAATTCCATTCCTGAGCATCTTTATGCCAGCACCACACATTCCTCATGACTGCTCAGACTGGTTTCAAGAAACTTTCTGAGATAAAGAAGATCTATGTGGTAAGTTTCGCTGTCATCATGCAGAGGCATTTCCAGTAGTCTTAAAATGATGGTAGCATTTAATTGACTCTGTAGAAATAATGAGGGAGTGTCAAGCCATCAATAAAAAATGAAAGCTGTACCTAAAAATTAGTATGGACAAGTGGATTTATATTTTCTTTGAGGAAAGGACAGCTTTATTTTAGTACTGGAAAGAACTTCCAAGTGAATTATAATATTCTTTTCTGAAATAATAGCTCCATATTTTAGTGTTGAATGCATCATATTCTTTTCATTCCATTTGCTTGCATTGCGCTTCCATTTTTCTTATGAAAATTATTAAGGTGAGAATTGTCTGCCAAGCCTATCTTTTTTTGTTCCCCTTTGAAGACTTGCTTCAAAATTCACTCAAAGTACAGAATGGTTTTTTTAAAAAAACAACAACACCTCAAATCTATAGCAGAAGCAGACTAATACTCTTTCTTTTCTTTTTTTAAAGCAACCTGTTGTTTCCTTTTCTGATTGAGGTGAAATTTACAGAGTAGTTCTTACACGTGGATATTCGTAATCAGAAATTGCTATTCCAATTGTGTATGTTCTAGAGAATGTTGCAGTAAGAAGGCAGCCCCTCTCTCTTTTGAAAAAGTATGAACTGAAGACTAGGAGAGAGAAGAAAAAGGGGGGAAGAGACCAAAAACAAAAAAGGGGGGTAAGGAACTGAGGGTGCCTCTACAAGAGCGATTTAAAGTTCTTTCAAGGCGCATTACCAAATTTACATCTACAAGAGCGGAGCGCAAATCAGGGGTCCAGGCACGTTAAATACCGACTTTTAATTTATCGCGGGAGTTAAGCGCCTTATGGCCATGCAAACATGCGATTCTCCGCATGGAAACAACTTTAAAGCGCGTTTCATACAGCCCGTAATGCGCTTCACCGCCTCTCGTGAATAGGTATTAGGAGTAAATGCGCTTCTTCGTATATGCGCATAATCAGGCAACTGGGCGTCAAAGCGAAATTTTGTAGAGGGGACCTGACTTTTTAATTATTATTTTGCAAGTACTTGGGAAAACCAACCACACACTGAACATTGCTAAGACCAGATATGTAGACACATGCAATTCATTTCTGTTCTGTGAATTGCCAGCTCACATTCCCTTCACATTTTGATTCTTCTGAATTAATGAGAGCTGTATAGTTGTGTTTGAGAAATTAAGCTATGATTTGGGAAGTCCTGGGTCTAGGCCTCAGCTCAGCCATTAACTCATTGGTTGGATCTAGCTGAACCACTGCGTTTCATCTGCTGCTCTTCTGCAATGTGGGGATAACACTGTCCCACCAGGTATTTATTTTATTTATTATTGCATTTATATCCCACCTTTTTTCCCCCAAGGAACCCAAGGCGGCGTACACAATCCTCCTCCTCTCCATTTTATCTTCACAACAACAACCCTGTGAGATAGGTTGGGCTGAGAGTCTGTGATTGGCCCAAAGTCACCCAGTGAGTTTCCATGGCTGAGTGGGGACTAGAATCCATATCTCCCAACTCCCAGTCCAACAGTTTAGCCACTACATCACACTGGCCATACTGTTGAGGCTATGACAGATATTCCTAAATGTATATGTGGATGATTTTTCCATTTTAAATTTGAAGATAAATTGGTAAATCGGGGGTAAATTGCCCAGGAGTTTCAACTGTTTGTTTTTTAAATAATAAAATGTAACATTTAAATAGCGACTTGCTGATTCTTTCACTTTGGAAACTTCCCAATTTTAGGGAGGCTCTCCTTTTCTTTAAAGGCCAAGAGTGTGAGTGCTATTGTAGTTCTTGAGGGAGCACATTCCATAGTTTGGGGGGCAACAGAGAAAGCCCTTTCTTGTGTGCCTGACAAATGGGCCTCTGCAGGTAATAGCACCCTCAAAAGAGCCTTTCCTCCAAATCTTACTATGTGGGCAGTTTCATAGCAAGACAGGCAGTCGCTTATATAGCCACACCTGAAGTAGTTTAGGACTTTCAGGGTCTAAAACCAACACCTTGAATTGTGCCCAGAAAGCAAGTGACAACCAGTGCAGGTCTCTCAGAACAGGCATAATATGGTGTGGTTAGCAGTCTAGCTGCTAGGTTTTTCACTCAAGGATACATTGCAATATCACCCTCACCCTTGTTGATGGTTTTGCTTCTTTTCTGGTGAGCCAGGAAAGGTGTTAGATGCATAGTGCTGGAGAGGAAGGCAGGAGTGTAGGTCTCCTTGCCTGATGTGCCACAAGTTCCTATTACCTATACCATTCTTGGCATCTGAATTGGAAATCTGCCACCCATGCCACAGGGCAGCATTTCCTGAATGCCCCACTGTGTGCTGGGGAGCCAGGGAGAAGCTCAGCAGCGGAGAAATCTCTCTGCCCCCTCGTCTGCATTGTGCTGGCATGCTGGATATGTTGCTGGGTTTGTAACAGTTCCTGTGTGCAACAGGGCGGGTACAAAAGATGTGGCTAGCACTTGTGCATTCACTCAACTGCTGTTTCTAATGTGACCATGGACATTCAACATGCCGGTAGGCACTTTTATTGGCACCTGACAGGCCCTGCTCCACCTTATTTTATTTATTTTTTATTAGTAAAAACAAAAACCTGGGAGGCTGGCATGATTTCAAAACAAGAACTGGGATCACCATTGGCAAAGTGTATTGCTGCCCTCCTGCGTCATCTTCATTTAAGTTCATAAGAGTGGTGTTGTGTTTTGTAACTCAGACCCTACCTCTGCCTTGCACTTCAGTTCTTGGGCAAGTTACTTTTCTTTCAGCTTCACCAGTCTGCCTTCTGGGAAATGAGTGTTTTGTGACCAGGCTTGCCCATATTGGCAGCCATTTAATGAATGGGCAAGCCCAACATCAAATCCATTTTGTGGGAGCACCCACAACATTCTCTTAAAATCCCATATGTACCCCCTAGAACATGCCGCAGCAGTTTTGTAACATATGGGGAGGGGGTTGTCCCTGGGTATCCGGTAGGCTGACCATATGAAAAGGAGGACAGGGCTCCTGTAACTTTAACAGTTGTAGAGAAAAGGGAATTTCAGCCAGTGTCATTTGTATGCAATTAGTTCCTGGTGATATTCCCTCTTCATCACAACAGTTAAAGTTGCAGGGGCCCTGCCTTCTTTTGTATGTGGTCACTCTAGTATAGTGAAAAATTTGAACTGCTCTTCCACAGGAAGCGAAGGGCCTAGATATCTGCCTCCATTCCCAAAGCAGTTGTTAGTTGCAAATGCTGCTCCTGACACGTTGCTGACGCTGGAGGGAGACAGAGGCCACCTTTTGAACGGCGCTGCCTGGTTTCCGGCTCTAGCAGGCAGCAGGCGCTCTCGCTTCATCCGAAGAAGGAGGGGAGAAGGCGGGAGCCAGCCTGAGACTGGCGCTCTCTCTTTTCCCGCTCTCCGCCCAGCCAGCAGCCCGCCTCAGGGCTTCTCCCGTTCTCCTGCATGGGATTTCAGCTCCTCGGGAAGGACTGCTATCAACCCATCCGCGCTCCTCAAGAAAGGCGGGAAAAGCTCGCACGGGAGACGCGACTCCTCCGCGAGAGGCATTGCAAGCGCCACCTCGCCCCTCGGAGGAGCGTGGCGAGAGAGCCGCTTCCTTTTTCGACGTGACGCCTCCCGTCGCTCGCGCCAAGTGGCGTGTAATCCAATTCCCTCGAACAACTTGGCGCCTGCCCTTTCTCCCCATCTCCGAGGACGCCGCTGCTTGGATGCGCTCGCCTAGCTTTGGAAGTGTGCGGGGCGCGGCGCTCTTGACGGCGAGGGAGATGCGGGAGGCAGCGGCTTTGACCATTCAGCCTACGACACGCACGGGGCGAGCGGCGAGGCTGCCTGTGTGAGGGACTCTTGACAGTAGACTGAGGTCCGGGAAGTGGACAGGCGCCGAGCGGGAAAACGCCGCCAACGCTGAACTGGGGGGACCCGACGCCGGCCAAGTCCGCTTGGGGTCTTGCACCTCGTGTGGCAACCAAGGGGCCGGAAGCTGGGTGTGAAGGAGAATCCTGAGGGGGAAATAGGCGTCCCAAGGGACACGCGACCTGCCGCTTCGCCAGGACGTGGGGTGGCTTGATTGTGGGTGTTTTCCCCTTTCGGCTCCATCCAGGCAGATGATCCTGCGCGCCTGGATGGGAGGAGAGGGCGAGATCCCGTCGAAATCGTGTCTCTAAAGAAGCGAGCCGGCCAGCGACCTGGAGAAGTGCGGGCAGACTGGCTGGGCTGAAGAAGCTCTTTTCTTGGCGAAGAGGGAGAATGGAGGGAGGCAAAGTGGCCGAAAGTGGCCCTGTGTGCTGAAAACAACGCAAACTCGCCCCAGATGGAATAACGGAGCAGGGCGATCCCACTGCGCCACTCCAGAGTTTTTGCAGTCTCTGGGTGGATCGGGACGTCCGCTGAGCTGTCGTAGGGTGGAAAGCAGCTCTAGACTGCGGGACTAACTTGTCTTTTCCGAGAGAGAGAAGAGGGAGCGTTTTTACCGCACCCCCGCTCAACGTGCTCTTTTTTCTACGTTTTGTATGATTGCGATTTGGAAATCGTACAAACATCCAATAACACACGTCCCGTTCAGATTCCCAAGCTGAGAGGAGTGGAAACTCCTCTCCCACGAATATTTAGCAATATTTTTTTAAGTGCCCCCCCCCTCAGAAAAAAAGCCTACAACCACCTCCCTACACCCCCACCTATGCCACTGGATGCTGCAGGCGGATTTGGAATTTGTAAACGATGCAAGTCCGATAAGGCTGGAGTTTCCCTCTGGGACCTGAATGAGGATCGCTAGGTGGTTCCTTAAGGAAGCGGACCTGCAGGTAGGTGAGAAAAGGCTTCGCAGGGGCTTCCTTCTCCGCAGGGGCTGGACTCAGCAGCAGCTATTGCTCCCTGTTTACAGGGCATGAGTGAGATCTCTTAACGTGGACTATTAGTTACGTCTTTTAAACCCAGCAGCTATAACCACCCTTCTCTACTTTCACTAGGGTGGTAAAAGGGGAGATATTGGACTGTTTATGCTCATTGGTGATGTGGGGATTGATTGCTATTGGTGATAATTAGACTGGTGTAGTTATTCCGGATTGCTTAACCCCGAGTAAAAAAGATATGGTTGTGTGTGTGTATCCTGGATGATGTTATACTGCATGGGCATTTGGCAAGAGATGGATGTGAAAGCTGGATCCCTTTCTGTTAGACCAATACATGTACTCTCTGGTCTGTTCCTGTTCTTGTACTGGGAGATAAAAGAAAAAGAAGCAATTCTGGTCGGAGTTGGGGGAAAGCAGGAAGGGGAGAGATAAGTTATAGAGGAAGGCAGTCTCAGTATTTGGGTGCAAACTCAAGATGAGTTAATACTGATTAGTTATACCTTAGCATTCTTGAGCTATGCTCCTGAGAATGTGAGAGGTGACAAGGGTAGATGTTTCTTACCCATTCACGGTGAGATCATGGGTGAACGGGAGATATCTTTGTTAGACATTGTCAATTGGAAATCTGGTGGTGGTGGTGGTGGTGGTTGCCCTGGTTTAACACAGAGAACAGGGGGATGATTTTATGCACAGTGAGTATTTATTCTTGAAAGGGTTCCTTCGTTCCCCCCCCCCCCCCCCCCCCCCGCTCAAAAATATTCCAGAAAAGCCAGTGGTGACAAATGGACTGCTTTCCTATCCCTACCCAGTTTCAAGGGGATTCCTGCTTGGTTTGAAAAGATATTAAAAATAACCCATTTGAAGAAATGCACTAAGAATTGGGATATCTGTTTTCTTAGAGGTCTCTGAAGATATTGCTGTAGCGTGATTAGAATAGTTTAAAAGAAGAGACCCCTCCTGATTCTATTTTAAGCAGCAATAATATCCAGAAATAAATGTTTCCTTAAAATAAGTGACATTCTATTCAAATAAGAAGGCATCCTGGCAGTCTATAATGGCACTAAATTTGTATTAACAAGTCCATTCGTGCTCCAGTGTGGATCAATGGGATGTGTCAACTCTCTTCTTTGAAATCCTCACACTGTCTGTTTCTTATTATTTTAATCCTCCCCTGCTCCCCCTCCCCAGTATATCTGCAGGAGGAGATGCGGTGCCATCTGTGAGAGGCTATTGATTTCTCTGCCTAACTGCTTTCATAAAGAGCAAGGCTGGTAACTTCTAGAGCCTCATATATCTTGAGTTTTTTATTCTGTTTGTAGACCAGTCACTTTATTGGATGACTTGAGGGAGAGGTTAAAGAGTGGAGGAATTGTTTTATGAATATCCTGGAAAAAAAGAGCTTTTATAAAGCCTGAGGTTTATGACTTCATTTCTTTCTGTGTAAATGTTCACCAAGTTGTGGCTTATAAAAGGAGACTTTTTTTAACCATCTGTTTTACTTTCTCCCATTTATCATATATTAGATGAATGTGGGGCTAGATCTACACTACTTATAGCAGTATTGAAGCACACTGATAACTGTTGGGGCACATTACACATTGCATATACTGCTTTCATAGTGTTATTTCCTTTTTTTATTCCACATTATTGAAAATACCATAACAAATGTCATTGTGTGTCCAAGAGGTATAAATGTGCAAGAAGGATACAGTGTTACCATGATGGGGTCATAATGATTTGACACAAGGTGTAGATCTGGCCCTGATTTCCATTTTGCCTGGGTTACCATGCGTATTCAGCACTGAGACTTTCTCTATACAACTGCCTCCCTTTCCAAAGAGCTTAGCAAAAGCAAGAGTTTTGAAATGCCTGCTTCATTTCTTGTCCAGCTATGGTTTTGACTACTGGAAGCAAAGGAGGCACCTGTTTCTATACTCTAAAGATACAAAATTATTTGTCCTTCTTTGTTGTGTCTGTATTGTTCATCATTTTTTGAAGCTTACAACTGCCTGGAGCACTTTTTAAGTTCAATGTGTAGTTACAAGAGGCTGTTTTTACCCATTTTTATTCCTTACTGTTAAAACAACAGAAAAGAGACTTCTTACCACCATGATGTATTTCAATGTTCTAAGTTCTAGTTGCAGTGTAGGGTTCATTTAAATTATCAGGTCTCTCCAGTTTATCAGCTGGCTTTAGGCACTGACATTTGAAATGTCACCCTCTTTGAAAAATACTTTGTTTGCCAATACAAAGCAAGAAAGCAAACAAACAAATATATTAGCAGCAAAATCTTCTACAATTAAGGCCCACTGTTTTCAGTAGAACATATTTCCATGTACATATTTATAGCTGAGCTTCCAGAATCCTTCTAGAGAATCAAAGCAAATTGATAAGCGGCTTGCAGCGTGACCTGCCACAGTCAGTAAGAAACAATCTTTAAGAAAATTTTCAAAAAAGGGTACCAAAATGTCCAGGTTTATTTTTACATGCACAGCCACCTATCAAGTGATTTTGTAACTGACAGAGTAATAGCAGTTAGAGAGAGAATGTAAAGCACCTTTGCTTCTGTTACAAATATGAGTGATATTCACACAAATATTAGTTATTTTTAATATATGAATGTCTTGATTTTTCAACAAATGTCTTGATTTTGTCACTGTGTATATGTAAACTATTTTTTATACCAAGTTGATGTTGTGTGTAACCAAATTTGTATTAGAATGGGATTGCTAGTCATGAAGTAGTAGTACAATTGTGAATGAGCACAGCGTGACTACTGGAAAACATGACTGGTGTTTCTAGCAGGAGTGCCTTTATTGTCTTTCCTTCTTAACCCACTAAGAAGTTCTTCTGCTTCAGCCCCAATGAAATGAATGGGAATTTGTGCAAGTGGGCTTCCTGGTATATTGCAAATACGATGTTTTAATCTGAGATGGATGCATCACTTCTGCATATTTCTTCGGAAAAACATGGGATTTCAGCATTGCATTGAGGCACACAGAATGCAGCAGATAGGTGGAGTGGCTTTGTGAACTGTTTGTGTGAATGGATACTGCATTAGAGATTCACTTATAAAAAAAGTAATCTTGTGCCGGAACATTTATGAAGATTCATAAAGATTTCTTTTCAAAAAGAAAGTGTGCTCTAGGCTGCATAGCACTATTTACTAGCCCAAAAGTTTAATAATTTAATCATATGAACATTTAAAGCTGCCTTGTACTAAGTCAAACCATTGGTCTATCTAGTTCAGTATTGTCTATTGAGGCTATAGTGAAGTCAAATAGCCTAAAGTACCACTTTAACTTAAAAGAGAGGAAGTCATATCATTCAGTATTAATGTACAAAAATGCAGTATTTTCCTTAGAAATCCATTTTAAATGAAAGCACTTTTAATGAATGAAAAGTGTGCACATCTTGACTTTAGCATTTTATTAAAATGTTTCTTTGGCAGAGCAAACCTATTCATATCTACTCACAAATAAACCCTACTGGATTTAATAGGAATTACTTCCAGGTGAATGTATATGGGATAAGAACTAGTTAAATGTTTGTTCATTCAAATTTCAAATAGAAATTGTGAACTTTATCAAGCAGTGGACCTGTGTTTCATTTATTAAATAACAGAAGCTAAACAAAAAAGTACATTTTATAGTAACATTATTGCTGGAACACTATAGTGTGTATTTTAAAACTCCCAAGATTGAACACATCCCATATATACATGGCACCAATCAAAGTAGAAAGGAAGAAAGAGAGAAATAAGTTAAAGACTGTCTGAATGCATTTAATGATACAAAAAAGTGTTGTCTCAAATTTCTGATTTAAATATCACCTTAAAATACAAAATTTATTGTAATGCACAACAGTGACTTTGGAACACTGTATAATTTTATTCAAACTGGCATTGCTTTGACAATACATTCTTTTCAATTCCTTTAAACCATGGAGTCCTTACAAACTGAACAAAAGTTGTGCAATGGATAAGATGTCATGGCTAAAATTCTCTCTGATAATCTTGGGACTAAAAACACATACACACAAAAATTCTTAATGTTGCCATTATTCCTTAGGCTTCAATTCTAAACCTACAAACGAGAGTGTAAGCTGCATTGAATGCCATGGGATTGCATAAACATGCATAGGATTGCATTGTTAGAATTAAGCAGTTATCATTAGGTTCCTAAAATAATGCAAGCACAGAAATAATATTTTCACCAACATAGAAAAGTAATGACAAGTGTAAAGAGAAACATTCATAATTATGAAGGCAGTGAACAGTATAAGTTAAACACAATGCATAAGCATACAACTTCATGTTAAACACAATGACGACTAAATGAGATGCCAGTCTGCCGGCATACAACATGGTACAAAACATGTTTTCCTGGGCTGGAAAGACATAGGCTAGTATACTTTCAAATGGATATGTGATACATAAACGTGTTTTACTAGAGCAGTATCTTCGTAGGCAAGATCGCTATCACCTGAATGTCTGATGACATCGCTAAAACTGTTCAGAGGGGTTAGCTGTGTTTGTTTGCAAAAACAACAAAGAGCTTTGTGGCATCTTAAAAACGAACAAGTTTATGCTGGTATAAGCTTGTGACTAATACTGTGGCTTCTAATCATCATTTTAAAGGTTGAGTCAATCTACAGCCTATATCTTCCTACTGTAGATATACCATACAAGGATTCCTGTGCTCTAATTTTGCAGTTAACAAGCTCCATCCAACTTCTGATGAACAGTGTACTGCCAGTTGCCTATCTAAAGGAAACAAAATAATCACGTCAGCCTCAAGCATTCATCTAGGACTGTACAGCAAAGCTTTTCACTCCCACAGTAATACAATTCAATTAGGTTTATGCTGTTTCATTCAAATAGTGTATTTGAAAACATACTTTACAGACAGAAAAAGAGAGGTAATATACTGTATAAGTTTGGTATAGCTGTGGAGATGGTACTTGAATATGTGATGAAAATGGAGATAAGTAGGCAACAAATAGGTTCCTAAGTTCTTTGCAACTAATGTTTGAGTGGGAGAATGGGATAAACTGGTATTCCAAAATTATCCAATCTTACAAACTCTGCTGTATTTATAGTTAATTTTCCACATGAGATACTTAAGACCTCTTATCATTGACCCTTAAAAACAAGCCTGTTTCTACTAATGATTACATAATTTTCTCTGTAAAACATCTCACTAAATAACATTGAGGAGGGTGAACTATGGCATGGAAAGCTTGTTTTGAAAACTGGATCATTTGAATGCAAGGTATTCATAAATAATTAAAAGGATGAGTTCAAATAGGTGAATTGTGCAAATTAACAAAAGTGAGGAAATTCATGGCAAATACATAACTGATGGGCAGGAAAATTTAGCATATCAGAAGTTTCCAGCATAAGAAGGGTAAATCTGTTTTGTTCTTTTGTTTTGGCTATAGGTCAATAACTGCCTTTTGACTACTCCTAGGAGGAAATTTCCCTTTGGGCGATTTACTTCATAGCTGTCTGCTAAACAACATTTTTTTAAAACTTCATGTGAAATATGTGATACTTGCAGCAATCAGAGGCAGTCCTGGATGGATGAGCCTAAGAATGATTCTAGAATAGTACACAGCCTATGCGTTTGAATGCAGTAATTGTGCATCACCCATTAATTTTGTTTGTTTATTTTTTTATTTAAAATGTTTAACTCTATCTAGTAATAAGAGCTCTGTAGGTGGCTTACTAAACATCAGAGCCTAATGACAGAAGCAACAATTACTACTAAAATAAAACAGAGGCACAGCCTGGATTTAAACATCAACAAAATCAATTAGTCATGACTTACTACGTGGTGCCTAAAAGCCTGGTCCCATCAAATATGAGTGCCATGAAAATGGATATGGGGAGGGGGTTGCGTAAATGAAGCACCAGCACAAAAAAGGCCTTATCCCTGGTAGCCACTCATATTGCCATAGAAGGTGAAGATACTCAGAGGCAGGCCTCATGTGAAGACCTTAACAACTGGCACATTGATTATATTTTAATGAGTTAAGTTTAATTTTGCTAGTCTTCTTCAAAGTATAATGTTAAAATAACTTCTATCTCCCATACAACATTATAAGGAAACAGTAAGGATTTCATAATGGACAGGCAGCTACTAAATTAAGGCTGCAATCCTATACCTACTTACCTGTGTTGGACAAAAATAAGTCCAGGCTCTTTTCCTAGGAGATATGCCAATTCCCACTAAGAAGCACAGACTCCAAAGATCCGGTCCAACGCACTTTTATTACGTTCAGCTGAGCGGGTGCACTCTAGCAAGCTGCCAGCCTACCAGAGCCACACCCAGGAGCATGCAAGCCCCCCCTTATATACTTTTACAGTAAGCAACCTATGTCATTGCTTTATACAGCGCAAGCAAAACCCCATGCATTCCAACGAGAGAGTCACTGCCCTTTGACACACAAATGAAAGCTACTGCGCATGTTTCAATTGTTGCCGGGGTAGATTCTGTAGCTTCAGATAAGGTGCGCTGATGGCCTTGCATTAGGACAAATGCTATAACCAGATGAAACTAGGCTTGTGGCAAGGCCTTTTCTGCCGCATACGCACTTTGAATTTTCCTTCAGCCTTGAGCAAGCGTCCCAGCATTCTGTACTTGTAAGCAAAGATGGCTATGCTTTGGCTATCACCTGGGACTTGGAATACTTTCAGTGGGAGTTTCTTCTGAGTAGAAATACATAGGATTGCTTAGTAAATTGTTTGAGAGCTAAGAGTGTAATCCTATGCATGTTTAAACATGGCTGGTGTATGTTAGGAGTTGAAGGGCTTCTTGCATAGGATTGTACCTTAAAGAAGCTAATTTACAGCAGTAAAATTTGAGACTGCAAATTACTAGTGTAGTTTTACTCAGGCAGAAAGTTTCTCCTGTACTATTAACTATGTTAGAAGGCAAACACAGACATTGGTTTCATTTACTTGGCACGTTTATTGAGTAAAAGGTATGTTGAGATGATTGCAGCAGGGGAAGAAGCCATTGTTGCTTCTCTCCCCACACCTGTGACCACCATGTGCATTAATCCCCATGCTGCAGCGCAGGTTGGCATGACTTCCAAACCTGGGGGGTGGCACGGCAGGGGTGGCTTCGTACCCACCCTACAATAGGGTGACCAGATAAAATCCAGTTCAGGGCTCATGTTAACTTTAACAGTGGTAGAGAAAAGGGAATTTCAGCCAGTGTCATTTGTATGCAATTAGTTCCTGGTGAAATTCCCTCTTCATCATAACAGTTAAAGTTACAGGGGCCCTGCCTTCTTTTGTATATAGTCACTCTAGTATAGTGCCTGCAACTTTAACTGTTGTGATGAAGAGGGAATTTCACCAGGAACTAATTGCATACAAATGACACTGGCTGAAATTCCCTTTTCTCTACAACAGTTAAAGTTACATGAGCCCTGACCTGGATTTTATCTGGTCAGCCTACCCTGTAATCTCTATCACAGGGCAGGAAAATAATGCAAATGGTGGTTGCTTGCATGGCATACGCGGGAGCAGAGGGAGAAGCCATGATGGCTTCTTCCCCCACTGCTATCGTTCGAAACTAGTCAAAGATGTCTTGAAGCACTGCGTAGAGAAGAGTTATCCCTTTTAAAACACATTTAAGTGTTTTTTTTAAATCATTAAGCAGATGCTTATTTTTCTTTTGTAATTCAGAGACCAATTCTATGTTCCTGGGGGAGCATCCCAGGGTCCATAGGATTCTTCAATGTACCCCTTCTGCAGACACTGCTAAAACAACAGAAAGGGTGTTCTGGAATCTGATCCGTCCCCCACCCCACATGCAGCTATCGCAGAAAGAACCACACCAGTTTGGAGGACCTTGGAGAGGTCTCAAAAGGGGGTGGGCAGGGAGTGGAGAGGACAGGACACAGTGGCTCAGTTCGGACGACATATTAAGCAATGTAGGGGTAAATAACGTACTCACCATCCATTAGGCAGGAGGAACTTCACAGACGACATGCTGCAGCCAGCGCTGCTCGGCACCAGCAAATGCCCCGGCTGCTACAAACTTGCGGTGGCCATTTTGGTTGCAGCCTCTCCTCCCTGTGCCCTCCATCCATATCCCAGCAGGCACTGTGAGTGCTGCTGGCTGCATAGAGCGGCCGGGAATTTTTGGCTGCTCTAGGCAGCAGAACTGTATTCCGAAACGGAATAGTCCACGGAGAGAGGGGGGCTGAATTCGGACGACACTTTAAACAACAGGGCTTTGGGCTAAACAACGTGCAAGCCCGTTGTTTCGCTCCATTGTTTAAAGTGCCTGATTAACATACTGTCAGTTGTGTGTGCGTTGTGTGTTGCCCTCCAGATGACGCAATAAGCAGCACAACTGACCATTGTTCCCCCCCCCCCCCATTGCTTAATATGTCGTCCGAACTGAGCCATTGTTTTGCAAGCCTGTCTGGAGTAGAAAAAAACCCAAAACCTAAACTGAGGAGGATGGAGAGACAAAAAAATAACTTTCATTGCTTCTCCCACCCTGATTGCAACAGCCTGGCAGAGCATTGGTTACTTGGAATCTTCAAGATCAGAGGTTTCCATCTAATGAGGATGCAAACCTTAGGACTGCACTCTCAAAAATGAAAAAAGAAAGAAAGAAAGAAAGAAAGAAATAGTATTTTGTTTCTTGGGCTGTATCATTTCAAACTGTGGGTAGGAAATTGCACATTTGAATGTTCCCACTTATTAAAGAAAACACACCCTCATATGGAAAGCTGGTGTGTCAGTTTTAGCCTAGCATTCCCATTAACATGGTATATTTACATACGCAAGTAGGTTTTTATTTATGCTTATCTCCTACTTTGTGTAAATTTTCTTTGCTAAAATAATAAGCAAAGGGTATCTTCATTCAATAGTAGATTTCATATTGAAAGTACGTTTATAGGGATCATGACAGGTGCAGGCAGAGTGGGGAGAATCCAATGATATGAGAGCCAGAATCTGTTTTCTGGGGACTGCAGAGCAAGAAATACTTGGGTTTTGAAAGATCCAGTAAGCGTAGAAGGTGTGCAACTTTGCTTCTTTCTTATGTATCTTGGTAAAATCTGAATCTGGCTCGTTCAGTTGGAATTTGCTTTTCAATCTTAGGGGCGATTCATACAAACATATCCTATATCAATTGATGATAACAAGCTGAACAGCTGAAGGGACAAGCAGTGTGAAAGTCAACTTTGCAGATGACACCAGATTAGTATGGTGAGAATCAAAGCCAGTTATGAAGAGCTTGAAAAGGATTTCTCCAAATTTAATGACAAGGCAATGAAATGGCAGATGAAGTTAAATATTAAGTGTGTGTAAAGTGATGTACAGTGCATCAAAACTACAACCTTATAAATAATGAGGGGCTGTGAACTGGTCATTACTAACTAAGGAAGTGCTCTTGAGATCGTGGTAGATATTGCCATGAAAATGTCGGCTCAACTTGCAATGGTAGTGTAAAAAGCAAATCCATGGTAGGAATGAGTAGGAAAGGGATTGAAAATAAAGCATACACAGTGTCATTTTTATAAAGCAATAGTCCAGCTCCACTGGGAATACTGTGTACCGTTCTGATCACCACATCTCAAAAGCGACATTGTAGAGCTGGCAAAAGGAGCAGAAAAGGGCAATGAAAATGATCTGCAGGTTGGAACATTTTCCCTACAAGGAAAGGTCAAAGTATTTGGGGCTTTTTACTTTTTTTTTTTTAAAGATGACTAATGGGAGACATAGTAAAGGCTTATAAAATATGCATGGTGTGGGTAAAGTTGGTAGAGAGAACTAACTTTCTTCTCTCTCTCTCTCTCTCTCTCTCTCTCTCTCATAGTACTAGAACATGGGTTCACCGAATAAAAGTGGCAGTAGTTAGATTCAGGACAAACAACAAAAAACTCCACTTTTTCATATAATGCATCAGTTTATGGAATTCTCTGTTGCAGTGTGTGGTTGTTAGCCACTGACTTAGTTGGCTTTAAAAAGAGATAAGATGAAATCATGGAGCATAGGAATGTCAGTGGCTATTAGCCATAATGGGTAAATGGATCTTCCATTTTCAGAGGCAAGATGCTAATAAATGCCAGTTGCTATTGCCTTCCTGCCTTGCTTGTAAGCTTTCCAAAGGGAAGCCTACTGCTGCTGCGCTAGGTAGGGCAAGGGTGGGGAATGTGTGTCCCTCTAGATGTTGTTTGTCTGCAACTCCCATCATTCCTTATCATTGGCTGTGCTGGCTAGGGTTGATTGGAATTGCAGTTCAACAACATCCAGAGGGCCACACATTCTTCACCCCCTGAGACAGGCTGGGTTCTGACAACATGATATCCAATGGTGGTTTAAGTAGTTAGCTGTCAGTTGAGTGGTTAATGGTTGGTTATTATGCTGTCTGTCAGGCAAAAAACACCCCATGGTTGACTACTTTACCAAAATAACCAACTGAGATAACCAATGCTCTGCAGAGTTGACTATCTGCACAACCGTTAGTTATTGGCTCAATTCGGATGACACAATAAAAAACTGGGGGGGGGAAACAATTGTCAGTTGTTTTGACTATTGTGTAGGCTGACCATATAAAAAGGAGGACAGGGCTCCTGTAACTTTAACAGTTGTAGAGAAAAGGGAATTTCTGCCAGTGTCATTGGTATGCAATTAGTTCCTGATGAAATTCCCTCTTCATCGCAACAGTTAAAGGTGCATGCACTATATTATAGTGACCATATTCAAAAGAAGGCAGGGCTCCTGCAACTTTAACTGGTGTGATGAAGAGGGAATTTCACCAGGAACTAATTGCATACAAATGGCACTGGCCGAAATTCCCTTTTCTCTACAACTGTTAAAGTTACAGGAGCCCTGTCCTCCTTTTCATATGGTCAGCCTACTATTGTGTCGTCCGAATGCTGCCATAGTCAACTCAGCGCTGATCCTAATCCACACCACAGTTGATTATTTATTACCACGTTGTGTGGGGAGTACCCCCTAGATGAACAACTGTAAAGTTGATTATTACCCCACCATTGACTATCGTGTCATCCGAACTGAGCCATTGTGTTGTCTGTGGGGCTCAATGGACTATTTTGCAGGGTTGAGTGGACTATTTCAGCAGGCTACAGAGTTCCTGGGCAAGAGCAACCAAAGCGGCAGCTGCCACTCCAGTCCAGCCAGCAGAACTCGCAATGGCTGCTGGGATAGTACTGGGAGGAGGGGGGGCATGGAGAGGGGTGGGGGCTGTGTCAGTCAAACGCCGGGTTGACTAGTAGTCCACTCAACGCCAGCCACAACTAATCCAGAGTTGTGTAGGAACATGTTGTGTGTGGGATACCTGCAAAATAACCAACTGTGAGTTGACTATTAATCCACCATTGACTAAGGTGTTGTATAGGCTGACCATATGAAAAGGAGGACAGGGCTCATGTAACTTTAACTGTTGTAGAGAAAAGGGAATTTCAGCCAGTGTCATTTGTATGCAATTAGTTCCTGGTGAAATTCCCTCTTCATCACAACAGTTAAAGTTGTAGACACTATACAAGAGTGACTATATACAAAAGAAGGCAGGGCCCCTGTAACTTTAACTGTGAGCCCTGTCCTCCTTTTCATATGGTCAGCCTAGTTGTCTGAACACAGGCAGAGTGCTAGTCTGATCTAGCAGGGCTCTTTTTATGTTCCTATGTTCTTATGTGAACGGCTAGCACAGCAAATTGCCTGCACACTGTGGCTGCATTCGGACAACACATTAGTCAATCGTTGACATTAGTCAACAGTTGGTTATTTTGTGGGTACTCCCCACACAACATATTCCTACACAACTGTGGGTGATTGGGGCTGGTGTTGAGTGGACTAATAGTCAACCCGACATTTGACTGACACGTCCCTCTCCCCACCCTCCCTCCTCCCTCAGTCCTCCCAGTTCTATTCCAGCAGCCTCTGCAAGTTGCACCAGTTGTAGCAGAGTGGCAGCCACCACTTTGGTCGCTCTTGCCGTCTGCCTCTATGGGCTTGTGTTTTAACCCACTCAACACACGCCATTAACACACTAACCCCTCCACACAACACTTTAAACAACTGGCTTCGAGCTAAACAACTTGCAAGCCAGTTGTTTCTCTCAGTTGCTTATTTGGGCGGAATAGCATACCGTCAGTAGTTTGTGAGCGGCATGTTACCCTCCACACAACACAATAAGCAACACAACTGACAATTGTTTTCCACCCCCCTCAGTTGCTTAATGTGTCATCCGAATTCAGCCATTGTTTGTGAAAGCACCCTCAGTGGTGACTGACTTATTTCACACATCCAGGGCATCTGTTAATATTGCTTATCAAATGGTAAATGCCCAAGTGTGAATTAAGCCATAGTAATTACATTTTATACATCCATATTTTATCTTATTTCAATTTCTGCACATGAATACTGATAACAGGGAAGTGGAAACCTTAGTGATTTGTAGCCTTTACTTTAGTCCTAGAGTAGAAAATGTTGTAAGGTTGGTGCCAGGCAATATTTATCATTTGGCTGAATATGTTACAGTGTAGGGTTCTGGTGCAATTCTTTGAAGAACACTTTTTTAGTTTCTTACCACTTACATAGCTTAATTTGAATGAGGGTTTACTACTGTTCTGGCAGTGGGGCCTGCTTTCAGTGCAGAGATTTGACTTGTATCGTTTGACATCTGTAGAATGTGCTTTCCATTGCTTGGTAATTACAGCCTATATTACTACCTGGGATTAGGTTGTGTTGCTTCCAGATATTGTTGTGAGATAAAAGAGCAGAGTTGCTGATGTTTTTGCACATTAAAATAAAAATATGTGGGACTGTTATGCTTGAGTAATAAACAATAAGGTAAGGAAGCTCAGAGGTAAAGAATAATACCTAACTTCTAAAAATTTCCAGCTTGCATGGGTGTAGTAATGATTCATGTACTGTCTAGTATCAGGCAGATACACAGTACTCACAGTCACAGTGGAATCCAGCTGTGGAAATGCGAGCTGTCAGAATGTGAGTGCAGTGTCCTTAGAGCTGAAGAATTGCTTTCAGAGGAGAAATGAGTATCAAACTTCATATGCCTTGTGTATGTCCATACTTGTGTCTGGACATCTCTCCCCATGTCCAGACACAAGTATACAGGCAAAGAGAAACTCTCTCTTTCCACTCCCCCTTTGTGAGAGGGATTTTATTAACAGTTTATAAAAAAGAAAAAAAGTGTTTAGGAAGATGTTGCTGAGAATTCCTATAGAGCTGTTATGTGTAGCATAATATTCAGTGTATGCTATGTGTGCATTGCTATGCTAAATAATTATAATTGATAATAAATGTCATGAATCAAGATTATCCAGGTTCTGCATCACGAACAATTGCGTCCCCAAGCATGATCAATTCTGCATATTAAGCAATGGTGCTCTTAGTTCTTATTTTGCACTTATTTATTCATTACATTTCCTCCAAGGACCTCAAGGTAGCAGACATGCTTCCCTCCTTCATTTATCCTCACAACAACCCTGTAAGGTAGGTTTGGCTGAAAGATAGTGATCCTGCTAAAATCATTCAATGAACTTCATAGCCAAGTGGCAATTTGAGCATGAGTTTCCTCAGCCCTTGTCCAACACAATAATCATTGCACCACACTGGTTTATTCTTCTTCCATGGTTCCTGGAGAGGTGCAAGGAAGCCCCACCCTCTGACCTCTTGCATAGAAGCCCCACCCTCTGACCTCTTGCATAGAAGCCCCACCCTCTGACCTCTTGCAAACCTACTGTGTCCCTCTGAAAATGGCCATCTTTGCAGTGAGAAGATCTGGAAGGTTTCTATATACTTTTCTGAATGTCAAAGATTATTTGCACTTAGCACCAGGGGTCTAGTGGTAAAATTTGAAGTGCAGGAGCTCATCATGACAGTCCCCATAATCACAACCCCAAGGAGAATCTGAAATTGTAGGCAGGTGTGTTATCCATATCAACTTATCTAGTTCTAGTAATTTTATCTCCACCTGGAGTAGATCTTCTGTAAAAGCTAATGAGTCTTAATTCCCCATTCAAGGCCAAGCCACACTAAAAATATTTTGCATTATAACAATATATTGTTGCTGAGAAAATTCATTTCTCCCCAGCTTTGCATGCTCATGATGGGAAAATAAGCCACGATGGTTTATTTTCCCTCCCCTTGTGTGTTTGTCACCTAATTAGCATAATTATCCTTGCCAGGTGCACGTTGTTGTGATGTCTGAACCTGGCAAGGATGGGTCACTGGGTTGGTTTACAAACCACTCTGAAAGCCTAGAACAAGCCATGAGTTTCAGAGTGGTTTGTAAACCACTCCAGTCACCCACCCTCGCTGAGTGCCTGGTGAGGGTAATTATGCTAATTAGTCTGCTTGTGACTGGGATGCTCAAGGAGGGAAAAGAAGCCACCATAGCTTATTTTTTCTCCATGATCGTGTGAACGTGATCACTGTGAGAATTGCTGCCAAACTCAGAGCACACAGGGAAGTCTGAATGGTGTGTGTGTGTGTAGATGATATTAGCATCCCTGTTAATAAAAAAGTATCAGCGCGGTGTACTTGTAAGCCCTGCTTCCACTACACCACTGGTTAGCACTATCATGGTATTTTCCTTACCGCTCATCAGGACTTCCTTGTTCTATATTAGTTCATAAATGAATATGAGTCATTTGTACTTCGAAGTATTTTAGTGCAAGTAGGCAAGGAAGAAATGCAGAGCTTGACATAGAACTCTGGCAGCTTGTATTTCAAATAGTTAATCCTGCACCAACAGAAGTGGGCCCAGCAAATGGGATAATCTTTCCTATTTTGTATCTCTCTTGGAACAAAAGCTGAAGAATATCGGAGAGTGGGAGATCAGTCTTCCTTCCTTCCTTCCTTCCTTCCTTCCTTCCTACAATGGTAAGAGAACCTTTAGGTCACCACTATGATTTAGTGATTTTTAAGTCCCAGTGATTTCAGCTAACTCTCCAACTGAAATTAATGAGGTTTAAAACTGTAACTTTAGCTGAAAATTGCCTGCGCTCTTTTTAACTCTGCCACTTAAATAAATAATTTAAAAAATCTCAAATTGTCAACAGACTTCAGTCTTTTACTATTACAGCTGAGTCAGTATGCTCTATTCAGTTTCTTTGAAATGCTCTATGATAGGCTGACCAGATAAAATTCAGGTCAGGGCTCATGTAACTTTAACAGTTGTAGAGAAAAGGGAATTTCAGCCAGTGTCATTTGTATGCAGTTAGTTCCTGGTGAAATTCCCTCTTCATCACAACAGTTAAAGTTGGAGGCACTATACTAGAGTGACCATATACAAAAGAAGGCAGGGCCCCTACACCTTTAACTGTTGTGATGAAGAGGGAATTTCACCAGGAACTAATTGCATACAAATGACACTGGCTGAAATTCCCTTTTCTCTACAACTGTTAAAGTTACATGAGCCCTGACCTGGATTTTATCTGGTCA
This sequence comes from Anniella stebbinsi, assembly GCA_029215795.1. Lineage (NCBI taxonomy): Eukaryota > Metazoa > Chordata > Lepidosauria > Squamata > Anniellidae > Anniella > Anniella stebbinsi. Next base: position 60,614,935 of record JARDYH010000003.1, read on the forward strand.
CCCTACTCTATGAGAAATTGTTCTAATAATAAACTGGAAGTGAGTTATCCAAGGGAGGGGAAATGGAATGTAAAAAAATCCCCATTTTCTATGCAGCTTTATAATCGAAATATATTCAAGATCATTATCAGTTAGAATCCCCAATGCCTCATATTTAATATTGGGTCACAATAATTCTCAACACATTACACATTGTATTGAAATCAATGCGACTGGCTTCCACATGTTGCTTTTAGGGTTGGAATGTATGTCAGAATAATCCCATATCTAATAATGGTTAGCTCTCAGACTTTTATATTTCACTTTCCTCTCTGTAAAGTCAAGATTTCAAATCTCCTTCAATTTTAGCCCCTAAGGGGATGAAAGAAGCAGAAACCCTGCTCAGATGGCCTAAATCTGTCAAGAGGAAGGGATTTTTGGACCTCTGAAAAAGCATTCCAGGCTCTCCATAAATGTCTCCATAAGAATTCTGTTTGGTTAAAGCTGCGTAAATTTGGACAGGCTGATACTGGCTTAGAAGAGAGATGAAGAACTATTCTTTAGCTTTTTCTATACTTTTAAGCTTTGTAGCAATAATTCATGCTAGTACTGCTCTACAAATGCTAGCATTGTGAAAACTGTAGAACTGCGTGAAGCATGCTGTATTTACCATCATCTTCTCTAACCTTGATATGACAATTTTTTTTACTTACTTTAATAGTCTGAAATAATTTGTGTTTGAATGGCTAAACTAGCCATTAAAATATGACTAGCGGCAGCAGTTTTCTTGTATTGTGTTGTTTCAGCAGCACAAGAATGATTTTTTTCAATGAAAGCCTTGAGCACTGAAAATTCTTATGGTTGTGCAGAAATAAGTTAAGCCCACCAGCATTTTAAGAAGAGACCAGTGTGGAGCAAGACTAAGGTAGAAAACTGGAAAGGGCTACATGATATAGTGCATTGAGGTTTGGGGTTGGACATAAGAACGTCAAATTGCCACTCAGTTATGAAGCTTACTGGGTAGCCTTCCAGGTTAAATTGTTATCTCTCAGCAGGGTTGGCCTTGCTAGTAGGAAGAGTGAGGCTGTCATCTCTGATGGCAGGTGCTGGAAGGTGGCCTCAAGTTGTTGGAGAAGAGGGCTGTGATCTGCCCTATGCCACCTAAGCTAGCCTTCAGGTGTAGTAGAGGATGCTGTCCTATCACCAGTGTTGAAGAAAGAAGTTAAGTAACAGTTAGCTTTTGTACATGGAATGGGAGGGACACCATCTTGTTCTTCACCTTCAGCGCAGTCTACCTCAAAGGATGGCTTTACATTTCAAAGAAGAGGAGTATAGCAATGCAATCTGAATTAAAACAAACTATTATGTATCATATCTAGCATCATAAGTATTGCATAATCAAGAAATTGTATTTATTTCTGCCAGTATTTACATGTATCCTGTTGGTAACCTCTTTGTGCAGAATTTGGGATATAATAAAACCCTTTACCAAAATTGTACAAAGAACATAGGAAATAAGATAAAAAATTACTCTTGCTTTTAACTTCAGAAAATCTTAACATAGTTTGTTGTTCCTTAGTGCAAATAGTGTGTTTGCTGTAACATTATTTGCTGGATTCTTAAGTTAGCAGAACATCAGTATGTAAATAATTAGATACAAAATGCTTAGTGAATATTGAATAACGCAGTTTTCTAATTTTCTGATTAATGATGAAACACATAAAAACATGAATTATGGTTGTAGGAATTCAAACGACCACTTCGTGAATAATAGCTTGATTAACTTCCTTTGCAACAAATGGCACAAAGCAAAAGAAAAGTAATCTCAATGAATAGATTTTCTCATTCTACAAATATATGACAAAATATTTTTAGAAGGCAGAATTAAAGCCTGCTGCACAGTGTGATACAGTGTGGTCTACACAGTGTGGAAAAGTATCCCACCACCCCTGTGCATAGCCATATACCTCATAACTAAAAATATCCTTATAATGACTGTGGTCTAACATATAAGCTTGACATGCAAATCTATATATGCCCAGTTGCAATCAGAAGTAAAAGAAGGGGCATGGTGTAATAAAAAGAGGCGCAAGGGTGTGAGGAAGCAGAGATACCACAGGAGACTAGGAATGGACAAATCTGTCAATTTTAGTTTCTCTTAGTTTCTCATTTTTCCAATCTTAAGTTTAGTTTGTCTCAAACTGTGATAATTTCCCCAGTCTTTAATTTGATTCATCCCAATTATTTTAAAAGTTCACATGAAAATGTGTATGTACTTTGTGCATATTTGTCCTAATGCATGTTACCAATGCATAGATCACTGTTAAGGAATGCTTGTAGCTGTCAAACTAGCCTAAGCTGGTAATAGGTGTTTGGACCTCAAAGACAGAGATGAATCCAAGAGCACCACCAGATTACATAACAGTACCAGTAGAGGGAGTACAACCCCATCCAGGATAGGTAAATTACCCAACTCCCAGATCCAGAAACTTCCCACTTACAGTGCCTCCATCTTAACAGGATTCAATTTCAGTTGGTTGACCCTGATCCAGCTCACCATTGCATCCAAGCACTAAACCAGATGATGCACGACAACACCTGACTCAGATGTAACAGAGCAATAGAGCTGGGTGTCATCTGCATATTCCCTAATGATCAAACCTAGTGTTAAAAAGCATTGGTGACAGGATTGTGTCCTGTGACATGCTGCAGCACAATTGCCAGGGGGCTGAGACACAATCCCCCAATGCAACTCTTTGGAACTGACCCCGCAGGTTGGAAAAGAACCATTCCAGTACAGTGGGCTGGATCCAATAGGATCCTTGTACTGGTGCCCCAGGCCTGCTGGTGGTGGCTCATGCATAGCTCCTCCTGCCACTAACAGTGCTGCCATGGCCAAGAGCCCAAATGATTGGAAGCACTCACTTCTGGAAAGGACAGGTTGTGCCCCTTCAGAAGCAACTGTTTCAACTCATTTCAGTGTTTGGCCATGGAAGTGCTATATTGCAGCTGCCAGTAGCAGGGGCTGTGCATATGCTGCTGGACCTGCAGCACCAGTGCAAGGATCCTATTGGATCCAATCAAGTGTCTCTCAGTTCAGCCTCACAGAACTAGTCCAGGAGAATAACATGGTTGATGGTATCAAAAGCCACTGAGAGATCAAGGAGAAGCAACAGGTATGCACTCTCCCTGTCCCTCTTCTGATAGAGGGTGACCAAGGCCAGTTCCTTCCCAAAAGCAAGTTTGAACACAAAATTGAAATGGCTCCTCTGAGCTACTGCAGCTGTGATGTCACCTTACCCAAAAACAGGATATTGCTAACTGGGCAGTAGTTATCACAGATCTCTGGGTCATGGGAGGGCTTTTTCAGGAGCGGTTGCACAATCACCTCTTTAGAGGTGGCTGGCACCATTCCTTCATGTAAAGATGCATTCACCACTCCCTGAACCCACCTGGTCAGTTTTCCCCAGTTAGACCTAATAAGCCATGGTGGTAAACTTGCAGGATCCTCTTCTATTTGCCTTTACCAAAGGACCAATAGAAGTTATTTTAGAGTGGCCCTCAGAATACCAGCCAGCTTAGTCTCTGATCAATAAAAATAGCAGGGATTGTCACTACCGCTAACTGCCCAAAAGTGCTGCCCTCCTTAGCGATTCTATTCAAGGCCTCTGTTGCCCCACTGTAATCTTTGCAGACCTTTAAGGCCTAATCAGATACACTTTTACTTCATGTTTCATTTCCAGGTGAGGTATTTAATCATAGTACCAAACCTATAACCATTCATAACTCTATATACCCATCCCTTTACATTTAACAATCTTACATAATAGATGGTTTCTTCACACTTTTAATCAAGTCTTGGACCACAAAATTTTAGATGAAAGAGCTCTGCTCATCTTGCAGTGTGAAGGTTGGGGGTGGGGAGGATTCCATCATCTAAACAGAAATGTTCTACAAAGAATACTTGTGAAAAATAAATCAAATACTATATTTTGTATCCTGCTGCTTTGATTGCAAGGTATTCATCACCATTTCATTTTCAGCTCTGTTTTCAAAGCCCAATTTACACCAAGGAGACTTATACTAGTTTGTGTGCTTATGAGGACCCAGTTGGCTATGTCTCCTTAGGACTTGGGTTTAATTTACAGGTATGATCCATTTGAGGCAAGTATTTTTTTCAAATAAAAGGGTTGTATGTGGGAAAAGCCTGTAGTATAGATGAAGCCTGTGATATACCTAATATAAAAGAGAGAGATTACTTTAGAATATTTTACTTAAAAGAACTCAGCTAGTTAGCATAGCTGTGAAATAAAGAATCCTATCTAAGTAACCCAGATAAGACAAATGATATAATCTGGAATGCAGGTAGGTTTTAGGCTAATGGTACAGTGATACGTTGAGGCCATATTTCTCCCCATTCTGCGATATTTTCTTTAAAGTTAGACAAGAGATTTGTGGGCTCTTAAATGTTTTGTCTCAATTTTGCTTCATTTCAATGTATGTTCTTCAATTACCTAGGAGAAATTCTGTTAGAAGATGTATTGTAGGTGATTCACCCAATCTCATTAGGGATTTGTGAAAGCCTTCCTCAACAGAGATCTTTCACCCCATCATTTTTGTTCCTCCTGTAGCTTTTGTTGAATTTCTTTTTTTGCTGAAACATGCTCCCATTGCTGTGCCATTGCTGTGCCAAAGCTGACAAATTTTCTATTATCTATAGGGAGTTCCCAGGGACTTAATTTCAGCAGCTGTTTGACTGACTGCAGCAGTTCTTTTTCCCTTACCCTCTTGTGTCATTATTAAGAACCTCGGAGGACTTCCTTTCGGATCATGAAGCAGGTGCGGCGTTCTTTCTGGGAAGGCTTGCTCTATAAATTAAACTGTAAATTGGATTGATCTCCTGCTAAAAATTGAGGTCATTAAAATGTTGCTGGGATTTAAAGATCCCCAATATACCCTTGTTATTTTTGCTTCACATTCCGTAAACAATCGACGATCTTGTAGCATGACTGTCATGTGGAATATAATGATTACTGAAACATGATGCTGTATGGCAGCATAGCATGCATGAGTTGAGCTAGGAAATCCTGAGTTTCAATTCATTATACCTCAGACAATGAATTAGTTAGGTTACCTAAGGAAAGAGATTATTTTAACAATCTCAGACTTCCTTCTGGGTATAGTAAAACAGGCTTAATTTAAAGGTCCATTGTAAGGATTGCTGATATTATGTATACGTAGTACTTTGAACGCTTGAAATGCACTATATAAATGGTAAGTATTAATATTACATGTAGCACCTTTAATCAGTGAGTGTTGTCTTGCATTAAAGTTTTCACATAACCCATTTTTATGTATAATTTGCTTATAACATGAGGGTCCTTCTGGAATAGGAAGTTGGCATCTTCTCTTCCCCCTCTCTTCTCACTCATGCTATCTTTCCCAGTCCTTTCTGGGCAGAAAAGACCTCACACCCCATTCTTCGAAGCTTAACCTTGTGTATCCACATGGTGTTTTCCTCAGGTTCCTGTGTAGGAGTTTGAACTAGTAACACAGTTCTTGGTTTCACTGAAGTTTCAGCATATGGCCTATATTGCTTCTGAGCCTTATTTCAGCACCAGCAAATATGGCCAGCTCCCATCTATTGTATGTTATTGCATCTGCTGCTCCTTTGGGAAATGCAGCCCCTGCTGCCCCCAAAAATTGTGTGTGTGTGTGTGTGTATCAAAGTTTCTAAAATAAAATGGCATCAGTAGCAGTTACAGAGCACCAAAGATCCATAACCATGACAGAACACTAAAAGTTAAATATTAGTTTGCAAATTCGCTTTCCCTTTCCAGTGCTCTGTAGTCGCTATGGATATCATTTTTAATTATTTTATTTTCTGGTGCTCTGCGTGTGTATGTGTGTATGTGCAGCCCAAGGGGGTGGCTCTTCCAGGGAGCAAAAACAAGCCCCTGGTCCTCCCACAGTTGCCCACTCCTGGTGTTGTGCAATATGCTCCCTGCATTAACCAGCCACGAGTCAGCATTACCTATTTGCAGAGGTCCACAAATGTTGTGTTGGCTCAATCAGGCCCTGTCCGTCCCTTTATCTTGGGCTTGGGAAAAACGTGGGACCTCTTCTTTGTGTTGGAATATGGAAAATGTAAGAAATAGCAGGATTCTCACCCACTGCTTGGAAGAGATTCCTGCCGTTTCTAATCTTCTCCAAAGCAGAGCACAAAAGAGACTCTTGTGGATGGTTCTGTCTGGAGTTGAACATCCTATGTGATAAGGCCCTATGCTAATTGCTCCTTACCAACTGGAAATATATCAGTGGATTTCTGTCTTTTTTTAATATCTTGTTCCTGGGTGAAGTCTGGCTCACGTACCATACCTGTGTGGGTGTAGCTGTACACTCACTTTGCTCCTTTAGATTGCATCTCTGATGAAATGCACAGTCAGGATTTCCTTCTGATAATTTTCTGCCCTTTGTACTCCTACATGCTTACATGAGCTCTACAATCATCATCTGGTGCTTGTCCAATAGCAGACACCACTAGTGGTGATAGGGAGAGTTCAAAAATGTGTGTAGGTGGATGCTTAAATTTGACTAGCATGTTCCCAGAGAATTGGTTGAGCTCGCATTTTTCATTTTCCCCTTCTATTCTTTTTGCCTGAGTATGTATGTACTTTATGCCTGGCATAAAAGGTTTCCATGTTTCTGACAGGTTCATTTTTATTCTGCTCCTGCGTATTTTTCTTAAATGTTAAAACAAAAGTAAACATAACGTTAGAGAAGCAAAAGTACCAGCAATGAGTAGATGCCAGAAAATTATACCTACAAATCTGGGAATACTGTTTTCATCATTGGAGAGTTACTATTGAAATGCAGTTTCCATATTTAATTTGGTTTTAGAAGTAAATAGATATAAACCAGGGCCAGCCTGTTGCAGCATGATAGGCTGCTCTGTAGGCAAACTCACAGTGTAAGTGTTGAGAGAACATCTGATGGTCTGTAGTAACACCAAGGAGACCTGGTTGAAGAAAACTATTACTTCTAAATTAGAGTGAACATGAAGCACAGTGTATTTGTAAATTATAAGGTCTCTTGCTTGTAACAGATAAGAAAAAGCAATTACCTTTTCGAGGTTGTTAACATTTCACAATGAATAGTTGATTTATAGGTGACAGGTATCCCAGTATATAGAATTTTGAGTCACTGTTAGGGAGAAATTGACGTAGTGCTGATGTCAGTGGTGGAAAGCTTTAAGGATTATGTTGTGGTGTTTTAGTTGATCATTATAAAAGTATTACTTATGCTTCTGTTTCTTTTAGATTTTTCTGTACAAGTATCTATACGAGCTATGTTCACAGCTCAGCAAGGAAGCAAAAATGATGGATAAAAAAAATGAGAGAAAGGACTAAAGCTATTATGGAGTATCCACAATAAAAGCTCCACTCCTAAAAATATTTTGTTTATATAATGTGTTAGAAGACTGAAAGAGATCCTGGCAGATATTTAACTTAGAATATGTTACCTTAGAATAAACAAGGCTATTTATGATTTTAATTGGGCAGTATAAAAATGTAATAAATAAATAAATATTATTGGGTTTGTTGGTAGTGTTGATTTCAGTTTAAGCCCATTGCTTGCTTGCTGCACAAAACCCCCAAGATGGTTGCTCGAATGTACTAGCCTTGGAAGATTTGTGGTAGTCTGGTTTTGGTAAGCCATCCAAATATTTGGTAAGCCACCCAAATATAAATATTACCTCATATTTATAATAGCTATGAACTATAGGCGTTCTACTGACAGAATCTGAGGGTTGGATCCAACGTTGCCCATGCTGGCTGTGGCATGCATGCAACCCCTACTATTGGTGGCCATGATGTTGCGCTTCCGGGGGCAAGCTCCGAAATGAGAGAAAATGCGAGTTTCTGGAAGGGTTAGGTCATGAATTGGATCTACTAACAAGACTCAGGCTGCAGTCCTATGTCCACTTACCTGAGAGTAAGCTCCATTGAACTCAATGGGACTTAATTCTGAGGATATATATATATATATATATATATATAAGTTCTGCTTTGATTAGATTTTTGTATTTTGAAGTTGAGACGCTTTGAAAAATCCACTAGTTTAAACCCAATTTGCTATTGTCTTTTTCCATGCAAGGAGGTGACAGTCACCTTCAGGAGCCTGACTGAGCATATAACCATTGCAAGAGGCCTCCGGCAAATTTCAGTAATTGAAAACTTTTATTTATTTTATTTTTTTACTAATTCCTGCTACTTCTATCATGCCCTTAGTAGTGTTAACTGCAACATACTTCAAGGACTATGCAGACTTCCTCTTGACCTTTGGAAAAATTCAAGGTAGTTGTGTATATTTTGTACTTGGAGAACAGTTCAAATGAAATTCATGTATGCACCCAAATAATTTGCTTGGGACCAGAATACTGTGGCATCTGCGTGATTGGCAAGTACTTCACATCCAAATCCCTTGATATTTAGTACCTGAGAAAAATAGCCTATTTGCCCTAAAATGTGACCTAGTTCTGTTCTCAAGACAAGAATCTGGATGTACAATGCTGGAGAGTCAACTTTTTAAATTAATTGTGGCCTAGTAACAATGTTTGCTGTTCTATTGAAATTTGAGAAGTTATGGTGTGCATTTTTGCTAGACCAAACAGAGAGGGGATGGAGGACAAAGTTTTAGTATTAGGTTTTCTTTTACCATATCTTTTTTAAAAAAGGAAGGTCCTGAAAAGGAACTGTAATATAGAAAGGCAGTTAGTAAATGGACCAGGACTCAGACCCTGATTAGATTAGATTAGGTTTTAATTGATATGCCACCTTTATACAAAGGAAATTGTGTTCAAGGTGGCTCACAATATACACAATGGCTGGGTTAGATGACACATTAAGCCATGATGGTTAATTTTTCTGAATTAACTGTGAAGGGTTATCTGTACACTGTTTTTCCCAACCATGATGGTTTATTTAGCAAAAATAAACCACCCTGGTAAACCATGGTCAGCAGTGAGGTTTATTTAAGCCATCATCACTTATTGTGTTGCCTGGCACTACAGAATGGTTTAAGCACATCGCCTACAGAAATGCTGGCAAGTGCGGTCAACGGTGGTCAACACTGCTGCTGCCGCCTCTCTGCTCCTTTCGGGCGATCTCTGTTTCTGAGATCTGGCTAGTAACAAATTGTACCCTCTGCCTGTCTCCACCCTCACCCCTCCCTTAGCAGTGCGCACTGCAAAGTGTTAAATCCCCACATTTTCCCATGGAGAGGCATAGCCGAACAGGGTTTTACTTTTGCCTCTGGTTTCTCCCCACAATGGGAACCTATGTGTTAAATTTTGTCCCAGTCCTGCAAACTTCCAAGATTTAGAGCTGTGCTCCCCCTTCTGGTGCAGAGGCATAGCAGCACAGGGTTTTCGTTGAGCATCCCCATGAAGGGCACCTGTATGAAATTTTATTCCAGGCTTGCAAACTTTCAAGGGTTTAGAACCACCATCCCTTTTAGGTGTGAAGGCATAGCAGCACAAGATTTTCATGGGGGGTAGCTGTCTATGAAGTGAGAAAACAGTGGGAAAGCAGGGTTACAAATGGAAGACTACGATGAGTGAACCCCTGTAAAATTGTGTGAATAACACAGGACGGTTCCACATTAAAAGCCTTGTCTGGAAGCACCCAAAATTACATTTTCACCAGAACTGTCTTCTTTCGCATGCTCTGCAGTTGACTGCTATTCCTTTATGATTGTACATTTCAAGAGGAATATTCGACAACCTCCTTTTTGCTTCATTCTTTGCTCTTTGTCAAGTACCAGTGTTCAGCTAACACATTCTATGTTGGTATAAGAAAACAGATAATGTTCCGATGATTTTGCAATGTGATGTAGTTTAACATAATTTTAGTTTGAGTTCCTTTTGTTGTACAAAATCATGGTAGCCAGGAAAATATCCCTGTCAGGTTTTGTGTTTTTTATAGCTGCATTGTTTGGGCTTAACATTTATGCTAAAATTAGTGGAACCAAGCTCACTGTTACCACTGGCGATGTATCCAATAAAAATAAATCAGCAAGATCAACAAAACCAATCACTCCAAAATATACAATAATAAAATGCAGCAGCAAAACCTCATTTTTTTTTCAGAACAAAGATTAAAACAGTAGCAAGGTAGAAAATACAAAAAAAATACAAATCTAAAAAATCACGGACTAAACCAGCTCAAAACACAACTTGAGAGCATTGTTTATAAGATACAAAATATAACTGGACAATATAACATATAGTGAGTTAAAATACTTGAGAGAATAAAAATACTTTTGCCTGGCACTGAAAGATCAACAAGGCACCAAATAAAGTTCTCTAGGGAGGATGTTATTCAACTGGTGGGGCACCACTGAAAAGATCCACTCATGAGTATCTACTTGTTAAATCTAGTATGCAGAGGGAGTTGGAGCAGGGCTTCTGCTAATGTCCTAAGGACACAGGAAGCTACATGTGGGGAGAGTGGGTCCTAATGTTGCAGTGTTTCCTACTTTATAGGGGACAGCCCTCTAAGTCTAAGGCTATCTAACGACAATCCTCTATTTTAACGTATCATCTATTTGAAGGGCCGTCCAATCTAAATATGACTTAAAGGTTAATTGTAAAAAGGGAAACAGGAACCTTGAATTTTCCTGTGAACAGTTACCTCCCAGAGAGCAGTTTTGTTTTGTGTCCAGATATAAATTAAATGAAAACAAAATTTGCAAGTAGTTCTTGTAAAAGAAAATTTGCTACTAATAAATTGAAATTTTAATTTGAAATAGTGCAGTCGTGTACTCACCTTTACGTTCAACACACAGAGAGACATCCACTTCCAGTATGCTATGCTTCCCATGCAGACATATTATTTCTGCTGGAAGACACTGTGGGTAGTATCCAACGTAGGGCATGCATGGGTGCTCAAGGCAGCCAGCCATTGCTGGCCTTGCGCGCAGCCCCTGCCACTGGTGGCCACAGGGAAGTGCCGCAAAGAGTGAAAATGCTTGCTTCCGGAAGGGGCTACAATGCAGCCGCTGGCAGTAGGGTATGCAGTCAGTTGCCTGTACTAGGCCCAGGTTGGATATTACCCCTCCTGTAAGACAACTTGATTTGTTTTTTGAGAAAGGATATTATTATTATGTATCTCTTTCTCGCTTGTGGCAGTTTTTCTAGACGGTCATAATGGGCTTTGCCTTGTCATGCTGTCTTTTATTGATTCAGGAATTTCCTGACGATTGAGCATGTCTTAAGTATGACTGCATTCTGGATGTTGGTGTAAATGTATTCTGGTAGGTCCAGTTTCTGGAGGTTTTCTGTATAGTGTTTTGATGTGATTCTGGTGACTGATGTGACTAATGGAATAATTGTGACATTTTCCTGTTGCCATAGTTCTTTGATTTCCATGGCCTGTGGTGTATATTTTTCTCTCTTTTCTTCTTGCTTTACAACAACATTTTTGTCATTTGGTATTGCTATGTCGATGAGGTATGTGTGTTTTCTTTTTTGTCTATGACCGTTATGTCTGGTCAGTTGCAAGGTATTGTCTGGTCGGTAGGAATAGCTCTGTCTCAGTACATTTTATGCTCTGCATTTTCCAAGATTGTTTTGGGTGAGTATGTATAGTATGGTGTAGGTTGTTTGATAAGGTTGAATTTGATGACCAGTTGTTGGTGAATTATTTTTGCAGCTGTATTGTGTCTGTCGGTATAGTCCATTCCTGCCAAAATTTTACATCCTCCTGTTATATGGTCTATTGTTCCTTGGAATTGATGGCATTTCCTGCATTGGTGTATTGTTACACTGTTATCTTTTATGATGTATTTTTTGTAGTTCTTGGTTGCTGTAACTTGATCCTGTATAGCTATTAGGAATCCTTTGGTTTCTGGAAATAGCTCACCCTTCCTGAGCCATTTGTACGATTGTTCTTTGTTTATTAGTGAGTTCTGTATTATTATTATTATTATTATTATTATTATTATTGAAGGAGACTTGTGGTGTGTATTGAGACCTGCATAAGGTATTTAGCAGCTACATTACTATTGCAAACCTAGATAAAGATTTACAAGTGCTAGAGCAAACAGGAGTTCTGTGCACATCCTTTACCCTTCCTCTTCAATATTTGAAATCCTTCTTTTATCACTGCTGGGCCCTTATGTAAGAATCTTCTCTTCCCACCCTTCTTATGGCCTTGATAAAACACATATTAATTGTGTAGCATTTGTCTACATTTAAGCAGTTTGATAGGTAATAGAAACTGCGTCTGTCTGTTGATTTGTAGTTTTTACTTAACAAATATTTTGCCAAATGTTATTTGAACCCAGGAGAATATTACACTAGCTTCTTTAATTTCTCAGTCTGTCAATATCCTTTAGCTTTCAGCATAGGCACCTAATTATATCCCATTGACATTGTTTAAAGGAGAAAGAACAGGTTATATTCCAATTGTCATCAAGAATTATCACTGTTCTTTCTTTTGTTTTTTTTCCTGCATAAATTTGATTTCAGTTCTTTGAGAGTGAAAGAAAGCACTTTAAGCAAGATCTGTGTTTTGTGCGAAATTCAATGAGCGACAAGATGAAATGTCTGTACAGGAAGGAAAAAGCTTATGTTCCTCCCTGGAATTTATTAGAGGTGACAGAAAATTCATCAATGAGACAAAAACTGGTACATCTGGAATTAATTTAGGTTTAATATCTATCTGACCCATCTGTAATTGCAGGAAGTAATTGCAGGAAGTCATATTTTTAACAAATTTTACTCTTTTCTTGGCTAAAAATGTAACCAGTGTATACAGCTTGATTTCAAGTTATTGTTAATATGTTTTTTCATGGAATACTGTTCTGAATTAGCTGTTTAAAAAGCAGCATAGAACTATTTTAATAAAGAAAGGCAAATTCCTACCTATCCTTATGCATGAAATCTAGGCAGAGGCACAGCAATAATTATTGAACATCTTCATTCACTTCGGCAGTACAGGGAGAATGCAAGCACTGCAGTAGTCTTGTCAACCCACTACCCTATTAACATCTAGGGATCAAACTACATATTAATTTAAAGAGGTAGCTACTAGCACCTACAACTTTTCCCTCTTGAAAGTAAATGCAGGGGAATACAGTCCAGATTGGACCTTTTATATTAGGGGGAGTAGGGGGGGCTCTAATCCTTTGCCCCCAGCTGTGGTTCTGAACCAGATTGGGCATAAAGGGTTAAAGCCCCAGACCACCACACTAGGTTGCCAATCTGGATCACCTACCTTGGAGTAAAAAGAAAAAAAGATTGCTTTGGCTAGCTACATTTTTAAAATAATGTGTTTTTTGACCCAAGGATACGAACATGACGATACGAACAGTAACTGGCAGGAATTCTACTTTTAGTCTCAGGCTGGCACACTTTAAGTCTTACCTAACCTGGTGCACTCCAGCTGTTTAAGTGTAATTTCCAGCATTCATGACCATTAGCCATGCTGGCTGGGGTTATGGGAGTTAAATTCTAAAAGACACTAGGTTGGGGAAGGCAGCAAGCCATACCAGGACAACAGACAGAAACATAAAATATAGGAACCTGCCTTACTTCAAATCAAACCATATCCAACTTAGTTTGTCCACCTGACTGGCAGGAGTTCAGTGAGTTTCAAATGGATGTCTTTCCAAGCCCTACTTGAGGATGCCAGGATTGAACCTGAGATCTTCTGCATACAAAGCATGTGCTCTATTATTGTGCTATGGCCCTTCCACCATAGGCAGCTAGCAGGCACAGAAAACTATGGGTTGAATCCAATGTCACACCAGCAGACTTCCCTTTGCTCTTCTCCTCCATCCAGGTCTCTCTCTGCACACTGCTCCTAAACTGCTCCAGATTGAGAAGGAGAAATCCATTTCAATTCCAATAACAGATGGCCACCATTAGATCCAACCCACTGCATTGTAATTTTTATTTATTATATCACAAATTTATATTCAATGTTACAACAAAATTATCAAAATGGTGAACATAGCAAGTTGAACACTATAATATAACAATAGAATTCAACAAATAAAATAGGACCAAAGCTAATTCATTCCCTTGAATCAGGACTGAAATGGGTCTAGATAATTAGCTTCATCACGTTCACCTGGGCCCACATTTCATGGACAAGATGTATGGAGGATCTCAATGTGTGTGCTGCTCCTGGGGGTTGGCAGTATGCTCAGGTTCTTCCTACAAAGAAATATGTCCAGCAATTTTCTGTAGGTATGCCTGAACTCTGAACAAGTGTGTTTTATTGTTACTTCACTCCATGGAGAAACTAATTTGGAGAAATTTACCCCATGGAGAAATTTATTTTTCAAATAATCCCCCTCCACCTGATGATGGCTTTATAATTGTCTCATTATTAGTCACTGCCACTAATATTGTTTTCTGTGAGAAACATTTGGCATAGAAAATATGGAAGAAGGCAAACTTTTTTTTTCTTGACTGGTTAGTATAATGAATCTGTTAATGTGCCAAAAATTGTTTGGCTAAGAAGTTGCATTATAGTCAATCAAAATTCATTTCTAAATGTTTCCCACTATTGCATAATGGATATAATCTACTTATTCATCTAATGATTAGAAGGAAAGGAATAGAAAGTATTAATTAGTAGACACAACTGCCATTTTAATCATGAAGATATGCCTTTGGGAATTGTCTCTCAGGTTTGACTAATTTCGCCAACCTGTATTATTATTGTTATTATTGTTATTATTGTTATTATTATTATTATTGTTATTATTATTATTATTATTATTTAAATAAAAGAAACCCCTATTTGTCCCATAATCTCCCATTACACAAGAGTCTGGACTGCAGTTAGAGAAGCTTTCATGCTCACATGAGATCCCTCCTGAGACCCTTTCAATGTTCTCTCTTTACTTCTTTGCAACAACAAGAAGAAATAAACCTTCTGAAAGAGTGACGTCTGCTACATACACTTAAACCACAGAAGTAAGTGAGGGATAGGTTTTACTGTCAACTGATGTTCCACCATTGTCAGGGATTCTCAAATTAAATCTTTACATTGAAATCTAAATAAATTAAAATCTTTAACCAAATACATACCACCCTGTCTATGTAACGTTTCCTTTCCCATCAATATCTTTATTGTAAAACAACGTCTGAACATTAGGTTACATCAAGGCTTTGCCATGTTTAGAGTAGACCCATTGAAATCAGTGGCACAGTTTAGTCATAAATAACTTGATTCTCCTGGGTTGACTCTAAGCATGTCTAAGTCTGGATCCAGTCCATTCTTCTTATGCTTACCTAAATATCTAATATTGTTACTTTAACCATGCTTCTAAACTATGGCTCCATTCACATAGTTCTGCCTCCGGTATATCCACTGTCCACATAGACTTCCAAACACTGGTGCCGTGCTCGACCATATGAAAACTGAAGCCATGACTGGACTCCCCTCCTTTTTCCTTTATTGTGAATATAAAAAAGAACAATAAAAAACAAATCGTGAAAAAAAGAGGGAAAAACACATTACATATACAGCGATGACATCATTTTTTCATCAATTTTTTTAAAAAAGAGAGAATTATGCATAAATTTCAGAAAAATCAGACCATATAGCCATATATTTATCCATCTGCAAGTTGCGCCTGTATATCACTCGTTCAAATGTTGATAAGGTTATTAAGTCCTCAATCCATTGCATTATGGGAGGTAAGCATTTATCCTTCCAATATGATAGTATAAGTCTTTTAGCAGTAATAAGGGCTCTGAAAATCCATTTGCGTTGACCCTTTTTTAGTTTCCAAGAGACCAGCAGGTAGTTTAGAAGGACATGCACGTCCTCCCATATAAAAGATTGATTCAGAACAAGGAGGAGACTAGTGAGCATTGCCAAAACATATGAATTAAAGAAGCATTAGGTGTTTTACATTTCCAACAATTATGTAACTTAGATAGACCCTTGTTGAAAAGGCGTTCTGGGGTCCAGTAGACCAGGAACAGGCTTTTTTGCTGAATAACACGTGGCCTAAGATCCATAGAAACTTCAGATACAGTCTCTAAAGCAACAGTCCATTGATTGGGCAAAATAGGACACTCCAATTCTCTATTTCAAGCCTGTCTAAAACTATGAGTATTGTATTTATTTACTACTACTAAATATTTATATATATGGGTTGTGGGTCGATGTGCCTGCTCAGCTGCTATAAGTGTTTGTAACAGTAATGGAGGCTCTGAGGCCGTAAAAGTAGCCATTCAGCCGTAGCAGGAAAATTATATTTAACATGCAAATCAGAAAATGGCAAAAACTCATCGTCTAAACCTACTAATTGATCCAAAGTAAAAATTGCCTTATCCATCCATGTCCTCCACAAAAAGTTTTTTTTCCAATTTTTAAATCTGGATTTCCCCATAAAGTCAATTTTGTGTGAGAAAATGGGTCAAACTGCAATTGGTGCAATACTATACACCATACCTCTCTAGCAGCCAAGATTGTAGGAAGAGGACTATTTAATCTTACATGTTGAGAATCGAGTGGAAGCGGTTCTAACAATAAGGATTCCAAACCTGACCAGGGTGGCATATCTAAGAAAACTGGAGAAGACCAAAGCTTAGTACAAGTCAATAGATAGGCCTGATGATACAAAGCGAGGTCTGGGAATCCAAACCCGCCTTCTTTAATCGGAAGTTGCATGCGTTTCAAAGATATTCGAGGTGGGGAAGAACACCAGAAAAAATTACGAAACAAAGCATTAAGTTGTTGAAAATATTTGCCCGGTATAAGTAAAGGAATCCCACGTATAATGTAGAGAATTCGAGGTACAATATTCATCTCCAGTGTGTTGTTGACTTTACCCCACAAACTCAATTTTAATGGTGCCCATCTGTCTATATCACGTACAGTCTCCTCAGTTAACTTATTCAAATCATTTTAATCAATTGGGATATATCTCTGGGAATAAGCATTCCCAGATAAGTAATAAAATCGGACACCATCGAAATTGTCCATAAGCTAACAAACTAGAAGATATATTATCACCAATTGGCATCAATTCAGACTTTGACCAGTTAATTGAGTAACTGGACAGATCACAGAAGATATTTATCAGCCATCAAAGCAGAAATAGATGCCTGGAGTTTAGAAATAAACAATAAAAGATCATCAGCATAAAGAATAATTTTAAATTCTAAGTCATCATGCACAAAACCGTGAATACTACAACTCTGTCTAATTTCACAAGCCAGGAGTTCCAAGCGTAAATCAAATATCAGTGGGGAGAGAGGGCATCCTTGTCTAGTACCTCGCCCAAGCAGGAAAAAATCCGACAACCAGCCGTTGGTCAAGCCATGACAGCTTAATTTATTTTAAAGAGAGAAATCCCCTCAAAACACTTGGGCCAGTATCCAGTGCCACTGCTGTGCTAGCGGGAATGGCTAGTAGTGCAACTGGAAACTAGCCAAAACTACAGCTTCCAGAATGTGACAAGTCAGCGGAGCTTGCAAAGGGAGCTCTGATTATTTGTCCGATGTTGAAAGCGGTAGTTTTGGCTAGTTTCTTGGGTTACACTAGCAATTGCTAGCTTCCTGTTGTGCAAGTGATCATTTCTGCTAGTGTGATATGCTTAGCACTGGCAAGTTGCCAGCACTGGATACTGCCCAGAGTTTTCTTGTTGTAATTCTTTATCATTTCTGCACTATAGTCTCATGCAGTTTGAGGTTGGGATTAGGTACTTGGATTCTGATAGACTATAGGAAGGAAATCACTTTAGAACTTTCAGTCACATAAAAACAAGTGTGCTCGTGAAATTCTTCCAGGTTAGGCTCAGATATGAACTTCAGGGGCTCGTAAAAGCCCACCTCAGATCCAGCTTGCATCCACATCAGAGCAGGAGAAGAATCCCCAGAATAATCCCTTGCAAACAGCAGAAGGGGAAGAAGTGATGGGCACATGGGAAAAGGAAAGAGGCTTTTTACTTTCCCCTCTGTTCCTTGGTTGCACTTATGTGCTGGCTAACATGGAAAATGTAATTTAGACACCAGGGCTTTATGCTCTGATGTTCTGCTACCGAGTATGTTAGGTTGATGGAAAAGATGCAGAAAAGGACAAACAAAATGATCAAGGAGCGGGAATAAGAAATTTATGAGGAAGAAAATGATGTCTGGCATGGTTTCGCTTAGAAAAGAGGTGAGACATGATGGAGGTATACAAAATTATGCATGGTGTGGAGAAAATGGATAGGGACCGTGAACCTGAACAGGAGCACAATTTTCCGGAAAAGTTCACGAGTTCCCAAACTTGGAGTCATGTCCCAACAGTGCATTTTTTTAAAAAAAAAATATCCCACAGTCTAAAGCATGAAAGTACACATTTTGGGTGCATACTGTAACAATGTGCACTGAAATGCACACTTTTTCAGCTTGAAATTAGAAAAAAAAAAACCCTTGTGTTTGCAACATGAACACGATGAACTGAGCTCAGAGGTGAAAACAGGAGAACCTCGATGAGCTGGAACTTTACTGATTCTCCCATTCCTATTCAGTGATGGAACAGGGAAGTGTGATTTGGGGGTTAGTGGAGAAAAGTTTTGGAGCTGTTCTTTTAGAGCTGGGTGGGGCACTTTCCTAAGCCATCAACTAGCTCAGAAAAATTATCCAAGTTTTCCCTATTTTATTTTTTTCTGATGAGAGCTTGCCCATCTTGCAAAATAAAATAAAATAAAATAAATCCTTGTAAATAGAAAGCTAAGACATTGGGGAGAAAGGGTCTTACTGTTTTACAATTTTGTGAATGCAGCCACTGGCCAATCATATGTACTGTGGCAGGGGAGGAAGCTTGTGTCTGCATGTGGTCACATCTCCATTGCTGTGCCTGATCGTTGTCTCCTCCTAGGGTTGGCTGAGCCTCCCTCCCTGTTGTGAACATTCACAGAGTGGACAAAAGTAGGAGAGGGAAGCTATTTACAAAGTTGTTGTATAAGCAACCTCATTCTTTTTGTGTGTGTTTTGACTCGATGGATTCCTACATCAAATGTCTGACCAGATCCAAGTTAGAATCAATAGTGTCACAGCTGAGCAAAAACACTGTTCAGTTAAATTAGTAGTCTTGAGAATCAATGAGTGAAAGGGGGAAGGCCAAGTGATCATGCTCAAATTCCACAATGTGTTGTTTTGTTTGCTTGTTATGATGCTCACAGCCTTGAAGGCTTTCTATTCTTCATTAACTTTGAATAATTTTATTTCATGTCAAGCAGCTTTTCAGCACTGCATCATCACTGTAATCAGTATTTATTGTTTTGTGGAACAAGTTGTTGCCGTTTACCATTTGTCAGGTTTCCGCCTTGCTGGCTCGCTTCAGTCTCTAGGTGCCAGTCTCAAATAATTAACACTGGCCTAAAGGGATTGCTGCTAAATCCAGCAATTTGTATGTATGCTGAATAACTGTTTTTCAGAGCAAGTCCTCTGTTCAATTAGTGTTACACAAACAAGGATCTTTCAGAATTGTGTATATTCTTTATCTCTGCCTTTTCAAATAAAGAACCCATTTACCTGATCTCCCTACTCTCAAGACATCATATACTTGCCACTTGACTTGTTAATTGCAGAAAAAGCAGCCTGTGCGTTGCAGCAAAAAACACAGGCCAAGAACCACACGGCTAATTCTGCACGTCCAACAGGGATTTGGGATTGTGTTTCTTGAATAGCAGCTGTTATTCCTCTGCTTTTGAAATTCAGAGGAGTATCAAGAAAGCAGGTTATGATATGCCATAACCTGGGATTCCACTGGGACATGCAAACAATTGTTGAATCTTCAGTATCTCTTTGCATCACAGCCAAAGAACCCTTTGCTACTTTAAAGATAAACTAATTTACTGTGGCTTAAGTTTAGTAATCATGCCTTGCTGTTGTAGCAAGTGTAATTATAGAATATAAAGGCAAGAATTATATCTTGCATATGTTGTCTGTGGCCCAAACTACACACTACTTGAAAGTTCATGTAACCATTGTCTGATGGTCCATTTAGATGAGGAGAAGAAACCCAGCAATGGAAGAGGAACATTTGGCCTTTTCCCTGGCCAGATCTACACCAAGCAGACTACGGTGGTATGAAAGCGATATTAAAGTGGTATATAAAAGGCAGGAGCCACACCACACAAAGCAGGATATAGCGGTATGTATGGTATGTGTCATAGGCTCCAACAGTTGTCAGTGCACTTCGATACCATTATAAAGCAGTATTGTGGCTCCTGCCTTTTATATACTGCTTTCATACCGCTATATCCTGCTTGGTGTAGATCTGTCCATTGCCTGTAATTACCCTACTCCAAATCTCCCCTGAATACATTTTCTGCTGTGGAGATGAAAACACGTATTTAAACCCCCACAGCCAAAAAAGTTATTGGAAGCATGACTTGGAGACTGAGAAAATGACAGACAGAGAAACATTTAAGCATACCTCTCTCTACTATTTTCTCTCCTCACTGCTTTTGCTGTAAGTTGTTTTAAATCAGCCACTGGGTTACTTTAACATGCATTTGCTAGTAATGTATAGCAATTGTAGGTCCATTTTTGTCTTTGTGTGACTTAGCTAATGGACAAAATGCACCCAAAGAACTTAAGGAACAAAGCCACAAACTCTTCATATTAGTGTTATTTTCAGATCACTCAAATTTTATTTTTTAGTTTCTTTGGATCACAGCTCACCAAAACACATTTAAAATGTAGGGAATAATTCCCTTCCTGACTACAATATTTTGCTACAATAATGATAACAAAATCTTTGCTTTATATAATCTATCAGTGCTACCTAGTCTAGTGTTTGACTTCTTGCAGAAACAGAATACCACAGTGTAATAACCTTAAATCTTTTCTTAAGTTGAAGAAACTTTCAATTAAATTCATAGTATGTTGTCTTCCTTCTTTTTCATACCTCACCCAACTGAATTTGTTTGTAGAAATCCCAGTTCTTAAATACCATCCTCCCACCCCAGATTTAGTTTGTGACATATTGGCTGCAATCACAAGGTTCTTAAAGTTTTTATCCTTCGGATCCCAGCAGTACGTCCTAGCTTAGCTAGTTTGCACAAGCATAAAAATAGATATGAAACTTTCAAGACCTCTCCAAGTATAAAAACTAACATGTCTGTTTATTGGCTCAAGTTTATGATGAAAGCTGGTGATGGGATAAATCTCTTGTGCATAAAACTGCTATATTATGCTGACATTGATAAACTGGTAGTACTTACAAGGTTTTAAAATATTTCTTTTTTAAAATATTGTTCTGCAAATAATGTTTTAAACTGGACAAAAAACCAGGACTCAATAATAGTCACTGAAAAATCACATATATAATATTTTCAAATACATAGTGTGATTAGTTATGTTTTTGACTTAATTTTTAAATTAAAGTCTGGAATATATTTAGAATTAAAGCTGGTATGGTGTTTTTGGTAATCTCCTTGACTTTGTGAGAATACAGTGTCTTTATGGTTTGTACTCACTCAGCATAATGATGGTGTAGTGATTATCTGAGAAAAGAGGAAGACAGAAGTAGTCCAATGCTTTGTTGCTCCCAGTTTCTGGATCTAAAGATAATTTTGTAGAAAGAAGAACATCATGCTATGCACTTTGAGACATGCCGTTTACAGTTCTGATGTTTTTAGTGGTTCCAATAACTTAGTGACTGTCAGGTCCTGCTGAAGTTAGAGGACGAGGGTCAGTGTCCAGAAGAGTCAGACAGGTATCCAAAAGCAAATGATATATGGGAGGGTGCTGTTGCACCTTGCCCTGCTTGTGGGTCCCTGGTTGACAGCTGGTTGGCCACTGTGGGAACAGAGTGCTGGCCTGGACTAGATGAACCCTTTGTCTGATCCAGCATGGCTCTTCTTATGTTCTTAGGTTCTTAAACGTTGGCAGACCCAAGACCCCACTCTCAGTGAGGAAGGATTGTCTCTTTTTGTATCATTCAGGATCAGACAAGCACGCAGAAAATCTAATAGGAGGAAACTGGGAAAAGAAATATATAGTGATGATTCTTAGTAATCTCACTCTTTTCTTTGGATTGGGAAGGCTTCAGATCTCTCCAGGCTAGTTAGATTTCCTTGAATCTGTGAAAAGAGTTATGATATCTAATTGTTTAGGTTTCTTCTTAATTTTTGTTTTTGAGTATATTTTCTTTTTTTTATTTAGCTATGCTGTATCTTCCATATGTTCCTTCTTTCTAATTCTCACAACTCTGATGACTCTGACGAAATCTTCACACATGGTGAATTTTGTATAGAGATATTCCTTTCTTGTTCGAAGGGTTTGTGTGTGGGTCTTTGTGTGTGTTGAATATATAGAGTCATGTGCTAGTGTAGTGTATTAGAAAGAGTGTTGAACTTGGACTGGAGTGAACTGGTTTCATATCAGTAGTGCAGTGAGGTAATTTTAGATTCTCAGCTTAATGGTCTTAAAGGAGCTGGTAATACAGGGGTAGAGACTTACCTGGTTATTTTAAGGTGTAGGCCCAGCCAACCTAATTATTATTTAGTTAATACTTTTTACTTGTGCTAGTTCAATAGAAAACAATAGAAATATTCATAAAATTAGATTTTACAAGTGTACCCTATCTATAAATAGGTACGTTTTTAGCAAAATTTACACAATTTACAAATGCTTAATTATTTAATAATATGCTACAGCTACACATGCTATATGTTTTGTGACTAGATGCTTGGTGTCTTAACTCCAGACATTCTTGGATGAAATTGACTATTTGGATCCAACTGTTCCAATCTGGCTTAGTTATCAGATGGAAACAGACTTGGTCACTCTGGACTATGCTAGCGAATGGGTAAGATGGCTGTGACCCTCTTGGTTCTCCTGGACCTCTCAGTGACCTTCGATACTGCTGACCATCCAGTAATCTTATTTGCTGCCTTGCCATGGCGAGAAGGAAGCCAGGCTAAATTTAGTGAGCGAGATAAGCATCCTCTGAACCTGGAGTAAAAGAGGAGAGAGAATGAACCCTGCTCCTCCCGAGCCCCAAAGGTTGGCTGAGGCATGAGAGTTGTTTTGGTTCTGTGCTTGCTGAGTCCAAGTGCAGAACCACAGCAAGCCTCTGGCCCATTTCCAGTTCAGGCTAGATGGGAAAGATACAAGCAAGTGGGCTTGCCTCTGTACCTAATGGAGCTTTGAGCATGGTGTTCCTGCCGGGTGCAAAAGCTGATGTGCTTCTGCCTCTCTCTTCCAGCTCCAAGCTGGAGGGGAGGCACTTCAGCACTTGATGGGCACTCTGAGACCAGAGTGTTATTTGGGTCTAGAGCAAGGGGGTGGGGGAAGAAGGTAGATCTCCAGATGTTTGGGACTTCAATTCCCAGAAGCCCCTGCCAGCATAGTCAATGGACAGAAATGCTGGGAATTGAAGTCCCAAACATCTGGAGATCTACTTTCTGCCCACCTCTGGTATAGAGGCAGATCAAACCTCCCCTTTCCATCTCTGGACTGTTGAGGGGCAGGGGCTTATTTTCTGGTCCTCCAGTTTCAAGCTTACAGTTGGAAAGAGGAGCAAGGTTGCCTCCCTTCCAGGCCTCATGCTGTATTTGAGACATAGCAGGAGGTTTGAGACAAGACCCTACCCCTTGGGGTAAGGGGAGATCTGGTGGCACCCAATTTTTGTTGGCCAATAAGACCAGCCAAAATTTGTTGACCTCCTGACTGTGGTATCCTTCTGGCTTGTCTGACAGCACAGTGTTGTGCTGATTTCAGTCCTTTCTGTTTGTGGTGCTCTTCCAACTATAGCCTTTGGCTTATAGGGTGTGAAAAGGTTCTACTCTGTCCCACATGCATTTTAACATCTGCACGAAACTTCTGTGGAAAGTCTTCTGGTGATTTAGGTTACAGTCTCATCAGTATGTGAATGACACTAACTCTACTTCTCATGTCCACCTACTGATCCAGGGATGCTAGCAGGGAACTGATACCTCCCGTCATTGATCAGAGATAACAGTGGGCATTCCTCTCCTCCTCTCTCTAGTCTTCTGGATGGGCCTTACTTGAGGCCTCTGGGCCAGAAGGATGGGCTGAGTCAGTCAAATTGGCACACAGGCCAGACATTCCTTGTCTCTTTTATAGTGACTTTGTTTTTCAGGAGCTTTATAAATAATAAATATTATCAATGAGAAAAATATTTGCCTCCCCACGAAAGATGTAAAATTTCCAGAAATTTTGAAGCCATGGAAAAATAATGTGTTTTTTTCGGGGGGGGGGGGGTTCTGAAAAAAAAAACCCAAAAAAATTAGGAAAAAATGAAAAAATACACTATTACACTTTTTACAGATTGAAAGTCACTTTGTTACTTTAGGAACAAAAAATTTAATTATGTACAAGTTGGTTGGGCATAAAATTATTGCATTTGGTATATTAAAAGTACAGTATATCCAAACAATTAATACAAATTGAATTTATTTTTACTTTTTAAAACTTTTTTTTGGTAACAAATGGAGCTACAAGCTCCTGAACTGTAAGGAACCCCTGAACTGTAAGGAACCTCTGGTTTTGCCAGTTTATGAGGAGCAGGCAAAAAACAGTTAAAAAACCCAGAAGAAACCATCAGCATTAGTAACAAAGAAAATTATTTATGTCTCCGCCAGTCCTCCAGTGTCAAGCAGACAGAAAGTACCCATTCCCATTAAAAGTTTTTAGAAATCATTTGGAGAAGTAAATATATGAACACCTTGTCTTAAACATTTTATTCATCATGCTAAAATAAAACATTCCATAATCCATTTTTTCTTCATTCCCCCCCCCCCCCCCAATTTTTCCAATTTTGGGGGGGGGGCAAACAAACAAACAAACAGGCTCTGGGGAAAAATAGAAAAACAAACAAACAAACACCCATTTTTTCCTGAATTTTTCCAGTTTTTTTTCTGGGCTTTCACATCTCTACCCACCCCTTCTCTCCACACTTGCCAGAGAATTTGGGGAGAGGGAGGGCTTGGAGGCAAGTCTGGCTAGTAGGCCAGGCCAATATTTGTAGATCCGTATTTGATACCAATTTTAAACTGTCCTGCTCAGCAATTTGTTTTACTAACTGGCTGGCTTTTTTCCCTTTAAGCTGAATCTTCCGGTCACTTTATGGGCCATTATAAAAGTACATGCATGTGAATGAATTGATACATTAATAATGGATATTAGTTAAGGATAAGCCTGCCAAGAGAGCTGTAACATTCTGAGTTAAAGGACAGCTTCTTAAAAAACAAACAAACTAACAGTGCATCTGCTATTTTCCATGAGATTGCACTTGGGCATTACTCTGGACAGCATCGCCAAGAAGCCTGTGTCAGTCAAAATGGGAAGAACTAAAGACTCCCCGGACAGTGTGCTAACTGTGCACACAGCAGAATGTTTAATGTGGCATGCTTTGGCTGTCAAAAAGCAATTTTACAATTCATTCGGAATCATCACTTTAGCCCCTGTGGCTATGATACCCAGGGGTCCCAGGCATTTCTAAGGGCCATAGAAATGTAAAGGGGATTTGTTGAGTAACTTTTTGCTGTAAAACTACAAAGAGTGCAGAAAGGAATCTGAAAGGGTGCTTTTAAAGCAAAGCAGATAATACTGGATCCAAAAATAGTCTGTGTGGAATGCTGCTACTTAAAAGAAGTGCTGACCCATGTATGTAGAGACTTGCAAATGACAAGTTATCAATGCATTTAATTAAACACAACCTATAATGTTAAATGCCTTTGTTGGATCAATACCTCATCTTCAGCCATTTTATAGCCTCTTACTTGAGTTAGATAAGTCATTTTAAATCAGGGAGGGATTTTAAAATAATTTAAAACTGTTCCCTGAAAGATGGAAGCAATATCTACCTACTATAATTCTAAAGTCAATGTAGTGAAGTAAATACAAGATAACTTGAATGTGTTCTTTTCTTTTTTGTACAAATGATAATTTTCACTAAGTAGCAGCTCACATTTAAATGGGAATGATTGAGTATGAAAGGTAAAGAAACTGGGGAGGGGTTAGAAAGCCTTCTAAAATATACCCATAAAAAGATTTGATGGCCTTTGGATATGACTTTTTTTTAAAAAAATAAGTTACCTAAGTTCAGTGGAGAAAATAAACTTCAAGTTAAAGTTAGTGCTCTGTGAAATAGAGTTACAAGGAGAGAATTAAGAAGAAATTTCCTGAACTATTTAAGTTTAGGAGAAGAACCATTGTCATTACAATGATGGTTTAGATTGACTTTGGGCTTTCATGAATTAAATTATCAGGCCCAATGTTGATTTCCAAAGTAAAAGAACCTCATTCTGATTAATTTGTATGTTAATTGCTTTCCCAAAAAAGAGCACAATTGGGAAAATCTGATTGTCAGGTTCTGAGCTACTGTAAAGAAGTAAATGAAGCACTTACCATTTATGTTTGCTGAATATTAGCCTACAGAATTTAATTCAGATTAAAACATGGAACAATTTAGAGCAAATGTATATCTTCATCTTTATACTTTTGCTACGAAGGATTTCCTGGAGATGTAAATTAACTTGGACAACATCAAAATCACTGAGGATATGTACTAAAATACTTTCGTGAATCCATAAAAATACAATTTCTTGTTTTCTGAGATGAGTCCTTAATAAACAACAGCAGCAAGTTTTCAACCCATGATAGAGTTTGCATTAGGAAGATATGCATATGGATGGGATCTGTTGGTGTCCTGATAAATTGGTTCTGCCCCATCTGCAACTCTTTTATAAATTTTTACTTAAAAAAAAGCAAAGGATAAACATAAATATGGCACTTTAAACATTTCTAAAAATCTAAGAAGTGGACAGCATGCCTGAAGCTCTGAGAGGAGGAAGACTGATTAGAGAACCAGTCTTTGATTCACTAATATTATGTCTGCCATGCAAACTGAGATACTGGGCTTAAGTTGTAAGTGAAGAACTCCCTGTGAGTTCTTTTTAAATATTGTAAGTGTCTTCACCTGTTGAAATGCAGGCAAACAGCTACCAGACCAAGTTTCAGCTTTACATTGTTAGTTTGTGTCTCCTGTGTTCCTGAAGAGTTCTTCAACAACAGTGCAGAACACTGTATTTATTGCTTACATGGGACCATGCTTTTTCACTGCTAATGATCTAAAGGTAGATAAAAGGACAAAAAGAAAGAAATTCTACCACTGCATCTTCTCAATGTGATCCAGTGGAGCTTTTCCTAGCTGTTCATGCCCTGTTGCAATTTGGGCCAGGGAAAGACATAATGGAACCCTTGAAAGCACACTGTGACAAGTTTGCAAAACAATTTGAAGACAAAATTGCTTGCATCCACCAACACCTGGACTGTACTTTCCATTAGGAGAGGCACTCAGAGCATTGACTGATCTAATTTTAAAAAAATGCATTTAAGTTGTTGAGCCTGAAAGATGCAGGCAAGGCACATGGCGAGGTCCAGCTGATCATCTGTGTGCTTGACCCTTTTCCTTCTTTGCTTTTAACATCTAATAGGGAGGGGATGTCTGGCTGACTACTGGGATTTAGGAGATTAAATAAAATCCTCCTTGTGAGACCGAGTGGTACTGGCCTCTTTAAAAGAGCTGGTTGAACCAGGTACTTGAGTTCAGGTTTTGTAATGGAAAATGCCTTGGGCCATGTCTGCAGGCTCCCTGTCCATACGACTACTGGTCTAGAGTGTTTGCACCTTGAGTTGGGCCAATGGGACAGATCAGGAATTCTGTTGGTGTACCGCCCACCCCGCTGCTCAACGGACTCCCTAGCAGAGCTGACAGAGGTGGTCTCAGGTGTAATGTTGAGGACCCCCAGTCTCCTGGTTCTGGGGGATGTCAACGTTCACGCCGAGGGCACTTTATCTGGGGCAGCTCAGGATTTCATGGTCTCCATGACAACCTTGGGACTGTCTCAACATGCCATCGGCCCAACGCACGTAGCAGGGCATACTCTAGACTTGGTTTTTTCTACTGGACTTGGAGATGGTGATCTGAAAGTGGGGGATTTTACATCAACCTCTGTGTCATGGTCAGATCATCACCTGCTGAGGTTCAGACTTACAGTGGCTTTTTCCCTCTGCAAGGGTGGGGGACCCATTAAGATGGTCCACCCCCAGAGGCTAATGGATCCAGATGGTTTCCAGAGGGCTCTGGGGAGTTTTCCGGCTGATAGGGCTGGCTCTTCTGTCGAAACCCTGGTTGATCTGTGGAATGCAGAAATGACCTGGGCAGTTGACACGATTGCTCCTGAGCGCTCTCTCCTGTGTAGAGCTCGTACGGCTCCGTGGTATACCCCGGAGCTGAGAGTGATGAAACAAAACAGGAGGGCAGATGGAGACGAACTCCTGATGGATGCAATCAAACACTGGTAAGTGCCTATGGTAAGCTGTATTCAGGGGCAGTGAGGGCAGCAAAAAAAAAAAAAACAACTTTGCTGCCACTATTCAATCATCAACCTGCCGCCCTGCAGAGCTTTTCAGAATTGTCCGAGGGCTTTTACATGCCGGCCCCAAGGACATGGTAGAACCATCTGAGGCCCGCTGTAATACATTTGCTGGGCACTTCCAGAATAAAATCTCTGGCGTCCGTCAGGACTTAGACTCCAGTGTTATAGCAGGTGAATCTAGTGAGGTATCCAGAGCACAGGGTTGTCCTGTTTTCTTGGATGAGTTTCAGTTGGTACAGCTCGAGGACGTGGACAAGGTGCTTGGACAGGTTCGTGCAACCACTTCCATATTGGATCCTTGCCCCTCTTGGCTTATAAAAGCTAGCAGGGATGGAACAACTGGCTGGGTCAGGAAAGTGATTAATGCCTCTTTGCAAGAGGGAGTGGTCCCAGGCCTCCTGAAAGAGGCAGTAGTGAGACCACTCCTAAAGAAATCTTCCTTGGACCCTGAAAATCTTAATAACTACAGGCCAGTAGCAAATGTTCCATTCCTGGGCAAGGTCTGGAGCGGGTGGTTGTGAGCCAGCTCCAGGCACTCTTGGATGAGACCGTTTATCTGGATCCATTTCAGTCGGGTTTCAGGCCTAGTTTTGGTACGGAAACAGCCTTGGTCGCCCTGTATGATGACCTATGTCAGGAGAAGGACAGGGGGAGTGTGACTCTGTTGATTCTCCTTGATCTCTCAGCGGCTTTCGATACCATCGACCATGGTATCCTTCTGGGATGACTGGCTGAGTTGGGAGTGGGAGGCACTGCATTGCAGTGGTTCCGTTCCTACTTGACAGGTCGGCACCAGAAGGTGGTGCTTGGGGAACATTGCTTGGCCCCGTGGATTCTCCAGTATGGGGTTCCGCAGGGGTCAGTCTTGTCCCCCATGCTGTTCAACATTTACATGAAACCGTTGAGTGCAGTCATCCGGAATTTTGGAGTGTGTTGTCATCAGTATGCTGATGACATGCAGCTCTATTTCTCCTTTTCATCTTCATCAGGTGAGGCTGTGGATGTGCTGAACCAGTGCCTGGCTGCGACAATGGACTGGATGAAGGCTAATAAACTGAAACTCAATCCAGACAAGACTGAGACGCTGTTAGTGGGTGGCTCTGTTGACCGGATGGAGGGTCTTCAACCTGTTCTGGTTGGGGTTGCACTCCCCTTGAAGGAGCGGGTTCGTAGCTTGGGGGTTCTCCTAGAACCATCTCTGTCACTTTAGGCTCAGGTGGTCTCAGAGGCACGGAGTGCCTTCTACCAACTTTGGCTGGTGGCCCAGCTACGTCCCTATCTGGACAGGGATAATCTGGCTTCAGTTGTCCATGTTCTGCAATGCACTCTACGTGGGGCTGCCTTTGAAGGTGGTTCGGAAGCTGCAGCTTGTGCAAAATGCAGCGGCCAGATTGATAACTGGAACCAGAAGGTTCGAGCATATAAGACCTACTCTGTCCCGCTTGCATTGGCTGCCTGTATGTTTCCGAGCCCGATTCAAAGTGCTGGTTTTAACCTATAAAGCCTTACACAGCTTGGGACCACAATATCTGATGGAACGCCTTTCCCAACATGAACCTACCCGAACACTACGTTCAATATCTAAGGCCCTCCTCCGAATGCCTACTCTGAGGGAAGCTCGGAGGTCAGCAACAAGGGAGAGGGCCTTCTCTGTGGTGGCCCCCCAATTGTGGAACGATCTCCCTGATGAGGCCCACCTGGCGCCAACATTGTTATCTTTTCGGCGCCTGGTCAAGACTTTCCTCTTCTCTCAGGCATTTGGCAATATCTGAGGAGCCTGGGTTTGTTTTTTGTTTTTTGTAGCTTTTTTGGGCTGTTGTAGCGGTTTAAAATGTATGTGTGTATTGTGTGTATGTTGTATGTTTTTGCTGGTTTAATTTTTGTATGTTGTTTTTAATTGTTTTAATCCTATGTAAACCGCCCAGAGAGCTTTGGCTATTGGGCGGTATACAAATGTAATAAATAAAATAAAATAAAAAAATAAATGTCTACACCATTCATTTATCCTGGGGTCAACCGGGGGCGGTCTTTCACTTTCCCCAGGATAAAATGGATGACAACCCCAAGGTGGTGTGGTACAGGCTCATGGGTATCCTTCCTCCCTCGAGTAGCGGGGCTTTGCAAATGGGCACGGAGCTGTGTGTGTGGGGGCTTTGTGTCCATGGGGGGATGGAGGACAGCAGTTTCGCCATCCCCAAGATGGCTGCTGGTGCTTTTCGGTGTTGTGTTATGGGGGTTTGTTTTTGGTTTTTTACTTACTTTTGCACAAGATCAGGGCTGCACGGTTGCGCGACCGGCTTCTGCATCAAAAACAACAGCAACAATAAAAACAAAACGCCACACCGGAGCGTCCTTCCTAACATCTGGGGCATCAGGCTGGCTTTTGCACGCTGGGGGATGATCCTGGAAGCGGGAAAGCCCAGGATCCTCCCCCTTCCCCCCCCCCCCCCCCCCGGCTCCCGGATATCCACTAGGTGTAGTCGAGCTCTTGGTTACCCTGTGAGATGATTTCAACAAGAGAGGGAAAGTGGAAGTGGGACCCTGTTGGACATCTCAATGATAACATTGTCCATTGTATTTTTCTGGGAATGTTCTTTGTATCCATAATATTCTTCTGGATATAGGTTATTTGTGTTGGTGTTAGCGTTACTGTTTTGCAGTGGTTTCTCTCCTACTTGGGCAGGATCTACACTACTGCTTTATAACGGTTTATAATAATATTGAGAACTGTTGGGGCCCATGACACATTCCATATACCGTTTTCAAACTGCTTTCAAAATGTTATACCCTGCTTGGTGTAGATCTGGCCTTGGATGGTCCATTCCAGAAGAGGTAGTGTTGGAGAATTACTGCTCTACTGTTGGCAGTTGTGCTTTGAGCTGCCACAGGATTTTTATTTTATTCACCATGCTATTTAACACAGAGGTAGGCAGAAGGTAGATCAGGATCTGCTGGTACATCTCCGAATGAATCAGCAATGGTTTCTGATTCCCAAATGCTTAGCAAGAGCAAGAGCAAAGAGGATTGCCTAATGCCTATGTTGTGGTCTTTTCACTGACACTTGAAAACCTTTTTAATTTCCCAAATTTCCCTAGGTTTTTCAATCTTAAGTAATTTGACTGATGTTTATTGCTGACTTTACTGTAGTTTTATTCTGTTGCTGGTTTTGTTTATTATTTTATTTTTCTAAGTTTTGTTAGTCATCATTTAGCTAATAACTCTCAGGGTGATGTACAATAAAATATAAATTAAATCCAATTCCATATAAATCAAATCAAAAACAGCATAATACAACAAGAATTTCAAACAGCAATCAATTAAAAGTGGCTGTAATCTGAATTGGATTTCATGTTTTTTTTTTATATATATCTAACGGTTTTAATTTTTTTACTTATAATCTCCCAAGTAATCTTAAATATTAGCAGTATATAAATATTGTAATTCATTAATTAGTAGTTTGTAACATGATGCCCCACCTACAGTTTAATGAGAAACCTGTTAGTCTCTGCAAAGCTAGGAGAATAACCTTTGATGAGTTAGTAAAGAAATACAAAATAGACAAATTATATTTTCCAGAATTGCCATTAGCAATGCAAACTCCAAGCATGCTCCGACTCTTCATTGCTTAGGGGAATCATGGAAACTTAATGTAAATATTTGTAAGTATAATGGTTTTGCTGTGGGAAGCTCCCAACCTGAGTTGTGCAAGTCTCTTTATTTGATCTGAGTTTATGCATTCTTACCTTAGTTCAGCAGACCAATATTTCAGAGAAAAGTTTACACAGTGGCAGCAAATGCTTCATTGGTTGTCATCCAAACGAAGTCTGACCTGCACAGCCTTTTCCACAAAGCCGTCATTTTAGTACTTCAAATAAAATGTTTAAAGCAAACTAGCCAGCTTCAGCAGGTGGCTTAAACACATCAGGTGCCGTTAAATGCTTCCGGCAAAAATCTGTTCAGATTTACATGTCAAATATCAGATGAACTTGTATTGCCCAACAGTAGGAAAATCCACACATGTGGGGAAAGTGGCATTTTCAAACTGAGGTCTATTCTTTTGGTTTCATAAGGAGAATGGTGTGTATCACACAATTAAGACGCAAAATGTTTTTGCATGTGTTTCTTTGACATTTTTTACCTGCCAGTAATCATTTACATTAATTGTTACTATGTTGTGCCGCTGAGTGCAAAACTGAAAGTAGGCAAGATAGCAGTGGGGATGACTTGAAAGATTGCCCTAACCTCCACTACTGTAGTATTTCACAATGTAGATTTATGAATGAATCGGATCATTAAGTGGCAATTTTACCCCAACTAAGAAAAATCATTTGCAGATTTCCTAGTAATGTGTTCAGTTCTGTCCCGTTGCTCATGGAAGGCTCTTCAGTCCAGCATGAACAGAAAGAGAGAAGACAATTTGCAGTGATTCTTCCTTCCCTTTACATCCCCCTGTGACTCCCCCAAATCTGCTTGAAAGCATTGGGGGACCCTTTAGAACAGTGTGTGTGTATGCTGTAGTGGAAACAGGATATACAAAAAATGGCTTCCTTTCCATTTCTGTTCACAGAATGAAGCAAACAGCCTTCAATAAGCAGATAGAGACAACTGGATATAATCAATAAAATTTATATTTCTGCATCATTGCTGTTGATAATTGATAATCCTTTTTTAAAACTTATCACTCAGTCTATATTGGTGGAGGAAAAAACTGTAATTTTTGAAGAAAAACTATTTTGTACTTTTTGAGATAGTTTATTTTTCAGATTGTTTTTTAAAAAAGATTCTGCCATAGATCTTAATTTTATTTTCGAATGGACCATTACAATTCTGATGTTTTGATATGATTACTTACTTGTCATGAGGTGACTTAACAAATCAACTGAATCTAAATTTATTTCATCCAATTGAATATATCTTTATTATGTATCAATTTTGTGAAACTCAATTTCACATTATACTATTTGAATTTCAGTTTTACTTGGGTTGTTTTGTTGTTCCTGAGTGACATTATTTTTATCGTCTGTGGACTGAAATAAACATTCTTGAGAAAATCAATCAATTTTGCATGGTGAACATTTTAAGTAAATACTCCCTCACCTGGTGAGATTTGGTATTTTCTGTTATCAGCATGAACTGAATTTCAGGCTGCCATAATGAACATATGGTGAGCAACCATAGATCATTGCTGCTTGGCACCTCCCTTCTTTGTTACCATTATTGTGTGTATGTCAATATCTAGGCAAAAGCTGTAGTTTCTTCTAATATGTTTATTGATAACTTGCATTTTTACATATACACACGCACATTATCAAATGATAGCTATAGGTACCACATCAGTAATGTAATATGAACTCAATGGCTTTTGCAAACACGCTAATACTTACCTAGACATTTAATTGCAATAAACTGATCATTGTAAGGTCTTGGTTGTGTGAAGGGAAATCATGTTATATTAATTCCATTAAGAAGAGAGAAATATCCCATATATCTTCCTGAGGATGTGGCCTCTCCTGAATTAAAATATGGGAGGAGGAGAGGAATTAAAAACACAAAATGGTTCATTTGGGAATCAGAGAGCAGCTGGGATATCACCACAGAGCCATACAAGATTCAGAAAGCTTAGCAGAGTTTAGTGCCTGCTATATTCAGTTGATGTTCAGTTGATGTTAAATGCTCATTCAGATCCAGGTCAACCACAATTTTGTGGGGTGGGAAAGCAATGGAGGCCTATGGAGAAGGGCATATCAGAAAGTGCTTCCCTGCCTTTACTGACCCATTCCAGGGCTGTGAAGATGGGGAGACACTTTCTGCATATTCAGGGGGTGGACTGAAGAAGGGCATTTGGGGGGATGGGGGACTTATATTTTTTAGCAGTCTGCGAGTCAGTTGCAGCAGCATCTCTTCATTTTGTAACCTTTTAAATTTATTTTTTAAAGAAGGTTTTGCCACCATGAGAAAGCGGAGGCAGTGGCCATTCTCACTTCACAGTGCACCTGAAGAAGGATGTAATGTTTCGCCGTAGTGTCGTTCTAAGCTCCATGATACATCTGGAAGGATACTACATTGTGACATTGCATATGCATTGTAGATCAGGAGAAGATCACTACTGCTGTTTTCCCACAGTGGCAAATCCTGGTTAAAAAAAACAAGGAGAAGCCACTGCAACTGATTCACTGACTGTTAAAAATACCCCAAAGCCCCACAAAAGACAAAAAAAAAAAAAATGTATTCCGTCAAATATAACATTAGTGTATTGATACAAATATTGAAAACTTAGGTGTTAGCAATGAGCTTAATTAATTCCTATGACTACTATGTAAGATCATTGACTTTCTTTCCATATGAATGCATTCGAAATGTGATGTTGTTGTCCTGGGAGGATAAACTATAGACATTAGATGTCTCAACTTTTGAGAGATTTCTAACAAAACTGTAAAATGTTGTTCATAGGGATCACACTATAGAAACATGTCTGATGCTAGGGATGTTGGAGAAATCCATAATGGAATATAATGAGTTTGAATTCATATGAATCTGATTGTGGATTGTACAGTGGATTGCTTTTCTCAAGTTGCAAAGACTTACGGATATTTTTTAACTTTTGGAATTTTACACACATTTCGTCACAGAAAAATATATAAAATAATTTTAAAAACCAGCCAAAATTGTGTGTTTCCTCCACAGGCTAATGCATGAAAATGTGCATTTTAGGGAGATCTGCACATGTGGGGGACAGATTTTTACATTTCCATCAATGAGCGGATGACAGAAAAAAGACACTCGACAATCTGTGGAATGCGGACAAAATTTGTACATCCCTAGTAGCAGCATCATGTTTTTATCAGTTAACAGGCACCGTATAGATGAAAAAGGTTTGTGAATGGTTTTCTGGTCTTTTTGAGATGTTGTACTGCCTTCAGTTGCTAGAAATGTAAGATTCTTCTTTGTGGTCTCTGTGCATCACACATATGGGCTCGCGCCGGTGTCAAGTCCCATTCGGGAAACTTCTAGAGCTAAGATTTTGACGGGAACCCTCCCCAACCGCCGTACTGCACATGCTCCATCGGGTTCACGTTTACCTCAGATCCCTTTTGACCGCCATGCATATTGCCTCGCTGAGACTTCGCTCCTTTATAAACTACGTCCACATAGT
The DNA here is from genome assembly GCA_029215795.1 of Anniella stebbinsi. Lineage (NCBI taxonomy): Eukaryota > Metazoa > Chordata > Lepidosauria > Squamata > Anniellidae > Anniella > Anniella stebbinsi. The sequence goes on from JARDYH010000003.1 coordinate 60,650,504, forward strand.
GTTAGGCTAAGATTAGTGAATTTGTTTTCTGTTTTAGTTACTTTAAGTTCTTCTTCTTGTTGTTATAATAAATAAATAAATAAATAAAATAGATAGGATTCTGAGGTAAGGCCTTCATAGCCATTGTCTCGAACTCAGTTTGTGCTTATGGCACAGAAGGCACTTTTTAAAAAGTGTCTATCTTGTGGAGGAAAATTCCCATTAACTGACAGAGATTCGTTGTGTCTCCTGTGCCTGGGAGAGGCACATATTGTGGACGCTTGCTCACATTGCATGGGCTTATCGAGACAAGCGAGATGGAATAGAGCGGACCATTTGCGTGCTATTCTTTGGAAAAAAGCATTAGCAGCAGTGGATACCCCTTGCTCCACATTGTCTCAGGCTTCCCAGCCACAACCTGCTATTTCTGCTATGGATTGACCGGCTCCACCCGTAAGCCACTCGACTCCGTCAATGCCGGCACACTCATTTGAGGTGGAAAAGGCTAAAAAGATGTCTAAAAAGGCATCTAAGCCTGCAAAGGATTTGCATAAGAAAAAGAAGAACAAATCCAAACATTTGGAGAAATCGTTGACCAAGGTCATCTCTTTGGTACCGACAGTCTCGATACTGACTGCCTCGGTACCGACAACTTCGGTAGTGGCAACGCCGGTCGAAGTTCAACAACTTGAGCTGGTACCGTGGTCTCCTCAATACCACTAGCTACATCGACATCAGAGGGTGAGATACGAGATTCGCTGCCTCCAAGAGTTGATCCGCCTAGGCAGCTACTGTTGCGCTCAAGAGAGCCTTCCCCTTGTCGCTACCGTAGGAGTGTTTCCAGACAGCATAGATGCTACCGATCTCGATCACCAATACCAGACTGAGATTGTTATACCAATTATTCTGGTCGATCTTGTTATTCTTGATGTCGGCATCACTGCGGAGAATAGGATCGTGGATTCTCTCGATCAAGGCACGTGCCCACATCTTCTGCGTACCGCTTAATCTCTTTGGTACCGAGATTGCACCCGAGAGAATATCTACCTGCTCCTTCTTCGTTACAATGTCCTGATCCGGTGCCGTAGGAGCAGTTGATACTGGTAGTAACGCAACGGGAAGGTCAAGACACATCTCCTCACTCTATTGAAGATTATGTGTCGGACTCAACATCAGTCTCCTCGGTACCGCCATTGGTACCATCCCCGGATGATGTCGTTGCCTCTGCTGAACGAGCGTCTCCATCGGAAGATATGGGGCATTTTGTAGAGCAAATGCAGAGAATGGCACAATCCCTTGGGATAGAACTGCAGCAACCGGTTGAGAAACTGGTTGACCCAGTTTTTGATGTTGTTTACACTGAGTCATCGGCCCCAATTGCAGTACCATACTTACCCACGTTGCTGCAAACTGCCAAGCAATCCTGGAAAGTTCAATCCTCAATGTTGCCCACTTCTAAACGGCTAGAAACTCTTTATAAAATTCAAGATAAGGATGCAGCCTTTTTATTTGTCTATCCAAAGCCAAATTCTGTTATTGTGGAAGCATCACAAGGTAAATCCAACAAGTCCCATACTGCACCTATTGATCAAGAAGGACGCAAGCTGGACATGATGGGGAGAAGAATTTATTCTTCTTCAGCACTGGGACTGAAAGTTGCCAATTATCAAGCAATGATGGCTTGTTACCAGGTATTTTTGTGGGACAAAATGTCATCACTCATCGCTTACTTACCTGATGAACAATGTGAATTGGCACATGTTTTCCATAATGAGGCTCTTCACTTGTCAAAGCAAGAAATCAATACCTCTTGACACCAGACCGATTGCACATCGAAAGCAATGATTGGAGCAATTACTTTACACCATCATGCATGGCTTCGTTCAGCTAGTCTTCCTCTGGAGACTCAGTCTCGTATAGAGAATTTGCCCTTTGATGGGGAAGGCCTTTTCAATGCGTCTACAGATACTACTATGGACACTATACAGAAAGCAAAGGCTACCGTTAAATTATTGTTGTTGTTGTTGTTGTTGTTGCTGTTGTCATTATTATTATTATTTATTACATTTATATACCACCCCATAGCCTAAGCTCCATTCGATCTCGTAAATGGTACCGTACCCCACCGTACCAACAGAGACAATTTTAGGATCGTACATCTCGTTATCAACTTCCAACTACTCACTCTCAATACCCACCAAAGAAGCAATTCTCTGCTCTATGCTTTAGACAAGGCCGTAATAAATTGGATTTTGGTCAAAGCGGCATCTTTGACTCAATCTGTCATCTTACTCCAGGTTGCCCGTTGTTCGGCATGCTGCTAAACAATTTTTATCCTGCTTGGACAACAATAACAACGAACAGTTGGGTGTTGTCAATTGTGAAAAGGGGATACATGATAGAATTCAAAGTCCTCCCTTCCTCCGGTACCGTGAAAATTACACCACCTTCGGAAGTACTCGCTCAGGAGACCAGCACCCTCCTCCAGAAAGGAGCTATTCACAGAGTTCTTCCATCAGATCTTGGGAGAGGTTTTTATTCCCGCTATTTTACGGTACCAAAGAGGGATGGGGGTCTTTGTCCTATCATGGATCTAAGAGATCTCAATGTCTGTATACTAACCAGGAAGTTTCGTATGGTCACTTTAGCAACAATCCTTCCATTGCTCAAAAGGAATTTATGGTTTACGTTGTTAGATCTCAAAGACGCCTATTTCCATATAGGAATTCACACCACCCATCAAAGGTTCCTCAGATTCATCATCGGTGCAGATATTTTCGAATTTGCCGTTCTCCCATTTGGTCTCAAAACTGCTCCACGCGTCTTCACAAAATGTATGGCTGCAGTGTGTACCCATCTACGAATGCAGGGATTGGAGCTTTACCCATATCTGGACGATTGGCTCATCGTTTCCCAGTCTCGAATGCAGTCTCTACAAGATGTTCAAACTGTCATGACGCTCCTCTCAAGTCTAGGTCTTCAGATCAACGAAGACATCTTTGATACCAACACATGTAATTCAGTTCATAGGAGTAATCCTAGACTCTCATCAAGGTCAAGCATTCCTGCCCAGGGATCGAGCAATTGCCATTCACAATTTTACACTTCATGTGTTAGAAGCAAGTCACGTGTCAGCCTTCACAATTCAGAGACTTCTCGGTCTCATGGCAGCCATTGTATATGTCGTCAGGTGGGCAAGGCTACATATGAGACCATTTCCGCAATTCCTCCTACAGGCTTTCAACAATATTCTAGATGCTCGAAGAGTCTGCTTGACCATTCCCGCATCCTTGCGCCTGTCGCTGAGATGGCGGACAAACCTATACAACCTGATGCAAGGCGTACCTTTCGTTACCCCTGGCCCAACAAGATCTCTTGTGGCAGATGCCTCAATGGCAGGTTGCGGTGCACATCTAGGCATGTTAACTATTCGAGGTCGATGGTCAAATACAGAAAGCAGACTCCATATCAATCACTTAGAGTTGCTGGCAATACTCAAGGCACTTCGGGCATTCAAATTAGATTTGACAGGTCACCATGTCCAAATCCTTTCCGACAGCACCACAGTCATGTGGTATCTGAACAAGGAAGGAGGAACTCATTCCCTTCCCCTTTTCAATTTGACTATCAAAATTCTTGTATGGAGTATTCTCAAGAACATCATTTTATCTGCCATCCATATCACAGGAACAGACAATGTACTAGCCGACGAGTTAAGTCACAATTTCCGAGACACCCACGAGTGGGAGATGTCACCCAGTCTTCTACAACGAATATTCAACCGTTGGGGTACCCTGGTGATAGACCTATTTGCCACTCACAGCAATGCAGTCTGCAAAGCCTACTGTTCCAGAGCAGGGATAGGGGCAGCTTCCCTAGGGGACGCTTTCATGATACCATGGACATTAGGCCTGATGTATCTTTTTCCTCCGTTTCCACTTAAGATAGTTACCAAATTATTCAGAGACAGAATGAATGCAATTCTAATAGCACCCTGGTGGCCAAGGCAGGGGTGCTTTGCCCCACTTCTCAATTTATCCAAGGGGGAGATCTGCTGCCTACCAGCGATCCCAGACCTAATATCCAAGGACCTAGGGCGAATCCATCATCCTGATCTGAGCACACTCAGGTTGACAGCGTGGCGAATCTGACAAGATGGGAACATTTAAACCTCCCTCAAGGACTCACCTCAATCTTAGAGGCGGCTAGAAAGCCCGCTATTAGAGGGTCATATAACAGAAAATGGAACAAATTTGTTCACTTCGCCAATAAGAATGGGTTTGATTCAGTTTCAGGGTCAATTGAGAAAGTATTAACCTTTCTTCATTCCCTCCATGATTCTGGTCTAAAGCAGACGTCTATCAGAGTCTACTTAGCAGCAATATCAGTAAAACATGATATGATTCAAGGCTTCACTGTGTTCACCCACCCTTTTTCAAAGAAGTTTTTGAAGGGTTTGCAAAACTTAGCACCTCCAGTTCAGCTAATCATACCTCAATGGAGTCTTTCTGTAGTTTTGACATCATTAACATCAAAACCCTTCGAGCCTCTTGCAAGTATAGATTTGAGACTTTTGACTTTCAAAGTAGTCTTTTTAGTGGCAATCACTTCAGCATGACGAGCATCGGAGTTATGTGCACTTCGAATCGACCCACCATATATCCAATTTTATAGGGATAAAGTGGTTAAGAAACCTGATCCTTCCTTTATTCCTAAGGTAGTGACAGAGTTTAATCTTAACCAAGACATAGGCTGAATTCGGACAACACATTAGTCAGTGGTGGGTTGAGTGGCGAACTCACAGTTGGTTATTTTGTGGGTACTCCCCACGCAACATATTCCTACACAACTGTGGGTGGTTGGGGCTGGCATTAAGTGGACTAATAGTCAACCCAGCATTTGACTGACACAGCCCCTTCCCCTCTCCCCACCCTCCTTCCTCCCTCAGTCCTCCCAGTTCTATCCCAGCAGCCTCTGCAAGTTGCACCAGTTGTAGCAGAGTGGCAGCCGCCGCTTTGGTTGCTCTTGTCGCCTGCCTCTATGGGCTTGTGTTTTAACCCACTCAACACACGCCATTAACACACTCACCCTTCCACACAACACTTTAAACAACTGGCTTTGAGCTAAAAACTTGCAAGCCAATTGTTTCTCTCAGTTGCTTATTTGGGCGGAATAGCATACCGTCAGCTGTTTGTGAGCGGCATGTTACCCTCCACACAACACAATAAGCAACACAACTGATGATTGTCCGAATTCAGCCATAGTCTTGCCTACTTTCTTTCAAGATCCTTCCGATCCAATAAGTTCCAAGTTACATTTACTAGATGTCAGAAGAGCATTGGCTTTCTTTAAGTCTAGATCACAACCATTCCAAAAGTCCCAAAGACTATTTGTGTGCTATGGAGGTAGAAAAAAGGGATGTCCAGTTTCATCTCAGAGACTTTCTGTTTGGATTGTGCAGACTACATCTTTGGCATATCAGATTGCTGATAAAGAACCACACGAAACTCTGAAAGCACATTCTACTAGGGCACTCTCCACGTCGACTGCATTGAATCGTGGAGTCTCTCTCCCAGAGCTCTGTAGAGCTGCTATCTGTCTAAAGCATCTACGTTTGTGAACCATTACAACTTGGATGTTCGGGCCAGACAGGACTGCCAGTTTGGTAGAGCAGTCTTGTCCGCCATTCTCCAATGAGTGATGTAGCGAGCCTACCCTCCTCCGGTAAGTCAGCTTGTTAATTGCCCATATGTGTGATGCATAGAGACCACGAAGGAGAAATGAAGGTTGCATACCTGTAACCGTAGTTCTTTGAGTGGTCATCTGTGCAGTCACACAACCCACCCACTGTCCCCTCTTTGGCGTCATAATAATATCTATGATGTCAGGAGGCTTTTTCGCTGTGCATGCATAAAGTTATTGATATATATGTAATGTCTTACATCTTGGTATCGAGGCCTGTTGGTCTCAAGGAACCGAGGTAAACAGGAACCTGATGGAGCATGCGCAGTACGGCGGTGGGGGAGGGTTCCCGCCAAAATCTTAGCTCTAGAAGTTTCCTGAACGGGGCTCGGCGCGGACGCAAGCCCATATGTGTGACTGCACAGATGACCACTCGAAGAACTACAGTTACAGGTATGCAACCTTCATTTACCGTTGAATGGGGCAGCCTTCCCCATGCTGGTTCTTCAAATGCTGTGGACTACAACTCACAGCATTTCTGGCCATTGACTATGCTAGCTGGGACTAATGGGAATTGAAGTTCAAAATCTCTGGAATGCACCAGGTTGGGGAAGGCTTTGTGAGCAAATCCAATTGCCTTACTTGATTTAGGAAGCAAATTTCTCTTCAAAAATATTTTTGAAATGTGACAAGAATTAAAGGTTTTAAAAAAATATATATTCTTGATGTTTTTCCCTGTACTTGTTATTACTCCTGGAACTCTTTCCACTGCTTCTGTTTTAGGCACCAGTCCTACACTTAAAAAAGTCTGAATTAATATTTCAAGTTCTGATGAGCAGTTTATGAGGCTTTTCAGACCATGCATAGACCTGAATGTTTGACCTGCATATTCCTTGTACAACAGCAACTTTTTGACCTTTTCTGTAAATTACGAGATTTTAATATTCCCTTTACATAAAAACAAATTACCTCTTGGATTAATAGTTTGTGACTACTTTTAGATGATCAGTTTTACAATATTGCTATTTACTAGTACATAGATGCCTTCAGGGAAGATATTAAATAGCAACATAGGAAAATTTAAAATGCAAAAGTTTCTTTAGCAAGAAGATCACAGATTTTAAATAGCTTTTACTATAGTGATCAAATTGCTTTTTTCAATCTGGGGTCATTCATACCCTTTGCACATAGTCAAAGAAAACAATCATTTATTTCATTTATTACTTATACCTCTTTTTTTTTACTTTCTTGTGGAAGCTCAAAGTTACTAACAACAAAACAGGAAAACTCCCAATTATTACAAAGTATCAGAATGATAACCTAGATAATAAAACATGTCAAAATACAAACCAAACCAAAAACTAAATTAATATCAAAATAGTACCAACAATACAATAAAACTTAAATCAATTTCCATCAATAATAAAATTAACAGCCCCATAAATGTAGCCTATTCCAAAACGAATATCCATCCATCAATATCAGAGTGGATTGGTGTATAGCAAGTAGTGTGTCATGTGACCCCCTTGGAGGACTCTTCTTCGGAGGATGATCTGGAGTCCCCTGAACTGGACACTGCAGAAGAGCTACCTGTGTCAAGGAACCTTGAGGCAGATCAAGAGGATCTTGAGCCCTTGGGGGAGATGACTATCTTACCTTCCCCTCAAGACATGTGTAGCTCCCTCTTGGAGGCAGATGCCTTGCTGACACCTAGGCCGAGATAATAAATGCATTTAAAGATGCGGGCTCAGCTGGCTACCAGATGCAGGAGTGCCTGCGTGAGGAAAAAGGACACCTCATGATTAATGATATAGTTTTGAGCAGGGCTCTTCTTGTGTGTAGCCCATTCATCAGGTGACACTGAAGGCCTGGAACTGTGCTCTGGGTGGGGCTCAGGTTTAAAAAAACGTCAGTTCTAGACTCAGACTGCAAGAATGATGTATTTGCAGCAGCTCTTGCCTTATTTTTTGCCTTGCTAACCTTGCTCTTCTCTGGACCTCCTGTGTTTGGACTTTGTACTTCTTAGTGACCTTGCATTGGGGCTCGTCCTGGCTAAATCTCTGGAGCTCTGTGGGTGTGAAGCGGGCTAGTATTACTGTTGTTTTAAATGCATGATCCAAACCTGTGGAAGGGAGCAGTTTCTGTAGTGCTTATAACCAAGATTGGATGAAGGCTCTTGAGGTTGTAGCTGTGTTCCAGATGAAATATTTTTGTTACTGACTGTAGTGAGAGGCTTTAACTGCTCTCTGTGTTCTGTTAGTATTTCCATACATAATTTTTAATATTTCTGGCAAATGTTTATTATAAATAAAGCACATTGTCACAATATAATTCTTTAAATATTAAACATTTGACAGCAATGAGAATGCCTAATGCATCAGGGGCTGTCCAGTCAAAAATATGCAAAAATACTGTCAAGAATAAATATGTAGTGGAGAAGGAATCCATTACAATTGTTGTCTCCAAAATATTTATTCATAGTTGCAATCTATGCAGTTGATAAGCATTAGAAGCCATTACGTGGTAGAGGCATTAAAGAGCCTTTAAAAAAACAACAATGGTGATGCAGCACTGTATGAAAGTAAGAAGAAAAAAGGAAAACATCTAAAGCATGATTTGATAGTTCAACATCTCTGTTAAATAAATATGGGCATTTGTGGTTTCTTTTGGGATGCTAAGAGTGCAATCCTATTTATGTCTACTCAGAAATAAACCCTATCATGTTCAATGGGATTTACTCCCAGGTAAGTGGGTATAAGATTGCAGCCTAAGACCGCAATCTTCTACACCAGGGGGTGGGCAGCTGCTGGCCCTCCAAATGTTTTGGCCTACAACTTCTCCCATCAGCTCTAGCTACCATACTAATGGTGAAAGATCATGGGAGTTGTGGTCTTCTAGATGTTTTGGCTACAAGTTTCCCACCACTGCACATCCTTACCTCACTGAACTCAATGGAACTTGAATAGAGTATAGATGCATTGGGATTGTGTTGTCAATCAGATTGCATCATATGAAAGATTTATTTGCTTACTAGCTGCTAAAATCTAGATTCTTCTTCTTCGGTTATTTCTGTCATATTACTATTTCAAACATTGTGACAAAAAGGCTATTCATTTTCAAAAGGTCAGCTTCTCCCGTTCTGCCGATGACAAGAAGATAATTTCAGTAAGATATCTTTTAGTATCTGTGACTGGAAGAAAAAGGATGATGCCAGCTATATAATGTGGCTGTTTCACATGAGGCAACTGTGATGTTGTACTGTTTGTAGTTGCAAATATATTGCAAAGTTTATTGTTTGTGATATGCGTTTGTTTATATCTTTAAAAGGAAGTAAGAATAATAACAGGTAAAATGAATAACTAGGCTGAAATGTACTTACTGTTTGTAGTTAAAGGTCTAGGTAAATATGGAGTGCCTGGATTGGCTAGCTGTGTGCATGAATGGAAAGTGAGTGCTGATTGGCTAATTGTTTAGAGTGCCTGGATTGGCTGGTTGTCTAAGAGTGGGAGGAGCTAGAGAGTGAGTGGATTGTATATATGTGTCTGACAGAAAGAGCTGACAGTTTGATTAGGGGGAGATTTGAGGAGGGTAATTTTTTAAGAGAGACATTGAAAGAGATTGAGAGATAAGATTTTAGAGCACAGATTAAATAAGGAACAGTTTGTTAAAGTATAAGAGTGCTGACAGAAACCACTAAGCATTGAAACCTTGTAACCGATACGCAATTGAACTGAAGTAACCATTAAGCTCGTTGGCAGGCAATTTCTTATTAATAAATTATTGTTAATTCCATCTACTGGTTTGGTCTGTGTGTGTACCTGAGAAGGTACTAGTGGCAGCGGAACAAAGACGTTATCTGGAGGCCAGGTTGCTGGGCTGTGGTGCTGTGGGCCTAAATAGTAAAGGCGAGACAGGGGCAGCAGCAGCACGTGGTCAAGGATACCCTCACAGCAACAAATAGATAAACCATTTTTCACAACCTGAGCTGTCTTTGTGTGTGTGTATGTGCATTGTTGGGAATGTGCACGGTGTATTAAAAAGAGGTATGTTCCTCCAGGCATTCAAACTATGTTAAAAAGAAGTGTTTATTCTGGAGAAGGACCTCAGTGTCATAAACACACACTTCAAATATCATTTTTACTGGTCTTGAAAAAAACATTTATACTGCCTCCAGTATCAGAGGCAGTAAGCCTATATATACCAGTTGCTGGGGAACATGGGTGGGAGGGTACTGTTGCACCATGTCCTGCTTGTGGGACACTGGTTGACAGCTGGTTGGCCACTGTGTAAACCGTGTTGGACTAGATGGACCTTTGGTCTGATCCAGATGGCTCTTATGTTCTTAAACACTTGGATATTTGTTTAGAAGTTTATATGCAGAAAAGTGCTTTTCAATATAGTTACATCGAGGAACGGGGAGCACAAAGAACATCGTAACTCTAAACCTAGAGTTACATTGAAAATGGCATTGGGGTTAGGATCTGTGGCAGGAATGGGCAATTTGTGGCCCTCCTGATGTTTTGGCTTGCAACTCCTATCACTTCTCTCCATTGGCTATGCTGATTAGGGCTGATGGGAGCTGTAGACCAAAACATCTGTAGAGCCACAAGTTGCTTGCTCCTTGTCTATGGAAATATTTTCTTAGGCTTTATTTGTTCAATCTATTTGCATAGCATGTGCGTTCATGACTCCACATATATATATATATATATATATATATATATATATTATAGCTTCTAATAGTTTCTTGTGCAAGTCTTCTTATGGGGTGTAGCATATAAGTAGTGTTTTATTTTGTATGGCTTTTCTTCAAATGCCATGGTCCCTGAGCTGAACAGTAATAAACTTGAATTAATCTGGACACAAAGAGGTCCACTCAATGATCCTTGGTTAGCTTCTCCTTGTTCTGATTGGTTGTCCCTTATGTCTTTGGTCAGCCCTACATGTCCTGTAAGCCAACCTAGTTGCCAAAGTTGGCTTCACTTTCTTTTCTGCTTCGCCATTTTGAATTTCCCATAGTACTAATTGCTCAACCGGGACAGGACCTCATATTCTTTGGACTTGGACTCTGTCGTGCCTCTTACTCTTTATATTGCCAATGATGCATTTGCTCCTGCAACATCCTGTACCCTCCCTCCTACTTGTGCATCTACTGAAATAATGCCAGACACAGCCTGACTTACTATAATTAGTTGTTGTTTGCTGTAAACAATTTCAGCATAACCTGCATAATTTACATATTACATAATTGGTATTTTTATTTAGTCATCCACACAAGGCAGACTCTTACTGACAGTGGGCTGACTGATGTTTTGTTTTCAGGTTCTTATCGGGAATGAAGTGCTCACCTTAATGAGCTCTTTGCTGCTGAAATAAATACATTTGATACTTGAAAGCATTTTCAAGGGGGAAAAACCTGTTATGAAAATAACTGGGAGACATCTGCACTCTTTGGCTCGTGCTTTTAACTTGCTGCTAAATTTGCAAGGGGAAAAATAACCATGGGAATACTTCTAGGCAGACAAAGGTAAATAACAAGCAAAGAGTTCCCTAAAGAAAATGGGTGCTCTATATTGAATCTGTGAAAACCTCTTCTAAGTATACGTTCCTAGAAGACTCATGTTGGCAGAGCCAACATGATAAAACTGACATTAGTTTGAAAATAATGACAACTGTTAAGAGAATGTTCTCAAGGGAATAATTGTTTTCAATGAATTCACCAGCAGAAATCTATGAAGGCTGCAAAGGGAACAGTTCTACTGGTGGAATTGTTATATTTTAATTATTGTCTCTTAGAAGTATTTTTAGAATCCAATACTTCAGAATTCAGTAATCAGAGTTTTTTTCATTATGCATTTATTTCACCCGATATATAATTGTATTTTATCCTATATAATGGTATGATGTATTCCCCCTCCCATTAACATTTCCCCACGCCCAGCAATTGAGGTTTAGTGAACTGTTTGATTAGGTGGCAAGGAGGGTGCTGTTGCACTCATGTCCTGCTTGTGGGTTTTCCCTGGGCAGTTGGTTGGACACTATGTGGACAGAATGCTAAACTAGATAACCCTTCATCTGATCCAGCAAAATCTTCCTATATTCTTATGATGGGTTTATGTCTGAATCTGTGATGTCACTTGCCATATGTTCTTTATTGCTAAAAATATTTCAGCAAAGATTTAATCCAAAGAAATTGAAGTAATCTATTATAACTTCTAAGGCATATTTAACACCACATTTTAAACTGTAGATAGGTAAAGGAGTGTCTCCAAATATCAAGTGATTGCAGGATAATGACCATCAGGTGTATTTTGATGGCAGATTCCTTGATACAAGGCAACCAGATTTACAATCTGACTGTGCTATTCAGGCTTTGCTTGCAGTCTTGTTCAATAGTCTGTAAAGCTCGAAAGGGGAAATGATATGCTTGATCCCATTTGATCTTTTTGGACAGGTGAAGAACCTGTGACCCTCCAGATGTTGTTGGACTCTAACTCCTATATCAGTCGCCAATGGTCAGGAATGATGGTGGTATGAGTTGAAAAATATGTGAGGAGCCACGGGTTCCCCAACCCAGTTTTGCATTTTATTGGTTATTTATAATATGAATAATAGAATATGCCCAACTGTTGTTACCAACAGTGCTGCCCATGGGCTATTTCACACAGTGGCTACTTGCAAAAATGTGTTATGCAGTAAATATATATGCAAACACATGGATTAGGTAAGTACCTAGGCTTAACATACATCCACACCTTATTTTAATTTCATTTCCCTTATATTCTTTGTTTTGTTCCCTTCTGCTCCCCCAATTTAATTTGTTATAATTTCTTTTTTGTTTATTTTATTTATAACATTTTACCCTGCCTTACCCTGCCTTTTACACACTCTGTCTCACACACAGAATTACAACAATAAAAAGACCATAAAAGCAACACATAAAACAATTAAAATCATCCAGTAAAAATTCATATGAAGCAACAATAAAAAAGCAGCAAAAAAGGCAAATACTCTCAAGAACTATTAAAAACCATTAAAGGCACAAGAGAACAGGGAAGACTTTGCATAAAAGAAAATAAGAAGGTCCAAGGCACACATTTCTAGGGAGGGAATTCCACAGTATGGATACCACCACTGAGAAGACATCCTACCTAGGCTCACAGGACAAGGGTCACCAGGAAACGGAGTTCTCCATCAGTTGGCAGGTTTATGGGGGAGGGACATGGTCCTTTAAATGTTCTTGCCATTCACTTATAGGTACTATCCCATATCAAAATATTAGCCACAGAAAGGCCATGCATAGGTGTGTAAAATTAACATGGAGATAAAATGATAATGTGGGAAGATCACTACATTTTACTCTGTGAAGATTTTAGTGTGATAATCATGTATCCACAAACCTTTTTCTTTGCTGCAGTCATATATATATTTCCCTCCTGAGAGGGGATTTGCTCTGTTACATAGTCATGACAAGGTGTTGGCTGGAGTCTTTGTGGATTCTGTCTGTTGTCCACAGTTGATTCAAAAATGAATTGGCAATGTGTTAGCAAACCTTGTACCTATTGTTCCTAGGTCTCCCATTTTTATATATTTAGCACTGAAGGAAAGTTGCTGAACTTCCTTACACCATAAATCTAGCAGTCTAGAATTTCTGGATGGACGAACTGAACTAAGGCAAATCCTGGCTATGATAACAGGCGCAGGTAGGTGATGGATTTCTATCACCAAAAGGGTTCAAACAAAGCATGAATTCCCAGCTAGGGCTGGAGAGGAGTAGCTGGTTTAGAAATATAAATTTAACTAGTCCAGCTTTCTGTTTCGATAGTAGCCAGTCATATGCCCTTACATGAAGGCAACAGCCATCTTTCACTCTTGTTCCCCAACAACTGATATACATAGGAATGCTGTCTCTGATTCTGGGGTAGCACATGAGCCATCATGACTACTAGCCATTGGTAGCCTTATCCACCATGAACTGGCCTAATCCCCCTTTAAAGCCATCCAGGTTGGTGGCCATCACTTTGTATGTGTCTGTGATGATTTTTAGTGGTGAAGCCATCAGATGAGACAGGGTGAAGGAGATGCTGCAGATTTCATCATCAGTGACTGCGTTTTGTAAAAGAAGAAACAAGGGGCAAACTGCATACAACTGAAAATCATGTATAGTTCAATCCTAATGGATTAATACAGAGCTGTGGCAGACTCATTGCTTGGTATCTCTCTGTCTGTTGAATAAGAGCTTTTGGTCCTCTCTTCTTTTTGCTAAAAGAGTGATAAGAGATGGTATTCAGATGTAGTAGAGAAAGTGAAAATGAAAGGAGGGCTTAAATATGTTTATTGTGAATCAGATGTACTCATGATATTTACTTGTTTTACCCTTGAGAAATGTGTTCCATGCTCTGGGATAGGGCTTACACATGATATCTTCCTTTGATATTTGCAGTTGGAAGGGTTAGTGTGGAAGAGCTAGAGATGTTCTATATGCCTCAATGCTGACATACTGGAGTGGGTGACTTGAATTAATTTTCTTTCTTTGCACTATATCTGAAATAACAAGAGAGAGTCCTGTGGCATCTTAAAGACAAATACATTTATTGTGACATAAGCTTATTTTCTTAGATATGTGAAGTGGAAGGTATAGCTACATGGCGACACCCAACTGAAATAAATGAAATGTCTGCATGGTGTGAGGGGGATAATGTCATTAATTTACACAGTTGTATAAAGAGAATATTATACACTAATTATAGTAATGCTAATGTAATACTAATGGAATATTGTTTTGACCTCCCATGTGTTATGTGTTTCATTTGCATAATATTTTTGCATATTAGTAACACATTAATCTCAACAGTGATATAGTGCTTGAGTCCTTAGTTAAAAGTATAAGAAGCAAAAATGCTTGGTGTTTTTATTTTATTTATTCATAACATGTATATACTGCTGAATATAATATAATATTTCAGCAATTATTATTATTATTATTATTATTAATTACATTTATATACCGCCCCATAGCCGAAGCTCTCTGGGCGGTTTACAAAAATTAAGAGATTGAACACTAAAAAGACAATATACAAAATTTAAAACCATAAACATAAAACAACTGACATTTAAAACATTTTAAACTGTTAAGCCTGGCCGCACTGTCAATCAAAACCTCAACTTGAGCTGTTAAAATGCCTGGGAGAAAAGAAAAGTTTTGACCAGGCGGCCAAAGATTTCCAGAATTGGGGGGCCACCACAGAGGAGGCCCTCTCCCTTGTTGCCGTCCTCCGAGCTTCCCTCGGAGTAGGCACCCGGAGGAGGACCTTAGATGTTGAGCGTAGTCTACGGGTAGGTTCATGTTGGGAAAGGCGTTCCATCAGGTATTGTGGTCCCAAACCGTGTAAGGCTTTATAGGTTAAAACCTGCACCTTGATTTGGGCTCAGAAACATACAGGCAGCCAATGCAAGCGGACCAGAATTGGTCTTATATGTTCGAACCTTCTGGTCCCTGTTACCAATCTGGCCACTGCATTCTGCACAAGCTGCAGCTTCCAAACTGTCTTCAAAGACAGCCCCACGTAGAGCCCATTGCAGTAATCTAACTTGGAGATTACCAGAGCATAGACAACTGAAGCCAGGTTATCCCTGTCCAGATAGGGGGGTAGCTGGGCCACCAGCCGAAGTTGGTAGAAGGCACTCCGTGCCACCGAGGCCACCTGAGCCTCAAGTGACAGAGAAGGTTCTAGGAGAACCCCCAAGCTACGAACCTGCTCCTTCAGGGGGAGTGCAACCCCATCCAGAACAAGTTGAACACCCTCCATCCGGTCAGAAGAACCCCCCACTAACGGAGTCTTGTCTGGATTAAGTTTCAGTTTATTAGCTCTCATCCAGTCCATTGTCGCAGCCAAGCACCGGTTCAACACATCCACAGCCTCACCTGATGAAGATGAAAAAGAGAAGTAGAGTTGCGTGTGATCAGCATACTGATAACAACGCACTCCAAAACTCAGGATGACCAGTTTCATGTAGATGTTGAACAGCATGGGGAACAAGACTGACCCCTGCGGAACCCCATACTGGAGAATCCACGGGGCTGAGCAATGTCCCCCAAGCGCCACCTTCTGGAGCCGACCTGTCATGTAGGAGCAGAACCACTGCAATGCAGTGCCTCCCACTCCCAACTCAGCCAGTCGTGCCAGAAGGATACCATGGTCAATCGTATTGAAAGCCGCTGAGAGATCAAGGAGAATCAACAGAGTCACACTCCCCCTGTCTTTCTCCCGACATAGGTCATCATACAGGCCGACCAAGGCTGTTTCCATGCCAAAACCAGGCCTGAAACCCGACTGAAATGGATCCAGATAATCAGTCTCATCCAAGAGTGTCTGGAGCTGGCCAGCAACCACCCACTCAAGGACCTTGTCCAGGAATGGAACGTTTGCCACCAGCCTAAAGTTATTAAGATTTTCTGGGTCCAGGGAAGCTTTCTTCAGGAGTAGTCTCACTACTACGTCTTTCAGACGTTCTGGGACTACTCTGTCTCGTAGAGAGGCATTAATCACTTCCCTGGCCAAGCCGGCTGTTCCATCCCTGCTAGCTTTTATAAGCCATGAGGGGCAAGGATCCAATACAGAGGTGGCTGCACGAACCTGTCCAAGCACTTTGTCCACATCATCAAGCTGTACCAACTGAAACTCATCCAAGAAAATAGGACAACCCTGTGCTCTGGATACCTCACTAGATTCACCTGCTATAACACTGGAGTCTAAGTCCTGGCGGATGCCAAAGATTTTATCCTGGAAGTGCCTAGCAAATATATTACAGCGGGCCTCAGATGGTTGTACCACGTCCTTGGGGCCAACATGTAGAAGACCCCGGACAACTCTGAAAAGCTCCGCTGGTCGGCAAATTGATGAATCAATAGTGGCAGCAAAGTATTGTTTTGTTGCTGCCCTCACTGCCCCTGAATACAGCTTACCATAAGCACTTACCAGTGTTTCATTGCATCCACTAGGAGTTCGTCTCCATCTGCCCTCAAGCCGTCTCCTATTTTGTTTCATCATTCTCAGCTCCGGGATATACAACAGAGCCGTTCGAGCTCTACACAGGAGAGGATGCTCGGGAGCAATCGTGTCAACCGCCTGGGTCATTTCTGCATTCAACAGATCAGCCAGGGTTTCAACATGAGAGCCAGCCCTATCAGCCGGAAAACTCCCCAGAGCCCTCTGGAAACCATCCGGATCCATTAGCCTCCAGGGGCGGACCATCTTAATGGGTCCCCCACCTTTGCAGAGGGGAAAAGCTGCTGTAAGTCTAAACCTCAGCAGGTCTGACCATGTAGCAGGTCTGACCATGACACAGGGGTTGATGTAAAGTCCCCCACTTTCAGATCACAATCTCCATGTCCAATGGAAAAAATCAGGTCTAGAGTGTGCCCTGCTACATGCATTGGGCCAGTGGCATGTTGGGACAGTCCCATGGTTGTCATGGAAACCATGAAATCCTGAGCCGACCCAGATGAAGTGCCCTCGGCATGAATGTTGGCATCCCCCAAATCCAACAGTCTGGGGGCCCTCAACAGTGCACCTGAGACCACCTCTGTCAGCTTACCTAGGGAGTCTGTTGAGCAGCAGGGTGGGCGGTACACCAACAGAATCCCTAATCTGTCCCGTTGGCCCAACACAAGGTGTAAACACTCCTGACCAGTAGTCACATGGACAGGTAGCCCGCAGAGGGGGATGGAGTTCCTATAGAACACAGCAACCCCCCCTCCACAGCCCTCAAGTCTACCCTGATGCTGAACCAAGTACCTCTGTGGGCATAACTGGGAGAGACTAACTCTGCCCTGCTCTCCCACCCAGGTCTCGGTAATGCAAGCCAGATCGACCGCCTCATCCACTATTAGATAATGGATGAGGGAGGTCTTATGTTGCACCGATCTGGCATTTAAAAGCAGCATCCGGAGACCCGAGGGCTGACTGATAGGGCAACCAACAGACCTGTGGAAGTGAGGGGGACCGGAAGAAGGCACAGGCATTAACGGTCTGGGCCGTGTTCCCCTTACCTGGCAAGTCCTCCTCACAACGCCATATCTCCCTCTACCCATCACTACACCGATTGGGGCCCCCTCAGATCCCCCCCACTTGGCCCTGTATCCTCCCTCCTAGGCACATATTACAAACAGCAGTTCACAACAGTTTAACAATGCAGCAATTTTCTAAGGATGGATTGGCACATATGCCTGCCTGAGCCATATTCTGGCTTCCATTATACATCTCAGTGTGTCAATGGCCCCATTCAGACGACATTCAGCCCTTTGTGGTTAGCTTAACCATGTAATTATTATTATTATTATTATTATTATTATTATTATTATTATTATTTTTAACCCGCCTCTCTCTCCGGTTTGAGGCAGGGAACAACAACAATATAAAACACAAAAATCACAACAGTTAAAAAAAAATTAAAAACAAGAAAAAAATACATCATTAAAAACATCTTAAAATTCATCTGGATAGGCCTGTCGGAAGAGAGCAGTGCTAACCACATGCGGAACGCTAGCACATGACACCACTAACCCTTTTGTGGCTGAGGATTCCTTAACCATATGCTAACCACATACCTGTTAGATGAGCTCTTGAGTCCTCCAGCTGTTGTGCCCTGTATCCCAGCAGTCCTTGCGGTAGGAGTCCTTGAAGTTGCACATTCCATTTTAGTTCAAGCAACAATGTCAGCAGTCATTACTAATATAAATCTGCCTGTTTGTCGAGCAATTCCTATGCTGTCTGCCTGGTTCATCCAATCGCCCTGCATTGTGTCTGTTCCGCTGTTGTTTCAGAGGCCAGGAGTTTTTGGTATTTTTTTTTTAACAAAGGAGTGGCGGTACCATTCCACTCCCACAGCCATTTTGAGTGGGTCTGCAAGCTTTGGCAGATGCTGTTGGCCATTTTGAGGAGTACCCTTAGCCTGCGCCACTATAAAGGGCTGTTATTGCTCGAAAAAAGCAGCCGATGACACGAAATGGCGGCCACAGCGTATAAGTCAAGCAGCAGTCCAGAGCAGCAATAGACCCCGCTGGCTAGAACGGGCTACTTAGGCTGCTCTGTAGTGGAAGCTCAATGATTTCGGCTCCTTAATCACAGACACATGTCAGGCAACACTTTTAGCCATGGTTAGTGCTGCTAACCCTGCTGCAGCCAACTACAGTGTGGTTAACAGAGGAACATGCTTAGGCAAAACATGTGTCAGATGACACCGTTAACCATGCTCCTTAACCAAAAATCCTTAACCAACATGGTTAACTGTGGGCCAATATTTGCTTACATGCTTCAGATAAGCATTCTGCGGGTCATTCATCCCATGCATTAATGCTAGTATTGTATGCTTGAGTTTAGGCCACTGTGAGGCAACATGTCTTGTCATTGTCTTCCACTTCCATGAAGATGAGAGCAAGCAAAGAGAGTGTATACTCCTAGGTGCAACCTCTTTATTTCAGGGCTGTGTTCCCACATTGTCAGGTAGCACGGGACTGCTTTGTATCATGCATTGCTCCTCTGACTAATGTATTTTGCCAAAGTCAAACTTCCCTTTGCTCCCTTTTGGAGTTTCTTTGAGAGTGAGGGGGTCAGTATATTGCATCATTTCAGGGTAAATATGCAAAAAAATATTGTCTGTTGTAGAATTCAGCTATCCTGTGCCCTGAGGGATACCTCAGTGTCCGACACTGAAGCAATGATGATTGTTGGAGGTGGTATCAAGGAAAGGACACCTTTAACAACACATCAATAAAAAGTCAGAAAATAGCATCACACATAGAGACAGCACCAAATGATACATTTATGTATATATTTCTCCTGTCCAATATTCCTGTATTTTTAAAATGGAACATAAACTCCCCCACCCACCCCAGTTTTACTTCATTCTTGTACTTGGCTACAAAGCACTTTCCTGCAATATTTATTTATTTATTACATTTATATACCGCCCCATAGCCGAAGCTCTCTGGGCAGTTTACAAAAATTAAAAGATCGAACATTAAAAAGTCATAAAACCATAAAATAGCTGATATTTAAAACATTTTAAACTTTTTAAGCCTGGCCACAAAGTCAGTTACAACCTCAACTTAAGCTGTTAAAATGCCTGGGAGAAAAGAAAAGTTTTGACCTGTTCCATTAATGTTGCTTTCAAATAAGTATGCTTATGATAGTTACTTGGCAGCTCATTGTATAGATTTGCACTACCTGCAGCCATTTGGACTCTAGTTTGAGAATTGTTGCGGCTGAAATGGCATTCTTTGTCTGGTAGATGGAGCAGGGCAGCTGCTCTACCTCCTCCTACCAAAGAAAGTTCCAGCTGTGATTTCTTATTATAGCCTACCCCTACCTGGTGCTTTCCAGATGTGTTGGGAAATGATGAGAGTTATAGTCCAACACATCTGAATGGAACAAGGTTGGGGAAGGCTGCCTTATTATACAGACCTTTGCAAGTTTGCTATTTTTCCTTTTATTCTTGTGAGGCTGTCTATGGCAGCACCTTTCCTTCCCCTCACCAGTAGGGTGACCATATTTTGGGAACCAAAAAGGAGGACAGCATGGCCAGCCCTCAAGGAGGTGCCCATCCTGACATGACCGCCCCCAAGGGGGCATGGCCTTGGTTACATGTTCTACAGCTCACAATTCAGACAAACCTGTTCTACATAATATCTTAATGTTAAAATCACTAAAATTAAGAACAAGTGAGACATTCAATGTAGCTGAAATTAACTTCTACCTTTGTAGCTTTTGCTGTACTTTGAAGCTTTTGCTACACTATGTGTGGTACAGTCTCCCCCTCCTTCAAATATCTTTTCTTAATGCATGTCCTTCACTGGATGATCATAGTCTCACATTTCCTAACATTTAACACTCTTTCCCCATCACCTTTCTCATAGCCATTTTAAGTCAGGATCCATACTCACAGATTCAGCACACTATCACTTTACAAATGAAGCAGTTCACAAGTGCAGAAAAATCTAGTACAACCTAGCATTCAGAAAGGGTATTACCCTGCGAAGGTTAGCCATGGAACAAAATGACTAAAGGCTCATTGCAGCCACTTCCAAATAGCATCTCTTAGCTTGTTTCAACTTCTGGTTTATCAATGAGAAACTATCACAATGCTAGACAAGGATTTTCCCTCCTTTTTCCCCAAATATCTCCTGAATTTACAATGCCTCAGTGTGCAGAGAACAGAAATCCCAATCTGGGACCCAAAGGAAACTGCCCAAAGAAACCTCAGAAACAAGTCCCATTGATTTCAATAAAGCTTACTCCCAGATAAATGAATATAGGATTGCAGCCTTAAATGAAGGTGCTTACAGGGCCATTAGTATTTTATTGCTGTTCATGATAAATCTTCACTGTGATAGAAAATATGTTTACTCAGAAGTTCCATTGACTGCAATAGGTCCTGCAATCCCAAAGTGTTAACATAAACATAATTATAGGCTGACCATATGAAAAGGAGGACAGGGCTCATGTAACTTTAACAGTTGTAGAGAAAAGGGAATTTCAGCCAGTGTCATTTGTAGGCAATTAGTTCCTGGTGAAATTCCCTCTTCATCACAACAGTTAAAGTTGCAGGCACTATACTAGAGTGACCATATACAAAAGAAGGCAGGACCCCTGCAACTTCAATTCTTGTGATGAAGAGGGAATTTCACCAGGAACTAATTGCATACAAATTACACTGGCTGAAATTACCTCTTCTCTACAACTGTTAAAGTTATATGAGCCCTGTCCTCCTTTTCATATGGTCAGCCTACATAATTATAAACACAAACAGGATCATTGACAGAGAAGGGAGGGAAGTTGTTAGGAGGGGGAGGGTTCTGCAGTTGTGGAGCAAGTTGTCAGTCACAAACAAGATGAACATAGGTGGTGAGCGTTCAAGGTGCCACAAGACAGTTTGTAGCTTTTGCACACAAATTACCTTGCCCCCTAGTCCAGACATTGTTGCTCACATCCCTTTTGCGCAGCAAAACCTGGGCTGGCTTAGAAGGAGCAACAAATGAGGAAGGCCTCTGGCACTCCATTGAACGTGTCAGCAGCCAATGTACCTGCTCACCCCTTGCAAGCAGCCTCACTGACTATGATGGCAAAATGCAGTGTTTGGCTGCTGGGCACCTCCTGCTGCCCAGTCAAGCACCAGCTTATAATGGTATTGTTAAGCAATTTTGGATGCTGGACATAATGGTCTTATGCCGGCCCCCTTTATATCTTAAAATGCATCACTTCACTTCCACATTCCACAGCTTCTACATTTCTTATGTTAGAGCAATAATAATAATAATAATAATAATAATGATGGCAACCCTGTTTAAAAAATTAATGTTTCCATATATGTGCAGAGTTTCACATTTTAAACTCACTTAAGGTGCAACACTATGCATGGTTAGAAAGAAAAAAATCCTGCAGTTCTCAGCATACTCCAGCCAGACATGCTGGCTAGGGGATTCTAGGAGTTATAGGACTTTTTCTGTTTAAACATGAATAGGATTGTGCCTTTAACTCATGAATACATGAATCAAATAGGATTTCCTTCTGCTGTGGAACACACTTACTTAGGAGTAAGCACCATTGTCCTGTCTTTTCTTCACCCTCCCTTCTTTTTCAGGCTGAATCCTATGCACATTTAAATCAGAGTAAATCCTATTGATCTCAGTGGGACTTACTTCAAAGTAGACAACCTTAGGATTGTGCTGTAGCTCTGTTTTTAAGGTGACACAAGATACACACATACCATGTTTACCAAAAGAATGGCTTGCTGGTTACTACATCATATCTGCTTGAAAAAGGACACCCCAAAATAAGCAAGGGCAGATAGGATTTGTTTCAGCAAGCATGCCTCCCCCTTCCCCTTTTTAGTGATCCCATGCAGGGTTACCCAAAAGTAAGCCTCGCAGAGGCAAAGCACAATGTGGCTCCCTCCCCAAGAAGTGTGGTTAGGTAGTATCCAATGTCAGGCCTATGTAGAGTAGATCCATTGAAATGAATGAGACTTAAGTTACTTACAACTAATTTAACTCCCATTCTTTTCAATAGGTCTATTTACGTAGGACTAACATTGGATACTACCTGTTGTTGAGAACACATTTCCTTTCTGTTTTTCTACCCCTTACATTAAAGCTGCAGATCATAAATGGATAGAAAAACCGAAAGTAAATGTGTTCTCAAATGGACATCCATGTATCTTTTAGCTTCATACCAGAGAAATGTTTTTAAGGGACCTAGTTTTTTCTCTGTAAATTCAAAATACATACACACACACAAAGCTTATATAGTTTTACATCTTTTAAAGCCGCTACCTGAAGAGGTGTCCTTTTTCTTTTTTGGAGACCCAGGCGCTCTGTGGCTGGGAGTCGCTGGACAACAACAAGGTGGGCTGCGCTGGCTGGGTCAAGGAAGCCCAGACATGGCCCCCCCAAAGGTCAAGCCTCTTGTGTACATGAGGCGGCTGGAGCAGAGCATGTCTGGGCATGCCCTCCAAATCAATCAATTCTCTCCCCCCCCCCTCTTTCTCTCTCTCTCTCTCCCCCTCCCTTCTTTTTTAAATTTACCCCCATTTTTTGGTTCTCTTATTCTCACACTTCTAAAAACATTGATTTTTTTTTTAAAAAAGATAAAATTAAAAACGCATCCTACCTACACAGACAAGGAAATTCCACACCCTGAATAAGGCCCAGGCGCGAGAGAGGAGGACAGGGTAGGGGCAGCCAAGCATTGTGCAGTCCCCGGCAGGAGAAAGACCTACAGCAGCCGAGTCAAAAGCATGGGCGGGGCAGCTAGAGCCCAGGCGAGAGGGAGGAGGCTGCTAGGGCAGCCAAGCAGCATGCACGCCAGGGCTGAGGAATGTGCTGCCCAGGCAGATGGGGAGGGAACACATGGTGCCCCTGCCACAGACACGCTTGTCCCGCTGCCGCCGCCGCCACTCCCATGCCGACATCTGCCTCCTTGTGGATAAGCGCTGGGTGGGGGTGGGGGGGCAGAGGCCCTAACTTGGAAATGCCCAAATGAGCCTCTCTCACACCGCACAGCACCTATCCGGGCTCCTTGTGCATCCTCGCAATGACGACAAGCCCAGGGGAGCCCAGACCCAGCACAGAAGAGGCGGCAGAGGCCCGAAACCGGAAGTGAGCAAATCCGCCTCTCCCGCCTGGACATCCGGGCTCCTCGGGGCTTGTTTCCATTGCGACAGCCCACGGGGAGGCTGGGCAAGTGCTGGGCAGGGCGGCAGAGGCGGAAGAGGCGGATATGGGCACTTCTGGGTTCGGGCCTCTGCTGCCTCTTCTGCGCTGGATCCGGGCTCCTCGTGAGTCGTCGCAATGGCGACAAGCACCGGGGAGCCCAGACCCAGCACGGAAGAGGCGGCAGAGGCCCCAAACCGGAAGTGAGAAAACCCGCCTCTCCCGCCTCTTCCGCCTGGACATTCGGGCTCCTCGTGGCTTGTTTCCATTGCGACAGCCCATGGGGAGGCCTGGTAAGTGCTGGGCAGTGCGGGAGAGGCGGATTTGGGCACTTCCGGGTTCGGGCCTGTGCCGCCTCTTCTGCGCTGGATCTGGGCTCCTCGTGAGTCATCGCAATGGTGACAAGCACCGGGGAGCCCAGACCCAGCACGGAAGAGGCGGCAGAGACCCGAAATCGTCCTCTCAGGCCCGGACATAATGGAAATTCAGAAAAAATCCCCCCGGACGCCATTTTGCCCCCCAAATTCCTGACAGGTCCGGGGGGATCCGGACGTCTGGTCACTCTACTCACCAGTGCTGTGCTGCAGAGATGAGCCAGGACAGAAGAAAAGAGCAAGGCTATATTTTGGGCTGGTACGGTGGTACTGAAGGAGGGGGCAGGCGCCTATTGCTCCCTCATGCAGGCACTGAAATCTGGCAATTCTGTGACCTATATATGGGAATCACGTGTGACACAGGCCCATAATTTTTATGGGAAAATTCTGGTGAGAAGAAATATTCCATGGTTTGTCTATCCTTAAACAAAGGTTTTACAGAAAAGCAATGTCTAAAATACAGGTAGACATCTTTCATAGGCCTTTGATGTGCAAATAACTGGTTGTTTGTATGTTTGCGTGAACCATAGTTATGGTTGGGAGCAGCATTTGGCACCTTTCCCCATAGGGGCAAAAAGTCAGTTTTGGGGTTATATTCTTATCACACAGCGCTTTTTACATGAGACAAAAACTGGTAACTACTGCCAGAGGTGCCAACAAGTGCTTAAGATATTGCTTATATCTTCCTATGACCCTGTTCAGATGACACGCTAAGCCACGTCGATAAAGTATTTTGACCTAAACGTTGTGGCTTAGTGTGGTGTGTGAACCACGCCTTAGCATGCCATGTGAACCATGGTGGCTACATAACCATGGTTTAAACATGCTCCTAACCATTTATTGCAAAAGGGTTAGCGGCCTAACCATGGCTTAGCATGTTGTCGGAACAGGCCCTATGTAAATTTGTACAAACAGTGGCCCTGTTTAAATGATATGTACTTCTTTTACAGCAATTTATATTAGTATAAGAGTATGCAATTTGAGTTCACAATCTCTTTTCAAGGTAGACATTTCCTATTTTCTGTAGAGCTCTAGGAAAGATGAGCTGATCTAAACTTGTGAAGAAAATACAAGTCATCTTAAATTCATGAAGTTTTGCATTGCATTATGAATAATGAACATAAGGCTGCTGCAACTCGCAAAACCTCTGCTGCAATACTCCTTGTTCTCTGCATAGATGTGGATTATTTTGTATATAGGATCATTAAAGTTCAACGGAATTAGTATGTATTGAAATAGAAGACACTCAAATGTTAGAGGAACGTTTTCCACAGTAAAGGAAAAAAGGCAGCATGTGTGAGTGTTTATTCAAATGTACAAGCAAGGGGCCACGTGAAAGCAGGTACGAGAAAATTCTTGGAATTTTTACAGGTCACTGTTTAGAATTGTGAACATAAAGTTTGTTGCTCTGCAGTATGGGTTGTTTTATTTGTGTTCCTGCTGTTAATGAGAATCTGGAATATGTTATTTAGACAGATTTGGCCTTCTGATCCATAGATATAATTTCCCTGACAGTGCAGCAATGGCCAGAATGGGAAAGCTTTGCATTGATTTAACTTCAGTGGGACTGCACACATGCCTTAAGTTTAAGCAGTCGCATCAATGTTTTCAGCTCTGAGGCTCATGTTGCTTGGCTCTGTGATAATGGTGCACTTTAACAGAAGCAAATCAGTGTTTTGAATGGTGTCATGCATAGTTATTTAGACCTGCTGTGCCTCATGTCTCTGTTTTACATGGTGGCAAGAAGTGATAACTGCCTGTTTTAAATGAGGATGATCTGGAAGGCAGGGGGTTCCAAAGCCATTTAACTGTAAAGACAAATATAGTTAGTTTCTAAAACCAGCCTTTCTTAATTTAAAACCCCCTTTTTTGTTTAAATTGTGTCAGATTGTGATTTTAAGTAAATACCAATCATTTTCTACTTGTCTTGTCCTAAGTCTGCAAAAGAGCTATATAACGAAAGATATACACAGAATGATTTTTCATTCCCACGGATTCTCTCTTACTGATTGGTCAGAGGTTTATTTAAAGTTGAAACTGCACAGATGGGTAATGGTTTGAAAGCACAGATGGAGTTCAGGAAACAGCTAGTTCACTGGCAGAATTGCGCTATCTAATGGAAAATAGTTGATAAGAATGCAGAAACAGATAATGCTAGAGACAAAATATTGACATCCAACTGGTTACTACAGAATACAGTTTCTGTGCAAATAAGCTAAGAGCAAACATTAGCAGCTTGACTGGCACTGTGTTCCATAACAAAAGTCTCCTAAATTTCATGGTGGCAAATGCATATATTTGTTTAATCTTCTTAGCAAAGAGGAAAAGAGAGAACTCTTTTAGATGTGTTCAGTTTAGCTCGGAGATTGATGTGGTAAGCTGTGTTTGTATGAATGAAGAATTTGGATTTTAATGTGGACATTATCATTAAACTTAGCCAGCATCATTAGAACCAAACCCTCATACCAGAACACAATTGTACCTCCTTCTTTTCTGTCAGGGCTCCCATGCTTCTGACACTTGAGTGGTTGAAATCCAGCATGTGAATATTTGCACAGCATTCAGATGCAGAGATGGATAAAAGTTCATCTACTGAATTTCTGCTTGTCATGCTCCTATTTAATAGTACACAAGCTCTGTCAGAAAAAAATGGCCAAGTTGTTACCTCTACGGGAACATCATTATTCTAGCCCTATTTCTGAAAACTCCCTAGTTTTTACTGAAAGCTTCAGAAGAATCGACGATTCTCAAAGGCAGTATAGGCACACATTTTGCAATTTATCAATTTCTTCAATGTTAAATAACAAATATGTGACGGATGTTATTTGGCAAACTTCATTTAATAATTACAGTGTTAAATAACATTGTCATTTGAGGAATGGTATAAGATACAGCATTTGAGAGTTTCACAAAGGCAAATTCCATTCAGTGTTGCATTAGAAAATAAATATAAAGAAGAGCCTTCTGAGCAAGGCGTGTGATAAAATAGTTAAGTTAGTTGTAAAATTTTAATTGAAAGGTGATGTGTACATTAAAAACAAATAATGATGAAGGTGCAGTCTACAAGATCTGTTCACTGACCAAGGGGATTGCATTCTTTCTACCTCTCTCCTTTTACTATTTTTTATCCTTTCCTATCAGTCCCAAGTCCCCTGCTTTTATATACTTCCCAACAAATTGAAATATTTACATGGCATCTGCCCAATTTGTGAATGCACAATGTATATTTTGCTTCTTGTAATCTTGCAGAATATGACTTTTTGTAGAATTTGCAGAGTTTTACATTTTGACATTTACATTTGTCTCTGCTCATATGGTTAAAAAATTGACACACCCTTCGGTTTCATCTCTGAGATATGGTGTTCCCCAGCTTTTTATTTAATCCCTAGAAAAGCTTTTGACCTGTCTTGCTATGTTCTTATAGAACAAAATTGTTTCAAAAATAATAATCCATATTAAGTCCCTTCGGAGGTTAAGAAGCAAGGTCGTCTCCTAATTTGTATTGACTATGGATAGCTCTGCAAGCTAGCTAGAACAACAAGCTCTGTTAAAACAAAAGATATTTCGCCAAGAAAACCCATTATGATATTTTTTAAAAAAGCAGGACAGCTTCCTGATTCCTGTTAGAACACTAACACTGGGGGAAGTGAGTCAGAATATATGAGAAGGAGGCAGTGATACTTAATGCATTCTGAAGAAAAGAGCAGAGTCCCACTCATATTGTTTTAGATAGGATGATTTGTATGGTGACTTGTGCATCCTGCTTTTGTATTTCTTGTCTAAAGTAAACGTTCATACATCTCTTCTACACTGTCCCCTAATCAGACATATCCCCTTTGGCTGCCATTTTGAACATTCCAAAGAAGTGCAAAAATAAAGAGAGTCAATGGTTGTGTTTGGACATAACAATAAACGATGGTTTATTGCTATGGGAACAAGCACAATCAAGCCTGAGGATCTCACATTGCCACCTCCCTTCCTACAGCACAGCTGTGAAGAGAACAGAATCTTTTGGTTATGTTGATTAACCAAAGTTTATAAAATTTATTACATTTATATACCACCCCATAGCCAAAGCTCTCTGGACGGTTTACAAAAGATTGAACATTAAAAAGTCAATATACAAATATACAATATACAAAATTTAAAACCATAAAACATGAAACAGCTAATATTTAAAACATATTAAACTTTTAAGCCTGGCCACAAAGTCAGTTAAAACAGTGTTGGCGCCAGGCGGGCCTCATCAGGGAGATCATTCCATAATTGGGGGGCCACCACAGAGAAGGCCCTCTCCCTTGTTGCCATCCTCTGAGCTTCCCTCAGAGTAGGC
The DNA here is from genome assembly GCA_029215795.1 of Anniella stebbinsi. NCBI lineage: Eukaryota > Metazoa > Chordata > Lepidosauria > Squamata > Anniellidae > Anniella > Anniella stebbinsi. The sequence continues at coordinate 60,679,083 of JARDYH010000003.1, forward strand.
ACCCAGAGGAGGACCTTTGATGTTGAGCGTAGTGTATGGGTATATATCACTTAATACAATACAATTTCTAAGCAGTTCAGCTAAAAATATTTTAAATTATTTATTATTTATTTATTACATTTGTATACCGCCCCATAGCCGAAGCTCTCTGGGCGGTTTACATTTAAATATACTATTAAAAACAATTTCATCTAGAATAACAATACAAAACAATATAAGGAATGATAAGATAGAACCGCATATGATTAATTGAAATTAATTTCAAGCCAAAGAAAGCCTGGGTGAAAAAGCATGTTTTAAGGAGGCATTTGAAACATACCACAGTTAGGCTTAACTATGATTTATTGAAAGTTTTGAAACTAGTCTGCTTCTTATATCAAGGACAGAGAGTGGGCTCTCCTAGGCTTATTCCAGTAATATGTAACAATAAACTATAGTGATTGCGATGTTCCAACCCAGCTTATCAATGCTTTAGCAGAAAATCCCAAAGTATTAGGGACCATATTATTCAGGGTTGACATATCTTTCTACTGTCTACTCCCCTCAATTTATTGAGGACATGATTCATACATTTTCGGTGAATGGGAAGTTTTGTTTTCTTATTTTTCTTACTTTGAGAATTCCACATCTTTGTTTATACCCCCCTCCATTTTGTAAGTGTAAAAGAAACTATATAATTTTGGGGTGGAGAAATTTGGAAGTCCATTTTAATGTTATACATTGTATTGTTTGTGTTTCATTTCTGTTTTGAAACAATAAAAAATTTAAACGGGGAGAATTCCACATCTTAAATGAGGGGGGAAACTCTGTTTCCAATGGAATAAGCGTTTGCAGGTCTGCTAGTTTATATTGCAATTTGCACACCAAATCATTGTTAGAAGAGGCTTCGTTGTTCCTTTGACCTTTACACCTGGTGACACTTCTCTTTGTCAAGTTCTTGTAGGAGGTAATATTGTGTAACATTTTGCTACTGACACCAACTTCAATTTCAATGCAGCGTTATCAAAGTGTGTGTGTGTGTGTGGGGGGGGGGAAGTGGTGTGGTGGCAGGATGGAGCCCAGATTGGAAAATCTCATTCATTGAAAATTTACATGTCAATAAAAGAATGTGTTTTTCTTCTTGCATCGAGATAGAGAAAGGAATTATTGAGCATGAAATTATTCTTTAACTACTTGGAGCTTCAAGAGAAGATTATCTGTTTTGTGAAGACAATGGGGAATCAGCAAAATTATTACTCAAGTACGTGCAGCATATAATAAAGATCAGATGCTATGGTAGAATATTTAATTAACTTTTGGGGGGTATGAATAAAGACAGTAGACACAAGAGAATTTGCGCTCTAAAGGTCAAGTTCAATAAATTCTCTAGCTTTGGCATTGTGCAATCCCTGGAAAATTGATTTTTATTTCTGTCTGATTCCAAAGCATCCAGACAAGGTTTGTACCATCTTCTGTGGCATGGAAATCATTGTAGTTGTTGTTTCTGCTGCATCCTGACAAACATCCTGTACCATCAAAGCTTTTGCAAGATGACTTTCTTCTTGTGTCTGATTCTTAAGGGATAGATGTGCATAGTAATTTTTATTTTGCTGTAGAAATAGTATTTGAACTAATTCTGGGGTTATGAAAGTCCCAGTGAGGATTTCTGATTTCAGTATGTATGAAATACTCATACAAAATTAGTTTTTCAGTACATTCATTATAGTAATGCATATATTTGCATTTAGATAATCTACTCCAGTTATCTTTAACTATGAACACTCTAGCTCTTTTATATTGAACATGTGGATAGGGAAGAGGGATTATGCCTGCTCAACTTCTATGTATCCATTATGTTGTCTGAAAGAGCCCCCATACATGTACGTCTTTCCGTGTGATCACAGGTCCAGGGTTCCTGACAGTGATGGCTGGTGAGGCAGTGCAATAGGCAAAATTACTGGCCTTCACAGCATGGTGGTAGAGGGGTGAAGAGCCTTTTAGCTTGAGATGCTGCTGGAGACATGGGTGCTGCAGCCAGCACTATGCAAGTGCACAGTTATTATGTGCATCATTACTCTGGTGTGGGTTGCTGGAATTGCCATGGCAACCATCAACTAAGTAACTGCACAGTTGCACTGTGTTGGCTGTAGCACACCATGCCTCCACCGGCACCCCAGAGTAATGGTGAAAAGGCCATCAGAATATTAGACCATCATTCTTGTTCCTACAGTGGCCAAACAGATGCCTATGGGAAGTCTACAAGCAGGACACGAACACAGTTCTAGAACCCTCTCGCTCATGTTCCCCAAAACTATTATTCCGAGGCATACTGCCTCTATTACTGGAGGTAATATATAGACATCATGACTAGTAGTCAGGTAGTCTAGAATACTACACTAATGCTACACTGTGGCTGCTGGGGTTTTACCTAATGAACTGTTTCATTGGCCATTAATGGTTATTGATGGTGTGGAGAGAGTCCTTTGTGTATACAGTTGAACATGGTGGTTCTTTCAGTCATTTCAATAAATGTATAGAGAACAGGCAAAAACACTTAATTACTATTCCTATCATATTGTGTGCAGCTTACATTGTGGCCTAGTTCAGACATAACACTAAACCATAATTTAATGTTATGAAAACAAGTCTGTATAAGTCCCAGGCTTGCATGCCCCCTTCTTTTCTCTTCGTTTTTGTGAGAAGGAAGGAAATGGAAAGGTTGTACTTTCGGCTTTGAATAAACTGCAGATTCCTATTATGTGCACACTCGGTCAATAATATTTTATACTAACTGTCATTAATTGAAACAAATCAGGATCAAACCAGTGGTTTCAGATACTTGTTGAGCTTGAAAACTATGGTTTTGAGGCAGGTCTAACCATAGTTTGCCAAATGTATATCATGGAAAGTTATTTTAGTCAAAACTAGAAATTAGAAAAGAGAACCTTTGTGTGAGGGAGGAGGAGGGACCTACAAGGTCACACATGTTCCCAAATATCCAGAGCATAATTTGGATGAGAGAGTGTGTGCAGACCATAATATCAGTCTTTCTCCATCTGAATTGGAGCAATGGACTAATGGGTGTATGAAGACCTGTGTCACTGATGTTGTTTATAATTTCTTAAGTGAAAGCCTGGACAACCTTTTGGCTATATTGTATTGGATTAATACTAGTGTAGAACAGACAAAGAATGTGGCTATGCTATGGAAAACTGAAATTAGTCATGATTTGTATGACATGATGTGATTTACCAAATTTGCTTTCCAGATAAAGCTACCTGAAATTAAATATCCTGTATGGTGGGCTGCTCATGTCATGGATCGCAACATGGATCAGCTGGCTCCATGTTTTGTTTTATTTTCTTATGGAGTGGAAAGCTTCAATGGGAATGATTTTGATGTAGCATGGAGAAAACATGATTGTGGCGAAGGCAGCATATTAGTGAACCAAGCCACTATACACAAGAAACTTTTTCTGTAAGGAGCAGCTGCTTTGGAAGTTCAGTTTTCATTTCCTTGTTCATGTGAAGCCTTTTCAAACATAGGAGGAAACCCACATTTTATTTTTCTCTCTCTCCCTCGTTAGTATGAAGTGTTTTGCCTAGCTACAAGAATGGTCACTCTTGAATCCTGATAGCAAGAAAATTTCATGCTGAAATTAAGAGAGCAGTTTTTTCTTACAACTTCCAGTTTCAGCTTCCATTTTGAGAGCAAATGAAGAGGGCAGATTTTCAGAAGAACTATGTAACTAGCTACTCATGCTTTCATTCGTTATTGAGAACAGTAGGAGCTCTTGGCTTATGAGTGCCTTTATATCTGGCCAATGGTCAAATACTTGAAAACATAACTCTTATCAATCATTTCTGTCTTGCTCACATCTGTGTCTTTTGTAGCTGTTTTAAGTAGTCTAAGAATTATACTCCAACTGAGACTAGAAGAAAAGCATTTTGCACCCTGTAATAATTACCATTTTACTAAGCTCTTGATACCACGAATAATCTTCTAAAGATCCCCCCTGACCCCGCTATAGATGTTGGATGTTGGAATAAGTACATCATCTGATTTTTAAAAATCTTAAAACCATGGCAAGTGAAATTGTGTTGATGGATGCAATACAAATGTGAGGAATTATATTATTATTACCTCCACCCTTACCTCAACATCTTGCAGCTATGGGTGCCTCTACAAGAGCGATTTAAAGCTCTTTCAAAGTGCATTACCAATTTTACCTCCACATGAATGGAGCGCAAATCGGAGGTTGAGGCGCTTTTTCTGTCGGATTATGCGCATTATCGAATGCGCGTTAAATAGTGAGTTTTAATTTACCACGGGAGTTAAAGCACCTTACGACCATGTAAACAAGTGATGCTGCGGATGTAAACAACTTTAAAGCGCGTTTCATACAACTGGTAATGCGCTTCACTGCCTCCCGTGTATAGGGATTAGGCGTAAAAGCGATTGCGAGAAGATGCACATAATCGGCCAACCGGGCGTCAAACTGAAATCTTGTAGAGGGGACCTATAATGCTTCTTGATGTTCTTATTCTCATGCAATCTTCCTGCTGCTGCTTTGAACTAGGCACATAAATTAGCATTTTGTTACTATGCACATGGCAGAAAACATAACTTGCCAAATAAAGTCACAGAATATTCCTAAATGGGGACTAACATGGTCAGGATGACTTGTTTTGCAATCTGAAATACTGCATAATGTTTTAAAAGTGTATACTGCTCCCTGCTTGCCATGCTATACATGGCTGTTTGTTACTTTTAATTAGAGTGCCTTGCATACACATGACAAGTAGAGACGAATGACAATTAGTAGAGGCTGGCTTAGTGGGGGTTGTTTCCCGTGTAACCATGACACTCTCTGCGTAGAATAACCTTCCTCTATTCTAGTACTGATCTGCTGTTGAAACATGCTGACAAATTGATGGGAGTTTTTGAAGCTCACAAATTTCCTTTTGATTAGTCAGATGAGAACCCTTAAGCTTAGCTTCATTTCTGATGTGAAACAAGTTCTCATAGCAAAAGGCCAGCACGTTTCACTACTGAGTCATTGAGTTTCTCTTACAAGCCTTTTTCTGCAGTGTATAGGAGCAAGATACTTAATTTCATGCTTCAAAACACTTCAAGTTAAACACAACATCATCTTGAGCTTTTAGAAAATCTAGTGATATTTGTTGGCTTGTTTGGGCACACACCATAAAATGCATGAAGAAAGTACTTTCTATGGGATCCACCTGTCCTTGTAGCATGTTGCGAAAAATAATAATCTGGTAGTGTCTTTTCTGTTTGAAACCAACACAACATAATACGGAAGATGCCCAGGACAAGTGATATTTAAAATATACTATATTATGATTTCATACAAGTCTGAAGTCATTTGTGTGAGCTTGCTTACATAGTAGTGGCTTGATCCAGAGTCTTGTGTGAGCTTGTTTAAATATTAGTAGTTTATTTTTAGGCTTTTATGGTTTTAAATTTTGTATATTGGTTTTTAAATGCTCAATGTTTTTAATTTTTGTAAACCGCCCAGAGAGCTTTGGCTATGGGGCAGTATGTAAATGTAATAAATAATGAAATTTAATAAATAATACTTTAGAATCTTATTTGCAATCTTATGAACACATGACTTCCTTTGCATATGAGGAATGACTCAATGGGGGAATCCACACAGTCCTTTGGAACGTTTTAAAAAGTATTTTAAAACGTTCCAAATAGGTGCATTCTAAAACGTCTTAGGCCACATTACTGAGTGCTCACGTTACAGGAGAACAGTCTTCCATCTTTAAAGCGGTGTGTGTGGTCACACACTGTTCTGCCCTGTCTCTTTCTCTTTCGTTTTTCAATGAATTTAGGGCAAGGCATTGTGGGGGTTGTAGTTCAGTTACACACTTCCTTCTTAGTTCCTCTGTCATTCCCTAGCGAGTATAGGGCTAAGAATTGTGGGTGTTGTAGTTCACTTGTCCACTTCCTTTTTCTTCCCCACCAATCAACTGCTAAGCATTTGGGCACCAGTAAAGGAAGCACTGCCCCCAGGAATCTCAAACGGTAAGGAAGGACACATTATTTTACTTAAAACGATTTATTAAAAGTGAAACTGTTGTATATAACTGAAGTGAGTTTTAAAAAGCCTCAGATATACAACGTTATAGGGAGTGTGTCATGTGGCCCAAAGAGTTTTCATAACCCTTATAAAATGTCAAAAAACTCGTGTGTAGATAGGCTCAATGAATAGGGAAAGGAAGGCATAGAGAGAACAGCTTCCTGCACTGCATAAATGGGGATATATGTTGGAGTGCCTGCTCCCATTAGCAGTTGCTTTACCTGAGTATATAGAAATTTGTATCTGCTGATGCCTTATTCCAGAGCTTTCTCCACCAATCCCTTTCCATGTAGGGCTGGTGTTGTGGTTGAGAGAACTCTGAATCCCTGAATTTCAATGTGCTAATTTTCACTGCAGAACATTCCAGGAGATATAAAATCTAAGCACATGCCAGAAATGATTCCGTGAAGAAGTTGTTACTACAGCTAAGATTCTCATTTCTTAATAGATTGTTAGTTAGTGTTTTGTTAGTTAGTGATAGATATAGATATAGATATATGTTTTTCTTAGTAATAGTAGTTAAATTGTTTGAGGGAAGGCATTAACAGCTGAAACCTCCCATTCTTCTAAGTGCCTATGGCACAAACAGCGCTTTTTACAAAGTGTGTCCGTTGTGTTGTGAAGCTGCCTTTATCCGATGGCCATTCTCTTTGCCTTCTTTGTCTGGGGGAAGCGCATGTTGTGGACGCCTGTTCACATTGCTTGAAGCTATTGAGACAGGCTAGGCGTAATCGTTCTGACCGATTGAGGGCTATCCTGTGGAGACAGGCTTTAGAGGTGGTGGATACCTGCAGTTTCACCATGTCCCAAACATTGTTTACGCCTCCACCGCATTCTTCGACTGAGCCTCGTCCGGCTCCACTTGAAAGCCGTTCCGATCCTCCAACACCTGTATGTTCCTTGGCCTCTAAAAAGGCTAAGAAAACGTCAAAAAAATCTAAGCTACCAAAGTCTTTGGAAGCTATGACAAAGAAGAAAAAATCTAAGTCAAAAAATTTGACTAAAGTAAGGCAGTCGGTACCGACACTTCCTCGATACCTGATGCTTCCAATTGAGATATCCGAAATTCTCCGGTTCCTCGACTTCCAACTCCGTCAATATCGGATGGGGAGCTATGAGACTCTACACCACCAAGACAGGAGCCAGTCCGCCAGAGTCCATTGCGCTCTCATGTCCCTCCATCTCGATCACATAGTAGATGCGACTCTAGAGACTACCATCACTACAGGCATCTATCTCGATTTCTGGCTCGCGACTGGGATCACTACTCGGATTATTCAGGACATTCATGTTGCTCCCAAGCAAGATATAGTGTCAGGGATGTTGAATCCAGGAGTTGTCTTCCTTACTATCGGAGAGCGCCCTCGCCACCTTGCCGCCACAGCTCGGTACCGATGGAAGTTTCCCAGCATCAGCGCTCGATACCGATGGACCGCTCGGTACCGATGGAGGTTTCTTGACCGCAATCCACATCAACAGCTGAGCGCTTACCTCCTCCGCCTGGAATCTTGGACCAACCGTCGGTACCACAACTTTCGTTGGTACCTACTGTGATACCAGCAGACCACCAGCATTCGTCACCTGTTTCAGTGAAAGATTATGCTTCTGATTCTTCTTCAGCATCTTCAATACCACCATCGGTACCAACCCCCGATGATTTTGTGGGATTGATGGATATGGCTTCCCCGTCTGAGGACAACGTCTGATTTGCTGAACAAATGCTTTGTATGGCACAATCTCTGGGGATTGACACCCACCAACCAACTGAGAGGTTATCCGATCCAGTGTTTGATACAGTCTGTACGGAAGCGGCTACGCCAATTTCGATACCTTACTTATCAACTTTATTGGAAACACCAAAGCATTTCTGGAAGGCGCCCTCCACTATGATGCCTACTTCTAAACGCTTAGAGAACCTTTATAAAGTTCAGGACGTTGGTGCAGGTTTTCTATTTGTGCATCCCAAACCAAATTCACTGATTGTTGAGGCTGCACAAGGGAAATCCCATAAAGGACATTCGGCACCAACTGATAAAGAAGGCAGACGACTGGATCTATTTGGCCCCCCCTCCCTCCCCCTCCCCCCCACAATTACCCCCCATCTTCACCCCCCTCCTCACCAGACCTTTCTGGGCAATGGCCCCAAATATTATTAGAACTCTTCGGGGGGGGGGGGGGAGAAGCAACCCAACATTCCCGGAGCAGAAATCCGACCCTCCCATCCCTTATAATATTTTCTTATCCCTTTTACAATAATATTTCTTCATTGACTGCTTCCTCCTACAGCACCTTCATCCTGCTTTATTTCTCCAACATCCGTAGGATCAGCTAAGCCCAGCTTCTCCAAAAGATCCATCCCTTGCTCACTTGATGTTATTCTTTGTTGTTTCCCTTTCCACATAAATCTCAGAAAGACTGGATACCCCCAACTATATGTTATCGATCTTTTCCGCAAAGCCACTGTACACAGTCTAACACTCTTCCGCCACTGCACTGTTTGAGGGCATAGATCCTGATAAACCTCAATTGGTGTTGCTTGTAGCATCAGCTGGCCTTGACGTCTAATTGCTTGCATCAACTTTTCTTTCTTGTAGTAGTTGGCAAATTTAACAATTATATCCCTTGGGAGCACCCCCTTCTTCTTATAACCCACTCTATGGAGCCTCTCGATATCTGCCATCTCCCAAGTTTCCTGAGGTTCAACTTCCTTAATCCATGCAAAAATAGTATCTCTTAAATCCTTAGGGTTCTCTCCCTCTCTCTCTCCAAAAGATCTAATTCGAATGTTGACTCTCCTGTCACGATCTTCCAAGGTAATTAAGCGCAAGTCCATTTCCTTCAAGTGCCCCCCCTGTTTCTTACCGTCTTCCTGCAGCTTCCCAGTCTCCCTCTCCAATCTCTCCACATTCTCCACCACAGTTTGAAGGTCCAACATAAGTTCAGTCTGTGAGTCCTTAATTCTTTGCATTAATCTTTCCTCCTGCTTCAGCAAAGCCACCTCCAACACATTCTGAAATTTGACCATTAAATCATCTGAGGTCTCTGCTTGACTCTCTTTGGCCAGTTTTGGAACTGCACCTGCTACTTTAGGAGCTGTGCCAGATTTAGTGCTTCCGGAGTGACTTGGAGATGATTTTCCAGTCTTCTCAGACTGCTGCGTCTTGTCCGGCATTTTGTCTGGCAAAATTCCAGAAACTCTTGTGAGCCGATGCAAGTTCTTATCAGAAGGATGATCTTTCGATAGCCTGCTCCAGGCGGGGGCACTGGATTTTTCACCTTTTTGCTTTCTTTTCATAAAGCTAAACTCATAAATCTGCACCCCTCACCTAAATCATCGCTATCCGCCTCAGATATCCTCTTGGCTCATATCAACAATTACGTTTCGGCTTCTAACATTTTCGGCTGGAGGTTAAATGTCTCTTTTCCCACTTAAAATCGCTTCAACTTCTCCCTCCAGTCTTATCTTAGCCTTACTGCTTCAAAGTCCATTAATTACCGTCACTGGTCGCCTGCCAAAGTTCCCGTCCACATCAAAGGTAGTTTTGCTTTTCCCTCTGCTGATACAGTAGCTATCCAGCTGCTTCCTTCACCACAGATACAGCAAAGTTTCCGGACCCGATATCAAATCTTTAACCAACAATCCATCGTCTCCAAAATAGGGATTTTGTAATTATTTCGTCGCTTCTTAACGAGAGCGAGAGAGTTCTGACTCTACTCCATGTCCGTTAGGCCATTCCCTCCCTCCCCCCCGATCTCAGGGGTCTCAACGAATTTATTTTGACCAAAAAGTTTCATATGATCACATTGGCTTCGATCATATCGCTCTTGAAAAAGAACCAATGGTATACCCTGATAGATCTAAAGGACACCTATTTTCACATAGCCATTCATGCAGATCATCAGAAATACCTCAGGTTCATCATTGGCACAATTTTTTTTCAATTTTCTGTTCTCCCTTTCAGCCTCAAAACTGCACCAAGAGTCTTCACAATGTGTATGAGTGCAGCCTGTGCCCATCTTCGAACGCAGGGCTTAGAACCCTATCTCTATTTCGACAATTGGCTCATTGTCTCCCAGTCAAAACATCAAGTAGAAACAGATGTCCAATGTGTCCGGGATCTCCTGTCAAACCTGGGCCTTCAGGTCAACGTCGAGAAATCGTCGTTCGCACCGATGAAAGTGTTACAGTTCATCGGGGTAGTTCTGGACTCCACAACAGGTCGAGTCTTATTGCCCAGAGATTGAGCAGATACCATATGAAATCTTGCCCTACATGTCTTGAAAGCACGTCGTGTCATGGAGTTTGTCATTCAACGACTTCTTGGCCTTATGGCAGCGACAAGCTATGTCGTCAGGTGGGCCAGACTTCATATGCGACCACTGCAGCAATTTCTCCTGAGCACGTTCGACAATTCTCTAAATGCTCGGAGAGTTCATTTGACTATCCCAACAGATATACGCACCTCCATTCATTGGTGGACAAGCCTTCACAACCTATTGCACAGCATGCCTTTTGTGACTCCAACCCTACAAAGATACTTACAACCGATGCATCTATGGACGGCTGGGGTGCCCATGTCGACTCTCTCGAAGTTCAAGGCCGATGGTCCAGGTCAGAGACAAAGCTCCATATCAATATGTTGGAGCTCCTGGCAGTTCAAAAGGCGTTGCACACTTTCAAATCAGATCTTGCGGGACACCATATTCAGGTGCTTTCGGACAACACTACTGTAGCATGGTATCTGAACAAGGAAGGAGGAACTCATTCCCTACCTCTTCTGACATTAACTCTGAATATTCTGAATTGGGCAATAACCAAGGGCATGATTTTATCCGCCCTTCATATTGCAGGAAAAGACAATCTCCTCGCGGACGATCTAAGTCGCCATTTCCACGATACCCACAAGTGGGAATTGTTGCCTCTAATTCTTCACGAACTGTTCCTTCGTTGGGGCACACCACTGATCGACCTTTTTGTGACTCCGAACAATGCAATGTGCCACACGTACTGCTCCAGGGTAGGAATAGGTCCGACTTCATTGGGGGACGCATTCATGACACCTTGGACATCTTGCCTATTCCCTCTGTTCCCACTACTGACGAAAGTTGTAACCAAGCTATCCAGGGACAAAACCAATGCCATCTTAATAGCGCTGTGGTGGCCAAGACAAGGGTGGTTTGCACCTCTTCTCAAGCTTTCAAAGAAAGAATTCTACCGGTTACCATTGATGCCGAATCTCATTTCCAGGAACCAGGGGCAACTATACCACCCCAACCTCGACACACTCCACCTGACAGCGTGGCGATTCCGGGAAGAGGGGATCATCTAGGGTTATCACAACACGACGTTTCTATTTTAGAAGCGTCTCGAAAACCACCCACTCGTGCATCCTACACTAAGAAGTGGGATAGCTTTACTCGCCTTGCAAGCAAGCATGACTTTGACCCAGTTTCAGGAACAACTGAAGGAGTGGTCTCCTTTCTTCATCATTTATCTGCAATTGGATTGAAATCCACATCTGTTAAAGTTTATTTGGCCGCTATTTCGGCCAGACGTGATATGATTGACAATTTCTCCGTTTTTTTCCCATCCTTTGTCTAAGAAGTTTTTGAAAGGTTTGAATAATCTCTTCCCTCCTGTGAAGTCCGTTATACCTCAATGGTGCCTGTCACTCGTGTTTACAGCATTATCTTCGCAACCATTTGAACTGCTGGCAATTATTGGTATGAGACTACTAACTCTCAAAGTTGTTTTCCTCATAGCAATCACCTCTGCTAGACGAGCGTCAGAACTCTGTGCACTGAGGATTGATCCACCTTATACTCAGTTTTACAGACACAAAGTGGTATTGAGAATAGGTCCTACCTTTGTACCCAAGGTTGTCTCAGATTTTCACGTAAATCAAGACATAATTTTACCAACTTTCTTCCAATCTGCATCTGATACGATTGGAGCCAAGTTACACTCTTTGGATGTAAGACGTGCACTGGTGTTTTATAAATCCAGGTCACAGTCCTTCTGCAAATCACAGGCACTATTTATATGTTATGGTGGCCAGAAAAAGGGCTACCTTGTTTCTGCTCAAAGACTTGCGACGTGGATTGTGCACATTATCTCTTTAGCCTATCAGCTTATTAAAAAGGAGCCTCCCACTTCTCTTAAGGCACATTCCATGAAAGGATTGGCCACGTCAACTGCATTTGTCCGTGGAGTGTCTATTCCAGAATTTTGTAGAGCCTTCATCTGGTCGAAGGCCTCTACATTTAGAAAGAACTATAAATTAGATGTCAGAGCCAGGCAAGACTGCAGTTTTGGTCGAGCGGTGCTCTCAGCCATTCTTCAATGACAGATTAGCAACTCTACCCACCTCCGGTAAGTCAGTTTGTTACTCGCACAGAGACCATGAAGAAGAAATGTAGGTTGCTTACCTGTAACCATAGTTCTTCGAGTGGTCATCTGTGCAGTCACACAACCCACCCACCGTTCCCTCTTTGACGTCGCTATTTTTTTTATGATGTCACATGAGGTGTTTTTATTGTGCATGCATCATTTATTAAATAGTTTTTTCTCCCTTGGTATTGAGGCCACTAGGTCTCAAGGAACTGAGGGGGGTGGGAACCCGACTCGCGCCTGCGCAGTAGGACGGTGGGGGGAGGGTTCCTGCCAGAAATCTTAGCTATAGAAGTTTCCCAAATGGGGCTCGGCACCAGTGACTGCACAGATGACCACTCGAAGAACTACAGTTACAGGTAAGCAACTTGCATTTATATATATACTTATTCAGCTAGTTATTTGTCATGGAATAAAGAAGAAGCTTATTAAGTTACTATAAAATGCTGTCGTTTACAGAAGTTTGTAATCTTATTCTAATGATTATGAATCAATGGGTAAATGTCAAAAATAGTAGTTTCCTTGGGGAGTTACTGTAGTTCTTACTCTTGGCTTTAGCAATGATGTTCTATAGAAGGAAATTGAAACATAAGCCTTTGATAATGATAATTATCTTAGTTTCTTTCCTGCCATATTGTTATTAAAATATTGTTCATTTAACACTGAGTCAATTATCTCATGAATTCCTAGCAAATAAGTATATTTCATGATAAACAGATATGCAGGTGGATACGTATTGATTTCTTTTAAGTATCCAGAAAAGTTGCTATATCATAAATCACAACTAGGTGTGGATTTATCTCACATTTGCATATAAAGTATAATATTGACTAATTTAGTATGTTAGCATTTTCACAGCTATTGAGAGCATTTAACCCACTGAAACTGATGGGTTTGCCTTGATAAAATAGACACAATCGGTAAGAGGCTTAACTTGCCTGATAGCAGCTTTAGATAATCTTAGCATTCCCATTCTGAACATGCACAACTTTCACCATTGGGCCATGAATGCGCTAGGGCCAGAAATTGATTTTATCCATTGTAATAAAATGTGTTTTTGAATCAAGACAAGGAATTTCTTTTTGTTAATAGGGCAAATGTTCATGGCATGCAACAGTTCTTTTAGAAGACTGAAGATGTAGCGAAGGTTTTTGTGTGTGAGAGGAATTTTTGTTCCTGTCAGAAGGAACCTTTAAAGTATTTTCCCAAGACAAGTGCCTAAATCCATACTCAGTTTTTACCCAAGCAAAATTTCTGCTGACTTCATGAAGTCCACCATTCTCACCCTAGAGATACTATATCAAGAATACACAGTTATAATCATAAACTGAGTATGAACAGACAGGTAATGTCACAGCATCTTTAACTGAGAAAAACTCTGATTCAAAGCACATTTAAATTTAAAGGAAGGCTTCCAATATTTTCACAAAGATTAGGCCAAGAGAAAGCAAGGAGGATTTAACTTGAAATTAAAACCTGTGGTTTATTACTAGCCTATTTGAGGGCCAAATTAAACATTACTTTTAAATTTGTATTTAGCAGCTAGGTCTTTTTCATTTTTACTCTACAGTAGGTGTAGAACCCTGATCCAGATTTTAAAAGCCTATCTCCATGATAGGGTCCCAATCCAGATCAGGAGGCCTGCACCTACTGTAGAGAGAAAATAAGTCGTAGCTCCTAGAAATGGATTCAAAGTAATGTCTGTTTTAGCCCTAAAATATTATGACTGGAGGGGAGAAGAGCAGGCAGCTTCAAAATTAGCTGTCAGTATAATGAAATTTCTGAGGATAAATGCAAAACGTCTTGGCTAGTCCATACTCTGTGTTCCCTTATAGGTGGGAAATACATTGAAACCATAAAATTAGGGGGGAAACCAGTGGAATGTTTCCACATCCTAAATATGTTGCCTTTGCTTCCACTTGATATACATCATGTCATCAATGCTCTTTCAGAACATAACACTGACCTAATTATCCTAGTATCATTCTTCAAGGTACAATGTCTAAAAAGAACAAGTATCGAAAAGGAACACCTCACCATAATGATTTGTTGATGATACTAAATCATACAGTTTTATTGCAGGATAAGGCCTTATGCATGATTTATTGTTCGGAAAACCATTGTTTTCTGATAAAGTACTCATAAGCAGTTTCTTAATGGTTAGGGATCATGGAACATTAGGCACGAAATAAGGTATGCCTCTTATAGCTTAAAATGAGTGATTCTACCTACTGCAACACATCAGTGAAGTCACTTATCATAGCCTTGTCATCAGGAAGGAAAACAATGTGCCATGACATGAGCCTTTAACTTTGTGATAAAGGCACTACAGGTGCAACATTCGGGGGATGCCGTTTCACACTCTTATGTACAAAAAAGAAGTCTATGGAGCAACAACCTTTGAGTACTATTTGCATTGTGGAGAGTTCCAAGTTCTTTTCCCACAGGAACTGTAGCAAACATTCAGCACTGACAGCATAAAGAATTTCTATTTTATGAGAGATAAAACACCTTTATCATAACTGGTTGATGCTGCTTTTATTCAATTCTGATAAAAGAAGCCGCCATATACAAAATTACGAAGTGAAATACTGAAATGTACACACACTCAAAACACAGGTATTTAGAAAGTGACTAACCATTATATTTATTATATATACATTATAGCTTTTGCTTTCTTGTACTGCTATTTTTTAATGTGATGGTTTGGCAACATTATTTTATGGGTTTTATTCTATTTTAACACATTTTACACTGCTTTGGAGATTCTTGAGCTTAAAACCAACATTAAAATATGTTGTTGTTAATTAATATGTAATAAATACTACTACTACTACTACTACTACTACTAACAATGTATTGTAAAATCTCATTTCCCAGCAACCATCTGAGATGATACCAGAAGAGAAGCTTATTGTGGAACCTGATGGGTGTGTTGCAGGGGGTTCTTTGGAATGAAGTGTGTTTGTGTGCACAATTGTTGTAAATGCCCAGAGAGCTTTGGCATTGGGCGATATAGAACTTTATTAAATAAATAAATAGTGTATGTATTTAGGTATATGTATGTAATCTAAAACTCTTTATGCTGAATCTTACCATTTGTCCATCTAGTCCAATACTGGTATGAGCAGTTGTTCAAGCCCTGGTACCTGAGATCCTTTTAGCTGGAGATGCTGAACCTGGGATTTTCTGTATGCCAACCGTACAGTAAAAATGGGGAAAAAATCATCTATCCCAGGACCTTTAGTAGACCATGTTTACCCTGCCCCCACCCCTTGCTCAAGAAATGTACACGGCTAGTAAGTTCTGTGTGTTCACTGTCATAACTTTGCAGATCACATCTCTTTTTCCTATCAGCCAGACCTGGCATTACTGGTTCTGAAACAATTCTGTCTTGCCAAAATTATGGACATCATGAGCTCTATCTGACTGTGGTTAATGTCTAGACAAAGGTAGGCCCAAGCCATTTTTTGCCAGCCAAGCAAAAATACAAATGGCACTATAAATAAATGTTGTTAAAGATAAACAAAATAAGCCAAAGTTTTTGTTTTTTAGTGGTGCCCCAAACCTTCCACCTAAGTGGCATCATAATAGCCAGCCCTTGATGGTGGCAATTGGGCATTGTATGTAGGGTTCAGACATCTTTGGGCAGTCTTGTTTAAAGCAACTGTTCCTTGGTGGGAACATTCATCTAGTTGCACCTTCACCTTTCCTAATAGACATAAACACTGTCGTTTATGGCCTTGTAATCTTTAGGACTGATTACTGCAGCTTGCTCTAAGTGGAATTGTCATGAAAAGTATTTGGAAGTGACTGCTGCAGAATGTATCTACTTGCCTTCTAAAGCAGTGGTCCCCAACCTTTTTGGCACCAGGAACCGGTTTGTGGAAGATAATTTTTCCATGGACTGGGGGGTGGGGTTTGGAGGTTTGGGCTTTATTCCTATTATTATTATTACATTGTAATATATAATGAAATAATTATACAACTCACCATAATGCAGAATCAATGGGAGCCCTGAGCTTGTTTTCCTGCAACTAGACGGTCCCATCTGGGGGTGATGGGAGACTGTGACACCCGAAGTGTGTTGCTTATGTCCAGTCTACTCTGTAATCTTGTTTTTGTTGTTGTCAATGCAGAAAACCCTGCTTCACAAAGATAGGATGTTGGAAATGGAAGCAGGCTTTTCAGTGCTTTTGTGGCAATCTCAGGATATTCCGCCTTGACGTTAATCCAGAACATATGGAGATTTGAAGATGTCTCAAACATATTTTTAAGGCCACCGTCATTTGTGATCTCAAGCAGTTGATCTTCTTCTAGCACAGACAAAGTCGATTCATCTGGCTTAATCACAAATGAGTCACGGATCCATTCCTTCCCAGTTCGGGGGACTTTTGTGGTTGGGAAGTAATGCTCAAACTGTTTTGAAAGCTCAGATAGGTGAGCATGCACCAGCTGGGAGAAAGAAGGCTCTGGCTCAGTCTCTTTCAAAATCTCTGCTAATGTGTGAAACATGTCAAAAGTTCCAATGTTCAATCGCCGCCCCCATAATTCCAGTTTGGCTTTGAATGCAGCCACTTTATCTGCCGACTTGAATACAGTTGCCATTCTCCCTTGAAGTGACAGATTGAGTTCATTGAGCAGATTGAATATGTCACCAAGTAAGCAAGTTTTGCGACCCATTCTGTGTCACTGAAATGTGATGCCAGTGGTGACTGTTTTTCTAAAAGAAATTTCTGGAGTGGCTCTCGTAACTCAAAAACTCTGGCCATTGATCTACCTTTAGAAAGCCATCTCACCTGTGTGTAAGAGAAGACGTGTGTGCCCTGCATCCATCTCCTCACAGAGCTGCGCGTACAGATGTGAGTCAAGGGCATGTACTTTAATGTGGTTGATAATTTTAATCACAGCCTGCAAAACGTTGTTGTTTAGGTGACATTTTTCGGCTAGCCAGCATTTCTCTATGGATGACACAGTGCGTAGACTCACATTCAGAAGCGTACTTTTTGATCCGAGTAATGAAACCAGAAAGCCGTCCAGTCATGGCAGCTGCTCCATCTGTGCATATACCAACACAAAAAGACCAATTCAGTTTTCCTGATATGTAATCATTCAAAGATTTAAATAGTTCTGCAACTGTGGTATTGGTTGGCAACAAAAGTGCACATAACAAATCCTCATGCACATCCTCCTGAAAAATATATCGTACAAAAACAAGCATTGTTGCCTTGTTGTCAACATCCGTAGACTTGTCAACCTGGATTGCATACCACGGTGAATCATTAATCCTCACTAACAATTGTGCCTCAATATCCTCTGCTATTTCATCAATTCGTCTAGTTATGGTGTTAGCTGAAAGAGGAACATGTGCCATCTATTGAACTTCAGCCTCTCCTAAAAGTTTATGGCAAATGTCCTTAGCAGCAGGCAGGATCAACTCTTCACCAATTGTAAAGGGCTTCTTTGCTTTAGCAATGCGGTTAGCCACTAAGAATGATGCTCTCAGTGCAGACACGTTTGATGAAGTGGTGGCCTTCAATAATTGCTTCTGTCTTTCATGTTCATGTTTTTTTTCTTTTGAAAAACTCCAAAGGCTTGTCTTTTAATGCAAGGTGCTTGGTCTCCATGTGGCGAAGCAGTTTTGAAGGTTTCATGGCTTCGTTGGATAGCCGGTTGCCACATATTATACAAAGTGGGCTTGGAGAATGTGAATCACCTGTTGCAATGAACCCGTAATTTAAGTAGGACTCTTGGTATTTTCTTTTAAATGCACCTTTCTTTTTGTTGGCAGTCTTAGAGTCTTCATTGGGTCTTTCCCCCTTTCCCCCTTTTCAAAGAAGCTCTCCAGCGACGTTTGTTTTTTATTCATTTTGGCTAGGGTTAGCTTGTGGAAATATAAAAAGTAAGCTGCGCTATTAAAATAATACAAATAATATATAATAAGCAAGGAATTAATACAAAGTAATAAGCGATATGCCCTGGGCCCAGATGGCATACCCTGCACTTGCCCAGCAGCTCTCCTGTGTCAGTTTAACATTTGACTTACCGTGCTGCTTGAGCTGAAGACGATCGCTGTCCCTCCCTCGCATGCTGTCTGTCCGTCGCAGTCTCTTCCCTCTCTCACCGAGTGTCCGGACTTCCTACAGCACGCAAGTGTATACTTCCTGTCATGCATGGTTTGACCGCACCTGCGGTGGCATGCATTTTATTCATGGTCAGGCACTGGTGAGAACGCGGCCTGGTTCCTAACAGACCATGGACCGGTACCGGTCTGTGGCCCGGGGGTTGGGGACCCCTGTTCTAAAGGATGAAATAAACATTACTTTAAATCTGTGTCTAGCAGCTAGCTCTCTCCCTCTCCCCACCCCATTTTTATTCTAGCGTCAATGCAGTGCCCTCCCCCATTTGAATTGGGAACTTATTATGAAGTATAGGAGGAGCTTTTAAAATCTGGATTGTGCCTACTCTAGAGTACAAATGAATAAAAAGTCTTCCTGCTCAGAATAGATTTAAAGTAATGTCTGGGGCCCTGGCTTTCGGTACAGCATCAGAAGTATAGGCCATCTATGTTCAATTCTCTGCCCTGGTTGCCATTGGACTTCAGGGCATAATGAGAATCTTATTACCCTATATAGGAGTAAATGTTTAGGAAGCAATATGAGGCTTGTAAGATCTGCTGAGGATGAGTTACTGCATACACCATCAGCACATTTAGATGTCAGCTACTCATCGGGGAGTTTGTTCCCAGTTAAAGACACTGTGGCGTTACACGTCTATACTGTTTTTATATTTATAACTGTGTATTGTTATAGACTTATGGTTTGGTAAGTATCTAATGTGAAAATGGTGGGTTTGCATGTTGAGCTGATTGGCTGACAGAATGAGAAGCAGGGGGTAAAGTGTGTATGTGCTATATAAAGTGGGTGCTGTGCCTATTGGAAGCAGGCAAGAGATAGAGATTTGATGTGAGATGGTTTAGAACAAGACAGGGATCTGTTGTGATTGCATTAGATCACAGTTAGGATTTTAGGATTGAGAGAGAGAGAGGGAGGGAAGTCTGTGATAATGTGCTGGGATTGTTTGAGAGAGTGATTTGGACTAGTGTGGATGAAAGAACATATATTGCTAGAAGTATTTAAGAACATATATTGCTAGAGCTGTTTATTATTCAACAAATTATTATTGAATTAATAAAACTTTTTGTTTATAAATTCTGTGCCTCCTGCATGTGGTTGTGTAGGGGGGATATAATAAAGGGGAAATATAAGGTTACAGCCTGAACTCTGTGTGTTGTCACAGAGAGAGGACTGAATAAGGGTTGGGCCTGGGAGTTAAATATCCTAGCAGCAGTGAAACCAAGCATGTAGGAGAAAAGGTGGTTCCTGCTTGGGGTGGAAAAGGCCTTGGAGAAAGGGGTGTCTGTTAAAGATGCATCAAACCATGTATCAAAGAGCCATTTTTTTTCAAACACTATTTTAAAATAATATAAATTAAATAATTAAATAATGTTGACCCTACCCCCCAAATACTTATTTTAAAATAGTATTTTAAAATACTATTTTGAGGCAGGGTCAAATATTTGTAAATTGCTTTTCTCCCCAAAAGCCCCCCCCCCCCCGATGATATAGCACTTAAACCAACAATCAAATTAAGAACAGAGCAAGTCATATTTAAAACAATCACAGAGTGGAATAAAACTTTATAACTCATAAAAGCCAGACTAAATAAGCAGCATTTATGGCCCTCCTAGAGCTAGGCAAAGATGGTATCTGACCTTCCTAGGGAGGGAATTCCATGGAAAATATGCTGTCACACTTTCCCATTCTCTTGGGTGGTAGAAATATAACAGTGCCTTTGAAGAAGATAATAAATTAATGGGCATGTTTATATAGGACAAGGCAGTCTTTTAGATAACCTGGCCCCAAACTGTTTAGGGCCCTTAAAGGAAAGAACCAACAACTTGAATTGGGACTGGAAACAAATTGAGAGCCAATGTATTTGGTATAAGACTGGTGTAGAAAGTGACCCTCTCTACAAGAATTCGGTTTGACGCTTGGTTCTCCGATTATGCGCATCTTCTCAGAAGTGCTTTATGGTAAAGGACTGTACACAGGAGGTAATGGAGCGCACAACTGATGGCCTTACCGGTTGTTTGAAATGCGCTTTAGAAGTAGTTAATGTGGAGAATCGCTTGTTCACATAGTCAAAATGCGCTTTAATGGCAGGAGCAAAATAAAACTCGCTATTTAACTCACATTCGATAATGTGCATAATTGGATAGATAACGCGCCTCAACTCCCGATTTGCGCTCCGCTCATGTAGAGGTAAAATTTTTAATGAGACTTGAAAGAGCTTTAAACCTCTTGTGTAGAGGCAGCCAGTGATAAGACAGTTGTACAACGTGAGTATCAGAAAGCAATTTGGCTGCTGCATTTCACACTAGTTGAAGTTTCTGAACACTTTTCAAAGGTATTTTAAATATTTATTTGTTATTGTTGGTTCAAACTGCCATTACCATCTGGATTGATAGAATAATAATAAAAAAATCAAACCTGAAGTAAATAATGCATGAATTTGTAGCTGCTGGATGCCACTAAGGGCCAAAACAAACATTACTTAAAATCTACGACTAGAAGCTATATCATTCATTCATTTTTACTTTAGAGTAGGTGCAGGAGGATGTGAATTTTAACTAGAGAAGTAAAATTTCCGGATAGTTTGAAGCCAATTGGGGGGGAGGGGGGGAGAATCCGTGATCTTTCCAGGGGAAAAAATGTAATTTTTTGGAAAAACTGGAAAAAAATGCAATATTAGCAATTTTCACATGTTGAAAGTAACTTTGTTACTTTAGGAACATAATGTATAATTACACACAAGTTGGTTTGGCATAAAATTATCAAATTTGATATATTAAAAGTACAATCTATTCAAACAATTCTTACAAATTGAATTTACTTTTTAAATATTTCTTAACAGATGGCGCTACAAGCTCCTGAACTGTTAGGGGCACCTGAATTGTAAGGATCCTCTTCGGGTTTGCCAGTTTATGAGGAGCAGGCAATTTTTTTAATAAAAAGAAACAGAAGAAACTATCAACATTAGTAACAAACATAATTATTTATGTCATCGCTAGTCCTCCATAGTGTCTTGCATACATAAAGGACCCATTCCCATAAAAAGAACTGAGAAAAAAATGGGGGAACACACCCAGATTCAATGAATATGCATGAAATTTAATCAGACTCATTTTCTGAGCTAAAGCTATCCCTATCACTTTCTTCCAGTCCTTTGAGGGAGGATAGAACAAAACAGATCCACCCATAAGCAAAAAAAGAAACGGAAAGTCATTTCCTTCTCGTGTGACAATAGCAGTGCCCTCTAGAGGCAGAAATGCATCTTGCTCTTGCATTTGAGAGTTGTAGTCTCAGTTGCAATGTAGGACTTGCTTGTCCTCAGTGCACAGAAATTATAATAATCTGATACTGTACATAGCTTTTAGAAATCATTTGGAGAAGTAAATATATGAACACCTTGTTTTACACATCTTATTCAACATGCTAAAATAAAACATTCCATAATCCATTTTTTCTTCATTTTATTTCAGTTTTCCCATTTTTTAAAAAAAGGCTTGGGGAAAAATGTCCCTGTCTTTCCGAATTGTCCAGTTTTTTCCCCAGGCCTTCACATCTCTAATCTTAAACCCACCCACACCATGTTAGGGTCCTGATCTGAACAGGCCACCCATGCATCTACACTAGAGTAAAATTGACCAAGATGGCCTTCTTGGTGGTGGCCCTCAAGTTATGGAATGATCTCCTTCATGAGGCCTGCTTGGTGCCAACATTATTATCTTTTCAGGTTAAAACTTTGCTCTTCTGTCAGGCATTGACAGCATACAATTAGTTTTAAATTATGTCTTTGATTGTCTTTGCTGATGGTTCAACAAATTGTTTTTAGATATATGTTGTGCCTGTGTTATTAGTTTATACGGTTTTATGCAAATGCTTTTCTTTTTATACTTTGTATGATGTATTTTAATGGTTTTTTTTAAAAAATTGTGAACCATCCAGAGAGCTTCGGCTATGGGGCGATATGAAAATGTAATAAATAAAATGAAAATGAAAAATATGTAGCTGCTAAATACAAGTTTAAAGTAATAACTGTGTTGGCCCTTAAACTCAACAGAGTTCTGATTTAGTAATCCTTAGCAGATAGCAGTCCATTCTTGCCTTTAATCAAGGCAGATTTCATTTTGAATGGAAAAGCAAAAAGAAAGAAAACATATATTCTTGTATTTCAGCTCAAAATTCATGTGATATGAACAACACTAACACATAAATACTTGCATCTGTAGGAAAGCAAATGGGTTATGGGTCCTATAATATCTTTGCAGAACATGAAATTTAATTACCCATCTCTGCAGTAATCCATAATAGTAAGTTTACAAGACAGGTAGAATTATAGATCCCAGTATCCAAGATCAATTTATTTCTTTAGTGATGTGCTGACCAAAAGCACTTATTACTTTGCCCCATCATATGATGTATCACTGGTATATAAATCAGGCAGCAGCCTCAAAATATATCCTTATATTAGACATCAGACTAGCTCTACCGGTGCTTATGTTGTTGTGATTACATTTTTTAAATTCACATGAATGGTACTTACTCATCAGATAAATTCCAAATTCGTGGATGCAGCATGACCCATTTGCATTTTCCTCCAGTTCTAACTACTGTAATTATACATAAATATTTTATATAGAGTATAAGATTGCATTTCTTTATAGGCTGCTTTTAAAGTCCTTTTTATAAAAGCTAGCAGTCACACTTCATTATCTGAAAACAGTAACAAAACGTTGTCATTTTAATAAAAACATTCATTACTCCCAAGATTAAATTTTGCCAAAGATCTGAACAGTGTTGCTAGGTGCTTTATCGTGAATTATATTGGGAAGAGATGCTTTAAAGGTGTGTGTCTATGTTTGGGTATATTATAGGCATATATATGCACAGAACACTGTAGCTGCCTTTATGTGTTATCTGTGAGGAGTGGGGATGCTCCAAATGTAGAAGGAACAATTGGGCCATGCTGTTGGCTGTATTCTCAGCATTCTTAATAGGGGAAGACTATGATTGTAAGGTCCCATGTAACCTGGAACCCTGTGTAACTAGGGTTCTCGATCATATGGGAGCAATGTAAGTGGCTTCCCTGCTCAAAGATTCCTGTACAACATAGCTCTGCTGCCCCTTCTGCACTTGGAGCCCTCTTCACCTGAGATGGGCAAATTTTAGGGGGTATAGGGACCACTTCCCACCCCCTGGGTGGTCTGAACTCGTCTTGCTGATCCTATGCAGGGGGCATCTTTATTGATCACAAGACAGGGGAAGAAAGAGTTAAATGCCCTCATACATGCTATTTAGAGTAAAAAGAAGATTCATGGAACTTGCAGTGACTCAAGTAATGGCATGTATATTTTGGCCCTTAAAAACTAGTTAAATATGTAGGGCTGGTTGTGAATAACACCAGTGCAAACCTGCATATAGAAGTGATATTCATATATCTTTTAAATTTTTTTTACAAATGTGTTATTTTGTACCTTTTAAAACTCTTTCTGGGTTTACCAACAGCAATACTTTACTTTTTTTGGAAGCTCTGAAATGTTGTGTCCTGGGCAGGATCTACACTACTGCGTTAAAATGGTTTATAATGGCATTGACAGCTGTTGAGGCCCATGACACACTCCTTATACAGTTTTTAAACCATTTGCAAAGTGTTATATCCTGCTTGGTGTAGATCTGGCTCTACATGCTCAAAACCAACAGCACACACCTAGCTGCTCTGTATCGTGACTGATGGAAAGAGGTGTGGGTATGGGAAGGTAAAGAAGATCCCTGAATCTAGAAAAACTGAGAGAATCAGAGGCTCTGATCTAGGATATATCTTACTCAAAAACCCTACCCAGGTGGCTTCTACCTGGGAGCAGATAATAGTATATAAAGCAGAATTTGCAAAATGGTTTGTTGAAGGGGAAGGTATACTTAATTTCTCACTCTTTTCCAGACTCAGGAGAAAGGTGGAAGCTCTTGCTGTCTAGTGGAACTGGTGATCACAATTGCGGAATCTGGTGCTGGATGTACTGTCTTTTGAATTTAGTTAAGTCCCTTCCAGGTACTGTAGATTTGACACACCACTGAATTTCCCATTGCTTTAAACAGAACTGAGATTTCTATGTATTTTCTTAGAATTTAACTTGATTTCTTAGAAATCAGCCTATGTATTTCCCTGAGTAATGGCACAATCCTATGCATGTTTAGACAGAAAAAGTTGTAGGATGTTTTTTTCTGTCGAAACACGCATAGGATTGCATCCTAAGCAAATCAGCGTGTTTGGATTAATGAAAAGAAAGTTAGGCTTTATTTACCAAAAATACAATTTTCCATATTCCAGAAGGACAGAGGTCATGTGCCATATTTTTGGGAGGGGCATTTTTATTTTGTGTGAGGCTCTTGGAATAGTGAAACTAGGGGTTTCCTAATAGAAAGTTAGTAGACCTAAATATCTTTATATTTGTCATGATTATGGCCATATGGATGGATGGGTGCTTAGGCCATAATACAGCTTTTCTTTGATGTAGTTATTCAAGCAGGAAAAAGAAAATATCAAATATAAGATTTTGATTTAACATATCGGAGAAAATTATACCTAAATTAAATCTAGCAGGCACAGGAAAAAGCTACACAGAACTAATTAATCCTGTACTGTGTATTATTCTATTTCATAAAGCAATACTTGACAAACAATGATAAATGTGTGTGCAGAGTTAGCAGAGTGCAAAAGAAATAAAAGTCTTATTAACAATGAAATGATTTAGATAACTTGCTATGTCAGGTTTTCTTCTCCATTTCTAGAGTGTTCCTAGATTTGATGGCTCTGTTAATCTAGCAAAAGGCATTGTTGTCCAAGTCTGTTACTAGCACCATCTCCATTCATAATAGCATTGGTTGAAAACACACATAAGAACATTCCTGAAAAAATGCAATAAAAGAGTAGGAATAGAAGACATGCAGCACAAGCCTAACCCCTAGATCCATTAGCTGGTTTGTGTGTGGAAGGGTTAGGATAGGGCAGATGAGCCCCTGGACTTGTATAACTGTGGAATGGGATGGATGGCACACCTGTGGAAAGCTGTGCCAACATGGATCTATTGCTGGTGATGTTTCCACTTGTGATATGCCCTGAAGTAGGGGCAGAACTGGATTCCCTTGATCCAAGGCCCATTTGTTCCCCTGAGAATCCCCAGGATTGGGGCCCCTGGAGTCAATGTAGATATTTTTCCTCTTGTTGAAACCAATTGGGGGGGGGGGGGGAGAACTGCTGGAGGGGAAA
Organism: Anniella stebbinsi; assembly: GCA_029215795.1. Lineage (NCBI taxonomy): Eukaryota > Metazoa > Chordata > Lepidosauria > Squamata > Anniellidae > Anniella > Anniella stebbinsi. The sequence continues at coordinate 60,704,951 of JARDYH010000003.1, forward strand.
AATTGCTTCCCCTCCCACCACCTGCCTTAGCCTTCACTTAAAGTTGCCCTGCCCATACATATACATTTGATGACCCTCTGTACATTGATTTATATTTTACTTGCTGTAGAAATAAAATGACACAATACTGCAGTGCTTTCCACTTATATTTTATCTGATCAATAATGACAATTCCTTTTACTAGAAAAAAATGGCTAGCTATTTGGCATAGGCAGTAATTCGAAAGTGCATATTGTTTTACGTGGTTAGACTGACAAAATGAATTTGCACAAGGAGGTACCTGAGAAAATAATTGAATAAATTTTCCTCTTTGACTGCTGATACTTTTACAGTTATGTGGTGATTATCCCAATGTATAACCACATATAGAAATTACAGCTCCTTGTACGTTTCCCTTTTTAGCTGGTGGTTGTGTTGTACTTAAATACTACTTATTATTTATTCAGTACATAAAAACATAAGACCATATCTAGTTTGGACACAAAATCAGATATTGGGTTTTTGGAGAAGAGCTAGAAGTTAATAAATTAGGACTCTTGTCCTTCCTTCACTGATCTATCTATAAGGTGTTAATTATAAAGCTTTGCAATGCTATAAATTCGTATTAAAGAAAGAGGCAACCCATTTCATTATACTAAACTTAAAACCTTTTGAGAGTAGCAATTTCAGTTGAACCATGTTATCTGTTTCATGAGTCTTCAGGATTTTCTAGAATTCAGTTGCAGAGCTATCTAGTTGTCCAGACTACACAATTTTAAAAACACAAGCAGTGTCCAAGAATTGACCATAGTGGACGTCTGAATTACATAGGGGCTGGGGCTGTATCTGTAAGTCATTGGTAGAGGGCATGCTTTGAATGCAGAAGGTTCAGTCCCCATCTTCTCCAGGTAGACCTAGGAAATAATCCTTCCTGAAACCCTGTGTTAAGAATTCTGGGCAAGATGGATCAATGGTCTGACTTACTATAAAGCAGCTTCATATGTTCCTGTGACTGCATGCACGATCCTTTTAAAGTCAGGAGTTTCCATGCAAGTCCATTAAAAAAACAGTTTATTAAAAGATTTCTGCTATACAAACATGCAGAATATTTAAACTCCCAAGCCTTTGTCTAGACCCATCTCCCCTTGAACAGAGAATCAGATTCATAGCAAAAGATATAGGCTTAGGATAAGAAAACATATAAAACTCAGAAAAGGACAGGATCCAGCAGGTGTACCAAGCTAGAAAAAGGACCAGACATAATATATTGTAGAAAGGAGGAAAATCAACAACAATCAAACATACATGGTAGGAATTCTTCATGCCAGTTCACATAAGACTTATCTCCTGAGATTGTACATGGGATGAGATCATGAGCAGGCCTTGGACAAATACACTCATGTTACATTTCTATCCCCATTGAGGGAGAGGTGTGGATAAAAGCATATGAACCTTAGGCCCACCCTTGATTTCATGTTGAGGTGTAAACAAGTAACAAGTGAACAGGCTCAGAGATAGAGCAGGACTTAGATTTAAGGTACAACCCTCTGCATGTTTAGACAGAAAAAAGTCCTACAACTCTCATCATGCCCCAGCCACTCATACTAAACCTGTTTAAGATTGCACCTTTAAAGGACAATTAGGGATCTATGATCACTATCCTGCTTGGCATGAAATGGGGTTTGAGACTTTTTTGAGTGTTCAAATCAAACAAGTATTCAAATCAAAGTCCCTTAGTTCCTTCCGCTTTCTTTGCCTTGCCCTGTCCCAATGACCCCAAATTCTACCTTGGAGTAGGCAAAGGCAGCAGCAGTGGGCTCTTCCAGTCCTCAGTGGGAATTTTTTCTATAGGTTCCAGGATCCATGGCAATAAATTGACACTATGTCTATTCAGCACAGCTGTTTGAATTCTTGTGACACCCCTACCAACATTATACTTATGGTTATCTACCTGTTTAAAAGAATGCTGATGAACTTTGGGCTGATCCAGCGCAGCTGTTTATATGTTCTGCCTCCTACCCCAACTTACATCTCTTTAAATAAGAGAGAGCTGGACTAGATGTTTATTCATTCACAATTCAGCAAAGTTCTCATCATTTGTTCCATCAGTCTGGTGTAACAAGTTGAAACAACGAACGTTCTGCTGCATCATTATATAATGAATTTTCTTATCCCTGTTGATTTGTACTATGGCCATGGAATCTCAGTATGTCACTACATCAACTTATGTTTATACATATTATGCTAGAGAGTTGGAAACTCATCACAAGGAAGCAGCTGAGGAGAGTACTAGGTCCTAAATCCCACCATGATCAACAAAAAGAAATTAGTCATAGTACTGGTATGACCCAACTGTTGATCATTGCCCACTAATTTCAGTCCAATCATCTAGACAGCCTTCCCCAAGCTGGTGTCCTCCAGATCTGTTGGACTATAACTCCCAGGATCCCAAGCGAGCATGGTTGGCTGGGGGGGATGCTGGCAATTGTAGTCCAACACATCTGGAGGGCACCAGGTTCACATATTCAGTCTAGATTGTAAATGCTCCGTTGTGGCAAAGTGCTCTGCTCACTGTACACAAGAATAAATGACAAGGTGATAGCCAGTGAAAAATTGTTGCCCAGAGTTGGTTACATAAAGATATTAAGGTGTCGGTACACATTTGTTCAGAGGCTCACTAATGAACATTTTTAGAGCTAGGCAAATATTTTTTTCATATGGCTTATTTTGCTGATGAACAAACAAATGCATCCTTAACAAAATAACATTTGGCAGCATATTATACATTCTTGTTCAGCATTCATTTAGCAATTTTACTTCAGTTAATGGAGTGTATGTTAGGCAATGTGTTTTTCATATTGTACAGATTGAATGTAGGTATTGTTTGCTTACAGTGTACTGGCTGAATACTTAATTACGTGTGAACTAGTAGCAAGGCAGGAGCTCTTAACTAAAAAGACAGCATAGCTACCTAGGTCCACACCTTCCTCAGCTTCTTACTGTGCAATATGTAAAAAGAAATTCACAGGAGGAACCACAGGGATAGAACACAATTGTAATGTTTCGTTTGCTGTGTCTTCTAGCCAAGTGTCTTGTGGGTTCTAAGATAGAAGTAGGCAAGCATCAGTGCATAGGCTGGCAAATGGTTTTCCTTTTTGAGTGTAGCTTCATGCTGTCACTGTGAAAGGAATTTGGCAGGCAGCATTCTGCACAGGGGCTGAACGGTATACTATCTTACTGCAAAGAAAGCCAGTTGCATTGACCAACTCTGAAAATGTGAGAGATTTGTGAGAGATTATATACCTTGTGTATCAACGTAATGAAATCAACATTGAAGAGGGGACGGAGCGTGGATTGTGTGAATGCACAGATGACCATTCAAAGAACTACAGTGTGTCCTATGAAGTATAAACACACAAGAGGTGACCATTCAAAGAACTACAGTGTGTCCTATGAAGTATAAACACACAAGAGGGATATTGCGTAACTATAATGGCATTGCAATGATTTGACACAAGGTGTAGATCTGGCCTTGGTGGTGAGACATTCAACAGGGTCTTTGATAAACATCACAGATTATTGGCAGGATCGCATGGGAGGAGGCAGTCTTTCAGTCACCTTGGCCCCAAGCCATTTAGGGAATTTATGAGTCAAAACCAGCACCCTGTATTTGGGCTTGGAAATGATTTTGAAGTCCGTGCAGTTAATTCCAGAAGGATGCCATGACTGATGGTATCGAATGTGACTGAGAACTCCAGCAGAACCAACAGGGATGAACTCTCTCAGTCCAGTTCTCAGTGTAGGTATTCTATCAAGCTGACCAAGGCCTTGATAATTTTGCAGGTTATCAGACTGGCTTTTCCCTTGGCTTTAATCACATGCCTGTAGAAAGTGGGAAGATGAAGGAGATGTCACACAGCAACCTATCCCAGCACTGCAGCCTTTGTTTAATAGTAGGGGGAGAGCAGCTGCTGCTGGAGTGACAAGATGCTGCTGCTTTAAGGATGGCTTACCAAGTGCCAACTCCTCCTCCATTCCATTAATAGGGTAAACCAGTCCTGAAAGCCTCTCCATTTCTCTGCTTGTTCTTGCCACAGCTCTCTGTGTGTGCATGTGCATGTGCATGTAGTCTTTTCCCTGCTAGGGGATTCCAACATAGGAAATGGGAGTCTCAAATACACTTGTTTCGTAAAAGGGTTGGTTGTGTGAGTCAGGTGATAAGTGTAGCAGCTTGCCCTTGGAGAAATTTTCAACCTAGGAGGGTGAAAATTCATCCAAAGTTGAGAGAGAAAAGCAAACATTCGACGGAGGGGACATTTAGGGGGTTACTTACAATTTCATGAGGTAGCTAAGTGGTTCCCATCTCCCCTCTTTTTTTAAGATTAAAAAGGGCCAGGCCACTATTTAAAATGGTGCTGGGAACTTCACTATATAATGATGTAGCACAATACCCATTGACACTGTTTGGAAGAAAATGTGGTTGCCCCCATGGGCTCACGGAAACAGCCATCTTTTTTCTGTACAATTTTGCTGAGACCAATGCTAAGTTATATCATGTAGTGACATTCCCACTACCATTTTTAAAGAAATTTCTAATGTGACCAGAAGCCAACTGCTAAGGTCCCTTGTTTAATGTTAAAAAAGGGAAAGCACATGGCCACCTTGTGAACTTGTAGATAGCTCCAAAGTATCATGGCCTTAGTAGAAAGCCCGATAATAAAATCCTACAATTGCATTTCATGTTTTTATTTATTGCTGTGAGCTACATTGTAAGGACTCCATCCTAAAAGGCAGCCTATAAATACTTTTATAAATAAACTTTTTTTAAAACAACAACAACATTAATTCTAACTGTCCCTTCTTTGGAGGAAGAAGGTCCAATGAAGCTGGAAGGTGAGGTCACGAGCAGCCCTAGGCACAGAGACAACAGGATCCTCATCACCAGTCATAAATGAGTCCAACAGCCATGGCAATCTGTCAAACAGGAAACAGGAAATAAAACTGCAAAGTAGGGTAAGATTTAAAGGAACAGTACATCCCACTATTCAGTTTGCAAGGGAATACAATTAACTGTGTTTCAATATTGCTGCAGGGTAATATTCACAGACCTCCGGCATGTGGGAACTGAATTTTCAATTTTTGTTGTGACCTAGTTCACCTCCACACACGCACAGATTGGAAGCTTGGAAGCAGGAGAAAAGCACTCTGTCCTGATTTCTTTCTGCCTTCTGGGGGTGGCAGGAGACTGCCAAGTATAGAGTAGCATGGAGGACAGAAGCAGTACATCCTTGTACAATTGTGGAAAAGACAGGAAGACAGATTTATTCCTAATTCTATAGTGAATTTTCATACTGAAACATTTTCAGGGTAAAAAATCAGTTTGGGATGGTGCAGAAGGCACTTTCCCCATGTTTCCAATGTAATTGTCTTTAATGTGTTTTTTTTCTCACGTATTTGCCAACCCACTATGTTTCTGCTTCAGTACTATCTTTTAGAGTATCTCTTTTCTTCACTGGAGGATCCAGTTTAATCAGCGATTTTTCTACATTCCACCCTTTAGGGCCAAGTATACATTGGGGGGAGTGGTTTCTTACCTGTAGTGAGATTTCCTTGTAAAAGATTATTGTGTAAAGTCATCCTAAGAATCTTTTTTGGACACAGGACAGGTAAAGCTGTAATTCAAATCTGAGAGGTTTGATAGCTATATAGATTGGCTTCTGTTGCATTTTAGTATTCTGGATTTTGACATGTTAGCTGTGTTCTTCCTCCAAAAATATTTCGTTTTAGCAATAAACTTGCATTAATCAGATCCTTTGACAGGCTTCTGCATGGTGATTTACATTTACATGAGAGTACACATTCTGAAAAAATTAATTGGCTGCATGGATGTTGCATTCTGTCTTCAGCATATTTTTCTTAAGCGCACAGCTGTCTCTGTGATAGCATCTTGGTACGTAAGTGCTAGTAAAAATAACGGGTAATAACTGATGCCATTACCAGGCAGTTAATTTGTAAAAGGCCATGAATTAACAGTTTTTGCTGTTTATGTGGCACACTAATTTTTTTCTGCAAAAGAAAGTCTGCATTGATGAATAATTTAAATACCAGTTATCTTGCAAGTCTATAATCACGTGCCCTACGGAGACTGGAGTACATTCTGCTGTGAGTATTGTGCAAAAGATTAGTTGCGCCTTGGTGGCAGGCTGCTGTAGCAGTGTGAATTGCACTTTTAATTTGTCTTCCCATCTGACAGGGCATCTAATTATACTTTCTAAAATCTGTTCTAAATTATACTTTTTAAATCCTTAGTTGAAGGATATTTACATAAAAAGGTAAAGATTAAATAAATTGTTTTAAGTCATATCAGCAAATCATTTAAATGAGATTGCCTTTTCTTTCACTTTTGATGTTGAATGCACAATCTATTCCCACCATGCTTAGTTCCAGTCAGTCAAATTCAGCAATGAGAACACATTCTTGGTTGGTTTGTTTGTTTTTAAAAACCAATGCATTCAGATGTGAAAGGTGTGATAGGTTTTATATTGTACTAGAAGTCTTGCAAGTCCTCTAAGAGCTAACTTGTTGATTTTCTCAGGGATGAAAAACATGTTCTTCCCCCACAGTCTTCTGTAAAACCCAAGTATCTTTTTCTAGAATAGCATAAATTGAGTTTTAATTAATCAGATTTATGTTACAAAAGAACAAAACACATATTTTAAGGGGAACTGGTTACTTTTTTCTTTCTCATGAAGTGTCTTTTCTCTACATTGTGGAAAATTATTGTAGAATGTCACAGCTTATCTATTTAATAGTGCATCATTGCCATTCCATAAAATGATACACTGTATTCACGTTTTCTCTTGTTTTGTATGTAGCTTGGTAAGAATTCATACAATTTATTACAGAAAAATAGAATGAGTCTTGGGGAAAGTATGAATAATACTGTGCTGCTAACAATGTCAGAAGGAAGAAGTCTTTTGTCATTGAGAAAATGAAATCACATTATTGTAGTAACACAAAGACTTCTGCTTTAGGATGCATGTATGATTCCAGAGATTTTTAGCCTAATTAAAGGCATGAGAGATAACAACAAGATGCTATGTGATGGTAATAATTTTTCTGTGTATTGTGTTTGAGGTACTTTAGACAAATATGGAACTTGGGTGTCTACTTGACAAATTACCAAAAAGAGGACAAAAGAGGACACCAATTCGCATAAAAATTGCAGATGCTAATTTATATGTAGAGATGCCTTCAAATAGAGGACTGTTTTGTGCCAGCCCATCAAATAGAAGACTGTCCTCTGTAATTTATTTGGTAAAGTAAGACACATGGCCACCCTGTATAGAACACTATCAATTTCTTTGTGTCATTGAGGGAGAAAATGAACCACAGTAATCCTAAAGCTTATGTATCTAGTTTGGATAAGAACATAAAAAGACCCTGTGCTGAATCAGAAGACTGTCTAGTCCAAAATTCTGTTACCACTGTGGCCAATCAGATATACATGGGAAACCCATAACCAGGACACGAGCACAACAGCACCCTTCCCCTCATTTTTTCCATCAGCTGGTATTCAGAGGCATACTGCCTCTGATGTGGAAGTAATATTTTTATTGGAGCCATAGTTGTACCTATAAGAGTTCAGTAGGGTGTAGGACAAAACTTGTGTAGGACAAAATGTACAGTCTGTCTGCACCAAGACACTGTGTGGGTTGCACCTGTTCAATATTGGCAATCCAATGTGAAAGTGACTTACATTGTCATAATGTTTGAAGCCATGTTCCGAGTTCACTTGAAAATAAGTTACAGAGTGATTTTTTACTCCTGTTAGTTTCAACTCTTGTACTTATTCACTGCTACCTAGCAATACCTTTTTGAAAAAGGTGAAACTCACCATGTGAGCAGGAACTGCCCCACCCCCAATGTTATGTCACATCCTAGCCCCACCCATAGGCATCCACATGTACAACATGAACTCCTGCAGTAGGGAGGTCTTTGTGCATGCAACTCTATGCAATTCCAAACTTGATCATACAGGGTTTCAAATTTCATGGAACCCTTTGCATGTATAGCATTATGCATAAAGGCCTCCCTGCTGCAGGCATTCATGCTGTATGCCTGGGTGCCTGTGGGCGGGACTACGATATGACATGATGTAGGAAGGCAGGGCTACTCAGCACAGACTCATTCCTGCATGTGTGGTGAGTTTCACTACTTTATAATGCCTGAACAGGAATATTGTTTCTACTGTGTATGAACAGATTGTGTAAGCAATTATTGGAAGACACACATGACTAGCCTTTAATCTCCCTGTGGCTAACCGTCAAGGATTGGGAAGCAAGGCTGCATGTCTTCTGTAATCACCAAATTGGTTTAGCCACTGCATGGTCAGTTGTGCGAATGTACAGAGGGAGAATCTGGCTTCTTTATATAGGTTCCATTAGAGAGTAAAGTACCATTTATATTGATTGTGGTGGGACTTGTCAACAAATGAGATTAGTCATTAGAAGGACCCAAAGAACAGGATTGGTCAAATGTCCCAGCCAGGATATTTAAAAAAGAAAAGGTCAGTTAGTCTGTGGAGACTCACAATTGGTGTGATTGCCTGAAAGAGATCTGGTGGCTGAAGGGAGCAGTAGTTAGAGCTGGTAAAGGAACAGTCTGAGGCCCTTTCTGCAACTAAGGGTGTAGAGGGAGGGGGAAGGATCGTGGACTTACCTGCTTCCACGATCCTCTCCCAGTGTCTAAACGGAAGCACGATGTCCCGGAATGGAAGAGGGATGCTATGCCTGCCATTTTTATTTTAAAGAAGCAGAAGCCGGGAGCACAATTGCACTCCACCAAAAATGTAAGTTTTTTTTTTAAAGCCCCCACCCCGCTTCCCCCACCCCCAATGCCCCTGGACTCCACCCAGACTGGCTCCTTCCCTCTTGCTGACCCCTGCTACTCATGGGGAAGAGGGAAGAAGCCGGGACAGGTGCCCATACCGCCCGCAGTCCTCAGGATGGTCCCAGAACCATGGGGAAAATTGGGATAACTGGGCAACTAGTTATCCTACGAAAATGGAGGGGTCGTCCCTGCCTCCTCTGGGGATCCCCTGTGTTTGGATGCACAGGGACGTCCCAGGGACGACCCAGGGAAAAAAGACAGGTGTAGACATGCCTGAGAGAACCTTACTGGAAATTCTGAAGACCAGAGCTGGTTGCTGAGGGGAGTGGGAAGCCATGCTGTGAGTTTGTGGTGAAGCTTCAAAGAAGTGGCAGAGCCCCACAGCAGACAGTTTCAGGAAGAGATCAGACCATAGCAATTACAGCAAGAGTCCTTGAAACTGAATCATCCTAGAAGCCAGAAGCAGCGGAAAGAGCTGGAGGCAGAGGACCCGAGCTGTACAGCATCTGCCCCTGGTTGTGAGGGAATGGCTGGGGTGGAGTTTAGGGACATCAGGTCTAAAAGAAAACATATTGAGAACTTTTTTGGTTGGGAAAACTCTCTTACATATTCGAAATGGCAACCAAGCAAATTTAATCTAAGTACATTTAAGCAATCTGTTATTTTTAGAGAGAGAGATTCCCGTAGAAATAATTTTACTCATCTTGTAAAGTTGTCTGTAGCGGTGATGTCAGCCCCATGTCTACACCAAAGGAGCAAGGCTATTGACTTTTTATATGATACAGGAGGTTTATTTTGGTGGAAACAGTTGAAGGTTTTACAGTTGAGACACCATGTCCTAACTATAAAGTCTAATTTAGAACTTTATTAAAAATTGTGGTGGGGATTTCCACAGACACAGGCCTCAACGTTTTAAAAAGAACATAGGTAGAATAACATACATTGTTTTGCCATAAATAGTGGTGGGATAACTGACCTGGTTTTGTCACAGAATCATATAGTAATTTTGTTCCACAGTGAAGAAATAATTTCTAACATTCATGTGGTGAGATATGTACAGAACTGGGTCTTGTGAAAGTTCCTCTATGTGATTGAATTCCCTGATCACAACAGTCAATAAACTTAATGGTGGAAGAAAAACTCTTTCGGTTTCTTGTACTTTAGTGTTCAGCCTTATGAGATAAAAAGATAATAATATTTGCCTTGTCTTCCTGGTAGGCACACTTTTACTGTGGTGGGCAGGGAGAGGGGGAAGAGGGAGGAAATGTGAAAATTAATTAATTTAGAGACAGAGAATATTTTTAAAAATATTTTTAAAAATATTTTAAGCTGAAATACCCCCTATTATAGGAGATCATATTTTAAGAATCAGAAGTGCTGCTATGTCTAATGTAGGCTGACCATATGAAAAGGAGGACAGAGCTCATGTAACTTTAACAGTTGTAGAGAAAAGGGAATTTCAGCCAGTGTCATCTGTATGCAATTAGGTCCTGGTGAAATTCCCTCTTCATCACAACAGTTAAAGTTGCAGGGGCCCTGCCTTCTTTTGTATATGGTTACTCTAGTATAGTGCCTGCCCTGTCCTCCTTTTCATATGGTCAGCCTAGTCTAATGGCACTTAATGTTTGCATGTGTGGAACATCACCTTCTTGATAAGACATTCTTTTATTATTTTTAAGGTAAAATCTTAAGAATTTTTTATTGTAATCTTTTTCATTTATTTTTCTTAACGAAAATAAAAACAAGTCTAAAGAGGTCCATAAAATATAATACATATATTTAAACCAAAACTGAATATTGTCATTGGGCCAAGCAGTCCTATAAACCAATTTTGTTGGAGGCGGGGAGATGCAAGCACTACGCTACTGGTCATAGGGTAGGCCTTTCCCTTTGCGTCCACCCCTGCTCTCTCCCCCAAACACTGTCTTCTACTGACACTTGAAATGGCTGCCTCACACCAATTTTTGGCAAAAAGGGAGGTTATAATGTTATTAATGTAACAACAACAACAACTAATAATATCCCATGGCAGTGGAAGCCATCCTACTCATGTAACCTACAGGGTGCCTGACTGAGCATAAACTGGAGGGGCCACTGGTCTGAGCCTTGACAGCATCAAGGTTGCCCATCGGAAGCCAGATCATACCAAGCCCTCACAACAAAATAATAACACATTTGGCAAAGTCAAAGTCTTTTTTGAACAGTATCTGGCATGGATGAGGTCCTTAAAGGAAAAGGCCCATGTCATTCACTCCAGCAGGACTCCTGTCCTTTGAACAGTTGCTCAACAAACAGTAGGATAGCAAATGTAGTGACATTCATGGTTCCCGCTCAATGCTAAGAACACATTCACCTGTTGCGTAATTCTAATTGTGGAGTTTTCAATGCTCCAGAGAGCTATAGCCCTGTGGTTATCATCTGAGTTTTGGGGTCTCTGTGTTGTGCTTTGTATCCTATACCTTGCTGTGGCAAAATGGTCGGGATAGTCATCACAAGGGCAGTAATGTTTTAATTATTTCCCCTACTCTAATTGTCATGATCCAAGGCAGTATGGGATATGATATATGCAGTAGGGTGACCAGATAAAATCCAGATCAGGGCTCATATAACTTTAACAGTTGTAGAGAAAAGGGAATTTCAGTCAGTGTCATTTGTATGCAATTACTTCCTGGTGAAATTCCCTCGTCATCACAACAGTTAAAGGTGCAGGCACTATACTAGAGTGACCATATACAAAAGAAGGCAGGCCCCCTGCAACTTTAACTGTTGTGATAAAGAGGGAATTTCACCAGAAACTAATTGCATACAAATGACACTGGCTGAAATTCCCTTTTCTCTACAACTGTTAAAGTTACATGAGCCCTGACCTAGATTTTATCTGGTCACCCTAATATGCAGCTACAACTCTGTTCTGTATTGGCTAATTGTCCAGCACAGAAAATGCACTGGTGGAACATTCCACCATGTGCAGAGAATTGTGATGACGGATCTGTAATAGCAACAGTATATCTGGTGCTGCACCAGCATAGTGGGGCTTCTTCCATATCTTACAGCTGCTCAACTGGTGAATTTTCAGTATAGGATTGCATTCTTAAACTCACAACAGGCAGATTACTAATTTCCTTGGTTCTTCAGTAATGGTGGCATTTTGATTGGTAAAATTTTAATGAACTTTATGCTGGAAATGTGTCTCATGAACTAGTTATACAGACAGCTGTTTTGAACACTTAAGAACATTTATGGGTCTGACATTTTGACGCATTGCTGTTCTTTAAATATACTTTGGTTTCTTGGTAGATGTTCTTGAGCAACTATTTTGGGGTGATAGCTTTGAAATTATGCCTCCCTCCCCCACAACGGTATTAAAAATTAAACCAGCTCCTGTGGTGTTCCATATTTTGCTCAGCATTGATTGATCTCTTAATCTGTATGCTTGATCTGAGAATTTGAGGGTCTATTTGTAATACACAATTTGTACAATTTGTAAAATTGTAAAAATTTCCATACAATTTAGCAGACTTCCTTTGAAAAAGGAAATGGCTATCATTTTTAACTGTGTTAGAGGTGATGTTGTACAGCTGGAAAAGTCTGGTTACTCTAAGAATTATGCAATATTCTTATTCTAAGAGCTATACAGTGTTTCATCTTCTCTATACAAAGGCAAGCTTCAGTTTGTCACTGAGCAGTTGTCAGCCAACCCAGCTCACTGACAACCAGACCTGTATCATTTAGGCATTGCCAACAAATGTTTGTTTTAGTCTGAGTTTACAGTGTGGTTAGAGCAACCCTTTATTTCTCCACTTTAGGCAGCAAAATGTCTTGAACTGGCCATGGAATGCCCTACATACACCAATACAAATCTATATCTGAGTCACTACAAATTAGGGTTTCCAACAGCCTGTTAGATCTAAAAACTGCTATTGTTAAACAATTGGGGGCGCTGGAGACCCTTGCGAATCTACTGCAAATCACTCACAGATCTCTCAGTAGATCCGGATTGACCTTCTGCTTGTCCCACACTAACATTTTTAAAATTCATTTTTGCAGTTGAAGAAGGATAGTATTTTTCCATGAACTCTGAATGTCTAACTATATTAGCAGCACTTGTACTGCAGTCAACACTTGCCTCAGAAATGTCACCTTTCAATCTTCTTAAAAGGTGTATCAGCTCTAGCTTTTGATCAATATATCCCAGAGGCGTGAAAATACACTGGGACACACCATGGCTCTGGCTTCTTGTTAACTTCACAGTAGTTGGTTAAATCTCTCCACTATTACTGCTTCGCTGCAAATATACTGTAGCATTGTTGTCTTCTACCCTTTTAAAATGCGTGAAAAGATGACACATCTGCTTGTCACCTGGAGTGGCAACACAGGTGTTAATGGAAAAGAGGTACATTACATCCTTTTCTTGCATAGTGTAAATGCTATCTTTTATATATCAATATCTCTACTGGTTACAATTATGTAAATTCCTCATATCTTAGGTGTTGTTTTTGCTTATGAATATTGTAAGCATTATACAGTCTGGGGCAAGCATTAGTATAGTTATATGCAAAACCAGCATATATGCATAGTTGCTAGGATCCAAGTTCAATAGAATATACATTTTACATCACACACAAAATCATTGCAAGTGACTTGGTATAGCAAAATACCATTTTTCATGATTGCCTCATGAGCGATGGCCATTCTTACTTTTAGCTTTTCTTAATGTAGCACTGGGAGTAAAATAGCACACACTACCTGAAACAGTATAATCTCTGAATGGATCTAGTCACTGGTATTAAGAGAATGAGATTATTATTATTATTATTATTATTATTATTTAGGATGGAACCAGGGCTCCCCATCACCAGTGAACCCAACTTAAAAAGGGAAAATTGCTTCAACTCTGGTGACAGGATAGCATCCTCCACTGCAGCTGAGGGCAGTGGGATAGCTCAGGTGGTGCAGCACAGGCTATGTGGCACACACAGCTCAGTCCTCCCAACATCTCACCACTCCTTATTTGCCACTTTGCCTCGTGCCTGCTTGTTCATCAGACATCAGCAGCAGCACTGAAAGCATGTGCAAGTGAGCAGAATGACACATGCATGATTCCAGCATGAGTGAATGGCCTGGGCTGGCTGCATCTCTGTCTGCTTGCTTCATCAGGGGCCTTTTACAATGTTTCTGTCTGTGATATGTTGGGAGAAGGCTACTACGAAATTTAAGCATTGGCACTCAGCTCATGATAAACAGCTGAAGAAGCTGCCACTATTGGTCCCCTCTCCCCTGTCCAGCATCCATTGCCTGAAGGGACTATGTCCCTCTGCCCAGTCACTGGGTTAGCTCCATAGTGGTGTTTGTTAGGGACTTTTAGTCAGAATAAAACCACCACGATCTACTACACGATACACTGTGATAATGAGAAATCCACCCATCACAGTCACTTATTCTGCCCCCAACATCAGCTTTGGATGAATAGGCAGCGGTGTGAGGCAGAAAGTTTTCCACTGAAATTTTTCCAAAACGGGGAGCTGGATGAGGGACCTTGGACCCTTAGGGTCTGGGTAGGTAGATACAGGAGGAGCTGTTCCTTCAGCACTTCTTATCTGGAGGTGTTTGGAACCATCGTATTTGGAAGGAAAACATCTGGTATAAACCATCCCTTAGAACCTAAAGATTACATTTTCAGTAACCTTCGTGCTAGCCCTTGTTGTCTGTAAAATATATTAATCGAAGGATCAGCTCCATAATCAACAGAATCAGTATTTATTTATTTTTTCAGAATTTCAACCTGTTAATTCATTTATATACTGGCCTCTCTAAATATTCGACATGGTTATGCATGGGCACAAAGCAAGGCAAACTTTTCTATATTGGCAGCTCATGTCTTGCACCTTTATTGACAATAGTCTATCTGTGATTACTAGTAATTTTTGCAGATATTTTATTCTGTACTGGGCAAAGGCCATCAGAAAAGTAAACAAAATACAGGAAGAGTTTCTTTAAAAGATGTAATATTTTTCATTATTAAAATTCAATGGTTTTTTTCTATTGGAGCATTGGTAGCTTCAGCTGAATGTGTGTTTTGAAGTATTCCAAATAGCTTCTTTCTTTAAAAACCAAATAACCCCCTCCAAGACAATGCTGTATCAATGAAAAAGCAAATAATATTTCATTTGTAACTTAACATGAAGCATCCGAATAGAGTTGTTACTTTCTAGTGCGTTCATATCAAACAGTGCTCTCAGTGAAATTGTCATTTAAACTGAGCCAGTGATAAGCAGGAATCTCAGCTGCAGTTTATACTAACAGTAATAAAAGAACTAGCTTTCTTTTTTCCATCAATGTGATTACATGCTTAACAGTCACCTTTATATCTCTGACAAAAGTGAATGGAATTGCTAGTCTGAAGTACATTTTCTAGAACTGGAATCTGAATAATGTAAATGAAATGTAGGCGCAGGATCAAGGGTGGGCAGCAACTGAGAGTCCAGAGGCTCAGAGGGCCCATCGCTGCCCCTGAGCCTACCACAGCTGCCACCACCATTCTCTTCCTCTACTTCAGTTAGACATCCTACCAGCAAAAGAAAGCACTGTGGCCAGGCAGCAGGCCTGTTATGAAATGCAGTTGATAGCTGTGTAGCTTGAAAGAAAGAATACTTAAACTTTGAAAGAAACAACGCCTTTACTTCAGGCACAAGACAACTGTTCAAGTCAGGAAGCACAGTAAAGTAAGCAATGTAAACGAAAAGTTGAAAGTAACAATAACTAACGAACTCCGTCTCTAAGGTCGGCTTTCTCCTTTCTTTGTAAACGCTCGGACCGGCGTGGTCGCACTCTCGTCTCTGTTCTCCTCAGACGTCTGCGTTCCTTGGCATCTTTTAAAGGAGTTTCTCCCTCTTCCTCAGAGGATACGGGCGTGGTTCCACCTGCTGGATCGTCATTGAGATCAGCACTCATTTCCGAGCGCTGATTCACATCAGCTGACAGAGAGGGGCTGCTAAGCGCCTCCTTCTCCGTACCAGGATCTGGATCAAACTCACGATCCCTGTCTGCTCGTGCCACGCCATCTGACAGCTGCTTCTCCTGCTCAGAAACACGAGGGGTAAACACAACATCATCCCCCCCCTCAACACGCTCCCCCCCGAAAGTACGACAGGGCGTCCCTGGAGCTGGTTTGTGAGGATATCTGCAATGAAAGTCATGCGCTAGCTCCGGGGCGTGTACACAATCTACAGGTTCCCAAGAGCGCTCCTCAGGTCCAAACCCCTTCCAATGTATCAAATATTGCAGCTTCCCTCTATGCAGACGGGAATCCAGGATCTGAGCCACCTCGAATTCTTCCTCCCCGTCAATCATTACAGGGGGAGGGGGGTCTGCAGAGGAGCGATGGGGATCCCCGGACCTCACAGGGGACAGCAACGACCGGTGAAACACCGGGTGAATTTTAAGCGAAGGAGGAAGGGCCAGCCTGAACGCTACAGGATTAATCTGGGCAGTAATCAAAAAAGGACCAGTCCTACGAGCTGCCAGCTTCCTGCTCAACGCCTTCATGGGAAAGTGCCGCGTCGACAACCAAGCCCAATCTCCGACCGCTAAAGGAGGACCCAGCGCCCTGCGGCTGTCTGCTGTCATCTTGTACGTCTGTTTAGCATGCTCAATCTGTTCCTGAAGTACACGATGTAGAGCATGCAATTCATCCACAAACTCTTGAACAGCAGGCACCCTAGCCACACCTACGGAGGATGGAAAAGCCCTCGGATGAAACCCATAATTCACAAAAAAAGGAGCCTGTCGGGTGGAAGCATGAGTGGCGTTGTTATAAGCAAACTCTGCGAGAGGTAAGAGCTGCACCCAATCGTCCTGCTGATAATTAACGTAGCACCGCAGATATTGTTCCAGTGTTGCGTTCGTGCGCTCCGTCTGGCCATCGGTTTGAGGATGATACGCTGAAGACAGACGTAGTTCCACTCGTAATAAGGAGAGCAGTTCTTTCCAAAAATGCGCTGTGAACTGAGCACCCGATCTGAGACCAACTTGTCCGGCCACCCATGTAAACGAAAAACATGCCTCAAAAACAGTGTAGCGGTTTCTTTGGCTGAAGGCAACCCTGCACAAGGGATAAAATGCGCCATCTTTGAAAATAGATCCACGACCACTAAAATGGTAGTGTGGCCGCGGGAGCACGGCAAATCAGTCACAAAATCCAATGAAAGGAACGACCAGGGCCCTGAAGGCGTGGGCAAAGGCTGTAACAACCCCACAGGCTTGCCAGGCACTGACTTGGCACGCTGACAGATGTCACAGGACCCCACATACGAGATCACCGACCTCAGGAGTCGAGGCCACCAAAAATCTCGAGCTATAGCATCAACAGTCTTGTACACACCAAAGTGTCCTGCCGTCGGCGAGTCATGACACTGACGCAGCACTTTTGCTCTTAATGCTACAGAAGGAACATATAGGCGTTGCTTATAACATAACAACCCCTCCCATAGTGAAAAGGGGGAGCCCGAGGACGGCCCTTCTAACAATCTCAAGTCCTCCACAGTATGACGTACAAAAGCATCTTGCTCCTGCGCGCGTCTTAGTTCAGCCTCCCATGACAGGAAGTCCCCTGCTGCCCCTAAAGTGTGCAAAGGGAGTAGAGGAGGGGGCACCAAGGTCTCTCCCGCAGGCGTGAGGAATTCCGGTTTGCGAGACAGCGCATCTGCCTGTTGATTATCCAAGGCCCTGACATGCCTAATCATTAACTCAAAACGGGAAAAAAAGTTCGACCATCGGATCTGCCTCTGGTTCAGCGCTCGAGCTGTCAACAAATGTTCCAAATTCCGATGATCTGTTCTAACTTCCACTGGGTAACGTGCCCCTTCTAACAGGTGCCTCCAATTTTCTAATGCAGCCTTTATAGCTAGGAGCTCCTTCTCCCAAATGGTATAGTTCCGTTCAGAACAAGACAACTTTCGGGAGTAATACGCACAGGGTCTTAACTCCCCTCCTGCTTCACCAGGCTGCAATAGGACCGCCCCCAGCGCCACATCCGACGCATCCGTCTGTACCACAAATGGCTTCTGTGTATCAGGATGACAAAGGAGGGGTTCCGAACTAAATAACTCTTTCAGTCTATCAAAAGCCACCTGTGCCATCGGGGACCACCTAATGCCGGAGCGCTGGCCCTTGAGCAGGTCCGACAGAGGGGCTGTAAGCTTAGAAAAACCCGGCAGAAACCTTCTATAAAAATTAGCAAACCCTAGAAACCTTTGTAAGTCCTTCCGAGAGACTGGCGCCTGCCAGGACATAACAGCCTGCACTTTAGCCGGATCCATTTGCAGCCCTTCAGTGGAAATGCGATATCCTAAAAAATCCAATGTTGTTAAGTCAAATGCGCATTTCTCTAATTTAGCAAACAGCTTATGCTCCCGCAGGCGCCCAAGTACGGCTTCCACGTGAGCCTGATGCTCCTGCGCATTTCTTGAAAAAATCAAAAAATCATCTAAATAAATAATCAAAAATGTATCGAGAAAATCTCGAAAAATATCATTCATGAACCTACAGAACGTAGCTGGGGCATTTACCAGGCCATAACTCATCACCAAATACTCAAAAGAGCCATATCGCGTCAAGAAAGCGCTTTTCCATTCGTCTCCCTTACGAATGCGAACCAAATTATAAGCCCCTCTTAGATCTAGTTTGGTAAACACCTTTGCCTTACTCAAGCGCTCTAACATCTCTGGGATCAGGGGCAGGGGATATTTATCTCTCACTGTGATTCTATTGATAAAACGGTAATCATGAACCAGATGCTTCTCCCCCGAGCGTTTTGTTATAAAAAAGGACGCCGCTCCTGCAGGGGAGGACGAGGGACGAATAAAGCCACGCCTCAAATTTTTATCTAAAAACCCCCTTAGAGCTTCCAATTCTGGGCCTGACATTGGATACAACCTGCCTACCGGAATTGGTGCCCCTGGGACCAAATTTATTGCACAATCATAATTGCGATGTGGAGGCAACTGATCCGCCTCCGTCTCATCAAACACATCCCTAAAGGCTTCATATTTTGAAGGAAGAACAGCCAGGGACGAGGAACTGAGGTGCGCAGTTTCCGAGACCTCAGGAGCCACTCACGACTCCGCCTGAGCAAGCGGTATACTGCCAGTCTCAAAGCAATGATGAAGACAATAGGGTGAGGGGAATGAAACTCTATGTAACGCCCACGAGATATACGGATTATGCTGCGTGAGCCAAGACATGCCAAGGACCAGTGCAAAACGCGACATCCTCGTCACGTTAAATTGGATCAGTTCCGTATGCCTTTGCACTGACATAGAAAGGGGAACTGTAATTTTGGTTACTGCCCCCTCCTCCAAAAGACGACCGTCAATTGTCTCAACATATAAGGGGCGTGCCAGGGACTCCACAGCCACCCTATGGCGTTGTGCAAAGCGTAGATCCATGAAACTGTTGGAAGCTCCTGAATCCACTAAAGCAAAAAACTCGCCAACTGTCCCAGGGGAAGTTTGTAAACGTACTTTCAAAATTAAATGAGGCGAGGTGGAGACTTGCGACAGCCTCCCCCTTGTTATCACCGGCCCTTTCGGTTTAGACACTCCCAACCGCCTGGGGGAGTTGCCTAGTCATGCTCGAGGAACAAAAGATTGAGAAGGAGTCGTTGTCCAGCCAGGGGCGCGGCATGATTTGATAAAATGTCCCATCTGTCCACATTTGAAGCACAGATCTAGACGCCGTCTACGGTCTCTTTCTGCCGGAGAAATACGAGATCGCGCCGCTCCCAGTTGCATAGGCTCCTCTCCGGTCTGCTCTAGAGCTGGGCGAGTAGAGGCAGATTCCTCGTGAAACTTCTCCACTGACTGCAGGGTGCGGGTCACGACTGCCCGGCGCGCCTCTTTCCGCCCCTCCAAACGACTATCAATGCGCAGGCAGGCAGCCACCAGATTTGCCAACGTATCCGAAGATGGGGCGCGTGCAAGCTCATCCAGAATATCCGCATTCAGGCCGTCCAAAAACTGTACTCTATAAGCTGCATCGTTCCACTGCAAATCTTGCATAATAAGTTGAAAGTTTGTAGCATAAACCGCCACTGAATCCCCACCTTGACGCAGTCGCCGAATGGCTCGGGTTGCCGTCTCCTCCCTAAGAGAGTCCCCAAAAAAGGCTTCTATTGAGGCCACAAACCCCTTATAGTCCAACAATAAGGGGCTATTAGATATCAAAAGCGCCGACGCCCATTTCGCAGCGGGCCCCGCCAGTAAACTAATAAAAAAGCCAACACGTAACTCGTCCGTAGGAAAGTCCTCCGCTCTCAGTCGTATATACAGTTCCACCTGAGCTCGAAAAGCAGAGAACATTCTTTTGTCCCCATCAAACTTTTCGGGTAGACTCACAGGGCACTTTCTCCTAGGAACAGGGGCGGGGAGTCCCGGTGCTGGCGCAGGTGCTGTCTGCAACGTTCTCACGGCTGCAGTTAGCTGAGTCACTTGCGTTTGCAGCGCCTGGTTCTCGAGGGAGAGGTCGGCAATGGCTTTCTCCATACTGCTACTTTACTGAAGCTGTCACACTCACACACACACTGGTAGCGTTCGTTAGAAGGTTGTTACTTTCAAGCTGTTATGAAATGCAGTTGATAGCTGTGTAGCTTGAAAGAAAGAATACTTAAACTTTGAAAGAAACAACGCCTTTACTTCAGGCACAAGACAACTGTTCAAGTCAGGAAGCACAGTAAAGTAAGCAATGTAAACGAAAAGTTGAAAGTAACAATAACTAACGAACTCCGTCTCTAAGGTCGGCTTTCTCCTTTCTTTGTAAACGCTCGGACCGGCGTGGTCGCACTCTCGTCTCTGTTCTCCTCAGACGTCTGCGTTCCTTGGCATCTTTTAAAGGAGTTTCTCCCTCTTCCTCAGAGGATACGGGCGTGGTTCCACCTGCTGGATCGTCATTGAGATCAGCACTCATTTCCGAGCGCTGATTCACATCAGCTGACAGAGAGGGGCTGCTAAGCGCCTCCTTCTCCGTACCAGGATCTGGATCAAACTCACGATCCCTGTCTGCTCGTGCCACGCCATCTGACAGCTGCTTCTCCTGCTCAGAAACACGAGGGGTAAACACAACAAGGCCCAAGGACATCCCATTTTAAAATATTTTTTAAAAAACTTAGACTTTTAGTAGCAGCAATCTTAATCAATCAGATGCTGCCCTGTATGTCCTTACATCGCTCCTGTGCCCTCACTTGCCTTTTCTCCTCCCCAAAGGCAGTGTCTCATTGGTTCAGATGGCTTCTACTCAAACTATAAGTAAAACCAAAGCAACTTTTAGAATTGTATACTGCAGGCTGACCCTTTACCAGTGTGGCCAATTGGGTAAGGAGGAAGAGGACAAGGAGCCCCATCATTATGCCACCAGGTAAAACAACCTTGAAGAGACTGAGTTGGTGGGGGCAACAAGTGGCTTGCTTTGGTAGAGGGGCAGTAGGTGGGCTTTGGTAACAGCAGGTGGCTTACTTAGATGGGTGGGTTAGCGTTTTGGCAGTGGTAGGCAGCTTGCGTAGGGGAGCAGTGGGGGGCTGTGTAGGGATTGGGCCCAGCACCTCTGCAGTCACACCCCAAGAAGGCATGGGAACTGATTCTGAGTTAGACAGGGAGGTGGAGGTGGAAGGAGTTGTCGAGTCATCATAGTTGCCGGAGGGGGACCCAATGAGAACATCATTGCCAGAGAGGGGGTATCTCATCCAACTGATTAGCTGCAGATGAATGAGTTGGATGATAACCCAGCCAGGCTGTCCCCTGAACTTATAGGAATGCATGCAGAGGAAGACAGAGGAAGAAGGCGTGGGAATTAAAACAACAACAACAGTCAGACGTCAGATGAAAAGGAAGGAACAACACAGGGTCATGAGGTGCACCAAGCGAGGGAGAGACCCACCTTGAGGGTGGGACTTGTTAGGCCACTCAGTCTGAGAATGGGGGTCTGTAGTGGCCAGTAGCAATTTAGTAGCAACTCTCACATATGATGTTTTAACTCGGGTAGTTACCTGAAGCTTCTTCTATTATGCAAAGCCTGCTGGAAAAGGTTGTTGTCTATTGATGCATAAGGATACTGTCTGTAGCCTGAAGCAAGGCCTGTTTGTTTATAGTTTGCATAATAAAAACAATTGACTAGAAACATTGCTTGACAGCTTGAGTATAAAGGAGGCCAGGAGATGGACACCTAGCTTCAGTAATGGCAGGCAGCTTGAGTGAGTGTGCTTTTGCAGCACTAGGCAGCCTGGCTGGGTGGGGACTTGAGCAGTGGGCAGGGGAGAGGCTTCGGCAGCAAACAGACTGCAATGAAACAGGTTTTGAATAAAGTGATTTGGGAGAAAAGATTGCATCCATGTGATCGAGGAAGTCCTTTGATTGCCCATTAATTTCTTTATTACTATTTTGATGTGATTCACAATTAGTTGAGGATAATAAATATTATACCTAAATAATATAACGATAGTTTGACAAACAGATTTTTTTCAAATAAAATCTAGCAACCAGTACTCTATGTTTATTATTTATTTATTACATTTCTATACTACCCAATAGCCTAAGCTCTCTGGGCAGTTCACAAAAATTAAAACCACAAAGTACAGCATAAAACACATAAAATTTAAAAGCTTAAAACAACAATATAAAAATACAACCAGAATAAACCCTAGCAGCAATGCAGAGATTTGAAATACAGATTTAAAACAGCAGAGCTAAAAGACTAAAATGCTAAATTGCCTTGGAAAATAGAAAGGTTTTCACCTGGTGGTAAAAGGAGTACAACATAGGTGCCAGGAAAACCTTTCTAGGGAGCTCATTCAACAGCTTGGATGGCACAGCAGAAAAAGCCCTCTTCCTGGTAGCCACCCACCTCACTTCCTTTGGCAAGGGCTCCTGGAAAAGAACCCCTGAAGATGATATTAGGGCCCAGGCAGGTACATATGGAAAGAGATGGTCCTTCAGATAACCTGGTCCCAAACCATTTAGGGCTTTGAATGTTAATACTAGCACTTTGAATCAGGCCTGACTATGGATTCGCAGCCACTGCCACTGGAAAAGCACTGGCATAATATGATCCACTGGCCAGTCCCATTTAAAACGGAAAACTGATGAAAATGTCTAGTATTATGGTACTAGAACAATTAGAAGGAACAACAAGCCACCTACTACAGATACAAATCCAGGACTAGGCCTTTCAACACACTGTGCTTTTAACACTCTCCCTTTTTCTACACAGGTCACTCTGTTATAGGAGGACCACATAACATTCACCAACATATCCTCCAATGTGATAATATGCCATCACCTGCCACCATGTCCTTCTGTCTTCACATAGGACAAGGACAAACCAGTCTTTTTCTTTGCAAGAGAATGGATAGAGGAAATCTAACATATAAAATGGCAGCAGAGAGAAACCTGTTAGAAAACATTTCCATTTTCAAGGACACTGTGCTGACCACAAAATCACAATTCCTCCAATAAAAAGATGTTACAGGGAGATTCCAGTATGAAGCTGCTGAGCTACAGTTCATTAGCAAATTCTATTGTATTGAATTCAGACTCAGTTATGATTGAGTATCTTTCCTACCACTGAAAACAGATGTCCTTTCTTCAGTATTAAATTACCATTGCAGGAAAGCAAGAGTAAGAAAAATAAACAAAGTGATTCAATTAAAGGAATAGAAGAAAACAATACTCATAAGCAAAGTTGATATAAGATTAAAATTACCATTCAAGATTGTCCACAGGGCTTATTGGTCTTGCAGACAAAAAAACCAAACTATTCACCAGCTTTTTGGAAATATTCTGTGTTGAAAGTTCATTTCATACATGTACTATGGTCCTGAGTAAGTATTTCTCTATTTTGGAAAGATGTACTCAATACATACATACGATTTGATTCTAGCCCACAAGTGTTTATGCCACAATTCATTTGTCTTCTGGGTGCCACAGGCTGGCTTTTGCTACAACAAACTAATGTGGCTGCCCCTCTGGAATTAATTACAATATTATGTTTCCCTGTTCCCCTATTAGATTAACATTCTGCTTGTTAAATTGAAATCTGAGTTTCCAAAATAACAATACTGTGTGCTTCATTTTTGTGTGCTGACTATCTGCACAAATATCTTGGCAATTATAACTTTAATATGCTTTACTGTCAATCGTATTAACTAATTAGAATTTTTATGGAAATGCACTTTAAAGTATATTTGTAAAATAGGTATTGCTCTGTATTTTTAAGACAGCTGTAAAGCATTCAGTTAAGCTCTGAGATTCTCAAATGCTGCCAAATTACAATTCTTAGAGAAAATAAAATAGCTGGCTTAGAGCCCAGAATTTGCCAATTAATTGTATTAAATGATGACCTGAAAAATAATTCTTTCTAATCCCTCATGTAACAGGTACTCAAGATAGACCACTTCTTTTGAAACAAAGCTGTATGGTATCTCCAATAGCCTTGTTCCTAATGTCAGAGATCTTAATTTATATGAAACCCAAAGAATTCAGTTTAAATAGCTTATAAATTATATTTTCATTGCATAGAGCTTGAGTATAAAGGTAACATGAAGCCTATTTGATGATCAGCTTAATTATGTCAGTCTCTCATAACTTGTTCATCCATTAGGAGTGAAAGATAGGGGAGCTTTGCAGAATAATTCTGAAGTCTAAAAGAGAAGGAGACTATTATCGATTTACAATATATGCAAGGAGCTCGAAGACAATTTATTTCAGTTAGGTTTACACAAGGATTGCTAAATACAGATGCAAGAGGGACAGTGGGATTCTGTACATTTCAGTGCTAGAAAGGAATATTCCACCAGGTAAGATTTCTCCAATCACAGCAGTGGGAAACTGCATCTGGTAAAGCTGCCCCTGATACAGTTCATCATTTCGGCTCAAGTCATATGGCCTATGGCCATAACAAAGTAAAGCTAAATATATCAGATAAAAGAAGCCAACAATTCTACTTTAATTGTATCCCAAGTAGGTTTTCACAAGTCATATACAGAATATGATGTCATTTGTCCAATCAACAATTCAACATAAAATTATCATTGTAACTTGACATCATTTTGCTACTGCCAGAACAAAAGAAGGGCAGTTTTGGCATCACCCCCTTTGTTATCACATTCAAACACACTTGATCTTAGCCAAAAGGCCGAGAAGCCATCTCTTGTTAAGGTTTGTTTCTTATTGTCTGATGTTGAGAAGTATGTATCCTTTAGAACGTCTAAATTCCTTGTCAATGCTCTACAAATACGTGCCACAAAGTTTAAAGATTGTATGGAAAATGATCCAGCTCTTATTGGTTTACTAGCAGAGTTTTAATTGTATAGAGTGTTTCCCCCCCCTCCTTTGTAAGTGTGCATAATGGCAATTTGCTAAGACACAATAAAGTATGTTTGGATACATTCAAACAAGAATGAATATGATAACAAAGGGATGATTTTTTTGTTGCTGTTGGTTGGTCCAGTACTTGTGTCACTTTTAATAACAGGGAGAGAAAAGTGCTCTGCACATTTTCAGAAATGGGACAACTAAATATATAATGTGGAAATAATGGCCTCTCTTCAACCCATCTTCTCAGATGGAATGATGACACAAGTTGAAAGGGCTATTTCTATATCTTCTCTTTATTTCATTTATTACATTTCTATACTATCCAATAGCCAAAGCTCTCTACCTGGCTTACAAAGATTTAAGAACATAAGAGCCATGCTGGATCAGACCAAGGGTCCATCTAGTCCAGCACTCTCTTCCCACAGTGGCCAACCAGCTGTTGACCAGGGACCCGCAAGGAGAACACAGTGCAGCAGCACCCTCCCATCCATGTTCCCCAGCAACTGGTGCACACAGGCTTACTGCCTCTGATGCTGGAGGTAGCACGTAGCCATCAGGATTAGTAGCTATTGGTGGTCTTCTCCTCCAGGAATTCCCCCCCACACACACACTTTTAAAGCCATCCAAATTGATGGCCATCACCACATCATGTGGTAGCGAATTCCATAGTTTAACTATGCGCTATGTGAAGAAGTACTTCCTTTTATCTGTCCTTAAACCTTAAAATACAATATTGTACATAATTTTAAAACAATTTACATACAAACACACATAAAATTTTAACAATCAACAATATCAAATGCTGCCATATGACTGAGAGTAGAGGAAGGTCTTACCCTGATGCCGAAATGATAACATATTATCCATGTAATATTGCTGAGGGAATTCACCATGGTAGCACATTGGATAAGAGATTGATCCAAGAATCAATCTTGGATTGGAGATCAAGGAAGGAGTTGGTTCAAACCTCATCCTTGACATGAATTTACTGGGCTGAAAGCTATTCACTAACAGTACATCGGCGTTCTGTTTCTAGCGCAAGGTGAAGATCTTTTTATTTTCTCAGTATTTTAGCAATTTACTGTCCTAGGTTTTTAACTCTGCTGTTTTAAATCTGCATTTTAGATTTGTATTTTAAATCTCTGCATTGTTGCTCGGTTTTATTCTGATTGTACTTTTATTTTGTGGTTTTATATTGTGGTTTTAAGCTTTCGTATTATATTTTATTTCTGAACTTATTGTTTTAACTTTTGTGGACCACCCAGAGAACTTTGGCTATTGGGTGGTATAGAAAAGAAATGAAATAAATAAATAAATAAAATAAGTTCAAGTTCCAGCACCCAACCTGCACAACAGGGATAATGATACTGACTTTCCCCAAAGTTTCCTGTAAAGATTATGACATGAATATATGTAAAGCATTTTGAACACATAAATGTTAGCTATTATTGGAATGTATTATTAGTATTTGCTCAAAATAAGATATGTGAATGCTTTTCTTCAGTGGAAATTTGCACAGATAATTTATTTTTCAGAGCTGTATTGAGAAATCTTGTCATTACAAACTGAGTGGCCACCCTTACATTTGACAATGTAGATGAGTCATGTTGAATAAATATATCATTTAATCTTTTATTGAACTCAGTTTTAGCAGGTAGATTTTAATACTCAGAAAGTAATTAGCAGAGAAACCTCGAGATTGAATTATAGAAACAGTTTTCGACAACCCAAAGATCTGTTTAACAGAGTTTAACTGTAGCTGTTTAATTAAAGGAATATCTTAGGAAGTCTTTCTCTCTTCTGGCAAATATATTAATTTATTCCAGTAGCTGAATATATATCTAAATGAATCCTAATTTTAATTGGTGAGATGCTTGTTTTTGATCTTATTAATAAAGATGATATACCCCTTGGAGCACCAAATATAGTTTTCATGAATTATTCTGGAAAGATTCCATATCAGTTGATCCATGGTATCTTCACAGTTTGGCACTTTACAAAATCTGAAGACATCATTTAATTCTAAAAATGTCTAAATAGAATGAATTTGTTTGTTCTTATGGATTCTCCAAAATTTCAGGACACTGTTATTAGAAACCCTGATCAGGCCTTCACCATGTCTGCTTGCTTGCTTATTTATTTATTTATTTATTTATTTATTTCATTACATTTATATCCCACCTTTTTTCCTCCAAGGAACCCACAATTGGTTTCCACCACCCTTTACTAAAACGTTTTTAAAAAATGCATGCCGGGAATTGAACCTGGGATCTTCTGTATATATACATCTCATTTGTTGTGGACTACCATCCACTTGCTCTTAATTACCACAAGATAATTAGAGTTACCCTATTATATCATACTGTGCTTGTTTAATGGAAACCATTAATTCTCCACAATGCATCACATTCAGAAAACCACCCATTCTGTGTAAATTGTTAGTTAAAGCTGCACTTAAACAAGAAATTTGCAACCTAGATCATATCAACACACTGCATCACTTGCAGTTACCTCCAAGAAGCCACTTCTTTCAAGAGCACAGTTACAAACAAAACCTTTTGCATTGGACAATCATTAACAGTTATTTAATTCAATGTAAAAAAAATGGATGCCATATGCAATATGTAGAGAAAATTACAACAGATCTATCAAGATTCTGTAACTACAAATCTGTGACACTTAACAAAAAAACTGAAGACTTGACAAAGTTAGGGTGTCAGTTTCTTCTTCCTGTTACTGAACCTGCTGCTGATCTGCTGTTCAGCAGTCAAGAAGAGAAGGAATGAGTTGCTTCCTGTCCTCACCCAAACTTCTTCCATCCACACAGACCTTTCCCCTTTGCTCTTTTTTATCTCCCAGCCTCTAGCTTTGATATTTCTCTCCACTCAGCCCCTATCCGTAGTGTTTCTTTTCCCTCCCCACCTCCTTTCTCTCCCTTCCTTTTCCCTAGTCTTGTTCTTTCTTTTGAGCTCACTCCTTTATCCTGCTGTTTGTCTCCTAAGCCTTTAGCCTCTCTCTAGCTCTCCCCCACCTCTTTATTTTGCAGAAGTGACCAAAAATACTGAGAAAATTAGATTGTGTGACCGGGAGTATAAGTTTTGTACCACACTGAATACTTTTAAATATTATTGTACAAAGCCCTGAACATATACTGAAGTGTTGGAGTTTTTAAAATATATATATTTTGTAAAGCTTTATATGTCTCCAATGTTTTTGGCTCTGTGGCCACATTTGGGAATTTGAGAAACGGCTGTGGCACCACCTCAAAATGGCTCCTACGGTGGATGTGGCTAGTCAAAAGAGGTGTGTGTGGGACCTAGCTAGTCAAAAGAGGTGTGGGGGGGGGCAGAGGGGGAAAGAGCAACTGACCGTTTATTATTTTTCCGGTACTCTCCACACGACATATTGCACTTCTCCCTGTTGCACAGCCGAAAACCCAACGTCCTTCTGGGCTGCTGGTGCTCCTCCCTCCCTCCTCCCTCAGGCCTCCCAGACCTATACCATCATGCATTGAAAGTTCTGCAATCTGTACAGGAGCAACCGGGGTGCTTTCGGCCGCTCCTGCCAGAGAACTCTATGACCTTCTGGAATAGTGCATTCGTCAGGGGAGATTACACAATGGAGTCCGCCACACAACATTTTAATCAACAGGTCTCCGGATAAACAACGGAGCAGCCCATTGTTTTTCCCCGTTGTTTATATCAACAAAATAACGTACTGTGTGTCCATTGTGTGTCCCTCCCACGACACAATCAACACAACAGACTGTTGCCTCCCCCCCATTGATTATTGTGTCATCCAAACCAGGCCAAATAGTGAGGCTAGAGGCTGGGAGGGAAAGAGAACTGGCAAGTCAAAGGGATAGAAGGGTGAGAAAGAGTGAGGCCAAAAGCTAGGAGAGGGGAGAAATGGCAAGATAAAGGGGGGGGGGGAAATAGTGAGGCTAGAGGCTAGGAGGGAACAGAAACAACAGGATAAAGGGGTGAGTGGTAAGGAAAGAGCAAGGTAGGGGATAGGAAGGGAGAGAAATGAGGAGGCTAGGAATGAGAGGAGAGAAATAGTGAGGAAAAGGGTTGAGTGGAGAGAAATATCAAGGCTAGAGGCTAGGAGTGAAGAAGAGAGAGAGAAATGTGGAAAGGTTTGTGTGGATTGAAGAAGTTTGAGTGAGGACAGGAAGCAACTCTTCTTCTGCCTGCTGAACAGCTGATCAGAGGCAGGTTTATGAACAGGAAGGGGAACCTGACATTCTAACATTTTTCATGGTTTTTTAAAATTAAAATTAAATTTTTGAAGGGGGCAGGGAGTAGAGAGCTTTGTGGGAGCTGTTGGTGATCCTCATGGGTATCACGGGAATCCTTGTTTTATATTGTATACATGTGTCCATAAAACTTAATACACAATGTCGGGAAGGGGGAAGTGATCACAGGGTACCAGTCCTCTCTCCATCTAAACTGGAGCAATAAAAGCACAGGAAATATTTTTGTGGGTGTTTTTTTTTTCAACTGATTCTCTGGCTTATTGTTTATGAGCAGTGTGTTTGTGCATGCTGCCTGATGGCTCCGGCTGCAAGTTGGAACTGCTAAACAAAGTTTGGTCTTTCTGTCCGTAGTTTGTTTATTTTTACGTGCAAACTGGGAAATCTGGCTTGCCTGTTCACCAACAAGCCAGAGTCATAAGCCCCAGTTTATTGTTGGCTTATGAGCATGCCTTGCCAGAGGACCAATAAGCCAGAGTTCTTGATTCGTATATAACAATAATCATGGATGGAAATTCTGTGGTTTGTTGTGCATGTAGTCCTTATTTGCAGTGGCTCCAGAACCCTGACTTAACATTACGTGTGAACCAGTCCAAAGAGTTCTGCTTGGTTGTTTTTCTGTGAAGCTGCCCATATAGACAGGTTGCAATCCATAGAATCTATAGATAGATATGGAAATGGAGCTTTCTTTGAAGAGTTTGCTATATCCATTCAAAGAAGTGATGAAACAAGCAACATTTTAAATTGTAGAGCAGTAAACCTCATCAGCAAGAGGAGCTAATGCTATAACATTTCACAGCTCTAGGTACATTTACTGTATTCACCATCAAGTTAAAGTTGGCTAATTCTTTTAGTTGTTTTGTGTTACGGTTTTTATAGGGAACATGGATCTTTTGTTTATTCTTTGTTTTTGTATTGCTATTGGTTACTACTCTATCTGAAAATTAATGAAGGTGAAAATTGCAATCAATTGTGTTACAAAGGAGCTGATGTTAATCTTGGAGCATTGTTGATGAAGCTTTGCCTTAGAAGAAACACCATTCATTAGGACCACAGTATTTCTGAAAAGTGTGCTAACTATATTTTGTCAGAAAGAAGAAATGTTTACTAAAGGGATTATTTTAAAAATTCTAACATCAGCTTTGTGTTCCTTAGGTTTAGGCAAAAATACAGTTTAATCAATCCAAGCACCTATACAAAATAGCATTACTATCTTCAGCTTTTCAGTGAGTACAAATTACTAAATAATTGAAAGTGATCTGACTTGGAAAACATTTTTCCACATTCTTGCATATTTTACTTATATTGACATAGGATGTAAATGCTTCTAACATGTCTTTTCTGGGCTGTTATAATATATATGCCTGTTTGAGTAAAGGCCACCCTTTCACAGCTGTGATATAGGATGAGTTGACACAATCAAAATGTGTCAATGCTTCTCCATCATTCTTCTGTGGCTGAGCTTTCTCATAAAGGTCTCACCTTTTGGTGAGATTACTATCTAAATGTGTTCAACTATTCTCAAGAACAAGTGGCATTTTACATGACATGAAAAAGAGTCCTGGACAATTTGTACTTGGGCAATTTGCTTCATTCATGCAGGATAAGGAGCATAAATGTAGCATTTTTAAATGGACTGTACTTTCTGGGTAGGATTTACTTTTGCTGTGCAAAGTGACTAAAGGCTGTAATTGCAGCCCATCTGTGGGTTATAGTTCTCAAGGACCAAGGTGAAGCCTGCGCTAGGCTTGGGACAAAAACAGACATTACTTTAAATCTATAACTAATAGCTATGTCTTTTTTTACCTTCATTTTCCCTCTACAGTAGGTGCAGGGCCCCAGATCTGGATCTTAAAAGACCCCTAACCCCATGCTAGGATCCCAATCCTGCACCTACTCTAGAGGAAAAAATGGGAAATGAAGCATTTAAATGTGGATTTTAAGTAATGTCTGCTTTGGCTCATAGTATACTCTTCATCTTATGCAATGTTTTGAGCTATAGTTGTCTAGATGCAGAGCTTGATGGGAGTGAAGAGGAGTTTTGGGTGTGCCCTACTGTTGCTCACCATTTCTATGCCAAATGTTTCCCTGAATGGGCTAGAACAAACCAGCTTTCTTCCCATCCTCTGTAGTAGCTGGCTAGTTTACATTAATTTGTTAAATTCAGGTTTCCTCTCTTGCCTTGGTTCTTAGACTCTTGAGCTCAAAATGATTTCTAGGTTCAGATCATAAGAGCCTCCTTCCTCTATTTCATGGAAGGTTTCATACTAGGGTTTCCCCATCACATTGCAGCCTGGAATACTTTCACCATCTATGAAACTCTTAAAAGCTACAGGAGACCCTCAGAGAGTGGGTCTGGTAACTCTATGCCTAGTAAGCTCCCTGCTGCACACCATTCAAGCTTTCCTTCCTTTCTGCCATAACTTCCCTATACTCCCTCATCTCTGTGTGATAGGTAGTTATTGCTTCAGCCCAGTTTCCTCTTTGGCCATGCCTTCCTTCAAATGCCCATCTTTCCACAAACTTCCCCTGTTCTGTGCATGTTGCTCTAATGCCAGGATAGGTAACCTGGTGCTCTCCAGACTTTTTGGACAACAACTCTCATCAGCTCCAGCCTGGAAAACCAGTCCTCATGGATTATGAAAGTTGTAGTCCAAAACATCTGGAGGACACCAGGTTTTCCCTGCTCTAATGCCTCTGTATTCTCTGCCTTAATGTTCTCTCTCTCGCTCTGTCTTTCTCTGTCTCTCTGTCTGACAGTAGTAGTTGGATTGGTAGATATTATATTATCCTTAATTTAAAATAAGAGTATGTTTAATCAGCTAACTATCAGCTACATTTCTTCCCTTCTGATTTTGACAGGCTGTGGAATATGTTCTTCTGGTTGATGGAACAGCCAGAAGAACATATTGCTATCTTGCCTATCATCAGTTTTTCAGTGATGAAATGTGAGCTGTTTGGGTTTTATTTTCCTATTTTTTTCCTATTTTTGTATACTGGCTTTATGGCACTTTTGAAATGACTTTACAGCTAGATTTCATTGAATAGTGTCATTATTATGTGATGGTAAAATGTTTTCTTCATGCCTATAATTTAATAATGCCTGAATTTGTCAATCTATAATATAGCAGAGGGAGATGTTTACAAGAGTCAAACCTTTGGCTGACTCATTCAACCAACTTTTTTTGGCTATGGATGCTAATGGCAACACATGAAATAATGTGTGACATGATGACTTACAGGAAAAAGAGTGGAAGCAAAGATCATCAGCTATAACAGATAAAGTGTTCCCCCCTTAAATGTGTATCCTAAGCACAGCTACAAGTGATAAAGAGGTTTTTTTTCCTAAATGTATATACTAAGCACAGAGTTGAGGTTATCAAGTATTAAGCTTTGTTGCTTGAAAATGTACCTCAACTCACTGTATGACTTGAATATATGAACCTTATACTGTCAGACCATTGATCCACCTAGTACCATACAGTCTACTCTGACTAGCAGTGGAGTACCATCTTCCCCCGCCCTTTTACCTGGGATCATCTTAAAAACTGAAATGTTTGGGGCTGAATCTGGGAACTTCTGACTCAAACTCATATGCTCTGCTACTAGGCTATGACCCTGCTTAGAAACAAAGCTTTTTTCCTTGCTAACCCATTTTATTCCCAATCACATTATAGGGCTGCTTATATACAAGCAATTGTTTAGAGTAGTGATGGGGAACTGCTGAAAGGACCAAATGATAGGTGTGATTCATTCACTTTTTTTGGTCTTCATTGCTTTTATATAACATTTATACTGGCCGTCATGTTATGTTGAGGGAATTATTAACAAAGATGACATTCATGGAAAAGTCATCAGATCAACACAACAAAACATTTTCTAGATTTACAGCAAGGATGCACAACCCATGGCCTGTGGGCCACGTGCAGTCCTCAAGGGCCTTAATTGTGCCCCCCCCTTTGCCGAATTTCCCTGTGTGATTTCTTCATGCGTAACTTTCCCCCCCTGTTGCTAGGAGTAATGAAAAAGCAATCTATATCAGATTAGCTGGGGAGAAGGTGCTCCACTTTGTTCCATAGAGATCTTCATCCAGGTAACTCTTTCCCTGTTACTTCTGTTAGCAAGGAAAGAGCGAGCTGTATCAGGATTGCAGGGATGTATATATGCAGATCTGCATATCCAGACATACGTTATATGCATGTATGTGGGTGTGTGAGGGCCAGACCTCCAAGCCAACCTTCAGGGCCATAAAGGTTCTGCACCCCTGATTTACAGACTGTTCTGTGAATGTGTTCTAAATATGGGCTTCTTATATAGTTAGTAGTAAGTTTACTTAGGATCGCAGCTTAGACTAAAAATTAGGTCTCATCCTAATGATCATTCGTGTGTTTGCTGTTTAGTACTGTAGCACAGAACTACAACTTGTAAGAAGATATGTTGACATTAATGCAGAAAGCTAACATGTGGCTCAAAGCCCATACTTATCTCTGATGAGGGATGAAATTGTGGGGACAGAAGTTACCTGTCAGGTACACTAGATCAACATGGTCAATCCTGTCATGTAGAGCTGTCTGTACATGTGTGCCATAGTATGCATTGCTGGTTTGCTCTAGACATAGTGAGCACTGGAACAAAGTTCATTTTGGGTGATATTATAGAGAGAGACTGTGTAGATATAGTAATATTTTGAAGGTGGTACTATAGAGCGGTCATTCATTTCCACGCTGTCCCACTATAGTTTCTCACAAAATTGAGTTTGGAGGTTTCTAGTGCTTCAAGCTAGTTCCTATCAGTGCAACCACCACCACTGCAATAGATGTGTGTACTCCTTGCTATAATTGTTGCAAGCTCCTGATAGTGTCTATGATAAGAAGTTTCACATTCCTATTCCTGAAGACTGGGGAAGTTTTGGAACTGTCAGTTTCCCCTCTTCTTTGACCTCTAAGGCAGCAGGTTGGGAATCTGTGGCCCTCCAGATATTGCTGGACTATTCCCAACAACCCCAGCCATGGTAAACGGTCAGGTATTGTGGGATCTGTACTTCATCTGGAGGGAAACAGGTTTCCTTTCCCTGATTTAGGGGAAGAGACTTCAATGAGGAATTAAAAGAGCATTAAGGGTGCAATCCTATGCATGTTTAGACAGAAAAAGCCCTACAATTCCGAGCATTCCCAAGCCAGCACATTTAGACTTTTTAAATTTTATTCATTCATTCATTAATAATATTTATATACCTCTCCCCATCTGAAAGTTTTTGGAGTGGTGAACAACAAAAAGAATAAAAACACCATATTAAAAATTACTATTTTTAAAAGAACAAAATTCTGATAAAATCCAAGTTCTGGTAAACCCTGGCTGGTCATTCAAGGAAAGCTTCCCAAAACAACGTTTTCAGGAGGTGCCGGAAGCAATACAACACTTGCACTTGCCTGATCTCCAAAGGCAGGGAATTTCATAGGAAGGGGACTACTGAACTGAAGGCTCCTTTCCTGGTTGACGCCAGTTGGACCATATGTCCATGAGGAACCACCAGGAACATTCCCTCAGATAACTTCAGTGACCGAGCAGGTTGGTAAGGGAGAAGGCACTATCTCAGTTATCCTGGTCCCAAGATGTTTAGGGCTTTGTCCACTAGTACTAGAACCTTAACCCTGGCCTGGTAGCAAATAGGCAGTCAGTGCAGTTTCCTCAGCAATGGAGTTGCATGCTGGAAAGGGGAAGCTCCCGACAACATCCGAGCTGCTGCATTCTGCATTCTGCACTAGCTCCAGCTTCCGGATCAGTTTTCAGGGCAGCCCCACATAGAGCGCATTGCAGTAATCCAATCTTGAGGTTACAAATGCTTGTACCATAGTGGCCAAGCTGTCCCTCTCCAGGTGAGGTGTAGCTGGCAAGACAGCCACAGCTGGTAAATGGCACTCCAAGCTGCCATGGCCATTTGGGCCTCCAGCTACAGAGATGGATCTCAGAGTACCCCCAGTCTACAAACCTGATCTTTCAGAGGGAGTGCAGCCCCATCCAGACCAGGCATAGGACTCCACTCTAATAGGCGTTTCCCCACATTACACCCTAATAGGCTTTCCCCCACATAGTAGCCCTCTCCTTGTTATTATGTTGGCATAGTTAAAAAGAAAGCATTATTTAGGCTAGTGCCTTGGTAGCATCAAGGAGGATGTCATTCCCTTTGTTCTACAGAAATTATTGACTACACAGCTAAACACATGTAGAGCCAATATTGCAACATTTTTCTTTTGGGCTAAAAGACTACCCTAATCAAATGATGTAAGTCTGATCTAACTCTCTGCTAGGACAGATGGATTAACATTCTGTCATTCACACTGGGTGGCTAATACAGGGATGACTGCCACCTATCTTAGTAATATATTTTAACTTCTTTTATAACTTTGGAAAAATAATGAATTTAATGCTTCTGAACATTTTTCATTTTGTCTATTTTATCTTTCCCCTCTAGGATGAATAAAAGATACTTGCAGAAAGCAACAAAAGGAAAACTGCTAATAATAATATTTGTTGTAGCATTGTGGGGGAAAATAGCATCTGGGGCAAACCATCACAAAGGTAAGAAGCTGCACTGCATTGCATTGTATGGTAGTCATGTGGCATCGGTTTGCAGGCTCCCTAAGACAAGGTGACCTAACTTAAAAGCATTTTTAAAAATAACATAAAACGATGCAATTGTTTTTTGTTCACCAGCTTCTTATGGTTTGGTCAATGTAGAAATCAGTGTTGAGAAAAAAAAATCCTGTAAGTTTACTCCAGTTCCTACAAATTATTTCTAAAGAAATGCTATGCCATGGCCATGCTGTTTAATGAATTTATTTTTTTCTTTATCACCGTGTTTTCTGTATTGTTATCTGAAGATGGTAAACTTGAGAAATTGAGTAAGGTTATAATAAAGCTGCTTCTCATTAAAAAACCTCTGTTCATCAAAGAGTACATGGAAATGCTATAAATGAGTTCATGAAATGAGCCCCATAAAAACGTTCCTCAATAATATGTGTGCTGCTGTGGCGTCCCAATTATGTATGCAGATAAACTGTGTGAACAGAGTGTGTGGGTGTGCTCAATAGCTTTGTCTGTTTTCTCAGTAACATCTAAGGGATCTTTTTTCTCTAGTGTCTACAGAAACAGGGCTTTTCCCTTTCTGGCAATGCACTCTTTCAATTGACACTACAGAATTATGTTTAAAGTTTGACAGGTTCTACTCTGGAGAGAGTTAATTCTCTCTCACACTTTTTTTCTCTTTTGCTTTTATGACTAGGAACCCTACTCTAGGGAACAGTATCCCTTGATTTATGGATTAATAGACGGAAGCTCACCAGTTTTGCCTGAATCAAAAGGTGCTAAAGATGCTAGTCATAGTTTCTGCTGTATCATTCTGAAGTTTATTTCTTAGTTTGTGGGGTCTATACATTCTCCTAGTCAAACTTTGAAAATTTGATTGCATAAACAGTAGCAATTTAATTGACAATACTGCAAATAGAAAGGGAAGGAGAATTTGGCATGAAGAAGGACCAATCTAGACAAGATATGGAAAACCCATGATACAATCTCCTGTTTCCATTTTTCTTAAAAGTAATTGCTGAAGTACAGGGGGACAAGGCAATTTTGAGTAGGGTTGCATTGCTGATGAATGGGTTTTTAAATTCTTCCCTGCTGTTGTTTTCCTGATCTAACTAGGAGATCTTGGAATCACTACGAAAGCCTCATTTATTGGGTGGTATAGAACTGGGCGCAGGTGCACAGTTAGGCTATGAACGCCAGTGGGGAGGGGGACGAGGACAGAGGCTGCCATTCAGGGTGTGTGAGGGAGGGGTGGGGTCACACTACATGCAGGTTTCAGAGGGGGGATTCCCTATGCACGAGACACAATTGCATTATTCATAAGCCCTTCTGTGGTGAGGGAACTGGGGTGGGGGCAAAAAACATGGGAAAGGAGCAGGACTACTAGCACCAATGGCGACATGGGCTTTACACTAGTGTTTTAAAATGCTGCTAGAGAATTGATTAGTGCTTAGTCAAAGTGCTTTAGTCAAAGTTGTTAGACCTCTGGAACAATGCCTCCTCAAAATAAATAAAAAGCTCAAAAAGTTAAATAAAAAACCATGGTATTTTGCAAACAACCTAGTTATTGTCTACGATGCATTATATTCAACTTTATGTTAGCCAAAAAATTACAAGAGTCCCTGTTCCCCTGATGGTTGCACAACCACTAGCAGAACAACTAGCATATATAACATCTCACTTAATGAAGCCATAAGGAGTCGTGAAACACTATGAAGAATGCCTTCTGGATCAGCTTGGGCAACACCTTATAGAATGATTTGTGGAATGGCTTGTGCAGTGGCTTGTGCAAACAGAAGCAAAGTATTGGATTGGCACTTGCACATGGATCAAAATGGGATATCCTCAAGTAGTAGAAGCTTTGTGATAGTTGAATGACACCATTGCATACAAGCCCAAACAGATAACATCATCCAAGTGATTTTTTTTTTTACAAAGGCCTCCAAACTATTTTCTGTTATCCTCTTTCTCATTCTGAAATGCATGAAATGCAGATTTCAATCTTCCATTGATTGCAGCTAAGTTTAATCTCCCATTGATTATCATCTCGGCCTGGTTCCAATGGGCCCTTTAGATGACATCTTCATGGGTTCAGCAAGTGCAGTGGGGCTTCGTCTTTTCCCTTAATAATAGGTCTTCATATTCTATTTCATTTATTTCATTTCTAGACCACCCAATAGCCAATGCTCTCTAGGTGGTTCAAAATGATTAAAAACCTTAAAAATAGAGTATTTTACATGCAAACATATAAACACAACGACACACTGACATAAATTTAACGATCAACAATAAGAAATCTCAGGATCCATTAGAAAACCTATCATATGCTGTCAAATGTCTGATAGCAGAGGAAGGCCTTAACCTCGTGACAAAAAGATGACAGTGCTGGTGTCAGGTGGAACTCGCTGAGGAGATCTTTCCATAATTGGGGTGGGGGGAATGCCAGCAGAGACGCTTCATCAGGTATTGAGTTGTTTAAGGCTTTATAGGTTAAAAAGAGCAGCCTGCTCCTCAGCTCAGGAGATTAGAGGCAAAACCACACCAATGAAGAGAAAAGGATTTCACTGTATACGTATCCTAATGTGCATCTAACTGGTACGCTATTATACTTTGAATGTGACTTCTTGCACATATATCAAAAAGGTTGGTCACTATTGTACTAAAACCTGCAAAGGAGAAAGTATGTCAGTGTGTTACTTGAAAAGTTGTGATTGGATGCCAGAAGCTGATATATGCTGAGTTCAGTATGTGTTGTATTAGCAGACTAATCTGATTGGCTGAGCACAAAATAGCATTGTTAAACGTAGGCAAGGCCTGATGACAATCCATGGCTGCCACTGGCTCAAAGCATTGTATGTACAAGCTTCAAAAAAATAAGAAGATGAAGAAATTAGTCTTACAATCTTACATGCAGACTTAATATTGTAATTCTTGACCCTACAATATAACAATTGTAGGGTCAAGAAGTTCCAAATATTTCCATGGCAATTGCCAACACAAAATGTTCAGTAGTAAGTCATGTGGGAACACTTCACATGTTTTTTTCCCACGTGGTTAAAGAAAGAATAAGGTAATTATTGCCTACAAGGCTACCTCATGTTGTGATAAAGACTATTTCAGTATATAAAAATATAATTTGTCCCATATGCCATTTTTCTGAAGAGTCTTGGACTTTACTGTTTAGTAGATAATACTTGCCAGCTTCACAACTGTGCTGAGCTTCTACAACTGTTTAGAAATAGAGGAAAAAATCTTACAGATTTAACTCTATAATTAGAATATATTACCAGGACTTGCTTTCAGAAAAAAACGAGAATTGGTGTTATAGTTATTTTTTCTAGTTTGTGGCCCTGTTGTTTACTTGATAGCAGCTCATGTGATTGTATATAGCTGTAATACAGCATCACAGTGTATAGCTGTCATAAAAGTATTTTTCTCTACAAGGTGATTTAAAGAAAATGCCCATTTATACCTACTAGCAAGTTAAAAAAAACAGCAAGAAGAAATAGATACAATGAGCAGTATCCAATACTGTCATAGTGCTAGTGTGGAGAATGTGGGTAGAGAGACATTTTTCTCCCTCTCCCATAATACTAGAACCCAGGGTCATCCCATGAAGATGGTTAGTGGGAGATACAGGACAGATAAAAGGAAGTATTTCTTCACACAGTGCATATTTAAACTATGGAATTTGCTACCACAAGATGTAGCAATGGCCACCAATTTGGAT
Organism: Anniella stebbinsi; assembly: GCA_029215795.1. Classification (NCBI taxonomy): domain Eukaryota; kingdom Metazoa; phylum Chordata; class Lepidosauria; order Squamata; family Anniellidae; genus Anniella; species Anniella stebbinsi. Next base: position 60,744,753 of record JARDYH010000003.1, read on the forward strand.
AGCGTTAAAAGGTGGTTAGATAAATTCCTGGAGAAGAAGGCTATCAATGATAACTAGTCCTGATAGCTATGTGCTACCTCCAGTAGCAAAAGAAGTAAGCCTATGTACATCAATTGCTGGGGAACATGGCTTGGAAGGGTGCTGTTGCACTTGTGTCCTGCTTGTGGTTTCCTGGTCAACAGTTGGTTGGCCACTGTGTGAACAGAATGCTGGACTGGATGGACCCTTAGTTCAATCCATCATGGCTCTTCTTATGTCCTCATATTAATTTCATTAGGGTTTGCCACACAAAGGGAAAAAGCAAATCAATGCCTTTTCTCATTGCCTAATAAGCACTAACAATGTTGTACTAGCATTGTCTTAAGCAAGTGATCTGGCAGCATTGGATACTGCCTAGTATTTTATAAAGATTCATATATTGCCCCAGCGTTTATTTTATTATTTAATTAATATGTCCAAGTGGCCTGTAGATATTACATGTACTGGGTTGCAGAAGCAAGACTGAGGCTTACCCTGATAGTCCCACCATGCATAGAACCTTCACTGTGAACTAGGACTGATATGATCAGGATTTCACATACTAATCTGTCTGCACCTTTGGGTCCTGCTCACATAGGTGTTCACACTGATGTTTCTACAGGCAGTGGGGAAAAGTATGAAAGTACAGTATTTTCCACCATGATTAATCACATGTAAAATCTACACACTCTTGTCAGTTGGAAGTTACTCAAATAAAATTTACATCAGTTTTCCGTGTGTAGAACACCAGTCAAACTCTAAAACCTCTTAGAGCAACCAAGTCATTAAGGCAGCCTTCCCCAACCTTGTACCCTCCAGTTGTTTTTGGACCACAACTCCCATCATCTCCCTGACTATTGCCCATGTTGGTTGGAGGTGATGGGAGTTGTCTTGAGAGCACCAGTTTGAGGAAGGCTACTTTAATGACATGGTTGCTCCTACATGAGCTGGAGTTTGTATTATAAACATGCTTCCACTATGTGTTGACATGCTACACAAGAATGTAATTATGTGTTTGTACATATTTCAGATTTTGAGAAAGCTGGATAAGATTGTTGACTATTTTTCTATCTTTCCATTTGTTTCAAATGTTATATTCCTAGAATTAATTGACCACTCAAGCATATATACCAATTAACAATTTAAATTTCTTTAGCTGTTTTTCCTATTTTGTAGGATTAACCTTTCTTTTGATCTTGGCTGACTCAGACTTTTCTAAATGCTTGGATTTAAGAAGTTGATATCGTGCTTACTCAACTGATTATTTTCCTAAAGATTAAATATTCCATTATATAGGAGAAAGACCTATTTTTTGAATTCTACCTCTCTGAGATGTAGATTCATATAGTTGGCACCTATCCCAACATCCTGAACTAATGGGACCTGTGGGCACGAATGTAATGAAATCTTAGAGAGCTGTTTGGAACATGGCCTAGTATTTGGTGCAGTGTAGCTTAGATGCCATTATGTCATAAGATCTCTACTCTGCAGTTCTACTCAGAATCCTGGAGACAAGGACAAGCTCATAGTGCACAGTTGTCTTTCATCTCCTTAACATGACTTTCTTCTTAAGCAGAAGTAGATAATTTGGAAAACATGTAACAGCCACCAAAAACTTGCATTACTGCTGTCCTGATAACATCTAGTGTATCTCAACGTGTGATATGACAGCATCATATTGAGATCATATCTCAGTGTAAGCAGCAGTCAATGAAGTAAAGTGGAGGAGGAGCTTTCAGTTCAATGATGTTGTATGTCAGACATTTACTAGACACCACTGAGAGATATAAGGCGACAATATAGTATGTTTATTATTTAATATAGTATTGGGGTTTGTGAGCTCTGGGTACTTATTGGTTCAAGAAAGGGATATAAATATTCAACAGCAGCAATAACAAGCAACAGTCTATGGCTGTCCAATCAGATTTTTGTTAGGCAGATTACTGCTTAGTGGTCCAGGCTTGTCAGTTGATGTTAGGAGCTTTTCTTTTATGCACACCCTTGAGTATTAGATAGAAAAGCCTTCAGAACTTGGGGAGTTTGTATGGAGGGAAAAAAGGAGCAATTTAGGGATAGAGACAGTAAGTAGCAAATAGAGAGCTGACATTTGGCTGAGGGCTGGAAACATCTTGGGGGTGAAGAGTGCCTCTTTCTGGAGAACAAACGTGATAGCGAATCAACTGCCTGGGAGGAGCACCTGCCATTTGCCTCCAGTTATGCTTTACCTGCACTCTTCAAATACCTGAAGGGCTGTCACAGAGAAGAGGGAAGTACTCATTCTCTGCTGCCCAGGTGGCAGAAATAGTTACAGGAGGAGAGATTTTGGTTGAACATTAGGAGAAACCTTTTAACGGTAAGGGTAGTTTAATGATGGAACCAATTACCTAGGGCCGGGGTTGCTTCTCTGGTGCCTGGGGGAAACCAGTGTGCTCATGGACACTTCTCTTGGTACTCAACAGGCTCTGTGCCTCTCCATATTTATTTATTTATTTATTTATTTTAAATTTAATTAAAATTCTTCTTTTAATTGGGAGGCATGTTGCAGAGTGAAACTCTGCACTCCCAACACCATATTTCTTTGGGTTCAAAATACTGTTTTGTGTTTCGGAGTTCAGCATTCACCTCTGCTTAGTGTTCTTGGGCAAATTACTTTTCTTTTAGTCTCACTAGTTTGCATTCTGGAAAATGGATGTTTTGTGGCTGGCTATTCCTACGATGGCAGCCTTTTTGTGAATGGACAAGTCCCCAATGGCAGCCCTTTTGTGAGTGTTCTCATGACATTCTTTCAAAATTCCAAATTACCTACTCACTGAAAAAAGATTCGGAACCCCTGACTTAGGGTTGCTGGTCTGTCTGTCACTAAAGATCTTCAGGCAGAGGCTGTACAGTCATCTGGGAATGCTTTAAGTCTGGATTTCTGGAATTGAGGAGTGGTTGGACTAGATGGCTTATATGGTCCTCTCCAACTCTGTGATTCTATGTATATTTCTAAATAAAGCAAATATTACAGAAACACCATACATATTCTCTCCTCCAAAGGGAATATGAAAATTCAGGGCTGGTCCAGCCTACCTAGTTATTTTAAAAGGTGAACATAGCTTACTTAGTGATTAATAATTTGTAGTCTCAGTGTTTAACCTTTTAACTCTTAATACTTAATCCTGATAAATATTATTTTTAAATAATAATTTCTTTATTGGAAGGAGAGAACACACTTGAGAGAACACACAATTTGTGAGTTTTTTCATTATAACTGTTGTTCTTAGTGGTTGGAAGGGGAATGTAATATAAGTGTGAGTCAGGAACTTCATGTCCCAATATTAGCATGTCCTGATGGGAATATTCCCCTTCCTAGCAGTCCTGACTTTGGGGTAAGAACATTAGAACATAAGAAGTGTCATGCTGGATCGGCCGAGAATCTATCTAGTCCAGCACTCTATCAGCCAGTGACCAACAAAGCAGGACACGATCAACAGCACCCTCCCACCCATGTTCCCCAACAACTGCACATATTCCCCAGCAACAGTAGGAGGATCGGAGAAGTACATGGAGGTTCAAGGGCTTGGATGGAAGAATGCTTTAACTCAGGGAAGCCTGTTGTTGTTTTGGACTCTCCAGTTAGAGCGTTAAAGGCCTGGATTGAAGGAATTTTGAAACTTTGATCCCAGATTGACTTGCTGCATTTTCATAAAGTTCCTAGAGCTTGGGCTGGAGGTCCAGTCTACAGGGTGGAGAGAAGGCCTGCAACTTTGCTAAACTGACAATTCAGGGTTTATTAAGGATCACATCTAGTTTTTTAAAACTTTAGCTTTTGCTTTCCTAGTTTATATGGGTCTTCCCATTTTTACCCTAATAAAACACTTGTTTGCATTTCAAACCACTTGTGGCTGCATTACAGGAATACTGCAGTCGAATGCTAGTGATTCTGCTGGAGGAAAGCAAAATTAGTAGTTGAGGCCACGGTTGAAAAGTTCAGGCAATGAAATGAAAAGTTTGGGTAGATTCATTAGAACTAATAATCCTGTATCTGGGTTTACACGTTTAATTTATTGACCAAATGTGTGTGTGAAGTTAACCTGTAGCTTGTGGCTTCTTGCTTTTCTTGGCTGATCTGTTCTGTATATATTTTGATTCAGTTCTCTGTCAATGACTCACTTAGAACTAATTAAAGTCTCATCCTAATGTGCACCTTCTGCAAATGGGCAATTTTTTCTAGCCTTAGCAGACTACAAAATTTTACCCATTTTACAAACGTGCACTTCATTTCTTGATGGCATCTACATGTTATATGTTTTGTGACTCGATGTGTTGCCTTTGGATGAGATCATGCATTTGAGTTACTGATTCTGCAAATATTTCCAGTTCTTATTTTGTGTTTGTGGTACATTGTACTATTCTGGATTATGGCAGATTTATAGCAGTAGTCTCATATCATCTGTGGAGGCCTAACATTTTCTTGAATTCAGATTCCACTCCTAACCATGGACTCAGCATGTCTTGGAATACAGGGACTGGAATTAATACTGCTCCTTCCTTTGATCGCAGAGCCTGATTAGTGGCACACTGAGCAGAAAAAGTCAATTGTAGCTATGCAGATGTGTATAGAACCCATCAGCATGTGATACTTTGCTCTGAATTCATCATATCCATACTGAAAAGTGTCACCTTTTATACTGTGTATTTGGATGGTTGCTGTTCCATTTTATCCAAGCTGTCTGAATCCAAACCTAGGGGTTTCAAACATCTGTCATCTCAAATGTGCACAGTGATCTGCTATATGGTCTACATCACAGTGTTTCTATGGTGCCCTGCTGATTTCATCTTATATATTCTCTCAGATTCTGTTTTCTTTGCTCTTCATATACCTGGCAGATGTTCTGGGGAAAGTAATGCAATTAAGCATCCAAAACTTTCCCTTTTCCAGATGCCTCATTTTCCTCAATAGTCACTCATTAGTGACACAATAGAAATGTTCTGGTTTTAATGTTGAATATTTTGTGTTTCTTGCTTTCCCTTTTTATGAAATTTCACCAGCTTACCCAAGCCATTTTCAGACTGCCTCAAAAGAAAGCTTTTTTCATTCCTAATTTTTTCCCTAGATAATGGAAAGTTTGCAAAAATCGGCAAGGTTGGCAGAGACGCTGAAGACCTGTTTCTATTAGATTGCTTGTGGGCCCCATTTAGGTTTAGATTGGTCAGTTGAGGGAAGACAGATGTACTATAAAAATAGGACCCAAAGTGGCTTCCTTATGGATAGGCAGTTCAAAAGAAGATCAACATTCCCTCCCTGCTTGCCTGCCTGCCCTTTACCACTGTTGCTGCTGCTACCTCCTTTTTTTCCTTTGACAAGAGAAAGTTATCCAAGCACTGTGGAGCCAGATAGCTGAAACAGAAAAAGACTGCATCAGTCAAAGTGAAAGGACTGTCTGCTCTTCCCAGTCAGAATATGTAGCAGAGGAAAGGTTGTATATGGGCAGCTCTTTCTTTCTTTCTTTTAGGGATGCAGCTTTCTTCTGGCTCAGGCATCTGGTGGTGGGGTATTTGTTAACCTTTTTAAGCTGGATGTAGAATAAGAAGGAAATAGCTCTAGAAGGAAATAGCTATATGATTGAGCAGGATGGGCAGGTACCAGCATTTGATTAAGTGTTTTTCACTTGAGAAGCCACACCAACAGTGTGGCTACAGGACATACTAGCTGAATTCAGACAACACATTAAGCAACTGAGTGTGTGGGGGGGAACAATCGTCAGTTGTGTTGCTTATTGTGTTGTGTGGAGGGTAACAAGCCGCTCACAAACAACTGCCGGTATGCTATTCCGCCCAAATAAGCAACTGAGAGAAACAACTGGTTTGCAAGTTGTTTAGCTCGAAGCCAGTTGTTTAAAGTGTTGTGTGGAGGGGTGAGGGTGTTAATGGCGTGTGGTGAGTGAGTTAAAACACAAGCCCATAGAGGCAGGTGGCAAGAGCGACCAAAGTGGTGGCTGCCACTCTGCTACAACTGGTGCAACTTGCAGAGGCTGCTGGAATAGAATTGGGAGGACTGAGGGAAGAGGGAGGGTGGGGAGAGGGGTGGGGGCTGTGTCAGTCAAATGCTTGGTTGGCTATTAGTCCGCTCAACGCCAGCCCCAACCACCCACAGTTGTATAGGAATATGTTGTGTGGGGAGTACCCACAAAATAACCAACTGTGAGTTGGCTACTCAACCCACCATTGACTAATGTGTTGTCCGAATTCAGCCACTGTGAGTATCTTCACATTATGCCTGTTTCACTCCCTCTCTTCTACCTGTCATCAGCACTATCCATATATATGCTACTTTGCATGATATAACCTACGTTTTGACATGATAGCTAAGACTGCATTGTTGGTAGCCACTAGGAGCAGCAGGCTAGCTCCCGAGCGTTGACCAGGATGTCAATTCAGGAGTTGAGACTGACCTGTTTGATTGCTGAGTAACACTTCAACATAAAAGAAAAACAGCAGCAACACCAGCAACAACACCAGCAACAACTCACCTATGCAAAGTGATGTTGCTAAAAGCAAACATAATGGTAGCAAAAAATGAATCATGCTGAACTTCATGAATGTTAGTTAAAGAAAAGTTTCTTCAAAAACCAAGCCTTGTCTCCCTTTTGGCTTATAATTCCAGTCTAATAAGTTTATTGACATTTAGGTAGGCCATGATTTATGTTTGTTGGTCCCATGTAAGGCTTCTAAGAAAACACACACTTAAGGACAGCATGACTAGTGGCAAATGGGAGAGATAAAAAATAACTATAAATTTGTTCTTGACTATCAGCAGTGCTTTCCCAAAGCTCTGTTGTAATGTCTCAGTTACATGAGTGACTATAGCCTATTTTTTTAAACTTAGCTTCACCGTTGAAGGTTACAGCAGCTTACTTTTTAATAACAGGCTGAGATCCAGACAAATACAAGACGTTACATTTCCTAAAGGGAGATATGCATATTCTGTTCTTACATTGGGATAAAGTGTATCTCCCATAGTGGACATATTCACCTCTTTCTTAGGGATGAGTGATTCTGTCAGTTTTGCTTTCTCCACATTCATTTTTTAAATAAATAAATAAATCTCAAATTCTTTCTCTGATTATGAACTTGCGAATTTTGGTAAATTCTTATCAGAACTGAAATGAGTTGAAATTTCCACATGTCTGCACCAGCCAAATTCATTAGGTACAACTATTCAACTATTCATGGCCACCTATTTGAATGGCTTTAAAAGGGGGTTGGATAAATTCCTGGAGGAGAAGGCTACTAGCCCTGGCTGTTATGTGCTACCTGCAACAAAACAGGAGGCAAACTCCGATGCTTGAAATGGAAAGAAAAAAATTATTATGCTTGACGCGTTTCAGAGGAGTCTCCTTCTTCAGGAGTTATAAATCAAGTAAATAAATAAATTACACGTAAGAATAATATCTTGTAGACAACACCCTGATCCTTTTTTTAAACAGTTTACAGGCGTCCACTTTGTTCATAGCTGATCTTACAACCATGGTGGGGTATCCTCTTTTTTGAAGAAGTTGCGCCAAAAATGATGATTCTTTTAGGAAATCTTGATTTTTAGTGCAATTGCATTTTATTCTTAGGAATTGGCCATAGGATAGATTGTTCCGGAGGTGTGCCGAGTGATAGCTATCATAAATCTTAGAAGAGTATTTTTGTCAGTGGGTTTATGGAAGATTGTGGTCTATAGACCATATGTATGTTTTTTAACTACAATATATACAAAGTTCACTTGTTCGTTATTATGTGTTGTTTCAAAACTTATATTGAAATCTCTTACATTGACCCACTGAAAAAACTCTTCTAATTTGTATTCACCTCTCCAAACCATGAAAATGTCATTGAGACCCTTAAAACATAGAATAGGGGAGCACCTCTGTAAGACATCAGAGGGTGGGAGCTCCAATGGTCAAACACTTCAGAGAGAAGCAACATAAACCCAATGATTGCACATGCATTTCTTTAAAAAGCATGTGGCCAAATGGGCTTAATGAGGATTTGGACTTCTCTGAACCAATGTAGTTGAATGAGTATAACATCAATTTGTCATACATATATCAAATGCAGATAAAAAGTAATAGCAGGATTAGTGCTGGACCTCTAATGGGATGTGGACTAGTTAAGAACCACCTGGGATAGATTAGATACATCTCAGGTTCACATCTGGTATAAGAGTGATATACTTTAAAACACAGCATATACAAACACTGAGAAGAAGAAATTACTACTGAATTTTGCTGGAAATTGAATAGCTACATACAGGTTGGTTCACGTGTGTGTGAGGATTGGGAGAACAATGAGCTACATAAAAAGAATACTAGCTAAAGGCTGTACAAAAGAGTTTTCCAATTTACTTTATATTGTTCTTTCATTATTGCAATCAATTTTTCAATACTGTTTGAATTAGAAAAACATAAAAACAATATACATTATGGTAAAGTGGGAATTTTGTTTTCTAAGGTGTTTTTAAAGTACTGTAGAATTCTGATGTAGAAAATCCCCTTTGAACTGTTAAAAAAAGGATCAGAGTGTTGTCTACAAGATATTCTTATGTGTAATTGTTATGTTCTACTGTTGAAAGATGTAAATATATTGCAAAGTTTATTGTTATGATATGCATTTGGTTATAGATCTTTAAAAGGAGTAAGGATTATAACATGTAAAGTAAATGACTAGGCTGAAATGTACTCACTGTTTGTAGTTACAGGTCTGGGTAAGTATAGAATGATTGGCTGGCTGTGTGCCTGAATGGTAAGTGAGTGCTGATTGGCTAGTTGTTTAGAGTGCCTGGATTGGTGAGTTGTGTAAGAGAGGGAGGAGCTGAAGAGTGAGTGAAGTATATATGTGTCAGAGAGGGAGAGAGAAGTGTTTGATTTAATATTGTGAGAGAGAAGTTTAGCTGTAAGAACAGTTAGTTACAGAAGTAACAGTTTGAAACGTGTAAGACTTTGACAGAAACCATTAAGCTTTGGACTTGAAACCATTATGCAGTTTACTGAGGAAACCAATAAGCTTGTTGATGTGATTTCTTGTTAATATTTTTTTGTTAATTTGAACAAACTGGTGTGGTCATTGAAGTGTACCTGAGGAAGGTACTGGTGGCAGCTGGAACAAAGAGGATGTCTGGAGGCCAGGCTGCTGGGCTGTAGAACTGTGGGGCCTAATAGTAAAGGCGGGACAGGGGCAGCAGCAGCAAGTGGGTCAGAGAAGCATCACAGTAATTTATTTATTTACTTGATTTATAGCTCCTGAAGAAGGAGACTTCTCTGAAACGTGTTGCGCATAATAATTCCTTTTCTTTCCATTTCAAGCACCAGAGTTTGCCTCCTCTTTTGTTGCCAGTTCACAGTGCTTTTCCCTCCTTATTCTTGCCTGTTATGTGCTACCACCAGTATCTGAGGCAGCAAGCCTGTGTGCTCCAGTTGCTGGGGAACATGGGTGGGAGGGTGCTGTTGCACCATGTCTTGCATTGTTGGTCCTGGTCAACAACTAGTTGGCCACTATGTGAACAGAGTGCTGGACTAGATGGACTCTCGATCTGATCCAGCATGGCACTTCTTATGTTCTTATGTTCTGTGGAGAGGACCTTATTGTAAATTGAAGGTGCTGTATGCATGCACTTTACTGTGTGTCTGGGAAATACAGTTCCCAGAACCAGCCATCATGGAACCCACTTTTAAATTTAATCTCCCCATTCCTAGAACAGACAATCTCAGAAGAACAAAGGATTATAGACCTGGCTGGGGGGATGCTCACCAAATAAAAAGGCTATTAGGTTGGATAAAGTGGTTATGTAGTTCATAGCAATTATTAATAGCTTTAGTAAGAGTAAATGATTTCACCTTTAAACAACCTTCTGAATTAGCTCACAAATGTTACTACACCAATAAATAAATAAAAAATGCAAGGCTGTTGAAGTCTGGGAGATGACGAGCTCTGTCCTTCAGCAGCCTGTTGTCTGTCTTTGCTGTGTGCAGAGGAAGCTTCCCTCTCTAGCACCCATTTGGTTTTTATGGGGGGCACAAAGGATGGGTGAAGCATGCCGTTCCTCTTCCACCAGCCCACTCATTCATGCAATTCTATGCATTTGCCTGCATGGAATTCCTTGCTGCCTGTGTCTCCAGGTGAGTACTTAAGTAAAAGGTTGCATTTAAAAGAACTTTTGCTCACACAGTTTTGGCACCCTGTTTATGGAATGCTTTTCCCATGGAGGCTCAGCTGAAGTCCACATTATTATCTTTTTGGTGCCAGGCAAAGACATTCATCTTCTCCCATTCATTTTAGATACCTTAGATTCTAGATTTTATACTTTAGACTGAGCATTTTAAGTGCCTTTTTATATGATATACTGTGTTTTTATTTATTATTGGTTACTATTTACTGTGCATTCTTTTAGCATAATGTAATCCACCATGGTGGAGTAAAATATAATAAATTAGATCACAATCCTATGCTGGCTGGAAGCTGCTGGGAGTTAAATGACTAAACATGAATAGGATTGTGTGTTTAATTAATAACATAAGATTTGTAATATAGCCAAGCATTATTAGCTGGGCAAATTCATATTCAGTATCAGTTAATTACAAACTTTGGTGACATTTCTAAGGAGAGCAAGAGTATATTTATTCATTTATTTATCTATTTATTTTAATCAATTTATATACCATTTAACTTATCAAAAGAGATATCTAAACAGTTTACAGAAACAGGTTAAAATACATAAATACAAATACAAAAATGCGTAAGTTAAAATGTATTAAATTAGTTAAAATATTTAAAACCAAAGCTTAAAGCACAGTGATTAATAAGCAAACTAACAAGGCAGCACAATAATTCAGGGAAAGCTTGTGTAAAGACATGGGCCTTTAACAGGTATCTTTAACAGGCACCACAGTTAGTACTTTCCAAATATCGGGGGTGGGAGAAGGCATTCCATAAGGTGGCTGCCAACATGGAGAAGGCCCACTTCTGGATTGCCACCAGATGGCAACCTGCATGTTGCAAACCAAAGAATAAGGACTTCTCTGATGATCTTAGGGATCGTGCAAGCCTATATCAAGAAAGGCGATCTGTCAGATAACCTGTCCAAAGCTGTTCATGAACAGCTGTGTCATGAATTGTATGGTAGAATTAAGTAAATAACAAGATAGGTGTGTGAGGCAGTACTTCAGTCATACCGTAGCAAGAAGGCACGCACGAGGATATAATTGGATTTCCTGGTAGAAACTTCAGTAGAGTGGTATAAACCTTTTAAAACAGAGCTCTTGGGTAAGGATAGAGATTGTTCCCAGATAACATCCATTTTTGGCCATGTTTGCAAGCTGGTTTCCCATCTCCCTTCATGCCAGTTTAGTTCTTTGACTTTGTTTAGGTAAGTTATTGATTCATCAGGCCTATGGCTTAGAGACTCACTATTTATATAGGATCAATAATATGAAGGGAAGCTTATACCAAGAGAGTTCACTTTAAAAGAGAGGATTTCACAAGACAAGCAGTGCGTCTTGTTAGCCCCTTTTTTCCTGAAGGTCTAAGCAGAGTTACTCCCCTAACTAAGCTCATCAAACAGCTTTGCATGAAGCCTGCTGAATGGAGCTGAACTTTTAAAATTAAGGCCTTTTCTGAGTTATGCAAACTTGCAGACCAACTTATCACCTTGGGGAGGGGGGGATATGTGCTAATTCACATTAGTGCAAGTGTGCATTAGTGCTAATGCACACTTACACAAATGCACTGATGCAAAATAGTTACTGTGTACTTGGCATTTGTAAATTAGCACAGGCAGAATTAAAATTCTGGTAAAAACACACACAAACAGACTCCGTCAGTGAGTGGATGTTGGAACAAAAGATGCCTGACAATCAGTAAAACAGATGGGATGGATTTAACAAGTTCTGTACATCCTTAGTTGAGGTAGGCTACCCTTGTGAAAAATGTTAAATCATGCAGAAACAGAGGAAAAGTAAAGGATGGGGTGATTAAAAATGAGCACAATGTTTTAAAAGTTTGTTTATACATGCTGGCATTCAGTGGGAGGTGTATTTAGATACACAGAGACATGGTTATTTTAGTTTAATTGACAGGTTACTGAAAGAGAAAATGCATTTAAAAGCTGTATTTATTTCACAGTTTGGTTATAGAAATGGCTTGGCAGCTCCTGCATTTTTAACCCATTCTAGTGAAATTACATTGGCCAGAATTCTGCAGTGTCAGTTTCCCCAGCCACATTTGAAGATTATAAGAGCAAAATAGACCACCAGACTAATGGTATATATGTAGACATGTGATATCATTCTGGACCACCTAAAAAGGGATAAATGGAAAACCTGGAGAGATAATACATTCTCACTTGTGGCAACAGGCATTAAAATGTAGGATTAGTTCAGTAGAACTTATTTATTTATTATGGCATTTCCCACAACATATGTTGCTCTCAAACCAAGCTTACAATGAATAAAATCACAACACATCTGATCTTGTATTTTTTTCTTGTGGACCAGCACATTTATTTGTTTTATGAAATCTAATAGTTACTTTGTAATTAAGGCCTATGGTAGCAACCTGCCCACTGCTGATGAAGTTGTAACTGTTGCTACCAAGGAAGCAGTTATGAACCTTAGTGATTCAGTTAATCTATCAGTTTATATACTGGATAGGAGAACCAAAAAGTCAGCTTGTGTTTGGTCAGCTATTGAGTCTCATTCATTAATAAATATAGGTCAATGTATGGCAGCTAATAGCATGTAAAAAGATCACTGATCAGAGAGTGTATAACAGGACAATCCCAACACTGCCCAGGGTCATTTTAAGCAAGTTGGTCAGTTCAGCACAGCAGAACTTGAGGAAATAGAAAACAGCAGAGCCTACACAAGAGACTGAAGAAGATCAGCTGGAATCACTGAAAGTAGAAGCTGTGAGAGCGAACAAGGAGAGGAAGATGGAAAGCCCCTAGTCAGAATGAGAGCAGAAGGCATTTGGCCTCAGAAAAAAGACTTTGGAGGAAGCAACTGATTTTATTTCTTCTTTGCTGTGTCCTGGTCAACAAGGAAGACAAAAAAGCTGAAGAAGGCTTTAAGTTAAACATTGTATGTGTCAAGAGGCTGATAGTCCATTGTGAGAGACAGCTGAGAGACTTTGCTCAACCCTGTAACATTCCAGCAAGTTTTTTACCAGATAGTTAATTTCAGGTCTGGATCACTGAATCATTCTGGGAAAGCTAACTGGTGTGGTGGTAGTAAAAGAGCAATTGGAAAATGGGAGTGGACTAGTATAAGGAAATGTGATCCCAGAGGATTCTTAGGGGGCAGGGGAAACAGTGGGTGGTTGAAGCCCAGTACTTTGATTTAAGGAGAGCCAGCTGCCCAGAAAAAAAGAAAACAAGTAAACTAGGTGGGGTAAGGAGCATCTGGGGTGGGGTAAAGTGGGGGCTAAGGAGTAGTTCAGAGAAGGGACATGTTTTACTTGTGCTATATGCATGTCTGTGTCTGAATAGCACCTTAAAAAAAAGTGATGCGTGTGTTTTAGTGTGGTGTGTATTTTGCTGGTGTGGGGATATAGGTGAGAGTTTTGTTTGTTTGATTGTGTGTTTTTCACTGAGCATCACCAATCTGCTTTCTGTGAAACAGAAACCTCATTGCTTAGTCTGATCTGAAAAGACGGAGGATTCTTTCGTTGCCCACTTGCACATAGACATTTCTCCCTAGTCTTTGAACATGGATTCTGTAAGGGATAGCCTGGTTTATAAAGGACATTAGCAGCCTAGAACACTTTTTAATTTGTTTTGTATTTTTTAAAAGTTTTTTTAAAAAAAATCATGGATATGTAGGTTATTTGTTTATATACCGCCCCATAGCCGAAGCACACTGGGCGGTTTACAAAAATTAAAAACATTGAACATTTAAAAACCAATATACAAAAATTAAAACCATAAAAGCCTAAAAACAAACTACATATCATTTAAAACTTTTCAGGGGTCAAGTAAAAAGCTCAACATAAGCTGTTACATGCCTGGGTGAAGAGAAAAGTCTTCACCTGGCACCAAAAAGATGACAGGTGTTGGTGCCGTCGGGGAGATTGTTCCATAATTGGGGCACCACTGAAAAGGCCCTCTCCCTCATTGTCATCCTCCGAGCTTCCCTCGGAGTAGGCACTCGGAGGAGGACCTTAGATGTTGATCATAGTGTATGGGTAGGTTCATGTCGGGAGAGGCGTTCTGCTAGGTATTGTGGTCCCAAGTCATGTAAGGCTTTATAAGTTAAAACCAGCACCTTGAATCGGGCTAGGAAATGTACAGACAGCCAATGCAAGCGGGCCAGAGTTGATCTTATATGTTCGAACTTTCTGGTTCCTGATATCAATCTGGCCACTGCATTTTGCACAAGCTGCAGCTTCTGAACCATCTTCAAAGGCAGCCCCACGTAGAGCGCTTTGCACTAATCTAACTTGGAGGTTACCAGAGCATGGACCACTGAAGCCAGGTTATCCCTGTCCAGATAGGGACGTAGCTGGGCCACCAACCGAAGTTGGTAGAAGGCACTCTGTGCCACCGCGGCCACCTGAGCCTCAAGTGACAGAGATGGTTCTAGGAGAACCCCCAAGCTATGAACCTACTCCTTCAGGGTGAGTGCAACCCCATCCAGAACAGGTTGAACACCCTCTATCCAATCTGAAGAACCACCTACTAACAGCATCTCAATCTTGTCTGGATTGAGTTTCAGTTTATTAGCCCTCATTCAGTCCATTGTCGCAGCCAGGCAACTGTTCAGCACATCCACTTCCTCACAAATAGAGCTGTGTGTCATCAGCATACTGATGACAATGCACTCCAGAATTTCGGATGACTGTACTCAACGGTTTCGTGTAGATGTTAAACAGCATAGGGGACAAGACTGATCCCTGCGGAACCCCATACTGGAGATTCCATGGGGCCGAGCAATGTTCCCCAAGCACCACCTTCTGGAGCCGACCTGCCAAGTAGGAACGGAACCACTGGTGCCTCCCACTCCCAATTCAGCCCAGAAGGATACCATGGTCGATGGTATCGAAAGCCACTGAGAGATCAAAGAGAATCAACAGAGTCACACTCCTGTCTTTCTCCCGACGTAGGTCATCATACAGGCCGACCAAGGTTGTTTCCATGCCAAAACCAGGCCTGAAACCCAACTGAAATGGATCCAGATAATCAGTCTCATCCAAGAGTGTCTGGAACTGGCCTGCAACCACTTGCTCTAGGACTTTGCCTAGGAATGGAACATTTGCCACTGGCCTATAGTTAAGATTTTCTGGGTCCAGGGAAGATTTCTTTAGGAGTGGTCTAACTACCACCTCTTTCAGATGGTCTGGGACCACTCCCTCTAGCAGAGAGGCATTAATCACTTCCCTGGTCCAGCCGGCTGTTCAATCCCTGCTAGCTTTTATTAGCCAAGAGGGGTGAGGATCCAATACAGAGGTGGTTGCATGAACCT
This sequence comes from Anniella stebbinsi, assembly GCA_029215795.1. NCBI lineage: Eukaryota > Metazoa > Chordata > Lepidosauria > Squamata > Anniellidae > Anniella > Anniella stebbinsi. The sequence continues at coordinate 60,760,256 of JARDYH010000003.1, forward strand.
GTCCAAGCACCTTGTCAACATCCTCGAGCTGTACCAACTGAAACTCATCCAAGAAAACAGGACAAGCCTGTGCTCTGGACACCTTGCTAGATTCACATGCTATAACACTGCAAGTCCTGGTGGATGCCAAAGATTTTATTCTGGAAGTGACTAGCAAATTCATTACAGCGGGCCTCAGATGGTTCTACCATGTCTTTGGGGCCAGCATGTAATAGCCCTCGGACAACTCTGAAAAGCCCCACTGGGCAGCAGATTGATGATTTGATAGTGGCAGCAAGGTATTGTTTTTTGTTCTTTGGAGACTTTTAGTAGAAAAGTGACTGAAAAGTAAAATAGATACATAACGTAGGTTAGTGGACAAGGCAACATTGTAATATTCAAATGACAGGAGATTTGAAACATAATATTTTGACCAGCCCTCAGAAGATACAGTCACTTTAGTTTCCTCTAAAGTCTGGACATTGTTTTTGGATTCCAGAACCTCAAATTAAAGAGACTGACCATTGAATTCTGATTTGTAATCTCCATCATGAAATATAGCTGTAACCTTCACAGGAGAAGTGATGGGCTTTTGCCAGCAACATTCACTCACCAATACCAAAAGAGTGAGTGAATGGAATTATCTTTGCTAAGCCCAACAGGATAAAGTCAGATGGCTGAAAATGCTCCCAATCCAAAATATTCTAAACGAAGTCCTCCATCTGGTGGATTTGTGCTTTCTAAAGTTTGTGCGTCCAGAGAATGTAAGCCAGTTTTTTTTCTATTAATCCAGCAAATTTCCCACCTTTCAATTTAACTGAGTTAATTTAATATGAAGTCTGTTTCTATATCTAGATGATACATTTGGGACAGCCAGATCTTTTCTGTAGACCATCCTGAGAATGCAAATACAATACAGTTTTCCTTGATTTTTTGCCAAGGGGGCAAAAGTCTTCCTGTACAGATGGCAGTAACTGGTGGTTGGTAGACAAGTTGATGAATGAGATTTATTCTTGGCACAATACAGAAAGTTTGGCAACTTGACCATGGCAAACTTTTCATTAGCTCTTTTTGTAAAAGGTTATGGAGGTACTCTTAGCTGTGTGTTGCCATATTAACACTTTTTGCCATCGTTCATGCACCTGGACAAAGCAGGTTAATAGCATTGCAGAGTCAGTTCTTCAAGCTTTGCTGGACGAACATCTGTGAGATTAACTTTTAGCAAGGCCTATTTGGGGCTTCTAAAATTGGTTTCTGTTAATAGCTGTCCTGAATCTTGTATATATACTGTATATAAAAATGTTAAAGACTCTTAATAGAAACTGCTTGAAATACTCTTCTTGTAGTGATTGCCCCATGGATAATTGTTGTATGAATTGCTATTATCATATTAAGGATTACTGTACCATTTCAAGTGTTCCTTGGAAGCTACTTACTGTGGTGTGGAATTTTTCCACTCTTATGGTAAACTATTCCACCTGGTGCACAGAGGCTATGTTATCTGGTTAACATTTGGGGTCTATAAGGTATTGATAAGCCCCCGTGGTGTAGTGGTAAATTTTGAAGTGCAGCACTCATCATGACAGTCTCTATATCCAGACCCCTAAGGAGAGTTCAAAAATGCAAGCAGCTGTGCTTCTCTCTCTCTCTCTCTCTCTCTCTCTCTCTCTCTCTCTCTCTGTGACTTGGTTCACAAAACCATCATTGGCTAAATAAACAGTAGTGGTTTGTTTAAGCCATGGCACGTACTGGCCAGAATTCGTATAATTTGCAGCTTGTTATGTTGTCTGAATTCTAGCGACCTGGCTTGTTTGAGGGGGAAACAACCCCTGTAACAACAACACCTAACTCCTCCTCTTGATTCATAGATTTAGATATATCCCCATCCCTCAACTACCATTGATTTTTTTAACTCTGTTTCAAATATACTCTTACCGATAGAAGTACTGTCTTGCTAAAATGACCACAGCCTTGTGCATGACGGTTATGCACAACCAAGTCTGGAAGCTAGCAAGGCAATAAAAAACGAAGCTGTAATGGTGGCACAAGCACAACAACTAATTTGGGGATTTTCAGTCTTGTGGTGAGCACTGAAGAACAAAAAATGAAGAAACGGTCACCAAAACATATCTGGAAGACTTCAGAATTTGGAAGATTTGTTCAACGAATGTGACATGTAGATGTTCCTGTTATTACATAGATTATTATTTTCTTCTTTTTTGCAAAGCCCCCAAAATGTACTTGTCACCATTGCCATGGTGAATGTTCACCTGCCCTATAGTGTAAGGCTGAGCATGAGAGGAGTGACAGGAGGAGAGTAGGGTCTTTCCCCCGCAATTGCACTGGGAGTTGGAGGTACTTGAAATGCTTCCAAAGATCTGTGCAGGATCAAAGGCAGGACCCTTTCCTACCCCAGGCTAATGGCCAGCACACATTTTGGTTGGATACTAAAATTTGTGGATCCATATTTGGAACATGTCAGTAACAATCAGAAACGAATGAATTTATGTTATAGAATCCAGGATTACTTTGTAACTTCTTGGCACTTTTGGTTCATACAGAATGTTGCCAATTTCTTTCTTTTTACACTGGAATCTATTGAAGTAGTTCTGGATACTTAATTGCAGATTTAAACATACCATGCAAGAGTATCTATTTTTGTGGTTACTAACACAATTATATGGTTGTGATAACGTTGTGATAAATATTTGTGAATGAAAGTTCACAACAATGTATTATAAAGAAAGGTTTCTGAGTATAATTGCAGAATATGGAAAGCATCATTCAGTTTCATCTACGATTGGGTTTCATAGTCTAGCAGAGAGAAAAGAATGTTGATTGAACATTTAATTGTGAGAAAAGACATGATGAGACACATCAGGAGAAGGTGATCAGCAAATCAGTAGATATGAATATAAAATAAGGTTGTAGCTGATGGACATTTCCAAGCTGAACCAGGTTAGCTGGTAGTAAGGTTCACTGATTCACTGATTATAATAGAACAAACTTTCAAATAACAATGCTCACAATCTCTGCCTAAGCCTGAATGGTAAAGAAACAGGTTTCCTATTTCAATTTTGAAACAGCCTGACACTTCAATCCTAAGTGGGGTCAGGGAGGAGCAAAGCAGTAGATCTGCTGCTTCATCTCAAGTACTGCCAGCTCATGCTGGCCAGGACAGGAGGTGTGGGAGGGTGGTTTTGCCAAGCTTTTCAACCCAGTGAATCTTTTTATTTTAAATCCCCCTCCCCCATGAAAGTAATGGGGTGGAATTAGCAATGCCAACTCTAGGCTGGTATAGCTAAGGGACCCAATCAAGGTCATGCTTGGGGGAGCCAGCAAATTGAAAGCTGATTCTGACCTTCATTGACATGCCCCCGTTCAGAGCTTTATGTTTGCTACTGCTACCAAGAACATCTTCAGCCATTAGTTTTTGGCCTGTGTAGTTTCCACAGGTGGAGCTGGGCTGCTGGGGCCAGTGCAACACCATCAGTGATGCAGCTCCTCTCCATCCGCAGGAGAGCACTTCCATGCTATCCTAATCCCCACCACCACTCCCAACTTGCAGATCTGGGGAATAGGCTTGCTTTGTCCATGGCCATTTTAATTTCAGTAATTTTGAATGATAAATATATTACATGGTTTTAATTGATTTAGAAAAATTAGAGAGTATACATCTTTATAGATTTGATAGTGGTTTACCACATTAGATGTAAAAATCCTTTGTGAGGATACTTTGGCCCCTAGTAGTCTTGAACAAAATGTCATTGATTAAAGGAGGCAGTTATTGCAATATGAGTCTAACTAACATATACATACAAACACACACACACACAATATAAATAATAATAATAATAATAATAATAATAATAATAATAATAAATTTATTTATTACCTGCCTCTCCCAACGGATCGAGGAGGGGAACAGCATCAAACATAAAATACCAAACTGATTAAAAGCACATAAAACCAATACATCATTAAAATACCAATAAAACACTTTAAAATTCATCTGGGTAGGCCTGCCGGAAGAGATCAGTCTTTATAGAGCTTTTAAAATCCTGAAGACTGGTGAGTTGGTGAATCTCTCCCGGCAGGTCATTCCACAATCTGGGAATGACCTGTAAATTCATACATGCATATGAATTTACATGCAATGTAAATTCATATGCATGTATGTAATATACATATATATGCAATTATATATGTACATACATTACATACATACATAGCCATTGGCTTTCCCAGGGCAGTTTACAAAAGAAACAAAAATGAAATACATATATATTTGGCAATGTTTGACTTGATATTAACAAAAGGTTAATATTAATTAATTAATATTGATATTAACAAAAGGTTAATATCAAAAAGTTTTGATATTAAAACCTTCTCTTGAGTACCTAAACCACAAGCATCTAAAGATTATGCACTCAGGCTTTAAAAAAAAATGCAGGACTGTTCATGTTCTTGCTTTCTGGAGTGATACATTGAGACTGATATGACATATCGAGACTGCTGAAGTGTGGAGGGAAGATAAGGTACATTTGCTTTCCTTGTCAATCACTACAACCAAGCAAATATTCATTGTGTTGTGGAGGGGGAAAACCCCACCTTGCCACAATCTGTGGAATAATAACATGCTGATTTGGGCCTTGAGTTGAAAGAAATTTTAGTCACACTATGATTTCTATTTACTTATTTCCGGTCCATAAAATGTCAGGGTTTTTTTTTGTGTTTTATGGGTACAGAATATTGAATTGATAACATTAGGAAAACCATATTAAGATTGATGGAGATGGACAACTGTGAAACCTTATCATTAATGAATGTAGAATTTAGTACCACCCTTGTATCAGCTTAAACATCTGTGGACCAACATTAAGTATTTTGAACTGATATTTCAAAATGCATTAAAGACAGTATTTTTTAAAGATAACTATGGCTTTTACTGCCTGAATATGGTTAATAATAATCATTAGTTAATATTATTATTAGTTAATTATTGTTCTATGGTAAAAAGAGAGAACAGTTTCAGAACCTTTCTTATGGCTGAAGCAATATAAATAGTGAGAAATTTTGGGATGTGCAGGGTAGGAAAATATATGTCTAATAGACCCATTTGCTTCATGAGTAAAAATCTTGGCTTTGGATCCTAATTTCCATGAGCAGTGCTTACAGAATGTGGCTTTTTTGCCTCCTCATATATGCTCTTGGGGAACTCTCCAGAACAGCATAGGATGTGATCTGGGTGGCTGTAACAGGAGGCAAAAATTGGCAAAAACTATGGGGTGCACAGCCCCTTGTGTGAATAGAAATGCCTTTCTGCTCATGCTGGGCACCATTGGATCCAAGCCTATGATAGCTACCTGCACATTAGTGCAGTAGGCTTCTTCTTATCCTAACAGTTTATAATTTGAAGACCAGGAAATTTCCAGAATACCATATTTTCATCTTTGTAAGCTATCCTAGCGTTCCTCCTCAACTTTAAAACCACCTGAAATCCCTTCTGCCCTCATAAATCCCACATGTAAAATGAAAATATTTCAGAGGTATTGGGTTGAAGGTATGTGTCACTTGTATTGTTAAAATGATCCTAATTACTGCAGGAGTCTTCTTAGTATGTCCGCACAGGCTTCAATCTGTTCTGCCATACTGCATTTGCTCAGTGTAAACAATTCTTCACCATGGTGAGTGCCAAACACATTTTGATTTGTTGGGTTACAATCCTATACACACTGATTTAGAAGTGAGACCCATTGAACTTAATGGAAGTTACTTCTGAGTAGACATGCATAGGAGTCACTGTTAAACCTTATTAAAATTGCAGAAATACAGTGAAATGTTTTAGTTTGCTGAGATATGCTCTAAACTGGAAGGTATATATAGGCAGAAACTACTAAGACCAACCTGCCACCTTACAAGAGAGAGAGGAACAGATGGGGAAATGTCAGCAGCTCCAGGTAAAACCTGAAACCATCACATCATTTGATCCAGCCTTATTTGAATGTCTGCAGTCTCCTTCTCCCTGATTCCCATCTCGTCAACATCAAGTCAGCCTTTTTTCATCTCCCCAACCCCACATTTTGTAACATCTTGCCTGATGGAGAGATCTGGAGATTGCAAAAGCTTGCACATTTTTTGTGATTCCTTTTGTTGGCCCAATAAAGTTTTCACACTAATATGGATTTTGGATTTTTTCCTGGTCAGTGGAGTTATCTTTGCTTTTTGTTGTTAACAATAGTTTGCTATGTCTAAAAGTAGCGATTAACCGTGCTCATTTTTTAAAAATTCACACGTTGTAAATGGAAAGCAGAAACTCTTTGCCCATAATTATTATTGCACTGAAATTATTTGTTTGTTTGTTTGTTTATTTATTCCATTTCTATACTACCCAATAGTTAAAGCTCTCTTGGTGGTTCACAACATGCCAGAAATCTCCTATATGAAAAGTTGTTTTCATTAAAAATTGAACAAAAGTTATATATTTTTCTTCTGCATTGTTATTGGCAAGTCACATTTAATCTCCACATTATCCATTGAAATACTTCCCTATACCATTCAAAAATTTGAATGGCCGTCCCATTTAATTTGATTACATTGGCATAAAAACTTAAAAGTGCCTCATTCTTTCTCATTAATAGGTATAGACTGAGAAATTTGCTGCCTTGAAAAGTTTTTGTTTCAGCACTAATTTATTTTCAAAGTGTTTTACAACAAACTAAATCTGTTTAATAGCTTGCATTTCAGATGCCTATTGGTGCATGTAGGTGATGCTTGATTTCTGCTTAGAACGTATAATGTGGCGTCTCTGGGGAGCTAGTTGTGCTGTGTAAAAACTATTAAATAGGAATGTGTGGAGACAAACAAAATCTAAGAATCAATGGGACAACTCAGAATACAAATAAGAACTTCAACGAGAAGAATAAGCAGGGCTAAAACTTCTGATTTTACACTTCTGTTATATTCTTATTGTCCTGTTTGTGTTTTGACAACATAACTGACCAGGTTTGTGAAGTAATGCACATGATTGACCACCCTGCATGTGGCTGCATTTGTTTCTGTTTGTGCCTGTACATACATGGAGTTCCTGATATTGCTGTCTACTTCATTTTATTTATTTATTTTATCGTATTTTTATCCTGTTCCTTAGCCAAAAAAGGCTCTTGGAGCGGCTTATAAGTAGCTGCCCAAGACTTCAGTCAGAGATGTTTCCAGCTTTACTTCCTGTGATCCTTTTAAGTGGAGATGTGGGGAATTGAACCCAGGAGATTCAGTGCATAAAACGTGATGTTTCACCACTGCAGTCCATTCCAGAGAGCCAATAGCTTGGGCCACATAGGTCATTGCACAACTTGATAAAAGTGATCTATAGATACTGATATATAGATAAAGCCTGATATATATAAAAAGGCAGAGATTAAGGAGCCATACTTGTTCATAACTGAAATAAGAAGGCAGACATCCAAATCAATGACAGTTCCTTCCAATCTCTCGTGTGTGGAGGAACTTCCTCCCTCTAAGAGCCACATTCCTTTCAGGAAAAGTTATTGGGGCCTGCATGTTGGTGGTGGACAAGGCAAAATCAAAAATGATGTGGCCAAACCATATGGTAACTCACACACACACACCATATTCACCCCACTCACACAGCTTTCCATTCACCCACCCCACTCACTGTCATTGGGGCCTGCATGTTGGTGGTGGACAAGGCAAAATCAAAAATGGTGTGGCCAAACCATATAGTTACACACACACACACCACATTCACCCCACTCACACAGTTCCTATTCACCCTCTCCACTCACTGTCACACACACACTTCCCCTCAACATCCAACTATATTCACACATCCAAACATATAGCATCCATACAGTGTGAACCATTGGCACATGCATACGTACACACATCACACACACACATAGAGTGCACACACACTCTTTTTGTGATCAAATTTCCCTCCCTGTAATCTCAGCCCTCCCCACCACCACTGCTCAGCTGAGCTCATGCTGGCTCATGCTGGATCCAGGTAAGGAAAGCCTTTGGGAACTGCTGCTCCTGACAGACCAAGTTTCCTTTGCTTTTCGATGACAGGGTGGGGCTTCGGAGAAGGGGAGGGGCCTTGGTAGGCCGGATGGGTATGCCTTCACTCTGTGGACCAGAGGGTCCATATTCCTGTTAAATGTGTTAAATTTGGTCATGTTTATTATACTTTTGCCTCCCAGATGAGCAAAATTACAACTTGCCTGGACTTTCTGTAGCAGTGTTTAGATCTATTGATCTTTCTATTTGGATATATTGAGGATATAGTCCCAATTGGGGATGTGAAATGACTATTCATTTACTGACAGCTGCCTGTAGAGCAATAAAGGTGGACAGTTGATGTTTGGTGTATGAGAGGGTACAGGGTATGGCCTCCATAATGAAATTAACTAATATGATAAGAATCAGAATAGGATGCTTTATAAATAATTATTTTGAAGAAAAATTGAGTTCTTATATTTTATATTGGAATGCAAAAGTTCAAGATCCAGTACAACATGTTAGTGACTATTTGACTGGCATGAGTATGATTATACTTAAATTCTTTGTTAATATTTTTATTTATGAATGGATATAAGGAAATCAGCTGATAAATTTATTTGAAATTGTGTAATGAAAAAAGAACTTGAACAGAGTATTAAAAAAAAAGTTCTGTGATAATAAACACATAGCATGCATGCATATTTGTGGCAAACGGCAATTTGTTGAAAGTTCCAAAGCAGCTCAGTTCATTGCATGACCAAAATGTCATTTGAAAGCCTTTGATATATTAACAAGAGTTATGAAGTTTAATGTTACAAGGTTCACACTGATGTTAGAATTCCAGTTCTAAGGCTGCTCAAGTCTATCTAAGCAGTTACATACCTAGTCTTAAGCATCTCTGTTCTTCTGTATCACCAGAGGAGCTAAGCCAATGGCAGCCAAATATCCATGATTCCTCAATCTGCCAACTTTGCTCTGTGATATCAGACAAAAAGCTTCAGTCCTGGAGGACACCAACAACCTGTAAGTTTGAAGAAACAATTATTTTCTTCCATGGTGGTGCTCCATCACTACCTTCCATAGTGGTGGCCCATCTTGAACTGAGTCCTAAGATGTTATGCATCCATCACACATCCCAACACGGCTGGTCCTTGGCATGTGTTAGAGTGATAGTGTATTATAGCCTCCCCCCCCCCACCCTCAGTCTAGTTTTAACAAATTGCTAGATACTTCTGCTTCTGTTCTTTTTTTTTTTTAATAACACAGAGAGTAAACAAATGCATTGAGGCGGATCACAATAGAATCAACATGGTTTGATAGTGTCATTTCAGACGTAATACTGACTTACACAGGACACCATATTTTCGTATTCTATTGAGATATTCCATCTCTCACTGGGCAAATGCTCTTGAAGGGAATGCCAGGAGGACCAGATTGGGACCCTAGGCCTGAGGTTTGCCACACCTGCTGTAATCCATCAGGATGACATTTCAAGAGCTAGTGGTTGCTTCACCTACCAGATTATATATTATCACTTCTACTATCACACTTCCCCCATTCTCCTGAATTAAACATTCCATCTTTATTCCTTCTCTGTCATCTTTTGTTAGGAACAATAAACTTCTCAGGTTCTAAATCAGAACATTCCAATGGTGAAATTTGTAGTGATTTATTCATAAAAGTGACTATAGATTATTTCTAATTTTCCAAAAGAAAAGTCAGCATCTTTTGTTTTTTATTTCACAGAAGTACCAGTTTCCTGAATTGGAAGCTTTTTCCAGTAAACTCGCTATTGTTTTCAATTGGTGTATCATGAAATTCTGTGGAAGTGCCATTAACATTCACCTTGAACTCGAAAGAATATTGATACTGTCTGAATATGTTTGATTTTCCACTCTCAGCATTGTTCATCATATTGAATGTTCATCCCTTATATGTCTAACTCAGAACAAAATGATACTTGGCATAGCAAAGTATCTACAACAAAATGTTTCAAAAACTGTTGTTAGAATAAAAATATTTTTGATTGATAAAGTTGGAGGTTTCACATCTCTCTAGCAAGGAGTTTACTGGATGAAAAAAGTTTGGACTGCCTACTTCATTTCCCAAAACACATGGTGGTTTAGTATGACATACACAAGATACAATTGCAAATGAAAGATGGAAATATGCTATCATGTAAACATAGAGAGCCATCTCAGGCTCAGAAACTCCCTGCCCAAGCAGGCCTGTCTAGCAGGTTCCCTAAGGGCCTTTCTTTCTGTTCCAGAAGGCTTTTGACTTGCTAGATTGACTGTTTTGTTATTATCTTACTGGTTTTAGTTTTAGTTGGTTGCTTTTTATCCTCTCTTTTTGTAGTCTGTGATATGCTATATTACTATGCTTTTATTGTTAAGGTTGTGTTTATTGTTAATCACCTTGGTTTAACATTTGGAAAGGATAATATTTTAAGAAATTAAATGTTTCTTTTCAAGTTGTCACACTAAGTTTCTTTTCTGTAAAAATACATGTGCCAATATATTCTTGATCTTCTCTGTGTTATTATTATCTATATTTATCTAGGCCGCTGAATAACCTATGTTTAAAATTACTATAGTTCTTATGCTATCAGAGATCATCATATATACTAATAGCAAACTCAGCTGGTAAGTGCCAAGAGGTTTGTAGCAAAACTGGGCTACTGAGAAACAACAGGGAGATATAGACATGCTTGGGGGAACCCCAAGGTTTTCAGAAATATAAACACAACCTAATGAGGACTAGGCATGCTCATTGATCACTGACTGCTGAATGTCTGTTGTGAGAGAGGAGAGAAAAATGGGGGGCAGAGTGGCTGGCTGGAATACTGAATATGATTCAGCTCTAGTGGATGATGATGCTTATCTAGATCCATTTTAGTCTGGCTTCAGGCATGATTATAGAACAGAGACTGCTTTGATTGCCTTGATGGATGATCTACGCCAGGAACTTTTGCTGGTCTTGCGACCGTAATAAATTCTATTCTTCTACGCCAGGAATTGGACAGGGGGAGTTTGTCCCTGTTGGTTTTGCTGGACTTCTCAACAACTTTCATTACCATCAACCATGGTATTCTCCTGAGGCATCTGTCTGAGATGGGACTTGGAGGCACAATTACATAGTGGTTCTGGTACTTCTTGGATGGGCATACTCAGAAAGTACTGCTGAGGAAATTCCTGTTTGATGCTGTAACTGTGGAATTGTGGTGTCAGTCAGGGCTCCATCTTATCCCCTGTGCTATTTAACATATACATGAAACCATTGGGAGAGATTGTTAGGAGTTTTGGGGTTCAGCGCCACCAGTATGCTGATGACGCCCATCTCCATCTTCCTGGGGCCAGCCACACAGGGCCAGACATACTGCTATGCTTGAGAGATAGAAGATGGCTGCTATGCTTGAGATATAAGAATGATAAAGTTTCCCAATCTAGGGAGCAGGTTAAGCCCTACTCTCAGCACAGAACTTTCTGATGACATCTGCAGTGCAGAGGACCTCCAGCATATTCATTCATTTCTGCTTTAAAAGAAGTGTGCTGCTTTGTATACTAATGTTATCATTGCTGTCAACATTTTGTTTCTGCAGCTCATCATGTTAAAACTGGGACTTGTGAAGTGGTGGCTCTCCACCGGTGTTGTAATAAGAACAAGATAGAAGAAAGATCACAGACTGTCAAGTGCTCCTGCTTTCCTGGGCAGGTAGCAGGTACCACTCGAGCAGCTCCTTCTTGCGTTGATGGTGCGACATATTCTGTGGTTTGCTCTTCCCTCTCACGTCGTTCTCTCTCGAGTTCCTTAAATGATTGCCTTTCATTTATGCCTGCTGCTAATATTTATAATGATAAAGAGGATGTTGAGAGTTCTTTGAAGGTATACCCAGGATGAATGATAGCTGGAGGTTTTAAGATGAATTACTAAGCCTGGCTGTGAAAGGAACCTCTAGAGAAGCATAACAGGATGTTAAAAATCCTAACTCCCAGAGTGTTGTATCAAGTTTGCTCATTTTAATATGGCTGCCAAATCCACAACAGCTTTCCTCCCATTGCAAGCAGTCGGCGTCATGGGAGGACGCAATTCCAGTCAGCAGGGCCAGCTCCAGGTTTTCGAGGGCCCTTGGGTATGACACTACATTCTCACTGCCATTGTCATCAGCTGCTATAGCTCCCCAGGTGCTTTCTCATAATTTCTGCCATTTGCTTGCTTGACAGGTAGGCAGTAGCATCTGCTGCTCCTCCTTCTCACCACCACCATTGTCTGGGCCAGAATGAGAGACAGGTGAACAAGAAGATTGCAATGGTGAAGAGGAGGAGCAACTCCAGGCGGTTCTTGTCAGTGGGCCTCTGCTATGGTGTGGGCCCTCAGCAGGTGCCTAAACATGCCTACCCATGATGCTATCTCTGCCAAACAGGAGTGTGGGAGAAGCAAGGGACCCCACCACCACCCACCACACAAGAGCCCCAATCTGGCTCAACCTCCCACCCCTGATTTGGCTCTTAATTTTTTAAAAATTAATTAGGAAGGATGAACTATGTGACAAATGTCACATCTAGCATGGCCCTTAAATGAGGAATTCCTTTACCTTTTATTTTTACAATTTTTAAAAAAGCTACTTGCACACTTCCTGTGAAGAGCTGTTGAACTCTTTCCTGATGTTGTTATGCTTCAGCTATCACAGAAGAAGTAAGTATATCAGCTTCAGAGAAGCTAGAATCTTTCAGTGGTTACTAAACACAGGCTAACTGGAAGGGGGTGGAGGTGGGAATACAGCTTTTAAAATGAGACCAAAGAAACTAGACGATTGAGAAATGCAAAATTGGTTCTGAAAGGCTTTTAATTAGTCTAAAAGAGAGATACACATGTTTGAGAAAGTTTCACTATCTTGGGACATTTCTCTATGACCTTATAGATGTAATTATCCTCTTAGTGTTATGATGTAGATTTTATAAAATAAACATATATGCAAATTATGCTAGACATTTATAGCTTTGACACTATTCATCTTGATTTTTTTGGAATAAGTACACAAAAAGTATTATCAATAAAAACAGTATGTCTTCCCCTCCTGTAGCTTCAATTGTGGAACAAAAATGGTGGTGCCACATGCAACCATGTCTTGAAGGGGAGGAATGCAAAGTTCTTCCAGATCGAAAAGGATGGAGTTGTTCTTCTGGGAATAAAGTGAAAACAACGAGGGTAAGTATTGTATTCACATGAAATCTGGTTGGCACATTTTAGAAACAGAATGCTGGACTCAGTGGATCTTTGGTTTGATCTAGTAGGGGAGTTCTCAGATATGTCACTCAAATACAGATAATGAAAATATTGGGTTGGATCCAGATTTAACCAGATTTAGAGCAGTTTCTTTGAAATCCTGGTTTCTTCAATGGATATACCCTAAGTATAACTAACTCTGGATTCAATCAATCATCATGATCATCATCATCAACAACAACAGCACTGTGTTTGTTATTGTTATTGTTATTATTGTTGTTGTTATCATTATTATCATTAACATTACTCTAAAGCTGAATGCCTGGAGCACTTTTTAAAAAGTTTAAAATTCCACATATCAACTGTTTGCTGGGGAAGGGGAACAGAGGGAAAAGAGAACTGAATTCAGGTTGCCATTCTAAGCCCTGATGGCAGCCTGACTGAAATTAAGCACAATACTCTGCACATCCTTAGAGGCATTCTGTTGTTTAATATTAGTGGTTTAATATTAGATTAATGCAGGTATTAACTCAAAAATAAAACAAAACAGGTTGATTGAAGGGCTGTAACACACATTACACCTATGGCAGTAATGGAAGAAGGAATTAAGCCCAAGATTGAGCATGTAGGTCATGCATTGACAACACATCCCTAACACATCATGTTATTTGTTATCGGAACCATATTAGCCAAGTATGTGAAACCCACGAGTTGCCTGTTGTTTCTTAGTACATGCTTACAAATAATACATTACATTAATGTAGAATCATTGCACATGACAATGTACACGGTGGTTTCATATATTTTAAAAGATGGAATTGGTTTCATGTAGGAAAATCTTTCATAACACATAGAGAGGAACATCTGCTTTGACCAGTACTTTTTGCCCTGATTTGCAGCAGATTTCTAAGAGCTTCAGAGATGAGGTTCTTTATCTGACAATGCCAGGGATCACACCAAGGTATATCATTATGCAAAGTGTTACTATACCACAGAGCAATGGTGGTTTCAGCCATGGGAAAAGCCCTAAGTTGCAGGAACAAAGGTGCTTTTCTTAGTATATTATCATTCCTGCCTCCCACCAATATATAGTTTTTGGTGATGTCCACAAGCACTATACAGTTGGTTCCATGTACAGTGTGGGGATCACAAGAGTCCACCATACATTCTGACCTTTCAGACTACCAGTTCTAGATATCAAACTAGCATATGATTTCAAAAGTCAATGTAGTTGGGAGGTGGGGGACCGTTGCCTGAACATAACCAAAGTCTTTTCATATTGCTTGTCATTCATCTGCTCCAGCTCATCTATTCTGAAACCTTGGGGATATTGATATGAAACCAACAGAAAGAGCCAGAAGATTTAATGTGATACCTGGCCTTGATCCAATAGCTTAAAGAGTAGAGCTCTTTGTGAGTACCTTAACTGTGATTGAAAGGAAATTTGAGGACTACACCAATTGCCAAAATAGTTCTGCTGAGGTATCCCAAAAAAGATGATTACAGAGACTATGATAATTGGTAAGATTAAAGTAATCATCTGGTGCCGACAACTGTTGCTATCACTCTCATTATCACCATTTGTTCTGCTAGGACAACTTCTGCTTAGTTGCCTGCCTGCTGAGAGGCGGGGATGGCGGGGAAGGATGGACAAGGAGGAATATATCAGAAGAGTTGAGAATGAGTCCCTGGATATAGAAGTGGAATTTATCTTGAAACCAAGGCTGATATTAGTGTCCATGAAGCAGTTATATCGGTTGATGATCTGTCCTCCTCTGAATTACAACAGATGCGTAAGCACTTGAGGCAGCTGCAAAGGAGGAAAATAGGACAAGTACGGCTGTCTGTGCTGGTAAAAAAATGCTAGAAATATTGCTCTCTTGCTAGCTTCTTCGCTTTGAGTCTTCTGGCTTTCTCAATTTCTTCTCAGAAATAGGACGATAGCTCAGATTAAGCTAAAATTTTTATGGTGTGTCATTTGACTTGAAAACTAGTATGCAGTGCGTGTATTGCAGCGTTACTGATAGATTAGATCCTGTATGACAACAGAGTAATAGTGGTCAGCACATGAGAAGGGCAATGAAACATTTCTCACATTCCGGGTGCTGTTCTTATCTGACTTAATCTGGAATAGCAATTGCTAACCAAGGAGGAAACTCCAGTAAAAGCAATTTGAAGATTAGAAAACATTCCCCCCCCTTCAGTGTTGGATTAAACATCAGCTTCACTTGTTCATTTCAGTGTTCTTACCTCTTTCAAACCCAGCACTTCCTTTTCTGCATTACAAATCCATTCATTTATGCTGACCCATTTTGAGAACTTTCTGTCTGTACCTGGATCCTTATAACCTGTGGAAACAAGGTAATTGCTCTTACTGACTCTTCATGGTCCTCATCCTGCCAAAATTATTTTTTTTCTGTATAGCATATCTTTGATCTGTCACAATCTTTTCTACTTATAGCTGTGAGTTAGGGCCACAGAGTGCTATTTATTTAGCACTAAAGCATGTGAATGGCTTTACAAGACTTAGATAAGGCCCAATTATTTCTCCAAAGCGCTTACATAAAACAAGGATTAATCACAGACAAGGGAATGATCAGGGGACAAAAAAGCTGGGAAAGTGATTAAAGTTGTGTATCTGCTTGTTTATACTACTGCGTGTAGTGGCAGGTTTTTTATGTTTGATAGTTTAATTCTCTAGAATCTTTCAAACTGAATCTAAGTCAAACTACAAAGCATGCATATTTTTTCCTGATAGGCTAGGGATACACACTGAAACTGACTAAAACCTGAGGATTTCACTTTAGCAATTTGATTTTTCCTTCTGAAATTTGATTATAAAGGAATGGAAAAGGAAAATGTGCCAAGTGAAACAGTGCCATGGAATGCCTCATTAAAAGGCGTGTAACACCTGAAAATTATGAACACACATTGGCCACATTTGTGTGGTGAGAATCAGTCACAGTGAGCCTTGTCCACTCCTGGCAAAGCTATGAAGAGGAGTTTCGAAGCTCTCAATTCCAGTTTATACTGACTGCAGCTTGTTGCATAGTCTGAACCTGAAAATTGGGTTTAATTGTGGGTCATGAAGCAGCTTGTTTAAACAAGCCATAATATTTATTATTTATATTATTGTTATTGTTTTATTGCAGCCTTCCTCAACATGGCTGTGAATTATGGAAGTTATGACCCAACATAAATGGAGAACACCAGGTTGGGGAAAGCTGTTTTATTGTGTTTTGCAGTTTTACATTTTGCTGTTCACCACCTTGGTTTACTCTAAAAGGCAGTTTCAGAATAATTTAACATCAACCAAAGTTTAGTTGTTGAATGGCACACTAAACTGTGGTTAATAGAAATTGGAAATGAAGCTTCCGATCTGATCACAGCCACACTGGAGGAGGAGAGGGAAGGGGACTGATCTGTGCTCATTCTTGTCATGCTGAACTATGATAACCGTCTGAATATGGCCACTGACAATATTCTAAAACGTCTTCTTGAAGATTCTTTAGTCACTGTTACTTCCCATGCAACTGTATAGTTTAAGGTACGCTTTGGCTGGGTTCACATGTAACACTAAGCCATTATGATTTATTTTCTGGCAGAACCCATTCTGGGTTTGTGTGTCACCCATGATAGGTTAATCTGCTCAAACGCCCCACTCAGAGAACCCCATGAACCCAGCCTTTGTGAAACTTGGCCTCTTGTTACATAAAATAGTGCTGTATTTTTAGTAACTAGTTACTCACATTGCAATAAATATAGTTTGAGCTTTTCTGGATGAAACTTTTATTGTTCACCCACCATTCCTTATTTATGGTTGTTTATGGGTTTTTTTAGATAGTGTCATCATCCAGTTTTACTCCTGTGTTTTCCAAGCACACTTGCAGTTTTTTGGGGGGCAGGGAATATCCACTATGTTTTGGCATTGCAAATCACAACTGTCCACCTGTGTAGTGGTGTTATTCTGCTATACCACAGCGCCATCTAGAAGTTATGTGTCAGAAATATGGAAAAGGAGGAAACAAAAAAAAAACCCTTTGTGTAGGGATCTGATCTTAATTATGCAAATAATCTGGAAGCAGAAGCAGCAGGTTAAATGGCCTCATCTACAAAAGCTCTTCAGTTCATTTTAGAAAGAAAACTTTTCATTAAATACAGACTCATCCAACTTCTATTATGAAGTCGTTGTTCATAATTAACCTAAACATTATAATATTTAGCTGGAGGTAAAGGCAAATATTTCTATAGTAAATAATCAAATGCAAATAGACTCAGATATTTCTTCACACATTTCTTTCTTCCTTTTATTTGTGAGTCCACTGTTTCACTGTATTAGTATGTAGGGATTTAGAGTCCCAGGAGATTTGTCTTGAAATTATTTTCTTATAGTGATGTCTGCCATCATGTTTTTTTTATTTATTTAATTATCCAAGTTTAAAGAGTGTAGAAAGCTTGAATGCTGTCCTTAGCCCTACATCGGTGCAAGGCTCTTTCAAACCTCTGAAAAAAGACAAGATGAAGCTCTTGTGGCATCATCGGATTGCTTTTTCAACTAGCTATCATTAAAATGTTATCCAGTCCATGGATAACAATGATGGTTGGAATGTGCCCATAGTTCAACTTCTGACACTGTGCTTGTATGACATAGAATTGCTTCTGCAGGTCACTTATTTTCTTTTCTTTTTAAATGCATTATATCACATTTTTTATTCAGTGTATTAGAATGATGCTTCTCCTGGCTATGCAGAGAAATTGCACTAGCAAATGCAAACTATACAGATTTTAATGTTAAAACTAAAAATATTTACAAAACTTTGAAGTAAAAAAGTCTAGCCATCAAAGTTATGATTTAACTGTTTCACTAAATTTCTACCTCTTTACATGTACATAGGTTTGAAAATGCCTTTGCCTATAATTTTTAAATTTTTTTTACATTATCCAAGCTGAAACAGTGGAATCCACTATTTTATATTGAAAGTAGGGAGAACTATTGAAGAAGGAATGTGGTGATTCATAAAGTAAGTGGGCATAGTTCATTAGTAGGAATCATTAGTGTTGAAGTCAGGCTCCTAGAAAAAAAGCCTACCCAAAATGGTTTAAATGAATACTTACAAAAAACAATTTTGGAGGGTTCCTCCCCCTTTTCTGTTTCTATATTAGTATTTCCATTGACCTTCATACTTCATAGATACTTTGTGTAAGAACTAGACACAATGGCAGGTAACCTATTCCCCTCCAGACATTTTGACCTACTTGTATCATAAAGATCAGATATTCTGGATAAACAATTAGATCCACTCACCGCAATATAATGAGAGAACTTTCCTTAGAAAACTCAACTAATTTGTCTGTAGACATTTTCCTAATTTAGCTTTCCTTTCATTTGGTTATATTCTAAAATATTCATTTTATAGGTCCTATGGAGGTTCATATT
This sequence comes from Anniella stebbinsi, assembly GCA_029215795.1. Lineage (NCBI taxonomy): Eukaryota > Metazoa > Chordata > Lepidosauria > Squamata > Anniellidae > Anniella > Anniella stebbinsi. Next base: position 60,778,920 of record JARDYH010000003.1, read on the forward strand.
ATCAGTGCACGAAGTATTATCTCTCTAAAGATACTGAACAGCAGTTTGCCTCTAAAATCAAACATGAGAGTGATATTATTTTCAGAATTGTAGCCTCTGATGCTCAGAAAATTAATCATTCTACCATGATCACTGCCTAATATGGATATAGTGAATACCGGAAATTTATATTAACTTTACTGGATAGTTTGCCTATTTGGTTCTCTACCTCCCATGATTTTCTAACATTTTCTTATAAGCTTTGTCGCTGTATGTAGAGTTCATCTGAGAGGTATTTGTGCACATGTTGGCCAGAGTTGACCTCTTTTTTGGTTAGCAAAGGCAAAGAACTGGGAGCAGAATCCTTAACAAGTCTGACGGTTGGAAAACCCCAGCTATGGTCATAGCTTTCACTCACTGAGTCTTAGCCATTCTGCTTTTGAGGCATTTTTCTTGGGGTAGTAGATTTCAATTCTTACATTAAAGAGGTAACAGGACATGCAGCCGAAAGACAGGGAGTGAAGTTCTTTTAGAATCTTACTTAACTCTAGGGATTTACTTCTAGTCAGTTCTTTACAGGTAGGTTTTCAGTTACGTACAGGTAAATGTAAGTAATGGTACCTACAAGTAAGCCCTGCAGTTATATCTGATATAGGTGAATTCAAACGTGGAGAATAATGTGATTGGGTTGAACTGAATGGGGCAGACCATACACATGGATTTCTGCAGGAAGGGTACAACTTGAGCCAAGATATATGTATTCTTATTTGTTATTCCCTTATGAACTGATTTGCAAATAATGCATGAAAATAAAGTAAGTGTTGAACCACGTTGTACAAAAACTCAATTGTGACAAAGGCTGGAATCTTATACCCATTTACCTGTAAGCGCCAATTAACCCATTGAGCCTTCTAAGGAGACATTTATAGGATTTCACTAAAAGTCCCATTTATTTAAACGGATGTTTGTCCAGTTTGAGGTTTTTAGTGGCTGAACCTTTGTTCTGAGACTGCGTTATCAGCTGCATCTGTCTCCACTTTTTATTGTTCATTCATATATTGGTTTTCTGTTACTGTTTTTGTTTTATGTTTGTTGTATGCTACCATGAGCCCTGTTTATACAGCGTGGGACAGGAATTTTCAGAAAGAAATGCATTCCATTGCTTTCATGGGGACTTGTCCATGAAAGTTCTCTGTCCGTACAGAAAACATAATTTTCATTTCTCCTTTCTTCCCTATTTTAAATAAATATTATCTGCAAAGAACCTTTCAGCAGTTTGTTGGTCAGAATTATTTAATGAATGTAAGTAATGGTACCTACAAGTAAGCCCTGCAGTTATATCTGATATAGGTGAATTCAAACGTGGAGAATAATGTGATTGGGTTGATGTTAATCTACTACATGATAATTATATTGGCAATATCATTCATTACCGTGAAAGAGTAACATTTTCTTTATCATGCATTTTCATACGAAACATTATATTTATGTAAGAGATTAAGGGCACAATCCTATGCATGTTTGGAGAGAAAAAAGTCACACAATTCCAAGCATTCCTCAGCCTGCAAGGCTGGCTGGAGAATGATGGGATTGTATGAATTTTCTGTCTAAACATGCATAAGATTGCATCCAAAGGCTGCAATCCTGTACCCACTTACCCTGGAGTAAGCTCCATTGTACTAAATGGGGCCTACTTTTCAGTAGGTGCTCACAGTGTCACTATTAAAGACACCGTATATCTTTTCCTTATAAGCCAAATGTTCTAGCACTAATCCCAATTTTGTTTATATAACTTGTCCTAGCACTTGACATGTGTTTGTTTCTTAGGCAAACGTGTAAAACCCTTCAAGAACATGGAGATTTCTGCTGTGCCTGATGACAATTTTTGATTATTCCACACACACACAATATTCTGACTCCACGTTTGGGGCAATAGTTGTGGTAAATCCTAGTCTTGGTCGGATTCTCAGGAAGGGCCAGAAGGTGCGTTGAGGAGTAAAGAGTCAAAACAACTCCTGAAAGATGTTCCAGCCGTGGCTTATTACTCAAAGAGCAGCAGGTGTGTACAAATACAGGTTTATGTAGTTGTAGCAAAATTTGATGTACTGTTTCTTCTTGTTGTTTGTTTGTTTATTTATAAAAGCATTTTTATTCTGCTTTTTAGCCCTAACAAGGGCTCTGAAAGCAGTTTACATAAGAGAACAAAAACAAACAAAACACCATCAAATGACAAAACTAAAACTATAAAATAGAAAGTAAGAGAAATAAAAGCTTCAATCATATATTAGAAATTATTAAAAGACAAGCAGAATAAGAATGTTTCCCTGTCCACCCAAACACTTATCAGGGACGGTGTTAGACTCACTTTCTTTAGGAGGATATTTCATAACTGGAGTGCTCCTCCAGAAGAGGCCATGTCTCACAGAGCAACACACAATCACAAAATTTAGATTACCATTAGAAGGATGACCATTGTTTTGTTAAAGGGAAAGCATTCTGGTGCTATTTGTGCAGATAATAGCTTTAAAAATAGAATTGTAGAGCCATCATTGCCTATAAAACGCATATTCCTCTCTCTCTGTCTCTCTTTCTCTCTCTCTCTCTCTCTCTCTCTCTCTCTGTGTCCTGTCTCTGGTTAAACAGTTTTTATGTATTTTAAAGAGTTTTAAGTTGTGCCTTGGTAAAGCTTTGATTCCATCAGTGCTCCACAACAGATATGTGCACAGTTTAATGTGCTTGTTATAAGTATCTAGGGGATAGTTCCTATAAAAAGGAGTGCTCTCCTAAATGTACAAATAAAATCTAAAACAATTGCATAATGTGTTTAACTATCTATGCAATAATAATAACATTGAAAGGATGGTGTATTTAATCCTCCCAGCTTATTCTGGTCTCTAAGGCTTTTGTTTACACAGTGTAAACTTACACAAATGTGTATTAAGGTGAATGCTGCAGCTACAATAGTACGTAGATATGAATCTGTTCTACCTGTAGCATGTGAGCCATCACCAAGAACAAGTCCCAGATTTTGCATCGCCTCCCACAATTTGTTCAGGTTCTGGCTTAGTTCAATCACCAGTAGAATATGTGCCCTGATTCTGGCTTTGGTGAAAGTGCCTTTGTTAGACAGAAGGCACAAGGAAGCTCTGGCCTGTGGGGATTCCTCATCTGTATGCAGGGGATGCTGATGGCTACATTTTCCATAAGAAAGAGATTCCATTCTGGGTTTTAGTTACAACCAGCCAGAAATCTATGGGAGCTATCTAAGGTGCTGGATTCATTTTGAGGATAGCTCCTTTAGACTTCTGGCTAGTTGTAACCAAAAGCTAGACTGGAATCTCTGCCCTACTGAAAATGGAGCCACCAGCCTCCCCTGTTGTTATTGTCCCCAGGCCTTGCACACACGCCCTCCCAGGCAGTGAAAAGCTCTTATTTCTGATCAGCAATTCATCAGAGATAACAGTTGTTTTTTCTCAGAACTGACCAGGGATTTTAATTCCTTTTGTGTCACACTGGACTGGAAGGTTTACACTCACTTCTTTGTGATTTTTAAGTTATTTCAATAAAGGTATTACACTACTGCTACTTTATTTTTATTTTTTTCTAATGGACGCAAACTATTTTCATACCATTTTAGGTTTCTGACAGCATTTTGGGCCTCAGGTTTGTTAAAAGAATGTCAGTATGTGGTATTTTAGTTAACTCGTTCTTGAGTTGCATTACAGTAGCAGTAGGCAACCTGGCACCCTCCAAGTGTTTTGGGCTATAACTCCCATAATCCCTAACAATTGAACATGCTGTCTGGGGCTAATGCGAACATGCAGTCCATGTTGCCTATCCCTGTATTTAGAGGAAGGATGCTGTCAGATCTTTAGACAGAATCAGGTTTATGGAGCCAAGTCAGATAGTCCACAATCAGATTAATATCTGGAGATGTGGATGGAGCATAATCAAAGTTGAGGAGCAATTTCAGCTGACACTCAAGGATGCAGAAGTCATAATAATATTACGAGTGTATCTATTTATAGTGGATGGCAAATCCAATATTTATTTATTATATTTTTAATCCACCCAATAACCAATTTTCTCTGGGCAAATGTTAGGAGATACTGATAGGCAGGGTAAGCAACTCAGTTAGTGTTTCTGGTGGTTGGTCACCTGAGTGACTTGTCATCTGTCTATCTATCTATCTATCTATCTATCTATCTATCTATCTATCTATCTATCTATCATCTGTCTATCATCTACCTAAAATTATTTCTAAGCTGCATTTAAAGGTGCAACCCTATCAAGGCAGCATGGAAGATAAGAATTACATAAACTGCATACAATAAAACATATTAAAAAGGATCCATAAAAACAGAGATTACCAATTAAAATCAATAAAAGGAAAACTTATGAATAAACATCAACACCCCAGACTTACGGAAACAAAGTGGGTTTTCAGAGCAAAGAAAATGCCTGACAAACTCCTGGTGGAAAGTGAAGTGTTGAACTGGATCCCTTTAAAGTGTTGGAAGCATCTTTTCCTCTTTTTTTGAATCTCGTGTCCCTTGTCATTTAGCCATTTCTGAACACATCATGCCACTGAAGTAGCTATGGAGAACTGTCTGTGTTCCACTGAAAGAATGGCTCTCAAGCAGCAAGGCCATTTACCCTTCCTGACTCTGTTCCTAGTTCCAAGGAAGCTTGAGTTGAGTCAGGTGGAGGGAATAGGGCAGGAATTGAGGAGCAAGGAAAAACTGGGGCAAGGACATGACTATTTGGGGTAGAAACTAAGGAAAATAACTAGCAAAGGAACTAAACAAGCATTAAAAGCCTACAGTAAACTCAAGTATACCCTGTGCTTTAACATTAGGTTATATACATCTCCCCAATTCCCACAGACAAGATTGGTAGGGCCATTATGTGAACTCAAATGCTTTTGCTTAGTTTATTGCAATTATCATGAGATAGCCTGATAATTTGGAACTTCCATTACAGTCCCCTACAACTATTTCAACAAACAATAGCATCAGTCTGAAAACATTTGCCCATTCATCCAAGTGAATTGGATGTCAACTGCTCATCTGATTCCACCTTAGTCTGTACAAACTAATAAGCATCAGAAGACATAAATTGCTTAGACAGTATTGCTACTGGGCCACTTGCAAAGCTACTGAGGGTAAAATTATCAGGACACATAGTGCTAGGAATCAACATCTACATTTACGTTTGAAAGTTAAGCAAGTGACATGATTTTACAGAGGTATAAAATGGACAAGATATTATTTTCCCCACAAGAATAAAGTACCCAGCACTGAGGGTCAAATTGGAAATAAATTCTGAGTCACAGGACTGCAGTTCATTTGCATGTTTTGATGACAATTAATATAACTTGTCAATCATTTGCAGAAATGTTACAGATGACAAGAAATAGGCATAGCACATTTTGCATTGAGTTTATAATGCTCCTCTTCTGGGACTAATTTGGGGTTTGTTTTCAGTCTTCTAAACTTTTGACTCATATTGCCATCACATTTTTGAGCTTATTTCTGCAGCCATGAGGATTACTCAAAATAACATGTTCCACAAATGTTAATATGGAAAGCTTGAAAATGAACATGGTTACAACAAAAAACAAGCCAAGAAGTATTCACCCCCCACCTCAATTGAATGGCTATGAATTGTGTTAACACAATATCCTTTGCTTACACAAACTACATATTCTTGATTATTTGTGGAAAACATATAATTTACTTCCCAAAATTCCTATATAGAATGCGTTCCCATCTGTTCAGAGACGTGTCTCTAGACAATCTCTACATTCCATAAAACGTGGAAATTATCAATTGTCAACATTTGTTCTTCTGGTGATTGATCTAATACAATGCAGGCTGGTTGTAGAAGTCACGTAGGAAGCTGACCTCTTTTTTCTTTTTAGGTAATGCATACATAAGTTGCAACAGGCACAGTCCCATCCAAGGCATTCCCCATTCCCTCGCAACACAGCACGTCTGGTAAAAATATGTTTTAATAAATTATATCTACAAGCCATTTAATTGGGCTTCACTGCTGTAGTGGATCGAAATAGTTTTTAATCTATTAAATTAACTCTTTATTTATTTATTTATTTATTTATTTATCTATTTATTACAGTTCTATACTGCCCAATAGCTGAAGCTCTTTGGGTTGTTCACAGCAATTAATCATCTAAGCATTGCAGCCCTAGTTCATATTTTTCTTTTGAGAAAAAATTGATTATTAGTATCGACTTTTATACATATCTTTATATAAACAATGTCAAAATAAGAATAATTTTTGATGATGCTTAGACAATAATAGCTATGGCTTACATGGAATCTAGCCATGAAGACACTGACATGGTACAGCCACCCTGCACCATCGCAGCCGGAAGTGACTAAAACAGACAAAGACTCTTTAGGCCTTAGTCAGTGTGGAGGCAGGCTTCACCAGCCAAAAGGAAGCCAAATTTCTGCTTAAGGTTGAAACAATATTAGGGATATCCCTTGCTGGAAAATCCAGCTATTTTGGACTTAACAGACTTCCATGATGTACATGAATCGACTTGCTTTTGCGAGCCAAGCCACACAGTTTCTATGAGTTCAGGGGACTTTTAATGCAACTTTTTGTCTTTGCTGTTATTTATGCAAATTGTGGGCAAACTTTGACTACAAATTTGCATATGTAGCACAAAAATTGGCCCAACTCATTGCATGCTGCTGGAAGACGGAACGGAGTCCAGGGGGCAAAGCTGAGAAAAGGTTGTCAAGCTCCCCTACTGGTTTTTTCCGACATCTCTAAGCAATATACAGGCAAGCCAGCACCAGCATCACTTGGAGTTCTCCATGGCTCTGCCCTATCACTACCCATGCCTCCCTGGAAACCTGACTTGCTCAAGATCTTAGAGGACACCCTGCCTCACCAGTGCCCAACAACACTACGCCCTCACCATGATGGGCAGAATAAAAACACTATCCCTCAACATATCTTGATAGGTCTCCTAGTTTTAATAAAAAAATTTCTTACCGGGTCACTTCCACAATCAGAGTGGTATGCAGTGGAATCTAGTGAGTAAGGTGGTGGAGTGGTGGAGGGTTTCACTCCTCTTTCCCCCACCCACCTTATTGCGCAACAAGTAGAACCCAAACCCCACTTTATACTTGAATGGGGCAGGCACATGCTTAAGATACATGCAAGTATTTTAGAAAATTCATACAAAGGATTGGTTCCCTTTTGCAGACAGAAAGACATTCTCCCTCTTAGTGTAAGTTCCTTATGTGAGAAAAGAAAACTGAAATCCAGTGAAGTGTGTCTGTTAGTATTAAGCATTGTGCAATCTCTTGCACAAGCTCTAGTAGCACAAGACATTGCTCAATTTCATGTACAAGGTTTTGCACAATATCTCAAGATGTGTGCTAACACGAGTTATTGGGTAATGTCTTGCCCAAGGTGTGCTAACACAACGTCCTGCATAATCTTAAGTATGAGACATTTCACTATGAATTGGTTCACATGTAACACTAAACCATGGTTTAGTACAACATACATGAAGTAGAACAAGTCTGCAACATTCCATTCAGAAATAATACACTGTTATCTGAAAGACCAGGGAGACCTGGCAAGAATCAAATAGATTTGCACATGCAAAATTGGCCTTGCCTGGTACCAACTTCCCTGTGTGAGGCAGCCTACTTTTAACTACAAAGCTGCTTGTTAGGCCAAATTACACAGGTCTACTACAAACTTTTAAGAACTCTGTGAAGTCTTCATTTTTGCTCACTAACCATCTCATTACAGTCCCTTAGAGCAGGGGTGGGCAACATGTGACCCTCAGGATGTTTTTGGCCTGGCACTCCCATCAGCCCTAGCCAGCACAGCCAATGGTGATGGACTATGGGAGTTGTAGGTCAAAATATCTGGAGGGTGGCAAGCTGCCCACCCCTGCCTTAGAGTTTCCAACTCACCTCTTTTCCACCATGCCATTCATCATACCCAGCGTCTCCTCATATGACTGCTCTTCTGCCTTCTTTACCTCATCTGCTTATTTCATCCCATTCAGTTTCTAAACAGTAGAAACGAATAAAGCACCAGTAGTAGAAAGACCCTTTAGTTTGCTGCTGCAGTAAAAAGCATTCCTTACCCCAGCAAAATTATCCTGTGGCCAGGATTACCTAGTGATGCAGCTGGATTTATTTCCAAGGAGAGATGCTTAGATGACATACAACTAGACAAGATAGCAGTATGACCCTCCATATAAAGCCAAAAATGGGATAGATGGGGAAATTGCAGGAATGGCTAAGCTGAATCGTTCCCTCCATATCCCTCCCTCCCAAAGTCTTTCTCCCTCACCACCATTTTTCCCTTGGGGGGGGAGGCTACTTTGCACTGGGTGGAAAACAACTGGGGAGTTGCAATTTTGTAGGAAAAGGTGCACTTCGGAGAAAGAAACTCCCTTCTCCTATCCACCCATGCTGTGATTATAGGGAATTGACAGCAAACCAGTTCTGACACATAGATCTACTGCCATCTTTTTTACTTTGAGCTCCAGTTTTGTCTACTCCAGGAGCCACAGTTCTATACTGCAGTGGTTAATTGATAGATTTATCCTTTAGGGGACCTTCTGAGTTTCTCCTGTGGTAAATGATCCACACCAGGCTGAGCATGCACTCATCCAACTTTATCCGAGGTGTAAAATTATTTTAGATTTAATTATGCAGTGTTGTTTTAATATAAAACTAGTGAGTTCACATGCAATTACACTCAGCTCACAGCAGCCATTCACCAATTTAAATTAAAAAGTCTTGAAACAGCAGAGTAATTATACCGTAATTGCACATTGAGCACACAGAAAATGAAAAGAGCCTAATTCTTTGTATTTATAACATAACAACCTATACAGACATTAGCATAAAGGGAGCAATTTCTTGCCTAGTATGAACAAATTAATTCAAATAAATATTTAGGGTGTTATATCCTTTCCCATCTGTAGTTCTGAGCAACAGCAACAGTTAATTTTCAGATGTATTAATAATGAATTGAAAAGTTGATTGGAATTGATTGGAGCACATTTGGCATGTTACTGTTCTCCTAGGATTTTTAAGATCAGCTCGATGCCACTGTCAAATTCTGGGTTTTTTTTCCCTATTAAAAAAAAATCAACTGGCAAAGGACCATACTTTCCAGCTGCTCTGTTGGAAACCTTGCATGCCATCCAAAAATAAAACCTTCCTGTAAATAACATGAATGGATATTAGCTAAAATTTAACTGCATTTTTATGAAATTGACTTCCACATTCAGAGAGTCTACTCTCACCTTAATGTGGAAGGGGGATAGATGCCATTAACACGAATGGTTGATGTGTGCTGCCCTTGTGTGCTGCCCTTATATTAGGATTTATGCTCCCGGATAGTGGCAAATGTGGACTATTCCAAGGGTTGCTCAGAGTAGCAGTGTGTGACTTGCAAGCATAAAATTAAGAATAGGAAAAAGAAAGGACAGGTGGATCAGCAGGAGTGCTGGCAACAGGAAGCCATTAGAGGCTGCAGTGAAACAACAATAGTAATGACAATGACGGTAATAGCAACAATAAGCAAGCTAAAATAAAAGACATCCAGTGAAGCATGAATTCATCTTCTGCATAAACAGAAATGTCACTATATATGCTCTTGCACCATGTATTGGTACATTGTGCAGCCTCATATCAATTAATCGGTTGGCACATTGTGTGGGTGGAAGCCAGAATGATTACGCCAGCTGGGGTGCAAATATGCAGTGTGAATTGTAGGACACATCCTTAACTGTGTAAGGCCGAGGAGTCTTTTTGAAACGGGACGGATTTATGTACTTCGGCAATCTAGCCTAAGGATAACGCTAATTCTTTAATTTCACTGCCTGTCTTTCAATAAACTTATGTTGTTTAGCCAGGAAGGGAAAATCTTTACCCAGTCCTCTGAGCTGGAGCCCTGTTCCTTTCCTCTAGAGTGCGCATAAGAGAAGAAAGTTCTCAGCAAGTGAAAGGGAAAGCATCTAACTTTGGTGTAAAGTATAGCCAGCTAACTATAACTATGATAAAGTATTGGAACAGTGAACAAAACAAAGATGTTGTTTAATTTCTGTGAATAGCCCCAGCTGCACCTGTTCAGACTGTTTTTAAGGATAAAAAAAATAAAAAAGTGTATTAATAAATCTAAACCCCACATTTCAACCATGGTTTTTCAGAAGCGTCCCAGGAATGGAAATGGGGGTGGGAGTGTAAAAATGTAATTCCCAAAACAAAGGTGGCATCTAGATTGGTGCATTTGCTTCATTTAAAAGTACCAGCTCCATTAAAGTTCCTTCATTCTATATTGTCAAAATAACCAGAAATAAGCGTTGGTCTGAGCAGAAAGGAGAACCTCAGCGAGACAAAAACCTAGATCCTGTCAAATGCAAGTATTCCAAATCCAGCTTTCAGTGCTATCAAAACCAATTCAGAAGTCTTGTTATGTATTGATTATACAAATAATAGATGGCAAAAGTTGTTAAACTCAAAAGCCATGCAGAAAATCAGTGATTTACCCAAAAGTCTATGGCCTGTTCCTCCCCAATACCGTGCCACGAGGGAACATAACATAGCTCATACTTTGCATGAGGAAACTCCTGGGTTCAATCTCTGGCTTCTCAGATAGAAGGTCTGGAAAAAGTCTGTTTCTCACGTATTGGAGAGTTGTCAGTCAGAGTAGGCAATACTAGGCTAGATGGTCTGACTCATTATAAGCAACTTCATCTGATCAGTGCTTCTCTTTATCTACCTCCATTGGATAAATCACAAGCCACAGGGTTGCATTCAATTGTGTCATTCCGCTAATGTAAAGTTTCTACCCATTTTATATTTTTGCACAAGTTTCAGTTCCAATATTTTGATTCCACTTGCACAAGGCTATTGCACAACTCATTGTGACTTCATTAGGTTGGGTGTTGCTTGCACTGGTTGTTTTGCTAAAGGCTGTGGAACCACTAGCAGAACAATGCCAGTTCTTGCAATTTTTCTGCTAGTGTAACTTTGGATTTAACCCATAGTCCTGTCTGTTGCTTTTTTATATATAAAAATAATCTGATGTTTGTGAGTTGTTAAAGAAAGTACTAAACCCCTAAAGCAGCCCTTTTAGTATTCTCTCAATGTTCCCACTCTCCAGAGTTATAAAAGAGCTGTATGCAGATGGTTTAGCTGAGGGCAAAGGAATGTTTCATCATTAAGGAACACAGCCCTTCAAAATCAGAGATTTCCCCTGATATTCTATTACCATGACCAATCCAATGGGTCATTCCTCCAGTGAAAGGAGAGCATTGTTTAATGAAGTTTTATACCAAAGAGTAACATGATTATTAATTGTATCCACTGACACAGCAGAAATAGTCCTTAAAGATGTTTCTTTTTGATATAGCAAAGATTTTGTGTTTTTTCCTTTTCATATTTTATATCCAAGTCAGGCATAGGGAAAAATCCAATTATCGTGAAATATTCTGTCTTGTGTGCTCTTTCTCTGTGGTCCTTTTGTTTTTATGTTGGCTTGGATGAAAGTGCTCTAGTGAAACTTTGAGAGTTATTTTATACAAGGCATAGGAGGATGAATATATTTTGTGTACAAAAATATTTCCCCCTCCGATGATGCTGTTTCTGCCTCCCCCAAATGAGTTTTGCTTTCTGACTTAGAGCTTAACAGAAGACATCTAAAAGATTTTGAAAGTAGTTAGTTTTGAAGAACAAATTTCCCAAATTGCCCATTTCTTAGGCAGTAATATTGCTTCCAAAGATAGATCATTATTTTAACTAATTCACCTTCTACCCGTTAATTTTAAAAATCAGATAAGTATTTTCAGAAGTTATGGAGTTTCCATGAGTACTTTCTTTTTGAATGGACCCTCAAGAGCTACCAAATAAGTCTCTCCCTCTTTTGGAAGAATTTCAGAAGTTATTTATGAATGTGTGGGGGAGGATGGGATGGGGAGAGGGAAATTATGAAGAAAACATGGTATATGTAACGGGGGACATGTATTTTGAATATTTTTATTAATTCCTTTTCTGTGCAATCCATGACTGTTAGGATTGTCATTGAACATGTCCTTGAGGAGGTATAACGGGCTTTTCATTTACTTAGCATGATCTGCAAACTGATATTTAGGGAATCTGTGCTGATTGGTAAAAATAAGACTCAAGCATGTCTTACAGTTCTAGGGAGAGACGTTCCACTATAGAATTTTACTACACTGGGCAGAATACTACTTTTGATGGGTGATATACAAGACTAGGGAATGCTAGATCTCACCACAAGAGGGTGTACTCAAATGGAAATCTTGTGCTAACTTATAAAGGAACATAATTGTCAGGCCTCCATCTACTTGTAGAACACGGCCATGTTTCTCTCCAATGGTACAGATATCAGTTTTTCTTAATTCATGTCCATTCCAGCTCAAGTGTGGTCTGAATAGGAATGTTTTGAAATACGCGGAACTAATTGCAGTCATATTGCTATGTGCGTGTTAAAAACGTCCTCACTACATAGGGGCTTAGTAAATACATTTGTGCCATTATCAACCCGACGCTCAACTTATATAAATTTAATCTTGTCTCCTTTTTATATTTTTATTTTTACAGGTAACTCGATAGCAAAAGAGAAATGAAATCAAACTCAAGACTGATAACATTAAATACAACCAATTGGAAGTTTTAATACCTAGCCGTGCTCCTTGAGATTTGGCTTGGAACTGCTGGGATATACTAATTATTTCAATGAGAACATGCACTGTAATCAACAGCCACTTGAGATCAAAACTCAATCTGTCTACCTGTCATAAAGGTTTCAATGGACTGAACTGTGTACATTTGTAAAAATAGCAAAAAATTGAAGGAATATATGGCTAAGAAAGTGAAGAGGTAATGCTTAAAGGACACCAAAGAAACAGCAATTTTTTGGATCCTTGGCATGAGACTTGTGACATTTCACCTCTACAAAAGAAGTCTTTTGACTACACTGATCCATTTCCTCCAAAACTGTTCCGGTCCTCCATTCAAATTACTGGTGGGACTGTGCACTGCTTTAATCAAATTACTGTTCCAGAAATTGTCCTCTGACACAGCACAGTTTTAGACACTTTTAATTTGTATTCTAATCCTGAACCTTCAAGGCTACATATTTCAACATGTTGAAGTTGCTTTTCTTATAGGAATGAAAATATATACCCATTGTTAATCATTATTGTTGACAAGTAGTAGTTATCTGAATACATCATTCATATATGAATGTATCATTAGTCAGACATGTTTCCCTAAGGCTAGATGGCTACTGCAGCTACTTTCAGATAAATAAAAGGTGGTCAAAACTGATTTTTTATCCCTCCCTGACCCTTATATTTTATGCCATTAAAATATGTCTTTTGTATAATTTTAACAAGATGGGTGTCTCTTGTGTACACTTTTGATTTATTAACACTAGATCCTAAAATATGATGGTTAATAAATGATACTAACTAGTCCCTTTATGAAGGTAGACAGGGATGCATGTTAATTTTTCAGTTCTGAGATTTAATAGTGTTCATTCAGATGGATCTTTTATTTTATTTTTAAAAAAATAATTATCTCTTGCTTGGACAGTATTACTATCTGGATGCTTAAGTAGATACCTGCTCATCTCTGTTTCTTGATAGGAAAAATAGTTTTCTTCAAATCTGAAATCCATTGATGTTTTCCTTGGTCACTACACAGGTACTTTAGATTCATTCTGTGGTTGTTTTGTTAAACCGGAAATTCTTTCTATCGTCTTTTGAGTATCTATTTTTTAATCTTGATGATCTGTTGTTTCATAAAAACCTTTAATGTTTAAATGCCTTAAGCAGCTATAAACTTTTTTTCTAAGTTATTACAGAATGTATAATTTTATATTCCATTTAATATATACCATACTTTCTAGAAATATGAAGACAAAGAGAGCAGATTATTTCTTTTGCATCCCACACTGATGCTGCCAAAGCAAATTGGTCTTAGAGAAGGCAAAGAGGGAAATTTTTATTCATTTATTTTGTGGGTTGATATGAAGACTTCACAAACTAGTAGAAACAATGGTGTCCAGAACCTCAAGTTGTTTCAAATGGTTACCAATATTTGTGAAAAGTTGGAATTCTGTCTCATTGTTACAAGTCACTGATATGGATAATTAGAAATAAATTGGGTCCTATGATGGATGAATAACCAAGCAGACTGTGCTCTCTGTCACATGATGCAGGATTGTTCCACAATTGTTTCATTACCTCCATTTTATTATGGCACTGGATGGTGGAAAACTAATGATTGTTAAAAATTGATTTGAGATGTATAGTGTATCATTCTGCTACAGAGTAATCCAAAATTTTGCAGGAAATGTATTCTTTTTAATTGAATTTTAATTAGGAGAAATTGGTTGTAGCATCAGTTAGCTATCTTGGTATTTTAAAAGGATTAATATTATATGGATTTTGTTTTAAAAGGTATATGTAATAGGGGAACATATAATTTGAAAATTATGATCAATTCCTTTGCTTGGGATAGTACAAAGTAAAAACGTGTAAATTTGTAGCAGTTATGAGTTTGGCCTCAGTTTAGTCAAAATTCCACAACATGCTTCTCAGCATTTTTTCCTTTGTGTTTATTCTTAAAACCAACACTGAAAATATTGTATTATATACAAGTGTAAGACATGCATATCAATAGGTGAAAATAAATGGATTTTCAAATATATTAAACTGAGTATCTGCAATAGGTTAATGGTGTGATTACTGATAACTGATAACTCACCTCAGTATATCCATATGCACTTGGAACCTTCTTCTTTCTCAATTCTTAAAATTTAGATAATGGATAATTCAAGATTCAGACTTCAACCTAGGAATTCTAGTTCCCTTCTTTGTCCTATTATTTTGTTCCTCCTTGAACAAGTCAGTACCACATTCTTTCTCCTTAATTATAATTTATGCAAATATAGATAATAATTTTGACCAGTGGATGATAACTGTAATAGTAGTAACATTTGTGAGGATGTTCCTTTGGCATCTTAAAAAAGAGTTGTATCCAGAGTTTTTTTCAGTACGTGAACAGTGACTAAAACCATTTGAGGGGGTGACCCAATGCTACAAAAGATCTGTCTCCATGTGAGCCACTTTGTCTGCTGAATACATTTAGGAGCCAGGCTCCAGGGGCCTTCACTACATGAGATGAAAATATATCAGTGAAGAATAAGACCTTCAGTGTTGTTTCAGCAATAATCTGCCAGAAGAGGTACAGTTGAGTACATCCATGGCCTTTAGGAATAGAGGTAAACATTTATTTTGGAAGGCTTTTGTCCAATGGGCTTGTATGTTATTGTAGGTTCTGTTTACACTATTTGATTTTTTTTTGCTATTGACTTTTATAAGTGTTATTGTTATTAGTAGAATTTTATGATTCACTTTATTGTAAGCTGACTTCAGTTTATGGTGCAGTGTGGTAGAAATGTGTTAAATAAGCAGGCAAATATAAACAAAACAGAAGGGAGGGAGTGAAAGAGAAGTGAAAGGTCAAGCATTAGATGCAGATTTCCCCCCAATCATATTCACAGCCTGCTCAAATCCAAATCATTTGTTTTGTTTAGGGGCAAAATATGAATTAATTAATTACATTTATTTTCCATCTTTTTTCTTCTTGCAAGAAACCCAGTGCAGTTTATATGGTTATCCTCCTGTCCATTTTATCCTCACAACAGCCTTCTGAGGTTGGTTAGGCTGAGAGGCAGTGACTGGCCTAAAGTCACCCAGTGAGCTTCATGGCCGAGTGGAGACTAGAACCCAGATCTCCCAAATTCCTGTCCAGCACTCCAACCACTACACCATACTACGAGTTGTCCCTGTGTCAAAAAGGACAAGGAAGGAGTGATAGAATTTTCAACAATTTTATTTTACATACTGTTCATCCTCTTTCTCCTAGCTGACCATTGTGTTTGTTGCATATTTCCTTCTCCCTGCTTTTGTGGGCTGCCCCTATAACCCTGATGGCATCACAGCAGTGACCATTAATTTCCTAACTTCTTAGATTCAGAACAGTATGACAATACTGCCTGCAGTTTCCACTTTAGTTTCAATCATTTAGCTAAAAATTAGCTCTGTGTGTGTGCGTGTGTGTGTGTATGTGTTTCTTGGCTCATTCCTTGAAGATATCTGGAGTCATTTTTGAAGCGGAAGACTTTTCTGCCTTGGGTTCCTTGCAGAAAACTTTTCTATAGTGCACATGTCTATTGTTTATGGGATACTGAATGCCTTTTGGCAAATTATTTAAACTAGATGGCCTCTTGGTCCTTTATGATGTCTTAATATTTTGATGTTGTCACCTCTTCCTGTGGATTGATTCTTCGATCTCTCATTTCTAGCATCTCAGTACATCCAAGCAGAAAGCCAAGATAGTGGCAAATAGGGCATGCTTTTGATTTTTCAGTGCAAATGTCATCCTAATCTTTTTGTCATTCCTGTTTGTTTTCTTGCTGATAGTTAAATCGACTGAGCTCTGCATTGAGAAGATGACACAGCTGAACAATCTGATGGAATTAAATAATTCCTCATAATTTCAATGCTGTTAAATGGCACAAAGAACATTACCTAATCACAACTTGTCAGCCTTCACTGTTTAATTCCAGTCCTACAGATCACTTACTTTTACTCTTCTGTACCATTGGAAAACGTTCCCAAATGATTAATTCTAAACTGGTTGTAGTTGGTCTTACAAACCTGTCTGCTCCTATTGCACAGTCTGTCATTGCACATACTTCAGTGAATATTTTAGTTGTGGTCTGTCCCTGTGTGTTAATTGCACACTTATTATAAAATAGTATATGTAAAAGCCTAGACTTTCTGCTACATCATTCAGGCATCTACAGAAAATATTGCTAATGTTTCTAATTTCAAACAAGCCCACTAATTGTCAAGAAAGCAGTGATGGAACTTCCTGTCTCTCTGCCCCTCTTAGAAACTTTTCTACCACGATGAAATAGGACATAGTTGGAGGTAATGGTGAATTTATATTGGCAAAGTTTTATCCAGATTCAAATCTCTGTTCAGTCACGGAATAGGTCAGCCTTGGAGCAAATCATTATTTAGCACAGAAAGGGAACAGAGCCAAGTGTGCTGTCTTACACTCTTTGGAGAAAGGGTGGGATACAAAAGCCACACATAAAGACATAGGTAGTTGTTATGACAAGAAGAACCACTTCCCACTTGAAGCAGAAGATAAATCTTGCTTCAGAAATATATGGCTTTCCCAAAAGTAACCCTGACTTGTCTAGAATGAAGAATCTTCTCCTTCTTGGGGTTCTATTTCCCTTGTTGAAAGGGGGACATCTAGTATCAAAGATGTGATATGGCCCTCAAAAGACCTTTCCTATATTTTTAACCAACATGAAAGATGTCCTACTGTGCAACATTGTCTCAAAAGATTAATATTGGCCTTCTAACATCTATTGATATTTTCCCAGACTCTCTGCCAAAATTGTATGGGGACAACAGAATTCATCTATTTTATGTGCCGTAATTAACAGTTGTTATTTCTCAGGCATAATCTCTTGATAACTTTCATATGAAGAGCTCATTAGATTCCTATTGGGAGAGCATATGGAAAGCCTAGATGATGGAAAACATTGTGTAAGAAAGTGCGTTTACAGTTAAATCATGAAATATCTCTGTGCACATACAAAGTATGAAAAAACCTGAGGGTATATTTGCAAAATAGTTTTCATGAAAGCTAAGTCAGCTTGCTGTCTTTTGTGTAAGGCAAGTATAACCGCAGTTCTGCACGTGTCTTTGTGTGTTATTTATTTATTCTCTGGGTATTCAAGATGAAGTACGCTGCAGAAATAATGCTTTGACCCTGATTGCACATGAAATGAACTATGAATTCCTTCATTTACAGTGCAGTCCTATACATGTCTACTCAGAAGTCAGTCCTATTGAGTTAAATGGAGCTTACTCCCAGGTAAGTGAATATAGGATCTCAGCCACAGACAACTTTTCTGGAATGTATAGGAGCTTCACTGATTTGGATTAGGCTTCAATTTCATATTAGTTTGTGCGCTACCTGTGCAAAGAAAAAGAAAAAAAAGGCTGAGTCTATCAATTTGAAGGGAAATGTTGTATTCCTGGCAAAGTTGCTGTCTCTGTATTTCTTCAGAGATTCGGGAACACTATGAGAGCTTCCTGCCTCTAGCTAGACTCCCTCACTTTTAGCCAAACCAGTTTGTCTACTAGGAAATGGGTGTTTTGTGACTTACCTAGAGTCACAAAACACTGGAGCAGGGATCTCTAGTCTTTCTGGGACAGTGGGTAGGGTGACCAGATAAAATCCAGGTCAGGGCTCATGTAACTTTAATAGTTGTAGAGAAAAGGGAATTTCAGCTAGTGTCATTTGTATGCAATTAGTTCCTGGTGAAATTCCCTCTTCATCACAACAGTTAAAGTTGCAGGGGCCCTGCCTTCTTTTGTATATGGTCACTCTAGTATGGTGCATGCACCTTTAACTGTTGTGATGAAGAGGGAAGTTCACCAGGAACTAATTGCATACAAATGACCCTGGCTGAAATTCCTTTTCTCTACAACTGTTAAAGTTACATGAGCCCTGACCTGGATTTTATCTGTTCAGCCTAACAGTGGGCACATTTGCAATTTTGAGAGTATGTTGTGGGTGCCCTCACAAAATGGATGCTATGAAAGAGACTTGCCACTAACAAAATATCTGCCATGGTGGGCGTGGCTTGCCATAAAACACTCATTTCCCAGAAGACAAACTGGTGAGGCTAAAAGAAAAGTAAGTTGCCCAAAATCCTAAGTAAAAGCCAGCGGTGAGCTGTAAGGTCCATAAAATACACTATTGAACCCATAGTTTTCTGTTCCAACACCCATTTTACAGAAAACAAACTGATGAGCCACAGATAAGAGTACTCAGTTGTTGTTGGGTTTGTTTGCATTTTTGCCAAGTTACAAAACAGAGGTGAGGTCGAAACTTGAAATAGTAAATCACATATTTCCACCCTCCTTCCCCCATCCCCCACAAAGCTCAACAAAATACCCATTTTACAGAAAATAAACATGCTGCCCAGAGAAATACACACAGGCAGGTAAAACAGGCCCTCATCCCTCCCCAAACCATACAACAATAATACAAGGCCAAACACATGCACACAAAACCCTAGGGAAAATGCACGGCACATTAAAAAAAAACAGGCAAAGCACACATACACACAGCACAGGCAAAATGCTCCCTCACTTCCCACCCACCCCATGTAGCTCTCCAGGATTTTCCCACCACCCCCTCTAACCTCTTAGGAAGCTCTCAGACACTCCCAGCTTACCTTTCCCTTTTTTCTGAGTGGTTGGGAACACTTCAAAACAAAACAATGGGCTACAATCACCAGGCAGTTTTATTTCCTAAGAATGCCTCTATGGCCCACATGGAGGCCAGAAGCATTGTCGGAAATAAAGGTGGTGCAAGCCACCTTCCCAGTTAAACACTTCAATAAACAAAACAACATCAAAAAACACTCTTTTTATAAACATATGAAGGGAGTCGGAACTTGGTGGGAGGTGCACACAGGAACTTTGGTGCCCACGGGCCCCACATTGAGAATCCCTGTCTAAAGTGTGTGTGAATTGCTCAGCTTCCCTTACCAATGTTGCAATTTCATGCTCCACCCATGTGCTTTCAGTTGCAGAACTGCAAGAGAGCCCCAGCAACTAGTTTGCTGTTCCTTTCTCTCCCTGCCCACTACAAAGCCATTCCTTTGAGCACCATCATTTATACCTACCAAACTTGAAAGAGGCAGATTTAGGACTAGCTTTCTAACCCCACCTTCAGTCATCAGCATTATTTCTACTTCCTCACTCCCTCACTTCTAGCCTCCTTCTCCTGCCCCAATTAAAATAAGAGGGTGTTTGCAGAGGCAGCATCAAGAGGTGGGAAGGACATTGTCAGTCGGAACAAGATCTGGATCAAACTGCTCACAGTGAGACGAAGAAATGTAACTTGGGCAAAATTTACATTACACACTTTGGTTATTTTCAGGGTTTGGAAAAGTAGCAGCTCTTTGCAGACATGACTTTCTTTCCTAGTGTTTCTCCTCCAGCAAGCAGACCATTCTCTCCAAGCTTCTTCGGTGCCATTCCCGCTCTCCAACCCTCTATTCTCAATATTACACAGTCTGGGTTGGTCTGAAATCTCTTTTGAAAAATATGTCGGTTCTCAACAGTAACTCCAGAAGGCTTTTGGAGGCTTTATGTCACACCTTTAAGATTATTTAAATATACTTTGTCTGGTGCATAGACATAAACTCTGTCAACTCATTCACGGTAAAAAGCTGTGGTGCCTTAAGCTACTTTTTTCTTTTTTTCACCAGCCTCAGGACTGCCAAGGTGACCTTTCCTGCTGTTTCAATTACAGAGTGTTGCCATCATTTAACTATTAGAATGATGGAAAGTGTGCACTTTGATATTTGAGTGGCAACATTTCAGGCAAGAGAGATCTCTGCGAATGAGCAGACAAGGAGAGATTATAGATCTAAAGAGTCACATCGAGGAATTACGGGTAAGCAGCCAAAAGAAGATGAACAACTGGTAAACCAAAAGCTGCCTTCTCGTGCTGGAATCTAAAAAATCCATTTGGAACACTTTGGGGAAATCACAATATCTCTAATTGATTTTAATCATCAATAAGGACAATTTTGTTCTTGCTTGCTTCTGGGCTCAATAAACTGTGGCGAATAAGAAAACTGCCTTTCTGGGCGGAAAATTTCATATGACCTTCAAAATAAGAAAGTAATGGACCCTTATAGGACTTCTTTTCACAGAGTTTAAGCTGAAATACATTACAACTTTATATGACATTCAAGACAAGCTTCTATATTTTATTCAATAAACTTTATAAGCTCCATTACCAAATTTCTCAGCATCGTTTGGCTCTACTGTTCTGACTATCAGTCACTATTGAAACAGGTAGGAAAATACCCACTCTGACTTTCTATTCACATGGGCATGTTCATATCGTTCTTGAACTGACGAGTGAGGGAGCTAAGATTGCCAATGTATAAAACAGTTACAGGAGAATGCTCCAGCCATGTGACAAAATATCCTGTAACTCCTTGAGCACAAATCCCTGGCTATAGCTTGGTGTTTTCTCAAAGGTAAGGAGAGAGGGGAACACTGGCATGAATGTCTGCAAATAAAAATGTAACAATAATAGATATGTAAATCTCGGCAAGCAAACTGAAAACATTTCACTCATGAATAATTATGTGAAGAACAAACAATATTCAAGTCTGATGAGTAAAAATGATTGTTGAGTAACTATTGAGAAATCATGTACAGAATTTTGCAGTGATTCTGATTTGCAATGACACTGAGGTGCTGACACTATTGTATCATTTAAATACAGCTGAGCCAAAATGCCTCCATTTTGCCAGCCTATCCACAGGGTGGGGGAATGGGGTGATTTAGGTGATGGGGGGAAATCAGACATAGAAGACTTAACAGGCAGGGGTGGCAAGAAGAGAATTTTTCCACACAGAATTTATGCAAGCTGCCAGAGGATGGCAGCCAGAAAGAGCTCTGTTTGCCACACTAGTACAACAACAAAAATGAAAAAGGGAAGAGTAGTAATTTGATTGCACTCTACATTTCACTCCCATTGAAGTCTGAGTGGGACATCATTCGCTCAGTACTTTCTGCTCACCTTTACAGAATGCTACTCTTGGTTTAGATCAGCGGTCTTCAATTGGTGGGTTGTGACCCAAAAGTGGATCATAATATTAGTCTAGATGGGTCGTGGCAAAGCTGTTGTGGCCATGTTTGGCATGGAGAAAATTGTGAAAGTGGGTCTCATGTTGCAGGTTGGGAGTCTGAGGTGGGTCTCAGGTCTGGACCAGTTGAAGACCACTGGTTTAGATCATGGGTGCAGAACCTCTTTCAGCCTGAGGGCCAAATTCCATTTTGGAAAAGCTGTCAAGGGTAGCATTTTAGTGATGGCTGGGGCTGAAGGCAAAAGTGGTGGGGCCAACCCCTCTCAAAAGCGGCATGTTTTAGCTTAAGGGAGCAATCATCTAGCCCCCTGACAGTGTCTGGGGGGAGCTCACCATAGGGTACTTTGGATTCCTGGGTCTGGAAGCGTGACCTCGGAGAGGGGATAAAGGGGGCACTCCAGTGGGTGGGGAAGGAACTGTAGAGACCAGGATATGAACTATTCCAAGGCCTCTCCAGTTTCCTTCCCTCCCCTTCTGGAACACCTGTGGTAGACAAGCTAAAAAACCCATCTATCACCTCCGCCAGTCCTCCCTCTCTGCACTGGATGCTCGTAAGTTCAGAAGCACATAGGATTGCACCCTAAGGCTCTTATTGTCAGTAACAAGGCCTTAAGAGAGGCCTTTCAATCTTTTAGAATGGGGGGACTGCACAAAAGCCAGGAAACCATCAAACAATTGGTGGTTGGGGGGAAAGGGACATGGCTTTCTGGGGAGACCCGGAGGGCCGCATTTGTCCCCCGGATTTGAAGTTCTGCACCCCTGGTTCAGATTGGGGCTATGAAGAGGGCAGGAAAGAAATGTCTGGTTTGTTTCTTAATTTTTAGAATATTTTATTAATTACACCATGATTATATTTTACATGTATTACTGCCTACAGAATGTATTTCTATTGAAATCTTATGATATCATTTTCATTCCCCTCCTGAGAATTTAAAGAGGGCCATACAACTTCATAGTAAAGTGATGTTCTAGAATTGTGAGGCTCAGAACATGTGGAGCGAGGCTGCTCACCATCTCCCCTCTTTGAAAGGAGCTTACTTATTTGACCAGGTGACCAACCAATTCTTCAGGAAGGAGAATAGTTAAGAGCTAGGGGCAAATGATTCATAGGTAACATGAATGCATTCAACTGAAAAAGGCCAAATGACCCATTAGGCATTGGGTTGAAAAGTAATACGAAGAGATATAAAGCTTTTAGGTATATTCTTCTGAATCACCTCGGAGAAACACATCATTTCTCTTTCCTCAGTTCATATACTTTTTATTAATAATTGCTTGGTCAACCCTTTCATCTATCTTAATTAGCGCAGTCATAATTTAAATGGAAAGGACATCCCTGGTCCCTGTACAGTTTCACAAAGTATAAAAAGAAATGCAAATGAGATACTTCTTTCATATAGCTATCGGTTCTTCCATTACATCACGGAATGGCAAAAAACCCTAGCATTTTAGAGGCTTCTTATTCCTCTTCAGCAGGAGGCAATGTTGAAAAGTCATTTCTTGATTGCCAGATTCATCTACTTAGTTTACCACTTGATTGATATGCATCAAGATGTATAGTTATGTTAAAATACTTTCTGAAGAAAAGTGTAATAAAATTCCGTGTTCACATTTGGAATCACTTAATGCAATGGTAAGGTAAGTGTTTCTTTGCTAAACAACAATAGCAAAGATTCTTGTGATACCTTAGGGCTCAATCCTATGTATGTTTAGGCAGAGAAAAAGTCCTACAATTCCCAGCATTCCCCAGGAATCCAGGTGGGCTGGAGATTGCTGGGAGTGTAGAATTTTTTTCTGTCTCAACATGTATAGGATTGTGCCCTGTATTATGGCATGTGTTCCATGGACACAATGTGTAAGTACACAATAGGAAGATTCCGGTATGCTACCATAATGCTTTAAAAAAAGAGTATCTTTAATTGAGTTCACATGGCATTCACCTATATACAAATAAGAAAGCTTACAGTAGAAAAAACAATCCTGAGGAAATTGACTTGACAGATTTTTCCCTCTGCAGTTGCTCAAAACATCCACTTCTATTACTGTTTCTTTTTGTACACCTTCCTCTTATTAAGTCTTCTCATGGTAAAGAAAATCAGAGACAGCCTATGACACATGGCATGCATAACTGGGCAACAGCTGGTAAGCCCTCCATGGTGTAAACGCTGAGGCATATCAAAAGCTGTGTGTTAATTTCATGTCAGTTTTAGAAACCAAAGTAGGGCTGGGTGATTTTCTGTCATCAGTCATTGTCATTTCTGCACGCATTCACTCATGACTCTGTTCTGTTTTCTCGTTAATTTGCGGGGTTGTTTTTTGTGTGGGGGGTTTTTTAAGACGGCTACACAAATGTATATTTTTTAAAAAATGTATCAAAATTAGGGATGTGCACTGGATCGGACCCGATCCACGATCCGAGTCCGGTCCAGTGGGAAATCGGATAAATTATCCGATTTCCGATCCCGCAGCTGGATCGGCCGATCCAATCCGAACCGGTCCGAAAAAGCTCCGAACCGGTTCGGCGGATCGGCGGATCGGCGGGCGCCCACTGGCGCCCACCGCCGCTTCCATTGGCGGGCGCCAGCGGGCGCCCGCCGATGAAAGTGGACAGCGGGGGGGGGAGGAGGGGGGCACTTACCTTCTCGGCCCGGTGGCTCCCGTCCGGCGCCGGCGCCTACTACTACTAGCAGGCTCCGCGGCCTGCTCTAGGGTGGCGCGCCGGGTGATGTCATCACCCGGCGCGCTACTCTAGAGCAGGCCGCGGAGCCTGCTGGTAGTAGTAGGCGCCGGCGCCGGACGGGAGCCACCGGGCCGGGAAGGTAAGGAGGGGGTGCGTGGAGGGGAGGAGGGGGCGCGCGGAGGGGGGAGGGGGGAGGGGGGCCCTTACCTTTCCGGCCCGGCGGCTCCCGTCCGGCGCCGGCGCCTACTATTCCCAGCAGGCTCCGCGGCCTGCTCTAGGGTGGCGCGCCGGGTGATGTCATCACCCGGCGCGCTACTCTAGAGCAGGCCGCGGAGCCTGCTGGTAGTAGTAGGCGCCGGCGCCGGACGGGAGCCGCCGGGCCGGAAAGGTAAGGAGGGGGTGCGTGGAGGGGAGGAGGGGGCGTGCGGAGGGGGGAGGGGGGCCCTTACCTTTCCGGCCCGGCGGCTCCCGTCCGGCGCCGGCGCCTACTATTCCCAGCAGGCTCCGCGGCCTGCTCTAGGATGGCGCGCCGGGTGATGTCATCACCCGGCGCGCTACTCTAGAGCAGGCCGCGGAGCCTGCTGGAAGTAGTAGGCGCCGGCGCCGGACGGGAGCCGCCGGGCCGGAAAGGTAAGGAGGGGGTGCGTGGAGGGGAGGAGGGGGCGCGCGGAGGGGGGAGGGGGGCCCTTACCTTTCCGGCCCGGCGGCTCCCGTCCGGCGCCGGCGCCTACTATTCCCAGCAGGCTCCGCGGCCTGCTCTAGGATGGCGCGCCGGGTGATGTCATCACCCGGCGCACTACTCTAGAGCAGGCCGCGGAGCCTGCTGGAAGTAGTAGGCGCCGGCGCCGGACGGGAGCCGCCGGGCCGGAAAGGTAAGGAGGGGGTGCGTGGAGGGGAGGAGGGGGCGCGCGGAGGGGGGAGGGGGGAGGGGGGCCCTTACCTGCCCGGCCCGGCGGCTCCCGTCCGGCGCCGGCGCCTACTACTACCAGCAGGCTCCGCGGCCTGCTCCAGGGTGGCGCGCCGGGTGATGTCATCACCCGGCGCGCTACTCGAGAGTAGGCCGCGGAGCCCGCTGGTAGTAGCCGCCGGCGCCGGACGTGCCGAGAAGGTAAGTGGCGGGGAAGGGGGCTTACCCCCCCCCCGGAGCCGTCCGCTTCTATCCGCTGGCGCCCGCGGGCGCCAGCGGATGGAAGCAGGCGGCCCCAGGGGGGGTAGGGAGCGCGGGGGAGGGGGTTTACCTGCCGGGGCCGTCCACAGCGGACGGCCCCGGGGGGGGGAGGGAGTTAGGCCCCCCCTTACCCACCCGCCGCCATTTTTTCCTCATAGACTTGCATTGCAATGCAAGTCTATGGGGAAAAAAATGGCGGCCGATCCAAAAATTTCCGATTTTTGGATCGGGATCGGACTCGATCCGGTCCGGGGGGCCTCCGATTTTGTCCGAACCGGTCCGGGACAAAATTGGAGGTCCCGATCCGGGTCCCGATCCGATCCGGGGGGTCCGTGCACACCCCTAATCAAAATATGCATTTCTAAATGTATTTTCTCTCAAAACATGCATTTTAAAATGTATGGTAATATGTCTCCTTGAGCTGTGAACTGCATCAGAAAAATCAGGAACTGCAAATGCTAGTTGACAACTAAGTTCTGTTTCACACTTTTAGCGTAGGAGGTGCAGATCAGGTCAGTTGTATCAGAATCCACAAATATCTGATTCCTCCAGCACTTGTCGCCCAAAGTTTGTATTTCTTGGAGGATTTTTGACTAAAAGGCTGGAATTAGCTATTTACTTATTTTTACATTTCTATAACTCCCAATGCTGAAGCTCTCTGGGCAGTTCACAAAAATTAAAACCACAAAGTACAGACAAAAACAATATAAAATATAAATGTTTAAGAATACAATAGAAAAGAACAACCAGAATAAAACCTAGCACCAATGCAGAGATTTAAAACACAGATTTAAAACAGCAATGCCTGGGAAATAAAAAGGTCTTCACCTGGTGCTGAAAGGAATACTACGTAGGTGCCTGGCGAACCTCTCTAGAGAGCTCATTCCACCCCTAGGGTGCAACAGCAGAAAAGGCCCTCTTCTTGGTAGCGACCTGCCTCACTTCCTTTGGCAGGGACTCCCACAGAAGGACCCCTGAAGATGATCTTAGGGTTCGTCGAGCAGGTTGATATGGGAGGAGACAATCCTTCAGATAACCTGGACCCCAAGCCGTTAAGGGCTTTGAATGTTAATATGAATACTTTGAATTGGGCCCGACACGGACTGGCAACCAATGCAGGTGGGAAAGTATTGGCAATATTACTAAACTCAATAACTGCTTGCCCTCATGGCTTACCTACTCAGAGAAGGCAGGTGACAAGCAGCAACAGGGAGGAGAGTCTCTATGCTAGCAAGAGCCCTCAAACTACCCCTAGCAGCAGCAGTAGAAACTACTAATGTGCCGAATCCTACCCCCTATATTTGGGAACTTTTTCTCTCCCTGCGAAAGAGGCATTTTTTTCTGACTCTCACAGGGAGGGGGAGAATTTCACAGAATTCTCTCCTTGGGGAGGGGTACTGCATTTCCACATACCTTTTAAAAGTGCAGCCAGTTGTTTAGGGAGTCTGCTTTCTATTTTTTAATTATTATCATTAAAAAAAAAAACCACCCCTGGCAGTTTGAGGTGCTCGGCAGTTCTTCATGAATGCCTATTGGAGGCCATGTGGCTTCACCCTCTCCAATAGGCATTTAGGAAGAACGCCTGGACCCCTGCGTGTGCTGGGGGTGTTTTAAAAAAATAATAGAAGACCCCTCAAAACCTCCTACACTTAAAAAGGTATGTAGAAACCCTGTCCCCCCCCCCCCCCAGGAGAAAATTCTCTGAAATTCTCACCTCTCCTGGCCCTTTTTGCCAGGGTTTTCATTCCACCCCCCCCAATCCCTCACAAAATGTCGAAAATGGAATGATTGAGATCTTTGGCACAGCAATAGTAGAAACAGTAGCAATGCAATAATATATGCCCCCACACTGTGGAATCAAATATATGACAAAATTAAGTGAAATGTGACTGGATTTCTAAGGACTACTGGTTTCACTTTTAAACATGAATAAAATGACTGTTTGGATAGCAGCCCTCTGAGCATCATAAGTATGTATTATTTAATGTATGTATACCAGCTACATGAAGAAGCTTTAATATGACAGAAATATACACCATCATACCTATCAGGTTCTTGGTTAGGGCATGTAGTTTTATACTCAGAAATGAAGAATTAACAAACTCTACAACAGCTGAGAAATTAAGCAATTTCAAATTATTCTGACTGTATATTTTGATCCTTTAAGACAGCGCTTATGAGCTGCCAGAAAAATGATAAGACACACAATTTGCAGCTCCAGTATACTCCAGATAAATTAATGTAGTCTTTCTCCCTCTCCCTCCATCCCTCCTGCTTCTCTCTCTCTCTCTCTCTCTCTCTCTCTCTCTCTCTCTCTCTCTCTTTCTCTCCACTTTAGGGGTGTAGAGGAAGGAGGACGGGCGATCCTGGAAGTACCTGCTTCTGGGATCGTCACTCTCAATACACATCATGGGCGCAACGTCCCGGGTTCCTCCCAGGTCATTGCACGTTGCACCCACCTTTTTTTTATCCAGGAAGAGCACACTTGCAATCCATCGCTCAAGGCACGTTTAGAAAAAAAAAGTGTGTGCGAAATGGGGGCCCTCCCACCACCATCCTGGGGATGGTGAAATTGCTGTCTCCCCTCCCCTGATGGGCATGGTGCTGCGCAGTGTGGCTCAGTGCCCATTTCTGCTGCTGCGCTTACTTGTGATTAAGCGCACAGCAGCTGGGATGGGTAGCCACATCTCCCACGGTCCCGGGAAGTTCCCGGGAATGCGGGAAGTTTTGGGATTTTCTAGGGATGCCTTATCCCTGGCAAACCCTGTGGCCGTCCGCCCCCCCCCCCCCCCGGGAGTCCCTGTGTGTCATTTGGACTCACAGGCACCAGCTGGGGGCCATCCCAAGCAAACAGCTTGGTGTAGAAATGGCCTCTCTCTCTCTCTCTCTCTCTCTCTCTCTCTCTCTCTCTCTCACACACACACACACACACACACAGAGATTTGCCATAGCACTATGCCCACCAATCTGCAAACAGCACAGTATCTATTGTAACCACCACCAGCAGTTTTGCCAGTGCTAGAATTTCTGGGATCCTTAGATATGAGAAAGCTGCTTCCCAAAGGTAATATGCATATCCCTACTCCTTCAAAGATAACACTGTAATTTATCTTAAATTGTTATTCCTGTTAATACTTACACTTGGCCAACTGGAAAAGATTTTTTTCTTGTTTTCGTTTATCAATGATTGTATAGCAACACTTTGAGACCTTTTTAAATTGTCACATCTTCTAACACGGAAATAGTAGCATTTGAGGGTAGATTCTAATAGTACCTCTTTAAATGGGATGTACTAAAATGCAGTATCAAATGCAGCAACACTTATGTCTAGAGCTTTTACTATACATTGGCAGTGTCAAGGAAGTCATATTTTCCATTTTTTAAAAAACAAACAAACCATTGAATATTTGCAATTTTGTAGTCACAACAGTCCAGGTGAAGTTCAGTCTTCCATTAGTAGCCATTTGAGGTTGGTAACTTTAGTAGGAACAACGCTTATGGTAACCCCATGAGTCTGCAGTCCTATACACATTTACTTAGAAGTAAGTCCTATTGGAATAAGTGGGGCTTAGTGCTAAGTAATTATGTACACATCAGGCTGCAAATCAGACAACTTCTCTTTTCATATTTAGTGAGGAAACTCAGTGTATACTTGCAACTAATAAATAAGTCTACCTAATTTATTATATTTTCTGAATGTATGAGTTCCAACATGGCACTTTAAATGATCCTGTTTCATAAACCTGTGGAAAAGAACCAGCACAGTCCTATACATTTTTAAGGTGAGTATAGGATTGCAGCCTTTTTAATCAAGTAAAACTTGCAAATATATTTATTATATTTTACATATACATATACATCTGGCAGTCTTCCTGATGTATCTCTGAGATGATAATAAGCAGAAGGCAGTATCCGCTGTATTTTACACCCTTGGTATGCAAGTCATTCTATGAAAAATGATAGTATAATTTAACAAAGCACTGAACAATCTATCATGTCCTGTCACTGTGTATAAACGAGCACAACAACCTCAGAATGCATTAATTGTGCAGATCGTACCCCAAGCCCTGTTTCTAGAAGGGAAGACACTTCCTACATCTATATCCTACTTGTGTCCTCAAATGTCACATAGATCACACACCAGCTCTTCTATCTCTGTCTAGCCAAGGATGCTTTGCTCATGTCCTTTTTCAATTAGCTTAATTGCCCCATCTGTTCCATGACAGGATACTTTAAGCCATACTCTTTTACATTTTCCCCACCAACCATGGCTTTTCCTTCATAATTTAATTCCAAGCATACCTTGTATGGCCTAGCTCAGAGGATCCTCCAAACTTTGGCTTCGAGGATCAAAAACATGCTGTGCAGTGGCGCAGCTAGGGTTGGACCCCTGGGATGGTCCAGAGCCCAGCCCTCCCACCGAGTTCAGCAGGTGATTGGCAAACCAGCCTAGCTCAGCACCTAGAACAGCATGGGCAAGCTGGGGCCCTCTGGGGCTGATGCTGCTAACTGCATCGGCTTCCCCCCCTTTTAATACTTAAAAACATTTATACTCAAGAGGCTGCTGGCTGGACATGTAGAGGGTTACAGAAGCCCAATTCATCATTTAAACTTTTAAACTATTTTATCTAGGGTGACCAACTGTCAGGATTTCCCCGGATTTGTCCTGGTTTTTGTTCTATCCTGGGTGTCAGGGGGGATTTTCTGTAATTTTCTATAATGTCCTGGAAAGACAAGCTTTCCCCTTTAAGGCCACATTAGCGTAGTTGGAGGGAATGACGAGCTTTCTTGAGGTGGGTTATTTCTATCCCACTGCTCCAATCAGGACCTTACAGGGGAAAGTATGTCATTCCTGGACATTATAGAAAAGGACCCGATTGGAGCAGTGGAGGGCGGGAATGACACACTTTCCCCTCCTCTGCTCCAATTGGGGCTTTTAAAGCAGTGGGGGTGAATGACATGCTTTCCAGAGGCCCCGGAAAGCCACTTTCCCACCCCCCACCCCACTGAAGATCCTCTTTTTTGGTTTCCCAAATGTGGTCACCCTATTTTATCCCTATCTATGACAAAATAGTGCTTTTTTCCTAAGTAAATGTGTTTACTTAGGGCAGCCGAAGCAAACACTGTTTTATTTCTGTAGGCATGGTGGTGCTATGATTTCAGTGAGTTTAAAATGTGAAATTGCATATGCTGAGTCTTTATTTCTTTTATAAACAAGGTTGGCAAGCAGATTTTGTTTGTTTGCTTGCTGTAATATGTCAGGAACATAGAAACAGTTTTAAAGTATGTAATGGCAGTTAAAGTTGGGGGAGAGAAATGTCAGTTGTGAGGTTCACATGGCCACTGAGAGGTTCACCAGACGAGTGTTTCATCGCACGCTCGCTATTGCCCATTTATGGATGTGTGCGCGTCCTTTAGATTTTGACGTCTGCCTCCCGCACACCTCCCACTACTTCCGCTTGTTTTTCCGTCACAAAATAGACCCTTTTAATCTGACTTTTTTTAAAAAACGGAATGTGCCACAATCTCCTGCTGTGTGCAGGAAAAGTGGTCTTTGTTTGCTTCCTCTTTCCCCTCCAGGCAGAAAAAGGAAGTAATGAAGGACAAAATTGGGGGCGGGGAAACAACGGTAAGGAAATGTGATTTTCCCCTGTGTGGTGACGGTCCTAAAGCCTCCCCCAGCCCACCCAATAAGGCCATTAAGTCTAACATCTAAAACTACCTACCTGCACCACTGGTGGTGTGGGCTCGTACATCCCATCCATGCCAATTCCTTCCTCTGTTTCTGAGCTTCTCTTGCTATAATTCACTTCATTGTCCAAATCAGGCAGCCTTGGTGGTTAGCATTTACTTCCAAGTCATGGTGTGAAAACCAATTGTGAAGTTCATGCTAATCATAATTGCTCAATTTCGATATCATGGCAAACTGGTTAGAGTAACCCAGAAACAGGGGAGGGATCTGACATGCAGAAGGGAAGAGAAAGAACCTAGTTTCTGGTTAACGGTAAAACTGAGAAAACAAGTGTACTCATCCCTGAATACACTAGAAATTGGTGTTCTTGAAATGAAACATCTGATTTTGTGCCACAAATCTCAATTCCATCATCATTAGTCATTACTATAGTTCCAACTAGGCCAGCCCTACCATTAGGCAGAATGAGTCAGTCGCTTCGGGTGGCAGATGCAGGAAGGCGGCAATAAGATGTTGGAAGAGAGAGCTGTGTGCGCTGGGGTCCACCCTGAGCCTTCAAACTAGCCTGCTGCCTTTGGGAGCTCCTGAGTATGCTGTTCCATCCCCAGTAACGAAGTAAGATTTAACTGTCAGTCCAGTCAGCTTTTGTACATAGAATAGGAGGGGTACCATTTTGTTCTTCACTTCAGGCAGCAAAATGTATTGTGCCAGCCCTGTGTAGCACTTCGTATAATCATACATTGTGCTTCACAATCACCATCTTATTTGCCTTCCTTCATTGCCTCCTTATGAGGTGGGCCAAAATTATTCCCATTTTATAGAAGGGGGAATAAGACTGGCTTGGCCGAGTTCAAATTTGAGGTGCACTTGAACAGACACATATGATTCACTTAACCACACTCTCTCTCCCTAGTCTCAAGGTAGGGTGACCAGATAAAATCCAGGTCAGGGCGCATGTAACTTTAACAGTTGTAGAGAAAAGGGAATTTTAGCCAGTGTCATTTGTATGCAATTAGTTCCTGGTGAAATTCCCTCTTCATCACAACAGTTAAAGTTGCAGGGACTATACTAGAGTGACCATATACAAAAGAAGGCATGGCCCCTGCAACTTTAACAGTTGTGATGAAGAGGGAATATCACCAGGAACTAATTGCATACAAATGACACTGGCTGAAATTCCCTATTCTCTACAACTGTTAAAGTTACACGAGCCCTGACCTGGATTTTATCTGGTCACCCTATCTCAAGGTACAATTTGAGCATTACCATTTTTTTCCACTTCCAAGTGCAGATGGTGTGCTCATGGGCTTTTTATTAGCCTGTCACCTAAACACAATAACATATGGTTATGTTGACTGAATTATGTAGCATTTGAATTATTACAGGGCAAAGAAAACAGGGGAAACGGTGTTCTGTATAAATGGAGCAAACAACACAGAACCTATCCACATTGCCCTTAAAACGATTTATATTCTGTTTAAAAACGTGGTTTTTTAAAGTAGTTTGATTACGTGGTAGGACACACTGAGTAGTACTTACGTTTCATAGTGACTGCTTCCTTCCTCCTCAAAGCGTTCAATGGTGTATTCCTTGAGTCATCTTGTTTTGTTTTTGTTTTGCAGGCTGCTTGACCCACCCACTTCTGTCTTTGTAACTCAAGCAGCCTGCAAAACAAAAAACTAAAGGAGAAGAGTCAAGGAATTAACCCTGTGATACACCATTGCAGACTTTGAGGACGGAGGAAGCAGTCACTATGAAACGTAAGTACTGCTCAGTGTGTCCTACCACGTAATGAAACGACTTAAAAAAACACGTTTTTAAACAGAATATAAGTCATTTTAAGGGCTATGTGGATAGGCTCACAGTCATCATTTGAACGGGTCCCACTTTCTTCTAAGGAACAAGAAAATCCTTCTTGACCTGAACGTAGTTTATGACTATGTCACACAGCAAGCACTAGGTAGGAGCACAGGCCTTTTAATCCTACAATGCTCGGGAAGGGAACACTTATCCTTGTTTCTTTCTTCAAGCATCTTTTTCATAGCATGAAGAAAACTTGCCATCCTGAGTACAAAAAGCAAATTGTCAAGAGCTGAATCCTAGATCCGCTAAAAGCTGTATGAAATCTACAATTGCACAAAACTGTGAAAATCTGTGTTCTTGGACAACCTAAGAGTGAACATACTGTTTATGAGCCCACCACATGTAGACAAGAGTAAATAGTTCCACAGGGCAACAGTCATCATGCATTGAACTCTTCATTATGCACTATCTGTGTGGTGAGATCATAAATAACTCACCACTTAGTGACAGGTCCCATACAGAGTGAGTATGAACAAATTGGAATTCGTCTGCTAGAATTCCACAAGGAGAGAATAAGCCTCAAAATGCTAGAAAAATAGCTTTATTCTGTAAAAAAACACACAACCCAAAATTGTCTTTAAGAATAAAGATCCCATTCAGAGCAATTTAAATGCCCTTTACTGCCCTTAACTTGTCTCAACAGCCCTCCTAAGTGAATCATATCAAAGCAGTGACCTTCTTGATAATTTATAGCACAGGGGTGGGCAACGTCTGCCCCTCTTGAGGGTTTGGCCTACAACTCCCATCAACCTAGCCAGCATAGCCAATGTTGAAGGATGATGGGAGCTGTAAGCAAAAAATCTGGAGGGCCACAAGTTCCTCACTTATGTTCTAGTAGATAATGGACAGTGGCTCCTCCCATTTTAAAGAGGAGAGGGAGAAACTTCAACTAGGGTTCTAGACCAGGCTTACCATGTAACATTTGGAAAATAGCATATTGAGAAAGTTCATGAGTGCTATAATCATCTTCATCAAACATTTGTTGAGAAAAACATGAAAACATACGGGCATCAATAGTGTGGAGTCTGGTGGATTCTCAGTGGTCAAAGGGTTTCCTATTTTTTGTTCCTGCTTGTTACCCCTAGGGTAAGTAGACAACAACCCACACTTAACTCATACTCAACCCCTGAGTGTGAGTTATTGTGTTGAGTGCACAGTCTTTGGAGCTGTTCACATGGTACACTAACCCATACTCAGTGGTTGAGTGTGGGTTGTTTTGAACTGTGGGTTTATTAAACTGTGGGTTAGTGTGTTGTTGTCTGAATGCAGCATGTTTTCCACAGGGTGGGTTATTGTGTTTTCTGAACACAGCCAGGGTGGCTTGTTAACCACTTGACCAGATACAAAAGAGGGTAGGGCTCCTACAGCTTTAGCTGTTGTGATGAAGAGGGAATTTCACCAGTCGCTGCATGCATACAAATGACACCTGCTGAAATTCCCTTTTCTTTACAATTGTTAAAGATACAAGAACCCTGTCCTCCCTTCCATATGGTCACCCTAATTTATGATAATGGCAAGTTTACTTTTGTAATGTTAATCTTGTCTGTCTTACCAATGGACTTCTCTATTTCTATTCCACCAAACATAAAGACTCCGAAATGCAAGGGTTGTGTGTGTGTCATTCATTATTTTTGCAGCCTGCTTACTGCTTACTCATTCAATGATTCAAGTTACAGCTGTTTTGTGTGAACATGAGCAAAGCCCAAATGACTGCCTACTCCCATTCAGGGATGACACAGCATGCCCTGAACTCTCAGATCTGCCATTCTCTACCTGTCTGAGAGCTTCCAGTGGCTGACATATTAATATCCCATTAAAGTAGTTCTCTGAGGGAGTGTAATGTAACAACTATTCAATATATGTCTATCATTTGTTTGAGGTTATTCCTTTGTGTGTGCTAACACTTTATTCCATCACTTAATTACAAAATCGAGTGCTAGGATTTTGCTACTTTAATCCATATCAACCATTCCTGGGTATATGAGGGAGGGGGGGAAAGACTGTGTCAAAGACAGTGGATGGTTGTGAGAGATAACGCTCTATACTACATATCCCTATCTTTCAAAATGAAACCACGGCCAAATATTTTGGCAAAGGTGCCACAAGTCAAGCTCAAAGGTGCATTATTCAGGCAATCCAATGTGTAAGCAGAGAACATAGGAACGCAGCAGCAAGGCCCACTCTAGGCTGACCATATGAAAAGGAGGACAGGGTTCATGTAACTTTAACAGCTGTGGAGAAAAGGGAATTTCAGCCAGTATCATTTGTATGCAATTAGTTCCTGGTGAAATTCCCTCTTGATCACAACTGTTAAAGTTGCAGGCACAATACTAAAGTGACCATATACAAAAGAAGGCAGGGCCCCTGCAACTTTAACTGTTATGATGAAGAGGGAATTTTACCAGGAACTAATTGCATACAAATGACACTGGCTGAAATTCCCTTTTCTCTACAACTGTTAAAGTTACATGAGCCCTGTCCTCCTTTTCATATGGTCAGCCTACCACTCCCTAATCAATGCATGTTACCTAGGGCCTGGCTTCACGGTACCACTTTGCCCCATGGTATCTCCCCACACCAGGATGGAGCGTGGGGTTTCTCAGTGCTCATCCGTGTACTGGAGTCTGCCCCCTTCCAGCAACCAATCACCAGTCACCATCCGCCCCGGAGTGCCCTCTGCTTTAGGCTGACCAGATAAAATCCAGGTCAGGGCTCATGTAACTTTAACAGTTGTAGAGAAAAGGGAATTTCAGCCAGGGTCATTTGTATGCAATTAGTTCCTGGTGAAATTCCCTCTTCATCACAATGGTTAAAGTTGCAGGGGCCCTGCCTTCTTTTGTATATGGTCACTCTAGTATAGTGCATGTACCTTTAACTGTTGTGATGAAGAGGGAATTTCACCAGGAACTAATTGCATACAAATGACATTGGCTGAAATCCCCTTTTCTCTACAACTGTTAAAGTTACATGAGCCCTGACCTGGATTTTATCTGGTCACCCTACTCTGCTTGACGCCAGAACGGAAAGTCCATGGTGACCTTGCTCTGGAGAGAAAAGTCAGGGTAAGTCCCTGACCTTTTAAGGCACAACTTTGGGGAAAAGCCCTGCATTAGCTGCGAATCTGTGGTTGTACCATATAACTGACACAGTGCATATTCGCAGCTCCGTGGGGTTTTGAAGACATATAGGCAGCCCACCTCCAGACTGTTTAGTATAGAGACTATATTGTTATTATGCAAATATGTGCTATATGTGCAGTTGAGGATCGTACACAAAGCATGGTTCTCAAGCATCCATCTATACAGCTTGAGGATGTGGACAGGATTCTTGGAGACATGAGGTCTACCACTTATGTACTGGACCCTGTCCTAGGGTGACCAACTGTCAGGATTTCCCCAGATTTGTCCTGGTTTTTGTTCTATCCTGGGTGTCAGGGGGGATTTTCTGTAATTTTCTATAATGTCCTGGAAAGACAAGCTTTCCCGTTTAAGGCCACATTAGCGTGGTTGGAGGGAATGACGAGCTTTCTGGAGGTGGGTTATTTCCCTCCCACTGCTCCAATCAGGACCTTACAGGGGAAAGTATGTCATTCCTGGACATTATAGAAAAGGACCCGATTGGAGCAGTGGAGGGCGGGAATGACACACTTTCCCCTCCTCCACTCCAATTGGGGCCTTTAAAGCAGTGGGGGTGAATGACATGCTTTCCAGAGGCCCCGGAAAGCCACTTTCCCACCCCCCACCCCACTGAGGGTCCTCTTTTTTGGTTTCCCAAATGTGGTCACCCTACCCTGTCCTTTCTGGCTTATAAAAACGGCCTACTAGACATAGGGCCTACTATCTGGCCACTATCAGTTCAGGCCTAAAAGTAGTTGGAAAGGGTCTCCTACTAAAGCAGGAAAATAAAAGCTTGCTTCCTGCTCCTCATCTCAGAAATGATTTATGCTAGGGTGACCAGATAAAATCCAGGTCAGGGCTCATGTAACTTTAACAGTTGTAGAGAAAAGGGAATTTCAGCCAGTGTCATTTGTATGCAATTAGTTCCTGGTGAAATTCCCTCTTCATCACAACAGTTAAAGTTGCAGGGGCCCTGCCTTCTTTTGTATATGGTCACTCTAGTATAGTGCCTGCACCTTTAACTGTTGTGCTGAAGAGGGAATTTCACCAGGGACAAATTGCATACAAATGACACTGGCTTAGGCTGACCATCTGAAAAGGAGGACAGGGCTCATATAACTTTAACAGTTGTAGAGAAAAGGGAATTTCAATCAGTGTCATTTGTATGCAATTAGTTCCTGGTGATATTCCTTCTTCATCACAACAGTTAAAGTTGCAGAGCCCTGCCTTCTTTTGTATATGGTCACTCTAGTATAGTGCCTGCACCTTTAACTGTTGTGATGAAGAGGGAATGTCACCAGGAACTAATTGCATACAAATGATACTGGCTGAAATTCCCTTTTCTCTACAACTGTTAAAGTTGCATGAGCCCTGACCTGGATTTTATCTGGTCACCCTAATTTATGCACCGTTCCTGACAAAACCAGTCCTCCTAAAGTAAAGTGAGAAACATAACAGAATCAGAAACAAAGGAGGAGGATTGACCCTGGGCAGCTGAAAATGGGATATGGACTCAGGCCCAAGAATGTAGAAGGTAGCCATAACTCCCTATTCATGTAACTCTAACCAAAGCATGCAGTTTGGTTATATATAACTGCATTTGTGAAGCTAACGCATTTAGGAAAGTGGATTACATATTAGAAATATTCTTGTTGTTAATACTTAAAGACAATATTAATGGCATTTTCCAGGCTATTGTATGTATATTAGGGTGAGCAGATAAAATCCAGGTCAGGGCTCATGTAACTTTAACAGTTGTAGAGAAAAGGGAATTTCAGCCAGTATGATTTGTGTGCAATTAGTTCCTGGTGACATTCCCTCTTCATCACAACAGTTAAAGGTGCAGGCACTATACTAGAGTGACCATATACAAAAGAAGGCAGGGCCCCTGCAACTTTAACAGTTGTGATGAAGAGGGAATTTCACCAGGAACTAATTGCATACAAATGGCACTGGCTGAAATTCCCTTTTCTCTACAACTGTTAAAGTTACATGAGCCCTGACCTGGATTTTATCTGGTCAGCCTAATGTATATCACATTCCCAGTGGCTGCACTATTATAAATACCTAAGCAAGGCTTACAGAAAAATAATGACCTTTCAAAAATGTTTTACTATTTTTTTAATCAAAAGATTTTGTGTGTGTGTGTGTGTGTGAATATTATAAATATATGCCTTCCTCTCTGTCCTTTCCAAGCAATGATTGTTTGACTAGTTTTGAGGAAAACTTTGTTTTCTCTGGTCTTCTCTTGTCACACCGCTCACCTCTTTCCAAAACTCCTCTTGCTGCTTGCTCCACCCCACCACTCTACTGTGGTGGTGGTGGTGGTGAGATGGGGATTAAGCCCATCCAGCAAGGATGTGTCTTAGTTCAGTCAGGTGCCTGTCTACCTCCCTCCCACTCCGCCTGTTAGCTTAGTGCCAGGATAAAGTAGTGGGGCTTTGTGTGTCCCTGTGTCACCTCACAGGTCGAAGCTTTCTGGCACTTGCATCTGTCACTCATTGCTGCCTCCTCTCTCTGCCTGCCTCCTCTTCCGCTAGAGCCTGCCCTAATACTTGGGTGTCACGCACAGTCACTGTCAGCCGTAGTTGCAACTACAAGCATACTGCGATTTTTCAGGGCCTCTAGTAGAGAATCCTGTATTGCTTTTTTTCCTTCCCATCATGCAAACCTACTGCTCTCTATCATTGCTGTCCATGGACAGAAGTGCAAGCTCATTCCATTTACTGGGCCATCAGAGTCCTGTCAGTTATGCAGTGTATTATTTATATGCACATGGCCTGCGTCTCTCATGGGCACTACAAAGAGAGATCCTTTTGTAGATATGCCAACAGGCAGCACCGCAGAGGTTGCACCATTCTAGTGAGTTGTACTTTCATTCATATATATATATATATATATATATACACACACATTTCATATGTATTTATTACTAGGAATATATACAAATTTATGCATGTATAATTAAAAACAACGACTAGAACATATTAAAATATTATCCACTTTGATCTGCATAATAGGAATGTCTTCTGTGCTCTACTTTGTACTTCTTAAATGAACTTATAACATGGGCATTTTATTGTTTGATTGTTGTTTTCATTTTTTTTTAGCATGGCTGCTCTACCTCAGCTTCAGTTTTGCCAGAGCTCTCTGAGATGTGCAAGCCCAAGAATTTTTATAGTCTGCTATATTAGTAAGGGCAAGACTGCCCAATCCATTCTGTTCTCCAGGGCTTGTTCAGTGTTGGTTTTAAAAGGCTCCCAGCCAAAAATTGTTTTACAATGCAGTAGATCCCCTGTCTCTGCCAACAATGTTTCTACATAAATTATTGTTAATTCTATCCATTTGCTCCATGCCTTGCCCTTTAGGCATTAGGAAACTCAGCATGTCCATCTGAGCACAGCTATAGACATTTAGTGCTTCTAATCTTTTAACAGAATATATTCCCTCCAGCTCCTCATTATTGCTTTGAACTGGTTTCCTCCATTTTTAATAGATAATCTTTCTCTGTGATTACCAGTAGATCAGAACTGATTGCATTATTTTAGATGCAATGCATAAGCTGTTGTCCCATACTTGCTAAGCAACATTTACGATTCACTTTTGCATCACTGTGGTTCACTTACACTATACATAATTTATATATA
Organism: Anniella stebbinsi; assembly: GCA_029215795.1. Classification (NCBI taxonomy): domain Eukaryota; kingdom Metazoa; phylum Chordata; class Lepidosauria; order Squamata; family Anniellidae; genus Anniella; species Anniella stebbinsi. The sequence goes on from JARDYH010000003.1 coordinate 60,818,884, forward strand.
AATAACGTAAGGAACAGTAGAAGGAACCCAAGTGTTCCATGAGAGGATGCATGGATGTCGGCACAGAACTGGAGTGTAGACCAGCTGTCATTTTGAGATCAGCTATTGTAAAACTTGCACAGTGTTAAGTAAAGCTCATTTGTTCCACTGCAGACTCTTGTGGCATTTTAACATCCAAGTGTTATACCAGACAATACATATTTTTACCAATTTGTCTGCATAATTTTTGATGATCCTACATTTCTGTTTTTCCATTGGTATTTCCAAAGAACTTTGGATCTTACCTGTGATACAAAGAAAGGGCATTTGCTACATCTCCTAATTTATTATCTTCTCATAATCTAATTACCATGCTAGTTAACCTCATATCCTTGATCATTAATGAAGATAGATCTAATAGGTCTTACCCATTTGTAACTCCTACAATCATTTAAATATTAAAAGACACAATCTAAAGCTGCCACACCTGATAAAAATCCTTCATTTCTATTTCTTTTCGGGGTTTTTAATTGGTTTTCTGCCAGTAAGCCAGAGGTTGTATCATAGAAGATTACTGTTAATAAATACTGCTACCATTATTATTTTAGTAGAGGTCAGTTCTCACAATCATATTTTTTTAAATAAGTGAATGGTTGTGACCTCCCCTGGGTACATGCTTTTTTAGAAAGTAATTGTGAATTGGCAGATCATGAATGTAGCAGCTGGAAAATTATTTTTGAGCCTATCTACACTAGTGTAGATAGGCTCGTTGATTACCGATTCACTTGCTCACATTTTAGAGTGTCATCAGACGAGCATATTATCACACGCTGATTACTGCCCACTCATGGTTTTTCACGGGTCCTTTTGATGTTCCCATCCACCTCCCATGCATCTTCTGTTTCTTCTGGACTTCTTTCCATCACAAAATAAGGCCCCGGTAAGTCCAATTTATTTTTAGAAGTGAAACTTGCCATGATCTCCTGCTGTGTGCGGGAAAGGCGGTGTGATAAAAGCGCCCACTGAATGGGCCACATGGTCATTGTTTACTTCATGGAAAAGGAAGAGGAAGTATTGTGCGACAGACGCAAGGGGGTGGGGAGAAGCGACGCTAGGGAACCATGATCCCCCCCGTCTGATGATCCTCTAACACTTCTCCATGTTACCATGTATTTTGGGATGGTTGCAGTTGGAACCCTTAGTTTTGTGTTTTTGGGCACATCCAGAATCTCCAACATCTCATCAGTTCTATTTCTGTGTGTCTTTGTTCACATGTGTCCATGAACTTGGATATATACACGTCACAAAGAATGCAGGTATCCTAAGGACATTAGAAGAACTATACTGAATCAGACCAAGGGTCCATCTAGTCCAGCATTTTGTTCATATAGTGGACAACCGGGTGCCCAAAGGAAACCCACAAGAAGGACATGAGTGCAACAGCACTCTTGTGGAAGAATCTTTCAAAGAAGTGTGTTGTGCATGCAGCAGATTATATGCTGTGCTTCAACAAGTGGGGAAAGAGCTATTTCAAAGTGGGAGAAATCAATTTAATAAATGTTCAAAGTACATATTATTACAAGATTTATTTTATCACAAATATATTACAGAAGAGGAACATGTCTATTATTTAGAGTTGTTAAAACAAAAAGTGACTGGGAGGAGCTCCAAAAGGATCTCTCTAAACTGGGAGAATGGGCATCAAAATGGCAAATGTGGTTCAATGTAAGCAAGCGTAAAGAGATGCACATTGGGGGCAAAAACATGATGGGATCTGATCTAATGACTGACTAAGCAAAAAATCTTGGGGTTGTGGTGGACAACTCAATGAAAATGTTGACCCAGTGTGTGGCTGCTGTGAATTAGGAAAGGAATTGAAAATAAAACTGCCAAGACCACACTTGGAATACTGTGTACAGTTCTGGTCACTTTACCTAAAAAACGACATTGTAGAATTGGAAAAAGTGCAGAAAAAGGCAACTAAAACAATCCAGATCTGGAACTCCCCTAAGCAGAAAGGTTGCAACAGTTGGGATTGTTTCGCTTAGAAAAAGGGTGAGTGAGGGGTGTATAAAATTATGCATAGTGTAGAGAAAGTGGATGGGGAGATATTTTTCTCCTCTCAAAATTCTAGAACCCGAGGTCATCCCATGAAGCTGATTGATGGGAGATTCCAGACAGATAAAAGGAAGTACTTCTTCACACAGTACATAGTTAAACGATGGAATTTGCTACCATAAGATGTAGTGACAGCCACTGCTTTGGATGGTTTTAAAGGGGGGTTAGATACTTTCATGGAGGATAAGGCTATAAATGGCTACTAGTCCTGATGGCTATATACTATGTCCAGTAGCAGTGGCAGTATACCTATGTACATCAATTGCTGAGGAACATGGGCAAGAGGGTGCTGTTGCACTCATATCCTGCTTATGAGTGTCCCATGGGCAGCTGGTTGGCTACTGTGTAAACAGAATGCTTGGTCTGATCCACCATGGCTCTTCTTATGTTCTTATGTTAGTGTTAGTTAATAGGAATGAGCTTGATCTTGGCCCCTGGTCCAGAGACAGTGCAAGGGGTGCCAAAGGGTACTTTTCTGAGCTACTATTCTCTTGGGTGATCCACTTGGGCCCCAAAGGGGTTCCTCTCTGTTCCTTACTGGTGACCCTGGTACCTCATCAGTGACTTGTACCTATCTACCTTATCTACCCTACCTGTTCTGCCTTGGCAGCATTATGATCAAATTTAACCCATTTAATAGTGCCACCACTCCAATTAGCCAATTACCTCCATGTTGATTCAGTTGAGCAGGGGTAGGCAACCTGGTGCCATACAGATGCTTTGGATTACCACCCCCATCATTCCTGACTATTGGGCATGTTGGCTGGGGCTGATGGAAATTGTAGTTCAAAACATGTGGGGGCACCAGTTGCCAACCCATGCAGTAGAGCATAGATAAAAAAAAACCATGTACCTCTAGCCAACAAAAAAAAATCCTACTTGGCCCAGCTGCAACCAGCGGATATCTGTTTTGGCTCATAACCTGACCACATAGAAAGTGTGGTGAGTGGAATAGCCAGTACTGACCTGCCCCTGATGTCAGGATCCTGCTCCCAATGTCAGAGCCCGCATGCCTGCTTTCTTCTGGGGGTCACCGCAAAGCCTCCTGAGGTGAAACAGGACCTGTGGAGGTGAGTATTAGCCATAAAACGCCTTTTAGGACAGAATCCAAAGCTGCCAAACTTGCCGATTCTGCTCTGCAAGCAGCCCCTACTGCTTGCAGAATGGCGATTTAGCACTTCCAGCGGCAAACTGAAATGAGCAAAAACACTCATTTCTGGAAAGGGGCAGTTTGGCGGAACTCACATAAGGGAGCTCAACTGACCCACCTCCTTCCAGAAATGAGCATTTCCATTCGTTTTAGGGCTGGCCTCCAGAAGCACAAAATCACCGTTCTACAAGTGGTAGAGGCCGCTTGCAGAACAGAATTGGCAGAGCTGGCTGCGCAGAGACCAGAATTGGGGCAGCTCTGCTAGCAGATGGGCAGCATTGGATTCTGCCCTGAATCGGCAATATAATTACATCAGAAACAAAGAGATTAAGCACTTTGTGCAAGGCAATCCAGTATTTTGGTGAGGCTGGACAGATTCAGTTAGTCATATATTCCTTTGACACGGGCAATAAGGACTATATTGTCTGGAGCACTTGTGGAGCTTTACCTCCTAGTAAAACCTTATAAAGGATCAATGGAATAAAATGTTAAATGAGGACATCTCTTTGCAATTCATGGATCTTGACTTGTAGTAATACATTTTCTTTGATGAATGAAGAGGATAAATTTGGAATTAAACAATGTCAGTCAAAAAGATCAATAGCCATTGCCAGCAGTTTGATGACTCACTAGATTTCTTAAACTAAGTTAGGTCCATTAGCACCTCAAATAACTCTAAGAACTTCTAGAAAATGACTGCAAGATAACAGACATCAGGCATGCATTGAGTGTACAAATGAATGTGAGGAGGGGAAGGAAATTGGGCTTGCAATGCATCCACCGCCCAACCTTTCAACATCCACACATTCAAAGCCCTCTATGTAAAGAAGCCGGTGTATGTTCACCAACACCGAATATCTACCCTCCAATCTCTATTCTGCAGTTTTGCAAGTTATATAGGGAGCCTGTGCACTTTTAGGTGCATGTGCTTAGACTCCTGTGTAAATGGCATCTTTACTAGATGAGTGCTGGTGCCAGCAGGTGGAACTCAATGTTTATTTGTACATTTAATTAACATGTGCACTCTGTATTGAAATATGTTCTTTTTATTGCCCAATGAATCTTATTATTTTGTAGACATGTCCTTTAATTCACCAGTAGTGAATTAACATACATGAGAATAATGATAGAACTTGAAGTTATAAAATGTATGTTGTTTTATTGATCTGGCTTAATGAAAGCGTTTTTGTTCTTGTTTTTCAGGAAGAAGCTGTAGCAACAGTTTTTGCAAGAGTATTTAACCAACTCTGGACCGCCCCCTCCATCCCCAAGGACGATCCTTTTAACAGGGAACTTTCAATTATATATATCCTCTTGCCAGAAGTGTACAAACCAGAATAGACCAGGGATGCTCAAACGGGATCACAGTCTTGTCAATTGCATAGTCAATTAAAAGAAATCTGGTCACATTCCAAACAATCAGGTGCCAAGGAAACCATAGGGCTGACCCTTCAGTTAATTCCTCCCTTTCAATCATCTGACCTGAGGCACACCTGACACAGTAACATTCATTTTGGCTTGTTAGTTGAGTTGAAAAGGTGTTTGTCAGCTAAATTGCCCACCTTTCAACTATTCAGTCAAACTCCTTTTGCTTGGTTTGGCTGAATGGTTGGAAGCTTTCCTAACAAAGCTGCTCCAGAAGATGTGTAAAGCAGAATAGCTTGGTTGCTTTTTGAGTGATAAATGTGAAGAAGTAGCATGGGAAAAGGTGGTTTAGCATTTCTTTTCTTATTGGATACTTGCTTCCTAAAATAAACTTTGTTATACCCTGGGTTTTAATTGTTTGGCTAGAAGGATTTAAGGTGTAGTAATCAACAACATTAAAATAACTACAAATCTAAAATTTTAATGTTTGGCCTTTCTGATCAGTCTTTCTTTTACAAACAAGTTGGATAGTATATAGTTTCCAAAATAAAGCAAATGCATACATACATACATACATACATAAAAATCATGAAGTTAGAAATGTTAAAAAGTTAAAGAACTTGAAACTAAGGCCAGATCTACACCTTGAGTCAAATCATTATGATCCCATTATGGTAACGCTATGTCTCTCTTACACCTCATAGGACACGCAAAGAAATTTGTTATGGTATTTTGGTTAATGTGGAATAAAAAGCAGAAAATAACACCATGAAAGTGGCACGTGGAATGTGCCCCAACAGTTATCAGTGCACTTTAGATCTAGCTTGCACAACTTTTGCAACTCTTAACTAGCGTATTAAGCAGTCAAAACCCAATCTAAATGTTAAAGAAGTTTTTCATGGCTAAATTTTGGACATAACAAATAGCTCCAAGGTGGTGGTTCTGATGCTGATGTAGTGAGCAATCCTAAGCTCTCAGCAAGAGCTGCTAACGGTCCTTCGGATCCTGTAGATACTCCTCTCCTCCTGTGGACAAAGGGAGAAGTCAACCAGTGGAGGTATGTTTATGACAGTGGCAACATACTCTGGGGCATGTTAAAGGGGGTTTCAGAGGAAGTTGTGGATTCACATGCCAGCAGTGCAGACAGAGCCTAGCTCACAAGTAAACAAGTGAAGTGGAAGGGAAGGGATAGTGAAGCAAAGCAATGACATGCCAGGTTCCAACATCTGCAGCAACAGGGCATCTCGCTGTTGGTCATGAGAGCTTTTCTCTAAGATGACCCTTCATCACCCATGATGTGGACCTCTGAGAAAAAGACCTCTGGCCCATTCTGTTTTGCCCTGTGTTTTATCTCTCCTTTCCCACATTTTGATCTTTGGACGCCTTGCCTCTGCTGAGTTCCAGGTGCCTGACTGCCCACCAAATCTGCAACAGGAAAGCTGCTGTGCTCGTCCAGCACTTCTTAGCTAAAAACTTGAGATCTCCTTGATGCCAAGGGCTGAACCTACTCAAGGTGTAAGATCCCAAAGAGGAGGTTTGACAACCTGAGTTTGAAGGGCATGGCTCCAGTGTTTTTTTTAAAATATATTTTCAAAACCTTGAACTCAAAACAAAAATCCTAAAAATCAACAGATGAACAGATCTGCTTCAAACTTGTCATGGCTAAAGCCCTTCTTAAGAGCTTTCATGGTGCTTAGTTTCATCTCCTTATCTTTAAAAATGATGTTTTTAAAAGTAATAATCTTAAAACCTCAAATTTTAAAAATTCCTAAAAATCAACCGATGAATAGATCTACTTCAAACTTGGCATGGCTAAAGCTGTACCTAAGGGCTATTATTGGGCCTAGTTTCATCTCTTTATCTTTAAAAATGATGGATCTGTAAGCAAGTTTGTTAATTCCCATTGATAGAGCTTCCCTTTGGGTGGGGGGGGGGAGGATGGGAAAAATCCGGATTATTCTTCAAATTTCATAATTCCTGCCCCCTTCCCAGATGTGTTACCAAAAATCCTGACATGTCCTGGTTTTTCCTGACATATGGTCACTCTAACAGGATACCAATCCCCTTGCTTCCCTAGAAATGAACCCAAAGGCTGTACATATGCCAGCCCTGTAGTTATTTCCCTTCCTGTAGTGCTGTGGCAGGAAAGGAGGACATGGGTGGGGTGGGGGTAAGAAAAAGCTGTCCTCACCTTGTGCCCTGGCTGCAGTGAGCCATGGGGCTTTAGAGTTGGAGGTAGATATGCCAGGACATTCCTCCCTCCCTCCCAAATTAGGATTGCTGTATTAATATTTGCACATTTTCAAGGCTTCAAAGTGCACCATATACATTACCTAGTTCTTATCCTTGCAACAGGTAAATCAGCATTATTATCCCCCATTTTGAAGATGAGGAACTGCTACCGTGTTTGGGGGGGGCTTCCCTAAGACCACCTAGTGTGTTCATGGCAGAGGCAAGATTCAAAGTGCAAACTACCTGATTCACAGTTCAGTCTCTTAGCCACTACAGTTCACCATGGGGCTGTGATAGACAAAGGCATCACTGATAGTCATTTTACAATAGTTGGCACTGCTACTGGATCTCAAAGTGTAGTGGACTCATAGGGATGCAGCACCTGCATTTTTCGTTGATTTTTTGGGGGGGATTAGCATGGATGCTGCCATCATCTACCACCCCTCTGAGAGTTCTTTATTCCCTCTGAGATTGCTGAGGCTGCTATTTTTCTTTACTTCATGTAAGCGCATGTGTTGATATGGATCAACACACCTGCCTGAATTTTTAGACTCTCCTTGGAGGCATGGCTATGAGAATTGTCATGATGAGTGGCTCCACTTCAGAATTGACCACTACAGTGCTGGGCAAGGAAGTGGACGAAGATGCTTCCTGGAATAACCCAGACCCCACCCCTGGGCTTCCTACTCCTCATAGCTTATTAAGTTTGGGAAAGGCGTAAAATGGAGGAAAGTAGCAGACAAAGGGGCTGGTGGTGGTGGAGCTGCCCCAGGCTTAATTTTCCCAGCTTTGGTAAAAAAATTATCATCAGAAAAGCCTGAGCCTTTCTTGAGAATCGTCCTCAGAAAGGCTAAAAACACACACCATGTTATTCCAAATATAAATGAGCAACTTGCACAAATATTTGAGTACCAATCTCTGAATTTATTTAACTAAAATATTTTTGTTCCTTCTTTTGATTAATGCTCCACAAGGCAGCTAACAAAATGAAATTAAAAACTACACTATTAAGACAAATATCATAAAATTATCAGAGGAACAATTGGCACAGACTGAACACAAGCATCACAGCTAGTGAGTAAGTGCAGCCAGAGAAGTATTAGTCAGAAATTTAACTTGATAATCCCTAAAAGTCTTCTGATATAAGATAACATTTGCCTTGTGTCCAGGGCCAGCCCTACTGTTAGGCAGATTAGGGAAATTGCCCCAGGCAGCACAGCTTTTCCTGGGTTCCCTAAACTAGGCTGCTGCTGCTGCCTTAAGTGTGGTGCAGGATGCTATCCCATTACCCATGTTAAAGTAAGTCCAGTTGGCGTATCTGTGTGGAATAATGGAGGGATAGCATCTTGTCCTTCGCCTCAGGAAGCAAAATGTCTTGGGCTAGCCCTGTTGGTGTTGAAATGCCAACAGAAGTGAAGCAGAATGAACTAACCTGGGGAAAATTCCATAATCCTGGTGCCACTCTTGAAAAGGTCTTTTCTCAAATAACCACCCACCATACCCCAAACCGTGAGGGAACACAGAGCAGGTTCCCATGGGAGGTTTTAATATGTGGGTAGTTTCATGATGGATTTCATACTACTGAATTTGCTCAAAGACTTGATCCCAGGAATATTTACTGTGGAGCAAGTCCCACCTCTACTGGGTATGTCATATACATAAAACTTGTCCACAAAATATGGATAAGTGCATCTTTTTTTGGGGGGGGGGGGAATCCATACTGGAAAAGCTGCTCTTGCACAAAGCTCCCTGAACCTATTCATCTGAAACTTGGCAAGCTTGAGCCCCTGAGAAGGGACAACTATTGCTGCAAATTACATCTAGTTCTGGCAATAAAAAAGTTATTACTCTAACCCTTTAAAAATGATCAAAATGTAACGGTGTGTAGCACAAAACACTCTGCAAATATTTGTCTGAAATTTGTCATGCATCGTCCCCTCATAAGGAACTACTAAGCCTGTAAATGTCATTCCATTCTGAGAAACTAGAAAAAGTGATTCCCATTTGTTGATCTCCAATGATTGTCAATGGGAGGCATGAAATTTGGATGTCTGAATAGAGATTTGAAGATGAGATTGGTGTCCAGGTATTTGAACCAAATGATAAAGCAAAATGTATTTAGTAAACTCAGATGCTGATCTCTCAGACACATGCTCACTAGGCCACTAATAACAATAAACATGATGAAGCATGCTAAAGCTGCACAACTTCATGTATATTGAGTAGTGATGGTAAACTAAAGGATAGTAAACTAAAGGAAAAAACCCTGTATTTAATAATAATAATAATAATAATAATAATAATAAATTTATAGCCCGCCTCTCCCTTCGGATCGAGGCGGGGAACAGCAACAATATAAAACACAAAAATCACAACAGTTAAAATCTTAAAAGCAAGAGAAAAATACAACATTAAAAACATCTTAAAATTCATCTGGATAGGCCTGTCGGAAGAGGATAGTCTTCATGACTCTCTTGAATTCATGAAGACTGTCAATTTGTCTAACCTCCTCCGACAGACCATTCCATAGTCTGGGAGCGATGGAAGAGAAGGTCCTCTGGGTAACACCCGCCAGCCTAGTTCTGGCTGGCTTGAGTAAATTCTTCCCAGAGGACCTAAGTGTGCGGGGCGGATTGTACGGGAGAAGGCGATCCTGCAGGTACCCTGGACCCAAACCATGTAGGGCTTTAAAGGTAATAACCAACACTTTATACTTCGCCCGGAAACTGATTGGCAGCCAATGAAGCAATTTTAAAACTGGTGTGATGTGATCACCCCTAGATGTACCGGTGACCAACCTGGCTGCCATATTTTGAACAAGTTGAAGTTTCTGGACTAGGCACAAAGGTAGCCCTATGTACAGCGCATTGCAGAAGTCGAGCCTCAAAGTTACCAGTGCGTGCACTACTGCCTTTAGGTCTTCTAACTCTAGGAAGGGGCGCAGCTGGCGTATCAGCCGAAGCTGATAGTAGGCACTCCTGGCCATCGCATCAATCTGAGCTGTCATCTGGAGCAACGGATCCAGGAGTACCCCCAATCTGCGAACACAATCTTTCGGGGGGGGGGGTGTAACCCCATCCAGAACTGGTTGACACACCTCCAGACCCAGGTTGGGGCCTTTGACAGCAAGCACCTCCGTCTTGTCTGGATTCAGCTTCAGTTTGTTTTTCCTCATCCAGCCCATTACCACCTCCAAGCATTCATTCAAAGGAGACACACTATCCTTAGCTGACGATGTTGTCGAAGGCATAGAGAAATATATTTGGGTGACATCAGCATATTGATAGCACCCCGCCCCATGCCTCCGGATGATCTCTCCCAGCAGTTTCATGTAAATATTAAACAGCACTGGGGAAAGGATAGCACCTTGTGGTACACCACATAGCAACTCCCTTTTTGAAGAGCAATTATCCCCAAGCATCACCATCTGGAACCTGCCCAAGAGATAGGATCGGAACCACTGAAGCACAGTGCCCCCGAGTCCCAATTCCCCCAGGCGCTCCAGAAGGGTACCATGGTCGATGGTATTGAAAGCCGCTGAGAGGTCCAAGAGTACCAGCAGGGACACACTCCCCCTGTCGATACTAAGGTGTAGATCATCCACTAAGGTGACCAAAGCGGTCTCAACTCCGTATCCTGCTCTGAAGCCGGTTTGAAATGGGTCTAGAAAATCAGTGTCATCCAAGACTGCCTGGAGTTGAAAAGCAACTGCTCTCTCGATCACCTTGCCCCAAAATGGAAGATTTGATACTGGCCTGTAGTTATTAAGGTCCAGGGGATCCAGGGAGGGCTTTTTTAGAAACGGCCTTACCACCGTCCTAAGCCAAAATGAGACTGTGATGATACATTCCAAGGCTGTAATGCCATGGAACATTTCTCTTAGATTTACTTGTCAAGGGAATAAAATCTCAACAGAATATTCACAATGTTCTGTGATGAAAGTAAAATTGTCTGGCAGGTAAAACCCTCCACCCACTTATGTAGAATGAGGCAGGATCTACACAACTGCTTTATAGAGGTATTGAAGTGCACTGACAACTGTTGGGGCACATGATACATCAAGCAGGATATAACGCTATGAAAGCAGTATATAGAATGTGTCATGGGCCCCAACAGTTGTCAGTGCACTTCAATACCACTATAAAGCAGTAGTGTAGATCCTGCCACCATATACCGCTTTTGTACCACTTTGCTAGTGCTATATCCTGCTTGGTGTAGATCTGGCCTGAGAAGAGTCCCAGGAAATTAAAAAAGAAGAAAAATCTAAGGAGCGGGGGCCCTGAAGACAGGGGGATTGAAAGATGGGGGTAGAGCATGCAGTAAGTTGAGAAAAATGGAAGCCAAAGGGGGAAAATAGGTGGCGGACAAAGATTCCTCGAGTTGAAGAAGGCAGGGGCCAATGAAGAGAAACTGTAGAAATAGCTTACACAGGTTCTTAGGAGAGGAGGAGAGCTACATATTGAGAGTAAAAGGAAGTGCCGTTTGGGAGACTGGGCAGTTTGGGAGGGAAACACTCCTGTGCAGGCCAGTGGGATGGCTGAAAGAAGAAGGACTTGAGGAAATGATGGAGGCAGGGCATTCAAGGAGAAAATGGGCAGGAAAAATGAAAATATAAATGCTCAGGGCTGGGGTAGATGAAAGCATGCTCCTGACATCAGTCATCTGTGCTGAAAAGCCAGCATAAGCAAGCTGTTGGGGGTCGATACCCTTTCATTAGCTTAACAGACAGTCTATTGGAACATGAACGGATGAGGAAGTCTTAGCATAGCCACAAGTAAAGCTCATCAGAGATGCAGGTCCTAGATACTAGTTTCATTCTGATGGAATGATGGTGTGGCAGCTCATGCCTCATCCCAGCCAGAATCGGCAATGTGTGCTAAATGCAAAAACACATCCCCCTGCGAGTAGGAACTCAAAATGGAAATGGTATTAAGATTAAGCGTTGTGCTATGTTCAGTTTAAAATGATTTTTTTTGGTTAGCATCATAGCATCATTCGGTGCTTTCATTATTTTCACATGACTGCTCACAAGGAGAGAGAAAGACTCACCTGCCATTCCCTATCAATTGGGGACACATTTGAAAGGGGCCCGCTTTTCAGATGGGGATTGCTTGTCTCTCCATTTCACACTATAATAGGCAATTAATCTCCCTTAAGCATTTAACTTTCATATAGAGATAATTTGCTTTAAGCACAAAGCTCTCCTTTAAGGAAATGAGATTTTAAACTGCTTTACAGTCCTTGTAGTAGCAAGAAAGCCTATGGCTTTTATGGGTTTTGAGACAGAAAACTGCCTTGTGGAGTAGAAGTCCTCTTTGCCCTGGCTTCCATGTATCACAATGCTGCAAGAGGGCAGTGGGCTGTTGACCCCAACTTGACTGATAGTTCTGGGAGTCATTTTTCATAGAACGTTTACTGCTATAATCTCGCACTTATTTATTTATTTAAACTCTGGGCAGTTTACATAGGATTAAAACAATTAAAAACAATATACAAAAATTAAAACAGCAAAAACATACAACATACACACAATACACACATACATTCAAAACCGCTACAACAGCCCCCAAAAGCTACAAAAAAACAAACAAACCCAGGCTCCTCAGATATTGCCAAATGCCTGAGAGAAGAGGAAAGTCTTGACCTGGCGCCGAAAAGATAACAATGTTGGTGCCAGGTGGGCCTCATCAGGGAGATCATTCCACAATTGGGGGGCCACCACAGAGAAGGCCCTCTCCCTTGCTGCCAACCTCCGAGCTTCCCTCGGAGTAGGCATTTGGAGGAGGGCCTTAGATGTTGAATGTAGTGTTCAGGTAGGTTCATGTCGGGAAAGGTGTTCCATCAGGTATTGTGGTCCCAAGCCGTGTAAAGCTTTATAGGTTAAAACCAGCACTTTGAATCGGGCTCAGAAACATACAGGCAGCCAATGCAAGCGGGCCAGAGTAGGTCTTATATGCTTGAACATCTGGCTGCTGCATTTTGCACAAGCTGCAGCTTCCGAACCACCTTCAAAGGCAGCCCCACGTAGAGTGCATTGCAGTAATCTAACTTTGAGGTTACCAGAGCATGGACAACTGAAGCCAGGTTATCCCTGTCCAGATAGGGACGTAGCTGGGCCACCAACCGAAGTTGGTAGAAGGCACTCCGTGCCACTGAAGCCACCTGAGCCTCAAGTGACAGAGATGGTTCTAGGAGAACCCCCAAGCTATGAACCCGCTCCTTCAAGGGGAGTGCAACCCCATCCAGAACAGGTTGAAGACCCTCCATCCGGTCAGCAGAACCACCCACTAACAGCGTCTCAGTCTTGTCTGGATTGAGTTTCAGTTTATTAGCCCTCATCCAGTCCATTGTCGCAGCCAGGCACTGGTTCAGCACATCCACAGCCTCACCTGATGAAGATGAAAAGGAGAAATAGAGCTGCGTGTCATCAGCGTACTGATGACAATGCACTCCAAAACTCCAGATGACTGCACTCAATGGTTTCATGTAGATGTTGAACAGCATGGGGGACAAGCCTGACCCCTTAGGGATGCAAAGGGCCAGCCACACCTCCTAATCTATCTTTGCTGCCTATGGGCACAGCCAGTGATTTAATTAGTCTCCTATTACGTATGTTATAGTGGCATCTTGTCATTGTAGATCCTACAGTTGGGGGTTGGACTAGATGTCCTGCAAGGTCCCTTCAGGATCCATGATTTTAAATACATCCAAATTGAGATTTGCTCTCTCTCTCTCTGTTTTTCTACAGCAGCTGGGGCTCAGCTTCCCTGTGCCTTTGCAACCCATTTGACAGAAGTGCTAGTCAGCAAACTGAACGCTGATTTCAGTCACTTGTCTCCTGCTCCATGCTCTGTTCATAGCAGCCTCTGTTGTAAAGAGGAAGAATGGGTTTCCCCTGAGCTGGTTCTGTGGGAGAAGACTTTGTGTTTGACTAAGATGCCAGGTGTGCCATTCGAAAGCAGATTCACAGCCTCCAATTCTGTTCATCTAGATACACCCTAAATCTCTGCTACTCATTGGCTCCTCTTCTCTACCTCTTACAGAAATAATATGTGTTCACAAACCAGCATGACAGTGTTATGGATTGCTGGCAAGATATCACAACCAATATTTCACAGGGGAAATATGTTGATGTTGGCATCAAATTGGCTTTCTTAGGACAATTGTGCCATAATTGGGAGCATTACTTTATTGGGAAAATGTGTGGCAGCAATGCTACCATCATCTTCACCATAATACTGGAATATAAAGCCATTCTTTTGAAACAGCTTGATCCTCTGGGTTGCCCAGTGCATGTTTCCTTGTTCTGCCACTTCATGAGCAACAGGTCAAGGAGGTTGACTTACCAGCTGTTTTAATGGCACTCTTCTTGTGCTCTGAACAGCTGGGCACAAATTAATTTAGTTGGCATGGAGGCAAAGTGATGGGGAAAACTTCATTTGCTTGATTCTGCATATTAGGTTCCTGAAAGTCACAGAAACAGGAACAGTAAAAAGATTGGCTACCTTAGATTGAAGGGATTAATCAATATGGGCTCCATTTTTAACTCATCTCTGCTGGACTAAACTACAAAAATGATAGTGTTTGGGAAAACTGTGAGCATATAGAGTAGAAAATTGCTACTCTATACTTAATGTCATTGAAAATCAGAATTATTAAACTTTTGTAATTTTGAAGATCACTATCTTCCCTCCCATGTTCTATGGGTTGGATTCAGACTTAGGGTTGAATGCAATTGTAGTCCTGCTTGCAGTAGAACCATTGAAATGAATGAGACATAGACTAATATTAGATACAACTCTTAGTCATACTTAGAGTAGAACCATTGAAACAAAGGGGACTTCAATTAACTGAAGCCCCTTTGATTTCAGCAGGTCTTCTCTAAGTCTGAGCAAGTCTAGATCCATCCATAGGAATATATATATATTAAAGCAACTTTTAAATTTGTATCCACCTATGCATTTAATTCCTTTCCTTTTATTTATATATAAACTATTTAAATTAATATTATGGAATATCGAAGTATCACTCATCTAAGCATTAAATTAATAAGATGACCTTGAGAATGGTTAAAAACATTTAGGCAGTATCTCAGATATCTGAAACATTTCCTCTGATCTTGGAATACATCTGTTTCAAAAGGTGTACTCATCAGATCACAGGACTGGGACGACAATGCTTGAAGCTCATCTGGTCTAATGTTCTGTCCCAAAACAAGATAAAAACACTATCAGTGTGCCTGAAGCAACATATTTGGAATGCATTCCCATTGTATAGGATTAATTCCATCCTAATAATAGTCTTTATGGAATACCAGTAAGGGAATGGTACCAATATACAACTGATCTTGATTTTCTTTGTGGGTACTCATTGCTTAAAATCCTAAAATTGGAGCTACATGAAAATTAGTATCAATAATTCTCAATATAGCAAGCTTAGTATCCAGAGCTTAAGTATGTTCACTCAGATGCTTGCCTTCAGTGTAATATTGCAGGATGCCCTTACAACTAGCACTGTGCTGAATATTTCAAGTCTTTTTTTCCCCAGCAATTCATGCAGGTGTGTGTGTGGGAAACCAATAATCCACCAAAAGAGGCTGGGAAGGGGGAGAATTTCAACAAAAGTCTCATTGGGGAGGAGGGGCAGGTGTGCCCTTCACCTTGTAAGTGTAAGAGGTGGCCAAGGGGTCTTCTTTCTATTTTTCGCGGCTTCACACAGAGGCTTCCAGGCCTGCTGCAAGTACGAATGGGGTTTTTAGGGGAGAAAGCTGGAGGGGTGGGGGAGAACTTTCTAAAGCTCTAAAAGCCCTGTTCGTGCTTGCAGCAGAACAGGGCTCTTAGAGCAGAGGCTTTCATCTGAGCAGCAGTTCCAGAATACTCAGGAGACTGCGTGACATCACATGGTCTCCTGGGCATTCCAGGAAGCATTGCTGGGCTGAAAGCCTGAGCGTGAAGAACCCTGCAATGCTCCAACAGCATGTTGGTTATTTTGATAGTTAAAAAACACAAACGAAAGTCCCATTGCCAACTCCTACACTTAGAAGATAAACAGAACCCCTTGCTCACCACTCCCAAATGGGACATTTCATCAAAATTCTCCTCCTCCCTGTGAAGGAAGCAGAAAAGATAATGCCTTTTTTTGCAGGGAAGGAAGTTTTTCTTGTGAAAGTAGGGGGCAGGTACACCACAGCACTACTTATAACTTTCAGTGTAATATCATATTTGCAGAATGTGTCCGATTTCACACATGAACTTGCTGGTGCAGCTGGGTCAGGGTTGTAAAAGCTGCTAGGCTGACATAATCCTCAAAAGAGCAATCCTGGGAGAGATTTTGCCTTGATGTTTTCCCATTGGCATGAATGGCAACCTTTCACTTATACAGGAAGAAGTAAATAAGTGCACTCAAGAACACCATTAAATTGATGCCTAGAATCTCTCTGCCCCATTGGAAAACCAAACCTGCTCCGATCTCAATTGCTCTGCTACTTCTTAGTACCATGGTAGGTTTTGTTTCTAGGGCACAATAGAATGTGGTGAATTGGCGATGATATATCTGCATCTAAAATGCAGATCAAACAAAATTCTCCTCCATCTGTTCTGACTAGGCATGAGTCCCAGGCACGAAGGATGAAACTCAGCTCTCACTGTCTTTTCTGGGTTACAGCAGGCAAGGCAGGAGTCACTTACCCTGTGAATTCATTATTTACTTTGAAAGTAACAAATTTGTCCAAGTGAGCTTGGATGAGAATTCTCATTTAAAATGAAGTCTCATTCCATGCGTATGCATTTTAGGAGCAGTAGTTCAGAATCACATCATTCGGTATGATGTCATGTGTCACTACATTATGTGACCCCTTTCTGATTGGTTATTTTCACATGGCCTGCCTATGTGATGATGTCATGTAATGTTTATTCACCATCACTGATTGCAAGTATGACCTCCTCCTTCTCAGAGCCAGGGCTGTGGTGACGAAGACAAGGAAAGTAGATAAGGAGACTGCTTCAATTAAGTTTTAGGGGAGGCCTAGGTGGTAGGATGACTGAAAACCTAGTGGTGGCGATAGAAAGATCTGTGTACAACTTTACTTTGCATGTTTCAAAACGTGCAGTCAATTCCAAATAGTAAATACATCGATCCAGGCTCACTACATTACGAATACATGAGTTTCAGCCAATGAGCTGTCTAATTATGGAATTCAGTGGCATCACTAATCAGGACCATGGACAGTACACTGCAGGAGATGCTGACTGGTGTATTCCCCCATAAAGAGATGCTGTCCAAGCAAAGGACTGCAGTCAACTGAAGCCTTAAAAAAACTGGCAGATCCTGGACTTTCAGTAGCTTTGCCCTTGCTGGCTGTAGTTCTCAAGGGGCCGGTGTCTATTACTGCAGTCTTGTTGATGCAAGAACAAGATCTTCAGGCCAGGAAAGTATAGAAGGGGGTGCAAAGAGCTCCCTCTGAAGTGGAGTGACCAGGGACCATAGCACAACCATTATAGTAAGGTGCAGAACATGTTCCAACCGAAGTTCCCAACCAACAAATCAACAAAAGCATTTGTTTTGAAACAGAAGGAAAATAAATCTTCTGCCATTCACTTCCATGTTCCACCTTGGAAGCTAGGATACTGTCACAGTGCAAAGGAGACTTGGAACAATGTATGGAGCTATTTTCCAGGCTTCCTGGCATCAAGGATACTGTTGTCTCATTCTAGCTGTCAGAGAGAAAGAGAAAGAATGGGGCAGGCTTGCATGTCTCAATTTCTGCCAGATAAGATTGAAGAAAGGGGAAATGGCATGATGTCAAATTTTGGGACTTTGCTTTGCAGGTAGAGTTCAGGGCAGAGCTTCTCAAACAGCAGCTCATTCCCAATAATGCCTACAAAAATGTGATGGGTTCTGAATGAGGAATTGGGCAGAAGGAGGAGTAAGAGGAGAAGAAGAAGAAGAAGAAGAAGAAGAAGAAGAAGAAGAAGAAGAAGAAAGCTTAAGTGTGGGGGGTGGAGGAGAGTTTATCCATCACTACTGGAAAACATTCAGTCTGAATATTGCATGTCTTTTATTAGAAATGAAGAGCTAGAAGAATCCTTGCACTACATTTAGCAAAATTTCTCTTATTAAGAGTTTTGTGCAATGTGAGAACCTTTCATGCATGGGTTGTATGCCCACAGACTTTTTTTTATCTAAACAGGGTACAAAAGTTGTGGGAAAAGTTTTGACCCTTCATTTGTGACGGCAAAATAGTGAATTTGACATTTGGTAGTCATTGGCAGGGAGAGCAATTATATTCCCCCTAGACATCTTCAAGAGACATAGGGTATTTTCTTGTTTGAAGCCAGGAAAGCATGCTCCTTGCTCCCTTGTGGAGAGAACTGCTCTGGCTGCTGTTATGCACTTGCACATTTGAATTAGTAGGGAGTGAAAGGGAGGGTTCCCGGGGGTGGGGAGAGGAGGAGATGAGAATGTGAGAATATGAGGTATTCCCAGTCTCCGTCCCTCCTCCTCCCTGGAGCATCTGCTAGATGGGCAAAATTACCTATCTAGCTAAAATGCAGAGGGGAGGCACCAGGCACCTTCTGCTCTGCATTGGATACTCATAAGCCTCTCAGTTCAGAGGCTTAAAAGTACCCAGGGTGCATCCCATAGGACTACACCCTTTATAAATTCCACACACAGTTGAATAAATCTCCTGTAATCTGCAAAATTACCTTTAAGATATATTTACTTGAATGCAGTTTTGCTTGAATGCAATTTAAAATTTGAACCATGCTGTGTTTGTACTAGAAATCTGTCCACTGCAAAGCTAATGGGAATATGAGTACTGGCTGCAATTTAAACCGTAAACCACAGATATACAGAAGAGGTTATAGGAACTAGATGAATGTGCCTACAATAGCTCTCTATGAAAGAAAATTGCTGGGAATTTAGAAACTGACTATCTAGTGAAATGCTGTGCTATAGGAAATCATCACTAAACCAAGTTTTTAACCTCAATCAGAATGGTCCAATCCTGAAAAATATTAACTTCGTTCTTTCCCATCAGTAAAAGTGCAGCTATTTGTGGAATGCAAATACATTTTCTGTGTGGAACACATCGTTTGAAGAATTTAGGCCAAGTTAAGATGACCCAAAGTCTTATAATCTAATCCTGAAAGCTTTAACAACACAAACTCCAAAGTGCTTCTGCCAGGAGAATGACATGAGGGTTGCAAACTTGGTGATCAAAAGAATAGTAAACTCTAATTCACAATGTCAGCTATGAGATTGTCTTCAGACTTGATTATGGAGACCTGCAGAGAAACACTGGCATTAAATGTGTGTTCTGAAATGCACATTTCTAATGCAACAGCTAACATGCCAACAATAGAAAATTAATTCCTCATTCTACTTCATGATCATGACTGCATATTACATAGATATTGATAGAAAATCCATAGCTATATCCTTCTATTTACTTATTAAATATTGTTTTAAAATGAACGTTTCTCAGTTACATTATTATCTATGTATCTATTTTTATTTATATAACACAAATCCATCTATTGTCTGGCACAGTGCAAAATGATCTTAACTTCACAAATACAGTGAAGTGACTACCTGTCCTCTAGGACTGATTTGTAAGCTAAACCATTTTGGTAAGAGAGCTATTGACAGCAAGTTAGCTGCCTTTTCAACTCTGGATGGGTTTCTTGCCATACTCGGCTGGTTTTTACTGAGCTCCTGCCTTCTGACAGGCAGCCAATCTGGTGTGATGCCTCCCACCTCTTCCTCTCAACTCCACCCATTTCACTCAGTGGCGAGCTCTGGCACTGGTGTGATGCCCCCCTCTTCAATAGAACCTGGGTTCCCATGGGGGGGGGTGAGAGAGATGATCTCTGAGCCTGGCCCTCCTCCTCAATACCTGGGAAGGTTTTTCTCTGACTCCTGGAGTGTCTTGGGGAATTTCCTACTCCACATCCTGTCTCTGCTGGATTCTTCTAACCCCATCTCTGAGTCCAAAATCAAAACAGAGGGCCTCTGCTCAATCCTAAAAGGGGTCTGAGTTCAGCAGCCCTGCATCTTGTACTGCTGTTCTTCATGAGCCAGCTGGTTCTTTTCTTCTATGTCAGAGTCTTGGCTGTTGTTCATGGTTGGGTTATGACTAGGCTGACCATATGAAAAGGAGGACAGGGCTCCTGTAACTTTAACTGTTGTAGAGAAAAGGGAATTTCAGCCAGTGTCATTTGTATGCAATTAGTTCCTGGTGATATTCCCTCTTCATCACAACAGTTAAAGGTGCATGCACTATACTAAAGTGACCATATACAAAAGAAGGCAGGGCCCCTGCAACTTTAACTGTTGTGATGAAGAGGGAATTTCACCAGGAACTAATTGCATACAAATGACACGGGTTGAAATTCCCTTTTCTCTACAACTGTTAAAGTTACAGGAGCCCTGTCCTCCTTTTCAGATGGTCAGCCTAGTTATGACATAATAACCTTCCAAGATGGGGAGCCTTCCTTGGAGGATAAGTGAACCAAAGGCTGTGGGGAGATAAGTAGAATCTGACAAGTAGCGATGGGTACCATCTTGGATGACTTTAAATGGGAATTAGACAAATTCATGGAGGATAAAGCTATCAATGGGGACTTGTCACAATGACTATATATTACCTCCAGTATCAGAAGCATTATGTCTCTGACTACTAGTTGCTAGGAAACATAAGAAGTGCTATTAATTATGTCCTGCTTGTGGGTTTCACACGGGCATCTGGTTGGCCATTCTATGAACAGAATCTGGAGTTTAACTTTAGTGATAGGAAAAATTCTCAATGTTCCCTACATACTGGAAATTCGATACAAACCATATTTGTTTCTAAATCTTTATTTCTAAAAATCTGAAGCATAATCATGAAGGATAGACACTTCCTGTTTCCTACAAATGAATATTGAGATTTCTCCCTTGAGGAAATAATAATAATATTTATTTATTTATTTATTTCTTACCCATCTCTCCCTCTGGATCGAGGCGGGGAACAACATTAAATACAAATGTAAAATACCCGAATATATTATTAAAATAACAATAAAAGTCTTAAAATTCAACTAGATAGGCCTGCCGTAAGAGATCAGTCTTTATGGCTTTCTAAAGTCAGAGAGACAAATTTACTTCTGTGTTAGACAGCCAGGTTCAGGGTCAGCCCAAGACATTTGTCTGCCTGAGGTGAAGACTATGATGGCATTTTCTTCTCTCCCAAGTACAAAAGCAGACCAGACCAGCAGTTCAGTGGTGGGGACAGCTCAGCATCCCCCACCACACCTGAGGGCACCAGGCTAACTTACGGGATGCAGGGCAGACTGTGTGACACACACAGCTCTGTCCTCCAAAACATTGCCATGGCCCTGTCACCCACCAGCATCTGCTGACTGATGTGGTTACCTCACTCCACCTAATGGTAGGGCTGGCCCTGGCCAGATTCAATAATTGTGATAGCACATTTTTGCTATACAACAGACTTGGACAACTTGTGGCCCTGCAGAAGACTTGGCAGGCCAAAAAATCTGGAGGGCCACACGTTGCCTACCCCTGCTATACAGGTTGCTAAATACCAAATGTTATAATGATAATGTGATTCGAAAACGAAGCTATGCAGACTCTAAATTCACCATGCTCCATTAATTTCAGTTTGGCCCAACGGGTTTAATGATTTCAATGTATCTCTAGCTTCAAAACGATTAAACAACTTCATCAGATGGGATGCTTGCATGTGTTTCACACATGGTGCTTGAATATTCATTTCTGTTTTGTACAACCAGCCTCTCTTCTTTTGATATGGGGGATGCTTCTCTTGTGCTTCCTGTGTAAAGCCTCATTTGCATGTAAATCCTCATTCTCTATGATGTTTGTGTGCCATCCCACTTTCTCTTCTTTTCCTTTGTTATATATGGTGTAGGATGTTACTGTCCATTAGGAATCCCTTGGCCAATCTGAAAGCAGCTATTTCTGTTCTCAACTCCATTAGTACTTAAAGTGCTTAGAAGATCATGATGAACTGTAAAAAGCATCCCACTTTCTTATTTGAGAAACAACACAGTGTAAACGTTTCGTTTGTGGAACAGTAATCTGTGGGGGAGGAGGAGTTGGGAGGAATAAAAGCAAGAACTGTGGTAGAACTCTGGCGTCCTCAAGCAAGGCTGTTTGAATTTTAGTACATGTCTCATTCATCTATTGTCCCCCCCCTCTCCCTAGATATTTTGGGGGATACCCCCTTATCAGAGCTTACTCCATTTATCCAGTTTTTCTGAGTCGCTGTGTAACATTTTAACTGGCTGGAGGGGCTGCTGCGACAAGGAGGGAGGGACCAGAGAAGTCCACTTCCTCTAGCACACGTGATTCAGCTTAAAGCTGGCTTCAATCCTCTGTCTATCCATCATATATCCACCAATTGTGTGACTTGATAAAAGGCTGCTTCCTTTATTCAGTGAGACTCTTACAACAAAGAGCATCTTTTGTTCTATTCTTGGACAAAACTATTGGGAATGGGACCAAGTGAACCCACTCATCCTTAGTTACAACTATTATTTGGAATTGGACTTTGTTCTGTTGTTGTTGTTGTTGTTGTTGTTGTTGTTGTTGTTGTTTTTAAACACAAATCCTAGATATCTTTTCTCAGAACTAAGCTCCATGTTAATTTAACAGGACTTACTCTCAAGTAGGAGTTATAGGGTTGCAGCTATATTTGACCTACATACACAGATGGAGAAAAACAACCACATCCTGCATACAATGGTGTGGGGCAGGGATGGGTGAGAATTTTGTTTCAGCTGGGTTTTAATAACAATGTAGCCAAATTTGTGAAGTTCTCCATTTTCACCCATAAAAGAACCTCAATGTTTTTTAATAAATCAAATTCAGGAGAAACTGAAAGTGACAGCCCCAGCCATCCAAGGCCAGGGCTTTGAGTGGTTAGCTCTTACAAATCTGGGTTTGAATCCCTGCATGTTCAACCAAATTAGTGCTTAATTAGGGCTGCCACCTCTTTTTTCTGTCAGGCTGCTTAATATTAACAGTTTCACAGCAGGCAGATACATCACAGTCCTCTCCCTGCTGTTGAATTTGGCTGGGGCAGATGGGTGAGAATTTTGTTTCAGTTCATTTTTGATAACAATTTACTCAAATTCAGAAAGTTCTTCAGAGAGAAAGAACTTGAGATTTTTTAAAAAAACAAATGTGGGAGAAAGTGAAATGGTCAGATTCACCCGTCCCTAGTATGTAGCATTATGAGTGTGATGGGATTATTTAGTAATAATGCCTCCTGTTAGAAAGGTGATTCACATAGAAAAAACAAAAATGGTAGAATGAGCATTTAACAGTCCCACATATATGGGACTTAGAACAATAAAAGGAGAGCACACCCCTCTTTAGTGAAGAAAAATAACAGTTTTACTCACAAATATTCTTGCATATACAATGCAGATACAGTGTAATGTTTCAAAAGAGTTTGTTCAGCCCATTTTCTGTTCCATTACACTGGCAGAGCAAGAAAGCAAACAGATTTGCTTCCAGCAATGGAGGCGGTCAAAGAGAGAGAGGGGGAGGGAATAGAAGGGGAGAAGCAAAAGGAAGAAATCACAGGGAACACATCATAGTCTATAGAGATCCTAAGGGTAGCTGTGGTCAAAATTCCTGTGAACTAACTATGTGCATCCCTGGCCATTTCCAGTAACTTGCAATCAAGGTTGCAATATTTGCAACAGTGTGAAGGGCCCTAATTGGTGTACATCTAATTCCAACCATGTGGCATCTGGTTGCAAAACAGATGTGTGTGTGTGTGATCTCCAGACAAAACTGTTGCCTACTGGTGGGCATGTTTTCTCCCCCTGCACTGCAGGGCGAAATCCGCAATATGTATGCATGGAGGGAGCATCCAATAGGCCAAAGCTGTGGAAGAGCTAACAACCCATTTCTATGTGAGTCTTTAGTCCCTGGGTAATGGAGTGAGAGAGAGGAAACAATTGGAATTATCTGGTTCTCTCTCTTTCTCTCTCTTTCTCTTTCTCTTTCTCTCTCTCTCTCTCTCTCTCATGTTCTATTTATTGTTTATTTATTGCATTCATATCCCACCTTTTCCTCCTTAAGGAACCCAAGGCGGCATACATAATCCTCCTCTTCTCCATTTTATTCTCACAACAATAACCCTGTGAGGTAGGTTGGGCTGAGTGTCTGTGACTGGTCAAGTGGGGTCTAGAACCCAGATCTCTGGACTCCCAGTCCAACACTCTAACTACTATGCCACACTGGCTCTATTCTCTCTTATAAAAAGAGGCTTGCACCTGCCACATCTACTAAAAAATGTAGTGTAATATTTGGATCTAGGATAAAACATGGTTATATCTGTGAAGTAATAGTGATTGTGAAAAATAGTTTACCCAGTGTCACCTTTGACTCCATGAGAGCAAATAATTCTTATTTCTTGCCGCTCAAAATGAAATCTAGTTATCATGGCTCTTTCCTTTCTGTGAGAAATGCTGTGTGATGCTCATTCTGCATCTGGCTTTAAGTTAACAGTGTGTGGTGGATACCATCATGGCGGAGGTCATAAATGTCTCTGGATATATTGGCTCTGGTGGGTTATTAAAATGTGTGATGCCCTGAGAATACATTGTTCTGCACACATCACTGGACTGTCCCTTTAAGTTAGTAAGATCCTGTAACTGAAGCTGCAGAGAGCACGGAGTTTGTTCCTCAGTATGTATACAGGGGGAAGAGTCATCAAATTGTTTCCTTGAATTTCTTTCAGGACCAGCTTTTACTGGGTTAGAGGAAAACTCATTTGATGTTCCAGTGTCACACTGGATATACAGGAAAGTGTTTAAGGGCCAAAAAGATATTACCTCAAATCCGTGTTCAGCAGCTACATCTTTTCCCGTTTTTATTCTAGCATAGGTGCCGGGGGGGGGGGGGGCTGATCTAGATCTTAAAAGGCTCCCCCCCACTAGCATTTTAATGAGAATCAGCCCCTCTTCACCTACTCTAAAATAAAAATGGGGAAAAACATGTAGCTGCTAGATATGGGTTTAAAGTAACATCAGTTCTGCCCTCAAAGAGTAAGATTGAAATATTGGAGAGGGATGAATCTGTTAGCCCGGACTTTTTCCAAGTTCTTTCCATGCTGTTTATGAAGGCATTTTCAAATTTTGGTAAGTTCTTATCCAAAAACTAATCAAACAAAATTCTTACCTAATCGATGCAACTGAGACAATAGCTTCCAGCTCATACTTTGTATAGAATCACATCTTCACCATCTGCAACCTGGAAATGCATCTCAGGATGCCTGCAGTTTTAACTGTTCTGTGAAATTGCTGCAGATAGTGATCCAGTATGCATGATCAAATTGAAGCCATGGTGACTTGTTTACTTGGAGTCATCTGCTGATGCATGATAACCACCATTTCCCTAACCACCTGCCCATAATGTCATGGCTTCTTGTAGCATTGTTTGAAGGTTGTTTACCCCTCAAACAAGCCATGATGCCCAGATTTGGATGACATGACAAGCTGCACCTGGGCGGGTAATGAGGGAAATGGTAGCTGGCATACACGTATTTAAGCCACAGTGACTTGTTTGATTGTGTGAACCAGTCCATAGACTCACAGTGGGAATGGCCAGCTCAGGCTTGATTCACATGCCACCTTTATATATATATATATATATATATATATATATTAGTGAAGATTAATTTCTAATTAGTTGAAGGCTTATAGCGTGTAGGGCTTTCTAGTTGAGAAACAAAAGTGAGTTAGGAGGCAGTGTTAGGAGACAGTGGGTAGGGAGATATTTTTCTTCCTTTTTCATAATAGTAGAACCTGTGGTCAGCCCATGAAGTGGAATGGTGAAAGATTCAGGACAGATAAAAAGACAAAAACAATGGGTTGCATATTAAACTCCAGAATTTGCTACCTAACGATCTGGGCCGCCTCTTTACGGTGCCTCTTCCACCGCGCAGTGGTGGCGGCAGGTGGCACACCCGGTGATCTACATGGAAGGGACCCCATGCCGGCTTTTCCTAGGGCCGCTGGCACCGCCGTACAAGCAGTGGCCCAGCGGCAGTTGGAGGGGCAGCTGGGAGCATCGGTTCCCTGACTCTAGGGTAAGTTGGATTTTTTTAAAAAATGGGGGGAGGACTGCAGAGGTGGTGCAGTGAGCTTATGGCTCGCTGCTCCATCCCCTTCCCTGGCCAGCCCGTTCCGGCCTAAAAAACGTTGGGGCAAATGGCCGACTTTTTTAGAGCGGAACAAAGGGCCTTTGCACCGAGATGGCTTCGCACTGGTGGCAGTGTCATGTAACACAACTGCCGCCAGTGCGAAGCCATATCGACAGAAAGTGTCCGTCTAGAGGTACCCATAGTTATGGCTACTAAGGTGGATGGCTTTAAAAGGGGACTAGGCAAATTCATGGAGGATAAAGCTATCAATGGCTACTAGTCAGAATGGCTATGTGTTGCCTCTATTTTCAGAATAAATATGTCTCTCAATATCCATTACTGCAGAACATGAGCTGGATGATACTGGGATTTCCATGGGCATAGAGTCGGCTGACCATATGAAAAGGAGGATAGGGGTCATGTAACTTTAACAGTTGTAGAGAAAAGGGAATTTCAGCCAGTGTCATTTGTATGCAATTAGTTCTTGGTGAAATTCCCTCTTCATCACAGCAGTTAAAGGTGCAGGCACTATACTAGAGTGACCATATACAAAAGAAGGCAGGGCCCCTGCAACTTTAACTGTGGTCATGAAGAGGAAATTTCACCAGGAACTAATTGCATACAAATGACACCGGCTGAAATTCCCTTTTCTCTACAACTGTTAAAGTTACAAGAGCCCTGTCCTCCTTTTCATATGGTCAGCCTAGCCAGGATACAAAAATCCTATGGCCTCTGTGTCCCCACCCCTGGATGTGTGACTGCTCTAAATGGGTCCAGAGGCATCCAAAATGTAAAATAAAAGAGAATGGAGAGATGCAAGGCATTTCTATTACTTCTCCCACCCTGACTGCAGCTGCCCTGCAGACCATAAAACACTTGGAAGCTTCTGAGATTAGATGCTTCTGTCTAGTGAGTGGGAACCTGACAGGGTTGCATCCTTATTCTCCTTCCATTGTCATTGATGGGTGGATTTTCCTATTGATACATGCTAAGCACATATTAAACACCTTTTGCTATGTACTGAGCACATAGTCAACTCGTGGGCATTACATGCATGCTTAGAGAGGACAAAAGGGTCATAACTTTCTTAAAGGAGTCAAAAACCTCATTGTAAATAGGGAAGACAGGATTCCATTGGGTTTGTTCCAGACTTATTCATACTTAGAGTAGACCAATTGAAATCAGTGGGACTTAAGTTAGTCATGATAAGAGATGTGTATTCCCCCCACTTTCTATAACGTTTTCAATAGCACAAATATGTTCCACCTTGCTTCTGTTCCAGCTTGTGAGTTAAAAAAAACTGTGAACATTCATATGTTTTTTCAAATGAATTTCCAAAAACATGATTTTTTTTGCATTTTCCAATACTATAAATATTTTTGCAAGCCATTTCCTTTAATACATGCCTTTTTGTATGTGATTTCCCCTAATGTATGCATTTTTTTGCATTTTTAAAAAAAGTTCAGAGAACTGCATTGCAAAATTCAGAGAAGTTTAGAAACTAAAGGATTTGTTTTATTTATTTATTTATTTATTTGACTTGTACCCTGCTGCCTTCCTACCAAAAATGGCTCTCAATATTCTGCTTCCAGAATGGTGTTCTACTTCCGGAAGGGTAGCAGTGTTAGTCTGTTGCAGCAAAAGTAACAAAGGAGCTTATGACACTTTAACTGATGACATGCACAGTATCCGTGACAGCTTATGCCAGGATAAATTTGTTAGTCTTTAAGGTGCCACACGGCTCTTTGTTATGTTCATGTTTTAGTTTAGGAAGCGTGAATTAGGTCAATTTGTATTAAAATTAATTGAAATTTGTATTAAAACAAATTTCTCCTCTCTCGTGACTAAGGTCAGTCCCATTGATTTCAATCGGGCCATTTATTTCAACAGGACTATTATAAATATGTCTAAGTCTTGATCTAATACATTGTATCATTAAAATGTATAATGCTTTTGTTTCAACATGGACCAGTGAATATGTAATGGATGCCATTCTGTTGTCCTCTTGCCTCTGCCCCAGTTTCACTACTAGGTTCCTACCACATTGGTGGTGTTATCTCATTCAGTCTTTATCTTCATAACCTGTCAGGTAGGCTGTGATTGTGATGATGCTGGTGATGCTGATGATGAACAGGAGGAGGAGGAGGAGGAGGAGGAGGAGGAGGAGGAGGAGTTGATATATAAATCAAGAGATATAAATGTGAACCCTAAAGGGCCGTGTTATTTCCCTTTGAGTAGGATAGAAGGGGAGATATATCAACAGGGAACAAAGAAATCTAATTAAACAAATGCACTAACTCTGATACTATGCATTAGTCTGGCTCCAAGAATGAAGGATAGAGAAACGCATGTACAAAAAAGGGTGTGTATGTTATGTATTCTAATATCACTATCATGGTAGAGTCAATGCTGTTATTTGGATGGCATATTTTCAATTGTATACCTGATGTCAATTGGTATTATTGTTGTTGTTATTATTATTATTATTATTATTATTATTATTATTATTTTACCAAGAGACATCTCCATTTTGGCTCCACTAAAAATAGTATGCTTATTTTGTATTGTTGCTTATGGCCTAGTTGTATCATTTGTGATTTCCTTTCAAAATAAAATATTGACAATTATTTTTGTAATAAGTTTAGGATGTATGCCAGTCCAGAAGAATATATTTCATTTCCTTCATCTTTGTACAGTGATAACAATACTGAAGCTGGTGTACACTTCATTGGAACTGGACCATGTAAGAGAATACAAATCTATTGTCAGACTGAGCACTGAAATGGAACCGATGCACTTCTGTATGATTATTCTGTTGGCACAGCCTGCCGGTGCTCAAATATTATGCTCTCTTTTGTTATCACACTAGAGTTCCAAATGAGAAAATTAAATATATGTTGTTATTTGCTGGTAGACAAAGGTGTTAAAAGAACTGGAGATGTCATCAAACATAGTTTAGTTTAGTTGGAAGGGTTTTTTTCCTTGGAAAAAACAGCAACAGCAACAATGCCCCCTTTCATAAATTGATTTTTTTAAAATTGTTAGGCAGCCCTGTTATTGTCATAGTAGTGGGGTGGGGGAGGCACTGAGGGCAAAAGGAGGCAGGACTGAGGGTAAAAGGG
Source organism: Anniella stebbinsi (assembly GCA_029215795.1). Taxonomy (NCBI): domain Eukaryota; kingdom Metazoa; phylum Chordata; class Lepidosauria; order Squamata; family Anniellidae; genus Anniella; species Anniella stebbinsi. The sequence continues at coordinate 60,848,030 of JARDYH010000003.1, forward strand.
GTGGGGCCAAAATACCCCAAAGACCAAAAATTCCAGCATACTTTAGGCCTGTTCAGATGACACACTAAGCCATGGTTAGGCCGCTAACCCTTTTGCAGCAACTGGTTAGTGAGTGTGTTTAAACTGTGGTTATGTAGCTACCATGGTTAGGAATGGTTCACGTGACACACTAAGCCATGATAGGCCTGTTCAGACAACATGCTAAGCTGCAGTTATGGTTAACCCTTTTGCAGCAACTGGTTAGCAAACATTTTAACCTATTGTTATGTAGCCACCATGGTTAGGAATGGTTCACATGACATGCTAAGCCAAAATGTTTAGCTCAAAATGCTTAACCACCATGGTTTAGTGTGTCATCTGAAAAGGATCATTAGCTTAATGTTCTCACTGCCAGTAACTAAGCCTAAGGAATGGCAGTTCAACTTTTTAGAATTGGGGGTGGGGGTGGGGGTGGGGGAAACTGCACAAAAACCAGGAAACCATCAAACACTCGGTGGTCAGGGAAAAGTGGGTGGGACCAGAGTCAGGGGCATGGCCCACTGGGCACTCATGGAGGGCCAGATTGTGGGAATGTGAGCCCAAGGTTCTCCCGTTCTGATCCAGCAAGTGTAATCAAGACCTGGTTGTGGAAAGACACATCCTTATGTGAAAATGAACAGCCTAGTTTTGAATGTGGGCTCATTTATTTCCTCTCAGTACAAATGCAAGTTCAGAATTCTCACTGACGCTCATCCTGGTGATTCCTAATAGACATATAGTGCTTTTGGTTGGATGACATATACATATCGAAACAGCTGATTAGCACAACTGAAGCCATACTGTAGGGAGTTCAATTCCTGGCCATATAAAATGAGATGGTTGCACAGAGTCCTCTGCCACCATTGACTAAACTTTAAATCATCATTTACAAACTATTAATTGGAATGCTGGCATTTTACGGTGTACTTAGGAAGACGATATACATTTGCTGTCTCTAGAGGGTTAATTAACCAGCCAGTAGCATTCCACTGAACCTTTGTAAAACAAAATGTAACAATCGTCATTTAGAAAGAAGATTGGAAATGAACATCAACGACACTCTCCCACAGGAGCAAATTATGCCTTTTATAAGGCACAAGTGCCCAAGGAAGGTAGAAGGGAAATGAATGGCCAGAGTTGAGGAACAATATGCTGTCTGCCCATTAACTGGAAGTCAGGTGAGGAGGGTCTGGCTCTCTGCTTAACCTTTAAATTTATTAGAACAATAACTTAGAACCTGCTTAACTATTGCACTGGGCCTTCTTACACCAAAATCCACAAATCTATTGATTATCCTTTTGTGTCTCCTTTTTATTTACTATGGCCATGTCTACATCTGCCAGATATCCCGGGGTCGTCTTTAAGTCGTCCCTGTCTTATGCGATGTCAGACCACTGGTCCATATAGCGCAGTATTGTCTACACAAGCGTTTCCCAACCTGGTAACCTCCAGACATTTTGGACTTCAACTCTCATCAGCCCCAGCCAGCATGGTCAATGGTCAGGGATTCTGGAGGACACAGGGTTGAGGAAGGCTGGTCAACAATGATTGGCAGTGGTTCTCAAGGGATTCAGATGGGGCTTTTCCACCGCCCTACTTGGAGATGGCAGGGCTTGAACCTGGGACCTTCTGCCAAAGCATGCACTCTACCATATAGCTCCTGTGACCATTTCTCCTTCCAACAGAGTTTTGTAACTTATATTAGCTTGAGCTCTGAGAATTCTATTCTTCCTAGTCCTAACAAAATGATCTCAGCAAAGATATTGATGCGTAATAATATATACTGAACTCAATGCTCTGTCTTCATCCATTTCTAAAGGGAAGCAAGGTATAGCCTTATAATGTGCACACACCTGCTTTACTTTGCCCATGGTTGTATTTGTTTGTGTCCTCTTTTTCCTCCAAAACTTTTTCAACAGGGGGATAATAATGATGCTTTAACAAAGACAGCATCTTTCACAAACATCCATTAATCTTCATTACTTTCCCGCGAGGTAGGGAGGGACATTGGGAGTAGCTACTGTGAAGGGAGAATCTGCTTGTATTACCCTTTAATTGACATGAAGGCTTCTGTCAGAGGCCCCTAATAACCAGTGTCCTTTACCAGAACTGTGTTCATTACCAGAACTAGGGGAAGGGGCTGAATTGTAGAATCCACATGGAACCTGATATGGGTCTCAAACTTTCCAGTAATAGAATCAGAGAAGAGGAAGAGAAGGCAGGCAGGCAGGCAGGCAGCCAGGCAGCCAGGCAGAATCCTGAAATGATCATAGCTCTAAATTGATATGAGAGAACATTGTACTTTTATATTAGTACAACCAATTCTAAAATATATGTGGTAGGATATCTCTCTCACCTCTCAAAACAACATTCAGGCAATACCTAGGCAATATCTTTTCTTTTTTTAAAGTATCTTGGCAAAGTTGGCAGAGCTAAGCATTTACTTTCATCTGCAGTAAGTATTCAGGTTAATCCATGGAAATGCTTTATAACTAAAGCATAATTAATAAATTAATTAAATTTATTAATTTATTGCATTTATATCCCATCCTTCCTCCAAGAAACCCAAGGCAGCATACACAGTTCTACCTCCACCTCTCACAACAGCCTTGAGGTATATTAGGTTGAGAGATCTTGACTGGAGCAAGGACATCCAGTGACTGAATGGGGATTTGAACCCTGAACTGACAGGTCTTAGTCCACTACACCAACTTCCATCATGAACCTGAATGTAGTAACTGTGGTCCCAAAGATGCTGAGCACACAGGATTCCAACTTCAATCTACAGAAAACACATTCATAGTGCTTTTTCTTCATTCTGAACCTGACAATAGGAAAGACAACTTTCTCCCTGAGACTCTAGTGAGACCTCCCTGGATTACCTCTGTGGAGGGTTTGTGGATTAGGTTTGTGGAATGCCACAAGAGTCTAATGTGCCTCCAGCATTCCTCGCCCGTATTTCTTGATATTCAGCTCTTTCCCCACCTGCTCTGTGGTTCTTGTGCATCAATAAAATATGTAGAATTTCCCTCCTGGATCACAGAAAATAAAATACACATTTCCATCAATGAGCACTTTAACGAATTCTCAGTAACAGAAGGCACAAAAGTGTTGCTGCATATTAGCTCAGTTGGAGGGTCAGGATTAGTAAATTCTCTGTGGTGCTGGCATTAGAGATTACTGCAGTAGCTTTTGATATTGAGCAGGAGGGAAGTCTAAGCTCCAGGAGTGGTTAAGCCTCTTACAATAAATGAGGGACTGCTTGCCTTAAACTTTGCCGATAACTTAGTAAATGGAGGAATGCTATTGACTGTTACATGCTGGCTTATATGTTCCTGTGATGTTCTACTGTTTGTGGTTGTAAATATATTGCAAAGTTTATTGTTTGTGATATGCATTTGTTTATATCTTTAAAAAGGGTTAAGAACAATAACAGGTAAAGTAAATAACTACTTACTGTTTGTGGTTAGGTCTTGGTAAGTATACGTAGAGTGATTGGCTGGTTGTGGGGGAGTGCCTGGATTGGCTGGTTGTGTGCCTGGATGGAAAGTGAGTGTTGATTGGCTGGTTGGTTGGAGTGCCTGGATTAGCTGGCTGTGTAAGAGTGGGAGGAGCTAGAGAGCAAGTGGAGTGTATATATGTGTCTGACAGAGAGAGCTGACAAGGTTTATTGGGGGGAGATTTGAGGGGAATTTTTGAGAGAGACGTTGAAAGGGATTTGAGAGAATTGAGAGATTGAGATAAGATTTTGGAGCATAGATTAAATAAGGAACAGTTGTTAAAGTATAAGAGTTCTGACAGAAACTGTTAAGCATTGAAACCTTGTAACCGCTACACAATTTAACTGAAGTACCCATTAAACTTGTTGGCATGCAATTTCTTATTAATAAATTCTTGTTAATTCCATCTCCTGGTGTGGTATGTGGGTGTACCTGAGAAGGTACTAGTGGCAGCGGAACAAATAAGTTATCTGGAGGCCAGGTTACTGGGCTGTGGTTCTGTGGGCCTAAATAGTAAAGGCAAGACAGCAAGTGGTTGAGGATAACCTCACAGTTCTTTTTTCATATAAGACAAGAGCAAAGGTTGGAAGGCACTAACAAACTACAAAAGGAAATACCTTCTGTTTCAAATGATGCTGTGATGATAAAAGGCCAAATGCAAATTGCATGCCGCTCTGTTCTACTGAGTAATAACAACTTGAAGTAAATTCTTCCTGCAGCTAAAAACTAAACTATCAGGATATTTGAAAGCAAAATTTCAATGCCCCTTCTGATCAAGATAGCACTGTGTGTGTGTGTGTGTGTGTGTGTGATTGCACAGTATTTAAAATACTATTTCAAAGCTGGAGTAGCTGAAAAGAGAAATGCTATGATTCAATTCTAAACATTATGTGCAGGTTTAGAATGATTTCTTCTTTTAAGGGGGAGGATAGAATTAACTGTGTTTTAAATCTGAAATAGTCTTAAATTGACAATCCTTTGATATGGAAGCCAAAGTCTCTATGGATTAATAGCCAGTGCAATCCCATGCATGCTTACTCAGAAGTAAATCTCCCTGTATCCAATGGGGTTTGCACCATTGTTTGATGTATTTAGGATTACAGCCACAGCTGAATTTATTTAAGACTGTCCTTGTCTTAAATTCATACTGATCACTATGGGGCAGTTCACTTCTATATGAATATAAAATGATCTCTAATAATTTGATAAATCAGCATTTGGGGGATGCTCAGCTGAATGCATGCATTGCCTCAAATGAAAAGCATTATTTATTCAGTGGAGGCTGGTGGTTCTGATTTTGGTGAGGCTGTTAATTCATTCCAGGTTTTAGTCAGAACCAGTTAGAACTCTAGAGGAGTGATCCAAAATGCTGAACACTATCCCCAAACCAAGTTAGGAAACACCAGCCTCCACTGGTATTATTCATTCACTTATTTAAATGTATATGTCATTTTCCCATCCTCTCACACCAGATAAAAAACAATAAACCAACAACTCCCAATAAAGCAATAAAACAAATATGGTAAAACAAGTACAGGAACATTTCAACTATAATTTCAGGTGGCAAGTGCCACAGGCTATAGATATAGATATAATGTTTCTTCGGCCTACTGAAACAGCAAAAAGTCCAGAGGTGGACAATGAGTAGGGATGCTGTGGGAGTCTGGTTGGTGCTTGAGCTTGGTGATTTCTGACCAGCTTGGCCACCCAAATCCAAGTCCATGGATCCCCTCGCTTGCCTGACTCGATGCACATTGTGTAAAAATGGTTTTGCTTAAATGGTGCTATTTATGGCTGCCATTTTACACAAATGACAATTTATGTAAATAGCCTTGCTGTCATTTTTATGCAAAACAGTGGCTCGCAGGATGGGGGATGAACACTGCACACTGATCAGCAGGTGCCTGTCGACCATCCAACGGCTTGCCCAGTATGCCGATCAGGGGCAAGTAGTAATGGCAGCTGGTGGTCAATCTGACTGGTGGGGTTGAGAGCGGAGCCCGAGCCAAGGGTCACCAGAGGTGACGCCAACGACAACTATTTTGCTATACAGTCTCCTCCTTTGCAAACAATGGCAGCTAGTGATCAATCTGACTGGTTGGGCTGAGCATGGGTTAGCATAAATGAAGTCAAGGAGTCATCAGAGGCAGAGCCAATGTGTACTCAGAGGTGGAACCAAGGCACCACCAGAGGCAGAGCCAACAATACCTATTTCCCTACACAGCCTCCTCCCTTGCAAGGTCTAAGAATCTTGCAAGGTCTATGCTTTACCATGTAACAACATCATATGACAGGCTGTTACTGGGGTTAATCTGCTGCCATGATTCTGGAACATCAGCACAGTAATCTTGCTTTGTAGTTTGCTTTTGAATGATTAATACAAATCTTTCGCTTTTACCCATTAGTGTATAAATTGTCTCGGAATCCTAAAAGAATTGTTGCCTTGTGGCAACACAACACACAATTTACCTTCTTCCCCCACTGCAGCCAGAGGGTAAACCCCCCCCACAGCATAGCATATAGGGTAGCCCTCCACCCCATCTTCTTTCCTCAAGAGCAAACATATAGGCCTCCTACAGGTTTTGCTTTTCAGGTAACATGATGACCTTTGACTAATAGTCCTAGATTCCTAAGGAATTTGTACTATCTAGATGAGGAGCGGGGAAGGGCAAAAACGCATAATTACTTTGGAGTCTGCATTTTCACTGGCAAAGCTTTGCCTGTATGCAACTGAGGGATCACATCACTTCTTTTGGGGCAGACATAGAGCAAATCACCCCTCTCCCCCCACCCCAATAAAAACTCAGTAAAGCCTGCTGGGTTGTGGCTGGTTGTCTAACCTGAGCCCTTGTTGTTATCTTTAAAATAAATAAATATAGACACATTCACCCTGCTGCTCAGCTGTGGAAGCTGATGACACGGATTTTGCGCGGGGGGTGGTTGGGCTGTGAATCCATTCTGGGTTTCAATCAGAACTTTTTGTTAATAAACCTATTTTGTATTTGAGAACATGTTTCTCTCCTTTGTGACCTTCAGTCAGAACCAGCCAGAACTCTAAAGGAGCTGTCCAATGTGGAGAACCTTCTCCTCAAATAAGTTCAGCACCTTGGATAGCAAACAGTTTTGTCTTCCTTCTTCATTGGCCCATTTGGTTACAGGGGCACTGTGGGTGTAATAAGTGGTCCGCATAGATGAGAGAACTCCTGCCCACCACTTAGATGTGGTAGCGGATTGTTTCCTCAGGGCACTCTCCAAAACTCAGTCATTTTTGAGTCTGATTGGAGAGACTGACTAATGTGATCTGCACATGCATGCTCAGTGCATGCACAGTTTGCAATACGTACCAGCTGGCCCACAGAATGACACATTGATCTAGAAGCAGGCAGGAACAGCCAGAACAATGGCACAGCCATGCCATGCACTAAAGAGGTAGAAACAAACAGTATTAGGGGTCCTATGGTGGAGTATGCAGGAGGTTGTGAGGAGTAATAGGGAACCACTCTGTATGATCTTCTATTAGCACTGCCTCTGGAGGTGGGCTTCCCTCTTTGGCTGTTAATCCACTGTATCTACTTTTCGTTTTGTTGCAGAATTGAGATCCAGGCACTACATGAGTAGCGTTTTCATTCCTGCTTTTCCATTACACAACTTTTAGATGGCACTATGGTGTAGTGAAATAGCACAATTATAAGGAAAAAAAGAACTTTCTTTCACTTTCACAATTAAATGCCACACATTTCCTGCTCTAAAAAAATCACCAAAAGTACTTAGTAGACAAAAAGTAAAACTGGAGGATCACAACATCATCTAAAGAACCCATAAACTACCATGAGTTGGGAATGATGAGCACACAATAACTGCCTCATGTAGAAAAGTCCTAGTACTTTAAAACTCAATGGTTTTAAGATCTGAAATGGTACTTTCATCTCTTGATATAGAATTCTTGCACCATGTTTTTATTGTTTTGTTTTAAAGACTGTAAGCTAGCTTGAATAGTAAGTGTAAAGGGGATCAGATAGACTGTGCTGGTTGGAGGAGGAGAACGAGGACTTTGGGGGGAAAAGTAGCGTTGGTAGGAAATAGGATTTGGTAAGATGGTTTCATATAGCTGTAGAGACATTAGAGAGACAAACGGCCCTGGGGTTGCCATCTGGGGAGAGATAAGGGATTCAAGGACTCCAGAGCAGGAAGGCCGGGGCTATCTCCAGCTGTAAACTTCAAGGCTGGCGTAGGAGGTGTGAAGAGGAGAGGAGTTCTGGCGCCGGACTGGGAGGGGGAACATTCCAGGGGAAGGGACAAAAACCCTGGCTTGAGAGGGAGAGTTGGTTCTTGGTGGGGAAGGTGATGCCAAGTTTTAGCCCGCACGGTAGGAGCTGGCCGCTGTTCTCGGTATGGCAACGATGGGCCTTGCTGTAGAGAAATATTTTAAACTGCTGAACCTGTCTTTTGATGAATAAAGCTGCTTTGATAAATACGTGAGTCTTGGTTTGTGTCTCTGAGTTCTGCACACTCCTGACAGGAGATTTGCTCTAGGGCATTTTTCCCTTACATGGTGGCTTAGCGGTGGGATGTTGTGCAGAAGCGGAGAAAACAAACAGTAAGTTGCAGGGTGAGAAGCGGTGACAGCAATGCCCGGGAAGGAAATAAAAAAGTTGCAAGGTATCGAGACAGTGGAGCAGCTGCTGCCGGTTGTCGGGGGGGATGAAGGGGCCATGGGGCCCGGCCAGGCGACCATCGAGGAATGGGTGGTGGGCGACGTCTCAGGAGGGGTGACTGAGCTAAAGAAAAGAGCAGCAAGTAAGCAGGCCCCTGTGGCGGTGTCGGCCGGCGAGAGCCGAAGCGGGACGCGACCCAAGGCGCCGCTGCCCCGGAGTGGAGACAGCGGGGAGGCAGAGAGGAGCCTCGCAAGGGAAGAGATGGATCAACAGGAAAGACGGATCCGGCAGATGTATGCAGATTATTTGGAGCTGGCGACACAGCAGATGAGGTGGGCTAAGTTGAAGGAGGAGAGAGAGGAAGCCCTCCAGCAGACAATGGCCACCCCAGCGCCGCCGACCACACCGCGCTTGGATAGACGGATGTTCCCGGCGTACAAGGAAGGGGACGATGTAGTGTCGTTTTTTACGGTGTTTGAGGCGGCATGCGAAGAGGTGGGAGTGATCGGGAACCAGAGGATGGGCCTTCTCCGGACCCAAGTATCAGGGGCGCTACTGGATTTAATGGCGACGCTGCCGAGGGAGTCACGGTCGGACTATGAGAACTTTAAAAAGCTGGTGAGGACGCAATATGCGCTCTCAGCGGAGCACTGCAGGAAGAAATTTCGGCAGTTGACAATGAGACCTAAAGAGACCTACACGGCTTTCGCGACACGACTGAAGGCGGTTTTCGAAACCTGGGCGGAAGCGGCGGGAGCGGACAATAAGGAAAAGCTGCAAGAGTTTATCGTTAAAGAGCAGCTTGCCAAGCAATTCCCAGAGCGCTACGATGCCTGGATGGGAGAAAAGGACCCGAGTACGGCCGCGGAAGCTGCGCAGATGGCGGATCGATTGAGCACTTTCGGTAAGCGGGAGCCGGAAGGGAGTCGAAGTGGAGGACGAGAGAAAGAGAGTTGGCGACCGGGAGAGGTGACTCCGAGAAAGAAGGCAGCGTGGCCAATGGGAGAGCGCGCCGAGCGCGAGCAGCAGCGCCGGGGAGTCAAGCCACCGGCGGAGGGGTGTTTTTATTGTAAGGAAAAAGGCCACATTAAGCGGGACTGCCCGAAGCTGGCGGCGAGATACCCGGCGGGGGCCGAAAAAGCAGCCCCAGCGAGAGCATTGGTGCGAGCGGCGGCGGCGGCGCCAGCATCATCCTCGTCAAATTGGAGCGATGAGAGTGAAGGAGAGGTGCGAGAGACGGAGTGGGAATACGCCGCAGGAGAGGCGGGAGAGCAGAGCCGCGGAGAAGACACCAGCGAGCCGCCGGTGGGAGTGGCGCAACAAGCTACCCAAGATCTGTCGATGAGCTTGGTCTCACCGGCGCAGCTTCAATGGAGCCGGCGACAGTTCTGTGAGTTAATCCGGGTGAATGGGCGGGTGACGAGAGCCCAGCGGGATACCGGAGCTGACGTTTCGTCCATCCATGTCAGTTTGCTGAAGGAGGGACAAAAACTTACCCAACAGACCTTAAGGGTCACGCCATATGGGGCCGCACCCTTTGAAGCCCCGCTGGCACGCATAGAAGTGGAGTTTGGGGATTGGCAAGGAGAAATGACAGTATTAGTCCATAAGACCGGCCCTTTATTTTTGTTAGGCAATGATATATGTTTTAAAACATCAGTAATGCCAGTGGTTACGCGTAGCCAGCGGGTGAAGGGGGTAGCCGAGTCTGACGAAGAAACGGCGGCGGAGAAAGGGTCCTCGGAGGAGAAAGCTAGCGAAGAAATTACTGTGGGAGAGGCGGAGGAGCCGGGATTTCGACAGGGGCAACTAAGTGATCCCTCCTTACAGCCGTGTAGAGATCGGGCGGCGGGAAAAGAGTTATCAGGAGGAGGGAGACGATGGGCGGGATTCAGATGGGAAAGGGGAATGTTGTATCGTGTATTCCGCCCAAAGAAGGGAGGGGGGATTGAGAAGAAACAACTGGTGGTGCCCCAAGACTTCAGGACTCGGGTGATGGAGGCAGCGCATGAGACCTTGTGGGGTGGGCACTTGGGGATCCGTCGCACGCTGGCAAGGGTAAGCAGGGGTTTTTACTGGCCCTCAGTGGCAGCCGACATTCGAGAGTTTTGTGGGTCCTGCGAGCCTTGCCAGCGGGTGGGGTACCCACGGGACCACCCTAGAGCGCCCTTACAACCGTCCCCCATTTCGGAAGTCCCTTTTGAGAAAGTGGGAGTAGACATTTTGGGGCCTTTTGCCCCGGCCACTAGAACAGGGAAGAAATATATTCTCACCCTAGTAGATTATGCCACCCGGTATGCAGAGGCTGTACCATTGAACACCATTTCCGCAGAACAGATCGCTAAAGCCCTAATGTCTGTGTTTGTTCGCTTAGGAATGCCTAAATTGTTGGTACACGATTTGGGCGGCGGCTTTATGTCCCAACTGTTGAAAGAACTATGGAAGTTGGCGGGCGTACAGCAGTGCACCTCGGCGGCCTACCATCATGAAGGAAATGGTTTAGTCGAAAGATTTAATCAGACCTTGGGAAAAATGTTAAAAGCTTATGCAGTGGCGCACCACAAAGATTGGGATGTTGCGTTGCCTTATTTGATGTTTGCTTACCGAGATGCCCCACAGGACAGTTTGGGGTTCTCACCGAATGAAATGCTGTTTGGGAGGGAGTTGCGGGGACCATTGGTTTTGATGAGAGAAAAGTGGGAGGGGGGAGAGACGACGAGACCTGCCTCGGTGGTGAGCTATATACAGAATTTGCAAAATGTTCTCCGAGAAGTAGGGGAGGCCGCGCAGACGAACTTGGCTCGGGCGCAGCAGGGGCAGAAGAAGTGGTACGACCGGGGAGCCAGACTGCGGACGTTTCAGGAGGGGGAGAGAGTGTTGGTTTTAAAACCGGTGAAGCCCGAGAAATTGGCTGTACGCTGGGAGGGGCCTTTGGTGGTGGAAAAGCGCTTGAATGAGGTGAACTACTTGTTAAAACCGCCCCAGGGTAAGGGACGACCCAAGGTCTACCATGTAAATATGATGAAGAAGTTTAGAGAACGTGAGGTGAGAGTGCAGAAGGTAGACCTGGAGGTGCCCAAGGCAGAACTATTGAAAGAGTACCGACACAAGGGAGGGTTAGAACAAGCGACGTTTTCGGAGGCTTTGACTGCCACCCAGCGGATGCAGCTGGAACAACAGCTACAAAAATTCAAAGAGTTATTTTCTGGGTTGCCAGGAAGGGCAAACCTCATTACGCATGCCATACACACAGGAAACCACCCTCCCATCCGCGTCCCCAACTATAGGATCACAGGGAAACATGCCGAGATCATACAAAAAGAGGTGGAAGAAATGTTGGCGCTGGGAGTGATACAAGAAAGCCATAGCCCATGGTCCTCCCCCATTGTGTTAGTAAACAAAAGAGATGGGAAAATTAGATTTTGTTTAGATTTCAGGCGGTTAAATTCCATATTGAGGGGCGATTCCTATCCCATGCCCCGCACCGAATAATGTATTGAGACGCTGGGGCGGGCAAAGTACATTTCCACATTAGATTTGACCAAGGGCTATTGGCAGGTGCCTCTAGATGAGGAGTCGGCCTTAAAGACTGCTTTTGCCACTCCCAAAGGCTTGTATCAATTCAAAATGATGCCTTTTGGCTTGCAGTCCGCCCCAAATTCCTTCCAAAGGTTAATGGATGGGGTTTTGAGGGGTCTGGGGGCCTTTTCATGTGTTTACCTGGATGACATCGCAGTCTACAGTCAGACGTGGGAGCAGCACCTAGAACATCTGGCTCAGGTGCTTGGGCGTTTGAAACAAGCGGGATTGACTGTTAACGCGACCAAGTGTCAATTTGGGTTGGGGGAAGTGACGTATTTGGGACATCGGGTAGGAGGGGGCAGTGTGAAACCGCTGGAGGCGAAGGTAGAGTCTATTCAAAACTGGCCAACGCCACAGACTAAGAAACAGGTGCAGTCATTCCTGGGATTAGCAGGGTACTACCGACGTTTTGTGCCTGACTTTAGTGCCCTGGTGGCCCCCCTCACGGATCTCTGTCGGAAACGACAGCCCATTAGAGTGCCCTGGACGACACAGTGTCAGCAAGCGTTTGAAAGCCTCAAGCGCTGCTTGCGGAGGCGCCCAGTGTTACAGGCGCCAGATTTTGATAAACCGTTCATATTGCAGACCGATGCCTCTGAAAGAGGTTTGGGGGGGGGTGTTGCTACAAGAAGATGAAAAGGGACAGTCGCACCCCATTGCCTTCATCAGTAAGAAACTACTACCCCGGGAGAAAGCCCTGGCCACCATCGAAAAGGAGTGCCTGGCCATTGTGTGGGCCATTAAGAAATTGCGGCCGTATTTGTGGGGGCGCCCCTTCTCGTTGCAGACTGACCATTCTCCGCTGTGCTGGTTGGCTAGAGTAAAGAACACCAACCAAAAGTTGTTGCGGTGGAGTCTAGCCTTACAGGACTATGACTTTACAGTTACCCACATTAAAGGAAAAGAGAACGTGGTGGCAGATGGGTTGTCCCGCCGGTACTTGGATGAACCAGAACCCGAGAGAGAGTTAGTAGAACGGAGAGAAAGTGGAGATGGAACTGAGAGAGAGCAGAGAGTAGAGAGAGTGAGAGAGAGAAAGAAACCAGAACCCAAGAAAAGGGAGGTGAAACCCCCTCAGTTCCATCTTAAGGGGGGAGGTGTAAAGGGGATCAGATAGACTGTGCTGGTTGGAGGAGGAGAACGAGGACTTTGGGGGGAAAAGTAGCGTTGGTAGGAAATAGGATTTGGTAAGATGGTTTCATATAGCTGTAGAGACATTAGAGAGACAAACGGCCCTGGGGTTGCCATCTGGGGAGAGATAAGGGATTCAAGGACTCCAGAGCAGGAAGGCCGGGGCTATCTCCAGCTGTAAACTTCAAGGCTGGCGTAGGAGGTGTGAAGAGGAGAGGAGTTCTGGCGCCGGACTGGGAGGGGGAACATTCCAGGGGAAGGGACAAAAACCCTGGCTTGAGAGGGAGAGTTGGTTCTTGGTGGGGAAGGTGATGCCAAGTTTTAGCCCGCACGGTAGGAGCTGGCCGCTGTTCTCGGTATGGCAACGATGGGCCTTGCTGTAGAGAAATATTTTAAACTGCTGAACCTGTCTTTTGATGAATAAAGCTGCTTTGATAAATACGTGAGTCTTGGTTTGTGTCTCTGAGTTCTGCACACTCCTGACAGGAGATTTGCTCTAGGGCATTTTTCCCTTACAGTAAGAAAGGAAGTTCTGGAACTGGAAAGGTTTGGAATTGGGAACTGAAATATTTTCCATGGTCAGTTGCTTTGCCTCTGTTTCTCTTGATTGGATCAATAGTAAATTTGTCATTTTTAGGTCCACTGTAACCTGAATGAAAAGTTAGTCATAACTAAAGTTCCATTTACTTCAATGGGACCTAAATACAACTAACAGTCTGGATCCAACTCTATATCTTGTCATAATTACTAACAGTTTTATGAATGCAAGTGTTGATAATGGTGTCTTTATTTAGTTCTGATTACGGATGAATGAGAACTTAGTTTCAGATCATTTTTTATAATTTACCAAAAGATAATTTACCAAAAGATGCAGATTTCTTCACATTTAGGATGGGAAGAACTTGAGATTGTTTTTGTTTTTTTAAAGAATGTTGGAGAAACAAAAATGGGCATATTTGTCCATTCAATCCCACGGTTTTGAGTGGTTAACTTTTAAAAGTCTGGCTTTGTAAACCTGTGTGTTCAGCCACATTTGTGATACTGAATTCAGTTTGCTGCCTCGCTTTTCCCACAGGCTCCTCCTCTTTCACAGCTATATGACAGGCAGATACAACATGGTCCTCTCCATGTAGCTTTTAAATGTGGCTGGTGCAGGTAGGTAAACATTTTGTTTCATTCATTTTTTATAAGAATTTGTGGAAATTCACACAGTTCTTCATATCTGAGGTGAAAAGAACCTGAGCTTCTACAACATTCGAATGCAGAAGAATGTGAAATTGACAGATTTATCTGTTCCTAGTTCTCATCCAGATATAGGCTGCATTCCTTGCTGAAGGATGGCTAAACTGGGATGTATGTTTCAAGTAATATATATTGCATGTCTCATGTGCAGAGCAAGTTGCTCCCCAGGCCAGAGAAGCTTCTTTGGAGAGGACATATCTTTTAAGAATATTGTGCTACTAGTCAAATCACTCTCTAGGGAACATCCAGTTTTCAGACACTCTAGTCTTTCCATTTAGCATTTATTGCTGCTTTTACAACTGGCTATTCTGCATATTGTGTATTCCTCTGATGTAGCTTGTAAATTTTATGTTTTGCTAGGTGTCCCCATTTTTATTCTAGGGAAGAGTGGTGTTTTTCACATAAAAGGAAAAGATGCTGTTCAAGCTAATTTCTGAAATGTACAAATCTGAATATAATCAGGTTATATAGTGCCAATCAGAGAATTTGGAACAAGATTGATTTGTCTTACCATGCTTCCCCACTTACACACTGCAACACCACTAATGTCAAAACAAATATTGATTCAAAAATGACAAGGAAATTGGTTCAAATTTCATTATAATCACTCTCAAATCCAATTATGCTGCTCCCAAAGTTTAGATACCTATTTTCTAATAGGACTTCCATGCCTATTCACAGGTTCTAGAGTCTGCTTCATATTGTTGTGTGTGCCAGTAACATCCTGCCCCTACCCAGTCATAAACCACTGCAAACCTACTAATAAACTACATCAACTTAAAAGCTAAAAAAACTTAAAGAAATTGATGAATAACAAACAAAACTCTTACCAACGCAAGTTCAGACAGTGCATCAAGACAGATTATGAAATTAAAAACCTTATGCAGGTTTAGACAGAAATCCTATGCATGTTTAGACTGAAAAAAGGCACACAACTCCCAGCATTCCCTAGCCAGTATGACTGGCTGGGGAATGCTGGGAGTTGTGTGCCTTTTTTTGGTCTAAACATGCATGGGATTATACCCTTATTAACTAAAAGACAGTGATTTGGAACCAGATTTGCATTCATGCAAGTGGGCTGGCTGGGGTGAACTTCTCTGCCCCTTCCTCCCCATGGCAGAGGCATCTTTTGTGAGTGGAGCCCTCCCATTCATGGAATGCAGATCCTGAATACAAACCAACAAATAGATGATGAAATAATGCTTCTGTGGTTATATCAGCAGCTAGCAAAGAACTATCTGATAGCAAATAACCCTGTGATAGCAATTGGGAGGTTGAATTATCTCAGATGGAGATGTTATATTAGTAAAAGGAACGTTCTTCTGAGTTTGGCCAAAGCTATTATTTTGGCCATATCAACTTGGCCCACATGACTAGTGGGTCCCATTGCTAGCACTACAAGAAGGTGGCAGATCATGCAGCAGTCAGAAATGAGCCAAACTCATGTTTCTGGATCAGGGCAAATCCCTCCTTTCTGCAATCTGTGCTGGAGATCTGTTGACCTGGAAATGATCATGCCTGTTCTTTTCTGGGATTACCAATGGAACCACTAGTTCCTGTTTCTCAGATAATGGGTCCTGCAAGCCCAAAAGGGACTGTGGGAGCACAGTGGTAGTACTGGATAGTACTACCCTAGTTTTATTCATTTTATTTATTTAATACATCGCTTTGTCTTTTAAACCTCTCTTAATAGCCTCATGTATTCCCATGCTCCTTATCTGTTTCTCACATTTAACTAGTTTTTTTCTTTTGGAGCCCATTCTGCATCATCTTATCTTGGTAACCTTTCCTTTTACTTCAAGTGGCAGATTTATCTGAATAAAATGTGCAAATCATTATACTGAATAGGCAGTAATATACTGCATACCCTCAGTGTGTTTATTTAGAAAACCTAACAAATGACTGAGGGATTAAAGTGGAGAGGAATCAGAAAAATGTGTCGCCTCCTGGTTATATTGTGTTTATTATGTGTAATATCAAGGGCACAATGGTTGTTTCTCCTTTTGAAACATGATGCTGTAAAAGATATCATGGCCTTTCAATACCATATATATTGGACTCTCCATCAGGTCACAGTGGCATTTCATATATTGGGGTGTGTGTGTATGTTTGTGTGTGAGGGAACAAGAGAGTACTGTGGTGAGGCAGCAAATAGCTAGCAATGTATTACTAATTATTAGCAATGTATTGATATAAAGCTGAGCTTCAGGGTTTCTCAAAGAGTGGCTCATGATGAACATACGTGTCCTCCTCAGCTCCTATAAAGAACAGGCCTCCTGAGTGCTCAGAGCAAAGACTAAGCCTGATCCAGAAGCATTTACAGAGGTTAGGGCAGGAGTGGGGAACTTCCTTGAGCCTGAGGGCTGAATTCTATTTAGGTGAAGCTCTTACAGGCCTCATTCTAGGGATGTGTAGGTCCAAAGGCAAAGGGGTGAAGGCAAAAATACAAAACATGCCAGCATATCATAGCTTAAAGGTCTTACTGCCAGTAAGTAAGCCTATGGAGAATCATAGGATCATAGAAGCATAGAATAGTTGAGCTAGAAGTGCCTATAAGACCATAGAATCCAACCCCCTGCTCAGTGCAGGAATCCACATTAAAGCATGCCTGACAGGTAGCTGTCCAGATGCATCTTGAAGGCCTCTAGGGTGGGAGAGTCCGCTCCCTTCCTAGGTAATTGGTTCCATTGTCATACTACTATAATAGTCAGGAAGTTTTTCCTGAAGTCCAGCCAGCATCTGACTTCTTGTAACTTGAACCCATTGTTCCACATCCTGCACTCTGGGATGAATGAGAAGAGAACCTGGCCCTCCTCTGTGTGAAAACCTTTCAAGTATTTGAAGAGTGCTATAATGTCTCCCCTCAGTCTTCTCTTCTCAAGGCTAAACATGCCCAGTTCTTTCAGACTCTCCTCATAGGGCCTTGTTTCTAGACCCTTGATAATCCTCATTGTCCTCTTCTGAGCCCCCTCTAGCTTGTCTGCATCCTTCTTGAAATGTGGTGCTCAGAACTGGACGCAACACTCAAGAGGAGGCCTAAACAGTACCAAATAGAGGGGAACCCGTACCTCATGATTTCAACCTTTCAGAATGAGGGTGGAAACTGCATTAAAGCCATGAAGCCACTGGACTATCAGTGGTTGTGGGAAAGAGGGTGATGTCAGAGGAATGGAGAATGAACTTTTGGGGATCCCAAAGAGGACACATTTAGTGGCCAGGGAAAGGTGGTTGGGGAAGGGGCTGTGGGTATCTGAAGAATCCCAGAAGGCAAAATTGGGCTCCAAGGGGTGTGTGGATTTGGCCGCTGGGCCTTGTGTACCCTAGCCCTGGTTTAGGGAAGATCGTCATTGCTGTTGTCATCATCAAAATACAAGACCTGCCAAAGGAAGTGAGGCAGGTGGCTACCAGGAGTAAGGCCTTCTCTGCTGTGGCACCCCGGCTGTGGAATGAGCTCCCTAGAGAGGTTCGCCTGGCACTTACATTATACTACTTTAGACGCCAAGTGAAGACCGTTTTATTTTCTCAATATTTTAACAGTTCTTCAGTTTGATTTTTAACCTTGTTGTTTAAATGTGTATTTTAAATCCATATTAATTTCTGCATGGCTGTTTGGTTTTATCCTGGTTGTGCTTTTATGCTGTATTTTATATAATGTTTTTATACTGTTGTTGTTTTATATTTGAATGGTTTTTATGGTTTAAATTTTTGTAAACTGCCCAGAGAGCTTCAGCTATTGGGTGGTATAAAAATGTAGTAAATAAATAAATAAATAAATAAAACAGTTAGCTTTGGAATAATTGGGACTGGATCAAGCAACTGCATATATGTTATGTTTGCCTTGAATATTTTCACCATCTTTGTGCAAGCCGTCCAAGAGATGCTGTCACCATGCATTAAGAATCTACGACTTCCATACTGCAAATGACAACACAGTGTTAAAAAATTTACATCCAGTGGTGATGGTGGGAAAGGCAGGCCTGCGATAGAAACTATCTCAAGTCTCTTTCTACAGCTGTTTGTCTTATGGAATTGACAGGCACTGTAGACATTTGCACAACCTTGAGTAATGCGGCTCCCTAATGTGGCATAAGCAATTGAAACTTCAGCAGTGACAGATTTATAAAGCTACTTTGTTTGCTTTTAAAAGAATTATGGTGATTGTCTCATTTCAGTTAGGTTTATAGGCTGTTATGTTTACATTTCAGAGGAGAAATGTAGTACTGAATATTTCAAACTCATGAAAGCCTCCAGTTTCTAAAATACTCCACTGGAGCAAAGCTTTTCCTTCTCAGTGGATTATTTTTATGCAGGCAGACTGGTCTGAGGCCTGGGAATTTTCAAAATGCTAGGCACTTGTGTTGGTAAAAGCACACATTTCTTCTACTCTTTTACCCCAGTCATAATATTCATGCAGCCCTCTCACTTAGAAAACAAGGAAGATAATAACTGGGCATAGAAATTACAATTTCTAGTGTTGTAGTTTGCTGCTAACTATGTCTTTGTAGTGTAGACATGAAAAATCGATGAACCTCCTCCTCATCTAAAGCTGGACCAGGGAATGAAGAGCAGAAAGGGAAAGTATAATTTAAAGCAATTTGGTGTGCCATTCTATGCATGTTTAGACAGAAAGAGCCCTACAATTCCTAGCATGGCCCAGCCAACATTGCTCACTGGAGGGATGCAGAGAGTTGCAGGACTTTTTTCTCTGTCTAGACTTGCATAAGATTGTATCCTGCTTTCTCTCACATTTTTTTTAAATCTCAAATTCTTTCTGTCCCATTTTATGGAGAACATAAGAACATAAGAAGTGTCATGCTGGATCAGATTGAGGGTCCATCTAGTCCAGGACTCTGTTCACACAGTGGCCAACCACCTATTGGCCAGGGACCAACAAAGGAGGACACGGTGCAACAGCACCCTCCCACCCATATTCCTCAGCAATTGGTGCATATAGGCTTACTACCTCAGATACTGGAGGTAGCACATAGTCATCAGGGCTAGTTGCCATTGATAGCCTTCTCCAGGAATTTATCCAACCCTCTTTTAAAGCCATCACTACATCTTGTGTTAGTGAAGTCCATAGTTCAACTATGTGCTGTCTGAAAAAAATACTTCCTTTTATTTGTCCTTAATTTCCCACCAATCTGCCTCATGGGATGACCCCAGGTTCTAGTATTATGGGTGAAGGAGAAAATGTCTCCCTATCTACACTCTCTACTCCATACATAATTTAGAAATGTTCAGATTTTGGTATAGGTATGTTTGAGGAATTTGTTTCAATTTGGTTTGGATCAGGATTTCCCCAGTTTGCACCTTACAGACTGAACGCAGACCCGAAAACAATCTGTGGTTAAAGCCCATTCTGAGCTTGCAATGTGTCTGTGGACCAAAAAACTGTGTACATTTGAAGAATGCTCTGCTCTTGAAAAAAAAGTACTTTTAAAAAATGTGCAAAATACGCTTTAATGAATGGAAAAATATGTGAACAATTGAAGCATACATTTGGGAAGATACACACAAAAATATATATGGATTTTCATGCAAAAAGAAGAAAAAAGCAAAGCTTGCAAACTGACATGGGCTCAGATGGAATTTAGGGAACTTTGGCAAGCTCTAGTTTTACTGATTTGCATGTCCCTATTTTGGTACATTCTTATCAGAAATTGAACCAAAAGAAATTCTGACTCATCTGCAGCGGCCACATTCCATAGGCACAGTTATTGCCAGCATGGAGCACCATCTTGTTCCTGCCTGCCAGAAAAAAGGGTGTCAACCCTAATTCAGCACCACAAAGACGGGGCAGTATCCATTGCTGCTACTCCACTTACGACCTCTAGCGCAATGCTGGCAGCATTTGCTGGTGTGACAGGTTTCCCTGTGAAATCTGCTGCACTAGCTCATGCTATTGGCCTTGTGCTAGAAGTCACTTCTGCCAGTACAGTGTCGATGATGTAAATGGAGCGGCAGCATTGGATACTGCCTAAAGATTGAGTATTCAAGGATTCAAAGCCAGACTTTTCAGAGTTGCCTCTATCTGGGTGGATGAATCTGTCAGTTTTGCTTCTTCCCACATCTTAATGTTTAAAATAGCAAGTTCTTTGTACTTGGTTTATGAAGAAATCTGCAAGCTTTGGTAAATTCTAAATAAAAAACGAACTGAGGAAATTCTCACTCATCCTTACTTTAGGTGTAATAGTTCAGATAAGTTAAATACCCAAAAGCAGCAAAATGCAAAATCAAACAGCTCCTTGTTTTTTTGCCAGTGGGGTAGCCCATATGGGGAGTCAGAGTACAATTAATTTAGTCTCTACTGGCTTAAATCAGATTATTTTTCCACATAGCTATTGTCTACTAAGACTGGCAATGGATCTCTTAGGTTTCAGGCAGGGGTCTTTATATCACCTGCTACCTGATCCTTTTTATTAATGGCAATGCCACAGAATGAACCTGGGTCCTTCTGCATGCAAAGGGAAGTATAGTTCCTATTTGCCTGATTTCATTCCATTTTCCTTTTGTCAAGTCCCACTGCCTCACATTCAGGATTGTTTCTCTTCCACTTTGGCCTGAAGAATTTTTAACACTGGTTTTGGAATTGGTGTACAGCCAGTTTGCCACCATTTATGTCTTTGGGACAGTATTCAATGCTGCTCCTATGCCTCTTCTGATTGTGTTGTGCCAGTAGGACCCACCACCATTGGAAAAGAAAACTAACGCTGCCTAGATCAATCTTGGAAGTGAGCCAGAATTCTCCTTTCTAGAACAGAGCAGGTCAGAGGAGTTCTCTTCTGTGGGTTCTGCTGACCAGTTCCAATCCAGAAATAAGTGTTTTAGGAAGTGCTAGTTTCTCCTTGCACCAGCGGGGGATCCTGCTGGCCCACAGGCAGCAGTGGATACTGCCCACTATATTTATGTGTTAGGTTTGGCAAATGATTTTGCAAGTATATCCCTTTTTAAATATAGATATAGATGATATATAGCCATAGTAAGAAACAATGGGCCTGTTCAGACAACATGCTAAGCCATGGATAGGCCGCTAATCCTTTTGCAGCACATGGTTAGTGAGTGGGTCTAAACTGTGTTTATGTAACCACCGTGGTTAGGAGTGGTTCACACAACATGCTTAGTCATGTTTCTCATGACATGCCAAGCCATAATGTTTACCTCAAAATGCTTAACCACCATGGCTTAGTGTGCCATCTGCACAGGGTCATTAAAACATAACCAGAATTACAAGGGTACAATGAGTTCTTCTTTTCATTATACACATCCACAACAGCCAGTTCAAAAAGTGTACTGCTTTGAAACAACTACATCCATTCACTACAATGATTGGGGCTGCAACCCTAAATGCACTTACGTGGGAATAGGTCATATTGAACTCAGTGGGACTTATTTCTGAGTAGACATGCATAGGCTTTGCTTTGCTTGAGCTTAGCAAAATGTAACCATTTATTTTCATATTTCTATGTTTTCGTGTACTTGTTAGGCAGGTTCCCATTCAATGTTGTAAGCGGTGTTATACGGCTTGTACTACTTAAATGTCGCAGTGCAGACAAATTTCTTGGTGTTCTTGTTCCCTTTTCCTGTTCCCCATTCCACTAGGTACCAGTTATCATACTACATAACTGGCAGGCATAATTGCCTCTATTCGTCTTCTGCCTTCAAGAGAAAGCAGCCCCCTCCCTGCTAGAAATGAGTTGCAAACACAAAACACTTTTCCATGACTTTAATTCCCCCCCCCCCCCATCCCTCAGGGTGACTGACAGATTTGCAGATTCCTGAGTATTTTGTCTTGTCATTTAGATTTGTTCAAAGCTGGTCTAAAATACTGCAAAACTAGGATGATTATGCAAGGTGTGAGACTCTGAATATTGATCGTCTCTTTCACCACTTTTGGGAGAGTAAATTATTTTAGTATAGTGAAGGACTGTGCCTTGGCTAGCCTGAATAAAAGGAATGAACAAAGTGGGGGCAGCTTTGGGATGCAAAGCTGTATTTATTGGTATGATCCTCTTTGGTCATCCTAACAAACAAAGGGTATCAAGCTCCATCATCTTCTCTCCCAGTGGTTAATTTCTAATGTGAGAAATGTTCGTGCCCCCATGGCCCTTGAGCAAACAACAGCCTCTGGTGTAAATCAATCCCAGCGAGTGGTGGGCTCTTCTTTGTTGGCAGTGTTTAGGCAGAGGTCGGACAACCATCTTTGAGGAATGCTGTAGTTGCATCCTTAATTGCAGATCTGCATTGTGCAGGGGATGGGACTAGATGACATTTGAGAGCCTTCTAACTCTATGATTCTAAACCAGGGGTGGGCAACATGTGGCAAGCGGCAAGCACCCCCGCTCTTCTGTGTGGCCCCTACTGCCTGCCACTGAATTTTCTGCATTGACAGCATAAAAAGCAAAGAGGCCATTTGCCACTAAAATGGTGAAAAGGGACCTTTTTGCTGCGACCACACCACTGAATTTCTGTGTCAAACCACTGATTTTTCCACTACCCCTGCTGTACTGCCAAATTTTGGTGGTGAATTTGTCAATGTGGTAGACAAAGGCTTCTATGCTATGCATATTTATCTGGAAGAAAGACCCGTTGACTTTATTGGGACTTACTTTTTTTTTATAAACATGCATAGGATTGTTCTTTAAAATACGTTTTTAAAGAATTGTTTGCAGAAAACTCCTATTTTTATTGGATAGAAGGAAGCACTCTTACTTGATCAGCAGTCTGTTACATTATTTGATGGCTCACCGTTGAATGTGTGAAAAATTCTTCCAGTGAAAGGCATTGTGGTTTGAGTTGATGTGAAGTGACAAGATTCCCCCCCCCCCCACCGGTATTTGATCTATGGCTGTTTCACACATTCAAGTCATCACTAGAAAAGCATGCATGTGTGAATCAACCTTTTGAGGTTTTCAGCAGGAAGACGGAATCCATAGTAGCAGCCATGTTTCTTAGGTGCACAATGTTGACAGCAGAATGACTTGTTCTATTCTCCCGCATGTGTAATTATGACAATTTGCTGGAGAAAATGTTACATTGTCTCTCCATCTCTGTCATCATCGGGTCTTTTTGGAGAAGTGGCATAAAAATACAGTAGTGCAAATAAATAAATAAATAAATAAATACATAGCAGTGCTAACATCGGCAGAACCATTTTATTTCCAAATCTATATCAAAGGCAAAAGGAAAAACAACATAAAAGAAAAGCTCTACATTGGCAAGTTCAAATTTCCCTTGCATAGATAAAGAAGAGCTGCTCTTTATTGTAGCTCGTATTAGGATAACTGATGCCATTGCATGATTAGGGCTGCATGCTGAGATAAATGAGTCATACCATGGGCATGTCTTTATGACGAATCACCCATTTTCCTCAGAAGTATAAATGTGAGCTGAACTAATGTACATCCGAACATGAGAATGGTTTTTGTAATGAAACTTTTATGCGTGTGTCAACTGGCAAGGGGGGTGGGGTGGGGAAAGCAGAGAATAAATGAAGAGCATAAAGCAGGCCCCAATGTCAGACCGATGGTCCATTGAGACAACTATTTTGCATGTGACAGTGGTCAGTTCCAGAAGCAGTTTATAAAAACTGGACAACAGCCCAGATCACTTCCTTCTCAGGCAGTTGCTGCCCTTGGCAATGCCATGTAGACACCAGTGCATCATCCTCAATGCAATCTTTTAACACATTGCTCTTTGGCCTATGTAGTCTGTGTTGATATCTTTGTGGGTTGGATGCTGTTCATCATATATATGGTCTTTCTCTCCCCATAATAAGAGGTTGTTCGTTCAATAGAGAAGCAGGCTCCATTGTCCTACATTTGTGGACTGCCAAAGAAGCAGTCCTTTAATATATTCCTAAAGAATGGAGTGGACAAAACTGGGAGAGGAGAAAAAAAGTGAAGGAAGTTATTGTATGTGTCTCCCTGCCCCAAGTAACACCTGAAAGTCCTGCCCCAAATAACATTTTATTTGAATATCAGCCTGGAATTTATAAGTAGAACCAGATAACATGGTTCAGCAAATGCTGGGGCCCATGCCACTGGTGATAGCTGCACTCAACTCCCCTTGGCGGCTGCCATATTAATTTCTCCCAAATGCTGCTAAGCCTGGGTCTGGTGCATTGTGGGTAAAACCCAAAGTGGCAGCCATTTTTTTTCTTTTCACCACTAGAACTTCCAGCACATTGCTTTTCGGAAAAAATAAAAATTGTAGCTGCAACCATGGTCAATAAGGCACTGCCCAATCAGATGTTGAAGGAGGAAAGGGTTTAAGAAAGAAACCTAATGAACTGGCTCCCAAAGCTCTGAAATGCCCACATGCTCTACAATCCCTGTCCTGGATGTCTTTCCACATAATGGTTAATAATTCAATCTATGAATGTTTACTCAGAGGTAAACTGTATTTGAGTTCAATAGGATTGACACCTAAGGAAGTGTGTATAGGATTGCAGCCTTATAGCAGCTAGTCCTCCCCTGATTCCCAAGCAACCTTACACTTGCAAAGTGGTGGAGAAACTGGTTAACCAGTTCCCACTACTGTCATTGTCGCTCTGTCAGGACATTACTGATGGATACATATAAAGCTCTCCTTCTATAATGGGATTATGTAAAGGTCATATGAAGAAGGAAAGACACTACAAAAAATAACCTAATAAGATTAAAAGAGGCACATTTCCTTTTGACTTCCTTTTTTGCATCTGTGTTTGCTTTTTTATTTTATATTTGTCTCATTATTCTCAATTCTTGGGAGCTTTTAAAAATGTATATTGCTATAATAGATACAGAACATTAGTTGAACTGATAAAATGGAACTAAATAAGAATTAGTAAATTGCTGTAAAATGGATAAAATTTGCTTAATTAATCTGCAAAGTTTTAATTAACCTCTCTAGTGGCCCAATTAAGGAACAGGAGATCTTTCAGAAGATATTTTGAAAATGGAATTGAAATTATTTCAAATTGCACCATGTATTTCCCCCACTAAGCAATTAGTTTTATTCCTAATTTAACAAGCTAAATTAGAAACATCAAATATGGGAGGAAAGAATAATCAAAATATTGTGAAAGCAATTCAGAATACATGGAAATATGCACACATGGCTCCAGCTGGATTGGAATTCTCCTGTGAAAGTCTATGTTGCAAAGAATGAAAAGAAAATACTTCACCTAACATTCTCTTAGTCTCCTAAACTGGTTTGCAATATGGGCTTCTGAGGATTTTTCACGTTGTTCAATGGACCTTAATGATGTAACAGAAAGGTACTGTGATGAAACTACTTCTCTCCAATTCTAACATATACTTTCAATCATTAATGTGAGCTAATGTATGTTTTTTTTTAAATTACCAAAAGCATCCTTGGGCAGTTTGTTGAATGTTCCTTTATAACAGTTTGCGAGTATTTTTCTCTCTCCGGTGAAAGGGATGAGGTCATAAGTCATATGAAAGACCACTGCCTGAGATGTGACATATTTTGTGGCCTTGGTTCTCCACTGAAGCTTGGAGAAAGACATGGAGGGGGAGGCGGTGCCACTCAGTGAAGAGTCTTTCCCCACTCCTGGACCTTTTAGTTTGGATGACGTGGGTTTGCAAAACTCACTGCCAGTGCAGTTTTCATTGCCCCCATGCCATAGAAGCCACTGTTCCAAAAACAGTGTTAACACAGACAGCTCATCAGATTCAGTGAGGCCAGCAGCAGGACCATACCAGAAAGACTTCATAAGATCTCCAAAGGCCTCTGCACTGTGCTGAGGCAACAGCTCTCCCTGAGTGAGTGGGAAAGTGCCAGGCAGCACCACTTTGCTTTGCTCAGGGTCCTGAGGTTGTCTGCCCTGTTCTGCCCTGCCAGTAAGTGCTGCGATCAGCTGTGATGGCACAGGACAAGATCCTGGAGAATGCTTGTCAGTCAAAAGAGACAATAATGGGATAGAAGGACCAATAATCTGACCTGGTATAAAACAGCTTGCCATGTTCCTGAACATTCTATGTCACTTTAAAAAAAACCCAAAACCCAGATTCCAAATGTGAGAACAGCTCAGTTGTCAGACCCTGTCAAAACTGAGAATTCTTTACTGCATCCACCATGTCTAGCAAACTCTGACCCTGTTCAAGACAACATGCTAAGCTATAGTGGTTAAACACATTGAACTAAACATTATGGCTTAGTGTGTCATGTGAATCATGACTTAGTGTGTCATGTGAACCATTCCTAACCATGGTGGCTACATAACCATGGTTTAAACACACTCACTAACCATTTACTGCAAAAGGGTTAGCAGCCTAACCATGGCTTTGTGTGTTGTCTGAACAGGCCTTCTGACTGCCATAGTGGTCAGTCCAATGTGTCAGGGACGTTCAGGAAAAAATGCATATGGAATCAAGGTAATTCGTATTGCAGGTTGGTAAGTCTCAAACTGCTTTCAGCAAAGTGTCCACCTCCTACTGACTATTTTGGTTTAACACTTGATCAAGATAGAGAAATGAACAGTTGTCCATGTTTCTGGGTACTGGGAACAGCCTTTCCGCCCCACCCCTATAATTGCCCACTTTGCTAAGGGATAATGTCTCTTCCTTGGCAGTACCCTGAAATGCTGTTGTTATCCCTGATTTATATACTTCTTTTGACAATATGCCACACATTTTAATTACAATACAAATTATATGGTACTGCCATGCAGCAGTAAACAAAGAACTAATTTGTGTTCCTTCTACACTTATCATTCACGGACTAATTAGTTTCTCTATGAGAGTCCAAGTGACTCTTACATAAAGCAAAAGCTCCTGAGGATATAAAGGTTAATTTTGAAGTGATTACAAATATTCTGCTAACATTATAATTAATAGTTATACTTAAAACACAGCAGTTGTCTGCAGCTCCAATAAGTTGACTGTTAATTAGCTCACAATATTGGGATCATTCAAGATGCTTTAACTTTTCACTGTTTGGTCACTAGAATCACAAAGTGAACAATGCCTAGTTTTGAACCACTGAACGGAGGGTAAATCACTTCAAATCTAAAACACAACTGATTGTTAATATCTTTATGGCTTTGAGTTTTTGTTTACATTTTTCATCTGATATATGTCAAGGGCTGGCAGGCTAACTGATCAAATACACCTGTATATTTCCCTTCAGTTTTCTAAAGGGATGTAAAAGAGGAGGGAAATTTATTTCAGGCTTTGCTTCATGTATGTTGCTGAAATACAGCCAGATCTTGGCTGAAATATGGCAGTTGTGTTTAACAGGAGCAGCGGGGAGTAAATGTAAAATGCAAACATATGCTGATGGTAAAATATCCCACATAGTGATGACACAATATTTAGGACAGAAAAGGAATCTTGTTGGAACTGTAGAGTGAAATGAAAATGAAGACAACTGTTCTCAAAGCTAATTCTGATGTGTGAGTTTTCTCATGGACAAATATGTGTTGAGGTCTACACATAGACAATATCAGATCACTCTGCAACTCTGAATCCATTATGCAAGAAGGATATAGCTTAAATTCTTGCCTGCTCTTGCTTATGCTTGTTTATTTTGTATCCTGGTGTGATGATTTCACATAATCACATGGGTGCATTCCTACAAGTCAAGTATTCCTTGTGTTGGACTGGCTTTATTTATTTATTTAATACCCCACCTTTACCAAAAAATATTATTTATATCTATTTGTTTATTACATTTATATACTGCTCCATAGCTGAAGCTCTCTGGGCAGCTTACAAAAATTAAAAACATTGAACATTTAAAAACCAATATACAGATTTTAGATGGGCAGTCCAGTGTTATGTCCTTGGGAAAGCATCCCAGGGACCATAGAACATTTTGCATTCCTCCTCCTTAGGGACAGAGGATTTTTGGAAGCCTCCAAACTCGGATGTTTCCACCTAATGGGGAGCAATCTTGTAGGATTACACCCTGATTTAGTTTAGTTTAGATGCAACTTTTGGACAAAGCTCAAAGTGGCTCACAGTAGTATCAAATATATTTCAAACTGCAACAACAAAATTGAAAAATGATAAAATTTTATAAAATGCATTGTGGCATAAATTCCATATTACAATGGAATGATACTGATTTTAATACATATGTGTGAAGGGTTAAATCTTGTGTGTGTGTTTGTGTGTGTGTGTGCTAGTCAGTTTCAGCCAAAAGGTTAATAGTTTAAATTTAATCCTATGTGATCTGCCCTGCCTACTCGTAAGCCTTGTAGGTTTATGAGTATCCTATGCAGAGTGGGATTCACATTGTTCCCCCTGCTTTGCATTTAAGCTAGAAGGGTATTATCTCCCATCAAGCAGAGGCATTGGGAAGGGGGAGGGAAGGATCACAAGAGCTGGACCAAATGCAATAAGATATTGCTTGGATGAAGGATCTGATTAAAATAGTTACACCATTTACTTAGCTGGATGCTTTTATCCGCTGCTGCTGCTGCTGCTGCTGCTGCTGCTGCTGCTGCTGCTGCTTCTTCTTCTTCTTCTTCTTCTTCTTCTTCTTCCTCTTCTTCTCTTTTAAAACATTTTCTTCTTGGCATTTTTTTTGGTAGTAAAATTTAAACTTTGTTATTTGAAACTTCGTGGTCTTTTGTGTGTGTGTATTACACACCCCATGTCTAATAGCCAACCCAAGAATGAAAGAGTTTTGAGGCTGGTTTGGTTGAGGCAGCAGAGAAAAACTGGTCATAGGAAGGTAAAAGCAAAAAGAAGTGCAGTATTTTGCCTCTTTTAACTTCCACTCACGGAACAGGGCATTGATGGTCCATGACCATATGAAATTCAAAAGAGAGATCAAAATTAACAGTACTAGTGCTCATCTTCCTGCACTGCAAGAATTGACAGAATCTCAATTTACTTCAATTCAGGGTGGTTCACAGTTATCCCCGTCATCAGTTCAAAGAATCACTGGCAGCAGCAGAGGAGAAATGCTGAGAGAGGCCATGATGTTAAGTTGACCTCTTCAGTTAAGTGACCTCTTCAGTCTGTTCTGTCTTCACTAGCTGATCTTGCTTCACTGGATGAGAAATTGTCTAACACTGTGTAGGAACTAGGGCTGTGCATGGATCCGGATCCTGAATCCGTAGAGGATCGGGCCGGATTGGATCCGCTATCCGGATCTGCTCTGGGTCTGTGCAGAGCCCTCCCTCCTGCTCTCCCTGCTTCCTCCCTCCTTCCCCCCAATCATCCTCCTTACCTGCAGCCTCCTCCGCATCGTCCTCCGTGGCAGCCGGCCTCCACGATGTTGGCCAGCCGCTTTCCCACTTGCTTTCCCACTCAGCAAATGTGGGTGACGTCATCACCCGGCATGAGCAGGAAAGTGGCTGGCCGACATCAAGGAGGCCGCCCATCGCGGATGACGATGCTGTGATGTTCAGCTGCTGGGAGAACTGTTTATATCAACAATTGTAAGTAGTTGTATATAAAAGGCCATAAAAGAAGGTAAATATGAGAACAGTTATGTTGTAACTAGGTAAGAATAAGGGGGGGGAGTTCATGTGTGAGTGCTGATTGGATGGTGGCGGTGGAGTGCCTGGATTGGCTGGCTGTGTGAGAGTGTCTGTGTATATAGTGAGGGAGCTGACAGTCAGTCAGTTAAGAGAAGGAAGTAGAGTTAGTTAGTTAGTTAGTTAGTGAGACAATTAGTGAGTTAGTAGAGGAGAGGGAAGGGTGGACAGGAGAGTGAGAGGGTGAATAGATTAGAAGATAGGAAGGACCAACGTGTTTTGTTATTTTGGGGGAACTAGTTTGTGGGAGAGAGTGGAGAGTAGTGTAGAGTGGGTAGAGTAGGCAAGATAATTAGGACGTTAGAGTTTCTATTGTCAATGTTATAAAAAGAAAATACTGAAACCATAAAGCATTGTGCCTGTAACCAATATGAGTCTATACCTGAGGAAACCATCACGCTTATTGACCTGCATATACTTCTGTTAATAAATTTTGTTATTTACAACTGGTGTGATCATTGGAATTGTACCTGAGTAAGGTACTGGTGGCAGCAGACATAAGAAGGGGGATTTGAGGGCTAGGGTGCTGGGCTGTGGAGCCATGGGGCCTAGAAGAATAAAGGCGGGACGGGAGCAGCAGCAGTAGCCCTAAATTCTCAAACACGTCATAAGCACAGGGGGGGTTTGAAGTAAGCCCTGAGTGCGAGTGGCATGGACAGCCCTGTTGTATAGCCTGGTGAGTGGCACAGGTACAGGCAGGGTGTCACAGATGCAGAGGAGGCTGCAGGTAAGGAGGGTGATTGGGGGGAGGGAGTGGGGAGAGCGGGAGGGAGGGCTCTGCACAGACCCAGATCGGTATCCAGATTGGATCGGGGGGGGGGTGTCTGTGCAAAGCCCTGGTAGGAACTCTGGAGGAGCTATCCAAGGTTCTGAAGCCATTTTGGAGATGAGATTCAACAATTCAAATAGCTGTTTTACAGTTCTGATTGGCTCGACTGAAAGCCAGAGTGGAGTCACTGCACCACTGAAATAGGAAGTACTAGCCTC
Source organism: Anniella stebbinsi (assembly GCA_029215795.1). Lineage (NCBI taxonomy): Eukaryota > Metazoa > Chordata > Lepidosauria > Squamata > Anniellidae > Anniella > Anniella stebbinsi. The sequence goes on from JARDYH010000003.1 coordinate 60,878,641, forward strand.
TACTAGTGGGACCACAGTGTTTTGTTAGCTAATGCATGGGGGAAGCAGTTTTGGGGGAAATCAACAGGGAATTGAAGCATAAGGCAGCAGTTGTTTGGAAATTGGTTGTTGTGGTAAGAGTTGCACAGAGGTAAGTAAGGTTTGTTTGTTTCAAACATTGGTCTCCTGATGACACCACTTCATCAAATTTGCAGCAGCAAATACTACATGGTATCAGAGGAGGACCTGAAATTAAAAAATGAAGCAACCCCCATATATATTGGGTCAGCATCGAGATGAGGAGAGTCAATGTTGGAAAGAAATACTGCAGAGAATAGGAGGAGGTGGAAACAAGGAATTGCAAGAGGGATAGCTAAGAAAGATGAGACTTCACTCAGCATGATGCAGCAAGTGAAAAAGCAAGAGAAGGATTTAACACTTTAGCTTGATATCAATGCAGAAAAGGAAAAATGATCAATAAATCTGAAGTATAATGTATGCTCAGAAGAACTGTTGCATATAAAAGGCAGAACTTCTTCAATAGAATTAGAATGGAAAGAAAATGCCTAAACCCACATGTGATTGATTTAAGGCTGCTAGTACAAGCTTATGAATTTTGGAAGGTGTGTGAATTTTGGAAGCTGTGTGGTATGAAGACAGGCAGACAGGCACATTACTCATAGAGACTGATTTAACTCTGGAGCACGCAGTGAATATAGACAGAAATGACTACAAAATAGTTCAGAGGGGTGGAGGCCCCTCCCCAAAACAAATGATGCAAAAAGGTAAAGTACAGCCAGCTCCAGAACAAATAAAGCTTTAGCACAAAGGGCCAAATCTATGTCTAGTGGCTACATTTTTTTTTATTTTTACTGTAGAGTAGGTGCAGGAGGCTTGATCCAGATTGGGACACCAGCATGGGCAGTAGGGGACTGGATCCCCTATGTGCATTCTAAAATAAAAATGGAAAAAATGTAGATGCTAGAAGTTTTAAAGTAGTGTCCTAATAAAAGTCTCAGACAGAAAGAAGTGTTACAGGGATGTGGAAGGTTTGCTAGATCTAGCATCAGCCATAGCACAAATTCTGGTCCACCTTATTATTATTTCTTCTTCTTCTTCTTCTTCTTCTTCTTCTTCTTCTTCTTCTTCTTCTATTTATATACCGCCCCATAGCCGAAGCTAGTCATTTTGCTAAACTGTATAAAAGCACACACACACACACACACAGACTATTAAGGCAAAATATATTTACAGCACTGGAAAAAGATTGAACTTCCATGTGATTCCTTTGCTGGCACCATGAAAACTTCAGAAGAGCAAGATGGGAGTGTGTGGATCTTTCCATAAATAATTGCAAAACACTGAATTATAAAACGGATACATGACCACAATTATCTAATGCAAAGTCTTAACATTGCAAACCAATACATGAAAAGTGAGAAGCCCCATTCAGTTCAATGGGGCTTTCCCCCAGGTAAGTGGGAATAATATTGCAGGCTAAAAAAATACAAATCACTACAAACCAAACCAATTCAACATTCAAATAGCCAAATTACTCAGCACTGTCTTCACTAGGGGCCTTCCATTGTCGTAGTGCCCGGCAGATGTTTTGGACCACAATCCCTCATTATCCCCAAACATTGGCCATGTTGGCTGGGGCTGAGATGGGTATTGTAGTCCACAGTATCTGAAGGCCACAGGATTGGGGAAAGCTGGTCTGTGTTGTCTGACAGTGGATCTTGAGGGTTTAAGTCATAATCCCTATCTGGAGATGCCAGAATTAGAACTGGGGGCTTTTGCATGCAAAGCCTGTGCTCTGCCATGGCACAGTTGTATGCACGTGGCAAGTGAGTGCCGACAGCCTAACCTGGGCATGGAACATGGTGTCAGTCAATCTTCCTCTACGGCTGCCAGTCACCACTTTGCCTCCGCACGCCTCTACAGTGCTCTGAGGGAACAGCCTTTGCCTTCACCACTCAGAACGAGACGCTTCATAAGCGGATGTCTGTCCCACATATTAGTGGCTATGTAAAAAAGCAATTGTATCAGTGTTTATCTCAGGAAGAGCTGCACTTGTCAAAATTCTTTGTTGAAGAAGTTCCAAAGTTTACACAGTCCCTGCTCAGGACCATGGAGTGATGATTGGCTAATGGAGACGGGATATTAAAAAGAAAAGAACAGAAAGAAAAGAACTTGTGTGAACTTCATCATTCCAAATTCCTGTTCCAACTTTAGAAACTTTGCAGAAAGGAGCACTGGGAAGTCATCACATTGGCTATGTAATCACCATTAGGTTGAGTGGAAAGGCTTAACTTGCACCTGCTTGGATTTAGAGGCATATCACAGTACAGCAGACAGCAAAGCAGATGCATCCCCATCTCGCAGCTGCTTTCCCTAGCAACATCTGTCATGTGTGTATTTTGCTGATATTCTGACTAGATCCTGTCCATGAGAGCCACTTTGTTCTTCATACTTATTCTTTTTCTTGTGCTAATGAGGAAGTTGGAGCTCTACATCATTGATTCCGCAGCAAGATTGTCTTTATTTTAACAAGCTTCCAAGTCCAGACATCCGAAAGTTTTAAAATCTCTCTCGCCCACTTTGTAAATATCTCTCCCTCCCACTTTGTATGACCCCTGAATGGTAAGAAATGGTCAGACAGACGTCGGTGCAAGGCTAGCATGAACGATATTGTAACCTTTGTGTTTAAAAACAAATCTGTTTGAAAAGTTAATAGATATGTATGGTCAAACAAAATTTGAGAGACGATATTTTAATGTTCAAGCAAAGTCAGAAGCCATTTGTTAACTGAAAAGGGAAGTGCAATGTCTTCTCTTTATCTGGCTCAAAAAGCTTTATCACTTATTTTATATTTTCCAATGAATTGGGGAAGCTCTAAAGAGTGGTGGAGCATTTTTACACAATTAGAGCGAAAGAGCAACACCTACCCAAATGTGCTTCTTCAAAAATGTTGTGGACATCCCCCCCACACCCATGGGAATCTTTTTAGTACAAGTGCTGTAGGTTTCATTTGAATGATATTCAACTGCTTATTTAATGCCAGCAAAACATAGAAGTGTATTGTCATGGATCAAGCTACTCACAGGAAAGCAATTACATTCCTTGCACTCTAGCGCAGACTTGGTGAGACTTAAAATGCACAAAACTCAGAAAGGCTTCCCGTTTTTTGTGCTAATAACTCAGACTCCTATGCAGCAGCTATCAATTTTCCACATGTTACAGAACAGGATAGATAAATGTACCTGGGAAACAGTAGCAAAAAACAACATAGGGCTGAGCATCCCCATTCCAGCTGAACGTAGGGGCTTCGGGGAGGGATAGCCAAATAACATCTTGTAAGAGACTGAGCTGCAGAACAGGAAGGCTCTGGTTCAAATTTCACCTCTGCCATGAACTCACTAGGTGGCTATGTAGGTAAATCAGTCTCTTAGCTTCAACTTCTACCTATAATTCATTAAACAAAAAAACTACGGTTTACAAAAACAATGTTAAGGCTCTACAGATTCCAACCAAGCACCAAAAAGCAGGGAAATTGGGAGTTAAGGCTCACAAGCCTTAACGCCACATCCTCCCTAAGGAGGCAGAAAGTGCAAGTGAAATTCTCATTCTCCCAAAGCAGATAAACCATGAGGACAGGGTGGAGAATATGATATGCAGAGGTGATTGTGGGGTTGTGGAAAACTGATCACGAACAACTTAGGGCCACCTACTTCTCTTTCTTTGTTTAGAGCAGCCCTTCCCCAACCTGGTGCCCTCCAAAGGTGTTGGACTACAACTCCCATCATTGGAAGTCAGTATGTCCCATGGTCAGGAATGCTGGGACTTGTCATCTCAAAAATCTAGATATGCAATTTGATCTGCAGAGGTGACTGTGGGGTTGTGAGAAATGATGATTAACAACTTAGGACCAGCTACTTCTCATTTCTTAGAGCATCTCCTTATGTTGAAAGTTGCAACCCAACGCATCTGACAGGCACCAGGTTGGGGAATGTTGTTCAAGAACAGGGGAAGGCAGAATGTAGATCTCCAGATGTTTTGGAATTCAACTTGTAAAAGCCCCTATCAGCATGGGCAGTTATCAGGAATGCCGCAAGTTGATGTCCAAATCATCAGGATAGATCTATTTTCTGCCCACATCTGTACTAAAGTATGATGTTTTCCAGCATTAAGATATGTGATCAATCAAGGAACTACAAAAGAGCTGCATCACTTTAAATAAACTGTCAAAACCAAATGAAACAACAATGAATGAATCTTGAATACCTAATCCAGATAGCCCTTCAGACATCAACATTAGTTTTCAACACATGGCATAGGATATCTGTTTCTTGAATATCAGATAAAGGATTTCTCTTACTTGTTCAGCAGTGTGAGATCAAAGACAGAGCTACCACCTAATACTTTCATGCGTAAGTATTATTTTAAAATTACGTATGAATTGATTTTTGTCTTCCCCATAACACATAACATGGGAGTTACAGTGCAACGCAACTGGAGAGCACCAGGCTGGAGAAGGTTGACTCCTATACATGTCTTCTCAGAAGCCAGTGCCACTGAATTCACTAGAGCTTTCTCCCAAGAGGTATAGGATTGGAAACTGATCTCATCTGAAAGGTGTTCAAGACAGCCAAACTAAACCTCTTCTGCTCCACTGTTGCTTTGATGAGATGATGTATTGTGCAGGGATTGTGGGGAGTGAACAGTATACTTTTTAGAAATACATTTAAAGAAAAAAAAGGCAGGATATTGACTAAAAGTTGGAAGTGCCTGGCACATGCTCTGGTTCTAGATCTGTAATGAATAGTGCCCCTTTTGTTATCAAGAGTGCTGCTATATGCGAGATGTGTGTGAGAGAAAAGTATTGGGCAGACCCTGGTAAGGATATGGAACAGCATTCCCCATCCTGCTGCCCTCCAGGTGTTTGAGATGACAAGTCCCAGCATTCCTGACCATGGGACGTACTGACTTCCAATGATGGGAGTTGTAGTCCAACACCTTTGGAGGGCACCAGGTTGGGGAAGGGCTGCTCTAAACAAAAAAAGAGAAGTAGGTGGCCCTAAGTTGTTCGTGATCAGTTTTCCACAACCCCACAGTCACCTCTGCATATCATCCTCATAGTTTATCTGCTTTGGGAGAATGAGAATTTCACTTGCACTTTCTGCCTCCTTGGGGAGGATGTGGTGTTAAGGCTTGTGAGCCTTAACTCCCAATTTCCCTGCTTTTTGGTGCTTGGTTGGAATCTGTAGAGCCTTAACATTGTTTTTGTAAACCGTAGGTTTTTTGTTTAATGAATTTCATGGCTTTGTGTAATGGATGACTGGATATTATACAGTTGACAACCAAGCCGGCATCAGCCAGAATGTTATACCATCTTGACATCCAATATAAAATCAAAGCTAGTGTTATGTGTTGAACTCACTTTTAACTTTAATAAATCAACCAAAATGCTTGCATCGCCCTCATTTTTAAAGATAAAGAGATGAAACCTGGCATCATGGTAGCTCTTAAGTAGGGATATAGCTATGCCAAGTATGAGGGAGATCCGTTCATGCCTTGATTTTTAGGAATTTTTTTAAAGTTCAAACAGAAATCTCTTTGAGGTCTAGGACCTTGAGCAGTACAAGTTTTAAAAATGAAATTAAAGATAAAGAGATGAAATTTGGCACCATGGTAGCTCTGAAGTAGGGATTTAGCCATGCCAAGTTGGAAGCAGATCCGTTCATCCCTTGATTTTTAGAAATGTTTAAAACTTCAATTTAATTTTTTTAATTAACTAAAATGCTTACAATTCCATCATTTTTAAAGATAAAGGGATGAAACTTGACAGCATGGTAGCTCTTAAGTAGGGATTGAGTCATGCCATGTTGGAAGCAGATCTGTTTATGCTTTGAGTTTTAGGAATTTTTAAAACTTCAAACCCAATACTCCTCTTTGGGGTCTAGGGCCTTGAGCAGTACATTAAAAAAAAGAAAGAAAGTAAAGATGAAGAGATGAAATTTGGCACCATGGTACCTCTTAAGTAAGGCTTTAGCCATGCCAAGTTGAAAGCAGATTGGTTCATGCCTTGAATTTTAGAAAAAACATTGAAGTCAAACTTTAAAAAAAAAATCCTAAAAATTAAGGCACGAACCAATCTGCTTCCAACTTGGCATGGCTCAATTCTAGGGTGACCACTAGGGTGTGGCCTAGTGGCTAAAGTGTTGGACTGGGAGCTGGGAGATCTGGGTTCTACTCCCCACTTAGCCATGAAAACCCATTGGGTGACTTTGGGCCAGTTGCAGACTCTCAGCGCAACCCATCTCACAGGGTTGCTATTGTGAGGATAAAATGGAGAGGAGGAGGATTATGTATGCCGCATTGGGTTTCTTGGCGGAAAAAAGGTGGGATATAAATGCAATAATAAATAATAAAAAACTGTCAGGATTTCCCCAGATTTCTCCTGGTTTTTGTTCTATCCTCAGTGTCAGGGGGGATTTTATGCAATAGTCTATAATGACCTGGAATTACACACTTTCCCTTTTAAGGCCACCATTAGCGTGTCAGGGGGGAATGACATGCTTTCTGGAGGTGTGTCATTGTCTCCCACTGCTCCAATCAAGGCCTTAAAAGGGAAAAATGAGTCATTCCCAGGCATTATAGAAAAGGGCCTGATTGGAGCGGTGGGGTGGGGTGAGAATGACATGCTTTCCCCTCCTCCGCTCCAATTGGGGACTTTAAGGTGGCCCCAGAAAGCCATTTTCCTGCCCTCCCCACTAGGTGTCCTCTTTTTTGGTTTCCCAAATATGGTCACCCTACTCAGTTCTTGCACAGGCTGCATATCCATCCCTAGATATTTGCTCAAAAGTAAGACCCATTGAATTTCCTTGGTTCTTGAAAAGCAACACACTTGCTTTTAGATTTGCCAGTCTCAGCATTCTATGTGTGCTATGAATGCCTGCTCTGTCTGTCCCTATAGTTTCCTGCAAGGTCCAGCCAGGGGAAGCTAGTAAATTAAACCCAGGGGTGGAGGGTGGGATTCCCTCAGGTTCATCTGACAGCAGGTGCTATAGAACATGGACCTTCCAGGAGTGTTGAGGCTGGATTTCTGGCAGACCCAGCCAGGCAACTTTATGGCCTGTTAGTCCCTCCATTTGGTAGCCCGCAGAGCACCTGCCTCATAAGGCAAATGGCCACATGAGATCTGTTATTATGGCCTGCTACTTTGTTTGTCTTTAGTAGTCTGTGGTCCAGATCTCTTCAGAAGGGGGAATAGTGTTTTGTGGTTGGGGTCAGCCTAAATTATCTCCAGGGGTCCCTTACTCAGTGCCTCTGATAGCAAAGAGATTGAGGATTTTCCCCAACTCTGTTACTCTTGAAGTTACTAGGCCTGTTGAAAATAGATTTTATAATGTAAGCATGAAAACAGTGAATACCTCTTTTAACTTGTTAAACCAATGAAAACATGCCACACAAGAAGTCTTAAGATATGAATGGTTTATAAAGAAAAGTAAATGCAAAAGAACATCAGATGCAGAAGTGAAATCTGAAACAGTACTACTACTACTACTAGTAGTAGTATCCTGCCTTTTACCCAATGCTGGGCCTCAGGGCAGCCTTACAAAACTAAAACATATATAGCTAAAACCTATAAATAGGAATATACTAGGCTGACCATATGAAAAGGAGGACAGGGTTCATGTAACTTTAACAGTTGTAGAGAAAAGGGGATTTCAGTCAGTGTCATTTGTATGCAATTAGTTCCTGGTGAAATTCCCTCTTCATCACAACAGTTAAAGTTGCAGGAGCCCTGCCTTCTTTTGTATATGGTCACTCTAGTATAGTGCCTGCAACTTTAACTGTTGTGATGAAGAGGGAATTTCACCAGGGACTAATTGCATACAAATGACACTGTCTGAAATTCCCTTTTCTCTACAACTGTTAAAGTTACATGAGCCCTGTCATCCCTTTCATATGGTCAGCCTAAATATACAAAAGTTAAAAATATAATTAAATACTTTTCAATATGAAAGCATTTAAAACATTTTAAATACATAACAATTTAAAAGTCAAAGGTATAGACAGAGGTCCAGATGATTTGCCAAAGGCCTGCTGGAACAAAAGAGGGTTTGTCTGCATCTGAAAACACATCAAGGAAGGAGCCAGTGTAGACTGCAAGGATTAGAAAGAAAATACATGTGTGTACACTATGCAAAATAAATGACAGCTCAACTGTTTCTAAACCTTATTAGAAAAACAGGGTGACTAGGCCGAAACCAACGTTGTAGGCCCAGAAGCACTTTGAAAGGTTTCAACATTGTACTTAAAACTTAACACCGGCCCAAACTAATTAAATGAAGTGTTTGAAGCTTTCAACTTTATAGCAGTATGGACCAAACTCTTAGAAAAGAGGGAAGGAGCACTGTGTGTGAGAGGGGTGGGGGAAATTAAAAGAAAGGTATAGCTACCTATTCCCAGGAGAGATCTGAAGATCAGGTTACCATGGATCCAGAGGAGCCACACCCTGCTTCACCAGGGAGCAAAAGAGCAAACTGGCCTTATGAAGATAGCCCAAAATACTCTCAGAGCCAAAGGAATGCATGTTCCAGAAGACAAAAGAGAAACTCTTCTTCTTCTTCACTCAAAAGGTCTGTGCTAGAAGCAGCGGCCATTTTACTCACCCACCCCACATTCTAAGGCAGGAGGGAGGGGGGAGAGCGACGCTACTGAGCATGTGTCAGTGTCGCGTTATGAGGGAAGATGGCCGCATCATTGACTTGAATGAGAGGTTAAAATAGTCCTTAAAAGTCAACCGAAGGGAATTTTTAAAAAACGAAAAGCTTTCCACCAACTACAGTCAAGGAGGAAGAAGACCCCACCACTGGATTAATTAATAAGGCTCTAGAAATTATACAAATTGTGAGCACAAAAAGTCTCAACCCGGAAGTAAATTTACAAAGGCAGGGAGACAGGTTTGTATTCCTTTTCTACCTTAAACTGCTCTCCTTCCCTCAATCTTTCACCAATCTTCTTGAAATTTTCAGGTAATGTAAAACAAACATTTCTTTCTGGCACCTGTAAATTTCAGAAAGGTTGATGAAACATTTTCGATTTTATGGCTGTTAGAATGACCCCCCCCAATTATCACTTTAACATGGCGGAATGTGTTTTTAACTGACGGCCCTTAACAATGGAGGCACGACTGTGCCTCCATTAATATGAGGAATAATAATACTGACTCACCTTACAGGGTATTTATTTTATTGCATTTCTATACCTCCCCACCCAGGAGTCAAAGTTCTCTGGGCGGTTCACAACAATTGAAAACAGAGGATATAAGATGACATAATACCATATAAAATGTATATTTTATATAAAAAGCTTAAAACTCCAGAAATTGCATGCTTCTCCTGATGCGTTAATGGCAGCCACCATTAATGCAGCAAGCCAGCATGGGTGGTTGCCGAGCACTTGTGAGCCTCACAAGTGCTCAGCAGAGGCTCGCCTGGCCTGGCCTGGCCTGTGGGGGCAGGCACCACCAGCAATGGGGTGAGTGCTCACCGATTTCACCTATCCCTATGCAAAGATTTAAAACACAATACCAGATTTAAAACAGAAACTGGAAAACTAAAACACCTAGGAAAATAAAAAGGTCTTCACCTGGCACCTAAAAGAGCACAATATAGGCACCAGGCGATCCTCTCTGGGAAGTTCATTCTATAATTGGGGTGCCACAACAGAAAAGCCCCTCTTCTTGGTAGCCACCTACCTCAGCTTCTTTGGTGGGGGTTCCCAGAGAAGAATTGTTGAAATTGATCTTAGTGTCCAGGCACGTGTATATGGGAGGAGAGGATCCCTCAAATTACCTAGCCCCAGCCATTAAGAGCTCTGAAAGTTAAAGAGAGCTTCGGCTATTGGGCGATATAGAAACACAATAAATAAATAAATAAATAAATATGGAACCATTGAAAATGCTATGCAAACATTAAGAATTATTATTAGTGAGTACAATCAAAGCAGTTCAACTTAATTTCTAGCCATATTGGTACATAGTGAGGGCACCGGGGGCACTCTAGTGCCATACACAGGATTCAGCATGAGTTGTTTCCAGTCGTGCACCAGCAGCCAATTGAGACTGACTGCAATGTCTTTCAGGACCACTTCTACATGGACTAAAATGGTCAGAAGGTGACACAAGCTGCCATAGGTTGAAAAATAATAATGAGAAATGGTCTTCATGAAGATATATTGCATTCCTGGGGAAGAAAGACCCAACAATCAAGCAAGGAGCATTAAATCATGCATCAGTCTTCCTTGCCTAATTCACTGTGGCAAAACCATTTCCATTTAAATAGAAGCCACCTGAGCTTCAGATGAATGCAGTCCATAAAGGACCACAACAGTTGGGTCCATTGCTAGTATCCTGTTCCACAGAACTATGTTTTTGCCATCCTGCAGTTTGCATGACAGCCACACCTCAAGTCTGCTTTCTTTTAGTTCGAATCCACTTTGGCTCTCCACGATGCCCTCAAACCCTCTGTGATCACAATATAAGATTCTATCTCATTCCTTGTGGTGTTTAACCTTTACATAAAGCCACTGGGGAGATTATCTGAGGATTTGGGGCTCAGTGCATCAGCATGCAATGACAACCAGCTCTATCTTTCCTTCTCATTCGATTCCAAGAAAGAGGTTGAAACTTAGCAATGGACCAGATGTAGCCTATAAATTAAAGCTTAAGCCAGACAAGGCAGAGGTGCTCCTGGTCAGTTAGAATGTTAATCCTGTAATAGGGTTGTTGCCTGTGCTGGATGGAGTTGCACTTTCCCTGAAAGGTTTGTAGTTTTAGGGTCTTGCTGAACTTGACATTGATGATGAATGTAAAGGTGGTGGCCCAGATGAGGTTGGTCCTCCTACTCTGCCTGTAAATCGAGATGGATCATCTTGGAATGATATCACATGCCTTAGTGAACACATTTGTATTATAATAACACTGTGTGGGCTGCCCTTGAAAATTCAGGAACTTTGAAACCCTGCCATTAAAATTCTGACTGGGACCAGTTCACTGGATCATGTTTCCTGTACCATTCAGGTTTCATTGACCAAAGGCCTATCCAATGTAGTATCCCAGTTCCCACTGTGACCAAAGAAGCTTACAAGTAGGGCATGAATGCAATAGCACCCTCCCACTCACATTCCCAAACAATTGGTATTTGGAGATGCAGGAGGTATAGACACTAGGAGAAATTAGGATGAGAAATTAGGTTGAGGAGATTTCAAAAGCATTGCTATCCATTAAATTCTCTTTAAAGGAGAACAATTTTTCAGCCTCATAAGCTAAGAAAGACACACCACCAAACTCTGGCAGATGGATATACTCTAAACTGGGCAGGAATGACCAGTGTGTATAAATAACTGAAATTCCACAATATAATACCAGTGAAATGGTAGTATATTTATTTCACTAATAGGAGAAGGTAGCATTTCATTAATATGAAATATTAAGATTAACAAGATGCTTTTCTTTAAAGTTGTATAACATTGGAAGAAATGTCCTCTGAAATCTGTCAAGGTATATTATATAGTGAAACAAATAAATGCTCACAAATACAGTAGAAAAATAAAAATAAGATGGCTGCCAAAGGAATGGGAGAGGACAAAGGCATTTACTTGATACAACTTTCTGCCAGAAACAGAAATGATTGTTTCTGGTCAGATTTATTTATTTATTTCAGCTGATTAAAGAGATCCCTTTGGCTGTTGGTTCTTTCTCTTTTTCTGAAATGGTGTCTGTTGAGCTGAGTGGAACAACCCACATCATATGGGAGAGACAGCATCCATTATGAACACAGGAGAAACTGTGTGTAAACATGCCTCAAAACACGAATCAATTTAACAGGAAAAATATATGTTATGAAGGTACAATTTAAAAAGTACAGCCATCCTAAGTATCTATGCGTATCTGTAGTGGGAAGACATTTGAAAAAATAAAACAAAAATGCTACAGGCAGTTTATGTACAGAGATATATTCAGTAGGAAAAAAGAGAGATGTTTTTCAGGGAATTTTGTACTAGAGCAAAATCTAATTTTGAACAGTTCTGGGGCTTGAGCGAAACAGCTTGCAGCCCACGAAAAGATTCCTCTGTTGATCAGAATCTGCTGGGGAGAAGGAAAAGCATAGAGCATATGCTAATAACTGTATGCAGTGTGCATTTTTTTTGTAGTTCATCACAACTCTCAAGAAAGCAAAATATTACACATGCTAAAAATAATGTAGGCCAGCTGTGCTCCTTCTGGGATAAAAAATATTACTGCTTAATTGGGTAAGTCCTTCTAATACCTTCACCACAGTGTGCAAAATAAGCTGTTTGTAATTATCACCAGCTTTTCCACTTAACCTAGGATTTTATTTTCTCCAACATTAATTTTCTCCTTATCTTTTCTGCCCTCTCTTGCTTAGTTACCCGATTGCAAAATTGCCTCCCTGGTATCTTTTGCCTCAAGGGAATTGCTTCATACTGTTGACAAATACACATGTGGTGTTTTATTATTAGTGACTGTTGTTCCCTGTATGTCTGAAGGTTTCCAGATTAATCACTGAGGATTCATCCAAACATGCAAATGCTGGAATATTTACATTTGGGCCTGGGGTCAATTTTATTCAAGGTATAGAAAGATAAAATGCAATATGGATTTAAACAGCTTTTTACAGGGAGCAAAAATGTAATCGTATGAAATAGTCCTAATGAATTAGCTTAGTACTTTGGAAAGTCCACTTTAAATGGTAAATCAGCGTGAGAAATGGAAGTTATCAGATCTTCCATTTCTACAGCATATTTACCATGTTACTATATAGTTGAATATTGTCTTTGGTTATGTGAAGTTTTTATTGAACTCTGTTTTCCTTTTTGACTTAAACTATTGTATTGGCCCTGAAAAACAACTGCCCTATTGCATGGCTATGCTTCCAACATTGATGGTTACATGCAAAAATATAAAAAAATTGCTTTGCTAATTCCACCTAGTCCAATTTAGTTTAGTATCTGTCTCAAGAAGTGGGCAGCCCTTTACTCCTGGGCAGAAGCTCACAAGCAAGGCACAAGGGGGATACCAATCGTCTTTTGTGTCCCCCCCCCCCCCATATTGGATAATCATCAGGGCATTCATGATGATTCCATTTAGCTTTAAAAGTCTGTAGCCATTTTCCATGTATTTGTGGTTTTAAAATCCTTAAAAAAGAAATGGCTTGGATATGGACTTTGTCATGCTTAGAGTAGATCCAATTGAAATGAACAGGTCAAGTTAGTCATGATTTCAATGGGTCTACCCTACTCTAAGCATGACTAAGTCTGGATCCAATCCTGTAGGCATTACAACACAATTTACCACAAGTTTTATGTGTTTTTGTGATGTCTTTGTTTGGGTTGTTCTGAATTTACTGCCAGAAGTCACTGGATGATTTACAGCAGAATCCATGCTAGTTTACTTCAAACTAATTCCCACTATGTGTGCATAGGATTGTAGCCTTACCGCACAATCCTATACATGTCTACTCAGAAGTATGTCCCACTGACTTGAGTGGCACTTGCTCCCAGGTAAATAGAGGTCAGATCAACACCAAGCAGGATATAACACTTTGAAAACGGGTTGAAAACGGTCTATATAATGTGTCCTGGCCCAAACAGTTGTCAAAACCATAAAAAAGCAGTAGTGTAGATCCTGGCAGAATTGCAATCCTACCTGATTGCTGCACACTAGAATGAAGCTTCAGAGATTGGGGGGGGGGGCTTCCACTGCAGGGTGGGAGGAGTGACAGTGGCTACTTTCACCTCTCTAACCTCCTTACTGGCATTTTGTGCTAGATGGGCCTCTGAGCCTGTCTAGCTGTGTTGTGTTGTCAAGGCTGACGACAAGAGCTGAGATTCATGACCTCTCTTCCCTGTCAACTAACACACCCCTTTCCTCCCTCCCCATCCTTTTCCAAGATTGCATCACTGAATTTAAAAGAAGAGACACTGTGGAGCTTCTACAGCTGCTGGAAGAGAAGAGACAAATCCAAGCAGGGCTTTCTCCTCCCTGAGGTTTTAGTTCTGTTGACGGCCTTGTCAGCCATATCCTATGGTGCACTGGACAGCCTCCCAGGGACCATACCATTGCTCTTAGGGTACTGTCATTCTGAGAGTTACTACTCTTTATTATAAGCACTGTTCATAATTTTTGAACTTCTGTCCTTTGACATTTTTAAAAATTCCTAAATCCCAATGGCAAAAGAATACTTTATGTTCATTTTAAATTGGTTCCTAACAGTTAATCTGGCTTTTTCTTTGCTGAATCTATTGAGTTGACATTTCAGTGAAATCCCAAGATTCCTGGATGGTTAGCAGCCAATTTAGGCAACTTCAGTACAATGGCAATTTTTGTTGTAGTGTACTTTACTTTCTGCAGAATCATTGTGTGGCCCAATAATCAAATTTGGAGAAATCTACTGAGTTGATAAAGTATTTGTAATATTTCATTTTCAAATAGCACTGTCCTTAAGTAACGTAAAGCAAATGCTACATAAAATTAATATTATTCATATTTTGCTGTCTGATTTTTTTTAAAACAAAAACAAAGACAGCAACAACAATAATGAAAAGTTTTGCAAGAGAACATTTTGGTAAAGCTTGTGAACATTTGGCATTCAACTATTTGCACCTGTTCACAACTTTTGTAAACATGCTTGATATAATTATAATGCCATATGTTGCCCGTGATTGACATAATATGATTAATATAACACTATTGACAGTCCCTCTAACACGACTTAAGTGTTATGTAGCACTCAGCAACACTTCACTAAACATTAACAGTTTTGTTCTTATTTCTTCTGGGATTGTTAAAACAAATACCTGAGTTAATAATAATTTAATGGCTATGTATTCTAAGTTTTTTTTGGGGTTTTTTTGGAAAATCACTCTGAAGAAGAGGCACAACCTCATCTCAGCATATATATATGTTTGTATGTGTGTGTGTGTGTGTGTGTGTGTGTGTGAATACATCCAGAAGCAGTAAGAACAAACTGTTAAGGAGTTGCTGCCAATAAACTTCAATTTAGCAGCATTTGGGCGATGTGCCACTTGCAATTAGGTTACCTGAAAATGTATGCAAACAACCACCACGTGAATGGAAGCTTATTCATGCAACAGGACTCCTGCTCACACAAGGAGACTTCCCTATCCCTCCCCGACCCCCATAGCCTCCCTAAATGTTCCAAAACTGCTCTGGAGCAGATGTGTGTGTGTGTGTGGGGGGGGCAATGGGGGATGCAGGGGGAAAGGGGGAAATCCATTCTGCCAGTGGTTCTCTTATGCTCCCAGAATCATACATTTGGATACAGCCCACTTGCAGGGCATTTCCTTTCCTTTCACCTCAATTGCAGTGTTGATTGTCTGTGGGTTGTCTAGTGAGGGATGATCATAATCCCAGTTTTTGAGATGTCTGCCTGTTATGGTATGCCAAATGCATATGTTAGAAAGATGCACATGAAGAAATGCATACCTTTTAAAACAGTGCCCACAAATAGGCTTTAATCAATGGAGGAGACTGCATACTTTTGAATGTGCACCCAGGTACACCCCCAAGTGCTTTGGGATTTTTATATAAAACACCCACAATCTGATATGGACACGAGTTTATCACACTTATCTTGATGTGCTTGAGTTGTGCTGATTTCTGCATCCCTGGGAGGTAGTGGTATTTGGAGCAGTTCTGCAGATAGCAATTTGGGAAGAAAGGGATGAAGGTAATTGCATCATGTTTGCTTTGATGGCAAATACCTCTGTCATTGACCAGCCATGTCCTGTCCCAGCAGGCAAAAGAGTATGCCCATGTGCTTCTTTGTGCGCTTCCCTTCCTGTGGCCTTTGGTGATGAATTTGTCCTTGGCTAGGGATTTGATGAGATGGGATTTTTGCTTGGTTATGATTATGGATCAGCAGGCAATATATCCTGTGCGATTTCCCAAGAACAAAGTGCTACCATGGAGGATAGGTTCATGCCTAGTATTAACACACAGCATTTTAAAGAGAGGACTCTGAGGTCACACATGTCTTTTTATATTTTATTTTGAAATCTTAAGCAGTTTTTACATGATTACAATATAATATTTGAGTATGGGAATTTAGACAAAAATACAAAAGTGATTGCAAGCAAAACACATATCAAGAAGCTTTAGTTTCAGGAGCAGGCCTTTCTTAAGGAAAGTAATTTTCCCAAATTATATTACATGGTTTCTTATCTGCTGCTTATGTGTGTTTTACAAAGAACAGAATTCAGCTTATAGCATTTTTCAACATTCCCAGCTCTAATTTGGGAGGTATATATTTACTTCATATTTTTGTCAGTAGTCCTGAGAATACATTTTTATAATTCCCAAAACAGGATACCATCTGTTTCTTTTCTGCAGGTATTATTTTGCTATTTTAAATCTGTGATATTTTTAGTTGTATTTACTTCTCACAACATTTAGTGTCATCTTTTACTTATTTGTGTCTTAAGTAGAACATATGAACAAAACTATATGTAAGCAGACATCCTTCCTTCTTATTTAAAGCAGTTTTTCCCCATTTTACATGGGAAACTGCTTTTTCCAGGTTACTTTAACAATAGTAGGCTCAGAGGTTAGTGAGAAGTCCAGTTAAAAGTTACTGCTTGTCAGCATGAATACTTCTGTTGGAATCAAATTGATTCAAACTTAATATAGGAATACACTTCTTAATATTTCATTTGCTTCTTTATGAAAGTTATCAATTTATGAGAGAGATAAGCTTATGAAAGCGGTATGAAAGACCATGTAAGCGCTCATTCAGGATTAACATTTGCAAGGTAACTTTTATGCAGATTGGTGCAGGAGACTTGCAAAGACATCTATTTTCTGCTGGCATCAGGTGAGCATATTTTTTTCTCTCTGCATCTACCAAAGCAGTCTTAAAACTCTCTGAGTCTCAGGTATCTACTTTAGGTAGTGTGGCGGTTGGCTATTACACTTGGGATGGGTAATCCAAAAAGGAAACAGACCACAATGTTTCAAATAACAAAGTTTACATTTTCCTGAAGACAAATGCCAAGCGGAAAACATTTTAAAATCTGAATGGAGATATACACACACACACACACACACACACACACACACACACACCCCACCACCACCACCAACAAAAACAAACCATATGAGCAACAGGGACATAAAAATAGCCAGAGATAAATGCATTCGGATAATAAGTAGACTGTGTCCCTATTTTCTCCAGGTCCCTTAGCCAAAAAATATTTTACCACAATGGGTCCAACTCTCTATCAGTTCTCCAGTTCCAGCATCTCCCTTTTCTCCAGGACTTTAGCCTTCCCTCTCTCTCTCTCTCTCTCTCTCTCCCCCCTTTTCTCTGTTTCTTTCTGCCTAGTTTTTTTGCTTTCCTAAAATTATTCCCTTCCCCAACTCCAACCATTTAGGAGCATAGTTCTTGTTCATTTCTGCAAACTAAACTTTCCCCACTCTTCCTCTGACCCTTTGTTGAACTTTATAAGCACCTCATCCTCTGAGTGAATACCTTTTTTCTCTCTCTTCCTATGATCTTTTGTTAAAGATTATAATCTCCTGCTCTTGACCAGATTTCTTGACCACTATATTCTACCTAAACCTTTTCCTTCAAAATTATTAACCTTTTGCCTGAAACTGAATAGCACACACAGACTCACAAACAGATTTAACCCATACTAATCTAAAATTAATTAAATATAAAAAATGGAGGGCAGTTCTGCTTTTTCACAGACTCAGAAACAAGTTTTGCACGTCACATTAGTTGCAGTTGGAATAAAGATACTATATAGGTGGGCAAACTGATCTGTGAAACCTCTCTGAGCTTTGTTGTTTCTGTCATCTTGCCAAATGGTACAGAGACTTTTTACCAGGCAAAATGTTCATGTATCGACTCACAGTGACAGTATTGCTACAGACACTGCTTCTTATAGCGCTGTGACTATCAGCAGACATAGTGTCAGCACTCACGGTGGTTAGAGGATTGTTGACCAGGGGTTCTGGAAACAACAACACTAACAGCAGGTGGCATGAGAATGTGGGTGGATTTGTTTTCACGAAATGAGACATACTAAAAACAGATATAGGAGGCCATATGGTGTAACCTTCAGCACACATGGTTGTGTAGGCGATGGTTGTGCTGCGATAGCTGAACGCTGTGACTTTCCAACAGAAATCATGGAGCTAAGTGGCCCTGGCAGCTAAGAACTCTATTTGTTGGGCATAAAATATCTTGAATCTCTTTTTAACCTGGAATAAAACTTTCATTCTACTGACTCAGCGGGGTAGGGACCAGCACAGAGTACAGAGTTGCTGGATCAGGGCCCTGACATTGACTCCCAACTCTAGCAACCAGGGCTAAGTTGAGCTAGACTCCAATGATAGTAGCTTCCAATTTGCGTATCATGGCAGGATAGTATCCCCCCACCCTGAGGGTTGCACTCTCCCTCAGGTGCACCCTCTACCACAAGCTGCATGTCTGTGAGATGTAGAGAGGTGACAGAATGAGAGACTCCAGGCCAGACTGCTGTCCCTTACAGTCCATCCATTTCACAAGCAAGGAGGTGTGGTAGTTCAGGTTCAACTTGAATCTTGTGGTTGGTAGATGTGTGCTGATCACAAGGGCCAGATCTACACGAAGCAGGATATAGCGATATGAAAGTGGTATATAAAGGTAGGAGCCACACCAAGCAAGATATAGTGGTATATGGCATGTGTCAATGGGCCCCAACAGTTGTCAGTGCACTTCAATACCGCTATAAAGCAGTAGCGTGGCTCTTGCCTTTTAAATACTGCTTTCATACTGCTATATCCTGCTTGGTGTAGATCTGGCCAAGATTAAATTTGAACCACGATTCAGAACTTTGGGAAATGGCCTAATTCTGCTTGTACTGATTCAGGGGCCATCTACCTCAATTCTGAAATTTGAGGCTTTGTGTCTCGTGTTGTCTATCGTGGGAAATAAAAAACAGCAATAACGTTTTTCTCATGTGTCAGAAGTGAATTACATTTTCAGGCATAATCCCCTCTTTGGAGGAGATATGTCTAGCAAATTTTGGAAAAAGTAAGTGTGGTGTTTTTTGTGCTATGCACCTTCATATTTGCTTTTTTTTTTTTTTTTTAAGGGAATTGCTGATAACTTATTGATTTCATGGTAGAATTGGATGAAATTTGCAAAGATAGTTGTCCCTTCTGTCACGTTTCAGATGCATAGGTGTGAGACGTGTGCAAGAGCAGCCTTTACATTTTGAAGGTATCCAGGAAAAGATACATTTATACCCCCATGCTCCTTGTGGACCATTCTTCTGAAAATGACAGACAGCATATAGGTCACACTAAGTGAAATTGCAAAGTTTCAGAAGGATAGGTGTAGCAGTTTATGTGGAAGGGGATTTTCCAAATTTGGGTGTGTGTGAATGATATGCTTCACTTCACTTCACTTCACTTCATTTCACTTCCCTTCCCTTCCCCTCCCCTCTCCCTCCATGGTTTTTGGGCAATTTGTATGGAACAGCATTGTTGCGAGTGTCTGACTGAGTTCATGAGGTGTCTGGACCTTCTGGAAATGGCGCATTTCCCCTTTTTGTGTCAATGTTGGCCTCCGTAAAGGGAAAGGGGGGAGATGCGCAATTTTGACAGCAACTGTGGGCAGCTACTAAGTGCTTGCCGAGGCCTCAAGAGTGCTCGGCAGTGGGCCACGGTTGCTGCTGGGGAGGCTGACTGGGTCCATGAGGGCTGGTCATGGGGGTGGGGCTGTCTGCTGCCCTCATGGATCCACTTGGATGCTCACACTGTCAGTAACCTCAATCATACACTTCCTATGCAAAGAAGAAGAAGAAGAAGAAGAAGAAGAAGAAGAAGAAGAAGGAGAAGAAGTACATCATCAAAAGAGCTTTTACAGAGACAAAAGAACAGAGGATACAAACAGAAAACAAATCTCAAGTTTTAAATTACCTGACCTGTACAGACTTCAAACTTACTCTCACAGACATGACAATCACTGGGGAATAACCCCACCCCATCCTTGGGAGGGAGATGAGGTCCAGAACAATAAAACATGCAGTTACCAATGGACCTACTCAAAGGAACAGGAATCCCTCAAACTTTTATCAGGGCTAGCCAAAGGAGGAGGGCAAAAGATCCCCCCCGACCCTACAATCAAGTGGAAATCACGTACACAGCAAGCACAACCCTGCTTCAGGTTAGGCTGGAAGAGAAATGGGCCAGCTGTTAATTAAAGTTCTGACAAACGAACTCTCTCAAAAGTGACTTGATAGAAGAAACCAGGTGTGGGAAGACAGCCCCACACCACAGGTGGGATACAAATTTACAAATAAATTAAGTCACAACGGATTAGGACACAATACCACCCCTCTATCCTTTTTCACATGACGGTTGCCTGGAAAGTGCTACTAGCTCCAATTTTCATGTTTCTCCGTAAAATCAAGAAGTACAACCTTTTATTTAAAAAAAAGTACAAAGATTTTAGTCAGTGGATTGCAAAATTCTTTGTTGGGTTTTAATTTCTGTGCTGTATATTCCACAAACAGATGTTCCAATTATGTGCAGCCTAAATGTATAATGGTATGTTAAATGTGTCACTTGGAAGCACGTCAGAGTTTTAAAAAATTGATAGTAGACATTGGTGATGGTGGGGTAGTGTGGTTCATCAGAACTGCAGTACATAGCCCCTGTCTGAATGAAAGTTCCTCCCTATACTGCTAAAAGCTTTAGAGAAAAAAAAGTTTCCTTCACCATCAATGGAAGCTTTTTTCTAAGGTTCATAGTTATGCAAGTGAGACATTTTCATCAGGATTGTGGCTCAGGAGTGAAGGATTGTGGCTCAAAACTAAGTTTTCCATTCCCAGGGATCAGACACCTTCTTATGACGTGTGCAGTGTCTTAACTGATTTCTTATACTTCCCAAGCCTGACTACTACAGATGTGCATCAGATTCGCCTGAAGCCCAAACCCTTTCGGACCATGGCTGGTGCTTCTCCCCCTAGCCACAGTTTGAATGAAAGTTCCTCCCCATACGGTTTTTGTGTTTTTGTGTTGTTGTTGTTCTTTGACCCAGAAGGATATTGTAATTTTAACTTGTTTTTATGCTTTATGCTTTACAATTTTGTATATCAGTGTTTTAATTGTTCAATGTTTTTAATTGTTGTAAACCGCCCAGAGAGCTTCGGCTATGGGGCAGTATATAAATGGAATAAAATAAAATAAAAATAAAACCTTTAGGGGGAAAAAGTTTCCATTCGCACAAATGGAAGCATTTTTCTAAGTTTCATAGTCATGCAAGTGGGACATTTTCATCAGGATTGTGGCTCAAAAATGGATTAACCCCTTTCTCATGTGCTGCGCTCCCAATAAAAATTGCCCCTAGCACCTACAATTAAATTAAAAAGAAAAGAAAAGATGTTCTTCCAAATGATGTCTTTAGCATCATGTATAGTTTGGTCCTAAGGCAACCAGAAATTAGAATTTACTGTAATTATAAAAAAATAACTAATGACAACCAAGGTGGGATACTGTAGCAGAGACATGAAGATGAGAATGATTTTCACCCATTATACTTTGGTGGAAAGTATTTTACTGGAGAGCCAACCTCATCCCATAGTATCTCTTCTTAGAAGAAATCCTCTCCTGTTTAATAGAAGTTTGCAATTTCCTGCTAAGTAAAATTGCATCTAGACAACGGCATCGATCAGCATTGATTCGGACATGCATCCAGTGTGCATCCAAACACCCATGGCCCACTTGCAATTGTGACTTCATTCATCCCATAATCCCTCCTGTCTATACAGTCTGTAGCAGCAACTGAAGTAGCAGCACAAGAGTACCAGCTGCTGCATGATAGGAATCTGTATATGGGCCTGCAAAATGAACCCCAAACAATTGTTTCACTGGATCCCTGTTTTGGCAACACAAACTGCAGGCATTGGGGCTTATTTGGATTGGGACCATGGAGGGACTGATAGGGTGACCACATTTGGGAAACCAAAAAAGTGGACCCTCAGTGGGGTGGGGGGTGGGAAAGTGGCTTTCCGGGGCCCTGGAAAGCATGTCATTCACCCCCACTGCTTTAAAGGCCCCAATTGGAGCGGAGGAGGGGAAAGTGTGTCATTCCCGCCCTCCACTGCTCCAATCGGGTCCTTTTCTATAATGTCCAGGAATTACATACTTTCCCCTGTAAAGTCCTGATTGGAGCAGTGGGAGGGAAATAACCCACCTCCAGAAAGCTCGGCATTCCCTCCAACCACGCTAATGTGGCCTTAAAGGGGAAAGCTTGTCTTTCCAGGACATTATAGAAAATTACAGAAAATCCCCCCTGACACCCAGGATAGAACAAAAACCAGGACAAATCCGGGGAAATCCTGACAGTTGGTCACCCTAGGACTGAAGTCAAAAGCCCCACTACACCACATGCTAGGATCCCAATCTAATTTGAGCCCTCTGTGTTTACTTTTCAATAAGGAAAAATTATTATTATTATTATTATTATTATTATTATTATTATTATTATTATTATTGTTTATTACATTTATATACCGCCCCATAGCCGAAGCCAACATTTAGTTGGACACTGAGAGTACAGGAAGTAATGTTCAGATTGTGGCTCAATGCTAGAATGTTCTTAGCCTTGCCGGTTTGGCTCTCAAACACTTTTTCATCCTGATTCTATGCATCTTTACTTGGAGTAAGTTTTGCTGCATTCACTGGGGCCTCATCTACACAGGGAATTTATACTAGTGCCCTTGTGCCTCACACATTGTCAGGGTACATGATTTTCCCTGCATGTTTGTAAAGCTGTTTTGTGATGGATTTTCCCATTGCACCGGCTTCAGTGCAGTTGGGTGTCTGTGTGACCTCAACTAGTGATACTAGCCTCGACGCTCTGTGTTGTGTGTGTGCAGCGCGGCTAAGGAGTGTTGCATAGGGTGACTAGATAAAATCCAGGTCAGGGCTCATGTAACTTCAACAGTTAAAGTTGCAGGGGCCCTGCCTTCTTTTGTATATGGGCACTCTAGTATAGTGCATGCACCTTTAACTGTTGTGATGAAGAGGGAATTTCACCAGGAACTAATTGCATACAAATGACACTGGCTGAAATTCCCTTTTCTCTACAACTGTTAAAGTTACATGAGCCCTGACCTGGATTTTATCTGGTCAGCCTAGTGTTGCATCATATCCCAAGGAATGGACCTGTGCATGACCATGATTTCATTTTTCCCAAGTCAGCATGTTGCTGTGGGATGACTTTTATTCTTTTTTGCATCAGGTTAATGACTTTTTAAAACTTTTTTTTAGGAAAGGAAGCTTGTTGATGCCATGCTACTCCACTGACATATGTCCAAACGAATGTCATTTCTCATGCAGTCTGCCACACAAAAGTTTTTCTTTTTTTCCCTTTCCTTCTGTTGTATATACCACTTTAATTGGCTGTGTGTGTGCCACGGGAGGAGCAAATCCATTTGATGAAAACACGGTTTTAAACTGAATCATGTTGGAAAGCATCTCCATGTAAATGGGGACTGGGAGTCTGTTCCCAAGGATAGAGCTGTTTGTCCTAGGGCCAAAGCACCTATTACTTTAAAGATGTATGTATGTATGTATGTATGTAGTGTACTTTTAAACAGTGGTTTAAAAGTCCAGTAACTCATGTACAATAGTAACTAAAGTACAATAACTCAAGTTCTCTGGGCAGTGTACAATGTAACAAGCAGCTAGATCTATGTGTTTTCATTTTTACTCTAGAGTAAATTTAGGGGTTGGGATCCTAGCATGATGGCTGGAGGCTTTAACTATTTCCCACCACTGTGATCCCAACTTTGATCACGTCCCTCTGGCTTCAATATATATATTGCCACCTAGTGATCCATTTTTTTTGGGAATGAATCATCATTTGCAATACAAGTTCCAGGTTTGAGGGCCTTGAGTCAGATAGAAATCATAGCAGAGCAAAATGGTTTGAGCTTCCCTAATCACCACACTAGGTCCCAATCTGGATCAGGACTGAAGAGACATAACTCACTGGCTGCATTCGGACAACACATTAGTCAATGGTGGGTTGAGTAGCCAACTCACAGTTGGTTGTTTTGTGGGTACTCCCCACACAACATTTTCCTACACAACTGTGGGTGGTTGGGGCTGGCGTTGAGTGGACTAATAATCAACCCAGCATTTGACTGACACAGCCCCCGCCCCTCTCCCCATCCTCCCTCCTGCCTCAGTCCTCCCAGTTCTATCCCAGCAGCCTCTGCAAGTTGCACCAGTTGTAGCAGAGTGGCAGCCGCCGCTTTGGTCACTCTTGCCGCCTGCCTCTATGGGCTTGTGTTTTAACCCACTCACCGCATGTCATTAACACACTCACCCCTCCACACAACACTTTAAACAACTGGCTTCGAGCTAAACAACTTGCAAGCCAGTTGTTTCTCTCAGTTGCTTATTTGGGCGGAATAGCATACCATCAATAGTTTGTGAGCGGTGTGTTACCCTCCACACAACACAATAAGCAACACAATTGACGATTGTTTCCCCTCCCCACAGTTGCTTAATGTGTTGTCCGAATGCAGCCACTATGTCTTTCAATTAACAACTGTGAGCCTATCTACACTACTGCTTTAAAATGGTTTATAACAGTTTTGAGTACTGTTGGGGCCCAGGACACACTCCATATACAGTTTTCAAAACGTTTTCAAAGTGCTTTATCCTGCGTGTGTAGATAGGCTCTACATATCAGTTAGCAGAGCTAACCGTCAGCCTATCTACACTACTGCTTTAAAACAGTTTATAACAGTTTTGAGAACTGTTGGGGCCCAGGACACACTCCAGTGGAGGCCCCCCAATTATGGAATGATCTCCCCGACGAGGCTCGCCTGGCACCAACATTGTTATCTTTTTGGCGCCAGGTCAAGATTTTCCTCTTCTCCCAGGCATTTAACAGCATATGATGAGGGTTTTGTGTTTTTGTGTTGTTGTTGTGCTTTGACCCAGAAGGATATTGTAATTTAACTTGTTTTTATGCTTTATAGTTTTTAAATTTTGTATATCGGTGTTTTTAATGTTCAATGTTTTAAATTTTTGTAAACCGCCCAGAGAGCTTCGGCTATGAGGCGGTATATAAATGGAATAAAATAAATAAATAAATAAATAAATATACAGTTTTCAAAATGTTTTCAAAGTGTTTTATCCTGCGTGTTACCAGGAAGTGGCAAGAGGAGATGTGTGAGTAATTCCTATTGATTTTTCAGTCACCTCTTTCCCTAACAACTAAGGTGATGTATGTATGCTGTTGATACAGGTACATCTCATGCATGGAAATCGGACATGTGAGTTTCACACATATCCATTCTTGCCTTCCTGGGAATGTGAGAAGGCACTCTTCTGTGGAAGCAGATAAACTGCAATATATGTTTAACCTTTTATGGAAACACCTCTATGAAGCTCTACCATTTAGTGCGAGTTCTACCATTTCAGTTTTTTTTTTTAAAAAAATTCAATATTCTTAATTGGATGGAACTGAGCCACATCTGCTAAATGTATCTAAAGGGTGGAACAGAGTAAACTGTTATGTCATTGCTTTGAAAGATTGCAACTATTTCTGGATTTTGCTTCTAATAATAAACATAGATTAATATGGCCAGCCTGAAATAAAACAGAAAAGACCCCAGCTTTTATCTTGACATAAAACTCAAGTTTTCGTTCAAAAGCCTTTAATCTGACTGTCATCTCTTCCTAACAACAGCAGTGATGCTATAAAGAACTCTATCTTTGCTAGCAAATGTCAGCTGCATAGAGGTATTGAAAAACAGTGTTTGTTTATTGAAATCCTTATCAACAGAGTGTCAGCACTTCAGAGAATGAAACATTTTCATTCTGAATTCTGTGTCTAAACACACAGTTTATATTAGATTTGGAAATGATAAATAATGACTGCCATAATAAGTATTCATCTGTGCACATTTTATTCCCAAAGGATGGCATTAAATCATAAAATAAACTTCATCTGCTACCAGCAAGCAAGCCTCTACTTCCAATTTCCCTTCCCTTCAATCTAGGTTAATTTATTGTACTGTGAGCAAAATTTAAATTCTAGGCCATCCTCTAAAACAACCACTTTTAGTGCAATCCTAAGCATGTTTAGACAGAAAAAATCCCTACAACTCCCAGCATCCCCCAACCAGACATGCTGGCTGGGGAATGCTGGGAGTTGTAGACTTTTTTTCTGTCTAATCAATGCATAGGTTTGCACCATTAATTGCTGGCTTCCAAACCCTTTTTGAACAGGGATGACACACCACCACAAAAGGGAAATGAGGCAATCACAAGGGTACCAAAATGCCCAAGGTGCTGGCCTCAACTATTATTATTATTATTATTATTATTATTATTGGTGGCGGTAGTAGAATCATCATTATAATAAGCATAATAATAAAATAATTATGAATTTCTTTTCTGTCCCCAAGGGCCCTCACGGCAATATATAATCATCATCATCATCACAATCATCTAAAAATAATCAAAATAAGAGCCAGGCAATATATCCAGAGAGTGAAATAAAACTTCCATCAAACACCAACTTAAAGCCAGGTAAATATGGGGCTAATTTGACCTCCTATGGGAGAGGATTCCACACTCATGGTGGTGCCATAGAAAAGGTCCTTTGTCATGTCCTTATCAACCTCTTTTGGTGTCATGTTCTTACCAATTTCTTTTGGTGATGGGATATATAACAGGACTGAAAAAGATGGTGATTTAATAATAATAATAATAATAATAATAATAATAATGATTTATTTCTTCAGTCCTGTTATATATCCCATCACCAAAAGAAATTGGTAAGGACATGACACAGGACCTTTGCTGCTATTATTATTATTATTATTATTATTATTATTGGATTGTTCTGTCACTGGAGGTCCAAGTGACCCGAGTGGCTAAGAGCGCCTATTACCAATTTCTGCTGGTATGACAGCTGCGGTCATTCATTGGCAGGGATAGCATGGTCATAGTGATGCATGCATTAGTGTTGCTGGTGCATGATGCAGCAGCTAGATTGCTCAGAGGTTCGCTTTTGAACCAATATGTGAACTGAAACTCAGCTATCCTATGGCATTTGCTCTTCTCTGAATCTTGCAAGGGAATTCTCCAATAAAAAAATGCATACAAATGTATATTTGAGAAAATAACATTCAAAATTGCATCACATTAGGAAAATTGCTTCCAAAAATGTGCATATTAGGCAAAACTGTGTCAACAATGTGTATTAGGGGAAATGCTTACAGAAAAATTATATGAATTGTCATGGTTTTTTTTTTTTTTAAACTCATGTTTGGGACTAATCAGAATTCTCAGAAACTGGGATGAACCAAATGTAAGACTGGAAAAATGAGAAACCGAGAAACTGAAATTAACAGATTTATCCATCCTTAGGAGTCTCTATGTTTTGCTCTTACAATTTGTCTTTTTTAGATTTGAATATACCTCTGGAATACTCAGGGCAAGTATGGAAAGTGATTCAAGCTTCATGCAGAAGAACTGGAATCAAGTACAGTTTCCATGTGAACTGCATGAGATTTTAAAAAAGGAAACTGAGCAAGAATCAGAGATCAAATGAGTTGCCATCACTCGGCACGACCTCGTGAGTGCTATGTTTGTGAGCACTTGGACATTTTATGTGGAATTTTCTGTGGCCCCTAAAGCAAGAATCAATTGCCTTCAGCCCAGTAACTTCTTTAAAACCTGAAATCTGCAGATTTGTGGTTTTATAGTGCCATTTTTCACGTACCTGTCATTTTTCTTTGAAAGCACATTTTCTCAGGGAGAATGGAACCTCTACTGGAATGAAACAATTTTGAGCAAAGCCCTTTAGAAGACTAACTTTTAGTTGACAACATTGACTACCTGATAATAGGATCATATAAGAAAATGAAAGACCTTTTCACAGATGAGGAAAATTACAATTGGCAACAAAAGTTAAATAAAATTAGGCTTTCCCCAGCTTCATTGTGAATTAAATCTAATCGATAAGACTGGCAATTCTAATCAAGATTTTCTGTTAACCTTGTATAATACTTCTTTAATCGGAAAATAGTTTTTAAGCTGTGAAAAAGAAAGATCTGAGCCCTTTTCAATAGCTCAGTTGATAGTTTTGATGAGTTTTACAAATTGTCTTTATTCAGCATGACTTAAAATAAAAAGAGCAAAGCCCTGTTTACTCTCACTTGCATATTTTATCTGATGGTTGATCCAAGGATGACCCTAATGTTGTGTCCTATGCCATGATACAAATAGCAGTATCCAGTAAGGCTGTTCCACACATGGCCTGCCCTGATGGTCCCAGTCTACAAGTGGTGGTGATGTTGCACTTGTGGGGCCAAGCCCCAAAACAAATGGACTGGCATGGCTGACTGTGCATGGAGCAGAACCAGCGGTGCTGGCTGCGCACAGAATAATAATAATAATAATAATAATAATAATAATAATAATATATTTATTTATCACCCGCCTCTCCCAACGGATCGAGGCGGGGAACAACACCAAACACAAAATACAAAAACTGATTAAAAGCAGATAAAACCAGTACATCATTAAAACACCAATAAAACACCAATAAAACACTTTAAAATTCATCTAGGTAGGCCTGCCGGAAGAGATCAGTCTTTATAGATCTTTTAAATTCCTGAAGACTAGTAAGTTGGCGAATCTCTCCCGGCAGGTCATTCCACCCTATTGGATACTGCCCATAGTATTTACAGTGATGCATTCATTTATTATGTTGTTGTTTTGTTGTTTATATGACTTTTGTTGGAAGCCACTGGGAGCCTCTTTCATCCAGAAATAGCAGGATATACATCTAAGCAAACAAGCAAATGGATATGTACTCCTAGTGATAGACACCTGTTCTTTCTTGGAAGCTAGTCCGTAGCTTTAGAATTCCCAACACTTGAATTCTGCCATAGTCCAAGACCGAATATACCAGGGTAATTGTAAGAGTTAATTATTTCGGCAGCTTTTTGTGATCTAGGATAAATTTGGCAGTTTAATGTAGTTGTTTAGAGCTTTACTTGTCACAATTGTATCTTACTTTTCCTCCAGCGATCTCAGGTTAACACAAAGTGTGGTGGGTTCCTTATATAGGGTTGAGGGAGAAATTTGTTTTATTTGCATTTTAATGTGAACTTATCTAACTTCACACTTATGAATCAATATGTGAAATGAGACTCAAAATTTCCCACTTCTCCTAATTTTGCAAGGGAGTTGCAGTCCAAAAATGCATACACACATCTGCATATTGGGGAAAGTGCATACAAAAATACATACAGTATGTTGGTGAAAATAACATTTTAAATGTATTATATAAGGAAACCTGCTTGTAGAAATGTGTATATTAGGCAAAATTCCATACAGAAATGCGAACTCCCCCATCCCTGCCCAGAAAGTTCATGGCAAACTGACCTTATAACTGGAAAAATTAGAAACAGAGAGAAACCAAAATTGGGAGATTCACCCATTGCTATCCATTATATCTTTACAACAAGCCTATGAGATAATTTAGGTTGAGAGACAGTGATTGGCCCAAGGCTACCTAGTAAGCTTCTTATCCAAGGTGGCCTTTGTCTTCAAGTATCAATGATCAAAGACTAGTACACTATCCACTTCATCTCATTATTGACTTATGATTTTTTTAACAAAAGATTTTAGGATTTTTAGATGTCATCAGATGCCCCATGCTTAATGGGAGTAGCAATGTGTTAAGTTACCCCCCCCCCCCCATGTTCACTCTTGGTGGGGGGAGTCTGCTGTGGGGAAATCCAGGCTGCTTGGGGTCTACAGATTTCCCTGGAGCCCTGGGGCTTCTTCTAGATTTTGTGAGGATATTTTATTTCTTTAAACAGGCCAAGATACAGCTGTAACTAGCATATTTTATGCCATTT
This sequence comes from Anniella stebbinsi, assembly GCA_029215795.1. Lineage (NCBI taxonomy): Eukaryota > Metazoa > Chordata > Lepidosauria > Squamata > Anniellidae > Anniella > Anniella stebbinsi. The sequence continues at coordinate 60,908,629 of JARDYH010000003.1, forward strand.
GCTGCCATAAAGCGCTTACTTATATGTAAACTGCAACTAATTACAGCCATAATTTGCCAAGATACACTAATTCCAGCTGCAAGTCAGAAAGCATACTGTGCAAAATCCGGAGGACGCGCAGGTAAAGAAAGCCAGTTTGTTCCAGATTCTACAGGTTGGATTCTTGCGAATCTGACCTCATTGGAGTCCATCTCTAAATGGGCATAGTGGAGGTGTTGCTTTTAAAAAACAGGGAGCAAACCTATGTTCTCTAGACATTGTCTGAGGGGCCATAGGATATTGACAATTCCCCCCTTCTGAGGTCAGAGACAGTGCTCCAACCTCAGCAGCCCCGATCCACCCCAACCCCTTGCTTGGTACACTTCATCTTACTGTCGACTCTGAATCTTCAGCTGTAGTCCCTTTATGCTAATTGGGGCACCTTGGCTGATTCATGCAACATAGACAGGACAATATAGAAACAGTCTCTATAAGTATAATACATACTGAATCCCTAAATAGTTGCATATAGTTATAATATAGGAATAAAGGATTATACTGAAGATTGGTATATATTGCTATGGTAGTTTTTGATTTTCTGCCATCTCTGTACCTAGATAATGAGAAAGAATTGACAGTTAATAGTTATGCAGGCCATAACTATTAACTATTGAGATCCACAGGACTTCCTCTCAAGTAAGTGTGCATAGAATTAACACCTGCTTTGCTTTGCTGCATGGTGCATGGGGGGTGGGGAGAGAGTTAACTTTCTCCTCTCTGAGCACCACAGCTGTATTCTGGATAGTTTCCCTCCTTTCTATGGCTGCTGTAAACACTTAAAATTACAAGCAGTCCTCTTCAGGAATCTCTGCATCTTGTCTAGTTTGGCCCATGGATTTCACTCGAGTGCGAAGATGGTTTGGGAATACGTACAAACTCAAGAGCATCAAATCACCTCGATGTTATTTCTGTACCATGATCTCCTTACTTCTAAATTCTGTAGGCTTGTTTTGAATTATTCAGTAGTCCAGCAGATAGTTTATTTCCCTTTAATCTTTGAATCCTCCTTGTTACACTGGATTTTTTTTCTTTTTACAGTCCTTTTAATTATGGTTTAAACTTTGTTTATTGATCATTATGGTCTAGCTGACATTCTGCCCTATAGTCTTTAAAACATGTCTTTATGTGCTGTCTTTGCTAGTGCTACTGGTCCTTGATTATACACAATTGTCTCTGTACATTTACTCCATTTGTTTACGAAGTTGAGATGCTTTCAGGTGGAAAATAATTGACCCACAGTAGGTCAAGCATAACTGTCTTGAGCTTCTTTTATGCTGTCTGCAAGTACTCTTTGAATTAGATAGCTGTGGCTGAATCTCCAATTCAATGAGATTGCATATTGCACCTTTTTAAAGTAAATTACAAACTCACCACAGAACCATAATAATAATAATAATAATAATAATAATAATAATAATAATAATAATAATATCAAGTTCATTATCCATTTCTACCTGTGTTTCAGGTAGAAAATGCCAGAAATATAAAAAAAGAAAGAAAAGAACAAAAATTCACGGGAACCATTTAAATAGAGTGAGTAGCAAACCTGCCTGAAGGCAACGTTTGCCTAAGGCAAATTATATTTCCATGACACACTAATAGAAGCTAGCATTGAAGTGGTGGAAGAAGAAGAAAAAGAAAAGACAATGTATTTTTTTAGCACTTTTCAGAAAACAGCTAACATATGCCAGTCATTTGGCCATAAAGATAGGATACTGAAAAATAAGCAAAGAAGGGCCAGAGTTTCCAGGACCATGATAGAAATAGTCATAGGATTGTAGTGGTCCAAGAAGCTTGTTTGTAGTGATCAGTCAGTCCTATTGTGTCAAATGCTCCCAGACTCTTTACTGGGCTGTACCATTTCATACTGAAGATGAGGAACTAAAAATTGGAATGCTCCTCTGCATAAAAGCCCCCTCCCCGCCCAGCAATACTGACACAAGTAATGTGTAAGGGACCGTAAATGTTTCTTTCTCAAGTGCTAGTTAAGCATGTGTAGGTATTACTATAGCTGGGAGGATATTATTTCAAATATCTTCCATTTGCAGTACAAAATGATAAAGCCCAGCAACAGATATAGCGTGCTCAGCTGATTTTGTAGTCTTGACATGACATTTGGATGGATCTTCAGCTGATTTTGTTGAGTAACATATTTCATGTAACATCATGAAATATATCATGCTTTATATTAGTGGTGTAAGGTGTTCTGGCCACAACAACAAAATACACAGAAAATCCTTGATTAGTGGCCCAATTTTTAAAGAATTAGTACTGGCCTCTCTTAAGCCTTGGATTAGAGCCTCATGCTATTATTTTAGAATTATGTCAAAGAATTCAAATAGAAAAATGGTGGAATCCAAAGAAATGAGATCTCAGGATAGCAAATTAATAATTTCATAGAATCTATAAATCAGAGATGGGCAACCTGCAGCTGTAGGACTGCATGTGGTCCTCAAGATTAATTTTTAAAAACCTCTGAAGTTGGTAAGTTCAGATGTCTAGCAACAGCAATCTGTCCCTCCCCTGGTAGTACACTGGGTGGAGAGGCAGAGGAAGAGTCGGAAAGAGAAGAGGGGTGGCCCCACCCATTTTTGACACTGGTCCCTTGCACTTCTGGTTTTGGCCCTGTCCTCCACCATCATTCACCCCTGGCAGAGGGAGATGCAGCCCTCAAAAGAAACAACAACAACAAGTCCCTCATTCCTGCTATACACCATATATAGCGGTTGAGTGAATATAAGAGGAACATAGGTAGCTGCCTCCTATTGAGTCAGACCATTGGTCCATCTAACCAGTATGGTTGACACTAACTGGCAGCAGCTCTCCAGGATTTCAGGCAGGATTTTTCCAGTGCTATTTGGGGATGCTGGGAATCAGTGCTCTACCACTGAGACACAGGCCTAAGAAAATCCATACCAAATGTTCTTGTTATCTAGATGAGATGGAAGCGTCCTTCCTATTTTATGCTTCAAAGTCATAGCACAACAGATAAGGAAAAAAGAGAATCCTAGCGTGGAATTGAGATCAAGGATCTAGGCCCTTTCTACACCATAGGGGTGTAGAGGGAGGGAGGGTGATCCCGGTAGTACCTAATCCACACCATCGGCGCACAGGGAGGGAGGGAGGGTGATCCCGGAAGTACCTAATTCACACCATCAGCGCACAGGGATCATCCTGGGGCCATCCCAGGCAAACAGCCTGGTGTGGAAAGGGCCCTAGTCTGCATCCTTTGGAGGCAAAATTCCTTTAGGATGGCATATGCATGAGTTGTGCCATTCTGCACCCAATTTTCTGGCTTACAATTGCTTCACAACACATCACAGGTAGAGATGGTGGCTGATGCAGCGGTGCTGACTCAGGCGGCTGTTACATTATACATCTTGACAGTATTCTGGTGAGGCATGCACACTCTTTGAGTAAGATCCAGAATGTCAGAGAGGCAGACGATAGGATCAAGGCTTTCAATTTGTCCAGTTCATCAAATTGTCTTGGGAAAAAATGGTTCATGCTAAGCAACCTGGCAAGTATGAGAGGCCTCCCATGCCCACGTCCACTTCTTCATTTTTTTCTATAGGAGGGAATGGCAGAAAATAAATATGAGTAAACCTGTATCTTTTCCCTGGTGATCACAGCTTCTTAAGATAGGATGTGTGTGTGTAGTACAAGGACGACAGTGTGCATTCTGCCTAAATAGCACTCACTGTGGAATCCCCCTCAGTGTAATACGGGGCCGGTTCCTGTATTCAGTGCAGGAGTCAGATTTTGCCTCACTTCAACAACATCCATAATTATTACACTGTTCTGTTATTTACATAAGTGAATGGTTACTATTGATTTATTTGAGGACATAATAAAAGGGTGCACTTGGACACACCACTGAGGAGGAAGCTAAACCTGTATCCACCTGTGGCAAACTCAGCGATTCTAGCTACTGAGAATGAAGTCTATTCCTATTCACATAGGATCATAGAAAAGTTGGCCTATAAGGCCTCGAGTCCAACCCCCTGCTCAATGCAGGGATCCACCTTAAAGCATGCCTGACAGATGGCTGTCTAGCTGCCTCTTAAAGGCCTCTAGTGTAGGAGAGCCCACGACCTCCCTAGGTAATTGGTTCCATTGTCATACTGCTCTAACAATCAGGAAGGTTTTCCTGATGTCCAGCCGGAATCTGGCGTCCTGTAACTTGAACCCATTATGCTGTGTCTTGCACTCTGGGATGTCAACCTTTCAAGTATTTGAAGAGTGCTATCATGTCTCTCCTCAGTCTTCTCTTCTCAAGGCTAAACATGCCCAGTTCTTTCAGTCTCTCCTCATAGAGCTTTGTTTCCAGACCCCTGATCATCCTCATTGCCCTCTTCTGAACCACCTCCATCTTGTCTGCATTCTTCTTGAAGTGTGGTGCCCAGAACTGGACACAATACTCAAGAGGAGGCCTAATCAGTGCCAAATAGTCCCACCCTGTCATCTACATCACCCTACATCATCACTGCTTTTCACTGGAATCTGTTGGAACTATCTTCTTTTATTTATTTTAATAATTTCTATCTCATTTTTCTTTACTAGAATACTTAAGGGAGATACTGCAACTCTACCAATTACATTTGATTGATTCCAGAATTGATTGAAGATTAGCTGATGTGAAGAAGACTTTAAGTATAATCTCTCCAATGGCTTACTTATCCTTTCCATTAATAGAGGGATGGATGACATGCAGCTTGTAGGCTGGAATCAATCCCTGCCCCCCCCCCCCCAGTGTGCCCCCACTGACCCCATTGTTCCCCTCCAAAAATTGGCACCCCCCGCATAGGCAACTGCTACAGAAGCTTATTAAGGACAAGTTAGCTTGAAAACAAGTTAATGGTGCAATCCTATGCATGATTGGACTGAAAAAAGTCCTACAATTCCCAGCATTCCCTTCCATGTCATACTGGCTGGCTGGCAAATGCTGGGAATTGTAGGACTTTTTTCTGTCTAAATATGCGTAGGATTGTACCCTACATTTATTTGTTTGATTTGTACCCCATCTTTCTACCAAGAAAAATGGCACTCAAGACAGCCATTTGTCCTTAGTAAGCCCTTATAGTGGCTTGCTGCCAAATCGTAGTGTAAACCTTCATATCCCCCCCTCTTTTGGCTGCCACAGCTATGGTGACTAAAGTGTAGCCTGTGGGGGGAGGGGAAGAGTCTGAAGGGGTGGGGGAATTGACCTGGACCACCCAAAATTGCCCACACTTACTGTAACAGGTATGGAACCATGACTTATAAATAATGTGTTACCATTTATGAAATGTATTTTACCAGCAGCCAGATCTTCAAATAGAGATCAAGCTCACTTTTCTTTTTGCTCCAGGCAGATAGGGTCCCTCTATCTTCCTTAGATTTGAACATCATAGCTGTGGTTACATAGCTTTGTGGCTGCAGGGCATGGTGAACTGCCAAAAGTATTGCTGCCTGTCACCTGAGGTTAGTCCAAGTGGACACTGTCATAGACTTTGGGAATGTAAAAGGGTACATTTCCCATTCTGTTGCTGTAGTATTATTTAAGCCTAACCTTGAATGTCCTGGAAACAAATCATGTCAGTTCAAGTAAACTCACATGATTTGCTGTGAGGGTAATGTTGTTATGTTGTTGTTGTTGGTAGGCAGGGGGACTCTATGTTTGAAATTGATAAGCAAGAGACCTTGGGCTAAATTTAGTTGAACTAAGGTTAAATGGTATTGATCAAACATTATGGCTGGGGAGAATGATTCTGAAAAGCTTTCATATAATTAGTATGATATAAACTCACTGAGCAAGAGGAAATGTTAGTCCCTTGAAAATGAAGGCATCAGAAGCAATGTGAACATCCTTGCCAATTGCTATGCAGATCTTCAGTGATTTGTCTTTGGATGACTTTGCTCATCACTGCAAAAAGATTCCAGGAAGCTAATGCAGGAATGTTAGCCTAGCCCTGTAATTCTAATTTATATAATGCATGTAAAACATACAGACAGAATTACATAAGCATCATTGCTGCTATTGCTGCCATTATATGAAGAGGACTCTCATTTGCTGAAATTTATTATTATTATTATTAGTCTTGATTGTGTGATGCAGCTGAGGAACAATCCATTGAAGTACAAAGTCAAATTTCTACAGAATTCTAACAAGTGGACACATTTCTTGAAAATAAACCAACATATTTCAGTCCATAAAGAGCCATTCACCAGGGGAATTAGATATGGTTTTTTTTATCTGTGTGTTTGTTGATACATCCCATCCCATGAATGTACATGGGCATCTTGAAGAGATACAAACTGATAGAGCAAGCTGTGGCTGAGCACCTATAGCTTCACCTAGACAAATGGATTATCTGATTCCATTTAAATCTGTGTTTTGCTCCAGGACTCAAATGGCTTTGGTTGCCCTGTTTGATGACTTTACTTTGGGGAGAATTACTGTGGGGACAATTTAGGGTGACCATATGAAAAGGTGGACAGGACTGCTTTATCTTTAGCAGTTGCATAGAAAAGGGAATTTTAGCAGGTGTCATTTGTATGCATGCAGCACCTGGTGAAATCCCCTCTTCATCACAACAGTTAAAGCTACAGGAGCCCTGCCCTCTTGACCAGATACAGAAGAGGGCAGGGCTCCTGCAGCTTTAACTGTTGCGATGAATTGTTGTCAGGATACAAATGGCAACTGCTGAAATTCCCTTTTCTCTACAACTGTTAAAGATACGGGAGCCCTGTCTCGTCACCCTAGGACAATTCCTCTTTTCAGTTCTAAGTGATGGGGAATGACCCTCCTTTCTCTGAAACGCATGATACAAAAGCCCTGTGCAAATAAATGACATGGCATTATCAATAGGAAGAATGGGAGTACAGCTATTGGGCTCACTACATGACTTCAATATGTTGTTTGGGTCTTCTGAACAGAGCATATGCAGGTACCGTTTGTATGGATGTATATCATTCCTGACCCAGGCCAGGAAGTCTCATCTGATGAAGATTCTGAAGTGAAAGACCCCACAAAGCCCCCAACTCTAGCATTCCTGTATGCAGCCCTCACACCCCAAACAGGCTACACTTGGCCCTTCAGTAACAGGGGTCTTTGAGACACATGTGGATGGGGCGCCTGATATTTATTTATTTATTTATTTAATTAATTAATTAATTAATTTCTAACCCGCCTCTCCATCCAGATAGAGGCGGGGAACAACAATAAATATAAACACAAGAATCATAAAATAGATAAAACATTTAAACAAATAAAAACAAATACATTACCTTACCTCAGTCCTGGAGTCAGAGGAGGAAGCCAAACAACCACCTAAACCTAGAGAGTGTTGGTGCTAAAGATGCAAGTGCAGATGGCCTCCTGTCAGCAAAGCACATGCTTAAGGGCATAAAGAAATGGGACTTCTCAGGAATAAGAGGGGTCCTCAGATGTAGGAGGGGTCCTCAAGAGTAGGAGACTCCTCAGGAGTAGAAAGCCTGATGGACTGGTTAACTGTTGCAGCTGGGTCTGGGTGAGGCTCTGAGGAGTAAGGTACATAGCCCTTCAGTTCCAGTCTCTCTACTGTTAGAACAATCCAAGTCTTATGTAACCTAGCTAGTTTGCTCTGGCTGTGTGTTCAGGATAGTATAAGATATGCAGACAGATAAAAGGAAGCATATTGTTCAACTATGGAATTTGTTACCACAAGAAGTAGCAATGGCCACCTACCTTGATGGCATTAGTAGGGTATTAGATGAATTCATGAAGGACAGGGCTATTAATGGCCATTAGGCATGATGACCATATATTATATCCAATACTGGAGCCTCTATGGGGGAATCCACACAGTCCTTTGGAACGTTTTAAATTGTATTTTAAAACGTTCCAAATAGGTGCATTCTAAAACGTCTTAGGCCACATTACTGAGTACTCACGTTACAGGAGAAACAGTCTTCAGTCTTTAAAGCGGTGTGTAGGTTCACGCATTGTTCTGCCCTGTCTCTTTCTCTTTAGTTTTTCAATGAATTTAGGGCAAGGCATTGTGGGGGTTGTAGTTCAGTTACACACTTCCTTCTTAGTTCCTCTGTCATTCCCTAGCGAGTATAGGGCTAAGAATTGTGGGTGTTGTAGTTCACTGGTCCACTTCCTGTTTCTTCCCCACCAATCAACTGCTCAGCATTTGGGCACCAGTAAAGGAAGCACTGCCCTCATGAATCAGAAACGGTAAGGAAGGACACATTCTTTTACTTAAAACGATGTATTAAAAGTGAAACCGTTGTATATAACTGAAGGCAGTTTTAAAAAACCTCAGATATACAACGTTATAGGGAGTGCGTCATGTGGCCCAAAGAGTTTTCATAACCCTTATAAAACGTCAAAAAACTCGTGTGTAGATCTGCCCTATGTCTCTGTATACCTGCTGCTGTGGAATGTGGGTGGGAGCGTGTTGTTGCACTCACATCTTGCTTGTGGGTTTCTTGTGGGCAGCTGGTTGGCCACTGTGTGAACAGTATACTGGACTAGATAGACCCTTGATCTAATCCTGCAGGGTTGTTTTCATGTCATTGTGGGTACTGGTCAGGAGTAAAGCCTACTGCCATGATCCTCCTTCCTCTTCCTTGCATTGATTTTATTTATTTATTTCCCACTATTTCTAGGCCCCCCTTTGAAGTGAATTATTTCCAAAGTGACTTACAGACATAAAAAACCCCACATTAATTTCTTTTTCTTTTTTTAAACCAGAACAATGTTAATTTTTCTTCACATTTCCCTCCCTATCTCAAATAAACAATAATCATGTAAACTCTGCAATAATATTTCAAGAGTGCTTTGATGTAGTATGGGCTTTTTGATTGACACACTCTTTGTTGTTTTTCCAGAAAGAAAAGTTATCTGGTTTGTAAACAAAATGCAATTTAAAGAGTTTTTATTTTTTAGCCACGCAAGAATTTATTCTTCTCTATCCCTTAGAGTTATGGGTGGTAATGGTTATTTATTGCTTTAGATTTGACAGATCACATCCCATGCAAATCGGGAAGGCACTAACAAGCAAATTGTTTCCATTTCAAAAAAACAATTGTCATAATTGCTACTGACTTCGGAGACATTTCCTGAGAAAATCAGTAATGATTACCAGGCAGATCTCTTTTAACTAACCTTATTTTACAATAGGCTGACCAGATAAAATCCAGGTCAGGGCTCATGTAACTTTAACAGTTGTAGAGAAAAGGGAATTTCAGCCAGTGACATTTGTATGCAATTAGTTCCTGGTGAAATTCCCTCTTCATCACACCAGTTAAAGTTGCAGGGGCCCTGCCTTCTTTTGTATATGGTCACTCTAGTATAGTGCCTGCACCTTTAACTGTTGTGATGAAGAGGGAATTTCACCAGGAACTAATTGCATACAAATGACACTGGCTGAAATTCCCTTTTCTCTACAACTGTTAAAGTTACATGAGCCCTGACCTGGATTTTATCTGGTCAGCCTATTTTACAAGAACATATTGTCACTGGTTAGCATTTCTGCCTACAGGACCATGGAGAACTCTGTGGAAGTCCCTAATATGGTTGTTCAAGATGAAGCTGTTATCTGAATGCCGTAGACACTCAATCATTTATAGCTCCCAGTTCACAAACATAATGAACCTCACAACCTAAGAAAATTCCATAAAAGAATCCAGAAAAGCAAAATAATTACAGAAAGTAGTTCTAGTCTGGGTAGGACTACACCAACCAGCCTTAGGATGCACCTGATCTATCAGTGAGTAACAGTCTAGGCTGACCATATGAAAAGGAGAACAAGTTTCATCTAACTTTAACAGTTGTAGAGAAAAGGGAATTTCAGCCAGTGTCATTTGTATGCAATCAGTTCCTGGTGAAATTCCCTCTTCATCACAACAGTTAAAGTTGCAGGCACTACACTAGAGTGACCATATACAAAGAAGGCAGGGCCCCTGCAAGTTTAACTGTTGTGATGAAGAGGGAATTTCACCAGGAACTAATTGCATACAAATGACACTGGCTGAAATTCCCTTTCTGTACAACTGTTAAAGTTACATGAGCCCTGTCCTCCTTTTCATATGGTCAGCCTAAGTAACACATCTCTCTCATCTCTTCTGGCTAGAGGAACCTTATTCTGAGACTGGGTCAAATGTTCAATATTTTCAAATTCAGGCATGAAAGGAATGCTTTCAGAGGACTGCTGAATTTCACCAACCGCTTCCTTGTTCATCTTGCTTGCTGTCTGTTCATTCCCTGATTGCAGCATTGGCACAAATTTTGTTCAAACTGGGCCATCTTCTTCTTTTGAATGATAGTCAGCGGCAGGCAAGTAGCCTTGATTTCCCAAAACTTTGGTTCAAGTTCGGTATTGAGTTGAAGTAGACTGACTCTGAATCAGTCCAAGCAGAAGTGGGCCATTTTCCATAGTGTTGAACTGGGGTCTGAGTCGAAGTGGGAGGGTGGGGGTCAGTGCACACCTTTACCATATAAGGATCTATTTTTGGTTGAGTTGTCCAATCCCATTTAAAAGCCATGAAGCTAATAATCATCACCATCAGCTTATATGGCGGTAATGAATTTGTAAGATATGTATGAGGTGCTTCCCTTTGTCTGTTCCTAGCTAGGTGACTTCGTAAAGAGCTTTTGGGGTGTTGGGACAGGGGCCTGACCACATCAGCAGCAAAGGAGACTATAGCAAGTACAAATGTTCTGAAACCTTAGATTTCACAATCAAGAAGTGGTTGGTTGATCCCCGTGAAGAATAACTGAATACTTCCCATTGGGTTCGGATTGTATAATGTCCCTTCAAGAATAATTACAGTTATTGGTGACCCAATTACTTGCTATTCAGAATCTAGTTCTTATCCTTAATCTCCCATCTTTGGCTCAGCCTTGCTTTTTCCTCAAATTTGGCTCTTGAATTGTGACCTCATCCTATCAATTTTTTTTTTTATCAAGCTCTAGTTTTCTGACTTGTTGAGTCCTGGTGCTGATTGATCACCTCTAGACATTTGGTTCCATATGTAGTAATGATTTCTTTCTCTGAATATGTCATATGTTTTCCTGAACTAATCTGGACCCTGTCTTTTTGACTGAGACTATATCTAGGCACTTGCCCCTTGGTGTCATTTTGAAACTGACTCTCTGTAAAAAAAGCTTACTGTTGAAGCATGGCACTAAAATGTCATGTCTGATCATCTAAGGTGGAAAATGTCTGATTTCCCCACTCCCTGAAATAAGTCCTTAATTTTTTTAAAAAGTTCATTGTGGCCTACATAATTCTGTATCTATTTACAGACAGCAGTTCCCGTGAACAAAATCCTCATGAAGAACATTCATGAAGACATTAAATTTCAAGTGAAAGTTGAAAACTTGCAACTTATGTACTGACATATTAATAAAAAAGAATCTGATTCTAAATTATGCTAATACAATTCAGAAGAAATATTTGTATGTGACCCTTGTGTCCCATCAAACCTAAGCAACACAGCTGGAATGGCTTCCACAACTCTTTGCTAACTATCTATGGAGCCAGAATAATTCATAATAGTAGTTCAGTAAAGAATACATAATTAAGCTAAGCTCCATAATTGTCTTACTGATAAGTAAAATAATAATACAACAATATGAATAAATTAATAGAATAAATTGTTTTCTCTACATGTAGTGTTCTATCCTGCTACTATATCCAGGATATGTGTTATTAATTAGGCTGGCAATAAGAATCATAATGAGATGAAAAAGGTGTACATTTTTGAAATGTGTAAGAGACCTGCTAATGATTGATATACACATGATACATTGGAAGCTGCTAAGTTGGGATTCCACTTCCAATGGAAAGATGCATGCAATTTTGCCCAAGTGGTTGTGTTATTTGCATGGGTGCCTCTGCAGCATAGGATTGCTGAAGGAGTGTATAGAGGTCACCATGATGTTATACCTCTTTTATTGTCTCTTCCATCTACTCTGTGACCATGTGGCTGTTCTGTTGTACTCTTTGCTCATCTTATTGCTTTGCTTGCCTCCTTTTCACTCCTTTTACCCATTTTATTTTCCTTTTTTTTTTTTTTTTTTTAAATTCCTAGCTTCTTCTGTCCTTTCCCCTTTGGCCTCTCATGATTAATTGCTGTCCTCTTGATGGCACCCAGGTTCCATTTTAAGAAATGAAACTGTATTTCCTGGAGTCTAGAAAAAATAAAGTTGGAACAGGCATGACCGTATATGCCCTTTCAGGCATCGATGCTTGATGTAGAATGCACACACATTGTAGGAACAGGCTCCTTTGCCTGACCTATACACATTCATGTAAATGTTTAAATTTCATGTACTTACATGCAATCTCTTGAATATACAATTGTACTCAGTTAGTCAAATGAAAATACCTAGGTTAGGGGCAGAACCTGCCAGCCTAGGTATGTTCATTCTACACTGGAAGTTAATACATAAAAAGGGCATAATGTAGCACATGGCCTATGCATTAGTTTGGGCTTGAAGTGCCTCAATGGTACCTAATGAGGTGCAAAGGTATTCTAAAACTGTATTCAAATGAAATTTGCCATCAAAGATACTTTGATGGCAAGTGCATAAAAATTGACATTTCAGTAAGTAATGTGTGAAATATCGGTAGTTCTTGAATTGTTTCTCTTTTTTGTCACATTCTTGTTCACTTAGCATATCAAGGGCATAGAGGCACGAGTAGCAACTGAAGGATTTATTAATGCTACAAAATGTATCAAACCAATCCTCAGCAGAGTTTGCTCTTTATGTTCATTTAGGATGGAGAGATGATTGAAAGTAACCTTTGAACTTTTTAATCACTTAATACCTTGTGCTTCCAGAACAATTTAGAAAGAAGAGAGAGAGAGAGAGAGAGAGTTTATTAAAATCTGCTTTGGTCTTATATTTTTTAAATCAATGGGATGTAATAAACTAGTTCTGGGAACATAGTATGCATGAAGATACAAGGCTTACTTGGGCTCCATCTGTCTTCTTCCTTGCTCTAAGATTAGGGTAAATGATACTGTTATTCACAGTAGCAACTGGAGTCTCCTGGCCCCTGCTAACATTTCTGATGCAGAATTGTCACTGTAATTCTTCTTTTTGCTTTCCTCACTGGTTTAGGCACTTGAGAGAATTACCCAATGGGTCTCCCTGTTGTGAGAAAAACCTGAAAAGGTGTGTTTGTACTGCAGTCAAAATTATTCTTGATAAAAACAGCAGTCTTCAAATTTGGCACAGTAAGATCTGACACACATCATCTTCTGAAAATGTTAGCTGTGAAAATAAGGTGTGCGGGGCTGTGTGTGTTTAACAAACAGAATGAATGCTATATCTGATTAGTATTAAATGGATTGTGGAAATGAGACAGTATTCTTTTGTAAGTAGTTTTTTTCTTTAAAGTGTGGCTTATTCCTTCTTAAAGGAAGTTTGTCTTGGAAATGTGATCTGGTATTTTGAGAGACTCATGGAACCACATAGATAATGAAAATTCTTGGGGTTGGTTTAGGGGATAGACCAATTTCTTGCCATGAGTCCCTGTGTGATGGATATCTTACCTAGTATGGTGATAGTACAGTGTATAGAATTTAGCTTTCTTTCTACTGTTTCTCATTTCAAATGAGAACATTAAGTTTGATTAGTGACATCAAAAGTGGTGGGAATACACTCTCAAAGCTTCCTTCATTTTTGGAAAATGTAGTTTTCTGTCTATTCAAATCCACGAAGAACTGGTTCATAGATACAAACAGGCTGATTTCTGTTCTCTATATGATCTCTCCTGATCATTCTAAGGTATATGGCAACATGGAGAAATATGTGAATCTGGCTATAGATCAGAGGTGTGGAAGGCAATCAGGATAGACTCCCACCCAGCCCTGTGGAAGCCATATGATGTCAGGTGTGTGGCCACATGCCCATACCTCATGTTTTATCCAGCAGGCAGGCACATTGAGAGGATAATCCTTCTGGACACTGGCTTCGTTGTGTCTGGATCATCTCTCATCTAAGAAGACCATACAATGAAGCTGCTTTGCCTGCCCCATGCTTTCTCCCATTGAAGAGAAAACACAGAGCAGGCGAATCTGCCATTCCCCCAATCACTTAGCCATTGGGAGGAGGAGGGGCAGGCAGGGGAATTGTCTTGTTATGTTTGGTCACAGATAGAAGATAAGAAGGTGGATTTGACTTCTTGCCTCCTCACAAAGTCCCAGGTAGGGGTGAGACTTAGAGAGGGGAGTGGTTGGGGCTCACAGAGAGAGTCCAAGCTTCCACGGGCCAGATGGGCAACCTCCATGAGGTGAATTAGCTCATGGGCCAGAGGTTGTGTCCTCTGCTATACATAAACACAACTGTCCTATTATTCCCCTGAGGTTGGTGCTTGAAAAATGTTCCAGAGGTTTTATCAACTGCTAATGGCCACTGCTGGCTGTATCCATGTACAATTCTGTTCAAATGAACATTTCTCCATGCAATCCCATATCCTGAAAATGATCAGAAGAGACTGGATAGCGAAAAAAAAGCGACCAGTTTGCTTGTGAAATCAGGGCCCAAGCTTCATTTTTTTGCACTGAGTATGAACTTGGCCCCTTTTCACACACATAACCACAAACCATATAAACATACAGACTTATGAGTCATGAAAGAAGTTTCTATTTTAATTCTGAAATTACATTTTCTACATTTCTAAATTTATACCATAACCTGCACTGCGGCTCTTCTATCATGTGCACAAACTGTATCAGTTTTTGCTATTTTTGTTTAATGTAAGATTCCACCTGAAGAAGAGACCTACAAAGCTTGCTGACTGTTTTGTAACTTTTGGTTCTTCCTAATCGAGGTATTCTTCTGTTGATGTTTTGATATATATATTTGTTCTGGTAGACCAATGCAGCTGTAACACTTCATAAATAGATGAATTCACTTTGAAGGTTTATTTCTTGTCTTTTTCATTGCAAAATCATGCAGTTATTTCCCCAAAGTCAATTTCTGTTGCACGTTCACACTTGATAGATCAAATAGCTCAGTGACTTTGGGTGCAACCCTATTAGACAGAAGCAGGCAGGGTGGGAGGAGCAATGGAGCCAATTTTCACCTCTCCATCTTCGTTTTCAGATTTTTCCACTAGACAGGAGCACTGATGGGAGGCAAACCCAAGACTGGAGTGGCCGGAGGATACATTGTATCCTGACTCTCCTCCTCCTTCCCCGCACACCTCCTTTTTCCTCTTCCCATCCTCATCCGATGTCATGACACTGACATTGAAGAGGAGCCACCTCAGAGCTTTCTGCAGCAGCTGGGAGGGGGACTGGGGTGAAGATCCAAGTGGGGATTTTCACCTCCGAGGGCTTAGTTTTGTCTATGGCCTCAGAGGTGAAATCCATAGTATCCCATGGCCTCTCAGACAACATCTAGGGGCTATGGGGTTGCATCCGTAACTGTTATTTTCCCATAGTAGAATGTCTGCAGTCCTACCTTGCTGAAATGTCTTTCAGCTCCTGCCACAGTCACTGTAGTGTGCAAAACATCCGTAGAGGTATGCACACTTTATGGAAATTAGTGGCAGTTTTGTTTGTTCTCATGAAATAAAGATAAGTGGGGCTAGTTCATACTCTTTTGCAAAAGTAGATTTGAAGATAGATATTTTTCCAAATGTAACGTTTCATAAGGCTACTTGTGACATGGCAGTATGGTTGATGTAAGTGTGTATGTGCGTGTTGTGTATACACACTACACATTTAGTACATATGTTTTAGGCCTGTAAATCCTACCAACAGCACTGATACCCATTGACCCTGCAATCAATGGGATCTGATTATTATGGCACTTTGTCTCGCCCACCAGCAGCCTGTTCCTCCTGCCTATGCACAATGAACTCTGGAACCAGTTGCTCTTGAGACAGCAGGTCACATGGGGAGAGATAACTCTCTCTGTGTCTCAAACTACAACTCCTAGTTGAGGTGCACAATCTCTTCAACTCACTATTCAGAATGTAGTTTGTTTTCTGATTGTCTCCAGCAAATCTCACGAGATCCAGACAATAGTTATAGAGATATAGAAAAATAGGTTTCCTGAAATAAGTTTCCATAAAAATCCTAAAACTTGATTTACAATTTAGTTTTAATTTCTCTTTGTCATGGTAATGAAGTTGCAGCCTGGGCTGGGTTCTCCTGAATCTCTGAACCTTGCCCACCTCTTTGGCACCTATGCGAAATGGCCTCAAGCCTAGGCTGACCAGATAAAATCCAGGTCAGGGCTCATGTAACTTTAACAGATGTAGACAAAAAGGGAATTTCAGCCAGTGTAATTTGTATGCAATTAGTTCCTGGTGAAATTCCCTGTTCATCGCAACAGTTAAAGGTGCATGCACTATGCTAGAGTGACCATATAGAAAAGAAGGCAGGGCCCCTGCAACTTTAACTGTTGTGATGAAGAGGGAATTTCACCAGGAACTAATTGCATACAAATGGCACTGGCTGAAATTCCCTTTTCTCTACAACTGTTAAAGTTACATGAGCCCAGACCTGGATTTTATCTGGTCACCCTAAGCCTCTGTAAGGTATATTCATCCATCAAGGAGTTTTTGTCTTCTCTTCTCTGTTATGGTTCTGGAATAAAAATGGACCCTTTTTTGTTGGCACATTATCCTTTTCTGTTGATTTCAGAGGGCTTGGGGTCATGGCCATTGTTATTTTTTAAAGCCACACACAATTATTCTCAAACCCCTGTGAAGCGTGACACAGCACGGCACTGTTTATGACCTGCCACAATAAAAGGCACCAGCTATGCAACACTCCAAGAATCCAAGTATAATGCAGCTCTTCTAAAGAATGTGAAGTGACAGTATGGGAGATAACATACTTGAACACTGCATTACCATCCCTCCACGATCACTCGTTCTGATTTGGGTTTTCACTTTTTATAAGTATAGCTAGATGGTTTGATGAATTTGAAATTGTTCTCATTTTATTCATCTGCTCTATCTATCCCTCCAAACATTCTAAGTCATGATATACTGAAAGAAAAGAATTTCTAACCTTAGGTTACTTCCAAAGCCTGTTGAAAATTATTGGTGAGCCCCCACTTCACTTCATAATTGGTTCAGCTATTTTGAGTTGTTACAAAACGTATCAGAATACAATGAATTCTTCCTTAGGTTTTTATGAAGAAGCTTGCAATGACTAGGTCCTGAATAGTTGCCCCCATCTCTTCCATCCAGTTCTCTTGCTTTCCCAAAAATTACCCTGGCAAAGAGTTGTGGTGGCTGAGAAAGCTAGTTGTGAAGGGCTTGCACCAATCTTTAAGGTGAATTCAGATTGCCACCTAGGAAACAGAATTCCCAATGATTAGAGTTCAGTCCATTAAGATGACAGACACTGGGAGCTCTATTTTTCCAGGCTCCCATCTGGCAGTCTGTTTATGGTAAGAAAAAACCACTTTGTTCCAGGCCTCAAAATGAATACTACCACAAACTCAGTCCCTGCTGCTACTGCCAATTGCTAGGATAGGTTTTGGGGAAAAGGGGGCAGCAGCAGGAGATGTTGCCTGGAGGCAATGAGTGCTGGTACTGATAAGAGCAATTTTATGAGCTGAGTTGGCTATCCAGGAGGATTTGGAACAAGGTCATAATTGCTTGACACCTTGTAAACTGGGAGTTTATTTCTGACTGCCTTCCCATCCCAATTCCAAATTTCAGATGCATCTCTACATATTGTCCACACAACTCCCTCAAAGTCAGAATGTCTCTATGGACAGATTTTAACACCTTGCAGTGTTACATAGAGTTTAAAATAGCCTCTGTATACCAAACAGTTGCTGTTGGCATATTTTAGATCCAAATCATCTTCACACCTTATGTAAATAAGACACAATATGTGCTGTCATTAGGTGTTGAAAGAAAATGATTCCCATTAGTTTGAATGCATTTGAAGTTATCACATATTGAAAATTGTTTCATGAGACTTTTATGGTTTAAAAAAAAATAAAACATAGTTTTAAAGAAGTTGTAAAGAACTCAGATTACTTTTTTCCATTGTGATCCATTATGCAAGATGATTGGCTGAGTTCACCATCCAGTTATGCTATGATAAGGTGGACATAAAACTAAAATTGTTCTGTAATCTGGATTATAACAACCTAGTTGGGCTGTGCATGACCCCCCTGGATTCACCTCAGGCTGTTTTGGAGCCTCCAAAATGCTCCCAATTTGACTCAGGGTGCTCCGGGGCTGGGCTGTCTCACTTTGGAACTGAATCCAAAACAAGGTTTGCCGCCTCCCCCCCCCCCAAAAAAAAAAAAAACAACAACAACAACACAGATCAGCCTTTGCCGATTCCTGGGCGCCCACTGCACTGCCACGTGGTAGGTGCCCAGGAAAGTTAGGCACAAGGCTGACTGGGAGTCTATAGGACTCTCTGCTAACCTGCCCACCATCCCTCCCTCCCTCGCTCCCTATTCCAAGATTCATGAACAAGACCCCAGCAACTTCTAGAAAAGCTAGTGGGTTATATCGAGTTGTATCCCTTTACTTGCAAAAGTCTATTTGCTCCAGTAGTAGGCTTTTATGAATGGAAGGGAAAGGGAGACCATTTCTGCAAATTCCCCATTTCTGGAAGTCTCCTCCATATTGTTGCAAAGATTCCCCCACCTTCTGGAGCAGGTTTGGGGGTGGGGTAGCACAAAGAATTGAAGAAGGAAGTGGAGCTAAGTGAAAACTGCCTTTCTCTCTTTGTTTATGGAATCTTCAAATGGACTAAAGGGCACTTCCATGAGAGGAAGGATACAATTGGATTCAATCCAATGTTTTACAAATAGTAACATCAATATTTTGTTATAATAATAATAATAATAATAATAAAAAATCAGCATCATAATCATCTCAATTTTATGTGGCCTTATTTCACTGTTGATTATCGCTGCTTAGTGCCATGATTTTTAGAAGTGCACATGCCTTATGATGCATCATATGCCCAGGTGTTTGGGTGGAGTGTTTGCAGATTAAACTTTAAAGATAGACTGGTGTGCAAAAGCTAAACACTCTTTAATTCACATGGTGCTGCAATATCTGTTAATGGCTCCATCTCAGCAGACTAACAAGTTTGGATCAATGTCAGCTGCCACTTGATTAATTATGTGCATAAGGCAGCTTGGTCAGGGGAATTATCCACCATCTCCCTCAGTATCAGTGCACGTTCCTCACAATTAGTCATAGTCACTCAAAAGCTTCATATAGGGAAGTCAGCAAAAGGATTTGGCAAGAAGCTTCATAGGACAAACTGTATTGGTATAAAGAAATATGCACAAAAAGATGAGACTAGCTTGACTGTTTTAATGAAGCAATTAAAAGTGCAAACTTATGCATGCTTAGACAGAAAACTCCCAGCATGCCCGAGCCAGCCAAATTGGGAGTTGTAGGACTTTTTTTCTGTCTAAGCATGGACAGGATTATGCCCTGATTTGTGTTGCTCAACAAATGAGAAGTGTTATATTCTTTTTTATCACTGCAATAGATGGCTTTGACCTAGGCTTTTCTGTTTGATGAATTCTTGGACAGTATCCAATGCTGACACATTACTAGCGCTGATGATGTTGTACTGGCATGAACCAATGCTGGTGCAACATCATCAGTGCTTGCTAGGCAAAAGGGAAAATATAAATTTGCCATCAAAATTCACTGGTAAACCATGTGGCCAAAATTGGGTGGCAAACTGCACCACTGAAATTCATAGAGGAGAGTCCACCATCTTCCAAGACTCTTTGTTCCACTCTCAAACAACTTGTACCAGCGGGAAGTTCTTCCTAATGCTGAGATTGTTTTTTCTTATCCTTTGAACTCTTTGGTTATGGTCCTTAATCTGGAGCAAGAGAAAACAATTGTGCTCCTTCATCTACATGACAGCCTTTCAAATCTGAAGATAGCTATAATACTGCCACATATTGCCTCTTCTCAAGATGAAACATATCAACTTCCTTCAATTTTGACTCATAGGACTTACTTCCCAGACCCCTCACCATTTTCATCACTCTCCATTGGACATGTTCGAATTGGTCAATATCCTTCTTAAGCTGAGGTACCTAGAACTGGACACGGTACTGCAGGTGAAGGCTAACAAAGCAGAATAGAGTGAAACTGTTACTTCTCATGATAATAACAATAATAATAATAACAATTTATTTCTTACCCGCCTCTCCGTCTGGATCGAGGTGGGGAACAACAACATGATAAAATACATAAAACTGATTAAAACATGACACATATTATTAAAACTGCATAAAAATCCTAAAACATCCTAAAAACATCCTTAAAACATTCTAAAGATCTATAGATCTGAAGACTATATTTCTGTTGATGCAACCTAGAATATTGTTGGCCTTTTTAGCCACTGAATGGCACTGATGATTCATGCCTAGATGGTGGCCTAGTAAAACCCTCTAGACCAGGAGTGGGGACCCTATTTTGCTCTGAGGGCCAACTTGGCTCTGAACAAAAGTTTCAGGGGGCACATGCCAGTAGTGGGTGAGGCCATAACCCAAAGTAAGTGGGTGTACCCCACCACTGCCATATGTAACTGCTGCATTTGCCCCACCCCACTCATTCCCAGGCCCATACATAGATTCACTCACTCACTCACTCACTCACTCACTCACTCACTCACACAAATACACACTCTCTCACACATGCACATAGCCAGTGGGGGGGCAGCTCCGCAAAGCACCAAATCAGTCATGCACTGGTGTCATGCAATGCCTGGGGACAGTGAGTGGCAGGCAAAGCGGACTCAGCTTTGGGGAGCCATTCCTTGGAATGCCACCTTAATCACATGCTGGCTTAGCTTCTCCGTTCTCTTCCCTTACCTGCTCAGGGAATGCAAGAGAGTAGTGGAATGGACTGAGCTGGCAGCTTGTGGAGCTATCTGACTGGCGTGGTGGCTTTTCTCTTTCCTTCCCATTTCCTGCCTGCTGATGGCCAGGGAAGAGTGATACTAATTGAACTGCAGCCTTGAGGCCCAGTCACTCCATTTCCCCCTGCTGTGCCCTATCCGTTCTCTGAGAGGTGAGGATTTGGGGAGGGGCCTTGCCCAAGGGATGGGGCAAATTCAGCATATGGGCCCAAAGTGTCCCATCCCTGCCCTAATCTTTTTTCATCTCTCATTCCCCTAGATCCTTTCCTAGATTGAAGTGTGGCATTGTTTATTCCATGTGCCTTGGAGTCAAGTGGTGGTGTCAGTCCCTCATCCTTCAGGTCTTTCTTTCATTCACAACTGATACAGAAATATCTTAAAGGCTGATGATTCAATAGAAGCTAAGGTCCTAGTGGTAATGCACAACTTATGTTCATCAGTACTGAAATGAGAAAATGGATTCCTTTACACATTTTTATTCTTTGGTTTGTTGTTGAGGTGTGTGGAAGGGATTCCTTATCATGGATCCAGGATCTGCCTTCTCCCGAAGAAAATGATCTGAGAGAAAGGGCTCTTACAGAAAGACTGTCTAGTGTCTACCAATTTGGGGGCATCTCTCTCCCATCCACACCATTTTCAGAGAGCTGCCATGGGAAGGAGAGGGCAAGGAAGTCCCCTTCCACCAGAACAGTTGTTCCAGTACATATCTGGCTCTAACCCCATATTTTTTGTATTTTCTCTACAGCGAGGAGGGGTAGAACCTTGTTTTTCTTTAAAGTCAAGCTAATGTTTTTTGCGGCAAACAAGATCATTTGGCTGCATGACAGTTTTTAAAAAATCTTTCTATCACAGGACTTTCTTGGTTTCTACGGTGTGGCAGTTTAACATGAGAAAGTGCACATACAGCAAGGCTGGTCAGGTCTGCAATATCTCTATCTTCTGATTTTCACATCAAGTCCAGATGGCAAGCAAGGACAGACTGCTAAAGCACTCTGCAGAGAGATTGTTTGCCACTCTTTGGCTTCTGTGTAGGGCAGATGACTCCCAAGTAAAGTATCCTAAAGCGGATCCTACATGCACACTCTTCCTGCTTTGTAGCAATGGGTTGATTCTGCTTGAGAGGCAGTAGAATATCCTTCCCTGTATGAAGAGAAAGTTGCCACTTGTCCCGGACAGTTTATTTTTCAAACTATCTGATCTTCCCTGGAGGCAGCATTGTAACTTGTACATTAGCCCTCATCTTGATGGAGAGAGACTGAACACTCTTCTTTGGACTCATCCAATGCAGTTTTCCCCTCAGTATATTGTCCTAGAATGGATCATGCATGAACGTGCTATGGTCATTGAGTCCTCTCAAGGTTAGAGTCCTTTTCTCTGTCTCTAGTTTACTAAACATCTTGAGAGCTCCAGTTTGCTTAGAACATTCTGTATCTAGCAATAGATAAAATAACTTTATTAAATAGTGGTTATTGCTAGCCACTATTCTCTAGCTCAGGGATAGGTCCAATTTCATGCAGCTCTCAGCCTAATGTCAAATGCCCACTGCATACAATCAGTTCAGACCTCTAGCAAAAGTGAACTGTCCCTTCCCTGGCAGTCTGCTGGGTGGGAAAGAAGAAGAGGAGAGGGAGAGAAAAGGAGGTGGCCGAAAGAGAGAGAGAGAGAGAGAGAGAGAGAGAGAGAGAGAGAGAAGTGGCAGGGAGAGAAAAGGGGTGATTCTACCCACTTTTGGTTCTGGCTAAGATGTGGCCCCATGAGGGAATGTAGCCTATCTTTGCTCTAGATCTTATTTATTTATTTATTTATTTGCAGATATAAAACTTAAATATTAACATAATACAGAAACCATACATGCAAAGAATAATAAATTGCATATGCTCTTTTTTTGTAAAGGAGAAAGAAAATGCTACACAGTCGGACACTATAAACACGCAGTACAACTTATTTAATGTTGGTCATTAGGGAGTTTTATAGGATAATTAAGTAATTAGTTAATGGGAGGATAGATCCCAAATCAAGGCTATTTTTAAAATTATTGTTATTCATTTTATTTTATTTTTTCTCCAGAGAAAGCATTGTAACCAGAAGGCAGTTGGGACCTGTGTTGGTGCTGGTGTTTCGTTTGTGCATGTTGCTCTCGATCTTTTTGTGTTCAGGAATCAGGAACATCTCATGGCATGATTCACTGGAACCCTCTTCTGAGTAACTCCCATTGAAATGAATGGGAACAATTCAAGAGCACTGTTACAGTTTCCAGCCATTTCAACATGGCCTGTTCAGGAAAGTTTTCCCCTGGATATCTGCCCCCCCCCCCCCCATTGCTTGCATAAACTTTCTAGCGCCATGGCAAAGTGTACATGCTTCTAGGATTTCCTTATTTTTGAAAATGACAGGGTTCTGCAACCCCCTGTGATAAACACAACAAAAGCATTATATTCTCCTGGCACTGCTATTCTAGCTTTGCTGATGGGGTTGTTTTATGGATAGATAACATTGGTCGGGGGGTGGGGGGTGGGGAAGCTCTTAAATTTCAGCGGCCCTGATTTGTACATGCTCTTTAAATTTTTATTCTCCTCAATGGATACTGACGCTTTAAATATTTATGTGATTTTAATATTGCATTGAAAAAGACAGAAGGTTGAGACCTTCTTATATTTTAATACAATTCCTACAAAGTAAGTACCAGTTATGTATTATCAAGACTTGATTTAGCTAGTGGCGCGGCGGTGAAAAATAACAAATCTGAGCCTTGTGCTGTGAAGAATGGTGAGATTCTCTTACATTATTCACTCCAATCTCATAACTTCAGTGCCATACAAGGCATGAAATGTATTGTCAAAAATATATAGTTCAGAATACAGTGCCATTAAACATTTTATCCAATTGGCAACGGTGCTGGAAAGGAATTGAACCTTAAACTACATTCTATTCTGGAGAGGTGGGGGTGGAGGATGACATTTCATTGTGTTTCCTGGTTCTGCTTCTCCAGATATATTTTCTGTCAGCATTTCCCCCCCAGTACAGTAAAACTAGCCTGAGTTAGTTAGAGAGTGCACAGTGGTTCTACAACTGTTACATTAAAACAAGCCCTGTCACCTTCACACTAGTTATTGACATCTCTCAAGATTTTACTGTAGGACAGAAGAGGCTCAATGTTACACACAATGGAAAAGTTTAAGAGGTGTGATGTCAATGTTAAATGCAGGGAGAACTTACACTACAATCCTATACCTGCCTGCTGAGAATTAAGTCCTGTTTACTTCAATGGAACTTACTCCCAGGTAAATGTGCATGAGTTGCAGCTTGCATGAATTGTACTTAGGTAGAACTTGACAGAAAATGCAAAGTGAATTTTGCATCTCGATGGGCTTTGAAAATGAGGGAGGTTGCAAAGAATACTAAGCTGTTTAAACATGGCAGTACCAGTGGTCCTGCAGTGGATGAACAAACTATGACAGCTAACTATGGCTAACTGTGAATCTATTCCATTTGTACTTGGTGTTTTGGATATAAGCTGCTATGCATAGTTTAATAAATTTACTCAGGAGTAAGTCCCACTGAGAGCTTTGGGTCTTATTACTTAGTAAGTCTGTTTAGAATTGTAGTGATTTTTTTCTTAACATTTACTCAGATGCTTCTCATCTGCATGGCATGGACATTTGAATGAACAGTTTAGTGCTCATATCTACTTATGTCTGACAGGAGGTACATGCATTTTTAAGGGCGAGTGTTTAATTGAAGTGGTGGTAATTATAATTTTATAATGTCTAGTAGATTGGATGGGAGAAATCACAGGAAGAAAAACAAAAACAATGCAATTTCAAATTATGACTTCCATCCATGGAAATCTAACGAGCACTCAGAGCATAATAAATGTCCTCTTGGGTTTGACTGCATTTCAGAATTTTGCACACTATTAGCAATACGTTGCCAGTGCAGTTTTCCTACATATTTGGGATTTTGGGGTGGGGTGGGGGTTCAGTATATGCATGAATTCATTTTTCCATCCAACTACTAGCATTCTTTGGCTGAGATTAAAACATGGAAAAAACTAAAATGAAACAGAAGCCTATGAAAGAGTCATGAGTCAGACTATAAAGCACATGGTCTTTGATGTCCATATACTAATACTCAGAGTATGGGAAACAAACAGAACAAACTTAAACTCTTAATACATACAGGCAAATACAACTTGATAGGTATAACTGAAACTTGGTGGGACTACCCCCATGACTGGAATATAGCAATTGAAGGATATAACTTGTTCAAAAAGAACAGAAGAAATAGAAAGGGAGGTGGAGTCACACTTTATGTTAAAAATACTTACCCCTGCACAGAAATACAAGAGGATGAGCCTGGGAGCCCCATCAAGAGCAACTGGATTAAAATAAATGGAACAAGGAATAAAAGGAGCATGATAGTCGGAGTCTACTACCCACCACCCAATCAAGGAGAAGACGAAGATGAAACTTTTGAAAAACAAATTGCCAGTATTTCAAGGAAATCCAATGTAGTCGTAATGGGGGACTTCAATTACCCCAATATCTGTTGGGAGACAAATTCTGCCAAAAGTGGCCCCTTCAAGAAATTCCTGACGTGTGGCTGATAACTTTCTCCTACAGAAAGTAGAGGAAGGAACTAGAGGAACCGCTATCCTTGATACTGACCAATATGGATTACTTAGTGGATAAAGTGGCAGTTACAGGAACTCTGGGGAAAAGTGACCACGTCATACTTGAGTTCTTGATTTTAAAGGAAGCAAAAGCTGAGTGTAGCCATACGCGTACTCTGGATTTCAGGAAAGCCAATTTTTATAAACTCAGAACTATGATAAATAAGGTCCCATGGCAAGTGATCCTAATGAGAAAAGGAGTCCAAGACAGGTGGGAATTTTTAAAAAAAGAAATTTTAAAGGCACAATTACAAACAATTCCAACAAGGAAAAAAGATAGAAGAAAACAGAAGAAACCAATGTAGCGCCACAAAAAGTGTAGAGATGACCTGAAAATAGAAAAGGATACATATAGGAAGTGGAAGGAAAGCCAGGCTACAAAAGAAGAGTACAAACAAATAGCACAAAAGTGCCAGAATGGTGTCAGGAAGGCTAAAGCTGAGAATGAGCTGAGGCTAGCGAGGGACGCTAAAAGTAATAAAAAGGCTTTCTTCAGATATGTGAATAGTAAAAGACAGAGGAAAGAAATGATGGTTCAACTGCTTAATGAGGATGGTAAATTGGTAACAGATGACAAAGAAAAGGTCGAAGTGCTCAATTCCTACTTCGGCTCAGTCTTCTCCCAAAAGTGGGTCAATGGAAAAAGTGAAGTACTAGCTGAAGAGGCAGGATTGCAGTTTGAGATTGATAAACAAATGGTCAAGGAACACCTAATTTATTTGAATGAATTCAAAGCTCCAGTGCCTGATGAACTGTATCCTAGAGTAATGAAGGAGCTGGCAGAGGAACTCTCAGAACCACTGTCTATTTTTGGGGCTGCATTAATAGATGTATAGCTTCCAAATCGCATGAGGTACTGGTTCCCCTCTATTTGGCACTGGTTAGGTCTCATCTTGAGTATTACATCCAGTTCTGGGCACCATACTTCAAGAAGGATGCAGACAAGCTGGAGTGTGTTCAGAGGAGGGCAACGAGGATGATCAAAGGGTCTGGAAACAAAGCCCTATGAGGAGAAACTGAATGAATTGGGCATGTTTAGCCTAGAGAAGAGAAGACTGAGGGGAGACATGATATCACTCTTCAAATACTTGAAAGGTTGTCACACAGAAGAGGGCCAGGATCTCTTCTCGCTCAGCCAAGAATGCAGGCCATGGAATAATGGGCTCAAGTTACAGAACACCAGATTCCGGCTGGACATCAGGAAAAACTTCCTGACTGTTAGAGCAATACGACAATGAAATTAATTACCTAGGGAGGTCGTGGGCTCTCCCACACTAGAGGCCTTCAAGAGGCAGCTGGACAGCCATCTGTCAGGTATGTTTTAAGGTGGATTCCTGCACTGAGCAGGGGGCTGGACTTGATGGCCTTATAGGCCCCTTCCAACTCTACTAATCTATGATTCTATGAAATAGGAGGTTACCAGAACATGGGTAGTTGTGGCCAAGCTATGCCCATATGTTTGCAGGTGACATATCAGCTGAAGCTGATAAAAGGCACTTTAAGCCACAGACGTCACTTGAACCCTCTAATGACAATACTGGATCAAATAGCACCCGTAGACTGTGAACCCAATCCTGTGGTCCCATCTAGAACAGGCTAAACATCATTCACCTTGGTGAACAACAGTTTCTGTCTTGTCTGGATTTAGTGTCAGTTTATGTACAACATATGAACAGAATGTTGGTAACATTGGAAGAAACTTGGAGCCATCAACAACTGTACTCTCTGTTTTGAGCACCGATCCAGCAAAGCCAAAAAATACAGCCATTGATTTTGTTGGGGGAGGTAAGCAATTGCTTAAATTTATCTCAGTTAAATGTGTGGGTTTCAGAACGGGTTGTCTTTGGCTGGATCATGCCCTGTTTTCTAAAAGCAAGACATGTCCTTAGAATAGTCAACGAAGACCAAGCTATTGAAGTGTGTGTGGGTTGTGTGTGCATTTTCTGTTTAAACTCATACACTGATATTTAGAAAGGGGAAAGGATTAGCATAATGCTTTTTTTTATTTTGAAATATATTTAATTATTTGTAACATATCATTCCTTTGTTACTGGCACTTGTATCAGGAATGTATACTGTACTAATATCCCAGTATGCAAGTATGCATCTAACCATTAAACATTTGCAGTTTCAAACACAGGGTCTAGAAGGGAAAAACCAAGTCTAAGTGAGGAAGAGCTAATTAAATGTTTTCTTTTCCTCAAGCAACTTTTGCTGATGCCAACAAAATACAAAGTAGGCAATAATTATTTTTTACAATACATTTTCATTACTAATGCAATTATGGCAGCATGGAAACGCAAAGCCATGCTCAGGGGACTGCAGGCACAGGGGTGTCAGAAAAAAGCACAAGCGGTTGCTCTTTCACCTTCCTGCTGTAAAATGCAAAATGCAATTAAATTAAAGGAGTGGGAGGATAACAGGAATACAGTGGAATCATAGTTTCCTGCAGCATTTATCCTTTACATTTGACCTTTGCTGTAGTTTATTATATCAGACCTGATAGATGATGCTCTTAAAAAAAAAAAGCCATCCTAAATATTTGAGGATTTGTAATGTAGACAAGCATCTCCCCACCAATACAGTAATAAATAATCTATTTTTAGTTTAATTTTATTAAAGTATACAAAAACCAAAATAAAAAAAACCAAGTTAGATGAGGGCAAACAACATGATATATAACAGATATATCACATGTAAAGAAACAGTACATGTAGATGACTATTACTAGGAAATTTCTTGTTCCAGACTGGACTCAATGTAGACCCTTTTCCTATAAAACCATTGTCTATTTATTATCCTTCTCTAATCAATGATTAACAGGCAGCCCAATCCAATGGCTGTGTTCTGTTGGGTGGCTGCCCTAGTAATTGCAACATAACATAGTCTTGAACCTATGCACTCCTAGAAACAACAGAGAAAGCAAAACCGTCATAGTATACATGACAATACTTCCAGATATGTCCACAGTGTCCATGGCAACTCCGTTGCCACACATCAATTATGGAGTTGCACACTGCTAATGTCTCAGTATGACTCAGGTAGGAAAGACTGTCTTGTCACTGCTAATGCATCAATGCTGCAATGACAGTCCATCCCACAATGGCCCTGTTCAGAAGACACCTTAAACCACGGCTTTAACCATGGTGAATAAGGCAAAAAGCCTTATTCACCATGGTTAAAGCTATTGTTTAATGTGTCTTCTGAACAGGGCCAATAGCAGCCTAACAAGTCACAAAGATATCCACAGCATCCTCCCTAGCATAGACCACTGTGGTGACATGAAACATATGTCTACAGCCACACAATCTTGCATTTCCTGCAGATAAGAGTTTGAAGTAAAACTTATTAAATATTGTGTAAAATGTATAAATATGTTGTAGAATGTATACTGATGATTGTGTTTAACACTAAGAGGTGAAATTGTTTTCAGTAACTAAAACCTAATAATTACTTTCTTAACTGAGGCCTACTGTGACAGCCTGAGAACCGTCAGTAAAGCTGTGACTGCTGCTACAAGGAAGCAGTTATGAACCTTAGCAGTTCATAGTTAATCCTGTCAGTTTATATACTGGACAGGAGAATAAAAGAGGTCAGCTAGTGATAGGCCACTTAACAAACATTCCATTGACTCATTGATGTATAAATATAAGCCAATGGACTAGCAGCTAACCCTGTGGTAGAAAGTCATTGGTCAGAGGGTCCTGACTGAGAGAACATAAAATGGGTAGTTCCAAACTTTCATTTGAGTCTGTTTGGGGAGCTGGGTCAGTTTGGATCATGTTGGTCAGTTCATATAGAGTGTCATCACATGGGGGAAAATTGTGTTTCCTTACCATCACTTCTCTGTCCCTCATGACTTTCTCTTTCAAAAGAGGAAGTAAACAATGTGCACGTGGCCATTTTGATCACACTGCTTCTCCTGCACACAGCAGGAGATAGCGGCAAGTTCCATCTCAAAAAATAAGCCAGGCTTACTGGGGTTTTTTTTGTTGCTCAAAGAGAGCTAGAAAGGGCAGGAGGCATACAGACGTAGTGAGAGGGACCCGCAAAAATCTGTGAGTACCCAGCAACGAGCGTGCAATAAAATGTTTGTCTGATGATGCCCATAGAGAAAACCTGCAGGAGTTACAATCACTGAAGGCAGAAACTGTGAGAGGAAATGAGGAGAGTCCTCCGGAAAACATCTGGTTATAATGTCAGCAAAAGTCAGTTGGCCTCAGGATGCAAGAAGATTTCAGGGGATCCATGCTGAGAAACAATTGACAGATTGGTTCAATCC
Source organism: Anniella stebbinsi (assembly GCA_029215795.1). Taxonomy (NCBI): domain Eukaryota; kingdom Metazoa; phylum Chordata; class Lepidosauria; order Squamata; family Anniellidae; genus Anniella; species Anniella stebbinsi. The sequence continues at coordinate 60,938,499 of JARDYH010000003.1, forward strand.
TGTATCCTTGTAGGGAGTTCTGGACCACAGGGAGAAGGAGATCATTAGTCAATACTGTGTCATTCTGGGAGAGCTAACTATGGTGGAGGTAGAAAAAAAATGGTAATTGGCAATTGTATTTAATAGGGAAGTGAATGAATATAAGGAAATAACAGCTTTCTTCTAGAAACAGTACCTTTAAAAGCAAATAACATCTTCATACGTCAATATGTTTTAAATGCTACCATATTTATTTTATCTTTTAAATATGTCTTCTTCTTCTCCTCCTCCTCCTCCTCCTCCTCCTCCTCATGCCTAGAGATAAGAACACTGCTAGTGTGTGTATGTGTGAGTGTTGAGAAGATAATGTTTTATTAAGTATTGATGGGTGTGGTGGCAGTAGAAAATTAAAAGATAAGAAACTGTGGGACATTTTGTAATATACTGGCAATTTGGTTTGGGTGGGATCAAAGTGGGATTTGAAACAACAAATGTCCACCTCTCTCTCTCTCTCTGCTTTTCTCTATGTTTCATTATACAACCACTAGATTGTGCTATGGTAGAACAGAATTGCACAGTTACCTGAGACTCTCAATCTGCCATTTCTAAAAAATACCAGACTTTCCTTGTTAGGAAAAAAAATCGTGATAATGGTTGCAAAGCATGGGAGAAGCCCTGGAAGATGATGGCCTTGTTTAAAGGACTAGCAAACTATCATGAGTGTATAGGCATGAGTACACAATAAAAGCCCAATGCATAAAGGCTCTAGATTCCTGAGGCATAATTTCTGAAAGACATGTTAGAAATACACCATTCTTACTTTGTTATAAATTAGGCTTAGATGTTTGTTGTTTGTGAAAAGTGTTTCTCTGTGTGTAAAAGTATCTGTTCAATTGAGTTCCCATAATCAATGTTTTGTGTGTTCAACATTATCTAGCAAGAGAAGAGACTGATGAAGCCCAAGCCTTTTCTTTGTCTTCATCTCCCTCTTGAAATCGCTCTCTTTTGTTATAGTTTTGAAAGTGACAATCATTTCTTTATATATATTTGCATTACATTATAAACGTGTAGCATTCTGAAGTGCTTCTGGTGATTTTTCCTTCAGCTCTGTGCTGGGTGAGAGAAGAATACCACCCTGAACTGCCTTGAAAAAAGTAATTTCTGCTTTACTTTTTTTAAAAGTGCTCTATGTATCAGAAAGGTACATACACTTGGGGTCTAGGATCATCGGGGTTATTGACTTTTATTTTAATCGGAAGTTTTGGGTTGTTTATACCCTGCTCTCCCCAGGTCTTCACAATTATCTACTTGGGACTGATTCACATACTGTGTTGGTTCAAATATATTTGCTATGACACCACCAAGCAGAATCTTGATGGCATTGTTAAGGACTGCAAAGACCTCTATATGACACAGATGCCTTTTTGGTTCCCCCTTCATTTTCTGTGGGGAAAAAATAGTTAATGATGGACCAATGATGGAGCTATTGAAGCAGAGATTGGACAGCCATCTGTCAGGATGCTTTAGTTTCATCCTGCATTGCAGATCCTGCATCAGCCAGGGGGATGGACTACGTAAGTTTACAGGTCTTTGGATTGATGTCCCCCAGATGTTTTGGACTTCAGCTCCCATCAGATCCAGCCAGCATACTCAATGGTCAGAAATGCTAAGAATTGAAGTCTAAATCATCTGGAGGGTACCAAGTTGGGGAAAACTGGACTAGATGACCTCCAAGTTACCTTTCATGCTATGATTTTATGAATCCTACCTCGTGGACAACAGAGGATAGCTAAAATGTTTAAAGTGTAGAAGTGATTTTTGACACAGTTATCTTAGAGTAGACTGTTAAACGCTCTATTTTCTCACAGCTTCTCAATTTTTTATTAAACTATTTCCAAATCCTAACCAGTTCCAATGATTACCCCCACATGCCTGGTTGTTTGCACTGAAATTGATCACAGTCATAGGAATTAATGGAACCCCAGGAGAATGTATTCAGACCCATTTCTCAGGATCGCGTTTGCTACAAAATAAATTGCAGTTCCTCCCAGGTTCTTTCCTAGTATGAAGTCTGTAAGATGTCTTGGAGCTTGAAAATGCTGCCAGGACTACCAATTGGAGAATCTTCCTTCTATTTCCCATGTTGTTCCAACATTTTGAAAAGTTATCCCTAATGTCTACAGAGAACAGATGCCTACAAGTTATCTGATATTGAGTTTTGATCTCTCCCTGATGGCTTTTCTTGTTGGTAGTAAGATCTCTGTTCCCCACTCCCCACAGCAAGAGCTATTCTAGGGGCTTGTTGCAATTTAAAAAATCCATCAATCATCTGATGATTTTCAGAGATGGTTTCTTTAAGAGAGAGGGGTGAGCAAATGTTTTCTGTTTATGAACCAGCTCAAGAAATATATTAGAAAAAAACACACCCAGTCTTTACTGTTTATGGGTTATATATAAATCCAGTGGCCTGGCTTCTAAATAAAGGATGCATGCAGAGTAGGGAAGGAATCCATCTGGGTGGTGGTGGTGGAGTTTGCTGAGCTTTAAAGCCATAAAGACTTATCTCTTCCAGCAGGCCTACCCAGTTGAATTTTAAGAGTTTTATTGGTATTTTAATAATGTATTAGTTTGATGTGCTTTTAATCAGTTTTATGTATTTTATATTTGATATTGTTCCCTGCCTGGATCCAGAGGGAGAGGCAGGTAAGAAATAATAATAATAATAATAATTATTATTATTATTATTATTATTTTAGGCCCCCTGGATTTCAGCTCATTTCCTCGCGAGCTGGCCCAGCTCTATCTGGATTGAGTTGAACCAGCTTGCAGATTTTCTGTTTTTATTTTTTCCCGACAAAATTTGTGCAAATTTTGATCGCAGTTCATGTACTTTGTGCAAGTTACGCTCATTATAGCTGTAATTTGTACAAGTTATGTAAATTTTGACTGCAATATGTGTGATTTGCACAAATTACTCAAACAATGCAAATTACAGCCCAAATTTGTACAAATTTCTGTTTACGAAAACTTTAAAAAAATGAACAAATTTTGGGATGTCGGGAAAACCCTATGGCTTGGCTAGCAAATGGAAACCAAGCTTGGGGGCACCACAGAAATCTGTCAAGCCCCCAAACAGTTGGATTTCCTGGCAGCCAACATCCCTAATACAGAGGCTACTTGTCAAGGCCAGCTTTGCCTGAGGCAAATGATAAGATAGTGAACCCCCCACCCCCCAATTCCATGTTCAGAAAATGACAAGACTGGCATTTGTCTGTACCATCATCAATATCCTAAACCGCACCTGAAGGAAGGCTGCATGACAAACATCTTTTTGTCTTCCAAAGGGACATTTTTTGTTTGTGTGTGTTTCTGTGAGGGGTTTTTGTCTTCCTGCAACATCTGGCATTAGTCTCCTGTGGTGACCAACTCATTCTGCTTAATGGTAAGAACACCTTCCTATTTTCATTTCATTTATTACATTTCTATACTGCCCAATAGCCAAATCTCTCCAGGCAGTTTACAAAGATTAAACTTTAGAAATACATTATAAAAACCATTTACATACAAACACAGAAACAGCCTGCACACTCAGAGGCACACACATATCTAAAACAATTTTAAACAACCAACAATAAGAAAAATCCTGGACCTGATTAAAGCCTCATCATATGCTGCCAAATATCTGAGAGATATTAAAATGGTGCCGAAAAGATAACAACGCTGGCACCATGTGGGCCTCGTCGGGGAGATCATTCCATTACTGAATAGGGCCCTCTCCCTTGTTGGAAGAAGGGAGGAGGTCCTTAAGTGATGAACGTAGTGTACAGTCAGGTCATACAGGACAGGTGCTAGCTGTAGTCAAAACATGAGTAGTCTGTGTGCAGCCTGGGGGAAGACAAATACCCTATACATAGGCTGACCATCTGAAAAGGAGGACAGGGCTCATATAACTTTAACAGTTGTAGAGAAAAGGGAATTTCAACCAGTGTCATTTGTATGCAATTAGTTCCTGGTGATATTCCCTCTTCATCACAACTGTTAAAGTTGCAGAGCCCTGCCTTCTTTTGTATATGGTCACTCTAGTATAGTGCCTGCACTTTAACAGTTGTGATGAAGAGGGAATTTCACCAGGAACTAATTGCATACAAATGACACCTGCTGAAATTCCCTTTTCTCTACAACTGTTAAAGTTATATGAGCCCTGTCCTCCTTTTCAGATGGTCAGCCTACCTATACGTATAGTCATCAGGGAAAGTAGAGGGTGCTGGAACTATGTATGGAAGGTAGGTATAGGCATATGATAGACAGTAAATGCTGGGTGTGTTGCAGTGCCCCTGGAACTATACCGAATGTGCTGAAGTCAGATGGAAGGAATTCTAGGAATCAACACTGAGCCCTGTCCTATGTGTACAACTCTGAGAGCTGCATGTATGGGAAGGGATGGATTGTGGCTCATGTTTTATATAGAAGAGATTGCTATTAATTCAAACGAGTGTTTCTAGATTTAAACCTATAATCATGTGAGCTGGATATAGCTAGATTTAAGACCACTGGCATCAACTAATCCAAGGCTCAAAACATATTCATATGTAAGATGAATTCTACAGAAATTGTTCAGATTAGTGCTTCATCTTAGTATGACTTATGGAGAATAAATTCTAGGGATGTGCACTGGATCGGACCCGATCCACGATCCGAGTCCGGTCCAGTGGGAAATCGGATAAATTATCCGATTTCCGATCCAACAGCTGGATCCGCCGATCCAGTCCGAACCGATCCGAAAAGGCTCCGAACAGGTTCGGCGGAGCGGCTGATCGGCGGGCGCCCACTGGCGCCCACCGCCACTTCCATTGGCGGGCGCCAGCGGGCACCCGCCGATGAAAGTGGACAGCGGGGGGGGAGGAGGGGGGCCCTTACCTTCCCGGCCCGTCCGCTCCCGTCCGGCGCCGGCGGCTACTACCAGCGGGCTCCGCGGCCTGCTCCAGGGTGGCGCGCCGGGTGATGTCATCACCCGGCGCGCTACTCGAGAGCAGGCCGTGGAGCCCGCTGGTAGTAGCCGCCGGCGCCGGACGGGAGTGGACGGGCCGGGAAGGTAAGCAGGGGGTGCGTGGAGGGGAGGAGGGGGGCCCTTACCTTTCTGGCCCGTCCGCTCCCGTCCGGCGCTGGTGGCTACTACCAGCGGGCTCCGCGGCCTGCTCCAGGGTGGCGCGCTGGGTGATGTCATCACCCGGCGCGCTACTCGAGAGCAGGCCGCGGAGCCCGCTGGTAGTAGCCGCCGGCGCCGGACGGGAGTGGACGGGCTGGGAAGGTAAGCAGGGGGTGCGTGGAGGGGAGGAGGGGGGCCCTTACCTTTCTGGCCCGTCCGCTCCCGTCCGGCGCTGGTGGCTACTACCAGCGGGCTCCGCGGCCTGCTCCAGGGTGGCGCGCTGGGTGATGTCATCACCCGGCGCGCTACTCGAGAGCAGGCCACGGAGCCCGCTGGTAGTAGCCGCCGGCGCCGGACGGGAGCGGACAGGCCGGGAAGGTAAGCAGGGGTGCGTGGAGGGGAGGAGGGGGCACGCGGAGGGGGGGAGGGGGGCCCTTACCTTTCCGGCCCGTCCGCTCCCGTCCGGCACCGGCGGCTACTACCAGCGGGCTCCGCGGCCTTCTCCAGGGTGGCGCGCCGGGTGATCACCCGGCGCGCTACTCGAGAGCAAGCCGCAAAGCCGGCTGGCAGTAGCCGCCGGCGCCGGACGGTAGGGAACGTCCCGGAAAGGTGAGGAGGGGGCGCGCGGAGGGGAGGGGGGGTGCTTACCTTTTAGGGATGCCTGTCTGGCACCGGAGGCTACTACCAGCGGGCTCCGCGGCCTGCTCCAGGGTGGCGCGCCGGGTGATTACCCGGCGCCCTACTCTAGAGCAAGCCGCAAAGCCGGCTGGCGGTAGCCGCTGGTGCCGGACGGGAGTGAATGGCCCTAAAAGGTAAGCAGTGGTGGGGAAGGGGGATTACCCCCCCAGAGCCATCCGCTTCTATCCGCTGGCGCCCGCGGGCACCAGCGGATGGAAGCGGACGGCCCCAGGGGGGGTAGGGAGTGCAGGGGAGGGGGCTTACCTGCCGGGGCCGTCCACAGCGGATGGCCCCGGGGGGGAGGGAGTTAGGCCCCCCCTCACCCACCCGCCGCCATTTTTTCCTCATAGACTTGCATTGCAATGCAAGTCTATGGGGAAAAAAATGGCGGCCGATCCAAAAATTTACGATTTTTGGATCGGGTTCGTACTCGATCCGGTCCGGGGGGCCTCCGATTTTGTCCGAACCGATCCATGACAAAATTGGAGGTCCCGATCCGGGTCCCGATCCGATCCGGGGGGTCCGTGCACACCCCTAATAAATTCCATGTTATAAGAATGGATGCTATGCTTCTTGTGGTCACAAGAACCTGCTTGGAAACCTGCATGGGATGACAACTATGCAGATAATGTCTGCTATAATGCTGGCTGAGTTTGCAGCTTTCTCTTTATGGTTACTTCCTTTGGACTGTTAGGGCAATTGTCTATTGGTGGAGGTTGTGGATGAAAGGGGGAAATAACGAGATGAGACAACTGTATATGTATCAAATTCAGGCCACAGTTATTGTTGCTATTATATTATTATTATTATTATTATTATTATTTGCATTTATATACCACCCCATAGTAGAAGCTCTCTGTGCGGTTTACAAAAATTAAAAATATTGAACATTAAAAAACCAATATACAAAATTAAAAAAGCATAAAAAGCATAAAACATATTATAAATACAATATCCATTTAAAACAACTATTCTGGGTCAAACAACAACAAAACCGTCAACGTACGTTGTTAAGTACCTGGGAGAAAAGTCTTGACCTGGCACCGAAAATATAATAATGTTGGTGCCAGGTGAGCCTCGTGGGGGAAATCATTCCATAATGGGGGCCACCACTGAAAAGACCCTCTCCTTTGTTGCCATCCCCCAAGCTTCCCTCGGAGGAGGCACCCAGAGGAAGACCTTAGTTGTTGATCATAGTGTACGGGTAGGTTTGTGTCGGGAGAGGCGTTCCGCCAGGTATTGTGGTCCCAAGCTGTGTAAGGCTTTATAGGTTAAAACCAGCACCTTGAATCAGGCTCGGAAATGTACAGGCAGCTAATTGAAGTGGGCCAGAGTTGGTCTTGTATGTTCGTTCCTGTTATCAATCTGACCACTGCATTTTGCACAAGCTGCAGCTTCTGAACCATCTTCAAATGCAGCCCTACATAGAGTGCATTGCAGTAATCCAACTTGGAGGTTACCAGAGGCCACCTGAGCCTCAAGTGACAGAGATGGTTCAAGAAGAACCCCCAAGCTATGAACCTGTTCCTTCAGGGGGAGTGCAACCCCATCCAGAACAGGTTGAACACCCTCCATCCGGTCAGAAGAACCACCCACTAACGGCATCTCAGTCTTGTCTGGATTGAGTTTCAGTTTGTTAGCCCTCATCCAGTCCATTGTCACAGCCAGGCACTGGTTCAGCACATCCATAGCCTCACCTGATGAAGATGAAAAGGAGAAATACAGTTGTGTGTCATCAATGTACTGATGACAACGCACTCCAAAACTCCAGATGGCCGCACCCAATGGTTTCATGTAAATGTTAAACAGCATGGGGAACAAGACTGACCCCTCTGGGAACCCATACTGGAGAGTCCACAGGGCCGAGGAATGTTCCCCAAGCACCACGTTCTGGAGCCGCCCCACCAAGTAGGAGCTAAACCACTGCAGTGCAGTACCTCCTACTCCCAACTCAGTCAGTTATCCCAGAAGGATACCATGGTTGATGGTTTCAAAAGCCACTGAGAGATCAAGGAGAATCAACAGAGTCACACTCCCCCTGTCTTTCTCCCGACATAGGTCATCATACAGGGCAACCAAGGCTGTTTCCTTGCCAAAGCCAGGCCTGAAACCCGACTGAAATGGATTCAGATAATCAATCTCATCCAAGGGTGTCTGGAGCTGGCCCGCAACTACTCGCTTAAGGATCTTGCCTAGGAATGGAACATTTGCCACCGGCCTATAGTTATTAAGATTTTCCGGGTCCAGGGAAGGTTTCTTCAGGAGTGGTCTCACTACCGTCTCTTTCAGATGGCCTGGGACCACTCCCTCTCACAGAGAGGCATTAATCACTTCCCTGGTCCAGCTGGCTGTTCCATCCCTGCTAGCTTTTAGTAGCTAAGAGAGGCAAGGATCCAATACAGAGGTGGTTGCACAAACTTGTCCAAGCACCTTGTCAACATTCTCGAGCTGTATCAACTGAAACTCATCCAAGAAGATCTTGGATGACACATTCAGCAGGTCGCACCCTCGATACTGTTTTCAGTTCTGAACAGATGAATCTGTGGGCGGAAGTATTGAATACCTCCGAATTGTCATGGACAGACCATTTTCTGGTCAGGGCTAGTATCACAGCTACCACCCGCCCCTGCAGGGGTGGCGGACCTATTAAGATGGTCCGCCCTCGAAGGCTGATGGATCCTTCTGGATTCCAGAAAGCCTTGGAGGGTTCTATGGCTGGTATCGTCGACGATCCTGTAAAAGCCCTGGTCAATAGATGGAATCAAGACCTGGTCAATAGATGGAATCAAGACATAACTAGGGCTATTGACACGATCGCCCTCAAACGTCCTCTTTGGCCCGCTTCTAATAGGGCGCCCTGGTATACAGAAGACCTCAGGGAGTTAAAGCGGAAAGGACGATGACTGGAGCACCGATGGCGGAAAACTCGACTTATATCAGACAAGACACGACATAGAGAACATTTTCGTTCCTATGGGGTGGCAATACGTGCAGCGAAAAAAGCTTTCTTCTCTACGCGCATTGCTTCTGCGAATTCACGTCCAGCAGAACTGTTCAGGGTGGTGAGGGGTCTAACCCAGGCACCTTCTCCCCTGAATCCGATTTTAGAGCCTTCGGTAGTTCGCTGTGATGCCTTTAACGATCATTTCTCAGATAAAATCTCTCGGATAAGAGCCGACTTAGATGCCATTGTTATAGCAGAGGCTGACAGTGGAGTGTCCAGCGACTCTGCGAGTAGGATTACACTTGATCAGTTTCAGTTGGTGAGTACCGAGGATGTGGACAAGGTACTTGGATGTGTGAGGAGGACAACTTGCCCTCTCGATCCCTGCCCTTCTTGGCTGGTCGTCCAGGGAGGAGATGCAGTTAGATCATATTTACAACATATCATTAATGCATCTCTTAGGGAGGGGAGTTTTCCATCATGTTTAAAAGAGGCGGTGGTAAGGCCGCTTCTAAAAAAGCCCTCCCTGGATCCCCTGGACTTTAATAACTACAGGCCAGTATCAAATCTTCCATTTTTGGGCAAGGTGATCGAGAGGGCAGTTGCCTTCCAACTCCAGGCAGTCTTGGATGACACTGATTTTCTAGACCCATTTCAAACCAGCTTCAGGGCAGGATACGGAGTTGAGACCGCTTTGGTCGTCTTAGTGGATGATCTATGCCTTAGTATTGACAGGGGGAGTGTGTCCCTGCTGGTACTTCTGGACCTCTCAGCGGCTTTCGATACCATTGACCATGGTATCCTTCTGGAGAGCCTGGGGGAATTGGGGATCGGGGGCACTGTGCTTCAGTGGTTCCGATCCTATCTCTCAGGCATGTTCCAGATGGTGATGCTTGGGGATAGGTGCTCTTCAAAAAAGGAGTTGCTATGTGGTGTACCACAAGGTGCCAGCCTTTCCCCAATGCTGTTTAACATTTACATGAAACCGCTGGGAGAGATCATCCGGAGGCATGGGGCGGGGTGCTATCAATACGCTGATGACACCCAAATATATTTCTCTATGCCTTCGACAACATCGTCAGCTAAGGATAGTGTGTCTCCTTTGAATGAATGCTTGGAGGCGGTAATGGGCTGGATGAGGAAAAACAAACTGAAGATGAATCCAGACAAGATGGAGGTGCTTGCTGTCAAAGGCCCCAACCTGGGTCTGGAGGTGTGTCAACCAGTTCTGGATGGAGTTACACCCCCCCCCCGAAAGATTGTGTTCGCAGCTTGGGGGTACTCCTGGATCCGTCGCTCCAAATGACAGCTCAGATTGATGCGACGGCCAGGAGTGCCTACTATCAGCTTTGGCTGATATACCAGCTGCTCCCCTTCCTAGAGTTGGAAGACCTAAAGACGGTGGTGCATGCACTGGTAACTTCGAGGCTCGACTTCTGCAATGCGCTGTACATAGGGCTACCTTTGTGCCTAGTCTGGAAACTTCAACTTGTTCAAAATATGGCAGCCAGGTTGGTCACCGGTACATCTAGGGGTGATCACATCACACCAGTTTTAAAATCGCTTCATTGGTTGCCAATCAGTTTCTGGGCGAAGTATAAAATGTTGGTTATTACCTTTAAAGTCGTACATGGTTTGGGTCCAGGTTACCTGCGGGATCGCCTTCTCCCATACAATCCGCCCCGCACACTTAGGTCCTCTGGGAAGAACTTACTCACGCCAGCCAGAACTAGGCTGACGAGTGTTACCCAGAGGACCTTCTCTTCCATCGCTCCCAGACTATGGAATGGTCTGCCGGAGGAGGTTAGACAAATTAGCAATCTTCATGAATTTAAGAGAGTCATGAAGACTGCTCTCTTCCGACAGGCCTATCCAGATGAATTTTAAGATGTTTCTAATGATGTATTTTTTCTTGTTTTTAAAATTTTTTAACTGTTGTGATTTTTGTATTTTATATTGCTGTTGTTCCCTGCCTCGATCTGGAGGAAGAGGCGGGTTAAAAATAATAATAAAATAATAATAATAATAATAATAATAATAATTATTCAAAGGGATACTGGGCAGGCCTGAAGCTATGCCAGCAACTAGCTAGGTGTTTATATCGGGTGAAGCATTCTATGCCTGGAGAGTTGCATCAGACGATCGCAACACCCAGGCATATCCCTTTTGGGGAGGGTAGACCGACCCATGTCACTCACCCCCCAGGGCTGCACAACACCGGTTGGAGTGATAAGAGTCAGCCTAACAGGTAGCCCTTTTCCCTCCACTGGGGCCGCACAACCATCAGTGGAAGGCCTCAGGCATCACCTGTCATCAAACAACAGTGCCACAGAATGATCATCATCTCTTTCCTCTAAGCGTGCCTGCCACTACCAGCCAAATTAAATAGGACCAAATTAAGTTAATGCCAGAACAAAATTCCTAAGACACTCTGTCCCCACTTACAGTGTGAAGTAAGTGAAAAGACACATAGCTCAGGCCAATCAGACTATTGCTGAATTCGGACGACACAATAAGCAACTGGGGGCGGGGAAACAATCATCAGTTGTATTGACTATCGTGTCGTCCGAATGCTGCCATAGTCAACTCAGTGCTGATCCTAATCCACACCACAGTTGATTATTTATTACCATGTTGTGTGGGGAGTATCCACTAGATGAACAACTGTAAAGTTGATTAATACCCCACCATGGACTATCGTGTTGTCCGAATTCAGCCTATGTGTCAAAAATTCCTAGTCAGCCCCCAACAGGGTGACCAGATAAAACACACATTGCATGCAGGGAGGGAGGGAGGCAGCCAGCCGTGATTTGAGAAGCCTGGAGGTCTGGGCACGGCTGCCTTATATCATTGCAGTCCCCCAACCCCCAGTCCAGTGGTACCAGATATGCCTTAATAGGGAGCGAGCTTGTCTCTTCTCCCCCCACCCGCAACTGCCAGGACTGGGCGTTTTTAGCAAAATAATCCCCAGCTACTTCCTTTCCACTGTCAGCTATCATATGTTCTTCCCAAATGCATAATAAAGGTTAATTTGTTCCCTTTATCTTCAGTAGTCCTCAATGTGTCTTCTACAGGGCTATCTTGCCTTTTTCTGGGGTAATGGCCTTTCTGATGCCTCCTAGATGCTCTCTGTTGATCATATCCCCACACAGTAATGACAGAAAAAGAAGACAAGGCAGAAATGAATTGGCCAGGGGTGTCTTTCTCTTTTCAGTCAAGCCAGGAGTAAGACAATTGGGTGCGGTGAAGGCATCAACAGAGGAAGTTCTAGTGTTGGTGTGACTTGCATTCTTCAGAGGGAATCACAAGGTTTAAAGCTCCCCCTTACACAAATTTACAATATGATGTCTGTGTAAAGCTAGCATGAGAAGGACAAGAGGTTTAGCCAATGACATTAGCTTTTCAAGAGCAGAATCTGTAGTTTTGGAAGTGTGGGTGCATTGTGATCTTTGGCCTGATTTTGAAATGGTACATTTCCAATCTGGCTTTTCCTGGACATGTAAATTTGACGTTTGAACAAGGGTGGTGGAATGTTGATTTTAAGAGACCGAGGTTCAAATCCCTTCTCTGTCATAACAACCATTAGATATTGGGGGTGGGGGGGTGGGTAAGTTACCATTTCCTTAACTTGCATCACAAGGTTATTATTAGATGTAATGTCTGAGGACAAATGTGTTAATGACTGTGAACACTTTGCCTATGGAGAAGAAGGACGATCAGAATGGTAATACCAATGGCCACATCATTTTTTTTTATCATGTTAATCCATTCCACATACATCTCTATGTATACATACTCACATAATGCACAGACACCCACCAGAATGTTATGTATGAATGTTGCCAAACCAGGGATGGTTTCTATTGAGCAACTCCATTCACTTGATGCGAACTTTGCCATGACTGGTCTACTGATTCTACTGTTTATGCTTCCCATTGGACAAGGACAAATCGTACAATGCTTCTTTACATTGCAGAGATATGAGAAAATGTACCTTATGATGATGATGGCCTTGGATAGCATGCAGCAGTTCAGTTTGTTCTCTCCCAGATAACCCTATTTGCATAAGATGATTAGGAAGGTAAATCAGTAATAAACATTGTCAAAACAATTTAGGTTTAATCCAGGCGCAGTTCCCAAGAGGATGGCTGTGGTGTGATCCTGGCCACCACTTCTGAGAAGGGGGAATGGCTCTAGTTTACACCATGCATATAGGCTCACACACCGCATTTTCGGATACAAAGTAATTAGATATAATAATCGTAGTCATAATTATAATCTTTGGTGCTGATATTGTGGAATGTACACCTCCAGTTCCATATTAATTTCTCATACATTGGTCATTCTTAGCATGAGGGTGCTATGCTTGACAATGTATTATGCCCCAATAAAGCATAGCGGCCACTCTCCCTCAGGTTTGGTTATATGATTGGGGGTGTCCTAAATCTTTGTTTGATGTGCACGCCATCAGTTCCTTATTCATTTATGCATATTTTGGCTATGATTAGCATCGTGGCCATACACTTTACAGTGTATGGCATCCAAACAAACCGTTAGACCAGAAACAATGCTGTTGCAACTAAGAAAAGACATTGTGCTGGAGGCATGGGTGGAAGCACTCTGGGTCTTGTATTCCATCCCTGTTGGTGCTACCTATAGTCAGGTTGCTTTACCTTATTGCATGGCAGAGCCGGTTTGGGAAAGATTTATATAAATTTTGAGTACGCACACAGTGATTGCAACCATATGATTGCTGCAGGTCTGCCATCTATTTTCTATCTCCTGGGGTGTGTGGATTGTTTTATTTATTTATTTTTTAACCTCATAAGAAATCTGACACCCAGAGTTGTTAAGACTGCTTCCCTAGACCAATTTTCTTTGAACAAAATCTGGGGATATTTTTACACCCTAGTACATTGCTTATATTTGGGGGCATAAAGACACCACAATGGCAAAATAAATAGATTATTGGGATATTTTATGCCCCAAGAGTTTTTTTTAAAATTTCCAGAATGAAAACAGGCAATGGCTGAAATTTGGGGACATTGTGCAGATGACAGATGTCATGGGAGGACTATGTTGTAGGTTTACTTCTGTGTAAATTCTGCAATGTAAAGTGCACTTGGGATAGGTTTGATTGGAGAAGTGTTTAAAAACAATAAGAGCTAATGGGTCTGGAAATATATGTGGAGATTATCATGAGTCTATAAAGAGTAGAATTCTTTCAAAGATGAGTCTGAATGTTTTCTTTTAATAATGCTTTAGTTAATTCCTTAGGCAGATCCCTTGTTCTTAATAGTGTATACATCTCTTCTCAGAACTAAGCCCCATTGAACTCAATGGGTCTTACTCCTAGATAAAAGTTTATAGGATTGCATCCTAAATATGTTTTTTCCACATTCATAATGCAAAGTTTAAGTTATCTCCCCCCATGTTGCATGCATGTGACTAGATTGTCCTTCCCAACCACTGTACTGTAAATAACTTCTTTCTCACCTTTAGATTGTCTGTCACTTGTTTGTTGACAGCTATCATCTTACCGTTGTCTTATTTTGCTTTCTTATAAATCTTAAGACTGCAGTTCCAAAGCAGCTTATTTTGAAATAATTCCATGAAAACCCATCAGACTGATGCTGAGTAAATGGCTTGAAGATAACCAAAGCCTAAAATACTTTAATTTTGCCTTTGCACTTTTTTTTTTTTTTAAAGTGCCAAGGTCTTATTTTTAACAATGTCCCTAAAATTGATGCAGCAACTTGACATATGTTGCCATTATCCGGTTTGAACCGTAGTTCCTATGTATGTTTTACATCCCAGAATTTGCCATTTAAAAGTGACTGTTGTCACAAATAAAAATGTCAACACTTTTCTAGTGACTTACTCCACAGGGTATTCTCCAGTTCAAGGAAACACGATGGCATGTGAAATACCACCCCATGGAGACTGAGAAAACAAACTGAAGTCAGAAATGGACTCAGACAATTAATGGAGCAGCAAATGTGAGTGGGAGCAGGGTGGGGGTGGGGATACATAATCTTCCATATACAAGTTGCTTGCATTTAAGTCGCTTGATGTCCACTATATGCATAGTTATATACTGTCATATTGCTGATGTATATTGGACCATTCTAGTGTGACCAGATAAAATCCAGGTCAGGGCTCCTGTAACTTTAACAGTTGTAGAGAAAAGGGAATTTCAGCCAGTATCATTTGTATGCAATTAGTTCCTGGTGAAATTCCCTCTTCATCACAACAGTTAAAGTTGCAGGCACTATACTAGAGTGACCATATACAAAAGAAGGCAGGGCCCCTGCAACTTTAACTGTTGTGATGAAGAGGGAATTTCACTAGGAACTAATTGCATACAAATGACACTGGCTGAAATTCCCTTTTCTCTACAACTGTTAAAGTTACAGGAACCCTGACCTGGATTTTATCTGGTCACCCTACCATTTCATACATTACATTGCAAATTTGGGACTGAGGCCTCCCACAAACTATGCTCATTGTGCTCGGAAGAGCCGCTGGTGATGAAAAATGCCTTGTACCCACGCCTGGCACGCCTGGGGGGGGGCAATTGCGGAAGGGGGGAGAGAGCGAGGCTTGGAGGCAAGCCATAGGCTGCCTCGTTTTGGCGCCACAAGGCCTGGGAGGGGGCGTAGCTATTTAAGAGCTGTGCCTCTCTGCAGAGCCCTCTTCGTTTCTCGGCTGCCGAGTGCTGCAGAACTGCAGCAATGATCCTCGCACGGATGAAGCGCTTGATCTTCTTGCTGGGCCTTGAGGCCCCAGGTTTGATGGGAGGACCGGCTGGTCTCCCACAGCGAAAAGGGGTTCTGGGCACCT
The DNA here is from genome assembly GCA_029215795.1 of Anniella stebbinsi. NCBI lineage: Eukaryota > Metazoa > Chordata > Lepidosauria > Squamata > Anniellidae > Anniella > Anniella stebbinsi. The sequence continues at coordinate 60,954,089 of JARDYH010000003.1, forward strand.
ACCTTACTCAGCTGAGGAAGGGAGGCGATGGCGCGGCAGGCGGCTGTTGTGCAGCGAGCCTAGCAGGGGCTGCGGCTGCTCGGGGAGGAGAGGAACAGGAGCCACCGAGCGCTGAGAGGCTCGTGCTGGGGCTTGGATTCCCCGGGCAGGTCGGAGGCTGCTGAGGCGCTGCTGCGCGAGCCTGTCAGGCCTCTTGCCAGGTGGGGGGGACTTTTTGCATCCTATTAGCCATTGGGCTTCGTGGCTGGGAGTGCGCCTAGCTGTTTGGGATGAGCAGCGGCTTGCTCATTGCCCAGGACAGCCGTTTTCTTTTGGGAGCTCCAGGTGGAGTTGTAGCACGAGGGGTGCACAGGCCTTTCCCTATAACAACAGGGGGAAGGAGAGATTGGGGATTGAATGTGCCTTATATTTACATAGGTTATTAGGGTGCCTCTACAAGAGGCATTTAAAGTTCTTTCAAGGCGCATTAAAAAAATTACCTCTACAAGAATGGAGCGCAAATCGGGCGTAGAGGCGCGTTAGCTCCCCGATTATGCGCATTATCGAATGCGCGTTAAATCGCGAGTTTTATTTTGCTCCGTCCGTTAAAGCGCATTTTGACTGTGTGAATAAGCACTTATGCGCATTAACTACTTGTAAAGCGCATTTTGGACATCTGTTAATGCGCTTCGCCGCCTTTTGCCGCCTCTCGTGCAGAGGGATTACGTGTAAATGCGCTTCTGCGATTATGCGCATAATCGCCTAACCAGGCGCAAAAGCGAATCCTTGTAGAGGGGACCTTAGTTTTAATAAGTGAATTAGTTTAATTAATAAATAAATAATGGAGGGAGCGGGGCAGAGCGCGACTAGCGCGGCTTCTCCTGGGGCTTTCTTATGCCTCACAGAGCCCTGCTGGGTAGCTGGAGGGGGCGTGCGGAGCGCTCGCAGCCCGACTTCTCCGGAGGCTTTTTTCACCCTCATGGAGCAGGCTTGGTGGCTGAAGGGGAAACAGCAGGGCGTGCCGGCACGCCTTCTCCCTCTTCTTTTTGCAGCTGCAGGGAGAGGGGATGGCAGTTTCATTAGGAGGCTTCCTTGTGAGAAGCCTTCTTGGCAGGCATTTCTCCCTCTGCACAGCAGTGGAAGACCAAGAAGGACAGGATGGAGACCACATGGAGCGAGGCTTCTCATGAGGCTGCTGGCAGTGGTGTGGCAGAGCGCATGCAGCGCGCTGCAAAGGCTTGCGGTGGGGGTCTCTCACGGAGAGGTGGCAGGAGAGCAGCACAGGGCTGCAAGGAGAGACAGTTTGGAAGAAGCACTGAGAATTTTCCCTTAGCATTTCAAAGGGAGAGAAGCAGCTAAACAAAGGGGTTTTAATTTTCTGCAATCTGCAGATTGCAGAGAATTTTCTGCAGAGCATTTGAGGCATTAGTTCTCTGGGGTAGGATTTACACTACTGCTTTATAGCAGTTTATAATGCTTTTGACAATTGTTCAGGCCCAGGACACATTCCACATACTGTTTTCGGAGCGTTTTCAGGGTGTTACATCCTGCTTGGTGTAGATCTGGCCTGGGTTTGCAAGATCTCAGGGTATAGTTATAGAGCTCTTTTCTTCTTCGTCATTGTTGGGTTTGGACTGTGTACCTGGAGCTGTTAGGATTATCGTGGTTAGCACCCTGTACATTTAATTTCGCCTCCTCGCGAGCCATTGAAAGTGGTAATTCCTGAGGTATTGGCAGCTAGAGGGAAAAATACAAATAAATACATATTTGATAAATTTATGAAAGGATAAGTGGTTGGTTGGTACTACTGTAGCCAGTTCCTGGCATAAAATTATAGGCTTACATTATTGGCATGTATTGTTAGCTACATTGAAATTTCTCATAGTTCTTCTTTGTGTGCTCATGCCATGCCTCCAAAAAAAGGGAATAGGTGGAAAGATGGGTAAGGGGAAAGCTCCACGCCCTCCCTTCAAAACAAGCTAGAAATAATAGTGGTTCATCCTATGATGAGGAGAGGACCCCTCAAATTGCTGCTTTACTGGTGAGAGTACAGGCTATGGAGGAGGACGAGGGCATACCCACGATGCCGTAACCATCAACGCAGCTAGGCTTGCAGAGTGCAAGGCGTCCTCACACTAGGAAACAACGGCAGAAGGATTTACTTATATCTCTTTTGAGTAGATTGGATGCCATTGAGACAGGACGCCATGGAGTCATCACACAACAATGTACAAGTCAGGTCCGGGCTGCAGGCATCTGAACATGAGTCCAATGCAGTGACACCATCTCCAGTGGCGGCGGATCTGAGGGATGAAGTCATTACAGCTCCAGTTCCTTTTCCAAATCAATCAGTGGCAAACCCATGTCTGCGGGGTCAAGGTGAGGAAAACACGTGCACAACACCAGCTCCTCCACAGGCTGTGGGAGCTTGTTCCCATCCGTGGGGATGGTTCCCCTGGTTTGCAGGGATGAGCTGGACACAATCGAACATAGGTGGGGACACGCTACATAGAGTTCCACAGGATTCATCTGTGAGTAGTCAGGGGCAGTATCTGGGGAGGTCATCAACATTGCTATGCAGGAGCTATCTTGTATCCCCTAGCACCTTGTGTGGGTCTATTAATGCCCAGTCTGAAAAGGCCATGGAGGGGCAAAGTAATATGGGAGCCACTGGGAGGAGCCCGGTTGAGATACCTACCATCATATCTGGAGTGGCTGTGCAGCAGGCAGTATCCTCTGAGGCTGTGCGTGCCATAGTATTGAAGGGGCTTGCAGGATCTTACAGGGCAAGGATTATCCAGCCCGGCCAGTAAGTTATGGATCCTTATGCGGGAGCAGATATGGAAGCCATTCCTTCAGGGAGCATGTCATCCCCATTAGGTTATCATTATTATCCTTTATTAGAGAAAGATATGGAAGGGCAAGTATGTAGATATATTTTCTCTACTCTCTAGAGAGTTAGAGAACCCTGATAATGACAAAACATGTGACAAAGAGGCAGAGAAATCGAGGAGAAGGAGGGTCGCCCAAACTTGAGCAAATTGGTTGCCAGGTTTCCTCATTTATATGGGTGTGTTACAACGCTTCCCAGACAAACAAGAAATAGAAAGGGCAGGGGCCCAAACAGAGATAGTCAAGGGCCCAGGAGTCAGGGAAGTCAACAGCCTCCTTCCAAGGGGTGACAGCACAATCAAAATTGAGCCTATCAGATGGTTATTGACTCTATATCCAGAGTGCCAAGAGGCTGCCTATTTGGAGCCAGGCTTCGTAGACGGTTTTCGTATACTCTTTCAAGGCAACAGGACGGCTTCAATTTCCAGGGATCAAAAATCTGTTTCAGTAATGGAACGCCTTGTACAGGAAAAAATTCAGAAGGAAATCCCGGCCGGAAGGGTGTTAGGCTCCTTCCTCAAGCTGCCCATTTTAAATTTGCGAGTGTCCCCATTGGGAATAGTACCTAAGAAAACTCAAGGGGAGTATAGATTACTCCACAACTTATCATTTCCCGGAGGCGCATCTGTAAACGATGCTATACCAGAGCATCTTGGTGCGGTGAAATATGCCTCCTTTGACTCTGCAGTCGATATGGTGTGCAGGAATGGGCAGGGTGCCTTGATGGGCAAATGTAACATTAAAGCAGCATTTTGCAGTTTGCCCATCAACCCGGTCGATTTTAATTTGTTGGGTTTCTGCTTTCAAGGACAGTTACATAGATAGGGCTTTGCCCATGGGATGTTCCATTTCATGTGCCATGTTCAAGAAATTCAGCTCTTTCCTTGAGTGGGCACATAGGGACAGGACCGGGGGGCAGGATGTGATTCACTATGCTGAACCGTGGCCTGCTGATTGGTCATCTTCAGGTCTTTGTAGAGACCTCACTTTTGGAATTTTCTGATATGCGTGGCTGTACATATCTGGGCCACTGAGATGTCAAACTCTATTGTGCAGCGCACTTCTGGTGTGACAATTTGGCCACGGTGCAAGTGATCAACTACTGGTCTTCTCGCAACCCCAGAGTGATGGCTTAAGTTAGAGTTTTCACCCGGCATTGGCTGAAGTTTAAAATATTTCAGAGCCCGACATAATGCCGGGCTTGAACAATGACATTGCTGACGCTTTATCGCGTCATCAGGTGCAGCGTTTTTGGGATCTGGCTCCTTGGGCCCAGCAGACATCGGAGGTCATGCCATCAACCTTATGGCAGACTGGAGGTGTGAGGTAGAGCGTTCTATGTGGCAGTCACCGCACCTAGCACCAGGGCATCATACCAAAGGATAGGTAGGGAATTTCTAGAGTTTAGGGCAGAGGCACATCTCCAACAATCTTGGCCCATTCCAGTGGAACTTATTTTACAATACTGCGTATCCTCTAGGAGGATAGGTTTATCAGCCTGCACTATTAGTGGTAAGCTGGCCGCTTTAGCATTTTGGGCAAAGACGAAAAGGGTTGAAGATTCCACGGATGATTTCAGGGTAAGGCGTACATTGCAGGGTTGCTGGCTCCAGGAAACCCCACGAAAGGTGGATGCCAGATCCCCCCATCATGATATTCTCTTAGGCCTGAGTGCATTGTGGCCAGTATTATGTATTTCTAATTATGAAACAGACCAAACAGGAAAAGGCAGGGATGTCAGTTTGTTCACAGCCCCACAACCGAAGCTATGTCCAGTACAGGCACTTTAAGCTTTTGTGGCTGTGCAAGGTACTGGTGCTGGCAATATATTTTGCCACCAAGATACTTTACCCTGACAATATAGCAGTTCTGGGCTGTGACTCAACGTGTTTTGCAAGCCCTAGGTTTAGGAGGTGTCCAGTTTGGTGCACACTCTTCGTATTGAGTGGCTTCTACCGGGGCTGCAGCTGGTTTTTCCACATCTCAAATTCAAGCAGTGGGCAGATGGCGATCTGCTGCCTTTAAGGCTTATGCGAGAAAGTTTCCTAGATAAGAATGTTGTTGGGAATCCTTAACTGACTTGTGTTTAATTTTAGATTTCCGAAATGGGGCACAGCTCTGTATGTGTGGTCATTGGCGGCCACAGCATGGTCTTTTTGGCCAGCAGAAGGGCTTCCAGGCCCTATTTCGGTTCCCAGCTGGGAATGAGCCATCCAGTGGCTCGACTGTCGTGGCATGAGGTGGGAAAAATCTCATCCCCACAGTGTTGCAAAGGTTGGCATCGCAGGCTTCCCCACAGATCTTGGTCATACATCTCGGGGGTAATGATCTTGGCCTGCTAAAGGGCAAGGCCCTCGTTTTTTACAAGCAAGAGCTGATTTTCGCAGAATGCAACTGCATTGGACTGGAGTCCGCATTATTGGTCCTGTGTGCTCCACAGGATCAGATGGAGAGAGGGTAGCGACCCCCTTGCAATGGAGCGTGCCCAAAGGAAGGTGAACGCGGGGATCATTAGGGAGTTATTAAACACGATGACATTAGCGTTAAACACCTTTGATTCTGCGTACCCGGAGGGAGTTGTACCGACAGGATGATGTGCACCTGTTGGAGGCTGGAAATGCTATTTTCTTGGCTGATCTGCAGAGGGGTTTGCTTGATGCAGTTTTAGCTAGGTGGGGGGGAGTGACTAAGCAGACGCTTGTCACCCCCTGTGGCAGTTAGGTGCGGGCATCTCAAGTGTGGGGAATAATGGTGAGCATTCTCAGGCACCATTGGTGGTGATAGGTAGGGAGTCTTGTGGCACCAGCCAATGGGTGAAAGGTTTACCTATGAGGCCAACCTTACTCCCTCCCTCGGAGTCTTGCAGCACGGGGGTGGTGACACCGAAAGGTCTCCCTAACCCAAATGGGGAGCCCCTGGAGTGGCGAGCTGTATGGCGCCACTACAGGGGTTATGAATGGGTCGCCCGATCCTAGAATATGGCCTGATTGAGACATGTGAGAGATACCCGCTTAGGTATTTACCCCCTTTTGCAGATCATTAATAAATGTGGCCCATGTTTAAAATCCATATACTGTGTCGTCTCATTATTCTCGCCTCCATTACGCAAAGAACACCGTTTATCACTGTGAAAGTCCGTCAGGGCTCAGCAGCAAGGGTCATCCCCTCCCCGTTTTGGAGAGTGTCCAGTCAGGATGGCTACAGGAGGTGGTCTCAGATCATGATTTCATCCTGGATCACCACTTGCTCATCAGCTAGCCTGAAGGGGGTAAACAAGTAGCTGTGGATGTCTGTATGGGGAGGGCTGATAGGCAGAACAGGGAGACAAACAAACACCCATAAGCAGCCCCAGGCAGAAGCAAAGGAGAATGAAGCGAGAGAGGGGGGGAGGCAGAGTGAGCGAGCAAGTGAGAGAAAAAAAGGCAAACAGGGTCAAGAAGGGAGTGGAAGAGGAGGAAAGGAGTCTGTCAGCCCTGAAGAGGGCAGGGGAAGGAGGTGGGAAAGCAGAATAGGTGGGCCAAGGAGGTGGATGAAGAGCTGTCTGGTGGGGCAGCATAGAGTCTCCAGAAACATCTCAAGGTTACCATGGACCCCTTTTAGAAGTCCTCCACAGCCAGGAACTGTGCAGAATTGTCTCTTCACTGGGAGCCAAAGAAGGACTTGACCTTCACCCCATCTGGGAGGGCAGAAGGCTTCAGGAAGAGCCTCCTGGGCAATCTTTGCTATATTTTTTGGAAGGGGAAAGCTTGAGAGGCTACAGATATAGCTCTGTTTACTGAAGCATCTCCTGAGAACTTAATTCTTATTGCCCTAGATAGCTACTCACCCCATGTACAGGGAATGGGAAAGATGGAGACCAAGAGTTAGTGGGATCTGGACCCTTGACTTTTGCAAAGAGAAGAGTGAGGTACAGACCTCTGACAAGAAGCAGGAGGACTAATCTCAAAGAAGGACTTAATGGGCCAAAGGAAGAGGGATATTGCTCTGTCCCCTGGACAAGAATCCCTTTAATGTCTTTAATCATTGATGGAACTGGCAAAACATAATAAAAGTGTAAATGTGTGTGTATGTTCATTCATTCTAGAGCAGGGGTGGGGAACCTGTGGCCCTCCAGATGTTGTTGGATTTCACCTCCCATCATCCCTGGCCATTGGCCATGCTGGCTAGGGTGGATGGGAGTTGAAGTCCAACAACATGTAGAGGGCTTCAGGTTCCCAAACCCAGTCCTAAGGGAAAATGAACATGTCACCTCCTGGGATACATGTCTCACTTTCAGCCGTGTCCTACTTCAAGGGGAGCCCAAGAAACATTAGCTCACAAAAAAAGAAACATCATAACAGGAAAAACTGGGAGAACTTGATAGAATGGCACTTATACGAGAAAAAGTGGACCTCTCAACTGTCAAATAACTATGCAAAGATGAAACGTATCCATGGCATCCCCTGCTTCTGTTAGCCTGTCTATATAGTCTTTCATCATGAAACAGAACACATTCCGGTAACAAGGCCAAAGGCTTGGAAGCTTGCCAGTGAATGAAGAAGGAAGCAATTCTCTTTTGAAGCCTTGCTTGGTAGGGCACGAGTACAGGAATAGTCCTCTTCTCTGTTGCTTACCTGACAGATTTTACTATTACTTTCAAGTCCAGTTCTTCAACCTTCTTGAGTAGTGGCACCCACCTTCTGGAAAACCCTCCTTTTGGCGGTACGGGAGGCAGAAAATGTTACATCTTTTAAACACCTCCTGAAGACATACTTTTTTACACAGGCTTTCCCTGGTTTTTTATGTAGCTCCTTTTACACTGCCTTTTTAACTTTTTGGTGTTTAAGTTTATACTGTTATTCTTATGGTTTTTAATTGTGCACTGACCAGAGAGCTTCGGCCGATGGGCAGTATAAAGATGAAATAAATAAATAAATAAAATGTTCTTATAGGTACATGGGGTGAAGAACAGCCTGAACACAACCACAAAGAACTAGCCTCTGACCACTTACCAAGGCTAGGTGTCAAGGTCAGTATCTGCACAACCTGCTCTCTCAATAATGGCCTCCTGGCATTCTAGTGTTTATGTGCCTCAGAGATTCCAGAGGTGAAAACCTACCTGCCAATGCCATTGAATCCTCAGTTTAGCTGTACATGTCTTATTCGTCTAAACTGACACTTCTCACTCCCAGTTGAATACACCTGTCTGCCCTCCAGTACATGTCTGGCTCTAGGAGAATGTACAGTGTCTCCTGTCTTGTATTGTTTAATTATTGAAGGCATTTTGGGATAAAGAGGTACAGCAGACGCTTCACAGAATAAATTCTGTTGTGTACCTAGGAACAGGACATTTGAAAAGAGAGATGGCTGAACATGCCACTACTGTCTCAGGAAGTGGCAGCTTTGTATTGCAGAATCAAATTCCTCTTTTGCCTAAAGGCTTTGCGTGTAGGCGAAGCATTTGGCTTCTGATAAGACCAGAATGGAGCCAAAGCAGTGCTGTTTTTGTGTTTCAGATCAAAACTCAAAACTAGCAAGCCTCTCAACATTGTTCGTGTCAAATGAAGGCAGGAGGAACTCTTGAGGGCTGGCACTGGAAAACACACCAGAACTATTGCAGATGGGCACAATTCTCAATGAGAGCATAAAGATGGTATGAGAAGAAGGACAGAGGGAAGTTAAATCTAGAGTGGCATGCAGGGCTCTATATCCCATGCTCCAAAAATCCGGATATAAATTACATGTATTGAGCAATATTTCATGTGCTAGTTGTAGAGTTACACTTCATTTATCTGCAAAGCATGGAAGCCGCAGACTCCATGCACTAAAAGGTTTGTATTTCTCTACCCCCCCCAATCCAAAATTTCAACTTTCCTGAGAGCATGTCTTATAGAATTTAATGGGGCATGATTCTGAGGATTGTGCCATTATCAGGAACTGGCATGGATGGCACACCAAGGGTGGCTCTGGTCCCCAGCATCTTTCTGTCTCTATCTTCCTCTCTCTTGTCTAGGGCAGAGGATACACTGCAAAGTGAAGTACTGTCCAAGTCTGCAGCCACCCACCATTTTTATTTCCACAGAATGCCTCTGGGCCTTCTTTAAAACCAGTGCTAGAAAGTTAGAAAACAGGGTTAGAACATTAAATGGAACATTAAATGGAACATATGCTTTGGTTCATTTTGTAGGTATAATACCAACGAACTCAACATTAAGTCCCATTGAGTTCTATGGGGCTTACTCCTAAGTAAGTGAGGATAGGATTGCTGCCATATAAAAAGAAATCTCAACTGAGGGGAACATATATATCTTCAGGACAGAACTGTACTTTAAAACTTTTAAAAAACGCTCTACTACACCTTTTTACTATCCAGGAGAGATATATGATTTGCTGCATAAACGGCAAAACTGCTTTCACATTTTAAGATTCCATTTTGAGTGACTCTGTTTGTGTGAAACAACTTTTGAGATTTTAAAGGGCACTACATAATTTGTCTCACCTAGAGAACTATTTTGAGCCCATTTCTAAGGTAGGTAAAAAACTAAAAAGTCCAATATAGTGCTACAGAGAAAAAGTGGAAGGATTTTGCATGTTTATTTATTTATTTATTTCATTTCTAACCCGCCTCTCCATCTAGAACGAGGCGGGGAACAACACCAAATATAAATATAAAACAATAAAATAGATAAACCGTTAAAACAGATAAAAACAAATACATTATTAAAAACATCTTAAAATTAAACTGGATAGCTATTTTAGAATATTAAAATTATTTGTGTTGGCCAACCTCAAATCAGTAGTGGTGATGGTGGTAGGAATTGTCACATCTTTCTTCTGTAATGCTCCAGCTTTGAAGAAAAGGAAGACTTTTACTCAGTGGCCCATTACTATCTTCAGTTGGTGTGCCAATTACAGTACATCTGTTCCAGGAGAGGGATAGCCATTGTGATCTGAGCACTGGTATCCTCATGATTAGACTACTGCAATGCACGCTTGTTAACCACAAACAACTCAGTTTATAACCCAAGAACAAACCATGGGTTCTCTTGATGTGGATATTGTTTCAAATATGGGTTCCAATGCAACAGAAAGGCCATTGCTTTCTTGTGGGTGGGCGGAATAAGAAACCAAGCCCTGGTATGCACCCAGATCTAAGTTCATGCTACTCTGGGATATCAACCATTGACCAACATCAGGGAATGATTGTCACATCAGTTAGCCTGCTGAGGAATCACTGTACATCTACTATGGAATCTCTATATTATTCTCAGAATTCTAAGACATATTCTGGGTGCACAGTCAGTTTGCATATTGCAATGGGCTTCATCATTACCTTGTATGAACTGAATACGTATTCTCCAGTCCTAACATTCTCATTACATAAGGAGGAAGTTTGGAAGTGGTGCAGAAGCTGTAATTTGGGGTTACTTATCTGCCATTACTGACTGATTTCATTGATGAACCCCAATATAATCAGATTCTCCAGAACATGGTTTGAAAACCACTGGTCTAGAGATTAAATTCTAAGTGCTATTTTTTATTTCTAATTTAAAATTAAATTATTGTGGAAGGTCTGGTGAAAGTCTATTCCCAAGCAGAGTTGATTCCCTCCCCCCATTCATCCCCATGAGAAAATAGATGATCAAGATCAAGATGAAACAATTTCGGAGCTACATATATGAAAAAAGAAGAAGATTACAGTTCAGACTTGAGAAATATGTACTGAATTGTCAACTGGCCAAGGCTCCCCAAATATAGATTTTACAATGCAGCACAACCATATTTTGTGGGGCATGTATAGTTAAATTATCAGCCCTTATGGCATTTTTTCTTATGAAGCCGACCTTCAAAAAACTTACTTTTTCCTTATGTAAAGGTTGAGGTCAAAGCTTTCTATTCGAAACTCTCCTTGACAGGAGATTATATATATATATATATATATATATATATATATATATATGGAGGAATGATTATTGAAAGGACAAGCTGTGACTAATTAGGATCTTTTCCATATATGTGTGGATGTGGTATTCAGATAGCTAGTAGTCTTGCTGGAAAATAGCACATGGATACTTTCTCTGTCAATATTGCTAAAGTATATATTAAATTGGAATGACAGATATTCCCCTTGGGGGGATCTACAAGAAGCTATATTGTATAATGATTACGAAGACTTCATTCATTTCCTGTTACTACCTAGAATGATGAGAAACTGAGGTAAAATCACTGTCTCCATTTAATAATCACATTTAAAATCTTGTGTATTTACTGAATTTGCTTTTCGGTCTCTCAGAGCCTATCTACACTACTGCTTTAAAACGGTTTATAACAGTTTTAAACCGGCCAATGATGGTTATTAACCGGTTTAAAACTGTTATAAACCATTTTAAAGCAGTAGTGTAGATAGGCTATCAGTCTGCACATAGGATTTTGACTAGTATATATTGCATATTTTTTTTGTTATGGGTCCAAAGAAATATGTGGCACAATGGCCGATTTGTTAGGATAGTAAACTCCTTGTTTAATATGAGCGTTTGGGTTGCATTTGGACTCTATATCTCACATGACCATAGACTACAGGTTTCATTGTGGCCACTAGTGCTACAGGAAAAAAGGTTTCTCACTGATTGTACTATTGTGTTTCCTATACCCTGATCACTGGTAAGGCTTTGCCAGGCAGAGTGCTTGATGATAGTCCAAATGTTTGATGGATGTTCTATCGATGGGAGTTAATGTTTAGAAGGTGGTTTTCTGATAGGCAGGAAATCTGTGCTTGAATGAGAGAACCATTGGAGCTTGTGGAAGCTGACAGCACTTCTGCTCAGGGGGAGGGGGAGGTGTACGGTGTTTGTGCGTGAAGAAACCATAGTTGACAGTTTGGAAGAGACAGAGATTGAGAAAGAGAGAGAAGAGAGAGAGGGAGGGGATGTTGTGGCACACAGAGAGAAAGCTATGCGGTCTTTTAGCACTGTCTATTCCATCCGCTTTTGGCTCTGTCTTTGTCTACCATCAGCTTCAGCTCAATCCAACATTGGCTCTACCCCTGATGGACTTTTCCCATAGGTCAGCAGCTCTTCGTAGAAAAAAAAATTCTCTCTACAGTAAAATACAAAACCATACCCCTGTGGTGGGAATGGTGGCAGCGTTATGCTAAGCTACATGCCGTATTGCTAGCTCCAGGTAAGTAAACCCTAAGGCAACCTGTAGCCCTCAAACTAAGTTCATGTGGCCCTCAGCCTGATTTCAGAAGTGCTCTGCATGCAGACATGTCAAGAGTGATATGTCCCTTTCCTGGGAGCTCACTTGGAAGGTAGAAAGAAGGAGAGAAAAGAAAGGGGTGTAAGAAAGAGAAAGAGTTGGCTGAAGGAGAAGCAGCTCAGGGTGAAAGGTGGAGGGTCCTGTGCTGCCTTAGAGCAGTGCCTCTTGGCCTCTTCTTATGCTCTGCTTCTATATCTGTAAGTCAGTGGAGGCTGGTGGCTCCAAGATCATTGGGGCTGTAAATCTGTTCTGGGTTTCAGTCAAACCCAGTCAGAACTCTCAAGGAGCTATCAAAGGCGTTGGACCCTACCCCAAAATTGGTTCAGCACCATGGGTAGTTCCTTTAGCATTCTGGCTGAAACCCAGAGCAGATTCACAGCCCCACAGTCATCGGAGCCATCAGCCTCTGCTGCTGTAAATTAAGCAAAATGTTAGAAAGATGCCCAGGACTGGCCTGAGGCAAAGGATGAGATGCTCCTGCCTGCCATTCAAGCTATAGAAGGCACCTAGACAGGCAGTTGAATCTTGCTTCAACTCTGGTGATGAAATGTCTTCTATTGCGTCTGAAAGTAGCTGGTTAGCTACCTTCAAGGTAGGTTGTGTGGTGCACACACCATGCTGGTGCTCACTCACCACCATGCCTGGGGGCTGCTGCTGCTGCTTCCCCTAACCTGCAGCATCTGCTTCCTCAGGCAGCTTCCTAATGGTAGAGCCCAAATTTTCCAGATGTGCTTTTTCATCCAAATGGTACCAAACTGAGTAGCACTGCCCCTGCCTCTTGTCACTTTAACTGTAAATAAGAAGTCTGATAACTTAGCCAACAGATGTGGATATTCTTATCTTTCAGTATTTTATTTTCCCATGCTGAATCCAGTTATTCTCCTGACAGCCACCAAATCTGAAAACAACAAAGAATTATGTGTTCAGGGAGAAATTGATTAGGGATGCAATCGTAAGTATGTTTAGACAGAAGAAAGTCCTACAACTTCCAGCATGCCCCAGCCAACATGGCTGGCTGGGGAATGCTAGGAATTGTAGGACTTTTTTCTATCTAAACATGCATCTTAAATATCTTTTTAGAGTCTTTACATGCCATGTTCTGTATTTCAGCACTCTGTAAAGTAAGAGTATCAAATTCATTAGGGTTATATAACTCTTATAAACTTCCCCCAAATAAGGCACACTTATTTTGAAAACCTGAAGTGTAGCTCTGGCTTTAGCACAGATGTTATGTGGGAAGGTTTAAGTCTCTTGTGAAGGTGAGTCCTGACCTAGTGGGAAGATAAAACAGTGGAAAAGAATGGAGTGGAATGGGGTGGAATAAGGTGGAATGAAGTGGAACGGTAATTGTCAGATCCAGATGTGAGCAAGAAAAGGCATCACATGGGCTGCTCCTTCAATCTATATACCATTGCTTGCTTTTGTGGGTTCCTCTGGGCACCCATAAACCTGCACCTCTTTCATGGCAGTGATACATATTCTAGCAGACTTTTTTCAGAACCTGCTGTACTCCTGAGATCCATAATATCCAGCATGAGCTGTTGAATATGGGGTGTCAATCAAAACAGGGAATAAAATACCTCAGAATTTTACAGTGCTGCTGATAAAACTTTTAAGGCAGGGATAGGCAACCTGGTGCCCTCCAGATGTTTTGGACTACAAGTTCCATAATCCCTGATGATTTGCTATAGGGTTTATAGGAGTAGCAGTCCAAAATATCTAGAGATCAACAGCTTTTAGCTACTGTCCTATGGGAATGAAGGGCTAGATGTTTGTTAAAGCATGCATGGAAACTATGTGTTAACTTTCTCTACTCTCCTGTAAGTGCATGTGGCCTTGATTTGGACTGGTACTGTGACATTCCAGGAGAAGAGGATTAAAGCTTCCCCCCATTTTTTTTTGTGTGAAATTCCACCTCCAAGTGATAGTAGGAAGGGTTTTTTTTTGCTTTTTTTAAAGCCTCCATTGACTTCAATGGTGATGTTTCCCCCCTTTTTTAAACCCCTCCACAGGGGTGTTTGTGTGAGTAATTTCATGGGGCGGGGGAAAGGTGTGAGTGTGTATGTTGTGGAAAGTTTAAATCCTCCTCTCTCTGTACTCTCTCTCCAAACCTGAGTGTTATATTCCCTATCCGAATCAGGTCCATGTGTGCCTACCGGAGAGCAGAGAAAACTGGCATGCATAGCTCCACTCTGCATGCTTTAATGTTTAGTTTGGCCCCAAACATTGGAAGCAAAGAATCGGCATCACAACCTTTTGACTGGGATGCATTAAGGATCAAGTGGTCTGATTAACTGAGGTTTCCTTTTCAAGGAGCTTTTCGTGCAATCAGCACTCTGAGGTATTTGCGTGAGAGAACTGAATAAACAGTTCTCATCTGTGCAAGCAGGCCTGCACCCCCACCCCACAAAACATTTGCATACCCTTTGAACAACACGTTTGATTTCAAAGAACAGCATAGGTTAAAACAATTTTTTTTGATATGATGACTGAAAGCCTTTGGAGAACAAACACCCTTAAGCTGTTTTCATAACAAGAATCCCTGAGCTTCCTACATTTTTAAAATTCCCCAAGACAATCTTTAGAACTTAGTTGAAAACTCCCATCTGGTGTTTACTAACATGATTCCCCACCCCCACAGCACTCACTTTTCTAAAGAAGAGCAGGCATTCAGGATCCTATATCTCTCTGAAACCACACAGGAGTAATCAGTACTCTTTCTCCCATTCTTAAAGGAACTTGTACATGATCAGTGGAAAGAGGGTTGTTGTTGTTGTTGTTGATGCTTCAGGTACATCTTGTTGCCTTACAATAATACATCATGTGAATGGAATCCAACACACCTACACAGTATGCCAGCTTCATATATAAATGTTGATAACCTTACTAAGGGGATATTGTTATCTTTTCTTGAAGAAGAATAGAGAGAAGAGGCTTGATTTCTTGTATTGTTCTTGGGGCTGTATGTATGCTACTGCTTTATTGCAAATCACCCATGAGCTGTTTTAATGAGGTGTCACCCACAGCATAAAAACACAAGATATCGGGGAGCCTCTGTTGCTCAGGAAATTGTGCTACCATTGTTCAAACTGCAGCTATTTGAGGAGTAGCAAATAAAATGTGGAAGGACAAGAAATCCTGAACTAATCTTCTAAGCCTGGGGTGGGCAACTTCTGGCACTCCAGATGTTTTAGCTTACAACTTCCATCTGCCCTATGCAAATGGTGAGGCATCATGGAGTTGTGGATCAAAACATCTGGAGGGCCCCAAGTTGCCCACCCCTGCTTTAAGCCATCAAAGCTGTCATATGTGGGTTGAGCCTCTTCAGTTTTTATACCCACTTGTATATTTATGCCTGCACATTATATATGGAACAAGTTATGGGAGACATACCCATATGAGTCTACTTACCACCCATGGTGAAATAATTTGGTGTTCAGCCAAAAGCTGTAGTGAAATAGATAGCTGGACTGTAAACCCTTGCTCTGCTTTCAGTCTGGCTGGAATACATTGCAGTTGAGGTATGCAAAGGTGTGTCCGCAAAGAAGCTGCTCCCACTTTCTGGGTTGACTTCTTAGAAAAAACGAGATTCTTCAGGACATCTCTATGCTGAATGTTGGAAGTTTGGTCTGCAGGTGACTCTGGCTAGATCTACCATGATGGGTTCATAATGATTTGACAGAAGGTGTAGATCTGGCCACAGCCTTCCCAGTTTCCCAGTCATTCCTTTCACCCATGTGGACAGCACACAAACACACACCTGAGCATGCAGGGATGGGACGATTTATACATCCCATGCCTGTCTGCAGAAAACTAGGATCTCTCCCTCCCCCTCCCCCTCCCTCTCTCTGTCTCTCTCTGTGTAGGTGAAAGCTTCTCTAATCCCCCAGGGATCATCAATGAGATTGTTGTTTCTTTGCCTACTATTTCTTTGCCTACTCACACTAGGAAAACCACGATATCAGAAGCCAGGGGACTAGAGTGGCATTTGTCCCACGTTACAAAAGCCTGTCCTCTATTGAAAGGCTATCAGAGGAAAGTCCTCTATTTGATGGCATCCTCTATTTCAGAGGCTGCCCAGTCCAAGTCTGGTTTAGAGATACAGAACCTATGAAAGAAGAGGCCAGGGGCTTTGAAGGTGTTCATCAATAGTTAGCACCTAGACAACAGACTGGTCACCTGGTCAAAATCTTTCCCACAATATATTTTATAGGAAAATTATAGTGATTATTTCTAAATTTGCATAACATATCTAAATTTATGAAATTGTGTCCTCTTTTGTCCTCTTTGGGTGATGCATTTCCTCTTTTGGCATTGTGTAAGTGGCCACCTTACAGGGGATAGCAGGAAAAATGATGGGATCCTGCCAGCCTTGGGGACCACACAGGGTGTGGCTGAGGGCTGCAGTTTGTGCACCCAGGCACACATGGACAGTGTGTAATGAACCGTAGCCAATTTCATACCCTACAACATTTCTCAGATAAATGCTTGTAACAACCCTATTCTAGTAGCATGATTCACTGCCCCACTCCTGTTGCTAGATAATGCTGAAACCTCTTCTTTTTCAGCTGCTGTAATAATTAAATCGAATTCTTGAATAAAAATTTCACTGAATTCCATTCCATTCAATTGCACAGCATTTTATTCCATTGCATGTTGGAATATTAAAAGTGAAGTAAATTAAATGCAAAGACGATATTTTTTTTTTGTTAAAGTTAGTCATGGTTAAATATATGCTGGCACTAAGTCTTTTTCAGTGTATTAATGACAATATACAGGGTGACCAGATCGCTCGGGGTTTCCCGGTCCTAACCCCCAAACCGGGGCTTCAGGGGGTCACGCGGCGGCGGCGACGAGCAGCGGCGAGCGGCGGTAGACCCAGTAGGTCCGGGCTGGGTTTTGGGAGGGATAGGTGGCTTGGTGGTGGGGTTTTGGGTGGACCTACCAGGCCCTCTGCCGCCGCTGGGCTTGCACCGCCGCCGGGCTCGCGTCGCCGTCGCCGGGCTCGCGCCGCCACCGGCGGCACTGCAGGGCTCGTGCCAGAGGCTGCGAGGAAGAGGGCTGATTCCAGAAATGATGAAATCGGCCCTCTTCCGCCTCTTCTGTGTGGCTTCTGGTCTCCTCAGGGTTTGTCGCGATGGCGATGAGCCCCGAGGAGCCCGGATGCCTGCGCAGAAGAGGCAGGAGAGGCCGAATACATCACTTCCAAAATTGGCCCTCTTCCTCTGGCACGAGTCCTGCAGCGCCGCGAGCCCGGCGGCGGCGGTGGCACGAGCCCGGCGGCGGCGGAACGAGCCCGGCAGCGCGAGCCCGGCGGCGGCGGCACGAGCCCGGCGGCGTGAGCCCGGCAGCAGCAGAGGGCCTGGTAGGTCCAGGCTGGGTTTTTTTGGGGGGGTTGTGGCTTGTTGGGGGGGTGTTTTGGGGGGGTGGCGGGGGGGGACCGGGATTTTGGTGTCCGAAATCTGGTCACCCTAAATATATCATGGTTTGAGTTTATGCATGCACATTTATATGCATGTCCATAGACAAGATGCATTCATCTCCTACTCAGAAATGTAAGTTCTGGCTGATGATTGGCAACTCTAGCACAGCAAACTAATTTATTTTATTTATATTTATTTATTTCATTTCTAACCCGCCTCTCCATCTAGATCGAGGCGGGGAACAACACTAAATATAAATATAAAAACAATAAAATAGATAAACCATTAAAACAGATAAAAACAAATACATTATTAAAAACATCTTAAAATTAAACTGGATAGGCCTGCCGGAAGAGAGCAGTCTTCACGGCTTTCTTAAATTCCAGAAGACTGCTAATTTGTCGAATCTCCTCTGGCAGGCCATTCCACAGCCTGGGAGCGGCAGAAGAGAAGGTCCTCTGGGTAACACTCGTCAGCCTAGTTCTGGCTGACTGGAGTAAATTCTTCCCAGAGGACCTGAGTGTGCGGGGCGGATTATACGGGAGAAGGCAATCCCGCAGGTAACCTGGACCCAAACCATGTAGGGCTTTAAAGGTAATAACCAACACTTTATACATCGCCCGGAAACTAATGGGCAGCCAGTGGAGTGATTTTAAGATTGGTGTTATGTGGTCACCCCTAGGTGTACCGGTGACCAACCTGGCTGCCATATTTTGAACTAATTGAAGTTTCCGGACTAGGCACAAAGGTAGCCCTATGTACAGCGCATTGCAGAAGTCGAGCCTCGAAGTTACCAGTGAGTGCACTACCGTCTTTAGGTCTTCCAACTCTAGGAAGGGGCGCAGCTGGCGTATCAGCCGAAGCTGACAGTAGGCACTCCTGGCCGTCGCATCTATCTGGGCTGTCATTTGGAGCGACGGATCCAGGAGTACCCCCAAGCTGCGAAAACAGTCTTTCCCCATCCAGAACTGGTTGACACACCTCCAAACCCAGATTGTGGCCTTTGACAGCAAGCACCTCCGTCTTGTCTGGATTCAGCTTCAGTTTGTTTTAAAAGATACCACCAAAGGCAAACAGGGACATGAACTTACTAAATAGTAGAAAATAGAGTCTGGCCTTTGTAAATACAGCAAATGCAATTCTCAAAATAATTAAATTCCACAACAGGTATTTAAAAAGCAAACGAACATGGATGATCCTATTAAGATTGGCAACAGCTAACCATGCTCAACCTATGCATGTTAGCCAGCCCAGTTACCCATTTATAACCCTGCAAGAGACAGGGGAAGAAGGTTCCATTTAAGGAGGAAGATGAGGCGTGCAAATTTGCTGTAAACTAGCAATGAGGTAACCTGCATTGTAAACAATCTCTTAGACTAGCTCTTAGTCTTTATTTTCTGCTTAGCTGGGTTAAATACAGGGAAGACAACACTCCCCTAGAATTTCTTCTGCTCTTCCTGGTGAGTTCCCAAATATTATCATTAGAAAAGGGTTCTCTTTAGTGATGATTTAATCTCCAGTGCCAGTCAGATGATTACTGCTTTTATATTATTACCCAGCATCAAGAGTTGTACATCCAGTATGCTTAGCATCAAGCTGCTTCACGAAGATGATGGAGACTGAATTTTATTTTCAGATCTATGATATACTGAGCCATATGAGAAAGCAGAAAGCAATAGAGCTGCAGAAACATATAACCTTCTGTATTTCTTCTGATTCCTTTTTCAAACTGAGTATGTCAGTTTCAACTACATTCATTTGCTGAAATGTATAAAATTAAAACGCACCTGAAATAACACATTTTTTGGTGTGTGTGTTATGCTTGGTGGCAAAACTCATTTCCCTGATCTTTTCCAGACTTTATTATTTCCAGCTACTGGCTTGAAAAGATTGCTTCTATCTCCTGGGTTTAATAAAGCAATTTGGCTCTTTAATGGGCCTTGTTAGGATTGAAGACCAATGCCTTTCTGGTCCTATTTTTTAGCATTAGTGGTACACTACCTGCTGAGTCATCAGCATGGAAACCAGAGGTTAATTTCCCTCCTACTAAATGAAGCAGATAATCAGCCATCAGAGGACAGCTCCTGTGTTGTAAATAAGTCTTGACAAGCCAAGGGACGGCGCTGTGCATCACTCAGCCCTATTCACACCATCTGTCCACAAATTAAAACAAAGTAAGGATATTAATTTGTTACATTTCAAAAGCCTCACCGACAAGCCCTCATGGACTTTTATAAATGGCAGCAAAGAACTGAAACATTTTACTAATATTCCGTTGAGTCATGGGTTCTTGCAAAATTTCACTCCAACCGCCAACATGTGGAAAATGTTTTGACCAGATGTACAGCAAATGATGATCAAAGCAGAAGCACTCTAAAGCATTCAGTCAAGGGCTGCCGTAAAACAACAACAACAATGACAACAACAACGACAATGACAATAACTGTCACACAGAGGAGGGCCAGTACCTCTTCTCGTTCATCCCAGAGCACAGACACAGAATAATGGGCTGAAGTTACAGGAAGCCAGATTCTGGCTGGACATCAGGAAAAACTTCCTGACTGTTAGAGCAGTACGTCAATGTAACTAATTACTTAGGGAGATGGTGGGCTCTCCCACACTAGAGGAATTCCAGTAGCAGATAGATAACCATCTCTCGGGTATGCTTTAAGGTGGATTCCTGCATTGAGCAGGGGGTTGGACTCAATGGGCTTATAGGCCCCTTCCAACTCTACTATTCTATGATTCTATGACAACAAGGGAACTTAAATGCAAAAAAGGCAGGTTGATGGTACAAAATTAGATTTTGTTTTCTTGGGCATCTTCTGAATGGGCAGTGTCAGAAATGATTGGCAATACAGCTTTTCAAGTCTGAGATATGTATGAAAAAGTCCCATTTCCGTAAAAATAAATTTGTGATTGAAGATAAGGTCTAGAAATTGCCAAGGTTAGTAGCTGCCTAATCTTGTTCACTTAAGTCCATACAGCGTAATGGACAAACATGACTGCACCTCATTTTACAGGATATCAGAAATCAACAGATTGGCTGTGAGCAAGTGAACGAATTAGGCACAGATGGGCAAAATTTAGCTGCATGAGCAGTTCTGTGTGTATTTCATGAATTCATAGGATATTGCATTCTTGCTCATTCTCAGCTGCTGCCTTATGACGAGAAAGCTTCCTTCAGTTTGAGTTTCAAGGTTGAATAAAGATCAGAAATCTAAGGACTTCCTTAAATTGTGATCTTCCAGAAAATAAGTGTG
The DNA here is from genome assembly GCA_029215795.1 of Anniella stebbinsi. Classification (NCBI taxonomy): domain Eukaryota; kingdom Metazoa; phylum Chordata; class Lepidosauria; order Squamata; family Anniellidae; genus Anniella; species Anniella stebbinsi. The sequence goes on from JARDYH010000003.1 coordinate 60,974,883, forward strand.
TACCACCAAGCAGTAGGTCATTACAGTGAAATCAACTGTATCTTTATGTGGGTGTCACATGCGTAGCACACTATCAGGCAGATATGCGAAGCTAAATGCTCAGAATCAAGGGGCACAATTTATCTTAGAACATTTGTCCAAGTGATTTAAGTGGGAGAGTGAATCGCAGTCTTCCCGTTGTCTTCTGTAGGATCCGAGAATGATAATCTTTGGCAAGATAATGCCAATGGAGCTAAAAGGCAACAGTACTGGAGAAATAGTTGCCTCAAAGTAAGAGTGGGTTAGATCCAGACTTTGTCACACTTAGACTAGATCCACTGAAATGAATGTGTCGTAGGTTTCTCCTTTGCAAATGTGCACTGAGAAGGTGCAATTTGAATTGGAGAAGTGGTGGAAGCAAGGAGGAGTGTGTGATACCTGTCTTCAGCTACTGTCCTCACACCGGAGGTTATAGGCAGGTGTTTCCTGGGATAAAGCATGGGTCTGTATCCTGTGCTGAACAAAAAACAACAATTGGGGGTGGGGGAGGAGTTGCTGGAGAAAAACTGTAGGCAGCAGAAGGCTAGAAGGCAGGAATCTGCTCCCAATTGCATGGAAGACTAGCCGATGAATGAGCTGCAGATGCTTGTGCATATAGGCTTCCTCCCAGAGCATTAGTGATGTAGTTGACCCAGGGTTCACAAGGATGTAGCACTGGCACTTTTTTTTTAATTAGCAGGGATACTGACATCATCTGCCATGCCTTCAGATGTCCCTGTTTCCTCTGAGCTTAGCTGCAATCCTCACAATAGTTGGGGGAGAATGGGTTTTCCCAACAACAATATGTTGGGAATTGTTGTAATGCAAAGTATTTTAGGGTGGTCTGGTATTGAATGGGCAATTATTACAAAAGAACTGTTCCTAGTGGAGATGAAAACTACTAGAATTGGTTTGTGGATATGGCTCAACAAGGCAGCCTGCCTTTTTTATCTCTCCTTGGGGGTGTGGCTATGGGGACTCTCATGATAAGCATCTGCACTTCCAAATTTGCCATTACACCATTGCTGAAGATGACCACACTGATGTGTGGATGCCTGTATGCATGGATGTCAGGGAGCATGCCTGATGCCAGAGTAGGGTCAGAAGTATGCCCCCCCTGCTCAGTGATGACACGATGTTGTCTTCAGTTGAGTAATGTATGAAGGGAGCTAGGGCCAAGCTTCTCCGAGGTCAGAGAGTGGTTCTTCACTGTGGGCATAAATGACATGACTTCTGTGTTGCCTTCAGCAAGTGCCTCTAGCGAAGATTTTGTAATTTGTTCTGATTATCTCTTCTGCTGTCAAGTCAGTATGCTTTGCTCAGTAGGGTATCACCTTTTCTGTTGTCATCACTCAGAGAAGACCAGTCGACGGTGGATAGCATTGGATTATGCAGGCATTTCCATTGGTATTCTGGGCTGTTATGTGTCTGGAGACTTTTACGTATTTTATTGCAATAATTACTGGCGTCAAGTATACTTGATCACTGTGCTTGCTATGATCTTGGCAGTATTCTTTGCTCAGATCCACCTCAGTTACCTCACTCAACAGTGGCACAGGCTGTGCTCTGTCATCTTCTGCTCTCTGCCAGGCTATGGAATCATTCCTACCTTCCACTGGGTTTGGCTCAATGGAGGTGTCAGTGCATCTATTGTGCAGGAATTTGCTTCCCATGTGATTGTGATGTACTTGATAGCTGGCATAGCATTTCTCTTCTATATTTCCAAAGTCCCAGAAAGATATTTCCCAGGTAGAGATATTCCTCTGTTAGATTGTTGAAGGCGCACACAGTAAAATTCTGGTAGCTGTTGGACCTTGCTATGAGGCCTGGCTGAGAGTTCACAGTTGTTTTATATGTTGTCTGTTTTTATGCTTTCATGCTTTTAAATTTTGTATATTGATTTTTAATGTCCAAAGTTTTAATTTTTGTAAACCACCCAGAGAGCTTCGGCTATGGGGCGGTATATAAACGTAATAGTAATAATAAGTAATAATAATAATTAATAAAGACACTTAATTCAGTTCTATTGCTGAAGAAAAAGAACTCTTGCAATTCCCCCAGATTTATATGTCAGCCTCTCTGACTTTCCTGGAGGAGGATTAAATAATCAAATAAAATGAGCCCCCAGCCCCCAGCTGATGGAGCGTGAGAAGTTTCAACCTCCAGGTTCGATTGATTGGGTTGCAGAGTCTTCTGCTGAGATGTTATGAGTCTTTGAATCATGACGATAGCATTTAAATCAGCCATGTCATGTTCTCCCTTAGAGGCCCCTTAAAAGAGTATGGTGCATAATGCATTTTATTGTACTCACATTCCATCTGTATTTAATTTTACTTTTAAATGGTTTGGCATTACGCAGAAACCAGCTAGCATTATTCAGAAAGCGGACCTCTCTGTGGATTACAAAGGAAGCAGTCTTCTCAGTATGCAAATACAAATTAGATTTCCAAAGGTGTATTTTTCCTTCCTCCCCCCCCACTTTTTTTTTAAAAAAAAACTCACACTAACTTGGATAATCAAGATGAAACAGAAGTGGTTTAAAAATAAATTAAATGTTAATTTGCATGCTATCAGTGATCTCATTACCATGGACAAATATCAGCTTGGTTTGCTTTGGAAAGTCTCTGTGTTATGATGATTTTAAGGGATAGCTGCTTCATGTCCCTTAGAGCATTTTTGTGTACCAGTTTTCATTCAAAATAAGCACTTGAGGAGCCACAGGAAAAAGCAACAAAAAACAACCACTGCTCACTGTTGTTTTGAAAAAGCCTGATCAAAACACAGATTCTTCTTTTTCTTCGGATGAAAGGACTCTTAACTGTGGGGGTTCAGACTACTAATAAGTGTTTTGCTTTTATTCCAAGTGGAGCTCATCTGCTGCAAACCGTGTTGTTCCAATCCGGACATTGCCTGTATTAAAGAAAGGGGTTCCATGCGAAATCCCCAAAGAGCCACCAATAAAGACCCTGGGGAGCAAAAGATAGCATTTGGAAAGCTCATTGCTCTTCTTTTGGTTCACATAGCAACAAGCAACTACAAACTCTGAAGCCAGACCACCAGGGAGACATGGGAAGCTCAGCTGTCAGATGTAGCAGTTTATTCAGGCATAGTTGAAGATGGCCCTTTGCATTGGTCCTTGGTTGCTTTTATTCACCCTGTGCTCAAAGTATCGTTTGCTTTAATCTTCTTTCTGCATGATATCATTCCACTCCCCTTAATCAAAAGAGACTGCAGTGGTCACACTGTGATCAACAATCAGTTCCCTGCACTAATTACACTGTTGCCTACTGTATTTTCTAGTTTCATCTGGTGTTTATTAATGAACATAAAGCTTCATCTGTGCTGACTTTGATTTATTTCTTCTCCTGCACCTGTTTTATTAGGCTTCTTGTCTCGCCTCAAATGATACAAATTTGGTAGGGATAGATATTAGTTCATGCATGTTAAGTGTCAGTGGCTGCTTCTAGAGGAGAAGAAAGAGTTCATAGCTGTAGTAGGGACGGAGGAGAGCTCAGTTTGGTCCTCACTTTTAAGTGAATCACCTAATTCTCACATCTGAGCCTACTAGGTGGATGCTGATATAGTTATGCATCAGATTATGCACTTCTCTAGGGTAACCAGATTTTGGAACCCAAAATCCTGGTCCAAAATGGCCACCCAAAACGGCCACCCAAAGGGGGCGTGCTCACCCCCCAAAAAACATAATATATATTTTTAAAAGGCCACCCGCCATGTATGATCTCAACCCCCTGCCACCCCCCCACCCGAAACGACCCCACCACCACCAAGCCACCCCCCCAAAAAAACACAGCGAGGGGGGAGGGGGCTTACCTGCTGGGGCCGTCCGCTGCTGTCCACTGGCGCCCATGGGCGCCAGCGGACGGTCCCAGCAGGTAAGAAGCGTGACACGGGAGGCGGGAGGGCCCCCCCACTTACCTGCCGGGGTGGCCGCTTTCCTCCGGTGCTCAAATCTACTGAGAAACAGGCTTCGCGGCCTGTCCCTCAGTAGAACGCCGGGTGATGATGTCATCACCCAGCGCGCTACTGAGGGACAGGCCGCGAAGCCTGTTTCTCAGTAGATTCGAGCACTGGAGGGAAGCGGACGCCCCGGCAGGTGGTGGCGAGGGGAGCCCCCCCTCCCGAAACCCCACCACCAAGCCACCCATCACCCCCAAAACCCATCCCGGACCTACCGGGTCTACTGTCGCTCGCCGCCGCCGCCACCGCGTGACCTCCTGCAGCCCTGGTTTGCCCCCGCTGCCCCCCGGTGGGCTCGGATCACCCCAGGTTTCCCGGTTAGGATCGGGAAACCCGGGGCGATCTGGTCACCCTACACCTCTCTGAATGGTGCTATGCAGTTCTTGACTCAAACATAGAGTACAATAATGTGTATGCTAGGAAATGTTCTATGCAAAAATGTGTATATGAGGGGAAATAAAATACAGATGTTAGGAAATATACATACAAAAATAAACTTGAATTTTGGAGTGTTTGTTTCAATTGCAGATGCAGAAATTGGATGCAACAGGATTATGACTGAATATAAGCCAAATTAACATGAACCAGAAATAGACTGAGCCATCTACCCATAATGTCAAGGAATAGCATGGTCTGGTCTTCAGCTAGATACTACCCTGAACCTCCTGTTCCATTTCTCTACTGATCCCCTTGCCCAACCTCTTCTCCCATTCCTATGGGGCAAAAGAGGAGTCTGTCTGACCACAGGAAGCTGGCTGGCTGGTATTATTGAAATACAGCAGCTAGCCTGTATCCTGAGCATTTTGGAGAATTAAAGGTAGACATACTCCATACTCAAAAAGATACAGGCATCATGTACCCGGGGAGGATCTTGCTACTAAGCCCTATGAGGAGAGACTGAAAGAACTGGGTATGTTTAGCCTTGAGAAGAGAAGTCTGAGAGGAGACATTATAGCACTCTTCTAATATTTGAAGGGTTGTCATACAGAGGAGGGCCAGGATCTCTTCTTGATCATCCCAGAGTGCAGGACACAGAATAATGGGCTCAAGTTACAGGAAGCCAGATTCTGGCTGGACATCAGGAAACACTTCCTGACTGTTAAAGCAGTATGACAATGGAACTAATTACCTTGGGAGATCGTGGGCTCTCCCACACAAGAAGCACTCAAGATGCATCTGTCAGGTATGCTTGAAGGTGGATTCCTGCATTGAGCCAGGGTTGGACTTGATAGCCTTATAAGCCCCTTTCAACTCTACTATTCTATGATTCAATATCCGAAAAACAAGATTGCAACCAAATACAAGTTTCTCAATGCCCTGTATCAAAAGCTGTGGCCAAGCATCTGCACTCTCCATTTCCCTTAATTACATTTGAATGTGTGAGCAATTGTCATGCATAGGTTTAATTAAATGCTAAACTACTTCACTGCCCAATATTATAAATTAGGGGTGTACACACCCAAAATTATTGTATCATATTGTTATCAGAAATCACTTTTTTAAAACATTTCAGATCCGATTATATCGAAGGTTTATCATATCAAATCAATATTTAATTCGGAGCCCTATTTTGCCCTATAGAATTGATTTTTGAGACAGAAAGGCCTAAAAGTCCAGTATTTTAAAAGTTACAGACTTGAAACTTGGTCACAGTGCTTATGGGGTATGCCTAAGTATATGTATTAAATTTCAGAACAATCCCTCCAACCATGCACTTTATATGAATTTTTAAACATCGTTTAACTTTTGACAGCTCAGAATATGTCTTGTCTGTTTTTTTCCCCATAGGCTTGCGTTGGGGGAAACACATGCATAACTTTTTTATTTGAAAAGATAATGACATGAAACTTGGGGAGCCAGGACTAGCAAGATCCAATCTGCAATGTCCAAAAAGTTTCATGTCTCTATCTTTTCAAATTAAAAAGTTATAGGGGGTCCCCCAAAAGCCCCCCCCCCGCTGTAACTTCTTCATTTTTAAAGATAAAAACTTGAAACATGTGGGACATTGAAGATGGGTTATGGCTAGTCATGTGTGAAAAAATTCAGAGTAATTGCTCAAACCCTCGATTTTATATGAATTTCTTAAAGATCATGGTACAAAAGCAACACGAAGGCCTGGTCAACCAGCTGTCAGAACTAGCACGATCTTTAAGAAATTCATATAAAATCAAGGGTGTACTGGAGGAATTTATCCCCCATCCCTAGAGATACTTCCATTTGGGGTCCCCATGAACTGGCATCTTCAGATGGGCAAGCGCTGTCCATGATGTCCATGATTTGTTTAGTCACAGCGGTTCAGAAAAGAATTTCTTTGCTACTTATACTGCTAAAACCCAGCTTTGCAGATTTTTGGGGGAGACACTGACCCTGTTCAGACAACACGCTAAGTCATGGTGGTTAAGAATTTTGAGCTAAACATTATGGCTTAGTGTGACGTGTGAAACATGACTTAGCATGTTGTGTAAACTATTCCTAACCATGATGCCTAGACAACCACGGTTTAAACCTGCTCACTAACAGTTTGCTGCAAAAGGGTTAGTAGCCTAACAATGGCTTAGTGTGTTGTCTGAACAGTCCAAATGTGAAGTCAAAAGAGAGGCTTTATTGGCCAAGACAGCACCTAAGATTGGGCTGGAAAAGGATGCATTTAAGTCCACATGCAGGTGCCACCATCTAATGGAAAGGGCATTAGCCTCAGCAGAGAGAAATCTCTTGAAGAAGTCAATGGAAGCCATCCAATATTATCCAGCAGGGCAAATTAGATTTTGTTTTTAATCTGAAGTTAGGTTAAATAAAAATCCATCAGGTACCTCTTTCAAGAGGCAGATATAACTAGATACTTGGGAGTCTTTTAGAACTTACATTTGCATAAGCAAAATATTTCTGACTCACCCGGTCATTACTCACTTGCACATGTAGTTTTATATAAGGAAACATGCATATCTAAAATAGCAAACTTAATAGGCTAGAGATAAATAGCGAAATGAAATTAACAAGCAAGAAGCATACACCTAAGGGGGAAAAATATCAAATCTGATTATACATTTCACTTGAATTCCGTTGTGTTCTTTATGGCATTTTATATATAGAAGGCCAAAAATAGCACATTCTTTTACAGTGCAATTGTATACATGCCTACATGTTGTATACATGTCAGTCATTTTAAGCGCAATCTGAATCCTATGCATGTTTACTCAGAAGTATGCCCCATGAAGTCCAATGGTGCTTACTCCCAAGTAAGGTTGTATAGGATTGTAGCCTCTGTGACAATGGAATCTCATTTCAATGTTCCCTGTGCTGTATGCAGATTTTTGATGCTGACTGAAGCACCATATTTAATTGGCATGGAACCAAATCGACAAAACAGCCCATAAATGGGCAATGGTAGATAGAAGAAGTATTAAATTGGTGGCATCTCTGCAAAGGGGTTAATAGAATTCTACAAGGAAGTTATTTTCTTTCCGGCAAAGTAGATGCCTATGGCAGATTGTTGACCCTGCTATGAAGCACTATCTTTCTTTCTGTTGCTAAAGGAAATATAATTCTAGATCATTTTCTGCATCTGTATCTTCTGTGTTGTACTCGGAGAGGGGAAAAAACAAGTCACATTTTTGAATTTAGTCATGTACGAAGTGCATTCCCCCCCCCCCCCCCAACACACACACACACACACACATTTCAGATCATCCAAGTTTGGTTTTTAAAAAAATACTGTCAAGGTTTCTGAGTGTTTTGCATTCTACTTTTTGCCCATTCTTGTGTTAGAGCATGAGGAACTCTGCCTAAGCTTTGCTAGTGAAAGTTTATGTTTCCATGTGTTATTCTTAATAAAGCGGCAGCTATTTATCATCCAACTGGTGTCTGTTGTGTGCTGACCTGAGAGCAGGACCTATTGGAGCATGGAAGTCCCTGAGACCCACAGGTAAAGAGGAAACATTTATAGAATTTTATTACCCTGTTACTGTTTACTTTCATCCTCCCCCAATACAATCCTTGAAGTTCTCCAAAACATCTTATCTTGTGTATCAACCAGACTAATTGTTCTGTCATAGAATGATCAAGATTCAAGCCTGCATTTTATTTGGGTTTCCCCTTTCCCACCATGCAGGGAAGGGAGATTTAACTCCCCCACACTATGTTTTTACCAACAATCACTCCATGCATGGCTGTGGGAGACTTTTCTAAATCCCGTAGCTGCACATGTAAGGGGGAGGGGTTTCCAAAAAAATTGAAACCTCCCCGTTGTAAAATCAATCAATCAATCAATAAAAAATAAGGACCTAGTGGCTATCTATGCTTTTAAAGTAACACATCGTTTGACCCTTAGCCAGAATAGTTTGGAGTTCCTGGGAGAAGGGGTTTTTTTTGGTTTGTTTGTGTGTATGTGAAAAATAAGCACATTTATTTAAAAATAATGTTTGTGTTGCTTTTTAAAAGTCTCTTTAGGAAATTCAAATATTTTCCTATAAGGATTAAAAGGTCATTGAGTGTCACTATAGCTTCTAAAATTTCAGGTTTTTCCTCAGCTGCAGTTGTGTGTGTGTTTTTTTTTAAAAGCAATTAGAAATGAAGAACTCTTCCCTTTCCCCCTGTGTTTCAGTACAAGTTTGCAATATATTTCAATAAATGAATACATAAAATATCTGAATGTGACCAAGCTGACTCACCTTGCTGTGACTTGCAGAAAAACGAGGCCAGGCAGAAAAACGAGGTCAGTCATTATATGCTTCCTTATTTTGTGAATCTTTGCAATAAAGAAGAAAGAAAGAAAGAAAGAGTGAGTTTCTTTTTTCTTGCCTTTGGGCCAATCTAACTGGAGAAGAAAGTGAGGAGAAATGATACTCCTTACTATGGTATATCCCACCCCACCGTAGAAACTGATCATATAGCAAATCCAGACAATTTATGAGCATATTATATCCTCTGTCCATACCATCTTAAGTGCCTTTACTGTAGAAACATTTGCACTCAGACAATGGGAGATGCCAATGGAGGCTGGTGGCTCTGATGTCAATGGGGCAGTGAATCCGCTTCAGGTTTCAGTCAGAACCAGTCTGCGGATCACCTTGGATAGCACCTTTAGAATTCTGCCTGAAACCCAGAGTGGATTTATCACGCCACTGGCATTGGACCCACCAGCCTCCACCGGGAGATGCCACGTATGAAAACATTTATGCTACTTTAGTTAATAGTAAGCATGGAAGAACCAGGGGTGCTTGAGATCACTGAAATTCCCCTGAACTCCACTTCATAGCAGATCAGTTTGTGTTGCTTCTTTTCTCATTTGCAACCTGTTTTTCTTTTCATTTGAACACGAAAAGTGTGCAATTTGAATGGGAAAGTGTGCATTTTTCTGCACATTTTTCAAAAGTATGCATCTCATTGCCTAAGTGTAAATACACATTTCACATTTTTAAAGTACACATTTTTCAAAAGGCACATTTTCCTAATGCTATTAAAAATTTGAGAATTTGTGAACTTTTCTCCACAAAAAATATGCTCACATTTGGAATGCTGAGTGGTGCAAGTTTGAAGCATTTGTGAACTGAAACAAAATTCCTGTAATCTCTGGTTAATAGTAGTGTTGATAATTTTAATATAAAATGCCAGATCAGGTGGAATGAGTTTTGCCGCTCTTGCCTGCTTAGTCCTTGAGAGGCAGCATGACTATGGCAGGATCTACACTACTGCTTTAAAATGGTTTACAACAGTTTTCACAATTGCTGGGGCCCAGGACACGCTCCATATACAGTTTTCAAAATGTTTTCAAAGTGTTTTATGCTGCTTGGTGTAGAACTGGCCTATGTGTAAAAATAGAAAAGAAAAGCAATCTGAGCTTCTGTTTGTTCCCAAACTCATCGCACAATTTTCCATTATAGATAAAGCACTAGGAGTATGTTTGCACAGCAGTGGTACAACAGACCAAGTGTGCATCCAGGAACCTTTAGCCTGAGATGGTTTAGGATGGTCGGATGACTCCATTCAGCAGCATGGCAGGGTTAGTGTGACAAGCTGCATCCCAGAATTCACATTTTGGTATTAGGAAAGCAAACGTTATGTCCCCACTTCCTGTATTTCTAAGTTTGCTGTGCCAGATTGTGCCTTAAGCCATATTATGGACATGTCGATGATCCAGCACCTATTACATGCATTCTTATTAATTTATTTGATTTGTACTCTACTTTTCTACCTAAAAAATTGGCAGTCAGGGTGGATTCTGTGGATAATACAAAAGATCGTTTTTCAGAAACTTGGAGGCACTAGAGCTGTCACTGCCCTTGGTGTACACAATCATCGCCTGTGTCTGTCCCATTTAGCATTCTTTGCTTTACATGAAGCTTAGAATGGCTTTGGAGGGTAGGATAAATCTCATGTAGGATAAATCTCATGTGAACCAACCTTCATTTCACAGCAGGACCTTTTGATGAGTGATAAGTGCCCATTCCATATGGATTTTTAAAAATGGAAACAAATTCATACAGATGATGATGATTTGCATATTTAGAAACAAAATGCACATATTTTTCATATATTTTTCAATTTGTATGTATTTTATCTATGCTTTCACCCATTGATGTCTCCAACCTTTTGGGGTCAGTGGGTCCTTTTCAGTATTTGGCGGCTCTCATAAAATGGCTGCCATAGTGGACATGGCTGGCCACAAAATAGTCATCTTCCAGAAGGCAAACTTGTGAAACTAACAGAAAAGTAACTTGCCTGAGAACTTAAGTACAATCCCAATAAAGATGGCGCTGGATAGCAGCCCTTCATTTTGCAGCATGCCAGCCTCCCAGTTTTAAAAAATAGCAATTAAAAATCTTAAGAAATAAAATTAAAATGGCAGACACCAAGAGAGATGTCTGTAGACACATTAATGCCCATGAGCACCAACTTGGAGTCACTAGGACTAAAGCGTGCTTGTGTGCATTTGAAAAATGTATGAATTTTTCCTTGCACATTTTTCAAATGCAGTGGATACATTTTTTTCTCTTCCATAGAACACATCATATGTCTGGAAATACATGGATTTCTGAATGCAAAGTACATCCACTGTACAGCCATTTCTGGGGGATGCAGATTGGAGAAAACCATTTTTAAAAAATCAGATGGAGCAGATTTTCCACACATCCCCACTTTTGATACACTCACTCAAAACATGGCCTTATTATATTTTAGTCATTGTATGATACTCCTAAAAATTACCTTTCAATAAACAACATAGGCCTCAATAATGTGCAGATTTTTTTAGGAGGGGGCTGGTGTTCATTACCATTTTCTTTTAAAAATCACAATTTGTGCATATCCAGCATGACTGATATCTGAAGTTGCTCAAGAATGCTACATCATTTCTTCAGCTACAACAAATCCTTTCCTTTAGGATTTTAATAAATAACTACATAATATTAGGGAAGTTGAAAGAACACGAAGGGGTTGCAGTATGACACTGGTTAGCATCCCCCCACTGGCCACATCTTTAACAATTGTGTATTCGCTGACCATGTGAAAAGGCCCTATGGGTATTTCAACATATGAAAGAACAGATCGTCCATGTGCATTGGGATCCTGGCCCAATTGACACCCCCTCTACATTTCTAGCTGCATAAGGGTGCAATCCTATGGGATGCTCCCTGGCTACTTGTAAGCCTCCGAACCTGGAGGTTTATGAGTTTCCAATGCAGAGTGGGAGGTGCCCCATGCCTTCTGCTCTGCATTTTAGCTAGACAGATGATTTCACCCATCTAGCAGAGTCTTCAGGGAGAGGGAGGGAAGGAGGCTGGGGATACCTCATAGATGAATGTCCTCAGTCTCATCCCCCACAAACCCTGGGAATGCTTCCTTTCCCCCATCTCTACGCTATGTTTTGTGAGCATGGAGAGGTAGCTGATGGCTATGAGGGGGATAGGGTAGGGATTGTGACTTTCTGCTGCCAAGGTCAGAGCTGGAAAATTGAACAATCCCATGTTACCCCAGATGCTTTCTATGGACTTAGGATTCCTCCCTCTGCCCTTTCACATGCCATCTAAATATTCTGATGTGAGGCATGGGTGATGTAGGGACCTGCGAATTCACCTACACCAGGTTCAGGGGGTGCTTGCCCCATCCGCTGTGAGCACCTGCCAGGTCCGACAAGCGCTCAGCAGCCACCCATGCCAAAATTGCACATCTCCCCCTTCCTGCATCAATGGCAGTCATTGGAGCATTAAGGATGCCATTGGCCCATGGGTGTGTGTGTGGGGTAAGGTGCAATTTATGGAGGCTCCTCAAAATGCACACTTTCCTCTGTTGCATCAATGGCAGCTGCCATTGACACAGGAAGGGGAAAGTGCACAATTTCAGGGCTTGGGCGAGTTGCTGCCAAGTGCTTGCCACATGGCCTTGCAAGCGCAGCCTTGAGAGAAGTCAGGCACTTGTTACAATCCTAATGATGAGCATGTCTCCAGTACAGCTCCATATATATTGGGTGAATGCATTAGAGGGGGAACATGTACAGCAGTATGTGAAATGACTTCCCATGAAAACTTTCCTTCTTCTTATTGGAATATTTAATTTTCCTGCCAGTGCCAAAAAATAAAGGATAACCCAATACATGAATATAATTATTGATGATGGGAAAAGTACACATTCATTCCATGATTTCTTTGCCTCATTTTATTCTTGCACAATTTTTTACTTTAATTCTAGCAAGATCAATGGAGAAAAATAATTTTCAGCACAAGGCCCAGAACTCTGAAGCTAGCTGAGGCATCTATTACAAGAATAAATAAGTTTGCTCCTGGGAATTAAGTTAAATATCTGTTATTATTGGCTTAGACTGTCTCCAAATGTATTTATTTATTTACTGTTCATGTTTAGTCAACATCTTTTGTAGTGGCCTGTGGGATGTAGAAACATTTAAAAATAAATAAATAGAGAAAACGACAAAACCTCACGACAGTGCAAAAAAGTAAGAAAAAAGTAAGAACAATTAAGAGCAGACAGAGAAAAATAATACCACCAGCTACTCATCAAACCCTAATGCCTTTTTAAATAGGAAGATTTTAATCAGCCTTGGAAAACTCTTAAGAAAGTTTTGGAGTGCATTGCCATCAGTATGCTGATGACACACCGGCCTATTTCGCTTTCTCATCTTTTTCAGATCAGGCTGTGGATGTGTTAGATCAGTGCTTGGCTGCGACAATAAATTGGATGAGGGCTAATAAACTAAAACTCAATCCAAACAAGACTAAGATGCAGTTAGTGTGTGGTTCTTCTGACTGGATGGAGAGTTTCTCCTGTTTTGGATGAGATTGCTCTCTCCCTGAATGAGGACAGCAGTAGCGCTGACTTAAGGAAAAGTGCTCGAATAGAAAGAAGACCTTCTCAAGGGGAAGGGACTCCTTGGGAGCAAGGCCTGTAAGGAACTGCAGCTGAGCCCTAGGTGGGGCTCAGGAAGCTCTGGCAAATATACTCATATGGGGGTTGAGTGGCCACTTATACATCACTGCCAAAAGAGAAATCTATAACCAACAAAGAGAACAAAAGAAGACACAGGCTGGCATGATATTTAAACATGCTAATTCTCTATAAATCAATGCAAATTTAGAAATAATTAATATATTTTAAATAGAAAGCGAATACATCTCATCATAGTGGGGAAGACTGTGATCAGGATACATGTGTGCCTGCACAGTCTGCTGTCCAATGGCTAATGATAGATGGGCAATTTCAAGGCCCCTAGGCTTTCCCTTCTTCTGTTTTTTAAATATTTAAACTGTGCTTAGACTGAACAACGCTTCAAACAGAGGACTGTCCAGTGTAAAATAGCACACATGGATTGGTCACTTTCAATGGGGGGGTCTGTCAATGGGCTTGATTGTCAGACATTCCATCAAATTCATCGTATTCACCCTCAGTTAGGGTGGCTACTTATGAATCCCCCCTCCGGACATTCATCACCCAAAAAGAGGACAAAAGAGGGAAGTGATTTGCATATGCTAATATATATATATATATATATATATATATGCAAAATTAGAATAATTATTATAATTTCAATAGAAATATGGTACATCTCCCCATTTTGCAGAAAACCATGCCCAGGTGACCTGTGTGCCTTCCCATTCAGTCTGCTGTCCAGGTGCTAACTCTTTCAATTAATAATTTTTATTCTGTTTCACTATTAAAAATATAAAAACAAACCTTACAAAGACATAACAATATACATAGACATACAACAATTAAAAGGACCCCCTACCTTTCCCACAGCAAATTTTATAAATCCTTTTAAAAAGCAGGTACTACATAAAAAAAAATGTTTTTTTTTAAAAAGAGAAAAAAACCCAACAAACCCATCCTCCCCTTTTAACACAACTACATGTTAACATTTTTATTCCTTCATTGTTAAAAATTACTTACACAGACCACAATAGAAATAAACCCCTTTCTCTTCTCTTATAATTTTTTTCATTCACCATAAGAAAAAAACTCTCTTTTTTCCCTTACAAACTATGACTTAATAATAATAATAATTAAAAAAAATAACCCAAACCCAGCAAGAGTCCAAAAAACTTCCACCTTCTCCAATCTTCCATTTCAAGGAAATTCCGGATTCCTGCCAGTCTCTTGTAAACCCTTTCTCCATCCCAATTCAGCTATGAATATTCAATTCTTCTTCTTAAGACTCACCCTTAGAATAATCTTATAACCAACAACAATTTTAAACTTATGTCCTCCCCACTCTTTTAAACAAATACACATTACTTAATCACTAAGCAATTATTATCCCAACAACATTGTGTCTGTTCTTATTCATGTTGCAAATACATTCTAAACATAATACTACTAATAATGAAGTAATAGTATAATAATAATAAAACAAAAAATATCAAGCAAAGCATTCCCAACAAAATTCCAGGAAAAGTTCCACTCATTATTAACCAAACTCCTCAAAATCTCTCCCCCCCCGTCACAGCCCCAAAGCACTCACAAGAAAAAATGGTCCCACTTCTCTCCTAATCTCATAACTCTATTGTTTCTCCCTCTTCTTACAAACCAGTCTTATAATTCTCTCCAACTTTAAACCAAACTTTCCATTCTTTTATACAAGTACAAATCACTTATTATTTCATTCTATTAACCCACCAAGTTACTATTCATCCATCTCCTGTTAATTCTTAACCAATTTTCCTTAAATTTATTCTTATTTATGTTTCCCCCATCTTTTATCCCACTTAAAAATAAGCACAACCAGACAAAGCCAGAAAATAACAAAAAGTCCCAATTCACTCGCATGTCTCTTCTCCACCTTTAATGTTGAACAAAAAACAGTCCAAATCTCTTTACCAGACACTTCACCCTGCAGTCAATCCGCCTTTCTCTGCCACAGTCCCACAGTTTGCAAGCTTCTTCTTTCCTTAACACAGACACCATTTTAATATCCTTTGTCTCATTCCTTGCCAACTTGTGGTGTCATCCATTTTACCCCATCTTTAAAAACAAATTTAACCCTCTCGCAATCATTCCTCTCCAAAAGTAAACGATGCTTAGTTATGCTTCTTCTTAAAAAAACAAAACAAAAATGAAATAGCTCACCGCCAGTATTTCTTTATCTCAGCAAACCAAATGTTATCCAATTAGCTGGGGAGTGAAAGTAATCAATCTTATGTTTAGCTCTGAAACCGCTTTTAAACGCTGATAGCCATAATTCTTATGCTATTCTTCTTACATCTGGAGCTGTTCAATGGAGAGAGAGTCTTCAACACGCTTTCCTTCTCTCTCTCTCTCTCTCTCTCTCTCTCTCTCTCTCTTTTCTCCGCTCCCCCTTTTTCTTGTTGTTCTTCCAAATTCTTCTCATTTCGAATATTTTAGGGGAGGATGATTAAATACCTGCCAACCAGATGTTATCCATCACTTCGCTGCTCCAAGGGCACCCCGTTCATTATGACGATGTTACCCATTCTTGGGGAATGAAGAACGGGCGACCTTTCGTTCTGGATGGCATCTGAGCAATGTAAACCACAGTCCGGCTCTCCCATGTTGTAAATCCGAAGAAACGACTTCATTACCCCATGAGACCAGCCCAGAGGACCCTTTGTGGCATGCTCTTGAATTCCCCTTTTTCTGGGGAATTTTAAGCTCCATCTGGGACGCTTCCAGAGAGCTACCTCCATCCAGTCACAGCAGAGCTAAAAGCTCTAGCTGGCACGGCTGCCATATCTTCACCGGAAGTCCTTCCAGGTGCTAACTCTTGATGGGAAACAATTCTTATAGTGTGTATGAATCATTAATTTTAAACTGGGATTGGACAGGGCTGCCTTTCAAACAGAGGATGGTCCTCCTGCAGTCCTTCAAGTGGAGGACAGTCCTCTGTAAAAAAGGACACCTGACTACCCTATCGTGCAGCAAAATGTGATGGTCATACAGGTTGTAGCATGAACTTTGCCATTTCAGGTTGCAAATGGAAGATTAGATTTGTGCGTGCTCTACCGTGTAAAAAATCACATGCAAGTAGCAAAGTAGACCAGGGACACAGGGACCAGACTGGTTTGGAACTTCACGTATGTTAGTTTTTGCTTACAGATTATCATTTTTATGTGGGGGAGAATGGAAAACAAACAAACAATGGTATTGCCATTTTTGTATGCAGTCAACTATATTAGCTCAGGATTCTATCACCTCATTCCACTGCATGTGTAGACCAGGCCTTTGTTTCTAGTCACTGCAATGTTTCAAAGGTTCAAGGAGAGGACATAAGAAATCAGATTGCGCGGGAGGGAGAAAAAAGCTGAGCTCCTGCAAAACACAGCCAGGTCTCTAAGGGATCACCAGAAAACAGGGGGCAAAATGTTTTGATGTTCCTCCCCCCTAAGACTTAATTCATTTTTATTTAAGCCTCAAAGAACAGGGTGTTTTTTTTTAAAGAACAAGCAAACAAATAAACATACTGAATGAGAAAATGTAAGTAATGTATGTACTGACCGTACCATTTCAGTACTTGTATTCATGTATGTTCTGTGTTCAGCCATGCAATTTCATTCATAGAATACATAAAGGATTATGACATGCTAAAAAGTTAAATTGTAGACAGTAATCCTATGGTCCCTGGGAGAGCATCTCAGGACCCATAGGATATAGCAGATTTCCCCTCCCAAGGCCAGAGACACAGCTATATCCAAGTGGGGATTTCCCTCCCCCGCCACCTCTTCCAGCTGCTGTGTAAAGCAATGCGGTGGCTTCTCTCCCAAGGATGCAACCAAATCCTCAGAAGAGGCTGAGGAGGGTTAAAATGGACATGCCAGGAGGTGGGGTAGGGAAGAACCATGGGTATGCAGCATCCACAAGCCTCTCATTCTCCCAGCTCCACGCCCAGCTGAGTGAGTGAGCCATGGATGTGCTGCATCCACAAGTGAGTGTGGTAAGAGCCCAGAAAGGGGGCTCACTGGTTTTCTGTCTAGCCGCCCTCCAATCACCACTAGTCATGTGGGTAAGATCCAACTCGAGCTTAATTCCAACTGCAGTGGAGACTGCCTTGCATCAAGACAAAGAACAGCCCCAACAGTCAGCATTCAAGGCTTTTTATGCAGTGTAACAAACAACTTACGTCACAACTACGTACTGTGCAAGTGCCACATCAACTCAATGCATTTCAATGGGAGACTATGCCCTTTGGCGCAGTGGCTGGTACTTTCCAAATTATAAGTTGAAGCAAGCGTTGCTGGGCAAAAGCAGGTTATCTGTTGCTGGGCAAAGGCAAACTAACTGTTGCCGGGCACAAACTAACACAAGCTATTTGTGGGAGAGCAAACTCAGCAGAAAGGACTGTTAGCGTCCGTGTCTCATAGGTTTCCTTATAAGGACATCAAGCCAACTAACATGGATGGGCTCAGGTTCAAGGCATTTTTATCATGAGTGAGTGACAGGCTAAGAGAAAACAAAATGGAGGAATGGAAGGAGGTAAAAGCGTCTGCCATTTTGGCCAGCGAAGCATAGGATAGATGGAATCTATGGAGCAACAGTGCCTTAGGATTGCATCGCTAGACCCAGTTCTCATGTAATACTGGATCATGGGTTAATTAACCCACAACTTGCTGGACACAAGCGGGAGCTAGTGAGTGCACTGCCTCCAGCATGCTCCTCATTTCCAAATGGGCCATGTGTAAACAACCAACAGATGGCACATTTATAGGTTGTGAGCGTGACGTCCGAACCTGGGTACTCTGGGTTGTTTAGGGTTGTTTTAGGTTTGTTCCGGGGGGGCGATAATAGGTCATTTATGAAAGCAGAAGTGAGGAGTATGACACTTGCTCCCATTCATGCCCAGCAAATCATATGTTAATTAACTCATGATCCAGCATTATGTGTGAATCGGCTCAATGTCCAGTTTCCTTAATCTTCTGAGCACTTCCCAAAACCGCTGTATATATTTTACCCTCAGTAATATGTTAATGGGTGTAAGTGTAACAATATATAGAAAAAATGATCAGACCCCCCCCCCCCCATTTTAAATGATAGCTTACGACATGTCAGTACCACTAACATCTGAACAGCAATTATTTGTTACTGTGTCTGTGTACTTAAGAGTATACATCTATAATGCTTTATTTTTATTTTCCTGTTTTAAAATGGAAGCTTATAGAATTTTAGATATGTTCTCATTGATTGGAAGAATTTCATTCTCTGATATTACTTCAGACACTACCCATAGCCTATATTTCTAGCTGGAATGTAGAAACATCTGTTGAGATGTGCACATTTCACACAAACTATTGGAGATTGTGCAAAATGACTTTTTGAGTGTGTCGTCTATGAGGGATTATCCTTTAACACATGTGGGTCCACATGCACACACACATGCACACACTCACACAGATACAGATAATATTACAGATAGAAAATTGTTCTTAATGTCACTTTCAAAATCACCCAAGTCTCAGCCTTTATCAATAAGCCCTTATAATTTTCTTTCCCCTTTTCTAATAGTTGGATTATAATCATGACCTCTTTCCCATTAGCTGCATGCTTATGTAGAAAATATGAATGATTAGCCTTGAGGATGTTGGATTGCTAACCAGATGAGATGTTGCACAAATGGCTGGGCCCATGATAAATCATAAATACTAACAAGATTGTCCACTAATATGTGAATGGATCCTACAAATCATAGTACGGCCTGAACTGTTGGCTCCTCTAATCCTGTTTATTGTTTCACAAAGTACATTTACATAGATTTTCTGGGGTGGATTGGTCAAAATAAGGGACAATAAAATAGGGCATCAGTGAAAATGTATTTACAAACTCATTGAGTTTCATAAAATCTGTTACTATTTAATTTTCTTTACTTTTTTCTGTAGGAGATCACTCTTCTCCATGGTTTGCTACTATGCTTTCTTAAAGCAACAAATGCTGGATCTACTGGTGAAGAGTAAAAATCCACAATTCAAACAAGGTTGTAGCTGTTTAATCTAAACTGCATAATCTAAAAATGGAATCGGGTGAATCCATTTTTTTAAATTATTATTATTATTATTATTATTATTTCTAGAAGGCTCTTTTACAATTTGTATTTAAATGCTTTTTAATCTGCTAGATTTTGAGATTTTGGGTTTAAAAATAAAATAAAAATAATTCACATGCAAGCTAAATTGTTTAGGTTGAGACATTTAGGGCTCAGTGTTATGGGACAGGTATCGGTAAGATGGAGAGCTTTGATCTCAGCAGGATCCTGACAGGACAGAAGGAACAGCAGAGGCCTTTTCAGCCTCTCCATCCTCCCAAATGCTTTTTTGTATTAGATGGGCCTCTGAGCAGTTCTGATGTATTCACCTTACTGGGGGTGGTGACAATGGCTAAGAGGACTTTGGATTCAATGGATCCACAACCTCTCCCTTCCCTGCCCACCAGTATGTCTCCCTCTCTCCCTCTCCTGTTCTCAGAGATCAGACCTCAGAGAGGGAGCCGTTGAAGAGTTTTCCATGATTCCTGGGAGGAGCAGGGTTGGTAGAAAATCCCCACTTGGGATTTGCTCTCTGAAGTCATAACTATGGCAGAATCCAATATT
The DNA here is from genome assembly GCA_029215795.1 of Anniella stebbinsi. Lineage (NCBI taxonomy): Eukaryota > Metazoa > Chordata > Lepidosauria > Squamata > Anniellidae > Anniella > Anniella stebbinsi. The sequence goes on from JARDYH010000003.1 coordinate 60,994,915, forward strand.
TCCCATCTGCTAAAAGAGCTGGCCCCAGATTCTGCTCTATACATGGCCAGACCCCCTTCATTCTGCAAGTGGCTCCTAGTGCTTGCTGAATGATGATTTTGCATTTCTGGGGACAAGCTCTGAAAGGAATGGAAACACTAATTTCTGGAAGGGGACAGCTCAGTGGAGCTCCATTATGTCAGTTGACCTGCCCCCTTCCTGAAACAAGCACTTTTGCTCATTTCAAGTGGCTAAATCACTGTCCTGCAAGTGGTGGGAGCCATTTGCAGAACAGAATCAGAGGGGCTGGTTTTGTGTGCAAGGGCAGCATTGGATTCTGCCTTCTGTCAATGGCCTTGGAGAGGGGAATCTACAGTGTCCTATGGCCCCTCAGAGGTTGGGTTTCCTACATGAGTCTTTTAACCTGCCACTTTACTGAGGCTTCTGCTTTCAGATCTTTGTTGGATTAAGATTATAGTTCTTTTACACATGTTTCTCCCCCCCCCTTTCCATACGTTCCATTGCACAACCACTAGGTGGCACTGTGGTATAGTGGAATTGTACAAATACATGAGGGTTTCATTGCTGCTATTCACAGAAGTACCAGAGTTTACTCATTAGAATCCGCCCCCCGCTATAATAGTTACAAAGCACAGGAGAGGTCCTGGAGGATGACCTGCAAACTACCATGAATGAGAAATCGTGAGTGCAAAATAAATGCCTTGTGTAGAAAGGCTCACTGTCCAGGGGCCATAGCATTGTGCTCTTAACTGAATCAACCGCTTGAATGGTTAGCTATCATAAGTAATATTATGCTATGACACACATGGTCTTACACATCGTGGAAAGTATCATCTCTCCCTCCTCTTCTAATTTATTCTTTTAAAATTGTGGTGCTGGTGTGTGTGTTTATCAGTAGGCTAGAAAGAAGATTTCTCTATTTTGTAGCTAAAGCTAAGAAATGCTGTCTGTAACCTCATTTCTGTGTAGTGAAACTTTTAACTGGGTAATGCTAGTTCTGCTGCTGATAAAACATCATGCTTAATGTCACAGAGATCAACTATAGTATGTTAGACTCACCTAACACCACACACCATAATATCACACAGATCTTGCAAGCAGAGCTGAAATGGAAATTCTGTTTGCAGTCACACCTTTAAAGGTCTAACACAAACCTCAAATGCAAGGAACACAGAAAGAGCATAAAGCAATAGTGAAACCAGATAAAATATTTTGGATGGGGAGCACTAATGGGAAAAAAAAGCAAAACTGGCCAAAGACCAAAATGAGAGGATCTGGCCAAAACAAATAAGGTCCCCTCTACAAGAATTTGGTTTGACGCCCAGTTGTCCAATTATGCACATCTTCTCGCGATCGCTTTTAAGCCTAATCCTTATACACGGGAGGCGGTGAAGCACATTACTAGTTGTATGAAAGGTGCTTTAAAGGTGTTTAATGCAGAGAATCGCTTGTTTACATGATCATAAGGCGCTTTAACTCCCGCGGTAAATTAAAACTCACTATTTAATGCGCATTCGATAATGCGCATAATCGGACAGAAAAAGTGCCTCAACCCCTGATTTGCGCTCCATTCATGTGGAGGTAAAATTGGTAATGCGCTTTGAAAGAGCTTTAAATCGCTCTTGTAGAGGTACCCTAAGTCAATAAAAGCAAGTGAAAAAGAGAGAGAGAAAGAAGCAGACACCAGAAGAAAGAAAAAGAATAGGACATCCAAACAATAAATAGAAAAATAGAAACCAAAGAAGGAAAAGCACATACAGACGAAGAGAGAAAATACATTTTGTTTCCCACAGTAAGGGAAAGAAACACAGGCCACATGAACAATAGGATTTACTATTGCTAAAAAATTGAGAACTCTTAACACTAGGAGTCTATTGAGAACCATCTTATTCATCTCTACCATTACCTCTGTGATAGCAATCACATAACTATTCTACTGTTTAGTGAAGAAAACAAGTGCAGCACTCAAATTTTCTGCAGGAAATGAAAGTATTTGTGATAATGTCAAAGCAATCGTAATCCTACTGATGCCCTGCACTGTATTATAATCATATCAATCACGAGGTGGAACAGTTTTCTAGCTGTATTTTGTAGCTGAGTGTAGATAAGGTGATTTGGTTACAGAGTTTATTTTTCCTGACCTGTGTTGCTGATTATTTGTGGTCTTACACAGCTCTGGCACATGGCTTAGTTTATATGTCAGTTGTAGTTAAAAGGCAGTCTCTGTGCTACTGCTGTGCTCCCACTAGCTCTGTATGCCAATGGGACCCACCAATAGTGCAACAGGAGGCAAGCCAGTGCTTCCAAAAGCTACCCCAGAAACAAGTAGAAACGCTCGTTTCTGGAATGGGACAGGTCAGCAAGCTCCCTTCTGTGGGTCTTCTGAATGGCCATGTTCCAGAATCAAGCGTTTAGACTCATTTTCATCTGCTTAAGGATGCACTAGTGGTGGATTCCACTGGCACACAGGCTACATTAGATAATTCCCAAGTTGTCTTGCCTATGTTTTAATGATGTGTTTCTCTTGTTTTTTAATTTTTTAAAACTTTGGCATGCTTGTATTTGCATTGTGTTCCCCGCCTCAATCCGTAGGGAGAGGCGGGTTATAAATAATAATAATAATAATAATAATAATAATAATAATTATTATTATTATTATTCAGCCAGCTTCCATGTATTTTTACTTATCAGCAGAACTGTGGTATGTAAATGATTTGCAGCCCTTAAGGAAAATTCAAAATCCATTTCTAAAGACCAAAGCAGATGCATCAAGGCCATTCATTATTCGTGTGTCTGCCCCATTAGTAGATAAAGTAAGGGGTGAGGTCTTATTTTAATAGTAAAAGCCTTGAGTACAGCTTCTAGGGCTCCTCACCACCACCACACAGAGTTTATTGCTCCAACCACTTTTCTTGTTTCCCTGCAGCAATGCAGAAATGGAGAAAAGTACTTGGAGCAATGGACTGAGGGGGGAGTAAGGTGAGGGAAGAGAGAGGTTCAGCATCACTTTCCGGTGTGCTGCTTTGACTATCAAGATACCTTAAAATATTCAAGGGCAGCTTCATGTCAAGTATATTGTAGGGCTGTGCACCACCACCCTGATCTGCTTCACAGGTTTCTCTATCAAACTATTTTTATCTGTGAGTGAAATCGGTTCCCACTCAGTCCCCTATTTCAGTTCCTTCAAGCATTTGCAAACTATTCTACATAGAGTAGAACCTGTATCTGCTACACATAGATTAAAGTAATGTCTGGTTTAGCCATGTTTGCTGGGCATATTCTTTGTGAAGTTCAGCCCAGTTTGAATTCTCCCTTGCAGATAATTTTAATTCGAAAGCAACAGGACGATAAGAGCAAGTATCAGAGAGTGGGCCTGTTCAGACGATATGCTTAGCCTTGGTTAAGTGCTAACTCTTTTGCAGGAAACGATTAGTGAGTGTGTTTAAACCATGGTTATATAGGCGCAATGCCATTCAATTTTTGGCATTTCATGGGGGTGGGGGAAATGAAAACTCAGGCAAAAGAGTATGGGAGAGGTGAGAATTTTGGAGAATTTTCTCCTGGGGAGGGGACAAGGTTTCCACGTATTTCCACATACCCAAGAGTTCTTCCTGAATGGGGAGGGCAAAGTTGCATGGTCTCCATTAGGCATTCACGAAGAACAGCTAGTCTCCTCCAAATGCCAGGGGAGCGGGGTGTTTTTTTTTTAATCCTAAAAAATAGGAAGACGGTCCCTCAGCAACCAGCTGCACTTAAAAAGGTATGTGGAAACCCTGTCCCCCTCCCCAAGGAGGAAATTCTCCAATTTCCCCCCTCTCTGCAAAAGAGGCTGACCCCCCACCCATGCCTCTTTCGCAGGGAGACAGAGAGAAAGTTTCCAAAAATAGGGGGCAGGATTTGGCCCAGCACTAGTTAGGAATGGTTCACATGACACACTAATCTATAATGTTTAGCTCAAGATGCTTTAATGTGTCATCAGAACAGAGTCACTGGGGGAGAAATGGCAGAGGATAAACTCTGAAGCATCCAGCACTTTGCTGAAGTAGAGGAATGTCTGAAATAGCTGACGACAAAGCATGAATTATGTATTTCTCTTTGGGCTAAGAGGCACTATTGGCTGCATTGTTTTTGTGTCAACACATTACTTGTATATTTAGCTGTAGGTGGGCAATTGCTATATGGTTTTGTGTTTAAATGGGGTTCTAAATAAAGTTGTTTGAGTTGTTTAACTCAAATCCTTCCAAGTTTTATTCCACCTAAATCCCATAGGGCCCCATAGAGAGAGAGATTATACTGGCATCTAGAGGAGTCTAGATCCCTCCCAAAGGCAGCTCCAGGCATGCAGCGGGTGGGAGGAACATTACTTTCCCCTAAGCTGAGGAGCTATCAATGCTTCCCTTCTCTCTTCAACAGCTAGTTGCTTGATTGGGATGGGAGCTAACAGGGCCATTACTTGTATTTCTGGCAGGCCAGAATCATTGCTTTGCAAACTTCAGGGCAGGTGCTGGCTCTGCAAAAGTGATTGGCTGGATGTTCAAGATAAGGAGAAGCACAGCTAATAAGAAGGTCTGACTTTCTACTTATCTGCTGCAGGATAGCTACTGCATCTTCACATCGAGGCTTTCCTTCAAATTCTCAGAGAGAATTATGACCCCAGTCAATATTATAATGTCCTTAGAGACTTCTGTTACCTTTTTCCACCATATCTCATATGTTATTGTGGATGCATGTTGTCAGTAAGGCCTAGAGGTATTGCAGGTGAGTGGAGAACTCTGGAAATGGAAAGCCAGGCTGCCATAAGTCAAGTGAGGTTGCAGTCTTATGCAGATTTACTTGGGACTATGTGGTGTTGAATTTATGGAATGTAACTTCCAAATATACATACCCAGCTTGAAGGAACAGAAAATTTGGTCTTGGGAAATAGCTCTGGTTGACCTCAAGACATTATGCCACATCTCCAGGCTCTGTCAGAAACTACCAAAGGTAATGTGCAATCCTATACATAACTAGTCAGAAGAAAGCTCCACTGAGTACAGCCTACAATCTGAGCAATGCATAGCATAATTGCTAGAGCTGTGTGCATGTGGCCTCTCAAAATTCTCCAGCATATTTGTGGGTAGAGAAAAGGAGGGTGGGATTTCATCAAAGTTCTCCAGGGGGAGGAGAATTTCTCCAAAAATTTCTCACAGGTAGGCATCACCATTGACAATGGTTGCAAAACAGTTTCTTTCTTTTCTTTTTTCCTAATGTTTTTTTTGTTGTACTGCCACTGCAAATGGCAACAGCATTAACTGTGTTGGCAGCCTGGCCCCCATTTCACATCCTTCACAATGCCCCATATACTTAGCATCGCTCCAGGGCATTGATGGGAGGGAATGCAACCACCACAAAAAATAATGGTGGAGAAAATGTGGAGAAAATTCTGAAAAAATGTCCTTTTATTTCTAGGTGGTAAGAAAAGAAAAATCTCTGGAATTTCCTGAAAATTTTCTTTCCCCATGAAAGGGGCTTCCATTTTCCTGCCTTATTCTCAGGGCAGTTTATAATTCATTTTGAATGTCTGTTGGTAGCATTTTTGACCTTAACTAATCACTATGAGGTGGCTGAGGGGACTGTCTATATTTTTATTTCTATTACACATCTCACCATTGTTCTACAGTCTTCCAGGCTGCCTGCAGTTCCTGATCTGAAAATGCCCTGTGGGAGGATAAATTTATGATGTCTTCCCCTGGGCAGGAAGTGCAGGAAGCTAAGGGTGCTACAAGCTACAATGAAAGACAGGCTATTCACACACACTCCTTAGTCATTTCATAAGTAAGGCAAGCACAGGAACCTTGAACCAAATCCACGATAATTTCTCTGAAATTTTTTCTCCTTTGAATTTCTTTTTGAAAGCAATTTCTTTTCCATCAGATTGAATGAGAATGGTCAAAATTTTTCTAGGAGAAATTTTCAGCACAGCACTAGTAATTACTCCAGGACTATTTCTTGGGGAAGGACCAAAAACATGCAGCTTCATCCAGCTAAGACACATGTCAAGGAATCAGATAACTCAAAAGTGTTTGGAAACAGCCCAGGGGATTCTGGGGAAATTGCTCGTTGAGAAAGTTCCTTCAAGGAGAGTAGTGCTGCTGTCAGACATATTTATTATTTATTTGAAGTATTTTTATGCCACTCCTCAGCCAGGAATTCTCCTAGAGCAACTTATATATAATCAAACATGACAGCCCCTTCCTGCAGACTACCAATCTAAAAAGACAGGTCACACAAGGAAAAAGGAATGGGGACGGAAGAGGGAAAATCTTTTAACAAGATGGGTGGAATGGCGCTGCTCCACTTCTCATTTCCCTCAGTACAGCCTACTGGAATGGGTGCTGGTGGTGGCGATGGAGGGAGGAGGAGCCTTTATGAGGGAGGTCTTCAGCGGGGCTGCTCTGCCTCTCTTCTCCCTCAGTTCAGCTTAGCTTATGTACACAAAGTGGAATTCAGGTGCAATATGGAATTCAAAGTGGAATTCAAATGCAGTTCAGGTGGTCTCAGGGGATGGTCTGAAGGCATATGAGACACCACCTTGCTGAAGGTAAGGAGGTCTGGTCACTGCCTGGAAGGGAGACCACCTGGGAAATCCCAAGTGGCCACCTGGAGTTCTACAGTGGAAGAAAGATGGGATTTCAATGTTAACAATTATAAAAGTTTCTAGCAATTAAAAACATTGCTCTGAAAATGTTGGAGTTAAGGGAGAATATCTCATGTTTCTAATGAATTTGGTGCTCATTTGCCCTACTTAAATCAATGAGCATGATGCACCCACACAATCTTTTAATCTTTTTGCTCCAAACCATCTCCTATATTTAGATCAAATCCTCCAGTGTCGATGTTTGTACCAAGATTCATTCACATTTTTGAACTTGTATTCCAAATGTATATGCATATGGATGCACATTTTAGAGAAAATGTGTTTGGGATGACCAAACTCCATATGGATTTCTCCTGGGAAAGTCAAAGCAGAACCAAATTGCCTCCAGTAGATGGATACCTGACTGAAAGAAAACCATAAAAAAGCAAACATCTTTGTTTACCTATTATAAACAGAAATGCTGGTTATGGTCCTTCAGTGGAGAAACTCCTAGAAATATGGAAATGCAAAATGCCTCATGTGAATAAAGTTAGGTTGATATTGGGCCAAGCTCTGAACACCTACAGCACTATAACCAGATAATGATCAAATTACTCAAACAGTCGGATTTACTTCCAAGTAATGTTTTCCATGGGATCAAAGTAAACATGCTGTTTGTTTAAACCCAGGTCTGCCCCAAATACATACACATTTATGTGTGTGCATTCATACATACACACCGTGGATTTGGTCTCTTGGATGAAAGCTTCCCTTATCTTATCGTCCCATGTGCCCAAACTCATTTTTCTTCCATTTATTTATATTTATTTAAAACATTTCTTGGCCACCTTTCAAGGCAGAGGCCCTCACAAGGAAGCTTACGAAAATAAAATACATAAAATGTTCAAAGTAAGAAAATATTATATGGTGAAATAAAATGTTTTTAAGGCCTTCTTGGAAGCCTACAAGGATGGTGTATGGTGGACCTCCGATGGGAGTTTGTTCCAGAGGTTTGGGGCCACCGCAGAGGAGGCTTTCTTCCTTGTGGACACCCAACTAATTGCCTTCACAGGTGGGCAAATGAGAAGGGCCTCTCTTTCTAATCTTAAAGTGTGGGCAGGTTGATATGGGTGAAGGTGGTCCTTCAAATTACTTGGTCCCAAACCATTTGGCACTGGAAGTTAATGCATCTGTGAGAAAAGTGTTTGTGCATGTGCGTAGCTGTGAGAACATGGAAGATTTAGCTTCCTTGTAGTCCCATTATGGGCTGTTAAGGTAAGGGAATGCTTGTATCAATATGTATAAAATATACCTTTTGTTTGAGGTCTGGAAAACAACATTTTGTATTTGGGGAGGGGTGGTGGTGATTGCAGTGGTGCAAGAACTTTGTAATACAATGTTCACCTTTTGGCTACGTTAAGGCAGGTGGAACAGTTTGGAAAAAAAAGTAATGTAGCTTAAGAAGAAACAAAGGGAACATGTAAGCAAACACCACTAACAAGAAATAAATCTCCTTTCAGCTTTTCAGTCAATGGGGCTCTTCTCTGCTGAAAAACGGTAAGCTATGCACATAATTAGACTTCGTTCTGCCACAACAAATCACTTTTCTGAACACATTGATGCACCCTGACACACTGTGCCCAAGCTGGCAGGCCTGCCTCTAAATAAGGATCTGCTGAGTGGCTGACATGAACTTCTGATGCATTTCAAATAGAGACAGTGAAAATCCTTTAACAAGCCTCCTTTCTCCCCCACCAAAGTCTCCCACAGAGTCTGACTATTACTGATTTATCTGAACAGTCCTCTGTGCACATCATACACCGGTGGGATTGCGTTCATTGCCGGTTTTCTCTGATGAACTCTGACTCGCTCTTATAGTTGACCGTTATTTATTTTTATTTTCACCAGCGAAGAGCTTGCTGTGTTCAATGAAATATATTTGGAATCCATAGACAGGTCTCCTTATGTACAGGCATGTTTTTATATGATGGAGATGGCATTGAAAATGTTCAAAGCAGGGGGTCTTATAAAAATAGGAAGGTGTAAAATTTCCATCACAAATGAATACCATAAACATTCTCTCTCTCTCTCTGTTTTTCCTTCCTTCCTTCCTTCCTTCCTTCCTTCCTTCTAGAACCTTGAATGTTTCTTACATTCAATGCTTTTAAGGTCCAGACAGAGAATGTCCAATTGCTCCAGTAAAAATAAATAAAGAAAAATGTCAGCAACCAGCATTTGCCTAATGAGCCTTCCTGGGACTCAGAATTTGCCTCGCCATGCTGGATGTCATTGCTGGTCCTGCCAATCCAATGTCCTTACATTAATTCCCAAGTGAAGGGAGACAACGCCATTAGGATGTGAATTTTAAATGGCCAGATGAGATGCAACAATATCACTCGCCCACCCCAAATATATGGTTTGTTTGGATTCAGCTTCAGTTGCCTTCCCTGTAGGAAGCCTTTGGCCAAGCTATTATATAAAAGGGAAGATTTTGGTTGTTTTATGAACAGAGACAAATAATGCTGCATCCTTCTGTATGGCTTCTCCAGAGAGGTATGTCATAATTCTATATAGATCCAGAGAGGTATGTCATAATTCCATATGGATCACAGCCATTTTCTATATGTGAGATCCATCCCCACTCCACCAACCCATACATTAATAATGGCATATAAAAATATCTCACGGTTCTCTTTGCTTTGCTTTTGAATGAGAAAGGATATGAGCCTTAAATATATATGATGGATGGAGACACTGTGGAAAGGAGAACAGGGACAATGTTCTGGTAATGTTCATATGAGCACTCAGTTCAGTAGGAATATGTGTATTGCACACATTGGTTTTAAAAAAGTCCAAAGGGCTGTTTTTACATCTAATCCCCTTTACTCTTCTTAAGAACAGAAGAACATTTTAGCTCTATTCAGGCTAGAACATATGAGAAATGCGAGTGTGTACTGGGATGGGGCCGTGCACACTGACTCCTGCATCTCCATGTATGCTGGCACTCTGATCGATTGCAGGCTGTTCCTGATCATACAGATTGTTCCGCAAATGTTCAAGCAAATGTGAGCATAACTCCTGTTCATACTTGCCAGTTCAGCACGGGGCCAGAGCCAGTATGCATGACCCATCCTAGTACATCTCTTGAGCCCTTATGCATTCAAACGAACTCCTGAATAAGACTTATGAATGTTAAGGTTCCATATGTACTGGTGGATCTGAGGTTCTATCTCTGTGATTATATCTCAGGTCTGTGCCAGTGATAGCTAGAATGACCATAGACTTATCCAGAGGCCGCAGTTGCTGACATATGGTGATGTTATCAGAATGAGAGGAAAGGATGTACACATCAAGTTGCCACCTGTAGAACAGCCTCCCCCATTCTGCTGGCCTCCAGATATTTTGGACTACATGTCCCAGCATTCCTTATTGGAACTGTGATGGCAGGAGATCACACTAATAGACAGTTTCACCAAAGAGTTTATCAGAGTATTAGAGATATAATATGAGGGGTCACCCAGGATGCAGAGCTAATCAGCTGCCTTGTATACATGCAGAGAACACTTCCTTCTAGCAAGGCAGAGCTGAAGGGGTTTTGTTACTTTCATTAGGGCTTCTTCTTGTCCTGGAAAAAGTTCAGTTCCTGTGTCAGTGTGTTTGTGTGTGCCTTTTGCAACCAAGGAAAATTTGTTTTGCCAAGCAACCACTTCCTGGACTCAGTCATTCAGCCACTTTTGCTAACATTCTTGACCATTGGCCCTGCTAGCTGGGGATGATGGAGGTTGGAGTCCAAAACATCTGAAGAGCACAAGGTTGGGGAAGTCTGCTATAGGGACTTCCATTGCGGAGCACCTGCACAGATACTGTTGTGTAGGGTGACCATATGAAAAGGAGGACAGGGCTCCTGTATCTTTAACAGTTGCAAAGGACAGGGAATTTCAGCAGGTGTCGTTCGTATGCATACAGAATTCCCTCTTCATCACAACAGTTAAAGCTGCAGGAGCCCTGTCCCCTTGACCATGTACAAAAGAGGGCAGGGCTCCTGGAGCTTTAACTTTGTGATGATAAGGAAATTTCACCAGGTTCTGCATATATACAAATGATACCTGCTGAAATTCCATTTTCTATGAAACTGTTAAAGATACAGGAACCCTGTCCTCCTTTTCATATGGTCAGCCTACTGTTGTGTGAATGATAGAAGGGAGGATAACACACCTGTTCCCTTACTGCATGAATTGGAACACACTGACCCAGCTGTTTAGGTAGCCGCTTCAAAAACCATCTCCAGGTCTTTTGCTTTCAAAGCATAAGAGCATTTTTTTACAACCTCAAATTTGTCTGAAAAGTTAATCAGAATAGAACAATAATAATGTTGAAGCCAAGACCTTAAATAATTTCCTTCTTGTAATCAGAAGTCAGATGAAAGCCCTGTGTCTATAAGAAGAAATGAGACTGATGGTTGATTGAATGGGGAATAGGTGAACAGTGGGGCATCATTCTGAGGCAATGCCTCCACATGGTCTTGATCTTAATAACTTTCCATTATGCACACTTCCTGTAGCAGAAGGAAAACTAGGTTTGATATATTTTTTATGGATTTTCTCCCCACCAGAACTCTATTGCTTTCAAAACTGTTGTTGCAGAAGCACCTGAAGTGATTTTATTGCTACTGTAAACACATCAAATGATTTCAGGTGCCATAAACATTTTCATGTTTTGCTGCTTGATGAGTGAAGTCAGATGCTTAAAAAAATGGTGCTGTGCTGTTTTTAACTTTTGACATGCCCCTGGGGGTGGGAAATCAATATTCTGTGCCCACCAGAGTCACTGGTGCTGTACAAATATCACAGAGGATGGAAAGATGAACCTTCTTCAGATTGCTGTGACAGACACTGCCAAATGTGTAACTATGAAGCTGCTTCTTTTCTACTTCTCCCCTTCTCTTCTGCTTCAGAACATATTTCAAAAACAACATATGGGGAAATGTGTATCCTTAAAATTGTATTACCTTCTTACCTTTCCCCAGTCAGAACATACTGGCAGGATTTGGAATCTAGAGAAAGCTAAGCATGCCAAACAAACAAAGGTACTTCAGAACTAGCTGTGAAATATATTTAATTACAAATACAAAAGCATACTTCAACCAAAATAATAATAATGAGTGACTCCTATGCAGCACTGTTGTATTGTACATTGGAGAAGATGCTCATCCAAAATCTATACTCTAAGGATTCAAAATAATAAAGCTCCTGGCTAATGTTCATTTTGACGACAATTCTCCTTTGAAAGAGCATCTTGATTTTCATATGAATATATATATATATATATATATATATATATATCTTTTATTTTGAATGTTGAATGAGAGAATGCCATTGAGCTATCAGCAGATTTTGGGGAAGTCCACATTATGCACAAATACAAAAGTCTATAAGGGGGGAAAAAAACCTCCTAAGGGCAAAACAGTCCAATGAGAAATGCGTATGCTTAGTATGGAATGCTGCTGACTATTAGCAAGGAAAATAGAAAACACTACTGTTTTTTCTTAATCAGTATTGAATTTCAGTGATAACTATTGGGGCACATTCAACATTCTGTATACCACTTTTCTAGAATTATTTCCCACTTTTTATTCCGTATTATCCAAAATACCACAACTGATGTCATTGTTTGTGTTATGAGGAATAAATGTGCAAGAGGGATATTGTTGTCAGCTTGATGGGACCATATTGATATGACATGTGGGGTAGATCTGGCCCTGGTGGAAGGGGGAATGACATGGAAACTGTATCTTGAAAGAAGGCATGGCTGCTAAGTGGAACACTGAACAGCAACATTCTACCCTGCAGGTCTGACTTGTATTTTTCTAAGGTACATTGAGAACAAGCATTACTTTCCTAGGAAATAATTCAAAACATGAGATGAAACAAGAATCCTAGGGACTCCCGGCGTCTCCTCCAGCGCAGCCCCAGCCCACCTGCGGAGAGGTGGAGAGGGAGAACATCAGCTGGAGAGGGGAGAGAAAGAGCTGCGCGTGGGGACTCCCTGCGTCTCCTCCAGCGCAGCCCCAGCCCACCTGCGGAGAGGCGGAGAGGCGAGAACATCGGCTGGAGAGGGGGAGAGAAAGAGCTGCGCGTGGGGACTCCCTGCGTCTCCTCCAGCGCAGCCCCAGCCCACCTGCGGAGAGGCGGAGAGGCGAGAACATCGGCTGGAGAGGGGGAGAGAAAGAGCTGCGCGTGGGGACTCCCTGCGTCTCCTCCAGCGCAGCCCCAGCCCACCTGCGGAGAGGCGGAGAGGCAAGAACATCTGCTGGAGAGGGGGAGAGAGAGAGCTACGCGTAGGGGCTCCCTGCGTCTCCTCCAGCGCAACCCCAGCCCACCTGCGGAGAGGCGGAGAGGCGAGAACATCGGCTGGAGAGGGGGAGAGAGAGAGCTACGCGTAGGGACTCCCTGCGTCTCCTCCGGCGCAGCCCCGGCCCACCTGCGGAGAGGCGGAGAACACTGGTCTAGTCCACCCCTCTGACACGCTTGAGGTGGCTGGGAGTGCAGTTGAATTGAAATGTGTCTGGGAGTGGCAATATCTGTTGTGCAGGGCAAGGGGAGATATGGCGATAGCAGGGCGATGTGCCATTATAGGGGAAGGAGAGATAGATATTTAACACCCATCTTACCTTCCAGTCGCCCTGCTATCCCGGGGATCTTGGAGAACGAACCAGGCCACCCACAGAACCTCTCCTTGCTCCTATGCAATGCCAGGTCAGTTAAAAGTAAAACAAATATAATCTATGACCTCCTTATAGATGAGGAGGCCGACCTGGCATGCTTCACAGAAACCTGGCTGGGAGATGATAGTGGGCCGACATGGGCTCAGGCTCTCCCAGCTGGGTACTGTGTTAGTGACCAGGTGAGGGAAAGTGGGCAGGGGGGCGGAGTAGCTGTGGTCTACAAAGACAATCTTAACCTGACCAGACTTCCTGTCCGGCAATTGAAGCACATCGAGTGTGTGTACCTGAGTCTGAAGGCCAGGGATAGACTAGGGATTCTGTTAGTGTACCGGCCACCCCGCTGCCTATCGGACTCCCTGGCCAAGCTCACGGAACTGGTCTCGGAGCTGGTGTTGGATTCGCCCAGGCTTTTGGTCCTGGGCGATTTCAACATCCCATTCGAGGCTGGTTTGTCAGGTGCAGCTCGGGAGTTCATGGCATCCATGACAACCATGGGCCTATCCCAATTGGTCTCTGGACCTACACATTCAGCAGGTCACACCCTCGATGCTGTCTTCAGCTCCGAACAGACAGATCTGTGGGCGGAGGTAACAAATACCTCTGCATTGTCATGGACAGACCACTTTCTGGTCAGGGTTAGTATCACAGCTACCACCCGCCCCTGCAGGGGTGGCGGACCTATTAAGATGGTCCGCCCTTGAAGGCTGATGGATCCTGCTGGATTCCAGAAGGCCTTAGAGGGATCTATGGCTGGTATCGTCGACGATCCTGTAGAAGCCCTGGTCAATAGATGGAATCAAGACCTAACTAGGGCTATCGACACGATCGCCCCCAAACGTCCTCTCCGACCCGCTTCTAATAGGGCGCCCTGGTATACAGAAGATCTCAGGGAGTTGAAGCGGAAAGGACGACGACTGGAGCGCCGATGGCAGAAAACTCGACTTATATCCGACAAGACACGACATAGAGAACATCTTCGTTCCTATGGGGTGGCAATACGTGCAGCGAAGAAAGCTTACTTCTCTGCACGCATTGCGTCTGCGAATTCGCGTCCAGCAGAACTGTTCAGGGTGGTGAGGGGTCTAACTCGGGCACTCTCCCCCCTGAACCCAATGTTAGAGCCTTCGGTAGTTCGCTGTGATGCCTTTAACAATCATTTCACAGATAAAATCTCTCGGATAAGAGCCGACTTAGATGCTGTCGTTATAGCAGAGGCTGATAATGGAGTGTCCAGCGACTCCGCGAGTAGGATTACACTTGATCAGTTTCAGTTGGTGAGTACCGAGGACGTGGACAAGGTACTTGGATGTGTGAGGAGGACAACTTGCCCTCTCGATCCCTGCCCTTCTTGGCTGGTCGTCCAGGGAGGAGATGCAGTTAGATCACAACTACAATATATTATTAATGCATCTCTCAGGGAGGGGAGTTTTCCATCATGTTTAAAAGAAGCGGTAGTACGGCCGCTTCTAAAAAAGCCCTCCCTGGATCCCCTGGACTTTAATAACTATAGGCCAGTATCAAATCTTCCATTTTTGGGCAAGGTGATCGAGAGGGCGGTTGCCTTCCAACTGCAAGCAGTTTTGGATGATACAGATTTTCTAGACCCATTTCAAACTGGCTTCAGAGCAGGATACGGAGTTGAGACTGCTATGGTCACCTTAGTGGATGATCTACGCCTGAGTATTGACAGGGGGAGTGTTTCCCTGTTGGTACTCCTGGACCTCTCAGCGGCTTTCGATACCATCGACCATGGTATCCTTCTGGATTGCCTGAGGGAATTGGGACTCGGGGGCACTGTGCTTCAGTGGTTCCGGTCCTACCTCTCGGGCAGGTTCCAGATGGTGATGCTTGGGGATAGCTGCTCTTCAAAAAAAGAGTTGCTATGTGGTGTACCACAAGGTGCCATCCTTTCCCCAATGCTGTTTAACATTTACATGAAACCGCTGGGAGAGATCATCCGGAGGCATGGGGCGGGGTGCTATCAGTATGCTGATGACACCCAAATATATTTCTCTATGCCTTCGACAACAGCATCAGCTAAGGATAGTGTGTCTCCTCTGAATGAATGCTTGGAGGCGGTAATGGGCTGGATGAGGAAAAACAAACTGAAGCTGAATCCAGACAAGACGGAGGTGCTTACTGTCAAGGGCCACAACCTGGGGTTGGAGGTATGTCAACCAGTTCTGGATGGGGTTACACTCCCCCTGAAAGACTGTGTTCGCAGCTTGGGGGTGCTCCTGGATCCGTCGCTCCAAATGACAGCTCAGATAGATGCGACTGCCAGGAGTGCCTACTATCAGCTTCGGCTGATACGCCAGCTGCGCCCCTTCCTAGAGTTGGAAGACCTAAAATCAGTAGTGCACGCACTGGTAACTTCGAGGCTCGACTTCTGCAATGCGCTGTACATAGGGCTACCTCTGTGCCTAGTCCGGAAACTTCAATTAGTTCAAAATATGGATTACACCAGTTTTAAAATCTCTTCACTGGCTGCCAATCAGTTTCCGGGCAAAGTACAAAGTGTTGGTTATTACCTTTAAAGCCCTACATGGTTTGGGTCCAGGTTACCTACGGGATCGCCTTCTCCCATACAATCCGCCCCGCACGCTCAGGTCCTCTGGGAAGAATTTATTACAGTCAACAAGAACTAGACTGACAACCGTTACCCAGAGGACCTTCTCTTTTGCCGCTCCCAGATTATGGAATGACCTGCCGGGAGAGATTCGCCAACTCACTAGTCTTCTGGAATTTAAAAGATCTATAAAGACTTATCTCTTCCGGCAGGCCTACCCAGATGAATTTTAAAGTGTTTTATTGGTGTTTTATTGGTGTTTTAATGATGTACTGGTTTTATCTGCTTTTAATCAGTTTTTGTATTTTGTGTTTGGTGTTGTTCCCCGCCTCGATCCGTTGGGAGAGGCGGGTGATAAATAAATATATTATTATTATTATTATTATTATTATTATTATTAAGAGATCTTGATGCATGATGTAAACACATTGGAGAATTCACAAGATCAGCTATCATGGTCCTCTCATTCTGCATTGGAGGCAGTTGCAATTCTAGGTTCAAATCAGCAAGAGAAACAACTGTGTTAATTAGTACATAGATAGGATTAATGTGAATGACTCTAGTCTTAAGTGACTACAGTGACTCTAGTCTTAAGTGACTTAAATGACTCTAGTCTTAAGTGACTTCTATGATAACGCTGATAGATTTCTCATTTAACGCTTTTCCTCACAACAGATGCTCAGTTCAGTATTATTTTAATGCTCCATTGATCTGATTTCTTTGATTTGTGCCTGTTTTGATGTTTAATTATAATGTTGCTTTATATATATTCAGGCCCCCAATGGTCCATTGTAATGAAATTCAATCAATTAAATCAAATGTTATTGTTCATGCAGACTGCTTTTGAAAATAAAAATAAAATTTGCAATCATTACACTTAATTACAATTGTAAAGTCAAAAGACCTGTTAGATGTCAGACAAAGACATCAGTAAAGCATTACAATAGCAAAACCTCACCTCCAGCACACCCCAACAATGTTTTCATATAGACTATATATTATAGAGATGTTATTAATGTTTGAGTCTCTTTTATTTCTGAGTTGAGAGTTATGAAAAGAAAGACTTTTTTTCTACACATCCTGTTGCAGCAAAAGAACATTGGAACTAGACTGCTTTGGTGGGATGAAAACACTCAATGGAAGTATATAGCACATTAAGACTAGGTATGGGGCTTCTTCACATGAGCGAACTAAGGCACACATGATTGGCTACTCATGAAGATTTGTGGGTCCTTTTGACAATGTCAGCAGCAACCTCCTGTATGTCTCCAGGTAATTCCATTTTTTTTAAAAAAACACTGTGATGTCCTGATTCGGGTGAAATAACTCAGGATTTCCTACTGTGCACAGTGAAGTGGCATTACAAATTACCCACTAGAGGGTGCTGTCCCATTCAGGGCTATGAGCAGTGAGAGGAGGGGAAGTTTTCTATTATAGACCACGTGGTCACCTCTCTCTGGCCATGTAATGCAGCCCCATTATCATTGTGCAAAGGAGGCAGTGGGTAAAGCCCCAGAAAGGACACACAATTTCCTTTTAATCTAAAAAAGCCCATGGGCAAATCTGTTAATTCTGCTTTCTCCCACATTCAGACTTTTTTTTACATCTCAAGCTCTTTCTCTCCTGAATATGAAAAACTTTGTGAATGTTGGTAAATTTTAGTAAAAAAGATTTGAATTGAAATTTTGATAAGGCAATGTTTGTGATCATGGCATTCTGTAAGTGCATTCAGCTGAACATGCTTACACAGCCCTTTTCATAGCAGCCAGGTGCATGGGTATATTGGGGGCTGGGCTTACATGGATGCCCATATCTCTGTCCCAACATTTGCCCTACATGCGAGCAGGTAAATGCCTGTATAGGGCTTCAGCAAACATACAGAAAGGGCTTATGAGTTTTGGGCTTAAGCTTGTGAGAATGTACAACCATATCCCAAGAAAATGGTTGTTTCTTATCACTTGAACAAGGTAATCTGCTGATAATAGGCTCATTTCTGCAATCCTCAAGTGACAGCTATCAATCTTGTACATTAAGTGAGAAGCCAATCATGTCCCAGTATAGTTACCAGTGCATAAGCTGTAGCTGGAATGGAGTTAATTAACGTTTCAATAATAAAGTGTTTATAGTTAATGCACATCCAATAGTTCTCAATAGCATATAATTTCCAATAAATCTGATGCTATACTTTTTGTGAACATAATGACTTCAAGATTGGATCTGCTGTGAAAAGTTCAAGACTTGTGTTTAATTTATTAATAGTCTAATTTATTTTAGTTGCACTGTAAGGCATTTTTTGTCTAATTAAAGGGCACTAAAGGGCACTTTATATTGTTTGCTATTCAAATGTATATGCATTATTGGAATTATAATGAAATAAGTGCTCGATCTACTTCACTTGATAATATTCTAATTTAATGTAGAAAGTGTTGCAGTATAGAAAAAATGGCACATAGCAGCAGGTTTGAGCCTTACAAATGCTGTAGATGGAAAATAATGCTATTTCAATATCAAACAATTAATCATAGTAGTTGACTTAGGTTCCTGACAGATGATGCATGCACAAAATGGAGCCCACATTTTATGCTGAAAATGGTACACAATTGTGAAAGGGAAACAGTAGGCAGTGGAAGGATTCAAAAAACAAGTGACAATTTCCATTGGCTTCTTTCACAAGCCATGATTAAGTTACAATGAATCTCTCTCTCTCTCTCTCTCTCTCTCTCTCTCTCTCTCTCTTTCTCTCTCTCGTCTTCTCGAAGTTTATTAAGTATTGTAGAGGAACATGACAATTTCATATTACACATTAGACATAAAACAATGAAAGAATAAAATTACACCAAAACATAGAATGTTGGTTGTTATGATTGATGGGTACACAGTGGCTGAATTCGGACAACATATTAGGCAACAGAGGAGGGGGGGAACAATCATCAGTTGTGTTGCTTATTGTGTCATGTGGAGGGTAACACACAATGCACACACAACTGACAGTACACTAAGTAGGAGAATTAAACAACGGAGAGAAACAACGGGCTTGCACGTTGTTTAGCCCGAAGCCCCGTTGTTTAACGTGTTGTCCGAATTGAGCTCCCCTGTCTCCGTGGATTATTTCATTTGGGAATGGAGTTCTGCCGTCCAGAGCAGCCAAAAACCCCTGGCCGCTCTATACAGCTGGCAGAACTCACGGTGCATGCTGGGATATGGCTGGGGGACTGAGGGAGGGGGAGGGAGCAGACGCTGCAACCAAAATGGCCGCCGTCTGTTCTTTGCAACCGGGGTGTTTGCTGGTGCCAAGCAGAGCCGGCTGCAGCATGTCGTGTGTGGAGCTCCGCCTGCCTAATGCACGGTTGGTACGCTATTTACCCCTCCCTTGCCTAATATGTCGTCCGAATTCAGCCAGTGTCTCATTTTGGGATTTAACAGAGGAGTCAGGAAGGATGTGGTTCTCTGATTGGTTATGAGAGAGAATTTTTCAAAAAAAAAAAATGTAGCAAGGGGGAGGAAGAAGGTTTTTTATACATATAGAAGATTAATGGGAATCATATTTCCAAAATGTGGTCTTGCTTAACAGTTCCTCTAACTAGCCTATACTGATGTGTTTTTCAGCAATCACAACATACCAAATCTGTGGATCCCTGAGTGATGATATACAGAGGGACTAGGGACATTATGATCAAGCAGGAAAAGCAGATAAACAAGTGACTTGTGCTTGAATGTTTTACATTTCTAGTATAGTATCCAAAGCCATACATGATCATCTCTCCCACAAGAGAGATGCTTAAGAACTAGGAGGTGGTTTCATCTTCCTATGTTACCCCACAAGCACTGGACTGCAATTATAGATCGATAGATGAAAGATAGTTAAAATACAATCAAGATACTACAATGTACTGAATAATTACTTAAGATAAGAAAGGGAGCATCAAACCCAGAACGTCCTCCCCCCACCCCAATAATAGCAGGAATTAAAACCCATCAGCCAAAATTCAGTAAAACCACTGCAGGCCTTCCTAAATGGAAAGATGTTCACACTGTAGCCAAAATGTATTACAGAAGGGGCAAAGCGGATCTCTCTGGGAAGAGAATTATAGCCACAGTTACTGAAAATACCTTTTCATATAAACAGTCAAATAAATATTAAAATGTTTATGTTTCCTAGAAATACAATCCCTGCCAATTTCTGGTGTGGGTGAAGGTGCAGCACTTTCATCAATAACCTATGTGCCACATGTTTTTCATGATTATCTGGCACAGGTTGATTCACGAATGCAAGCAAGCTTTAAAAGACAGCACACTGAACTGAGCATAAGAATATAAGAAGAGCCCTGCTGGATCAGACCAAGGTCCTTTTAGTCCAGCATTTTGTCCACGCAGTGGCCAGTTAATGAACTGCGGGAAGGCCACAAGCAGGACATGGGCACAATACGAAGCACATCTTACTGGGAAAGAGGGTGACCCCTACCATTAGGCAGAGGTGACGCTGCCACTCAGGCAGTTGATTTTGGGTGTTGTGAAAGGCAGCAATTTGATAGTTATTTTTATCTGTTGTTGTTGTTGGAGAGGGAGACGTGCTTGTGGGATTTTCTGTCTCATGTGCTGAAATAACTTGGTCCTCTGCATCTTGATTTAGAGGGGAGGGTGCAGTAAAATGTTTTGAGCCAGCCCTGCTCAGAAAGGGGAGGACAGAAAAAAATCAGGATTCAAAACTGGAGAACTGGCATGGAAAAAAGTAAAGGAAGTAGAAAGGAACAAAGAGAGGATTAAAGAGAGATAGAAGTAGGGATGTACAGATTTTGTTAACTCTGTTCCCACTGTGTTTGGCAAATCAGTCGTCGTTACTTACATCGTCTGCTCATCAATAGAGTTGGATTTTGTTTTGTATGGGAATTGCATTCATTTGCAAACATGCATTTGTGCTGACTCGAGTGAATGTGCATCACATTAGCACAAATGCGTATTTGCGCTAAGATGTATTAGCGTGAATGCACATCAGCACAGATGTGCACTTGTGCAAGTGTGCATTTGCACAAATCCCCCGCAAAAGTAAAAAAAAAAATTAGTCTGCAAGTCTGCAGAAAAAAAAGCCACACAACTCAGAAAAAGCTGGTCTGCTGTGAAATCCACAGGTTGGATTCATCGAAATCTGACCTCATTGGAATCCATTGCAGATTTCTCAGACTTCCCTAGATTGAAGAAATAGAGTACATAGGGAGAGAGATTGAGAGAGAAGATGGTGAAGTCCAAAAGCAAGAGGAAAAACAAGGGTGAAGAGTAGTGATGTTAATGAAGTCCATAATTCTTGGGTTCAGAATATGCACATTTTCTGCTCATTATGTTTGGATGCACTATGAATTAAGCAACTTTTCCCCAGTCTTTTTCCTCTGGTTCTTCACATAAATGGGCAGGATCTACACTACTGCTTTAAAACAGTTTATAACAGAAGTGACAACTATTGGTGCCCAGGACACAGTCCATATACTGTTTTCAAACCTTTGTCAGAGTGTCAAGTCCTGCTTGGTGTAGATGTGGCCATGGTCTGAAAAGCCCTTTAAAATCCAGTTGAATCTGTTGCTGCGTCTGGGCTATGGGCAAGCCAAGGCTGGCTCCAAGTTTGAAGGGCCCCCAGTCAAAGGACCCTCTGGGAGTATGGGGCTAGCTACCCTTAATATTCTCTTGATTACCCAGAGGGATACAAGGTTAGGGGCTTTGTGGGAGGTTTTAAGGGTGCCTAGATTAAGCTGCCTGGCAATAGTTGAAGTGCTGGGCTGGAAAAAAAAATAAGTAGAGGGGACAGGCCACACATCAGCAGTGGGCCCTGCCAGGGTCCTGTCCATGGATACCAGCTGCTGACTCTGGTCCTGGGGAAAACAAAGTTGAGAAAATAGCCCTGGGGAAGAAAGTTTAAGATCACAGCTTCTCCAGGATGCCTCAGTTAAGGATAGACAGATCTTTTGCTTTGTCCTGCATTCAATTTTTTAAAAATCAACTTCTTTCCATCCCAATTCCGTGAATTTTGGTAAATGCTTATAAAAAATGAACTGCAACAAGAGTCTTAGCCATCTGCACTGACCAAATACAATAGGTGCAACTATTCCCAACATGGATAAGACCATGTTGTTTCTGCCTGCCATGTAGCTGTTCAAGACGAGGAGCCAGTCAGCAAAAAGTGGTGGCAACCCCAATTCAGCATGGGCCAGATCTAAACCAAACAGGATATAGTGGTTTGAAAGTGGTATAAAAGCAGTATATAATAGGCAGGAGCCACACCAAGCATGATATAGCGGTATATGTTATGTGTCAATGGGCCCCAACAGTTGTCAGTGCACTTCAATACTGCTATAAAGCAGTAGTGTGGCTCCTGCCTTTTATATACCGCTTTCATACCACTATATCCTGCTTAGTATAGATCTGGCCATGGTTGAACATCATGGGATTCAAACCCAGATGTTTAAGTGTTAAGCCGTCAAAGCCATACATGATGGATTAATATGTCACATTCCGTTTCTCCCTGATTCACATTGTTTAAAATCTCAAGTTCTGCCCATCCCGTTTATGAAGGAATTTTGGTGAGTTTTTATAAAAAAATGAACCCAATGAAACTCTCACCCATCCCTCTCTAGTCTCAATTATCTTAGGACACAATATTTATATTTTTACTATTTCTTAACTTTTGTACAAACATTGAACTGACAGAAGCTGTTGATGTTTAAAATCACCAGAAGCAGAAGAAAACTTTATATTGATGGAAAAAAATACCATTGTCTTGCTTTCATAGTGCTCTGTGATAATGCTCATTCCATTGTTAAAAATGTATTTAAAAGAGGAATGGTTGCATGGCCAACCAGGAGGATATAGATCAGATAGCTGGAAATTAAGTAACGGTGTTCCAAGGCAAACAAATATCTTCAGCCTTTTGGAATTAACTTTTAATTATCTAGCTAAGAGACAGGTACAAATCTACCCTTGAAGAGCTCATCACATGGCATTTTTCAAAGCAGATTTAGATAGTGGGAGGAATAAGATGTTTAAATAGATAAGAGTCTATTTTTCTCCCATGTATTATAAACCTTTAGGCTTATAGTAGTTCATTCAGAGTGTGACCTTGATGCAGTTCAATATCACCATCGTTTCCCCTCATATTGGCCAGTGTATTGTGCTAAAGGTACTTCTTTTTAGAAGACATTATATGTGGAGCAGCACCTATGAGAGTGTGGGCTTACTCATCCAACAGCAATTACAGAAAATGGCTTTAGACATGCCTGCTGTGTCGAGTTTGAAATGAGTTTTCAGGGTCAGACACACTGATATCATGCTATTTTGCAAAGCATAGGGGTTGGGGTTTGGGAGGGTCAGTATGTGGGCAATTCTTCAGTGTCACTAGGTAAATTGTAAATGCACCTGTGTGCCTAAAGATGAGGCCAGGTTAAGTAAAAGCTGGACCATGAAAAGTGGAATTGTCAGCTGATTGTAGAGTCTGAAGTGAAAGACAGAAGATTTTTATAGCTGTGCAGCACCCAACCATTTGAGGCCTTATAGGTCAGAACCAGTCCTTTGAATTATGGATGAGTGGCAGGGAAAAGCAGTGCAAAAGCCTGGTCTAACATATTCTGTGCCAGTGGTTCTTAACTTTTGATTTATGCTGCCCATCAAGTACAAAATATGTTCAAGGTAAAGCCCCCACCTCAGGTGGTGAATCGTGCCATTCCCCCCCCCCCCAATCTCCCCAGGTGGGCCCACTGCTGCCACCTCCAGTAGGTGCTCTAGAGGAGAACCCCAGCAGCCGCTCTCCTGCTCTGGCAATTGCCACAGTGGCACAGTGGTACCCCCCAGAGTACCTGTCCACTCAGTGAAGCTAGTGGGTGATCCAGAGGGCACCACTGGTTCCACTCTCCCACTGTGGCAAATTCTGCTGTGAGAGAAGGGCTGGCAGGACACTCCAGAGCAGCCACTGGCCCTCTGTTTCTCTCTGAGCATGAGCCAGTCACAGTCAGCTGGGCTCTCTGGAAAACCACGTTGGAGCCTTTTCAACTGCTGCCACTGGCTCTGTGGCTTTCCGAGAGAGAGCTGATGTGGTGGCAGGGAAAAGTAAAGAGAAGGGGACATGATGTGTTAAAGGGCTGGGATGTGAAATGGTAAAGCAGAGGTGGGAAACTTTGGGAGGTTTGGGGGATAATTATTGCCCACACCCCCTACCAACCAGATCTCCCCATGAGTGTCAAAATGATGGTGGTGGGGGAGATAGATAGATATTTTAATGGTGTCCAGAGTGGCTATGCAGTGTACAAACCATAAAAAATGCATCCAAACAAGCTAATTTAATCCTTTTGGTGCTCCCTAGTAGCTCCAGATGCCATTCTATTTACACACACACACACAATTAAGATTGGGTTTTTTGGGGGGGGCTCCCACTGAATTTTGGGGATAGATGAGAGCTGCATGCAGCCCAGGGGTTACCTGTTGTCTGCCACTGTGGAAAAGGGAAAGGGGTACAAGGCAGTGGTAGTAAGAGGAAAGAGGCACTGGCAGTCCATGTGCTCTCTCACTCCGGTGGTGAAAGAGCACATGCTGGGACTGGAATGCCCACCCCAAAGCCACACTTTTTTTTTAAAGGGCTTAAAAGCAGCACTCCAGACAAGGCATTTTTATTATTATTCTGTGTATATATAGGATAAGTGCATGACAGATGGATCACAGAAATATATTGAATGAAACCCTTGTGCTTGATGGCCATCAGTCAAGTGATTCATGCTAGATTAGATAGAAGAGAGTTTGAGACCCTCAAAACTCTGTAATCCATGATTCCCAATCAGATCAGGGTGTGCCACATTTTTAAAGAAGCCATTGCAAGAGGGGAAAAGGGACAGCCTGAAATCCTGAAGGCCCCCATTCAAACTTTCTGAATGCTTACCAAGATTTGTATCATCTCACGTCCTGGCCCTGGTTAAGTAACATTATTCTAGGTGGTATGTAGATATTACCTGATTAATGTGGATTCTGCTCCTGTGACCACCAGACATCATTGACCTGGTATGTAATCATATGATCTCCTAGAACCATGGGGGTGGAATTTTTTAACAATTACTGGAGTGTTGTGGGAAATGCCATGGCAGAGCAGCTCACTCAGAATGCAAACAAGGCCCCTTTGACTAAACCACAAGTGT
Source organism: Anniella stebbinsi (assembly GCA_029215795.1). Lineage (NCBI taxonomy): Eukaryota > Metazoa > Chordata > Lepidosauria > Squamata > Anniellidae > Anniella > Anniella stebbinsi. Next base: position 61,019,985 of record JARDYH010000003.1, read on the forward strand.
GTGGCATAGAACTGGTTAAAACAGTTAATGTACCACCTCTAGTTTTAGGTTTGCTTTCATCTTCATCATTGAAATTTTACATTTCTGGACACTAAGCATAGCTCAGAATTGTGCAAAAGCCCTCAATAGCTAGTTTGTAAGGCTCTTGTTAACTGCGCGGTGCCGAAGCTAGCCCAAAAGATATAGCTCAGAAAAGCCCTTGAGCTCTGGGAGAATTCGCTCCTAGGGAGCCTTTCAGTTTTTAAATAACTGTAATTAGTGAACAGTAGACTAGGATGAAACACAGAAAGGGACTTTTCATTTTCATGAAATTTGTTTAGCTGTTTGAGAGAAGCCTTTCGTTTCAATGCAAAAACAGACACTCATGAAACTTAGCAGTCAGTTCTAGAGTGGCTCCCATAGGTCAGCGGGCTGTGTTTTTCCCCCTGCTTTCATAGACCACTTTTCACATTGGCTTCTTTACCCGTGACTCTTTTTAGAGTTTAGAGAGTTCTAGGTAGACAATAGGGCTTCACTATTGAACTATGTGAAATAAGAACATGGTCTAGAATATACCCCCAAATTCACCGCATCTTCACATTAATGTGGATATCAGTAGTGGTAAGTAAACTGTAACTCAGGAAAAGCTCATTAGCTATTGAGAAATTTTGAATATTCAGTCTGCTGTCCTCCAGATATTTTGGATTACAATTCCCTTAATTCCCAACCATTGGCCATGCTCACTGAGACTGGTGGGAGTTGTAGTCCAAATATCTGGAAGTCGTCAGGTTGGCTAACCCTGGATTATGTTACATAGGCATATATATATATATATATATATATATATATATATATAAATAATGATTGGAAGCTTGTTAACTTTTAAGGAACCTGGGAGTAAGCTCCATTGAACTCAATGGGTCTTACTTCTGATTTGTATAGGATTGTGCTGTTCCTGTTCCTAGAGCACAGCTTTAAAACCACTGCTCCATGTTGAGAAAGGGTATATGAAGAGAAATTTGAATAAAAGAGGGCAGTGTTTGACAGACAGGAAACCATGATAATAGTAGAGAGGAGGGGAAGTATTTTCTATTTTATCCCTTTCATAATACATGCAAAACATTCTGTTTTCTTCTTGAAAAATTTCCCTATCCTATCTTATGCTTAGTTCAAAACAGTATACTATGATATAGGCCATTGCCATGCCTCCTTCAGGGTCATCTTGAAATAAGACAACCTTCTTAGATGGGAAGCATGTTTTAAATTTCAGATGTGTCTCATAGCTACTGTGTGGTGGAAGGAGAAAATATTTTTTAATGGCATTAGGTACATTTTTCAGTTTCCTCAATGTAGGTAATGTAGGTTAACTCTCCATTGTGCTCTAATTGCGTCACCTTCCTGACATTTTTCTCCCTCTTCCCACAGAGTCATTTGCCTCCTGCCAGCTACCACAGGTATATATGTTAACAAACAACAACAGCAACACAACAAATGCCTGTTATTTCTTGTCAAAAAGTCAAGGCTATGTTAGAACCTTTAGGAAACTCATTATGCTCCATGTCCCTGACAGGTTCCTCCAATACAAAACATTAATACAAGTCAGTTTTGTGACTAGTCAACCTGAAACATCCTGAAAGAAGACATTATATCCCTGTAATCTTTATTTAGTGCTGGTTAGAGCTGTTATTTGGCCTGGCTCTTTGTTCAGGGTCGAGCTGTCAACAATAAATAAATTACTCCCCAGCTTGTAAATTGCCACACTATTTGGTGGATTTTGGAGCAAGAAAGCAAAGTGATGAATTGGTAGCCTCAAGAAGTTTATTCATAAATATTCCGTCCATTTTATTTAATGCACTCTCAGTTGACTCCATTAAAGGTATATTTACCTCTTCCGTAAAGGTCTCAAATGGAACCAAGCTGTAATGAAAAATCGCCCAGTTGCCCAGTGTATCTGACTCCCTGAAACACTTTTCTAAAGTTAATAGTATGAAAAGAGAAGTCAAGTAGCCAAATCCACATCCATGTTAGACGGAAATGCCAGGATTTAAGTAGATAAAGTGTTTCAATTCACAATACTTCACTTTACCAAAACACTTCACACTAGGGGCCGATCTACATACGAGGTTTTTGACGTTTTATAAGGGTTATGAAAACTCTTTGGGCCACATGACGCACTCCCTATAATGTTGTATATCTGAGGTTTTTTAAACTCCCTTCAGTTATATACAACGGTTTCACTTTTAATAAATTGTTTTAAGTAAAATAATGTGCCCTTCCTTACCGTTTGTGATTCCTGGGGGCAGTGTTTCCTTGACCAGCACCCAAATGCTTAGCAGTTGATTGGTGGGGAAGAAAGAGGAAGTGAACTACAACACCCACAATGCCTAGCCCTATACTCACTAGGGTATGACAGAGGAACAAAGAAGGAAGTGGTGACTGAACTACAACCCCCACAATGCCTTGCCCTAAACTCACTGAAAAAACGAAAAAGAAAGAGACAGGGCAGAACAGCGTGTGACCGCACACACCACTTTAAAGACTGAAGACTGTTCTCCTGTAACGTGAGTACTCAGTAATGTGGCCTAAGACGTTTTAGAACGCACCTATTTGGAACGTTTTAAAATACTTTTTAAAACGTTCCAAAGGACTGTGTAGATGGACCCTAGCTGGATTTGCATTGGCTTGTTCCTCACTTTCAGCAGTGTGGGATTTATTTAATTTAATCACAACTGAGCAGGCATCAACCTCCCCCCCCCCCCGGGCCATGTGATATCTATATCTTTATGTCTATATCAATAGCATTACTTCCAGAAACATCCATGGGTTTTCTAGGATACAGTTCTCACATGTTCCTATCAGAAGTGAAAAATAGAGAAAAGTGTTGCTACAGAAGGCCATATGTCTTAAACGACTCATCTAATCATTTTCTAGTAAGTATCTTTCTCTTTAGAGATTCAAGCCCAGACTAGGAGCAATTTAAATGCCTTCCCTCACTTACAGTTTGGGTTCACAAGGGAAATACATTCTGTCTGGGTGAAGTGGTTCCTAATTGGGATGAAATTTCTTGACAAAAATTCGGCAATGCAGTGCCTGCAACACTTTCAAAGCATGAGCCATAATGCATAGCAGGGAGAGTAGCTCATCCTGAAACCATATTAATTGACTTGGGAAACGAGTAAAATAGATGTGAAAGCAGTTCGCAGTCTGTTCACCTCTCTGAGCACAGAGGATTTAGTAACTGACACCTGATTGGCAGGCCAAGCAAGCTAAATTAGTTGAAATGACTCTTCCTTGTTGCTGATTGTCCAGTTGTCTCAATCTACTTATGGTACTGGTGTCCATTGATATTATTAGGCTGACCAGATAAAATCCAGGTCAGGGCTCATGTAACATTAACAGTTGTAGAGAAAAGGGAATTTCAGCCAGTGTCATTTGTATGCAATTAATTCCTGGTGAAATTCCCTCTTCATAACAACAGTTAAAGTTGCAGGCACTATACTAGAGTGACCATATACAAAAGAAGGCAGGGCCCCTGCACCTTTAACTGTTGTGATGAAGAGGGAATTTCACCAGGAACTAATTGCATACAAATGACACTGGCTGAAATTCCCCTTTCTCTACAACTGTTAAAGTTACATGAGCCCTGACCTGGATTTTATCTGGTCACCCTAATATTATGTTCTGCATCTTTCTTGGCTATAAATTTAGCAATATCCTTGATCTGATTTAACCCTTGCACTGAAGCAACAGCTCATGGGATTAATGGCATGGGACATAGCACTATATTATTTACAGGGCAGCTTGTCCCCTCGAGGTATTTGTGGGGCATGACTCCAGCCTAGGCTCTGTCTCTTTTGGATCATGACCCAGCGGCAAGTGGTGAGGCAGGTGCAGGGACCTTTGGAGGAGGTTAAGGACTGAATTACCCACTCCCATGCCCTCCATGGGTTAAATAATGTCACGGAGCAAGGTGTGTGTGAAATTAATTTTGGTTTACTACTGAGTACATATGACCAGGAATGGACTGGAAATGTATTCAGCTATGAACTGCATAGCAGGTTATATGTTCAGCATCAAGGGTGGGGGAGCTTTACTAGCCTAAGTCCTACTGAAATCAATGAAACTTAATGGGCTGGATTGCTGGATTGGAAGTTTGTTCCATTGATTTCCATTTGCTTGGGATTGGCACTTTAGCTGGTTTGTAAACCAAGCTTCCAATTTATCAGTCTATGAAAGACCACTAATAATCCAGCTATTCTTGTCCTGGAGATGTAAAGCTGACTTTATGGAATAGATCCACACTTGATAGTGATGAGCCCAATTCTAGGCTGACCATATGAAAAGGAGGACAGGGCTCATATAACTTTAACAGTTGTAGAGAAAGGGGAATTTCAGCCAGTGTCATTTGTAGGCAATTAGTTCCTGGTGATATTCCCTCTTCATCACAACAGTTAAAGGTGCAGGCACTATACTAGAGTGACCATATACAAAAGAAGGCAGGGCCCCTGCACCTTTAACTGTTGTGATGAAGAGGGAATTTCACCAGGAACTAATTGCCTACAAAAGTCACTGGCTGAAATTCCCTTTTCTCTACAACTGTTAAAGTTACAGGAGCCCTGTCCTCCTTTTCATATGGTCAGCCTACCCAATTCCTACACAGAATATCTGCACATACAAATGCTGCATAGGTGCTCTCTGGATGGTTAAGCACCCCACATAGGAATATAGGAAACTGCCTTCTACTGAGGCCGTTTCTACAGTGGGCTTTTTTGTGAGATTGCCCCTGGGTGGTCCCTGTGAGTCCAAATAACGCACAAGGACTCCCAGGGGCAAGGGGGATGGGCATGGGTTTTCCCAGGGATAAGGATTCCCTGGGGAAACTCGATTCTTCCCGTGGTCCCGAGACCATGGGAGGTGTGGGTGCCCGTCCTGCCTGGTGCCCACTTACTTGCAAGTAAGCAGGCACCAGAAATGGGCATGGAGCTGCACTTCACGGCTCCATGCCCATCAAGGGAGGGGGAAGCAAGTCTACCATCCCTAGGATGGTGGGATGGGTGGGCAATTTCGGGGGTTATTAAAAAAACCCTCTTACCTTTCTGTTGGAGTGCAAGTGCTTTCTTCTCGAATCCAGAAAAAAAATGTCGGGTGCGATGTGCGACGGCCAAGGAGGAAGCTGGGTCATCACACTTCTCTGTGTGTATTAGAGTGATGATCCTGGAAGCTGGTGCAGAAAGGCCTTGAATCAGACCATTGGCCCATCTAGCCTAGTATTGTCAACCCTGACTGGCAACAGCTCTCCATGGTTTCAGGCAGGAATATTTCCAGCCCTACCTGGAGTTAGCAGGGATCGATGGCGGGACTTTCTACATGCAAAGCATGGGCTTTATCACTGAGCTATGGTTTTCCCCCATATATAAAATCAGGGAAATGGTCTTTCCCCATTTTGCAGGGTTCTACTTCATATATACAGAGTTATATGTATGCTTTGCCTTATGCACCTTGGCTCTGTTCAGTTGAAGATGTGGAATTTGCTAAGGCATGAAGAGGGCTTATGGTGGAATTTCAAACAGTTATGAAATGAACCAGCTTATCTTCCTAGGGATCACTTTAACTTTCCTGGAAAACACCAGGTTGTGCCTGTAACTAGATTTGTTAAATCCTGGCAGGTTCCAAGTATTTGTAGACTTTAGTGCCAAAATTTGGGACTGTTTGCTCATCAGTTATTATTTTATTTTATTTATTATTACATTTATATCCCACCTTTTTTCCTCTTACAAGGAGTTCAAGGCAGCTGACATGGTCATTCTCTCCACTTTATCCTCACATCAACTCTGTGAGGTAGTTTAGGCTGGCCCAAATTCACCCAGTGACCTTCCTGGCCTGAAAGGAGGCTAGAACCTAGATATCCTGCGCTCCAAAACCAACGTCTAATCACTACACCACACTCTAGCTAGTTATTGCTTCATTCAGTCCCAAATAGACAACTGACAACTGAATGGTAACCAAAAGTGGCTGCACATTTTGGTAGGCAAAAATTTAGGTTGCATATTGCATTATCATGTCATGCTTAAAAAGCAGTATTCTGAGCACAGTTAGGAAACTGCTCATAGAGTTCACAGCACTGCAGGAGCATCATCAGTTTTGAGGACAAGTTGGGCTAATATTGTTGTAAAAATCAATGAATGTCCAAATGACAAAATAAACTCTTTCCCAAGTTCAAATTGTGCACTAGCAGAGATTATGTATCGCAAGCCTGCCTTTATCATAAATGCCAAGGTGGGTTACATTTAGAAATGTACCATCCATCAACATTATGTTTGTAAGTCAATGCAAATAGAATACTTGGGGCCTCTGGGTGTTCCTCCAAACATCCGTAAAATTAAAATAGGTAATAGTCAAAAGATTTGACAGCCATGACATCAATGGATACTTCAGAAATGCTCAAATATTACACTTATGTACCTTTATTATATTGAAAGGAATATTGATATTCATGTCAACCTGGTTGATGCTTAAATGCATCAGTTCAATGAGGGTTAGAACAAACTTCAAGTACAGGAATAAAAATGGACCAAACCTAAAAGGGAGACTTGACACTTCAGTTGATAATGTGAATGCTACTATATGTAGTTTTGGGAAAGCACTTGAAATTAGCTCCCCTCTTGGAGCCTTAAGGATCAGCTGTTGGGAGCTCTAGTACAACTCTAACCTTACTACTACTAATCACTGTCCATCACAAGTACAACACATAGGCAAAAATGATTGCTTGTCTTGATGTTATAGTCTGATGTTATAGTTCACAGCAACCGATGAGAGAATAATTGAGAATAGGGGGTTAAGGAATGAATGCATTTATCTAATAAATCCAAGTCTGCAAAGCAGTCTGATCGATCTGTACACTTCTATGCAGAATGTTCTCTGACATTCCAAGCCAGAGAAGAACCTATGGGGAAAATGACCTTCAATTTGATCTACAGCTGAGCATGATGAGCTGGATAGATTTGCATTCCAAAACCTGGTAATTATGAACTTCATCAACATTGCAAGTTGAAATCAAGAAAATTCATAATAATGTGGGATATAATTAGGGTTGGATTTTCCACTTCTTTCCATTGTGTAGTTATTTCTACCTGTGCATTTTCTTTGTTAGTTAAAAAAATAGCTTTCTGAATTAAAACTAGCAAGGGTATGAGATTTTACTTCAGTAATATGATGCAGGGAAATTAGTACTGACAGGATCAGCAGAGTCTCACCTGTGTCCACCTACCCAGCAGATTTTATTCCGCTGACACAAATGGTTGCGTTGTCCTCAGCCAATAGTGCGGTAGACTTTAGACTCTATTGGATAATGGCTTCCCTGGTACATCTGATTGACTGCAATAGACTGTAGCTCTAATTGGCCAGGGGCTAACAGGAAGTTGTTTGCCCAGTATCACAATTTCCATTTTGAATACAAGATTGAAATGGAAACCTTGTTCATTTCCTCCAGCATTATTCCTTTACCTTGCTTTCCTGTATTGCTCATTATAGACAGTCATGACTTGAGACCATAATTGTTGTGGGACCCTCATCATTCATCTAGGTTAGGGTTGGGGGGAAAATTCTTCCAGTGCGCAACTTGGTGTGAATGTACCTGATATTGATTTTTTAACTAATACATGAACAGACACTCAGTTATATTTCAACATTTGCACTTCAACTGCACTTCACTTTAACAATGGGATTCTCCAATAAAATGCATTATATTAGAAAAAGTATTTGCAAAAATGCACATATCAGGCAAATTTGCATACAAAACTTATGTGTTAGGAGAAATACATTAAAAATCTCAAAGTTTGGGATGGACTGAACATAATATTTGAAAAATGAGAAAGATAGGGAATCTGAAATTGACAGATTTGCCCCTCCCTAATCCAGATAATGACGAGGTACTGTCCTTAAATGCTGAAACACCATTATCAATTTGTGGATTAACTAGCCAATACAGTGAAAGCCTCCAAGTTAAAATTAATTCATTAAACAAAAAACCTACGGTTTACAAAACCAACGTTAAGGCTCTACAGTTTCCAACCAAGCACCAAAGAGCAGGGAAATTGGGAGTTAAGGCTTCCAAGCCTTAACGCCACATCCTCCCTAAGGAGGCAGAAAGTGCAAGTGAAATTCTCATTCTCCCAAAGCAGATAAACCATGAGGACAGGATGGAGAATATGATATGCAGAGGTGACTGTGGGGTTGTGGAAAACTGATGACAAACAACTTAGGGCCACCTACTTCTCTTTTTTTTTGTTTAGAGCAGCCCTTCCCCAACCTGGTGCCCTCTAAAGGTGTTGGACTACAACTCCCATCATTGCAAGTCAGTATGTCCCATGGTCAGGAATGCTGGGACTTGTCATCTCAAACATCTGGATATGCAATATGACATGCAGAGGTGACTGTGAGGTTGTGGGAAATTATGATGAACAACTTAAGACCACCTACTTCTCTTTTTTTAGAGCATCTCCTCATGTTGAGAGTTGCAATCCAACACATCTGATGGGCACCAGGTTGGGGAATGCAGTTCTAGAGCAAGAGCAGGCAGAATATAGATCTCCAGATGTTTTGGAATTCAACTCATAAAAGCCCCTATAGCATGGGCAGTGAGCAGGAATGGTGCGAGTTGTTGTCCAAAACATCAAGGTGGATCTATTTTCTGCCCATATCTAAACTGTCTAAACCAAATGAAGCGACAATGAATGGATCTTGAATACCTAATCCAGATAGTCCTTCAGACGTCAACATTAGTTTTCAACACATGGCATAGGATGTCTGTTTATTAAATATCATATATGGTTTTGGGGGACTAACACAGAAGATTTCTCTTATGTGTTCAGCATTTTGAGATCAAAGGTAGAGCTACCACCTAATACTTTCATGTGTAAGTATGATTTTTAAATTAATGATCAAATGATTTTTGTCTTCCCCATAACATGGGAGTTATAGTGCAACACATCTGGAGAGCAGCAGACTGGAGAAGGTTGGTTTACACTTGAATCCTATACATGGCTTCTCAGAAGTCAGTGCCACTGAATTCATTACGGCTTACCCCCAAGTGGTACAGGATCGCAAAGTAATCTCATCTGAAAGTAGTTCAAGACAGCCAAACTAAACCTGTTCTGCTCCTCTGTGGCTTTGATGAGATGATGTACTGTGGAGGGATTGTGGGGAGTGAACAGTATATTTTGTATAAACACATTTTAAGAAAACATTGGTTCTTTGAAGGGCAGGATATTGACCAAAAGTTGAAAGTGCCTGGCACATGTTCTGGTTCTACATTTGCAACAAATAGTTCCCCTTTTGTTATCAGTCATGTTGCTATATGCAAGATGTGTTTGAGAGAAAAGTATTGGGCAGACCCTGGTAAGGATATGGAATAGCGTTCCCCCATCCTGCTACCCTCCAGATGTTTGAGATGACAAGTCCCAGCATTCCTGACCATGGGACATACTGACTTGCAATGATGGGAGTTGTAGCCCAACACCTTTAGAGGGCACCAGGTTGGGGAAGGGCTGCTCTAAACAAAAAAAAGAGAAGTAGGTGGCCCTAAGTTGTTCGTCATCAGTTTTCCACAACCCCACAGTCACCTCTGCATATCATATTCTCCATCCTGTCCTCATGGTTTATCTGCTTTGGGAGAATGAGAATTTCACTTGCACTTTCTGCCGCCTTAGGGTGGATGTGGCGTTAAGGCTTGGAAGCCTTAACTCCCAATTTCCCTGGTTTTTGGTGCTTGATTGGAAACTGTAGAGCCTTAACGTTGGTTTTGTAAACCGTAGGTTTTTTGTTGAATGAATTTCATGGCTTTTTGTAACGGATGTCCAGATATTACAGTTGGCAACCAAGCCAGTATCAGCCAGGGTGTTACACCATGTTGATGTGCAATATAAATCCAAAAAACTTTTGAATTTTTCTATAGCCAGTGTCCAGAGATAATAATACTTTTATGACTGCCTCATGAAAAGGAAGCATTTCATGTTTTGTCTCTGTATTTGGAGAAAATTTGAAAGATTGTGCTACTGGAATAAAAAATCCCTGATTAATTTTGGAAGCACACAAGATGATACAGGAAAATATGCTATGTTACAAGAAGTTACAGTTTACTATGTTAATTAGTATAGCTCATTTTATGCTACATGCTTCCCCCACTGTTTCGATCTAAAAGTAGCAGATTGTGGTCAAGTTTCAAGGCTGCACAGGCTGCATTTTCATCTGTGGATATTTATTCAAAAGTAAGAGCTATGGAACTAAGTGAACTCTACCCAATGTAGAGTTAGCTGTGACTGAACAGGGCACAATCTAATGCAGGTTTAGACAGGGGAAAAAACTTTTTTAGACAGCATTGCTGGCTGTGGAATGTTGGGAGTTGTAGGACTTTTTCTGTCTAAACGTGCATAAGATTGCACCTTTCGTTGTAAGAAAGCCATTAAAGTTTATTGGCTTAGACAGAATGAACTGCACCAGATTGCACACAGTGCAATACATTTTGTGTGCAATATCAAATTGCATTGTCACAATCTCCTTAACAAATGTGACAAATTTAAGTTGTATATGGTGACCATAGGGAAAAAAAAAGGACAGGACTTCTGTATTTTTAACAGTTGTACAGAAAAGAGAATTTCAGCAGGTGTTATTTTTATGCATGCAGCACCTGGTGAAATTCCCTGTTCATCACAACAGTTCACACTGCAGGAGCCCTGCCCTCTTTTATATGTGGTCAAGAGGGCAGGGCTCCTGCAGCTTTAGCTGTTGGAATATGAAATATATAAGCAGAGCCAGAACTGGGAGACCCGGGCTAAAATCCACATCAGTCATGAAGCTCACTGGGTGAACCTGGGCCATTCGCCACCTCTCAGCCCTGCCTATGGGGATCAAATTGGGGAGAAAACCATGTACACCACCCTGAGTTCCATGGAAAAGGCAGAGTGGGCTTCATATGTAATATATAGAAGAAGAAGAATTATGGGTTGGATACAGATTTAAGCTGAACCAACTGTCCTGGTGAAAGTGGACTTCCCTGCCCCCTTGTTCCCACAGCAGCCCCTCCAGTCCCTGGAAAATGCTAGACAGAGAATCAGGGTGAAGAGTGGTGTGTGTGTGTGTGTGTGTGTGTGTTTGGGAGTGGTGATTCTAAAAAATTGGGTGGAGAGCCTTTCCCACAAGCCAAGCTCTTCCTCTTGTGGAAGGTCCTTCTTGTGGAAGGCAGATTCTGGATCCCAATTTCCCCAAACAATTTATTAGCTTAGCTGATAGCTGTTTAACTTCTAATGGCATAGACAGGGTTGTTTAGAGCGTTTGAGGAACTTTCAGCATTAACTATTTTACATAATTGAGACAGATCAAAGTAGTTGATGAATGGAATTATAAATCACAACTTACAAAAGGATTCTTTCTGCTTGTTCTTTGTTTCATACTTCATACTTCAACTTTTGGGGAAAGAGAGGGCCGAGCCAGGGCCTTGGCAACTGCAGTCTCCAGCTGCTCCGAGTATCAACCAGCCGCTGGGTCAGGTTGTGGGATAGGCTCTCTCTCTCTCTCTCTCTCTTGTTCGCTCTCTCTCTCACTCTCTCTCTCTCTCGCGCGCTCACTCACCCGCTGCGACCTAGACCTTTGCCTAAAGCAGCCTCCTCGTCACCAGAGCAGGGAAGAAAGAGGTGGCAGCTCCCCCCTCCCCCCTCCTCCCTCCTGATAATCTCTCTCGCTCACTCGCCCGCTGCGACCTAGACCTTTGCCTAAAGCAGCCTCCGTCGTCCTCACCAGAGCAGGGAAGAAAGAGGTGGCAGCTCCCCCCTCCCCCCTCCTCCCTCCTGATAATCTCTCTCGCTCACTCGCCCGTCGTCCTCACCAGTTTTCAGGTAATGTAAATCAAACATTTCTTTCTGGAACCTGTAAATTTCAGAAAGATTGGTGAAATATTTTCAATTTTATGGCTGTTAGAATGACCCCTCCCCCAATTATTACTTTAACATGGTGGACCGTGTTTTTACTGACGGCCCTTAACAATGGAGGCACGACTATGCCTCCATTAATGCTATCCAATAGGAGTAACTATTCTTTATTCCTAATTGTGATGGGCAGCTCTCCTCTCACTGGAGGTATCATTTCGCACTAGAGAATTAGTAAAGCACACTTAATAATAACAATAATAATTGCATTTTTTAACATCTCAGTTTTGAGCAATTATTTGAAGTCAAACTATTTGAGAAGAGGTTTAGAGAAGATATAAAAATAACCTGTAAAGAATTCAGAAAAATTCAGGAAACCTACCAGCTAAGCAGATATACAAGGCTGATAGAGTAAATAATGCAAATTCTTGCCATAAAACCAGGCTGTAGCATTGCCAAAGCATGTTTCTAAATTACATTAAGTATATTATCATAATCCTCCTTAGAAAATTTGGGAAGAAATAGAACATCATGTCTTAAAGCAAAATGATACTGTCATATCTCTGAATACTGATTTAAGGAAAGCCTGTTGTGAGACAAAATGTTTAACTGATACCTTTGGGGATTTTGCCATATGTTCTGGCATGCTTAAGTACAGTTCTACATGACTGCCACAATTTAGATTACATAGTTCTAAGAGAAGGGTCATTTTGGGCAAATTGTGATTCCATGTTATTCACAATTCATTGGGCTCCACTGTCAACTCGATGATATCTTGGAACATATCAGACTTGAAATAAGAAGAGCAGTAATTTATCACAACTTTGTGTTAGTAAGGAAAACAGGGAAAACAGGCTGAAGTCTAAAGGAAATACTATTGTGGTTAAAAATCTCACACTTCTCCATGGATGCCCTTCTGCCCAGGGTGGCCTGCTAGAGCAGAGTGGGGCAATTCCTTTTTGTACATCATGGGGATTACTCAATGTATTTTGGGTGTGCATTTTTCAAATATACGCATTTTTGTATGCATACCCAGTTGACCAAAATGTGTTTGTGTACATTTCAGAAATGTTTTTCCCATTTTCAAATGCACACATGTAGTTGACAATATTTTTCTTGCAGAATGCAATGCAACTTGAAAATGCACTGATTTCTGACCTCAAATTGCATTCGGTACCATGTTCAGTTCCTGGAAGTGCCGATAAAGTAAATCAATAAAAATGCTCTACGGAGTGAATCAGATTCAGCTGACGCCTGAGCTGAATTGGGCTCCTTCAGACTGTTCCTGGTGTTTCCTGAGGCAAAGTTGGCTTCTCTCCAAAAAGTGGCCAGAACTGAAGCTGGACCCTCCATGAGGCTTCATTTGTAATTCAGGCTTCAGAAAGACAGATGGCATGTCTCCAAAACTTGCTGAAGGCAGTTTACAATCAATTTTTTAAAATAAACCTCCACGAAAACAAAACTGATAAAATATATGCATTACAATAAAACATGGGAACTCTCAAAAATCAGAGAGTGGCATTAATTAGTAAAAGTTTTTACTAGTTGTCTAAAGGCAGATAATGAGAGAATCAACCTTTGCTCCCTAGCAAGGGAATTCTACAACTAGGAGGCTGCTATTAAGAAGTCGCCTTGCTTCAGCAGTCTTCCCTTTCAGCACAGACATGAAAGGAAACCTGCTCTTCCTTCAAAAACTTACCCAGCTGCTCCCCATTGCTGTTGTTATATTTGCTGTTAAATTTAGACCTCCCCTTTCTTCAAAAGCACACAAGGTGGCTTATTTAAATCAGTCCCGAGCAAAATAAGATCAAAGTACAGCCTAAAAAGAAAAGAAACTGATAAAGAAAAGAAGCACCAATCAAAATCAAGCAGCCACTTTAAAAGCAAAACATCAGGAATATTAGAATGGGTTCATGGAATGGCATGCTCATCCCCCTCTTTGCCAAATTTAGTTATTTATTTATTATATTTATTTAATAATGCCCCTTTTTCCTCTTTCAAGGAACCTAAGGGGACCCACAAGTTCCTCCTCCTCTCCACTGCACCCCACTGGTCCTAGTCAAGAAGATTTGAATGCAGGATTTGAATCTGCTTCCATAGTTAAAAGGGGATCTTGTTGATGTTAACTGTAGTTCATGTTAGCACTTCTATAAGTGTCATCAGTTGCAGGGATCACATTTCCCTACTGTCCCTTTTCTGTCCCACAATAAGGACGAGCAGCTTCCTCTTTCTTTATATGGGGAAAAAAGCAGCAGCAGCAGCGACTACGTGGCCCATTCAGTGGGCCTTTTTATCATGCTGCTTTTCCTGCACACAGCAGGAAATGGTGGCAAGTTTCACCTAAAAATAAAATTGGATTTACTGGGTCTTATTTTGTCTTGGAAAATAGAGCAGAAGGAGCAGGAGATGCATGGAAGGTTGATGGCATCATCAAAAGGACCCATGAACATCTGTAAGTAGCCAGTAACGAGTGTTGCTATGAAACACTAATCTGATGATGCTCTAAAACACAAAATGTAATAAATAAAGGAGCTTATCTATGGTTGGGAAATGAAGAGGGAGGGCAAAACAAGTCCTTGCCCAAAGTGTCTCTGGAACTATCTCAGGGAGAAGAGTGGAGTGGAGTGGGAAGAACGCTAAAAGGTTTGAGCCACTAACGCATCGTGGTTGGATCAGAGATGGAGGGAGGGCAGCAGTTAAGTTACTATGAGCCAAGAACATACATCTATACAGCCATGTACCCTGTGGAACTCAAAATGTTTTCCTTCTGAAGTGCTACTATGTTCTGATGTCCGGAAAGGCAAAGATTGGCAAGTAGAGAGTGAGATGGAGCAAGGGATACCTGCCCCCAATTCACATGCCTAAGAAGCAATGCCTCACCTGCTGCTTTTAGATAAGCTAGGGCCTCTTGGGAAATACTCATGGGCTAGATCTACACCAAGCAGGATATAGTGGTATGAAAGCGGTATATAAAAGGTAGGAGACACACCAAGCAGGCTATAGTGGTACATGGAAAGTGTCAATGGGTCTCAGCAGTTGTCAGTGCCCTTCAATACCGCTATAAAGCAGTTGCAGGTGGAGTGAGTGGAAATAACGAGACGACACATAGTATATAGATTCAAATCTGGGCCACATTTTATTGAAATTTGCAAAGGAAACACTGGGCGGGCCCTAACTTCGCCATCACTCTAACCGGCGATTAATGGGCGAAACATTCTAGGCCTGCCAAATGGCGTTACTTTGCTTGCCACCCCCAGGCCTACCCCTTTCAGGGAGGGGAGGTCTTCCCGTGTCGCTCCCCCCTGGGCCATAACCCGGGTGGAGCGAGGTGAGTTGTCCTCACAGATGAGCCCTATCCCCCCGCCGAGGCCACAAAGCCTTTAACGGAAGGCCCTCAGGCATCACCTGTCACCAGCTAACAGTACCACTGAATGATCACCATCCCCAATGGCTAAACGTGCCTGCCCCTAACACCAAGGAAGACTGACAAACCTCTGTTTAGTCAGTCCCCCCCACCTGCGCAAAATCTCTCGCAGGGCCCTTTGCAGATCTCCTAGAAATAAATCATTTCCAGAATCGGTCAAATGGACTCCATCTGGCCTATAGAGCTCCGTCCTTGTCCATGAAATCTGTGGGTGAACAATGATCCCATTACCACATGAATGCAAGGCGATGGCGATCTGTCGGTTCACCTTTCTCCACACCCTGTCCAGGGCTCGCGGATCCAAACACTGCCGCCATACCCATCTGGGAATTAGGCAGGACCAAAGAATTGTGATACCCGGCCAACATTGCTGTATCACCTGTAAATAATAATAATAATAATAATAACGATTTATTTCTTACCTGCCTCTCCGTCTAGATCAAGGCGGGGAACAACAACATGATAAAATACATAAAACTAATTAAAACATGACAAATCCGCCAAGGCCTGGAAGATCAGAGCCTTGCCCTTACATAAACCAAGGTTGTTTCTGCCCAGGTGCAACACCAACACCTGTGGAGGAGAACGCACCAAACCTTCCTGGAACAGTGTGGGTAAGAGGTGCTCCCACCGCATGCCACATCTGCCCAACTACTGGACGCTGGCACACCGGCTGAGTCCAAGCTGGGTCCCACAGCTCGACTGGGAAGCCCTCCATCCTGCCCAGAAAACCATACTATGCCCACAAATGAGCACCGGCACCGGTTCCCGCCTGTTCCAAGGACCTAAGAGATAGAAAGAAGTCAGCAACGAGGATCACTACATCTGCGGTAATGGCCGGACATATGCACAATATGCCTTGGAACGCCACCGTCCCACATGCTTCATCTCAGCCTGTGAAAATCCCAAGGCTGCTGCTGTGGAAGCTGCACCTATTCTGAAGGAGTGTGTTCCAAAACGAAAATTGCCCAAGCCCAAAGCATGCAATGCTGATTTAGTCACCGCCCAAAACAGGTATTTTGGGTGGTGTGCCATCAGCATGCCTAAATAACGGTCCCTCAGCTGATCCCCTAACAGCCACAAACGCCCATAAGGCCTTTATGGGACACAGCTCCTC
The DNA here is from genome assembly GCA_029215795.1 of Anniella stebbinsi. NCBI lineage: Eukaryota > Metazoa > Chordata > Lepidosauria > Squamata > Anniellidae > Anniella > Anniella stebbinsi. Next base: position 61,036,423 of record JARDYH010000003.1, read on the forward strand.
TGATGCTGACAGAAAAAGAGGCACCACGGTGCCTCGGCCTCCTTGATCCGTCTTAGACATTCTCAGGAGAATGGACACTCCTTCTTTATTAAAGGAGATATCTTGATATGACAGGGCCTTATTGGATCTGTCCTCCCTAGAAGAAACCACCAACTCCGATATCCGATAGGCACTGAAGAATGCGGTCAGGGATGCCGCATGAAACAGTGCAGCTTCATAATTAGAGTTGCAAACCGATGGCCAGATTCCCTTTAAACCCAATAATATATCTGGAGAAAGCGGCTGCCTAGCATCCGCTCTCTTCAGTGCTTCCCTAGCCCATCCCTGCAGCATCCTCCTAATTCTAAAATCCCCAGTGCTGTCCTGAACACCTTTGAGTTTAGACCAGAATGCAAGTGCAGCGAACTTTCCTCCTATGGTTCTAGATGAGAGTCCCCTCCTCTGGGAGTGAATCCCAAATTGGATAAGATGCTCGACCGGAATAGGCCACAGCTGCTGCAAATGCACCTCCGACCGAAAGTCATAAAACTCCCTACCTGCCTTGGTGTAAGCTCTTTGGGTGCTGTCTGCAATGGAGTGCATCATTGCTTGTTCAGCCTCAGATCTCCAATCTCCCATAATGCAGGTGGCATGGCCTCTGGCTGTGTCCGAGCCCATGGCGCCAGCTCCCGAAACCTCTCTATCTGGTTGCGCGATAAAGCGTCAGCAGTGGCGTTATCCTAACCTGGTATGTGCCTAGCCCTAAACCAGATATTATATTTCAGGCAATACAGCGTAAACGCTCTGATCAATTCCATTACCCTGTGATTACATGATGACAGCATGTTTATCACTCTCACAGTGGCTTCGTTATCATACCAGAAATGGATAACTGTGTTAGACATCTGTCTAGACCACAAGTGCACCGCTACGTAGATAGGAAAAAATTCCAGGAATGTGAGATCCTTACCCAATCCTGCATCTAACCATGTGTCGGGCCACCTTTCCGAGCACCATTGGTCTTGCCAGATTACCCCAAATCCCAAGGCCCCCGAAGCATCAGAATGCACTTGCATTCCGGCTTCCAACAGTAACTCACTCCTCCAAAAGGAGATGCCATTAAAGGAATCTAGGAACTGCAGCCACATTCACAGATCCCCTTTCATTGACGCCGATACACGCACCCGGTGATACAACCTCTTCAGTCCCACCATGGCTGTACAAAGCCTTCTTAGGAAAGCCCTGCCAGGCGCCACTACCCTGCAAGCAAAGTTCAAATGCCCAACCACCTCCTGTACTGCCAAGAGGGTGACTTTGCGTGCCTTGAGCATACCAGCTATCAAATCCCTAAGTTTCTGCAACTTATCCTGGGGAAGTCTACAACATTGATTAATCGAATCTAATTCTATACCTAAGAATTTTAGGACTGGGCTAGGGCCTTCGGTTTTCTCCTGCGTGAGAGGAACACCCAAATCCTGGGTCAGTTCCTCGAATGCACGCATCATCCTGTCACACTGCATGGAGTCCCGTGGACCCACCAGGAGGAAGTCATCAAGATAGTGAGTCACAGTATTGACTCCTGTCATGTCTTTCAACGCCCATTCTAAAAAGGTGCTAAACTTTTCGAACATGGCGCATGATATACAGCAGCCCATAGGCAAAGCTCGATCCATATAAAACTGCCCTTGAAAAGCAAAACCTAATAATTCAAAATCCATTGAATGCACTGGCAAAATGCGAAATGCAGACTTAATGTCGCATTTACCCAATAATGCCCCTATACCCTGGGACCTAACCAAAGAAACAGCTGAATCGAAGGATGCGTACCTTACCAAACATAAATGTTCAGGGATCTCATTGTTCACTGAACCCCCTTTTGGGAATGACAGGTTATGGATTAACCTGAATTCCCCTGGCTCCTTCTTAGGCACTATTCCTAAAGGAGAAACCCTCAAATTAGGTACCAGTGGCTTAGCAAATGGACCAATAAGTCGCCCTGCTGCTACCTCTTTCTCTATCTTAGCTTTAACTAACCCTTCAATATCTCTAACTGACTTCTGATTCCTAGAAAACTGTGGAACATGCTTCCTTGATAAGGTATGCAAAAAACATCTCTAAAACTTAACTCAATATAAACTGCATCCTCTTTCCGAGGATAACGACAAAGCCATTTCTGCAGAGAGGTTAGTTTAACTGGGCTGTGGCCCTGTAGGAGGAGGTTGTCTACCCCCTGGTTTCTGATTGCCTTGTCCCCATCTATTGATGCCTCTCCAACCTTTATTTCTCGGGCAGTTAGTGAAGGGATGCAGACCACCGCAGATGGAGCAGATATGTCGATATTTGTACTGTGCTCTGGGACAAACTCCTTTAGCACTGAATTCCTAGCAAAGCAAGTGGGGTTGAACCACCTGGCCTGCACCATGCTGAGAAATTGGTGCAGGAGTCTGTCTAGCTAGAATGTGACCACTGTCAGATCTGTCACCAAAACCAGGCCTGGCTGGCGTCATAAACTGAAGCCATAGGTCCTGGTCTTTAATGTCCCACCTAAGGGAGGAGTCGAGGGCGGCTCTCATACAGAAAGCCTCATCATAGGCTAACCACACCCCTCCTTCATACTCGGTATATGCCCTATAAATGATGTCTAACTATTTTGTAAGTATCCAAGCTCGCTCGGGAAATTTCTGTTGAATAATGCCCACGTAGATGAGAAATCCAGGTAACCAATTTGCCCAGGTGCGAAAAACCTTCTTTCGGCTCCACCTATCATGAGCCTTGTCACCGGATTTGTCCTTATCCTTCATCGAAAACAAGGGAAAACAAGCAGGGGGGTTCTATTTCACTCATGTCTTGCTTGTGGGCTTCCCACGGGCATCTCTGCAAACAGAATGCTGGATGTGATAGCCTTTTGGTCTGATCCAGTAGGGCTCTTTTTATGTTCCTCTGGGATGCTTTATTTATTGTTTATTTTTATTAATTACATTTGTATACTGCTGCCCAATTGCCAAAGCCCCCTTGGTTGATATTGAGTAGCTTTCTTGAAGGAAACAGAAATCGTCTGAGATGCTTATCTTCAAGTAGGCCATTTATGTCCCTTTCAGAGTCTGGATGGAGCTAGCTCTGATTTGGAGTGGGTGGGAGGAAGCAGCAGAAGAGAACAAAGCAGAATGCAGGGGCTACTCTCATGTCTTCAGCCCTTTTCAGCACCATTCACCTGGTTGCTGCCAGTTTTGACATCAGATGCAGCTTTTATGGTGCTTCTGACACTGCCACTTGCATGGGGATGCACGGATTTTGTTAAACCTGTTCTGTCTGTGTTTTGCAGATTGTCAGGTGTCTTTCATTCTGCTCATTGGCGGAATCGGGGGCTTTTAGGGATGGATGGGAATTTTGCTCCACTTGCACTGATGCATATTGGCATAAGGGCAGATTTGCTCAAATCCCCCCCCCCCCAATAAAAACCTTGTTTGCGAGTCGGTGAAATCTACATTACTCAGAAAAAGTCTACAAGTCTTAACATGGTGAAGTTGGGAAAGAAATACCACAAGATGGATTTGCTATGCAAAACGATGGCCAAGGATGATTTTGGGGAAGAGTGCTAGGGATGTAGAATATAGGGCCTGTAAAGTGTCACTAGGACATTGAAAATAATACACTGTCACATAGATGAGTGTATAAGACAGTAGGAGAAATAAAACAAGGCATGTGCAGAAAATAAACGGGGAGTGTAAAAACATCTAAAGCATTTATCCCGAAGGAAAATATAGGCTTGGCTGAGTTTACAACTGATCTGAGCATAAAAGCTTTATTAACTTAACAACAAAAAGGGTTTAAAATGTGTATTGCTTTTTCAAAAGAAAAAAAAAGAAATTTTATTAGAAGAATTATTTTAATAGTTCCCTAAGGCAAGCTCTAGTCATTGCTCAACATAAACAAGTGATGAGTCTTAGATGCTGAAAGTATAACAAGCACAGAGTCTGAAACCATTCCTCTTTTCTGCAAGGAAAACAAAATGTTTGTGTATACACATATTAGTACTTCAGTGCATTTTCTGACATGAAGCCAGCATGTTTTGGCATCATGTGCTAATTCCTCAAACATTTCATTCAAGATGGTCTTTTGCGTCAGGGTAGAACTCACATGACACCTAGGTACCACCCAAGAAAGTGATGTTAGATGAATTTACTAAGTTGTGAGCCCTTGCTCCTCTTAAGTATATTTGACTGAGACTTTAGACCAGGACTGGGGACAGCCAGACTGTGTGAAGAATTCCGCCCATGGAGGAACCCCAAACAGTTCACATCACTATCTGGCTACTTCCCAAGTCCTACTGGTGACTAGTGGGGGGGGGGGGAGAAAAAGACACAAAGAGGATCACTAAATGTCATACTAAGTACTTTAGGTCACCCCAGCTGAAGCATGGACTGAAGAGGCTCTCCTCCGTCCTCTTAGCGAATTGCCATTTTCTGCAACAATGGCAACTCGGGTGTTCCTGGGATGGTAATGTTATATAAATGGCACCTGTAAAGGTAGGGTTGCCATATTCTGAATCCTCAAAACCAAGACAATTTAAAAAGTGTATTTATTTATTTTTGCTGGAAGATAAAAAAATAATGGTGTGGGTGGGAGTTAGAACAGGAAAGGCTGGGAGAGGGGAGGGCTCAAAGGGTGGTGGTGGTGGGAATTGCAGCAACAACGTAAAGCAATTTTTGCTAAGCAGGTGTTCCCATTGATGAAACAAAAACAACCCCTCCCCCAAAGTTTTCCTTAAAAGGAGCTATGATGCCTCGGCTATATGGAGTCTGATCTAGAGCTGAAAGGATTACTGACCTGGCTGGAAGGGGGAAAGCACCGGCTGTTTTTCTTTCACTGAGTCACTTGGGCCTCTGAACAGGCAGTAAGTAGCCCTACTCTAAGCAAAATAAAAAGTAATGGTGTGGGTGGAAGGGAGTTAGAAGAGAAAAGGGCTGGAGGAGAGAATGGGGGGGAGGAGAAGGCAATCACAAGAGGGGCAGCCGTGGGAACGCAGAGCCCATTTTAAACAACATGTTTCCCATGGGTAAACCCCCTCCCCCGAGGTTTTCCTTAAAAAAAAGCTATGGGGTCTGATCTGGAAGGGAAAACACAAGCTGCCCAATAGCAGCAGCTGGTCAGGGACCTTTTGCTTTTATTGTTTGACTAAATCACTCGGCTCTCCCATGCTCAGCAGCAATAGCCCTACAGCAGCAGGCAGCGTGGCAGCCTGAGGAAAGCAAGCACACCTTTTTCTGCTCCTCCTCCTTTGTGCCTCAATAAGGGAGTGGGTTGCTTTGTTGGGCCCTGACATTCTCAACCCCTGTATCCAGCCAAGCAGCTCATCAGTGGGAACCTAACTGATTTTGAAAGGGTTCTAGATTTGTGGGCATAGTTGTACTGTGCACATTTCTTTTGGCAGTGACAATAGTTTTGCCTGTATGTTAACCTTGGAAACAGCAGCAGATTTAAATTAATCATAGTTCTTTTTCTTAAGTGCTGTGTAATAATACAAAATAATACTCCAAAATACTGTGTAATACTGCAAAATAAGCAAGTTTTACAGTCTTTTTAAAAACTTAATTTGGGTAACTATATATATTACCCAAATTGAGTTTTTAAAAAGACTGTCCGTTGTTGTAGCAGAACTGATGGATATATGGATATATATGGATATATATGGATAAAATCAGTTCTGCTACAACAACGGACAATACTGAACTGATAAGGACAATGGAATGATTAATTCACTTTACACTGTTGATAGGGTGCACAAAAATTTCAGGCATTTACTTCTCAATAATTTAAGAAGTGGTAGAGATCTGAAGGCGTAGTACAGTGTTTCTTTGTTTTTCCACCAATAACAGCACAGTTTGATTTCTGAAATCTTGCCATGGGTAATTAGTAATATTTTGTGTGTGCCTCACTTTAATCTATAGTCAATTAATACTCCCTGTGATTTGACCTCCCTCATTTCAAGCTTTCCTTTCAAATTTTAAGAGTCATTTACTTCTGACCAGAATTCCTCCTGGAGATCCAGTCATGGGCTTTCAACTATGAAATGTATGGTATGAAATATATCTATGTAAATGCTATAGGTTCCCCCCTTTCTTTTATATGAGAAGTACAATGTAATTTAACTGGCTACATTAACACACATACAGACTAGAAACTATTGAAGAATGCTATGGGGAAATGTTATATTTTTAAATACATATTTTGGTATTTCATATGACATTTTAAAATGTAATCATTTGTATTTTAAACCTTTACTTAAATGTTGATAAGGAGCATGTGCACTACAATCCTATGTAGGTTTAGTCAGAAGTTAGGTTGTATCCAATATTAGTCCTACCTAGAGTAGACCCATTGAAATGAATGGTTATCCTAACATTGGATACAACCCATTGGGTCCAATAGGACTTATTCTGAAATATATATGCATAGAATTGTGATATTAGTGGAATAAAACTAAGAGAAACTCCTTACTTTATTCATGCTTATGTTTGTGAATGCTGAAAAATGCTTTGCAAGTCAACCAAACTGGCAGGTGAACCTCATGCCAACACTGGTGATGAAACAGGTCCTCCAATCCACCTGAGGGCAGCAGGCTAGCTCAGAAGGCTCAGGACAGGCCAAACTTGGCGTGCACAACTCTGTCCTCCAACAGCTTGCCACCTGTCAAGTTTTGCTGACCCAAGCCCAGGGGATACCTCTTTGGAGTAGTAGTAGTCTGATTCCCCAACATCATCCTCACTCACAGTGGACAGGGGAGAACCTGAGGTGTCCAGTGTCAAGGATGTCTCACCAGAGATCCCTGCTAACTCTTTTAACCTTGTTCCAAGCTCACTTGTGGCTTTTCATCTATGGATCATCAGAGCAGAGGCTGTGATGGATGAGATGAGATGCTGAGAGCCATCACTGGTGTGGCTGCCAGAAGTTCCTTGTACCAGGGTATACTCATGAGAAGGAAGACCCAGTTATGGCTACTGATGAGGCAGCTGCAACTTGTGAATCAGGGGACAGCCAGGATATAAGAAGAACCCATCTGCAACTAGTGAATTAGCAACAGCCAGCATATAAATTCACAGTGTTTTTCAGACCTTTGCTGGGTTAACAGCTCCCATAGGGTTGTTATGACTCTAGCTAAAGGCTAAGGACATGGCAACGCCCCAGCATCCTCTGCCTGTGGTAGCTGCTTCACTCTGCCGAATGGTCTGGTTGAAGCCCACGTGATTTTACTAATGATGTTACAATGCTAGATTGAAGTGAAGATGTAATGGTTGCCCATAAACAAAATCTCATGGATGAACATGATGAAGTTGGTCAGGGCAAAGAATAAAGAGAAAGAAATGAGCACAGACGAGCACCACAGCCCGGTGAAAAGAAGGATGCCAATGAGTATCTATGCACCTGGTTCAGTGAATGGCTCAATTTGGATGACACAACAAACAACTGGGGTGGGGGAAACAATCGTCAGTTGTTTTGACTATTGTGTCATCTGAATGCTGCCATAGTCAACTCAGCGCTGATCCTAATCCACACCACAGTTGATTATTTATTACCATGTTGTGTGGGGAGTACCCCCTAGATAAACAACTGTAAAGTTGATTATTACCCCACCATTGACTATCGTGTCGTCCGAATTGAGCCAATGAGTCTGAACTCTTATATGCTCTTACTTTTGGGTAGACAGGTATAGAGTTGTGTTATGAGTATTTCTCCTCCTGCCCCATGTAATCTGTTCAGCTGGTTTAAATGTGCTAATTTCAAGGCAAACATTGAAATTGGAAAATATCTGGTGCATCCCTACATAAAAATTATATAATTCTTTTGATTTCTGGAAAGTATTTACTGTACAAAATCAGGATGCCAAAGGTTACAGTTTCATATCGGTTTTCCATTTATAAAGAAAGAGATAATTTTCGGTCATCCTTTTGAAGTGCTGAGTTTCACAGCTTATAGTCATCTATTCTCCTGCCATGTGAAAACTATTATAGCATTACTGCTCTATATCTTTTACTTTAAATTTATCAGGCTTGTTGTTTTCTTAAACACATCTTTGTTTTAGAAATGTCAGCCTCTCCCAAGTCACAACCATTTAATAGGTTACACAAGCTATTAAAAGCAGAAAGGGATAAATTTTCAAAGTGGTGCGTAGGAGGTATTAGAACAAATCCTGTTACACATGAACAGATTTTGAGTATGTTCCTCCTTTCAATTCTTCAAAAATATATACCTGCAATATATAAAAAATACACATGAATTTGTTTTTTTCATGCAGAAAGGAAAAAAGAGAGCAAAGCTCGCAAACTGATATAGATACGAGTTGGAATGAGCATTGAGATGAATTCAGACAGCTTCACATGTGTGACACTACCCAGCTCCATTTCCTGTAGCCCACTATTCTAGCCTTCTTTGAGGCTCCTGTGAACTGGCTGTTAATGAATTCAAGTTATTAGAATGTTGAAATTGACCAGGAAATTCTATAAGTGACAAGATGAGGATGCCAGCCCCACCTGCCTAAGAGTCTGTTCTTTATGTATGTAGATCTTTTTACGCCTCAATACTTCAAGTTTTGGCCAAGTGCCTCCATCCCTTGTCTTTCAATTATTTCTATTTCTGTTCTATTTTGCAGTTAAGAGAACATAGCTGGCCAGACTTTGCATATGGTTGCTAATTATTTATTTAATTGGTGCATTTGTTTTAATTACACTCTATTCAATTCTTTCTGCATCCAAACATTATTTGTCAATGGTGTCTGCTGAATGCTGAGCACCAATTATTACTGAATGCATAATTAGAACAATGATCAAATCTTTTCCCTAACAGTTTCCAATCTGATTGAAGCTTTATAATGTAGATGAATAACTCAAAACAATACTTTCCATTTTGAAATTATCTTCATTAAAATAGATGTATTAATCTAGAATATGTATGCTTTCTTGATACCCCACCCCCTGATGAAGTGTTTAGCACTTGTCAGGTATTTACAGCCTTCTCCTAGGACTACTTTCCACACCATAGCGGTGGAGAGGGCTGGGTGCTGGCGATCCTGGAAGTAGCTACTTCGGGGATCTGCGCTGTCAACCCACATCTGAAATACGATGGCCCGGGCTTCTCACGGGCTGTCGCAACTCACATCTGCCATTTTTTGTTTGTTTTTGCAATGGAGAAGAGCGCACCAGTGGCCACATTCTTCCGCGGTCCTGGGAACTTCCCGGGACCATGGAAGAATCAGGATTTTTCTGCTTCCTGAGAACCAGGAAAAATCCCATGCCCATCCAGGCAACAGGTATTATGTGGTACCAAAACAAACAAAAGGCATCATACTTGAAATTCGCTCGTTGCTTACTATCATTACATCCAGATTCCAGTATATGCTCTATTGTGTATACAATGTTGCTGCCAAGCCAAATTCTCTTTTTACTTCATGGAAAAGGACAGTACATACACATACCCTTTTGTGAATTCTGACTTGCCTGTTCTTCTGAAATGGGTGGAGATAACATTTTACGTGGAGGGTTTCCATGGGTTGTTATGGCCAGATGCAACAATCCTGCATTAGGAGAATAACCTGCTCTAGATGGGGTTGTACTTACTCTGAAGGATCAAGTACACAGCTTGGTCATGCCCTAATTTCCTGGATCCAGTGTTGCTGCTTCTGGATGGTCAGATCAGGTGGTGGCATTGGCCAGCAGGGCCTTGCCCAGCTGCATCCCTTCTTGGGGAAGGTGGATTTGGCCACAGTGGTCTATGCCTCAATTACAATCAGCTCACATTTTGATTACTGCAATGCACTCTATGCAAGGTTGCCCTTGAAAAGTGTTCAGAAACTAAGGCTTGTGAAAAGTGTGTAGCTAATCTTCTGTCTGGTGTGCATTTTATATAGCACCACTCTCGAATCAGCTTCACTGGCTAAATATTTGTTTCTGAGCCTAATTCAAGGCTGCTGGTTCTTACCTATGAAGTTTATGGATGTGGAAATCTGCAAAACTTCAGCTCAATGAAGTTCACAGAGGTCCACCTCAAAGCTTGGTCCAACTTCTGTCCATATCAGATCGTGATTGGTTTTTCTTTTCACATGAAAATTGTGATGTACTTTGGTCTGTACTTGGATGCACATTCAACAGTACACAATTTTCTCCTATTGATTAAAGTGTGTTTGTGCACATGTCAAAAAAGTACACATTTTCATGCATATTTTCTAATGGATGTATTTTTGAACACCTCCCACTGCACACAACAACATTGGAAGATCCGGAATATATGTATTCGGTTGCTGGGGGTGCAAACAGGATAAATTCTGGTCGCTGAAATACATTTCTCATACAAAACTAAAAAAGTCCTAAATTGCATGGGGCCAGGGCATCTGAGAGCCGATCTACACAGTCCTTTGGAACGTTTTAAAAAGTATTTTAAAACGTTCCAAATAGGTGCGTTCTAAAACGTCTTAGGCCACATTACTGAGTGTTCACGTTACAGGAGAACAATCTTCAATCTTTAAAGCGGTGTGTGCAGTCACACACTGTTCTGCCCTGTCTCTTTCTCTTTCGTTTTTACAATGAGTTTAGGGCAAGGCATTGTGGAGGTTGTAGTTCAGTCACCCACTTCCTTCTTAGTTCCTCTGTCATTCCCTAGCGAGTATAGGGCTAAGAATTGTTGGTGTTGTAGTTCACTCGCCCACTTCCTCTTTCTTCCGCACCAATCAACTGCTAAGCATTTGAGCACCAGTAAACGAAGCACTGCCCCCATGAATCACAAACGGTAAGGAAGGACACATTATTTTACTTAAAATTATTTATTAAAAGTCAAACCGTTGTATATAACTGAAGTGAGTTTTAAAAAGCCTCAGATATACAACGTTATAGGGAGTGCGTCATGTGGCCCAAAGGACGACCGGAGGCAGCCGTGAACTGGCCGCGGGAGAACAGCGGCAGCATGAGTGGAGGGAGAAGGAAAGACAGAGTGCAGTGGACATCTTTGCACTAACCCCCGCCCCCTCTTTCTCTCTCTCTTGTGTGCGAGAGAGAGTCGACGGGACATCTTGGAGGTGACTGAAATGTGTCTGGGAGCATCAATATCTGTTGTGTGGGGCAGAGGGAGATATGGCAATAGCAGGACGAAATGCCGTTACAGGGGAAGGAGAGATGGATATTTAATACCCATCTTACCTTCCGGTCGCCCTGCTACCCCGGGGATCTTGAGGAATGATCCAGGCCACCCACAGAACCTTTCCTTGCTCCTATGCAATGCCAGGTCAGTTAAAAACAAAACAAGCATAATCTATGACCTCCTCATAGAAGAGGAGGCCGACCTGGCATGCTTCACAGAGACCTGGCTGGGAGATGACAGTGGCCCGATATGGGCTCAGGCTCTCCCAGCTGGGTACTGTGTTAGTGAGCAGGTGAGGGAAAGTGGGCGGGGGGGGGGCGGAGTAGCTGTGGTCTACAAAAATCATCTTAACTTGACCAGACATCCTGTCCGGCAACTGAATCACATCGAGTGTGTGTACCTGAGACTGAAGACCAGGGATAGACTAGGGATTCTGTTAGTGTACCGGCCACCCCGCTGCCTATCAGACTCCCTGGCCGAGCTCACAGAACTGGTCTCGGAGCTGGTGTTGGATTCGCCCAGGCTCTTGGTCCTGGGCGATTTCAACATCCCATTTGAGGCCGGTTTGTCAGGTGGAGCTCGGGAGTTCATGGCATCCATGACAAACATGGGCCTATCCCAATTGGTCTCTGGACCCATACATTCAGCAGGTCACACTATCGACGCTGTTTTCAGTTCCGAACAGATGGATCTGTGGGCGGAGGTACTGAATACCTCCGAATTGTCATGGACAGACCATTTTCTGGTCAGGGTTAGTATCACGGCTACCACCCGTCCCTGCAGGGGTGGCGGACCTATTAAGATGGTCCGCCCTCGAAGGCTGATGGATCCTTCTGGATTCCAGAAAGCCTTGGAAGGTTCCATGGCTGGTATCGTCGACAATCCTGTAGAAGCCCTGGTCAATAGATGGAATCAAGACCTAACTAGGGCTATCGACACGATCGCCCCCAAACGTCCTCTCCGGCCCGCTTCTAATAGGGCGCCCTGGTATACAGAAGACCTCAGGGAGTTGAAGTGGAAAGGATGATGACTGGAGCGCCGATGGCGGAAAACTCGACTTATATCTGACAAGACACGACATAGAGAACATCTTCGTTTCTATGGAGTGGCAATACGTGCAGCGAAGAAAGCTTTCTTCTCTGCACGCATTGCGTCTGCGAATTCACATCCAGCAGAACTGTTCAGGGTGGTGAGGGGTCTAACTCAGGCTCCTTCTCCCCTGAATCCGATTTTAGAGCCTTCGGCAGTTTGCTGTGATGCCTTTAACGATCATTTCTCAGATAAAATCTCTCGGATAAGAGCCGACTTAGATGCCATTGTTATAGTAGAGGTTGACAGTGGAGTGTCCAGTGACTCCGCGAGTAGGATTACACTTGATCAGTTTCAGTTAGTGAGTACCGAGGACGTGGACAAGGTACTTGGATGTGTGAGGAAGACGACTTGCCCTCTTGATCCCTGTCCTTCCTGGCTGGTCGTCCAGGGAGGAGATGCAGTTAGATCACATCTGCAGCATATCATTAATGCATCTCTCAGGGAGGGGAGCTTTCCATCATGTTTAAAAGAGGCGGTGGTAAGGCCGCTTCTAAAAAAAGCCCTCCCTGGATCCCCTGGACCTTAATAACTACAGGCCATTATCAAATCTTCCATTTTTGGGCAAGGTGATCGAGAGAGCAGTTGCTTTTCAACTCCAGGCAGTCTTGGATGACACTGATTTTCTAGACCCATTTCAAACCGGCTTCAGAGCAGGATACGGAGTTGAGACCACTTTGGTTGCCTTAGTGGATGATCTACGCCTTAGTATCGACAGGGGGAGTGTGTCCCTGCTGGTACTCTTGGACCTCTCAGCGGCTTTCGATACCATCGACCATGGTATCCTTCTGGAGCGCCTGGGGGAATTGGGAATCGGGGGCACTGTGCTTCAGTGGTTCCGATCCTATCTCTCGGGCAGGCTCCAGATGGTGATGCTTGGGGATAGCTGCTCTTCAAAAAAGGAGCTGCTATGTGGTGTACCACAAGGTGCCATCCTTTCCCCATTGCTGTTTAACATTTACATGAAACCGCTGGGAGAGATCATCCGGAGGCATGGGGCGGGGTGCTATCAATACGCTGATGACACCCAAATATATTTCTCTATGCCTTCGACAACATCGTCAGCTAAGGATAGTGTGTCTCCTCTGAATGAATGCTTGGAGGCGGTAATGGGCTGGATGAGGAAAAACAAACTGAAGCTGAATCCAGACAAGACGGAGGTGCTTGCTGTCAAAGGCCCCAACCTGGGTCTGGAGGTGTGTCAACCAGTTCTGGATGGGGTTACACCCCCCCTGAAAGATTGTGTTCGCAGCTTGGGGGTACTCCTGGATCCGTCGCTCCAGATGACAGCTCAGATTGATGCGACGGCCAGGAGTGCCTACTATCAGCTTCGGCTGATACGCCAGCTGCGCCCCTTCCTAGAGTTGGAAGACCTAAAGACGGTAGTGCATGCACTGGTAACTTCGAGGCTCGACTTCTGCAATGTGCTGTACATAGTGCTACCTTTGTGCCTAGTCCGGAAACTTCAACTTGTTCAATATATGGCAGCCAGGTTGGTCACCGGTACACCTAGGGGTGATCACATTACACCAGTTTTAAAATCGCTTCACTGCTGCCAATCAGTTTCCGGGCGAAGTATAAAGTGTTGGTTATTACCTTTAAAGCCCTACATGGTTTGGGTCCAGGGTACCTACGGGATCGCCTTCTCCCATACAATCCGCCCCGCACACTTAGGTCCTCTGGGAAGAACTTACTCAAGCCAGCCAGAACTAGGCTGGCGGGTGTTACCCAGAGGACCTTCTCTTCCATCGCTCCCAGACTATGGAATGGTCTGTCGGAGGAGGTTAGACAAATTGACAGTCTTCATGAATTTAAGAGAGTCATGAAGACTGTCCTCTTCCGACAGGCCTATCCAGATGAATTTTAAGATGTTTTTAATGTTGTATTTTTTCTCTTGTTTTTAATTTTTTTTAACTGTTGTGATTTTTATGTTTTATATTGTTGTTGTTCCCCGCCTCGATCTGGAGGGAGAGGCGGGCTACAAATAAATATTATTATTATTATTATTATTATTATTATTATTATTATTATTTTCATAACCCTTATAAAACGTCAAAAACCTCCTATGTAGATCGGCTCTGAGAAACCCCCTCCTCCCATGGGAACGTGCCCAGAACCTACATCCACTGGATAGCTGAATCCTGGTTGTTCAACGTCCTTCCCAGGGAGGATAGCTTGGCTCCCTCTTTATTGGCCTTTTGATGGCCAGGAAAAAAACCTACCAGTCACGATTAATGCTGCTCTTTGGTTTTAGACATTTCCTCTGTTTTATTGCAATATCTGAATCTTATCAGTTTTGTGTTTTATGGTTGTACTTTATTGTTTTTATGCTTTTATAGTAAATCACCTTCAGTGCTGATCATTGGGTGGCCTTACTTAGAAAAGCATTAAAAAAAACTGAAGGGAGAGAAATGAAGCCAACACCAGGCACCAGATTTTGTTCCATCTAACTGCCCCCTTACCGGCTACAGGATCATGTAACACTAACTACCCTCTGGGAATGAGCATCAGGTGTTAGCTTCTGCTTGGGTTAAACAGTTTTTTTTTGTTTAAAGAGTGTGGTTCTTTATCTATTATATCTATTATATATTCATAAATGTTGTGAGTGGCTGTAGCTAAAGAGCAACACATGAATCTACTAATGAAATAAATAATATACAATAAGCAATGCAAATAGTATATAAAACAGGCTTAATTCTTCGTGAGAGGTGTTTGATCTCGAGGAGAATGTGGCTTTGCTGAAATTCAGCCATATGTGGATATGAAGAAATATAGTTTTCTCAGCATGGTGTGAAATACTGCTGAATGCATAAGACACCAGCAACATTGAGGGAGGGTAGTGTTGAGGCTTCTGATTTTCCTCTTCTTTACTTTATTGTTCTTCTGGCTCATACATCCTGAGTTCCACTCCTTTTGAGTTCTGGTTAACTGGGACAATTAATAAAATTAATTCCAGAATTAGGGTATGCAATAATTACCACAGTTGCTTCATAGCATGTGCATCTCCCATTCACCTCATTTCATTGGGGATTGCAGAGAATTTAGTCCGGTTTGCATTTTTAAGTGCATGGACTGAATGCACACATCTTCAGCCAGGACCAATGTGCGTGGAATAACAGAAAGGGCATTGAATTTCCTCAAATGTCTATCAAGCAATTTAAATGGCATCAAAGCTCACTGCTATAAAGAGAGAGATTTAAATTATGTCCAGACAGTAAAATTTGATATTGAAGTTTAATTAAAACTACAGTAATTTGGATGTTTTAAGTATTCCACTGAAAATGCCCTTTGATGAGCGATCTGAAGTCAGATATGAGAGAGATGTACACATGATTTTTAGAAATAACATCAAAATTCACTCTTTCACTGGAACTCCCCAAAAGCTGTGGCATTGATATAATCTTTCTTAACTCATGGACATCCTGTTTAACTTAAATTTATCTCATCGCTCTTCAGAAATGTACTGATTTCATACAAAATGTCATCATTCAGCAGTGTCTTTCACATTTGATGGGAAGGAGTTGTACATTGCAAACACTTCATTTTTTTTTTTTTTTTACAAAAGCTGCAGTTGCTTATTTGCAACTGAATGTCCTAAAAGGTGTATGTTCCAAGTATAGCAGTGATGCTGAGAGACCTGGGGCATGTCTACACCAGCCTTATATCCCGGGATATAAGGAAAAAATGAATCTTTCAGCAGTCCTGGGACCATTCCGAAATGGCGGAAGGTGTGGCTACCTGTCCCGCCTAGTGCCTGCTTACTTGCAAGTAAGTGCAGCACCAGAAATGGGAACAGAGCTCCGCAGCATGGCTCCTTGCCCATCAGGGGAGATGGCGCTGTATTTTCACCATACATGGGATGGTGGGGGTGGGAAAGGGCAGTGATTTCAGGTTTTTTTTTTTTACCATACTTTCCAATGGAGTGTAAGTGTGCTCCCACCTCTTTCTTGTAAAAAACAAATGGTGGTCATGACGAGCGCAACATCCTGTTTGTTTCTGGGATATTGCGCTCCTGTGTAGAAAGTGGGTGATGATACCGGAAGCAAGTAAGTCTGGGATCACTACCAGGCCCTCCCTCTACATCCTTAGGTGTAGATGAGCCCCTGGATAATCTTCTTGATTCAAATATCCTAGTGGCTACTGCATTTCTATAAGCCACCAGCATCTTAGAGCTGGCTGGAGAATATGGACCCCTCCCAAACAAACACAGCATATGAGCAGGATCCCATAATTTTCTGTCAATTAAAGCAACGTTCTAGCAGGGAGGAACTGAGTCTGCATTGTTCTCAAAATCAGAGCTAGTTCACCTGTGTACTGTGAAATCATAGTGTAGGGTCATTATAAGGGACCACTGCACCCATTATAGGGAGGTATGGAGGAGAGTAGCTTACAGAAGTTATAGAGATGGTCAAGTGGGTTTAGCAGTTCCACCTGTATTTAAATATTTTAAAAAAACAAAATTCAAAAGCAAGGTTCTGCCACCAAATCAAAGAATGTCTGAAATGTTATTGCAAGCTATTGGGTGATGCAAGCATCACAAAGACTTGGTTCAGACATTTGGGCCTACAGTAATGTCTTTTGCATGGTAGCGATAGATGAAATTGTCAATTTCTGTTTCTCTCTGTTTCTCCTTTTTCTAATCTTAAATTTGTTCCATATCAAATTTTGAGACTTGCTCTAGTTTTCAGTTCAGTTCATCCTGAATTTTAAGTAGTTTTTTTCTCCATTAAAATTCATAAGCACATTTTCCTAATTTCATGATTTTTATATGCATTTTTGCATAATATATAATTTTTTGCAAGCAATGCTAATAATACAATGTACCTTTTAACGTTATTTTCCTTAAGATACACATTTTTGATTGAAGAATTCCATTGCAAAACTCAAAGTGTGAATTTTGAAGGATAAGCGAATTTTGGTTTGCGTGGTGCTTTAGAAGTGTGGAATTAGGTAAGCTTGTATGAAAAGGCGAACTGAATGAAGTTCTCCCCCTGTGACAGGCATAAGGGGTATGCATGGATAGCATGAAGCAAATGGCAACTTGTGTGCACCTTAAGCCTGAATGTTTGAACCAGGTTGTGGGAATTTGCCCTGAGGATAAACCTGACATCTCATAGATGATATAGGATATGCATTAATCTCCTCTTTCCACCATTTGTTTACCACCATTCATAAAATCTCTTTGTGGCTACTGTAAATTTTCATTCCAGGATCAAAAAATACAGGCCTACTTAACCTATTAAAGCTCATGCTGGGTTGATGTTAGTCTGAAATGGTGCTTACTTAGTCATATTTTAAATATTGGAAGAATGTTGTAATGAAACGTTGAGCAATGTCAAGGATTTTTTCACTTTTCCCAGTGGATTGTTGCAAGACTTCCTTGGCTAAGACATATGGATGCTATTGTTAGGGGAAACAGGTGTGGTGTTGCAGCAGGTAGGATGAGGCTGCTGCCACTGAGTGATAACCACAGGGTGGGGGAATGCTTCGACTTACATGTTAGTGGGTATCCTGAGATAGTAATGGGGGCAGGAGGTGGCTATGTCTGTACTGTGCAAGGAGATGACTGCTGATGGGCCACTGATGAACACTGGCCTATGTCCATGCTGGGTACAGTGGAACAGGCAGCAGCAGCACACCTGCACCATACTTACACAGTTACCCCGTCTCTGTGATGCCTGCTGGAAAAGTGTGTGTGTTGAAAGCCAGTGTGGTGTAATGGCTAGAATATTGGACTGGGAGTCAGGAGATCCGGGTTCTAGTCCCTATTTGGCCATGGAAGCTCACTGGGTGATTTTGGACTGGTCACAGACTCTCAGCCAAACCTACCTCACAGAGTTGTTTTACTGAAGATAAAATGGAGAGGAGGAATATTACAGCACCTTGGGTTTTTTGAGGAGGGAAAAGGTGGGATATAAATGTAATAAATAAATAAATAAATAAATAAGCACAACACCCTTCCACTTAGTCACTATTCAGTAATAGCGGCCTTTTCCTACCCTCTGCACTACCTCATCAGTTGCCTTTAGCTTTTAATAAACTTCTTGTTAGGGCAACAGGCTTCCCCAACCTGTTGCCCTCTAAATGTTTTGGGCCACAATTCTAAGCATTGAAGTCCAAAGGGGCATCAATTTTGGGGAAGGCTAATATAGGATATTTTGAGGGATAAGGAAAGAATCACTACCTAGTTGTCTTCCATTCAGCCCACCTACAGCTCCTGGCTATCAGGCTGTATTGCTGGAAAGGTGTGCCAAGCAGGACATTACTGAAACCTCTAAATTCTATGGTGCTGGGGAGAGACCATGGCTCAGTGGTAGAGCACTTGCTTTGTATGCCGAACATCCCAGGTTCAATTCCTGGTGTCTCCAGGTAGGACTGGAAAAAATCCTGCCTGAAACCCTGGAGAGCTACTGCCAGTCAGGCCATTTCTACACTGGCCTTTCCCCCCAGAATATCCTTGGGTCATCCCTGTGTGTTCAAATGATGCACAAGGACTCCCAGGAGGGATGGGCATGAGTTTTTCCCCAGGATAAGGGATCCTGGGGGAAAACCCAATTCTTCCTGTGGTCCCAGGAATGTCCCCCAAGACTGCAGGAGGTGTGGGCGCCTGTCCTGCCTGGTACCTGCTTACTTCTAAGTAAGCGGGCACCATAAATGGGCATGGAGCCACACCACATGGCTCTGTGCCCATCAGGGGAGGGGGGAAGCAAGTCTGCCATCCCCAGGATGGTGGTGGGTGGTGGTGGGCCCCCCAATTTCAGGGGGAATTGTTTTTTAAAATACCTTACATTTTCTATGCAGCACAAGTGCACTCTTCTGGCCCTTTCTAAAAAAAAAATGGCAGCTGCGAAGGCGTGACATCCTGGGAGGAAGCTGGGACAGCACACTTCTTGGTTTAGAAAGAGGAGGATGATCCTGGAAGCAGGTAAGTCTGGGATTGTCCCCCCCTCTCTCCCTCCCTCGACACCCTTAGGTATAGAAAGGGCCTCAGTGTTGACAATACTGGGCTAGATGGACCCATGCTCTGACTCACTATAAGGCAGTTTCCTATATCAGTTATCAGCTCTGTTAGTATTTGGTGGGATTTCCTATGGAGGGAATCATCATAGGTCTCATGTCCAAAAGGGGATGAAACAAAGGAAATCAAACATACAGTTTAGGTTTTAGTAAACTTGTTGTTGAGCCTGTTGCCCTAACAACAAGTTTACTAATACCTAAAATGTATGTTTGATCTTCTGTGTTTTATTAAAAATTATCCCCTTTTGGACTTCTTACCCTAGCATGTCTATCTCCCTCAGGTAAGGTGCAGGGATTGTTTTGGTGGAAATATATACCTTATTGAAATATACAGTAGGGGTGTGCATCGGATCGGATCCGATCCACGATCCGAATCCGATCCGCCCCAAAATTGGGAAAATACGATCCGATCCAATCCGATCCGATCAACCTCCGATCCGATCCGATCCGATCCGACGAGGTCCGATCCGGATCGGACGCCATTTTGAATGCTTTTTCCCATAGCCAAGTATTGTTTTACAAAAACGCCTATAACTTTTTCATTTTTAAAGATAGAAGGATGAAACTTGGGCACATTATACACTGGTTAGGGATAGTTATCTGTGAGAAATTTCAGAAAGATTGGTGCATGCGTTTTGTGGCAATTAATTGTTTAATAAATACCCAGAAATGCCTATAACTTTGTCATTTTTAAAGTTACAAACATGAAACTTTGCCACATTGTAGGTGGTACCTTGGGACCTATCTGTGAGAAATTTCAGAAACTTAGGTGCTTGCCTTGTGTGGCAATTAATTTTAGAAAAATGGGTAGTAGTGGGGTAAATACATTTACGCCTCCCATTTTTTTATTTTTGAAGATACAAACAGGAAACTTGGGCACATTACAGGTACCACTTGCCTTGATATGTGTGTGAAATTTCAGAAACATTGGAGCTTGCCTTGTGTGGCAATTAATTTTTGAAACAATGAGGAAAGAAACACCTATAACTTTGTCATTTTTAAAGTTACACACATGAAACTTTGCCACATTGTAGGTGGTACCTTGGGACCTATGTGTGTGAAATTTCAGAAACATAGGTGCTTGCCTTGTGTGGCAATTAATTTTTTAATAAATACCCAGGAATGCCTATAACTTTGTCATTTTTAAAGCTACATATATGAAACTTTGCCACATTGTAGGTGGTACCTTGGGACCTATGTGTGTAAAATTTCAAAAACGTAGGTGCTTGCCTTGTATGGCAATTAATTTTAGAAAAATGGGTAGTAGTGGGGTAAATACATTTACGCCTCCCATTTTTTTATTTTTAAAGATACAAACAGGAAACATGGGCACATTACAGGGAACACTTCACTTGATATGTGTGTAAAATTTCAGAATGATAGGTCCAGGCATTTGGTGGCTACGAATTTTTTAGATTAAAAGTTATTAACCTTTTTTACACAGAGGCTGGGGCTGTCAATTGCACCCTCCCGCCTCCCGGGAAGAAGAAGGAAACACTTTCTCTCATCTCTTTGATCCTTGCACGCTTGGCTGCAACTGAGCTAGTATCCATTACAAAAGGAGAAACAAAGTAGCACTTGGCTCGTGTCTGCTTTGATACTTTCACTCAAGCAGAACGGCTGAGCCTAGGATCACTCTCTCTCGCTGGGATCGTTACAGGAGAAATTTTCTACAGTCTTCAAAGTGGTGTGTGCAGACACCTTGCCACCACATGCCTGGACCTATCATTCTGAAATTTTACACACATATCAAGTGAAGTGTTCCCTGTAATGTGCCCATGTTTCCTGTTTGTATCTTTAAAAATAAAAAAATGGGAGGCGTAAATGTATTTACCCCACTACTACCCATTTTTCTAAAATTAATTGCCATACAAGGCAAGCACCTACGTTTTTGAAATTTTACACACATAGATCCCAAGGTACCACCTACAATGTGGCAAAGTTTCATGTATGTAACTTTAAAAATGACAAAGTTATAGGCATTCCTGGGTATTTATTAAAAAATTAATTGCCACAAAACGCATGCACCAATCTTTCTGAAATTTCTGACAGATAACTATCCCTAACCAGTCTACAATGTGCCCAAGTTTCCTGTTTGTATCTTCAAAAATAAAAAAGTGGGAGGCATAACTGTATTTCTCAATGGGCAAGTGCTTTCCAATGATTTTCTATGGGCAAGTGCTTTCCAATGATTTCCTATAGGAAAGTACTGTCCAATGAATCCCTATGGGCAAGTACTGTCCAATGAATCCCTATGGGCAAGTGCTGTCCAATGAATCCCTCATTGTTTCAAAAATTAATTGCCACACAATACAAGCACCTACGTTTCTGAAATTTTACACACATGGGTCCCAAGGTACCGCCTACAATGTGGCAAAGTTTCATGTGTGTAACTTTACAAATGACAAAGTTATAGGCATTCCTGGGTATTTATTAAAAAATTAATTGCCACACAAGGCAAGCACCTATGTTTCTGAAATTTCACACACATAGGTCCCAAGGTACCACCTACAATGTGGCAAAGTTTCATGTGTGTAACTTTAAAAATGACAAAGTTATAGGTGTTTCTTTCCTCATTGTTTCAAAAATTAATTGCCACACAAGGCAAGCTCCAATGTTTCTGAAATTTCACACACATATCAAGGCAAGTGGTACCTGTAATGTGCCCAAGTTTCCTGATTGTATCTTCAAAAATAAAGAAATGGGAGGCGTAAATGTATTTACCCCACTACTACCCATTTTTCTAAAATTAATTGCCACACAAGGCAAGCACCTAAGTTTCTGAAATTTCTCACAGATAGGTCCCAAGGTACCACCTACAATGTGGCAAAGTTTCATGTTTGTAACTTTAAAAGTGACAAAGTTATAGGCATTTCTGGGTATTTATTAAACAATTAATTGCCACAAAACGCATGCACCAATCTTTCTGAAATTTCTCACAGATAACTATCCCTAACCAGTGTATAATGTGCCCAAGTATCATCCTTCTATCTTTAAAAATGAAAAAGTTATAGGCGTTTTTGTAAAACAATACTTGGCTATGGGAAAAAGCATTCAAAATGGCGTCCGATCCGGATCGGACATCCGGTCCGATCCGATCCGACCATCCTCCGATCCGATCCGATCCGACCCCCCAGGTCCGATTCCGATCCGCTATCCGATCCGATCCGGGGGGTCAGTGCACATCCCTAATATACAGGAGTTAAAGAGCACACCAAGAAAGGCGGGGATTAGTCACCAGATCAAATTATTGCAACAGCAACTGTCCATGTTGACGGTTAGAGAAATGGAACAGAAGTTAAATTTTATAAAACAGAGAGAATTTGAAGGTGCAAATAAACCCGGAAAATGGCTAGCTTACAAACTGAGGAAAGAAAAAGAAAAGAAGACAATAGTGAAAATCCAGGATGGTGATACAGAAATAATGGATGATGCGAAGATACAAAGAATATTCTGGCAGTATTATTCAACTTTATATAAGAAACATGAGACACCACTGGACAGAATAGATACATATTTACAAAAACAGAACTTGCCAAAATTTCTTTGGATTATAAACAAATGTTAAATAGAGAGATCACTATGGCTGAAATGGTCGCAGCTATAAAAATAATAAAATTGGGGAAAACATCAGGCCCGGATGGTCTATCAGGTACATATTACAAAAATTTTGAGAAAGAACTATTACTACCTTTGCAAAGTATGATGAACTCTATTTTGAAAGAGGGGAAGATACCAGAAACATGGAAATCAGCATATATAACTTTGATACCCAAAGAAGGTCAGGACTTAACTTTGACTAAAAATTATAGACCAATATTGTTGTTGAATAACGATTATAAGTTGTTTACATCAATAGTGGCGGAAAGGTTGAAGCGTGTGTTGCAGGAATTTATTCATGAAGATCAATGTGGATTTTTGCTGAAAAGACAGATAAAAGATAACATTAGAATTGTATTGAATATTGTAGAATACTTGGATAAACATCCAGAAAAACAAGCGGCTTTGATTTTTTGGGATGCAGAGAAGGCTTTTGATAATCTTAATTGGGACTTTTTGTTTAAAGTTTTGGAATTAATGGACTTTGGGTCTAATTTCACAACATGGGTGAAGTCAATTTATACTGAACAGAGTGTGCAGAACATTATTAATGGAGATTTGTCGAAATTGTGCAAGATTGCAAGAGGGACTAGACAGGGATGTCCACTATCACCTTTGTTGTTTATTTTGGTGTTAGAAGTATTGAATAGAGCTGTAAGACAAGAAGAAAAAATTGGAGGAATAAAAATTTGAAAAGAATCCTACAAGTTAAGAGCTTTTGCAGATGATCTTGTGTTTACTTTAGAGGACCCATTGAGTGGAATTGAAACTTTAATGAATAAGTTGAATTTGGTGTATTAGCAGGTTTCAAAGTTAACAAACAAAAGACTAAGATACTTACAAAAAATATGAGTAAGCAAGATCAAATAAAGATGGTAGAGAAAACAAGTTTTAATGTAGAAAAAAAGGTGAAATATTTGGGCATAAACTTGACAAATATGAACTGTATGTTGTTTCATAATAATTATGTTAAGATTTGGAATGAAGTTAAACAAGATTTGATAAGATGGGACAAACTTCAAATGTCTATGATGGGGAGAATTGCAATAATTAAGATGAATGTTTTGCCTAGAATGTTGTATCTATTTCAGACAATACCTATAGTAACTTCGGAGCTACCATTCAAGAAGTGGCAGAGAGAGATTTCTAAATTTATTTGGCAATCCAAAAAACCAAGGGTGAAATTTAAAATATTACAAGATGCTAGAGGGAGAGGAAGTTTCGGTTTGCTGGACTTGAGTATGTATTTCTCTGCCTGTTGCTTGATGTAGATGAAGGAGTGGATGTTGTTAAAAAACAGAAGATTACTGGAATTAGAGGGGCATGATTTAAGATTTGGTTGGCATGAGTATCTGTGGTATGATAAAGCTAAAGTGAACATAGAATTTAAAAATCATTATGTGAGACAAGCGATTTTGAGAATATAGATCAAACATAAACCCAGACTGTGTCAGAAAATGGCACTATGGATTTCCTCACAGGAGGCTCTTTACAGAAGAGAACTGGCAAGCACGACTAAATGGTTGAAGTACAGTGAGATTTTAGAAATAACAGAAGATGTCAAATTGAAATCAAGAGAGGAGTTATTGAGTGAAGGAAATGCGTGTCAGTGGTTCTCATATTTACAAATGATGGAAAGGTTCAAGATAGATAAAAAACCTTGGGGTTTGAATGTACAAAATCTGAATTTGAGAAAGTTTTATGTACAAATGATCATGTTATTTCAAAGACATATAAGCTTTTGTTAACATATGAGACTGAAGATGAACAGATAAATGATTGTATGATAAAATGGGCTCAAAATTTTGGATATAATATTACTATGGATCAGTGGGAGAATAAGTGGTTGAGAGGTTTGAAATTTACATTATGTACCAGATTGAAATAATTTTTTAATAAAATGATGTATAGATGGTATTTATCGCCATCAAAATTGGCAAAAATGTATAAAGGGACATCGGGAAGATGCTGGAAATGTGAAGAGCAGGAAGGAACTTTTTATCACTTATGGTGGACATGAAAAAAAGCAAAATCCTATTGGACACAAATGCATAAGGTGATGCAAAACGTATTGAAGACCAAAATACAATTACGTTCATAATACTTTTTGTTGGGGATAAAGGAGCCAACACACACACCCGGTGCAGCTCGGGCAGTGGTGGCCATTGCGGGTGTGGGTGGTGAGATGAGGCGTGGAGGCCTCCCATTGGTTGGCCTCTGATCAGGCCACCAGGGGAGGGGGAGGGGGCTTGAGAGCCTTCTTTACCGGCTGGAGCCCCTCCCCTCTCCCTCTTCTCGGCGCGGCTCATGGGTTATGGAGCCTGCTCCAGGCTCACGTGGAGCTACAGAGAAGAGAGGCAGCGAGTCAGTGGCGGCGGTGGACCCGTCGGAGCATGGGGCGCGGAGCGGAGAGGCGGCGGCCTCAGAAGTGGCGGCGGCGCCTCCAGAGCGCAGGGCTTGTTTGAGCGGGGCGGGGAAATTGCGAGGTGCGGTGGGAAGGAACGCGGCTGCGGCGCCGAAGCCGCCTGGGCGGCGGCGCTTAGCCCCCTTTCGGGCTTTAAGGGGCTGCTTATAACCAGCACCCCCCCTCCGAAGGCGCAGAACGCGCAGCTGCCTCAGCTCTCTTCTGGGCTGCGTGGCACAGGCACGGAGCCACTTAAGGCTAGGTGGCCTAAAGTTTTTTAGGAGGGGAAGGACTGGACGGTTCTTCCCATTAGGACCCGGTGGGTGGGTTAAGCCTGGGCCCCCGTTCCCAGGTGGAAGTGAGGTAGAAACACCCCCCCTGTTATGCGTAGGGTGTGTGGAGTCCTCTCTGCTCGGGCAGTTGAAAGGGGGAAAAGTTTAACCCCCCCCTTGGCACTCGTAGTAGGTGATTGAGTGCTGGATGCAGCTTCATCCCACCCAATTTTTAAAAAATTTTGGGCACCCGGGTTGGGTCACCATCAGTGTTCTTTCCTGGTCCAAAAAATATTCATAATGCCACCCAAAAAAGGGGTTGGGACAAAAAAGGAAAGGGCAGGGCACTACCTGCCACCGCAAAGCACCCTAGGGCTAGAGCAGAGTCCTCCTCAGATGACGAGGACAGCCCCGAGATTGCGGCCATCTTAGTGAGATTACAGGCCGTGGAGAAAGAGAAAGGAATTGTGCCACCCATTATAAGTGTTGTAGAGCCAGCTAGGACAAAACAATGTCCTTTTACTAGGAAACAGAGGCATGATCACTTATGGTCTTCAGTTTCAGCTAGGCTTGAGGTAATAGAGGCTTCATCAACTCCAGACATCCAAACGCCTACAAGCAACATACAGCAGTCATGTCAGGCTGTTGGCGCAGCTGATCCTGCCCTGACGCTGCAGGCTGCGGTGGCGTCAGTTCTGGCAGCAGGGCCAGTTCTCCCGGGACAAACGTCGATTCGGCCGCAAGGTGAGACAATGCAGAACACGCATCCCAATCAGTTACATACATGGGGAGGGCCAAACCCCTGGAATTGGTTCCCATGGTGGTCTGGTCCCACCTGGCACACAATGCTGGGTACAGGAGGATATGTACAAGGGGGAGGGACAATGCAGACATCATCTTTCGGAAATGCGGCAGCGCTGGTCACCTCGTCTGGCACTCCCGGTAGTGGCGGTCAGATGGGCGGTCGGGGGGTCCCCTCTTTCTTGCTGTGGGGACTGCTTCCCCACCCATTCAAGCACAGGCAGCAGGCCAGGGCACAGCTAATACCAGGGTTGTGGCCAATACCCCCTCCATTCAGCCAGCCACTGAGGTGGCTCCACAATCGTCAATTGCGGCTGCTGCGTGCATGGCAGTATGGCAAGGGCCCGCTGGCATCGTGAACACGGGAGTCACAGCAGCAGCATCGAGTAGTAGTGATCCATATGCGGGGGTAGAGCAGTGCGCCATCCCAACAGGCAGTATTGGGACCCCTTTGGGTTATCACCTTCTCCCCGCCACAAGGGAGAAAATATTAAGAGGGGAATTTGTTGATGTGTTTTCCTTGCTTTTCTGGGAGTCGGAAAGCAAGGAAAAGGAAAAGTCCGGGGACAAAGACTCCGAACGTAATAGAAAGAAGAAAGTGGCCAGAACCTGGACCAATTGGCTTCCGGGTTTCCTAATTTATATAGGCATGGTGCAGCAACGTTTCCCAGAACGGGGTTATATTTTGACCAAGTACCTGGATATGATCTATAGAGCATATACAGAGTATGAAGGGGGTGCCTGGTTAGCATATGATGAATCATTTCGTATGCGATCAGCATTTGATCATTCATTAAGATGGGATGTGAAGGACCACGACTTGTGGCTTCAATTTATGACGCCAGCCAGGCTGGGGTTCGGGGAGAGGTCTGATAGCGGCCATATTTTGGCCAAAGGACAGCCCGCCTCCTTAGCAAAAGGGAGTGCGGGGCAGGGGGTTCAATCTTGCTTGCCCTGCTGGGAATTTAGTTCAAGAGGGTCATGTGCCCACCCACAGTGCAAATATAGGCACAAATGCCCCATATGCAATGGTCCACACCCAGCCACAAATTGCTTTAAAGCAAAAGGCGGAAGAGGTTATAGCCGGGATAACCAAGGGGGTAGGAAACCAGGCGGGCAACAGCCCCCTCCCAAAGGGCCCCAGCCCAATCAAAATTGATTCGCTGCTGCAGCTTTTGAGGCAGTATCCTTGCAAGAAGGATGCTGACTACCTGAGGAAGGGGTTTCTGGAGGGTTTTTGTATTCTGTTCACGGGCCCACGGGTGTCTTCATCAGCGAGGAACCAGAAATCAGTTACTCTTATGGAGCAACTGGTGCGTGACAAAATAGATAAAGAGGTGGAAGCAGGCAGGGTTGTGGGACCATTTGAGGTCCCGCTGATACCCAACTTGCGGGTTTCTCCTTTGGGCATAGTCCCAAAGAAGACACCAGGAGAGTATAGGCTTATACACAATTTATCTTCCCCCAAAGGTGAGTCCGTCAATGATGCAATACCGGAACACTTATGTTCTGTCCGGTATGCATCATTTGATGCGGCGGTCCAAATGGTGCGCAGGAATGGTGTAGGGGGCGCTTATGGGCAAATGCGATATCAAATCTGCATTTCGCTTATTGGCCATTAACCTGTTGGATTTTGATCTCTTAGGATTCAAGTTTCAGGGCCAGTTTTATGTAGACAGAGCCCTGCCGATGGGTTGCTTGATTTCATGCGCTATGTTTGAGAAATTTAGTTCATTTCTTGAGCGGGCGGTCCAATATCGCACAGGCGCTGTTGACTCTGCCCACTACCTGGATGATTTTTTATTCGCGGGGCCCCCAGACTCTGCACATTGCTCTCACCTAATGGCTGAGTTTGGCGTTCTTGCGGAGGAACTGGGGGTTCCACTAGCGCATGAAAAGACAGAAGGCCCTGTTACGCTTATAAAATATTTAGGTATAGAATTAGATTCAGTCAGCCAATGTTGTAGGCTGCCAATGGATAAGCTTATGGCATTGAGAGCTAGGCTGCTACTCGTTCTGGGCAAGAAAAAGATTACCTTGCTGCAGCTTCAGGAGCTCTTGGGGGCACCTGAATTTTGCATGTAAGGTGGTAGCTCCTGGACGAGCCTTCCTGCGCCTCCTTTGCAACTCCATGTGGGGGGTTTCCCGGCCACATCACCGGGTTAGAATTACTCAGTCCATGCGTGAGGATTTTAGGGTGTGGCTGGTTTTCCTACAGGAATTTAATGGAGTTGCATTCTGGTGTAAGGAACTCCTCTTGCATACCGAGTTACAGATCCACTCGGATGCTTCCAGGGCTTTTGGTATTGGGCTAATATGGCAGGATCACTGGTGTGCTCGGCCTTGGCCTTAGGAATGGCGAGCTTCCGGCATATGCAGGGATCTTACCTTCCTGGAATTCTTCCTGATATATGTGGCTGTGCATTTGTGGACGGAAGAATTGGCCAACGCAGTGGTGCATTTCTGGTGTGATAACCAGGCCACGGTCCAGGTCATCAATACATTTTCATCCCATAACCTTAGGGTTGTAGGGCTGTTAAGGGCCTTTACACTACATTGTCTTTGGCATAACATTCTGTTCAGAGCCCGGCACGTTCCGGGGCTCGATAACAGCATTGCCGACGCTTTATTGCGTCAGCAGGTCAGACGGTTTTGGGAACTCACTCCATAGGCAAGGCAGAGCCCGGAGGTCATGCCGGAGATCTTGTGGGAGATTGGCGGACCGATATAGAAACCGCGGTTTGGCACTCCATAGCTCCTAGCACCAGAACATCCTATCAAAAGGCAAGTAGGGAGTTTTATGATTTTAAGGAGCTTATGTAGCTGCCACAGGACTGGCCCATACCAGTTAACCACATCTTACAGTTTTGCATTTCAGAGCATAGGAGGGGGTTGGCAGCTAGGACTATCAGAGGTAAGGTGGCTGCTTTAGCATTTTGCTCTAAACTTCGTGGAGTCTCTGACACCACGGGGGATTTTAGAGTACGCCGGGCTATACAGGGATGGGCTAGTTCCTCGCCCCCGGCACCAGATTTTAGGCACCCTTTATCTCCAGAGATTCTAGTCGGCCTTAGGGCCTTATGGCCTTCGCTGTGTTCCTCAGAATTTAAAGCTGTTTTGTTTCACACGGCAGTGTTAACTGCTTTTTTTGGAGCCTTTCAAATCTCCGAGTTGGTTGCGGCGTCCAAGGCGGACTGTTCGGGCAGGGCGCTGCAATTACAGGATTTGCAGTTGGCAGGGATGCAAATGCAGTTAACTTTGAGGAAATCTAAGACTGACCAACTAGGAAAAGGTCAAGTAGTGGTGTTACCCCCATCTACTTGAAGCGATTTATGCCCGGTTCAAGCCATGGCTGCGTTTATAGCCATGAGAGGGCAAAGCCCTGGAGCCCTGTTTTGCCATCAGGATCTTTCCCCTCTGACCAAATTCCATTTCTGGGCCATTACTAAATGCGCTTTGTGGGCCCTTGGGCTTGATGAGTACCAATTTGGTACTCATTCCTTTCGAATAGGTGCAGCATCCACAGCGGCGGCTATTGGATTTCCTCAGGACCGCATTCAGGCGGTGGGCAGGTGGCGGTCACGTGCATTCCGAACGTATGTGCGTAAATTGTAATAGATTGTATCATATCTATTGGAGTTTATTCAGTTGCGTTTATTTTTAGATCTCCGGATCGGTCACCCACCATTGAAGGTCCTCATCTGCGGACATAGCTATGTCTTTTGGGCTGCACAGCGGGCATCCCGAGCGAACGTTGGACCTCAATTGGGTACGAGCAGAGTGGCCAACATTGACTGGTGGGGCCAGCTTGGTATGAGGTGGGAGCAGTTTCTCCCAGCCTTATTCCGGCGGTACACACCTGATACTTCTCTTCAGGTGCTGTTGGTCCACCTTGGTGGTAATGACTTAGGCCGTTTGCCAGGCAAGGCATTGATAGTTCAAGCCTTAGCCGATTTTTGCCGAATTAGGCAGCGTTGGCCTGGAATTTTAATTGTTTGGTCCTGTTTAATACCCAGGATGCAGTGGAGAGGCATCCATAATGTTAGGGCTTTGGACCAATCCCGTAAGAAGGTGAATGGGAAAATGTATCAGGAATTGTCAAAACTAGGCGATTGGAGCATTTTGCATCCAACCATAGTCATAACGCGGAGGGAGTTATATCGGAATGATGGGGTTCATCTTTTGGACCTCGGAAACGATATATTTTTGTTAGATTTGCAGAAGGGTTTGTGCGAAGCCATCTCTTATAGATGAGGGGGAGGCCAATAAGGCTCCCTGTGGCGGGTAGGTGCGGGCATCTTCAACGATAGGGTCGGTAAGCATTCTAAGGCACCAGGCAGTGATTGGTGATACCTGAGGCTCAATACCTGCGAGCCATGCAGCCCAGGTGTTGAGATAAGGGTTACCATTGAGGCCAACCTTTCTCACTCACTCCGATCCAGGCGGACGGAGGGGGAGTGACACCGGGAGGTCTCCCTACCCAAGAGGGAAGCTGAGGGTTGGCGCAGACTAGGCGCCACCCCTTGGACCAGAATGACTTGCCCTATACTATCACGGTGTTAGCCGTATGGATCTGAAGATGCCCACTTTCTCCCTTCTGCATATCTATCAATAAATGTGGCCTTGTTTGAAATCCAATACTTGTGTCGTCTCGTTATTTCCGCCCTCCACTTCCCGCAATAGACGAACAGTTGACACAAGGTTATGGAACTTTATTCTTATACATGACAACGGTAGCAAGATTAATATACGCCCAGAATTGGAAGAATGTGAAAGTACCAACAGAGGAGGAATGGCTGTTGAAAGTTACAGAATTGGCGGAAATGGCAAAACTTACAGCGATAATAAAAGATAAAACAACAAGTGGGTTTACTGAGGAATGGACACCTCTGATAGACTTTTTAAAAGAGAGAGAAGGGAAGGATATATTTGCAAGCGGATTCAGTGATTAAATTGGAAGAAAAATAATTGACGGAAGTTGGGTAATTCACTCACTATGTAGAAATATTTGTTTGTTGGAGAAATTCGGAAGTCCATTTTAATGTTGTATGTTGTAGTGTTTGTATTTGTGTTTTATTATTGTTTGAAAAATAAGTTTTAAATCGGAAAAAAAGAAAAAAGAAAAAAAAAGAAATATACAGAGCCCCAAATCACTCCAGTATGCATTGAATGATGCTTTGCTTGGTAAAAAGCATTACTTAATCTGCACAATCTGTTTGCCCCCCACTGAGCTGCAACGACATAAATGCACTAAACTGGTTTTAACAGCTTGCCTGTAAATCAAAAGGGCAAGTGAAAGAATATTAACTACATGATGTCCTAATTAAACAGCAGTTGGACTCTGATGAAAGCTTTACCCTCATGTGGAAAAAGTTACTTTTAAATTTTTTATCTAAGGTCAAATTCCCCTTCATTGCCATCTTGAGCCTTCAGCCAATTGCATTATTAAAACACAGCACCTCACATTTCTTGCCCAGGGTTACGGACAGACACATCGGCAACAGGCATAATAAATGCTCTGCTTTTTAATAATCTTGTCAAAAGTTATCTAACAAGCATTATTTCATTCTGTGCAATATGCACTTGTACAGGATGAGGCCTGTGACTCATTTGAAGGAAATTAATGGAATAAATGACTAGCATATAATGACTGGTCACTCATTAAGAGTCAACTTGTAAATTTTATATGAAGGCAAGAGATAAGGCACCAAGTTTCAAATTACTCCCATGCAAACTGTAAGTCATAGATGCAGTTTCTGTGTCTTGCCTCATCTTTTTATCTGTGCCAGCCTTCCACAACCTGATGTAATTCAACACATCTGAAGGGCAACTCCCATCATCCCAAAACAGCAGGGGCAATGGCCCTGCTATATTGGGAAAATGGGATTTGTAGTCCAATACATCTGGAAGGCACTGGGTTGGGGAAGGCAGATGTACAGACGGGATAGTTACATTGTTCTTATTTCTGGGAAGGTAAATGAGTCTCTCCCTCTCTCAAAGAACATTTTATCATTCTGCAGCCATATAGCTGCTAGATGAAATGGTTTCTTCTTTCCCCTTTTACTTATTAAAGAATTGCTTTAGGTTCAGGTTCATCAGCACACCTAAGCGCATCCTTAATTTTACACCTGTGTTTTTAGTCCCATAGGTCTTCACTCTTATTTAAACTTTGTGTGTAATGGCTTTTAAAATTTAAATTTCTAGTGCTGAATGCCACCTTTGTGCAAGAGAGAATTCATGGAGTTGCTCGAATCTCACCTGTAACTGAAAGGATGAATAGGAAACAATGAAAAAAGATGGAGGACATAACTTTACTTTCCCAAGCAATTATTTTGAGTCAGGATCCTTAGAGCTCTCTGTTTCCATTCTGTTCTGTCCCACCTTCATTCTTCCATTTGTTTTTCTGTCCCACTTCAACCCTCTTTCATACGTCTCCCAATTTAAAATACCAGCCAATTGCAGAACATTGCACATCTGTAAAGTCCGCTGGATGGCATCGCATGCACCCACTCTCGTGCATGTGGCTTCTTGTGAAATGTAGTCCTGATAATGATGCATTTGCAAGCACACATTTCCATTGCTTTCCATTATGGATGATTTGACACATATGGCTGATTGGCACCGGAGGATGGGAAACATTACCATCAGTAGCAGCTTTGGCTCTTGTTCCGGCACTGGCAGCAGCTGTTTCCCCTGCCTTGCCCAGCAGGAATTTCAGAAAACAGACCTTCTCCATGCACGCTGGGGGAAAAAATCATCTGCTGGATTCTTGCTTGTTATGCAGCTAACAAAAACACAAAACCTGTCATGAGAGAGAGAGAGAGAGAGAGAGAGAGAGAGAGAGGGAGGAGGGGGGAGGCAACTGTATCCAGTAGTTTGGATTGGGAATGTTGGGAATGGAGGAATCTGTTGGTTTTGGTTTCTCCCAGTTCCTAATTTTTTCCAATCTTTCATTCGGTTCGTCTTGAACTTCGAGAATTGCTCCAGTCTTAAATTCACCTAATTTCAATATATTTGCATGAAAATCCATTAGCACCGTATGCACATTTCTCCTAATACATGCATATTTGTATTCATTTTTGCCTAATATCCACATTTTTTGTAAGCTGTCATCTTGACATAATGCATTATATTCTCTAATATATATCCCCCTTTTTATTGGAGATCCCCAAAGCAAAATTTTAAAAGTGGGAATTGCAAAGGATAACTGAATTTCAATTCGCATAGTGGCTTGAAAGTGCAAAATTAGGTAAGCACATTTAAAGTGAACTGAATGAATTTCTCCCTCATGTCTAGTTTGGATGTATTTTTATAAACAATCAAAATATATTGTTGAGTGAATTTGGATGACTGAGTCAGACAGTTTCACAACTATACATTGGTGAGTGAGGCACTCCTTCATGTAGGTATGTTGTGTGCACACACAGACAAACAGGCATAAGTACAGTATAACATTTACAAAAAACACAATAAACAAAACTGACAGCTTTGAAAATTTTCTGAATCTAGTCATATAAAACTAATTAAACCATTAGAAAAACAATTAAAAACCAGCAGCTATAGCATAATCAGAAATTCTGCCTGATACCTCAACCAAAAAAGCATCTTAGCTAAAAGAAATTTTGAACAAATGGGTTTTCAAGACTTGTTTAAAAGCCAGAACTGATTGGAAAAACTGTATATCCTTTAGAAGGGAGTTCCACAGTTAGGGAGCCACTACTGAGAAGGCCCCATCTTGAATGCCCTCCAGTCTGATTGAGATGACTGTGATCAAGGCCTCTGAAGATGATCTTAGTCCTTCTCACTCTGCAATTAGTCACTCACCATTTTCTTCCACTCCCTGCCTTTTGCCCTAGGATTATTTAGGTCACATTTGGCCAACTCATGGCCCAAAGGCCAGATGTGGGCTTCAGAGGCCTTTTGTGTAGCCACCGCAGGTACCTACTCTGCTGCAGTCCCCACCAGGGAGAGATTATGGGCATGAATATGGTTTTGAAAAATCTGATTTGGAAGTTGAAGGTATAAGTTGAAGTTGTGAATGACCTATGCTACTGGATTTCTTTATACTTGTGTTGAGTTGTAGAGCTTACGAAGAAAAGCCAGTAGCCCTTAAACCATTCTAATGTGAGAAGCTGAGAAATTATAATCTAAAAGTATACATGCCTTGTTAGGATTAGGCTGAAATAATTTGAGGCTGGCCCTGTTCAGAAGACCCCTTTAAACCATGGTGATTAAGGCTTTTTATGTTAACAAAAAGCCTTAACCTCCATGGTACCTTCTGAACAGGGCCAATGAATCCATGCTGCTGGTAGTATCCTACACTGCCATCTGTGCTCAGGATTTATAATACATTGGTAACTGATGTGGCCTTAGTGCTACTGTGCAATGGCAACTATGTACTCTCCACACATACTTTTTTCTATTCTCAGGAAGAGTATCTATGGTTCTTAATCAAATTGTGTAGTGAATGCCTATAGCTGAAGACTTGGGAACCCAGCTTGAAAAGACAGTGGAGGCAGAAAAAAACAATGTGTTCCTGTTAGGCTTTGTTGTAGGCAACCATCATCCAGATTTGCCACCAGATGACATACTGTGGAGGAGTCTCAAATTATACTGCAGATCGGTAAAGTGTTTTTCACCATTGTGTGTGATATGGTGAGCGCTCCCATGTGTTTTTACTACAACATTGTTTGCATTTAGGAAGGGAGGGGGTGGGCCTAGCAATTCACCAGTCTACACACTGAAAGATGACTGTTTGGATGAAATTGCCTCCTGTACCATCCTTCATAGCTATATATATTATAGCAGTATCTGGATTTGGGGCACAGGCACCTGCAGGAATTTGTTCCAGGTGTGTGTTTCGAAGATGCATGGTGGTATGTGATGGTAGGATTGTGGACTCTTTGTGGGAGGGGGAAAGGGGGAAGCAGAAGCTATTGATGTTTGCATGCTCTGCCACTGGTCGAAAGATGGACAGGAAGATATCCAGCAAGTGCAGCATTCTCATGGAATAGGGTAGGGTAGACTTGATTCCCCCCCCCCCAATTGTTGTTGTGAAGCCACTGATGCTAATTAGTGGAGTTGGTATGATCTTGCAAAATGTCAATGAAATTCCAGCTTCAATCAAGCAACATCCCTCGTGTTTAGCTTTGTTACTGAAACAGCATATATCTCATTAGAATGGGCATTTTATGGTAATTAAAATCCTGGGGCATCAGTCTTATGGATATGACTGGTGACAAGAACCTGATGGTTGAACTCTTAGGTTAGGAGGAAGCTGATGATGTATCTAGAGACTGCACATAGGCGTGGGGGGGGGGAGAAGGAGGAGGGAATTAGCATAAGGAAAAATTAGACAACCCACAAAATAAGAATTTATAATCCATCCAGGTTGCCCAACAATTGCACCACTGAAAGCCCATTGGAGACTTGCACCTTCTCTGGGGAAGTGTTTTCTTTCTGCAGAGCCACACATAAATTTGGTTGCCTTATTGTTCAGCAAAAGTTGCTCTGACTTGTAGGGCCAAGCTCAAGAATGCATGGGTCCAGACTTGATCAGAATATCTGAATGATAACCAGGGCAGGTGCCAAACACAGAAATATATGGAGCTCTCTCCAAGTGGCATTCTCAGGTAATGGGCATATATGTGGGAATCAAATTTAATGAACTTTACTGAATAATGTAAGAAGTTAGAACAGAATAAATTTAGAAACAAAAATTCATTTTTTTCATTGATTATTTTATTATTATCGTAGATTCTCAATAATATGGCTACAAATGCAATAACAGACAATAATAACAAGAAGTTATACTATACTACTTAGGGCACAATCATACGTGTGCTTAGACAGAAAAAAAGGACTGGCTGGTGAATGATAGGAGTTGTAGGACTTATTTTCTGTCTAAACATGCATACAGTAGGATTGTGCCTTTAGTGGTTTTGAGTTTTAACACTACTTATCAATGAACAAATTAAAATGGCAATTTTAAGACTATTGTTTATCTGTAGTAAATGGATTATATTTCAAACTAAGTCAAAGTGCAGCAGTTTGAGTTATTTAAAATATATATTGTTACTAGGGGTTTGCAGCGGATCGGGTCCAATCCACGATCCGGACCCGATTCGGGCGAAAGCGGACACAATTATCGGATTCCAATCCCTCGCAGCTGGATCATCCAAACTACTCCGATCCAATTTGAAAGGACCCGATCCGGATCGGAAAAGATCGGAGGATCAGACCTCGGACCTCCTCCCCCCTCCCCCCACTCACGCTCCTTACCTGCTGCCTCCTCACTGCTGTCCACTGCTGACTGCTGCTTCCGTACTACTGAGAAACAGGCCTTGCGGTCTGTTCCACAATAGAATGCTGGCACGCTGGGTGATGTCATCACTTGGCGCGCCCTCGCTCTACTGTGGAACAGGCCTCAAGACCTGTTTCTCAGTAGTACTGAAGCAGCGAGTGGCAGTGGATGGCAGCGAGGAGGCAGCAGGTAAGGAGTGTGAGTGGGGGGAGGTGGGGAGAGATGGAGGTCCCTCGTTACCTGCCGGCATCTCGTGCTGCCATCCGCTGCTTCCGTACTACTGATAAACAGCCCGCAAGGCTACTTATCAGTAGTACGGAAGCAGCAGACGGCAGCGTGGAACGCCGGCAGGTAAGGAGTGTGAGTGGGTGGGAGAGGGAGGGAGGGAGGTCCCCACTTACCTGCCGGGGCCATCCGCTGCAGTCCACTGGTCCCTTCTACTGAGAAACAGTCTTCATAGCCTGCCTCTCAGTCACGCGCTGGGTGTCGTGCTACTGAGAGGTAGGCCACGAAGCCTGTTTCTCAGTAGAAGGGACCAGCGGGCGGCAGCAGATGGCCCCGGCAGGTAAGAAGCATGAGTGGGGGGAGGGAGAGGGCCCCACTTACCTGCCGGGGCGCCCACTTCCATCCGCTGCTGTCCACTGTTCCAATCTACTGAGAAACAGGCTTCGCGGCCTAGTTCATCACTTGGTGCTCTACTGAGAACTAGGCCGCAAAGCCTGTTTCTCAGTAGATTGGAATAGCAGATGGCAGCGGATGGCAGCGGGTGCCCTGGCAGGTAAGTAGCATGAGTGGGGGGAGGGGGGAGGGCCCCACTTATCTGCTAGGGCACCTACTTCCTTCCACTTCTGTCCGCTGTTCCAATCTACTGAGAAACAGGTTTTGCGGCCTAGTTCACAGTAGAGCGCCAGGTGATGACCACCTGGCGCTCTACTGAGAACTAGGGCACGAAGCCTGTTTTTCAGTAGATTGGAACAGCAGACAGCAGTGGACAGAAGTGGGTGCCCCAGCAGGTAAGGCGCACGAGTGGAGGGGGGAGGGACAGGGAGGGAGGAAGGGGAAGTTAAGTCCCCACTCCCCCACCCCCATGTTTTTACCATAGGCTTGCATTGGGGGAAATCTTTCTTTTCCCCAATGTAAGCCTATGGCAAAAACACCTAAAATGGCATCCAATCTGAAAATCAGATGTCCGATTTTTGGATCGGAATCGGGTCTGAACCGAATCGGGAAGCCTCCGATCTGATCTGAGGCACTGGTTCCGGTTCTGATTCCGATCCGAGTTTTTGGGTCCATGCACACCCCTAATTGTTACCCCCAACCCCACAATGAAGACAGGAGACCTGGGATGGGTTAAATGGGCACCACTTTGTTTAACTTAATTGAATCTGCAATGAGGAGATCAGGTAGATGCAGGGCTGACAGTCTGCTCCCACTTCTTCAGGTGAGAGCTGGGAAATTGTTGTTCCTGCTGTCATCCTGTAAAAAGGGTTGCTTCCCCCTGCCTCTGAGTGCCAAATCAGACTGTTGCCTGCTTAGCTGCATACAAAAAAGGCATGTTGAGGAGGTCTGGGGGGTGGGGAAGCTGCACACCACAATGACTGTAAACCCCCTAGATGTGATGCAAATGCCATAGCTTAAAAATGGCTCCTATCCTTGACACTGGCCAACTCTGAGGGGTCAGTGAGATGAGCTGCCATTCATTGTGCCTATGCCTCAGGGTGGTCATCCAAGTAGCCTAGATTTAAATCCCTGCCAGTCTGAACTGTATCTGGCTGTTGTATCTGAATGAAATTAAAGCCAGTCAAGCAAAACATATACCTGTGCATCTCCCCCCTCACCTGGCTGCCCGACTCACAGGGCAGCATGAAGTAGGGAAAAAGGTGTTCTGCAGTTGCCATTTGTGCTCAAAATATTCCTAGTTTGTCTCTCCATATTGGTGACTGGGGCTTCCATGCAGGTGGGTTGCCACTCAACAGAGGGCCCTGATCACATGTGGCAGTGGCCTGAGCTTTTAAATTCTTGAGCTGGCTGACTTCCATTGGTTGTCCCTTGCTGCCTTGGGAAGCAACCACATGACTGCTTTATAGGGGTATTGAGGTGCACTCATAACTGTTGGGGCACAGGACACATTCCAGATACCACTTTCATAGTGTTATGTCCTGTTTTTTATTCCACGTTCATAACTATTTGGCCCCTGTGAAGGCAGGAGAGAGCAAACACACCTCCTCAGCTATAGGCAGGTGGGTTGAGGTGAGTTATAGTCCTATATTCCACTATTAGGCTTGGATCCTCTTTGAAGTTCATCAGATCTAAAATTCGATCCTCAAATTTTGACTTCAGGGAGATTGTATAATTTGATGAGCCTTGTCTGTCACATGAGCTCTGTGGTGTTTGTCTAGAATATTAAAAAAGGTATTCATATATATGCACGGTAACCATATATATATGAACCTAGGAGACATCAATCTTTACATCATCTCACTCTGTCTCTTGGTTTTATGATCATAGGTTTATGTGCAATTTGCTGTGCTATTTAACAAATAGCTTGTATACCAGACTGAATACTAAGTTATAAGATCTACTAAGTAGCAGAACTACACCAATTCGATTCTGATTATGATGATTTTTTTAATCATATGGAAGAATGCAACTTCATTAACCCTTTCAATGTGGATAAATTTGAATAAGCATGCAGTATACTCTGCTGGCATAGGCAGCACCAGAAGGGTGAGGTGACATGGGCAACCACCTCAGACAAGTAGTTTTTCACCACCATTCCTCTCATTGCTGACCTCTGTAGTTACTTGACAGAAAGGTCCTTTATACCTACAGGGTTAGTATCCAGTGGTGCCATTCCACAAACTCAAATAATGCTAGTGGAGTTCTGCTGAATCCTTCTGTTGTGAAAGTGGTTGTGCATTGTGCTTGAGGAACAGGTCATGTAATCAGTTGTGCAACAGATTGTGCAACGGTTGTAGAAGGATAATGCACAACTGCTTGTGCAACCACACTTGCGCAAAAGTATTTTTTGTTGGCGTTTGCTCTTGCACATAGTTCAGAGTCTAGTTTTGTTGGATTTTGCTCTTGGGCATAGTTCAGAACATCATTTGCAGAATGACACAGTTGGATACTACCCATAGATTAAGCTGGAAATTAACCTGGGAATTTAACTGGAAATGTAAACTGGAAATTAAAATAAGGCTACAATTCTAAGCTTGCTTGTTTGAATATTACCTCCATTAAAAATCGATAAGATTCTGAGGAGCTACTGCATAAACAGAAGCAAAGGGAATCTGGACTCTTTAAATGGCTTGAAGAATCTGAAGGAGAAATAGGAGGCAGGGCAGAAGCCCAGGATAAAAGACAATTCTGGAAGCATAAAGGAGAAGAAAGGTAATGCAGGAGTAAAGAGGAGTGACTGGAAGTAAAAAGGATCAGTGAGAGTATTAGAAGGTCAAGGAAGTGAAACAGAAGATTGTCTGCTAGGAAGATTAATATAATAATAATAATAATAATAATAATAATAATAATAAAAATTATTTCTTACCCGCCTCTCCCTCTGGATTGAGGTGGCAACAACATGAGTAAAAACAATATAAAATACATATAAAATACATAAAACTGATTAAAAACATATAAAAACTTTGTTAAAATACCAATAAAACTCTTAAAATTCGACTGGGTAGCCTTGCCAGAAGAGATCAGTCTTTATCACTCTCTTAAATTCTAGAAGACTGGTAAGTTGGCGGAACTTCCAGTACAGATAGCAGGAGACAGGAAAGGTGGAAGAACAAGAGGACAAGAAAATACTTTTCTGCTTCCATAGCAAACTCAGTACCAGATCATCCTGACCCCACAAAGACTCACCTATGGCTTGCACCATTACACAGGCATTATTTCTGATACTTAGCCATAACACCCAATAAACATTCATCCTTGGCCTGCAGCTACTTACCAATATTGTGCTGGAGGAATTCTGCTTTATCCTGCAGCTACTTCTGCTTCTGCTACTAATTTGAATGGCTGTAGTTACGTTGTTACATCATTCCTTTAGGGAGGGGGCAACCCTTGTGACAAGGACTTAGTTCAAGTATATATATATATATATATATATATATATATATATATATAGGGCAGGAGTGTTAGAGTGAAAGTAATCTTTATTTCTCTTTCAGAATTGTAACATTTTGACTTAGGCAGTCTCCCCACATGGTTTAGAACTCTGATCCTGCAGGGATGT
This sequence comes from Anniella stebbinsi, assembly GCA_029215795.1. Classification (NCBI taxonomy): domain Eukaryota; kingdom Metazoa; phylum Chordata; class Lepidosauria; order Squamata; family Anniellidae; genus Anniella; species Anniella stebbinsi. Next base: position 61,077,252 of record JARDYH010000003.1, read on the forward strand.
ATAGTGGAAATGTGGTAGACAAATGTTATTTCAAGGAGTTTAGTTGTACAACAAACTGATCCTTATCCTGTATAGGCTTCCAGTCAGGCCTGTTGCTTTTACTGGCTAGTTAAGCTTCTTCTTCTCAGAATCAGTGATCAGTTTGATGCTGGAGAGGCTAAAAAGAAGCCTCTGGCGAGGTCTCAGGGTTAGCTACTTCTTCAGAGACTTGCTGGCATGGAGTCATAAAATAAATAACATATGTAAAAAAAACCAAAGCTCTCTGGGCAGCTCACAAAACAAAACTTCAAACAAAAAAATACAATAGCATGCTAAAACATAGTATAAAAACATTAATTTGTTCTAAATAGAATAAAAACTAGAGTAAAAAAGAAACAAAAAACAAAAAAGTAAAAGCCAGCAGCAGTGTAAGGATCTTAAACCCCACTAACACATTAAAACCAACCCTGAAACACCCAAAAAACTGAGGAAAATAAAACGATCTTCATCTGGTGCCCAAAAGACCACAAAATAGGTCCCAGGGGAGCCTCTCTGGGGAGAGCATTCAGCAGTGCTACCATTGAAAAGGCCGTGGTGCTACCACTGAAAAGGCCCTCTCCTTAGCTGCTGCCTGCCTTGCCTGTAGGGGAGACCTGAAGAAGCTGGTTTACAATAGGATTCATGGTCTTCTTCAGCCCTTCCAAGTAGCATACTGGATATGTAAGCCTGACAGAAGTTGCAGACATAACATACGCTCTTGCCTTGGTCCCTCATATTGCTCATTCTTAATGTTATGAACTATTGAAGCTGCACACTACTTCAATTGTGCAGTCTCTAGATATAGCTATGCTTACTTGGAAACCCAGTGGGATTTACCTAAGCTGTTTGTTTAGTCAGTAATTCCAACTGATTTTATCCTGAGGAATTACAGGGGTTGGCAATACCAGATGTATTTAGTATTGGCAAGAAAGTATTTCTGTACCATTAATTTTGTGTTGCATGTGAGTTTCGTCCCAGCCAGTTTTTGCCATTGGCCATTTTAAAAACAGATAGATATATAATTTATAAAGCTAGACAAATCCCGTAACTGTACAGTTTGTGTAATTCATGTATTTTCTCTCTCTTTTTTTAAAAAAAGATGCACTATAGGTTATAACATTTTTCCTCCCTACTGCTTTGAGATATTAGCTTCGACAAGCAAGTAACTATTATTTACATATAAAGGGGACATGGAAAGTGAAAGAACATAATGCCCATGAAGCAAGAGCTTTGACATAGAGTAATAAATATGGTTTGAGTTTCTAGGATGTTTTTACACATTTCACAGAAAAGAGGGGAGAGAAAGCTGGAGTCAGATGTGTTTGTTCTGATGTAGGTATATCTCACATATCTTATTCAGGAAAGATGAGTGACTGACTGTTTCAAACATTATACTGGAAAGTTCAAAATAAGGAAGACTGAGATAATGATTTCCAATTCTCTTCCACCTGGATGCAATGTGTGAACCTGCCCATTGATTCTTAACCTTGTGATGGAAACTCTTCAACTCATGATATGAAGTCCATGAACTACAGAGTGCTCTGTAAGAACTTGTATTACATATATCATTTGAAATAAAGATGGGTCTTTTCATAGGTAGTGGTGTGCAAATCAACAAAACTCAATCTGCCAAGGTTCTCTGAACACCATCTTATGAGAAGGATCTGCAGTGCCTATTTTAATATATGGGTGTTCCACATGGGAAAATGTATTTGAACAGGTATCCAAGTCCCAAGACATTTAGGACATTAAAAGTTAGAACCAGCACTTTGAATTATACTTGAAAATGAATAAGAAGCCAGTGGCGAAACTGGCAAAGTTTATTCCAACCTACCAATTCCAGGCAGTATACATCTTGCTACATTTTGGACCAATTGTAGTTTTTGAGTAGTCTTCAAGGGCAGCACCACATACAACACAGTGCATTAGTCTTACCTTGAGATTACTAGGGCATAGATAACTGTGGCTAAGATACTGCTGTTCAGGAAAGGCCAAGGATGTTATACTACTTCAGGTGATGGAAAGCATTCCTTGGCTCTTGAAACTGATAACATGGTATCTACGTTACACTTTTTTCGATGCCAGATGAAGCCCTTTTTATTTTCCCAGTATTTTAACATTTTATCAACTTAGTCTTTTAACTTTCCTTTTTTAAATCTGTATTTTAAATCTTGATGTTGCTGCTCAGTTTTATTCTGGTTATACTTTGATATTTTGTTTTTACACAGTTGTTTAAGTTTTATATTTTAAAATGTACTTTTTGATTTTGATTTTTGTGAACTGCCCAGACAGGTTCGGCTATTGAGCGGTATAGAAATGCAATAAAATAAATAATAAATAAATAACATTAAGGCCAGATCTAATAGCAGCCAAAGCTGTGAACTTGATCCGTTAGTACACATGCATATAGGCATGAAACTTCACTGAGAACAGGTTGGACATCACCTCCTTGATTACACAAGAGCTGTAGGCTTTTATAATAAAATTATGTTGTTCCCTGTCTTGATCCGAGGGAGAGGCAGGTAAGAAATCATCATCATCATCATCATCATCATCATCATCATCATCATCATTATTATCATTCCAGGATAAACAAATACACAGTAAACACCAGGCAGATGCCAAGAACGTAACTGTGGCAGCCAATTTGTTTGCAATGCATAGAAGCACTGAAAAAAGCTATGCATGTAGCACTGTTTGGCTCAATTCGGATGACACGATAGTCAATGGTGGGGTAATAATCAACATTACAGTTGTTCATCTAGGGGGTACTCCCCACACAACATGGTAATAAATAATCAACCGTGGTGTGGATTAGGATCAGCGCTGAGTTGACTATGGCAGCATTCGGACAACACAATAGTAAAAACAACTGATGATTGTTTCCCCCACCCCAGTTGTTTATTGTGTCATCCGAACTGAGCCATTGTGTCTTTTAGATCCTCCTGTTGCTTCTGCTTCACATTGAATAGTTCTCTGAACATGCTTTCTGGATATTGCAGGTTGAAAAAGTGTTATATGTGTTTGTGTGTGTGTGTGTGTGTAGGAAGTGGCAGGGATCAGATACTAACTGAAGCAGAACCCTGGGTTTGTTATGCAAACTGTCCAAGTGTTCTGTTTTAACAGACTGTTATTACCTACTTCTGTGGTATCATTAATGCAAGAGAGAAAACCACAACAGTGATCACTGCTCTGCCTCCTTTCTCTTAGAAGCAATGTGGGAAACCAAGCAGAGCAGATGATATTTAACAATCAGCATGGACACTGAATATTGAACCATATATGATGAATATGCCACCATCTGCCCTGGACCCTCAAGGCCATTCTGTCTTTATATTCAGCCACTCCATTTACTGTCATAAAAGCAAGACAGATTTTTAGATAACATAACAAGAAAAAACTAAATTCTGCTCATAAAATTAGAATAAATGATAGCAGCTCAGTTCAAGACTGCTGGGAAAATGTATATATATAACATCTTGCAAAATATATCCTCACACAATAAATTAAATACTGGTTGATAGGACTGGAATATGGAATAGAATATGGAAGATTACCATAACAACAACAAAAATCCACATTCAGCAAAACCGTGTTCTGTGTTGTTTTGCATTTTGAGAGGTTGCTTTCATTATTTGCCTATAGCCAAGCTATATTCAGCTTTAAGAATAAAAAAAATGTTATATAAGAACATCAAAATGATAGTCAAGTTAATTTGTTTTCTTCCCTGAAAATAAACTTGAATAAAAGCCGGACTCCTAAAATAACAATAATTAGCCTGTATAGAACACTTTAAAATATTCAAAGCAATTCATAGTCATTATATAAGTAGACCATTACAATGTCCCTGAAAGCTAGTCCAATATTATGATCCCCACAATGCAGACAGGAGACTGAGGATTATTTTACATTTCAATTCTGTGCACATCTACCCAGAAGTAAGCTCCACTGAGTTCAGTGGGGCTTACTCTCAAGTATGTGTGTTTAGAATTACAGGCTTAACAGATCTGTGGTTGAGATGAGATTTGAACTGCGGACTATCCTAGCCACTAAGAAAAAACATCTGGACAATTGGTAAACCTGGGGTGGGTAGGTTATACGCTGCCACTTTGTAGCTGGGTTCCATCAAAACACTGCAGCATTGCTTGTGTGAGGTGGGAACGATGAATTCAGATGGCAGGAGGGAGAGTGGACTATCTGGCCAGAAGCCCAGCACTGGCAGCCAGTCGGCTTGTCAAGCCCGCCCCTGCCCTGCCTTCCCATGCTTACCTGGGCTTGCATCCACCCCCAGCAACGTCCACTGACTGAACCAAGGCCACCACTGACAGACAGGGAACAATGTGATGACATCAGAGCAACTACAGAAGTGCTGTTTCAGGGCAGAAGCCTGACGTGGCTGCGAGTTGGCAGCTGTATCATATAAACAGTGCAGCTCTACTGCTTAGCCACAAGGGGGTAAACAGGCCATAAAGAGACACCCCGTTCTAGTTTAATCCTCTGCATGGTCATCTGAAGAATCCTCAGTGGATATAGATGGTATCTTGTAGTACTTTTGCCAATCTAGAATATATAAGAGCAACAAAATGATAGTTGAGTTAATTTGTTTTCTGCCCTGAAAATAAACGTGAATAAAACTTGGGCTCCTATAATAACAATACGACCTTAAATAACAATAAGGCCCATGGCTTTTCTAAGCTATGTGTAAAGAATTCTGCATAAATTTTGTATGCTGCTGTGCAGCTTATTCCATCCAAAGTTCTTTAATCCAACAAGGTATCTATTATCTTTCCCTGGCTGGATCACATGCCTTCCATCCTGAGAGGTGAGTTCTCCAAGCCTCTCTCTGCATTATCATGGGAGTTTCCCTCTGCAATAATAATAATAATAATAATAATAATAATAATAATAATAATAATTAAAAAAAACAGGAAAACTGAAACATATTTTTTGAACCACGTTGTGTCCCCAAACACAGTACCCTTTTCCTTCTCTCTTCTCTTCTCTTCTCATTGACAGTGTGAAAAGTTTTCTCCATCCTCCTCTCTATTGCTCTGGCTACCAGCTGGGATTCAAGGGTCTATGGGAGTTTTTCCCCTTGGAAAAACTGCAGCTCCCATAGTCCATCACACATCGTAATATCGTAAGCCAGTGAGGGAGAAAAAACAAACCCCTCTCTGTCCTCTCCAAGTGACTTTGCTGCTGCTCCTGCCACCACTGAATTGAAGGGAAGGAGGAGTTTTGGGGTGGATGGTGAAGATGAGTTCTGGAGACAGTTGATAGGTCAAGCAAGAACGAAGCTTGGATTTTGATCTGAGTGGGTGAAGATTTTGGGGTTTGTAAAAGCTGCTTCTCCTTTTATGAATCCAGGGGTGGAATATCCATATAGGACAACTAGGCGGTCATAAATGGCGCCAACATTGTTATCTTTTCGGTGCCAGGTCAAGACTTTCCTCTTCTCTCAGGCATTTGGCAATATCTGAGGAGCCTGGGTTTGTTTTGTTTTGTTTTTGTAGTTTTTGAAGTGTTAAAGTGGTTTTTAAATGTACAGATTGTGTGTATGTTGTATGTTTTTGCTGTTTTAATTTTTGTATATTGTTTTTAATTGTTTTTAATCCTATGTAAACCGCCCAGAGAGCTTCGGCTATGGGGCGGTATACAAAGTAATAAATAAATAAATAAATAAAGGGTGCCAAGTAAAGTGAGGTGGCAAATTTGAGGGAGGGGGGAAACACAAATGAAAAAAATACAAATAAAACAATGAAGATGTCATGATGTCAATTCTTGTGTGCGTATAAGAGGAATATGACTGAGGCAGTGGAGGTGAGTGAGGGACTGATTGGGATGGTGGGGCTAAACCAGGCCACCCACCCTACCGCCTTTGGGACCTGGTCCTCCCTCAGGGGATGCAAGATATCCTTCTGCTCCACTGCTGCTTCATTTCCTTTGGCCACGAAGGGCTGAGTTTAGGGGCAGGCGGCACCTTGCTGGTCTTGATGCCCCAAGGACGCAACAAGGACCCTTCTTCCAGGGACCTCCCTTGGACATTGTGGATGGGGCGTCTGTCCCATCGCAGAGTAGATGGCTGAACTCGTCTCCTTTGCTGTATTTATCAGACCCTCTGTGCTGACACAGTGCTTAGTAACAAAACAAAACAAAACCATTTTAGGCATGTTTTATTATAAATGAAGCATGGGGGAGGGCTGGGGTGGGTTACCTCTTCATTACCAGTTTACCAAAAATGTCAGCCTAGATCTGTCCTTGGGGTTTGGGGGTCTAGTTGCCAAATGCTAGTTCACCTAGGATGGCAGTTACTGGCAGCTAGTCTAGGGCTGCCCCTGTATGGACCCTGGAAGTTGCATACTAAACCTGGCTTTGGAGCAGAGATGGGCAGACTCACCCATGCCTGCCCAGTTGCTGCCGCCACCTACCTCCACTTGGTGAGTGGTCTGGGAGCACCCTGCAGTCACCCACTTCTCCCTGCAAGCCAGCATTTTTATGAAAGATCTGGGCTACAGAAGCTGTGTATATCTAATATTGTGCAAAATGGCGGCCATACATGGTCATCTCTGCAATATTACAGAGGACCCTTTCCGGAAAGCTCCACCTCCCTGCCTCAAGGCCTTTGAGGTAGTAACAAGGAAACAAAAACAGCCATTCTTCCTGGTCCAGAGTCTTTTTTTTTTCTAGTGTGGAAATGGCACCCTCTAGAAAGCAGGGGTTTCTGGGCCTATTCTAGAAATACTACTTACTGCATCTTCCTGAAGCAATGGTTCCATTGCAGATTGTGGTGCAGATGGAACTGTTTACCCCACCTCTGTCTTATACCAGTTTGACATGCCCATTGATAATCAGTATTTACTCTTGAACTTATTGAGCTGCAATCTCTTCACGTCACTTGCATTTATTTTGATCAGAACTCGGCAGTTTAAAATCTATTTGTCACTACTGACCTTTTCCCTGAGCAAGAGAATGAAACACTACCTAATGACATACCTCGAAATAATTGTATCCCTATAATTGCTACTGGGATTTCCTGAAAGTACAATTTGAATACAGCATCTGCCTAGCAATTGGATCTAATATTTATATGTATGTTCCCAAAATGTTTCTATGTTTCTTTGAGATTTTAAAGACTAATTGAAAATCCAAAGTTATGAGAACTACCATGCTGATTTGATGACCATTTGAGCACCTTCTATGAAGTAAGTGATTGGTGAATTTTTATCATGCCTTCTTTTTTTTAAATGGCTCCATGCTCAGGCAACATAAAATTTTGTGTTGTGTGAAACTGATCTTGCCATAGTGATTTCAAAGTGTTTGACCTAAATAAGAAAAGGGGCAGGTGGCTATGTTATTTCTCACTGATTTCATGATGGTGCTTGAAAAGCGTTCTGGATAAAAAAAAGTGATAATTTCCAGATGTTGAATCAAAACCATTCTAAAAATCCTTTGTATTTTAAGAATTTTATTTTATGCAATGACTTTATAGAACCAGTGTGCCATCATGAGAAAATGGCCATCATGAGAAAATAATAACTAGAAATATATAAAACAAAACTAAAAATATGCTCTTTAAAGGTTCATCCGAATGGGTGTTTTTAAAAAGAAGACATTAATCATTGTTAAGAATGCAGTTAGAAAACAGCTTAAAAATTAGACCAAATTATTATTATTATTATTATTATTATTATTAGTAGTAGTAGTAGTATTATATCTCTCTTTCTTGCTCCTGGTGGTTTTTCTAGACATACATGATGGGCTGTGCCAAGTCATGCTGCCTTTTACAGATTCAGGAATTTCTTGACAATTGAGCATGTTTTAAGTATGACTGCTTTCTGGGTGTTGGTGTGGACGTATTTTGGTAGGCCCAGTTTTTGAAGCTATTCTGCTTTTTTTTTTTTGGTTATTGTTGTTATGATGCTGGTGACTGATGTGACAAATGGAATACTTATGACCTTTTCTTGTTGCCATAGTTCTTTGATTTCCATGGTCAGCGGTGTATATTTCTCTCTCTTTTCCTCTTCCTTTTCTACCACATTTTTGTCAGTAGGTATTGTTATGCCAATGAGGTATGTGTGTTTTTCTTTTTTGTCTATGACTGTTGTTTCTGGTCAGTTGCAAGGTATTGTCTTGTCCATATGAATTGTTCTGTCCCAGTATATTTTATTATCTGCATTTTCCAAGATTGTTTTGGGTGAGTATGTATAGTATGGTGTAGGTTGTTTGATAAGGTTGAATTTGATGGCCAGTTGTTGGTGAATTATTTTTGCAGCTGTATTGTGTCTGTCCATATAATCCATTCCTACCAGAATTTTATATCTTCCTGTTACATGGTCTATTGTTTCTTGGAATTGATAGCATTTCCTACATAAATCTGTTGTTACACTGTTATCTTTTATGATGTATTTTTGGTAGTTATTGGTTGCTGTAACTTGATCCTGTATAGCTATTAGGAATTCTTCTGTTTCTGGAAATAGCTCACCCTTCCTAAGCCATTCGTACGCTTGTTCTTTGTTTATTTGCGGGTTCTGTATTATGTTGTAGTGCTTCCCTTGGAGTGCTTTTTGTGCCCATTTTTCTTTTTTCTTTGCGAGTGTGAGTGGTTGTGTTTGGTCTTTGTTTTGCAGTGCTAGGTTGAGTGGGGTGTAATTTTTATCTGCTGTTACTATTAGGGGTGTGCATCAGATCGGATCCGATCCACGATCCGAATCCGATCCGCCCCAAAATCGGGAAAATCTGATCCGATCCGATCTGTTCAACATCCGATCCGATCTGATTGCCACAAAACGCATGCACCAATCTTTCTGAAATTTCTCACAGATAACTATACCTAACCAGTCTACAATGTGCCCATGTTTCATCCTTCTATCTTTAAAAATGAAAAAGTTATAGGCGTTTTTGTAAAACAATACTTGGCTATGGGAAAAAGCATTCAAAATGGCGTCCGATCCGGATCGGACATCCGGTCCAATCCGATCCGACCATCCTCCGATCCGATCCAATCCGACCCCCCAGGTCCGATTCCGATCCGCTATCCGATCCGATCCGGGGGGTCAGTGCACATCCCTAGTTACTATGGCTTTATGAATGGGAGTGTTTTTAGTGTGGAAGAATTCTCTGAGTGATTTTATCTGTTTAACATATATTGTGTTAATGTCCAGCAGATCTCTTCCTCCTTTCCTGCTGATTGTTATCCTTTCAATGCATAAATTGGGATGGAGCATGCAGTGTTTTGTTAGTTCGGTGTGACTGAATCAGGCCAGGTCACGGACAGCAAGCTGGAGCCTGGGGAGCCAAGCCAAACTTGACCCCCCAGACAGATTCACCTGCCATCCCACAGTAACACTAGTGTAGTAATATAATTTTATCATACACTGAGGTGGGAAGACGTTCCATGTTCTTGAGGCCTCCAGAGCTGACCAAACTCAACAGAATACAAAGGGTCTACCACAATAAGCAGAGATTCTTGTAACTAAAACATGGATCAGTAGTAGAACTGCCTCAAAAATTTGGTTCACAAGCATTTTTTTGGTGGGCATTTGGACCTTTGGAACATCAAATCCCAGTTTGAGGTAGTTCAGGTCATCTACTCTGTGGAAATCTCTTTCTGAGGAGGCCTTGTTGGCACTTGTGCTGCATGGCGAAGTCCTTCTTATTTAATCAAGGTAGCAGAATTTCTACTGTTTCTGTGGGAAAGGAAGTTGGATTGCCATGATAATTGATAAACTGAAAAGGGATAGAACAAGCGAGAGTGTCCATATGTTTTGTCTGAAACACAGGGAGATGGCAAGGGGATCCTGAGCTTCAAGGTGAATCCAAAAATAAATGTAAACATATTTTCTCTGGTGTGGCAAGACTTTACTGGGCAGAGTCCACTGAAAGTGGGAGTGCAGAAAAAAACAAATCTGGTGTTCCAGACTACGTCCAGCTACATTTATCACAGCATGATGCTCTGAGATCATCTGGAGATCAGGGGTCTGGAGGTGCCCAAATAGATACCCAGGCAGAAGGTCCAAAGAGCTGGGCAGAGTCAGCTGGACTGCACCTGATATTACTTAGGAACAGAATTTACAGGAGACTTAAGGAGTTCAGAGATTCTGATGCAGTTACAGCCTTTCACTACAAAAAGGAAATGTAGGATTGTCCTGGAATTAAGGTTTCTAGCTGCATAAAAGAAAGGTGGTTGTTTTGTTCCTGCTTAACAAGGGAGGGGTGGAGTCTCAGCTTTGGTTAAAGTCCTTCTTGTAAAGTGCACTCAAAATTTCAGAGTTCTCTACAGCCAATCAAAGGGCAGACTCAACGGGGCAGAATGGAAGAGAATCAGTGATGGCAGAAGTGCCGCGTTGGATTTTGCTGAATAGATAATAGAGTTTTGCTTTGTGTAGATTAGGAACTGGAGGAAGACTGAGGATTTATCAATTTCAGGAGTTGCCATTCCATTGTGCAGAGCAGCCTTCCCCAACTTGGGTGTGTTCAGTTGTTGTTGCCAACAACTTCATCCTTCTCAGACACCATGGCCTATGGTCCAAGATGATGAGAGTTGCAGGTAATGGGGTTCATCAGATGAGTGTTTCATCGCACTCTTACTACTGCCCACTCCATGGTTTGTCACGTGTCTTTTAGATGACGCTGTCTGCCTCCTGCACACCTCCTTGCCTTCTATCTGTCACAAAATAGGCCTTCAAAATTCAACTTTTTATTTTTGGAAAGAGAATGTGCTGCCATTTCTAGGGTGACCAGATCACCCTGGGTTTCTCGGTCCTAACTGGGAAAACTGGGGCAATCTGGGCCAACAGGGGGGTGGCGGGGACAAACCGGGGAAAGGGTCAGCTCTCCTCCTGCCCTAAAATGCCCACACTGCTCCCCATTTACCAGCCTTGGTAGGAAACAAGTGTTCAGCATTAGGGAGCGTCAACAAATTCCTTGTCGGGTGGCTAAAGCAGCTTTAGTAAAGCTGCTTTTGCCACCCGACAAGGAATTTGTTGACGCTCCCTAACACTGAGCACTTGTTTCCTGCCGAGGCCGGGGAGAAGTGCGGGCATTTTAAAGCAGGCTCTTCTTCTTCCTCCTGCTGGGAGCCTAGGAGCCGGGCAAGAAGGGTGAGGGGGCTGCAGGGAGTCATGCGGCAGTGGAGGAGATTGGCGGTGGCAGCGGAGGACCCGGTAGGTCCGGGCTGGGTTTTTTGGGGGGTGGGTGGCTTGGTGGGGGTGGGTTGTTTCGGGTGGGGGGGGTGGCAGGGGTGTCTCCTTGTTGGCCACATGGCGGGCGGCCTTTTAATTTTTTTTATTTTATGTTTGGGGGGGTCTGCTTTGGTGGGGTGGCCATTTGGGACTGGGATTTTGCTTTCCAAAATCTGGCCACCCTAGCCATTTCCTGCTGTGTGCAGGAAAAGCGCCGCGATAAAAATGCCACCTGAATGGGCCACATGATCTTTGTTTATTTCCTCTGTCTTCTCCGGGAAGAAAAAAGAAATATTGTAGGAAGGGGAAGGGGGGGGGAGAAATGACAGTAGGGAACCATGATTTGCTCCCCCCCCACCATTTGTTGATGCTCAATATCTAAAGTGACCCAGGATGGGGACATGGACACTCCTTTGCCTGTTTTAGTTGTGGGTTTTGGTGGGAACTTGAAATACACTTTTCTTTAGTTTGTTTACTAGTCAACCACTCTGTACAAAATGTAACCAAAGTGCTCATGGGGGGGACACACAAAACGGAGGCAGACTAATGCTCTCTGTCAAAATGATCTTCCTTCCAACTCAGAAAGTGAAACTTGCTAATTCCCTCCTATTTGTTTTGTTTTGCTTTTCCTTTGCTGGGGTGGTTCATATACATTGCTGAATGCAAGGGTGGACACAATCAGTGGTCAGTTTTTATTACAGTGAAGTTAATTTCAGTTCTATTTTCATCATTTCCATTTTCAAACACATTTTAACAAGACATTTTGAGCCTGTCATTTCCTCTTGCCGCCAGCTAAATCACTGCAAGTTGTTTCAGGCTGCAATTCTCATAAAGGTTTAATGCAATTAAATTGGAATAAAATATTCATTGGTGAAAAATATATAGCTCATCTGTGTGACACATGCAGTACAAAGCAGTTGCTAACTAGAAAAAGGATATGTAAGGCTTTCCTGTAATCTGTGATGCCTTTTCTGAACATGCGGCTGTGTTTCAGACTGATTGTATTCCTGTACATCAGCTGACTAAAAGTCAACTAGTTTAACACTCTGTGTTTAATTTGTACAAAAAGAGATGGGGATCAGGTAAGGATATATATATATATATATATATATATATATATATATATATTATTGCATTTATTTTCTGCCTTTTTTCATCCAAGGAACCCAAGGCAGCACTTGATCAAGATTTACCCACTTCCTCAACTAAACACAGTTTCAAATGCAATTTGTGGTTGAAGTCCGTACATTTCCAAACTTCCAGTCTGATTTATGGACCAAGAAAATTGTATTCAACGGCATGCATACATTTAAAAAATGTGCAAGAAAAATGCATACTTTTGAAAAATGTGCACAAATGCTCTTTATTAAATGGAAAAGAATGTGTTCATTTCAAAGATGTGCACAATTGATGTGTGCATTTGGAAAAAATGCTCATGAAAATATACATGACTTTTTGTGCTAAAAGAAAAAAAAAGCTTGCAATATGATATGGACGCTATATCCATATCATATTACATATGGATATAGTGCAATATGATATGAATGGAACAAGCTTCATGGTGGAATTTGGAGAACTTCAGTGATTTAAAGTTTTGTTTGTGCACATGTCCCCAGGATTAGATCTGTTAGGAAAGGTTTTTCTGATTGGAAAATCCATAATCCCTAGTTTGTGTGATTCTCTATAGAATTAGGTCTCATCTACATTAGCCATGGTCCTCGGGATTCTCTCAGGACTGCAGAAAAACTGGGATATCACTGTTTCCAGTTATCCCAGGGATGTCTCTAGGTTATCCCCAGTTGATCCCAGGATCCCCTGTACATCATACGGATGCACAGGGATGACCTAGAGACGACCCCAGGATATCTGGCAGGTGTAGACATGGCCTCAGTTATACTGATGAGAACAATTCATCCTGCACCTGCTCAGGGTTATTTCCATCCATTTTTACATAATCTGTTTCTGGGTTGAGGATTTGCACTGCAAAATGATGGCAAAGCTGAACCCTGGCACAAATCTACCAGTTTTCCAACTTCTCAAGTTCAAAGTGGAGAAGTTCTTCTTTTGCTACAAGGCTCATATTTGGATATTAGCAAGTGAAAAGCTTTGGGGCACAATCTTATGCATTTCTATGGGGAATGCTTGGTGATGTAGAACTTTTTTTCTGTCTAAACGTGCATAGGATTGTGCCCTTTGTTGATTAATCCATAAAAGGAGGCCAAATTTAATTGGGGAAGAAAAACTTTAACCTAGCGAGGTTTATTCATTTATGTATAAAACCTTCTAATCATGCACTCAACGTGAAATGCAAAACAGCAGTAAACCAATGTAAAATTGACACTCACTAAGAGCCAAATGAGATTATAATTATGATTATTTCTATTTTAAAAAACAGCAGCTTGAGGCAGGAACAAGATCAGGGCTGCAGTGTCTTATATTTCCTTCAGTCTTTCAGAAGGGCAATGATATAGACGTTTTCTTAGTATGTAGATTAATTTAATATTGCGATTTAATCATCAAATTTTAAAAAATCTATAAGAGTGGTGATGCCCTAAGAAAGAATTGTATGTGTATCCCTCAGAGAAAGAGTAGATTGTATTAGGTATGTGCAGAATCTGGACTTAGAGTTCATTTTATATCCCATATTTCACCTCACATTCTCTCTCTCTCTCTCCCCTCTCTCCCCCCAATTGGTTACTAAATCCTATTTCATCTTTCCCACAGCCAGGTTTCTATATATAAAAAATTTATTAGTTTTATTTGTTTTTAATGTTTTATCTATTTTATTGTCTTTGTATTTATATTTATTGTTGTTCCCTGCCTTGATCCAGAGGGAGAGGCGGGTAAGAAATAAATTTATTATTATTATTACTATTATTTGGGCTGGGGCTGGGTAGGTCACCCTGTCACCTCCTTCTTATCATTCTGTTGCTGTTAGTACTGGTGAAGGTGCCACTGGTCTTGGGCGGCCATGTTTGACACTGACATCAGCATGTGAAGGAAACCCTAATATCATCCAGGTATCCTTTCCAGGACACCTGAAAAGAGGTGTGGCCAGCTCCTACAACCTGCCTTCTGTTTGAAATAGTGAGAAGAATTGAGACTGAGAAAAGAGGAAAAGTTTGGAGCACTCTACTTTCCAAGAATATATATTTTTATTTTTTCTCTCTCCCCCAACCCCAATCCAACCATTTGCCTGCCTGCCTGCCTGCCTGCCTGCCTGCCTGCCTGCCTGCCTGCCTGCCTGCCTGCCTCCTCCTCCTCCTCCTCCTCCTCCTCCTCCTCCTCCTCCTCCTCCTCCTCCTCTTCTTCTTCTTCTTCTTCTTCTTCTTAACAAAGAGGTACTGGGGTTCAAAGCCTACCTGTTCTGAACTGTACTTCTCATATTTAAGCACTTCAGGTAAATACTGCTTGGACTTGGGCATGGGACTGTGCATGTGAACTTGTTGTTGTTGTTATAAGCCAGAATCTCTGTACATGTGCAGAATGACTTTCCCTTTACCATAACAGAGAAGTTGCAGCTAATCCATAAACACTGAGTTTTCTGGAGCGGAGATTTCAGCTCTGATGACATGACCTTGGGGCAGGTTTCATGTGTTTCATTGGAAATGATGTAACCTAAGGGGCAATCCCACCATTCACTGCCAAGGAACGAATAATGAGCATGCTCAGTAGCCAAGGAATACTAATTGTAAGTAAACAGGAAAAGAGAATTTGAAAGGGAGAGAAAAGAAGAGTCCAGTATGAGCTAGTTGCTACTCATTCCATGAGTCCATTTTATATTTCTCTTTATCTTCTAGCTTACACATGGTTGGGGAATGCTGGGGGTTGTAGCATTTTTTCCTGTCTGAACACTGAGCAGCAATGCAGAGAACTATGTAGATTAAAATACAGATTTAAAATACAGATTTAAAACAGCAAAGTTAAAAGACTAAGATGATAAACTGTTAAAATACTGAGAGAATAGAAAGGTCTTCACCTGGCATCTAAAAAAGTATAATGTAGGTGCCAGGCAAACCTCTCTAGGGAGCTCATTCCACAGCCGGGGTGCCACAGCAGAGAAAGCCCTCCTGCTGGTAGCCATCTGCCTCTCTTCCTTTGGCAGGGGCTCATGGAGAAGGACTCCTGAAGATGATCTTAGGGTCTGGGTAAGCACATACCAGAGGAGGCGTTCCTTCATATAACCTGGCCCCAAGCTGTTTAGGGCTTTGAATGTTAATACCAGCACTTTGAATTGGGCCCGGACCTGGACCGGCATCCAGTGAAGCTGGAAGAGGACTGGCATAATGTGGTCTTGTTGGCCAGTCCCTGTTAACAGTCTGGCTACCCTGTTTTGTACCAGCTGAAGTTTCTGGACCATTTTCAAAGACAGCATCATGTATAACACATTGCAGTAACCCAGACAAGAAGTTATCAGAGCGTGGATAACTGTAGCTAGGCTATCTCTGTCCAGATAAGGGCGCAGTTGGTATATCAGCCTAAGTTGATAAAAGGTGCTCCTTGCCACTTAGTCTACCTGTGCCTCAAGTAACACTTCTGGATCCAGGAGCACCCCAAAACTATGAACCTGATTTTTAGGAGAAATGCAACCTCCTCCAGAACAGGGTGAACATATTGCCCAGAAAAATAATTAGTTGCAAATATAACTAATGAATAACTAAAGAAACAATTAGTTAGTGCCAGGAAAGGATTGTTTTTGACTCCCAGAACTGCCTCACTATTATTATTTTCTAGCAGAGCAGTTCTCCCCCCCCCCCCCCCCCCAAGAAATTATTTAATTTAGGACTTTTGTATCACTTTTATATTTTACTAGCTGATATGCCCGACATTGCTCGGGTCCGTGAATAATGTTTATGACATTTATTTGATAAATAATAACTTTCTCTGTGACTTATTCATCTTTAGGTTGGTTGTTTTTTTTTAGTTTGGTTGAGTCCATAAATTGCTTTGTTAGAATAAATGGAAAATTGTGTTAATAAGAACTGTATTTTAAATTAGAGCTTCATGATAAACCACATTTTTTGTTTTACCTGAAATGCCTAATAATAATAATAATAATAATAATAATATATTTCTTACCTGCCTTTCCGTTTGGATCGAGGCAGGGAACAACAGTAAATATAAAATATGATAAAATACATAAAACTGATTAAAACATGGCACACATTATTAAAACTGCATTAAAACATCATAAAATACATCCTAAAAACATTCTAAAATTCCACTGGATATGTCTGCTGGAAGAGAACAGCCTACAACTCCCATCATGCCTTGGCCAGAGCAGCTGTCTAAACTTCAAAAACAATCAGGACACACAACACCCTTTCTACCAGCTAAAAAAGATTCAAACCTAAAAATATGTTTTCAAAATATACCCAGCATTGCCCAGATATCTGAATAACATATAGTAGGGAAGAGGATCTCAGTGGACGTGAGGAACTGTTGTATGCATGTGCTCTGAAGTTATTATTATAAAAAAGTAAAGCAGCCAGAACACAGAATACTTTATTGGCATAATTTACTATATAATATCTACACTATATTTTGGCAGAGAGCCAGGATGGTATAGGCCACTGATGACTTGGCCCTTTTATCTGACATAAAAATACTTAAAATCCAAAATTTCATGTTTTTAGATTTTTCTGGTACATTGTACAGCCAGACCTATCAGCATGTCAGATTTCAAGTTTCTACCTGGCATTGCTTGGGCCCCCTAAAATATATGTCTGCGAGGTAATCATCTTAAAGTAGTAGGCCAGTGCTAGGCCTGAGTAAACCTTTAAACAAATTAAATTCATTTCGTTTTTCTCTCTCACCCTCATGACAACCTTTCAAGGTAGGACAGTCCTAGACCTGAGAGGTAATTTAAAACAAATTAAATTAGTTTCTTCACCCTTGCTTTCTCTTACCTTCGATGCATGGCCAGAGCTGCCTTGAAGCTGTCACCATAATTTTCCTTGTCCCCACAGAAAACAAAAACTACAACTCCCAGCATGCCTTTTGCTGTGGTGCCTGACTTGTCCAATGGGAATCCTGCTGTGAAACTCATGGGAAGTGATGTTTGGCTGAGCCAGTCCACACTACATTGTGCAATCAGTGTTCATAAATAAGCCATGAGGGAGCTGACTGGCTGACTGACAGTTTGCTTGGTTGCCATCGGCCACAGGCCTGCTCCCGATGGGTCCTAGCAACTGAGGCAGCTGGCCCCAGGCGCTCTCCCTTCAGACCCAGGTGAGCGAGCCACTACCAGTTAATGGCTGCCAAAGCCTGATAAGTCGTCCTTCATGCCCAAAGCATACTGGGAGTTGTAGGCATAACTCTAGGTCCCTAATTAACATATTAATCTTTGAACACCATCTGAGATGTGGTAGAAGACAACTGGAGAGCAGGCCATCTTGGCTGTGGCACCCTGCTTGTGGATTTCTGAATAAAGTTTATGATTTTTATGTAACAGCCTGACTATACCATTGAGACAGAAGAGTGATCGGAAGATTGACTGATATAGCTGAGGCTAGAATGAAATAGTGGGCAGGGTTAGTGGCAGTTGGAGAAAGTCAGGTAGGAGAACAGAGACAGTTAGTAAGAGGTCAGGGTTTACTCACCCAAAATCAGCCACTCTTCATGCCAGTACTACACCTCTCAGCATGCCTTTGGTAGCCCGCAGGTGCCTGCATCCTCTGAGACATCCTCTTGTTGTTGATGCTGTTCCTTGATAGAGCACTGAGGAGTAGCATCGCCAAGGAAGGGAGGTAAGCAGCTATCTGTGGATGCACCCAGCTCCGGCCAATCCTGCTGGGACTGCCTTGGCCTGTGCTTCTCACCCAGCAAGTGCTACATCAGGAACCTGTACTGAAGGGCCGGGGCTGGGCCGGGCACTTTCCCCACTTTTGTCAGGTCTGTTTCTGGGCATGTGCAGAGTGCCTCCCTTTCCTCCCTCCCTCTTAAGGGCAAAAGCTACACACTTGCTTCCCCCAGATTCTGAGAAATAGCAATATCAGGATGGAGTGCCTTTGAGCATGTTTGGCCTCTCAAAGTCATGATGTTGTATCTAGTTACATTTTTAAACCACACAGAGGGTGGGACGAGGCACTGCAAATGGATGCAACCCATTTATGTGGGTTGTTTCCTTTTACATGGAATTGGGTTGACTGCTCAAGACCAACCTTTGGAGTCGGGTTGTAAAAGTCACGCAGCATCCACCAACCTGTGCATTCACAATGGCCGCCAAAGGCCAGTAAGTCTGACCTCCTGCCCAAGGCATGCTGGGAGATCCATCCAAGGCATGCTGGGAGTTGTAGGCATAAACCTAGGTTTTTATTAAAATCTTTAAAAATACTTAAACCCCCAAAATTCATGTTTTTAGATTTTTCTGGTAGATTATACAGCCAGACTTATCACTGTGTCAATGTGTCAGGTTTCTAACTCATCTGGAAGTGGGTAAACATTTCTGGACATAATAATAATAATAATAATAATAATAATAATAATAATGATTTATTTCTTACCCGCCTCTCCGTCTAGATCGAGGCGGGGAACAACAACATGATAAAATACATAAAACTAATTAAAACATGACAAATATTATTAAAACTGCATTAAAACATCCTAAAACATCCTAAAAACATTCTAAAAATTACACTGGATATGCCTGCCGGAAGAGAACATACGTGACACACACATACTTTCTGCTTTATAGGTAGAGATATCACTGCTCCCCCTCCCAATTTCTACAAAACATGCCAAATCTCTAGAAAATGAGAAGATAAGCTGAGCATTTTTAAGTTCATGCACCTCCTACCTCTTGCAATGAGAAGTGAAGAACTAAATAAGTCATAATGCTTGTGAACCCCACTCCTCACCATGTGGGGTTCACAAGCAAACCATGTTTCAAGCTCCCATTGCATTTGCTTTCTAGCAGCAACACAATATCTCCTGGTTATCTAGTAACACAGCATACCCACAGCTGTGTTGAAGTCATTGCATGCCACCATTATTACTCAAAAAATGCTTTGGCATAAGGAGCTATATAATTTGAAGTTGTCATTAAACACAAACTTGTAGTTTAATTTCAATCTCCAGCTAAACACAAGGGGAATCAGCCTTCATTTGCCAAATGGAAAGCAAATTGGTAGTTTCTCTTTCTACAAAATGTTATATATTTTCCTTAGAGATTGGGATAAACATGAGGTGGAGTAAAAGCTATAAAGCTAAGCCTCTTATATCCTATTTCTAGTAAAATTACCTTGAAAAGGGAGAATAAACAGGCACAAACAAGTGTTAATTTGGAAAGGATTGCCTATAGGTTGTTATCTCCCCCCCTCTCCACACACACCTTTCTTGCTTCCGGTGTTTTGAGCAGCTGTCTGACTGGTGATTACAGAAGGATCACTATCATTAGATCTGATTCTGGCAGGGCTCTCATGCCTGTAGCCACAGCGTGACAGGCAGAAATTTGAAAAAGATGGGCAGATGTTTGGCTTGGAGAATCTACTTTTTTTTACTACTATAATCTACCAACTACCAACAAGAACCAGTTGCAAAATAGTGGCTTGGGAAGTGGAGCCAGATGCAAAATGGTGGCTTCAGGTGGAGCAAACTATATATTTTTAACTTTTGTATATTTCTATTTATAGCTTTTAACTGTATATGTTTTAATATTGTAAAACTGCCTTGAGGTCCAGCATTGGGCAAAATGCAGGATACAGATGATGATGATGATGATGATGATGATGATGATAATAATAATAATAATAACAATACAGCGCACTAGGAGCCACAAACTGGAATGACTTGCATATTAAAGTACCAATAAGCACAGTCCAGATTTTCTCCTCCTGAACTGGGCTGTCTTCATCTAGGGATCGAAGAATCTGATGATTTGGGCTTCTCTCAGTTTATTTTTCTGATCATAAGTTCACTTTATCCTGTTTCCACATCGTTTGATAATTTAAAATAAAATGTTTGCATGACACTACAGAAGCAATTTTGTTAGCAATTCGCCTAATGTATGTATTTTTATGCAATTCCCCCCACCCCCATATCCACATTTTGTATGCATTTTTAAATTGGAGAACTGCATTGCAAAATTCGGAAAAGTGCAAATTTCAAAGGATAAATCCATTTTGGTTGCAGATTACTAATTTGAAAGTGCAAAATTAGCTCAGTTTACATTAAAATATTAAGCCAACTAATTCTTCCCCATACCTATCTCTGCCTATCTGACGACTTTGTCACAGGTAGGAGAGCCTAGCCAGAATAGCTCTCTGATGACCATCATCATCCTATAATGACCTGCTTTTGAGAAAGATTGGGAGAATGGAAAGAGTGAGACATGTATGCAGGCTGGGTACAGATTAGCAGTAGTTTGGCAAGGATTGGGGGAAGCAGTGCATTATGGCCAGAGGTGATGCTTAGAGCAGTGAAGTTCAGGAAAAACAGATTTAACAAATGCATGCAAATGTCTGTTTATTTAAACATATCAAAATGAAATCCCACTGCATTTAGTCCCCTTGTGATAATGGCTCTGCACATAAATGATATCTACCCGGTCATAGTTCTCGGAAAGATAAGTCTTTGGCTTCCCTCACACGTCAAAAATCTCACTGTGCGCTTCTGGCACATTCTTTTTTTCTGTAGTCACAAAGAGGGCTGATTCAGACCTTCAGTCCTCATTTCTCAGCCTCATTTGTGGGTCCTGGTCTGCTCCTACCCCACTCATTAATGGGTGATTTCAAAGAAGAGCTTGGTTCACCCACAGCATTGAGGGCAGGAGTATATCCCCTTTTGCTGTCTTCCGGCTAGCTGTGGCTCCTAGCAATGCATGGGTTGGAAAATCACATGACACCTTCTTCAACAATTTTGTTTTAGTTCATTAAACATCAGAATATGCCCCTTTCACAAACCTGAACATGCATGCAAGTGTATTTTTGGGGGGCAAATGCTGCTGAGCTTGTGGTCGCTTTTGAAAAATACGTTTGTTAGGAAAATGTTCATTTTATTATATTCATTTTCATGCTTTAGTCAATGGGGAAAAGTATGAATTTCGGTGAGTACTATAATAATAAAAAATGCACACTCTTATGTGTACTTTCCCATTCAAACAACAACAAGCTCACATTCAGAAAGAGGAACAGGGCTAACTGAGCTTCAAGTCGGAACTTGGATAATCTCAATGAGATCGGGCCTTGGTGATTTTCCTATCCCTACACTTTCTCTTCCAGTGAATACTAAGCCACTCGTACAGGTCAGCATGGGAACTTTTGTTTCCTTGCATAGTGACTCTTCCTCCTTTCCCATGCAGTGCGGCAACTTGCTGTGAAAATTGTGGGCAGCCACAGAAGCAGTAAATTCAAAGGTGCAGGGTTTGAAGGGGGGCATTTCATGCCCCACATTTTATTCTGAAATATCACAACAGTAATTATTTGGCTTATCCCTAGTCACAAAGGCCACAAGAAGTAAAATAAAATAAAATTAATGTCATACAGGAACAAGCAAAGGGAAAATCTGAAGAAATCTGGACAGGTCCTCTTTAGATATATTAGAATACTTTTTATTAGCACATTTTCTAGCAAACATGCTGCATTAGAGAGTCACGTTTGTGGTAAGCAAAACAGTATCATGAGATGCAATGTCATGTTCTTTGAGAAGGCCAGCACAGTAAAACAGTTTGATGAGGGTGATGATGCTATGAAAGTTATTTTGACATATTTATAATCCAATGTCAGACAACTCTATTAAATACACTGCTAAGACTCAGAGACTAGGAGGAACATTTAAATGCAGCAGGGTTGCCAGGTCCAGACCCTAAGATTATGTTTGTGCTTTAAAGAATTGTATAATTACACTGTTTTACAAGGTGTGGCCTTTCACATCACAGTGTTTCAGTACCAAACCCACAGCTACCAGAGAAGTGTTTGAGTGTCATATTATAGAAACTCATATTTAGGCTGACCATATGAAAAGGAGGACAGGGCTCATGTAACTATAACAGTTCTAATGAAAGGGGAATTTGAGCCGGTGTCAGTTGTATGCATGTAGTACCTGGTGAAATTGCCTCTTCATCACAACAGTTAAAGGTGCATGCGGTATTCTAGAGTGACCATATACAAAAGAAGGCAGGGCCCCTGCAACTTTAACTGTTGTGATGATGAGGGAATTTCACCAGGAACTAATTGCATACAAATAACACTGGCTGAAATTCCCTTTTCTCTAACATTGTTAAAGTTACATGAGCCCTGTCCTCCTTTTCATATGATCAGCCTACTCATATTAGAAGGGATCTACACTGTTGCTTGAAACGTTTTAAAGTGCTGTTTAAAACATTGTATATTCCTGCGGTTTATTACATCTTAGGTCACATTATGATCTACTTACGTTTCAGTACATATTTTCAAACATCTTCAAAGCGGTCTGTGAAGTCTCACTGTCCTCCGTGCGTCTCTTCCTGTTACGTTCCTTCCAGGTACCGTAATTTTCAAGCCCACTTCCTCCTAAGCCTCTCTCCCTGTCCCTTGCTTTCAATGAAGAATTGAAACTGAAAGTTCATGCGGGGGAATTCAAATGTATACCAGACATTTGAAATCATGGATTATAACACGGTAAGGAATGACACATTCTTCTATTTACAATGATTTATGTTAATTAAAAAATGGATTATAACTCATTATAGTGTAATAATAAACAACTCCTATAAAACGTTACAGTGAGTGTGTCATGTGGCCCAATGAGTGCTTGTAACCCTTCCTTAACGTATTAAAGCTACAGTGTAGATCCCCCCTCAGTTTCTTTTGCCAGGTCTCATTGATGTGGTGTTGAGGAAGTTCCAGGCTTATAGTTCTAGGAGACCAACATTTACCCCAAGTACTCTTTAACAGGTGAAACTCAGAATTTCATGGCTGCCATGGCAACCATGAAATGGTTACTGGCTTACTAAGCTCAATGCAGGTAACATATATACCAGACAAGATAAAACAATCTCTGTGTGTGGGAGCTGTGAAGTCTTCCTTTATTGTGGGTAAGTAAAACCTGATAAGGGTTTTACTTATCATTCCTACTAGTTTTTGTAGAGTTGTGGTGAGGTTTAGTTAGGATGATCTCCTTGCAATACTTAATAGTTCTAGATGGTTTCCAGATCCCTTTGACCAAATCTGACAGCTACTCAGTTGTAGGCTGACCATACGAAAAGGAGGACAGGGCTCATGTAACTTTAACAGTTGTGGAGAAAAGGGAATTTCAGCCAGTGTCATTTGTATGCAATTAGTTCCTGGTGAAATTCCATCTTCATCACAACAGTTAAAGTTGCAGGGACCGTGCCTTCTTTTGTATATGGTCACTCTAGTATAGTGCCTGCACCTTTAACTGTTGTGATGAAGAGGGAATATCACCAGGGACTAAATGCATACAAATGACACTGGCTGAAATTCCCTTTTCTCTACAACTGTTAAAGTTACCTGATCCCTGCCCTCCTTTTCATATGGTCAGCCTACTCAGTTGGAGCTCTAGACAATTCCTGTAACAGGAAGTTAGTTCAGACAATTGTAATAGGAAGCTTGGGGAATTATGGGCAATGGGGAATCAGGGACAAGGGCTAGAGTGCGAGTTAATTAGGCAATAGAAATTATCCTATGAAGGAAAGCACAACTTGATTGTCTTTTATTGTGGGTTCAGCAGGTGGTTGTACAGACAAAAAATAATAATACTTGAATCAAAGGCTTCAGAGACTTGACATAATTGAGCATGTAAGTAACTGAACTATATACTGATTTTTTAAAAAAGGAAGTATCTCGCTTGACTGAGCCCAGTTACTAATTGAGCCCCAGTGGATATAACCATGAGTAGCCTCAGCCTGAGGTTGGGAATGAACTGGATGAGTTTGAATAAGTTAAAGTTCAGTCCAGGTAAGATGAAGATGCTGATGGCATGTGGGCCAATCTGCCTAGAAGTGGGGGATATACCTGTTCTCTCTATGGTCACACTTCGCCTTAGGAGCAGATATGCAGCCTGGGAATGGTCAATGACATGACAATTAGAATATTCACACCCCTAGCAATTGGCCACTGCTAAAACAATGGCTGAGCCCCACTGCAATTATCAAGGGCCTGACTATTTTTGTTGCACTCCCTGTTGACTTATCAATTTTACTATTGTCAATGTTCTGTACATGGGCTGTACTTGAAATTAGCTTGGAGACACAACACTGCAGCATTTCTGCTTATATCAAGAAATAGGAACAAAGCTTCTATTACACTAATTCTTGATGATCTTCCCGGGGTACCACTTTGTTGCCAAGCCAAGTTCAAGGGGCTAGCTTTGACCTTTAAAGCACTAAATGGCTGGGGCTGAAGATATCACAGCAGGAAGCTCCACTGGGTTCAGCGGGACTCACTCCCTTGTACATAAGTCCTGGATTGCAGCTTCAGCGAAGCTGGAAATATTGGGAGGTGAAAGCTTCTGGATTTCTCAGTTTGTGTGCACATTGGGCAATGGCATAAACACAACTTTTGATATATGGAAAACAAGATCTACTCAGGATGCCAGTGGCAACAATTGTTCTCTAAAAAAGAGATGACACACTGGTAACTCCATAAATTGAACGGGATACAATCTATCTGAAGCTGTATAGTAAATGTCAGGTGTCACTATTAAACAAAGGCTGCCCTTTATGGGTTTTATACCAGGGCAGTGGTGGTGGTGGTGGTGGTGGTGGGGGTACAGTGCTATGCCTGAAGGCAATCTTTGAGATGATTAGTAAATGCTCTTTCTCTCTGCAGCTTTCATAGTTTTGATTGTTAAGATGTTTTCACCTTTCTTCTCATTTCTGTCTGTCTGAATTTATAAGCCAAATAGTTTCACAATATTGTATAGAATATTTGCCCATGAATTAGATAAATTCCAACTGAACGTAATCTGAAGGGTTTCACCAACCATTTTGCTTTATTGTTCCTTGTGAGAAAGAAATTAGATGGATGGGAAAAGCAACATGGAGGTAATGCTCCTGTCATTCTGTGCCTGAATTCAAGTTTCATTGACAGGTCTGCCAGGCATTACTAATATGAAATCCTGATAGTAATATCTGGCCCATAGATTTCACTCTGTGAAGAAGGCATTAAGAACTAGGGGTGGGCACAGGAGGAAAAATCATATCGGAATCGGGACCTCAGATTTTGCCCTGGATTGGATTGGACAAAATTGGAGGTCCCTCAGATTGGATCTGATCCAATTCCAGTACGAAAATCAGACACCATTTTAGGTGTTTTCACCATAGGCTTGCATTGGGGGAAAGAAAGCTTTCCCCCCATATAAGCCTATGTGGAAAACATGGGGGGTGGGTGAGTGGGGACCTAACTCCGCCCTCCCTGTCCCTCCCCCACACTCACGCTCCTTACCTGCCCGGGCCGTCTGCTTCCATCCGAGTGGGGGGAGGGGGGGAGGAGGTCCAATCCTCCAATTTTTTCCAATCCGGATCGGGTCCTTTCGGATCGGATCACATCGGACTGTCCAGATGATCGGGATCGGGATGGGACAGTTTAATCCGATTTCACCCGGATCGGGTCCGGATTGTGGATCGGACCCAATCTTCTGCACATCCCTATTAAGAACTGTCTGGGTCAAACATTGCTATCTGACAAGTCTAGTATTTGTTATGCATGATTTAGCTATGCATGATTTAGGGTAGTTCAAGATACTCTTGATACTGGATCAACCTAGCAACTGCTTACACATTTTCTTCTTTATATATTTGACATCCTCCTGGAAAATAGCTATTTTAGAGTTGATGTTATTTCCCCCCTCCAAATCAAGGGTATTCCTATGGGGCCATCTTTGGCCCTGAATTTGTCAATTTAGGCCATTTCTAAACAGGCCATTTTTGTGGAATTGTCCCTGGGTCGTCCCTGTGTGTACAAATGATGCACAGGGATTCCTGGGGATGGGGGGGATGGGAACAGGTTTTCCCCAGGATAAAGAGTCTCTTGGAAAACCCAATTCTTCTCACGGTCCCGGGAACATCCCGAGACTGCAAGAGGTATGGGTGCCTGTCCCGGTTCCATGCCCATCAGGGGAGAGGGGGAAGCAAGTCTGCCATCCCCAGGATGGTGGGGTGGGCCCCCCAATTTCGGGTAGTAATTTTTTGATGGAGCACAAGTGTGCTCTTCTGATCCATTTTTTAGAGGAAGCCAGGTCATCACACTTCCTGGTTTAGAAAGAGGATGATGTTCCTGGATTCAGGTACATCCGGGATTGTCTCCCTTCCCTCTACGCCTGTAGGTGTAGAAAGGGCCTTAGTTTTGTCAGATTTTGAAGTATGTTTTATTCTGGATAGGATTTTAAATCATTTTTCAATGATGTGATTTTATATTTTTGGTACACTGACAATACATTCATTTTGTTTAAAAAGATGGATCAGTTATTAGTTTTTGTATCAAGGGTGAATTCCTTGAATGCAGTTTTGCAATTTGCAGCGTTATTAACCACCTACAGATTGGTTAGGATTGTTGAGATATGATAGCTTCTATCCTAGACATATAACATACTTAATTTATGTTCAGTTTCTGCATTTATGCAGGAATGTTAGTGATTTACATAAATATATAGAACATTCTCAATGGTTGATTTCTACATTGCTATGCAAAAGGTATCCAAAGCATACTATTATGCAAGAATTATAGACAGACATCCTTTATTTTTTCCAAAACAGTGACAAAATAGCAAACATATTTTGTTGTATGTTTATAATCCATATGTAGGCATATCAGTTTTGTCACTGTTTTGTCTAAAATATTATTTTAGATAACTGGCATCTGGTTTCAGATTTACAAAGCTGTGTGTTGCATCCCATTATTGCTTTTCATAGCATAAGAACCTTGAAACATAGCCTAGTACATACAGATACCAGCAGCAGGTATTTCAAGCCAAATAGCAGGTATTTCAAGCTTGCAAATTGCTGACTTCTTGAAAACCTTTTTGCATTTTAATAAATCACAAACATACAACATGCTCAGTTTTATAAATTGCAATACCAGGAGGGTGAGTTACATTATGTGCTGTCATGTGAATGAAAATATATATGGGAAATAGATCCATAAGTTTAGAATTTTATGTGATTCAGATGACACTTCTTCAAGTTTGCTTTTTAGAGAGCAAATGCATAGCCCTGAGAACTTACACTTTATTGTTATTGGATAAGTTACCAATGTTCCATATCAATATATAGATCAAAAGAAGGCACTGAGAACTGTCTGGGTCAAAGATTGCTACCTGACAAGTCTAATATATGCATGAACTATCACACCTGGTGCAGTGTGATTTTTACTTGGAAGACCTGGGTTCGAAGCTCTGCTCAGCTGTGAACCTCAGCGAGTAGCCTTGTGCAAGCCACTACGTCCCACCCTACCATATAAGGTTGTGAGGATGGATGGAGGAATGAATGAACAAACGAATGAATGAATGAATGAATGAGTAAGTTATTGACTCCAAGCCTGATATATAGGTTTAGGTTGATAGGGAAAACATTTTTATATCTGGATTCATGGTTCCTTGTGAGATCTGACAAACATCAAAAATGTGTAAACTGGGTAGTAACTCTGCCGCACATATTTCTCAATGTGCAAGGCAGCAACATGAACTGTCAAAAAAATCACTGATAGGATACAGGGGCAGCTAGCCCTGACCTGGTGCTCTCCAGATGTTTTGGATGACAAACTCCCATTCTTGGGTGGGGTTGATGGGAGTTGTTGTCCAAAATATCTGGTTGGGGAAAGCTGGTATATGACATTGCAATGTGATTAGGGAGAAGAGAGAAATACAGAGGTTGGGCTGTTTCCCCCTTTCAGGTTCTGTTTTAAATCATTATGACTTCGCAGTGTGTGTTAATGACAACATAGTAATAGTGTGACATGGGAGAACACTTATAGAAAGGCAGGAGAACCTTTTTTTCGTGGAGGTTTCTGCATTTATGGAAGTGTTCAGCTGTGTCTTGCCAGCTGGGCACCTTTCTGTCTAAAACATGCAGAGGATTGTGCCTTAAGTTATTCTTTTCCCATCTTAGACTGCTCACATGGATGCTCTTCTCCTGTCTTATACTGCTCCCAGCTTTGACTACTAACATTCACATGAACATTTATTCATATGAATTGGAGATATTTACAGGGTCCTTTGCCTGGATACTATGTGCATGATAGTATTTGCCAAGAAAGGAAGAGGGATCATTTTTTGCCTCTAGGCAAAACATTTGCCAAGAGAGGAGAAGGGATTGTGCTGTACATTGTTCATACTTTGTTTTGTTCTGTTCTGCAAAGGGTAGTTAGTATTTCAGTGGGTGCTTCATCTCCTCTGAAATGGAAATTTTTGAACCAAAAATTGAACCCCTTGAAAAAAGTCACTATTCCCAATCCTTTAATTGTATACTGATTCCCTGCACTCCCCGCATCCATGGCAATACATATTTACATTGTCACTAAAGCATTAGCATTTGAACGATGTTTGCATTTAAACAAGGAAGTCACATTTGTCACTAATTAGAAAGAATTTAGAGAAATTAGCTATTCTAAATTTTCTGCACAGCTCACCATGCCCACGTTAAAGGTCTCATACAAATACATTTAAGGCTGAAAAATGGGCCTAATCTACACCAAGAAGGATATTGTATATGAGAGCGGTATGAAAGCAGTATATGAAATGCAGGAGCCACACTATTGCTTTATAGCAGTATTGAAGTGCCCTGACAACTGTTGGGGCCCATTGACACATACCATATATCACTTTCATAGTGCTATATCCTTTAGAAATAGAATTTTTGAGGTTGATACCCTTGGTAATGTACAAACTAGTCAGCGACAGGCCTTTTCACCATGGTTTAGCCAAATAAAGGGGGAACAATATCGGGCACATTATTTGCAGGATTTAACATTCCCGATGTTGAGGAAAGCATTCACTGCCCTTCGGTTCCAAACAATGCCGACGGAATACTTGGAGGGAAAGTATAAAAGGATACCATTTGGGCAACGGATTTGTATTTGTGGGTCGGAGGAGGTTGAAGACTTAGCCCATTATCTGTTGAACTGCCCTCTATATCAAGGAGCGAGGGAGCGTTTTTTAAAAGAGCTCCTGAAGGAAAGAAGGGGTCTGACACCAAAGGACCTCATCCTGGACCTACTAGCAGACTATAATGCAGCAAACTCAAGATTGGTGGCCAATTTCGCATTAGCAGCTCAAAAAACCCGTCAAAATTTTTTGTTACAAAACGGTATAGAGTGTAAAGGGGATGAGTTAACATAATAGCCAAATCGGCGGGATTGCCTGTTACTTAGAGCCCAGAATGGAAAATGCCTGGGGTATAGTGGGAGGAGGGTGGCATGGATGTTTTGATGTGTAAAATTGTAAAGGCCATTGGCCATATGCAAATAAAGTTATCTAACCAGATAGAACATCTTCATAGTGCTATATCCTGCTTGGTGTAAATTATAGGGATGTGCACTGGATCGGACCCGATCCACGATCCGAGTCCGGTCCAGTGGGAAATCGGATAAATTATCCGATTTCCGATCCCGCAGCTGGATCGGCTGATCCAATCCGAACCGGTCCGAAAAAGCTCCGAACCGGTTCGGCGGATCGGCGGATCGGCGGGCGCCCACTGGCGCCCACCGCCGCTTCCATTGGCGGGCGCCAGCGGGCGCCCGCCGATGAAAGTGGACAGCGGGGGGGGAGGAGGGGGGCGCTTACCTTCTCGGCCCGGTGGCTCCCGTCCGGCGCCGGCGCCTACTACTACTAGCAGGCTCCGCGGCCTGCTCTAGGGTGGCGCGCCGGGTGATGTCATCACCCGGCGCGCTACTCTAGAGCAGGCCACGGAGCCTGCTGGTAGTAGTAGGCGCCGGCGCCGGCCGGGAGCCGCCGGGCCGGGAAGGTAAGGAGGGGGTGCGTGGAGGGGAGGAGGGGGCGCGCGGAGGGGGGAGGGGGGCCCTTACCTTCCCAGCCTGGCGGCTCCCGTCCGGCGCCGGCGCCTACTACTCCCAGCAGGCTCCGCGGCCTGCTCTAGGGTGGCGCGCCGGGTGATGTCATCACCCGGCGCGCTACTCTAGAGCAGGCCGCGGAGCCTGCTGGAAGTAGTAGGCGCCGACGCCGGCGCCGGCCGGGAGCCGCCGGGCAGGGAAGGTAAGGAGGGGGTGCGTGGAGGGGAGGAGGGGGTGCGCGGAGGGGGGAGGGGGGAGGGGGGCCCTTACCTGCCCGGCCCGGCGGCTCCCGTCCGGCGCCGGCGCCTACTACTCCCAGCAGGCTCCGCGGCCTGCTCTAGGGTGGCGCGCCGGGTGATGTCATCACCCGGCGCGCTACTCTAGAGCAGGCCGCGGAGCCTGCTGGAAGTAGTAGGCGCCGGCGCCGGCCGGGAGCCGCCGGGCCGGGAAGGTAAGGAGGGGGTGCGTGGAGGGGAGGAGGGGGCGCGCGGAGGGGGGAGGGGGGCCCTTACCTGCCCGGCCCGGCGGCTCCCGTCCGGCGCCGGCACCTACTACTACCAGCAGGCTCCGCGGCCTGCTCCAGGGTGGCGCGCCGGGTGATGTC
Source organism: Anniella stebbinsi (assembly GCA_029215795.1). Taxonomy (NCBI): domain Eukaryota; kingdom Metazoa; phylum Chordata; class Lepidosauria; order Squamata; family Anniellidae; genus Anniella; species Anniella stebbinsi. Next base: position 61,107,998 of record JARDYH010000003.1, read on the forward strand.
ATCACCCGGTGCGCTACTCGAGAGTAGGCCGCGGAGCCCGCTGGTAGTAGCCGCCGGCGCCGGACGGGAGCGGACGGGCAGAGAAGGTAAGCAGTGGCGGGGAAGGGGGCTTACCCCCCCCCGGAGCCGTCCGCTTCTATCCGCTGGCACCCGCGGGCGCCAGCGGATGGAAGCGGGCGGCCCCAGGGGGGGTAGGGAGCACGGGGAGGGGGCTTACCTGCCGGGGCCGTCCACAGCGGACGGCCCCGGGGGGGGAGGGAGTTAGGACCCCCCTTACCCACCCGCCACCATTTTTTCCTCATAGACTTGCATTGCAATGCAAGTCTATGGGGAAAAAAATGGCGGCCGATCCAAAAATGTACGATTTTTGGGTCGGGATCGGACTCAATCCGGTCCGGGGGGCCTCCGATTTTGTCCGAACCGGTCCGGGACAAAATTGGAGGTCCCGATCCGGGTCCCGATCCGATCCGGGGGGTCCGTGCACACCCCTAGTAAATTAGGCCATGGTCACATGAGTGGTTTCTTAGGCTAGCATTCATAATAGAGGGCTGTAGTTGTGGATCTATGTTAAGGATGAGTCAAATTAATCATATAAAGCTTTTATAACCAGAAATATGTATTTTTTTGTGGGGGGAGGGAAGTGGGTACCGTTGCTTACATTCCAGAAATGGCTCAATAGATTGATATGAAACTTGGTGGTGAAGGAGGGAAGGCTATGCAGAAAGAGTATGTGGTAAAAAGGGTAAAAATGACTTTTTCAATAGGAAATAAAAGTTTAATGAGTGACTTCCAACAATTTCAGGGTTGGTCAGTCCCCCCCCCCCCCCCCCCCAAATAGTCTTGCAGGACTAAGATATGCTGACTGATATCTCTATTTGTACTGTATGTTTTGGGACATGTGTTCAGTTAACAGGATCATCTACTATGTGCTGTTTGCCAGAAGTAGTATATTAATAGTTTTTATTTTAAAAAATGTTTCTTTCAACCATTTTATCCTGTGGAAGCTCATAAGGTATCCTGTTACATGTGCTCAGTAAGCAACGTGTGTTGCCTAACAACACCTTTGGAATATGGAACCCAACCCTGGCTTTATTTAGTGACAACTCACTTGGTCTCAGCCCACTTTCAGGTGGGCTTCAGTGCTGCTGCCCACCTGGTACCACCAATTGGAGGGAGAGAAGGGTGAAAGAAACTGGCAGTTTGGACAGAATAGCTTATATGAGTTAAAAGTGTGAAAGAAGAAGGGAGAAGAAATGATTGAAGATGAATAAAAATACTTTGACAGGCCTAAGTTCAGATTTTGACAAAATTCACCAGCTCTGCCAGAAACTGTTCTTAGATTTCTGATTGTCTGTCTCTGTCTTTGTCTCTCTCTATCTGTGTTTTTGTGTGGAATAAGAACAGCTGGATAGTAGAGCCGACATGTACAGGTGCAGTCTACTTGTGAATTAGATTACATGGTAGGCTGCTTCTGAATATTTATTTTTCTTTCATGGCATCTCTTTTCCATTTTGGGTGTGAAATTTCAATAGATTTTTTCCATTTGTTCCTGGCAGATTTAAGCCTGCTTTCCCCAGCTGGCATTCACTTGATCACTAGTGAGTTCACCCAATATGCGGATGTGGATTTTATTTTAATGGCAGCAATTTGTTCAAATCCTATTGTTTTAGGGGATCTTTAAATTTGTGCAAATGGGGTCATAATTTTATTGGAGATCTTGCACAAGTGTGCATGATCACAAGTCTGCCTGTCCACAAGAGGGCATATTCCCCTCTTGTAAATATCCTTGCCAGTTTAATCCTCTCCTCGCATTACTTCGTTTAGCCCAGCAGAGCCCCATTCTGTACTTGTCAAAGAAGTTTTCTAGACTTATATTAGTGCTTTTCATCAGTACGGAAGTGAACTGATAACTGTTGGGGCACATTATGCATTCCATATATTGCTTTTCTAGCATTATTTCCCATTTTTTATTCTGTATTATCCAAAATCCCAACAGATGTCATTATGTGTGCTATGAGGTATAAATGCGTAAGTGGGATATAACATCATTCTGATGGGATCACATCAATATGACACAAGGGGAAGATCAGGCTCTTGTCAATTCCATTCCCCACTCTGGTGCTTCCAGCCAGAAGTGTGTGTGTGTGTGTGTGTGGGGGGGAATTGACAAAGTGCAGAATTGGCAAGTGCAAAATTCAGAACTGTTCCTATTAAGAATGTCTCTGGACAATATTGAGATCTTCACACCATTGTCCACTTTGGAGATGAATGTAATACCTAGGGGAATCCCATGGATTCAGGAATTATTCCAAACACATTGAGGTGTTCCTGCTTCAGCCAATCAGCCATTAAGCAACCTTGATTTGCTATAAAGCCCAGCCATGCTGAATAAGATGACTACAATATCACATTTAATTATTTCATTGCAAGTAACGATGTTGCATGGATGGCGGTGAATGAACAATAATGATATGCAACTTGATAAAAAACACACACAAAAAAAACTTTGATTCAGAGAAAACATTATGATTGCATGAATGACACTGAATGTCCAGTAATGAGATGCAATGTGATCAAAGCTTTGATTCAGACAAATATTATGATTACGTTACTTGTCCAGATTACAATTTCATTTTTGTCTTGTGAGTAGTTTCTGCTAGTTTCTTGTGCAGTTAATGATTCCATTGTTAATATCGGTGTGTTAGCTATTTTCTTTTCTACTAGAGAGTTTTGTTTCAAATAGGGATTTATGTTAATCTCTAGAGGATGTGTGTTCTTGCTAGATTTCTAATAAAGAGCAGCCACAAATCCTGCTTTTTGTGTTTCTGTATCTAAATGGGCTCCATCTCACCTACTCCCCTCCTGGTTTGCATCCACGGCTTCCCCCTCCAGTTCCTTAGCAAGTCAAACACTGGGCATGTTCACATCTGTGTGTTGTGGCATTCATGTGTATTTTCATGTGTCATGGATCCATTTCAGTCGGGTTTCAGGCCTGGCTTTGGCATGGAAACAGCCTTGGTCACCCTGTATGATGACCTATGTCAGGAGAAAGACAGAGGGAGTGTGACTCTGTTGATTCTCCTTGATCTCTCAGCGGCTTTCAATACCATCGAACATGACATCCTTCTGGGATGACTGTCTGAGTTGGGAGTGGGAGGCACTGCATTGCAGTGGTTCAGTTCCTACTTGGCTGGTCGGCTCCAGAGGGTGGTGCTTGGGAAACATTGCTCAGCCCCATGGATTCTCCAGTATGGGATTCCGCAGGGGTCAGTCTTGTGCCCCATGCTGTTTAACATCTACATGAAATTGTTGAGTGCAGTCATCTGGAGTTTTGGAGTGCATTGTCATGAGTATGCTGATGACACGCAGCTCTACTTCTCCTTTTCATCTTCATCAGGTGAGGCTGTGGATGAGGCTGCGACAATGGACTGGATGAGGGCTAATAAACTGAAACTCAATCCAGACAAGATTGAGATGCTGTTAGTGGGTGATTCTGCTGACCAGATGGAGAGTCTTCAACCAGTTCTGGATGGGGTTGCACTCCCCTTGAAGGAGTAGGTTCGTAGCTTGGGGGTTCTCCTAGAACCATCTCTGTCACTTGAGGCTCAGGTGGCCTCAGTGGCACAGAGTGCGTTCTACCAACTTTGGTTGGTGGCTCAGCTACGCCCCTATCTGGACAAGGATAACCTGGCTTCAGTTGTCCATGCTCTGGTAACCTCCAAGTTAGATTACTGCAATGCACTCTATATGGGGCTGCCTTTGAAGACGGTTCGGAAGCTGCAGCTTGTGCAAAATGCAGCGGCCAGATTGATAACTGGGACCAAAGGTTCGAGCATATAAGACCTACTCTGGCCCACTTGCATTGGCTGCCTGTATGTCTCTGAGCCCAATTCAAGGTGCTGGTTTTAACCTATAAGGCCTTACACGGCTTGGGACCACAATACCTGATGGAACGCCTCTCCTGACACAAAGCGACCTGTACACTACGATCAACATCTAAGGTCCTCCTCCAAGTGCCTACTGCAAGGGAAGCTCAGAGATCGACAATAAGGTTGAGGGCCTTCTCTGTGGTAGCCCCTCGAACTCTCTGACAAGGCCTGCCTGGCGCCAACATTGTTATCTTTTCGGCACCAGGTCAAGTCTTTCCCCTTCTCTCAGGCATTTAGCAATATCTGATGAGCATGGGTTTGTTTTGTTTTTTAGGCTTATAGCTTTTAAAAGTTATTATAGTGGTTTTAAACATATGTGTGCATATTGTATGTTTTTGCTGTTTAAATTTTTTTATGTTGTTTTTAATTGTTTCAATTTTATGTGAATTACCCAGAGAACTTCGGCTATGGGGCGGAATACAAACATAATAAAATAAAAATATATATTTTTTTTTCACTGGTATTGCTACTATGCCGGCGAAATCTCCCATCCCACCTGCAGATTATATATATATATATATATATATATATATATATATATGCACAAATATAATAGTACAGCAGCCTGAAACTGTGCAAATATGGCAAAACAACACACTATGCTTTCCCCTAAGATCACATTAAACAAGATAATTGAAGATAAAGTATTAAATTAGTTTTTGGAGAAGTTTGTGGTCAATGTTGGCATGGCAAGGGGAAGCTGACATTATTCTGGTCAGGAAACCTAGACATGTCTACTCAGGAGTAAGAATCATAGAGTTGAATGGGACCGAGTCCCGGGCATGTTCGTCTTCTCTGCATGGGGTGTTCAGCCCCCTCTCTCCCTCCCCTTCACAGTTGAGAAGTTGAGCAGAGAATCACCTCACCCTCCTCTTTTGTTAGCGAACCGCTCTTTGACACATACACCCCCAACAAAAAATGGGATGGTCCAGTATAGTGTAAGGACAGCAATACACGGGAGGGAGGAGTGGCTGTATTTTGCTTGGAGGGAAAACAGCTGGATTTTTCCAGCTCCAAAATGAGGTGGAAAAAGGAGGGGAAGATGCGAGATGAGCGCAGGACAGGGACAACGTCATGTCAGTACCATGCTGCAAAAACACATACCAGGCATAGCGAGAGTGCAATAAATCTCTGGTGTGATGGAGCTCAATATCAGAAAAAAAAAAGAAACAAATTCCTATTGTTGCCAACGTTTTGCCACAGCTTTTCCTCTACCAGTCTGTTTTATTTATGTTAGATGATTAATTCTCACTAGGATGGACTGGATGTTGCTGGACAGTTTTTGGAGTGATGGTTTTTATCACTCTAGAATGAAACACTGTTATATTTTAACTGAATAAGTGATGGAGAAAAGGAAGGGCCAATAATAGTCTCTATTTTTATGCAACTTCACATGGGTTGTTCAGGCTTGTGTGAATTGGGCTGAGAAATATAGCCTTATAATGGTGTCAACTGACTTAAAGGGATTTAGAAGAGAGTAAAATAACTGGAGAGGACCACTTCCCTTGCTAGGGACAGTGCACTCTGGTTTGGAAGGAATCTTCTGTATTTGGATAGCAATCTTCTCTAGACGTTATGTGAAAGAATGGCAGCCACTGGGCTACACTTTAGAGCTCTCTATCGTCTTGTGTCAGTAAGAATCCCCAGAATTTCCAGTTAGGGCTAGGAATGAATCCTGCCAGTCAGTGTTGACAATACTGGGCTAGATAGATCAATGGTTTGAGTCAGTAGAAGGCAGCTTTCTACGTTCCTAAATTCCTAAAATAAAACTATGTTTGAAAAATAGAAAGAAAGGAAGGACTGCTGCCACTTTCCCCAGTAAACACCACCTAAAAGGAATACTAGAATTTCTCACTCCCAATTTTTTTAATGGGGGGTTGCCCATGTTTTCACCTACTACTCATTTTTTACTGGAAAAGTTAGGCAAGTTTTGATTCAGTGCTAAAAACAAATATCTTCCACCTCTGCAGTGCAGTAGGATGGGTGGATGTAACTTAATAGTGATTTGTGGATAATACATACACAGGTTATTCATTTCATTTAAATTGAAGAAAGCAGGAGAGCACATGGTCTAAAATGTACTGCGAATCTTCAGTAGCAGACAAATACAGGAAATGTATGGGTTGGATCCAGACATGTGGTTCTGTGAATGGAAGGGGTCCTTCCATTCACAGAGGTGAGTCAGATCAATAGAGTCTCCCTCCTTGCTAACTAAATTCTTTTGTGAATGTACAGCAGAGAAGTGTTTTTTTGCCAATTTCCTGTTGCCCCCACCCCCCCCGTGCTGAGAGCAAATGGGACAAGGGCATAGAGAGCCACAGGGAGAATGGGGAATCACCAAAAATGGTCTCTGCCCACAGAAATGGCCAGTTCATGGTGTTCTTCTCTGCACAACTCTGGATCCTTTCCAAGATAATTGTGTTCTACCTTTGGTGTTATCTGCCTATTTCATTTTATTTTATTTCATTTCATTTCATACATTTCTATACTGTCCCATAGCTGAAGCTCTCTGGGAGGTTTACAAAAGTTAAAACCCATTAAAACACATACAAAGCACAAAAAGAAAGGCGCTTAGCTGAAACCATATAAATGGATAACACATACACAGACAACGTATATCTTAAAACAATTTGTTAAGGTATCAGCCAAAGACGACCCATTGTATGTTTCCATTTAAAACCCATTGTATGTTGCCAAATGGCTGAGAGAAGAGAGCAGTTTTAACCGGGCACCAAAACGATAACAATGTTGGTGCCAGATGGGCCTTGACAGACTGCAAATGGACCGGACCAGAGACAAGCGACTCATCCTCAGTTTGCAGCTAATGTTACTGCTTTTATTCTTTTTCTGTTGCCGGTTTTAGTGCTTTATGCATTCATTGTATGATGTTTGGGATTGTTGGTTGGTTTTATAGATTTTAATTTTTGATGTTTTTGCCTGCCCCTAAGAAAATAAGCAAAAATGTCCCCCCCCCACTTTCATGGCCTTCAAATGGTCCTGTAAACATGTATGTATGGGGAAATTTTGCTCAGCACTAAGATAGATGCCAGATCAATGAGTCTGTGTCTTCAATCATGTCAAAAGAAATAAGGCTTAAAACCTATAGTTCTTCTAATTGGGCCATATTAAACAATAATTCTTACTTGTCAGGGTTCATTATTTAAAATGGGATTATAAAGAGACAGACATCTAAATTCCCTCAAGTTTTATTTAATTTGTCTTGAATGGTGTCAAAAGGCATTTTAATAATTCAATCCTTTCCCAAGGGAAAAGTCATTATCATCTGCATAAGCAAAAAAGGGAGATATTTTTTATCAAGAAATATGTGTTTTATGGTATAAGAGAATGTATAAAACATGGTTTGATTTATATTGCCCAAGTACAGAATAATGAATATTCCCTGTCAGTTTCAGGATAGCTGCAAGTAACCTTTTGATTTTTAGCTCATAAGGAATAAAATTATAGTTCTTGCCAGTATGTTACCCCTTTTTCTGCCTATAGCAAAAAGAGAGATTATATCTCGGCAATTTCTTTTCTTTTCTTTTAAATTGGAAATGCCATTAGAAAAATGAACACTATAAAGCAGTCTGCTTAACCCTATTGATGCCATTGGAAATGTCCAAGTCTAATAATCTGTTAGTGCTTGAATAACTTGCTTTGAAGCAATAATTCCACAATAATCTCACTCAGGGTATGAATTCCCTTTATTCTACTCTTCCTTCTTTCTCCCACTTGTTGAAATAAAAGTATTTTTGTCTTACATTACATGAGCAAAATTTATATGATCGCTAGAGTGCTGCAGTGACAAAGTGTGAAGACATTCTTTTTCTGTAGCAGAGTGTGAATCATCATTTTAAATAGTTTTTACCTCCTTTCTATCACTTTCCAATAAGAAGGAGGAAATGTGAATCTTTGGCCCATGACCCAGTAATGAAGGCAATTGCCCTGTTCTTTCTCAATTGATACTACCAATCTCTTACTTTTAGTCCAAAAAGGGCCTGAAACAAAGAGTCAGGAGCAGGGACCACAATTTCAGTTGATGCGTAACCAGCTGCAGGGAGCAGGGAGTCATCTATATTAGGCCCCTCCCAGAATGCTGTTTAACCGCCTCCTGGCTGTTTTGTAAAGACTGGCGCTGGCATCGTTTTCCAGTGTGGCATGGAAACATATTCCTGGGAGTTAAGAGGCTGTTCTTTTGCCAAAAATTAGCAACATAAATAATAATTAAAAGCAACTACAACAAAGAATAATTAGGGTATAATCCTATACAGTTTTAGACAGAAAAGAAGTTCTACCATTATCAGTATACCCCAGCCAGCATCCCTGGCTGGAAGGATGCTGGGAATTGTTGGATCTTTTTCCCCCTGTCTAATCATACATAGGATTGCACTCTTAGTAGACCAATAAATTAAAGAGATAATTTTTCCTTCACTTCAGGACTGACAGTTCTGAGAGCTGAACAATGCTGGTGTGGGTAAAGATATCAAGGAATCACTTTGCCAGTCATGACCATGTAATTTGCGTCTTTCACAGGAACATAGGAAATTGCCTTATACCAGTTCAGGTTATTTGTCTATTTAGCCCAGTATGCTTTGACTGACAGTAGCCTTCCAGCCCTATCAGATAGAGGTCTTTCTGATCCTTTTTTAACTGGATATGTCAGGGATTGGATCCAAGGCCTTCCATATGTAAAACATGTTCTCTCCCACTCACGCTACAACCCTTCCTCTCAAATATTACCAGGAGCAATAATTCTCACACTATTGCTGGTAATGTATCAATTGGCCCTTGGTAAGCTGAGAAGCTATCGTATCTCTTGGTGGCCACTTGACTATTAGTCTGCATGCATTTATTGTTACATGTATATAGCGATGTTGTGAGCATCTGATTAGGGGCTTGAGCTAGAGTCCACAGACCCCTGTGCTTGCCCAATTCAGCATATGTCGAGTCTGGCAAGTATGGTGGTCACCGCTGCTCTGCCGAGTTGCCATTTAGCGCAGAATGGTGGCTCAGCCTTTTCTGCAGATTGCCATTTGGCATAAATGGCAACCATAAAGAGTTTCACTTATGCAACACTGCAGGTGTAAATGGTCTAATTCAACCATTTATACCTGCAACGTTGCATAAGTGGACCTCTTTATGGCTGCCATTTAGGCCAAATGGCAATCTACAGAAAAGGCTGAGCCACCATTCTGTGCTCAATGGCAACTCAGCAGAGAAGTGGGATGCTGCACACCTCTCTCCAGGTACCCACAGACCACCTGGCTGTCTGCCACACACAGCAAACAGTCTGGCAAGCAGAGCATGATACGGGCAAGGGTGAGTTCACCCATCCTTATCAGTATTACTTTTGAGTATCTGTGGACAATGCCAGCATTTTGGCTTTAAAACAGGTGTGGGCAACTTGTGGCCTTCAAGATGTTGTTGGATTGCAGTTCCCATCATCCCGCACCATAGGCTGTGCTGATGAGGGTTGAGGAATTCCAAGAACATCCCTGTTTTAAAGCCACAGGATAGCCAAGTTTCCTAGTATTGGATGTTTGTCCATGTTAGGACATGTGGAGTGTAAGACAGAAGCAGGTTTCAGTGACCTCCTTGTGTGTGTAACCCCATGCCAACAATTGGGAAAGACCTCATGTGCGATCAGAGGCATTATGCCATTGTGCCAGTTTAATACCTCCTGTTATTACAAATTGGTCCTTACAGCTGCTCATTATACTTCCCATAATCACCTCTCCAATGAGTCATTATTTATTCAATAAAATGAATTTATTATCAATTATTGCCATTAATAAAACAGTTTAAATGATGCTGTAAACTTACACAGTTCTTTACCAGTCAAAATATTTGCTTCAAAATATTTCTGTCCTTGCTTTATGTCCTAAAGTATGTCCTAGCAGTATTGTAGCACTAAAAGTGTTCATAGGCTGCTAGCAGCCAGGAGATCTTCCTATTCATTTGTTCCACTAAATTCATTTCTTTGAATAGAAATATATATTTAGGATTTAGATGCCAATAAATAAGGCATCAGATGTTTCTGATAAGGGAAATACTGTGTAATAAACATAGTTCTGGATTATTTTGACTTTTATCGATTCCTGTGCTGTTTAATGTTTTGCATTTTATTGTATTTTATTCTTTTACACATTTGTATTGTATTTTATATTTTTAACTGCTCTGTGGCATTTTACTTTTTTAAAAAATAACTCTTTGTAACCAACCGATAAAGCATTAGTTATTGGGCGGATAAGAAACGTAGTAAGTAAGTAATTAAATAAATAAATAAAATGATGGTGAGGAAATGGTAAGAGAAACAAACAAAAATGTGATGTGCTGAAAATGAACTCATTCTCCAAGTGTGAATCCTTACATAGCCAAAACAGTGTTATCCACACACAAGAGGGTGGTATCAGCAGGCTCTGAGGAACAGCAGAGTTTGCAGAAGTATAACAAATATTCAGAGGGAAAAAAGTCCTAAGTGAGGAAAAATGCTAAAACAGCCCAATGAGGATTGTGTATATTTAGTGGCCACAGAATATTGGCTGATGGTTGGTTAATGGAAAATTGAGGGGAGAGGGAAGAGAATGGAGTATCCTGGGAGAGGGCACAATTGTCTGTACTCCACACTGTTGCAGGTCCCAATTGTCTTGATAATTAGACAACACATGTCCCATAGATCAAAATCTTTCAACTCTTCTGTGGCCCAGGTGAAGAAAACTAGTTCTTTTTACGATCTAAAAAATTCCAGGTTTCCCAGTCCCAATATAATATTTTAAATTTGATGATCAGTGGCAAACCATTCCATTGTTGGCATCCCAGACTTAAAGTTATAGCCAGAAAAAAATAGAAATGAGAAGGCAAGTGTTATTATGAAGAACATGAGGAAAAGATGTAGAACCGAGATGCAGGCGTTATACATTACTTGTAGGTCTGTGCACAGCTTTGGTTCTGGATCTGAACCACAAACTAAAGTGGGTGCATTCAGACTGCTTTGGTCTGAATCCAGTTTGGGACTGGATCAGGCTAAAGTGGGTCGAATTGGGTCACAAGTGCTTCGGATTGCTTGGACTTGTCTGGGATGATGGCGAGCCACTGCTCCCCACCAGCAACCTACCTGACCCGCCCACTCATACCCAGCAGCCACCCACTCTCTGTGAGTGCTGCCATTTATAAGGAAGATGGGGCTCTGTATTATCATAGATGTAATGCTGCACACAACAGTGGTCTTATAAAAACATTGTTAAGGGTCCTTTCTTGGAAGCTACTTTAACTGGAAAATTGATAAGTTAAAAAAATGCAATTTAAGTTGCCCCTAAATTTAAAGGTTGTTCTTCTGTGGCTGGGTTGGAGGATGGACAGCTCAAACCTCAAAGAGTGGATTGGACAAGAGAGCCTAAGTGAATTGTTATTACTATATGATTTTATGTGGCTTGCAAAGTTTTTGTTCTTTCCAAACTAATGCACACACACAGACTTCATACATCCAGTAGCACCCATGTGGCTTGGGAAGGACTGTGTGAAATCAACTCACATACAGTGCTGTGTTCAAATCTTGACAATGGATTCAAATGATGCTTCCCTAGGCTATGACTTCATTGGCACCTCCCTACATTTCCAGAGGGAATGGCACGGAATGTATGAGCTGTACGTATGTTTTTATATATGCTAAGCATGTAGCTTATGTGCCTCTTACATTTTTTTTTTTTGCATACTTACTGCAAGACGATTTCAAATGACATGTAAGTTAATCCAGGCTAGGTATGAACTATACTTAGCAAAAGAGTTAAACAAGCAGGCATTGCATTGAAAGAGAAATGATTAGGTTGGGAATGGTTTTGTATATTAATATTTTATTTAGTTGTATTTTATAATTACCACTAATTATGCATTACTTAGTGATCTAAGAGAATCATTGTTTGATGATTGTATAGAACTATGTTTAGCATTCTGCTGTGTAATTATATGGTTCCATAGTAATGAAAGAAATCCCTCTAAATTGACAGCAAAACATCTGGGAACAAATAATGCATCAGATCAATCTTTTCTGCATGTTTCATGTAGACTTAAATCAGAGGGAACTGATGACAGTTCCATGGGAATTCTGCTTATTCAGACAACCAACAAAACTGTGGCGGGAGGGGTCAAGAGGAGTGGACCCATTGTCCTTGATGATTGTGTATTCCTTTGATTTTTGTGTGTGTGTGCATTTTGCAGGGTTCCAGATAATGCGTATAGATCCTGCCCATATGCAGCTTTGTATGACACAAACAGACTGTACAGATGATTAAATGAACATGCAGTGCTTGGGATGATATGATGTCCCCTTCCACATATTCATTTGTTATGTGAATTTGGGGTTAGGCATTGCCTATATTTCTCCTGTTAGTTTGGGAATGTTCTGCATTCAGTGGACATTTTAATCAAGAATCCATTTTCCTCATACCTTTTCTGGAGTGGAAAAGGCTGTATCTATCACCATTTTGGAGCCTACAGAGACAATAATTTTTAATCACTTTCTCAGACATTTTACACCACATCTCCACCTGATCTGCACCATATCTACACTCTTTATCTCTTGACAGGATGTTATAGACAACCAGTTTATGTACCTAATGATGAGAGCTTACTTATCAGTAGTTCATTCATCAGTATGATCTCCAGAAAAGGTATGAAGAAAATGAATTCTTCATCAAATGTCTGCTCTAAATCTATTTTGGATTTCTAGGTCTTGGACCTGGCTTGAAACTTACAAATGTGCACAGATACTAATTAGTGAGGCCATCAAATTTTGCAGTGAGTTGGCTTGTTGCTTAAAACACTTGTCTTTGTAATTCTCAGCTTTGTAGTAGACTTGGATCACTGTGTTATAATTTGTTATTAATTAAGAAATAGATTGCAAACTTTGGAGCATGCTCAGTCTGCATCGAAACTATGGCATTCCTACACAGGTACTGCTTTTCCTAATCCTTTCAGGAGAAAATGTGATGATGTCACTTTGATTGGCATTTGAACTCTTTCCACAAACCAATGATGTCCGAAGAAACAGTGATGTCAGTTATATAGATCTCCATGTACCAATCCATATGTCTTTCCTCTATATACCAATTGGCAATAGTGAATAAAGATTACATCTGGAAACAACCAATCGGGAAAGAGTACATCATTATATGATTCCAGGTTATAGCTCCCAAGATGCAGTTTGATATTCCTCATGTGCAAAAACTCATATACATGGAACAAAATCTCGAATTAAAGGAGAATGCTCATCCAAGATTGCATGGATGAATTCATGACTTTCTAAGGGAATAACAAATTCATTTAGGGTAAGATCACCTAATTCTAGGGATGTCTGGCACTGGAAAATCCAGCCCTTTGGCAGCTTGCTGGATTTCTATGGCGTGCCCGACTCAGCTTGGTTTTGTGAGCCGAGCTACTCAATTTCCCCAAATTCTGGGGACATTTCACATGGTTTTTTGTCTTGTCTGTAATCTCCACAAATAGAGATTTGTGCAAATTCTGTAAATTTGCAGAATTTGCCCCAATTATGGCAGTAAATTGCATAGTTTGCACAAATTCTGGACCTGAATTGCTTAATGCAATTTACTACAGTACTTGGTGCAAATTATGCCATTTATGGTTGTAATTTGCACAAATGTCCTTTTATGCAATATATATATGGAAATTCCATCAGCATGCTCGACTCGTTGCACACCTAATCAAGCCAGCTGGCAGAAGACAGAATGGAATCTGGGCCACTCAAGCTGACATAAGCTCATTGAGCTCCACTCCACAACTGGATTCCTCCAACATCCCAATTTTAGTGTTTCTGGAAGCTTCTGGGATGCTTCTGGGATGCAATAGTCTTCCACACACTTATCTGTGTACAGCCTTAACAGTAGGCTGACCATATAAAAAGGAGGACAGGGCTCCTGTAACTTTAACAGTTGTAGAGAAAAGGGAATTTCAGCCAGTGTCATTGGTATGCAATTAGTTCCTGGTGAAATTCCCTCTTTATCACAACAATTAAAGGTGCATGCACTATACTAGAGTGACCAGATACAAAAGAAGGCAGGGCCCCTTCAACTTTAACTGGTATGATGAAGAGGGAATTTCACCAGGAACTAATTGCATACCAATGACGCTGGCTGAAGTTCTCTTTTCTTTACAACTGTTAAAGTTACAGGAGCCCTGTCCTCCTTTTCATATGGTCAGCCTACTTAACAGTGCTGTTAAATGGCTTATAACAGCAAAAAACAACAACATAGGGATAAATATTATAAAATTTCACACAACTTAGAACAACCTGGCTTGGTTTCAATGTGAAAATCTGATGCGATTTAGATTGCAGAATAGATACTAAATTGGAGTGTTCATGCTCCCATACCAAGGGGATCAACTATAATACAGCTTGATCAAGGTCAAACATTAATGGCATAATCAGTGTTTGGTTTTCAAATGAGATATCCAGTTCTTGCTACTTCATTGTTAATATCCAGCCTCAGAATTAGCTGGAGTTAATGCTTGTGGTGGGCCATGAATTATATTGTGTTTACTGCTAATTGGGAAATGTTGACTGCCTTGTTGTAGCTCTGGTCCACCACCTGAGGGTGCATTTTGAAAGTGCAGAAAAGTGGGTGTTTTATTAGCAGACTTCAGTGTGAGGTCTCAAAAATCCTTCAGTAAATAAATTCATGCATTACTCTGTGCAGTGTCTTTTTTTTTTACTTCAACAGAGCAGAACCTATGAAAATAAGATTACAAGACTAAAACACGTTTATGACCATCACAATTTAATCTGATTTGAGAACTGAACTTTGACAGATCCCAGTGGTTGTATATTTGTTGTATGCAGGTTTCTAAGTTATTTAACACTTCAAAGTAGTAGGAAAGCAAATTTTCTTTTTCTTTTTTTATTGAATTGTAACATATAATGCATTTTCTTTAAAGGAGAAGCAGGAGCAAAGCCAGCTCTTGCAAGCTCCAGATGAGTTTCCATTGCTTGTCCTTCACCTTCACCTGGGGAATGCAAAGGATGAGCAAAGATGGTTCCTGGTTAAAGCACAGACTGGAAGAACTTCAGCTGGTGCTTTGGCCAGGGACCTCCTGATATCAAGGGGTGAGGCCCTTGTTCCTGATGTCACCAGCAGGGCAATCTGTCCTTCCGTCCTTTCTTCCTAGTCAGCTGTTTTCTAGATCCCAGATGTGACACTGATGGTCCTCCTGGACAGAAGGTTCTGTTTTTTCAGTGCCTAGTTAATCAATGGGAACATTTTAGCAATCCAGGGTTTGATTCTGGATGAATGAACTAAACTGACATTCATCACAGAGACCTTGGATGAAGTGGATGGGGTGAATTAGTCCTAAATTTGCCCACCAGTGTTCTCCATGCAACATCTACCTTTGCTGGTGTAGTGGGGTTCCTTTGGTCTCCCCAATCAGATGCCCTCTCCAGCAGTCTGCCAATTCCATTGAA
Organism: Anniella stebbinsi; assembly: GCA_029215795.1. Taxonomy (NCBI): domain Eukaryota; kingdom Metazoa; phylum Chordata; class Lepidosauria; order Squamata; family Anniellidae; genus Anniella; species Anniella stebbinsi. The sequence goes on from JARDYH010000003.1 coordinate 61,123,400, forward strand.
TCATAGAAACATAGAGTTGGAGTGGGGGCTTGTAGTCCAGTTAGTTCAGTTAGTTCAATGCAGGGAATTCAGAGCTGGAACATCCTGAACAGATGGCTGTTCAGCCACTACTTAAAGACCTCCAGTGAAAGAAAGCCCCCCCCCCCCCACAATTATTGGTCTTACTTTTTAAAAGTTTATCCTCATGTTCAACTAGAATCTTCTCTCTTGTAACTTAAGCCCATTAGAAGTTTTACTGCCCTCTGGAGAAACATAGAACAAGTCTTTGTCCTCCTCCGGGTGAAAAGTTCTTCAGGTATTTGAAGAGTGCCATCACATGCCCACTCATTCTTCTCTTCTCCAACCTAAACATACTATTTTCTATAACCTTCCTTCGTAGGACTTGTTTTCTATACTTTTGATGGGGTAACACTCCCCTTGAAAATAAGGTTTGCAGTTTGGGGGATCTTCAGACCCAGACTTGCTGTTGGATGATCAGATGGTGGTCATAGCCAGGGGAATGTTTACCCAGGTTTGGCTGGTATGCCAATTGCACCTGTTTCTGTGAAGTTTCAAGTAACACATGCCTTGATTATGTCAAGGTTGGAATATTGTAATGTGCTCCATATGGGTCTACTTTTTAAGAGTCTTCAGAAGCTTCAGTTGATCCAGACTGAAGTTGGGGGTTCATGGGAACATGGCTGTGTGGTCACATTAACCTTATTTTAGAATGTCTGCACTGGTTATCGATATGCTTCCAAGCACAATCCAAAGAGTTGGTTATTACCTATAAATTCCTACATGGCTTGGGTCAAGAGTATTATACCTCTTCCCATACTATCCTGCCAATAATAATAATAATAATTAATAATAATAATAATAATAACAACAACAACAACAATAATTTCATACCTGTCTCTACCTCTGGATCGAGGCGGGGAACAACATTAAAAACAAATGATATAAAATACATAAAACTGATTAAAACCATATAAAAACTAATACATTGTTAAAATGCCAATAAAACTCTATAATCTATGTTCTGATGGAAAGCCCATTTCTGCATTCCAAGGAAGACTGATATTAAGTTGGTGGAGGACATATGAGAGGGCTTTTTTTGTGGTCAGTTCATCTGGACCTTCCCTTTTTAGCTTCTGTTTCCAAGTGAAGACAAATGGATACAAGTGGGCCTTTTATTAAGCTATTTTAAGCTGCCTGCTATTTTAACTACATGCCATGATATTTTTGGCATTTTTAAAAAAACAACCACTAAGTGTTTACTTTTTGATGACTGTTGATTTTGCTTTTGGAATGTTAGCCACCTTGATTCCTTTTCTGGTAAGTGGAAAGAGATATATAAATTATTTTAAGAAATCGTAGAAACGGAGAATCATACAATAGTAAAGTTGGAAGGGGCCTATAAGGCCATCAGGTCCAACAACCTGCTCAATGCAGGAATCCACCTCAAAGCATAAATCATCATCATCATCATGGAGCAATTAAACTCCTCTAGGAAGTGCAAGGAAATAGGGTGTTCCCAAGATCCAAGCACCTGAACCAATGCTGTGCTGCCAATACATTGCAGGGCATACATTTGGGTTTTTAGGGCTAGGTTCTACATCATGGAAACACAAGGTTGACTGTCCAGTTTTTCCTTTGTGATACAAATGCAGGAGTAGAAGGAAGAACTGTTGCATAGAGGAAGCTTACTAATGGCTGCCCCCAGGTGTTTTTATTATGATTTTCATAGCTAGCCTCTGAGATCAGGATTATGCCTACTTGGAGGGAAAACAGCCTTGAGTGAGATTTGCAGGAGAGAATCTGTGTATAGGAGAGCATTACAACTGACCTTCTCTGCCAAGTGCTCCTGAATTCACATTCCTTAGCAAAAGTGGGCTTGTAAAGAGAGATTAGCTAAAATAAGGCATAGTCCTGACCTTAGTACCATAGGCTACAGATTCCTAAGAATGAACTGAAATGATTGCTGTTTTTTTTCAGCCTGTTCGTTTTGCAATTTTGGAATTAGATGTGCTACATGTCAAATTTATCTATTCCCTTGGCATGAGGTTGTATTAAATATTAGTAAACAACCTCTAAGGATTTTTCATTTGCAACACAATCTGAACTTCAGGAGAAAAAGATGAATACATATATTAAATATTTGCCTACAGGAAAAAAAGAGGTTGTTCATTACCTGAAATAAAATCCAAACGTTTCTGCTAGAGAACCTTGAAAAATCAATATATCATTTCATAAGATGATTATGAGATTCTATATCATTGGGAGTTCTTAAATTAACATTTATTGATGTTTTGTTATTCTTGTAAACAAAATGAAATGTTCTGTGAAACATTTCTCTTAGCTTCTCCTTCTCCCCACCCCCACTAGTAAACCAGGTGATATTTATTAGGGATGTGCACTGACCCCCCGGATCGGATCGGATAGCGGATCGGAATCGGACCTGGGGGGTCGGATCGGATCGGATCGGATCGTGTGTCGGATCGGATCGGATCCGATTCCGATCCGCGGATCGGATTTTCCGATCCGGATCGGACGCCATTTTGAATGCTTTTTCCTATAGCAAATTATTGTTTTACAAAAACGCCTATAACTTTTTCATTTTTAACGACAGAAGGATGAAACTTGGGCACATTGTACACTGGTTAGGGATAGGTATCTGTGAGAAATTTCAGAAAGATTGGTGCATGCAGTTTGTGGCAATTAATTTTTTAATAAATAACATGGAATGCCTATAACTCGGTCATTTTTAAAGTTACACACATGAAACTTTGCCACATTGTAGGTGGAACCTTGGGACCCACGTGTGTGAAATCCCAGAACCGTGGGTGCTTGCCTGGTGTGGCAATGAATTTTTGAAAAATGGGTAGTAGTGGGGTAAATGCAGTTATGCCTCCCATGTTTTTATTTTTAAAGATACAAACAGGACACTTCGGCACATTACAGGGAACACTTCCCTTGATATGTGTGTAAAATTTCAGACAGCTAGCTCCAGGCATGTGTTGGCAATGAATTGTTGAAAATTGGGTAGCAGTGGGGTAAAATACAGTTTTGCCTCCCATTTTTTTATTTTCAAAGATACAAACGGGAAACTTTGGCACATTGCAGGGAACACTTCACTTCAAATGTGTGTGAAATTTCCGGAAGCTAGGTGCAACATTTTAGTGGGAAACGAACGTTTATTCATGGCATTTCACATGGGATTTATGGGTTGGTTTTAAGAGCTACAAACCTCTAACTCGCTCACATGGCACAGGACCTATGCCCGCTCAAACGCTGGAAATTTAACAAACTTTGGTGCAATGCTTTAGTGGGAAAACAAAGGTTTATGCATGGCATTTCACATGGGATTTATGGGTTGGTTTTAAGAGCTACAAACCTCTAACTCGCTCACATGGCACAGGACCTATGCCCGCTCAAACGCTGGAAATTTAACAAACTTTGGTGCAATGCTTTAGTGGGAAAACAAAGGTTTATGCATGGCATTTCACATGGGATTTATGGGTTGGTTTTAAGAGCTACAAACCTCTAACTCGCTCACATGGCACAGGACCTATGCCCGCTCAAACGCTGGAAATTTAACAAACTTTGGTGCAATGCTTTAGTGGGAAAACAAAGGTTAAACTTTATTATTTTAAACCTTCAGGAAGGGGACATTGCCTGCCTGGTGTGGATTGGTAATGAGGGAAGAAAGTTTCACTTATTCATTTGTAAAATGTAAAGTGATTGTAAATTGCTTTAGGGACCCATACATTTACATGACAAGACAGGTGTTGGTTGCAGGAATGCTACCAAATGCACTAGTAGCTAATCCCAGGTAATAGCTATTCAGATCCTAGGTAATAGCTATTATTCAGATCCTAGCCTGGGAAGGGATCTTGCAGGATAAGTGATTGTTCTTTTCTTGTGTACTATGTAATTCTAAACCAGAAGGCTGCTTTGATGTAGAGCCAATCCACATGGTCTCTTGCAGCACCTAGTATTATTTATTTCTCCTTCCACAGCAGAATCTGGAAGGCGGGCAGGCAGGCTGGCATTTAATGGGCAAAGTCCAACAGCGGCATTGGGGACTGGGTGACATTCTCCTTGAGGGCGAATGCCAAGTCCCATGGCTTGTGCGAGGAGGGCGGCTTGCTCTCTTTGCAGGAAGGATCTGGAAGGCGGCAGGCGGCATCAGCAGCGGGCGGGCAGGCTGGCATTTAATGGGCAAAGTCCAACAGCGGCTTTGGGGACTGGGTGACATTCTCCTTGAGGGCGAATGCCAAGTCCCATGGCTTGTGCGAGGAGGGCGGCTTGCTCTCTTTGCAGGAAGGATCTGGAAGGCGGCAGGCGGCATCAGCAGCGGGCGGGCAGGCTGGCATTTAATGGGCAAAGTCCAACAGCGGCTTTGGGGACTGGGTGACATTCTCCTTGAGGGCGAATGCCAAGTCCCATGGCTTGTGCGAGGAGGGCGGCTTGCTCTCTTTGCAGGAAGGATCTGGGAGGCGGCAGGCGGCATCAGCAGCGGGCGGGCAGGCTGGCATTTAATGGGCAAAGTCCAACAGCGGCTTTGGGGACTGGGTGACATTCTCCTTGAGGGCGAATGCCAAGTCCCATGGCTTGTGCGAGGAGGGCGGCTTGCTCTCTTTGCAGGAAGGATCTGGAAGGCGGCAGGCGGCATCAGCAGCGGGCGGGCAGGCTGGCATTTAATGGGCAAAGTCCAACAGCGGCTTTGGGGACTGGGTGACATTCTCCTTGAGGGCGAATGCCAAGTCCCATGGCTTGTGCGAGGAGGGCGGCTTGCTCTCTTTGCAGGAAGGATCTGGGAGGCGGCAGGCGGCATCAGCAGCGGGCGGGCAGGCTGGCATTTAATGGGCAAAGTCCAACAGCGGCTTTGGGGACTGGGTGACATTCTCCTTGAGGGCGAATGCCAAGTCCCATGGCTTGTGCGAGGAGGGCGGCTTGCTCTCTTTGCAGGAAGGATCTGGAAGGCGGCAGGCGGCATCAGCAGCGGGCGGGCAGGCTGGCATGTAATGGGCAAAGTCTCTCCTTTCCCGGGCACTGTGGCAGTGAGAGTGCCATAGGCTGCAAAAGAAGAGGAGGGGGATAATGAATATTACATAAATACTTTTATACTGCAAAAGAAGAAAGGAAAATAAATAAAGATTTGTATTAATTATACATGCAAGTCCTAGTAACTAGTCTCCCACCGGCACACTTCTCTGGTTTGTGATGCAATCCTCTTTCTCCTGCACCCCTCCCTTTCTAAATCACTCTTCTGAGCCCATTGTTAGAGGGATTGGCTATCCTTTTGTGTCTGGCAGGACACAGCTTACCGGATCATTAGAGAATCACCATTTCTTTTGTCCTTGGGTTATTCATTCACTCCTAATAGCACCCTACGTTAGGCTGACCAGATCAAATCCAGGTCAGGGTTCCTAACTTCAGCAGTTGTAGAGAAAAGGGAATTTCTGCCAGTGTCATTTGTATGGAATTAGTTCCTGCTGAGATTCCCTCTTCATCACAACAGTTAAAGGTGCAGGGGCCCTGCCTTCTTTTCTATATGGCCACTCTGCCTGCACTCTTACCTGAGTCGTAGGGGCGACGTGAATCGAGGGGCCACCTCCATGCGGCCGTGGCTGGGGCAGATGGGCAGTCTGGATTCACGGGTGCGCTTTGCGCAGTGGCGAAGAGTTCCATAGGCTGCAAAAGAAGGAGGGGGGGGGGGAAAAGAATTAACATGAGATAAATCATACTTTTCCACCATTGGCTCCCTCTCACCCAGGACTGGCATCTGCCCGGTCCTGAGTGCCCACGCCCCAGTAGGCACACGGGGCTGCCTGCTTGCTTACTCGGAAGTAAGATCTCACACTGCCCCACTTCTGGACACTCTCAGGTGTCCCTGCGTTGACTGCACACACTTACCTTATTCGTGCGGCCGATGTGGATCGGAGGACTCCAGTGGCACATAGGCTCCTCCAGGCAAAGTCACATTGGCACAGGGTCCTCCAGGCAAAGTCACAGTTTGGCACAGCTCCCTCCAGGCAAAGTCACATTGGCACAGGGTCCTCCAGGCAAAGTCACAGTTTGGCACAGCTCCCTCCAGGCAAAGTCCCAGTGGCACAGGCTCCTCCAGGCAAAGTCACATTGGCACAGGGTCCTCCAGGCAAAGTCACAGTTTGGCACAGCTCCCTCCAGGCAAAGTCCCAGTTTGGCACAGCTCCCTCCAGGCAAAGTCACAGTTTGGCACAGCTCCCTCCAGGCAAAGTCACATTGGCACAGGGTCCTCCAGGCAAAGTCACAGTTTGGCACAGCTCCCTCCAGGCAAAGTCACATTGGCACAGGGTCCTCCAGGCAAAGTCACAGTTTGGCACAGCTCCCTCCAGGCAAAGTCCCAGTTTGGCACAGCTCCCTCCAGGCAAAGTCCCAGTTTGGCACAGCTCCCTCCAGGCAAAGTCCCAGTGGCACAGGCTCCTCCAGGCAAAGTCACAGTTTGGCACAGCTCCCTCCAGGCAAAGTCACATTGGCACAGGGTCCTCCAGGCAAAGTCACAGTTTGGCACAGCTCCCTCCAGGCAAAGTCCCAGTTTGGCACAGCTCCCTCCAGGCAAAGTCCCAGTTTGGCACAGCTCCCTCCAGGCAAAGTCCCAGTGGCACAGGGTCCTCCAGGCAAAGTCACAGTTTGGCACAGCTCCCTCCAGGCAAAGTCACATTGGCACAGGGTCCTCCAGGCAAAGTCACAGTTTGGCACAGCTCCCTCCAGGCAAAGTCCCAGTTTGGCACAGCTCCCTCCAGGCAAAGTCCCAGTTTGGCACAGCTCCCTCCAGGCAAAGTCCCAGTTTGGCACAGCTCCCTCCAGGCAAAGTCCCAGTGGCACAGGCTCCTCCAGGCAAAGTCACAGTTTGGCACAGCTCCCTCCAGGCAAAGTCACATTGGCACAGGGTCCTCCAGGCAAAGTCACAGTTTGGCACAGCTCCCTCCAGGCAAAGTCCCAGTTTGGCACAGCTCCCTCCAGGCAAAGTCACAGTTTGGCACAGCTCCCTCCAGGCAAAGTCCCAGTGGCAGAGGCAAAGTCCCAGTGGCAGAGGCAAAGTCCCACTGGCAGAGGCAAAGTCACAGCTGCATGGGCACCTCCAGGCAGGCAGGCGGGCGGGCAGGCAGAGGCGGGCATGATGCCAGGCGCTTGCACATTGCACAAGTAAGCAATAGAACCGTGAGACCAGCCCACGCATTCCGGCTACTTCACAATGGCGGCAACCTAGCAGGCAGGCAGGCAGGCAGGCAGGCAGGCAGAGGCAGAGGCAGAGGCGGGCATGATGCCAGGCGCTTGCACATTGCACAAGTAAGCAATAGAACCGTGAGACCAGCCCACGCATTCCGGCTACTTCACAATGGCGGCAACCTAGCAGGCGGGCAGGCGGGCAGGCAGGCAGGCAGGCAGAGGCAGAGGCAGAGGCGGGCATGATGCCAGGCGCTTGCACATTGCACAAGTAAGCAATAGAACCGTGAGACCAGCCCACGCATTCCGGCTACTTCACAATGGCGGCAACCTAGCAGGCGGGCAGGCAGGCAGGCAGGCAGGCAGAGGCAGAGGCAGAGGCGGGCATGATGCCAGGCGCTTGCACATTGCACAAGTAAGCAATAGAACCGTGAGACCAGCCCACGCATTCCGGCTACTTCACAATGGCGGCAACCTAGCAGGCGGGCAGGCGGGCAGGCAGGCAGGCAGGCAGAGGCAGAGGCAGAGGCGGGCATGATGCCAGGCGCTTGCACATTGCACAAGTAAGCAATAGAACCGTGAGACCAGCCCACGCATTCCGGCTACTTCACAATGGCGGCAACCTAGCAGGCGGGCAGGCGGGCAGGCAGGCAGGCAGGCAGAGGCAGAGGCAGAGGCGGGCATGATGCCAGGCGCTTGCACATTGCACAAGTAAGCAATAGAACCGTGAGACCAGCCCACGCATTCCGGCTACTTCACAATGGCGGCAACCTAGCAGGCGGGCAGGCAGGCAGGCAGAGGCAGAGGCAGAGGCAGAGGCAGAGGCGGGCATGATGCCAGGCGCTTGCGCATTGCACAAGTAAGCAATAGAACCGTGAGACCAGCCCACGCATTCCGGCTACTTCACAATGGCGGCAACCTAGCAGGCGGGCAGGCGGGCAGGCAGAGGCAGAGGCAGAGGCAGAGGCAGAGGCGGGCATGATGCCAGGCGCTTGCGCATTGCACAAGTAAGCAATAGAACCGTGAGACCAGCCCACGCATTCCGGCTACTTCACAATGGCGGCAACCTAGCAGGCGGGCAGGCAGGCAGGCAGAGGCAGAGGCAGAGGCGGGCATGATGCCAGGCGCTTGCGCATTGCACAAGTAAGCAATAGAACCGTGAGACCAGCCCACGCATTCCGGCTACTTCACAATGGCGGCAACCTAGCAGGCGGGCAGGCAGGCAGGCAGAGGCAGAGGCAGAGGCGGGCATGATGCCAGGCGCTTGCGCATTGCACAAGTAAGCAATAGAACCGTGAGACCAGCCCACGCATTCCGGCTACTTCACAATGGCGGCAACCTAGCAGGCGGGCAGGCAGGCAGGCAGAGGCAGAGGCAGAGGCGGGCATGATGCCAGGCGCTTGCGCATTGCACAAGTAAGCAATAGAACCGTGAGACCAGCCCACGCATTCCGGCTACTTCACAATGGCGGCAACCTAGCAGGCGGGCAGGCAGGCAGGCAGAGGCAGAGGCAGAGGCGGGCATGATGCCAGGCGCTTGCGCATTGCACAAGTAAGCAATAGAACCGTGAGACCAGCCCACGCATTCCGGCTACTTCACAATGGCGGCAACCTAGCAGGCGGGCAGGCAGGCAGGCAGAGGCAGAGGCAGAGGCGGGCATGATGCCAGGCGCTTGCGCATTGCACAAGTAAGCAATAGAACCGTGAGACCAGCCCACGCATTCCGGCTACTTCACAATGGCGGCAACCTAGCAGGCGGGCAGGCAGGCAGGCAGAGGCAGAGGCAGAGGCGGGCATGATGCCAGGCGCTTGCGCATTGCACAAGTAAGCAATAGAACCGTGAGACCAGCCCACGCATTCCGGCTACTTCACAATGGCGGCAACCTAGCAGGCGGGCAGGCGGGCAGGCAGTTTTTTAAATCATATAGCCAAAATAAACACAACACACAGTGACAGCCCTGCAAGGCTGCCACATAAGTCCAAAAGACACAGTCAGAAACAGTGTGGGATGCTGCTTGTCATCCACTCAATGTAGGAGCCTGGAAGAGGAATCCTATCGCGTCCTTCGTTCATAGTCAGAGAGGTGCATGCGTTCCTTGGCGATAAAATTAAGCCTTCTTCTTATCCAAAGTTCTCATGAGCCTCTGACGTGGTCTTACAAGAAGAAACGCCCATGGAAGTGTGGGACCTTACAGAAGGCCTGGAGGGAGCCATCGGAGTCCAATTTCAGAGGCACACGTGCAAGCACATTGGTTCAAGTCAAACAACATAGAATGTGTGAGATGCTTGTGCATCCCCTCAATGTAAGAGGCTAGGAGAAGAAACTAGATCCCTTCGGGATCCATCGTTCAGAGTTGAGTTACTGAGCTGTAAACAACACAGCCAGTAAATTAAAGTAAAGAAAATTAATTAACCGAAAATAAGAATTAAAAAATCAAGGGCCTGCCGGTGCCTGCCCAAAGGTGTGGGATGGATGGGGGGTGCCTGCCAATTACTCCCCCGCGGGCATGAGGGTGGGGTATCCCAGCAGGGGCAGATTGACCTTGAGGAAGACCAGCTGCTCCACAATCTCAGCGTCCAAGCGAGAGCGGTGGGGTGTGACCACGTCGCCCGCCATGGAAAACACCCGCTCGCTTGGAACGCTGGACGGTGGGCAGCTGATTCTGTCCATGGCCACCCGCGCCAGATCAGGCCACATCTGGCGCCGAGATGACCAGTAGGCCAGGGGTTCGATGGAGCCGTCCTCCATCTGCTCCGCCAGGTAACGCTGCACTGCTGCTGCAGCGTCATCCTGGCGGCGGCTGGGTTGAGTGCCTCTATGCCCAACCGCAGCCTGCAAAGCCTTGTCCCAAAACCCCTGGCCTGTCCCCCTGCTGGGTGTGGTGGTGCTGGTGCCGCCGCTGCTGGTGGTGCTCAGCGGACTTAGCGCCTGGGCTTCGGTGGGCTCCTCCTCTGCCTGCCCAATCCTGGCATCCCGGGCCGCCCGAACGTCCGTCACCAGCATTTCCACCCAACCTGCCCGGGAAGTCTGCCCACATAACCCATCCTTGATGCGCGGGTCGCACATGGTGGCCAACATGTACTGCCTCTCGTTGTAGAGAGGCTGGACCCGGCGGGATAAGCTTTCCCTCAGCCTCGTCACCACTTCCCGCACCTCTGGCAGGAAGCGCCTGCCGGTGACGGCATCCCCGGCCTCCAGAAACTCGCCCATCTGATTCTGGAGATGCCTGGCCACGGGGAGCACCTGGCTGAGAAGGGCAGTGCTGCTGCTCAGGGTCTCGGTGGCCTCAAGGAACGGCTTGAGGACCACCAGAAGCTGGGACATGGCCTCCCACTGCTGCCTGGACAGTGGGGCCTGGATGCCAATGTCCCCGACCCTGAACATCTCGTGGACAACACGCTGTTGCTCCACCATACGCTCGAGCATGTGGTAGGTGGAGTTCCAACGTGTTGCCACGTCCTGCACTAGCCGGTGCTGCGGAAGTCCCAGCTCCTGCTGCTTCTCCCGCAGCAACCGACTGCCCTTCACGCTGTGGTGGAAATGCCCAGCCACCTTCCTGCAGCTCTCTAGGAGATTACGGATTTGGGGAGGGAGAGGGGCCTTGCTGCCTCCAAGGCCATCCCTGACGACCAGGTTGAAGACGTGCGCGATGCAGCGGATGCCCTCAAATCCGCCATCGCGCACCGCCTTCAGCATATTGGCTCCCCCGTCCGTGACCATGTAACCGCGGGTGTGCTGGTGCCCGCCCAGCCACCCTGCCACCATGCGGTTCATGGCCTCCGTAATCTCCTCCGCCGTGTGGGACTGGTCCATGACTGCGGTATGAAGGAGGGCCCAGCGGCAGCCCTCCTTCCCAGTCCCAGAAGTCCTGGGTGCTTCCTGCCCTGAGGCTCCCCACCAGTGAGCCGTCAGGGACAGGTAAGCGTGCACTCCTCCTTCGCTGGACCAGATGTCCGAAGTGAAGTGCACCTTCTGTGCCTCTGCCTGGCACAGACGACCCAGAACTAACTCCCTGCATGCCTGGTACAGGGAGGGCACCACACGCCTGCTCAGGGTGGTGCGACACGGCGGCTTGTAGTATGGAACCACAAGAGCCATCAGCCTCTTGAAGCCTGCGTTCTCGACGAGGCTGAATGGCTGGTCATCCAACGCCACCATCTCACCGATGCAATTGGTGATCTGGTTGGGCGCTGGAAAACGCCACCTTGTGGCTCCATACTTCCCCCACCCCATCTCTTCCATGGTGGCCTGGCGAAGCCTCTTGGGGATGGGAGGTCGAGAGCTGGCAGAAGTTGCAGGAGCCTTCTGCTTGCCCTTGCCGCTAGCACCAGTCTGCTGCGAGGTGCCCGCCTCGGTCCCAAGCAAAACAGACTGGTGGTGCCTCTGCATGTGGCGGGTGAGGTTCGTGGTGGTGAAGTGGCCTGGCATTTTTCCCCTGCTCACTGACATCTTGCAGTGGCGACAGACAGCAAAGCGGGAATCCACTGCCACCTCAAAGTGGTCCCACACCTTGCTTGCCTGTCGCTTCTGGGGTGACACAGACGGCCTGCCGGCGCCTTCGCTCTGTGGTGTCACCTCAGGAGCAAGGGAATGAGTGGAAGAGAGGACGGATTGTGGAGAGTAAGTCTCTGGTGCTGCCTGCTCTTCCTCTTGCCCCACATCAGAGTCCTCCTTCTCACTCTGAACCTCGCTGACTTCCACAAGATCTGGGAAAAGATCAGTCAGCGGGTTCACAGGCTCACCCACCAAAGAAGGAGCTGGATAATATAGTGCTCCTTCTTCATGCCCACTGCTGCTCCCAGCACCTGCCTCATGTTGCTGAAAGAGTGCCCTGCAGGCACTACTTTGAGTTGCCTCTGCCTGCTTCTGCTGCCCCAGTGGAGAACGCCTCAGTTTAACTGGGGGTGTGGAAGTAGGCTGCCTGCTGCTGGTCCCAGCAGCAGCAGCAGCAGCGCCATGCCCAGAGCGGCCTCTCCCAAATGCTGCCTTGGGAGCACCCCCCCTTTGAGTGCCACGCTTCATTTTATTTTTATTATTATTTATTTTTGTGTAAGTGTGTGCTTTGCTGACTTTTTTTGTGTTTGTAGCAGCAGGCTACACAGCCCAGCAACACACACTCACTCACAAGCGCGCACACACACACACACACACAGAGAAAGAGAGAGAGAGAGAGAGAGGATAGAAATATTTTTTTATGATTTTTTTGGGTTTTTTTCAGAAAGCGAAAGTAGAACAAACAAACACACTCACTGCAAAGACAAACTGAACTCACAGACAAACAAACGTGCTATCTAAGAAAGGAAAGGCAAGAGAGAAAGGAAAGCCAAGAGAGAGAACAAGAAAAGCTGAAGTAAAAGATCAGAAACTCCTCAAAACCACCTCCAAATACAATCAAATCAATACAGTCTCTCCAACACAGCTCCAAAACACTCCCTAATCTCCTCCACGTTCAACCCACAAAGAGCCAGAAGGGCAGGGCTGAGAGAATATATACTGGTGCCCTCCTCCAGCATTGCGATTGGAGGCTGAAGAAAGTCTTCACAGGATTGGGTGATTCAGTCATGTATTCTAAAGCACAATTGGTGGATCAAGCTGTCAAACACACACACACAAACACAGCCTCCCCCTCCCTTTCCTGAAGGTTTAAAATAATAAAGTTTAACCTTTGTTTTCCCACTAAAGCATTGCACCAAAGTTTGTTAAATTTCCAGCGTTTGAGCGGGCATAGGTCCTGTGCCATGTGAGCGAGTTAGAGGTTTGTAGCTCTTAAAACCAACCCATAAATCCCATGTGAAATGCCATGCATAAACCTTTGTTTTCCCACTAAAGCATTGCACCAAAGTTTGTTAAATTTCCAGCGTTTGAGCGGGCATAGGTCCTGTGCCATGTGAGCGAGTTAGAGGTTTGTAGCTCTTAAAACCAACCCATAAATCCCATGTGAAATGCCATGCATAAACCTTTGTTTTCCCACTAAAGCATTGCACCAAAGTTTGTTAAATTTCCAGCGTTTGAGCGGGCATAGGTCCTGTGCCATGTGAGCGAGTTAGAGGTTTGTAGCTCTTAAAACCAACCCATAAATCCCATGTGAAATGCCATGAATAAACGTTCGTTTCCCACTAAAATGTTGCACCTAGCTTCCGGAAATTTCACACACATTTGAAGTGAAGTGTTCCCTGCAATGTGCCAAAGTTTCCCGTTTGTATCTTTGAAAATAAAAAAATGGGAGGCAAAACTGTATTTTACCCCACTGCTACCCAATTTTCAACAATTCATTGCCAACACATGCCTGGAGCTAGCTGTCTGAAATTTTACACACATATCAAGGGAAGTGTTCCCTGTAATGTGCCGAAGTGTCCTGTTTGTATCTTTAAAAATAAAAACATGGGAGGCATAACTGCATTTACCCCACTACTACCCATTTTTCAAAAATTCATTGCCACACCAGGCAAGCACCCACGGTTCTGGGATTTCACACACGTGGGTCCCAAGGTTCCACCTACAATGTGGCAAAGTTTCATGTGTGTAACTTTAAAAATGACCGAGTTATAGGCATTCCATGTTATTTATTAAAAAATTAATTGCCACAAACTGCATGCACCAATCTTTCTGAAATTTCTCACAGATACCTATCCCTAACCAGTGTACAATGTGCCCAAGTTTCATCCTTCTGTCGTTAAAAATGAAAAAGTTATAGGCGTTTTTGTAAAACAACAATACTTTGCTATGGGAAAAACGCATTTAAAATGGCGTCCGATCCGCCGATCCGATCCGATCCGGATCGGACCTCGCCGGATCGGATCGGATCGGATCGGATGGTGTATCGGATCGGATCGGATCGGATCGGATTTTCCGATTTTTGGGGCGGATCGGATTCGGATCGTGGATCGGATCCGATCCGATGCACACCCCTAATATTTATTAAATTGAATCCTTGATTTTATTATTATGCTTCTAAATAGCATACAAATCAATGTATTTAAGGTGACTTAAATATCACTTTTATAGAGTAAAAGCTGCAAACCAAATTGGATTTTTACTGCACTGTGTTTTAACAAGCTGCTAATTATCTTTCTAATGGGTTTTCTAAAAATCTTACATGCCCTATTTGATCTGTGAGCTCAAGGTTCCGTGGAAAGAACAGGATATCTCACACGTAAGTGAAAAATGAGGCAGCAGGCTGCAGGGAACTTTGGCTGTTCTGCTTCAGCACAGCATTAAGCTTTTTTTTGCATTATCCATGCAATATATTCTGTCCCATACTTGTAGCTTCCTGAAGGATGCTTCAGCATGGGGTATTGGCAATTGGAGACCTTGAGCCAAACCAGCCCTCTGTGAGGTGTGACTGAACCCAGAGTGCAGAACACGGAATAATGGGCTCAAGTTACAGGGAGCCAGATTCCAGCTGGACAGCAAGAAAAACTTCCTGACTGTTAGAGCAATACAACAATGGAACCAATTACCTAGAGAGGTTGTGGACTCTCCCACTCTAGAAACATTCAAGAGGCAGCTGGACAACCATCTGTCAGGGATGCTTTAAAGTGGATTCCTGCACTGAGCAGGGGGTTGGACTCGATGGCCTTATAGGCCCCTTCCAACTCTACTATTCTATGATTCTATGATTCTGTGAAAGCCCCCAGTTCCTGATAGCATGGGGGAGGGGGGAAGCAACATGTAAAAAACAAAACAAGTGGCATTTGTAGTGATGAACATGCTGGCAGGTGACTTTGGAGTGTAGAACTTGAGGTAACAGAAGTGCCAGTCCAAGGCATTTTGCTGCTGGAGTAGAGCCCAAATCCTTTGCCGTTCTTTTAGAGCCAACCCTTTTCAAAGTCTTGCTGCACCATTCAGACACCTGTATCTGCCTTCATCAATTTTCTCCTTTCCAGACATGGTGTTGCTTAAAGGCAGCATATCACTTCATGCTGCTTTATGGCAGGGCCAGCTCTTTGTAATGGCCAGCCACCCTTCAGTCTCTTCTCAAAGCATCTTGCCACAGCAACTACTTGCTTACCTGTGTCCTACAAAGTTGTCAGACATTTGTAATTTGATCTGTCTGAGAGTAAAGCCAGTTACAGTATTCCACAAGTTGGGATCTGCAATGTCTCAGACCTCAGTCCATCACATCACCATTTACCATTCTCTCTGGGTAGAGTGAATGCAAGTGGGTGAAGGTCCGATATCAAGGGTAGGCACAGTGGGGCAACTGCTGAGGTCCCACACCCCAGCAGGGACCCACTGACAACCCCCCCTCCACTTGCTCCTCCTTTTCACAAATGCAAGCTGCTTGTTCACCTGCCTCTCAGTCTGGACCAGACAGAGAGTTATTCAGAAGGAGGAGGAGCAGATGCCAGTGCCAACTTGTTCACTGCCTGCCAAACAAGCAAGTGGTAGTGATGGTGGTGGTGGGGAAGATGAGGAGGAGGAGGATTAAAAACTAGTGCCAATGCCAGTGAGAAGGAAGAACTCAATGAGGAAGGGCCCCCAATGCAGGTGCCTTGCTCTAGGCTTCAGGAGGAGTAGCCCCTGATCTACATACATTAATTTAAATGTTAGAAGTGAGCCTGCAAGTATATCACAAGGCTATACATATAAGGACCTCTCTACACAGTTGCAGTGTTCCTGACTGCCACAGAAAGATCCCTATGCATTCCCTTACAGAATACCTATAAGGGAAATAGGCTTATGCATAGGGGCAGGGCTGGGCACAGGGAGAAATGAGTTATTTCTCATCATGAAGGATATTCTATTGATCTATTGAATGTGTTGTTGTGTCAAGTAGAACAGACCCTCTACCCAATTCTGCAAGACTGATGCAGGACAGTTTTACAAAATGATTGGTGAAATGGGTGGATCAGACAAGGGAGATAATTTATGTCTAGCTCGGGTGATTATATCACATTGTCTTTGCAATATTACCAGTGCCCTTTTTGTAGGAATTCCTTCCAACCATAGTTTTGTAGCATAGTAAATGCCAAGATGTTAACAGCATCAAACACCTGTTAAAGATTTCTTAAATCAATGCCACCATGGCTGACATACTAATAATCTAGACAAGCCCTTATTTCTATTTAGGAAAGAGGAGAAGGATGAAGATGATGTCAATGATGATGAGGTTGATGACGATGATGGAACAAGATAATAAAAATCACCTCAGTTAGACGTAAATTCACATTAATATAAACTTCCCCCCACAGGTAGCTCTTTAACCATCAAATTTAGTTTACTTCATTTCACATCGCAACCCAAACAGTACTGTTGAAACATATCACAATATGAGGCACTTTATTAGCCAAACATAGGAAGGATATATTGCTATGGGGCCATCAACAAAATGCATTTTCCACATCTTCTGCTTTGTTTCATAGTACAGGGTCAACTTCAAAGATGTCCCAAGGGAATGTAAATAAATTTACTGCAGAAGCATTACTTAATCATTACAAATGCGTAGCATTATCTTCTTCCTTTATGTTTATTTAGATAACAGAACTATTTCAAACTGTTGTCATTTTTAACTTGAGTAAGTGTCTCGCCCTGGAGAACCAACTATGCAAAAGTGCTTCTAAGAAGATGAACTAAAATATCATGAAATATACATGTTGAGCAAAGAGAGCGCGAGCGCGCGAGCGAGAGTACCATTCAGATTGCATTCCCTTATCACCATGCTGTTAAGTACTCTTCCCCCCCCCCCCATTGGTTTATCTACAGTTTTCTTGGGGGAAAAGAAATAAGATATGCCAAGACAAACATCAGGTATGCCATTATTTATCTTCCTAAAATTCTCATTATTGCAACATGTTTTATGATATATCAATGTAGGGTGACCATATTTTGAAACCCAAAAGGAGGACACCATGGTCGCCCTCCCCAAGAGGGTGTCCACACCTGAACGTAGCCTTGGTCACATGTCTGATTTACAGCACACAATTAAGACAAATCTGTTCTATATAACATCTTAATGTTAAAATCACTGAAATAACAAGTGAGACATCCAATGTATCTGAAATGAACTTCACTCACTCCTACTTTTGTAGCTTTTGCTGTATTTTGTTGCTATATACTCTGTGTGATTCATTGTCCCCTTCCCTCAAATATATTTTCTGATTGTATCCTCACTCTGCCGCAAGCTACTGCTGGCTTTTTTAAAAATTATTTTTAATGTTCAATTTTGTTTTGAAACTTGCTAAAAATCTACTTGAAACTCAGCATGGCTAAAGTCCTACATAAGATCCATCATGATGCCAAGTTTCATCTCCTTATCTTTTAAAACGATGGGTTTTTTTAAAAATTTTTTTTTAAAAAAACTCATTTTAAAAAAATTCTAAAAATCGATGGATGAACGGATCTGCTTCAAACTTGGCATGGTTCTACCTAAGGGCTATCATTTTGCCAAGTTTCAGCTCTTTATCTTTAAAAATGATGGATCTGTAAGCATTTTTGTTAATTTCTATTGACTATAAAGTAGAGCTGCCCTTTGGGTGGGGGGAGGATGGGAAAAATCTGATTTTTTCTTCAAATTTCATAATTCCCCCCCCTTCCCAGATTCATTACCAACAATCCTGACATGTCCTGGTTTTTCCTGACATATGGTCACCCATGTAGTAATTCAAACCTGTGTGAACAGTTCTTACAAGCAGACTTTATAGCTGTAACAATGAATCCCATTCCTCCTTTCCCTCACTTTAGTGAGGTAGATCTGAGATGAAACTATTGTAAATACTGAAATACAAAGAGTAGCAGTGAATCAACATTCAAAATGTTAGTCTGAAAATAAATGAAATATTACAATGCAAGTGGCCTGGGCCTAGCAAAATTTATTTTCAAAGAGCAGAGAGGCTGGCATGTGTAAGCATATCTTAGAGCTCCATCAGACATGCATTTTATTGCATGCTCATTACTGGGCACTCATGACTTTTCGTGGGTCCCTCTCACATTATTGTCTGCCTCCTGCCTCTTCTAGCCTTTTTTGCAAGACAAAAAACACCCCAGTAAGTCTGAATTATTTTTAAAGACAGAAATTGCCTCTATCTCCTGCTGTGTGCAGGAGAAGCAGCATAATCAAAGCAGCCCACTGAATGGGCCACGAGCATGTTGTTTACTTCCTCTTTCAAAAGCGGAAGTAATGAGAGTCAAATGCACGGGTGGAGAGGCGATGGAAAGCAAACGCGATCCCTCCCCTCATGTGATGATAGTCTTAGATTAAAAGTATTGATGAAATTGCTGCTGAAGGATCCAAAGCAACATCTGGACCAGAACTCTGCTGCCAAAATCATTCACTTCTGTTTTTATTCAGACCTAGGGCTCTTAACATCCAAATCCAGCTTGGGCCAGGGATACTCAGACCTTTTAGGACACACGGGCACAGAAATGAGGTTTCATGCTGACACCCTCTATTTCACATCCAAGCCCGGAATTCTAAACAAAAGCAGAAGGCTTTGAATTCAGTACTAAGGCTTAAATAGAATAAAGCACACACGAACTTTGGAGATAGATACGAAGGTTTTTTTTTATCGATAAAGAAGGGGGAAAGGGGCAAAAAAAAAAAAAAGTTTACCAAAGGTGCCCATCCTACGTGCTGGCGGTCTGACATTGCTTGCTGCATGCTGTAAGCTGCCGGGCAGTCCCATTTTGTGTGAATGGCAGCCATAAGTAGGGCCATTTACGCAAAATTGCAGGCGTAAATGATCCAATTAGCCCATTTACATCTGTAATTTTGTGTAAATGGCCCTATTTATGGTCGCCATTTGTGCAAAATTGGGATTTATGGACAATGCTGCGTCCCCATTTTGTGCAAATTGGTGACCAGCAGAGTCCCCATTGCAGGCTGCCAACCCCTCCTACCTTCACTGCAAGGAGAGAGCAAAGGATTGGCAGCTGGCATGGGACTCCTGCCTGCCAACCCCCACACTGTCTTTCTTTGCAAGGAAGGAGAGCATGAGGGCTTGGCTGGTGGGGCCAGCAGGAGCTCCCATCACTGCTGGCCAAGCCCTTCTTCTCTCCTTGCAATGATGGTTGACTGGTGGTGTGGGAATCCTGCCCTTGCCTCCTGCCAACCCTCATATTTTTATGCAAAGAAGGAGAGCACGAGAGATTGTCAGCTGGTGGAAAGCCACAAGCTTGCCCAATTGATCATGCAATGATCAGGCAAGCTCGGGGAATTGTGAACTGGCGTCCAGGGGGCTGAGCCGGTGATTTCTTGCCAAGCTTCAAGGCCCAAATGGATGTCTACCCCATCCCTTTCCCATATAAAGCTTTACCACTGAGTTATGATTCCTTCCCCAAGTCACATCTCAGTAGCTTCAATACTCTGCTTTTCCTTACCTTCTCTTCCTCTCTTGTCTCTTGCACTTCTGAAATTTAGGTTGGGAGCTCCATAGGCTAAGGATATTTAAGTGGTTTGTGTGCATATGTTTCAATATCTATTATGTACATTTCTGAGAGTGTGCAAATAAATGAATAACTGAAATTATTTGTTTCACCTCAGCATTGTGATAGTAAGCATTCTGTTGTGTTAAATTGGATGTGCAAGAAAGCAGCTTTTGCAAATTTAAACTAAGTGTTTGAGTAGAGAAGAGAAGATGTGAAAATCTGCAGCCATTCCTCAATACAAGTGTCTTGGGAATTCTCTCATGCTGACTCCTTATCTCAACATGTAACCCAATCACCAATTAGTGTCAAAGTTACCAGACCCATCAGTTTCCAATTGCATTAACCTCATGCTCTGATTCAAGGGAAATGCAATCAATCCACTCCTTTCCTAATTGCTAATTTTAATGTTATCATTAAATAATGTGAACCCCTAAAGTGGTATAAGTCACAGAGCTAAGTATGAAATTGGTTATCAGGAAAAGGGAACACCAACATTGGGGTGGTGAGGTGGGTGGGGGGCAGAGAGATAACATCAGTCTGATTCGATTGTATCTGCTTGCTCAGAGCATTTGAGAGGTCATAATTTTAACCTTGTACAGGTCAGAGTTATTGGGAAATTATTCATTTCAGTGAAGGCTGGCTATAATTCTTTGAATTCCTTGGCATATTAATTGCCAGCAATGAGTGAACCCCCTTAAGTGTCTCATTTATTGTTTTAAATATGAAAATGTTTTAAAGATTAGAAAGGAAATTGTTTGAATTAATTAACTGAACTTGCACTCTAGGGATCTGGTACAAGATTTTTTAGACAAAGGCTAGGAATGTACAATAATGGCATTTCTTTCATGGTTAAAAAACATAGCACCAGAGGGACTCTGAGGCACTCTTAACATTTTAGTTGATGTCTGTTGGGGGCTTGAGATTCCTCTGAAAGCATTCATTTGATTCATTGGGGACTCCTCTCAATTACAGTATGAAAAGGCATCACATTAAAATAGCCAGACGGCCCACATATTTCATCATTTAAATGGAACTGGATAACTAGTACAATGAAAACTCAGAATGTAAATGGAAGCTATTAGAGTAATGGCATCATTTAAGGGAAAAATAATCTTTTTTGCTCTAGAGGTAATGTGTAAAAGATAAAACACAGAGCTGTGTTGAACATGACCAACTTAATTACTTTTTCATTTCCCGTTGTGTGATGTGTCTATTAAACAAAACTCCCCTGTACAGAAATGCAAATCTTAGCTATGACACGCGGTATTGACCTGTTAGCTGAATGCTGCTAGACCTAGAAATAGTTGCAGATCATAAATATAATATGAATGAATGAACACGAAAAGAAGATGCCTACTTAAAAGAATGCTTGCCACTATCCATAACTCCTTCACCCTTGGGTAAGACTCCCATGCCTTTAAGTTGGTTTTTTTGGGTGGTGGTGTTCTCTTTTGAAAGACTGGCCATAGTTCTCTGTCAATAGTTTCTTTTCATTTAAATGATTCTAAGTAGGTGTGTGCATGGACCCAAAAAATCGGATCGGAATCGGAATCGGAATCAGAATTGGAACTGGAACCGGTGCCTCGGATTGGATCAGTTCAGAGGCTTCCCGGTTCGTATCGGATCCGATTCCGATCTGAAAACCGGACGTCCAATTTTCAGATCGGACACCATTTTAGGTGTTCTCGCCATAGGTGTTCTTGTCCCTCATTCCCTGTCCCTCTCCCCCACTCCCTCTCCTTACCTGTCAGGGCGCCTGCTTCCGTCCACTTCCGTCCACTGTTCCAATCTACTGAGACACAGGCTTCGTGGCCTAGTTCTCAGTAGAGTGCCAGGTGACACTAGGTAACATTTAATACATTTGAACCCCCCCCAGCAAATTAAATATACAAGGATATTTTAGGCTAATATAGGACTAAATTGAGATAAGATTTTAAAGGTCACATCATTTCTGTTTGATTTTCAAGTTGCAGGGTTCTGAACTCTTAATTCTTTTTTCTCAGTAGGAGAATCCATTTTGTGGAAAACCAGCTGTTATATAATTTTGAACAAGGCTTTATTCTTAAAAAAAGGTTTAGATTATGTAGCTTGTTTATTGCTTTAAATACTTCAGTAGTGTTAGCAATGCACTTTTCCTTTTTTTCCTCTACCAAGTTACACAATCTTTGTTTGGGTCATCAAGCACAAACCACAAACTTCTTTGAAAACACCGTCTGAATAGAGGTTGCCTTTTCTAGCTATTCCTTGAATGTACTTGTCCATAATAATTGGAAATATGGGTTTAAGATCAAACATAAATAGGAATGCGACTGTAGGTGGGTTCATCCGTAATAACTCAATTATCCTACATGAGCCAATGTAGACCAAAGGGCAAATCAATTTGGGGAAATGGCTGGTTTTGAGAAGTGGAAAAATTGGGGACAATCTTTTGCATGTTTAGACAGGAAAAAAGTCCTAAAACTCCCAGCATGACCCAGCCAACATGGTTGTGATTGGAGACCCACCCAGGTGACTGTAAAGTTATGCTGCCGGCTATAGTTCAGTTGGGAGTTGATCAGCTGCCTTGAGCACTACTTTTAGTGGAAAGGCGGATATAAATTTAATAAACAAATAATAGACTGCACTAGGAATTTAAAAATCACAATATGGAATGGTATGTTCAAACAAAGATTGCTTAACCATGAAACTCTCTTATATTAATAACACAGTCAGGGCTGCCACCTTAATAATGCTTTTGAAAATCAAAGGCATGGCAGGGATGTGTATGGGGTCTCAACATGGTGGGCATTGGCACCAATGTGCTTGCAGATACCTGATTTTTATTCCATGTTTTAAAAACTTTTTTTTCTTAACTGGGAGGCTGGCAAGCTGCAAACCTCAAGACCATCTTTATTTCCATAAATGGGGGGAGCACATGTGGCCCCAAAGGTATTCTTTAAAAATGAAAGTGGGGTGGCAGTAGTGATGTTCAGATTTTATTTAATCCATTCCACGTGAGTTCTTTGGATTGTATGCTTTGTCGTTCACAAATCCATGACACTGGATTTTTCCCCCCACTCCAAAAATTCCGTAGGTTTTTTTTTTTAAAAAAATTGTTTGTCAATGGAATCTGTCAGATCTGCAGATGCCGGGCCAACCCAGAATCCATTGCCCAGATTAGAAGAGATCCAAACTCATTTCGATCCATTTCTCTGACATCCCTAGGTGACAGTGGGTGCCTCATCAACGTGTCTTTGGAGGAATGGGTGCTGGAAGATAAAATTGTAGGTTCAACAGATTGTTTTTGTGCTTTAAAGCTCAGAGCTCTCCTTTGCCTTCTACTTAGGTTCTTAGGCAAGTTTCTTTTCTTTCTTTTTTTAGTCTCACCTTTGCCTTTTGGAAAATGGATGCTTTGTGATAGGCCACGTCTACTAGGGCAGCCATTTTGTGAATGGATCAGCTATTCCCCCAGCTGCTGTTTTTGGGAGAATGCCCATGACAGCCTCTTGAATTTAAAAATGTACGCACTGACTCAAAAAGGTTGGGGACCCCTGATATAATATATCCTGAAAATGGTTTGATTAATTATATTAGGCGTTCTATCCAGGTTTATAAATACACTGCTGTAAGAAATACATTGCATCACATACTTATTTCAAGGTTATGTTTTTCCTAAGGGGACATTTTCTGCTCTATCTGTTATTTAATCTTAATCAATTCCCTCTTTTTAAAAAAATTCACAAATTGGATTATATGCTATTATATTAATATACTTGGAGCCTATCTACATTTTAAAGCAGTAGTGTAGATAGGCTCTCAGTGCATTATCCAAGTTCAAAGTATAAACATTTCCAGCAACTGTACTTTGTAAATGTTTGTTTGACAAGTCCTGCTCCTTCCTGTATTTGTAATTTGTAAGATATCTACTGGAAGAACAAATGGATTTTATGACCTGCTCCCTGCTATATCTCCTGTGCTAACAAAGAGATGGTACACAGTATTCATCTCAACGTATCTGATGATGATGAAGATGATGATGATTAAAGTAGAAGATATATGTTTCTTATACCTACCATGCTAATACTTTTACCTGCTTTGATTGCAGATAAACAAAATTCATTTTTGTCACTTTTAAGGCCATAATTATATGTATATTAACTAAGGAGGAAGCAGCATTGAACACTTACATCTGAATACACATGCATAGGATTATACTGCATATGTCCATTCATGTTATTTTTTGACTTGGCAGAGTCATTGCGAGATGAGTCTTATCCATTATTTCACATGAGGGATAGTGTTTGTGATCATGCCTCACCTAGTGAGAAGAGTCCTTCCTAACATTACCTTAGTGGTGCAAGAACTGTTGTGTTAATATACTCACCTCAGTTGTTTAACCAACGCACCTCGAGTGGCTGAATTTGGACAACACGTTAGTCAATTGACTAACTTTTAAACAACTCGCAAGCGAATTGTTTAACTCCGTTGTTTAAAACTGCCACTTAAACAACCATGGGTTGGTTAACCATTGTGTGGCTGAATTCACACAGTTAAATTTGCAGATACTATACTAGAGTGACCATCTACAAAAGAAGGCAGGGCCCCTGCAACTTTAAGAGTTGTGATGAAGAGGGAATATCACCAGGAACTAATTGCATACAAATGACACTGGCTGAAATTCCCTTTTCTCTACAACTGTTAAAGTTACATGAGCCCTGTCCTCATTTTCATATGGTCAGCCTCCATAGTACTGCATATTGTTACTAACTGCTTTTGTGTGCAGCATTACATTGGTGCAAGGGGTGATAATTATTTTGACACTATGGTTAGAATGCCAACAAATGAAGTTACTCCCTCCCCCACTTTCCATGCCATTCATCTTTGAAAACGCATGAGCCATTCTGGCAGGCCTTGTATAATGCACTTCAAGAGACATGCTGGCATTACATTGGAAGTTACCTGCTATGGTGCAATACTCCAACTAGCTCTATTTTGCCAGTACAATCACACTTATGACCCATCTTATTCTAAAATCCACTCATGATGGTTTGGCCCAAAAATAAAAATCAGGCTGCATAAGTTCATTATGAATGCTGTTTACACAAATTCTACTGTATGAGTGCAGTGGATTTAATGGTACATACTTCAGAACTTATAAAAACAGACCACCTGTTCTGAAATTAGAAAAATGAACAGTGTAACACAAGGTGCTACATCTGCCAAGATTCACTTCTGACACAAATGTTTGAGTCCAATGATTTGTGCTAAACTTAATTTTACTACGATATGTTGTTCACACCATAGTAGGAGTTTGGTGAATGAACAAAACAACCATCTGTGGAAGCATGATATGCACCGTCTTCCACAAAATATAGGGGGGGGGGAAAACTGGGCACTAAAGCTTCTACCCCCCGAGATTCAATATATACATATACAAGATACCTGCATACATGTAAGAGTCCACCTTCTTTCTTATCTATGGGAAAGTAAACCATTAGGATCTCCCCTCTGACAGCACATTAGTGTCTGCATTGATTGATTGCCAGAGCTGAGAAACCATTAAAATCCCCAAGTGGCATTTTAGTTTGCAGGAGCATCATACATTGAAAACTGCAAGGAATAGCACAGGTCCTTAAAGCTCCACTTTACAAGTGGATCTCTGGCATGGACATGCCTTAAACCTTGATCAATGCTGGAGAAGCATCTCATCATATGTTTTCAGTTATGGCGTAGGTGAAGTATTCAATTAACAAAAAACCTCCCAGGTTTAACATGTTGGGTTAAGGGTTTTCCCTATTCGTTCAAGCTCCAACATGCTGGGAAATTACAGCTGTTAAGGGGTCATGCCCCTAATTGGCAGATTATTGCATGTTATTTAACCAATATAGATATGATATGATATCCTGTGTTGTGGCTATGTCCAGCTTCACTGCTACCTTAGAACTACATGGCTGCCAGTGAAAGACTGGTGATTCTAAGTCCCAGATATGCCTGATCACTGGAATAGACACAGGGAGTCTATGCAACTTAAGCTAGCATGCACCTGAAGCTATCATTCCATGTTACATGTACCCATCTGGGAACCAGTATCATTCGTTCAGAACATATACTCATGTCAAGTACAGACACTGACTCCAGAGGTATAATGACAATATTTCCTTGGTGGTGTTTAAACCCTATACTAATGTGGGTTCTGTCTGAAAAACAGTGCACTTCTGGACTTTTCTCAAGAACAAGAATAGGGTGTATTTTATATTTGGCCTTTATTTTCAAGAAATGTCACCTTTCCTGAGAGGCTGAGTGGTTTCAGATTTTTTCTGAAAACATCTGTTGTAGGTAGAAATAGATGGATTGAACCTACCTACTCTATACAACATTCTCTTCTGTTTCTCCAGTAACCAGCTACCCTCACTCATTTTATACCCCCTCCATCTTGGCCAAATAGGCACATGTGAAACAGACCTTATGAGCTTCCATAGGATAAAAAGGGGTGGAAAATTGCATTTTTTTTTTTTTTTTGTAAATAATTTTATTATTTTCAACATAATGATAACATAAAATACATACATAACCCTCGACAATCCCCCCCGTGTACCCCCCCACCATGAGACCTTCTCTTAACCTTTTATTCTATCCAGAAGTTTATCGACTCTTTTGAAGGTGTTTGTCCCTTCCCCGATCTTAATACATATTCCAAAAGGGGTCTCCATATTTCCCCAAAATCATTTTTACCGGACATTCCCCTTTTCAATTTCATTTTACAAGTTAGCATATCATTCAAAGCCATATCCCATATTTCTTTATACCATTCTTCTATTGTATAGCTTCCTTGTCCTTTCCAATTTTTTGCAATCATTAGTCTAACAGGAGTCAGGAGGTTGTTTATCAATTCCCTCTTGTTTTTGTCCTCTTCCCCTCTATCCCATATTGCTAGTAGAGCGAGCTTCGGGTCTAATTCCACTTTACTTCCAATTATTTCACTTATTTCTTTAAATACCCTTTTCCAAAATTTTTGTACATATTCACAGCTCCACCACATATGGTAATAAGTTCCAACCTCCTGGCATCCTCTCCAACACTTTTTAGATATTTTTTTATCAATCTGGTGAAATCTAACCGGTGTTAGATACCATCTCCACAATACCTTATAAAAATTCTCCTTAATTCTGATCGATAACAATTTTAACATTCTTGCGTTCCACAACCTCTCCCAGTTATAATCCTTAATTTCTCCATTTACGTCTTCTTCCCAAGCCTTTTTTATTACTTTAAGTGAATTTTGAAATTCTTCCTCTATCAATAATTTATATATCTCACTAGTCAACCCTTTCTTAATTTCCTTTCCTTCTTTCCTGCCTTTTGACTCTACTAATTCTTCAAATCTTGTATTGTTTCTACACTTTTTATTTTTCAATTTCCATTCCTGAGTCCATTTCCCTAATTGTATACATTTAAACCATGCAAATTTATGACCTATCAATAGCTCTTTAATTTGTTCATTATCCTTCATATTTTCCATCCACTTCCTTAACTTAATTATTTCCTTATCTTTCAATCTCGCTTCAATCTCCACTTTTAACACTCTTGGGAAATTCTCCACTACTACCACTGGGGCAAGTGGTGAATCTCCTGGTATCAACTTCCCCCTAAATTTCTCCCAGATCTCCACTATATTTACCAACAAAGGGTTGTCCAGTCCCTTTAATTCTTTCTTTTGAATTTTCTTAAAGAAAATATTTTTCAATTTATAATCTATTTCCCCAGTTTGCGTCTCCAACCACTTCAGATCTTCCTCCCCTAGAATACAGCTTATAACATACCTTAACTGATTAGCTATATAATAGTACTTAATATTTGGAAGTCCTAAACCTCCCTTCTTTTGAGCCTTATACCATAACCCTTTATTAATCCTGGCTTTCTTATCCCCATTACAATATGCATTGATTATATTTTGCCAACTTTTCAACTCTACATCTGATATTTTAATTGGTAACATTCTAAACAAAAAATTAATCTTAGGTAAAATCTTCATTTTAATAATTGCTATTCTACCAAACCAAGAATGTTTTAATTTCTTATATACTTCTAATTTCTCCCCTACTTGTTTTTTTAAAGCTACCAAATTAAGTTCCTCAAGCCTATCTAAATCTCTATCAATGTTAATACCTAAATAACGTACTATGTTTTTAAGTCTAAGACCCAACTTATCCTTACCTTCTTCCAACTCTTCCTTATTATAATTAAATAACATCATTTCTGACTTCCCCCAATTTACTTTTAATCCCGTAATTTCTCCAAATTCTCTTAAATGTTTCTTAATCACCTCAGCACTCCCTAGGGGATCTTCTACCGTCAATAAAGTATCGTCCGCAAACATATTCATTTTAATCTTCTCCTTTCTTCGTATCCCCTTCACTCTTTCATCTTCCCTTATTACATTTGCCAAAATTTCTATTACTATTGCAAATAAGATCGGTGAAAGAGGACATCCCTGTCTAGTTCCTCGGGCTAGTGTAATCTGTTGTGTTAACCCATCATTAACCAATATTTCCGCTTTATTATTTTTATACAACTTATCCATCACTCCCATAAAACAATCTCCAAACCCAAATGTTTTTAATATTGTTTTGAGTGCTGGCCATTCCACACAATCAAAGGCTTTGAATATATCCAATGCTAGCAGACCTGCTTTTAAATTCCTTTTTTTTATAATACTAATTATATTTAATACTCTTCCCATTAAATTAGACATTTGCCTACCCGGAATAAATCCACACTGATCTTTTTTAATATATTTACTAATAAATGTGGCCATTCTTTTTGCCAATATTGCTGTAAAAATCTTTGAATCTTGATTTATTAAGGAAATTGGTCTATATGATGCGGGATCCGTTAAATCCTTACCTGGTTTCGGAATTAATATAATCAGGGAATGATCCCATGATGGCGGAGTCTTCCCCCCTTCTATTATAGTATTAAATAATTTCTTTAATCTTGGTACTAAAATTCCTTTAAAAAGCTTATAATACTCCGACCCCAAACCATCCAACCCCGGTGATTTTCCTCCTTTTAGTTTATCAATAACTCCCTCTATCTCTTTTTCCGTAACTAAACCTTCCATATAATCCCTGTCCTGTTTCTGCAATTTTATTTTCCAATTCCTCTCTACATATTCCAATATCTTATCTTGCGGTCCCGATCCTGATGTATATAATTCACTATAAAAGTCCTTAAATATACTTAATTTATCTTTCATTAAATTACAACTATTCCCTGCCTTATCCTTTATTGTCCCTATCATATTCTTAGCCTTTTCCAACTGTGTGGATCTAGCCAGCATCTTTGAGTTCCTATTACTATATTCCAAAAAGTCTCTTTTTAAATACAACAAATTCTTTTGAACTTGTTCTAATTCTTCTTTCTCTAGTTCCTTTTTCTTAGCTTGAATTTGGGCTATTAGGCGTTTATCTTTTGTCTCCTTTAACTTTTCTTCCAAACTTCTTATCTCCTCTTCAATCTTTTTATTTTGAGCTTCCTGTTGTTTTTTTAATGTCCATCTTTCCCTAATACAAATCCCTCTTACTACAGCTTTCATTGTGTCCCATAATATGTCCTGCCGATTATTCTCTTTTTCATTAATCTCCCAAATTTCCTGCAGTTCTTTCTTTATTTTCTCCATTATATCCGTTTTATTCAACAACCTTACATCCAGTCTCCATCTCTTCGCTTGTCTATAGTCTTTCTTGGTTTCCATGTCCATTGTCATTAACGCGTGGTCAGTGACCTTGATAACTCCAATATCACAATCTATAATTTTGGGTAACATATTTTTTGATACAAAAATGTGGTCTATCCTTGAATAACTCTTAAATCTCTGTGAATAAAAAGTATATTTCCTTTCTTCCCCTCTTAAAGCTCTCCACACATCCATTAATTCTTTCCCTTCCATTAATTTGCTTAACTCTGTCTTCCCCACCCTCTTAGTATCTTTTAGTATGTTATCCCGGTCTTTCCCTATATCTAGTACCATATTAAAGTCACCAGCCATCACAATGTGCTTTTTACCCACTTCTCCCAACCCGTTAAATACTTCATCGATAAAATCCATTTGTTTCCCATTTGGAGCATATACATTCACTAATACATATTCCTCTTCTCCCAACTTGCAGAACATAATAAGAAACCTTCCATTGCTATCTCTCTTTACACTTTGAATAGTTATACCACATGTCTTTGAAATTATTATTGCCACTCCTCTCGATTTCGAAGTTCCATATGCCTTCTCATAAACGCCCACCTCCCTCATTCGAAGCTCATTAACTCCATCTTTGGCCTGATGAGTTTCCTGCAAAAAAATTACATCTATTTTTTTTTCTTTAATAACATTTCAATCCTCTTTCTTTTAATTACCGTTCCTAGCCCTTTAACATTCAATGTTGCCAATCTAAATTTATTTTCCATCTCTCTCTTTCACACAAGTCTTTAAGTCGGTCTCCCTGTGTGTAACACATACCCCCCCTAACCCTCCCCCCCACATTCACCCCCAATTCACCCCCCTCCTCACCAGCTTGCTGGGCTTTGGTCCCAATCTTCTTAGAACTCTTGGGGGGGGGAACTCGGCCCAACATTCCGGAATGACGTCTACCCTCCCCTCCAAGTCTCCTCTTCTCCCTATCTCTCTTACAATATATTAAAGTCTATTCATTGCTCCCTCCTGCCGCGCCTTCGTCTTGCTTCTCCTCTCCAACCGATGTGGCATCCATTATGCCCAGCTCCTCCAACAACTCGATTCCTTGCTCACAAGATGTTATTCTTTGCTGCTTCCCGTTCCACTTGAACCTCAAGAAAACTGGGTATCCCCAATTATAGGAGATCGATTTCATCTTCAATGCCCCTGTGCATATTCTAACGCTCTTCCTCCACTGGATGGTCTGAGGGCATAAATCCTGGAAAACCTCGATTGGTGTTGCTTGAAGCATCGGTTGACCTTGACTTCTAATTGCTTGCATTAATTTTTCTTTTTTATAGTAGTTAGCAAATTTCACAATAATATCTCTTGGGAGCTCTCCTGACTTTCCAAATCCAACCCTATGGGCCCGCTCAATATCTTCCATTCTCCAATCTTCCTGTGGCATCAACTGTTTGGCCCATGCCAAAATTAATTCTCTTATACTGTTAGGGGTCTCCGCTTGCCTCTCCCCAAAAGATCTTATGCATAGATTTGCTCTCCTGTCCCGGTCTTCCATCGCTATAAGCCGTAAATCCTGTTGCGTTAGCTGTTCCTGTTGCTTCTTGTATAAAACCTTTAGTTCTCCAGTTTCTTCCTGCAAAGCTCCAACCTCTTTCTCCACCTTTTGGAGTCCTGCTAAAAGCTGCTGCTGTGAATCAGCAGTCCTCTTTGCCAATCGATCTTCTTGTTTGAGTAAAGCCTGCTCAAAATTTCCATCTTGCTTTAAGATTGCCAGATCCAACATTTTTTGAAAATTCTGAAGCAATTCATCTGTTGGGTCAGCTTGCCTCCCTGTGGTTATTTTAGGGATTGCTCCTGGCTTAGTTCCAGTCTTAGAACTAGCATTTCCGGCATGACTCGGGGATTGCTTTTTTGGCTTTTCAGAATCCTTATCCGCCATTTTACGGACAAGCCTAAAACTTCTATCGGACGGCTTATCTCCCTTGATTCGGCTCCAAGAAGTTATTTTCTTCTTGCTCATCCACCTTTCAAGCCTATCCGATAAGCACAAGCACAAGCACAAGCCACTTCTAGCCAGTAATCAAAGTCTCTTTCTCTCCCTCCGGCTTTTTTTTTTTTTTTTTAGTTTCGTTTCTCCTCGGGCTTCTCAGCCAGGCTGTTATACAGCTAGCAATCTTTCAGAGCCTAAAGCTTAAAAGTCTTAAAAGCCTCTTTTCTGAATGCTAGCAATCGTTCTGTTCTCCACAGCCTTCAGCCCGCAACCATAAATACGTCTTTTAATTACCTTCGCAGCGCTGCTACAAAGCTGTCGGTCGATCTCCTCCCTTCTGCCGAGCCGGTTATAAAGCCATAAATCTCGTTCCAGCTGCAATCTCTTTGGCAAGCTTCCCCCTCTCCATAGCAGACTTAAATGCAACAGAGGACGCTTTTAAGATAGGGAATTTACAATTAATTCATTGCTTCTTTCGGAGGATGAAGGATTTGCGACTCAATCCATGATCTGCTTGGCCACGCCCCCCGAAAATTGCATTTTCAATAAAACCTATGTACCCCCATTGGCCATTCTGCCATGCCTGGCATAGCCTGGGCCTGGGGAGGCTTTTGCTGGTGGGGGGAAGAGGAGTGATGTGGTTGCCACGCATTGGTGGTCTGGGTGACGAGCTACATGGCTGGGAGGGGATTCAAGCCCTATATAAGGGATCTTACCCCTTCCAGCCACCTCTTTGTTTGTGTGGCTACCGGATGCTGAGCATGATCTGCTGCCAGCTTACATAGTGAGGAGGGGCGCAACTCACCATCAACGTTGTGGGACCACAGGACGATGGATCGCTTGGCCATTTAGGCTGCAAGTGGTGGAGGGCTGGCTGGTGCCTCTTCCTGGCTTGGCCTTCTTCATTGCCCGATCCTCAAGTCATGCTGTGACCGTTCTACAGCCTATTCTTCACCTTTATAGGCATTCAGAGTGCCGCGGGGAAAATGCTGGCACAAATAGGCAGTACTCTTTTCAATAGTTGGGTCCCATGTCACCTTGGGGTTGGTATCCATGGGTGCATGGGATGACTTGGCCTCAAATGGCAGGGTCAGGGGCAGCGGGTTCAGGGACACAGCTGGCTCAGACTTCGATGCACATCACACCCATAACCAGCATTCCATCTGGTAATGTAACATCAGGACAAGAGATGTTAGAGCATGTTAACCCAGACAGAAAATATCCAAAAGCCATGTAATACAACCATGGGGGCAGCAGTTGAACCCACATTGCTCAATACGCCTTTAGCAGAAAGTACCCAGGCCTCACAAAGCACAGTTACTGCTAAAAAACCACGAACACGGCTTTCATGTGTAGTTGTATGGCAGGGACCGCAGGTGATATATCAGCAATAGGTGCTGAGTGGACAGATGTATAATCCCAAAAGGAAGCACCTCGTCCCCCCTCGGATACCATTTGCTTCCAGCTACATGGGGAAAATACTCAGAGGGGAATTTATAGACATTTCCCCTGCTCTTCAGAGAACTGGAGAGCAATGAAAAAGACAAAATGGGTAAGAAGGAAGAAATTGAAAGGCTGAGGAGAAGGGCTGCCAGGACATGGGCCAACTGGCTTCCTGGATACCTCATCTATATGGGGGTGATACAGCAGTGCTTCCCAGAATGCCTGATCCCCACCTAGCCGAAATGGCTTGGGGGGGGTCAGTTTTTTGCGGACGAGGAGAGGAGGCCAAAAGAAGCCTGTACGCATGCTGCACGCGTATAGGCTGGAGCGGAGTGGATGGGCCAGGGTTTAAAAGCCCACCCACGCAGCCAAACGGCGTCTCTTTTCTTCTTGCCAAGCGTGGGAGAGCAGCAGGGAGAAGAGTGGGCGTGCGACCGCGAGGCTCATCCAGTGACCACACACTCGCAGAGAGCGGGGACCAGGAGGCTTCCTGGCCCCCAACGATTTGGAGTTTGGGGGCAGGTGGAGAAAGCAGCTCACCCCTAGAATGGGAGTAGAGGGGATGCTCGCACAGGCCCCCCCATTCTTTCTTGCATGGATGGTGACGGGCGGGGAGGAGAGACAGAGCAAGTGTACGGCCACGAGGCTCCGCCGCCAACCACACACCCACGGAGAGGGGAACAGGAGGCTTCCTATTTCCCCCCATTATGGTTTGGAGTTGGAGGGCGGGTCGGACAGGATGGCTTACCTGTCTTGTGCCCACCTTGTGGGTATTTAGGTGCTGCCCAGGACATGGGCTCCCTCTTGGCGGTGTAGTGCGCGCCGGGCAAAAGCCATGCTCCGACCTCGGCTGAGGGATGGAGGAACTGCCTGTGCCAGCACAAGTATCCCGGAGGGCTCATGAGGCACAATCCGGCTGGATCGGCTTGTAAGGGCTTGGCTGTTTCCCTCCTGGGCGCAGGAGCTGAAATATTATTAGAAGCGTGCGAGGGGGGGGGGAGGAATTGCAGACTTCAGACCTGCTCGCATTTTTCGTGTGGGCAGCTAGGCCTTGGCAGTAGCCTGCCTGGGTTGGGAGCCTCAGTTGGGTGCCCTTCCCCATTTGTGCTGCCAGTGACTTATAGGCGGCCATTTTGCTGCAGGCGGCCATTTTGTGGACTATAGTGGTGCACTTTAAGGGGGCCATTTTGAGTGTATGATTAACTTGCCCTAAAAGTAATTTACTTTCGTTGGTGGCCTTATAGTTACACTGGTATACTGCTCAAGGACTGAAGCTTTGGTGGCCTTATAGTTACATTAGTATATTGCCTTGTGAAGTATCAAGAGTGGGCAGTCATGCCATCTAAGAAGGGTGCTGGGGGGATGAAAGGAAAAGGTAGGGCGCAACGCCCACCAGCTAAACGCCCCACTATCCCACCTAATTCTTCCTCAGATGAGGAGGTGACTGATATGGCAGCAGTTTTGAAGCGCATTGCGGCTTTGGAACAGGACAATGCCAAACTTAAACAACAGTTGGTGGATGCCAAGGGTACCGGCTCGGGCAGGGGGCGCTCTTCTAGGAGAGTGGTTGATAAATCTCGGGTTCCTGTTACAGAAATGGTGGTACTAGCTGGGGATCTCCGAATGCCCACGGAGCAAACGGCCCCTCCGGGCGAACCAGTGCCAAGAGCGCATGGCAGGGAAGCGGAAACAGCTGCAGCTTCTCATGCGACTGTACATGGTGAGTACAACACTGCACACACTTCAGGGTGGCCTGGCTGGCCACCATATGGGCCTTGGGCTATGCCTGCCTGGGGGGCAGAACAGCCATGGCCGTTTTCACAACCCATTGACGAGGAGGTGAATAGCGGGGCTGGGAGTGCAGGGCGTGAGTCTTCATCGTTGGCATGCGCACCGGTCTGGCAGCCAGCGACAAGTACTGCGCAGCATAGTTCAACTCAGACTACTGGTGGCAGTGAGGGTAATAGTACCCTTGCTTCGAATCGAGTTTCCCAGGGGTCACAAATGGAGGGGGAGACAGTAGAGTCAAACAAGACTGCTGACAGTCAAGACAGTACAGTCAAACAAGACACTTCAGCGGACGGGTCCAAGGTGCCAAGGAGACAGTAGAGTCAAACAAGACTGCTGACAAACAAGACAGTAGAGTCAAACAAGACACTTCAGCGGACGGGTCCAAGGTGCCTTATGGAACTGTTTCAACTCCATTGGGTTACCATCTGCTTCCCGTAACTAAGGAGAAGATTTGGAGGGGAGAATTCATAGATGTGTTCTCCCTGCTGTTTAGGGAGGACGAGAAGAAGGATAAGGACAGAGATAGGGATAGGGACCAGGAGAGGAGTAAGAAAAAGAAGGTGGAACGCACCTGGTCAAATTGGTTGGTGGGCTATATTACATTTATGGGGGTGGTTCAGCAGAAGCACCCAGAAAAGGGAATAGTACTCACAAAGTACTTGGATATTATTTTCCAATGTTATGTAGAATATTTGGGCCTGGCGTGGCTGGGTTATGATGAGGCTTTCAGGCTTAAAGCGGCATTTAATCCTGAACTGCACTGGGACCTTAGGGAGCTGGAGTTGTGGGTGCAATTCATGACTCCGGCCAAGTCGGTAGTTGGGGATAGGGCGGACAGTGGACACATCCTATCTCGCCCGGTTGGGACCGCGCCAGGTCGTGGTCTTGCCGGGCAGGTGGTTCAACCCCGCCTATTGTGCTGGGAATTCAGTTCCAGAGGCATTTGCACAAGGAACCCATGCAAATTCTGGCATGAATGCTCAGGGTGAGGAGGGGCACATCCTTTTACTGATGTCCCAGGTTCAGGGGAGCAAGAGGTTTCCGTGAACCCACCCAGGGTCGAAAACCCAGTACTCCAGGCCCTGCACCAAAAGGGCCCCAGTCCAAATAAATTGGACGTGTTGGCTTCCCTCTTGCGTGCATACCCACACAATGAGGATGCCTTGTTTTTGTTTGAGGGCTTTTCACGGGGTTTTAGAATACCTTTTGTAGGAGTGCATGAACATAGCTTTGCAAGGAACCAGGCTTCCATTGTCGAGTTTGAGACGGTAGCCTTGGACAAGATAAACAAGGAAGTAGGTGCCGGGAGGGTGTTGGGCCCTTTCCAACATCTTCCGCTACCATCTCTCCAGGTATCTCCTCTGGGTATTGTACCAAAGAAGGCCCCAGGAGAATACCGCCTTATCCATAACCTCTCACATCCGCGTGGTAGTTCAGTTAATGATGCCATCCCACACGAACTGTGCACTACAAGATATGTCTCATTCGACAGTGCTGTGAGAATGGTCAGACGCTGTGGAAGGGCAGCATTGATGGGGAAGTGCGATATAAAATCAGCCTTCTTCCTTCTTCCAGTGCACCTGGAGGATTTTGACTTGCTAGTGTTTGCTTTTCAGGGGCAGTTTTATGTCGATCGGGCCTTACCTATGGGGTGCTCTATCTCATGCTCTGTGTTCGAGAGGTTCAGCACCTTTTTAGAGTGGGCTTGGCATCGTCGGACTGGCTCCATTAACTCTTGTCACTATTTGGATGACTTCCTGTTTGCAGCGGCTGTGCATTCCGATCAGTGCCAATTGACGCTGGATGAATTTGAGGCTTTAGCTAGAGAACTTGGGGTGCCCCTTGCCGGAGAAAAGACAGAGGGTCCCGCAACTTTGTTAACATTTTTGGGTATACAATTGGATTCCTTTGGCCAATCGTATAGTCTCCCTAGGGAAAAACTGGAAACACTTAGCAAATTAATTTCTCAGACACACTTGTCGCGAAGGGTTACCCTCCAGCAGCTGTAGGAACTTGTAGGGCATCTAAACTTTGCCTGCAGAGTCATAGCTCCAGGTAGGGCACTTTGTAAGGCAGCTGTGTGATGCAATGAGGGGAGCTCAGCATCCCCTTCATCGTATCCGGGTATTGGGGGAAATGAGAGCTGATTTGGATGTTTGGGAGACCTTCTTAGCCTGGTACAATGGGGTATCCTTCTGGCGACAGGAGTTGTTGCTAGAAGCGCAATCGCAAATCCATTCCAATGCCTCGGGTTCTCTCGGATTTGGGGTGATATTCCGTGACCATTGGTGTGCACAGCAGTGGCCGCAGAGTTGGAGGAAGGGCCTGATTTGCCGAGACTTAACGTTTCTAGAATTTTTCCCCATAGTAGTGGCAGTGTGGCTTTGGGCTGAGTATCTTTCCAACACTGCGGTGCATTTCTGGTGCGACAACATGGCCACTGTACAGATAGTTAATTCCATGACATCTAGGAATCTTCGGGTAATGCGGTTAGTCAGAGTTTTGACTTCCCACTGCCTGCAATATAATATTACCTTTTGGGCAAGGTAATATTCCGGGGCTGGATAATGGAATTGCTGACACTTTGTCGCATAACCAGATGTCCAGGTTCTGGAAATTGGCCCCTATGGCCAGATTGCACCCGGATCCTATGCCCACTTTTCTATGGGATCTTGGAGAGGTGAAGTGGCAGAGGCCATCATGACATCTGTGGCTCCCAGTACACGCGCAGCATACGAGAGGGCAGGTAGGGAGTCTGGCGCGTTCAGGGCAGGGCATCAGCTTCCGGGTGTCTGGCCTATCCCTATTGAACATCTGATCGAATTCTGTGTGGCCTTGCACCGCAATGGCCTGTCCACCCGCACTATTAGATGTAAACTGGCTGGACTTGCATTTATGTCGAAAGCGAATGGGTGGCCTGATGTCACAACAGATTTTCGCATACGGAAGATGCTGGAGAGATGGGCTAGGTTGGCTCTGCCTGCTCCTGATGTACATCGTCCTATTACCCCCAACTTGTTAGTCGGTTTAAAAGAACAGTAGACAGCCCTACGTTTTTCCACATTTGAACAGACCCTATTCCACACTGTGGCTGTCACTACATTTTTTGGCGCATTTAGAATTGGGGAAGTACTGGCATGCTGTAAGTCAGATCGATCTGACAGGGCGTTGCAGTTTGGAGATGTACACTGGGCAGTGGACAAGGTGGTCCTGTGGTTGAGGAAGTCAAAGACAGATCAGAGAGGCAGGGGCTCGCGCATCACATTAGCCGAGGCCCCTCTTAAGGAGATCTGCCCGGTGGTAGCCTTGAATGCTTATTTAGCTGTCAGGGGAAGCGAGCCTGGCTTCCTCTTCTGTCATGTAAACAGGTCTCCATTAACTAGATATAAATTTTGGTCAGTGGCAAAGAAGGCGTTAAGAGCATTGCGTTTGGGTAATTTTCAATTTGGCACCCACTCTTTCAGGATTGGAGCTACATCCACTGCGGCAACAATAGGGATCGGCGATACAAGAATATGTGCCATAGGACGATGGCGGTCTGCTGTCTTCAAGGCTTATGTTCGCAAATAGTCATTCAGGAGCTATTGTAAGTAGTTATGTTTGGTTTGCAGATCTATGGAGGAGACCAGCACCTCAGAAGGTCCTCATCTGTGGGCACAGTATGGTGTTTTGGGTCAGCCGTAGAGCGACGCGAGCAGCTGCTGGCACACAGCTGGGTCTTGGTCCGTCAGCCTTCGTCCAGTGGTTGGGGAGGCGTGGCTTGTGCTGGGGAGGTCTCCTCCAGCTACTCTTTGGATCTGGTAATGTGCCTGTGCCACCCAGGGTGTTGGTGCTCCACTTGGGTGGGAATGACTTGGGCCTTCTTAAAGGGAAGGCCCTAATCATGCAGGCAAAGTTAGATTTTGAGTTTATATGGAGCCAGTGGCTGGACACTTGGATAGTGTGGTCAAATATGCTCCCTAGATGTCAATGGCGTGAAGGTTGGAACGCCTGCAGTTTAAATAGGGCAGTTAAACTGGTTAATAGGGAAATAAGATTATTTTTTCGGGATCGGCGGGGAGTAGTTATCCCGCACCCGGATATTGTAAGAGGATATATACTGACAAAGTATCTCTATATGATATATCGAGCATACACTGAATACGAGGGGGCGTGGCTTTCCCATGACAAATCATTTTGTCGGAAGGCAGCTTTTCACCATTCCCTATTATGGGACATCAGGGACCATGATCTATGGTTGCAATTTATGATGCTGGCCAGGCCAGGATTTGGCGAACAGGCTGATAGCGGACATATAATTGCAAAGCAGCAACCCGCCTCCATGCACAGAGGGAGCGCAGGGCAGGGGGTTCAATACTGCCTGCCCTGCTGGGAATACAGCGCACGAGGCACATGCTCCCGGTCAGCATGCAGATATCAGCATGAGGGCCCTATTTGTGGAGGATTGCACCTGGCATCAAATTGCAACAGTAATGGAGGAGGCCATGGAGATGGACAGGAAGGTAGAAAGCCTGGTGGGCAACAACAACAACCTTCTCCAAAAGGGCCCTAGTCCAGCTAGAATAATACCCTTAAGAGCCTTATTGGCACGATACCTAGTAGACAGGATGCCAAGTATCTTGAAGCTGGTTTCATAGAGGGATTTCACATTCCATTTCAGGGTCCTAGGAATGCTTCATTTGCCAGGACTCAAAGCTCTGTATTGTCCATGGAAATGTTAGTTGGGGAAAAAATCAACAAAGAAGTGGCTGCCAGCAGGGTGATTGGCCCATTCCGAACTCCCCCTATAGACAATTTGAGGGTGTCTCCTTTAGGAATAGTGCCCAAAAAGAGCCTGGGGGAATACAGGTTGATTCACAACGTGTCTTTTCCAAAGGGTGTGTTTGTTACCAACCACTTCCCAGACCATTTGAGTTCTGTCCGTAATGCATCCTTCAACTTTGCAGTTGCAATGATCCATAACAATAGCCCTGGTTCTCTTATGGGAAAATGTGACATAAAGTCGGCATTTCGTATCCTTCCCATCAAGCCAAGGGATTTTAATTTATTGGGGTTTTGTTATAAAGGGCAATATTACATAGACAGAGCTCTTCCCATGGGCGGTTCTATCTTGTGTGCAATGTTCGAGAAGTTCAGTTCCTTCCTGGAATGGGCCGGGACAGGACTACTCCCTATTTGGATGATCTTTTGCTCAGTGGTCCAGCAAAAAGCAACCAGTGTGCATACTTAATGAAGGAGTTTCAGTCTTTGGTGGATGAATTAGGCGTATCACTGGCACACAAGAAGACAGAAGGCCCACTTCTGTTTATAACATTTTTGGGAATCGAGCTCGACTCCACCAAACAAACCAGTCATCTGCCTGCTGAAAAACTTACTGCCCTGCGTGACAGACTTACAATGATGCTTCATGCCAGGAAGGTAACATTACAGCAGCTCCAAGAAATAGCGGGCCACCTCAACTTTGCTTGCCAGGTTATAGCCTCAGGTAGGGCTTTCATCCATCACCTATGCAATGCTATGAAAAACCTAAACCACCCATATCATAGAGTGCGTGTGACGGGAGCCATGCGAGAAGACCTGACCATGTGGCTAAAATTCCTTAGCGAGTACAATGGAATCTCCTTTTTGAGGCAAGATTTCCTTATTGAGGCCAAGATGCAAATTCATTCTGATGCCTCCAGAGCACTGGGTTTTGGGATTATTTGGAGGGATAGATGGTGTGCTGAGCATTGGCTAGCAGGGTGGCTATCCTCGAATATCTGTAAGGATCTCATGTTTTTGGAATTCTTTTCAATTTATGTGGCAGCACACATATGGGTG
This sequence comes from Anniella stebbinsi, assembly GCA_029215795.1. NCBI lineage: Eukaryota > Metazoa > Chordata > Lepidosauria > Squamata > Anniellidae > Anniella > Anniella stebbinsi. The sequence continues at coordinate 61,163,674 of JARDYH010000003.1, forward strand.
GCAGACCTCGCCAATTCGGTGGTCCACTTTTGTTGTGATAATCAAGCCACAGTCCAAGTAATCAACACCCTCACATCAAAGAACTCAAGAGTCAGGACCTTGGTCAGGGCCTTCACTCTGCATTGCCTCTGCCATAACATTGTGTTCCGTGCTAAATATATACTGGGCTTAAACAACTCCATAGCTGATGCTTTATTGTATCACCAGGTTCAGAAATTTCGGGAATTGGCACCTTGGGCCTGTCAGCTTTCGGAGGCTATGCTGAGCATCCTTTGGGAGATTGGCAGGATGAAATAGAGTGGGCCATGTGACAGTCAGTAGCCCCTAGCATGAGAACTGGTTATCTCAGAGCAGGTAGGGAGTTATCTGCCTTCAGGGATGTGATGCTTTACAGTTTTGCATGGCCTGTCTCTTCCACTCCATAAACTACTACTAGGACAAAACACATACCAGACCTTCCCCCTGACCTGACACAACAAACCGTTTCCCAAAACTGTATAGATGGAGAAATCAGCTAATAAATTTAATCCCAGCAAAGTCTGTGGGGGAAAAAGGACATCCATACAATACTACAGTCCCACTCACAATTGCACCAAATGCTGCTTGTACCTTTATTCTTCCTTATTCAGGTCCAGTATGATGTGTAGGAATGCATACGTTTTGAAACTTTGGTATTAATGGAAGTTACATTCATATTGCTGGGAGGGCTTGTAGACTGAGGATTTAAACCAACCAACCCCTACCTGATTTGTGAATGCTCAAGAGCTAAACAGCTTGCCAACAATACCTTCAGGTATGATTCATAGCACACTGAACTCTAAGTGGGACTTGGATTTAACTCCAAGTGTTGTCCTATCAATACTTTTATATTATCATTCACTGAACACCTAAAGCGATAGGCTTCTATATAATCTTGTTTTCATTCACATTAACCAAAGCTGGTCAAAAGCCTGACAAGTTCTTTTTGTTTTGACTCTTACATCTCCCTTTCTTTTTCTTGCCCTCTTCTGTAGTGAATTGTGTGGGTATCAGCCATTTTGGAAAGTACAGTGCTTCAGTGCAGTAAAGAAACAACTCAGAACTGTGCAAGGATGTATTTGGGGAATAATTAAACCATTTGTCCATCTTGTTTCTTTGAATGAGTATGGCAGGTTTTTGGTATGATATGTTCTCCACCTCCACCCTACCACCAGTTAACTGTATTAATCCTGGATAAATTGGCTCACATCTTAGATTCATGTTTTTACTGTCACATTATCTTTTATTGAAAATTAAATTGCCATGTTTGTACCCTTTTGCTAAAACAATCCTTAGTGGACTATGTTATTGCAACCTTTTTTTTAAAAAAAAGATCACCTAGAACCAGAAAACTGTTTCTATGGCATCACCTTTGACTAATTTCTCATTTCATGTTCAGCAATATTCTAAGTCTACATTTCACAGTATCTGCCATTTGTTGAAGTGTGAATGAGAAAATCAAGCATTGCTAACATTCGAAAATGGAATCAAATGGAAATCAAATCATCCCACAAAATCCATTTGGTGCTTATTTATAGAGCCAACCATAAGCTTATTGAAACTTATGAATAAAGGATTTTCTCTCACTGCCCTCAAATGGAAACTGAATGGGTATTTGCCAGGCCACCCACACATCTCTCGTGGCAAGTGTATTTTGAACATGCTAGATAAGGGGCTCATAATTTACAACATCGTTTCTTTTCCTAGGGGAAAAAATCTATTTAGCACTTAAGGGAAAAACAGGATTACTATTCACTTTTCTTGCTTATTTACTTCAGGCTTGGCAGGCTTTCACAAAACCATGCCAAATGTAAGTGGCTTGGCAGGTTCCCCCTGGGGCATTCAACCCTTACTAAGTTTAAGCTGGCATTGACTTCATGAACCAATGAATAGGTTTCTGGTCAAGAAAGACCTTGATTTAATGCATCCTATTTTTAAACAATTTTGTAGGGGAATTAAGAGGAAACCCCTAAACATTGTCTTAGGTTTGAGGCTTCTTGTTTTAAGTAGTTGGCTTTAGGAATGGGTTATGAGCAGAATGAAGTTGCTTTTACAATAAAGATCTATTCCGTGGGTAGCAACCAGTCCAGCTGTGGGGATCTGGGAGAAATCATTTCAAAAGGTCTGTAGCTGCTTTGTCTAGTGTACTGAGTCATGTGATGGTATGGAGAGGAAAGAAGTAACACATTCAAGACAGTGTTGCATTTGGCAGTTATCTGACCCCATTGGATGAACATTTCCTGTCTCTAGAGAGTATGGCAGAGGTGCCAACTCACATATATTTTGGAGTGAAAGCATCAAGAGATGTCATATTTCTTCCTATGTACATAAGGGTTCAATTCAGACCCCACACCAACCCATGGATTGCACTAACCATAGTTTAGAATCAAAACTGTGGTTTGATTTTTCAAGTGTACTGATAAATTATGATTTAGGCAGAGCTGTTTGTTTGATCTCATTATCCATCTACTTAGTACTCCTGTTCCTGTGGTTCAGGGCCTCAGAGGTAGAGGAGCTGTTGGAACTACAGACTATTAATTATGTTGTAAGCTGCCTGGAGAACATAGTGTTACAGGGCAGTTTAAAAGTGCTGTGAAGGAAATAAATAAAATCAATCAATTCATACATCACACCAATATATATATTCTGTATTGTTGGCCAGGCACAAACAATGGTTTGTCAGTTCAGAGAGCATCCCACTAAGCTTCCTCAACCATATTTTGGTGTGATGTTTGAATGGAGCCATGCTGAAGACCAGGATTTTCAGTATGAAATAAAATAAAATATGAAGTGCTCTTAGTCTGCATTTTGGAAGACAATGTTGAACTGAATATCAAATATTGTAAAATTGCCTAGTCATTGTTTGTTTTAACCTTTCAGAATTATAATTACAATTAAGTGTTACAGTGCCTTTATTGTGGCAGGTTAGATGATCCAGGATGTCCAATAAAATTACAGCTTTTTATCTACTGAATCATTATTTTTTACTGCCATTGTTCGAATGGGTATCAGCTCTAGCACACCAAACTATTCCCAATGCAAAGGGTTCAATCTACAGGAAAGGGAAAAAAGAGATATTGAAAAACAATCCAAAAACAGAACATATAAGAAAGAATGAAATACCCTAACATATGTTAGTTATTTTCAACCTCAGAAGAATTCTAGCAGTTCAAATTAAAGTGGACCCCCCCATAGGCAAGACCAGTGGTTGAATTCTTTTTATTGATTATTGCCTTAGACAGGGATGGATGATGGTGGTTGACTGCAGTTGTTTCCTGGTGTGAAGGTGAAAAAACAAGTCACTTTTTTTTTGACAAAATTGTTTGGCTCATTGCAAGACAGCCAAAGAGTCTGGTGTAAGTCAGCTACAATAAAACATAGCCTCACAGTAAGTCTTCACAGTGTGAGATTATTGCTATTATCTTGGTTATCCACCTGTGTGATTACATTTCTTTCCTCCCACTTAATGGGAAATCAACACAAGATGTTGGAAGCTTTCCCCCAAAAGCCCCTTCAAAAATTAGACTTATGTAGATTTATGTTGACTATGGAGGCCAGGACACAGGTTGAGGAGGTGGGTGTAACATTTTGCACTGTAGAATAAAGGCTGAGGATAGATGCTTCTTACTTTTAGTAAGTCTGCCTGCTGTTTGTCCCTTTAAAAAAGAAGAAGCTGTCAGTGGGTGGGCAGGGTCTGAGTCTGAGTCACTAGTGACTAGTGATGCCAGCAAAACCCAAAATTTGTTGGCTTGAATATGCCATGTTTGTAATGCTCATATGTGTACTGATCTTGGATCCACCTACATCTTGGACCGATCTACACCAAGCAGGATACAACACTTTGAAAATGTTTTGAAAACTGTATATGGAGTGTGTCCTGGGCCCCAACAGTTGTCACTACTGTTATAAACCATTTTAAACCATTTTAAACCAGTAGTGTAGATCCTGCCCCAGTGAAATTCATTATTCAACTTGAGATTGATCATGAGTGTCTGCATGACATTTTTCTCAGTCCTTTCACCCAGAAAGGAGCTTTTCTAAAGTTCTTTCTACTTTAGTAAAATTCTTTCCATGCTTGTAGCAGCTAGGGATGTGTATTATATCAGATCCAATATCCAATTCCAATTAAAATCGGAGAAAATCAGACATCCGATACCGATTCCGATTTGAAAATATGGAAACTTGTTTTTTTCTGATCTGATTTTTTTGGTCTCTGATTTTAATCGGAAAAAATTGAAAAATTGGACGTCATTTTGAATGCTTTTTCCCATTGCTTATTTTTGTGTTACAAAAACACCTATAACTTTTTTATTTTTAAAGATAGAAGGATGAAACACAGCCACATTGCAGATGGGTTTGAGGTACTTTTCTATGAGAAATTTCAGAGAGATAGCTCCAGGCATTTTGTGGCTATCAGTGTGAGGAGAATGATCGCTCTAGCCCCACCTGCTCCTGGCGTGTTTCCATCCCCCTGTACTCATGGAGGGTAGCCAGATCTACACCAAGCAGGATATAGTGGTATGAAAGCAGTATATAAAAGGCAGGAGCCACACTACTGCTTTATAGTTGTATTGAAGGGTACTGACAACTGTTGGGGCCCATTGACACATAACATATACCACTGTATCCTGCTTGGTGTGGCTCCTGCCTTTTATATACCGCTTTCATATTGCTATATCTTGCTTGGTGTAGCTCTGCCTGGTGTTTTTCTGAAATTGAGAGCTTCTTGTATCCATGGAAGCTCTCCATGCAATTGAGAATGCTGATTTTCCAGCCTTCACATGGAGACCCTTTATGGAGAGCAGGCACCCTCCACACATACGGGGCAAATTCATTTACTGTACCAAAATACAGAACACCTGAATAGGCCTACATTGAAGACAAAATCCAAAAGATGTGTGTTGATTTATGATAAGAAGTGCTTAAGCTGGGCTACTGCTTGCTATAACAAAGGCTGTATTTATATCATACAATATCCTTTCCTCAACTTTTTTAAAAAATACACCCACGAAAAGAGGCTTCCTCTTGTACAGAAGGACAGACTCAATGCGTGACTTCCATCAGATCCAGCAGCAATAGAAGAAACCGGTTTAGAGGAAGAAAGGGGTTTTGAAACCTGCGGGAGAGGTGCAGCTAACATCCCTTTCTGCACACCTGCAAGCTGCTTTCCCTGGTGAGAAAATCAGTCAACCTTTACGGTGGAAGGAGGCAGCTGTTACAGCAGGATACCAGGATCATCTTATTTTGGGGGGAGAAAACTGCCAGGTGTATTTTCAGAGGAACATACTAAAGAGAGATAATGCTTTTTGGGGGTGGGGTGTGCATTAAATTAAATCGTGTGTGTGTGTGTGTGCATTTGTGCATGCATAATGCTCCAATTTTAAGAAGTTCGTTTTCCCCCCCTGTTGTGTGATGCAAGCAACACTGATAACAACCTCAGCATGAGGTTTGATATCAAACTGGTGTCTTCTGAAAGCACTTCTCTGGAGATGGTATAGAATAATACACATTGAAGTATTAGCTTTAAGATGGAGTGAAAAGGGTTTATCCATCCTCCCCCTGCGAAGGTAGTGGTACCTGCGTAAAAACAACATGTTCTGTTTTTCATTTCTGCTTCGAAGTTTTGGCACATGTCTGACTTACAGTTCTGGCTAATAAATGTTCTCCTGTGATGTCATATGAAATACAAGAAGAAAGAATTGGAACAATAAAAAAGTCCCCTGAAGCCTCCGGTGGGACTTTGAAATATAAAGTACAGCTCAGAAGCCCTCTCATACTTATATTAAACCTGTCAGTGTTACTTTATAGTTCTAAGCTGTACATTCTGCCAGCTAAGGTGAAATAAAGAGCTTTCCATGTTTATTTTCAATTTCCAAAGTTAACGTTCAATTAACCACTGATCTTTTCTCATTTAGGACTCTGGTGTGGATTTGTATTGAAACTAGATGATTTCACAAACATCTGAAATCATAAGCTCTATATGATGTTGAATGAAGTGATATATTTTAATAGGGTTGTGAACTGACCTATTGGCAGCCTTCTTTGTTACCAATAGCATTGTTACCAACTCTCTCTCTTGGGTTAAGGTTTAAGGGTTTCCATATACTCCAACTGTCCCTATTGAACACTATTTTTGTCTTTTGGGGCTGCCTTTTTAAATGGAGTTGCTAGGACGGTTGTTCCTCAGGGCCCACTTCTTCAGCAGGCACTTTAGAAGTGGATAATAGATAATGTTGGTCTCTAGGCTTCATGCACTTCACCTGCTGCAGCTGCTGAGATGTAATTTTGAACAATTGACAACACACTGTAGTAGACCATTATGTTTCTCTTTTAGATTTTGTGTCTGTAGGACAGAGGAAACGCATACAGCATATAACAGGTAGGGATGGGAGAATGAGTGATTTTCGAGCTGGTGAGTGGCTGCCAATCAGATTAGACATCACTGCACTACATAGACAAATAGGTCTGACCTGGTAGAAGGCAGCTTCCTAAGGAGCTAGTAGCACTTTAAACCATGTCTGGAGGCACATTGACAAGGTAGTTACTGCTGACTATATTCATTACAGGCAAGACGAATTATTGTGAAATAAAACTAGATGTTAAGAGTGGTGAGGAGGAGATGGCAAAGGACCCAAATGCCAGCTTAGGGTAGAATAGCACCTACTGTACCAAGGCTACATGCATGATGACTCTGAGATGAGTGAGGACCATGCATAGGATTTCCTATGCAGATCTGCATAACAAATTACTGGGGACAGAACAGGAGATAGAGAGGAAGAGACTCTAGAGCAGCCTTCTCAGATCTAGCGCCCTACATACATTTGGACTACAACTCCAATTAGCCCCAGCCAGCATGGCCAATGGTCAAATTACACAGTTGTCATCCTAATCATCTGGAGGGCTCAGGGGCTGGGGAAGGCAGTGCTAGAGGAAGTGTCTGGCAGCTGGTGGAAGCTTTCTGGAATGAACTGCTACTCAAATCTCTCCTCTTTAAACTCCTCTTTAGTATTCTTTAGATTGTTCTTTAGATTGTTCTGCTGAGCTTTTAATGGTTACTGCTGCTCTCATTATTATTATTATTATTATTATTATTATTATTATTATTATTTCCCCAGTTTGAAAAACAAACAAGCAGTTTTAGCTTTTGGTATTTTTATGTCTTTTATTCTTTGTATTGTTTTTCTTTTTACATATACACTATCTTGAGCACTCATGGAGCAGAGGGATGGTTCAAAAATATTCTAAGTAAATAAATACATTCCCCCATGCCAGCAAAACTGCAGGACTGTGCCTGTCCGATGGACAGAAGGGGGCAAGGAGGAAATAGTTGAGTAATAATATCACCATCAAGAGCCTGTAAAGAAGTTGCATGATGCCTTTTAAATATTTACAGTTCAACATCATTTGATGCAATTCAAACACATGCTTTTGATGGTATGTGTCATTGTGATAAGAAGCAGGCAAGGAAACAGGAGAGAGAGAGAGAGAGAGAGAGAGAGAGAGAGAGAGAGAGAGAAATAGCAACCACCAGCAAGAATTAGTCAACTTATGAAAAACAATGTGGGAGAGTCACATTGGTATTGATGGTTCATACTTAACCTCAGTGGTTTGCTTCCTCTGCCATATGTCAACCGGACTAACCCAAGTCTTCAAAAATGATAATTGATCAATAGTTTGAAATTGCAGCACTTGAACTCTCACCTTCAATTTTGCTGTGTCGTAGTAGGCATTGGCACATCAGCCTTTGTATAGTGATTCATTCGGGCCTTAGATCAGCAATTCATAGATAGCTGCAAAATGCTAAGCATTTTTTCCAGTCACCAAATAGTTATGCTAATTTCAGAATAGAGCCGTTATGTATATGTAGGTTAAATCAAGGCTCAAGAAAATTGGAAACATTTGAAGGGATATACCCCCAAATCTTTAAGCACAGGATCACACAGATTCTTCAGATACTAGGAATGTCTCTACATTAAGGGGAAATCGCGTTGCTTACCCGGGGCTTTGTGCTTCCTGATTCTTTGGTGCGATTGTTATGGGCTGCATTACACAAGTAGAGAGGGACAGCCATGCGGTTTGAATTGAATACTTTCCCTCCATTCACTTCCATTGAGACAGTGCCATCTAGTGGCAGAAGATCCTGCTTTTTCTGGATATTACCACATTAAAAGTGATTCTTTTAATAGTGGAATTTCCAGGATATAGTGCGGGAGACATCCTGGTCATTGATGACATTGTGTAACGGACCCACAAACTTCCATGCAATAAATCGCTCATTTAGAGGAGTCGTAGATCAAAAGCTGTGTGTTTCCTTAAGAACCCCATTTGAGTGTTCCGCACTCACCACTGCACTGAAATGGGACTGGTGTGATTTGAATTGTTCCTATATTCCCCTTCCTATTAAATATCTTCGGGTGGATACCAGGCAATGCCACATCATAAAACAAACAGTGACAACTTCATTTACTCTTTCCTATTTCCAATCATTCCTGTAGGTTTTTTTTTTTTACCAGTAAAAATATTTTGGGGGACATGGAAAAAGCAAGAGTGTATTACTCTGGACATGGTAATGCACTTTTGCTTCCCATGCCCCTCCAACCACTTCCCCTGAATCTTCAGTCAATCCATCCCATTTCTCTTGATTGAAGATGATAAAGAAAAGTACTCTAACAATGTGAAAAGTGGCTTTCTGCCATGTACACACAGGAATCCAACAATGGAGGTGGGGAAATGAAACAGTTGTCTTCCTCTGATGCTCCCTATGTTTGATAGAGCTTACTGTGAAAGCATCTCACTGCTTTAAAAGGCTGTCCAATTGGGTCTAATATCCAGACCATTCAAAACAATGAACAGAGCATAGCATTTAGAAAATTAAGTCTTCTAGATGGAAACCACAAAACATTACCCTTCTTCCTATGTGCTGATCTGCAGACTATCCATCTTGCCAATGTATTGACCCCATCTCAACCCTTTCTTTTCAGCTCTCTCTACAGGATTTCTGTCCTCCTTTGTCTTCACACTTCCCCACACACATACACTGCTTACCTTGAGTTCCCTTCATGACTGCCTTAGTTTACCATTTAATTCTTTGATCTGCCCCCACCCTGAAACCTCTTTCTCATTCTGCAAACTTCACTTTCCCTATGATCTTTTCCTCCATGAATTTACCTTTAATAATTTTAGTACCTAAAACTCCCAGTATGTCTGCATTATATAATTGCTCAGTTTGCTTTCTAGATTTCCTGAAACACTTCTTTATCCTTTTTTTAAAACCCCTCCCCTTATCTTTCTCACCTCCATTCCTTATTTCCTGATGTTGTTGCTAAACACTAGATGTACATCATGAGCCCAAGCCCTTGGATCTTGCATTGTGTGGTGAAGGACTGATGAGGATGGGTCTCTGGCTGCTTCCTCAAGTGATGTACTACCTTATTCAGTTCCTTCCTGGCTGGAGAACACCATCTTCTGATTTAGAGGATGAATCCTCAACAGAAACTCTCCCCAGCCTTGCAGAAGTCAAAGACTGAAAAATCAGGTGTGGATCTACCAGTCCAGTTAGATCCCCCAGGGATGGAGCTATCCATACTGCAGCTTTGATAAACATCATTTGGCTTTGACTCCCTGCCACGGTGGCATCCTTCTACAGTTGTCTTGGGTTAGGGGTCTTTCTACACCTACAGGTGTAGAGGGAGGGAGGTGGGACGATCCCAGACATACCTGCTTCCAGGATCGTCCCTGGGTATCCACAACGGAAGTGCAATGTCCTGGGATGCCATTTTTTAACATTTAAAGGAGCAGAGTACAGCGGAAAAAGTAAGGAACTCCCCCCGTGCATGCCCCCCCACCCCCACCATCCTGGGGATGGCGGACTTGCTTCCCCCCCCATGGGTATGGAGCCATGCAGCGCGGCTCTGTGCCCATTTCAGGTGCTGCGCTTACTCCTGAGTAAGTGGGCACCAGGTGGGACGGGCACCTACACCTCCCAAAGTCTCAGGATGGCCTCAAGACCGCTTGACAAATCAGGTTTTCCCAGGGTTTCTTCATCCCTGGGAAAACCCGTCCCCATCCCCCCTGCCCCCAGGAGACCCTGTGCACCCAGGGACAACCCCAGGTCAAAAGGCCGGTGTAGAAATGGCCCATATCTACACTACTGCTTTATAGCAGTATTGCAGTGAACTGATATAATCATTGGGGCACATGCTATATTCCATATACCACTTTCATAGTGCTATTTCCTGCTTCCCCCCCACATTTGTAATAATTTGACACAAGGTTTAGATCTGGCCCAGCATAGAGAGTTTCAACCAGTAGGCCTCACTCTGAGTTGTCCAACGGCCTGTTTTCATATGCATTATGTATGAGGCATTTTGCTGTGATTTTACCTACTTCTAGTCCATCAGATGCTACCAGCTTTCCCTGTAAGCCTCAAGTACCCACAGAAGTGCCCTCACAATGTGACTGGCTAGTCCAGTCGCGTGGGGGCCATTGCGGGTGGGGGCTGGGGAAGAAGGTGGCGTGGAAGCCTGCCATTGGCAACTTCAAAATTTGGGCCTTGGTGATGTGGAGAGGTGGAAAGGGTACAAATTGTGCTCACCCCTCCAGTTGTCATCTCCTCTTGGAGTGGAGCAGTGGAAAGGTCCTTGGCGGTGGCGGCGGCAGCTCCTGCTTGGAGACGGCAGTGGAGAAGGCGATGGCGTGAGGGCTCGGGCTGCTGCAGGGGAGTTTTGGCGCGGGCGGCTGCAGCAGCAAGAAGAGGATCTTGTGCTCGGCTGGGGCACCGGGCAGGAACAGTTGGCAGCGCGGGCTCCACTGCGGTGGGAGCATCCGTGAGCGCCGTCTGAGGCGGGAGCAAGTTTGGTGGCCGAGGGGAGCCTCGGCGCCGGCAGTACAGCCCTTCAGGCCGCAGCTGCGGAGAAGTATGAAGAGCGGCTACAGCAGAGGCAACGAGGAGGTCCTTGCAGCTTGAGCTGCGGGGGCTTGAGCTGCACAGCGGTGGTGGAGCAGGAGCGCTCCCAGCACGGGCTCTACTGCAGGGGAAACTTCTGTCCTGCACTGATAGGCGCAAGCAGTTTTTTTGGTGGCCGAGGGGAGCCTCGGCGCCGGGGAAAAAAGCCTTTTAGGCCACGGCTGCGGCAAAGGGACTCTAGGGTTCCAGTCCTCAAGTTTAGGCATGCGGGGGATAAAAAAGGGAGCCGGGCGGCCATCTTGAGGGTAGTTCTTCCTTCCTGCTGGGTGTAGTGGGGAGGGGGAACATTTTCAGCTATAGCTTGCTGCTTTGCTTTTCTGACCGGGTCGGTGAGGTGGCTGACATACAACTCACTGAGCTACATTGCTGAAGCTAAGCTGGGTCGGCCCTGGTTAGGATTTGAATGGGAGACCACCTTTAGTTGTAAACCCACGACAGCAGCTTTTCTTGGGCGGTGGGGCGGTTAGTCATTTGGACTGTAGATTATCTAGTTTTGAGGAGTTTGTACTTCGTTACAAACAACCCACCAGTGGCAATTTTGTTTTACTAATTACCAAAGTAATTGTTAAAAGCATAGAGCTTCAATAGTTATATTATTTGGATATATAGCAACGTAGATAGCAGTTATTCAGTAGGAAGCACAATTTGATAGATCTTGCATTCTGTATATATTTATATCATTACAACATTGTTCATATTGGTTTAATCCTTGAGCTTGCAAATAATGCCTCCCAAAAAAGGAGTGGGTGGAAAAAAAGGGAAGGGAAAAGCCCCTGCTCAGCCTCAAAAACAATGCAGACAGTGGGTGGATTCCTCATCCGAAGAGGAAATAGACCCCAAAATTGCCAAAATTCTTGAAAGATTGCAGGCGGTTGAACAGGGCAAAGGAATCCAACAGCTGTCTATCCCGCTTCCACCTGGTGGAGGGGGGAGTGGTCGGACCCAAACTAGGAAACAAACGCAGGATAAATTATGGGCATCTGTCTCAGCCAGGTTGGATGCGATTGAGGCAACATCCAATCCGTCATCTAATCCTGTAACTCAAGTCGAGGCCTCCAGGGATTCCTGTGGAGCTACTTCAACTACTACCTCAGCTGTGACGGGAGAGGGGCAGCAATGAGTCTCCACCGAAACTTCGCTACAAGCCTCTGGGGGGACACCGCAGGCTACTGAAACAGGTGAGGTCAGCAGGACACCGCAGCTCACACAAACATATCCTCTGGGTGCTGTCCCTCCTTGGGGGGGTGTACCCATGGTTTTTAGGACCTGGATGGCAGTACATGGGGGACAGGGAGGGGACTAGAAATATGCCCATACAAGTCCATAATGCTTCCAGCCAGGCATCCATTACTAATAGTAGGGTATCAGGGAATCAGAGCAATTCGACTGGGCACAATTCTGGTGAAGTAGCAGCCCAAACTCAGTCCATCAATACTGCCACTCAAGCAGCAGCGGTTGCATGTGCGGCTGTTTGGCAAGGCCCAGCCGGTTCCGCAGCCTATGGTGCAACTGAGCAATCCCAACAAACCAAGGATCCTTACGCAGGGGCGGAGAGGGAAGCTGTCCCAACTGCCAGCACTTCCGCCCCATTAGGCTATCATTTACTAGCTGCGACTAGGGAGAAAATCTTGAAGGGAGAGTACATTGATGTGTTTTCTTTGCTCTTCCGTGAATTGGAAGACAAGGAGAAAGACAGGGCAAGTGAGAAGGAATTCGAAAAACCAAGGAGAAAAAAGGTTGCTAGGACCTGGGCCAATTGGTTGCCAGGTTTTCTTATATACATGGGTGTGGTACAGCAAAAATATCCAGAGAGGGGGTGCATTCTTACGAAGCACCTTGATATGATTTATCGTGTGTACACGGAATATGAGGGAGGGGCCTGGTTGGCTTATGATGAGTCGTTTTGCAGAAGAGTGGCTTTTGATCACTCCCTCAAATGGGATGTGAAAGACAACGACCTCTGGCTGCAGTTTATGACTCCAGCCAGACCCGGTTTCGGTGAAAGAACTGATAGTGGCCATCTAATAGCTAAGCAGTATCCTGTGCCCACTGCAAAAGGGTACGCGGGGCAGTGGGTTCAACCCCGCTGGCCTTGCTGGGAATACAATTCAAGAGGTAGCTGTTCTAGATCACAGTGCCGCTATCGGCACGATTGCCCCATCTGTGGCAACCATCACCCAGCTTCAACTTATACCAGAAACAGAGGTGGTAGGGGCTCAGGCCGTGAAGGGCAAGGGACAAAGAAACCTGGAAATCAGCAACCTCCTGCAAAAGGGCCCCAGTCCAATTAGACTAAGTCAATTAAGGTTATTATTGGAACATTACCCAAGGAGGGCTGATGCACAATACCTTGGAAGTGGGTTTTCCGAGGGTTTTCGCATCCCTTTTATAGGTCCTCGACATGCTCAATGTTCCAATAATCAGACATCTTTAATAGGGATGGAACAATTAGTTGAAGACAAAATAAGGAAGGAAGTAGAGGCAGGTCGAGTGAGTGTGCCCAAGAAAACGCCTGGGGAATTTAGGCTTAGTCATAATTTATCTTTTCCTAAAGGGGACTCAGTCAACGATTCTATACCAGATGAGCTCTGTTCTATGCGATACGCCTCATTCGATGCGGCTGTGGTTGTAGTGCGCAGATGTGGTAGGGGTGTGTTGATGGGCAAGTGCGACATCAAATCAGCATTTCGCATCCTGCCCATCAACCCCGCAGACTTTGACTTGCTTGGATTTTCATTTAGGAGTCAATATTACATCGATCGGGTGCTTCCTATGGGATGTGCCATATCATGTGTCATGTTTGAAAAATTTAGTACATTTTTAGAATAGGCACTTCAGGCGAGCACCGGGTCACATGATACCATTCACTATTTGGATGATTTTTTGGTGGTTGGCCCTGAACACACTAGACAGTGTGCCTATTTATTGGCCGAGTTTCAGGCCTTATGTGAGGAACTTGGAGTGCCACTGGCACACGAGAAAACCGAAGGGCCCTTATCCACCATTAAGTTTCTAGGTATTGAACTGGATTCTCTGCAGCAATGTTCCAGATTGCCTTCAGATAAATTGGAGACATTACGGGCTAAATTACATGCAACTATAGGGGCCAAAAAGGTTACATTGTTGCAAGTTCAATCCCTGCTTGGGCATCTTAATTTTGCCTGCAGAGTCATTGCACCAGGGAGGGCCTTCCTTAGGAACTTGTACAACGCAACGATAGGTTTGAGTTGCCCGCATCACAGACTGCGGATTACTCGGGCCATCCGAGTGGATTTGTCCGTATGGTTATGTTTCCTCCAGGATTATAATGCCGTGTCTTTTTGGAGACAGGACCTATTATTGGAGGCCGAGATGCAGATTCATTCGGATACCTGAGGAGCCCTTGGTTTTGGTGTACTTTGGCAGGACTGATGGTGCTCAGAGCGTTGGCCGGATGAGTGGGTGTCAGCTGGAATTTGCAGAGACTTAACTTTTTTAGAATTTTTTCCTATATATGTAGCTGCTCATATTTGGGCTAAAGAACTATCTAATTCAGTCGTGCATTTCTGGTGTGACAACCAGTCAACGGTGCAGGTTCTCAATTCTTTATCATCCCGCAATTCTCGAGTCATGGCGCTCGTCAGAGTTTTTACATGACACTGCCTGCAACATAACATCCTATTTTGAGCTCGCCACATTCCTGGCTTACAAAACTCCATTGCTGATGCTTTATCGCGTCGTCAGGTGCAGCGGTTTCGGGAACTGGCACCTGGGGCGAAGCTCTTACCAGAGATAGTGCCGACAACTCTGTGGGAGATTGGCGGAGCGAGGCCAAGCGTGCTATTTGGCTATCGTTAGCTGCTAGTACAAGAACCGCATATTTAAGATCAGGTAGGGAATTCTCAAATTTTAGGAACAGCACACACCTTCAGCAATCATGGCCCATTCCTGTTGATCATATCTTACAATATTGTGTGTCATGCCATAAGAAAGACTTAATGGCTCACACCATTAATTGCAGGTTAGCGGCACTCTCTTTTCTTTCTAAGATGAGGGGTGTTGTCGACAGTACAACTGATTTCAGGGTGAAGAAGGCGGTGCGGGGTTGGGCTAGAGAGTTTCCTCAGAAACCTTACCCTAGGGTTCCACTGTCCCCTGATATTTTAAAAGGGCTCAAGGCGCTTTGGCCTTCTTTGTGCCTATCTCTTTATGAGGCCATTCTGTTTCACGCTGTGGCATTGACAGCCTTTTTTTGGAGCATTTCGTATTTCCGAACTGGTAGTACGGTCCAAGAGTGACAGTTCTGGTAGGGCTTTGCAGTTCAAGGATATTCAGATCTCCTCCCATAGTGTGGTGATCCGCCTTCATCAGTTGAAGACCGATCAAATGAGAAAAGACGAAACAGTTAGCTTATTCTCAGCTCCCTTAGAGGACTTGTGCCCAGTAAAAGCATTAAGGGCTTTTATTTCAGTGAGAGGCACCTTAGAAGGTCCATTGTTTTGCCACCAGGATTGCACACCTTTAACAAAGTTTCAGTTTTTGATGGTTACTCAACGTGCACTTCAGTCTTTAGGATTGGGAAATTTTCAATTCGGCTGCGTCGGTGGGCCTTTCCTCAGAACAGATTCAGGCTGTGGGACGGTGGAGGTCTAAGGCATATCGCTCTTACCTGCGTAAATTCCCTAAATGATTTTCTTGCTGCACCCTAATGGCCACGTGCTCCATTTGGATCTCAAAACAGGTTTCGCCCGGGTCAACGTGATCATCTGTGGCCACAGTATGGTCTTCTGGGCCAGAAGGAGGGCCGCCAATACCAGCTTTGGAACTCAGCTTGGAATGAGTATGCGGGCCAATATACAATGGCTTGGGAGGCGTGGCATGCGGTGGGAGAGGCTTCTCCCTTCATTATTCCATCTCTGTGTGGTTAGTGCCCCTCCACAGATCCTCCTGATCCATCTTGGCGGCAATGATGTGGGTCTGCTAAAGGGCAGAGCCCTGATATTACAGGTGATAGCCGATTTTCAGACAATTTGGCAGCAGTGGCCAGGAGTGGTTATTATCTGGTCCTGTATGTTACCGCGTTTCAACTGGAGAACAAGTGATGATCACCAGGCCATGGAACGGGTGCGGAAGAAAGTTAATTCTCAAATTTACAACGAGTTAATAAAACATGGCGATCACAGCATTCAGCACCCAGAGATAGTGTTGACATGGAGGGAGCTTTTTAGAGCAGATGGCGTACATTTGTCAGACTGTGGAAATGACTTATTTTTGGCAGATCTGCCGAAAGGGTTAAGGGAAGTAATTAATATAAGGTGGGGGGTGGAGCGACTAAACAAGTCCTTTGTTGCTCCCTGTGGCTTGTCGGTGCGGACATCTGCGGGAATAGGGATGGTGAGCAATCACAGGCACTATTTAGGTGATTAGTAACTCCTGAGGGCCCCCAGCTGTGAGTTTTATGGCCTCAGCTGGTGGGATAAGGATTACTTTTGAGGCCAAGCTTTCTCGCCCATCCGGATTCATACGGAGCAGGGAGGGGTTGACACCAGAAGGCCTCCCTACCCTTAATGGGGAAACCTGAGGAGTGGCGAGGGTCGGTGCCACTTAACAGGTGGTGAATGGCTCGCCCAATAAAGATAGATGTCCGCTTAGGTTTACCCAATCTGCAGATCTTTAATAAAGTGGCCCTATTTAAATCCATGTACTGTGTCTCGACTCTTCTTGTCTCCAGTCTCCATTTCTTGCAATGAGGCACTGGATAACAACAGCATTTGTTGACAAACTATCCTCACCTCGCCTTCTTTTCTCACAGCCACATAGAATATTCCAATAAGCTGCATCCTTCAGTCTCTCCAAAACTGGCCCAAACAGCCCTTAGTATTATGCTGGTCTGGTGAAATAATTTATTTTGTATGATTTTACAAGGTAGCAGCCTATTGAAATGGGGCTTCATATTCATTCAGCCTACATACTTATTTGGAATTCAAATCCTACTGGGTGAGCAAGGCACCATATTAGAAAGGTTTACCATATTAAAAAGTAGGTTTTCTTGGGATTTTATTTTCTTTTGCAATTCAACATATGTTTTTTTTTCTGAACAAAGAGGAATCATAGAGTCTGCTGCATTGCAATACATGCTAGACTGAGAAAGAACAGACAGTAGAAGTCATTAATAGTGCCAATCACAGATGCCATTAGGCTGGTTGTGCCCTGCCTGCAGCATCACAATGCTGCCTGCTTTAATAGGAGCCAGCGTGCTCCATGAAATATTAGTGCTTGAGAAATTCATATTTTAAGAACAGGGAACCTCTTCACTTCTCTAATAAGATTACATTTACAGAATGTTATGATGGACACCTGAACTAATGTGCAGTAATTTTCTAAAGGAGGGAGAGACTATGGAAAAAAGAGAGATGTGATAACGCAAGCATATTGCAGACATGTTCATGTCTAATAATTTGAGATTTTTAATTGTGAACAGTCCAGAGAGATCCTGGCCAGTATAAAAATAGAATAAATAAATAAAATAGAAATAATACCTGCATGCATATATTTTGAACATATACATGTTTTAATGCTAAAAGGTCAAGCTGAAAATAAATAAATGATAGGACTATTTATTTTCAATATAAAACTGGAAACCCCTGATTCCTAGTGACTGCTCAGTCTACTTTGTAATTCGATATGTCACCACGTATTCATTTGTATCCATTATAAAGAGCCTAGGTGTAGAAACGGATAGAAAAGTAGTGAAATAATAATAATAATAATAATAATAATAATAATAATAATTTCTTACCTGTCTCTCCCTCTGGATTGAGGCGGGGAACAACATCAATGAAAAAATATAAAATACATAAACTAATTTAAAACACATAAAATCACTATATCATTAAAATCAACAGAGTCTTAAAATTCGACTGGGTATGCCTGCCGGAAGAGATCAGTTTCATTAAGTCTTAGAATGGCCTTTAGAATTTTGTGACATAATGTTTTGATGCTGCATGGTGGGTCAAGACACGTATTTATGGGGCTGTGGTAGAGAACCCTGTATAATTTTTAAACGGGTCATCTATTGGTCTCCACTATCCTTTTGGCAGTGGAGACTGGTGGCTCCAATTTCAGTAGGACTGAATCCATTCTGGGTTTCAGTAAGAACCAGCCAGAACACTAAAGAAGTTATCCAAGATGCTCAACCCTATCCACAAAATAGGTTCAGCAACTTGGATTCGCAACCCCACTGAAATTGGAGCCATCAGCCACCACTGCCTTCTGGGATATTCTCTGTGGGGTCCATGGGGTTGTATCTTGTTGCTTCTCCTACTCTTACACAGGGTTTTTCAATTGAGGTGATTACTTGAAGAATGGAACCAAATGAGAGACAGTGAAGAAACCTAACCTGGACCAAGAAGTGGTGGACAACTATTGGTCAGTTACTAATTTCCCCTTCTTGGGCAAGATGCTGGAGCACATGGTTGCCAATCAACTCCAAGCATCCTTGCATGAAGCTGATTATATGGATCTATTTCTACACAACTTTAGGGCTGAAATAGAAACTGCCTTGGTTGCCTTGTGGGATGACTTTTGCTGAGGGAGAGGTAGGGGGAGTGGAATATTTTGGGTTCTCTTGGAACTCTCAGCAGCTTTTGATATCATCAACTATGGCAACTTCTAGATCGACTGTCTGGGTTAGAAGTTGGAGACCCTGTTTTATAGTGGTTCCATTGCTATTTGGATGGCTATTTCCAGAAGGTGGTGCTGTGGGATTACTGCTCTGTTCTATATTGCGGGTTTGACAGGGCTCAAATGTATCCCCTGTTCTAAGCAATATCTACATGAAACTGCTGTGGGAGTTATATTGGGAATGTGGGCTGAAGTGTCATCAGCATTCTTTCATTTAACTTAGGTGAGGCACAAGAAATCCTGAATTAGTACCTGAGCAGCTCAGTGGACGGGATGAGGGCCAATGAACTAAAGCTCAACTCAGATAAGACAGAGGTAATGTTTGCTGGTGGTTTGTCTGCCCATTTGAGCAATGTTCAACCTGTTCTGGAAAGGGTTGCAGTCCCACCTGAAGATCAAGACAGGATCTACACTACTACTTTCTAATGGTATTGAAGTTCACTGACAACTGCTGGGACCCATGACACATTCTATATACCATTTTCAAACTGCCTTCATAGTGTTATATCTTGCTTTGTGTAGTTTTGGCCCAGGTGTTCAGTTTAGGGATACTCCTGAATCCACCACTGTCACTTGAGGCACAGGTGGCTTCAGTGGCTACAAACACCTTTTATCTGCTTAGGTTGATATACCAGCTTTGATGCTTTTTCAAGAGGAACAGCCTGTTGACAGTTCTCCATGTTTTGGTAACCTCCTGGTAGGATTACTGCAATGTACATGGGTTTGACTTTGAAGATGACTCAGAGACATCAGTTCATTCAAAATAAAGCTGCTAGGTTACTAACTGAGACTTATTGTGTGCTTCATCAGTCACATTAGTCTCCAGTCCATTTCTGAGCCAATTCAAAGTGTTGGTGTTGACTGTTAAATGCCTAAATGGCTTAGGTCTACAGTATATAAAGCAAGGGTGGGCAACTTGTGGCCCTCCAGATGTTTTGGTCTACAACTGCCATGATCCCTAACAAATGCTTATGCTGACTAGGGCTGATGGAAATTTTAGCCAAAACGTTTGGAGGGCCACCTGCCCCTTCTAGCCTTCTTCGCCTGACAAAAAAACACCCCAGTAAGTCCGACTTTTTTTTTAAAATGGAACTTGCTGCAGTCTCCTGCTGTGTGCAGGAGAAGCAGCGTGATCAAAACAGCCCACTGAATGGTCCACGTACATGTTGTTTATTTCCTCTTTCCTCTCCCTTGAGAATGAGGAAGTAATGAGGGACAAATGCGTGGGCGGAGAAGCAACGGGAAGGAAACACGATTTTCCCCTGGGTGATGATGTCAAAGAGCTCTTTACTGAAAAGTAACACAGCATCTTGTAGAAGCTGAATATTGTTGCACCCACTGCAGTTAATTAGATTAAAAAGTCAGTGTAGTTTCTGTACAACCAAATTGGCTGCAGTGCCCACTCATTGCTGCCCATTCTCCCCACTTCCTCTCTGCTTCTATAGATAAGCTGATTTCTTTTTTGACTGTGCAGGGGCCTTCCCCCTCCTGTGAAAACACATTTGAAATGAATGGGAGCAGCGCAAGAGTGTGGTAGTCTTTAAGCAGACTACTGCTCTCAAGGCTTAAGACAGAACTAAATTTGATAGTGGAATGTTAGAAAGATATTATCATAGGAAGGAGAAGGGCACCTTTGCACTTTCCTTATCAAATAACAGACTTCAGAAGCAAAGGTGAAGTCAGTGGATGGAATGCTCAATGAGCAGCAGATATTGATCCATTTTTTCCAGGAGGCAGCGATGATGGGCAATTGAAAGCACGGTGAATGTTGCTGAATTGGCTGCTGTAGTGAAACTTCATTAAACACATTTAATTTTCTTGGAATGGATGCAGACAGACATGCTTAGAGTAGACCCATTCAAATGAATGTGACTTACGATAATCATGACTAACTGAAGTTCCATTGATTTCAATGGGTCTATTCTAAGTATGACTGAGTCTGGCACCAACCCCTTGTATTTTGCCATATATTGTCGACTAACACTCTCTTATCTGTCTGTTTTGTTTTGCTCTATGATTGTCATCAGACAAGCTTTTTATCGCATGCTCATTACTGGCCACTGATGGTTTTTTGTGGGTCCTTTTGACAACGATGTCTGCCTCCCGCGTGTCTCCTCTGCCTTCTGCTCTATTTTCCATGACAAAATAAGACCTGGTAAATAATAGGGGTGTGCACGGACCCCCTGGATCGGATCGGGACCCGGATCGGGACCTCCAATTTTGTCACGGAGCGGTTCGGACAAAATCGGAGGCCCCCCGGACCGGATTGAGTCCGATCCCGACCCAAAAATCATAAATTTTTGGATCGGCCGCCATTTTTTTCCCCATAGACTTGCATTGCAATGCAAGTCTATGAGGAAAAAATGGCGGCGGGTGGGTGAGGGGGGGCCTAACTCCCTCCCCCCCGGGGCCATCCGCTGTGGACGGCCCCGGCAGGTAAGCCCCCTCCCCCGCACTCCCTACCCCCCCTGGGGCCGTCCGCTTCCATCCCCTGGCGCCCGCGGGCGCCCGCGGATAGAAGCGGACGGCTCCGGGGGGGGTAAGCCCCCTTCCCCGCCACTGCTTACCTTCTCGGCCCGTCCGCTCTCGCCGGCGCCGGCGGCTACTACCAGCGGGCTCCGCGGCCTACTCTCGAGTAGCGCGCCGGGTGATGACATCACCCGGCGCGCCACCCTGGAGTAGGCCGTGGAGCCTGCTGGTAGTAGTCGCCGGCGCCGGACGGGAGCGGCCGGGCCGGCAAGGTAAGGGCCCCCTCCCCCCCTCCGCGCGCTCCCTCCTCCCCTCCACGCAACCCCTGCTTACCTTCTCGGCCCGTCCGCTCCCATCCGGGGCCGGCGGCTACTACCAGCGGGCTCCGCGGCCTGCTCTAGAGTAGCGCACCGGGTGATGACATCACCCGGCGCACCACCCTAGAGCAGGCCGCTGAGCCTGCTGGTAGTAGTAGTCGCCGGCGCTGGACGGGAGCGGCCGGGCCGGGAAGGTAAGGGCCCCCCTCCCCCCCTCCGCGCGCCCCCTCCTCCCCTCCACGCACCCCCTGCTTACCTTCTCGGCCCGTCCGCTCCCGTCCGGCGCCGGCGGCTACCACCAGCAGGCTCCGCGGCCTGCTCTAGAGTAGCGCGCCGGGTGATGACATCACCCGGCGCGCCACCCTAGAGCAGGCCGTGGAGCCTGCTGGTAGTAGTAGTCGCCGGCGCCGGACGGGAGCGGCCGGGCCGGGAAGGTAAGGGCCCCCCTCCCCCCTCCGCGCACCCCCTCCTCCCCTCCACGCACCCCCTGCTTACCTTCTCGGCCCGTCCGCTCCCGTCCTGCGCCGGCGGCTACTACCAGCAGGCTCCACGGCCTGCTCTAGAGTAGCGCGCCGGGTGATGACATCACCCGGCGCGCCACCCTGGAGCAGGCCGCGGAGCCCGCTGGTAGTAGCTGCTAGTGCTGGACGGGAGCGGACGGGCCGAGAAGGTAAGCGCCCCCTCCCCCCCCCGCTGTCCACTTTCATCGGCGGGCGCCCGCTGGCGCCCGCCAATGGAAGCGGCGGTGGGCGCCAGTGGGTGCCCGCCGATCCGCCGATCCGCCGAACCGGTTCGGAGCCTTTTCGGACTGGTTCGGATTGGATCGGCCGATCCAGCTGCGGGATCAGAAATCAGATAATTTATCCGATTTCCCACTGGACCGGACTCGGATCGTGGATCGGGTCCGATCCAGTGCACATCCCTAGTAAATAACGTGTTTTTCTTAGGCAAAACTTGCAGCGTGATAAAAACGCCTGCTGAATGGGCCACGTGGTCACTGCTGCTTCCTCTTTCTTTCCCCATGTGAAAAAAAAGGAAGCTGCTTGTCCATATTATGGGACAGAAAAGTGACAGTATGCAAACACGATTTCCATCCTTTTGTTGATGCTCTATGCCAATTGCCAGCAAGCCTAACAGATCACTTTTATGTTGAACTTAATCTCAAAAATAATAATCCATATTTCACATGTGCTATACCCAGGCTAGAGTTTCCAGATCTTTGGCTAGAAATGCTGCCAATGACTAACAACTCCCATTGGTTTTAATGGATTGACTCTAGTCTGGATCCAACACAATAACTTTAAATACCCCAAGGCACTGAGAGAGAATCCAACCATTATACACCTCATGCCCCATTCATCCACCTTCTCATCTCCTTCCCCCACCTTGCTTCACTAGCTGAAGCAGAGCAAACTTATACTCCTACTGATGTGGGCTAATGGCCTTTTCTAGCTATGGGCCAAGGATGCAAAAAATGTGAAGCAAAACAGACAGATCTGAGAGTGTTAGACTAGTATACAGGACAAAATATAAGGCATTGGATCCAGACTCAGTCATACTTAGAGCCAGCCCCCAACACTCTAGCAATGGGGTCTATAGTTTCTGCCATAAAAGTCTCATTCCTAGGGCATCCTAGGAAGCAGTACTCAAAGGTTTCTGCCTGCTTCCTAGAATGTTCCATGGATGCTTTAAGAACTAGGTTTCAATGGCAAGAACTATAGAGCCAATTCCTAGAGTATTTTCTTTGTCTTTTCTCTTTTTTTAGGTGGTGAAGAGGATATGAATGGGCAACCCTCCTCCATGGCAGCCATTTTGTGAGAATGCCGATGACAATCTCTTGACAATCCAAACATGACCAAAAAGGTTGGGGACCACTGCTATACCAGATCTCTGCTTGATCCACAGCAACAAAAGATGAGGGTGGGGTATCCATTTAAGTATGCTTGCATATTTGTTTATTGTTTTCAATCCTTATGTGGATTACGATAAAACCAAAGGTATTTGCTGGATTGTGGAGGACAAAATATCAAACAGTAGAATGACATGGAACAGTGATACAAGAGATGAATACTTCTCCTTCATATAGTCTCATCTCATACCCTGGTTGTCCATAATTGTCACTTCTCAGAAATCAGAATACTGAGCAAAATAGGCTGTATACAGGCTATTCTAGTTGAGGAAGGTGAGCCAGAGTGGAATGGTCAGGAAAAGAGATAAGTGGAGGGATATGTCAGGCATCCATTACTTCACAGCACACATTTAATATAGAAAGAAAAATGAATGTAAGGATTTGTAGAGGAGCACCTGGAAGGGGGATGGGTGGCATAAACCTATTTATCAGTAGAGCTGCAAATTGGAAAGAGATCCGTGCATTGTTTATAACAGTCTCAAAATTAGTAAATCCATGAGATTGATCTCAGCTCCTTTTTCATAACAAAAGAAAATATGAGATTGACCTTGGCAGAACTCAAGCATTATAACATGCTAACACTCTTCCTGTTCTCCGGATAGAGAAGAAACATCACGACTTGTCTGGATACCATTTTTTATTTTGTTTTACTGCATTTCATCATCAAGTGTTTAAAGGAGAGGCTTTTATGTTGCGAGAGAAGGCAATGGTTTATAGCTTACTTTTAGTGCTATTAAGATCTAATCTATCACTCGTTCAGTCGATTGTATTTGACAAGCTGCTTCTTAAACTTGAACTTTGTCATTTGGTGACAGATAACCCTGCCTGTTTGCTCAATTTCCTCTACTACATTTTTTTTTGCAGAGCCTTTGCTGTGAAGTGTCTCATTATTAATCACCACCTTTAGATGTGATTTATTGTACCATATAGACTTGAGAAAGAAAAAAAAAGAAAAAAATAATGGTGAGCTTGGGGTAGTATCACCTTGAACAGGTGATGAACATTACTTCCCCCCCACACACAAAGGGAAGTGAAATATTAGCTGTAGGGAGACAGACAACAGATGCAGAAAAATAAAATATCCAGCACCTGTTTGAAAGGATTGGTGAATTTTTGCTTCCTGCTGTTTGTTTGTGGTGAATCACATATACTTCTCTGATTTTTTACTGATCCCCTTTGCTTTTTAGGGTGGTGGGTGAATACAGAATTAGGAAGTGTTTCATGCTCAACCAGATTGGCTCAAAAATATGCTTTTTGGAGGGTTTTTTATATTAAAAAACACAAAATTATGGATGGTGTAGAGAATGAGAATCGGGAGACATTTTTCTCCCTCTCCCATAATACTAGAACCTGGGGTCATCCCATGAAGCTGATTGGTGGGAGATTCAGGACTGATAAAAGGAAGAAGTTCTTCACACAGCACATAGTTAAACGATGGAATTCGCTACCACAAGATGTAGTGATGGCCACCAATTTGTATGGCTTTCAAAGGGGAGGGGATTGGATAAATTCCTGGAGGAGAAGGCAATCAATGGCTACTAGTCCTGATGGCAATGTGCTACTTCCAGTATCCAAAGCAGTAACACTATATGCACCAGTTGCTGGGGAACATGGGTGGGAGGGTGCTGTTGCAACTGTGTCCTTCTTGTGGGTTCATAGTTGACAACTGATTCGCCACTGTGAGCCTATCTACACTGCTGCTTCAAACCGGTTTATAACAATATTAAACTGGTTAATAACCATTATTAACCGGTTTTAAACTGGTATAAAGCATTTTAAAGCAGTAGTGTAGATAGACCCTGTGTGAACAGAGTGCTGGACTATATGGACCTTCTTATGTTTGTATGGTCTTATGTGAGTCTACTCTTCTGGTAATGTGTTTCTAACCAAACAGTCCCCTCACTTGGCAGGTACATTTGCTTTGCTACATCTTTACCACTGTTGTTCTCTGTCTCTCTCTATTTCTGGAACACAATAAATGCAACTGATACAGGATACTCTTAGGCACAGTCAATCGACTCAGTTTGGTAATTGTAGCAGAAGACTACACTGTCTTTTCTATCATGTTATGGTATTCAGGACCATAGTAGTGCTATTCCACTAGTCTGTTGGCATTGTGAAGAGTATGTCAGTAGCTACACAGTGGCTGAATTCGGACAACACAATAAGCAACTGGTGTGGGGGAAACAATTGTCAGTTGTATTGACTATCATGTCATCCGAATGCTGCCATAGTCAATTCAGCGCTGATCCTAATCCACCCCACAGTTGATTATTTATTACCATGTTGTGTGGGGAGTACCCCCTAGATGAACAACTGTAAAGTTGGTTATTACCCCACCATTGACTATCGTGTTGTCCGAATTCAGCCAGTGTGTAGCCTTTGTTGGCTCAAGAGCTGCATCTAAATGGTAGAGGAGCTATAGAGATGATAATATATGAATGAACTTGGAGATGTGAAAAGTGCCTTCTTTTCAAGTATTGACAAGGGTCCAGCAATGGGGTGGCAAGTGGGGTGGTAAGCTTGTTGTTTGGGGAGGCACTCACCCTCCTGTCTGATTGCTGCTTCCTCTCTTTCTTGTTCAGAGATTTCTTAGACCCTGATGAAAGGCCAGTTAACAGTGTAAAGGAGTTCAGATAGACTGCGCTGGTTGGAGAACGAGAGTGAAGGCTGGGGGGGGGGGAAGTAGTATAGATAGCTGAGAGGACTGGTTAGAGTAGGAACATACCGCTGTAGCAATTAGAAAGACAAACGGCCCTGAGCTGCCACCTGGGAGGAGATAAGGGATTCAAGGACTCCAGAGCAGGAAGGCCGGGGCTATCGCAGGCTGTAAAAACTTCAAGGCCAGCGGAGGAGGTGTGAAGAAGAGATGAGCTCTGGCGCCGAGATGGGAGGGGGAACATTCCAAGGAAAGGGGACAAAAACCCTAACCCGGAAGAAGGGGCTGGTCTTGGTGGGGAAGGTGATGCCAAGAGTTAGTCGCACTGGAGAGGCAGGCCACTGGTCTCGGGTTGGCATCGATGGGCCTTGCTGTAGAGAATTGTTTTAGACCGCTGAACCTGTTCTTTTGATGAATAAAGCTGCTTAAAGAACTACGTGAGTCCTGGTTTGTGTCTCTGAGTTCTGCACATCCTAACAGGAGAATTGCCCCAGGGCATTTCCTCCCTTACATGGTGGCTTAGCGGTGGGATGTTGTGCAGAAGCGGAGAAAGCAAACAGTGACGAAGTGGAGAAGCGGCGACAGAAATGGCCAAGAAAGAACTAAAGAAGATGCAAGGTATTGAGACAGTGGAGCAGTTCCTGCCAGTAGTTGGGGGAGATGGAGGGGCCATGGGGCCCGGGCAGGCGACCATCGAAGAGTGGGTCGTGGGTGAAGGCTCAGGAGGGGTGACTGAGCTGAAGAAAAGAGCAGCAAAGAAACAGGCCCCTGTGGAGGTGTCGGCCGACGAGACCCGAAGCGGGGCGCGGCCTAAGGCGCCGCTACCGGAAAGCAGGGACAGCGGAGAGGCGGAAAGGGGCCTCGCGAAGGAAGAGATGGATCAGCAAGAACGACGGATCCGGCAGATGTATGCAGACTACCTGGAGCTGGCGACACAACAGATGAGGTGGGCTAAGGTGAAGGAGGAGGCCCTCCAGCAGACAATGGCCACCCCGGCGCCGCCGACAGCACCTCGGTTGGATAGACGGATGTTCCCGGCGTATAAGGAAGGGGACGATGTAGTGTCATTCTTTACAGTGTTCGAGGCGGCGTGCGAAGAGGTGGGAGTGATCGGGAACCAGAGGATGGCCCTGCTCCGAACCCAAGTATCTGGGGCGCTACTAGATCTAATGGCGACACTGCCGAGGGAGTCGCGGTCGGATTATGAGTACTTCAAAAAGCTGGTGAGGACGCAATATGCGCTCTCGGCGGAACATTGTAGAAAGAAATTTCGACAGCTGACGATGAGAACGAAGGAGACCTATACGGCTTTCGCGACGCGGCTGAAAGCGGCTTTTGAAACTTGGGCAGAAGCGGCGGGAGCGGATAATAAGGAAAAACTGCAGGAGCTGATAGTTAAAGAACAATTGGCCAAGCAATTCCCAGAGCGCTACGATGCCTGGCTGGGGGAAAAGGACCCAAGTACGGCCGCAGAAGCTGCACAGATGGCGGATCGACTGAGCGCCTTCGGGAAGCGGGAGCCGGAAGGGGGCCGGAGCGGAGGACGCGAGAGAGAGAGTCGGCGCCCGGGAGAAGCGACCCCGGGAAAGAAGGCGGCCTGGCCAGGGGGAGAGCGCGCCGAGCGCGAGACACCGCGCCTAGGAGTCAAGCCTCCGGTGGAGGGGTGTTTTTTTTGTAAAGAGAAGGGGCACATGAAGCGAGACTGCCCGAAGCTGGCGGCAAGGTACCTGGCGGGGGCAGAAAAACCAGCCCCGGCGAGAGCGTTGGTGCGGGCAGCGGCGGCGACACCCGAGTCGTCCTCGTCGAATTGGAGCGATGAGAGTGAAGGTGAAGTGCGAGAGACGGAGTGGGAGTATGCCGCGGCAGCAACTGGAGAGTCGAGCCGCGGAGAAGACACCAGCGAGCCGCCAGTGGGGGTGGCGCAACAAGCGACCCAAGACCTCTCGATGAGCTTGGTTTCGCCGGCGCAGCTCCAATGGAGCCGGAGGCAGTTCTGTGAGTTAATTAGGGTCAATGGGCGGGTGACGAGAGCCCAGCGGGATACCGGAGCTGATGTTTCGTCCATCCATGCCAGTTTGCTGAAGGAG
Source organism: Anniella stebbinsi (assembly GCA_029215795.1). Taxonomy (NCBI): domain Eukaryota; kingdom Metazoa; phylum Chordata; class Lepidosauria; order Squamata; family Anniellidae; genus Anniella; species Anniella stebbinsi. Next base: position 61,191,761 of record JARDYH010000003.1, read on the forward strand.
GGACAAAAACTTACCCAACAGACCTTAAGGGTCACGCCATATGGGGCAGCGCCCTTTGAAGCCCCGCTGGCACGCATAGAAGTGGAGTTTGGGGATTGGAGAGGGGAGTTGACAGTATTGGTCCATAAGTCAGGTCCTTTATTTTTGTTAGGTAACGATATATGTTTTAAAACAACTGTTATGCCAGTGATTACACGTAGCCAGCGGGTGAAGGGGGCAGCCGAGACAGGCGAAGAACCGGCGGCGGAGAAGGGACCCTCAGAAGCGGAGGCTAGCGAAGAAATTACTGTGGGAGAGGCGGAGGAGCCGGGATTTCGACAAGGGCAACAGAGAGATCCCTCCTTACAGCCGTGTAGAGATCGGGCGGCGGGGAAAGAGCTGTCCGGAGGAGGGAGACGATGGGCAGGGTTTAGATGGGAAAGAGGAATGTTGTATCGGGTATTCCGCCCAAAGAAAGGGGGGGGGTTGAGAAGAAACAACTGGTGGTGCCCCGGGACTTCAGGACTCGGGTGATGGAGGCGGCGCATGAGACGTTGTGGGGGGGGCACTTGGGGATCCGGCGCACGCTGGCAAGGGTGAGTCGAGGGTTTTACTGGCCCTCCGTGGCGGCGGACATTCGAGAGTTTTGTGGCTCTTGTGGGCCCTGCCAGCGGGTGGGGTACCCAAGGGACCATCCTCGAGCGCCTTTACACCCATCCCCCATTTCAGAAGTCCCTTTTGAGAAGGTGGGGGTGGATATCCTGGGGCCTTTTGCCCCGGCCACGAGAGCGGGAAAAAAATATATTCTCACGCTAGTGGATTATGCCACCCGGTATGCAGAGGCGGTGCCATTGACTTCTATTACTGCAGAACAGATCGCTAAAGCCCTTATGTCTGTGTTTATTCGCTTAGGAATGCCTAAAGTATTGGTGCACGATTTGGGCGGCGGCTTTATGTCCCAACTGTTGAGAGAACTATGGAAGTTGGCGGGCGTACAACAGTGCACCTCGGCGGCCTATCACCATGAAGGAAATGGTCTAGTAGAGAGATTTAATCAGACCTTGGGGAAAATGTTAAAAGCGTATGCCGTGGCACACCACAAGGATTGGGACGTTGCTTTACCTTATTTGATGTTTGCTTACCGGGATGCCCCCCAGGACAGTCTGGGGTTTTCCCCAAATGAAATGTTGTTTGGGAGGGAGTTGCGGGGACCCTTGGTTTTGATGAAAGAAAAGTGGGAGGGGGGAGAGACGACGAAACCTGCCTCAGTAGTGAGTTACATACAAAATCTGCAAAACATTCTTCGAGAGGTGGGGGAGGCCGCGCAGACGAACTTGGCACGGGCGCAGCAGGAGCAGAAACAATGGTATGATCGTAAAGCCAGACTGCGGACGTTCCAGGCAGGGGAGAAAGTGCTGGTGTTAAAACCCGTGAAGCCAGAGAAACTGGCTGTGCGATGGGAGGGGCCTCTGGTGGTGGAAAAACGTTTGAATGAAGTGAACTATTTGTTGAAACCCCTCCAGGGTCGGGGTCGCTCCAAAGTCTACCATGTAAATATGATGAAGAGGTTCAGAGAAAGGGAGGTGAGAGTGCAGAAGGTGGACCTGGGGGGACCCAGGGCAGAATTATTGAAAGAGTATCGACACAAAGGCGGGTTAGAGCAAGCAACGTTCTCGGAGGCTTTGACTGCCACCCAGCGGATGCAGCTGGAACAACAGCTTCAAAAATTTAGAGAATTGTTTTCAGGATTGCCAGGGAGAACCGATCTTATTACTCATACCATACACACGGGAAATCATCCTCCCATCCGGGTCCCAAACTATAGAATCACAGGGAAACATGCTGAAATTATACAAAAAGAGGTGGACGAGATGTTGGCACTGGGAGTGATACAGGAAAGCCATAGCCCATGGTCCTCCCCCATTGTGTTAGTAAACAAAAGAGATGGGAAAATTAGATTTTGTTTAGATTTCAGGAAGTTAAATTTGATATCTATGGGCGATTCCTACCCCATGCCCCGCACCGAAGAATGTATTGAGACGCTGGGACGGGCAAAGTACATTTCCACATTGGATCTAACCAAGGGCTATTGGCAGGTGCCTTTAGATGAGGAATCGGCCCTGAAGACTGCGTTTGCTACTCCGAAAGGCTTATATCAATTCCGAGTAATGCCTTTCGGGTTGACCTCTGCGCCAAATTCCTTCCAAAGGTTAATGGATGGGGTTCTAAGAGGTTTGGGGGCTTTTGCATGTGTTTACCTGGATGACATTGCGGTTTACAGTCAGACGTGGGAACAACATTTAGAACATCTTGCCCAGGTGCTTGGGCGCTTGAAACAAGCGGGATTGACTGTAAATGCGACCAAGTGTCAATTTGGGTTGGGGGAAGTGACGTATTTGGGACACCAGGTAGGGGGGGGCAGTGTGAAACCGCTGGAAGCGAAGGTAGAATCTATCCAAAACTGGCCGGTGCCCCAGACAAAGAAACAGGTGCAGTCCTTCCTGGGATTGGCCGGGTATTACAGGCGGTTTGTGCCAGACTTTGGGGCTCTAGCGGCCCCCCTTACGGACCTCTGTCGGAAACGACAGCCTGTTAGAGTGCAGTGGACAGCGCAGTGCCAGCAAGCGTTTGAAAGCCTCAAGCGCTGTTTGAGGAGGCGCCCAGTGTTACAAGCGCCCGATTTTGACCAACCGTTCGTCTTACAGACGGATGCCTCTGAAAGGGGGCTAGGGGGGGTGTTGTTGCAGGAAGATGGAAACGGACAGATGCACCCCATTGCCTTCATCAGTAAAAAACTGTTGCCACGAGAGAAAGCCCTGGCTACTATTGAGAAGGAGTGCCTGGCCATCGTATGGGCCATTAAGAAGTTACGGCCGTATTTGTGGGGGCGCCCCTTTCTGTTGCAGACCGACCATTCCCCGTTGTGCTGGCTGGCTAGAGTGAAAAATACCAACCAGAAGTTGTTGAGGTGGAGTTTGGCCCTACAGGACTATGAATTCACGGTTAAACACATTAAAGGGAAGGAGAACGTGGTGGCAGATGGATTGTCACGTCAGTACTTGGAGGCCCAACCAACAGAGCGGGAGCTAGAGAGAACAAGAGAAAGTGGAGATGGAACTGAGAGTGAATTGAGCGAAGCAAGAGAGAGAGGGAGAAAGAGGCTGGAGCCTAGAGTAGAGAGGACGAAACCCCCTCAGTTCCATCTTAAGGGGGGAGGTGTAAAGGAGTTCAGATAGACTGCGCTGGTTGGAGAACGAGAGTGAAGGCTGGGGGGGGGGAAGTAGTATAGATAGCTGAGAGGACTGGTTAGAGTAGGAACATACCGCTGTAGCAATTAGAAAGACAAACGGCCCTGAGCTGCCACCTGGGAGGAGATAAGGGATTCAAGGACTCCAGAGCAGGAAGGCCGGGGCTATCGCAGGCTGTAAAAACTTCAAGGCCAGCGGAGGAGGTGTGAAGAAGAGATGAGCTCTGGCGCCGAGATGGGAGGGGGAACATTCCAAGGAAAGGGGACAAAAACCCTAACCCGGAAGAAGGGGCTGGTCTTGGTGGGGAAGGTGATGCCAAGAGTTAGTCGCACTGGAGAGGCAGGCCACTGGTCTCGGGTTGGCATCGATGGGCCTTGCTGTAGAGAATTGTTTTAGACCGCTGAACCTGTTCTTTTGATGAATAAAGCTGCTTAAAGAACTACGTGAGTCCTGGTTTGTGTCTCTGAGTTCTGCACATCCTAACAGGAGAATTGCCCCAGGGCATTTCCTCCCTTACAAACAGGTCTTCCAAGCAGTCTTGCATGAGGTTCGATCTTAGCCTAAGCAAAAGAATTGCAATCAACTCCAGTTCAAAAGGCACTAAATAGGCAGGTGACCTCTGTCTAGGATGATCTCTATGGGATGTGGATACAACTGAGGATCTAAGCAGTGTTTAGCCCACACAATCTGGTCTTGATAGTGCCATGTAAAATAAACAAATCAAAGGACCATAAAACAATTATATTGTGTAAACATAGAAAGTACATGAAATAATAAATACTTGTGATAATCAGTTAACAAGTAAGCACCTATACATCAGGTGAAAATAGAAACTGAAACTCAGTTATACCTTGAAATTTACACCTTTCTGAATTTTGCAGTGGAATTCTTTAATCAAAAGCTGATTACAGTGGACAATTTACTGCTTTTTATTGTTGCATTGTTACAATTTTTTTAAGCTTCCTTGAACAGTTAGAGAAGTCAGGCAAAAAGTAATAATATAAAGTTAATAAAATAAAAAAGAAATGGAATGGAATCCCAAAAAAGGTTAGTGGATCAGCATTTCTAGGCATTAGTTGATACGAAGAGAGGCTAGACCCCTATAGCAAGGATATGGGATTGGCTTGGTCTACTCAGATCGCTTGAATAATACCTGCAATCTAAATTCCCTATTCCTGATGAAACTAATACAATGCTCTAGGACCAGCAATTTAAAATCTGCCATTACAGCCGGCCGGCTTTGCATGTGATGCCATTCAGCGCAGGCTATGAGTTATGTGTTCATTAAACATTTGATTTCTTCACTGGCAATTTTGTCCATTGCAAGCCTTATAATAAAGCCTTGCCCCATTTAACCTAAAGAAGCTTTGCCTGCTTGTCCTTCTGGCTGTTCCTGCAATGAGAGAAATTAATTAAGACCATGCTTTTACTGAACCTGCTGAAGCTGGTTAGGAGGACGTGCAACTCTCCTCTTGATTTACAAGGTCATTACGGTTGAATTCAATACTTGATGAGATTATGCTAATTAAAATGAAAGGTAGCTGATCACTGATGAAATTAATGGAAGGTGGAATATACAAATTGTTATGTGCACAACAAAAACTATTTCAATATTATGAATTAGTCCTTGCTAAGAATTGTGGCTAGAATCCAAGGGCTGTGCAGTCATTATGCACTGCATGGCTTTTCTTGCTTGGGTAAAATATGCATGGGGTGGCTGTTTTTTAGTTAGCTAACTCATGCATCAGGCGAATAGCATGTCTGAAAAGGACAAGGCATATAGAACGCGTGCAGATGTAGTACTCCCACCAAGCACTGTGCCACTTAAAAAAAAAATCTATTTATGTTGACCATTCATTGGGGGAGGGGTGAAAAGAAATTGCATTGTGCTCCTTGAAAGCCTCCTAGAGTAGGCTGACCAGATAAAATCCAGGTTAGGGCTCATGTAACTTTAACAGTTGTAGAGAAAAGGGAATTTCAGCCAGGGTCATTTGTATGCAATTAGTTCCTGGTGAAATTCCCTCTTCAGCACAACAGTTAAAGGTGCAGGCACTATACTAGAGTGACCAGATACAAAAGAAGGCAGGCCCCCTGCAACTTTAACTGTTGTGATGAAGAGGGAATTTCACCAGGAACTAATTGCGTACAAATGACACTGGCTGAAATTCCCTTTTCTCTACAACTGTTAAAGTTACATAAACCCTGACTTGGATTTTATCTGGTCACCCTATCCTAGAGGCCTAAACCATGAAAGTTGAGTGAGCTGTTCCTGTTATGGTTGTGGTTCTTGTTTATTAAGTCAATTTAACAAAACCAAAACCAAACCGAAAATGCCTCAGGGCTTTCCAGGCGGGGTATCTCCAACTACACAAGCACTGAAGGGTACATAAGTTGTAAAATAAAGAGTGCTCTCCACCTATATAGGCACCTTCTTATAGTACGGTAAACACAAAATCCCTGCACACTGAGAAATTTCTCCGAAATTCTCGATGTCCCCACAAAAGAGACAGAAAAACAACTGCTTCTTTTGCTGGGATATGAAGAGGATGGGAAAGGAAAGGTGGGGTTTTGGCACAGTACTTGCTCCCTCCATCCAGCATGAGTACAAGAATATTAGGTATGTGCATTCACTTTCTCCACCCATCCCTTTCTCACAAGAGTGTCCCCTGCCCAATCAGCCCTATCTGTGGTTTCATGTCTATGTTAATACTAATGCTAATGATACTCCATCTTAACTAGGAAAGCAACCTCTCCATTTTGGGGGAGGGAGTGATCACAATCCCCTCCTCCCAGTGGTATTTTGGTCCTAGAAGTGTCCCCAGGCAAAAAACATGTAAAGTTTCAGAAGGATAGTTACTAAGCTTGAAAACCAATTTAAAACTTTTTCATGATGAAGTGTGGTGGCATTGGAAGGGTTTCCATCTCTTGGCCTCCCAAAACATGATTGAGGCCCATAGAAAATGTTCCCTAGATTTAAACATGGAACTGTCTGTCACTCAGCTGCACTCCCTCCCTCCCTTTGCAAAATATAGAGAAATGAAAACAAAAGATGCTATTTGGAGACATAAAGTCTATGGGTGCATATCACATCTGAAACACAAGTCAGTAATAAAGCCTCATTCTGGAATAGTTTCAGTTCTGTTGGCTTTGGAGGAAAGTCTGCTTCATCTCAGTACCCAACAGAACCAGATGGAAATGGCCCAATTCTGCTCAAGCTTCAGATTTTGTCCGAATATATAATCTGCATGCATTGCTTTTTAAATGTGCATATGATTTTGTTTCAGGCTTTATAGGCTTTGACTGATTTCCTGAAGGAGTTACAACATGCTTACCAAATTTTTGATTGTGTTGTTTCTACTGATAGAGTTTTACTGTTAAAGATTAAAGCTGCATCCTGCAGGGCTGATTTTATGGTTGGTAATCTGCACTTAGTGTACACATTCATCAGTTATGCTTGTTATTTGTATACACCAATTACCAATTCACAACTCCAGTGGAGAAGCTCTTTTAAAATACATAGGTGCATCATTACATTTTCTGCATAAATGCTTGTTTGTGGCACATTGCATCAAAGACTTAATAGGCCAAATAGAAGAAATAATTGAAAGCATTGCATTATCCGCTGACACTTTATTAATACAAATTATGACCCCCTTGGTTTCAAATATTCTTAGAACTTCACAGCAAATGCATAGTTGTTGCTACGTCTATTTTTAACAGCAGTTTCACCATGATCAATGGGGTGGGGTGGTATTTCAAATACTGGTCTTGCTGGAAATCCAAATGGAATAGATCAGACCAGTGGTGCTGTCAAACAGGATTTGGGGGACAGACATCCAGGACTGCAGTCAACAAAATGAGCAGGAGGGCTCCCAAACATAGCAGGTTTGGCTTACCACATTTTAAAGTGAAGTAATACACATTACCACCCCTCGTAAGACCATTCAGAGTCTAACATTTCCTAACTACACCACTGAATCAGACTCTAATCCATCCCAATCCAATCCATCCTGAACCTTCCCAAATCCAACGGTGACCATATACATACTGAAAGCTGGAGCTGTTTGAGACTTTTGTTTCAGTTCATTTTTATAATCAGGATATACTCAATTTGCACCTTTTGGAATGAACATGGACTCAAATGTAATCTGTGTCCAAGTCCATACATTTTTGAACTTGCAATGTGATTTGCAGAATGCCACCCCCAATGCGTTTACCAGCATGCATACATTTGAAAATTTTGCATGAGAAATGTGTGCTTTTGGGAAAATGCACACAAACAAGTTTTATTCAATGAGAGAAGAATGCTTACATTTCAAAGATGTGCCCATTTGATGCATTTTTTTAAAAAATGCATGAAATTCACACAAATTTTCATGAAAAAAAGAACAACAAAAAAGAACATTGCAAAAATTGAGCAATTTGAAGAACTTTGACTAACTCAACTTTTGCTTGTATGCACATACCTACTGAAAGCCAGGTGGGTGGGTGGGGGGTATATTCACAAGCAGAAAAATGTGAAACAACTTTAAACTAATAAATATTAAGATCCAACTGTAAAAGAGTGGGCTATTTTAAATTTTATAGATGTATCATGAGGCTGATACTGTAAAACTAAGAGGTCCATTTGGCCCTCTTTGCCTGACTGCCACTGCCTAGCTAAGATTTTTTTTAAAAAATCAGACAGGCTTCTAATTTGCGTGGTTAGGTTGTAATGACTGATCTTGGTATTTTAATCTGCAGCTGTTATTAGTTTCATTATTGTTTTTAATGTTTTAATGATATGTTGTCTTCAATATTGTTTTAAAATAATTTAAGGTACTTTGAGTGCGGCTTTTTAAAAAAAAATGTGAAAAGGCAGGATATAAATTTACTTAACTGAATATATCAATGAAATAATGTCGAGAAAACTCTGCAAGAGCTATGCCCACACAAAGGTAACATGGATTCTGAGACTTTATTCTAGCTTTTAGATAGAAGCGTTAGCAAATGGTGTGTGCTGCATGCAATAAGATCCCAGGAGACCCAAAATTCCATAGCAATGGGGCCCCAAGCAACATGAAGCAACATGAAAGGTAGTTGGAAACAATTGGGATTAAGCAACTGAAACTCTGCCTCTGACTGATATATAAAGACTACTTGGAAGCAGGTCAGAGAAGTATTCATGCCTATGCTAGTAACTGCATATATGCCTTTGAAATCCTTGCTATGTTAATTGAAAAAGAACCCACCCACTTAAATGAACTTACAATGGATCTTCCCTTTCTTAACCTCCTGCCTTTTTCATGTTTATTTAAGATATGGCTTGCCTTTGGGAACCTCCCTGTCTCATCTACTGGGAGATGTGGCTCCCAGTGGGGATGACACGGGGTGGATTCCCCCCAAGCATACACATATAGCTTAAGATAGGAGCCGTGTTCATCCGACTCCTGGCTTGGCCGAGTGGCTCACCCTTTATGCAGGCTAGTAGCCTGGAGACAGGTGCATTGGATTCCCACATTCTCACATGCAGATCCAGGGAGGGGGAATAACCCAATTTAAGTAAAGAGGCCCTAGTTAACCCCAAGCTTTGGTGTCTGTGTCGTCTCAGGTCATCCGAAAGCATGCTCCTGGTGGTTCCACGTAGATCTAAAGTTCAATTGGAATCCACTGGGTAAGAGCCTTCCGTGTGGTGGCCCCCCTCCTATGGAATTCTCTGCCTCTGGAGGTTAGGCAGGTGCCAACTTCGTACTCCTTCTAGCACCTCCTGAAAACATCATTGTTCCAGGAAGCCTTCCCTTAATGACCAGCTGTGGTTTATTTTGCACTTTGTTTCTTTTAAAAATGTACTTTTAATGTGTTTTTATTCTGTTTTTATTTTATTTTCTTTTGTCCACCACTCCAAAATTTTGAATGGGGAGTGGTACATGAATATTGTAAATAAGTTAAATAAATATTTCTATTAGACACACATTCTTCAATCTGGAATTAAAATATTCTTTTACTGACTTATTCTTTTGACCTCAGTGTGAATTCATTCAGTCTATCTTGTCTGAGTGTGCTTTCTTTCTAAGACCAAAATGTATTACCTTTATGATAGATGATTTGGTACATCTTCTGTGTAAAAGGACCAGGCATCTTATGCAGATGATCTTCACGTATAGACAATCAATGCTGTGTTGATTTGATAACAATGTCTTTGTATAGTGACATTTGCATTTCACTTAAGTTTCTCATAGTTAACTCATCTATGTACTATTGGTATTTTGGTTTCCATCATGTAAATAACAGGAGAACTCTGTTGCAATGTGAGAGATCTAACTGTATACATGGAGGTCTTGGACTGAAGAACGCCGAGTTCAGATCTCATTTTAGCCATGAAGCTCACTCTGTGCAGACTTAGAGAAGTTTCTCTCTCAGATTTCTTTCTCTCTTACGTTTGTTGTGAGGAGAACCTGGAATAATCCCCTGACTATGGAATAAAAACTTATTTATTCAAAAAAATAAGTACCTAATATATTTGATCATACTTCCAAAGATGATAAAATGATAAAAGATGACAGTGGATGACCACTAGTCTGCCCATCTTGAAATATATACTTGGGATGGTTTGTGAAAGTCAAAACAGATCAGTCATGGTGCTGGCCAATATTGCTCCCTTATCCTTCACTGACCTTAGTAACTGGCTGCATTCTCATCTACTTTCAGGGAATTGTGCTGCTTCATGTGGACTTTAACGTTTTACTCCTCTGGAGCCATTTGAACTGACCCCTGCGGAACCCCATACTGGAGAATCCATGGGGCCGAGCAATGTTCCCCAAGCACCACCTTCTGGAGCCAACCCCCCAAGTAGGAGCAGAACCACTGCAATGCAGTGCCTCCCACTCCCAACTCAGCCAGTCGTCCCAGAAGGATACCATGGTCGATGGTATCGAAAGCCGCTGAGAGATCGAGGAGAATCAACAGAGTCACACTCCCCCTGTCTTTCTCCTGACATAGGTCATCATACAGGGTGACCAAGGCTGTTTCTGTACCAAAACCAGGCCTGAAACCCAACTGAAATGGATCCAGATAATCAGTCTCATCCAAGAGTGCCTGGAGCTGGCTCGCAACCACCCACTCCAGGACCATACCCAGGAATGGAACATTTGCTACTGGCCTGTAGTTATTAAGATTTTCAGGGTCCAGGGAAGATTTCTTTAGGAGTGGTCTCACTGCTGCCTCTTTCAGGAGGCCTGGGACCACTCCCTCTTGCAAAGAGGCATTAATCACTTCCCTGGCCTCAGTATCTGAGATTCACCAGGCCAAGAGAGAATAAGATAGACCCCACACAGTGATAGATTTATAAATCTTTACCAAGTGTTTTGGACTTGGTAAAGATTTATAAATTTATGTTTTGGACTTCAAGAATTAATGTATGGGTAGTAATCCCTGAAACTTCTCTCAAATCATACAAAACAAATTTGGTGTTAAATAATACATTTGTATTGCTCAGTCTAAGAGAATAACACAGATCACAAACATTTCTAAATATACAGAAGTTATAATTACTAAAAGTACAATGAAGATAGTGGCAAGGATATTGATAGCATAGCAAAACCAAGGTTCCTGTCAATCTAGTCAATATCAAAGGTTCTTATTTACCTAAATGGAAGGCATCGTGGACCAAGCCAGCCTAAGCATATGGAAGATTTCTCGTTCTCCCAGGATCTATCTCTCTCAAGCTAATCAAAACCTGGTGTTTTATAACTCCTATGATGTCAATGTTCTCATCCTTAGTTTTGGACCTGAACATACCACTATTCCCATTTTTTTCTGCCACTGACACCAGTAACACCCAGATGAAAGTATCCCTGTCATGCAAAGCTAAGTAATGTGCTGTATCCAGCACTTGACTGACCCATTCATGGCAGCCATCCATCATTTCCAAGAATACATTCCATTACTCATAGTTATTTTACAACACACACATACAGGACTAGTCATACTTACAAGATACAATAAATTTTGATTAATTCTACACACTACAATGCACATTTTGCCACATAGGATCAAATAAAAATGTCTTCAGCAGGGACCAAAAATGAAACAATGTTGATGGCTGCCTGACATCAACTGGCAGAGAGTTCCACAGAAAGGGAGCGGATACATTAAAGGCTCTATTTTGAATGGACCCCAACTGGAATGCAGGTCCATATGGAACCACCAGGGTGTCTCATCTGACCTCAGTGACTACACAGAACCTGGTTCCAAGTTGTTTAGGGCTTTATGCACCAATAACAAAACCTTAAACCTGGCACAGTAGCAAACAGGCAGCCACTGTAGTTTCCTCAGTAGAGATGTTACATGGTGAAAAGGGACATTCCTGTCAACAGTTGAGCTGTTGCATTCTGTATGAGCTGCAGCTGCTGGACCACCCTTAAGGGCAGCTTACATAGAGCGTCTTGCACTAGTCCAGTCTTAAGGTTATGAGTATGGCAGATCAAGCAAATCTTTCATATTTGCATTATCTTACCCCTGCTGCTCAATTGGGGATTTTATAATCAAATGTCTCTAAGAGAATTCTGGAATTAAAAATGAGATCCAAATGCCTAATGCTACCCAGTAGTAAAAATGCCTCATCTTTGAGGTTTGCCAGATGAGAGGCAGTACTACTAGGCCATTATAAATAGATCATTAGCACCCTTTTACTGATTTAAAAGAAATCTAGATAAGGAGGTGCCAATGTTAAATTTAGGGTTACAACTTTCACTTGGCAGGGTACCACAAAACACATAGCAGCCTAATTAGGCCAGCTAGACCATCAGATAATTGACTAGTAGCCTCAATCCAGATCATAAAAATAACAAAAATGTTTAAGATAATGAGCTTACAAGACAGCATGATATCAAGGAAATACATTTGTGTCAAAAACATACCCATAACATATCAAAGAAAGCTAAAATGTTTGTATGAGTATATTGTTATGCACTTTAATCTTGCTATGAAGCTTCAAAATTCACTAGTCTTGTGTGTGTATATATATATATGTGTGTGTGTGTGTGTGTGTGTGTATGATTTTAAATAGAAATGTTATCTTTGAAATTCTAAGATAAGAAATATACATTATAATTTGAACATATTTTATAGCATCCATAAAGTTTATAAAGGAAACTTAAAACATACAACATTGGACGCTATTCTTTAGGGTCAGCTTTCCTTCAAGTGTTGCCTGTAGAATCAACCTGGTAAGCTTGGTACTGATTATCATTGAGGAGTGGCAAATGTACTTGACTCTGCTTAAAAGCCATGTTTAAGATTGATGTTAGACGTTTCATGTGTTTGAATTTATGCACGCATAAGCTCTTGTATTTAGTGCTGTTATGCTAATACTTTGTAGTAAAAGACAAAAAGACAAATCTTGTCTGAGAGAGTGTTTCATAAGAAATAGAATTCTGCATCAGCCATATCATGAGTGAAGTACTGAGCCGACTCTTAGATGGTATCTGGTTTTAGGAGAAATCTGAGTGTATACACAGTAGACAGGTAATGGTTGCCAATGTACTGACAATATAGTTTGAGAGAATCTCTGAATCAGGGCATATGCCACACTGCATATGCATCTCTACCACTGTGGCCAAGCTATCCCTGAACAAGAGAGGCTGTAGCCTGATATACCAGTTGAAGCTGGTCTGAGCTAAGGAGAGCCATGTTGGATCAGACAACGTCCATCTAGTCCAGCACAGTGGCCAAACAGCTGTTGACCAAGAATCCACAAGCAAGACATAGATGCAATAGCACCCTCCTGCCCATGTTCCCTAGCAACTGGTGTATATAGGCTTACTGCCTCTGATACTGGAGAACTAGTAGCCATTGATAGCTTTCTCCATCAGGAGATAACTGCCATGGCCACTTGGGCCTCCAGGGACAAAGATGGATCTACGGCTCTAATTTTTCAGGATGAGAGCAAACCCATCCAGAACTGTCAATAACATTATATCCCAGACCTGAGAACCTCTCACCCACAGGGCCTCCATATTGCCAGGAATCAGCCTCCATTTCTTGGCCCTCCTCCATGCCATGCTGAATCAAGTTACTGATCCGGGACTTGCACAGCCTCACCTTATTCAGATGTTACTGGGAGGTGGACCTGTGTGCCATCACCACACTGATGGCACTTAGCTCCAGATCCCTTAATGACCATTCCCAGTGGCTTATATAGGTGTTAAACAACACTGGGTACAAGATGGTACTCTGCAGAGAACACCATAGTTCAATTGCCAAGGGGGCAAGGATTCCTCTCTCAATACAGGTCATCGATCAGGGTGACTAAGACTGATTCAGTACCATAATCAGGCTGAAACCCAGATTGACATAGGTCTAGGTAATTAGTGTCCTCCAAGAGCCCTTGCAGTTGCCCCACCATGACCTTCTCAAGTACCTTCCTGAAGAAATGGGTAATTACAGCTGGATGGCAGTTGTCAGATACCATTGTGTTTCTTTACGAGTGGTCATGCTACTGTTTCCTTAAGAAAAGCAGGAATCACCCCTTCATGTAGAGGCACATGTACCACTTCATGTAGACCCACCCAGACATACCCCTTTGGCTAGTGCTTATTAGCCAAGAAGGGCAACCAGTTGCATTGCTGAAAACACTTTGTTCACATCATCAGGCAGCATCAACTGAAATTAATCTTACAATAACAGGCAGATGGTAGCATCAGACAACTCGAAAGGATTTGCAATAACAATAGTATCAAGTTTGCCATGGAGACAAGCATCTTTTTGTGTAGTGAGTCCCTGCATGGTCCATTGACTGGAGAAGATGTTAACAACCCATGAACCACCTAAAAGAGCTCTATTGGATGGCTACTCAAGGATGTAATGAAGGTAGCAAAATAGGCCTTGCCATCCGATAGGCATGATTATGGGCTATATAGAGCATGCTGAGTTATCTTCCCTTTGAGTCTTACAACATTTGCACTCTAGCCAATCTCCAGCCAAGAAGCAGAATGGTCACTAGCACCAGAGATAGCACTCGGGTGTGATCAAGTCGAAGGGCCGCCATATCTCACCATTCCAAATTGAGACTAGAGCCTCAGCTGGATTATTAGTTCTCTCAATTGGAAAAAAAATCCCAAGAATGTCCAGCAATCCATTGGATCCCATCAATCTCCTAGGCCAGACATCCAGTTAGGTACCTCACCTCTTCAGGATGGAAGTAACACGGTGAGTTCAAATCTCACCAGGATTGGTATTTGTTGTGCTGGAGTATTTAGTTGACCTTCTCCATGCTGCTTGGCATTTTATTTATTTTGGACATATTTTCTCAAAATTAAGAGTCCAAGATTGGCTAAATATTCTCCAGATACAACGTGGTGCTATCCTAAACTTGTACACACCACAATATATAATCCCTTTTCACAGGAGATCAGATGTCAGTCACAAAACAATATTTATGATGAATTCATATTGTTCATACATGTTAATATTCCCATGTTATTCTCACATATTCTCAGCTGAATCTAATATATTGCATTCATTTCTATGACTGTCATTGTAAAATTCAATGAAAATGGATTTTGTTATAATGTTAGTGCATCCCACAGTAGTTTTGCAATTATGAGCTTTGCAAATTTGCAGTGATCATCCCTAACACATAAACTCTTCAATTACATTTTTTCCTTCTCCCCACAAAATCTGTTTCCCCCATAAGGACAACAAAGAATACTGGAAATAAAATGACTTCCTTGTTCCTGCCAGCATAGCTTTGATAACCATTTCAATAACACAATCATCACAGTTGTCAGTCGCTTGATCCATTATGCTCCCAAGAAATACATCAAGAGATGACACTGGCTTAGACATCTCAGAGATTTGATTGCACCTTGTAAATTTTATTACAGATGCACTGCTATAGTAAAGTTGTGCCAGCATTTTCATTATAATCCCAATGTTGGAAGGAAAGAACTCAGCAGTAAATATTGGCAAGGAGCTCAGTTTTGTTAGTATGCAAGGTCACATCTCCTGGTGCCATTTTTTCAAAATAATATTTTGAGGAACTATTTATAAATAAAATGGGAGGACAAGAAATTAAAATGCCAACTCGTTTCCCCAGATTTGAGGAAAAAATTACAGGGTAGAATTTTGAGTTTCCATGTAAGTCAACGGAGTGTGGTCCACTTTCTTTCCTCATTCTGTCAAAGCATCTCAGGGTACATAGTGACTGCTCTGCTTAGAGAGCACAAGTGTAATAATCTTCATGGTTGTTCTTTGGTATTGGGGTCAATTTTCCCCCAACCCCATGGGCAAAATGGCCCATCGTTTGGGGCCAGGTACTCTCTTTGACTCAAAGAGTGGCCATAGACATGCAGTTGTTCAGCAAGGGCTACCAGGAGACAATCACAGATGAACTAGATGATGTCATATTTGATGAAGACCATGATGAGATGGTGGTTGTGAAGGACATAGACATGTTCTCAATGTGTGAACATCTGCTGGTTACATCTGTCAAAAAGCTGCACATCAGTAACCTTCCTAATAAACAGGTACTTGGACTTTATAAGATTGCAAGGGATCAAGCCCCTATGTATGAGCATCATGGATGAATGTGAAACAATTATGGTTTTTTTTTTAAATACATGGCAATAAAATAATTATTCATTAACAAGCAATATACTATGACTTTCTAATTTTCAATAAGAAAATTTTCATTTCAGTCGGGTTTCAGGCCTGGTTTTGGCACGGAAACAGCCTTGGTCGCCCTGTATGATGACCTATGCCAGGAGAGGGACGGGGGGAGTGTGACTCTGTTGATTCTCCTTGATCTCTCAGCGGGTTTCGATACCATCGACCATGGTATCCTTCTGGCATGACTGGCTGAGTTGGGAGTGGGAGGCACTGCATTGCAGTGGTTCCGCTCCTACTTGACAGGTCAGCTCCAGAAGGTGGTGTTGGGGAGACATTCCTCGGCCCCGTGGATTCTCCAGTATGGGGTTCCAGAGGGGTCAGTTTTGTCCCCCATGCTGTTCAACATCTACAAGAAACCATTGGGTGCAGTCATCCAGAGTTTTGGAGTGCGTTGTCATCTGTACGGTGATGACACACAACTCTACTTCTCCTTTTCATCTTCATCAGGTGAGGCTGTGGATGTGTTGAACCAGTGCTTGGCTGCGACAATGGACTGGATGAGAGCTAATAAACTTTAACTTAATCCAGACAAGACTGAGATGCTGTTAGTGGGGGTTCCTCTGACTGGATGGAGGGTGTTCAACCTGTTCTGGATGGGGTTGCACTCCTCCTGAAGGAGCAGGTTCATAGCTTGGGGGTTCTCCTAGAACCATCTCTGTCACTTGAGGCTCAGGTAGCCTTGGTGGCACGGAGTGCCTTCTACCAACTTCAGTTGATGGCCCAGCTACGCCCCTATCTGGACAAGGATAATCTGGCTTCAGTTGCCTATGTTCTGGTAACCTCCAAGTTAGATTACTGCAATGTGCTCTACATGGGTCTGCCTTTGAAGATGGTTCGGAAGCTGCAGCTTGTGCAGAATGCAGCGGCCAGAATGGTAACAGGGACCAGAAGGTTCGAATATATAAGACCGATTCTGGCCTGCTTGCATTGGCTGCCTGTATGTTTCTGAGCCCAATTCAAGGTGCTGGTTTTAACCTATAAAGCCTTACACATTTTGTGACTACAATACCTGATGGAACGTCTTTCCCGACATGAACCTACCCATACACTACGCTCAACAACAAAGGTCCTCCTCTGAGTGCCTACTCCGAGGGAAGCTTGGAGGACGGCAACAAGGGAGAGGGCCTTCTCTGTGGTGGCCCCTCAGTTATGGAATGATCTCCCCGATGAGGCCAGCCTGGCGCCGACACTGTTATCTGTTCGGCGCCAGGTCAAAACTTTTCTTTTCTCCCAGGCATTTTAACAGCTCAAGTTGAGGTTTTGATTGACATTGTGGCCAGGCTTAACAGTTAAAATGTTTTACAGTGTTTTAATGACAGCTGTTTTATGTTTATGGTTTTAAATTTTGTATATTGTCTTTTTAGTGGTCAATCTTTTTAATTTTTGTGAACCGCCCAGAGAGCTTTGGCTGTGGGGCGGTATATAAGTGTAATAAATAATAATAATAATAATAATAATAATAATAATAATAATGTTGGGTTTGTGTGTTGAAAAAAAGAAAGAAATTTAGTTTCAAAGCAGCCATTTATTCTAATGAAGCGGCAAAAAAGACAATGGTGCAAAAGATATCAGAAGATCAGAAAATGTATATATAATCAAAATCTTAGCCATTGTTAGGCATGGGCCCATGAGGCATTTGCTCCAAATATATTTTTCATAGTCTCCTGGATTTTCTGGTTACAATAACTCAGAGTTTAGAGGGGTGGTGGGAACCTCAGGGGCCCACATTGGGTGAGGAAGAAGGTAAATGGGGGAGCTTCAACTTGTCTTGGAAGGTTGGAATGATGGCATCATTCCTCATCCTGGTATCAAGCACTCCCAGGTTGCTCTATAGGGCTGATGGAATTCATCCATCAAATGAAGGCAATGCTATATTGTTCCTTAAGGATCTACAGAGAGCCTGAAGAATTGTATCCTAGGCAGGAGTAGTGGTGGTAGACTAAGCAGAGTGCTTTGTGGCAGGTATGTCTGAGAAATATGGGTAGTTAGGCTTCAGGTTAGGACTATGACCTGAATTATGTTTATGGTAATCAGTGATTCCAGAGGTTTGCCATTCAGGGCTCTGGGACCCATAGATATGGATCGCCTTTGAGGATAATCTGTCTTGTTCCCTTGGAGTTGTGGGACCTGAGGAGAGAGTGATTTCAGAAAGCTTCTCTACTTATGTGGAAAGATGTGGTGCTGAAGAGGGGTAAGACCAGCCCCCCCCCACTCTTACAGGTCAGGCCTGGCTTGTCCAAAAACTATCAGTTTAGTCACCTGTTCTTTTCTTTTTTTTAATTTGAGGGTTCCTGCTGGACATTCTTGTAGATCATATTAATGATCCATAAATATGACCCAGCCTACTTACCCATGTCTCAGCTTTTTTATTTCTGCATCCACTTGGAAGCGGAGACTTTTGACGGTGGGAACTCTAGTGGAAAGGCACTTTGCGCAGAAAACAGCCACCTACTGCCAACAGCGAACCAGGAAACACATATGGTCAACATCGGTTTCTTCCAAAAATGTTCATATATTCCAACAGTGGGGGAGAGGCTGCCAATGAGAAACATGCAGTCAATGGAATTTTAATGAAGGAAACATGACACGAACTAAGATTTCGGGGACCAATCTACACCAAGCAGGATACAACACTTTGAAAACGTTTTGAAAACTGTATATGGAGTGTGTCCTGGGCCCCAATGGTTGCCACTACTTAAACCGTTTTGAACCATTTTAAAGCAGTAGTGTAGATCCTGCCTGGGTACAAAAACAACAAAAAATGTTGCATCAGCTGTGCTTGGACCTTGATGTTCCTACATATTTACCTTTATAATGTCTAGAAAGTGCCTTGGAAGCAGGAGTTGAAAGCAGAACATATTTTTATTATGTGTTATCTTAATGAGGAAGGAAGGCCTTTGAATAAAGTACAGGCCAAAACCCATCAGGCTTCATGAAAATAAATAATTTGCATCCCGAGAACCCGTTTCTCTTTTTCTGACCTATGTAATCAGTTTTATGTATTTCATATTTGCATTTAATGTTGTTCCTCATCTCGATCCAGAAGGCGAGGCGGGTAAGAAATAAATTATTATTATTATTATTTTGGATGCTCTCCTCCTTTTGTTTTTGGGAACCTGGAAGCAGACACATCCCCATTCTGGTATTCATAATAACTCTGGTTGGGGAGGGAGCTGAACAGATGGCAAAAGCTGTCACTGCTGGCATGATCATATGGGGATTTGTCAATACCTGGTTTGAACACTGCTTATATAGCAGCTGCCAGTGTACTGGAACCATATGATCAGACAGGTAGTCCTTAAAATGACCCAAGGTTCTTTGTTGCAACAAACATGGCTACTCCCCTCCTCACACTCTTCAGGATTTGATCTTTATTAATGTATTTGACTCCTCAGAAACTGAGCATTATACGTTTTTTTTAAATGGTTTATGCTGTTTATGTGTAAAATATTATGACTATATTTCTTAACTATTTCCTTTAGAGTAGTCCCATCGACTGGAAAAAGACAGCTGTAGAATTAAAGGCTTTTGAACTATCACTGTAGGGGATTAATAAATTACAGGACTGTCCAGTTTCACACGGCAATAATACAGTCTTCTGGCATGGACTGATAAAGCAAGAGGATGAAGGATTAAGTAATTTAATCCTATTAGGAAATCATACTATAGCTGATAAACTCACAGTACTATTACAATGCACTTAGTGGTCAAATAAAGATTACATGATTTTTTTAAAAAATGGATAAAGCTATAATGCTTAGTGAAAGGTAATGTTTTTCAGATGGGTAGCTTGCGATTCACAACTGGGAACATTTGAATTTAAGCAATTAAATATTTCCTTTGTTAATGCGTATTATGACCACTCCTAAATACATTACTTAGAAGCAAGTCCCATTTATTTGATCAGAATGAACTCCCATGTAAGTGTGCTTAAGGTCGCAACCTAAAAATAGTTACACATAAGTCATTTTACTTATCTGGTTTTGTGAATCAAGCTCTCAGAAGTCACCTACACTACAGGGAATTTCCTAATTTTACTATCACGAGCGTAAAGATCAAAATATTATATCATAAGTCTGATGGCTTTTTATGATTTTTCAGTGCATCACTGGCTAAGATTTGTGAAATGCTTTGCAAACTGTCCTGCTATATGTCTACTTTGGAGTTGCACTAGGTCATTCTTCCCCAAACTGGTTCACTCCAAATGTGTTGGACCACAACCCCCATAATTCTCAGACAATAGCCATGGGGGACAACAAGTTTGGGAAGGTTGCTGTAAGGATATGTCTACACTAGCTTGGGGAGCGGCAGTCTATGACTGAAGATAGCACCGAAAGCTAATTCCCCTCATGGTATCATGGATTCCTAACCATTGTTCTGATACTCCTTCTTTAATAACAGATCAATTTTCCAGAGACCATATAATTTATAGCTCAGTCATTGTCTCTGCCTGTAATTTGCTCCACATACCATTAGTGCCTTGGAGCTACTGAAAATACTTGACCTTTTTAGAGCCTTATCTAATCATCCTAGGCCATAATGAAAAGTGAAGCCCTGCAGTTTTTCTTTGATAGCTTAGTTTAAAGGAGACAGACCGGTGGGGGCTGCCACTCCCCCCCCAATGCAGCTTGGAATAATCCCAAATCCTGTTTAGGGATGAATGAGAATTTTGCTGGTTTGGGGTTTTTGATCAGAATTTACCAAAATCCAGTAATTTATTCATAACTGGGATAGAAAGATTAAACAAATTAAAACATGAAAAGAATAAAAAAATCATTCATCTATCCAGCCAGCCAGCCAGCCATGGAGAAGGCTTTGGGTCCTTAGCTCTTAAAAGTCTGGCTTTGAATCAGTGTGTGAACTATGTTTGTGCTACTGAATTAGGGTTGCCACTTCCTTTTTTGGACAGGCTCCTCATCTTTAACAGCTCCGTAGCAGGCAGATATAATATGGTCCTCTCCACACTGGGAATAGCAAGGTCAATTGAATTTGACTAGTGCAGATTGGTGAGAATTTTGTTTGGCTCACTTTTGATAAGAACTCACAATTTTTTTAAAATAAATGGTACAGAAAATACTTGAGATTTTTAAAAAATATAAATATGGGAGAAATCAAAACTGATATATCTACCCATAATTCTGGAGCATTTGGGGAAAGTAAAAATGGGGGTTAGCAACAAGAAGCCTGAAAGAATAACATCTCCACCATTAAGACTAGCCGAAATCCCTCCATTTCACTGACCACCAATGGAGCTATGCAAAGGAGGATTTTGGTCTAGCCCAAAATGTTCATGAAGCACCATAACACATAGGTGTGATTAAGCTCTAACAGAGCAACTGATCTGTTTGCAAATTGCAAAGTGCAGAATTTCCCAATGCATATGTGCTCCTATGAATTCTGAAGCATAATCATCTGTTTGGAATATATAAAGGGGATATTCAGATTACACTGCAGCAGTTTATTTAAGATGGGATCTGGTGTCTCTCTCTCTTGTGCTTGTCCTAAAACCAGTTTTATGTTTTTTTGTACCTTCATTACCTATCATTGAGTTTAATATTTTATGTAGTACCCATTCACAGCCGCTCATTTTATTTATCTTCACAGGCAAAAGATCTCATGAACCAATTTGGTTTAAAACGTGAATGACTCCACACAAAAATAAAAGATACATAAAATAAATTATTTTTCTAAAGCAAAGTACATTTCAGTCTTTTTTAAATAGAGATTTGGTGTCTGAAATTACAAATTGGGTGAAATATCCAGGGGTTTATTTTTGAGCTGTCCCCACCTTTGTTTTTTTTATCAGTTTGTTTAGATTTGGCTAATGAAAACAAATAGAGGTGGGGGAAGGTGAAATTAGGCAATGCAGTTCTGTTTAATGAATGGAAATAGTTTAATTGTTTAAGAATAATGGATTCTCAGTCAATTCTCATGGATTTCTCATCAAGTGGTAATATTTAAAAAGGTCCTACATGAGCAATCTAAAGCCTAACACATGTTGCATTAATTTAACATTTTGAGAAGTAGAACTAGTTGGCAATCTATCCTCTTGTATCTTTTGATGTTAAGATGTGGATATCAAAGCTATTTTGTATTTTCAAACATAGTTTGTTTTCAGCTGTTCGTTTTTTAATATGAGAAATATGACAATTTAATTACAGTTTAAAATCTAGGAGCTGTTGAAAATTGTACATAATCCAATTATTTTTTATTCAATTAGTTTAATGGCAAACCACTTTTCTATAATTAAGATAATCCCTTGATTTTTTCATCTCAGCTGTTCATTATTGGTCTAAAATATGTTTTAGTAAATCATACTGGGATATAATTATATCAGCAATCCCCAATGGAATTAACAAACTAAATAACACTTGGTGAACAATTCTCTTTTATTATATTTATTTTGTTAAAGGAAGGAAGAAAACACACACATCAGTTTGAAATTACTAGATGGAAATATTTCTTATGTTCTTGGGAAGCAAATAATTTGACCCATTCATACTTCCCAAGAGCTGAAGTTCTCTGGGCAGTTAAAACAATTGTGAATTGAACAATTGCATAATGGTGGCAAAGTAGTAACATTGTACCACCACTTTTGCATCCTTGGAAAGTCATTCAGCACAGCTTTTGTGGGTCTCGTTCAAACTAGGCCTGTGGTGGTGGTCAAGGTGTGTGTGTGTGGGGGAATAACAAGAACCTTGGGATGACTGCTGTGACAAATTTTAAATTTTAACCTAGAATCCTTCATTTACATAAACCTTGATGCAGCATGTGTGGCAGTTTCCCTGAATGAGTTCAGAGCCCCATCTGGTCCTTTTATGTAGGATGGGTTTCAATCACTGCAGCCTAAGATTGTTAGGCTCTGATGTTTCAGTATACTCTCTCTATAGCATATAAATGAAGTAGCTTTTGTTCCATACACCTTTTGTGTTATTCTGCCATTCTACATCCATTTCAGAATTGGTAAAAGAAACTAGCTGAGATAATATAGAACTTCTCAATTAAAATAAATGTCTTGAAAAGGCTGTGAGCGCACAACTCCCATGACACAAGGGTCATATAATGGAAGTTGTCTGCAACCTGAAATTAACCAGTGAGATGACATTGGGGTTCACAGTCACTGTGGAAGGATCATCACTTAATATCTGCTATCACCTATCTTCATATTTCCTTACTCAGGACTGCCAGTATGGAAAAAGGCAGTGTATTGATTATGATCCAACGACTTTTTGTCCATGGCGGTGTTTGCTGCCTATGTCACCAGAGCAATTACACAGGAGTATTTCCCAGGAGAGCCCCTCACCTGCTTGTTATATAAGATCAATAATGTCTAAACAAGAACTGAAAAGACATTTTCATGTCTTCTGAAGAACATTTAAACCTCCAATGCACCTTTGACTATTTCTAGAGTGCCATTGAAAAGGAAAGCAAATAGCTTCTAATGAAAAATGCAAGTTACTTTCTAAAATAATATTTCATTGGCGAGATGAGAGTCTCTGGTATTGTGGCTAGTGCTAATAGGATATTTGGGTAGAGATAGATGCAGAGCCAGTTGCTAAGGGCCACTCTCAGGAAAATAACACCATAATGTGGTGAATCACACTACTGTCCAAGCATTGAATACCTTAATTTCTGTGGGGATAAGAGAGGTAAATAGGATGCCACCAGATTTCATAATCAGTCTGTTCGTTGGTCAAGCCTCACCTGTTCCTAATGCTCACCTTTTTAATGAGCCTGGACTGACATTGATCCTGAACTTCTGAGCATGAGCAGTCTGTATCTAAACAAGGCCATTTCTGAGCATGTGCTGCATTGGTTGGATTAACCCTTTCTTTGCCTAATCCAGTGCTGCTTCCCTCTTCACTGCAGTAAGTTTTAGTTGACCTACAGTGTCCTCAGCAGCTTCCCACACCATCACTGCAGCTTTGTCCCCAAGGAGGAACTAATTCTGAATTATAGCTCCCAAGATGCATTTTGATATCACGTATATGCAAAAGCTCATCTACATGGAACAAGAGTTTGCTTTGAGGGACCACTCTTCTCCAAGCCAACATAGATGAGGTCACTATTTTTAGAGTAAATGACAAACTCAGTCAGAGTAAGTTTACCCATCACTAAATAGGACATGCTTAACCAAGAGGTTTATGGTATCCATTAACATTGAGAAAAACTACTCTGCTGGTGGCTAATGATGGACAGCTGATAAAGACTAGTCCATCAGTCCAATATCATATTTCAGGTAGGAATGGATAGATCCCTCAACCTTGACAAGATCTTTGGATATTTAAGGTCACACTTGTTTTGTCCTGTTTTTGCATATGTTTGTGATTAAAGAATGAATCCATATAGAACATTGTAGGGTTTTGTGTGCATTTCCCCTAATGTACATATTTTGTGTGCATTTTTGTACATAAGATGAGCTGTATTGCAAAGCATTGCATGTGTTTATGTGAGTTGCTGTGTTGTTGTTGTAGTAATGTGAATTGTAATGTGAATCAATTTCATTGGAGACCTATGCATTTTGGAACTATGCAATATGTCTCAAAAAATTCTTTCTCCATTTTAAAATGCATAATAAAAAGGGTTCCCCCCCCCAGGCTCCTGAGAATATTTTCTCTTCTATTTTGGGACACATAGGTGCCTTCCCCTCTTGCTGTTTCCCTTGGAACTATGCAATAGCAAACAGCTGTCTTCCTCTCTCTGTACTATTCATATTTTTATAAATGTCTATCTATTTATAAATATTTAAAGCATTTTACCCTTCTCTTCAGCTAAAAATGCTCCCATATTTACATTTCACATATGTTTCCTACTATCACTATGTCCAGAAGCAAGCTTGTAACTTCTTTTTCATTTTTTAAAGAATTCTTGCATTCAAAAATCCTGTTACCTTGAGGAACCCAGGGGCAGAGCTTGAGACATGTCTAAAGTTTTAAAAAAGAGCAGGAACCAAGAGCATATGGTGGGTCAAAGAGCACAATAGTTTCTAGCAGCTTCTAGTCCAGAAGCTCTCTGTTTTCACAAGCTTTAAATAAATGATTGAGGGAAAAGTGGTAATTTAGCCTTGCCAGTCAGACAAGTGGTTGTGTTTTCCATCAGTGTATTACCACTACCACCTGCTCATCAATCTTAAGAACAGCTTCCTCATTCATGAAGGCACATAAAAGGACTGGTAGATCAACCCTCCCCAAGTGGCATCCTCCATATGTGCCAAACTACAGCACCCACCACCATCCCCAGCTAAGAGGTTTGATGGCAGTGATGTCTGGGGATGATGGGAAAGATTTAACCTGACACATTTAGGGGTACCAGGTTGAGAAAGGCTGAGTTAGATCTTGGACCTTTCTGGTGGCACTCTCTCTATGACACTTTGTTTTGATGGAAGTGTGCTTGGCAGATAATGTGAAAAGGTTTCACAGAATGGCCTCAATGACCCCCTCTAGATGGATTCCGTTTGGTGCCTGTTCCTCCGATTATGCGCATCTTCTCGGAAGCGCTTTATCGTAAATGCTTGTATGCAGGAGGTAATTGAGCACTCAACAGATGACCTTACCAGTTGTTTCAAATGCACTTTACAATTAGTTAATGCGGAGAATCACTAGTTCACATAGTCAAAATGCGCTTTAATGGCCGGAGCAAAATAAAACTCGCTATTTAACGCGCATTCGATAATGTGCATAATTGGATAGATAACGTGCCTCAACTCCCGATTTGCGCTCCATTCTTGTAGAGGTAAATTTTTTAATGCACCTTGAAAGAGCTTTAAATGCCTCTTGTAGAGGCAGCCAATGTCTCTCTTTAGGAAAGCTTTCAGTGTGCATGATTTATGGATTTGGTGTGTGTGTGAATGGTGTGTTATACTGGTTCTCTTTTTTCATGTTTCAGTGAAATATTACACAAAAACACACATGGATACACAAACACACATATTGGTTAATAAAATATATAATAAGCTTTGTTTTCAAATGTTTTGTCAATTACATTCTAGTTTGACTCTGTAAGTCCCTACAGGAGCTCTTATGAGGACTGAACATAAAGAAAGAAAACATTGCCCAGCTGAGGGGCAAGGGTCATTCTGTTAAGGTAAATCCCTGAGTTCCAAGATTCTCTCTCTCATAGTCCAGATGTTTTCCTGCCCACCAAGAACACCCTTGCTCCCCACACATAGGGTAGGGTGACCAGATAAAATCCAGGTCAGGGCTCATGTAACTTTAACAGTTGTAGAGAAAAGGGAATTTCAGCCAGTGTCATTTGTATGCAATTAGTTCCTGGTGAAATTCCCTCTTCATCGCAACAGTTAAAGTTGCAGGCGCAATACTAGAGTGACCATATACAAAAGAAGGCAGGGCCCTTGCAACTTTAACTGTTGTGATGAAGAGGGAATTTCACCAGGAACTAACTGCATACAAATGACACTGGCTGAAATTCCCTTTTCTCTACAACTGTTAAAGTTACATGAGCCCTGACCTGGATTTTATCTGGTCACCCTAACATAGGGTGGCCATATGGAAAGGAAGACAGGGCTACTGTACCTTTAACAGTTGTTTAGAAAAGGAAACTTCAGCAGGTATCATTTGTATGCATGTAGCACCTGGTGAAATTCCCTCTTCATCACAACAATTAAATCTGCAGGACTCCTGTCCTCTTTTATATCTGGTCACTCTAGTATAGCTAGATACAAAAGAGGGCAGGGCTCCTGCAGCTTTAACTGTTGTGATGAAAAGGGAATTTCACCAGGTGATGCATTCATACAAATGACACCGGCTGAAATTCCCTTTTCAATGCAACAGTTAAACATACAGGGGCGCTGTCCTCCTTTTCATATGGTCACCCTACCCACACATGCACATTTCAGTACAGCCTCTCTGTATTGATTTGAGGTAGCTGTGGTGGAACAAACAGTCACCCTCAGGTCCTATTTAAGTCCATAAAACTTTGTTCTTTATTTTGTGTTTTAATTGTTGACATGTTTTATGTTTTTCGAAGCATAAGATACAAGGGATTCTTCAGCAATTACACCGCCAGAAGATTATGAAAGAGTTCACATAGCTTCCCCGATTTGCTTACATTCAAAGCAATAATAATAATAATAATAATAATAATAATAATAATGTAAATTTAACCTCCACCTGTATATCATGGCAGCCACAGCCTTTTCCCTATGATCTAGGACTAAAATAAAATATACAGCAAATCACTAATTCATTTCCTGTATGCTGTCAAACTCAAAGATAAATTATTTCTTTTGATGCTTATTGCATCTGAATTATTCTGCTCCCCAGCTGACAAGAATGATTTCTTCCAGACACACCACTCTCCCAATCTCTTTTGATCAGATCTAAGACTTTACTAAAGCTTTCCTAGTCAATATACAAATCTGATTAGTAACAGTGGCATTTGTATGTCAGGCACACAAACAATGAGTCATTTCAAGAAATTTTTACTTTGGGAAAGCATGAAAGACATTTCAAGTTTATGACCTTTAATTGAGGCAGGTTAAACTGACAAATAGTATTAAAAGCCTAATTCCTTTCTTTGAGCCATTTGGATATCTTTTATTTCTGTCTGCATGGAGTCAAACAGCCCATTAATGCTCCATCTCATGCAATATTCACAGCTTCTACATCGAGTGGGGCCGGTTGTTATACTAACTTAGCTCAGTGCCAAGCACAACAGAGACTTACAGGTCAGTGAACAATAGTAAATCTGTCAACTGCCACCCTTTGGTATTTCTTCAGCAACTACACATGCACATATAACAACAACAATAAACTTGGACTTCCTCATTGTGAAGAATCACCATGAACGTGGAAAAGACTTGTTCAGATGATGACTTCCTGGATCAGGATCCAAAGAACTGCACAACTAGCAGGGCAGTTGTCAAACATAGGCATGGTCAGACACCTGCCAAGGGTCCACACCCCAGCAGGGGCCCACTGACAAAAAGGCCCTGGAGCTGCTTCTCCTCTTCACCATTTCATCATGCTTGTTCACCTGAATCTTGTTCTGGCCCAGACAATGGTGGTGGTGAGAAAGAGGAGCCATAGATGTCACTGCCCACTTGCTCACTGGGCTCTCTGCATGTCAAGAAAGCAATGGCAGCAATGATGAGTAATAGCAGTGAGGGACAATGTTGGTGAGAAGGTGGCCTCATTGAGGGAAGGGACCCACTGAGGGCATCTTGCTCAAAGACTCCCAACAACCTGGAGCCAGCACAGACAACAAATTTGTTGTATCTACTGGGGGGGCTTTGGACTTACTTTTCTTGAAGTGCTTCCCCCCCATTCATAGTGCATTGAAGCCAATGGCGTTTGAAAATTGAGTAGGTATCAAAAGGAGGTTGTGTCATGATATGGGCTCCCTTGTGGATCAAAGGGAAGAGAGAACTTAACAATCCCTCTTGGAGAAACACAATTCTTCAGGTGTGCCAAAGGTAGCTATTTGTGTCCTCCTCATAGTTCGGTTTGGCATTGCACAACTGGGAGGAAAGTACAACAGAGAAAGGCAAAACCTCAATGAGGGATATGTCCATGGTGAAAGGGGGAAGCTAAAACTGCAAAAATATATTTAAACATTAGAAAATACATTTCTGTTATTTTGGAGGGTTCTGCAGAATTGGAAATTATGGCCTTTTCTACACCATAGGGGTGTAGAGGGAGGGAGGGCAATCCTAGAAGTACCTAATACACACTATCGGTGTACAGGGACCAGCCAGGGGCCATCCCAGGCAAAACACCTGGTGTGGAAAGGGCCTAGATCTTAAGGAACATCTTAAGCCAATTTTATCCCTTTAGCAATTTATTGTTCTGCTTCCTCACAAACTATGTTCTCTAGGCCTTCTCTTTAAGTTCAGGCTTGTGTGCTCTCCCCTACCACCTGCTAATGTCATTAGTGATTAAGTTATATATTCATCTCATCACATCAACAGCCCTGATCCAGTAACGAAGGCTTCTTTACCACACCATGTACACAACTAGACTTGTCTGGAGGGTGCAACCTTTACAGCCAGATCATTGTGAACCAGGTCCCCAGTCTCTGTGGCGGCTAGGCCTACACCATGAAGGGTTAATGGGTTTGGCTGAAGGCATGCAGTGCATTTCTCTCCTTCCTTCAAGTCTGCAGGTGAGATTTGGGTGAAGACAAAGCACTGCAGTGTTCCTTTCCTCTGCTCAGCCTACTTGGCTGAGCTTTCAGTTGTTCTCTGGATACAAGCTGAGCAGTGAAGGTCCTGACATCTCAGAGTATGGAGATGGATAACCCCCACCCACATTTTAGACAGTCCCAACTTATTGTTCATTTCTAGTTTACCAAATACAGCAGACATCATTGCACTGATAGCGATGAACAAAATGCTATTGAGAATAATGGAAACATTTTATGATGTGATAAGGAGATGAGGAGGAGGAGAAGTTGAAAAGACTACACTCTTCAGCTGAGAAAAAAACACCAAGGAGATATGGCAACAGCATACAAACTCTGGTCCCACCAAGCTGCTGCCCCAGAACTGATTGTTTTCTACAAAGAGAGAGAATTCTGTGGAAGCTTCATCTCTCCTTTGTACCTGAGGCTCTGAATCATTATGGATGAACCTATTTCATGGCTCTTTCTTTATTGCTTATTGAGGTATGAACCAATAGTAGGATTTGGGGATAAACTGGTGAGGCAGCCAATGTGGAAGCAGAGAGTTCCCAAATTTCATTTTGTAGGAGGGACAATCGATCTGCACACCCTCCTATCACGACATACCCATATCGCAAATCCAACTGGAAGAAGGCAAGACCCAAATTGTGGAGCTTACTGTTGTCCCACATTTACCAAGCTGGGAGAACGACATCACAGTTTTGTACTCTTATGATGCTCTGCACTGTAGGTACATTTTGTTATAATTCCTTGCTAGCAGCTCATCCAAGCATGAGAGGTAGTGTTCTCAATGATCATATTCATCTACAAACTCCAGTGGAAAGGCAATGCATTTTACGACCAGAGTGTCTGGCATTCCAGCCATTTGCCGACAGGATGTTCTTTCAAAATCATATTTCTTATTTGAGCTGATCAATAATATATGCATGGAAAAATAGTGTTTTCTAAAGAATTTAATTTAATTGTAAAAGTTAAAAATGTGTGGGAACACCTTAATGCAAGAGGTTGTCCATTCCATTCCTTTAACATTCAGCATCAATTTGTGCCAATTTAACAGCCCTTCACCCTGTTTACAAATTTATATTTTACTTCTGCGAAAGCACATCAAAATGTTGATGCTACTTGATGACTGACCTCAGTTAATTCATTTAATTTCTTTCTGCAGTTTCTCAACACCACCACCCAAACTGGGTCATGTATGATTACAAATCAATTTGCTGTGATCTGAGCTGTTATGGTAAATGGTGAAATAAATAAAATACTGATGACAGGGATTTATTTTAAAGTGAGAATAGAAGCAAGTTTTGTTCCAATAATGGAAGTTAAAGTGGTAGGATGCTATTACAGCAATAGAAGATGCATTAGCTTGTTGACAATACTGCACTTTAAATTGGTTGTGACAATGTTGCATCAACAGGCCAGCAAATGTATCCACATCCAGCGAGGCTGCATAGAGATGAGATAGCACTACGATGCTTTTCAAGCTCCAGGTTGTCAAAATCTAGGGGGGAAAACATTCTAATGAGACTTCATTTCTTATTCTACTACAACTCTTAAAGCAAAACTGATCTCAAACAGGTATATGCTGAGGAAGACTGAAAATCCAACTTTTCCCTCCTTTTCATACTCCTCAGACTTAACTGTTCCTTTCAAACTTATATTAAACTGTCGAATTATGGGTTAATAATTATATCAAGGCATTATTCTTACTGTCTGTCCCTGATCACATATAACACTCAACATACAAGTCTATACATAGACTGGGTTCTCACAACATGATAGCCCAGACTCAGGGTTGAGTATGGGTTGTTGTTGAACTGTGGGTTGTTGTCATGTTGTCTGAACCAAGCTGCAATAACAAACCATGAAGAGAACTCATGATTTGTTGGTAGGTTGTGAATTGTGGGTTGTTCGTGGTTAACAAATCATGATTTGTTATCATGATTGGGTTCAGACAACATGAGAACTCATATTTCATCTACAACCCACAGTTCAAAGACAACCTACACTTAAGCATACTCAACCTTGACTGTAGGTTCCTGGGTTGTGTGAACCCAGTCATAGAGTTAAGATGTGCAATGGGGAATCTGTGCTTTATATTTATACCATGGGACTCTTCATTTG
This sequence comes from Anniella stebbinsi, assembly GCA_029215795.1. Taxonomy (NCBI): domain Eukaryota; kingdom Metazoa; phylum Chordata; class Lepidosauria; order Squamata; family Anniellidae; genus Anniella; species Anniella stebbinsi. The sequence continues at coordinate 61,222,900 of JARDYH010000003.1, forward strand.
TTATGATTACATTTATATCCCACCTTCTTTCCCAAGGAACCCAAAGCAGCTTACATGGTCCTCCTCCTCCTGGGCATTTTATCCTCATAACAACCCTGTGAGGTAGATTAGGCTGAGAGTCAGTGACTGTTGAGCTTCATGATGACTGGTGATTAGAATCCAGAACCCAGATCTCCTACATTCCTTTTCTACACTCTAACCACTACTCCTCACTGGATCTGAGTTATCAAATACAGACAAAATCTTAAATCGAAGAATATAGACTTCATTACAGCATATGTGTGATTACTTAATGTATGCCTTTGATGAAGAATGGAAGTTGGTTAAACTTGGGCCAGAGCTACACCAAGCAGGACATAATACTTTGAAAACAGTATATGGGATGTGTCCCGGGCCAAAACTGTTGTCAAAGCCATTATATACAACTATAAAACAGTAGTGTAGATCCTGCCCAGGTTGGAGAAGGCTGATCTATGGGCTAGTTGCCCCTTTGTGATTAAATCTTGTTGACTTCAATTGATGTACATTTTAATCTCACCTCAGAGAACAGTTATTTCCCTACCTGCACCCAAACATTCTCCCCTCTTCTGATCTATGGGAGGATTTTGCCCCCACTCACATCATCCGAAATCTCAAAAATTTGGCTGAGCTGAACATTTGATATTTTTGTAAATAAAAAGTAGGGTGAATCTAAGATGATCATACTAATATCAGTTATTATTCCTTCAGTGAAAACTCTGCAGTAATTAATATTTCTTTTCTTTCCTCTCCATTTCTCCCCTTTCTTTTTTTGCAAATATTTTTTGCAAACTGGAATGCATGGCTCATTTACAAAATAATTTTACCATTTTTGTCAGTTCTAATTATTTAGTAAAAAACCCACTTCCTTGTATTTATTGTTGAATTCATCTGTGGCGTGTTGAAATGAGAAATATTTTTCATCAGATGTTTTCTTTGAGAGGAAACTATTTTGGGTTCTAAATGTGAACCAGCCAGAGAGTTTTGGCTGTTGGGTGGTATAGAAATGAAATAAATGAATGAATGAAAACATTAAGCTTTCCTTGATGACATAGCAGTCAGTAATTTAATGTTTCCTCCCAAGTCTATTACATTACATTCCTCTATAAGGAATTTCACACACTGTCCTGCTGCCTAATTGCTTGTTTTTGGTCTTCTTAGATTAATCTATCTTGCATTATTGACAAATTTGGTCCCACATTCCAGATTGCTCTCCAGTACATTGGATCTAACAAAAACAAAAGAAGTTAATTGAAGGGTTCCTAAAGGGATGCTCTTGAACTGTTCATTCAGCTACCTACTCATTAACCTCTTTACCAGTGGAGAATTGACCACTTATTTTTCTGTTTTATCCTTGTTCCTTATCTATTGCTTGCTTTATTATTCACTTCAGGACAGGACAGTTTAGCCTCCAGGTATCTCTAAGGGCTTATTTTTAAACCATCTTCCAAAAGCTTTTAACATAATTCAAATGTTGGGCCTTCTTGCAGATGCCTTGATTAAGAATCCAATGGACATTCCAGTGCACACATTCAGATTTGCACTCATGGATAGACCCTTCATTTCAATGGATCTCTTTCTTTGGTAACTAGGAGATCCCCATACAACTTCTAAAGGCACTGGACCTCTTGAATGACCAAAAAAGATAGCAGACCAGGGTCTAGAGAACTTGGGGTAGCTCTGACAGAACAACATTTGCCTGAGAGTCCCTGCTACCATATATTCAAGTATGTTCAAGGTGGGGATTTTTTAAAGATATATTAACAATGAAAACTAGGTCACACATTTAGAACATAGAATCCTTTCCCCTGGTATGCTGGGTTTTGTACTAATGTTACACTGCTGTGGCCTCTGAAAAACATTAAGTAAATTCAGTAAAGCTCCCAGAATAATTCATTTTTGAGGTTCATTTTTGAGATATGTCACCTTTATAGTCATTCTGAACAGAGATGTCCATTAAGTTCACCATGCATGGGCCTGGATTAAAATCTAAATCAGAGAAGAATTCCTGATTTAGCACTTTCCTATCCACCCATGCCCCCAAACCCAAAATGACAATTTCCCACATGCAAGAGAATTCCCACCCCTTGAGCCCTCAACTTACTGCACAGAATCCCCACTAGGATTTGTCCTGGCTATGCAAAGCTGTCAAAAGTAGCCACAGATTGTAGAGACTTTAAAGTTTGTACATTCCAGGGCTACATTTGACTGATTATCACAGCCAAGAGAAGCTTTGCCAGAACGTCGGCTGGCCACTAACTGTACCATATTATTGGCCCTCCTGGCTTGCCATACCTGGAAGTGCTTGGGTCAGTTCTTCAGTGTTCTGACCAGCATTGCTTGGAACAGTATGTTCTCCATTTTAGGTGGTAGTTTTGCATCCTCTGTGAGGTCTTCTCTTCAGGATACACATTGCAGGCAACTGAGGATCATGGAAGTTTCAATGATCCTTGGCTACCTGAAAATTCCTCAGTTACCAATGTGACACAGATTAGTAAATCAAGGATGCAGTACAAGACACTAGATTTAACAATCCATGGACAAAAAAGAATGACACCCTACACATGTTAAGGGCTACTTTGTTCTGATGACCTTAAAAAACCCGAAGACTACTTTTATTGCGGACAAGAACTTTGCACATTCTCAGAGACATGACAAAATGTATGCAAAACACAGGTTCCAGATATGTAGAATCTGGACCACCATTTAGTCCATTTCATTTACTGTGAGAAAGACAGGGCCTCCATGTTACAGTATGTATCCTGGTGCGCTATAAAGCTTCTAGGAGGAAACAAATACTGAAGTTTTCTAGTAGAGGCTTGTTTTTGTAATCAGCATGATTTCCTTTGGCTTGTGTTGCTGTTCTAATATATTAATGTTTTCTAAATTCTTCATGACTGTTTGACCATATTTCTCTGGTCACGTTTTTTGACAATTCAAATGCCAGCCCTAGCTTTTCATTATACAAACTATAGTGGGATACAGCTGCAACACAGCCAACCATAATGAGGAATCCCTGATCCATCATCTGTGTCTGGTGATCATGTGTGAAGCAAGATTGGTGTAGTGACACGCAGAAATATTTTGGTTTAGAAACAACTCTAATGAAAGTCACAAGATGAATGTCAGGAATTTCTGTTATTAGGAATTTTACTAATAGTAAGTGACTTAACATATCATTCCACTCACTATTCATAATTTCTAAGGATAGAAACTCATACTGGACCAGTGATAACCCAATAATGATAACCCAAAAATGGCAAGACACAAAAATACTATATATATATATATATATATATAGTTATCAGTGACAAGCAATTTTTGCCATAATTACTGGTCAGCAATCATAGCACTTTCTACAACTTGGGAGAAATCTGATCTTTTGTATTATGCCATTTGTTAATGACTAGTGAAGAACATGCTGTCAACATTGCTTGTCGTTTTGAAGTTATGCTGGTACCATAACTGGTGTTGGCAGATGAACCAATTCAGTCTAATGATAAGAATGTTTAATCATGTGAAGAAGGCTATCCATTAGATTTAGAAAACTATAGGCATACTCCTATGCAAGTTTAGACAGAAAAAGTCCTACACCTCCCAGGATCCCCAAGCCAGTTTCTATCTAAACATGCACTAGTACTAGAACCTTAAACCTGGCCCAGTAGTGAATAGGCAGCCAGTCAGAATTGCCAGTCAAGCTGACAGCACCTTCCAAAAGCAGATATCCTTCATCCAAGTTCCACTATGCTAAAAACCTAAAGAACCCAGGTCAAGGAGAATATCTGTCTCTGTGTGGGGAGTCTACCAGAGAAGACTCCACTCTCAATGATAATTATTTAAACCCACTGGCTGAATTCAGACAACACAATAAGCAATGGGGGTGGAAAACAATCGTCAGTTGTATTGACTATCATGTCGTCCGAATGCTGCCATAGCAACTCAGCGCTGATCCTAATCCACACCACAGTTGATTATTTATTACCATGTTGTGTGGGGAGTATCCCCTAGATGAACAACTGTAAAATTGATTATTACCCCACCATTGACTATCATGTTGTCCGAATTCAGCCACTGTCTTTCACTTCTTATGTTATTATGTAAGTCCTGAAGTTGACAGTTGAGTATAGAGCTGTAACAGAAGCTTTATAGTAAAAGCAGAATGTTTTTTTTTTAAAAAAACCATTTTACTATTATATGCATTAGAGTCATCTTTTGGGAGGCTGACTTTATTTCAAAAGAGCAAGAATGCCACTGGGATGTGCCTTTCATTGTTTTGGTGAAAATGTGTTGCACCATTTTAAAGTTACAAAAGTACCCATTTTACTCAGTGGGAAGAGAAAAGAATGAACAACGTATGCAGTTTACAGTCTATTACGCTATTTATTTAAGCATGTGCAATACAGATGTGCATTTGTGCTGGTTGCAAGTAGCAGCATTACACAGCATGGAGAACCATACTGTAGCTACAGGCACATGCATGCTGAGGTAGATTCAGAAGATGGTTTGACTGATCCTTTCCTGGCTTATTGAGCTTCAACTTTTTTGCACCTTATGCTCCGTGACACCGCAGTTTCTCACAACTCAAATTATGTACTGTTCAAATTATGGATGGATCCTAAGCACATCATTCTTTCTCTTCCTAAAATATTTTCCCCCTTGTCAACAACTATGGTGTCCACTTACGCACTGCCCAAAAAGAAAATATGGGTTGGCATAAAAATAGTCTAAGCTTATGTATATGGATAGCTGCTTTCGAAAGAATTGGTATAATTTAAATAGAAATGCAATGCATTACCACAGTAGGCTTAGACTATAACCTGGTGACTCATGTACCTGTTCAGTCTACTGTCCCGGTGCTGTTGATGGACAACCTCAATGCCATCCTCTTTTGTGTGTGCGCTTCTTTATGTTGAAACCAGACTTGTATTGGGCATCTTTTCAAACAGAAGATGCCTTCAAATACAGGAATGTCCTCAGTAAAGCAGGACACACAGCCTACTACCCACAGAATGTTTTACAAAGCATTATGACCAAACACCCTGCGTGGTGAGCTTCGTTCTGGAAAATTAGTTTCTGTATAGCTGCTGTGAACTGGTCCAGACATAATTACTGCAGAACTGTATGTTGTCCAATAAACTGGCAAGTAGGCATGCCTCAGAAATCTACTACTAGAATGAAGGCCCTGTCAGTTTGGTTCTCTTGACTGATGCTTTAACATATGAGGCAGAATTAATATGATTCTGCAAAATTCTATGCATGTGAGTTTATTACAGGTGATAACAATTTCTCATTGTTGTCTGAAACTAGCTTGCCAAATAACGGATTGCAGAGCATATGGTGCCATTATTATCTTAGGCATTTCTGCATGTCAAAAACAGACATTGAGCCAGCTGTCATTACACTGAATTGGATGTTTTGCCTAGAATCTATTGCCGAATGCACTGCGACTCAGGGCCAAACTACACGTTCTACTAATCGAGTTGCTGTAATTCAGCCTGCTAGTTTTCTGTACTTTCAAGAAGGCACATGGTTCCAATCTGGATCCTGGTGTTTTTGGAGAGAAGTGTTTAAACTTCCCCCACCTGTTTCCCCCCCCCCCCAAATGTCATCCCTGCACGGGGAGGGGAGTTAAAAAAGAAAAAAAAATCTATTCAAATGGAGTGGAATAGTGGGGAGAAATTTAAACCCTCCTCTCTCAAAGTGTCATGCTCTTAATCCAGATCAGGACTGCACACACTTACATGAAAGTAAAAAAAAAAAAAAAAAAGCAGCTGAACTACAGCAATGCAATTAGGAGAACATGGAGTTTGGCCCTTGGGCAAATGAAGCAGGGATTGGTGTTGTTTTTTTTAAAGCATGAATGTTCAACTTATTTTATTTATTACTTGTTTATTTATTTATTTATACCCCACTTTTCACGTAGAGTTCATAAACTGACTTACAATATTTATGAAATACAAGAGATGCAGCAAGAACAAGATGAGCAAAAATCATAACTGAAGAACCTAACAAGTTCAGCTGAAGCAGGAACCAGTATCTGATGTCCCTTCCCACAGTGCAGTTGATGTCAATCAGTTCTCTTGTGTGTATTGAACTGGAACAGGCCCTGATATTCTTTTTGCCTGCTCCTGTCTCCCTCATCATTTTTCCTTCCCTCAGGACAGTTGATGTCAATTACTCCTGTGGTGGAGGCAGCCCAACTGGAGCAGGCTCTGATGTACCCTTTCAGCCTAGCATACTAAACCAAAGGCTTGCTACTGAAGACCTGGCTGGTTATTACAAATCAATACTGATTTCTCACTTCTAAACCACCAGAGAATGTGCAACTCTTTCTGTATCCCAAGTTTTCTCTCCCCCCGCCACCCATTCTGTCCTTTCCTCTTTCTGACTTTCTCCTCCTTACCCTCATTCTACTGGACAACTCTGAGCAGAATCAGAAGAGTGTTTTATCCCAGGCTCGCGATTGGCCAGTCACAGATCTTCGCCAGTTATTTCGACGATACAGTGATCCTGCTGTGTATCTCCTGCTCCATTTCTTGGTTTTCACGCTTTAATATAAGCCACAGAAAACCTGACTTTTTTTTTAAAAAAAGTCAGGATTTGTTGCGATTGCCTGACATGTGGAGGAAAGTTCTGCTATAAAGGGCACTGTTCCCATTGTTCTCTAGGGACCACATGGTCTCTACACACCACATGTAATTTGAGCTCATCCCCAATGCAGAAGTGAAGTGGGGAACACAGCAACAGTATGTGATGGTAGGGAGATGCGATTCCCCCCCCCCCCCCCGTCTGATGGTCCTCATTGTCTCTTCTGTTCCAATCTACATTTTCTATGCCTGCTTTTCATGATTTGCTGGATTCTCAGACTTTTGCCACCTGATGTCATCAATCAGGCATGGAGAACCTTTGGCCCTCTAGATATTGTTGGACTCCAGCTCCCATCAGACTCCCAGCATGGCCAATCCCTGATGAGGGTTGCAGTCCACTGACATCTGGTTCCCTATCCAGTCTTAGACAGATCCTTCATCCATCCCTCATTTTAAGGGAATTCTGGCTCAATGAGCCAGTAGGGCTGTAGCTGAGTGGTAGAGCACATGTTTTGCATAGGGAGGGTCCCTGGCTCGATCCCAGCATCTCCAGGTAGCAATGAAAAATATCCTACCTGAAGCCCTGTAGAACCAGTGGTCTGACTCAGTATAAGGCAGCTTCCTATGTCCCTTTCTTCACAGTTTAGCCTTGTACCTGCCTGCTTCCCTTCCCTCTCTGTTTGATGCCACCAGAATTTTCACCACCCCTAACAAAACCCTTTCTGCATTACAATATAAATATCAAAGCATATCCTTGGGATTTTAGATACATCTTTCACAGGTTTGCTTGTAAGATTTATCAGGATGGCTTTATAATCTTCAGGGAGCTTTTGTTCTGCATTGCTTAAATTATTTGGGGGCTTATTTTCATATAGAATTTTTTTTTCTATTCCCATAGTCGCCTTGCTAAAGATGATTTTGACAGGCAATCAATAAAAATATGAATGTGCTTAGTAAGAATAATTGTGCTGGTGCTGTTTTATAGCATGTTGAGTTGCAAAGATTCTATTTTCTCAAATTACAAAGAAAAGAATGAAAATCTGCCCTGAGCTGGTTATGGTTGACTTGCGGTTAAAGGCATAGCTGTCTTGAATGCTCAAAACCCAAGAATCCTTAAAAGTAATTAGATTGCATCTAAATCACTATTTCTCATTATCTAGATAGATGACTTTTGAACATTAATGCATTTCCAATCACTTTTTCTGACTAGCGCAACAGGTCATCCTGCAACCAATATTTTCCTTGAAAGAAAAAGGCCGTCGATCGTAAAGTAAGAGGAATTGTCAGTAATTAAGATAGTGGCTTGCAACCTAATCCTGCTCAGGCCTTCTTGGAAGTAAGCACCATTTGTTTTAAAGTGTTGACTTCTGAGAAAGGATGCTGACAGTAGCAGAGCAGGGTGTTGCTGGCTAACCTGTAGAATCAAGTAGATTCATCACCTTGGAAGAAAACATTTGGTCAGAAGATGTAGAACAGGGGTGCAAAAGCTGTGCCCCTTTGACTGCATGTAGTCCTCCAAGCCATTTTTGGCAGCCCGGCAGCCCCCCCTGTACCTGCCCACATGGTGGCACTTCCCATCCCTTCCTTCATTTCCAATATCTGATAAGTGATTAGAAATACTTGTGTATCTGGGGGTGGGGGGAATAGCAGCTAGGATGATCAAGCAGCGGTGTCAAAGCGGCTTCTGTGTTGCTGGGGAAGAGAGAAGACTCTGTGTTTCCCACACATACACAAGTGTGTGTCCTCCATCATAGTGCGCACATGTGCATGTATGTGCATGAACAGTTCCTTGGTGTTCATCAAAACCAGCTTTGGCCCTCAGGGCCAAAAAGATTATGTGTGTCTGGTTTAGATAAATGCACAAATATTAGCTGCAAAGAGAACAACCTCTCTCTCTCTCTCTTCTGGTTCTAGACATAAAGCCTAACATAAAACAAAAACAAAAACAAAAACCAAGAACAAAAATCATCTAATTTTTGGAAACTGTCAGATATTTGGAGGATGTGACACCTGGCTTTATAAGTATTGCCTCATTGTGATGCTTAAATGCCACTTGCTGTCTCTACTTGTGACCTAGGCCATGTCTACACCAGGGATTTATCCCAGGGTCATCTTAGGTCATTCCTGTGCATCCACATGATGCACAGGGAATCCTGGGGGCAACCGGGGATGACCCCAGGACAACCCTGGGATAACGGAAACAGGGGATATCCCATTTGTTTCATTATCCTGTGTCCTAAAATGGACACAGAGCCATGCGGAGTGGCTCCGTGCCTGTGGGGGTAGGGAAAGCAATTTCCCCATTCCCAGGATGGTGGGAGGAAGGGTTGGTAGCGATTTTTTTTTTTAACTTACCTTTCCTGTGGATTGGGGCCGCACAGCTCCTCTTCATTTTTAAAAAATTGTGTCATGGCTCCTGCAGCACCCGCGACATTCCTCTTTCCTTCCGGGACATTGCATGGCAGTGTAGATGCTGGGGGAGGATTGCGGAAGCAGGTGAGTCTGCGTTCTGGCCCCCTCCCTCCCTCTACACCCTTAGGTATAGATGAGCCCCTAGTGATGTGTGAATCAGCAAAAGTCTAGTACTATGAAGTTCTCCAAATTCCATCTCAAAGCTTGTTCCAACTCAAGTCTGTGTCACATTATGAGCTTTGTTTTCCCCACTTTTCACATGAAAATCTGTATTTTTCCAAATGTATGCACGTTCATATTTTTAAAAATGAACACATCAAGTGTGCACATTTTTGAAATGTATGCATTCTTCTCCCATTGATTAATGTGTACTTGTGCACATTTTTTCAAAAGTACGTTTTTCATGTACATATTTCAAATGTATGCATATTGTAAAATGCATTTTTGAGGATCCATGAATCAGATTGCAAGCTCCGAAATGTAAAGACTTCAACTCAGATTGCATTTGAGTCCGTGTTCTGTCCTGAAGCTGTGAACTGGGTAAGTCCTGATCAAAACCAAACTCAAACAAATTTATCATACATCCCTAACCTTGATTTCAAGCTCCTCACTATAGGGACGCTTTTGTCCCCAATACAAAATTCACACATACCACATCAGTAGTGAATGATGTATGCATATTTGAAATGTGGCATTCCTCTTTACTTGGAAGAATCAAGGAAGAAAGGATCTGGCCCATGTATTTTAAAGGAGAAAGCCATGTTTGAAACTCTTATGTGCCTTGTAACTGATATAGTATGCTTGCAATGTATGGCATACCAGGGTATCCTCCCTAGTACAAAATACTTCATGAAAAGTGGCATGGTCTACATCAGCCTTTCCCAACAGTTGGTGTCCCCCAGGTGTTTTGGACTTAGCCCTACATAGCATAGCCAGTGGTCAGAAATGCTGGGAGTTGTAGTCAAAACTTCTGGAGAGGGGACACACCAGGTTGGGAATAGCTGTTCTACACCAAGGGTCAACATATGTGGGCAGATGCTGAGACTGTAGGGCCCTGGGGCCACTGTTTCATTGATCCCCTTTCAACTGCTCCTCACTGTGTTTGCGTTTGCTCCCCTCAACTTGAATCCAAGAGCATCTCACCCAAAGGCTTTTCATAGTCTAGAGCTGCCTTCCAGATATGTTGATCTGCATTGGCCATACTGGCTGGTAATGACAGAGGGTGTAAAAACACATACACATTTGGACAGCACTAGGTTGAAAAAGGCTGACCTAGAGCCAGCTCTGGTGGTTGCCCTTAGAAATCAGGGCTTGAGGTTGTGACGAGACAAGCTTACAGAATTGTTGCGTGTTGTCCTCCCTGCAGAACCATGAAAGTCCATGACAATCAGGTTCCCATTCTATTCTCAGGCGTAATTAGCTCTCTTCACGTGAACCACTTTGCCTTTGTCCCACTGAATCTCACTTTATGGATTTTAGCTCCTTTCTTTCGAGATTATGTATTTTAAGCGCTGTTTTCTCTAAGGCATTTGCCTTTCCTTCCAGTCTTTTATCATCTGCAAATTGCATCAGCCATAGACTCCATACTTCATTTCCTAAGTTGCTAATGAATATATTAAATTATGTTGGTCCCAGCATAGCTTCCTGGGGAGTTCCACTCACTGGCACTTGGTTCCCTTTTTTGACACTTTATCATTTATAATTACTCTGTTTGGTTTTTCATTAATTATGTTTGCCCGTTGTTGGTCTTCCCAGCCTGAGTTAAAATAAATTCTAATACCACTGAGCTATAATATAATTTGTTTTTCTTCCATTTGCAGTTTTACAGGCCTTATTCTTGATTTGTCCCCCTTTTTTGTGAACACAAATTCTGCCTTCTAGGCTGCATTTGGTAAATCGTACCTACGATAACACCAAGTAGCACACCTTTTTTGGAGATGAAAATAGATTATTGCCATTGTTTTCTTGTCCATAACATTCCAGCAGATTTATAGAGCTTAGTGAGTATATTTCTCCACTCTATATTTCTCTGGGTGCTTTGTGATCATGTCATTGATTAATGACCCTGAATGTTTGAACCTCTCCAGACATGCTCACAAACTGACAGGTTCTCTCTTCTAATAAAATGTGCAGTGAAGGCCTTTGAAAATGGAATTCCCTAGAGACAGGAAATGAAAAACCTGGCCAGATTTCTCCATGAAATCACCAAATACCATGGTTGTGTTTTAAACTGTAAATCTGGATTGTCTGTTGGATCGCTTTTTATCACATGGTGGTTAAGAAAAAGAAAACAAGTCTGATGAATTGGAGATACTGAAAAAAATGTTTGTTGTGGAAGAATAAAGCCTTTTCCCCCCTACATAACACTGAGATAAAAACTGAAATATTTCCTTGGAGGTTATATATAGAAAGGATATATAAACTTGTAAATGCATGGTGAAATTTACTTTTTGTTTTGTTTTGGTATGTCTGAAATTATTTTCATAGAATTGGAAGGGATCACCTGCCAATTCAGGAAATCCACTCCTACAACATCCCTAATAGGTGGCCATCATGACAGGAATATAATTTAGGTACTCTTATCAGATTAGATTTCATCCTGTGACAAGAGGTAACTGAAAATGGATCACAGAGTTGGACAGGAACTTAAACGTCATCAAGTCCCTTCCAGTGCAGGAAATCCACTAATATAGCAACCCTGATAGGTGACCATCCAGGGTCTGCTTAAGAACCTCTAATGAAGGAGAGTTCACCACCTTCTGAGAATATCAGGTAGCTCATACCATAAGGAAATTATTCCAAATGTTTAGTTTAAATCCTTTTTGAACTTTGAACATATTAGTCTAGATGATCTCTCCATCATCTATGTGAGACAGCCGTTCAAATATTTGGGGATGGCTATCATATCTCTTCTCCAAGGTAAACATACTCAAGTCCATCAGCCTTCCTTCAATTTATTCAAACACTCCAACTGCTTTGTGGTTTTACAGTTTCGCTATAATTGTGGTAAGGAACTACAGCATGCCGAGCAAAGGCTATGATTGATTTCTAAGCATTCTAACAAAAAGGAGCACAAGCATTTCTATGCATTCTAACAAAAAGGAGCACAACAGTTACTGAAGTATGTTTATCTCAATTCTTTTCTTCATTTGCAGGGGAGAAGTAATTTGCAGGCACTGAATTTGCCTCAAAGAAATGTGAAATAATCCATTTACTGATGTTCACACAAGAATTACTGTTGTTTCTAAATCATGTTCCATAATCAAAATGTTGGGGTAATTTGTATCTTGTGATTTCTATCACAATATAGTGCCATCTTGTGAAAAATTTGGCTGCTTAAATCCCGTTGACTTCAGTGAGATTTAAGCCCCCTCTGTACAGAACCAAATAAAAGTATAACATGATGATCAGGAAGGTTGAGGCTGAAATAATATTCACACTTACCTGGGAATAAGTCCATTGAGCTCAATGGGGCTTATCTCTGAGTAGACTTGTCTTGGATTGGAGTTCTGAACATTTAGGCTTCAATCCTGTGCACATTTACCTTGAATAAGTCCCATTGAACTCAATGAGTCTAACTTCTGAGTAGATGTGTGTAGTGGGAACATCTAACTATGTGAACTTGACACAGCTCCCCTTATGAGAAAGGAACTCTGTCAAGTGACGGAGGCTCTTTATTTTAAGAGGCTCTGAGTTCAGGCCAGAAGATTGGCCTCCTATGTGAGGGCTTGCCTGATTAGAATGATTAAATGATTAATTTGACAAATATAAATTGATGGCATCTTATGAGGTATTTTCTTTCTTAGTAGAGATGAATAGTTTCCCACTCAGCAGCCGGACTTTAACGGAGACCACAAGTAAAATTATACTCACAGCATGATTTTATCTTCAAAAAGGTTTTTATTGTCATGAACAGCTGTCGGAGCCAGAACCTGGGTTCTGACTGCTGTAATTCTACAGAGTATTTGCTTATATAGGACATTCAAACATCAAATTCAGCGATACATAAAGATGGGGAGGGCAAGTAAGATGTCACAGGAGTGGGGTTGATCTAGGTCAAAGTGTACACTTAAAACAGCTGATGCTAGAACATGAATACATAATTGCTGATGAACTTAAACATATGATTCTGCTTGTGATCTATATGAAACTCACTGACACAGGGTACAGGATATCTGCGGTTTAGCTAGGACAGATTAATTATAACTTTTTTAATAGGAAAGGTTAAGTTTCTCTTTTTTAGGGCTCTTGACAAGTTTCGTTGCAGTGAGCAAAAATTATGGCAGTTAGGAAAATCTTGCTGTCTTTAGCATTAACAAAGAATTATTGTCAGTTTAGGGTACATTAAACAATAGGTTTAAATAATTGAGCATATCGAAATGGTCACACCTTTAGTATTCCTTCCCCAATTATTCCCCCATTTTGAGCATTTCAATAGCTCAAACTAAGAAAATTACTGCGGTTTGCTTCATTGGTCTCATTTTTATGTATTTTCTTAGGGTAGTTATTTGAGGGCTGTACAACTCTTTATGATATTGAAGGTCTGGAAATAAGTATGTCATTGAACATTGACCTACCCATCTTTCAGGCAGTGTTTTATATATTGCATCCCCACATTGGAAAAATAACCCCCTTTTCTTTATGCTTAAGGCAAGGTATGGGCTTTTCATGAACTATGTAGTGTCTGATTCTACTGACACAAATGGAAGTTCTGAATCATTAAGATGATTACAGAATACTGGTGTGGATATCAACTAGTGGGGAACTTCCAATTGGATGTTTCAGACGCTTGCATGTATAATCAGAAAGTTTGCAAGGGAATATGTCCGTACTATGAGTTCAGTTTACTGTTTCTCCATTTTCAATTGCAAAATACAGGGTCTGGTTGTACAGGAGCTTACTTTGTACACATTTTTAACAAGCAATAAAAATAAAAATAAAAATCTAGAGACCTCTGATATTGCTGGCTTTGCCTCTTCCTCAGAGGGAATAATTGGGATGGATAGTTAAGGTAAAACACAAACCTATTCATTTAGCACTTCTATATTTACTTTCAGGCCCTTGGAATAAGTATTTCTTCATACCACAATCATTTCTGCTGATGGGTGACTTCAGGATGAGGAAATTGCCCATGCTCAGAAAGTTGCTTCAAAGAAAAGTAGAGATTTTAACTTAGCTCTTACAAATGCAAGTCCAACTACTCATTGCATCCTATGCTAAAATAAACCAAGTTAACAAAAATTAAAATCTTGAACATTCAAATCTGCTATGCTTTCTTGAAGCCTCTACTCATGGGGCTTCTGATGTGTACATGAAGCTCTGAATGACTCGGGCAGGATCTACAATACTGCTTTAAAATTGTTTATAATGGTATTGACAACTGTTGGGACCCATGACACATAGGCTCAATTCGGACAACACGCTAAGCAACTGTGGGTTGTTGAAGCAACAACCCATTGAGTTGTTAAACGTGTCATCTGGATGTAGCCACACAACGCAGTAACAACCCACAGTAGGCAAAGTAGCGAAATTCAACAACTGAGAGAAACAACTCAGTTGCGAGTTGTTGAGGGAATTGTCAATTGACAAACGTGTCATCTGGAGCGATGCGTGGGTGAAACAACCATGGTGAGCTGTTGAGCATGGAAGATCAGAGAGTGGAGCGGCAAGAGCGGCCGCTCAGGCACGCTCACAACAGATCCCCAGCATCGCCGCCATAGCAACCAGGATGCTCGCCTCCCCCACCAGGCAGCTGGCACAGAGCTCAACAAGGGGCCAGCTCCTGCAAGCACTCACGCAGGGTGCCCAGTCAGCTACCCAAACGGACAGGGAAGTGCACCAGAAGGGAGCCATGGCCAAGGGGGGGAGGGGAAAACAGAAGAAGCAACAACCCCAGGCGCTCTGAAGCAAGGGGCAGCCCCTTCCCACACCAAGAGGGAGAACAACACCCCATCCAAAGTAGACCCCCACTGCACCACCACCTCCACTCTCGCATCACCCAGAAGGACGAGGGCAGGGGAAGCAGCGACCAGAGAGCCCCCCTCATTCTCCCAACACGGCTGGACAGCGAGCCTTTGCCAGGCCCTGAGAATCCCGTTGGGGAGCGTCATGCCCATGCAGAGGCATCCCGGGTGCGTAAAAGCATCAGTGCCTGGATCTGGCTGCGCTACCCCACCCCCTGTGAGCGTCGGCTGTGCAGTTTCATCTGTGGACTGGCATCTCTCCCTGGCATGCCGCCCCTCTCCACCTCATCCCCTTGGCACGTTCCATGCTTGGCTCCCTGGGGGTGTGGCCTTGGCCATCCCCTCTTCACCGCTGTGACTTCCAGCTGCCTCCTCCCTTCCCAGGGGCACCTGTCCTTTCTGTAGGTTCTGCCCTGGCATAGTGGTGCCCATGTGCCTTATTGCCCATGTCTGAGCTCCCTGCTGAATAAAGTTTTCTACACCACCCCACTCTTGCCTTCTTTCCTGTGTGTGCGGAAGATGCTCTAGGGGGGAGGTGGGGGGGGTTGGGGGCTGGGGCGTGGGTGCCAATGTGTGATTTGCAGTGCTGGGCGCAGGGTGCGACTGTTGTATTGGTGCGCCCATTCCTCCTGGCTGCCTCTTTGCCCGAGGCTGCTGAGTTCCGTCCACTGACTGAGGCAGCCAATGGGGTTTGGGAGGCATGTCCTGCATTGGCTTCAATGGCGGCGCCCATGGTTTTCGGCTGCAGTGTGTTCTGGGATACCTGCTGGAGGACTAACGGAGTTTGGTAAGCAGGGAAAATGGCGGCCGAGTTGTCAGTCAGAGCCAAATACGCTATTTGCAACTGGGGTGGTTGCCGATTCCTTGCAGCGCCTGCTGCAGCGTGTTGTCTGTACATCACCACCTTTTTCACCCACCGTCAGTAGGTAATTTAACAACCATTGCCTAACGTGTTGTCCGAATTGAGCCACAGAGTGTCATCACACAGTGGGAAATCGCGTTTGCTTACTGTCGCTTCTCCACCCATGCAATTGTCCCTCATTACTTCCTCTTTTGAAAGAGGAAGTATACAATGTGCATGTGGCCAATTCAGTGGGCTGTTTTGATCATGCTGCTTCTCCTGCACAAAGCAGGAGATAGCAGCAACTTCCATTTTTAAAAATAAGTTGGTCTTACTGGGGTACTTTTTTGTTGCGCGAAGAAGGTTAGAAGGGGCAGGAGGCAGATGACATTATGAAAGGAACCCACAAAATTCTGTGAGTGACCAGTAATGAGTGTACAATAAAATGCTCATCTGATGGAACTCACACCACATACAGTTTTCAAACTGTTTTCAAAGTGTTAAATCCTGCCTGGTGTAGATCTGGCTTCAGTTCTTACTTGTTGATGAATGCTTTACATTTCATTTATTTCCTTTCTATACTGCCCAAGAGCCAAAGCTCTCTGGACAGTTCACAAAAACGTCAACCCAAAATACATAGTAACATAATATAAAATCTTTAACATACAGAAAGATAAAAAACAGTTTAAGAGAACTAAAAAAAGTTACAATAAAATAATATGATGTGATAAAACATAGATATTAAAATGTGTATAGTATTGCAGTAGAGCTCTGTGAGGGAGATGAAGATCTAATAGAATCCACCACAACTTTATAAGAACTACAATTCCTAGGTTAACATTACATTAACAATGGGACCGTGCACATGGAACATTCATTTACATAAAAAGTCAAAGGCAAACCTGATTCATCTTTAGCTATACATGGACCCTGGAATCTGCAATGCATGTGCCCAGAGCAGATGGATTGGTACCAAAATGGGACATTACACTGTTGACATTACTGACTTCTTTAAGCAATCCCCTAGGTTGCTTTGTCAATTTTTAATCTTATTTATTTTATTTTATTTATTTTATTCTATTTATATACCGCCTCATAGCTGAAGCTCTCTGGGCGGTTCCCAAAAATTAATACCCTGAACATGTTTCTTCTGGGTAAGCATCACAGTTCAGTAGGAAACCCCTTTCCCCAGACCAAATAGTTAATTTAGGGTTTGGATCCAAACATCTGGGGGACTTCTGTTAGTCATGACTCACTGGATTTCAATGGGTCTTCTCTGAGTGTGACTAAATCTGGATCTAGAAAATGCAGAATTCTTACTTAGCTTTGCTTGCTGACCAGGTAGTCTCTCTTTGCACTACAAGGTGGGAGGAGGGGGAGAGTGGGTTTTCTTGCTGCAATTATCTGTGAACTGCAGCAAAAGTTCATGATGGCCCTTAAATAGGCTAGCCCATGTGCCTCTCATTGGCCACATGACAATGGGAGATACATAGCTTTATCCTACGGGTCGGTTGAAAATTCAATACAGGGATGTTGAACAATGTGAGCACACTGCTTGATTATTATTTTTATTATGAGCTTTGTCAATGTAGGGGGACTCCCCATATTTCTTCTCACATTCCTGGTGTCCCTCCTTCCTCCTCCTTCCATTCTTCCTTGAGCCAAAGAATAAAATAAATAAAATAAGCTTACTTAGGGAAGAGTGGTAAGAGGAGGTAGTGGGTCCTCTCACTGAATAATCCTAGGATCCCCAGGAGGGAAAAGGCACTGCTCATGCCAGTCCTACGAATGAACAAGTCCATCTTGTTTTGGCTTGTTTCCACAATGATCCACTAAATTTAGACAGACAAAGGTTCTACAATTTCCAGCATTCCCCAGCCAGCATGGAAAATGATTTTTTTTCAGTCTAAACATGCCCTAAAAGAATGTAAGTCAGTCTTGTTGATATACAATAGTTTCTATAAAGGCATAATAATAATAATAATAATAATATAAAAAGAGATTATATATGGAGATTGAATCTCATATTATTAACTAAGGAAGATGTTAAAGAAAGAATAAAAAGGGGTATAGAAAGATATTTTGAAGGAACAAAACAGGGGGAACAACAGAAAACATCAGATGGGAAGCAAGTAAAGCTACAATAAGAGGAGAATGTATAAAACAATTAAGTATACTCAAGAAAAAGGATAAAGAAGGGAAAGAAAAGTTGGATCAAGAAATTAACAGATTAACAAAGCAGTATAAAAATACAGGACAGATAAGAATTAGGAAAGAAATGGAAAAACTGAAGAAAGAAAAAGAGGCTTTAGAAATAAATAAAATAATGATAGATATGCTATATGTGAAGCAAAGGTATTATGAATTTACTGGAAAAAGTTCAAAATTGTTAGCAAATAGAGTTCAAAAGAAGAGAATTAGGAACAAACTTTGGGCCTTGAATACGAAAGAAGGATCTAAAGACATGATCAAAAGGAAATGGGAGAAATATTGCAAGAATATTTTAAAGATATCTATGAAAGAAAAGAGATAGAAATAAAACAGATTAAGGAATATCAGGGCAAAGCTAAAATACCACCACTAAAGGAAGAACAGAAAGAGTACTTAGAAGCTGAGATAGAAGAAAATGAAATAAAAGAGGCTATAAGAGATTTAAAAAAATAATTAATCACTGGGTCAAGACAGGTTTATGTCTGAATTCTGTAAAGCATTTATGGATAAGTTGGTGCCACAACTGAAGAAATTATGTCATGAAATACAAGAAGAAGGGCCCCTCCCAAAAATGGATACAGTCCATAATAACATTGATACCTAAACCAAATAAAGATAAATGTAACCCGGATTCATACAGACCAATATCTCTATTAAATGTAGGCAATAAGATATTTACTAAAATATGGGCTAAACATTTAAAAGAAATTATCAACGAATCTATAGGCTCGGATAAGTATGGATTTTTTAAAAATAGATTCATTGCAGAACCAATTAGGAAAATATTTGGCATGATTAATATGTGCAAGTCAATAAAGTTTCCCACGGCAATTATGACACTGGACCTATACAAGGTGTTTGATACAGTATACCCAAAATTTATATTAAATTTGCCAATCATTTACAATCTGGGAAGTAAGTTTAAACATATAATAGAGACAATATATGTACAAACAACAGCCAAAATAAGATACAATGGATTAGAAACAAGGGAAATAAGACTCAATTCAGGAACAAGGCAGGAATGACCTCTATCACCACTTTTATTTACAATGGTGATTGAGTTTCTTGCGGACAGAGTCAGGACAAATACAGACATCGGAGGAATATGTGTGGGTGGTAGAGAATTTAAATTAAACTTATATGCAGATGATATTTTATTGACATTGCAAAATTCAAAAAAGGGAATAAAAGAATTGATAAGGGAACAACGGAATTCCAACAGCAGGACTTAAGATAAATACAAAGAAATCTGGTTTGATGTGTTTAAACATAGGACCTCAAGAACAAGAACAAATAGAAATCTAAAAAATGACAGGTATTCCCCTAGTAACAAAAGCATTTAGATATCTAGGAATCTAGATCCCTAAAAAGCAGAAAAATGTATTGAAACTAAATCATGGAAAACCGTGGAAAGAACTAAAAAATGATATAGCCAGATGGGAGAGAATACAATTATCACTTTCAGATCGGATTATGACTATAAAGATGATGTTCTTACCAAAATTTACTTATTTATTTAATGTATTACTACAGGAAATCCCAATCAAAAGGTTTAGAACATGGCAAAACAGGATAGAAAAAAATTATTTTTAAAAGCAAAAGACCACAAACAGTGAAAGCCTTTAGATATAGATCTGTGCAAGAAGGAGGATGGAGTATACCACACTGAAAAACATATCATGATACATATCAATTAAGACATCTAATGACAATAATAAAGGGGTGAGTACACAATGGGTAGAAATAGAAAGCAAACTGATGGGATTAAAAGAATAATAATAATAATAATAATAATAATAATAATATATTTATTACCCACCTCTCCCAACGGATCGAGGCGGGGAACAGCACTAAACACAAAATACAAAACTGATTAAAAGCACATAAAACCAATACATCATTAAAAAACCAATAAAACACCAATAAAACACTTTAAAATTCATCTGGGTAGGCCTGCCGGAAGAGATCAGTCTTTATAGATCTTTTAAATTCCTGAAGACTAGTGAGTTGGCGAATCTCTCCCGGCAGGTCATTCCACAATCTGGGAGCGGCAGAAGAGAAGGTCCTCTGGGTAACAGTTGTCAGTCTAGTTCTTGTTGACTGTAGTAAATTCTTCCCAGAGGACCTGAGCGTGTGGGGCGGATTGTATGGGAGAAGGCGATCCCGTAGGTAACCTGGACCCAAACCATGTAGCTGTCGGATCGGAAATCGGATAATTTATCCGATTTCCCACTGGACCGGACTCGGATCGTGGATCGGGTCCGATCCAGTGCACATCCCTAAAAATTAGTTCAGAAGTGGTATATGACACCTGTGAGGTTGGCAAAAATTAATAGGAATCTGTCACCGTTCTGCTGGAGAGGATGTAAAGATAATGGAACCCAAATTCATATGTGGTGGGAATGTAGAAAGGTTGGGAAGTTTGGGGACAAGATTTGTCAAGAAATAGAAAAAAATTACTGGTCAAGAGATTTGTAAAACACCAGAGCTAGCTCTATTGAATATGTATGTTAAAGAAAATAGAAAGATAAAAGAAAAAGTATTAATTGGTTTTATGTTAACCGCTGCAACGCAATTGATAACAAGTAACTGGAAGACAGCTCGGATGTTGACAGTAACTATGTGGAAAAAGAAACTTTGAAACATAGCAATCAACGAAAAGCTGACACAGAAGTTAAAAGTTCATAGAGGAATAAAGAAAAGAGATACTTTCAGGACTGATTGGAAAAAAATACATAGACTATATGAAAAAAGAACCAAATAGAATAACTATGGCAGAAGCTTACAAAAATTTATGGGACTCATGAAAGGAAGAATATATATACAATTGATTTAATATACCACCCTGGAATAGAGAATAGGGAAAAATTCTGAAACAAACCAAGCGTGGGGAGGGAATGTTTCAGGTTTGTTTGTTGGGTTTTGTTGTTGTTCTGTTTGTTGGGTTTTTTCACCGTATTTTATTATGAAAACTCAATAAAATTAAAAAATAATAATAATGTTCCAACAAGGTTATTCATTACATATAATGCTGATATATATCAGAAATATAGTAATGTAGCTTGTGTATTTGGTTATAATCATGGAAATACTAATATGCAATCACACACATTTATTGGGAATATATATATATATATATATATATATATATGTATATATTAAAGCCTTGTTTCACTGCATGGTATTGTTAACCTGTTATCTTGTGTCCCACATGTGCTATGTTATCAGAGTAAGTGCTGTATGGTGATTAAGTTTAGGAATTTAATTAAAAAGTAATTAATTTTATGCCTAGCTTGTTTAGCAGATATTCAATGAAAATAAGCAATTATATCAAACTCAGTTTTAACCATTTTTATTCAGTGCTATTAAATATTCTGTAATTTCCTGCTACTACCCTTTGTCACCAATTAGCAGAAGCATCCTGAGTGTGTCTAAAATATGATAGAGAAGCCAAAGCAGTCTTATTAAATCAGTAGACTTAACTCAATTATGACTGAAATGTTCAGAGTAGAGGGAAAATTGTGTCTTGCCTGATCTATGGAAAATACCTTATGATCCTAGTGGGTTTTTAACCTTGTCTATTAATTTAGAGGGTCCTCCCTGAACCAATGATAAATAGGATTATTTAGTTTTACTCCTCATTACAGATGTAATGTGAGATTTGAGGCCCATTATTGTTTTCCTTAAAGATCTCCCACAACTTTTTTCATGAGTGTGAATTCTAACCCCATTGTGCTGGCAACAGTCCAATTTTGGTTAATTAGTTTCTACCAGCTTATATAATTAGTGTTTCCATCTAAGCATAGTAATGCTACATGCTTTTTACAGAGTTACTTAATTAGAGAAGCATGAGTTATCCTGTTAGTAAGTAGACCTAATGCAGAAATATCAAGCTTGAAGGCTGATTCACATAAGCCAAAAATGTCTTGAAACCTAAGGCTGCAATCCCATACCCATTGATCTGGAACTAATCACCACTGAAATCAATTGGACTAACTTCTGAATGTAAAGGATTGCATGGGAAGTTATTGTATCCTGATTTAGACCATATAACCAATTCTCATGCAGAAGGTCCCAGGTTCAATCCTCAGCATTTCCAGGGAGGGCTGAGAAAGACTTCTGTCTGAAACCATAGAGAGCTGCTACCAATTAGAGAAGACAATACTGTGCTGGATGGACCAATGGTCTGACTTGCTATAAGACAGCTTCCTAGTCAGGTGACTGCTTCATTGCCCAAATCTCTGAGACTAGTTTGCTTCTTCTTTTGCATTTTTTATTTCAGTTCATAATGACATTGTACTTTGTCACTCTGAAGGCTTCTAGATACTAGTTGATGCCAGCATGGGAAAATGGCAGCCTGCTTTGACATGAATTGGTTGTAAAGCAGAAAAATCCAAACTAGAGTCTAAACTAGAATTCAACTCCCTTACGGGATTCTCTTTCAAAGGAACCTTAATGACTTGTATAATTTCTCTTCTATGGTAGGCCGACCATATGAAAAGGAGGACAGGGATCATGTAACTTTAACAGTTGTAGAGAAAAGGGAATTTCAGCCAACGTCATTTATATGCAATTAGTTCCTGGTGAAATTCCCTCTTCATCACAACAGTTAAAGTTGCAGGTGCCCTGCCTTCTGTTGTACATGGTCACTCTAATATAGTGCATGCACCTTTAGCTGTTGTGATGAAGAGGGAATTTCACCAGGAACTAATTGCATACAAATGACACTGGCTGAAATTCCCTTTTCTCTACAACTGTTAAAGTTATATGAGCCCTGTCCTCCTTTTCATATGGAAGCCTTTAAAAGTGCTTCAGCTGATTCCTCACTTGTTCCCATTTGCTTCTACCCTCTTTGCCATCTTTTCCACCACATAAGGGAAATTGGAAGGAGAGATGATTGATATGTGTGTCAAGCTGCTTTCAGAGATGAGCCAGGTGCTACAACCCAAGAGCCGAACCAGGGATTCAGAGTGAAGGGCCCATGACAGAGAGTCAGAGCTTCAGGATGCATAGTAATAGACCAAAACCAGGAAGGCAATGCATTTGTGTGAACATGTGTGGGCTTGAAGTGGGAACAGGATGGAGTGTGCACACAATCCTTATGCCCCACCCCAAAATGTGCTGATTCCATTCTTGGTGCTCACTTATGAATCACCCAAAAATTGGGAACAGATCACCCCAAATAAGTGATTTGCATAACATTTGCACAGTCTAATTTATATTATTGATGCAAATTTGGAAATAAATCTTATAATTTAAATAGAAATATAGTGCATTTCACCATACTGTGGAAATTGGGAGTCCTGATACTGCAGGGATGCTCTTAAGAGCATTCTGCCAAAGGCATTTAGAGACCCTCTTCAGACCTTCGTACTTAAAGTGTGAAGGTCTAAACTCGAGCGAGCACATGTGCTGGAGTGGGGCTTGCACGCACACTCTTGTCCCCTTCCCAGTTCAAGCCCTCACTTGAATGCCTGAATAGGGCATTTGTTGCTCATGCGAAGTTCCATCTCACACTCTTCCTGACCAGGAAGGCCCAATGGCCAGCTTGGTCCAGAGTGGTGGGTCCAGTTCAGAACCTAAGAATACTTCACTGCCAGAAAAATGTTCCAAGCTGAAGATCTGATAGCAGCTGTACACAGAACTGAAAGAGCTCCTGGCAATGAAGGACAGTAATGCACACACTGCAAAGACAGCTGTAGTCCACAAAATCATCAGGTCGCACACACCCTAAAGTGAGTTTATTTTTTATTTATTTATTTAAAACATTTCTTAACCGCCTTTCAGGGTAGAAGCTCTCCCAAGGTGGCTTACAACTACATATAAAAACAATCATATTTAAAAACAGTATATACATTACAGCACTAAAAACATAAAAGTAAAATATCAATGAAAACAATAAAAGCTAACATTAAAAACTAGTAATAAAACAGCAAGAGTAACAGCAGCAAACCAGTATTTAAGAGAATGCCATAATAAAATACAACGTCTTTAAGACCTTCTTAAAAGTCTGTAAGGATGGTGCATGGCGGATCGGAGTTTGTTCCACAGGTGTGAGACCACTGCTGAGAAGCCCCTCTCCTGTGTGGAAACCCACCTAATAACTCTTACTGGTGGGCAGTTGAGAAGGGCCTCTCTTTTTGATCTTAAACGTGAGGGCAGGCTGATATGGGTGAAGGTGGTCCTTCAAGTAACTTGGTCCCAAACCATTTAGGGCTTTAAAGGTCAAAACCAGCACTTTAAATTGTGCTCGGAAACACACAACTAGTTAGTGAAGCTGACGCAGTACAGGCATTATATGGTCAAATCGCCTCACCCCCACCAATACTTGGGCAACTAACTTCCCATTGCTTTGAATAGGATTTGCTGTCAACTAACTTCCAGTGGAGTGCTCTGTGGCTTGCAATAGATACACATAGGACCTCTCCCCTGGGACCATGTAGGCCCAACCTAGGAGTGGGGAGAGGTTAAATCACAAGCATGACAAAGAAGGACTTTGAGACTCCTGTCTGCCTTTCTGGCCTGCACTGAATTCATCTATGACTTGGTATAGTATTAACTGTTCCATTTCAGCACTGGAAATCTTTCACAGAGCTCTCAGTAGATTCAGGGTCAAAGCAGTACTTTATTTATTAAAATAGAAAAAGACAGTGTTTCCTAAATAAGGGCATGACTTCAACAAATCCTTTAGGAATTCAACACATTTCAAACCACCGATACAATGCACCTATGCTTACTGACTCAGCATTTTGAACAATTGCATCTTTCGATGTGATCCACAGTTCCATGAAATATTATTGTTAGACCAGGCAACCAATCAATCAAATCAATCAAATATTTATTACGGTCATATGACCGGCATACAAAGTGCACAGCATAATACATATACATATAACATTCAGGTGTAATACTAAAATATAATCTTAATTACTCTAAAACTGCATTTAAAAAATCATGTTTTCATAAGTAGATAATATTATCCCACGTCAGCAGGCAATTGCGGCCACACAAAATCTTGCCACCTTAGCAGTTATCTGGGCGTTCTGATCAGCCAGGAGGTATTTTAAATAGAATAGATCAGATCTCCCTGTTTTTTTCTGTAAGATGGGGACTATGAAAATATATCAAAAATCACAATAAAATGTACAATATAGTAGGACATGGCCCACAGACTCTACCGTACCATCCTTACAGGGGCATAAACTAGGGATGTGCACTGGATCGGGTCCGATCCACGATCCAAATCCAATCCAGGGGAAATTGGATACAATTATCTGATTTCCGATCTCACCGCTGGATTGTTCGACCCAATCCGATCTGATCCGGAAAGGTCCCAATCCAGATCGGATAGATCGGAGGATCGCCGCCGCTGCTTCCATTGGAGGGTGCCAGCGGGCGCCCGCTGATGGAAGTGGACAATGGAGGCAGGGGGCAGGGGGCGGCGGACGGGAGCGGACATCCCTGGAAGGTAAGCAGGGGGAGGGGGGAGGGGGGAGGTTGGCCCGCGGCCCGCTTACCTTCTGTGGCCGTCCGTTCCCGTCCGCCGCTGGCCGCTACTGCGAGCAGGCTTTGCGGCCTGCCCCTAGGTAGCACGCCAGGTGATCATCACCTGATGATGATCAGGTGATGATCACCTGGCTCGCTACCTAGGGGCAAGCCACGAAGCCTGCTTGCAGTAGCGGCCAGCGGCGGACAGGAGCGGACGGCCACGGAAGGTAAGCAGGGGGAGGGGGCTTACCCCCTGGGGCCATACACAGCGGACGGCCCCAGGGGGGAGGAGGGAGTTAGGCCCCCCTCACCCACCCACCACCATTTTTTCCTCATAGACTTGCATTGGGGAAAGCTTTCTTTCCCCCAATGCAAGTCTATGGGGGGGCACTCCTCTGTGCGTTGGCAGTGACATTGAAGATTTGATTTCTCCAAGAGCCTGAGGATTGAAAGATTATTCCCAGATATTTATAGGTTTTAACCTGTTCAATTTGGTGCCCATCTATTTGCCAACGGTGTGTAGTCTGCTTTCGTGTAAATATTAGAACTTTAGTTTTAGTGTAGTTAATCATCAACTTTTCATTTTTGCAATAACTGTCCAAAGCTCTTAGCAGGCGCCTCAAGCCTATACAAGTTAGAGAAAGGAGTACAGCATCATCTGCATAGAACAAACTAGACAGGGATCTGTGTGCCAGCTTGGGAGGGTGAGAATTTATCTCAGTAAGACTCTTGACCAAGGAATTTATATAGATGTTAAATAGGGTGGGGGCAAGAACGCTGCCCTGTCTAACACCCGTGTATGTTGGAATTGCTCTGGTCAGTTGTCCTGCACGATTGCACCTCACCTTTACCCTGGTATTGTTATAAAGGCTACGAATGCATCACTTCATTGAAAGTCAACTGTTACTTTTACAATGGATGAGAACCTTTCTTCAATGAAAGTCATATAAATTACCTTTGATGAAAGTGATGCAACTTAATTATCATACATTTTTTTAAAAAAGACTACCAAGTAAAGCTTCTTTATATTTTTAGATTTCTCTTCAGATTATATTGTGTCTGCTCCAAGATTCTTTTTGAGCCTCCTGTATTAATCATAGTTGCCCAATTCCCTGTTAAATCTTTCAGAGTTGAATCAATTGAAGCTATCATCTTCTCCACCAAAATAGATTTCAGTGCTAATGAAAATTTCCAACCTCATTCGAAGAGACTGAAATTCTCTCTCTCTTTTCCCTCCTCCCCCACTTACTCTTTATGGTGCATGTTACAACTCATTTTTATAATTCTAACATGATTAATTAAAGCCCTTTTGTTATTCTTCATTTGATTGATAATCAGTTTTTTAGATTTTTGCTTCTCTGACTCATTTTACTTTCCTAGTTTACTGTCATTCTTATTTACATACAATAAGAGAGAAGCCATCAAAGTAATTATGCAACTTTAAAAAATGTGTTTTAGCTTGGAATGCACTTGCTCTGTTATTCATAATTAATTTTGTGCTTACCGGGTCTGAATATCAAACTACTCTTATTCCATTCTTCAGCATTGCTGCACTTCAGAAGCATATTGTGATGGGTGAAGTGAAAGCCACAGTGGAGAGAGTAACCATACTATCATGAGCAAATGCCTTCTCAGAAATTCTCATCCACCAGTGTACAATACAATGAATTTAGATATACTTTGTTGCTAACCAGGTGACAGAAAGAAAAGATAGTTAAGGCAGTGAAGAATTCAGGAGTCAGCATGTAAAACAGGATGATTTAAAAAAAAACCTTTAAGATTCATTGAACATCTCTGTGAGACTATCTTCCCTACTGCTTTTAAACGGTTTAACATGGTTTATAACAGTTTTGAGAACTGTTGGGGCCCAGGACACACTCCATATACAGTTTTCAAAATGTTTCCAAAGTGTTTTATCCTGCGTGTGTAGATAGGCTCTGTGTCACAGCACCTTCACAGTGGGCTGGTTTAAGGAACAGTGCCTTGCAAGCAGCCATATTCAAGCTGCACCCACGGCTTATCAGGTCATTTGTACCAGATGAGGTTGAGTTGTTGGTAGGGATGTGCACTGACCCCCCGGATCGGATCGGATAGCGGATCGGAATCGGACCTGGGGGGTCGGATCGGATCGGATCGGATCGGAGGCTGGTCGGATCGGATCGGACCAGATGTCCGATCCGGATCGGACGCCATTTTGAATGCTTTTTCCCATAGCCAAGTATTGTTTTACAAAAACGCCTATAACTTTTTCATTTTTAAAGATAGAAGGATGAAACTTGGGCACATTGTAGACTGGTTAGGGGTAGTTATCTGTGAGAAATTTCAGAAAGATTGGTGCATGCATTTTGTGGCAATTAATTTTTTAATAAATACCCAGGAATGCCTATAACTTTGTCATTTTTAAAGTTACACACATGAAACTTTGCCACATTGTAGGTGGTACCTTGGGACCCATGTGTGTGAAATTTCGGAAACGTAGGTGCTTGCCTTGTGTGGCAACAGGAAACATGGGCACATTACAGGTACCACTTGGCTTGATATGTGTGTAAAATTTCAGACAGCTGGGTCCAGGCATGTGGTGGCAAGGTATTTTTGAAACAATGAGGAAAGAAACGCCTATAACTTTTTTATTTTAAAAGTTAGAAGTCTGAACATTGCTCACTTTGTAGATGGGTTAGGGGTAGATATGTGTCAGAAATTTCAGAATTATAGGTCCAGGCATTTGATGGCTATGGAATTTTTAAATTACATGTTTCAAAAAAATTTCTACAGAGGCCAGGTCTTCCCCTCCCGCTTCCCGCGAAGAAAAGGAAACACTCTCTCGTCTCGATCCCTTTGATCCTTGCTAGTAGTATCCATTACAGGGCTCGTGTTTCCTTTCCTACTTTCACTTTTCAAGCAGAACGGCTGAGCCTAGCTGAGTTTTGCAGCCATGCGTGCAAGGAAGGATCACTCTGGTCTCGATCCCTTTGATCCTTGGTAGTATCCATTACAGGGCTCGTGTCTGCTTTCACTTTGTACTCAAGGACATTGGAATAATATGTATATATGTGTACGTTCCAATGGATTTCTCCACCCATCCACCCCCTGAAGCTTTCTATGCCTACTTCAAATCTGCTATCCCTAAATCTTCTGGAGCAGATTTTGAGGATGTGGGGCTGCAGGGGGAAGTGGGAAGTACTCTTCTCATTTCCACTGACTATTATATAAAAATTAGACCACAGTTATATTCGTTTGTCCATCTTCAATCTTAGTTCCTTATTTACGAATCACCAGTCTTTCCCCAGTTTGTGTACACCTTATCCATTATATACATATATAAATTAGACCACAACTATATTCATTTGTTAATCTTCAATCTCAGTTCCTTATTTATGTATCACCCTTCCTGAGTTTGCGTAGATCTTGTACATTTGGTAAGCTTTTGGAAATCTTGGCTTGGATCCTAAGTTAACATAAAGAATTTCATGGAAGAAAAGTTCCCTATGTCCTCCTTTCCCCCTCTAGCCACCTGATCATTGAAATCTCTTTGGAGGGTTCAAGGCCCTCCTGAACAATGACATCTGGGGCATGGGAGACTGCCATGGGGTGTAGAGACAAAACTACCTTCCCTTCTTTGAATGTCTTTCAGTTAACTCATCTTAGGATCCAAGCCCCTTATCTCATGATGCCTCCTTTGCCTGTGAGACTCATCCTGACCTAGAGCCTCAAGTAATCATTTGACTACTCTTCAGTGGTGCAGTGGACTTAATGATGTTATGCCCCCCTTTAAGATGGCTTAAGTGTGAGCCTATCCACATTGCTCTTAAGAAGACTTATATTCTGTTTTAAAACGTGTTTTTTTACGTTTTTCATTACGTGGTAGGACACACTGAGCAGTACTTACATTTCATAGTGACTGCTTTCTCCATCCTCACTGGTGTATTACAGGGTAAATTCCTTGACTCTTCTTCTTTCGTTTTTGTTTTGCAGGCTGCTTGACCCGCCCACTTCTGTCTCCGTAACCAAAGCAGCCTGCAAAACAAAAACTAAAGAAGAAGATTCAAGGAATTAACCCTGTAATACACCATTGAACACTTTGAGGATGGAGGAAGCAGTCACTATGAAACGTAAGTACTGCTCAGTGTGTCCTACCACGTAATGAAATGACTTAAAAAGCATGTTTTTAAACAGAATATAAGTCATTTTAAGGGCAATGTGGATAGGCTACTTCAGCTGTGAAGCACACAAGTTACATTTCTCCCCTCTCCTTCATTCCATGCTTTACAAGCACTTTTATACAGTAGCTTGGAACAACAACAAAAATGTTTGCCAATCCAGATGTAAAAAATCATAATACCCTATAAGCATGGGCAGTTTTGCATTTTAAACTCACTTAACTCATATCATCCTGCAGCAATAAAATGGAGTTTAGTTCTGCTGCCCTGATGCTGAACACATTTATGCGGGAATAAGCACCATTTTGATGTAGAAAAGGACAATATTGTTTTAGACTAAAAATAATAAAATGAGCATCTGCAATCATATACAGGCCCAGTCAGCTGCCCTCTAACTCTAAAACATTTGTAAAATAAAGGGGAAGAAAGGGTGCGGTGAGCAGCTTCAGCCCCAGTGGGCCCCAGCAGCCCAGGTGCTGATGAAGGATCTGCTTGCCAGTACCCCCATCACCTCCACTCTCTGGATTAACATTGGGAAGGGGTGAGCTGCAGAGCCCTTGACTTCAGCCCTGAGGTCCATCCCAACTTGCACTACTGCTGCTCTTGATTAATGAGAGGCACACATCTTAATTAATGTTAGGGTGACCATATTTTGGAAACCAAAAAGGAGGACAACGTGGTTGCCCCCCCACGGGGGCATCCCCACCAACATGTCTGCCCCCAGGGGGCATGTCCAGCACCAAGGGGGGGGGGTGCTCACCTGGACATAGCCTTGGTCGTATATTTGATTTTACAGCACACAATTAAGACAAATCTGTTCTACAGAACATCATAATGTTAAAATCACTGAAATAACATGTGAGACATCCAATATATCTGAAATGAACTTCACTCACTCCTACTTTTGTAGCTTTTGCTATACTTTGTTTCTGTGTGATACATTCTCCCCTTCCCTCCAATATGGTTCTAGTGGTGTTTTTTTAAAAATAATTTTAAAGCCCCAAACTTTAAACAAATTCTAAAACTCAACAGATGAACCGATCTGCTTCAAACTTGGCATGGCTAAAGCCCTGCCTAAGAGCTACCATGGTGCCAAGTTTCATCACTTTATCTTTTAAAATGCCTTAGCTGTAAGCATTTTTGTTAATTCCCACTGACTATAAAGTAGAGCTGCCCTTCGGGTGGGAGGAGGATGGGAAAAATCCAGATTTTTCATCAAAATTCATAATTCCCTCCTTCCCAGATTTGTTACCAAAAATCCTGACATGTCTGCTTTTTCCTGACATATGGTCACCCTACGTGCTGTGCCAACTGGGAGTGGGGGGCTTGCAATGCCATTTGTAGTTTGTGATCACATAGGGAAGCACAGACCTGGATATCAAGCAGTCCGTTGTGTGGCAAGTCATCATGAGGCCACACTTTGAGTTTTGCTTCTTTATAAGCAGCTGCCAGAGGGATTTGCTAGGCACTTAAATAATTCGGGACACAGGCCCATACGACAGACTTCTGCACGGTGTGTGTGTGTGTGTGTGTGCATGCAAATCTAATTCATAGTTCTTTGGCCAACAGGATTTATTAGGGATGTGTACTGACCCCCCGGATCGGATCGGATAGCGGATCGGAATCGGACCTGGGGGGTCGGATCAGATCGGATCGGATCGGAGGATGGTCGGATCGGATCGGACCGGATGTCCGATCCAGATCGGACGCCATTTTGAATGCTTTTTCCCATAGCCAAGTATTGTTTTACAAAGACGCCTATAACTTTTTCATTTTTAAAGATAGAAGGATGAAACTTGGGCACATTATACACTGGTTAGGGATAGTTATCTGTGAGAAATTTCAGAAAGATTGGTGCATGCGTTTTGTGGCAATTAATTTTTTAATAAATACCCAGGAATGCCTATAACTTTGTCACTTTTAAAGTTACACACATGAAACTTTGCCACATTGTAGGTGGTACCTTGTGACCTATGTGTGTGAAATTTCAGAAACGTAGGTGCTTGTCTTATGTGGCAATTAATTTTAGAAAAATGGGTAGTAGTGGGGTAAATACATTTACGCCTCCCATTTTTTTTATTTTTGAAGATACAAACAGGAAACTTGGGCACATTACAGGTACCACTTTCCTTGATATGTGTGTGAAACTTCAGAAACATTGGAGCTTGCCTTGTGTGGCAATTAATTTTTGAAACAATGAGGAAAGAAACACCTATAACTTTGTGATTTTTAAAGTTACACACATGAAACTTTGCCACATTGTAGGTGGTACCTTGGGACCTATGTGTGTGAAATTTCAGAAACATAGGTGCTTGCCTTGTGTGGCAATTAATTTTTTAATAAATACCCAGGAATGCCTATAACTTTGTCATTTTTAAAGTTACACACATGAAACATTGCCACATTGTAGGCGGTACCTTGGGACCTATGTGTGTGAAATTTCAGAAACGTAGGTGCTTGTATTGTGTGGCAATTAATTTTTGAAACAATGAGGGATTCATTGGACAGCACTTGCCCATAGGGATTCATTGGACAGTACTTGCCCATAGGAAATCATTGGAAAGCACTTGCCCATAGGAAATCATTGGACAGTACTTGCCCATAGGAAATCATTGGAAAGCACTTGCCCATAGGAAATCATTGGAAAGCACTTTCCCATTGAGAAATACAGTTATGCCTCCCACTTTTTTATTTTTGAAGATACAAACAGGAAACTTGGGCACATTGTAGACTGGTTAGGGATAGTTATCTGTGAGAAATTTCAGAAAGATTGGTGCATGCGTTTTGTGGCAATTAATTTTTTAATAAATACCCAGGAATGCCTGTAACTTTGTCATTTTTAAAGTTACACACATGAAACTTTGCCACATTGTAGGTGGTACCTTGGGAACTACGTGTGTGAAATTTCAGAAACGTATGTGCTTGTCTTGTGTGGCAATTAATTTTAGAAAAATGGGTAGTAGTGGGGTAAATAAATACAGTTACGCCTCCCATTTTTTTATTTTTAAAGATACAAACAGGAAACATGGGCACATTACAGGGAACACTTCACTTGATATGTGTGTAAAATTTCAGAATGATAGGTCCAGGCATGTGGTGGCAAGGTGTCTGCACACACCACTTTGAAGACTGTAGAAAATTTCTCCTGTAACGATTCTAGCGAGAGAGAGTGATCCTAGGCTCAGCCGTTCTGCTTGAGTAAAAGTGAAAGTATCAAAGCAGACACGAGCCAAGTGCTACTTTGTTTCTCCTTTTGTAATGGATACTAGCTCAGTTGCAGCCAAACGTGCAAGGATCAAAGAGATGAGAGAAAGTGTTTCCTTCTTCTTCCCGGGAGGCGGGAGGGTGCAATTGACAGCCCCAGCCTCTGTGGGAAAATGTTTATAACTTTTAATCTAAAAAATTCGTAGCCACCAAATGCCTGGACCCAGCTTTCTGAAATTTTACACACATATCAAGTGAAGTGTTCCCTGTAATGTGCCCATGTTTCCTGTTTGTATCTTTAAAAATAAAAAAATGGGAGGCGTAAATGTATTTACCCCACTACTACCCATTTGTCTAAAATTAATTGCCACACAAGGCAAGCACCTATGTTTCTGAAATTTCACACACATAGGTCCCAAGGTACCACCTACAATGTGGCAAAGTTTCATGTGTGTAACTTTAAAAATGACAAAGGTATAGGTGTTTCTTTCCTCATTGTTTCAAAAATTAATTGCCACACAAGGCAAGCTCCAATGTTTCTGAAATTTCACACACATATCAAGGCAAGTGGTACCTGTAATGTGCCCAGGTTTCCTGTTTGTATCTTCAAAAATAAAAAAAATGGGAGGTGTAAATGTATTTACCCCACTACTACCCATTTTTCTAAAAATTAATTGCCACACAAGACAAGCACATACGTTTCTGAAATTTCACACACGTAGTTCCCAAGGTACCACCTACAATGTGGCAAAGTTTCATGTGTGTAACTTTAAAAATGACAAAGTTATAGGCATTCCTGGGTATTTATTAAAAAATTAATTGCCACAAAACGCATGCACCAATCTTTCTGAAATTTCTCACAGATAACTGTCCGTAACCAGTGTATAATCTGCCCAAGTTTCATCCTTCTATCTTTAAAAATGAAAAAGTTACAGGCGTTTTTGTAAAACAATACTTGGCTATGGGAAAAAGCATTCAAAATGGCGTCCGATCCGGATCGGACCTCGTCGGATCGGATCGGATCGGATCGGAGGTTGATCGGATCGGATCGGATCGGATTTTCCCAATTTTGGGGCGGATCGGATTCGGATCGTGGATCGGATCCGATCCGATGCACACCCCTAGGATTTATTTAAATTTCTCTGAAGGCATAGAAAACCAATCAATTTCCCATTCAAATCATCCCAAATGAATTAAACTCTTCAATTAATTTGCACCCTACTCCCAGATTGTTCCAAATCAGAGGTTCCTCTTCAACTACAATTAACTTGCTGTGAACAAGTGTGAAAAAATACATGCATCCTTTCACACCCACCCATATATACACCCACCTATGAATCACAACTTCTGTTCCAAATATTATGTGGTGGTGGAAGTACTAGTAGAAGTAGTAACAACAACAACAACAACAACTGTTCCAGTACAATCTTACACATGTTTACTGAAACATTGTACTGTATTCAATGAGGCTTACTCCTAAGGAAGTCTGGATAGGATTGCAGCCTTAAATACTTATGACAACGTAGCTAGAGTACAGGGTTAATCTATTAGGAATTTCTCTCTTTGAATACAAAACCAGCCTAAAGTCACTCATATAAAAAAAAAACTTTGAAAATATTTCCCCCCTAGCTAGAAGGCTCATTTTGAATAAACAGGAATTTGGCATAATGAAGTAGTACACAAGATATTTTCAGGCATGAAGCAGATTATTCAGTACTTTTATGTATCGATTTGCAGGTATGCAGGGGGAAAAATGAGAAACAAACAAAGTCCTACTGTGTTCCATGCACAGGACTTCCTGCTGTTTATAGACATGAGTCCGCAATTCTGCCATCCAATTATATATAACTCTTGTCATGATTTTATGCTTTAGGCTATAATGATGCCCCAAGTGTCAAGATGTGCTAGAGGGATATGCATGTTGTAACTGGTCCTCAACTGAGTTAAAGGTTCCTGACACCAAATTCATTGGGTTCAGTTTTTATAGATATGGAGATACAACAAGCAAACAGATAAGGAGGAGTCAAGATTAGGTGCAGGAAATATATGGGCCAGGGTAGTCATTCTTAAATAAGGGGATGTAAATCATAGTTCCAAACTGATCATATTTATATTATGTCAGAAAGCCATTGCACTGTTACAATAAAAATAGCATGTGTCTCATTCAAAGCGTGTTTTATCAGTGTGTCTCTTTCTGCCTAAGTGCATCCTCTCTAGGAGTACAGTTTTATAGGGAACTACCTCATGAGAGGCTAGACTTTTGCATATTATTCATGATTAACTGATGTTTTTAAGTGTTGGTTGTAACACAATATAAATTGAAAGGCTCTTCTTTGCAAATAGAAGGGATGGATGAATCTGCCAGTTTTGGTTTCTCTCAGCTTCTCATTTTTCAAATATTCAGTTTCATTTGTCTGGAACTTTGAGATTTTAATAAATATTTCCCTAAATAAATAAGCATTTTTGCACATATTTCTGCTAATACATACATTATTGTGTGCAATTTTGCCAATTTTTTTTTGCAAATGATTTTCTGAATATAATACATTTTGGAACATTATTTTATGTAGTCTACACATTTTTGTCATATTTGTGTCTATCCCCTAATATACACATTTTTGTATGTATTTTGACTGAAGAACTAACTGCCTTATAAAATTTGGAGAAGTATGAATTTTGAAACGAAGATTGACTTCTGATTTCCACATTGATTTGGAAGTGTGAAATTAAGTTCAATTAAAATGTGAACCAAATTTCCGGGAAGATGGAGGGTGGGAAATAACGAGACAAGACATAGATGTGAGATTTAAACAGGGCCAGATTTATTTAAAGATCTGCAGATGGGTGAAGCAGGCATACTTTCTTGGCCAGTCCACAGGCCATTATTTGAATTGGGCAAGTCAGTCATGGCCCGTGAAGTGGCGTCTGCCAGTTCACCACTCCACAGTGTCAGAAATGTCTAACTCTGTGGTACATTTCTGGTGTGAATTGTAGATTTCTGAAGGGCCCATGCCCTGGTGCACGTGATCATCTGTGGGCACAGCATGATCTTCTGGGCCAATCAGAGGGCTTCCTGGTCAAGCTTTGGGACGCAGCTAGGAATGAGCCATATGCAACATCCAGACCTCTTGCCCACCTTATTCCAGTGACGTGCAACCTGGCCCTAGATATGGAAACAACTAGCTTATAGAATATTTTCTACTTGTTAATGAACTCAGAATATATTACTGAAAAGATAAGTTCAGCCATGCTAAACTTTCAAATTGAACATACTGCTATGACACAACATGTTGCTTCTAGGTGATTGTCAGGATCCAATGTACATGTGAATTATATATACCAGTATACTATGCTGGTGTGTGTACAGGATGCTGAAGGAATTTGATCTCAGGAAATTCTGATATGAACAGACATGGTCTGCGTACCTTCGACTTATGTGTGGATTAGAATTTAGTGATTCTTCAGATTTCATGATTCTCTGAATTTTGTGATGAAGTTTTCAGCTTAAAAATATATCAAAATGCATTTAAAATATTTATTTTCAGAAAACAGTTTTAATAATGGATATTTTGAGAAAAAGTACATTAAGAAACCCATATTTTTGTGAGAAAATGTATTCAAAATATGTATTTGAACTCTATATGTATTTAAATGTAAATGTGTTTGTGTTTTTTTTAAAAAAATTACACAGTAATGTCAAAACAAGATGGAACTGTGCAGACCTAGGAATAAACACATGCGAAAGTGATACAACTGGGAATTGGCTGATGCGTCCATATGTACAAAATTGAAATCCGTGATACTTTTTGACCGGAGTAAGTATTCAGTGAATTGTTCATAAACATATTTTCCAGTGACGTTTATCTGTTATAAAAGTTCTATCTTACAGTTTTTGAAGTGTTCCCTTTGCTTTCTTCTGCAACTTAAAGCTGTCATATTGCAATTTATGTGAAATGCAATAGTTTCACCGTTTCCTCAAAGGAAAGTATATTTAGTACAAAGAATTTTGTGGGGGTTTATAAAGTACAGGTCCACTGTGGTAGGGAGAATACTGAAGAGACAAAAGAAAAGCAGATATCTCTTGAACAGTTATGTAGAATTTAATGCTGCTAAACCAGTAGGATCCAATGAATATTTAATAGGATTGTAGAAAAATGCAGACTAAAACCCTGTAGATTTTGACAGAGAATGATATATTTGCATTGTTGTGTTCTATTCTCAGGGCAGAGAAATGCATAGAAAGATGAGCGAGACTCAGCTTCATTGAAATCAATGAGACTTAAGCATTTAATGGAAGGCTTAAATCCCATTGATTTCTATGGGACTTAGATACACCTGACTTAAACTTGCTTGAGCCTCAGGCTATCCATATGAGGCCTCATTTATTCAAACAGGTTTTTCTTCTTCTCTGTATGCGCTTCACACTACATCATGGTGATAAGGTGTGGTATCTATAGCTTGCTTGACAATATTTCATGTTGACCTTTAGAAACTTTTTGTGAGGCTGGTCCTTTTAGGCATGTTGACTCAATGGGCAGTAGGATCAAGGGAATGAGAGCATTAATTGTATGTGGCTCTGAAATTCATAACAACAGTTTCTTTCACTGTTTGCAATTTACAGTACATGTCTACTCAGAAGTAAGTCCACTAAGTGCATTGAGATTTACTCCCAGGTAAATTGCAAACATCACCAACATTTTAAGGATTAGGGCCATTATAACTCTGCCTCAGTTCAATATTTATATGAATATCTAAAGCTCCTACTTGCTTTATTTGCAGGCTAACAAAGCAGGGTATAGCTGATATTAATAAATTGAATACCATAATGGTCAATACTAAATGTAATATGTGACAGAGGGAATTGTCATGACTTCTACAACAAAGTCTTTGCGAGTTAATAAACAATCATTAAACACTTCTTACAACAAAGCTGCCTGACATTATTTTGCCACATATAGAACATGCTCTTTATTTCTATTCCTACCTCCTTGTCCTTCTGATCTTTTCTCCTCCATTTCTCTTGGACAATCCATAACATCCACCATACATGTTATGGAATTAAACAGTAACATTGTCATAATGATGTTTTAAGGTAGAATAATATCAAAATAAACTTCAACTGTAAACTGTTCATGACAATGAGTTTAAATATTCAGACTGAAAACAAGAATATTTCACATACCCAGCAATCATGAAACATTTTAATCCATAAGCTTCCCATCTATATTAGAAGCAGCTAAACAATTTTCCCCATTGTTCAAATTCAGCATACCAGAATCATTTGCATTTGAACAATTAAATGAAGCCATTCCTCAAACCTGGCTAGCCTCAGCCCAGGGGCAAAATTTCATCTTTGGCGGAGAAGAGACACAAGATGTTCTCCTCCTAGTAATTTATTTCATTTCATTTCTATACTGCCCAAGAACTGAAGCTCTCTGGACAGTTCACAACCATTTCTGGTGAAGGGTAATGCCTAGGGTTTGCCATTTAGGGCTTTGGGGGGAAGATACGGATCGCTTCTGAGGCTAACTTGATTCACCATTCAGATTTATGACCTTCGGGGAAAGGATAATATGGGGAGCCCCCTCAAGACTGTACCAGCTGCCTGAAAAGAAATGTCTTTGCCAGCTGGTGAAAAGACAACAGAGGGAGGACCAACCTACCCTCTCTTGGCAAGGAGTTCCACAGTCTGGAAGGAGTAACTGAGAAGGCTGTCTCTCAC
The DNA here is from genome assembly GCA_029215795.1 of Anniella stebbinsi. NCBI lineage: Eukaryota > Metazoa > Chordata > Lepidosauria > Squamata > Anniellidae > Anniella > Anniella stebbinsi. Next base: position 61,261,506 of record JARDYH010000003.1, read on the forward strand.
CAGTGGTGGGCAGCTGGAAAAATTAAAATCTCCCACAAAGTCTTGGAGTTACACTATGGCAGATGCTCTGGGGTACTGTGGGAAATGTAAAGTTTCAGCTTTCCAGAGTCTGGATGCGGAGGGAAGCAGGCATCAGAACTGGGGGTCTTTGCTGGAAGGCTGTGCCAAGTCTCCTTGGGTGCCATTGTTTTTACATGGAGGCAAGGTACAAATAAAATAAATAAATAAATAAATAAATGCACACACACACACACACACACACTACCTGAAGGTGCTGATTCTGGGATGGGCTATGTAAAACAATATGGTGGGACTGTAGAATGAGACTTAAGGTGATGGAGTGAATGGCATCTTGGATTTGGACACAGGAAACCAAGGTTCACTGCTTCCTTGTCAAGATCCCTAGATGAATTGGACCATTCAATGTAAGAATACCTAAGCAACAGTCTTTATCCCTCCCTGCCCACTGGGATCCCTTTTCTTCCTCCTTCAAGGTTGATCTCAGAGAAGCAGCTGGTGAAGGTATTTCTGTACGGGCAGTGAGGTGGAGGGGTCTGGGGTCAGATCTGAACTTCCCCTTCTGAGGAAGGAACATTGTTTCTGACATCGGTCGGGTTTCCCTAGCCATCCTATGGTCCCTGGGACACTCACCCAGGGACCATAGGATTGGTCTCTAACTTAAGTTTGTAAAGCATACCTAATTGTTGTAAGGACAGAACTGGAAAATCTGATGCATGCTTCTCTGTGCTTCTTAGAAGAAAGTCAACATATAAATGTGAGACATAAAAAAAAACCAGGTTCAACCATTCAACTCAGCCCACGTGATTTCCAGAGGGAGAAAAAATTACAGTCTACTCACTTGAGCAAGTGCCACATAACTGGCACTTAATTTTTATTTCTAGCTCTTGCGATTTCAGGCTATCATTGTAAGGCTGTCTGAGTAAACACTGTCCTTTTCTTCACTTCTTTCTGGGCAAATTGATCAAAGATGCTCTGGGTATTGGCTTTGTGCCTGGTTTCCACAAATGCCAACAGCTCTTGCACACTGAGTTAATTAAAATTGACTGCTTGTTTTAGGCTGGCTGGATTCTTGGTTGTTCCAAAGAGTGACTGAACAATTGAGGCAAGTCAAAGGAGTTGCTACAACGAAGGTAGAAAATAAAATGTATGTGTTATTTTGTCTAGAAGGAACCCATATCATTTCTACTTTGAAGACAAAAGAGGTGTTACTATTTGGTGGCATGATCTAAATCTGCATTGCAAAGTGGAACACAGGATCTGGCGAAAAGTCCACAGTAGCATTCAAGTTGTTACCTTTCAGCTCTACATCCCATCAGTGCAGGATAGCTAGAGGGAGTGGGTGCAATCCCCACACAATGTGGAATTCTGCATTATCAGGTTTACAAATCACTGGGGAGTGTATATTAGGGGTGTGCATGGCCCCCCCTGGATCGGATCGGGGCTGGATCCGGATCCGGATCGGGACCGGATCGGGACCTTCAATTTTGTTCCGGATCAGATCGGAACAAAATTGGAGGTCCCCTGGATTGGATGGGACCCGATCCCGATCCGAAAATCAGATGTCCGATTTTCGGATCGGTCGCCATTTTTCCCCATAGACTTGCATTGGGGGAAAGAAAGCTTTCCCCCAATGCAAGTCTACGTAAACTGCCCAGAGAGCTTCGGCTATGGGGCGGTATACAAATGTAATAAATAAATAAATAAATATGGGGAAAAATGGTGGCAGGGGGGTGAGTGGGGGCCTAACACCACCTTCCATGTCCCTCCCCCCTTGTGCTTACCTGCAGGGCCCTTCTGCTCCCGTCCGCTGGTGCCCGCGGGTGCCAGCGGAAGGCAGCAGATGATCCTGGCAGGTAAGTGGGACCCCCCCTTGTGATCCTTCTTACCTCCCGGGGCCCCTTCGCTGCCATCCGCTGCCACCCGGGCGGCAGTGGATGGCAGCAGAGGGCCCCCGGCAGGTAAGCCCCCCCGGCGATCCTCTTTACCTGCGGGGCCATCCGATGCCTTCCCCTGCGTAGATCTACTGAGGACTAGGCTTCGCGGCCTAGTCCTCAGTAGAGCGCCAGGTGGTCATTACCTGGCACTCTACTGAGGACTAGGCTGTGAAGCCTAGTCCTCAGTAGATCTATGCAGGGAAAACACCGGACGGCCCCGCAGGTAAGTGCCCCCTCCCTCCTCCCCCCTCACAATCCTCCTTACCTCTTGGGGCCTCTCCGTTGCCATCCGTGGCCGCCCAGGCAGCTGCGGATGGCAGCGGAGAGCCCCCGGCAAGTAAGCCCCCCCGCTCCTTACCTGGTGGGGCATCCTCCTCCATCCATTGCCAGCTGTAAACTACTGCGAACTAGGCCTCGTGGCCTAGTTTACAGGAGTGTACCAGATGATCATCACCTGGTGCTTTCCTGTAAACTAGGCCGCGAGGCCTAGTTTGCAGTAGTTTACAGCCAGCAATGGAAGGAGGAGGACGCCCCACCAGGTAAGCCCCCCCCCCACTGTCTGCTTTCATTGGCGGGCGCCCACTGGTGACCACCAATGGAAATGGTGGCGGGCGCCAGTAGCGCCTGCAGATCCTCCATTTTTTTCTGAAACGGATCGGGTCCTTCTGGACCGGTTCAGAAAAGGTTGGACAATCCAGAGGGGTGATCGGAAATCAGATAATTGTATCCGATTTCTCCTGGATCGGCTCCAGATCGTGGATCGGAGCCGATCCAGTGCACACCCCTAGTGTATATGTCTAAAGCAGGATGCCCCCCAACATGTGAATGACAGAACACAAGAATAAAAGAAGACCCATAACGGATCATGCCATCTAGTCCAGCATTCTGTTCACATAGTGGCCAACCAGTTGTTGACTAGGAACCCACAATCAGGACACACCCTTCCACCCATGTTCCCCATCAACTGGTGTGTATAGGCTTACTGTCTTTGATACTGGAAGCAGCACATAACTATCAGGAAAAGTAGCCATTGATAAACTTCTCTTCCAGGCATTTATCAAACCCTCTTTTAAAGCCATATTGGAGCTCCATCACACCAGCAGTTTAATGCACTCTCGCCATGTCTGGTATCTGGTTTTGCAGCGTGGGACTCACATGACATCATCCCTGCACCCATCTCACCTCTTTTCTTCCATTTTGTGTATTATTTTGGTGCAGGGAAAGTCTAGATTATTTTCCCCAAGTGGATTTAATGCACCCTTAAGCCTCCATGTATTGCTGTCCTCTCAGTTTTTCCTTTGTTGGGGTGTGTGTGCTTTGAAAGAAGGAGTGGAGTGGAAGAGCAAATAAGTGAAAGGGAGGTTTCATGGTGCAGTGCAAGACTACAAACCCATGTGAGACAGACTATTAGCTTGACACACTCATGAAATGAAGGGAAACATGTGGAGGCAAACTGGGGGGGGGGGTGAATAGGTGTGATCTAGCCCATGGTGGCCATCACTACATTTTATGGTAGTGAACTGCATAGTTTAACTATTTGCTTTGTGAAGAACTACTTCCTTTTATCTGTCATGAATCTAGCACCATGTTCCTGGGCTCATAACAGTCTCAGACAGAAACAACTAAACAGCAGGGCTTGGATAGGATTAGGATAAGTCAAAACAGGAAGCAAGAGAAATCAATAAGAAAACAAGTATATAAGATAGGAACACACAGCCAAGGGGTTCAAAGAGATGGTGAGGCTGCCTTAATGGTGCTGGGTTGCCCCCGGTTTAAGAAAGAAAAGTGTGCCTTTGCTGCTGTGGGGTGGCATTGGGTAATCCTGATGCAGGAGGCAGTGCAGGCTTTCTGGCTGCCATTTGGCTTGACTAGGCTGACCATATGAAAAGGAGGACAGGGCTCATGTAACTTTAACAGTTGTAGAGAAAAGGGAATTTCAGCTGGTGCCATTTGTATGCAATTAGTTCCTGGTGAAATTCCCTCTTCAGCACAACTGTTAAAGTTACAGAGCCTTGCCTTGTTTTGTATATGGTCACTCTAGTATAGGGCCTGCACCTTGAACTGTTGTGATGAAGAGGGAAGATCACCAGGAACTAATTGCATACAAATGACACTGGCTGAAATTCCCTTTTCTCTACAACTGTTAAAGTTACATGAGCCCTGTCCTCCTTTTCATATGGTCAGCCTAGGCTTGACAGACCTGCTGCTTGCCTCTTGCCTGACTTCCAGCGACCAACTGCAGGCTGCCTTCTGCTGGGGAATGCCCCAGGCATGACACCGGAGCGAGGACAGATGGCTGAAGAGCTGTAGCCAACTCTCTCTGGCAGGAAAAGTCAAGGTACGTCCCTGACTTCTCCAGTATGCAGGTTCATAGGAAAGCCCCACGGTGGCTGTGAGGTGACTGCTGCATCATATAATGAATGCAGCACCACCTCACACCCACTGTGGGGCTTTTAACCCATATAGACAGCCTCAGTGTGGTGTAGTGGTCTGAATATCGGAATTTAACTGAGTAGATTCAGATTTAAGTCCCCACTTGCCCATGAAGCTCACTGGGTGACTTTGGGTCAATCATAGACCCTCAGCCTAACCTACATCACAGTGTTATTGTGAGGATAAAAACAAAGAGGAGAATGGAGGGGTTCCTTGGAGGAAAAGGTGAAATATAAATCTAACAAATAAATCATAAATAAGTACATAAAAATAAGAAATCAGAGAATACAGCCAATATGTTTCAGAGAAGCTTACCTAAAAGTCAGTGGGGCCAAACTGGACAGAGATTCCTGGCATTACCCTAGCCTAGACTTTAAAGTTGGCTTTAATAAGGCACAACTTTGAATTTTGATGGGAGGTGAATCACAGTCTGTAACCTTTTATTTTCATACCTATCATGCCCAAGCTACATGTTAGAGATGGACAGGTGAGTGCTGCTGACCTACATCTTTCCTGGCACCTCTCCATAAAGTTTGGTTGGGGAAAAAAGGCATGATGTTAGTATTTCTCTGCTCTGCTTCATTGGCTATTACTTGTGGGAAGTCTGGAAATACAAATAAGATGATGTTATGTCTCATCTTTTTAAAACAATATCTTATCAGGAAGATGCAAGAGGAGATCAATGGGTCAGTGGCAGTCACACATCCACCTGTAACAGATACTTTGGTCCTAAATGGTAAGAGATATATATAAGGACACCACCTGCGATTTATATCCCATCAAAATACAAAGTTGATTGTTACTTACCTAATAAGAGCTGCAAACCGCTAAACTTTCCCTCCCCCCAGTACAGATATCAATTACTGGACTGGGTTGGGGGGGGGGGACACTATTTGTTCTAGCATGTCTGAAGAACTTGACTCTTCAGCAAAATCCATTTGCAATCTTCAAAGTGACACCGAGTCCATTAGAGGCAGAGTGTAAGTAAACGATCAAGTTTAACTGAAATGCTTAAAGAGCCATAAGTCCAGAATAGCTTGAAAGTGAGGGGTTATTAAGGTTAGCTGTTGTGAGATAAGAGGGTGAGAAACCTGACATAGCAACACGATTGTTATCACAGCTTTAAGGTAAAAATCATTACTGTAAGTGGGAATTTAATTTGTTCCTAAATAAAAAGATTGATCCCTGTTTTCTTTTTTCCTTTTCCTTTATGTTTTGCAAGATACATTTTCTTACTGAGGCAACCTGAAATAAAAATAAGACAAATATGAAAATATTTATGCTTACATAGGCTAGTTAAAGATCATTTTAGTAACCTATGGTTCTCCATATGATTCGTCATTTCATATTTCCACATGAAGCTCATCTACTTATGCTGCAACTCTATGCCCACTTATTTGGGAATAAGCTCCATAGAACTTAATGGGGTTTACTTCTGAGTAGGCAAAGATGAGATTTCATTGCTGGTTCGAGTTCTGAAAAACAATATTACTCCCTCCCCCCGCCATTGTACACTACTATACATTTATCAAAAACAAGTTCAGCTTTCTTTTATTGTCTTTTAGGGTCAGTGACAGAACTAGGACAAACAGATAAGCGGGAGGACAAACCTGGACTGTTACTCAATACTCTGGCAGTGAACAAAATAAGAATCATACTGTGCCAACAGAGAAAGATGGGGTGGGGGAGGGATGATTATTTTGGCATCTACATTTTCACTGACACAGCTTTGCCTGTATGCAAATGAGAGATCATATCACTTCTTTTGGTGTAGCAAATCACTACACTTTCTGCCACCACATCAAAAGAAAGGGACAAAATCCAGAAAGCCCTCCCAGATTGTGGCAAGATGGCCAGCTCCTGCCTGGCCCAAGTCCTTTCCTTGTTGCTGTCTGTAAAATATAATAATCAAAATCAAAATTAATAATAATAATAATGGACCCAATCTGTTGCTGCTTACTCTCATTTTCTTCCCATCTCCTCTTCAAAAACAAAATCGAGGTGGGGGACAACAATAAATATAAACACAAGAACCCCAAAATAGATAAAATATTAAAACAAATAAAAACTAATACATCATTAAAAACATCTTAAAATTCAACTGGGTAGGCCTGCCGGAAGAGATCAGACTTCACGGCTCTCTTAAATTCATGAAGACTGCTAATTTGTAGAATCTCCTCCGGCAGGCCATTCCACAGTCTGGGAGCGGCAGAAGAGAAGGTCCTCTGGGTAACACTCGTCAGTCTAGTTCTGGCTGACTGGAGTAAATTCTTCCCAGAGTACCTGAGTGTGCGGGGCGGATTATATGGTCACATGGGCACTGGAGATGTAGTAAATGACTGTGCCAGGGCACACTCACAACAGCTTTTCTGTCCCTCTGCATACACCAAAATGGGAGTTGATGGGATTGACCAATTGTGTCCTTTTTCTCAGCTTTCCAGTGATTGTTTTAAATGGCGCCCGGCCCGAAGATCATTTTTCCCAGCCAAGGATGATTGTGCACAAAAGGAGCTGCCCCTTTAAGTAGTAAGATGATCTGAGCATGCTCAGAATGTTGCCCCTAGCCAGCAATAGAGGGAGACAGGAACATGGGGATGAACACACTGTACTGCCATTGCCATGCCACGTTCATCAGGTCCTTTCTTAAGGATGTCTGGGATTTGGGGGAATAGGGAGAAGCAGGCAGTTCAGTGCCCTTTTTGTTGCCACTAGTGGGGTGCAGCTGCGGCAGCCTGTGTGAAGAGATGTGAGGCTTATGATAAAAAAAGAAATCAGTCTTTTAATCATCAGTGATGAATATCCTTTGAGATTAAAAAAGAGAGAAAGAGACCAAGGTGAAGATGCATGGCACTGTCTTTTAATGGATTAGTATTCTTTAGGGATAATCAAATTAAAGTAAAATAGTGCACCAAAAGAGAGTCATATTTTTCACAGTGTTGCAAGAGGAGGCCTATAATCATTTTCCTTCTGTTGGATATAAAGGTCTCATGTGTTCATTACAGCCAAAACTGATGTCTCATGATTGCATTTCTTTTAGATAATACTTGCACCATGTCTTTTTTAGAACTTTAGAGAAGGGTTATCTTTACCAGAGGGATGTCTTCCTTGCAGAGTACAATGGAACACTTAGAGCAAAGAGTTTAAAAAGGTTTCCTAAAGCAAATCATAGAACTTTCTAATTTTGTGGCATGGACTAATAAGTCAATATGTAGCTGTCTAATTTCAAGTTTTGGGGCATCACTGTTTATGATATGTGCAGACTAAAGTGATTTGGAAACGAGAGCCTGCTCTTTATCAAGGCCTTTATCACATGGGTGATTTTAAGCACACCTGCCGTGACTTTGATCCAGTTCTTCAAACTGGGACTCGCATGACGTTGCGCTGTTGTCACGCCCCAAATGCTCCATTTTTCATTTTTGTTTTGATTTAACCCTGAACAAGCAAAGTCTGTTTCAGGCCACGTGTGATTCAAAACACAAGTTCAACAGGCCACATGTGATTCAAAACACTAGATTTGCATAGGAAACGGAGGGGGAACCCACAGAAGCAATCCGGGGGAAAAACAGTAGGTGTGATAAAGGCCCAATTCTGGGTTGGGAACAACTGACTAGTTATGTACAAACTTTCTGCAACAGTGCAACACTATTCTTTCAATACGTTTTCAACTGTATCTGGAAATAAGCAGTTACTACTAACCCTTGAAAGCAATTGTATGACCATTTTCAACTCTCACTTGTACGAAATTGTACAAAATGCAATCTCTGGAATAGTATTGTTTTGAACACTTTTTTTAAAATGTGAGTTTACAGAAAATGAACTTTCAAGTTCACAATAGAGCTACTGAGATGTGTAGTTTTTAAGAAATCATTAGCTGCCAACTTTTTGACCCAAACTGCAAAAGTACAAGAGAAAATCTATGTGCATAAAATCTCTCTCCTCCCCTCCCCATGGAAGACAAGTCACACAGGAACATTGCCACACTAATCTTATGAGTGGTGACTGGTGAACTTTAATGAGGAATATGTATAATGCAGATTTCTGCTTCAACTGGCATTCAGGTCAGTATCTGGTCAGACAAGTGAGTTCCAGGTCCATTTCAAAAATATAAGGTGGGGCCTCCAGTAGAAAAACGCCAAGACTTCCAGGGTGGCAGATCCTAATAGTTTATGAAAAATACACTTTGACCTGGGTAAAATGGCAACAGAAGCATTTGCAAGTGTTTTGTACTCAGAAATTCCAAATTCATGGGCAGGGTGGTGGGTGGGAATAACATTGGAATATCCTTAAATTCACATTTAAAATGGTGTCCATGTGCTACTTGGCAGTTAAGTGTGTGTGTGTGTGTCTGTGTGTGTATATATATATATATATATATACAAACATATATATATAGTTTGGTAATATCTCAAATGCTGCAGTTCTGCTGACCAGTCTTGTTCCAGAAATTTCTGCTTCTGAAGTCACTTTTACAACCACAGATTCTCCATTACACAAGTGGTGGGTCTTGTGAGCACAACGGAACTGGCAGAGGCTGAGGGGCAGTATTGGATACTACCCAAAGCTTGCACTCTGATATGGACATGAATCAAAATGAGCTTAGAGGGGGATCCTATCCACATTGCCCTTAAAACGACTTATATTCAGTTTAAAAACATGCTTTTTAAGTCATTTCATTACGTGGTAGGACACACTGAGCAGTACTTATGCTTCATAGTGACTGCTTCCTCCATCCTCAAAGTGTTCAATGGTGTATTACAGGGTTAATTCCTTGACTCTTCTTCTTTAGTTTCTGTTTTGCAGGCTGCTTGACCCGCCCACTTTTGTCTCCACTCAAGCAGCATGCAAAACAGAAACTAAAGAAGAAGGGTCAAGGAATTAACCCTGTAATACACCATTGATGCAATTTGTTTTTCTTTCATGATATTGTCAGGCAGCCCCCGTGTTCAGATTTTCACATCTATAAACAATTGATTTACTGCATCAGCTTGTGCTGGAAATTACAGGCCGCTGAGGAAGACTCGTAACGTCGAAACGCGTTTGACCTGCCTCCTCTATAATTGAGTGGAGCAATTTGCTTCAACAACATTGCAGAGAAACTTAAATTTGTATAGCAATTGCTCTAATTATTTGTGTACGTATTAAATATTTTTTTAATTTTTGTTTAAACCTTAACTTTTTGGTAATATCTTGTTTGTGGTTTTGGTTAAGGCTAGCACTTCGTTTTGTTGATTGAGGAGTTTTTCTTAACCTTACCTGGATAAGCTGGGGGATTGAACCTGGGACCTTCTGTGTACAAAGCATGTGCTCTAGCACTGAGCCACAGCTCCACCCCTGATCCACACATCCCTTCTTATGAGTAAACTAATGTGAAAGTGACATGAAGCAGAAATGAAAGAATTTACCCATCTTTTGGATTGTGTGTGTCTGTGTGTGGGGGGGAATACATATTTCATATATGAATGTTTGCAATGAATGTATGAAAGGAATGAAGGGAAAGCACCAGCAGGGCACCAAAGGAAAGAAGAAATGTCAAAAGGGTGTCAGGGGCCATTTGTTATGACCAAAAGAGTTTCAAGTGAATAGGAACAATGACTGAATCAGAGCCTATCTACACACGCAGGATAAAACACTTTGAAAACATATTGGAAACTGTATATGGAGTGTGTCCTGGGCCCCAACAGTTCTCAAAACTGTTATAAACCATTTTAAACCATTTTAAACCATTTTAAAGCAGTAGTGTAGATAGGCTCTCAGTCTCCTCAAGGATCTGTTAAAACAATCTAAATAGCACCTAAACCCATCTCATAAAAGGAAAAGTTGCAGGTATGAATTCTATGACATCAGAATCCACAGTCCATGGAAATTCAGATTATGTTGGAATGGACCTTTGGCATCAACCCCCATGGTTATAACAATGCCATGCCAGAAAGAAAGACATTTCATTAACTCCTTTTATTGATGTTAGCACAGCATTACTTTTTTTTTTTTGAAGAAAATGAAAACTGTAAGGAGAAGATATAAGTAATCTACAGCAGAAAGATGACAGCTGTGTGAGCCACACTTTTGAAAAACAACAACACACCACTGTTTGCCACAGGTTCCCGGCAGCACTGCTCATTAGGATTATCAGCATGAATCCAGTTTTTTATGCCAGCTTCGGTGTTCATGTTGCTCAAGAGGCACTAAGGATTCAAAGAAAATTATTTCCAAGCAAATCAATAAAAAGCTATTTGCATTTGGTTTTAACTTCGAACCAGAAGAATAAAGAAATTCTATAAAATAAGGGACCGGCAGGGCGGGAAGAAAGGGTATGTTATGTAAAGATGAACTCTGATTAAAAGTTGAATTCATCTAAAAAGCAATTAGTGGGCACAAAACAACCTCCTTCTGGGAGGCTGGGCTCCTGACAGAATTTCATGAAGGAGACTCATTTTTCCATACATCTTTACCCTTGAAAGACTTTAACTGAATTACCATTACATCTGAGATGTATTTTTTTACCCTACACAAGAAGCTGGCTTCATTCATTCATTCATTCATTCATTCATTTTTTTAAAAAGGTAAACCTTCTTTGCCTTATATTACCGATGTTTTTAAACACACACTACTGACTGATTTAGCAAAATGAATACAGACACACACATGTATTTCCTGGGATATTGGGAATGCCAACTCTGCTAGCAAACCAATAGTATAATTGAAACTATTCCATTAAAGAACAAGGAAAATGTTTATGTAACAATGTGAATATTTAGAAATGAGGTGGAAAAATTGAAAGATCAAGGAAACCTGCTGAGAGAGCTCATCTTGGTTTGTGTGTTTGTGTGTGTGTGTGTGTGTGTGTATATATATATATATATATATGTGCCTCTTAGCTAGAGACTAGATGAGCAGTCATAATTTCTGGATAAAGCAATTATTATACACACAGGGAGTCTCCAAAGCTTCCTTCTCAGACTTCTGCTGCCCATCCTGAAGAGCTATAAACCAGAAATATTCATGCACCATCCTAGCTGATGGATCAGGCAGATTTCATGCAGAAGAGGATTTGGGCGCATGATACCCCATCAGCTAGGGTTAATGCTCCACTGGATTGGGGGACCAACTCGCACCTCCTTTCTCCCCAACTTTTCAGCTGCGCATCTTCAGCTCTTTGTCCTGAGGTGGCTCCGAAGCTGCGTCTGCATCATCTAACCATACTGCGCAGATTCAGAGCCGCCCTGGGGCAAAGAAGATGTCAAGACAGCCCCCTGGTTAACAGCACCCACACATTCAGCTAATAATGTTACATATATGACAAAATTAAAACACAGACTCTCCCCAAGCAAGACATGCATGACTATTGAAGAAAACATAGTCACCTTAAAAACCGAATGCAGAAGCAGCACATTTGAAATCAAATGTCCCCAAATAAACCCTTTCTAATAATTTGAACATATTTATGTTAGACCACTTTTAAAAAATATCTACTGGCTTTTGGTGGACACAGGTAAGCTGCTGTGTAGGCTGTTGTGTGTTTACAGCATAATTCAAATTACATTTATTCAGATGTATATTCTTCAAAGTTCAATGGAATGTTCTTTAGTAAATGTGTTTATAATTGCAGCCTTAGAACTCAGTCTTTTCAAACCTGGTGCCTTCCAAATATGTTGGTCTACAAGTCCCATTATCCCCAGCCAGATTGGGGAAGGCTGTTTTAATCTGATTGAAACTCTGCAGGGTTTTGATTGTTGTTTTTTACTAGTTCATTTTAGTTTCTGATTTTAAGAAAGGCAGAAAGGAGGAGCCTGTGCATGGGAATCTTGGGTTGTTAGTTATCACTTTCCTAGGAATAGTCTGTTGCTTAATGACATGCACACCCCCACACCCCCACACACCACACGCATGGATGCTCATGTGTACATGCGCACCCCTCCCATGATTTTTCATAACAAAACAACCAAAGAATCCAAATAGAGAATCAGAAGAGATTCAGAGAGTTAATTAACTATAGTAAAAATCTAAAATGTCCTTAATTGGAGCTCAGTAGTATCTAAGAACCACTGATGGTATCTGATGGTATCCATGTGTAAACATTGGATTTTATCTTGAATAAATTTGATAAAACGGTATTGTTATGATAAAGAGTCAGTGTCTTGATGCCCCCTGAGCATCTTTATTCAATTATTGAGTTTCTCATCCAGTACAATGTTCCACATGTATAGGTACTAGTGCTCTAGAGATACTGAGTGTCATCAGACAAGCGTTTTAGCACACACTTGTTATTGGCCACTCACAGCTGTTTTGCGGGTCCTTTTGATGATGACGTCTGCCTCCAGCGCACCTCCCTGTCCTTCTGGTCTTCTTTCCATAACAAAATAAGACCATGGTAAATCTGATTCTTTGGGGGAAGCAAAATGTGCAATGCAATAAAAATGCCACTGATTGGGCCATGAGGACATTGTTTACTTTCTCTTTCTTCCCCATGTGAAGGAAGAGAAAGTACCGTGGGATAGAAGTGGGGTGGGGGAAGTGACAGTAAGGAAACGTGATTCTGCCCCCTTCCCATCTGAAGATGCTCACTGTATTGTTTGTTTTCCAGTTCCTGACAATGGCCTGCCTTGCAGCAACCATCATGAACAAGATGACCTCCTTAGATGGTATGTCCTCATTCCGCACCCTCACCGCCGGCGTGACCCTCAGAAATAGCTATTGTATTTGTGAGGTGGGGGGAATTTGGGATCATGCAATATTGTTATCTTCATTTTGCTGAATGCTTTTTGTCAGAAGGTCCCACATTCTCAGCACATGTGGAAATATGTCCCAATGCTGGATACACTACATGTCAGGAATAGGAGTTAAGCTATGGAAAGGGTCATGTTCAACCAGTTCTTGAATTACAAATGGGGCCTAGCCTCCAAAACATTTGTGCTGGTTTCCGCAACTATGAGAAAAATGACTTCTGAGAAATTTCCTTTACCTGAAACAGACTTAACTGGTCAGAGCATGGAAAGGATGTTCAGACTTGAAGAGTAGTAGTTCTTGTTTGGGGAGGATGTGGTTGGCAGAGAACTGATTAAGATAATGTGGAGCAGGTCTGATGCTGGTGTATGATTTGCAGATGCAGAACCTCCCATGCAGTTTGTCCTGTGTGCTGAATATTAACCAATGATAAGGGAGTAATGCTTGTAGATTTCCCCGGTTCATCCAAGAAACTATTCACCCAAGAACTGTATTAATTAACTTTTATGAACATCTGAAATCTTGCTACCAGGCAAGGACAAATGCTGGGTGGGAAAAATTGCTAGACCTTAAAAATGTATTGTGGTGCAAGCCTCCTTTTGTGCTCTGTTTCCATGAACCTTGGAGTAATTGAGTTTTGCTTGCATGAATGCCTGCAGAAAGTCAGTTCAAAGCTTGGGAGTCTGAATATTTGCACTGGATGTGGCTTTCTATTTATAGGACCAGGAATGGCTTGATTCTGAGGAACAGCCAGGCTTTCTTGCAAGAGTGCCAACTCCCAGGCAATTAGACGAACTAAATTCCTGCCTGGTCTAGTCATGCCATTCATTCACAAGCCTTGCCCATGTACAGCTGTTTGGGGTGGCTATGCAAAAGAAATTAAGACTTGGAATTGATATTACTCCCTGCTGTTCATGGATGTTGGTGTGGATGTATTTTGGTAGGCCCAGTTTCTGAGGGTTTTCTGTGTAGTTTTTGGATGTGGTGCCGGTGACTGATATGAATAACAGGATAATCGTGACCTTTTCCTGTTGCCATAGTTCTTTAACTTCCATTATTAGTACTGCATTTATATCTCATACTTTTCTTCTTGCAAGGAACCCATGGTGGCTTACATAGTCTTTCTATGTAACAACCCTGTGAGATAGGTTAGGCTGAGAAAGGCCCTTCTTGCCACGCCTGGCTTGCCTAGGTGGCGGAGGCAATTGTGGGTGGCAGCGAGGATGACGTGTGGAGGCCAGCCATTGGTGGCCTCCGCATGGGGCCACCAGCTGGGGGTGGAGCCGTAGGTCTATTTAATCAGCCTCCACAGCTCCCCTTCCCACCTTGTTTGTTGTTTGGCTCCCTCCCTCCCTCCTTGTAGACAGTGTGGGCTTGCTAGCTGCCTTTCTGGGGGCCAAGTAGGATTTTTTTACTTTCAAACTTTATTTGTTTTTTTTGCCTACTTCACACTGTAAGACAATGGGGGAGTGCTAAATAGGTTAAATGGTTGAATTTGATCACATTTAATTGGGGGCAGGTGTGCGGGCATTGGGAGCAAGTACAGGTTTGGTGAGCATTCACAGGCACCGTTGTGGTGATTGGTGACATCTGAGGCCCTCACCTGGGAGTTCTGCGGCACCAGGTGTGGGGATAAGGGTTACCTCTGAGGCCAACCTTATTCACCCGCTCTGAGTTTTGCAACCTGAGGGGAGGTGACATAGGAAGGCCTACCTACCCCAAATGGGGAATCCTGGTGGGTGTCGACGCATCAGCGACACCTACCAGGATATTGAATGGCTTGCCCAATCCCAATTATGGCCAAGACATTGGCCAAAGACAGGATGCCCGCTTTGGCCTCCATCTACCTTGTGCGTTAATAAATGTGGCCCTCGTTTAAATCCAACTTACTGTATCATCTTTTTATTCTCACCGTCCATTCCCGCAATTAGTGACTGGCCCAGTGAGCTTCATGGCTAAATGGGGACTAGAACCTGGATCTCCCAAGTCCCAGTCCAACACTCTAACCACCTCACCACAACTGGCCCTACTTACAGTCTAGAAATGCAACTATTTTGTGCTTCCGAAGAATATCCACATTCTGCTTGCCTTGTTAAGTTCTGCAGGAGAAGACTGAGGCCAAAGGAAGAAACTGTTAACTACCTGCAGTGAATGCTTCAGCTTGATGATTCACAACAGCCATCAGTGCAAGAGCTCTGCCAAAGCACTACCGAGCCTCACAGGCATTTTTCATAGTTTTCATAATCAGGATGTGCAGCCAGTGGCAGGTCGTACTCTTGCAATGCTGAGTCACTCCATGAATTACACCATTCAGTGAGATCATCAAAGCATCCGAATTCAAGACAAGCCCACTTGTGGCTTTTCCAGAAGCAAACTGGTTCACCACTGTGGGAGGCAGAATACAGGACTAGATGGACCTTTGGTCTGATCCAGCAGGAATCTTCCTATGCCTTTATGTTCTTAAGACTGAATTCATAGCTTGTTGTCCTTTCCCCCAAAATCCCAAGTTTTATCCGTTCATTGCTTTTCAGAAAAACTATATTCAGAACTGAATTAACTTCCGTTGTCACAGGCCTGACTTTTTGATACAGGCTCTCAACTGTCCTGCAGAACTTTAGGGATATCTTGCCATTTAAATGCCAGTTGCTTCCAATTACTTTCCAGTTGAACCACTCAAAAGCAGGTCAAATTACAAATACATGGAAACTATATATAAATAATTGCATGGGGGATGTGTGTGTGTGGGGATCCTGACTGTAGAGTTCAATGTACTTTGTCTTGTATTAGGTGATATCATCAATCTGTCGGACAAAGAGAAATCCATATTAATTATCTGACAGAATATAACAACAAGATAAGAAAGATAGTTAAATCATGAATACATGGACTAATAGATATAGATCTCCATAGCTAAATGTACAAGGAAAAGAAAATAGCATATTTAATTTAATAGAAGATAAATGTGTTTTGCAAAGGAAAATGTCTAATTAGTAAATGCCATTCTATATACAACTCAAATGAGTAATTGATTATCAGTACCAATTAGGTAGCTTATTTTTTATTCTCAGTGATCCTATTGGGTGACTTACCCCTTCTGTTCTCCTTGAATTCGGTCTTATATGTTCAAAACCTCCAGTCCCCATTATCAATCTGGTCGCCACATTTTGCACAACCTGCAGCTTCTGAACCATCTTCAAAGGCAGCCCTAATTAAAGTGTATTGCAGTAATCTAACTTGAAGGTTATCAGAGCATAGACAACCGAAGCTAGGTTGTCCCTGTCCAGGGATATAGTGGATTAACTGCGCCATGTGGAAAAGCTCTATATGTCCCCATGTTATTGTTTTTTTAAAGTGACAGTCCTGTTTCTTGAACAGCTGTAAGTCAGGAAGAAATTTGGCATGTTATGCACCTCTTCTTTATGAAAAAGCTTCACCTGTTTGATTTCTGCCTGTCACACGGCTATTAAAAGCACAGAAACAGTGACAGGAAACAGATGTTCTTTCTAGTTTGATATTACCTGAGAATTAACAAAGGATGATATATTTGAGCAGTTTAAGGATAGGGAGATCTGAGAGACATTCTGATTTAGGCTGCTGTATGCAAATGGATATAGGGAAGTTACTGAAGATTAATACTAAAGGTTATAGTAAGAGCTTCATCAGACAGAGGGGGGAAATCACGGTTCCCTACCATCGCTTCTCCACCCCTGCTTCTGTTGCACAATACTTCCCCTTTCTCACGGAGGAGAAAGAGGACGTAAACAATGACCACATGGCCCATTCAGTGGGCATTTTTATTGTACCGCTTCTCCTGCACATAGCACGAGATTGGGGCATATTCTATTTATAAAAAGAAATCAGACTTATCCTTTTTCGATATGGGAAGAGGCCAGAAAGAGCAGGAGACACACGGGTGGAGGATGGCGTCATGAATAGGGCCCACAAAAATCCATGCGTGCCCAGTAACGAGTGTGCTATAAAATGCTCATCTGACAATCCCCAAAGAATCGCATTCCATTTGAAAGCCACCTACAGTTCACCTTTTCTGCTTGTTGGTTCATGGATAAGCTGTGATATCTCTATCAAAAATACTGAGATAAAACATGTGTCAAATAGTTCATATTGTGCAAAATAGAAAGGTTAAAGAGCCTATCTACACACGCAGGACAAACCACTTTGAAAACATTTTGAAAACTGTACATGGAGTGTGTCCTGGGTCCCAACAGTTCTCAAAACTGTTATAAACCGTTTTAAACCACTTTAAACTGCTTTAAAGCAGTAGTGTAGATAGGCTGACAGTTTTGAGAACTGTTGGGGCCCAGGACACACTCCATATACAGTTTTCAAAATGTTTTCAAAGTGTTTTATCCTGCATGTGTAGATAGGCTCAGAATGTCTTATAAGAAAACACCAATAAGTATAATTATATTACATCTCTTGTTTCTTCTCATGATGATATGGATATGAATCATATGTGTTCTGTAGTGACATGTGCATTATTTTATCAACCAATATGCCATATTACTGTCATTATGTACAACAATTATTTTTAGCCTAGCTCCCTATGATAATGAATTTTAGGACAATCTTTAACTACTGGCTTTTCATTTCTGAATGAGTACATTTCATTAAACCAAAATAACCTTGATGAAGACAGATTTAAGTTTTTTAAAAAAATATTATTACGATCAGGTGGAGAAGTTAGATCAAAATACCACTTACCTACCAGTGGAGGTGGGAAAGTGGGGATGTTCTTGCTTAGTTAAATACCCGGGTTAGTGAAATTGTACACTAAGTCTGCTATAGCATCTCTGTGAAAGGAATCGGAAGTAAGGGGTGTAAGATGTGAAAGAGAGCCTGTGTGGAAAAGAACAAGGAAGGGTGAGATGGGTTTTGTTTCTATGGGTGCAATCCTATGCATGTTTAGGTAGAAAAAAAGTCCTACAACAATATCCAGCAAGCTCCAGACAGTCATACTACCTGAGGAATATTGGGAGCTATAGGATTCTTTTCTGCCTAAATATGCATAGGATTGAACCCTAAACCACTTAACAATCCAGAGCAAGGTTTCATCCTGTATAGAGCTTAGTTTTGTGTGTGGTTTGCTCATACTTAGCAGTTAGAGCAATGGAAAAGGACACGATAAAGGGATAACTCATGAATGATTTCAAAGTGTGCCTTCAGATCATCTCAGCAATAACAAAACAACAACAGTACAAATAACAATGATTGCTTTCTTGTCTTTCTTTGAATTTGTCCATGCCGAAAGAAAATTTGTCCAATTATAGTTATGTAAAGCAGGTAGGGGTGGAGCATCAGTTTCTCTTTCTCCCGCATTTGAATTTTTAACTCCCTATCCTAAATGAAAAGAAATTTGCAAATATTGCTAAATTCTTTTCAAAACCGAACTGAATGAAATTCTCATGCATCTGCACTGGCCAAATTCCAGTTCAATTATATTCCCAGCATGAGGTGCTTGCCTGCCACATACCTATGAAAGACGAGGAGCCTGTCACGAAAAAAGCAGTGGCAACCCTTATTCAAGTCTGTCATGGTTGATTCTAACACAGGGATTCAAACCTAGATGTTTAAGACCTAAGTACTCAAAGTCCAGGGCAGGAATGGATGAATGCGTTAGTTTAACTTCCTCTCACATTCAAGTTCAAGTTCACTCTGTCTGAAATATGAAAAAAACGGTCGATTTGAATAAAAAATGACCAGAAATGAAATTCTCACCCATCCCTAAGAGCCAAGGGAGGAACCCAGTGGATATTTTAGGGTGACCATATGGAAAAGAAGACAGGGCTCCTGAGATCAAAAACCCGGGTTGTGCACAAATCACCCCTTACTTTGTGGACAGAGGAAATGGTGTGTGTGTGTGTGTGTGTGTGTGTCTATTTGACTGAATTTCTCCAGGGAGTAGGAGAAACAATTTCTCAGGGGAAGACTCACCATTAACAGTGGCCATAGCACTACCTCTTTCCTGTTTTCTTTTTTGCTGCAGCTGCAAGTGGTAATAGTGGTAACTTTTTTGGCAGTCTGGCCAAACACCAGACTGCCATTTTGTACGGATATGCCATTTTGTATCCTCCACAGTCTTCTGGCATTATGGGATGGGGTGGGGAGCAAGAGAAAAAGCGTCTGCCACAAAAAATAACATAAAAAAAAAATCTGGAGAACATCCTGAGAAAATTAGGCAAAATGCCCATCTCATTGGCAGGGTGAGGGAGTGACAAATAAAAGCTCATAAAGATGCTCTTCTGAGCAATTTTGGATTAGTTCTTGAAAGATGCAGGTGTATCAACATAATACTTTGTTCCCTGGCTCTCTCCTAGTTCAGGCCATCTACCAGCACAACTGCAGCTATATTCTGAAAAACTGAGTTATAAAATGATTTCTCATCCTGTCTGCAAATCTTTTGTGTTTCTCTACAGTAACAATTATTATTATTATTATTATTATTATTATTATTATTATTATTATTATTAACCCGCCTCTCCCTCCGGATCGAGGTGGGGAACAACAACAATATAAAACACAAAAATCACAACAGTTAAACGATGGAGCAAGTTAACGATGGAGCAAGAGAATCCAGTGAATACTGTGCTTTCCTTGCTTCTTCCTGGTATATCATTAAAGGGAATTCAGGATTGGAAATTATATCAGAATAGATATCATATCAGAAATGTATACATACATACCTACATATATGCAACTAAGTTTTCAAAAACTTCTGGACAGAATTTCAATAGTAAAAGAAATTCACATGCATGCCAGAGTGTGCCAGGGCCTGGTCTAGATCTCCCATTATATCCATTCTCAGTTTCTCCTCTTGTCTCGATCTCCCATTCTGTGTAGGAAATGTGTTAACTAGAAAGGGAATTCTGATCATGCGGGCATTACACTGGACCTTACTTTCCCTCTGATCCAGTATTTCCTACATGAGAAGAAAAAGTCTTCATACCTATTTAAACCCATCATCTTTTTAATTCCCAAGAAATTCATGTTTGTCTTTGCGATATAGCTGTTCAAACACAAGCCAGCATCATGGCAGACAGTGTCACCTGGATGACATATCATCTGTGTGGTTGCACCTAAGGGGAGCTTCTAATTAACTAGCTTTTATGGTCACTCTGCTTGTTGTAGCTGAATTTAAAAATCAGGTTTTAATTTTTGATTTTGCCACTCAGCAGCAGGGCCTTCCAGCCAAATAGAGAATGTCATTACTTTTTCCTGATGGTCTCTCTCGCTCTCCTCAGGCAAAAATGAGAAAGAGGAAAATGGGAAGGATATTTTTTTCCATGCCTTTATATGCAACTGCTTCCTTCACCAAAAAAAATAAAAGAAAAAATGGGTTATGTGAAATGATAGTAAAATAAAACCCTTCCTCAACATTTAACTCTTCTCTGAAGCCTTTTACATTATCTCCTTGGTCATCATCCAATACTAATCTAACTATACAACCATGGGCATGTCTACTCAAAAGTCCTATTGAGTTCAATAGGACATTCTCTGTTAAGTGTGTACTGCAGGTTTGAGGAACCTTTTTTCTCTGTTGATCTCATTCCTTCAGAGCGAGGCTCTTGGGGGTTGCATCTCACATGCCAGTGGTGGGTGGGTTCAGAACAGGGAGTGTTTGTAGAAAGAGCCGAAAGTGGGCAGAATCAGAGCCAAACGTCTTAGCCCTGCTCCATCCCATTCCTGCAAGCCACATGAAAGTAGGGCTGCATGAAACCCTAACTCCCATGTTCCTTCCTCCCTCTTTTGCCTCACCCCGGTTGCAAGCTCTTTTTTTTTTAAAATGAGTTTTGTAAAACTAACAAATCCATTCAACATTTTTTAAAATAAAGCCAAACATATATAAACCTCACAATATAAGAAGCAGCAAGTTTATAATTTCTTCAGTGAATCATATTCAGTGGTGTCCATTCACTATATTTTACTGGCTACACAGTTCACACAATGCAGAAACTGAAGTTGTTCACCTAGGGTGATCATATGAAAAAGAGGACAGGGCTCCTGTATATTTAGCAGTGGCATAGAAAATGGAATTTCAGCAGGTGTTATTTGTATATATGCAGAACCTGTTGAAATTTTCTCATCATCACAAAGTTAAAGCTGCAGAAGCCCTGCCCTCTTTTGTATATGGTCAAGAGGACAGGGCTCCTGCAGCTTTAACTGTTCTCTAGTTCCTGCATATAAACATCCTTCCTTAAATATAAATTATAAACACGAATCACATGGACATTAGAATCAATGCTCCAGGACATAATCTGGCATGGCTGTCAATCCTTCTACCTGTTTTCTAATATCTGCCTTGTTAAACTTGCCAGTGTCACCCATTCTGCTAAATGGTTACTGCTTACTTCCGTAGATAATTTCTATGGTCAATTACTATTGGCATGGTACCCAATTTCACTTTTTTTCTTTCAGAGAGGTAAATTATTGGCCTTCTAATGACTGAACTGGCTACATAACATACAATATTTTTTGACTGGAAAGGGCTCACTTCAGTATAAAAATGACTCATACAGCTCTGATCCTATTTATAGGAACATCGTTGTAGGACAATCAGTCTGCACAACCAACCAGTTAAGGAACACATCAAATACAGCTCATCAGCTTTATAGACTCAATAATCCTGCTTTCTTACCTGCCTGGTGGGACATGAGAAATGGAAATGGCTGTGAGCCATGCGGAAGGCCACCATACATGGTGAGTACAGTGGATTTGGCTTAGTAGTTTAATTGCTTGGTGTTACTGAAAGAAAAGGGATATATGTACAGAGATCCCATAAGAAGAAGCAATGTCACTCCAGTGTAATGTAATTCCTAGGAGATGTCCTGTCATCTCATTGGAAATACATTTCAAGCAGGTGTGGTGGAACTAGTGTTTGAGGGTCTGTAAATCAAAACTCAATCCAGAAAAGCAGACACATTGTGAGTGGATGGTTCCAGTTGTGGGGGGTTGCTACCTGTTGTAGATGGGGTCATACTGCCCCTGGAAGAGAAGGTGTGCAGCTTGGGGGGGGGGTCTTCTAGATCCATCATTGTCATTGGAGACTCAAGTGACTTCCACAGCAAGAAGTGTATTCTATTGGCTTTGGCTTGTAGCCCAGCTGCGACTCTATCTGGATAGGGATAATCTGACATCAGTGGTCTATGATCTGGTAATCTCTGGGTTAGATTACTGGAATATATCGTACATTGCATTACCGTGTTCAGTTTCAAAAACTGAAGCAAATTCAGAATTCGGTGGCCAGGCTATTAACTGGGTCAAGGCAATCTCATGATGAAATCCCAGGAACCCTCAAAGCATGGCATACAGGCCTGCGTTCCTCTCCAGAGAGGTCACCTACCCGATCTCTCAACTTGGAGGGGGTGGAGGAAGGGGAGGAGGAGGTGGCAGCATTGGCTGCTGCAGCTTGGTGGCGGCGGCACATAATCTTCACTTCAAGTGGTGGCACATCTTGCACCACTGCTGCTTCTGAAAGATGCTGGGTTATTGGCAGTGCAGACATGGTTTTTTCTCTGGCTATAGAATGCTCTCCCTAAGGAACTTTGCCTGGTGCCAACATTGTTATTTTTGGGTGCCAGGCGAAGACATACCTATTTTCCCAGGCCTTTAGTGACTAGTTGCCCTACCACCAGGGGCTGGGGGCTGATTTTGGTGTGTTCATTCTAAGTCAAGGAAAGAATCTGGGTGTTTGTTATGAGTATTGGAGATGAACACTCTTAGCATTATATTTTTAATCTTTATATGTTTTATACAATGTGTATATACATTGTATAGTCTTGTTATATTGCAGGGGTGCAGAACATCTTTCAGCCTAAGGGCTGAATTCCATTTCAGAGAAACTTTCAGGGGGTAGATTCCAGTGGTGAGTAGGCATGAAGCCAAAGATGTAGGACCAAATAAAGAAATGAATAAATACCAGCATATTTTAGTGTAAAGCTCTTACAGACAGTAATTAAGCCTACATATAGGCATTTCAATATTTCTGAATGAGGGAAAAACTACAAAAGCTAGGAAAGCTTCAAACATCTGGTGGATGGTGGAAAAGGGGCAGAGCAAGGGTAGTGGAGGTGAGTGGCTTCGATGTCAGTAGGGTGGTGAAACTACTCGAAGCTTCAGTCAGAACCAGTCAGGATATAGTTCTGGATGGGGACCCTGGAGAGCTAGATTTGGTCCCCATACTTGAGGGTCTGCACCTTTATGATATCGATTATGGATTCTGTACTTACATATGCATGGTTTGTTATATTGATTGTGCTTCTTCTGTAGTTCTCTTTTGTGTAAGGAGCTTTTAGACTTCATTGGAAGTAGGAAATGACACCAGTTTAATAAATTAAATGAAAAAGAATGCAAGGATTGAACAATCAGCTCTCTTGACATATTAAATGGCAAGCATGTTTGCATTTCTTGAGATCAAAAAGGATCACATGAAGGGATCATTGGGTTATCACAAGATAAGCGAGGATAATCGCTGCTATATATAAATTTTGTCTACTAATTGGCACTAGATCTGGCAAATGCATGCTGTCACCTTGTCCACAAATCGAATGAAGTTTTAGAACCTTATAGGTTCATTTGGGAACCCCTGGATTATAGCTCTCTATTCTTAAAGCAAGCAACAGTTTATCTAACTCACAATAAATGCGGGAGAGACCAACTCTAAAGAAAAAATTAAAGGTGACAGGTAGGAATGGTAGAAATTGAAACACTTTTGGAAGAAAAAAACACACACAGCAAAAGAAAAGAAGAGAGATTGACCTTTGGGGACTGAAATGTATGCAAGAAAATAAACACTTTTCCAGACACAGTTCTCCTGCATGGATATTGCACAGTTCATTTGGCTTTGCATCACTGCTTTAGCTCACTGCTTCTAACAAAACCTCAAGGCATTCTGCTCAATATGCAAATACCTGCTTTAGTCACTTCATTTCTAAATGAGGCTAGGACTTAGGCCTCCATCACACCTCCATTTTTCTCCTGTTTAAGTTCCTAGTTTTCACCTTCATTTCTTTCCCAGCTGTAGCACTGGTCATTCACAACTTCCCATCATCACATCATTTGCATCTTCACACTCTTCCTTTGTCCTCCACTGTGCTTCGCAATTATTCCAGATCAATGCATTCTCACTCTTGCATTCTTTCCAGCCCAGCCACCTCCCTTCTCTTCCCCCTCTGTTTATTGGCTGCAGTGATGCATGAGTCCCATCCCATTTGAATGACACTGGTTTCTTTCCTTTCGTGTAAGGGAGTGGGGTGCTTCTCCCCTCATTTTTGACTTTATGCAGGTGGACAGGGAGAAACTCCTACTCTTCCCAGTGAGGAGCTTCTCATCCTCCTCATCTGCCCATTAAGCACCCCCTGGGCAAAATGTTTACCAGTTGTCAATCGCAATTCAAGGTACCATGAACCGATCTACACCAAGCAGGATGCAACACTTTGAAAATGTTTTGAAAACTGTATATGGAGTGTGTCCAGGGCCCCAACAATTGCCACTACTTTACAAACTGTTTTAAACCATTTTAAAGCAGTAGTGTAGATCCTGCCCATGACTTTTATGGACTACAGATAGGGTTATGAAGCCCTCTTTATAACTGTAACAGCACCCCATAATCTTCCTGCAAATTCAAATATCACAACAACTTCTAGGTCTTCCTACCTCAGCCCTATCTGTGCTGATGTAAGGACAGGAGTTTTCGGCAACACAGCCAGCACTTATACAATTGTGGCAATCCCCTGCAGTTACATTGGAGAAAAGCAAGGTTGCGCAGTTGGAGCAAATTCTGCTACAAGCAGGACAGCAAAAACATTTCTTTTTAAAAAACGTGGGCTGGAAGAGCACAATTGTGCTCTTCCACTATGTGAGTATTCCATGAGGCCGTGAAAGAGCCATGGGCACTCAATTGTGTTTTGCTCAATTGAAAGAACATGGAGATAATCCACCGTGGTACTGGTACTTGGCCCTGCTCCCCTTCGCAGTGATGCTGAATGTGCCCCCTAATCATTGTTCTGATAAACCATCAGCAGGTTTATAAGGTGCTGGAGAACTGCTGAGATCAAGGGCACGTGCATCCTAATCAAAGCGTAAAATCTGAAAGCCTCCATCACCTCAGACTTGAGCAGTAAACTGCAAACTACGCAATACAATTAGTTCTCCAGGCAGAAGTCGGCTTGCTAACTTCTGGCTAGGCTTTTAGTTGTCTGGGAGATATAGCTAATCATGTGCTAAAGATTGATGACTGAGCTGGGTTGGTGCTTGGAATACATGAATAGGTGAGAGCAAGATGTTTGATCATTCAGATGTGGTTGTCTCCATGATAGCTCCCAAATGTTGCATTGTGCTCTGATGGCTGGGTTGCCATTGCAAAAAACCAGTTCCTCTACAAACACAGCCGGGTTGGGGTTATGGCTTACCTTGACCTTACTATTAAAATGGGCAATTATTTTCAATAGAAACAAAGTTCAGCATCCCATCCATGATCATTCCCAATTGTTGCATTGTGTTTTGATGGCTGGGATGTCACTGAAGGAAACAGTTCTTTTAACTGCTGAGCGGGGGTGTTGTGATGGCTTACCTTTGATCCGTTTCTAACAATGGTTTCTGAGGGTGGGGTTTGCATTAGGATTGATCCAAAGTAAGGAAATTATGTACCAGAAAGGATAATGAATTCAATGTGTGCTACGAGAGTAATGTGAGCATGTGTCCTTGAAAGCACAGAGTGCTTCCTTGTTTTAAAACAAGGGAATCATGGTTTTTGAAATAGTTAGCCTGTACCTAACCCCACACACCAGGCACTTCTCCCTGAATTGGATTGTTATCAAGCATAGAATAATGTCTTCCTGACTGCATACATTTCTGGCAGTAGAATGACCAGATAAAATCCAGGTCAGGGTTCATGTAACTTTAACAGTTGTAGAGAAAAGGGAATTTCAGCCAGTGTCATTTGTATGCAATTAGTTCCTGGTGAAATCCCCTCTTCATCACAACAGTTAAAGTTGCAGGGGGTCTGCTTTCTTTTGTATATGGTCTGCACCTTTAACTGTTATAGTGCCTGCACCTTTAACTGTTGTGATGAAGAGGGAATTTCACCAGGAACTAATTGCATACAAATGACACTGGCTGAAATTCCCTTTTCTCTACAACTGTTAAAGTTACATGAGCCCTGACCTGGATTTTATCTGGTCACCCTAATTTCTGGAGGACCTTTGATGGCTATACCTGCCCTCCATGTTTTTGAACCAGCTGCCCTCATGCAGTGCTAAGCTACATTCCACACATGAAATCATTGTCCATTACCAAACCCCTCAGAAAGCCATCCCACACCCATCCCCTGTTAACATCCCCTACATGTTTTCATGCACTAGGTGCAATTGTTCTGTGTGGGTGGAGGAAGCAGCATTAATGGCACAGTAGTATAAGTTTTAATAAAACTTTATTTTGGAATGAAACAGAATAGCAAACTGTTTAAAAGCTGTGTTAAAAGTAAATCTCAACAAAACAAAACCAACTTTAAAAGCAGAAACACTTGTCTTGCCATCCTGTTAACACAGGACCTAATGAAAAATGGTACAGTATCCCAAACATTGACTTCAAAATTACTGAGAAAGAAAACAGCACTTCAGAGTAGATCACAGTGAAGGAACTGTATTGTAACTCCGTGAGGTTCCCCATTCAAGCAACCAGGCTTTGGAGGAGGGCTCTGGTATTTTTTACACTACATTACAGTTTATCCACACATGTTTGTCTGAAGAAGGAATGCAATACCACCTCATTTCACATAACTGGATTTGATGGCGGGGCTAGTGGGCTTTACCTGTCCATTCCTGTTTTCTGGACACCAGCCTCCATTAGGCCAAGAAACTACCCATACAGAAGAGCAGCCCATCATGGTGGAGCATGGGGCCGGCTGTTCTCCAATAGCGCATTTCAGCAAAGGGCAGCTGCTTAAGTAGCAGTCCAAAAAACACTAAAATTGTTTCCCGGAAGAGCGCAATAGCACTCTTCCAATATTGCATACAAAATCATTAGTACGGTATTGCGCTCTTCCAATAGTTAATTTTTAAAGTAATATTTGAAGACACCCCCCTTTTCTCGCCAACTGTAACACTGAGTACATGCAGTACATCACTTACTCTCTCCTTCATCATGGATGTCCTGTGTATTTAATGTTAAAAGATCAGAACACCGATTAGTGGAAGGAATGCAAGGAGGAGAACCACTGGAGACACGTGGTCTGCTCAGCAATATAGTAGAAGGAATCAATATTACAGTGGCTGCTCCTAAGCTGATCTTGTATCTTGCTTTCTCCCCAAATATCCAACAAATCCAGTGTCTCCTGGTGCCTCCAGGAAACACCACGGCCAGTCCCAGTACAGGAGTCAGCTGCATTTTCTGCCATTATTAGATAGGGTAGGATAATGAATGAATATAGAATGAATATAGAATCATATATATATGATACTGTAGGATAATATTGGAGGAATACAAAATACGCAAAATAGAAATAGAAATAGAAACGAAACAATAGAAAGAGATAAAGCACTTGGAGGGGGAATGCAAGGAACAGGAATTTATTGGAAAATCAAGTGAAGAAGCTAAAGAAAGTGAGTTGGAGCACAGATATCTTCCTTCCAACTCCTAAGGTGTCCCCAGATGAAAAGTAGGAAATAAGTTCAGCAACTCCCCTGGAGGAGAAATGATAAGCCCTCTTCTTCTGTTACTAGAAGTGCCTGCCTCTTCTTTTGTTACTATAATTGCCTGGAAGACAAACCACAGAAGCAGATATACTCGAAGCGGGATAACAGTATTCACACTTCAGTTTCCAAAACAATTCCAACATGGAAACGGACATTCCCCGGTAAAAAAAAAAATGCGCTAGAACTGAATTAAAAAGCAAAACAAGGATGACGTCATGCGAGTGCTTAGCAGCAAAAGCGTAACGGAGGGACTACAAGAGTGCCATAACACTAAATGTGATGGAGCCCTTAGATGAGGGACAGGTAGCTGAGGAAGGGTCAGCTCAGGGAAAACCTCCTGTACTGTTGCAAGCTGAATTTAGGGCTGAGAGGGACTAGCATGCAGAGAGATGGGATTACATTAGGCACCGTTGAATTATTCAAAGCATCTAATAATGTGGCAGGTACCGACATTTGCCTAGCAAATACAGGTGTAACAACCAACAACACAATGAATGACAAAATTGAAGATTACTGGCCTCTGCAAAATTGTACTTTGTGGCTTCTGAATTTTTCGAGTTCATATTGCAAGAATATAGAGACAAAAATGGTGTTGCAGAGATCAAAATGGAGATATACATCTACAGGTGCTTCTTTCCAGGCAATTTCCACTTCTATGATATTATCTTTTCTTCTCTTACACTATCTATATATTTTGTAGAAATGGAAAAGTAGTATCGGCTATTTTCATGTGTTTATTTCTATTGACTGTAACAACAACAGCTTGGCAAGCCTGACATCCTTTTTCCTGATGCGCACTCTCTGGCCACCTGACTGTGCCAGCTAAAATATTGCATACTGGTCAAAGCCAAAGATCCCCCAGTCACATGCTCTGCTGAATTGCTCCTTTGATGGAATGGCATTGATTTGATTCCTTGCTGTAAACTGATGTTATATTGCCATAATAAATCTAAATCCCTAGAAAAAGAATTCTCCCACTCAGAGCCATAGTTGGACAAATGGCTGTTAATCTCTACCCCCCTTTGAGATATGTTGGAGAAATTGGACAAGTGTTTCCTCCTGATTGTAGGTTGCAATTCTGTCTGATGGCTTCCACTTCTTTTCCTGATGTATTTAAGGGTATATCTGCACTTCACAGCTGACTGCAAGATAGGATCATCTGAACTGTGGAACTAATTATAAAAGCTTTTTGAATAACATGGTGTGTGTGTGTGTGTGTGTGTGTGTGTGATCTCCATTGTCTAATAGGCCTATGGTACATAGGTTTCTTTCCAATATTGTAGGTATTGTACAATCAGTAGGCATAATACACTGAGAAATCCTGGGGTGATTTAGTCGTATGGCTTTAAGTATATATGTGCACTGACCAAAAGATTTTACTTAAGCCTGGGCTAGATCTACACTAGTGCTTTTTATCAGTATTGAAGTGCACTGATAACTGTTGGAGCACATCAGACATCCCGCATACCGCTTTTCTACATTATTTCCCACTTTTTATTCTGTGTTATCCACAACAGATGCTATTGTGTGTGCTACTAGGTCTAAATGGGCAAGAGGGATATAGCATCATCATGATGGGATCGTATTGATATGGCATGAGGTGTAGATCTGGCCCTGGATTCAGTAGTTCAGAAAATGTTCCCATTCAGCTCGGACAAATTCAGGAGCCATCTAATTTGATCTGAGCACCAAACCAAGGTGAGATTTAGAATTCTGAGACTCTGAGACTCCCATTGAGTATAATGGAAAATAAAAAAATGGCTATAGCTTCCCCCCCCCCCCCTCTTTGTCAGAGTTGGATTAGGCTTGCCAAAGTTAAGAAAAAGAGATGCAGTGGTTTTGTGATACATGTCTTTATATTTTATATCCTTTTAAAGGGAACTACCAATTGTGTTTCTATTTATTGGCAGAATTGGACAATGTTTTCAGGGATAGTTGACATTTTTGAGGGATTAAACCAGCCAACGTTCACATGAATAGGCTAATAGGGAGGTTGTGGGGAAACTGGACTTTAAATCTTAAGGGTATTCAAAACAGGACACGCTTATCCCCCTATGTTTCTAGTGAAAATAGCTGATAGCCTAGAGGTGACCCTAAGTATGAACCTTGCAAAGTTTCAGAATGATAGGTGCAATGTTTCACATGGAAGAATCCTCAGGGAAGGAAGGCAACCTTCATCAATTCCCATAGGGCAAGCACCCCTATGTGTTCCCATATGGTTGGGGGAGGTGGTGCTGAAGGCTGCCGAGGATGGAGAAATCATCAAAATCATCTCCCAACTTTCTGCCAGCAGAAGTGCTTCGAGCAGAATTCTGCTCAATACCACCAGCACAAGCAAACTTGGGATACAACAAAGAGTTGTTTTCCTGCCAATCCAAAGTGTTTTGATTGTAATAAAAATGTCCTTGTGGGTCCAAATATTTGACCAGCTCCAGCCTTTAACGGAAATCAAGGTTTCAGTGCCCACTCAAGTACTGTAGTGAGCAGGAGGATGGGGGAGCCTTAGCCATTCTAGACTCTCTCAGCATTTCTTTCCCACATCATTCTACTAATTCATTTTATGGTGACCTGAGCAGCATTAGTACAATATTTCAGTGGCCCTTACTGGGCTTCCTTTAATTAGGAATTGTCAGTCATAACTAATTCAATTTCATGATGGTGCTGAGGTTACATCTATTTCATCTCTGGCAAATCCCTGAAATTGAACCGTACATAAAACTATTAGAGCTGCTACTGATCAGGGCAGAAAAAGGTCTGGCAGCCAAATGCCCATGTCAGTAGCTTGAAAGAACCAGTGCAAGCTGGGGAATGTTTACTATGGGTTCAATCCAATTGCATTACAATTGCTGGATGTCTTCTTCATATGGTTGCAGCTATGGAAATATGACTTGATTATGTCATGGAATAATTTTCTTAGTACACAGATCTCTGCTGCCATTCCACCAACCCAAAAATATTGCATCATTTTATCTTCCTTGTAGGTCCATTTCAGCATCCATCAGACCTGATGAGCAGCTAGGGAGGCTATTTCTGATTCACCTAAAAGAGAAATACATCACACAGAGAACAAAAGGACAAAAGAGGACAAGATTTACAAAAAATGTGTATATGGTAATCCATATGCATGAGTGTTAATTTTGAAATAATTATTATAATTTACAGCACAATCTTATACACGCTTATTCAGAAGTAAGTCCCAGTGAGTTCAATGGGGCTTGCTCCCTGGTAAGTATGCACAGAATTGCAGTCTTAAATAGAAATGCAGTACATCTCACCATAGTGCAGAAGGCTGTGACCAGGGGACCTGTGTGCCTGCCTGTTCTTTCTGCTGATCGGGAGCTAACTGATGGACCACAGTTCTGATGTTTCTTTACTTTTAAAATAGAATTGGACATGACAGTCCTTCCAACAGTGGATGCCTTCAAACAGAGGATGGTCCTCTGTAAAAGAGGACATGAGACCACCCTACCTTCCAATGATACTTTAGATATCAAGTGAAACAAGTAAATTGCATTTAGGAGACATATTCAGCTACTTGGGTTTTTTCTTCTTTTTCTTCTTACAACTTACAGAGCAAAGCTAAGTCAGCTTTGAGTAAGAGGCCGAATGATTTAGCAAAATACATTACTGTTTCTGCTGCAGAAACACAAGCAAGCATCAAGGCCCGGAGTACAAAGGGGCCACCATAGTTTGCACCAGTGTCAATGCTTGAGGCTGCAACCCTTCAGTAGACAGGAATGCATTGGGTTGTCAGTTAAGTAACCTCCTTTCAGTGACTTAAATGGATGGTTTTGCAGTACACTTGGTTGATAGCATATTACTCTCATCACAAAAGGTCACCGCATAAAGCACATTAAGAGATCAAAACCACACATCTTTGTTACAGCTTTAAATCCTCGATTCAAAGATACCATGTCAGTTGCTCTCCCAAGGGGTAAACCTAAGATTCTCATGGCTTAGGTTGCCAACTCCACGTCAGAGAGGATTAATGAAGAAAGGAAGATAAAAAGAAGTGATTTCACTCAGAGGGAGTCAACAGAAAAGTATGGAAACAGAGGGGAAAAGGTCACAGGAAATATGTAAGAGTTAAGAATTCACTAACATACGTACTTTTAAGTGCAAGAGATTCTTTTCATTGATGCCTTCTTATAAGTTCTGTTGCATTCAAAACTAGCCTTTCCCTTAATTTAGATGGACTGAGCTCATGTAATGGTGACACCAGGGCAGGATTTGAGGGCAGAAGTCCACAATAAGCAGGAGGGTCCCAAACCACAGCAGGGCAGACTTATCACATTTTAAAGTAAGTGACATGACGATCTGAGGCAGTATGCCTATATATACCAATTGCTGGGAAATATGGGCAAGAGGGTGCTGTTGCACTCATGTCTTGCTTGTGGGTTCCTGGTCAACAGCTGATTGGCCACTGCATGACCAGAACGCTGGACCAGATGGACCCTTGGTCTGATCCAGTATGGCTCTTTTTATGTTCTTATGCAATGCACATTACCATCTAAAGGGGACGGGGAAATAAGACACAATGTCCAGAATCTCACATTATCTAACTGCACCACTGACACCATGCTTAAAATTAGACTGTGTTGAATTCTGCTCATTTGACTGGTAGCCCAGTTCCAATTTGTGAGCAGACTCTGGGCGAATCTACACTTGCAGCTCTTTTGCAATGGAAAAGGGATGTTTCCGAATGTTCCCCATTTGCATGATCAGCACTCACAGGATATATGCCACTGATGTGTACTGCAATTACAGGAGTGCCATTGCAGGAGCACGTGTGTCCTGTTATTTCTCCTCTAGGAATTTATCCAACTTCCTTTTAAAGCCATCCAAATTGGTGGCCATCACTACATTCTGTAGACGTGAGTTCCATAGTTTAACTCTGCACTGTGTGAAGAAGTACTTCCTTTTATTTGTTCTAAAAATCCCACCAATTAGCTTCATGGGATGACCCCGGGTTCTAGTATTATGGGAGAGTGAGAAAAATGTCTCCCTATCTATATTCTTCACACCATGCATAATTTTATACACCTTTATCATGTTTCCCCTTAGCCTCCTTTTTTCCAAGCTAAACAATCCCAGCTGTTGTAACTTTCCCTCATAGGTGAGATGTCCCAGCCCTTAATCATTTTAGTTGCCCTTTTCTGCACTTTTTCCAGCTCTATAATGTCAATTTTAGGTGTGGTGACCAGAACTGTACACAGTATTCTAAGTGTAGTTGCACCATATATTTGTATAAAGACAGTATGATACTGGCAGTTTTATTCTCAATTACTTTTCTTACAATGCCTAACATGGAGTTTGCCTTCTTTATAGCTGCCACTCACTAGGTTGACATTTTCATTGAGCTGTCCACCACAACCCCAAGATGTCATTCTTGTTTGGTCACCGCCAGCTCAAATACCCTGCCTTCTTTTGTATATGGTCACTCTAGTATTGTGCCTGCAACTTTAACTGTTGTGATGAAGACGGAATTTCACCTGGAACTAATTACATACAAATGACACTGGCTGAAATTCCCTTTTTGCTACAACTGTTAAAGTTACATGAGCCCTGACCTGGATTTTATCTGGTCACCCTATTCTACATAAGCATTTGTAAAGTGATGCACACTGGAGCAAAGTATCCCAACATCATATATACACTGTTGGGATCTGAGCCTGCAGTGACTAAACAAGAAAAAAAACTTGAGAATGTGGTTGACAGCTCAATGAAAATGTCAACCCAGTGTGTGGGCAAACTCCATGTTAGGCATTATAAGAAAAGTAATTGAGAATAAAACTGCCAGT
Source organism: Anniella stebbinsi (assembly GCA_029215795.1). Taxonomy (NCBI): domain Eukaryota; kingdom Metazoa; phylum Chordata; class Lepidosauria; order Squamata; family Anniellidae; genus Anniella; species Anniella stebbinsi. The sequence goes on from JARDYH010000003.1 coordinate 61,295,124, forward strand.
ATCATACTGCCTTTATACAAATCTATGGTGCAACCACACTTAGAATACTGTGTACAGTTCTGGTTAACTATAGAATTTAGTATCACAAGATGTGTTGGCCACCATTTTGGATGGCCTGTCCTCCTTTCCATATGGTCACCCTATAACACTATTCCCCCTTCTGAAGAGGTCTGGACCTCAGACTACTAAAGACAAACAAAGTGGCAGATCATGATAACAGTGTTCATATGCCCATTTGCTTTATGAGGCTTATGCAGACTACCAAACAGAGGACTATCAGGCTATCGGGCGAAGTATAAAGTGTTGGTCATTACCTTTAAAGCCCTACATGGTTTGGGTCCAGGTTACCTGCGGGATCGCCTTCTCCCGTACAATCCGCCCCGCACGCTCAGGTCCTCTGGGAAGAACTTACTGCGGTCGGCCAAGACTAGGCTGACAACTGTTACCCAGAGGACCTTCTCTTCTGCCGCTCCCAGACTGTGGAATGACCTGCCGGAGGAGACTCGTCAACTTAACAGTCTTTTAGAATTTAAGAAAGCTATAAAGACTGTTCTCTTCCGGCAGGCATATCCAGTGTAATTTTTAGAATGTTTTTAGGATGTTTTAGGATGTTTTAATGATGTTTTAGGATGTTTTAATGCAGTTTTAATAATATTTGTCATGTTTTAATTAGTTTTATGTATTTTATCATGCTGTTGTTCCCCGCCTCGATCTAGATGGAGAGGCGGGTAAGAAATAAATCGTTATTATTATTATTATTATTATAAAGTTGCCTAGATGGGTCTGCCAGAAACCTGGCCTCACCATTCCTGTGAGGCCCATGTCCTACAACAAATGCTCTCAGCTGAACTTGACGGAATCCCATCCTTCATCCCTTTAGTCCCAGAGCCAGGCCAGGATTTATTTACCCGAAGAGTGCAGAAGTTTGTGAATATTTTTTGTTTATATATGATATAAATGTCTCAGAAAAGTGAGTTTTACAAAATTCCAGTGGTGGGGTGCTGTGTGATGATGTCATCAATATGGCTGCCACACTATTATGTAGTTGCCACATTTAAATATGCATAACTTCTCACCCGTTTATGCTACAGAGATTATTTTTTTCTGAAATGTTTCAAATTTAATGACAAATACTTTTTGTAATTACACATTTTTGTTAACTCCATTAGTTTTTGAGATAATTTCATTTGAATGTATAAAATCAGTGTTCACATTGGTTATGTGTGATGTTTAACCATGATTTACTCAAAAACTATATGACTTTCGAAAGAATACTCAAGAACAAAATAATTGCATTTTGTAATGAGGATTAAGAAAATGTATAATAACATGGTGTTTACCCCAATGCTGAGGGAATTATGAGTGATATCTCATAATACGTCCACTTTCTCAGGATTGTATGATTTTACAGTTTATCATACAGGGCTTTCATTTCAAAAGTATCTACCCTAAATATCTCTTGATCTGATGCCCAAATCATTTTGAACGTGTTAAACTGTGATTTTTACAGTTGAACACATTCAAATGTTCTTTACAAAATTTCAAACAGGACGAGTATGATAATATATAATAAAAGACAATGTATTAGGTTGAATTGTTTTTAACAGTTTTTTAAAAACCTTCAGCAAAAAATTACAATTTACAAAATGAAAACTGTGTTCTGTGAGAAGGGTTAACAAATAAATTTCATTGGATGTCCTCTTCACTTTCATTGGAACTGCTATCATCACTGTCAAAATCACTTTCCTCTTCTTTTTCACTGTCCTCTTCTGTGGCCATTTCAAGATTTTCTGGGAGTGTTGGACCATTGTACCATTTTATGTGGTACCTGCCATTTTCCAAGTACCAGCCGTGTTCAGTAGGATCAAGCCTGTTGTCACGTTTTCTACAATCTGCTCGTTTCCACAGCCATGACACTGAATTGCTTCTTTTAATCTTTTGGATCAATGCAGGTACAAAATACTTGTACTGTGCAAATGGCTATTTGGGTTTGTTTAGTTTTGTTCTGTTGAGCTGGTTTGGTGCCATTTTTTCCGGTTGTTGATCCTTTCCTCTTCCCGCTCCAAAGGTTGCTGCTTGTTCCACCTTCTGGAATTTGATGTAGTGAATGAGATGACAACACAATGACTTCCATAAGAATGTACATGGTTTTGATTATGGTTTAAGATTTGCATTGCCAAGTAGGAATGATAGAACCAGTGTGGTGTAGTAGTTACAATGTTGGAGATCCTGGTTCTAGTCCTACTCAACCCTGAAGTTCATTGGTGACTTTGGGCCTTCACTGACTCTCAGCACAGGGTTGTTGCAACAATAATATCAAGAAGAGGAATATCATGCACACTACCTTGGGCTTCTTGGCGGAAAGGTGTAATGTAATAAATAAATAAATCATAAATAACAACACATAATTGAAGACAACTTTTGCTAAACTATATTTAATATCTGGATTTCTACTTTCCATTCTCCTTAGCAAGACTGTGTGGGCATTTGTTTCTTTTTAACAGGAATGTTCCAGGGTTGTCACAGATTAAACTGTGTGCACTGTATTCATATCTGCAGAACCCCTTTTTATTCTCTTTGCTTCGGTATTCTTCAAACACTACTAAACTGATCTCACCCTAGTAATATGGCCCCGGTCACCAAAAATGCAAGCTTTCCGGGTCAGGAACATGAAGCATGTCATCTTTCCTGAGGAAAAATGTAAAACAAACAAAAAGGCTGATTGCTAAGTCAGTACGAGACATCTCAGGATGATTGACAAAGAAGGGATGAGGTAAACATGAGTGTGAGATAACAAGCGCTTGCGAGATGGATATATAAATAAATGGTTTGGGGACTGTGGAGCAAACAAGAGCCTTTCAGGTGGCATACTTGTAATTTGGAGATGTTGAATGTAAATGGAGTTGTCAATTTCCTCCTGTCATGAGAACACGCTCTGGACATCAAGGATAGAGAACTCTATGAAAAGACTTAACAGCTCAACTTGTTATCTGTAATGTGGTAATTAGCTCGCTTTCTTTTAAAGATGTCTAATCAACAGAAATAGACAGCCTTGTCTTACCTTTTAAAAGGAGCCTTTTGTCTCTGACTTGTTTCAATTCTATATATAAGTTTCTTTTGTGATACCAGTGTATCACAAAGGCTGGAAAAGGCTGGATGGGACTATTTATAACAAAATAGAAAATAACAAAACATGTAGTTCTTTATCTGATCTTGGTATGTTATTATTTTAGCCATGTTAAATTGTTTTCAGTTTTTTTGTGTTAAAGGTTCTATACTAGGTTTTATCCTGTTGTATTTTAAGGTTTAAATTTTTGTGGACCATCCAGAGGGCTTTGACTGCTGGGCAGTATAGAAATGTGATTAAAGGAATGAATGAAAATAGTAATATAATTAAATATGAAAATTATTAAGGTGACTTTTATTGTTTTAATAAGGTTCAATCCAGTAATGTTTCATTACTACCAGGAATAATTGTTCTGAAAGCCCCCCTTTTTTTGGCAGAACTTAATTCCAGGAGCACAACCTTAAAATTATTTCCTCGATTTGGCAGTATATTAACCTAGGGATAAATGTGCAGAATGTAGATAGGGGGTGCCTCTTTATGGGCGCTTTTCCCCGTGGTGGCTTCGGAGTGGCGGCAGGTGATTTACATGCTGCTGCTGCCACTCCGAAGCCATCTGGGGCAAAGCCCCAAACTCCTCTCTAAAAAAGTCAGGCATCTACCTCAACTTTGACATGATAATTTCAGGCATGCACACCCCTATTAAGTATGAACCGCTGAATCTAGAAATAAAAGACAGTGATGACATTTGACATTTCTTTTATAGGTTACTAAAGGCCATCAGCCCAGCAATTAAAAGACAAAGTCAGAATGAAGTGGCCATAAAAATGCATAGTAATCATTTTAAAGAGATTGAGATGCTACCTGAATTTAATAGGCTTTTGTTTAGACAATATCTATTAACAGAGGCTTAGGGAACAATCCAATGGACCCTAGACAGGGCCATAGGATAATTTGGATTCCTGGATCCGAGATCAGAGACAGTGCTGTGCTGCCTGCCTCTTCAAGGTCACAAAGGTGACCTTGGAGAGTGAGTAAAGGGGGTGTGCCGGGGGCGGGGCAAGGAGGGGAGGGGACTGGAAAAACCAGGATATGACATATTGCGAGGCCTCTCCAGCTTCCTTCCCTGCCATTGCGATGCACCCTAGCTAGGTAGGCAAAGAAGTCAGTCTAGCCAAAATGCCGAGTGGGAGGAACACAGAAGCGAAGATTGCCTCTGCTGCTCCTTACATTCTGTATAGGATGCTCTGAGTTCAGAGGCTAACAGACATCGCCATAGGATTGAACCCAAATAGCTGCATATCTGTCCTAAAATTTATAAGTAAAAGCCTATCCATGGCCATGTCTACACCAGCTGTTTATTCCAGGATAATATCGAACTCATCCCTACCGGGCCACACAATGCACAGCTGATCCTGCTATGACCTTGGGTAGACCCCTCAATTATTCAGGAATATCGCTTACTGCTTTTGTCACTTTTTTTTGGCTCTCTCATTATAATCCCAAAGTCCATGGATGATGTGCCCCCCTTTGTGAAGTTGTTGCTGTTCGGCGTGAATTCCTGGCTCAGCGAGCAGCCAACCCACTGTCAGGGTCATGTCAGCAGTTTTGGAGGTGTGTGGGAGTGGACCCGTGCACTATTTTCAGCACATTGTTTGATTGGTTATCGGCATGTTTTGGTGCCGATCGTGTTTTGTTTTTTTTAACACAAACATATCTCTGTGCAGCATCGCATATTTGCTGGACCTCCTATCCACCCCTAGCATAGCTTTGATTTTGCATTCGTGTGCATCTCTCCTGATTCATAAAAAATCCCCATAGTCATGTCATCTGCATAGCCCCACCCATTTCACCGAATCCACATGCGAAAGCGCCATCAGGGGACACACGTTCTTCCGTAACGGCACTCCTGTCATTGCAGGAAACTTCCCTCGTGTGTGCCCTGTGAGCAGAGTTCACAGAAGCAGGGAACCATCGCAATCATCCCTCCTCCATTACATAAGGACTGTAAGTGTAGATTAGCCACATGACTGCAATAGTGATGGCAAACAAAAAGAGCAGGTGCATCTGACCAAGGTGTCACAGAGGAAGAGATAGCATACAGAGCTATGCTAGTAGGGATGTGCCAATCAGCAAAACTTGCTTGTTGGGGTTCTCTGAATTTTACCTTGAAGATTGTTCTAGCTCACGTCCATATCTGTTTGTCAGCTTCGGAGATTTTTCAGATGAAAATTCATGTACAGTTTCGTGAACATTTTCCAAATATGCATATCAAATATGCACATTTTAAATAAATCATGAAGCCATTTTCTTCCACTGTCTAAAGTGTGTGTGCATTTTTCAAATGAATGCATTTTCAAAAGCATTATTTTGCTGTGCTGATCACATCACAAGCATGGACATTTCCAGTAGGGATGTGTATCGTATCATTAAAATGTACAATAACGATACAATAAGGTCATTATCGTGCATGTGTTTAACAATACCGATATGATAAAAAAACCTACGATAATCATCGGAGACGACAATTTTCGGGCGATTTTATCGTTTTATCGGACTGCCCTAAAAATATACCTATAACTTCTGTATTTTAAAAATTAGAGGCTTGAAACTTGGTCACAGTGCTTATGGGGTATGCCTAAGTAAGTGTATGAAATTTGAGGTAGATCCCTCCAACCCTCGATTTTATATGATTTTTTAAAAGATTGTTTCCGTTCTGACAGGGCAGAATGCATGCACGTAGTGAGCTTTCATTCTGATCTGTCAGAACGGAATTGATCTTTAAAAAATTCACATAAAATTTAGGGTTGGAGGGATCAATCTCAAATTTCATACACATAATTAGGCATACCCCATAAGCACTGTGACCAAGTTTCAAGCCTCTAACTTTTAAAATACAGAAGTTATAGGCATGTTTTTCTTTAAAAATAGGGCTGCAAAAAATATTGTTTTTTCACGATAATTATCGTGAAGATGCTACGGTTCACCTACGATATGAATGAAGACGATAATTTTTTTGGTCCGAAATGACGATAACGATAAACGATGATTTTTTTTGGCATGCACACCCCTAATTTCCAGACTTCAGGACACAGATTGTATTTGGGTCTGCATTCAATCCTGGGGGGTGTGCTTGGGTAAATTCTGCTCAAAAATAAACTGAATGAATGATGGTTTCCCAATGTCTAACCTGGCAATAAAAAGCAGGATCTTTAGACTTGTAGGACTACTGTCTCTCACCACAGCTGCCTTGGGTAAATAGCAACCTAGAAGGAGGGAAAGTGAACCAGAGACCTAACCTCCTTTCTTTCCAATATCCAGGCTGGAATCTCCTGGTGTATTTCCCCCTGTGAATAAATGGTGGAACAGTCACTCTCATTTCCTTTATTTCCCCATTCTTCACCTCAAAAAGCCCAATAGAGCAGCATTAAAAGCACCTCCTAAAAATATACAAATCTAAAAGGCCCAAGCAGTACTAAAATTTAATTGAAAGTCCCCCATTCACACAAAAAATGCTGAATGCCTGGGAGAGCTGTACATGTAAAGTCCCACCTGCCATGTACTTTAATGTCGTTGCTTTTAAAGCCAGTCTAAAAGTTCAAGAACCCACATTCTGCCCCAAATACATGATTCTGTAGAAATCACAGAAGATGAACATCCCAACTTCAGTCTTTACTAAAAGCACAAGTTTCTGGATGAGGATAATTCAAATCCCAAATGGTTGCCTAGAATAAATATATTGAATGAAGAAAAACTATTTTTTTAGATGTGGCATCCAAAAGACCTTGATTTATTAAAATATGCAAACTGCTTTAGTTCTTTGTTTAATTGCTGTTTCCTTAAACCTATCCAATCTTCTTAATATGGTTTTACTGCATCCTTAATTAACACCCATTCCCAGATGACTAACCCCAAAAGCCCAAGCTTGTAACATTGCCATCATATTAAACCAAATTGCTACAGTGATCATCAGCCACTATTGAGAAGACACTAATCAGGAAAAAACAAACAAAAATGGTATCCAGTTAACAATTCAAAAATGCTGTTTACTTCTTGGTACTTACTTATCTGTTTGTTTGTTTTTTAACAGTTTGTTGCGGAGTGAAGGACGAGAAATAATGAGGCGACACAAGTATTGGGATATAAACAAGGGCCACTTTATTTGCCAGATAACAAAGGGGGGGAGGTAATCCTAAGCGGGCATTTTAGCATGGCCAGCCAGGCCAATGAAGGGGTCGGGCGAGACATTCACAGCCCGAGAAGTGGCGCCTGCGCTTTCGCCCCCCCCCGAGCTTCCCCAATCTGAGGTGGGGGGCCTTCCGGTGTCGTCTCCACTCGCGCCGCAGGGCTCCGAGTAGACGAGAAGGGTTGGCCCCAAAGGTAAGCCTTATCCCCCCAACTGATGCCGCAGGGCTCTCAGTGGTTGGCCCTCAGGCGTTACCCATCACCTAACAGTGCCTGTGAATGCTCACCATTAAAAAATATAAAAAATGCCCGCTCCTACCGCCCCACATAGTGACCAAATAGCCAATTAACCTAATTAACACCCATCCTGCTTTCGCAGTGTGAAGTAGGCGAAAAAACTCACAACCAAGTTAGATTGTGAGCAAAAAATTCCTACTTGGCCTCAAAAGTGACGACCAGCGAACCCACACTGACAACAGGGGAGGGCGGGAGGGAGCTGCGGAACAAACTGTGGAGGTGAGGAGGGGTCCCTGTACTTAAATAGCTGTAGACCCCTCCCATCTCCGGTGGCACCATCCTGGCCCAGCAAATAGTGGGCCAAAACGTCACCTCACCCCATCCTCGCTCGCAACCACCTCTCCCCACCCAGCGAGCCGGGTAGGAAAGGCCAATGTTTGAAGAGATGTGATATAACATTTTTGCTTGAATACTATGATTATTTTAGAAACTAGAATGAACTAACTGGTAACCAACCATCTGCATCTTTTCATTGTTCCTAAACTTAAAATGAAGTAAAAATACTTGTTAACTCCCCATAGGTCTACTCTATAATATCTATATCTATAACTATATCTAGGGTGACCAGATAAAATCCAGGTCAGGGCTCACGTAACTTTAACAGTTGTAGAGAAAAGGAAATTTCAGCCAGTGTCATTTGTATGCAATTAGTTCATGGTGAAATTCCCTCTTCATCACAACAGTTAAAGTTGCAGGGGCCCTGCCTTCTTTTGTATCTGGTCACTCTAGTATAGTGCCTGCAACTTTAACTGTTGTGATGAAGAGGGAATTTCACCAGGAACTAATTGCATACAAATGACACTGGCTGAAATTCCCTTTTCTCTACAACTGTTAAAGATATGTGAGCCCTGACCTGGATTTTATCTGGTCACCCTAACTATATCTATATATAAATGCATTCTTAAAGAGCGATCCTGTGGTCTCTAGATGGTGCCTGAGGAGCCATAGTATGTAGTGGGTATCCCCCTCCTAGGACAGAGACAGAGCTCTGACTTCAGAGAATGAGATCCTACTGTGGATCTTTGCCCCACAGCTCCTCTCAGCTGCCATGGGAAGATCCATGCTGGCTCCCGCTCCCAAGGTGAGGACCCTGACTTTGGGAAGGGAGGAAATGGATGCGTTGTGGGTGGAGGAGTGAATGGGGAAGGAGGGGATGTGGAACCCTCCGGATCTAATTCCTCTCACCCCTTACCCTGCCCCCAGCTATGAGACCACATTAGACAAGCTCAGAAGCCCATCTAATGAAACATGCTTCAAAAGAGGAGGGAGGGGGGGAGAAGCCACAGGGCATGGGATTGATGGAGGCTTCCGATCATGGAGGCCTCCATCATGTGTTCAACTAGCCCATGGGATTGTGCTCTTAAAGCACTTGGTTTGTAACTCTCAAAACTCCCACTTTGAAGACTGTTCATTTATTTAAAATGAACTACTTCCATGTATGAAGTCTGAAGGTCATGGCTGAATGCCAGTGCAGAGTTATCCAAGCTTAAACACCATTGATTTCCATTGGATGTAAGCATTTGTGAGTGTGAACAAGTAGAATACAGCCAGCAGCTTTAATATTTTAATATAACAAAGGGAGTCTGTACATGCCAGCTGAAAGCAATCTTGGAGCATGAGTTGCTTCATAAATGGAATCTATTATATACTTTGTAGATTTCCTATATATATATATATATATATATATAGGCTTTTGTCAAAATCCTGGGTAAAAAAAGAAAAACAAACAGATGCAGAGCTGAGCTGTCCTGAAACCAAATATCCAGATAAAGTTAAGGGTACTAAAGTTCCAATGAAAGCTTACCCATGTGCCTGAGTCCCATAACTTTCAATAGGATTTAAGAGTATTAGCTCTTTGGATTGTACCCATTTTATATAACAAAAGAAGAAATGCTGCTTTCTGTTTCAGATAGGTTGCTGCTGCCCCTCAATAGGATCAAGTCTCTAGCTGGAAATATACATCAAGGGCTTGTTTGCCCTGAAGCAACTTTCCTTATTCTAGGTTTAAAATGAATTCTTTGAAGCATCCAGATGTCATGTGAATTTCACCTTTCAGGATTTTTTTTTCTTTTTTAAAGAAAACCTGAGATAGTATCTAATATTATATATGTTTACTAGAGGAAAATTCCTAGTATTATTTTTTTTTGGAAAGGATTCTAGTGCCATTGGCTTTATCCTTGTTTGTTTTGCATGGATATCTGGACAGGGGGTTCCTACAATCAGTTTGAATTAGGACATGTGAATTCAGACTGGTGAAACCTGTGTGGGTCTTCTGAAGCTTAACTAATAACAGTGAGCCTAATCCGGTCCCAATGCCAAACACTGTCCAATGACTGATCCCATCCCTAATAACCCTGCAAGTGTTGAGAAGTGTTCCTGGGTCCCAGCCCTCTGAGCTGCAAGGCTATAAGTATGAGACCCATTCAGGTCCCAAAAGGGAGCTCCTTTCTTCAACTCAAGTCCCAAGACCCTAGATGGCAGGTCCTGGGAACCTGCTTTTGCCTTAAAGGTACCAACAGGTGTTCACCAATGTCTCAGTCAAAAAGTTCTAGATCAGAGTTCTGTCTGCCTGGTAAAATTCCCCACATTTTTCTTTGAGGGGTGGGGGAGAAACATTTTGCCAATTTTCATTGCAACCAGTGTTATGCTCAGCCCTAGTAATATGTTATGCACAAAGCATTTTTTTTAAAGTATAATCATGAATTATACGTGGATTCCTTCGACTTACAGACTACAAGGCTCTTGTGGAGGTGGAATAAGTTAGCTTTAATTCTGATGCAGAGAATCCTAATCAAACTAGATTTGAGCCTGAGGGCAGAATATTACCTTTTATCATTCTCCTGTTTTAAGTTTAAATCTATTAGGGGTTATTTTTAAAAGGAAAAAAATGCAGGCTTCAGGAAAGGCAAGTTAAGATTTCCATTTGAGGGTTCAAAATTTTAAAGGTGACCTGAAGAGTTTAATTTTTAATTAAAACAATTCTTTTTAAAATTCTGAATGTTAACAAGCAGGAGGAAATGTCGATTGCACTTGTATCATAGCTAGGGGGGACCTTTAACCATATTTCCTTTCCTGCTATAGCTGATACTTTAATCTTACACATTTAGAGTGTGTAAGTTTAAAGGTGAGGCATTAACCCTGCCTCAAATTTGGCATTTTACAGAGGGTCCAGACATCATTGTCTTCTATTTGTAACTAGGGATGTAGGTACAAGCAAGTTCATCAAAGTTCTCCATATTCCACCTGGAAGTTTGTTTTGTCTTGTGTCCATATTAGATGGAAATCTTTGGGTTTTTTTCTTTTCACCTGAAAATGTGTTTGCATTTTTTGTGCATATTTTTCAAATGTAGGCAAACATGCACATCTTTGAAATGTAGGCATTGTTCTCCCATTGACAAAAGTATGTTTGTGTGCATTTTTCAAAAGCACACACTTTTCCTGTACATTTCTCAGATATATGCATGCAATTTATTTGGTTAGTGAATCACATTGTATGCTTGGACTTGGACTTTAGATTACATTTGAGTGTGAGTTTGATCTAAGAAATATGAACTGGGCAACTCCTGATCAAAAATGTACTGAAATGATTTTCTCATACACCCCTTGCTTAGTCACAATCGTGTGAGTGAGAGGGGAATGCCCACCAGATTCCTGGACCCACTCAGACGCTCGCAACATCCCTAACTGAGCTACAAGTTCAGTGATCTACCTATTAGTCTAGGTGGTGCACATTTAGTTGGTTCACATAAAAATGCAGACTGAATGAAATTCTCCAATAGGTCTCATTCGCTCAATCCTTACTAGCTCAACTTCTTAGACAAAATGTAGCCTTTTGAGTCAAGCTGCTCATGAGGTGGCACAAAATGGTGGGAGAATTGTGCTTCAGGTAACATTAATCTTTTGTGGGGGACCTCAAATGTTTGTTTACAGGTTTATGATAACTAGCTACATTGGGAGATTCTCTGCCAAGTTGGAGTGAAAAGCGGTGCGGAATGACCTGTGGCTATTTGTGAAGTGACAGCTTTATCAGATGACAAGGCCATCTATAATGGCTAAAAGAAATGCTTACAGTGGTTTTAATTTAATAGGGGCAAGAGCACTGGAATTTGTCAAAATATTAACACTGCAGAAAAGCATGTTAGGATAGTCTTAAATTTATGAACCAGCATTTCTGTCCTTCTCAGTGATTTATCTGTATTAGAATAGTGAAAATAATTGGATTTACCCACATTCTTTCATCAGCCATTCAAAAACCAGCAAACACCATGAATCTTGTCTGGACAAATGTAGATGAAGCTTGTATCCTAATGTTTCCCACCTCAAAAAAATTAACCGAAGGAGAACTTGACTAAAGAGGAGAGAGAGGAAATTCACCATTACAGGATAGAGTGTCAGCAATTGCAGTTTTCTCCAGTACCTTGGAGCCAAGCTATACATTACCTTAATATGTAGCTATTATTCTTATTCTTATTCTTATTCTTATTATCTCTTTCTCGCTCATGGCGGTTTTTCTAGATGGACATGATGGGCTTTGACAAGTCATGCTGTCTTTTATTGATTCAGGAATTTCCTGATGATTGAGCATGTTTTAATTTTGACTGCTTTCTGGATGTTGGTGTAGATGTATTCTGGTGGGCCTAGTTTCTGGAGGTTTTCTGTATATTTTTTTGCTGTGATGCCAGTGACTGATGTGACTAATGGGATAATTGTGACCCTTTCCTGTTGCCATAGTTCTTTGACTTCTATGGCCAGTGGTGTATATTTGTCTCTCTTTTCTTCTTCCTTTTCAACAACATTTTTGTCATTTGGTATTGCTATGTTGATGAGGTATGTGTGTTTTTCTTTTTTTGTTTATGAATGTTATGTTTGGTTGGTTGCAAGGTATTGTCTGTATGAATTATTCTGTCCCAGTATATTTATGATCTGCATTTTCCAGGATTGTTTTGGGTGAATATGTATAGTATGGTGTAGGTTGTTTGATAAGGTTGAATTTGATGGCCAATTGTTGCTGAATTGTTTTTGCAGCTGTATTGTGTCTGTCCGTATTGTCCATTCCTGCCAGAATTTTACACCCTCCTGTTATATAGTTTATTGTTTCTTGGAACTGATGGCATTTCCTGGATAGGTCTGTTGTTGTTACACTGTTGTCTTTTATGATGTATTTTTGGTAGTTCTTGGTTGCTATAACTTGGTCCTGTTAGCTATTAGGAATCCCTCGGTTTCTGGAAATAGCTCACCCTTCCTGAGCCATTCATACGATTGTTCTTTGTTTATTTGTGAGTTCTGTATTATGTTGTAGTGCTTCTCATAGAATACTTTTTGTGCCCATTTTTCATTTTTCACTGCGAGTATAAGTGCTTGTATTTGATCTTTGTTTTGTAGTGCTAGGTTGAGTGGGGTGTAGCTTTTATCTGCTTTTACTATTACTTTATCAATGGAGGTGTTTTTGGTATGGAAGAATTCTCTGAGTGATTTTATTTATTTAGCATGAATTCTGTTAGTGTCCAGCAGACCTCTTCGTCCTTCTTTCCTGCTGATTGATATTCTTTTAATGCATGAGTTGGGATGGAGCATGCAGTGTTTTGTGAGTTTGGTGCGATTGAGTCTGTTTATTTCTTCAAGTTCAGTGTGTGACCAGTGTATGATTCCGAACGAGTATGTGAGGATGGGTATTATGTAGGTGTTGATGGCTTTGAAAATGTTTTTCGAGTTGAGTTTAGATGTTAGGATTTGTGATAGGCGAGTTTTATATTGCATTCTTAGTTGAGTTTTTACTGTGGAGTGATTGATCTTTGTATTTTATTGGAATCCTAAGAATTTGTATGTTTCATTTTCTTCCATGTTATCTAATATTTTGTTATTTAGTGTTTCTGATGTTTCTTCTTCTTTCCATTTTCCTCTTTCTATGTGTAGCACCTTGCATTTTCCTATCCCAAATTCCAATTATTATTATTATTATTATTATTATTACATTCAATTTATATCCTGACTATATACAGAATATCCTAAGCGGCATACAAAATCAAAACATTTTAAGCAAGATAAAACAATCAATAAAATACCATAGTCAACATAAAAATGTGAACAACAATTTTAAAAGATAAAATAATCAATAAAATCATACAGCATAAAAACAATAAATAATGGTCAGCAATAAGATCTTAAAATGGGAAGGCCTGCTGACTAATAGAGTATTTAATGCCTGCTTATAGACATCCAAAGAGGTTAGCAGGCACATTTCACCTGACAGGTCATTCTACAGCTGAGGGGAGCAAAGGAAAAGGACCTCTGGTGAATGACTGCCAATCTCACATTAGGCAGTTACAGCAGATGACCCTCCAAGAAACTCAAGTGGCAGGCTGGAACATAGCGAAGGAAGTGCTCTCTAAGGTACCTTGGAACTAGACCATGTAGGGCTTTAAAATGATACCAAGAGGACTTTATATTTTGCCCAGAAAATATAAACAGCTTCATCAGTGCTTTTTCTCACTCAAAAGTAAGCAGAGGGACCTGATGTGGATTTTATTCAAAAGTAAGTGTGAGGGGAGCTAGCAGAAGAGGCTGGGGAAGCTTTAATCCTTTCTTCCCTGTTGGGGTTACAATCTGGATTTGAACTTCCGCGTCTTCAATTTGCATAAGGAGAGAAAAAAATCAGTTGCTTCAGTGGAAGCCTTTTCTTCCCAATGAAAATTCCAAGTGCAACCCCCACCAGTTCAGATTGGGACCACAGCAAGGGCAAAGGGCTAAAGCTCCCAAAGTCTTATGCTTGAGTCCCACCAATCTGGTCAGTTTCCCTGTACTTACTTCTGAGAAGAAGAAGAAGAAGAAGAAGAAGAAGAAGAAGAAGAAGGATGTAGCTGCATGTTGCATGTTATGGTAACATGCACTTTGGGACTTAGGAAGTGGAATGTGGGAAGTCTAGATCAGAGTTTCCCCAACAACTGGTTGCTAAGGTATGCATTTTTCTAAATTAAAATTGGAGCACGGGCAAGAAAATAAGGCAGGAATTTTGCAGAAGCTAAACAGGCCTAGATCTGGTTTGCACCTAGATGGGAGTCCGCCTAAGAACTCCATCAGTACCACTGTGATGGAAGACAGTCAAGATATAAATGTGATAAATAAAAATGTGAACAGGTGACATGGACAGCTTGTAAGCACATAGGCTGTCTTTAGACTTTTAGAGCAAAACAGAGAGTTTGGCTGGTAGAGCCACTGGACATGATCCCAGTGCATACCCTTTCATATGTTGATTGCATGTAGAGTTGCTGCGTGAAAAGAGCTTCTTCAATCTATGTAATTGTAATGAAATATAACTATTGCCAATAAAAATGAAGAGTTAGTCATCTCAAAAGCAGCTGCTTAGAAGGAGAGAAACCCACAATAGGGAATCATGCAGAAATGGGCACCCACCTGTAGATTGCTGTTTTGAGCTCATAGGAGTCTTCTATTTCTCATGGCACACTAGTGCCAAACACACATTAGGAAAATCACAGATCTAAAGTGTTAGTGCAACCTCCATCCTGATCCATCCTGTGAAGAATGAGTGGCGCGAAGGGGAATCCCATTGTTCTCTCCAATCAAACTGGAGATAACAAGGTGGTTCCCCCAGGGAAGTAGTGGGTGTGCACACTTCTGGTGCTTCCAGAAGTTCCTATCAGTGGCTCTGGCTTGCCCATTGCCTTCAATTTGTGCATGTATCTGGCACTTGCAGGAGTTTCTGAAAGTATCAGGCAAGTGGGCTTCACTTGTCCTTTCCCTTCCATGAGGAGAAAGCAAAGGATAGATGAAGCTGGCCATCTGGCCAGCTCAGCTTTGTCTGCCCTACATCCGCTCCCCAATGGGAGGAGGTATGGGGCAGTTAAAGCATAGATCAGGTGGCTTCACTGTATGCAAGTCTTCCCCAATGTAAGAAGCCACAGATGCAGTGAAGCTAGTTCCTTGCTGATACATTGGGTAAATCAGTCACCAGTCACATTGCCTGGGGACCAAATGATGTCAGGGTGAGTGACACCTTTCGGACCATAGAGGGCTGACTGAGAGGTCATCAGGCCTCCCACTTGAATTTTGTTGCACACCCCTGACTTAGTGTGTAGGAATCTTGAAGAGACCTTGTTCTGTTCCTGTGGCATCTTTAACATTTCTATTGTTGGATCGTGTTGTGTCTAAGAGTTATTTGTAGGCCTTGGCATATAAATTCTATAGGTTCAAACTGTTTTTCTTTTTAGCAAGAAGAAACTTTAGAAACATATATAGCAAAGCTAAAAGCTATCACTGAATTTGTTTGGAATCGTCAGAAGCTTGGTTTGAAAGAATCTGAATCGTGCTTTCCCTTACACTCCCTCCCTATATTTAGAGTGCTATGGTTTGGACAGAAAGGTGGGATATAAATATGTAAGTTAGTTCTGGAGTATTTACACTCACACATTTCCCATAAATGAAAATGTGAACTTTGTTAACAGGCTCAACATGTACAATGTAGCTATCAGGTAAGAATGAAAATTTTGTTCCACTTTGGTTTTGACATGAATTTACCAAAATTTGTGAAATTAACAATTTTCAGAACAAAAAAAACCCTTTGAGATTAAAAAAAATAATGTGGGAGAAACCAAAATGACAGAGGACTTTAAGTGTTTGTCTTGGGTTTGAATCCCTGTGTATTCAATTATGAGCCTAATTAGAATTGCTACCTCTTTTTTTATCAGGCTCGTCTTTAATAGCTATATGACAGGCAAGTACAGCTTGGTCCTCTTCTTGCTGGGAATAGCTGTACCTTGGCTAGTGCAGCTGGGTGACGATTGTGCTTCAGGTGGTTATTGATAATAATTTACCAAAATTTGCAAAGTTCTTCATATGTGCCTGCCTGAGGTTTGAGATCTGTTGGAGGAGCCCTCCTCTGTGTTCCACCAGTACGAGACAAATGTTATGATGGGTCATGGGAGAGGGCTTTCTCTGTTATGGCACCCTGGTTGTGGAACACCCTCCTCTTGGAGGCCTGACTGATGCTGATGCTGGCTTCATTTCGGTGCCAACTACAAATGTGGCTTTTTATCAAAGCCTTTGAGGACTAAATTTGCCAAAAGCTGCACATAGGTTTATTGTTTTATTTATGTTTTACTGCTATCAGCTTGTTAATGGTTTGATCTGTTTTAGCTGTGCAAATTACTTATTGTTTTACACTGCTTGAATTGATTTTATCTGTATGCTGCCCTGAGAACTAGGGGTGTGCATCGGATCGGATCCGATCCACGATCCGAATCCGATCCGCCCCAAAATTGGGAAAATCCGATCCGATCCGATCCGATCAACCTCCGATCCGATCCGATCCGATCCGACGAGGTCCGATCCGGATCGGACGCCATTTTGAATGCTTTTTCCCATAGCCAAGTATTGTTTTACAAAAACGCCTATAACTTTTTCATTTTTAAAGATAGAAGGATGAAACTTGGGCACATTATACACTGGTTAGGGATAGTTATCTGTGAGAAATTTCAGAAAGATTGGTGCATGCGTTTTGTGGCAATTAATTGTTTAATAAATACCCAGAAATGCCTATAACTTTGTCATTTTTAAAGTTACAAACATGAAACTTTGCCACATTGTAGGTGGTACCTTGGGACCTATCTGTGAGAAATTTCAGAAACTTAGGTGCTTGCCTTGTGTGGCAATTAATTTTAGAAAAATGGGTAGTAGTGGGGTAAATACATTTACGCCTCCCATTTTTTTATTTTTGAAGATACAAACAGGAAACTTGGGCACATTACAGGTACCACTTGCCTTGATATGTGTGTGAAATTTCAGAAACATTGGAGCTTGCCTTGTGTGGCAATTAATTTTTGAAACAATGAGGAAAGAAACACCTATAACTTTGTCATTTTTAAAGTTACACACATGAAACTTTGCCACATTGTAGGTGGTACCTTGGGACCTATGTGTGTGAAATTTCAGAAACATAGGTGCTTGCCTTGTGTGGCAATTAATTTTTTAATAAATACCCAGGAATGCCTATAACTTTGTCATTTGTAAAGTTACACACATGAAACTTTGCCACATTGTAGGCGGTACCTTGGGACCCATGTGTGTAAAATTTCAGAAACGTAGGTGCTTGTATTGTGTGGCAATTAATTTTTGAAACAATGAGGGATTCATTGGACAGCACTTGCCCATAGGGATTCATTGGACAGTACTTGCCCATAGGGATTCATTGGACAGTACTTTCCTATAGGAAATCATTGGAAAGCACTTGCCCATAGAAAATCATTGGAAAGCACTTGCCCATTGAGAAATACAGTTATGCCTCCCACTTTTTTATTTTTGAAGATACAAACAGGAAACTTGGGCACACTGTAGACTGGTTAGGGATAGTTATCTGTCAGAAATTTCAGAAAGATTGGTGCATGCGTTTTGTGGCAATTAATTTTTTAATAAATACCCAGGAATGCCTATAACTTTGTCATTTTTAAAGTTACATACATGAAACTTTGCCACATTGTAGGTGGTACCTTGGGACCTATGTGTGTAAAATTTCAAAAACGTAGGTGCTTGCCTTGTATGGCAATTAATTTTAGAAAAATGGGTAGTAGTGGGGTAAATACATTTACGCCTCCCATTTTTTTATTTTTAAAGATACAAACAGGAAACATGGGCACATTACAGGGAACACTTCACTTGATATGTGTGTAAAATTTCAGAATGATAGGTCCAGGCATTTGGTGGCTACGAATTTTTTAGATTAAAAGTTATTAACCTTTTTTACACAGAGGCTGGGGCTGTCAATTGCACCCTCCCGCCTCCCGGGAAGAAGGAGGAAACACTTTCTCTCATCTCTTTGATCCTTGCACGCTTGGCTGCAACTGAGCTAGTGTCCATTACAAAAGGAGAAACAAAGTAGCACTTGGCTCGTGTCTGCTTTGATACTTTCACTCAAGCAGAACGGCTGAGCCTAGGATCACTCTCTCTCGCTGGGATCGTTACAGGAGAAATTTTCTATAGTCTTCAAAGTGGTGTGTGCAGACACCTTGCCACCACATGCCTGGACCTATCATTCTGAAATTTTACACACATATCAAGTGAAGTGTTCCCTGTAATGTGCCCATGTTTCCTGTTTGTATCTTTAAAAATAAAAAAATGGGAGGCGTAAATGTATTTACCCCACTACTACCCATTTTTCTAAAATTAATTGCCATACAAGGCAAGCACCTACGTTTTTGAAATTTTACACACATAGATCCCAAGGTACCACCTACAATGTGGCAAAGTTTCATGTATGTAACTTTAAAAATGACAAAGTTATAGGCATTCCTGGGTATTTATTAAAAAATTAATTGCCACAAAACGCATGCACCAATCTTTCTGAAATTTCTGACAGATAACTATCCCTAACCAGTCTACAATGTGCCCAAGTTTCCTGTTTGTATCTTCAAAAATAAAAAAGTGGGAGGCATAACTGTATTTCTCAATGGGCAAGTGCTTTCCAATGATTTTCTATGGGCAAGTGCTTTCCAATGATTTCCTATAGGAAAGTACTGTCCAATGAATCCCTATGGGCAAGTACTGTCCAATGAATCCCTATGGGCAAGTGCTGTCCAATGAATCCCTCATTGTTTCAAAAATTAATTGCCACACAATACAAGCACCTACGTTTCTGAAATTTTACACACATGGGTCCCAAGGTACCGCCTACAATGTGGCAAAGTTTCATGTGTGTAACTTTACAAATGACAAAGTTATAGGCATTCCTGGGTATTTATTAAAAAATTAATTGCCACACAAGGCAAGCACCTATGTTTCTGAAATTTCACACACATAGGTCCCAAGGTACCACCTACAATGTGGCAAAGTTTCATGTGTGTAACTTTAAAAATGACAAAGTTATAGGTGTTTCTTTCCTCATTGTTTCAAAAATTAATTGCCACACAAGGCAAGCTCCAATGTTTCTGAAATTTCACACACATATCAAGGCAAGTGGTACCTGTAATGTGCCCAAGTTTCCTGTTTGTATCTTCAAAAATAAAAAAATGGGAGGCGTAAATGTATTTACCCCACTACTACCCATTTTTCTAAAATTAATTGCCACACAAGGCAAGCACCTAAGTTTCTGAAATTTCTCACAGATAGGTCCCAAGGTACCACCTACAATGTGGCAAAGTTTCATGTTTGTAACTTTAAAAATGACAAAGTTATAGGCATTCCTGGGTATTTATTAAACAATTAATTGCCACAAAACTCATGCACCAATCTTTCTGAAATTTCTCACAGATAACTATCCCTAACCAGTGTATAATGTGCCCAAGTTTCATCCTTCTATCTTTAAAAATGAAAAAGTTATAGGCGTTTTTGTAAAACAATACTTGGCTATGGGAAAAAGCATTCAAAATGGCGTCCGATCCGGATCGGACATCCGGTCCGATCCGATCCGACCATCCTCCGATCCGATCCGATCCGATCCGACCCCCCAGGTCCGATTCCGATCCGCTATCCGATCCGATCCGGGGGGTCAGTGCACATCCCTACTGAGAACCCAATGATATAGGACAGGATACAATGTTTTAATAAATAAATAAAGAAACAAACAAAATATTCAGGAGAGAAAGAAGTTGAGATCATTAAGAAATAGAATGAGAGTGAAAGCAAAGCTGACAGATTCTCCCATCCCGAGTAGCTAAGGAGACCAGCTCATTGATTGAATTAAAACAATGACTAAACAACAAACAAAAACCAATCTTCCTGTAGATAGGCAGGTACGTAGGATGCTGAATAGGTAAGAAGTGGATGAGGTGGATGAGTGGAACCCAGACATCCCATCACCAGTGCTTCCCAGTATGCAATCACCCTACCTCGTTCAGGGAATTTGAGGGACAAAAAGGGTTAAAGGGAAAAAGACAAAATAGTTGCACAATGTCTTATTCGTTAAGACCTCTATCTGGAAGCACCCACTGGGCCTGTTGAGACAACACACTAACCCTTTTTCAGCAAATGGTTAGTGAGCATGTTTAAACTGTAGTTATGTAGCCACCATGGTTAGGAATGGTTCACACAACATGCTTAAGTTATGGTTCACATGACACACTAAGCCATAATGTTTAGCTCAAAATGCTTAACCACTGTGGCTTAGCGTGTCATCTGAACAGGATCAAGGTGTTCTTTTAACTATATTCCATTAGGAACTTATAACTAGCTTGAGAATAAATTCTTCTTTATTAAACAATACATCCTCTTAATACTGTGCAAAGGATGAATCTTTAGGGTTCAGAAGAATTCCCCTCCCTGCTGCCCAATAAATAAATGATAGCAATAAAGAAATGATAGCAATAAAAAGGGGAATTGAGTTTTAAATTATTCCTCACAGATGCATGGAAAAGACTGTATAAACCTACTCAAAAAGATTGAGAGACTGAACATTTTCTTAACATTGTGATTTACTCTTTTAATAAAAGAAACCATGGGAGTCTTTTGCCTGTTAAGAAGACAACTGGTAGGTAAAGTTTGGTATCTGGATACTTATTTCCCAAATCTATTTGTTCCTCTTGCAAGTAGCATCCAAATATAGTGAATTCAGTTTATCTTGCCATTTCAGTAGCCATTTCTGAGGAAATGAAACCCTATTGCTATTTCAATAGCCATTCAATATTGCTTAAAATTGGTGTTAATTGCTTTTTATTCACAAGGAAACAATGTTAATTATACAGATCATTTGGGACAATCTTCCTTAATCCATCTTTTGCTTATATACTATTGTTAAAGTGAAATATACTTCATTAGGGAATGTTTCAAACTATCATCCAAAATAGAACTAAGCATAAAATAGGAGAATTTCAATTGGATAAATATTGTATCCGTAATAGCCTCCCACAGATAGAAGAGCTTCCTGCTGCACCCCCTGGCACCTGCTCAGGAGGGTTTGGGGGCTTCCAAAGCAGATTTTGGGGGCATATGGGGAGCTGCAGGTGGGAGAAGAGGGGTTGGAAAGTTATGTTGTTTGAGTGGATGCTCATTTGCCCCATGTTGGTTTTAATCCTAACAGTACTATATACCATCTCAGGATGCATATACGTCGGGGGAAATGGCTTTTGGTTTTCTTCCATGAAAAAAACTTATGGCACATGACAAACTAATATGTGAGGAGAAAGGGTTCTAGCCTATCCTCCATGACACGCTTGTTTTCTCAGTTGGAGGTCCCCCAAGAGAGAACGTTTGAAATCCACTACCCTCTCTTCTTTCTGAATCAGTACAGAACAGCACAGTGCAATCTCAGAAGGTTGAGAGTACATGATTTCTTCTGACATTGAATGCCTTTGAAGGTGGTTCGGAAGCTGCAGCTTGTGCAAAATGCAGCAGCCAGATTGATAACTGGAACCAGTAGGTTCGAACATATAAGACCTACTCTGGCCCGCTTGCATTGGCTGCCTGTATGTTTCCGAGCCCGGTTCAAGGTGCTGGTTTTAACCTATAAAGCCTTACACAGCTTGGGACCACAATACCTGATGGAACGCCTTTCCCGACATGAACTTACCCGAACACTACGTTCAACATCTAAGGCCCTCCTCCGAGTGCCTCCTCCGAGGGAAGCTCGGAGGTCGGCAACAAGAGAGAGGGCCTTCTCTGTGGTGGCTCCCCAATTGTGGAACGATCTCCCCGACGAGGCCCGCCTGGCGCCAACATTGTTATCTTTTCGGCGCCAGGTCAAGACTTTCCTCTTCTCTCAGGCATTTGGCAATATCTGAGGAGCCTGGGTTTGTTTTGTTTTTGTAGTTTTTTGAAGTGTTGAAGTGGTTTTTAAATGTACAGATTGTGTGTATGTTGTATGTTTTTGCTGTTTTAATTTTTGTATATTGTTTTTAATTGTTTTTAATCCTATGTAAACCGCCCAGAGAGCTTCGGCTATGGGACGGTATACAAATGTAATAAATAAATAAATAAATAAATGGCAGTTCTGGAAGTGCTAGTTATAGAACATTGGCATGGAGGAGATCCAATGGCTCATCTAGTTTACTTCCAAGTAGGAACGTATGGATTCTGTAAAATCTGTTCCATTTGCATGTTGTGGTTTGTCTGTCACCTTTCGTTCCATCATCCACTCAGCGAAGGAATCAGATTTTGTTTTAGTTTGTGAATTTGCACAAATTTGCATTTCCAAAAATGACCCAATTCCCCCCAAATGCACAAATCCCTCCAAAATGTGCATTTCACACTTTAGCCTATGGTAGAAATGCACATTTTCAGCCATTTTTAATGCATATTTTTCCATTATGAAATTTAGGCAAAATCTCAGAAAGCTAGGGAAATGGTCCACAAGTCCACAGAATCCATCTGTCTGGGAAAAAGCAAGACTGCTGCAGAATCCAAGGGTCAAATTCATAAACTCACTTGATTCCATTGTGGATTTCTGCAGCTTCCCTACCTCCAACTACTATTTACCTATGAACAGATATAGCTTCCTGATACCTGGTCAGATTATTGTTTCATCCAGGCCCAGTACTTTCCATTCTACCCAGCAGCAGCGATCCAAGGTCTCAAGAAGAGGCTACAGCTAGACAAGATGGTGGTATGATTCAACCGAAAACAAGGCGAATCCCCATATGGATGATGCATATTGCAAGCATTGCTATTGCTGTTGATTTTGTACATAAAGACTTGATGACAGGTATATGGAAAGTTATACACTGCCAGTGACAAGCTTTCACATTGGAGAGATATCTGATGAAAACAGTGAAGTTTTTGAAAAGGCTCCCTAGCAATCATTTTTAGTCTGTAATTTGGTATGTTCATGATTGTTCCCTCAAAGCAAGCAGGGATATGGTTAAATCACACTTTTGTCCACACAAATCTATGGGTTGGATCCATGTTTAGTCATGTTTAGAGCAAACCCATTGAATTTGACTTCAGTTAGCCATGTTTAACATGTCCATTAATTTCAATAGGACTACTCTAAGCATGTCTAAGTTTGGATCCAACCCACTGTGTTTCTTTTTTAAAAATGAAGTAATATGGAATCAATATGTGTATCAATTTTATTTTATTTTTTACCTCTCAAGGCACAATTTGTAAGCTGTATGTTCCTCGGTAGAAGTCATAAACCTTGGGGACTATCTTCAGCTACTTCCTCCCTTGGTTAAAGTGAAATCTAAATGGAAGGAATGTTTCAGCAGAGATAATGTATAAAATGAAACTACTACAGTAATTAATGTTGAATGCAGTATTTGAAGTTAATGCAAAAGTTGAAGGTAATTTATAAATCTTACAGGGTTTGGGTACTTTGGGAAATTAAAGTATATGATTTAATATCCCTTTCCTTGATTACTGCTTAAAATAAAATAGCTTGAACTGTGGCCTGTAGTTCAAGATTAGTAACTTGGGTGATGAAAGAAAAGCCAGAATAGTGTGCAAGTCTATGAATATGAATACTTAATCTCGAGCTCTGGCCTTAGTTTAATGTAATAATATACCTGTGTAATCCAGGAGCTTTTCTTTAATTTATAACAAAATATAATATAAACATGATAATAATTTTATTGCAAAATAAAATATAGTTTTAAAATGCCACTTTTAGGAAGTGTTTTTCTTTATATTTTTACAATTAATGATCTCAATCTGAAGATATATCTCAGGAGATCATCTTTTACTGATCCTACTTCAGATACAACCTCTCTCATCCATGGTGCATCACATGAACTAGATTTATTTATTTATTTATTGCATTTCTGTACTGCCCAATGGCTGAAGCTCTCTGGGTGGTTCATTGGCAACATGATGAGTCTGGAAATCTCTCCTCCTCCAATCTCTTCATGAGCCACCTACCTCCCCAACCCTATTCCATGTCCCCTCACTGCCTTTTTCTTCCCCCTTTAATCTTGGTATGAGATAAGCTGCTGAAAATGGTTCTAGGTATTGCTGTGCCACATATTTCGATTCTTCCATTTTGGGCATTTTGGAAGGGGGTGGGAGGTGAAATGAAAACACTGACAATTTTTTTAAAATAACGTTCTCATTGGGGAGGAGGACAGGATATCTGCTTATCTTTTTAAGTGAAGGTGTTGGCTGAGGGGGTCTTCTTTCATATATTAAACACCCCTGCTCTTGCAGCAGCCCAGGACACTTTAGAGAGAGGCTTCTCCAGCCTGGAAGCTCTTTCTCAACTCCCAGGAAGCCATGCGACCTCACCCTTACCTATAAGCATTGAGGAAGTGCCCCAGGGCTGCAGAAGTTTCTTTGCAAAGCAAGAGCAAAAGGGGCTTTTAGAGCTTTAGGTGAAGAAAATCAGTTCTTCCTTGCAGAAACACAGAGCAAGCAAGACAAGAGTTTTTTTTCTAAAGCTCCAAATGTCCCATTTGTTCTTGTTTGCAGCAGCCTGGGAATCTTTGCAAGTCTTTGCAAAAGAAGTGCTCCTGGGCTGGAGAAGCCTGTCTGTAAAGTGTCATATGCTGCTGCAAGTGCATGGGGCATCATTCAAGTCAAAACAATAGAAAGAACATCCTTCAGCCATCTCCCAAACTTAAAAAATGTATTCAGAAACCCAATACCCCTCCTCAAGGTGCACATTATTCAGAATTCTCCCCATCTGCGAAAGAGGCTGAAGAAACAATGCCTCTTTCGCAGGGGAAAAAAAAATAAGTACTGAAAATATGAGGCAGGATTTGGCACAGTACTAATTCCAGATGGCAGGAGTCATGGAAATTCTAGTTTCCCAAAGCTCCTGATTGCATGGAAACTACAATACTAGCAATTGTACAATACTAGTAGCATTGTACATCCACTCCACTTTCTTCCTATTGTCTTTAGAAGTCTTTCCATATTCGTTTCATTCAAGTGCACACTGTGGTACAGATCTAGATCCATTATTTCTCCCAGTACAAAAAGTCTGCAATCCATCACTATTTCTGTAACATATATTGGTTGAGCCTCTCTTCCTTTCATTGAACTATACATTATAATAACTTCCTTTATATCCATTGGCGCTGCCAGGTTTGAAGGGGGCCAGGATAAGATGCTTCCTGGGGGTCCCTGTACCACCTCTCCCCTCTCCCCACCATAGTATCCCAGTCACTACATGACACTTTTAAAAACCCAAGGAAATAAGGATCCATGCCTGCACTTCCTGCTCCCCGTTAAGTGGGATGGGGAGGGAAGAAAAGGGTCCCCCTTTTTTTAAGGAGTGAGACAGATTGTAGAGATGTAGCTCGGTTTTAGAATAAACCAAGCTGGACCCATCTTGGCTAAAAAGAGTGGACCGTATGTGTTCACTCCCAGTCTCTTCATGGTGAGAAAATGCAGACAGAGGGACAGGGCTATGTATGCAGTGCTAGAATGAACATCATCCAATTCTAATGAAACTTGCAAATGTGCATACGCCCCAAAGGAAAAAGAGGGGTAAAATTGAGCACTGTATCTGTGTCTCATACATAGAATGGCATGTCTCTGGAATATGGCCAATGACTTGCAATATGCCACAATTGTTGTAACTAAGTTTGCTTAATGCATGTCATTAAGACAGCCACCCTCAGTAAGCACTTTCTTTTGTTTTGAAAATAGTTTTGGGGAAAAGAGCTATTACGGTCTTTGTTTCAGGGCAAGCACTGCCATTCTTAGTAAAAAGGAGCAGGTTTTGCAAGTTTATAGTGAATTTTCATACGGGTTGTGATTTCTATTCATTTGCGTAAAATAGTAAAAAAAAAGTAGAATTTTAGTAGCAATATTGCTTTGGAGAATTGGTGACTAACTGTGGCTATGTGGACTTCTGTCTGAGGGAACCCTGCACAGGACTATCCCTAGACTTCAAGGGGTTCATCCCAAGGAAAAATGTTAGGGCTGATCTCCTGAGGAGAGGGGCAAACCCAGCATCCAGTTGGGATGTCAGCAAAATCCACAACTGAGTCAAATGAGTTTGGATTTCTATGAATCTGCACAAGTCTGGTTTTTCCCAAATCACACAGATCCATAGGTGTGTGTAGCACATTTCATTAGGGGGTGTACTGAGGGAATTTTAAGCTGCCATTCCTCTTCTCTCCCACAATACATCTGATGTAACGTGTGCTCTGATTGGACTGAAGGAGGGGAAAGTATGCTCTCCTGCCCCTGTCTCATCCAATCAGGACTTTAAAGCATTGGAGCATTGGGATTGGGGGTAGGAAAGCACACTTTCCTTAGCCTCCAGAATGTGTGTATTTCCCTCTGCTACACTAATAGAGGCCACCATTAGTTTGATGGGTGAAATACACACTTTCCAGAGGCTCTGGAGACATTAGAGTGTGACTGGGCACACCCAGCACACCCCGTACACATACCTATGTACAGATCTCATGAGCTTGTAGACCATTTTTATTTTATTTTTTACTTTCTGGAATTTTATGCAAATTTAATCTTAGAAAAATACATAACATACATAAGCATGAAAATGTGCATTTGGGGAGTGCATTTGGGGAGGATTTGTGCCTTTTTGCTAATGTGAATTTGAACAAATCCCAGAAATAGGGAAAAACTCTGATCCCATCAATGAAAATGATGGAACTCAAGGCACCTGACAATCCATGGAACAAAGTCAGAACAGGTTTTACAAAATTTGTACATCTCTACAGCCAGCTCTTATCACACAAGCCCAGCTAATGAACTCCCTCCCAGGTATTGGATGCTGCAGTTCCACCAAGCTTTGCCACTGAGCTAGTAGCTTGTCAGGATAGGTCTGTGTTTTGCAGCCCACGAACACAAGTCTCATTTTTAAAAGGAAAAAAATGGTTGTCTCCAGCAAGCCAAGCCAAGGAGTTTTGAGGCTCCTCGTATCCTGTCTGCAGGAAAGGGCTTCAGCCCTGGAATCTCTCGTTAATCCAGAAATACTCTCCACCCCTCTGCCCCTTCTTTCTCAGTGAGTATGGATGAGTGTGTAAATTGGTTCTTTTTTTTAAAGCTTGATTGGATTAGAACTCCAGCTACAAAAGCATGGCCAGAGCCCCTATTTCCTTCAGGCTGGTTCCCGTGTTGCCCTCAGAAATTCTTCACTACCAAGACAAAGGGCCTGTTCACATGATCATAGATGGGGAAATAATCCACCCAGAAGGGTGGCAGTTGCTATGATTAACAAGTCACTCCAGAACTCTAAAACAGCCAATGGGTTCTGGATTGCTCATTACCAAAGCAACAAGTCACTCCTGCCAGGTTCACAGGACACAGAAAACTGTGCCAGTGAGGGTAATTATGCAAATCCCCCCAGCACATGGCTGGCATATGTGGCAGGGGAAATAAGCCACTGTGGTTTATTTTCCCCTCTATGATTAGGGGTAGGCAGACTGTGGAGCATTCATGCCTTTAATTAGGGTGACCAGATAAAATCCAGGTCAGGGCTCCTGTAACTTTAACAGTTGTAGAGAAAAGGGAATTTCAGCCAGTGTCATTTGTATGCAATTAGTTCCTGGTGAAATTCCCTCTTCATCACCACAGTTAAAGTTGCAGGGGCCCTGCCTTCTTTTGTATATGGCCACTCTAGTATAGTGCCTGCACCTTTAACTGTTGTGATGAAGAGGGAATTTCACCAGGAACTAATTGCATACAAATGACACTGGCTGAAATTCCCTTTTCTCTACAACTGTTAAAGTTACAGGAGCCCTGACCTGGATTTTATCTGGTCAGCCTACTTTAATGTTGTGTAAATGGGCATTTATGGCTGCCATTTCCACAACATTGAAAATATGCAATTTCCTGACTGCCCATTATTGTGCACAATGGTGGCTCCAGATGAAGGAGGGTGGTGGCTTGATGAGCTGGGTTCAGTGGGACGGGAACAGTGGAGTTTGCCGGCTTCCCAGTCCCAGTTGGACACCCCCAACGTCCCTATCTGTAATTGTGAGAACCTGGTCATAGTATCCTAGAGAAGTTGTCTTGACAGCACTGTGGATCAGTCTCATGGTATCCACAACAAACTTCTAGACAAGGAAACAAGAGGAAGCAAGTTATATGTCATCAACAGACCCCTTCTCTCCCTTCTTTGTTGCTATGGTGACCACATCGTGGGACACCACCCAATCACATAACTATTTAATGAGATAACTGCCCCCTCCAACCCATTTCTCCCCCTCTGCTCTCAACGTTCACATCAACCCTGTTTTTCCTGTTTTCCTTCTGTCCCTGTGACTCTTAGGGATTCCTGGTTGCCCAATCCCCTCCCCCTTCCCTCATCATCCTGCCATGCCTGTCCCCTTGCAAACCAAACCATCCTGAACAAACTGAAAACACAGTTCACTGAAAACACAGCTAATTCCCCCACTGAAGTACAGTTCTGAATGAAAGCTGGAGTATTCACTAGTGGTGTGATGTCTGATTCTGTATTTTTATCGCAAATGCTTTTCTCAGCCAATTCCCCCCCCCCCCCAAATCAGTTTGTGCATTTGAAATTCATGTTAAACTCAATAAATGTGCTAAGTGACATTACCGCCAAATCTTGTCTCAGTGTGGATCCTTTGGGTGGGGATTGCCTTCTGAGCCATAAACACTCTATGTCAAAAAGTCCCTTGTAGCGAATGAGTGTCTCCTGAGAATGTGCATGATATTTTATGCATGTCTAGATGGGCAGCACATTCAGTCACATAGACAACTCTTCTTTGGGATGCATGTCAGTATTTTTCCCGTCAATACATGGAAAGCAGATAGAGAGGTGGATAGTTGTGTGTGTCTGCATATCTCGTGGAAGAAACTTAACATAAACCTTCTGCTGTTGCTGGCTTTCCTTCTGCCTCATCAAAAATTGGAATTATGAACTTTTTTTCAACCTGTTTTGTCAGTGACCAGATGGGAGGGTAATAGGTTTGCAGGACAAAGTGTTGGACTGGGAATGTTTTGATGCACATTTGATAGGCAGATATTATGTTCTCTGGATCAGCAGATGTAGCACAGAAATATACATGCTGGCCCAGTGCTTCCTTCACTCACTCACTCACTCACTCACTCACTCATATACATTTTTTTTGCCTTTACCTTTGTGTGTGTGTGTGTGTGTGTGTGTGTGTTTCATAATCATATTAATGTTTGTTAAGGATAACAACAACTGTGAATTATTCAATTAATGTTTCCCCCCTCCATTTAGAGAGCATACTGCTTCATCAGCTACTACACTGATCGTACAGTATCCCAAAGCATAATGAAAAAGATGATAAAACTTTGACCTTGGTAACAGAACAGCAATCATTGTGTTTTGCTATAAGAGCTAAATCTGCAATGCAGATTTTATTTTAAAAAATTCAGGTAGAAAATAATAATAGAAGGGAGTGGGTGGGAAAGGATCCTTGGTTGAAGAAGAAATATGATTCTAGACATGATGGAAAAGCTGCAGGCTTTGGTGAGTTTAATTCACACCCCATGAAATATTGTTTTGCTCATTCATCTGCCCCTTTCCTTTGAAAAACACACAATGCAGAAAGCTCTTAACTAGTAGCACCCATTTCCTGACTATTCTGAATCATTAACCATCCCTCTGCCTAACAAAGGACTGGTCACTGGTGGGCCAACAGCATAATAATACACGCTGAGGAAAAGGATGGTATCAAATACATATCAATATAACGAGTGCGAAAAATTGTCACATTTAGTTCCATTCCACATACAGTACAATGGACATGATGTGTACATGCAAAAGAAGGGGTGGGGAAATCACAGTCACACAAAAGCACAGCATCAACTCCCATTCCACAGAGAATCATGCATGAACAGTGGGGTATGTGTGTCACACAAAACCACGATGCTGCCGGCATTAATGATGATATTCTCAGGGCCAGACAGCCATGGTCATGATGGCCCTCATGGTGGGCATTTGTAGGGAGCCTCCTATTCTGATACAGATACCCCAAATGCTGAACTCACACAACACACACATACAGAATCAACAATGTACAGTAATAATGTAATTTTTTTTTGTGCAAGGGGGTGTTCCCATGCTCAAAGTCGGGGTGAGGAAACTGCAGGTCTGGGGGCTGAATCTGGCCCTCCAGTGTTCCCCAGATGGACACACCACTCCCCCTGGCCCCACCTCCTTTTCTCCAACCACTAATCATTTGGTGGTTTTCCGACTTTTGTGCATCCCCCCCCCCATTCTAAAAAAATGAAATGACTCTCCTAAGGCTCAGTTTCTGGCATTAAGAGCTTTAAATTACAATATGCTGTTAGGGCAAATTCTAAGTCTAAGTTGATTGGACAAAAGGTTTAGTGTCCAGAAGGACAGAAACAGCCAACTGAATACAATAAGCAGGAAAAGAGTTTTTTCTAGTCTGAAATTGTAAAGGTCAATCTGATAGTGGTAATGTTTCTGCTAGGATAAGGTAATTGATCTGTGCTGAGCTAGGGTCCAAAATGTATAAAAGACAGCTTTAATATTAATGGCTATGGTGGGTCAGGCTGGAGTATTTTGGACAGAGACTGTGTATGAGAGATTGGACGAAGGACTGTATATATTTGGAGCCTGTGTATCTATCTTGAGGAACCAGTTGTGTCTTGTATATTTCTATATTGGAACACAAGTAAACGGCTTGTATTATACACAACTTACTGTGTGTGAGTATTTCTACAACTGCTGGATTTTACTGGACTTATTGCTTACTCAAGCGCAGGCAAGCGCTTGTTGCTTCTTCCCCTTAACAGGGTTATGGGCCCAGCCTGGAGGCAATAAATCCCAGCAGGAGGAAATAAATGCTCTGGAGACACTCATTAAGAAGTTCCAATTGATAAGGCAAATGGATGATGGTTTCCAGATCAAATGCTTAAACAGGAGGAAAGTTTATCTGGCTTGGAAAGTTCAATGGAGGAATCGGAGACAAGCAGTGTGTCTGGCCAGAGTGGAGCTGTGTGTGTAAGCCAGCTGGAAAACATGGCACAGACTAGCTTGCTCGGAGGAATTCCCATTGAAAGGTTGAATGAGAAAAATTACTTAACATGGTCGTTCAAACAAGAGATGTTTCTAAGGCGCGATGGATGTTGGCATGTCATGGAAGAAGAAAGGCCAACGGGTCTAAGCACTGATGAGAGAGCGACATGGGAGTCTTTGGCAACGAGAGCTAAAGCTAATATTGTTCTGAGCATAGAAGACAGTCAAATTATTCATATCTCTCGCAATGACACAGCGAAACAATGCTAGGAAAAATTACGGAGTATCTATGTGAGACAAACAGCGAGTTCCAAAATAAGCCTGACGAGGCAGCTTTATCGCACCAAGCTTAAGGAAGGAGGATCGATTTCTGAACACCTCCAAAGTATGGGCATGCTGTTCTCAAAACTATTAGAAGTGGGATTGCCCTTTGATGAGGAGAATAAAATTTATATCATCCTCAGTTCTCTTCCCCAAAGTTGGGACCCTCTGACCATGAGCCTCGAATCGATGCAGCAAACGGATCTCACTATAGAATATTTAACAGGGAGATTGTTGCAGGAGGAGAAAAAAATGGATTGAGAGGACAGAGAAATGAGGAGAGAGGAATACGGTCCGTGAACCGTATGGAGAGGAGAAACGACAAGCCAAAATGGAGTCGAAGTGCCTACTGTTCGGTGAAGGAGAGAGCCCTATGGCTGTTGAAAGGAGGAAGTGTTTTCGATGTGGAAAAAAGGGGCATATTCAGAAGAATTGCAAAGTTAAAATCCAGTCGAAAGGAGCCTCGCAGTGGCAGAAGGATCATTACTCGAAAGGAGACCAGGAATGCGAAAGGAGAGAGTCCAAAAGTGCTCAGTTGGTCTCAGTTGCCGTGGAGACGAGAGAGGAGGAGAGAAAGAATGTATGGTTGATAGATTCAGCATCAAGCCTTACATTATACCGGAGCTGAAAGGAATTTGATAAACTCTGGCATGGATTTCCGGAGTCTGTGTCTCTTGCAGATGGAAAGCAGGTTTCAGTATGTGGGAAAGGTGCTTGCTATATCCCTTGTCTTGGAAAGTATTTACAAAATGTTTTGTGTGTTGAAAGCTTAGAATTTAATTTGCTTTCTGTTTCAAGCCTAACAAAGACAGGATACGTGGTTACATTCAAAGATTCATTGTGTGAGGTTACAATGAAGGGGAAATTGTGTGTGCAAGGTTTTCTGAGGTATGGGCTGTATGAAATGAAATCCCAGAAGTGTGTGATAAATCAAACTGGGAATGTGCCAAGCCATTTAAATTGCATCCATTTGTTACACCGCCAAATGGGCCATACAAGTTTTAAAGTTCTAAAGCAAATGCCGGAGAATTGTAAAGGCATTAAGCTCGATGGGTGTAACAGGTTTCTGTGTGCAAACAGTCAAAATCCAAGGTTCAACCAATTAACCAGAAGAGTAACAGGATTACTCAAGAGTTCTTTGAATTGGTGCATCTCGATTTAGTGGGTCCATTTAAAGAAAGCGTAGGGGGTGCCAGATTTGTTCTGGTGGTGTTAGATGACAAATCTCGGTTTGGTTGGGTGTTTATGCTGAAGAAAAAATCAGAAACGTTTCAGACTTTCACAGATTGGGTGACCTGGGCTGAGCGCAGATTTAAAAAGCAGGTAATTCAGATCCAATCTGACAGTGGTGGTGAATTTACAAGTCATGATTTTGTAAAGTGGGCTAAACTCAATGGGATAACCCACAGGTTCTCAGACCCATATGCACCTTGACAGAATGGAGCCATAGAATGTAGAAACGGGTTGCTTCAAATGGTTAAAGATTCTTTAATGGTTGATTCGAAGGTAGAATCGAATCTATGGGCTGAAGCATTTTCTACAGCAAACTATTTGTTAAACAGAACATGGTCTCAAGCAATTGAGAGTGTGCCTTTCTATCAATTGCATGGAAAGAAGCCAAACCTGTCTCATTTGAGAGTGTGGGGCACATTTGCATATGTGAACATTCCGAAAAGCCAGAGTCTGAAAGCTGATCAGAAAGCAATAAGGGCGCGTTTTGTAGGTTACAGCGACAAATCTTGGCATTTTT
This sequence comes from Anniella stebbinsi, assembly GCA_029215795.1. NCBI lineage: Eukaryota > Metazoa > Chordata > Lepidosauria > Squamata > Anniellidae > Anniella > Anniella stebbinsi. The sequence continues at coordinate 61,328,574 of JARDYH010000003.1, forward strand.
ATGATGGGAAGGGGAGAATTATTGTTTCAAGATCTGCCAGTTTTGAGGAGCAGAACTGGGAATGAGTACATTCCAACCCGGAAGTCTTGCTACATTTCTCTACGGACAGGAGAAATGAAGGGGAGGAGCAGGCGGAGCTAAAACCTGCTGGAGCCGAGTCTCCCAAGGAAAGGAGCATGAATCCGCCTCCCATGGAAAGCAATGGAAAGTAACAACCCCAGGAACAAAGCCTTTGTAAGTTGAGACAGTCAGAAAGAGCCAATAAGGGAGTACCACCTGTGAGATTTGGTTTTGAAAATAATTCTGTGTGTTTAGTCAAATGCGAACCTCAAAGTTTTGAGGAGGTTTTGCAACTGCCGGCAAAACAAAAACAGGCATGGATTTCTGCAATGGATGAGGAACTTCGACGTTTCTCTAAGCACAAAGTATATAAAAGTACACGGTTGCCAGAAGGCAAGAAAGCAGTTGGTTGCAGATGGGTGTACAAGAATAAGTTATTACAGAATGGTGAAACTGATTACAAAGCAAGATTGGTTGCAAAAGGTTTCCTTCAAGTAAAAGGAAAGGACTTTGACCAGGTTTTTGCTCCTACATGCAAAGCAACAACGTTAAGATTATTTTTAAGCGTGGCTGCTAAAGAAAATATGTCTGTCAAACACTATGACATGAAAACTGCTTACTTGCATGCAGATTTAAAGGAGGAGATTTACATGAACAAACCTCCTGGTTTTTGTAATAATGATGATGAAGTCTGGTTACTTCGAAAAGCAGTTTATGGTCTTAAACAGTCCACGAAATGCTGGAATGACTGTTTAAATGCTGCTCCGGTGGATGGCTTAGGTTTTCAAAGAGGTATTGCAGACCCATGTTTATATGTGAGGGATGATTGTGATGGTTTTATTATGGCTTTAGTGTACGTTGATGATGTTTTTCTATCTTCAAAGTCTATAAACCTGATACAAGGAGTTGCAACAAGTTTGGAAAAGAAATTCAAGTTGAAATCACTTGGAGAAGTGAGCAATTATTTGGGATTGCAGATCACCAAGAGGAATGGAAAGTATTTCCTAAATCAAAAGCAAAAAATTGTGAATCTGCTTGAATCATGTGGAATGCTTGGTTGTAACAGTGTACAAAGTCCAATGTTAACAGATTTCAGATCCAACTTGGAAGGGGAAGATTTCAATGACCCAGAGTTATATCAGTCTGTTATTGGGAGTTTATTGTACATTAGCCAGTGGACACGTGCTGACATTGCTTGCAGCGTGGGCATTCTGAGTCAACAGGTTGTGAAGCCAACTGTTGCTGCATGGTTAGGTATCAAAAGAGTGTTGAGATATTTGAAAAGTACTTTAAATCTTTGTCTAACACTGTCATGTTTTGAAAACAAGTCCTTAGAATGCTTTGTGGACAGTGACTGGGCTGGAAATCCTACAGACCGGAAATCCACAAGTGGAATGGCTATTCTACTTGATAAGTTACTGATATTTTGGAAAAGCAAGAAACAAGACAGCATTGCAACGTCTACTTGTGAAGCAGAATATACATCTTTATCGAGCGCCTGCGGAGAATTGGAATTTTTTATTCAATTGTTAAAAGATGTAAAAATTGTTTGTGATTTATCTGTGAGTGTTTATGATGACTCACAATCGTGTATTGCTTTGGCTAATTCTCAGATGTTCAGAGCAAGAACAAAGCATGTGGCTATTAAGTACTTGAATGTTAAACAGTATGTAGAGAATGGTTTGATTAAGCTAATATATTGTGAATCAAAGGAAAATGTGGCAGATATATTTACCAAACCATTAACAGGATACCAGCATATCAAAATAACTGAAATGTTAGGTTTTGAGATGCTAGGTGAGGAAGGACAATTTTAGACAACTTAGATCTTCAATTTTGAAGGGGTGTTAGGGAAAATTCTAAGTCTAAGTTGATTGGACAAAAGTTTTAGTGTCCAGAAGGACAGAAACAGCCAGCTGAATACAATAAGCAGGGAAAGAGTTTTTTCTAGTCTGAAACTGTAAAGGTCAATCTGATAGTGGCAATGTTTCTGCTAGGATAAGGTAATTGATCTGTGCTGAGCTAGGGTCCAAAATGTATAAAAGACAGCTTTAATATTAATGGCTGTGGTGGGTCAGGCTGGAGTATTTTGGACGGAGACTGTGTATGAAAGATTGGACGGAGGACTGTATATATTTGGAGCCTGTGTATATATCTGGAGGAACCAGTTGTGCCTTGTATATTTCTATATTGGAACATAAGTAAACGGCTTGTATTATACACAACTAACTGTGTGTGAGTATTTCTTCAACTGCTGGATTTTACTGGACTTATTGCTTACTCAAATGCAGGCAAGCGCTTGTTGCTTCTTCCCCTTAACATATGCTGGATGGGGGGGGTCTTTTTAGCCTTTTGCCTGTGCCCCCCTCACTTGAATGCAACCTGCAAGAGCTTCTCTGAAACTGAATTTGTCCCTTGAGCAGAAAGAGGTTCACCACCCCGGCTGTAGGGGAAACAGCACATGAAGAACAAGGCTTCATGAAACTGACAAAATGTCTTAAGGAAATTCTGGGTGATTCTCTTGTCAGTTTCTACAAAAATTCAGAACCCATGAAATGCTGACAGAGGCCCATTCCAGGTGTTGCCTTGAGTCTATTATAAATCCTCCATTTCCAGAAATGTTTAAAATACATTTACTCCAGTTATTTCTTTTGGAGATGGTCATAGTTCAGGGGCAGTAAATGTGCTTTCTATGCATACTGATCACAGGGCTAACCCCTAGATTCTCCACAAGTAGCAGGACTATCTGACACTCTAGACAGCCACTGCTAGTCAAAGTTTGTTGCATTAAGCTAGACAGACAAATAGTCTGACATAGTATTGCTCCAGGAAGCATTGTGTGCCTTTGCCCAGCTTCAGCAGGTTCACCAGATGCCTTCATTCCTGGGAAAGGTGGATCTGGCCACAGCGATCCATGCCTTCCCATTTAGATTTCTGCAATGCACTCTATGTGGTCCTGTCTTTAAAGAGATTTTGCAAACTGCTGCTGGTGTAAAATATGGCAGCCAGGTTGCTTTCTCATGTGCACTTTATAGACCATTTGGTCTTATACTAACTACACTGCTTCCAGTTTGTTTCTGGGCTCAATTCAAGGTGTTGTTTCTTATCTATAAAGCACTAAATAGTTTGGGGTCAGGATATCTGAAAGACCATGCTTCCCATATCAATATGCCAATAATCTATGAATTTCTTAAAAGGGTCTGCTGTATATCCCACCACCAAGAGATGTTAGGATGGTGGGGACAAAGGACAGGGCCTTTTCTGTGGCTGCACCCCAGCTGTGGAGTTCCCTCCCTAATGAGATAAGATTAGCTGTCTTTAGTGGACATATAATCTACTTTGATCTGTCTGGCTTTTGATAGGTTTGAAAAATGGATTCAGATTCTCTGGTTTATTTTCAAGATGGTTTTGTTTAGTTATGTTTTTGTTTCATATGAGACTGTTTTAAAGTTGTATATCATTTTGGAGGTCCTTGGGGCAGACAGGTGATTAATAAATATTTTAATTACTAAATACATTCTGGCCAGCCTGCTCAGCTACTTACAGGGCAATCTTATGATCCCTGGTACAGCATTCAATATTGGAGTTCTGATGATGGAGGAGAGGGAAAGGAGCAGGATCAGAGGGTGTAATGTGGGTGAAGCAGGGAAGGATTTGGATCAAAAGGATCAAAAGTTATCTCAGCCCCCAACTATGCCCCTGACGTAGGGAAGCATTTAAACAAGTCCTTGGCCTGGTCTAAATGGTTTCCCTCCCATTGTGAGCATCTCACCTCAACACAAAAATAAGGTCACACACATAGCCAGGTTTGATAGCTGTAGCCACATTCATTTCAGTTACTGTTGCCACCCTTTGAAAAACAGGATACAAGAATTTTTCTTTAGTTTTGTTTTTGCATCATTGGTTAAAACTTTTGTTTGGCATTTTTCTCTCCTGTATCTCAAATGAAACAACATGATTGACCAGAGTTATATTCAAATGTCACTCATAATAAGACAGCAACTGCCTGCAAAGATGCTAACCAATGTTTTACTTTTAAATTGTTGTTTCCATTTTAATGGGGAAATTGGTTTTAAATTTGATTTCCTGTCTCCATCCATTGTTGTCAAATCCCTTGACATACAATGTATGAGCCAAATTTACTCTTGCAGCATACAGCCTATGTGACCATAGCAGGATCAGTAGGAGCATACAAAATATGATTTGCTGCCTTTTCCTAAAGCTGTACACTTGGGAGTCATACTAGAATCAGTTAGAATTAATCCTAATATCCTATTACTGTTAGCATCCAAGTATGCTAAGGATATTGTACACTACATTGAATGCCAAGGAGAGCAAAGGATAGATTAAATTCTGAAAGCAAAAACCTGTGAGCAAAAAGCATGCAGATGCAAACTAAATAACAAGTAGAAAATTCCATATTCTACTAACATTGCAAAGTTGAAACAAAATCATACCATAAAATCATACAGGTTCTCTAGCCAGAGGAGTATCACTGTACCAGTGCATGGTGTATTTGCACTCTCTTGATTAAATGCCTTTCCTTCCCCCTGAAGTGTAGAATTCAAATCTATTTATCAGTGTGTGGTCCTTCTTATACCACTGAAGGCCAATTTAAATGGTGATTTATATTGGTACTAAAGTAGAGGTATCCAGGTCCTTCAAATATGGGGTTGCATTCCTCCTCCCCCCAGGATTAGACAAAGTTTATGGATATGGTCTATCATTCGATATTAGCTTGTGTCACTCATAGTACTTGATGGTAGGACAGAAATGAGAAGATGCAGTGCAGTTCAAAACAAAAACTTAAATTGTGCCTAAAGTTGGTCCCGATCAGGACCACTGGACTATTGCAGGCTTCCATCCATTCCAAAATATCCACGTGTAGTTGACTATGGCTGTCATCTGTGCACTGAGATATGATCTGCCTCTGTGCCCTGGAGGGATGAGATCTGCGGAAAAAGCCCAGACCTGCAAATTGCATTAATTTAAGTAATTGTTTTTCACTTGAGTGGTTTTGCTGGTCTCAGTAGGACCAGCCACATTCAGAAGTTTCCCTTAGTTAATCAGACTGGCAAATTGGCAGAGAAACTGGGCGATGTAACACTAAGAACAGAGTGGATGCTGAAGTTAGAAATTCTCAGTTAAATGGGTTAGCATCTAGTTTATATCACAGCTAGTGTCCTGCTATGGCTGAATCAGACTCAGCATTAGAACAAATTGTTGGACAATCCAAAAGGCAAGGCAAAAAGAAAAAAGAAAAAAGCAGGCAAATAGTCATGCACAAAGGTTTTAGTCCATTATGGGATCAAGAAAAGGCAGGAATGCTCCAGATACTGTCTCCGACCTCCAGGGAGGGGGACATCCCCACTATCCTATGTCCACCTCAGGCAATGTCTAAGGGCCATAGGATTGCTCCCTAACAGACTTGATTGGTTGATTGCATGTTGATACTGCCCAATAGCAGAAGTTCTCTGGGCGGTTTACAAAAATTAAAACCATGATAACTATTCAAAATATAAAACAAACAACAGTGTAAAAACATAGCATAAAAATACAATATAAGAGCACAAGCAGGATAAAACCAAGCAGCAATGCAAAAATTAATACAGATTTAAAATACAAATTGAAAACAGCAAAGTTAAAAATTAAACGATAAACTCTTAAAATTCTGAGAAAATAGAAAGGTCTTCACCTGGCGTCTAATAGAGTATAATGTAGGTGCCAGGCAAATTTCTCTAGGGAGCTGATTCCACAGCCGGGGTGCCACAGCAGAGAAGGCCCTCCTCCTGGTAGCCACCTGCCTCACTTCCTTTGGCAGGGGCTCATGGAGAAGGACCCCTGAGGATGATCTTAGGGTCTGGGCAGGTACATATGGGAGGAGACGTTCCTCCAGATAATCTTGCCCCCAGCCCTTAGGGCTTCAAATGTTAATACTAGCACTTTGAATCGGGGCCCAGACCTGGACCAGCAGCTAGTGAAGCTGGAAAAGGATTGGTGTAATATGGTCTTGTTGGCCAGTCCCTGTTAACAGTCTGGCTGTCCTGTTTTGTACCAGCTGAAGTTTCTGGACCGTTTTTTAAGGCAGCCCCACATATAACACATTGTAGTAATCCAGACAAGAGGTTATCAGAGCATGGATAACTGTAGTTAGTCTATCTCTGTCCAGATAAGGGCACAGTTGGTATATCAGCCTAAGTTGATAAAAGGTGCTCCTTGCCACTGAGTCCACCTGTGCCTCAAGTGACAGCTCTGGATCCAGGAGCACCCCCAAACTATTAACCCGATCCTTTAAGGGGAGTGCAACCCCATCCAGAACAGGGTGAACATCACCTAGCCAGACAGATGAACCATCCACAAACAGTACCTCCTTCTTGTCTGGACTGATCCATTACCAATCCATTACTGTGCCCAGACACTGGCTGAATTCGGACAACACAATAGTCAATGGTGGGGTAAGAATCAACTTTACAGTTGTTCATCTAGGGGGTACTCCCCACACAACATGGTAATAAATAATGAACTGTGGTGTGGATTAGGATCAGCGCTGAGTTGATTATGGCAGCATTCGGATGACACGATAGTCAATACAACTGACAATTGTTTCCCCCCACCCAGTTGCTTATTGTGTTGTCCGAATTCAGCCACTGATTCAGAACAGCCACTGCTTCACCTGGGTTTGGTGAAAAGGAGAGGTAGAGATTTGTGAAGACAAATATTTCCCCCCCTACCATTTCAATTCTGAATTGGTGTTAGGGTAGACAGACAGACAGTGTTAATTAGCAGTGCTGTGTGGAAACTTTCTCCTATATTTTCCCTGACTATTCTCATTCAGTTTGATAGGCAAGAAATTGCTTTTGATAAGAAATTCAAAACAGAAGAAATTTTTGGAGAAATTCTCATGGGTTGGGTTTGAAGTTCTTATGGAGGTGGCTCAGAACTGTACACAAGTATCTTGTCTTTTATTGTACAATCATCTCTCTGGCAGCCTGAAGCCTCTTTGGCTTTCTGCACGTTGAATAGAGCCCAGGGGAAGACATCATGAGGTAATTCCTGTCATAGGACTTTTTCAGATCAGGAAGTGTGGGCATCCTGGGAGGCGCACTGTAGATGTGTTTGACTACAACTCCCATCATCCCCCAGCCAGCAATCTGAGAATTATGGGAGTTGTAGCCCAACACACCTAGAGAGCTTAAGGTTGGTGACACCTGACCTAGCTACAGAGGAGCTACTCATGGAAAAAGCAGCTCCCCACCCAGATAGGGCTACATTTAAAGGACCCTTCAAGGAGTTTAGACAGTCATCCCTCAACTCCTGGGCATTCCCATGAATTCTAGTAAAGCCTTTTTGCCAAGGAGAATAATAGCCGTTTTCCACGACAAGCATCATTCCTCAGAGGCGGCTGCTAATTTACAGTACCAAACAATATTTCACACTGGCAGGAACTACGCTACTGCTTTCAAACAGTTTATAAATAGTGACAACTGTTGGGACCTAAGACCCACTCCATAGGGTTACTGTACTGTGCTCTAACTTTTGAATCCAACAGCAGAGTATCAGCAGAGCTGAATATTTGGTCCCTACAATGAGATACTCCTTACTCAGGCTGAAAATGTGCTGTTTGAATGGTCCCTATTCTCTGAATAGAAAGCAAAGTTGAATGGGAGACAACAGAGCAGAGGAAAAAGAAAGTATATGAAAGGAGCAGAATCTTATTCTAAAACAACCCCCCAAGTAGATAGTTCAAGGTGGGTTGATCATTTTACCTACAGAAAATGAGGCAGCCCACGATACCAGAGCTGCAAAATAGTCCGAGAACAACCTTCTATTTTACACTGTCTATAAGAAAGAAGAGACTTTAGTTATCTACACAGTTTCTGCATCAAAGCATTCCCCATGGGTGGTTGCTCAAAAAGAAATGGAAAAATTCTTGGTTTAACTTTATTCTCATTCTCTCCATGTCTGGAGGGTTTCCCCTCCCCTAACCTGTCTGAATGTTTTACTGTTTCTTTTATATCAGTTGCTGAGTTGCATTTGTCTCTCCTTTCTTCCTCTTTCCTTTGTCTTTCTCCCCTGCTCCGAACCCTGGAGAAGCCATACTTTGCTTAAAAGCAGAGGAAAACTCACTTTAGCACTCTTGCAAGCTTCAAAGTGTTTCAGCAGTTTAAAATGCTTGTAGGAGGCTTATGACACCAGTGCACTGTGATTGAACTCTACTATACATATAAAAAGAAAATATACAAACCTTATTTCATGGGAAACCTTGAGGTTACTGGAAGCTCTCTTTAGAAAGAGAAGAACTGTTTTTGGGTGGCAAGGAAATGCTGTTTAGTTGATCTGTAGATGAAACAATTCATTTTAGGGTTCAACCCCCCCCCCCCCATGATCTTGCGGGGGGATATTGTAAAGGCTGTTTTAAGGGAATAGAGATTTACATGTGTAAACACAGCAAAGAGTTGCAATGATGCTATTCTCTCTCAATCTGAAACCAGGTTTCATGGGTCACCATTGGGTCAAGTGAAAGCTGGGTCACCACCAGGATGTTTACCATAGGGTGACAGGATAAAATCCAGGTCAGGGCTCATGTAACTTTAACAGTTGTAGAGAAAAGGGAATTTAGGCCGGTGTCATTTGTATGCAATTAGTTCCTGGTGAAATTCCCTCTTCATCACAACAGTTAAAGTTGCAGGGGCCCTGCCTTCTTTTGTATCTGGTCACTCTAGTATAGTGCGTGCACCTTTAACTGTTGTGATGAAGAAGGAATTTCACCAGGAACTTATTGCATACAAATGACACTGGCTGAAATTCCCTTTTCTCTACAACTCTTAAAGTTACATGAGCCCTGACCTAGATTTTATCTGGTCACCCTAGTTTACCAACATCACTGATCGCCAGTGTGAATGGGCCCTCCAGAGTCCTCCTCCTCCTCATGGACCAACAGCTGGGATGACAACAGTGATGAGGATGACAGAAGCAGTTAAGGTGACTCAAGTAAATTTGCAGGATGTCTAGGTGGTAGGACAATTGAAGATTTATGGGGGGGGGGTCTGTATACTACTTAACATGCTCCAAAGCTCACAAAATTCAGAACATAATAGCACATCTGTAATATATTGATAGGATCACTACAAAGATGAACGTTTCAAGCAGATGAACATTTTGAGCAAATACCCCTAACCCTGGCAACAAAGGAGAAGCCTCTTTCATTTGATACCCTATTTGTGGAACACCTTCCCCAAAAGAAACTCACCAAACACCCACCCTACTATTTTAAGGCACCAGATTAACAACAACAACAACAACCAGTCATTTTAAGTTTTCATATTTTAAAGATTTTGTTAAATATTTACCCTTTTTTGTTTACTTGCTATCAATTTTGAATTTTATTGTGTAGATTTTTTATTGTGATTAAGGTGTTTGTTGTTATGTGCTTTAAGTAGCACTTGGGTATGAGTCTATGATGGTTAGTATACAAATACCTTACATAAAAAATAACAACAGACTTTTCCATCTTTGATCTGCAAATAAATATTGATTGATTTCTCAGTGGCATTTAAGGGGTATCCAGTTGTGTTAAATAAAGGTAAATCCAAAGACCAATTCAGTGTCAGCTGCATCTTGTAGGCAATATGAAAGTGGAGATTCAATAAGTCCTGGACCACTTTCCAGAGATATTTCATGCTGTGCAGCCTAATATTAAGTCATTAGACCATCGTGCTGTAGATACGAAATGAGAATTTTTTAGGTCTGCTGAACACTGTCAGTGTTTCACAGTTGGTTAGTTTAAAGTGCTGAAGCACAGGTGTTTCTGTAAGCAAGATATACTGAACGAATCTAAAGCTCAGTGGCCCTCAAATTTACACTTTCACCTGTGACGCACACTGGTCTAGTGAATAATTTATAACATATAGGTGAGGTTAAGACCTACTTATGTGTGGTTTCACATTCAGTGCAGCTCTGTTTATCTGGACGTCAGTTTGTTCCTAAACCTTATGGAGACAAAATTCAATGTTCCGAGGGTGCGGGACTTCCCAATATGCGTGAAACATTGTCACAAGTGATGGGCAAGGAGGAACCGCCATGAAAGGTAATACTTTCCTTGCATGTTGAGACAGTGATTGGAGTTCATAGGCACTCCCTTGATTGAAGGTAAGAATTGTTCAAAGGCTTAATCTGAAAGACAGAGCAGTTGACTCATTTCTGAAGGTGGAGCACACCCTCTTTGTTCAAGCTGTTGTACCTTCCCACTCCTGGCTTTCTATGTTTAAGGATCACAATGTTCACAACAATAAGTAAGATAACTAGGCCAGTATAAGCTACAGCAGTGTGCAAATGGCCTCTCAAAATTTGTCATCCTATTTGTGGACAGAGAAATTGGTGAGGGGGAGCATTTAACTGAATTTCTCCAGAGCAAGGAGAAATTCTCCAGCAGTTTTCATGGCTAACCATTGGCAGTGATTTTCCCACAGCTACTTTGTCTTGTTCTTTTTGTCCTGCCACTGTAAGTAGCGGTAGCAGCAAATGTGTTGGTAGCCTTGTTAGCCATTTTGCATCCTCCATGATGCCCCATACCTAATGTCGTTTCAGGCACCACAGAGAGGCCATTCCACCTGATTTTCTCTTCTTCCTCCAACTCCTGCTTTCCTACCACCTAGCCATAAGGAAAGAGGATGAATGTATCTCTCTTTGTAAACGCCCTGGTGATTGAGGTTTTTCAAATTTTGAATATTTAGTATGAATTAGAAAAGTTGGTGTCAGACTTGGGGCTCCCTCCCCAGGGTCTGTATAAAATAAATACCCAAGTGGAGTTCAGGATGCTTTTCGTCTAGTGAATATGAACATGTGCACACAGATGACCATTTTACATGCTAGGAGGCTTATTATGAACAAAGTGTAAGACCATCAAGTTTTTCTAGTATAAAATTATTTCACTTTGTTACATTTATGTTTTGCCTTTCCTACCCATTTTTACCCTTACAATAATACTGTGAGGTAGGTGAGGCTGAGAGGTAGGGATGGGGTGAAAACCTGCCAGGACCCATGAGCCCTTTCTGGCCCCAATGGGTGAGGGAGGAGGGAGAGGCACAGGAAAGCACTGCCATTAGAGTAGAAGGGGAAAAAACAGTTTCCTCCTCTCCCCCCTGTCTCGCACCCATTGGGGCCTGAAAGGGCCTCTTAACTGTTGCATTAAGAGGCCCTTTCAGGCCCCGATGGGTATGGGGGGGAAGAAAAGTTCATGTCTGGTGCCTCCAGAAAGTGTGCAATTCCCCCAGCACACTAATGGCATGCTGTGGAAATTGCACACTTTCTGGAGGCCCCAGAAGCACACAATGCCAAGCGCTTGCTGGGCTTGCTTGGCCAGAAATGCTCAGTGAGCTTGCGGGATGGGCCCCTGAGGAACTCGCCATTCACTATTGAGAGGTAGTGACTGGCCCAGATCATCCTGTAAGAAATGGGAGGCATTTGCTGGTCTTCCTCAGGCAGCAAAGTGTCCTGGGCCGGCACGCATGTGCATGTCCTGTTTAGCTGTTGCATCTGAATGAGCCAGTTTCTGGGCCTGTTCAGACAACACACTAAGCCATGCTTAGGCTGTTAACCCTTTTGCAGCAAGTGGTTAGTGAGTGTGTTTAATCTGTGGTTATGTAGCCACCATGGTTAGGAATGGTTCACACGATACGCTAGGCCATATTGTTTAGCTCAAAACGCTTAACCATCATGTTTTAGCATGTTGTCTGAACAGCACTTTTGCCTCTTTCTTGAATGTGTGTGTGTGTGTGTGTGTGTGTGTGTGTGTGTGTGCATCAATGTGCTGTATGTTGTAAATGAAAAAAAACACTTTTATTTATATTTGAGTTCTCTACCATGGAAGAGATAAAGGCTTTTTGCTTCCAGGAAAGCATGGAAGGTAAGTTCCACACAAATTATGTATGGAAGAAATGACACAACATGATCAGCAGAAGAAGAGGATTGTGGCACTTGTCAGTAGAGATGCTGCTGAAGTTCTTCTAAGCCACATATGGTAACACGTATGGTTCACAGGAGAGGTAAGATTTTAAAAAGCCCAAACTCTTGTTCCAGTTTGGAAGAGGTGGAAGAGTTAATGAATGGACAAATGATTAATGCAGATGGAATGAAGAGTTGGGTGAACAGTGGAGCTGCAAGCATTATTATTATTATTATTATTATTAATCATTTATATAGCACCATCAACGTACATTCTGATAAAATCACAATAAAACAATAAAAGGAAGGGAATGCACCAAACAGGCACAGGGGACAATAAAACTAGCAGTATAAAAAGTAATACCAAAATCAAGGTTTATATTCTTAGATTAACATTTTCCCTCATGTTGTACCTCCCTTTTTGCCCATGGACCCTTGAGACAGCCCACAAATTTAAATCAACAAATTTCACATTGATTTAAAAGATTACCAATCAATATAAATCAGGATTAAAAACAGATTTTTTTTCCAAAAAAAAAGTAATAATTTTGATGGAAGGATTTGTATCCAGACAGAAGGAAAATAAATAACTGAAGTAAGTAAGTAAAACAACAGGGTAACAGCAAATGCATTTGCTATCAAGATACCAAATATTATCTAAAATTAAAATGGCCTGACATAAATTCCTGGTACTAGAAGAATGTTTGTTTGAGCTTATTTCTAATAACTCTACCCTGATCCCCTTTTGCATAAATTCTATCATCTATATCTTTTTAAGAGGACCAATTTCCCCATTAAACTATTTTTTAAATAATCACTATTAGGGCTGTGCACAGACCCCCCAATATGGATCCGTGCAGAGCCCTCCCTCCTGCTCTACCCTCTCCCTCCCTCCTTGCCCCCAATTGCCCTGCTTACCTGTAGTGTCCTCTGCGTCGTCCTCTGCGTCCTCCCCCATCGTCGATGTCTGCCGGCCGCTTTCCCGCTCGTACCGGATGATGTCACCCGCCGTGACCAGCAAATGTGGCACTCTAATTGGTTACTGCGGAGGATGATGTGGAGGATGACACGGAGGAGGTTGCAGGTAAGCAGGGCGATTGGGAGGAGGGAGCGGGGAAAGCAGGAGGTAGGGCTCTGCACGGATCCAAATCGAATCCGGATCGCAGATCCGATCCGGCCTGATCTGGTTTGGATCAAGGGGCCCTGGATCAGCCTGATCCGATCTGGATTTGGGATCTGGATCCGTGCACAGCTCTAATCACTATGCAGTAGCATCCTTTGGGACCTATCTCACATTCAGTGGACCATTATGAAACTGACCCCAACTATCATCAGTTTTCAGGATGGGGATTTTGCCAGATTTTTTTCATGCCTTTTAAAGAAATATGAAATGCCACCAGTGAAATTTTCACCAAATCCCTTTTGGATTTTGCCCACTTTCTCACCATTTAATGTAAAGTCCTTAAAAGTCCTATTACAAATGCATAAACATTTCAAGTTGTGTTACTGTAATCTAAGGTAAATCAATCCACATGCATGATGGTTGCCCTTCACCAGTTCCTTTTATGCAGCAAGCTTTTATAATCTGCTCTTGTGCTAATGATGAGTCTGTTAACTGTCCCGGTGAAGAAAATGGAAGGTCCATATTTCACTTAAGGCCAAATTGCTCAGCCTTTAGCATCTAAAATACAGCCATTCATATCGTCAAACTGGATGTACTGTCAGAAAGTACTTAATTAATTGCTTGCTTCCTTGGATAGCCTTCTCTACCTTGGGCACACTCCTTCTGATAATGCATCCATTGGCAATTGCTGCTTTAGCACATTTGTAGGTTATATATAATCTGTTGAACTTGTGTTATCCATTGCCAAAAAATGATAAATTCATGTCAATGGAATCTGTTCTTGGCAATGTAAATGTCAAGTGCATAGAACTTGATGTGGATCCTGATCACAATGAAGGGCAAATAGTTAAAGCCCCTCCCCTCCCTTCTCTCACTGTTATCTCTTGCCTCTATTTCTCTACCTGCTTGTCTTTTTTAAAAAAAATATAAAATTTATATTTAAAAAATCTTCTAGTTGTTAACCTTTAGTGTGTTTGTTCCAATCCTTCCCCCTTCCTTCCCTTTCCCCCTGAAAAAAGCTAATTTTACCAGTTGATTACATGAATACCACTGCACCAATCTGTCTGAAATTTGGCATACATGAGCACATTTAAAGCATCTGTAAGTTTCCAATGTTCATGTTTGTATCATGAAAACTGAAAAAGTTATAGGTATTTCTTTTTTCCAATGCCAGTCTATAATAAAATTAGAAATCCAAACTATTTGGAAATTCGAATTTCAATTTGGATCTGAATCCGAAACAAATTGAAACAGGTCCAAATTGGTCTGAAGTGAATTGGGGGGTCCGTGCACAGCCCTATTTATTTTGAATAAGCAGAAAGAGCAGCAGAGCTATATACTATGTGATAAAATAAAACTAAGGTTTAATTTGGCTCCCGATCTTGCCAGTATAAGGGTTCCATTTTAGAAAGTCCTAATTTGTGTTAGGAAAAAATGGCACAGTGAGAGACTTCATAGTGAGGGAAAGATCCATACTGTGAGAGAAACCTTGATTATCTATATCTAATCACCATTCCATTTCTGCATTAATTTATAATCTTTTTAAAACAGAGTGGGGGGATTGCACAAATATTCTCAATTAAATAAATAAATCCTTTAAAATCAGATATTTCCCCAAAATATATCTTTCTAAGTGTATTTTACTTCAAAATACACCTTTTGATACTTTTTAGAGCTGAGAACTGCACTGCAACATCTGGGATAGCACAAAACCTGATGGATTGCTATGTTGCATTCCACACATCAGTCCAGGATATACAAATCTGGTCAGAATTCAAAAAAGTGGAATTCCTCATGCATTCCTAACAAAATTCCACAGAACTCATTACACATGTTTGTAATTCTGGGTGCTGGATGATCCTGGAATGGAAATCTTGAAGCACTTTTCATCTTGAAAAGGAATATCCAAATCTCAGCTATAAAAACTATCCATTAAATAATATTACATTCAAATTAAAAGAAACCGATGGCAACCTGACTATTTATGACATCCACAATAATAGGTAATGAACACATTATGATCAGTGTTATTAAAATTAATTCATAATGTATCACTAAGGATTAAAACCTAAAATGGATGTCTCATAATGTTAGATGACTAATCACTATAAATTCATGCAGAATTGTCATAACAGTAGGTATCAAAGTGCGTTGTGACAAAATCTAAGTATAGCTTTGAAAAATGCTTTTAATTTGCTATTGTATGAAGTATTATTGTTGCATAATAAATCTGCTATCAGCTACAACCTATGGCATGTCACTGTGCCTTAAAGATTAAACAGTTTATTATGAAAATTATAGGAAACATAGCGGGGTGTGGGAAGATCTAACTCTGGGAAGACCAACTGCTTCTGGACCTGATTCTGTCCACAAAGGAATTTTGACAGGCTCCATGTCTTTCTGTCTAGTACACATTTTGGAAAGGACTATTGGCAATTAGTTGGGAAGGCATCATTGCTAAGTAATTTTGCAATTGTAACAAAGCATAACCATTTTATGCTGCACAGATGCCTTGGGCATATTACAGCATAGGCAGGAGCATTTAAGGCCTATCTGCAGACTGTGCCCTTCCCAGCATGGGTAAGATTCTCTCCAGTACTTCTTAC
Source organism: Anniella stebbinsi (assembly GCA_029215795.1). Classification (NCBI taxonomy): domain Eukaryota; kingdom Metazoa; phylum Chordata; class Lepidosauria; order Squamata; family Anniellidae; genus Anniella; species Anniella stebbinsi. The sequence continues at coordinate 61,344,306 of JARDYH010000003.1, forward strand.
TTCGGTTAAGTAATGTGAAATGGGGAGGTTGCAGAGGCTGCTTTTTGGCAGGGAGTTCCATAGACACAAGTCTCAAAGTTTTAATAAAGGAAACACAGGAGGGAACCTACATATCTTCTCCCCACTCCCACCCCATATTTGGGAACACAGCTAGCATCATCTACAGGTTGTTTTGCCACATTTGGTGTTAGCAGCAGGACAACCCAAGGGGTTTCCTTGGCAAATGTATTATAGCAACACCGTCCTGTTACATTGAATGGTGGGGGGAGTAAGGGACTACAGGATCAAAACATAGAGGGAGGAAACCATGTTCCCATAAGGAAAACTCTGTTAGCATACCATCTCCAGCTGCCAAAATCCAGCCCCTGCAGGTAGTCTTGGAGGCTAGGCTGCAGGAAACCAGGCAGACAAAGACATTGTCAAGGAGAGATCTCTCTCCTGGCTATGCAAAACCTTTATCAGCAAGGAAAGTTCACAATTTTTATCCAGCTTGGATTGTAATCCAAGGCAGAGAAGAATCTGGGGTTATCTAAAGGTCACCTCTCCTAATGAGTCCCCAAGGTTCTTTTCTGAGATAATTTTGTTGGCATCTCTCACTTTCCATGATCCCATTTGGAATGCTCCATGGTTTGGAAGCTTATCAAAGTGCCGTGGTTCTATTTTAGAGTTAATAGCCTTTGCATGGACTCTGAATAGGGCACACAAATGTATCTCCACCCCCAAATCTGGTGGGTGGATCTGGAACCAGTCCAGAACTGCATCATATAAGAAACACTGTGGGAAAATGGAAGATTCTTTAAATTAACAAAGAAGTTAACATGCAAGTGATGTATTTATGCAGCGTTCACATTTTTCTGATTACTTTCTCCAATGATTTTATGTTCTCTCAGCAAATGGAATAAAAATCACCTTGTCTGCCTCCTCATCTGCTCATCCTATCATCTCTGGTGCCAAATGAGATGTTATTAATTTTAGCATCAGTACATAAAATCTAAGTCAAATTTTGGTTAATTTGGTATTTTTATGTCTGTAGCGGCTCAGGTCTCTCTCTTATGAAGAGGTTTCTTTTTCATTTGAGATGCAGCTCAAGACATGTGCATGCAACCCACTGCATCACATACTCAAAAGAAAAAGGGGAACACTTCTTTTTATAAGCAAGTAATTATTCACAAATAGTGAGTATGCAAATTGGGAAATCAGGAGTAGGGCTGCAACAGGCTGCCTGTATGTTTCCGAGCCCGATTCAAGTTGCTGGTTTTAACCTATAAAGCCTTACACGGCTTGGGACCACAATACCTGATGGAACGCCTTTCCCGACATGAATCTACCCGAACACTACGTTCAACATCTAAGGCCCTCCTCGGAGTGCCTACTCCGAGGGAAGCTCGGAGGTTGGCAACAAGAGAGAGGACCTTCTCTGTGGTGGCCCCCCAATTGTGGAATGATCTCCCTGACGAGGCCTGCCTGGCGCCAACATTGTTATCTTTTCGGTGCCAGGTCAAGACTTTCCTCTTCTCTCCGGCATTTGGCAATAACTGAGGAGCCTGGGTTTGTTTTGTTTTTGTTTGTTTTTTGTAGCTTTTTGGAGTGTTGTAGTGGTTTTAAATGTACAGATTGTGTGTATGTTGTATGTTTTTGCTGTTTTAATTTTTGTATATTGTTTTTAATTGTTTTTAATCCTATGTAAACCGCCCAGAGAGCTTCGGCTATGGGGCGGTATACAAATGTAATAAATAAATAAATAAATAAATGAGTTTTGTGTATATTTTCTTATATTTTCTTAACTAGAGATGCCCAGTTTAATTTTTTATTTAGTGCTTTTAAAAAGTTCACTCTCCAGATGTTCCACTATCCCAGGACATCAATTAAGTCATAATTCTAAATTATGTATTTCCTCCCCTTATCACAGTCCAATTATTCTGCAGAAAAATATTAAAATGATGGTTTTAATGCAACTGTTCCTCATGGCTTTAAAATCCTTACTTCTTAATCATTGTACTGTGATTTTTGTATTTTAAAAATCAAGAGGCGATTTTTTGACATTGAGAAGTGACATTGTTCTAGTACTCCTATTTTAGTGACAATACTCAGCCTGGTTCTGCGGAACTAACTACCAAAAGGCTGAGCCACTTTTGTGGGCTCGTGAGCACATTTGGAATTTTGAGGAAAGGTCGTGGGCACCACCACAAAATTGGCTTCTGTGGGGGTGTAGAACAGGACTCCAGTAGGCACACACACTCACACACAAACACATACAGAATGACAGAAAACTACTTGGCTAAAGAATATGCACACAACTGACAAATGTACCTCATAGCAGACCAGAGAAGGGCTCGCTCACAAAGAAGGAACAGTCTCACTAATTTATTTGCAAGGGGGAGCTACAGAATTATACCTATACACTAGGGATGTGTATTGTATCGTTAAAATGTCTGATAACAATATGGTAAGGTTGTTATCGGACATTCGATTAATGATAATGATACGACAGAAAAACCTCCGATAAGAATCCAATCTGAAAATTGACTGGGCCTCAGCTTTCAGAACGAGCACAATCTTTAAAAAATTCATAGAAAATTGAGGGTTTGAGCAATTGCTCTGATTTTTTTTTCACAAATGACCAGCCAGATCCCATTTTCAATGTCCCACAAGTTTCAAGTTTTTATCTTTAAAAATGAAGAAGTTACAGTGGGAGGTGGGGCTTTTGGGGGACCCCTATAACTTTTTAATTTGAAAAGATAGAGACATTAAACTTTTTGGACATTACAGATTGGAGCTTGCTAGTCCTGGCTCCCCAAGTTCCATGTCATTATCATTTCAAATAAAAAAGTTGTGCATGCGTTTCCCTCAATGTAAGCCTATGGGGAAAAAAGCAGACAACAAGATGACAGCACGGAGGCCCGGTCAACCACCTGTGTCAATAAAGTTGTACGAACTTTTAAAAATTCATATAAAATCAAGGGTTGGAGGGATCGATCTCAAATTTCATACACATGTCTAGCACATGTTGCTACACATATGTGCCAAATTTCAGATCAATTCCTTCACCCCTGTATTTTATATGAATTTTTGAAAGATCATGCAACTTTTTGACAGGTCTAAATGAATGCACGTGGCGAGCTGTCATTCTGACCTGTCAGAACTTAAACATTCTTTAATAAATTCATATAAAATTGAGGGTTGGAGGGATTGATCTCAAATTTCAAACATACATAGGCATACCTCATAAGCATTGTGACCAAGTTTCAAGCCTCTAACTTTGAAAATACAGAAGTTATAGGCAGTTTTTTTCTTTAAAAAAAAATCAGCTCTATAGGGCACAATGGGGCTGCAAATTAAATATCGGATTTCCGATAATTATTGTGAAGACAATATAGTTAACCTACAATATAATCCGATCTGAATTTTTTTATAAGTGATTTCCGATAACGATACGATATGATAATTTCGGGTGTGCACACTCCTACTATACACACACACTTGAGGGCAGCAATAAAAAGAAGAGTGATGGCTTTGATCTGGGGAGAGGGAGGGCTGCAGAAACACCAAAACAAACAATAAGCATGACTGGGATTCCCCCAACCCTGCTCCATGCTCACCCAGGAGCTGCTGCTGCTGCAGAGCCAGCAATACCTTGCTGCACATATAGAGCTGCCAAACTTTATTGCAACCTATCCCTTCCAGTCTTCCCTTCTCCATTCTGATGGAGTGTGGGAAGTGGCATCATCATGTTCAGCTAGTGGTGGTTGGTTGGGTTGTCACTTGTCTAGAAATCCAGAAGCGAACAAGCAAGGAACTGGGCATGAGGAACAATAGCTGTTTGACATGAGAGGAAGGGAACAAGGACATTGGTTGTTGCAGCATGTGCTTTTGCTGTGGAAAGGGCAGCTGCAGCCAAGAGGGAGCTGGTGAAGTGGAGAACATAAGAACATAAGAAAGCCATGTTGAATCAGACCAAGGGTCCATCTAATCCAGCATTCTATTCACACAATTGCCAACCAGCTGCCCACAGGAAAACCACAAACAGGGCACAAATGCAACAGCACCCTCCCACCCATGTTTCCCAGCAACTTGTGTACAGAGGAATACTGACTCTGATACTGGAGGTAGCACATAGCTAGTAGGACTAGTAGCCATTGATAGCTTCTCCAGGAATTTATCTAACCCTCTTTTAAAGCCTTCCAAATTAGTGGCTATCACTACATCTTGTGAAAAAAAAAATCCATAGTTTAACTATGTGTTGTGTGAAGAAGTACTTTCAATTTATCTGCCTCTGATACTAGAGGTAGCATATAGCCATCAAGACTAGTAGCCAGTGATAGCCTTTTCCTCCAGGAATTTATGCAACCCCCCTTTAAAGCCATCAGAATTGGTGGCCTTCGCTATATGTTGCGGTAGCGAATTCCATAGTATAACTATGTGCTGTGTAAAGAAGTACTTCCTTTGATCTGTCCTGAATTTCCCACCAATCAGCTTCACAGGATGACCGTGGGATCTCGTATTTTGAGAGAGGGAGAAAAATGTCTACCTATCCACATTCTCCACACCATGCAGAATTTTGTACATAATTTTGAATGACGGGAGGGTGAGTGGCAGTAGGACCACATCACTGGTGGTCAGCTGCGGCAACTCTGAGCCCAGTATGGTGGGAGAAGAAACCGCATCTGCAGGACTGCATCTGCAGCTGGAGAGCACCCCTGTTGCAGCTTCACCCAGCCGCCTGATGTTCTGCACCAGCCCAGCCAGCTGCTGTTGCTAAACAATTTGCTTCATCTGTTGGGCCTGCAGTGTCCGCAGCCAGTGGCAGAGGCGTCCCACCCAACACCACAGCACGGCCTGCGGGGCCCATGATTCCACCTGCTGTCACTGCTGCCCTCCTCAAACACTGCTGCTGGAAGAGATGTCAGATGGTGAAGTAATGTTGGGCAGCGAGCAGTTCATGTGAGAACAGCAACTAGTGGCAATAGCAGACAGAGCAGTGAGGGGGATGCTAGGGGACTGACAGGCACACTAGGGGGTCTTGGCAGGTGCAGGTTTGCCCACAGGCAATACATTCCCAGCCCCTGAACTAGCAGAATGAGTTAAAAAGGAAGCTTCCTGATTATTACAATTTAAATGGAATATAGTACATCTCACCATCATGCAGAAGACTATGATCAGGGAACGTGTGTGCCTGCCTGTTCCCTTTGCTGTCCAGGTGCTAACTGCTGATGAGCAGCAGTTTTTATGGTTCTTTGTCTGTAAAGTGGAAGTGGACAGGACAGCCCTTCAAATAGAGGATGCCTTCAAATAGGGGATGGTCTTCTGGCAGCCTTTCAAATAGAAGACTGACCACTATAAAACAGGATACATGGCTACACTCTTGAGGGGAAATGTTTTAGGTTGAAGTTAATTGTATCTGCATTTCTGGTAATAGGTCTGCAGTGGTAATTGACCAAGGGTCAGGATTCGTTTTAATTCTGCATTGTATAATACATTTTTTCTGAGATAAAGCTCTCTAATGCCATACAAATATTAATCTTAACCTCCCCAAAACTTTTTTTAAAAAATAAATTTAGGTTTGCAACACTAAGGCTGAAATCCTATGCATGTTTAGACAGAAGCTATGATGAGCTTTTGAAATTCAAATTGTGTGAACTTCAAAACTGGAGTGATGTAAACCTATTAATTGTGTGCCATTTATGACAAACAGTTTTGTGTGACCATCAATGAGTCAAAGTTAAGCAAGAAGAACCATGATATCCAACACATTTGTTATTTTGAAAGGTGATAAATAAAAGTAGTGCCATACCTAATTAACTTAACCAAATGTTGTCATGTAAATTTATCCAGGTCTTGTAATTTAATCACCGTTAAGTGGTGAATCATCATTTAATTATCATTCAAACTGATTAATTGTCCCAATTGTTGTTTATAAAAAACATGCTAGTTCCTTGACCTTTGAGATGAGGTAAGGAAACTACATCCCATATTGTCTAGGGGACATTTCTTTCAATTGAAACTTTTAAATAGCATCAAGAAGAAATGATGAGATGCAGGAATCCATTCTTCCTTCCAAATCAAAGAGTTTTTGTTTCCATACATATGGGTGTTATAGCAGGATCCAATCATTAAACATTTTTTTCCAAGGGGCTCATCAATGCTGTAGGAGCTAAGATACATGTTGGTTTTAGGTAGACAGGAAGGAAGAGGCAGCCTAGAGCTTTTCTACACAAAGTTGTTAATCTGCTATATATACTTTTGGTTTCATTGCAGAATTGAGACCTGAGCTCTACACAAAAAGTGCTTCCTTTTGTGCTTTTCTGCTATATAACCTTTAGATGGAACTGTGGTATAGTGGAATAACATAATTACACAAGTAGAGAAATGCATTTTGTTCTGCTTTCAGAAATAATACCGAATTTTCCCCACTCAAAAACAAAACAAAACAAAAAAACCAATTGCGGGAATGGACGGCGAGAATAAAGAGATGACATAATAAATTGGATTTTAACAGGGCCACATTTATTAACATATCAAGGTAGATGGAGGCTTAAGCGGGCATCCTGTCTTTGGCCAATGTCTTGGCCATAATTGGGATCGGGCGAGCCATTCATATCCTGGTAGGTGTCGCTGGTGCGTTGACACCTCCCCAGGATTCCCCATTTGGGGTAGGTAGGCCTTCCTATGTCACCTCTCCTCAAGTTGCAAAACTCAGAGTGGGTGAATAAGGTTGGCCTCAGAGGTAACCCTTATCCCCACACCTGGTGCCACAGGACTCCCAGGTGAGGGCCTCAGGTGTCACCAATCACCACAACAGTGCCTAAGAATGCTCACCAAAACCTGTACTTGCTCCCAATGCCCACATACCTGCCACAGGGTGCAAAAAGCCACTCGCTTAACTGTGGTATAGTGGAATAACATAATTACACAAGTAGGGAAATGCATTTTGTTCTGCTTTCAGAAATAATACTGAATTTTCCCCACTCAAAAACAAAACAAAACAAAAAACCAATTATGGGAAAGTGAAACTGGAGGGCCATGACATTATCTAAAGAAACTGTTAACAACTGCAAGTAGGAAATGATGAGTGCACAATAAATGCCTCATATAGAAAACCTCCTAATGTAAAGTACAGCCAAATCTACACTTTGTGTCATACCATTATGATCCTATTATGGGAACGCTATATCCCTCTTGCGTATTTATATTTCGTAGCACTCACAATAAAATCTGTTGCAGTATTTTGGATAATGTGGAATAGAAATCAGAAAACAGTGCACTTCAATGCTGCCAGAAAGCAGTAGTGTAGAACTAGGCCATTATCAATATTAAGCCTGATGGAATGATCAAGACAGAGAGGATGAGCTTCATGCAAAACATGTTGCCAAGCCTTTGGAAAGATCTTCCTGGTGCTCTCCAGATGTGTTGGTCTACAAGTCTCACCGTACCCAGCCAGCACCAGATTGGGGAAGGCTAGTGCAGACCTATCACAATTAAGTCTCTTTGGTGTGGGGGCAGTACATTAGCTCACTGCAATAGCTATAAAGGAGTATATATTTCCCAGAAGATGAAGAATGGTTCCATCCTATACACTTATATATAAGCATGAGGTAATCTGCAGTTTGCTGCTTAGTCCTTGAATATTACATGAATAATGGGTTGCTTTTAGAGCACCATCTCCTCACTATTCATGGGTGCTACTTTCTCCACACATCCAGGCTATATAGGAAATCTCTTCCTCTCTTCCAAGTTTCACCTGGTTTCCATGTTCCCAGAATGTTCTTTACCTCAAAATAATATTTGCATCAAAAACAACCAGTCAGGCCATTTACTGTTCAACCATTTTTAAATTAATGCTCTGCCTAAAATTTCAACTTGTTTTCTCATTCAGTTTAATAGGCAAGAAATTGCTTTTGAAAAGAAATTTAAAAGAGAAGAACATTTTGGAGAAATTTTCATGGGTTGGGTTTGGGGTTCTTGTGCTTAGCTTGCTTATGAGGTGGCCAAGGAGAGTGTGTCATCATCCTGTCTTTCATTTTACTATCATCTCTCTAGCAGCCTGTGGCCTCTTTGGCTTCCCATAATTCAATTAAAGCCCAGGGGAAGACATCATGAGGCAACTCCTTCCACAGAGCTTTTTCAAATCAGGAAGTGTGGGCAGCTGGGAGGCTGTAGAGCAATGGAGAGATATGCAAAAGAAAGAAAGAAAGAAAGAAAGAGAGAGAGAGAGAGAGAGAGAGAGAGAGAACCACACAGAGCTCCCTCAACCATTTTGCAATCATTAGGTAAGCTCAAAAACACCACTAAAAGAAATTCAAAACAAATTACAAAACAGCCTGAGAATACGGCCGAAAAATGGAAGTCTCGTTCATGGGGGAAGAAAACTTTCAGGAAATTGGAGGACAGATTTTGGTATGACATCAATTCTACCTTTTCCTTGGAGCCACACACAACACTGCTTCCCTCTGCATTGTGGAGGATGCAGTCTGGCAATACGGTTGATGCTGTTGCCACTTGCACTGGCTGGACACACGCATGCATGCATGTGCACGTGTGCGCACACATACACACACAGAGAGCTTTCTTCTCTGCGCGCATTGCGTCTGCGAATTCGCGTCCAGCAGAACTGTTCAGGGTGGTGAGGGGTCTAACTCGGGCACCTTCCCCCCTGAATCCGATTTTAGAGCCTTCGGCAGTTCGCTGTGATGCCTTTAACGATCATTTCACAGATAAAATATCTCAGATAAGAGCCGACTTAGATGCCGTCGTTATAGCAGAGGCTGACGATGGAGTGTCCGGCGACTCCGCGAGTAGAATTACACTGGATCAGTTTCAGTTGGTGAGTACCGAGGACGTGGACAAGCTGCTTGGACGAGTGAGGACGACGACTTGCCCTCTCGATCCCTGTCCTTCATGGCTGGTCGTCCAGGGAGGAGATGCGGTTAGATTGCAATTACAATATATTATTAATGCATCTCTCAGGGAGGGGACTTTCCCATCATGTTTAAAAGAAGCGGTGGTACGGCCGCTTCTAAAGAAGCCTTCCCTGGATCGCCTGGACTTTAATAACTACAGACCAGTATCACCTTCCATTCTTGGGCAAGGTGATCGAGAGGGCGGTTGTCTTTCAACTCCAAGTAGTCTTGGATGATACTGATTTTCTAGACCCATTTCAAACTGGCTTCAGGGCGGGATACGGAGTTGAGACTGCTATGGCCGCCTTAGTGGATGATCTACGCCTTAGTATTGACAGGGGGAGTGTGTCCCTGTTGGTACTTCTGGACCTCTCAGCGGCTTTCGATACCATCGACCATGGTATCCTTCTGGAACGCCTGAGGGGATTGGGAATTGGGGGCACTGTGCTTCAGTGGTTCCGGTCCTACCTCTCGGGCAGGTTCCAGATGGTGATGCTTGGGGATAGCTGCTCTGCAAAGAAGGAGCTGCTGTGTGGCGTACCGCAAGGTGCCATCCTTTCCCCAATGCTGTTTAACATTTATATGAAACCGCTGGGAGAGATCATCCGGAGGCATGGGGCGGGGTGCTATCAGTATGCTGATGTCACCCAAATATATTTCTCTATGCCTTCGATAACAGCGCCAGCTAAGGATAGTGTGTCTCCTCTGAATGAATGCTTGGAGGCGGTAATGGGCTGGATGAGGAAAAACAAACTGAAGCTGAATCCAGACAAGACGGAGGTGCTTGCTGTCAAAGGCCACAACCTGGGTTTGGAGGTGTGTCAACCGGTTCTGGATGGGGTTACACTCCCCCTGAAAGACTGTGTTCGCAGCTTGGGGGTGCTCCTGGATCCATCGCTCCAAATGACAGCCCAGATAGATGCGACGGTCAGGAGTGCCTACTATCAGCTTCGGCTGATACGCCAGCTGTGCCGCTTCCTAGAGTTGGAAGACCTAAAGATGGTGGTGCACGCGCTGGTAAGCTCGACTTCTGCAATGCGCTGTACATAGGGCTACCTCTATGCCTAGTCCGGAAACTTCAACTAGTTCAAAATATGGCAGCCAGGTTGGTTACCGGTACACCTAGGGGTGACCATATTACGCCAGCTTTAAAATCGCTCCACTGGCTGCCAATTAGTTTCCGGGCGAAGTATAAAGTGTTGGTTATTACCTTTAAAGCCCTACATGGTTTGGGTCCAGGTTACCTGCGGGATCGCCTTCTCCCATACAATCCGTCCCGCATGCTCAGGTCCTCTGGGAAGAACTTACTGCAGTCGGCCAAGACTAGGCTGACAACCGTTACCCAGAGGACCTTCTCTTCTGCCGCTCCCAGACTGTGGAATGACCTGCCGGAGGAGACTCGTCAACTTAACAATCTTTTAGAATTTAAGAAAGCCATAAAGACTGTTCTCTTCCTGCAGGCATATCCAGTGGAATTTTAGAATGTTTTAAGGATGTTTTTAGGATGTTTTAGGATTTTTATGCAGTTTTAATAATATGTGTCATGTTTTAATCAGTTTTATGTATTTTATCATATTGTTGTTCCCCGCCTCGATCCAGACGGAGAGGCGGGTAAGAAATAAATTGTTGTTATTATTATTATTATTATTATTATTATTATTATTAAGAAGCTGTGCTACAACGCTTGCAGATGGTGAGCTCCGTCAGTGAGAAACTGTTGGAGAATTTGATTTAATAGTTGACCACAAAGAAGGTGGATAATTTTAAGAAGCCATTTGTGCACATGTCTAGTTTAAACTCTATTTTGGGTGTCTCTGTGGTGACCCTAACACAGATAAAGTGCAGATTTAATTCAGTCTCGAAAGAAGAGGGAGAGATGCAGTGCTGTAAAGTTAAGCTATCTGAGCTAAATCAGTCACTGAAGCTGAACAAGTATTAATAGATATATGGTTTTACAGCAGAAACAGCCAGTTTTGAACAACAGCTTTCACTGTTTGTGTCCAGTGAATACTCGTGTCTGATTGATCTACAGTTCTCTCTTGTTCAGATATGAGAATCATAGGGATCGATTTAGGACTGGGTCCAGATTATTCTAGCTCCAGGGCAGCCCAAACAGATTCATTTTGGCAACCACAGCATCATGCCCAATATTGCCACCCGCTTTTACCTGCATACGCAAATATGGCAGTGTCAGTGACATCTAGTGGGTAGCCGTGCTGCCAGGAATAACTGGAAATGTAGTTTCCATGGATCTCATCTTCCCTACAAGCTGCCATGTGTATGCATATTAGGGTGATCACTTATGAATTCACAAAAAAGAGGATATGTATCACTGAAAAGGACAATTTTGCATAAAATTTGCATATACTAATTTTTAACATATAGACGCAAATTTAGAAATCATTATTTTAATTTAAATAAAAATATGATACATCTAACCATCTTGGGAGAGATTGTGACCATATGATCTGTCTGCCTTGCTCAGTTTGCTGTCCAGGTGCTGGTGACGGGCAGCTTCAAGGCCAAGTCTCCCTTCTGATGGTTCTTTACCTTTAAACCAGATCTGGACTGGACAGGTCTTCAAAATAGAGGTCTTCAAAATAGAGGACAGTCCTCTGGTAGCCCTTCAAATAGGACTGTCCTCTGGAAAAGACTGTCCTCTGGAAAAGAGGACAGCCTGATGTCCTAAGCCCAATTCCTGGCTGCTACTGTTTTTGAGTGGTGTCTAGGGTGAAGCCAAGTCCCTATTATAATCATCTTAAGTCCACTAGGTAAGAAGGGGAAAGAGAGCTGTGGTGAAGGCCCTGGGAACACTCTGGTAAAGGCCTGATCCAAACTCATGGGGCTTTAGATGGATATGTGCTTCCCTTGAATCTAATCTGCTTCCTTTGAATTATTTCCAGTGCAGCTGGGTTAAATGTCTGCCCATATTCCAATATGTTTAACTAAGCATTTTTTTTTATTCTAGAAGATTTGTTCTGTGAATAAGCCAGACACTGTAGGCAGTTTCCACATATGCATAAGTACATGCACCAACCACCGTCACCACCAGCATTTCTCTACATTGTACAGATGTAGTAGATGTATTTTATTACCTATGTAAATCAAATCAGAAACTTTTGTTAACAGTTTCATTGTTCTTGCAGCATAATATAATTCATGATAGGTGAAACATACAACCTGCAAGCACATATCCGTCAAATTATTAGGCTGGATCATATTCTCTTTTAATGATAAAAAAGATGAAAAAGATGGAAGGTTTATACCAAAGCATTACAGTCAACTGTAAAAGATGGCAGGGGGGATGAGCGGAAAGAAATGAGGGAAAGCATTACATTAAAATAGACAGACACCCACATGTTTTAAAAAGAAAAAGCCTGCTGCATACACATTACATTCCAAATAGCAGGCTACTGTCTACTGACAATGCAGGTGTAGTAGGGATGTGCACAGCCAAAATTATTGTATTGTATCATTATCGGAAATTCCAATATAAAAAAAATTCAGATACAATCATATCAGGGGATACCCGGATTTGATCGGATCAGAAATCCAGTAAATATCGGACGTTCTGATACAATAACAGTGTTTTCCCCATAGGTTTGCATTGGGGGAAAGAAAGCTTTCCCCCAATGCAAGACTATAGGGAAAACACTGGGATGACACTCCCTCCCTCCCCCCACTCGCACTCCATCATCGCCGCCTCTGCCTCCCCCCCACTGCCTCCGTCGTCATCGCTGCCGGTCTGTAGTACTGCTAAACAGGCTGCAAAGCCTGTTTAGCAGTACTACGGATTGGCAGCGGCAGCGGGGAAGGCCGCAGGTAAGGAGCATGAGGGGGGACGGAGGGGTCCCCCCCTTACCTGCAGCCTTCCAGGCTGCTGTCTGCTGTCCTCTGCTGCTCTGGACTACTGAGAACTAAGCTTTGCGGCCTAGTTCTCAGTAGTGATGACGCGCTGGGTGATGACATCACCCGGAGCGTCGTCGCTCTACTGAGAACTAGGCTGCAAAGCCTAGTTCTCAGTAATTTGGAACAGCAGATGGCAGCCCGGAAGTGGGGGAGGGAGGGAGGGCCAGCCCTGAACTGATGGTCCGATAATCCAATATGTTCTATAGTTATCGGACATATGGATTTCGGATTGGATCAGATAGGGCCTCCTGGAATGTTTATTGTTATCATTAATCAGATGTCTGATAACGACCTTATCGGATCATTATCGGACATCGGAATGATACGATACACATCCCTAATGTGTAGCATCTAAGTTGTCTGAATGTTTAGGCACACAGATTTATATCCAAGTACTTTCCCTTGCTGAAATGTGAAAATATGTTTCTCTCCGAAATCCTTAAGAAATATACTCTGAGCTGGAAGCTGATCATCTACAGTATAGATGTAAAGAAACAGATGATACTAGTCTATAAAAATGAGTTCTTTTTCAGCTTCTAGAAAAACCCAGATAGATAGGACTGTACATGTTTTAATTTGTAAGCCGCCTTGAGTCCCATTATTGAGAAAGAGGCGGGATATAAATAAATATAATAATAATTTATCTATCTATTTATCTCTGCTTAATCTAAATATGCCAACATGTGTGTGTGTGTGTGTGTGTGTAAAATATTTTGAGACAACAGACCATTACTACAATTTTGTATATCTGCCTTTTCACCGATCACAGAGCCCAGATCTACACCTTGTGTCAAATCATTACGAATGTGGAAGAAAAAGCAAGAAATAACACCATGAAAGCAGTATCTGGAATATGTATTGTGCCCCAACAGTTATCAGTGCACTTCAATACTGTTATAAAGCAGTGGTGTAGATCTAGACCAGGCATAGCTACACTGTAAGTTTACAGGGGTGGGAGGCATGCTGTGCAGAATGAAAAGGGTGGTGAAAGGACTGTCCAGGCATTTATATCCCTCTTGCCCTCACTTGCATCCAGACATGACTTGTATCTGTATGCCTCATGGTATTCTGCCTCCCCTGGGGCAGGTGCAATGCCACCCCCATCTAGTGCACATATCAATTCTGGAACACTTGTTCTAATTCCTTGAAAATGTACTTTCATTTACAATTCTCTTATTATGAATGAGCAAGATATATAGATATAAATTCACGAGAAGTTCAACCTGTCTACTTCCCCTACTCACCAATCCTCTGTGGCCCTTTAAACGTTATCTGAATCTAATGAGGACCCTCTTCTCCAGGCTCAGATAACCTGGTGTTTAAACAGAACCATTGCCATTGATAAGTAGGTTTTTAATCAAGGAAATAAGGCACAGTTAATTATGTGCATGAGGTACATTTTTAAATTACATTTATTAGCTCTATTAATCATTGCTTAACACACAAACCAGGTGTCACATGACAGTGTCTCCTTTAACCACCATTTGCAGAGATTAGAGTCAGAGAGACACACTTAATCCAATTAACAAGCATGGCTTCATGTGAAAAGTGAAAAACCGCTGACAGTAGAAATGACTGCTATTACTGACCAGCTATTTGTAGATTTTCTAATTATAGCCTTTGACATACACCCACAGTGTCATGTTGGAATAGAGATACATAATATTCCAAGCATAGAGGGAATCTTTTTGACACACTCATATATGCACACAACACCAATGTCACCACCATTACAAAAGAAAAACAGGAATACCTCACAATACTGCGGTTCACTGCAATGCCTTATACTGTTTTAATCAATTGTATATTACATTAACGTGGAACAATGTGTGTGTGTGTGTGTGTGTGTGTGTGTATGTGCTGTGAAAACTGTTGGAGGAATTCCACTTTGTAGTTCCATGTTGCGATTCTGAGAAGCAGATTTCCATAGAGACTATGGCTGCCACCTGGAATTTTGGCAGACTCTCATTTTGTATCATGGCAGCAATCAATAATATCAACTTCTCTCTTGAAGAAAAATCCCTGGCTGTTTTTATTCAGCTGTGTTTATCTTATAGATACATTGCTTCACTACACTTTAAGCTACACAAACAGTTTCTGTCATGCATTTGTGTTTTGGTTCAACAGGTTAAATGACTGCAGTATGATAGATGTGCCCGTTCTTCAAGTTGTATCATTTTGGAGAAGGGTACCATCTCCGTAAGAGCCAATTCATGTGACCATTGAACTATCTATCTGTGCACACCAGCTTCATTTTCAGGGATGGGCAACTTGTGGCCCTCCAGATATTTTGCCCTGCAACTTTCAACAGCCCTAGCCAGCATAACCAATGATGAGGAGTCATGGAAGTTGTAAGCCAAAACCTCTGGAGGATGACAAGTTGCCTATCCCTGATTTATATGATGCATTCCACAGCAAGCCTACATTTAAAGCCAACACATAACTGGCTGGCCAGAGGCAAAGAACTAAGTCTGCTGGTTTCTCACAGCTATTGTGTACCCAAAGGTCATGTGAAAGAAATATATCCTGAATCATCACAACATCACAGTTATAACAGTGATGCAATCTGTAACATCTACCATTGTGTAAGTATAAATTGATGCAAGCTACAATGTAGGCAAATCCCTAGTCTATGCTTTAGTATTGTATATAGTATGATTTATTTTGATGAGATTGGGGAAAGAAGTGTTAGTTCACCAGCATGTCTAAAATGTAACATTGCAGTTCTTTTTTTTTTTTTTTTTTGCTGCATTTGGGAAATTTGGAACTAAATTTCCTGATGATGGATCATCTCTTTCTACAGTGATGGATCATATCTTGAGGTTTGCCCTTCCATTGTTATAAACTCTAGAAAGACTGGGAAATGAGAATCAATGTGTTGCACTTGCATGGTAAAGAACTCCAAGTTCAGCCTGATTCTGTTAATGGAATAGTAATCTCCATATTTTTTTAAAATACAATTTAAAATTGAAATCTATGCATCTGTATGTTTCTTATCTCTCTTTTAATCTTCCCATTTCTCATTTCCTTTCCCCCAGCTATTTCTTGCTTCACGTCTAGTTGCTACTATTTGTCTTAAGTTCAGGTCGAAAGCTGTTCAAAGCACGCCTCTGTATATAATTCTTGTGGAAATTTTTATCTATTACACAACTGCATCCTTGGGCTACAAGATGTCAAATGAACCATGTTTGGAACCACATACCTGTATGAATAGAACAGTAAGTT
The DNA here is from genome assembly GCA_029215795.1 of Anniella stebbinsi. NCBI lineage: Eukaryota > Metazoa > Chordata > Lepidosauria > Squamata > Anniellidae > Anniella > Anniella stebbinsi. The sequence continues at coordinate 61,360,337 of JARDYH010000003.1, forward strand.
GTGAAGGAAAAAATAAAAACTTATAGCGGAGAAGGAAATCAAGAAGAACCAGGGAACTGAGAAAGACCCTCTGTGAGACCTGCTGGAGTGTGTTGAGTAATGTATTTTTTTTTACAGGCTCAAAAATCAAAACATCAAAAGCCTACGGAATATGAGAAGAGGCCAGTAATAACTCTGCCCCCTTATGAGACCTTATCAGGATGCTACAGCTGTTACTTCAGCCACCACTGCACAGTAAGTGACAGATATATGACATGGTGAGTTCAGAAATAAATTTCAGCAGTGAAAAATCACCACAAAGTATCTCAGGAGTTTCAATGCAAATACTCAGCTCTGCTCAGACAGAGCAAACTTCCATAATTGGGCTCAAACATATGTTTTGCCCTTCTTGCAGCTCATCAGCATGATGCAACTGTTTCATGGGCATATCCTCAAATGATCCAGAGCATCTCATAAAATTATAAGCCTAATCAAAATACAAAATTCATTGATGTGTGATGTAATTAAGCAATAAAGTTTGACTGTAATCATTAAATAGAAATAAAAAAATAGATCTCACTTTAGGGTCAAGTCCTTCAACATCTCAATCTATGCTTGACAGCAGATACAATTGTTAACTTAATGGGTTGATAACATCTTGTGGTCAGGAAAAGGTGTAATCATCAGCGTCCATAATATTCATCTGGCTATTGCTGCATGGAAAGAGTCTGAGGATGTTAGGTAGGGTAACCATATGAAAAGGAGGACAGGGCCCCTTTATGTTTAACAGTTGCATTGAAAAGGGAATTTCAGCAGGTGTCATTTGTATGCATGCACCACTTAGTGAAATTCCCTCTTCATCACAACAGTTAAAGTTGCAGGAGCCCTGCCCTCCTTTGTATCTAGCTATACTAGAGTGACCAGAGTGACCAGATATAAAAGAAGGCAGGAATCCTGCAGCTTTAATTGTTGTGATGAAGAGGGAATTTCACCAGGTACTACATGCATACAAATGATACCTGCTGAAATTTCCTTTTCTAAACAACTGTTAAAGATACAGTAGCCCTCTCCGCCTTTCCATATGGCCACCCTAATGTTAGGAACATTGTGAAAGTACAGAACACTTTGTTGACATCATGTATGTTGGTATGAATGACTTTTGAATATACATATGAATAGTCATGCTCCCACTGGAGGAGTTCTTCTTGGAAGAAGAGCTAAAGACCCCAGAAACCCAGGGCAACCCAGAACAGGGACTGCCACCCAACCCACAGGAGCCTGAGCCCTTGGGAGGAGATGGTTGCAGGACCATTCTTGTCAGGGGAAGTGGATTCTGCCTCTAAGGCAGAGGTTGAGCAACCCCCTGGCCCCCAGGAATATCATTGCCTCAAGAGACAGGCTATTAGGGCTCCTGTGTGACAGAGTGTTCATCTCTACAACAGGTGTCCTCAGAAGAAAGTGACTCCTCAAGAGTAAGGATCTGGAAAGGGAGGCTTGATTACTGCAGCCAAGCTCTGGGTGGGGTCTAGCAGGGGTTAGGCTTAAAGGCTTTCACAGAAATCCCAGCTAGCATTGAAACAACCTGGTCCATCTTGCCTTTGCCTTGTATTCTGTCTCCTGTCTGTGATTGATGCTCTGTTTCCTGACTTTCTGAACTGCCTAACAGTCCTGCTTCTGAACTGCATAATGTACCTGCCAGATTTACTGTGTTTGACCACTTTCCTGTTATGATGCCCACTCCAGACTTTGGTATTAACCCAGGGAAAAATCAATGGGTTTTTTTTTGTGTGGGGGGGAATAGGGGGTCCTAATGGCATCAAGGAGAGGCAGGAGGACCAAAACTCCACTCAAGAAAGAAACATTCTAATCAAGCAGACATAGGAGCAGACCCCCACCCCAAAAGAGCCCATAATGGGAGCTGTGTTGTCTTTTATGTGCCTATCTCAAGACATGCCCTCCTTTTCTTCCTCCCAGCCTTAGATGACACATCCAGTTATCTCAGCCATATGGCCTAGTACAGAATCAGCCCCAGCTGGAGCTTTTGCTGAACATACAAGAGGTCCTAGGAATAGGATTGGGTAGTCAAGAGAAAGGGCTGGAAAAGTTACAAGCACACACACCTGAGACAGAGCAGTTAGATAACCAATTTATACGATTGGCACATGGACCATACTCTCGGTCAGGTTACTGTATGATGCATTTATGCCCCAGGATGCTTTTCATTTGCCCTACCACTTTCATTCCATCTGCCACTTGTCTATCTATTTGATATTTGGTTGATTATCATTTTTTTCTTCCAATACTGCTTTTTATCAGTCTTGGAACATTGAAAGCGTGGCATCATTAAACAAAAAATAATTTCAATTACTTTTGAGGCCATCTATCAAGATATTTTAAGGACTAAAGTAGGAGCAAAGTATTTCAGAATACTGTGGAATGTACAGTGCTCAAACCATTTGTAGCTTGTGCCATGTTCACTGACAGCATCAAATTTATTGATCAAATATAATAATTATATAGTGCAGCATCTGAAAATTAGCCTTCTATTTACCAGCATGATCAGTTATATCCCCATGTGTCAGAATATAAATTCTATTTACATTTAGAAACCACAGTATTCAAGTTCCTGTCTCTGGATCACCAGTACACTTCTGAACTCTCAACAGCATCTGTTCTTATAAAAACCTAGCTCTTCTAACCAAATAAAAAAAGGTTACTGCAGGTCAGCCTTGAAGTATGTTAGCAGCTCAATGTGTACATTTGCTTGGCTGAATATAGACTAGATTTTCAGACTTTTGTAATAACAAAAAGAAATGGAAAGCACTCTTCTAAACACATTTTCCAGTCCAATCATCCCCAGCCAACATACATATTATGGACTAAGCATCACATTGTGTTCTAACAAAAGAATGATGCAAAAGTTCACAGCTTTGAATTTCAGTTGAGATCTTATTATTTTATGGCACCTGAATTCACTAAGGATGTTTGACCTCACCAGCTCTTCATTCCTGATGGTCAGGTGTGTTTTATCAAGTATTTCCATAACTGACTATGGAAATACTTGATTACAGTTAAAGGTGTAGGAGTCCTGACCTCTTGTCCCAATATGAAAGAGGGCAGGGCTCCTGCAGCTTTAACTGTTGTGATGAAAAGGGAATTTCACCAGGTGCTGCATGCATACCAATGACACCTGTGAATTTCCCTTATCTATACCACGGTCAAAGGTCCAGGAGCCCTGTCCCCATTTCCATATGGTCACCGAACACATTACACCAGTGCTTAAAAACCTCCTCTGGCTCTTGGTCTGTTGCTGAGTATGGTTGGCTGCTGCTTGCCTAAAGCATCTTGGGATGTGGAAACTCAAGGAAACATCTTCCAATACGTCCAATTAAGATCTTTCTCAGAAGCCTTCCACCAGTTGTCCCCACTATCTAAAGTGAGGCAGATAGTTATGGGGAAAGGGGGCTTTCAGGCTGTGGTGCCTTGCTTGTGCAACTCTTTCCCCAGGGAAACCCTGGTGTTTATGCTATGGTCTTTCAGGTACCAATCAAAAGACTTTTTAAAGAAAAAAATTCATAGACTTTTAAGCTCTGATGTATTTTTCCCATATCATATTTTTTAGGGACTGCTGTTTTCTGTTTTTAATGGTGTTTTTTATGAATTAATTGTAAACCGGCCTGGATTTTTTTTTATTTAAAAGGTTTAATAGAAATACTTTAAATAAATGAGAGCATTAAGGAGCTGAATGATGCATATTCCCAGGGAGCAAACACGGCCTTCTTGAAGTCCCAATCAGGTCCAGATGCTGATATCCCATTTTTCTCCTGAGGACTGATCATTTGCTGGTTTCCCAGCTTCTATGTAGTTTTCCCCATCCTTAAAGGTTGAATTGCCGCTCCTAGTTCATAATTACTTGGCAGTAAGAGTCTCAAGCGAACATATTTTGGCATTTTGGGCCCTGACGCTTTTTCATTTGCATTACTGGGACTTTTGTTGTTTGGGGATATGCGATTTATGGAGATAATCTTAAAAGAAAGAGATGAGTGAAAAGGAAAGGAAATAAAAGCAGCACCTTAGTTGCTGGTTACAAACAAGAGTACATCTCCCCCCCCCCCCCAACATTCCTTCCAGTCATCAATGCACACGGCCAAGTCAGGTCCTGACCTCATGGTCAGGTTAAGCACCGGAGTTAAAAAATTAAAAACCTTACTGCGCATTCTTAAAACGTATAAGCAGGATGGTGAGACCCTAATTCTTTAGAGTGTATTTCCTTCCTCTCTCATTTATAACTGTGTGGCGTAGCCTGTTCGGTCCTTCTTTAAATTTAAGGGCTGTAATAAAGTGTTCCATTTTAATGAAATGTTGAACTACAGGGCAATTCTTAGCTGGCCTCATTCCTATCTGGTGCTTGGAAAAGTCACCTTTTTAGATGCTAGATTGTTTTTACAATCTAATAGAGGATGCTGGGACATCATGTGTGTGCTTAGGTGCAGTATCATGGATTATTAAACCATAAATCCAACTTTTTCCCATAAAAGGACAGCTAAATATTTCTCTCTTCTCGCCTCCACTCCCAAACAAAATTGCTTGAGAATATTATCTGTATATCTGTACTTACTAATAAACTACAATGTTATTTGGGTAAATAATTCAAAGATGATTCCAACACACCAATCTATGAAGTATATTGCCATTGTATTCTTTTCCCTATACAGTATTGTGTTGAGCAATTTTTAAAAATATAAACATTAGCTATCATTTTTGACTAGGAGGCCGTTTGGGCGCCCTGCCCATTGGGAAACATTCTGTGCCATGATTCAGCAGCTTGTTTTGAATTACTCTAAGCTTTCTTGACTACTGGGTTCCTCAAACATTGCATGAAAGCAAACATTTCATGAATGGTCAGTTAAATCCTCAAGCACTGTACGCAAGGTTCATTAAAAAAAGAGAGGTTAATCTTAACCAATGGAAGGCAAGGAGGGCTAGTTTTTGTATTTCCAAAAAAACAGCTCAATGATGAGGTAATAATTTTTTATTATCCCCCAGCCCCAAATTCTACCGTTATCCCTACAATCATGGTTTTCTTCCTTCAATGTTCATTTTTCCAGTTGGAAAAAATATAATTGGGGAGAGATCTTTTCGTATTTATGCTTTTTTGCATAATGAATCTTTATTGCTGAGGTTATCTCTTATTGCTCACAAAATGCAGACTAGTCTCCCAAAGTGATTTCAATTGTCAAAAAGACGGTGTGTATATTAATTTATATTTATGGCCTCTTTTAAAAGCTAGAGAATTTAACACATTTTTTTTTACATTTCTTCAAGGACATGCAGTCTGTGCTGTGAAAGGAGGCTAGAGGCTAGGATTGAATCACATGTACTTTAAGACTGCTTAATTTTTTAAGAAATGTGACCAACTTCCATTAAGAGTGTGGTGCTTTCAGTCTTGATATAGCAAGTCAAAAGCATCAAAATCAATATTGCAAAGAACTTCCTTTTAAGCCTATAATCAATGCTCACCAATGCTGAATAAGCATCAATTATTAACAATGGATGTGGTTTGGGTTGTTTTACTTATGTCTGCTTTTAGAGTACTTGTAAAGGATTGCTACTGTCAAGTACATCCATTAAACTGAGATCACAGCCCTGAAAGCAAGCAAAAAGGGTCAAAATTGTTGACAAGTAATGCTTACTAGGCTGGCTTAGGTGCTAAATTTCCTTCTCCAAGACTCTCTAATATCATTCAGTATATCATGGTTTTGCAGCTGCATGAGACAACTTATTGCAAGAAGCAAAATATCTGAAAGCAATGGAAATATTTTTAGTAACTGAAGAGCAGAGGTAGTACATTGAAAATAAGTATGTTTGTACTTGTTTCTCAGCAGAAATGATAAATAAGCTACACAAATACATTTACTGTGTAGCCATCCACTGAATCTTTAAGCTTGACATTGAAGTATACTGTATCCCATGCACTGAGCTTTTAAATGATACGCAAAAGTCTTTGACCATTTTGTAAAAAGTGATTTCATCCCTACCCCATACTTGGTTCTCACAAAAAAAAGGGGGGAGAACTGTAGGAGAGATACACATTTAATTTATCAAAATTCCACAGTTGAGCAATAGCTTTATTTGAACCAATCAAATGCCACAAAAATGTGCAAGCTTTTGAGTGCTCCAGAACTCTTCATCTGGCTTGATAGTGCACAAGGCAGGGGATGAGCACAAAAAGCTGCATTTTGTGTGTGGAAATTTGGTTCATCCTAATAAAATTATTGCCCAACTCTGGAATCTTTGTATTTTTCTCAGGGACCAGCACAGCTATCTTCACATTTTTTTAAAAAAACATTTAATTTATGTTTTTCCTCATTCTTTGACTAATTTTGCTGCCCTTTATCACAGAAAGAGTCATGGCTTGAGGAAGCAGTGGTTAAACTTCAAAAACTGCTTTTTATGTTAGCACTTCATGTTCACCATTTTCAACCTGACCTTATTCTCTTTTGTACAATGGCAACACAGTGTGAGGTTTGCAGCATTCTGTGCTGGCAATAATAATAATAATAATAATAATGAAATAATACAAAAGACACACAACTTGAAAGCACATGGCCCAGTCCAAATACAAAACTTCTAGTACAAACAGCTTACATCAACACATGAATACCTCACTCAACAGATCAACACAGTCATAGAACACCCACACATATTCCCTCTATTCCTAATCGAAGGCAAAACCTACATTAAACTAAAGACTCCAGATACCCCAAACCCAGCTAACTACAGACCCATAACATACCTTCCAACACTCTGCAAAATTATAACCTCTACAATCACACAGAAAATCGAAGCACATCTAACCCAACATAATATCCTCACAGAAGAACAAAAAGGATGTAAAAAGAACAGCAGAGGGTGCCAAGAACAGTTAATAATAGACAGTGTAATCATGATGCAAACAGTAAAGAAACCTTCACAACTGCTAAATAGAGTATAAAAAGGCTTTCGACTCCATCCCACACAGTTGGCTGAAAAAAGTACTCAAAATATACAAAATACATCCCTTAATCCAAAGCTTTCTGACAAGAATCATGGAGACATAGAGAACGACAAAACACCTAACAACTAGGGATGTGCACTGGATCGGATCCGATCCACGATCCGAATCCGATCCAGGGGGAAATCGGATAAATTATCCGATTTCCGATCTCACCGCTGGATCGGCCGAACCAATCCGAAAAGGTTCCGATCAGATTCGGATGGATCGGCGGGCACCTGCCAATGGAAGTGGACAGCGGGGGGGGGGGCTTCCCTAGCGGGACTGTCCGCAGCGCGCTTACCTTCCAGGGACATCCACTCCCATCCGGCGCCGGCTGCTACTGCAAGCGGGCTTCGCGGCCTGCTCCAGGGTGGTGCGCTGGGTGATGACATCACCCAGTGCGCCACCCTGGAGCAGGCCGCGAAGCCCACTCACAGTAGCAGCCGGCGCCGGATGGGAGCGGACATCCCTGTAAGGTAAGCAGTGGTGGGGAGGGGGCTTAACCCCCCCGGGGCCATCTGCTTCCATCCGCTGGTGCCCGTGGGCGCCAACGGATGGAAGCAGACGGCCCCAGGGGGGTAGGGAGCGCGGGGGAGGGGGCTTACCTGCCGGGGCCGTCCAGAGCGGATGGCCCCGGGGGGGAGGGAGTTAGGCCCCACTCACCCACCCGCCTCCATTTTTTCCTCATAGACTTGCATTGCAATGCAAGTCTATGGGGGGGAAAATGGCGGCCGATCCAAAAATTTCCAATATTTGGATCGGGATCGGACTCGATCCGGTCCGGGGGGGGCTCCGATTTTGTCCGATCCGATCCGTGACAAAATTGGAGGTCCTGATCCGGGTCCCGATCCGATCCGGGGGGTCCATGCACACCCCTACTAACAACGGACAAGGACCACATACAGACAGAAAAAATAAATATCAAATGTGGCATATTCCAAGGTGACACATTCAGTGCTCTCAATCCACTATCCAACACCCTTAACAACACCACATATGGCATTGACATAAAACACCAAAAACAAGCAAAGCACAGAATTAATCACCTCTTGTACATGGATGACATCAAAAGCTATGCTTCAACCTTGACACAGATAAAAGGCCTCCTGCAAATCACTAAGGAACTGACAACCAACATGAAAAGGGAATTCGGGATAGGAAAATGCAAGATGCTACACATAGAAAAAGGAAAATGGAAAGAAAAAGAAACAGCAGAAACACTAAATAATGAAGTATTAGATAACATGGAAGAAAATGAAACATACAAATACTTAGGATTCCAGCAAAACACAAAAATCAATCACTCCACAGTAAAAACTCAACTAAGAATGCAATATAAAACTCGCCTAACACAAATCCTAAGATCTAAACTCAACTCAAAAAACATTTTCAAAGCCATCAACACCTACGCAAAACACATACTCATTTGGAATCATACACAGGTCACACACTGAACTTGAAGAAATAAACAGACTCAACTGCACTGAACTCACAAAACATTGCATGCTCCATCCCAACTCATGCATTGAAAGAACAACAATCAGCAGGAATGAAGGAGGAAGAGGTCTGCTAGACATTAACACAATACATGCTAAACAGATAAAATCACTCAGAGAATTCTTCCACACCCAAAACACCCCCATTCATAAAGCCATAGTAACAGCAGATAAAAATTACATCCTATTCAACCTAGCACTGCAAAATGAAGACCAAACATGACCACTCACACTCACAGAGAAAAAAGAAAAATGGGCACAAAAAGCACTCCATGGGAAGCACTATAACGTAATACAGAACCCACAAACAATTGTACGAATGGCTCAGGAAGGGCGAGTTATTTCCAGAAACAGAAGGATTCCTAATAGCTATACAGGATCAAGTTATACCCACCAAGAACTACCAAAAACACATAATAAAAGATAACAGTGTAACAACAGGCCTATGCAGGAAATGCCATCAATTCCAAGAAACAATAGACCATATAACAGGAGGATGTAAAATTCTGACAGGAATGGACAGTACAGCTGCAAAAATAATTCACCAACAACTAGCCATCAAATTCAACCTTATCAAACAACCTACTATACACACTCATCTGAAACAATCTTGGAAAATGCAGATCATAAAACATATTGGGACAGAACAATTCATACCGACAAGATAATACCCTGCAACTGACCAGACATAACAATCATAGACAAAATAGAAAAACAGACATACTTTATCAACATAGCAATACCAAATGTCAAAAAAGTTATTGAACAGGAAAAAGAAAAGAGAGACAAATCTACACCACTGGCCATGGAAGTCAAAGAACTATGGCAACAGGAAAAGGTCACAATTATTCCTAGTCACATGTCTCACCGGCATCACATCAAACAATTATACAGAAAACTTTCAGAAACTGGGTCTACCAAAATACAACCACACCAACATCCAGAAAGTAGTCAGAAGTCCTTTTCACATCAGGTGTTTTGCCTGGGATAGCCCCTGGGCGCTCCATGTGAGTCCAAATGACGCACAGGGAGTCTCGGGGGAGGGGGGCTGGCCACGGGATTTTCCAGGGATAAGGCAACCCTGAAAAAAACTGAATTTTCCCATGGTCCCGGGAAGTTCCTGGAACCGCAGAAGATGTGGCCACCTGCCCTGGGTGCTGCCGCGGTTACATGTGTGTAAGCACGGTAGCAAACTGGGTACAGAGCCGCACTGCGTGGCTCCATGCCCAGCAGGTGAGGGTGTGGCAGCAGCTTCACTACCCCTGGGAGTGCCGGGAGGGGGGAGGGGGCCCGCGTAAGAGAGAGAGTTTTTATTTAAAAAAAGACTTACGTTTTGTGGAGGAGCACTCCTGCACTCTTTCCGTGTAAAAAAAAAATGGCAGCCATGACATGCGCATTAGGGTGACGAACCCGGAAGCTGGCATTTCTGGGTTTACCGCCCCTCTACACCCATCTGGTGTAGAAAGGGCCATACTTAAACCATGCTCAATTATCAGGAAATTTCTGAATCTGTAAAAGACAGAATGACTTGGCAAAGCCCGTCATGTCCTTCTAGAAAAACCGCCATGAGCAAGAAAGAGATTAATAATAATAATAATAATAATAATAATACATGTGTTGCCTTCGCCCTGCCACTGCAAAGCAGACCCATTCCATATCTTTGGACAGCTGCAGCTGTTAGTGTTGTTGATCATAGACTTTGGTCTACAAAAGTCTGCAAACAAAGACAGCTGCAAAATGGGGAAATCCTAGGTCAGGAGATTATTATGATAGCCTATTGTGGAAGAAATACAGCACACCGTGACACAGACATTTGTCTGTGGAAAATGAAGAGTGGGGGACAAACTCTTTCAAGTGCTAGGAGGTTAAATCTGAACTTAATCATGTTTGTTTCCTTCCTTTTTTATTCATTTATTTACTGCATTTATATAGCTGATCCATAACAGAATGATCTGGGTGGCTTGCAAAAGTTAGACATTACTAACTTTCCCCATTGATTTCAACAGGTTGGATCCAGATTGAGGCATATGCAACTGGGCTGGCAGAATCAGATTTCCTCACCTCTCCTTTCCATGGCAGCCGCTCCAGCCCCCCACCCTCCAAATGCTCCACAGAGAGTCAGGGGACACTGCTGAATGGGACAGGTTGACAGGAGGCTATCCAAAGATCAAGTAGAGGCACCTTCTGCGAGCAGAGCTCTGCTTATAAAAGATGCCTCCACCTGATTGTCAGGGATCCCTTAGCCCTGCTTTGCCACAGCTTACTCCATTCAGAAGAGTTCTCCAACCTTTTGTGTAGTATCTGGGTGAGTGTGTGTGTGAAAGAAAGGGCCACGAGGAGGAGATGGTGGAGAAGTCTGCTTCTCCCACCACAGTTGCATCTGCCTAAATCTGGATCCAACCCATTAAAATCAATGGGAGAAGATACTAATGCCTAACTTTCAGGTCCCACCTAAAGAACTTTTGTTGTTCATTGGCTATATAAATCTGGACCCAAGCCAGTGGTCTACTGTAAGCATGACTAAGTCTGGATCCAACCCATTGACTTCTTCGTCAGCTTGGTGAAGGATGTTCCCTCTCTGATATTCACCTATATTCAGAACCTGGTCTATGTAAAGGTCTTGACTTCTCTTTTATATGATGTTCACTTATGTCTCTGTCAGACATTTTCTCTTTCAAAGTACAGAAATGAATAAGGAGAAGACATTTAGGTGGAATATCAAGAGGCAGATGATGATGATGACAAATGGATTAAGTTATGGAAGGAATTCTGCAAAATAAATACGATTACTCATTATTGGAAAATATTTGGGAATGGTAAATAATGCATTGGTAGTACTGGTTGGTTGACACAATGCAGGAGTGCTAAAAGTGTGTCAACATGCAGCCCACCAAGCCATATTTGGCAGCCTCTCAGACCTCCTGCATCTACCACCATGGTAGCATAGTACTAGCAGTAGCAGAGAAACACCAGGTATTCCCTTGCTAGTACTAATAAGGGAATCCTTTCACACATCTCCCAGCAAGAGTAACCCCAGGAATTCATCAGGGATATGGGAAGGGATTCCCTTGTGAGAGATCTAATGGAACATTTTGTTATTCGGTTCTGATTATAGAACTGAGAAATTTAGACCAGCCTTCCTCAACTTGGGCTAGATCTACACTATTGCTTGATAACTGTATTGAAGTATACTCATAACTGTTGGGGCAAATTGCACGTTCCATGTACCACTTCCATAATGTTATTTCCTGAATGTTATTCCACATTATGCAAAATACTGCAACACATGTTGCTGTGTGTCCTACAAGGTAAAATGCACAAGAAGGATACAGCATTACCATGATGGGATTGTAATGATTTGATGCAAGGTGTAGATCTGGCCCTTGTGTCCTCCAGGTGTTTTTCACTATAGTTTCCACACCCCTACACTAATATGTAGTCTCTTTACTACAGCAGGATTATACAGACCAACAAGCTGCCTTGGAGAGAAGTCATTGCACGATGGAAGGTGAGAATAACGAGACGACACAAATAAGTTGGATTTAAACAGGGCCACATTTATTGAATACTGCACCGGCAGATGGAGGCCTACACAGGTATCCTATCTTTGGCGAACATCTTGACCCTAAAGTGGATCGGGTGAGCCATTCATATCCTGACAGGTGTTGCATGTCTATCAATACCCGCCAAGACGGTAGGTAGGTCCGATGTCACTCCCCCTAAGGTTGCAAAACTCTGAGTGAGAGAGTAAGTGAGTAAGGTTGACCTCAGAGGTAACCCTTATCCCATCATCTGGTGCCACAAGACTCCCAGTTGAGGGCCTCAGTTGTTACCAATCACCTACAATGGTGCCTAAGAATGCTCACCAACTCTATCCTCGCTCCTGATGCCCGCACGCCTGCACCCATTTTAATATTGTGACAAAATTGCCCCAATCAACCTACTTAGTACTCCCCCCTTGTCTTACAGTGTGAAGTAGTTGAAAAAACTACCAACTTAAATGAGCACGGAGGTAAAAAAAATCCTACTTGGCCCCCAGGGGCAACCAGCAAGTCCACACTGCCTACAAGGGAGGGAGGGAGCAGCAAAAATTGGAAGAGGTGGGAAAGAGTGGCCACAGCCGTACAAATAGGCTGTACGCCACTCCCCTCCACCAGTGACCCTATATTTTAGGCAGCCAATGGCTGTCCTCCACCCATCTCATCTCTCTCGCCCCCACCTGCAATTGCCCCCCCCCCCCATATCTGGACAAGCCAGGCATGGCAGGAAGGCCTTTATGAGGTATTTTGCTCATTGGTTTGGGCTCATGGCTTTTAAAGAGAATTTGACAATTACTGTATGGGCATACATGTGTTGTTGAGATGGACAGCTTCATGGGACCTTTAGATTTTGAATATCTGTCACTGGGAAATCCAGCCTTCTTTAGGATCACTGGACCCAATTCACTTTGCTTTTGAAATGTGAGCTGAGCCATGCAGTTTCGCCTGATTTCTGGGAACATTTTTTGCATTTTTTCTTTTTTTTTTGGTCTCTGCAATAATTTGTGCAAAAAGACATTTGCACAAATTACAGCTGAAAATTTACACAAATTGTGGAAATTGGAGCTACAATTTGTGCAAATCCTGCAATTTATAGCCATTATTTCCACAAATATCTTCTTATATAATAATAAAAAATATTTTTGTTTTTATGGGAATTCTGCCAGGTGGCGTGAGTCATTGTGCACTGAGTTGGGCCAGTTGGTGGAAGACAGAAAGGAGTCCAGGGGACTAAGCCAACAAAAGCTCATCTAACTTCACTTCCTGACTGGATTTCTCCTCCACCCCTACTGAAAACACAATATCTACTCTGAATTTTCCCATTTGCAAATTCTGGCAGCAAAGTCATTCTATGCCAATTAAAGCTGGCCTTGAACTACTTGCATTGTGAATCAACATATGTTTCTACACTTTCAAGAAACTGGCCAAAGATAGATTTCCCTTGTGGTGAAGATAAGTTTTCAATGAAAGCTGCGTAATCTGTTTGTATTGACTGTGGGGTTCACTACTTAAGCTTCTTTGAATCACAGACGAAAGCATAATCAAGATAAAGCACCAACTAATTTATCTATAAGATAGCCATCTCCAAGTAGGTTCTTTGCAGTCTTTGGATGCTTCATTGACTTTTGTAAAGGATACAATTAATCTCTAAACTTCACAAGTTGTAACAACTAATACCCTGAGTAGCTTCCCACACACCCTACAGACTATTATCCTATATTCATACAGCTTCAGACACAGAAACACATCATGGGTGGAATGAGGGAGGGGGAATTAAGGAGACGAGTATATGGTATGAAAACTTAGGCAGCATTCATTGAAAAGATCTGCCATGGGGAAGACCTGAGTGGGCAACTCGTCCACATTGGCAACTAGCCAAGTAGGAAATTGGGAGAAACTTTCTTTGCCTGCTGAATGGCATCTGTGAGATCGCCATCCCTCAGGACTGCCCTCTCTCAAATGGGAGGCCTTCCTCTGTCACCCCCTCCTGGGCCACCAAACTCTGACTGGGTGAGGGGAGTTGGCCTCACAGAAATCCTTATCTTTCAACTTGGACTTCAAACCCTGGGCGAGAAGCTTCAGGCATTACCTGTCACTAAAACGGTGCCTCAGGAAGCTCACCAGCCCTGTCCTCACTAAAGGTGTCTGCCCATTCCTGCCTACCTACCAATGCAATGCGACCAAATTGACCAAATGGTCGAAACATGATCAAATCTACCTATAAAAAACTCCTAACTCCACTTACAGTGTGAGCTAAAAAATCCTACTCAGCCCTCATACAGGTGAACACTGTAGGCCACACTGCATACAGGGAGAGAGGGAGCCACACTTCAAAGAGGCTGAAGTGAGGGGTGCTGCAAGCTAATATTGCCTCATAAGCCTCCTCCCCTGGCCAGTGGCACCATGTTGAGAGTGCCAATGGCGTTTGTTCTCACCTCTTCCTCCCCCCCCTCCCCTGCAATGGCCTCCCTGTGGCCAGGCAAACCAGACACAGTATAAGGCACATGTATCTGCAAAGCATGGCACTGATAATATGCCATTTCTGTCTTTTTTTCCATATTGCGTACACATATGTGCATCCCCCTCTGCCAGTCATGTCCCCCCCTCCCCAGATATTGATGGAAAAACATTACACGAGTTATTTGAATCATTTCCACACTGGCATCACACTGACAAAATTATTCTATGCTAACGAAATAATTAAGAATGTCTTTTCTAAATGGATTGATTCTTTCAGGAGTGAAAATGTAGCCATTCTTTCCTACATGCTTTTCCTCTCTACATTTCCATGTAGGAAAATTAGTATCTAGGAACTAGTGGCCCTGGGAGTGATTGCATAGGAAGACTTTTGGCCCCTGAATTAGGGATAATGGCTAAACGTAGGCGCAGAGTTGACGAGTGTCCCATCATATTGTAGTGATATCAGCTGCTATTACTTTTAGAAACAGTTAATTTATATTGGACCTGTCTTCTGTTAAAAAGTCAGCATGCAAAATTTGTGATTCCACCACATTTTTTATTTGCTTTGAATCTGAAGTTAATCTTGTTATGTTACACCTGATTTTCTTCATGTTGATTTGAACATATCATTCACAGTTATGAATCTTTCTAATGACTAATAAGACAGATGCAATCCAAGATTAATTCGAGATGCATCCAGGAAGTCAGTCTATCATAACTGTTACTTGTGCTCATATCAGTGTTTGGTAAAAAAAAGTACTATGTTGAAGAGAAGGGGTTTAGAGTGCTATGGACATAAAATACCATGCTCTGGATAAAATCAATGTGTCATGACTGCATGACCTTTATAACAAGCACTGTGTTGATGGTGCAAAATTATCTAAGAGGCTTGCCATAGTGAGGAAGAACTTTTAGAAGGAGAAAAGAAGTGAATGGAATGGAATGACTTGCCAACATCTCCAGATGAATTACCTCAGAAGAATCAAAGGATTATAGCAATGCATTATTAAGTCTGCCCTTGCAGAATACTGGAGAAGTGAATGGACAAATCTTTGCTGTAATCATGATCAAAATAATGTATCAATACGCCCAATGATGTAAATGAAGCCAAACAAACTGCAGAGGACCAGTTGTAGCCTGTTTTGCCAATGGTTTTGCCAATTGGAAGAGGTTCTTTTTTGATAATCAGAGGCAATGAACAAACCAATGGGTGAAGGAAAGAAGTTCATTTTGTAAAATAGGCTAATAAAACAAGAAAAAGACAGAATATTAAAACCCATCATCCTTTCTGCTTCTGAGAACCCCGGCATCTTCTCAAGATAAGATCAGCATATCAGGTAAGATTAGCAGCAAATGAGACTCCGTAATGGCCTGGCCAGTAGGAGCAGTTTGCCTCAGTCTATGCTGATATTCTGCCTCTCAAACCTCACTCAGAGATCTATATACACCTGGTGGGGTCTTTCTTGACCCCTCCTATCTGGGAGGAAAAAAGAAACTAGTCTCAACCATTGGCAAGCGGCCAAGCCAGATGGCAGCAGTCAGCTACACCTAACCTTGGACCTCCTGCATGAACGCTAACAGTTTCCCAGGTAGATAGCTGAAGCTTGAAACTGGGTCAAAGCATATGATTGAACAGGCATAATACAGAAGACCCACTAAGCCTGGATAAAAATCAAGGCACAGACATAAGTAAGGCTCTCATGTGCATTGGGGCACAGAGGAGAACAATTGTGATGCACCCCTAGTTCCTTGATAGGCAATGGTCTTCTGCATTTCTACTACATAGCCTTAGTTAACTTTTCGCTATATTGTCACTAGAATTTTCAAAAGAGTCAAAGTACATTACTAAATGTTGGATCCTAATAATGCCAGTTGCTACTGAGATATAGGGTTGTCAACCATTAATTCAACAACAACAACAACAACCACTGCTTCCACATCCAGCGTTGCTGGTAGAATCAAGGAAGAGCTTGGTCGATCAGAAGTAGTGCATAGTGTAATCTCCTGCCAGGAATCAGTGTAAACTGATGGCTCCAGGCTGAATTCAATGGCAAGATTCCATTGCCAGCCAGCTTTAAAATGTAGATATTTTTAAAGACTCTTCTACTATGTTCCATGGGAATACAGTTTTACTTGCTGGACTGGTAAAATGGTGTTAGCAACCCTAGGGAGAAATTGTGCGACATGTAGGAGGAAAAACAGAATATTATGCCATAGTACTTGGTGTTTAAGTTACCACTACTGCTACTTGGATCCTAGTCAGTTTTCTGTCTACTGAGCTGTGGTGGTTAATTATCCTTGTCCTCCACCTCCTGCTCCTGCCAAAGGCTATAGGGCAAAACAGAAGTCCTCCAGCATCATTTTCTGACACCAACTGGCTGAGTGGGTTTGGATCCACTGTAACACCATGACCTCCAAACCCAACACAGCCAGGAGATCTAGGAGAATACCATGGTTGATGGCATCAAAGACCACTGAGAGATCCAGGAGATTGAATTCAGTGAACTCCTCTTGTCCATTCTATCAGGTGACCAAGGTCGTTTCTGACCCAAAACCAGACCTGAACCAGGACTGGAATAGATCCAAATAATCAACAAGACTACCTAGATTCAGAACATTGTTCAAAAATGGAAGGTTGGTTACATGGAGTATATTCTGTTCCTCCTCAATCAACATCTGTGTTGTCTCAAGACTGTAAGCCAAAGGCATTGGCTTGTGCAAAGACTAACAACCTGACCAAGGACTTGCTTTAAATACTTGGAGGTGCTGTAACACAAAAGTGTCTCAATGGCTACATTCGGACAACACATTAGTCAACTTGTAAGCAGTTTATTTGTTTATGGCACAAAGGCCGTTACAATCATAGCACAATCACATCCTTACAAGTTATAATAGGTCAACTTTTATAAAAATTTAAAACCAACATTTGGAACGAGTTATAAGTACCCCACCACTCATAGTTTTAAAATCCCCACAATTATTGTAAATGGTCTCCTCTGCAGTCTACGACTGCTTTTTCCAGAACAGACTGACGGATTTTTTTTGCTGCAACTGCAAACGTTGCAATTTTAGCTGTGATGGCTTTAGTATGGTCTGCTAACAGGTTGCAGATTATATTTGCTGGATGCCAGCCCGCTCTTGAGCTCAAAAGCTCTCCCATAAAACGGGCCCTAATATCACTGTACAGGGGGCAGCGTAATAAATAGTGCGCCACATCTTCCACTTCCTCTGATCCACAAATACAAGTCCTCTGATTGTAAGGCAACCTTTTATACTTTCCCTCCAAAAAGGCAGTGGACATTGTTTGAAAGTGAAGGGCTGTGAAGGCCTTTCTAATCGCAGGAAATGACAGATCTTGTAAGTACTGAGGAAGGTACTGATCTCTTTTGATTAGGCTGGACCATGTGGAAAAAGCTTGCTGCTGGCTTGCTAGCATGTTTCCCTGAAAGTCTAACTCAAAAATTCTGTTTCTTATATAGACTTTGTTTATCGAAATTGGGGAATCCTCCAGATAGGTATTGACTAATTCCAACCATTTGCAAGCCCACCCTCCTTTCACAAGTTGTTCTAAAAAACATTGTTTCGCCAGATTACTTTCATCCAACTGGAGAAGCCTTTTCCCATATAATACAATAGCCTTGTGCGTCCTAGCCTTAATGGAGGGCAGGTCAACTTCTAATCTAAGTAGTGGGGCAGGCACCCCCTGAGGGACGGCCAAGAGTTCTTTGATGAACTTATTCTGCACAGGCTCCACCTCGTGGGCAAAGCCCTGTCCCCATATTTCTACTCCATATAGAAATTGGGGGAGGACCTTAGCTTTGTATAACTTCAGTGCTGGTACTACTAAGGAGACCCCTTTATTTCTCTCGTATGCCAGTATGGCTTTGGCTGTTCTCCCAGCTAGGAGTTTTGCTGCCTCTAATTGCCTTTTCCAATATCCATTATAAGCAAAAAGCAATCCCAGATACTTGAAACTGGTGCACTGCTCTATCAGTTGCCCTTCTATACGCCATTTATGGGATTGCTTTTTCCTAGCGAAGACTACCACCTTGGTTTTAGAATGGTTAATTACCAGTTTCTCATTCCTGCATATTGTGCCCAATCTACTTAAAAGTCTTCTCAAGCCCACCTGAGTAGTGGATATAAGAGTCATGTCATCTGCATATAGAAGCATGTGGATTTTTCTAGATCCAATGGCAGGAGGAAAACAGTTCACTTTGCTTAGGTCAGCCACTAAGTTGTTCACATAAAAATTAAACAAAAAGGGTGCCAACAGGCAACCCTGCTTGACTCCTCTTCTGATATTAACTTTGTCGGTGAGAGTACCCAACAGACCTAGTCGCACCCGTAGGTCCGTATTCGAGTGTAGTTTCTGGATCAGGAACAATAAACGCTTGTCAATATTTGTTTGAGCGAATTTGGACCAGAGATGCTCTCTATCAATTAGGTCAAAAGCGGAGGTAAAGTCGACAAATGCAACAAACAAGCTTCTTTTAGGCTGGCCCAGGCTTTTGCGTATCAGATGACTGAGTACAAAGCATTGATCGATTGTGCTCCTCCCTTGCCGGAACCCTGCTTGTTATGTGGCCAGGATGTCGTTTTCCTCTGCCCAGGCCTGTAATTTATTTAATAAAAACCTGCCATATATTTCTGAAGCTTCATCCAATAAACTAATAGGTCTATAATTTTTGGGATCCGACCTCTCCCCCTTTTTATGAAGAGGAATGATAATACTTGACTGCCAGCCCACCGGTAATATTCCTGTCGAATTAATATAAGAGAACAGGCTCACCAAAATTGGGGCCCACCAGGATTCATTGCACTTAAATAGCTCAGGGGGGAGCATATCTTCTCCTGGTGCTTTCCCTAAGGACAGGTTTTTTAATAGACCTCTGATCTCCTGGGTGGTCACTTCAGGCCATACTGGGAGTTCGCCTCTCGGGAAGGCGAACTCCACTGGTTCTGGACCCTGACAAATATTCTCAAAATGCTGCTGCCAGGTAAAGGCAGGGATTTGTGCTTCCAGATGTAATTTTGTGGCCTGAAGTCCAGAATGGACCAAGTCCCAACATTTTGTATCATCCTTCCGTCTTACTGCCATATCTAACTCCTTCCACTTTTGTCTAATGTGCAAAGTCTTCTTCTTCTTTAGAACTGCCTTATATAAAGTTCTTCTTTTAATCAATTTTTTTGTCAGCCTCTTTGATTTAGTCTTTCTTACTTTTCTGTTGAGCCTTACTAATTCCTTTTTCCGGTTTCTACATTCCTTATCAAACCATCTCGCACTTTGATGTGTGACCGTACCTATTGTACCTGGCTGGACAAAATGCAGTTTCAGGAGATCTACTATTTGCTGATATCCTTCCATTACCTCCTCTTTTCCTTCCTTAATCCTATTCCTTAGGGCTGACAATGCGGGTCCCTGAAGTAAATTTGTAATCTTAATATTTAAAGTTTCTGACCATTTTATTCGTCTATTGCCTATGGAGGTCAACCTCAATGGATAGGTCTTTTTGTCTTGTCCTATTATTTCGGTCAAATGGATTCCTATCTTGATAGGGTAATGATCACTTTCCATCTGATCTTCCACAGAAAAACTTTTAACGTTAGTGCAAAGAGAGGGGGAGATCAGAAAATAATCTGCTACGCTCCCCCCCTTAAAGAGAGATAAGTATAATGCCCAGCGGACTTATCTACTATGCTTCCATTCAATATTTGTAGGAAGTAATTATAGGCTAATCTCATTAGGATCTTTCCGTTCTTATTGATTTTCTTATCTTGTGAGTGCCTGTCTAATAGAAAGGTGCCATCCACTGGTATACCAACCTGTTTTAGTAACTCATCATTAGATTGCCCCGTCCTAGCATTAAAGTCTTCTCCCAGGATAATGGACCTATTACCCAATTGCTGGTCTATCTCATCTACTACTGATTCCAAGGTCGCCCATATCTCGGCAGGGAAGTTAGCAGAATTATTGGGGGGACATAGGTGTTTATACAAACTAAGCTACTACCATTTTTAAAGGTAATCTTCAGAGTTAGTATACCACTATGCGGTTGTTCGCTCACCATTTGACAAATATTTTCTAGCTCCACCGCAACTAAAATTGCCAGCCCCCACAACACCTCCCCTTTTTATGATGCCTCACTGCGTCTACCGCAAATGTACTATAGCCCTGCAGTAACAGATTAGAGCTTTCTTCCACCCACGTCTCTTGGAGAAAAATTATGGAAAATTTTTGTAAATACCCCACAAACTCCTTATCAGCTAGTTTGCTTGTCCATCCAGAGACATTCCATGACACCATATTAAGCACATATGGTGTTATTTCTTTTGTTACACTGGTTAGTCAATAATTAGAAGCTTTGGGGGGCGGTTGTTCCAACTCCTTCCCCCAGATATTAGAAACAACATTCAACTGGGGATAGGTTCTACTGCAAACGGCTCTTTCCTCTAGGGTATACATATTCTCCTCTTTCCCCAAGTGCTGGAACAATATTTCTTGTAAGTGTCCTAGGTCTTCTAGAATTTTTTCTTGGGCCTTGATGTCCATTTGTTCAAACTGTATTACTTTAGCTGCCTCTTCAGGCAGTAACTGATCTATCAGGGCCTGCAGCCCTTCTAGATGATGTAGCCTATTAATACTAAAATGATTTTCTTTCTTCCCTGTCGTATCCCTGTTAGTCCAGAACCGTCCCTCCAAAACTTCCTGTAATATACATATATTAAACAGTATCTCCTCTTGTTCCACTACTTGCATCAGCTGGAAATTTTTCACCAGACCTGTTGCGATATTATCTATCGGCTGATAGATGTAATCCTCTCTTGTTGCACTCTGCTTAAAAGAAGGGCTTTGTATAAAGTTTAAAGTCTCAACTTGTTCCGCTTCTATATGGGCTTGAGTATCCTTTCCTATCTTAGCTTCATAACTGGCTTCCTGCAAGCAGTTTGGGCACCCTATTTTCCCATTCTCTCCCCCAAAAAATGTTTCCAAGGGACGACTGGCTTCAGCATTTTGGTCCCTAACTCGGGATGAGGTTTGGGGATTTTTGCAGGAGTAGTCAAACAATGGTGTTTTAGTAGTTTGTCTAAAATATCTGGAAACTCAGATATTTTCTTCCTCAAAGGTTTTTCTGCCTTTTAAAAGGTATTTGACTACAGATGCATTTGCAAAGCATACTAACACCCTTAGGCTTGATCTAGAAAAGGAGAGGTACTCAGTTCTTATGATGTCCACATATCTAAGCTGGTTGAATCCCATCTGTCTTAACTTATTTAGGATTTGTTCATTCTTATTTACATATGGAAAGCTACCCGAGTTTCTTGGGAAGTTTGAGAATACTAAATATGTTCTCATCAAAATTAACGGTGGTTGGTCAGCCTCTTGGGGGGTTCCCTTACTACCCGGAGTCTTATGCTTTTCTGTAGTGCCTTGCTCTCTGGGGGTTGTTTGTATTCCACTGTCATGTGTTTCTTTCATCATACCCTCTACTCTATTAACTGAGTTTTCTTTTCTTCCATCGTCCCTTCCCTGACAGGCCCTTTTCCCTCTGCTAATTGTCTCCTGTTTTTTATCTAATATTTTGAACAGGGGCTTATAATTCAGTCCTTTTACTTTCTTCTTCGTGAGTACCTTATCTCTATGCCGTTTCTCTCTCTGCATCCCTGCGCTTTTAATAGTTCTTCCTCCATTCCTATGCCCCTCCTTTTCCATCCCTTTTCCTGATTTCTTTTTTGTACTACCTTTCATCTTGTTGTGCCTTATATGCTTTCTTTTTTGGTTTGCATCCTCCCTCTTTGCCGCTTTAGCATCTAACATATCTGCCTCCATATCAACTGACTTTAAGTATGGCAGGAGCAGGTCTATCTCCTTTATGAGGGTGGAAGAATCCTGCGAAGGGAGCTCCAAGGAAGAATGTGTCTCATCACTCTCTGCTAACATTAGTTCCTTATTAATAATTAGGATTTTCTGCTTAAATAATTCAGCCAATATCTCGCATTGCGCTTTGAGGCCCCCCATTGTCTGTTTAATACTTAGTATTTCCTGAAGAATTTTTGGTATCAAGTCCATGTATGAGAAGCAGTATTTTGACAATAATTCCAGAATACTATTATTATTATGGCACTCCCAATTGGAATGCTGGCTTTCCACCTCTTGCTCCACCTGCAATTCCCCTTCTGAGACTTCTAACAAGGCTTTATAGGCACTCCCAGTAGGCGATAAAATTTCTTGCCCCCAATCATTTGTATCATAGCTATCACTACTTTCCAATTCATTAAAACTTAACTTATGTTGGGGCTGATTTCTTACTTGGTCAGCCACACCTTCCTGTATGGTATCACCAGAGGATACATTATTTGTGCCAGTCATAAAATCATCAATTTGTAGCTGTTTATATCTCGGCAGCAACCCCATTTCTGTATTGATTCCTCTCAGTCTGTATTGTGTCCGTGTTAAGACCATCCTCTCAGCTGTACCAATCTTGTTATTGTTAATTCCTATGTCTCATACATCAATGCTAAAACCCAAGGAATAAAATTACAGTGCTAATTCATAAAACACATTATTTGGTTTCCCTCTTCTAATTTTACCATATAAAACCCATCCCCTCCCAATTCCCAACTGCTTTCCAATACTTGTTTGTTAGTTAGGCAGTCCTCTTTTTTCTTTCAGTCGTAAGCCCTTCTGCCGACAGATTTGATTAACTACGTACAAGTTTGTTCCGAAGTAATTTATGGGCAAAGAATCCACATTAGTCAGTGGTGGGTTGAGTAGCCAACTCACAGTTGGTTATTATGTGGGTATTCCCCACACAACATAGTCCTACACAACTGTGGGTGGTTGGGGCTGGCATTGAGTGGACTAATAATCAACCCAGCATTTTACTGACACAGCCCCCGCCCCTCTCCCCACCCTTCCTCCCTCCTCCCTCAGTCCTCCCAGTTCTATCTCAGCAGCCTCTGTAAGTTGCACCAGTTGTAGCAGAGTGGCAGCCGCCGCTTTGGTCGCTCTTGCCACTTGCCTCTATGGGCTTGTGTTTTAATCCACTCACCACATGCCATTAACACACTCACCCCTCCACAGAACACTTTAAACAACTGGCTTTGAGCTAAACAACTTGCAAGCCAGTTGTTTCTCTCAGTTGCTTATTTGGGTGGAACAGCATACTGTCAGTAGTTTGTGAGTGGCGTGTTACCCTCAACACAACACAATAAACAACACAACTGATTATTGTTTCCCCCCCCTCAGTTGCTTAATGTGTTGTCTGAATGCAGCCAGTGTGAAGGCTTAGGTGTAGATGCTACTTTTCCATCCATAGAAACATAGTAAGGTGCCTTATACTGAGTTAGAGTCCATCTAGCCCCATATTGTTGACACTGAATGGCAGAGCTCTCTTGGGTTTTAGGCAGGAGTTTTCCCAACCTTACCTTGCGATGCTGATGATTGAACCTGGAGCCTTCTACATAAAAACATGTCCTTTACCACTGAATGATGGCCCTTAAATTCCAAAGAGCAGCAGTTAAAATGTAAAAGTCATCTGAACAGATGATGCCAGTTAGAACACTCCACACTAGGATAGAAGGATAAATAGGCTGGCATGATATATAACACAGTTTCCTTTATTTCTCTTTGAAGTTTTAGCATGTACCTGCATCTACCCCCTAATTTGTTATATAGCCATCTGTCTTTTTCCCTCCCACCACACACAGATCATTCAAATATGCTGCTGGAAGTGGTCCTACCACAATATTGCTTAAACTGCAGAAAGTGCAATACTGCTGGTTCCATAGTTTTCCCAACATCTCTGTTGTTGCCTAAATTGGATTAAGAGAGCAAAACAGAGTAATGTGTCTGGGTCTGTAATTGTCTTGAATTGTACAGGTTGAATTCAATGAAACACCTGTTTGAATAATTTATTTTCCTCTAATAATATAAACACAGTATCTAAACATGAGAGTCTTATCGATCTTTTGTATATTATTACTATTAATAATGAATGTGACAGGTTTATAAGTTTCCCAAATATGAATGTGTCAGCCTAAATAATGCTAGTAAATCATAAAGCTTACCATCAAATTGCATTTTACTAATGCATCACTTTACATTTCGTTCATACTACAGACAGGCTGGGGTTTTGCATAATAGTATCATAGCAAAGTGCTTTGCTGAGTGGGAACAAACTGAAACATGTTCTATTGAACTGAACTCTTCTAATATGAACTTTCACTAAACTTAATTGTTTAAAAAGGACACAATCAACCTGAAGTTAAATACCTTTAAATCCCATTGATTTCATCATGAGAGTTAAGCCCATTCTTAGCTGCCCCACTCAAATCAATGGACTTAAAGTGCTTAGCTTTAGCCGGATTGTGCTCACCATGATTTGAAATCCGGATATATGTTGCTTTTCTGTGCTAAATGTAGAGCTGTTCAGGACCATACCATTCATAGGATTAGTTGTAAGATGGAAACAGATGCAGAAGCAACTTATTTTGCACAGGAAATCTAACCATGCCGAAAGGTGGTTGCATGGTGCCTCCAGTCATGCAGTAAGCTCACCGTTACTATCCTTCCATAATTAAATGGGAATAGGGGACATTATAATCTTACCATATGGCTCAACTGGAGGCCACAAATGACTACTTCATGTTAAGTTTTTAAGTGGTCACCACAGGGGTTCTAGTCAATCTATTTCTACCTAAAAATGTGAGTGACCTGGATATATTCAACTATTCCATGGATTCTAATGCTAAATAGAAAAGCAAAGGAAACAGTTACAGACCTAATTACAAAGCACAACCTTCTTCTAAGAACTTTCATGAAGGAGTTACCCATCTTCATATTATCATATATCTATGATGGGCAATCCATTTTATATACAATGACCTCATAAACCTTATTGCTTTAGAACAGAGGTAGGCAACATGGTGCCTGGCTCCAATGCATCACTAGACATCTTTGCTGGTGCCCACCAAGGTACCCTACCCATCTCGTGTTGTTGTTGTTTTTCTTTCAAATTTACACATTTGGCAGCTGAGATTGGTGTGAAATAGGTTTCTGTTGGTGCTGTTTGTTCATGTATTATTAAGTGTGTTGTAGCTCAGACCCCACCTCTGCCTTTTACTCAGACTTTTGAGCAGGTTACTTTTGTGTAAATTCTGCAAGTTCTACTTTGTATACATTCTGCAATGTACAGTAGGGATGTGCACTGACCCACCGGATTGGATTGGATCGCGGATCGGAATCGGACCTGGGGGGTCAGATCGAATCGGAGGTTGGCCAGATCGGATTGGATCTGATTCCGATCCGAAAATCGGATATCCGATTTTTGGATCGGATGCCTTTTAGTCACTTAAAAATTGATTTTGGAGAGTAGAAAAGCCTGTATCTTTGCTATTTTTTAAGATAGAAGCATGAAACTTTGTACAAGTGAAGATGGGATGTTGCCAAACATGTGCCCAGAATTGCAGACACAGGGTTGCAGGCGTTACTTGTAAGTAAGCCATTGAAAAAGTCACTTTTTCATCATCATCTGCTCCTTTTTCAATTTACTCTTGTGTCTCAGGAACATGTGAAAAAGGGTTTTGGTTTCACCGGTAAGCGACGTAGACCATGTCCCCAGTTGGAGAGTGCACTGAAGGGCTGTCGTACTTTACTCTCTTTTGCAGACAGATGGGCACAGTTTAACTGAAATGGCAGTCAAAGTTGGGTTTGCCCATTGAATGTACATCCCGTCTCCAGAACTGAACCCAAACTTGGGGAGCGAACAGGTCTCGGTTGATCTGCCCCCTATTATCAGACAAAGGGGCATGTTCCTCACTGAAATGGAACTGGCTTGGAAGACCATTGTGAAGTGCTCTCTCATTAGATGCTGTCCTTACAACCACCTCTACTGTCAGTACAGTACACATTCACCCCTGTTTCACAGACACATGGCAGGAGTGTAACTGAACTTTGGGGACTCTGTAGAATTCTATTTGAGGGGAACACCCAGCCTACCTTAGCATAAGCAAGTGGAGCGGCGTGCTACACTCGGCTCGCTGGTCGGATGTGGCAGAAATCAGCAACAGCAGGCACGCAGGCAGGCATTCAACGGGCGAAATCAGGAATGCAACGGAACATGACAGAATGCGATGGAATGTTGGGGACTGGGTGGGGGCTTCCCCTTGGGGGGAAGCACAAGTCCCATGGCTTATGCAAGGAAGGCAGCAGGCTCTCCTCGCAGGTGCTAGGATCTGGAAGGCAGCAGCAGCAGCAGGCAGGCAGACATTCAATGGGCAAAGTCCAAACGTTGGGGACTCAGTGGGCGAGTCCCATGGCTTATGCAAGGAAGGCAGCAGGCTCTCCTCGCAGGTGCTAGGATCTGGAAGGCAGCATCATCAGCAGGCAGGCAGACATTCAATGGGCAAAGTCTCTCTTTTCCGGGGCACTGTGGCACAGAGTTCCATGGGCTGCAAAAGAAGAAGAGAAAAATAAGGAATGAATATCGGACTACACTACCTCCTTCCCACCTAGGACTGTCATGTTGCCAGTCCTGATTGCCCACGCTCACCATTAGACGCACGGGGCTGCCTGCTTACTCGGAAGTAAGCAGGCAGACAGCCCTGCTTCAGTTAGGAAGGCGCCGCTCCTGTTCACAGAACACTTACCGTAGTCGTGAGGGCGTTGTTGATAAGAGGGCCACTTCCAGGCGGGCAGTGATGGGCAGGTGGGCAGTCTGGATTCCCGTCTCTCTCGGGCACTGTGGTGCAGAGTTCCATGGGCTGCCAAAGAAGTTGGGAAAGTAAAGATTAATGACATTTAATACTTTAACAACTGGCTCCCTCCCACCCAGGACTGGCATCTTGCCGGTCCTGAGTGCCCACACCCCACCATTAGCTGCACGGAGGTGCCTGCTCACTGGGAGGTCAGCTCTCTGACAATCCCTTACCTCAGTCGTGCGGGTGACGTGGATCGATGGGCCACCTCCAGGCGGCTGTGTCTTGGGGAAGACGGTCACGTAGGATTTCCGGGTCTGCTGTGCACTGAGGCACAGAGTTCCGTAGGCTGAAAAAGAAGAAGGGAAAGTAAAGATTAGATAATAAAATACTTAAACAACTAGCTCCCTCCCACCCAGGACTGGCATCTGGCCATTCCCGTGTGTCCACGCCCCACCTTTAGCTGCATGGAGCTGCCTGCTCACTGGGAGGTCAGCTGTCAGACTGCCTCTTACCTTAGTTGTTTGGGTGATGTGGATAGGAAGGCCACTTCCAGGCACAGGTTGAAGTCTCTCCTGGGCACTGTGGCACAGAGTTCCATAAGCTGAAAAAGAAGTTGGGAAAAAAAGATTTTATTCGAGTGCCTGAACAACTAGCACCCTCCCACCTAGAACTGGCCTGTTGCAGTCCCGTGTGCCCACACCCAAGTAGGCACAGGTGGCTGCCTGCCTGCTTCGTGCTTACTGGGAAGTAAGCTCTCAGACTGCCCCTTACCTCAGTCGTGAAGGCGACATGGATCGATGGGCCACCTCCAGGCGACCGTGTCTTGGGGAAGACAGTCACTTAGGATTCCCGGGTCTGCTGTGCACTGAGGCGCAGAGTTCTGTAGGCTGAAAAAGAAGAAGGGAAAGTAAAGATTAGATAATAAAATACTTAAACAACTGGCTCCCTCCCATGTTGAACTGGCATCTGCCCAGTCCTGAATGCCCATGCCCAAGTAGGCACACAGAGCTGCCTGCTTATTTGGAAGTAAGCTGGCAGACAGCCCCGCTTCAATTAGGTTGCAGGTGCCCCCCCCCATTCACAGAACACTTACCTTAGTCGTGAGGGCATTGTTGATAAGAGGGCCACTTCCAGGCGGACACTGATGGGCAGGTGGGCAGTCTGGATTCCCATCTCTCCCAGGCACTGTGACGCTGAGTTCCATAAGCTGAAAAAGAAGAAGGGAAAATAAAGATTAGATAGCACATAATACTTGAACAACTACCTCCCTCCCACATTGGACTGGCATCTGCCCAGTCCTGAATGCCCACGCCCAACCGTTACGCACACGGAGCTGCCTGCTCGCTGGGAGGACAACTCTCTGACAGGCCCTTACCTCAGTCTTGCGGACGACGTGGATCGTTGGGCCAGTTCCAGGTGGCGTGTCTTGGGGAAGACGTTCGATTAGGATTTCCGGTTCTGCTGTGCGCTGAGACGCTGAGTTCCATAAGCTGAAAAAGAAGAAGGGAAAATAAAGATTAGATAACACATAATACTTGAACAACTGGCTCCCTCCCACGTTGGACTGGCATCTGCCCAGTCCTGAATGCCCATGCCCCACCATGAGCTGCATGGAGGTGCCTGCTCACTGGGAGGTCAGCTCTCAGTCAGCCCCTTGCCTCAGTCGTGTGGGTGACGTGGATCGATGGGCCACCTCCAGGCTGGTGGCCGTGTCTTTGGGCAGATGGTCAATTTGGATTCCCAGGTCTGCTGTGCCCTGAGGCGCAGAGTTCCATAGGCTGAAAAAGAAGAAGGGAAAAAAAGATTAGATAATTAAATACTTTAACAACTGGCTCCCTCCCACCCAGGACTGGCATCTGGCCGTTCCTGTATGCCCATGCCCAGGTCTGCACACAGGGCTGCATGCTTGCTTACTGGGAGGTAAGCTCTCAGACTGCCCTGCTTCAGGACACTCTCAGGTGTCCCTGCGTTGACTGCACACACTTACCTTAGTCATGCAGCCGCTGCGGATAGGAGGACCACTCCCAGTCAGGTGCCTCCAGGCAGAGCCACAGGGGCACGGGCACCTCCAGGCAGAGTCACAGTGGCACGGGCGCCTCCAGGCAGAGTCACAGTGACACGGGCACCTCCAGGCAAAGTCACAGTGGCACGGGTGCCTCCAGGCAGAGTCAGGCAGGCAGAGTGCCAGGTGCTTGCACATTGCACAAGTAAGCAATAGAACCGTGGGTCCAGCCCACGCGATCCGGCTACTTTACAGTGGCGGCAACCTGGCAGGTGGGCAGGCAGAGGCAAGCAGTGTGGCAGGCAGAGGCGGGCAGAGTGCCAGGTGCTTGCACATTGCACAAGTAAGCAATAGAACCGTGGGTCCAGCCCACGCGATCCGGCTACTTCACAATGGCAGCAACCTGGCAGGTGGGCGGGCGGGCAGATTTTTTCAATCATATAGCCAAAAATGCAACACACAGTGACAGCCCTGCAAGGCTGCCACATAGGTCCAAAACACACAGTTAGAAACAGTGTTGGATGCTTTGTCATCCACTCAATGTAGGAGCCTGGAAGAGGAATCCTATCAGTTCCTTCATTAAGAGTCAGAGAGGTGCATGCGTTCCTTGGAAATAAGCCTTCTTCTTATCCAAAGTTCTCATGAGCCTATAATGTGGTCTTTTACAAGAAACGCACATGGAAGTGTGGGACCTTACAGATGGCCTAAAGGGAGTCATCGGCGGCCAATTTCAGAGGCACACGTGCAAGCACATTGGTTCAAGTCAAACAACATAGAATGTGTGAGATGCTTGTGCATCCCCTCAATATAAGAGGCTAGGAGAAGAAACTAGATCCCTTCAGGATTCTTCGTTCAGAGTTGAGTTACTGAGCTGTAAGCACAGCCAGTAAATTATAGAAAATAAAATTAACAAAAAATAATAATTAAAAAATCAAGGGCCTGCCAGAGCCTGCCAAAAGGTGTGGAATGGATGGGGGGTGCCTGCCAATTACTCCCCCGAGGGAATGAGGGTGGGGTATCCCAGCAGGGGCAGATTGTCCTTTAGGAAGACCACCATCTCAGCATCCAAGTGAGAGCGGTGGGGTGTGACCACGTCGCCCGCCATGGAAAACACCCGCTCGCTTGGAACGCTGGATGGTGGGCAGCTGATTCTATCCATGGCCACCCGTGTCAGATCAGGCCACATCTGGCGTCGGGATGACCGGTAGACCAGGGGTTTGATGGAGCTGTCCTCCATCTGCTCCTCCAGGTAACGCTGCTTTGCTGCTGCAGCGTCATCCTGGCGGCGGCTGGGTTGGGTGCCTCTATGCCCAACCGCTGCCTGCAAGGCCTTTGCCCAAAACCCCTGGCTTGTCCCCCTGCTGGGTGTGCTGCTGCTGGTGGTGGTGGTGGTACTGAGCGAACTCATCGCCTGCACATGGGTGGGATCCTCCTCTGCCTGCCCAATCCTGGCTTCCTGGGCTGCCCAAATGTCTGCCACCAGCATTTCCACCCAATTCTGCCCACACAGCCCATCCTTGATGCGCGGGTCACACATGGTGGCCAACATGTACTGCTTTTTGTTGTAGAGAGGCTGGACCCGGCGGGATAGGCCTTCCCTCAGCCTTGTCACCACTTCCCGAACCTCTGGAAGGAAGCGCCTGCCGGTGACGGGATCCCCGGCCTCCAGAAACTCGCCCATCTGTGTCTGGAGATGCCTGGCCATGGGGATCACCTGGCTGAGGAGGACAGTGCTGCTGCTCAGGGTCTCGGTGGCCTCAAAGAACGGCTTGAGGACCACCAGAAGCTGGGACATGGCCTCCCACTGCTGCCTGGACAGTGGGACCTGGATGCAGATGTCCCCGACCCTGAACATCTCGTGGACAACATGCTGTTGCTCCACCATACGCTCAAGCATGTTGTAGGTGGAGTTCCAACGTGTTGCCATGTCCTGCACTAGCCGGTGCTGCGGAAGTCCCAGCTCCTGCTGCTCTTCTCGCAGCAACCGACTGCCCTTTACGCTGTGGTGGAAATGCCCGGCCACCTTCCTGCACCTCTCTAGGAGATTACAGATTGGGGGAGGGAAAGGGGCCTTGCTGCCTCCAAGACCATCTTTCACTACCAGGTTGAAGACGTGCGCGATGCAGCTGATACCCTCAAATCCACCATCGCGCACCGCCTTCACCATGTTGGCTCCCCCGTCCATGACCATGTAACCGCGGGTGTGCTGGTGCCCGCCCAGCCACCCTGCCACCATGCGGTTCATGGCCTCAGTAATCTCCTCTGCCGTGTGGGACTGGTCCATGACTGCGGTATGAAGGAGGGCCCAGCAGCAGCCCTCCTTCCCAGTCCCGGAAGTCCTGGGTGCTCCTGCCCTGAGGCTCCTCACCAGTGAGCCATCAGGGACAGGTAAGCGTGCACTCCTCCTTCGCTGGACCAGATGTCCGAAGTGAAGTACACCTTCTGTGCCTCTGCCTGGCACAGACGACCCAGAACTAACTCCCTGCATGCCCGGTACAGGGAGGGCACCACACGCCTACTCAGGGTGGTGTGACACGGTGGCTTGTAGTATGGAACCACAAGAGCCATCAGCCTCTTGAAGCCTGCGTTCTCAACGAGGCTGAATGGCTGGTCATCCAACGCCACCATCTCACCGATGCAATTGGTGATCTGGTTGGGCGCTGGAAAACGCCACCTTGTGGCTCCATACTTCACCCACCCCATCTCTTCCATGGTGGCCTGGCAAAGCCTCTTGGGGATGGGAGCTCGAGAGCTGGCAGAACTTGCAGGAGCCTTGCCCTTGCTAACACCAGTCTGTTGCGAGGTGCCCGCCTCGGTCCCAAGCAAAACAGACTGGTGGTGCTTCTGCATGTGGCAGCTGAGGCTGTTGGTGGTGAAGTGGCCTGGCATTTTCCCCCTGCTCACAGCCATCTTGCAATGGAGACAGACAGCAAAGCGAGAATCCACTCCCACCTCAAAGTGGTCCCACACCTTGCTTGTCTGTCGCTTCTGGGGTGACACAGACAGCCCGCCGGCACCTTCACTCTGCGGTGTCACCACAGCAGGGGAATGAGTGGAAGAGAGGACAGATTCTGGAAAGCGAGGCTCTGCTGCTGCCTGCTCTTCCTCTTGCCCCACATCAAAGTCTTCCTTCTCACTCTGAACCACGCTGACTCCCACAAGGTCTGGGAAAAGTTCCATCAGCGGGGTCACAGGCTCACCCACCGAAGGAGCTGGAGATGCTCCTCCTTCTTCACGGCCACTACTGCTCCCAGCACCTATCTGGGGAACTTCAAAGAGTGCCCTGCAGGCACTACTTTGAGTTGCCTCTGCCTGCTTCTGCTGCCCCAGTGGAGGACGCCTCAGTTTAACTGGGGGTGTGGAAGAAGGCTGCCTGCTGCTGGTCCCAGCAGCAGCAGCACCGCACCCATAGCTGCCTCTCCCAAGTGCTGCCTTAGCAGCAGCAGCACCCCTATGTGTGCCACGTTTCATTATTATTATTATTATTATTATTATTATTATTATTATTATATAAGTATGTGTGCTTTGCCCACAGTTTTTGTGTTTGCTATGTAGCAGCAGACTACACAGCCCAGCAACACACACACACACACACACTCACAAGCAAGCACACACACAGAGAGAGAGAGAGAGAGAGAGAGAGAGTATAGAAATATTGTTTTGTTATGGGGGGGGGGTTCAGAGAGAGAAAAAGAAAAACAAACACACTCACTCCCAAAGACTAACTACAGATATTTTAAAGACAAACAGACAAACTAACAAACAAACATGCTATCTACAATAGAGAAAGGAAAGGCAAGAGAGAAAAAGAGAGAGAGAGCACAAGGAAAGCTGAAGAAAAAGACCAGAAACTCCTCAAACACCTCCAAATTCAAAATACAATCTCCACCAGCTTCAAACAAATACTCCTTCACCTCCAACTCAATACACCCCACAGAGAGCCAAAAGCGAAAGACTGATAATATATACTGGGTTTTCTACTAAGCCCTCCTCCAGCATTGTGATTGGAGGCTGAAGAAAGTCTTAACAGGATTGGGTGATTCAGTCATGTAGTCTAAAGCACAATTGGTGGAACCAGCTGTCAAACACACACACACACACACACACACACACACACCCTCCTCCCCTTACTGGAAGTTTAAAATAATAAAGTTTAAACCTTAGTTTGCCACTAAAGTCTTCCACCAATTTCTCTGTAATTTTCAGCACATGAGGGGACATAAGTACTATCCCATGTCAGTGAGTTTCAACTTTATACCTCTTGAAACAAAAAAGTTACAGCACATTATTTTTCAAAGCCCAGAGTCAGTTTAAAAGCCATTAAAAACAATCCGATCCGCCGATTTTTTCCGATCCGGATCGGACCTCGTCAGATTGGATTGGATCAGATCGGAGGGTTGGCCGGATCGGATCGTTTTCTTCCGATTTTGGGGCGGATCGCATTCGGATCGTGGATCGGATCCAATCCGATGCACATCCCTAATGTACAGTGCATTTGGGGTAACTTTGTATCCCACCTGATTCTTGTAATCTGTACAAAGCTATTCTCAATATTTCTGGTGTCTTGGAATGCATGTGTATTTTTATTCTACAGGGGGAAACTGAAATGTTATTTTCTATAACTTGCTGCACTGTATCTCTCTACAGCATTCACCACTGCACTTGTAACTTCTTTTTATCAAGAACTATGTTACAGCAAAAGCATTGACATCCCAATGTGAAAACTCAGATGGAGAAGTGATATGTCAGAGCCAACTTAATGGCTCATTAAGCTGCTTATATTTTCTAGGTAGATAAAATTAGCCTTCTAGCATTTCACCATTTTGGTATTATTAGTTTGCCGCTAAGATTTCATTGATCTCTAGATAAGGAGAAATCTTTTTTATATGTAATGTAAATCTGTTTAGCTATGGAGTACTATTTCAAATATACATTTCTCTCCCTGAGGTTTCTGAACAATTATAATAGGAAACAATGCACTATATTGTCAAATTCTCAAAATAGGATTTCATATATATATATATATATATATATATATAATCATTTCTATATTTCTGTTGAAAGATGGTGTTAATAAAAGGAAGAAAATAGAACTGTAAATCTTTAGTATTTGGTAGGACTGTTCATATTTAAATGTCATCTGGGCATTCATTCAAAGAGAATGAAGGCTGAATGTCCTCTGTCCCTGCCTGCTATTCACTTAATAGTGTTGTCCCATGATCCTCCAGTACTTATAAATCCTCAGCATTTCAGTGTTACGGTCATTTAAAATATGCTGCATGTTTGCCCCTGTCCCATCATGCTATGCCTTTCAAGAAGACCCTGGTCAGGAGAATGACCTGTCCTCTGTGTCCTGGTTCACCCATCATATTAGTTTGTTAATTATGCCTTGTTTGTTTGTTAATATTGTGTTATGGGAATCAGTGTTAATGTTTTCATCAGTATTTTATAGAAGAGTTTTAGCAATTCTTATACATTTAATTGTATTTTTATATACATCACAATGTATTTTGATGTGTGTAAGGGTGCAATCCTATGCACATCTAGAGAAAAAAAAAAGTCCTACAATTCCCATGTTGGCTTGGGAATACTAGGAGTTGTAGGATATTTTTCTGTCTAAACATGCATCAGATTGGGCCCAAATTCTCATTCTAATCTGCTAAGATTTTTTTTAAAAAAAAATGGTAATGGATATATAAAGCTATTAACTAAATAATAAATAATTATTTCTTAAGTTTGCCTGGGGGGGGGGATCAATTGGATCACTTTGCATTAGTGTTTAACTACTTTTATACAGAAATACTTTTATACACAACTGTGCTTATATACACAAGTGGACTTAGGACTAGGGCTGTGCACCACTTTGGTTCTGCAATCAAATCCCAAACTGAAGCGGCTGGAGTTTATAAAGTAAAAAAAATTACAATGGCTCAAAGAAGTTCAGATTGGGTCAGACAGCTTTGGCCCGGTACAGGATGATGGCAAGCACCCACGACCACCACCACTGAAGCCATGTGAGTGGCCAGGACTTACCTGATCTGTCTGCTCATGCCTGGCAGCTGCCTGTCCTCCATGAGAGATGCCAATTTGAAGAAAAATATTGTCATAGATGTAATTGTGCACACAATGGCGGCCATAAAGGGCCATTTCCACAGGGCTGATTCAGAAGCCCCGAATCAGCTTCTGAAATGGGTTGGGGAGTCCCTGCACAGGTCTACCTCAGACCACACAGACTCTTCTTGGACTGAACCCACCTACCCAAACTCTATTTCTCAGCATCCAGGCAGATCCATCTCCAGAACAGTCTACACTTGCTAATTCATCCCAAATGTTCTCCAGGTCATGGAAAAATTGGAGCAACACCAATAGCCTCATCTCTCTGCCCCATGTACTTCCAACTTTGATGATTGGCCTATTCTTTATTCTTGTTTCCTTACCTTCAGATCTTTGTTCCCACTCTGTTACCCTTACTTGTCAAATTACTCTATTCAGTCGTAAGACTTTACACAGCTCTTCTAGTAATCAGGATTCATTTGGTGATGAGTGGCATTCCTGTTCTAGCACTAACATTCATATACAATAAATTATATGGTTGTATAAATCTCTTTACAACCCCATTAGTAGTATTCTATGGAATAATCTTAGTAGGGAAAAAGCCCATCTGGAGTAAATGGAAGCATTAGTCCAGTTGTGTTTAAAAATTATTATCTTGTTGATCATGAGCCAGGATTAGACAATATAAGAATAATGCTACTGCATATGGATGAGTGATTCTTTTTCTTGGCATGCTTTCCTAACACTGATGGGAAGAAGGACATTAATCGTATTGAAAGCTGCAAGTGTCAAAAATTCTGAAAACTATTTTCATTGGCATTTCTTTTTGGGTTTAATATGAGCCTGCAGTCCTCTGTATACTTGTGCATGAGGACTTCCTGTAGAGATCAATCAGAGTTTACTCTTCAGCAAAGTTGTAGAGGATTACAACCCAAGACTCTAAACTCAAGATCAGGGAACTGATATAATCTATTAACCGCCCCCTCTCTCTCTGCCCCCAATTAGGCATACCTTTGTTTGGATTAGTGTTTTGAGGTTCTCATTATTGTCAGTTGCAATCTCATCACCACAGATGCAAAGTGTTTTGCTAGAAGAGGTCTTAAGAGGAGATAGAGTTATCCTCTACAACCGTATCATTAAGATTAATTAATAGGGTCAAGAGGGGTAGGGGTGGAAAGAAAAGATAAGAGCCATAGAAAACCATTGGCATGACAAGAAATTGACATAAAATGGGCAGCTGACAAATCCATTAAAGAATACCCTTTAATCCATACCGTCTTTCATAGAATTCCATTGTTCAATATATTTCAGACTTGGGTTAAGGAACAGCACTGTTAGAAGGAGGGAAACACTGTGCTGTAAGGCAAGAGAACACCTTTAAATTCTATTTTTTCAGGACACTGAAGTTTAGATTATTTATTTATTTATTTATTACATTTGTATACCGCCCCATAGCCGAAGCTCTCTGGGCGGTTTACATAGGATTAAAACAATTAAAAACAATATACAAAAATTTAAACAGCAAAAACATACAACATACACACAATACACACATACATTTAAAACCACTACAACAACCCAAAAAGCTACAAAAACAAAAACAAACCCAGGCTCATCAGATATTGCCAAATGCCTGAGAGAAGAGGAATGTCTTGACCTGGCGCCGAAAAGATAACAATGTTGGCGCCAGGTGGGCCTCATCAGGGAGATCATTCCATAATTGGGGGGCCACCACAGAGAAGGCCCTCTCCCTTGTTGCCAACTTCTGAGCTTCCCTTGGAGTAGGCATTTGGAGGAGGGCCTTAGATGTTGAACGTAGTGTTCGGGTAGGTTCATGTCGGGAAAGGCGTTCCGTCAGGTATTGTGGTCCCAAGCCGTGTAAGGCTTTATAGTAGGGATGTGCACTGACCCCCCGGATCGGATCAGATAGCGGATCGGAATCGGACCTGGGGGGTCGGATCGGATCGGATCGGATCGGAGGCTGGTCGGATCGGATCGGACCAGATGTCCGATCCGGATCGGACGCCATTTTGAATGCTTTTTCCCATAGCCAAGTATTGTTTTACAAAAACGCCTATAACTTTTTCATTTTTAAAGATAGAAGGATGAAACTTGGGCACATTGTAGACTGGTTAGGGGTAGTTATCTGTGAGAAATTTCAGAAAGATTGGTGCATGCATTTTGTGGCAATTAATTTTTTAATAAATACCCAGGAATGCCTATAACTTTGTCATTTTTAAAGTTACACACATGAAACTTTGCCACATTGTAGGGGGTACCTTGGGACCTATGTGTGTGAAATTTCAGAAACGTAGGTGCTTGTCTTGTGTGGCAATTAATTTTTAGAAAAATGGGTAGTAGTGGGGTAAATACAGTTACACCTCCCATTTTTTTATTTTTGAAGATACAAACAGGAAACTTGGGCACATTACAGGTACCACTTGCCTTGATATGTGTGTGAAATTTCAGAAACATTGGAGCTTTCCTTGTGTGGCAATTAATTTTTGAAACAATGAGGAAAGAAACACCTATAACTTTGTCATTTTTAAAGTTACACACATGAAACTTTGCCACATTGTAGGTGGTACCTTGGGACCCATGTGTGTGAAATTTCGGAAACGTAGGTGCTTGCCTTGTGTGGCAATTAATTTTTTAATAAATACCCAGGAATGCCTATAACTTTGTCATTTTTAAAGTTACACACATGAAACTTTGCCACATTGTAGGCGGTACTTTGGGACTTTTGTGTGTGAAATTTCGGAAACGTAGGTGCTTGCCTTGTGTGGCAATTAATTTTAGGAAAATGGGTAGTGGTGGGGTAAATACAGTTACGCCTCCCACTTTTTTATTTTTGAAGATACAAACAGGAAACATGGGCACATTACAGGTACCACTTGGCTTGATATGTGTGTAAAATTTCAGACAGCTGGGTCCAGGCATGTGGTGGCAAGGTATTTTTGAAACAATGAGGAAAGAAACGCCTATAACTTTTTTATTTTAAAAGTTAGAAGTCTGAACATTGCTCACTTTGTAGATGGGTTAGGGGTAGATATGTGTCAGAAATTTCAGAATTATAGGTCCAGGCATTTGATGGCTATGGAATTTTTAAATTACATGTTTCAAAAAAATCTCTACAGAGGCCAGGTCTTCCCCTCCCGCTTCCCGCGAAGAAAAGGAAACACTCTCTCGTCTCGATCCCTTTGATCCTTGCTAGTAGTATCCATTACAGGGCTCGTGTTTCCTTTCCTACTTTCACTTATCAAGCAGAACGGCTGAGCCTAGCTGAGTTTTGCAGCCATGCGTGCAAGGAAGGATCACTCTGGTCTCGATCCCTTTGATCCTTGGTAGTATCCATTACAGGGCTCGTGTCTGCTTGAGTACAAAGTGAAAAGTGAAAGTAGGAAAGGAAACACGAGCCCTGTAATGGATACTACTAGCAAGGATCAAAGGGATCGAGACGAGAGAGTGTTTCCTTTTCTTCGCGGGAAGCGGGAGGGGAAGACCTGGCCTCTGTAGAAATTTTTTTGAAACATGTAATTTAAAAATTCCATAGCCATCAAATGCCTGGACCTATAATTCTGAAATTTCTGACACATATCTACCCCTAACCCATCTACAAAGTGAGCAATGTTCAGACTTCTAACTTTTAAAATAAAAAAGTTATAGGCGTTTCTTTCCTCATTGTTTCAAAAATACCTTGCCACCACATGCCTGGACCCAGCTGTCTGAAATTTTACACACATATCAAGCCAAGTGGTACCTGTAATGTGCCCATGTTTCCTGTTTGTATCTTCAAAAATAAAAAAGTGGGAGGCGTAACTGTATTTACCCCACCACTACCCATTTTTCTAAAATTAATTGCCACACAAGGCAAGCACCTACGTTTCCGAAATTTCACACACATGGGTCCCAAGGTACCACCTACAATGTGGCAAAGTTTCATGTGTGTAACTTTAAAAATGACAAAGTTATAGGTGTTTCTTTCCTCATTGTTTCAAAAATTAATTGCCACACAAGGAAAGCTCCAATGTTTCTGAAATTTCACACACATATCAAGGCAAGTGGTACCTGTAATGTGCCCAAGTTTCCTGTTTGTATCTTCAAAATAAAAAAATGGGAGGCATAACTGTATTTACCCCACTACTACCCATTTTTCTAAAAATTAATTGCCACACAAGACAAGCACCTACGTTTCTGAAATTTCACACACATAGGTCCCAAGGTACCCCCTACAATGTGGCAAAGTTTCATGTGTGTAACTTTAAAAATGACAAAGTTATAGGCATTCCTGGGTATTTATTAAAAAATTAATTGCCACAAAATGCATGCACCAATCTTTCTGAAATTTCTCATAGATAACTACCCCTAACCAGTCTACAATGTGCCCAAGTTTCATCCTTCTATCTTTAAAAATGAAAAAGTTATAGGCGTTTTTGTAAAACAATACTTGGCTATGGGAAAAAGCATTCAAAATGGCGTCCGATCCGGATCGGACCTCATCGGATCGGATCGGATCGGATCGGATCGGAGGTTGTCCGGATCGGATCGGATCGGATTTTCCCGATTTTGGGTCGGATCGGATTCGGATCGTGGATCCGATCCGATCCGATGCACACCCCTACTTTAATAGTTAAAACCAGCACCTTGAATCGGGCTCAGAAACATACAGGCAGCCAAAGCAAGTGGGCCAGAGTAGGTCTTATGTGCTCAAACCTTCTGGTTCCAGTTATCAATCTGGCTGCTGCATTTTGCACAAGCTGCAGCTTCCGAACCGTCTTCAAAGGCAGCCCCACATAGAGTGCATTGCAATAATCTAACTTGGAGATTACCAGAGCATGGGCAACTGAAGCCAGGTTATCCCTGTCCAGATAGGGACGTAGCTGGGCCACCAACCGAAGTTGATAGAAGGCACTCCGTGCCACTGAGGCCACCTGAGCCTCAAGTGACAGAGATGGTTCTAGGAGAACCCCCAAGCTACGAACCCACTCATTCAAGGAGAATGCAACCCCATCCAAAACAGGTTGAAGACCCTCCATCCGGTCAGCAGAACCACCCACTAACAGCGTCTCAGTCTTGTCTGGATTGAGTTTCAGTTTATTAGCCTTTATCCAGTCCATTGTCGCAGCCAGGCACCGGTTCAGCACATTCACAGCCTCAGCTGATGAAGATGAAAAGGAGAAATAGAGCTGATTGTCATCAGTGTACTGATGACAATGCACTCCAAAACTCCAGATGACTGCACTCAATGGTTTCATGTAGATGTTGAACAGCATGGGGGACAAGACTGACCTCTGTGGAACCCCATACTGGAGAATCCATGGGGCCGAGCAATGTTCCCCAGCACCACCTTCTGGAGCCGACCCCCCAAGTAGGAGCGGAACCACTGCAATGCAGTGCCTCCCACTCCCAACTCAGCCAGTCGTCCCAGAAGGATACCATGGTCGATGGTATCGAAAGCCGCTGAGAGATTGAGGAGAATCAACAGAGTCACACTCCCCCTGTCTTTCTCCCGACATAGGTCATCATACAGGGCGACCAAGGCTGTTTCCGTACCAAAACTAGGCCTGAAACCCGACTGAAATGGATCCAGATAATCAGTCTCATCCAAGAGTGCCTGGAGCTGGCTCGCAACCACCCACTCCAGGACCTTGCCCAGGAATGGAACATTTGCTACTGGCCTGTAGTTATTAAGATTTTCAGGGTTCAGGGAAGATTTCTTTAGGAGTGGTCTCACTGCCACCTCTTTCAGGAGGCCTGGGACCACTCCCTCTTGCAAAGAGGCATTAATCACTTCCCTGCCTTGCCAGTTGTTCCATCCCTGGTAGCTTTTATTAGCCAAGAGGGGCAAGGATCCAATGTGGAAGTGGTTGCACAAACCTGTCCAAGCACCTTGTCATCGTCCTCGAGCTGTATTGAAATAATATATATATATATATATATATATATATATTGCTATATTGAAATAAAATATATGAAATGGCAATTGCAAATGACTACTGCTAACTACTGCTAACACAGAGATTTAACATTTCTTTTTTTATTATTATTGCATTTTTATACCGCCCCATAGCCGAAACTGTAAGTGTTGATCAGCTCATGCACAAGATTTTGGCTGAGCATCAACCTTTAATCCATCTTTTCATGTCAGTAGTGCAGCTTGGGCTGGACCATAGGGGCAAAGTCCAGGAAACCGCAGATCCCCCATCCCTAATGACCACCCAGAGAGCTATGGGACTATGATTTACATGATTTTCTAAGCAACGTGGTAAATAGTGTTGTTGTTGTTATTGTTGTTATAACCTATCAGGAATGAAGAAAGCATGGAATGGATGTTAGATATATTAATTATTTACTTCACAGCTAGAGCAATATACATGGGGGGCATAAGACAATTAAGTTCAGGGTCTAAAACTACCTAGTATATTTATTTTCAGCAGACTTCATGCACAGAATATGTCAAACTGTACATTTTAAAGTAATTTGTGAACAAGCTGCCATCATGAGTAAAAAGTTTTTTTTTGTTTTTTTTAGGTCTAATAGGTGGTTCAGGCAATTCCAGTCCTACACTGAATAACCTGGTGGCCATCTTGAAACTCAAGTTAGACTACCTGCATTCATTCAACAATTTAACATTTTCAGGCTAAGCTACATTCTTATGATATTTTAACCCTTTCACATGAAACCATCTGCTTGATGGGTACACCATGTTTTATTGGTCCTTGCCAATATGCCTTCTCCTCTTTTAAAAAATTAACACATCTTAATACCAGCAGCTGGGATCACTGTGAAATCAGTTTCCTTCGGTACTGAAAACTGTGAGCTCAAAATTGTTTAGTGGGTTGGGGCCAAGACCCCACCACGTCTGCCTTGGTTACTTGTCCTTTGAGAGGTCTCTGGTAGCAGTCATTTTGTAGTGGTGTCCAGGAAGGTTTTCCAAATTCTCAGATGCTTACACAGGCTCCAAAAGGTTTCCTACCCCTGAGCTACTTAAATTTACCAAAGGTCATGATCTTGGATCAAGTGAAATATGCATGTGTAAACATGCCTTTATTAGGGATACTTAGGGGGCAATTCTATGGAGATAGTTAGGAGCCTTGGCAGTCAGAGGCTGTCAAGTATCCAATACAGGGTGGCTGGAGCATGAAAATGATCCTCGTCATTGTGCTCCGGCTGTCCTGCACTTTTGCTAGACAAGAGGTTTCACCTGTCTAACCACAGGGCTTCTGATTGGAAAACTCCATTGCAAAATTAGGGAAAGTGCAACTTTTGAAGGATAATTAAACTCTGGTTCACATATCATTTTGAAAGTGGGAAATTAGATAAATGCAAACTAAAAAATTCCTGCCACCCCCAACCCTATCAGATATAGAGGGATTCTCCTATTCATAGGTCTTTATTACATCACTTTATGGCTACAAAACGCATGATGTTTTGTGACAGTGAATGGGATATGTATGTCCCAGACACTGAAATCCTGAATAAAAACAAGCAATAGAAATTGAAAAGAATTTAATTGAAATTCGGCCAAACTTGAATCAACAGATTGTTATGATACTGTCTGGTTTTAATTGTTAATTCTGATTTATCATTTTGCTTACTGTTGTTCTTACTGCATTATTATGATCTGTAATTTTATGTTTTGCTGTGCACCGCCTTGAGGGTGTTTTCCCCAAAAGGTGGCTTATATATCTTATAAACAAACAAACAAACAAAATTTCCATGAAAACCTGCTGCTCAAGAATCATGCAAATAGAATTCTGCCTGCCAGTTTCTCTCAAGACTTGTAATTTGAACCTCAGTTCAATTAGTGTTTTTCCATCTCTTGATTATAGAACTTTATACTATTCTTCTTCTTTGGCCTGGTGGGAGCAACTATAATTGAACTAATAGATCTAATAAAGCAAGAGGGAATTATGTAACAATACAAACTGAAGGATGCTCCTCAAAGACAGGGAGGAATCTGTGGAGACTCTCTGTCCCTGCTATATCTAAACACTGAAATAAAGGTTAATTTGGTGGTTGCAAAAGTTAATTTATAAACTCCTCTGTGGGAAAGAGCCACCAAATTATATTGTGCAGCTGGCTGATTGGATTGGGAATCAGAGGTCATCATAATTTAGTAGTATAATAATGGAGCTCTAAGATATTGAAAAAACATTAGTTATGCATCTGAACTTGGTTCTACCTATATTAATTTACCTTTGTAAATGGGCTTTGCCTGAAGTTCCCATCTGTGGATATTGCAGTTTTGATGGCACCCTTCTCCCTGGAATCTTAAACAGATTAAGAGGCTATGGGCAGTTTAAGATGTTACTTCGTATTATTCATGCAAGACATTCCAGTTGTTTTTGAGACCATGCTTGGCTGGTTATTAATATGGGAAAATGTAGTATATTTAAACACTTTTATTTATTACAGTTATTATGTTACTTATTTATTACATTTATTAAGCACCTCATAAAATATGTTTTTCTAGCTATTTTACAATACAAATAAACTGAAATAAAATCAACAATATAAAACTAATATGTGTACCAATGCAGCATAAAATACAATATTGAGTATAAGAGTTAAAAATATGAATATAGAGCACTATCAGATGGAGGGAATTGTGTTTCCTTACCATTGCCTTTCCACTGCTTCTGGATCACAATACTTCCTCTTCCTTCACATGGGGAAGAAAGAGGAAGTAAACAATGACCACATGGCCCATTCAGTGGACATTAGGGATGTGCAGTGGATCAGGTCTGATCCATGATCTGGACCTGAACCGGGTGAAATTGGATAAAATTATCCTATTCCAATCCCGATCATCTGGATAGTCCAATCTGATCCAATCTGATACAAAAGGACCTGATCCAGATCGGAAAAAATTGGAGGATCGGACCTCAGACCTCCTCCCCCTCCCCCCACTCGCGCTCCTTACTTGCTGCCTCCTCGCTGCCATCCGCTGCCGCCCACTGCTTCAGTACTACTTTGAAACAGGCCTTGTGGCCTGTTCCACAATAGAGTGATGGCACGCCGGGTGACGTCATCACTCGGCATGCCCTCGCTCTACTGTGGAACAGGCCACAAGGCCTGTTTCTCAGTAGTACAGAAGCAGCGGGCGGTACTGGACGGCAGCGAGGAGGCAGCAGGTAAGGAGCGTGAGTGGGGGGAGGGGGGAGGGAGGTGGAGGTCCCCTGTTACCTGCCGGCGTCCCGCGCTGCCATCCGCTGCTTCCGTACTACTGATAAACAGGCCGCAAGGCCTGCTTTTCAGTAGTATGGAAGCAGTGGACGGCAGCGCGGGATGCCAGCAGGTAAGGAGTGTGAGTGGGGGGAGGGAGAGGGTAGTCCCCACTTCCCTGACACCTGCTGGTCTCTTCTACTGAGAAAC
The DNA here is from genome assembly GCA_029215795.1 of Anniella stebbinsi. Taxonomy (NCBI): domain Eukaryota; kingdom Metazoa; phylum Chordata; class Lepidosauria; order Squamata; family Anniellidae; genus Anniella; species Anniella stebbinsi. The sequence goes on from JARDYH010000003.1 coordinate 61,404,983, forward strand.
AGGCTTCGTGGCCTGCCTCTCAGTAGCGCGCCAGGTGATGACGCACTTGGCAGCAGCGGATGAAAGCGAACGGCCCGGGCAGGTAAGGAGCGTGAGTGGGGGGGAGAAACAGGGAGGGGGGAGTTAGGTTCCCACTCACCCACCCCCATGTTTTCGGCATATGCTTGCATTGGGGGAAAGCTTTCTTTCCCCAATGCAAGCCTATGGCGAAAACACCTAAAATGGCGTCTGGTCCGAAAATCGAATGTCCAATTTTCAGATTGGAATCGGAATCAGATCCAATCCAATCCAGAAAGCCTCCTATCCTATCCTATCCTATCCTATCCTATCCTATCCGATCTGTGGCATCACTTCTGGTTCCAATTCCGATTCCGATCCCATTTTTTTTACTGTGCTCATCCCTAGTGGACATTTTTATCACACAGCAGGAAATGGCAGTATGTTTCACATTAAAAAAATGGATTTACCAGGGTCTTATTTTGTTGTGGAAAGAAAACCAGAAGGAGTGGGAGATGCATAGGAGGCAGATGTCATTGTCATAAGGACCTGTGAAAACCCCTGAGTGGCCAGTAAAGAGTGTGTGACAAAAACACTTGTCTGATGACACTCATAATATGCCTGAGTGTAAAATGTCAATAAACCAAACATATGTGGGCACCTGAAGTTCCCCCCACTTATGTGAGTTGTGGAGACAGCTTGAGAAAGATGTCGATTTCTCTCCAGTTATTTTCTGCCCCTTGTTTGGGCTTAAAATCTACTATTGTTGAAGGGCTGGAAAGACATGATTCTCTAGTCCTATTCAGTCATTCTAAAAAAAAAGGGTTAAAATCAACACATGAGATAAAGGTGTGTTCCAGCCATGCCCTTCTCACTCGTGTTTATTGTACACAACTCATGGAGGGTGGCTGTCTGAAGTGGAGAGCCTCCTCTACCTGTGGGAGTTCTCCACATGATTGAGAACCACAGGAAATCACATGTAAAAGGCAATGAATGTGACGACGGAGAGGGGCAGGGCTAGAGCATTCCCTCCCCTTGTGCCTTGATTTCAACCCCTTTTTGAACAACTGAATAGGGCTTCTGTTGAAGAACAATTTAGGAGTCTCATCGAATGCCACTGGGCATACATTACAAGTTTTGCAAGGACCTGGCACAAATGTACAGCGATGATTAATGAGTTGTCAACGACTGCATTGATGTCCAATAGAACAGTAATTAGATCCTCACACAGGCAGGTAGTTTAATGCCTTTTAAAGAAGTGATCTGTCTACACTGCCATCTAAGAATTGTCTATACGTCAAGAATGGAAAGAAGAGTGACCAACAGAGGCAATATCAGATTGCAGTAATATGTGGTGGTGAGAAATAGAAAATGGAAGAATAACCTTGGTGGCAAATCCATGAGGTGTTTGAATCCTGAAGTACATAAATGCACTAATCTACCACGGAAAATATTGTATGCAATTTTATGCCATAATAAAAGTATGTAGTTTTCATCATACTTTGTCATGGTCATGCTTTGGCATCACCCTCTAGGGTGCCTATAAACATAGGAGAGGAAATAGCAAGATGGCACTTGGGTGAGGGAAGCAGGGATTCGTACAAGGAATGTAGTTGCAGGGCAGGCTTGTAAAGAGGGAGATGCTGTTTGAAATATTCTTCCCCCAAACACCAGTATTTATTCAAATGCTTGCTACCCTTGCTACGATCTTGATATCCATTTTTTGGAGCTAGCATGAATAATGTCCCCACGATGCAGGTTGACTTCTACAACAGATTTAGAAGTCGTGTCACCATTCTCTCTTCTGCCGTGGGAAAAATGTGATGCTCTCATGCTATAGCTTCCCCACCCAGTAACAATGTGGTTCCATGCACTACTTTCATGTGATGCATCCACCACACATATGCAAGCAAAGCAAATTAAAGGACCTTTGTATATAAAGAATATGGTACCACTGTAACCATCTTTATGGCAAAATTAGAAATTTTATTTATTACATTTCTATACTGCCCAACAGCCAGTTCACAACAATTAAAACCATAAAATATGACATGAGAAAATCTAATACAAAAGTTTAAAAACTGCAGTATAAAGTTGAAATAAAACTCAAAATAAAACCTAACAGCAGTGCAAAGATTTAAAATAGAGTAATGTATTTAAAACAACAGACATTGAAAAACTAAAATAAGGTCTTCAGCTGGTGCCCCAAAGAGCACAAAGTACCAGGCAAGCCTCTCTGGGAAGATCATTTAATTGATTGTTTGTTTTCAGGGCCAGAAAAGGTAGCTGGCTCTGAACAACTCATAGGTACATATTTAACTCTGAAAACTTTTCATTGCTCCATTGAAGTTGTTCCTAATTTTTTCAGTTGAATTGTTAATTTTTTAGATATTTATTATTTATTTGTCACACACACACACACACACACACACACACAAAATCAAACTTGCATTCCAACAGAATAAAGATGTATTCACTCTGTTCTTCTTTCTCCGAGGAGACCTTTCAAACAGAGCTGAGGGAAAGTTGCTGCCTATAAAATTAATGCCTCTCTATTCCGCATCTATAAGTTCTACATCTGGAACTTTAATAGATTATATAATTTTACTGTGGGTCCTGCTCACAGAGATAATAATAATAAACTTCACTGTAAAAGCTATGAAAACATTGCATACATTTGGTTGCATGTTAAAAGTCAAAGGGAGTCTTTCTATTGCCAATATGCATAAACATCTAAGGTGCCCATTTGAAGCCATAATACGTAATTGTGCATTAAGATTTCTTGATGAATTACATTTTTATTGTTCCCCAATTAAAACGGAAATAGGGAAGATATTCATTGCATATGCTTGGCCATCAACTTGGAATGAATTATCCAAATCTCTTAAACTGCTTGTTACAATGACTAGTTTTTACAGGGGAAATAGGTAAGATGATTAGACTAAAGCATGTGTGTAATTGTGAAACACGGTACAGAACCATCTTATGTTAGCATCCCAATAATGAATTATCTGAGTTGTAGCTATTGACTTACCAGTGCTTGGGGGATGGATTTGAAAATACGATAGAGAGTTCAATATTGCAGACATGCCAAGTTTCAATAAGAGTATTTTCAATGATAAATTAGGTTAAAAACAGTAAATAAGGCATTGAAACTCTAATAAACTGAATGAAGCAATTCAATTGGAGAGAAGAGTTTATCAACAATTTTTTATTTGAACATTTACCACGCAATCATCAAAATTTGTTTTAAAAAAAACTTAGGAGGATTTTCCAGAAGGTAAGAGTAGCCAATAAACTCGATTAGGCCAAATTTAATCAGGTTTGGACATGGCCAGTGCCTATACCAAAGCCCAAAAAAGGGGGGAGCCCCACAAGAGATGCCCCCGAAAAGGCAAAGGGGTAGAAAAAATCATGGCATTTAATATGAAAAAAGAACTCCAATGCATTTTGGACCCTTAGATCCTTCCTCAGGGTAATTTGTAACAATGTGAGGGATATCAGCTACTTCATAACCTCCAGTCTCCTATGCTATGTGTCCAGCCTTTTGCAATGTTCTAATGTTTGGAATACATTTCCCATCATCCCTGATGGGATGATTAAGCACTCAACACAGTGTCAAAAAGCCTTCGAGCAATAAATATAATTAACCAATCCTTTGAAACATGACTCAGCCCAGCTGAATGGGTCCTCTTTTACAGAGGACAATCCTCTTTGAAGAGCTGCCAGGAAACTATCCTTTATTTGAAGGTTTCCTCTATTTGAAGGGTGTCCTGTCCAATTCCAGTATGAAGATAAAAAAACCATAAGAATTGTTGCCCATCAACAGTTAGCACTGAAGAGCAGACTGAAGAGGAAGGCATACAAGTCACCTGGTTACAGTCTTCCAAACTATGGTGAGATGTGCTGTATTTCTATTTAAATCTAATTATTTTTTTAATTTGCATTTATACATCTAAATTAGCATATGCAAAATTTGTGCATATTGATATACTCTTTTTTGGTGTCATGTTTCTTTTATTTGGTGATTCATAAATGACCACTCTAGCTATGGGAAATGCCATTTTACTTTTACAAAGTGCCTTAATACAGTGCCACTCTGGGGTACTGCAGGAAATTAAAAAGACAGCTTGATCAAAGTGATGGTCCTGCCTGCCTCTGCTCATGTCAGCTAAGCCCACCATTAAGAGATACTGTAGGCAACCACTTTGCCAGAGATTGTCCTAAACCTTCTGCTGGCCCTGACAAGCATTCCCAAGGCCTGGTGCCACTAATAACAATGACCCTCTTCAGATTATACTTTGGGGAAGGTGGCTATACATTACCAGTAGTCACACCTCATGCTGCTGTCACACCACCACAGAACCTTGACCCATTGCTCAGTTTGCCTAACCACACCCTAACCACATACCTCTTCACAGATCTCTTCAGTCCTCCAACTGGTCCATTCCGCATTCCAGCATCCCTTGTGGGACACACAGCCCTGATGGCCATGTTGAGGCTGTGGCTCCTAAGGGCACCCATGACAAAAGCTGCCATGGTTCTCAATGGCCTTTTTGTGAACTGCAGCTCCAGGCTCCCATGCCAAGAGCTGGTGTCAATTTTGAGAGCTGCTGTGTCTCCCAACACCCATGACGTGAGCCACTATGATTCATGGCAGCCATTAAGATAGCTGTGTGCTCTGTCCCGCCTTTTGTCTTGCAAGCATGCTGGCTCATTAAATTATGATGGCGGTGGCCATTAGCTGCCATTGTGAGCCATGTGTAGGGAATACAGGCTAGAACATGAAATGGCGGCTGCCACATTCAGAACTACTAGGCAGATCTCTGCACCAGAGGTCATGCGGGCTGGGTAGAGTGGCCTGGCCAATTTTGGCTTCTCTTGCCACTGAGCTTTATGATTGCAGTGATTTAACTACAGGGGCCATACAGATGATTCGCTAAGCTGTGGTTAGAACAACTAATCCCATTGCAGCATGTGGTTATGTAGCACCATGGTTAAGGAAAACGCCTTGCATACACCATGCTAAACTTTCATGGTTAGCCCCAAATGGTTAACCAGCATGGTTTAACATGCATGTCTTAACGTATATGCGCTATTGTGCCCTTCAAGAACTGAACTGGCCTTTGTACACAATCAGCCTTGATCTAGTTATCTCTCTTACTCCTATTTACAGATGCAAGTATATACCATGTTGCACATATCTGGAATTTAAAGCTGTGGGTAGGAAAGCACAGAGAAAGGCACACACCTAGTTAACACAGAAGAAGATTTAGAAAGGCAGACACGACATGGATAATTGGTATTGTTAATATGTATTCTAAGGATAGTGCATTCAGCTCTCCTAGAAATGTTTTGAAGAATAAAAGTAATTTTGGTGCCTCACTAACAGTGCATTCAGTTAAAAGTTAATAATATCCTTTTCTGTGCTGCTCAGTGGGGTGTCTGAATAACTCATTTAATGTCTTTCCTGCCTCCCAAGCCAAAGCATATTGAAACAAAGTAGAAGGAAGGAAGGAAGGAAGGAAGGAAGGAAGGAGAACCAGAAATAAGCAGCACCATTTGGAAGGTGTGGGGCCTGTATGTATTTATATATGGGAATAAATGGGGATTTGTTTTCAATAATGTTTTAAGCCCACAAGTTGCAACTCCATCAAAGTAGTGAAGATTCTTACCCAGCTTTTCCTTAAAATGCCAGAATGTTCCTAAACTTAAAGTCAGCCGCCCCCCAAAAAGTTGCTGTGGGAACCGTTGGAGCTCAGCACTTTGTAAAGCACTGGACAAGGGTTTGTTCACCCCTTTCCCATTAAAATGTCTATGTTTCTAAAAGACAGGCTGGATGGAGATAGAACTGCCAGATCAGACTCACAAAAGCTATGGACACAATGGCAGTACAGCATCTCTTGAGAGAGCACTGGGGCTTCACAGGTCAACACTATGCATGTTTACTCAGAAATAAGTCCCAATGAATTCAATATGCCTTACTCACATGAAAAGTACTCAGAGGACTGTATCCTCAGGGCAATGAAATAAAGAACACATTGATGTCCACATCATAAAGCTAGGAGATGCAGTATATCACGGGTGTCTGACCTCTTTCAGCCCAAAGGCCAAATTCAATTCTCTCGGGGGCACATTCCGGGGGAAGGGGGGAATCAAAGGAGGAAAGGTTGAAGTTATCGGCATCTCAGCTCTTACTATCAGTAACTAAGCCTTAGGAGATACATTTCAATCTTTCAGAATGAGTGAAACACACACACAAAACCTGGGAAGCCACCAAACAATTGGTGGTTGAGGAAAGGGGATGGGATGACACTATGGCCTTCTGGAGAACATTGGAAGGCCAGGCAGGTTTGGCCCACAGGCCCAAGGCTCAACACCTCTACAAGAAATAAATATGATCAAAGAAAAGTTACAGTGAAAGCTTCTGCACATAGATAACATGAATGTTTTGGATGGGGGAAAATCCCTTCCTCTGTCCCATCAGTCAAACTTTAGGCTCTTTGTTCGTGGAATACTCTATCCTGGATTGTGCAGGTTGATCTATGAAGGACTCCTAGATGGATGGCTCTTCCCACAACAGAACTTTGTTCGCTCAGTGCTAATCTAGTGGAAGAATTAGATTCCTTCCTTTGGCAAACATACCGGCCACACTGGTCCCTTCATGCATTATGCATTCCAAGATAAACCTAACCCCACTAAGCCAATCAGCCCCAAAGGACTTTCTAGGGAGGCTCACATGTACATTCTTTTACAGTTGATGGGATTCTGGATGACTACACTTTTAGTAGTGACCTTTCTGATAAATGTATCTACACTGTTCATGCTGGTCTACTCTTGCTGTAGCTGTCAAGGCTAACTAGATACATATATTTCCATATTTACTGAAATAGTATGTGTTTCCCCATGTACACTTGTCATCTAAAGTATGCCTACAATTTAATTATGTACCTGAGAGCAATGAGATTTCATCCCATTAGGAAAACAGACACTACTTTATTGGAGACGTTGGCTACCCAAACCAACATAACTTGAAGTGTCACAACACATTTATTTTCAATGCATTTTCTGCATAGTTTTGGGCTCTCCGTGATGACTAAAAATTCAAGGAAATACATTTCAAACCACTTTTTTTCTCATTGCTACATTTCAGGATCTACACTTGAAGTATTGCTACTAAGAGAGGATGTTGGATTTAGTATTGCGCCAAGTTTGCTAAATTTGATTTATTTATTTATTTATTTCATTTCTAACCCGCCTCTCCATCTAACCTTTCTAACATCTTTCTAATTTTGAAGAAAGGAGTCTTAGGTCAAATTGAACTAAGCTTCAAAAGGCTTCTGATAAAGTTCCTCACCTAAGGAAACAAGATGGAAATACTGTTAATGGGTGGTTCATCTACCCAGTTGAGCAATGTTCAACCTGTTCTGAATGCGGTTGTAATGAAGAGAATTCAGTGCTACACAAAGCATGATACAACTGATGTTTCCTCCCCTCTCCTGCACCCGGAAGATCAGGTGTGTGGTTTGGGGTGTTCCTGGATCCATCTATGTCACTTGAGGCATGGGTGGCCTCAGTGGCTAGGAGTGCCTTTATCATCTTAGGTTGATATAGTCACTGTGACCTTTTCTGGATAGAGATAGCCTGGTGACAGTTTTCCATGGTCTGGAAACCTCCCACTTCGATTTCTGCAATGTGCTGTATGTGGTGCTACCTTTGACGATGGCTCAGAAACATCAATTAGGTCAAAACAGAGCTGCTGAGCTACAAACTGAGACTGGACGGTATGATCATGTGACACCCGTACTTGGTCAGTTGCATTGGCTTCTAGTCTGTTTCCAAGCCTACTTCAAAGTGTTGACTATAAAACCCTAAAAGGCTTGGAACCAGAATATCTAAAGAAATGTTTCTTCCCATATGTACCTGCTTGGACCAATAGGTCATATTCAGAGGCCCTCCTCTGGGTGCCCCCGCTGAAGGAAGTTAGGCAGGTGACTATGAGGCACAGGGCCTTTCAGTTGTGGCACTCTGTTTATGGAAGTGAGAATCCCCCAGCCCATTTGGGCTGGAGATGGCATTTGCGAGGGGGGGGCAGGAGTCGTGGCTTATCGCTCCTGATTGGAGCAACCTAGGTGGTGCCACTGGGCGGAGCGGGCCCGCAGGGCTTAAATAGCTGCCCGGTGAGCCTGCCCGCCCTCTTCGTCTCTACGTGGCTCCCTCCCTCCCCTCCCTGTAGACAGTATGGGCTAGCCGGTCGTCATTAGGAGGCCAAGTAGGAATTTTTTACTCTTACCCTAATTTGGTTAAGAGTTTTTTCGCCTACTTCATACTGTAAGACAGATGGGGAGTACTAAATAGGTTGATTTGTTTCAATTCGGTCACTTATTATTTGGCGGTAGGTGCGGGCATCCTTAGGGGCTTTTGCAATCGGCGAACATTCTCAGGAACCGTTCAGGTGAAGGGTAATACCTGAGGCCCTCATCTGGGAGTCCTGCGGCACCAGATCATGGGAATAAGGTTTACCTTTGAGGCCAACTCTACTCACGCGCTCGGAGCCCTGCGGCACGGGCGTGGTGACAACGGAAGACCTCCCAACCCCACATGGGGGAAGATCTCTGGGTGGCAAACGATGGCCGCCACCTAGAGGTCCGAGAAGGGTTTGCCCAATCCTAAGATTTGGCCTGATGAGGCCAAGAAGGGGATGCCCGCTTAGGTTTACCCCCCTTTTGCAGATCTTGAATAAAAGTGGCCCATTTCAAACCCAATTTTCTTGTCTCGACTCTTTATTTGCACCCTACACTGCGCAATGCTCACCCCAAGGAAGCTCTCCTGGAATCTACATTACTTACTTATTTATTTATTTAATTAATATTCCACCTTTCCACCCACCCACCCACAAAATGGCGCTCTTTGCCTTTCTGGCACCATGCAAAGACCTTTCCTTTCTCCAAAAGGTTTGAGAGTTTTATTTTTAGCTTGTATGGCACTTATATAATTTAGCCCTGTGTTCTGTACTTTTTTGTATGTGTATGTTGCTTATTTTGTATTGGACCTATATTTTATTCTCTTAGCTTTTGTAGTCTGCCAAGAGAACATTCATTATTGGTCAGATTAAAAATATAATAAACAAATACAATAGAAGCTACTTCTAAGTAAGCCTGCAATCTCAATCCATCCTCCTTTTGAGTTAATGCCATTGATCACTGTGGGACCTATCTCTGAATGAAGACCAACATGAATGGATTGCAAACCAAAGTAAATTCCATTGAAATGGGTAGAATTTACTTCCAAGTAATCAGTTAAAAACAAGTGCTAAGTAGAACGTGCATTCTTTGAAACAGGCCTCAGAATAAAAGCATCAGTTGTGCAGTGCTATGAGTAGCACTGAATTCTCTTCGTTATTGCCCCATTACTCTTCTGAAATTGATCCCATTGCATTCATTTTAATGAAGTTTAACAAAATAACTCACTGAGGAATTTCATGCAGGATCTACACTACTGCTTTATGGCAGTATTGAAGTGCACTGACAACTGTAGGGGCCCTTAACACATCTGGTATGTGTCATGGCCCCCAACAGTTATCAGTGCACTTCAATACTGCTATGAAGCAGTAGCGTAGATCCTCCATATACCGCTTTCATACCACTTTCATACTGCTATATCTGCTTGGTGTAGATCTGGCCAGTGTCACCTTCTGTCTCAATATTTGCCTGTTCTTACTTCATCTGAGGGGAGGAAACAGAAAATATACCCAAGGATGATAACTCTTTTTCTCCAGCAAAGATCTGAGAGATCTCAGCTGGGACATTGCATCCCATCCTAGTAAGGCCCTCTTCATAGCATAAAGCCTTCAAGTGTAACAAATGTATACTGTTTTCTAGGGTATTTTTACTAGAGTGACCATATGGAAAGGAGGACAGGACTCTATCTTTAAAAGTGGCATGGAAAAGGGAATTTCAACAGGTCTCATTTGTATGGTATACTAGAGTGACCAGATACAAAAGCGGGCAGGACTCCTGCAGCTTTAACTGTTGTGATGAAGAGGGAATTTTACCAGGTGCTGCATGCATACAAATGACCCCTTCTAAAATTCCCTTTTCTATACAACTGTTAAAAAATACAGCAGCGCTGTGCTCCTTTCCATATGGTCACCTATTCTTCCATCTTTTTTTTTAACCACAGGAAGTCCAATCTTTTTGGGAAAAATGGAAGAGTAGCACAATCTCCACAAGTGTAGATGCACTTAGCACTAATCTTCTGTCTTTTTAAAAAGAGGTGTGTGGTTTTGACCAATGTTTTGGGCAGGCGAACCTACCATACCTCAGTAAGCATTTACAATATTTTTTTGTGAAGGGCACCATTTTATAACCTCATTACTTTTGAAATTGAACTTTTAATTAGCACTAAAATGTTTTTCTAGTGAATATATATATATATATATATATATAGATGAAATACTGCTTAAATGAAAAAGTGTTATTGCATTATAACACCATAATGCATTTTTTTTTTAAAAAAACACCTTTCTGGTCTCCACCACCTGAGCAACATATTTTCCCCCTAATTAAACACTTCCAAACTACATTTCTGATCTAAAACAAACATTAAACACCTTGATTTCTTTTCTTTTCTTTTTTTTGACATTTCATGGGCAATCATGCCTAAATGAATATGTGTTTAGTGCTAAATAAATAATTGATTTTTTTAAAGGATCACTCAGATTTTATTCCAAATGGCTGCTCAGATGAATCTAGATTAAAAAGGTCGAAAGGAAGAGGGTGCTCTAACATGGTATTTTTTTTCCTCTAGTTTTAACTTTTGTTTTCATTGCATAGATTTGAATTTTTTGGTGAACTGCACAGAACCTGGTAGGTTAAAAATAAATCTAAATAAATAAATAAATAATAGCAGGCTTAAGTTCTGCTAGGTTTTACTACAAACTAGAGGGCTTTGGTGGGAAAAGAGTCCTATATTTCCCTGACCAACTGTCAGGATTTCCCTAGATTTGTCCAGGTTTTTGTTCTATCCTGGGTGTCAAGGGGGATTTTCTGTACTTTTATATAATCTCTGGGAATGACACACTTTCTCCTTTAAGGCCGCATTAGTGTGGCAGAGGGGAATGATGCAGTTTCTGGAGGAACATCATTCCCCCCCCCCACACTGTTCCAATCAGGACCTTAAAGGGGAAAGCGTGTCATACCTGCACACTTAGAAAAGGCCCCGATTGGAGTAGTGTCCTAATTGCGGCCACCATTAGCATGGCAGGGGGGAACATCGTGCTTTCCGGAGGTGCTGGAAAGCACGCTCATCCCCACTGGGTATTTTTGGGGGGGGTTCCCAAATATGGTCATCCTACTAGCCACACCCTTCACTCAGAAATGATTAATTGCCCTACCATGCCAAATCTGCAATAATTTGACTTCTCTGAAAAAATATTCCTAGGTGAGATTATCAGATTCATAGGAACTGGCTCTCAGTCATTTTTAATGGCTATATAGAAAAAGGTATTTTCTCATGACTAGTGATGGAGGTGACATTTGACTGCAGAGGCATGGGAAATTGGAATAAGAACTCCCTCCATGCAAAATGCCTTATTCCAATAGAAAATTAAGCTCTAGACTTCAGTTTTCCAAATGCAGAGCTGGGTTGGTATTTCACCTGGAGCTGGGGAATGTGGTGATGCCTAGAGACTGATTTTGATGCTCCTCCTCATCCTCCGATCAAGTATGAGCCTGTCTTTTCCAAGGTATATAAGGCTGGGGCTGTATTTCCTCAATATAGAGTTTGTCTGTTATCATCTATGTACCAGTCCAACCCCCCTTCTCTTACACTGCCCCGTTGTCTTCCTTTCTTCTCTCAAACTTACCAGCCACCAGCAAGGTCTCTGTTTATCTCTTTCTATTGCTTGTGTGCCCAGAATGCTATTGCATTCTAAGCATCAAGGAAAGACCTTGAGAAGGAGCCACGCACCCCCACACACATACCCTTGCTGGATAGCCCGGGCTCACTCCTGTCATACAACCCTATCGCTGCTGCTTTGTAGTAGCGATGCTACGGGGTTTGGGAAGAATGAGTAACCAAAGTGGTGTCTTATACATGTCTCCCTAGTGTCTTGCCAGCAGGACTTAGGATAGACTGCGAGATTGAAGTCCTCTGTCTAATGAAAGTCAAATAATTTCCATTATGATGAAAATGCCCATCCAACAGCATATATTTATTGATTGAGTTGAGTTGTACCCTGCCTTTCCACCAAAAAATAACACTCAAGGCAGCTTACAGGCAAAATTAAAGTTGATTAAAACAATAACACAACACATTATAATACAAATAAAACCATGACAAGTACAGAATAAAAATAATAAAGGAACAGCACCCAATCCAATAGATCCACTTACAGGCCAATGGCCTTCTTTGCCCACCACTGGGAGAATAGCAAAGAGGTAGTGAACCTTGCTTCCCTTGGGAAGGAGTTCTACAGTCTGGGATTGGCTACCAAAAAGGCCCTCTCTCATTTGCTTCCAAATATACCTGTGAAGGTCTTGAAAGAAGGGCTTCTTCAGAAGTTCTTAACAACTGGGCCGGCTCTTGTGGGAGAAGGTGATCTTTCAGGTAACCTGGTCCCAAGCTGTATAAGGCTTTATAGGTCAAAACCAGCACTTTGAATTCTGCCCAGAAAGAGACTGATAGTAGCTGGTGAAATTGCTGTAAAAAGAAGTCACATATTGTACACTGCTCGCAGAAAGACTGATGTCTCCATAGATTTTTAAATGTCCATTTAGTGAGATTAGAAATGTTGTAATTTTAAGGTGAGGAATTTAAGGCACAAATCGTAGTCTTTGCTTTGAACTGTTACCCTCCTCTATATCTTTCCTCTATGAAAGATGGATGATGCAAGACATAAGGATGCATGAGACATAAGGTTTCTGCATGAGGTTTCCCTCTCAAATGAGTCTCTTGCTGCCACTATCCCACGACTACTACCTCACCAGCAGGGTGCTAGATGCTCTCTAGAACACAGAAACGACACCATTCCTGGCCTGGCATCTCAGAAACAATGCTAAAATATACATGAACATACCCTGCTTATTGAAAGATGGCCACCATGCCCCATCCTTGAAGGCTTTTAAGAAGGCCTTGAAAATATATTATTTTATTGTGACCTTCTCTTGATATAAATGCTGCTGCTTCTATTACTATTGTTGTTGCTGCTGGTTTTTATAGTTAGCTTATATTGTTGTTTTTATGGCCATTTTATTTTGCTTATGTTTTATCACTTTTAATATTTCAACCATTTTTATTTATTTAATTGTTGTCAGCTGCCTTTGCGAGGGCTTCCACCCTGAAAGGTCACCCAAAATGTTTTAAATAAATAAATAAAAATGCAAGCCCTTGTAAGAGAGAAAGAGCAATTTGCATCAGGACATGTATCATGCAAAATTCAGTCTGACTTTGGGAAAGGGGGATTTGGGATCTGAAAAAAAATGTTTCTGTTTCTTTGCAGTACAGAGAAAGAGAGAGAGAGAAAGAGAGAGAGAGAAAGAACTTGCAAAATTTAATGATCGCAAATGGATGCTTGATTATCTACCTTGTTCGGTAGAGTAGAAATCACTAGAGTTCCATTGCCGGGAGTGAATCAGAGCCATCCATTAGGTCTCTGCCTTATAAAATATTTATGAATATCCGTGCCGCCTTGGGATGTAGAAGCATGCCCTCTCCCAGTGATATCTGATAAAAGGCACTGTAGCAGTTCAGTCTTATCTCCTAGGATCAGGTTGTGGTACTACTATTTGCACAAATACAATTTAAACAGCTACACACATCACCTCACTTCAAGAATCCACCACAGGGTTGTTATAAGACAGAACAAAAAAAAAAAGGAGAGCTTTCTCCAGCTTGTCTGGCCAAATATTTAAGAGCTGTTCCTAACAGCAACCGCAATGCCCCTGGTTGACTTGAATATATGGTTTCAGAGATGCAGACCAGGTGATTTGGTTTTTATCAGCACGCCCCTGCGTTTATACCCATCAATATGCCATTAGAGAACAGTAAATTTGACTTCCATTCTTTAAGGGCAAAAAATGGTTCTGAAGTCATAAGCAGTATCATGTGAGCTGTATCTCATTGCTACACAATTCATAAAACCTAGAGCTTTTCACCAACAGCTTCTTGAAATTCTCTACAGAGAAATCAGCAGTGGGGTGGGAGTGGGGAGCATTTCACCAAAACTTTGCAGGAGTCAGAGAAATTGCTGCCATTGTACTGCCCTCCCAACAGGTTTGTGTGATTTACTGCCCCTCCCAGTCTGGTGCCTGAGCAGGGAATTCGTCTGGCTTCATGGGAGGGCCAGCCCTGAATCTTTCAATAATATGGACTGGTGTGGGATTAATGGTATAGTGTTTAACTTAAATCTATTTCCCTGATGTCATATTCAGTCTAGACCAACGTCCCCTCCCGCCATACACTTCATGTCAGAAATGATACTACGTGGACTTACAACAGCATTGTCCAGTTGTAGTTTTGTTGTTTTACGTCTTTGCAAAGAGAATCTAATACTGCATTTGCAGTGTAGCATAGCAGAGTTTCTTATGTTCTGTATACTGACTGTTGTTTGAGCTGACTTCAAGAAAATTGTTTTATACTACAGCAGCAAATTAAACAGTGATACATTTGCAAGCAGGATAAATAGGAGAGAGACTAAGGTAGACATTTTAATAGCAAGCCCAGCAACAAACTTCTTTTTCGATACTCAGATTGGATTGGTGACAGAAATATTTTAATATCATTAGCACTTTCCATCCAAGGATCTCAACTTTTTAAAAATTCAAATAAATGGCAAGTTTTAAATTAAGATTCCTTGTCAGAGGAATGATGTGTGGGAACAATATATATATTGTGACAAACATGCCTTGAGCAGAGAATCAAAATGCAGGGAATTCATACAAAGAGGCCATGGGAACTGTGGGCCAAATGGGATTAGGTGTTGCTATGCTAAGGAAATATTTATTTAAACTTTCTTTTGTTGATATTTTCCATTTTCCATAATAAATAATAAGAAAGACATTGTTTCAACCCCTGTGCAATCAAATAACTGTTCTTTTGTTTTGTAGAAAAAAGTTCTGCATGCAAGATGAACACCAACATTTCTATCTCAAGGCTGAGTTAAGAAACAGGTATGTGCAATTACTATTACTGTTATCCCTTAGCTAAAAAAAAGTATGTGTGTGTGTGTGTGTGTGTGAGAGAGAGAGAGAGAGAGAGAGGGAGGGAGGGAGGGAGGGGAACTTAATACCAGTTGAATAGTCCCTTTAATACAAGGGTGGGCAACTTGAGGCCTTACAGATGTTTTGGCCCACAATTCCCATCAGCCCTGGCCAGCATAGCCAATGGTGAAGGATGATGGGAGTTCCAAAAACACCTGGAAAGGCACAGGTTGCCCAACCCTGCTGTAATAGGTAGACACAAATTATTATATTGTTGAGCCTTGACCTCTGCTAGGAGCTTTTCTATGTGTCTGAGCCATACAAAGCACAACTCCAAGGAAGTATTGACGCTTGCTTGCCTGATGGGACAAGTTCTCCACTGAAAGTTGTTCACCAAAGCAGTGTTCTAGAAGAAGACATATTTGGCAACTGATCATATGGCATATCCTTTAAACATTAACAAATGGGGAAGGAAGAGTCAGGTTTTATGGAGAACACATTGCCTTCACTTAATATACCTTCAAGAGGTTGGATCTAGAATCTGCCTTCTCTGAGATCAAGGAACTTTTGCAAGAAGGTCCCTTCATCCTATTTTGGGGGATCTCCCCCTCCTAGACACCACAGCCCAGCCCATTCTGTAGGGTCTCTTGACTTTCTGTGCAGCATTTTCAGGGAGCTAGAAGGGCTGCCATAGGAAAGAGGGGATGGGAAAGTCCACTTTCTCTAGCTTGGTTGTTCATGGTTAAATCTGGATCTAACCCATTGCTTGGAGAAGAAGCCAGATGAAGCTGAAGGGATGCTTTGTTTATTGAAGGACCACATTGCTCTCTGTTGATGGATTTACCCACCCCAATTGAGTTGTATCAATTATATGTCTGATTGATATATGTATGAGGCTGAAGAATTGTCGGCCAACAGCTGATCATAAAATGGGTCCACATAGGTCTATGTCATCACGAGATGCTTCCCAAACCAAATATGCTATAAAGATGGGAGCCTAAGGAATGTGTAAAATGAAGGGAGCGCTATCTGTATGCTAGTGCTATTGAAGCTGTGCTAGTGAAACCAGTATTTGTCCAATGTCAATAGCACTTGCTAGCACAATATGCTTCTGGGGCTCCAATGTAGCTTCACTTGGAGTATGCACAGTTGTATGCATAAAATTAGCCTAATTACACACATATGTGCATGTATATACACATGCATACACACACACACATGAAGATAACATTGCAGACTTTTTTTTCTAACTACAGAAGCATTAACAAGGCTGGAGCTACTGAAACCAATCTCGTTAGTTATTTTATTCCATTTTCTCATTGCTTGGCTTAAGTGGAAGGATGGGAATAGGGTGTGGATGGTATAACAAGATTAAGAAAATATGATTTGATGAAATGAGGTAAAAGGGAGACATACAAGCATTTAATAGGAAAAGAACAATCTAGATGGAAAATACAATATTTTCAGTTTCAAAATTAGATTCTGGTCAGATCAGTTATATCCAATGCTATCAAGATTCCTCTTTGTCTATCAACATGAAAGGGGGAGGGGAAGAGCCAGGTACATGGATACCAAGTACACATGCATACTCTGACTGAAAAGTAGAGGGATCAGTTCCAAAAGTTCTTTGTACCCCAATTACTTAGGATACTGTGGGTAACAATTCTACACTATTATTTCTATTTGAAGCTCACCTTGAATCCCTCCAGCAGAAAGCAATCTTTTATACATTTTATAGTGCTATGGGATATCTGCCAAGAAAACACAATAAAAAGCAGTAAGCATGAATAAAACAAAAATATTAATCAAGCTTGAAAGCTTTTCCTCCCTTTATTTTTCTTTCTCTGTTTCCATATTCCCTGTTGTCAACCTTTCTCAATTTCTTTCAACAATTACCCAACTTTCTTAAATGGCTTTCTCCTCTTTGCTCTTATCTATGTGTCCTCTTTTCTTCTTTGTAAAATATACTTAAAGTCCAATCCATTGAACCGTACATACAACCAGATCCCACAGGTAGCTATAGAAGGCAAGGAGCAGTAAGCACAAATAATTTTTAAGTTAATAGTGGAAAAGTTCTGTTTGCAGTATTGTGTTTTTCATTGGTGTCTTCCTTTTTCCATCTTTCCTTGCCTTCTTATTCTTTTTAATTTAAAGGTTATTAAGCTCATATTCAGCTATCACATTATTCTATGCATTTATTTAAAATATTTATATGCATCCTTTGTACTATAAATATGACCCCAATGCAGCTCACAGATAAAAAGATAGCAACCCATAAAATGGTAATGAAACACAACAGGATAAAAGGTATTATTAACATTCCAAAACAAGATCTAAACAACAGCAAACATTAGCAATGTATTTATTCATTGTGATATTTATCATTCCCAAACTGAACAAATAGCATTGTTCCGTTAGTCTTTCTGTTATCCCCACAGGAGTTGCAACTGGGTCAATAAAGTAAAGAAAGTTTAGGATGCCATTTTATGAACGTTTAGACAGACAAACGTGCTGGCTGCGGTATGTTAGGTATGGAGTTGTAGGATTTTTTCTTTTGTCTAAACATGCATCGGCTTGTGCCCTTAAAAAATTTCTTAGATGAGTTCTAAACTAGGGATGTATGAGAATTTTATTTTCGTTCATGAAACATGAGAGCATAGCATGTTAGAAGATCTGAACCTGAGCACAGGTCTGCTGAAAATATTAGCAAATTGTCAATTCGTCTCAATTCCAATTCACACCCGTCTCGTTCCTAATTCCCAGTTCAGTTGGTGCAAATTGTCTAATTTGTACAAATTTCCTCCATAAACTGAATCAGTCCCACTTCAGTCTGTGGAGGAAAATTAGGCAAATTAGGGAAAATGTGCGTAAATTTGGGGAAATTTGCACAAATCTCCCATTCGATCGTAGCTTGATTTGCACAGGTTTCTCACTCGCACAAAGTGAGGAATGATCACAAACATGAGTAGGAATTGGTTATGAGATGTGTGGTGAGGTGTTATTCAGGGAAGCCTGGCTATCTCGAACATTGCTCATTTGCCGATCCTTATTGTGAATACCCTTCTTTCTTTTTTCTGGAATGGGGACGTAGTTTGTCAATGTCATCATGGATGCTAATGCTGACATATATTTAAAATATATTGCTTTTGTTGCTGTTAGCAAATTTTTGTATTTTTCTATCAATCATTTCAACCATAACAAGACCATGTGGTATTAGAAAAACCAACAAAAAACATGTGGCACTTTAAAGGCTTACAAATGCATTGTGTCTTTCCTGAGTCACAAGCATCTTGCTGAGTAGGGATGTATGAGAAATTCATTTCAGTTTGTTTGATCCCAGCTTGCACTCCTGGAACCAAACACAGATCTAAATGCAATCTGCAGTCAAAGTCCATACAACTTTTCATGTAAAAAACAACAACAAAAACGTTGCTTGCAATCTGATATGGACACAAGTAAAAAAAAAATGGTTTGAGGTGGAATTGGGAGAACCTCAACAAACTTTTGTTTTGCTGATTTGTAGGGATGTGTATTGTATTGTTAAAATGTATGATAACGATATGATAAGGTCATTATCGTGCATGTGTTTAACGATGACGATACAATAGAAAAACCTACAATAATCATCGGAAATGATAATTTTTGGGCGATTTTATCATTTTCTCTAGGCTGACCATATGAGAAGGAGGACAGGGCTCATGTAACTTTAACAGTTGTAGAGAAAAGGGAATTTCAGCCAGAGTCATTTGTATGCAATTAGTTCCTGGTGAAATTCCCTCTTCATCACAACAGTTAAAGTTGCAGGGGCCCTGCCTTCTTTTGTATATGGTTACTCTAGTATAGTGCCTGCACCTTTAACTGTTGTGATGAAGAGGGAATTTCACCAGGAACTAATTGCATACAAATGACACTGGCTGAAATTCCCTTTTCTCTACAACTGTTAAAGTTACAGAAGCCCTGTCCTCCTTTTCATATGGTCAGCCTAGTTTTATCGGACTGCCATATAAATATACCTATAATTTCTGTATTTTAAAAGTTAGAGGCTTGAAACTTGGACACAGTGCTTATGGGGTATGCCTAAGTATGTGTATGAAATTTGAGATCTATCCCTCCAACCCTCGATTTTATATGATTTTTTAAAAGATCGTTTCCGTTCTGACAGGTCTGAATGAATGCATGTGGTGAGCTGTCATTTTGATCTGTCAGAACTGAAACGATCTTTAATAAATTCATACAAAATCGAGGGTTGGAGGGATAAGCACTGTGACCAGGTTTCAAGTCTCTAACTTTTAAAATACAGAAGTTATAGGCATTTTTTCTTTAAAAATAGGGCTGCAAAAATATCATTTTTTCACGATAATTATCATGAAGATGATACGGTTCACCTACGATATGAAGATGATAATTTTTTTGGTCTGAAATGACGATAATGATAAACGATGATATTTTTTGGCGTGCACACCCCTACTGATTTGCACATCCCTACTCATGATATGCTCAATATTGCATTGTATGATAGCCTACCATTTTTTATTTTTTCTAAATACTGTATTTCAATCTGTTTAACTTATATATAAGAAATTTATGTGCAAAAATGTTTAGTATTTGTTACATGCAAAAAAAACAATATCATCAGAGATATATTAAGTGTTTTAAAAAATTAAAGTAATAAAATGCTTACTTGTGTTTTTAATGCATCCGTTGAATTTATTGATTCATTTATGTGGTTTATGTAGTCCCAACTCAATTGCTTTGGTTTTGTATTTGCTAGATTTCCTGCAGGGCAGCTCTCCTCCATTCTAAATGGCACAATAGGCTAATGGCAGCCACCATTGGCCTATTGCAAGAAAACCACAGCCGTAAATTGTATAGTCTCCACATTTCCAGCCATAAAGCACTTCCTTCAAGGCCTATTGCAGCCGTTTATATTGGGATTTACATAGAAAGAAGTGCTTTACTGTTGCAAACACCACAAACTATGCAATTTACAGCCATAATTTCCCCGCGATTAGCATATTGTGCATTTTAGAATGGAGGAGAGCTGCCTTGCGGGAAATCCAGTGGAGCTGGAGGTGAGTGGAACCGGTCCAATGTGGAATCCTCACATCAGATTCTTTTGAATTCAGTCTTATTTGAATCTGCAGCAGATTTCTGTCAGCCCTATGTCAAATACATGGGTGTCCTCTGTAAAAGAGGACACATGGCCACCCATAATGTCAATTTAATTACTCAAGGGAGCTCCCACCCTTTTGACCCTGACATGATTTTTCCCCTTTCCTGATATGCAACACTCCACCCCAAACTTGCTCTTCCTTCCAACCCTATTCCCAACACATTGAGCCACTCTAGGCTGCTTCTGTCAGATTCTGGTTGTGACTCCCCTTGTTGTACACGATGGGCCCTCCCTTTGGCTGCTTCTCAGAAGAGTCTTTTCCTCCCTGTCTGGCCCAGGTGGGCTGTCTACAGGCCTTCTGCTCAAGGATCTCTGTGGTTGATGTACTCTGTGTGGGCTCTGCTTCCTTCCTTCTGTATGCTGTGCTCCAAAATGGTGGTTCTGTTTAGCAAAGGGGGTTCATCCCCCTGCCTTAGGTATTCCTGGGGACTAGCAGTAGCAGGATGATTACTGACTGTATCAGTGAGGCTGATGGAGAGTGGGTGCTCTGGTGTTGTCTTCTCTGTTGTGTGTGTAGTGATGCAAGAGGGTCTAGAACGTGTCCCCATCATTGTGAATTCATTGGCTGTCTCATGCACAATTCCATATGGGCAGGATATTTCCAGGGAATACTGGGTATATGTTTGCCATCTGTACACCTCCCCCCCAACCCAATTTTCTGTATTGGTTTCCTTTGCCTCTCAAGCCGAGCTTGTATAGCAGAAGTGGGGAAACTCAGCCTGAGGGGCAAATTCAGTTTTGGAGAAACTCTTGAGGACTTCCTTCCAGAGGCAGGTAGATCTGAAAGCAAAATGGGTGGACCAGAAATAAAATAAATGCCAGCATATTGTAGTGGAAAGCTGTCCCTCTCAGTAACTAAGCTTTAGAAGAGACATTTCAAACTTTTAGAATAGTGGGGGGGGGGGGAGGGAACTGCTCAAACACTGAGAAAACGGCAAATGATTGGTGGTCAGGGAAAACTGTTTGGGGCCTGGGAAAGGAGTGTGGCCTACCGGGAAACTCCAGAAGGCTGAACTGGGACCCCAGGAGAGCCAGATTTGCATCCCAAGCCTGAGGTTCCCCATACCTGATATACAGGATAAGGCAGTCACTCCATTAGAGTTGTGGCATCATATTTCTCCCCTGCCTATAATTAGAGTATAAAATTGCTCTGCCCGTCTTTATTATCAATTCTGCCTGTCACCTTCCTTTCTCAGGTGATCATTTGGTAAGGAGGAAGGACTCATTATACCAGATGTATAACGATTCCCTCGCATAAGCAAGCCATTGCGTTATGGTGACCATTTAGCATGCTGGAGAGTCAAGAACTGTCAGTCATTATGTCAAGTCGTTCATGCGAAAGCTAAACAACAATACCATTTTGTTCTACCTCCACCCCCAAGAATGAGAAGTTAACATAAAGCCAGACATTTCCCCTGTTATATATCTGCTTGAAAAGAACTGCTTCACAGATTATTGTGATTATACAGCATGCCACATGCAAAAAAAGCAAGAGAGCAAAAATCCATATCCGTATGCTACCGACATATTTTGCAGCAACGTATACCTGAAATGAGAACCATTGTAGATATGGTGGCCTGCTAGACTGTCATCCTTTACCTAGGCAGGAAGAAGGGATCAGATAGGATTATACCTCATAAACGAGAGGTGAGTAGTACTGCTAGAGGTGGAACATTTTTAATGTGATTACTTGGAAGTCATTTTGTTTTCATACACTTCAGCAACTTGGTAAAATAGCTATAATATTTCCCTATCCTGCCAAGTAATATAACTGAAAGATCACTGGCAGTATGTCCACACAGCTATTTTTCCAGGATATATCCGAGAGAAAACTGGAAACTGTTGTGGCCAATGGGGAATTTTCTCATAGTGTAAATAGCTGCTTGAGAGGAGGTCTTTTTCTCAGGATTGCCAGAGGGGGAAACATTTAAATTCTCTCTTGCCACCTGCTGTGATTCTAATGATTACCCCTTCCTCCTCTTGATGCTATTTACATTTTGGAAAAAAAAAGTATATAAAGATGTATACAAAGATTCGTTGTGTCTGGTTTGGCCCTAGGACAGACATGACCACCAAGTTCCCCCCTCCTTAGGCTGACCATCTGAAAAGGAGGACAGGGCTCCTGTAACTTTAACAGTTGTAGAGAAAAGGGAATTTCAGCCAGTGTCATTTGTATGCAATTAGTTCCTGGTGATATTCCCTCTTCATCACAACAGTTAAAGATGCATGCACTATACTAGAGTGACCATATACAAAAGAAGGCAGGGCCCCTGCAACTTTAACAGTTGTGATGAAGAGGGAATTTCATCAGGAACTAATTACATACAAATGACACTTGCTGAAATTCCCTTTTCTCTACAACTGTTAAAGTTACAGGAGCCCTGTCCTCGTTTTCAGATGGTCAGCCTACCCCTCCTAAGGTTGTCATACATCCTGGAAAACCAGGAATGTCCTGATTTCTAGGTGAATCTGAAATGTCTCAACTGGCTGAGCAAAAATCCCAGATTCCCAGTCTGGCCAGCTGATTTCTAAAATGGCGCCTTGAGCAGCACAGCTGCAGCAGAAGAGAAAAAAGCATTGCCGCTCCTGCACAGGCTAGGCTGAGTCATTCCCTGTGACTCGTGTTATTGCGCATGTGCGGAGGAGGAGGAGCAGAAAAAGCTGTGCTTGCTTTCCTTAGGCTGTGGTGCTACCTGCTGCTGTAGGGCTATTGCTGCTGAGCCTGGGAGAGCCGAGTGATTTAGTCAAACAATAAAAGAAAAAGGTCTCCTGACCAGCCACTGCTATTGGGCAGCTTGTGTTTTCCTCTGCAGCTAATCCTTTCAGTTGCAGATTAGACCTCATAGCTTTTTTTAAGGAAAACCTCTGAGGAGGGGGGCAAACCCATGGGAAACACGTTGTTTAAAATGGGCTCTGCATTCCTACGGCTGCCCCTCTTGTGATCGCTTCTCCTCCTTTTCTCTTCTAACTTCCTTCCACCCACACCATTACTTTTTATTTTGCTTAGAGTAGGGCTACTTACTGCCTGTTCAGAGACCGGAGTGATTCAATGAAAGAAAAATAGCCGGTGCTTTCCCGCTTCCAGCCAGGTCAGTAATCCTTTCAGTTCCCATATAGCCGAGGCTTCATAGCTCCTTTTAAGGAAAACCTTTGGGCGGGGGGCGGGGGGATGTTTTTGTTTTATCAATGAGAACACTTGCTTAGCAAAAATGGCTTTGCATTGCTGCTGCTGCTGCTGCTGCTCCTCTCCTGATTGCATTAGGCAATTCTCCCACCACATCTCCCCCATTGAGCCCTCCCTTCTCCCAGCCTTTCCTCTTCTAACTCCCACCCACACCATTACTTTTTATTATGCTTCCAGTAAAAATAAATACATAAATTTTAAAATTGCCCCAGTTTTGAGGGTTCAGAATATGGCAACGCTACTCCCTCCACATAAATGTAACTAAAACTGGGTGTTAAGGAAGACACACTAGAGGTGTGCACTGACCACAAGATTCAGTTCAGACCTTGATTCAGCAATTCAGAAACCGCTACAATTCAGCTCAGCTCAAATCAGAATCTGCCTGCTTTGACGCAGGTTCTGAATCACATTTAGGAAATCCAAATCTTCATGCTTCCCATTGACTATCACTGGAAATCAATAAATGGATATAACATTTTTTCTCTTTTTCTCAGAATTGGATGTAATCTACACTCATAGTATTTTCTTCTAAGGGTATTATGCCTGTCAAACCTCAGGTGAAGAGGTCAAGGGTGTGTTGGTGATGCTCCTTTAGATTATGATCTTTTGAAAACAGAACTGCCAATAACCTGTTTATTTATTGGCAGAATTGGGTGAAAATTGCAGGGATAGTTACATTTTCTGAGAGGATAAAATCTGCCAAATTTCAGATGAATAGGTGCAGGGAATTTTGTGCAAGAGCAGCTCATACAGTTTGAGGTTCTCAAAAAAAAAGTGCTGATTTACTTATGTTTTTTGCAGGCAGTTCTTATAAAAATGGCATACAGCATACAGGTGGTTTAGTTAAGAAACTTGGGGCAGCATGAAAGGAGATTATTTTAAGAGGGAGGTAAGTTACTCACTACTCCTTTCCCCTTTCCATTAAAAAAGTATGGAAATGGCAGATGTCATAGAAATGTCCCTAGGCAAGAAGTCTGCAAAATTTCAGAAAGGTAGGCTTTAGGCAAGAAATCTGAACTATTTCAGAAGGATAGGGGCAGGGGCTAGGAAGTTTTGATGAATGCAAAACAGTTTAAGACTTGCTTGTTTTCTGCACAATTCTCACCAAAGTCACAGAATGTGCAATAGGACAGGGGTGGTGATGATGTTGAGCATACAGTGGCAGATGCAGAAAGGATTGATTATCCAGCATTTTCCAAGCAGTCACCCAATGCTACACCTTCCAAAGTCCCACAGACAGCAAGACAGCACCAAACATTGCTGCCTCAGGGAAAGATAAGCAGAAAAGAGCTTCTGAACACTGCATCAGTCCTGTAATTTATGACTTCAACATCCTTCCCCCAAAGCAGTGGGTTTGTAGATCCCTGGCAAAACCATTCATTGATTAGAAGCTAGAGTTGCCAGTCACAAAACTGCACTCCTTCCTCTTCCTCTCCCCACCCTGGTGTTTTCCTTTTACGACAAGTTTGGGGATAAGTGTATCAATTTTTGGAGACATTGGATCCAACACTGGTCATCCACTGGTGGAACAGAAACTGCTAGTAGAGCAGCCCTCCTACATGTCCCCCCAATCTGATTTTGATGATTGTGGGAGCCTCTGGAGCAGATTTTGGGTGTGCGCAAGGAGGAGAGGATGGGGGAACACTGCACCAATGGAAGTCATTTTGAGCAAGTGGAAGTCTGCTCGTAAAATAGCATCCAACTTTTTATCTATGCCTCTCTGGCCTTCTGAATCCTGAATCTTCAGGAATGTTCAGATTCGGTCTGTTTCAGAAGAGTCCCCCTTTGATTCAGACATCTCTCACATGTGTCAGAATCAGCCCGATTCGGTTTAGAATTTGGCTGAATCTGAAGGACACCTCTGCTATATAGTTAGCTTAAAATTCATTGGGATTTGGATAATCTATAGATTTTAAATTTTCTTTGAACACATTATTACTTTCTTTCTCATGATATTATATTTATTTGTTACTAGTGTTGCCACTTTACCAATCAAGACAGTTGAGGAAGGCTGTTTTGGCAAGGGAAAAATATCACTAGCTTTGATTATCTGGTTTATGATCAAGTTGATTTAAGGTCATTTTTACTACCTGACTCGAGCAGACAAGAATAAATTATCGGTTTCTGTTGACTGATAAATCAATCATCAATAAGTATATGTTAATAAAGCAAAAAATGAATGCACTTTTCCTGATTTAAATTTCTATTTGGTATATTTAGTAGGGAAATGACCAAGAACTTTCACAGCCAGGAAAAAAACTGGGGTGTAGGGAGAGCTCCAATATTTTTGCCCCATCTTTCCTATTTCATCCATTTGCTGGATCCTACACATCCCTCTTCACCCCAGACATCATATTCACCCCATTGTCTTTATGTCTCCTGTTCCTTTCTAATATTCTCCTGGCATTCCGTCTCACCACCCCCACTCCACACAACCCACATGTATCTATTCAATGTCAGTTTTCTCTTCCACCAAAAGCTCTGGTTTACTCTCAGTGCCTGCCAACATCTGTTTTTTTCTCTCCCTCCCTCTCCCAATATTCTCATTGCTCTCTCTTTCTCTCTTTCACCCAAGTGAACTCTACCACAGGGTTCTGGTGCTGTAGTTTGGCCTACCCACCTGCCTATGGCCCTTGACTCAGATTTACCAAGTAGTGCAATGACAGGGTGGGAGAGGACACTTGGCAAAGTACCAACCAGTGCTGCTACCTCTTCCAGTAAATCAACTAGACAGGGTGGAGAGAGGCTATGCTGGGGGCCATTTTGCCAAAGGTCCCCTCTCACCCATCCCTGATATTGGTTAAATCTATTATCTTCTCCTAGTGGCTCCGTCTTGTTCTTCTCTCTATATAGTTCCATCTTTGGTACTGTTTCTTGGTCACTTTAACTATGACAGAATCTTGAAAGTGTGGTATGGAACACTGACAACTGCATTATTAAAGGGCATAGGAGTGTCCCTTTAGTTAAGGCAAGTCACAAAACAAAGGTTCCACCATGATGAGCCTCAAAATTCTGCTGCTTATAAAAATGACACCTGCAGAACTAATATCTTGAAACTTGGCATCCAAAATCTATCTGACAAGTTCTACACTTGTGCAAGCTTCAATCTGACCCAATGCAAATTGCCAGAGATATAGCAAGTTAAAAAGTGCTAACAAAATGGACACATTTGTACTTTTTTAAAACTCAAATTGTGACTTAGCATAACATTTATTTATTTCAAATTCTGGGGGAAACTACTGATGTACTTTGTTCAGGCTCACTCAGGAGGTATGTCTTTCATTGTTTTTGTGAAATTCTCAGCCTATCTATACTACTGCTTTGAAACAGTTTAAAATGATTTATAACAGTTTTGAGAACTGTTGGGGCCCAGGACACCCTCCATATACAGTTTTCAAAATGTTTTCAAAGTGTTTTATCCTGTGTTTGTAGATAGGCTCTCTGAGAAGCAATTTTAAAATTATGAAAGTTTTTCTGCCCCACGAAAGCCTGTGGCAGGAACTGCTGGCAAAGTTATGTCAGGCATGCTCAATTTCATTCTGGAGCTAGAATTCTGCCATCACACTCCAGTGTTTTGAAATCCACTGTCCCTGTCAGCATTATTGACATTATGTCAACTGAAGAACAAGCTATGCTGGAGTCCTGTGCAGGCTTACAGAACATACAGGAACATATCTGTTCATTTGTACAGATCTACCCAGTTAATGACATGTTTGTGTTTTGTGTTTTGTTTTTTAGTTTGTATTTTTGTTCTTTCCAGAACACTGAAATAATAAATTTCCTTTTTTTAAAACCAGGGAAATTCAAGGAGATCAAGGTTAAGCCTATTTCATGTTGGCTTAAGCTCCTCAAAGCCAGGAAATTGGAAGCTTATGGTGATACCTTAACAAATGTGTCCCTTGATCAGTAGTAATGGAACCAAATCGTTATGAGGATAGACTGAAAGAACTGGGCATGTTTAGCCTTGACAAGAGAAGACTGAGGGGAGATATGATAGCACTCTTCAAATATTTGGATGGTTGTCACACAGAGGAGGGCCAGGATCTCTTCTCGATCATCTGAGAGTGCAGGACACGGAATAATGGGCTCAAGTTACAGGAAGCCAGATTCCAGCTGGACATCAGGAAAGTTACAGATTGTTAGAGCAGTACGACAATGGAACCAATTACCTAGGTTGTGAGCTCTCCCAAACTAGAGGCCTTCAAGAGGCAGCTGGACAGCCATTTGTCATGTATGCTTTAATGTGGATTCCTGCATTGAGCAGGGGGTTGGACTCGATGGTCTTATAGGCCCCTTCGAACTCTACTATTCTATGACTCTATGATTTTATGTTGTGCAATGTCACAAGCAACAAACAGGCATGGGTGAACTCACAAGAGGATTCCTCTGAACAGTAATGTTCAGGTGCTTATAAAGCAATCCAGTATCAGGACAAAACTGGGCATTTTTGATGGTCCCATCCACCTCATCTGAATTTGGGCCTCAAAGGCCAAAGAAAAGCATGGGCGCACAATTTGTGACACTGCACAACATCATTACTGATCATGAGACACGTCTGTTAAGGCATCACCCTATGCTTCCAATTTCCTGGCTTTGTAGAGCTTGAGCCAACATGATATAACTTTAATTCTGGTCTTAAACTGGTAGATGTTTTGATCATTGAATAAATAAAGCTGCTGTTAATCCTATCTCCCCAATAATATTTGCTACCTTATTAGCAGTAAATTTACTTTAATATTTGAATTGTTCTAATATCCTATGCTGGTGTGTGTGTGTGTGTGTGTGTGCAGCTGTTTCTTTCTGTATTTAACATTAAGTTTGCCCTCATTTAAAAGCCCAGATAGACTTTAACATGAAATCTCATGGAGATGCACTTTTGTCTTGGTTCTTCAAGGTTCCTCACCTTCCATCAGTTTAATTGGGCAGTGGTGACTTCTCAACAGACAGGCGTTTAAGTAGAAAGCACTCAAAAACAACAGGTAAAAGAAAAACAAAAACAAAACATAAATTGGCTCCCTGTAGGGCAACTTGGCAAACTCACTAGCAATGCACTTTTACTCAGATCTCGGCTAAAGCAACAAAAGTCAGCACTTAATGAATTTATATCACATTTTATGTCTTTCTTCTACACATCACTTGATGTTTTGTTGTCTGCTGGCGCTTTTTGAGATTTCCCTTGTTGATAATGTTTTTGTGTTGCTACCAGGCCTAATTTGGCTTTCAGCAAAGCCTTTGAATTTTTTATAATAAAGTAATTTACAGATGCTAGTAGATAAATTAGCACCACAAATGCAGCTAAATTGCATAATCACACAGATTGATTTTGTGTTAGCCTTCAAGATGTATAGATACCTTGTGGCATCTCTGTCAAGAACAGGTGGTGAGAGCTAAAGCGCTTCAATTTTTCTGGAAAACATGGGGAAATGATGTAAAGGTATCAGGGAAAACCAGAAATGGACTGAAAAGCCTAACCATGTATAAAAGTTGGACATACAGACATCAGTTGCAAGTGGCACCATTTCAAAAACTTGGATTTGACATACACAAAGCACCTTAGTACAAGAAGGCTCCCCTTTTTATTTTTTCCACAATCCCTTGCATTACTTCTGATTCACAAAGCAAAAACATTTTTATCATTAGCTGATTCCATTACTATTCTGTTGTTATTAGATCAACTAAAGGAAGATGCATACTGAGACTAACAGGCAGAAGAAGATAAATGTCTGACGAGGGTATATTTAAGAATAAGAAAGACGTTTCTCTCCCCACCACCCACCGCATCACCATCCATAAGCAATATCGTTCCTATGTTGCACTCAAAGCTATCAGATGTAAGTAATGGAAAATAATATCTTTTTTTAAAGCATTGACATATTTGTGTTAGATAGAAACAGCAAAGAAAATTAAAGGCACAATCCTATACACACTTCCCTGGCTAAAAATAAGTCACATTGGACATTTTGGTGCTTACATCTGAGTAGACATGTTTAGGTTTGTGCTGTAAGTCGGATTTCCGTGATAGGACTGTCACAAAAAGCTCTCTCAGCCAATTTATTGCCACAGTACAGACAGTAATTTTGGAAATGGGCATTTTGGCTATCTTGGGGAGGGGGGCTACTCAAATATTTCAAGGGCACACCACTGGCTGTGTCTGTTTTAGAACTCATACCATCAACACAACCACCACAGGTGGCAGCATGAACAAAGCTTCTCTTGTTGAGCATCTACCAGCAAACACTATATTTCCCCCATAGAGCCCCTGAAGAGCATTGTTCCAAGTAGCTATGAGGGGAACAGAGCATGCTCTGCCATAGTCTGCTAGTGCCACTGCTTGGAAGGAATAAAAACCAAACATTTTGGCACCAAAATGTCCCCCCCCTCCAGAAATATAAAACGACCACTGCCACCACTAACCAGGATGCTCTCCAAAATGTGAATTTGCCTAGCACGTGCTGGGGTACAAGGTGAATTGAATGTTACGTTCCCCAAATCTTCAGCCTGGAATGTAAAACAGAAAGTGCTTCTGAAGTACAGCCTAGGATTGGGAAAACCAAACAGAAGGACGGCTCAGCAGGGGAAGGCAGCTTGAGGGTGTCTCCCAGGTTACGGCATGAACTGAAAATGGTAGAACAGAGACACCCTCTTAGATGTAGCATTTGTTTATGGGCTGAATTGTCATCAGGATAGAACATCAGAATGGGAGGTTTAGCAGTCCCTCCCCTGTATTTAGCCAGTGCAGAGGCTGAAGAGCCTTTGCTGGGAACAAGGTCTTAATTGCCTGGAATACTTTCTTGCCTGGACTTATTATAAACACTTGTCTGCCTTGAAACCTGTATCATTAAAGCACTGACTTTGACTCTGTGTGGACTCTAGCTTAGGGACTTTCTATTGAACAAAGCAATGTGCCAATAGCCTCTGCTTAGGCTGTTTGATTTATTGGAGTCTAGAAATGTGGTAAGCTTTGCTGCAAGCTCTGGAAAATTGGCCTGTGTAACTTGATCTGCTTCAGTAAAGAGTTTTGCTGTTATTCCTATTCTGTCTTGGGTTGCCAGAGTGTGTCAGGAAGTTGGGCCTGACAAATATAGAGTAGATTAATATAGATGAAAGTTTAAGATACAATGAGATAGAACAGTGAGAATTATGAATAGCGTTTTATTGGTGTTTTATTGGTGTTTTAATGATGTACTGGTTTTATCTGCTTTTAATCAGTTTTTGTATTTTGTGTTTGGTGTTGTTCCCCGCCTCGATCCGTTGGGAGAGGCGGGTGATAAATAAATATATTATTATTATTATTATTATTAGAAAAACAACAGTATATTTTCGCTATATGTTCTCCAAATGACATGAAAAGATTTTCATTTGCTCAAAAGATCATGGGTTGGATCCAGATTTAGTCATACTTAAAGTAGACCCATTGAAATCAGTATTTATGCTAGTCATGTCTAATTTAAGTCCCATCGATTTAAATTTGTCTACTACTAAATCTGGACCAAACCATCCATTTATATCTGCATCTATAGATCGATCGATCGATCGATCGATAGATCTACATCTACAGACAGACAGACACACATACATATATGGACATGGGTGATATTTCTTTCAAATGTTTTCCAAAAATGAAAAAGTGAAAATATTCCTAAGAGTTGGAGCACTGCATGGGGAGACATATGTAAACAAAAAAATCTATTGAAACTCATATTGATGTTTGGCTTATTTTTCTTTTTATAAAACAACGTATATGACAGTTTGAAAAATTAGTCTCCTAATGAAGAAGATAAAAGAGAGAACACAAGTGCAACTCTTTTGAATTAGACATCAGAAAGCATCTCCTTTTTCTGTGGAGGAAAGGCCATCAAAGCTTGTCATTATCAGAACAAGTATTTCCGGAAACTTCTTTCATCTTTTTCTTTTTTTAAATTATTTTCTTAGCAACTTGGTTGAACAAAAGAATGTAACAACCATTTCAACAGAAAGCTCTATGCTACATGCTGCAAGATACGGAAGCCACTAATTTAAATTGCCCTCAAAATTCTTGAAATGCTAGCCTATATTACAGACAAATGAACTGTATATTAACGCCTTTAGGGCCTCGCCCAGATTCCATTTGTTAGAGTCTGCCAGGATTCCCCACTGACTCAAGAAGGATGAAGGCCATGGGAACCACATGACACAGTGCCAGGAATTAATGTCATTGGTAGGAGATCTCGGGCCCAGGCATATCCGACAAGACAC
Organism: Anniella stebbinsi; assembly: GCA_029215795.1. NCBI lineage: Eukaryota > Metazoa > Chordata > Lepidosauria > Squamata > Anniellidae > Anniella > Anniella stebbinsi. The sequence goes on from JARDYH010000003.1 coordinate 61,436,772, forward strand.
AACTTCTTCTTCTTCTTCTTCTTCTTCTTCTTCTTCTTCTTCTTCTTCTTCTTCTTCTTCTTGCATCTTGATGATGAGCACTTGGATTGCTGTAGTTTATTATTATTATTATTATTATTATTATTATTATTTACATTTATATACCGCCCCATAGCCGAATCTCTCTGGGTGGTTTACAAAAATTAAAAGATTAAACATTAAAAAGTCAATATACAAAATTTAAAAACATAAAACATAAACATGTCATGTGAACCCAGGGATACTTTTAGGGTTAGACAACCCTTAAATTATCCTAAAAAAAGCCATGGGCTATTTGAGGTCCATCTAACCCTCAAACAACCCCTGCTGCCAGGTTCACATGAAACAGAAAGACACGTCAAGCCAGGTGCCTGTGAGTGACATGCAAAAATGGCAACTGTAGGCACCTGACATGATGCAACAGCCCCTGCTGGTTAATTAAGCCATGGTGGGCTGTTGTGTTGTGCGACCTGGGCCATTGTGTAGCTATGCTAACTGATTTTTCTTACTCTTGTGTAAGCATACATGGCCCCAATTCAGATTAGGACAACAGCATTCTCAGAGGGGAGGAATTAATCTTCCTTCCCATTTTCCACCAAATTCCACACACACCTATGACAAGGAAAGGGGGGGAAAGTCTCCACTGGAATTAATGGGAATTGCTGCAAATCTAGCATTGTGGCATTGAAGGGGGAGGCTGCACCCAGAGACAAGGAATCCAGAGGGGGGTACAAAACTTCCAATGGGGGAGCACTCATGGTCTGTGCAACATGTGTTTTTCAACTCTGATATAAAGGGATGGTTGAGAAATTCATTTCAATTCCTTTTTTTTAACCAAAATTTAGTCAATTTGCACCTTCTCAAAAATGTGAACCCAAATGCAAGCTGCAATCAAAGTCCATACAATAACAATGTATTCAAACAATGCACATGAAAAATGTGTACATTTGAAAAATGTGTACAAACATGCTTTAGTCAATGAGAAAAATGTGTAGATTTCCAAAATGCACACAACTGAAGTGTACATTTGAAAATGTGCATTAAAATGTGCACAATTTTTGTGCAAAAAAAATAAAATGAAACTGGTAATCTGATGCAGACATTAGCCAGAACAAGCTCTGAGTTGAAAAGCAGAGAACCTAGAGGAGTTTGCTTATTCACACAACCCTAGCATAGCAACACTGAAGAAGAATCCCCCCACCCCACAAAATGCCCCCAAAAGTCAAGGCGATTGTAGCAGGTAATAAATCCATTACCACCCTGATTCCAACTTACCGGGATATTAAAATGGTGAAAACAGAAGTGATGAAGTACTGTCGCATTCTAAAACAGGGGTAATCTTTCCTCTGTTTCTCGTATATAGGTGTAACGAGAAGATTTAATTTGCTGTGAAAACGGCAGCTGTCAATGTCTGATGTTAAATAAAAAATCCAACATCTTTGCTGTTCCCTTCTTGACTTGCCCATCTAAAGAGTTGTTCTAAATGAATATTTAATGGTGCAGGTGGCATTGATTCCTTGCTTTAGTGCTGCGAGGACCTACAGCAACCATTCATGACTTGGGTTAATCAGCCAATAAACTTTTGCAGAAGGGGGCAACATCTTGAAACGTACAAGAGGGTTTGGAAAACCTGGATTATACAGAGAAAAAGTACCCCTGGTATTAAATACCAGATACAAAGCTATCATTTCCCCCCTTGCCAATGGAACACTAAACATTCCTCGCCTGTAGACCAGAGGATAGACCAATACATCCTGAGTTCTTTTTGAGGAAATGGTTGTACAAGTTAATGTTGTTGAATTTTTTAAAAAAATGCATATTCTAACTCAGCCACAATAGTAACTGTTGGTGCCGATGACAAATAATTACCAGCACCTTCTCATAAAAGCAATGTACAACACCACTAGAATACTGTGGAATTCCACTTGAATTGACAATATTATATGTGCCAGTTCTACCCAAAGCTTGTATATCTAAATTTGCCATCCAGAAAATGCCAGATGTCTGGCTCTTAAGGCTGGTGATGTGCAAACTCCCTTCGGCATGAAACATAACCAAGCAAATGGTGAATATCCTCCTCGAATACTTGGAGGGAAAGTTTGCTTCTTTTTTTTTTAGCAATTTGAATTGGCTTACAGTTGCTTTGTGCAGGCACTTGCGAGGTGTAGGGTGCAAATAACGAGTCGAGACAAGAAAGTTGGGTATAAAATGGGCCACTTTTATTCAAGATCTGCAGAAGGGAGTAAAACCTATGCGGGCATCCTCTCTTGGCCTCTTCCAGGCCAAATCTTAGGAATGGGCGAACGATTCTCTGACCTCGAGGTGGCAGCACACGTTCGCCACCCCTTGGTCTTACCCCATATGGGGTTGGGAGGCCTTCCTTTGTCACAACACCCGTGCCGCAGGGCTCCGAATGTGTGAGTAGAGTTGGCCTCAAAGGTAAACCTTATTCCCATGATCTGGTGCCGCGGGGCTCCCAGATGTGGGCCTCAGGTATTACCCTTTACCTCAACGGTTCCTGAGAATGTTCACCATTTGAAAATGTCCCTAAGGATGCCCGCACCTACCACCAAATTAAAGTGACCGAATTGATACAAATCCACCTATTTACTACTCCCCAGCTGTCTTACAGTATGAAGTAGGCGAAAAAACTCCTAACCAAATTAGGATAAGAGTAAAAAATTCCTACTTGGCCTCCTAATGACAACCGGCTAGCCCATACTGTTTACAGGGAGGGGAGGGAGGGAGCTTCGCAGAGATGGAAAGGGCGGGCAGGCCCGTTAGCCGGCTATTTAAGCCGCTCGGCCCTGCCCCGCCCAGTGGCACCATATGGATGCTCCAATCAGCAGCATCCACCTCGGCTCTTCTCCCCCCCACCCGCAAATATCATCCCACGCCCAATTGGGCTGGGGATTTCACATCCTCATAATGCAATTTGAGATTTCTAGTGCATATAGGGAGAGGCAGGAGATTTCTTAGACAAAATTCTACAGCCATCAGAGCCTCTCTCATCTATTCTCCATAAAAGCAAATTATGCACACAGAAACATGCAAGAAGATTCCCAATAATATTGAGATAGTGGGCTCACACTGTAGTAAGAGCTACCATACGTGCATGTACACATGCATACACACATACATCCTGGGACAGACAATACATGCTACAGTTTGATCAATTCATTACCCATGAGGCCAGCTACTGTTCCGTAAATATATTCCCATTATAAAATTGTCAAGTAATTTTCAACAATTGAATATATCATCTGAGAGTTAAGAGTTTAATCAACTTCTGAATACATGCTGATAGCGGCTACAAGCTTTGGATGCCTAGTCCGATGAATGCTAGCTATGCAAGTGCAAAATCGGCACATATGCTCATCAAATGTGTCTGTTTTAATTAAAACAAAGTAAGAATTTAGGGAGAGGGAACTTGATTTGCAATATGATTGAGCGTTTCACTGGGAAAATTCTTGTTCCCAGTATATATTCAAACATCAGCAGCATCACCACTTAATTTTTTAAATATTAAAGCAACAACAACAATATATATATATATATATATATATACACACACACACACATACACATTGCCTATATATATAGCCAATGTCTGGCAAAACCTCAGCAGGAGGAAGAGGGGAATTATGTGATTTTCTGAGGATTTCCAGGGATATCATGAACAATTATCTCAATCTTTATGAAACAATGGGTTGGATCCATACTTAGAGTAGACCCACTGATATCCACTAGACTTCATTTAGTCATGGCTTACTTCATTCTCATTGATTTTAGTGGGTTTACTCTAAGCATGACTAGGGCAGGATCTACACTACTGCTTTATAACAGTTTTGATGACCATTTGGTCCCAGGACACATTCCATATACCGTTTTCAAACCGTTTTCAAAATATTATATCCTGCTTGGTGTAGATCTGGCCTAGGTCTGGAGCCTACCTATAGGGATCACCTCCATCCAAACATTAATTGCAACCTTTATGGTAATCTGAGATAAACCAGTATATTGGAGATAACAAACTGGTGCCCCAGAGATTGCACCTTGCATCCTTCAATCTGGTGGTCAGCATTGCCTTTGATCCTAAGTAGGACACCATTATGATATAGGGAACAGTGAATCTGTCCGTTTCAAGTTCTTTGCTCCCAAATTCGAAGAACTTTGTGAATTTGGGTAAATACTTATCAAAAAGAAGCTGAAACAAAAGTTCCACCCATTATCATCACTCAAATTAAATGGGTATAGCTATTCTCATCATGGAGAAGACTGTGATGTATCTGCCTCCCATATAGTTGTTAAAAATGAAGAGCAACTTTAAATCAGTGCTAACATGGTTGGATACACAAGGATTCAAACTCAGACATTTAAGAGCAAAGCACATAAAGACCTGGATCTTGGATAGATAAACCTCTCTGTCAGTTTTGGTTTCTCCCACATTCATTTTTTTTAAAAAAATCTCAAGTTATTTTTATCCCAAATATAGAGAACATCACTAGTTTGGGTAAATTCTTAACAAAACCAAAGTACAACAATATTCTCACCCATCTGTAGAATAAACTTACCTCTATTGTCCTTAGGTCAAACAAGACATGATGTTCAATACGTCTTTGAATTCCATGATTGAGATTCTCCATCTCCATCCCTATTATGAACTTCAACTACATTCTCCTCATTGTGTTCGTTAGCTGCTGTGAGTGGAGATCCAGTCAAAGCACTCTTTAATCACTTCCTTTACAGAGCAATAGGAGAACCACATTGAAGTCTGTTCCTGTTCATAATGGAGAGTAAAATGCCTTGTCTTATGAAGAAGAACCAATTGCAAAGTTAATATTCTTGGCTCTTCAACACTCACTCTAATGTTCCACATATTCTGCCCCCACCAATTCTCTTCTGCCCTGGCAATTCCGTTGCACTACTTGTGCAATGGCAATTAAGTGCTTCCGGGGCAACCCAAAATGAGTGGAAACACTCATTTCCAGAGGGAGGCAGCTCATTGGAGCTCACATAAAGAAGCTCCACCAACCTGTCTCCATCCAGAAATGAGCATTTTCACTCATTCTAGGGCTTCCCCAAGAAGTGCTAAAACTCCCTTCTATAAGTGATGGGTCCCACTTGTGGAATGAAATTGGTGGGACTCACCACTAGCTGGAGGGAATCAGAGGGGCAGAAAAGAATCAGCAGGGGTGCAGGTGCCCCATTGGATTCTGTCCATCATAAACACTAGTTACTAGACCCCTAGGCAGTGCTTTCTCTGAAGTAATCATTGATTGGTACCACTTCTTAGCTGTGTAGCTTCCTCAGGGTGGGTGCTAGGTTTGATAGGTCCTCCAAGCCCTCTAAGCTTCTTCCTGTGTCCCCCTTCCCAGCCCTGAATAAGGTAATAACTGAATAAGGTAATAGCAAGCGTGGCACATAGCAGTGGGAAAAGGCAGTGGTGCTCAGCCTGACACTGAGAAGAGAAGTGCTGGGTGAAGCAGCAGCAGCTGCTATTTTCATTTCTCCAGAAGCTCTGAGCTGCCATAGTGGTGCCCAGAGGCATTCTAGAGAAATAAAGGTGATGATGGCTGCAGTCTTGCTCAGGAATTCTCTTCACAGTGCCAGCCTAAACACTGCTGCCCTGGAATTATTAGTTTTTGAAGGGATTCTGGTGGCCATCCTCAGCCTCAGTGCCCCACCATGCTGGGCCTTGACAGTTGGCCTTAATTTCCTCTATCAGAATTCTCTCAGACATGGCTTGAGCACCTTCAAGGAGCTGTGCAAATTTTTTTGGATTTGAACAAGCATTTTTCCTTAATTTACTCTGCCCATTCTCTCTTGCTGCCTCTTATGTGCGGAAGGTGTATGTCAGGATGGGAAACTTGTGACCCTCCAGGTGCCATTGGACTACATCCCTCATAATCTCTGACCATTGGCCATGTATGATGGGGATAATGGGAGTTAGAGTCAAACAACATCTGGAGAGCTGGAGATTCAAAGATTGTCTACTTCTTTCATCTTTGCCCCATTCTTCTGATCTCTCTTTAAAAGACATCTTTTCTATCTGGGCCTTTGGCTTATTCTCTAGAAATCCCCATTGCTGGCAATAACCAAGCTTTATGTCCATACTGTGGTATTTGCCCAATTCTTTCCTTCCTCCCAATGTCTGTACCTCTCTTGATGATTTATTGTGTATTTTAGACTATAAACTCCTTGCAATCTGGGAACAGTGTGTGTTGCCCTATGTAACTCCTTAATGTGTCATGCACACTGTTCGTAAGGCATAAGTTGTCATTTTAGCGTTAGACTTTTTTTGAAAACACGGAATACTATGATATTGGTTTTAAACATTGTTGCTTACCTTTGGGCACACCATGGTCTAAATAGGTAAATAAAATGAAATAAATTCATGTAGAAATTGAAAAGATGGTGTAGGGACAAATGTTTTAATTACTCTATAGCTTTTTGTTAGCCATAGAACAAGAGCAATAAATGTCAGCCAATGCAAAGGAAAGTCCACACTGAGACCGGTTTTGGATCAAATTAGAGTGCCTTAAATTCCAGATATGTCCCAGATGTCCGATACGGAGTTACCCTCAATTTGGATCTGGCTCCGATAGTATTGTTTGGGGAATACATTCTCTTGCTTTGTGTCATCTAAAATTCATATCCTTAGCTGTCTACGGAAGGGAATAGCTGAGACACTTGCACTTTGCTATGTTAGCACAATCCTCAAAAACATTTAGCAACATACTGCAGAGGCTGTCTTTTTTCACACTTATTTTTCGGTATTGCAGGGCTATGTTTCAGGGTCATATTGATTTCCATTCCGTCTGGGGGTTGATTAATGTTCCAGGAAGGCGGCAGGTGCATTAGTGCAGAGCTGAATAGAAATATCAGTGTGTTTTCTCAGAACAAAAATGGTGTGTGATTTTTATCTCATAATATACATGCTCCATAAACTAGGATATAGACTGGTTATCAAGATGTTTTGTAGGAACCTTCCACGCCTATTATTAAAGGGACAATGAGAAACCAGTACTCACTAATAAAATTGTGCCCTTTTGGGCAAGGAAATTAATAGCCTCTTTCTTTAAAAAGAAAGAACGAAAAGATTTCATCTTCAGGTTAAGTGTTTTCACCTTATAAACTTGCAGCATGGAATGAACATTCCTCAGTAATTGGTTTTTAGTGGGGAGAAACTCCTTACTCATTTATATGTAACATGAGAAGAACAGCAAGTTAAGAACAGTCTTCACAAGGGAAACATTTTTCATCCACATCCTATTACCAAGGTTTTAGAAATGGCTCAAGAGCATGCACTGATTTCTCTCGCAGCTGTGAGGTTTCCCCATATTTTAATCGCTTGATTTCAACCCCGCCTCCACCAAAATTCTTTTCCCTTGAAGCTCAGATATATATTATTCTATTTTTTTTTAAAAAAAAATACTGATCCAGTAATGAAGTGCTCTGTGAACATTTCTGAGTCAGCACACATGCCCAACATTGTGGAATCCAGAAAAAAAAACCCTCATCTAATTAATGTGATGGAAATTCTCCAATCCATTTGAAGACTACAGAATGAACTCTTAAAAATAAGCTCCTGCTAGCAGATAGCTTTCTGTCAGAAGAGATTCCATGTCATTTTAGAAACCGTCGGTGTGACAGGGAGAAATACAGAGCTATATCTTTCTTTGCCCATCAGTAGCAGTGTATGAGATGCATAATAAATGTCCACAAATCAGACAAACTTGTATGGCTTGCCCAGACAGTGCTATGCCTCCCACCCCCGTATTTAAAACTGCAATTAGAACCTCTTTAGATATGTTGACCTTCCTATACAGGGAAAAAAAACCACATTACTATGTAAGAAGCCTATGGGTAACTCACATGTTTAGCAAGCAGAGTTCAATATGAAGATATGGTCAGTGTTTTCTTTTCACTGGTGCATCTAGGGCAGCATGAACAAATTGCTTTCAGCAGTTTTGTTCTCAGCGTGTTTGTTCAGGATAGATGGATAGGTGTTACTGCAATTCTGTCTGATGCTGACCCTAAGTGAAAAGTCATCAGTCTAATAGGGGTCATGTCTTGGACAATGATCCACTTCCACATCTCTTTGGCTCCTCCTTTTTATTATTTATTATTATTGTCAGTCTAACTTCTGACAAAGTTTGTTAATTTAAAGATTTGCAATCTGTTACTCTTCAAATTTTCACTGATAGTAATTCTAGTTGTAGTGAAAATGTGAATAATCAATTCTCTATCCTCTGATGGAATGAGTGATATCACATGACAATATACAAGTAAAGGATCATGAGTTAACATGCAGCTCATCAATTCTGATTGCTGGGGTGGGGGAGGAGAAGATTTAACTTCCCCCTCAGCTATCCCCTTTGTGTATTTGTGAGTAAATGGCTGTCTGTGAATCTCTGGTGTGTATGTGTGTGAGAGAGGGAGGGAGGGAATTAATGAATGTGCACCATCCATTTATGAAGCCCTCAAAGGGTTTTGTAGTGGCTAATGTGGCTCTCTAATCCTCAAAGTTTGCCTACCCTACACTAAGGGGCAACTGACCATTAGTTGGGTGCCTGCACTTCTTAGCAACCTAATGGGTCACAATAGGGTGAGCAATGTGAGTAGGGCACATGGGGAGTGAGTTGTCAGTGAACCCCTGGAGGTGCCTTTAAGATAAAAGGGATTCCTGGGACATGCCACCTAGGATCTTGGTACTCAGCGCAGGGAAAGCAACTCCTTTAGGACCTGAATAGAGGGCACTCCTCTACATTTAAAGGTGTTACCGGAGGATGGGAACAAGCATTATGCTGTCTCTAGCCTAAGAACTGGTTCTTGCCCCTTTTCTGTTATTTTCATTTTAGCTAACCTTAATAAGACCAGTACAGCTTTTCACAGGTGTTTATTAATTCAGTACAGTTGCAGTCCTAGTTTACCCAACCCTCTGTGTGCTGCCTCTTTATTTCTGGGTATGATTGCAAATGGCTATACCTGTTCTGACAGAGTTAGAAAGAGAAAGGTGAGGGAGGCATCCATAGTAGCTAGAGAAGACCTAAATATTAAATTTAGCTTGGAAACATGCTAAATTTAACCACCGTAGCACTCTGTAATGCCACTGAATGGTTTGCCCTTGACAAACAAGCGGTTTTATCTTTTTTGTAGGATGCCTCGCAGTGTCCCACAGACTGTAGGCTACATAGGGGCTTGGGGGGAGGGCAAAAATGCCCCCTGGATCTCAAGAGGTTGCCACCACTGTTTTATAAGAAGCTTCGACTCAACTCTTTAATTGCTATCCATTTAAGGTGGACAGTTGCAAAATTGGACAGAGTTCATGCACCTTTAATAGTTGCATGGAAGAGGAAAATTTGGCAAATTTAGGAAAAAATAATGTCTAAATAAGTAATTGTGATATATAGGTCACAAGCATTGCCCATATATTACATGTGTTCAGGAGCACAACAATTATATTTTGGTGGATCAACTATCATAACCCTTTTGCACTAATTCATGAAGAGTCTAATAAGAGTTTAGACAGCAAATGAAGAATATCTTCCATAGTGAATTACTGGAGAGGATACCCTTTGAATGCTTCTTGATGTTTTGTATGTTAGACAAAGAGGAAATCTATTATTACACTAAAGTACTTGAAAGATACAATGGAAATTTACAGTGCTCTCTTGAGTGAATTCTTTAGCAAAATAATCATTTGAGAATGCAACTTTATTTGCAGTCTCATGCCCATGAATTACACATTCATAAAAATTAAACTTGTCTACCACCACTCTGTTTCTCTATGAAAAATAGCTTCGTTTTAAATCAAGTCATAAAAATTGCATTTCTGAAAGTAATCAGCTCTGACAGTCAATGACATAAATCCTTGCTCCGTTCATGTTTTTCTTTTTGGTTCTTCTAGGAAAATAAAAATGAAATGTTTTTAAAGGTGATGATTGAAGCAACTCTGTTCACGATGATAAAGACAATGATGTTAAAAGTAAAATTCAAATTCAAAATTGTTGGGTCTTTTATGCATTTGAAACTATGGGGGTGGGGGGAAACGTTGTATAACTTAGCTGGAAAAGACCTTTGGATCAGTCTTCTCCCAAAAGCAGGCCTATGACCCCCCCTGGGAAAAGTAAAGTACAAGCTGAAGGGGCAGGATTGCAGTTTGAGATGGATAAACGAATGGTCAAGGAACACCTAATTTCCTTGATCGAGTTCAAATCTCCAGGGCCCAATGAATTGCATCCTAGAGTAATGAAGGAGCTGGCAGAGGAACTCTCAGAACCTCTATTATCTTTGCAAAATCATGGAAGACAGGTGAAGTGCCCAATGAATGGAGTAGGGCTAATGTTGTCCCTATCTTCAAAAAGGGCAAAAAGGAGGAACCTGGGAACTACAGACCAGTCAGTCTGACATCCATCCCTGGGAAAATTTTGGAGCAGATTATAAAGAAGTCAATCTGTAAACACCTTGAAAATAATGCAGTAATTACTAGAAGGCAGCATGGATTTGTCAAGAACAAATCTGGTCAGACTAATCTGATCTCATTTTTTGATTGGGTAACCTCCCTTGTGGACTGTGGGAATGCTGTGGACATAGTATATCTTGGCTTTTGACAAAGTGCCCCATGACATTCTGATACATAAACTAGTGAAAAGTAGGCTAGATGGAACAACAATTAGATGGATCCACAGTTGGTTACTGTGATGTTCTACTGTTTAGGGATGTGAATGTGTTGCAAAGGTCATTATTGTGAGATGCATTTAGTTATATGTCTTTAGAAAGCAAGGATTATAACTAGTGGGGTGAATGACTAGGCCAGAGTGTTTGGAGTTGCAAGTCTGGGTGAGTATGGGATGAATGGTAAGTGAGTGCTGATTAGCTAGTTGTTTGGAGGGCCTGGATTGGTGGAATGTGTGAGAGTGGGAGGAGCTGGGGAGCAAATGAGATATATATGTGCCAGACAGAGAGAGAGAGAGAGCTGACGGGGGTTGATTGTGTGTTGATTTGGGAGAGGGTAGATAGAGAGAATGAGAGAAAGAGTATTTGAGGAAACATGAGGTGTTTGATTTAACATTGTGAGAGGAAAGTTTAGCTTTAAGAACAATTTGAAACATATAAGCATTGTATTTGAAAGCGCTACGCAAATGAACTGAGGAAATCAATAAGCTTACTGTGCACGTAATACACTGATGTTAATAAATCTTGTTAATTTCATCCAACTGGTGTGGTCATTGAAGTATACCTGAGAAAGGTACTGGTCGCAGCAGGAACAATAGAGGCTTGTCTGAGGCCAGGTTGCTGGGCTGTGGAGCTGTGGGGCTGGATAGTAAAGGCTGGACAGGGGCAGCAGCAGCAAAGGGGCTAGGATAAAGTGTCATAGTTACAGAATTGGACTCAAAGAGTGCTTATCAATGGTACAGTCTCACATTGGGCAGAGGTTATGAGCGGGGTACCGCAGGGCTCAGTCCTGGGCCCAGTACACTTCAACATTTTTATTAATGATTTGGATGAGGAGGTGCAGGGAATGCTTATCAAATTTGCAGATGACACAATATTGGGTGGGATCGCTTATACCCTGAAAGACAGAAAAAAACTTCAAAGTGATCTTGATAGACTGGAGCGCTGGGCTGAAAACTACATAATGATATTTAATGGGGATGAATGCAAAGTTCTAAACCTAGGCCAAAGAAACCAAATGCACAGTTACAAGATGGGGGATATTTGGCTCAGCAATACTACAAGCAAGAAGGATCTTGGAATTATTGCAGATCACAAACTGAATATGAGCCAACAGTGTGATGGGGCTGCAAAAAAAGAAAATGCTATTTTGGGCTGCATTAATAGAAGTATAGCTTCCAAATCGTGCGAAGTACGATTTAGGTTAGGCCCCATCTTGAGTATTGCATCCAGTGCTGGGCACCACACTTCAGGAAGGATGCAGACAAGCTGGAGCGTGTTCAGAGGAGAGCAACGAGGATGATCAGGGGTCTGGAAACAAAGCCCTATGAGAAGAGATTGAAAGAACTGGCATGCTTAGCCTGGAGAAGAGAAGACTGAGGGGAGACATGATAGCACTCTTCAAATACTTGAAAGATAGAGCCTATCTACACTCTAGCTTTGTAACGTTTCATAAGGGTTACGAAAACTCTTTAGGCCACATGACACACTCCCTTGAACGAAGTATACCTGAGGTTTTTTTAAACTCACTTCAGCTATATACAACAGTTTTTACTTTTAATAAATCGTTTTAAGTAAAATAATGTGTCCTTCCTTACCTTTTGTGATTTGTGGGGCAGTGCTTCATTTACCGGCGCCCAAATGTTTAGCTGTTGATTAGTGGGGAAGAAAGAGGGGCTAAGGAGGAAGTGGGCAAGTGAACTACAGCACCCGCAATGCTTAGCCCTATACTCATTGAAAGCTAGGGAATGAAAGGGGAACTAAGGAGGAAGTGGGTGAGTGAACTACAGCACCCACAATGCTTTGCCCTAAACTCATTGGCTGAATTCGGACGACACAATAATCAACTGGGGGGGGGGAGGAACAATCGCAGTTGTATTGACTATCGTGTCATCTGAATGCTGCCATAGTCAACTCAGCACTGATCCTAATCCACACCACAGTTGATTATTTATTACCATGTTGTGTGGCGAGTACCCCCTAGATGAACAACTGTAAAGTCGATTATTATCCCACCATTGACTATCATGTTGTCCGAATTCAGCCATTGTAAAAACAAAACAGAAAGAGATGGACAGAAGAGTGTGAGACTGCACACACTGCTTTGAAGACTGAAGATTTTTTCTCCTGTAACGTGAGTACTCCTTAATGTGGCCTAAGACGTTTTAGAACGCACCTATTTGGAATGTTTTAAAATACTATTTAAAACATTCCAAGGTACAGTGTAGATAGTCTCATTATCACACAGAGGAGGGCCAGGATCTCTTCTTGATCAACTCAGAGTGCAGGAGATGGAATAATGGGCTCGTTATAGGAAACCAGATTCCAGCTGGATATCAGGAAAAACTTCCTGACTGTTAGAGCAATACGACAGTGGAACCAATTACCTAGGGAGGTCATGGGCTCTCCCACACTAGAGGCCTTCAGGAGGCAGCTGGACAGCCATCTGTCAGGTATGCTTTAAGGTGGATTCCTACATTGAGCAGGGTGTCCAGGGTGAGCAGGCCCCTTCCACCTCTGCTATTCTATGATTCTCCCATGTCTGGCTGACTTTGGCACAGGGAGGCCATTGTGTGGGGTGGGGGAGGACCAAGACATTACATGCATGACCACTTATTTGGGGCTTATTTGGGGGAGATATTAGGCCATGGGGTCCTACCCTCAGCCTCTTTGTTCTGGCTGCTGGGTGAAGAGAACATCCTGAGCAACCATTTCCGTTTGGCATAGTGGCTGACAGTTGGTGGCAGCAGGCTGATTAGGGCCTGCTTCCCAGATTGAGTGGCTGTCTGGGAGACCTGTTGGCCTTGGCATTAGCCTGTTGCTTTTTGCAGCCTTTCTGTTGCCACATCCATGACATGTTTCACAAGCAGAGACCATTGTGGCTTTTGAGCCATATGTTTGCCCTCCCAGTCACTTCATTTCCTGCTGTTCGTGGCTTTCAGGGGTTTGGACTTTGACTGCCAACCCACCTTGGCTAAAGCACCTCTCTCCCTGTGTCTGGGCTTGAGCAGGCCTGTTTTTCAGGCCATCATTTGGCACAGCCTAGACAAATTGGCTGACTAGGCCAAGGCCGAGCATCTCTGCAGGCCTTCAATAAGCATGGGCCTTCTGGCCTTTAGGGTGGTGGTGGCTTGGCTTCCTTTAGTCCTTGAGTAAGCTAGGATATGAGGCTGAGGCCTGTTTGCAGTGGAATTTTGTTTCCATTTGGGAAAGGCACTGATTGTAATTAGGGTTCATATACAAGTTCAAAGCCACCGAAAAAATATCAAGTGTGTAAGAAGAGGAAATAGAAAGCCACTAGGCCCCAGCTTCTTTATCTTCTAATGTGGAAGGGGGACCTGATATTTCTGTGCCCTTAATGCATATAGATGCATTGGGGAAAGACAAGGGAAAAGCCAACAGAGGAGGTGCACATCTGGCATAGGGAAGTCAGGATACAAGCTTAAAACAGGTTATGACTTACAGTTTAGGTTTATCTTGCTGTTATGGAGGCAGGTTCCAGCAGGCCAGCAGCTCAGGCAGAATCAATACCACAGTCAGCAACAGGAATAGCTCATTTGCTATCTGATCCAGCTACCACAGTGGATGTGATGCCTGCCTCTTTGTCATCAACTGCAGAAAAGCAGTGTGAGTGGGGGAATATGAATGACCTTGGCAGATATGGCTGGGCCAGGATTTCCATTTTTACAGTCCCAGACTGATTAGATGGTTAATGAACCAGCTCCAGCAGCCGCTTTAGTGGCAGAGGCTGAACCTGTGGCGGCAGAGGCATGTGCCACTGTGTCGTCCAGACTGGCTGGTGGCATCTCCTACAGCATCATCCACAGGTACCCTGATATTGTGGTACCTTTTGGTGGTACCTCCATTACTTTTGGGATATCATGTCTTCCTGGCAACTAAAGACAACATTTAGAATGGAGAATTCATAGACTTTTATTCATTGGTGTTTTGGAGCATGAAGCAGCAAAATGGGACAAGAAACAAGAACAGATTAAGAAAAAGTCATTCTTCAGAACATGGGGCAATTGGTTGCTCAATTTTCTAACATATATGGGAGTTATTCACAAAAAAGGTCCAGCTAAAGGGTTCTCACAAAATATTTGAATATTATCTATCAGACATTTCCAAAATACGAGAGCCGAGCCTGGTTAGTGTATAATGAGGCCTTTCGTATGAGGGCAATAATTTCCAGCGCTTTCATAAAGAAGGACAAGGGGGTAAGAAACAAAGGGGTGGTTACCAGCCTCCTTCTAAAGGGGCCAAGCCCATTTAATCTATAGGTGCTGAACTGCCTCTTAACTTAGCTACCCTAGGATGGAGGATGTAATGCATTGGATTCAGTATTCCTTTTTAGGGCACTCACTGTCCTTACCTTGCTGAGAGTCAGAGGTCAGTTTTAACTATGGAACAGGTAGTGAAAGAAAGAAAAATGACAAGGAAGTTGTTGATGGATGGGTTTAGGCTCTCATTCAGCCCTACCCATTCCAGTGCTATGGGTTTCGCCTTTGGGCATAGTCACCAAAGAAGTGCCAGTCTTTTCCCATGGGTGGTTCTGTGAATGATTCTATTCCAGACTACCTCTGTTCATTGTGCTATTCCTCATTTGTTTCTGTGGTTTCTATGGTAAGGAGAGGCAGCTGCAGGGCCCTGATGGGGAAATGTGATATTAAATCAGAGTTTCGTCTCCTTCCTGTCAACCTTGCTGATTTTGATTTATTAGGATTCTGTTTTTAAGGCCAATTCTATGTGAATAGAGTCCTCCCCATAGGATGCTTGATTTCCTGTGCTGCTTTTGAGCAGTTTATCTCATTTCTGGAGTGGGCTTTGAGTGACAGAAATGGATTTCATTATTTAATGATGTTTGTTTGTTTGCAAGGTGATGTAAATCTGATCATTGCACTACTCCCATGTGTAAGTTTGAGTTGCTACCTGCTGACCTGGTGTTCCTTTTGGCGCAAGAGAAAATGGAGGACCCCCTCACCATAATTACTTTATTAAGTATTGAAATGGATTATTTCCACCAACAGGGAGTTCCTTGACTTCAGCAAAGTGAGGCAGCTACAGCAACAGTGGTCCATCTTGGTACAGCACCTGTGGAGTCTTAATGAAGTATCATGGATTGTTGACTAAGATTATTAGAGGAAAGCTTGCACTACTCACCTTCTTAGCAAAGATGAAAGGGATTCAGGATCATATCTCTGTGTGGAAGATATTCTAAGATTGGCAGCATGAAATGGGAATCCCTCCTTCCTACCCTCTTCTAGCAGGTGTGCCTCCTCCTGCAGGTTTTGGCTTTGTACCTGATGGAGAACAATCTGTGTTTGTTAAATGCCAAGGCACTGATTCTGCAGGCTTTGACCACTGGCATTGGTTGGGCATGCTCATTCTATGTTCCAATTTGATCCTTTGGGATAATTGGAGGGTTGGGGGTGACCCTTGCAGGTCTAATCATGCTTGCAAGAAGGTCAGTCAGGAGAGCCATATTGGACTTCCTAAGCAGGGTGATGGGGATATTTCTCATTCAAGGAGGAAGCCGTATAGTGACATTACTGGAGTCCGGTAATAAAATATGTCTAGCTGGATTTAATTCAGAACAGGTGGGTGACTAAACAGAGGCTTGTCTCTCCCCTGTGGCAGTATGTGTGGGTTAAAGATGCAGGAGCTATACTACAGTGACCAGAGATACAAAAGAGGGCAGGGCTCCTGCAGCTTTCACTGTTGTGATGAAGAGGGAATTTCACCAGGTGCTGCATGCATACAAATGACACTGGCTGAAATTCCCTTTTCTCTACAACTGTTAAAGATATAGCAGCCCTGTCCTCCTTTTCTTATAGTCACCCTACTTAATATACAGAAACTCCATATAAGTTAAAAGCTGGTACCTCCCACCCACTTGTCCACTCAGCAAGGTAGTGTGGTGTATGATGGCTCAAAGGTTGAAAATACCAATAGATAGGTAGATTCTTCCTGAAGATAACCAAATGTAGTTGCAGAAAAGTATATTTTGCCCATACTGATAACTTAAGTGGGTCTAGGCCTGAACAGAGAGCTGAGGGGTTTTGTTTGTTCTGTGTTAGGACTAGTACTTCTGTATTTACAACTATTTTTCTTCCAATTAGTATTGTCTTTTAAGCCTTTGAAAAAATCCTTTTTAAAAAGCTTCTATTTATTCCATCAATGAGCACAGCTACCTTCAACAGCATGGTAAATAGGCCATAAATCTGGATTTATTTATTTATTTGTTTGGCATTTCTGCCATTTAATTTCATTCTTTACAAAACTGCAATGCTTTGCATATACATCAGTTGCAGGGGCCGGGAAGAGGAATCACAGTATTATATTTCAACAGTAGTTAATTCAAATTAAGATGAAGGCTGCAATCCTGTGCATAGTTAAGCTGTTCAAATCTTAATTCAGTCAATGCGCTTTAAGCAGCCTAAATATGTGCAGGATGGTAGCCAACATTTCTTGTAGGTTTCAGAAAACTTGGCAATTTGAAGAAGTCTGCCTCACCTAGCAAAAAACATTTACTGGGAAATAATTTAAACAATTTTTTTTTAAAAAAATGAATGCATTTTTTGCAGAAAGCAAAGGACTGACTATTCCAGAGGCTTAAGCCATCCAGTTTTCTGTTGAATGAAAATCAGCATAGGCAGTGGCTGGGTGTTATTTACCCCCCCCCCCCAGTGAATTCCACATGAAAATATATTTCTAGATGTAGTTACTAGCCTTGTGGTAGGTGATTAGAGTGACAGTTCTGTAGGGTGACCATATGAAAAGGAGAACAGGGCTCCTCTATCATTAACAGCTGTATTGAAAGGGGAATTTTAGCAGGTGTCACTTGTATGCATGCAGCTCCTGCTGAAATTCCCTCCTCATCATAACAGTTGAAGCTGCAGGAGCTATACTAGAGTGACTAGATACAAAAAGGGCAGGGCTCCTGCAGCTTTAACTGTTGTGATGAAGAGGGAATTTCAGCAGGTGCTGCATGCATACAAATATCACCTGCTGAAATTCCACTTTCAATATAAATGTTTAATGTTTTTAAATAATAATAATAATAATAATAATAATAACGATTTATTTCTTACCCACCTCTCCGTCTAGATCGAGGCGGGGAACAACAACATGATAAAATACATAAAACTAATTAAAACATGACAAATATTATTAAAACTGCATTAAAACAAAATTAAAATTTTGTAAACTGCCCAGAGAGCTTCGGCTATGGGGTAGTATATAAATGTAACAAATAAAATAAAATAAATAAATAAAATAAAGATACAGGAGCCCTGTCCTCCTTTTTATATGGCCACTTTCTCAATAATGATTGTATCTTTTCCCCTGGTCATTAACAGCTATCAAATAATGGCAATTTTGAGAATATATTATTCCTAGAATCAAAGGGACTAATAGGGAATAAAAAGTTTATTTCTTATTATGCAGGCTATACCTGGTAAAATTCCCTCTTCCGCACAACAATTATGTAAAGGAGCAGCAGCCCTATTGTCTTTTATATCTGGCCATCCTAACTGGATGACAATTTGAGCAAATGTTTTGAGGAAGGATCTGAAGGGGGAAAGAGGGGGGGAAATGTACAAGGCAAGAGTGACAGAAGGGAGCTAAAGGGAATGGACAGAGACATTTAAAAGGGTTGGATACCATTGGATAACCAATGCTGCAATCATATGCACACTTTCTCTTTACTCTAGTGCAAGCACACACAGCCCCAATTCTAGGGTGACCATATGAAAAGGAGAACAGGTCTCCTGTATTAACAGCTGTATTGAAAGGGGAATTTCAGCAGGTGATATTAGTATGCATGCAGCACCTGGTGAAATTCCCTCTTCATCACAACAGTTAAAGCTGCAGGAGTGAATAGAAGAAAGATAGGGTGGTGTATATGCATGGAGGACTCTGACAATCCTGTGGAATGCAGGAAAGAATTCCTATTTGTTGTGCCAGGAGCATCTACTTTAATATTGACTGCAATGTAAGAAAATTATGATACGGTTTTCAACGTTTTCTGTATTGTGAGTAGTAAAATTTCCTGTGTTATTGTTTTTGCTTTTTGCTACTACACTATGGACAATGGAGGTGGGGGGGTTCTTGTTTGCATTGAGTGATAGAGAATAGAAACATAAAAGTAAATAAATCCCAATTAAGTTGCATCCAGCATCTCCGTATTGAGTTATTTCATGGTGTATGGCAGACAATAGCCCCAACTGTATAAACATGTAAGTTTATGCACACACCACAAATAAATAATCAATGCTTGTCACTAGCAATTGCCTTAGGTTTACTAACAGATGCTGCTATAATCAAGAGCTCTTTATCCATTTTCATTAAGAATTCCAGAATAGAGCTCTCCTAGCATGAATGAGAATGGAAAGAACTCCCAGTTCAATAAGTTACTTTACCTTTACCTTTTGCTTCTCTGTGATTTGTCTCTTGCTATTTACAGATGTTTACATGCACTGAAATTCCTCTACAAAAACAACAACAACAGTGAAATTAAAATCAGAATTGGGGGGTGGAATATTCAGAGAATGTTGGCTTCAGCTTCTTCTGTACTAATACATTCATTTAATTCAAAAGAAGAAAGAAAATCATGAACTCTTCTCATTGACAACAAAGTATGCAACAAACAGTTGCCCTGTTTCCCAGGACTAATTTCTAAGCTTAGTATATTCAGCTGGAGTGTTATATTAAAACATTGGCCTGGTTCGGACGACATGATAATCAATCGGGGGGGTGGGGGAGAGAGTCAACCATCCATTGTATTGATTATTGTGCTGTGTGGGGGAGGGGGACACACAACTGACAGTGCATTATTTTGGCGATTTAAACAATGGGAGAAACAACAGGCTGCTCCGTTGCTTATCCGGAGACCCATTGATTAACATGTCATGTGACGGGCCCCATTGTTGAATCCCCCTCGTCGAGTGTACTCTTCCAGCAGATCATAGAGTTCTTTAGCAGGAGCATCCAAAAGCACACTGGCCGTTCCTATACAGCTGACTGAACTTTCAGTGCATGCTGGGATAGGGCCAGGAGGACTGAGGGAGGAGGGAGGGAAGAGCACCAGCAACCAAGAAGGATGTCGGGACTTTCAGCTGTGCAACGGGGGGAGGGGCAACATGTTGTGTGTCGAGCACTGGGAAAATAACGCACGTTGAGTGTGCTATTCCCCCCTCCATTGTCTTAATATGTCACCCAAACATGGCCATTGTGTATACATAGGTTAGAGATGTCAGAGAAATGCTCAACAAATTCAAATGAATTCAAATTTATATGAAACTGACCTTTGGACTCTGCAGTGGGCCATTTTTTTTTTTTTTTGAGAGTGTCTCTACATTAAGGGAATTTGCATTGTTTACCCAGGGCTGTTGGTTGACTGGTTCTTTGGCACGACTGAGAGGATTACCCGGGAAGAGAGGGACAGCAAGGTAGAAGCTCCTATGGTTTCTCAGGGGTCCTTTGAAGGTAGGAATCAAGGGATCACCTCCTTTCCCTCCCTGGTGGTATGTGTGCAAATGAGTGGAGGGGAACAGCTTATCTACACTACTGCTTTAAAACTGTTTAAAACAGTTTATAACAGTTTTGAGAACTGTTGGGGCCCAGGACACACTCCATATACAGTTTTCAAAATGTTTTAAAAGTGTTTTATCCTGCGTGTGTAGATAGGCTCGAAGTCTTATTTTCCTAGGTTAACTTGTGCTCACAGCCCCCAGGAAAACCAGGACTTACTTCTCAGGCCTCATCTACACCAAGCAGGATATTGCATTATGAAAGTGGTATGAAAGCAGTATATGAAAGGCAGGAGCCACACTATTGCTTTATAGTGGTATTGAAGTGCACCAACTGTTGGGGCCCATTGACACATTCCATATACTGCTTTTATATCGCTATATCCTGTTCGGTGTGACTCCTGCCTTTTAGATACCGCTTTCATACTGCTTTCATAGCACAATATCCTGCTTGGTATAGATGAGGCCTCAGTAGATGTAAGATTGTGCTCGAAGTCTGCAAAACTGGGCACACCTACTTGGCCTGCTTGGGGTTCAAATCCAGTCCTCCGGGGTTTTCCCAACAGCTACACCCCCTTTCCCTGACCACCAATCATTTGTGGTTTCCTGTCTTTGGTACAAAAATGTTAAATGCCTCTCCAAGGTTAGATACCGTCCATAAGAGCTTTAAGCTAAAATACACTCATATTTTTGGCCGCACTCATTTTGCCATTGGCCCTGCCATTTTTGTCTTCAATCCCATCCACCACTGGAATATGCCCACCAGGCCAACAGCTAATCAAAATGTTTTTTTTTTCTCTATCTTAATAGCAAATATGTAAGGAAAAGGCATAAATTTAATTGTATATATTCATTAAAAATAATCATGTTCTCATAAGCTTGTGTATGAGTTTACTGCCTATGGTGTTTGATAATTTTTTCCATATATTCATGATGAGGGTGGGTGGGTTGGGAAGAAAACAAGAAAAGTCAAAATCTATAGTACGTAGCTTACATACTGAGGTCCATATCTGTTCATTGAATCACTAGATATAATTAGTATCAAAATGAACTCAAAATTACATATCTCCCATGGAGACTGCTGCAGAAAATTCATATTTTCCAATTCAGATATTTGTAAGTGGATCACCCCACTGAAAGTTAAACTTTGAGAGAGAAATTAGAAACCCCCCTTCAAATTATCATCAAAATGGGTACCATTATTTAGCATGTGATACAGTTAGGATAACATTGTAATTTGTAATCTGGTTGTTGCCAGCTTCCTACTAGTGGACTGGGGAAAGGGATGCACTTACCAACAGTCGAGAAGAAAGCCCCAAACGTGATACCAGAAGCAGCCAAATCCAACCTCTTGCATGTCCACAGCTCTATGCCAAACAATCAAAAGCTGGTGGCAGTTGAGACAAGGACCAGAGAAGGGAATAGGGTTTGGACGTCTTGCTTCCACAGAACACATCCTTAAAGTCTGCTTTTTCCTGCATGAATGGGCAGGAAATGACAGACTTGGCAGTCACAGCAGAAGGGGCAGATGAGGAAAGTGACTTAACCTGGGTCACATGTAGGAGTGTACAGATTTCGTTAAATCTGTTCCGTTTGTGTTTCATGGATTGTCAAGCATCTTCAGTGCCATCATTGATGAAATCAGATTTTTTAAAACCAGAATTTCATTCTACTTGTTTATTCATTTCATTTCTATACTGCCCAATAGTTAAAGCTCTCTGGACATGTCACAAAAATTTAAACCACAGGTACAGGATTCAATGTGAAATATGGAAGCTTAAAACCACAGTATAAAAGCAGGACCAGAATAAAACCTAACAGTAATGCAGAGATTCAAAATGCAGATTTAAAACTGCAGAGCTAAAAGACTCAGATGCTAAAATGCTAAAATACTGGGAACTTTAAAAGGTCTTTACCAGCTCACCACTAGCCCCCATCTGCTTGCCCAATGGGACTCCCAGGGGTTCAAGCATGGTGGATCCCTGCCCTCACCCCAGTGTTGAACATATCAAAGTCAGCCTCATTTGACTCAGGAAGTGGTAGGACTTTGAGATGGCCTCTTAAAATGACTGTGGAAAAGGACCAATAGTTAGCATGAGCCTTTTCTTTCTTTAGTCGTGTTACTGCTTTGATAGCCCTGTGAAGGAACGTCTCTGGATTGTACTTTCTGCTGTCCAGTGAAGTAGCCCAGACTTATTGTATTGCCAGTTCTGATTTATTTTCACACTTACAGTTTTGCCAAGGGGGCAAGTTCAGGTATTGGGCTAAAAGATTCTTAGTCAAAGAGCAAATATGGGGGACTTTTCATTCCCTACCTCAGAGAATGAGGTTTGGAACTTGGGGCCCTTAACAACCCCTGCTCTGCCCCCAGACATGGTCTAAGATTGTGATATAATCTACCTAATGAAGAAACTACTTTGATTTCCAGATTCCATAACAAACTTTGATAGCAGTCCTCTTTACAATAATGTACTCAAATGCATCATTAAATACTCAAAGATTTCCAGCGCAGCAATCAACTAATTTCAGTTTGGGAAGAATATGAATGGTATAGGGTAGGGATGTGTATCGTATCGTTAAAATCGCTGATAACGATACGATATGCTCTCTATCATGTCTCCATTTAACGATAACAATATGATAGGAAATCATAGGAAATCCAATGATAATTATCGGAAACGATAGAAATTCCAACGATAAGTATCGTATTTTATCGTTTTATCGGAAGGTGCTTTCTCTTTTGCCGCCACATGGACGGAGCTAGAAGGTGGGGTGTGCTTGATGAGACTGACAGTTCCAGTGACCAATCATGCAGCAAGGATTCCAGCAGGAGCCAATCACAATGTTGGAGGAGGGCTAAGGATATCCCCGCATAAAACCCCCACACTTGGTGTTCCAGGCTCTGTTGGGAGTTAGGCGTTGAGGGGAGAAGGGTGGATTTGTTGGAGCTCTGTCCTGGCTCCTGGGTCTTGATGGCAAATTGTTGGAGATTCATTGTAATCTCTTGCATCTTTGTGTCTCAGGTTCGTTTGGCTGTGCGTTGCTGCCTGTGTGTTTGAGTCTTTGAGTTATAATTTTTATTTTTATAGTATGTTTTCTGGTTGGATTGATTTGAAGGGTTAAGCTAGCATGAGTGGGGGTACTGTGACTGAAGGGGAGTGTGTTTTGTCCTCTGCCCTGTTTAACTTTCTTAAAAAAAAACAGAAATATTATATTTTTAAAAATTATTTTTATCTCCCTCTCTCTCTCTCTCTCTGGGTGTGTGTGTTTGCTTGATTGACTGTGGCTCAATTCGGATGACACGATAGTCAATGGTGGGGTAATAATCAACTTTACAGTTGTTCATCTAGGGAGTACTCCCCACACAACATGGTAATAAATAATCAACTGTGGTGTGGATTAGGATCAGTGCTGAGTTGACTATGGCAGCATTCGGATGACACAATAGTCAAAACAACTGACGATTGTTTCCCCCACACCAGTTGTTTATTGTGTCGTCCGAATTGAGCCTGTGAGTGTGCTGCTGCTGTGTCTAGCCTGCACATAGGATCTGTATGGTCAAAGCAGCACACAAAGTCACAAACTGTGGGCAAAGCATACATTTGTTGCAATCATTTTTGTACTTTGTAGCAGTATGAAACGCAATTCTAAGACGCGCCTTGGGCGAGGTGGCTCTGGGTCTAGGAGAGATGCTGTTGCTGCTGGGGGCAGTTCTGGGGTGGCTGTCTCTCCCTCTCACACATTTTATTTCTTTTTAAAGACACTGCTTCAGCCAATGGTTCCAGTCTGGACCATTGGCTGGAGGGGGACTGCAAAGCAGAAGCAGCACCCTCTCACACATTTTATTATTTCTTTCTTTTGAAAGACACTGCTCCAGCCAATGTGTGCAGCTCTGGCATGAAGAAGAATGCCAATGTGCCTGCACAGCTGAGTCCCCTCAAGGCCATCTGTGAGATGGCCATGAGTACTGGATGACGTCTCTTGAAAAAGGACCACACCTGTAACTTGGAAAATTAAGAAGTTTTAGGCCTTTCTCTGACTCAAAAATCAACTCTCTAGGGCAAAATGGAGAAACGATATAATATCGGATTTCTGATAATTATCGGAAATACGATACAATACGGGCCACCTACGATATTATCGGAGCCGATAATTTTTTTGGTCCGAAATTCCGATAACGATACGATAATTTCGGGCATGCACATCCCTAGTATAGGGCCCCTCAAAACTATTCCAAATTTAGTCTCACTGTGTAACTAAGTCTCAAAGGGACTGGTTTCTAAGTCAATATACAATATACAAGGTTGCAATTCTGTGTACTCTTATAAGAATATATGTGCTATGCTGGATCAGACCAAGGGTCCATCTAGTCCAGCACTCTGTTTACACAGTGGCCAATCAGCTGTCGACTAGGGACCAACAAATCAGGACATGGTGCAACAGTACCCTCCCACTCATGTTGCAGTATATATAGACATTTCCTCTGATACTGAAGGTAGCATATAGCTCTCAGGACTAGTAGCCCTTGATAGCTTTCTCCTCCAGGAATTTATCCAACACCTTTTTAAGGTCATCCAAATTGGTGGCTGTGATGTTTGGCTATGTAATGTGAGTGATGGTACATATGGTTGGTATGCATATTTATGGTAATGTTGTACCATATTAACTCTACTTTGTGTAGAGTTAATATGGTATGTTAGTTGAGGTGGGAGGGGGAGAGAGAGAGTGAATGGAACGTTGGTGTGCTGGCATATGATTGGTGGAGAACATGGAGTGAGTGAGTGAGTTGGTTATTTAAAAAGCCAATTGGGGCTTGGAGCTAGCGATTGCAGAGACAATCTGTTCATTATTTTGGGATAGATATAGAGGGAGGAGTTAGGTTAGGTTAGAAATAGTAATTTCAGAGCTTTGAGTGAACACACAAATGCATCTTCTTTACCATTTTATGTGTAAATAACAAATTATAAGTTCTTTAGTTCACAATGTACAGCGTGGCATCTTTCATTACAGGTAGTCTCTCAGTGAGACCAAAGGTATTAAATAAAGATTATATGGTGGCAATGGTATAAAGGGAGTGGTCAAGCCTACTGGAGAAAATAGTGTTCCTCAAACTGTGTGTTTGTGTATAAAGGGAAGAGTTGAAGTAAGGGGAACTCCCTCTTTTGCACAGAACAAACATACCCATATCCTCAGGGAAGGGTTCCCAAGGGGTGGGGTATTTCAGCAGCCATCACTACGTCTTGTGGTAGTGAATTCCATAGTTAACTATGTGCTGTATGAAGAAGTATTTCCTTTAATCAGTTCTGAATCTCCCACCAATCAGCTTCACGGAATTACCCCGGGCTCTAGTATTATGAGATTTCTCCCTCTCTTATATTACTTGATAGCAATGAAATTGAACATAGTGAGACCTGTTTCTGAGTAAGGTGTAGGATTGCATTGTGCATGAAAAAGAATACGACTCCATGGCTCATTGACCTGGAAGTATATGTGTTCACTGGCTGTAATCCTAAACACACTTACTAGAGAGCAAGCCCCATTGAACACCATGTGGCGTACTGATTTTTAAATGTGCATGAAATTGCACTGCTAATCAGTTTTAATTTCTTCCTGTGTAAAAATCTGATTTAGTCTCATTTTATTTTTGCCCCCTTTGTTTCTTTCATTCTTCAATTATTGAAATTCCCTAGATTGTGAGCCCTTCAGGGCCAGGAGGGGAAAAAACCATTCCAGAAAAATTGCACTAACCTGTCCTATATGATAATATGGGCTATAAATCTACTTTTAAAGCAATAATTTCAATTTAATGTACGTCAATTGCTTGAGGTAATTCAATGAGGTGAAATTGTGTAGAAAAACACACACACACAGGTGAACTAAACACACACAATAACAACCAGGCTGGATAAACAAATAAAAAAAGAGATAGAGCCTTGATCTGTCTGCTTAAAACTAGAAGTTTTACAAACCTTAATATTAAAAAAATCCCATTTTCTCCCCCATAACACGAGATTACACCACAGTATTAAGAAGTACATGGTGAATTTATGTTGAGTGCAGGATGCATTAAGGTCACAATATTAATAGTAATAAAATATCCTGTCTACTTCCACAAGCAAAGTGTAGTCACTATGGTATTTAAGAGGAAGATGAATTAGATTGCTAAAGGCACAGAGCAGTGTCTGTATTTGCATTATTAAACACTATGATGCAAAAGGTTTGTCTGGTTGTGGCTACTGCAGAAACTTATGTGCTCAGCCATCAAGATACTGTATTGATCCTTCAACCCACCCACCCCAAAAGATCTCTAGAGGCAGAGCACATGAGGATAGGAAGGAACATGCAATGGTATTTCAGAGAAAGATGAATTACGTTGTTGAACACAACACAATCCCTCCCTCATTGTAATTATGCAGAATATGGGCCAAACTAGACGAGATGCTAAATGTGTCTTTACAAATCATATTTTGCAGAAGAAGAAGAAGAAGAAGAAGAAGAAGAAGAGAATAACCGCAGGCATCATGATGGAGGAGGGGAAACTGATTGTCATTGGGACCACAGTTTGTGGGGATGGAAGTTTAACCCTTTCCTCCTTTGCCTCAGTCCTGATGAAAATTGGCTCCCCAACAAGTTGTTCCCGGTCCTGGAAAAATTAAAAAATCTTCCAATGGTATCAATAGGGGCCATTTTTATTAGGGATGTGCACTGGATCGAATTCGATCCACGATCCGAATCCGATCCAGAGGGAAATCGGATAAATTATCCGATTTCCGATCTCACAGCTGGATCGGCCGATCCAATCCGAACCGATCCGAAAAGGTTCTGATCCGGTTCGAATGGATCGGCGGATCGGCGGCCGCCCGCTTACGTCCCTGTAAGGTAAGCAGGAGGCACGCGGAGGGGAGGAGGAGGGCGCATGGAGGGGAGGAGGGGGCGCGCGGAGCAGTGTGCTTACCTTCCAGGATGACATCACCCGGCGCACCACTCTGGAGCAGGCCACAAAGCCCGCTGGCAGTAGCAGCCAGCGCTGGACGGGAGCGGACGTCCCTGTGAGGTAAGCAGGGGGTGGGGGGAGGGGGCTTACCCCTCCCAGGGCCGTCCGCTTCTATCCGCTGGCGCCCGCGGGCGCCAGCGGATGGAAGCGGACGGCCCCGGGGGGGTAGGGAACGCGGGGGAGGGGGCTTACCTGCCAGGGCCATCCACAGCAGACGGCCCCGGGGGGGAAGGGAGTTAGGCCCCCCTCACCCACCCGCCGCCATTTTTTCCTCATAGACTTGCATTGCAATGCAAGTCTATGGGGGGAAAAATGGCGGCCGATCCAAATATTTCTGATCTTTGGATCGGGATCGGACTCGATCCGGTTCGGGGGGCCTCCGATTTTGTCCGATCCGATCCGTGACAAAATTGGAGGTCCCGATCCGGGTCCTGATCCGATCTGGTGGGTCTGTGCACACCCCTAATTTTTATAGGCTAATAGCAGTTTGGGGGAAGGGTGGATTTTCATAAGGCCTGCAACGAGACAGAAAAGGATTAAATCACCCATCCCTGCAGGCTGTACTCATGATGAACACCTTCCCCCTGCCTCAATGCCTCCCAATAAATAATAGGTGTGGTTTGTAATGACACCTTTAGCATCATATCTAGTTTGTTCGTAACATGACATAGAGCAATGGAGGAATTGCAACCATGCACCCCTTACAATGCAAGATATTTGCCCTATATCTTCCTTTTATCCACATCTATCATCCTAGAATTAAAATCATAAAATAAATTGTAACAACTTGAAATCTGTGATTTTCAAATTTGACTTACATATGTGCAGCAGAATGATTTGGATACAGGATTATAGCATCAGTCCATCCATTAGGTGATTGAAAATGTGCAGATCATATAAAAGAATGGAATTGAATCCGCTTAAAACTCAAGTTATGCATTTTATCAGCGTTCCTAGAATGCAAAGGGTGGTGCTTTTTCATTTGCTTCAGTATGACAAACCCAGATCAAATTATAGTCACTGAAAATCATTATTATGCCTGCAGATGTTTCTGCCTCTCTGGAAAGTAACATCAGTTAACACTATAGTAATAGCAGATATGAAATATTGGTGGGAGCTGGATTTTCTAAACTGTGAGCTCAAATCCTAGCCTTATTAATCTGCATTGATCCCTGTTTAAAGACAGAGAAATCTGTCTTAATTGTTCATTGTGAGTAAGGCTACAATCCTAAACACACTTGGTAGTAAATCCATGGAACACAGTGGGACTTACTTTGAATAAGGAAACATGCATAGCATTGGACTATACATCTTGAATTATATATATTTTAATCAACTTGTTATTTGACTGAATGCCAGGCTATTGATCTTCTAGTTCCTCAGTTCAAAGTGCTGGCCAGCTTGCTATTGCTTATCTACTTCTTCATTACAAAGTGCTGACCGACTTGCATTGTTCAATCAACAAAGCTTGAGTATGTGCATCCTTCTACGTTCTGTGAAATAGGCTTAAAGCCCCACATCATATGAAGTAAGGCACTACTTTCCTCATCTTCCTCCCTCCCCCTAGATTCACAGTAACTGTTTAGAAACTTCTAGCCTTTTTTTAGGATGCATCCACAGCTGTGCCCTGGAATAAAACCTCAGGATCATTGTATCCATTAGGACCAGCTCAAGCCATTTTACTACCTGAGGCAAAGCAGCAAATGGTGCCCCTTCCCCCAAGTCAAGGGGGTTGAACCCAAAGCGGGTCGAGATATTTAAGCACTTGAGGAAGAAAATTTCACTGATGCAATCCTGTGCATGTCTACTCAGAGGTACCACTGACTTCAATGGGGCTTCCTCCCAGGTAAGTCTATATAGGATTGCTGTATAAACAATACTTTGCTGCCCTTTCATGACACTTACAATCAGCTGCCTGAGGCAACTATTTCACCCTAATGGTAGAGCTAGCCCTGGTATCCTTATATTCAGTGTAAGTCCAGCTTCAATACTTTTTTACAGCTCCAATAATTTTTACATCAAGCTACTTGTTATCATAGTTATAATTTTTCTCTAATTTCCACAGTTAATGGTGGTTTTAAGGAAACGTTCTTTCACTGACTAAACCACAACAGGAGTATCCTGAAACACTTCAACCTGATCATATAGATAGCTCTCACACTAAATCTACACAACATTGGATTCTTGTTACTGACAATGACCAAAGCAAGGCCAAATGCAGCCAGGTTTGATTATCAAAAGGTAGTTCAAATCACTTAGGAAAAAGAGACTGAGTTGACATATGCTGAAAATGTTCAACTAGGGCTGCCACTGAATTTCACCTCACATGACATCCTAATCACATTAAAAAGACTGCCATCTGGGCAATGACAACAGTGTTGGAGAACAGAGCTGTAGATGGCATGTAACCAGCCCTGCACTCCCTAAGCTAGTCTGTTGCCATCAGGGACAATGGAAGATGGTATCACATTGCCAGTGTTGAAATAAGATGCAACTGCCAATGTGAGACTAGCATTTGTACATGGAGGGAGAGGGGAGGCCATTTTGTCCTTTGCCTGAGGGCCAACCCTGGTCCTGAAAAGCATCTGTAGATTTTTTAAAAATATGTATTTTAATTTTATTTTAAATGAAAATAATTTTATATATTTTAGCGGTGGTTACATAAGTCAAATAATAGCATCACTCATTGACATTTCAATTCCAGTTTCAATTTCTGCTTGGTTTTAATATTACCTAATCATTTACTTGCTTAATACAGCTTAAATCATTGCTCACAAATCTTAATTCCTAGATCTCCCATTTACAGACCAAGTTTTCTTTCAGACCTGTTGGAAAGGGAATCTCATTCATTTCCTTAGATCTACACTCTCCAGAGCCCTGTATTAGCCGATGGAGGCGATCAACCATGTTCAGGTATATTTACAAATTCAACAAATTTCCTCCATATCACTTCAAACTTGTCTTCCTTTCTTTGTCCTTGTGCTATCTTTAACTTGTGTATCAATTTCTCTAGGAGAGTGATCTGCCATACTCTCTGGTACCAACTTTCTATATGAAGCTCTTTACAATCTTTCCAATGTTTGGCTTTCAACCATCTTGCCACTGACAAGAAATGAGTCACTCATTCCTTTCGAAGCAGCTTGATATCTAGTCTTATATATAAATTCAACAAGGCTAAATGAGGAGATGGATTAATGTAGAAACTTTAAAGAAGAGATGGAAGAGTGAGAGATGTTCAAGCTCACTGCGGTTCTCTGTTTTCCACCTTAATGCTCATCTTGTTCTAGACAGGGACTGTTTGTTGTTTTATATGAAAAGTACACACTTTTCAAAGCCCACATTCCAAATGTGTGCTTTATCCCCATAGAGTAAATCATAGAAATGAGTGTTTGGGTGAAATCTGCATTTTTGGAGGTGTAGATTTTTAACACAAGCTTGGGTAATTGTGAACATTCCCCAAGAATGGTGCTTCTGCTCACATTTGGGGTTGCAGATGGAGCAAGGTTGTGCCTTTGCATTTCTCGCCCAACTATTCCACAGCTTCCTTTTCTCAACCTCCTCCCCCCACATACTGGGCAAGTCTAGCTTGTTACAGTGGACAAGTAGAGCTATGGGTGTTCAGAGAAGCAGCAGAAGAACTGTGAGATGACATCCTGTCTGTGCTTCAGAGCTTTTAAAGGGACCATCTTTGAAGACCTGGAAAATCTAAGGTATAAAACATTTGTCAAGGATGGTTTAGGACAGACGATTAAGCTAGAAAATCCACGAGATTCCTTCCAACTCTGTGATACAGAGGACTGACCATTTTAAATAGACTTTGGGCCATTGAAGAAGCCAAAGTAAGAGGGGATTGCCTTAACTGAATCAAAAGCAGAGCAAGAAATATGAAAAGTGCAAGAGCAATATGTAATTTTACTAGCAGTGCATAATCCTTCATTTTCTGTATGAAAATTAAACATTATCTAGTCCAATGATTCACTGTGCTCAAACCTGTTTTTTAATTCAGATATCTGAATTTTCTAAACATTGAAGATTATATTGACTGCATATGCAACAATAGCATAGACAGGTATCAACCGCTAGTTGTCAAGGATTGGTAAATGTGCATATGCTGTGACAAGCAATCTCACCTCTGTCGGTAAAATCTGTAGTTTTATTGATAGCAACTCTGCAATTTAAGTTCACCACAAACACCTCCTCCTGACCTTGTAATGAGCCTTCTTCACAGTTCCATCTCTCATTTCCACCTTCTTGTCTACTCTGTTTGTTTTTTCCCTAGAGCCTCCTTCTCTTCCACCTACCACTCAACAGGTTCCTGTTTTACACTCCACAGCCTACTCTGCTCTTTTCCATCAGCTACTTCTCTTTCAGGGCTCCCTTCCCTTAGGTTTCCCAACCTCTCAAAACAAGAACCTCTTCTCAGATTTCTGCCTGCTCCTGTTTGCCAGATGGACAAAGTAAACTGAGCTGCATACAATTCCTCAGCCAAATATTTTCCAGCCACCACACTAGCTCAGCCAATCAGAGGCTCACCACCAAAAGCACAATACAACACAGTCAAACATTTCTTCCTAGTGAATCTGTGTTCTGTCAGCAAATGAACTTAGTACAGCCGGGAAGGTTGCAGACGGCTTGCATCTCCCTTCCAACATCACACAAAGACAGACTTCTATATCAGAAACTGCTTCTCATGCATTGGCCAATGGTAGGGTGACCATATGGAAAGGAGGACAGGGCTCCTGTATCTTTAACAGTTGCATAGAGAAGGGAATTGCAGCAGGTGTCATTTGTATGCATGCAGCACCTGGGGAAATTCCCTCTTCATCACAACAGTTAAAGCTGCTGCCATAGTAATACTAGAGTGACCAGATACAAAAGAGGGCAGGGCTCCTGCAGCTTTAACTGTTGTGATGAAGAGGGAATTTCACCAGGTGCTGCATGTATACAAATGACACCTGCTGAAATTCCCTTTTCTATACAACTGTTAAAGATACAGGAGCCCTGTCCTCCTTTTCATATGGTCACCCTATAACGGACTTAACTGCTCCAGATAATGTATTGGGGATTAAAAACTTGAATGCATAGCAGTGTGCCAGGAGGAAAGGCACTGTGGCTATTGGGATTTTTAACCTTCGACAGGGCTACCACAATGCTAGTAGCCCTTAGGAAGACTATGGTCCCCTCCACAAGGATTCGCTTTTGCGCCCGGTTAGGCGATTATGCGCACTATCGCTGAAGCGCATTTACGCCTAATACCTCTGCACGAGAGGCGGCGACAAAAGGCGCTTCCCTCCCCTCCCCTTCCCTCCCTGCCGCTCCCCAGCTGGCTGACTGGTAGGCTGTGGGCAGCAGGCGAGCGTTCCTCCTCCTCCTCGTCTTCCTTTACCCCCTCTTCTTCCTCCTCCTCCTCCCGCCGGGCCCCCCGCCGCGGGTGCCGAGCAGGAGGCGCCCCTCTTGCGGGGAAGGAGTCGCAGGCGGGCGGGTGGGCGCCCAGAGACGAAGTAGCCGTGCTGCCCACAGCCTCCCAGCCAGCCAGCTGGGGAGCGGCGGGGAGGGGGGGAAGCGCCTTTTGACAGCCTGATCCCCTCAGCAGGAGCCGGAGGACAGTGGAGAGAGAGGGGTGCGTGAGAGCAACTGGATGCTGCCAGGCACCTTTGGCTGCCTTGGAAATGTGGCTGCTTTCGTGACTGGAGGGAAACTGGCTTGCGACTGGGGGCTGAGGCGGTGGATGAGGATATGCAAATGGCAATACCACTCGAGAGGGGATGGGAAGCTACTGCCGCCGCCGCTGCTCCTCGTGAGTCGCGGCGGGCTCGAGCTGCCGAACTGTCCCTTCCGCTCGCCGGAGCAGCAGCCCCCTCCTCATGCTGCTCCAGTGAGCGGAAGGGACAGTTCGGCAGCTCGAGCCCGCCGCGACTTGTGAGGAGCGGCGGCGGCAGCAGCAGCTTCCCATCAAAATGTGCTTTAATGGACGGAGCAAAAAAACCTCGCTATTTAACGCGCATTCAATAATGCGCACAATCGGGGAGATAACGCGCCTCTACGCCCCATTTGCGCTCCGCTGGCGTAGAGGTAAATTTTTTAATGAGACTTCAAAGACCATTAAACCTCTCTTGTAGAGGCACCCTCTAATTCCTTTCTTCTTGATAAGATTCTACAATGTATGCCAGGGTAACAAATAGATCATGGGGAAAGGCAGACCTTCCTTTGTTCCCTGCTGGTTAGGTAAGTAAAAGGAAGATGACAGATTGTACCATTTCAGGCCATATGGCTTTGATAGTGCTCTATGCTGTGGCTTGGGTTACGGGTGTCAGATCTGGAGCAGGGGTTAGGTTGGATCAGGAAGCAAGACATAAAGAGATCAGCAGCACCATTGAAGCTCCAAGTGGTGCTGGGAGTTGGAGCCAGCCAGTGGTCCAGCAAGGATCAGAACAATACTGAGGTTTAAACAGAAGTGTTGCTGGATATAGTCTGATTGGCCCCACCTCCATGCTGACTGATCCAAACTGGATTTTTTAAAACGTGATGTAGAGTTGTTTCCATTACATTTGTGGAACCGATTCCATCAGTGGGCCTGATGAAACTCCCCCTTCCCCTTGCAGTCTCCTGCACACCTTCAAAAACTGCTCCAGAAGCTGAGAAACCCTTCTGAGCAGATTCTTGGGTGGCCAAGAGGGCTGTAGTGGAGAGGAGAGAGGAAGTCCCATTAAACAAGTATTTTCACTTTGTCAACATTGGCTTTAACACATAATCCTGACACTATAGTCCTGGGTCAACCATATTTTCTATGGTTACACCATAGTGTGATAGTAGATTAAAAAAGAGTTTGCCAGTTAACATGTTCACAAGTGCAATGATTTTATTCAGATCTTTACTGGGAAATAGAATATGGAATGGAATGTATCATATTGGGTGAGGTTAGGGAGGAGCAAACCTGTTAACAGTTTCTGTTTCTCTCACATTTGATTAAAAAAAATCTCAAGTTCATTTTGTCCCAAATAGAGATAACTTTATGAATTTTGATAATTTTTTATCAAAACCGAAGCCTACGTGAGGCTAAACCATTTGAGCTGACCGGGCATTTCCCACGTGATCCTTCTGATGGATCACTGGTGGATCACTCAAACAAAATCTTTTCCCCAAGCATCCCATGAAGGTGTGTCATTTGCTCCCCCCCCCCCATAGTTTTCTGGAAGGAAACCAAACAGCAATCCATAATACATTTACTGCACATATATTTTGTTAAATGTCAAATAGGTCTGTTCAGAACAAGAAAGGTGAACTCTGGCAAATCAGCATAACTAAAGCTTGCTTGAAAAATCCTCCAAACTTGCTGTCTGTAGCCCATTAGTGTCAGAATGGACAGCAAGCTTGAAAGCTGCCAATAGTTGTACCTGGAGTCATGGAAGTTCAGTAGTCTTGTCTGCAAGAAAGTCTGACAAGAAGAAAGAAACCAATAAAATGCAATGAAATCCCTATACTTATACTAATGAAGCTCCCCCACGGCTCAGAAGCTAGTAGCGCACTTAAAAAGTAATGTGTTTGTCAACTTGTTATTGTCAGGATTTGTTAGAGCAAAATACACATGCAATGATCTTAAAAGAAATGGGAAATATGGTTTAAAACACTTGAGGAATTTATATGCAGAACAAATGGGGGGGAAGAATGGAAAGATAATGGAGGGAAGAAAGGGAAGAGCAATTTTAAGTGTTTACAGTAAGCATGCCCATTATTACAATCACTATTAGTGAATAATAATAACAACAACAACAACAACATAACAACAACAACAATATAATGGAGAAGTGAAGAAGGATGATTTTTTATGTCTTTCTGCAACATTCATCTTGAATCTGCTCCTCACAATATTCAGTCACCACCCTAACCTAGGCTGACCATCTGAAAAGGAGGACAGGGCTCATATAACTTTAATAGTTGTAGAGAAAAGGGAATTTCAGCCAGTGTCATTTGCATGCAATTAGTTCCTGGTGATATTCCCTCTTCATCACAACAGTTAAAGTTGCAGAGCCCTGCCTTCTTTTGTATATGGTCACTCTAGTATAGTGCCTGCACCTTTAACAGTTGTGATGAAGAGGGAATTTCACCAGGAGCTAATTGCATACAAATGACACCTGCTGAAATTCCCTTTTCCCTACAACTGTTAAAGTTATATGAGCCCTGTCCTCCTTTTCAGATGGTCAGCCTACCGAACCATATTGAGCTGGATCCAGAAGAATTTAGTGACACTTCTGTTGCATTGAAATCAATGGGCAGGTCAATCATGACGAAGGGTTCAATCCTATGCATGTTTAGACAGTAAAAAGTCCTATAATTCCCAGCCAGTATTGGCATCCTGGCAAATGCTGGGAAGTATAGGACTTTTTGCTGGAGCCAAATGTCAGAGGTGAGAATGAACTCCCTGTTCTCTCATGCAACATTCACAGAGATAGGCACACGTAATTTGCACAGACATGTGTAGGCATGAGGAAGAAATTGTTGGGGGGAAATTCCAGACTAAGCGGATTGGTGAAAAGTTTTGAGAAGTCTGAAGGACATACAGCCAGCTGCAAGCAATATGGTTGAGGGAGTTTCTATGTCCAGTACTGGAAAGGTCATCCTAATTATTGCTTAAGTGCCAGAACTGATAAGGTAGTTAAGCAGGGATGGGCTGGTATGAGAAATGTATAAAAGTAAGCCTTATTTGAATGGCTAGTATAGGTGTTGTATAGGTGTTGTGACGGTGTCAGACTTGATGTATTTGGACGTGTGGAGAACTGTGTAAAGGACTGATGTACATATCTGGATGGAAAACTGTTGTGCTGTAAATATTGGACCACGAGTAAACCACTCTGTATTATACACGAGATTGGTGTGTGAGTATTTCTTCAGCTGCTGGGATTACTATTGAAAGGTGTGCTAACACAAACGCTCGCAGCGTTTGGCCCTCTTGCTTCCAGTCCTCAACAGAAATTTGTTCAGTTCACATTTTAATGTGAACATACTGAATTTCTCACTTTGGAACCACTATGCAAAACGAAACTCAATTATCCTCCAAAATTTGCATTTTCCCACGTTTTGAAATGGATTTCTCCAATCAAAAGATGAGTACAAGAATG
The DNA here is from genome assembly GCA_029215795.1 of Anniella stebbinsi. Taxonomy (NCBI): domain Eukaryota; kingdom Metazoa; phylum Chordata; class Lepidosauria; order Squamata; family Anniellidae; genus Anniella; species Anniella stebbinsi. The sequence goes on from JARDYH010000003.1 coordinate 61,473,110, forward strand.
CAGAGTTTAGGGGAAATAATATTCAAAATGCATTATATTAGGAAAACTGATTGCAATAAATGTGTGTATTGGTTTAAAAATGCATGTATAAGAAGAAATGTGCACAAAAACTCTTATGATGTTCATGCAACTTAAAAAAACCCTTAATATTTTGGATAAATCAAACATAAACTTTGAGAGAATTTCAAAGTTTGAGACAATCTGAACCTTAAGGATAGAAAAATGGAAAGCCAAAATTGACAGATTCTCTCATCCCAAACATGCACAAACCATTCATAGACACACAGGCCCCATCCACACCATTCACACACACGCACACATCCCTCAGCCCTCATCCTCCATAGATCCATGCAAATTAGCAGAGGGGCGGGAGACTCTGTCCCTTTTTCTGGCTCCCTTCCTCAATGATGAGAAGGGAAATTCTCTTATTGGTTTGTTGTAACGTGAACTGCATCCCAGTAGTCTGAAATCCCAAAAATAAGTATGTTCCAGTTTACATATTGATCTGGGAGTTGTGGATTAAGTTGATTCACTTCAAAATACAGACCGATGGAAATGCTCAAAAACCTTTATGCTGCTGCTATAAAGATGATTAGAGTCCAGGTAGGTGTGGAAGTCCATCCCTATTCACATCGTGATTACTTGCCTTAAAAATAAGCACATTTTTTTGAAGGCAGTAGTTTCACAGAGCTCTAAGAGCAGTTCTGCTGTGAAGCTAATGGATGCTGCATTCTGTGCATAGCAGCTCCCCAAGGAAGCAGCTTATTAACTGCCAGTGTTCCCTGAAGTAGCAGCTCACTAAGTTTCTGAAATAACCCAAGGAAAAAAAAGTGATTTCATTTTCTCCAGACCTCAGGAAAGATCTACCGAGAAAGGAAAGCTGAACATTACATGCAATTAACAAACATAAAGTTCGGAGCAAAAGGAACACTTCAGACTTGTGTAAGTTACTACTGACCTGAAATGTGGGATAAATTTCATGAACATTTTGATACTCATTAAATAGCCACCTTTCCCTGTAGTTTGTCATACCTCTTTGCAATGGGGTGTGAAATAGCTGGGTGTCATCTCTCTCTCTGCCTCTGTCTCTCTCTCTGTGTGTGGGGGGGAAATGTGGGATATGTCTCTGTTGCAAGGCACCACCGAATTTCATAATTAGTTGGCTCTTTGGTTGCAATGCTCATCTTTGTAGCCAGCCTGGATCGACGTATTATGAATTTGCTATTAAGTTTGGAATTGATTATGAACCTCAGAGCATGCACAATTTGCAGCCAAACAATGCCATTTCTGAGCAAGTGCTCAGTTGGTTTAACCCTTGAATGATCTGGTGCATCTACCACTGCTTCCCTCATCATCATTGCTGCCGCACCTCGGGCTCCAAGAGGAGGAGGAGGAGGAGGACTCTGTAGGCCCATCTTTTTCTCTCCTCCATACACCAGAGATTGGCAAGTAAGCATTACATTATGCAGGAAAGCCATGCAAAAACAACAATAGGATGGAATAAGCTTGACTTCTCAGGACCATGACTGAGACCATGAGCCTATCTACACATGCAGGATAAAACACTTTGAAAATGTTTTGAAAACTGTATATGGAGTGTGTCCTGGGACCCAACAGTTCTCAAAACTGTTATAAACCATTTAAAACCATTTTAAAGCAGTAGAGTAGATAGGCTCCATCTCTAGTAAGAAGCCAAATAGGTGTTTCAGGAATGACATGCAAAACACACACATATATGCTTAATTGGCTTTACATGTTTGAATCCGACAATTTTGTTTTTCTTGGCCCAGAATTATTGCAGAATCTGATAGTGCATTTCTTTCTGCTGCCACAGAAGAACATGCTATTAGAAGGCCATCAAACTGAGAGACAGTGAAAGAAAAACAGACAGACAGACAGACAGGAAGAGAGAAATGGCTGTATGAATTTTCAAGCGTACAGGTTTTAAAAAAGCCATGAACTAAGAGGGGGAAAAGACCAAAGAAAGCCTTGAGAATTGAGGGGCAGGATTTGAGGCTTTCTGAATGTGACATATCAGCTTGCCATAAGCAAAATAGACCTCTTAACACTTAGGGGACTGTCCCAGAAGATTTGTCATCTATGACAAGAGATTTTAAAAGGGAAGAGGCTTCTGCCTGAAGTATGAGTGAAAACCAGTAAAATTGGGGGGGGGGGGGTTGTTTAGACTGTTTGACAATCATTCCATGAGTGAAGCTTTGACATTCAGCAATTAGACAAAGAAGGAAAAGTTTTTTATGGTATTACTCACTCATGGAAAAGCGCACACCTTTTCATCTCCACCTATAGGAATCTCTCTAATTATAACTGCTTTGGTAAAGTATAACTGCTTTAGCTTCTTTGCAATCCTGTAATTGTCTGTTAATTTTTGCAATTATATGTAAATGTACTACTGTATGTTTAGTATACATTATCTAGTGACATTTTTGCTAGCAAATGGCAGTTTGTTCAGCTGTGAAATGTGGTAATTGTATATAGCCTAGCTTCCTGTTTTAACCAACTCAAACATGGGCTGAATAAAACAGCTTATATAAATATGATCATGTCCTCTTCCTCCTCCTCCAATGGTGATGATGATTTACACTGGCTTTGAGTGGAGCACATACCTTTTATCATGCCATTTGCTCCTTCCAACCAAAGCCCTGGTATTTAGCCAGGTCTTCTGATGCTTTCAAAATATGCCTGAGAAATTACTGCATGCATTAATACAGTGTGACAGGACCACCAAAATTTTACCCTAAATAAATAACAGGTTCAATGCCTGATATCTTTGTAACTGTTAAAATGTTTTGATTACCAGCAATGAAGATTCCTATTTTTACAAGAGGCTTTTAAATTATATCACTTTTGGAGACACAACTCTTCTGCCTCACCCTGGCCACAACGTTGTTTTTCAGTGTCTACTTTCCATTCTATAAACAGACCTGAAGCTATTTTCTTTCAAATAGTATAAACCTGCCCATTTTATCCCCATGGCATATGTAGCATACAAATACGTAGCATACAAATAACAACACTTTAATGGCCCCTATATAACTGATTTGTTCCTATACAGGTTCCTTGACAGCCACCCCAGCTGCCCACATTTCCTGATCTGAAAAAGCCCAATGAAAGAAATTATATTATGACTTCTTCCCCTCCAATTGAGAACAAGAAGCTGTGGAGGGTACAGACCAATGGAGAGATTACTGTACAATAAAAGAGAGAGGCCCTGTTCAGAAGACACCCTAAACCCTGCTGGTTAAGGCTTTTGGTTAAGCAGCAGGTTTAAGGTGTCTTGTGCGATGTGTTTTGCTAAACCCTGCTCAAGCACTAACCATAGTCGGACCATCTGCAGCAGGGTTAGTGGCTCTAACCATGGCTTAAAGTGTTGTGAGCAACAGCATGGCTTGTGGTTAGTGCTAATCCCAGAGAACCATGGTTTCACTAACCACGGAGTCTGAAGTGTTGTCTGAACAGGCCCAATATTTGTTATTGAGAAGATTAAAAATACAATAAATAAATAATCTATAAAAAGGACAGGGCGCTCACCCACCCACCCTTGGACCACCTCATAAATAACCTAAGCACAAGAACCCACACCCTGCTCATGAGGATTTCACCAACATTGACTTCTACTTTGAAATGCCTTTCAAAAGCATTTTCTTTTCTATCAAACTGAATGAAAATTGTTAAAAAAGCAGGTTCTTTTAAGCACAGCACTGCTTTTAACAGTCTACCCTGCATCCATTTTTGTATTATCCTCTTTTGTGGCTGCAGATTAGTACCAACAGATGAAGTTAAAATTGATTCAATAGATTCACTTTTACACAACGTTAGTTTTTATTTAAATTTTGAACTTATCTTTGTCTTCCACTGTTATCGCTAGTGAAGAGGAACCCTCCAAATCAATTACAAAATATGCTCCCAGGCAACATATTCTTCATATTCAATGTCAAAAAAGATTCTTCAGAAAGATAACGGAGGCAGAGAAGACAATAGAGCTTTAATTAGAGTTCAGTAATATTTGCTAGTAAGTGATGTTCAATAACATCATGATGATGGAATGACCCGAAAGCGTAGATCAAATCGGGAAGAAAACAGCAATGTAGCCCTATAAGATGAAATGGTGAAATGCAGAGTTTACATCACAAGCCAGTGGCTCTCTGTAAACCTATCTATCTCAGACCATTTGAGGAAACTCTTAGGCTGTCCCATGGCCATCCCTTGACAAAAGTAATCCCTTTTTTGCCCACTATACAGTGCTGTAGAACTGTTGTTGTTGTTGTTGTCGTCATCATCGTCATTATTAGCACTGGGGAATTATAAGAGCAATTTGATTCATTGATTTAGAATGCCTGTTTACCTCAACTTTTTATCGAGTTTTAGTTAAGAAGTGAAAGGAATCTAGAATGACTAGGTCATGGAATCCAGCCCATACTAAGACTGAATTTTGGCAACAAGATAATCAACAGTGGGTTAAATAATCAATGGTTGATTATTGTATCGTCTGTCAGGACTTTTCATGCCACGGTTGGTTATTTGGCCAAAATAGCCAACACAAAGAACCAATGCTATGCAGAGTTGACTATTTCAACAATTGTTATCATGTTGTGTGTTGGGCATCATTGACTATTTTATCGCACACAGTTGGCTATTTTCAGTGACTACAGAATCCCCTGGCAAGAGCAGCTGCCACTCTAGTCCAGACAGCAGAACTCGTGATGGCTGATGTGTCAATGAAGGAAACTGTTGACTAATAGTCAACTCAGTGCTGGCCTTAATCCACACCATGGTTGATTATAATCATGGCGTGTGGGGAGTACCCCCTCAATAATGAATCGTGGAGTTGACTATTAAACCACCATTGATTATTGTGTTGTCCAAATGCAGCCATAGTCTCCACTATTAAAGTTTATCCAAAAGGAAATGGATAAGGAGTCCACTGCACATTTGACTCCAATGCATCCACAGATCTCCAATATTTGAATCCTGTTCTTACATTATGCCACTAGGATAAGAGTAATTGTAACATGGCTCATTCCTGTGCCATTGAAATAACTTCAGAAGTTCTGGTCATATGGGAGGAACTCATGTTATGGATCTTTCCCATGCTAAAATTAACCCAGTTTCTAGAGACATAATGCCGGAGTGGAGAAGAAACAGAGTGTGCATTCTTCCCATGTGGCCTAAGGTTTCCCATGCTACCTTGGTCTTGTGGGAATGACCCATAGTGCAACAAGACTCATGCCATCAGCATAATGTGAGAAAATGACCTAGGTAACTGAATGAATTCTTAATGTACACTCAGCCAATTTACTGGAGTGTACCAGCCATAGATGCAGGGATCAAGCATTCAACCTGGAAGATGTTACATCAACTGGACCCCAAAAAAGGTGCACAGGTTCTGTGGGAAGTAGCCATCCCTTCTGTTGCCCTAACATGGCTCAGTGATAGAGCACCTGCCTTGCATGCAGAAGGTCCCAGGTTCAATCCCTGGTATCTGCAGTTAAATTCCTGCCTCAAATCTTGAAAAGCTGCTGCTAGTCAGTGTTGACAACACTAAGGTAGATGGACCAATCTTCTGACTCATAGGGGTCAGTCTTAATTTCCTCCTATTGAATGCAGTGGTGTAGGTCCATTACATTCAATAGGGGGAAATTGAATTATCAGTTTTTCTCTTACTCGGATTTTAATCTTAAAGGAAAATAATTATTGGGCTTGTAAAGCTTATCACCCTTTTGATAGGTTTTTGATAGGTTTAATAAGTTTTGGTATTTCTTTTCTGAGACTGGGTCAGGAATATTTCCACAATATCAATTCAATATAAATATGAGCAGCATTTTTGATAGAAAGGCAGGATATAAATTTAATTCATGAATATAAATAAATAAATTTTAAACTAACTTGCAAAGAAACAGAATGCCAAGTGGTTGAGTTAAACCAAAGGTTTCATTTCACTCAGCCAATAAAGAGGGAGATCAGAGATTATTATTATTATTAATTCTAAATGTATGTTTACTCATTCTTACTCTTTTGCTGGGGTTGATATCTGTATGTGAATGAAATTAATTATTGAAATAGTCCCTTGAACTGAAGTGTAGTGGATTAGAGGGGGGAAATCCTAAAGACATGTTTTTAAAAATCCCTAAAAATGCAGAACTTTATTTCTGCCTCATTCAGAAACAATGTTTTTATGGAATTTAATCTATTTTTTGTTTGTAATGCCTTTTTACCAATTTGAAAAAGGATTATCATCCATTGTCAATATCTTAATATGTATTGTTGCTTTACTTCACCACATCGAAAGATATTTTACCTGCTGCAGTTTGTAAAATGTTAAGTTCATTAATGTAACAGCGCCCCCTACGTTCCAGAAACAGCATGGGATATTAATCTTCTTTTCACAGTGAAAGAGACTTCTGATTTTAATTTCAATTAGGTTTTTAATATAAGGGTGAAATTGTCTTCTCGATTTATTTCCTGGACAATTTTATTGTCAGGCCTTATAACATCCAGAGGAGACTTCAGGTTTTATAAGAAAAACATAAAAATGGAATTTTGAATTTCAGGCTTTTAATCTCACTGCAAATATCCAGTCATGCATCATGCTTTGGGGTGGGGAGGCAGAATTATTATTATTATTTTGTGAAAATGTACATAGAAACACCTTTTCAAATGTCTTAATTAACATTTAAAGGTCTAAGAAGAAATAAAATATTTGCTTGCAACAGAGAATGACAGCCAGTGAAGTGTGGGCAGGTTTATTAGAAAAGGCAGAAGAAACCGTGCTTTTCAAATAGGGTTGGTGATTCATGAGATATTAGTGTGTGCACATACATGATCTTCTCTGCAGAAAATCTTGGCTATGATCAATACGTAAGAAATGCTTTATTAAAAACTGGATAAGGTTAGAATGAGGAACATGATTTGGAACTTCTGATCTTTAAGTGGTAACATTATATAGGACTATTGGCTAATCTTAAGAGTGCGGTAGAAAATGTTTGTGTTTGAAACATTTCCCCAACAAAATTGTGCATCACATTTATCTTGCACAAAGAATAGCTAAAAATGCACATCCCCATGCCCAATTGGGTGGAGGAGGAAAGGTGTGTGTGTGTGTGGTGAGGAGAGGTGGAGGCTCACTATTGGTGGCCTCGTATGGTGCCACTGGGCGGGGCTGGGTCCGGGGCTTAAGAGCCAGGTAATGAACCCACCCGGCATTTTTTCTCCTTGCGTGGCTCCCTCCCTCCCCTCCCTGTAGACAGTGTGGGCTCCACCGGTCATCTTTAGGAAGCCAAGTAGGAATTTTTGCTCTTAAACATAATTTGGCTAAGAGTTTTTTCGCCTACTTCACACTGTAAAACAGATGAGGTGTATTGAATAGGTAAATTAGCAATAATTGGTCACATAATCTCAGTGGTAGGTGTGGGCATCTTTAGTGCCGTGACTCCCTAAATCCTAGCACCCATTGAAGTCAATAAGGAGGCCTCTTAGGAAAAAAACAATCAATCTTTTATTTAGCAAATGATCCCTTCTCTCCCTTTGAAAGGAGTTAAAACTTAGAAAGCATTTTGCCCCAAGGCATAATTAGCTAAGCAAACAAATCAGTTGATCCATCCAAAAGGAAGCAAGAGTCACTTCTAAGAAGAATTAACATCCAGCCTCTTCTGAGCAAGTACTCTTTCCGAGCGCCGTCTCCTAACTCCTTTGATCTGTGTACGCTTTTCTTTTCTATGGAAAATGGGATTTCTGAGTTCACTCCCCTCTTCGGCCTCAGAAGTCGAAGGCTGGATATTATCTGCAAGGTTATTTACATTAGCAGAAACATTCTCTAAAGGAAGTTATGGGAACCTCTTCCCCTCCTGGTACAGACTGGAATGTCTCTTCGGGTTCAGAATCTGATTCTGAATTAATGTCTAACATTCCTTCACCCTGAGCAAGGGGGAAGGAATTAGACACAATATTTAGCTGCTTTTGTAATGGTGAACAGTCTCAGGCACCATTGAGGTGATGGGTAGTGTCTGAGGCCCACATCTGGGAGTCTTGCGGCACCAGATCATTGGGATAAGGTTTACCTATGAGGCCAACCCTCCTTTCCTACTCGGAGCCATGTGGCATGGGTTGGGCAACACCGGAAGGCCTCCCTTCCCCAAATGGGGCAAGACCGTGGGGTGGCGAAGGATTGGGCGCCACCCCAGGGTCCAAGAATTGTTTCGCCCGATCCCTAGATTTGACTGTAGAGGCAAATAGTAGATGCCCGACTAGGTTTCATTTCCTTTTGCAGATCTTTAAGAAAAAGTGACCCATTTTAATCTCATTTTCTTGTCTCGACTCGTTATTTCACACTACACTCACAAATGCATCTCACTAAACCTTTCCCTGATGATTACTCATTTTTTAAACATTATAAATAGAAACTACAGTCCAAAATATGCTTATTTTTTCTCATTTTTTTCCAAATGTTCATGGGAAGCAAATGAATGGAATTTAGTATTTCAGACCCCATGGATTTATTTATTTTACAAGATATGCTATTTTTCCGTTTTCGTATAGGATAGAATGCTATTCATTGTTTACAGAGCTGGTTCATGCAATCATCAACCAAAAACTGACATATACTATACATGTACATTAGGGGTGTGCACAGAAAAACATATTTGCTTTCACTCAGAGCTGACTCACATAGGTCCTCACCTTGGCTCAGATCTTTGGACTGATTTCACTCTTCATCTGATCAGAGGCGGAGCCTTACCTCAGTCCATATTCCAAAGTGTTGGGTATCTTCTCCATTTATATGGGAAAATCAACAAATATCTTTAACATCCCACATCATCATTTTCTAGGACCCCCAGGTGTGACGGAAACCAGTGCAACACTGCACTTCTCAGTCTCATGTTATCCAGGCACCATGGTCAATGGTATCAAAAGCCACCGAGGAACATAGCAAACAAGCAGGTAGACATCCCTCCTGAACTAGTGTAGATTGTTCATCAGGCCCAACCAAAATAGTTTCAGTCCAAAAACATGGATGGTAACCAGATCAATAAGCATTAATATACATCATAACATCCAGAAATTATTTTATGCATTTATTCTCATATAGGATTGTAAGTCCATTCTGATACCTCAGTGGGACCTACAGGCAAAGACCAGAGAATCAAGGGGTAGAAACCACAGAAGATCCTATGTTCATCCAATGCAACCTTAACCAACTTGGTGCCTTTCTCATACCTGGTGCCCACAAAGATCAACCTAACACAATCCAGTCTATAATGGTGTGACAAAGCCAAGCAAGCACTGGATTCAACCCATAGAGTTTGCCAGAGCTTTTATTAAAGTGCAACGTTTGCGGTTCTTTCCCTTGTAAAATGTCCCAGGCAGTTTGAAGAAAGTTTTGATAAGGCTAGCAAAAATGTTCAGCAGAGAGAGGAGAAATGACAGTCCCACACATTCCTAATGGCTGACATTTCCTGTCAGTAATTAGGAATGGGAATCCTTACATTTTAGCAAGATGGACTAGTTTCAGAGCTTTCATCTCCTTTTCTTTGCTTCCATAGTAACTTCAGTGGATGCAGACTGGGTAGGAAGATAACATGGACCTGACTGACCTAGTGAGGATAAAGGTCATAGTGCGATAGCGACCATGAGGCACCTGTCAGAGCAACTCAGGATATCTTCACTTAAGGAAGCTTCACTTCACATGTATCTACTTTTTCTTTCTGTGAAATGTAAGTTATGCTGTGTTTATGCTTCCACGCTAACTTCCAGTAGCTTGGCATCATTTTGCATGTGTCATTAGCTCCTGTTTATTTCCCTGACACTGCTCAGTTCGTATGACAGTAGCTGAAGATGTTTATCTGAATGCATAATGCAGTTTAGTGCATTTACATTTTCAAGGTAACAAACCCAGAGCTGCTTTTGAGCAAAATAGGCTGTAATGCATTCACTTGGTGTAAAAAAGTAGTCTTATAATTTCACAAATCCCATTGCATAGTAATAATTAATGTACCATATAATACATGGAGACAAAATGCAAACATTCATATGCTTGGGCTTAATAAATGACTATATAAAATATAATATGGCTGTTGAAATACGTTTTATTGACACTCTAGTTATGAAGCAATTATTACCACAAAAGGAAACATTTACAGCCTGGATGGTTTTCAAGCTCCCATTGTTCGTCCTGATTTGTGCAAGCAATTTAAGATCCCTATACATTTTATAGAGGACATTTGTTTAAGAGGATTTACTAATGCGAAGTTACTATATGATCCCTATCCAATAAACACACAGGCGGGGATGCAACTACTTCTGTACACCTCCAAGGGCATTTGAGCTCATCTTTCTTGAACAGCTCTTCAGTCTCGATGCCAAATGGTCAACCTCTTTTGGAACTGATGGGATTTTCGAAGCCACTTTGAGATATATGTGAGATTCCTATTTAGAGAAGGGTGAGATTTAGGATGGACTAAAGACAATGCTTCTCACACAACTCAACATGTATAGAATTCGCTGCCATAAAAATATGATGATGGTCATGAATTTAAACAACTTTACAATGGGATTACATAAACATCTGGAGCACAAGATCTATCAATGGGTTTGATAACTAAATGGAAACCTAGGTTCAGAACACCAGTTACTAGGGAACAGAGAGTAATTGTTGCCTCTATGGCTTGATGTAGGCTTTCAAGAAGGCCACAGGCAGTCGTTACTGGAAACAGAATGCTAGACTAGATAGAGACTTGGTTTGACCTAGCACAGGTGTTCTTATGAAGTCTTTGGCCATGCCTAAAGTAGCTCTTTGAATCCATATAAAATGAAAAAAAAACCTATAAGCAGAGGGAGAATCTACAAATATTTCCCAAAAATAGTAGGGAAGTCGTAAAGTGCATGTTTCAAGTCCTGGAATCTCCAGAGAGGAAAAGAAAAGACTCCAGTCTAAAACCTGACCATCAGTATAGATTATTATAGAAGTATAATAGATGAAGGTAAATAGAGATATAGAAGCATAGATTATAGAGGAAAAGAAAAGACTCCAGTCTAAAACCTGACTATGAGCCTATCCACATTGCCCTTAAAACGACTTATATTCTGTTTAAAAACGTGGTTTTTTAGGTCGTTTCATTACGTGGTAGGACACACTGAGCAGTACTTACATTTCATAGAGACTGCCTCCTCCATCCTCAAAGTGTTCAATGGTGTATTACAGGGTTAATTCCTGGACTCTTCTTCTTTAGTTTCTGTTTTGCAGGCTGCTTGAGTTACAGAGACAGAAGTGAAGAAGAAGAAGAGTCCAGGAATTAACCCTGTAATACACCAGTGAACATGGAGGAAGCAGTCACTATGAAACGTAAGTACTGCTCGGTGTATCCTACCATGTAATGAAATGACTTAAAAAACCACGTATTTAAACAGAATATAAGTTGTTTTAAGGGCAATGTAGATAGGCTCCATCAGTATAGATTATTATAGAAGCATAGATTATAGAGGCAGTACAGATGCTTCCAGTCAGTATAGACAATATGAGCTAGATGGACCAATGTCTGACTTAATACAAGCCTATTGTCGTGACTCTGTAAGTTCTAACAAAAGGGGTGCGAACAATAAACAGACCTCTTGAAGGGAAAGATACAAATCCTTTATTATGCACAAAAACGATCGTTCTCCCTCCTCCAGCAAAACAAGGAAAACAAGGTTATCAAAAGGCTTTGTAGCCCCTAGGCATGCAGTTGAGTTTACTTAGAGAGAAAAGAGAACAGAGTCAATTCATTAGGACAAATTAGTCTGTAGTGCCCTATTTGCTAGCCTCTCTGAGCGGCGGGTGGTTTTGAGTTTGAAGTCCCTCCTCTTTGTCCTACGCCTCGTCACTGCATTCCTAAACTCCTTTGTCCCAGAAGAGAAAGTACTCTCTCCCTGGTTTAGGTCGTTATTGTCTTGAGGATTTACTTCCCCCCCTGCCGTGGGAAAGGGCTCTATAACTTCGTCTTGCAGTAACTCCTCCATTTCCTGCCCCTCCATTTCCTGCATTCCATTCCCAGGTTCTGAGTCGGAATCTGAGATATCATTCCTTTGAAGCAGGGAGTTGGACGTAGACACAACACCATCCCCTCTCCCATAACGCTTCCCCCCAGGAGAAAAGCGTCCTAAACCCGGGGCAGGTTTATGGGGATAACGTTGGTGAAATTCATGGACTAATAGGGGGGCATGCAAATTTTCTAAAGGTTCCCAGGAACGTTCTTCAGGACCATAACCCTTCCAGTCAATTAAGTATTGAATCTTTCCTCGGAAACAACGGGAGTCTAAAATGTCAGCTATTTCAAACTCTTCCTCTCCCTCCACCAAGACCGGAGGGGGAGGAACCAAATTTGAACGATGAGGGTCTCCTGTTATGAGCGGAGAGAGCAAAGACCTGTGGAAAACTGGGTGAATTCTTAGTGAAGGAGGAAGAGCTAACTTGAAAGCAACTGGGTTAATCTGGGCTATAATTTGAAAGGGACCCGTGCGGCGGGGAGCAAGTTTTTTGCATAACATTCGTGAAGGAAAATGTCGAGTAGACAACCAAACCCAATCTCCAACAGATAAAGAAGGTCCCAGGCACCGGTGACGGTCTGCCGCTATCTTGTAAGAAAGTTTAGCTTGTTCAATCTGGTCTCGAAGAATGTTATGTAGAGTCTGTAGCTCTTCCAAGAATATATCAGCGGCAGGAACTGTAGCTGAGCCGAGAGAAGATGGGAAAGTTCTGGGGTGATATCCGTAGTTGACAAAGAATGGGGATTGGTTTGTAGTGGAGTGGCAGGCATTGTTATAGGCAAATTCAGCTAAAGGCAAGAGATCAACCCAATTGTCTTGTTGGTAGTTCACATAGCAACGGAGGTATTGTTCTAAGGTAGCATTAGTACGTTCCGTTTGTCCGTCCGTCTGAGGATGATGAGCAGAAGAAAGTCGAAGTTCTATGTGCAGTAGTTCTAACAATTCCCTCCAAAAATGGGCAGTAAACTGAACGCCACGATCGGAGACTAATCCCTCTGGCCAACCATGTAAACGGAAAACATGCGTGACAAAGAGTTTAGCAGTGTCCTTGGCCGAGGGTAGACCCGTACAAGGAATAAAATGAGCCATTTTAGAAAATAAATCCACAACCACCAAGATGGTGGTTTTGCCTTGTGATGAAGGCAAATCAGTAATAAAATCCAGGGAGAGTACTTTCCAGGGTCCCGCAGGCGTAGGCAATGGATGAAGTAAACCCATGGGTTTACCTGGGACAGTTTTTGCTCGTTGACAGGTATCACAGGAGGCTACATAGGAGGTGACATGATTTTGTACTTGAGGCCACCAAAAGTCTCGGGTTACAGCTTTTAAGGTCTTGAAAATTCCAAAGTGTCCAGCTGTGCAGGAATCATGGCATTGGCGAAGGATCTTTTCCCTTAGAGTTTTTGAGGGGACATAGAGTTGGTGTCTGTGATGTAGGAGACCGTCACGCAACGAAAATAAGGAGGATGGGGCAGCCCCTTCCTGCAATCCAAGCTGAGTCACTTTGCGGCGTACAAAGGGATCTTGAGCTTGTTCACGACGGAGTTCATCTTGCCAGGAATGTAAGTCCCCCACCGCGGCCAAAGTTTGAGGAGGAAGAATTGGCGGAGGTAGTGGTGTCTCCTCTCCCTCTGCAAAGTATTCCGGCTTGCGGGAAAGCGCATCTGCTTGTTGATTTTCAGAAGCATGGACATGGCATATTTTTAAATTAAAGCGCGAGAAAAACCACGACCATCTAGCTTGTCTTTGATTCATAGCTCGAGCTGTTTGTAAATAAACTAAATTGCGGTGATCGGTCCTAATTTCCACTGGGTGGAGGGCCCCTTCTAAGAGGTGTCTCCAGGTTTCCAACGCAGATTTTATGGCTAGAAGCTCCTTTTCCCAAATGGTGTAGTTCTTTTCTGAAGCAGTCAATTTTCGAGAATGATAAGCACAGGGCAGCAGGGCTCCTTTCTTCCCGCCCGGTTGTAAAAGGATTGCTCCCAAGGCTACATCGGAAGCATCAGTTTGCACAACAAAAGGTTTTTGTGGATTGGGATGGTGGAGGAGGGGTTCTGAGCTGAACAAATGCTTTAGTTTGTCAAAAGCCTCTTGAGCGGAGGGAGGCCAGCGAAAGGTAGCACGTTTGCCCCTGAGCAAGTCAGACAAGGGGGCAGTAAGGTTAGCATAGTTAGGTAAAAATTTTCTATAGAAATTGGCAAATCCCAGAAATTTTTGTAAATCCTTCCTGGACCTTGGGGGTTGCCAGGACAAAACTGCCTGTACTTTGGCGGGATCCATCTTAATGCCATGTGTGGAAATCTGATAACCCAAAAAGTCCAATGTAGACAAATCGAAAGCACACTTCTCCAAATTAGCAAAGAGATGGTTCTCCCGAAGACGTTGCAGGACGGCTTCTACATGAAGCTGGTGTTCTTGGGGATCTCGAGAAAAGATAAGCAGATCATCCAGATAAATAATTAAGAACTTGTCCAAAAAATCCCTAAAAATGTCATGCATGAGACGACAAAATGTGGCTGGAGCATTGACGAGGCCGTAACTCACGACCAAATATTCAAAAGCGCCATACCGTGTCAAAAAGGCACTTTTCCATTCATCTCCCTTACGGATACGGACCAAATTATAAGCGCCCCTCAGGTCCAATTTAGTGAAAATCGAAGCTTGTCCCAAACGCTCTAACATCTCCGGGATGAGGGGGAGGGGGTATGTGTCACGGATCGTGGCCAAATTTAACGGCCTGTAGTCGTGGCCAAGACGGAGATCTCCAGAGGCCTTTTTTACAAAAAAGGAAGACGCCCCAGCAGGGGAGCTCGAAGGGCGGATGAAACCGCGCCTTAAATTTGTGTCCAGGAATTCCCTAAGGGCTTCCAACTCAGGGCCTGACATCGGATACAGCTTTCCCACAGGGATGGGGGCCCCCGGGATGAGATCTATAGTACAGTCATATGGCCGGTGGGGGGGTAGCTGATCCGCTTCAGTCTTGTCAAAAACATCACTAAAGGCGGCATATTTCTCTGGGAGAGCAGTAAGGGTGGAGGAGCCGAGGTGGCTGGAAGCTGCTAAAACTGGGAGCGGAGGAGTCAGATCCTGAGCAATTGGAAGGGAGAACCCCGGAAAACAGTGCTGGCGACAATAAGGAGACGTAAAAAGAACTTGGTGATGTTCCCACGAGATTTGGGGGTTGTGTTTGGTGAGCCAGGACATACCCAGTACAAGTGGGTATTGAGGCATTTTAGCAAGATGGAATTGTAATTGTTCCTCATGCCCTTGGGAACATACAGTGATGGGAGAAGTAATTTGGGTTATCGCTCCTGACAGGAGCGGACGGCCATCTATTGTCTCCACATACAGGGGACGGGGCAGGGGCTGAGTAGGCACATCGTAGCGGTTGGCAAATTGGACATCCATAAAATTCGTGGTCGCCCCTGAGTCTAGTAAGGCCAAAAAATCTCCACCCAACCAATGAGAGGTGTGCAGACGTACAGGAAGGACGAGGTGGGATGAGGGAGATGCGTGTGAAAGACTTACCCCAGTCGTTGCTGGGACCTCCTGATTACAGACCCCCATGAGACTTGGGGTTCGGTCTAGTCATGCCTGAGGAGCAGAAGTTGTCAAAGGAGTAGGTTCTGTCTTCCACACTGGGGATCTGCAGGATTTCACATAATGCCCCTTTCTTCCACACTTGAAACATAATCCTTCCGCACGCCGGCGGGTCCTTTCGACTGGGGAAATCAAGGAGTGTGTGGCCCCGATTTGCATGGGAACTTCATCAGTTGCAACAGGAGGAGAACGCTGAGGAGGAGGAAAAGCCCTAGGAGGTATAGGAGGAGGTATGGGCCGGCCGACCGCTGCGCGTCTGGCATCTCTGCGACCCTCCAAGCGAGCATCTATACGCAAGCAGGAAGCGGTAAGCTCTGCCAAAGTCGCCGGGAGCGGAGACCGCGCCAATTCATCTAAGATATCGTCGTTGAGGCCTTCCATCTTGCAGACGAAGGACGAGAAAAAAAAGATTCTCTAAGCAAACTCAAGCTGTCGTGACTCTGTAAGTTCTAACAAAAGGGGTGCGAACAATAAACAGACCTCTTGAAGGGAAAGATACAAATCCTTTATTATGCACAAAAACGATCGTTCTCCCTCCTCCAGCAAAACAAGGAAAACAAGGTTATCAAAAGGCTTTGTAGCCCCTAGGCATGCAGTTGAGTTTACTTAGAGAGAAAAGAGAACAGAGTCAATTCATTAGGACAAATTAGTCTGTAGTGCCCTATTTGCTAGCCTGAGCGGCGGGTGGTTTTGAGTTTGAAGTCCCTCCTCTTTGTCCTACGCCTCGTCACTGCATTCCTAAACTCCTTTGTCCCAGAAGAGAAAGTACTCTCTCCCTGGTTTAGGTCGTTATTGTCTTGAGGATTTACTTCCCCCCCTGCCGTGGGAAAGGGCTCTATAACTTCGTCTTGCAGTAACTCCTCCATTTCCTGCCCCTCCATTTCCTGCATTCCATCCCCAGGTTCTGAGTCGGAATCTGAGATATCATTCCTTTGAAGCAGGGAGTTGGACGTAGACACAACACCTATGTGCTTTAAACTTTTCCATACTGTAGCTATTAATGTAAGAAAAATCAGTGCCATACAATCAACCTAGAAAGATTACCAGCCTGAGTTTTAAGGCCACATATACCAATACCACCATCAAATTTGGGGTGAAAAAGGGGGCCATGTGTTGGGAGAGAATATTTTAAAATTAAAATTAGAGCTGAATCAGCACTTTTGTTTGAGGGATTGGGGGGCATTTGGAGGAGTAAGGGACAAAAATAGAAACCCCACGAAGTTGGGGGATTGAGGTACAATTTTATTATCAGTCTGACCTGTGCCCAGCGGGAAATGTGGCCAGGTTGGGAGGCACCTTGCACCCTCTTGAGGCAGTCACACCAATCTTTTTTAAAAACTTAAAACTTAAAAAGGGAACAAAAGTCCTCAGACATGTCTTACAAGTAAGGAAAGCGAAATCCTATCCCCACATTATTGAAATGTAGCCATCCCCTGAAAAGAGCAGACCCCTTCCCATTTTACAGTGGATTAATAGCACCCTGAAAACGAGGGGATTTTCAACATTTCTAGTCACAGTTTTATCCTGTAAGCTGCCTGCATATGTTGTACGATAGAGAATAGGCCCTAATGAGACCTTATAAAAGGAGCTTGTGGCTATTAAGATAATGCCCAAATGAAAGTAAATCTTGCAGTCTTTTCTTGATATTGAAAGCACAGTAATTTCTCATTTTCTCACAAGATTACGCATCAATACGAATCAAAAATTCTACACATAATACAGTAGTGTTTTCAGTGTCAAGGATTTTATGGGGTTCAAGAGAATGGGATACTCCAATCAGACATTATGAACACAATCCTTGATTTAGTTTAACACCGTTATAGTGCCTCATATGGGCTATTATGGTGATATGAGATGTTGCTTTTATTTTAAGTCCAATCTATTTTCAAAAACCAAAATCTAATGTAGACAAATTCAAAATTTAAAATGTCCACCTTAAAAAGTCAGTCAATGAAGATTGTATATATTTTCTGGGAATGTTCAATGTTTACCAGTAATAGGATGTTGTTAATTAAACTATATTTTGGTGGATGGTAAGTGACTAAAATACCAGTATTCTTGTGAGAGTTTTAATGTGTTCTATAAATGAGCATATCACCTTTTGAAGTCTGAATTTTGAATCTATTTGATTTTTTTTTATTAAAAAAAATGGATTTGCCTCCCCATGTCTATTTTAAATTTGGAAATGTTCATTCTACATAACTTCAGCTCGTGTACATTTTGAACAGAATTATAATTAACAATATGCTATTTATTCACTACCTGTGCGTGAAAAAATACGGAGTTTGCATTTCATGAATCAGAGTTAAATTGTGCATTGATACAACTTCCATTCATTTTGAAACAACTTGTTCTGGTTGATTTTGCCCATTCTGCCAAAGATCAGGTATTTTCAGCCTCTGACTTCTATCTTTCTTTGGCACCAAGATGGGAACATTAAATCCTGTTGATCAAGTAAAGGTCACTGAGAAATAGGTCTCCTCTTCCCAAGGGAAAGCAATCACCTACAACTAATCTAGAGCCATGTTTTAACAGTTAAAATTTAACCCCATGCCTCCCATGCTCTGTAGGTTTATTGCAATATTTTGGGGCTAATTATATAATAAAGTGAGTAGACAGATGCAACTGGGGGGGGAACATAGCAAGACTTGAAACTGGGAAGGCAGAATGTCACACTTTGCACTAGGAAAATTTAGCCAATTAGACAAAAGCATGACGTGTGGGATGCTTTCTCTAGAATTAAGAGAAGAACAGATTAAAAATAAACCAGCAGACTAGTTTGGAGAGACTTTTATTCTGCAGAGACAGATTGGAACAGATGACCCAAAAGGTCTTTTGCAACCCTATCAACCATGATTGAATGATTCTGTGATTGCAAATAAAAAATACAAATAAATGAGTGCATACAGCATGAGCTGTTTATGCAAAATTCCCTGCTCAAGAATCATTAGCATATTTGCTGTGCCTATTTGAACAGACAAATCTAAATTGCGTTTTCAAAAATAGTTCACATACATTTGAAAGGAAATTGGCATGAAACAAAACAAAACAAAACTTGTCAACATCGAGTAAGAGAAACCTGTCTAAAACAAAAGCAAGTATGACGGTTGGTGAGAGAGACTGAGTGGGAAAGGACCTTTCTCACTGATAGCTTGTTAGAATATAGATTTTTTTAAAAATGGAAATAGAGATTAAGAAGCAGGCAGGATTTCAACCTGAAACTGAAACTGAAGCCATGGAAATAATTAGGAGGAGATGGAGAAACGTTTGATAATGTAGTAATAAGTGTTCTATTTTAAAAAATGTTGTAATTCTGTAGGAGTTATAAATTACTGTGTACTGGAACCTGATTTATTTCTCTTAATTTATTTTTAATACTTACAGATTATTTCTGTGCTTAATGCTCCAAGTCTTTTGTCAAGAAATATAGGCATTCCTTGTTACTATAATATGGTGTCTAACTAATACAACTACCTTATTCAGAACATTGCTTCCCTTGGCTACTATTTTTCCCCTAAATATTTTTTTAAAAAAAATCCTGCTTCTTAAACTGTTGTAGCAAAATCATCCAGATGTAGAGTGGGTCTTTGAGAACTCTATGTAATTCATTATGAAGCAGCATTTGCAGAGTTGGTCCAAATTTAGATCATGGGGCTGGAAGAAAAAGATCTGAGGTGCTTTAAACAGACCATCGCCATGTCTCATTCACATATTTTTATGCAGATCCAGATGATGACATCTTCCACTCGAAATGCTCCTGTGTTTTCCCACAATTTCTTACTGCATAAAATCCATTACAGATGAACAGATGGAATAGATGTATCTTGCCTTCTGACAGTTACTGCTAAGAATCTCTCCATCTGTAAGCACCCTACCTGGCTGGCAGAAATGTTGGGTTAAAACTATGATGAGGTATGACCCTGCTCCTTTTATACTAAACACCCCATGCACATTTGTAGGGAATAATTCACCAGACGATGGATTCATATGTTATCTGATCCACATAGGAGCTGCTTCTGCATTACCACTTCCTACCATTTTCAAGGAACAATCACACTATAGACCAAGTTCTCGATATGTTATGTCCTACATCAACACTGATCTGGAATTTAAAGTTCTGCAATAGGTTGAAAAGGCTTGCTACTAAATTTGCTCCCACCATTGTAGATCTGCCAAAGGGCAGTATCCAACGGGGCGCTTACACCCCTGCTGATTTTCTTGCATTCCACTAATTCCCATCCGTAAGCAGCACCCACTGCTTGCAGAACAGAGATTTAGTCCTTCAAGGGGCAACTGGAAACGAGTAAACACACTCATTTCTGGAACAGGGCAGAGGCTGCATAAGGTAGCTCCAACAACCTGCCCTGATCCAGAAATTAGCATTTCTACTTGTTCCTGGGCTTCCTCTAAATCTCTGCTGGATAAGAGCTGGGTTCCACTTGTGCAACAGAATCTGTGGGGCACAAGAGAATTGGGGAGGAGCATAAGCATCCATAATCAGAGGCACTGGAACATTACTTCATATGGCTCAAATTTTCAGATAACCTCTGCTAGTACCAAGCCCCATTGTAGAAGTCTCTCTACTCACAGCTCCTCAAAGTCATCATTTTACAGTGCTGAGTGTGAGTTCTGTCCACATCACCTTCTCCCAGCCTCCTTGTTTTGAGGGGGGGCGAGTCAGGCAGGACTCATGCAGAGCTCCTGTCCCTATATCTAGAATATCATGCCCTTGATAAGTCAGCCTGAGGATGTGCCCCTTTGGGGGTGTTCACATATAATGGTGATATGTTTTGGAAGCAAGGCACATTCCACAGCCTTACTGAATAATCAAGCTCTGATTAACTCAGTCAGAGGTGGCTACATGACATCTGAATTCAAACATTATAGGTTAAATGTGGGTTAAACAGCCCACAGTTATCCTACCTACTAATCAGGCACATGAAAACTGAAACCGCTTCAAGTTTTCAACATGGAGGTCAAAAACATAGGAAGCTTTCTGAACTGGCATGTTCCTCCTGTGCAAACTGAGTAAACAAGAGGAGACGTGCAGTTTAGTGGCTGGCCTCTATCACAACTGAAGTTCAACTGACCTTCCTTGCAAAGGTCAGTTCACAGTTCAGTGAACAAAACTGACAATGGAAATGGAATCCTGTACATATTTAGAAGTATGTTCTGTGATGTTCTATGTGGCTTTCTGCCAAGTAACAGTGTATGAGATTGAGCCTGAGATAACAGATCATCAGTTTTCAATCATACCAGAGAATTTTACAAATCACACAGCCCATGGATGCTTTGCTACCAGGCAACTTGAGTTGGTAAACCATGGATATATTTCCATGAATTTTGTTTCATTTTTGTTTATTTTCCCCAGCTCCATCTGAGCTATATATTTAATTCAACTTTTAAAAATAAAAGAAAAAGGTATAACTAATTTCTGGGGCATTGGGGTGGAGGACATTTTGTTGCATAAATATGTGACTAATATGAGACACACCATTCTTTGAATGAATCAGACAAAGGTGACTTTGTTATTGAAAAGTGATTTGAAGTATTATGAACATTTGAGATAACACAGCAGTTTTGCAAATCACCATATAAAATGCAAGTAACTGATCTGTAGAACAAATGGATGCAAAACTTCATTAACGCAAAAGCATTCCCCTCTCCCATGAATCACTGTTGAGTACAATTAATTTTCCAACTTTCTGAGGACCTGTGCAAGGGACAACAGAAACACTAACAGCTCCTGGTCACACTTATATTCTGGGCACAGGTGGACATCTTAAAATGTGACGTATTTCCATCACAGCAGATAATCATGCAAGTGTTGGCTCTTGTTCAGATGTGCATATACATAATTTGACCTCTATGTTTATTGTTGATTTGATGACTAGTAGTTAAATGTGTGAAGTAATTCTATTAAAAAGCATTGTGTTTGAAGAAGTGATGTGAAAGTTTTCTCCATGGCCTTCTATCTGTATGGGCAATTCACAATGATAAGAACAGAGTCACATTACTAGTGCCTCACAGTCAACAGGTTGGTTTCAAAGGCTCTCTTTCTCCAACAGAAGAACTCTTGCCATCAATAGAAAAATGATTTTACTGGTCGAAGATTCTTTCCATTGGAGGAAGAGAACCTTTGGATCTCTCCCATTGACTGTGAAACACTGGTGATGTTACTATGAACTCTCACAGGTAACTATACACATGTTCCTGAATGGTTTCTACTCATTCTTGGCCTTGGTCCTCCCATCCCAAATAATTTGATTGGTGATTGTCTGGGGCCACGCTTGTAGTTTCTTATAGGTTTTTATTTAGTCTTCTCTTTGTCAATTCATATAGCCATGAATAGTGACATCTGGACAATCAGAGGAAGGCACCAGTC
This sequence comes from Anniella stebbinsi, assembly GCA_029215795.1. Lineage (NCBI taxonomy): Eukaryota > Metazoa > Chordata > Lepidosauria > Squamata > Anniellidae > Anniella > Anniella stebbinsi. Next base: position 61,495,131 of record JARDYH010000003.1, read on the forward strand.
ATAAGATCAGTATCACCAGCTCTTCCTTTCATTCAACTCAAACATTGAGCTCTGTTTGTTTATGCACTATCTAGCTACACTCAAGAACTACATGCAGGCAGACCAAATGCCACTGAAACAATGATAGTCGTCCCAGTATGTTCTGTGGCTGGGGAAAGATAATTGATAGTTTTTTGCCATTGATGCAATTATAAGGATGCTTCCAAATCCATCATTGCAGTTAGGAGTTCATGATGTGGCTGTGGTGAGCAGTATTTTGCACCACTTATACTGGTGAGAAGACTATCTGATTCAGAACAGATCCACCAACCATCATTCATGACTTAGTCACTTTAAAGTTAGATTACTCTAATATCTGTTGTCTGGAAGGTTTAGTTAGAGCAAAGCACTTTTCTTTGGACAGGGTTCTATCACCTGAGTCATATTTAGGGGTATACTTCTCTCAATTTCAGTTTGTCATTTTTCTAATCTAGAAGTGTGCACGAAAATTCATACAGGTTTTTTTGTGGATGTGCATTTCTACTAGTACACATATTTTTGTATGCATTTTTACTAATATGCACATTTTGCTAGCAATGATCTAAAATAATGGATGTTAACATTATTTCCACAAATATATACATTTTTGTGTGCATTTTTCTCTTATATATACATTTTGAATGCCTTTTCTGGTTGGAAAACTCTATTTAAAAATTCAGAAAAGTGTGAATTTTGAAAGATAACTAAGTTTTGGTTCACATCTTGGTTTGAAAGTGTGAAATCAGGTAAGCTCACTTTAAAATGCAAAACAAATGAATTTATCCCACATTCCTACTCTTATTATATTACAATTCCAAATTATACCATGTAACTGGGATCCACTCAATGCATGGGTCTCTTAAGCCCTATGCATGCATAGGCATCCCTTCTACAGACATATAAACACCCGGGGAAGCAACTATGTGCAATGTTGGGGTGGAGCTATATAGCATGTATCCATTCCCTGCTTGCATGATCAGGTAGGGCATTTATGGATACCCAAACAGGACTATAATTTGCTTCTCATCAATAGTTAGGCCCTGCATGCTTTTCTTATTATCCCAATGGAGTCATGTCAAAGACAGAAGTGATGGGGAAAGCCTAATTTGTTCTTCATAGTCATAACCTTCACAGAGATGCAACTCTGTGCATCCATGATCATATGACACCACGGGCCTGTATCAGATGATACTTTCCCCCCGATCCAGGCCACTGCATGTTTTTAAATAGTTTTATATCCATGTTATTTTTGGATTTTCTTGTGTTGCCTGTTTTAGCCTCTGCTGCTTCTAAGTGCTACTTTTATGGATTATTTTATTGTGTTGTTTTTCATTTGATTGCTGAATTTTATTTGTGATTTTACTGTACATCACCCTGAGAGCTATTAGCTATAGGGTGACTAATAGCTATTATTATAGCATGACTGGCTGGGGAATGCTGGGAGTTGTAAGACTTTTTTCTGTCTAAACATGCATAGGATTGTGCCCTAATATGCTTTAGAAATATAAATAAATAATAGTGAATGAAAGGTTGATCTCCCAGACAAGATGCCTGCAACCAACCATGCAATTTTGGCCTGTGCAGCTTGGGTTTCGCTTATGGGCTATATTCAAATGTGACATCCTTGCATAGATATGCAGGGATGTTGAAGGCAAGAACATATATGGCCAGTGGGCAGTGAAGGGCAGGTGTGTCCTTGCTCCCCTCCATGTGTTGGGCTGTGTCGAGAAAGGGGTGGGAAGCATTGTCCAATCTGGCCCCTGGGACCTACAGAGCAAGACATCTGGTGACTATGTTGAACCTGCCATATACTACTGAAAGACAGGGTTTCCAAGAATTTGGTGGCAACTCTAGCTTGCCTCTTAATTAAGAGTTATTTCTGGATTTTTGCCATCAATGGTGTTAAAAAATCAAAGGTAATGTTAAGAATCACAATTATTTAGAGAGCTATCCCAGAAGGTTTTCTTTTATTGCAAGGCTTCAATCTGATACCCACTTACCTGGGGGTAAGCCATATTGCACTTAGTGGAACTTATTTCTGGGAAAGGGATGTCAATTTTGGATTCTAATTTGTTCACTCCCATTTCCACATCCATTCATCACTTTTTAAAACAAGGCTGCATGAGAAAATTATAGACTTCTATGAGTTTATTTTCCCTAATATATGTATTATTATACATACATTTGCCTAATATACACATTTTCTTTTGCATGCGGTTTTCTGTAATATAATGCTGCCATGTACATTTTTTTAAAATCATCACATTCATTTTGTGCACACTTTTCCATAATAAATACATTTCTGTACACATTTTTTGTTCAGAAAATTGCATCACAACATTCCAAAAAAGGCAAATCTCAAAGAATATGCAAATTTTTAATTCTTATCAAAATGTGAACTGAACAGAATTCTCCTCCATCCCTACTTCTATGTAAACATGTTTAGGATTGTGCTGAAAGTGCTTTTCAGGTTGTCTAAATGGAGAGGAAGAAAAGACACATGACAAATCAACCTTGAACATTCACTTGCATTTTATTCCCAGATTTGAATCTTTGTTCCCATGTAAGGAAAAACATGCACACAAATCTTGCTTTTGAAAACTCATCATAAACAGGATTTGTTGTTGTTGTTCATTATAAATTAAAAAAAATGATTTTTTTCTTTGATAGGAAAATTTCAAATAAAGATCACTTGCAGTATTTAGACAGTATTTGCCAGGGAATGCCAGATTAAAACCACATTAAAACTGCATCCTATGATTTCTCTTAAGACTTTTTGTGCTTGGTTAAATGTTATGGTTTCATTGTGAGTAACAATAATCCAATGGTTCTTTCACTCTTCCCCCAAAGATTGGTTACACAAAACTGCATACTCAATTATTGAACAGACATCTGCTTGAAATATTAACTATAGAACTCACAGTTGCCCTTGAGATGTGTTTCATATTTTCTAAAGCTCCTATAATGTAGCTACAGATTGTCTATTAGCAATGAATATTTGACACGACATGCAAGTTTCTCTCTATCTTGTAACAGGGTGATTGGAATGAATAATTAAAACAGATCAGATGTTGCTAAGCCAGGTGGTCCTACTCTCCACGTCTTCTTTCCTGAGCAATTTGAGTTGAAGGCATGCTATTTACTTACAGAGTCCACAGAGCTTGATAATAAAATACACTGTCATAAGTCATAAAAAGGGCACTGGATAGGTATGACATGCAGAAACCAGGGGCTAATTTTATCATATATACTAAGAGTGGATACAATTCTTGGACCATGGATCCTTTTGTAGCCAAAATGGTACTCTCCACATAGGAGAGGGAGGTATCATCATGCTCAGGGGTATCCCAGGGTTTGCAGGCATACAAAAAGCTCTTTAGGACCCCTCTCCAAAGAACCCAGTGAGGACTGAGCATCCTCAGTGGCCAGGGAATTATGGATGACTATTCAAGGGGGAAACCAACAAGAGCCGATCTACACCGTAGCTTGGAATGTTATAAATAGTATTTTAAAAAGTTGTAAATAGGCATGTTTTAAAATGTCTTAGGCCACATTACTGAGTACCCATGTTACAGGAGAAAATTTCCACAGTCTTCAAAGTAGTGTGTGTGGTCTCACACTCTTCCATCCATCTCTTTCTGTTTCGCTTTTTCAATGAGTTTAGGGCTAAGCATTGTGGGCGCTGTAGTTCACTTGCCCACTTCCTCCTTAGTTCCCCTTTCATTCCCTAGCTTTCAATGGGTTTAGGGCTAAGCATTGTGGGTGCTGTAGTTCACTCATCCACTTCCTCCTTAGCCCCTCTTTCTTCCCCACCAATCAACGGCTAAGCATTTGGGCACCGAAAAATGAAGCACCGTGCCCACGAATCACAAACGGTAAGGACGGACACATTATTTTACTTAAAATGATTTATTAAAAGTAAAAAACTGTTATGTATAGCTGAGATGAGTTTTAAAAAACCACTGGTATACATCATTAAAAGGAGTGTGTCATGTGGCCCAAAGAGTTTTCATAACCCTTATGAAACGTTACAAAGCTAGAGTGTAGATTGCCTCCAAGGGAAGGCAAAATGGAATGGAGTACCCTGGAAGAGGGCAAGGCTAACTGGCTGGCACCCTGAATGGGATCACTCCACACTGCAACATTTTGTTTTAGTTTCTGCTTGTTACATGTAAATTGAATCAGTAGCAGAGCTGTAGAAAGGATGGGCCATGTAAATGTTCTACATAATGGTGCCAAAGGCAGACGTACCATTGTCTTCTCCCATTTTGGCCCTCTCAGCCATCACAAATGCATGCAAGAAGAAAGTTCTGGTAAGTAAGCACTTTTTGAGTGATGAAAAATACTGTAATTTGGGGAAATTACTCTAAGTACATTAGTAAATGTCGACAGTTGCAGAACTAAAACAACATGACAAGACATGTCTCCAAGCCTTATATAACACTGTTATGTTCGGAATGAAATGCTTGCTAAGAAGATTTCCCAATTTAGACAGAAATGATCAGTGAGCAATCTTTGTAAGTAACTGGAACTTGTTTAAATCCTTATTTCAACATGAACTTATTTTTATTTATGTATTGCTGCAAGAATATGAGCAGCAGCTATGCCATTGCTGCTCTACCAGCTTAAAATGGGATGGATTTGTCCTACCCTCCCCTTCAGGCAGGAATGGGACTTCACCCTGAAAACATGAATTGCATGCTGGGCAGGATGAGGCGGCGACCTGATGAGGTAGATCTGCCCACATACATGGCCTCTTGCTTCGAGTGGCTTCCTTTGTGCATCTCCTCCCATATTGACCTACCCATATGTTACGACCATGGTCTGAGGCCCTCCTCCAAGTGCATCTGCCAAATGAGAAAAGTGAGTGGCTACAACACAGAAGGTTGTTTCAGTGGTGGCACCCATTTGTGGAATGCTCTCCCCAGAGAGGCTCACCTGGCACCTACATTATAGTCTGTCTGACACCAGGTGAAGATCTTTTTTATTCTGCCAGATATTTTAAGAATGACTGTATTTTCATCTATCTTATCGGTTTCTTTGTATTTGTTCTGATGCTGGTTTTAATCTGGTTTTATGATGGTGTGATGGTTTTATTCTTTGTTGCGGGTTTTGTTTCCATTCTGCACCATTTCCCTTTTTATTTTAATGTATGTATGTTTAATGTATGTACTGTATGTTTTTAATGGATTGTGTACCACCCAAAGAGCTTCAGTTCTTGGGTGGTTTAAAAATACAGTAAATAAATAAATAAAAGGTTCTCAAATGCGTTTTTTCTTTTGCTTTGTGGAATGCACTGTAAACTCAGAGATTGATGGATTTCTCACCATAAATTGTGTTTGAGTTCATATTCTGGTTCAGGAGAAGTGAATTGGGTAAAATCTTTTTTTTAAAAAAAACAAAACTGGCAGAGCGATTTTCTCCCACATCCCTACCCCCATGCACCAATTGCTTCTGATCTCCACTGTTTGGCTCTTGCCACTGCAAAATGCAAGGGAAAGGAAGGGAAGGCGGAGGATCTTTTAGGAGCTGGGGTTCCAGGCTGGTGGGGACAGGGAGGAATCTTTTCTGAGCCCATGGTTTGGGTCAGAAAATTAATCTGTTTTTTTTTTCAATTTATAATATGTTTTTTTTTCCTGGTCTGATATTGGAAGATATTTTATTTATGCTGCTGTTTTAAGTTCATTTAAGTTCTGTCCTTGAGTGCAGTTCCATTCCCATGAAGACACCTCCCCGCATACACACTGCTTGTGCAGTGTCCCCAAACCTAGTGTGAGGGGTAAGGAAACTTTAACCATTTGTCCCACCTGCTCCAGTTCTAATCTGGTTAAGCTGCCCTCACCTGCAATTTGCACCACAAAAGAAGGACCATTTAGTTCAATGGACTTTTTTTGGGGGGGGCAATGCGAATTTCAGACATGCCCCCCATCTGAATTGGGACCACAATACTAGGAACAAAGAGTTAAACCCTCATACCCTCATGAATTGGTTGGGCCTGCCATGTGGGCGGAGGGACCTTCACTCAAAGGCAGAATTACAAAGACAAGGTCCCATGGAGTTTGACTCTTTGGCTTTTTGTTACGATTGCATGAGCCTACTGGGAGAATATCTTTGGTTAATTGTGCCTAGAAACAAGGCTTGTTCTACTGTCATCATCCCACAATTTAAATACAGCAGTAGCTACAAAGCCACCTGCTGATTCTCAATGGAAGAAGAACAAATAGATTTTGCCGTTTTTCACAACACGCAGAACAACTTCTATTTTGGGGACGCCGTTTGTAAATCTGCTGATTATCAATCAGATTATGTACTCTGACCTTCGCTCCAACGGCATCCCACCATCAGCAGAAACTTAGCTCCGCAAAGTATGCTGGTGCCAAGTAAGTCGGTTTTAAAATCCATTTACTCAGCACAGCGGCAATTTATGTGGTTTCCTTTGCTTTGCTATCACTCATGTGATGAACTTTACCTTGTGAATTTGGTTGGTGAATGAAACATGACTGTAATTTAGGAAGTGCAAGAGGCATACAGAACAGAAGGGTCAGATTTGGTCATTTCCTTTGCCTTTCTTCAATGTTGAGCTATCTTGATTAACACCATCTGCCAGGAAGGTCTCTTGCACAAGCCCATTTGAATTTGAAATTAATGGGAACCATTCAATAGTTTCCCCACTACATTCTCTTTTGTAGCTTTCTTTCAAGTCAATTGGGTTTATGCCAGGAATAGGGAACATGTGGCCATCCAGATGATAAAACAGTAGTAGTAGTAGTAGTAGTAGTAGTAGTATTGTACTGCCTTTCCAAAGCCAACCAAAACAGTTTACAAAATGTTCAGGAAAAAACACACATAATCAAAGAAAAGCATAGTAAAGCATTAAAAACAACATTTAAAAAAATAATGTCTTTTTTTTAATGTATCTTGGCCGCCTTCCTGCATTCAGAGAGAATAGAGCCCAGTCACATCTCTAAAGGGAGTTCGTTCCAGAGATGTTGAACTGTAACTCACAACATTCATTACTATCGGCTATGCTGGCTGGGCTGCTGCGACTTGCAGTCAAACAACATCTTAAGGGCCACACATTCCCCATTCCTGGTTTATTCGGAAGATTTTCTTGGATGGATTTATCTAATCACTTTGAAAATATTATTACAGGCCTCAATTTTTTTTACCCTAATTTCTTTCTTTCTTTCCTTCCCTGCCCCCAACGGTTTTTACAATGATACTGCTGACATGGTTAAAGCATCACAGGCTGGATGACTGTTTCAGAATGAACGTGTATCCAAATGCTCTGATATCAAAGACAAACAGATGTGTGTGTATCTGTGTGTTTTAAAAAGATACTGGAAGACTTAATTGGCAATTCCATTTTCCTGACTCCATTAACAGATTTCTGCAGAAAACCTGTTGCTCAAATGCCAATCCACTCTGTTCACTGTGGCTGAATGGTAGGGCACATGCTTTGTAGGCAAAAGGTCCCAGGTTCATCCACAGCATCTCCATGTCGGGCTCTCCTGTCTCAAAACCCAGAAAGTTGCTGCCAGTCCATGTAGACAATACTGAGCCAGGTGGACCAATGGTCTAACATTTATTTATTTATTTATTTATTTATTTATTTATTATAGCACTTTTATCCCACCCTTTAGCCCAAAATGGCTCTCAAGGCAGCTGACAAAAATAATTCTTAAGACACTCCCTGCCCACAGGTTTACAATCTAAATGATATGACACAAAAGGAATGGGGGTTGGGCGGGAGGAGGGGGGGGAAAGCAAATTTAGGCACTAGATTCTTAGGGTATGTTTACACCAGCCATTTATCCCAGGGTCAGCTTGAGGTCGTCCATGTGCATCCAAACGTTGCAAAACTGATCACAGAGTCAACCAGGGACGACCTTTCAGTTGTCCCGGGATAAATGGCACTGGATATATCCTGATTTTTCCTGCGGTCCCAGGACAACCCCAAGGACTGCAGGTGGTGTGGCGATTGCTCCTGGGTCTCCCTCCTCCCCACGGTAGAGGGCCTCAGCAAATGAGCACAGAGCTGTCTGGGGGAGCTCTGTGCTCATGGGGGGGTGAGCATTTTTGCCATCCTTTGGATGGCTCTTGGTGTCTTTGAGCACCGAGTTTTGACTTTTTTCTTTTTAAACTTACTTTGGTGCATGATCATGCCCGTGTTGCTGCGCAAATGTCTCCAGTTTGAGAGGGAAAAGAACGCCATGCTGGAACATCCCTCCTCACTTCTGGGATGACATGCAGGCGTGTGCATGTTGGGGTACAATCCTGGAAGCAGGAAAGCTTGGGATGTTCCCGGCCCCATCCCAGAAAGCCAGTAGGTGAAGATGAGCCATTAGTTGGAAAGTTCAGAAGGTCATGGATGCAGTGGAAGGGATGTCGCTTCCTCTCCTGCTCTCTCTAATAGCCTCATACAGATGCAGTCATGATGGAAGGATGCCTGGCTGGTGCTTCCCTCTGATGGCCCCAGGAGTGGTAGCAGGAGGAAGGGCGATTCTCAGATGGAGATGGATCCAGGCATGATGGAGAGGTGCTTGGCTGCTTTTTCCTTTCCCTCCGATGCCCTCAACAATGACAGTTGGTAGCAGGAGGGAGGGAGGTAACTTCAGAGCTTGTTATGAAGCTGCTTCCTGTGTCCCTATGGTTCAGTGTACACTTAAGCTTGATCTAAACTAGGGTGACCAGATAAAATCCAGGTCAGGACTCATGTAACTTTAACAGTTGTAAAGAAAAGGGAATTTCAGCCAGGGTCATTTGTATGCAATTAGTTGCTGGTGAAATTCCCTCTTCATCACAGCAGTTAAAGGTGCAGGCACTATACTAGAGTGACCAGATACAAAAGAAGGCAGGGCCCCTGCAACTTTAACTATTGTAATGAAGAGGGAATTTCACCAGGAACTAATTGCATACAAATGACACTGGCTGAAATTCCCTTTTCTCTACAACTGTTAAAGTTACATGAGTCCTGACCTGGATTTTATCTGGTCACCCTAATCTAAACTCTGGGTCTCGATGTGTGATCGCCTTAATCCATAGTGTACAGGCCTTGATCTTCAGATGTGAGGATCTTCTACTGTTTTACTTTTTAAATAATCCACCAACTACAGCTGAAAAGTTCAATGCAGCACTGACATGCACAGAGGACTCCATGGAAGCATGGGCTATCTGGTTCTGTCCAATGCCAGGGAAATTATCCATGAATGCATCCCTATCCCTTACAGAATTCTTTGTTGGCCCAATTCTGGTAGCATGGTTACCACCAGAATGCTGCAATCTCATGGCTGACTTGCACACTATGTCAACATGGTTTTTTTGTTTTTTTTTGCCATTGTACATCCTAGAACACATGGATACTTCTCCCAACAGCATCACCCCTCCATTGAGATTTCATGTGTAAGCAGTTGTATATGAATGCAGCCTCATGCCATGCCAGGCCCTACTTTAGCACCAATACCCTCAGGGAGCTGCTGGAGCCCCAGAACCCCACCAGCACTGTGCATGACACTTGCCCTGGCCCCCATTCCAGCAAGCTAGTCTAGGAAGGTACCATTTTAAATTTCCCACAATGCCCCAGGGCACCCAACATAGGGTCTCTCCAAGTCAGTGTTGGGAATTTTATGTTTTATCTGGTCATGGTCATTTTATTGCTAATTGCTTTTAACTTGCTTTCAGACTGGGTAGTCCAGAGAGTTTGACTATTGGGTAATATAGAAATGCAATAAAAGAATGAATGGTTGAATGAATGAACTGGATGTGCCTGGGGGGACATATCAACATTTGAAGGGGGATCACATGATGGAAATTGCTGACGGCACCATTAACCGTGGTGAACATAGTACACCAGCAGTCAGTTTGTGTAAGATGGTAGAGAAGGTACTTTTCAGTGAATTCATTTTTTTTATGCTCCTAGCAAATCATGGCTAGGAGAATGGTTAAGAAAGAAGTACCAAAGTATGCTAAATATTGCTTGGCACTAGTTATATAGAATTAGTACATTTCCTTAAAAAAATCCTGACACCTAGCATCAGGAAGCATTTAACAACTTTCTTTTTTACTGCTTGAGTGTGACATATGCTAGAGTAACTTTAATTTGAGTTTCTTTTAAAAATATGCAATGACCTAGATTCTGATTATCTAATTCATGCTAGGTAATTGGAAAAAAACCCTCATTCTCTCCAGGTAATAGTCTCTGCTAATCAACCATAGAGATTCAAATTAAGTACAGGCTCTCCATAAAGACTGGGTCATACATAGTGACTGATAATAGAGATGTACAAATTGCATTTCTTCTGTAAGGATCAGATGTGGAGTATAGCCTGCAGCCTTCGATGATTTAAAGAGAAAAATCAGATCGTGCAGTGCAGAAGCTCAAGTCTTTATTAGCCTCATTTATTGTTTGATACAAGTAAAAACCTTAGAGACATATTATTTATTTGTTACACTTATACCCAACTCTTTCTATAAGACAGGGAGGCTGCCTTGATGGTAAGGACTTGCTGCCTTTTTGGGAAAATCACGCTTTCACTGCTGCAACGTAGGAGGCAGTGCGAGCTTTCTGGGGGTCATTCGGCTCACTGGGCCCGCACCCTGCCCTCTGTCCAGGCTTCCGGTGAATAATCAGGGGTCGCCATCTGCCTGAGAACCCCTCCACCTCAACGCCAGAATGAGGTCAGATAGCAGAAAGACCATGATCACTTTGCTCCAGCATAAAACATCAAAGTAGGTCCCTGACAGCCCCAGGCTCACATTCAGGCATGAACTAGAGGTGAGAAGAGAAAATAAATAAATAAATAAATATTATGAGAACATTTCTCAGGAGCCTCACATTTCTTCCTCCCCTGCTCTTCATGGTGTACAGAAACATAAAAAGGGTTCACGATGTTAGAGGATTGTTTTGAAAATGCTAAAAAAAAAAGGGGGAACCTTGGAAAAAAGTGGGAAACTGACAGATGATTGATTGTTGAGGGGGAAGAGTGGGAAAAACTGGGAAAGCACCTGGTGGTATAGAGTTTGGGGATCTGGTCATCTAGGAAGCCCCATCCATGGAGTAGACAATGTTGGGCTAGATGCAAAAGTAATCTGATGTGATATAAAGTAGCTTGTATTACATCCAAACACAAATATTTCATTTGACTGTTTAATATTGCTGCAACATTGAATAATACATTTTTACACATTGTGTTTTGTTAATAAATTGCTCCTGTCAGATGAACTAGGCTCACAATAATAATAATAATAATAATAATAATAATAATAATTGTCAGTTTAGTAAAGAAAGCACAAAAGGGAAAGTGAACTGAAAGAGGTGGTGGTGGAATCAAAGCTGAGTTCATCCCCAGAAAGGCCCTTCAAACAGTGTTTTTGTCAGATATCTGCGAACAGCATGCATTTCACCCTTCAGGAAAGACGTTTTTAAATTCATTTCAGTCATTGCTTGTAATTGAGTTTAACAGCAAACGAATCCTTCAGCTGACCTCCTGTCTGTCTTTGTTTCTGCTCCTAATACAATTGTTCAGAGAGAAAAATGGTCCATCTAAGCAAGTCAGAATGACATGGGGGTGGGGGTGGGCGGAGAAACCTCCCAAACCCTCCACTAAACAAAACATAAAAAGTGCTGAAGTCATCTGTTTGGGGAACATTAGAACCAATGCAGGTAAATAACTGAAAGAACTTAAATTGCCTCCTCACACCCCACTCCACATACAAGGAAAATCTCTGAACCACATAGTACAAAATAGACCACATATGGCAAATAATTATGACCCTTTCAAAGCAAGCTTGTCATCGTCAACTACAGTGACTGAGCAGGAAAACAGAACAAGAGTGCTGTAAAAATTAAAAAATAAAACGTTGCACAATGAAGTGTTTATTTGAGTGGAATTGTGTCTGTTGGGGTGGGGTGAAGACTAGGGGTGTGCTTCGGATCGGATCCGATCCACGATCCGAATCCGATCCGCCCCAAAAATTGGAAAATCTGATCCGATCCGATCCAATACACCATCCGATCCGATCCGATGAGGTCCGATCCGGATCGGATCGGATCGGCGGATCGGACGCCATTTTAAATGCTTTTTCCCATAGCAAAGTATTGTTGTTTTACAAAAATGCCTACAACTTTTTCATTTTTAATGATAGAAGGATGAAATTTGGGCACATTGTACACTGGTTAGGGATAGGTATCTGTGAGAAATTTCAGAAAGATTGGTGCATGTAGTTTGTGGCAATTAATTTTTTTATAAATAACCAGGAATGCCTATAACTCGGTCATTTTTAAAGTTACACATATGAAACTTTGCCACATTGTAGGTGGTACCTTGGGACCCAGGTGTGTGAAATTCCAGAACTGTGGGTGCTTGCCTGGTGTGGCAATGAATTTTTGAAAAATGGGTAGTAGTGGGGTAAATGCAGTTATGCCTCCCATTTTTTTATTTTTAAAGCTACAAACAGGACACTTTGGCACATTACAGGGAACACTTCCCTTGATATGTGTGTAAAATTTCAGACAGCTAGCTCCAGGCATGTGTTGGCAATTAATTTTTGAAAATTGGGTAGTAGTGGGGTAAAATACAGTTTTGCCTCCCATTTTTTTATTTTCAAAGATACAAACGGGAAACTTTGGCACATTGCAGGGAACACTTCACTTCAAATGTGTGTGAAATTTCCGAAAGCTAGGTGCAATATTTTAGTGGGAAACGAAGGTTTATTCATGGCATTTCACATGGGATTTATGGGTTGGTTTGAAGAGCTACCAAGCTCTAACTCGCTCACATGGCAGAGGACCTATGCCCGCTCATACGCTGAAAATTTCAGAAACTTTGGTGCAATACTTTAGTGGGAAAACAAAGGTTTATTCATGGCATTTCACATGGGATTTATGGGTTGGTTTTAAGAGCTACAAAGCTCTAACTCGCTCACATGGCAGAGGACTTATGCCCGCTCAAACGCTGAAAATTTCAGAAACTTTGGTGCAATACTTTAGTGGGAAAACAAAGGTTAAACTTTATTATTTTAAACGTTCAGGAAAGGGAGGGGGAGGCTGTGTTTGTGTGTGTGTGTTTGACAGCTTGATCCACCAATTGTGCTTTAGAATACATGACTGAATCACCCAATCCTGTGAAGACTTTCTTCAGCCTCCAATTGCAATGCTGGAGGAGGGCACCCAGTATATATTCTCTCAGCCCTGCCCTTCTGGCTCTTTGTGGGTTGAACGTGGAGGAGATTAGGGAGTGTTTTGGAGCTGTGTTGGAGAGACTGTATTGAATTGATTGCATTTGGAGGTGGTTTTGAGGAGTTTCTGATCTTTTACTTCAGCTTTTCTTGTTCTCTCTCTTGGCTTTCCTTTCTCTCTTGCCTTTCCTTTCTTAGATAGCACGTTTGTTTGTCTGTGAGTTCAGTTTGTCTTTGCAGTGAGTGTGTTTATTCTTCTTTCGCTTTCTGAAAAAAACCCCAAAAAATAATAAAAAAATATTTCTATCCTCTGTGTGTGTGTGTGTGTGTGTGTGCTTGTGAGTGAGTGTGTGTTGCTGGGCTGTGTAGCCTGCTGCTACAAACACAAAAAAAGTCAGCAAAGCACACACTTATACAACAATATAAATAAATAATAATAAAAATAAAATGAAGCGTGGCACTCAAAGGGGGGGTGCTCCCAAGGCAGCATTTGGGAGAGGCCGCTCTGGGCGTGGCGCTGCTGCTGCTGCTGCTGCTGGGACCAGCAGCAGGCAGCCTACTTCCACACCCCCAGTTAAACTGAGGCACTCTCCACTGGGGCAGCAGAAGCAGGCAGAGGCAACTCAAAGTAGTGCCTGCAGGGCACTCTTTCAGCAACATGAGGCAGGTGCTGGGAGCAGCAGTGGGCATGAAGAAGGAGCACTATATCCAGCTCCTTCTTTGGTGGGTGAGCCTGTGAACCCGCTGACTGATCTTTTCCCAGATCTTGTGGAAGTCAGCGAGGTTCAGAGTGAGAAGGAGGACTCTGATGTGGGGCAAGAGGAAGAGCAGGCAGCACCAGAGACTTACTCTCCACAATCCGTCCTCTCTTCCACTCATTCCCTTGCTCCTGAGGTGACACCACAGAGCGAAGGCGCCGGCAGGCCGTCTGTGTCACCCCAGAAGCGACAGGCAAGCAAGGTGTGGGACCACTTTGAGGTGGGAGTGGATTCCTGCTTTGCTGTCTGTCGCCACTGCAAGATGTCAGTGAGCAGGGGAAAAATGCCAGGCCACTTCACCACCACGAACCTCAGCCGCCACATGCAGAGGCACCACCAGTCTGTTTTGCTTGGGACCGAGGCGGGCACCTCGCAGCAGACTGGTGCTAGCGGCAAGGGCAAGCAGAAGGCTCCTGCAACTTCTGCCAGCTCTCGACCTCCCATCCCCAAGAGGCTTCGCCAGGCCACCATGGAAGAGATGGGGTGGGGGAAGTATGGAGCCACAAGGTGGCGTTTTCCAGCGCCCAACCAGATCACCAATTGCATCGGTGAGATGGTGGCGTTGGATGACCAGCCATTCAGCCTCGTCGAGAACGCAGGCTTCAAGAGGCTGATGGCTCTTGTGGTTCCATACTACAAGCCGCCGTGTCGCACCACCCTGAGCAGGCGTGTGGTGCCCTCCCTGTACCAGGCATGCAGGGAGTTAGTTCTGGGTCGTCTGTGCCAGGCAGAGGCACAGAAGGTGCACTTCACTTCGGACATCTGGTCCAGCGAAGGAGGAGTGCACGCTTACCTGTCCCTGACGGCTCACTGGTGGGGAGCCTCAGGGCAGGAAGCATCCAGGACTTCTGGGACTGGGAAGGAGGGCTGCCGCTGGGCCCTCCTTCATACCGCAGTCATGGACCAGTCCCACACGGCGGAGGAGATTACGGAGGCCATGAACCGCATGGTGGCAGGGTGGCTGGGCGGGCACCAGCACACCCGCGGTTACATGGTCACGGACGGGGGAGCCAACATGCTGAAGGCGGTGCGCGATGGCGGATTTGAGGGCATCCGCTGCATCGCGCACGTCTTCAACCTGGTCGTGAGGGATGGCCTTGGAGGCAGCAAGGCCCCTCTCCCTCCCCAAATCCGTAATCTCCTAGAGAGGTGCAGGAAGGTGGCTGGGCATTTCCACCACAGCGTGAAGGGCAGTCGGTTGCTACGGGAGAAGCAGCAGGAGCTGGGACTTCCGCAGCACCGGCTAGTGCAGGACGTGGCAACACGTTGGAACTCCACCTACCACATGCTCGAGCGTATGGTGGAGCAACAGCGTGTTGTCCACGAGATGTTCAGGGTCGGGGACATTGGCATCCAGGCCCCACTGTCCAGGCAGCAGTGGGAGGCCATGTCCCAGCTTCTGGTGGTCCTCAAGCCGTTCCTTGAGGCCACCGAGACCCTGAGCAGCAGCATTGCCCTTCTCAGCCAGGTGCTCCCCGTGGCCAGGCATCTCCAGAATCAGATGGGCGAGTTTCTGGAGGCCGGGGATGCCGTCACCGGCAGGTGCTTCCTGCCAGAGGTGTGGGAAGTGGTGACGAGGCTGAGGGAAAGCCTATCCCGCCGGGTCCAGCCTCTCTACAACGAGAGGCAGTACATGTTGGCCACCATGTGCGACCCGCGCATCAAGGATGGGTTATGTGGGCAGACTTCCCGGGCAGGTTGGGTGGAAATGCTGGTGACGGACGTTCGGGCGGCCCTGGATGCCAGGATTGGGCAGGCAGAGGAGGAGCCCACCGAAGCCCAGGCGCTAAGTCCGCTGAGCACCACCAGCAGCGGTGGCAGCAGCACCACCACACCCAGCAGGGGGACAGGCCAGGGGTTTTGGGACAAGGCTTTGCAGGCAGCGGTTGGGCATAGAGGCACTCAACCCAGCCGCCGCCAGGATGACGCTGCAGCAGAAGTGCAGCGTTACCTGGCGGAGCAGATGGAGGACGGCTCCATCGAACCCCTGGCCTACTGGTCATCTCGGCGCCAGATGTGGCCTGATCTGGCGTGGGTGGCCATGGACAGAATCAGCTGCCCACTGTCCAGCGTTCCAAGCGAGCGGGTGTTTTCCATGGCGGGCGACGTGGTCACACCCCACCGCTCTCGCTTGGACGCTGAGATTGTGGAGCAGCTGGTCTTCCTCAAGGTCAATCTGCCCCTGCTGGGATACCCCACCCTCATGCCCGCGGGGGAGTAATTGGCAGGCACCCCCCATCCATCCCACACCTTTGGGCAGGCACCGGCAGGCCCTTGATTTTTTAATTCTTATTTTTGGTTAATTAATTTTATTTACTTTAATTTAGTGGCTGTGTTGTTTACAGCTCAGTAACTCAACTCTGAACGATGGATCCCGAAGGGATCTAGTTTCTTCTCCTAGCCTCTTACATTGAGGGGATGCACAAGCATCTCACACATTCTATGTTGTTTGACTTGAACCAATGTGCTTGCACGTGTGCCTCTGAAATTGGACTCCGATGGCTCCCTCCAGGCCTTCTGTAAGGTCCCACACTTCCATGGGCGTTTCTTCTTGTAAAAGACCATGTCAGAGGCTCATGAGAACTTTGGATAAGAAGAAGGCTTAATTTTATCGCCAAGGAACGCATGCACCTCTCTGACAATGAACGAAGGATGCGATAGGATTCCTCTTCCAGGCTCCTACATTGAGTGGATGACAAAGCAGCATCCCACACTGTTTCTGACTGTGTCTTTTGGACCTATGTGGCAGCCTTGCAAGGCTGTCACTGTGTGTTGTGTTTATTTTGGCTATATGATTTAAAAAACTGCCTGCCCGCCTGCCCACCTGCTAGGTTGCCGCCATTGTGAAGTAGCCGGAATGCGTGGGCTGGTCTCACGGTTCTATTGCTTACTTGTGCAATGCGCAAGCGCCTGGCATCATGCCCGCCTCTGCCTCTGCCTCTGCCTGCCTGCCTGCCTGCCCACCTGCTAGGTTGCCGCCATTGTGAAGTAGCCGGAATGCGTGGGCTGGTCTCACGGTTCTATTGCTTACTTGTGCAATGCGCAAGCGCCTGGCATCATGCCCGCCTCTGCCTCTGCCTCTGCCTGCCTGCCTGCCTGCCTGCCTGCCTGCCCACCTGCTAGGTTGCCGCCATTGTGAAGTAGCCGAAATGCGTGGGCTGGTCTCACAGTTCTATTGCTTACTTGTGCAATGCGCAAGCGCCTGGCATCATGCCCGCCTCTGCCTCTGCCTCTGCCTGCCTGCCTGCCTGCCTGCCTGCCCACCTGCTTGGTTGCCGCCATTGTGAAGTAGCCGGAATGCGTGGGCTGGTCTCACGGTTCTATTGCTTACTTGTGCAATGCGCAAGCGCCTGGCATCATGCCCGCCTCTGCCTCTGCCTCTGCCTGCCTGCCTGCCTGCCTACCTGCTAGGTTGCCGCCATTGTGAAGTAGCCGGAATGCGTGGGCTGGTCTCACGGTTCTATTGCTTACTTGTGCAATGCGCAAGCGCCTGGCATCATGCCCGCCTCTGCCTCTGCCTCTGCCTGCCTGCCTGCCTGCCTACCTGCTAGGTAGCCGCCATTGTGAAGTAGCCGGAATGCGTGGGCTGGTCTCATGGTTCTATTGCTTACTTGTGCAATGCGCAAGCGCTTGGCATCATGCCCGCCTCTGCCTCTGCCTGCCTGCCTGCCTGCCTGCCCACCTGCTAGGTTGCCGCCATTGTGAAGTAGCCGGAATGCGTGGGCTGGTCTCACGGTTCTATTGCTTACTTGTGCAATGCGCAAGCGCCTGGCATCATGCCCGCCTCTGCCTCTGCCTCTGCCTGCCTGCCTGCCTGCCTGCCTGCCTGCCTGCCTGCCCACCTGCTAGGTTGCCGCCATTGTGAAGTAGCCAGAATGCGTGGGCTGGTCTCACGGTTCTATTGCTTACTTGTGCAATGCGCAAGCGCCTGGCATCATGCCCGCCTCTGCCTCTGCCTCTGCCTGCCTGCCTGCCTGCCTACCTGCTAGGTTGCCGCCATTGTGAAGTAGCCAGAATGCGTGGGCTGGTCTCACGGTTCTATTGCTTACTTGTGCAATGCGCAAGCGCTTGGCATCATGCCCGCCTCTGCCTCTGCCTGCCTGCCTGCCTGCCTGCCTGCCTGCCCACCTGCTAGGTTGCCGCCATTGTGAAGTAGCCGGAATGCGTGGGCTGGTCTCACGGTTCTATTGCTTACTTGTGCAATGCGCAAGCGCCTGGCATCATGCCCGCCTCTGCCTCTGCCTCTGCCTGCCTGCCTGCCTGCCTACCTGCTAGGTTGCCGCCATTGTGAAGTAGCCAGAATGCGTGGGCTGGTCTCACGGTTCTATTGCTTACTTGTGCAATGCGCAAGCGCCTGGCATCATGCCCGCCTCTGCCTCTGCCTCTGCCTGCCTGCCTGCCTGCCTGCCTGCCTGCCTGCCTGCCCACCTGCTAGGTTGCCGCCATTGTGAAGTAGCCGGAATGCGTGGGCTGGTCTCACAGTTCTATTGCTTACTTGTGCAATGCGCAAGCGCCTGGCATCATGCCCGCCTCTGCCTCTGCCTCTGCCTGCCTGCCTGCCTGCCTGCCTGCCTGCCCACCTGCTAGGTTGCCGCCATTGTGAAGTAGCCGGAATGCGTGGGCTGGTCTCACAGTTCTATTGCTTACTTGTGCAATGCGCAAGCGCTTGGCATCATGCCCGCCTCTGCCTCTGCCTGCCTGCCTGCCTGCCTGCCCACCTGCTAGGTTGCCGCCATTGTGAAGTAGCCGGAATGCGTGGGCTGGTCTAACGGTTCTATTGCTTACTTGTGCAATGCGCAAGCGCCTGGCATCATGCCCGCCTCTGCCTCTGCCTCTGCCTGCCTGCCTGCCTGCCTACCTGCTAGGTTGCCACCATTGTGAAGTAGCCGGAATGCGTGGGCTGGTCTCACGGTTCTATTGCTTACTTGTGCAATGCGCAAGCGCCTGGCATCATGCCCGCCTCTGCCTCTGCCTCTGCCTCTGCCTGCCTGCCTGCCTGCCTACCTGCTAGGTTGCTGCCATTGTGAAGTACCCGGAATGCGTGGGCTGGTCTCACGGTTCTATTGCTTACTTGTGCAACGCGCAAGCGCCTGGCATCATGCCCGCCTCTGCCTCTGCCTCTGCCTGCCTGCCTGCCCACCTGCTAGGTTGCCGCTATTGTGAAGTAGCCGGAATGCGTGGGCTGGTCTCACAGTTCTATTGCTTACTTGTGCAATGCGCAAGCGCCTGGCATCATGCCCGCCTCTGCCTCTGCCTCTGCCTGCCTGCCTGCCTGCCTGCCCACCTGCTAGGTTGCCGCCATTGTGAAGTAGCCGGAATGCGTGGGCTGGTCTCACGGTTCTATTGCTTACTTGTGCAATGCGCAAGCGCCTGGCATCATGCCCGCCTCTGCCTCTGCCTCTGCCTCTGCCTGCCTGCCTGCCTGCCTGCCTGCCTGCATGCCTGCCTGCCCACCTGCTAGGTTGCTGCCATTGTGAAGTAGCCGGAATGCGTGGGCTGGTCTCACGGTTCTATTGCTTACTTGTGCAATGCGCAAGCGCTTGGCATCATGCCCGCCTCTGCCTCTGCCTGCCTGCCTGCCTGCCTGCCTGCCCACCTGCTAGGTTGCCGCCATTGTGAAGTAGGCAGAATGCGTGGGCTGGTCTCACGGTTCTATTGCTTACTTGTGCAATGCGCAAGCGCCTGGCATCATGCCCGCCTCTGCCTCTGCCTCTGCCTGCCTGCCTGCCTGCCTGCCTGCCTGCCTGCCTGCCCACCTGCTAGGTTGCCGCCATTGTGAAGTAGGCAGAATGCGTGGGCTGGTCTCACGGTTCTATTGCTTACTTGTGCAATGCGCAAGCGCCTGGCATCATGCCCGCCTCTGCCTCTGCCTCTGCCTGCCCGCCCGCCTGCTTGCCTGGAGGAGCCCATGCAGCTGTGACTTTGCCTCTGCCAGTGGGACTTTGCCTCTGCCACTGGGACTTTGCCTCTGCCAGTGGGGCTTTGCCTCTGCCACTGGGACTTTGCCTCTGCCACTGGGACTTTGCCTCTGCCAGTGGGGCTTTGCCTCTGCCACTGGGACTTTGCCTCTGCCACTGGGACTTTGCCTGGAGGGAGCTGTGCCAAACTGTGACTTTGCCTGGAGGACCCTGTGCCAATGTGACTTTGCCTGGAGGGAGCTGTGCCAAACTGTGACTTTGCCTGGAGGAGCCTGTGCCACTGGGACTTTGCCTGGAGGACCCTGTGCCAATGTGACTTTGCCTGGAGGACCCTGTGCCACTGGGACTTTGCCTGGAGGGAGCTGTGCCAAACTTTGACTTTGCCTGGAGGGAGCTGTGCCAATGTGACTTTGCCTGGAGGAGCCTGTGCCACTGTGACTTTGCCTGGAGGAGCTGTGCCAATGTGACTTTGCCTGGAGGAGCCTGTGCCACTGTGACTTTGCCTGGAGGACCCTGTGCCAATGTGACTTTGCCTGGAGGAGCCTGTGCCACTGGGACTTTGCCTGGAGGGAGCTGTGCCAATGTGACTTTGCCTGGAGGAGCCTGTGCCACTGGGACTTTGCCTGGAGGGAGCTGTGCCAAACTGTGACTTTGCCTGGAGGGAGCTGTGCCAATGTGACTTTGCCTGGAGGAGCCTGTGCCACTGGGACTTTGCCTGGAGGACCCTGTGCCAATGTGACTTTGCCTGGAGGACCCTGTGCCAATGTGACTTTGCCTGGAGGGAGCTGTGCCAATGTGACTTTGCCTGGAGGACCCTGTGCCAATGTGACTTTGCCTGGAGGAGCCTGTGCCACTGGGACTTTGCCTGGAGGGAGCTGTGCCAAACTGTGACTTTGCCTGGAGGGAGCTGTGCCAAACTGTGACTTTGCCTGGAGGGACCCAACTGGAAGTGGCATCTTATCAACAACGCCCTCACGACTATGGTATGTGTTCTGTGAATGGGGGGGGGCACCTTCCACCTAACTGAAGTGGGGCTGACTGTCTGCTAACTTCCGAGTAAGCAGGCAGCCCCGTGTGCCTGCTGGGGCGTGGGCACTCAGGACCGGGCAGATGCCAGTCCTGGGTGGGAGGGAGCCAGTGGTGGAAAAGTATCATTTTTTTCTGATATTCATTCTTTCCCCCCCTTCTTCTTTTGCAGCTTATGGAACTCTTTGCCACAGTGCCCAGGAGAGACGGTAATGCAGACTGCCCACCTGCCCGTCACTGCCCACCTGGAAGTCGCATCTTATCAACAACGCCCTCAGGACTATGGTAAGTGTTCTGTGAATGGGGGGGCACCTTCCACCTAACTGAAGGGTGGCTGTCTGCCTGCTAACTTCCAAGTAAGCAGGCAGCCCCGTGTGCCTACTGGGGTGTGGGCAAGCGGGACTGGCTTCATGACAGTCTTAGGTGGGAAGGAGGTAGCGTAGTCTGATATTCATCCTTTCCCCCCCCCCCTTCTTCTTTTGCAGCCTATGGAACTCTTTGCCACTGCGCAAAGCAGACCCGTGATTCCAGACTGCCCATCTGCCCCAGCCACGGCCGCATGGAGGTGGCCCATCGATTCACTTCGCCCGCACGACTCAGGTAAGAGCCTGTCAGAGAGCTTACCTACGAGTAAGCAAGCAGGCAGCCCCGTGTGCCTACTGGGGCGTGGGCAAGCAGGACTGGCTTCATGACAGTCTTAGGTGGGAAGGAGGTAGCGTAGTCTGATATTCATTCTTTCCCCCCCCCCCTTCTTCTTTTGCAGCCTATGGAACTCTTTGCCACAGTGCCCGGGAGAGACGGTAATGCAGACTGCCCACCTGCCCGTCACTGCCCGCCTGGAAGTGGCATCTTATCAACAACGCCCTCAGGACTATGGTAAGTGTTCTGTGAATGGGGGGGGGCACCTTCCACCTAACCGAAGTGGGGCTGTCTGCCTGCTAACTTCCTAGTAAGCAGGCAGCCCCGTGTGTTTACTTTGGCATGGGCACTCAGGAACTGCCAATCCTGGGTGGGAGGGAGCTAGTTGTGTTGAAGTGGTCAACTAATATTCATTCTTTTTTTTCCCCCTTCTTCTTTTGCAGCCTATGGAACTCTTCGCCACTGCGCAACGCGCACCCGTGATTCCAGACTGCCCATCTGCCCCAGCCACGGCCGCATGGAGGTGGCCCATCGATTCACGTCACCCGTACGACTCAGGTAAGAGTGCAGGCAGAGTGGCCATATAGAAAAGAAGGCAGGGCCCCTGCACCTTTAACTGTTGTGATGAAGAGGGAATCTCAGCAGGAACTAATTCCATACAAAATGACACTGGCTGAAATCCTCTTTTCTCTACAACTGTTGAAGTTAGGAACCGTGACCTGGATTTGATCTGGTCAGCCTAACGTAGGGTGCTATTAGGAGTGAATGAATAACCCAAGGACAAAAGAAATGGTGATTCTCTAATGCTCCGGTAAGCTGTGTCCAGCCAGACACAAAAGGATAGCCAATCCCTCTAACAATGGGCTCAGAAGAGTGATTTAGAAAGGGAGGGGTGCAGCAGGAGAAAGAGGATTGCGTCACAAACAAGAGTGTGCCGGTGGGAGACTACTAGGACTTGCATGTATTAATTTAATACAAATCTTTATTTATTTTCCTTTCTTCTTTTGCAGTATAAAAGTATTCATGTAATATTCATTTTCCCCCTCCTCTTCTTTTGCAGCCTATGGAACTCTCACTGCCACAGTGCCCGGGAAAGTAGAGACTTTGCCCTGAATGCCTGCCTGCCTGCCCGCTGCTGATGCCGCCTGCCACCTTCCAGATCGTTCCTGCGAGGTGGGCCAGCCGCCCTCCTTGCACAAGCCATGGGACTTGGCATTCGCCCTCAAGGAGAATGTCACCGAGTCCCCAACGCCGCTGTTGGACTTTGCCCATTAAATGCCAGCCTGCCTGCCCGCTGCTGATGCCGCCTGCCGCCTTCCAGATCGTTCCTGCGAGGTGGGCCAGCCGCCCTCCTTGCACAAGCCATGGGACTTGGCATTCGCCCTCAAGGGGAATGTCACCGAGTCCCCAACGCCGCTGTTGGACTTTGCCCATTAAATGCCTGCCTGCCTGCCCGCTGCTGATGCCGCCTGCCGCCTTCCAGATCGTTCCTGCGAGGTGGGCCAGCCGCCCTCCTTGCACAAGCCATGGGACTTGGCATTCGCCCTCAAGGGGAATGTCACCGAGTCCCCAACGCCGCTGTTGGACTTTGCCCTGAATGCCAGCCTGCCTGCCCGCTGCTGATGCCGCCTGCCGCCTTCCAGATCGTTCCTGCGAGGTGGGCCAGCCGCCCTCCTTGCACAAGCCATGGGACTTGGCATTCGCCCTCAAGGGGAATGTCACCGAGTCCCCAACGCCGCTGTTGGACTTTGCCCTTGGAATGCCAGCCTGCCTGCCCGCTGCTGATGCCGCCTGCCGCCTTCCAGATCGTTCCTGCGAGGTGGGCCAGCCGCCCTCCTTGCACAAGTCATGGGACTTGGCATTCGCCCTCAAGGAGAATGTCACCGAGTCCCCAACGCCGCTGTTGGACTTTGCCCATTAAATGCCAGCCTGCCTGCCCGCCTTCCAGATTCTGCTGTGGAAAGAGAAATAAATAATACTAGGTGCTGCAAGAGACCATGTGGATTGGCTCTACATCACAGCAGCCTTCTGGTTTAGAATTACGTACTACACAAGAAAAGAACAATCACTAATCCTGCAAGATCCCTTCCCAGGCTAGGATCTGAATAATAGCTAATAGCTAGGATCTGAATACTAGCTATTAGCTGGGATCTGAATTGCTATTAGACAGCAGCATTCCTGCAACCAACACCTGTCTTGTCATGTAAATGTATGGGTCCCTAAAGCAATTTACAATCACTTTACATTTTACAAATGAATAAGTGAAACTTTCTTCCCTTAACCATTCCACACCAGGCAGGCAATGTCCCCTTCCTGAACGTTTAAAATAATAAAGTTTAACCTTTGTTTTCCCACTAAAGTATTGCACCAAAGTTTCTGAAATTTTCAGCGTTTGAGCGGGCATAAGTCCTCTGCCATGTGAGCGAGTTAGAGCTTGGTAGCTCTTAAAACCAACCCATAAATCCCATGTGAAATGCCATGAATAAACCTTTGTTTTCCCACTAAAGTATTGCACCAAAGTTTCTGAAATTTTCAGCGTTTGAGCGGGCATAAGTCCTCTGCCATGTGAGCGAGTTAGAGCTTGGTAGCTCTTAAAACCAACCCATAAATCCCATGTGAAATGCCATGAATAAACCTTTGTTTTCCCACTAAAGTATTGCACCAAAGTTTCTGAAATTTTCAGCGTATGAGCGGGCATAGGTCCTCTGCCATGTGAGCGAGTTAGAGCTTGGTAGCTCTTCAAACCAACCCATAAATCCCATGTGAAATGCCATGAATAAACCTTCGTTTCCCACTAAAATATTGCACCTAGCTTTCGGAAATTTCACACACATTTGAAGTGAAGTGTTCCCTGCAATGTGCCAAAGTTTCCCGTTTGTATCTTTGAAAATAAAAAAATGGGAGGCAAAACTGTATTTTACCCCACTACTACCCAATTTTCAAAAATTCATTGCCAACACATGCCTGGAGCTAGCTGTCTGAAATTTTACACACATATCAAGAGAAGTGTTCCCTGTAATGTGCCGAAGTGTCCTGTTTGTATCTTTAAAAATAAAAAAATGGGAGGCATAACTGCATTTACCCCACTACTACCCATTTTTCAAAAATTCATTGCCACACCTGGCAAGCACCCACGGTTCTGGGATTTCACACACCTGGGTCCCAAGGTACCACCTACAATGTGGCAAAGTTTCATGTGTGTAACTTTAAAAATGACCGAGTTATAGGCATTCCTGGTTATTTATGAAAAAATTAATTGCCACAAACTGCATGCACCAATCTTTCTGAAATTTCTTACAGATACCTATCCCTAACCAGTGTACAATGTGCCTAAGTTTCATCCTTCTATCATTAAAAATGAAAAAGTTGTAGGCGTTTTTGTAAAACAACAATACTTTGCTATAGGAAAAAGCATTCAAAATGGCGTCCGATCCGGATCGGAACATCCGATCCGCGGATCGGGATCGGATTGGATCCGATCCGACCATCCTCCGATCCGATCCGACCCCCCAGGTCCGATTCCGATCCGCTATCCGATCCGATCCGGGGGGTCAGTGCACATCCCTAGCGAAGACAGGGACTAGATTCTGAAATGCCTTTTCTAGTCTTCAAAATGGTCTCTCCTTGTCAAGAAAGCGTTCACAAAACTTCATGGGGAAAAACAATGAGATATGGTAATGAAATTAGATGGTGTGTGCATGTGGTAAAAAAAAGTTCTCTCCTCTTGAAAAGGTGCCACATTTTGAGACAGGCCCAGACCCATTCAAATCTGGCTCCACACTGAAACACAGTTTGCCCACTGCCCTCAATGCCAGTGTCAGCTTCTCCAATCTCACAAGCAACCTCTCCTCCATTCTGTTGTGAAAGGGGAGTGAGCGGGCAACCGGCAGTAGGGCCAGCCTTCCCATAAGCTGGAGTGAAATGCTTGCCTCCGGCATTTCATGCCCCCTCCAGGAGGGCTTGTCACCTACTGTGGGTGACCATATGGAAAGAAGGACAGGGCTCCTGTCTCTTTAACAGTTGTATAGAAAAGGGAATTTCAGCAGGTGTCATTTGTATGCGAGCAGCACCTGCTGAAATTCCCTCTTCACCACAACAGTTAAAGCTGCAGGAGCTCTGCTCTCTTTTGCACTTGGCCAATCTTTTAATCTCAAGTTATTTTTGTTCTCAACATGGAGAACTTTGCAAATCTTTAATTTGGCTTTTAAAATTGCCGTTATGGTTTTAAGATTGTTTTCAACAATGTCATTATTTCTTTACGATTGGTTTGTTCCAGTAAAGCAATATAGAAATGCAATTAATAAATTAATTTTGGTAAATTCTTACCAAAATGGAACCGAAACAAAACTCTCACCTGCCCTAGGTAGGCATTCAGGGCATAGCACACTGTGTAATTCCATGGTCTCATTTCACATCTTCCCATTCCTGCTTCTGAAATATGTCCTGACTGATTCAAGCTGCGATATTTATTCCACCTCAATTCATTCTAGGGATGTCTAGGAAAGTGTGTATGTGTGGTTTTGTTTGTTTGTTTGTTTTGCTCAGCCGCAAGGATATGAATAATGTGGATGATTTGTGCTTTTGTCAGATTATCTATCTCAAAGGGGTGCTATAGCTTTAAAACTTCAAGTGAAAGTAGCTGCAAAGAAATGCAGCATCGTTTTTCTGACTAAACACCATAAAGGCTGCTTTTTGACACCCACAGCAAACACCTGTGCAGAAAGAGGTTTCACATGGCTGCCTAGAAGAACTCTAGGAATGTCTTCCAGGTAAGCTCCAAATCTCCTTCTTGGTATACCTTGCATCTATAGGATAAAGCTGAGACAGGTGGGTGCAAGAATCAGGAAAGAGGAATAACTGAAGGCACTCTCTCTTATCATCTGGTTGATTGCTCAGGGCTTCTCTGCAGCAGCACTACGTGCTTGGAGCAGCTGGCGGAAGGTAATGGGGAGTGCCATCATTTTGGACATGTTTAATTTTTAATATATATATACAGTATACATATATACACACATTTATTTCCATTTCTTTACCACCCAATAGCTGAAGCTCTCTGGGCAGTTCACAAAACCAAGCTTAAAGCCATACATTGCAATAACATAACAAAAAATAATTAAGACACAAAAGCCTTTCAAATTTTAGAACTGTAGAATAAAAGTGATGTAAAAAGCAAAGTAAAAGCAATGGGCATGTAAAGATCTCAAAGCACACGAAGACAAAAGTTAAAATGGGAATTCTGAGGGTGTATTTACTAGGGATGTGCACTGACACCCGGATCGGATCGGATCGCGGATCGGGATCAGACCTGGTGGACCGGATCGGATCGGAAGTTGGGCGGATTGGATCTGATTCCGATCCAAAAATCGGATGTCCGATTTTCGGATTGGATGCCATTTTGAATTTGCTTGATATGTGTGTGAAAATTCAGGGTTAGTTATCTGTCAGAAATTTCAGAATGATAGGTCCAGGCATTTGATGGCTACGATTTTTTTAGATTAAAAATTACAACAACATGGAGTTTTGACAGATAAAAGAGGGAGGGGGAGGCGGGGGGTGCAATTGACAGCCCAAGCCTCTGTGGAAAAACTTTTGTAACTTTCAATCTAAAAAATCCATAGCCATCAAATGCCTGGACCTATCATTCTGAAATTTCTGACAGATAACTACCCCTAACCCATTTACAAAGTGAGCAACTTTCAGACTTCTAACTTTTAAAATAAAAACGTTATAGGTATTTCTTTCCTCATTGTTTCAAAAATACCTTGCCACTACATGCCTGGACCTATGTTTCTGAAATTTCACACACATGTCAAGCAAAGTGTTACCTGTAATGTGCCCAAGTTTTCTGTTTGTATCTTTAAAAATAAAAAGTTGACGGCATAACTGTATTTACCACACTGCTACCCATTTTTCTAAAATTAATTGCCACATAAAGCAAGCACCTATGTTTCTGAAATTTCGCACACATGGGTCCCAATGTACCACCTACAATGTGGCAAAGTTGCATGTGTGGAACTTTAAAAATGAAAAAGTTATAGGCATTCCTGGTTCTTTATTAAAAAATTAATTGCCACAAAATACCTTCACCAATCTTTCTGAAATTTCTCACATATAACTACCTCTAACCCATCTACAAAGTGCCCAAGTTTCATCCTTCGATCTTTAAAAATGAAAAAGTTATAGGCGATTTTGTAACACAATACTAGGCTATGGGGAAAAGCATTCAAAAGGGCGTCCAATTTTCTGATTTTTTCCGATCCGGATTGGGTCCCTTCGGATCGGATCGGATGGTTGGCGGATCGGATCAGATCATTTTTATCCGATTTTTGGGCAGATCAGATTCGGATAGTGGATTGGATCTGATCCGCTGCACATCCCTAGTATTTACATTAAGGGGAAATCACGTTGCTTACCCAGGGCGTTTGTGCTTCCTGCTTTTTTGGCATGATTTTTATGGGCTACATTACATGGATGGAGAGGGGCAACCACATGGTTTGCATTAAATATGTCCTTTCCAATCAAGTTCAGTTCACTTCCATTGAGACAGCACCATCTAGTGGCAGAATATCTCACCTTTTCCCAGATATTATCACTTTAAAAGTAGTTCTTTTCACAGTAGAATTTTCAACGATTGCCATGGGAAACATCCTGGTCATTCATGTTGTCATTTCAAAGACCTGCAAACTTTTGTGAGTGGCCAATCATGAGCATGCAATAAATTGCTTGTTGAGAGGAGCCCTAAGAAGCCTGGTAAGTCCAGTGGGTGGGGGCAGCAGCTCACCAGGTTTGGGGGCAAGTGGGTGGGGACCTTGGAAACCACAACAACTGGCCTGCTTCAGATTCGGAACTGATCTGAAGTGGGCCAAGGTGGTACCGAGACACCCCAAGTCCAATCGTGGCCAATTTGGAAGCTCCAAATCAGCCTCTGAAGTGAATTGGGGGGCTTTGCACAGCCCTCCTTTCCAGTGCTGCTGCCTGCTGAGGGCCGGAAAGCTGAGTGAGGTATTTTTGGTTTTGTTGTTAAAAGACACAGGGGGAGGATCACAGAAGCAGGTAAGTTTGTTATTCTCCCCTCCCTCCCGCTATACCCTTATGTGTAGATGAGCCCTTAGACTGTTTTTTGGTAGATGTTTCACAAGCACTTCAGAGATAGACTAAGAATTATCGTTAGTGAATTCCTTTGTTTTTATTGATCTTGTTATATTATTATGTATCTTCCTCTTGCCTTAATTTTTAAAAAGCTTTAGTTCACATTAAAATAAAATTTCATGGGGAAAAGAAAAAGAAATATGGAAAGGTCCATCTTCTTCCACTTTGCATGCAAGTCATTCATACACCTACAAAACACGTGTATGAATGGCTCTTATTCAGGACTGATGACAAGGAAACCTGTGTGTTACAAAATGATACATTTTCTTATTCCTGTATATAGCTAGAGTGACACCATTTGCCTTCCAAAATTAAAGTTCTTTTTCCTATTTCCTTAGCTCTGCTATTCTAAGAAAAGCAATGAACCTTTATGCACATGTGAGTTCACACACATACACAGACAGTTCCTTCCCCCAGAGTAGAAATCATATTGAGTGGGAGGGGTTTTCAACCCTGTATTTTATAAGAACACTACCCTTCTGTGCCATGCTGAGTTACAACGTGACTCCTCTTCATTATCTTATTCAAGACAGTGGGTAGCTTCCTGCAGCTGTCAGATGTTTCCTTCTTGAAATATGCCCACGGGGAAACAAAAAGAAGCCTAAATTAGCCAGCACAAAGATGCTCTTCTTGCAATTCTTCCAGTCCAACCAAGAACAGAAGGAATAGAAATCCAGGTGACTTGTTGGGGGTTATTTGAGAGTTTATATTCCAGCAAGCATTTACTCATATCATTTCAGCTTTCAAAAGAAAGCGACATTCAGGTGATTATCGAGACCGACTTCTTCACACTTTCTAAAATATGAGACCATTCCTGACATTCTCTTCCCAGGTTTGGCACATGTTATCGAGATATCAGCAAGCACCAGGAAGGAAGGATTCAACCCGCCCCCATCCATTTGCTTCCTGAAAGCTCCCCTCTCCCCTGTGCACAGGGATTAAAGAAAGAAGCTTCCGCTGAAGTCTGTGGGGACTCCACCCCCACTTTTTTTGTGGGAACTGCACTGTCCACCTGGGTGGTTGCTTACTCTTCAATGCTCAATGTCTATATTTCTAAATAAACTAATACTTCTGAAACTGATGTGCACTCTTTGAAACCTCTTTTTAAAAAAATGGCAGGCGCAATGGCACAACATCCTGGGAGGCAGCCGGGACATCCCACTTCTTGTTTGGAAAGAGGGGGACGATCCTGGAAGCTGGTAAGTCCAGGATCGTCCCCAGGCCTTAGGTGTAGAAAGGGCCACAGTCACCACTCCCTGGATCCACTCAGCCAACCCTCTTGGCTAGCTCAATGAAGCCAAGGTGGGCAAGGGGCAAGAGAGCAGGTCATAGCTGAACAGCTACAAGCATCTTGTCTACATCCTACCCATTGTCTGCATGGTACCCAGCTTATTAGAACCAGTTGACAATCATAGAATAGTGAGCTGGCAAAGGCAAGTGGTTAGCATGTTAACTTTGGCTGGAGAGATCTGAGATTCCATGAGAAAAGGAAAGAGAGCAATGCAATGTATGTCTCCAAACAGCATAAGGCCACCAGCTCAAGATTTTCCAGGAGTTCCTTTTCCCAGCACAGGAAAACACATTTCATCGCAAAGCCAAGAAACCAGTTGTAGGAGTTCTCATCTCCATCAGGAGAAGGTCTTTTGTAAAGCTAATAGATCTTAATTGCCTATTCATGACCAAGTCTCCCCAAAATACTTTGCACAACAAGAGGGATAGCTCATAACAATATAGTGTTCCTGAGAAAATCCATTTCCTTGCAAGCTACTGGGAGGATTGCAGCTAAACACAGAGAACTGGGAAGTTTGGGGTGGCAAATGACATCATCATCCCTCCTGATCAAAAAATCCTTGTGCTTCAACCCTGTGAGCCCTGATTCTACTACACCACTATTAGTGTGTATTTAAATTAGTATTTTCTCTCAAAACATGAATTTTTATAAGTTCAAACTACCAAGAATCTGGAGACATATGAAATCTAATTATATATTTGTCTGCCAACTGTGGATCATCTCATCTCACATAGGAATTCACCTAAGCAATTGCACAACACACTTCTTGGTTGTGCATCATGAGTCATGATG
Source organism: Anniella stebbinsi (assembly GCA_029215795.1). Classification (NCBI taxonomy): domain Eukaryota; kingdom Metazoa; phylum Chordata; class Lepidosauria; order Squamata; family Anniellidae; genus Anniella; species Anniella stebbinsi. The sequence continues at coordinate 61,525,898 of JARDYH010000003.1, forward strand.
CCCTGGCTTATAACTGGATGCTGGAATGTGAAGAGGGAGACATTAGGAGCATTTTAAAATCTGTTTGAATAGTGCTTACCACTATTCAACTAGTCACAGTTTTGAAATATAAGATTTTTTTAAAAAAGGAAGAAATATAGCTGTTTTAGAAATTAAATTATTTCTGAAACATTCTCTCCTCCCCACCCCTCCCCACCACCCCACCACCAATTTCAATTGGTTTAAAGGAGAGAAAGGAAGGTCAGATACATTTTAGTACAAGTGTACTTCTTCCAAATGGTTCCAATGAATCATTTTAGAGCTGAACAAGAAACAGATGTCAGTTAATTAGAGATTTGAATTTAATGACATGGTTGCATAGGTATAGCAACCAAAACAGCTGTGTTCTCCTGCCTAACATTAAATTAATTTCTTTGAAAGCATCCTTTACATTTTTCTTCATTTCAATTCATTATCTTTTGCACGTCTCGATGATAAGTACTGGAATTTAGAAACATTTGACTTTCTAATTCCTGTCCAGAAGAAGGCCATTTGAGAAACCACCCAATATTCTACTGAATACAGAGCAATTGTAGACTGATTTTATTTATTCATTTATTAGCATCTAAGAGGATTTACCATCTAAACAATATGGGTCTAAAACATCAGGGATTTCAACAGTTTCATCTCATTCCTAAATTCCATGTAAAGTAGGGAGAGGTGGTCTGATAACCCTGAACAGGAAAGAGAAGGAGCTTTGGAACCTCCAAAATCCCATGATCTAAAAATCCATGCTTTATGCTCGCCTCCCTGGCCTTAATACCAAGCTTTGACACTGTTCCATCCCTCCATTGCCATTTCTACTTTCAAAAAAATAAAATAAAAACCCAACATCTCTGAAAGCTAGAGTCTTGAAAACAGTAAATGAATATGAAATTGATGTTAATTTATTTGTGGTTTTAACACAGGATGAAAGATAATGAAATGGGGACACAATAGTATTTTTGCCTCTTAATAGGAAGGTGAATATTTATTTATTCTCCCTCTCTCTTAATACTAGGACTAGAGGTCACCCAATGAAATTGATGAGCAGTAGGGTCAGAGCAGACAAAAGAAAACTTTATTTTATAAAAATGTTTAGTTGTCGGTGGCTGCCCCGGGGCTCTGGAACTCCCTCCCCAGGGAAGCTAGACTGGCTCCCTCCTTGGTGTGCTTTCGGAGGCAGGCTAAAACTTTTCTGTTTCAGCAGGTGTTTGGGGAGTAGTTCAGACCTTTGTGGATGTATCGCTTATAGTTTGGATTTTTTAATTATGTGTATTTAAAATGTTTTAAAATGTTTTAAATATTTTAAAACTGTACTATTTTAATTATATTTTTAATTTTTGTATATCCCTATTGGTTTTAACTGTACATGTTTTAAATTGTAAGCTGCCTTGGGTCCCAGTATTGGGAAAAAGGCAGGATATAAATAAATATAATAATAATAATAATAATAATAATAATAGTTATTTTATGAAATTTACTGCCACGGATATGGTGATGGTCTTTTATTTAGATGACTTTAAAAAATGATTTAGAATTATTAATATATTATGAGCCATCCACCATGATAGCGAATGGAATATTCTCTCCACATTTACCAAATATTTATGAAATCACTCAATAAAAAGTACATTGAGGTAAAGGAGAGAGATTTCAACATTCTCAGTCATTATAAAATGGTCGGAATTGTTATAAATTCTTCTCTTATGAATCATGTTATTTAGATTTTTTTTTTTTTTACATTGAATAAACAATTCAAATAAACTGTCCATCATTTCACCCAATGGTACTAAATAGCTGCTCTCATGTTTCAGGCAGCTTGAGAGAAGGAGTGTAATTCATCTTGTATTGCTATCTTCATGATAATCACAATGCTGAAGTAGGCCACACTGTGGAACATAAAAAATTCCACAATGGTGCTAAGCAGATCATTTATTTTTATTTTTAAATTTAAGGAGGAAGAACCGTTATGGAATGAATACGTTATGAAGACATCAGAACTGCTAGTTAATGTTACAAGGCAGAAAAGTTAGCTGCTAAAGTTCTGAATTGAAACCAGACATTGTGAGTGTAAACACTGAAGAAAGAACGCACTCAAGCAAATTAATGCAGGCAATACAACATAGAGGAACCGTTCAGAAGACACCTTAAACCACAGCTTTAACTATGGTGGTTAAACCAGAAACCCAGGCCGTGTTCAGAAGACACCTTAAACCATGACTTTAACCATGGTGAATAAGGTGTTTTGCCTTATTCACCATGGTTAAAGCTAGGGCTGTGAACAGATCCAGATCTGGAGCGGATCGGGCTGATCTGGACCTCCCGGATCCAGTTCCGAACCAGGTCGGGGGAGGTCCAGATCATTCTGGAGCAGATCAGGTCTGTTCCGGATCAATTCGGATCAATCTGGAGATTCGGGCCCATTGGCCTTCCAGCCAGCATCCAGGGACCTGCAAGGCCGGCAGTGAGTCATCACCCAGCGCAACTTCACTCTACTGAGAAACCAGGCTGCGAGGCCTGGTTCTCAGTACAGCAGATGGCAGCAGACAGCAGTGGGTGAGTGGGGATCTCCCTCCTCTCCCCACTCACCTGCCACCGTCCGCTGCCGTCCGCTGCCATCTGTTGTACTGAAAAAACAGGCCATGATGCCTGGTTCTCAGTACAGCGGACGGCAGTGGATGGCAGTGGACGGCAGCAGATGGCAGCGGATGGCAGCAGACAGCAGCACAGATGGCAGCGCGGACGGCGGCAGGTGAGTGGGGAGAGGAAGGAGAGTGGGAGGAGGGTGGTGAGTCCTTTTCCCCATAGACTTGCAAGGTCTCTTATTACAGCAGGGTCTCCTATTACAGCAGTGATGGGAAACATGTGGAACTCCCAATGTAATTGGAATACAACTCTCATCATCCCTCACAATTGACTAGGCTGGCTAGGACTGATGAGAGTTGCAGTCCACCAACATCTGCAGGCCCACACATTCCCTAAGCCCTGTAGTAGGGCTTTGTCCTGCCTCAGCAAACCTTTCCAAACACAGTCCACTTAATTAGGCTGGGAGCCCTGCCAGCAGAAGTATTAATGGCTTAAAATGGCCTCTTAAGGCCACTTTTACTCAGAGTCGACTGATAAGGATCTGTCCAGGAAGCAGTCCAAAGTTGTTGCCAGGCAAAGTTTCAAGTACAGTATCCAAACAAGGGTTAAGCAAAAGTGTAGTCAGGATCAGCCTGAAGGTCAAAGAACACAGGTTTCCAAGGCAGAAAGTTAGGATCACGTGAACATGGGAAACACACCCAGATGTTGCTTTCAGAGGGGAAGTTGGCCTTTAGCTTAGCTGGAGCCTGGACATACCCAGCTCACAGCTGCACCTCCTTAAAGCACTTTCTGGAGAAGCTGATTAAAACAGGGAGCCAGGTGCTTCTTCAAAGATGCTGAACTTGCTTTCTGTGCTTCATTCGTCATTGCTCCCACAGTCAGGTGGTCTCATCACTTCTGGCTCAGTGTCTGAGTCATTCTGGGCCAGGAATGGGGGAGGAAGGCCCTTATCAGGCATTCCAGTGAAACCAATCTCCTCAGCTGCCTGCCTGCCTGTCCACCATCATCTTGCAACACTGCCTCTAGAACATCCTCAGGGGAAGGACAGTCCACAAGCTCAGGTAAGCCAAGTAGTGCTGGGCTGGATCCTATCCCTTTTTTCAGGAATGTGTTCTCTCTCTCTCTCTCTCTCTCTCTCTCTCTCTCTCTCTCTGCGAAACAGGCATTGCTTTTACTGCCCCTTTCGCAGGGAGAGAGAAAATTCTGAGAATTTTCTCCTTGGGGAGGAGGGCAGGGTTTCACATACTTTTTAAAGTGCAGCTGATTGCTGAGGGACCTTCTACCTATTTTTTAGGTTTTCCAAAAAGAATAAAAACCTTCCCTTGTCATATGGAGGAGCCCAGCAGTTTTTAGTGACCATGAGACCTCTCCCTCTCCAATAAGCAGTCAGGAAGAACTCCTGGACTCCTGAAAATGCTGGGGGTGTTTTAAAATAATAAAAAGAAAGGAAGAAGACCCTCAACAACTGGCTACACTTAAAAAGGTATGTGGAAACCCTGTCCCCCTCTCCAAGAAGAAAAATCTCTGAAATTCTCACCTTTCCCAGCCTCTTTTGTCCGAGTTTTCATTTTTCCTTCACCCCCACCTCCCACAAAATGCCAAAAATGGAATGGTCAAAATTTCTGGCACAGCACTAAAGCCAAGTTCTCAGAAGGAGACTCCTCAGGGTGAGGGTAGGGGCGGGGGCATGACACTTTGAATGACCCACACAGAAGCCCTTTCTCCCAGTTGGAGAAAGGGAGAGAGGAGTACTATGGCTCTTCTCTGGGTCTCCTAGAGAAGAGCCATGGAACCCTACATTCAACCTCCCTCACCTCTGGTTAAAGACTCTCAAGGGGCAGGGCTGATCAAGACCTGGAATCCTCATTGACCACTGTCTATCAGTGACCCTATATGGCTAGAGAAGTTACTTGTTTGGCTCAAATAGGCCTTGAAGTAGTGCTTGTGGTAGTGATTGGGGAAAATGTTGTAAATAAATCCTTTCCAGTACATTGGAACATTTCAGGTGACTGTTGAGATACAGTTCTGATAAGGCACATCATTATTTTGCCAACTCAGTTCTTTGCATTTCACTTTCTGAATCTACATCTTGCTATTTTCTATAGTTGCCTTTCTGTAATAGGGTCACTTCTGAGCATTGTGAAAAATCAAAGTGCGAAAATATCCATTTAGTCCATCCTGGTGCTTTTGGCAGCCCACCTACCAAGTAGACAATGCTGTCTAAATTACAGTGTGCCACAAGCAGATACCTATTATCAGGAAAGACCCAGATGCAGCATGACAATTGTGACCATTAAAAAAGACGTGTGAGTCAAGAAGGCCACATGCCAGAGGAAAAGGCAAGAAAAGAAAAGAACTGCCCAGTTCATCAGGCACACTGATCTGAAGACAAGTGATTCCTTGTAAGAAATATATGATTTCGTTGAATGCCAAGCTTCATAACTTCCCATGGAGCATTCTTAGAAAACCATTTTTATTACGCTAAAAGGTCAGGTTCAGCACACCATATGGCTGACATTTCAAAGCTGCCAATAGTTGTCCATGGACATCAATGGCAATGAGCCCATCCAGGAAGCAGCGCCATCTTACTTCCTTAAAGTCTTGTTTGGTTTCACTTCCTTTCACAGTTCTATTCACCACTGGAAGCCTTCTCCAATAGTTTGCAGCAAGGATGCTTAGATCAGAGGTGCACTGAACAGTAAAACAGTTTCTTCTTAATGCTAAAGCAGACTTTACTTTAGATCTATGTCCAGCAGCAACGTGTGTCATTTTTGTCTTTCATTTTTACTCTACAGTAGGTGTAGGGGACCCAAACTGGATCTTACAAGCCCCTCTATCCCACTTCCTAGAGTTGCAATCTGGAGGGGGGGGGTTGCACCTACTCTAGAGTAAAACTGGAAAAAGTTGTAGCTGCTAGACACAGATTTAAAGTAATGTCTATTTTTATCCTAACATGAGCCTACTAAAGTGACAGAGAAAATTCCTTTCATTTGATGGTAGCCTCAAGTCCATTCCTAATATTTCCTTATTCCTATGGAACATTAAGTGGGTGGTGTATCCAGGCTATTTCACTGCCCAGTCTCACTGGGGACAGATATTTGTCTGGGGCAACTTTTCCTTATATTTGAAGAAGAGCCAATAGTGCTTATACTGGTAGGTTTCATGCAGTTATGAGATATATAATCACTTATCAACTCAAAGTAATTGATTATATGGACCGTCATCATAAAACTTTGTCAGGGTTTATCCCCTCACCCTTTAGGGTTGGTCATTTGCTCAAATTACTGCACACCACTATTGTTAGGGTTGATCTCAGTAAAAACAAAACAAAATTTTAATAATAGTTCAAGTAATGTCTGGGTGCATCTGTTTGACTTCCGCATCCCTAATATAATATGTAAACTGACCTATCAAGCACTATGAAGAATATTCCCTTTTTCTTTTTAACCAATGTCCTTTCTTTAGTCCTAATCACATTTGACATGCATTTCTGAGTTCTTCTTATCCCAGCAGTATAAACTATTAAACCTACAGAGCAGTGTCAGTTCACTCTAAGAGCTTGGAAATGTTATTCAGATCTTTTTAAGGGTTGCAAATAGATTTCATTCATGCTAAATATTTGCATAAGCACATGGTGTTTTTAATAGAAAATTTTAAACATAATTAAAACCTTCTTTTTTTTCCTAGTATTGATACATACACACGTTTGTTCTGAATCCCAGACGTATGGCATTAATCACTTCAACCATATATTTATTACAGTGATTAACACTGGGGAAGTTGAGGTGGTACAAAAATATAAGCTGGGTTCACACAACATGCTAATCCGCCATGGGTTATTGTATTATCAGAATGCAGAACGTTTTCCACAGGTGTTCTCTGATTACAGTGTGTTTTCCATAGGGTGCATTATTGTGTTGTCTGAATGCAGTGTATTTTCCACAGCTTGGCTTATTAACCATGCATTTTTCTCAAATGAGCCACCTTGAAATGCCATGGCTTTTTGATGAGTTGCTCAGAGTGGTTAATAAGCCACATGCATGGTTCACAAGCAACCATGCAGAAAATGTGCTGCGTTCAGACAACATTATAACTCACCCTGTGGAAAAAGCACACTTAGACAACATGATAGCCCACAGTTCAACAACTACCCACACTAGGTGGATTAGTGTGTTGTGTGAACCCAGCCATGGTGGGAGAATGAAGAGCTTACCTCCAAGAGATACTGGACAGGAGAGAGGTGGAGTGAGGCAGATGAACAAACCAGCAGTTCCTACATTACCAGCCAAGCAGAGCATGCATCAACAACCCTGCAGCTTACCCTAGAACCCTTCATACTGACTGGTACCTAACTTTGTCCAGCTGAATTCCACTATAGCTACTACACCTAGCTCAAATCCCTACCTGGGAATGGTTTACACAGGCGGACAGACACTGCAGTCCAGCTTTAAGGTAAAGCTCTCTGCCTTAGTCACCTGTTATTTTTTGTTCTTTTGGGTTGCTACCTCTATTAACCCTAGTGCTGTTCACTGAGGGTACCAGAGTACAAACCAGCATTGGCATGTTTATTTGAACAGGACCAAGGGACAGGTCAGAGGAGATGTTTGGACCTCTGTTGATATGGTTTACATCTTGGATTTTTATAACTATTTGTATTTAAAATGCTTCAAAATGTTTTTAATATTTTAATATTGTACTATGTTTAATTATATTTTTAATGTTCGTATAGCTCTATGTGTTTTTACTTTAAAGCTGTACATGTTTTAATTTGTAAGCCCCCTTGAATCCCAGTATTGGGGAAAAGGTAGGATATAAATAAATATAATAATAATAGTAATAGTAATAATTAATAATAATAATAACTTGAGGTGCTCTTCTACCCAGCCACACCCACAAATGCCTACATGGCAACATTTTCCTCTGGTTTCCTGCAGTTTATAAATGAAATAAAAAGCCACTATATTTCTACAAATGGATCTCCAAAGCAAGTTCTTCCAACCTACAAGTGTTTGAAAGGAGCAAATTTATGTGCCAGCACAATTTATGTGTCAGCACAATATGCCATTCTTCCCTTGTTCATTGCTCTTATAGGTATTGATTTGCTTTCTCATTAAGTCTCTGACGACAGTAAATAAGTTCCCCACAAGGTCTCTGTGCTTCTTCATTACATGATGTTTCAGATATCTTAACAAAATTACAAAGGGATTAATTGGAATTAAATTACTAATTATATTTTGTAATTCCTCCAACCGTATTCTACCAATACTTTGTAACTTGTTCACATGTGTGTGTGCATGCATGCATGCATGCATGTGAGTATACATGGGTTTTTAAAGCCTAAGAAATACATTTAAGATCATGAGAACAGAGGAAGAACCTTGCTAGATCAGACCAAAGATCTGTCTGGTCCAGCATTCTTTTTCACACTGTGGCCAACCAGAAGCTTCCAGGAAGTTCACAAGGACAGTATGAAGGCAACACGGCTCCCTCTTTTAAAGTAGTATTCAGAAGCAGACAGTCCTTGAACATGAATGCTCCATGTAGCCATCATGGCTAATCAGTCCATTCTCCATGAATTTGTCCAATTCCTCTTTTAAACGCTTTAAGGAGTTACTATCATTACATCTTGTGATAGTAAATTCCACATAATTATGTTTTATGTGATGCCCTTTTTTTGGTTAGCCCTGAATGTATTGCCAATCACTTCCAATGTCCAATTTATCACTGTCCAGGTGTTATGCCCAAACACTGGGCATATCGACATGTGTAAGGGGCACATGTTCATTTACTCTAGCTGCAATTCGGCTTTTTCAGCTGCTTCTTCATCACGCTCTCATCTTTTCCTGCTCTCCCCTGGTTTTCTTCTCTCTTTTTATACCCTCTTCCCCCGAAACAGAAAGTACTTATTGAATCTTGAAGAAATGAATCTTAACTGGAGAAATGAAATTTAACTGGGAAATGAAAGTACTCCTATCAGGGATACCCCCTCCCCACAGAATAATCCCAAATCTCTAGACCTTTTTACTATGCCTCTGTAGCCCTCATACCTTCACAGGGGCCCTACACCCAACATCCCTGTTTCCTCAGTGCCAATCTCCCCACGTTGTGCATGGAGGGCTGAAAGGGGTTTCTACCCACATTCTCTTGAACATGAGTTGACACCTCTGCATAACTGGTAACACCCTGCTTTCCCAGTGCTCCTGTTGGCGGGGGGAAAGGGGGGAAATAAAGAGACGAGACACGTATGTATAGTATAAATTATGGGCTACATTTATTAATGATCTGCAAAGAAAGACTGGGCAGGCCCTGATCTAGCCCAGCTACTAAGCCAGGGTTTGTATAAGGGCGAAAACATTCTATGTCTGTTGAGTGGCGTCTTTTGATTGCCACCCCCAGGCCATACCCCTCGTGGGGAGGGTAGGCCTCCTTGTGTCGCTCCCTCCCCCCCCCCCGGGCCGCCCAACACTGGGTGGAGCGAGTTGAGTTGGCCTCATAGGTCAGCCCTATCCCCCCACTGAGGCCTCACAACCCTTAATGGAAGGCCTCAGGCATAACCTGTCACCTTAACAGTGCCACAGAATGCTCACCATCCCTTAGCTACGAGTGCCCACCCTTACCTGCCTGAAGATTGTGACCGAATTAGTAACTTGTGAAATTAACCTAAGACGCTCTCTCCAGACTTACAGTGTGAAGTAGGTGAAAAAACCCATAGGCAATGCCAATTATACTATGGGCCAAAAATTCCTACTTGGCCCCTAAACGGGCAACCAGATAAACCCACACTGCATACGGGAGGGAGCTGCCAATGAGAAGCGGTGGGAAAATGGGTGTGGTGGCCTTAAATAGGCTCCTCCGCCCCACCCTGATCGATGGTGCCACCGGCTAGCTAGCCAATGGGTAATTGTCATGTCTCTTCCCATCCCCCCTCCCGCAACTGTCTCCCCTTGCCCACGTGCCAGGTCGCAGGTGAAGGGTATTTACACCGGCATGTGTGTGTATCTACTTGCATTCAAGCCTCCTTCAGACCATCCCCCTCAACACAGCAAGATCAAGGACATACATGGCTCTAATCTCTTTTATGCATTGATCTACCTGGCTTGCGCCTAATACCCAAAACAAGGCTTCTGAGTTCTAGTGCTATGGGAAAGTAGAGATGTCAGAGAAATCTGCAACAGGTTCAAAAGAAATGGATTTCTGTGAATCCAGCCTGTGGACTCTGCAGTGAACTGTCTTTTTCCAAGTCATACAGGTTCCACGGACTTGCGGACTGTTTTTTTAAAAACGTTTTTTGGGGGTGGGTGGATTAGTTCTAATGCACATTAAAGCAAATACACATTTGCAAATGTACAAAATACTCATACATAAAATCCTATTCCATCAATGAGTGGATGATGGAATGAAAAATGCCTGACAGTCTGCAAAATGTAGATGGAACAGATTTAATTAACTTCATTCATCCCTATAGGAAAGGAGGAAAAAATTATGAGAAAAAAAATAGGGCTTTAAAAAATCTTTTTGGAAAGATTCATATTCATCAGGTTTCTTTTATCCAATTGCCAGTCTAAAATATAGCATGAGTCATCTTTCTGTGCCAATCCAATGCCGTAAATGAGAAATATCAGGCTAACAAAGACTTGAAGATTTGTACATTTGTTTGTACTTTTTATCCAGGTAATCTCTTGGAATTCCTTCATTTGCCATAACTATGAATTGCCATTATTATAATGAGATCTTGTTTTGCAGCACTGCAGACCATATTGATTTTGCCATCCAACTGGATTGAATCCTATTGACAGTGTGATTTGCAGCACACATGGGATGGCCAAAATATTGTAGCCATGCATTATTGATAGCACCCTTTAAAAGGCTAGCATCTATGCGTGATGACCATTGAACATGACCATTTCTGAAAGACATTTTTGTTGAGCTTTGACAACCATCTTTTTTTAAAAGTTCCCTTGCAAAATTCCTGCTAACTAATGGTTGCAGACAGCTGAGAAGCAGTACTGTTATTCTACTAAACAAGAACATTCCTTCCCAAACCATCTGGGCTGGCAGGTGTTTTTTATCGGATATGGATTGCTATGAGACAAGTGCTTGCTAAAGTTAATTAGTCATATCGCAAATGGAGATGCGTGGAGATCCATTGTTTCTTGTTGATGTAGCTTACACTTTTCATATGCATGTTTTCAGAACCAATAAAACATTTAAAACTGGAATGGGCAACCTGTTGCCCTCCAGTTGTTTTGGACTACAAGTCTTATCATTCCCAGCCATTGGCCATGCTGACTGGGCTGATTGACTTGGAGTCCAAAACTTCTGGAGGGCATCTGGTTGTCAACCCTGGGGCTGTCTATACATTGTCTTTGCCCAAGGGTGGCTCCAAATCTGCACTGCATCGGTTATATGACACAGTCACCAATTCGGAGCCACCCTGAGGCAAAGAGCCAAAGACCCATAGCAGAAAAGTTGGGGACTTACCGCAACTTATCCCAACTTTTCTTGGCTAAGCGAGGTCAGCACGACTCTTCCCCATCTGTCCTTGCTTGGGCACTGTGCCGGGGGGCATTCGTAGGCAGAAGGTGACCTCTCATTGGTCACCGGCAACCACAGGAGGGAGAAGGGCAGGCCCAGCAAGCCTAATGGCTGCGGGAAAGCCTGCACTGCCTTCCTTTGTGTAAATAACTTGCCACCATCCCACAGCAGCAATACTGCAGGGTTTGGTGGCATCATGGTATCAGCTTGGCACCATGAAGACAGCCCCCCAATTTAAAATGTCAGGGTACAATCCAACAAAAGCCCTACTTAGAGTAGACTCATTGAAATGAATGGGATTTGATTCAGTCATGACTAACTGAAGTCCTATTAATTTCAATGGATCTACTCTAAATAGGGCTTATGTTGGATTTTACCCTTTGTTTTAAAGGCATGACATGAACCCACTTGAGCAGTGCAGAATAGTGTCCATAGGAAAAGCATCAATTCTTTCCTGACTTTTCACACCTAGTATATTAACTAGGCCACAAATCACAACACCTTTGACCCTGCTCACAGCATACAGACACATGCTCCCTAGCAAGCAATGCAATTTTCCCCATCACTGGAATACCAATGCAATATATCTCATCCCTGGGTTATCAATAGACAATCAATTGTTGGGGGCTTGTACATTTTGCTAAGGTCATTCTTCAAAGTCTTTAAAACATGCGGTTCTTTAAAAGAAGTGAAAAATGTGTCCATGCCCTTTCTGTAGCTGAACAGCTTATTTCTGTTTTCTTTTGGTTACCCTTACTATTCTCCCTGTAATAAAAATGCTTGCTGTGAGAATGGTCACTGATTCACACACCTATATGAAGGAAACCTATATGCTTTCTTTTTACATGGGACTTTGCTGCTTATCAGATAGATAACAACAACAGTTTTCATTCTTAGGGCAAACTTGAGTTTCTGGAATTGGTGCAGAGGCTCTCTAGATGAATAAATGTTATGACAGAATTTATTTTCAATCACATCTGAGATCAACAGTGGGTTATTTTTCTTCCTCAGCCATTGTGATATGTTGATTGGTTCTTTTCTAGACCATTGGTTGACAACATCAGAGGCTCGTTTCATCTCAAATGTAACTGCAAATCTGATACACTCATTGGATTTAGATAAGATTCATACTAGGTTTCCATGACCTGGCAGAATTGCATTGGTGGTGTGCTATAGTTGTAGTGGCATGGAAAGGATACAGCCAGGGCAGATTTGGAGAACAATTATTATTATTATTATTATTATTATTATTATTATTATTTTGATTCCGCAATACTGGGACTCAAGATAGCTTACAAATTAAACATATACATTGAAAAACAGATAGAGATATACAAAATTAAAAAATATATAATTAAACATAGCACAATTTTAAAATATTTAAAACATTTAAAAACATTTTAAATAAAAATATTTTTTTAAAAAATCCAAGATATAAACAACACATCTACAGAGGTCCAAACTACTCCCCAAAGGCCCGCTGAAATAGAAAATTTTACCCGGACTCCGAAAATACACCAAGCAGGGAGCCAGTCAAACTTCCCTGGGAAGGGAGTTCCAGAGCCCTGGGGCAGCCACCGAGAAGGCCGTCTCCCGTGTTCTGACCAGGCATGTCTGTGATGGTGGTCGGACAGAGAGAAGGGCCTCCCCTGAAGATCTCAGGGGATGGGCAGGCTCGTAAGGGAGAATATGGTATTTCAGATAACCTGAACCCAAGCCATATAGGGCTTTATAGGTCATAACCAGCACTTTGAATTGCGCCCGGAAACAGACTGGAAGCCAGTGTGAACGTGTTGATGGAGACTCTAGGGAAAGGCACAAGAGAAAGAATTTTGCAACAAACTACTCTCTCTAGAAGGACAAGAAAGTAAGTAGGTGATATTACTAACCGAACTTCTCAGAACTCTTACAAGCATTTAGTCTTATGATTCCATATACATCCTCTAGAACTCCCAACACCACTACTGCAACTAAAGCTGCAATGATAAAGCTATAATGACATAACATACTACATAAGTAAGGGAGGGACAGAGGAGCTGGCCTCCAAATATCATTCCCAAACTCTATGTATATCCTCCAGTATTCCAAGGAAAGAAGTGACAATGGACTGGAAACTATATTAGTTTAGCAACCCTTCCTTACTTAAAATGTTGTAGCAACATTTTCCACATAAGGAACATAGGATAAGTATATACTGCTCATACAACTGAGGCTAGGTTGTGATCCTGGGTCGCTCTCCCTTTAATGCTTTAAAAACTTGTCATTGCTCATAGTGGTGATGAAGCCTTGCCAGATCCTTCCTCCAGTGTGTTTTCCAGCCATGAAGGCCCATAGGAACAATGCCTTGCATCATTGTTCCCAGGGGAACACGGCTACAAAGCATTGTTCCCACGGACTTCTTGCCTAGGAAATGCATAGGGAGAAGATCTGGTGAGTCTTTGTTGTTAATGTGAGTGGCAATAAAGTTTTTTTAAAAAATGTTAAAAGGAAAAGGAAAAGAAAAGAACCCTTGGGCACTTTGTAAAATAAGATAAGCCTACCCACCTCATGTAAAATTTGGAGGAAGTCATACAGAAGTCATACATGATCCAAAGCGTTAGAAACTCTGTTCTTTATTATAGTATCACAACTCACTCTTCCACCAATGTTGCGTAATAAATGTAGGGATGTTTCCAAAAGTCTGCTCATCCACAAAGGATCTATGGAAGTAGCAGTGACTCTTGGGTAGGGATGTATGAGAAATTTGTTTCAGTTCATTTTTTTAAATCAAGATTTACCAAGTTCTCACCTTCCGAATTGAACATGGACTTGGATGCAATCTGTGGTTTTAGCTTAAAGTGTAATTCACAGACCCCTCCCAAAATATAAAGAATAAAGGTAAGAATATGGGGTGGGATGTTTATCCCTGGAATCCACCCAGACCAGAATACATCAAGCACTAGAACCAAATGTTGCATCTCATTGCAACCAGGAAATGCAGTCATTCAATAAAGAATGGGAAAGGAGGTTTTTACCTAATAAGGTGACCCAACATATCTGGCTTCTTTTAGCGATGGGTGAGAATTTAATTTTAATCTGGTTTTGATAAAAAGAATAATACCAAAACTCACAAAGTTCTCCATATTCAGGACAAAAAGAACTTAGCGGGTTTAAAAAAAAAAATGAATGTGAGAGAAACAAAAATAGAATGATTTGCCCATTCAGGCCCAGGGCTCTGAGTGCTTAGCTCTTCACGGTCTGGGTTTGAATCCCTGTGTATTCAGCCATGACTGTGGTACTAAATTAGGGTTACCAAGTATTTTCTTTCTTGATAGACTCCTCATCTGTAACAGCTATACAACTGGCAGGAACATCATGGTCCTCTCCATGCTGGGTAGGAATTAAGGCTGTGCAGCCTCCCTGATCTGGATCCGAATCTGGGCAATCCAGATTGGGCTGATCCAATCCGAACTGGATCAGGCCTCCCCCAATCTGCTTTGGAACCGGATCCGGAACTGGATCCGCGTCTCCGGATCAAGATTTGGAGACCCTCCTTTTCCCCATAGACTTGCAAGTCTATGGGGAACTCACCACCCTCCCCCCACTCTCCCTCCTCTCCCCACTCACCTGCTGCTGCCCGTGCTGCACTGCCATCCACTGCCATCCGCTGCCGTCTGCGGCCATCTGCTGCTATCCGCTGTATTGACATCCAGGCCTCATAGCCTGGTTCTCAGTACAGCAGATGGCAGCAGACGGCAGTGGATGGTGGTGGATGAGTGGGAAGAGGAGGGAGAGTGGGGGGAGGGCAGTGAGGACCTGGAAGGCCAATGGGCCCGGATCTCCAGATCGATCCAAATCGATCCAGAATGGGCTCAATCCGCTCTGGAATGATCTGGACCTCCCCCAACCTGGTTCAGAACCAGGAGGTCCAGAACAGCCTGATCTGCTCCAGATTTGGGATCCGGATCCAGATCTGTTCACAGCCCTAATAGGAATAGCTGCACCTATTGAATTTGGCTAGTGAAAATGAATGGTGTAGCTTGGCAAACATTTATTAAACTTCACGAAGTTCTTCATATTTGGGTGAAAAAGAACGTGGGGCTTAAAAAAGGGAATGTGAGATAAAAACAAAACTGACATTCCTTTATCACTTATCTTCATTACCAGCTCTTTTTTTTATCCTGATCCTTTCTTATACCTTTTCTTAACTGTTCTTCTCAACTGACTCTCTCCACCTGACAATCACTTGGACTCTGCTCACCACCCCATCTCACTCTCCTCCTAGTGTCCACTACTTATTCACTCTGACTCCAGTTACAAGGTATAAGCTTTAGATAGGGATTTGACATCTTTAGTTGGGAATAGGAGCTTAGAGAAAAAAAGAAGTGCTCCCAGTTTTGTTTAGTTTTTAAGCTATTTCTTTGTTTGTTTCAGAATCTCTTATTGAATACAATTTGTTAAAAAAGATGCTGATCTGATGCCTCCAGGCTTGGCTATCTTATACTGCATTACCCCCTCCATTCCTTTCACTTACTAAGGAATTCCTCTATGATGATCCCTCTTTTCCGACAGCTTCCTCCACTTCTGTGATCAATGTCATGAGAGTAGGAAACATCATGTGTTCTGAAGGAGCTGTGCAAATATAATTTATACTGGCAGGATTCCAGCAAAAGCAAGCAAGGTCTCTTATATATTCATTTATATAATTCATTTATATGTTTTCCTTTGAATTCTGCATCCTTTCATACACACACACACACTATTTGGCACATTAAATATGGCTGAGATCCAAGAAAGAGGATTTCAGTCAGCTGCACTTTCCACTGTGCGTGCTGTTTGATCATGCTGGCTTTAGAACGGACAGCATCCATCTGGATTAATTAGCATACGGGCACTCTATTTTCATTTTCTGTTCTTTCTAATGGCAAACAGCATCCATGATAAGGAAGCAAAACATCCCTGTGACAGGCTAGTTTATACTGAATGCAAGTGTGGATTTGTTTTGGAACTCAAAGGGGTGGAAAGAGGATCAAGATGATTTCAGCAGGCTATACCAATATGCAATGAAATATTTCTTTTAGATGCAAAGTTGCTATAATTGAGAAAACCATATTATTATTATTATTATTATTATTATTATTAAAAAAACTGCTACTGTAGGAACAGGATGAAACTCTTCCTCAGCTGCTCCGATTAAGATAAGAAACATGACAACTAAAAGTCTGAAACAAAGAAAGGGCCCCCTTTCCATGCCCGGCTTGCCTGGACGCGGGAGGGAGATTGCGGGGTGGGGGTGGAGATGAGGGAGAGTGGGAGCCTCCTATTGGCAGGCTCCCAGTGGGTCACTGCGGCTGGGAGGGGGCTGTGAGCATTTAAGGGACTCACCCCTCTCAGCAGCCTCTCATCTTCTCTTCGCGGCTCCCTTGCGGCTCCCTCGCTGGCTCTCCCTTCGCTCCCGGCTCCTGGCTATGAGTGAGCAAGGCAGGGAGCAGGAGGACAGCGCACACGGCGGTGAGGCTCGCAGGAGCTGCCTAGGGCGCCGCCGGGCTCGGATCGGCGGCGCAGCGGCGGACTGGACGTGGAGGTCTTTGGATCTTCGGCTGCGGAGGCGCAGTGGCACGCGAGGGACAAGTGGAGGCGGATCGAGCGGCAGCAAAGAAGGTGGCTCGCGGGCCTGTCAGGGCCTCAGGTTTGGGGCCAAATGGCCCCCCCACCCCTCAAGAGCGGGAAGAACTTGGCACGGCTGGTCAGGGCTGGCAGCTTGACAGCCGGGATCCACGGCTCAGACATGGGCGGAGAGAACCTCCATGGGTCATATCAGGTGCCCTTGGTTAAAACCCCGCTTTGCTGGGGAAGAAGCCTCACCGCTTGGGTAATCAGCGGGTCTTCATCAGGTGTTTGAGCCCCGGGAGGTTTTATGGTGGGGGCGGTATCCCCCATTTCAACAGGGGCATTATACTAGAAGGTAGGGGAAACAGAGCCCCTGTTGCTGGGCAGATTGTGCTGAGTCAATTTGGTTGCTAGGCAGTTTTGGCAGAGCCACCGCTGTTGCTAGACAGATTTCGCAGAGCCGTTTCGGTTCTATACAGATTTTGCTGAGCTAGCTCGGTTGCTGGGCGGATCTCGCAGAGCCACTGCTGTTGCTAGGCACCTTTTGCAAAGCCATTTCTGTTGCTAAGCAGATTTCGACAGAGCACATTCTGGGCTGCTTGCCAATCCCTCTGTTGCTAGGCGAACTTCTGGCAGCTTTCAGCAGCCGATACAATTCACGAAAAGGAGGGGGGAAGGGGCAATCCTCTTCACTGACACAGTTGCTGCTCAACAGCAGCCTCCAGGCAGAGAGCGCCCCTGCTATTAGTCCTTCAGAAAGAGCTAACACCATGGCTCCTAAGAAGGGCATGGGTGGCAAAAAGGGGAAGGGAAGAGCCCCTCGGCCCCCGGCAAAGCGTGCTTTCCCCGCGGAGATGGATCTTGCCGAGGAGGAAGAAAACCCCAACATGTTGGTGATCCTTTCCAGACTGACAGCAGTCAAAAGGGAAAGGGGGATCGCCCCACCGCTAGTTTCCACTCCTATTGGGAGGGGAGCGGTAGGGGGTACGAGGTTGATCAGGGCTCAGGTGCAGGATCAAATGTTGTCCTCTTTTGCAGCCAGGCTGGATGCTATTGAAGCGACATCCAGTCCTCTTACGTCAAATACCGTAGCTGGGTCACCTTCCAGTCCGATTCTTAGGGACAATGAAGCCATTTCATTGGCGAGCCAAGCTGCATCAGCAACGACCGTTGGCTTAGGGTCACATCCCCCAAGCGGAGAGCACAGCGGGACACGTGGGTCTGGTGAGTCACTGAATACTGCACCACAGTTATATACACATACAATGGCACCTTTTTCTCCTTGGGCATAGCCCCCTTGGTTCTCTAGTTTTGGATGGCCTGTCCCGGGTCTAGCCAGTGTGAACGCAACAGGCAATCAGCCACTGTACGGGATCCAGGGCACGGTGGGGACGTTGGCCTCGTCGGTGGGATCGACGATCCAAACCGCAGTCTTGTCCCCGACAGGGACCCCTGCCCCTCCCCCTCAGCAGGATAGTAGCACAGGAGAAGGGCCTACTGCCATCCCATAGGCCACTCCGGCAGCCACTGTTTGCGCTGCCATGTGGCAAGGTCCAGCCGGTATTGTGATGTCCGGGAGGATGGACGCGCAGCCGAGTGCTAAGGACCCCTATGTGGGGGTGGCAAGGGATGCAATCCCTACAGCTAGCATTGTGGCACCATTAGGCTATCACCTTTTGCCATCCACAAGGGAAAAGATTGTAAAAGGTGATTATGTTGATGTTTTTTCCTTGCTCTTTCGGGAACCCGAAGACAAGGAAAAGGACAAATTGGCAGACAAGGAATTCGAAAGAATGAAAAAGAAGAAGGTAGCCAGGACCTGGTCCAACTGGCTCCCTGGCTTCTTGATTTATATGGGGGTGCTGCAGCAGCGAGTTTCCCGAACGCGGCTGCATCCTCACAAAATACCTGGACATGATTTATCGCGCCTTTTCGGAGTACGAGGGCAGAGCCTGGCTCACATACGATGAATCATTCCATCGTAGGGCCACCTTTGATCATTCCTTGGCGTGGGATGCAAAGGACAATGATCTCTGGCTGCAATTTATGACGCCAGCACGGCCCGGAGTGGGGGAAAGGGCGGATAGCGGACATCTCCTAGCTAAACATCAACCTGCCTCCACTTCCGCGGGGAGTGCGGGGCAGGGGGTTCAACCCCGCCTGCCTTGCTGGGAGTACAGTGCGAAAGGCAACTGTACTAGGCCCATGTGCAGATATCGCCACGAATGCCCACTCTGCAATGGCCAACACCCAGCCTCTAGTTGCTTCAGAACTAGAGGAGGGTGTGGGAAGGGACGAGACACACAAGGAGGCAGGAAGCCAGGAGGGCAGCAGCCACCTCCCAAAGGGCCCAGCCCTCTTAAGCTGGGGCTGCTGAAGCGACTTTTGGCGCTCTACCTGAAGCGTCAAGACGCAACCTACTTAGAGTTAGGGTTTTTGGAAGGCTTTTGTATTCCTTTTACGGGGACACGACAAGCCTCTTTTGCGGGGAATCAGAAATCGATTAGCCTCATGGAACCATTGGTGCGGGACAAAATACAAAAAGAGGTGGACGCAGGAAAGGTGCTTGGCCTCTTTGTTTCTCCTCCTATTCCCAATTTAAGGGTCTCTCCATTGGGAATCATGCCCAAAAAGACGCCCGGGGAATTCAGGTTGATACACAACCTGTCATTCCCAAGAGGTGAATCTGTAAACGATTCCATTCCAGATCACCTTTGTTCAGTACGTTATGCATCTTTCGACGCAGCAGTATCAATGGTGCGCAGGTGCGGCCTGGGGGGCATTGATGGGGAAATGCGACATCAAGTCCGCTTTTCGCATCTTACCCATCAACCCTGACAATTTTGAGTTATTAGGGTTTTGTTTTGACGGATACTTCTACGTGGATAGGGTGCTTCCGATGGGATGCGCTATATCCTGCGCCATGTTCAAGGCCTTCAGCTCCTTCTTGGAATGGGCCCTCCGGAACAGGGCGGGGTCTCAGGACTGCATTCATTACCTGGATGATTTCCTGTTTGTGGGCCCATGTGACACCACGCAGTGCACATACTTAATCAGAACGTTTCAGGATTTGTCAGAGGAGCTGGGGTCCCACTGGCACATGAAAAGATGGAAGGTCCAGTGAATAATATCAAATTCTTGGGCATTCAGTTGGATTCTGTAAAACAATGTTGTTGTCTTCCCATGGACAAGATTATTGCGTTGCGGAGCAAGTTGCTTGCGATTATTGATGCCCCGAAGGTAACGTTGGCTCAGCTGCAGTCAACCCTGGGTTCCCTCAATTTCACATGTAGGGTCATGGCCCCTGGTCAAGCATTTCTTAGACGCCTATGTGACGCCATGAAGGGCTTAAGGCTTCCACACCACAGGGTGCGGGTTACAAGGGCAATTAGGGAGGACCTAGTCATGTGGCTTAGTTTCCTGGAGGAATACAACGGTGTTTCCTTCTGGAGACAAAATCTCCTATTTGAGGCGGAGATGCAAGTCCAGTCAGATGCGTCCGGAGCTTTGGGCTTTGGTATCATCTGGCAGGATCGCTGGTGCTCCGAGCGCTGGCCCAATGACTGGCTCTCCACTGATATTGGCAGAGACCACACATTTTTGGAATTTTTTCCAATATATGTGGTGATGCATCTGTGGGTCACTGAGATGCGCAACTCAGTGGTGCACTTCTGGTGCGATAATTTGGCTACAGTGCAGGTGATTAATACCTTGTCCTCCAGGAGTCCCAGGGTCATGACATTGGTTCGGGCCTTTACTTTACATTGCCTGCGTAACAACATCTTATTCAGAGCCCGGCACGTTCCAGGCCTTGAAAATCCCATAGCTAACGCTCTATCGCGTCAGCAGGTTCAGAGGTTCTGGGAACTCGCGCCTTGGGCACGACCAGTTCCGGAGGCAATGCCATCAACCCTTTGGGAAATTGGCAGGAGGAAGTGGAGCGGGCAACGTGGCAATCGCTAGCACCCAGCACACGTCTGCTTACTCCAGGGCAGGTAGGGAATTCTTGTCCTTTCGATCCCTAATGCAGCTGTAGCACTTGTGGCCAATCCCAGTGGAGCACCTGCTGCAGTTTTGCGTGGCTTCTCGGCGGAGAGGCCTATCAGCGGGCTCCATCAGGGGAAAAGTGGCTGCCCTTTCCTTCCTGTCCAAAATACGGGGCGTGGAGGACAATACAAGCGATTTCCAGGTCCGCCGCGTCTTGCGGGGATTTTAACAGGGTAACCCCCCGCCAGCCAGACTCCCGTCAGCCACTATGCCCAGATATTCTCAAGGGGCTGGCGACTCAGTGGCCGTTACTTTGCCATTCATCTTACGAGTCGGCCCTGTTTCATGCAGCGGTTTTGACAGCATTTTTTGGAGCGTTTAGAATATCTGAGGTAGTCGTCCTTTCCAAGAAGGATTCCTCTAAGCGTGCCTTCCTATTCAACAACATTCGGGCCTTGCCCACGTGTGTTGTTTTACATCTTAGATATTCTAAGATGGACCAGCACGGTAAAGGAAAGGTGGTCACCTTGTTTCCAGCGTCAGCGTCTGAGCTGTGCCCGGTCACAGCGTTGAATAATTTTATCATGCTACGGGGCAATTGAAGTGGTTATTTGTTCTGTCACCAGGATGCTTCGCCCTTGACGAAGTATCAGTTCTGGTTCGTGGCTAAACAGGCCCTACAGTCTCTGGGACTGGGAGCGCATCAATTCGGTACACATTCTTTCCGGATTGGTGCGGCGTCCACAGCGGCGTCCATAGGTTTGCCCGCTGACCAAATTCAGGCAGTGGGCCGGTGGCAGTCCAGAGCGTATCAATCATACATCAGATAAAGTACTGATACACTGTGGCATTGTATCCTAACACTCTTCATGTTTATTTTAGATTCTGTGGGCTTCGCCCCGGTGCGTGTGATCATCTGTGGGCACAGCATGATCTTCTTGGCTGGTCGGAGGGCTTCCAGATCCAGCTTTGGGACACAGCTTGGATTGAGCCACCACGCCAACATCCAGTGGCTTGGTAAACATGGCATGCATTGGGAGCGCCTCTTGCCCACCTTATTCCAGCAGCGTGAGGCCCTTGTCCCCCCACAGGTCCTACTCATTCACCTGGGTGGAAATGATTTGGGTTTGCTGAGAGGCAAAGCCCTCATCATGCAAGTGATTGCCAATTTCGATACAATTTGGCTACGTTGGCCCGGCATTGTCATAATTGGGTCTTGCCTGTTACCTCGGCTCAATTGGAGAGCGGGCACAGACCAAGGGGCCATGGAAAAAGTTAGAAGGAAGGTCAATAATCAAATTTTAAGGATCTAAGTAGACACGGTGATTATCGTATTCAACACCCTGCGATTACGTTAGCGTGGAGGGAGCTGTTCAGGCCAGACGGGGTCCATTTGTTGGACCCTGGTAACGATTTATTTCTGACAGATCTGCAGTTGGGTTTGCGGGATGTTATTAGAGCTGGGGGGGTGCGACTAATCAAGTGCATTATCGCTCCCTGTGGCAGGTTTTGCGGACATCCGGAGCATTTGTTAGGGTCGGCGACCTTTCACAGGCACTGTTGTGGTGATGGATAATGCCTGAGGGCCCTCAGCTGTGAGCTTTACAGCGGTAGCTGGAGGGATAAGGGTTACCTGTGAGGCTAACCTTTCTCACCCACTCAGAGCTAAACGGCATGAGGAGGGGTCGACACCAGAAGGTCTCCCTACCCCAAAAGGGGCAAGCCTGGGGGGTGGTGTTCGGAATCACGCCACCTCTCAGGTGGTGATTGGCTCGCCCATTGTTGAGTGGATGTCCGCATAGGTTTTTCCCATACTGCAGATCTATAAGAAAAGTGGCCCTGTTTTTAAAATCCATACTCTTGTCTCATCTCGTTATTTCACACCCTACACTTTCCGCAATGCCCTGAGCCTGATCATACTTATTTGGAATTAAGTTCCAGTGAGTTCAGAGGAACGTACCTTTAAATAAGCATGTTTAGAATTGCAGCCAAAATCATGTGTCATTTCAAGCTCTGTTACAAAAAAGGAATAGATAAATCTTTCCATTTCAGTTTCTCTCCATTTCTACTTTTTCTATTTTAAATTTGGTTCTTCCTGCTTTGATCACTTTTCTTAATGTTTACATGAAATAGTGCATATTTCTGCTATTGTTGTATGCAATTTTGCATTATATATCTCTTCTAACACATTTTTGCAAGTCATTTTTGAAATTGCTTGCAAAATGTGAACACTGATTTCACTAATATATGCATTTTTGTGTCCGCTTTCCCCTATTATACACATTTTTCATATGAAGTTTCTCATTAGAGAATTCCATTGCAATATTCAGAAAAGTTATCAAAATCTGGACTTCTCTGAATTTTGCAATGGAATTCTCCAATGATCAGTTCTGATTGGCTTATTAATTCTAAAGTGAAAAATTAGGTAAGCTTGCATTAAAATAGAAACTGAATGAATTTGTCCCCCATACCGATTACAAATGCTTCAATGGTTTTATGTGGTCCTGCTCTGAGATGTTACAAACTGAGCCTAATGGTCCATGGTCAATCAGACTGGGAACAGACTGTGTGCCTGTGTTCTCCCTCTTCCTCCCTCCATTTCTTTCCTCTAATTGTGCACCTGACTTTGGCAAAGATATTTTGGTTTAAACCACAGTTTGCCATGATGCTGGGAAACTATGGTTGAAGAGCTACCACCAGGATTTGAAACCAGGATCTTGCCAGACTGACAGTGTAACACCCAAACAAGGCCCACGTCTCTTTCAAACTGAATTGAACAATATCAGTTTTGCATTCATCTTATCCATTGAGATACCAAACTCTTTTGAGATGGAAAATTCATATAGTCATAGAGTGTCCAGACTTGATACAAGCTGGATTCCCTAGAGGGCATTTTATATCAACACTCATCATAATTTATTAAATGTCTACACTGCTGCGCAATGTGACGGAAGGAAAGAGGGATGCTGCGGGTGCCATTGTTTTTCAGGAAGAGGAGCCACGTGGCCTTGATCTGCCTGAAAAGGTAAGAGCGTTTTTTTTAAACCCACTCCCAACCCCCCATGCCATCCTGGGGATGGCGAAATTGCTCCCCCCCCCCCCATGGGCACGGAGCTACCACATTCGGCTCTGTGCCCATTTTACAACCTGGGATGGCAGAAAAACCAGGATATCCCTTGTTTCCACTCTCCCAGAGTTATCCCAGTGTCATCCCTAGGTCATCCCCGGCTGCCCCTAGGATCCCCTGTGCATCATGTGAATGCACAGAGATGACCTAGGCATGACCACAGGATAAATCCCTGGTGCAGACGTGGCAATGGTTCTGCTCTAAGCACCTCATGACCTGGATCCTAGCAAGCTGAGCTGTGATCCAGGAGAACTGTCTTTTCTCATACCTAAGAGCCATTTTCAGCACAGCAGAAAATAAGAGTATGGTGTGAGGTGAATTCCCCTTAGTTCAATTTGGAATCGGCATGATATTTATGAGATTTGTTGATGAAGTGTGTGTTTCCAAATAATTCTTCCCTAGACCCCACAACATTTGCACATGCAAGCATAGATGATATCACACACATCCTCAAATTGTCAGTGGGTTTCACATGCCCTGCATTTGCCCTTAATACAGGCCATAGTAAACAGCTGCCTGGGATTTCCCACTAGCACATCCCAAAGTTCAAAGGGGGACAGGGGAGGGTTTTAGATCTGACTGGGTGACAACAATCAAGTAGCACATTGGCAAGAAGCAAGGAAGAAAATCCATTGGCTCAACCAGGGAAGAGACATTTACTAAAGAAAAGGCTGCTTAGTCAGGTAGTCTGGTCATATAGTTTACAGTAGGTATGAACAAATCTGTCAGTTTTCCTTTCACCAGCATTTGGATTGTTTAAATCTCAAGTTCTTTCCATCTTGTATATGGAGAAATTTGTGGATTGTAGTCAATTCTTAATAAAAAAATAAACCAAAATTAACCTACAAGTAGGACATGGTGGAACAACACCCTCCCACCCATGTTCCACAGCACACTGGCTTACTGCCTCGGATACTAGAGGTAGCACATAGCCATCAGGACTAGTAGCCATTGATAGCCTTCTCCTCCAGGAATTTATCTAACCCCCTTCTACAGCCATCCAAATTGGTGGCCCTCACTACAACTTGTGGTAGTGAATTCCATAGTTTAACTATGCACTGTGTGAAAAAAAAATCCTTCCTTTAGTTGTCCTAAATCTCCCACTAACCAGCTCCATGGGATGACCCCAGGTTCTAGTATTATGAGAGAGGGAGAAAAATTTCTCCCTAGCCACATTTGCCACACCATGTATAATTCTGTACACTCTATCATGTCTCCCCTTACCCTCCTTTTTTCCAAGCTAAACAATCCCAGCTGTTCTAACCTTCCTTCATAGGGGAGATGCTCCAAGCCCTTGATAATTTTAGTTGCCCTTTTCTGCACTGTAGTTTATTTCTGCAACAGAGGCGATTTCAAGGTGCTGACCTATTTACATATTAACTTACCATGCCTATGATCAATGGTCAGGACAGGTGCACTGCCAGTCTGTTAATATAACATGCAAATAAGAGAGCCAGTGTGGTGTAGTGGCTAAAGTATTGGACTGGGAGTCGGGAGATCCAGGTTCTAGTCCCCACTCAACCATGGAAGCTGACTGGGTGACTTTGGGCCAGTCACAGACTCTCAACCCAACCTACCCTGCAGGGTTGTTGTTGTGAAGATAAAATGGAGAGGAGGAGGATTATGTATGCTGCCTTGGATTCCTTAGCGGGAAAAAGGCAAGATATAAATGCAATAATAAAATAAATTAATAAAATGAAATAAATAAGCTACTGTACATGGTGAATGTATTTTACATGTGGAAAATGTGCACCAAGCCCATGTCACACATCAATCAGGCCCTGGGACAAATTGGACAGGTTATAATCTGAGATATAGTTGGTGGTAGAGCAAAATTGGATCATGTTCAGATATCAAGAGCCTCCTCACCTGGGTCCCTCCTGATCTCTTCCACCCCTTTCTCTCCCACCCCACAATGAGTACAGTGATTTGTGTGTATGTGTGGGACCAGGTTAGCTATGTGGATTGCAGTGCTTGATGATAATAATAGGGGTAAGGGAGTAGTCTCATCTACCTTTGAATCTGCACTGCAGGAATCTCAAGAGACTCCAAAGACCAAGTGCTTTAATTACAGGAGGATCTTTTTTTTTACTTAAGCAAGATTCCTGTGATGAAGTTAAAGAAGCTCCCTCAGTGCAGTTCCTTTCATATGATACATCGAGAATTCAAACATATCATTTCTGGATGAGAGGCGGAAGCGTATCATGTACTCAGATTAGTTTACAGACCCAGTCGGACACTCAAGGCCTTCCTACCTTTAATCCATTTAAACCCCAAAAGTGAAAAAAAAATGAATGCCATAGAAGCAATGTTAAAGGCAAACTCCCAGCATCTGAAATGCCAAAATAATATATGTAGGATCTTCAGACTAAAGACAAAATAACAGGATAAGAATTCCCCTACCCAAAGATAATGGGGACATTGTTCATGATAATATCTGCTATAAAACCGACTTGCACTTTACAACCATCTCTCTTTCTGTGTGGTTGACAGTGTTCACACTCTTGCTCATGCCTTTTCTGGCTGTAAAAAATGAGCAGCATTTGTTAATAAGAGTTCCTGTCTGGGAGCTTGATTCACTGTCGACGGTGCCCCCTTTTCAGCTCAGAAAGATGTCGAGGAGTTGCTATTAGCAAAAGAAATAAAAAGCGGCAGGTTTTTAAGAATTTACCATTTGATCAAGGCTTATGGTGGAAGGAGCAATGCAGAAAAATGTTCAGCTCCTGAAATATGACTCACTCTCAAAACTGCTCTCACGTGGAAAAGGCATTAGCCTTAAGCAGGGCATTAGCCTTAAGGAATTGTTTCGGGGGAGCCAGAATTTAAGGTGCACCAATCTAGGGGCAAATGATCTCAGAGGCACATCCCGGAATTCCTTGCAAAGTCACAGAGACACTAAGGTGAAGCTCTTGGATCACGTCAACTCATATGACACACCAGGATCACATTGACTGGGGTTGAGGGCAGTTTCGAGGTGCCAGGTTGAGAAAGGTTGGCATAGACCCACAAGAGAATGGGAACTAGTGTATTAAAATGGTTACAGTGTTGGACTGGGAATCGAGAGATCTGGGTTCTAGTTCCACTCTGCCATGAAGCTCTCTGGGTGACTTTGAGCCAGACACTGACTCTTGAGCCTAACCTACTTTACAGGGTTGTTGTGAGGATAAAATGGAGAAGAGTTGGATCATATCAGCAACCCTGGGTTCCTTGGTGGAAACAAAATGGGATATAAACATAATTAATTAATTAAACTGGCCTGGAGAAGGCAGGACACTACCTTGTTCATTGAAAATGTTGGTTTGTGTGTTTGTGAGTTCATTTGTTTTATTTATTTATTTATTTATTTATTACATTTCTATACTGTCCAATAGCAGAAGCTCCCTATTAGCCACAGAAATAGCTGAAGCAGTTTTAAAATTTGCCCCAGTCTGTTTTCACTTGTGACGTCGTGAGACCAGCCTGGGCTAAAGCTGAGGCCATCTATCACTTCAAGAGTATTAAATTGATTGGAAGTCTGCTTTTTAAATGTGGCGGTCTTTGTCCTTTTCTTTAGAATGAAATGAATTGATCACCGTGCATACAGGTAGATATGAAGTGAGGGTGACAAGTGGTTTAATAGTTGCTAAGCCACTGATAGCTCCCTAAAGAAGGGGAAAGCAGTGCTGTCCTCTGAGGCAGTTCTGAGGGGCAAAGGGAAAGAGAAGTGGCTGTTCCCAGGTAAAGGTTGCTGTTTGCTCAAGCACAGACTATAATCCTGAACCTATTCACAACAAACTCAGGCCCATTGAATGTATTGGGACATGCTTCTGAGCAAATATGCACAGAATTGCCCAGACAGCCTACTCTCCTTAGTGTTTTGGATATATTTATTCAACCATAGAGGTTCATCAGATGAGCGTTTTATTGCACACTTGCTACTGCCCACATACGGATGTGCGTGCATCCTTTAGACAACGACATCTGCCTCCCGCATGCCTCCCGCTCGTTTTTCTGTAGAAAAATAGGCCCCTTTTATTCCAACCTTTTTTTAATAATAGAATGTGCCGCAATCTCCTACTGTGTGCAGGAAAAGCGGCGCAATAAAAACAGCCTCAGAATGGACCACGTGATCTCTGTTTACTTCCTCTTTCCCCTCTGGGAAGAATGAAGAACTGCGGAGAAGTGATGGTAAGAAAACGCGATTCCCCTCCCCCCTCTGTGTGATGACGCTCTAAATTATCTGTATACCAACCATTAGTTCAAAGGGAATGGGGAGTTATCATGCAATCATGACAATAATATAAGAACCAAGTAACAAAACAACCTTTTTAAATTTACATTTTGTTAACAACAGAGTTAATGAAGCAAAGCAGAACCATAGAGTCAAAAATCACCTTATATGACATGCTGGAAGGCTTGGGCAAATAATAAAAAAATGTAATTACAGAAATGGCTGAATAAGGCAGACTAAATCCAGAAAGTAAAGAACTTGGCAAACTTTACTTAGTCATAGCTACTAGAGTGACCAGATGCAAAAGAGGGCAGGGATCCTGCAGCTTGAACTGTTGTGATGAAGAGGGAATTTCACCAGGAACTAATTGCATACAAATGACACCTGCTGAAATTCCCTTTTCTACACAACTGTTAAAGATACAGGAGCGCTGTCCTCCTGTTAGTATGGGCACCCTAAATTATTTGGATCCCAATCCATTTAGGACTCACTACTTGACTGGCAGTATGTTTCTTCTCCTGACCCAGATCATTTATCAGGGTAACCAAAGCAGTTTCAGTGCCCAAATCAGCTTTAAGCCATCTGGAAGTGGATCCAGATAATCAGTCATATCTAAAAGGAACTGGCCAGATCTACATCAAGCAGGATATAACACTATGAAGGCGGTTTGAAAATGGTATATGAAATGTGTCATGGGGCCCAACCATTGTCAGTGCACTTCAATACTGTTAAAAAGCAGTAGTGTGGATCTTGCCCTGGAGTTGCAAGGTGTCCACTGGAGCATCTTGCCTAGTCCATCTATTGGATATCCTAATTAATTCTGAATGCTTTTATTGCTTAGCCATACCAGAATAAAATATGTGGAATAAGTACAAATCACACCGCAACAGATTTATTACACATAATTCCCCACGAAAGCATATCTATACTTTAAATAACATAACAAATATGCATTATATGAATGACTTAGAAGATCAAAATTATTCAAACTTGTTGTCATTTTAACAAACAGCATTGTTTGTTTATTTTAAAATAGCCTATGACGTTTGCATTGTGGAGATGGCAAAGTGAACAATGTTTTTGATCACATCCATTTAATAACATCACCGAAGACCAATACTATTTTTGACATGACAGGCTAATTTTGAAACTTCAATGAAATGTGCCCATTATGCTAAGTGCTTTCTTTGCTTTTCAATCCCTCAGGCCGGCCTGATACTTCAATTGGGAAATGCATGACATAAAAAAGACTTTGGTTGCAATCCTATAACACTTGAATGGAATGCACTTACTTTGGAGCAGACATGCATGGGATTGCACTATGTGGGTGTTTCAGGGTCCTGTCCTTTTACATACAGTTCCATAATTGATTTTAGCAATTTTCCTGGATTTAAACTGGAATTTAGGATAAGTGAAATGCTGAACACAGCAAACCCATAGAATAATGGAGGAATGGAACAGGGAACATAGGAAGTTGCCTTATACCAGCCTTCCCAAACCTGGTGTTCTCCAGATGTTTTGGACTACAAGGGTTGGTGGGAGTAGCTTGGAGATGCCAGAGATTGAACCTGGGACCTTGATGGGGAGATGCACTTTGACCCCCACTGTAGACTTTATTGTGCTAGGGCAACATGCAACCCATGAGCCACATGCACTTGCTTTTTCAATTTAAATTTGACCACTCTAAACCTCCATAGTGGCTACAAAGACTTAGAATGGACAAAATTAGCTTGTTTCCCTCCTTTTAACCCCCTTTTTTTGGTGTAGGGGAAGTAGTAGTGTGTGTGGTCCATGGCAGGTCTGGGGTGGGGGGCATGATAGTCCCCCGGAATGCCCAAAGTCACCCCAGTGCTAGAGTTTGTCACTCCCATCAAGGGTGTTCCAGTCTGTACTCCTTTCTCTTTCTTCTTCTTACAATAGTTATACAGCAGTAATATTCTCCCATGATGCAGCATATTTAGACAATGATCTCAAGAACAGGTACCTTGTTACCTCTGGAACAGATATTTTAGTGTTTTCATAATTGGAACAGATCCCTTTGGACCTTTGAAGTCTCCCTAGTTGTTGTGTCTAACTTTGCATATTGGGGAGGGGCATTTCTAAAAACGTTCTGCAACTTGCCTTACAAAGCCCAGGTATATTCTGTTTGCAGATTGATCAACATTTTGAATTCAGTTTGTTTTGAAATGCATCGTTTTGGTAGCCGGCATTTATCTCGATGTATTTGATTTTTCCAAAAATGGGCAGTCCAATATGATCGCCTCGTATGGCAGCTGCATTGTGAGAGAAGAGATGTGTGCCACAACAGTTGCCAAATCTTAGCATCATTTCTCACTTTTCAACAAATCAGCACTTATAGCACAGTGCCTGCAGCTATCGCACTCTGAGCTGTGATCTCATTAGCTCTCACAAGCTAAGTGGCATCTAGTCTGCTCAGTATTTAAATGGGTGAACGGCAAAGAAAATGCAGGTCTTGGCAAAAGCTCCGCTGATCGTGGAGCTGTCATTGTTGTTGCCTCTGAGTTAGAAAAAGGATGTCTAAGCTGTGGAGCAATAAGGGCTTCCTTATGTAGTTAAAATTCCAAGAGTAGTGAGTGACACTACCATTTGTCAAAGGGATCGCTATGGGTTCCTATCAGATTTCTGAAGGTTGAACCATCAGTGTGGGTTGCCTGCAGGCAATATACCTCTTAAGACATGACAAAAGGCTATTGATAGTCTGTAACATTCAGGTGATGTGTCTCACTGGGAGCTAAGATGGCCTAAGAAGGCATAGGTGATGAATGGAGATTACTCATCCTTATTAACCCTACTAGCTTGGGCTGGGGGAGCCAAGTGTCTCTGCAAAAGAAAACACGGGGACAAAATGGCAGTTTGAGTCAGAAAGAGGTGAGGATGGACTCAGAAAACTGAGCTGGAGCATCTCAGAGAGCAGGCTGTTCACCTAGAGGATTAGATGGGAGTACAGAGGAGTTTGGAGTTTCTGTTTGGAGTGTTAACTAATTCATTAATTTGTTACATTTATATCCTCCCTTTTCTTCCAATGAGCCCAAGGCAATACACATTGTCCTCTTCCTTTCCATTTTTTTCTCACAACAACCCTGTCAGGTAGGTTACATTCTTTAATATGTAGTATTAAAAGCCCGACGTTTCGGATATGATCCCTCTTCAGGAGCTGTATCTTAGCACGTGTTACTGAAGAAAATAACAATATTGTTCACAGAATTGAAATCCTTCAGCAGTTCTCGTTGGAGGCTGTGTTCTCTCTGCAAGTATCTTTGCTACCTCAAAGGGTTTATAATCTATGTTTCAAGTGCGGGACATAACAAAATCAAAGGAGAGAATGGAAATGCTGGGATAATAAGGACTGGATGCAGTCCAGGAAGACTAAGAATTAGAAGCCAAAGTCTTCAAAGAAAAGATGAGCTTGAAGAGGGAGTTGACCTTGAAGAGACTTTGTGTTTCCATAACTCCTGACGAGTTGGTGGCAGCCTGGCTCTTTTCACGTAGAGCTCACTTCAAATGAGCTAATTTCTATTTGACCTGCGACCAAAATTGAGATCAATCCCATTCTTAATAATGTTATTGGGAGTGTGTTGGGCCACGGATAGGGATGTCGTGAGTGTCCAGTTGGGTCTGTGAGGGCACTGGACCCCCCATCATGTCTGGCCCTTGTGGACCCAACCAGGCACTCCTGGCATGAGGGCAGACCCATATGCAAGCACTCATGAGCCCCTGCAAGTGCTCAGGCATGGGCCTGACCTGGCTTCCAGGATTGCACCCTTTGTCCTTTCCCCCCATAGTGTTAATGGTGGCTGCCATTAATGCAGCAGGGAATTGTGTGCTTCCCAAGGCTCCATAAAGTGCTCTTTTACCTCTCCTGCTCTAACTGGGGCCTTAAAGGCCCACTTGATACAAGGTACTCTTGCATTAAGAGAGCCTTCAAGGTCCCCACTGGAGCAATGGGGGTGGGAAAGCATGCTTTCTGGAGCCTCCAGAAAGTGTGCATGTCCCTCCGCTGCATTAATAGTGACTGCCATTAATGCAGTGGGCCAGCATGGGTGGGCACTGAGCAGTGAGCATTCACAAACCTTGCAAGTGCTTGTCGGGAGCTCGGAAGCCTGGTTTTTTGGGGAGGGTGGCCAACAGGGGTGGGGTGAGCACTCCCCAAGTTCACTAACCCCTAGCCCCAGAGGCCTCCCCACTAAGAACAATCCATGATACATGTTCCAATCCTTTCTGTTTTCCCCCAAATCACTTGGTACCAATAGCATGAGGCTTCACAATGGAACCCCCCAATAGCTCTGCAGTCTGTCAGTAGAATCCTGGGTGCAACAATTATTGGGAGATGTAGCTGTGATAGATCTTTGCGTCTGAGATGCTATCATGAGCATGCACTGCACTGTGCAGATCAATAGTACTAGAACAAGGGAACATGGAAATGACAATTTCTGCCTTGTCGGCTGCTATGATAGGGATGAAGTTCTAAAGGAGGGTCCATAGAGGAATCTGCCCACCAAAGCAGTTTCATATATTTTTATGGAAAAGTTGCAGCTGAATAAGGCAGGATCTGGCACCAGACCATGTGGCCTTTGAGCAGGGCCTGGACTTTGGTTTGGAACTCAGCTCATAATATGCTCAGAGTTCCAGACTGGGAAAGTTCATTTCTGAGCCCCTAAGTTCCAAAGGTATGCCCTTTCAGAACACCTGTGTGATCCTACCTCTCCATCTCTTCCTTCAATCCACCTAAAAATATTCAGTGTTGATCTTCAGATGGTTGCTTAAGAACCATGTCTTCAGGGGGGAGTGGCTTCGGAGGAATGGAGTGAGGCCGGACATTTTCTCTCTCTGGAAGAAGCGATTTAATAAGCAATAAAATCCCTATCTTAGAGACTACGGAATGTAAGTTGCAAATCAGATTTATGAATTGGAATTAATGCTGCATCGGACGAGCGAAAGATAAGCTTAAAGCGGCCGGAATCCGGGCCAGCTACCAGGGACTGGCGATTGAGACATTACTTTGTGAAAAACGTATTTTCTCCTCATAAGCAAGGCATATTAAAAGAGATCAGAAGGAGTTAGGAGTGTTTGGGTGTTAAAAGTTCATTGGAGAGGGTTGCTGATTTACGGAGCAATTGGCTGAATGCCAGATGAAAAAGACGCTTCAGGAAAAAATCACACCTGTACCTAAGTGGTCGAGGAACCCCAGAACACATCCTTCTGATAAGAATCTTGAATGGCTTACTAGAATAATGTCAGATAAATTGCAGGAGAAGACGCAGGACAGACCACAGGAGAGAACAGTTCCACTTCCAGTCGGAAGTGGGAATCATAAAGCTGGAAGTAAGCCAGGAGCTGTTCCTAAAGCAGCTAAAGAAAGCCAGCAGATGCCACCAGGGGAATTACTGGCTAATTTTAAATTTATGCTGGATGAAGCTATGGCAAAGCAGGAGGAAAAATTACAAAATGTTATTAAGAGCAACATTGCAGATTCACAGAAAGAGATCTTAACTGGCTTTCAAGCTGTAGTGGAGAAACTGTCAGCGCTGGAGAAGCAGACGGAGGTGAACAGAGAAGTTAGCAGGCAGCAAGGAGTCAAATTACAGGAGTTTGATCTGAGACTAATTGCCTTAGAGGACAGAGACAGGAGAGTGAACATCCGAATTAGAGCCTTTCAGGAGCAACAGGGGGAAAATCCCAAGGTTTTGAGAGATATGATATTGGCTTGGATTAGGGAAATGGACCCCCAGGAAAAGTGGGAACTGGAGGACATTGAAAGGATCCATAGGGTGGGATATAAAAGAAGAGGAATGCTCCCAAGGGATATAATTGTGAAATTTGTGAATTACTATAAGAAAAAAAAGTTGATGCAAGCAATTAGACGGATCGGCCAGCCAATGCTTCAATCAACACCAATACAGGTTTTCAATGATTTTTGTTCTCAAACCATCCAGTGGTGGAAAAGCGTGAGACTGTGTACAGTGACCCTACGGAAGAAGGCAATTGCTTATAGCTGGGGATACCCAGTTTTTTTGAGATTTATATGGCTGGGGAAACAACACAGAATAACATCATGTGAGCAAGGGATGGAATTGTTGGAGAAGTTGGGATTGATTGATGAAACTGCAGATGGAGGAACCGATGTGGAGAAAGGTGCAGCAGGAGGAAGTAGTCAGTGAATGAATTTTGGTTTTAAAAAAAGGGATGAAAGAAGAGATTTTAAGGGAGGGGAGAGTCTGTCATTACTCCTGAATCATGGGGTCGCTTCCCCCCACCCCGAAGAGTTCTAAAATAATTTGGGGCCATTGCCCAGGAGGGTCTGGTGAGGAGGGGGGTGACATTTGGGGTAAGTGTGGGGGGAGGGAGAGGGTGGGGGGATATGTGTAACACAAGGGAAGGCCAATGCAGAGTATTATGTCTAGGAAGATGGAAAATAAATTAAGAGTTGCAATTTTAAATGTTAAAGGGCTGGGAACTGTTATAAAAAGGAAGAGGATAGAAGCATTGTTAAAAAAAGGTAAAGTAGATGTTATATTTTTTGCAAGAAACTCATCAATCGAAGGATGGTGTAAAGAGCTTAGGATGAGGGATATGGGCATTTATGAAAAAGCATGTGGTACTTCTAAAGCAAGAGGTGTAGCAATAATAATTTCAAAAAAATGTGGTGTTAATATACTAAAAGTGAAAAAGGATGATTCTGGAAGATTTTTGATAATTTTTTGTACACTGGGGGAGGAGGAATATATATTGATTAATGTATATGCACCAAATGGGAAACAGTTGGAGTTCTTTGATGAAGTCTTTAATGCTGTGGGAGATATGGGGAAAATGAATATTTTGATAGCAGGTGATTTTAATATGGTGATAGATAAAGGAAAGGATAAAGATAATATCTTGAGAGATTATAAAGGGGGTGGTAAAATGGGTTTAAGCAAACTGATGGTTGAAAAAGAATTATTGGATGTTTGGAGAGTATTAAAAGGTGATGAAAGGAAATATACTTTTTACTCACCGAAGTATAAGAGCTATTCTAGGATAGATTTTATGTTTGTGTCAAAGAATTTGATATCTAAGATTATAGAATGTGATATAGAGGTTATTAAAGTCACGGACCACACATTAATGACTATGGATATTAAAATGAAGAAGGATTATAGAGAAGCAAAGAGATGGAGAATGGATACAAGGATTTTACATTATAAAAGTATAGTTGAAAAAATGAAAAAAGAAATTCAGACAATATGGGATATTACTGAAATAGAGCAAAACTCTCATGAGATAGTATGGGACACGATGAAGGCGGTTGTAAGAGGGTTGTGTATCAGGGAAACGTGTACTTTAAAAAGACAACAGGAAGTACAAAATAAAAAGATAGAAAAGGAGATAAGAAATTTAGAAGAACAATTAAGAGTAATAAAGGATAGACGCCTATATGCTCAGCTTCAAGCTAAAAAGAAGGAACTAGAGAAAGAGGATTTAGAACAGGTACAAAAGGAATTGTTATATTTGAAAAGGGATTTTTTTGAATATAGTAATAAAAATTCTAGGATGTTGGCTAGGTCCACTCAGTCGAAAAAGGCAAAGAATAAAATAGGGGCAATTAAAGACAAAACAGGGAAAAGCTGTAATTTAATGAAGGAGAAATTAAATATTTTTCAGGAATTTTATAAGGAATTATATGCATCAGATATGGGTCCACAGGCAAGAGTAGAGTAGTGGAATATGTAGAGAGAAATTGGAATATAAGATTACAGGGTGAGGATAGGGATTATATGGAAGGTTTGGTAAAAGAAAAGGAAATAGAAGGAATTATTGATAAATTAAAAGGAGGGAAATCTCCGGGGATAGATGGGTTGGGGTCGGAGTATTACAAGATTATCAGAGATATATTGATACCAAAATTGAAAATATTGTTTAATAGTATAATAGAGGGAGGGAAGACTCCACCATCATGGGATCATTCCTTGATTATATTAATCCCGAAACCAGACAAGGACCTGATGGACCCAGCTTCTTATAGACCAATATCTTTAATAAATCAAGACTCAAAAATATTTACAGCAATAATGGCAAAAAGACTGAGTACTTTTATAAATAAATATATTAGAAAAGATCAATGTGGATTTATTTCAGAAAGGCAAATGCCTAATTTAATTGAGAGAGTGTTGAATATAATTAATGTTATTAATAAAAGGAATATAAAAGCAGGGTTGTTAGCATTAGATATTTTCAAAGCCTTTGATTGCGTGGAATGGCCAACATTAAAAACAATTATAAAAACATTTGGGTTTGGAGATAAATTTATAGGAGTGATTGATCAGTTGTATAGAAATAATGAAGCACAAATAATGGTTAATGATGGGTTAACGCAACAGATTATCTTGGCCTGGGGTACTAGGCAAGGGTGGCCACTTTCCCCGATTTTATTTGCAATAGTAATAGAAATGTTGGCGAATGTTATAAAGGAAGATGTAAAATTAAAGGGGATAGGAGGGAAAGAAAAGATTAAGATTAATATGTTTGCGGATGATACATTACTGACTTTAGAAGATCCTCTAGAGAGTGGGGAGGTGATTAAGAGACATTTGAGAGAATTTGGGGAAATTACTGGATTGCAAATTAATTGGGGGAAGTCGGAAATGATGTTATTCAATTATAATAAGAAGGAGATGGAGGAGTGTAATATAAAACTAGGTCTTAAGATTAAAATATAGTGCGTTATTTAGGAGTTAATATTGCAAAAGTTTTAGATAGGTTAGAAGAAATTAATTTTAATAGTTTGAAAAAACAGATAGGGGAAAATTAGAGGCTTATAGAAAATTAAAGCATTCATGGTTTGGTAGAATAGCGGTTATTAAAATGAAGATATTACCTAAGGTTAATTTTTTGTTTAGAATGTTACCAATTAAAATAATGGAAGTAGAGTTAAAGAGTTGGCAAAATATGATAAATGCTTATTGCAATGGAGATAAAAAAAGCAAGGATTAATAAAAGGTTATGGTGTAAGACACAAAAGAAAGGAGGGTTGGGACTTCCAAATATAAAGATGTATTATATAGCTAATCAATTAAGACATGTCGTAAATGGTATATTAGGGGAAGATGACTTAGAATGGTTAGAGACGCAAACAGGAGAACTAGAATTAAAATTGCAATTTTTATTTTTTTTTACCAAAATACAAAAGAAAGATTTAAAGGGACTGGATAACCCATTTTTAAAAAAATATTTTAGAGATTTGGGAGAAATTTAAAGGAAAGTTAATACCAGGAGTTTCTCCTCTTACTCCAGTTGTAGTAATGGAAAACTTCCCAGGGAATTTAAAAAGAGAGCTGGAAGGGGGATTGAGGGGTCAGAAAATTATTGAGAGATTGGTGGAAAAGAATGAGTAATAATAAGGAGCAAATAGGAGAGATATTAAGAGGACAAAAGTTAGCTTGGTTCAAATGTATACAATTGGAACAATGGACACAGGATTGGAAAAATAAGAATAAGGATTGTAGAGATAATACAAGATTTGAAGAATTAATTGAATCAAGAGAAAAGAAAGGGGAAAATAAAAATAAAAGAGGTTTGATTAGTGAAATATATAAAATTATGATAGAGGACGATAACCACCGAGATTCTCTTAAAATGATTTGGGAAGATGATTTAAAGGAACAAATTAATGAATTTAACTGGAGGAAGATTTGGGACGCAAGAATGTTAAAGTTATTGTCGGTTAGGATAAAGGAGAATTATTATAAAGTATCATGGAGATGGTATTTAACACCAGTGAGATCTCACCATATTGATAAAAAAAATTCTAAGAACTGTTGGAGGGGTTGTCAGGAGGTTGGAACTTACTTTCATATGTGGTGGAGTTGTGAATATGTACAAAAATTTTGGAAAAGGGTGTTTAAAGAAATAAGCGAAATAACGGGAATTAACGTGGAAATAAGTCCTAAATTGGCTTTACTATCAATATGGGATAAAAGAATAGGGAATACAAGTATGAAGGAATTGATTAACAACCTCCTGGCACCCGTTAGATTAATGATAGCTAAGAATTGGAAAGTGCAAGGGAAGTATACAATAGAAGAATGGTATAAAGAAATATGGGATATTGCGCTTAATGACAAGTTAACGTGTAATTTGAAAGTAAGGAGGGGATTATCCAGGAAGAATGATTTTGAAAATATATGGAGTCCATTTTTGGAATTTGTATTAAGAAAGGGGAAAGGGCACTCACCTTTGAAACATTCTTTACAATTTTGGAAAGATGTATAATATAATTGAATAAATGTTGGTCTCCTGGGGGGAGGGGAGCACGGGGGGTAGTGAAAGGGTTATGTATTGTACTTATGTTGTGTTTATGTTGTTTTTTAAGTTGAAAATAATAATAATTTTTTTTAATTAGAACCATGTCTTCATGCAGCCTCTCTCTGAGGTGTGACCCAGCCAGTAGAACAGGGGAGGGCAACTTGTGGCCTACAACTCCCATGATCCCTCACCATTGGCTATGCTGGCTAGGGCTGATGGGATTGCAGTCCAACAATATCTGGAGGGACATCAATTGTCTGCCTCTGTTGTGAAGGATAGGCACTTGTACCACTGCCAAAATGTTAGGCTTTTAATGGGGGAAACCATGCTCCTGGGATGAGATTGTGATTATCACAGCAGAAGCAGAAACTGAATATACTTGAACAACAAGGTTTTTTCCTAGTATCAGTCCTGAGAGAGGTCAGGTGAGAGGAGTGCACTGATGATAAGGACTCACGGGAGAGGGGAATAGTTTTGTGGGCTTTTAGGGAGGCCTCCTGAACATGCATAGCCTGCAAGGCCCGATTTAGGGCCAAGAAGGATTGCCCTGCAGCTCAAGAGAAATGATATATGTAAGCCCCAGAGCAGGGAGAGATGGCAGCCAGGCTAGAAAACTCCTGCCACTCCTTATCTGAGGCCGAAACTTCTCACTTCCAGAAGAAGAAACGTCTCTTTCCTTCCACAGCCTCTATTCTGTTTGAATCACCCTCCCCTTCCTTTGTTTTTCTTGTAATTCCTAGGCTGACATGTAGAAAGTTATATTGCAGCTATGCCTTCTCCTGCATTGTTCCACCTTCAGTTCATTCTCCTGCCTGTTCCTCCTTTCTGACTAAATGAGCAAGAATCTTCTGCTTCTTCTACCCCCTTCTTCCAAAGTGAAGGGCCCTCCTCTGCCCCTTTCTAGAAACAGCCAATGGCATGCAGAGATTTTCTGTGCCACTCCTTGACATTAAGGGCACTTCATCCAATCATTGCCAGAGGTTTCTCCACTGCTGCCACCACCATCACTGCCAAATCCCTTAGCACATTACAACACTGATTGCGTTAGTCCACACATTCAACTGCCAACTATTAAGTACTGAGTAGGGTGATCACAGAACCATAGAGTTGGAACCTTGGGGATCCTCTGGTCCAACCCTCTGCTCATTGCAGGCTCTGCACTGTGGTTGGTCCTGTGTCCTTATGAATATATATATATATATATATATATATATATATATATGACATCTCAGCAGTTCCATGGCCCGGCAAAGTGATGTCTCCCTTTGTCACCAGAATTTTATTCAGAAGTACAACTCTTTCAAGTCCCAAGCCTCACTAAAAGACATCAAACCACATTTATTCATCTGTGGAAAAGAAATGCAATGTCTCTGATTCTTTGCCAAATATTAACTGTCCTAAGTAAGGCCATTGGGAAAGGAAGATACTTTTATCTTGTTATTGCAGCATATGGTTTTATTTTTATTATGCATTAGTTTCACAGTGAATTTAGCATTTATGGAAATGAAGAATTAACAGCTCTAGCTTAAGCAGTACCGAATGGGAGGAAATGCTGTGCAGAGCTTTCCAAAATGTTTGGATAACACATCTGAAGAGCCTCATGATTTGATATATCAATACTGTCTCAAAAAGTATTACTTGTGATGAAAGACTTGGGTCTGTAATGTGATGTCTCACATGTATCCTTAATATTATTACCAATGATGTCAAAATTAAGCTTAGGATACTTCTTCTCCTTCATACTCTGCAGCAAAAGATGGATTGACATTCTTCGTTTGCAAAAGCATTTAAGAACCAAATTGTCCTCAGCTTATATTTGGGCAGAGCAATTTTATGGGGCTGGAGATTCCATGGTGAAGTTCTGACCACTTCCTAAGTCTTGTTGAGGATCACTTCCTAAACTGGCTTGCTGTGGCTGGAATATGAGTGGGGGTGGTCTTTTGAAATTTGCCCCTCCCATTAACTGCAATGGGAGAGTAATTACTACGTCACCAACAACCTGGTATAGTTTTGGATCATTGGAGGGGGGTGTTGGGGAAATGAGGGAGCTTATGAGTCCTTGCCCACCTCTGACATGCTCTCAGACCACCCAGTTTCAGCCACCACCATCAGCAGAACATGACAATGGGGCATTCACACTCTTTGAACTTTCCATGAATGTACTGGGCGGGCTCCTCTGGTATAATTGATCTCCTAGCAACCAGCCCTCCGCTCCACCAGTGAAGCAGTATTTCATCCAGTGCCAGTGAAATCGCTCCCTATGGCCTATTAGCAGGTTAAATGCTAGCTGTAGAATTAGAGCTTTATTTAATTTTCCCCTCACATTGTATTTTAAATGCAGCTATTGATGCTGATAATTTAAGTTGCTCTTATTGCTGTATTCCATTGGAGTAGGATCTTGATGAGCCAGTCTGTTGATCTGGCTATTACTTCTGTCTATTCTATGTTGTGGGGAGGAAGGTTTTGATGCATATATCTGCACTCCCACCATTTCTCAACTGCTGAGGGAGAGAGAGGTTTGTCTGAAAGACTGTGCTGGAAAGGAAGGGAGAGGAGCGATTTCTCTCCATGGCGTATCATCTGTCGAAAAGTGTATGTCAATACTGTCTGATTGTTATATTGATCTGCTAATAATGTGGGTGTAGATTGAAATTAATGACACAGCAAATTCTTCAATATGCAATTACAATAATTTCCCCTGAGCTGTTTTCATTTCCCTATATCTATAGTTTTCATATAATAAATCCTCCCTTGATGTCTCTCTCCCAATGTCTCAATTTGACTGAACACATCATGCCGAACTAGGCTAACACAGATGTCCAGAGACCTCTGGAAACACACACACACATACAACTTCAACAAGGAAGAAGAATTTCAAAGAGTTGACCACTATTCTCTGATCTCACTTCTGTGAGAGTGTCCCTGGTTAGGAATGAGGAACCCTCCGTGTAACTGTGACTGCACATGCTTATGGCCGGATCGCAATCACTACTTTTTTGCAGAACGGAATGCTACATTTATTATTAGCAGTGCAATCCTACACATTTTTATTCAGAAGTCAGTACCATTGTATTAAATGGGGCTTACTCCTAACCTCACAGGTTAGGAGTAATTGGATTGCAACCTAACCTCACAGACAAGGGCCAACTCACCATGTTTGCCCATTTGCATGGACATTGTAATATGGCAACCAAAGGATGAAACTGGGACTGCAGAAAGTTCTATTATATGTCAGACACTTTTTTCAGATCCTACATGAGAATTGCTTATGGCTGGGTCTATGATAGATAGATGTTTTTGCATTACACTGTCAGTGTTAATGAGTAGGGATGTGCACTGGATCGGACCCGATCCACGATCCGAGTCCGGTCCAGTGGGAAATCGGATAAATTATCCGATTTCCGATCTGACAGCTGGATCGGCCGATCCAGTCCGAACCAGTCCGAAAAGGCTCCTAACTGGTTCGGCGGATCGGCGGATCGGCGGGCACCCACCGGCGCCCACCGCCGCTTCCATTGGCGGGCGCCAGCGGGCGCCCGCCGATGAAAGTGGACAGCGGGGGGGGAGGAGGGGGGCGCTTACCTTCCCGGCCCGGCCGCTCCCGTCCGGCGGCGGCAGCTACTACCAGCAGGCTCCGCGGCCTGTTCCAGGGTGGCGCGCCGGGTGATGTCATCACCCAGCGCGCTACTCTAGAGCAGGCCGCGGAGCCCGCTGGTAGTAGCCGCCGGCCCCGGACGGGAGCGGACGGGCCGAGAAGGTAAGCAGGGGGTGCGTGGAGGGGAGGAGGGGGCGCGCGGAGGGGGGAGGGGGGCCCTTACCTTCCCGGCCCGTTCGCTCCCGTCCGGGGCCGGCGGCTACTACCAGCAGGCTCCGCGGCCTACTCCAGGGTGGCGCGCCGGGTGATGTCATCACCCGGCGTGCTACTCTAGAGCAGGCCGCGGAGCCCGCTGGTAGTAGCCGCCGGCCCCGGACGGGAGCGGACAGGCCGAGAAGGTAAGCAGGGGGTGCGTGGAGGGGAGGAGGGGGCGCGCGGAGGGGGGGAGGGGGCCCTTACCTTGCCGGCCCGGCCACTCCCGTCCGGCGCCGGCGACTACTACCAGCAGGCTCCGCGGCCTGTTCCAGGGTGGCGCGCCGGGTGATGTCATCACCCAGCGCGCTACTCTAGAGCAGGCCGCGGAGCCCGCTGGTAGTAGCCGCCGGCCCCGGACGGGAGCGGACGGGCCGAGAAGGTAAGCAGGGGGTGCGTGGAGGGGAGGAGGGGGCGCGCGGAGGGGGGAGGGGGGCCCTTACCTTCCCGGCCCGTTCGCTCCCGTCCGGGGCCGGCGGCTACTACCAGCAGGCTCCGCGGCCTACTCCAGGGTGGCGCGCCGGGTGATGTCATCACCCGGCGTGCTACTCTAGAGCAGGCCGCGGAGCCCGCTGGTAGTAGCCGCCGGCCCCGGACGGGAGCGGACAGGCCGAGAAGGTAAGCAGGGGGTGCGTGGAGGGGAGGAGGGGGCGCGCGGAGGGGGGGAGGGGGCCCTTACCTTGCCGGCCCGGCCACTCCCGTCCGGCGCCGGCGACTACTACCAGCAGGCTCCGCGGCCTGTTCCAGGGTGGCGCGCCGGGTGATGTCATCACCCAGCGCGCTACTCTAGAGCAGGCCGCGGAGCCCGCTGGTAGTAGCCGCCGGCCCCGGACGGGAGCGGACGGGCCGAGAAGGTAAGCAGGGGGTGCGTGGAGGGGAGGAGGGGGCGCGCGGAGGGGGGAGGGGG
The DNA here is from genome assembly GCA_029215795.1 of Anniella stebbinsi. NCBI lineage: Eukaryota > Metazoa > Chordata > Lepidosauria > Squamata > Anniellidae > Anniella > Anniella stebbinsi. Next base: position 61,569,006 of record JARDYH010000003.1, read on the forward strand.
GCCCTTACCTTCCCGGCCCGTTCGCTCCCGTCCGGGGCCGGCGGCTACTACCAGCAGGCTCCGCGGCCTACTCCAGGGTGGCGCGCCGGGTGATGTCATCACCCGGCGTGCTACTCTAGAGCAGGCCGCGGAGCCCGCTGGTAGTAGCCGCCGGCCCCGGACGGGAGCGGACAGGCTGAGAAGGTAAGCAGGGGGTGCGTGGAGGGGAGGAGGGGGCGCGCGGAGGGGGGGAGGGGGCCCTTACCTTGCCGGCCCGGCCACTCCCGTCCGGCGCCGGGGACTACTACCAGCAGGCTCCGCGGCCTGTTCCAGGGTGGCGCGCCGGGTGATGTCATCACCCAGCGCGCTACTCTAGAGCAGGCCGCGGAGCCCGCTGGTAGTAGCCGCCGGCCCCGGACGGGAGCGGACGGGCCGAGAAGGTAAGCAGGGGGTGCGTGGAGGGGAGGAGGGGGCGCGCGGAGGGGGGAGGGGGGCCCTTACCTTCCCGGCCCGTTCGCTCCCGTCCGGGGCTGGCGGCTACTACCAGCAGGCTCCGCGGCCTACTCCAGGGTGGCGCGCCGGGTGATGTCATCACCCGGCGTGCTACTCTAGAGCAGGCCGCGGAGCCCGCTGGTAGTAGCCGCCGGCCCCGGACGGGAGCGGACAGGCCGAGAAGGTAAGCAGGGGGTGCGTGGAGGGGAGGAGGGGGCGCGCGGAGGGGGGGAGGGGGCCCTTACCTTGCCGGCCCGGCCACTCCCGTCCGGCGCCGGCGACTACTACCAGCAGGCTCCGCGGCCTGTTCCAGGGTGGCGCGCCGGGTGATGTCATCACCCAGCGCGCTACTCTAGAGCAGGCCGCGGAGCCCGCTGGTAGTAGCCGCCGGCCCCGGACGGGAGCGGACGGGCCGAGAAGGTAAGCAGGGGGTGCGTGGAGGGGAGGAGGGGGCGCGCGGAGGGGGGAGGGGGGCCCTTACCTTCCCGGCCCGTTCGCTCCCGTCCGGGGCCGGCGGCTACTACCAGCAGGCTCCGCGGCCTACTCCAGGGTGGCGCGCCGGGTGATGTCATCACCCGGCGTGCTACTCTAGAGCAGGCCGCGGAGCCCGCTGGTAGTAGCCGCCGGCCCCGGACGGGAGCGGACAGGCCGAGAAGGTAAGCAGGGGGTGCGTGGAGGGGAGGAGGGGGCGCGCGGAGGGGGGGAGGGGGCCCTTACCTTGCCGGCCCGGCCGCTCCCGTCCGGCGCCGGCGACTACTACCAGCAGGCTCCGCGGCCTACTCCAGGGTGGCGCGCCGGGTGATGTCATCACCCGGCGCGCTACTTGAGAGTAGGCTGTGGAGCCCGCTGGTAGTAGCCACCGGCGCCGGACGGGAGCGGACGGGCCGAGAAGGTAAGCAGTGGCGGGGAAGGGGGCTGACCCCCCCGGAGCCGTCCGCTTCTATCCGCTGGCGCCCGCGGGCGCCAGCGGATGGAAGCGGACGGCCCCAGGGGGGGTAGGGAGCGCGGGGGAGGGGGCTTACCTGCCAGGGCCGTCCACAGCAGACGGCCCCGGGGGGGAGGGAGTTAGGCCCCCCCTCACCCACCCGCCGCCATTTTTTCCTCATAGACTTGCATTGCAATGCAAGTCTATGGGGAAAAAAATGGCGGCCGATCCAAAAATTTACGATTTTTGGATCGGGATCGGACTCGATCCGGTCCGGGGGGCCTCCGATTTTGTCCGAACTGGTCCGTGACAAAATTGGAGGTCCCGATCCGGGTCCCGATCCGATCCGGGGGGTCCGTGCACACCCCTATTAATGAGTATCAATGGCTGATGTTGCTCACGTGTAGAAAACATAATGAGTGAATCAGCCCCAAATCTGGGTTGAATACAGTGTGGAGATATTTAGTGGATTTAATGAGAGTGTATGCCCAAACTTCAGAAGCCTTATTCAAGGCTCAGATTACATGGGGAAAAGAGCTGTTGCTGCTGCTCCTGAGAGAGCAAAAGCCGCATCTCAGATCTCTTTAGGGTCATCCTCAGTGTCCAAATGATTCTCCCCTCCCCTTCAGAAATCTCTAAATATCTCTCCTCTCTAGGTTTCTTCTCTGGCCCTTATGTCTTAAATCACACCCCATGCCAGTCTTGTGCCGGTCCATTGAGAGGTCTTTCCCCTTCAATCCCTTGAGTCAGATTTATGGATGTACATATTTTGTCAACTCCATTCCACTGCATTTTATGGATTGCTCAAGTACTTTTCATTCTGTTATCTGCTCATTGATGGTATCAACCTTTTTATAATTTCCCAAATTTTTGCAAATTTGCATTTGTGAAAATTTGTACTTATGAAATTGCAGCCCACCTAAAGTTTTTTTTAAAAAAATGGTCCACAAGTCTGCAGAATCCATGGAAAAGACAGACTGCAATGGAATCCATGGGTCAGATTCATAGAAATCTGGATTCCTTTGATCCCATTGCAGATTTCTCTGATATCCGTAGTCAGATTCACCATTTAGATTAGCAAGGCAGCCATGCTCTCTGACTTCCTTTGGCTTCAGGTGCTGCTAAAGAGGCCTGCCCCTTTTCTTGCTTTTGCTTGACAGCCATGCAAAATGGGTTTCTGCCTTGCATTCCCTACATGTAAGAAACACAAAACATTTAATTGTGCCAATACAGCTCATAAACCAACATTCTGGATTCCTCCCCCCTCACTTTGTCAATGACAGTTGATGATGTGGTTCATTAGGTAAAACCAGCTGCTTTGGAGACTGAAAACTGAAGACTGAGGGGCATTCTCTTCCAAGAGGGGCATTGGAGGCAGGGAATGCTCCACACAGCACTAGAGATGGGTGAACATCCCCATGTCTCCTTGGACTAATCTGGAAATTAATAAATTTGTTTCCCCCTAAACTGGAAACAAATCTGTCCATTTCTTGAGTAAATCTGAGGTGTTCAGGAACTGAAGAGATTCCTCTTCCCACCAGCCCCTGCCCCACACTCGTAGCACCCTTTCTCACCTTTCTCTTTAGTTTCCCAGCAAACAGGGATGGCAGTGGTAGCAGTGCAGGAGGACGATTGCTGGGAACAGGAAGGTTTTTATTTATTCCCCCCTCTATCATCCTGATGTGCTATGGAGCTATAAAGTGGTCATGCCTGAACACAATGAAATATCTGCATAGATGTATTTAGAGACGTGTCCTGCACAAGCATGGTAAAAATGGCATTACTGGTTGGACTAATGTTAGGCATGGACTGTTGATATCAGTGTGGGCTCCTAGCCAGCCAGTAAACACACACATACAAACTGCTGAGTGATAAAGTGCTTACAGATAGGTTGGGAATTCCCCTCTCCCTTGATTAGGGATTCAGGAATCAGTAACTCAGCATCATCTGCTTGTTTGTAGGGATGTCACAGGTGACCAAGTAATTCTGGGAGTCTGGGGGGTTCAAACCTCATGGGCCCAGCGAGCACCTGAAAGCTCTCTGTCCTCATGCAGAGTCTCCATTGTGTGAGACAATGAAGGCTCCCACATTTATGTAAAGGCCCCATTTATGCAACAGGGGAAATGCACAATTTCCGGAGCCTCCATTGTGTGCAACAAAGAGGCTACGGAAAGTGCACGTTGTTGAGTAAAATTTATATTCAGATGAATAAAAAGACTGGACAGTTGCTGAGTGTCCAGAGGACTGACTATTGCACCTGATGTCAATTAACGGGGGTGTTTTTTTCTATCTGTTTCTGTAAAGGTCAAAGAGATAGTGATTTTTGCCCTGGGAGTTTTTTCTGCATTTTTGTGCAAAGTCATTGTCCATGGAAATGTATATATATATATATATATATATATATATATATATATCTGTAAATATCTGGTAATGGTTGATGAGGATATGAGGTTGGATGGTGATGTTACATGATGTGATTCTTCCTGGAAACCTGCGGAGAGGCTGAGAACATCGGCGGGAGAGAGAGAGAGAGGTGCGTGTAAGGGCTCCCTACGCCTCCTCCAGCGTAGCTCCAGCCCACCTGCGGCTGAGAACATCGGTGGGAGAGAGAGAGAGAGAGAGAGAGAGAGAGAGGTATGCGTAAGGGCTCCCTACGCCTCCTCCAGCACAGCCCCAGTCCCTGTGGAGAGGCTGAGAATACAGGCCCAGTCCACCCCTCTGAGATGCTCAAGGTGGCTGGGAGTGAAGCTGAACTGAAATGTGTCTGGGAGCGGCAATTTCTGTTGTGCAGGGCAAGGGGAGATATGGCGATAGCAGGGCGATATGCCATTATAGGGGATGGAGAGATAGATATTTACCACCCATCTTACCTTCCAGTTGCCCTGCTACCCCGGGGATCTTGGAGAACGAACCAGGCCACCCACAGAACCTCTCCTTGCTCCTATGCAATGCCAGGTCAGTTAAAAATAAGACAAATATCATCTATGACCTCCTTAGAGATGAGGAGGCCGACCTGGCATGCTTCACAGAAACCTGGCTGGGAGATGACAGTGGCCCGACATGGGCTCAGGCTCTCCCAGCTGGGTACTGTGTTAGTGAGCAGGTGAGGGAAAGTGGGGGGGGGGAGTAGCTGTGGTTTACAAGGACAATCTTAACCTGACCAGACTTCCTGTCCGGCAATTAAAGCACATTGAGTGTGTGTACCTGAGTCTGAAGGCCAGGGATAGACTAGGGATTCTGTTAGTGTACCGGCCACCCCGCTGCCTATCAGACTCCCTGGCCGAGCTCACGGAACTGGTCTCGGAGCTGGTGTTGGATTCGCCCAGGCTTTTGGTCCTGGGTGACTTCAACATCCCATTCGGGACCAGTTTGTCAGGTGCAGCTCGGGAGTTCATGGCATCCATGACAAACATGGGCCTATCCCAATTGGTCTCTGGACCTACACATTCAGCAGGTCATACCCTCGATACTGTCTTCAGCTCCGAACAGACAGATCTGTGGGCGGAGGTAACAAACACCTCTGCATTATCATGGACAGACCATTTTCTGGTCAGGGTTAGTATCACGGCTACCACCCACCCCTGCAGGGGTGGCGGACCTTTTAAGATGGTCCACCCTCGAAGGCTGATGGATCCTTCTGGATTCCAGAAGGCCTTGGAGGGATCTATGGCTGGTATCGTCGACGATCCTGTAGAAGCCCTGGTCAATAGATGGAATCAAGACCTAACTAGGGCTATCGACACGATCGCCCCCAAACGTCCTCTCCGACCCGCTTCTAATCGAGCGCCCTGGTATACAGAAGATCTCAGGGAGTTGAAGTGGAAAGGACGATGACTGGAGTGCCGATGGCGGAAAACTCGACTTATATCCGATAAGACACGACATAGAGAACATCTTCGTTCCTATGGGGTGGCAATACGTGCAGCGAAGAAAGCTTTCTTCTCTGCATGCATTGCATCTGCAAATTCACGTCCAGCAGAACTGTTCAGGGTAGTGAGGGGTCTAACCCGGGCACCCTCCCCCCTGAACCTGATTTTAGAGCCTTCGGTAGTTCACTGTGATGCCTTTAACGATCATTTCACAGATAAAATCTCTCGGATAAGAGCCGACTTAGATGCCGTCGTTATAGCAGGGGCTGACAATGGAGTGTCCAGCAACTCCGCGAGTAGAATTACACTTGATCAGTTTCAGTTGGTGAGTACCGAGGACGTGGACAAGCTGCTTGGATGAGTGAGGAGGACGACTTGCCCTCTCAATCCCTGTCCTTCATGGATGGTCGCCCAGGGAGGAGATGCAGTTAGATCACAATTACAATGTATTATTAATGCATCTCTCAGGGAGGGGAGTTTTCCATCTTGTTTAAAAGAAGCGGTGGTATGGCCGCTTCTAAAGAAGCCCTCCCTGGACCCCCTGGACTTTAATAACTACAGACCAGTATCAAACCTTCCATTCTTGGGCAAGGGGATCGAGAGGGCAGTTGCCTTTCAACTCCAAGTAGTCTTGGATGACACTGATTTTCTAGACCCATTTCAAACTGGCTTCAGGGCAGGATATGGAGTTGAGACTGCTATGGTTGCCTTAGTGGATGATCTACGCCTGAGTATTGACAGGGGGAGTGTGTCCCTGTTGCTACTTCTGGACATCTCAGCGGCTTTCGATACCATCAACAATGGTATTTTTCTGGAACGCCTGAGGGGATTGGGACTCGGGGGCACTGTGCTTCAGTGGTTCCGGTCCTACCTCTCAGGCAGGTTCCAGATGGTGATGCTTGGGGATAGTTGCTCTTCAAAGAAGGAGCAGCTATGTGGTGTACCACAAGGTGCCATCCTATCCCCAGTGCTGTTTAACATATACATGAAACCGCTGGGAGAGATCATCAGGAGGCATGGGGTGGGGTGCAATCAGTATGCTGTTGACACCCAAATATATTTCTCTATGCCTTTGACAACAGCGTCAGCTAAGGATAGTGTGTCTTCTCTGAATGAATGCTTGGAGGCCGTAATGGGCTGGATGAGGAAAAACAAACTGAAGCTGAATCCAGACAAGACGGAGGTGCTTACTGTCAAGGGCCACAACCTGGGGTTGGAGGTGTGTCAACCAGTTCTGGATGGGGTTACACTCCCCCTGAAAGGCTGCGTTTGCAGCTTGGGGGTGCTCCTGGATCCTTCGCTCCAAATGACAGCTCAGATAGATGTGACTGCCAGGAGTGCCTACTATCAGCTTCGGCTGATACGCCAGCTGCGCCCCTTCCTAGAGTTGGAAGACCCAAAATCAGTAGTGCACACGCTGGTAACTTCGAGGTTCGACTTCTGCAATGCACTGTACATAGGGCTACCTCTGTGCCTAGCCTGGAAACTTCAACTAGTTCAAAATATGGCAGCCAGGTTGGTCACCGGTACACCTAGGGGTGACCATATTATTTCAGCTTTAAAATCGCTCCACTGGCTGCCAATCAGTTTCTGGGCAAAGTACAAAGTGTTGGTTATTACCTTTAAAGCCCTACATGGTTTGGGTCCAGGTTACCTACGGGATCGCCTTCTCCCATACAATCCGCCCCACACGCTCAGGTTCTCTGTGAAGAATTTACTACAGTCAACAAGAACTAGACTGACAACCGTTACCCAGAGGACCTTCTCTTCTGCCGCTCCCAGATTGTGGAATGACCTGCCGGGAGAGATTCGCCAATTCACCAGTCTTCAGGAATTTAAAAGATCTATAAAGACTGATCTCTTCCGGCAGGCTTACCCAGATGAATTTTGTTTTATTGGTGTTTTATTGGTATTTTAATGATGTATTGGTTTTAAGTGTTTTAATCAGTTTTGTATTTTATGTTTGATGCTGTTCCCTGCCTCGATCCGTTGGGAGAGGCGGGTAATAAATAAATAAATATATTATTATTATTATTATGATGATGATGAAGGAAATACTGAACCTCAGTAAAGCATTTATTTAAGACAAACCGCTGGTGTGTGAGTATTTTTCCTTGCATGGATCTCTGGAACACGCTTACTCTGCTGTAAGTGAACCGGGAACACTAAACTCCTGGACAGATTATGCACCCAGATTCCCATGAGATCCTGCTACAGCTGTGGATAATGGTCATTGTCGATGTATAAATGGGACGAAGAGGATTTGAGTCCCGACAGTGATTCGGGTGAGGAACAGGAGGCAAGCTCATTTTCTGGCCAGAGGAAGGCTGAGGTTTCGAGTCAGCCAGGAAATATGGCGCAGATGGGTTTGAGCTTGGCAGGCAGTGTTCCAGTCGAATGGCTCAATGAGAAAAACTATTTGAATTGGTTGTTCAAAATGGAGATGCTACTTAGGAGAGAAGGCTGCTGGAATGTCGTAGAAGTTCCACGTCCAGCTGGTTTAAGTGTGGCGGAGTAGGAAGAGTGGGACAGTTTAGCCATGAGAGCTACAGCAAATATTGTGCTGTGTATCGAAGATAGTCAATTAATTCACATATCCCGTCAAGACACAGCAAATGAATGTTGGAATAAATTGAAGCAAGTCTATATACGACAGATGGCTAGTTCTAAAATAAGTTTGATGAGGCAACTTTATAGAACAAAGCTCCGTGAAGGAGAGTTGTTGTCTAAGCACTTGCTTTCTATGGGAACCATGTTCACTCAATTGCAAGAGGTCAGATTGCCATTTACTGAAGATAACAGAATTTACATAATTTTAAGTTCTCTCCCGGAGAGTTGGGACGGGCTCATGATGAGTTTGGAAAGTATGCGGCAACAGGATCTTAGTATGCAATATTTGAATGGTCGTTTGCTCAAGGAAGAGCAAAAACGAGGTGAGCGTGAGGTGGAGCATATAGAGGTTCAGAAAGGAGTCATCTGTGAATCGCACGGAAGTGTAAAGCAAACCGCCAAAATGGAGCAGGAGCAGCGCTTTCCTTCGGGAGGAAGCGAGCACGCTATGGCGGCGGAGCGCAGGAAGTGCTATCGGTGCGAAAAGTTGGGGTACATACGGAAGTTCTGCAGGGTGAAGCTGCAGTCGAAAGGAACCTGGCAGTCGAGCCAAGGAAACCGGCAGCCCGAGGGCGAGAGAGCGCGAAGCACCCAATATGTGTCTGCCACCGTATGATCCGATGAGGCTAAGCGAGAGGAAATCTGGCTGATAGATTCAGCTTCCAGTCAAATGCTTTCCAACAACAAAGAGGTGTTTGCAAATCTACAGGCTGGATCCATGGATTCAGTCACGTTGGCTGATGGAAAGAAAGCCCGTTAAAGGGGAAGGGTCTTGTTTTATACCATGTTTAGGAAGAAATTTGAATAACGTTCTGTACATTCCTTCTTTAGATTACAGCCTTTTATCCATAGCCAGTTTGGTTGGAGAAGAAGGATATGTTGTGACGTTTAAAGGTAATCTCTGCGAAGTGGAAAAAGCAGGTAAAATTTACACACAAGATGACCTCAAAAATGGTCTGTTTATCATGAGGTCAGGTAAACCAGTGGTAAGACAAATTGGAAATGCTCCAATTCATGAGAATTGTATTCATTTGTTGCACAGGAGGATGGGTCATGCTAGTTTTAAGGTTTTAAAACAGATGCCAAAAATGTGTGAGGGAATACAACTCAATGGGTGTGAAAGATTTTTGGATTGCAAGGTCTGTAAGCAATCCAAATCTAAGGTTCAAACTATCACTAGAAAGAGTGACAGAGTTTCAAATGAGGTTTTTGAACTCGTCCATGCTGATTTGGTGGGACCTTTCCCAATGAGTATTGGTGGAACAAAATATGTCCTGCTGATATTGGATGATAAATCCCGGTTTAGTTGGGTCTATATGTTAAAAAATAAATCTGATACCTTTCAAACTTTCAAAGCCTGGTTAACATGGGCAGAACGTAGATTTCAGAAACAAGTGTTGCAGTCTGACCGAGGTGGCGAATTTACTAGCAATGAATTCTTAAGATGGACTGAAAGAAATGGAATTTCTCAGGGGTTTACTGATCCGTTTGCACCCTGGCAAAATGGTGCCATTGAGAGGAAAAATGGTATTTTGCAAACTGTAAAAGATTCTTTGATGTTAGATGCTGAAATTGAGCAAAGTCTTTGGGCAGAAGCATTCTTAAAAGCAAATTATTTACTCAATCGGACCTGGTCAAGTGTGACAAACAATACACCTTTTTTCCTGTTACATGGAGAGAAACCTGATCTCTCTCATCTCCGTACTTGGGGAGCATGGGCGTTCGTGCATATCCCAAAGAATCAAAGGAAAAAGGGAGAGTGCAAAGCAGTTCATTTACATGTTGTTGGGTATGAAGGTATGACTTCTAAGTCATGGAGGTTTTATCTGGGAAATGGAAAGGTTGTGGTGTCCAGATCTGCAAATTTTGAGGAGCAAAACTGGCAGAGGGTTCATTCTAACCCTAAAATGATGCTACATTTCTCACCGGCTCAGAGAAATGAAAGGGAGGAAAAGAAAGAGTTAACATCTCATTCTGGAGCTGATGCTCCCAGAGAGGAGTGTTTAATTTTGTCCCCTATAGAGAGCAATGGAGAGCAACCCAATGGAGAGCAAAGTGTTGGTTTAAGGAGGTCTAAGAGAGTTACCAAAGGGAAACCGCCTGTGCAATATGGGTTTGAAGAACTAAGTGCAAAGGTATACATGGTTGGCTATGAGCCTCAAAACTATGAAGAGGTACTTAATTTATCAAGGCAAGATTGGTGGCAAAAGGGTTCTCACAGATCAAAGGAATTGATTTTGATCAAACTTTTTCACGGACGTGTAAAGCAAGTACTTTAAGGTTGGTTCTGAGCATAGCAGCAAAAAATGCTATGGTGATTAGACATTATGATGTTGACACAGCTTATTTGAATGCAGATTTACAGGAGCAAATTTACATGCAACCCCCCCCCCCCCGGTTTTGATGAAAAATCTGAGGAGGTGTTAAAGAAAGCTGTATATGGGTTGAAGCAATCAGCACGATGCTGGAATACTTGCTTGAATTCTACCTTGGTTGAAGATTTAGGTTTTCAAAGGGGAATTGCAGACCCATGTTTGTACACAAGGGGAGAAGGGAATGGTTTTATTGTAATTTTATTGTTTGTAGATGATTTACTCCTAATGGCTAAGTCTACAAGCCAAATACAGAAAATTACAACATGTTTGGAAGAAAAGTACAAACAGAAATCCTTGGGTGAAGTAAGCAATTACTTGGGTGTACAGATCACCAAAACAGGTGATGGGAGTTATATACTCAACCAGAAGCAGAAAATCATGAATCTGCTGGATTTCTGTGGAATGAGTGATTGCAAAGGAGTACAGAGTCCTATGTTGCCTGAGTTTAGGTCAAATATGGAAGGAGATAGTTTTAGTGATCCAGAGCTGTACAAATCTGTAATAGGAAGTCTGCTTTATATCAGTCAATGGACAAGAGCAGACATTGCTTGTGCAGTGGGCATTCTTAGCCAGCAGGTGGCTAGTCCTACAAATGCTGCTTGGCAAGGTGTTAAGAGGGTATTACATTACTTAAAAGCCACACAAAATCTGTGTTTAACATTATCATTTTTTGAAGATGAGTCTTTAAAATGTTATGTTGACAGTGATTGAGCAGGGAATCCCTTAGATCAGAAATCAACGAGGGGAATGGCAATAATTCTTGGAAAATTGCTTATGCTGTGGAAATTGAAGAAGCAAGCTTGTGTTACCACGTCTCCCTGTGAGGCTGAATATGCTGCCTTATCTGAAGCATGTGGGGAAATTACATGATTTATACAATTGTTAAAAGATCTAAATGTGAAATGTTCTTTGCCAGTCAAAGTATATGAGGATTCACAGTCTTGTATTGCTCTAGCTAATACAGAGATGTTAAAATCCAGAACCAAGCATGTAGCAATTAGATTTTTCAATGTAAAGGAGCATATTGAAAGAGGATTTATAAAATTGTTTTACTGTGAGTCAAAACAAAATGTGGCGGATATTTTCACCAAGACTTTGGTGGTGCAACATCATGAAGAACTAATTGGAAAATTAGATTTTGGATTACATGATGTATAAACAAAGTTTTTATTCATCTGATGTTTCAATTTTGAAGGGGTGTTGAGTAAAATTTCTATTCAGATGAATAAAAGGACTGGACAGTTGCTGAGTGTCCAGAGGACTGACTATTGCACCTGATGTCAATTAACAGGGGGTTGTTTTTTTCTATCTGTTTCTGTAAAGGTCAAAGAGATAGTGGTTTTTCCCCTGGGAGTTTTTTCTGCATTTTTGTGCAAAGTCATTGTCCATGGAAATGTATATATATCTGTAAATATCTGGTAATGGTTGATGAGGATATGAGGTTGGACGGTGATGTTATGTGATGTGATTCTTCCTGGAAACCTGTATTATATTTGATGACCAAGACTGCTGTAAATATATTGAAGGAAATACTGAACTTCAGTAAAGCATTTACTGAAGACAAACCGCTGGTGTGTGAGTATTTTTCCTTGTATGGATCTCTGGAACACGCTTACTCTGCTGTAAGTGAACCGGGAACACTAAACTCCCGGACACACATTTCCCCTGTTGCCTAAATGGGGTCTTTGTGGCTGCCATTTATGCAATGGGGAAATTACGTAATGTACAACAGAGGCTATGGACGAGGGTGGAGGGGCTCGCAATGGTGTCAGATGCTCGCCGAGCCACAAAAGAAGCTCACACAATGGACCCGGGAGAGTTCACCCATCCCATCTTGTTGGAATACTTCTGCAGAAAAGTGGGGTACAAGTAATAAAGTCAATTAAAATTAGGATCGTATCTTTTGAAAATTGCAGCCCTTCACAATATCCATCCGGTAACGCTCAGCAGAGCTCACACAGAAATCCCAAATTGGTGAGCCCCGCTTCAGTGAATGGAGCTTGCAGAGCTTTGCAAGTTGCACTCTTTGTTAAAAACAGGACAGCATTGTTGAACATGTCATCTGCTCTACTTCTCCCACAGAGGAAAAGCTTTCCAAAACACTGTCAGGTGCAAGGCATGGTGAAAGCTGCTGACGGTTCACAGATAAAGGGCACGCTGATTCCAATGCCTTCAAAAACAAGTCTTGAGTGGTTCGCTAAAAGGCCACATGGCATACCTTAGAACCGCAAGAGACACAGGCATGGAGGTAAATGAGTACGCAGCTATAAAAATAATTCTTCTGTGAATATGTCTCTTTCGCCCCACTCACATTCACACGGCTGGCATTACCAATACCTCATTGATGTGCGTTGAGCACCCTTCTTTGTAAGGTTCTTGTTTCAATAGAAGTGATTTAAATGGATAGTGATATTTCAAGTTCTATTCTCGGTGGGCCTGCTCCAAGAACTCAATTGTATTCATTTAACGCAGGAAGCTTATATGTGGCACATTCTCCACTCATAACAAGAGTGAGAGATAAGACCCAGGAGAACATAGTTACCATTCTCTTCATAAAAAGGAGTACTTATTATCTTCTAGCTTTCCAGCTTTTGAGCCTCTTAGACTTAGACAGACCCAAGTCTGTCTGGAGATATCCACTCTTAAATACATGTATAAAATCCTTCTAACATGCCCAAAGACTAATTTACCACCTAACATGTCCCCATATGATATGTAGTGAAGCAGTGTGAGGAACAGAACTCAGAAGACACCATATCTGGCTCAGCAAGTGCCCACTCTGTAAGGGCCCTGCTGGGTCAGTACTACCCCTGTTAAAGGATCAGAGCTCATTTAGAGGCCACTTTAAGCTAAATATGTTGGTCTGGAACAGGTCTTAAATGTCTGCATTATGGCAATGCTGGAAACTCTAGATTGTTAGCACAGCATTGCATGTTATGTGCCCTATACTTTCACTCTGCTTCTTCTTGGGACATTGAAACAGTCCAGTTTGTGCTGTTTAAATAAACAAATCCTTGGATTTTGATATTTTCTTTCCTGTCTGGATGTTCTGTTACTGCCTTATTTATTGGTTTCCTGGTTGTTCAACATAGATAAAAGGAAGTATTTCTTCACTCAGCATAGAGTTAAACTGTGTAATTTGCTACCACAAGATGTAGTGATGGCCATCAACTTGGATGACTAAAAGCGGATTAGACAAATTAGTGGAGGATAAGGTGATCAATGGCTGCTAGTCATGATAGCTATATACTACGTCCAGAACCAGAGACACTGGCTCAGTTCAGACGACACATTAGGCAACGGAGAACAATCATCAGTTGTGTTGCTTATTGCGTCGTCTGGAGGGCAACACACAACGCACACACAACTGACAGTACGTTAATCAGGGATTTAAAACAATGGAGCGAAACAACGGGCTTGCACATTGTTTAGCCCAAAGCCCTGTTGTTTAAAGTGTCATCCGAATTCAGCCCCCCCTCTCTCCATGGACTATTCCATTTCGGAATAGAGTTCTGATGCCTAGAGCAGCCAAAAAAACCCAGCCGCTCTATGCTGGGTTTTTTTGGCTGGAGAAATCATGGTGCATGCTGGGATACGGCTGGAGGACACACGGAGGAGAGGCTGAAACCAAAATAGCCGCTGCAAGTTCGTAGCAGCCGGGGCGTTCGCCGGTTCCGAGCAGTGCCGGCTGCAGAGTGTCATCTGTGGAGCTCCTCCTGCCTCACGCATGGTCAGTACGTTATTTACCCCTCTGTTGCTTAATATGTCGTCTGAACTGAGCCACTATCTCAAGTTAGCTTCCCGTAGTCATCTGGTTGGCCACAGGAAACAGAATGGTAGACTAGATAGGCCTTTAGTCTGATCCAATATGGCTCTTATTATGTTCTTATGTATATGTTCTTATGAATATCCAGGGATCAGATTATCTATCTGCTTTTCACTCTGAAAGTTGCTGGCACCCAACCATCCAATGATCATACTAGAGGTTGACCCACAAAGAGCTTGAATATATCTCGTCTACTTTGGTCTTCTAAGTAAAAACTTTGTAGGTATACTCTGTGAACATTACAACTTAATATGAGTGGGGTTTAACACCAGATCCTGCTTCCAGTGCTCCTAAAGGTGCAGTACTTTTTATTGCAGTTTAAATGTAAAGTTCTCCTAAGTGGAGGAATTTAGATTGATCTTAACCTTTACTGAGCTCTATTTGACCCAATCTATCTATTGAAATCTGGAAAGGCTGGTATCCTTGGGGAGATAGGAAGAAAGTTTTTAAATTAAAGCAGAAGAATAAAAAACATAGCATACTCATTCTTAAAAACAGCCTACCCCAACCTTAAGCCCTCCAAATATGTTGGATTGCAACACTCGTCATCCACAGTGACCATGTCCATTGGTCCAGAACATGAATAGAGAATTATGAGATCATAATTCTTAATTGAAGCATTTTCAACGTAACAGTATAAATAGGTAATGTGGAATGTTCAGCCATGTTCTCATACTATATTTGTGAAGTGTACACAGAGGAAGCAAATAAGTAAATAGCTTTGGTATTAATATCTCAATTGCTAGGTTGGTGAGTCCGAACATGTTATGCCTATGTTATTTATACTGTTCAAATGCTTTGTCACAATATGTGCCTTGAAAGCCTCTGAATAAATTTCAAACACAATAGTTTCAAGAACAGAACCTTTTGTCAAAGAAATGTGGCCTGTAGAAACCAATTTACTTCCTTTCAGTGGTACAAGCCTTCCAATAGAGTGTTTTCAAGATGCTTCAAATGTGAGAATGGTGATACTCGAGAAATGGGATGCAACCCTCACTTCATCTGAGAGGTAACATTGTGTGAGAAAGTAATGTACTACAGGCTATTGAGCTTGTGAATGTGTAACACTGACCACATTTCTGGGATTAACATGTTGACTCCAATTCTTTCATTATTGGGCCTGAACTACATTACATTAAGCAGTTTAAAAAACCTGATTAGGACCCATTGTTACTTCTATTTCTTCTGGGAGGGGGGGAATCCACAAAAGGCCATTTCCCCACCAAAAATCTCCCCTCCAAAGTTTCTCTTTGCTGCAAATAACACCTTTAGAGAGGATTTTTTGTTGCGAAAGTAGTGGGGGAGAAGGAGTAAAACCACCCCTGTTTCAAGGGCATGGATGGGGACATGTTTTCTCCTCATTCACTCCTTGGCTGCCTTTGGTTTTCTAAAAAATGGAAGTGGTCAATCCTAATAGTACTTTAAAATTGTGTGTTTAAGTTAGGTTGTAGTTAGCTCTCAATCAAATAATAAATCAAGGACTGGCCATCACTAACAGTAGTATATCTTTATTTCAGATGGGATGAGAACATAGCGGCTAAATTAAGCACTTTAATCCTGAGCGTAATCCTATTCTCAAATTATATCTGCTGTTGAAGATTGCTACTAAGTCCATATGAGGGTTGGGCTGTGAGCACTGCACCAACAGGGCCAGGAGCTATGTGGACAAGCCAGTGGTCAGGATTGAAGAGTATGTCAGAATATCAGGTGGAAGTATTGTGAATCAAGGCAGGAATCAGGACTATAGATCAAGTAAAGACTAAAGAACAAACTAGGAGGCAGGGCTCAGGAGCAAGCCAGAATTGGAGGGCATGCCAGGAGGAAGGAACAGGATGTAAGCCAGAAATCAGGAACACACCAGAGCTCAGGAAGACCTTATTCAAGCACAGCTCAGCTAGAAAAGGAGCCTTCTTATACTTGGGTTATCTGAGTATACTCGGACGGGCGAATTCCCCCAAGTCCTGTTCACGCTATACATGCTGGAATCCTGCTGATTGACCTACCCCAGCGTATATGTGAGGTTCACGGGGTCCCAGTGAGAGCTCCCTTTTACAGGATTTGTGAATTTGCACAAATTCGCAGCTGGGAATATTTATGGAAATCACAATTTGCACAAAATCACGGCCATAAATAGTACAATTTATGTTAAGAAGTCAGCAATGAGCAGGAGAACAGGAAAAGCAGCTTCATATGTTGTTCCCTTGTCTGTCATTTCAAAGTGCAGTGAAACTATATTAGGTTATCCCACCACTAGAACACCACTTTGATGGTGACTAGCAGCTAGGGATGTCACAGAAATCTGCAATGGACAAGCTTTTTATGGGTCACACACTTTCTGAGGAATTTTGGACCAGTTTTTCACTTTTGGGAGGTGATTTGTGCTAATGCACATTACTGCATTTGTAAAGTATGCATTTCTGCTAATGAGAATTAATGCTAATGCAAATTAGCACAAGTAGAATGAAATTCTGGTTTTAAAACTCAAATTGCATCAATGAACAGGTGACATAATGGAAGACAACTCAGGAAATACAGACGGAACAGATTTAACAAAATCCATACATCCCACTAGTAGCTATAACTATGTGGAGGATCACTACACTTATAATTGTCCCTTATCCAGTTAATTTTCCTATATACCATATAAAATATAATTCTATTATTTACCTGCTACCTTATCCCATATTATAGATGGATATAGGCAGAGAACAAAAGTTGGTATCACCTCTCTGACCCTAGCTGTCAAAGACGCAGTTATTTCTCCTTACAGCTAACACTTCACATATCAGCCCCTGCTATTCTTTCCAGGTTAAGAATGTGCAGAGTAAGAGTATGTTAAGTGTTTGGGGAACTGTTTAGATAATGTATCTGCAGTTATGCTGCTTTCCAGGTATATGCTCCACTTTAAAGTTGAATTCTTGCAGAATCCATGAACAATTCTACAGTTTGCCTCTTCAATGCATGATGATCAGAGATAACAGTAAATTCGTGATCCCACATGTACGTTTAATTCAGCCAAACATTATCTTTGTCTAGAAGATTGAATTTTCTCCCTAGGCAATTATGTTCTTCTTAGGTACATCACTGGATGTTTTATACCATCATAATGCTGCAATAACACCATATCTAGCCCCACACCTGAAGTCTCAGTACTAGTGCTCTTTGTACAGGCATGGTAATTAAAGCTCCCTTCAGCTTATTGAAAGCCTTTTGTCCCCTTGATCACATCCCTTAGTTCATATTACATTGTCAGGATTTTCCCTTTTACTTAATTCAGTCAAGAGCACTGTTATTGCCCCGAACTGAGGCACAATCCTTCTATAATAACTAGCCAAACCTTTAAAAAAATCTTACTTATTTTTTGGTTGTGTGTGGTTCCCATTTTCTAATGGCACCAACTTTACCTGCTAAAGAGATATTACCATTCCCTTCTTTATAACCTAGATAGGTTTCCTTAGGCATTCTAATTTGGCTTTTCTTTTAGGTTTTACAGTATAAGACCAGCTTGTGTTATTGCCTCAAACACTTTTATCAAATGTCTTACATGCTCCCCAATATTTTGATTGAATATTGCAGTGTCATCAATATATACTACTGCATATGATCCCATTCCATCTAACAACTTATTAACTAATAGGGGTGTGCACGCCAAAAAATATCATCATTTATCATTATCATCATTTTGAACCAAAAAAATATCATCTTCATTCATATCGTAGGTAAACCATATTGTCTTCACGATAATTATTGTGAAAAAATGATATTTTTTGCAGCCCTATTTTTAAAGAAAAAATGCCTATAACTTCTGTATTTTAAAAGTTAGAGGCTTGAAACTTGGTCACAGTGCTTATGGGGTATGCCTAAGTATGTGTATGAAATTAGAGATCGATCCCTCCAACCCTCAATTTTATATGATTTTTTTAAAAGATAATTTCCGTTCTGACAGGTCTGAATGAACGTACGTGGCGAGCTGTCATTCTGATCTGTCAGAACTGATACATATGTGCCAAATTTCAGATCAATCCCTCCAACCCTCAATTTTATATAAATTTATTAAAGATCATTTCAGTTCAGGCAGATCAGAATGACAGCTTGCCACGTGTGTTCATTCAGACCTGTCAGAATGGAAATGATCTTTTAAAAATTCATATAAAATTGAGGGTTGGAGGGATAGATCTCTAATTTCATACACATACTTAGGCATACCCCATGAGCACTGTGACCAAGTTTCAAGCCCCTAACTTTTAAAATACAGAAGTTATAGGTATATTTATATGGCAGTAAAAAAAAACGATAAAATCGCCCGGAAATTATCATCTCCGATGATTATCGTATCGTCTTCATTAAACACATGCTCGATAACAACCTTATCATATAATTATCATACATTTTAATGATACGATACACATCCCTATTAACTAACCCCTAAAATGAGGCAGAAGAATTCCTAGGATTGAAAAACAACATCAGGAATTCATATAATCTATCAGGTGTGATAAAGACAATCTTAGGAATGGTATATGATCCCACGCCCATCTGCCCAAACCCCGTTGCATCTATGGTGGTAATACTATTTCTGGTGAATGAAAATGTCTTTCAACGTTATTTACAGAGAACTCCTTTCTTTCTTTCTTTCTTTCTTTTACTGTTACTGAAACTTTTTTTTTGGAAATATGTAATCATGAGGAACTATAAATATAACCTTCACAATTTAATATCAATTGATCTACCATTTGTCTTATGGCCCCAGGAACTCAGCCTTTCATTTTTATTTTGATCTTCATTGGTATTTGATAGTAAAATTTGATCCAACCTAATCAATTACAACATTTTCCCCAAGGCATCTACTTTTGCACCTTTGACCTGTTTCTAAATAAAATGTTTTAATTTAGCCCCAAATACCATGGACTTGAATTCTACAGGATGAATTCAGGGGTCCTTCATTAGTAGAAATGTTAGCAGCTCCACAGTGTTATTATTTTTATTTGAAATGTTTACACACTGACTTTCCTCTGGAGAGCTCAAATTAGCCAGCCACAAGACAAAACAATAAATGACCAGCTTAAAACAATCCTTATAATGTGACAATAAAAAATTCAAACAGCACCAGAAAATAATAGTACACCACCATGAAATGTTTTAATAACCAAAGACAGTTAGAAACCATGTGCAGCAAGGCAGCAATTTATGGCCCTAATACTTTCTTTAAAAGGAAGGTTTTTTTTTTTTTACCCAATTCGGCAGAAAACTGTCAGAGAGAGGAGGTGAGATAGGCTTCCCTTGGAGGGAAATTCCAGAGCCTAGGTGCAACCACCATAAAGGTCCTCTTCCAATCACACATTTCTGTAGATGCTGCGAGACTCCATGCAATTCTACTCATGTTTAGACAGAAAAGAAGTCTTACAACTCCCAGCATTCCACCAGACAGCCATGCTGGGGGAATTTATTCTGGCTGGGAATGCTGGCTGGGGAATGTTGGAAGTTGTAGGACTTTATTTTATCTAAACATGCATAGGATTGCACCCTACGTAAGGCTTGTGTATGAAAAGGCAGTTCTTCAAATATCTTGGTCCCAAACTAATATCCTGGTTGCAAATTGCCCACCTGCTCCAGCTGTGCTAAACAACCGAACAAAGTTCTGTCCCTGCACTCGTTAGCATGATGTCCAAATGCAGAATTGTGGGTTGTCAGGTGATGAGCAACCTAGACTTGTAACCCAAAAATAAATATTGGTTACAAGCTGGGATTATTCCTTCCCCAACAACACACAATTCTGTGTTTGGATGTCATCCTGGATTGTTTAACTCAGTGGGGGGGGGGATGTCTGGAGCCCATATGCTTGTCCACTCCTACTCATTCATGACTATGACATCTGAACTGAGTCAATGTATTTAACCAGTAGTCTCAAACTAAAGAAGGAGTGAATTAAGCACTATAATTTAACATGTTTGCCAGGAACATAAAGTCTATGTTTCACACTACAGTAGAATATTTGTATTCTACAAAACTCTAATTAATATTACACTGAAAGTCTGGATAATTGCTATAATCCTGCAAGTTTATTCAAATATTTGCTTGTGGATTACTTTGATAAACAAATTGAATTAAAATCTGTACCAACACTGATAAAAACTAGAGAAAATGAACTGATCTCATTCTCACTGCAGCTTTTAATAAGCATTTTGAGGAAGACATGCTAAGCTTTTAAAAAAATACAAATTGTTTGCATGCAAAAGCATAAGTTTCTAGTAGGTCATAGAGCTGTTGGAACATAAGAAAGTATGAAAGGTCACAAAGCAAAATCCTCAGAGTTAGAAACATGCACATAAGCCAAAATGATTAATCCAAATCATTGCACCATAACAGGTACATTATGGATATATATCTACAGCACTTCAATATTACTATTATAACACCTCTATTTAGAACTAGGGCTTGTTAACTTTACTTACATAGGGACTTACTTCCAAGTAAATTTACCCAATCTGATACTTGTATAACTTCCTTTGACAGCACAATCCTGCTGTTGAAGGAAAGGATAGAGTAAGGTGAGGGAAGAAAATGGATTAGTTCATCCCCCTCCTTTCTCCTCCTGAATACATCAGCTCTATTTTTTTATTTTCTTATCAAGAGAAGAGATATGCAGACCCTATAGCTGGACCAGACCAGGAACTGCATGTACAACCTCTATTTGCATGCATGATTCTCCTTCCACTTAGCAGTGTTCATGTAAAAGCCCATTCTGCATACTTATGCTCTCTACTTGGATCAGTTTCAGCATGTTTAGGATTGGACACAAATCCATCTTCGCAAAAATAAAAAAGTATGCAATTGAAGGCCAAACTATACATTACACAAGAGATTCATAATAAGTCATAGCCCTGTTGGAGGAATCTTCTTTAGAGAAGGAGCTAAAGCTCCCAGAAACATCATCAAAGAGCAGGCAATGCTGAAGAACAGGAGGAGCATGGGCCCTTGAAGGAAACTGCTAGGGGTGTGCATCGGATCGGATCCGATCCACGATCCGAATCCGATCCGCCCCAAAAATCGGAAAATCCGATCCGATCCGATCCGATCCGATACACCATCCGATCCGATCCGATCCGATCCGGCGAGGTCCGATCCGGATCGGATCGGATCGGCGGATCGGACGCCATTTTAAATGCGTTTTTCCCATAGCAAAGTATTGTTGTTTTACAAAAACGCCTATAACTTTTTCATTTTTAACGACAGAAGGATGAAACTTGGGCACATTGTACACTGGTTAGGGATAGGTATCTGTGAGAAATTTCAGAAAGATTGGTGCATGCAGTTTGTGGCAATTAATTTTTTAATAAATAACATGGAATGCCTATAACTCGGTCATTTTTAAAGTTACACACATGAAACTTTGCCACATTGTAGGTGGAACCTTGGGACCCACGTGTGTGAAATCCCAGAACCGTGGGTGCTTGCCTGGTGTGGCAATGAATTTTTGAAAAATGGGTAGTAGTGGGGTAAATGCAGTTATGCCTCCCATGTTTTTATTTTTAAAGATACAAACAGGACACTTCGGCACATTACAGGGAACACTTCCCTTGATATGTGTGTAAAATTTCAGACAGCTAGCTCCAGGCATGTGTTGGCAATGAATTGTTGAAAATTGGGTAGCAGTGGGGTAAAATACAGTTCTGCCTCCCATTTTTTTATTTTCAAAGATACAAACGGGAAACTTTGGCACATTGCAGGGAACACTTCACTTCAAATGTGTGTGAAATTTCCGGAAGCTAGGTGCAACATTTTAGTGGGAAACGAACGTTTATTCATGGCATTTCACATGGGATTTATGGGTTGGTTTTAAGAGCTACAAACCTCTAACTCGCTCACATGGCACAGGACCTATGCCCGCTCAAACGCTGGAAATTTAACAAACTTTGGTGCAATGCTTTAGTGGGAAAACAAAGGTTTATGCATGGCATTTCACATGGGATTTATGGGTTGGTTTTAAGAGCTACAAACCTCTAACTCGCTCACATGGCACAGGACCTATGCCCGCTCAAACGCTGGAAATTTAACAAACTTTGGTGCAATGCTTTAGTGGGAAAACAAAGGTTTATGCATGGCATTTCACATGGGATTTATGGGTTGGTTTTAAGAGCTACAAACCTCTAACTCGCTCACATGGCACAGGACCTATGCCCGCTCAAACGCTGGAAATTTAACAAACTTTGGTGCAATGCTTTAGTGGGAAAACAAAGGTTAAACTTTATTATTTTAAACCTTCAGGAAAGGGAGGGGGAGGCTGTGTTTGTGTGTGTGTGTTTGACAGCTTGATCCACCAATTGTGCTTTAGAATACATGACTGAATCACCCAATCCTGTGAAGACTTTCTTCAGCCTCCAATCGCAATGCTGGAGGAGGGCACCAGTATATATTCTCTCAGCCCTGCCCTTCTGGCTCTTTGTGGGTTGAACGTGGAGGAGATTAGGGAGTGTTTTGGAGCTGTGTTGGAGAGACTGTATTGATTTGATTGTATTTGGAGGTGGTTTTGAGGAGTTTCTGATCTTTTACTTCAGCTTTTCTTGTTCTCTCTCTTGGCTTTCCTTTCTCTCTTGCCTTTCCTTTCTTAGATAGCACGTTTGTTTGTCTGTGAGTTCAGTTTGTCTTTGCAGTGAGTGTGTTTGTTTGTTCTACTTTCGCTTTCTGAAAAAAACCCAAAAAAATCATAAAAAAATATTTCTATCCTCTCTCTCTCTCTCTCTCTCTCTTTCTCTGTGTGTGTGTGTGTGTGTGCGCGCTTGTGAGTGAGTGTGTGTTGCTGGGCTGTGTAGCCTGCTGCTACAAACACAAAAAAAGTCAGCAAAGCACACACTTACACAAAAATAAATAATAATAAAAATAAAATGAAGCGTGGCACTCAAAGGGGGGGTGCTCCCAAGGCAGCATTTGGGAGAGGCCGCTCTGGGCATGGCGCTGCTGCTGCTGCTGCTGGGACCAGCAGCAGGCAGCCTACTTCCACACCCCCAGTTAAACTGAGGCGTTCTCCACTGGGGCAGCAGAAGCAGGCAGAGGCAACTCAAAGTAGTGCCTGCAGGGCACTCTTTCAGCAACATGAGGCAGGTGCTGGGAGCAGCAGTGGGCATGAAGAAGGAGCACTATATTATCCAGCTCCTTCTTTGGTGGGTGAGCCTGTGAACCCGCTGACTGATCTTTTCCCAGATCTTGTGGAAGTCAGCGAGGTTCAGAGTGAGAAGGAGGACTCTGATGTGGGGCAAGAGGAAGAGCAGGCAGCACCAGAGACTTACTCTCCACAATCCGTCCTCTCTTCCACTCATTCCCTTGCTCCTGAGGTGACACCACAGAGCGAAGGCGCCGGCAGGCCGTCTGTGTCACCCCAGAAGCGACAGGCAAGCAAGGTGTGGGACCACTTTGAGGTGGCAGTGGATTCCCGCTTTGCTGTCTGTCGCCACTGCAAGATGTCAGTGAGCAGGGGAAAAATGCCAGGCCACTTCACCACCACGAACCTCACCCGCCACATGCAGAGGCACCACCAGTCTGTTTTGCTTGGGACCGAGGCGGGCACCTCGCAGCAGACTGGTGCTAGCGGCAAGGGCAAGCAGAAGGCTCCTGCAACTTCTGCCAGCTCTCGACCTCCCATCCCCAAGAGGCTTCGCCAGGCCACCATGGAAGAGATGGGGTGGGGGAAGTATGGAGCCACAAGGTGGCGTTTTCCAGCGCCCAACCAGATCACCAATTGCATCGGTGAGATGGTGGCGTTGGATGACCAGCCATTCAGCCTCGTCGAGAACGCAGGCTTCAAGAGGCTGATGGCTCTTGTGGTTCCATACTACAAGCCGCCGTGTCGCACCACCCTGAGCAGGCGTGTGGTGCCCTCCCTGTACCAGGCATGCAGGGAGTTAGTTCTGGGTCGTCTGTGCCAGGCAGAGGCACAGAAGGTGCACTTCACTTCGGACATCTGGTCCAGCGAAGGAGGAGTGCACGCTTACCTGTCCCTGACGGCTCACTGGTGGGGAGCCTCAGGGCAGGAAGCACCCAGGACTTCTGGGACTGGGAAGGAGGGCTGCCGCTGGGCCCTCCTTCATACCGCAGTCATGGACCAGTCCCACACGGCGGAGGAGATTACGGAGGCCATGAACCGCATGGTGGCAGGGTGGCTGGGCGGGCACCAGCACACCCGCGGTTACATGGTCACGGACGGGGGAGCCAATATGCTGAAGGCGGTGCGCGATGGCGGATTTGAGGGCATCCGCTGCATCGCGCACGTCTTCAACCTGGTCGTCAGGGATGGCCTTGGAGGCAGCAAGGCCCCTCTCCCTCCCCAAATCCGTAATCTCCTAGAGAGCTGCAGGAAGGTGGCTGGGCATTTCCACCACAGCGTGAAGGGCAGTCGGTTGCTGCGGGAGAAGCAGCAGGAGCTGGGACTTCCGCAGCACCGGCTAGTGCAGGACGTGGCAACACGTTGGAACTCCACCTACCACATGCTCGAGCGTATGGTGGAGCAACAGCGTGTTGTCCACGAGATGTTCAGGGTCGGGGACATTGGCATCCAGGCCCCACTGTCCAGGCAGCAGTGGGAGGCCATGTCCCAGCTTCTGGTGGTCCTCAAGCCGTTCCTTGAGGCCACCGAGACCCTGAGCAGCAGCACTGCCCTTCTCAGCCAGGTGCTCCCCGTGGCCAGGCATCTCCAGAATCAGATGGGCGAGTTTCTGGAGGCCGGGGATGCCGTCACCGGCAGGCGCTTCCTGCCAGAGGTGCGGGAAGTGGTGACGAGGCTGAGGGAAAGCTTATCCCGCCGGGTCCAGCCTCTCTACAACGAGAGGCAGTACATGTTGGCCACCATGTGCGACCCGCGCATCAAGGATGGGTTATGTGGGCAGACTTCCCGGGCAGGTTGGGTGGAAATGCTGGTGACGGACGTTCGGGCGGCCCGGGATGCCAGGATTGGGCAGGCAGAGGAGGAGCCCACCGAAGCCCAGGCGCTAAGTCCGCTGAGCACCACCAGCAGCGGCGGCACCAGCACCACCACACCCAGCAGGGGGACAGGCCAGGGGTTTTGGGACAAGGCTTTGCAGGCTGCGGTTGGGCATAGAGGCACTCAACCCAGCCGCCGCCAGGATGACGCTGCAGCAGCAGTGCAGCGTTACCTGGCGGAGCAGATGGAGGACGGCTCCATCGAACCCCTGGCCTACTGGTCATCTCGGCGCCAGATGTGGCCTGATCTGGCGCGGGTGGCCATGGACAGAATCAGCTGCCCACCGTCCAGCGTTCCAAGCGAGCGGGTGTTTTCCATGGCGGGCGACGTGGTCACACCCCACCGCTCTCGCTTGGACGCTGAGATTGTGGAGCAGCTGGTCTTCCTCAAGGTCAATCTGCCCCTGCTGGGATACCCCACCCTCATGCCCGCGGGGGAGTAATTGGCAGGCACCCCCCATCCATCCCACACCTTTGGGCAGGCACCGGCAGGCCCTTGATTTTTTAATTCTTATTTTCGGTTAATTAATTTTCTTTACTTTAATTTACTGGCTGTGTTGTTTACAGCTCAGTAACTCAACTCTGAACGATGGATCCCGAAGGGATCTAGTTTCTTCTCCTAGCCTCTTACATTGAGGGGATGCACAAGCATCTCACACATTCTATGTTGTTTGACTTGAACCAATGTGCTTGCACGTGTGCCTCTGAAATTGGACTCCGATGGCTCCCTCCAGGCCTTCTGTAAGGTCCCACACTTCCATGGGCGTTTCTTCTTGTAAGACCACGTCAGAGGCTCATGAGAACTTTGGATAAGAAGAAGGCTTAATTTTATCGCCAAGGAACGCATGCACCTCTCTGACTATGAACGAAGGACGCGATAGGATTCCTCTTCCAGGCTCCTACATTGAGTGGATGACAAGCAGCATCCCACACTGTTTCTGACTGTGTCTTTTGGACTTATGTGGCAGCCTTGCAGGGCTGTCACTGTGTGTTGTGTTTATTTTGGCTATATGATTTAAAAAACTGCCTGCCCGCCTGCCCGCCTGCTAGGTTGCCGCCATTGTGAAGTAGCCGGAATGCGTGGGCTGGTCTCACGGTTCTATTGCTTACTTGTGCAATGCGCAAGCGCCTGGCATCATGCCCGCCTCTGCCTCTGCCTCTGCCTGCCTGCCTGCCCGCCTGCTAGGTTGCCGCCATTGTGAAGTAGCCGGAATGCGTGGGCTGGTCTCACGGTTCTATTGCTTACTTGTGCAATGCGCAAGCGCCTGGCATCATGCCCGCCTCTGCCTCTGCCTCTGCCTGCCTGCCTGCCCGCCTGCTAGGTTGCCGCCATTGTGAAGTAGCCGGAATGCGTGGGCTGGTCTCACGGTTCTATTGCTTACTTGTGCAATGCGCAAGCGCCTGGCATCATGCCCGCCTCTGCCTCTGCCTCTGCCTGCCTGCCTGCCCGCCTGCTAGGTTGCCGCCATTGTGAAGTAGCCGGAATGCGTGGGCTGGTCTCACGGTTCTATTGCTTACTTGTGCAATGCGCAAGCGCCTGGCATCATGCCCGCCTCTGCCTCTGCCTCTGCCTGCCTGCCTGCCCGCCTGCTAGGTTGCCGCCATTGTGAAGTAGCCGGAATGCGTGGGCTGGTCTCACGGTTCTATGGCTTACTTGTGCAATGCGCAAGCGCCTGGCATCATGCCCGCCTCTGCCTCTGCCTCTGCCTGCCTGCCTGCCCGCCTGCTAGGTTGCCGCCATTGTGAAGTAGCCGGAATGCGTGGGCTGGTCTCACGGTTCTATTGCTTACTTGTGCAATGCGCAAGCGCCTGGCATCATGCCCGCCTCTGCCTCTGCCTCTGCCTCTGCCTCTGCCTGCCCGCCTGCCCGCCTGCTAGGTTGCCGCCATTGTGAAGTAGCCGGAATGCGTGGGCTGGTCTCACGGTTCTATTGCTTACTTGTGCAATGCGCAAGCGCCTGGCATCATGCCCGCCTCTGCCTCTGCCTCTGCCTGCCTGCCTGCCTGCCTGCCCGCCTGCTAGGTTGCCGCCACTGTGAAGTAGCCGGAATGCGTGGGCTGGTCTCACGGTTCTATTGCTTACTTGTGCAATGCGCAAGCGCCTGGCATCATGCCCGCCTCTGCCTCTGCCTCTGCCTGCCTGCCTGCCCGCCTGCTAGGTTGCCGCCATTGTGAAGTAGCCGGAATGCGTGGGCTGGTCTCACGGTTCTATTGCTTACTTGTGCAATGCGCAAGCGCCTGGCATCATGCCCGCCTCTGCCTCTGCCTCTGCCTCTGCCTCTGCCTGCCCGCCTGCCCGCCTGCTAGGTTGCCGCCATTGTGAAGTAGCCGGAATGCGTGGGCTGGTCTCACGGTTCTATTGCTTACTTGTGCAATGCGCAAGCGCCTGGCATCATGCCCGCCTCTGCCTCTGCCTCTGCCTGCCTGCCTGCCTGCCTGCCCGCCTGCTAGGTTGCCGCCATTGTGAAGTAGCCGGAATGCGTGGGCTGGTCTCACGGTTCTATTGCTTACTTGTGCAATGTGCAAGCGCCTGGCATCATGCCCGCCTCTGCCTCTGCCTCTGCCTGCCTGCCTGCCTGCCCGCCTGCCCGCCTGCTAGGTTGCCGCCATTGTGAAGTAGCCGGAATGCGTGGGCTGGTCTCACGGTTCTATTGCTTACTTGTGCAATGTGCAAGCGCCTGGCATCATGCCCGCCTCTGCCTCTGCCTCTGCCTGCCTGCCTGCCTGCCTGCCTGCCTGCTAGGTTGCCGCCATTGTGAAGTAGCCGGAATGCGTGGGCTGGTCTCACGGTTCTATTGCTTACTTGTGCAATGTGCAAGCGCCTGGCATCATGCCCGCCTCTGCCTGCCCGCCCGCCTGCCTGCCTGGAGGTGCCCATGCAGCTGTGACTTTGCCTCTGCCAGTGGGACTTTGCCTCTGCCACTGGGACTTTGCCTCTGCCACTGGGACTTTGCCTGGAGGGAGCTGTGCCAAACTGTGACTTTGCCTGGAGGGAGCTGTGCCAAACTGGGACTTTGCCTGGAGGGAGCTGTGCCAAACTGTGACTTTGCCTGGAGGACCCTGTGCCAATGTGACTTTGCCTGGAGGGAGCTGTGCCAAACTGTGACTTTGCCTGGAGGAGCCTGTGCCACTGGGACTTTGCCTGGAGGGAGCTGTGCCAAACTGGGACTTTGCCTGGAGGGAGCTGTGCCAAACTGGGACTTTGCCTGGAGGGAGCTGTGCCAAACTGGGACTTTGCCTGGAGGGAGCTGTGCCAAACTGTGACTTTGCCTGGAGGACCCTGTGCCAATGTGACTTTGCCTGGAGGGAGCTGTGCCAAACTGTGACTTTGCCTGGAGGAGCCTGTGCCACTGGGACTTTGCCTGGAGGGAGCTGTGCCAAACTGGGACTTTGCCTGGAGGGAGCTGTGCCAAACTGGGACTTTGCCTGGAGGGAGCTGTGCCAAACTGTGACTTTGCCTGGAGGACCCTGTGCCAATGTGACTTTGCCTGGAGGGAGCTGTGCCAAACTGTGACTTTGCCTGGAGGAGCCTGTGCCACTGGGACTTTGCCTGGAGGGAGCTGTGCCAAACTGGGACTTTGCCTGGAGGGAGCTGTGCCAAACTGGGACTTTGCCTGGAGGGAGCTGTGCCAAACTGGGACTTTGCCTGGAGGGAGCTGTGCCAAACTGTGACTTTGCCTGGAGGACCCTGTGCCAATGTGACTTTGCCTGGAGGGAGCTGTGCCAAACTGTGACTTTGCCTGGAGGAGCCTGTGCCACTGGGACTTTGCCTGGAGGGAGCTGTGCCAAACTGGGACTTTGCCTGGAGGGAGCTGTGCCAAACTGGGACTTTGCCTGGAGGGAGCTGTGCCAAACTGTGACTTTGCCTGGAGGACCCTGTGCCAATGTGACTTTGCCTGGAGGGAGCTGTGCCAAACTGTGACTTTGCCTGGAGGACCCTGTGCCAATGTGACTTTGCCTGGAGGGAGCTGTGCCAAACTGTGACTTTGCCTGGAGGGAGCTGTGCCAAACTGGGACTTTGCCTGGAGGGAGCTGTGCCAAACTGTGACTTTGCCTGGAGGACCCTGTGCCAATGTGACTTTGCCTGGAGGAGCCTGTGCCACTGGGACTTTGCCTGGAGGGAGCTGTGCCAAACTGTGACTTTGCCTGGAGGACCCTGTGCCAATGTGACTTTGCCTGGAGGGAGCTGTGCCAAACTGTGACTTTGCCTGGAGGACCCTGTGCCAATGTGACTTTGCCTGGAGGAGCCTATGTGCCACTGGAGTCCTCCGATCCACATCGGCCGCACGAATAAGGTAAGTGTGTGCAGTCAACGCAGGGACACCTGAGAGTGTCCAGAAGTGGGGCAGTGTGAGATCTTACTTCCGAGTAAGCAAGCAGGCAGCCCCGTGTGCCTACTGGGGCGTGGGCACTCAGGACCGGGCAGATGCCAGTCCTGGGTGAGAGGGAGCCAATGGTGGAAAAGTATGATTTATCTCATGTTAATTCTTTTCCCCCCCCCCTCCTTCTTTTGCAGCCTATGGAACTCTTCGCCACTGCGCAAAGCGCACCCGTGAATCCAGACTGCCCATCTGCCCCAGCCACGGCCGCATGGAGGTGGCCCCTCGATTCACGTCGCCCCTACGACTCAGGTAAGAGTGCAGGCAGAGTGGCCATATAGAAAAGAAGGCAGGGCCCCTGCACCTTTAACTGTTGTGATGAAGAGGGAATCTCAGCAGGAACTAATTCCATACAAATGACACTGGCAGAAATTCCCTTTTCTCTACAACTGCTGAAGTTAGGAACCCTGACCTGGATTTGATCTGGTCAGCCTAACGTAGGGTGCTATTAGGAGTGAATGAATAACCCAAGGACAAAAGAAATGGTGATTCTCTAATGATCCGGTAAGCTGTGTCCTGCCAGACACAAAAGGATAGCCAATCCCTCTAACAATGGGCTCAGAAGAGTGATTTAGAAAGGGAGGGGTGCAGGAGAAAGAGGATTGCATCACAAACCAGAGAAGTGTGCCGGTGGGAGACTAGTTACTAGGACTTGCATGTATAATTAATACAAATCTTTATTTATTTTCCTTTCTTCTTTTGCAGTATAAAAGTATTTATGTAATATTCATTATCCCCCTCCTCTTCTTTTGCAGCCTATGGCACTCTCACTGCCACAGTGCCCGGGAAAGGAGAGACTTTGCCCATTACATGCCAGCCTGCCCGCCCGCTGCTGATGCCGCCTGCCGCCTTCCAGATCGTTCCTGCGAGGCGGGCCAGCCGCCTTTCTTGCACAAGCCATGGGACTAGGGGTCCTCCAGGAGAATCTCACCGAGTCCTCAACGCCCTCAGGACTATGGTAAGTGTTCTGTGAATGGGGGGGGGCACCTTCCACCTAACTGAAGGTTGGCTGTCTGCCTGCTAACTTCCGAGTGAGCAGGCAGCCCCGTGTGCCTACTGGGGCGTGGGCACTCAGGACCGGGCAGATGCCAGTCCTGGGTGAGAGGGAGCCAATGGTGGAAAAGTATGATTTATCTCATGTTAATTCTTTTCCCCCCCCCCTCCTTCTTTTGCAGCCTATGGAACTCTTCGCCACTGCGCAAAGCGTACCCGTGAATCCAGACTGCCCATCTGCCCCAGCCACGGCCGCATGGAGGTGGCCCATCGATTCACGTCGCCCGCACGACTCTGGTAAGAGCCTGTCAGAGAGCTTACCCACGAGTAAGCAAGCAGGCAGCCCCGTGTGCCTGCTGGGGCGTGGGCACTCAGGACGGGCACATGCCAGTCTTGGGTGGGAGGGAGCCAGTGGTGGAAAAGTATCATTTTCCTCATATTCTTCCCCCCCCCTTCTTCTTTTGCAGCCTATGGAACTCTTTGCCACAGTGCCCAGGAGAGACGGTAATGCAGACTGCCCACCTGCCCGTCACTGCCCGCCTGGAAGTGGCATCTTATCAACAACGCCCTCAGGAGGACTACGGTAAGTGTTCTGTGAATGGGGGGGGGGCACCTTCCACCTAACTGAAGGTTGGCTGTCTGCCTGCTAACTTCCGAGTGAGCAGGCAGCCCCGTGTGCCTACTGGGGCGTGGGCACTCAGGACCGGGCAGATGCCAGTCCTGGGTGAGAGGGAGCCAATGGTGGAAAAGTATGATTTATCTCATGTTAATTCTTTCCCCCCCCCCCTCCTTCTTTTGCAGCCTATGGAACTCTTCGCCACTGCGCAAAGCGTACCCGTGAATCCAGACTGCCCATCTGCCCCAGCCACGGCCGCATGGAGGTGGCCCATCGATTCACGTCGCCCGCACGACTCTGGTAAGAGCCTGTCAGAGAGCTTACCCACGAGTAAGCAAGCAGGCAGCCCCGTGTGCCTGCTGGGGCGTGGGCACTCAGGACGGGCACATGCCAGTCTTGGGTGGGAGGGAGCCAGTGGTGGAAAAGTATCATTTTCCTCATATTCTTCCCCCCCCCCTTCTTCTTTTGCAGCCTATGGAACTCTTTGCCACAGTGCCCAGGAGAGACGGTAATGCAGACTGCCCACCTGCCCGTCACTGCCCGCCTGGAAGTGGCATCTTATCAACAACGCCCTCAGGAGGACTACGGTAAGTGTTCTGTGAATGGGGGGGGGCACCTTCCACCTAACTGAAGGTTGGCTGTCTGCCTGCTAACTTCCGAGTGAGCAGGCAGCCCCGTGTGCCTGCTTTGGCGTGGGCACTCAGGAAGGGCAATCCTGGGTGGAAGGGAGCTGGTTGTGTTGAAGTGGTCAACTAATATTCATTCTTTTCCCCCCCCCTTCTTCTTTTGCAGCCTATGGCACTCTCACTGCCACAGTGCCCGGGAAAGGAGAGACTTTGCCCATTAAATGCCAGCCTGCCCGCCCGCTGCTGATGCCGCCTGCCGCCTTCCAGATCCTTCCTGCAAAGAGAGCAAGCCGCCCTCCTCGCACAAGCCATGGGACTTGGCATTCGCCCTCAAGGAGAATGTCACCCAGTCCCCAAAGCCGCTGTTGGACTTTGCCCATTAAATGCCAGCCTGCCCGCCCGCTGCTGATGCCGCCTGCCGCCTCCCAGATCCTTCCTGCAAAGAGAGCAAGCCGCCCTCCTCGCACAAGCCATGGGACTTGGCATTCGCCCTCAAGGAGAATGTCACCCAGTCCCCAAAGCCGCTGTTGGACTTTGCCCATTAAATGCCAGCCTGCCCGCCCGCTGCTGATGCCGCCTGCCGCCTTCCAGATCCTTCCTGCAAAGAGAGCAAGCCGCCCTCCTCGCACAAGCCATGGGACTTGGCATTCGCCCTCAAGGAGAATGTCACCCAGTCCCCAAAGCCGCTGTTGGACTTTGCCCATTAAATGCCAGCCTGCCCGCCCGCTGCTGATGCCGCCTGCCGCCTCCCAGATCCTTCCTGCAAAGAGAGCAAGCCGCCCTCCTCGCACAAGCCATGGGACTTGGCATTCGCCCTCAAGGAGAATGTCACCCAGTCCCCAAAGCCGCTGTTGGACTTTGCCCATTAAATGCCAGCCTGCCCGCCCGCTGCTGATGCCGCCTGCCGCCTTCCAGATCCTTCCTGCAAAGAGAGCAAGCCGCCCTCCTCGCACAAGCCATGGGACTTGGCATTCGCCCTCAAGGAGAATGTCACCCAGTCCCCAAAGCCGCTGTTGGACTTTGCCCATTAAATGCCAGCCTGCCCGCCCGCTGCTGATGCCGCCTGCCGCCTTCCAGATCCTTCCTGCAAAGAGAGCAAGCCGCCCTCCTCGCACAAGCCATGGGACTTGGCATTCGCCCTCAAGGAGAATGTCACCCAGTCCCCAATGCCGCTGTTGGACTTTGCCCATTAAATGCCAGCCTGCCTGCCCGCCTTCCAGATTCTGCTGTGGAAGGAGAAATAAATAATACTAGGTGCTGCAAGAGACCATGTGGATTGGCTCTACATCAAAGCAGCCTTCTGGTTTAGAATTACATAGTACACAAGAAAAGAACAATCACTTATCCTGCAAGATCCCTTCCCAGGCTAGGATCTGAATAATAGCTATTAGCTAGGATCTGAATAGCTATTACCTGGGATTAGCTACTAGTGCATTTGGTAGCATTCCTGCAACCAACACCTGTCTTGTCATGTAAATGTATGGGTCCCTAAAGCAATTTACAATCACTTTACATTTTACAAATGAATAAGTGAAACTTTCTTCCCTCATTACCAATCCACACCAGGCAGGCAATGTCCCCTTCCTGAAGGTTTAAAATAATAAAGTTTAACCTTTGTTTTCCCACTAAAGCATTGCACCAAAGTTTGTTAAATTTCCAGCGTTTGAGCGGGCATAGGTCCTGTGCCATGTGAGCGAGTTAGAGGTTTGTAGCTCTTAAAACCAACCCATAAATCCCATGTGAAATGCCATGCATAAACCTTTGTTTTCCCACTAAAGCATTGCACCAAAGTTTGTTAAATTTCCAGCGTTTGAGCGGGCATAGGTCCTGTGCCATGTGAGCGAGTTAGAGGTTTGTAGCTCTTAAAACCAACCCATAAATCCCATGTGAAATGCCATGCATAAACCTTTGTTTTCCCACTAAAGCATTGCACCAAAGTTTGTTAAATTTCCAGCGTTTGAGCGGGCATAGGTCCTGTGCCATGTGAGCGAGTTAGAGGTTTGTAGCTCTTAAAACCAACCCATAAATCCCATGTGAAATGCCATGAATAAACGTTCGTTTCCCACTAAAATGTTGCACCTAGCTTCCGGAAATTTCACACACATTTGAAGTGAAGTGTTCCCTGCAATGTGCCAAAGTTTCCCGTTTGTATCTTTGAAAATAAAAAAATGGGAGGCAAAACTGTATTTTACCCCACTGCTACCCAATTTTCAACAATTCATTGCCAACACATGCCTGGAGCTAGCTGTCTGAAATTTTACACACATATCAAGGGAAGTGTTCCCTGTAATGTGCCGAAGTGTCCTGTTTGTATCTTTAAAAATAAAAACATGGGAGGCATAACTGCATTTACCCCACTACTACCCATTTTTCAAAAATTCATTGCCACACCAGGCAAGCACCCACGGTTCTGGGATTTCACACACGTGGGTCCCAAGGTTCCACCTACAATGTGGCAAAGTTTCATGTGTGTAACTTTAAAAATGACCGAGTTATAGGCATTCCATGTTATTTATTAAAAAATTAATTGCCACAAACTGCATGCACCAATCTTTCTGAAATTTCTCACAGATACCTATCCCTAACCAGTGTACAATGTGCCCAAGTTTCATCCTTCTGTCGTTAAAAATGAAAAAGTTATAGGCGTTTTTGTAAAACAATAATTTGCTATAGGAAAAAGCATTCAAAATGGCGTCCGATCCGGATCGGAAAATCCGATCCGCGGATCGGAATCGGATCCGATCCGATCCGACACACGATCCGATCCGATCCGATCCGATCCGACCCCCCAGGTCCGATTCCGATCCGCTATCCGATCCGATCCGGGGGGTCAGTGCACATCCCTAGAAACTGCCATGAGTCCATCCGCACAATAGGAAGGGAACTCAAAGGCTGAGCAACCACGTAGCCCCTCTAGAAGCAGACCAGAACAAACCCTATAGAAGGACCACCTGTTTGCAAACAAAGGCTCCTCATGAGTAAATGACTCCTCGTGTGTAGGCCCTTCCTCACAAGGAGGACTTCTTTCAGAAGCTCCTGCTGGGTTGCAGCTGAGCCTTGGGCGGGGCTCTGGAAGGTTCAATTTATAACCCTCAGTCTTAACCATAGCCCAATACTTTGTTTCTACTTGGATTGATCTGCTGACACCTGGATTTGTGATAAGACCCTATTCCTTGGATTGTGCTTGTATTGAGCTGTTTGCCTGAGCTTCTGCCTGCCTTTTTTCTTGAGATGGATTAAGCCCATACACTGCTTCAGCACTGAGTCTGAACCAGTCAGAGCAGGAGACAATTGAATAGCCCAAGATTTTTACTTTTAAGCAGCCATGCAGCTTCCCATTTGATCAGAGCTGCTGTGATGGGGGAAGGATGTTACTCTTTCCCAGGTCATTGTAATATCTGACCTACAAATTGCCATTTGGGCCTTGGGGAATAGAGAGGGACAAGAGATATAGGCAACCACCTACTCGCCCAATTGTGGCCTGCATGTTATTGCTCATGCAATTACTGATCAAAGATTCCCCAGACAGCAGTGACTCCTGTGAGACAGGGCCAACCCTGTTAGCAAAGAAAGAAGGGGACACCTGCAAAGCTTGACCTATTATATATAACCCACAATCCTCAAATAATCTGGGTGAAGTGGCAGTGGGTGCCAAGATTGAAGAGACTCACCCATCAATACAATCCTGCAAGGAAATTTGCTTCAATTGCAATGCATATGGACATAATATAGATCCATCCAGCCTTATTACAGATCGGGATGAGACTACGAACCTACAGTATAACCCAGAAATACTATACCCTGACATTAGGGTCATTAAAAGATCCTTGGATGGCTATCCTCTGGATGTGATAAGGCAGAACGATAATGCACCCAAAGAGAATAGTGCCCTGACAAGGAAGCACACTAAATTGGCCACAAAACCTGCAGTCTTTGAAGGGAAGCTGACATTAAGCCCAATCAGAGAAGCAAGCTCTTTGGAAGCCCCCAAAGCTAAGTCAGCCCACATGATAAAATCAAGGAACTATGATGACTGACTACGCCCATATAGAATTAAAACAAATAAAGAAGTTCCCTTACCACACCTAACCCGAATGGACCAGTTAGACTTAGCATCCGATCTGCTCAGTCTTATGTCCTGGAACATATCAGGATGGGAAAACAAACTGAGGAACTTAGGATTTATACAATATCTGTCCAACTTTCATATATTTAGCCTACAAGAAACATGGACTCAAAAAACAGAGCTTCAAGGATACCAAGTATTCTCAACACCTGCCAGGAAGACTTCCAAGAAAGGGAGGAGCAGTGGTGGTCTTGCCATGGGGATATCTGCCAGTCTGAATGTTGAAACCTATGAAATAGCTACTGATTCACCATACCTACAGGCTATTCAGCTGATCAATCAAAAAGGCACTAGACTGATATGTATAAACGTATATATCCCTCATAGGGGCTCTATTTACTATGCCTACAATATATGGGACACCTTGGAGTCCCTTTTGGATACGGTTAATCAACAGTACCCCCCCCCCCATGTGCTATTATAGTGATGGGAGATTTTAATGCAAGGATAGGAGATGGATACACAATCACATTACACACATTGTCATTAACTATGGAGGATATAGCACATTTACCTGCTAGAAAATCAAGGGACAAGATGATCAATAAAGCGGGCTCTTACCTATTTAGACTAATGTACAAGTTCAACATATTTGTCACTAACAGTACCAGCCCTGATGAAACAACTGCAAACTTCTCATACACTTCCCTGAAAGGGAAGAGCGTTATTGATTACTTTCTGCTAAATTCCCTATCCGCCTCATATGTGAAGAAGTTCTCAATTGGAGCTCAACCAGTAAGTGATCATCAGCCCGTGTTCCTGGAACTTGTAGGATTTCAGAAAATAAAGAAGGCACTGATATTAGAACCATCATACATTCAACATGGACTGAGATGGGATATAAATCTTCAGATGAAGACATCTGATGCATTGCTTCATAGGGAAATGCTGTCTCTTAGAACTAGATTTCTCGGTGCAGATTCATATGAGCTCCTGCCCTTGTTTCACACCATGATACATCATCTGGGTTCCATCTGCTCAACCATTTACCACCACCCTCCAAGTTAAGACTACATCCGGAGGGCTGGTTTGACCAAGAATGTAGACAAGCAAGGCGTGACCTCTGCTCTTTGAGCAGACAGGCTCAGGAAGGAGCTCTTAACCCTTTGATGCATGACTTAACAGTGAAACATCGTATATATAAGAAGCTACTAAAGCAAAAGCAAACTGCCTATTTTACTCAACTGTGGGCAGATATTGAACGAGCCGCAAGTGATCGAGACTCAACTAAATTTTGGCAGCTGAAAGCCTGAAAATTAAAAGAAACCACTAATGGCCTGGCTCCACCTATCATGCCTAAGCAATGGGAAATATATTTTGAACAAGCCTTCAACCCAGAGGCTACCATAACCCGGGACACGAACTATCTGACGCAGCTTCTGCTCCCTAACATAGCAGAAACCGATAAGTGGCCAGCCGTAACCATCAGTGAGGTCAAACATCTAATCTCCAGCTTAACCAAACAGAAAGCACCTGGGGAAGATATGCTACCCCCAGAGATTTTTCTAGATAACAAACATTGGTGGGCCCCCATTTTGGCTAAACTTTTCACCTATATTAACCAAAGTGGTAAATTTCCCAGCAGTTGGAACCAAAGTATCGTCGTACCGATCTATAAGAAGGGAGACAAATCCTCACCAGCAAACTACCAACCTATTAGTTTATTGGATGTTTCCTCAAAATTGTACACAAGATTTCTGTTAACTAAAGTTGAGGACTGGGTAGATCAGCATAACATTATTGGCGAAGAACAGGCTGGTTTCTGTTGTGGCAAATCAACTATAGACCAGTATTTTATACTAAACCATCTAAGAGAGAAATATACTCGCCCCCCGATGAAGTATCTATATGCCACCTTTGTAGATCTAACCTCAGCTTTTGATAGAATCAATACAGAAAGATGTGGCACAAACTATGGCATTTAGGGATGAATAGATGACTTCTGATTCTGATCAAGAATTTATACTCCAATACAACAATCCAAGTCAGAGTCGAAAAAGGAGACCAAATCTTGGAGAAAGTCAGATCATCCATAGGCGTTAGACAGGGATGCTTGTTAGTAGGGGTGTGCACGGACCCCCCGGATCGGATCGGGACCCGGATCGGGACCTCCAATTTTGTCATGGATCGGTTCGGACAAAATCGGAAGCCCCCCGGACCGGATCGAGTCCGATCCCGATCCAAAAATCGGAAATTTTTGGATCGGCCGCCATTTTTTTCCCCATAGACTTGCATTGCAATGCAAGTCTATGACGAAAAAATGGCGGCGGGTGGGTGAGGGGGGGCCTAACTCCCTCCCCCCCGGGGCCGTCCGCTGTGGACGGCCCCGGCAGGTAAGCCCCCTCCCCCACGCTCCCTCCCCCCCCGGGGCCGTCCGCTTCCATCTGCAGGCGCCAGCGGGCGCCCGCGGATAGAAGCGGACAGCTCTGGGGGGGGGTAAGCCCCCTTCCCCACCACTGCTTACCTTCCCGGCCCGTCTGCTCCCGTCCGGCGCCGGCGGCTACTACCAGCGGTCTCCGCGGCCTGCTCTAGAGTAGCGCGTCGGGTGATGACATCACCCGGCGTGCCACCCTGGAGTAGGCCGCGGAGCCTGCTGGTAGTAGCCGCCGGTGCCAGACGGG
This sequence comes from Anniella stebbinsi, assembly GCA_029215795.1. Lineage (NCBI taxonomy): Eukaryota > Metazoa > Chordata > Lepidosauria > Squamata > Anniellidae > Anniella > Anniella stebbinsi. Next base: position 61,607,413 of record JARDYH010000003.1, read on the forward strand.
AGCGGACGGGCCGGGAAGGTAAGGGCCCCCCTCCTCCCCTCCGTGCGCCCCCTCCTCCCCTCCACGCGCCCCCTGCTTACCTTCCCGGCCCGTCCGCTCCCGTCCGGCGCCGGCGGCTACTACCAGCGGGCTCCGAGGCCTGCTCTAGAGTAGCGCGCCGGGTGATGACATCACCCGGCGCGCCACCCTGGAGCAGGCTGCGGAGCCCGCTGGTAGTAGCCGCCAGCGCCGGACGGGAGCGGACGGGCCGGAAAGGTAAGGGCCCCCCTCCTCCCGCCCCCTCCTCCCCCCCCCGCTGTCCACTTTCATCAGCGGGCGCCCGCTGGCGCCCGCCAATGGAAGCGGCGGTGGGCGCCAGTGGGCGCCCGCCGATCCGCCAATCCGCCGAACCGGTTCGGAGCCTTTTCGGACCGGTTCGGATTGGATCGGCCGATCCAGCTGTCGGATCGGAAATCGGATAATTTATCCGATTTCCCACTGGACCGGACTCAGATCGTGGATCGGGTCCGATCCAGTGCACATCCCTACTTGTTAGCTCCAATACTGTTTAATATATATGTAAATGACATTATTGGGCAGCTGTCAAGCAACTCCAATGTCCCTGTTTCCATGGGTTCTAGGAAATTGAACATATTGTTATATGCGGATGACATGGTTCTATTATCCCAAAACCTTATAGGTATGAGAAGATTGCTGAAAGTTTTTGGGGAGGTTTGTATCAAAGAACAACTGTGTATTAATTATTTAAAAACCAAAGTTATGGTCTTTGGTACCCGTCCGCCTAAACATAAGTGGACGTTGAATGGCCACTATCTAGATCAAACTAACCAATTTAATTATCTAGGAATCTGCTTTATGCAAAATGGCTCATGGTCTGGCCACCTATCAGCCACGAAACTGAAAGCCCCAAAATCAATGCAAACTGTCCTGAGATTCGCTAAGGTCCGGGGAGGTCAGTTAGTTAGCCCGGCTATTAAAGTTTTTCTTGCAAAGGTTATCCCACAGATATCGTATGGAGCTGAGATGTGGGAAGGCTCAAGTCTACGTTCACTTAAGATTGTGCAAAACAAGTTCTTAAGGATATTGCTGGGCCTCCCACCAGGAACACCTACCAGCTATATCAGAGCAGAACTTGGAGTAATGCCAATAATTTACTCTATCTGGAGGACAATGTTCTTTTATTACATCAAAATGAAACATACAATTAATAGACTAATAACTCCCTGCATAAACGAACAGAGAAACTCCCCTCCCAGAAATAATTGGCTACGTCGATGTGAAACAAGTTTAAAGAACTTTGGGTTTGATCCGACAGTGCTAATGGTAAGCGATTTACTGCATAATCGCTTATCCATTAAAGAACGGTTGCAGCACCACTTTGCCAAGCTAGATTTAGATGCAATCAAAGTCTCTAGATTCTCCTCTAGCTTTCCATCTTTAAAGTCCACTCATGAGGAAGAAAAGTATTTGTCAGAAATAGCATCCCCCTTCCTCCGTAAAGCATTTATAGACCTGCGTTTTCAGACAGTGAAAACTAAATTCATAGAGGGGAGATATAAAAATATTCCTAGAGAACAGCGCCTGTGTATTTGTGGTAGCCAGTAGGGGTGTGCATCGGATCGGATCCGATCCACGATCCGAATCCGATCCGACCCAAAATCGGGAAAATCCGATCCGATCCGATCCGATCCGGACAACCTCCGATCCGATCCGATCCGATCCGATGAGGTCCAATCCGGATCGGACGCCATTTTGAATGCTTTTTCCCATAGCCAAGTATTGTTTTACAAAAACGCCTATAACTTTTTCATTTTTAAAGATAGAAGGATGAAACTTGGGCACATTGTAGACTGGTTAGGGGTAGTTATCTGTGAGAAATTTCAGAAAGATTGGTGCATGCATTTTGTGGCAATTAATTTTTTAATAAATACCCAGGAATGCCTATAACTTTGTCATTTTTAAAGTTACACACATGAAACTTTGCCACATTGTAGGGGGTACCTTGGGACCTATGTGTGTGAAATTTCAGAAACGTAGGTGCTTGTCTTGTGTGGCAATTAATTTTTAGAAAAATGGGTAGTAGTGGGGTAAATACAGTTACGCCTCCCATTTTTTTATTTTTGAAGATACAAACAGGAAACTTGGGCACATTACAGGTACCACTTGCCTTGATATGTGTGTGAAATTTCAGAAACATTGGAGCTTTCCTTGTGTGGCAATTAATTTTTGAAACAATGAGGAAAGAAACACCTATAACTTTGTCATTTTTAAAGTTACACACATGAAACTTTGCCACATTGTAGGTGGTACCTTGGGACCCATGTGTGTGAAATTTCAGAAACGTAGGTGCTTGCCTTGTGTGGCAATTAATTTTTTAATAAATACCCAGGAATGCCTATAACTTTGTCATTTTTAAAGTTACACACATGAAACTTTGCCACATTGTAGGCGGTACCTTGGGACCTATGTGTGTGAAATTTCGGAAACGTGGGTGCTTGCCTTGTGTGGCAATTAATTTTAGAAAAATGGGTAGTGGTGGGGTAAATACAGTTACGCCTCCCACTTTTTTATTTTTGAAGATACAAACAGGAAACATGGGCACATTACAGGTACCACTTGGCTTGATATGTGTGTAAAATTTCAGACAGCTGGGTCCAGGCATGTGGTGGCAAGGTATTTTTGAAACAATGAGGAAAGAAACGCCTATAACTTTTTTATTTTAAAAGTTAGAAGTCTGAACATTGCTCACTTTGTAGATGGGTTAGGGGTAGATATGTGTCAGAAATTTCAGAATTATAGGTCCAGGCATTTGATGGCTATGGAATTTTTAAATTACATGTTTCAAAAAAATCTCTACAGAGGCCAGGTCTTCCCCTCCCGCTTCCCGCGAAGAAAAGGAAACACTCTCTCGTCTCGATCCCTTTGATCCTTGCTAGTAGTATCCATTACAGGGCTCGTGTTTCCTTTCCTACTTTCACTTTTCAAGCAGAACGGCTGAGCCTAGCTGAGTTTTGCAGCCATGCGTGCAAGGAAGGATCACTCTGGTCTCGATCCCTTTGATCCTTGGTAGTATCCATTACAGGGCTCGTGTCTGCTTGAGTACAAAGTGAAAGCAGACACGAGCCCTGTAATGGATACTACCAAGGATCAAAGGGATCGAGACCAGAGTGATCCTTCCTTGCACGCATGGCTGCAAAACTCAGCTAGGCTCAGCCGTTCTGCTTGAAAAGTGAAAGTAGGAAAGGAAACACGAGCCCTGTAATGGATACTACTAGCAAGGATCAAAGGGATCGAGACGAGAGAGTGTTTCCTTTTCTTCGCGGGAAGCGGGAGGGGAAGACCTGGCCTCTGTAGAAATTTTTTTGAAACATGTAATTTAAAAATTCCATAGCCATCAAATGCCTGGACCTATAATTCTGAAATTTCTGACACATATCTACCCCTAACCCATCTACAAAGTGAGCAATGTTCAGACTTCTAACTTTTAAAATAAAAAAGTTATAGGCGTTTCTTTCCTCATTGTTTCAAAAATACCTTGCCACCACATGCCTGGACCCAGCTGTCTGAAATTTTACACACATATCAAGCCAAGTGGTACCTGTAATGTGCCCATGTTTCCTGTTTGTATCTTCAAAAATAAAAAAGTGGGAGGCGTAACTGTATTTACCCCACCACTACCCATTTTTCTAAAATTAATTGCCACACAAGGCAAGCACCTACGTTTCCGAAATTTCACACACATAGGTCCCAAGGTACCGCCTACAATGTGGCAAAGTTTCATGTGTGTAACTTTAAAAATGACAAAGTTATAGGCATTCCTGGGTATTTATTAAAAAATTAATTGCCACACAAGGCAAGCACCTACGTTTCCGAAATTTCACACACATGGGTCCCAAGGTACCACCTACAATGTGGCAAAGTTTCATGTGTGTAACTTTAAAAATGACAAAGTTATAGGTGTTTCTTTCCTCATTGTTTCAAAAATTAATTGCCACACAAGGAAAGCTCCAATGTTTCTGAAATTTCACACACATATCAAGGCAAGTGGTACCTGTAATGTGCCCAAGTTTCCTGTTTGTATCTTCAAAAATAAAAAAATGGGAGGCGTAACTGTATTTACCCCACTACTACCCATTTTTCTAAAAATTAATTGCCACACAAGACAAGCACCTACGTTTCTGAAATTTCACACACATAGGTCCCAAGGTACCCCCTACAATGTGGCAAAGTTTCATGTGTGTAACTTTAAAAATGACAAAGTTATAGGCATTCCTGGGTATTTATTAAAAAATTAATTGCCACAAAATGCATGCACCAATCTTTCTGAAATTTCTCACAGATAACTACCCCTAACCAGTCTACAATGTGCCCAAGTTTCATCCTTCTATCTTTAAAAATGAAAAAGTTATAGGCGTTTTTGTAAAACAATACTTGGCTATGGGAAAAAGCATTCAAAATGGCGTCCGATCTGGATCGGACATCTGGTCCGATCCGATCCGACCAGCCTCCGATCCGATCCGATCCGATCCGACCCCCCAGGTCCGATTCCGATCCGCTATCCGATCCGATCCGGGGGGTCAGTGCACATCCCTAGTAGCCAGGCAGTGGAGGATACCATAACTATGTGCTATATTGTAAACTACACAAAATCCCTAGAGATAAACATCTGATGAGATTTCTAGTGCCAAGGGCAAACCTCTCAGATATGGATAAAATAATATATTTATTCTCAAATACAGCCAAACCCAACATGCTAAATGTGGCCAGGTTTGCTGCGAAAGCAGCACAGATTAGGGAAGCCCTAGAAGACATTGATGCTACCTAAGAAAGGGGGTCTATAACTGTGGATTTTTAGAAATTATTTTGTACTTGTATATATTTTTTTCTATTCCATCTTATTCTGTAATATGTGTACTGTATGATGCTGATTGTGAGATTGGGCTAAAACCTATTTTAGGTTGCCTTAACAATAAAGTGAGTGTTATTGCTCATGATGCTGGGTTAGTGCTCATCTTAGTTTCTTTCTCCTTCCTTGACTGGCTTGCTGCAGTGAACATAACAAGAGAGAAACACTCAGAGGTTGTGTCTTGTTGTTTTTAAAGGAAGTCTAATCATTGAACTACACTATCAATTCATCTTCCATTCATTCTGTCTTCCTTTGAGGTTCTGTCCTTCCACCTGAACCACACATAGCTATGGTTTTGATGAAAGGTGGAAGGAGCCCTTACAAGTGATTTGAAACATCGGCCTGGTAATCCCAGTAACTTCTTCTCAGCCAAATATGTTTGACTGAGACAAGGGCTAGATCTACACTACTGCTTTATAGCAGTATTGAAGTATACTGATAGCTGCTGGGGAACATTACAAATTCCATATGCTGCTTTCATAGCATTATTTCCTGCTTTTTATTCCACATTTGTAAGGATTGGACACAAGGAGCTTCTCTAAACGAGCATTTGATAGCACTCTTGTGACTGGCAACTCATGAATGTTCGCAGATCATTTTGATGATGATGTCAGCCCCCTGCCCTTCTCCTGCTCCATTCCCAAGTTTAGTAGTAAAAAATAAACCTCAGAAAACCTGACTCTTCTGAGATATATTGGTATTTGTCAGGTTTTCCTGCTATGTACAGGCAAAGTTGCACCATAAAACATCCACTAAGGGGTGTTGTTCCATTGAATTGTATGGGCCATGTGGTCGCTGCTCTCTTCCTCATGTAATTACAGCTCGTTGCAATTGCAAAAAAGAAGCAGGAAGCAGAGCCATGGTAAGGGAACACTCCCCTCCCGTCTGAAGGAGCTCAAGGTGTAAATCAGGTCAAGGCTACTGTGATTTTCCTAATGGAAAAAAAAAGCAAAATAGACTTTAATACATGCTAAAATTCATACTTTAAGGCAACATGTTTTGGGCAGATCAGGAGAGGCATTCCATCAGGTATTGCAGTCCCGAGTTGTGTTAGTTGGTTAAAACCAGTGGTGGCAGCATCAGTCTCCATAGCTGATAGAAGGGGGTCTCCGGCAGCAGATGTCCTTCTCCACCCACACACTTCCCTCTCTGCCTGCAGAAAGGGAAGTCTATAATATTCTAAGGTCCCTGGGACAACCACTCAAGGCCACAGGATTGCAGCCTAAAATCTATATTAAGAGAGGATTTTTTTTTTAATGAGCAAGCAAAATTAAAAATGTAGAAATGTAATTAAAATCTAAGTATACATTAAAAACTTTCTGGGGGGAGGTGCTTAAAGCAATGGTCCTTTTTGTATAAATATATTTCATTAAAATAAGATAAGCAACCTACTATCTGAGTTTAAGTTTCACAAGTGATGGCTAATCCCTTATTCATTGGGTGACTAATAATTAGGGGTGTGCATGGACCCCCCGGATCGGATTGGGACCCGGATCGGGACCTCCAATTTTGTCACGGACCGGTTCGGACAAAATCGGAGGCCCCCCGGACCGGATCGAGTCCGATCCCGACCCAAAAATTGTAAATTTTTGGATCGGCCGCCATTTTTTTCCCCATAGACTTGCATTGCAATGCAAGTCTATGAGGAAAAAATGGCGGCGGGTGGGTGAGGGGGGGCCTAACTCCCTCCCCCCCCGGGGCCGTCCGCTGTGGACGGCCCCAGCACGTAAGCCCCCTCCCCCGCGCTCCCTACCCCCCCTGGGGCCGTCCGCTTCCATCCGCTGGCGCCCGCGGGCGCCAGCGGATAGAAGCGGACGGCTCCGGGGGGGGTAAGCCCCCTTCCCCGCCACTGCTTACCTTCTCGGCCCGTCCGCTCCCGTCCGGCGCCGGCGGCTACTACCAGCGGGCTCCGCGGCCTACTCTCGAGTAGCGCGCCGGGTGATGACATCACCCGGCGCGCCACCCTGGAGTAGGCCGCGGAGCCTGCTGGTAGTAGTCGCCGGCGCCGGATGGGAGCGGCCGGGCCGGCAAGGTAAGGGCCCCCTCCCCCCCTCCGCGCGCCCCCTCCTCCCCTCCACGCACCCCCTGCTTACCTTCTCGGCCCGTCCGTTCCCGTCCGGGGCCGGCGGCTACTACCAGCGGGCTCCACAGCCTGCTCTAGAGTAGCGCGCCGGGTGATGACATCACCCGGCGCGCCACCCTAGAGCAGGCCGCGGAGCCTGCTGGTAGTAGTAGTCGCCGGCGCCGGACGGGAGCGGCCGGGCCGGGAAGGTAAGGGCCCCCCTCCCCCCCTCCGCGCGCCCCCTCCTCCCCTCCACACCCCCCCTGCTTACCTTCTCGGCCCGTCCGCTCCCGTCCGGCGCCGGCGCCTACCACCAGCAGGCTCCGCGGCCTGCTCTAGAGTAGCGCACCGGGTGATGACATCACCCGGCGCGCCACCCTGGAGCAGGCCGCGGAGCCCGCTGGTAGTAGCTGCTAGTGCCGGACGGGAGCGGACGGGCCGAGAAGGTAAGCGCCCCCCTCCTCCCCCCCCCCGCTGTCCACTTTCATTGGCGGGCGCCCGCTGGCGCCCGCCAATGGAAGTGGCGGTGGGCGCCAGTGGGCGCCCGCCGATCCGCCGATCCGCCGATCCGCCGAACCGGTTTGGAGCCTTTTCGGACCGGTTCGGATTGGATCGGCCGATCCAGCTGCGGGATCGGAAATCGGATAATTTATCCGATTTCCCACTGGACCGGACTTGGATCGTGGATCGGGTCCGATCCAGTGCACATCCCTACTAATAATAAAAGCATTTTAAAAAACCAGAAAAATACTCCTCCAAATCTATAAGCACTATAGGAAGAGATCCAAAGATTTGTCAACAGCCAAACTGAAAACAATGCTGAATTATTCATCATAAGTTAAAACCCAAATCAAGTAGAGCTATTTTGGGGTGGGAGTGGAGGTGGAGAGTTTTAAGGTATCAACATCTTCATTAATGGTTAAAGAACATAGCTATAATTCTGATTATGCTTTTAGCCAGAGGATTATATCCTCTTTTATATTACAAAGGAAAGCAGCGGTATGGCTTTTTCTGCATAAGAAGTAAAAACAAAAAAGGAAGAACTTGCCATTCAGACATCATACGTCCAGATATTTATTATGGGTAAAAAAATAAAAACAAGACAGATCAGGTGAGGAGGCTTACATCTCCAAGATCCCAGTTTTAACTACAGCCCCATTTTACAAAAAAAGAAAAGAAAGCACAGCTATATTGTTTGTTGTCAGAGTTGTACACCTTAGAGGATAACATAGCTCTGTTCAAACTGCTTGGGAATATATACCCACCTGGGGATATCCACAGATGTCTACTTTTCTGTCTAAATGGATACATAACCTCATCCTCAAGATTTGGAGCGTCTCTATATTAAGGGAAATTGTGTTGTTTACCTGGAGCTGTTGTGCTTCCTAGTTTTTAGAGCGATTGATATGAGGTGATTACACAGGAGGAAAGGGGCAACAAAGTGGAAGATTCTGCTGTTTCCTTGGGCTTCTTTAAAGGTTTGAATAGAGGAATGCCTCCCTCCCTCCCTGGTAAGGAGGGGAGGAGAAGTCTTGTTTTCCTAGGTTAACTTGTGCTGTACTGTTTCCTCGCAGCCCCCGAGAAAGCCGGGACTTACTTCTCACAGTAGATGTAAGAGTGTGCTTTAAGTCTGCAGCCCTAGGCACACTTACTTGGGAGTAAACCCCACTGAACACAATGGGACTTGCTTCTGAGTAGACATAAGATCACATTGTAAGTCTGTAACTCTCAGAACACTTACTTGGGAGGAAGCCCCATTAAACACAATGGGACTTGCTTCTGAGTAGACATAAGATTGCATTGTAAGTCTGTAACTCTCAGAACACTTACTTGGGAGGAAGCCCCATTGAACTTAAAGGGATGCTCTTGGTGGGGATCAGATCTGCTTGCAAGGAGGCATTTTATCCTTTTCTTCCTCGATCACAGTCATGGGAAAGTCCTTCCTCAGCAAGTTCATAGTGCAACTTGAGCTTTACACACTGCTGATTTTGTGCTATTAGGGGTGCATTCCAGCTTTTCTCTGATCTATTTTAAAATGGTATAAGGGGGGTACTGTGGAAGGTGTCCCAGCTGATGCTGACATCATCAAAAGGTCACACAAATATCCGTAAGTGGCCAGTCACAAATGTACTTTATTTTGCTTGTGTGAAGAAGCCTTTGGTGTACAGGGCCAGTACTAGCCTCCAGTGGGGCCTTGGAATAGTGCTGTCGAGGAGCCTCCTCTAACACACCTATCACTACTGCCATCATCAGCACCCAGCTGACCCTCCCTCATGCCTTTCTTTCTTTCTTTCTTTCTTTCTTTCTTTTACCTGGCAGTGGTGGGGACTGCTTTTCCTACACCAGTCCTCTTCTTCCTAGCCCAACCAGCCCCACTGGCAAAAGAGAGTTTTACAGCAGCCATCCAGATGAGCCAGCAGGGTCCACACCATATCATTTAAAAAACAAAGCTTTTTTAAAACCATATGTTTTGAGTAGCAGTGATCTGAACCAATCAGACACTGCCTATGGGAGGGGATGCAACTACTAATTTACCATATTGGAGAAATGGTGCCAGAAGTAATAATAATAATAATAATTATTATTATTATTATTATTTATTACCCATCTCTCCCTCCGGATCGAGGCGGGGAACAACATCAATACAGACAATATAAAATACAAAAAACGGATTAAAAGCATATAAAATTAATACATTATTAAAATCAACCAAGTCTTAAAATTCAACTGGGTAGGCCTGCCAAAAGAGATCGGTCTTTATAGCTCTCTTGAATTCTAGAAGACTGGTAAGTTGGCGTATCTCTCCTGGCAGAAGAGAAGGTCCTCTGGGTAACAGTTGTCAGTAGGACTGCTACAAAGCTGAATGGGCAGATTCTTCACCCCTGCCTCCAGCCGCTGAACCCCACAATGCAAATCATCTGCTCAGGACTGGAGAAATTGAACTGAAATCGAGTTTCACATATGATTGCGTATTTCATATATAATTAATATGGAACATTATTGCAAATTGCATGTAGGGCTGAGAAATCAATGGGTTTCAGACTGAAAGAAAATAAACCAGATGAAATGTCATGACATTTCTATCACAAAGAGATGCTTTGGATATTTTTGACAATCTATGGGGACCTACAGCAACAAGCATTGCAATAGCATTGATGTATGAACAAGAACATGCTAGTTTTTATATTTATGAATAAAAAGGGGCCTTACCATTTTTGAATCTTGTATATGGCATACATGATGGATAATTAGAGTATTTTTAAAAAACAACTTTGTAGCATATCACGTGTATTATAAATTTAGTCTGACAACCCAAATCTCCTTGTATAATCAGCTGCATGAATTCCTAGATTGGTTTTAGGCAGTTTAATTCAATCAGTTCTGATTAATTCCAAATATCCCTCCATCCTCCTTCTGTCAATTATAAAGAAAAATCAATAATAATTGCTTCTTTTCAACAGAACTGAGAATAATAAAGATTTATGGTTTCTAATATAAGTGACTGTTGTAGCTTTTGAAAGAAAGAAAAAAAGAAGGAAGGATGGAAAAAGGAATTCCAGAGAATTTATTGGAAAATGAGAAGGAATGAAGAAAATACTTGCACCTTGGCAAATAATTCGACATAATTAAGGCACATAAGGAAACAGACTTTATTCTACTCACTAAACCTGACCTTGGTTTTGTGCCTCCTAATTATATATCCTTTATACCACAAAGTACTTCTTTGAACTGTGCCTCTGTGAGCCAATTAGAAAAACTACTTTCAAAACACATATGATGCAGCATTTCTCATTCGTTGACCTTTTGGACAGCTAAGCTAATAGGCTTGTCTCTAGACTACCAATTGATTAGCTTCATCACAACAAGTTTAAGAATCTTTCTTTAAATATTCATTTAAATTCAGTGTCAAAGCAGAATATGTTGTCAGGTATGTCGGCATTAACTCATGATGCTGGGTATAAATAATACAGTCCAAAAGGGCAAAGCCAAATGAGACAAGGTAGGTGAGTCACCTTTGCATGGCAACCTATACTTTGAAATGTCTTACCTATGTGTTAAAAGAATTGGGGGGATGGTTTTAGTCAATAATGACATGCATATGATAATTGTAGCTATCCCGCTCTTTTGGTCTTCCATACAGGAAGGGGTCAGTGGGAGAGTTTCCTTCCTACTGGAAAAACCTAGTAGCAGAGAAGTGCAAGGAGAAGAAGTAGGTCAGCATGAAGAAACAGCCAGGAAAGATGGTAGATGATGCTAGTTGTAGATAGACAGTGACTGAATTCGGACAACACGATAGTCAATGGTGGGGTAATAATCAACTTTACAGTTGTTCATCTAGGGGGTACTCCCCACACAACATGGTAATAAATAATCAACTGTGGTGTGGATTAGGATCAGCACTGAGTTGACTATGGCAGCATTCGGACGATCCAATAGTCAATACTACTGACGATTGTTTCCCCCCACCCCAGTTGTTTATTGTGTCGTCCAAATTCAGCCAGTGGTTTAGTTTGGACAACACTTTAGGCAACAGAGGGGTTAATAACACTCTCACCATGCATTATGTTTCCGGGGCTTGCCACATGACATGTTGCCCCTCCCCTGTCGTGTGGCTGAAAGTCCCGCCATCCTTCTGGACTGCTCCTCCCTCCTCCCTTAGTCCTCTGGCCATATCCCATGATGCACCACAAGTTCTGCTGGCTGTATAGGAGTGGCTGGGTTTTTTTCCACTGCTCCTGCCAGGGAACTCTAGGGCTGCATTCGGATAACACATTAGTCAATGGTGGGTTGAGTAGCCAACTCACAGTTGGTTATTTTGTGGGTACTCCCTACACAACATATTCCTACACAACTGTGGGTGGTTAGGGCTGGCATTGAGTGGACTAATAGTCAACCCAGCATTTGACAGACACAGCCCCCGCCCCTCTTCCCACCCTCCCTCCTCCCTCAGTCCTCCCAGTTCTATCCCAGCAGCCTCTGCAAGTTGCACCAGTTGTAGCAGAGCGGCAGCCGCCACTTGGTCGCACTTGCCGCCTGTCTCTATGGGCTTGTGTTTTAAACCACTCACCACACACCATTAACCCACTCACCCCTCCACACAACACTTTAAACAACTGGCTTCGAGCTAAACAACTTGCAAGCCAGTTGTTTCTCTCAGTTGCTTATTTGGGCGTAATAGAATACCATCAGTAGTTTGTGAGCGGCATGTTATCCTCCACACAACACAACAAGCAACACAATTGATCATTGTTCCCCCCCCCCCAGTTGCTTAATGTGTTGTCCGAATGCAGCCTATGACTGACTGGAATAGTACACGGAGAGAGGGGGTTCCCAACACATGACACTTTAAACAACGGATTTTGGGATCAACAACTGAGCAGCCCGTTGTTTTCCCTTGTTGTTTAATTCACCAAAATAGTGTGCAGTCAGTTGTGTGTGCATTGTGTGTTGCCTGCCACATGACAGAATAAGCAATACAACTGACGGTTGATTCCTCCCCTTCATTGATTATTGTGTTGTCTGAACTGAGCCAGTGGCTGTGTTCAGACAACGCATTAGTCAATGGTAGTTTAAGTTGTCAACCATGAGTTGAGCAGTCAACGGTTGGTTATTGTGTTGTCTGTCGGGCAAAAACCACCCCACGGTTGACTATTTTGCCAAAATAACCAACTGAGAAACACAACTCACTGCAGTGTTGACTGTCTGCACAACTGTTGGTTAGTGTGTTGTCTATCGGGCTCAGTGCACTGTTTTGCAGGATTGAATGAACTATCTCAGCTGGCTACAGAGTCCCCTGGCAAGAGTGACCAAAGCAGAGGCCGCCACTCTAATCCAGCCAGCAGAACTCATAATGATTGCTGGGATAGCACCGGGAAGACTGAGGGTAGAGGGGGGGGCTGTATCAGCCAAATGCCAGGTTGACTATTAGTCCACTCAACACTAACACCACCCACCCACAGTTGTGTAGGAATATTTTGGCCTCTTTTGGATGACACGATAATCAACGGAGGGGGGAAGAGGCAACCATCAGTTGTGTTGCTTATTGTCGTGACTCTGGCTAACTCTCTAAAGTTCTTGCTCACGACTTCAGGTACACTGATACACAACAATAACAGTGAGATTTCTTTTATTGTAATCACACGGAACTCAAAGCATAACGGTTTCATTTCTGCAAACACACACTTGAAGCTGAAGACGGACCACACAGCTTTCAGGTAGAACGGCTTAATGAGAACAGCACTCACTCAGGGACTGACATTTAGAGATTAACTCTAGTCCTTAGAGGGCAGGAGCGGCCACGCTGCACTGGAATCCTCTGGAACATAGAGAGACTCTAGGATTAGGCCTCCTAACAGTAGTATATCGGTCAACTGGCAACTAAATCTTCACTCAGCCTGTCAGGGAACGCTGAGCTGACCACGGAAGCCAGAAGCCAGGGAATGAACCTCTTCGACCTAGGGAGCCTTCCCAATTCACGTAGCTTTAGCTCTGAGGAAGGTCCTCTCACAGGTCTCACACACACACGAGTTTCAGAACAGCAACGATCAGCTTCTGCCTCCCTCTGCCCGTAACTTTGGCTCCATGGAGGGAGACAGCAAGCTATAGAACACGAATCCAGAACAGTAATCTCAAGTCCAAATCTATGAAAAGCCACAGTGCACTTTTCATGGCAGAGTTCTTTAGAAGTAACAAGTCCACACAGCAATAGAACATGTACAGAGTGCATCACACAATTCCACATCAGATAGTAACTCACAGCAGCAGCAGAGCAGCAAGAGGATAGACGAGATAATTCCTAGCAATGGAATTACTCTCAGGACAAAGGCAATATAGTGTGGAGGCTGGGCAATTCCAAGCTACTTTGATAGACAGGGCTTCAGGCCTGTAATCTAAACTCACATGCCAACAGGGCGGCACGGTTCAACCTCTTCTGATGACGCCACAGTGTGAGGAAGATAGCCCCCACCTTTGCAAAGCATAGTTTAATTCTCAGAGAACCTTCAAGGCCTTCGGCCTACCATTTGAGATAAGCACATACCAGAGAAGCAGAGATACATTTTCTCATGACAAATTGCCAAGTCTTCAGTCCACAATTCACAGGGCCAGCCCTGTGAATTGTCTACGAAGCATCTGACACCCAACATCTTCCCCTCCCCAAAATGTCCTCCCAACTTGGAAAACTTATACCCCTCCCCCCAACTCTCTCCGGCGCGCAACGGAGACAGTCAAGGGAAAAGAGAAAAGCCTCGAAGCAGGGAGAAAAAACTTTCTACACAGAACATTTTGATTTAAGCTCTAAAAATCAACAATGACATTTTAAAAATATTTTGTACATGGTAAGAAACATTAAAAAGGCAGAATCAGAGCAAAACATGTGGTATATAATACAGAACAAAACTATTGTAGAAATGACAAGGCAGTAACAGCAAAATTCTAAGTTTCAAATCAAATGAACAGTGTCTTTAGCAAGGATGAGAGAAAAAAAAAGAGTTCTAAATTTTCTGAAAAACGAAAGCTGATGACAGGTGGTTTTTTTTTTTTTATCTTTACTCCCCCCCTCTCTTTTCCTTTTTGAAGCGTCTTGTATTGGCGAGGAAAACGAAAGTACAATTCGCAGATAGATCTCAATTAGCAAAAACGATGCGGTGGAGGGGGTGGTGAATCTTTCAGGCAGGTCATAAATTTTCTTGCAGGAATGCAGGCAAAGGTTTGTAAAATCCAAGGAACAGGGAGATCTACTTACTCTTTTGAAGAATTTACACAGTCTCGGTGTTGAAGAGAATCACCTGCAGGTCTTTTTGAATTTGAGGGAGAACTCCAGCGGGAGATTTCTGGACACAGCAGGTCTTGGCTTTGTGGCTAGGAATTATACTGTCGTGGCTCTGGCTAACTCTCTAAAGTTCTTGCTCACGACTTCAGGTACACTGATACACAACAATAACAGTGAGATTTCTTTTATTGTAATCACACGGAATTCAAAGCATAACGGTTTCATTTCTGCAAACACACACTTGAAGCTGAAGACGGACCACACAGCTTTCAGGTAGAACGGCTTAATGAGAACAGCACTCACTCAGGGACTGACATTTAGAGATTAACTCTAGTCCTTAGAGGGCAGGAGCGGCCACGCTGCACTGGAATCCTCTGGAACATAGAGAGACTCTAGGATTAGGCCTCCTAACAGTAGTATATCGGTCAACTGGCAACTAAATCTTCACTCAGCCTGTCAGGGAACGCTGAGCTGACCACGGAAGCCAGAAGCCAGGGAATGAACCTCTTCGACCTAGGGAGCCTTCCCAATTCACGTAGCTTTAGCTCTGAGGAAGGTCCTCTCACAGGTCTCACACACACACGAGTTTCAGAACAGCAACGATCAGCTTCTGCCTCCCTCTGCCCGTAACTTTGGCTCCATGGAGGGAGACAGCAAGCTATAGAACATGAATCCAGAACAGTAATCTCAAATCCAAATCTATGAAAAGCCACAGTGCACTTTTCATGGCAGAGTTCTTTAGAAGTAACAAGTCCACACAGCAATAGAACATGTACAGAGTGCATCACACAATTCCACATCAGATAGTAACTCACAGCAGCAGCAGAGCAGCAAGAGGATAGACGAGATAATTCCTAGCAACGGAATTACTCTCAGGACAAAGGCAATATAGTGTGGAGGCTGGGCAATTCCAAGCTACTTTGATAGACAGGGCTTCAGGCCTGTAATCTAAACTCACATGCCAACAGGGCGGCACGGTTCAACCTCTTCTGATGACGCCACAGTGTGAGGAAGATAGCCCCCACCTTTGCAAAGCATAGTTTAATTCTCAGAGAACCTTCAAGGCCTTCGGCCTACCATTTGAGATAAGCACATACCAGAGAAGCAGAGATACATTTTCTCATGACAAATTGCCAAGTCTTCAGTCCACAATTCACAGGGCCAGCCCTGTGAATTGTCTACGAAGCATCTGACACCCAACACTTATTGTGTCATGTGGAGGGCAACACACAATGAACACACAACTGATGGTACGCTATGTTGGGCAATTAAACAACAGAGAAAAACAACGGGCTTGCATGTTGTTTATCTTGAAATTCGTTGTGTAAAATGTCTTGTGGAGGGAACCCCCCTCTCTCCATGTACTATTTCATTTGATCATAGAGTTTGCTGGACAGAGCAGCCGAAAAACCCCAGCTGCTCCGATACAGCTGGCAGAGCTTACAGTGAATAATGAAATACAGCCGGAGGACTGAGGGAGGGGGGAGGGGGGAGGGAGGAGACACAGCAGCCCAGAAGGACGCCGGGACTTTCAGCCTCATGACAGGGGAGGGGGCAACATGTCGTGTGGCGGGCACCGCAAAAATAACACACCGTGAATATGCTATTTCCCCCTCCGTTGCTTAAAGTGTCATCCGAATGCTCCTGTTGTGTGTGGAGTATGCCTGAGTTCTTACTGAAACAGATGTAGAATTACCAGTCTCATCAGGTGCCAACTACCATCAGGTGGTTCCTGTTCTTTCACTTCTACATGGCAAAAAGACATTCAGCATGGTTGTTTTCTGACATCAGAGTAGCACAACTGTAGAGGAAAGAGAAGTTCACCAATTCTGAACCTCTCTGTAATACAACATATATAAAAATATACTTAGATTACCATTCTCGTAGAGCTGAGTGCAAACTGCCTTCTAAAATTCTCCTCCCTTTTTGCAGACAGGTAATTGCCATTTTCCTGAATATTCTCTAGCAGAGTGGGGTGGAGAATATTCGGGGGGGGGTGCTTTTTAGGAGTGGGGCTGTTCATAATTTCTTTTGATGAGGCCTGCCTGGCACCGTTATCTTTTCTTCACCAGGTCAAAATTTTTCTTTTCTCCCAGTCATATTAACAGCTTAAGTTGAGGTTTTAACTGACTTTTTTGGCCAAGCTTAAAAGTTTAAAATGTTTTAAATATCAGCTCTTTTATGTTTTATGGTTTAAAACTTTGTATATTGACTTTTTAATGTTCAATCTTTTAATTTTTGTAAACCGCCCAGAGAGTTTCAGCTATGGGGCGGTATATAAATGTAAATAATAATAATAATAATAATAATTTTTCCTTTTTCTTAGTCTTCTTCTCTTTTTGCTGCTACTATTACAAGCAGTAGCAGCAACAACTATGTTGGCAGCATTGCTGGCATTTTGCATCTCCAGAATGCCCCAGGATCATTTTAATCTGTATCTGGGGAAGAGAGAATATCTTTGACATTACAGAGATGGTTCAGCAAACTATGTTCAAAGTCAGTTAAGAAAAATGCTAATTTCTTAGTGCTAAAAGTTTAGTTACTACGAAAGTTGCAAGAGACTGTAGAATCTAGCCAACTGAGAAGATTAATACATCCCAGTATTAGAATAGCTCAAGACTTCTCTTAACTTAATATTCTCTTGCAGGAGCAGTAAGGAGTTCCTCTGTATTGTATTGTTAGTGTGACTGCAGTGTAATGGGCCTCTTTTAAATTGTATTTACAAAGCAATAATAAACAATTCACCTCCTGAAGGGTTAAACAATCTGTTCCCCCTCCCTCCAATATCTCTCCTAGTTCAGTACTCAGCAGTCAAGCCCTGAAGTATGAGAGGGTCAGGGCAACTCTTGATTTCTTTTGTGAAACAGGAGATTCCAGGAACAGAATTGCAAACATGTCACTAGCATGCATTGACTTTGATTAAGGGATATTTCAGGAGCATTATTTTTATCTTTGGAACAGAAACTGTTGATGGCTAAGAAGATAGAGAAAGCTTCCATTTTAAAATCTTTGCAGCCAGAGTGTGTCCCTCTGACACTTTTATTTGTTTTCTCTCTCTTTCTCTCTCTCTCTCTCTCCCTAGAGAGAGAGAGAGAGAGAGAGAGAGAGAACGTCATCACACTGAAGGTTTAATGCACATCTGCCGCGACTTTGATCCACTTTTTCAGAGCTGGACTTGCACAGGGCGAGAGAACAGCACAACAGGGATGATGTCATGCTAGTCCAGCACTAAAAAAGTGGATCAAAGTTGCGGCAGATGTGCATTAAACCTCCAGTGTGATGATGCTCTGAGAGAGATTGAGAAGATGAAATGTAAAATAGGCAGTTAATTATGTATATCAATAAATGGTTTTAATTAAATGAGAATTGTTCCCAGTGTGCAGAGGACAGAAAAAACAAGGGAAGATAAAAGTGTTTTAATAAAGGTGTGGTTTTTTTAAATGGAAATAAGTGAGATGAGAATTCAACTGACAGTTACCTGAAGAGCCCCATAGGAAATGAATGGCCTGAACAGCAATTCCTCTAGAACCCTTTATATTACCAAACTGTAGGACATGAAAGTGCAGATAAAAAAAATCTTTAGAAAAAGCTAAAGGAATAGGTTTTCAAAAGTATTTGATCTAAGTGCAAACCATTTGTTGGGCACAGATATCAAACCTGCTTGACTTTTACTTTTTCAGACAACCTTGTTCTTACTAAATGTCAGAGGTGCTGTGTAAATAGCCATTAGAAGTATCCACTTTCTAGTACAAATTACCTTTTCCTGAAGATACCTTAGAAGATTTGGAGGGTGAAATTAAAGAATATATAAATCAGATAAGATGGCCTGCTCACATATATTAGGCTGACCAGATAAAATCCAGGTCAGGGCTCCTGTAACTTTAACAGTTGTAGAGAAAAGGGAATTTCAGCCAGTGTCATTTGTATGCATTTAGTTCCTGGTGATATTCCCTCTTCATCACAACAGTTAAAGGTGCATGCACTATACTAGTGACCATATACAAAAGAAGACAGGGCCCCTGCAACTTTAACAGTTGTGATGAAGATGGAATTTCACCAGGAACTAATTGCATACAAATGACACTGGCTGAAATTCCCTTTTCTCTACAACTGTTAAAGTTACATGAGCCCTGACCTGGATTTTATCTGGTCACCCTAACATATATTGTAATGTTTCTTCCTAGGCAATTCACCACTTCACCAAAGCCTCCTCCTCAATGGATTCCTATGCAGGCCTCTGTCTTGTTGAGGCTGGGACAAAACTCAGTCTTTGGACAGAAAGGGGCAAATCCGCACAATGGGGTCCAGAACAAAAATAAAATGGTACCATTCAGAAATGGAAGTAGTCCAAAAAGCAAGGTCTTTGCTGTACCCAGGTTCAGAACAAAGCAAAACAGCCTGGAAGCAAGTGTAGTCCAAAAAGTAGGGATTCGTTAGAAACTCCATCAAGTTTGTTTTATGGTTTGTGCAATTTGCAGCTCTTGGACCCAAATGCAATTTGTGGTTGGACATCTATACATATCTGTGCATATCTAGTATACACATTCTAAAAAAACTAGCATGCACACATTTGAAAAATGTGCAAATCAAAATATTTACATTTCCAAAATGTTCACAAACACTCTTCAGTCAATGAATGCATGTATCCAAAAATGCATATGTTGTATATTATACAAATGTGTATAAATCTTTCAAAACAAAACAAAAAAAACTTGCAAGCTTGGGCAGAAACAGGATGGAAGTTGCTTGATCTGAAAACCTGACAGTCATGGAAATAACAAGATTGATAGATCCCTCCATCAATCTTATCAACAAGGGAAGCAGAGTCAGCTAAGATAGTTTGCAAGAGCCTTGGAGAAGTAGCTGACTTTGGGCTTTCAGACATGTGCTCTTTCACTGGGTGGCCTTCTGAGCCTACACTTTTGGATGTCTATACTCTCTGGGGCCGTGAGGTCCTTTAGCCTCCCCTCTCTGACTCAGAATGTAAATTTTATGCAAATCACTCTCCTTTTGTGTCTTTTTGAGGTGGATGAGCGATGCATTTCCTCTATTTTTTTAGTCCTAGGCACCAGCAGAAGCTGACTAAAGGTTTCCACCATCAACTTCCACCCGGTGTGTATAAATCTGGGGATATTAATTAGGTAATGCAATGTTTTGTGAAGGCCCTGGCCCGACCCAGGTTGACTCCTCCTCAAATGAGGATGCAGGTCTATCTGGGCCAGAGGACCTTGGGAAGCAGACCAATCCCTTCAACTCTGGCACTGATCAAGAAGACCTCTGTATCTAGGGAGAGAACTCACCAGGCCTTTCTCCAGTTATTACTCTGGAACAACCCTTGGAGTGTCTCCTTTCTTCACCTGTGCCAGAAGAACCCCTTTCTGAGTCAGAGAGGGGAGGCTAAAGGACCTCACGGCCCCAGAGAGTATAGACATCCAAAAGTGTAGGCTTTAATTGTTGTGATGAAGAGGGAATATCACCAGGTGCTGAATGCATACCAATGACACCTGCTGAAATTCCCCTTTCAATACAACTGTTAAAGATATAGGAGCCCTGTCTTCCTTTTCATATGGTCAGCCTAATTTACATAGATTAATGTTTTTAATGATGTATTGGTTTTATTTGTTTTAATATTTCATCTATTTTGTGGTCTTTGTGTTTTATATTTATTGTTGTTCCCCGCCTCGATCCGGAGGGAGAGGCGGGTTATAAATAAATTATTATTATTATTATTATTATTGACCTCTTTGTGCTGCCTGATTGTGGAATGCCAGCATCTTAACCTGTTTTGACATAGAAGAGCCACTGTAGGGAGAATATGTATGCGTAGAATAAACACATGAAGAGAGGGAGTGCCCCAGCCAGGCTATGTTGTGGAATAATGAGACAATACCTCTACCATGAACAGGCTGGCACTGGCAGAGGCATTCCTTCAGATACTTCAGTCCCAAGTTGTTCAGGACCTTGTAGGTCAACACCAGCACCTTGCATTCAGCTTGGAAATGGATAGGCAACCTGTGCAGTTCTTTCAGGATCTGTGTTACATGTTCCCTGAAACCTGTCCTGACACCAACCCGGCAGCCAGTTGAAATTTTCAGATCTTTTTCAAGGGCAGTCCCTCATGAAATACATTACACTGATTCCAAACGAGAGGTTCCCAGTGCATGGGTCACTGTGGCTAAGCTATTTCTGTGGTTTGTATAGCAGCCACAAGCTACACTGTTGCCCTGTCCTGGTTTGCTAGGCTAGGTCACAATACTGGGATAACAACACCTCTTGCACCACCTTCAATTTGTGTTTAGAATATTCTTGCCTACATATCTGATCATAGCATTAAGCCCTAACTAGCTAATGTTACAATTGCAAGCACGTGCCTGCTTGGTCATATGCACAATATAAATAAGTAAATTAAACATCCACACAAACTCTTGGTCCACTTTTGCTCTGGTAGCTTTCCTCCACCCTAAACAAAACAAAATGACAGTGAGCTATATTAATGACTTGAACATGCTTAGCTCCTGTCATAGGAAGCTGATGTATGCTAACCCTATCTACCACCAATAATTATTTACATTCCATTTCCATCTCATAAAATTCCTAGCACATACTCTGTTAGCACAATTTCAAGAGTCCACATGTATTCTCACGGACTGCTTATATATCTCCTGTGGAAATCAGCCACTGTAATAGACCTTTTGCTTTTTTGTTGAGCATCTGACTGACTTCCAGGGGTGGGTTGACTGAAACCCATCTCCAAAGGGTAAGGGGGTTTGTGTAAAGCTGCTTTGCAATGATCACATTTAGGAAAATGAGTATCTAGCTTTGCAACATTTTGTGCCCATTTTCTGGGCTGGGTGTGGCTGTCCAAAAGTGGTAGAAAAAAAATAAGAGAACAAAATAGTTATTAATAATTACTGGAAAACACAATTCCACCTATATATTTTATTGGGATTTAAGAAAGTTTCTAAACATTCTTAATACATAAGGAAAGAGAGAGAGAGAGAGAGAGAGAGAGATCAAAGGCATTCACGATGCAAATACTGTGAATGAAATTGCCCAATTAGCCCAGTTAGAATATTCAATGCCCAGTCTCCTGTTTCAAATACCATTCCCCTATTATTATTCTCAAATATGATTCCCTTGTTTGATAGGTAGTTCCATAGTGAACTGCCCATCAAAAAGAGAAATCATTCAAAAGAAGCTATACTTTTCGAGCATAAAACTATCTCAGAGGAGATTGTGCTGATCCATAGAGAATCTATTGGAAGGATTTGAGCAGCTAAAGTTCAACTTATTCACTAATACACTGTTCCCTTTAGGGGTGTGCATCGGATCGGATCCGATCCACGATCCGAATCCGATCCGCCCCAAAAATCGGAAAATCCGATCCGATCCGATCCGATCCGATACACCATCCGATCCGATCCGATCCGATCCGGCGAGGTCCGATCCGGATCGGATCGGATCGGCGGATCGGACGCCATTTTAAATGCGTTTTTCCCATAGCAAAGTATTGTTGTTTTACAAAAACGCCTATAACTTTTTCATTTTTAACGACAGAAGGATGAAACTTGGGCACATTGTACACTGGTTAGGGATAGGTATCTGTGAGAAATTTCAGAAAGATTGGTGCATGCAGTTTGTGGCAATTAATTTTTTAATAAATAACATGGAATGCCTATAACTCGGTCATTTTTAAAGTTACACACATGAAACTTTGCCACATTGTAGGTGGAACCTTGGGACCCACGTGTGTGAAATCCCAGAACCGTGGGTGCTTGCCTGGTGTGGCAATGAATTTTTGAAAAATGGGTAGTAGTGGGGTAAATGCAGTTATGCCTCCCATGTTTTTATTTTTAAAGATACAAACAGGACACTTCGGCACATTACAGGGAACACTTCCCTTGATATGTGTGTAAAATTTCAGACAGCTAGCTCCAGGCATGTGTTGGCAATGAATTGTTGAAAATTGGGTAGCAGTGGGGTAAAATACAGTTTTGCCTCCCATTTTTTTATTTTCAAAGATACAAACGGGAAACTTTGGCACATTGCAGGGAACACTTCACTTCAAATGTGTGTGAAATTTCCGGAAGCTAGGTGCAACATTTTAGTGGGAAACGAACGTTTATTCATGGCATTTCACATGGGATTTATGGGTTGGTTTTAAGAGCTACAAACCTCTAACTCGCTCACATGGCACAGGACCTATGCCCGCTCAAACGCTGGAAATTTAACAAACTTTGGTGCAATGCTTTAGTGGGAAAACAAAGGTTTATGCATGGCATTTCACATGGGATTTATGGGTTGGTTTTAAGAGCTACAAACCTCTAACTCGCTCACATGGCACAGGACCTATGCCCGCTCAAACGCTGGAAATTTAACAAACTTTGGTGCAATGCTTTAGTGGGAAAACAAAGGTTTATGCATGGCATTTCACATGGGATTTATGGGTTGGTTTTAAGAGCTACAAACCTCTAACTCGCTCACATGGCACAGGACCTATGCCCGCTCAAACGCTGGAAATTTAACAAACTTTGGTGCAATGCTTTAGTGGGAAAACAAAGGTTAAACTTTATTATTTTAAACCTTCAGGAAAGGGAGGGGGAGGCTGTGTTTGTGTGTGTGTGTTTGACAGCTTGATCCACCAATTGTGCTTTAGAATACATGACTGAATCACCCAATCCTGTGAAGACTTTCTTCAGCCTCCAATCGCAATGCTGGAGGAGGGCACCAGTATATATTCTCTCAGCCCTGCCCTTCTGGCTCTTTGTGGGTTGAACGTGGAGGAGATTAGGGAGTGTTTTGGAGCTGTGTTGGAGAGACTGTATTGATTTGATTGTATTTGGAGGTGGTTTTGAGGAGTTTCTGATCTTTTACTTCAGCTTTTCTTGTTCTCTCTCTTGGCTTTCCTTTCTCTCTTGCCTTTCCTTTCTTAGATAGCACGTTTGTTTGTCTGTGAGTTCAGTTTGTCTTTGCAGTGAGTGTGTTTGTTTGTTCTACTTTCGCTTTCTGAAAAAAATCCAAAAAAATAATAAAAAAATATTTCTATCCTCTCTCTCTCTCTCTCTCTTTCTCTGTGTGTGTGTGTGTGTGTGCGCGCTTGTGAGTGAGTGTGTGTTGCTGGGCTGTGTAGCCTGCTGCTACAAACACAAAAAAAGTCAGCAAAGCACACACTTACACAAAAATAAATAATAATAAAAATAAAATGAAGCGTGGCACTCAAAGGGGGGGTGCTCCCAAGGCAGCATTTGGGAGAGGCCGCTCTGGGCATGGCGCTGCTGCTGCTGCTGCTGGGACCAGCAGCAGGCAGCCTACTTCCACACCCCCAGTTAAACTGAGGCGTTCTCCACTGGGGCAGCAGAAGCAGGCAGAGGCAACTCAAAGTAGTGCCTGCAGGGCACTCTTTCAGCAACATGAGGCAGGTGCTGGGAGCAGCAGTGGGCATGAAGAAGGAGCACTATATTATCCAGCTCCTTCTTTGGTGGGTGAGCCTGTGAACCCGCTGACTGATCTTTTCCCAGATCTTGTGGAAGTCAGCGAGGTTCAGAGTGAGAAGGAGGACTCTGATGTGGGGCAAGAGGAAGAGCAGGCAGCACCAGAGACTTACTCTCCACAATCCGTCCTCTCTTCCACTCATTCCCTTGCTCCTGAGGTGACACCACAGAGCGAAGGCGCCGGCAGGCCGTCTGTGTCACCCCAGAAGCGACAGGCAAGCAAGGTGTGGGACCACTTTGAGGTGGCAGTGGATTCCCGCTTTGCTGTCTGTCGCCACTGCAAGATGTCAGTGAGCAGGGGAAAAATGCCAGGCCACTTCACCACCACGAACCTCACCCGCCACATGCAGAGGCACCACCAGTCTGTTTTGCTTGGGACCGAGGCGGGCACCTCGCAGCAGACTGGTGCTAGCGGCAAGGGCAAGCAGAAGGCTCCTGCAACTTCTGCCAGCTCTCGACCTCCCATCCCCAAGAGGCTTCGCCAGGCCACCATGGAAGAGATGGGGTGGGGGAAGTATGGAGCCACAAGGTGGCGTTTTCCAGCGCCCAACCAGATCACCAATTGCATCGGTGAGATGGTGGCGTTGGATGACCAGCCATTCAGCCTCGTCGAGAACGCAGGCTTCAAGAGGCTGATGGCTCTTGTGGTTCCATACTACAAGCCGCCGTGTCGCACCACCCTGAGCAGGCGTGTGGTGCCCTCCCTGTACCAGGCATGCAGGGAGTTAGTTCTGGGTCGTCTGTGCCAGGCAGAGGCACAGAAGGTGCACTTCACTTCGGACATCTGGTCCAGCGAAGGAGGAGTGCACGCTTACCTGTCCCTGACGGCTCACTGGTGGGGAGCCTCAGGGCAGGAAGCACCCAGGACTTCTGGGACTGGGAAGGAGGGCTGCCGCTGGGCCCTCCTTCATACCGCAGTCATGGACCAGTCCCACACGGCGGAGGAGATTACGGAGGCCATGAACCGCATGGTGGCAGGGTGGCTGGGCGGGCACCAGCACACCCGCGGTTACATGGTCACGGACGGGGGAGCCAATATGCTGAAGGCGGTGCGCGATGGCGGATTTGAGGGCATCCGCTGCATCGCGCACGTCTTCAACCTGGTCGTCAGGGATGGCCTTGGAGGCAGCAAGGCCCCTCTCCCTCCCCAAATCCGTAATCTCCTAGAGAGCTGCAGGAAGGTGGCTGGGCATTTCCACCACAGCGTGAAGGGCAGTCGGTTGCTGCGGGAGAAGCAGCAGGAGCTGGGACTTCCGCAGCACCGGCTAGTGCAGGACGTGGCAACACGTTGGAACTCCACCTACCACATGCTCGAGCGTATGGTGGAGCAACAGCGTGTTGTCCACGAGATGTTCAGGGTCGGGGACATTGGCATCCAGGCCCCACTGTCCAGGCAGCAGTGGGAGGCCATGTCCCAGCTTCTGGTGGTCCTCAAGCCGTTCCTTGAGGCCACCGAGACCCTGAGCAGCAGCACTGCCCTTCTCAGCCAGGTGCTCCCCGTGGCCAGGCATCTCCAGAATCAGATGGGCGAGTTTCTGGAGGCCGGGGATGCCGTCACCGGCAGGCGCTTCCTGCCAGAGGTGCGGGAAGTGGTGACGAGGCTGAGGGAAAGCCTATCCCGCCGGGTCCAGCCTCTCTACAACGAGAGGCAGTACATGTTGGCCACCATGTGCGACCCGCGCATCAAGGATGGGTTATGTGGGCAGACTTCCCGGGCAGGTTGGGTGGAAATGCTGGTGACGGACGTTCGGGCGGCCCGGGATGCCAGGATTGGGCAGGCAGAGGAGGAGCCCACCGAAGCCCAGGCGCTAAGTCCGCTGAGCACCACCAGCAGCGGCGGCACCAGCACCACCACACCCAGCAGGGGGACAGGCCAGGGGTTTTGGGACAAGGCTTTGCAGGCTGCGGTTGGGCATAGAGGCACTCAACCCAGCCGCCGCCAGGATGACGCTGCAGCAGCAGTGCAGCGTTACCTGGCGGAGCAGATGGAGGACGGCTCCATCGAACCCCTGGCCTACTGGTCATCTCGGCGCCAGATGTGGCCTGATCTGGCGCGGGTGGCCATGGACAGAATCAGCTGCCCACCGTCCAGCGTTCCAAGCGAGCGGGTGTTTTCCATGGCGGGCGACGTGGTCACACCCCACCGCTCTCGCTTGGACGCTGAGATTGTGGAGCAGCTGGTCTTCCTCAAGGTCAATCTGCCCCTGCTGGGATACCCCACCCTCATGCCCGCGGGGGAGTAATTGGCAGGCACCCCCCATCCATCCCACACCTTTGGGCAGGCACCGGCAGGCCCTTGATTTTTTAATTCTTATTTTCGGTTAATTAATTTTCTTTACTTTAATTTACTGGCTGTGTTGTTTACAGCTCAGTAACTCAACTCTGAACGATGGATCCCGAAGGGATCTAGTTTCTTCTCCTAGCCTCTTACATTGAGGGGATGCACAAGCATCTCACACATTCTATGTTGTTTGACTTGAACCAATGTGCTTGCACGTGTGCCTCTGAAATTGGACTCCGATGGCTCCCTCCAGGCCTTCTGTAAGGTCCCACACTTCCATGGGCGTTTCTTCTTGTAAGACCACGTCAGAGGCTCATGAGAACTTTGGATAAGAAGAAGGCTTAATTTTATCGCCAAGGAACGCATGCACCTCTCTGACTATGAACGAAGGACGCGATAGGATTCCTCTTCCAGGCTCCTACATTGAGTGGATGACAAGCAGCATCCCACACTGTTTCTGACTGTGTCTTTTGGACTTATGTGGCAGCCTTGCAGGGCTGTCACTGTGTGTTGTGTTTATTTTGGCTATATGATTTAAAAAACTGCCTGCCCGCCTGCCCGCCTGCTAGGTTGCCGCCATTGTGAAGTAGCCGGAATGCGTGGGCTGGTCTCACGGTTTCATTGCTTACTTGTGCAATGCGCAAGCGCCTGGCATCATGCCCGCCTCTGCCTCTGCCTCTGCCTGCCTGCCTGCCCGCCTGCTAGGTTGCCGCCATTGTGAAGTAGCCGGAATGCGTGGGCTGGTCTCACGGTTCTATTGCTTACTTGTGCAATGCGCAAGCGCCTGGCATCATGCCCGCCTCTGCCTCTGCCTCTGCCTGCCCGCCTGCCCGCCTGCTAGGTTGCCGCCATTGTGAAGTAGCCGGAATGCGTGGGCTGGTCTCACGGTTCTATTGCTTACTTGTGCAATGCGCAAGCGCCTGGCATCATGCCCGCCTCTGCCTCTGCCTCTGCCTCTGCCTCTGCCTGCCTGCCTGCCCGCCTGCTAGGTTGCCGCCATTGTGAAGTAGCCGGAATGCGTGGGCTGGTCTCACGGTTCTATTGCTTACTTGTGCAATGTGCAAGCGCCTGGCATCATGCCCGCCTCTGCCTCTGCCTCTGCCTGCCTGCCTGCCTGCCCGCCTGCCCGCCTGCTAGGTTGCCGCCATTGTGAAGTAGCCGGAATGCGTGGGCTGGTCTCACGGTTCTATTGCTTACTTGTGCAATGTGCAAGCGCCTGGCATCATGCCCGCCTCTGCCTCTGCCTCTGCCTGCCTGCCTGCCTGCCCGCCTGCCCGCCTGCTAGGTTGCCGCCATTGTGAAGTAGCCGGAATGCGTGGGCTGGTCTCACGGTTCTATTGCTTACTTGTGCAATGTGCAAGCGCCTGGCATCATGCCCGCCTCTGCCTCTGCCTCTGCCTGCCTGCCTGCCTGCCCGCCTGCCCGCCTGCTAGGTTGCCGCCATTGTGAAGTAGCCGGAATGCGTGGGCTGGTCTCACGGTTCTATTGCTTACTTGTGCAATGTGCAAGCGCCTGGCATCATGCCCGCCTCTGCCTCTGCCTCTGCCTGCCTGCCTGCCTGCCCGCCTGCCCGCCTGCTAGGTTGCCGCCATTGTGAAGTAGCCGGAATGCGTGGGCTGGTCTCACGGTTCTATTGCTTACTTGTGCAATGTGCAAGCGCCTGGCATCATGCCCGCCTCTGCCTCTGCCTCTGCCTGCCTGCCTGCCTGCCTGCCTGCCTGCTAGGTTGCCGCCATTGTGAAGTAGCCGGAATGCGTGGGCTGGTCTCACGGTTCTATTGCTTACTTGTGCAATGTGCAAGCGCCTGGCATCATGCCCGCCTCTGCCTCTGCCTCTGCCTCTGCCTGCCTGCCTGCCTGCCTGCCTGCCTGCTAGGTTGCCGCCATTGTGAAGTAGCCGGAATGCGTGGGCTGGTCTCACGGTTCTATTGCTTACTTGTGCAATGTGCAAGCGCCTGGCATCATGCCCGCCTCTGCCTGCCCGCCCGCCTGCCTGCCTGGAGGTGCCCATGCAGCTGTGACTTTGCCTCTGCCAGTGGGACTTTGCCTCTGCCACTGGGACTTTGCCTCTGCCACTGGGACTTTGCCTGGAGGGAGCTGTGCCAAACTGTGACTTTGCCTGGAGGGAGCTGTGCCAAACTGGGACTTTGCCTGGAGGGAGCTGTGCCAAACTGTGACTTTGCCTGGAGGACCCTGTGCCAATGTGACTTTGCCTGGAGGAGCCTGTGCCACTGGGACTTTGCCTGGAGGGAGCTGTGCCAAACTGTGACTTTGCCTGGAGGGAGCTGTGCCAAACTGGGACTTTGCCTGGAGGGAGCTGTGCCAAACTGTGACTTTGCCTGGAGGACCCTGTGCCAATGTGACTTTGCCTGGAGGGAGCTGTGCCAAACTGTGACTTTACCTGGAGGACCCTGTGCCAATGTGACTTTGCCTGGAGGGAGCTGTGCCAAACTGTGACTTTGCCTGGAGGGAGCTGTGCCAAACTGGGACTTTGCCTGGAGGGAGCTGTGCCAAACTGTGACTTTGCCTGGAGGACCCTGTGCCAATGTGACTTTGCCTGGAGGAGCCTGTGCCACTGGGACTTTGCCTGGAGGGAGCTGTGCCAAACTGTGACTTTGCCTGGAGGACCCTGTGCCAATGTGACTTTGCCTGGAGGGAGCTGTGCCAAACTGTGACTTTGCCTGGAGGACCCTGTGCCAATGTGACTTTGCCTGGGGGAGCCTATGTGCCACTGGAGTCCTCCGATCCACATCGGCCGCACGAATAAGGTAAGTGTGTGCAGTCAACGCAGGGACACCTGAGAGTGTCCAGAAGTGGGGCAGTGTGAGATCTTACTTCCGAGTAAGCAAGCAGACTGCCCATCTGCCCCAGCCACGGCCGCATGGAGGTGGCCCCTCGATTCACGTCGCCCCTACGACTCAGGTAAGAGTGCAGGCAGAGTGGCCATATAGAAAAGAAGGCAGGGCCCCTGCACCTTTAACTGTTGTGATGAAGAGGGAATCTCAGCAGGAACTAATTCCATACAAATGACACTGGCAGAAATTCCCTTTTCTCTACAACTGCTGAAGTTAGGAACCCTGACCTGGATTTGATCTGGTCAGCCTAACGTAGGGTGCTATTAGGAGTGAATGAATAACCCAAGGACAAAAGAAATGGTGATTCTCTAATGATCCGGTAAGCTGTGTCCTGCCAGACACAAAAGGATAGCCAATCCCTCTAACAATGGGCTCAGAAGAGTGATTTAGAAAGGGAGGGGTGCAGGAGAAAGAGGATTGCATCACAAACCAGAGAAGTGTGCCGGTGGGAGACTAGTTACTAGGACTTGCATGTATTAATTAATACAAATCTTTATTTATTTTCCTTTCTTCTTTTGCAGTATAAAAGTATTTATGTAATATTCATTATCCCCCTCCTCTTCTTTTGCAGCCTATGGCACTCTCACTGCCACAGTGCCCGGGAAAGGAGAGACTTTGCCCATTACATGCCAGCCTGCCCGCCCGCTGCTGATGCCGCCTGCCGCCTTCCAGATCGTTCCTGCGAGGCGGGCCAGCCGCCTTTCTTGCACAAGCCATGGGACTAGGGGTCCTCCAGGAGAATCTCACCGAGTCCTCAACGCCCTCAGGACTATGGTAAGTGTTCTGTGAATGGGGGGGGGCACCTTCCACCTAACTGAAGGTTGGCTGTCTGCCTGCTAACTTCCGAGTGAGCAGGCAGCCCCGTGTGCCTACTGGGGCGTGGGCACTCAGGACCGGGCAGATGCCAGTCCTGGGTGAGAGGGAGCCAATGGTGGAAAAGTATGATTTATCTCATGTTAATTCTTTTCCCCCCCCCCTCCTTCTTTTGCAGCCTATGGAACTCTTCGCCACTGCGCAAAGCGTACCCGTGAATCCAGACTGCCCATCTGCCCCAGCCACGGCCGCATGGAGGTGGCCCATCGATTCACGTCGCCCGCACGACTCTGGTAAGAGCCTGTCAGAGAGCTTACCCACGAGTAAGCAAGCAGGCAGCCCCGTGTGCCTGCTGGGGCGTGGGCACTCAGGACGGGCACATGCCAGTCTTGGGTGGGAGGGAGCCAGTGGTGGAAAAGTATCATTTTCCTCATATTCTTCCCCCCCCCTTCTTCTTTTGCAGCCTATGGAACTCTTTGCCACAGTGCCCAGGAGAGACGGTAATGCAGACTGCCCACCTGCCCGTCACTGCCCGCCTGGAAGTGGCATCTTATCAACAACGCCCTCAGGAGGACTACGGTAAGTGTTCTGTGAATGGGGGGGGGCACCTTCCACCTAACTGAAGGTTGGCTGTCTGCCTGCTAACTTCCGAGTGAGCAGGCAGCCCCGTGTGCCTGCTTTGGCGTGGGCACTCAGGAAGGGCAATCCTGGGTGGAAGGGAGCTGGTTGTGTTGAAGTGGTCAACTAATATTCATTCTTTTCCCCCCCCCCCTTCTTCTTTTGCAGCCTATGGCACTCTCACTGCCACAGTGCCCGGGAAAGGAGAGACTTTGCCCATTAAATGCCAGCCTGCCCGCCCGCTGCTGATGCCGCCTGCCGCCTTCCAGATCCTTCCTGCAAAGAGAGCAAGCCGCCCTCCTCGCACAAGCCATGGGACTTGGCATTCGCCCTCAAGGAGAATGTCACCCAGTCCCCAAAGCCGCTGTTGGACTTTGCCCATTAAATGCCAGCCTGCCCGCCCGCTGCTGATGCCGCCTGCCGCCTCCCAGATCCTTCCTGCAAAGAGAGCAAGCCGCCCTCCTCGCACAAGCCATGGGACTTGGCATTCGCCCTCAAGGAGAATGTCACCCAGTCCCCAAAGCCGCTGTTGGACTTTGCCCATTAAATGCCAGCCTGCCCGCCCGCTGCTGATGCCGCCTGCCGCCTTCCAGATCCTTCCTGCAAAGAGAGCAAGCCGCCCTCCTCGCACAAGCCATGGGACTTGGCATTCGCCCTCAAGGAGAATGTCACCCAGTCCCCAAAGCCGCTGTTGGACTTTGCCCATTAAATGCCAGCCTGCCCGCCCGCTGCTGATGCCGCCTGCCGCCTCCCAGATCCTTCCTGCAAAGAGAGCAAGCCGCCCTCCTCGCACAAGCCATGGGACTTGGCATTCGCCCTCAAGGAGAATGTCACCCAGTCCCCAATGCCGCTGTTGGACTTTGCCCATTAAATGCCAGCCTGCCTGCCCGCCTTCCAGATTCTGCTGTGGAAGGAGAAATAAATAATACTAGGTGCTGCAAGAGACCATGTGGATTGGCTCTACATCAAAGCAGCCTTCTGGTTTAGAATTACATAGTACACAAGAAAAGAACAATCACTTATCCTGCAAGATCCCTTCCCAGGCTAGGATCTGAATAATAGCTATTAGCTAGGATCTGAATAGCTATTACCTGGGATTAGCTACTAGTGCATTTGGTAGCATTCCTGCAACCAACACCTGTCTTGTCATGTAAATGTATGGGTCCCTAAAGCAATTTACAATCACTTTACATTTTACAAATGAATAAGTGAAACTTTCTTCCCTCATTACCAATCCACACCAGGCAGGCAATGTCCCCTTCCTGAAGGTTTAAAATAATAAAGTTTAACCTTTGTTTTCCCACTAAAGCATTGCACCAAAGTTTGTTAAATTTCCAGCGTTTGAGCGGGCATAGGTCCTGTGCCATGTGAGCGAGTTAGAGGTTTGTAGCTCTTAAAACAAACCCATAAATCCCATGTGAAATGCCATGCATAAACCTTTGTTTTCCCACTAAAGCATTGCACCAAAGTTTGTTAAATTTCCAGCGTTTGAGCGGGCATAGGTCCTGTGCCATGTGAGCGAGTTAGAGTTTTGTAGCTCTTAAAACCAACCCATAAATCCCATGTGAAATGCCATGCATAAACCTTTGTTTTCCCACTAAAGCATTGCACCAAAGTTTGTTAAATTTCCAGCGTTTGAGCGGGCATAGGTCCTGTGCCATGTGAGCGAGTTAGAGGTTTGTAGCTCTTAAAACCAACCCATAAATCCCATGTGAAATGCCATGCATAAACCTTTGTTTTCCCACTAAAGCATTGCACCAAAGTTTGTTAAATTTCCAGCGTTTGAGCGGGCATAGGTCCTGTGCCATGTGAGCGAGTTAGAGGTTTGTAGCTCTTAAAACCAACCCATAAATCCCATGTGAAATGCCATGAATAAACGTTCGTTTCCCACTAAAATGTTGCACCTAGCTTCCGGAAATTTCACACACATTTGAAGTGAAGTGTTCCCTGCAATGTGCCAAAGTTTCCCGTTTGTATCTTTGAAAATAAAAAAATGGGAGGCAAAACTGTATTTTACCCCACTGCTACCCAATTTTCAACAATTCATTGCCAACACATGCCTGGAGCTAGCTGTCTGAAATTTTACACACATATCAAGGGAAGTGTTCCCTGTAATGTGCCGAAGTGTCCTGTTTGTATCTTTAAAAATAAAAACATGGGAGGCATAACTGCATTTACCCCACTACTACCCATTTTTCAAAAATTCATTGCCACACCAGGCAAGCACCCACGGTTCTGGGATTTCACACACGTGGGTCCCAAGGTTCCACCTACAATGTGGCAAAGTTTCATGTGTGTAACTTTAAAAATGACCGAGTTATAGGCATTCCATGTTATTTATTAAAAAATTAATTGCCACAAACTGCATGCACCAATCTTTCTGAAATTTCTCACAGATACCTATCCCTAACCAGTGTACAATGTGCCCAAGTTTCATCCTTCTGTCGTTAAAAATGAAAAAGTTATAGGCGTTTTTGTAAAACAATAATTTGCTATAGGAAAAAGCATTCAAAATGGCGTCCGATCCGGATCGGAAAATCCGATCCGCGGATCGGAATCGGATCCGATCCGATCCGACACACGATCCGATCCGATCCGATCCGATCCGATCCGACCCCCCAGGTCCGATTCCGATCCGCTATCCGATCCGATCCGGGGGGTCAGTGCACATCCCTAGTTCCCTTGTCCAAATCACAAGTGTTTTAACAATTTGCATGGAGAATCTTTAGTATCTAATATAGTGAATGGTTCTCACATATTATAGCCACCATTTTGAACAGTAACCAAGGAGAAGGCTTTCAAACAGCCATTCTGTTAGCCATTTTGTAGGAAAATATGGTGACCCACAAGGTATAAGGGAGTCACAAAGGTGGGTAGTGATGTAAAAAGTTTTAGAATTACTCTTCTAGGGGACGTCCAGTGGGTTGGTTCCTCATTCATAGCAATTCCAGTTGTTTTCTCTAGAACCATATTTATCTTCCTCTCCTGCCAATATTCCCGTTCAACATACCTAAGGATTCAGCTGGGTGTATTGTTATTGAGGCTTCACGATTCGGGTCAATAAGCTGCTCAACAAAAGTGAAACCCAAGCTGAATAGAAATGTTTACACTTGGTCTTTAGAGCCTACACTTAGCTTATAAGAAAATTTGTTTCGTCAGGTGGAAAAGTGATCTGTATCGGTAAATTATTTCATCATCCATATAACCTTGTGCATTCTTTCCTGTCTCTCTTGTTCTTTCCACTCATGAGTCAATACTGTATGTCTGTTGCCCTCTCTCTGGAGGTGAAAATTTGAGAGGAAATCTATTGCCACAATAGGCAATAACTCAGAACAAGCTCACAGGGCATCGCTAATCCAACAAATTCCATGTACATGTAAATAAGCAAGAACAAACAGCCTGCAGCTTTTATTAATATCTAGCACAAGACCTAGGATCTGTTTTGTTTGCTAAAAACATGAGCATGTTCAAAAGAAAGTGAAAGTGGGGGGGTTATTGGTGTCAATCTCATTGCTCTTTTTTGCATTTTTTAAAACAACAACAAATGCCGCGCTGCCTTTTGAAGTCATTGCAGTAGCTAACCAAAAAATAATCAGGGTAGGGAGGGGGAAATGCTGGAGTAAATAGTGGGTTGGGAGTTTTGTTTTTGTTTAACTGCAAGGTTATTTGGAATGAATATTCAGATGTCCTGTGAGGGATTTCAATATAACAGCAATCTAAGGGCAGGCCAAAGCAATCTGTAGGATTTGGGGTGTAACCCAGGTTCATTAAAAACAATGGGTTGGATCCAGCATCTGTCTTCCATGGATGGAAGAGTTCCACTCATGGAAGGGGCCACCACTTGATTTTCAGGGAGCCTCTCCCAGTTTACAGCATCACTCACCCAATTCAGTGGGGGTCCCCGACCCTCTGTGTAACATTTTCAGGGGAGCTGCCATGGGTTGATGGATTAGGAAAGTCTCGTTCCACCAGATACCTAAACCTGAATCCAGCTCAGTGTTTCTTGTTGTTGTTTTACTATTGACGGGGTTGTAATGGGGATTACACCCTATACTGTATATCAAAAAGATAAATTAATTAAAAACAGTAAGCCATACTTTGAGAGAAGGTTGTTGCACACACTTCCCACTTTCCTAAGTAGTGAAATGTTCTAGGCAGCAGTGTTACCTGGATATTTGTTTCCTTTGAAGGGAAAGCACTGGAGACTTGCAATTTTATAGTATTTACTTTATTTACAAATATATAAGCAGAATGTAAGTGAAAACAAACCGCACAAGCACTCTAACGAGCAGCAAACCTGCTGCCCCACACCGGATCCTCAGAGACAGATATCTGTACCCACAAGATGCTTTGAGGTCTCACTTTGATTCTGATCCCAAGACTATTGTTCCTACACACACACACACACACACACACACACACACACACACACAGAGAGAGAGAGAGAGAGAGAGAGAGAGAGAGAGAGAGAGATCCCCTCCCTTTAGCTTGAGGGAGTGAAACTGGTTTTTCCTATTCCAAACACTCCTGAGAAATCCCTTTATCAAGTGACCACCGTCTAATAAAAAAACCCAAATAAAGACATGTCAATGGACCGTTATGGGACATTCACACGTTTGTCAAATTTCACATTCTGATCAGTCATCCCTTTAAAGCAAAGCCATAGGGATAGACCTATTCATAACAATCAGTCAGCAAACCCACAGCACCATGAGACATATGCTGACACTATTGCAAGTGGCAGCACAGTCAAACTACGGTATTCACTACCACCAATTTGTAGTGATGGTCAGGTATTTGGATGGCTTTAAAAGAGGGTTGGATAAATTCCTGGAGGAGATGCCTATCAATGGCTACTAGTCCTGATGGTTATGTGCTACCTCCAGTTATCAGAGGCAGTAAGCCTATATACACTAGTTGCTGGGGAACATGGGCAGGAGGGTGCTATTGCATCTGTGTCCTGCTTGTGAATTCCTGGTCAACAGCTGGTTGGCCACCGTGTGAACAGAGTGATGGACTAGAAGGCCCTTTGATCTGATCCAGCATGGCTCTTTTTATGTTCTTGTGTTTTTTTCTTTGAATGATGCAGCCTCTTTTGATGACTACTCCACTGTTCATGTCCCACAAAAAGCCTTCCTGAAGTAGACTGTGGTCACATTCAACACTGAGAGACTGCAACATCAAGTTGCAGTTGCTGCAGCAAGTTGTACATGAATGAGCAGGCTCCAAGCACCACTGAAGAGAGTTTTCATATCACCTCACTTGAAACAAATGCTTTCCCGTGGTGCCCATTCACATATTCAGCTGCAAATAAACCAATGTTGAGTAATCAGATGCGAAATCAAGTGATGTGCATGTTGTACTCTGTGAAGCAATGGTCCTCAAACCTCGTGATTGCTGTGATATACCCTAGAGTGCATTAATGTATAGCAAACCTGTGCAGCTGTTCATTTGCTGCAGTTGGAAGCGTGTAGGATGTGTGTGTCACTCCAATTCCCTCTAGTGGTGGACTTAGAACCAAGCACATGTAGAAATTATTGGATCTGGCTACTTATGTATAAGCATGAGCTTCTGACAACTGAGGTAAATAGCCAAAATTCATGCTGGGAGCAGACCCACCGACCTTACTTTGATTTAGCCACTATAATAGCAAGGGTGGGTGAGAATTTCATTTCAGTTTGGTTTTGATAAGAATTTACCAAAGTTTGCAAAATTCTCCAAATTCAGGACAAAAAGAACTCAAGAGTTTTTAAAAATCAAATGTGCAGGAAACCAAAACTGACAGATCTGTCCATCCACATCCAGGGCTTTGAGTGCCTTGCTCTTAAGGGGATCATCAGATGGGGAAAATCGTGTTTCCTTACCGCCACTCTTGATTCCTGCTGCTTTTCCGCTATAGCGATGACAAGAATCCCACAGGAGAGAAAGGGGAAACAAGCACAACCACGTGGCCTATTGAGTGTAGTGGGACAGCGCTCTCTAGTGGGAGTTTTATAGCAAAACTTATCTGCACATGGCAGGAAATGGTGACCAATTTCGTTATAACTGAGAATAGTCACATTTTGTTTGGACTATTTTACTATTTTAAAAATGGCAGAAGGAGCAGGAAACCAGTGGAAGGTGTGCAGGAGGTGGACAGCGTTGTGAGAGGGACCCATGAAAATCCATGAGTGCTATAAAACACTTATCTGATGACGATTTAAATGTCTGGGTTTTAATCCCCATATATTCAACCATATTAGCGCTTAATTAGGGTTGCCACCTCTTTTTCTGTCAGGCTCCTCATCTTTAACAACTAGACCTATACTACTGCTTTTTAGCTGTATTGAAGTGCCCCGATAACTGTTGGGGCAAAATCCTCATTCCATACACCGCTTTCATAGTGTTATTTCCTGCTTTTTATTCCAAATTCCTAATCATTTGGCACAATGGTCATGGTCTTCTCCATTCTGGGAATAGCAGTATCTATTGAATTTGACTGATGCAGTTCAGAGAGAATTTTGTTTCAATTTGTTGTTGGTAAGTTCTTCATATTTAGGAGAGAAAAAACTCTGAAATTTAAAAAAAAACCAAATTCAGGAGAAGCTGAATATGAGCCAACAATGTGATATGGCTACAAAAAAAAGCAAATGCTATTTTGGGCTGTATTAATAGAAGTATAGCTTCCAAATTGCATGAGGTACTGGTTCCCCTCTATTCAGCACTGGATAGGCTCATCTTGAGTATTGCGTCCAGTTCTGGTTACACTTCAAGAAGGATGCAGACAAGCTGGAGGGGGTTCAGATGAGGACAACAAGGATGATCAGGGGTCTGGAAACAAAGCCCTATTTATTTATTTATTTATTTATTACATTTGTATACTGCCCCATAGCCGAAGCTGAAAGAACTGGGCATATTTAGCCTGGAGAACTGGGCATATTTAGCCCGGAGAAGAGAAGAGCGAGGGGAGACATGATAGCACTCTTCAAATACTTGAAAGGTTTGTCACACAGAGGAGAGCCAGGATCTCTTCTTGATCATCCCAGAGGGCAGGGCATGGAATAATGGGTTCAAGTTACAGGAAGCCAGATTCCGACTGGTCATCAGGGAAAAAATCCTTACTGTTAGAGCAGTACGAAAATGGAACCAATTACCTAGGGGGGTTGTGGGCTCTCCCATCTTAGAGGCCTTCAAGTGGTAGCTGGACAGCCATCTGTCAGATTTGTTTTAAGGTGGTTTCTTGCATTGAGCAGGGGATTGGACTTGATGGCCTTATAGGCCCCTTCCAACTCTACTATTCTACGATACTATGAAAGTGAAACTGGAAGATTTGTCCATCCCTACGTAGGCGAGCAGAAGACACCACATATTCTGGACTTAATCATTCTAGATGCATTTGAGAAGCAACCTACTTGTTGGATTGTTACTGGTTTGCTTTGAAGCTTCCCACTCCCCCTGGACACATACTCCCCATCTCTGACCCCAGTACAGAGCTTGGGGTGGGGGGAATCCAGTGCACATACAGAGAACTTGGACTTCTCAATGATTGGACTTTTCAATTTACTTCAATGTTGGTGGCATGGAATAGCTCTGAGTGCACATTCCTTCCAGTTGGGACAACACCATGTGCACAGAGAAACACACACACGGGTAAGTAACATCATAGTGTGCAATTATACTTGCAACCCGTACATGTTCTTCTGAAATTAGGACTCATTATGAAAACAAATCTGTTTTCAAACAAAGATTGCCATTAGTTGATTATATGACTTGTTGTCCAATTACATTGGAGATTTAATTTCCCTTTGCTTGTTGTTCTGATTACATCTTTAAATACTCATGTGCAACATGGCTTTAAAAGGATTGCCGCATCTGAATTTAAAAGCTGTGTTCTCTGAATAGCATACATGGGCAAAATTATGAATTTCAGTGTACATTTTTTTAAAAAAAATCAAATTACTGCTAAAAGCTCAGATTGCCATGGATTTGTAAAGAGCTTGAGCAGTATTACCCAGCAAAAGGGAGATATGAATTTGATGATCAAGGAAGCATAATCTGCTGTGAGTAGCTGAGGAACAAGCCCATCACAGAAGGGATGAAGCAATACAGAGAAGATGGGAGTTAAAGGCAGGAAAGGTTAGATCCATAACCTATATTATACTTGGTTAAAGGGATAGTCCTGTCTTGCTTGCAGCTGGATAACAGGAGAACATCCAGATCCAAAAGGTAGTATGCAGGCTTAAGGACAGTAACTTATTCTCAGGATGGATTTTCAAGGGTGGTGGGGATGGAATAGATGTTCTTGGCATGGGTTTCCTTGGCCCTTTCTACACCAGATGAGTGTAGAGGGTGGGGAGCAGGCGAACCCGGAAGTAGCTTCTTCTGGGTTCGTCGCTCCAGTACACATTAAATGTGATGACCCGGGCTGCTCCCGGGCCATCGCGGATGCCATTTTGTTTTTGGTTTTTTATCAGAGAAGAGCGCTCTAGTGCTCCACCGAAAGGGAAGTTAAAATCGGGGGGCCTCCCTCTCGCCATACTGGGGATGGCTGACTTGATTCCCCCTCTTCCCTGATGGGCATGGAGCCCCGTGGCACAGTTCCATGGCCATTTCTGCTGTCCACTTACTCGCATGTAAGCGGCCAGCACCCGGGACAGGTGGCTACATCTCCCATGGCCCCAGAAACTTCCCAGGACCATGGGAAAATTAAGGATTTTTCAGGTTTCCCTTAAACCTGGAAAATTCTGTGCCCCCTCCCCCCCAGGGAGTCCCTGGACTCACAGGGACTAGCCGGGGGCCTACCCAGGCCACAAGCCTGGTGTGGAAAGGGCCCTTGTCTACAGATTCTTGTACGTGAAAAGACTCAGTTTGGTACGTGAAAAGACTCAGTTTGCCCTGAGTTAGGGCAGGCTGTTGAACTTCTTTCAGGGACCAAATTCCAGTTTGGAGGAGCTTTCAGGGATTGCATTCCAGTGGTGGGTTGGGCCAAAGGAAAAAGGAGCAAGGCCCCAAATACCAAAACTATCAGGACATTTTAGCTTCAATCACTTGCTGCCAGTAACTAAATCTTAAGATAGGCATTTCAACTATAGAGGAAAAAGGAGTGGGGCCATATGAAGAAGGCATGACCATCTGGGGAAACCTGGAGAACTTTGTTGGCTGGGGATGTTGGGAGTTGTAGTCCCACATCTGGAGAACTCCATGTTGAGAAGGGCTGGTCTACACTGACAGACAGCTGATCTCCAAGGTTTTAGAGAGGAGGCTTTCCCAGTCCTACCTAGAGATGGTAGGCACTGAACCTAGGAACTCTGGTGTACAAAGTGTGTGTTTCATCACTGAACTTAGCCTTTTCCACCCGAAATCTACTCACCTGTAGTGTGCAAGCAAAGCATGAAGCAGTGCAATATAACCACAGTGAACTGTAGCTCTGATAGTAGTAGCAACATGCCCAAAGAATAGTTCGAGCTGACAATCAGTTCAGAAACTTTACACAGGAATTTTATTTTCTCGTTTCACTTGTTTAAATTGTTTATCATGGATATTCTTTTCAAAATTCCATAAATATACATGGAAATTTTAGACAGATTAGATGCTAATACAGGCCTGGAATGGGGATTAATGGGCAAGAAAATAAATAAATATGCATTTAAATAGAAAATAATACAGGGTGTATGCCTTTATACAATGTTAATATACAGTATAAACAGCAAAGGTTTGTCATGTCAAAATAGCTTACTGAGGCAAGAAAGAGAGAAGATTGCTGTCAGCCTGATGGTCTTTGGAACGTGAATACTAGCACCTCTAGCTAAGGAATGATTGTCAAAAGTCATCTAGACAATATGTTCAAGTAAAACCAAACCAAGAAAATACCAATCATGTCCTGGCATTACAAATTCAAAAATAAGGAAATAATTCATTTCCGGTATTAACAAATATGGCTCCTAATATTGCTTAGAACATTTCGGTGAGGGTGAGGCCATGTTTACAAGGAGAGCATGGCAGTAAAAAAACATCAACAGTTATTTTCACTAATTCAAAATAATCCCATTGGCCACAACTAAGAGAATTGCACAACTCATGTGTGCAGAGTAGGAGTTTTGAATGTTGCTTTCTAGCTGCAGTCTTATCCCGTGGCAGACGGCTTTTGAAATTCAGGGGCATTCATATGTGGGGGACTATTTTTTAAAAGGGGCAAGTATCTTGATAGATACTTGAAAGCCCTTGGGCAAGCTTAAAAGTCACTCACTGGATTGCCATCATAGTTTTCGTCTGCATCCTGTGGTTAGGCAGCAGGTGTCCATCCATATCAAATATTTGGGCATGAATTTAGAAATATGAACAAAACATGAAATATATGGAAACTAGAGATGGGAAGACTTGGGGGAAAACCCGGGGGGGGGGGAAAATCATTTTTAAAGCATTTCCTCCCAAATACAAAAAAATATATACATGGGGGCGGGGGGGGGGAACGACTACCCACCCAGCTTTCTCATTTTGATTACTATTTTTTTCCTCACTCTGAACCTTCACATTCCTAATGGAAACACACATTTCAGCGATGAAATTTTATTTTCAACATTCTTGAAACATCAGTAGCCATGTTACTTATCCAACCAGGGCCAACCAAGCCAGAATAATTAAATTTAAACTAATCCATTTCCATCAAAGGGTATGTGATTAGTTTCAATCCAAAAGTAACCCCCCCTTCCTTTCTTTTCCAAAAGGGTGATATAAGCACATTCATTTAATGAATCCCTTGATCCTTCTCAGTCAGAAGATATGACATTTTGTAAGGCTTTGTCATTTCCCCTTCCATGTACGCCTCTGGAATACACACTCTTCCAGTGTGAGTTGATTCACATGACTACAGTTGAGGACTTTCTTGGCTTTTCAGTAGTGAAGAGGTCACAAAGCATTCAACTTAAACCAGAGGGGAGCAACTTGTGGCTTTCCAGATGTTTGCTCCAAGAACCCCCATCATTCCCTCACCAATGGCTATGCTGGGTGTTGCTGAGAGCTGTAGGCCAAAATGTCTGGAAGGCCACAAGTCCTAAATGATCCACCTTGTGCCCAGATTCCAACTTAGGGCATCATTATGAAAGTCTTGATAGACAAATTGTTGATAGACATCTGTGAAAATGACAAGAGTCTAACCCCACAGACAAACATTTAGATGGCTGCTTCATCATTTCCACTGTTAACTGCCCCTCCCAATAAATTATTTCAAGCCAGCTAAAGAGCTTTCAAGAGTGGAAAGGGACCTTCTTGCTGTTATTATTCAAAGTCTTCCCTCCTTGCCTGTTCTCTCCTCACATTGTTTTTAGAGGTCATTCTGTTCATTGGTGGGAACATGGAGTTTCTATGAAGAGATTCTTGCAGTGCTGAATTCATTTTCACTGCAAGCCAATTCATCTGTGGGCAGCTGCTCAGCACAGAGCAATTTAGGAAAGATATTGTACCAACTGAACACTCATTGAAAGTTTTTCCCCCCAATCATTTGTCTACCCTGTATAGTGCTTGCATCAGTGATGCAACTGATACTGAACTGAGTTAGTGCGTTGGCATGGAATGTTCACATGCATTCCAAGTGTTCAGGGAACAAAGCTGTCTGCAGATGAGTGTTTGGGATTGAT
This sequence comes from Anniella stebbinsi, assembly GCA_029215795.1. NCBI lineage: Eukaryota > Metazoa > Chordata > Lepidosauria > Squamata > Anniellidae > Anniella > Anniella stebbinsi. The sequence continues at coordinate 61,649,821 of JARDYH010000003.1, forward strand.
AGCTTGCATAAGCCATAGGGACAGGACTTGCTTGGTGGGGTAGGTTGCAGGCTGGGAAAAGATAACAGGGGTAGGGAAGAAGCCCAAGGTGGTTAAAGAAAAGGTTCTGAGCAGACAACAGGTTGAGAAACAGGGAAGAGAATGAGAAGGGGGCTTAAAAAGAGGAGCAGAAGAGATAGGGCCTGATCAAAGATGAGGGCATGGCAGCTAAAATTTGAATTAACCAACCAGTTCTTGGACTGCAGAATGGCCAGTGTCAGGGGTTTCATCATTGGACAGCTCCCTGGTGTCTCTTGGCCCCATTGCTCCTTCTCTGCAGTCACTTTCCTTTTCACCAGCCCTCTCTGAGCAAGCAAGCAGTAGCAGGAGTGAAGAGAAGGAGCAGTAGCCTCTCCTGCAATCCTAGTCATCCCAAATTGGCTGTTGGTGTGGATTTGGCCCATAGGGAGAGGCAAGTGAATGGGCAGCAGCTCCAGTCAGGGAGAGGGGCCTACTATAAGCATCTTGCCCGGAGCTCCCTCCAAAATCTTACACTGAATTGTACACATCTAGTCTAGACTTTAAATGCTTTACTACAGCATTCCACAACTTGGCACCCTCCAGTTGTGTTGGACTTCAGTTCCCATAATGTAAGCTGACCAGATAAAATCCAGGTCAGGACTCATGTAACTTTAACAGTTGTAGATCAAAGGGAATTTCAGCCAGTGTAATTTGTATGCAATTAGTTCCTGGTGAAATTCCCTCTTCATCACAACTGTTAAAGTTGCAGGGGCCCTGCCTTCTTTTGTATATGGTCACTCTAGTATAGTGCCTGCAACTTTAACTGTTGTGATGAAGAGGGAATTTCACCAGGAACTAATTGCATTCCAATGACACTGGCTGAAATTCCCTTTTCTCTACAACTGTTAAAGTTACATGAGCCTTGACCTGGATTTTATCTGGTCAGCCTACCATGATGCCTAGCCAGCATGGCCAGTGACGAGAAGTTGGGGACTGTTGCTTCACTATGTGAGCAACTTCCTCACATGGGATACTTCTGATTATTGTGCATAATTGCCCATAGAGCTTTGGCTATTGGGCAGTATAGAAAGTTAATAAAGAAATAAATAAATTATACATACATCACATCTGCCTAATTGAGATACAAGGCTGGTGATGAAATTCAGCATGTTTTCTGTGTTTATCACAAACTGTCTTGTGCTCATGAAACTTGCTATTATGTTAATAGACTGGAAGGGCCTGTAAAAATAACAGAATGGCCAAGATGTTATTTGAAGCTAAATGACAACTGCCAGCTCAAAATTACCTGGTTATTACAGAAGACCACAATCCAGCCAATCCTGAGCATTTTTAAATCCCATCCATTTCAATGGAAGTATCAAGGAGATTCTAACTGTGATAGTACCAACCCATGTTGTACATTCATCCCGACAGCAGTAATATTCACTCATAGCCAGTAATATTCACTCATAGTCCTCATGCAATTACAATCAGGGTGTCAAATTTGTGTGGAGAGCCTCCACGTGTACAGCAGCTTCTCACTCCCAACTTTCCTGGTCCAATACATGGATGGAGGGTGGTGGTCTGGCCCAGCGATGGGGATGTGACAAAAGGGGGAGGCCAGCTAACACTCCCCCTTCTCTCCTCTCCCACAATTCTAATTTGTGTGAGGACTAGAAAGCCTGAATGGGTTAGCCTTGATATCTGGCTTAAATGATTTGTGGCTTTCAGGCTTTTGAAATCTCAATATGAGGAATGTCTGTCGACAGGGAATCTGGCCAGCTGAGCTGCATTTCCCCTCCCCAGAAATCCAGGAACATTTTTTTTTTCATAAACATAAATTTACACCCACAATTTGTGCAAATGCCTATTTACAAGGAGTGGAGGGAACCACACCTGGAAAACTGTGAAGATGATCCAACTTGATGCAGAATGAGTTGGGCCACCTTGTGGGGAAATGAGCCAATGTTAGGAGCCCAAGCTGATAAAAGTTAGGTGAGCTCCGCCTTCCAGATGGATTCCTCTGACATCCCTATGTGGGTCGCTGGTTTCCAAAGAGCTACGTTCCTCTCATGGTTCCCATGACTCAAGCATCCTCAGTTCCCAAGAAGGCTCAAGCAACAAGACGGCATTTGTCCCACCACTAGGTTTTGTGTTCGTTTAATACTCTAGGTGCAAACTCACTTTAAAAAAACAACAACAGCCCAAAGTACAGTTTGTTCAGAAATCATCACAACACATACACACATTTTTAAAAGGCAGTTCCTTATACTCTGACAGCAGTTAAAATGTACGGTGATATTTCAGGCCACATTAAGGCAGGGTAATACAGCAATGTTGTAAAATATTGCAATTCTCTCTTTTAATAAATTCCTAATTGAAGTAAGACTGGAAGAAAGAGAATAATAATAATAATCAAGTATTCTGCTGCAGACACACACAAAATGATAATTTGTTGAAGTATTTTTCATCTGTTACAAATAAATTTTACTTACCAAACACATAAAAAAAACATTCCCAGTGGATATGAATAATGAAGAATACATTCTAGTACAGGAAGGTTGCTTGCAACTAGGCAACTTTCATTCTTTTGGACTGAAATTTTGTTCAGGTATTTGTTTATACCTTTTTCAACTTGTTTGTGTACATTCATGGTTTATCTCTTCGTTATTTACATATTCCAGCAAAATAGTACATATTGGCTGGGATCCATAGAAAGAAGGTATATTGGTGTGTGTGTGTGTGGGGGGGGGGGGGAACTGTACATAGAGTTGAAATTTAGCTTGCTAGTTTGGCCATAGCAGTTCTACTGCAGAAATAACAAGCTGCTTTTTAAATGGACCAGTAACATATCTCTTCAGCAGCAGAAAAAATAGCAAGCATAGCTAAGGATGCACACAGGATGATGTTTGGATCCTAGCCATTGTGCGTAAATTTAGGGATTCATCATTAGGGAACTGAGGAAGGCGTGTGTACTGGTTGCCAGAAGGTACTCCTACTTGGTCTGTCTCCTCGGATACTCCTGAACAATGAAGTGTGGATTGAAATTAGATGATTGATTAAAGGCTTACTTCTGTCCTTACCTCAGAGAGCTTTTTGTATAAGCTATAAAGAGGATACCCTGCTATTCAATGGTACTCTAGGCCGGCCCGACCAATGGGCAAAAAGGGCAGGAGCACTGCACAGATTTGGTCACTTGTTTCTATTGATGTCATGAGCACTATTCAATACTGACAAGCCACATTCCACACTGTAAGGCTATCACTGGCTACTAGTAATGATGGCTGTATATTACCCCCAGTAATGGGGAATATGAGTGGAAGGATACTAGGGTGACCAACTGTCCGGATTTCCCTGGATTTGTCCTGGTTTTTGTTCTATACTGGGTGTCCGGGGGGATTTTCTGTATTTTTCTATAATGTCCTGGAATTACACCATTGGGGGGGAGCATCATTCCTGGAGGCATGTCATTCCCCCCCCACACACACACACACACACTGTTCCAATCAGGGCCTTAAAGGGGAAAGCATGTTGTTACCAGACATTATAGAAAAGGCCCTGATTGGAGCAGTGGGGGGGGGGGGATGACACACTTTCTGGAGGCCCAGGAAAGCCACTTTAGCGCCCCCATCCCACAGGGTGTCCTCTTTTTTGGTTTCCCAAATATGGTCACCCTACTATTGCACTCTTGTCCTCTTTGTAGGCTTCCCATGGGCATCTGGCTGAGCACTTTAGGAATAGAATGTTAGACTAGAGAGGCCTTTGGTCTGATCCATCATGACTCCTCTTATGTTCTTAATTCAGTATTTAAATTGGCAAGCATTCAGTCGGAGTGTGGGAAAATGCAATATCCCCACCAAATAGCTTCTACCCTGAAGAGTGATCCCTGGATTACACCACAGCTAATTGTAGTGTATTTATTGTGCCATAAACTGGAAAATCTCAGAAATCCTGGTATGTGAGCAATATGGCAGTGACAAAACTAAGTACACTGGGAATATGCATTATAAGTGATTTTCAAGGTCTCATTTAAGACCCTGGAACAGCAAGGAGACCCCTAGCAAGGAAGGATATTGACATAAAGATAAAAATAAGAACATGTTTACAAAAGTTCATGACACAAACACCAGACGGCAGGGCATTGTTCTACACTGGTACTGGATGGAAACAACACAAAATCTAGTTGATCCACAACAGGTCAAGATCACACTGCAGGAAGGAAAAGGCCATAAACTGGATCACCCAGATGGAGAACGCCCACAAATGTTCAGAATATGAATTTGGCTCATGTGTGCCTCTATTTTATTGAAAATGAAGAAAAGTATATATGCACACATATACGATTCCTTTTTAATATTCTTGACTTTACTTCCGACGCTGCCTACTATACAGAAGCCTATCATATACAGAGTGATAAGGATCATCAATCCTTCTTAAGTTGTCAGCTTAATAGGATTGAACTACGCAATGGCCCACATTCAGAAATGTAGTATCTTAAGACTTTGAAATCCTCTAGGATATCCACATGATTCTGCAGATTCTGTAGTACTATTTCAGCTCTTAGTACAGATACATTAAGGGCACAATCTTATGCATGTTCGGACAGAAAAAGTTTTATAACTCCCAGCACTCCCCAGCCAGCATGACTAGCTGAGAAATGCTGGGAAGTGTAGGACTTTTTACTCTCTAAACCTGCAAAGGATTGTGTCCTAAATGGCTGAGCCATTGAAAACGACAGTGATGCATTACATCAGCTTTAAGGTTACAGTGTACATTATGAAGAATAGAACTCGAGCAACAAAATAGATAAAACAAACATCTTACTAGGAGAGCAATCCTAGTACAGCAAGCATCCCAGGGACCATAAGATGACTTAGAAAACCCCTTCCAAAGTTGAAGACAGTACTTCTGACTTCGGAAGAAGGGGTAGGAGATCTGTCCTCCAGCCCTGGCCCCTCACAGCAAGCACAGAAAGAACCATTCTGGCTGCCTATCCAGTTGACATCAAAGAGACAGAAAAAGGAACATTGTGATTGGTGTGAAGGAGAGGAGACCGGAGAGGCCAGGATCTGCTTTATCCTGAGCCTCTTCCAGTTTCTTTCTTTCTCCCTCTGACGTGTCCTTGCTAGACAAGCTAAAAAGCCTGACTATTGAAAATACAGGAGATCAAAGGATGGAGATGCACCCTGTCGGCTTCAGGTCATCTGGGCATAGGGATCTTGGAAGTCTCTGGGATCAAGGGCTTCTGAGTAGTGAGTGTGCAGTCCATAGGATTGCACCTGGAAGCAGGAAACCAACAATCCAGACAAAAATTATTGGGGCAGTGGGGGAGGACTGGAGTATATGTCCCCCCCCTCTCCTTTAAAAAAAGAACCCTTGTGGTATTAGCATATTTAATCTGCTTGAAAATCTGTCAAACAGATGTCTCTTAGAAGTAAAAAAGGGGCTCAATAATGTGAAAGCATCATGTTTTTCTAAAAGCAGTTTGCACATGTGCTGCATAAACAACACATACATATTTTATGAAGCAACCCCTTAATTTTCACTTCTAAGATGCTTGCTCTGACATATCCAACAGGGAGGTTGTTTTCTATGCTCCACTCCTCTTCTAGACATAAATGTGAAATACGGTGCTAAAGGGCATAGAAGGGAGGGTGCATTCTGCTTTCTGGCCCGTGGCTTAAGCATCTTGCATGGTTGATGCCAAGCACTGGGGCTACAGCTTATCTCTTATCCATCGTTTAAAGAACAAATATCTTTTGCAGCCAGACTAGGCATGCTGTACAGCGGTGGCTCATGGTTCTCCATGCAAAATGTAATATCACACTATGACTAGAAGTGAAATGGTTTTTTTTTAGTTTTTATAGGGTGCTATAGATGAAATCCAGTTAAAATGGTGTACTTTGGGAAATAATGCAAGATCACCCACAGTGCCTTGCCCATGTGTTTCACCTTCTGCTCTGCAGAGCAGCATGTTGGCTTCCTTGACTTACATTGCCTTCATGATGTTAGACAATTTCTTTTGGTAATCAAGGGGAAAAAAATGAAATATCCGTCCACATGCTCCATTGACCTGAAATGGGCTTGTGAAGGGGGAAGTGCTTGCTGGTTCAGAAATTCTAGGAGAAAAGATTATTCCTTTACAATGGTCCACAAGCACACCAGCTGCAGTGCACAGTTCTATGGGGCTTGGTGCTGCTCCATATTTGTCCATGTTAGTGAATATTCTACTCTGCGAGACTAATAACAACACCTCTGTAGGGATGGACTGGGATAATAGACTAGCTCTGACTTTCCAGACCAGTTGGTAAGGATGTTCACAGATTTTGTTTTTCTTCTTTTAAGACTGAACCTGCCTCATTTACACGCCCAGGTGTGAGCAGCTTTGGGGGGGCAAGACTCGCACATTCCTGAACTTGAGATGGACGTTTGCAAAATGTGTCCTTTAAAAAAAAAGGTTCTTTAAAAATGTGCATTTTGGGAAAATGTGCATTTTCACACTCTACTCAATAGAGGAAAGGTACACATTTGGGTACACACTTTTTTAAAAAGTGCTTTTCCTGTTTAAAGAGGAATGGGGAGGTTGCTCACAACTGAGATTGGGAACTGGGGGGCTGGACTTCAAACTGGAAGTTGGAGAACTTTTGCAAGCTCACACCTCGCTGATTCTTTCATCTCTATGTAGTGGAGCTCTGGACATCGGGTCCAAAGTCCTGCCATGATGGCACCACTGGGGCTGTCTTAACTGTGCTGGGTTGGTGCTGCCTCCCTCCTCAACCCTGCACTTTCCCTCTTCCAGGACAGCATCGGGTAATCCTGATGCCAAGGACGGAGCACAGGGTTACTAGGTGGCCATCCAGATCCCGGAGCTGCCCCTGTGCTCTTTCTGGTAGAAGCCGACCAATCGCTGGTCGCCTTCTACCAGGCTCCACCCCTGGGTTGGTCCTGCATTGGCTGCGGAGCGATGTTACATGGTGGAAGTGCTGTGTTGATGTCACTCCCTTTGAAAAACTCAGGGTAAATCCCCAACTTTTTCAAAATGTAACATCATGGGGAAGCTCCGTGGTGGTTGCAAACCTGCGTCTGCATCGTCTAACTGATGAGGTGCAGGTCCGCAGCCACCGCAGGGCTTTCCCCGCATGTAGACACCCCACTGTTTCAGACTCGGATGATCAAAAGCTGGATGCCAATAATGAGAAGCTTTCTTTGGCCTTCTATTAAATGAATCTGCCCACACAGACAAAAAAAAAGGGGGGGAAGCTTAAACTGCATTTGCAATGCGTGTTGCCCTTGTTATTTTTTCTTGTTCCTAAAATGGTGCCGGGGAGGGTAGCAGGGATGGCTAACTTAGGGTGACCAGATAAAATCCAGGTCAGGGCTCATGTAACTTTAACAGTTGTAGAGAAAAGGGAATTTCAGCCAGTGTCATTTGTATGCAATTAGTTCCTGGTGAAATTCCCTCTTCATCGCAACAGTTAAAGTTGCAGGGGCCCTGCCTTCTTTTGAATATGGTCACTCTAGTATAGTGCCTCCAACTTTAACTGTTGTGATGAAGAGGGAATATCACCAGGAACTAATTGCATACAAATGACCCTGGCTGAAATTCCTTTTTCTCTACAACTGTTAAAGTTACATGAGCCCTGACCTGGATTTTATCTGGTCACCCTAGCTAACTGGTGATCCATGGGCTGGATGCAGCTCCAAAATGCATTTTAACTTGTCCCTGATAGCCCTATGAATGCCTGGGCACAAATGGTTTTATAATACTAAGGGCACAATCCTATGCATGTTAGACAGAAAATGCCTAGAAGTCCCAGCATGCCCCAGCCTAGGCTGACCATATGAAAAGGAGGACAGGGCTCCTGTAACTTTAACAGTTGTAGAGAAAAGGGAATTTCAGCCAGTGTCATTTGTATGCAGTTAGTCCCTGGTGAAATTCCCTCTTCATCACAACTATTAAAGTTGCAGGCACTATACTAGAGTGATCATATACAAAAGAAGGCAGGGCCCCTGCAACTTTAACTGTTGTGATGAAGAGGGAGTATCACCAGGAACTAATTGCATACAAATGACACTGGCTGAAATTCCCTTTTCTCTACAACTGTTAAAGTTACAGGAGCCCTGTCCTCCTTTTCATATGGTCAGCCTACCCCAGCCAGCCATGCACATCTAAACATGCATAGGATTGTGCTTGAAAGCACTGACTTCTAGCTGACAGCAACTCTTTTAGCAGGGATGAGTTGGTGCAACAAGCCCTCACACCAGGGTCTCAAGAATGGAGAGGTTACTGAAGATAGAGAACTTGGTAACATGGCAGTGGTGTGTTTTAATAACCATGAATGCAAACAGATTTCAAACATGTATGGAGTAAAAGTGATGATCACAAGGCAACACGTTGTTCAAAATTATACCCTGATCCTAAATATCTGTGCCAGCATATCTATTTATGATATTGCAGTGATGCAGCAATTGATACAACCCATCCTAAGTATAATTTTGCATGTCTTAGGACCAGGCCATAAATATTTACATTTCTAAATCCATTACAGCAGAAGGAAATAACCTCTTAATTGCTGTAATTACAGTACATATTGCTCTTGGCAATAAAATCTACCACTTCGCATATCATGTGTCTTTAAAATCCACATAGTAAAGTTTGATCTGAAATAATAGACCCTGGAAGGATCTACACTACTGCTTTAAAACGGTTTATAACAGCAGTGACAACTGTTGGGGCACAGGACACACTCCATATACAGTTTTCAAACCATTTTCAAAGTGTTATATCCTGCTTGGTGTAGAACTGTCCCCTTTTGATCCACTGAAAATGCACTATAAAACAGTTATTCATTTTTTTGTGCGCTTTTACTCAGGTAGCTGTTAATAGTTACTCCATTATTTTATTTTATTTTACTTTCATATTTGAACTTTTGGTTTGAAATTATTTCTTTCCAGTGGCCAAAAATATACCAGGTGAAGAGGTCGACAGGCATTTGATTGGTAGCTTGAGGATTGAGGTCGTTGTCTTTCTTTACTAGGTAAGCACATCTTTTTGCATTAGAAATTAATTTGAAGTAAGAACATTTGTTATTGGAAGACTTTACAGTCAAAGCTCTACCCTGATTAGGGTCTGTATTTGAACTGACTCACTCACACCAATTTCTACAGGAGCCCTAATACTCTTGATACCAAAACAAAACAGAATATAATGCCACAATCCTGCTTTACCCATATGTGGAGAACAGGATGGGGAACAACTCCTCAGCATAACCCTCCCTTCCTTCACCACACTACTTCTGCATTCCTGTTGCAAGTCGCTTGCACGCCTGGGGAGATGCATTCCAGGTTGCTAGTAGTTTTAAGTCTAGGGGCAGAAGGATTTTGTTTGGCAACGAATGTCCAGGCATGTTACAGCATGCCTGGCAAAGCCAGAGTGCCACGGGTACAGGGGCAGCGCAGTGTGGGAGGGAAAGGTTACAGTGCCCTTCTGTGAAGAATCCTTCTGCACCATTTTCTCTCTGCCTGGAAGGAGCAGGATTGTGATCTAATTGACTGGTTTTTTATTTATTTTTTGCTAACTCCTATTCCCTTTGAGTATTGTGACTGATTATATTTACTACAAAACCTGGCCTGTACATTGAAGAAATACTTCTAATGGAAGTTATAAATATGAGTATCTGAACCACATATTTTTGTATTAAATATTAGTTTCTCTTTCTGAGGGATTATCCTGCAGTTTGCTTGATCTGCTGACCGTTTCTTCGCTGTCTTTGTGGGTCAAAGGTTCTACTTCCTTGGAATCAGCATTCTTTAGTGCCCTCTGCCTTTCGTCCTCTAATTTCTTCTCCTTTGCCAAAAGTCTGTAATTGATCGCATTCCCAATGAATAGCCAGATGCTTGCAACGATGACAATAACGCCACAGACAAAATACATGTATTTGTAATCTTTGGTTATGTCCACAAGCAAACCTGAAAGATAAAAAAATGAGAAAAGATTTGCCCTCAAATAATAATGGAATTTAAATCGATCATTCTTTCATAGCAGACAGAAAGGAAGTTCTAAATTCTACATTTGGAATGAAAAAAATGGCTCTCCACTGAAGCTTCAAACGTATGAAGTTTTTTTAAAAAAGTGCTTTCTATTTTACTGTTCTTAAATTCACATTCTGGAACTCAACATTACTAAGCAGGGATTCCTATGTTACGAACTGGGTCTGATATTTGCAAATACCTACTCATGTGTGTGGTCCTCTCAAAGAAAACTATATGTCAAATGTGCAAACATTAGGATCAGCACTGCTGTTCACTATATTAGACCTGAAAGTACAGAAATCAATGAGGTATACACCTATGACATGTGTTAAATTCCATGTAAGTAACATCAGATAGACAATTTGGAAACTGCTCCAAAGGTGTATAGTTCCTGAAGTGAAGCATCAGAAGGTTAGAGTTGAGTGTGGCGTATGTGTGTGAGAGGGAAGAAGGGAGAGGGAGAGAAAGAAGTTATAACACGTCTTGTTATTGCCGATTGGTAGTCTTAAAGTAGTGGCATTGTTCCTAGTATTATTGGCAATGCTATCTGTTCACAACTCTGTAAGACTACCAATAAACAATAACAATACATGTTTTAATGCCCGTGAGCCATTAAAAGAGTTGCCCCTTGGCTGATAGTGCAAATATTTGAGATTGGATCCAGTCTATCCACCAAGGGATGTGCAGAGGCTGCAGCAGATAATGATAGTGGGAGGGGTGAAAGTAAAAGAACATTTTGGAAAGGGCCATGTCCAAAAAAGGTGGGAACCTTGAGTGAAACACTTTAAGGCCTCACCTACACCAAGCAGGATATTGCACTATGAAAGTGGTATTAAAGCAATATATAAAATGCAGGAGCCACACTATTGCTTTATAGCGTTATTGAAGTGCCCTGACAACTGTTGGGGCCCATTGACGCATACCATATGCTGCTTTCATATAGCTTTCACAGTGCTATATCCTGCTTGGGTGTGGCTCCTGCCTTTTATATACTGCTTTCATGCCGCTTTCATAGTGCAATATCCTGCTTGGTATAGATGAGACCTCTGTCTTACAAGGACTCCTAAGTGTGTTTATTCAGAAGTGAGTCTCATTGAGTTCAATTGATTTACTCAGTCCCAATGAGACTTATTTCCAAGGAAACTTATTTAGTACTTCATACACATGTGCAGATGTGCTGATCATTATTAAAAGAGGAACTAGTTCACTCCACTAGGTGGCATGCTGGAGTTTGAGTAGCCAGTTACTACTTGGAAGTTCAATCTTCTCTTCTCTCCTCCTGCCACGACTATTAAATGTAGTTATTCAGTTCACTCATTCTTATCCAGTGTTTTGTTCAAGGATTTACTTGTCAAATTTTAAATGTAAACTAGTGCAAATGAAAATCCTGGTTTTGCAAAGGTGAACTACGCTTTAAATTTGCCAGCAATTTTATTATTGTCTACGCATATGACTTTGATTGAGATTCAAAGTCACAAGAATATCTGTTGATGTGTTTCCTTGCCCCATCCTTCCTTAAATCCTCTGACACAAATTCAGTCCAGATAGCACTTTCTTCAATTCTATTGAGGTTCTATCAGAACAAAAGAAATTTCACTGGCGATTCTGGTTCTGATCAGGAAAACCTTCCCGTGTGCCAGTTTCAGAAATGTTCTCTGAGAGGATCTTGACAGAGACATTCTGTCTAAGCAGTAATCGTCAAGCCCACATATGACAGGCAAATGTAACAAGTGTAAGGCACTCGAAGAAGGATCCAAAATAGCTGCAGATCAGACCTATGAAACAAAGCAGCAGCTGGAATAGCACCTTAAAAGGGAGATTTGGAAATTCCACTTCAGACACACAAAAAGTTGCATGATCCTTTGGGGAGAATCTCAGGAGATCACAGCCCTCAAAAGATAATTCTGAGGTCTTTCGTTGGGGATTGTGTTTTGTCATTAGGTTGCATCCAGATGTAGGGCACACGCAAGTGCACTGGCTGAAGCAGTCCTCTCCAAACTCCTCCCCTTACTCTGAAAAGCAGCCCCTAGAACTACCAGAGGATCAAGGAACCCCACTTAAAAAGGTGGGATATGGTGCAGGTGAAAGTGGGGGTTCCACAAGAATTGGGTGGAGACATCTTCCGTGAGCAGAGAGAAGGTGTCTCTGCCAGATATCAAGGGAATCCCCATTCACCCATTCAGACCAATTTTCTGTGTTATATTTTTAGGGAGCTGGAGATACTGCTGTGGGGAGGAGAGGCTGGGGAATTTCACTTCAGCCAAGCCAGCTACATATTCCTAAATCTGGATCCAACCCATAGAGACGGACCTGATTTGGGGGACAGGCTGGGCAGTGTGGCCCCACTTCATGTATTGCTTCATTGCATGAGCATTGTTTCTGAATAGGGTGATGTACTTGACATTAATATATAAAATCAACAAATCACTCAACAAATATTAACTCTATGGTAGCATCTTCAACATTCATGTGTATATGAATACTGCCCAAAACTGCTTGTAGCCTGCCAACTGCCTCCTTGTCTACAAGTACTACCTAACCATTGCCTGAACCTCTATAGAGTCATTGAATGTTCATGAACAATCTAGCCATTTGGGTCTCATATGTCAATTGCTGGAGTTTTCACAGTGCAGCTTCTGTGATAAACTTTTTCTAAAGTCAATTTACATGAAAAACACATGTGCATGGCCTAGGAACAAAAGGTGGAAAGAGGGTTTAATCTCCTTCACAGGATTGCTTTGAGGACAAAACAGGAGGGGAGAACCATGTACACCATCTTGAGATTTTGGGAGGAAATGTAAATATATATTGAATAATAATAATAATAATAATAATAATAATATCAGTATGTTATGGGAGGCAGCATCTTTAGAGTATAATGGATGGACGAGGTATAGAGTTGAGGAATGGGCAGCCTTGGAGAAATTGGAGCTGTGCAGAAATCTCATTGAGTCTAATGAGAGGAAGGCTGTCTGCTGTTTACAGAAAGGTAGAGAAGAATGAGAAAGCTGCATGATATGATCAGGTGGCTAAAGGAAGGGGGAGACTCTTGGCAGTAGTTGAGATGTAGCCCCTAATACAAATATGGATGGAAGTCCGACACCTAGTGCTGGAAATCACAGGGCCAAGGAGAAAACTGGGATATACATGTAAAAAACAAACAAACAAACAAACCCTGTCTTCATATGGTTCAAGGTCAGGAACAATGGTTTGATACTGGCTAGAAGAAAATGTATGGACATGAAGGTGTTAGCTGCTGGAGGGATGAGGCTGTAGTCCAGGAAAAACAAGGGGATCTGAACGAGGTGGGCAGGGAGTGAATTTTCACATGCTAATCTCAGCTAACTGTTGGTTGTTGGTCCCTAGTTTGAATGAGTCAAAGAATATTACATGTCAAATGCATCATCATCATCATCATCATTCTTACCTCCCAAAGGAGGCCCTAACAGAACAGGGCAGCACTCCACAATTGTGACGAGTCCTACAGCACTGGAAAACCTTGCAGCACCAACAAGATCCATCAGTGTCTCAAAAAGGACACTGCTAACCATGCCAAAGGCTAGTCCAAAAAGTACTGCATACACAACCAGGCCAGTATAGTCTTCGGCCAATGGGCACATGATGTGGCAGACCCCATTGTACAAAACAGCAAAACTGAAGAAATATTGGATCTTTGGACGGATGTATTTGGAGTTTGCAATGAGACCCATGGACGGCCTAGCAAACATATCTACAAAAGCCAGGATAGAGAGTAAAAAAGCCGCGGAATATTCATCTATTCCCTTGTGTTTGGCATATGGAGCTAAAAATACAATTGGGGCAAAGAAGCCAAGAAACATGATCACGTTTCCAGATAAATAAATCAGAAATCCTCTGTGTTTGAAGAGGGATAAATCTAAGTATTGATTGATGGTTTGCCAAACAGATTTCTTGTCATTCTTGTGCAAGGCAGAGTCTCCTTTCCCCTTCTCCACGTCTTTTTTTACAGCAGGTGCCGGCTGAACAGGCCTCATGAGTGACCCAGCCACACAGCAGTTCAAAAGGAGTCCTCCCAGAATGAGAAAGCTTCCCTTCCAGCCAAAAACATTAAAAAGAAACTGATTGAGAGGCGCCAGTGTACTTAAAAAGACTGGACTTCCAGCCATGGCCAGTCCATTAGCAATGGGACGCTTTTTATAAAAATACTTGCCAATCATCGTCAGGGCCGGCTGCAAGTTAAAAGCCAAGCCTAAACCTAAAAAAGACAGCAAAGAGAATTTAGCGTTACTGCATTTTATACACTGGAACTCTGCAAAATAATCAACCAACATGGAACTCCCTCTCTTCTCCCTCTCCCCACACAAGGAAAAAGGAAAGAAAAAAAGCTAAAATGCCACCCTGTAATTCTTGAGGAAGATAAAAAATTGCCATTGGCACTGGCAAATAAATGTGAACGTTCATTGCTTTCCACATGCTTTAATGGCATTGATATGCCACACTCAATTTCTCTCATTTTCTTCTATTGCAGTGCAATAAAAGCAAAAGCTTAAGCAATGTGGGATCCATGTTACAGACAACAGAGCGACACAGGAACACTGATATCAAGACCTTGAGCACACTGTTTCTGTATTTTACTAAGCTATAATCCAATTTGCTCTTGGTTCATTTCACAGAAGTTATTAAATGTCACCTCGACAAAAAAAAACCCTGGCAGATTTTAGAAGTATAAATCCTCTGCCTTTAGCTTGATCCTTTACTTAGGTTTGAATAGGTACACATAAAATAAGGCTTAAAATACTTAATATGTATGGACCATTACACAGAAAATGCTGCCCTCACATCACTGTGGGGTCCTGAGATTTCCCATGGAGGAGAGACTTACACAGACATTTTTGTATGCAGAGACGATGGTTCCCTGCAGGCAGAATACAGGGGATTGGCCCCAGTATGCAGGCAGCCAATTTGCCTCTGGTAATCTTATAGCTGAGTTATATTAAGTACCAGTAGAGGGAGGGGAAACCTGAGTGCTTCATGTTAGCTGAGCAAAGATCCCCTTCCTCTATGGATGTTTCCTCTGTAGATGCTTCCTCTATACCTATCGTCTGTGGATGACTCCCTTTCTCATTGTATTAGGTGAATTCTACACATGAATTAAAAGTTCATTAAAGATAGAATGGCCATGTTCAAAAGACACCTTAGACCACGGCTTTAACCATGGCGGTTAAGGCAGAAAGCCAGACCATGTTCAGAAGACACCTTACTGTAAACCACGGCTTTAACCACGGTAATAAGACTTTTTGCCTTAGGGTGCCTCTACAAGAGAGGTTTAATGCGCTTTGAAGGTTCATTAAAAATTTTACCTCTACAAGAACGGAGCGCAAATCGGGCGTAGAGGCGCGTAATCTCCCCGATAATGCACATTTTCGAATGCGCGTTAAATCGCGAGTTTTATTTTGCTCCGGCCGCTAAAGCGCATTTTCCCCGTGTGAACAAGCGATTATGCGCATTAACTTCTTGTAAAGTGCTTTTTGGACATCTATTAATGCGCTTCGCCGCCTCTCGCCGCCTCCCGTGCAGAGGGATTAGGAGTAAATGCGCGTCTGCGATAATGCGCATAATCGCCAAACCGGGCGCAAAAGCGAATCCTTGCAGAGGAAGCCTTAGTCACCATGGTTAAAGCTGTAGTTTAAAGTGTCCTCTGAACACGGCCTGGCTTGCTGGCTTAACCGCCATGGTTAAAGCCGTGGTTTAAGGTGTCTTCTGAACGGAGCCATTGACTAGTTTGCTGGACTTGAACTAAAAAAAAACCCGGGTTCAAACTGCTACACAATGATAAAACTTGCTGGACATCCTGGGACAAGTTGCTATCTCTTCGTCTGACCTACTTCACCAAGCCCATGTGAGAATAAGATAGGATCATCCTATTATGGCATCCTGAGCTATTGGGGGAATAGTGAGGTGGAAGCATGATGGTGAAGCCACTACATGATCTGCTTGTTTGTATTCTCTCAGGTATGGGCCAATATCATGGCTTGCCATTTCTTGAATGAACCTCTATTTTGCCATCTATTTGTCATAACCATTGAGAACATGATTGCTACAGAGTTTTTAAGTGAATGGGATTGTGTGATGAAACTCGACCCATGCTGGCTGACTCGGTATATGTTGTTGGGCTTCACACCACCAGGTCACCATGGCTGGAGAAGGCATGGGATGATTGCAGCTTTCACATGCCGAGCAGCTGTGGGAATCAGTGCTGACAAGAATGCTTTGGAGGACATGGCAGTCTGCAATCTCAGCTTAAACCTGAAGGCCTGCAGCTGAATGGGAGATCTGACTTTGCTGAAAAAACATTGTCTTTGAGATATAAAAGTCCTCTTCGTGATGAAAGAGAACTTGATTCCCCCACCCTCCATCCCTTTTTTCTTGTGTGCCATGCATTTTTTTAGAGCGCAAACAGAGTGGGCAGGGAACTATTTTGTTCTTATTGACTATGCATAAGCCACTCTGGGAGACTTCGGGGCTGAGGAGCATAATAAAAAATGCTTTAAATAAAGAAATAAAGAAATGTTCGACACGTGATGTCTCATTCAGTCATCACTCAACCACGCGGCCATCATGTGTGGACAAGCCTCAAAAGGGCAGCTGAATCAATGTGCCTCAAGAAATGTAAGCCCCCACGCCTGGCTTGCTCGGGCGGGGGGGAGCTAGTTGCGGGTGGGGGTGGATAGGGCGAGAGGTGGAGGGCAGCGATTGGCTGCCTCCTGGTGGTGCCACCGGGCTGGGCGGGAACAGGGAGGCTATTTATTGCCTGGGCTGTTCCCGCCTTTGCTCTTTCATTCGGCGCGCGGCTTGGAGATCAGGAGCAGCAGCGTGAACGGGAGAAGCAGCTCCTCCTTGTAGCGGCCTCTTCCGCGGTTCCCGACGGGAGTTCTAGGGCCTTTGGCCCCAGGTTTAGAGGACGGCGCTGCCCGTCCCAGCCAGGATTGTTCGGGCGCAGCAGCTTGTTTTGGCAGCTGCCGGCTCGTCTTGTCTGGGCGGGAGTGAGCTGCGGGGGTGGCGGGGCCCCCGTTGTGCGGCCCAGCCGCAGTTTCCCACTGTGAGCTGGATCATTTCAGGGGGGAGTGAGCTGCGGGGGCAGTGGGGGCTCCGTCATGCGGCCCAGCCGCATTTTTCCACATTTTTCCGCAGGTCTGGGGGGGTGACGAGCCCTATCTGGCGCCGCAGACGCGGCTCGATAAGTTCCTGGCCAGCTCAAAGAGTTCCTTGCTACTTGGAGCAGGTCGCTAGTGCGCCGTGGAAGTGGCGTGGTTTTTTTTCTTCTGGTTTGGGCGGGAGTGAGTGGCGCGGGCCACCTGTGCAGCGGCGGCTCCGCCATGCGGCTCTGCAGCATTTTAGAGCTTAGCGACCTATACGTTGTGCTACGTTGTGCTACGTTGTTGGGTCCCCTGCTGGCCAAAACTTTTATAGCATTTTGCATAGTTGCAACAGCCTTTAGGCTTTGTGCGCGCGTGGGGTGGTTGGATAGCCACATGGCCGGTCCTTTTAGTAACGTAGTATTTGAGGGAATATTGCGGCCGATTTCAGAACAATTCGGCAGCGTTGGCCCAGTGTTCTTATCATCTGGTCATGTTTGTTGCCCAGGCTCACCTGGAGAGAGGGTAGCGACCCTCTAGCGATGGAACGTGCCCGTAAAAAAGTAAATACGGAGATTTATGAGTTGCGTCATTATGGGGATCTTAGTATTCAGCATCCCGACATTGTGCGGTCTAGGAGGGAGCTGTTCAGGCAGGATGGGGTTCACTTGTCTGATCGCGGTAACGATTGTTTCCTGAGGGATCTGCAGAAGGGATTAAGGGAGGCAATCTTAGCTAGATGGGGTGGGGGCTTGACTAACCGAGTGGCTTGTCAGTCCCCTTGGCGGTAGGAGCGGGCATCTTAAGGGGGTGGGTGGTATTGGTGTGCATTCACAGGCACCTTTAAGGTGATAGGTAGAGCCTGAAGCCCACTCCTGGGAGCCATGCAGCACCAGGGGCTGGGATAAGGTCCTACCTTTGAGGTCAACCTTCCTCATCCTCTCGGAGCCCTGCGGCACAGGACAGGTGACAACGGAAGGCCTCCCTACCCCAAAGGGGAAGATCATGGGGAGACGAAGAGCCAGGCGCCACCTCGTGGTCTGTGAATGCTTCGCCCATTCCCGAGAATGGCCTGTGGGAGGCCAAAGAAAAGATGCCCGCATAGGACACCTCACCCTTCTGCAGATCATAATAAATGTGGCCCTTGTTTAATCCCATACAGTTGTCTCGTCTCTTTATTTCCGCCTTCTATTCCGCAACTGTCACTCTAAATGTTCCAGGGGATGGCTTATGAGCAGGAAGCCCTCTGTTGGCTCTATGAATATGGCTCCAGAACCGTCAGTGCTTTTAATTTCGAATGAACGTTCAGTCCAACGAGGTTCGTATTAAGAGGGCTTTTGCTGACATGATTTTCAAACCTGATCCTTAGGCTTCAGTACATGATTGAATTGCAGTTGAGTCCCATTCAGAAAATTGGAAATATTGTGTTCAGAACTGGCTCCCTTGTGAAAACTCGCCTACTAGTCACCCAACGGCAAAAATAAAAATCTGTCCTAATGTGGCAAAAGGTAACTGGAGTAGAATCAGAATTTATAGATCATAACATGCATGTATATTCGTTCTCTGTAAGTACATCTGCAAGGTGGTATGATTAAAGGCTAAAAAAAAGCTAGACCGAAATGGAGTCCAAATGAGTCTAATAAATACTTCCATGAACCAATCAGCTCCTGTGCTGTAATGACAGTGCAGTGCAGTAAGGAGTATGCAAAGTGCATATGCCATAAGTTGAATTAAAATAATCAGATGCGTTTAAATACCTGAAGATGTAAGCTGAGGGAGAACATCAGTGAGAAACTGAAAAAGAAGGGTTTTGTTAGAGTTTTAATCCGTCACTTACCTCCAATCACACCGACACATATGTAAAGTTCCAAGACACTATTGCAGAAAGAAGAGGAGACCAATCCAAAGGAGGCCAGGATCCCTCCAGCCATCATGACTGGCCTGCTGCCATATTTGTTAACCAAGACACTGCTTATGGGGCCTGAATCCAGAAGAAAGAAGAAGCAGGGTTATTTTCTGAAAACATAAAGTAGTTAGGAATAAGAAGTATTTTCAGAGACAGAGAGAAGATTTCACACAAAACCCAGAAAATACCAAATGTACACTCATTAACACCAGAAGATAGGCAGCTGTGTTACACTGAGCCAGAGAATGGCTTTATTTCCTACAGAGGTGAACAGGAAAGGGCCAACTGGGTAGTTCCAGTACAGATCTGATCTAGCCAGGATTGTCCCCACCATGCAGTAGGGTGAAGTGACCTGCTTCGGGTAGCACTGAAGTGCAGGGCCAGCTCAATGGTAGGCATGGTCAAGGGCCCACATACCAAGGGCCCACACACTAACAAGAGCCCCTGAGTTGTTCCTCGCCTTCCCCATTGCAACCTGCTTGTTCACCTGCCTCTGGCCCAGACGGCAATGGTGGTGAAAGGAGTGATAGTAGATGCCGCTGTCTACTTGATCACCAGCTCTCTGCCTACAAGCAACATTGAGAAAGGGAATCTAGAACAGGCACTGCCGAGGCTGGTGGGTGAATAGGTAAAGATGAGGTGTCTGAATGGTATGTGGTAAACATGGGGGCTTCGCTTCAGGCAGTATGATATCTTGAACGGGCACCAAATCTATCTATTTCAGCTTTCAAAAAATCTGTCTTCATCTTAAGTCATCTGCCTGAGATGCTTCCTGCAATCAACTGGGGTGGGGTGATCATTCATTTATTTATTAGCGCTTATATGGCATCATATTTGTTAAAACATCATCAAGGCTATCCCAGTAGCATCTTTTATCAAGTCAAACAGGCTGGCAAATAACTAACAGGGCTTTTGTTTTTTAAGTTCCATAAGTATACAAGAAGGTTATAAAAGAGGTATGGGAAGAAGATGTAAGGGAAATAATTAACGAAGATAATTGGGGGAGGATATGGAATGTAAGAATGTTAAAGTTATTGTCGATTAGAATAAAGGAGAACTATTATAAGACAGTTTGGAGATGGTATCTAACACCTGTAAGATTTCACCAGATCGATAAAAAAGTGTCTAAGAATTGTTGGAGGGGATGACAGGAGGTTGGGACCTATTTTCATATGTGGTGGAGCTGTGAACAAGTACAAAAATTTTGGGAAAGGGTTTTTAAAGAAATAAGCGATATAATTGGAAGTAAATTGGAATTAAACCCAAAGTTAGCTCTACTAGCAATATGGGATAGTAGGAATAAGCATATAATTAATAGAGAATTGGTAAACAACCTCCTGGCACCCGTTAGAATAATGATTGCTAAAAATTGGAAAGGGCAACGAAGTTATATAATAGAAGATTGGTATAAAGAAATCTGGGATTTAGCTTTGAATGATATGTTGACATGTAAAATGAAAATAAAGAGGGGAATGTCCAGTAAGAGTGATTTTGGAGAAATATGGACTCCCTTTTTGGAATATGTTTTAAGATCGGGAAAGGGACAAACGCCTTCAAAAGAATCGTTAAAATTTTGGAAGGCAGAAGAATGATTATGAGAAGGTCTCGGGGGGGGGGCGCACGGGGGAAGTTGAGGGTGGTAGTTTGTTTTATATTGTGTACTATGTGTATGTTTGTTTTGTGGAAATTAATAAAAATTATTTTAAAAAAAAGCATACAAGGGGGGACTATTGGTAAAATTGCAGCTCTGTGTGTGTGTGTGTGTGTGTATGAGAGAGAGAGAGAAAGATAGATGGAGGGAGTGTTCCACTAAAATCAGACGTTACAACTATAAATAAATAAATAAATAAATGTAAGCCAGGCATGTGGATAACTTCAGATGCAATGGGATTTCTTTTTTGTTTGTGGATAACTTCAGATCCTATGGGATTTCTTTTTTGTTTTGTTTTGTTTCTTTTTTTGGTTGAGATGTCAACTTTTTGCATTCTATGTTGCTGTAGTGAGGTATAAATCATAAATCAATTAATTCCATTTGGATGTCTTAATGTTGGAGCTACGTAGAATTGTGTAAGTACTATTCTGCTGAGATAAGACATTTTATTCATTGGTATAGACCCATAAACCACGAACATTTGTGCTCATAAATCAAAGTTTTATGTCAAAGGAAGTTGTGTTCCTGGACTTATTTCTGAATATAACATTTCCCCCATATAAAACCATTGTTGTTGGCATGAGCCTGTATATCTTGAAGGCTGTACAGCTTGAACGTATGTGTTAAATATCAAAACCAAAACGCTGTTAGGAATGTTTGAGAAGCTTTCCTGACACTCGATTACGCTGTTTCAGGATCCTACCAATGTTATCAGTCTCAGTTTTGTAAGCACTAAATTAGCAATCTTTTTTTTTTTTAAAAAAAAGGAAAAGAAACCTAAGCAGTCTAACATTTAAAGCCAGCACTAAAAATGACTCTGCAATAAAGTGAAATGTCAAGCACTACATTTGGTTTTATTGAAAATCTATCTGTAAGTTGTCCAAGATATAAACTTTACATTAAAAAAAAACCCATAAAAGAACAAACTTTACATTTCCAGCATGAGCAGCCAAGTAAAATGTACTGTAGGCTGAAAATATTTACAGTTGGCCCTAGTTTAGATCCCAGTTTAACTATCTCTAAATCTCAAACATCTCCTGGATGCAGTGAGGATATTTTTTTAGCCAAGTGCTCCCTTCTTATTATTGAAGTCCTGTGTTAATAAAGAAATCAATGGCATGTCTCCAGCACGTCTTTTTCATAGTCTAACAACGTTTGGATGTCACATTAAGATAGGGATCCTGGCTTAATTAATGATGGTATGAACGAGTAAAGTGTTGATGCATGCAATCCCACTTCACCCTGCCCTTCAAGCAAGAGGGTAAAGAAACCAGGAAGAGATAGCTTCACATTGTATTCATACCCACGATTACGGTTCAGTGCACCCAAACAAGCCAGGATTCACAAACCAATTTTAAATTTTGCTTTAAAACTAGCATCTGATCCTGGCTTGTTTGGCACACTTAACCATAATCTCAGATTCAGGCATAAAACAATGTTATCCATGCCTA
Source organism: Anniella stebbinsi (assembly GCA_029215795.1). Classification (NCBI taxonomy): domain Eukaryota; kingdom Metazoa; phylum Chordata; class Lepidosauria; order Squamata; family Anniellidae; genus Anniella; species Anniella stebbinsi. The sequence goes on from JARDYH010000003.1 coordinate 61,671,976, forward strand.
GTTTGTTTACCCATCCTCACAATGGGAAGAGCAAAGCTGGAACTAATAGGCTAAGTGGACTAGCATGCTGCTTGTTCACATCATAGTTTATTCAGCCAGGATTCCTGGCTTAATGTGACATGTGAGTGCAGTCATTATATTATGTCAAAATGTTTAAAGCAGTGTTACAATGTTAAGAATGTCCAGAGGCAACCTAGTTTCTGAGAAGCTGGTTTTTCTCATTGAGGAAGGAATACATTTTGGGGTGGAAATACCTTCAGGTGCACTATACATATTGAGGTTCATAGAAACAGGAGGCATCAAGGGTAAAATCAGGCCAAACTTAGACAGGGCCTTGTTTTTCTTTCCTGATTAGCAGCCATTGGGTATGAACGATCAACATCCGACTGTGGCACTTACGGAGAAGGGTCTTAACTTTTTTCTCTGTGCTGCAGCCCTGACAACTCTCACCACCCACTACCCATGTCCCAAAATGTTGTTTACCCTTGGAGGCAAGCTTAGGGCAGCCCTCTGTTTTGCAGAGAACTATCCCTTTATCTGAAGGGCTTCTGGAGGACTGTCCTCTCTTTTGAAGGCATCCTCTATTTGAAGGGCTTACTTGTCCAAGACCAATTGAAAGAGAAAGCACCATCAGAAGGAAGTGCTGGACCTTGAAGATGCCCATCAACAGCACCTGAACAGCAGACTGAGCAGGGCACACAGGCCAGTTAGTCACATCTTCCACATTATAGTGACATGTAGTTTATTTCTATTTAAATTATAATTATTATTTCTAAATTTGCATCTATACATATAAATTATCATATGCAAACGGGTGTCCTGTTTTTTGCAATTTATAAGTGGCCATCCTAGGCAAGCCACCAATGACAGCTTCTTTTCTGTGCCAGTTGGATGTGTGTGATTTTCATCAGGACTGCGGCACAGGGGAGGAAGGATAGCCCTCCTTCCCATGCACTGTGGTCCTGATCCTGATTGCCCCTCCCATACTAGCTATTTAGAAAAGAAAATCCGAACATGTAGAATGTGATATGCAATTAAGCATTTCATGTATCTTCTAATTTGTAAGGAGTGTTTATCCACATGATCTGTAAGAGCATGCCAAACCACATTATTTTGATTTTCCTTTGCAGGAAAATATTCCCCCCATTTAGCATTTTATGGCATTAGAAAAGTGGATGGTGTACAAGGTACTGGTGGTTCTTTTGCATCCTATAAAGTGAGCACTTGGATTATGAAAAGCAGGTTAAGTGAAAATGACAAAGCTTCATGGAATGGTGGGAGGGGTGTTAGTTTTGCTGGTAGATGCCCCTTCTTCGTTGTTTAAATACAGCTTGGCATGTTATTTGGCCTGTGGGAGATGGAGGTTGGGAGGCTGGATCTCCCACAGTGAAGATACCTGAGGTTGGGTTGGGGTGGCGCACAGCTTCCCCTCAACCATTACATCAACACTGCCCAACTCCAACAGCCAAAGATTGTAGGCAGGGAAAGCGTGGTGCACACAAGCCAAATAAACAGGTAGATTACTTATTATTTATTGATTTATTAAACTTATGTCCCATCTTCTTACTACAAATTGGGCTGAAGGTAGCTGATAATAAAATACAATATAAAATTATAATTAAAACATAAGAGCAGATCAAATTTTTAAAAGTAAACCAATTTAAAGATTTCTTCTGTAGCAACAGATTCCCCTCCCCTTAGAAAGTCATCACAGGGGCATCCGGGGCAGGTGAGCCACAGCACCTTCAAAAGTCTAAGCGGTACAGTGGGCCCACCCTTTAGAGATTGAAATGCTTCAACATTAAAATAAAATATAGCTTGGGGAAAATACACAAAATGGCAGAGAGGTATATGAAGAAATACGAGTTTTTTAAGCATATGGGGGATATTACCGTGTAAACCAGCCATTCCCAACCTCAGATGCCCAGATCTTATTTGGACTATAAACCCCATCATCCCTAGCCAGAAGGTCTAATGGTTGGGGATGATGAGAGTTGTAGTCCAGAAACTTTCTCAGCAATGTTGGGAAAGACTGGAAAAACCTAACCCTACATCAGGGGAGGCTGGTGTCTCCAATATTGATGGGGAGATGATTCCATTCTGGGTTTTCGTCAGAACCAGCCAAGATGCTGAACCACAGCCACCAAATGGGTTCATCACCTTGGATAACCCCTGAAAGTTCAATATAGTGATTAAAAAAGGTGCTTCAATTATCTCAATTTCCATGTGTCCTGGAAAGTGTATTTTCCTTCCTTCCTGTGCATACTTTTTACTTGAAGTGACTAATATAATGTTACAATCTCAGGTTTTGATACCAAGCATATGAATCTATATACATTTGATCTATGAACATGTCATTAAGAATTCAAGGCTATGCCCAAATGCAATTGCATATTTAACCATTTCTATTCCTTGTTAAGTGGTGCCTTCTAACATACTGGCCTAACTTTTTAGTCAACCTAATTTTTCTGGCATATTCATGCTGTTCTCCAAGATAAGTTTCTGACAAGCCAAATCAAAAGACAGTGCTGTGATAAGATGTGGGCTTGCTGCTCTACATCTAGGGAAAACTGTTTTTAACAGAAGCTCAAGGACATTACATCCATTTCATTCTCACTCTTCACTAAATTTTCATTTATTGTATTTGGGTTGATAGAAATCACCATTGATGTGGAAAAGAGGGCAGTTAATGATGCATGTGTAGATGGATGCATTTGCAAGGAAATGGAGGAAGGGAAGAGAGACAGGGCATTATCCACAATAATTCAGTATGCTGGAGAGGACTCAAATTATGGGGGTAGGAACGTAGGAGCCCCTTAAATCTATGTCCCTCATCAATTTTAGGCAAATTATCCTGCCCCCTTCCAGTTGCTTTCTAAAACAATATTTAGTAAATCCATAATAAAAGAAAAATAAAGGGGGTTACACTTAATTTTTTATTTCAACAACTTTATTGTGTAGCAAAATGATGGATTAAATGACACAAAATCAGATGAGTTTCCAGGGCAATCCTAAAGAATTATCATTCAGATGATAGGAGGGCCTAGTGCCTACTCTTTCAAAGCAGCAAACATTTTTGGAGAGGTCTGGACACAAATTGTAGTGTAAATCCTCGAAAGAATTTGCATCCATTGGTTATAGGCAAAGCCTACTGCTATATTATAGCATTTATTGTAGGACTTCCAGACTTGAAGAAATATAAAGTAAAGTTATCCATAATGAAGCGTCTTTTGTATTCCTTGGGGACCGCAAGATCTGTGAAGGGTAACATTCCTCAAAGAAGACTTGTTTTGTGGAGAACTGGAGTATTGATGCCATGACATTCACTATCAGATCAGTGGTATGTGAAGGATGTCCTTTCCCCACCCTGCCCATAGCTGCAGCTCAGGTTAATGGTGTCGAAAGCCTGGGTGGCTTCCACTAAATTCCAAAGAAAACACTGTACTGCTGCCCAAGAGAAACTTGTGTGCACTGCTGGCTGAGAAAACATTGGCTCTATTGTGGAACTGAGAAGAAAAGGGTGAACGCTGGCTAACGTAACAGTGGATTAGCAGGAATGAGCAGGCTACAGTAGAAGACATGCTCTGGCAATTAACTGGAGCTTTCCTTCGAAGCCGCATATTAGTTTAGAGATATCATGAAACCCTCTTTTGCAGCTTTGCCAATCATGCTTAACATGACTAATTGGCGACCTATGAGATGAATCTACTCCCTAGCAGCTCTACCAAACGTACACAGGAGAGGCCATACGTCCATGGTGGGATACTGGCATTTGCAGGCAGGGGTGGTGGAAATTCCTGTCTGAACCCTGGACACCCGCTGCTAGTCAGTGTAACCAATACTCAGCTAAATGGACCATTGATCTATCTCAGTACACAGAACCTTCACGCTCAATATGGGTAAAATGTTCAACCACAGTTTCATTCATAACTAAAATAACATGGCAATCCCACAAGGGAGACATGAGTGCAATAGTGCCCTACCACTCTTGTTCCCCAGCGACTGATTTCAGAGGCAGGCTGCACCTGATACTGGAGGTAACATATAGCCATTGTTACTAGTAGCCATTGATAGCTTTGTCATCCATGAATTTGTCTAATCCCCTTTTAAAGCCATCTAACTTGGTGCCATCACCACAGGCAGATCTACACGTAGTCCTCGATGTGCCCTTCCTGCACCATGAGCTGTCCTCAGAGCGCTGTACCCCATCCAGTGTGGACCAAGCCTCGGAGGCTCTGCTTGCGCCCTCGCCGCCGCCGCCCTTTCATCCCAGTGTGTCCCGGGGAGGGAGGAGGGAAGGTTGTAAACAAAAGCCAGCGATCGGGACTGCTATTTTGGTAGGCTTCTGCACATGGAATAAGGAGGGTGCCATCTTGCCTTCACCTCATGTAGTAAAATGTCTTGATCAACACTGTGGATTTAGTATGTAATGCTTGGCTATCCAGTAACTGAAGGCCTTACTGCTAGATGGCACCAACTTTATCATGGCTGGGACCATTTTTCATGACAAAATGCACATCTGGTCCCTGGGCCAGTGTCAGAAGAATCGAGTGGCTCCTACGAAAACAGAAGTCAGCCATCTCTGACTAAAACATCACTCTGTGTTGACTCTCTGCATGCTGTGGAATGTCAGCATGAGTAAACGGAAGAATTCTCATGAGAGTAAAAGGCTTTTTAGTATTCTTCTTCGTCAGGCATATGTTTCTAAAGAAAATATCCTTGCCGTATCAGGGCTTTTTTAAGCTTTCATTTTCCAGCATTCCTTTTCTATCCTCCTTTTTTGTTTTGCCCCTGCTAATCCAAATCAAAAATGAATGCACCATGAAACAATTATAAATGATAAATTTTTACTCATTAGCTGTTAAGTTAAGAGTAAACACACACATACACCCCTCCCTTTAGAATTACCACTACTGAAGTGTAAAGTATGTATATTTTAAAAATAAACATTTTAAACATCTTGAAATAAGCTTCTATATAAGTTTCATGTATTTCTCTTAAATTCATTGCTTGGGCACAAAGTTCCTCTTTTTTTTGGCAGTCATATTAGGGTAACATGTTTTGGAAACTAAAAAGAAGGACAACATGGCCAGCCCCCAAGGGGGGTGTCCAGCACCAAAGGTGTGTGTGCCCACCTGAACATAGCCTTGGTCACATGTCTGATTTTACAGCGCACAATTAAGATCAATCTGTTCTACATAATATCTTAATGTTAAAATCACTGAAATAACAAGTGAGACATCCAATGTATCTGAAATTAGCTTCACTCACTCCTACTTTTGTAGCTTTTGCTGTACTTTGTTGCTATACTTTGTGTGATACATTCTCCCCTTCCCTCAAATATCTTTTCTGATTGTATCCTCACTCTGTTGCAAGTTGCTGCTGTTGCCAGGCCGGCCGTCCAGCTGGCTTTTTTATTTTTAAAGTTCAATTTTGTTTTGAAACATGCTAAAAATCAAGAAATGAACAGATTTGCTTGAAACTTGGCATGGCTAAAGCCCTACTTAAGAGCTATCATGATGCCAAGCTTCATCTCCTTATCTTTAAAAAATATGTGTTTTTTTTAAAAAAATTAAAAAATCTCAATTTTTTTAAAATTCCTAAATATCAATGGATGAACAGATCTGCTGGAAACTTGGCATGGCTAAAGCCCTACTTAAGATCTATCATGATGTCAAGTTTCATCTCCTTACACTTAAAAATGATGGTATTTTAAAATAATAATTTTAAAATCTCAAATTTTAAAAAATCCCTAAAAATCAACAGATGAACAGATCTGCTTCAAACTTTGCATGGCTAAAGCCCTACTTAAAAGCTATCATGATGCCAAGTTTCATCTCTTCATCTTTAAAAATGACATTTTAATATATATATATATATTTTAAAATATATATATTAAAACCTCAAACTTAAGAAAAAATCCTAAAAATCAACGAATGAATGGATCTGCTTCAAATTTGGCATTGCTAAAGCTGTACCTAAGGGCTATTATAGTGCCAAGTTTTATTTCCTTATCTTTAAAAATGACAGAGCTGTAAGCATTTCTGTTATTTCCCATTGACTATAAAATAGAGCTGCCCTTTTTTGTGGGGAGGATGGGAAAAATTCGTATTTCCCTTCAAATTTCATAATTCCCCCCTTCCTGGATTTATTACCAAAAATCCTGACATGTCCTGGTTTTTCCAGACATATAGTCACCCTAGACTCATAGACACATTTGGGATCATTTAAATCACAAATATGTTTTTTAAACATTCTCTGTAATTATGAAGACAGAGATAGTATTGCACCTTTATGTTTTCAGAAGGCTGAAGATGGCAATGCATGTTCCTCCCCCCTGCCGCCCCCCAGGCTCCCCCACAGCATTATATAAGATTATGGTCGTTGCAGATCTGTTTGAAGAACCCAGGAAGGAATAAAGGAAGATTTATTTGGCAAAAAATCCATATCCTGCTGGGCTCCCAGGTAGAATATCATTTATCAGTCCTAACATATTAGCTACACTCCATCAATTTATGAGAGAAAGAGAATCTAAGATACCAGAACATTTACATTCCTACATTTCTCCTGTTCATCTCAATGGCTAAAATCAAATAATTTTCACTATGGCAAGATCTACCCCAAGCAGGATATAGCAGTATGAAAGCAGTACAAAAGCAGGAGCCACGCTACTGCTTTATAGCACTATTGAAGTGCACTGACAACTGTTGGGGCCCATAGACACATACCATATATCTAGGCTGACCAGATAAAATCCAGGTCAGGGCTCATGTAACTTTAACTGTTGTAGAGAAAAGGGAATTTCTGTCAGTGTCATTTGTTTGCAATTAGTTCCTGGTGAAATTCCCTCTTCATCACAACAGTTAAAGGTACATGCACTATACTAGAGTGACCATGTACAAAAGAAGGCAGGGCCCCTGCAACTTTAACTGTTGTGATGAAGAGGGAATTTCACCAGGAACTAATTGCATACAAATGACACTGGTTGAAATTCCCTTTTCTCTACAACTATTAAAGTTACATGAGCCCTGACCTGGATTTTATCTGGTCACCCTACATATAGCGCTATATCCTGCTTGGTGTGGCTCCTGCCTTTGCTTTCATACCACTTTCATAGCGCTATATCCTGCTTGGTGTAGATCTGGCCTAATACAGATATCCCCCAAATAAGCACCACCTTCTAGGGCTGACAGAAGAATTGACACTTAAAATTATATGTTACCCTAATGATGCAGTCTAAATAAGACATATACAACAACAACAACAACATCTTGGTGGTAGATTATCCCATATGTGAGGAACATCACATTCAAAGGGTGGAAACACTAGGCTGATCAGATAAAATCCAGGTCAGGGCTCATGAAACTTTAACAGTTGTAGAGAAAGGGGAATTTCAGCCAGTGTCATTTGTATGCAGTTAGTTCCTGGTGAAATTCCCTCTTCATCACAACAGTTAAAGGTGCAGGCACTATACTAGAGTGACCATATACAAAAGAAGGCAGGGCCCCTGCAACTTTAACTGTTGTGATGAAGAGGGAATATCACCAGGAACTAATTGCATACAAATGACACTGGCTGAAATTCCCTTTTCTCTACAACTGTTAAAATTACATGAGCCCTGACCTGAATTTTATCTGGTCACCCTAGGAAAAACCTCTCAGCAGATGCCCATGGACCACACCCATAATTTTTCACAAAATCAGTTTCAACGGGGACAGAGGCTTCTGAAAGTAGCCCCTAATCCTGCTTGCCACTCTTACCAATCTTGCCAAAATCCCTTCACCTGCAGCTCCCAGCCATCTAAACTCCCTTCTCATGTGTCACAGGTTTTCATACAAAATCCCTACAGAAGAGCTTTCCCTTCTTCCTGCCAGTCCAATCATCACTTTCCCACTGGCCAAAGTCCACCACCACCCATTCCACACTACTTCCCCTTGGCTGCAAATGCTGGCAAATTGAAAATTCCATATTCCTTGACATCTGTGCTGCTAACTCGGATGGAAATCGAGTGATGGGTGTGCAATAAATGCTTTTCAATTCATTACTTCATTCATTTTCATGATTAAGCCTTGTTTTCATTTTGTCATTCATTAACATCTCATTATGTTCATAATTTATTCATTGTACTGATATTCATCGTGTTATTTCAATTTGCTTTCATTGTGTTCTTAGGGTCAGTCTACATGAATGTGAAACATTCAATACAATAGAACAACCTAAAATCAAATATTAAATCTGAGCTCCCCTCCTGTCCCCACTGCCAGAGATCCCTCCTCTGTCCGAGTCCCTATTCATACCTATTTGTTCCTCTATTCAGTATATTTTTCCTTAGTTCTGAATCAAATACGCAGCCTAATGGAGAGCAATTTGATTTTGAGACATGCAGGACAGGTTGCATTGACGATCCAAAATAAACTGGGAAGTCCTCTGAACTGATATTTGGCAACCCTGCTGTGAAGGTTTGAGGCCTACAGTTGTAAGGTAATAAAATCAGGCCTTGGGGCCTGGTTTTTTTCTGCTGGGAGGGGGTATCCCTGAGAGGTGTTGTTTCATTTCTTTAGTTAAGATTAATTTCCATTTATTAATTTAAGTTTCATTTCTCTGGTTAGTTTTATTTCTTCAAGGTTAAAACAGTACTTTCTGTTTTGAAGGAAGAGAGGAGAGAGAGCAGGAAAAAGATGAGAGCATGGAGGAGAAGCAGCTTGGGGAAGTTTAAGTGCTGCTAGGGCAAGGGAACTTGCATTTTGCAACTTGCATTTTCTTTTAATGTCTTTGCGCCTGTTCAAACAACATGCTAAGCCATCGTTAGACCACTAACCATTTTGCAGCACATAGTTAGTGAATGACCAGATCTACACCATGCAGGACATAGCAGTATGAAAGCGGTATATAAAAGGCAGGAGCCATACTACTGCTTTATAGCGGTATTGAAGTGCACTGATAACTGTTGGGGCCCATTGTCACATACATATACTGCTATATCCTCCTTGGTGTAACTCCTGCCTTTTATATACCACTTTCGTACCACTATATCCTGCTTGGTGTAGATCTGGCAAACATGTTTAAACTGTATGTAGCCACCATGGTTAGGAATGGGTTACACAACACACTAAGCCATAATATTTAACTCAAAATGCTTAACCACCATCGCTTAGCATGAGATCTGAATAGGGTCCATGTATCACTCAGTTCTATTGATTAAATATCTTTATTGGAACGTGGTTGTTTTAATTTACTAGTGAACTGTTGTGTTCTGACACACGTGTTTGGCGTGTCACCCACCCCATATCTACAGCTAATAGACTGACCAGATAACAACAGTTAAAGTTGCAGGGGCCCTGCCTTCTTTTGTATGTGGTCACTCTAGTATAGTGCCTGCACCTTTAACTGTTGTGATGAAGAGGGAATTTCACCAGGAACTAATTGCATACAAATGACACTGGCTGAAATGCCCTTTTCTCTGCAACTGTTAAAGTTACATGAGCCCTGTCCTCCTTTTCATATGGTCAGCCTACAGCCTAAGCCCTACATTATTGAACAGAGGAAGGGAAAAAGGGAAGGTAAGACTCTTAAGGAGGCAAGAGATCCTTAAGGAGTTGCCCAAGGGGCTCAGGACATGGAAGAAACCTTGACACCTGCCATATGTATGCCCATGTTTAATCCAGGTAGCTACTTTAGCTCGCCAAAAAAACTATATCATCAGCTACAAATGCTGCGATTCATATTATTGAGTGCTACTGTGTATTCTGGAAAACTGTCAGGACAACTGACCGCTCAGCTAGACACGGATCACTGCTGGTTATTGTGTATTACATCATTTATACAATAATACTGAAACAGAGAGTAGGTTAAATAATAATAATAATAATAATAATAACAATTTATTTTTTACCCGCCTCTCCGTCTGGACTGCACATGCCTGTGCAATCCGTTCTAGGGCTGTGGACACATTTTGTAATATTTTAGGGGGGGTTCAAATACAGTCTGTGCAACCTTTTGATGTAAGTTCTGCTTTCAGCATTATAGACAAGGACCAGCAGCTGATAGCTGACGAGGAAGTGCAAGCAACTAGTTGGGCTTGTTTGTATTGGTCAAATTGTTCACAATGTAAATTTTGGCAGAGATCTTTGGACATACCATTCAAGAACCCCTCCTCCTGCCAGTGCATCCTGGCCTTTCATATCTCCATTTCAAGTCAGCATGAAGGGAAGGGTGGAGTCTTGGGCCTCCACCATCGACTCCCCATTCAAACAAGCCACACCAGCATTATATAAATTCCACAGAAAACATCTTTCCTCCATATTCTTTTTAATCCATAGCAACAGATGCAGGTCATGAGTACGTGCTCACAAAGGGAGTTGAGCCAAGGAGTGGAGAGGAGCTGCTTAACCAGTTTCCAGCACAACGTCACCCTCCCCAAGTTCCTTTTTCACCCATGGATAGAATATAGGAGAGGCCAGCATCTACTTTGGATGAAGCTAGAATAGAAACCAAAATGGAGCCTGTCAGAGGGTATTCGGATCTGCTCCAAAGCAGAGCCAGTCTTTCCTGAAGTGTTCTGGCGTGATGTGGGCTGTTCCTGAAGCTTTTAACCACTGGGAAACTTCACTGGATATCAGGGCAACTATCCACAGCAAAGGGGGTCTTGACAGAAGTGGACTGAAGTGAAGTGGGTCCAAATATTTTCCTGTACATGGACAGGAGAGCACTGTTTGGATAAAAAATCAAATAAGGGAAGGGGAATAGTTCATAGCCTCTCCCTCCTGCCCATCTCTGACCAGATGCAGGCTGCTCTGGGTGGAAAAAACTTGTCACAGCATGTACAGAATTACTTTTCTTTTCTACCAGACTAGAAATTGTATATAATGTTTCAATATAAAAAAAGCTATTCAATGAACACATATTTAGGGTGACCATATTTTGGAAACAAAAAGGAGGACAACATGGTCGGCCCCCAAGTGGGCTTCCCCAGCAACATGTCTGCCCCCAGGGGGCATGTCCAATACCAAGTGGGGGTGCCCACCTGAACATAGTCTTGGGCATTTGTCTGATTTTACTGCACACAATTAAGACAAATCTGTTCTACATACAAGTGAGACATCCAAGGTCTGAAACTGCTCAAGGTGCAAGACCCCAAAGAGGAGGTTTGACCACCTGAGTTTGAAGGGCATGGCTCCAGTGTTTTTTTAAAAAATATATATTTTTGAAATCTCGAACTTTAAAAAATTCAGAAAACTCAATGGATGAACAGACCTAATTGAAACTTGGCATGAATAACGCCTTACTTAAGAGCTATCATACTGTCAAGTTTCATCTCCTCATCTTTAAAAAATGATTTTTTTAAAAAAAATGATTTTAAAATCTCAATTTTTTTAAAAAATCCTAAAAATCCTAAAAATCAATGGACAAACGGATCTGCTTCAAACATGGCATGGCTAAAGTCATACTTAAGAGCTATCATGATGCCAAGTTTCACCTCTTTATCTTTAAAAATGATGGTCTTTATAAAAATGAATTCTAAAACCTCATTTTTAAAAAATGTCCTAAAAATCAATGGAAGAACGGATCTGCTTCAAATTTGGCATGCCTAAAGCCCTCCCTAAGCACTATCATGATGCCAACTTTCATCACTGTATCTTTAAAAATGACAGAGCTGTAAGCATTTTTGTTAATTCCCATTGACTATAAAATACAGCTGCCCTTTGGGTGGGGGGAGGATGGGAAAAATCTGGATTTTCCTTCAAATTTCATAATTCCGCCCCCTTTCCAGATTTGTTACCAAAAATCCTGCCATGTCCTGGTTTTTCCTGACATATGGTCACCCTACTTGGCAATTTCCATGAAAGAATTCATTACATCAGTGCTGCCTGTATTGATTGCAAAGATGCTATTTCAGGTCAAATCCTAACATAACTAATCATGCTAAGAGCATTTATTTGGTTTTGGGAGTAAAGCCCCTTGAGTTCAGTAGGGCTTCTTTCATAGAATCACAGCATAATGGAGTTAGAAACGACCTTGGCTCACCAAGCCAAGCCCACAGCTGGGGAACGGCAACTAACTGAAGAGCCTTTAAAATATATGTTCTTGGGAATACAGCAACAATATTTTGAAAAACACAAGCTCTAAATTTGCTAACCTAGAATCGTTTTAGTTAGGAGATCTTTTGCATGTATGCTCAAAAGTAAACTGAATAAACCTAAGTGATTAAGGGCACAATCCTATGCTTGTTTAGACAGAAAAAGTACTACAAGTCCCAGCATTCCCAAGACAACCATACTCGTTGGGTAATGCTGGGAGTTATAGGACTTTTTTCTGTCTAAACATGCATAGGATTGTGCCCCAAGAGAGTATTACTATGATTCCCAGATGTGTCTGAGGAGCCAGGGGATGTTGTAGATAGAGGTCCTTTCTACACCATAGCGGTGTAGAGGGCTCAGGGCGAGGGATCCCGGAAGTAGCTACTTCCAGGATCGGCGCGCCCACTACACATAAGAAATGCTACAGCCCAGGCTTCTCCTGGGTCGTCGCAAGTTGTGGCCGCCATTTTCATTTTCCTTCGTTGGAGAGCACATGAGCGCTCCTCCACAAAGGTAAGGTTTTTTTAATAAAAAAAATACCCCGCACGGGATCGGGTCCCCCTCCCCCCGACATCATGGGGTTGGCGAATTTGCTATCCCCCTCTCTCCTGGTGGCCATGAAACCGTTTGGTGCGGTTCCATGGCCATCGGTGCTGACTCACTTAGTCCCAAATAAGTGCGGCAACACCGGGGCAGGCACATCTTCCGTGGTCCCGGGACCCCAGAAGATTCAGGATTTTTATGGTTTCCTTTAACCCGGGAAAATCCCGTGCCCACCTCCAGGACTCCCTGTGTGTCATTTGGACGCACAGGGAGCAGCCAGGGGCCAGCCCAGGCATTTTCCTGGTGTGGAAGGGCCAGAGCTATAGCTTCAGAGGGGGAAATCCCCACCCTACACAACTGCTGTCGAAAGCTCTTCCATTGCTCATCTCCTTGAATAAAGAGGGTGGGGAAGGAGGAAAAGAGGGGAGAGATCATGGAACTGCCAGATTGATGGTCTCTGTTGGATTGATGGTCTCTAGTTAGATTAGCTAGGGCCAGATCTAAACCTTGTATCAGATCTATATGTCATTATAATAACGCTGTATCCCTCTTATGCATTTATACCTCATAGGACACACAATGTCATTTGTTCCGGTATTTTGGATAATGTGGAATAAAAAGCAGGAAATAACACTACAGCCTCACCTACACCAAGCAGGATATAGCAGTATGAAAGCGGTATATGGTATGTGTCAATGTGCCCCAACAGTTGTCAGTGCACTTCAATACCGCTATAAAGCAGTAGTGTGGCTCCTGCCTTTTATATACTGCTTTCATACCACTTTCATAGTGCAATATCCTGCTTGGTGTAGATGAGGCCTATGAAAGCAGTATATGGAATGTGTAATGTCTCCCAACAGTTATCAGTGCACTTCAGTACAGCTATAAAGCAGTAGTGTAGATCTAGCCCTAGACCAACTCAGAAGCCTGTCTACCTCCGATTACGACAAAGGAGAATGCAGAGTCGGTAAAAACCTCCATAGCTTCCCTTGTCCTGCCTGGCTCTTTCTGGCAGGGCTTAAGATAGACAGAGGGTTCCAAGATCAGAGTCCTCTGCCTATTGAGCATCAATCCTGCAGAGAACTGCCCTCTTAGAACTGGAGCCTAGTTAGTTAGCAATAACAATTTAGTAGTAAGATCTGCCGGCTGTTTGCGTTACACTGCAGACCTAATTACTTCATTAGATGTTCTTCTTTTGTAATTACTGCAATTCTCTATGGAATAAATGGAGTGAGTGAAAAACAATAGCACTTTGGAAACAAAATGCATATTCTGTGATTAGTACAGAGTCTAAATTTAATCAAGGACATTCATTTATTTAACGTATTTGTACTCTGCCCACTTTATGCAAGTAACTCTGGGTATGTGGATCTCTGAATCGCTCCCTCAGTGAGTCTACTTTCACACCACCATTGCCACCAGCAGCTTTTGCTAAGGAATAGAGAGTGCCCTGTGAGTTTGCTGAGCACTGTTCGGCTGCTCTGTTCCACCATGAACCAGCCCAGCCAAGCGTTCGGCAAAGCAGTTTCCGGGCCCTTGGGAAAGTATGCAATTCCACCAGACATGCTAATGGCATACCCGGGCTATTAATGCCACGATCAGCCTCCACTTTTAGAGTAGAGGGAAAAAATACATGATTTTCCCAGCTTTTGGGAAACTGTGTTTCTCCCCTCTGATGAGGGCCTTAACAACCCTGTTAATAGGCCTTTAAGGCCCCCATTGGCATGGGGGGGGGGGGAGAGAGAAACACAATTTCCCCAAGGCTGAAAAGGACAAAGGGCGTGTACAGGACAAGGCGGTACTGTGTCAGTTTCTCCCACATTTGGATTTGTTTAATTTCAATTTCTTTCCATCCTGTTTATGAAGATATTTGTGCTATTTGGTAGGTTCTTGGACCAAGTAAAATTCCACCTATCAGTATCTGAAACCCTTGAGAACTGCTAACAGAATAGACAATAATATTCTAAATGGACCAAATGGTTTGACTTCTTTCTACCTATGTTGCTGCATTTCAGCTTCGTAATAGCTCTGAGAATTTGCATTATGCAGAGAAATATGGACTGTGCACATTTTACAATGAATGTGTGGGGAGGGGAGTTCTGAGCGCCATCTATTCAGCTGAATATCTATGCACTTACAACAGGTTCTGTCCATACACAGTTAGGAAGCCTGCTCTTTCCTCCTGGTTACCTGGAGAGAGTTTTACACATTAAGGCTCTATGAAGCTCTACCAGTCAGGAAGCTAAACAATAGTCTCTCTTAAACAAGAAGAGAAAAGTAAAAGGAAACACTAAACCATATAGTGACACTATCCACCCTATGGTTTGGCTCCAGAGTTTAAGTATGATTCATGCACTGAAATGTATTTATTTGTTACATTTATATCTCACCTTTCCACCCAAAATGGAGCTCAAAGCGGCTAATAATCATAACATTCAAAACTTAATAAAAAAAACTTTAAAACACAAAAATAAAAGAAATAATCAGCACCCCACCCATTAAAATCAAATCAATGGAGCTTGAGTATTCAACTTAAGTCTCAAATCCATGGATAGAGGTAGAGAGTGGTGGATACAGCCCGTGTGATTCAATTTCCCTTGCTCCAATGCATTCGTCATACTGTACTAGGCCAGATCTACACCAAGCGGGATATAACACTTTGAAAATGGTTTGAAAATTGTATATGGAGTGTGTCCTGGGCTGTCAAAACCGTTATAAACCATTTTAAAGAAGTAGTGTAGACCCTGCTCAAGTTTCCCCTCACCCCAAGTTAGCTTCATTGTTGGTTAGGAATATGAATCCAGATTTCTTCTATCCATGTCTAACTCTGCCTGTCCATTACACTTCACTGGCTCTATTTTTCTGCGTAAAGTAGTCTTCCAGAGAGTGTGAAGTAGAATATGCATGTGGCATGCAAATTTCAAAGAGTCTCCTCTTCAAACTATAACATTTTGGGAAACACAGGTTTGTTATGTAAGTGCTAAATTGTGTCAGGGTGTACATTAAGACACTCGGTGGCAAATGTAAGGTGCCTGGTGGAATTAATAAATGTTTCCTGTTTAAGAATAGGCAGGTTTATCCCTCCCCCATTTTGCCTGGCACTTAACAGTGATTAATTCAATTCCCTATGGGCTTCTGTGCTTCTGTGACTCTAAGCGCCATGCAGCCTTCCTCGCACTAAAAATGTTCCAGAGGTTTCACCTAAACATTATTGCAGGTGACCTGCACAGCAAAATGCTGCCACAAAAGATTACTCCTTCTGTTCTTCTTAGTGAAGTGAGAAATTATACACCTTTTAACAGTGAAGCAGATAAAAATATATGCACATTTCTGTGCTTAATGAAAGATTTGAAGGGACCCTGTCTCTTACTATATAAATGTCCAAGTAAAACGTGTAAATTTCCTGCTGAGACCAAGATTTTGGAAATATTATCCATTAATCTCAGTGGACGCTATTGTTCTCTCCTCAAAGGATGGTTACTCCTGAAAGCCTGAGCTACAATGTGGAAGTATCTGGTTGGGTAATTATGCTGAAGAAAGCTTTTTTCTCCTTGTTTTTAAAAATATTAGTATGGATTTGAATTATCTGTTTCCAAGGGATGATGAAAAAAAGTAATATTACACTCATTCTAATGCAGTCTATTCTGAATTCCCTATTGCCTGGCAGTAGTGTGAGATGTTGCCCAAGTTGAAGACATTGTATGAGCCAAACTATATATTATGCTCAACACATAGTTCCAAAAGGTAAATAGCAAATGTAGGGTGAAGGGGGGATTAGGATTGGGACCACAATTAGCTGGGGGGTGGAGTTAATTCTTTCCCTTCTTGCCTTATTTCCAACAAAAATCCCCTTCCCCAAAGCTGATTTGGTCCCTGGGTGGGAAGCTTCCATTAACACCAGGAGGAGCATAGCAGTTTCAGGAGCAGGAGTCCAATGATGAATGGATAATATTGTCAGGATAACACCACCTAGCTAATGCCAGATTGTGATTTACCAGGTTAAAATGGATCATGGATCAAGAGCAATGGCAAACTAACTTAACAAAGGGTCATTCTATTTGTGAACCATGTATCCCACCATGGGATACATGGACCACTTCAGAATGGTTATACTAAAGGAGATTGGGGACTTCCTAATGTAGCCTTCTCCAACTTGGTGCTCTCCAGATGTTTTTGGATTTCAGCTGCCATTTGCCCCAGTCAGCATGGCTAATGGCTAGGAATGCTGGGAACTGTCATCCAAAACATCTGGTGGTCACCAGGTTGGGGGAGGGTGACCTAATGTAATTAGTAAGACTGTACAAGTATCATAGAAATGTCCAGTGATTAGATGTTTTAACTGATAAGATAGAGTGAAAAGAAGGACAGGGCTCCTGTATCTTTAACAGTTGCATAGAAAAGGGGATTTCATTTGTATGCATGCAGTACCTGGTGAAAATCCTTCTTCATCACAACAGTTAAAGCTGCAGGAGCCCTGCCCTCTTTTGGATCTGGTCACTCTAGTATAGCACCTGCAGCTTTAACTGTTGTGATGAAGAGGGAATTTCACCAGGTACTGCATGCATACAAATGACACCTTTTCTCTAAGACCCCCTCTAGATGGATTCCGTTTGAAGCCTGGTTAGCTGATCATGCACATAATCGCTGAAGCGCTTTATCGTAAATGCTTGTATGCAGGAGGTAATTGAGCACTCAACAGGTGACCTTACCGGTTGTTTCAAATGCGCTTTACAAGTAGTTAATGCGGAGAATCGCTTGTTCACATAGTCAAAATGCGCTTTAACGTCAGGAGCAAAATAAAACTCCTATTTAACGCGCATTTGATAATGCGCATAATCGGAGAGAAAACGTGCCTCTACGCCCGATTTGCGCTCCGTTCTTGTAGAGGTAAATTTTTTAATGCGCCTTGAAAGAGCTTTAAATGCCTCTTGTAGAGGCAGCCTAAAACTGTTAAAAAATACAAGAGTCCTGTCCTCCTTTTCATATGGTCACCCTGCATATTTGAGAATAGATGTGATTCTGCAGAGAAGCTTCCAGATTTGATGCTTTAAGGGCAGGGTGCACAGTTTATGATCCTTCGACACAAACCAGCAACCATATACTGTAGTCTGTTAGGTGGATAACCTTCCTGTTTTTGCCATCCTAGGCAGACAGTAAAACCAGAAGGGATTTTTTTTCCATTTCAGGGCCAAAGCAAACATTATTTTAAAGACACAGCTAGCAGCGAAGACTCCTTTCCTTTCCCTTTTTAATTTAGAGTAGGAGCAGGGCCCCCGGTCTAAGATGGGAATCGAGCACAGGGGGTAGGGGGCGTTAATCTTTCCCTTCCGCTATGGGCTCAATTTGGATCACGGCCTCTGCGACTGCACTTTCTATTGCAAAATTGTGATCCTTTTGCTTTATGGATCACTATTTTGCAATAGGAAGTGCAGCAATGGGGTTCAGGAAAATAGTGGGGAATGGTGAGGGTTAAAGCTCATTAACCTAGGCTGACCATATGAAAAGGAGGACAGGGCTCATGTAACTTTAATAGTTGTAGAGAAAAGGGAATTTCAGCCAGTGCCATTTGTATGCAGTTAATTCCTAGTGATATTCCCTCTTCATCACAACTGTTAAAGTTGCAGGGGCCCTGCCTTCTTTTGTATATGGTCACTCTAGTATAGTGCCTGCAACTTTAACTGTTGTGATGAAGAGGGAATTTCACAAGGAACTAATTGCATACAAATGACACTGGCTGAAATTCCCTTTTCTCTACAACAGTTAAAGTTACATGAGCCCTGTCCTCCTTTTCATATGGTCAGCCTAATTAACCCCATGCTAGGGTCCCAATCCAGATCACCCCCCCCTGCACCTATTCTAGAGTAACCCTACTTATCCTCATACTAGACAGTATCAATGCTAGAGTGGGGCACCCTTAGGGTGCCTCTACAAGAGTGATTTAAAGCTCTTTCAAGGTGCATTATAATTTTTACCTCTACAAGAGCGGAGCGCAAATCGGGGGTCAAGGCGCTTTTTCTGTCCGATTATGTGCATTATTGAATGCGTGTTAAATAGTGAGTTTTAATTTTCCGCGGCGGTTAATGCGTCTTATGGCCATGTAAACAAGCGATTCTCCGCATTTCAACCACTTTAAAGCGCGTTTCATACTGCCGGTTATGCGCTTCACCGCCTGTCGTTTATAGGAATTAGGCATAAAAGCAATGGTGAGAAGATGCGCATAATCGGACAACCGGGCGTCAAACCGAATTCTTGTAGAGGGGGCCTTAGTCTCCAAGTCTTCTGAAGGGGCAACCCCTTTAGGTGGTGACCCACCAGTGGCAACCAGCTTGCCACCCTTGGACAGTGTCTTTTTTTCAACTCCCAGGCTCAGCACTGGACCAATAACTTAGAGTCTTTCAGGCTCCCTGGAGAGCAGGTAAACTTTCCTGCAGCGAGGTCTACTCACAGAGAGAGTGCCAAACAGATAGAGGAGCAAAATGATGGCAAGAAATTACTCCCTGTCAGTCTCTGGGTAGCGGATCTTCTGTCGCCCCCTCTGGCTGATGTGGTGACTGATGCCATCTCCAATCTCTAGGGCAGCGTCTCTCTCTCTTACTGGACCAATGAGGTCAAGGCAGCTGGCAAAAAGTGCTGAGTCTCTTTAAATGCATCACTTGATGCCATGTATTTTTAAAATGTTAAGCTTGCCAATAAACTTAAAATACGTGTATGGTGGTGGTAGTGGTTGTTGTTGTTGTTGTGTGTTTGAGGAGAGGGGGTTGCCTTTCAAGATTATTTGGAAAATTCCATTGCTGAAAAATGTGAAGTTATATAATGTTGCGATCCTGAACATACCTAGCTAGTAAATCCCATTAAAGTCAATCAGCTTACTTCTGAGTAAATAAGTTTAGCATTACACTGTTCACCTTTCTATGTTGTCTTTTGTGGCCACCTTAAGGAATGGGATATGAATATATGTGGCATTTTATTTATACTTCCAGAGTGGTATAAAAAGTGTATCTGTTTCCAATGCCAAAATATGTAAATATAGGGAAGCCATCAGTCTGTTAATCTAATTGTGCTTTTTCCAAGTGAATATTTTATGAACAAGCAATCACAATATATAGCAAGGAGGAGAAAAGACATACAGACAAATGTTGCTCTCATGCTATTCCAATAATCTTTGTTTTCAAGAGGTTAGGAATGAGGCAGTGGGGATAGTCTCAGTTCTTTTCATAACTGGATGACATCTAAAGGTTACCTTTTATTTGCCCTTATTGATAAAAATGACTTCAAGCAAAGCAATAGATATGCTTAGGAACACTACAGAACTGAAATTGGGGTGGGAGGAAGAGTCCACATAGGCCCAGTCTCCGGGGTTAGCTAGTGGTAACAATGATAACATGATTGCAGTCGTTTAGCCACCCATATCTGTGAGACTAAGGATGGGTGGATCAATGTATTTCTGCCCTGGATCACTTTTGCAAGCACTGTTTCCGTATTAATCTGTACATTTTTTTAAAAAAAACATTTAAATTTGCACACAAACAATCTGAATTTATTTGCCACAAAGTATGGATTTCTAAATGTATTTTTTCCTCAAAGTATGCATTTCTAAAAACATTTTATAAAGTACAACCTCATCACAAAATTTATAAAAATGTGAAATCCAAACATAAACTATGTACACGCTAGTCTGGGAAGTGTTGATCGCATCAGTTTGGAATTTGCACCAATCTGTTTCTGTAAGCATGCCTAAGTGAGACATCTGGAATGCATGGTTTGAAATTAATGGGCATTTACTGATTACCATATGAAAACAACAATGTTTCTAATATGATGGGTTTAAATGCTATTTTACTGATGTGTACATTTTTGTGTGAAGTTTATGTGTGCCCTAAGATATGCATTGTTGTATTCATTGTTTGATTGAAGTACTGTACTGGAAAATTCAGAGGGCTGCAAACTTTGAAGGCTAAGTTTCAGTTTGCATATTAGTTCAAAAGTGCAAAATTCTCCCAAATTTCTCTCTCCATCTCTAGCACTGGCATTGGGGCTCTCTGCCACAGAAAATAGGTTTCTCCTACCCATCGCAGAATGGATTTGATTGTGCTCATTACAGAATAGCTGTAGCTCAAGAATATTCAGAAGAATTTACATCTGGATGGGTTGACAAAGGCAAGTTCTACCTCCTCCTACACAGATATATAATGACTAGGAAACCAGGAGAGGGGGCTGAAACTTGGGCCATGTCTATACCTTGCAGTTATCCTGGGGTCATCTCTAGGTCATCCCTGTGTGTCCAAATGATGCACAGTGATCCCGGGGTCAATTGGGGACAACCAGAGACTTTCCCTGGGATAACTGAAACTAAGGATGTCCCAGGCTTTCCGCAGTCTTGGGACAACCCCAAGGACTGCAGCTGGTGTGGCATGGGCTCCTGGGACCTTACAAGGGCACAGAGCTGTGCAGGGTGGCTCCATACCCATGGGGGTGCGGGCAGTAATTTTGCCATCCCTGGGATGGCGGGGGGGGGGGGGGTTGGTCACAGAGTTTGGTGTAGGGGGGTTACTTACTTTTTTGCCGCACAACCGGGCTCCTCTTCTTTAAAAAAAATGGCGCCCGCGACGTCCCTCTTCCCTTCCAGGGCATCATGCGGCTGTATAGATGCTGGGGGAGAATCGCAGAAGCAGGTAAGTCCACGATCCTCCCCCCTCCCGCTACACCCTTGGATGTAGATGAGCCCTTGGAGAAGCCTAGCATATACCCATGTTCAATTTGGAAAGTGCAAACTGGACAAATCCTGATTTATTTATTTTTTTTAAATGAATTGAAGCTAGTTTCTCATACATCCGTACCACTCAGCCATGAAGCTCAATGGCTGACTTTGGGCCGATCACTGACTCTCAGCCAATCCACCCTCACAGAGTTATCGTGAGGATAAAATGTAGGGAGGAGGACCATGTATGTTCCCTTGGATTCCTTCAAAGAGGACAAAAGATGGGCTATAAATGTAATAAATAAATGAATGAAAATAAAAGCAATTGACAGGAATTTTTAAAAAGGTTTTCTCATTACATCAAATAGGCATTAGTTTTCCATCCCTGTCAGTTCATTGTTAGTGATTTCACTATGCTACAGTGTCTCAGCACTTGTTCTTAAACAGTCAGGACTTCCAAGGAAAGCCATGAGCTTATTTACAATTACACCTCTTTGCCACTGTATAGTTCTCTTGACTGTAGAGGGCTTATTTTCGAGTGACACCTGGAAAAATGAGAAGCCTCACATGCCTACATTCCAATCTGCCCAGTGACCACAAATTGCTGTTTAAATCTCCAGGATGCTTGATGATATGATCCCTGACTCCAAGGTTAGGAATAAAACGATTTCCGTGCAACTGTTAATCAGGTGAGCATGTCTTTGCTTAGCTATCGGCGTGAGGAGGGAGCACGCACTACATCCTGTAAATGTGAAAATGGTTTCTGTTTAACAAAAGGTTCTTGCAAGCTGTGCTCTCTTTTTCACTGACTGTCTCGGATTTTATTAGGAGGGTGATAATATTCTGTCTATTTTTCTCTCAAGGGGATAATCTGTATTGCTATATAATCACATGGAGGTGAAAGGGAAAGCAATGTGGAACACTCTCAGTAGATAATGAGAAGATTTTGGTTTTCTAAAAGCACATTTTACATGCAAAAGATAACTTCCATTCCCAGCTCAAGTCTCTCATAAGTGTGTGGGAACTAAGAAGCAGAGATAAGTTTAGCAGCAAATAAGTATTAAACTGAAGAGCTTAAGCAAGTGGTTATCTAAATAACGTATTCAGCTCCGTCATTGTTCCCATATTTCTGGCTCCTCATTCTTTCTATTTGATTTATTTATATTTTGCTAGGAAGGATGAGATAAAACAATTCCAGAATGAATAACGATTGAGGAAGGGACTTTCAAAATTGCTTGAAGGGATTTCGAACAGCAAGGCTGAAAGAAGCTTCAGTAACAGATCAGGCAGGGACAGCCTGAGGGCCTCTTTTGTGTAATCACTAGGAATGATAGCGGGCCCAGGAGTCCAATCCATAGTTCCATCGAAAATGTGGAAGACAATACTCTGGTCCTCCCAACTGGCCGAAATCTCAGAATGAACGTATGTAAATAGGGTACAGGAGGCCTGCAAATATGTGCACACATACACAGAGTAAACACCACTGAACACAGTGAGATTTAGTTCTGAGTAAATCTATGGCATGTGGTTGAACAGCTGCTTTGTTCTTTTTGCACATTTCCTCTCTGTTGGGATATTTGTGTCCTGCCTTTTCTATAAAATATACTCAAGGGAGCCGTTACATTACAGTTTGTTGTCGAATCTGCCTATACTGCTCTACTAAAGGCGAATTCAGGCATTCCCCACATGTAGCTAACAGTTGGCCCCACCCCCACTGCCAGCCCCTCCCACTGGCATCCACAGACTGGGAATTAAGACTAAAGAGGGGATCCTGCTCTATGTGCCTAGGCGCTATGATGTGGAACCCTGATTGTGCATAAACACAAACACAGCTTATGTTTCTTTCAAAGCAACCCTAGGTATGTCTACTCACAAGTAAGCCCCATTGAATTCAATGGAACATACTCCCAGGTAGGTGCATAGGACTGCAGTCCAAAGCTGTTCTCTCCTCTTTAGGACAGAAAACTCTGGGCCAAGTCAACTGTTGTGCAGGATGAGTATGTATGTATGAGCTTCTTTGGACGGTTGGTGACCATTTCTAATCTCCTCTACTATTAGTGTATGAATGTAAGGTTTCACTTGAACCTCGGTTTGTAAATTCTAGTCTCAATAATGAGAATGTTAATGATGTGAAAACAGATTGGCAGCTACAGTGGCTAGTAATGCCCTAAATTTTATGTACTATGATTCTGTGAAAATATTTCCCAGAATCCAGAGAAGCATGTGATTCAACCTGAGCTATGACCTCGCTCCCTCTTCCACATGGCCACGATGCCTGAAACAACATGTGTTTCAACTGGTGACATTCATGCTCATGATTGCTAGCATTATTGTTGCATTCAACATGCCATCATTGCAATTAATTAATTACACTAGACATGTAAATTCCCATCTGCTTTTTAATAGTGTGCTCCTATAAACGGGGCTTATTGATTACTTGCCTACAAAAAATAGCAAGGCCTACACGTACCTCTCTTTGTGGAGTGCATTAGTTCAGGATGGTTTTTCCAAACAACAAATGTCACTTAGGTGACAGATGAAATAGTCCCCAGCCCTACTCCTGTATTATGGTACTATGGTTTTATTTCATTTGTAGTTTAATTAATCAATGTACTGTTTGAAAACAATGTACTGTTTTTAACCTAAAAACAAACCTAAAAACAAACCAGGCAGATAAATGCCTATGAGGGCTGGGGAGGAGGAATCCATGGCAGAAAAACTGCCAAGCTGATGGGTTTGTGATGCCTATGGTGGAAGGTGGTGCCGGTGTGGTTTTGTTCCTTTCCTTTGGTTCACAGTTTTGTCAGCCATGGCTGAACTTTTTAAATATTGTTATTTTCTCTCCCTCTGATGAGACAGAAAACAAGTACAGCAACTCCAGGGCTGGCATAGTCTTTCCTCCTTGTTGGCGAGTTGTTGGGGGAATGGGAGAACTTGGGATCTGGTAGATCCATGGGCTCCCCTCAGCTCACCCTCAGCATGCCCCTTTTCAGTCCCTACCGCCGCTGAAGCCCCCAAAGCAGAGGAGCAATGCTGGCAGAGCTTTCCACTGCCCAAGCATGGAGGATGCCAACAGTGAAGTTCCTCCTCCAGTCGTGGAGAGGGAGGACTGTACTCATATCCCACCGGACACCTTTGCAGGGACCACAGGATTGCACCTTTGTACTACTAATCTATACTGCCTCTGGCAGAGCAATTACTTAGCCTGGCATTCTATGCAAGTGATGCAAATACAAGTCCCACTGTTTTCAGTTTCTGGTTCTGTTGTTTTTTGGAATGAGCATTTTGAGATTGGGCAGAGGCCAATCCTTGGTTCTCTGGTGTGCCCGTGGAGCTATTGATGTGCATGACTTTTCCTATTTAGATCAATGTCAGGAGAGTGACCTAGAATCAGCAATAACTTGTATTCAGCATTAACTGAGCTCTTTTATGAATTTTGCTTTGTTATAAACAAAGAAACATCAGAGAAAATGCTGCCACATACATACACACCCTTCTTTAAATAGTTGTTTCAGTGACGTTGGCAGCATTCAGATATAACACCAAACTAGTGCAGCTAGGCTTGCCATATGTCCCAGAAAACCGGGAATGTCTCAGTTTCCAGGTGATTCTGAAATGTCCCGACCGGCTGAACAAGAATCCCAGATTCCAAGTCTGGCCGGCTGATTTCTAAAATGGCGCCTTGAGCAGCGTAGCTGCAGCAGAAGAGAAAAAAGCATTGCCACTCCTGCACAGGCTCGGCTGAGTCACTCCCTGTGACTCGTGTTATTGCACCTGTGCAGAGGAGGAGGAGCAGAAAAAGGTGTGCTTGCTTTCCTTAGGCTGTGGTGCTACCTGCTGCTGTAGGGCTATTGCTGCTGAGCCTGGGAGAGCCGAGTGATTTAGTCAAACAATAAAAGCAAAAGGTTCCTGACCAGCCGCTGCTACTGGGAGCTTGTGTTTTCCCTTCCAGGTAATCCTTGCAGTTGCAGATCAGACCCCATAGCTTCTTTTAAGGAAAACTTTTTGGGGGGGGGGTTGTTTTTGTTTTATCAATGGGAACACTTGCTTAGCAAAAATAGCTTTGCATTGCTGCTGCTGCTCCTCTCCTGATTGCATTAGGCAATTCTCCCACCACCTCTCCCCGTTTGAGCCCTCCCCCTCTCCCAGCCTTTCTTCTTCTCCCACCCACACCATTACTTTTTATTTTGCTTCCAGCATAAATAAAAACATTTTAAAAATTGTCCCGGTTTTGAGGATTCAGGATATGTCAACTCTAAGTGCAGCAGTTGTGAATCTCAAAGAACAAGCCAAGCCGTTTCTCTTCCCTAGATAAGCAGCCCCTTCCTGCCCTTTGATCTAAAATAATTAATTAAATAAAACCTTGAAGACAATCTCTGCCTTTCTCATCATGAAAGTCTGCTCCCAACCTTAGCAGGAACAGTGATTCAAGTACAGAGAGGAGCTGTGTCCATCAGACAGCACAGTGAGGAAGATGTTGCTTCAGCAAGGACTAGGCTCCAAGTGAGCAGCTTTACAGGCAATGCTGATGTTCCATCCCTTCCTGCCTTGTTAGCAAGGTCTCAATTCAGATCATGCCTCCTCCTCATGATGTGCTCCAGATGGGCACTGCTTCTGTCTGAATGTGTGATCACCTTTGTTCCTGGGGTCTTGAGATAGGGGGATGGGGACTATCCAAATGCTTAGGTTCTTTTGATGCCACAGCCTTAAGTGGGGCATTGCTCCTAATGGTGATTTCAGAAGGACTATCTGCTCTTCCCCTTCCCCTTCCAATCACCAGTGACAAGATTCTCCTCCTCCACCACCACCACCTCTCCTGAGGTATTTTCAGTTTCCAGGATGTCCTGATGGGAAGGTGGTGGGACTTGACAGATGTTCAGCAGTTGTCTAGGGCTCAGTTTTAAGACTGAAGGGTTGCACCAGGGGACTGTGCAAATCTGAGTTATTACTTGTTGCCATTTCCTGGGTTTTGTTACTTCTCCAATAGGTTTATGAAGAAAAATTGGCAGAGGTGCAACAGCTGCTGAAAAGTGGGGATGGTTTGGTGGTAAAGTTGAGTACCAACTTTTATTTTCTGGTCCAAATTAAAAGCCCCAGGGAAGATTCCTGGGAAAAACTGAACACATCCCAGAGGCCACAGGATAGGTAGGAACTTCCCTCTGAAGGAGAGATCTGACCTCAGATACCCTCTCCTAGCCCCTGCAGAAACCTCTGAGACCCTTGCCTCTCCAACGCCAGATCCCCAAGGTCAATAGAGGCAAAAAGAGAGGAGATTGTGGGAAGCTTTGAATCTGCAGGATCTGAAAGTCTCCTGGTCTCCAGACTTGTCCCTGACATGGGAAGAAATGATGCCAGCCTTGGACTTGATGTATATAATTTCCTTCCCACTGGTTCCAATGGGAGAGAAATTGTCCAAGAAAATAAAGCCAAACAAGAACATTCCACCCTCACTTCTGCCCTGGTGGTGCAAGTCTCACAGGACTTTCGATAAAGTGGATCCTCTACCTTCGAATCTTCCATCCCCACTGGTAGGATTGGTCAGCCTGTGTCTCATGATGAAACAAACATTTAAATAACTAAATAACTAAATAACTACTTCACTAATATTTTTGGCTCTGTATTTAAGCTCTTGTTTTGTAACTGCTTTAAGATATCTTTAATTAATTTTATGTATTTTATATCTTGTTGTATAAGTTGCCTTGGTAGGGCTTTGCAGACACACACACACACACACACACACACACACACACATAGAAGCTAACAGTTGCAATGACTGCCAAAATTAGATGAGTGAACCACATATTTGCACCTAAAACTATTTCCAGGCTTATCACATCTTGTCTGTGAAAAATCTGGCTGCCATAGGTTGGCTAGCTTAGAGTCCCATTTCCTTATCTCAATCAACAATTTATTTATTTAGAACAAATGCTTTAGTAATTTGGACTTTAAAAAAACAACCGGGTTGGGGGGAGATAGTGACAAAGAGCAGGCACAACAGCTTGCCACACTATGCTGGAAAATATAGAACAAAACCCAAGATGCATATTTTTTTTCCTCCTAAAAATGTGTTTGAACATTTGGTCAAATGAGTTACAAACTAGCAGATGCCCTACAAAGAAAGACAAAAGGGTTGTGGTGTTTTTTGTTTCATTTTGTTTCATTTTGTTGTTCATATTGAGACATGGATTTGTTAAGAACAAATACTGCACTTCTTGATCTGCAAGGGGAACTTGAAAAAAAAAAGCTTAATTCTACCATCTACTGAATATTCTCTATAAAACATTGGCTAAGGCTCAGAGCTTCCACAGATTGCTCAAGAAGGTCCCTGGACTAAAGGAGCAACCAGAACTATAAGTGGAAGAACAGTTCACAAGGGGCATATTTGGGGACAATAGGGTGGAAAGGAGGCAGGGCTTCTGAAGGTCCCATGTGCCCCACTCTGTAGCTAACAGTGTGGGTCCAGAGTTCACAGCAGTAGTATAGCCTTGAGAATGTTGAGAGGTATAACAAAGGGATTGTTTCCTGTGTTTTGAATCAAGAGAAGAAGAGCTATCGATTCTGCAATTCTTATCTTGCACAAAATACTATAGCAGGTTTTGCTATAAGAACAGCAGAAGAGCCCTGTTGGATCAGGCCAAAGGCCAATCTAGCTCAACATCCTGTTTCAAACAGTGGTCAGCCAGATGCCAATGGGAAGGCCATTCAGGACATGTTGTTCCATAGGAAGTAGTATTCAGAGGCATATTGCATCTGAGCATGGAGGTTGCATACAGCCATCATGACTAGTAGCCATTGATAGTCTTATCATCCATCTATTTGTCTGTTTGCATCACAACAGCCACATCCCAAGATAGGCTCAGACTGCTAATAAAATAAGTCTAGTTCCAATATTATATCTGGAGCATCACTGAAGATGACTACCTGGTGTTTGCTCATAAAACCATAATTCTATCTCCACTAACAGCTTTACTCTGGGTGTTTGTTTTCAATGCTAGTGTAACATTGGTGCAATGGTGGTGCAGCATCATTCTATATGATGTCAATAGTCTCTATCCTAAGCTTAAGCTTCTCTATCTTATGTTGCAAAGCAGCGCATTTGGGACCATTAGTATCCTTGTGGATCAGTATCATGATTTCCAAATAATAGCTATTGAACCGTGATCTGAAAATAGCTGGCCTGTATCAAGGAGCAGTCTTTAAAATAAACAAGCACATGTTTGATAACTTAGAAACAGTGGCAGAGTTGAGCTTCACAACACAGGTTTTTGGCACATATTCTCATGGTTTATTTGCATTTAAAATAAATCTAACAGAAAGGAACAACATTTTGACAAAATCAAGAGGAGGGCAGCCATGATGATGAGGGGTCTGGAAACCTACAGCCAAAAGAACATGGAGAACAGAAGATAAAGGCAGACATGATAGCTTATCATAAAATATCTGAAATACTGTTGTGTCAAAGATGGAACAAATGTGTTTTCAGTTCAGAGGACAAGACTACAGCTGAAAGGTGGACATTTGAAGGAACCAGATTTCAACTAAACATGAGAACTGTCCTAATGACAATTGCTGATTCACAGTAGAACAGACTGTCTTAGGAGGTGTTGTTCTCTCCTTCACGGGAAGTATTTAAGAAGAGCAGGACAGCCACCTGTCAGGGAAGCTCTAATTGCAGGATTCCAGCATTGAAAAGGGGGTTGGATTAGATAACCGCAATTGTAAAATTCTAGGATGCTTAAGTGTGTAGCCCTGTTCAGGCATAGCATGTGCATAATGAAGCAACATGATACAAAGGAGCATGAAGCCAATACAGGCTGGTGGCCCAATGCCAGTAGGTTGGTGAATCCGTTCTGGGTTTCAGTCAGAACCAGTTAGAACTGCCAAGCAATTTGGATAGCTCTTTTAGAGTTCTGACTGATTCTGACTAAAACCCAGAGTAGATTCACTGCCCCACTGACATCGGAGCCATCAGCGTCCGCTAGGGTAACCAGATAAAATCCAGGTCAGGGCTCATGTAACTTCATGTAAAAGGGAATTTCAGCCAGTGTCATTTGTATGCAATTAGTTCCTGGTGAAATTCCCTCTTCATCACAACTGTTGAAGTTGCAGGGGCCCTGCCTTCTTTCGTATATGGTCACTCTAGTATAGTGCCTGCACCTTTAACTGTTGGATGAAGAGGGAATATCACCAGGAACTAATTGCATACAAATGACACTGGTTGAAATTCCCTTTTCTCTACAACTGTTAAAGTTTCATGAACCCTGACCTGGATTTTATCTGGTCAGCCTAGCATCCGCTGCATTTAGCTTCACTCCTAAGGGACCATGACTCATTCTGATTTCTCACATCCTGAGATTTAACTTCTGAAGAAGGCAGGCTTCTCTATCCATGGTTGCTCCCTGGGCAATTTAGAATCCCACTGCAGAAGTTATTCCTCAACACGTGTGGGGGGCGGAAGGAGACACATGACCTTCGGTATGGAGCAAAAACCATAGGCCCACAGGCTCTTTCTATCTGTGCTGCCCCTTCGCATGAGTAGCAATTGAATAGGGTCTGTGTCTCCCACAAAGTAGTTTCGAGGTGGTTGCTAATAGACCGAATGAGTTTCAGTACATGCTACTAATTGTGCACAGTTCCTATACAAACCTTTCATATTTACTGTATAATGCACTTTGTGTGTATGTGTCAGATTTTTTTTGGAACTTATTCAGAGTTCTAACTTGGTAGGGTGACCATATGGAAAGGAGGTTCTTGTATCTTTAACAGTTGTAGAGAAAAGAGATTTTCAGCTGGTGTCATTTGTATGCATACAGCACCTGGTGAAATTCCCTCTTCATCACAACAGTTAAAGCTGCAGGAGCCCTGCCCTCTTTTGTTTCTGGTCACTCTAGTGCAGCTTTAACTGTTGTGATGAAGAGGGAATTTCACCAGGTACTGCATGCATACAAATGACACCTGCTCAAATTCCCCTTTCAATAGAACTGTTAAAGATACAGGAGCCCTGTCCTCGTTTTTGTATGGCCACTTTATTTATACACATCTAGTGAATATTCAAAGCAGCCTTAAAACTAAATACTCACATTAAAGAGCAGTGTTTGTCACCTGATGTCTAGTTTAAACAAATTAAAGGTATTAATACTTTATACAGCATTTTAAAGTGGCCTCTCCTTATTTATTTATTGCCTCCTTTCACAAATTGGTTACTCAGCAATGCTTGGAGGAGGAATAAAGAAACTTAAAGCACATGCACTTTGAAGTGCCATTGATTTCAAGAAACCTTAGTTCTAAGAAAAGATGCTTAGAATTGCCATCTGACCATATAGCTCTAAAAACATTTTCTAGGGACTAGTACACATTGTATTGTGTTTATGGCATGATCTCTGGTGCCAACTGGCTGAATTAGAGTGAGATGAAATCTCACAAATCTTACAATTTACAGAGATAAAAATGGAGAAAGACATTGCATGGTTTGAATCAGTGTTTTGTACTCTTGTTTAGAGAAAATACTTTTTTAAAAATATCTCTAGGGGAAAGTGAGAGTTGCTCACACAAATCGATGTAGAATTTCAAGGTATTAATATAAATCTGATTGGGTAGCAGGTCAGCATGTCTCCTCTGAGACAAAAGGTGGCTGCAAAGGCAGGAGTCTCTGACGTTTCGGACATAGATCTTATTCATGTGCAACTTTGTTTTTAAATTCCTATTTATTTTTTTTAGAAAAAAGCCCTTCTTATACAAATACAAATGCCAGTTCAGTCAAGTATTTCAATGGTGCAGGTTGTGGGTAATTGAGAATGTGGTTTACAACAGATCTGCAATGTAGTCCAGTGTTAATATAGCAGCTTTTCAAGTCCAATCTGAAGCTGAGAGTGGTTTACAATAACTGCAGCATTGGCCAATGTTGATATAGCCTTGTTGTGTGTGGGGAGAGAGGCCATGCTGACAGAGCAGCATGAAGTAATCCTGCAATATAGTCCCACGTTAGTATTTCAGGACCCAATCCATCTCAAGCAAAAATTGTCTATGTGTCAAGCTACACGCTACACCGCATGTGTAGTGTGCTGCTTCATCTTTTAAAAAAGACATAATAATACTAAGCTTGGGAGAACAATTTTCATTGGGACCAAAGCATATGGAGCAGAGGTTTAACCCTTCCTTTTTCAGCCCTGATCCTGATTTTTTTTAAAAAAACTCATCTTTTGCACATCACAATTAGCTTTCAACATAAAGCTCCCATTGGCACCAACGGAAGGGTGTGTTTTTTCCTAAAGATAATTGCTTAGGGTGACCATGTGGAAAGGAGGGCAGGGCTCCTGTATCTTTAACAGTTGCATAGAAAAGGGAATTTCAGCAGGGGTTATTTGTATGCATGCAGCACCTGGTGAAATTCCCTCTTCATCACAACAGTTAAAGCTGCAGGGGCTCTGCCCTCTTTTGTCTCTGTTCACTCTAGTATAGCTCCTGCAGCTTTAACTATTGTGATGAAGAGGGAATTTCACCAGGTGCTGCATGCGTACAAATGACACCTGATGAAATTCCCTTTTCTATCCAACTGTTAAAGTTACAGGAGCCCTGTCCTCCTTTCCATATGCTCATCCTATAATTGCTGTGCCCTGCAGGGAAGGGATAAACTTCCCTACTCTCCACACTGCAGTCCTAATGAAAATTGCTACCCGGAAGTTAGTATTAAATTACAAAAATGCTTTCAATTTAACGTGCTTTTTGACCCGAAGTCCCTTTGGAACCAATACACTGTAGTTGCAATTAACTTATCTACCATTGCTTTGCACAAGTTGATGCATATCTAGTTAGAGGAAACTCCTGAGTCCAATGGTACTTACTCCCATGTAAGTGTGCATAGGATTGTAGCCCTAAGGAGCAATTTTATGTTCCCCAGGTGGGTGCATGTTCTTCTCTGCAAGGGCTGAGGCCCAGTAACAGCAATTATCACTTCACATACAGCCCTCCACACCCCCCCCCATTCACAAAGGTCCCCTCTACAAGGATTCGCTTTTGCGCCCGGTTAGGCGATTATGCGCATAATCGCTGAAGCGCATTTACACCTAATACCTCTGCACCAGAGGCGGCGAGAGGCGGCGAAGCGCATTAACGGATAACCAAAATGCGCTTTACAAGTAGTTAATGTGCATAAGCGCTTGTTCACATAGTCAAAATGCGCTTTAACGGCCGGAGCAAAATAAAACTCGTGATTTAACGCGCATTCGATAATGTGCATAATCGGAGAGATAACGCGCCTCTGCGCCCGATTTGCACTCCGTTCTTGTAGAGGTAAATTTTTTAAAGTGCCTTGAAAGAGCTTTAAACCTCTCTTGTAGAGGCAGCCTTATTCACTCTTTGTAGTAGCTGCTCACTCTCAGCAGGGGCTCTCTTGTTTGCTTTAGTCTTGTGCCAGGGTTCCCCCACTGGAGCAGTAGAAAGTTCCACCACCGTCATCCACCACCAGAACAGGGTGTGTCAGGGCTGTATCAAGGAGGCTGCATATCCATAGGATCCTAAACCCTCTAGCTCCCAATGGGAGAGGGAATACATCATCATCAGCAACAACAACAACAACAATAACAATGGGATGGGACAGGAATGAAAGAGCCACTCCTACTCCACCCCAAATAGGGCTCTGGATGTGATGGCAGTTCCAGTGGCGATCCCCTTCCCTGTGTATAAGAATGCTTTGTCAGTTGAAACTTACAGGCCTGGTTCAGACGACACGATAATCAACCGGGGAGGGGGGGAACAATCCCCAGTTATGTTGCTTATTGTGTCATGTGGAGGGCAACACATAATACACACACAATTGACAGTATGCTATTTGGGGCACTTAAACAACGGAGAAAAACAATGGGCTTACACGTTGTTTATCTCAAATTCCATTGTTTAAAGTGTTGTGTGGAGGGAACCCCCCTCTCTCCGTGTACTATTCCGTTTGGTCATAGAGTTTGCCAGCCGGAGCAGCCAAAAAAGACCCGGCTGCTCCGATACAGCCAGCAGAACTTGAAGTGCATGCTGGGATATGGCCGGAGGACTGAGGGAGGTGGGAGGGAGGAGACGTAGCAGCCCAGAAGGACGATGGGATTTTTAGCCACGTGTCGGGGGGAGGGGCAACATGTCGTGTGGCGGGTGCCGCTAACCGCTTCCAAAATAACACACGGTCAATATGCTATTCCCCCCCTGTTGCCTAAAGTGTCATCCGAATGCTGCCACAGAGTCTCTACATTAAGGAGAAATCACATTGCCTTACTGGGGCTTTGTGCTTCCTGCTTCTTTTGCGTGATTGTTATGGGCTGCATTACACAGGCACAGAGGGATGACAACATGGTTTGAATTGAATACTTCCCCTCTAAGCGTGCTTCATTCACTTCTTTTGAGGCAGTGGCGGACAATCCTGCTTTTTCCCAAGTATTAGCATATGATCAGTTGTTCTTTTAATCCGGGGGATAGCGCGGGAGATGTCCTGATCATTGACCATTTTGTGTAATGTACCCGAAAACTTCTGCGAGTGCCCAATCACGAATGTGCCATAAATCACTTGTTTAGAGGAGCCCATAGAATACATTACACTGATCATGTAGCATGCGCGGAGTGAGGGTTGTCTCTTCTTTTATTCTCAGGTAAGCATGCAAGGCCCTAATTTGGATTAAACCTCCTCCCATTCCCCCCTCCCCATGTAGATGTAAAAAGAAAAAAGAAAATAAGTCTGCAATGCAGATTAGCTTAATGTGTAATTTGGCTCTAATTTTAGCTGGACCAGATTTTAGCTACTGATTTTAGCTTTTTTTAGCTACTGATTTCAATTGCAAGAAAAGGAGGAGAAAAGAAAATGGCACGTCTGTCATAACCAACACTTTAAATTATAGTTACATAAAGCTATGTAACTGCTTTTAAATGTTCCCTTTCCCCCATATATTGTAGATGCTTCTTTTTTAAAAAGAGGTTTTGTTCATTGGGAAAGCTGTTGTTCCAACATTTACTATTGAACTGATCAACAATTATCTTGCAATCTCAATATTTCAGATTGGTTGAAAATGTCAAAGTATCATTTTAATAACCTTGGAGGGGTGTATTTGTCTAGGCTTGTTAGCAAAAGTCACAATTCTTGCTTTCTTTGTCACCTCATTATGGCTCCCTTTACCCTACCTGCAAATCTCAAATTATATATATATCCATCCAAATGTGAAGTATTCCCTCATGCCTGTGAGGCATTTGGAAATTGGGAAGTTTTGTTTTCAAGGACACACTAAATGAGGTTCTTAAAATTCAGTGCTGTGCATATTCTAATAGAGAATAGAAGTTTGTCCCTCACAGCAAAAGACACAAAGGTCACTCCAAGCAATTTCCCAGTCATTGTCCGTTTGGTTTTCACAACAGCAATGTTTCATAAACTAGGAGTTGCTATTGATATTTCACGAAAATAATTTCTGGAGACTAGTTAATCATGCGCAAAAGTTTTTTTTAAAAGGCAGCCATCTGGTGTTTGTGTTATATGAATTTTGCAACTGTCTTCCTTTTACTTTTTTGCAGTGCATGCCATTATACTTTTGCGCTCATATCCCTAAATACATCTCAATTGTCTTGTTGGAATAGGACCACATAATTTAACATTTAGCCTCCAACAGTGAACAGCTTCGTGCCTTTGGAAGCTTACAGGAAGGGCATAATGGAGAATGGAGATCACTTTCCTCAGTTGCTTGTTCTCAGCATCTGTTAATAAGAGTTATATTGCCCCTGAATATGGAGCTCCCGTTTGCAACAATCTAAACCAATAGCCTTTGATAGTCTCACCTTTCATGAGTTGTCTAATCTAGACCCATCTTTGCTCATAGGCATGGGTGTACAAGCAACATTAGAGCTTGTCAAAATCCTCCAAATTCCACTTCAAACTGCGTTCCATCTTATGTCCATATCAGACTGCAATTTTGATTTTTTTTCTTTTTGCGTGAAAGTTCATGTGTATTTTTCTACGTATTTTTCAAAAGGTACACATCAGTGGTGTGCATCTGTGAAATCTGTGCATTCTCCTCTCATTGCTTAAAGTGTGTTTGTGCACACTTTCCAAGCATAGACATTTTCGATGTGCATTTTTCAAATGTACACATTCTTTTGGTCCATGAATCACAGTGTAGGCTCAGAAATGTACACCTTGTTCAGTCTGAAAAGTGCAAACTGGGTAAATCCTGATTTTAAAAAATGAACTGAAATGAATTTATCCCTATTCATAGTGATAATCACAATATCACATGGCAATGAATTCCATAAGTTCACAATGTATTGTTTGATCTGAACCTACTGCAGAAATTTTATTAAATATGCCTGATTTCTATTGTTTTAGAGGGGTAAATAATAATTTTATGCTATTCACCATAACTATTTTTAATTAACCTGCATGACATTTCCTCTTATGACTACTTTGTTTGTTTACCAATAGAGCAATCCTATGCACCCTAGGAGTGTCAGAGGGACCACAGGATATAGCCAGGGCTGGCTGTCCCATGAAACAGGGTGAAGCTTCAGGTGGTGGAGCAGGAAGAGTGGCAAATTGGGCCATTCCCCTCTCTACGCCCACCAGGAGGGCCTGCCACCACCTCCAGTGAGTGCTCCAGAGAGTCCCTCTGGTCCCATTTTCCTGCTCTGGTAAATGCCTCAGTGCAAGAGTGGGGAGCGAGGCTCTCCAGGGCAGCTGCCCACCTCCTGTTTGCTCTCAACTAAACAAATGATTGGCAGCTTCTCTCTGTTACATCTGTCTTATGTGGAGTATCCTCTCAGCTTGAGTCAGAGGGCAGCCATGCTCTCCATAGAGTCACGTTGGTCAAAGAAAGAGGCTGGTACAGGCCTTCAGAAAGTTGCCCAGGCCCAAATGCTTGTCTCTGAGGGGGGTCCTTCTGCAGGGTTAGACATTGTGGGAGGGCGAGGCCCAAGAGATCACCTGTACCTAGGCTGCATCTGAAAAGGAGGACAGGGCTCATATAACTTTAACAGTTGTAGAGAAAAGGGAATTTCAGCCGGTGTCATTTGTATGCAATTAGTTCCTGGTGATATTCCCTCTTTATCACAGCAGTTAAAGGTGCATGCACTATACTAGAGTGACCATATACAAAAGAAGGCAGGGCTCTGCAACTTTAACTGTTGTGATGAAGAGGGAATATCACCAGGAACTAATTGCATACAAATGACACCGGCTGAAATTCCCTTTTCTCTACAACTGTTAAAGTTATAGGAGCCCTGTCCTCCTTTTCAGATGGTCAGCCTACCTGTACCACAGTAGAGACAATCTCCTGAGGCACCCACTCCCACAATGAGAAAAGTACCCCTTACAGGCAAGCATTTAGGCCTCATTGGCTCTCTGAAGAGCCATGCCAGCCACTTTTTACAGTTTCAGAGAGCGGTGGTGGTAGGCTGACCATATGAAAAGGAGGACAGGGCTCATGTAACTTTAACAGTTGTAGAGCAAAGGGAATTTCAGCCAGTGTCATTTGTATGCAATTAGTTCCTGGTGAAATTCCCTCTTCATCACAACAGTTAAAGTTGCAGGCACTATACTAGAGTGACCATATACAAAAGAAGGCAGGGCTCCTGCAACTTTAACTGTTGTGATGAAGAGGGAATTTCACCAGGAATTAATTGCATACAAATGACCCTGGCTGAAATTCCCTTTGCTCTACAACTGTTAAAGTTACATGAGCCCTCCGTTTCGTATGGTCAGCCTAGGTGGTGATGGTGGCAGCAATGGGATAATGAAGAGGGAATATGGCAGCAGGGAGGGGAGATGCAGCAGGGCAGTGGAGGTGCGAGTATGATCTCCCATCTCAGGCAGCAGGAGAGCTTTGTGGGCCCTGGATATCATGGATTTCCCCTCCTGAGGCTATAGTCACAGCTAGACTCTTGGGAAATCCAAGTGGGGATTTCCCACCTTGCTTTCTGTGGTGGCATCTCTTCCGAAGATGCAACCGTTTCCTCAGAAGTGGTTGGAAAGGATTAAAGGGGGGGGGGGGTCCCAGTGGGTGAGGAGAGAGGAAGAGAGGGAAGGAACAGAGATAACATGGAAACACCACCTTCACAAGCCTCTCCATCTCCTGTCCCCATCCCTAGGTATGTGAGTGTGTTGGATGAATGGGAAGTTGTAAAATCTCTGCCACTCCTCCTGCCAGGCCTGGCTCTGGCTGAGAAAGCATAGGAGAAAAGGAGGGCTCCGAGATCCGGGCCCTCTGTCTATAGACCTTCAATTTCTTATGACTGCACTTTAAACTTCTAAAAAATACCTTGCTTCGTTTGTACTGAGAGCCTCCTGAATTAATTTCACAAATATTTTGAACACTCCACATGAAGTGTTGTTTTCCCGACTAGCCTTAAAAATAAATTGCAAGAACATATTCATGAGCCACTTTTAGTTGTTACTTGAACAAACCTTCAGGAGCCTGGTGCAGTTAGCAACCTAACAAGAGGAGTGACCAGTGACATAGCAAAGAGACAGTTAGAACTTTACTATGCAATTTAGTATCACCAGGGCTCTGTGCATCATGGAGCCGGCTGTGCATACTCTGCAAAGAAGAACAATCAAATTGTTCATGAATTTTACATGATCAAATAAATTTGCAGATACTCCCTCTTCTTGAACAGTTTATCCTGCTACCAAAAACCAAACATTTGGAATTTGGGGAAGAATTGCTAAGGTTCCACATTAAAGAAGAGTTTGAAAGCCAGGAAGTTGGTGGGTGGGGAGAATGAAGGTGAAGCCCCAATTCTGTCTTCCTTTGGTTCCTGAACTAGCAATCCACACACTGGGTTGTATTCAGCGTCAGTCTAATTTCAGTCCCATTCATTTCAATGGGTCTGCTCTAAGCAGGACTC
The DNA here is from genome assembly GCA_029215795.1 of Anniella stebbinsi. Classification (NCBI taxonomy): domain Eukaryota; kingdom Metazoa; phylum Chordata; class Lepidosauria; order Squamata; family Anniellidae; genus Anniella; species Anniella stebbinsi. Next base: position 61,710,154 of record JARDYH010000003.1, read on the forward strand.
ATATTGGATGCAACCCATTATCAACATGTTCAAGTCAAGATGAAAGACCTGACTTTTTAAATGTCATTGTAAGATTGGGAGATTGAACATGAGAGGGTTCCTGGAGTCATTGAAGAGCGGTTGGGGATTACGTACATGTTGTGTTAATTATGTACTATTCAGCTGATGGGGTTGCGTTTTTGGGTGGGAGAGGTTTAAATCTCCCCTCACTGTATGTGAAGTGCTCTCACCTAGACTGAAGCCTCACTCACTTACTTTCAAGGAAAAATTAAATGGCCAGCCACATGCTACGTAATTAATGATGCAATTCAATGCATGTTTAGAAAGAAAAAAAATCCTACACCTCCCATCATTCCCCAGCCACAATGGACATAATGTGTAGTTTGGTCCTGGCAAATTGTGCAAATATTTTCTTTGTTAGGGAAATTATAGATGAACAGTCCACAATGACTAGGAAACAGGTGGGAAATCTTCTGGTAGGTGAGAGCCAGTTTGGCAAAATGCCATGTCTTTCTCCCCACCCCCACCTCTTAGCTAAAACTACCCTACCACACACACACACACACATACACACACACAATCTGTGCTAAAACCCTAATGACAGTTTGCTACCTTGGTAAAACTACAATCAAGCTCACCATACCAATGAATGTTTGCAAAACTACTGAACTTAATGATGCAGAAAATGGCAGCAAAATAGGTGTACTTCCTACTTCTTATTGGTCTAATACAGTGATCAGGCATACCTGAGATGACCAGGCTGTCATCAGGTTCATCTACTTTATCTTTCTTTAAGGGCAATATCCGACTACTGCAGCAATTGAGAATCATTGTACTGACTTTACTGGGGGGAACATATCATCCTTAGGTAGGCATCCTTAAGAAGAAACTTTTCAGTAAGCTGTCTTTTTGGCAGCTGATGCCATGCAGATTTCAAACCAAAGAGAGCAAATACACTAATGAGATAAACATTAAAAACAAACACAAGAGATTGCATGAAATCCTGTGACATCTACACTTCCGGTAAAATGAGGTGAATGGTTTTTATCCCAATCCCTAATGAACAGGAGCCCATTTCATGAAGTCATCACTTAATACACTTGTCAGCATGTGTGCAACTCAGGCTAAAGAATGAGGAATTGCCATGACTTAATTACCTTTCAAGAATGGAGAACTTTTTGAGACTAAAAACAAAACAAAAAACATGGTGAACTCTCTGTGCTGCTATGAATCCATGGACTTTGATTTGACTTTGTTTTATAAGATGCCAAGTCAATGAACTCCAAACATCAACCAAACAAAGCCAAGACATCCAAATGGCTTAAACATTATATATATATATATATATATATATATATATATATATATATATATATATATATTACCCGCCTCTCCCTCCAGATCGAGGCGGGGAACAACATCATCACAAAACACACAAAACTGATTAAAAATACATAAAACCAATATATCATTAAAATACCAATAAAACACCAATAAAACACTTGTGTGTGTGTGTGTGTGTGTGTTTGTATATGCCATGTGTATATGTGGTTAATTCCAGCAAATAGGTCAAGCAGTCCTCCTGTAGGGAGGTTTGGATTGATGGCGTCCACTTGATCTATTCAATTTAGCACATCTTGTTTATGCTTTCTTGAAGGGGTGAACACTGTGCTTGACCTATTTGCTGGAATTAGCCATGAATCCAAGAGACCATATGGATTTGCCAGATGGCCTGCTATAATTTAATGGCATTTATTCTAAGTATGAAGTAAGTGATAAACATAATTAACATTCCTTTCGCTCCTTACTGGATGTCTTTTATTAGTTTCATATTTTTTTAGACATTGAAAGGTAAGTTAATACCTTGTTACTGAAACACAGATGCCTGCTAATTACCTCAGGAGGTTGAAAGCCTCCACTGCAGAGATCCTCTGCCTAGACTCTCACTTACCCAACGACCCCGCTGTGAAGATTAATAGGCAGAGCGCTAAATCATAATGAGTGTGTCAGATCTCAAATGTTTTTCAGGTTCTCCTAATTAGCATTAAGAGATACAGAGTGTGCCCGCAACATTTTCAGTATATCTGTTCCCCTTCCCCGTAAACAAGGTACCTTGAACACCATGTTCTTCCGGCTTTATTTCAAGCAACAGTACATCAAATGGTAGAATCAAACAAGCATGTTTAAATAGGGGGGGAAAACCAAAAAATAACTCATCCAAACATTATTTTAATTGTTTGCTTATTTCATCCTCTGCCAATGATTGTTTAATGCTTTATTTCACAGGAAGCAATTTTGCAGTAACTGTGGCTTCAAAGAATGTTTACCTTTGACAAGGTTACCTGCTGTTAGCATGTTAAAGCCATATGACTACAGCAAGATAACAAAAATAACTTAACACAGTTTAATTGTGCTGTGCTTCTTGCTTTGTATATACTATGAAGAAGTTTCTTTAATCCTTTTGTGATACTTGGAATTTATTTTGGATAGACAGATAACCTTTTCAGGATGTTTACATATTCTAAAAGAGGTGGATGTACTGATCAGCACCAATAGTAAACTGAGGAATGGAATTAACTTACACCATGAATATTAGAGGTTTTTGTATGCAAAGTGGATAAAAGGGGAGCTGGAAATCAACAAGGTGGGTGGTCAGGTAGTTGTTGCCAATGTTAGCCTAACTTATGAGCCATTCATTTCAATAAGTGTACTCTAAGTAGAAATAGCATTGGGTAAACCTTTAGTCCGTAACTTCTTCAACCAATCAGAACCAAGTGGATATTGATGAAATATTAAAAATTAATTAATACTTTAGATGCTTGATAGGATATATTTCAGCTCCTGCTGTTATTAGAACTTCATAAATAGAACTGAACTTCAAATTAAACTGGTATATTTTAAATCATAATCACCATGCACCATTTCTCAATTTCTGCATTCCTCTGTGCTACTATTTCAATATCTGAAGTTTGAGGTCACTTGACTGCTATGTTTCTCTATGAAATATCTACTAAGTCAAGTTCATTCTAGAGCAACTGTAACATAGGCCTCCTCCACACGGGGCGTTTAATGAGCCTTGAAGGCTCATTATAAATTTTACCTACACACGAGCGGAGCGCAAAACGGGCGTACAGGCGCGTTATCTCCCCGATAATGCGCATTTTCGAACGCGCGTTAAATAGCGACTTTTATTTTGCTCCGGCCGTTAAAGCGCATTTTCGCTGTGTGAACAAGCGATTATGCGCATTAACTACCTGGAAAGCGCTTTTTGGGCATCTTTTAATGCGCTTCGCCGCTTCTCGCCGCCTCCCGTGCAGAGGGATTGTGAGTAAATGCGCCTCCGCGATAATGCGCATAATCGCGGAACCAGGCGCAAAGGCGCATTCTTGTGGAGGGGGCCATATATATCAGCAGTATAACTTTCAGCACTACTACTTAATGATGTTTATTAATCCAGAATCATTGGTAACCTGTTCCATTTTAATGTATCCTTTATTGTTCTTTACTTGTTTCTTTTACCTGAGTATCTGATTTATATCCTTTTCCTAATTCTCTTGCTAAACAAAACACTGCTTTTGAATTCTGAAGTTCCTCAGAGTCCTTGAGAACTCAAAAGCTTGTTCAGTATTTTGTAACATTGGTACTGTCTGAGGTGAATTTTAGATTTCTTTTTTTCCTGATGGACCAAAACAGCTTCTTCCATATTTTGATTGTCACATATTCAGAAGAATAGTGGTAGGTGGGGTTTTAGAGGGAATGGACGGAAACAACATGAAATTCTTTAGAGAAACACCTTGAACAGCACAACTCTATAACGTCTACTACTCAGAGTTAAGTCCTATTGGGTTCAATGGTGCTTACTCACAAGTAAGGGTATAGAATTACACCTTAGAGCAGCCTTCCCCAACCCGGTGCCCTCCAGATGTGTTGGACTGCAACTCCCATAATTCCTAGCCAGCGTGGCCAATGGCTGGGGATTATGGGAATTGTAGTCCAACACATCTGGAGGGCAGCAGGTTGAAGAAGGCTAACTTAAATGGACCTAGCACTGCAGAATCATGAAACAGAACTTTGCTTAATATTATAAGAATCATTTCAGCCAAAAACAAAAGTTAGTTTCTCAGATACCTCCTGCGTACATGACAGCCAACATGATCGATGATATCCATGCTATCTCACTATATGACGTGTCAAAGATCTCCTGTATTTCCTTGAAGAATACTGTGATGGCTTTAGGGAATGCATAGGAAAATCCAATGGAGATGAATGCCCCAAAGACCACGACCCAGCCCCATCCTCCATCAGGGGGAGCGTACTGCGTTGCTGTTGTTGCAGGCGGCATGTTGTATCTTTACAATTGAGCTGCAGCGGGAAATAAAAGACATGAAATCATGTTTTAAGTAGCTTCCTTCCTCTTTTGCAAATTAAACATAATAATGAAAAGCTAATATCAGACAAATGATTTAGCTAGCAGGAGATTCTGACGTTAGTGTCATTGGATGATGTAGTACAGTTACTCATCTATAAAAGCCTAGGTAGCCTTCAGGGAGTTGGCGGGGTGGGGGTCTTGGCAATGGTTACTAGAAGAACCTTATTAGGTATACTGTAGCATTTCCAGGTCACTGATCCAAGCCACTGGGGCTGTATTCAACAATTAACCATAGGTGGTAACATGACATTTTGGATCTGATAGTATCAATCGACCTGGCTTCATCATCTTCAGTGAAGTGTGGTTGACTTGCACCAAAAAGGATCTGGATTATTTCTAGCACTGCTAATAAAATGCAAAATAATCTGTGAACAACTTCTCACATTATCAGTTTTTAGTTCTTAAAATAGGGTCATGCCTTTCATGAAAAAAACATACTCAAAGAACCATATGAAGATAATAAATGAAACCCAAAGAAGAGAAACATTTGAAATAATATATAAAATATACCAGCCGGAACAGACACACACATGCACACAGAAATATATCCAATAAAAATCATAGCTTCTGCTGGTTTACCAACTGTGGCTATTCTGACACGGACAAAGATAGCTTGTCTATGGTGATCCATGCGCTGGAAATTGCCCAAATAGATCTCTGCAACGTGTTATACATGGGGGTGTTCTTGAAGACAATTTGGGAAGTTCAATCAGTCCAAATTTGGCTATGAAAATTTAGAGGTTCATTGGACAAGTGTTTTATCGCGCGCTCACTACTGCCCATGTATGGATGTGCGCATGTCCTTTATATGACGCCGTCCACTTCCCGCGTGCCTCCCACGCCTTCCACTCATTTTTCATCATTAAATAGACCCCACAAAATCCACCTTTTTAAAAATGGAATGTGCAGCGATCTCCTGCTGTGTGCAGAAAAAGCAGCGGGATCAAAATGGCCACATGGTCTTTGTTTACTTCCTCTTTCACGGCTGGGAAGAAAGAGGAAGTCATGAGGGACAGAAGCAAGGGCGAAGAAGTGACAGTAAGGAAAAACGATTTCCCCCTTGTGATGACACTCTTAGACTGCTTTGGTTAGGTAGAACCATATTAATATCAATTCTGAAATAATTACATTGGTTGCTTGTTTCCCAGCCTAATTGAAGGTGCTAGTGCTTTGTTTCATGTTATATGATGACATGTTGTTTTTATTCTATTGTACTCTACCACATTGGAATTGGAGGAACAGCATTCTAGATTTTTAATAAATAAATAAAGTCATCCAGAGTCAGGGAAAAGCCTTCACCTCCAAACAAAATCATTGTACCCTGTGGCGATACCCCACATTTCTGTCTCCTTAGGTATGTCTGACTTAGTGTGTTTGGAGAGTGTGGAAAGAAGTTGGACTGAGTGGGTGTGGCTAATGATGCTGCAAAAGGGAGGGGGAGTAAATATTGTGTGAGAGAGTGGTTTGTAGATTATTATTGTATTGGTTGAGTGGAGGGTAGTTAGGTGGAAGATAGCTGTGTGTGTTCTGGTCAGGAGTGTATGAAGAGAAATTAAATAGAATATTTAAGGATTTAGGATTATTAGTAAGATTATTAGAAGTATTAAGAATAGGCAGGTTTGAAATTGATTTTGAAAGAACTGTAAACAACAATAAACTTTTTCTTTTATTTTTGCTACCACAAACCACGTGTCAGCTTGGCTTTGTAACCTGCTCTCTTAGTTTATAAAGAAACACATAACATTACACCTTCAGCCAATATACTCACAGGAGAACCTTTTTCAAAACCTTAATACCCTTTTCCCCTCTGCTAAAAGGGAAAAGTGATGTATCTTTTACCCTTCCCTCAGGTATTTAAGTAGTGGTGCTTAGCCTGAGAGGGGTGTGCTCGTCTAGGCCTAGTGTTTGAGGCTATGGCGGCTCATACCCTCATATAATGGAAGAACTCTCCCATATCATTTGCATATCTCACAATATCTCCTAGGGAGGAAATGAACACATCTGGATTTGCTATGCATGAAAAAGATATGGGCAGTGTCAAACCACTACAAGGTTTCTCAGAAATACATGGCTTGTATTAGATTGTCCTACATGCCATTTTTGGAAATTCCATTTTGAAATCCCAATGTGGAAACATTAATTTCTCATGATAATTTAATATGGAAAGTGAATGCAATCCTATGCACATGGACCTAGAAGTAAGTCCCATGGAATTAAGTGTGTACAAGATTATAGCCTAGGCTGACCATCTGAAAAGGAGGACAGGGCTCATGTAACTTTAACAGTTGTAGAGAAAAGGGAATTTCAGCCAGGGTCATTTGTATGTAATTAGTTCCTGGTGAAATTCCCTCTTCATCACAACAGTTAAAGTTGCAGGGGCCCTGCCTTCTTTTGTATATAGTCACTCTAGTATAGTGCCTGCAACTTTATCTGTTGTGATGAAGAGGGAATTTCACCAGGAACTAATTGCATACAAATGACACTGGCTGGAATTCTCTTTTCTCTACAACTGTTAAAGTTACATGAGCCCTGTCCTCCTTTTCATATGGTCAGCCTATTATAGCCCAAATGTTATTAAAACTAAAATACTTCCATGTGCTGTTCTTAATGCCTTTTCATGTTATTGCGGAACGATTAGTTATATAATTAGAAAGTATGATTTTTTTAAAGCTAAATTGGCTTATATAAACGGCCATCTACACCAGGTAAAACCAATGGATAATATAACCTGAGTAACTGTGCTAATTCTTTTCCATGTATAATTTTCACAATGCTTTGTAATCCTTACCCAGTTAATCCTCAAAGCAACTCAGCAATGCTATTCAAACTACACAGAAGAGAATGGGATCACACCCACTCAGGGCTGCTGAACCTGTCTCGGCCCCATATATGCGTTTGTCCAAGGGTCTACAGGAGCCTGCCTCACACACATGCCAACTGTATGTGCAGGAGCTCTATCCATGCATCTGTAGTTGTGCAGAGAAAACCTACGCAAATTCAGTTTTTCTAGACCTTTAGTTCAATGTGCATATAGGGAGGGGTGGAGCCATCATTAGAGTAATAGGTCTGATTTTTTTCCTATTTTACATAAAGGAAGAGGATGTGACGACAATTAACCAAGGTCACACAATGGTTACAATCCAACAAATGTTAGTTGAGAAGGAGGCAGTGTGTGGACACTCATTAGGGATTAAGTCCCACTAATCTCAGAGGAGCTTACTCTCAAGTAAATATGAATAGGTTTAAGTTGCGTGTTTCACTGAAGTCAATGAGTCTGATGCATTTATGATTCCAGCTTTCTGCTAGAATCACTTCCACTTTAAAATGTTGTGACTGAGATAAACAACGTGAGGAGATATGGAAGCTCTGTCTTTGTTGTGTGAAGTCCATTTCACACATCTCTTGATGGTGCAAAGCTTAGTGATGAACAGGCTTCTGGGAACACTCCCATCAGTCTTGTGTGTCACTGTCATGCTGCTAATAGAGTGTGTCAGCCTGACAGAGATTTTTATTATATTTCATGTCTATACCGCCCAATAGCTGAAGCTCTCTGGGCTTCTAAGGCTGCGATCCTATACACACTTAACTGGGAGTAATCCCCACTGAACCTAATAGTACTTAGGTTTGAATAGGCATTTATGAGATTGCCCTGTGAGAGTACACATTGCAGTGCCTGCTGCAGTAGCTTTCCCCCTGTATTCTAAGCACTGAGGAAATTGTCCATTTTTAATTATGAATCTCTTAACAGACAACATACTTAAAGCACAGACTTTCCCCTTATGTCCCATTGTGTTGTTTAAGCTTGATGGAGCATACTGTTAGCAAGGCATCTATGTGCCACACACACAAGAAGGCTACGTACTGAGCCATTATTGGTGACTGCTCAAAGTATTTTATTTTTTGTTTTAGAGATATTGTAAGACTTTTTTTAAAAAAAACAACAAGCTAGTCTTTGGAGGTTGTAGTTGACATAACTTTTTAAAATCAGATTTCAATTTCTTCATTTTATGCACACACTTCTTTAAATTACCAGTACCCATCCTGAGCTTTCAAGATGGGATGTGGTTCAACCCTAGGAAGACAGAGGATAGGATTGGTGACTCACAGGGCTACTGCTCTGAGCTCAGCTGCAATCTTCACAGTAATTTAATTTTTCCAGCATCAATGTATCGATCCTTGTTATAATGTACAATATTGGTGGGGGGAGGGGGCTTGGTCTTGAACGTGAAATTCAGCCCCATTTGCTTTACAAAAGACCTGCTCCTGGGGTAGAGTAAAACTACTAGACCTAGTTTGTTGATATAAATCAACGCAGTGGCTCGAATTAGAGATGCCAGGAGCACCTGATTGGGTCCGGGAATCCTGTGGACCCTCCTCCCCGTGTCTGACTCCCCAGACCCAGTCGGCCACTCCCGACTCGAGCACAGACCCCTCCCCAAACACTTGCAAGGCCTCAGTGAGCAACCGGCAGCCACCTGGCCGTGTGCAGAAATTGCGCACTTCACCTCTCTACATCAGTGGCAACTGCCGTTGACGCAATGGGGAGAACTGCCCAATTTCTGGAGCACTTCCCTTCCCCCTGTGTCAATGGGGAGGGGAAATGCATGATTTCTGAGGATCACGTGGCCTGGCGAGCAGAGGCAGGCAGCTGTGGCGCCCGCTGAGGCCAGCGCAGGTGAGTTCACCCATCCCCAGCTAGGATTTCTTGACTGTCTTTGGGGACATAGCTATGAGGACTGTCACGATGAGTGCTTGCACTTCAAAATTTATCATTACACCACTGGATGATAGAGAGGATAAAAAAAATGCCAGCTTTTGTGATTCAGCTACATAAACTGCATTCTATAAATAGAATGACATCAGCTGCTCAGGTGTCACTTGATAAACATCATACACAAGCTTATGAAATTTAGCACGAGGAGAGAAAAAATATTGCTGCAGACAAGAAAAGTGAAGAGTCAGTCCAGTAAATATATTCATACCACATACCCAGCAATGTGAATGGCTGTTTTACCTTCTTTGTTAGGTAGATAGGCTGAAATTGCAGAATTGGTCATATATTCCACATTGTACTAAACTGGACATTTCCTATAATAAGTTAATGTATAAGGAATGTAGTAAAGTGACATTAATTTCAAAAGTTATTATCTTATGCACGCTTACAGGGAACAGATTTTCATTAGGTCAGTGCAATTTATATTAGGCTTAGTTTTCAGTGAAGTGGTAAACTTCCTCCTCGCCTCCTCTCTCATTTACATACCCGACCTCTGAGATCATCTTCAGAGGCGCTTCACCAGGGAGCTCCCCACCAAGTGAGGTGTTACTGGGGAAAGGGCCTTCTTGATGGTGGCACCCTGATTATGGAATATCCTCTCCAGGGAACTTCACCTGGTGCCCTCTTTGTGGTCTTTTCAGCAGCAGATGAAGGCCTCTTTAATTCCCCAGGCCTTTAAATTGTGAACTTCTGAATCCACTGAATCTCTTGTACACTTTTAGTGATGCTGGCCAAGTTCAGGCAATCAAATCCTGGCTGATTAAGCCAGGCCTGCATCTAACCTCTTTACTCTGACTTCATTCAGGACCGGTATCAGGGTTAGTCATCAATAATAATAATAATAATAATAATAATAATAATAATAATAATAAATTTATTTATTTCTAACCTGCCTCTCCCTCTGGATCAAGGTGGGGAACAACAATAAATATAAATACAAAGACCATAAAATAGATAAAACATTGAAAATAAATCAAACTAATACATTATTAAAACATCTTAAAATTCAACTAGGTAGGCCTGCCGGAAGAGATCAGTCTTCACAGCTCTCTTAAATTCAAGAAGACTACTAAGTTGTCAAATCTCTCCCGGCAGGCCATTCCACAGTCTGGGAGCGATGGAAGAGAAGGTCCTCTGGGTCACACTCGTCAGCCTAGTTATGGCTGACTTGAGTAAGTTCTTCCCAGAGGACCTAAGTGTGTGGGGCGGATTGTATGGGAGAAGGCGATCCCGCAGGTAGCCTGGTCCCAAACCATGTAAGGCTTTAAAGGTAATAACCAACACTTTATACTTCGCCCAGAAACTAATTGGCAGCCAGTGGAGTGATTTTAAGGCTGGTGTAATGAGGTCACTCCTAGGTGTACCGGTGACCAACCTGGCTGCCATATTGTGAACTAGTTGACGTTTCCGGACTAGGCACAAAGGTAGCCCTATGTACAGCGCATTTCAGAAGTCAAGCCTCGAAGTTACCAGCACGTGCACTACCATCTTTAGGTCTTCCAACTCAAGGAAGGGGCGCAGCTGGCGTATCAGCCGAAGCTGATAGTAGGCGCTCCTGGCCGTCGCATCTATCTGGGCTGTCATTTGGAGCAACAGATCCAGTTGTACCCCCAAGCTGTGAACACAGTCTTTCAGGGGAAATGTAACCCCATCCAGAACTGGTTGACCCACCTCCAAACCCAGGTTGTGGCCTTTGACAGCAAGCACCCCCTTCTTGTCTGGATTCAGCTTCAGTTTGTTTTTCCTCATCCAGCCCATTACCACCTCCAAGCATTCATTCAGAGGAGACACACTATCCTTAGTTGACGCTGTTGTCGAAGGCATAGAGAAATATATTTGGGTGTCATCAGCATACTGATAGCACCCTGCCCCATGCCTCCGGATGATCTCTCCCAGCGGTTTCATACAAATGTTAAACATTAGGCACCTTTTGTGGCCTGCATACCTTCAGGGAGCCCACTGCCTCTCTTTAGAGTCTCCTGAGCATCTCCTCTTTGCTACTGCCTATTTACCTGCCCTCTCTGCTCATGCAAGGAATGACAAAATTGAGGACATGGAGCAGCATCAGCATCCACTTCTTCCCTTAGGACAGTTGTGCAGATTAGGCCCCAAGGGAGAGGGCACCAAGTGAGCAATGGTGTCTTAAACAGGAGGGGAGCTCACTGATGGCACTTTGTCCAAGGGCTCCCCAAAATCTAGGGCCGGATCTACACGTCGTCCTCAATGCGCCCTCCCTGTGCCACAAGCTGCTTTGGAGCGCTGCACTTTGTCTAGTGTGGCTCAAGCCTCGGAGGCTCTGCTTGCGCTCTCGCCGCCGCCACCGCCCTTTCATCCCGGCAGGTCCCAGGGAGGGAGGAGGGAGGGTTGTAAACAAAAGCTAGCAATTGGAAATCCCTCTCCCAATCGCTGGCTTTTGTTTACAACCCTCCCCCCTCCCTCCTCCCTCCCCGGGACTGGCCTGGATGAAAGGGCGGCGGCCACCACGGCGCCAGCGCTGGCAGAGCCTCCGAGGCTTGAGCCACACTAGGCGGGGTGAAACACTCCGAAGCGGCTTGTGGCGCAGGGAGGGCGCATAGAGGACGACGTGTAGATCCTACCTAGAACTGGCACTGGCTTCACTCTTCCCTTTGTTCAAACAGGGAATCAAGCCTGGCAACCACAATTAATCACAGCCTCCCATTATGTCAAGCCCAAGAAACTACCAGTCTCACGACTTCAAAATAAACCAGACTATGAAACCATGGTTCAAAGTTAGCTTACATGGTTTAAGGCCTGACTTGTTTGGTACCCGTTAACCTCCAAGTTAGATTACTGCAATGCACTCTACGTGGGGCTGCCTTTGAAGGTGGTTCAGAAGCTGCAGCTTGTGCAAAATGTAGGGGCCAGATTGATAACTGGAACCAGAAGGTTCAAGCATATAAGGACCTACACTGGCCTGCTTCCATTGGCTGCCTGTATGTTTCCGAGTCTGATTCAAGGTGCTGGTTTTAACTTATAAAACCTTACACGGCTTGGGACCATAATACCTGATGGAATGCCTTTCCTGATATGAACCTACCAGAACACTACGTTCAACATCTAAGGCCCTCCTCCGAGTGCCTACTCCGAGGGAAGCTCGGAGGTCGGCAACAAGGGAGAGGGCCTTCTTTGTGGTGGCCCTCCAATTGTGGAACAATCTTCCTGACGAGGCCCGCTTGGCACCAACATTGTTATCTTTTCAGCGCCAGGTCAAGACATTCCTGGGTTTGTTTTTGTTTTTGTAGCTTTTTGGGCTGTTGTAGCAAATGTATGTGTGTATTGTGTGTATGTTGTATGTTTTTGCTGTTTTAATTTTTCTATATTGTTTTTAATTGTTTTAATCCTATGTAAACTGCCCAGAGTGCTTCGGCTATGGGGCCGTATACAAATGTAATAAAATAAATAAATAAATAACCAGAAGCTAAGGTTAACTGCAGGTTCCTGACTTGTTTGCTTGTTCAATGAGTGGAGTGAAGTGGGAGTGGAGGAACTGTATGTGATTGCACAAAGTTCACGCATATCCTGGATTATTAAACCAGGATTTGACTGTCCATTCATTCAGATGCTGCTTATTTCTCTATGCTTTTATAATCTGCCGCTGACGCTTTTATGTTGAATGTTTTATGCTGGAATTTGTTTATTATTTTTATTGTTCTGTGAGTGTTATTGCATTTCTTATTGTTTGTAAACTATCCAGATAATGCTGTTACTGGGCAGTGTATATGTGTGTGTATTTGTATTTAGATACTTTGCCACTTCAGGTGGCAGATAGGGACCATGTAAATGAATGCTTATTCATCCTCACTAAAAATAAATATCCCTGCATATAGAAAACAAAGCTATCAGGAAAATGGGCTCTGCCTTACCCTTTTCCCTGACATGCTAATTTACTATGTGCTGGGGTATGTTGGTTTTTTTCTTTTCTTTTCTTTTGTGACACATAATTTTACCATGTGGCCCATGTTGCCATCTGAAATGGGACAATCAAGACATGGATTTACTTCTTCAGAACCAGCTAGGCCTTACACATAGGGTACCTAGGGCTGGATAGGAGAGGTAATGATCTTCAAAAGCTCAGAGCTATTTCTCTCCCCATAGCTGATATCCAGATGGTTGTTAAATTTAATTCCATCACATATGTTTCCCCCCTCAATGTCAGCTACTGTCCAAAACCCCCCAAAACAAACCCATACTGTGGACAGTTGCCATGTGATCAGCATTTCCTAGAACCACTGATGTGATAACTGCAGTTGTCATGAAAATAATGAAAATAACACCGTGTGAATCAGCCTGCTGGAGCATTCATACAAAGAAAGCTTTTCATCTCTGTGCCTTTGCAGCAGGCTAATGGAAGAGACTCTCTTTCCAGAGTTCCCAGTAGTAGAAATGATGGATCCCATTTACTAATATATTAGAGAAACACCGTTCCTAATGTACGGGTGAGGGACCATTGTGGCCTCATGGATGGGGCACCCCATTGTCCTGGTGCGCTTGCCTGGAAACTCACACTCCATACGCATACATACATACACCATCCATGGACACGTATAAATACAGCCATTCAGAACAGCTCCTTCTTTCCCACTGCTGCAGTAGTGAAGAACGAGCTGCTCTTTCAGGGACAGCACCATCAAGGGGCTCCTGGCACTCTGAAGTGGGGGCTTCCCAAGGGTCCCTCACCCCTCCTGACAGGAATGCAGATAAGCATATAAAGCTGGCTGCCTGGCTGGAAAGAAGAGTTCACATGGAGCCCCTTCTGGAAGGGAGAGGGACTTCTTGGAGTGGGTGGAATTTCACCAAGGGCTTTGTGGGCCAGTCAGGGAGGCCTGTAGGCTCCCCACCCCTGGCCTACAGGGGAACTCCTGTCCCATAGGACAAATAACAATATATGAGGCATAACTGCAAAATTGCAAGCACGTCCCAGTTTGTATTATTCTACCTGCAATTGGATGACAAGTAGAATATCTAAAAGATACAGAGGGTCAGAGGATGGGTGCATAGAACCCTTTTTTAAAAAGGCAAAAGCCCCCTAAACAGCTGCTTGATGAGGAATGAAGCGTAGGTGGGGCTGAATCCAGCCCCCACTCCTACTCCACTCCCAAACAGCAGCAAATAGTAATTTTTGCAGGTCATTGGCTGGAAGGGTACTGTATACACAAATCTGGAAAGATAATGTGTCCTCAACCCCCATTGGTACGTGTGGTTCCAAATCCAGCTAGGAATATTCACACTGACTTCTGCATATGTATTTCCCCACATGTTGGGTTGGCATGAACGAATGCAGTGGGCCCCAACTGGATCTGGAAAAATGAATGTAATTTAGATGCAGCTTGGAAATGAATAAATATGCAAGAACCGTTGCAATAGGATTGGTTGACAAAGGCAGGCAGCACTGAATATGCCATAGCCAGCATTTAAAAAGGATGAAAACTGCAATAACAAGGTCAGAGGAACAGCCACAATAAATAATTCATCTTGATATCATGCACTGTAGATTTGAGTCAATCATGATCAACCTGTTTAGACTGCTCGTCTGTAAATGCTTCATTAATATTCTCTGCTTGCCAACTGACAAAATCAACTCTCAATACAATAAATAGCTTGTCAAGAGAATCTCTGAAAATGCCCAACTCTTTCCCACTGTTTACAAAACCTCTGCATTTCTTGTAAGGTAGCTGTCCCCAACTGGTTGCCCTCCAGATGTTTTTGATTACACCCCAGCAAACTCGGCCATTGCTCAGTCATGGTGGTGGTTGTAGTCCAAAAAACATCTGAAGGTCATCAGGTTGGGGGATGCTATTGTGGGCCATCATGTCACAAGTCGGTCTGTTGCTGAAATTTGTGGTTTGTTTGTTTGCCCCTTTGCCTTTAGTATACTGAAAGGCTAACCATCTACTGATGAAGTTAGGAAACATACTCTGAACTCATTATTAGTATTTCTGAACAAGCATTTGAAAACTTCAATCAGTACAGAATGTGTTGCTAAGGTAACCATATGGAAAAGAGGACAGGGCTCCTGTATCTTTAACAGCCACAGGAGCCCTGCCCTCTTTTGTATCTGGTCAAGAGGGCAGGGCTCCTGCAGATTTAACTGTTGTGATGAGGAGGGAATTTCCGCAGGTGCTGCATGCATATAAATGACACCTGCTGGAATCCCCTTTTCTATGCAACTGTTAAAGATACAGGAGCCCTGTCCTCCTTTCCATATGGTCACCCTAGTTAGATAGATTGCTTACTGGTACAGGCACTGTGAACATATTACTCCAGTGTTAAAAGATCTTCACTGGCTTCTAATTTCCAGGAGCATGGAAAGTTTAAACACCTCATACGTCTAGAACCAGACACCTTTGGTTCACCTGACCTGTGTGTTTAGCCAGCAGAACTGCAACTAAGAAGATCTTTCTGATACTGGTTATATCCAATGTTAGTTCCACTTAGAGTAGTAGAACCACTGAAATGAATGGGACTTGCAATAGACTAACATTGAATACAGCCCATGGAAGTAGTCTCAGATTCTGGACTGGCCCTGTGGTGCCAAATCAAGCTGGACATTGGGTCATCTTGGATAGGAAGTACTATAAAAGTCTTCCTGTTTGGCTGGGAACTTCCTTGTTCTGGTGTGTTCCTTGGCTCTGGCTCCCTGGCTTGATCCATTAGTTCCTGGATCACCTCCAACAGCTCCCTATAGCTTTTGACAACCTCAAGCGAGGAAATCCCTGCATTCTGATCTGTGGCTTTTGTGATCCATTCCAACACCATGTATGGTCCCATTGAAATGAATGAAAGCCATTTGAGAGGAAGAGCCCAACCCCCATTCATTCATTTATCTGTATCAAAGATGCCATTGATGTAAAAAAAAAACTTAGAAACTCTCAACTGAACACTTAGAAACTCTCAACTCTCCACCTCATTGATGGACTTTAGCCACACAAAACTATTATTATTATTATTATTATTATTATTATTATTATTTAAGCAGCCATTGGGCCTATTGAGCAGCTATTTTCTTCTGCTGCTCTATGTTTAATCTGTTTTTTTTAAAAAAAATAATTTTGCTTCTAACTGGCTTTTTACCTGCTCTTATCTGATTTTATATGGGTTGAATGTGATATTGCTTATTTGTTAGATGCATATTCTATTGGGAATTTTATTGTTGTTAGTCACCTTGGATGTATTTTTAAATAGAAAAGCAGGGTATAAATACAACTAATTAATTAATCAATTAACAAGCAATCAGAACAGCACATGGACTGCTTTCTAAGTTGACAGAAATGATCAATACAATTTTCCCATCTGCCAATTCTTTTTCCTTTGGAAAAAAAAATTCTAACAAACCCCAAACCAATCTCAGAGCCTTTCCACAACACTTGCTTTAACAGGGTCAACTGACCTTGCTCTTTACAGTTCAAACTGTTGGCTGTCACTACAGCAAAAGTCCTGATCCACTTACCAGTCTATTTTAATCATTCCGACTATTCCTTAAATCCCTGTACTTTTCCAGCATTAAGTACATCAACCAGTATTACAGCACCTAACCACATTTTAAAAGCATCGCTGTCAACATTAAAAGAAAGTAGGAACATTCTTTAATATTTCGTAACGTTTGAATGTTTAATAACATTTAATAAAGTTGACATCCCCCAAGACTGGTGTTTATCCATAGAAATTAATGGGCTTTGTGCAATAGATTGAAATCACATCATTAGCCTGTGAGTTATGCCTCATGATATTGCAGTCCATAAATTCAATGGTGGGATGTTTTACCTTGATGTGACAAACTAAACAAAAAATGGCCTTTACGTTTTGAAAAATGTGTGTATCCACCCTAAGGCCTGACAATTGAAAGAATTCATTTGAAGTGTATAATAATAATAACTTTTTTTTTTAAAAAAAACACCCTAATATTGTCAGGGGCAAAGGCAAACAAAAATACAAGGAAGGAAAAATATCTGCCTGTACTTTATTTCCAGGGTGGGGTAAAGGATGTTTAACTACAAACCTACTATGTCGTTTATCCAACTACTAAAGAACTGGCTTTATATATACATATACAAATTACATTCAAACAACAAGATGGCATAATCTTTCATTATACAACCATTGTAAGAAATTGTACCTGGGGAGACTTTAAAAACAACAAGCCCTCTTCCTTCTCTTTAACCAAGGACATTTTTGCTCACATAGACCAGCTGAAGCAATATCTACAATAGCCGGAGAATGCAGAACATAAATATTGTTCTGCAACTTGGGCATGTAAGAACATAAGAACAGCCATGCTGAATCAGACCAAAAGGCCAACCAGATGACTATGTGAAGGCCAGAAGCAGGACAGAAGTGTGATAACATCCTCCCATACGTTGTCTCCCAGCAACTGGTGCATACTGCCACTGATACTGGTGGTATTGTATAGCCATAATGACAAGTAGCCATTGTTAGCCTCATCCTCCATGAATTTGTCTAGCAGTCTTTTAAATCCATCTACATTAGTAGCCATCTTGAATAACACCAGTGGAATCATACCTATTGTGACTATACATTTTCACGATGAAATTTGGAAGTGTGGTCCTTTGTGTGCTTTGCTGAGATGATACAGAAGGAAAGAAGGAGCAAAGATGACTCTCCCATGTATAATTAATTTATTTCCCCTCCCCAAATGTATATAACAAAGTGGTTAAAGTGGTGAACATAATAACATCACTAAAATAGAGCTATAAAATATGACAATAAAGGATCATCCTTCTGCTCAACAACACAACTGCGCAGAAAACTTATTCGTTTACCCTGGCTTTGCCCAACTGTGAGTTTGTCTAAATGTTGTTGTGCTTTCATAATGATGCTTTTATAATTCATTATATTGCTTTATAATTTATTGTAAACTGCTCTGGGATTTTTAAAATGGGCAGCGGTATATCAATATTCTGAATGAATGAATACTACTAGGGCGAACCTCAGGACCATGTGGCACCATCAAAAGTGCTCCTTCTGAGGATCGCTTAGACCAGGCATTGACAGAAGGGGTGAAGTGATGCCTAAGGTAACCTAGTCCCAAGTTCTTTAAGGCTTTGTAAGTGCAGTTCTTTAACAACGGTATTGAAAGGATGCCCCTGTTCAGCCAGACAGCTGCATTCAGCCAGGGTCATTTGTATGCAATTAGTTCCTGGTGAAATTCCCTCTTCATCACAACAGTTAAAGTTGCAGGGGGCCTGCCTTCTTTTGTATATGTTCACTCTAGTATAGTGCATGCACCTTTAACTGTTGTGATGAAGAGGGAATTTCACCAGGAACTAATTGCATACAAATGACCCTGGCTGAAATTCCCTTTTCTTTACAACTGTTAAAGTTACATGAGCCCTGACCTGGATTTTATCTGGTCACCCTATTCTGCACCAGCTGCAGCTTCTGGACCAAGACCAATGTTTCCAAAACACGCTAGCAATAGGTTAGCATGCCCTTCTGCTACCTCTGTGCCTAGTCCAGAAACTTCAACTAGTTCAAAATATGGCAGCCAGGTTGGTCACCAGTACACCTAGGGGTGACCATATTACGCCAGCTTTAAAATCACTCCACTGGCTGCCAATAAGTTTCCGGGCAAAGTACAAAGTGTTGGTCATTACCTTTAAAGCCCTACATGGTTTGGGTCCAGGTTACCTGCGGGATCGCCTTCTCCCATACAATCCACAACACACACTCAGGTCCTCTGGGAAGAACTTACTACAGTCAGCCAAGACTAGGCTGACAACTGTTACCCAGAGGAAATTTTCTTCCGCCGCTCCCAGACTGTGAAATGACCTACCGGAGGAGACTCATCTTTTAGAATTTAAGAAAGCTATAAAGACTGGTTTCTTCCAGCAGGCATATCCAGTGGAATTTTAGAATGTTATTAGGATTTTTTTTATGATGTTTTATTGCTATTTTAATAATGTGAGCCATGTTTTTAATCAGTTTTATGTATTTTATCATATTTTATATTTACTGTTGTTCCCCGCCTTGATCCAGACGGAGAGGCGGGTAAGAAATAAAATTATTATTATTATTATTATTATTATTCATCAGTAGAACAAAGTTCATAAAAGTACCTCCCCTCATGAGACCTTCGAATCTAACCCAAGGTGTCACACTTCAAACCTTTGCTTTTTAGTGCTATGTCTCCTATCCTACTTCTATGGTGTGTTTACACACACACACATACACACACACTGTTGTGATCAAGTGTCCTCTTTTACAGAGATCCCCATTTGAAAGGCTGTTAGAGGAACGCATTCTATTTTGAAGATGTCCTCTTTGGTGCTGTCTATACATGGTGCAGGAGGAAGGAGGGGAACAATAAAGTGCGCATTCCGGGCCTCAGGAAAGTGCGCAGATTCCCCTGGTCATGCTAATGGCATGACCAGGGGAATCTGCGCACTTTCTGGATTTCCAGGAACTGTGCTTTCCTGCCCTCGCCGGCACCCATTGGAGCATGTGTTAAGTGTTAAGAGGCCCTTTTAGGCCCTGATGGATGGGAGGAGGAGGAGAAGGGAAAATAGGGCCTTTAAGACCCTCCCATCAGTGAGGGGGGAGACTAACACAATTTCCCCAAGGCTAGGAAATTGCATATTGGCAGGGGGAAAGAAAGGGCGCACACAGCTCAGGGTGGAAGTGAGTTCTGTCCGGACTTGCGCCCCCTTTGTCATAAAAACAGCCATGGGGTAAAAATCCACTGGGCACGCCCATCAGGGCCTGGGAGGGGACCGGATGTGGGGACATCCAGCCCTCTCACAGGCTCAGCTGGATTTTTGGCCCATGGCTGTTTTGATGACCCATCACTAATAAGTTCGTATCTACCATGCATGGGCTTTTCTGTGAAGCTGTGCTGTTAAAAAGTTGGGGACTTAACCTGACTTTTTTTGTTGGTAGAGAAGTCACTCCTGCTCTTCTGCTGTCTGACCTCGCTCCGTGATCTATTTGGAAACCACACAACACGTCCTGACATGGGGATTACCTGACAGCACCCTACAGGAGTGAAACTGCAGGGTTTAGAAGGAACATGTTGCCAACTCGACAGGACCTATTTGTCCAGTCCAACTCTGGTTTAAAACTAAAGAACCATCCAAAGGAAGAGCTAGGCCTTGAGGTTGCCCACCACCAACACCTGGACAGCAGACTGAGCAAGGCATACAGGTCACCTGGTCATAGTCTTCCACACTATGGTGAGATGTACTGTATTTCTACTGAAATTATCATCTTATTTCTAAATTTGCATAGACAAATGTTATGCAAATCAATGTCCTCTTTGTCCTCTTTTTAGTAGTTTAGTAGTCACTACCCTATCCATCTCTCAGGCCCACTTCACACAAACCGAGAGAGGTATATGAAAGATGTTTAGCGCAACCATCTTGTGGCTGTTTCATACAATGTCACCAAAGAGGATTTTCCTATTATGTAGTCCATGCATACCCTGTCAGAAGCCTTTCTTTTGAGTTGTTTGGGGCAGCATGGAGAGAAAAATGTATGAGAGGGTGGTCCCTGGTAGCTGGTGTAGTTTTCTCAGAATTCACTGTTTGTGTAAAGCAGGCCTCACCAGACTCGTCATAGCACTTAAGCACTTTGGCAGCAGAAAGTGTGGGACTTCCAGAATCCATGAGGTGCTGGGGTTGAGCTTACTCTGAATGCAATCTAGATCTATTGAAATCTATGGGAGATTTGCCATGGACAGAAATGGAAGCACCATGCAATAGCATAGTCTCAACTAGAGTGTAGGGAGGCAATATGGTGTAGAGGTAAGTGTCCCTCCCATGTTTAGGCAGAAAATCTGATGAGGGTTTCTACTTGTAATTTACTTGAACATGACAAGAAACAGCTCAGACTTCTTTGCTCAACACAATAAAGCGAAGGAGTGAGAGGGGTGTTGTGGGGCGGGGCTTGCATGTACACCCAGGTCCCCTCCCTACTCTTAGCCCTTTCATAAACAGGCTAATAACTAAAAGGGCCTATCTTTCAGTCTAAACTACCTCACAGGGTTGTTGTGAGAGGATAAAATGGGAAGCATGTATGCCACCTTAACTCCATGGAAAAAAAAGTGGAGTATAAATCTAATAGAATAATTAAATATGTGTGCATATTGCTACCAAATCACATAGCGTGAGGGCACTTTGACTTCTGTACTGACTGGTCCACTGTTGTTTGTTGATATTCTTATTATTTCATTAATTCTTTAATGCAAATGGTTTGCCTACATTTTCAGAGAACCCTACAGAAATAGCTATGCAATTTTGAAATAGCACCCTTTGTGCCATGGACTAGTGACTGGATTCTGATTGGCTGAAGAAAGAGACAATCAAACTTGTGAGAGCTACATGATAGATGTCACTTAATAGCTAAGCAGCTTGCCTCCTAAGAACAAACATAATGGGGAGGGAGGAATCACATAAAAGAAAACTGCTTGTTAGATCCTGCCAACATTCAGTTGGCAGTAAGTGTAACCCTAGATAGACTAAATTGTTGAATTTTGAATTGAGATTGTGTGCAGTAG
The DNA here is from genome assembly GCA_029215795.1 of Anniella stebbinsi. NCBI lineage: Eukaryota > Metazoa > Chordata > Lepidosauria > Squamata > Anniellidae > Anniella > Anniella stebbinsi. Next base: position 61,731,886 of record JARDYH010000003.1, read on the forward strand.
GTAACTGTGTCAATCCCCCTTATCACTGCAGCAATTCAGTTTTAGAATATGTTAGTTGCTTTTGGCACAGAGCAACATAAACAAGAGAGAATGTTTTTAGATTATATCATTATAAGCAAAACATGCTGCACATTCCTTACCTAAGACTCATTCTTTCTTTTGAAGACCATGAAATGCATCTCTTTTTGATCACTATTCGCTCAATCCACAGCCAACCTGTGCTTAAATTTAAGGTGATTTAGTCCTATCACATGGGAATATACTACTCTCAGGGATTCTTTAAACAGCAATCCATTTTAGAGTTTTAGAGTTCTTCACTATCACAGATAAATAGCTTCATAATCCTGTATTTGTTGCAAAAATAAATTGAGCCAGGTGAAGTACACTGAAATCCAAATACTGAAATGTTTTAGCAACAATATAAAGGGACCGTTATATAACAATCTCTATACATAAAGGCACCTATATATTAAGGGCATGATCCAGCCAGAGTTAAGCACCACTGATTTCAACATTAGTGCTAGGCATCAATGGAAGTTGAAAAATGCTCAGCTTTGGCTGGATTGTGCTCAACATTTTTAGGTTTCAAGCTAGCAGAGGAACAGCCATTGAAAACCATTGCACAACAAACCAGGTGAGTCATATGTACCAGGAAGCATAATAAATCAAATAATACATTCTATTGGAATATGGGATATAGAAAACATCAACCAGTGCAATCACTTTGTTGTCGGTTGCGGGAGAGAAACTTAATCAGATCCGTAACAAAAAAGTATGCATCATGTTTTTTTCTCTAGTGACAATCACAGATATCTGTTTATCTAAACTGACTACTGCTATCATAGATTCCTTTTAAAATTTCCTCTAAAGACCAGCCAGTGCAGAAAATGAAAATGTCTGTTTGTCCTCTCCACCTGTCTCAAAGATTCTGGTCCTGTTGTAAATTCACAGCAACTCTGTGAAGTAGACTAAGCAGAGATATAATATTTTACCCATGACTGTTGAATGAGCTTTATGGCTGAGCACAGTAGAGGCTGGTGACTCGCTCCAGTGTCAGTGACATCCACAACTAGATCAGGTTTTCTGGACCAAGATGGACAAGAGGTATCCACACAGACTCTCCCTGTACAATGCATCCTGCATTTTTGCACTGATATGACCTGGGTACATGTCATGCAATAATTCAGGATAGGTCAGTACACCCCATAAAAGCCTAAACCCTGTGAAGAAGACTGTATTGATGCGTGGAGGTCAGGAGCAGAAACAGCAGGCATGATTCTACTCCCCAAAGTAATAATCCCCACAGTGTGCACTGGGTTTTAATGAATGGGAGAAACATTTGCCAACTGCCTCTATTGAAAAACACAGGGTGTGTGATGATGTGAGGCAAAAGGAAGGCTCTTCTTGGGATGTTTTATCAGTATTAGCCTCTTGACATGTACAAATCATCACGTGACGTTGCTATGATCAAACAATGAACATGCAAGTGTGAAGTCTTAACAGGATGCTGAGCCACATATGGGTAGGGAGGCCAATTTCATTAATGTTTTTGTGCCTCCCCTTGTCAACAATTTATGGGGAGGCATTCAAAAGGCATAAACACGATTGCAGAATTGTCATTTCTCTCCACCCCCTACCCCCATTCAGTCATTTATGTGCATCAGCATAGAGCATACTAGGGCTGTGAACAGCCCCCTGATCCGGTCTGGATCCGGACGATCCGGATCAGGCCCAATCAGATCCGAACTGGATCGGACTTTCCCTGATCCAGTCTGGAACCAGATCCAGATCCGGATCTCTGGATCAAGATCCAGAGACCCTCCTTTCCCCCATAAACTTGCAAGTCTATGGGGAAAATGACTCACCACCCTCCCCCACTCTTCCTGCTTACCTGCTGCCTCCTCGTCGCCACCGCCATCTGCTGGCTGCCACTGCTTTCACTCAACTTAGAACCAGGCCGCTGCTTCTGCTTCTACTGATGGCGACTATGAGGCAGCAGGTAAGTAGGGAGAGTAGGGGGAGGGTGGTGAGTCCAATGGACTCACCGCTGGCCTGGTGTCCCTGAGTGCTAGCTGCGCAGCTGGCACCCAGGGACCTGGAACACCAATGGGCTCCGGATCTCTGTATTGATCCGGAATGATCCAATCCGGTCCGGAACGATCCGGACCTCCCCCGTTCCAGTTCGGATCTGGATCCGGGAGGTCCAGATCACCCCGATCCAGTCCGGATTCGGGATCCGGATCGTTCACAGCCCGAGAGCATACACTTCAGCCTGTGCACTAATGAACAACAAAAGGCCTTTTAAAAATACCATCTTTTAGGATGCAGTCATATACCTACTTATTGAAATAAATGAGAGTTGCTTTTGAGTATAGGATTGTATAGGATTGTACTGTTAAATCTGCAATTTTTTTAAGCTAAGCATTTATGTGTATCATTATTTAGCAGAAACAGTTTAAACACCTTTTAATGTGCAGCAAGTCACAGCAATGGGGTTTAAAGAGAGAATGCCAGCAATTCCTCTTCAAGTATAAGAACAGGTACTGAGGCAGCAGCAGATCAGCGGAAACAATGGGTGTGAACCGGCGTGGAAGGAAAACACACTCACCCATGAAACAGTGGAAGGTAGGTGGCTTTCCTTCTCACAGATTTTCTACTCTTCAGAAGTGCAGTTTGTACATCAGAAATTGAAGATCATGAAAATTCAACATGGCACTATACTTTTCTATCCTTGTATTGTGTATATACAGTAGTGTGTATGCGATATGTCAAAGAATGATGAAAGGGGCAAAGCAACCACAGCTCCGATTTGTAACAGAAAGCTATTCTCTTTTGAAAGAATGCATCTGTGCATCATGCAATACATTTTACCACAGCTTTACTGTCCACTGGAGGCCACTGTAACATCCCAAGAGACAAGCATACACACAGTTTTTTGTAGAAAAGTAAAACATGAGTGCCTGTGTATCAAATCTCTTGGTTTTATCGTTCTGCGAGATAAAACATTAAACAATTTCATTAATTCCATATATAAAGACAATGTACAAAAAAACAAAACAAACAAAACAAAAACCTAGCCTGATTTCATTTTCATGTTGGACTGAAAGTGGTCCTTAATCATTTTATATGGGTGAAAAATTAAAAGAATGGCAAATGCTTGTGCTCAGCCCAATGGAAAGGAAAAAGGATGTAGAAAGTTGTTCCATTATGGTCCAATTCCAGGCACAAGGTGTGCTGAGTGAATAACACATACATTTCATTGTCTTGCTTATGAGCAACAGATGTGCTAGCTTCTTATGTTCTTATTGGGCCTGTTCAGAAAATACGCTAAGCCATAGTTAAGTGGTTAATCCTTTTGTGACAAATGTTTAGTGAGCATGTTTAAACCGTGGTTATGTAGCCACCATGGTTAGGAGTGGTTTACACAACACACTAAATCATGGTTCACACGACACTACATCATGATTCATATAACATGCTAAACCATAATGTTTATCTCAAAACGCTTAGCCGCTATGGCTTAGTGTGTTGTCTGAACAGGCTTATTCTGTAGATGAATGAGTTTAATCACACTCTATACATTAATCTTTTGTGAGTGGAGAAGGAACCGTGGAATAAAGACACAGACACCATATTTTGGGATAAACTAGGGCCTCTTTATTAAACAATAAGGGAAATTCAACCCCTCCCTGGATCTACATGTGAAAGTGTGGGAATCGGTGTCCTTATCTCAGACAACCTGCCACTCATTATGGGCGAGCCACTCTCCTAAGCCAGGAGTTGGGTAAACCCGGCCCCTCTCTTATGAGACACTTCAAAAGTGTGGGGAGACTGCCCCACATCACTCTCACTCGGAGCCATAAAACTCTGAGTAGATGAGGAAGGAAGATCTCCAAAGGCATACCATATCTTGACACGGGAACCGTAAAGCTCGCAAGGAGCAGGACCTCTGGACATGCCAATCACCAGAAGGTGCCAGAGTGCTCACCATCCTAGAGTTAAGGTGAGGCCAGCCTTTTATAGGCTCTGCCCCCACCCTTGCCTCACGTGGCCCACGTGCAAAGGACACACAAGGCCTTTATTCCCCTCCTCCCCACCCACAACACCCTTTTTCCTGCCCAAGCCATGCCGGCTGGGCAGGTAATGGATTTTTTAAAAAAATGACTACAAAAAGTAAAGCTCTGACCTTAAAGCGCTGCTTAAGGTCAAATTATATTTATATGCTCAATCACAGGAATGTTTTCCAGGAATTTTATTTTTAAAAAATTAGAAACAACTGACAGAAAAGAAAATCAGAAGAAGATATTCATGAGGGGGAGCGGCATATCTCTTTTTTGTTTGCCTTTCAGGCCATTTTTCTTATCAAAATCACCCTTTCCAAACTGCAGGGAAGTAATGGGTCCATCTCTTTGGTGCCTGTGGTTTCATGATGTTTCTGCTAAGATTTCTTTAATTTGGGCTCTGTTCATAATACAGTCCTGCTGTATCATGAATTACTCAGGAAGCTTTCTGAAAAGCCTGACATATATTCATTGTTTTGTAAACATACATGGTAATTATAGTCCCTTATAATTAACCACTGAACTAATAACTAAAGATGATTATCAATGTTTGATATAAATACCTCTTCTATTAAATACAGATAATTTTTTGCCTCCTGAAACGATGAAGAAAATAGCTTCCTATGCTAAGCAGATGCCAAGCTGGACAGATGGTTTTATTGATTGGTTTTTTTCTTTGTTTTTAGATTTACTAGAATATTTGACAATTTACATAAATGTTTGATCATATTATTCAAAAAAGCACAAATGGTATATCCCCATCTGTGTTATTTTCTCTGACACAAACGTTTGCATTTTCTTAATGAGAGAGGGCTGTACAAAATAGTGGATTTGCACTAGCAAAGAATGCTTCTGCTTGTGAAAGATGGGGGGGGACCCAATCTTTGTCAATACCCCACATACTCAGCCCTCCACCATCTACACAAGAGTCCCAATCCAGATTGGGAAGACTGTACTGGCAATTTATAAAAATAAGCAAAGAAACAAAACAAAAACATGGCACAACAATTGTGAGTTCAAACCACTTTACTGTACTTTAGTGCAGCAGGATGTGCGGAAGGTCTGTCTTCGACCTTAGAACATTATGTCTTTCTTCACTCATAGAATTGCTTTGTGGTAGCATTGTGGGAGAGCTATACTGTTCAAAAAGCTTATATATAATTTATTTTGCCCACAGTCAGCTTCAAGCTTTCAGATATTCACTGTAAGGGATTTCACACCTGGACTCTTTGTGTTGTTAGATAAACAAAAACGTATTCAGTGTATCATTAAAACAGAATAACAGGAGCATATTCTAGCTATGTTAGTTACCTGTGTGAAACAGAACAGCAAAACATGCCAGCTGTTTCTAATATGCAACTTTAGTTGGCCAAGATCAGAGGTGGGTAACTTGTGGCTCTCCTGGTTATTTTGGCCTACAATTCCCAGGATCCTTCACCATTGGCTATGCTGGCTAGGGCTAGTGAGAGTTGTAGGCCAAAACATCTGGAGGGCTACAAGTTGCCTACCCTTGCCACAGAGCCCCTCTCACCCTCTTTGAATGTCTGGAGTACTTGCAGAATAGAAAGTGGATGAGAAGCATTCATAATGCTAAAGTACACACACTGTCGATATAAACACAACTGATGTACAATCGGCTCTAGTCCTCCTGTTTAGGACAAAAATGCCCTTAGAATTATGCAGTCATTTCTTTTAAGGTATTGGTCTTCAGCTGGGGATTCAGGACCCACTACTGGATCGTAGCCTGACTGAAGGACAGTGAGTGACAACAATGGCAGTACCACCATACAAATATATGTTTTTAAAAAATTAAAAAGTGGGTCCCCAAATGCGTGGCTGAACTAAAGGTCTGAAATGTTTGAAGACTAAGACAGACGGGCTGACAGTTTGGTAATGCAAATCAGCAACAGGAACGGTCTTGACTTTTACCCAGGGATTCTAGAGGAATTTGAATGTTGCAAACTCCAAGATGAACTAACCTGATCTGCACCTAATGTGTTGATTGGATCCTAGCAATCCATTGGATTTTGCATTTCTTCCAACGTTGCAGTGCAGTTCTCAAAATGCATTTTAAATATGTGTCTTCGGAGAGAAAATACTTTAGAAATGCATGGTTTGAGAGACAACACTTTCAAAACTACAGATTTAAATACATATTTATATGTAAATTTCTGTGTGGATTCAAAAACAGAACAAATTCTCAGATTCATACATAAATGGTATTATCAGTGAACACATGTTAAAGTGACAAAAACAAGAAATAGACTGATTCAGGGTGCAAACCTGTGCATGTTTAGATAAAAAAAAAACGTCCTACGAAAGTCAACATTCGCTGGCCGTCCATACTTTGCCATGAACTGAAGATACAGGGCACAACTGCAGCTTCCTCTGCAGTATGCCTGATCTTTTTTAAAAGTGAAAAGAAAGAAAGAAAGGAGGGAGGGAGGGAGGGAGATGGGGGAGAAAAGCAAAAATAGCGCTTTGGAGGGGGTGCAGAGCACCAGGGGGGAGAGCGAATACTGGAGGGGATTTAATTTGAGTCCCTCTGAGCTGTGATACTATAGATCTCCGCCCGGTGGTTCCACCTTAGCAGTGCCACTGATTGGAAAGGAAGATCCGCCTACATTTTTTATGTCACATATGATGGGGTGTTCTAAAATCCAGTATCATTGGAGTTCCTTCTCATTTCCCCTTTGGCAATACACTTTCAAGATGTATTTCAGTGGCTGTTTCCCCTACAGGCAACTGAAAACAGTGATTTGCTTCGATGGCTAAATGGACTGTCCATGCTGAGCCAGAGGCTGCCTGCTTCTGGCTACCAGTCATGCTGAGGAGCAAACAGCAGGGAATCACTATTGCCCTCAGGCCCTGCTTTCAGACTATCTGGAAGCATCTGGCTGATCTCTGCAGGAAACAGGATGCTGGACTAGAATGACCTTTGGTCTGACCCAGCAGGCCTCTTATGTTCTGAATACACATGTTTAAAGTGAATACGTTCATTAAGTATCCTCAGGCCAAGAAAAATACTAGTTGTGGGACAAGCCAGTGTGCACCCTTTTCCTCCTTGCTAGGCAAAAGTGTGCTAAAAGCCTTTAAGCCATGCCAATTGCCTATAGAAACATCAAAATGTTCTCACATTCCTAAATACTAATGCTCAGAGCAGCAAAGAGATATTCTTGCTAATTTTGCATAACTACACGACAAAGAAAGTCTATCAACAATCCCTATGCTACAGGTGATGAAGGAGGGATGAGTGGCTTATCAACAGCCAGTTGGCTGCTTAATGAACCAGGTATTTGAATCTATGGTGCATAATCCAGTCAACATTAAGCACTTTTAAGTCCCATTGGGGAGACATTTAAGCAGGTGCTTAAGTCTTCCTTTGAGTTTGGGCTGGGCCATGTTCATGGTTGGTAAAGACAATCCTCAAAAATATGTACTAGAACACACAGAGACTGCCAATAGTCTCTTATGAAACTTTTTTTTTCATATTTCTTCATTTAAGAAATTTAATACACTTATATCCCGCCTTCCATCATGGAACTCAAGCTTGCAAACGTGAGGTCCCAAAGTGGTCTCTCATCCAGGCACTGATCAGCCCCAAACCTGCTTAGCTCAGACCATGGCTACAGTTATTAAAAGTTGCTCACATGACTTCAAACATACTAACAGAGCAATCCTATGGCCCCTAGGAGAACATCTCAGGGACCAAATGGATTCTCCTTCCAAGGCTGTAGTCATGATTCCACAAGTTTCATAATGTTCTCCTTCTCCTGGTTCCACCTCCAGGTGAGGGTGTGAGCTGCACAGGTTCAGAGACCCGTTGAGCTCTAAACAGAAAAATGGAGGAAATGAGGCTATAAAAGCCTCTTGACTGTTCCTGCTCTGCATAGGATAGGTGGCACAACAACAGACAGATTTGTCCATCCCTAATGCCAATGCTACACTCCCTTAAGAATCAGACACATTAGTGCATGTTCTTCTAACTCTGGGGAGCCCATTTTCGACGGCCACCATGCCACTCCATATGTATTTGATTTTCTCTCTAATCACAAGGTCCATTCATTGAACTGACCTCAAAGTTTTGATCATAGTATAGTCTTTCATTCCTTTGTAAGCCCAAATGTAAACTTGTTATTAATTAACCTGCATCGCCCTTCTTGAGATAAAAAGAGAGCCAGTCAAGTAAGAGCTGCCAGTTTGACCAGAGCTGTCCAGCTAAAGGATGACTTTTCAGGAATGTGCATGGTAGATACATAGCTTTTCCTTCTCCTCCTTCCATTTGACATGATCCTCATCCCGAATCCAGCATTTCAAATATTCATTCTTATTCTTCTCAAACTGGGGATGAGAAATGTGTTTTATGTAGACTGAAAGCTAAATTAACAAACTACATTGGCTAACATATATCCACTTAACACTATCTTTCAAATTCTCTCTGTTGATTTCTCCCTGAAAGTGCCATGCATGGTCCTTCATTTTTCTACCCACACTTTCAGTCACACACAGACAGCATATCCTTCTTCAACACATTTTTGCAGTGATTTCATAGGTCAATTTTCCTTTCTTGGAAAGATACATCTTCCATACCATTTCCTGGAAACCATCCTTGAGCCAGGCCTTGGCCAAGTTTACTTGACACATGAGCATTGAGCTTAATCTGGAACCCAAATGGAACCCCTAGGCAACTGTGGAGTTACATGGAGCCAGAGAAAATGATGGGAGCTCTTGATATGGCCTAAAGGCTTAAAGTAGGGAAGGGCAACTTGTGGCCCTCGACATGTTTTAGCCTATCAGTGTCATTAGTCCTAGCAAACATAGCCAGGGGTGAGGGGTGAGGGAAGTTATAGGCCAAAACTTCTGAAGGGCCATACATTGCTCAACCATTTAATTTTTTTATTCTGCTACTTTAAGCAATGGTTCCTCCCCCCACCCCAAGCTGAAACATATAGTTACATCGGTGTTAAATGAAGGGTAAGAGAAGAGGAATTAAGTCTGTTTTGAATGACAGAATGAATTACCAGTACTTCTTAAGAAGAAGAAAAATGACATAACCCACAGAGAAAAAGTGACACTTCAGAATGCTACAAGAATAAATATTTTTCTGAAACTTTAATTGCATCTTCCATTCACTGAACTCAGTGTTCTTGTCACACACACTTCTTATTTAGAATATATATTTAATATCTGTGCTAGCAACTCAGGGATACAGCTGGGGAACTCAGTGGAAGATTCAGATAAAATATCTGACGCCACAACTCAACAAGGTCACCTTTCTATCCTTGTTACTAAGTGTCGTTCGTCCTCATTGACCTGCATCCATTTTAGTTCTATGTGTTAAGTCATGCAAGGTTCAGGGTTGTATTTAAACAAGATTGGCTAAGCTGTTTTATGATAAGACACAGCAATGTTGTCTTAGGGAAAAATGGCTTTTAAAACTCTCCTGTTGTGTTGATGTGGATTTGTTCAGCTCTGTTTTAGCTCACAGAAAGTTTAATTAAGTCCTTAAAAGTTTGCACACACACACATACACACAAAAACACCCCAGTTTCTTTTGTTAATGTACAATATATATTTTACAAACACATTTGTTTTGAAGTGTTAATGCATTAGCTTGGACGTACAAAAAAATAACAACTCAGTATATGACAATCTTCAAATCTCAGTGTTCAAAAGGAAGAATGCTTTCAAACATTCATGGAACAATAGGTGTGGGTTTTCCCCCCTTTATGAAGATAGAGAAAAAAGCATAAATAAAGATCAAACAGAGGAGCTAAAAGATAGCAGAAAATGGTGTTTCACATTTATTTCAAAGAATAAAAATTTACTTTGTTTATATTGGGTGGAACAGTTGCATTGTTCATGTAAATGTATGGAAATATTCAACTCAAACCAGTATTTTCTGTATAGCAAACAATTGCCTTAGAATATATCATAGGCAACCAAATAGTTCCACAAGAACAGTATATTCAATGTCACATCTAAAACGGTCAAATGGGAATATTTCAGCTTTTCCAGTGCATTTAGATGACACTGATACTGCCTGATTCAAGATAACCCAGGCTGAACTATTTGAAAAGCTGGACAATAGTATACATTTAGAAAAGATTGCATATAGAAAAGATGCCATAAGCCATATAGAAAAGATTTTGTGAACGAGGGCCCTCTTCATCCACAGATGCACCTGATGAAGTAGACTGCAGTCTACAAAAGCTTGTGCCATAATATATTTGTTAATTCTTTAAAGTGCCATATTAGCCTGTTGCTTTTTGCTACAATAGGCCAATTCAGCTGTCCCATCTGGAAATTATACAGCTCATAAAATTGTCCAAACTAAAACTTTGAGGGTCAATATTTTTCTCCTACTCCAATCGGTCCGGACCCGATTCAAAGTGCTAGTATTATCATTTAAAGTCCTAAACGGTACCAGGTTATCTAAAGGGATTAAGAGACACCGACAGTTAAAAGTAACCCAGTCAAAATTTTGTTATTACTCTGAAAGGAAGTCTCTAACTGTTAAATTTAACAAAATAAAATTTCAAAGTCTCTGGCTCAATTTGGACAACACATTTAACAACTGTGGGTTGTCCGAATTCAGCCACACAACGGAGCAACAACCCACAGTTGGTAAAGTAACAACCGAGATGAACAACTCATTTGCGAGTTGTTGGGGGATTTGTCAATTGACAAACGTGTAATCCGAATTGGGGCGTTGTTGAAGCAACGATCGTGAGTTGTTGAGAATGGAAAATCAGAGAGCGGAGCGGCAAGAGAGGCAGAAAGCGGGCGGCCGCTCAAGCATGCTCGCAACAGAGCCCCGGCTTCACCGCCATAGCAACAAGGATGCCCGCCTCCCCCACCAGGCAGCCAGCACAGAGCTCAACAAGGGGCCAGCTCCTGCAAGCACTCACGCAGGGTGCCCAGTCAGCTACCCAAACGGACAGGGAAGCGCACCAGAGGGCACTATGACAAAGGGGGGGGAGGGGGAGACGGAATAAGCAACAACCCCAGGCGCCCTGGAGCAAGGGGCAGGCCCCCCCATACCAAGAGGGAGAACAACACCCCATCCAAAGTAGACCCCCACCGCACCGCACCGCCACCGCCACCCTCGCATCACCCAACCAAAAGGACGAGGGCAGGGGAAGCGGCGACCAGAGAGCCCTCCCTCATCTGCCCAACACGGCTGGACAGCGAGCCATTGCCGGGCCCCGAGAATCCTGTAGGGGAGCGTTGCGCCCTTGCGGAGGCGTCCCGGGTGCGTGAAAGCATCAGTGCCTGGATCTGGCTGCGCTACCCCCACCCCCTGTGAGCGTCGGCTGTGGAGTTCCATCTCTGGACTGGCATCTCTCCCTGGCATGCCGCCCCTCTCCACCTCATTCCCTTGGCACGTTCCATTCTTGGCTCCCTGGGGGTGTGGCCTCAGCCGTCCCCTCTTCACCGCTTTGCCTTCCAGCCGCCTCCCCCCTTCCCGGGGGCAACTGTCCTTTCTGTAGGTTCTGCCCTGGCATAGTGGTGCCCATGTGCCTTATTGCCCATGTCTGGTCTCCCTGCTGAATAAAGTTTTCTACGCCACCCCACTCTCGCCTTCTTTCTTGTGTGTGCGGAAGATGCTCTAGGAGGGAGGTGGGGGGGGGCTGGGGCGTGGGTGCCAATGTTAGAATTGCAGCACTGGGCGTGGGGTGCGACTGTTGTATTGGTGCTGCCGTTCCTCCTGGCTGCCTCTTTGCCCGAGGCTGCTGAGTTCCGCCCACTGACTGAGGCAGCCAATGGGGTTTGGGAGGCGTGTCCTGCATCAGCTTCAATGGCGGCGCCCATGGTTTTCGGACGCAGTGCCTTCTGGGATACCTGCTGGAGGACTAACGGAGTTCAGTGAGCAGGGAAAATGGCAGCCAAGCTGTCAGTCAGAGCCGAGTAGGCAATTTGCAACCGGGGTGGTAGCCGATTCCTTGCAGCGCCTGCTGCAGCGTGTTATCTGTAGATCACCACCTTTTTCAACAACCGTCAGTAGGTAACTCAACAACCGAGGCTCAGCGTGTTGTCCGAATTGAGCCTCTGTATACCTTTATAAACACAGGTGCAGGCCAAAGTACAGCAATATGCTAGTAACATGTGGCCTGTGAACAAATCAGGGACACACTGTGGACCAAGTTAGCATCTATCTACCAACAGCTGTCTTCTGCCATGGACAACTCTACATTGCCATGAGTCATGTGTGCTCACTGGCAAGCCTCAAGAATCAAATCGTCAGTGGACCACAATAAATACGTTACAGTGGTTGCCCTGGAGTTTACACCAAGAACAGTTAGTTAAGTTTAACCTTTCATTAGATTTGACTTTTCTTTGCAAACTGTATTCATGAGTAACCAACGGGTTTATATCATATTATATCCTGACGTGAACCTCCCAGAGAGCTTTGGCTACAGGGTGGCATAGAAACGTAAATGAATGATTGAGTGACTTTAGGGTTCCCAAATCACACCGTGAATGCAGATCCTACTGCCACAATAGTTCTACCCAAAAAGACAAGATATAGGAATGGACTATCTTGCCCTAAAACTATATACCTCTATTTTGTTTCACGTCCACACCATCTGTAACAAGGAGAACCCTGTTTTACTTCATAACTGTTGTGGAGATGGGGCTGTATATTGGAGGTCATAGTGCCAGGGATGACAATTATACCTGCTGCACCTGATTCCATTGTTCAGTCCTGTTGCAGTCTGCTATTCTGATCCTTTTCCTTTGCCAGCTATGAAGCTGAACTGAGTTCCTGTTGCTAGATCCAATAAAAGAGAATGATAGAAAACAGTGCCCTTCAGTCCCAATAGGGGTACCTCTAGATAATTTCTAAACATTGGATGTGCCTACAATTAGAGTTTTTTAGCAGGGCAGCATTGGCTTTGGGACCAAACGTAAAACCATAAAAGCATCATTTTTCCAGGTACTAGATGGCCATGGCGAACACCCACCCATGGAGCGTCCGCCCCCCTATTCCTTCTGCCAAGAATCCACTACTGGACACTTCCACCCCACCAGGCTTGCAGCAGCTGCCCCTTATCTCCTGCGCCCTAGCAACCTCAGCCGTCTTGGAAATGTGCTGCTTCATGGGCAAATTTTTGTGTAGCCTTTTAATTACAGTGTTGCATTTCACACTGATGTCCCAGTTCCATACAAACTGCCAATTATTCTGTCTGTCTCTGGACCCCAAGATGCCAGCTCGCAACAGTTCTGGGCTGCCCCACACTGTGCGGGCTAGAGGGCAACCTAGCCATCCCAGCAGGTCTCATCACAGAGGTGGGTGACTAGGCAGCCGGGAGTGGGGGAGGGCTGCCCACTGCCCCCCCCAAAACTCTGGCTGGCACTGATGTCTCTTTGTCCTCTCTTCCCCACACAGTGTGGGTGATGTTATTCCACCTAGCTGTACTCAAGAGGTAGAAGGGGCGTTTGCAGCTGCGCCTCCACGGTATGGTGCGCTCATTGCATTTCCTTCAGCGTCGCATGAGGAGACTCGAGCGGATAGTCTGGCATGCCCACCCTCCGGTACCCCTTCACCAACCGGCAGTGCCATTGGAATGACCGGGCAGCCCCCCCCCCTCTGGCTGTGACGTGGTGTCTGTAGACTGACATTCCTTCCCATGCGACTGTTGCTGTTTGCCTTTTGGTCACCACGTTCCGCCCAAGCCCCTGTCATGCCCCCCCCCCACAAGGCATGCCTTTCGGATTACTCCGACCATACTTTGCAATGGGCTTGTGCCCACATGTAACCATTTCTAGAATAAAGATATTGCAGTGGTTTCTCAGTACTAAATGGTCATTTTGGTGCGATACACACACACACACGACTTCCCAGTAAAGCAATGACAGAAGGAGAGGGGGGAGGTAACAGGAGTAGATACAAAGCCCGATCCTGCACCACGCTTTCCGGGGAGCAAGTCCCCCACCTGCTCAATGTGCCTTACTCCTGAGTAACAGCACGCAAGAGGACAGCTCAATGACAGGAACTTGCTTGCACTGCATGGAGAGAAATTTCCCTGCCTTTTTCAGCCAGGATCCCATCAAGGGAGCGGGGGGGGGGGAGGGAAGCCTTAGCGGACCTCAAATTATATTCAAAATGAGCAACGCACATCTTAATTCCAACCCCCTTGCTTCCTGTAGAACCAGCTCCATGTGAGTAGCCACGCGTCTTGACAAAAGAAAGATTCCATTGGGGATTTAAAATAAACTTTACTTTAAGTACTGGTAACTTAAGGTCAGCCATTACTGAACAGTCCATGAGTCAAGGGAAGAAGAAGGAAGTAGGAGGGAGGTGACAGGAAATGACAAATCAAGGCTTGGGTCAATCCCCTCCCACCTTGTCCACAACTGGGAGTGGTAGCCAAAGAAGGGGCAGGCATTCACTCATGACATCACCACCAAACTACGCCCACTATTAGCATTAATCCGAATGGTCTGTAGATTGGTTACATGACGATAATGTGCTCGAACTTCGGAGAAAAATGTAAGTCGTGATAAATCAACACCTTGGAAATGCGCATTAACGGAGGCTATAAATCACATAGACGTCTGATTTGCGCCCCGCTCATCTGTCCTAAATGCCGTCAGAATGAAGTCAAGAAAGCGCAAATCACTCGTCTAGAGGCACCCTATGCTTGAATTGCAGGAGCAGCAACAGCCCAGGTGGTTACTTACAGCTTGAAGATGATACACAACAGAAAAAGGGAATATTGATCACAAGAAAGAAACCTGCTGGGAGGCATTTAACAAGCTAGCCAGTATATACTGTATGCATGGCATTCAAATTAAAAGGATTATATTCATATCCTCAAATCTCTACTAATCAGTACGGAAAGTGGAATAGATAACTGCAGTTGACTTTGCAAAGGGCTAAGACGAGATCTGTGCCAAACAGATGCCTTTTATTTCACAGAAATTCAAACTAAGAATTAAAATACAAACAAGCATGTGTGTTCTAGGAGGGTTATTATTCTTTTTTCACTGGTCATAAGGGATGGCACTGTTTTTCTACCCCACCCAGCCCGTTTTTCATGCCTGAAATGAAATTGCGCAGACTTTCCTGTACAGAATGTTTCCTTATGAGTTTATTCCTATAAAAGCTTCTGATGAAAAATAAATACGAGTGGGTGGTCTTTCTGGGTTGTGAGAGCAACATCCTGACCCGAAAGGAGGCCACGTTATCTACTTCAAAGGAACTATACTTTCCAAAACATAAAGGGCGTAAAATGCTCCCCAGCTTGTTGTCATGTTTCTTGATAGAAAATAGCCCAGGTTTTCTGTTATGTGTAAATTAAGGTTAAGGTACCGTGCATTTCACAGTGCAATCCTGCCTTTCACTGACTGCAGGAAAAGATCCACTTGTGGAGCAACCGCCAGAATCATTTCCTTGTCATTTCCCCATAGGATGTGGGATGCTTTTTCTTTCCCATTAGCGCAATAGGAGGGAATTTACTATGCCAGCCTGTTTGTGCAGCATGTCAGCCCCCTGGGGTGGGGCCATAGCTCAGTGGTAGAGCACCTGCTTTGCATGCAGAAGCTCCCAGGATTGATGCCCAGCATCTCCGGGTAGGGCTAGGAGAGAATCTTGCCCGAAACCCTGGTGAGCCCCTGCCAGTCAGCTGACTACCTGACTCACCAGTATTATGTTCCAATGAAAACAAAGGGCATTAGGATAGGGCATCTCTGAGCCCACCCCTGGCGTGCCTTTGACATGCCCTGTTTTGCCCCACACCATTGGCAGAATGTCATGAGTAGAACCACTGTACCAATGGAGCTTTCTACAGATAGACTGGGAGCTCCCTGGCAGCATGTCGTCCTACCAGCTCACTTCCATTTCCTTACTTACTAAGGGAATGAATCTATGCACACTTATTAAGGGAGTAAGTTCCATGGACCACAGTGGAAATTACTTCTGAGTAAGTATTCACAGGATTTTGCTATTATAAGACAATATATACAATATGTAATTTTTTGGTAACACTGAAGTATGCCATTATTCACAGAGTTTCACCAGCGGATAAAATAACTAGTTCAAAGTTATTTTCAGAAGCAAGTCTCATTGTCTAACAATTATGATGCTAGTAAACACACCTTGCATTCTGGATCAGGGACCCCGCAGCCAGGGAGGATTTTTAGTAGGAAACAGACACAAGGTCCCAATCAAGCTTCTGTTCTGGATCAGGGCACTTCAGCTGCCTTTTCATTAGAACAAAAATGGCCCATTTAAGTACGCGTCCCCCTTGCTCCCACAAAAGTGAACTTATCGTAATGTAGGGTGACCAGATAAAATCCAGGTCAGGGCTCATGTAACTTTAACAGTTGTAGAGAAAAGGGAATTTCAGCCAGTGTCATTTGTATGCAATTAGTTCCTGGTGAAATTCCCTATTCATCACAACAGTTAAAGGTGCTAGAGTGACCATATACAACAGAAGGCAGGGCCCCTGCACCTTTCACTGTTGTGATGAAGAGGGAATTTCACCAGGAACTAATTGCATACAAATGACACTGGCTGAAATTCCCTTTGCTCTACAACTGTTAAAGTTACATGAGCCCTGACCTGGATTTTATCTGGTCACCCTATCGTAATGTGTCAATTGGCCCTGAGAGCAGATGACCTGCGAAAGTGAGCCAAAAATACAAATATGGCGTAGAACATTCTCAAATGTGCATGCGAAATTTTGAAAACTCATCAGTGTGCAGATGAAAGTTATAGAAGGGTTTCTTTATGCAAACACATACATGCACAGTGGGATCAAGAAGGAGAAAAGAAAGATAAAAAATCAACTTGAAGAACAGTTTGTGGATTAGTCTGGTGTTTCAGCACATACCTTTGATGTAAATTGGTATGAAGAACAAATCAATCAATACATAAAGAACCCCCTAAAAGAAAATCTAACCCTGAACTGGGAACGGCATTTTGTTTGGAAATTAATATTCAGGGAAGTGTGAAGAAAAATACCACCAAACCCAAAGGACAAATTGGTCTTAATGGCAAAATTGTGGGTGTAGCACAAACGAATTATTAAAAGCTTATTATTATTAAAAGGTCATCAAAACCAGTAGAGTTTAATTCTTTCTTCTTTTTTCCTGGACACTATCACATGCCTCTCTGTTAGTTCCTGTTATCAAATCCAAAACACTCTGCTAATGGCTTATAATGAATAACTAATGGCACATTAGAACACACATATGCACACACACACCACGACAAGGAAGAAAAGTATGCCAGTCGAATACCTGGCTAAACCACTCTCAGCCAGTTACGTCCAGATAAAGGAAGGATGTCATGTGATACTGCATCAAAGCCGAAGAACAGTTTTTCTTACTTGAAAGCATGTGACAAGTATAGCTTCAGGTTTCCAACACAGATGTGTTATTATAGCAACTCCAATGGATGCCGAAAGATAGCCTGTGAAAGTCATAGATGACAAAAGGTGGACGTAAGAGCTTGGTTGGCAATTCTCTCACAGGTCGCATGGCCTTCTCTTTTTTGGTCACATGGCTCAGTCAACGTGTCTGGCAAACAGAGACTTGTGAAAGTCACCTGCCTCTCAAATCCCTTCTGACAGGCCAGCATAAGTGTGCACAAGCACTGTGGATGAAAGGCTGCCCCTGCAGCCTTTAAGATCCTGTACCAGACTCCTCCATACCACAAAGGCTTCTTTTCTTGTACCACATTGATTGTATTCCACAGTCCTGGTTCAGCAGTGACCTGCCTACTTGCACGAGCTCCAGAATCTCTGTGTTACATTCTGCCTTCTGCTCAGGGCCAGTATCAAAGGTAGGAATGGCCAGGTACCTGCCAAGAGCCCACACCTCAGCAGGGACCCACTGACAAAGAGCACCCTGGAGATGCTCTTCCTCTTCACCATCACAACATGCTTGCTCGCCTGCCTTTTCTTCTGGCCCAGAAAACAATAGTGGTGAGAAGGAGGAGCAGCAGTTGTATGGCCTATTTGCTCACTGGTTCTCTGCCTGAAGAAGCAAGTAGTAGCAATGCTGAGAAAGAGGGGGAGGAGCAATAGCAACTGGTGATCATGGCGGTGATAAGGTAAATTGACTGAGAGAAGGAGCACAATGAGGGTGCCTTGCCCAAGAGACCTCAAATACCAGGAGCCAGCATGGCTTCTACCGTGATGGCCAATCTCACTCCCATCTGTGCGACTTGCCGGACTCTCGCCTGCCACCTGACCCTGTTTGCCATGCACGGTGAACTGCTGGGAGGTCCATGGGCACTTGGCATGACCCTCCATTTCGCGTAACATGCCAAGTTGGGCAAGCACTGGCATCTGGGGGACTGAGCCAGCAAGGAATCGCCAAGCTTCGAGCCCCAAGTGGATGTCTGTGCAATCTCTACCTGTCATTGAAATCTTTCAAAAACACAGATTTGGTCTCAAATGACACACACATGCCTTAACATGTTCTGGATCTACTCCCAAAGTTTTATCTTGCATGTATTCTCCCCTACAGAAAGTACATTCCCAATTTTTACAACATCGTTCCCTTTCAGTCACAAAACTGACTTACCATAAGCAAGCCCGCAGCTTTTCAAATTCACATGGAAATCAATTTTCAGAGTTTCTTTCTACGATACCCTAGAATCAAGGTAATTACATCTGAGAGCAGGTAAGCACAGAACGTTGTGTCTGTACTGAGACTGGTCTCAGTTTTGTAGATTTTTTTTAATGGCGAAGTTGTGTGTTAGTGTGCATTATTTATTTATCAAATTTAAATTTAGTCCCACTCCCTTCTTCCTGGGAGGAAACCTCAACTGGTGCAGAATGTTGGTGGGAGCCAAGTGATCAAAGCGTGTGACACTGGTTCTGTACCAGTTGCACGAGTTGCCAGTGCATTTCCCAGACCAGTTCAAAATCTCTTGCAAGCCCTTCATCAGGGTTGGGAAACCTTCTTTCTTTGGAGGATCACATGCCCTCAGGGGTAATCTGTCAGAAGCTGCATATCAGTGGTGAATTGGGCTGAGGACAGCTGTAGGCAGGGTCAGAGCCAAATGTGTGTGGGTAACCCCTTTGGGGCCAGGGAAAGTGGGGGTGGCCTTCTAGGGAACCTGAAGAGCCTGATTGGGGACACTGGAAAGCAGGATTTGGCCCGTGGCCTGCAGTTTGGGCAGAATAAAGTTAGGATCATAGAACTGGGCCATGTCATGCAATTAATCAGCCATCAATTAATTCTCTTTGCGTGGTGGTGGAGGGCTGAACAGCCCATCCTCTGCCACCGCACATATAAAGTAATGTGTGATTCATGGTACTCAATGGAATGGTCATTCATGTGATTCTTCCCCATCGAAACAAGGGGTGATGTCACACAAAGACACAACAGATGCTTTTATGTCAATCATTATCTTATATAATGAGGAGAATTATACAATCCACTGCCCTTGTAAAAAGGATCAACAGTGAAGTGATTGCATTACTACAGTGTTGAATTTACCCATGACAGAACCATTGAGAGCCAGTGCAGTGTAGTGGTTAGAGTGATGGACAGGGTTTCCGGAGATCCAGGTTCTAGTCCCCACTCGGCCATGAAGCTCAATGGGTGACTTTGGGCCAGTCACTGACTCTCAGTCTAACTTACCTCACAGGGTTGTTGTGAGGATAAAAATAGAGATGAGGAGGATCATGTACACCCCTGTGGGCTCCTTGGAGGAAAGGCAGATGTAACAAATAAATAAATATCCTCTTGAAAAGGAAGACATTTGCACAGAAATGAATAGCTTTGTGGCCAAGAAATTCTGGAAGAAGAAGCAGATACAGAGATGGCAGGTGTAATGGTAAAATGTTGGCTCTACAAGAAAACTAGGTGAGACTTCGTTATTGTTATTTTATTACTGTAAAAATCATAAAGATTATTAACTGGAGCTCCTAAAAATGGAACACAGCTGCCTTGCTAGGATGGTATACTAAGATGTCCTTCTGAGATTGCTTGCTCGTATTTTTCAACCAAATCATTCATATGTGAAGTTTCTCCACTCACTTTCTCCTACAAACGCTGCCTGTTAAAACAACTTGTAAAAGTTGTGATGTCTCAGCAGTGTTCATCTCTAACCTCCTGGCATCTCCTGCCTCTGTCAACACTGTAGTTCCTGGATTTCCACTACAGCTTAGATACACCATTGGGCAAAGCTGTCACTACTAGTAGTGATTCTAGATTGTAAGGTTTGATTACACGGGAACAACATCATTGCCTTCCAACAGTGAATGCCCATTGTTTGAATTAGTCTATCTTTCATTTTAAAGCTAATTATATTTGCCTACATTAACATGTCTCAAGCTGGCTCTATTTTTGTCAGTTTGCCTAGCCAGATTTGTTCAGGAAAACTGGGCCCATGAGCCCCAAATTATATACAGTAGCTTGCCATTTTCATTTCATGCCTCTACAGCACAAAGTTATTCAGCTACCCTTCACAACCAGATGTTATATACATGCTGCTCATTTAAATCACCACCACTGCCAAGTTCGAAGTCAATAACATGGGATCACTCAGACCAAATGCAATACATAAATGGGGATGGCATTTAATGCTTCAGGAGGGACAGACGTTAACTGGCAGGCAAGGTTTTCATAAACTACTCATCTTCTTAAATTTCACTAAGAAACAAAAGAAACAGATAAGAAACAGAAACAGATAACAAATAAGATAAAGGCTGCCATCTTATGTGCACAGACCTGGGAGCAAGACCCATAATGGAACTGACTTCTGAGGAAACATGTTTAGCAGGGTGTTGCTCAGATCCATGGGTCAAATCTGGCCAATCTGAGATCCCATTCTGGTCCTCCAAGTTCCCCCACATGGCCATAGTCATGCCCCCTTCCCCACCCTACCTCCTTCCTGCCAATCACCAATCTTTTCATGGGTTCCGGTGTTTGCACATGTTTTTCCCCCATTCTAAATGGCTGAACTGTATCTCCTAAGGTTTAGTTCTATCAATAAGAGCTTTAAGCTAAAAATATGGTAATTGAAGAAGGGGGGGAGATTTTGGCTCATTATGTCTTCAGCCCTACCTCCTTTGGCTCCATCCCTGACCACCACTGCACTTTAGGCCCAGAGAGCTTCTCAAAATTTGAATTTGGTTCTCAGACTGAAAGAATTTCAACACCCTTGAGGTATAGAATTGCATGGCACACCTAAATCCTCGATAGACAACTACCTGGGAATAACAGGTAAGTTACACAATGGGACTTATTTCTAACAAGATGTGTTTGGGATTGCACTGTGAAAGAAACTTCCCCTAGATTTTCTCCAATGCAATACAATATTAATTCACATTATTTCTTAATTTAAAAAGAGTGTATATAACAAACTTTGCATAACATGCCATTAAAGGTATCATGATTCATGGAACTGTGTGTTTTCCCACCATGGGGCGTGTTTGTTTGATTTACCTAGTGGTGGGTATCCATGGGTATCTCAATTTTGCAAAGTAAGTCTTGGATTGATTATGTGTTTTGATTTGTGGGCAGCTAAAGTTAGCATATGGCCCAAATTTCTGGGTTTTGTCGAAATTTGGGCATGCTATTTAGTGCCTATTTGGGATGTAGCTGGTGCTCTATCTTTCATTTAAAAATAGAGGAAGTGCTAGCCCTTGTAGAACCAGAAATACAAAGCAAAATGTACAGACAGTAATCACTTAGAATGCTTGCAATTGCCCTGCCTCATTCACAGAATTTTACAGGGGTGTTAGACAGATGTCTTGGGTTTTCTCAATACTACTTTAGTCTTTTTTTCTCACTACACACACACACACACACACACACACAAATCTGTTAAGGAGGGAAAGACATAATAGCTGCCCAATGTCTTTTGATAGGTAGACTTTGGAGCTGTATGTCCGGTAGCAACCTTAGTGAGCAAGAAGCTCAATCCTGCCTTCCACTGTTCTAGCCTAAGGTGAGGAACCTCAGGCCTGCGAGTCAAATCCAGTCCGCTGCGGTCCCAATCTGGCTTTTCATCATTCCTGCTTATACACTTTCAGGAAAGAAAACATTTACAAATTGGAAGACTGGTTTTTTAAAAGACTATTGATGTGCCACAGACTACTAAGGCCGCAATCCTATGCACCCTTACTTGGGCGTAAGCCCAATGAATTCAGTGGGATCTATTTCTGAGTAAGAAGATATGGATTGAGCTATAAAATAAGTATGCACGTCTGGCACGCTAATTTATTTATTTATTTACAGACAAGTTTTTTTTAAAGAAGCTTTTGTGCCCTTGTGAACTCTTAGTGCAATCAGATGCGAGTCCCATTCAATGGGGCTTGTTCTGAGGAAAATGGGTACAGGATTGCAGCATCTGCAGATTTATTTACAAGGTTGCACTCAGTGTATTTGAGCCCTGCCTCTGGTAACCTTTCTCTCTTCTAAATATTTGTTCTGAGATACATCCTGCTGCTTTTTAAATTTACACTTTTATTGTTGATTTCTGCTTACACTTACAATATAAAACTTCCCTCCCACCCATGCAATCCACCCACACAGTCCAGAACAAATAATTATGTTCCAAAGAACTAGAGGGTTTGAATTACATTAAGTTATGTCAGTCAATTGTAGAAAAAGAAATAAAAAAGGGATGGGGTGGCCTCGGGTGGAAATGTGTGTGTGTTGTGGGGGGGGAGGCTTTCTTTGCTGAACCTGCCACTATACCATGAACTGTTCTGCTATTAAATATTTCCTTAGGGTGAAATCTTATGCACGTTTAAACAGAAAAAACCTCCTACAACTCCCAACATTCCCCAGTCAGCATTGCTGGCTGGGGCATGCTGGGAATTGTGGGATTATTTTCTCACTGAAAATGCACAGAGTTGCACCCTAAGTATATCCTTCATATTCACGGCCAATTTCCTCTTTAAAATATTGGTTCAAATGTATTTTCATGTGCTCTAACTCTATTTTTATTGTGGTATTTTTGATGAAAAGTGCACCAAGTGCTAACTGACATTCTGCTGCAGTATAAATGAAGTTTTGATGGCCAATACTCCTGAGACGAAGGCCAGAACTACGACAAGCAGGATATAGCGGTATGAAAGTGGTATGAAGGCGGTATATAAAAGACAGGAGCCACACTACTGCTTTATAGCAGTATTGAAGTGCACTGACAACTGTTGGGGCCCATTGACATATGCCTGCTTGGTGTGGCTTGGTGTGGCTCCTGCCTTTTATATCCTGCTTGATGTGGCTCCTGCCTTTTATATACCACTTTCATACCGCTATATTCTGCTTGGTGTAGATCTGGCTAACATGATTCCTTCGACAACCATAGGGGAGTCAGACATAGGGTGACCTGATAAAATCCAGGTCAGGGCTCATGTAACTTTAACAGTTGTAGAGAAAAGGGAATTTCAGCCAGTGTCATTTGTATGCAATTAGTTCCAGGTGAAATTCCCGCTTCATCACAACAGTTAAAGTTGCAGACACTATACTAGAGTGGCCATATACAAAAGAAGGCAGGGCCCCTGCAACTTTAACTGTTGTGATGAAGAGGGAATTTCACCAGGAACTAACTGCATACAAATGACACTGGCTAAAATTCCCTTTTCTCTACAACTGTTAAAGTTACATGAGCCCTGACCTGGATTTTATCTGGTCACCCTAGTCAGACATCCAAATCAACTATTGCTCAGAAAAATGATGGTTCTGTGCCATGCTATCTTAGCCCCATGCAATCATGTTTACTCGAAACTTTCAGGACTGTGCTCATTGGTCACCTCTTTGCCAAACTAGCATGACATTATCAGCGTTGCTGAACATCCTCTCTGATGTCTACATATTTCCTCTCTCCCCTATAATGACATGCACCTTTCCTCGGGATTAGTACCGTCTGATATTCCCTGACCCTTAATCCTAGACATTCCTGTCAGCCAAACATTCCACCTCTCTGTCTTTCAAGCATGTTCTACAGTCGCCCATGAGGATGCAGCAATTCTCTCTTCTTCCATACCTCACTGGGTTCTTGTCAGGTCACAGCTTGACTTCATGAAATGAGGTAAATGACATTGAACATTATAGGCTTGTGGGTGTTTTCTGTTATTAAAAGTTTATTTCTGATTGTTCAGGGATTTTACAGGTTTAAATACAATTTCCCAATTCCCCCTATCCAACCACTTCCAAAGTCCATGTTTTGCAGTTTTGTGGTTTCGCTAGATGTGCCTTGCTTGTTACAGTTTGATTCTTATGGAAGAGGGGACTATAGGCACATTTTAAAAGTACTTATTCTTATAGCTTTTCTAATATAACCTCCGAGTTACATTTTTTTACAATAAATTTGCTCTCTCTATTTATAATGTTGTCTTAGGGTACAATCCTATGCATGTTTAGACAGAAAAAGTTATATAATTCCTGATTGGGAGATGCTGGGGGTTCTAGGACATTTTTTTGTCTAAACATGCTTAGGGTTAAGCCTTTAATCTCTTCCTTTTGGTAACTTTGTTGTAACTTGTCACCTCATTTTTTCCTTACAATGAACAAAAGATTATTTCCCTTAGATAATTTTCATTTCTCGGTTATCTGTAGCATCGCGGGCCCCACCTAATCTGTTTACCATCTTACTTGTCATCTGCCTGAAGAGATTGGCAGGATGGATTCTTCGGTTTCTACCATTACCCCTTAAGCTTTATCTGTGATTGCAGCTTTTTCAGTGCTTTTATGGGTTAAATCATCATATGGGAGAATGCAACCTTCTAGAGAGGATGGTTGTAGCACAGGATAAGAACATAAGAAGAGCCATGCTGGATCAGACCAAGGGTTCATCTAGTCCAGCACTTTATTAACACAGTGGTCAACTGTGATAGGACACTGCTGACACCCTCTCTGACATTTCAGATACTAATCACTCCAACCATCACCTAGCTACAGTGCAAATCATGCAGCTCAGTTGTGGATGGGTGGTGCAACCAACTGGCAAACTGTAAAATGCATGTCTGATGTCTGACTAGCTCACATGTGCTAGTGTAGGCACAGCCACAGATAATCAATGTCCAGCCTTAGTCCAACATACTTCTGCTAAACTAGTAAGACTAGCCTTAAGCAACATTTTTGGAAGTATTTCCTTTCACTTTCCTTTCACTTTCCTCCTCTTTTTCTAGTTTTCTCCTAATCATGGTTCTAGCTTCATGTTATGCTACATTCAAATATTAGCCCTGTGTAGTCTTACCAGGAATGCTCAAGTTCTGGTTCTCTGTTAGTCCCAATGTTACTCCAAGGGCTAGCAAAGGCTGAATGGGCAGCACAATCTTTGTGCAAGTTGATCCCTCTTACTTTCAGTACTTTCCTTCACACTTCTGATCTAGCATTTCAGCACTACAGCAGCCAAGATGAAAGCTGCAATTTGGATGCGAGTCATATGCACGCTTTCTTGGAGAAAAAAAATCCAGTAACCTTAAATGAGACTTAGGTCAGACCAAGTAGTGGCAGTGAACACAGAGTCACTGCCAATAGAGTAGCAATGCTATGCTGCAGTCTTTTTTGTCTTCCACCTCTAACATCTAGTTCTAGAAAGGTTTGAAGATACATCAATGCATTGCGAGCTTTCTGGCTCCTCCCCCACAGAAGGCAATAACATGGAGCAGAGATGGAGAAATGTACAATAGGACAGTGTTCCACATTCCCTTAATTACCTTTGTACAAAGAGAGAATGGGGAACCTGACATGGGGGTCCCATTTTCAGCAGCAACCGCTTGTTCAACTACACATCTGTTGCCATCTAGACATCCAGTTCAACACATACATAGGTTTAAGCATCACACTGGCTGAATTCGGACAACACAATAGTCAATGGTGGGATAATAATCAACTTTACAGTTGTTCATCTAGGGGGTACTCCCCACACAACATGGTAATAAATAATCAACTGTGGTGTGGATTAGGATCAGCACTGAGTTGACTATGGCAGTATTCGGACAACACGATAGTCAATACAACTGACGATTGTCCCCCCCCCCCCCAGTTGCTTATTGTCCGAATTCAGCCACTGTCTTAGTATGCATCCCAGGCCAAGGCTAAAACCCACAGCCCATTTTATGTGGGATTATACCACTCTTATAAAACATAGTTGGAGATCACCTCAAACTAAACTGGTTGTGGCTTGTGGATTATCTTCCCAGTCTAGGTATGGATACAGATCTCTGGCATGTATGGAGGGTTCATCTGTTCCAAACAGATAGCTGATTTGCGCATACATAAAAATGTACATATGGATCTGCTTCCTCCTTTTAAACCAATGGGGAAGCTATTCTTGTTCTGTGTCTACATCAGAAGAGTGGGCTATAACAATTCACTGAGTTTGGTGCGGAGGCGGAATAGGTTGCACAAACAATGATACCTTACAGGGGAGTCATTGTGAACCTCACAATGACTTTTTATTATTTAAACAAGTGTCTCACAAACAAATGAAAGTCACAGTGTCTGCCCTGGTGTATTTACAATATAATGAAACTTGAGTTTCCAGTCAGATGACCAAGTGATGGCGAACACAAAAATTGAGGGAGAGGCAGGATTTACTCAAAATAATGCAATCAAGTGCTCTGTTGTGATTCTATTTAGTATGTGTGTCATGCTAGGTATACATATTCATAGACACTGCTGCATTTCTACTTGTCATGCACATTGCTTTAGTTTAATACAGTGCTGCAGAATTGAAGAATTTTATTAACACTTTAGCAATCCTACTTTACTCTTCCCTGTTTCCAGATCTTCCAGCTCTCTCCATATCAGTGAATTCCAGCTTCTTATACCTCGGACACTTCCACTCCCATGACCCAATTTAGAACTTCATATGAAGGTATCATCTTCAAACTCAGAGCCAAGCCACATGATATATTAAGCTAATTACTTTAACTAGTACCTAGAGGTCTCTGTGTTTTGTGAGATTGTGCAGTGCCATTTGTTCTGGCATCTGTTCACAAATGGATTCCATTTTTTTCCCATTATGCAGAAAAATAAACAAATAATTCCCTAAGAAAGTTCACAACAATTTACATAAGTTGGGTTAGTAC
Source organism: Anniella stebbinsi (assembly GCA_029215795.1). NCBI lineage: Eukaryota > Metazoa > Chordata > Lepidosauria > Squamata > Anniellidae > Anniella > Anniella stebbinsi. The sequence goes on from JARDYH010000003.1 coordinate 61,758,965, forward strand.
ATAATAGGGAGATCAGATATTGGAACCCAAAATCCCAGTCCAAAATGGCCACCCAAAATGGCCGTCCAAAGGGGGCGTGCCCACCCACCCAAAAAAATAAAATATTTTTTAAAGGCCCTTCGCCATGCGGCCAACAAGCAGATACCCCCCTGCCACCCCCCCACCCGAAACAAACCCCACCACCACCAAGCCACCCCCCCCCAAAAAAAAACACAGCCCAGACCTACCAGCTCCTTCGCTGCCGCTCTCTGCCCCTGGTGGCGGAGAGCGGCGGACCCGGTAGGTCCAGGTTGTTTTTTTTTGGGGGGGGGGTGGCTTGGTGGTGGGGTTTGTTTTGGGTGGGGGGGTGGCCTGGCGCGCTACTGAGAAGTAGGCCGTGAAGCCTGTTTCTCAGTAGAGACGCGCACTGGAGGGAAGCGTGCGCCCCAGCAGGTAAGGAGCGCGACAGGGAGGGGGCCCCACTTACCTGCTGGGGTGCCCGTTTCCCTCTGGCACGCATCTCTACTGAGAAACAGACTTCACGGCCTGTCCCTCAGTAGTGCGCCAGGTGATGACATCATCACCTGGCGCTCTACTAAGAACTAGGCCACGAAGCCTAGTTCTCAGTAGATTCGAGCACCTGAGGGAAGCGGATGCCCCGGCAGGTGGTGGCGGGGGGGGTGTCCCCCCACCCAAAACAAGCCCCACCACCAAGCCCCACACACCCCAAAAAACCCAGCCTGGACCTACCAGGTTTGCCGCTCTCCGCCGCCGCGTGACCCCCCGCAGCCCCGGTTTGCCCCCGCCGCCCCCTGGTCAGCCCAGATCACCAGAGGTTTCCCAGTTAGGACCGGGAAACCCCGGGCAATCTGGTCACCCTAGTATGTAACATTTAGCACATTGTCCCCCATTTTGTTCGACATTTCCCAGTGTATATTTACCAGCATGGCATACTTCTCAGCAGAAATGTGCATATTTTCCTTCAAATGAATTTGTGTAAATTTTGGGGAAGTAAAAAATAAATAAATCTGGAAGTCCGCGGACTCTGCACTGCCTAGGGAGGCTGGTCTGGACTGGATTTGGCAGGTCAGATACTTAGAAATCTGAACTCTTTTTAGTTCGTATTGAACCTCTCCAGCATCCTTACTAGTAACCAAGACATGACTGGGATGGAAAGATTTTTTAAACCCTTTTTCTTCATGCTATAGTCCCAACAACTTCCTTCCTCTATCTGAAACTGCCATTTGCATTGAGAGGCAAGCTGTCATTGGTATGAATGGGAGTTTCCCTCCTGATGGATATAGTGCAGAGGTAAAGTGATGCAAATAATGCAGAGATTCATTGGACTGTAGTGCAGAGGTAAAGAATGAACACCTCCCCACCAAGACATGGTCCCCATCTTCCCCTCCTTCAGCCATTTCCAAAAATACAGCATGCCAAATTAAAAAATAACAACAACTGGCCTTTAGGGCATCACAAAACATTTGGAAGTGTGTGCATATGTAGAGGGCAGCAAGGGGGTGCAATTTCAAGTGAAAAAGTGATGGGTAAGATGGGATGCTGAACTTTCTCTGTCCAACAACTTCACACCCTGCAACTTTTCCCCAGTTTCACGTAGGCCAGGAGAAAAGCAACTGAGTAGTGATGCTGTAAAAAAAAAAAAGTGTAAAGGAGAGAAAAGTTTTAGGACTTCCTCGTTTTCCTTCTTGAAATCACCTCACTGAATTTAGAAGTCATTAGCAATACCCTGTGTTGGAAGACACAGATCGAATGTCCTCATGTAGATTTCCACCCACAATCATTGTCCACAAAGACTCAGAATGGTTTTTCATGGATTCATTGATCATCAGCATCCACAGTTAGACCCATGGCTACTCACATCTCATGTGCCATGTCTCTGGGGAGAAGAAAATACATATTAAGCTCCATAAACCTGCCCATTTGATGGTGACTCATCAGAGTAGACTAATATGGATGTGAAAATTTAGTGACAATACATTTCCCCCCCCAAAACAGTACTTCATGTAGTGATAATAGTAGGTATGAAATAGTAGTGTAAGGTATCAAGCCTGAATGCTTAATTTCTCACACAGTAGAACTTTCTCCCAATTTCTGTCTGTATATAATTTATTTAGCTGACTTTTTATTCTATTAAACTGAGGAATCAGTGACAGCAAACAGTAAACTATAATGTTTCCCAGGTTTATAAATAGAAATTAATAAACCCGCTGAAAGCTGCTCTTGAAACTTGTTGGCAGTGAGGAGTTCTGCTTGCATGTTCAAGCAGAGGAAAGACTTCCATTGCAATCTCATTGAGCACATTGCTCTTAGTCATCTGACATTCCGGTCACCACAGGCTTTGACCATCAGTTGACCTGAGAAGATCAGGCCAATACAAACTGAAAGGATTATTATGGGAAACCAGCCACACATACTACTGAGATACGATTCGAAAAGTGTGCTTCGGCTTCAAATTAAGGGAATAACAATAATTATGAAAATATTTTTGTTCAGCCTAATATATAAGTCCTATTCAGGCGTTCTGAAAGCCTGTTGTTTAAACATGTGAGAAGGGAGAGTGTGGTAGCCCTGCCCCTTCCATCGTCACTCTTGTCGCCTTGTACGCATGGAGGGTGGCTGTTTGAAGCCGAGAGCGTCCACTGTTTGTGGGGGCTCTCCAAGTGATCAGGAATGTGGAATAATCAGCATTCCAAACCACATGGAGAACCCCATGGATAAAAGAAGCTCTCCACTTCAGACAGTTGCCCTCCATGCGATGAAAGCAATGAAAGAGACAGGCAGGGCTAGAGTGCTGTCTTCCCTCATAAGTTTAAAGAACACACTTTCAGAATGCCCGAGTAGGGCCACAGAACACTTATTTTCTGATTGTCCTATTTCCTTTCAGGGTCTTTAAAAAGGCGACATGTCCTTCCATTGTGTGGTAGCACAGGCCTCTATAAACAAAATCCCATACTTGTTGCTTGACTTTACTTCTTTTTGGTCACTTTTCTTCTTTTTAGAGTATCTTGGGACACAAGAGGGAAAAAATGTCCTGGGCAACTGTTATATCCTCTTCCTGGACAATGACAGAACACTGCCACTTGTCTTAAAAGCAGACAACATGCTGTTAGTCTCTCCCTGCAAATTGCAAAATAGCAACAAAACCCCATTACTAAGAAACCTTGGGCATCAATCTCAATTTGTGTATATGGTATTTTCTCTCTCTTTGTGTGTGTCTCTCTCTTGCTCAATACTCTTATTCATGTTCATGGTTTGAGACATCATGATCAATCCCATAATGCCCATCTTAAACTGAACCGAGAAACACCTTATTTTTTTGCACCCAACTTCCAATCCTCTCTTTCTCCCTGTCAGGGGTACTTTAACTTTTCCCTTACTTTCTCTTCCCTACATTTCAATATATTACGAACACATGTCTTCATCAATGTCTAAATTTTTACAAAGAAAAGGAAGGAAGGAAGGGAGGGAGGGAGGGAGGGAGGGAGGGAGGGAGAGATGCACTTTTGAATAGTCCATTTAAGTTACACACTGGCCTTATTTACCCAGTTCAGGCACACACACTCCCCTCCCCTCTCCTCCCTTTCAAGAAGGCAATTGGAAGCTTTCACTTCTGCTTTTAAACTCAGCTGATTTTTTTGTTTCATCCAAATTGAAGACAATGGCTGGTTTCAGACGACACATTAAGCAACGGGGTGGGGGGTGGGGCAATCGTCAGTTGTGTTGCTTATTGTGTTGTGTGGAGGGTTACACACCACACACACACAACTGACAGTACACTATTCCGCCCAATTAAGCAACGGAGAGAAACAACAGGCTTGCACGTTGTTTAGCCTAAAGCCCCATTGTTTAAAATGTCGTCCGAACCCCCCCCCCCCCTCAGTGAACTATTCCATGTGGAAATAGAGTTCTGCCGGCTGGAGCAGCCAACCCCCCTCCCCCCCCCCCCCCGGGCTGCTCTATACAGCCAGCAGAACTCACAGTACATGCTGGGAAACGGCTGGAGGACTGAGGGAGGGGGAGGGAGCAGACGTAGCAACCAAGATGGCCACCGGAACTTTCAGCTGCACAAGCACCGGAGTTGCAGCATGTCGTGTGTGGAGCACCGCCTACCTAATGCACGGTCAGTACACTATTTCCCCCTCCGTTGCCTAATGTGTCGTCCGAAACCAGCCATAGTTTAAACTATGGTTTCTTGAAAGAAATTAGGGCCAAAATGTGGTTTATGATCCTGGTTTGTGGACAAACCATAGCTAACTTTAAACTAGACCAGTGTCCCCCCCTTTGCAGTTTGAATAAAGCAACAAAGTCTGGTTAATTTGAACGTGGAAGTGGACACTTCCAATCTCCTTTTTGTGACTGCACTGGAGGAGGAGAGAAAGTGTTCGGGTACACAAACCAAGGCTCACTGCTGGTCCTACACATATGTATGAAACAAGCCATTGCCGAAATTGTTCCAAGTAAACCCCGGCTTTCAATTTGTACAAATTGTGGCTGGGTTTTGTGGCTGTTGACAGTTTGGGGATTTTTTTAAAAAAAATTACAGGAAGCAATGGCAAAAAACAAAACCAACAAAAAAACATCCCTCTGTCTTTGTTCCCCGGATACTTGAGAAAAGATTTCCTTTGTGCACACTTGGAGTTTACAATACTTCTACCACTAGAGCCAGACACATAAAACCATTACATCCTCCTCATACATTTAGCCAAAATATAGATTTAATATATGAAGCCTGAGGAAACCAATATTTGGGGGGGCATTATAATGCAATCCCCTTAACTGAAAATGTAGAACAGTGCACAAAAAGTAAAAAGTGAAACAAGCCCATAACACTCTCACAGTAACATTTGTCCTCCGAGAGCTGCACATAGAAACATAGGAAGCTGCCTTATGCTGAGTCAGACCATTGATCCATCTAGCCCAGTATTGAATCAAACCTGGGACATTCATGCAAAGCAGTTGCTCTACCACACTGAGCCACAGCCCTTTCCCTGTGGGTTGTAGGAATGTTTGTATGAGGCCCTTTCTACTCCACGGGGTGTAGAGAAAGGGCAAGAGGACGATCCCAGACGTACTTGCTTCTGGGATCATCCTCTTCAGTCTTCACAGAAGAAGTGGAAGTTCCACTTCCTCCCAGGCATGACACGATTGTTGCGCTCGCCATTTTGTTTTTCCCTGGGCCCTGAGCAAAGTGCACGAGAGCTCATGCGCTCAGGTAATTTTTAAAAAAATAACGTGCGTGATCAGCTCCCCACCCCCCTCCCTGCCCTCTCGGAGGTAGTGAAACTGGTGCCACCCCCTCCCCGATGGGTACAGAGTTGCGTAGTATGGCTCCATGCCCATTTCTGCTGCCGCGCTTACTCACCGAGATGGGCGTCCACATCTTCCGTGGTCTCAGGAAGTTCCTTGGACTACAGAAATCCTGTGCTCATCCCCACCCCACCTCCGGGAGTCTCTGTGCGTCATGTGAACTCACAGGGTCCAGCCGGGAGTGATTCCAGGCAAAAAACCTGGTGTAGGAATGGCCAATGATTGAAGCTGTGATGACTTCAATAAGCAGGTGTATGGCCTTCTATGTTTTGTCATTTTTTAAAAAATAAACAATGGTTCTTCTATTATGGACCAAGCAATAGAGCAGTTGAATCTCAGGCCTGAGGGGACATAGCTGGCCCTCCTGGGGTCCCAATCCACCCCTCCAGGCTGCACAGATGGCCTTGCCTTCTTCCCTGGCCCTTCCCATTACCTCAACCATTGATCATTTGGTGGTTTCCCAGCTGTCCCCCCCCCCCCCAATTTTAAAAGGTTGAAATGCTTCTCCTAAGAAATAATTATTGACAGACAGAGCTTTAAGCTACAACATGCTGGTATTTTTGGTATGTTGCCCCTCTCTTCCCCCCACATTTTAGAGCTTCTCTGAAATTGAATTTACCCTCAAGGTGAAAGAGGTTCCCCATCCCTGGAATAGGGGGATGAAGAGAGCCTGCTGTCAAAGCAAACATCTGGCTTGTGTCCTGGCAGAACATGAGATGCTTCCAGAGGGACCACTCCATGCACACCCAATCAAAAGACACTGTGCAGCAGCTAGCCCATCTTTCCCTCCTTAATGAATTTTTGTGGAAAGAAAAATGATGGAAGGATTGGTGGGAAAGCACAACAGGTGTTGTCTCAACCTTATAAAGTTTCATGAACAAGGCAGGGAAATTGTGGAACAAAAGACTCATCTGGAAGCACCTTTCAGTCTTCTCCCGACTGGGAAGTTGATGGTCTGACTGCACCCTCCTGACATTGGTGAACTAGGGAGAGGGGAAAGGAAGCCTCCACCTAATCATCACATACCCCTCTCAAGGATGAAATGACTCCTTGGCTTGCACCTCTTGTGTAGTCCACACGTAGACGCATGGTCCTTTTTTCCATGCACACAAAGTAATGTGACAGGAGTTCTCCATGCATAGAATTGTATATACATAGACTCCATGTTTTGTGTAATACACTCATTGGCAAAATTTGTCCACCTTTACTCTGCCATCCTCTGTAATATAAATCTGGATCGTAACATGCAGATATTGTAGTCTTGGAGATTGCACTGAGCCATGTAGGACCTCCATTTGCAGCTCTTTCTACTGGTTCACAACTCTTTTCCCCTTCACTCTTGGCTTGCACTGGCCCAGGAAGCACCAGGGCTGATAGGAAGGTGGCATCTCCCTGGCAGTTCTGCTACTGGTATTGAGCCCTTATAAATGGGCATATAGCTATAACAAACCTTGGTTAAAAATGAACAGAACCATGCTTATTCAAAAGTATGGGCAGTGTCCAAAGCTGCCCTTGAGCTAGCAGGAATGACCACTAGTGCAATGGGAAGCTAGTGCTTTCTAGAACAGCCAGAAACTACCTGAAACTAGCATTTCCAAAATGGAACAAGTCAGAGAAGCTTGTGGAAGGGAGCTCTGCTGACCTGCTAGTTTCAGCTAGTTTCCAGTGAAACATAAACTTTCTGCTGAACTAACTAGCACAACCTAATGAGTGCTGATGGACAGCCAGCTTTGGATCCTGCCCTATGTAAAGACAGGAATAAAACACACACACACACACCACCTTTCCGCAATGAACAGCAAGTGTGTAGGAGCATGTCAAAAATAAAACCTCAGTTTTCATTTTTCTCTTCAGTGTTCTTGAACCCTTCCACCCATTCCTGACAATTATGTGTGAGAGCATGTGTACATGTATGTAACCACATGCTAAATACACCTGCAGCTTTATTTCTCCTTTCTAGCTTTTGTTTGTTCGTTTGTTTATCCTGTTTCCAGGCTCAGGCTGGTTCTTGCAGTTGCAGGGAGCCATTGCCAATTCTTGCTGCAGCCACACCCTCCCTGCCTGCTGTCTTCATAATCATGAAGCCATGCTAGCAATACATGATGTAACATTGATATTTCTTAAGGAAATGTATTGCTGTGCAATAAAACAGTAATACAAACAATTGCACGAATGCTCTATAATCAAGTTCATCGCTACTTTATCCTAGTCTTACTGGGGGCATCTGGAGAGAGAAGACTTTGAAGGCCATTAACTATTGTTTTTAATGGAGAGGTGGCTTTAAAAGACTTGCCCAAAGATATCCTTTAAAGTCAATTGTTATTTACCAAAAAAAATCATATTATTTTTATAATGAGGAATATAGCCCTGAAGGATTCTCAGCAAGTGAGAATAAATTATTGCATTTGAGGAACAATAAAAGGAGCAAGAAACAATTGCTTCACACAATAAAGCACCATAAACACTATCTACAAAGTTGCCAGTTTAATTCTTATCATTTTCAGTAAACCCCATTTAATCTTTATCTCTCTTTCTCCCCCACCCAACTCTATATTTTCATAACCTTGTCATCTACAGTAAAAATAATATAATTAACTCAGAAACAACTCGGGCAATTTCTACTCCAGGCTACAAAAAATTAAAGGCAAGTCAGGACAATGTTATTTCTTTTAAAAAAAATTTCCAGAGAGTGAAATATTATTCCAAAAACTGCCTTCATCTTAGATAAAACAGATCCATTGTTCCAAGATCTTTTCAACAAGGAAGAAAATGATATACACATGATTCATGAGAAACTTCCCTCTGTTAGCATGCTTAAGTTTGTAGCCTGAAATGCACCATTAAGGGATAAAATTGGGGTAATTTCCATTGAAAACAGCAAGGTAACTCAAAATGGAGTGATGCTTACAAAATAAGAGTGATGGGATGAGCAGCACACTGGCCCTAATTCTGCCCTGTAGTATAAATTGATTGCCACTGAACTTCTATCAGATAAAAATCACCCAACAGCACACTGTACGTAAGTATTACCATGCACTGCATGCTTCTTAATTAATGTTTATAATGCATGGCTACTCAGAAGTAATGGGTTTAATGGATGTAGATGTTAGGGGATTGTAGAATCAGAGCCAAAACAGACATGACTTCAAATGGGCATCTGAAAGCTCTGTCTTTTCATTTTTACTCTACAGTAGGCATAGTGCCACTAATACTGCTCTTAAAAGCCTCACCCCACCTCCGTGCTAGGGCCCTGATCCAGATTGGCATCCCTGCACTTACTCTAGAGTAAATACGCTGAGGAGGAAACATGGCTGCTAGACACACCGTCAAAGGCTGTCTCTACAAGAGGCATTTAAAGCTCTTTCAAGGCACATTAAAAAATTTTACTCTACAAGAACGAAGTGCAAATCGGGCGTAGAGGCGCGTTTCCCTCTGATTATGTGCATTATCGAATGTGCGTTAAATAGCGAGTTTTATTTTGCTCCGGCCGTTAAAGTGCATTTTGACTATGTGAACAAGCGATTCTCCGCATTAACTACTTGTAAAGTGCATTTCAAACAACCGGTAAGGTCACCTGTTGAGTGCTCAATTACCTCCTGCATACAAGCATTTACGATAAAGCGCTTCTGAGAAGATGCGCATAATCAGAGGAACAAGTGTCAAACGGAATCCATGTAGAGGGGGTAAAGTAATGTCTGTTTTAGTCCTAAAGGCACTTGGGACCTCATGTATCCAAAGAACATGCGCCCCTCCATCTATATTAATGTTATATTAATCCTTTCATAGTAAATATGTCATAACATTAGCAGTGCAATCCTCTGGATTGGGGATATAGTGATGTTCTCACTTTAAGATGTATCTATTTAACAAGTCAATGCCTTTTCATAACAGTTAGATTATTCTATTAAAAAAATGTTCATTTCTGGTGCCCTGTATTCAAAGTCTCTACCTTGTCTGTGAAACCATTAAACATATTTTTTGGATACTGTTTCAAGTTCATCCAACATTTTTCTTTTTCAGGTGCTTTTATTGCTGCTCATCCACACTCCTGACTTTGTCACATTTTATTTTTACTTTTTGTTTCACCTTGAAGGCCAGGCCCTGCATAAATTTTGCCTTGTGGTCTTCACTTGTCTTTTATTACCCGTCACATTTTCTCCTTTCTATCCAAGCTGAATCAATTAAATGCCCCAGACATTAGAATTTACTTGCTCTACAAAAACTTTGACGAAATCATATAGGAAAGTAGTCTCAATGTGCACAATTTTTACAATGGATGATGTCCCAGACAAATGATAGCTATTGCTATGCACATGCATACACATTAACATCACAATCCTATATGTGTCTACTCAGAAGTAAGACTCATTGAAGCCAATCAGGCTTACTCCCATGTACATGGGAGTAGGTTTGCAGTTTAAGTCTGTGAAACTGCTTTACTTGTAAAATAATCAAAATACTACTTTATAAAATACTCCATGTCTTGTATAAGTGGTAACAACACACAGGATAATTTTGCCCTAAATAAATGTTAAATAGTAGCACCAGTAATAATTAAACAGCTCTACTGCCTACTACATAAAATTCAAAATACATCTGCAGGAGTCTCAGTTGCATCATTTAAATGAAGTCCCTGTCTAATTCATGAAACCAACAATGCCTTAATAAGTCATGAAATAAGCAAAAGTTCAGCCTAATTTCAGGAATAAGGAATTAAGCAAATCCCCTGCCTAACTGATGCATTTGGCAATTCATTTGTCAGCTCTGAAAAATAACCCGACCCCTTTGTGAATTACGCAGACATTTCATCATTGTAGCAGGTAGTGTTTTATTAATTACTCAAAGGTATTGCCAATTTGATGAAACAGGTAGAGGTTGATTAATTTATGATTTTTTTTCCTGCGTAAGTGATTAGCTTTTGTAAAAATTGCTGGGTTTTGTAATTTAGGCAGAGGCTTTGTTTAATTGATCAATCAGACAAACACTGTCAGTTTCAAGATGCAATAGATATTTTGCCTAATTCAAAAATGAAACCATTTCACAAATACAACCTAAACCCTTTTTCTTTTACAAAAACAAAACTTGAATTGGAAGCTGTTGCATGTTTAATGAGACCTTTCACTTATACTTAAAATTATTTATATGCAGGTTTCTATTATTATCTGTTAATAGCAGTAAAACCATTGCATTTGATTTAAACTGAGGTCTGTTGAAGAGAATGGAACTAAATAGGATTAAATCTGGTTTAAAGGGGCTATGTCTTAAAGTGCCTGAACGTATATATTAAAAGACCTAGTACATGTGCAATACATGCAAGAATAATCATGCTAATATTACAAAGCATCCAATATTGATTTCATTGCTGTTTTAGACTGCATTGTTCATGTCCATTTACATCAATGTCCAACACTCTCTGTTATCTTTAAATAAAATGGGAGAAAAAGTGGTAGATTACCTGGCAGAAGACCTCTGTCCAAAGACAATTAATTCTCGTGGCTACAGAAACTTTACAGTTTGAGCATTTAAAGCCCTATTGTAATCCTGATTGGTCGGTGATTTAAAAAAGCATGCTGTTTGATTGTTTATTTTAGACAACCAATTGCAAACTGAAAAGGAATCTCAGAGTACTTAGGTGCAAAAAGTTATAAGGATTCCTCTTTTTAAAAAATTAATGGCTACTCTGAAGGAAATGATTATCATTTATTAAACACACTGATTTTTAAAATAATTATAAAAAGAGAAAGAACTGCTAGCCTCATTAGAAGTTTGGTATTTTCAATTCTATCGAAACAATACAGTTTCGTTCAGCATGCTTACAAAAAGTGTGATTCAGCTTTTTAGAATAATCTTCAGTCCAGAAAACAATGAAATTGAATGTGGAAATGACATGGGAAATCATTTTTTTATAACCTTAGCTATGCACAGAAATAAAATGAAATTTTTATTTCCTCATATAACTGGTACTACATCCTCCAGTGTCGCAAGGTCTCAGGCAAGGTAGCATTTTTACTTGAGAATTTCAGAGCTCCCTCGGTCAGACTTTATTAAAAAAAACTGGTCTCGTGTTCTGCCCAGACCTTTGGATGTTAATAGGAGAAGTAATGAGCCTTACTAAGAGTAAAATATCAATATGTGTTTTGCATGAATTCCATAGTAGAATTCTAACATTCTTGTCTCATTCTATGCACCAAGATGGTGAAGACAGTGACAATGTCCACCTAAGGAAAACTATCTGTCTTGAATGACAGTAACAGTGGAAATACTCTGTAATAGCCCAATCCTTTGTTCTATGCTACATGCTACAAAGTGACCCAAGGATCCCAGCATGGAAGTGGCAGCTGACTGCACTCTTGCTTCAGCACTGGGAAAGCCATTCCATAGTATGGAAATACAGCACTACTTGCTTCAGCAGGTAGAGAAGAGTCAGGGCCCTTTGTGACTAACCCTACGGCCCACATGATGTATCTACAGCTCCTGACACCAGCATGGCCTTGCAGTAAGGATGACTTGCTGGACATTTCTGGTTACATATGGAGGCAAATAGATTTTTTTAATTATTTATTACCTGTATATCCCACCTTTGTTCCATTGTGGAATTCAAGGTGGCTACATGTGGTTCCGAGTAGGGCTGTGCACAAATCCGGATCCGGATCCAGAATCCGGATCGAATCGGGCTGATCCGGATTGGATCTGAAATCCGGATCTCCTGATTGATCCAAATCGGATTTGATTGATCTGAATCAATTCAGATCTATCCGGATGCCATTTTAGGTGATTTTGGAAGCCATAGATTTTCATGGGTGGGGGAGAAGGGCTATAACTTTTTTATTTTAAAAGCTATCAAGTTGACACAAAGTGACATTGCAGATGGGGTGTAGGTAGTCATGTATGTAAATTTTCAGAAACATAGGGGCATGCATTTACTCACAAGTAATTTTTGAAAAAAATACCAGGAAGTGCTTATAACTTTTTTATTTTAAAACATATAAAGTTGAAACTTGGGAACATTGCACAAGGAGTGGAGGTACACATGTGTGGGAAATTTCAGAAACATTGGTGCACGCGTGTAGTGGCTATGAATTTTTAAAACACAGAAATGATATATAAAAAAGTTATAAGCACTTCCTGGTCATTTTTTCAAAAATTACTTGCAAGTAAATGCATGAACCTATGTTTCTAAAAAAATTATGCACATGACTACCTGCACCACATCTGCAATGTCACCAAGTTTCAACTTGATAGCTTTTAAAATAGAAAAGTTATAGCCCTTTGTTCCTTTCCCCCCCATGAAAATCTTTGGCTTAAAAAATCACCTAAAATGGCGTCCGGATCGATCCGGATACAAATCGGATCTGGATCATACAGATCCTGATTGGGGAGATCTGGATCTGACAGATCTGGATCCAGATCTAGATTGGGGGTCTGTGCACAGCCCTAGTTCAGAGGTGATATCCCCTCCCAAGCACTGTCTAGTCCCAAACCTACTTAGTTTCAGCAAGGTGGCTGCCTCATATGCCTTCAGACCATGTCTTGGGGCCATGTCTTAGGACAGAACTGTCCAGCTTTAACTTTCTCCCCTGTACAGAATTTGCCACTTTGGATCTTCCAAAAGATAGGATTGGCTGTTTATCTTTTACCATCAAGCACTGCGTTTTTATAAGAGAAATGAAGTACATCGAGCATTTTATGATCAATTATTGCCAAAAATAAGTGTAGGGCCCCAATAAATAAAACTTTCTAGGAATGAGTCAAATGATTTTCTGGCCTGAACAGCAGGCCAACCAGCAAGAATGATAGGTCACTTCCTCAACTGTCATAAATAGGAAGCAGATTGTTGTTTATGCTTGTCCGGAGTTCAACAACTTGTGCTATCTTTTCCATTTTCCACAATTACTTGTGCCTGAAAACAGAGACCTTGCAGTGAACTCCACCATTCTTCATTTGGACACCATAGACTTGAGTGGTGTTATCTTGTTTTCTTGTAAACTTCCTTGGAAGCTACTGTGATGACTGAAGAGCAGTCTATAAATAGAGTTGACTACTGAAATGCACTCTAAGTGTGTGGAGGCCATTTGGAAACTTCAGCCCAGTCAAAATTCAGCCACTAGATTGTTAACTAGGGGCAGCAGCATATGCCATCTTGATTTGCCACCAATTTGTTTCTGAGTTTAGCATACAATGTTGTCCCAGTGCTAGCACCACTGTGCTAGCACAAAACCAATGCTTGTGCAAACTGGCAGTGATTTACCACTGAAATTTGGTGCCATGGCAGCAAAACAAGGCCAACTTTTCCCCCCAAAACAAATGCATGCTACCCACAGGTTTTGACCTTTAGAGGCCTAAACAGTCTGGAACTGCCGTATCTTCAGAACTATCTTCTCCCACATGACCCTGCTTAACTCTAATGTTCACACTGGAGGCACCACTCTGTGTTCCCCTGCCAAAGACACAGTTGGTGGGCATGACCAACATGGCCTTCTCTGCTTTGGCATTAAGAGTATGGCACACCCTCCCAAGGAAGATCTACATGGTTCCATCTTTGTTCAAATTTAGGCTGGCTATGAAAATATATGTATTCCAACCAATTTTGGGGCCTCTTTTAATGTATTAGACATTGTTTTAATCCTGATATGCTGAGCTGATTTTCTGATTGTCATGATTTCTAAGTTCTTGTTCTGTTTTAAATAAAAAATATTGAAGTTTATTAATTGATGATGATATTTCTCATTAGAAGCTTTGTTTTTCACCTAAATATATATACGCTTTTCACCTTCATTTGAAGATATCTACATCTCAAAAACATGGAAATTATAGATCACCCAAGTTACCCAAGCGATCCCCTTTCCCTTTAAGGAACAGAACAGTTTCCAAACTATGCACACAATACTAGGCTGACCATATGAAAAGGAGGACAGGACCCATGTAACTTTAACAGTTGCAGAGAAAAGGGAATTTCAGCTGGCGTCATTTGTATGCAATTAGTACCTGGTGAAATCACCTCTTCATCAAAGCAAATAAAGGTGCATGCACTATACTAGAGTGACCATATACAAAAGAAGGCAGGGCCCCTGCAGCTTTAACTGTTGTAATGAAGAGGGAATTTCACCAGGTACAAATTGCATACAAATGACACCAGCTGAAATTCCCTCTTCTCTAGAACTGTTAAAGTTACATGAGCTCTGTCCTCCTTTTCATATGGTCAGCCTACACAATACATAATTATCACAAAAATAATGAAATGCCCATCTTTGTGACAGGCTGAAGATGGCAGCCTCCCCCCCCCTCTGTACAGCCCCTTCCTCTGCATATGCCTTCATCTTGAGAATGCTAAACTGTGATGAAGTAATTCATGGACTCACCTTTTTGTATATAGCTAGAGGAGAAAATTGAACAGCATAAGGTGCAGTGATTGAAGGATTTACAGGGAAATTTCAGAAAAGTGCTTGAGAAAAAGGGGAAAAATAGTCTGGAAGAGTTCAGATAAGTTCTCCAGTAACATTCAAAATTAGAGTAAGCTTATGACTCTGTTTGGCCACAGCTCTATTACACATCTCAAGCAGACGGTCTTTACCAGCCATAGAACCTGACAATGCATCTTCTTTTCTTTTTTTTTAAATTCTAATTGGAAGTGCCAGGGATGACGCCTGGGATCTTTAGCATAGAAGGCATAAGTACTAAATCAGAGCTAGAAGAAATCCTGTTGTCATAAGTAAACTTTACATTTCAAATTAACAGGCAATTCAGTGAAAGAAATCACACTTCTAAGATTATTTATTATATTTTCTCACTCAATCCTTCTTAAACTCTTTCTCTTCAAACTTAGTATCCATCCTTTTCTACTCATAATCTTTCCCAGAGGGGAAAAGAAAAACATATGGGATACATAGTAAACTGAACCTTCTAAACATATATGATGAGCATGACATTAGTAACTCACATTCATATATAGTAAGCATTAGGGGTAGGGTGGATGCAGTTGTAGCTCTGCCTAACACAGCAAAGCATTGTGGGCTATCTCTGTTCATTTGCAACTGTTTGTACAGAGATAGATTTGAAGTGAAAGTGCCTGTACTGACAAGGGAAAAATGGGATAACAGGTCAGGACTGGCACAGGTATTACAAACTTCTACCTACTACATTGGGTGGATTCCTGACAGGCCAGGTCTTGTAAAATCTCATTATCTGCATTATTGGGTTAGAGGCACAGTGCATCTTCCCTGATAACCCATCTGGAAACAACAAAAGAAGGGAGAATCCCAACCACACATATTGGCTTTAGGCTTGACTGAGACCCCACCTGCTTCTGTGTATAGCACATTCAGGATCATGCGGTACCACTATCATAGGAATAGCTTATTATACTGCTCATCATGTACATTCAGAGTTACCATAGAGTCTAAGGTAATGAATCTAGGGCCTAGAGAATGAGAATGACTGTTTCCATGACAGGATCTGTGTGTGCATAAACATACCTTCTGAAATGATTGCAGCCTAATTATTGTGTATCAGGCACTTCCCACCATCTCTGTCCCACTGGTCATTTGTGGGGCTGGTGAAGGAATAAGAAAAGGCCTGACCTATCCATATCATGAAAGTTGCAGCCTTTGCAGAGCTCTAGGCCCTGATGGAGGTCACGTACCACCACTTTTGAAAATTGTATTGGAAAATCATCATCATGGTCACACCAGCATCCACTGGTGCCTGGGTGTGATGTCAAAGATCCAATCAGGTCCAGGCCTACTGAATGCCATTAAGACACCTAATACTGGCAGAATTCAAATTCAAGTATCGACATTCCATAGACATCTTTCCCCTAAATTTGAGTAGAATGTGGAGAAGAGGCTTACAAGCCCTAGATGTGGGGAAAGTGCAATAGAAGCTAGAGGAGTGTCGTGATTGAGAAACGTTAGATCTCTCTCATTCACATCATTTCTAAAGATGAGAGAGAAACTTTATTGAACAAGAACTTTTTAATGAATTATTTACACAGCTCTAATACAAACAGCAGAAGATCTATTAGCTTAGATAACAAGTGTGGTGCCAGAATGGAGTAATAAGACTTGATGGGGGTGTCAGAGTGTTTAATAACAACATGCTTGAGTGTGTTAAATAGGACAAAGGTTAAAGCTTAAAAGATAGGGAACATTTTACTTTCTAGTGGTATGTGAACATAAAATTAATCTCTTTGGAACATCCAGTATAATTATTATTGTTCCGAAAGCATGGAATTATCAGAGGTAGAGAGAACGATATAAAGGAACCATGTTAAAAAAACCACAAAATCACAGTTCAATGGGCTTCTCTACTTCTGTAATGGACACGATCCTTAATCTAGGTACTTAACCTTCACTTCATCATAAACAAGTGATATATTAGGGATCTTATTCCAGCAGAACATCCCTGAATTTACCAGGAGTTATTTCAGGAGTCCCTTCAAGTGAAAGAAACCACACAAGAAGGCCAGCCTTGACACGTCGTCAATACAACATGCCAAGTAACAGACCCCGGTAGCTTCTTTAACCACTAAAATCTCCCTCAAAGTATTACAAACCAGGGAACAACAAGCTAGGCAACATTCCCTTATGATGTCACAGATGAGGCCACAGGTTTGTGGCACAAATGAGTGGGAATTATGAGAGGTAAGGTGTCAGAATCAGCTGCTTAAAACCAAGTTCCCCAACTTGGTGCCCTCCAGATGATTTTGACTTCAACTCCCATCAACCCCAGCCAGTATGGCCAATGGTCAAGAATTTTGGGAGTTGTAATCCAAAACTTCTGGAGGCCACCAGGTTGAGGAAGGTCCGCTGGTTGGATGTCATGAAAACTTGCACCTCCCATAGAAAGCCACCATATTTGCCTGACATCATCTATGTCCTGGCTGAAGTTTCATATGACAATCAATATCTAGGAAAAATGCAGATGCAAGCAAGCAGTGATAAACATTTCCATATCCACTATGGTATATATTCCCAAACTGTATTCACAGGCAAGAGACAGACAAACAGGAAGCAGAAGCCTCAGAATGTGATGGAGATTAGGGATGTGCACTGGATCGGACCCGATCCACGATCCGAGTCCGGTCCAGTGGGAAATCGGATAAATTATCCGATTTCCGATCCCGCAGCTGGATCGGCCGATCCAATCCGAACCGGTCCGAAAAGGCTCCGAACCGGTTCGGCGGATCGGCGGATCGGCGGGCGCCCACTGGCGCCCACCGCCGCTTCCATTGGCGGGCGCCAGCGGGCGCCCACCGATGAAAGTGGACAGCGGGGGGGGGAGGAGGGGGGCGCTTACCTTCTCGGCCCGTCCGCTCCCGTCCGGCACTAGCAGCTACTACCAGCGGGCTCCGCGGCCTGCTCTAGGGTGGCGCGCCGGGTGATGTCATCACCCGGCGCGCTACTCTAGAGCAGGCTGCGGAGCCTGCTGGTGGTAGCCGCCGGCCCCGGACGGGAGCGGACGGGCCGAGAAGGTAAGCAGGGGGTGCGTGGAGGGGAGGAGGGGGCGCGCGGAGGGGGGAGGGGGGCCCTTACCTTCCCATCCCGGCGGCTCCCGTCCCGGCGCCGGCGCCTACTACTACCAGCAGGCTCCGCGGCCTGCTCTAGGGTGGCACGCCGGGTGATGTCATCACCCGGCGCGCTACTCTAGAGCAGGCCGCAGAGCCTGCTGGTAGTAGTAGGCGCCGGCGCCGGACGGGAGCCGCCGGGCCGGGAAGGTAAGCAGGGGGTGCGTGGAGGGGAGGAGGGGGCGCGCGGAGGGGGGAGGGGGGCCCTTACCTTCCCGTCCCGGCGGCTCCCGTCCCAGCGCCGGCGCCTACTACTCCCAGCAGGCTCCGCGGCCTACTCCAGGGTGGCGCGCCGGGTGATGTCATCACCCGGCGCGCTACTCGAGAGTAGGCCGCGGAGCCCGCTGGTAGTAGCCGCCGGCGCCGGACGGGAGCGGACGGGCCGAGAAGGTAAGCGGTGGCGGGGAAGGGGGCTTACCCCCCCCCCCGGAGCCGTCCGCTTCTATCCGCTGGCGCCCGCGGGCGCCAGCGGATGGAAGCGGGCGGCCCCAGGGGGGGTAGGGAGCGCGGGGGAGGGGGCTTACCTGCCGGGGCCGTCCACAGCGGACGGCCCCGGGGGGGGAGGGAGTTAGGCCCCCCCTCAGCCACCCGCCGCCATTTTTTCCTCATAGACTTGCATTGCAATGCAAGTCTATGGGGAAAAAAATGGCGGCCGATCCAAAAATTTACAATTTTTGGGTCGGGATCGGACTCGATCCGGTCCGGGGGGCCTCCGATTTTGTCCGAACCGGTCCGGGACAAAATTGGAGGTCCCGATCCGGGTCCCGATCCGATCCGGGGGGTCCGTGCACACCCCTAATGGAGATATCTTGCTCAGAATCTTTTCTAGACATTGAGGCTTGGTGGAATTTGGGGCATGACTTTTTAATGGTGTTCCCAAATAGCTGATGTTCAGTAGAACCAGCTACTTCATATGACTCACGATATCTCAACATCATAGGTCTTCAGGAAACTATGACTGTAATCTTTAGTCAATTAAATTGATCAAAATCCTTTTGATGAACTCCAAAGAGTACCACTGATCAACAGAGCAGTGAGTTTTGAAAAATAAACAAATATATAAATTAATTTTGTAATTTGCAAAAAAAAAAAAAAAACCACCATAGGCAGCAGGTATCATTTTTAGAAGAAACAACCCCCTTTTCTGGCAAATATCAGAGAATCCTTCTAAGATAAGTGCCTAATGCAACAAATTCATGCATCATCTAAAAACAAAAGTCATGGGTGGTTTTCTTCTTCATAACAATTCTTCAGAACTATTTTTTATTCAGATGAAAATGCATGCAGATTAACAGTGCAATCCTATGGATGTTGCTTGGCAGTAAATCCCACAGTGTTCAATGACGCTTACTTTGAGTGTGTTTGGGATTGCAGCCTTAATATATCAATTAAATGATTGCTTTAAATTCATCAAAAAATTGGATCTGTCAACCCCCAAAAAGGGAATAGCCAGAAATGTGAAAAGAGATGAAGTCAAAACATTTGGACAGTGGTTGGGGACACCTCTTGCAAAAGAAAACAAAACAAAACATTCTTGAGTGCAGTATTGCAATATTGAGTCTTGAGATTAGATTTTTGGGAGCTTCCCATCTCAATATTTTAGACTCAGTTCAGATTTCATACTACCTAACAATCAACAAGCTATGATGATTGGGAAGATCCAAGGGCTTGTATGGTCCTTCACTGCACTGCTCCCCTGGCCCATGAAAATTGCACTTTCCCATCTTTGGCTAGTGTTAAATATAGGTCAGTGATACATCTAAATCAGCATAGCCATAAATACCTCTGACCATAGTGACTCTAATCTAGACATTAAAACCAGTTACTAATCCTGATTTCAGTCTCTGGTTTAGAAGCTACTATCGTTGGCTATAGCCTTGGTCATGCCAGTTGAGGAGTAACAATGACCATTAACACTAAGGTCCCCTCTAGAAGAGGTCGCTTTTACGCCTGATTCTCTGAATATGCGCATTAGCCTATACCCTAATACCTATAGATGAGAGACGTGGAAGCGAATGATGGGTTCTATGCAATGTGCTTTAAAGTTGTTTATATGCGTAGAATCGCATTATGAATTAAGCATAGATCGAGGCTCGAACAAGGAAATGTTGACAAAAGCACCACCCTGTTTCCTGGTGGAACTGCCTCCTCAGTTTCCTGCCATTTGTTAACCCTGCCCACCTGAATCTCCCGCCTTTGGTTACCTGAGTTACCTGCTGTTGGTCACCTGGTTTACCTCTTCCTTTGTGCCTGATCGCCATTTGTAGTAGTCCCTCCCCCAACTGTTCAGGAGTAAATGGAAATGCAAGCCTATGGCTTTGGACAGGCTCTTACGGGATATCTTGCCCACCCCCTTCCGATTCCTCTGGCCACACTTTCCTTTGCAATCGGCTTCTGTCCTCCTTTAAACAGCATTTGTAGAATAAAGATATTCCAGTCATATCTCAGTAATAACTTGTCTTTTTGGTGATCTACAACATACATACGCACACACACATGCAGCTCAATGTCAGGAACCAGCAAAGTAGGGGACGATTTGTCTTAGCAGATCGCTAATCATCCGCACATCCTTACTCCAACACCCTTGCTTCCTGTGAAACCACTCCATCTGGCCCATGTCTTGATGAAAGAAATATTCCGGTAGGGGATTTAAAAGAAATTTTATTTTCAGTACAGGTTAGGTCAGCCATTCCTGGATATTCCATCCTGAGGGACGACGAAGAAGAAGGAAGTGGGAGGGAGGTGACAGAACAACTGTGAGGTGTTCCCAGTGAAGGGGCAGTTATTCATGCATGATATCACCACCAAAGTACGCCCACTATCAACGTTAATGTGAATGCTCAGAAGTTGTTTACACTAAGATAAGGCGCTGTAACATCGAAGGAAATTAAAAGTCACTATTTAATGCGAAATTGAAAATGCACATTAACGAGGATAAAAATCGCCTGCATGCCTGATTTAAGTTTTGTTCGTTAAGAGGTAAAACCGGTAATGCGCCGTAAAGGAGGCATAAATCGATCATCTAGAGGAAGCCTAACTAGGGAGGTAGAGAAAAAGAGCACATTGAAGAGGAGAAGGGAGGAAGAGAAATGCATCAACCTCCAGGATCCATCTGGTTGTTAAACTACAATTCAGCGATGAAGCAGTAAGTAGTCCTTCCCCACTCAACTACACCAGCTATGTTTGTTTGAACTGATTCAATGTAACAACAGAGAACCATATTAATTTTGAAAATGCCTCTCCTATTATCAAGGCACATTACCATTACTTATGTCTCCCTCTCTCTACTTTCAGCACTTTTCTACTTCTAATGAAAAAGGTGACGGTAAAGGATAAACTTCCTGACACAAGGGCACACTAATGCTTAAAAGGAATGTTTGTGGGGTGGGGAGATGCAAAGACATCTGAAGGAAGCCCATTTTTCTTCTGGCGAGGGAACAGTTTCTCAGGGCTTCCTTCTAGCCAAGGAAGTAGACAGTCCATTTCTCTCCACAGCAGGATCCAAATAAACATTGTTGCAGGTGAGGAAGTAAATAGACAGATTCTCTCCTGTCAGAGTCAAAAGAGCAAAATGGTATCACCCTGGGTGATTGGAGTTCAACCAAACACAAGAGGTTCTGTCCTCAGCAGGACTCAGCTCAACAATTCAGGTCCACCCTTTTAGCAAAACAAATGCAAACAATTCCTTTCTCTGTAGGTTGTTGGGGGTGGGGGGAGAGCCACAAAAGGTTAATGAACCTGGCAGGAGCCAAGTAACACAATTGAAGTTATTCACTGAAGCAGTGTGCATAACTGAGAAACCAACAATTCCAGTTCTTTCTCCATTTATTTGACTCAAGCCTCACTACTATAGACCCCTTGTGAACTGCGAAAAAAGGACAACTGTGGGCATGACCCAATAGGAATCTGGAATCCTGCTGATGGGATAGCCCATTATAACACAGCTTTACCACGTCTATGTGCTCTAAACAGGACATCTGAAATTGACGGTGAGTTCCAAGTGTTGCATTAATCAGCCATATAGCTATTGCAGCAGCTCTCCCATGTCTTACACAGAACTGTGAGTATGGATGTATATAGTTATGTACACACTGATAAATTTTCCTCTGTTTTATCACCAGATAAGGTTTTAAGTGGGGCAAGAGCCTTCATGTTTTCATACACATATTTGCTTGGGCCATTTTTTTCTTTGCAAAACATACAGTACAAACTATTACAGAGACAAGAAGATTAAAAAGAAACCCTTTAATCTTTGCCAATTGATTAGCAGCGGTAGTACCGTGGTTTTGCAGAAATACTGCTTGCGTATTACACAATGGTTTAAGATTGAAATAGATATTGGTTTTACCTTCTGCCAATAACTTGTCTCCTCATAGTCAACTAAGAGCTCCACTCTATACCTTGAGAAGAATTCTCATCAAGTATATAAATCAGCTATCGATATTTTCCAACACAATAAATATTTCAAATAAGCCTATTTTACCAGAAATGCTACAATGAACTTTTAAAAAATCATGTATAGAAAACTAGGAATAATATAATATATCCCATTAGTGTAACAACTCAAACCTATTTTTTTAAAATCCTGAAGTAATTCTCACTGAGTTCTTTTGAAATTTCTTCCAGAAAAATGAGCATAGGATAGATCACTATGGTGTGATTTTACCTGGAAGTAAATTCCATGGCCAAATAGAACTTTACACAGGCCTAGTGGTTCTTTGTCAATTTGAGTATCCACTGTTCATTCAAAAATCTTTCTTCGCACAGATGAAGCTTGGAATCTGGAGCAATGTGTTTGATCTCACAGAACAGGAGACTTTTAAAAAAAGGTTTCCAACCTTTTTCAACCCATGGACACATTTAGGAATTTGAGAAACTACTGTGGGTATTGCTATAAAATGCCAAATCAATGGATCTCTGCTTTGGTGTCTAGCTGTCACATCCGTGGATCTTAGGCTGCATCTTATTCAGCAAAAACTTTTGTGTCTATTGGACACAACAACATATCTTTAATAAGGGATTGTCTAATTCAGCTAATTACTGGTGGTGCAATAGAACTAATGCTTCTTTTAAACATGTTTTGGCAATGTCCTTTTTCTTTTTGTGGGGAGGTTATTACACAGATAAATTTTGTGCTGGAACAGTCTTTAATATTCACTGTTGTACATGCTGTTTTAAATTATCTGCTTCATGGAAATGAACAAATGGTCAACGTAAATGGATTCTTGGCACCCTTTTGACAGCTAAAAGACTGAAATTACAACACTGGAAGGATAAATGATCACCTCCTATACTGCAATGGATTGAGGATGTCACGATACTTTCAGTATTTAAATGAGTAGCATTTGAAGATGGCGCCTTCAAATGGATACTTATTTGGATATTGGGTGCATTTTTATTGAATCCTATGCATAACTGCTAGAAAGTTGTAGGCATTTAATACAAATCCATGTAGATATATTTTAAAAAATGAAAATAAAAACAATCTCCCCCCCGCAGTTGCCTATGGGAATCAACGTTCAGAGACCCCTTCACAGGCACTGTATTAGGAACCCCTGCTCTAAAATATGCCTCTGGTTTAGATGGCCTTTTACTTGAATTTCTTTCCATGCAACCATTTTACTTAAATTCCACAAAAGTGGATCTTTTAGTCAGTGGATGCAAAACAACATCTGTTGCAGTCTACCTCATGAATCTGCTAAAGTGAGCCATTGACTAAAAATGCCAGGCAAACATACTACTCTCTGCAGTGTCACAGAAGATTTTCTCTGCTTAATATATGCAATATGCTTGCTCTATTAGAGCCTTTCCCAACTGAATGTCATACAATATTCCATCTTGCTATATTTTCATTTTCCTTATTTTCTTTCCATTTCAGTTTCCCTCCCTATTTGTGCTCAATATCCATTTTCATTACATGCATTGTATGTTTCTCCCTCTTTTTTATATTCCCTCTTTTTTCCTCCTTTCAGAAGTTTCTCCTTTTTTTCTTCATTAATATACTCATTCACTTGTTCATTCATTCATTCCAGCTGACAGTCAAGTGAAATGACCAGTGCCACCATTTGGAAGGTGCCAAGTGTCAGGTTTTAGACCATTTCCTAAGGAACAGAAAAGGGAAAATGAGGACAGGAAATCAACTCTAGGATACAAAGTGTGCTGTCTTCATTTACATGGAGCAGAGCGACATCTGAGCTGATTGATGACAATGATTAGAATAATAATAGATACCTCCTGCTCAACCTCTTTGTATATGTAGTTCAAAACGATTTATAAGACTCCATTATTATTATTATACCCCAAAAAAACTACTACAAGGAATTTGTGATGAACAAAGTGACCAGCCCATTAGAAAGATGGAAAAGAATAAATTGAAAAGATGGAAAGGAGAAAAGGGAATCGGTTTCCCAGCTTAATTCTACGGCCTCACCTACAGGGACTAATTGTTATTTCAAAGGCACTCATCAAACAAAATTGAGAATGCAGGGGCTGTATCCCACCCATCCCACATTCTAGCAGGACCCAAATGCTAGTGATTGTTGGAGCAGCCAGAAACAAGCAGAAGCACTCATTTCCAAAATGGAGCAGGTCAGTGAAGTTTGCAGAAGGAACCACCATTTTCTGTGCATGAGCCATGAGTCCCACTTGCTCAGCAAATCAAGCAGGATCACAATGGCAGGCTTGGATGCTTCCCTAGGTTCCCAAGATCACCTCTGTATATTGAATAAATTTGTGTTTTAGGGCACAATGCTATGCATGTTTAGACAGAAAAAAATGTATAACTCCCAGCAGTCCTCAGCCAGCATCTATAGGATTGTGCCCATAGAGACACAGCATTTTAGAAAGATACAAAGATATTTTATATCTCTAACATATCTCTAGTGCATAATGTTGCATATGAATTACATTGTAATTAACTGTGGAGGACTATGTCTGCATTCAGACTTTCACTCAAATCAACAATTCCCCAATGAACACTTTATTTAAATTTAGCTAGGTAATTATTGGGTATACTTATGTTAAAGAAATACTTGATTAGGCTTAACAATTGTTTCTAGCACATTCTTTTCAGTTTACATTTGTGCTACGTTTGTGGATCATAAAAATAAATCAATAATGCACAAATCATATGGGTATTTTTTTTCTCACTCGGGTTATTATAAATATGATTACAAAAACTCCAACAGTATTAAGGCAACTTTCTACCTGACAATTTGTGCTTGTAACCAACGGTTCAAATAACAATTTCTAATTTGTCAAACAGAACGAACAGGGAAACAATCCATTTCTTGTTCACTGTGACTCTTGACACCATTTCAGTAAGACCAAAGGACAGCCAGAAGTACATGCTGTTTCACCAGAAAAAAAATCTAGAATAATTTGTTCCACTACAGGGTTTAGTTCAATGATATCACACTAATTAAATATTCCCATAAATCTTTCAGCTACAGTGGAGAGATATAGTAGCACTTCATGACTCCCTGTCATTACATTATTTATTTTCCAAGTTATGGAAAGTTTACTCAAAAGCCACTACCATCATCTGAAGAATGTCCATTCACTTCAATGTGAATTGATTTGTACCAGATATCTATGTCTTAAGCAAACACTATGTTTTTACTTTTAATAAAAGTTTGTATTATTGAAATTTCTGACTGTACTGAGCTATTTACCTGTTCATTATTGCCGCCTGTGATACTTTTAAAATGCATGCACATACAAGCATTGACAAGAAAAGATATCAAATAATTATGCAGTAATTTGGGAGGAGGCTAAAGGAAGCATCCAATGTGGTGCTTATGCCCCACCAATTCCTTGAAACCCCCCCAATTCCCTTCCACGAGCGTCAAATCCATTATGCAAGCAGGACTCACCACTTATGCAAGGGAGATTTAACGCTTCCTTGGGAAAACCCTGAAATGAGCAGAAATGCTCATTTCTGGAAGGAGGTGGGTCAGCAGAGCGTCCTCATACGAGCTCCGCTAACCTGCCTCCTTCAGAAACAAGAATTTCCATTCATTTCAGGTTGCCCCAGAAGCACTAAATCACAATTATGCAAGTGGTGAGGGATACATGCGCAATGCAATCGGTAGGGCAGAAGAGAAACAGCAGTGTAAGCACCGTGCTGGATTCTGCCCCGGCTCTATCCTTGAATAAGGAGGATATATCGACACCCATAAAGT
The DNA here is from genome assembly GCA_029215795.1 of Anniella stebbinsi. Classification (NCBI taxonomy): domain Eukaryota; kingdom Metazoa; phylum Chordata; class Lepidosauria; order Squamata; family Anniellidae; genus Anniella; species Anniella stebbinsi. The sequence goes on from JARDYH010000003.1 coordinate 61,785,017, forward strand.
AGTGTGAAGCCACCTGCAATGCTGTCAGCCTGGATCTAAAGTAAGCCTGGATCTGTGAAGGACACTGCATGTTCCATGCTCCTTGAAAGAAAGATGGAATACAAATATAATAAATAAATCATACATGTGTATCTGAGTCATCCAGATAAATGATGGAGAAAGCTTGTTGTGTGGAAAATACATCTACTTCTCATGGCCTCCATCAGGGCTTTTTAAGGGTGATATCCTGCCCTATGCTGGTGGGATGTCAATTTAAAAAAATACTTGTTTTGAGAACTCCTTGCAAGCAGCAATAGTTCGGTAATCATTCCCTCCACCCTGGTCTGGTTATGTTGGTTGTTTTCAGGTCATAGGAATCTATAACACTGAATTAGAAGCCTTGCACTGCAGGCACTTATCTGGGCCCATTTCCATTGTTCCCCTGAGTTCTGTCATCCGATCCTTCCTCTCCAGCTCCCTTCATGTAGTTTTTTATATGGGCACAGAGGGAATCATCTAGCAACCATCAGTGTTACACTGCTTCATTTACATGGAATTCTTTTTGAAATAAACAGGCAACAAAAAAGAAGAACTCCTTTTAACAATACAACAAGGTATTTAAGGCAGAAAATAGATTCACTGGGTAAGCTTGTGGGGAAAGAAAATAAGAGTAAAACAGCCTAAGTAGAAACTCACTAACTATTGAGAAAGTTTGAACGTGTGAGTAGGCCGGATCTATACCTCATATCATACTGATACAACCCCATCATTATAACACTAAATCCCCCTTGTGCATTTATATCTCATAACACACACAATGGCTTCTGCTGTGGTATTTTGGATAATACGGAATAAAAAGTGGGAAATAACGTTACAAAAGTGGTATATGGAGTGTGTAATATGCCCTAATAGTTATCAATGCACTTCAGCACCAATAAAAAACCACTAGTGTAGATCTACCATAGCCAAATCACAATGATTTTATTTATTATATATCAATATTGCAATGCAGAAGCTTGAAGAACTTCCACATAGGATATTAATGAAACCATGACATCATACCATTTAAAAAAAGAAAAGATGCTGCTCCACTTTCTCCATGTCTTCATAGGCCGTTTCTACACCAGGCTGTTTGCCTGGGATGGCCCCCGGCTGGTCCCTATGTGCTAATAGTGTGTTTTAGGTACTTCCAGGATCAGCCTCCTTCCCTCCCTGTGCACTGATGGTATGTATTAGGTACTTCCAGGATCACCCGCCTTCCCTCCCTGTGTGCTGATGGTATGTATTAGGTACTTCCAGGAACACCCTCCCTCCCTCTACACCCCTATAGTGCAGAAAGGGACACAAAGAAAGCAGGAATAGTCAAATCTGTCAAGCTCAATTTCTTGGTTTCTCATTTTTTTCACTGTTAAGTTCATTATACCCTATTTTTGCATATTTGTGGCTTGTTTGAAGGTCTGCGCAAACATGTGCACGTATCTCTCAAGATATACCCATTTTTGTACACACTTCTCAAAATGCACACCTTTTTGTACATCTTTTCCCCAAATATATACATCTTTGGGTGATTTCCCCCCTAAAATTAAGTTGTTCTGTGCACACTTTTCCACACCATGTGCATTTTTGCATGCTTCATGCGTGAACTGTATCTCAAAATTCTGACAATGTGTGAATATTGCTGTGTAACTGTGTCCCAGTGGATGTGTAGGTTGGGCAGTGCGAACTTGGTAAGTTTGCTTTAAAATATAAAGCGAACAAATTTCTTACCCTTCCCTAAAAGAAAGTTAAACATGACTATCTGTTCCATAGCACAACACTCAAGTAGCAAAACATCTAGCTCTTTCCAGGTCTTTTGGAATCTATGGAGAAGGAGTCATCCACCACTATCCCCATCCTCAGCGTTGCACCCCAGGGGTCATGGCCGTAGCCCCCCTGTGCTGTTATGTTTAGAATGTTTTTAGGATGTTTTAATGCAGTTTTAATAATCAGTTTTATGTATTTTATCATATTGTTGTTCCCCGCCTCGATCCAAATGAAGAGGCGGGTAAGAAATACATTATTATTATTATTATTATTATTATTATTATTATTATTATTGATCACCATGGAAATGGCATGCTCAGAGAACCAAACCATTTACTTATAAGGAGATGATTTATTGAGGTAAACTTACAGCGCACAGGCGTTACCCAATAAGCGGTGGAACCGAGCTACGCGGGCTTCTGTACAAAACCAAGCGACCAGCCTGGAACCGCCGCTTGGGCACGGAAGTGACAGTTATAGTGTTCTGAACTTGGCAGAGGTGCGAGTGATACAATAACAAAGTGATACAATAACAAAGCGCTCATTCTCACCATAGAATACTATGGTGAATCAGATACTTCACTGACATAAGCAAGCGTATCTTCTTGGAAACTAGCTGATTGATGGGGAAGCTTTGGCCTTGCTACTTGACACAACAGCTCAACTATAGCCGGCTTGCTAAGCCTGGACAGATAAAGTCCAGGTGTCTCTTGCATGAGACGTCCTTGGATCCATCGTTCCCAGCTATGAGGAAGATGCTTACGCAGCGAATAAAGCAAAACTAGCAGACTGTACTGTGAGAAACAGAGACAAAGCTACTACCCATAAGCCTTTGAGAGCCACCATGGCTCACAGGCTTTCAAGCCAATACACGCAGCATGGGTTACAGAAACAGCAAGAAAACAGAGTAGGATGCAGAGCTGGCATCAAGGGTAGCTGGACACCTGCCGAGGGCCCACATCCCAGCAGGAACCGATGAACAAGAGCCCCTTGGAGTTGTTCCTGCTCTTCACTATTGTAGTCTACTTGTTCACCTGGCTTGTTCTGGCTCAGGCAATGGTAGATGTCACCGCCTACTTGCTCTCTGCCTGCTAAGCAAGCAATTGGTAGCAATGATGAGAAAAAGGATGGGGAGCAACAGCCACTGGTGACAATGGCAGTGAGAAGGTAGACTCACTGAAGGAGGAGGCCCATGGAGTGTGCCTTGCCCTCAAAAATCTGCAGCTGGCCCTGGCAGGATGCTCCAGCTGCTGCTAGATGGGAATGGGCACTCCTATGTCAGACTGAACATCTGAGTGAGTTCCCTCTGCCTTAAGACAAGAAAGTCAGAACCATGCACTCAGGCTGACATGTTGACATCCATATCTAGCTCTCTTTATTGACCTGTGCATGTGGCAAGAGGTAGCCTTTGGCAAGCTACATCATTGGATGGGATGTTTTGTCATTGCAGTTGGAGGCCAAATGAAGCAGGAAAACAAAGGCAAAAGTAACATTCCAAAAGATAACGGTGTCTATATGAAGTATAAGAACTTCAATGCAACACACGTTATTTCTGTTATCTACTTGCTACATAGCACATGCTGGGTGGCAAGTATACTGAATCCTAGACCAAAATGAGGTTCAGATACATCCAAGTCCTGCAATTCTATTCCTAAAGAGTAGTACCCCGCATGGTGACCTTTCTTGGGTAGGAGTAATAAGAAAAGGTCAGAAACGCATACTTGGCCAGTTACCGAGAGCAGCATTTTTAGCTAGATAAATAAGAAAGCATTTGTGGGGAAACAGAGACCTTATAAAGAGTGATTTTTGTCTAAACTGCAAAAACAATTGGCTGGATGTAGTGACCTAAAAGGTTAACAGGTAAGTCAAGAATAGCAACACAAAGGATTCAATTCACCCAGCAACATTACTATTTTATTTTGTTTTGTTTTGTATTTTGGTGGAGGAGAAGAGAAGTTCTAATTTTTTATGCTTTCCTTCTGGAAGAATTATACAGTGATCACTAAAAAAAAATAATCAGAAACAGACTTTAAAACTCAAGTTAAATGTACAACTTGAAGTAAAATGTCCACTGGTGGAACAAAACAATGTGTTTACAATTTTCCATAGACCTTTCACTGTGCTAGATGCAGTTTTAAAATTCCTCCAATACAACTATTAAAATGTAAGAAGTTGATGTCTTTATTTCCCTTCTGGTTTCTCAGTAAACTTTCTAGAACCCCCTGGACACAAACTCTTTGACTTTTCTGGATTAGGAAACTTTACGAAGTGAAAACACAAAAATTAACACTGAATTTCTTGAGAAGAGTTTTTTTTAGATCTCTGAACAGAAACTCTGGACCACAATGTGCCCTGCTACTGAGGTTAATGCAAGGCATTTGGGGCTTTCATTGTTGACTGATTGCGTGCCTGCAGTTGACATTCAAGGATTTTCTAAGCAGTCACAGAGGTCTTCCGCAATTCATGTTGCTATAAACAAGACACTAGAAATAAATTCAAACTCTGCAGTTATGGAAAAATAAAGATTATTCTCTTGATATGCATGTTGTGCATGTTTCTATTTGTCCATTTTCTATGGCATTTTATTAGGAGACGGCAGGAGACCCATTTTCACTAGCAAAATTGCAGAAATTATTCTAGGGTAGAGATTCTTTTCTGCAAAAGGAGTACAGTTGGCAATATACACCCACTGTTGCTAATGAGGATATGAATGACACCACCCTCAAATGCTATTGTCTCAAGGCTGCAAACCTGTGCATACTTACCTGGGAGTAACTCTCACTGAATTCAGGTAAGCATGCACAGAGCGATGCTGCATGCATCACAACACAATATTATCCCTTAGTACAAGTGAGACTCAGCACCTTGCTCATGAGCACATAAGAACATAAAAAGAGCCAAGCTGGATCAGACCAATGGTTCATCTAGCCCAGCACTCTGTTCACACAGTGGCCAACCAGCTGTTGACCAGGAGCCCACAAGCAGGACAGAAGTGCAATAGCACTCTTCCACACATGTTCCACAGTAACTCATGTACATAGGCTGACTGCCTCTGATACTGGAGGTAGCACATAGCTATCTGGACTAGTAGCTATTGATAGCTTTTTCCTCCAGGAATTTATCCAACCCCCTTTTAAAGCCATCACTACATCTTGTGGTAGTGAATTCCATAGTTTAACCATGCGCTATGTGAAGAAGTACTTCCTTTTATCTGTCCTGAATCTCCCACCAATCAGCTTCATGGGATGGCCCTGGGTTCTAGTGTTATGGGAGAGGGAGAAAATGCATGATTTTGTACACCTCCAGCTGCCTCTACAAGAGAGGTTTAATGCTCTTTCAAGGCGCTTTAAAAATTTTACCTCTACAAGAACGGAGCGCAAATCTGGCGTAGAGGCGCGTTATCTGTCCGATTATGCGCATTATCGAATGTGCATTAAACAGCGAGTTTTATTTTGCTCCGGCCGTTAAAGTGCATTTTGCCTATGTGAACAAGTGCTTATGCGCATTAACTACTTGTAAAGCGCATTTCAAACAGCCGCCTCTCGCCACCTCTCGTGCAGAGGTATTAGGTGTAAATGTGCTTCAGCGATTATGCGCATAATCGCCTAACCAGGCGCAAAAGCGAATCCTTGTAGAGGGGACCTCCGTCACATTACCCTCCTTTTTTCAAGCTAAACAGTCCCAGCTGTTGCAACCTTCCCCGATAGGGGAGGTGATCATTTTATTTGCCTTTTCGGCACTTTTTCCAGCTCTACAATATCTTTTTTTTTTAGGTGTGGTAACCACCTTCTGTTCACATGGAGCTGCATGGAATCAAAAGCATCTCTGTTCACTTTAGTAGCGTTCCTGAGCTTGCATCTCCACTTGTGTGCACCACCATCTCTAACCGTGACTTCAAAAGAGCTCCTGCAGAGCACTTCACCAGGCGGATAGTTCAGGGGAATATTAAGGAGGTTTCCTACTCTCCACCACTTCCCACCTCCCACCACCTCCCACCAAATGAGAAGCATGGGGAATGGTTTCTCAAAAAACATTTCTCAACATGGCAAGGGAGAACCTCACCATACAGGCTCTACACATGAGCAAGGCCCACAGTTATTCTACTGCCATCCCCATCTAGTGTGCAGACATTACTCCCCATATATCATTTTGCATGTTGTCATCACCAACATTATTTGCACATGAAATGTCAGTTGAGTGTCCACTTCTGCATAGGATTCTGACTGGGCTCTAGTAAGGAGCAATGCTGTTTGCTTTTCTCATGAAGGAAAGCAGGCCCTGTGTACTTCATTATACAAGGAAGTGGCCATGCAATTTACAACTCACTTGCTCCCCTAAGCAAGGAGCAATGGCTTCCAAGCAAGCAGCAGATGCATTTGCCTGTCCACCCCTCACACTACCGCCTCCTTGCTTGTGACAGTTGTGTTGAGAAACCCACTGGAAACTCACTAGGTTTGATATGTGTGCATTTATTACATGTCCTATTACATCTCCTGTGTGTACATATTACATGACAGTTAAGCTGCTCTTAAGTGATGCTTCCCCTCCTTCTCTCCACAGTATAATCACTCTGACCTCCTCTGCTACAAGGACCTTTTAAGGCCTTCATTCACAGTCTCTGTCCCTTGCTTAAGCCACAGCAGTACCTGCCCCAAATTTAAGAATGCACCAGAAGATTCAGAATTAGGGCCAAATCCTAGGCTGACCATATGAAAAGGAGGACAGGGCTCATGTAACTTTGACAGTTGCAGAGAAAAAGGAATTTCAGCAGGTGTCATTTGTATGCAATTAGTTCCTGGTGAAATCCCCTCTTTATCACAACAGTTAAAGTTGCATGCACTGTACTAGAGTGACCAGATACAAAAGAGGGCAGGGCCCCTGCAGCTTTAACTGTTGTAATGAAGAGGGAATTTCACCAGGTACGAATTGCATACAAATGATGCCAGCTGAAATTCCTTTTTCTCTACAACTGTTAAAGTTACATGAGCCCTGTCCTCCTTTTCATATGGTCACCCTACAAATCCTAGATATATAACATCAGAACCATACATTTTGGCTAGTCCTCCTCAGTTCTCCATTTGTTTAGGCAATACTTCACATATTTTCAGTACAAAAAAGGATCTGCTGAGTTCAGAGAAGACAGGTAGGTAAGGGCCAAATGACACACTCTACAAAACATGTCGATGTAATAGAGCCTGCTATTTTTCTTTTCTTACTCTCGTGTAAATGCATGCAAATAAATGTAAATGGTGCTTTGAGAGAGGAGAATTTAAGATCCCTCCCCCCAAAAGAATTGTACTTCCCCCAAAGTGGTACACATGCACATACCTGCGGGGGGGGGGGGGGGGGTAACAAAAAGAAAGCAAAAAAAATGTGGAAAGGGGTAGTGTTTCAGGGGATTAACAGGGTTGGGTGTAGTTTGTCCTTAAGTGAGGGGAAAATTAGAATATAGTTGTACAATTAAATAGAACTTTGGATAGGCTGACCATAGGAAAAGGAGGACAGGGCTCATGTAACTTTAACAGTTGTAGAGAAAAGGGAATTTCAGCCAGGGTCATTTGTATGCAATTAGTTGCTGGTGAAATTCCCTCTTCATCACAGCAGTTAAAGGTGCAGGCACTATACTAGAGTGACCATATACAAAAGAAGGCAGGGCCCCTGCAACTTTAACTGTTGTGATGAAGAGGGAATTTCACCAAGAACTAATTGCATACAAATGACACTGGCTGAAATCCCCTCTTCTCTACAACTGTTAAAGTTACAGGAGCCCTGTCCTCCTTTTCATATGGTCAGCATAACGTTGGATTTAGATCAAAACATGCTTCTAGCAGGACAGTAAAAATATTCTGCAGCAGGCCAAGGACTTGCTTCTTTTGGTGTACCATAGACCCTCGGGTGGAATCTTTAAGAGAAATACAAGAGAAGTGGATATAGTTTAGGCCTGGAAGCTGCATGCTCTTGGGCAGTGAAATTGTTGCCCACTTCATACACTGGAGGCTTTGTAATTGTTGAAGTGAAGCCTCCAGCAGCTCAGGGACTATGCTGAGCTGTCCCTCATCTGCTACAAGACCCATGGTGTGCTGAGAAAGCAGCAATTCACTTGTTCTTTCTGTGCATGCCCAAGGTGAACAGCTAAAGCTGTTCCAGATGACACAATTCACCTTGGGGGTTTCACTAGAATGGATTGATTCATTCTGCACCCTGCCAACACTTTCTGGAGTGGAACTTGCTGGTTTAGTTGTAGAGATACACACAGTTCTTGTTGATTCCTCAACTAAAGATGTAATAGCCAACGATCAGACCACCAACCCCTTCCATCAATTTCGCTTTTGACTTGCAGGCTCTTTCTGTCCCAAGCACTTTTTTCTAACCTTAAAGAGAGAAGTGTATGAACCAAACAACAGGGTACACCAATGATTTAGTCTTTGAGGTGAAACAGGCATGTCTAAGAGGCAGAGAGGGTGGCATAATTGGCACATACAGTCACTTCCCCAGGGCAAAGAAGAAGGCAAAGCTCACAAACTGGCAGGGGAGGGACAAAAGAGAAGAACAGGATTAGATGGTGGAGAGAGCGATAAGAGGAGGAGCTAAGCAACTAGCCCTCAATACACATACCACACACAGATATAGCTTGCATACTTGCTGAACCCTAGGTCTGGCCGACTGTAGAAACCTCTTACTCCAAATAGCCTATCATCTGAGCACAGACAAAGGGAAGGAAAAGAAAAGGCAACAGTACAGAAATGAGCTCAAATGTGGGTTTTACAAAGCAGCATGAAGCATGAAAATGAAAATGTGCCAAAGAACTGACAGAAATTGCAAATAAAACGATTAGCTCACTAAAACCTCGACCTAGGCCAAGCAGGACATTGCACTATGAAAGTGGTATGAAAGCAGTATATAAAAGGCAGGAGCCACACCGAGCAGGATATAGTGGTATGAAAGTGGTATGTGGTATGTGTCAATGGGCCCCAACAGTTGTCAGGGCACTTCAATACCACTATAAAGCAGTTGTGTGGCTCCTACCTTTTATATACTGCTTTCATAGTGCAATATCCTGCTTGGTGTAGATTGGGCCAATGTCAGCTTGCCCACATATACACAACTTAGCCATTTGAGGCATAGTGATAGTCTTAAAGAAAAAGAACTATTTCCCTTCTTCAGATAAAAGCTTTCCCAGCTGGTCACCTGAAGCCGAGGCAAATGATTAGCTATAATGATATTAGTTGTTTTCTAATCACATTACTGTCTATGGTTATTACTCATCTCTGGGTATTACTCATGTGATTTCTTCTCCGACACGCTGTACCTATCAATACATGTTTTGGCATGTCTGAGTAGGAGGTTTAAACAATGGTCCTAAACATTTTTTTCTCAGGAGTAAATGTCATTGATTTCAATGGACCAATTTCACTCTCACATAAATGTTTTTAGGAATGAAAGCCTAATGTACAAACAACATCCCGCAATTTACAAAAATTGCCATGTTTGAAATTGCATCAAATACCAATAGCTCAAATTATATGTGGATCAATGATGACCACCATTCAATACTTTAGTAACATATATATCCCCTTTCACTTTCAGAACAAACACTTGCAGAGCCATACAAATACAAAGAAAAGTACCAAAACTAAGAATTGCCACCTGCCCTTCTTTGTTTAATGTTTGTACCTTAGGCGATTTTCATCATTTGGCTTCTTGCTAAAGTTTAATTTCTCATGTGCTTATAGTAGTAACTTGTGCATTTTTAATTTGTTGGGCTGTGAGCCCAAGTGCACTTGCATAAGACCATTGATGGGTGCAGCCTCTGGATGAAGTCCATGCACCCTTTGTTCAAGGGAACTATGTCAGAGGAGACTCAACATAATTTCACTTAATAGTCTGTATTAAGTGAAACGAATAGTAGATTAGGAGATAAGAGTATTCAAGGATGTCCCAACAACACTGGCACCGGAGTAGGGCAAAAGCCTCAATTTTGAAACAATATATGAGACTCATGGCAATGCAATTAACGGAAAATATGGCTTTTAGAAAATACGTTGCCCAAGGTTCATCTAGCAAAAATAACGGCATGTTTAGCAGACCAACCCAAATAATCAATGCATATATTAATCATCTCTGTGAATCAAAGGCCTAATACTCTAATTTTCTTCTTCCCGGTTTGAGTGCCTTTCTGTGCGGATGCTTTGAAATCTAGGATTTTCAGCATGTGAACATCTATGCCTACCTCCCAGGGCCTGCCCGAGACATTCTGCTGCCTGAGGCGAAAGTCAAGATGGTGCCCTCCCATTCCAAGTACAGAAGCCAGCAAAGCTGCAGTAGAATTGTATTGTCAGTATGATTCTACTGCCAGTCTAGTTGACAATGGGAAAGTGCCCTCTACTGGTCATGGGGGTAGCAGACTAGTCAAGGGAGCACAGGGCAAGCCACATGGCACATGCAGCTCTGTCCTCCAACAGTGGGGAATGGCTGGGGGTATCAGCTCCTGCTGCCCCCACCCTACAGCATCTTCTGCTGGGGTTGTTGCCTCACTTTTCCAAATAGTAAGTTCAGCCCTGCAATCTCCTCTTCCTGGCCATTTGTTGCTCTGTGATTATCTGAGGATTTGAAGTAACTCTGGCTGGTAGGTGTGTGCATACACATTCCCGGTTCCAGGACTGCAGAACTACATATGCTTCTCCCCCTCCGCTTCCCCTGTCATTTGCCATACAGAATAACAGAATGATGAACGTGGCAAGATTATAAGAGATTTTCCACTCATTACCTTTCACATATGAAGTTGTCATAGACTATTGGTCCATCTCTCCCAGTATGGTCTACTTTGATTGGCAAAGGCTCTCTAGGCTCACACAGCCAGAGGTTTCCCCCACACACACACATACACTATTGTGTGGCATGAGATTCTTTAGAGATGGCATGGATGGAATCTCAAACTTTCCACATGCAGAGCTTGCGCTGTGCCACTGGGCTGTGGCCCTTTCCTGTGGGATATGCCTGGACTAATTTCTCTTTAGCACCATACATTCCTGGCTGGGGCAAAGACTCACAGAGAACTGTTCCACTCCATGCAAAAGAAATACATCATTGGTACCGATCTGAACTACATGCTACAGTAGCAGCATGGGGAAGACAACACATGGTCAGGCATGGTCTCCTTGTGATAAATTCAGCACAGGACTATTGAACCTCAGGCCCCGGGAGCCAAATCCAGCCTGCCTGGAGTCCCACTCTGGCCCTCTGGGGTTCCCCAGAAAACCACACGCCCTTTCACCCAACACCAATTGTTTGGTGATTTCCTGTTTTTTGTGCAGTTTTCCCCATTATAAAAGGCCAAAATATATCCTCTAAAGCTTAGTTACCGTTAGTAAAAAGTTTTCAGCTAAAATTCATGCTGGTATTTTGGGTTTTGGCCTTGCTCCTTTTGCCTTTAGCCCTGTCCACCACTACCTAACCCAAGAGCTTCTCCAAAATGCAATTTGGTCCTGAGGCTGAAAGACATATAGTACTACTGCTCTAACCCCAACTATGGCTGGGCTAGTTGTGGTCACTCAGGAGGAAGGCAATATACTTTGCACACCCTCAAAAATATTCTGTTAGTTCCTCACATTTTTACAGTTGAGAATCGGCACTGCAAATAGGTTTGGGATCTATGCCTGCAGCCTGCGTGATCATTGGTTCGGCTGAAACCCTGCAGAGATGTTTACATCGGCGATCATGTTCATACCATTCTACTTTCATCCAGGGAACTCAGCAAGGATGTTAATAGTTTTTTATTTATTTAGTCTTGACTGACATGCATTAGTGCTCAGGTACCTGGGAATAATTGAGAATCATAATTGAGAATCATAATGCACTGTATCCAGAAATACATTCTTATACAGTGAGGTAGGTGCAAGGGTAAGTGCTACTTCAACTAACTTGACTATATATTCACTTTTGTACTGTTTGAACATGCAAAGCCTTTAGTTCAAATAATAGCCTTTAATTATTTGCCTTCTTCCACTAACCACACCTTCATTCCCCTGATCATTTAGTGCTTTCCCAGCTTTCGAATGTGTTTCCTGCCCCGCTCCCCATCTCTTAAAGCTTGGTTCCTGGCAGTAGAAGTTTTAAGGTGCAATCCTGTGTCTGGGGCATGCTGGGAATTGTAGACCTTTTCCTGTCTAAATGTGCATAGGATTGCACTTTTAATGTAAAACATGCTGGCATCTTTGGTCTTTTGGTTCTGCCCCCTTTACCCCTGGAATGTGAACTTCAAGAGCTTCTCTGAAATTGAATTCGGCCCTCCAGCTGAAAGAGGTTCAAGAGCCCTGGTGTAACATAAAAACCAGCTATTACATCCCTTCAAATTTCATTGGACTCTGTGAGAATAGATGTACTGAATTAAATTTGAAGATCTGTAGGGATTTGAAGTTTTACCTCTGTGTCATGGCACTGAGCCCATTTAAGGTCTCCCATTCACTTTGAGGGATGCATATGTTGTTTCATTTAAACGTACTCAAATCTAAAGCTGGCTGATCTTTAAACAAAAATGTGAAGATCTAATCTAACAGAAAGTCCAGGTCACAGTCCAGTTACTTTTAAAAAATGTCCAACTCACACATCTTTTAAAAGTCCTACCTGTGGGTCTACACAGTTCCATGACTGTTGGGACAATTCAGCCCTTGAATTGTTAGCTCATTGATTCCTAAGGAACAGGGTGACATTCATTGGGACGTCTAACGGGAAGGTCTACTGACTATTTGCCATGGATGTGGACATAAAACAAAATATGATATAAATGGCTTTGTGTGGTTAATTTTCATTACTAGTTATTTAAAAGATTTATAAACTGTCTTACAGGGAAAACTCTCTGAAGGTGGCATGCAAAATCTAAAATCACACAACACATTAAAATAATGATAAAAACATTTATCAAAATTAACAATTAAAAACAGGTAACAGAACAGCACCCAATACAGTCCTGATTTAATTATAGGCCAAGGTAAGGGCTATAATGCTTGAAGGACTGTAAAGATGAGGCCATATGAGCATCAGTTGGAACAAGAGTTCCACAAATGGGGAGCCACTGCTGAGCAGGCCCTGCGCCTCATGCCCACTAGCCTAATTGCTGTCAGATAGGCACACAAGCAGGGCTGTCAATATTGATCTCAGAGTGCAGGCAGGCTGGGATGGAAAGAAATCATTTTTGTTCCTGGTACCAAAACTCTCTTATTTTAAAAAAGAAGTCACTCTGGAAGTTCTTGTCTTATCCTGGAAACTTAATTCCATAGCACTTGGTAAGGAGCTCTTAAATAAATAAGTTCCTTATCAGTAACTCTTATAGCAACGTTGTGTGATTTGGGGAAAGAAGGAAGTTAAGATGGAACTGATTATACTAGTTTTGGTTACTAAGGAAAATATTTCATTTATTCTGGATAAGATTGGCTTTTTATAATGTTGCCCCAAACTCCTTGCTTTCAATGCCTTTGTTAAGAAGGACTTGATTCATTGGATGAAATTCAGCACAACCCTGTACATGTCTACTCAGAAGTAAGCCTCACTGACTGCAGTGGGACTTGTTCCCAGGCATAAGGGGGTACAGGATTGCAGCCGTAGATTCCAGTCCACAAGAGCTTATGCCAGCATTCACCAACCTAGTGCCCTCCAGATGTGTTGGGCTACAACTCCCTTAATTCCAAACTAGAATAGCCATGTTGTCTGGTAATTATAGGAGTTGTATGCCAACACATCTGGAAGGCACCAGGGTGGAGAGGGATTGCTTATGCAATGTGTCTGTTTTTAAGGTGCCACGGGATACTTTTGTTGTTGTTTTTACTAGGAGCCCTTACATCTCTAGGACGCCCCCATGCAGCAGTTCCAAAAAGCCCGGCAATTTGGACAGCTCCAGAGCGCGGCCCGCGAGGGGCAATAAATCATTCCCAGGCCGACTTTCCCTGTGGCTGAGCCAGCGACCGGCGGGTAACCCAGCGTGCCCTCTCCACCGACTGCGATGCCTGCAGCGGAACAGCAGCCTACGCGGCCTTAGACGGCTTCCAGAACGGGAAGAACCAACCAGCTGCAGCAAGCCAGGCCAAGCCCCCTCTGCCGGTCGCCCCTATCTCCGTCCGCAAATGGATCCAGTTCCTGCCTCCTTCATCGGCCGCGAAGCCTTTCTTTCGACGGCGCTTCCCATTGGCCGCGGCTGAGGTGGGGCCTTGGAAATGAGGAGACGCTTCAGATTCCGACTAGGCAGAAAACGAAGCGCCGCCTGCTCGCAGCCCAACCCGTCTCGCCCAGCATCGCCGGGCTCCAGGACCCTAATATACACCCCCTGCCCCCCCTCCGGGATTTGAATGACAACGAAGCCAAGCCGGGCGAAACCTGCGCGACGTAGCCCCCCGCCTGCCCAGAAATGGAGAGCCCCATCCCAGCTGGCTAATCCCCCCCCCCCTTCAGCGCAAAGGAGGCGGCGGAGGAGGAAAGGGCCAGGCTCTGCCTTGAGCCGGATAAGGAGACACACGCATGATGCTGCCGTAGATGCTGCTGCAGCTGCTGCCTCCCCCTCCTGCCGCAGCGCAGCCACACCGCAAAGGCGCAGGATGCATTTATTGGCTCCTGGGTGGTGCACGCACACGCATTACGCACGCCGCTCCATCCCACCTACCTAGCTTCTAACACTGCCCACGCAGCCGCGGCTCTGGCCAGGAGGTTGCATTCAACGTGAGTTCAACTCCAGTCCCCTTCACTTCAATGGATCTACTCTAAGTAGGACTACCATTGGCTAGCCCTCAGGGGGGCCAAGCGGCCAACCTCCTCCAGAATCCCCTTCACCCCGATTCAGAACGCCCCGCTTTCAAAATGGCTCCTTTGGGTTAGGGCGTAGGGAAAAACAGAACTGCTTTGCTTCGAGCCCAGGGTCACCCTCTGTAAACGGCCCTTGGCGCAGGGGAAGAGGACGGGAAGGGCTTCAGGGATGGAGCTGGAACTGGCGGGTGGTGGAGGCTGCATGATTGGGGGCTGGGTGGGTGTGGGAGGGGAAGAGGATCCTCATCTGGGCAGGCTGCATCGCGCACAGCGTGATGTTTGGAGGTTTCGTGGGATTGGCTGGCTGGCTGGGTTGAGGGGCAGTATATCACCATTTGCGCGGTCCGTTAGAGGTCGTGTGTGTCTTTCGGTCTATGGCTATAGGGCTGTTGCCATTCCTCACCACATGGCTGCAATCGCCCTCGGTCACTTCTAGGAATTGATGAGTAGGAGTCAGTGGAGGCCGATGGTTCCGATTTCAGTGGGCCCGCGAATCCGCTCGGGGGTTCAGCCAGAACTCTAAAAGAGCTATACAAGGTGCTGCACCCAATCCCATCTTGGATAGCCCCCTTATAGATTCGCAGCACCACTAAAATTGGAGCCACCAGCCTCCACTGGTGGAGGGGTTGTTATTCGCGGACAGCTCTCCCCGGCACATGAATCCAAGGGCGAGCAATCGTGCAGGGGCGTACGTGGGAAGGTCAGCTTCGCTCCTTTGGCTTATTCTTCATAACGTTGGGGCAGCATCAGTTATTTGGATTGCGGTTTAGTAGCTCTCTCTCTCTCTCTCTCTCACACACACACACACACACACACACACACAGTATCAAAACAAAAGCCCGTGTGTGATGTATCCACATTGTGAGCTGGTATATTTTGCACCTTATCCAAACAGACGCGCTCCTACCGCAGCAGCAGCAGAGGTGAGCACAGACTCAGACGCTTCTTCTCTGCGTTCCGCCCCAGCCTGAGGTGGGAACTAGGCAGCGGCCAGGCGGGCTACACCATTCCTACACAGCGCTACAACACAGTCCAAGGGCGGCGGCAGAAGCGGCGGCGGCGGCGGCGGCAGGTGCATAAACACGGAGCGGCCGACAATGGGCACGGCTTAGACCACATTAGTCGCAGGCTCTTCGCCGCTAGGACCCCTTTGCCTCAACCCGAATAAAAGCCCTTCCCAAGCTGCGCCAATATTATTATTTTTTTTAAAAAAACACCAAACCTCCACTGCATGGATCCGTTTTACGTTACCTGGCGTGGTCTCTCTTTCTGTCTCTCTAGCTTAGGCTTGGGTGGGTGGGCTGGTCCTAATCTTCCAGCCACCGCCGCCGGTTCCTGCTCCCTGTCACTGGCTGAATGGGATTATTTATTTATTTCCCGTGACGTGGCCTGCAGCAGGCGGCCGCGAGAGGAGGCGGCGGCGACACGAGGACGAGGGGGCCTTTGGTGCGGCCGTCTGAGGCGGGATTGAATCAGAGGCCGGGGCGGCGGCGGTGGAGGAGGAGGAGGCGGCGTGTGGTCTTTCGACCTGTTCTCGCCTGCTTTTTGTTGCTGCTGCTGCTCCGAGGGATTGGTGTCAAGGGCAGCCAGGAGCTCGAGTGGCATCAGCCGCCTTCGCCGAGTGGGGCGGAGGCTGCCTGGGCTTGTGGAAAGGGGGAGGAGGGGGGAGGCAGCGGGGAGGCGCCTGCTGCTGAGCTGCATCTCTTCCTTCCCTCCGGCGGTGAAAGAAGGGGAAAGAGCGCGGAGGAAGCTGACAAAGGCGCGGAGAAGGAAGTGCGAAGCGGAACAGAGCGGCTCCTTGCTTGCCGGCTGCTGCCTGCCTGCTCTTTGTTTAAAAAGAACGAACAGAAAAGTGTGCTTCACGCTGCCACTTTCATTGGGATGGAAAAACAGCTGTTCCTGGTGAGGAGCGGCCGTCAAACAGCCGCCGCCTTTGACCTCTCTCTTTCTCTCTCTGATGCAGCATAGAGGGTAATGGAAAGAGCAGCCACCATATCCTCTCGCTCTCGCTCTCTTTCTCACTCTGCCTTCCCCTCCCACCTCCCCCGGTGGTGACCAGGCCCAATGAGGCCAATCCTCCCATCGCTAGGCATCAGTTGGGGATGGGACCAATCCTCCAGAGATGCAAGGAGAGAGGTGCCACCCAAAAAGAGAAGATGTGCAAGCAGGTAGAGTCTCCCAAAGGGTAGTGGATGAATGATCAGAGAGAGCAGCAGCCATCACTTGCCCAAACCTTGCTCCTGAGAGAAAGAGTGAGGGATGCGGGGGAAGCAGCTGCAGCTTCTTCCTTTTCTTCACCCTTTCTCTCTGGATGTCTTTGGCTCACTGGGCTGGATCCCCACCAAAGTCCTGTCCAGAGAAACAACTCGGGAAGGGGGAACATTGTCCCAGTGAGTGAATGAGGTGGCTGCTCCTTCCGCAGCCAAACTTACCGCTATGCTGCACCACCAACACTAGAGTTCAGCCACGCTTTCTCTGGAGGCACAGTCCTCCCCATCACTGCCCAGAGCAGATGAACATGAGAAAGGAGCAACTGCTGCCCACTCAAAGATTATGAGACAGGTGGGATTCCATCTGGAGGCTTCTCTTCCCCACCCACTCCACCCCACCTCATTTCCAGCCATTTCCAGAGGAAGTCAAGAAAAGTTGCTATTACTCAGAGGTGGTTCTGTAATAGGGGTAAGAGGGGCAGTGACCCTCCACCTGTCCCCACCCACTTGTGGCAGAGAGATCCCCCTCCCCATAACCAGTACATGTGCAGCTGCTGAGTGCCACACATGATATTCTCCTGTCCTCTTCTGGCAATCTCAACAGAATATTGATCACCTCTCCTCCACCCTTCCAGTCCCAATTTGCAGCAGCCACCACTGTGATTATTATTTGATCACCTCTCCTCACCCCTTTCTCTTTCCTACCCACTTTCTCCTGGATGTTGGCTAGAATGTACATTCAGTTTAAAATTAGCTCTTCTCCATACAGTCACAGGTACACTTGTTACCATGAAAGAGAGCAAAGCTGCAATCATATGCACACTTTCCTTGGAATAAGCCCCTTTCAAAACGATGAGACATGCTTCTGAGTACACTTGTCCAGAATTGTATCAAAGGTATTCCTCTGAAGCATGTTTATGTAGAAATCTCTATTGGTCCAGTGGGACTTTTGATAAAGCACAGGCTCAGGGTGAAAAATACCTTGAAGTCTGGAGATTACATTTCTCAATGGTAAACTATACTTGACATAAGAAACTGGATTTTTGTATGGTCTGGATTAAGAGACAATTTTTCTATGGGACTCTTGGCCAGTGTTGCAAGTATATCACCTCTGCTAGTTTAGCGCTGGCACCTGACATCTCCAAGCATCACAGGGATTTATCATCCCTGCTGGTTCACATGGCAGATCAAAGTAGTAGATCAGCACAGGTAGCCCCGTTTAAATGGAATGGACAAGGTAGTGTGCCCAAACTCTATCGATCTTTATTATTTTTCTTTTTCTGCTACTGGTTTTGACGTGTCCATGTTAGTGCTATTGGCTAGGATATGATAAGGATGCAGTCCTATGGAGTGGCCCTCACTGCTCAGAAGCCCTCAAATTTGTGGTGTCGAGATTCCTATGCCCTGCCGGGCTGAAGCAAGCAAAGCAGGAAAAACGGTGAATGCAATCTTTGTCTCCCCGACTTCCAATCTCTTTTATTTTAGCTAGATTGAGATTCCAGCCCATCTTGCTTCAGAAGGAGAAGGAAGGAGGCTGGAGGAGGCTCAGAATAAATTGTGCCCTGGCCTCTCTGGTCTCCTCCCATCTCCACCCATCGGGACACCCTCTTCCCCCCCTCCTCTCTAAGGTGGATTTTGTGACCTTGGAGAGCTAGCCAGCATGTTTCTTTCCAGGCTGTCTATTTAGAGCTGAGAGGTGAGATCTTCAATTCCTCCTTCCAAGATCTGAGCACTGTCCTTGACCTCAGAGGGGATTTTACGAGCCATTCCTTGGTCCCTGAGATGCTCACCCAGGGACCATTGGATTCCTCTCTCCATGTACTTGTGTATATTCACATCATCATCATCATCATCATAGAAGCAGTGGGACTCCAATCCAAATTGGGACTATAGGGTAGTGAATACTCTTCCCTCATTCTATTTTTCTATTGAAAATTCTGCCCTAGTTGGTAATTGCCCTGGAAGGGAAACTGCTAAATACATTTATGACAGTTTCCTTTCTAGGACAAATAGCAGCCCATAGGCAGGAGCAGGGTTTGGGGTTGGGGAAGTGAATTTTCATCAGAAAAAATGGTGTGGAGGAAATGGTTAACACCCCTCTCCCCTTATACCACAGTTATGGTGTGAATCTGGGTCCCTACAGCTACTATTTTAAAGATAATGTTTTGGTGTGTGTGTGTTTTTTTTTAAAAAAAACAACAAGCAAATATGCACACATTTCATGTGTTGTCTAACGTGATGGTGTGAATTCAGAATAAAGCGAGTATACATGACCAGTTTAGCACATTTTGAAAGTTAGGGGTAAAGGAGCATGGGATTGCTCCTTCCTGCCCCCTCCTTAATTATGCTGGAGGGTGTAGTGAGAACAGGGGCCTTTCTGCATTGCAGATTAAATAAAGAAATCAATGCTGTGTCACCTTAGAGACTAATCGGCTTATTGAGCCGTAGAAGTTGAAAAACTGAATCAGTAGAATAAATCATTTCCTCTTAAGTTAATTCTTCAAAATAGCTGGGGTTTTTTCTTTGATTCTTCTAAACAGGAAAACACAAACAAACCAAACTACAGACAAGGAGGTTTAGGGTAGACTTGCTTAAAGCTTGGCAAATGAACAAACAATTGAAAAGAGAATGGGACAGTCATCAAAGCCATTGAATAATCTTCCATTATAGGTGTGTTATGTGTGCCACGTCTATGTAAAACAACTAATGAAGGTGATTAGTGATGGGGAGGAGTCCAATAATGAAGAGATTGGGACACTGGATTTCATATGTCCTTCCCTTAGATCTATTTAGAACCAGACCCAATCTGGGCTCTTCCTAAATGGAAGCTGAGCCCATTCAGTCTTCTCCATTACCTCTTACCTTTCCCAAAGTTACCTTGATGTGGTAGGGGAGCAGGAAGGGCTAAAGAGCTCCATCATAGTACAGCCTTGGGATTTAGGAGTACCTTTTTCATGGGTGCCAACATCTTGGCACATTGCTACTAATTCTTGCAGCAGTACTCAGAAATGCTGGGAACCATGGGAAACACAGTACAATGGCTCCCAGTGTCTCTTGGTGCCATCACACATGCTTGAAGCAGTGCCTAGGATAGCAAGCATGCTCCAGCCAGCCATGGTTAGGGCATGCTGGGAGCTGCAATCCAACACATCTAGAGGGTACCCAGTTGGAAAAGGCTGGTTTATGACCTAATGAAGGCATCATCATCATCATGCCTGCCATCAGCCCTCACCACTGACAGTGTATCTTGTTTTCAGCATTGGGAAACAAAACCTGCATTTGCCGCAGAAGAAGATCACTGCTATATGCACACACACACACACACACACACAGTGTTTTTGTTGGTATATGCTTAGGGTCACCTGATAGTAAGGTTATCCTTAGTGCTCATTATTTCACTGCTAAAACCAATAGGCTAGATCCCTCATGTTGAATCTTTGCCATCCCACTGATGTCAATGGGCTGGCAATTGTAACTAAGAATGGAACCTGGCACAAGCTCATCTACCGAGCTGCTGCTTATGTCCCAAAGTCACACCACACAGATGGCATGACAAGCATTGGCAGCTGTTTTCCATTGAATAACTAGCCAGGCACAGTGTATCTCTGCAAAAAAATAGTGATAGTGCAGAACCACAGATAGTTCCTGGAAAACAAAAACAAATAACGTGGATACTTGATCTACAGAGAAGCAGTCCAAGGTTAAGTGCCATGTGACATGGTTTAATCCAAAGTAGGCTGATCAGCATAAAGGAAAACATAAAACAGAACTGGTTGGTTGCTTTTAAAAATGTACTTCTGTGTTCTGGAAAGACATGTCATGCAAGTTCCTCTTTTTAAGTCTGTAGCCAGTTTCCAGGAGGAAAAATAAGTGCCCTTTTCAGAGCCTGGAATATCAAGTGGTGAGCATGTCACACAAATTCATTGCCCTTTCCAACGAGATGGTGCTAATTAATGAAAGCTTCACAGTTATGAGCAACTGCATCAATACTCTATAAAAATGCTGAAAGAAGACATCAATTTTCATCAAGAATGTTGCATCACTCCACTACAGTAACTTTCCTAGGTTTTCAGAAGTGGTCCTATTATGGTGGTCAGCAACCTGCAGCCCAAGGGCTGCATGCATGCATCCATTGACCTACTATCATGTAGACCTTGGTCTAATTTCAAAAGAGCTCTGCAAGTGATCAGTTCAGACTTCTGGCAAGAGTGATCTTGCCTTCCCTGGCAGCCCACTGGCTGGTAAGAAAGAGAAAGAAAGGGCTGTCAAGGAGAGATACATATAGAAAGGGGGGTGGCAGAAAGGGGATGCACCTGGCGCTCTACTGAGAATTAGGCTGCAAAGCCTGTTTCTCAGTAGATCGGAGCAGCGAAGGGAAGCGGGCACCCCAGCAGATAAGGAGGGGGAGGGGGGAGGAGGAGGAGGGCCCCACTTACCTGCCGGGGCGCCCACTTCCCTCCGCTGCTCCGATCTACTGAGAAACAGGCTTTGCGGCCTTCCTCTCAATAGCGCGCCGGGTGATGACATCATCACCTGGTGCGCTACTGAGAGGCAGGTTGTGAAGCCTGTTTCTCAGTAGATCGGAACAGCAGACGTCAGCGGATGGCCCGGGCAGGTAAGGAGCATGAGTGGGGGGAGGGACAGGGAGGGGGGAGTTAGGCCCCCACTCACCCACTCACTGCCATGTTTTCGCCATAGGCTTTCATTGGGGGAAAGCTTTCTTTTCCCCACTGCAAGCCTATGGTGAAAACACCAAAAATGGTGTCTGATCCGAAAATCGGACGTCCGATTTTCGGATCGGGATTGGGTCCGATCCGAGGGACCTCCGATTTTGTCCGAACTGATCCAGGACAACATCGGAGGTCCCGATCTGGGTCCTGATCCGATCTGGGGGGTCCGTGCACATCCCTAGTGATTACACAAATGTCATGGATGCCTGCTGGACCAAGCCCTTGTAACAGGGATGCAGAACTCAAGCCTAGGGACCAGATGGCCCTGCCCTTTTTCCCTGACCTCCAGTCATTTGGTGGTTTCCTGGCTTTTGTGCAGTTTACCTATTCTAAAAGGTAGAAATGCCTCTCCTAAGTTACTGGCAACAAGAGCATTAGGATGCAATCTTATGCATATTTAGACAGAAAAAGGTTCTACATTTCAATGCTGGGAGTTGTAGGGCTTTTTTTCTGGCTAAACATGCATAGGATTTTGCTAAGGATTTCTTTGGATTTGTCCAGGATTCTGGGTGTCGGGGGATTTTCTGTAATTTTCTATAATGTCCGGGAATGACACATTTTCCCCTTTAAGGCCGGCATTAGCGTGGCAGGCCATAACGCCACACTTTCCAGAGCAGCATCATTCCCCCCCCCCTCACTGCTCCAATCAGGGCCTTAAAAGGGAAAGTGTTTCATTCCCAGACATCATAGAAAAGGCCCCAATTGAAGTAGTGGGGGCAGTAATGACACACATTCCCTTCCTCTGCTCCAATTGGGGCTTTTAGGTCTGCCACTAGCATGACAGGGGGAATGACGTGCTTTCCAGAGGCCCTGGAAAGCATACTTTCCCATCCCTACCCACTGCGTGTCCTGTGTTTTGGTTTTCAAATATGGTCACCCTACTTAAGCTAAAATATGCTACCATGTTTGGCCCAACTCCTTTTACTTTTGAGCCCACTTACCACTGGAATGTGGCCCCTGAAAACACCTTCAAAATGGAATTTGGTCTTGGATGGAAAGACGTTCAACTTCACTGCCTTGTAATGATCACATCAAATGGGTTGTGCCATGATGTACTGTACTTAAATCTAAATTGAAGACAATATGCTATTTTTTAAAAAAGAAAGAAAAATGTTTAAAAATATTTGGCATGATGCAGCCAAAACAAAGCACTTTTCAAAGTCCCATTGATTTCAGTGGGAAAGATTTGAGTACATGCTTCATGCCCCCACTGAAATCAATAAAAGAATTTTGGTTGGAGCTTACCTATTACTTGTTGAAATCTTTGGCATCAAGAAGTGTTATCTGATATTATAGTTCTTCTGGAGAGTTGCTAAATAACATAAACTTTTAATAAGAACTACTTGAAAGCCATAAGACAGCATATTTCTTGTGATTGTAGGTCGCATCTACATTACAAATTTAGACAAATTTTGAATAGGTTTAATTGGCATGTTTTTTTCCAAACACTCCTAGGAAATGTTTTGTGAGATTACTAAGAGCTCTCAATTAGACATCTGAAACCTGCCGTAGGAATCACAATCCATTCAGTCATAAACTCAGAAATAGAAAAGATTGCACCATCTAGGTAGCAACACTATAAACAGTGAGAACAAATACAGTGTATCTTCAAATTAGGTAAATAATAATAATAATAATAATAATAATAATAATAATTCTGTTAATAGAAAAATCTAGATTCTGGAAGTGTTTCAGTGCTGGTTATGTTCAAAGCACTCAAAATTTCAGAGATTTATTCATGTTCAAAATGACAGCTCTACCATTAGGCAGAGTTAGCAACCCAGGTGCTGAATCCTAGGGGCTGCTAAGATGGCAGCTTCCCTGCTATTCCACCTTATCCTCCTAAGATAGCATGTCCTGCATCCCATTAGCTAATCTTCTCAGCTGTGGTGGGGGATGATGTCCTGTCACCAGTGTTGAAATAAGTTTCAATTGTCAATATGTTCAGATCCTGTATACGGAATGAGGTAAGATGGGTGCCATTTTGTTTTTTGTGTCAGACAAAATGCCTTGGACTAGACCTGTTCATGCTTGAAATACACATTTTTATTATGGATTGAGTACACTTACATGAAAACTCTTTCTCTATTCCTAAATTATTATTATTATTATTATTATTATTATTATTATTATTATTTATTACACTTATATACCGCCCCATAGCCGAAGCTCTCTGGGCGGTTTACAAAAATTAAAAAGATCGAGCATTAAAAAGACAATATACAAAATTTAAAACCATAAAATAATGAGAAGCATTTGAGCTGGTGTTCCAATTTTGTACCTATATAGTTGTCTTTCATTAGATCAGACTAGAATAGCAACAGCCATTAGCTACGGTTGATTACTTGGTGATAATAGTTCCCTTCAGGCATTCTAAATATTCCTTGCAACACCATGACAGGAAGGAGGCAAGAACAAGCATAAAAGCTCCTCCTTTTTTCCCATTCTTGCCACTCTCCTCATGTTCAGGGAAAACTTTTGAGTCCAGGAGTCTTTTAGCTGTAAAAACTTTCCCTATGATATAGAACCCTGGAAAATTAGGATTCTACATCACATAGAGATCCTCCAGGGATAGAAGAAGCTCTCTGCTTCAGAGGTTTGCCCTGGACACAAGGAGAGTGACTTCAATGAGCACAGAGGGGGAGGAGGTACTATGCCTGTTCTTGCCTCCTCCTCTCAAGTTGCTGTAAGGGAGATCTCTGCCATCTCTACACCACAGGGCCTTCCGGGACGCAGGAGGAGAGATCATGAACTTACCTGCTTCTGTGATCCTCCCCCAGCATCTAAACGGCCACGCAACATCCCAGAAGGCAAGAGGGATGTCGTGGCTGCCATATTTTTGGGGGGTTGCTGTTGTTTTGTTTTTTGCGAAGAGAGGCTGGTCGCACAATTGCAAGGCCCTGGTCCATCACAAACATGTTTTTTTTTTAAAAAAAAGTCCTGCCTCAAACCCCCTGCCATCGCAGGGTTGTCAAAATTGTTTTCTCCCATCCTGCATGGGCATGGAGCCACCCCACTTGGCTCAGTGCCTGCTTTGAAAGCTGCTCTACTCACAAGGAGGTGGGAGCAGTGGCCACACCTGCTGAGGTCCTTGGGATGGTCCCAGGACCGCTGGGGAACCCATTATCCTGGGGAAATGGAGGGGTCATCCCTGTCTGCCCCCAGGATTCCCTGTGCATCATTTGAACACACAGGGACGACTCATGACCCCAGGAAAAATCCATGGTATAGACATGGCTTTAGATTGCCTGGAGAGGGCCAATGAGGAACCATCCTTCTTTCCTGGTCCCTATATTGAACTCCACTGTTAGTAGCAAAGTTGGAGAAAGCCACAATGGAATCAAATAAGTTTGGATTCCTATGAATCTGACCTGTGGATTCTACAGTGGACCACCTTTTCCAAGTCACACCAATTCCACAGACTTGTGGACTTTTTAATTTCAGAATTTTGTGCAAATTTAGTTGTAGAAAAACATGTAAAAAGAAAAAAAATCCACACTGGTGGAAAATGTGTGCTTCCACTGTAGGCTAAAGCATGAAACTGCACATTGGGGGGAGCTTTGCGCATTTTGGGGTGGATTTGCACATTTTGATGGATTTGCACATTTTCACAAGTGAAAATTTGCACAAATGAGAAATTGTGGGAGGAATCCAGTTCCACTAATGTGTGGAAAAATGAACAAAAGGCCCCTGCCAATCCGCAAAATGCAGGCAGAATGCATTTTACAAAATCCGTACGCTAACTGTTAGCATCTGTGTTGCTAACAGTGACTATGTAGTGACTTTCCAATCCCAGTCTCTGAATCGCCTGCTGATCCTGCTAACCTCCCCTGTGATTTGTCTTCTCTCAGGAACCTACACTGCTACTTCACAGCAGCAGGCTGTATTTTCTTATGGAAGTGGTTCCACTTTCACATAGGGGCTGAGGGAGTGGAGGATGCATGCCATGGAACAGGCTCTTGTTCTAAGGTGGCAGCCTGACGTGTTTACTATACAGGATCCAGGAAGCCAGCCAATTTCCTTATCTACGAATGTCCGGGAAAAATGCCAGGCCTTACTTGTTTAGAGGTTTTTATTTGCAGTTCGTGAATCCAAGTACAAATCGCCAGGGTCATGTCATTAGTTCCATCAGTCCAGTCGTCTAAGCCGAAGGTCAAACCAGGTTTCCGAATTCCAGAGTCCAAAGCAACAGTCAGCCGGGTGTCCAGTCCACAGATTCTGATCCAAGATCACAGAGGAGGTCAAGAGCTGAAAACATCGGTTGTTCTCAACGAACCTTAGCTTCTGCCTCCCTCCCCCTATATACTCTGTTTGAGCCTGTTCACAGCTGCATGCAATTCCCTCATTATCTTACTTAAGGCTTGCATCAGCTGTGCTCTGTTTTCTCAGTCTCATGCTTCGCCTTGTGGGCTTAGCTTTCTCCGCCTGTTTGAGCTGCCGCCTTTGCTGGGGAGTTACTGGACAAACTCCTTCAGGCCCCGAGTCTTCCTCATTAGAAACGGGGTGGGGGAGGGTGGCTTTCCTGGGGCTCTTCTGAGGACCCTGCCTGCTGTTCCTCCTCCTCCGGTAAGTCCTGGGGAATGGGTAAAGCTGCAGTTTCTGCCCCTTCTTCCTCCTCAGAGGAAGATTCTTCAGGCTGCCTCATGACACAGCCTCCCAGCAATGGACTATATTGCTTCCAGAACCACCAGAACTCCTGATGTCTCCCCTTCACATTCCAATACTCTATCAGGATCCAGGACATTGTGACTCATGACACACGATGAACAGGAGTGCTGCACATTGTGGCTTATCCAACAATGTGCTGCTGCTGCCTAACTGTCTCCCATAGGCGTGCTCAGCTCATTTCATTAGGGTGTGCACCTTAAAGGCCCTGATTGGAGCACAGGAGGGGAAAGCACATTTTCCAGGGCTTCTGGAAAGTGCGTAGTTCCCCCAGGGATGCTAATGGTGGCTTTCTGGAGGCTTTCCTGTCCTTTTAAAAGCCCCGATTCAAGCAGGGGGGCAGGAAAGCAGAAATGTCCTGGGAAATTACAGCATGCCTGGGCACACCCAACACACCCTGTGCGCATACCTATGCTGTCTCCAGTACTGCCCAGTTCCCAAGCACATTGCAAAAATGCACATGTGTCAAAACACTACTAACCAATTTACAGCAGAGCTCTTACAAACAACAGAGACAACCTATATTTTTTATTGTGTGTGGAAGAAGCTCAGAATTAGTGTATTTGACATAAGTATCCTTAATAACTGTCACACCAGGCTGTGAAAGGACAAACGATTAAGAAAATTAAACTCACCAAGCCTCTGTGCAAGGAAGTAGCACATTCCCTGTAAAGAAGTCTTAGAGTGAACCCAGTGTTATTTGTCTTCATTATGTTTTGCCCACACAACTGGACACCAGGAAAATGGCTGGAGGCCCTCCGAGCTGTGCACTGTTAATGACAGAACTCTGTGGAGGTGAACAGTGATACATAAAAGCCAAAGCCATTCTGACCAATTTGCTGGAAAGGCCATCTTTCAAATGAAAAAGTCCCCTGGCACACCAGAAATGCTATGATTCACGCAGGCATTTTATCTGAAAGGGGAAATATGAAGATAGGGGGAGGATGGCAGGAGTTATCTATTTTAAATGATGGTCAGAATATTATGAAAGATGCAAGACTGTGGGCGCAATACACATTCAGTTGAGTGCAAGTCCCATTGAATTCAATGTGGCTTTCCGCTGAGTGGACCTGTATAGAGGATTGCAGTGTGTGTAGTCCATGAAAAATGATATAACTATACACATGCACGTCTTTGGAGCCCAAGGACAATGGTGTGAAGAAGTGAATATATGAGTCTGTCCAGTGGAGGGAATGGGGAAGGAAGAGCCTTCATTTGATTATTTTTAAGCATTGCTCTTGTCACATCTACAGATCATAGCTTAACACATGCATTGCACATTGTGCTTTTGTGGCTTGCAATGGCATAGCTTAAAAATATAACTGAAATTGTGGAGAGAACCAGTTCATAGAAAAGGCTTGCCTAATAGGGCAGCTTCCACATAGTTTCATTTTCACAGAATACTCTTTGTATGTGTGAATGGGGTATAATTTTAAAAGTGATCCAGATTGATTTTATCAAAACAAATATGTTCTAACCTTCTTTCACTTTTTTGTTTGTTTGTAAATCTGGCATCTTTCTACTTCTAGGGACCTGAAACTCCATATTTCCAAAAGCTTTGTGCCAAATCTTCCCACTTCCAATTTCATAATAGAAGCATGATACCAGTCAAGGTCATTTTGTTAGAATCATATTTGTTATCACTGAACAATGATCATACTGTCCCTGTTAAAGTGACAGGAGTGAGAATGAAGGCATACCATGGAAGTAACAAATCAGCAGAACACTGCAAATTGGGTGGGAATGGGCGATTTGGGGAGAGAAGTTTCAAAATAGATAGAGTGCTGCTTGTACACGATGGATGCTTTGCTGGAAACGCAAAGGGAACTCCACATCAAGAAAGCTATTATGGGGATTGTGGAAAGCCAGGAAGGTTGGAAACTAACCAAAATTTCATGGAAAATATCCAGTGATGACAATCATGATATGAAAAAAGATAGTAAATCTCCATCCTACGAAAGGATTCTATGCTCCATGAGCATACCGTCTTGCCAAGGCTATTCATTTGTAATTGGCGCAGGTAAGAAGATTTGATCATAAACTGTTTTCTGCATCAGGAAGGAAACACATTTTCTTCACCCTGCATACTAAAACTATAATTTGTTGATTGTAATCTTCATCAAATGCTTAGCTAACCACAGATGGTCCTAATTGTTTTGGAGGTTATATTGGCTCAAGTCACTTAAGTACCAGGAAATCAATGTTCTACTGATTGATTCCAATAGTCAATTTACTTGGTCTCTAAAAGGAAAGAATTAATTGAATTTTTTTTTAAAAAAACTGTTTATTAACGAGATTTCTTTGATTAAGTGATTTCTCTTTAATATGGCAGATTTGCAGTGAAGGTAACATATAGTTCAACAAAAGCAATGTGAAATTATGTACTGCCATGATTTGAAAGTGGGTTAAATTAAATTTCACATAGCTTCAGCTCAGTTCATATATCCCAAAACCCAGTAGACAGTCCAAAGGAAATAATTGGCGATTAAAAGCAATAATGAGGCTATTCTATATACAAATATATATATATATATATATATATATATATATATATATATATATGGGATACATCTGTGCCTGCCTTTCTCTCTCTCTCTCTCTCTCTCTCTCACACACACACACACACACACACACACACAGTGTTATCATATTGTGCTATATAATAGCCACTGCAGTTAGTTGGCATGAATTTCATTAAGGTACTGGTATTGTATGACAAAGTATTTTGTCATAAAAGTATCTAAGGCTGTCCATCCTTGATGGCGTAGGACAATCAGGTGCTTCCTCCAGGTCAGAGCTAGAGTGGAATCGGCCATGCCAGGGTCATCCCAAAACGTTTTGCTGCCTGAGGTGAAAGATAAAATGGTGCCTCCTCCCATTCCACAGAGCTGATCTTGCAGCAAACGTTGCTGGTGGAACAGTGTCCTCTGCCATACCAGGAGGACATCAAGCAAGCTTCTGTGTCACAGAACAAGCTGCATAGCACCCACAGCTCCTCACTGCTGCTTCCCAGCCCTGGACTGTGCCAGGAAAGCAGCAGGACACGAGAGGTATTCTCCCAGTTCTCACCACTGGGTTCAACATTGTTAGCTTGCTGTGAAAATGTCATACTCATGGCAGATCCTATTATTTATTTATTATATTTCTATGCTGCCCAATAGCTGAAGTTCTCTGGGCAGTTCACAACAATTAAAATGAAAAATACAACAGGATAAAATATAATATAACAGTTTAAAACAACAGTATAAAATAAAAATGACAACTAAAATAAAAACTAGTAGTAGTGCAAAGATTTTTTTTTTTTAAAAAAAACAGTAACGGATTTAAAGCAACATAAAGTGCGAGACTAAAATGCCTGCGAAAACAAGGTTTTCACCTGGCGCCAGAAAGACCACAATGAAGGTGCCAGGTGGGCCTCTCTGGGGAGCTCGTTCCACAACTGGGGTGCCCCATCAAAAAGGTCCTCTTCTTAGTAGCCAGTAGCCACCCACTTTTCTTCCTTTGGTGGGTGCTCATGGAGAAGGACTAGTGAAGATGATCTTAGGATCCAGGTAGGCATATAAGGGAGGAGACAATCCCTCAGGTAACCTGGTCTCAAGCAGGCCCAGAAACGGACCTCAGCCAGTACAGATGGAAAACTACTGGCATTAACTTGTTAATAAAGCTGTTACTCGCTTACCCGATTTGGTGTCTGGCCTAGAGAACCTCATCGCTAGGGAGGGGAGGTGTGAATTAGGGAAGGATTTTTTCTGCCTACATTTAACTTTCAGCTTCCTTCAGCAGAGACAAACACTGGCCCTGTATGATGACTATGAAAGCATAGTTTTCTGTTTTGCAACTAAATTAATCTCTACAGAGCTCCCTACTCAGCCAGATGCTTCCTGTACTATTGGCTAGCAAAATAAGGATGTTTTGTACACACTGCCTGCTCCTGTTGGTTTCTTGCAGGTGTGCACTTGAAGGCTTATCACCAACCACGTCTTGACAGAAAGTTCGTCAAAAAATAAATATATTTCTTCATTTTGTCCTAAAAAAGAAGAAAAAAGGCTTATTATTAATTGAACTACTTAACTGTCTTGCATGTTATGAAAGAGGTAA
Organism: Anniella stebbinsi; assembly: GCA_029215795.1. Taxonomy (NCBI): domain Eukaryota; kingdom Metazoa; phylum Chordata; class Lepidosauria; order Squamata; family Anniellidae; genus Anniella; species Anniella stebbinsi. Next base: position 61,815,291 of record JARDYH010000003.1, read on the forward strand.
GACAAGCCATGACAGCAGTTAATACATTCTCAAGTTAGCTTAAGTAGCTCTTACTCTTGCTTTTGATCACTGTATAAGAATGACTTTCTGATCACAATGCATTATGGCTCTGAATTACTCCCAGGTACCTGAGCACCAATGCAACTTCAGCCAAGACAAAAAATAAAATAAAATGCTTGCTGTCTTCCAGGGACAAAAGTAGGATGGTACGAACATAATTAGTGATGTAAATATCTCTGGAGGGCTTCAGGAGGACTAATGATCCCCTGGGCATAGATCCCAAGTTTTTTGCAGTCCCAATTCTTAACTGTAAAAATGAGAGGAACTACTGGAGTAGCTCTGAGGGTGTGCAAAGTACATTGTCTTCACCCTTCAGTAACCACGACAACTAGCCCAGATATATTTCAGGTTAGAGCGGGGTGGGTGGGTACAGAACTTAGAATCATAGAATAGTACAGTTGGAAGAGGTCTATAAGGCCATCAAGTCCAACCCCCTGCTCTATGCAGGAATCCACCTTAAAGCATACCTGACAGATGCTGTCCAGCTGCAACTTGAAGGCCTCCAGTGTGGGAGAGCCCATGACCTCCCTAGGTGATTGGTTCCATTGTCGTATTGCTCTAACAGTCAGGAAGTTTTTCCTGATGTCCAGCTGGAATCTGGTTTCCTGTAACTTCAGCCCATTATTCCGTGTCCTGCACTCTGGGATGACTGAGAAGAGATCCTGGTCCTCGTCTGTGTGACAACCTTTCAAGTATTTGAAGAGTGTTATCATTAGGGGTGTGCACGGACCCCCCGGATCGGATCGGGACCCGGATCGGGACCTCCAATTTTGTCCCGGACCGGTTCGGACAAAATCGGAGGCCCCCCGGACCGGATCGAGTCCGATCCCGATCCAAAAATCGGAAATTTTTGGATCGGCCGCCATTTTTTTCCCCATAGACTTGCATTGCAATGCAAGTCTATGAGGAAAAAATGGCGGCGGGTGGGTAAGGGGGGGCCTAACTCCCTCCCCCCCCCGGGGCCGTCCGCTGTGGACGGCCCCGGCAGGTAAGCCCCCTCCCCCGCGCTCCCTACCCCCCCTGGGGCCGCCTGCTTCCATCCGCTGGCGCCCGCGGGCGCCAGCGGATAGAAGCGGACGGCTCCGGGGGGGGGGTAAGCCCCCTTCCCCGCCACTTACCTTCTCGGCACGTCCGGCGCCGGCGGCTACTACCAGCGGGCTCCGCGGCCTACTCTCGAGTAGCGCGCCGGGTGATGACATCACCCGGCGCGCCACCCTGGAGCAGGCCGCGGAGCCTGCTGGTAGTAGTAGGCGCCGGCGCCGGACGGGAGCCGCCGGGCCGGGCAGGTAAGGGCCCCCCTCCCCCCTCCCCCCTCCGCGCGCCCCCTCCTCCCCTCCACGCACCCCCTCCTTACCTTTCCGGCCCGGCGGCTCCCGTCCGGCGCCGGCGCCTACTACTTCCAGCAGGCTCCGCGGCCTGCTCTAGAGTAGTGCGCCGGGTGATGACATAACCCGGCGCGCCATCCTAGAGCAGGCCGCGGAGCCTGCTGGGAATAGTAGGCGCCGGCGCCGGACGGGAGCCGCCGGGCCGGAAAGGTAAGGGCCCCCCTCCCCCCTCCGCGCGCCCCCTCCTCCCCTCCACGCACCCCCTCCTTACCTTTCCGGCCCGGCGGCTCCCGTCCGGCGCCGGCGCCTACTACTTCCAGCAGGCTCCGCGGCCTGCTCTAGAGTAGCGCGCCGGGTGATGACATCACCCGGCGCGCCATCCTAGAGCAGGCCGCGGAGCCTGCTGGGAATAGTAGGCGCCGGCGCCGGACGGGAGCCGCCGGGCCGGAAAGGTAAGGGCCCCCCTCCCCCCTCCGCGCGCCCCCTCCTCCCCTCCACGCACCCCCTCCTTACCTTTCCGGCCCGGCGGCTCCCGTCCGGCGCCGGCGCCTACTACTACCAGCAGGCTCCGCGGCCTGCTCTAGAGTAGCGCGCCGGGTGATGACATCACCCGGCGCGCCATCCTAGAGCAGGCCGCGGAGCCTGCTGGGAATAGTAGGCGCCGGCGCCGGACGGGAGCCGCCGGGCCGGAAAGGTAAGGGCCCCCCTCCCCCCTCCGCGCGCCCCCTCCTCCCCTCCACGCACCCCCTCCTTACCTTTCCGGCCCGGCGGCTCCCGTCCGGCGCCGGCGCCTACTACTACCAGCAGGCTCCGCGGCCTGCTCTAGAGTAGCGCGCCGGGTGATGACATCACCCGGCGCGCCACCCTAGAGCAGGCCGCGGAGCCTGCTGGGAATAGTAGGCGCCGGCGCCGGACGGGAGCCGCCGGGCCGGAAAGGTAAGGGCCCCCCTCCCCCCTCCCCCCTCCGCGCGCCCCCTCCTCCCCTCCACGCACCCCCTCCTTACCTTCCCGGCCCGGTGGCTCCCGTCCGGCGCCGGCGCCTACTACTACCAGCAGGCTCCGCGGCCTGCTCTAGAGTAGCGCGCCGGGTGATGACATCACCCGGCGCGCCACCCTAGAGCAGGCCGCGGAGCCTGCTAGTAGTAGTAGGCGCCGGCGCCGGACGGGAGCCACCGGGCCGAGAAGGTAAGTGCCCCCCTCCTCCCCCCCCCGCTGTCCACTTTCATCGGCGGGCGCCCGCTGGCGCCCGCCAATGGAAGCGGCGGTGGGCGCCAGTGGGCGCCCGCCGATCCGCCGATCCGCCGAACCGGTTCGGAGCTTTTTCGGACCGGTTCGGATTGGATCGGCCGATCCAGCTGCGGGATCGGAAATCGGATAATTTATCCGATTTCCCACTGGACCGGACTCGGATCGTGGATCGGGTCCGATCCAGTGCACATCCCTAGTTATCATGTCTCCCTTCAGTCATCTCTTCTCCAGGCTAAACATGCTCAGTTCTTTAAGTCTCTCCTCATAGGGCTTTGTTTCTAGACACCTGATCATCCTTGTTGCCCTCCTCTGAACACGCTCCAGTTTGTCTGCATCCTTCTTGAAGTGTGGTGTCCAGAATTGGACACAATACTCAAGATGAGGCCTAACCAGTGCCAAATAGAGGGGAACCAGTACCTCAAGCGATTTGGAAGCTACACTTCTATTAATGCGGCCCAAAATAGCATTTGCTTTTTTTGCAGCCACGTCACACTGTTGGCTCATATTCAGTTTCTGATCTACAACAATTCCAAGATCCTTCTCACTTGTAGTATTACTGAGTCAAGGAACCCCCATCTTGTCACTGTGCATTTGGTTTCTTTTTCCTAGGTGTAGAACTTGGCATTTATCTGTATTAAATTTCATTCTGTTGTTTTCAGCCCAGCGTTCCAGCCTATCAAGATCACTTTGAAGTTTGTTTCTGTCTTCCAGGGTATTAGCTATCCGACCCAATTTTGTGTCATCTGCAAATTTGATAAGCATTCCCTGCACCTCCTCATCCAAATTATTAATAAAAGTGTTGAAGAGCACTAGACCCAAGACTGAGCCTTGCGGTACCCTGCTTGTTACCTCCCCATAGTTTGAGAAGGTACCATTGATAATCACCCTTTGAGTCTGATTCTGTAGCCAACTGTGGATCCACCTAATAGCTGTTCCAATTGGCCCACTTTTAGCTAGTATGTCAAAAGCTTTGCTGAAGTCAAGATATATTATGTCCATAGCATTCCCACAGTCCACAAGGGAGGTTACCCAATCCAAAAATTGAGATCAAATTAGTCTGGCAGGATTTGTTCTTGACAAATCCATGCTGACGTCTAGTAATCACGGCATTGTTTTCAAGGTGCTTACAGACTGACTTCTTTATAGTCTGCTACAAAAAATTACCAGGGATTGATGTCAGACTAACTGGGCTGTAGTTCCCAGGTTCCTCCTTTTTGCCCTTTTTTGGAGATATTAGCCCTCCTCCAGTAATCCGGCACTTCACCCATCTTCCATTATTTTGCAAAGATAATAGACAGTGGTTCTGAGAGTTCTTCTGGCAGCTCCTTTATTACTCTAGGATGCAGTTCATCAGGCCCTGGAGATTTTAACCTTCCTCTTTCTGTTGTTGTTTTTCAGGAATGCCTGCAACGAAATTCACCTATTCATTTATATTGCCCTCACTTGCTCTCTCAGTTGGCTTTGTTTGCTCTTAATAACATAATCTCATAGCCAGTGTGGTGATGTCATGCCAACTGCTATGTATTCCCTGGGGCTGCTAATGTGACTAATCCAAGAGAAGAAAGTTATTGCCAGAAGGAGTAAATGGTTGGAAGAGCTGTAAATGGGGGAAATAATGTTACCAAATAAAATGAATATTCTCACAAATTGGGTAGGGGGGAATATATATCCTCCTTAAATCACTACTCTTGGTCTGAAAATTGAAATGGAAAGAAATATTCAGTGGAGGCCTAGCTCGGGAGGAGGGAGAATGTTGTTTGGCCTGCATTTTTAAGTGAACTGAGCCGATTTGCACTTCCCAAACTCATATGCAGATCAGGACAGAGATATCTTTGGCTTTTGCCCTTCTCTGAATTTTGTGATGCAGGTCTCAACTCAAAATGGGGAAACAAAAGTGTATGTATTAGGACAACTGCATACGAAACTGTGTATATTAGGGGGAAATGTATGAAAACAAATGTGATTTTTTGTGTGTGTTTCTTTTTCTTTTTAATCACAGATTGATGTGGAACTTGAACAGGATGAATGTATGACTCATGAGAAGACAGACCAGGAATAGACTGATAAGTTAAGCCCTAGCCATGGCATTAGGACTGATATTCAAAGACTATTCAGGCTGAGATCTGACACTAGAGCCCTTTCTACACCAGGCATTTCATCTGGGATGCCCCCCGGCTGGTCCCTGTGAATCCAAATGATGCACAGGGACTTCCGGGGGTGAGGTGGGTCAGCCATGGGATTTTCCAGGGATAAGGCAACCCTGGAAAATCTTGAATCTTCCACAGTCCCAGGAACTTCCCGGGACCATGGAAGATGTGGCTGGCCATCCAGGGTGCTGCTGCGCTTACTCAGGAGTAAGCGCAGCATCACAAATGGGCATGGAGGGCCAAGTTTGCCATCCTCAGGATGGCGGAAGGGAAGGGGGGCAGATTTTGCACATGGTTTCCCCCCTTAAAACTTACCATTCACTAGGGGTGTGCACACCAAAAAATATCATTTTTTATCGTTATCATCATTTCGGACCAAAAAAATTATCGTCTTCATTCATATGGTAGGTGATCCGTATCATCTGCATGATATTTATCATTAAAAAATGGTATTTTTGGCAGAAAGAAAAAAATGCCTATAACTTCTGTATTTTAAAAGTTAGAGGCTTGAAACTTGGTCACAGTGCTTCTGGGGCATGCCTAAGTATGTGTATGAAATTTGAGATCGATCCTTCCAACCCTCGATCTTATATTAATTTTTTAAAGATCGTTACCGTTCTGACAGGTCTGGTGAGCTGTCATTCTGATCTGTCAGAACAGAAACGATCTTTAATAAATTCATATAAAATCGAGAGTTGGAGGGATCGATCTCATATCTACACATATGTGCCAAATTTGAGATCGATCCCTCCAACTCTCGATTTTATATGAATTTATTAAAGATTGTTTTTGTTCTGACAGTTCAGAATGACAGCTCGCCAGACCTGTCAGAACGGAAACGATCTTTAAAAAAATATATAAAATCGAGGGTTGGAGGGATCGATCTCAAATTTTATACACATACTTAGGCATACCCCAGAAGCACTGTGACCAAGTTTCAAGCCTCTAACTTTTAAAATACAGTGTTATACGTATATTTATATGGCAGTCCGATAAAATGATAAAATCGCCCAAAACTTATCGTCTCTGATGATTATCGTAGGTTTTTCTATCGTATCATTATCATAACTCATGTGCACAATAAAGAGCATATTGTATTGTTATCGTAAATTCTAATAATACGATACACATCCCTACCGTTCACAGTGGAGCGCAAGAGCTATCTTCCCAGGTTGAAAAACAAAAAAATGGCGGCCGCAATGTGCGACAACCTGGGAGGAGTCTGGGTCATTGCACAATGTGTATGAATTAACACAACAATCCCGGATGCAGGCACTTCCAGGATTGCTGCCCCTCTGCCCCTCTACACCCATCTGGTATAGAAAGGGCCTAGCAGATGCCTTAAGTAGTAGTGAACCAGAGAAAATTCTCCTTGGCCTCATCTCTTCCTACAAATCAATGTGGATTCTTACAGGGTTGAGCATTTCAACATCACATTTGCACCAGATGTCTAGAGCAAAGGTGGGCAACGTGTAGCCTTCCAGATGTGTGATGGTGAGGGATGATGGGAGTTGTAGGCCACAAGTTGCCCACCCCTAATCTAATAGGTCTGGATAGACAAGGTGGGCCTCATAGGATTATAGCTAGGATCAAGGAACTGCTATGAAGGGACCAGACAGATTCCATTTCCTCAATGCTTGAAAAGTTCTGAAGCTGCTGGTGTTGGAGATGTAAGTTTGGAGGAATCACCTAGGAATCACACACACACAAGCTCACTTGCTTTCAATCCTTGCTCTTTCCACATCCCCCTGCCTCCCATGCTTCCTCTCTTCTCCTTACCTGGCCAGTGGCACCTTTTTCTTTTCTCCAACATACAGAAGAGTAAGGTGCACTGCTGAGTAAAGCTGCAGTCATGGTAGGCATCTTGATTTTCCCAGAGTGCTTCTGGGCCTAGAAGTCCTCTGGTGAAATGAAGACGCCAGATGTGACCTCAGTTTCACTTCTCAGATTTCCCAATATCACCTGTAAGTTAAAAAAAAAAAAGAGGGTTTATTGTGATGACCGAATTTGGGGCCTCAGGGTTGTAAGACAAAGCCTTTGATGGCTAAATTCACCAAGGCTGCACATAGATTTAATTGTTTTAATTGTTTCTACTGCTTTAAAAGTCTATACTGGTTTTAGCTTGATTAATGGTTTAATTTGTTTTTAGTTGTGTATATTTATTGTTTTATACTGTTTGTATGATTTTATCTGCATACTGCCCTGACACAAATGTTTGGGACACAAATATTTCAATAATAAATAAGACCTAGAACTGTGCTCAGTGGCCCAACCCTACTGCACTTCTAATTCTGTATCATCATATTTAAAGACAAGTTACACATACACAAACACTTTTTTTAAAAAAAGAGTAATCCAATCTTCAAGTGGGTAGTTTAGCCCTTTACTCAATCACTCCAAAACTTGTGAAAATCACTGGGCCAAATATTTCAGTCCACTGCTATTATCATGACATCAGCTATGCTTTTGGGATAGATTTTTCTTAATTCACACATGTATATTGGCAATGTTGAGAGGGAAAAGAGCTGGATTTTTCTTTAGAAATTCTCCTAGTGACGCTGTAATTCTGAGGGAGTGGGTCACATGGAAGAGCATACCTATAGAATGATAAAGGAACAGAAAGGGGAAAATCTACTCAGTGCTATCTTATCTATTCAAAGCCCAAGAGTAGCGTCATCTGCTTGGACGCTCCTAAGGTCCTTATCCTCCAGTATCACAATCTGAGTTTCCATAGCATTTCCTGGAGACCAACTCATGACATACACTACTTGTTTGTCCGGTGGTACAATTCACCTCTTCGTTCCACTGACATATTTGCATTCCGAGCAATGTATGAGTGTTAAGCTGAGCTCCACCGAAACATATTATAGTGCGTGAAACAGCAGTCACAGATCAGATATCTCAAGCAGAGCCATTTCATCACATGAACACTGTACCTGTCAGTAGAACTAAGCCTGTTAAGTGATAAGCTTATCATTGGATAACTACAATCTCAGCTGATTGTATGAATTGGATTTTAGCCAGTTTAGGGGGCAAGTCTTTAGCAAAAATGACATTGCCATTCAACCCATCTATTTAAAATGGGAAACGTAATAGAAATTTAAAGAACCTTGAATGCAACTTATTTTGGGGCCCAGTTCTAAGTTTTAAGCAACATCCATCAATTTTGCTGGTACTTATATCCACAGCATATCTTTACACACACACACACACACACACACACACACACACATACACACACACACACATACACACACACACTTCAGCCTGAATCCCCAATAAAGCACCACATATCCATTAATTAGCCACCCTTTGTCATGTTATAGCAACCAGAAGTCGAATTTAAAAAGTGGAGTGAAAAGTTCCCATATGTTGGATCCAGACTATAATGCTAAATGCAACTTACTTGGTCCAGGGGAATCTAATCTAGTGCATGATTTTTACACTGCATCGTCCCTTTCATTATGTAGTGTGTTCCCCCCTCCCCTTCCGGCTGCATTTTATTCTTCCTTGGCCTGATTCCAATCTAGAGATGTGAAAGCCCAGAAATAAAACAGAAAAATGCAGGGGAAAATACATTTTCCCTGTTTTTTTCTTTTCCTGAGGACCACTTTTTTTTCCTGAAAAAATTGAAAAATTAAACATCTTTGAATTATGAAATATTTTCTTTTAGAGTTTAAGACAAAGTATTTATATGTTGTTAACCAGCCTTTACTCCACCCAAAATTATTTTGAAAACTTTGTAATAAGAACGCTTTTATAGAAAGACTAGAGATGTAAAATGTATGGAAATAATGAAGCCAGGGGTGCAAAATGTTTTTTTAATCCTCTCTGTAAGATTTCCAGCATAGTTACTTCTTTCATTTCTTATTAAAATTATTGCTCTAAAGTATATTTTACAGATAGACATTTATGCTCATTTCCCAACATGTGAATAGAGTCACCATTGTGCATTCCTGACAGTAAGTGTAGATTCTTGACCGTTTGGGTTTTGTTCTGTAGAGCCCTACATTTCTGATGCTGCAGCAGCCATTTAATGTAATTCTAATCTATTCAGACAATAATTACACATTTACTGAGTTTACTTTTAAAACTTTTAAAATATAATGATATTTTTTAATGAGCAAACTAAGTTATACATAAAATAACTTTAAGAACATAAAGCAGCCTTTCTGTTCCTAAAGCAGCCTTCCTGGTGCTCTCCACATGTTTTGGACTACAGTGCCCAGCATTCTTGAATGTTGGCCATGCTGCCTGAGGCTGATGGGAGCTGAAGTCTAAAAAATCTGGAGGGCACCAGGTTGGGGGAGGCTGTTTTACAGTAACACAGGGACTTTAGATCTTGACTAAAAAATTATTGCTTATCTTTGCTATTTTCCCCAACGTTTTGTTCCCCCCACACACACACAGACTCTCAGCCCAACCTACCTCACAGGGTTGTTGTGAGGATAAAATAGAGAGGAGGAGAGAGCTTCGGCTATTGGGTGGTATAAAAGTGCAATAAATGAATAAATAAATAAAACACTACCTTGGGTTCCTTGCAGAAAAAAAGGCAGGATATAAATGTAATAAACAAACAAACAAACAAATAATATGAAAGTGGCCAGATCTGACATGATTCATCCAAACGATCACATGGTTACTTTCCGTGCCACTGCTGCGCTTCCACTGGAACTGCTCGCATTGTGTGTAACAAGTAACGAGAAGACCAGTGGTGTTGCAACGTTCTTGCCTTATTGCTACAATGTATGTAGAGTCCCAACCAAACAGAGATAGCTTGATTGTAGGGCTGCTCCCATCTCATATCCCTTGCTATGCTAATTAGTTTTTTTGTCTGCCTATCTGCTCCAGGGTTGTTGAACCTCTTTCAGCCCAAGGGTTGAAGTATATTTTGGAAAAGCTCTCAGAGGTTGTACTACAATGGTGGATGTGGCCAGAGACAAAATAACAAAACCACCCTGCTATGCCCTGAAGCTTTTGCATATCAGAGGCATCCCAACTCCAAAGTAGTTCATCTCTGAATGTGACTAGCCCCTCCATAGATAGTGCTGCTCTAAACAAGCAAATTTCTACTGTGGAATGAAAGCTATTCCACCATAGACAAAACCAGGAACTGTGGAAAATGGGGGGGGGGGGATGGGGAGGGGAGAGAGAGAGAGAGAGAGAGAGAGAGAGAGAGAGAGAGAGACTTAAGTAAATTTAACCCAATCAGCCTAATGTGTTTTTTTAAAAACATTCACAATTAATTTAGTAAATATAATATTGATTGCCCATTGCAACATAACTGTAATGTTTCATAGTCAGTACAAAGCATGAAATAAATTGACTAGGGACTAGGTTGGTACTTTTTGGCTTGTATTAGCATAATTAATTATGCTTCATTGTAAAGCTCCCTCGAGCTCTCCATGGAATGCTTACCTCTATGCATAAAGAATAGTTTTCTTTCCAGCCATACAACTCCTGCATTTCGGAGCAGTATATCATAGAACCGTAAGCAAAATTTAAATGACAGGTTGGGTTCTGTTCTTGTAGCATGCCATATATTAATGCATTTGATTATACTCCTTTATGTGAGAAGACACTATTGTGCAAAACCATGTTATGGAATTTTAAACAGGTTTACACACAGAGGGGAATGCAATTTAATATGCAATTTGCTCGGCAAATTCGTAATATTGCCCTGAGTCTCAAAACACATTAAAAAAACTATTTGAGAGAACTCTGAGACAGTTTGGGAAACAACTGTTATTATAATTATTAACAAAATTATCAAACTCACATGCATCTACAATTGTACAATTTTAGCTTTTAGTAAGAAGGGAAAAAACATTTCAGTTGGGTGCAAGAATTGCAAGAAGGTTCAACAGCTCATTGTTTGATATATTCAAAATTAGATTGCAACAAATGAGCACCAGATCCAACTGTATATTTGTTGTGCTTGATTCCTGCTTATTTTAATACAAAGAGGTGTTCACCTTTGTTATGCATGCATACCTACAGCATAGGTCAGTTTCATTGTATTTATTTATTTATTTATTTATTACATTTATATACTGCCAGTAGCTGAACGTCTCTGGGCTGTTCACAACAACAAGTCTGGATGATTATAAAAACTCAATGTGTAGAACCAATGAGTTGATACAGATGCTCAGGGGTGAACTATAGAAAGGGTGATGTCTTCTTCTGCCTTTGCTAAATATCACTCTTGAAATAAAAACACTTCAGGTGCAGTCATATGGGTTATGGAGTTGATTATTTATTATTATTTTATTGCATTTATATCCTACCATTTTTCCACCAGGGAACCCAAGATGGCGTACATAATCCTCCTCCTCTCCATTTTATCCTGTGGAATAGGCTGAGAGTCAGTGACTGGCCCAAGGTTACCCAGTCAGCTTCCATGGCCGAGTGGGAACTAGTACCCAGATCTCCAGACTCCCAGTCCGACACTTTAGCCACTACATCACACTGGCTCTTGGTGATCATAAGCCCCAGAACTTGGAGGCTTATGGTCATTCCTTGATGGGCGGAGGTGTGGCAGAGGCAATCTTTGCCACCCCATCCTCCCACCCTGCCTTTGTATTAGTTGGGTATTTATTTATTTTTTGCCCATATATTTATTTATTTATTTTATTTATTTCATTTCATTTCTAACCCGCCTCTCCATCTAGATCGAGGCAGGGAACAACACTAAATATAAATATAAAAACAATAAAATAGATAAACCATTAAAACAGATAAAAACAAATACATTATTAAAAACATCTTAAAAAATTAAACTGGATAGGCCTGCCAGAAGAGAGCAGTCTTCACGGCTTTATAGTGAAGGCATTTCAGAGGGGGATGAAAGGAAGCTGCAGAGCCCCCAGTATAACTCATATCCTGACTTCATGAGTCTCTTCTTCTCCCCACCCACTGCAACGCTCTCTTCTCCCCCCTCTCCAAGGTCGCTTTTTTGACCTTGGAAGCAGCTGGCACTGCTCTAGTAAGAAATTCTACAAAACATTAGATGATAGATAGATAGACAGACAGACAGACAGACAGACAGACCTTTTTGGTAAACATTTCCAATGTAAAGCAAACGAAAAGAAACAAAAGAAAACTCTCCATGTGCATGCAACCTTAATTTGGGAAGAAGCTTTTAAATTTTGCTCCTATTGACGTTACAGTTACAAGATGGGGGATAGTTGGCTCAGCGATACTACAAGTGATAAGGATCTTGGAATTGTTGTAGATCACAAGCTGAATATGAGCCAACAGTGTGATGTGGCTGCAAAAAAAGCAAAGGCTATTTTGGACTGCATTAATAGAAGTGTAGCTTCCAAATCACATGAGGTACTGATTCCCCTCTATTCAGCACTGGGGGGACACCCTAACGAAATGTGCTGCGCATGCCTATGCCAAGGCCCTGTTTGGGGAACATTGGTCCAATCGCAAGGCAGCCCTGACGGTTCCCCGAGCCAGGTAGGGCTCTTCAACGTTCCCTGTTTTGAAGCAGTTCACGAGGGATTGTGTGTGGTTTCAAAGCAACGGGAATCCCACCGATGCCCATTTTGTTGACCATGTGACAGCCATACAAGGGCTGTTACCTTCCAGTCTCAGAGCACTTTGTTTGGACCAGGGTGTGTCAATAAAGGCACACAAGGACAGAATTCCATAGGTGGATTTGATCTCTGCTGGAATCCAAGAAAGCAGCTTGGCATAAACTGCCCTGTTGAGAGATTCAGTGTGCCTCATGACTACTCAGTTTGACATGCAGTCCTCAGCAACATGGAACCCTTGACTCACATATGAAAAGAGCATTCTCTCTAGTGATGGTTTCATCCTGCTCTTCCTCCCCAATGTTTGTTCTTCCCACCACCACTCATGATTTGTGGAAGAAAGTTCTTGAAGAATTGAATGTCCGTTTTGGGTGGTGGAAGCCCCTTGGTCCCAGTGCACACGCATGGCCAATGGAAGAACTAAGGCACCCTACTCCATTAAGGGACCCCATTTCCCATGATGGCTGCTCTGGAACGACTGGGAATACGTTGGAGGAGATTTTTATTTTGTAAAGTAAATCTGTATCTTCAGGCAACAGAAGCAACACCCTCTTAGACATGAAGGGCCAAACTACATGTGACGCTGTTTGTGTAAACTGTTGTGAATGATTTTGAAATGTAAATTGCAGGGACCTGTTTGAGATCAGGATACAGGATGGAGTTGGGGGGCTTGAACCACCCCCAGCAAAGTCTCAATTCTTTCCTGCACCTGCTATTTGCATGGGGGGGAGCTCTTCCCTTGCAATTGGCTCCTTTAGCTCAATCCGGCCATTCCCTTCAGCAGTATTTGAGGTTCAGCTCCTGCGGAGATTCATCTCTGGGGTGGCCCATTCCCTTCCCCTCCATGTTCCAAGCATTTCTCTCTCTTAGTTGGTGAAAGTGTGGTGGCTATGCTTTAGTAACCAGTAGCACCTCCATGACCCTGTATGAATGTTAGATTTAGGAATCTCAAAGTTGTCACAGTGTGATTTCAAAGTGATACATTTAGAACCATCTCACTCCTTCTAAACAAGACAATAGAGCAGGAGATGCTCTTCAATTCCCCCTCCCTCCCCACAGAGTCCCATTTTGTTTTCCTGTGCACCCCCCCCCCCCATTTTTCTGGCCCTTCACATTACAAATTTGTGGGCACAGCAGTTGCAAGGAGATTTTCACACAATTTCTCCAGGTGGAGGACCACAGTTTCTCACAGGTAGGCATCACCATTGGCAAGGCTTGTAGAACAGCATCTTTCTGTTTTTCTTGAGGGTTTTGGTTTTTTTCTATACTGCCACTGCAACTGGCAACAACATTCACTGTCTTAGCAGCCTGGCCCTCATTTTGAATCCTCCATGATATACACAGAATGGCAGTTTTGTATTCACAGAATCTTGTTTTGTATTTACAGAATCTTTTTCTGAATTCCGCTGTTGTTTTTCTTACTACACCATAGTGATGTCAGTTGCGGGAAAATCTAGGCCTTTTAGGGTCATGCAGTTCCCCATGATGCCCCAGGCTCAGCTTGCCTTTGAGAATCAAGCCGAGGGTTTCATCCTGTAAACTAGGGTGACCAGATAAAACCCAGGTCAGGGCTCATGTAACTTTAACAGTTGTAGAGAAAAGGGAATTTCAGTCAGAGTCATTTGTATGCAATTAGTTCCTGGTGAAATTCCCTCTTCATCACAACAGTTAAAGTTGCAGGGGCCCTGCCTTCTTTTGTATATGGGCACTCTAGTATAGTGCCTGCACCTTTAACTATTGTGATGAAGAGGGAATTTCACCAGGAACTAATTGCATACAAATGACTCTGACTGAAATTCCCTTTTCTCTACAACTGTTAAAGTTACATGAGCCCTGACCTGGATTTTATCTGGTCAGCCTATGTAAACACATTTACAGAAGGAACCCCCCCAAAAAAGGGGGGGGAGTTCCTGCTGTCGTAGCTGCTGAGCCACCAACCCCCAGTCTGTACTGGAGCCAAACCCAGCAGGAAGGGTCAGTTGCAGAACAGTGGCATGGCAGCAGCATTGGGACTGCGAGAGGGGAGCATCATGGTGCTCCCCTCTCATCCTCCCATCCCCACTGTTGTGCAAAGGCAGAAAATTTAGCAGCTGGCTTAACTCGGTACAGGCTAAGTCGGGCCAACTTGCAGATATCAGGGTGGAGTCCAGAAGGGCCAAGCTGGCAAAGCTCCACCCCCAAAATGGATCTCTCTGACATCCCTACGACACCATCCAATTTGCTGCTTACTTAAAACAGTACTTTTACAAGGCATTTGTACTTCTTCATACAATGTATAATGAAACTATGGAATGTGCTATCACAAAACGTAGTGATGGCCACCAATTTGGATGGTTTTAAAAGGGGTAGACTAATTCCTTGAAGAGAAGGCTATCAATGTCTACTAGTCCTGGTAGCTATGTGCTAAGTCCAGTAGCAGATGCAGTAAGCCAATGTACACCAGTTGCTGGGGAACTTGGGTGAGAGGGTGCTGTTGCACTCGTGTTCTGCTTGTGGGTTTTTGGTCAGCAGCTGATTGGCCACTGTGTGAACAGAATGCTAGACTAGATGGACCCTTGGTCTGATCCAGCATGGCTCATCTTATGTTCTTAACCCAGGATCGCACCAATGTAAATCACCACAATACATTACCTGTAGTTACCTCCAAGAGTCCACTTCTTTTCGGAGCACAGTTACTAACAAAACATATTGCATTAGACAATTATTAATATACATTTCCACTAATAAGGTTAATTTAATTGGGTGTAAAAACACTAACATGCTTGACAGGAAAAAAACTTCTGGATCTACAAACTCAGAACTCTTAGTCCATATGACCTTAATCTGGGGGACAATCCATAAAAAATATACCACTCATACCTCTGTTTTTTCTTTCTTAGGAATTTTCATTTCCCAGCATTTCAAACTGCCACTCTTGGTATCCATTTAACATCACAGCTACTGATAAGAGTGGAATCCAAAACATTTAAATCTAAATAGATTTTGAAATTACTCTGTAGTCAGACTATCTTTCTTGTGTATACATGTGAATATATATATATATATATATATATATATATATATATTCACAGCTGAAATATTTACAGTGCTTCAAGTGAATCACAGTGTTTACACCTTGAATGAAAGCTAAACAAAGTGATGAAAGTAATACTTACAGGTAGCAAGAAGAAATAATTTCCAATGTCCCAAATTGATGATGAATCAATGTTTCAAAGTAAACCTTCCTTGAAATCAAAAGTGTAGTTCCCACTGAGCTGATGTGGCTTTTCATGATCACAAGTAGACTAGTAATCTTCAAAATTGAGTGTACAATCAGGGATAACAGGGCTGTCACAGCTTCCACAATAGGCTGGAATCATTGGATCATTATGTGGAAATTTGTAAATAATCACAAAACCAACCAACTGATATTCACTGCTGGGAGCATACTATAGCAAGGAAACTTGTGGACAGCGTTTGCCTTTCATGTTGGATATATGCCGAAGTCTTTGGTTAAAAGAAGATGGCTCTATTCAGTGGTAATCAAAGCTCAGATGACAGCTGTGTTTCACCTGTGTATTTGATCATTCCCTGTACTTTGGTAAATCTACTCTGTTTCTGTCCAAACATCCTTGGCCAGATCTACACCAAGCAGGATATAGCGGTATGAACGTGGTATATAAAAGGTAGGAGCCACACCAAGTAGGATATAGTGGCATATGGTATGTCAGTGCACTTCAATACCACTATAAAGCAGTAATATGGATCTTGCCTTTTATATACTGCTTTCATACCGCTATATCCTGCTTGGTGTAGATCTGGCCTTGCTCTGACTGGGCAGTTTCTTTCTCTAATATTAAATAAGTATATAAGTTGCAGTGAATGGCGCAGATTTGAATATTGGCATTCTCTTGTGAATAATGGCAATCCCAGACAAGTTTTGTTAATGTCCAAAAACTAAGGTTTACAATGAATAAAACCCCTCTTCACAGTTTACTTGAATGAAGAGGCAACACAGATACAGAGGGGCTGTGAGGCTGCACATGTGGCTTCACCCTTGAGGTGCTGTGGCACTTCCCAATCCATAATCAGGGTAAACTTCTGCAGCTAGGAGCTGTTTGTATTTTGTAGGTTCCCTTGTGCAATTTAGAAGACCTTGGCCCCACTGCAGGAGGCTTTGGCTCCATTGCATCTTTGTTGCTGTACCATTTCTGGCCAAGGATTCTGATGATTTTCTATTTTGTAGATTAGGTTGCAGAGTTCTGTTATAAATCAGAGCTTTAGCAAGGCTCAAATTGCTCAGGAAACAGAAAGGGGTCAGCACCATGGAGAGCTCCAAATGATGCTGGGGCTGGAACCTAAATAGGGCTGTCTCTATGTTGCTCCAACAAGGACCAGAGCAAGACTTAAATAGAAATGTAGCAGCATTTAGGCTGGTTAGACCCACCTCCATGCTGAATGAGGCTTGGTCTGTTACAGGCCTGTTTAGCAACCTCAGGCTGTGACAACCTGTAGTAGCTAGGGTATGCTACTGTCCTCATAGAGTGAGTTATTAGAGTATAAGGATGGTAACATAGCCTACTTTGGACACAGGATAGCTGACTCCTGAAGTCTTTCTGGTGAGCTGGGTTCTCAGGAGGTGGAAGCCTTATGAATCTTTATGTGGCAAAGTCATCTCCCTAAACAATTAACTCTGGAGCTTCCTCAGAGGACAATGGGTTGGGATCCCCTGAGGGTGAGGTTTCAAGGTCCTAGTCTATGAAAGGTGCCTCTTCATATGAGTAATATGAATAATATGAGTAATGTGTGAAGAGGGCTATTGTTGACAGTCTCCTGAATGAGACTGTCAACACTCACCACTGTATGCTCAGCTAACAGGATCATAAACTTGTGAATGCTACCTAGTGTTGTGCTGAATACTGCCCACTATTTTTGGGAATTTTTGCTCTCCCTGCAAAAGAGATATATTTTTCTGCCGCTTTTGTAGGGTGGGGGAGAATTTTGAATACTTTTCCCTTTGGGGAGATGTACAGGATTTCCACATACTTTTTAAATTTTAAGATGTGGCTGAAGGATCTTTTATTTATTTATTTATTTATTTATTTTAAAAATGTCCCATGTACTTGCAACAGCACAAGACTCTTTACAGAGAGGCTTCTCCAACCCAGAAGCATGTCTTGAATTCCCATGAGACCACAGGATGTTGCCTTCTCTCATAGGCATCCAGGAAGAGCTCATGGGCAGCAGAAGCCTCTCTGCAAAGAGTCTTAGGCTGCTGCAATCAAGAACGAGCAGGACTTTTAGAGCTTAAGAAAAACTCTGATCTGGTTTGCAGTTTGTTTTCAGGGAAGCCTGCATCCCAGCCAGAGTTCCTGAATGCCTCTCTGCAGAAAGTCTCTCTGCAAAAAGTTATGTGTTGCTGCAAGGAAAAATAGAGTTTTCCTAAAGCTGTAAAAGCCCCATTTGTTCTTACTTTGCATAGAGGCTTCTGCAGCCAGGAGCACTTTCTGAATGCCTATGAGAAAGGGTGTGGTCACAAGGTCTCAAGGGCATTCTGGAAGAGCTGCCAGGCTGGAGAAGCCTCTCTCTATAAAGTGCCCCTAGCTGCTGCAAGTGCAGGGGCATTTTTAAAGTTAAAAAGAAAGAAAATCCCTTAGCCACTGCCTATATTTAAAAAGATAAGCAGGAATTGTGTCCTCTTCTCCAAGAAGAAGATTATTCAGAATTCTCATCTCCCCAGCCTCTTTTGCCAGAGTTGTCATTCCCCCCCTCCCACAAACTGCTGAAAATGGAAGAATTTTATGAATGTCAGCACAATGGAAATGCTGAAATTAACAAATGCTGTTTTAGATAGCGATGGGCAACTTACCCCATCCGAAATCATAATGGTAGCTGATCATGTTCAACATTACACATTTTGGCAAAATTTATCCATTAATTTGTGATCTCATTAAATTTCCAAATACTTGCACATAGTCATGATGCCTTGTTCAACATTTTTATTCTCCAGATACCTGACTTTTTATTGGTTATTACACAAAAAATCATTTGTGTGTGATGGTGGTGGTGGGGAAAGTAATATTCATTACATTTTTACACTTACTGTAATATATAGATAAGCTAGAATGCATGTTATGCTTTATATGCCTGAAATTCATGTTCTGTTTTCTAAACAAATCTCACCTTAGTAAATCCTTGCTTTCTCCTTGAGTCAAAGCTCAGATAGTTGGCAACTATGCTAATCTTGTGAGCAATATATTTTATTCTTTTTATAATATATATAAAAAGGAGGGGGTTGAAAGATGAAATTAAAAAGCTTTCCATATTAAATATGAACTAGAGCAATGAACTTAAATTACAGATATTCACAGGATCATTTTATTTAATACCAGTTTTAGTTAGCCTTTATGCAGCATAATCCTATGAATGTTTACTCATAGGATGGGACTTACTCCCAGCGTGCAGAGCAAAGGATTATACCCTTACAGTGCAATCCTATTTGTATTTACTAAAGAAGTAAGTCCTGTCCTATAATGTTCAATGGGGCCTACCTAGTAAGTGTGCTCAGGATGGGTACGTCTTAATCATTCATTCTGTTCAGCACTTCTTAGATGTCAGTGTTTTCAACATTATTTTCTTACTAGCTTTCACCCAGTTTTCCTTCATCTTCCCAATTTTGGCTCTTCATCTGTGAGAATGTGTAACTGACTGAGTTGGTATCATCCTTTTCAAGGCTCTCTAACAATTCAGCCCTTAAAATGCTTCTGCATTTGCAAAGCTTGATTTCGGTAAATACTGACAGATAGTTCTCTGATACTTTCTTCCCCTTCATTGTTATTTTCTACATCCCATTCTGTCTGGGAGATGAAGTACCTGATTAGGTGATGATTGAATCAGTCTTGATTTCTATGTCTTGAAATATTTGCTCCCATTCAAACCTCAATAGCCCATGTTCACCCAGAACAGTTCCCTAAAACACAAAATGAGTCAGATCAGCAGGTGGCTTTAAAAACTAACCAAACCAAACTTCACCTCACAGCTCAGTTTCCAAGCTGCAAAATCCCTTTCAAATCGACAGTTGTTTCAAGCCACCAAAAGCAAATTGTTAAAGAGTTTTAGATTGCATGAGAGACCCACTAAACTTGAAAACAAGCTCTGTTAAATAGCTGTGCCTGCTCACAGAGGATGCTTCCTCCATTGCAAGCACAAAACATGTAGCTATAGACAGTAAATTCCCAGAAACATTATAAATAAGTCAAGTCAAAGGGATATTGACTACCACTGGTGAAATTTCAGCTTCAAGAAAGGCTTACTGCATGGAATGATTGGTGAAGAGGGAGCAATAATTTGTTCCCCACAAAGTGGCTTGGAAAATATTGCTTCCAACAGCCGGTCAGGTAGCTTTTGCTAGCATTCCATTTGCAGGAGACACATTTCCTCCCAGAGAATGCATGAACCATGATTGATTTGATAGCACAGTGCTATGCATTCCATACACACAGGGGAGAGTGCTAATACACTTGGTGATAAAGCTTCAGAACACCAAAGTAATCATCAAACAATTGCTACCAGGAGGAACCCTGTAGGTTTTCAAAAGATAGCACTTGAAGGTAAAAAGCTAAGCTAGGCTCCAACTGATACATACATCGCAAAAGGTGAAATACAGGAACTCACAGGGGTTTAAAGGTTATACTCCAGGGATAGGGAACCTCTTTCAACAGCCTGAGGGCCAGATTAAACATCAGAGAAGTTCGGGGGGGGGGGTACATTCCAGTTCTGGATGGGGTATGTGTGACTATCCAGAACAGGAGGAGAGGGCTCCTTTATCTTTATCAGTTGCATAGAAAAGGGAATTTCAGCATGGGTCATTCATATGTGCACAGCACCTGGTGAAATCCCCTCTTCATCACAACAGTTAAAGCTGCAAGGGCCCTGACCTCTTTTGTATCTAGTCATGCTAGGCAGGGCTCCTACAGTTTTGTAATGGAGGGGATTTCACCAGGAGCTGCATGCATACAAATATCACCCGCTGAAATTCCCCTTTCAATACAGCTGTTAAAGATACAGGAGCCCTGGCCTCCGTTTCATATGGTCACCCTAGATGGGGCTGAGGGCAATATGGGCCAGGCCAAATTGACAAAAGACACACACACACACACACACACACACACACACACACAGGAGAGAGAATATTATAGCTTAAAATTCTTCCTGCCAGGAACTAAGCCTTAAGAAATTAATTTTGGCCTTTCAGAATGGGGAGAAAAACTGCACAAAAGCCAGGAAACCCTCCACATTGGAGCAACTTGCTTTCTCAGGGATAATGACGTCATCTGCCGCCCACTCCCACCTCAAGCTGTGCTGTTCTCTCTGAGCTGCAATCCTCACAAAAGCTAGGGTGGGGTGAGATTTTCCCAGCAAAAGATATTCTGAGCTATCACTGTTGGAATGCAAAGTATTTGGGGGTGGCTTGGTATTGAATGAGCAATTAAGACCATTTCATTTGACAACCCCCCCCCCCAAAAAAAAAAATCCTGTTCTTGGAGATGAAAACTGCCAGAACAGGTTTGTTGACATGGATCAACATAGCTTTCTGAATTCTTGGATTCTCCTTGGTGGGTAGCTATTAGGGATGTGCACGGACCCCCAGATCGGATCGGGATCTCCAATTTTGTTCCGGATCGGATCGGCCACCATTTTCACCATAGGCTTGCATTGGGGGAAAGAAAGCTTTCCACCAATGCAAGTCTATGGGGAAAAATGGTGGTGGGGGAGAGTGGAGGCCTAACTCCCCCCTTCCTGTCCCTCCCCCCTCGCGCTTCTTACCTGCTGGGGCCGTCCGCTTCCTTCACCTGCCGTAGATCTACTGAGAACTAGACTTCATGGCCTAGTCCTCAGTAGAGCGCCAGGTGATGACATCATCACCTGGTGCTCTACTGAGAACTAGATAACGAAGCCTAGTTTTCAGTAGATCTATGGCAGGTGAAGGAAGCGGACACCCCAGTAGGTAAGCCCCCTCCTCCCCCACACGCTCCTTACTTGCCGGGGGCGTCCGCTTCCTTCTGCTCTACTGAGAACAAGGTCGCGAAGTAGATCTACTGCAGGTGAAGGAAGCGGACGCCCCGGCAGGTAAGTCGGGGGGGCCCTCCCTCCTCTCCCCTCGCACTCCTTACTTGCCGGGGCCATCCGCTGCCTTCTGCTGGCGCCCGTGGACACCCGCGGATTGCAGCGGACAGCTCCAACAGGTAAGCTCCCTCCCCCTTCACGCTCCTTACCTGCCATGGCATCCGCTTCCTTCACCTGCCGTAGATCTACTGAGAACTGACATCATCACCTGGCGCTCTACGGAGGACCAGGCCGCAAAGCCTAGTTCACAGTAGATCTACGGCAGGTGAAGGAAGCGGACGCCCCAGCAGGTAAGTGGGGGCCCCCACCCTCCTCCTCCCTCGCGCTCCTTACCTCCCAGGGCCGTCCGCTTCCTTCCACTGTGGATGGCCCTGGCAGGTAAGCCCCCTCTCCCCCTCGCGCTTCTTACTTGCCAGGGCCGTCCGCTGCTGTCCGCGGGCACCTGCGGACGGCAGTGGACGGCCCCGGCTGGAAGGAGCACAAGGGGGAGGAGGAGGTCCGATCCTCCGATCTTATCCGAACCGGATCGGGTCCTTTTGGACTAATTTGGATGAGATCGGAAGATCCAGAAGCCGGGATCGGAATCGGATAATTTTATCCGATTTCGCTCGGATCAGCTCCGGATTGTGGATTGGGAACTGTCACGACAAGCACCTTTACATTACTGCTCTACCATTGTTTCTCTCCTTTTCCAATTTCTCTATCCCATTCTCATCTGAATTCCTCGCACTGCCCATCCTCTTATCACTATGACCTCCATCACACCAAATTTCCCCCCTTGGTTTGCCTCCATGCTTTTTTTTTTTTAACCTCTGATGCAGAAGCGTGCCAAGCTTATGATCCTTTCACCTGAATAGCTGCTCTTTTGCTCCTTGGCTCATTAGCTCTTTGGCTCCACTCCGCTCCACCCCTCCCCTTCTCTTTCTCCCTCCAGTCAGGTCCTGTCAGATGAGTACTTCAACCAGACAGCCTTTCTGCCAGGCAAAAATGGAACCACCCTTTAGCCTGGCTCTTTGGGGGCATCGAGGGAGTATAACCCTGTCTCTGCAGAGATTCAGGCATTGTATGATTTTAAAAAACATTTCGAGCCTGGGATGCAAGGTTTGGGTTTTATATTGAGGCTTGGAGGCAGCTGCAGGGAGAGATCACTTTTCCCTGCCAGGACCTGATGCAATCCATTCAAGCCCCCAGTTCCTTTAAAACTACACAGGCTGAATTCGGACAACACGATAGTCAATGGTGGAGTAATAATCAACTTTACAGTTGTTCATCTAGGGGGTACTCCCCACACAACATGGTAATAAATAATCAACTGTGGTGTGGATTAGGATCAGCGCTGAGTTGACTATGGCTAGGCTGACCATATGAAAAGGAGGACAGGGCTCATGTAACTTTAACAGTTGTAGAGAAAAGGGAATTTCAGCCAGTGTCATTTGTATGCAATTAGTTCCTGGTGGAATTCCCTCTTCATCACAACAGTTAAAGTTGCAGGGGCCCTGTCTTCTTTTGTATATGGTCTCTCTAGTATAGTGCCTGCACCTTTAACAGTTGTGATAAAGAGGGAATATCACCAGGAACTAATTGCATACAAATGACACTGGCTGAAATTCCCTTTTCTCTACAACTGTTAAAGTTACATGAGCCCTGTCCTCCTTTTCATATGGTCAGCCTAACTATGGCAGCATTCATATGTCACGAGAGTCAATGCAACTGACAATTGTCCCCCCCCCCCCGGTTGCTTCTTATGTCGTCCGAATTCAGTGAGAGACTTAGGGTGCATTAATTGTGCTTAGGGGAAATAATCCAGACTTTTAGCATTCTAGGAAAGGTTGGGGAAGAGGCAGGGTGTCAGCAGGACAGACACTGCTGCAAATCCGCACACCAGGCATGGAGAGAGTGCACAAAATTGTTGGTGTGATAGAGCGTCATATCTTGAGCTTCCCTGCTGCATTCAGGCCTCCAACTCTACTTGCCCATTCTCTAGAGGCCTGCCCATTTACATACTTGGCAACTGTCACTTTCTCCACCACCTCCATCTTCCTTGGGTATACCCAGCTGCTTTGCCAAGCTTAATGGAGGTAATGTAACCAATCTCTCTATTCTATATTAAGGTCATATATTTGGGTAACCTCAGGTATTCTGTAATAAAACTTACATTATTTTATTTGAGTCTTGAGCCGCATTTAATAGCTAATATACCCCTGGTTTAAATGCAAAGTGCATTCTCCCCATGGCATACACCATCTTTGGGGCCAAGCTCAATGCATATATTCTCAAAAAGGCATCCTCAAAAAAGAGCAATTGGGGGCTGCAAAGTGCAGCTGCCACTAGAGCCCAATTTATGCCCTACTACTTGGGTATCATTTTGGCTGGATCTACACTGCTGCTTTATGGTGGCATTGAAGTGCACTGATAACTGTTGAGGCCCATTATACATCAACACCGAGCAGGATATAACACTATGAAAGTGGTATGAATGTGGTATATGGTATGTGTCTTGCAAAAGTTTTTCCACAGAGACTTGAGCTGTCAATTGCACCCCCCTCCCCCCTCCCCCTCCCTCTTTTATCTTTCAAAACTCAGTGTTGTTGTAACTTTTAATCTAAAAAATTCATAGCCACCAAATGCCTGGACCTAGCTTTCTTAAATTTCTGACAGGGTAAGGACAAGGTAATGCAGTCAAGAGACATAGACATAGAGACAAAGACAGCTGAATTGACGCCTTTTAAGGACACCATTTGTCTCCCCTGGTGATCAAATGTAGAAGTAGTGGACTTCTGTTTGTTGAAATAATTAAGCGGTGCTCAACCTGTGCATTTGGAAATAACTAAAATTATTATAAAATGTCAATAAACCCCTGGTGACTGCCTTCCAAAGGCAACCAACCCTGGCTAAGCACTGGAATCCTGGGGTGAGCATAGTACAATAGAAAACTGCTCCCTTTCTCTGCATGCCACAGGAAATAAGGCGTGCAAGCCACAAAAAAAAAAAAAGGGGGGGGAAACCACCTTTGTGTTCACTGTGACTCAGAATTAGGTGAAAGTGTTCATCTCTGAAAATCAACTAAAAGCTGTCTTTCAATCAACACCAATTTTGCTGAATCATCTTATGGCTTCCAGTTATGTCCAGTTGTATTAGTTATGCCACCCTTCATATTTAATTAACCTTAGTGTTTAATGTGGCAATATGATATTAATTCTTTAGTCAAGACTCCAAAAGCTCTATTCAGTACAATTCCCTGTTCTAGATGTACACAATTATTAGAGGAAAACAAAGTCCTATCTTAGATTTTATATTCTCCACTAACATTCCATGTACCCTCCATGCATCCACCCCAATAACAAAAGCCATGAAGAAGTTAAGAACATAAGAAGAGCCATGCTGGATCAGACCAAGTGTTCATCTAGTCCAGCACTCTGTTCACACAGTGGCCAACCAGCTGTCAACCAGGGACCCACAAGCAGGGCACAAGTGCAGCAGCACCTCCCACCCATGTTCCACAGCAAATGGTGTATGTAGGCTTACTATCTCAGATACTGGAGGTAGCACATAGCCATCAGGACTAGTAGCCATTGATAGCCTTCTCCTCCAGGAATTTATCCAACCGCCATTTTAAAGCCATCCAAATTGGTGGCCTTCACTACATCTTGTGGTAGTGAATTCCATACTTTAACTATGTGCTCTGTGAAGAAGTACTTTCTTTTATCTGTCCTGAATCTCCTACCAATTAGCTGCATGGGATGACCCCAGGGTTCTATTATTATGGGAGAGGGAGAAAAATGTATCCGAACCACATTTTCCATGCCATGCATAACTTTGTACACTTATATCAAATCTCCCCTTAGCCTCCTTTCAGATGCCAGAAGGGAAAGGCACAGGCATTATACACCCCTTATTTCTAAGCAGCCTGCATATGAACCTGTTAGAGGTCCGGTTTTGCAAACTGAGGAGAACTTACTTCTCTTAGTGAGGTTGAAACTAGACAATTGAGATATATGATATGACAATTGGAGTAAAGAGGACAAATCTATCAATTTTCAGCACTTTTAAACTTGCTGCTCTCCCATGCCCCTTTAATGATTACAATTATGACAGCAAATTGCAAACCCTCGCAGTGGTTAACTGTAGTTGGAAGCTAAAGTGTTACAGTAGTTTTGATCAGGGGGGAATCTATACATGTGCTTGTTACGTTTTAAAATGTTGATTTTAACGTATTTAATTTCATCATTTTAAAACGTCTTAGGCCACATTATCTTATACTTCAGTTTTAGTAAATAAGTTTTACCGTCTTTTCTGTGTATAGTTAGGTCTCACTGTCACTTCTCTTCATTTCTTTATGTTATGTTCCTTCCTCTCACTGTAGATTACACACCCACTTCCTCCTAACCCCCCTTCCTTTCCTTAGCATTCATTCACGTACAACAGCCATGAGGGAAGCCTATAGCAATAGAAAGCATTTGGCAGCCAGGAATGAATGCCACGCCCCCACACTTCCATGATTGGATATCAGACGTTTGAAAGCAGAGACTATAAGATGGTAAGGAATGACACATTATTCAATTTACAACGCTTTTTCAATTTAAAAAATGGAACAAAACAAATTAGATCATTAAAATTTACCACGTGTTTAAAACGTTATAATAAGTGCATCATGTGACCCAAAGAGTAGTTGTAACCCTTTAAAAACATAACAAACCTATAGTGTAGATTCCCCCCAGGATAGCATGAAAGCTGGGTTTTGTAGGATGTGCTATTCACACAAGCTTGGGATGAAAAGCACATAAGAATCACACCTCATCACTTCTTTAATTTCTGATATTACCAAAGGATACAATGTACATATTGGATGTCCTCTTGAAACATCTTCTATGTGCTTTGACTGACATAATTGTATTTAATATTTCTTTTCATCTCATCTCTCCTCCAGCTATTTCTTTTTACACTGCTAGATCCTCCAAATTCTATTTCTCTGGAATACTCCTCTCACTGTATTCTCTGCATCTTCACCAAAACTAGCTTGTAAATAGAATGTTCAAATGATGCCTCAAGGCTTCTGTGGCAGCAGCAATTGAAATTGAGTTTACATGACGATCAGGTTGTACAAATAGGCAGAGTGCATAGACTGAAAACATAAATCTGGCGGGACCTCTGGATGTTTCACAGTAGGTCAGAAAGACAGTTAGGCATAATTAAGCTCATTCATCTGTTATTAATCTGTTTAATTTTGGGCTAGCAGAAGCATCATTGCTTTTAAAAGTTCATGTAGGTATAGCACTGCACAACAACAAAAAAGAAATTATATCTCTGTTTACTTCTGGCTATGCTTGAAAAGATTTACTTGGCAGGCTGGTACACCTGTTGGAAACACATTTCCATGTTTTTCTACACATTTCTGTGGTTAAGGGGTGGAGGCCTATACCTGTATATGTGTGGGACAAACATTATTATTAGTAGTAGTGATAGCAGTAGCAGTAGTAGTAGCACTACTAGTAGTAGTAGGGTCAGTGTGCTACCCACTTGATCAGTGTTAACATTGGAGGACAATGCAAATTAGCAGCCCTGAAAAGGAAATCTCATTATCTCAACCCATTAAACAGAAGCATTGAACGTCTTTCAATCTAGGGGCCAGATTCCATTTCAGAGAATCTCTCTCATGGGCTGCATTCCAGTGGCAGTTGTGGGGGAATCAAGGCAAAACAGACAGGGACAAAGGCAAAAGGGACAGGCCAAACATCCAAAAACACCAAATATACCAGCATATTTTACATTAAAGCTCTTACTGCCGGTCACTAAGCCTTTGGAGAGGCATTTTGATCTTTTACAATTGGAAAGAGGGAATTGTGCAAAAACCATGAAATTACCAAATGAACAGGGACTGGGGGAAAGGGGGGGATGGCATGACCATCTGGGAAACCTTGGAGGGCAAGATTGGGGCCCCAAGCTGGCAGAATTTCGCCCATGGCCTGAGGTTGAACACCCCTGCCATAGAGGATCTTTGTTGAGTTCTGTGAGCTCCCTCTTCTGGATCTACACTGTACACATGAATAGACGGCATGTTAAATGCACAAGAAAGTTACATATGATTAACCTATTCAGCAGTAGCAACAACTCTCTGCATTGAATCAATTCTGGTTAAGAAACATTTGCTTTCTTACAGGAAAGGAAATCATTAGCACCTGTATCAAGGAGGGGTAAGAAAGGAAAAGATGAGAGACTATTTATCTATCATTTAAAGATTAAACAAACAAACTAGAAACAAGTCTTCATCCCATTTTTGCTTAAGCCTCAGAAATATAAAATTAAGAAACAGCCTGAATGGTCCCACAACACAATTCTATACACATCTCTACTTAGAAGTAAGTCTCACTGTGTTGAATGGGTCTTACTCTGAAATAACTAGGCATAGGATAGCAGCCTCAAGTACTGTTTACCCAAGTCAGTGCTATGGAGTATTAGGAGCAGAAAAGATCTATGCAGTTAATGGGGCAATATCCAATACTTCTGCTGCATCTCCCCTGGCACCCACTACTACCACAACAGGAAGCTGGCACTTCCTAGAGCTACCCTGTTGTGCTAGCAGTGGCTCCCACTGGCATGTGGGTAGCATTGGATACTGCCCTGTGCAGAAGGGATAATTATAAATGGATACTTAGATTATTCTATTTTTATTTTCTATGTAACATTTGTATCCCATTCCCCCCTCCAAAAACTACATTCAATGATGATGATGATGATGATGATGAATAAATCAGCACAGCTATCATTCGTACAGATGGAAAAATTCTGTACTCACCAAAAGGAAACCTGTCATTCTGCCACATGACAAAAAGAAGCAAGACTTATGGGATCCCAAATGGAGTATAAGCACACATGTGTAAAATAAAAGGAATTCTACCTTCCCTAATAATCTCTGGATAAGTGGACTTGACAACCATGTCATCTCCTTCTATATGAATGGGCCTTAGAACTTTGTTCCCCTCTTGAGGGCCTACTACACCCCCTCCCCTCAACCTTATGATGGTTGTATGACAGGTCCTTTTGCTTGTGGCATCCAGAATGTGGAACAGCTTCCTGACAGAGGTGTGTTTGACCTATTCATTGCCCACATTTAGGTAATGTGGTTTTAGTCTCCTGGTGTACTTTTATATTGACCCTGTTCAGATGATACACTAAGACACAGTGGTTAAGCATTTCGAGCTAAACTTTATGGCTTAGCGTGTCATGTGAACCATGACTTACCGTGTTGTGGTAACCATTCCTAACCATGATGGCTACATAACTATGGTTTAACATGCTCACTAAACATTTGCTGCAAAAGGGTTAGCAGCCTAACCATGACTTAGTGGGTCATCTGAACAGGCCCATTCTGGTTTTTTATTGTGGTCTTAAGCTTCTGTGTTTTATATTTTATGCTGTGTCTTGTGGTTTTAGTTTTTGAAAATCACCCACAGAGCTTTGGCTATTGGGTAGTATAGAAATAACATAAACAAACAAACAAATAAATAAATAAATAAATAAGGTTTCGTTTCAGAGGATGGCCTTCCTTGATGCTGTTTTGTCTTCCTATCGTTACTGGTCATTTTTTCTTGATCTGTTTATCATTGTATTCTTTGTAACTAACTTAAAATATAGTATATTATAGCAAGCCAGGATATAAATTATAGAAGAAATACATAAAAAAAATTATCTCATTCCTAGTCTAAATTAATGTTTACATTTTACTCTACTCTAGCTGCATACTGCAACTTTTACTAGATAAGAGCATGTAAAACAAGATAGGTGGATTATACCCAAAATCTAGTAACCATTTATAATGAGTCAGTGACTGAGGTTACCAATTATACTGACGGGGGATATAGCACTAGAATTGGGCATGGGTTCAAATGCTCAGAACCATCCACCAGATATTGTTTGGTAAGTTACAGTTTTTCAGTCTTAGATTCCCGGCTGTTGGTGAGCAAATGGGTTGTTTGTGATTTCTGCAGCATATTTCAGCTAAACTATGTCACAATGTCCTTTAACGTCATGATACCCTGAGGCATATTGGGCAGAGAGAGTGTTTTGTCTAGTCACCTTCATTATTTATTTCTTTGTCTTTTTGACCAGCCCTGTTGTTGAAAGCACAGGCCAAATAACCACAACACACACTTATTAACAGCAAAATCCAAAAGCACATCTGCTCTAAGTATGTGTAGGACTGCAGCCTTAAGCCCTTAGGAATAATATTAGATTTTTTAAAGCAGTTATTACAAAGGCCTTTGCTCATTCCTATTCACACAATCTTGAATTGCTGGAAGATCAACAACCTTTGTGAGACATCTATGAAAGAGAATTTCTGCTATTTAAAACATCTTCAAAGTTAAGATTCTGTTATTCCTGCCATCACTTTGAAACACAACATGCGGACAATATTGGTGTACAGCTCATCAAGCTGACACATGTATATAAACTATCATCCAGACTATCTGCAATGGTCGGGGAAAGATCTTCTGAATAATCTAGCACATCTGACTTGTAAAGCACAAGCAGTCATCCAATCATTTGCTAATATAAAGGGTGAACTTACCATCACAGAGAATTGCCTCCTGCTTTGAGGTACTCACTTGGTTATTCCAAATTCTCTATGGAACTGTGCAATTGATTCAGCCCATGAAGGTCACCAGGGAGTAGTTAAAACCATAGCACTGCTCAGAGAAAAAGTCTGGTTCCCTGGGATTGGTAACCTTACTGAACAGCGTGTAAAATCCTGTGCATTGTACCAAGCAGCAATCCCACAGAATCACTCTGCACCACTGCATGTTTCTCCTCTTTCTCCAATACCATGGATGGAAGTTAGTGTTGATTTCTGTGATCTCCCTGCTGGAGGACAGTTTTTGGTTGTTATTGATGATTACAGCCGTTATCCAGAAGTAGAACCTGTCACTACCACGTCAGCAAATGCTGTCATTCCAAAGTTAGACAAGATTTTTCATCTTATGGCATACCTGCTATGTCAAAAGTGACAATGGGCCACCTTTTCAAAGCCTGCATTTTGCTCAATTTTCAGACTATCTTGGGTCCAAACATCAGAAAATTACACCTCATTGGCCATAAGCAAACGGGGAGGTTGAGAGATTTATGAGGACCCTGAAGAAAGCCTTACCAATTGCTACAGCAAAGGGAGCCAATCTGAAACAAGAATTATTTCAATTTCTCCGCAGCTACCGAACCACTCCCCATTGTTCCACTGGTATGGCACCAGCTACCATAATGTTTGGCAGACCGGGGCAGACAAAGTTACCTCAAATAGATGTCCCACTCAAGGATGCACATCTGCGCCAACATGATGATAAGGCAAAACTTGCAATGAAACAGTACACTGACCTATGAGCCAGAGAAGTACCATTCAAAGTGGGAGACATGGTGCTTGTTAAGAATCTCCAGCATCGAGACAAACTTTCAGTGCCTTTCTGTCCTGCATCATATCAAATCACAATGATAAATGGCATGATGGTTACTGCACAGAGGGGTACCCATAAAATCACAAGGAATATTTCACACATCAAACCACTTCACAACACCCTTCAGACTCAAAGCCCTGATTATGATGATGATGACTTCACACAGAGTGATAATCCCATCCTTGTCGCCAATGTTGTGTCCACAGACCCGGGACCCTTGGAAATAGGATTCTGGTTCCACAGAAGACTTAGATGGTAGTCATTTATTTTAGCATTCCTTCATTGAAGGCAGCCACAGCAGACTCACCTTTACCTTGTCAGTCTGGTACAAAACCTGGGATGGATTATCTGTACTTAATGCAGGCCATTCATATATCCTGGTCTGGCTTAAAGAATGGGCCTATCACAAACACTATAGTACCCAACATGCAGATTAGAACATAGATCAGCCTCTCCTAAGATGGTGCCCTACACATATTTGGACTATAGCCCCCATAATCCCCAGCCAGCAAGGACATTGGGTATGCTGGTGGAGATGTATTACGACACGTCTAGAGGACATCACCTTGGGCAAGGCTGACATAGATCATGCCTCGATTTTGTGACTGACTGAAATGGGTCCGCACCATACCATTGCATGGAACATTAGGATAAGCCACACACACACACACACACACACACATTTATTCCATGTAAATCTGCATTCCAAATTATTTTAAACATTTTCTGTAACTAATTGGAGATAGGATGTAATGAGCCATGCGATAAAGTATTTTCTTTGATAGTTAACTGGAGACTCTCTTTTCCCCAGTAGTCTCCTTTAATAATTTTGTATAGCAGCATGGGCATCCCATCGTAAAGACCTCTAGCAGCTTGGAACAGCCACTGCTTCTTATTTATGCCTGCCAACCCTGTTCACTTAACAGTAGGTGATCATTCAATGAGAGTTTATTAACAAGTCTCCTCTTCATAACACATCACATTGCATTCCTCATTAGAGTGAGAATCTGCCTTTCATCATCAACGGGGAATGCACCAGTAGAAATATTCATGTTCCCCCAACAGAGTTCTTAACAAGTCCCATTAAATGTCCTGAATTATGTATTTTGCAGCATATTCATTATAAAAATTGGGATGGTTTTGTCTCCATGGTTCTTTGGTCTCTTCTCCATAGCGCAAAAGTTATAGACCTGGCCTGAACCTTGTTACTCAGTAAGTCAACCGCAGACCACCAGCTTGGTGAAAAGGTTCTTGGCAATCCTCAATTTTCCAGCCACAGGCAGGCAGCGAAGACAAGCATTTCATCAAACTTTTGGTGGCAACAATACATGTGGCTGGGCTACATTTGGCTTAGCCAATTACAAGCTGTGCAAACTTGATATACGCCCAGTTCAAACAACTTTCTCTGAAATAATGCTACTGAAATCAATGGGACCTACTCCAGAAGTAGTTCCCACTCACTTCATTTCTCATCTATGTGTGAGATCTGATGTTTATCTGAATATTATGACACAAATGTTCATCTTTAGAATGTGCCTTGAGGTCTCCTTACCCTAACTTTTATGATTATGATTTGATCATGATTCAGTCTTGCAGATAAATACAACAAATGGATAATCAGGTACAATATTCCATCAGAACAAATCTTTACTAACCCTAAGTAAAGAGTCACTTAGGGAGAGCAACAAGGGAGAGGGTCTTTTCTGTGTCAGCCCCCCCACTTGTGGAATGCTCTTCTCAGGGAGGCCCACCTGGAGCCATCATTGAAATCTTTTTGGAACCAGATTTACCTCTATTTCCAGGCATTTGATGGAATATGATGGGCTCCTTAATGCATCAGTTGAATTGTTTATGGTTGTCACTGATGTTTTGGTTGTTTTATGCAGTGGCGATATTATAGTAGGTAATTGTTTTTAGCTGTTTAAATATTGTATGTTTAAATATTGTTGTAAGTCACTGGATCTCAATATTAATGGGTTGTTGCCAGAAATTGAACTGCATGAATGGGTGTGTCGGACGGAAGCCACAAGGTCACAGGACATTGTTAGAGATGAACCAAGGATTACAGCCAGAGAATGCGTACAAACCAGAAGGACAAGAAAATCCAAGGCATTCGTTTAAGTCAGTGCAGGAGAGCAAAAGAACAGAGAGAAGGACACAAAAGCGTTTGCCAGCAATAGGCCCAGGTTTCTGAAACAACAAGGAAGCAGAAAGCTTTTATAGGTGTTAAGAAACTGCTCTTGAGCAATAGCTGCAGTCAGTTATTTAGCCTGGCAAAGTGATATCTTAAAGATGTTGAACATGTTTCATTTTGTTTCTTCACTATTTAAACACAGAGTGTAGGTGTGTGAGATTTACTCCACTGAAGAATTTGATTGCTGACTTGAAACTTGTACCTATTGGCATGGTACCAATTGGAACATGTTTAGTCATTTCTATACTAATAACCTGTCAACTTTCCCCATAATCATCCACAGCTTCCTCAAAACTGGGAACCAGACTCCCTGCTCTTTGTATAGGTTGCTATAGAATGCATGGCACACTCGTGGAAGGCCTCTTGTGGCGTGAGGTCCTAGGTCCTGCTGCAATAAGTGAGTCCATGCTCACATTGAGCATACAGACCTGTCAGCATTGAATTGTCCATTCAGAATTGTCCATCACACCCCTCCTTCTATCCACTGTCAATGTTTGGTTCTAAAATGATTAAGCTAATCTTTCTTTCTTTGTTCGTTTCATTTTTCTTTGTTAAATATTTATCCCACATCTCCACAAAATGGTTGGCTCAAGGTGACTAGCAACAATCATACAAATACAAAAAATTACAATAAAACAGCAATAAAACCCAAAGTAAAGGAACCCCAAAAACAAGGCAGGTGAAACAAGAAGAATCATGCTGGATCAGACCAAGGTCCATCTAATCTAGCATTCTGTTCATGCAGTGTCCATACATTTGCCCATGGGAAACTCACAAGTTGGAGATGAGTACAATAGCACCATCCTGTTCATATTTCCCAGTTATGGCTGTACATAGCCATACTGTCTCTGATAGTGGAGGCCATTAGAACAAATATATTCTCAATTCAGCTTATCAGACTTATTCAAATAATAATAATAATAATAATAATAATAATAATAATAATAACCTTTCTCTGCCTACTGGCAGAAGGACATTAGAGTTGGAGTTCACTGGGCCTGCCTTGGCAAGGACTTTCAGAGTCTGGGTATAACCATAGAGAAGGCCCTTTCTCAGGTTTCCATCAGATTTGCTTCAGACACTGGTGAGACAGAAGAAAGAAGCTTTCCTGAGGACCTTAAAACCCATGCAGGCTCATGTGGGCTCATGTGACCTTTCAATGAACAGATGATGTTCTAAGTGATCATATCCTGCAGTATGGTCTGCAGCACTTTTACCCTTTCCCCACTGATCCACTAATGACAAAGCTATAAGAATTAATATTGTATAGCTGTCAAGATGTTGGCCTCTCCAAAGTATAACATTCCAAGTGGGCAGTCAATCCTTCAATCCATTCTCTTATATCTGCTGGGAACCACCTTTTAGTTTCCAGTCCTTGGTGTAATCCCAATAATTCCTAAGGCCTATCTTTTTTTTCTCCCTTCAAAAATACTACTAAATCTACCCCTACCCCCCAATATTTTACAATCCATATTCTTGTATTAGTTCCCATTACTACAAGTTTTTAGAGCTTTTCTCTGAGTCTAAGACCAAAAGTTCACACTGTTAGCATCAGTGAGACCTTTACTCCTAATACAATTAGCAGGTGCAGGACCCTGAACTGGATTGGGAACACAGCAGGGGCCCAAAGGTTAAAGTCCCTTGTCAGGGTCCTGATCTGAATTCCTGCTCCTCCTCCCTTGCACCAAATATCTACTCTATTTTTTAAAATATATATTAGGGATGTGCAGGGACCCCCCGGATCAGATTGGGACCTGGATCAGGACCTCCGATGTTGTCCTGGATCGGTTCGGACAAAATCGGAGGTCCCTCGGATCGGATTGGACCTGATCCCAATCCGAAAATCAGACATCCGATTTTCGGATTGACTGCCATTTTGGGTGTGTTCGCCATAGGCTTGCATTGGGGGAAAGAAAGCTTTCCCCAATGCCAGCCTATGGCAAAAACATGGTGGTGGGTGGGTGAGTGGGGGCCTACCTCCCCCCTCCCTGTCCCTCCCCCTCCACTCGCGCTCCTTATCTGCCGGGGCCGTCCGCTGCCGTCCGCTGCCCCCTTCTACTGAGAAATGTCATCACCTGGCGCACTACTGAAAGGCAGGCAGCGAAGCCTGTTTTTCAGTAGAAGGGGGCAGCAGACGGTAGCGGACAGCCCCAGCAGGTAAAGAGCATGAGGGGGAGGAGGGGGCTTACCTGCCGGGGCCGTCTGCTGCCATCCACTGCTGCCCGCGGGCACCTGAAGACAGCAGCGGACGGCCCCGGCTGGTAAGGAGCATGAGGGGGAAGGGGAAGTCCAATCCTCCAATCTTATCTGAACCGGATCGGGTCCTTTTGGACTGGTTCGGATGAGATCGAACAATCCAGAAGCCAGGATCGGAATCAGATAATTTCATCCAATTTCGGTTGGATCGGCTCCGGATCGTGGATTGGACCCGATCGCACACCCCTAATATATATGCATGGAATTAATAATTTTGTGAACAGTGTCACATCTAATTTGGCCCCAAATTCTTAGAAGTCTGTTTTGCTTTCACTTGATAATTTAAATGAATTCATTCTTAAAATAATATTAGCTAACTATTAGCTAGCTCTTCTGCAGACCCCATTCTGATTTGTTAGCAAATAATACAGCTGATGTGACCATTGCAAATGGCAATTACAATCATAATGCTTCACTTTGTATGAGAGGCATTCATTTTCCTGATGGCAGGGAACAATGCAGGCAGATATATGTAAAGAGCTCCTTGTGATGCTAATTAAGGTACAACTGTACTGCTGATTCAATGCAAATATCCAGCAAATATCCAGTTCCTCCTGTAGTTAATGAACTAGATACCATATTTTAATGGTGTTTATGAAACCCTAAAATGTAGTTCCTTTGATGAATGTGTTAATATCACTTACTCAACACATCCAGAAAATTCTGTGAGTAGGTAACAGCTGGAGGCAGCTCTAATGAACTGCCACAGAAATTACTATACCTCACCACATACGGTCTTATTTCTGATGCATGTGTAGATTTGAAAGCTGCTCACTTTGTGTGTCATAACAACTTCCCATTAGAATGTTTTCTATTGAAGTAATTACATTTAGACTTTCTATTTGTGAATCATCCCTGGCTTATACCTTGGTTTAAAAGAGATAGTTTTGTAAACATGGGAAGGATATGGTATAATGATCAAGAGAACTAAAATGATGTTTTAAAAGCTCTAAATTCTATGAGTAAAGCTAGCAGATATTGTGCCAACTCTAAAATGAATTATTCAAATTGGATGCATTTATTTATACTACCTCCCTTAATTGTTTATAACTGCATTTTAATGGAGGTGGATTAGAGTCTCTTTCAATTTTGGAATGGGGAAAATCACTGTGAAAATGGGTGGGAAGCACTGCATATTATACAACGTGGGATTGCGGAGGAAGTAGGCAGAAGAGCAAAGGAAGTTTTAAGTCTCGGTATTAGAAGATGCCTTCCTAAATCAGTGGTGTGTACTCTTAAAGAGGGATCAGAAGGTACTTCCTGGATTTCTGAGTTAGTAGCTTCTAGGTTCCACATGTAGAAGGATGCCAGTCACAATTGTGGTGGGCAGGTCCTTTGGGGTGGAGACAAGCACATGCTTGACCTGGGGCCACCTATGAATCACCAAAAAAAGAAAGAAAAAGGAAATACATTACCAAAAGGAGGGGGGGGGAGAGAAGATACCAATCTGTATAAAATTTGCATATGCTAATTTTTGTGTTTAGAACAAATTTATAATATAATATTATAATCTCCCTGGAGAGGTTTGCCTGGCACCTACATTATATTCTTTCTGGTACCAGGTGAAGCCCCCTTATATTTTCCAAGGAATTTTAGAATTTTTTCACATTCTAATCTTTTAACTGTGCTGTTTTCAATTTGTTACCATATTTTAAAACTCTGTACCACTGCTAAGTTGCATTCTGGTTGTACTTTTATACCATAGTTTTAAGATTTTATATTTTATATTGTTTTTATTCTGTATTCATGGTTTTAATTTGTTGTGAACTGCCCAGAGAGCTTTGGCCATTGGGCAGTATAGAAAGAAATCTTGTAAGTAAGTAAGTAAATAAATAAATAAGAAATACAGTACATCTCACCACATTGTGGAAGACTATGACCACCAGGTGACCTGTGTGCCTTGCTAAATCTGCTGTCCAAGTGCTGTTGATGGACAACTGTAAGGCCCAGCTCTTCCTTCTGCTGGTATTTCATCTTTATACCTAACCAGCACTGCATAGCCCTTCAGATAGAGGGGTTGTTCAAAATAGAGGACACTCCTATGGCAGGTCTTCAAATAAACACTCTATTCCATGAACATCTTCAAAACGTTTCAGGTTTAGGGCACGTACTTCTTATCCACATGAAAAACTAAAGGGCAGGAAAACTCCTGACAACAGGAAATGGAGATGTCTTCTGGAGCTAGGGCCAAGTGAGGCCCACTTCAGCTATTCTACAAGCACATGAGTGAGGATGTGCATGCTGGCTCCAACTCCATTGCTGTACTTGTTGCCTCCCACATGTAGAGGATGGCTGCTTTTCCAGGGTGCTATATCACGCAAACAACCTCCACAAATAGAGGACGCTCCCTCCTGCAGACAGTTACCCTCTACATGAGGAGAGCGATGAGAATGGAGATGGAGCTACTGTCTTTGTTCCTGCTGTCTTTCCTCACAAGTAGAGACAACACACTTTCAGAATGCCTGAATGAACAGAGTTGGTGGAACAGCGGCAGTCCATTAAAAATCAAGAGCTCATTTAGGAGGAAGGCAAAGTTTTATAACACATATTTGGACATTTCTGATATCTATCTCCAGGAGACTGAAATGATGTAAAAAGTTCCACTGAGGCTAAACGAGTCACAGGCCTGGTGGGACACATACTGTAAGGGGACATTATTGGAACTGCATGATCCAAGCCAAGGAAAGGGATGTAACTGTCATGTTCTCCAGCATGAGAACTCCCACCCCCAAGCTCAGAAGAAGACAGGGAGAGGAAATATGTGTTTCTTGAAGAGTCATGGTCCCCCACTTTGGAACTTCCAGGCTGGAAAATGTCTTGTCAGACTCTTCAGTCTTGGAAGATATACCTCCATTGCAGCCCCCATGCTGTAAGAACCAACAACTCTAGAATCAGGCAATGGCCAAAAGCAGGAACAGAATGACCAATCTTCAAAGAGGCTCAGCAACACAGTTGCTGAGGCAACAGTTCTGCCTTGTTTCAGTGGGGACACTCCACCCAGACTATTCCACAGTGATCTGTCCAGGATTCTGACAAACTCTGCCATGCCTGAACATAACTCTGCCTTATTAGACAT
The DNA here is from genome assembly GCA_029215795.1 of Anniella stebbinsi. Lineage (NCBI taxonomy): Eukaryota > Metazoa > Chordata > Lepidosauria > Squamata > Anniellidae > Anniella > Anniella stebbinsi. Next base: position 61,853,683 of record JARDYH010000003.1, read on the forward strand.
GTCTGTGCTGTACTGCTATGCCTTTACCTTACTGAGCATTGACCCTGCTGTACTTGAGGTGACCCTGTGTTACCTGTGTGACTCTGCCCCATAAGTAAGTGTCTTTGCTTCAGGCAGTTTCACCTGTAAGTCTTGAGCTGTGATGGGACAGGACAAAAATATGCTAAGATCAATCCTGACCATTGAGACAAACAAAAAGTTGTGCAGTGGTCCCATGACTAAAGCCCATTATTCTTGTCTCTTCACCTCCAGTTCATAAGCCTTTAGCAAAAGTATTTAATCCAGGTCTGACCAGACATTGGCTACCTCCACAAGGGCGCTTTAATGCTCTTTGAAGGCTCATTATAAATTTTACCTTCACACCAGCGGAGCGCAAAACGGGCGCAGAGGCGCATTATCTCCCGGATTATGCGCATTATCGAATGCGCGTTAAATAGCGACTTTTATTTTGCTCCGGCCATTAAAGCGCATTTTCGCCATGTGAACAAGCGATTATGAACATTAATTACATGTAAAGCGCTTTTTGGACATCAATTAATGCGCTTCGCCGCCTCTCGCCGCTTCCCGTGCAGAGGGATTAGGAGTAAATGCGCCTCCGCGATAATGCGCATAATCCCCGAACCGGGCGCAAAAGCGCATCCTTGTGGAGGGGGCCATTGGGTTTGTTCAGGGCCAGGTCAAATTCTAATTTTTCTGCTGAACCAAACTATGTTACTTAAGCAAACATAGTCCAAGTAGAAAAATTACCCCCTCCTTCCCACACCTGCCCAGTCTTCTTTGAAATGCAATCAGAAACATTTAATTTATTCTACTTGTTCATAGAACAATTCGGGAATTGAACGACAAGGTTGCTTGTTGAGGTTGAGTCTTAATAAAATTCAGATGAATGCTGGTAAGGAAAAATTAAATTATATGACTTGGTGATGCATTTTCTCTCTTTTCTCCAAGGATTTTAACAATGAGAGCAGTTAAAGGAATCACAAATTGATATCTGGGCAGCCAGCACAAAATAATATCATCCAATTTCCAGAATGCTCCTGACTCCCACCAGATATTTAGATTTTCAGCTTTGTAGGAGAAGCTCCCCAGGTTGTCACTGGCTTTGACTGCATTATTAGACAGCCTGCCTTCAAACTCTCTATAGCAAAGCTAGAAATAATCTAGTTCATTTGTTCATATTACCTGGGTTTCTGTTCAATCCTCCATAGTTCTATAACTCTGATCTTAAATGCGTAATGTTTTTATGATAGAATTTTAAATGTGCCTTGGCTTTTAATTTGTGTGCATAATATACCTTTACTTTTGTAAAACATAACATTTCTCAAAGGGGGCAGAGTCAAGGTAATATCACAAAATGTGAAGTGCATCCAGTGCCACCTATTGGCAAATATAAATAATGTCCTCTGATAGCATTATTTCTGGAAATGAAATGAGCTATACAATCAGTGTGTAGTAGTAGTAGTAGTAGTAGTGTGTTATTAAAGTTAATCTAAAAGTCCAAGACAAGGTCAGAAGCTTCTTTTGCCAGATGCAGTACAATGTAATTCTAGACTGAAACTGCATTAGCAGACTAAGATCTGGGGGCTGTCTATATGTACGGAAAGTCCAGAGGTGGCTGTGCAGTGACGCTGCATCAACTATATGATGCAATAGCCACCTCACAGCCATTTTGGGGCTTTCCTGCGAAGCTATGAAGAAAAAAAAATCAGGTCCTTACCCCAACTTTTTTCTCAGAAGCAAGAAGAGTACAATGCATCCACCGTCTCTCCTCATTCCGGAGTTGTGGCAGAGGTGAGGCCAGGCAGGTGGTGATCCCTGATTAGTCACCATACACATGGGCAGAAGGCAAGGGGCAGGCCCGGCCACCAGAAAACCCCACGCTTTTGTTGTTCTCTCAGGATTAGCCACTGCCACCCTGAAACAGCAAAAGCGTGGGGGTTTGCTTATTGCAGCGGCAACCCATCGCCGTATAGGCAGCCTCCTGAACAATCCTCTGTGAAAATATCCAATGGAAAGAAGGTGTATAAATGACTAGGAGATGAGATGGAGGATGGTGTAACTGGCACTCCAGTAAATTAAAAAGCAGCTGGTAGAGTTATGCAATTATATGTCCAGTCTGTTTTCCCCCTTTTGGCTGCAAGAGTTCTTGCATAGCCTTCTGGAATGTAATGGTACTACTCATGACTAAATGGGTCATGGATTGTGGGTTATACTTGCTTTGAGCACCTACTTGGCAGAGCAGTTTTCACAGTTTCTTTAGAGTTTATCTGCCCAGAGAGAAAGCTTGTCTTTGTGCTAAAAAAGTAAGTAAAGAGGTTTTTTTTATTGCTGTTATTGTTTAATGTGCATATTTAGGAGCATACAGAGAAGCTTTTTACCTTGTTCCCCTGTGGAAGAGTACAAAATGCATCAAGAATTTTTCATGTTGGACTTTTTAAATAATAAAGCAAATGCTTTCTATCTGCCTAGCAATCCCCAGAATGCAATTAGGAGGCTCTGCAATGGAGATAGGAAAAACCTAATCTCTTTCTTTCATCCTGATGGAGAAGTCTTTAAAAATATATATATCAGGAATTTTCTATCCATGGGGCTGTCTTCATGGCAGTGCAATGAAAATCGCTTCCACCTTGCCTCTGCTATATTCTGATCCCAGCTCTGATCAGATAGGATCTCTTGGACCTGAAAAAAAGCTGACCATGCCTCTTCCAAACCAAATAGTTACAGCAGACACAATGCATTCTACTCCACTTTATTTTCTGATGGTTTGGGCGGAGCAAAATTCATGAACATCATCCTGGGATCCTTGTTCTCCCACACCCCTTGTCCCACCTTACTCTGTTCCCTGTTCTGTGGAAAGCATAGTGAAGGGGATGAGGCTTCCTCAGAAAAGAGCATAGTCTTCTGTCTGGAAACCTGAGTAGCCAGTTCCCCACCAACAACTCTGCTAGCCCAGTTTCCCTTCTAAACGATAGTGGAAGGTATCCTATGTCTGTAAACGGATATATCTACACATTAAAATATCTAGATGATGATATATCAACACATCAATATATCTATTGTGGGAAAAACGAAGCTGGAGATCCTGAACTACCAGGATGTGCAATGTATCAATTCAAACCAACACCAACAGTTTCTAACACAGTGTTAAACCAGTAACAATGTAATATTGTAATGATATAACAATGTAATGAAATGGCTCTTTGAGGAAATCTGCTCTGATCCTGGGAATAGCTACTTCAAAGGGGAGAATAGCAATTTAGTGTGATTCCTATGCTTCGCAATAGCAATTTAATGCTAAATCGAAGAAATGGCCCTCACCGGTTGTTTAGAAATGCTGAACTGAGATTCATTAAATCAGAGAAGTAGACGATAGAGATAGATAACAATGTAGTGTGTGGTGAAGTAATAATATTGAGAGGAATAGACACAGGTGATTGAAATCAATAGAGATTTCTCTGACCTGTGCCATACCCCACTGCGAAATGGTAACCAAAAACAACCAGTGGGGGGAAACAAAGGGAAGGAACCCTATTGACCTTGGTCACCGAGGTCTCAGCCAGACAAAAGACATCCCCGGGGAATGCCTACCATGCTGACTGAAATATAAGGAATACTGCACATAGCTGCTGAACCTCATAGGAATTGAGATAAGGGGGAGGGGGGAATAGAGTAGTATTCTGCAAAACTGCGTTTTTTTCATAAGATAAGCTCCGGCATGACGGCAGACTGGCCATGATGCCATGTACCCCAGACAACCACAAAATGCTCCCACTCTGCAGCAATTCACCAATGAAGACAGCTTCCTGATTACACTAGGATTGGGATGAATAAATTGGCTGAAAGTCTTGCTAGAAAAAGCAGGTTGAGGGTGACACCCCAAGTAAGGCTAGGAACACAATAGTGGAAGTCGAAGGCTGGGATTGGTGAGAATAGCACTGATAAGATAGGTCAAAGTTGTCTTGCAGAGAAAGTATAATAAGGGTGATGTATGCCAAAAAATTGAATTTGAGGAACATTTGGAGAAAGGGGATGATATGGCCTGAAAGAGAGATGGTTGGGCTGTCTCACAGGCATAGGGCAGAGGACATGAAAAGATTACCCTTCATCATTATGAACAGCTTATGACTTTTTTTTAAAAAAAAAAAAACTTGTCCAGACTTCTAGAGGGATAGCCATGTTAGCTTATTGCAGGGAAAACGTCAGAGAGTCTTGTGGCACCTTAAAGACTAACAAACCTATGTAGGCATGAGCTTTCATGGACTACACTTTATCAGATGCATGAAGTGTTATACTAAATTGACAGATATACTCATGGAATGTTTCTCATTAACCAAGCAGCAGATTTGGGAGTGGGGGACTGAGGAAAATGCCTCCCTTAAAAAAAAAAAAAAAAGGTAATACAAAGACTTATAAAAACTGCAGATGGAAAGCACCTTCTTAGAAGAGGGCACCTCCCCTTCCCTCTCATATGGAGTTATTCTTTCCATCACATACACTTTTACTTAGATTTACACAGTTAATAAAATAAAACCCATATGATTGCATTGCAATCCTGTACATGCCTATTCGAAAGTAAATTCCATTGAGTTCAACAGGACTTACTCCCAGATCAGAGTATTTAGGATGGCTGACTTAGGCTCCAACCTTGTGGTCCTTTGGAGTACTTCCCAGGGCCATGGGATTTTTTTTTCAATTTCCCCCTATGAAGGTGGGGGGAGACAGAAAGAGATCCACCTTTGGATGAAGGGATCATGCAACCACCCTTTTTTGAGGCTGTGGGAATGTCACAGTTGTGCTCCTCTGTCATTGGAATTCCAACATTGCAGAGCACAAAATGGAGGTGCTGGGAGTCAGGAAAGAAAACTATGCCTGGAGGTGATGGAATTCTTTTCTCTTGCATTGGCAACATTGGGAGGGAAACAGTTTAAGGTGGGGGTGGGACTAAGAAAAGAAGGAAAATGTGGTTTTTGGAATGTGGATCATGTCATTCTTCTGCCTTTGGACCTCTCCACTCTTACAGACAGGATTGCTCAGGCCTCCATCACACCAGTACTCACATGACACTGTGCATGTCCTGCTGATACCCTGCCTCTTCGCCAGCCTTTCCTGGAATGCTAAAAGTCTGGATTATTTTCCCTAAATGCATTAAATCTGCGGTAAGCCTCCATGTAGTTTTAAAGGAACAGGGGCTTGAATGGATTGCATCAGGTCCTGGCAGGGAAAATCAATCTCTCCCAGCAGCCAGCTCCAAGCCTCAATATAAAACCCAAACCTTTCATTCCAGGCTCGAAAGCCTTTTTTAAAAAATAATACAATGCCTGAATCTCTGCAGAGACAGGATCGTACTCCCTCGATGCCCCCAAAGAGCCAGACTAAAGGGTTGTTCCAATTTTTGCCCAGCAGAAATGTGGTCTGGTTGAAGTGCTCATCTGACAGGACCTGACTGGAGGGAGAAAAAGAAGGGGAGGGGTGGAGTGGAGCAGAAGAGCTAACGAGCCAAGGAGCAGCTATTCAGGTGAAAGGGATCATAAACGTGACTCATGTTTGCCTCAGAATTTTTTTTTTAAAAAAAAAACAGAGGCAAACCAGGTGGGGGGATTAGGTATGATGGGGGTCTCAGCTCATCAGCTAAAATATCTGTAATTGTATGACAACCCTAAAGAAACTGTATTCATTATTTCCCACAACAGAGCATTCCATCATGGGCCTTTCTGCTTCGGATCATTCTTGATACATGTTTGCCACCTCATCTGCTGTTGGCTGTAGGATGAGAGAAGGAAAAGGGGGGGGGAGGAGGAGGTAGTGAACAGATTAAGCTGCAATAGAAAGATACAAGTGACTATCTGAAGCATTTTGTTCAGGTTACTTTTCAGTATTTGAGCTGGACTGTGCGGCTGACTTTTACTCTATGTGCTAAGAAGATAACAGCAAAATCCACCTATGTGATTCCCCCTACCCTCTCTCCTCCCCCCTTTTTTTAAAGCAAAGCTATGTTCCAATGCAATTACATACAATACGGCCACACAATTTTTCACGATGTGATAGGATTCCCTTTCATTCGAGTTAAAATGGGTTCTCAACCTCTTGAGTCCTACTAGGGATGCTGGAGCTATTACATGTTTGCTGAAGTGGCAGGCTGGAGAGTAAAGTAGCACAAAACCTGGGGCCATTGGAATGACATCTGTGTAAAGTGCAGATAGTTGGTAGTCTATATTCTATCAAATGATAGGTAATCCCCTTGGAATGGGATAAGATCCCTTTAGAACTATTCAGAAGAGCGGCAGGATTATCCAGTGGCAAGCAATGCCTTGCTATAGTTTAGTAGCAATCTTGTCCAAGCGACATTTTATGTTGCTTTATGACCTAACACTTGTGTACATTTTTTTTGTCTAGCTACATATTGCAATAGGAGAATCAGTGAGCCTTGATCTCTTCAAGGTTCTCCCATTTCCACCTCAAAATGTGATTCGCTTCCTTCCTTCCCAAGCTTTTGGTTTGTTTATTTGAATGGGGAAAGTATGCATTAGATTAGACTTTTTCTAAAGCATGCACTCAAAGGTGTACTTCCCCCACACCATTGACTAAAAGCCTGAATTTTTTTTCTTTCTTCATTTTCAAAATGCGTATTTTCAAAATGCACATTATTTTCCCCTATCAAACGTATTTTGCAAATGTGATCACAAGCCGTAGAAAAGTGCACTCCCATTCACTGTGGGGTTGTGACAGGGCGAGTTATGATGTTTAACAAACTGAAATTAAATTCGTATGCATCCCTAGCTACATAGACTTCATGTGGAAACACAGGCACATGGAGGAAAATGTGCATCTTTTTTGGGCTTCACTGATACTCATTTATGAGATCCGTCAAAATGAATTTCACGATGTCCCATATGGTAAGCTACAGTGATCATACAATGGCTCATTCCTATTAAATTGTTAGCAGGGATCTTCCAGCTCTCCATAACTCAGAGTTTGGCTCCATTTGTCAGAATGGTTTTGGGCGTAATGTAATGCACATAGATGGTAGAGCTACAGGAAGCTCCTTGTAATGATACAGGAAGCACAAATTCTAGACTGGTAGCTATAGAATCCAATTCTTAGCATATTTATTTTGAAGTAACTTACACTATGTTCAATAGGGGTTACTCCTTCAGAGTATGTTTGAGTAGATTCAACCTTAACAATTTACTCTATAGTAAGTTTCACTGAGTTTAATATAAATAGTCCATTTGTTTCAAGGGAATTGGGGTAATGGTAAAACCATTTGCAGTAGCAGTGAAAGACAATGAGTTGGATCCAGGACCTGCTTTCCTTGAATAGAAAAGCTCCGCCCATGGGCTCAGCAAAAAGTGTAATTTTTAAAAGGGAGATTTGGTGCCTAAATGGTGCATTTTAAAATTAATTTAAAAATGGCTCTTTGGCAAATACAATTCATAACTTGAGATTTTTCTCACAGAGTATGTTCATATTACTCACAATTCATAAGACAGAGAATATACATATCCCGACAGTGGGCCTTTTGTAGCTTAACAACGGGCTAATTTTACCCATGTGAAAGTACCCAAAGTCCTTACTTGCATTCCTCACTGATTTATGAACAAAGAGAAATGCATATGTAGCTCTCAGTGTTTACACATATTTCTGATTGTTTAACTAGTCAATGTGAGCATTCTTCACTTGGAGCAGTATTTGTTATTCCACACTGCGAGAGGTGTTTGATCTTCATAATTGAAGGATGGCTTTAGCTGCAGTGATAATCAACATAAACACCTAATGTATACACTCCATCTTCCTCTGTATGGTACCTCCCTCCCCCAAAGTGTATCATCCATTTGCACACTTTGCACGAATGTAAGACGAGGGTTAAACAACCAACTCTCTAATGTCAAGCAATGGTGCATTCCGTTTAAGCCTCCCAGCTAGTCTCTTTTAACTAATGTATGTAGAATAATCACATAGAGATTATTAAAGATAGGGAAAATACATCAGGGATACATTATGCTGACTTCCCTGCTTTCATTTATTTGTATTTCAACCTCTCTTGAAGACATCATGTAGTGACTGGCCACCTGCCAAGAGGCCACACAAAGAACAGCGGCCCAAAGGCAAGAGCCTCCTGGAATTGCTCCACCATTGCAGCCTCCTTGTTCACCTGCTTCTCATTCTGGCCCAGAGGTGATGAGAAACAGAATCAGTAGATGCCACAACCTGCTTGCTCACTAGCTCTCTAGCGGTCAAGCAAATAAGTGATAACAACAATGACAAAGAGGATGAGGAGCCATAGCAACTGTGACAATGGTGACAAGAAGCTAAAGTCATTGAGGGAGGTGGCCCATTGAGCATGCCTTGCCCAAGGGCCTCCCAAAACCTGGAGTTGGCAGTTACTGGGTATTCCAGGAAGTGCTGCCAGGCTTAAAGCATGGCAGTGAAGAGTTCTACAACACTGCCAGTTCAAGCAAAAACTTTAAAAAGTAAAAAACAAACAAAACTAAAACTAAAACTAAACAAAAGTATAAGGGCCCTCAGCCACTTCATACACTTGATAAGTTAAAACAGAAACCCTGTCTTCCACTCCCTAAATAACTTCCCCCACCCCACTACAAATTGCGGAAAACAAAGGAATAGAAATATTCAGCACAGCACCAGTTCAGACATTGTCCAGACACAAACATCATAAACAATGGAGAGTCCTGTGGCACCTTAAAGACTAACAGATCTGTTGTATCATAACCTTCTGTGCACTAGATAATGAAGCATATGCTAGGGTGACCAGATAAAATCCAGGTCAGGGCTCATGTAACTTTAACAGCTGTAGAGAAAAGGGAATTTCAGCCAGAGTCATTTGTATGCAATTAGTTCCTGGTGATATTCCCTCTTCTTCACAACAGTTAAAGTTGCAGGCACTATACTAGAGTGACCCCTGCAACTTTAACAGTTTTATCTGGTCACCCTACATATGCCACACACACAAACACAGAGGTTAGTTTTAATGGAACCACAAGATTCTGGCAACAGATAAAGATGGCTATGTCCTGGAGCTTCATATCATGAATTGAAATTGATACAATATACAGGTGCTAGAATATCACTACTAATTTATCTCACTGTGTATAATTATACAATAAACACCAAGTCAGAGGACTAAAATTATTTTTAACTGTTAATTCACACAGGTATTTTATATTCATTTACAACTTTTTTTTACCATGTCATAACCCGCAAGTATAGAAGTCAAATTTGACTGCTAGCACATGGCCTCACTAGTAAGAAAATTTAAAGTAGAAGTTAGAATTCACCTGCTGCTTCTATACTTACGTGGTATGACATGGTAAAAAAAAGTTGTAAACAAATATAAAATACCTGAGTGAATTAACAGATAAAAATAAATTTAGTCCTCTGACTTGGTGTTTATTGTATAATTATACACAGTGAGATAAATTAGTAGTGATTTCAGTTGATGCGGTTGTGTGCTTTGGCACTTTCCATTGTTTATCAGTACAACTGCGGCCTTCTTTTTTGTGAGGCTAGAATATCTTCTTGAATATTCTCCTCCATCTTTAAAATTCCTATTTAAGGTGGCCACATTTATATGGACAGAGGCTTTGCGCCTTTAGGACCTGTATAATTAGCAGAAATTAACAGATGCAGTAGCTTTTCCCATCAGTTCTTTTCCATGTATTGGGTGGTGGCGGTGGTCCTTTTTCTTCTTCTTCTTCTTCTTCTTCTTCTTCTTCTTCTTCTTCTTCTTCTTCTTCTCCTTCTCCTTCTCCTTCTCCTTCTTCTTCTCCTCCTCCTCCTCCTCCTCCTCCTCCTCCTCCTCCTCCTCCTCCTCCTTTATACAGCTGTTGAATGCACAGAGTCCCTGCCTATTAAAAGGTGATAAACCTGTCTCTGCCTTTCAAGAAAACAGTGGCAGACCAATTCAGGTCTGTGAATGAGGAAAATATGACTTCGCAGCAGAAGACCTTGAGGTTCCTCAGTCCTTCTGTCAGAGCTGGCCTAAGCTGCTTGAGGAGAAAGAAAAGCAGTGGAAACTTTCTGTATTGCAGTTGAATCTTAGTTCAACAATGGCAACAAGGCAATGTCCTTCACCACATCTGAGAGCAGCAATATAGTTTAAAAGGCAGAGGGCAGACTATCTGGCACACACATCTCTGTCCTCCAGCAACTAACTTCCACACCGCATTTGCAACCTGAGGTAGCTGACACACCCTGCCTTATGTTAGGGCCAGTCTACACATGGCTTCTCTCAATCTTGTTCAGTGTTGTTTTTCTAGACACACATCTTCAATTCCATGTCTTGGCACCTGTGCAAATGCACACAGTTAGATATACATTGTATGATTGTTGATATGTTCAATAGTCTAACTGGGGTCAAAACAATCATTTTTCACAGGCAAAAGATCAGAATATTTTGAGCTGGATTCCCTTTCCATTTTCATCAATAAGTCTTTCATCAGATCCTTCTGTTTCAAGTACAAAGCAGCACATGTTGTCAATGCTTAATAAATAATAATAAACATGGGGAAAATGTTGTTTACCTACAGATGATACTTCTGCTGTAGATTTGTTGAGCTTGAAACATTTTAAATAATTCACACAAGGATGCCTTTCATGATTTGGCTTTTTTTGTGACGAAAGTTTGTGCTTTCCTATAAATAACTTTCTCCTGAAAGTTGCCGCATTTGTCTTTCAATCTAAAAGAGTTCTGAAGCACAACCCATTCTCAGTTTATGCTTCCTGACTGCTTGATCTCTTTGTAGACTCCACTTCCTTCACTAGGAGTCTATTCATCAGGAATTAATTAAAGTCAGTTTCTTCGCCAGGGCGGCTGTCCAAAGCATTATAGGATGATTCCCAGTTATTTGATGCTGGAGAACTTCCTTTCCCTTTTGGCTGATTTTCCACCTTCTTCACTGTTATTTCAGCAGACAATGGGGCATCACTGTTGATTTTCAGAAGCTTTTGTTCTGCCACCCATGGATACGCTCCTGGCATGACTTCCATAATCACTGTGACTTCAAAACGTGCATGTGTGAACTGGCCTGAAGCCACAGAAACATGGGTACAATTCCCAGTGTTAAGTTTTGTTCTTCTTCCTGTAGCTATCTTCTGTTTGCTACATTACCTAGGGACAAGCAAAGGCAATTGAGATATGTTGTGCTGCTGTAATAGAAATCTTTTCCAGGGCTTTTTCAGTTGTCAACAAGTGATGAACATTCTAGGTTCCTGCCCCATTTATGGACAGTTTATTATTTAGATTAAAATTTCCGATCTTCCTTTCTATTTATATAAGATCTCTCTCTCTCTCTATCTATCTAGATGGGTGGGCAGATAGATAGATGATATAGATAGATAGATAGATAGATAGATAGATAGATGATAGATAGATAGATAGATAGATAGATAGATAGATAGATAGATAGATAGATAGATAGATAGATGTCAGGGCAATTAATGCAAAACACATTGCAACCAGATAGCACCCACCCAACTCTATTTCGAGCCTCATCAGATGGGTGGAAACCGCATTTCCCTAGGATTGCTTTGCCTCTTGCTTCTGTCCCACAGTAGGGATGAACAGCTTCCTCTTTCTTCACATGGGGAAGAAAGAGGGAGGAAGCAAGCAATGACCATGTGGCCCATTCAGTGGGTGTTTTTATCGCACTGCTTCTCCTACACACAGACGGAAATGGTGGCAGGTATCGTTATAGTTTAAAAGAAAAAACACCCAGATTTTCCAGGTCTTATTTTTTGATGTAAGAAAGAGCAGAAGGAGAGGGAGGTGGACAGCAGTGTCAAAAGGACCCATGAACATCATGAGTGGCCAGTAACAAGCATGCTATATGACACTCTTCATCTTCTCACTATCACCTTAACTCAAATTAGCCATCTTGTGCCTGTAATGTTAGATAGCAAACCACAACAGTTCACCACAATCCTCTACTGGCATGGACAACAGACCATCTTGGTCCTCTCTGCCTTGTGCAAAGGAGCACTTGGACGTGCAAAAGCCCAGAGGGCCCAGAACCGCTCACTTAGCAATTTGGCTGTTGACAGCACTGAGAGCAAGGGACTCCTATGGGGCCAACCTGACTCACACACCTAGAAATCGGGAGCTTGAGCAGTAGAAAATCAGGAAGGTTTTCCTCAACACCTTCAAAAGTAGGAGGCTTAGAGGATGGCAACAAGGGAAAGGGCCTCCTTGGTAGTAGCCCCCAGTTGTAGAATGCTCTGCCTACTAAGCCACCCCTGGCACCAACAATGCCATCTTTTTGGCACCAAGTTAAGACTTTCTTCTACTCCCAGTCATTAGATGGCATATGATGCAGCTTTTAGTGTCAACTGTTTTATCATGGCCTGGTCTGTACAGTTAACTGCTTTTAGCTATTTGTTTTTTTTTTCTGTGTAAAGATTTTATACCAAACAAAACAGGAGATATCTACCAATCCTTAGATATTCTGTTTTTATTAGTGTTTTAATTTTTGGCAACCATCCAAAGAGCTTTGGCTATTGGGCATTATAGAAATGAAATGAAACTGATGGATGGATGGTGTAGTTTCAAGGGCATTATGTAAGCAACATGCTATCATGATTCAGGACTGGATTGGCCTTGTCCTACGTTAACTGTCCTGCATGGTCGTAGAATTTGTTGCAGTTCTCTATTCAAAGTTTATGAAACTGTAGCCCTAGAAAACCCATATGCCAAGTGCTTCATCTCTTTATTCTGGGGTGTAGATGCAATAAGCCCTTCTGGAATGAAAATGACCTGGGGAAATTAATTTAGTGTTTCTCAGTAGAAGTCTCCTGGTTGTGCAAAGCCTTCCCTTGGGTAGTCTGCCTGGCATATTAAAACCCAGGGGCAGGCTTTTATAGCCTCACTGTTTCACCACTCAGTCGCATCTCATGCATGCATATGCACAGCAATGTGTCCTGCCCCCCCCCACCTGGGACCAGATGCAATGCTGCCCCTGCCCAAAAAGCCTATAGGGTTGACATTGTGGTGTGGTATTCCATGAAAACAGAAAATAAGGCTTCAAATGTATATAGAGACTTATGTCCCTAGCATGCATGGCAACAATATCACTACAATAACCACCAAGTAAAAAAAAAATAGTAATAGACTTTCCCCAAAGCAAAACATCAGGAACACTCAAATAAAGTAATAGTAATAAAAGGGCATGAAATAAACATCCACGTTTCCTGTGAAGCATAAAAACATAGCCAGGGGCCTGTGATACCAAGTATTATCTTGGTTTGTTTGTCTGAAATCTGGTCAGTAATAGAGTGCTATTTTATTAAAGTTCTTCTCTGTTGCGATTAGGCAATTCAGGCTGCTTACATAAAATTAGAACAAAACGGATTATCAATACCTAACATCCAATACCATTCAGCAAAACCTAGAGGCTAAAAGAAGCCCTTCTGTGTGTGTGTGTGTGTGTGTGTGTGTGTGTGTTTGGTGTCAGCACCAACATCATTTATATCAGTAGCTCAGTGTGTTGTATAGCTGTGTTCCTGTCTGAGACCTTGCCGGTGCTGTTGGCTTTCATAAATGCTGGCTCTGTTCCAACATTGGTTTGACGCTTCAGTCAGTCTTGCTCTAGGTGTTTTTTTTCATTGATCTTCAAAATGAACAAGACACGGTCTAAAATATGCACCTGAGCCTTGTGATTGCTAGTGTATTGTGCATCTGTTTCTGGCAATGGGGGCAGCTTCGAGCTGAAATGAATACAACAAATCAAACCTTGTCCAAACGTTTGTGGATGCATATTGTTTAAAGTACTGGCACGTGACTTTGAATTGCAAATCTGAAAATATTGCAATGTTGTAGAATTGTTTGCTACATTTTGAGGACAATGTCCACTGGGACATCAAGGTGACTTTAGTCCTGCTCAGCCATTCTTAATCTGGTAGACATGACACATGAGGAGGACTGAGTGAGGAGCGAATGTGCTAGCTCTGCTCCAGCAGTGCCGCCATCCTTGTCACCTTCCACATGTTGACTGTGACTATTTGCAGTGGGGAGACTTCTCTACACAACTTAGGGCCCAAATCATCATTCCTTGAAATCCATGTCTAGCAACTACATCCTCTTCTCCTTTTTCATTTTCACTGTAGTGTAGGTGAAACGGCCTGATCTCAGTTGGAACTCTACTATGGGGGGGGGGGGTAGAGAGGCTTTTATGATTTGGATCAGGATCTGTGCACCTACTCTAGAGTACATTTTTTTAAAAAAAGACATAGCTGCTAGACCCTGATTTAAAGTAATGACAGTTTTGGCCCTTAGAACCCTGGAAAATACACAGATACAAAAACAAAAAAACAAAAAAAAGCCCTCCCAGCTTCAGACAGTCACCCTCACCATGGAGGTTAATGAGGGTGGGGCTGGAGGGGCTAAAGCAAGTGCACTTTTTCAGGCTCTACCTCCTCAAGTGTAAAGTCTACCCAGATAAAGAACACCTGACTGAAGCTTTTGCTTGTTTGAAAATTGGACTGTGATGAAAAGAGGACAGCCTTATAAGCTAGGGAAGCTGTTCCATCTTTTAGTAGTCTGCCTAATCCAACAGACAATTTTCACTGTGATTCCTTCAGGCATCAGATGTGCTCCTTGCAGCATCTAGGGGCTGGAGCACCATCCAAAGGGCTGACATTAAGGATCTAGCATGGGTTTACAATCTGAATGGCTAGCTCATCAGTAGTAGGGGCGAAGATTCCTGGAAGAAAAGAAATCTGCCTCTTCAGGAGAACATGCCTGTCTTTTCTGTCATAAGCTAATTAGGAAATTTCTTAAAATGAAAGAGAGAGAAAAAGATGTATTCCTTCACACCTATCCAGTAGGGCCTGCCAGGCTGTAGGTATTTCAGTGTGTGATGTATGTGTACGTCTGTAACTAAGTTCATATGAACCTAGTAGAGCTTTATCACATCTATGATATTTCGTACTAGAATGGATGTGCCCTACCTCTTGCTTAACCAATGTATAAAGGACCTATGCTGGCCTTCCCGAAACTGGTGCTTTCCAAAGTTTTGGACTACAACTTCTATCAACCATAACACTACTCATTCTGCCTAGGGTTGACAGGAGTTTCCATCCAACACACTTGGAAGTCCCCTAGGTGGTCAGAAAGAAGAGAAATGGTCAATTCACACTGAGTGTTCTTTAACCTTCTAGGTACAGTTGATTCAGCTGCTACAGTTTGAGTTGATTAAACTAGGATGACAATATGAAAAGGAGGACAGGGATGTATCACTAACAGTTGTATAGAAAAAGGAATTTCAGCAGGTGTCATTTGTATGCATGCAGCACCTGGTGAAATCCCTCTTCATCACAACAATTAAAGCTGCAGGAGCCTTGCCCTCTTTTGTATCTGGACAAGTGGGCAGTGGTCCTGCAGCTTTAACTATTGTGATGAAGAGGGAATTTCACCAGGTGCTGCATGCATACAAATGACACCTGCTGAAATTCCCTTTTTTATATACAACTATTAATGATACAGGAGCTCTGTCCTCCTTTTCATATGGTCACCCTAATTAAACAGTGAAGGGCAATTTTAATCAGTGAGCTGATTTTAATCAAGAAATTTGTGTTAAGGGCATATTAGTTTATTTTTGAAGCTTTTTGGTTCTGGTGAGTTACTGTAATAAGGATGATTGGAGATAGCTTATCCTCATCAAACGGTAAGATCATCTCGCACTCTGAGTCAATGACCCAGTGAAATGAACATTAGGCTTGCAATCCTTGCCTCCTCCCTTTACCAATCTGCCAATCCTGGTTAACTTAACCTACAGTTGCCCATAACATCTGAAATGGGTAACAGTGATATATGTCGGAACTGGCCCAATATTTCAAAAAGGGATCTATATTGAGAGTTAGGTGCTAATAAATAATGATGATTATTCCTTAGATAGTACCTAACGTTGTCCTGCATCAAAACAGAAGACAGTTACTCAAATAAAATGGTTTTATTGGCAGACAGTCCTAATGACTTGCTTAGCATTATTTGCACATACTCGGAGCAAACTATTTGAATAAATGCTTCACCTTAGTCAGATCCACGTTCCAGGTTTATGTAAGCTGTAAACCCATAAACATAATCTTGGTGAGCAGAAGGATGAGCCATAAGAGAATCTCTGCCTCTGACAAAAATAAATGCAAGAACCACAGATTTGTTATTAGAATGTGCAATGACAATGTGCCCTACAACTTCAGCTACTCCTAGGATTATAATAAATGCAATGCATAAAAAAATCAGTTAGCTTCTGATTTATATTTATCTGTTCATTTTAGTCATCTTCAAACATTAAATAGTGACATATCTGTGCCCTTAATGAAAGAAACATAAAATCTGCCTGTCAGTGGAATATCCCATGTACAATTTCTCAGGATGCTTAATTCCTCTTCATTGTAGCCAATGATGTATAATGATAGGTGCATGATACACAATTCACCTACACATTTAAGCATTTTTTCCACTAAATCTGGTATCAGACTTCCACACCAAGAAAGGCAGTAGAAGGTAATCAGAAGTAATCTTGTCTTCTGCATCGGAACTGTCTGTGCCAATGTTCCCGATAGTGTATAAAAAGCCACTTAATCACTAGTTGTAATATGTTTGTTGGCAATTTCATTTTTAGTCTCACCTTGAGAGCTTTGCTAAGGTCAGCTCTTATGAGTACATTTTTATATCCTGCCAAAATAGGTAGAATCCTACCTTGAATCCCTTCACTGCATACAAAAAAAAAAAAATCCTGTCTGAATATAGGCTGTCACAAAAGCATCATAGCAGGCTCTAGCTTCACTGACTGGCACGTCTAGGAAACCGAAAACAACAACTGCCACAATCTAATACCTCTTTCTTCTTGGCCCACAGCTCACTATTTTTGTCCACTCATTCTTTTACGATTATCCATCTTCCACCCATTCTTTCCTGTTTCTCAAGACAGTGCTTAGAACATCCATACTGTTCACCCATCTTGCTTTTGGGCTCCTTTTCCTTTACTCTTAGCCTTGCATGATGTCGATACAGTGTTTCACATCCCTAAATGTGAGATCAAGGACCTTCTACATCAATTGCAGGAGCTACATTATTTGCCAAGATTCTAGTTGCTAGCATTGTCTAATTAAGACATTTGTGAATGTCCATACCATCACATCCATAGCACCACAACAGTGAATGGGGGCAGGCAGGTGATAACCATCAGGTGATAGATAGAATAACTTGTCAGAATAAAGGATGTAATGATCAAACTATACCTTGGATGAAATTTAAGAATACAGTTCTGCACAGCATCCCTGTATGGAAAATATTTTGAGCAGGTTCAGTCCAAACCATTTTCCTCCCCACCACCTCGTGTGTGTGTCCTCAAGTAAGAGGTGAGGTTAAGTGGAAGGCATGGGCTTGCATCCTGTATCCTCTCTACCCCTTCCCCTCTGTTTTTTGCAGATTACTCAGTCTGTAAGCAGAGAAAAAAGGGCTGGATCAGGATATAAGAAGCACACCTATATTATATCTTTGTCCTATTTTATTTTCATTTCTAATCTACTGGATATTATTGCTCTGCAATGTTTAAGCCAATCAATATGATCAGTGCTACTGTGTCTAATTTACTGATGTATATATATATTGACATTGGATTGCATCCAGACTGAAATCAATGGGACCAAAGTCATGATGACTAAATTTTACATGAATTCCAATGGCACCTAAGTACAATGAACAGGCCAGCGTAATCCTATGGATGCTTGTTTGGAAGTATATCCCACTGCGTTCAGTAAGTCTTACTCCTTTGGAAATGTGTTTACAATTGCAGCCTTAGTTTGGATCCAACCCATTTTATTTTTTCTGAATATTTTGTTTCATAGTGCTCAACAGCAGTGTTAATTTAAGCCATATTTCCAGCTTGCTAGCTTCCACATTTTTTCCACTCCTTTAATAAGCATAATGCCTAATATCATGTCATTGTTCTTCAAAATATAGATGTTCTTTTATGAAAACAAAACAAAACAAAACAAAAGTTATGGAAACAAAACAAAAATCCAGGCAACAACCCGCTCCTTGTTTGGACAAGTTTTGCTTTTCCAAATTTACAGCAGGCTCTGGAGTGTATAGTTTACCCGCTACTGAGCAGCGCTCAGTCTAGTTTTGATAGGTCCAAACTTGGCACCAGGCTCCAGTCTTGGTTTAGAATCATGATAGACAAAGTATAAGAAGACAGATGTTCTAGATGGCCATTTGTCATATAGAAATCTAAAGGGGCAATTGAAATCATTTCAGAATTCCAAAACGGTAATGACAACCTTCTCACCGGCTGCACCCTGGGTCTGGAACGCCTTCCCTGGGAAGACCTGACTAGTCTTTTGCCAACAGGTAGACACTTTTTTTTTTTAACTAGATAGGCCTTTGGCCTCTGATGTGTTCAGATTCTTTTCCTGCTTTTTTAATATATTATTTATATATATTAAATATATATATATATATATATATATATATATATAATATTGCATTTCTATACCACCCAATAGCCAAAGACAATTCAAAGTATAAAACAACAGTGTAAAAACAGTATAAAAGTACAATATAAAAGCAGAACCAGGATAAAACTGAGCAGCAATGCAGAAATTAATACAGATTCAAAATACAGATTTAAAACAGTGAAGTTAAAAAACTAAGATGATAAACTGTTAAAATACTGGGAAAAGAGTAGAACGTAGGTGCCGGGCGAACCCCTCTAGGGAGCTCATTTGGCTCCTGTTTAATTGAGTGGGTTCTCTGCTCTTTTTCATCTGCTCTGGCCTTGTTATATTGGATTTTTTAAAAGTTAGTTGTTTTCATTGTTGATGTTGTTAGCTGCCTTGAGCATTATTGGTGGAAAGGGAAGGAATTAATGTTAACAACATATAAAGAAATTATGAATAGATATTTGCTTCTCTATGGGCCTCTTCATCTTTTTGTATTTACTCTCTTGAGCCCTTCTGAGAGCCAGTGGTGTGTCATGCCTCCCCCAGACTCTTCATCATCAGAGGACGAAGGGGAAGGGGAAGCTCCAGCAGATCTTGAGGAAGGGACTAGCAACAAGGTAGGACAAGACCCCATACTTTCAGACAGTAGGCAAGAGCTGGCTGAAGCCCCTTTAACAGAGCCTGACAGTGATGAAGGGGATCATGAGGCTCCTCCAGCCCCAGCTGAGCACAGGGTCGTAGGGTGACCATAAGACAGGAAAAATCCAGATTTGTCAGGAGTTTTGGTAACAAATCCGGAAAGGGGGGGAAATTATGAAATTTGATGAAAAATACAGATTTTCCCCATCCTCCCCAGCCAAAGGGCAGCTATACTTTAATGATAATTAACAAAAATGCTTACAGCTCCACCATTTTTAAAGATAAAGAGATGCAACTTGGCACCATGATAGCTTTAAGGAAGGGCTTTAGCCATGCCAAATTTGAAGTAGATCTGTTCATCCATTGATTTTTAGGTTTTTTTAAAAAAGTTATATATATATATATATATATATATATATACGTGTGTGTGTAGTTATTTTTAAAGGTAAAGAGCTGAAATTTGGAACCATGATGGTTCTCGGATAGAGCTTTAGTCTTGTTAAGTATGAAGCAAGTCTGTTCTTCCTCTGATTTTTAGAGATTTTTTAAAAACTTCAGGTTTTAAAATACTTTTTTTAAAAAAAACCTGTCATTTTTAAAGATAAAGAAATGAATCCTGGCACCATGATAGATCTCAGGTTGAGCTTTATTCTTGCCAAGTTTTAAGCAGATAGATTCATCCGTTAATATTTTAGGAATTTTGTAAAGTTTGAGATTTTATTTTATTTTTTTAAAAAAAACCCGCTGGAGACATATCCTTCAAACTCAGGTTTTCAAACCTCCTCTTTAGGGTATTGTACCTTGAGGATTTTCAGCCCTTGGCGTCAAAAGAATCTCAAGTTTTTAGCTAAGAAGTGCTGGACAAGCAGGGCACCTTTCCTGTTGCAGATTTGGTGGGCAGTCGGGCACCTGGAGCTCAGCAGAGGCGAGGCATCCACAGATCAAAATGTGGGTAAGGAGAGGTCAGTCAAAGGAGCCCACAGAAGCCTTTTTCTCAGAGTTCCACATCATGGGCGATGAAGAGTCATCCTTAGAGAAAAACTCTCATGACCAACAGTGAGGTGCCAGTCGAGAGAGAGGCTCTCATCTTTGCTGATGTCCTGTTGCTGCAGATGTTGGAACCTGCCATGTCATTGCTTTGCTTTGCTACCCCTTCCCTTCCATTTCAGTTTGTTCGCTTGTGAGCTAGGCTCTGTCTGCACTGCTGGCATGCAATGCAGAACGTTTGAAGTGCGTGTCGGAGAAAAATAGATAGTTTTGTGGCTTGGAATGGCTGGCCTATCTCTTAGAGACAGAGTTAGACTGAAGACACAGCTCAGAGATAGCTGTAGCTAAACCCTGAGAGGCTGGCATGCCACACAGAGCCTTTCAAGAGTGTCTCAGAATCAAGTGTTGGTGCAGATGTTGGCTGGTTGGAGGCTTTGGCTGGCATCAGTTTCAGACACAGTTACAACTCAAGAGATGGCTGTAGCTTAGCCCTGAGAGGCTGCCTTGCCACACAGAGCCTTTTAAGAGCTTCTCAGAGTCTAGTATTGGTGTAGACAGAGGTGGTTGGTGGCAGAGTTTTTTTAAAAAACCAAGAATCTCCAGATGTGACCAAGCTATAAGCTGGCACCCCACTCCCAGCCACAGGGTACCAGTGAACAGCCTGGCTGGACTGTTGGGACACTTTGGCAGAGAGAGAGGGGGATTGTTTGAGGCTGGAAGCTGGAGATGTCGGCTGGCTGGCATAAGGCAGAAAGAGGCTGAAGGCAACACAGATTCACCTGTAGCTTGGCCCTGAGAGGCTGGCTTGCCACCCAGAGTGTTTTAAGAGTGCATCAGAGTCAAGCAGGTGTGTAGGAGGAGAGGAGGTAGAGGCAGCTGGCAGCGGAGTTTTTTAAACTAAGAGTCACCAGACATGACTAAACAATAAGCAATATCCCTGGCCACAAGTGTGCGGCCCAGCTGGACCATCAGCATACTTTGGCAAAGCGAGAGAGAGGGAGATTGTTTGAGGCTGGAGGCTTTGATTTGGCTGCAATGACTTAGAGAGAGAGACAACAGAGGCTGCACAGACAACCCAGAGACACCTGTTGTAACTTAGCCCTCTGGTGCTGGCAGGCAACTCAGGGCCTTAGAAAGAAGGTCTCAGAGTTGTGTGTTTGTGCAGGAAGTAGACAGGAGTTCAAAATCTGTATGTGAGAAGTGGTATCAATGTGAAAGCCTTGAGAAGCTAATGTATATAAGTGAGAAGTGTGAATGGGCAAAGTAGTGTTTGCCGCCCATAACACCCCTCCTAATGTTAGAATAGAGAAACTTGTGACAATCATACACAAGGTTTTTTAAAAAATTGAAATTTAAAAATAAAAAAGCCAGCCAGCCGGCAGCAAGCCCTGTTAAAAGCAGCAGTAGTTTGCAGCAGAGTGAGGATAGATATTTGTAAGAAAATATATTTGAGGGAAGGGGAGAATGTATCACACAGAGTATAGCAAGAGCTTTAAAGTACAGCAAAAGCAACAATAGTAGGAGTACATGAAGTTAATTTCAGATACGTTGTTCTTTATTTCAGTGATTGTAACATTAAGATGTTATGTAGAATAGATTTGTCTCTTAATTGTGTGCTGTAAAATCAGATATGTGACCAAGGCTATGTACAGGAGGGCACACCCCCTTGGTGCTCGACATGCCCCCTGGAGCCAGACATGTTGGTGGCCATGTCCCCTTGGGAGCCGACCATGTTGTCCTCCTTTTTGGTTTCCAAAATATGGTCACCCTAGTTATGAGAGTGAGGGACCAGCTACCGGGCTAATTGCCAGCACCTAGTGTCTGGTTGTTAAGAATTAGAAGGTTCTGAGCAGCCCTGGGAAGATGCTGGAAACAACGTGCAAACGTCAGTGTTCAGCCCATTCAGCTCTCTGTGTTTTTGGACTCCCTGGTGAACCTAGACCCCTTGGACTGCAACCCCAATTCTGCCTACATCTAAAGCCCTACTCTGTGACTGTGTTATTCAACTCTGCTGGCTTCCCAGCCAACTAAAGGATTCCAGCTTCAGGGTTTTTTTCTGGCTTGGCCTCCACACTTGATAAGAACAGCCATAAATCTCCACTGCCTACCTTTGAGTAGGGCATAGCCTGTGAAAAGTATCAGAAGAACAAACGTTGGATTCTGCCCCATATTACTGTTTCCTTGCATATAAAAAGCTAGCATGATGGTCTAGCTGCTTTGAGCCTAGCCTGCTACCTGAAGCCTAACTTTGTACATGAAACGAAATGTCAATATATGGGTAGTCCCGAATGTGCATATGTTAAGATATTACACAAACTATACTGCATTGTTTAATTGGCTGCGAGTAGCCAAATATTGTGCACAGTCACTTAACATTCTCCCAGGCAACTGGTCCAGGACCGGGAGGTGCTTGAATAGGGAGTTCATGCAGTGACAAGATCCAAGATTGGACTGCATGGCACTGTAATCTTGAAGGATATGTTTGTTTTCAGTGGCCTAACATCACGAGCCATCATGAGGGGCTCTATTTTCACCATTCACTAGGGTGACCAGATAAAATCCAGGTCAGGGCTCCTGTAACTTTAACAGTTGTAGAGTAAAGGGGATTTCAGCCAGTGTCATTTGTATGCAATTAGTTCCTGGTGAAATTCCCTCTTCATCACAACTGTTAAAGTTGCAGGGGCCCTGCCTTCTTTTGTATATGGTCACTCTAGTATAGTGCATGCACCTTTAACTGTTGTGATGAAGAGGGAATAGCACCAGGAACTAATTGCATACAAATGACTCTGGCTGAAATTCCCTTTACTCTACAACTGTTAAAGTTACAGGAGCCCTGACCTGGATTTTATCTGGTCAGCCTACCATTCACATTTTTGTGTTTGTTTTCTCCTCATTTCAGAGAATGTATTTGCTTAGCACTGGTGGTTTTGTAGCTAAGGAGATGTTTCCTAAAATTATATTTATAGTACTGTCATTATTATCAATGCTGTCTGAATGACAGAAGTGCTACCCTGGAAAGAATGATGTTTGTATATTTGTCAGGGTTAGGATTGACAGTTGCTGCTGGGCCTACGTTGAATTGGCTCTCTTAACAACATTTTAAAATCTCCAAGATAAACACGCAGACACAAAACGAACCCGCATTTTATTGGATCATGATAAAAACTGTGCCAAGAAAGAATGAGAGCAATATACTTGCAGCAGCTTAAAAAGCCTTAAGGATCACATGCCTGGGATCCAAATTCTGAAGAAAAACAACACTTAACAGGAAATGGATCTGATTCATAAAATGAATTTTTCTAAGAGGCAATAGTGTTCTGTTTCCCCCCAAGGAAGCTCGGATTACACTGAGGAACAAAGGTCATGGGAGAAAGTTGAATATGAAGAAAAATGAACCAGCTTAAGGCTAAGCTATACACTACGTTAAATCAATAGCATGCAGATGATTGTAACTTTCTTTTTCACCTCCAAGTAAGCATACAGGGCCCAAATCTGGATTGTGACCAGTACAAATGGGTAGGAGAGATTTAAATCTTCTCACCCAGCTGTTCCCCCCACCTATATATTCTAGCTGCTGTAGTGCACTGAATAGCTATTGGAGTTGGAAGGGAAATGTGGGTGAGAGAGAAAGAGAGAGCAATGTGGAACTGCACAGGGAGATTTTTGCAGTGATGAGAAAAAAGATCCACCCCACTCCAAGGACCAAGTGAGCTTGTTGAAATTTGCCTGCCTGGTGACTTGGTGAAGCTGATGATGCTTTGCTTGGATGACATGGAGGGAGGGAGAGATCAGTAGGAGAGGCTCAAAAAGATCTCCAGATGAATCTGTTGTACATCAAGATGGTGGCTAGACCAGCAGCCTAGCACTGTTTGGTGCACTGCTCCTGCCTACAGCTACATGATGTTGCCACTGACAGATGAGGGGGTCCACTAATGTAGAAGAGAGCCCACCAACAAGCACTTCCCTCAATGTTCCCCTCAAATCTGGAGACAGTTCTGGTTCCCTCTCCTTCTTTGGGCTGATTGTACTTGTTTAAACATGTCTCAAAACTTAAGTGCCGGGGCGTGGCTATGATCGAGTCAGGGTAGAGTTGCAGATCTTCTGAGCTCCCTAAAAAAGCTATGAATTAAGCACTAAATCCTTATCGTAAAGACTAATAAAAGGCATGAAATATTGTCTGGAAGTGAATAATTGCTGAGGGTGAGTTGGAAACGAGCAAGAGCTTGCTGGAGGTTCACTGCTGGTCATGGCTGTAAAAGTGAAAGTAAATTTTTCGGACAACGGAGGAGGAGAGACGTCATTAATGAGGTAATTTATGGATTTATAATTGAAGATATAACCCAGCTTGCTTGACTTAAAGTATTAAAAGGCATTATATATAGACTGGAAGTGAACAATCTTTGAAGGGGGATTTGAGAGCAGCAGAAATTGCTGATTGTTGGCTGTTCCGGCTGGATGCAAAAGGGAGAAGGAAGCGAGACGCCATTATTGGACTGATTTATGGACTATAATTGGCAGCTAGCCTGTTTTATGGCACACTTGGAGGGAGTTTGAGAAGAAATTAAGTTAACTCCCAGTGAATTTGAAGTCTTGGCTGCAAGGCAGAGACATAAGTAAGGGGCCTCCAGGCAAAAGAGGGAGGAAGGAAATTTATGAAAAAGCAGAGACGGCAGAAGCCCTCTATTTCCACCCCCGCCTGGGTAAGACCCGTAAAAGAGAGAGGATCAGATCGACTGTGGCATAGATTGGCCCGGGTCGATTCTCAAGAAATGCCAGATAAGCAGACTGGGAAAAAATCTCCCGTTAAGGGCTCTGTTTCGCAAACTTCAGAGCCAGCTGCAATTCCAAAGATAGCCAGAGGAGGGCAGCCAGACCCAATGGATGAATTAAAGGATGATATAAAAAACATGCTTATTGGATTGGAAGAACGCTTGGCGAAGCGCATCTCAGATACGCAGACTGAACTCATGACGGGTTCAAAGCAAGTGGTGATGGATGTTGGAGTGCTCCAGGCAGATACTAAAGTTTTGGCGGGAGTTTGTAAGAAACAGGAAGACCAGCTTTCTCAACATGAACTACGCCTTATCGCTATGGAGGATCGGGATAGACGGGCTAATATTCGCATTAGAAAATATCCAGAACAAGAAGGAGAGACTTTAAAAGATTTAAGAGATACAATTTTGACATGGATAAGAGTACAACTTCCAGATGAGGCCTGGCAGGAAGCTGATCTCGAACGGGTGCATAGAGTTGGTTCTAAGCGTAAAGGAGTGCTTCCAAGGGACATAATTGTTAAATTTGCAAATTATTATAAAAAAGAAAAATTTATGCAGGCAATCAGACGACAAGCTCAACCAAAGATTCAAGCAACAGCAATAGAAATCTATCAGGATTTATCGGCGCACACCGTGCAGTGGAGGAAGAGTGTCAAAATTTGTACAGCAGCATTGAGGAAGAAATCGATAACCTACAACTGGGGATACCCAGTATTTTTGAGATTCTTCTGGCAAGGGAAGCAAGAAAGAATAACATCGTGCGAGCAGGGAATTGAGCTGTTGGAGAAGTTGGGCATAATCGATGCCAAGGATCTGGGAGAAATAGTCCAAGTGGAAGGAGTGGTTGGAGGTTCCAGAAATCAACTAGAAGGAGCGGTTGGAGGTTCCAGTCAATGAAAAGGGATTAGAGGGGAAAGAAAAAAAAGGAGGGGAGGATCGGACTTTGCTCTGTGGGTTGGGCCGTGTTCCCCCCCCCTGAAGAGTTCTAAAATAATTGGGACCAGAGCCCAGATGACTGGTGAGGAGGGGGGTAAAATGGGTGTGTGTGTGTGTGGGGGGGGAAGGGTGGGGGGTATGTGTATCACTGACCGAGACCAATTTAATGATGTGGCTGGAAGTAAGAAATGGAGAATAGATTGAGATGTGCAACTTTAAATGTTAAGGGGCTAGGAACGGTGGTTAAAAGACGAAGAATTGAAACATTGTTGAAAAGAAAAAAAATAGATATAATTTTTTTGCAGTAAACCCATCAGATAAAGGAGGGGGCTAATGAGTTAAGAATGAGGGAAGTAGGAGTTTATGAAAAGTCATTTGGTACTTCTAAAGCGAGAGGTGTGGCAATAATAATATCGAAGAAATGTGGTATTAATATTCAAAATATAAAGAAAGATAAGAATGGTAGGATCCTTATAATTTACTGTACGTTGGAAGAGGAAGAATTTGTGCTGATAAATGTCTATGCTCCAAATGGGAAACAAATTGATTTTATTAAAGAAGTATTTAATATGGTGGGAGATTTAGGGAAAAAGAATATTGTGATGGCTGGAGATTTTAATATGGTACTAGATAAAGGGAAAGATAGAGATAATATAATAAGAGATAGCAGAGGAGAGGGTAAGACAGAATTAGCTAAATTAATAGAGAGGAAAGAATTAATGGATGTATGGAGAGTTGTAAAAGGGCAAGAAAGAAAATATACATTTTACTCACCTAGATTTAAGAGCTACTCAAGGATTGATTATATTTTTATATCAAAGAATATGGTACCTAAATTAACAGATTGTGATATTGGAGTAATTAAGATCACAGACCATGCTCTAGTGATGATGGATATCAAGTTAAAGAAGGATTATAAACAAGCAAAGAGATGGAGAATGGACGGAAGAGTTTTTAAAAATAAAAACATAGTGGATAAATTAAAAAAGGAAGTGCAGGAAATATGGCAGATAAATGAAAAAGGAGTTAATTCGCAAGGATTATTATGGGATACGATGAAAGCAGTAATAAGAGGGATCTGTATTAGGGAAATGTCCACACTTAAAAAGCAACAGGAAGTACTTAATAAAAAGGCTGAAGAAGAGATAAGGAGTTTAGAGGAGAGACTGAGACAGTCAAAAGATAAGCGATTATATGCCCTAATTCAGGCTAAAAAAAAGGAATTGGAGAAAGAAGAAATAGAACAGGTCCAAAATAATTTATTATATTTAAAGAGAGATTTTTTTGAATTTAGTAATAGAAATTCCAGGTTGCTGGCTAGATCCACGCAGTCAGAGAAGGCTAAGCATATGATAGGGACAATAAGAGATAAGTTAGGAAATAGATGTAATGTAATGAAAGATAAATTAAGTATTTTTCAGGAATTTTATAAAGATTTATATACTTCAGAGGCACTTTCACAAGAAAAGATTCGGGAATATGTAGAAAGGAATTGGAAAACAAGACTGGATGAACAAGATAGGGAGTGTATGGAAGCCTTGGTTACTGACAAAGAAATTGAGGGAATTATTGGAAAACTAAAAGGAGGTAAGTCTCCGGGGATTGATGGTCTGGGGCCGGAATTTTATAAAATATTTAAAGATATTTTAATACCTAGATTAAAAAAATTATTTAATAATATAATAGAAGGAGGAATGACCCCGCCATCGTGGGACCAGTCCCTGGTTGTTTTAATACAGAAGCCAGGCAAGGACTTGACAGATCCAGCGTCATATAGACCAATATCTTTAATAAATCAGGATGCAAAAATATTTTCAGCAATTATGGCTAAAAGAATGGGTACATTTATATTTAAATATATTAAAAATGATTAATGCAGATTTATTTTAGGTAGGAAAATGCCAAATTTAATTGGGAGAGTTATAAATATAATAAATATTATTTAAAAAAGGAACTTAAAAGCAGGATTATTAGCTTTAGATATTTTCAAAGCCTTTGATTGCGTGGAATGGCCAGCGTTAAAAATAATATTAAAAACATTTGGGTTTGGACATAAATTTATGGGAGTGATAAATCAGATGTATAAAAATAATAAAGCGGAAATAATGGTTAATGATGGGTTAACGCAACAAATAATACTAGCCCGAGGAACTAGGCAAGGATGTCCACTTTCACCGATTTTATTTGCAATAGTTATAGAAATTTTAGCAAATGTAATTAGGGAAGATGAAAGATTAAAGGGGATAGGAAGAAAAAACAAGATTAAAGTAAATATGTTTGCGGATGATACGTTATTGACAATAGAAGATCCCCTAGAAAGTGGGGAGATGATTCAGAAACATTTGAGAGAATTTGGGGAAATTACAGGATTACAAGTTAACTGGGGGAAGTCAGAAATGATGTTGTATAACTATAACAAGGAAGAGATGGAGAAATGTAAAGCTAAGTTAGGATTAAGACATAAAAATATAATAAGATATTTAGGAGTTAATATAGATAAAGAATTAGAAAGAATAGAGGAACTTAATTTTGTAAGCTTAAGAAAAGAGGTAGGGGAGAAATTACAGATTTATAGAAAATTAAAACATTCTTGGTTTGGTAGAATAGCGGTTATTAAAATGAAGATATTACCTAAGGTTAATTTTTTGTTTAGAATGCTACCTATTAGAATTTCAGCAGCTGAGCTTAAAAATTGGCAAAATATGATTAATGCATATTGTAATGGGGATAAAAGAGCTAGGATAAACAAGGGGTTATGGTATACGACTCAAAAGAAAGGAGGTTTAGGACTTCCTAACATTAAGAATTACTATATTGCTAATCAGTTAAGATATGTTATTCATGCTATTTTAGGGGAGCAAGATTTGGAATGGCTGGAATCGCAAACAGTAGAGATAGAATGTAAATTGCGAAATATATGTTTTACCAAAATGCAAAAGAAAGAATGGAAGGTACTGGACAACCCATTATTGGAAAATATAATATCGATATGGGAGAAGTATAGGGGGAAGTTGATACCAGGAGATTCTCCGCTAGCCCCAGTTGTAGTAGTGGGAAACTTCCCAAGAGCATTAAAATCAGAGATGGAAGTGAGACTGAAAGAACAAGATATTCTTAAGCTAAGGAATTGGATGGGAAAGATGAAAGATAGTGAGCATATTAAAGATTTGTTTAAAGGACAGAAGATAGCGTGGTTCAAGTGTCTGCAACTGGTAAAATGGACAGAGGAATGGAGGATAAAAAATAAGAAATGTAGAAATAATACCAGATTTGAAGATTTAATTGAACAAATAGAAAAAAAAGATGAAGCCAGAGCTAAAAAAGGACTCACTAGCGAGATATATAAAATTTTAATAGAGGAGGAATTTCAGGACTCACTTAAGGTTATAAAAGAGGTATGGGAAGAAGATATAAGGGAAAAAATTAATGAAGATAATTGGGGGAGGATGTGGAATGTAAGAATGTTGAAATTATTGTCGATTAGAATTAAGGAGAACTATTATAAGACAATTTGGAGATGGTATCTAACACCTGTAAGATTTTACCAGATTGATAAAAAAGTGTCCAAGAATTGTTGGAGGGGATGTCAGGAGGTTGGGACCTATTTTCATATGTGGTGGAGCTGTGAACAAATACAAAAATTCTGGGAAAAGGTTTTTAAAGAAATAAGTGATATAATTGGAAGTAAATTGGAATTAAACCCGAAGCTAGCTCTACTAGCAATATGGGATAGTAGGAATAAGCATATAATTAATAGAGAATTGGTAAACAACCTCCTGGCACCCGTTAGAATAATGATTGCTAAAAATTGGAAAGGGCAACAAAGTTATAAAATAGAAGATTGGTATAAAGAAATTTGGGATATAGCATTGAATGATATGTTGACATGTAAAATGAAAATAATGAGGGGAATGTCCAGTAAGAGTGATTTTGGAGATATATGGACTCCCTTTTTGGAATATGTTTTAAGATCGGGAAAGGGACAGTCGCCTTCAAAAGAATCATTAAAATTTTGGAAGGAAGATGGATGAATGTGAGTAGGTCTCGGGGGGGTGCACGGGGGTAGTCGAGGGAGTTAGTTTGTTTATATATTATGTATTATGTGTATGTTTGTTTTGTTTAGTTGAAAAATTAATAAAAATTATACTAAAAAAATAATAATAAAAAAAACTTAAGTGCCACATTCACTAAGATATTCAGTTGTGAATAAGCAAATATAAAATAATCTCTTCTGCTGTGGACTCATAAACAAATCACACATTCACGATTTAACAATACCTAAAATAAGGTGGTAATTATACTGTCTTTCTTACTGGATTGTTGTTGTAAGGTTTGCCAAGACAAAGCATGGAAACCACTTTGAATAAATGCTAAGTGTTGTTATAAAATGCCTCACCCCCCCCAGTAACTCAATCAGAATTCTATGTATCTGTCTATTCTTTCATTGCCTCCTAACAGAAAAGCAAGGTTTTAGTGCAATATGTACAAGTAATGGAATTTGATGTTTATGGGTAGATTTTAACTTTTAACTTTTAACAGATTAAAGGCAGATGTTTCAGATACCATGTTCCAAGCTATGCAAATACTTTGCATTACAAAATAACATTGCAGGTTGGGTTCACCTCTGTGCCTTCAGGCTTTCGTTTGTCTTTTATCCAGACTTTATATTGTGTTGTGACCACATTCTATGCATATATTGTGAAGTTAGGAAAAATAAATCATTATTTTTTGTCTTATTTGACTACCTAAAATATGTTTTCCTCTATTTCATCATGCTGAGGAGAAGAGCAGGAAGAATTATGTTTACTTTGCAGATCCTCTAGCCATAACAACTGAGGACAAAATCAAACACATAAAAAATAATCATGAGAACCAACTAAACATTTGTATATTTTGCTACTGTCACTGTAGAAAAACATCAATTTTGAGTCAACAAATATGTTTCAACTCTGCATTATATTTTTCCTTGAAACAGTCATAGCAACCTATCAAAAGGAAAGCTAGAATTTACACTTAAATGCTACTCCCTTTATACTTATTAAAAATGTAACAATATCTCAATAGTAATATATGGCTTAGTGGAGATTTGAAACATCCAGAAATATGTCCAGTGCAAATACAGAAGTCAACCTCAATACTTCAACTGGTTTGTATGCACATCATATTTGTGAAGCAAGCAACCATGTGTCAGTATCATGATTGTAAATGGGAGGATCACAGAAGGGAATTTTCAATTTGATTTTGACAATTAATTTCTCCCTGTAATTACAACCTAATTAATATCCTACAACATGGTCTCTATTGTGAACATCAAAGAAATGAAGCAGAAGAACATGAACTATGTACATACTTTAGTGAGAGACCAAAACAACACTGACTATTGAATTCAGTGGTTGTTACTTCATAGGTTCAGTTTGTAAAACACTAAGGTTTAACCAAAATCAAAATCAAAATCATGTAGCTGAAATGCAAACATTAGCTTTTAATTAAAATGCATACAATTTTGTTAAGAAGAATTACCATTTAAACTGCTAGTGTAAAGTTCGAACTCCATCAAAGGCAAGGAAAGAAATATCTGGCTTCTACTTGACTATTTCCCTCATGATCTGATTTACTCTATGATAATCCATCACAAACAATAATAGATTTTGAAAGCATCAATAGCCAGTGCAAGGAAGGCCCATTAATTTCCCTGGTGGTCAGGGAGAGGACATCATCACTACTTCCCTCAAAAAGTCCTTTAGCTGGACTTCCTTGTGTTTCCCCTTCGCTGGTGGAAGGTATGTCCCTCCTTCATTCCTTGGCCTGTGTTATCATTCCTCCAGTGGAGGTTGGTGGCTCCGGTGTCAATGGGGCGGTGAATCCTCTCTGGGTTTCAGTCAGAAGCAGTCAGAACTCTAAAGAGCACCTTGAGAGAACTCTTTTAGAGTTCTGACTGGTTCTGACTGAAGCGGATTCACTGCCCCACTGCCATTGGAGGCACCAACCTCCACTGCATTCCTCCTTGTATTATTAACATAAGAGCATAAGAAGGACCATGCTTGATCTGACAAAGGATCCATCTAGTCAAGCACTCAGTTCACACAGTGGCCAACAAGCTGTTAACCGGAGACCCACAAGCAGGACACAGGTGCAAGAGCACCCTCCTGCCCATGTTTTCCAGCAAATGCTATATATAGGCTTATTGCCTCTAATTCTGGAGGTAGCACATACTAGGGTGACCAGATAAAATCCAGGTCAGGGCTCACGTAACTTTAACAGTTGTAGAGAAAAGGGAATTTCAGCCAGTGTCATTTGTATGCAATTAGTTTCTGGTGAAATTCCCTCTTCATCACAACAGTTAAAGTTGCAAGCACTATGCTAGAGTGACCATATGCAAAAGAAGGCAGGGCCCCTGCACCTTTAACTGTTGTGATGAAGAGGGAATTTCACCAGGAACTAATTGCATACAAATGACACTGACTGAAATTCACTTTTCTCTACAACTGTTAAAGTTACATGAGCCCTGACCTGGATTTTATCTGGTCAGCCTAACATAGCCATCAGGATTAGTTGCCATTGATGGCCTTCTCCTCCGGGAATTTATTCAACTCCCTTTTAAAGCCATCTAAATTGGTGGCCATCACTACATCTTGTGGTAGGGAATTCCTTAGTTTCACTATGCTGTATGTGAAGAAGTATTTTCTTTTATCTGTCCTGAATCTCCCAATCAACTTCATAGGATGACACTAGGTTCTAGTGTTATAAAAGAGGAAGAAAAATGTCTCCCTATCCACATTCTCCCTCCATGTATAATTTTGTATAACTCTATCATGTCTCCCTTACCGTCCTTTTTTTCCAAGCAACTATTAATTCAATAGTGGTTTAATATGCTTCTCTCTGTCTGGCCAACATCTGAGGTATGTGTTTGGCAGAAAACTGTGAAAAGGCTTTTCAGTGGCCACATTCAAACTTTGAAACTCCCCATTGATGGCTTTCTACTGGCATCCAAACTGCTTTGTGTTTCAATATCCATTGGCCTGTGGGGCTTTTTAATCTTTTCTGATATACTGTGGTTGAACTTGCATTTTAATATACTAATGTTTTAACTCGCTGCTATTTTTTTGAAAAAAATATATAGTTATGTGCTCTTCTTTGAATTTTAGATGGTTCCATGTTGTTTGCTATGTTGTTGTTTTAACTGTGGCTTTTATATTCCTTCCAAGTCAGGGAATTAAAAAATTCAGCAACATCACTATAAGGGAGTGATGTTTGCAAAAGACTGGATCAATTTGGAAGAAAGATTCTGATTTCATAATGTTTGAGAAAGACTATTCTGTGGAATACAAAATATTCAGCTCCTGGTGAATAGTTTCTGCTTTTCACATTCTCTTTGAGAAAGCTATGCTAAACACATTTCTCTCTGGAGTATTATAAATTAAAAATGCTCTTTTATTGCATTGTGACTCAGGGACCTCAGCAATTTGTTTGCACATTTAAAACTTTTTAGTCAGATTTTTATCTATTCAGGGAGTATAGAGTTTTAACATTGTTAGCAGTTCAAAGAATTGTAATATTCCTGGCCATATGCTCTCTTGCGTTTCAACTTTCAGTGCACAATTCAAGTGTGCAAATTAAACTTCTGTTTTGTAAATTTCCAAACAAATGGTGCCATATTATAAATACCACATGACAGTTTTCGTATGCCCTGTAGCATTTCCATACGCTAATACCAGAGAAATGACAGAGGAAAAGCAGTAAGGGTTAGAGGGGTGCCATGTATAAGTCATTTCGTTTCTTCTCCTTACTGGAAAATTACTGCAGATTGTGATTATGTCAGATTTCATAAACTAGATAGAGCCAGGGTAGCTCAGTACTTCAAAGAAATACTACAAAGAAAAACCAAGTGTTTAAAGTATTTGTGTGGGTGATTCAAAGAGAAGGTGCTATTCTTCCATGCATGTTATTGATTTGATGCCCCAGCTTTGTGTAAAAGCGCAAAAAAAAAGTTATTAAAGTTAGCATTTTAAAAGAGGCCTAATCTATGATTTGAATCTCTCTGGACAAATAAGAACATAATATAGCTTTTTACGTAGCACTTAACCCTCTTTTTCGAGATACAACCCATTATCAGATTTATATAGCAGTGGCTGATTTAAAAGCAGGGTCTTCTTTTGCTTCTAACATTAGAGGTTTTATTTTGTTTTGTTCTTAATTTGATCATGCAACACCTTAACACATAAACTTTTCAGCCCAATTATAACTCTGTTACTCTTGCTAACCCTAACCCTAACCCACAAGGTCCTATTGGCTGACCTTCCCCTAAATTTAATTTATTTCCATACAGATTTTGTTCCATAAGCAAATGTTGGGGCAGGTTGGCAGTCCTACCACAAGGTAACCACAAGGTCACATGAGGTGACACTAAAGGGCAGAATAATATTCTCGTGCATTCCTTTTCCACAGCTCTCACCAAGGATAGGAATGGTTGTGCATCTGCTGAGGGCCCACACCCCGGCAGGGACAAGAGGGCCCCAGACACGCTCCTCTTCTTCACCCTTGCAACCTGCAACTTGTTCATCTGCCACTCCCTCTGGCCCAGACAACAGTGATGGTGAGAAGGGCAGCAATAGATGCCACTTGCTTCTGGCTCACCAGCATAATCCACATCAAGCAGGATACAGCACTATGAAAGTAGTATAAAAGCAGTATATAAGAAGCAGGAGCCACACTACTGATTTACAGTGGTCTTGAAGTGCACTGACAACTGTTGGAGCCCATAGACACATACAATATACCACTTTCAAACTGCTTTCACAGGGCTTGATGTGGCTTCTGCCTCTTATCTACTGGCTGATGTAGATCTGGCCACTCTGCCTGCAACTGTAGCAGCTGGCAACAATGGTGGCAAGAAGACAGACTTTCTGAGGGAAAGGGGACATTGAGGGTGTCTTGGCAAAGACCCTCAAAAACTCTCCATTTGTTACAGATGTGCAGGTGTGTCAGTGCATAACCTGAGCCATTAATCAAAACTAGGGGTGTGCACGGACCCCCCGGATCGGATCGGGACCCGGATCGGGACCTCCAATTTTGTCCCGGACCGGTTCGGACAAAATCGGAGGCCCCCTGGACCGGATCGAGTCCGATCCCGACCCAAAAATCGTAAATTTTTGGATCGGCCGCCATTTTTTTCCCCATAGACTTGCATTGCAATGCAAGTCTATGAGGAAAAAATGGCGGCGGGTGGCTGAGGGGGGGCCTAACTCCCTCCCCCCCCGGGGCCGTCCGCTGTGGACGGCCCCGGCAGGTAAGCCCCCTCCCCCGCGCTCCCTACCCCCCCTGGGGCCGCCCGCTTCCATCCGCGGACGGCTCCGGGGGGGGGTAAGCCCGCTTCCCCGCCACTGCTTACCTTCTCGGCCCGTCCGCTCCCGTCCGGCGCCGGCGGCTACTACCAGCGGGCTCCGCGGCCTACTCTCGAGTAGCGCGCCGGGTGATGACATCACCCGGCGCGCCACCCTAGAGCAGGCCGCGGAGCCTGCTGGTAGTAGTAGGCGCCGGCGCCGGGACGGGAGCCGCCGGGACGGGAAGGTAAGGGCCCCCCTCCCCCCTCCGCGCGCCCCCTCCTCCCCTCCACGCACCCCCTGCTTACCTTCCCGGCCCGGCGGCTCCCGTCCGGCGCCGGCGCCTACTACTACCAGCAGGCTCCGCGGCCTGCTCTAGAGTAGCGCGCCGGGTGATGACATCACCCAGCGCGCCACCCTAGAGCAGGCCGCGGAGCCTGCTGGTAGTAGTAGGCGCCGGCGCCAGGACGGGAGCCGCCGGGAAGGTAAGGGCCCCCCTCCCCCCTCCGCGCGCCCCCTCCTCCCCTCCACGCACCCCCTGCTTTCCTTCCCGGCCCGGCGGCTCCCGGCCGGCGCCGGCGCCTACTACTACCAGCAGGCTCCGCGGCCTGCTCTAGAGTAGCGCGCCGGGTGATGACATCACCCGGCGCACCACCCTAGAGCAGGCCGCAGAGCCTGCTGGTAGTAGTAGGCGCCGGCGCCGGGACGGGAGCCGCCGGGACGGGAAGGTAAGGGCCCCCCTCCCCCCTCCGCGCGCCCCCTCCTCCCCTCCACGCACCCCCTGCTTACCTTCTCGGCCCGTCCGCTCCCATCCGGGGCCAGCGGCTACCACCAGCAGGCTCCGCGGCCTGCTCTAGAGTAGCGCGCCGGGTGATGACATCACCCGGCGCGCCACCCTAGAGCAGGCCGCGGAGCCCGCTGGTAGTA
Organism: Anniella stebbinsi; assembly: GCA_029215795.1. Classification (NCBI taxonomy): domain Eukaryota; kingdom Metazoa; phylum Chordata; class Lepidosauria; order Squamata; family Anniellidae; genus Anniella; species Anniella stebbinsi. The sequence continues at coordinate 61,889,726 of JARDYH010000003.1, forward strand.
GCTGCTAGTGCTGGACGGGAGCCGACGGGCCGAGAAGGTAAGCGCCCCCCTCCTCCCCCCCCCGCTGTCCACTTTCATCGGCGGGCGCCCGCTGGCGCCCGCCAATGGAAGCGGCAGTGGGCGCCAGTGGGCGCCCGCCGATCCGCCGATCCGCCGAACCGGTTCGGAGCCTTTTCGGACCGGTTCGGATTGGATCGGCCGATCCAGCTGCGGGACCGGAAATCGGATAATTTATCCGATTTCCCACTGGACCGGACTCGGATCGTGGATCGGGTCCAATCCAGTGCACATCCCTAATCAAAACAACTATTTTGAAATTCAGTTAATGTTATACTGTCGAAACCTTATTGTTTACAAGGAAGCGTCTTTATACTGGTCTTGTTTGTATATAATGCTAAGCCATGGGCAAGATCTACACTGCTACTTTAAAATGGTTTATAACGGTATTGAAAGCTGTTGTAGCTCATGACACACTCCATATACAGTTATCAGTTCATTTCAAAATGTTATATCCTGCTTGGTATAGATCTGGCCCAGGTGTAGGCTGGTGAAATCTGTCCTGTCGTGTCTAAACCCATCCCAGTAACCTAACCATGGTTTGTTAACCAGCTATAAACTACAAATAGAACCATAGTTTGTTGCTGGCTTATGGAAGTGTGGCTTGTTTAAAACCTGGCTTGTTGTGCATTTCAGACAGGGGTCTTTCCCAGCCATATATGTAGATAACAGAGATTAAACCTAGAATTTTATGCATGCAGAACATCCAACTTTCTCAGGTTATCAACAGATGTGACATCTATTATTAACTCTTATTTTCTATTTTGAACACCTGCATGTGAAGAGGAACAGTATGTGAGACTCGTGCCTCAAGCATTTTGAATGTTCAGTTGTGCTGAATTTTTATCCTTAAAACCATTAAGACTTGTCACAGGAATATTCCCATTCATGAAATGAAGGTAACTTTTTATTCATCACTGCTACAAAATCAAGACTGGCAGATCTATTTGGTATAATTTACTAGCAATCAACCCTTATTGCCTGTAACTTGAATGTTAGAGCAAATTACAGCCTTTGCTAAGGCAGTTTTCCCTCCCATAACCAACAGAAGATAAAGTAAACAGGGCAAATAAAAGATCAGTTACGTTGGTAAAATCCCAGAGACCTTAGCAGAATTATATCAGTATAAAGTGGAGCCTAAAAAGCACCCCTTGTGATCCACATGTTATGAAATTAAAAGGTACATGAGGTATACCTGCATACATGCAGTTCCCTATAAGAGACAGCTGGATGTATATAGAAGGCATAACATTCACCTCATTTTGCAAAAACAGGTCTTTCCCTGATTACGTTGTACCAGACTATTCTGAGTTGTAGCTGCAGTTGCGTTGTAGGCTTTTTGTACTGTCCAGGTCAGATTTTTTTATGCTGGTGTTTGTTGTTTTTATGGTTGCCGTTTTTCTGAATGATGGCTGCTTTCTTGCTGTATCAGTTTTTATTATAATGCATTTTATGGTTGTACGCTGCCTTGGGAGGGTTTCTACCCTGAAAGGGGAAGGGGAATGAGAGTGTGAGGGGAAAAAACTGTGGGAAGTCTTTCTTTTTTAAGTAAGAAAAGAAACAAAATAAAAACTCTGAACATGTGCAGTTTCACATTTTAAACTCAATTACATCATAGCACCATCATGACTATGGGAATAGAATGGAGTTTGCTTCTGCTACCTTCGTGCTCAGCACATTTACTTGGGAATAAGCATTTTGTTGTAGGAAAGGATTACATATTTTAAAAGTAAAAATAATATAATGAGAATCTTTAATCATGTACATACCTGGCTAGCTTCCCTTTGACAAAAAAAATAAAAAGGGGGGGAATCCATTGCTAGCCCAGTGGGCCCAGGCCAGATCAGGTGTTGGCCTGTTTGCTGCTACCCTCATTAGCTGCTGCTTTCTGGGTGCTCTTTTGGGTAGGACCCCAGGCTGCAGGGTCCTGGATTGTGCCCCCAGGGTCCAGCCCTAGCTGGACTACTGACTGACTTCAATCTACTATTAGCAACATTGTAAAATGGCCAATTGGACAAACATTCTGGCAAGCTCACTTTCTATTCCCATAGTAAACTCTCCTAAATGCTTCTGTGGCATGATTGATGAAGAATAAAAATGAATTATATTTTTAAAAAGAGACACCACACCATCAGTGTGCATAGCTTTATATAATAATTGGATATTGATTTTTTTAGCATTCTCAGCCGAGCCCTTCCTCTGTCTTCTTTCACCGCCTCCTCTGTCATTTAGTCTTTCGCCCTCACATGTATCTCAGAATCAATTATCTCTGTTTCTTACGGTGTTTTCACTTGTTTATGGGTATCACATCTATTTCTAAGAACTGTAAAATGATGATGTTCTATTTAAGGAACTGACAATATTTACTTAAAATTAAAAGGCATTCTTAGATGACTGATTCATGGGTAACCAAGCATAACATAACACTCTGTGTTGGTGTAACTAAGTCAGCTCCATGATGTGCACATTCCAATTCACAAACTAGTGCTTTTTGTATGCCATAAATTCATAAAACATGATTACTCCAAAATGGCTCTCCCAACTTTTATTTTGGTACCCCAGTGAGAGAACTGTAGCTTTGTTTAGATGTAATCGCTGCTTCCAAGAGCCAGGATAAACATTTCAGAGTCCAGCTTGTAAAGGTTTACATGACCTTCCCCCTGTTTGTTCTGGTGCCAAACCACCATACTTGTGGGGGGAAATGGCGCAATTAGAGAAACTCTTCCTACGTGGTAATGATTAATATTCTGTACAATGAATATTGTTATTTACAATTTGCATTCCTTTACAGTTAGTAAATTCCAAATTTTGTTCCTGTTCACCCAAGAGAGGCTCATGCTACCCAGGAAGGGCTACATGTTATTGGAAATGTTTTAATGTGTTAGTCACATAGGACTTTTCTTCACGAGGCTGTTCATCCTCTGCATATACCTTTGGTTTTGTCACGGAAATGAGATCCGAGCACTATTGAAGAGTGTTTCCTTTTCTGCTTTTCCGCTGCATAACATCTAGGTGGAACTGTGGGATATATATATTTTTGTAGGCTGCCTATCAACAAAAATATTTACATAATGGCTTTTCCAATAACAATTAAAATATAAGTATAAAATAAATTCAGTCAAAATAGTATAGAACAGTGGCATGAATAAATCTCCAATTAATTCCCAAATTGTTGGGGGAACAAAAACATCTGCTCCTGCCTCTGGAACTATGCCAGGGAAGAATACAGATAGAATATAGGCCAACATAGAAATGGCCCTGTCCTGGAAGTTGACTTGACAGTCTTAACTCCCTAAAAGCTGTACCAGGAAGCAGACCCTCATTGGCAGATCTTATACCCTGTGTCAAGAAACATATGAGACAAGCACTTGCTGGGATAATTTGGGCCCAGATCATGTAACAGACAAGGAATGCTGAAATGTTCTTGAAATGGTCATTTCCTATTTGAATTGTCCCTGTGATTGCATCATTGTGACTCACAGGCCTGGTCTGGACAACACAAAAAAACACAGTAAAACTAACCATGTGTTGTTCAGGGGCAAACACACATGCTGGCTCTTGGCCATTCATCCACTCTGGCTTGGCGAAACAACCCACATTTTATTTTATTTATGTTATTATTAATGGAGGCACAGTCGTGCCTCCATTGTTAAGGGCCGTCAGTAAAAAAACACATTCCGCCATGTTGAAGTGATAATTGGGGGGGGGGGTATTCTAACAGCCATAAAATCGAAAATGTTTCACCAACCTTTCTGAAATTTACAGGTGCCAGAAAGAAATGTTTGTTTTACATTATCTGAAAATTTCAAGAAGATTGGTGAAAGATTGAGGGAAGGAGAGCAGTTTAAGGTAGAAAAGGAATACAAACCTGTCTCCCTGCTTTTGTAAATTTACTTCCGGGTTGAGACTTTTTGTGCTCACAATTTGTATAATTTCTAGAGCCTTATTAATTAATCCAGTGGTGGGGTCTTCTTCCTCCTTGACTGTAGTTGGTGGAAAGCTTTTCATTTTTTAAAAATTCCCTTTGGTTGACTTTTAAGGACTATTTTAACCTCTCATTCAAGTCAATGAGGCGGCCATCTTCCCTCATAACGCGACACTGACACATGCTCAGTAGCGTCACTCTCCCCCCTCCCTCCTGCCTTAGAATGTGGGGTGGGTGAGTGAAATGGCCGCTGCCTCTAGCACAGACCTTTTGAGTGAAGAAGAAGAAGAGTTTCTCTTTTCTCTTCTGGAACATGCATTCCTTTGGCTCTGAGAGTATTTTGGGCTATCTTCATAAGGCCAGTTTGCTCTTTTGCTCCCTGGTGAAGCAGGGTGTGGCTCCTTTGGATCCATGGTAACCTGATCTTCAGATCTCTCCTGGGAATAGGTGGCTATACCTTTCTTTTAATTTCCCTCTTGTCTAAGAGTTTGGTCCATACTACTATAAAGTTGAAAGCTTCAAACACTTCATTTAATTAGTTTGGGCTGGTGTAAGTTTTAAGTACAATGTTGAAACCTTTCAAAGTGCTTCTGGGCCTACAACGTTGGTTTTGGCCTAGTCACCCTGTTTTTTTAATAAGGTTTAGAAACAGTTGAGGTGTCGTTTATTTTGCATAGTGTACACATGGATTTTCTTTCTAATCCTTGCAGTCTACACTGGCTCCCTCCTTGATGTGTTTTTGGATGCAGACAAACCCTTTGGCAAATAATCTGGACCTCTGTCTATACCTTTGACTTTTAAATTGTTATGTATTTAAAATGTTTAAAATGCTTTAATATTGAAAAGTATTTAATTATATTTTTAACTTTTGTATATTTAGGCTGACCATATGAAAAGGAGGACAGGGCTCATGTAACTTTAACAGTTGTAGAGAAAAGGGAATTTCAGCCAGTGTCATTTGTATGCAATTAGTCCCTGGTGAAATTCCCTCTTCATCACAACAGTTAAAGTTGCAGGCACTATACTAGAGTGACCATATACAAAAGAAAACAGGGCCCCTGCAACTTTAACTGGTGTGATGAAGAGGGAATTTCACCAGGAACTAATTGCATACAAATGACACTGGCTGAAATCCCCTTTTCTCTTACATGAGCCCTGTCCTCCTTTTCATATGGTTAGCCTAGTATATTCCTATTTATAGGTTTTAGCTGTATATGTTTTAGTTTTGTAAGGCTGTCCTGAGGCCCAGCATTGGGCAAAAGGCAGGGTACCACTACTACTACTACTACTAATAGTAATGTTTCAGATTTCACTTCTGCAGCTGATGTTCTTTTGCATTTATTTTTCTTTATAAACCATTCATATCTTAAGACTTCTTGTGTGGCATGTTTTCATTGGTTTAACAAGTTAAAAGGAGTATTCACTGTTTTCATGCTTATGTTATAAAATCTTTTCAACAGGCCTAGTAACTTCAAGAGTAACAGAGTTGGGGAAAATCCTCAATCTCTTTGCTATCAGAGGCACTGAGTAAGGGACCCCTGGAGATAATTTACACTGACCCCAACCACAAAACACTATTCCCCCTTCTGAAGAGATCTGGACCACAGACTACTAAAGACAAACAAAGTAGCAGGCCATAATAACAGTTCTCATGTGGCCATTTGCCTTATGAGGCAGGTGCTCTGTGGGCTACCAAATTGAGGGACTAACAGGCCATAAAGTTGCCTGGCTGGGTCTGCCAGAAATCCAGCCTCAACACTCCTGGAAGGTCCATGTTCTATAGCACCTGCTGTCAGATGAACCTGAGGGAATCCCACCCTCCACCCCTGGGTTTAATTTACTGGCTTTCCCTGGCTGGACCTTGCAGGAAACTATAGGGACAGACAGAGCAGGCATTCATAGCACACATAGAATGCTGAGACTGGCAAATCTAAAAGCAAGTGTGTTGCTTTTCAAGAACCAAGGAAATTCAATGGGTCTTACTTTTGAGTAAATATCTAGGGATGGATATGCAGCCTGTGCAAGAACTGAGTAGGGTGACCATATTTGGGAAACCAAAAAAGAGGACACCTAGTTGGGGGGGGCAGGAAAATGGCTTTCTGGGGCCACCTTAAAGTCCCCAATTGGAGCGGAGGAGGAGAAAGCATGTCATTCTTACCCCACCCCACCGCTCCAATCAGGCCCTTTTCTATAATGCCTGGGAATGACACGTTTTTCCCTTTTAAGGCCTTGATTGGAGCAGTGGGAGACAGTGGCCCTAGACCCCAAAGAGGAGTATTGGGTTTGAAGTTTTAAAAATTCCTAAAACTCAAGGCATAAACAGATCTGCTTCCAAGCATTCCAGAAAGCATGTCATTCCCCCCTGCCACACTAATTGTGGCCTTAAAAGGGAAAGTGTGTAATTCCAGGTCATTATAGACTATTGCATAAAATCCCCCCTGACACTGAGGATAGAACAAAAACCAGGAGAAATCTGGGGAAATCCTGACAGTTTTTTATTATTTATTATTGCATTTATATCCCACCTTTTTTCTGCCAAGAAACCCAAGGCGGCATACATAATCCTCCTCTTCTCCATTTTATCCTCACAACAGCAACCCTGTGAGATGGGTTGGGCTGAGAGTCTGCAACTGGCCCAAAGTCACCCAATGGGTTTTCATGGCTAAGTGGGGAGTAGAACCCAGATCTCCCAGCTCCCAGTCCAACACTTTAGCCACTAGGCCACACCCTAGTGGTCACCCTAGAATTGAGCCATGCCAAGTTGGAAGCAGATCGGTTCGTGCCTTGATTTTTAGGATATTTTTTAAAAAAGTTTGACTTCAATTTTTTCCCTAAAATTCAAGGCATGAACCAATCTGCTTTCAACTTGGCATGGCTAAAGCCTTACTTAAAAGGTACCATGGTGCCAAGTTTCTTCTCTTCATCTTTACATTCTTTCTTTTTTTAAAATGTACTGCTCAAGGCCCTAGACCCCAAAGAGGAGTATTGGGTTTGAAGTTTTAAAAATTCCTAAAACTCAAGGCATAAACAGATCTGCTTCCAACTTGGCATGGCTCAATCTCTACTTAAGAGCTACCATGCTGTCAAGTTTCATCCCTTTATCTTTAAAAATGATGGAATTGTAAGCATTTTAGTTAATTAAAAAAATTAAATTGAAGTTTTAATCATTTCTAAAAATCAAGGGATGAACGGATCTGCTTCCAACTTGGCATGGCTAAATCCCTACTTCAGAGCTACCATGGTGCCAAGTTTCATCTCTTTATCTATAATTTCATTTTTTAAACTTGTACTGCTCAAGGTCCTGGACCCCAAAGAGATTTCTGTTTGAACTTTAAAAAATTCCTAAAAATCAAGGCATGAACGGATCTGCTTCATACTTGGCATAGCTATATCCCTACTTAAGAGCTACCATGATGCCAGGTTTCATCTCTTTATCTTTAAAAATGAGGGAGATGCAAGCATTTTGGTTCATTTATTAATGTTAAAAGTGAGTTCAACACATAACACTAGCTTTGATTTTATATTGGATGTCAAGATGGTATAACATGCTGGCTGACGCCGGCTTGGTTGTCAACTGTATAATATCCAGTCATCCGTTACACAAAGCCATGAAATTCATTAAACATAAAACCTACAGTTTACAAAAACAGTGTTAAGGCTCTACAGATTCCAACCAAGCACCAAAAAACAGGGAAATTGGGAGTTAAGGCTCCCAAGCCTTAACGCCACATCCTCCCTAAGGAGGCAGAAAGTGCAAGTGAAATTCTCATTCTCCCAAAGCAGATAAACCATGAGGACAGGGTGGAGAATATGATATGCAGAGGTGACTGTGGGGTTGTGGAAAACTGATCACGAACAACTTAGGGCCACCTACTTGTCTTTTTTTGTTTAGAGCAGCCCTTCCCCAACCTGGTGCCCTCCAAAGATGTTGGACTACAACTCTCTTCATTGCAAGTCAGTATGTCCCATGGTCAGGAATGCTGGGACTTGTCATCTCAAACACCTGGAGGGCAGCTGGATGGGGAATGCTGTTCTATACCCTTACCAAATACAGGGTCTGCCCAATACTTTTCTCTCACACACATCTCGCATATAGCAGCACTCTTGATAACAAAAGGGGCACTATTCATTACTGATCTAGAACCAGAGCATGTGCCAGGCACTTCCAACTTTTGGTCAATATCCTGCCTTTCAAAGAACCAATGTTTTTTTTTCTTTAAATGTATTTATAAAAAATATACTGTTCACTCCCCACAATCCCTGCACAATACATCATCTCATCAAAGCAACAGTGGAGCAGAAGAGGTTTAGTTTGGCTGTCTTGAACACCTTTCAGATGAGATTAGTTTGCAATCCTATATCTCTGAATTCACTAGAGAAAGCTCTAGTGAATTCAGTGGCACTGGCTTCTGAGAAGGCATGTATAGGAGTCAACCTTCTCCAGCCTGGTGCTCTCCAGATGCGTTGCACTGTAACTCCCATGTTATGTGTTATGGGGAAGACAAAAGTCAATTCATACTTAATTTTAAAATAATACTTACACATGAAAGTATTAGGTGGTAGCTCTGCTGAACAAGTAAGAGAAATCCTTTATCTGATATTCAAGAAACAGACATCCTATGCCATGTGTTGAAAACTAATGTTGATGTCTGAAGGGCTATCTGGATTACGTACTCAAGATTCATTCATTGTTGTTTCATTTGGTTTTGACAGTTTATTTAAAGTGATGCAGCTCTTTTGTAGTTCCTTGATTGATCACATATCTTAATGCTGGAAAACATCATACTTTAGTACAGATGTGGGCAGAAAATAGATCTATCCTGATGATTTGGACATCAACTCGTGGCATTCCTGATAACTGCCCATGCTGATAGGGGCTTTTACAAGTTGAATTCCAAAACATCTGGAGATCTACATTCTGCCTTCCCTTGTTCTTGAATAACATTCCCCAACCTGGTGCCTGTCAGATGTGTTGGGTTGCAACTCTCAACATAAGGAGATGCTCTAAGAAATGAGAAGTAGCTGGTCCTAAGTTGTTCATCATCATTTCCCACAACCCCACAGTCACCTCTGCAGATCAAATTGCATATCTAGATTTTTGAGATGACAAATCCCAGCATTTCTGACCATGGGACATACTGACTTGCAATGATGGGAGTTGTGGTCCAACACTTTTGGAGGGCACCAGGTTGGGGAAGGGCTGCTCTAAACAAAAAAAGAGAAGTAGGTGGCCCTAAGTTGTTCGTGATCAGTTTTCCACAACCCCACGGTCACCTCTGCATATCATATTCTCCACCCTGTCCTCATGGTTTATCTGCTTTGGGAGAATGAGAATTTCACTTGCACTTTCTGCCTCCTTAGGGAGGATGTGGCATTAAGGCTTGTGAGCCTTAACACCCAATTTCCCTGCTTTTGGGTGCTTGGTTGGAATCTGTAGAGCCTTAACATTGTTTTTGTAAACCGTAGGTTTTTTGTTTAATGAATTACATTTATACCCCATGGAACACACTGGTTCCACGTCTGGTGTTTTCCTCCCCCAGCAACACACAATTCTGGGTGTGAACATTATGCTAAATAACCCTGGGTTGTTGAGCCAGTGATAGCAAGCAAGCGGTTGGGAGCCAGCACACTTGTTCACTACCACTCATTCACAACAATGCATAGTTTGTGTAAACCGTGGTTTGTTGCATCACCTTAACTGGGTCATACTGCCCTCATTTTATACTTTTTATATTGCTACTATTTTGGTATGACCTTGATATAAAGTTGAACCTGCTTGTTTGTTGCCCTACATAATCAATTATTAGATTCATAATTATCAGATTCATAATCTGTCGGTTTTTTCTTCCTTTTTTGTGGTTTTTTTTAATCTTTTTGCACCTTCATCTTGGGAACGAGAGCGTGAGGGGAGACTTCATCCTTCTTGCCAGAAGGTAGACTTCCATTTGGCATCCTGCCTAGAAACTTGCAAACTCAATTAAAAGCACATATGGCCCCAAAACAACAAGAAGAATTCCTCTTTGCCAGCCTTCATTCCTCTTTTGGTACTTCCAAAGTGTAATGGCACTATACAGCCTTTTCTGCAGATATTATAGAGCTTTTCCCCTTTTTTCCCCCTTCTGCTTTGCCAGTAGCATCAGTGCAACATATTGTTTTCTCTGCCCTAAAATAATGCAGGGACCATTGCCAGAAGTGAACATCCATGAGAACTCCATGGGGGGTGATTTTTGCTATTGAGGAGTTTTTGTTGAGCAAGACAGGTATGGAGATACTTACTCTTAATGAGCAGTACTGGTAGAATTAATAAATCTTTTCAATACTCCCTGAAGCAGCTGCTCTCTTTTTGAAATAATGAACATATGGTTTCATCATATTTCATTGATTTGATTCCCTTCAGCTATATAAGGGTTTCAGTAGAATGCAAACAACTTAGCAGAATTTCTGCATAGTTTTTTCAATCTCTTTATTTTTCCGCCCCCTGGCTAACCAGAAAGCTGACTAGCATGTAAAAGGAAAAGCCTGAGGCAGTATTTAGGCTTCAAAACAGGATGCCTAGGAAACAATGGAAACTCTGTTGACTGGGAAACAATTTGGCTTCGTACAATTAGAGGTTATCTAGAAGGGCACACTCCAGATCTATTAAAATCAAAGGGATTTTGCCACTTCACTTGGAGGTGGATGGTAAATACTGTAACAGGCTCAGGAGAATCACAACATGTAATGCTGAATTACATTTAATGTGGCCTTACAGCATATTATGTTTAGATGTTTGTTCTAGGACTAGTTCACATGGTTCAAAGTGCTTCTCTAAATGAGTGAGTTATAGTACTCTCATGACTGGCCACTCATGGAAGTTTGTAGGTTGATTACATGATGTAATGAACAGTCAGGATGTCTCCTTTGCTAGCCTCCCTTATCCCACTGTAAGAAAACACAGAGATAATGACCTTAAAAAAAAAAAAAAACCACAAAATCACCCTGTGTAAAGATAACATTGTGCTATGATTCTGCCAATAGATGGCACTGTTTTATTGAATTGAATAGAGGATGCGGAGATAAGTATTCAATCCAAACTACATGGCCACCCGTATAATTGAGCTGATTGCAATCCCAGAACGAAAATGGAAGCAAAAAGCAGGTGTTTTGTTTTGTTTTTTAAATGTAGAGAAGCTCAGAAGCTCCTCTATGTGACTGGGACCAGTTGTTCCCAGAAATCCAATTGCATGGAGAACAAAACATGTGCTGGACTTCATAGCAACTATTTCCACAGCTGTAGTGACTGGATAGTAGGGATGTGCACTGACCCCCCGGATCGGATCGGATAGCGGATCGGAATCGGACCTGGGGGGTCGGATCGGATCGGATCGGAGGCTGGTCGGATCGGATCGGACCAGATGTCCGATCCGGATCGGACGCCATTTTGAATGCTTTTTCCCATAGCCAAGTATTGTTTTACAAAAACGCCTATAACTTTTTCATTTTTAAAGATAGAAGGATGAAACTTGGGCACATTGTAGACTGGTTAGGGGTAGTTATCTGTGAGAAATTTCAGAAAGATTGGTGCATGCATTTTGTGGCAATTAATTTTTTAATAAATACCCAGGAATGCCTATAACTTTGTCATTTTTAAAGTTACACACATGAAACTTTGCCACATTGTAGGGGGTACCTTGGGACCTATGTGTGTGAAATTTCAGAAACGTAGGTGCTTGTCTTGTGTGGCAATTAATTTTTAGAAAAATGGGTAGTAGTGGGGTAAATACAGTTACGCCTCCCATTTTTTTATTTTTGAAGATACAAACAGGAAACTTGGGCACATTACAGGTACCACTTGCCTTGATATGTGTGTGAAATTTCAGAAACATTGGAGCTTTCCTTGTGTGGCAATTAATTTTTGAAACAATGAGGAAAGAAACACCTATAACTTTGTCATTTTTAAAGTTACACACATGAAACTTTGCCACATTGTAGGTGGTATCTTGGGACCCATGTGTGTGAAATTTCAGAAACATAGGTGCTTGCCTTGTGTGGCAATTAATTTTTTAATAAATACCCAGGAATGCCTATAACTTTGTCATTTTTAAAGTTACACACATGAAACATTGCCACATTGTAGGCGGTACCTTGGGACCTATGTGTGTGAAATTTCGGAAACGTAGGTGCTTGCCTTGTGTGGCAATTAATTTTAGAAAAATGGGTAGTGGTGGGGTAAATACAGTTACGCCTCCCACTTTTTTATTTTTGAAGATACAAACAGGAAACATGGGCACATTACAGGTACCACTTGGCTTGATATGTGTGTAAAATTTCAGACAGCTGGGTCCAGGCATGTGGTGGCAAGGTATTTTTGAAACAATGAGGAAAGAAACGCCTATAACTTTTTTATTTTAAAAGATAGAAGTCTGAACATTGCTCACTTTGTAGATGGGTTAGGGGTAGATATGTGTCAGAAATTTCAGAATTATAGGTCCAGGCATTTGATGGCTATGGAATTTTTAAATTACATGTTTCAAAAAAATTTCTACAGAGGCCAGGTCTTCCCCTCCCGCTTCCCGCGAAGAAAAGGAAACACTCTCTCGTCTCGATCCCTTTGATCCTTGCTAGTAGTATCCATTACAGGGCTCGTGTTTCCTTTCCTACTTTCACTTTTCAAGCAGAACGGCTGAGCCTAGCTGAGTTTTGCAGCCATGCGTGCAAGGAAGGATCACTCTGGTCTCGATCCCTTTGATCCTTGGTAGTATCCATTACAGGGCTCGTGTCTGCTTTCACTTTGTACTCAAAGCCCTGTAATGGATACTACTAGCAAGGATCAAAGGGATCGAGACGAGAGAGTGTTTCCTTTTCTTCGCGGGAAGCGGGAGGGGAAGACCTGGACTCTGTAGAAATTTTTTTGAAACATGTAATTTAAAAATTCCATAGCCATCAAATGCCTGGACCTATAATTCTGAAATTTCTGACACATATCTACCCCTAACCCATCTACAAAGTGAGCAATGTTCAGACTTCTAACTTTTAAAATAAAAAAGTTATAGGCGTTTCTTTCCTCATTGTTTCAAAAATACCTTGCCACCACATGCCTGGACCCAGCTGTCTGAAATTTTACACACATATCAAGCCAAGTGGTACCTGTAATGTGCCCATGTTTTCTGTTTGTATCTTCAAAAATAAAAAAGTGGGAGGCGTAACTGTATTTACCCCACCACTACCCATTTTTCTAAAATTAATTGCCACACAAGGCAAGCACCTACGTTTCCGAAATTTCACACACATAGGTCCCAAGGTACCGCCTACAATGTGGCAAAGTTTCATGTGTGTAACTTTAAAAATGACAAAGTTATAGGCATTCCTGGGTATTTATTAAAAAATTAATTGCCACACAAGGCAAGCACCTACGTTTCTGAAATTTCACACACATAGGTCCCAAGGTACCCCCTACAATGTGGCAAAGTTTCATGTGTGTAACTTTAAAAATGACAAAGTTATAGGCATTCCTGGGTATTTATTAAAAAATTAATTGCCACAAAATGCATGCACCAATCTTTCTGAAATTTCTCACAGATAACTACCCCTAACCAGTCTACAATGTGCCCAAGTTTCATCCTTCTATCTTTAAAAATGAAAAAGTTATAGGCGTTTTTGTAAAACAATACTTGGCTATGGGAAAAAGCATTCAAAATGGCGTCCGATCCGGATCGGACCTCATCGGATCGGATCGGATCGGATCGGAGGTTGTCCGGATCGGATCGGATCGGATTTTCCCGATTTTGGGTCGGATCGGATTCGGATCGTGGATCGGATCCGATCCGATGCACACCCCTACTGGATAGCATACCACTATAACAACAACAGCAGCAGCAGCAGCAGCAAATCTAAAATGTCTGAGCTCCTTGAAGAAAGATTGGAACCAGTGTAACAAAGCAAACCTCATATTGATACGGGCAGAAACTAGGAGAGACAGAGGTGGTAACGACTATATCTGTTCTATTATAACTATGCAGTTCAGTTTAAATAGTGTGAATCTAATTCTAAACAATGCCATTTAGCTTCTAAACCTGCAATGTGATTTGCACAGAGAATTACATGATTATTCAAGGTCAATGGCTGGCATGAAGGGTGCAGTTTTTCCATTTTTTTCCAGTGATTATTCACTCTGGTCTAGGATAAGGGAAATTTCATTGCAGCCTCAAATATGCAATCAGAACTTGTGTGGGGAAAAACCCATGTACTAAACCCCTAATATTTCATGCAGGCACTATGCCCCCCCTCTCTCTATATAATTACATTTATATCCCACCTTTTTTCCATAAAGGAACTCAAGGTGGCTACACAGGATTGCCAGATGGTTTTTCCTTCAAGTGCTGACCAGACCAAGATCTGCTGAGCTTTAGCAAAGTGGCTGCATCAGGTGCCTACAGACCAGACCCTGGTACTGCTATCCTTGTTTGCTGAGATGAAGGACGACTTACATTGTAAGAGAGCCTTCCTCATCCTAGTGCTCATTCCGGCTGGGAATAATGGAAGCTGCAGTCCAACACACCTGGAGGGCAGAAGGTTGGGGAAAGTTGCTGTAGGACAATGCTGGAGATGTACAATGACAAAAGGCATTGGGACAGAAAATGACGCCTTTACTACCTTGGTCCAGCCTTTTCTTCTTTTTGCCTTTGTGTGGGTAGCTCTGCATATGTAAGCAGTGTGTATGTAGGTTGAGAAGATAAGCCATGAATCAAGAAACTCTTAGCTGAGCTTCTTCAAACATTCTACATCTGATGATGGCCCTATTAAAGTTTTGTGCAGAACAGCTAAAAGGTCGTCAGTGTATATTCTGCTGGAGCTAAAGCCATTTCACCTCAGCGATCCAGTGCTTATGAAAAGAATTAATCACTTCCCTTCCCTAAAAATGTGTCAGAAATATGAAATTTAATGCAGCTCTTAAGTAGCAATATCTGTTCCAAAGAGCTGAGGTCCCCCACCCCACAAGAGGCTGCAGTAGACAGTGGAGTTTTTCTCGCAGTTTCTGACATTCAAATGCCAGGGAGACAGATGAATGCAGCACCTTTGCCTTTGTGACATAATCCATACATTATTAATTTTTGTTGTTGCGCTAACGCTGGGAGACAGATGCCATTCTGAACTGAAAACCTCTGCTCTGACATGAGGAGAAGCAGTCCCCGAACAGCCAAGCCTGCTAATTAATGCTGAATAGTTGAATAAAGAATAGTAATTATTGAATTCCCCCCATCCCATTTCATTCTGTCTGCTAACAGTAACACATTAAATAGTAAACAGTGCAGTGCATCTCTCTCTCTCTCTCTCTCTCTCTCACACACACACACACACACACACTGCTTGCAATGAAAGAGAATTAATAATAAGATGAAGCAATGAGTGTGAAATAAGGCAAAAAAGAAAATGCCAACAATCCTTTTTGTTTTTCAGTGTCAAATACAGGAAAAAGTCATCCCAATCTTGTTTATTATTATTTTCAGACTGAGACGAGATCTACACTCTTGCTTTATAGCGGTATTGAAGTGCACTGATAACTGTTGGGGCACATTACACATTCCCTATACTACTTTCATAGTGTAATTTCCTGCTTTTTATTCCACATTATTCAAAATACCACAACAAATGTCGCTGTGTGTCTTATGAGGTATAAATGCACAAGAGGGATATAGCGTTACCATGATGGGATCGTAATGATTTGACACAAGGTGTAGATTTAGCCCTAACCCTTGCCAAACTAGGCAATACGCTCAGGAAGACTACCAATATTGCCTGTGATAAAATGAAATTAACTTAAATCTATTAAAACAAGGGAAAATTAGATAAATATTTTTTTCTTTCAGTCCTGTTTAAAACATTGCTTTGACATGGGAGTGAAAAATGTTATCAATCAGTGCAGCTCCATTTATCTTCACTCATATTTATCCTCAATGATTGGCTATCTAGATCCATGGCAATATCACATTCACTGTGTGATCCCTGATTGGCTGGGATAACATCATGGAAATGACCTTTCCAGTCAAAAATAATAATAAAAAATGCATCAAGACAGAAGCCTACTAGATAACAAAAGCTGCAGGCACACACAAAAATGTATGAATAAGTGAATGGTAGGGGGTTTTGTATGGATGTTTACATACCCTTTGAAATAGCAAATATCACATCAAAATGATACCATAGAAATTCAGTGCTAATCTCCATCACTCAAACTAAAATATACAACTGTGTGTCATTTTTACCTCTATTCCCCTGCTTATCCATTGTATCTTCCTCTTTTTCTCTTTTCCCCTGATTATTCTCCTGCTCATGCTAAGAGAGAGCAGAGGGCTCCATTCCTTTACAGGTGCTTCTCTCCTTTTTGGCAGCAAAATTACCTGTTGTTTTGATCTATTATCTCACAAAGTTTGTGTACCTTGCTCAGGGAATGTGTACTACTTGGCTGCCATTTTTGGTTTGGGAAAAGAGAAACATGGGCCTGTTCAATGTGAAAAGAGGGTAGAGGAAGGAAGGATTGAAGGAGAGCCCCAGCTCTGCTATTTTTTTACTATATCTGGAAAATTCTTTGGGGTTGGGTAAGTAGGGAGGGGAGTGAGTGACTGACAGGCCTACCTTCTGATCTACAGGGAATGGTTTACCAGGGCTTAGAGTGATCATATTACAGGAAAAACCTGAATTTGTTGTCAGGATTTTTGATAACAAATTCAGGAAGGGGGAAAATTATGAAATTTGACAAAAAATCCAGATTTTTCCCATCCTCTCCAACCAAAGGGCAGCACTACTTTAATGAGAATTAACAAAAACGTTTACAGCTCCACCATTTTTAAAGATAAAGAGATGAAACTTGGCACCATGATAGCTTTAAGAAAGGGCTGTAGCCCTGCCAAACTTGAAGCAGATCCGTTTATCCATTGATTTTTAGGAATTTTGTTAAAGTTTATGGTTTTAAAATATGTTTTTAAAGAAAATGGTCACTTTAAAAGGTAAAGGGATAACATTTGGCACCATTATAGATCTCAGATAGGGCTTTATCCTTGCAAGTTTGAAGCAGATCTGTGCATCCATTGATTTTTGGAATTTTGTGAAGTTTGAGATTTTAAAATTATTTTTTTTAAAAAGCCCTGGAGCCATATCCTTCAAACTCAGGTTGTCAAACCTACTCTTTAGGGTATTGCAATGTAGAATGTTTGAAGTGCGTGTTGGAGAAAAATAGATAGATATGTTGCTTGGAATCGCTGACATATCTCTTAGAGACAGAGTTAGACTGAAGTCTGAGATAGCTGTAGCTAAACCCTGAGAGGCTGGCATGCCACAAAGAGCCTTTCAAGAGCATCTCAGAATCAGGTGTTGATGCAGGTGTTGGCTGGTTGGAGGCTTTGGCTGGCATCAGTTTCAGACAGAGTTATAACTTAGAGACGGCTGTAGCTTAGCCCTGAGAGGATGGTGTGCCACACAGAGCCTTTTAAGAGCATCTCAGAGTCCAGTGTTGGTGTAGACAGAGGTGGCTGGTGGCGGAGTTTTTTAAAAACTGGTGGCGGAGTTTTTTAAAACAAGAGTCACTAGATGTGACCAAGCTATAAGCTGGCACCCTACTCCCAGCCACAGGGTACAAGTGCAAAGTCTGGCTGGACTGTTGGGAGACCTTGGCAGAGAGAGAAGGGGGATTGTTTGAGGCTGGAAACTGGAGATGTCGGCTGGCTGGCATAGGGCAGAAAGAGACTGAAAGCAACCCAGATTCACCTGTAGCTTGGCCCTGAGAGGCTGGCTTGCCACCCAGAGTGTCTTAAGAGTGCATCAGAGTCACGCAGGTGTGCAGAAGGAGAGGAGGTGGAGGCAGCTGGCGGCAGAGTTTTTTAAAGTAATAGTCACCAGACATGACCAAACAATAAGCAATATCCCTGGCCACACGTGTGCAGCCTGGCTGGACCATCAGGAGACTGGCAGAGAGAGAGAGAAAGGGAGTTTGTTTGAGGCTGGAGGCTTTGGTTTGGCTGCAATGACTTAGAGAGAGAGACAACAGAGGCTGCACAGACAACCCAGAGACACCTGTTATAACTTAGCCCTATGGTGCTGGCAGGCAACGCCGGGCATTAGAAAGAGGGTCTCAGAGTCGTGTGTTTGTGGAGGAAGTAGACAAGAGTCTACTTGTTCAAAATCTGTATGTGAGAAGTAGTGTCAATGCGCAAGCCTTGAGAAGCTAATGTATATAAATGAGAAGTGTGAATGGGCAAAGTAGTGTCTGCCGCCCATAACACCCCTCCTAATGTTAGAATAGAGAAACTTGTGACTATCATACACAAGGTTATTTTTTTTAAAAAAATAAAAAATAAAAAAGCCAGCCAGCTGGCAGCAAGCCCTGTTAAAATCAGCAGCAGTTTGCAGCGGAGTGAGGATACAGTCATAAAAGATATTTGAGGGAAGGGGAGAATGTATCACACAGAGCATAGTAAAAGCTGCAAAGTATAGCAAAAGTATTTTAGATACTTTGTTCTTTATTTCAGTGATTTTAACATTAAGATGTTATGTAGAACTGATTTGTCTCTTAATTGTGTGCTGTAAAATCAGATATGTGACCAAGGCTATGTTCAGGTGGGACACTCCCCCCCCCCCAAGTGCTGGCCAAACCCTGGGGTGGGCATGCTCCCTTGGGAGCAGACATGTTGTTCTCCTTTTTGATTTCCAAAATATGGTCATCCTACCAGGGCTCTCCTTTCATTCACAATGCTCTGGGGAAGGGTGTTGACTCTTATGTTAGACTTTGTTCCCATCTGTTCTATGCTGGCTGCTAGTTCTGTCTCATTTAAGCAGGAACATATGAAGTGTTTTGGTGGTGTGAATATCTTTGTGTACTTTATCTTTCCTGATTCCTGATTCTTCTAACCCTCATTCTTCCAGCAAAACCTTATTCCAACTTCCCACATCTTTTGTTGAAATCCCACGGCCTTTTTTCATCAATTTCCCCTTTTCTAAAGTCAAGCTGAACAAATAAAGTATCAATAATAGACCAAGAGCAAAGTCTGGTTTTTAGCTAGGTCTTTTTTTTATGCTGAATATGATCATTGTCTAAAAGAAAATGTTTTGTACGTGCAGTCCCCTTTATTAAGAATCAGAATAAGCACTGTGACCTACCCAAGTTGGAGGACAGGGTATGGGGGGAAATGTGATGATGAGTCGGTGGTTTCCACAACACATCAATGGAGTCTATGGATATGGGACCCCCCCCCCCCACGTCTGGTTCACAGGGAGGGGCCACTGTGGGGAAATCCAGGCCGCTTGGGACTCTGCAGATTTCCCAAGATCCCTGGAATTTGCACAGGTGTTTTCTGTCTTTAAACAAGGCAAATACACTAATTGCAGCTGCATTTAGTCTATCGGGCAAATTACGAATCTGGAAAATGAGCATATTTTATGCCATTTGCAGCCATAAAACTCTTACTTACACATACATTGTGGTACTTTGCTCCTCTAGTAATGTGCCAGAAATAATATGGGGATTTCTGAATCAAGTTTTGGATTCAGCCCCCTATTAAACTGGGTGGTCTCCAAAACAGTGCAAGGGGCTGTCTTCACAATGCCAAGTTGGTGCCATGTTCCTCCTAAACCCCACAGTTTTGCTTACTTAGGTTTTTAATTTTAATTATTTTATTTTTCAACATAATACAACATAAAACAACATAAAATACAATACATAACCACATACCCCCCGTGCTCCCCTCCCCCCAGGAGACCTTCAATTATACATTATTCTTCTTTCCAAAAGTGTAAAGACTCTTTTGAAGGTATTTGCCCCTTCCCCGTTCTTAATACATATTCCAAAAATAGGCTCCATATATCTCCAAAATCATTCTTACTGGACATTCCCCTCTTTATTTTCATTTTACACGTTAGCTTATCATTAAGTGCCATATCCCATATTTCTTTATACCATTCTTCTATAGTATATATCCCTTACCCTTTCCAGTTTTTAGCAATCATTATTCTGACAGGAGCCAGGAGGTTGTTTATTAATTCTCTCTTATTTATATTCTCATTTCCTTTATCCCATATTGCTAGTAGAGCCAGCTTTGGGCTTAATTCCAATTTACTTCCAATTATTTCACTTATTTCTTTGAACACCCTTTCCCAATTTTTTTGTACATGTTCACAGCTTCACCACATATGGAAATAAGTTCCAACCTCCTGACATCCCCTCCAACAATTCTTGGACACTTTTTTATCTATCTGATGAAATCTTACTGGCGTTAAATACCATCTCCATACTGTCTTATAATAATTATCCTTAATTCTAATCGACAAAAGCTTTAACATTCTTGCATCCCACATCCTCCCCCAGTCATGTTCATTAATTTGTTCCTTTAAATCATCTTCCCAAATCATTTTAAGAGTGTCTCGATATTCATCCTCCTCTGTCAGGATTCTATATATTTCACTAATCAGACCTTTTCTAGTTTTAATTACTTCCTTCTTTCCTCTTGATTCAATTAAATTTTCAAATCTTGTATTATTTCTACATTTCTTATTTAACTTTTTCCATTCCTGTGTCCATTTTTCCAATTGTAAGCATTTGAACCAAGCTATCTTTTGTCCTTTTACCAACTCTCTAATTTGCACCTTATCTATCATTCTTTCCATCCAGTTCCTTAACTTAATAATTTCCTGATCCTTCAGACTCCCTTCCAACTCTACTTTTAAATTCCTTGGGAAGTTTCCCACTACTACCACTGAGGCGAGTGGAGAGTCTCCTGGTATTAACTTTCCTTTAACCTTCTCCCAGATTTCTAGAATATTTTTCAGCAACGGGTTGTCCAGTCCCCTCAGATCTTTCTTTTGAATTTTAATAAAAAAATATTTTGCAATTTAAAATCTAGTTCCCCTGTTTGCGTTTCTAGCCATTCTAAGTCTTCCTCTCCTAATATACTATTTATAACATATCTTAACTGATTAGCAATATAATAATTCTTTATATTTGGAAGTTCCAAACCACCTTTCTTTTGTGTCTTATACCATAACCCTTTGTTAATCCTAGCTCTCTTATCTCCATTGCAATAAGCATTAATCATATTTTGCCAGCTCTTTAACTCTACATTCAATATTTTAATCGGCAGCATTCTAAACAAAAAAATAATCTTAGGTAATATCTTCATTTTAATAACCGCTATTCTACCAAACCAAGAATGTTTTAATTTTCTATATACCTCTAACTTTTCCCCTACCTGTTTTTTCAAACTTGCAAAATTAATTTCCTCTAACCTATCTAAATCTTTTGCAATATTAACTCCTAAATAACGTACTACATTTTTAAGCCTAAGACCTAACTTAACTTTACCTTCCTCCATCTCCTCTTTGTTATAATTAAATAACATCATTTCTGACTTCCCCCAATTAACTTATAAACCAGTAATCTCCCCAAATTCTCTCAAATGCTCCTTAATCAACTCCCCAGTCTTCAGGGGATCTTCTAATGTCAGTAATGTGTCATCCGCAAACATATTCATTTTAATCTTCTCCTTCCCTCCTATCCCCTTCAATCTTAAATCCTCCCTTATAACATTTGCCAAAATTTCTATCACTATCGCAAATAAGATCGGTGAAAGTGGGCAACCTTGTCTTGTTCCTCGAGCTAGTGTAATCTGTTGCATCAACCCATCATTAACCATTATTTCTGCTTTATTATTTTTATACAGTTGATCCATCACTCCCATAAATTTTACTCCAAGCCCAAATGTTTTCAAAATTGTTTTAAGTGCTGGCCATTCCACGCAATCAAAGGCTTTGAATATATCCAATGCTAACAAACCTGCTTTTAAATTCCTTTTTTTAATAATATTGATTATATTTAAGACTCTTCCAATTAAATTAGGCATTTGCCTTCCTGAGATAAATCCACATTGATCTTTTCTAATATATTTATGTATAAACGTACCCATCCTTTTTGCCATTATTGCTGTAAAAAATTTTGAGTCTTGATTTATTAAGGATATTGGTCTATAAGATGCTGGATCCGTCAGATCCTTTCCTGGTTTCGGGATTAATATAATCAAGGAATGATCCCACGATGGGGGGGGGGGTGTCTTTGTTCCTTCTATTATACTATTAAATAATTTTTTCAATCTTGGTATTAAAATTCCTCTAAAAATCTTATAATATTCCGGCCCCAAACCATCCAATCCCGGAAATTTTCCTCCTTTTAATTTAGCAATAATTCCTTCTATTTCTTTCTCAGTAACTAATCCTTCCATATAATCCCTATCTTGCCCCTGTAATCTTATTTTCCAATTCCTCTCTACATATTCCAATACCTTAACCTGTGACCCCATATCTAATGTATATAATTCTCTATAAAATTCCTGAAATATATTTAATTTATCCTTCATTAAATTACAACTTTTCCCTGTCTTATCTCTAATTGTCCCTATCATATTCTTAGCCTTTTTTGACTGAGTGGACCTAGCCAGCATCTTCGAGTTTTTATTACAATATTCAAAAAAATCCCTCTTTAAATATAGCAAATCCCTTTGGACTTGTTCTAACTCTTCTCTCTCTAATTCCTTTTTCTTAGCTTGGATTTGGGCAAATAGGCGTTTATCTTTTGTCTCTCTTAGCTTCTCCTCTAAGTCTCTTACCTCCTTTTCAATCTTTTTATTTTGTGCTTCTTGTTGTTTTCTTAGGGTACACATTTCCCTAATACAAATCCCTCTTACTACAGCCTTCATAGTGTCCCATATTAACCCCTGTGAGTTTGAGTCCTTTTCATTAATTTCCCATATTTCCTGCATTTCTTTTTTTATTTTCCCCACTATATTTTTATTATTTAATAGCCTTGTATCCATTCTCCATCTCTTAGCTTGTTTATAATCCTTCTTCATTTTAATATCCATCGTCAATAATGCGTGGTCGGTGACTTTAATTACCCCAATAGCACAATCTATAAGTTTAGACATCATACTCTTTGACACAAAAATATAATCAATCCTGGAATAACTCTTAAACCTTGGTGAGTAGAAAGTTTATTTCCTTTCTTCCTCTTTTAATACTCTCCAAACATCCATTAGTTCTTAATGGAGTTTTGCTTACTTAGGGTGGCATCAGGTAATCCCCATGCCAAGGAGGGAGCGTGGAGTTTCCGGCAGTGAGCTGGGTACTGGAGCTGCCCCCACCCTCTTCCTGGGTTCCGGCGACCAATCGCCAGTCACCTTCCAGCAGGACCGCTCCCATTCCTGGATCAGCCTTGAAGCAAGGTCAGATGGCAGAAGAGTCAGGGTGACCTCACTCACTCCAAAAACATCAGATAAGTCCCCAACTTTTTTTATTGCACAGCTTTGCGGAAAAGCACTGCGGTGGCTGCAAATCTGCGGTTGTGTCATATAACTGATGCAGCACAGTTTTGCAGCCACTGTGGGGCTTTGAGCATTTATAGACAGTGCCTGAAGGCAAATTGCACTGTTTTCTGTTAGTAGTGTAGAGATTTCCTTAAGTGATTCTAATGACTCCCTAATTTTATACGTCTTTCTTATATATGAATAAAGAAGAGCTTATAAGGACTAACTTGGCAGGAGAATAACCATTGGAGGCAGGCTATAGAAAGATGGATATGCTGCTGGTTTTCTGTTTATTATACAATATCTATAGAAGAATCTGAAATGCACTGAATCTTTCTTTCTTTCTTTCTTTCTTTCTGAGGTTGGTTCAGGGCAGATATGGATCTATTCATTCTTCAGTACCACTACATTTCCAGTATTGTAGATATTGTAAATCCTAATGCTTAAAACAGTACATCTTTTCTAATCTTAGCACTGATTCAGTTTTACCAATCTCAACAATCATGATTAAATCGCTTCAACAATCGTATCAGCCCTTTTTTTGCAAACCAGGTTATGCTTTCTTTTACTACACATAGGCCAAGGTTATTGCTACATCATAATATTAGATACTCTTCCTACTCCTTATCTCCCTAACGCTATTGTTTACTTCTACTTGGAAACACTTCATGCACTTAAAATCCAATTTGCTCTCTTCCTGACAAGAGGCAATCTTATGCATGTTTTTATTCATTTGCCACATGTCTGTCTGTTCGGCAGCTGCTATTCAGGTTGCTTACAATGATGTGTTATAATAATTTTCCATTGGCCGCATTTGCTTACTTTTGGCTTCTTATATCACCATTAGGACCATCTATTAAACAAAGTGTCTTGTGACACCTAAAAGATTAATACATTTATAATGGCATAGTCTATAATGGACTACAGTGCACTTAATGAGGTGCTTGAAATGTTGTCCTGAGTTACAGGTATATGTATGGTTGGGGAGGGGGAGTACTGTAAACAGTGAGGTCAGAGGGAAATAAAATGCAGAAAGTACAGTTACAATCACATTTCTATCAGCTGCCATTTTTAATAACTTGATTGACATTTTCTGCATTTCTGAAGTGCTTATGTAATACATTTCTTAATCTTTAATGTGCCTCAATACCCTGTTGGTTTTGCTGCAACAGACTAACATGGCTACCCCTATGGAAACTTCTAGTCAGGCACAATTGTAAACAAATTGATATGCAGAGGCATTAATTTCAGCTGGGCCCAGGCAGGAGAGATTCTCTCTGAATTGTGTGCCCATACAGCATGATCCTATGAATGCTTATAGTAGATGTATGTCCCATTGATCCTGGTTCAGCTTACTCCCAAGGAAGGATGTATAGGATTGCAGCTCAGTCTATGCACATATCTGCATATGTTTTTTTTTTCAGGAGCTACATATACATTCAGGCAATGCATCTGATCCCACATGATGCTTAATGTTTAGGCTATGATCTCTCTCTCTCTCTCTCTCTCTCTCTCTCTCCTCTGACATAGATAATCATTTTACACTGCATCTTATTCTTTTCAGGGACTTTTCTCCAACTTTCCAATTTAGTGATAAATTGCTGAGCTTGGAGTGTTGAAAGTTTATGTTCAGAAGCTCCTTAGAAAGAAACTGAATCAGGATGTAAGAATTTGACAGCCTGACGCACACAGCACTTTAATAACTGAAAGCCTTCCAAAGTACTGCCATCAAAATGTTTCTATATTCATCTAGAATTTCAGAGGTTTTTTATGGACAGGGATGAATAATTACCAGCATTCCATATCTGAGCAAGTGGCAGTTGCTTGTTTCTTGAAAAATAACATGACACACTTGTAAGTTCTCTCCTTAAAACCGAAAAGAGGAACATGCTAGACATATAGTAGGCTGACCATATGAAAAGGAGGACAAGGCTCATGTAACTTTAACAGTTGTAGAGAAAAGGGAATTTCAGCCAGTGTCATTTGTATGCAATTAGTTTCTGGTGAAATTCCCTCTTCATCACAACAGTTAAAGTTGCAGGCACTGTACTAGAGTGACCATATACAAAAGAAGGCAGGGCCCCTGCAACTTTAACTGTTGTGATGAAGAGGGAATTTCACCAGGAACTAATTGCATACAAATGACACTGGCTGAAATTCCCTTTTCTCTACAACTGTTAAACTTACATGAGCCCTGTCCTCCTTTTCGTATGGTCAGCCTACATATAGTTACATATGGACACTGGAATGAAGAGACAAGGCACAAAGTCTTGGATTAAATAAGATGACAAGTGATGCTTCCACAAAGCTTTAAACCTCACGCATCTTCAGACAGTACATGGATCCAAGAATTCTCACTGGGTGAAATTGAGGGTAGGCCTTGTATTCCTGCACTTCCTAACTGACCTTAGCAGGTGGAGAATCAACAACTAAACGAGGAGATTACATGCTCAAATAAATGTAGGATCTCATGGGTCAATCAGTACCTTGTCTCCATAGTCAGGGAAGGGAGTGTTCAAGCTTGTGGACAACTTTAGCCAAATTTTACCTTGAGTAGAATCACCATGGTCAAGTTATGGCCAAATATTCCCAAACAGTGTCCTTATAACCCAAGGAATATAAGGCAGTCCTTCCTAACATGTGACAGTTGTTGCTGGCATGAGGCAGACAGTTATGAGAAAGTGCTTCCCTTAACACCACCAGTGTGTGTGTGTGGCAGGCCTGGGCATCATGTAATTATACCACTATTTTGAAGACAGTGCAATAAAAGTAATGGTGTGCTGAGGATGTGCCCCATTGTTCTTTTGCTCCCTCCCTCTTTTTTGTTTTAATATACAGGGCAAACAGAAGTCTTTGCAAAACTCCTGCACCAACTTGCAGAATAAGCTACCTTGCACACATTTTCCAAAGGGAAGATAATTTATCTTCTACACATCTCTCATAAGCTTATCTCGCCCATAATTTATAACTTTTATGGAGAAACAAATGATATGTTAAGAATGCATTCCTACTGATTGCATCCTTGCTGCTTGAAAGCCTCTGAACTCAGCTTCTGATATTCCTGTACCCTAAACTGACAGGGCAGGAGGTGCAGTGGAAATGATCTTCACCTCCCTGTCCTCTGTCCTTGGTGATTTTCACTAGATGGACTCTTTAGCCCATCTAGCGAGGGTGCTTTGGAGGGGGAGGAAAGGAGGCTAGAGGTGGCTCATGATATCTTGTATCCTGACCTCTCCAGTCTTTTCCCCTTGCCACCAAATGGAACCCCCTTCCTCCTCCTCCAAGGTAACTTTTCTGACCTTGGAGGGCAGCTGATGCAGTTCTTTCTGCCCCAGCTGCAAGGAATACGGGGTCAGATCTCCAGTTCCCCCTTCCGAGGTCAGAGTGCTATCTCCAACCTCAGAATGTTTTTTCTGAGCAATCCTATGGTCCCTGGGAGACTCTCCCAAGGACCACAGGATTGCTCTGTAAGATGTATTATCAGGTGAAGTTTGATCAGTTTGATACTAGCAAAGCATTCTAACAGAAACATTGATGCAGACATGCTGTAACTTTTCACTAAACTTTTCACTGACCTCTAAGCTTGCTGACATTTCTTCCTGTCAACAAAGTCAGGAAAAAGCAAAATGTGCATCAAATAAGTTTAGGAAAAGGATGTCTGTGTACATGTAGTATTGTCCATACGTTTTGCTTATGATGCAAAGGAGTGAAAGATGACATGAAATATTGTGAAAAATAAAAGGAACTAAAAACATTTCAAATTTAAAAGAACACCACAATAGAGCTGTGAAAGAGAAGCAGATGATATCCTGTTGTGGAGAACCTACGGAAATGTGTGTTCAGCAAAACTGACAAGGATATAAAGTAAACATATTACTCCCCCAAAAAACATAGTTGGGAGCTAATTGTCAGAAGAAATATGTTCCTTGCGGGAAACGTAAGTAAGCAGCACAAAAGGAAATCATATAACTATAAGAGGAAAAATACAAGAACTTGAGGACCAAACATCAGTCTTCATTGGAGGACACAACCTCCATCCTCATGAAAAGACAATGGGACTGGTCTTCATTGACTTCTCCTTTGCTTCAGCTCAGAAATGTGATTGGGTAACATCTTCAAGAAGGGCATATTCCTGAAACTAAACCTAGAAAG
Source organism: Anniella stebbinsi (assembly GCA_029215795.1). Taxonomy (NCBI): domain Eukaryota; kingdom Metazoa; phylum Chordata; class Lepidosauria; order Squamata; family Anniellidae; genus Anniella; species Anniella stebbinsi. The sequence continues at coordinate 61,917,179 of JARDYH010000003.1, forward strand.
CTTTTTGAAATGTGTTTGGTTTGTAACATGTATGCATTTCGTATGTAGTTGGTGCTCTTGTGTGGTATTTTAATAATGTAAGAATTGCTTGAGTTTTTAAATTTCTTTATTTTATTTTATTTGATTGATTGATTGCATTTTATACCGCCCAATAGCCGAAGCTACAAAAATTAAAACCATGACAAGTATTCAAAATATAAAACAACAACAGTATACTGTAGAAACATAGCATAAAAATACAATATAAAAGCACAAGCAGGATAAAACCAAGCAGCAATGCAAAAATTATTACAGATTTAAAATACAAATTTAAAACAGTAAAGTTAAAATTAAACTGATAAACTGTTAAAATACTGAGAAAATAAGAGTAAAAGATAAAACGACATGGCTAATCTCGAAGTCCTTTTTAAATTCTCTATGAGCTCAAACCAGAAGTTGGAAAAGCCTGCATTCTTGGTGGCGCTTTGTTCTGGAGAAATGGCAGGGGATATATTACCTGCTGATCCATGATCAAGCTAAATGCAAAAATGTCCTCTCAAATTATCCCTGGGCAAAGCCAGATTTGCCATAGGGCCTATGTAAGACATCCCCCCCCACCGCAATCTTATTCAGAATTAGTTCATCAAAACCCTTTTTTCTGGTTGCCAGTGGCATCCCAATGACTTATATAGCTCGATAGGCTTCAGCAATATAATCCTGAATTAGGGAAGGGGTATAAAGACTTCTTGAACATTCAGGTGCATGGGAGGTCCATGAAAAGCCTGCATGAACTTCCTGCCAGCACATAGGGAGCCTGTCATGCTCATATGCACTGACTTTGACATGCATTGACACATTGACACATCACCACAAATGCCACATTAGGAGCATCTGCAGCACTGCGTGCCAAGAGGTAAACTCTACACATGGCAACAAATGCCCATAAGCAGCTTGTCATGGTGTGCAGGCTTTACCAACACTTTACCATTTGCTACCACACATCCAATAATCATGTCTTACTTTTACAAAGCTCATGATGAGCTACTTAGCGTACCTAGAAGCTAATATACAATCACTTTTTTTTCTAAACACCATGTGTCATTCCGTATTATTTTTCTTCTAATCTAGAGATTAAAATGCAGGAATAACCTGAAGCACAAGGTCACACTAAGTTATGTCAAGGAGAAGCAATCCATACCTTTCCTCTTGAGAGAAGCCCCAGCTGATGTAAAAATGAAGCTATGCCACAAATGTCAGTGTGAAAGATGTTGCACAAAGTTCTAGGACATCTGGTCAGCTTCTCCCTCTTTATTATTTTTCCCCTTTCAGGAAAGCTCAGTTTGTTCTTAATGCTTAAGAGAGACTCTTCAGTGCTTGTTAAAAGAGAATCTTCAAAGGAAGGCAGGATGATTGACAGGAAGGCAGGCATTACTTACAAGTAGGTTATTGTTATCCATCCATGATACTCAGGCTGGGGGAAGGGAGAACCACTGGGTATGTAACCTAGTTACACTGTATTTTCTTAAGGCTGCAATTTTTTACACACTTTCTTGGGAGAAACTGCCACTGAACTCAGTTGGGTTTACTTCTGAGTAAACATGCACAGGGTTGTGCTGTAAAACACTTCTTTAAGCAAGATCCCAAGGCATGAAAAGAAAGCATTTTAAATCTCATTAGCGCTGACATTCAAATTCTGGCTGGTGGAGATGTATAGTTGCCAGAACGAAATAGCTACTTTAGAACATGAGAATTACCATGACTTACTTGCAGGTGCTCCTGTACACTACAGGACATGTTTTTTTGCTGGTAGAGATGGGAAAGAGAATCTTAATATTGAGGAAAATCTAGTTACCAGTAACACACATTTCCATTTTTCTTAAACTGCCATGCGTGCCCTTTAGTATAGCAGCATATATTTGAAATGGGATATTTTGGAAATTTAGAATTTGAAAATCTGAGTCAATATATTTTTCCCCAAATTTGTTTGAGCCCTAATTAGACTATTGTCATTAGTATGACAATACAAAATTATACTACAGAGCAGCCTTTTCCATACTGGTGTTGAAAGTCTTGGACTACAACTTCCATTACCCCCAGCCAACATCTCCAAGCTAGCTGGTGTGAAGGGAGTTCTTCAAGATGTCTGGAGGGCATCAGATATCTTGAAGATATCTTGGGAAAGGCTGCAACCTGCCACAAACCTTCCACATCTTTGCTCACATTCATTTCTTGTTGATTCTTCAACTAATCCCTTCTTTCTGTTGTCTGAGCCTCTTGTTATTTAAATTGAAAGCTGTTTGGCCAAGACCCATATTTTTGCTTGCATACTTTGATGTCTCCTTCATCATCCTGTTTTTCCTGAGCTGAAACATGGACTCATAACATTATTATACTGTACTTCATGGAAGACTTAGCATTTTGATTGATTGTTTTGTTTCAAGTACTTTATTTTGCCTGTGATTGAAATCTTGTCACTGAACACTGGGCTCATTAAAAGCTGAAACCAACCAATTCCTATCCTCCCCAAATCTGGCAATTTACTTGATTTGAAATTCAGATTCATAGATCTTCAGATGTTTTCAATACCCACATGGAAATCTGAACTTTGGAAATATGCTTAGAATATTCAAATCCAGCATATTCAAATGTGAGGAATAATATTTTCTCTAGGTGTCATTGCATTAAAATAAGTTGACTGGAGGGCAGGAAACAGTTTGGTCCTAGTCTATCCCATAGTTTGGAACACTCTGGGGTGGGAGGAGCCTATGGACCCATAGCATGTTATAAAATCCCCAAATGAAGAAACATAGAAATGCACAACTTCCAGACAAAGAAATGGAATTAGTGCTAAACCGAAAATTTCTCTCAGCGTTATTTTTTTTTCCAGTTTCTCTCACTTCTCATTCAATTAGATAGAAAACAATTGCTTTTGAAAATAAATTCAATGGTGAAGAAAAGTTTGGGGAATTCTCATAGGTTGGGGCTGGGTTTCTTACGGATACCTTATAGCCTTTCTACATGAGACATTTATTGTGCATTCATGATTTCTTACTCATGGTAGTTTTCAGGCACTTTACACAATGTTGTTATCCTCCAGGGCCTTTCCCATTCTTTGTAAGCATTTTAGTGGGCTTTTTTCTATTAAAACCTGATATATCCAGGTATGCCGGCCCTTGTGTATTTGCACAATTCTGCTTTACCACACCACCACCTAGAGGTTATGTAATGAAACATATAGAAAGGCAGAGAAAGAAAAACCCTGGGGAAAAAAGCATGTGTAGAAGACATCAGGGGACGATGTCTTTACCTGGCACTGAAAAGATGACAGTGTTTGCACCAGGTGGGACTCAGTGGGGAGGTCATTGCATAGTCGGGGGACCACCACTGAGAAAGCCCTCTCCTTTGTTGCCACCTTTGAGCCTCCTTTAGAGATGGCACTGGGGGGCAGATGTTGATCATAGTGTCCAGGTATGTTCAGGCCAGGAGAGGCATTCCATCAGGTTTTGCAGTCCTGAGCCGTGTAAGGCTTATAAAGCTTTTCTGCCTGAGATCACTCAAAGAGGATGCTTGCTCACCATAGGTGACCAGACTGGTTGCTACTTACAACCCTACAGGCTGGTATCAGCAGAAAAATACCAGATTGCATGATAAGTTCTAAACGTACCTAAAGCACAACGATACCAATATGCTTTACTACTCTCCCCCACAGACACCCAAATTGCATAGGAGAGATCAATGATCTTAAGCCAGAACTATACTTTAGTATCCTAGTCTCCATAAAAGCACGAGAACAGAATTGCATCTCAGGCAAGAGCACTTCCTTCATCTGCAGTAGTCTATATATTCCTAGGATGTCAAATTTTAATAAGGCACCAGAGCCGTCCTGCAGGTGCAGAGATCAATCCTCAGCAAACCAGTCAACTGCACAGAGAACTTGAATCCAAATTAGTCTTTCTAAAAGGGTCTCCTTGCTTCCCCTGTACAAGTTAAACAAGCATCTCTCCACTTAACACATGCCACACAATGCTTTTGCACACTGTTCTCCCCTCCCCTCTTGCTACTTTCCCCCTTTGAAACAGTGTAGGCTCTGCTACAAAGGATTTAGAGTTACGCTGAAAGCTGTAATTGCCTGCTTGAAATGACTGAGTATATATATCTCCCCACCAAGAGGAAATGGCATAGCTAGAAAGTTCAGAGCATTGTCAAGAAAATGTGAGGGCCATGGACTCAGCAAAAGAGTGGCCAAATTAAGAAGAATGCCAGGTGCACTGCTCTGCACATCTCAACAGGATGCTTTTCCTTGACATGTCCCATTCAAAATAGGTTCCAGACCCCAAACCCTGTAAGACCTCATCCCTGCTGCCTGTGGAAATCTGAATGGAAGAAAGGGGACTCCAGAGATGCTTATGCATTTTCTTCAGTCCACATTTTTATGTAAACCAAACGGATTCACTCCTGGACTAATACTCAGAGTCTTCTGTTTTCACACTTCTCCAAATTGCTTAAAACAGATAAATTGCGTTTCACTTTTTCTTGTATGTTCTTTTCTTTCCTTTTTTTCACACCATACCAGTCTTGTTCCTTGGTTAGTGACATTTCCCCCTCTTTTATTAATTATGAATTTCTATATTTGTGTGTGTAAGAAACTTGAGGAGTGCTTTTTGTGGTGGGAAGCAGCACATACATTTCAAGAGGAAGAAGAGGAAGAAGAAGAATGGCAGAGTCCATGACTGCATTCTTTTAATCTCAGTCTTATAACCATCTATTTTGCCATCTGTGTTGTAAATAGGTTTGTTGGTACAAAACTCTTTGTCCAATATCTGCTACCAAGACAAACTGCATTTATTGAAATGGAATTTCATGTGTTACTAATCCAGAAAAATATGACTATTTTCTAATAGAAAAGTAATTAAGAAAATCTCCCTACAAACCTGAAAATCCCAAACACTGTCTTTTACTTCTTCAAATATACCAAAAAAAAACCAAAACCCCCAGCAGTTTTAACTCTTTGTAGCCTGCTTTGCCCCCAAAAGCATGTTAGAAACGTTTGAAGAATAAATGAATTGACAATCTTCATGATGATTCCCACAATTCAACTCCATGCTCACCTTCTATATCGAAACTAATACAAAGGGATGTGTCCTGCCTTTGGGATCAAGGATCACTTCACCTGTAGCCCATGTGAAATCTACAATCCAAGTGTAGGGGAAGAGCAGTCTGCTCTACAAGTAAAAAAATAATAATAATCCCCTCCAATTTAAATAAAAGCTTATGACCATGCTTTGGATTGTGACTCTTAATGTACAAAGGTGTTTGCTGTCTTTGCAGGGAAAGAAGGAAGAGTGGAAATAAAGACAGACACCAGAGCTTGGGTTAAATTAGGGCATCTTTATTTAACAATGGCAATTCACCCCTCCTAGGATCTGCAAGTGGCAAGTGCAGGAATCTATTATTCTTTCCCTGCAGGCAACTAGCCTGCATTATGGACAAGCCACTCTGCCAAAGTTAGGTGTTGCTCAGCCCCTATCTTAGGCTATTCATCAGTGTCAAATGGGAGGAGACAACCCTATATCACCCCGCCTGGTGCCACACAATTCCAAGTAGGTGAGGCAGCATGGCCCCCAAAGGCAAACCATACCGCGGCTTCAGACTTGCTGATCACTGTAAAGATGCCATCGAGTACTCTCCAAACCTATTCTCCTAAAATTCCCACAAAACCCTGCCATTTCCAAATCGACCCATTTAACCAGCTCCCAACTAACTTACTAAATTCAGTATGGAGTAGGCAAAAAATAAATAAATAACTACACAACAGCCAATTCGTAGCAGGTAAAAATGCCTACTCAGCCCTCCCCAAAACTCACAGGTACCACTGTTAAGAAAATTATACCTATAAAATTCAAAAATCCAGATGCAGTGGAATTTTTTTTTGAAAATGAAACTCACCGCCATTCCATGTTTGTGATGATATCTCAGTTTATCAATTTGTATTCTTAAATCAATCCATAAGTGGACTTGGGTGGATCTACACTGCTGCTTTAAAGCGCTTTATAACAGTAGTGACAACTGTTTTGGAGTGTGTCCTGGGCCCCAACAGTTGTCACTACTGTTATAAAGTGCTTTAAAGCACTTTAAAACAGCAGTGTAGATCCTGCCTAGAACAACATTAATGCAGCTAATCCACAATGATTCCGTGATCTGTTATGTTAATGGGCAGCAACACTGTCACTGCATAGTTTCTCTTGTGAGATAAACTGCAAATTATTTTCCTTAGACACTTCTTATATGCTAAATGTGATTTATCTTATTTTAAACATATTCTATTTTATAAAGTTCTTTGCATCCATTATGAAACATAATTTTACATTACCAAATCGTGGGGCCAATCTGAGTACAGAGATGACCCGGGATGGGAAGTATTTGAGCTGCAGTTTTAATATTTTATGTTTTGGCTGCTCTTCTTTTCTGTTAAGATAAATTAATCAGGCACAGCAGGGCCTTCAAATGATAAAAAAGGTCATTTGTGATAGTTTCAATGGATAAGGAATGTTCCTTCCTCTATTAAAAGATAAATATTTCACATAGCACTGATTGATCAAATCTATAGTAAAGTCATAGCACACTCTCCATCACCATCAAATAGCATTTTCTGACACATCATATAAGCCTATTGTGTTTAGCTGGTGACCTATCAGTGTGTTTTATTGGCCAAAGAACATTCCAGAGCCTTGCAGCTCTGGAATCCTATGCATGTTGACTCAGAAGTCCTGCTGCGTTTAAGGGGGCTTACTCCCAAATAAGCATACATGGGATTGCCACTATTGTGCAGCAGTTTTCATGCCCTAGGGGTGGGGAACCAATAGCCCAGATGTTGTTGGAGTCCAACTCCCCTAAGCCTAGTGGCAAAGCCAATAGTCAGCAGTCTGGAAGTTGTAGTCCAAGACTATCTGGAGGTTCACAGATTCCGTATATCTAACATAGCCAAATCGAAGGCACAGGGACTAAGACAATGCTAAGCGGCAAGCCTGCTTTCATAACAGAGAATGAAATATCTTTTTGAATGTCTACTTCTTGACCCTGTGTTCTGTGTTCACTAGGGATGTGTATCGTATCGTTAAAATGTACGACAACGATATGCTAAGGTCGTTATCGTGCATGTGTTTAATGATGACGATACGATAGAAAAACCTACGATAATCATCGGAGACGATAATTTTCGGGCGATTTTATCGTTTTATCAGGCTGCCACATAAATATACCTATAGCTTCTTTATTTTAAAAGTTAGAGGTTTGAAACTTGGTCAAAATGCTTATGGGATATGCCTAAGTATGTGTATGAAATTTGAGATCGATCCTTCCAACCCTTGATTTTATATGAATTTTTTAAAAATCGTTTCCATTCTGACAGGTCTGAATGAATGCACGTAGCGAGCTGTCATTCTGATCTGTCAGAACTGAAACAATCTTTAATAAATTCATATAAAATCGAGGGTTGGAGGGATCGATCTCAAATTTGGCACATATGTGTAGCATATATATGCTGATTATTGTTGTATGTATTGGGTACTTTCTTTTCCTTTAACACATTTATATTGTAATCCATCCAATCAACTTTGCTACTGGATGGACAAAAATATAATAGATAGATAGATAGATAGATAGATAGATACCCCCTCTTTCCTCATGTTATTCTCTGTCTATAGAAAACTCACAGCAGATGTTTATATGATTATATGCACTTTAAATAGATATTATCTAATTTGTCTTCTGCCTTCAATTCCAATACACTAGTTTACCATATAATCCTATAACATCTCTACTCAGAAGCAAGTCTCATTGAATTTAATGGAGCCTGCTCACAGGTAAGTGGATATAGAATGGCCTTATTTTTCTAGAGTGATCTCTATGTACTCATCCTCTTCAGATTTCTCAGAGTTTAATTTCCTGATTCATCCTCCCTCAGTACCTTCTTTTCCTCCTTAGGGACTGGAAGAGGACAAAGCAGAGGAGTTCCTTGATTTTTCTGACAAAACTGCTAATATTCAATCTCTATTCCCTTTTGGTTCTCATTATGTGCTGATGTAATGTAGCAACCAACATACATCTCTACTCAGAAGTAAGCCCCATTGAGTCCAATGTAATTTACTTGCATGTAAGTGGGCACAAGGTTGCAGCCTCAGACTGAGCTGAACATCAGGAAGTTACTGCTTCAGATCTCATCTCTGCAATGAACTCGTAAGAACATAGGAAGCTGCCTTATACTGAGTCAGACCATTGGTCCATCTAGCCCAGTTAGCCCAGTATTGTCAACACTGACTGGCAGCAGCCTTCCAGGGTTTCATAAAGGAGATGTCATAGATAGAATCTAGGACCTTCTGCACTCAAAGCATGTCTTCTGCCACTGAGATACAGCCCTCCTCAACTCACTAGGTGGCCTTCAGAAATATACTCTCTCAGCCTCAGCCTGTAATATAGGAGAGACTAATACTGACATAGAGGTGCTGTCAGTACAGTAGTCAGATGCAAAAGAGGCCCTGGCCCCTGTAACTTTAATAGTTGTGTAATAGAGAGAATTTCATTAGGAGTAGTTTCTCCTCTTTTGCATTGGGCCACCCTAGATGTTGTAAGGATTACAGCTAGTTAATGCAAACGAAGCGTTTTTGAACACTCGCTTATTATTATCATTCTGTTTTAGCATGGTTTTATCATGGTTTCCCCAATTCTTCTGTCCTAGCCATATTTTCCCCAGGTTTTCTTCCTTTTCTCTTTTGATTCAGATATACTTTTGGTTCAGATCGTACACTGTCTGGTTGCTAATAATTTTGCCTGTCTTGTTTCCTGAACTTTCATGAAAACCCTCTCACTTTCTTAAGCTGAATTTCTCCAAGTTTCTTATTTTTCTTTTTTGCTTCAGTGTGTTGTTTTTAAGTCCTGGTGGAAATTATATTTCTTGCTACAGAATAAGGACACAATTCTATGCATGTTTAGACAGAAAACAGTCCTACAATCCCCAGCATTTGCTAACCAGCATGAGTGGCTGGGGATTGTGAGCGGAGAAGAAATCAAGGAAGTAACGACATAGACACCAGAGCTTGGGATAAACTAGGGCCTCTTTATTTAACGTGGGTAAAATCACTCCTCCGTGGATCTGCATATGAAAGTGTGGTAATCTATTAAGTCCTTTCTACAAGCATTAGCCTGTCTTATGGGCGAGCCACTCTGCCAAAGTCAGGAGTCGGGTAAACCCTGGCCCTTTTTCAAGCTACACTTCCATAGAAGTGGGGGGAGATCACCCTATGTCACCCTCACCTAGTGTCGCACAGCTTCAAGGAGGTAAGACAAGAAGGTCTGCAAAGACAAGCCATATCCTCAATTGAGAACTGCACAGCTCCCAAGGAACAAGCCTCCGAACTTGCCAGTCACCGTGAAGGTACCACTGAATGCTCACCAAACCTATTCTAATATCCCAAAATTCTGAACAACCCTGCCCATTCCAATCAACCTATTTACTCACTCTCTGCTAAGAGATAATTCCAGTAAGAAGTATAGGGTGACCATATTTGGGAAACCAAAAAAGGGGACACCGAGTGATGGGGGAAAGCAGCTTCCCCCCACCCGTCACCTTAAAGGCCCCAGTTGGAGTGGAGGAAGGGTAAGTGTGTCATTTCCGCCACCTACTGCTCCAATTGGGGCTTTTTCTATAATGTCTGAGAATTACATGTTTTCCCCTTTAAGGCCCTGATTGGAGCTGGCGGGGGTGGGGGGAGAGAAATAACACACCTCCAAGAAGCACGTCATTCCCTTCCGCCATGCTAATGGTGGCCTTAATGGGGAAAGCTTGTCTTTCCAGGACATTACAGAAAATTACAGAAAATCCCCCCTGGCACCCAGGATAGAACAAAAACCAGGACAAATATGGGGAAATCCTGACAGTTGGTCACCTTAAGAAGTAGGTAAAAAAACCTTTACCCAAAAGCCAATCAGTGGCAGGTAAAATTCCTACCAGCCCTTCCAAAAGAAGCAACTGGCTCATCCTGTACTGGCTATATGGAGAGTGGGAGCCGGAAAGCAAAAGAGGCCGAGTTGCTTCACTCACGCCTCATGCTGCATGCATGCCAGGCACACATGCAGCATCTCTTCTTCCTCCTTCCCTTAATGTCCTAACCATGGCTTAGTTTGTTGTCTGAACAGGCAAACTAAGAGCCTATCTGCACAGTCTCTTGGAACATTTTAAATAGTAATTTAAAGTGTTCCAAATAAGTGCGTTCTAAAACATCTTAGGCCACATTACTGAGTACTCACGTTACAGGAGAAAAATTCTTCAGTCTTTAAAGCGGTGTGTGCAGTCACACACTCTTCTGCCCAGTCTCTTTCTGTATCGTTTGTACAATGAGTTTAGGGCAAGGCATTGTGGGTGTTGTAGTTCAGTCACCCACTTCCTCCTTAGTTCCTCTGTCATTCCCTAGCTTTCAATGAGTATAGGGCTAAGAATTGTGGGTGTTGTAGTTCACTCACCCACTTCCTCCTTAGCCCCACTTTCTTCACCACCAATCAACTGCTAAGCATTTGGGCACCAGTAAATGAAGCACTGCCCCCATGAATCACAAACGGTAAGGAAGGACACATTATTTTACTTAAAACGATTTATTAAAAATGAAACCGTTGTATATAGCTGAATTGAGTTTAAAAAAAACCTCAGGTATACAACGTTATAGGGAGTGCATCATGTGGCCCAAAGAGTTTTCATAACCCTTATAAAACGTTAGAAACCTAGCATGTAGATCGGCTCAGAATGTTTTCTAATGGATCTATCTCAGTACTTTCCTTTTGTTTCTTCTGTCCTGAGGTACATCTACACTACTGCTTTATAGCTGTATTGAAGTACACTGATAACTGTTGAGACACAATCCACATTCCATATATTTCTTTCATATATTATATCCTGCTTTTTATTCCACATTCGTAATGATTTGACAGAAGGTGCAGTTCTGGCGCAGTATAAAATCCACTGGATTTAACTGTAATCCCCTATTGTTTCTGCCTTGATAACAGTAACAGTTATGCTGACCCTTGGCAGGCTGACAACTGTATGTAGGCCTTGAATCCAATGACCCAGTTTGCATGATCAAATAAGCCACCATGGCTTGTTTGAAGGTGTGACATGGCCCAATGTAACTGTTTAAGCCTCATTTAGAGATAAATTACCAACCTTTTCACCTCTCACAGCACACTATTCACTATCCAACAATATTTTATTACATACATTCTTATTTGTAAATATATATCACATATAAGCAATATTTCTCCACAAGATTTATGAATTCCTCCCATCCTCCTACCAATGAATATAATTATCCTCCTGCTAAGAAGCCTTTGAGGATTTTTTTTGAAGTCCAATGCAAAGAGACAGCTCATGAAAGACAGTTCCCTCCATGATTAAAGGACTGTACTTGGATCTGTGATACTAGTGTTAAGATCATGCATCTTCGAAGATAGTGTGTGAGTCATTGTTTTTCAGTCATAGTTGTCCAAAATGGGATAGTGATGCATAAGGTTGATTACCTGGAAAGGATTTGCATGCACTCTGCAACTTTATAAAGCTGTTTCATAAATGATAAGCAATAAAACACAGATGTGACAGGCATAATACCCATTACTGTTCCTCTCCACCCCTTTGGGCATGTCTAATGTACCCAGAAATGGGACACCATTTGCCCCAGGCACTTCGTATACCATTGTCATGATATGCCATCTTCCTTCTCACATTATGTAAAGGAATTTCTGCTGTATGGGGAGTATGCTTCCAGTAGCAGATGCTCATGATTTGGCACCAGCTATGCCTGACAGGATGGAAGGAAGAAGATTTCTTCCTCATTACTCAAGACGTCTCTCAGGTACTAAGTGAGACGTTTGATTTTGTAGGCCCTAGAGGGTTTATGATTATGCTGGACAGCATCCAAGAGAGGATTCATGGACCGTTTTAAGTGTTCATGTGCATATAAACTCCACTACTACAACAACGCAAGCTGTAAGGGAACTGGACTCAGGTGGAACAACAATCTTGGCAGCATATGCTTGATTTGAAAAACAACAGGCCCCTGCAGCTCTTGAGACCAGCTGTTGTTGCTACTCAGATACCGAACTCAATTCAGAAAAAAAGAGGTCTAATCTAAAATGTGTGTCTATCATAATGCCAATGGCACACTGAGAACTGCAGTCTCTTTTACTGCATTTGAGGAGGTGGAAGCTATATCTAAATATATATTTCTAGGGTATCTAGTTGCCGAATGAATCATATACAAAAGAGAGGGATCCTCCACATAATACTTCAGGATCACAATCTATGTTATTGGCATTACTGATATATAGAAAAACAATCTACTGAAGTTGGTAGAATCTTATTGTCAGAAATAGAATGTCTCTTTTCCTATGTACTTGCAATGGATCCTGTACATTGCAATTTAATTCATAGTTGCAAGAATGCAATTCCTTTGTGATGTAGAATCGCATCAATATTGAATATTGCTCATTCTTTAATTTTGTTGTTGTTGTTTGACCCAGAATAGTTGTTTTAAATGGATATTGTATTTATAATCTGTTTTTATGCTTTTTAAATTTTGTATATCGATTTTTTTAATGTTCAATGTTTTTAATTTTTGTAAACCGCCCAGGGAGCTTCAGCTATGGGGTGGTATATAAATGCAATTAATAATAATAATAATAATAATAATAATAACAATAATAATAATAATAATCTTCCTAGAAAAAAATTAGCTTCATCCGTGTAGCTGCAATGCTACCCAGGAGTTAGTCTTATTGATGTAAATGGGACTTGAGTAGGCATGTGTAGGATTGCATTGTAAAGTATGTAGAATTACTAGCTAATTGTGCAGCCAGATTAAACACATTTTTACTCAAAATAAATCCTATGTGGCCTGTACTCCTAAGTAAGTGTGCCTTGCTCCTAAGTAGATACGAATAGAGGGTAGCCTTAGTTGGTTTGCTGCGTGTAAACCACACCATACCACATCACATCAGCCTCATTTACAGAAAAAATGCAGTTAATATATCTAGGTAGATCCTAATCTTAAAGCACTCCAACTCATTCTAACTGAAAGGGAAAACAGATATATCAAATCATTTTTGCCACAGTCATATCAATTGCCAACAGCTGAATGTATAGACATATGTTTATAACTGCAAATACAATATGGCCAGATCTACACCAAGCAGGATATGACACTTTGAAAACTGTTTGAAAACTGTATATGGAGTGTGTCCTGAGACCCAACAGTTGTCACTACTGTTATAAACCATTTTAAAGCAGTAGTGTAGATCCTGCCGTACTCTCCCTATTCAGAAATACTTATATACTACACGGTCCACGAAACTGGTAAAACTAAAGCCATGCAAGCAGATACCCCAGACAGAAAATGGATATACATTAAGAGGCAGGTCAAGCCGGGACCACAGCTGGCCATACCAAAATTTAGGCCTGCATGTGCCTGTGTGTTCTCCAGCTCAGGGTTACTCAGGTCAGTTGCTGGAGCCAGGGAGGGTGGATGCTTGAACTGAAGTGCAGCAAGCAGAAGGTGGTTCTTTGTTTACTAGTCAGAGGCAACCATATATCAGGCCTATCAGATCAAATTTTTATAGTTCCTGCCAATCACAGGGATGAGCTTTGTTGCACATTCCTTCATGATTGGATTTCCTTCAACTGGGTTGTTACAAAAGCCAAATCCCTGTGACATCGGAACTGAGAATTTTACTCAATTCTGGTTTGTGCATTTTGCTCCCCTTTTAACTTATTTTAAAGGTATCATTTTACAGTTTTCTCAATTATTATTGTTTTCATTTCTGAACAAATGTGAGCGTTTTGTTCAGTACCTGTTTATGCAACTGTACATTTCCTGGTGTTTTAAGTGAGATGGACTTGCAACAGACAACAGGTGGAGTCCTACTCTGATCAGAACAAGTGGTACACTTAGGAGAGCAATTTTTCCTGTCTACTTGCTTCACTCTTTATTATACTGCCTGCCCAAGAAATGCCAAGCTTATCTCAAAGTGGGTGAAAACCCTCTCTAGCCAAATGTTTGATAGTCAGCAATAAAATACACAAATTCATATAAATTGTGCAATTAGCATTGACAAAGGGTAGATTTAAGCATGTTCTACTTAAATAGTCATCAAATCTAACTTGACAGAAGAAATCACTTGGACTAGGAAAGACCAAGATGCTTCCCTTTCATATTGGCTTGCTTGTTTATTAGTATTTGTAAAAACTGAAAGCACATACAGTTATAATTTTCATTACTACTATAAAGTGTTATTTTGCAAGATCTGCTCTTCTTGGCTTAGTGATCTAAGCAGTACAAACCACTTAATCTACAAAACTGCTAAAACAAAAGTTCCATTTAGCATGTCCAGTTCCCCCAATATAAATTAAAACATGATTTATTATTGCTCTTGTTTTTCTAACTGGGACCATCTCCTGTATGTCCCATTGAAATAAATGGGAGCTGCACAAGAGAACTCCTGGTTCTGTTCATATCAATGGGGCTGGCACAGATTACCTTCCAATGGATGGCACCCAATATATTTCACATCTTTTGAATCCATCAGCGCCTTTATCCTGACATAATAAAACCTACTATTTCAAAAATTTGCCGACATGTCAAACACCTAACATTCTGCAAAGTGGATCAAGGCTGTTGTTTAAAACTCTGCATTAGTCTGATATGGGGATATCTCAAAGCACTGGCTTGTGCTTATGGAAACAGGATATTAAAAGGAAGGGTTGGATCCAACCCTCATGTGAGTGAATGGAAGTCTGTTCATGCAACAGGACTTCCCTGTCCTCTCCTCCCCCTGCAACCCTCTGCACTTGCCCCAGGTCTGCTCCAGAGGATACTTCAACCTCTGGAAAACATCTGGTTTGCTCAGGGGACTGCAGGAGAAGGGGAAAACCAATTCTGTCAGCAGTTCCCTCCTGATGACGGAACAACATAATTGGATACAACCCCAAATGTGCTCTTACATGGTTCCATGAGTAGCTGCCCATACACCCTGGATCCAGGGATGAGTTGGGGCAATCAGGCAAGAGCCAATATTGGGAAAGCTATCAAAGCCCAATCATACCAGAGCCTTCTACTCCCTGGAACTTTCTGGGGTTGAGTCTTGCCACTTGCCTTTTTGTCCTCCGCACTTCTACAGTAGATGGCGGTGGCACTTATTCTTCTTTGTCCTTGTCACCTCCTATCTTGCTTGCCTCCCTGACCACTGTAATGTGACAATCGGGTCCACCTAGAATTCTTGCCTGTTTGCCCCATCCCAACCCTAGATCCAGCAGTGCAACAGATGGGCATGAAGTCTTGGACTAGTGACTTGTTTCAATTGGAGAGACTATGGAGGCATTGGGACCATCCATAAAATACGTCACGCTTCAAGGGTCTGATTATCTGTTTGGGGGTGAAATAACAAAATTGTAAGAAATGAGGGATTCAGTTTTGGTTAAAATGGAACAAAATGGGATTGGAGTGGGGACTTAGAAAGGGTGACATGCCTTATGGATGGCCCCAGCGATTCTGCTTTGTGATCTTCACTAAGTATTACTAGTGAACAGGCACACACAAAATGGCAAACATGAACCACAGAAACAGAGCAGATTAGATACCCCATAAGACTGGTTAGCGGGCTGACCTCACCATCCTGGGATGATCAGGAAAAAGACTGCTGATTTAGTCCAGGCTGAGTGATGCTCTGAAAGTGCTTTATCCTTTTTACTTTGATCAATTACTTTCATTATCGTACATATGACTGTGATAATCTCTATTCAACCACACTGAACATGATCACTTATAAATTTATTATTTGCCCACCAACCAAGCAGATGAAAAAATTCACCTGAAACGCAGCAATATTCATCACTTTCTGACTGCCTCAAGGCTAGGGATATACCAGTTCTATTAAATATGTTCCATCTGTGTTTTGTGGATTGTCAGGCATTTTTTGTTCCCATTGACAGAATGGGATTTTTTTTAACCAGAATTTTGTTTGCCTTGCACTAATTCACATTGGTGCTTATTCACAGTAGTGCATTAGCTAATGCAAATTACAGCAAATCCAGCCCTCCCCCCAAAAAGTGAAAACCCAGTCCACAAATTTGTGGGATCCATGTGTGACAAATTACAATGCTTGCCATATTGTATCTGTATTGATGAAATATGTGTTTGCTGTATTAAATAGAACCCAAGTAAGTTATTGGTATGGCAGAGAGATAGTGAGAGGTGGGAGGCGTTTAGAAGTGTGTGTAGAGACTGAAGGCCTGCCCAGTTAGTTCTTTGCAGATCCAATTGAATAAATGTGGCCCGATTTGATACCATACTTAGTGTCTCGCCTCTTTATCTCCACTCATGCACTCACAATTTGCATGCTCTCACACCACTGGGAACGAACAAACACATGTCATTTTCTTCATACCTTGCCTGCTAACCTAAAAATATATTATCCGGTAGTTCAATAGTATGTCAAGTGTCTTGCTGAAACTCAAACAGATTATGTCCACTGCTTCATCCCTATATTACTCTCTCCTTTTGCCTTGTGACAAGACAAAGATTTATATTCTTATTCTCCTCAGTTGGGTACATCAATCTCCATCAAGTTGCCTGTCTCGGCTCCGAATCGCCATATAAAGCAGAATTGGGTTAAACATAATGTTGATGAATGCGAAAAGTACGTTATGGACATATGGCATCCATACATTCCATCGTTCTTGATACTTGACATCTTACCAAGTGAAAGTTGTGGGTTTTGTTTTGCTTTTTGTTTTTGCTGTCCAACTGAATAATTGTGATTTGGGTTAAATTAGAAATGCAATGGTACCCCTTTCCCCCAGGAATTCTTTGCTTGCCTGAGAGTGAATATAGCTGCGAAGTTTATTTGCAAACCGTCATCACAAAGTACGCCCCTCACTGCAATTTGAAATAACTGGGTTAACTGGCCGCAATGTATTTTTGGCTCCTACAGAACCTTCCTAACAAGCTAGTTAAACACTAGTTGGTACTGCATGCAATGTCACTTTAGTCCAGCATCTTTACTGCCATCTAGCTGAGAAACTAGAACGTGTAGGAGGAACAGAATTTTTGTTAGGACCCTTTTCAGCTTTATGATCATAAACCTTCCTTCAGTGTAATCACTGCCTGAGTTCTATAAGGTGCAGTACTGCTGCACATTTAGTTCTGGCTTTGAATTTCTACTATACCAGCTGCAATCATCCTCTTCTATGGGAGAAAAAATGAAGAGGCAGATCCCAATAGTTGGAACTAAACTGGCTGTATTTTATATGAAGAACTCAACAGAAAGACATTACTTTGTAGCAGCAGCTAAAACTTTTTAATCTTTACTCAGGACATGCACAGGGTCCCCAATCTAGGAGTGTCACCAGATGAGGGCAAAATCGCCTTTCCCTACAGCTGCTTTACCTCTTGCTTCTGTCCCACAATAGGGATGAATGGCTTCCTCTTTCTTCACACGTGGCCCATTCAGTGGGCATTTTTATCACATTGCTTCTCCTGCACACAGCAAGCAATGGCAGCAAGTTTCGGTACAGCCAAAAGAAATAATAATAATAATAATAATAATAATAATATTTATTTATTTATTTATAACCTGCCTCTGCCTTTGGATCGAGGCAGGGAACAACAACAATATAAAATACAAGACTCACAAACAGTTAAAAAAAATTTAAACAAGAAAAAATACATCATTAAAACATCTTAAAATTCATCCGGATAGGCCTGCTGGAAGAGAGCAGTCTTCATGACTCTCTTAAATTCATGAAGACTGCTAATTTGTCTAATCTCCTCCGGCAGACCATTCCATAGTCTGGGAGTGATGGAAGAGAAGGTCCTCTGGGTAACACTCGCCAGCCTAGATCTGGCTGGCTTGAGTAAGTTCTTCCCAGAGGACCTAAGTGTGCAGGGCAGATTGTATGGGAGAAGGTGATCCCGCAGGTAGCCTGGGCCCAAACCATGTAGCCTGGGCCCAAAATTGGATTTTCCAGGTCTTTTGTGTGTGTGTGTATGTGTGTGTGTGTGTGAGAGGGAAAAGCAAGCAGAAGGAGCAGGAGACATGCGGGATGTGGATGGCATCATGAAATGGACCCGTGAATCTGTGAATGGCCAGTAATGAGCATGCTATAAAATGCTCGTCTGATGATGCTCTAGATCCCAAGTTGGGGTAGGGGAGCTCTTTAGATATGGACCAGGGCCCTCCACCTAGTCTAGAAGAAACATTTTTAAAAGACATCGCTGCTAGACACATATTTAAAGTAATGTTTATTTTGGCCCTAACATTCTATGTGTTAAGATCAGCATGGAGGGGTCTGGGTATAACCCTAATGTTGCAGTATGTAAGGAGACATGGCAGGGGGAGGGGGAAACAGACATTATTTTATATGTGTGTCTATCAGCTATGTGGTTTTTTCCCCCATTTTTACTCTAGAGTGGGCACAGAGCCCCCAATCCAGATTGAGTCCTTAGCATTCAGAATAGGGGGACTTATCCGAATGGTGGCCCTGCACTTATTCTAGAGTAAAAATGAAAAGGCAACACTGCTGTTAGGCACACATTTAAAGTAATCTCTGTTTTGGCCTTAGCATGTGCAGTCAACTGAGAAGTTCACTTGTCTCAATTCACTTCACCCAGGTGCTTTATTTGATCAGTGTCCCATTTCTCTTGTGGAGTAAGGTAGCTGTGAAATATATAACCCATGCTGGCCCTCCAGATATTTTGACTTATGACCCATGCAATTGGCTATGCTGACTAGGGCTGATGGGAATTGAGGGCCAAAACATCCAGATCTGGACTAGATCTTCCCCAACCCTGATCTAACCCATTGGAGCCACCACTAACTCTGTTGATTTTACCATGTTATCACTTATCTCAGTTGAGATAGGGGATAATTCCCCTAGTTCTTTGTTGTTTTTGTTGTTTAAAAAAAACATGTCCATACTGTTCTTTCTGCCTTTGGAAGGTCTTGTCTTAACTTTGCTCCCTTCCTTCATTGCAAAGCCTTTCCGCAAACTCTCAATTCCAATGACAATGACTACTACTACTGCTACTGCTACTACTACTAATAATATATTTCTTTCTTACCTGCCTCTCCCTCTGGATCGAGGCGGGGAACAACATTGAATACAAAAATACTATAAACTACATAAAACTGATTAAAAACATATAAAATGAATACATTATTAAAATAACAGCCAGACATCTTAAAAATTCAACTGGGTAAACAAATACCCTTTCTCAGAGAGGTGGATACCATCACCTCTAAACAGACATTGCTTTGGTTTGCAGGCCTTCATGACTCATGTGTACTCCAGATTTGTGACTGTTCACAGAAGTGAAAAAATGTGCTCCTCTCCACATTCAGGGTTACAAACGGGGCATGTTTGGATGATTTGTGAACTGAAATGAAACTCTTGTACATCCCTATTAAGGGACTGAAAATCGCCTCTCCCTGGCTTTGGTGGGATCATCCACTGGGTCTCAATCACATCCATGGACAGAAGAATTCTTTCTTTTCATAGAATCCTAGTTAGGACCCACACTTATGCGTTTTGTGATCATGTGTTTGTGCGGTTTGACTGTTACAGGATTGTATCTAAGGCATTGGAGTCAGCCTTTACATGCAATAATAGATCAAATCCATCTTTAGTAAAATGCCATTAGATAAGATGGATTATTTTGTCATATCCAGTTAATTTGATAGTTGTAAAATATGCTCCTTTTTCTAAATTTTGCTTCTTCAAGGACCTCATCCAAATCCTATTAAAGTCAACGTTGTATTTTCCATTGATTGTAATAGGACTTGAATCAAGATCCTAATCATCTTGGATATTCTTTGAAAGATACCATGTAACCATCTATTAGTGATTGTGCCAGCACTAAAGTATTAAAAAGATCACTAGTCCTCCCCCAAAATTATGATAGTGGCATAGAATAATTACAATTTTCCTTCATATCTCCTCCATTGCTTAGGGTTTGTATAGTCAATTCATTTTTTCCCTTTCTTGTGTGGGGATTTTTTGGGTGTGGGGGGAGTAGATAAAGAACTCCATCACACCTATTTCCCCCCCACCCCGGTTTGCCTCCACATTTTTTACCTCCATTTCATAAGCTCGTCAAGGGCTCCATCACACACCGTCCCTTTCACGTGGGTTTTCGCTTGTTTGCTTTTCCACTCCACTCCACCCCACCCCTCCTCCAGTTCATTGGTTGTGGTACTCTGGTGGGCATGGGCTCTTCCCCATCCTCGCTCTGGCTTTGATGTCTAGTGATTTACTGGTTTAAGGTTTTATCTGGGCTCCGTTTCTGTGGGCAATAAGGGGGGGGGGGTTGGAGTAGTAAAAAGTCTATTCAACCAACTAAGCACAAGTCCATACAACAATGTGCTGGAGGAGGAGAACTGCCCCGCCCTCCCCTTTCATCAGCAAGTCTCCATTAGCATGCATCCCCAACAAAGGAAAAAACAAGAGGGGGGAAATAATCCAGACTTTCCCCACACAAAAATAAAATGCAACAAGGGGAGAAAGAGGAGAGATGAGTGTAGGGACAGGGATGATGTCATGTGAGTACAGTGCTGCAAAACCACATACCAGGCATGGCGTGTGTGCGATAAATCACTGGTATGATGGAGCTCATCAAAGTTGACCCTCTCTTCAAACTTCCATAGCAGGGATATCAGTCTTTCACAGTATTCAAACCACAGTTTGGCACCCTCTTGAATAAATGTACCCCCCTCCCATGCTACTTCTTCCACTGCTACTGGGGTTTCTGTTTGTAACAGAACTGTGCACAGGTTGGCCACCTTTTTGCCCTGAGGCACATGAGCGCACACACACACACACACACACACACTTTTGATCAGGGATCATTGGAGGTGGGAGAGGTCTTAACTTCCAATCTCCCAATAATCCTGACTCAAATCACTTATTCTCCTCTGCTGTTAGCAGGGGGGACATACAGTACTGCAGTGAAATTCAGAGTTTTTATCTAGTCTGCTAGTGGGTTGGATATTTTTAGGGAAGTGCAATCAGGTGGTGGTGGGGGTGTAACTGTAAAGTACTTCATGAAAAGCAGGATGCTTTCATTCATTAAATGCCTCCTGCATTTCCTTTCCTTCTGACCTTACTGTTTACCATGCCCCACCACCATGATATGTACTGAATATAAACCTGAAAATGCCCATAATACACCATGCTTTTGATGAAGTAGGCTAAAGTCCACGAAAACTTATACCAGAATAAATTTGTTAGCCATTAAGGTTCTGCAAGAGTCTTTGTTGTTTTTGCTCTTAATAAAGATTGTTTCAGTTAATGTTCATGTAGGGGAAGGAGGCATATGGAGGAGGTTTCTGGAAAGCAAGTGAATGTTTTTCAAATTTGAAATGTTTAATATGAGTTATAAGGGCGGATGTCATTCTTCAAACTCACTCCCCAGGGTCTCTATAAGATGACTTTCCATGTGGGGTGCTGGATGCACCTTGTCTCTAGTGCATATGCATGGAAATGAGCGCACACAGTAATAGAATGCGTATTCACCCATTTTACGTGCTATGGAGGCTTATTGTGAACACGATGTAAGGCAATTATGTTTTTCTAGCATAGACTTATTGTCTTTGTTTTATTATATCTAGGGTGACCGGATAAAATCCAGGTCAGGGCTCATGTAACTTTAACAGTTGTAGAGAAAAGTGAATTTCAGCCAGTGTCATTTGTATGCAATTAGTTCCTGGTGAAATTCCCTCTTCATCACAACAGTTAAAGGTGCAGGGGCCCTGCCTTCTTTTGTATATGGTCACTCTAGTATAGTGCCTGCACCTTTAACTGTTGTTATGAAGAGGGAATTTCACCAGGAACTAATTGCATACAAATGACACTGGCTGAAATTCCCTTGTCTCTACAACTGTTAAAGTTACATGAGCCCTGACCTGGATTTTATCTGGTCAGCTTAATTATATTTATGTTTTGCCTTCCTCCAGGAACTAAAGATCTCCCCATTTTTACCCTCACAACAATCCTTTGAGGTAGGTGAGGCTGAAAGGTTGTGACTGTCCCAGATCATCCAATGAGAAATGGGCGGCATTTGCTGGTCCTCCTCAGGCAGCAAAATGTTCTGGGCCAGCACTGGCTGTGTATGTGTGTGTGCTCTTTAGCTGTTGTATCTGAATGAGGAAGTGAGCTCGTGTATATCACTTTCCTGAGTGTGTCTGTGCATGTGTGAGGGGTGGGAGCAGAGAGAGAGAGCGCACACTTTGATGTGTTTTTATATTTTCTGTATATTGAATGCTATAAAAGTGGACGTGTCTGTTTCTATTTGAGTCCTCTACCATGGAAGAGGTATTAATCTTTTGTTTCCAGGAAAGAATGGTAGATGATTTCCATTAAAATATGCAGGGAAAAATGTTTTTGCATCTTTAATGTGGGGAATCAACCATCTCAGCAGCAGCAGGATAGCTGAGGGGTGGGGGAGGTTAGAACCTTCCCCACCCCACAGTGGTCCCCTCTGAGGAATCAGTGATCTCGGCATCGCAGTAATGATGAGGGTGTGGGAGAGATAGAGCCTCTCCCACCACCCAGCAATTCTGAAAAGAATCATGGTTTCCCTGCTTCCATTAGCAGTGGGTAAACAGCAATCCCTGCTAAGGGGGAAAGACTAAAGCCTCTTTCCCTCCCCAGTGAGCCCAATAGAGATCACTGTCCCAGCACTGCTTTTAAAAAATCAGTACAACAGTCTTTCCAGTTAATTTGCAGGGAAAACGGATGAGGCTCCCTGGGGCTCAGCAGGCCACACAGAGAGTAGCAAAGGGCCACACGTTGCCCATGCCTAGTCTACAGGATAGCGTCAGTGAAATCAGTGATGGCAAGTTACATATTGAAAGGTGTGTGCCCTTCCCTTTCCAACATTGGAGCACATATTCCTCCCTCCCTTTTAAAAGAGCCAAACCTCGCTGTCCCCTCACAACAAGGCTACTTTTGCTGAATCAAGACTGCCCTCTCCCATTACACTTTTATGGATCTCTTGCTGCAATTGAAAGAGCATAATACTAAGGGAAAATTGCTCCCATGCCTCAAAAATAAATGAAAATAAATATTGGTACAAATTCATACAGTTCAACTTTTCAAGCTTGTTTCCACAGTCACATGGGGCAGAACATGAATAAATAATATTTTTTATATTACATTGTATTTTGAGGTGCACAATTTAATATTTTGTATGCACTGGGGACTCCAGCTTGTTTTATTTCTTTCTTTTATTGAACTTACATTTTTCTTTCTATTTCCTTGACAGATTTACAGTCACAACATCTAATCAGGATACTAGGCTGACTATATGAAAAGCAGGACAGGGCTTCTGTATCTTTAACAGTTGCATTAAAAAGAGAACTTCAGCAGGTGTCGTTGTTATGCATGCAGCACCTGGTAGAATTCCCTCTTCATCACAACAGTTAAAGCTACAAGAGCCCTGTCTAGCATATCTTTTAATTTTTGTAAACCGCCCAGAGAACTTCGACTATGGGGCAGTATATAAATGTAAATAATAATAATAATAATAATAATAATAATATGACAAGATGCAAAAGAGGGCAGAGCTCTTGTAGCTCTAACTGTTGTGAGGAAGAGGGAATTTCATGAGGTGCTGCATGCATACAAATGACCCCTGCTGAAATTCCTTTTTCTCTACAACTGTTAAAGATACAGGAACCCTGGCCTCCTTTTCATATGGTCACCCTACTATTGCAGAGCAACAAAAATATTGTTAACATAAAGGTCCACAGATCTAATAAAATACAGAAATATTGCTATGGAAAATAACAAAACACTGCGTCTGACCAGCAACCACAAATAAGTAACAGATTAATGGAATGTTGTCTTACTGCTAGTTGGTCTTGAAAAAGCAAACAAGCACACAATTAAAAAGCAGTTTTTTTGTCAAATTTAACAGCATAAATCAATCAGATTTTCAAGCTGAGCAAATAATCGAATACCATTTCGTAATGTAACCTACTTTTAAAAAGACCCTAAAACTAAATACATCAGTGAAAGTATCACAGATTCTTGAACAAATCATTGCACAAAGTAGGTTATAGTGTTGGGGAAGTGTAATTAAGTTCACAAGAAGACCAATTATTATGTCCAGCATTATAACATTAGGAAGTGCATCAAAGAAAGTTATGAGAGTAATGGCAATGGGATGGGTAAAGACTAGGGATGTGCATCGTATCAGATCCGAAGTCCAATACTGATTAAAATCAGAGGAAATAGGACATCCTATTCATGATTCCGATGCACTCCCTTGGATGTCTGATTTTTTCTGAAGCGATTTTTTGTTCTCCGATTTTGATTGGAGAAAATCAGCGCATCGGATGCCATTTTGAATGATTTTCCCCATAGCCTAGTATTGTGTTACAAAAATGCCTATAACTTTTTTATTTTTAAAGATAGAAGCATGACACTTGGACCCTTTGAAGATGGGTTTGAGGTACTTATGTGTGAAAAACTTCAGAAAGATTGGTGTGGACATTTTGTGGCTATGGTTTTTTTTACTAACGAACCAGGTATGCCTATAACCTCTTTATTTTTAAAGATCCACACATGAAACTTTGCCATATTGCAGATGGTATGCTGCTACTCATGTGTGTGAAATTTCAGAAACAGAGGTGCTTGCCTTGGGTGGCAATTAATTTTTGAAGAATTGGTTGCCTTGGGGGTACAAAATTAATGCCTTTAACTTTTTTATTTTTAACAATAGAAGCATGAAACTAGGCCACATTAGACATGACATGTAGTTAGTGATGTGTGAGGAATTTCAGAAACATAGGTTCAGGCATGTAGTGGCAAGGTATTTTTGGAGAAATGAGGAAAGAAACACATTTCACTTTTTATTTTTAAAGATAAAAGCATGAAACTTGGCCACATGGCAGATGGGTTTGAGGTACTTATGTGTGAGAAATTTCAGAAAGATAGGTCCAGGCGTTTTGTGGTTATGAATTGTTTACTTTAAAAGTTCCTAACTTCCAAAATGATGGGTTTGACAGCTGTCAAACAGCACCCCCCCTCCTTCGCCTTCTCCCCCCTACTGTCTGTTCCAACTCTCAGAATGCTAAGATACTTTATTTCCAAGCCCAATGCGTTTCGGTCTATATTGTTTTTTAAGGCCTTCTTCAGGGGGTTGATAAGAGATGTCTGCAGAAATACTCTTAACAGGATGGTAGTTTCCTATGATAATTTTGTGTCAGCTGCAAATTTGATAAGCATTCCCTGCACCTCCTATTCCAAGTCATTAATAAAAATGTTGAAGAGCACTGGGCCCAGGACTGAGCCCTGCAGTACCCCACTTGTCCCCCCGCATTTGAGAAGGTACCATTGATAAGCACTCTTTGAGTCTGATTCTGTAGCCAACTGTGGATCCACTTAATAATTGTTCCATCTAGTCAACTTTTAGCTAGTTTGCTAATCAAAATATCATGGGGCACCTTGTGAAAAGCTTTGCTGAAGTCAAGATATATTATGTGTCCACAGCATTCCCACAGTCCACAAGGGAGGTTACACAATCAAAAAAATGGTATCAGAATAGTCTGGTAGGAATTGAGCACTTCTTATCTTTGTCATCTTAAATAATTTTGCCATCCTCATTGAGTAGTTGAACCACCATTTCTTTCCTCTGTCTTTTACTATACACGTACCTGAAGAAAGCTTTTTTGTTGCTTTTAGCTAACCTCAGCTCATTCTCAGCTTTAGCCTTCCTGATGTCATTCCTGCATTTCTGTGCTACCTACCTGTACTCTTTTTTTTGTAGCCTGGCCTTCCTTCCACTTCCTATATGTGTCCTTTTTTGTTTTCAGGTCATCTCTAAGGTTTTTGTGAAGCCACTTTGGCTTCTTCTGTTGTCTTCTACTTTTTTTCCTTGTTGGAATTATTTGTAATTATGCCAGTAAAATTTCAGTTTTTAGAAACTTTTATCCATCTTGGACTCCTTTTCTCATTAGGGTCACTTACTATGAGACCTTACTTATAATTGGTCTGAGTTTATTAAAATTGGCTTTCCTAAAACCCATAGTATGTGTATGGCTACACTCTGCTTTTGCTTCCTTTAAAATCCAGTCCTCAGGTATGACATGGTCACTTTCCCCCATAGTTCCCTTAACTACCACTTTGTCCACTAAGTCATCTCTATTGGTCAGAATCAAGTCAATGATAGCTGATCTTCTAGTTCCTTTCTCTACTTTCTGTAGGAGAAAGTTATAAGCAACACAGATTAAACCATATTGGACACCTCCAGGCAAAGAAAATATCAATATTAAATACATAATATGTTCAACTGGATATCCATAGGTAACATCATTATACCTCACATTTGGACAGGTAACATAGTTATACCTCATATTGTTATACAAAACAATGATTAGAAATGAGAAATCTAGACTTGTACAGATGCAAATTGAGAAATTAGTATAATGGTTTAAATAGAAATACAATACATCTCATCATAGTGTAAAGACTGTAGCCAAGGCAGGATCTACACTACTGCTTTAAAACAGTTTATAACAGTAGTGACAACTGTTGGGGCCCAGGACACACTCCATATACAGTTTTCAAAATGTTTTCAAAGTGTCATATCCTGCTTGGGGTAAATCTGGCCTAAGTGGCCTGTGTGCCTTGTTCCGTCTGCTGTCCAGCTGCTCTTGGTGGACAGTATCAAGGCCCAGTTCTTCATTTTGATGGTTCATTAACTTTAAACCAGACCTGAACCTGGACAGCCCTTCAAACAGAATGCCTTCAAAATAGAGGACAGTGCTCTGGCAGCTCTTCCAAAAGGGTGGCCATCCTATTAATTGCCCAATAGGAATCAATTTGCTGATTGAATCTGAGCAAGTCAAAGTCCCCCCCAAAATAAAAAAAAATCTATAAAACATTTTGTTGCAAAACTCAATAAATATATTACAAGCAATCTTCTTCTTAATGATTTTGTGTGATAATGTTTAAGTGCATTTGACTCACTGAACTGTTAATATCCCTAAGGTTTGTTTCTTTTGCTGGAGGATCTGACACACCAGTAGCATTAGGAGTGATGTGAACCAGCCTGGAGTTCTGAAAGATGCTGGTGCAATTAATTGAAGTATCCAGAATTGATGAGTGCTGTCAAGGGCCCACTATGAAGAAAGCTACCAAGGGAGCTTAATAAAGTGACTAGGAGAGATCAGGGATATTGCAAGATCTAAGGGAAATTGCCGGAAGCACCGGAAAACAATGGGAGAGCATGTGGAAGAGCAGAGCAGAAACTGCTGTGCTCAATTATGCATTCAGGAGTGATTAGGGTGCCAGAAAGATAAAGGAAACAGAGTTAATATCCCTCGCTACTCATCACTGACAACGCCAACTTGAACTCATGAAGATAAATCATAAAGGGACGGGGTAAATTCTAACAGTTTCTAAACACTTTTTTTTGTCAAAGAGTGAGGGGGCAAAAACTGAATTTTGTCTTAGTTATAGGTCCATTTGTTGGTAGCAGTACTTGACATTCAAAAGAATGCACTAACATCTGTTTGCTGATTTGTAAGTGTATGAAGGCTTCCTATTTTAATATTATTCTTTTGCATATGTGTAGTGCGGTCAGCATACATGGCACTTTTCAGAGTCTCAGAAGCAAAAAGACAGTCACCACCTCCAAGGAGCTTACACAATCTACATTTTGACTATATGGAAAACCATTAGGAACTTTAGGCTGGATATAGATTAGGGATGTGTATCGTATCATTCCGATGTCCGATAATGATCCGATAAGGTCGTTATTGGACATCTGATTAACGATAACGATAAACATTCCTGGAGGCCCTATCTGATTGGATCAGAAATCCATATGTCCGATAACTATCGGACATATCGGATTATCAGACTGCCAGTTTAAGGCCAGCCCTCCCCCCCTCCCCCTGCTTGCGCTCCTTACCTGGGCCTTGTTCGCCGCTGTCCGCTGCCGTCCGCTGCTCCAGACTACTGAGAACTAGGCTTTACGGCCTAATTCTCAGTAGAGCAAGGGCGCGCCAGGTGATGATGCCACCTAGCACGTCGTCGCTCTACTGAGAACTGGACCGCAAAGCCTAGTTCTCAGTAGTTCCTAGCAGTGGACAGCGCTGTCATGACTCCCTAACTTCTAGCGCCCATTGAAGTCAATAAGGAGGCCTCTTAGGAAAAAACAATATTTTATTTAGCAAATTATCCCTTCTCTCCCTTTGAAAGGAGTTAAAACGTAGAAAACGTTTTGCCCCAAGGCGTAATTAGCTAAGCAAACAAATCAGTAATTCCATCCAAAAGGAAGCGAGAGTCACTTCTAAGAAGAATTGACATCTAGCCTCTTCTGAGCAAGTAATCTTTCCAAGCGCCGCCTTCTAAGCCCTTTGATCTGTGCACGCTTTACTCTCCTACAGAAAATGGGATCTCTGAGTTGACTCCCCTCTCCGCCCTCTGAAGTCGAAAGCTGGTTATCATCTGCAAGATTATTTACATCAGCAGAAACATTTTCTAAAGGCGAAGCTGTGGAAACCTCGTCTCCTCCTGGTACAGACTGGTATGTCTCTTCGGTTTCAGAATCTGATTCTGAATTAATGTCTAACATTCCTTCGCCCTGAGCAAGGGGGGAGGAATTAAACACAACACCAGCAGACGGTGGCATGGAAGGCCCAGGTAAGGGGGACCCCTCCCTCCCTCCCCCTCGCACTCCTTACCTGGGCCTTCCCCACCGCCATCCGCTGCTGTCCGCTACTAGGAACTACTAAGAACTAGGCTTTGCAGCCTAGTTCTCAGTAAAGTGAGGGCGCGCCGGGTGATGACATCACTCGGTGCGTCGTTGCTCTACTGAGAACTAGGCCGCAAAGCCTAGTTCTCAGTAGGTCCTAGCAGTGGACGGCAGCAGACGGCGGCGGGGAAGGCCCAGGTAAAGGAGACCCCTCCCTCCCCTTGCACTCCTTACCTGGGCCTTCACCACCGTCGCTGCTCCGTAGTACTGCTAAACAGGCTTTCTGGCCTGTTCATCAGTACAGAACTGTGCCAAGTGATGACTACATCACTCGGCACTTCTCTGTACTGATGAACAGGCCGGAAAGCCTGTTTAGCAGTACTACGGAGCGGCGGCAGCGATGGGTAAGGAGCGTGAGTGGGGGGAGGAAGTATGAGTGGGGGGAGGGAGTGCGACTGGGGGGAGGGAGGGAGTGCCGGCCCAGTGTTTTTCCCCATAGACTTGCATTGGGGGAAAGAAGCTTTCCCCCAATGCAAAACCTATGGAGAAAAACGCTGTTATCATATCGGAACTTCCGATATTTATCAGATTTAGGATCCGATCAAATCCGGGCACCCCCCGATATGATCGGACCCCCAAAAAAATTATGTCGGAATTTCTGTTAATGATACGATACAATAATTTCGGCCATGCACATTCCTAATATAGACTAAGTTAGTTGAACTTAGGTTCCATTGCAATCAATAGGTCCAGCTAGTCATGACTAAAGTTATGTCCCATTGATTTTCATGGAAACTAAGTGTAATCCTACACATGCCTACTGGGAAAAAAGCCCTCCTGAGTTCAAAGGAACTTACTCTCAGGTAAGTGTGAATAGGAGTGTCACTTGGGTGCAACTAATGGCAGATCAATCCTAATGGTGGGGGCAAGGTCCTCCGGCATTGAAGGCTCTGAAAAATCCAGAACCCTGCTGGGCTTTCACTGGCAGGGTGAAAGGGAGGAGTGGCATTTTTCTTTTCTTTTTTCCTTTCCAGATTTTCCTTTCTTTCTTAAACTGTTTCCCTGCCATTGCTTCCAATGGGAGGGAAATGAACCACATCAGCTCCCAGCTCCAAGGCTGGCATAATTCTCTCCCCATTGCAGGGTGTGTTGGGGCACAGGAGGGCACAGGATCTACAGCCTTCCCCAATAGGCCCATGGCACCCAACCCCACTCCCTTACACACAGTGTTTCCTTTTTGTGCTCTCCGATGTTGGAGGAATCTCCTTCTCCAACGATGAACCGCTCTCTGCTGTTGGAGGGAGAGATCCAAAGAAAATCCTGTGGCCACTGAGATGCCCTCCCAGGGACCATGAGAACAAGCAATCTGGCACAGAGGGAGCAGGTACCATAGCAGGCCCCTGGGAAATGGCTACCATGTCAGTAACTCCAGAATGATCACATCTACTACTCTTTTCTGTTGAATGGCACATTCTTCTGTGAGAGGCTTCATTCAGAGTCAGCATTCTTCTAACTTGGCAATAAGTCGATATAGGTCAGCTTACGCTGTCACATTTCTCCCAAATCAGGGTAATTTCTCACATCAACATATGGCACTCCCCCCCCCCCCGGAACTGAAGCTCATGAAAGAAAACCACACTGGGGGTTACAGTGAGCTTCATCCCACGAGCATTTTATCATATTGGTTTGCTGTTTTGCAGTGCGGTACTCACATGACGTTGTGCCTGTCCTGCAGTCACCTGCCTCTTCCCCCCGCCTTTCTATGTTTTCCTAGAATGGGGAAAGTCTGGCTTATTTTCTCCATGCAAGATTAAAGCACCCTTCCACCCCCAGGTATTGCCATCTTCACGCCATGTCCTTTGTTGGGGGTGTGTGCTTCGAAGGGAGGCCTTGCTGATGAAAGAGGAGGGCGAGGCAGTTCTCTTCGTGTGGAATGAACAGGCTTGTGCTGAGTCAGTTGAACAGAGTTTTGCTGCTCCAACCCCACTCTCATTGCCTATAGAAACAGCACTCAACCGATGAAACATTAAATCAGTAAAACACTAGACAACTAAGCCAAAGTGAGGGGGGAAGGCTCCCACATCAACTACAATGTCACAACCAATGAACTGGAGGGGGAAGGAGAAGGGGCGAGGTGGAGTGGAACAGGAACAAGTGAAAGGAGGCTTCACTGAAACCACAAAACCCATGTAAAACGGACTGTTAGCTTGATGCACTAATGAAACGGAGATGGATATTGTGGAGGCAAACCAGGAAAAAAAAGTAGGAATGATGGAGCCCCATATGAGATGTGTGAGAGGGATTTTGTTTTTCAAAAATATGCTGGGACTCATGAATTCTTTACTTAGCTACCATTTGTAAAGTTGATATGACCATGATGGTTGAAACAACAAATAAACACGATACGATACGATACTTAGCTACCATCCCCCAAAATTTGGGGGATACGTCCAAGAGTTGAATGACTAATAAGGATGTGTTGTGTACATGTCACTTAGTGTACAATCAAGCATATTTACAATGGAGCTTTCATAAGCATTTCCTAATTGTGGCCCATAATAATAACTAATATATCCCATCAAGTCCCCATTAGGAGATAGGGATCAGGTAGCACATGAGAAAGTAAAAGAGAATACAGGATCTTTTGAACGGCTGCTTTTCGAGAGTCTTTCCTCTTGACTAATCAGAGCCCTGCTTGGTAGTTACTGTTCTCAGCATAGCATTAGCTTCAATTTCAGGCTGTTCAGCAATTTGGGTGCTTCCACTCTATCATTCCTGACAGCAATTGAGGGTCTACCGGATGCGTGTGTCAAACACTGCAAATGAGAATCTTTTACCAGCCATGTTACCTTCCAGGCAAGCTGGTGGGTTTTGTTTTCATTGAACAGGCTAGCTAAGTATTGATACCATGATATGGTAGGTTTCTACTCTAAATCCAGTAAGATAGGCCAATTATTATTGAAAGTGGGCAAGAGGAGGTGCTTGCCACACAAGGCATGGTGAAGTGACCTTCAGGACACACCATGGAGGGGTGGTGGGGGGGGAACGTAAGCAGGAATTGTGTTCAAATGCTGCAGCAATACTTTTTCATGTGTTGATCCTGAACTCTGCTTCAGGCAGCAAAAGGTTTTGAGCCAGCAATGAAGGTGGACTGGAGGAGATCTTTCTAATGAATTCATCATTGAGGCATGATTGGCACCAATGACTTACCAGAATATACAATTGGGACAATTGAAGTGACCTTTAACAACGAAACACACATTTTGTTTTTCAACTTAAAAATGAACAAACATATTTATACTACCTGAAATCTATTGTCTGATGGTTTAATATTTTGGAGAAATACCTAACTACTAACATCTCAAATCAAATGTTTTTAGGGCTGTAAATGAAGTATAAAGAGAATGAAAGATATAATTACTCTCAATAAATTGGAGCTAAAATTTAGTTTAGTTTAAAGAAAGAAAACAACAACACAGGACTGCCTTTTTAAAAGCCCCTCAACATATAACACATTCCTTTGTGTGTTAATTGCCTTTATGAAAATTAGCATTTAAAAATTTCTAATTTTCTCTCTCATCTGTGAAATGTCATTCATTGCCTCATGTATCATATCCTGTAATTAAAGGGTATCTCATTATTATTTTTATGGTATCTAATTTTACTTGTTTATCTTTTTCTCCAAAACGCTGGCTGTTTTTACCAGAAACGTTGAAAAGCAATATGTTGACCATTATTATTATTATTATTAATAATAATAATAATAATAATAACCCTTTTAAAACTTAGTAATAAGCAATAGAAACACCATGCTTCTAATTATGATTACCTAGAATTATCATGATGTTCCTAAATGAACAGAGATAATTATTTTCTATTGCTCTCTGAGGGCCAATGTAGATGTTAAACAGGAGATATATGAACCGATTTTTGCTTTGTCAAAAATTGGCTTGACCCAGCTACTTCCCTCCCTTCAGAATTCCTATATCTTTTTTCCCACAAGGAGAAAAGCAGCACAGGGAGGGTGGAGCTAAGAAGATTCTTTCCTTCACCATTCATCAAATTGAATTGTGCTTCGAATTGGCTGCCTCCTATCATTGACTTTCATTTAAAAATGAGCCAAGAAAAGATTTCTCATGAATATCTAGCTGCACATGTGTTTAATAGATTCAATTTATTTATTTATTTAAACTTATACTTTGGTGGGTTTATTTTAACTCCCGTGTGGTGGGTATTGCTTCAGTGAAGACTTCAGAACCAAATTCCATTTCACTCTCTAAATTATTGGTATTATCTTTGAGACTTTCCTTAATCTTAGTCACTGGATGGCAACTCCCAGATTATTCTTTAGTTGTCAGTCCACTAGAGGAAAGCCCATTATATGTAGCTTTGAATAAAACAGATAATAAGGAGAAGCATGCGCTGTAAAAAATAAATTAAAACAAAACTGAAAAGATGTGACAGCAAAGATTTCTTCAGGATTTGAAATTAGCTCCAACAGTTCTGCAGGAGTTAGGGCAAGACTATAGCACAATATGATGTCTCAAAATCTGTTGATACGTGGGTCTCTTGCATAAACTCCCCCAATATACATGAACACCAAGGACTCACCATTGACCTGGTGTAGATTCTTTCCAGAGTACCAAACTATTACATAGTTTGTAATTACTGAGCGGTATATAATGCATTTTAAAACCCACATGTTTAAATAGACTATAGTAACAGATCTTTATGGGGAACACATTTCTTTATGTGTGTCTGAAATCCTGTGCACACTAAGTATGTATAATTCAAATGGGGAACACTATTATTGCTCTGCTGGCCAAATAGATTTTGCTTTCAGTTTTGACAACTGATGGAGGATTTTTTAAAAAACGATTTAGGACCAATACAGATATTACTTTAAATTTGTATCCACATGTGTAGTTCTTTGCCTATTATGAGGCATGTGGGAGCATGGGAAGGCTTTGGTTCCTGCACACTCACAGTCTACAGATTAGGGTTGCTAATCCTAATCCAAAACTGGACTAATTCAAGCATTCAGGTTTGTAAGGGACAAAAGGGAAAGGAGTCAATGTGGACAGCAAGCTATTCCTTTCTCCGCAAGCTCTATATATTTCATTATATAGCCACTAGATGGTGCTGTGGTATAGCAGAATTGCTGAAGTACACTCAGCCATTGCAGCACTTCATCGCGCTTGTAGAAAACATACTGAACTCTCCTCCATCTTTTAAAAAATGGTATAAAGCGTATAAAGCACTGGAGAAGCCCTGAAGGTTGATGACATCATGTAAAGGAGCCACAAGTGGCCCATCATGAGCTCACAATAAAAGCCTCATATAGAGATGCCCACAATACAACAACAGCTGAAGGGCCACAGTTTCCCATCCTCATCCCTGTAGGGATGTGTGAATCAGAAAAACCCAAGCTCATTGAGGTTCTCCAAATTCTGCCTCAAAGCTTGTTCTGACTTACATCTGTATCAAATTGTGAACTTTTTTCTTTTTGCAATTTTTTTTTAAAAAAAATGGTGTGTATTTTTTTCACATTTTTCTAAATGTACTACTACTACTAAT
Organism: Anniella stebbinsi; assembly: GCA_029215795.1. Classification (NCBI taxonomy): domain Eukaryota; kingdom Metazoa; phylum Chordata; class Lepidosauria; order Squamata; family Anniellidae; genus Anniella; species Anniella stebbinsi. The sequence goes on from JARDYH010000003.1 coordinate 61,951,531, forward strand.
AATAATAATAATAATTTATTTCTTACCTGCCTCTCCCATTGGATCGAGGTGAGGAACAACATTAGTACAATACAATATAGATCAAATACATAACATTAATTAAAAGAGCATATAAAACAATCAACACATTTTTAAATTCTTGGTTTGAAGTTCATTTGGAAAGGCCTGCCAGAAGAGGCTAGTTTTTATAGCTGCCTTAAACTCAGAGAGAGTGTTAAATTGATAAAACTCCTCTGGCAGGCCATTCCAGAGTCTGGGGGCGACCAGACTCTGTGGCTCAATTCGGACGACATGATAGTCAATGGTGGGTTGACTAACCCTAACCTTCACGCTAACCCTAGGGGGCACTCCCCACACAACATGGTAATAAATAATCAACTGTGGTGTGCATGAGGATCAGCGCTGAGTTGACTATGGCAGCATTCGGATGACACAATAGTCAAAACAACTGACAATTGTTTCCCCCACGCCAGTTGTTTATTGTGTCGTCCGAATTGAGCCTGTATGTTTGATTAAAACATGCTTGTGTGCCATTTTCAAAAGTTCACATTTTTTATATGCATTTCTCAAATGTATGCATTTTTCAAACACTTTGTTGTTGTTGTTGTTGTTGCTGCTGCTGCTGCTGCTGTTCTGTGCCGTGAATTACATCACAAGCTCAGAAATCATGTAGAATGCAGTTTATGTTTGGGTCTGCATTCATTTCAGGGTGGGTAATTTCTGGTCAAAAATTAACTGAAATGCATTTCACAGCCTGCAGATTCACAGCCTTTCCAGGCACCCAGGGAATGCCCCTGAGTGTGCCTGGAGAGGCTGTGAATCCATCGCGGTTGTTCTAAATTACACCTGGGTCTGGTTTAGAACAGGTAGAGAGAGAATGAGACAGAGAGAGAGAGAGTATATAGAAATAAGTTTATAAAAATAAAAGAAAGCTAAACAATATTTAAAAAGGCATATCATTTATCTTGGAAATTATTGTTCCAAAACATAATAAAGATGATTTTTATACAAACTTGTAAATTTGGTTTCTGTAATAGCTTCTAAAAAATATGGCAATTTGGTTCAGAATGCAGTGTCCTGGATTTGTGTGATCCATTTCAAAATTGGAGGTACATCATGTCCCCCACCCCGCAATAAACAGGAACACATATTCTAGCAACCACTAATAAGTTGTCCATCTCAATATCATCTTTCAGGTGTCCCAATTCTGGGGAGGGGGTTCAGGTGAAATACGATCATTATAAATGTTACGATCTCATAAATCTTAATTGAGGTCTCTTTTTTCAAGAATAAAACAATTGGCCATGTTACAATAAAGAGTTAATTATTAAGTGCAGCTCCATAATGCATGTCCCTTTTCCCTTGGAGGATTAGCATCAAGAAGTTTTGTCATGGTGATTCCAGAGATATCTGGGGCCTTCACTTGCTCTCTTTCTATGGTCTCTCAGGAAAAGTGTTTCTGACTTTTCCCGTTTCCAGCAAGACTAGCATTTTTAGATCTTTCCTTCAATGGAAGACTGATGAGAAGATTGTGGTTGCTTATGTTGAGAATCTGCTCCTGGGGATCCTGACTCATTGCATGGCGGGGGGGGGGAATAAATCACTGAATGTAAATGTTTATTATTATGTACATGCTTTATTAATTATTCAAGATGCTTACAGCTCGGGAAAGTGTTTGATAGATTGGAATACATGCATATAAAAATAATGTTTCTTTAGGGTGACCATATTTTGGGAACCAAAAAGGAGGACAGCATGGCCAGCCCTCAAGGAGGTGCCCATCCTGACATGACCGCCCCCAAGGGGGCATGGCCTTGGTTACATGTTCTACAGTTCACAATTCAGACAAACCTGTTCTACATAATATCTTAATGTTAAAATCACTAAAATTAAGAACAAGTGAGACATTCAATGTAGCTGAAATTAACTTCTACCTTTGTAGCTTTTGCTGTACTTTGAAGCTTTTGCTACACTATGTGTGGTACAGTCTCCCCCTCCTTCAAATATCTTTTCTTAATGCATGTCCTTCACTGGATGATCATAGTCTCACATTTCCTAACATTTAACACTCTTTCCCCATCACCTTTCTCATAACCATTTTAAGTCAGGATCCATACTCACAGATTCAGCACACTATTACTTTACAAATGAAGCAGTTGACAAGTGCAGAAAAATCTAGTACAACCTAGCATTCAGAAAGGGTATTACCCTGCGAAGGTTAGCCATGGAACAAAATGACTAAAGGCTCATTGCAGCCACTTCCAAATAGCATCTCTTAGCTTGTTTCAACTTCTGGTTTATCAATGAGAAACTATCACAATGCTAGACAAGGATTTTCCCTCCTTTTTTCCAAATATCTCCTGAATTTACAATGCCTCAGTGTGCAGAGAACAGAAATCCCAATCTGGGACCCAAAGGAAACTGCCCAAAGAAACCTCAGAAACAAGTCCCATTGATTTCAATAAAGCTTACTCCCAGATAAATGAATATAGGATTGCAGCCTTAAATGAAGGTGCTTACAGGGCCATTAGTATTTTATTGCTGTTCATGATAAATCTTCACTGTGATAGAAAATATGTTTACTCAGAAGTCCCATTGACTGCAATAGGCCCTGCAATCCCAAAGTGTTAACATAAACATAATTATAGGCTGACCATATGAAAAGGAGGACAGGGCTCATGTAACTTTAACAGTTGTAGAGAAAAGGGAATTTCAGCCAGTGTCATTTGTATGCAATTAGTTCCTGGTGAAATTCCCTCTTCATCACAACAGTTAAAGTTTATTTATTTATTTATTTATTTATTACATTTGTATACCGCCCCATAGCCGAAGCTCTCTGGGCGGTTTACATAGGATTAAAAACAATTAAAAACAATATACAAAAATTAAAACAGCAAAAACATACAACATACACACAATCTGTACATTTAAAAACCACTTGAACACTTCAAAAAAAAACTACAAAAACAAAACAAAACAACCCCAGGCTCCTCAGATATTGCCAAATGCCTGAGAGAAGAGGAAAGTCTTGACCTGGCGCCGAAAAGATAACAATGTTGGCGCCAGGCGGGCCTCGTCAGGGAGATCGTTCCACAATTGGGGAGCCACCACAGAGAAGGCCCTCTCTCTTGTTGCCGACCTCCGAGCTTCCCTCGGAGGAGGCACTCGGAGGAGGGCCTTAGATGTTGAACGTAGTGTTCGGGTAGGTTCATGTCGGGAAAGGCGTTCCATCAGGTATTGTGGTCCCAAGCCGTGTAAGGCTTTATAGGTTAAAACCAGCACCTTGAACCGGGCTCGGAAACATACAGGCAGCCAATGCAAGCGGGCCAGAGTAGGTCTTATATGTTCGAACCTACTGGTTCCAGTTATCAATCTGGCCGCTGCATTTTGCACAAGCTGCAGCTTCCGGACCACCTTCAAAGGCAGCCCCACGTAGAGTGCATTGCAGTAATCTAACTTGGAGGTTACCAGAGCATGGACAACTGAAGCCAGGTTATCCCTGTCCAGATAGGGACGTAGCTGGGCCACCAACCGAAGTTGGTAGAAGGCACTCCGTGCCACTGAGGCCACCTGCGCCTCAAGTGACAGAGATGGTTCTAGGAGAACCCCCAAGCTACGAACCCGCTCCTTCAAGGGGAGTGCAACCCCATCCAGAACAGGTTGAACACCCTCCATCCGGTCAGCGGAACCACCCACCAACAGCGTCTCAGTCTTGTCTGGATTGAGTTTCAGTTTATTAGCCCTCATCCAGTCCATTGTCGCAGCCAGGCACTGGTTCAGCACATCCACAGCCTCACCTGATGAAGATGAAAAGGAGAAATAGAGCTGCGTGTCATCAGCGTACTGATGACAACGCACTCCAAAACTCCGGATGACTGCACTCAACGGTTTCATGTAGATATTGAACAGCATGGGGGACAAAACTGACCCCTGCGGAACCCCATACTGGAGAATCCACGGGGCCGAGCAATGTTCCCCAAGCACCACCTTCTGGAGCCGACCCACCAAGTAGGAGCGGAACCACTGCAATGCAGTGCCTCCCACTCCCAACTCAGCCAGTCGTCCCAAAAGGATACCATGGTCGATGGTATCGAAAGCCGCTGAGAGATCAAGGAGAATCAACAGAGTCACACTCCCCCTGTCTTTCTCCCGACATAGGTCATCATACAGGGCGACCAAGGCTGTTTCCGTACCAAAACCAGGCCTGAAACCCGACTGAAATGGATCCAGATAATCAGTCTCATCCAAGAGTGCCTGGAGCTGGCTCGCAACCACCCGCTCCAGGACCTTGCCCAGGAATGGAACATTTGCTACTGGCCTGTAGTTATTAAGATTTTCAGGGTCCAGGGAAGATTTCTTTAGGAGTGGTCTCACTGCCGCCTCTTTCAGGAGGCCTGGGACCACTCCCTCTTGCAAAGAGGCATTAATCACTTCCCTGGCCCAGCCAGTTGTTCCATCCCTGCTAGCTTTTATTAGCCAAGAGGGGCAAGGATCCAATATGAAAGTGGTTGCACGAACCTGTCCAAGCACCTTGTCAACATCCTCGAGCTGCACCAACTGAAACTCATCCAAGAAAACAGGACAAGCCTGTGCTCTGGATACCTCACTAGGTTGCAGGCACTATACTAGAGTGACCATATACAAAAGAAGGCAGGGCCCCTGCAACTTCAACTCTTGTGATGAAGAGGGAATTTCACCAAGAACTAATTGCATACAAATTACACTGGCTGAAATTACCTCTTCTCTACAACTGTTAAAGTTATATGAGCCCTGTCCTCCTTTTCATATGGTCAGCCTACATAATTATAAACACAAACAGGATCATTGACAGAGAAGGGAGGGAAGTTGTTAGGAGGGGAGGGTTCTGCAGTTGTGGAGCAAGTTGTCAGTCACAAACAAGATGAACATAGGTGGTGAGCGTTCAAGGTGCCACAAGACAGTTTGTAGCTTTTGCACACAAATTACCTTGCCCCCTAGTCCAGACATTGCTGCTCACATCCCTTTTGCGCAGCAAAACCTGGGCTGGCTTAGAAGGAGCAACAAATGAGGAAGGCCTCTGGCACTCCATTGAACGTGTCAGCAGCCAATGTACCTGCTCACCCCTTGCAAGCAGCCTCACTGACTATGATGGCAAAATGCAGTGTTTGGCTGCTGGGCACCTCCTGCTGCCCAGTCAAGCACCAGCTTACAATGGTATTGTTAAGCAATTTTGGATGCTGGACATAATGGTCTTATGCCAGCCCCCTTTATATCTTAAAATGCATCACTTCACTTCCACATTCCACAGCTTCTACATTTCTTATGTTAGAGCAATAATAATAATAATAATAATAATGGCAACCCTGTTTAAAAAATTAATGTTTCCATATATGTGCAGAGTTTCACATTTTAAACTCACTTAAGGTGCAACCCTATGCATGGTTAGAAAGAAAAAAATCCTGCAGTTCTCAGCATACTCCAGCCAGACATGCTGGCTAGGGGAATCTAGGAGTTATAGGACTTTTTCTGTTTAAACATGAATAGGATTGTGCCTTTAACTCATGAATACATGAATCAAATAGGATTTCCTTCTGCTGTGGAACACACTTACTTAGGAGTAAGCACCATTGTCCTGTCTTTTCTTCACCCTCCCTTCTTTTTCAGGCTGAATCCTATGCACATTTAAATCAGAGTAAATCCTATTGATCTCAGTGGGACTTACTTCAAAGTAGACAGCCTTAGGATTGTGCTGTAGCTCTGTTTTTAAGGTGACACAAGATACACACATACCATGTTTACCAAAAGAATGGCTTGCTGGTTACTACATCATATCTGCTTGAAAAAGGACACCCCAAAATAAGCAAGGGCAGATAGGATTTGTTTCAGCAAGCATGCCTCCCCCTTCCCCTTTTTAGTGATCCCATGCAGGGTTACTCAAAAGTAAGCCTCGCAGAGGCAAAGCACAATGTGGCTCCCTCCCCAAGAAGTGTGGTTAGGTAGTATCCAATGTCAGGCCTGTGTAGAGTAGATCCATTGAAATGAATGAGACTTAAGTTACTTACAACTAATTTAACTCCCATTCTTTTCAATAGGTCTATTTACGTAGGACTAACATTGGATACTACCTGTTGTTGAGAACACATTTCCTTTCTGTTTTTCTACCCCTTACATTAAAGCTGCAGATCATAAATGGATAGAAAAACCGAAAGTAAATGTGTTCTCAAATGGACATCCATGTATCTTTTAGCTTCATACCAGAGAAATGTTTTTAAGGGACCTAGTTTTTTCTCTGTAAATTCAAAATACATACACACACACAAAGCTTATATAGTTTTACATCTTTTAAAGCCGCTACCTGAAGAGGTGTCCTTTTTCTTTTTTGGAGACCCAGGCGCTCTGTGGCTGGGAGTCGCTGGACAACAACAAGGTGGGCTGCGCTGGCTGGGTCAAGGAAGCCCAGACGTGGCCCCCCAAAAGTCAAGCCTCTTGCGTACATGAGGAGGCTGAAGAAATGCCGGCTGGAGCGGAGCATGTCTGGGCATGCCCTCCAAATCAACCAATTCTCTCCCCCCCTCTCTCTCTCTCTCTCCCCCTCCCTTCCTTCTTTTTTAAATTTACCCCCATTTTTTGGTTCTCTTATTCTCACACTTCTAAAAACATTGATTTTTTTAAAAAAATAAGATAAAATTAAAAACGCATCCTACCTACACAGACAAGGAAATTCCACACCCTGAATAAGGCCCAGGCGCGAGAGAGGAGGACAGGGTAGGGGCAGCCAAGCAGTGTGCAGTCCCCGGCAGGAGAAAGACCTACAGCAGCGGAGTCAAAAGCATGGGTGGGGCAGCTAGAGCCCAGGCGAGAGGGAGGAGGCTGCTAGGGCAGCCAAGCAGCATGCACGCCAGGGCTGAGGAATGTGCTGCCCAGGCAGATGGGGAGGGAACACATGGTGCCCCTGCCACAGACACGCTTGTCCCGCCGCCGCCACTCCCATGCCGACATCTGCCTCCTTGTGGATAAGCGCTGGGTGGGGGAAATGCCCAAATGAGTCTCTCTCACGCCACACAGCACCTATCCGGGCTCCTCGTGCGTCGTCGCAATGACGACAAGCCCAGGGGAGCCCAGACCCAGCACAGAAGAGGCAGCAGAGGCCCGAAACCGGAAGTGAGCAAATCCGCCTCTCCCACCGCGCTATCTACTTACAATTCTGCTGCTTCTCCACCACCTGGGTCTGGGCTTCCCGCTGCTGCTGCCACCGCCACCGGTTCTCCTCCGGTCTCCTCTCCTCTGGTCTCCTCTTCTCTGGTCTCCTCTCCTCTGCCGCCACTTCCCTCCTCCTCGCAAACAAGCACCAGGGAGCCCAGACCCAGCACGGAAGAGGCGGCAGAGGCTCAAAACCGAAAGTAAGCAAATCCGCCTCTCCCGCTTCTTCTGCCTGGACATCTGGGCTCCTCCGGGCTTGTTGCCATTGCGACAGCCCATGGGGAGGCCGGGTAAGTGCTGGGCAGCGCGGGAGAGGCGGATTTGGGCACTTCCAGGTTCGGGCCTCTGCCGCCTCTTCTGCGCTGGATCTGGGCTCCTTGTGAGTCATTGCAATGGCGACAAGCACCGGGGAGCCCAGACCCAGCACGGAAGAGGCGGCAGAGGCCCAAAATCGTCCTCTCAGGCCCGGACATAATGGAAATTCAGAAAAAATCCCCCCGGACGTCATTTTGCCCCCCAAATTCCTGACAGGTCCGGGGGGATCCGGACGTCTGGTCACTCTATGTTTCTTTTTCTTTTTTTAGCTGTGGATACAGCCCCATGCGCCAGGTAGATCCAACACTTCAGAGCTAATATTACAGCCTTCAGAAAGAAATCTTAATGCATCCCCACTATGCTATTTGTGTGATCGGGTGCCTCTCGCAGAGCAAAAGAGCCAACTCCTGTACTGTACTGAAGCAGTGTGGAATGCGACTTTGCATGTTTCATAAAAAATAGAGTGATTTCATTTCATAGGAGAGTCTGTTGTGGATGAATGGAAAGAAGCAGGATCTTTTGTTTCGAGAGTAGGAAAGGGGGTTTGGGCTAAGCAAGGAATTGGACATATACAGGCCCAAGATATTTTGCTCCCAGAGGCAGAGCAGCAAATCCTCCATTCCTGGAGTCAAGGAGCATAGTACACAGGACAGGAGGGAAATCCCACAAGCATCTCATCCCCTCTCTGGCAATAAAAAATAATAATAAAAAAATTGCTGCCCTTTCATGAAACCCAAAATCAACCATCTAAATCAGCTGTCTCATTCTGTGTAATGTTAGGGCTTGCCGTGATGGAAGCCTAGTTCACATCTAATGGAAAAAAGATGGTTCAGCATTACAAGGACAAGCCTCAGTGATCCTTTGGCTCATGTGTTCCCCATCTCTTTGTCTAGTAAAGCTGTGAGGAGAAGATCAGAAGCTTCTACTTCCATTTTAGATTAACCACAGTTCAGTGTTATGTCCAAACCCTAACCTATGGTTATTCTTAACTAGGGTTAGTAAAAACAAACCAACTTTATAAAGTATGGTTTGAAATTGACTTCTTTCCACTAGCCCTAGTTAAAATTGACCATAGTTAGACAAGCAGCCATGGTTATTCTAATATGGGAGCAAAAGCTACAAAATTCCTCCTTGTAGCTGTGCTGGAGACATGGGGAAAGGCATGAACCCACGACTTGTTGCAGCTCATTCTCATAACACTTAACCATGGTTTAGCCTTGCTTTAACCATGGTTTAGCTTCAAACTGATCTGTGGTGTGCTGGTGAATTTGATGACATTATTGACTGAAGACAACATAAAATGCCCAAGTCTAGCTATGTGAGTATGTGATGGTATCAAAAAAGCTAATGTTGAGACTGATAGTGTGATCTGATGATGTCATAGACACACATCAGGATGCCAAATCCTTCAAATGTGGAAATAACCAAGATCTATTGGATTATTTGTTGACATCCAGGAAAATAATTCCCAGGAATCCAGTTTATTTCAACTACAACCTCTATAAGGCTAGATCTACACAACTACTTTATAGTGGTATTGAAGTGTGTTGTTAACTGTTGGGACACAATCCGCATTCCATATACCACTTTCATCGTGTTATTTCCTGCTTTTTATTCCACATTTGTAATGATTTGACACAAGGTGTAGCTCTGGCTTAAATGAGATTATTATGTTTGAACATTTAAAGCTAAGTGTCATGGCCCCGTGGAGGAATCCTCTTCAGAGGACAAGCTGGAGCCTCCTGAAATGGATGTCCCCAGGGAACAAGCCACTTTAGGGGACCTTGGAACTAACCAAAAAGCTCCTGTGCTCTCAGAAGATAGGCCTTCAGATATTTCCCCTCAAAACAAGGAAAGTCCTGTTTCTGAGTCAGAGAGGGATGCTGAGCCACTACCCATCCCCTTAGAATGCAGCTGCCCGAAGATAAAAGTTAAGACCATGGCCTGGCAAAGGAGTTCCTGCTTGTGGAAAAAGTCTTAAGAATAAAGACCTCCTCAGCAGCAGGGCCCTCCTCATGAGTAGATGTTTTACCAGAGGGCCTGTGATGAACTACAGCTGAGGCCTGAGTGGGGCTCTGGGAGCTCAAACTACATAAGGGCTTAGTTTGGACGACACTTTAGGCAACAGAGAGGGGAAGAGACAACGGACGGTATGTTATTTTTTGGAGTGCCCGCCACACGACATGTTGCCCCTCCCCCCGTCATGCAGCTGAAAGTCACGGCCTCATAATAAGCAACGGGGCTCCGAAAAACAACGGAGCAGCCCATTGCTTTTCCCCATTGCTTAATAACGTACCATCAGTTGTGTGTGCATTGTGTGTCGCCCGATACCCAACACAATAAACAACAAAACTGACGGTTTCCTCTTCCCCCCTCCATTGCCTAAAGTGTCGTCCGAACTACGCCAAGCTTTCAATTCTAATCTAGTCACTGCTGGAACATCTTTCTTAAGCTTCTAGTGCCCTGAACCCTTATTTTTCTGCCCTTACTCTGTAATGAAACCTTTGTGCTACTGACCTTTAGATGTCCAGCTTGACTCTGCTTCTGGGGCTGTGCTTGTATCTGACTGCTTACCTGTTTTGGTATCTTGACTGTGCTTCAGACCTTTCTCTTGGAGATATCTCTGGTAATACTGTGCCTTTGACCTTTGCCTATTTCTTGACTACTCCTGCCTTGAATTGCTCTCTTGCTGGACTAATACCTCAGTGTTTGACCTTTTGCCTGCATATTGGCTTAGCCTTGGATGTTGTTCTTCAATTGTCTTAATATTGAGACTGGCTCAGCCATGTCTGCTAATTTCATTGAAAATATAACCAAAAAGCTGATAGTAGTGGGGAGCCCAATAGTCATTTAGAGGCAGGATAATAAAGTGCTGAACTCAGAATAATTTATTAAGTCAGGTTCTTCTTTGGAACTCTTTGCAAAAAGAACAGAGGAGAGAAATGACAATTTCCTAAGAAAAAGTTTTTATAAGATATATATGGCACATTGGAAATACAATGAGACAGAGAAGTGAGTTGAAAAAGAAGCAGCTGTTTGGACTGAGTCTCAAGTCTATAAACACACACACTAGGGTTTCCTTTATTCTTTTCTACACACAGTGCAAATAAAAAAATAAAATAAAGAAAAAGCTAAAAGAGGATAAAAACAGTAAAGAAAGTACCCCGTAAGAGTATTTTGGAGTCATTTTCTTGAAAGTGTTCTGGTCTGCAAGAGCAGCTATGTGGAGCATAAATTCAACCCCATAGAGCATTTGAAGTTCATTTTCTTTTTCCTTGAACATTTGTTGACTTCCTAAGCTTTCCCAAGGTGTGCTTTATGATGGGATTATTCCAACTTTCATAACACCACCTACAAGTAATTTGCCAGTAAGAGGAAGTATATAATCTGCTGCAGCCACCAAGATAAAGGCAAATAAAATTCACTAGAGGCAATTGCCATTGGGTTACAAAGTGGTTTCACAGAAAAGCACATGTTACCAGAGCAATTGCTCATATTGCTTCTATAATTTGTATGTGAACATTAACTTAAAAGAATTCCTGATGGCTCTAATAAAAGGAAGCACTTGGAGTTCACCCCAAATTAGATAAATGTGGAATATATTTTCCTGTATTTATATGTCTACAAACTCTTATATGAAAAGAATGTGGGAACTACCAGGGATGCCAACTGATATTCTAAAATACATGAAAGTGATCAATCATCAGTGATATTACAATAATAATAATAATAACAATAGTTAATTGCTAATAAAAAGCTTAAATGAGCAAAGACATCTATTTTGTAGATTGGAAGCCACAAACATTAAGTTGGATGGTTGCAGAACCTAAAAGTTGAATTTACCTGGCAGAAAAAAAATATTTTGTAAACTATTTAATTTCCTAGTGCCCCCAACAGCTGATCTGTGCTTTAGAACTAGCCATTCATTAAAGGAAAAATATATCTGATCTTGGCAGATCATTGCATATGGAGTGAGTATGCATCCATGTGGACCTTGTAGAGATGACCTTGAGACAGAAATCACATCAGGAGAATATGGCATACACTGAGTTTTTTTAAAGTAGAAGTTTTGACTGTGTGTGTGGGTGTCTGTTTATGGCCTAAGAACATAATGTCCATTTTCAACCCATCGTTTTTAGAATCTAGAATACTTACATTTCTGAAGTATAAAGTGCAATTTTGGAAGAAAAAAGAGAGAGAGAGAGAGAGAGAGAGAGAAGAAGAATTAAGATCTGCTTAACTTCAACACAGACATGGAGTAGCTTCCATTTAATTCCATTCCCAATTGTAAATACAAGACATTATAAAAAAGAACAAGTTGTCATATAAATTAAAATTTCATTGGAGATCATAAAGGTCTTTTGACAAAAAGTGAAATTGGAACAATTTGCATTAAAGAAAGTAGATTCAATCCCTAATCCCTGAAGCCGTAAAAGACAAGTTGGTGATTAACATTTTTGAAGCCCCTACATGTTTCAGCAAATGAATAATATTTTATTTAAACCAGGCCCTGTCTTTAGAACTAACTTATGGTTTATGACTCAACTGAGAATGAGTTTACAATACAATGAAAGTTGGAGCAAATACTCCAATACTCATTAACATAACCTCTCATTTTCAGGAGACCATGATACTACCGATGACCTATTTCATGCACAGGGAAACCACAAAATGTTGACAATGATGTCTAGGAAGCAGAACACCACCTTCAGAAAAATGTTGCTATATTTGGTGATCACAGTTAGATAGTCAGTTCTTTCTAGAAGCTATTTCATATCTTCTTAATTGTGTTTTTTCCACAGACAGATCAGGAACCTTCCCATGGGGCTTTTCTATGGGGTAGGTTGTTCAGAAATGCCCCAACAGTATAGGATTCCCAGTATAGGATAGGGGAGGGGGAATTCATTCAAAGTGCAAAATTAAATTAATTTCCCACTTTTGAACCACTGTGTGAACTGAACCTCATTTATCCTTTGAAATTTATACATTTCTGAATTTTGCAATGGAGTTCTCCAATCAAAAAATTTGTATGAAGATGTTTATATTAGGAAAATAATGTTAAAATGCATTATATTAGGATAAGTGCTTGCAAAAACAATGTGTGTAGCAGGCAAAATGCATATAAAACACATGTATTAAGAGAAATTAGCACAAAAATGCTTATGCATGCGAACTTTTTTTTTAAAAAAATCAAAGTTTGGGACAAACCAGACTTAAGACTCAAAATCTGAAATGAACTTAACCTTGGAAAAATAAGAAAGAGTAACTGAAATTGATGTATTTATCCATGCCTATATAGGACTTGCCTTACTGGACATGCTTGAGCTTTGACCCTTGTGCAGAGGGATGTGCTGTATGATATTTGGCACAAACTGTCATATGTCTGGTGCTGTGACTTCTTGATGGCTAAACTGGTAGAGGTGGTTGATGTGCCAACGAGGGCATCCCTGAGGCTACTTTGCACCAGCATGAGACCTAATGCAGACTACTGGGTTCTGATAGGTGAGCATTTTCACATTTTTCTCTCTCCCTGAACTGCCTCTTGGATCACATACATTATTTGTTGACATATAGACAAGCACATGAGCTACCTTAACTGGAAAGAGAAGCAAGAAGAGGACAAAGTCCTAGGGCATACCCTGAAGGGGAGGTGCCCTACCTCAGTGGTAGAGCACACACTTTGCATGCAGAAGGTCTCTGGTTCAATCCCTGGCTTCTCCAGGTAGGGCTAGGGGGGAAATCCTGCCTGAAACCCTGGAGAGTCTCTACCAGTCAGTGTCAACAGTACAGAAACTTTACTGACGTTAAGCAGGTCTGGGTCTGGTTGGTGCCTAGATAGGATGCTAACAATTCAATGATACCCACTGGCTTGGAAAGAAGTCCCATTGACTTGTTCTGAGTAGATATGTACTAAATTGCATCATAGGTGTCTGCTATGTACCACTGCATTTTGTTTCACAGTACAAACATTCTACAGAATTGTCTGCCACCTTTAATTAATAGGGGGAAAGGCTTCTTTAAGAATTCTCTCACATGTAATCTGTCTAGTTCAATCTGTCTTAAGATAAACAGAATTCAGCCCCATGTAACAAGGGCATAAACCACTTTTCTGAATAAGCAACTTCCATGGCCCTAAGCCAGAGGTGCAGGCTCACAACCTGGCTCTCTGGGTTTCTGCAGAATGTCATCCCCCTCTCAATCATTTGGTGGCTTCCCAGTTGCCCCTCTCCCCCAAGTCTATACTGGGAGAAAAAGCTTTAAGCCAAAATATGCTGGATCTTTTGGTATTTTTCATGTTTTGGCCCCATCCATTTTGCCTTCGACCACTGGAATGTAGCCCCTGAGAGTTTTTCCAAAATGGAATTCTGCTTCCCCCCCCACAAAAATACCACTATGCAGTATTAAAATACACTATAAAACAATAAAAACTAGTCAAACTAAGAGCTCCATCACACCAGTGTTTTATTGTACTTTCGTCCTGCCTTGTTTACCATTTTGCCCCATGACTCTCACATGACGTCATCCCTGTCCTGCAGTCATCTTGCCCCTTCCCCTCCATTTTCCGTGTTTTTCTAGGGTGGAAAAGTGCAGTATTTTTTCTCCACATGGGATAAAACCACTCTTCCGTCCCCATGTATTGCCATCCTCACGCTATGTCAGAAAGGCCCGCGTTTGTGGGGGCATGTTCATTGAAGGGAGGTCTTGCTGATGAAAGAGGAGGGTGGAGGTGGTTCTCCTCTAGCACACCCTTTGAATTCCTACTCTCATTCTGCTTGGGGACATTCTGAGTTGGTAGAAGGAACAGATTTGAGCTGAGTTGGTCGAATGGACTTTTGCTGCTCCAACCCCACTCTCATTGCTCTCTCATCCACCCATTTCAAATTCCCTATCCTGCCACCCTGCTGTACGAGATGCTCCAGCAGACTTGCGTTACTACACCCTCACTACTATCTGCCCTCACTTTCATTCACTCTCATCCATCCATTTCAGTCAACCGGAAAGGGGGAGGGAGAGCAGGCACGCCCCAAGCAGCATTATTGCACATCGGAAGGCAGAAATGGCACCTAATCAATCAAACACTAAATCATAAAAACAGTAGACCACAAAGCCAGAGCAAGGGGAGAAGGCGCCCATGTCCATCACAATGTCCATCAACCACAAGAACCAATGAACTGGAGTGGGAAGGACAAGGGGTGCGGTGGGGTGAGCGATTTCACCAGTACAGTGGTGATACCAGGAAGTGTGAGCCACCGCAGGTGAGAAGGTAAACGAGGCAAAACAGTGCAACAACACACACACATGGAAGTAACCAGTACTTGATGTGCCAATGTAACAGAGTTGAAAATCACCGATGCATGCCAGGAAAAAAAAAGTAGGTGTGATGGAGCCCTAAAACACACAATGTTTGTTAAGAGGCCCAGACTAAAAGATACATGGTTTAAAAGGCCTGGGTAAATAAAAAGGTCTTCAACTGATGTCAAAAACAGATGGCAGGAGACGAACCTCCCTGGGAAGGCTGCTGCATAATCAGAGTGCCACTATGCAAAAGATCCTCTCCCTAGTGCTAACCTGCCTCACTTCATTTGGCAGGGGACAGGGCCTCTGAAGAAGTTTTTAAGGTTTGTAAGCTGCTGAGGGCTTTAAAGGTCAAAACAGCACATTAAATTGTTTCCAGAAATGGACTGAATGTCAGTGCAGTTTACAAAGCACAGATGGAATGTGACCAAACCACCAAGTCCCCATGAATAATCTTACAGTCTTATTCTGGACCAACAGCAGTTCCTGAACCATTTTTAAACACAACCCCAGGTGCAACACTTTGCAGTAGTCCAAATGAGAGGTTCCAAGAACATGGGAAATTATGGCCAAGCTATCTCCATCCAAGTAAGTTCAGAGTTGGAGTATCGGCTGATTTGTGAAAGACTAGAAATCTGCCAGTTTTGTCCATCCATTCCACTTAAACCCACTTCTGTTATCACAAGTCTCTGGCTCCCCACCCCCACAGCATAATATACCAATCAAAACCTCAAAGCACAACAGTGTTGTTTCCTTTAGCCTTGGTTAGATGCACGCACAATGTGCTTCTTGCTTCTCTGAGCCTTTGGGGCGGCAATGTATAAAACACAGACTTTCATAATTGTCCAAATGTGGCTGGGACTCATTTCTTGCCGTATAATTTATGTACAGAGCCTGAATCTCACTATCGCAGCTTTCTCTAGCCATGACAGCAGCAATATGTCAAATGCAGCATAAAGCTTCTATGGGGAGTTGCTTGTGTTGGCAATGATGTAAAAAAGAAGAAGAATGGAGCGAAAAGGGCCAGTGTTTTTTGAACCAGAGGTGCCCACTACAAATTCTCCTTTGTGAACAACTTCTACCATTGCCTTTGCTTGTCTGGTGATGAGCAAAAAGTCTGAGAAATTAATGTACTTGGTTCAAATACTTTCACCATCAGTGGTATTATTCAAGGCAAAAGTGGAGGCTTGAAGCCTCTGCCAAGGAGGTTTAAATATTTACTTTGATTTCAGTATATTTTTAAAGACTTCCTGGGATTTAAAAAAGAATCAATCTAACTCATCCTTTCATCAAGCCCTGAGCAAATGGTGTAATAATCATCCATAAGTATGAATAGGAATACAATGGATAGAAAATTAGCCCTTGGAGCCTTCTGTCTATCCAGTGCCCTGCCAGGCAGAGCAGAAACCTCCTGTTTCTCCGAATTTGTTATTTACAGCTAGAGGGTCCTCTGAGCCTATCTAGTTGACTTACCTCTTGGTGGGCAGGGATGGGAATGGAGAGGCTCATGAATAAAGTGGATCCACATCCTCTTCCCCCCTCCCCCCTCCCCCCCCCACCATCCCACCCTCTTTTCTCCCTCACTGACCTTCTTCCGAGCTCACTGTTGCGACCTCAGAAGAGGAGATACTGCAATGCTTCCCCTTTCCAAGATTATAGCTGTGTCTATGGCCTGCTGGGGGGGGACAGAAATCCACAACACCCTATGGCCCCTGGGATGCCTTCCTAGGACAGGGTGACCAGATAAAATCCAGGTCAGGGCTCATGTAACTTTAACAGTTGTAGAGAAAAGGGAATTTCAGCCAGAGTCATTTGTATGCAATGCTTTCCTGGTGAAATTCCCTCTTCATCACAAATGTTAAAGGTGCAGGCACTATACTAGAGTGACCATATACCAAAGAGGGCAGGGCCCCTGCAACTTTAACTGTTGTGATGAAGAGGGAATTTCACCAGGAACTAATTGCATACAAATGACTCTGGCTGAAATTCACTTTTCTCTACAACTGTTAAAGTTACATGAGCCCTGATCTGGATTTTATCTGGTCACCATATCCTAGGATTGCTCTGCTACTTGTGCTGAGGAAGTTCAGTCTCTGCTCCGGAAAGACCTTGTGTTGAATTCACACCTTTTTAAAAAAAATAAATTTAATGTGATCCTTTCTCCCCCACCGGCCCCAGTGCAATGTGCTGTTGTAAATTAACAAAATGGAGTGGGGAGTGAATGAATTGGAGCGTTCTGTTGCAGAAATTGCTGGTTCTAGAATCTAGGGTTTTATTTTATATTGGACAAACAATTCTTCCATAGCATCCAGTTTTAAATGCAAATATCCAGGATTATTTATTTATTTATTTTTAAGAAAACATGCTGTAGAATCACAGTTGTGTTCCTTGAGACATGTTTTAAAAGGGGAGGGGCAGAATATCTAGCAGTTATGTATTTTTTTTTTTTTACTGTATGATAGGTGCAGGAGGCCCAATCTAAACTTTAAAAGCCCTCCTCCGCCCCACATGCCAGGGTCCTGATCTGGATAGGGTCCTCTGCATATACTCTAGTGAGAAAATGGGGGGGGGGACGGGATGTAACTGCTAGATAGGGCCAAAGCAGACATCATTTTAAATCTGCATCTAGCAGCTACATCTCCCCACCCCCCACAACCATTTTGTCTTTAGCATAGGTGCAAGGGGCCCTATCCAGATCAGGAGCCTAGCATGGGTGGGTAGGGGGGCATTTATGATCCAGAAAGGGCCTGCTACACCTACTCAAGAGTAAAATCAAATAACAAAACGGGTATACCTGCTATATATGGATTAAAATCAGACAAATCAAGAGAAACACAATATATATATTGTGTGTGTGTATATATATATATATATATTGTACATATAGGCATACAATCCTGAAATAAAAATCCAGAAGGCCCATGGAGCACAACATTAATCAGCTCCACTCCAGTAAATATGTTGGTCTATTTTTTTTTAAAAAAAATTAAAATCTGGAGATAAATCCAGAACAGTCAGGTTCTGTATGCATCCTGACTTTGTGGTCATCACAGAGAAGGACCTCTCCCTTGATGCCATCCTCCGAGCTTCCCTCAGAGCAGGCACCTGGAGGAGGACCTTTGATTTTGAGAGTAGTGTACAGGTAGGTTCATGTCAGGAAAAGCGTTCCATCAGGTATTGTGGTATTGTGGTCCCAAACTGTGTAAGGCTTTATAGGTTAAAACCAGCACTTTGAATCAGGCTCTTAAACATACAGGCAGCCAATGCAAGCGGGCCAGAATCGCTCTTATATGTTTGAACCTTCTGGTCCCTGTTACTAATCTGGCCGCTACATTTTGCACAAGCTGCAGCTTCCGAACCGTCTTCAAAGGCAGCCCCATATAGAGTGCATTGCAGTAATCTAACTTGGAGGTTACCAGAGCATAGACAACTGAAGCCAGTTTATCCCTGTCCAGATAGGGGCGTAGCTGGGCCACCAGCCAAAGTTGGTAGAAGGCACTCCGTGCTACCAAGGCCACCTGAGCCTCAAGTGACAGAGATGGTTCTAAAAGAACACTCTATCTATGAAACTGCTGCTTCAGGAGGAGTGCAACCCCATCCAGAACAGGGTGAACACCCTCCATCCAGTCAGAGGACCCCCCCCCCCAACTAACAGCATCACAGTCTTGTCTGGATTGAGTTTCAGTTTATTAGCTCTCATCCAGTCCATTGTCGCAGCCGAGCACCACAGCCTCACCTGATGAAGATGAAAAGGAGTAGAGTTGCGTGTCATCAGAGTACTGATGACAACACACTCCAAAACTCCAGATGATCGCACCCAACTGTTTCATGTAGATGTTGAACAGCATGGGGGACAAGACTGACCCCTGCGGAACCCCATACTGGAGAATCCACGGGGCCGAGTAATGTCCCCCAAGCACCACCTCCTGCAGCTGACCTGTCAAGTAGGAGAGGAACAACTGCAATGCAGTGCCTCCCACTCCCAACTCAGCCAGTCGTACCAGAAGGATACCATGGTCAATGGTATCTAAAGCCACTGAGACATCAAGGAGAATCAACAGAGTCACACTCCCCCTGTCCTTCTCCTGACATAGGTCATCATACAAGGTGACTGCACCCCTGTTTATACATGTGCATACAGGGCAAATCATCCCCTTGATGCATTTTGGAAGCATGTTCTCAATATTAAAAAGCAATCCTAAATGCATGGACCTGGATTAATTCAGTGCAAGGTGCCGGTAGAGGCACTGATACCACATTACGCTACTTTCAGGCATTTCAAAATACACCACAATGTGCAACAAAAGGCTCAAGAATACAGCTGCTGTTTTAGATATCTTGGGCCTGATCTATACCAAGCAGGATATGAACACTTTGAACATGGTTTGAAAAATGTTTATATGGAGTGTGTCCTGGGCCCCAACAGTTGTCACTACTGTTATAAACCGTTTTAAAGCAGTAGTGCAGATCCTGCCTTGTTCTCTTCTCAACTCCTTGAAAAAAGCAGCTACCGTACTGGGATTTCAGAATCATTCTAAGTAAATATATACCAGAGATTTTGCTTAACTGATAGGCCAAAACAATCAAAAGCACCAAGCCAAATTTAATGCAATAGAAACATTGGATTGTCTCCCAATTTTAATTATTGCTCATTAGTTCATTGGCCATCTTACACTCTCCAGTTCTTATGAAATTAAAGCTGGCAGAAATGTTCATTTCTTATTATTTGGATGGCTAAATTGCCAACAACAACAACAAAACCTTTAAAGGAACATAGAGTAATATGACAGCTGGGCACAATTATATGTCAACTTGTGCTTCGAAGTTGCTTGTCTCCGTTTACGTGTGCCAGTTCTGAAATTGACAGCAAGGGGTGAGCCCACTGAAGCTTTGGCTGAGCATCAATTTAGAGCATTGCAGTGCTTTCTGTCTTCAGACTTTACGTCCTGTGCCTTCCATGAGTGATGGGGGTCATACAGTCATTCTCTGTGGCGGCTGGTAACTTTCAGTACACCTGGGAACTTCTGAAAATCCAGAAGATTTAAACTTCCCCCCTCCCTTCAACTTTGATGTCTTCATTTCCTGGTTCCACTACTTTGTCACGAAGAAAGTACAGAGAACAAAATCTGGGAAAGCAGATAATGGAACTGTTGCATCTGTCTGTATATAATATTCCCACGTGCATGCTAGAAAAAACACTGGGAGATGGATTCTGTTGCTCTGCTTTAAGAGTGTAAGGACCAAATTAGATACGGTGTTTAATGCATTATTGCATTTAACATGCACATTTTTGGGGGAGGCAATAGAAATAGATATTGTGGCCCGTTCCCCCACAAGCAGGAGTTCCCCCCCCCATGAGAATTTTCATTACAATGCAAATAATAGTGTTGAGGGAAGGGATTGTTATCAGGATTGTTATAGGGGGAGGGTTAAACTCTTCTTCCCCACCTGTTGTGGCCCAGGACTCTGCTATTGGTTATTTCCATTTTATTTTAAGTGTGCATGTTAAATGCAATAATGCATTTAATGCCAGATGTAGTTGGCCCTAAATTAAGCTTAGTTTTCCTTCATTTTCCTGCAAATGAACGACGGTCTTCTGAAGGTATACTCTCCTAGATGTATACGTATTTGAGCTATACATAAGCTCAGATTCAGCAAACTCTACAGCAGCTTTCCCCAACCTGGTGTTCTCCAGAAGCTTTAGATTTCAACTCCCATCAGCCCCAGCCAGGGTGGCCAATGATCAGGAACACTGGAATTGTAGTCCAAAACCAACTGGATGTCACCAGGTTGGGGAAGGCTGTTCTAGGGTTATAATTCTGCCAAACCTAAACCACTGTTAAAATCTCATTTACTTCAATAGAAGAGTTAAGCCGAGAGTTTAACAATTTTGACAGATGAAGTTTTTGTCACTCTTCAACTGTGCAGAGTCTCCTCTTTTATTATATATGATCACTCTAGTTCATTTAAAGCTTATTTAGAGTTTACTTAAAGTTTATTTAGAGATAGTACCAATTCTAGACCTTTAGTATCAGAGAATTAAGAGACTCACAGTCGTGGGTCTCTTGTTAAGGTCAATGAGTAAAAAACACAGTCCACCATGTTAAAGGGGTAATTGGGGTGGTGGTCATTCTAACATTTATAAATTCGAACATGTTTCACCAATCTTCCTGAAATTTACATGTGCCAGAAAGAAATGTTGGTTTTACATAACCTGAAAATTTCTAGAAGATTGGTGAAAGATTGAGGGAAGGAGGGTAGTTTAAAGTAAAAAAGAGGGGAAAGCTCTCAGACTAACTTTGGTAGCTGAGTTTTGTATTGACAACCATTTGTGCCCACCTCTCCTTATGAATTGTCAGGTTAAATAATTAAAATTCCAATGATGTCCTCTTCCTTTTACCTTAGAGTTGATGGAATAGGTCTTCTTTACTTAAAATTCCCTTTAGTTTGTTTTTAAATATGATTTATTTATGAGCTCCCATGGTAACCAATGGAGCTCCCTCAGAGTAGTGTCTCTCTCTCTCCCTCCCTCCCCCCTGTCCAACTGGATTAGAACGTTTAGAGGCCGGGGGGAGTAACTGCCTGTCTCCTGGATTCCAGTAACAGTGCTGGCAATTAGGGATGTGTATCATATCGTTAAGATGTCCAGTAATGATACAATATGGACTATCGGACACCCGATTAACGATAGAAAATCCTACGATAATTATCAGATACGATAAAAATCCTACGATAATTATCGGATTTTTAATCGTATTATAGGAAGGCTCTTTCTCTTTTGGTGCCACATGGAAGGAGCTAGAAAGGTGGGGTGTGCTTGCTGAGACTGACAGATTCAGTGACCAATTGTGCAGCAAGGATTCTAGCAGGAGCCAATCACAATGTCAGAGGAGGGTTGAGCACCCCCACCCTTGGGTTTTCCTTCTCTGTTGGGAGTAGGAGTTGAAGGAGAAAGGTGGATTTTGGAGGAGGTCTGTGTATTTTGGCAATTTACAGTCTAGTATATAGTATTCTTCTTCTATCTATTTTCTTCTTGAATCTTTCTGTTCCCTTCTGTGTCTTGTTCCTTGTGTGTCTGCTGTTTGTTGGTTTGATTGAAAGGTTAGGTTAGCATGACTGTGCTGAGGGTTCCCTTCCCTGTTTTACTGTTATAAAAAATATACAAAATCTCTCTCTCTCTCTCTCTCTCTCTCTCTCTTTCTCTCTCTCTTTCTGTTTGTGTGTGTTTGCAAAGGATTGTTATTAATATAAATAATTTCGATTCGATCCTTTGCAAGCACAATATGAAACATGGCTCTAAGGCGCACCTTGGCCAAGGTGGCTCTGCCTCTGGATCAAGGAGAGATGCTGTTGCTGCTAGGGGCAGTTCTGGGGTGGCTGTCTCTCCCCCGTTAAAATTAAGCACAAGTCTACCCTTTTTTGTGCTTAAGCAGGCAGAGGCACCAGCAGCTCCTCCTGAAAGGTCTGCCCGCAGGGCTGTCTTTGAATAGCCACTTCCACAGGCCAGTGGCAGCAGCACTGGCCTTGGACTAGGAGTACCACCATCTCCTGCTCCAGCGGTTGAGGCGGGGAGCCCGCTCAGGGATCTTTTCCCTGAGACCGCTGAGGTGGTTCAGCCGGTTGAGGTTCAGAAGGAGCAGCAGGCAGAAGTGGCTCCCTCGCCACTCTCCCAAACCTCTTCTTCGAGGCCTTCTACCCCTGCTCCTGTGGTGGCACCCCAGACTCCAGGCAGAGCTGGCGACAAGCAGACTGGCTCGCCCCACAAGCGGAGCAGCATGGTGTGGGACCACTTTGAGGTGCTGTGGATCCCCTCTTTGCTGTATGTCGGCATTGCAAGGCCGCCATCAGCAGGGGGGGAAATCTGGCACACCTCACTACCTCCAACATGCACTACCACCTGAGGAGGAACCACCATGTGGTCCTACTTGGGAGAGAGGCGGGCACCTCCCAGGTGAGTGGTGGCACTAAGGGCAAGCAGAAGGTTGCTGCTTCTCCATCTCCCATCCCCAAGCGTCTTAGGCAGGCCACCATGGAAGACCTGGGATGGGGGAACTATGAGACTACGCATTGTAGGTTTCCAGCGCCCAACCAGCTCACCAACTGCATTGGTGAGATGGTGGCGTTGGATGACCAGCCATTCAACCTTGTGGAAAATGCAGGGTTCAAGAGGCTGATGGCTCTGGTGGTCCCATACTACAAGCTGCCGTCTCGCACCACCCTTAGCAGGGGTGTGGTGCCCTCCCTGTACCGGGCCTACAGGGAGTTGGTGATGGGTCGACTGTGCCAGGCAGAGGCACAGAAGGTGCACTTCACCTCGGTCGGACATTTGGTCCAGCGAGGACGGAGCGCATGCTTACCTGTCCCTGACGGCTCACTGGTGGGGAGCCACAGGGAAGGAAGCACCCATCACTTGTGCGACTGGGAAGGAGAGCTATGTGCCAAATTTGAGATCTATCCCTCCAACCATCAATTTTATTTGAATTTATTAAAGATCGTTTCAGTTCTGACAGATCAGAATGACAGCTCACCACGTGCATTCATTCAGACCTGTCAGAAAGGAAACAATCTTTAGAAAATTCATATAAAATTGATGGTTGGAGGGATAGATCTCAAATTTCATACACTTACTTAGGCATACCCTATAAGCACTGTGACCAAGTTTCAAGCCTCTAGCTTTTAAAATACAGATGTTAGATGTATATTTATATGGCAGTCCGATAAAACGATAAAATCGCCCAAAAATTATCGTCTCCGATGATTATTGTAGGTTTTTGTATCGTATCATTATTGTTAAACATATGCACAATAATGACCTTATTGTATCGTTATCATACATTTTAATGATACAATACACATCCCTAGAAGTGAGCATTGACGTGGGCATGTTTGGTGATGATACCAAATTATTAGGGATATGCATGCCGAAAAATATCATATTTTATCATTATCAGAATTTCAGACCAAAAAACTTATCTTCTCCAATAATATCATAGGTTAATCGTATCTTCTTCATCATAATTATCGGAAATCCGATATTTAATTTGTAGCCCCTTTGTGCCCTATAGATCTGAATTTTTAAAAGAAAAAATGCCTCTAACTTCTGTATATTCAAAGTTACAGGCTTGAAACTTGGTCACAATGCTTATGGGGTATGCCTAAGTATATGTATGAAATTTTATATCGATCCCTCCAACCTTCGATTTTATATGAATTTTTTAAAGATCTTGCAACTTTTTGACAGGTCTGAATGAACGCACATGGCGAGCTGTCCTTCTGACCTGTCAGAACTTAAACGATCTTTAATAAATTCATATAAAATCGAGGGTTGAGGTATCAGTCTCAAATTTCATACACATACTTAGGCATACCCCATAAGCACTGTGACCAAGTTTCAAGCCTCTAACTTTTAAAATACAGAAGTTATAGGTTTATATATATGGCAGTCCAATAATCCGATATAATCAGGCTGAAATTTTTCAGATTGGATCTTTATTGGAGGCTTTTCTATTGTATCGTTATCGTTAATCAGATGTCCGATAACGACCTTATCGTATTGCTATCGGACATTTTAACGATACGATACACATCCCTACAAAATATTTAGTTTTGCTAAAACAATGGGGGATTGTGAGGAGCTCCATAAAGATCTCTCCATACCAAGAGAATGGCCATCAAAATGGCAAATGCTGTTCAATGTAACCAAGTGTAAAGTGATGCACATTGGGGGGGAGGGGATCACAATTTCACATATACACTGACAGGATTTGAGCTAATTAGCCATGACTGACCAAGAAAGAGTTTGGGGTGGGGGAGGTGGACATCCTGCTGCCCTCCAGGTGTTTGAGATGACAAGTTCCAGCATTCCTGACCATGGGACATACTGACTTGCAATGATGGGAATTGTAGTCCAACACCTTTGGAGGGCACCAGTTGGGAAAGAGCTACTCTAAACAAAAAAAGAGAAGTAGGTGGTCCTAAGTTGTTCGTCATGAGTTTTCCACAACCCCACAGTCACTTCTGCATATCATATTGTCCATCCTGTCCTCATGGTTTATCTGCTTTGGGAGAATGAGAATTTCACTTGCACTTTCTGCCTCTTTAGGGAGGATGTGGCATTAAGGCTTGTGAGACTTAACTCCAGATTTCCCTGCTTTTTGGTGCTTGGTTGGAAACTGTAGAGCCTTAACGTTGTTTTTGTAAACATTAAGTTTTTTGTTTAATGAATAAGGCTACAATCCCTGTGCCCACTTACCTGGGAGTAAGCAACACTGAACTCAATGGGACTTACTTCTAAGTCCACATGCCCAGGATTGTACTGTAAGTGTTCAACAGCCAATAGATCTGGTACTTAGACTAAAACTATTGAAATAAATTGGACCTAACTTAGTCATGACTAACTTCTTACACATTTTTCAATCATTCTCAATGGGCCTACTCTAAATAGGACTAAGGTTGGATACAACCCACAATGTTCTAGTAAATGATCACATGAATTTAAAATATGCCAATTAGTAATGTCTTTCTGATTGCTGAATACATGTGAAATATTTTGAACACTTTAACAGTGAAATCCTACACATGTTTATTCAGAGCTAAGTTCCACTGCATTCAATACTAGTAAGTGTAGGATTGCAGCCTTAGTATTGGTCCATGAAATGCCTCTGATTTGGCCCTTTGTTCTGGACAAGTTGCCTTTCCTTACACAATTAAGTGCTGAGAATTCTGATTAGCACCTGTCAGCCCTGAACAACTAATTACCCATGACAGTGCTGAATGGTAGATTAGTACTTTGGCTGTTAAAGGGTCTTGAGGACTCATTGGGTGATTAGCAATGAGAGTATTAAATAGGGGTGTGCATCGGATCGGATCCGATCCACGATCCGAATCCGATCCGACCCAAAATCGGGAAAATCCGATCCGATCCAATCCGATCCGGACAACCTCCGATCTGATCCGATCCGATCCGATGAGGTCCGATCCGGATCGGACGCCATTTTGAATGCTTTTTCCCATAGCCAAGTATTGTTTTACAAAAACGCCTATAACTTTTTCATTTTTAAAGATAGAAGGATGAAACTTGGGCACATTGTAGACTGGTTAGGGGTAGTTATCTGTGAGAAATTTCAGAAAGATTGGTGCATGCATTTTGTGGCAATTAATTTTTTAATAAATACCCAGGAATGCCTATAACTTTGTCATTTTTAAAGTTACACACATGAAACTTTGCCACATTGTAGGGGGTACCTTGGGACCTATGTGTGTGAAATTTCAGAAACGTAGGTGCTTGTCTTGTGTGGCAATTAATTTTTAGAAAAATGGGTAATAGTGGGGTAAATACAGTTACGCCTCCCATTTTTTTATTTTTGAAGATACAAACAGGAAACTTGGGCACATTACAGGTACCACTTGCCTTGATATGTGTGTGAAATTTCAGAAACATTGGAGCTTTCCTTGTGTGGCAATTAATTTTTGAAACAATGAGGAAAGAAACACCTATAACTTTGTCATTTTTAAAGTTACACACATGAAACTTTGCCACATTGTAGGTGGTACCTTGGGACCCATGTGTGTGAAATTTCGGAAACGTAGGTGCTTGCCTTGTGTGGCAATTAATTTTTTAATAAATACCCAGGAATGCCTATAACTTTGTCATTTTTAAAGTTACACACATGAAACTTTGCCACATTGTAGGCGGTACCTTGGGACCTATGTGTGTGAAATTTTGGAAACGTAGGTGCTTGCCTTGTGTGGCAATTAATTTTAGAAAAATGGGTAGTGGTGGGGTAAATACAGTTACGCCTCCCACTTTTTTATTTTTGAAGATACAAACAGGAAACATGGGCACGTTACAGGTACCACTTGGCTTGATATGTGTGTAAAATTTCAGACAGCTGGGTCCAGGCATGTGGTGGCAAGGTATTTTTGAAACAATGAGGAAAGAAACGCCTATAACTTTTTTATTTTAAAAGTTAGAAGTCTGAACATTGCTCACTTTGTAGATGGGTTAGGGGTAGATATGTGTCAGAAATTTCAGAATTATAGGTCCAGGCATTTGATGGCTATGGAATTTTTAAATTACATGTTTCAAAAAAATTTCTACAGAGGCCAGGTCTTCCCCTCCCGCTTCCCGCGAAGAAAAGGAAACACTCTCTCGTCTCGATCCCTTTGATCCTTGCTAGTAGTATCCATTACAGGGCTCGTGTTTCCTTTCCTACTTTCACTTTTCAAGCAGAACGGCTGAGCCTAGCTGAGTTTTGCAGCCATGCGTGCAAGGAAGGATCACTCTGGTCTCGATCCCTTTGATCCTTGGTAGTATCCATTACAGGGCTCGTGTCTGCTTTCACTTTGTACTCAAGCAGACACGAGCCCTGTAATGGATACTACCAAGGATCAAAGGGATCGAGACCAGAGTGATCCTTCCTTGCACGCATGGCTGCAAAACTCAGCTAGGCTCAGCCGTTCTGCTTGAAAAGTGAAAGTAGGAAAGGAAACACGAGCCCTGTAATGGATACTACTAGCAAGGATCAAAGGGATCGAGACGAGAGAGTGTTTCCTTTTCTTCGCGGGAAGCGGGAGGGGAAGACCTGGCCTCTGTAGAAATTTTTTTGAAACATGTAATTTAAAAATTCCATAGCCATCAAATGCCTGGACCTATAATTCTGAAATTTCTGACACATATCTACCCCTAACCCATCTACAAAGTGAGCAATGTTCAGACTTCTAACTTTTAAAATAAAAAAGTTATAGGCGTTTCTTTCCTCATTGTTTCAAAAATACCTTGCCACCACATGCCTGGACCCAGCTGTCTGAAATTTTACACACATATCAAGCCAAGTGGTACCTGTAATGTGCCCATGTTTTCTGTTTGTATCTTCAAAAATAAAAAAGTGGGAGGCGTAACTGTATTTACCCCACCACTACCCATTTTTCTAAAATTAATTGCCACACAAGGCAAGCACCTACGTTTCCGAAATTTCACACACATAGGTCCCAAGGTACCGCCTACAATGTGGCAAAGTTTCATGTGTGTAACTTTAAAAATGACAAAGTTATAGGCATTCCTGGGTATTTATTAAAAAATTAATTGCCACACAAGGCAAGCACCTATGTTTCTGAAATTTCACACACATAGGTCCCAAGGTACCACCTACAATGTGGCAAAGTTTCATGTGTGTAACTTTAAAAATGACAAAGTTATAGGTGTTTCTTTCCTCATTGTTTCAAAAATTAATTGCCACACAAGGAAAGCTCCAATGTTTCTGAAATTTCACACACATATCAAGGCAAGTGGTACCTGTAATGTGCCCAAGTTTCCTGTTTGTATCTTCAAAAATAAAAAAATGGGAGGTGTAACTGTATTTACCCCACTACTACCCATTTTTCTAAAAATTAATTGCCACACAAAACAAGCACCTACGTTTCTGAAATTTCACACACATAGGTCCCAAGGTACCCCCTACAATGTGGCAAAGTTTCATGTGTGTAACTTTAAAAATGACAAAGTTATAGGCATTCCTGGGTATTTATTAAAAAATTAATTGCCACAAAATGCATGCACCAATCTTTCTGAAATTTCTCACAGATAACTACCCCTAACCAGTCTACAACGTGCCCAAGTTTCATCCTTCTATCTTTAAAAATGAAAAAGTTATAGGCATTTTTGTAAAACAATACTTGGCTATGGGAAAAAGCATTCAAAATGGCGTCCGATCCGGATCGGACATCTGGTCCGATCCGATCCGACCAGCCTCCGATCCGATCCGATCCGATCCGACCCCCCAGGTCCGATTCCGATCCGCTATCCGATCCGATCCGGGGGGTCAGTGCACATCCCTAGTATTAAACACTGCTTTCATGGATATCAGTTGTTTGACCAGACCTTAATTAGGTTGATCTGGACAAGATTTTGTACTAAATAACATTGTGGCAACCAAAACAAAAGAAGAAGCTGTTTATGACCATTATCCTGGCCAAATACCTACAGCTGGAAAACATGGAACAGCCTGTCTCTATTCTATTTCACACCCAGTATTTCCTGCTTTCTAACCTGCAGAGTGTTCTCTGCAGGCAAACTCCTTCATAAAATAGTCTAACTCCAGATTTTTGATGTCTGGATGGGTCTTGGGGTATAGTACCACTTGGTAAATTGAAATCATTTAAAAGTAATACCATGATGAAAATTTATTCCACATTTTTTTCAACCATTTTCATTCAATTTGATAGAAAAGGATTTGCTTTTAAAAATAAATTCAAAGAAGAAAAGATTTTTGGAGAAGTTCTCCTGGGTTGGGTTTGAGGTTCTTGTGCTTACCTTAGTCAGTGACCTGAATGTCTTGCCTTTCATTATACAAACATCTCTCTCCAGCAGCCCATAGCCTCCTTGGCTTCCCTCACATCAAAGTCAAGGGAAAGACATCAGAGCTGGGCTATAACTCCTGTCAATGGTGAGCCCTGCCTGTGAGAAACTGTTGAGAATTTCCCCTCCCAAGGAGAAGTTTGGTGAAATTGTCCCTCTAATTTGTCTGTCCACCAGTAGGTGGAGAATTTCAGGAGGCCTTTTGTGTACAGCTCTACCTTTGGACCAATACAATAGCTCCTGAGAACACATCAATTGGACATCACTGTCTCAGAAGTTGAGGGACTGTTTTAAATGCTTGTGCAGTAGGGCTGGCCCTGCTTCCCCTTCTCTCCCCTCGGCCTTACATGCTAATAGATCCAAACATCCAAAGTTCCAATGAGGACAGCATGCCATAGTAGATAGATCCAGATAAATGTCTGTTAGGAATGTATGGGGATTTTATTTCTGATTGTAAATAATGTGAACATGTCTCATTCACAACCCCAAATGTGAATGCAAGCAGACATGTTTTTTTTTAAAAAGAATTGTTTGCAAATCCCAAATTTGGGGTCACATTTGAAAAATATGTGTGTTGTTTTTTTGGGGGGAAAGGTGTGCTTTGAAACGTACATTTTTGAAAAATATGCACACTTTCCCCATTCAAATGAGCAGAAAAACAGGTCAAACATGGGAGCGAGCTAAATTCAGAGAACTCAGGCAAACTAAAAAATCCCTGTTTCTCCCATTCCTATTACCTGCAGATTCAGGTTCAGTCCATTCTCCCAAAGGTAGCCTTTCTATACCATAATATTATATTAGTATATTGTGATTCAAACCATTTAAGTCAGATTAATTCCAATTCAGCTGGACAACTCCAGAATAAATGGTTCTTGAATTACTATAAACTGGCAGGTTTTTTTTAAAAAAAAGAAGCTTTACTGCCATGGAAGGAGTTAATTGCAGGACAGTTCAGTGGATGATTAATATCCCCAGGATGAAGCAGCTGGGCTACATTTGCTAGCACATATTAATTAAGGCAATGATATGGTGTAGCGACACTTCTCTTTGATAGAGGCCAAAGGCTACTTTTTATTATGACAGAAATAGCCACCTTCTCTTTTCTCCCCAATATAATAAACTTCCTTGTTATATCATTGCCTCCTGAAACCATTGTCATAATCCCAATGAGTAAGGGAACAGCATCATAAATAGATTCAGAACTCAATGGCACTCTGCTCTACAGGGGTTTTTTGTTTGGTTTTTTACTGCTTTTTGAGAGTTTTATCAAAGCTAACAAGGAAAATCAGAAAGAGGGATTCAATAAAAGGAGCCAGTAATGAGAGGAGCTATGAAAACTGGAGCAGTATTGTTTTAGTTTTCAGCCTAATAAATCATATTAATTAAAAGAGAGATGTTCAATCTTTGGTGAGTATCAAGCCTACATTTTCCAAGTACAAGAACCTTTAGAAGCAAAGGAAGATAAATGGAGAAGCCAGGCTAGAGGAAACATGGGAGAAAAGGAGCAGGGCAAATCCTAATCACACAGGGTTACTAGCGATTCCATAAATCATTTTATCAAATCTGACCTCCGTGGCATCACCTGCAGAAATATCGGTGTGATCTGCATTCACTTTGCTGTGCTTCACACAAACAGAGGAGCAAGGATGAGCGCCATAAAAAGATAATTATCTCTTCAGCATTTGGTGAAGTGGCTAAAAAAAAGCTTTGAGTACTAGGGATGTGTATCGTATTGTTAAAATGTAAATAACGACACAATATGATCTTTATCATGCATGCATTTAACGATAACGATACGATAGAAAAACCTCCAATAAATATCCGATCCGATAATTTTCAGCCTGATTATATCGGATTATCAGACTGCCATATAAATAAACCTATAACTTCTGTATTTTCAAAGTTAGAGGCTTGAAACTTGGTCACAGTGCTTATGGGGTATGCCTAAGTATGTGTATGAAATTTGAGATCGATCCCTCCAACCCTCGATTTTATATGAATTTATTAAAGATCGTTTAAGTTCTGACAGGTCAGAATGACAGCTCGCCACTTGCGTTCATTCAGACCTGTCAAAAAGTTGCAGGATCTTTTAAAAAATCATATAAAATGAAGGGTTGGAGGGATTGATCTCAAATTTCATACACATGTCTAGCACATGTTGCTACACATGTGTGCCAAATTTCAGATCAATCCCTTCACCCCTGTATTTTATATGAATTTTTCAAAGAACGTGCAACTTTTGACCTGTCAGAACTTAAACGTTCTTTAATAAATTAATATAAAATCAAGGGTTGGAGAGATCGATATCAAATTTCATACACATACTTAGGCATACCCCATAAGCATTGTGACCAAGTTTCAAGCCTGTAACTTTGAAAATACAAAAGTTATAGGCATTTTTTCTAAAAACAAATTCAGCTCTATATGGCACAATGGGGCTGCAAATTAAATATCGGATTTCCGATAATTATCGTGAAGATAATACGATTAACCGACGATATTATCGGCGATGATCATTTTTTTGGTCTGAAATTCCAATAACGATAAAATACGATATTTTCGGGCGTACACATCCCTATCGAGTACCTGTCTGTCCATCTTTGCTGCAGAATGGATTCTATTGTCTCAGAAACCCTGTGTACTTTTGTATGAGGGCCAAGTTAAGTTCTCTGATCATCTATAGTGTTCATTCTCTGGCCATACATGAGCAATATAATATAGCTATATGGCAAATATATTTCCCAGCAACCAATTTACCTACACTATACACAGGGCCATGCAGAGCTGGTAATATGCCCAGGCCAGATGGGAAGTGCGTGCTTTCCCATTTCAAAAAAGGAAGACAACATGGCTGCCCCAAGAGGGTGTGCCCACCAACATGTCTGTTCTATATAACACCTTCATATTAAACCTGTTCTACAACACTTCAAGGCACATATATCCCCGCCCCGCATGTGACATGGCCCTCTGGAGCTTGTAGTTTGACTATGGCATTCACGACGGACGGCTTCTGCGCTGTTTCTGCAAGGCAGGCTCCTCGCTTCTTGATTGGCCACTTACACTACGGAAGCAGTAGCGTAAGCTGGGGGGACCTCCTCATTGGAGAGCCCCCTCAAAATTGTGAGCCCCGGGCCAACTGGTCCCACTCCCCCCCTCCCCCCTCTGCATGGCCCTGAACACAGACTGCATTTCTTTTTAATCTCAATGCTACCTCAAATGATAAGGTCATAACATTAGTCAGAAAAAAAAGAAAGGAGTTCTAAACAATTGTGAGGTACCTTGTAGTTCTACAGAGTCTTCTCCTGAGCCCGGGAAGTCACTAGGTAAACCAATTTAGGTTGCAGTCCTATTCACATCTGCCTGAGAGTTATACCTATTCAACTCAATGAGATTCACTTCTGTGTAAACATGTATAGGACTGCACTGTTAAATGGGTTTTGAGTTGCCCCTATTTTATCACTGGGACTAAACCTACACTGAAATATCCCAGTGTATTTGTAGCTGCCACCACCTACTGAATTAACAGAACAGCAGGACTCTTTAAGTATTTTGGGAGGGAAGGGAGAGATCTCACAGCGATTACAGAGACATCACTTCGCCCACTCACCATCTCTGCCTACCCAACTCACCTAAAGGTTAGGTGTCTACTTAAAGATCAACCTCCAAAACATGCATCAGGAAAGAAGACAAAAGTCAACACAGATTTGCATCACCTTCGTTGGTGCTAATTCATGTGTACAGAAGTATATTTAGAAAGAACTACTGTAAACAGAAATACATTTCACCACAGCAGGGAAGACTTTGGCCAGATGACCCGTGTCCTGCTCAGTCTGCTGTCCAGATGCTAACTGTTGATGGGCAACTTCAAGGCCTCTTCGCTCCCTTCTTAACTTTAAAGAGGACTTGGAAACGCTTCAAATTGAGGTCTGTACTCTACAGAGGAGATCACAAGGCCACCCTCCTTAAAAGGTTAACATATAGCTTGGCTGAGAAGCCCAAGGTTATGGATTATGCATAGCTTCTACATATATGGGCTCTACTCCGAATTCTGATTACACAAAGTTTAGCAGCTAGGCCTGAATATGGCCCGAAGTATGCATTTATTATACCTGTCGTGTTGTGTACCACCCCACCGGCTATGATCTTAAAAGTTCACACAAAGTGGGAATTTGAGATAATTCCTATATTATGTAATGTTTAATGGTTTATTATTTCTCTCTTCTTTTGATATTGTTGTTTTGTATTTTAATGTGAACTCTTTAGAGATTTTAATATATTAAGCAGTATAAAAGTATAATAAATAAATACATAATTGAGCTAGAATAGAACAATGGAACCCAAAAGCTGTACATAGTTTTATAAGTAAAAACTGAAGAATAAAATCCAGCATGAAACTTTTTCCAAAAGTTCCATTGAAATGAATGAGGCATATGAGAGAATACTTGTGTTCTGCACAATTGATTTCAATGGCACTTTCACAGAAGGACATCTTGCTGGATTGTTCCCATACAAACATCTTATGCATTGCTGCCAACAGCTGAAGTTATCAAGATGATCATAAAATGTACAAATGTAGCTACCAAGACTGAAACTTTAAATGATGGCTATGTAAAATAAATCATATTTTGTCACAGCATGAAGTAGCTTTGGATAACAGGAGTGAAATAAGTCAGCTTTACATTCATATGGGACTACTCTTTACACCAGGCGCTCTGTTGTCTGAAAAGTGACATCTTTGAAAATTCACATAGCACTTTCGCAACAGACCAAGATTCAATTCTGACTTCTAGACATACATATTAAGGAGATGAAATTACCACCAGGCCAGGCAGCAATTTTAGCAGTCAGATCTCTCAAGTACACTACAGGGCTGTGTCCTAGCAGACTGCCTTTGAAAATCCCATTCTGATTGCAACAACTAATATATGTATGCCGAAAGGGGGCCACAGCTGTAATTTTGACAAGGTTGTCAAAAGCATCAGTAGAGTCACACCTTTTAGGACAATTCACTTTGATGCTGCTGATGCTGGCATCTTCTTTCCATTCTGTGAATTTTGTCTAAATTATAACATGCCAGAACAGAGTAGTTCTGTCACAGAAAGCTTTCCAGCATCAACAAAGTTTAATTTTTTACATATATTTTTAGCACTAGCAAAAAAAGAAGAAGCCCCAAAGACCCTAAAATCACTTCAGAATAATATGGTGTTAAGCAACAGGTTCCATTCTTTTTCGGGACAGTGGACTACTTCTGAAGCAATGCTAAACCATCATTAACCATTGTGAGAACAAGGCCAAACATACCTCCTTTACCAGTGTCTTCCCACATGGATGTGAGGAGGAATTTGGAAGGGCTAATGCCCATTTTAGATTAACCACAGCTTGCCAGGTCATCCAAACTCAGATAAATGACATTTATTCTTAAGTATACCTTGTTGAAATAAGGCAGGGCTAGGAACATGTAGAAATTTGAGAAACTGTCCTGGGCACAACCATAAAATGGCTGCCATGTGTGGGCATGGACAAGCAACCTTTCCAGAGGCATTCATGGGAAATTAAGATGGGAGCAGGTAGAGGCTCCCACTTCACTTTGATGCAACCCCAGATGCCAGTATGAAAATAAATAAATATATAAAAATACTTTAAAAATAAAACTTGGGAGGAGTACAGTGACTTGGGGGACCGAGAAAGGTGTCTGGGGCCACACTGGTGCTCATGGGTAAACCAACATTTAATAAGATGGCTTGTTATTTACCACAGTTGATATTTACCATAGTTTAGGTGCAGTACATAGTGTTACACTGTGGTTAATCTAAAACAGAAGGGGCTATGCTGGAGGATAGGAGAGGTGGAGCACATGAGCCCAAGGTTTACTGTGGCTTGTCCTTAAAACTCTAAACCAGATGTTTTGGACTACATTGCCAATCATCTCACCACTGGCAATGCTGGCTAGGGCTGGGAGTTGTAATCCCAAAAATATGGAGGACATCACATTGGGGAATTTTGTTTGTTTATTTTTTACATGTATATACCGTCCAATAGCCGAAGCACTCTGGGCTGTTCACAACAGGGGAAGGTTACTTTATGTAGATAGTACAGTATAAACCAGATGGGTAATGAGCATCTTGGGAAAAGGTAAGCATTTCTTTCATGGACATTTTGAGACTGATAACCAGAAACCGGTGGTGTTAATTACAGCCCACCCTGTTCACAATTAACTCCTCACATTATATACATTCAGGCAGAAAACCAGCAATGGAAGCCTTCCTGAATTGCTTGTAAATACAACTGACACAACCCATCATTGATAAATCCTCTTGTACAGATCAGATTTATTTCAATTGCTCTTGTGCCAGGGAGCCTTTTAATGGATTATGCCCATTATTTGTTACCCTTGTAAATCTTTTCTTCCTTACCAAGAACTGAGAAAGGAGAGGAAAGCAGACAGCAAAGAAAAATGAAGGGAGGGGAGGATATATTTTCCCTTTCGTTCCGTATTTGTTGTTTTTGTGAAAATATTAAACAGGTACATAAAGTAAGGGTGTGTCTGAAGTAAATCCTTTTTAAACCTTCCCCCCAATTGTAAAGGCTGCCCTCGTGCACACACACACGCACACCGGCCCCGGCACTTATCTATCCAATATCGGTAGGTTTTATGCACTTAGAAAAGGCTACTATGACTGTAAATGTCATTCAATTCTGTCAAAAGGGGGAAAAGGGAGGGGGAGATGTGGCCATTTGTAAAGTTTTATCCATGTAGGCCAAGGGACAGACACACAAAGCCTTGACCTTTCAAGGATCTGCTTTGGACTCCAGGAAAAGCAGGTGATAACCAAAGCTGTCCGAGTCAAATTGGCCCAATTTCTGAAGTGCTGAACCAATCTTGCCTTTGATGCACAACCCAAATAAAGCTGAACAAACCCTGTGCAGCAATTCTCTCTCTCTCTCTCTCTCTCTCTCTCTCTCTCTCTCTCTCTCTCTCTCTCTCTCTCATGCCCAAGTGTGTGTGTGTGCTTTGTTTATAAGAACTACTCATATTTAAGCATATGCATTTATTTATGTGTACCAGGACTTAAACGGGGCAGAAACATGTGGGCTGTCATGAACTGGTCTTCAAATTAAGTCAATATGCTTTTTCTTAATTTCTGTACGTGCCCATCCTGTCTTAAAAGAGTTGCCACACCCTCCTCCCTAGTTTCTGCCTTCACATGGCAACATTCAGTATGGCAAGCTGTTTGGCTAAAAAAACAACAACTCAACAACCTCCAGATCTTAGCATCAGTTAGTCATCCATATAAAAACTCATATTTGTCACCAGTAATACTGAGGAAGGGGAGGTCATTACAGCAGGAATGAACTAGTTATTTCTAGGACTTTTCTTTTGTGTCACAGAGAATATGTCTGGTTGCCTTGGGAACCACACTTGTTTATTGAGCAGTTTAAGGAAACAGGGGATGTTGAAAAGAATGGTGAGGATTCTAGTAATCTCCAGAAATAAAATAAATACAATTTGATTCAATTTCTTTTTTCTCCTGTTTCAGTTCTGTTTCAACAGTTTGGTTGATTTAATTATTGATCTCACAGTAACCTGCCCTGTATATTTTACGAAACTTTTGGTACCTTTTTGAAATGCCTGTTGTTTTATTAAGTTGTAATTAGATTGAAGTAATGAAGGTCTGATATGGTGTGCCAACAAACCCCTATATTCTGATAAAGCTCAACAGTGCCCCCTAGAGTGTCTACATTTCAGCACCGTACCAGGAAATCTGGACAGGCCAAAATGTACTTCATGGCAGGATCTACACTGCTGCTTTATGATGGTTCAGAACAGAATTAACATATTCCATATACCGTTTGCAAACCACTTTCAAAGTTTTATATTCTGCTTGTTATAGATTTGGCCTATTATGTCTCCCAATACACACCAAGAACTTATGCTCTTTTACACAATGTTTTGTCCAGTTGAAACTTTGACATGCAAGTTCAGAGTCATTAAGCAGTTGGACCTAGCCTCTATGTCATTCTTTTAATAATTGGCTGGACCACTGATATTAGAAACTGAGCTGTTCACCCTTTTGGGCCAAACAACAGTCCATCTCCACACTGGGCACACTGGGTCCAACTCTGTCAGCTGCTTAACTCTGCTTGTGTCAGGATCAGGCCTGTTCTCCCTAGTGTAGGTAAAAGGGTTTCGGAGGGTCAATCAGACTCATAATAATAATAATAATAATAATAATAACAAGAAGAAGAAGAAGAAGAAGAAGAAGAAGAAGAAGAAGAAGAAGAACCTGGAATTTACCAGCCAACGTAGGAAGTGAAGGAGGAGATTCTCCAAGGCCGGATCTACACGTCGTCCTCGATGAGCCCTCCCTGCGCCACAAGCTGCTTTGGAGCGCTGCACTTCATCTAGTGTGGCTCAAGCCTCGGAGGCTCTGCTCTCGCTCTCGCTGCCACCCTTTCATCCCAGCCGGTCCCAGGGAGGGAGGAGGGAGGGTTGTAAACAAAAGCTAGCAATTGGAAATCCCTCTCCCAATCACTGGCTTTTGTTTACAACCCTCCCCCTCCCTCCTCCCTCCCCGGGACCGGCCTGGATGAAAGGGCGGCGGCCACGGCGGCACAGGCGCAGGCAGAGCCTCTGAGGCTTGAGCCACACTAGGCGGGGTGAAGCGCTCCGAAGCGGCTTATGGCGCAGGGAGGGCACATCGAGGATGACGTGTAGATCCTGCCCAAGATTCTTCAGGAGTCAAGGGTAAATCTTCCCATGAGCTTATTGTGGAGAATGCAGATGGCTCAGAGACCATTCCCCCTCCCCCTCCTGGGAATAAAGCCTCTGTCTGAGGGGGAGGGGACATCGGAATTGACAGATCCCAGAGTCCACCGCAGGGTCAAGCGGGAAAAGTTGAAAAAAGGTGGGATGTGGTCTCTTAGGGCGGCAGATCGCAAGAGGTTCCTCCTGGAAGACCCTCCCTGAGCTAAAGTTCTGTTGGATTATAGGTAATAGTCCTATAGTTGAAGGCATCTGCCTAGCTTTGTTAGCCAAATTAGGTTTAGAGAATAGCTCCTAGCATTCACACTTCCTTCAGGTGTGAATAGATGCTTATTTGTTGAAAAAAGCTTTGTGTGTTACACAGCAGACATCTTTATTGTCTCGCATCAGTGGGAGGGCTTGGAATCATGACAGCTTGAAGGCTTTTCTGTATCAAACTAGGGCTATTCCCAACCATTTGAAGCTATTTGCTAGCAATATAATAAAACAAACATATCAAAACATATAAAATGAACAGATGAAAAGAACAATGGATATAAATAGCAGCTAAGACAACATTTTTTTTTAAAGCACATCAGCAGTAGCCACAACCTGGACTCAGGGCAGGCCAGACGTCTGCCTAAACAAGACCATCAAAGAAGGAATTAGATGCACCTCTACAAGAGGGAGCTCCAGAGCCTGGACAGAACCACTGAGGATACCCTCCCATGTCCCTGCCATAATTGATTCTGATATTGGTAAGAAACACAGAAGGGCTTCTTCTGAAAATTTTAATACCTGGGCAGGTTCATATTGGAGAAGGAGATGCTGCAGATAATCTGGTCCCAGGCCATTTAGGAATAAACTCCCCTTTTTTCTTTATTGCCTATCTTTTATAGCTTGAACAGCCTTGTTTCCAATTATCGTGGTCTATATCTTCATAAATGCAGACTCTAATAGAAGACTGCTGTTTTTAAAAAAACATATATCAGACAACCAACATCACAGTAGCAAAGCAAAAGAAACGTAGCAGCAGCCCTATAAAAACCTTGTCGAGAATAATATATCTGCATGGTTAGCAAGTGAACAAATCCAAATTCCTCAGTTGGTCACACATAGCAGAAAGGCAAATGCAGACAGACTTTCTGCTTCTTTGTGTTCATTTCCCCGCAGCAATGGCATTTTAAGATTTGCAGGTCTGTGCGCTTCCCCGCCCCCCCTCATCACACTACGTTATTCTGACAATGAACTGGTACACACTGCCTAATGTTGTGCAACTCATCTCCTTTGTTTTTCCCGTACCAAAATGAACATCCAAATTAACAAAAGGGAAAGAACGCTGATCCAAATAAATAACAATTTCCTATGGACAGTAAACATTTAAATAGTAATAATAAGGAGTGCAGTACCACCCTGTAGAGAGAGAGAGATGTCAGTGGTTTCCTGTAGTTTGGCAAACTAAACAGTTGTGCTGTATGTAAATATCTTTTGCATTTCTTATAATGGAACACCTCATCTTTCTTACTACAGTAGCTGAATGAGATGCAAGAAAAGAATACATTGGGCACAAACCTGTATTTATATGGTTTTAAGTGTAACTTCAAAACTGGGTTAGTAGACAAGACTGATTTTGTCATAAGAACTTCATGAGAGAGGTAAATATCCACTAGTGGGCAGCACTAATGAGGGGAAAAGACAGGCTTTTTACAGCCTGCAGGAAAGTGGTAGAAAGAAAGATTACTTAGTAAAGAGAAAGTTTCAAACACAGGAACAATTTGGATGGCTTTAAAAGGGAGCTGGATAAATTCCTGGAAGAGAAGGTTATCAATGGCTATTAGTCCTGATGGCTATGTACTACCTCAAGTATCAGAGGCAATATGCCTATCTGCATCAGTTGCTGGGGAACATGGACAGTGGGGTGCTCTTGCACTCATATCTTGCTTGTGGGTTCCTGGTCAACAGCTGGTTGGCCACTGTGTGAATAGAGTGCTGGACTAGATGGGCCCTTGGTCTGATCCAGCATGGTTCCTCTTATGTTCTTAACATAGAAAGCTGCCTTAGACTCACTCACACCATGGGTCCATCTAGCCTAGCACTGTCAACACTGCCATGGCACCATGTAGAGATGGAAATATTCCTGCCTGAATACCAGGCAGGAATAATTCCAGCCCCATCTGTAGATGCCAGTTATTGAATTAAAGGGGGGGGGGCTCCATTGGGGTCAAGGGAGGTTTCACCTGCCCCTTTTCTTTAGCCTGAAGAAGGGGAGTTGATTTTAGGGGGAGAAGCAGTTGGTGGGAAGTGTAATCCCCCCATCTCATTGTGGTTGTCCTACTCTACATCAGTCTCTGCCCACTTACAAAAGAGTAAAAAATAATGTTAGGATCACTGAGATGTCACTTTACATCCATATCTAGCAAGTACTCCCCACCACCACCATTTTTAGTCTAGACTAAGCACAGAGGAGCCAATCCAGATTGGGATTCTAGTGAGGCAGGGGGGTAGTGGGGCTTTTAAGATCTAGATTGGTAGGGTTCACTTCTCTAGAGTAAAATGAAAGAAAATGTAGCTGCTAGATACAGATTTAAAGTAATGTCTGTTTTGGCCCTCAGTTTACCAGTCTGCTTACTTTAAAAAGCTTAGAGGTCCTTGGAAGCTTGGAGGACTTTCAGATAGGGAGAAATCGTGTTTCCTTACCATCACTCTACTTCCTGATTCTCTTCCACATTTGAAATGAGCTGAAATTACATGGGGAAGACAGCAGTGATCACATGGTCCATATAGTTCAATGGGACAGCACCCTCTAGTGGGTGTTTTATAGCACAACTTTGACTGCAGACGGCAGGAAATCCTGACAAATTTCAGAAGAGCTGGGTTTTCTGAAGGTTATTTTTTTTAAAAAAAATTATTTAATTTTTCAACATATAATACTTAAAATAAACATAATACATAAACAAACCCTCAACATCCCCCCTGTGCTCCCCTACCTTTGAGACCTTCCATGCTCTGTTATATTATACATTTTTCCAAAATTGCAACGATTCTTTTGAAGGTGTACAACCTCTCCCCTTTACTAAAACATATTCTATAAATGATCCCCAAATACTTTCAAAATCATTCTTTTTGGATAATCCCATCCTAACTTTAATTTTACATGTTAATCTATCATTAATTGCAATATCCCACACTCCTTTGTACCATTCTTCTATACTATAATTCCCTTGTATTTTCCAATTTTTAGCTATCATTAATCTAGCCAGTGTCAGGAGGTTATTTATCAATTCTCTTGTATTTTTATTCCCATATTCTTTATCAAACATCGATAATAAAGCTAAATTTGGACTTGCTTCCACTTTTTTACCCAGTATTTCACTTATTTCTTTAAAAACTATTTTCCAAAATTTTTGTACATACTCACATGTCCACCACATATGGAAATATGTCCCCACTTCTTGACAACCCTCCAGCATAGCATTGACATTTTCTTATTATTTATTTATTTATTTATTTATTTATTGCATTTTTATACCGCCCCATAGCCGAAGCTCTCTGGGCGGTTCACAAAAATTAAAACCATGAAATCATTTTAAAATATATAAAACAAGGCACAATCTAAAAACACAGAATAACATATAATATAAAAACACAACCAGAATAGAACCAAGCAGCAAGAATTAATAAAGATTAAAATACAAATTTAAAACAGCAAGGATTAAAATTGAGTTAATTTAACTGTTAAAATACTGGGAGAATAAAAAGGTCTTCACCTGGCGACGAAAAGAGTACAAAGTAGGCGCCAGGCGAACCTCTCTGGGGAGCTCATTCCACAGCCGGGGTGCCACAGCAGAGAAAGCCCTCCTCCTAGTGGCCACCTGCCTCACTTCCTTTGGCAGGGGCTCACGGAGAAGGACCCCTGTAGATGATCTTAGGGTCCGGGCAGGTACATATGGGAGGAGGCGTTCCTTTAGATATCCTGGCCCCAAGCCGTTTAGGGCTTTAAATGTTAGTACCAGCACTTTGAATTGGGCCCGGACCTGGATCGGCAGCCAGTGAAGTTGGAAAAGGACTGGCGTAATATGGTCTCGTTGGCCAGTCCCCGTTAACAATCTGGCTGCCCTGTTTTGTACCAGCTGAAGTTTCCGGACCGTTTTCAAAGGCAGCCCCACGTATAACGCATTGCAGTAATCCAAACGAGAGGTTATGAGAGCATGGATAACTGTAGCTAGGCTATCTCTGTCCAGATAAGGGCGCAGTTGGTATATCAGCCTAAGCTGGTAAAAGGTGCTCTTTGCCACCGAGTTCACCTGTGCCTCAAGCGACAGTTCTGGATCCAAGAGCACCCCCAAACTACGGACCCGATCCTTTAGGGGGAGTGCAACCCCCTCCAGAACAGGGTGAACATCACCTCGCCGGACAGACGAACCACCCGTTAACAGTACCTCCGTCTTGTCTGGATTGAGTCTCAGTTTGTTAGCCCTCATCCAGTCCATTACCGTGCTCAGGCACTGATTCAGAACAGCCACTGCCTCACCTGGGTTTGTTGAAAAGGAGAGGTAGAGCTGGGTGTCATCCGCATATTGGTGACATCTCAGCCCACATCTCCGGATAACCTCTCCCAGCGGCTTCATGTATATGTTAAACAGCATAGGGGATAAAATAGAGCCCTGTGGAACCCCATGGCTTAGATGCCACGGCACAGAGCAATAATCCCCCAGCACCACCTTCTGAAAACGGTCATCTAAGTAGGAGCGGAACCACTGCAGCGCCGTGCCTCCAACTCCCAGCTCAGACATCCTATCCAGAAGGATACCATGGTCGATGGTATCGAAAGCCGCTGAGAGGTCCAAGAGAACCAACAGGGTCGCACTCCCCCTGTCCCTCTCCCGGCAAAGGTCATCCCACAGGGCGACCAAGGCAGTTTCTGCTCCAAAACCAGTCCTGAAACCCGATTGAAATGGATCTAGATAATCCGTTTCATTCAAGAGTGTCTGGAGTTGTCCTGCAACCACCCGCTCAAGCACCTTGCCCAGGAAAGGAATGTTCGCCACCGGCCTATAGTTGTTAACATCTTCCAGGTCCAGGTTAGGCTTCTTCAGGAGTGGTCTGATTACCGCCTCTTTTAACAAGGCCGGCACCACTCCCTCTTACTATCTGATGTAATCTTACGGGAGTGAGATACCATCTCCAAATTATCTTATAATGATTTTCTTTTATCCTTATTGATAACAACTTTAAAGTTCTTAATTCCCATATCTTCCCCCACCTATCCCCAGTGATTTGAATTTTTAAATCTTCTTCCCAGATTGTTTTCAAAATTTCTTGTTGCTCTCCCTCCTCTAACAATATATTATATATTTCACTTATTATACCTTTTTTACTTTTATTTTCCTCCTCCTTCTCTCTTGACTCAATTAGCTTTTCAAATCTTGTTTCCTTTCTACAATCCTTATTTTTCTTTTTCCATTTCTGTGTCCATTGTTCCAATTGTATACACTTAAACCATAAGTTTTTTTGTCCTCTTAAAACTTCTTCTATTTGCTTTTTGTTAACCAATCTCTTCAGCCAATCTTTCACTTTAATTATTTTTTTCCCCTCAATAGCCCTTCCAATTCTCTTCTCAAATTACCTGGGAAGTTCTCCAATAGAACAACTGGGGTTAGAGGAGAAATTCCTGGTATTAATTTCTTTTTATACTTTCCCCAAATTTCTATGATATTCCTTAGGATGGGATTTTCCATATCCTTCAGTTGATTCTTTTGTATTGTACTAAAAATATATATTTTGTAACTCTAACTCTATTTCTCCTGTCTGCGTCTCTAACCATTCTAAATCCTCTTTCCCTGCTATACTATTTATAATGTATCTTAAGTGGTTAGCTATATAATACATCTTTATATTTGGGAGTCCCAACCCTCCTTTCCTTTGAGTCTTATACCATTTCGTTTTATTAATTCTTGCTTTTCTATCTCCGTTACAATAATTATTTATCATACTTTGCCAACTTCTCAGTTCTACTTCTGTTATTTTAATTGGTAACATTCTAAACAAAAATTAATCTTTGGTAATATTTTCATTTTAATAACCGCTATTCTACCAAACCATGAATGCTTTAATTCCCTATAAGCCTCTAACTTTTTCATTATCTGTTTTTTTAAACTACTAAAATTTATTTCCTCTAACTTTTCTAAATCTTTCGTAATATAAATTCCTAAATAGCACACTATATTTTTAACCTTCAGATCAAGTTTTAAACCACACTCATCCCTTTCTTCTTTGTCATAATTAAATAACATCATTTCTGATTTCCCCCAATTTACCTGTAACCCTGTATTCTCTCCAAATTCTCTCAAATGTTGTTTTATTTCTTCTATGCTTCCCCTCGGATTTTCTAGTGTCAATAA
Source organism: Anniella stebbinsi (assembly GCA_029215795.1). Classification (NCBI taxonomy): domain Eukaryota; kingdom Metazoa; phylum Chordata; class Lepidosauria; order Squamata; family Anniellidae; genus Anniella; species Anniella stebbinsi. The sequence continues at coordinate 61,995,821 of JARDYH010000003.1, forward strand.
AATATCATCCACAAACATATTAATTTTTATTTTATCTTATATTCCCTTCAATCTCTCATCTTCCCTAATAACATTTGCCAATATTTCTATAACAATTGCAAATAATATTGGGGAGAGAGGACACCCTTGTCTTGTTCCTCGGGCTAAGGTAATTTGTTGTGTTAAACAGTCATTTACCATTACCTCCACCTTACTGTTTGCATAAAGCTGATTAATCACTCCCATTAACCTTTCTCCAAAACCATATATCTTTATAATAGTTTTTAACGCCGGCCATTCCACACAATCAAAGGCTTTGAAAATATCTAAAGCTATCAATCCTGCTTTTAAATTCCTTCTTTTAATAACATTTATTATATTCAATATTCTCCCTATTAGATTAGGCATTTGCCTCCCTGGAATAAATCCACATTGATCCTTTTTTATATACTTATTTATAAAGGTATTCAATCTTGTTGCCATGATTGCTATAAATATTTTAGAATCTTGATTAATTAAATAAATAGGTCTATATGATGCTGGGTCCATTAAATCCTTATCTGGTTTCGGGATCAGTATTATCAATGAATCTTCCCACGATGGCGGGGTCTTCTCTCCCTTTATTATATTATTATACAGTTTTTCCATTTTTGGTTGTAAAAGCTCTTTAAATATCTTATTATACTCTGGCCCCAGCCCATCTACTCCTGGAAATTTCCCTCCTTTCAATTTATCAATAATTCCCTCTATTTCTTTTCAGTCACTAATGCTTCCATATAATCCCTATCCTTGCCCTGTAATGTTATCTTCCAATTCTTCTCTATATATTCCTGTATTCTTGTCTGTGGGCCTGCTTCTGATGTATACAGTTTCTGATAAAGATCTTAAATTTTTTAAATTTATCTTTCATTAAATTACAGCTTTCCCCCGTTTTATCTTTAATTGTCCCTATTATATTTTTTTCCTTCTTTGATTGTGTGGACCTTGCCAGCATTTTAGAATTTTTGTTGCTATATTTTAAAAAAATCCTTTTCAAATATATTAATTCTTTTTTAACTCTCTCTATATCCTTTTCGTCAAGTTCTTTCCTTCTTCCTCAAGTTCTTTTGGGAACTGCTCCTGGCTTAGCTCCATTTTTATGATTCCCACTTCCGGTTGCCGGCGGACCCGTTTTCCCATTCGTCATGACTGCCTCTAAATTTTCTGAATTCTTCCTAGTCAGACGAGACCAACTCTCATTGGAAGGGTGTGCTTTGGATCTAGTCCACCTCGGTGGCAAAATTTTCTTACTTCTCCCCCTTTCACTGCTCATCTGGCATCCAGCCAATGGTTGCGACATTCGGTCTTCCTGCCACCTCTTGTTTAGATCCTTGCTAATTAGTAAATAATGTCCAGTATTCTCCTTAAGTACAAATTATTCTTTGCTTTAGTTTAAAGTTGAATCAACAAAGATAAGAACACTCTGCCATTTCAGTCCCGGCTTTGGCTGCTCTCCCAGACTCATTAAGATTTTATAACACTGCAGGTTTGTCTAAAACTTTGCAGTTTTCTTCACCTTACTCTGTAAAGATTCCCATAACAAGCACTGCTTTTCACTTACAGTTTGGAGTTCTTATAGATGGGATATTGTTCTTTTTAGTTTATCTCACACGGGAGGAGAGACAATTCTGATCCGTTTACTCCATACCGGATGTCCCGCCCCTGAAGCTTATTTTTTAACACCAAACCCAGGAAATAGAGCTGAAGATGTGCAGGAGGCTCATGGTAGAGTCAAAATGACACATGAATATCCATGAGTAGCCAGTCATGAGCATGCTATAAATTACTCATTTAAAAATGCCCTTAGAGGTCTTTGTTGGGCCACTCTGGGATGAAAAAAAATGTATTTTTTTAATTTTGTTATTGTGGATATAACATCAAGTAATACAATTTCAATTATATATATATATATATATATATACACACATGGAATTTCGTGACAGTCCCAAACAAAACAGAATTATGCATTTCAATTTATTATTTTCTATTTAGAGAGTGGAAAATAGTTATCCGGTATTGACAAACTACTATCTACTCCAGATATCTATATATTGTGAGGGAGGCTTTCTCCCCCCTTCCTCTTTATTTGTGAAATCAATAAATTTGCCCCAGATTTCCATAAAATTCTCATCCCTTAGTTGTCCCCGCACTTTCCTCACTTTCTCAGTCAATTTTTCCATAAGAGCAATTTGCCAAACCCTCTGGTACCAGTTTTTTACATGAAGCCCCTTGCCATCTTTCCAGTGTTTGGCGACAAGCCTTCTAGCTGCTAATAATAGATGGCTGATTAAACGCTTATCAGAGAGTTTGCTATCCAATCTTTTGTTTAAGTTTAATAGTGCTAGGTGAGGAGTTGGATGTACCCATTGTCCAGTTATTAAACTGATCTCCTGGAATACCTCGTTCCAAAAAATATTTGCCTTTGGGCATGACCACCACATGTGAAAATAGGTTCCAACCCCAGAACAACCCCTCCAACAATCCGGGGAAGTCCCTGGGTTCATTAAAGATATTTTTCTTGGTGTGAGATACCACCTATGCACTAATTGTAACATTAATTCCCTGTTGCTGCATGATACTGTATCAAATGGACTTCTATTCCACAAAGCATTCCAATCATTTTCCTCAATTTGAATTCCTAAGTCAGTTTCCCATACCATCTTAAGAGGGTCCTCAGCACCAATGTCCTGGGTCATTATCCACCTATAAAGTTTCAAACTCAGTCCTTTAGTTACCCCTTTGTAGCCAAGCATCTCAAGTTCAAACACATTTAAAGCCCTCATTGCTGCAGTTTGCAACCCTGGTTGTAAAAGGAGCGCATGAGCTTGTGCAATTCTTAACCATTGTCCTTTCTCTTGTCCTAATTTTTCTGCCAATTCTTCTTGCCTAATCAAGTGCCCCCTTTGGAAGAAATCCCTAAGGTGGAATAGACCTTTGGATTTCCAGTTGAGTTTTTCTCTGGCAGTAAGTTTATCTGCAAACTCAGGGTGATAGTATATTGGGGTTAACGGTGAGAGTCCTGGTGACAATGACCCCCTCCTTATTTTCCAAACTTTCCAAGTAGTCAATGTGAATGGATTCTGCATCTGCTCATCCTGTCTATACCTGCATTTCCAGAGTAACTTTGAGCAGCCAGAAGTTCCCTCGCTCCCAAAACCTTCTATTTTCACCCACTGTTTTGACGTATCTTCTTCCATCAGAGGGACAATATGTTTAAGTTGATTGGCATCATAGTATCCACTTAAATTAGGGACACCCCATCCACCAGCCTCCTGATGTTTATATAATAATGATTTTTGTATTCTCATTCGCTTCATACCAAATATAAATTCATTTAATTGCTTCTGCCATTGTTGTATTTGATTTTTTGGGATCCAGACTGGTAATGTTTGGAATAGAAATAGCAATTTAGGAAGAGATATCATTTTAACAGCGATTAAGCATTCAGAAAAGCCCCAAATGCTGCTTCTTCCACCTCTTTATTTCAGAACTGATAGTTTTCCAGACTTTTTTATAATTTGCTTCTTATAGTTTATTTAAATTCTTAGTAATTTGGATCCCTAAATATCTAAAACTGGTGTGACAAATTGGGGTTCCCATTTTTTCAGCCAATTGCTTTTGTACAGATGGAGAAATGTTTAAGCACAATATCTCGGATTTATTATAATTTATCTTCACACCGGCCATAGATTGAAACATCTCTAGTTCTTTTTTCAAATATGGGACTATACTAGTTGGTTGGTCTGTGGTCAAAACCACAGTTTTCTATTTTGATTCCTTTAATATTTGGGTTATTCTGAAGATTTTGTGTCAGAGGTTCCAATGCCAAAATAAATAACAGTGGAGATAGAGGACATCCTTGTTTTGTGCCTTCCTCAACTTAATTTTTTCTGAGTTAACATTATTTACCCTAATTGTTGCAGTTGAGTCGCTATAAATCTTATCTTAAGACCTCTTTCAAAAATGGCCATTCCAGGCAGTCAAAGGCCTTGAAAATATCTAATGCCATGATCGCGAGAGGTATCTTATTTGCCTTGGAATAGTAAAGTATAATTAGTAACTTTCGAATAGGGTCAGCAATTTGGCGCCTAGGGACAAAACCTGTCTGGTCTGGGTGAATATATTTATTAATACTTTTCTTCAGGCAATTTGCCATGACTGTTGTGAAAATTTTGTAGTCCAGATTGAGCAGAGTTATAGGTCGGTATGATTCAACGCAGCCTGGATCTTTAAAAGGTTTGGGTATCACTAACTATTATTTTTGAATGCGTCCACGTCCCAGGTAGAGGCATTCCTGTCAATATGTCATTAAATACTCTGACCAGATATGGATTTAATATTTCCTGGAAATGTTTGTAGAATGAAGCTGTGAATCCATCCAAACCTGGTGATTTCCCTATTTTAAGGTTCTTAATAATTCCCCTAATCTCCTCGAGTGTCACCTCTGTATCCATAAGTCTGGCATCCACACTGTCTAAGGCAGGTAAATTAATTGTGCTTAAATAACTCCTAATGGCCTCTTCTGATGGATTGGATGATCTGTATAACTCTGAGTAAAATTCTGCAAATTTTTTACATATCTGTTCTGAATCAAGAATCTTTCCCCCATCCCTTCCCCTCAGAGATCTAATAAGTCTTTTTTCTCATTTTTTTCCGCAGCTTATTGGCCAGTATTTTGGAGCCCTTACCCCCAAATTCTTAAAATTTTGTCTTAAATAAAGCATATTACATGCAATTTGGTTAATTTCTAGTGCATCCAATTCCTTGCATTTTTTTCTCCAATAACCGGTATATCTTGTTGGTACCCGACCTCTTATAATCCTCTTGCAAACGTTCTATTTCTATTTTAATATCTGCTCCTATAATTTCTCTTTTTCTTTTTTGAACTGCTCCCATTTTTATAGAATGACCTCTCATTACAGCTTTCATTGTATCCCATAACAAGCTACTGGTGATCTTATCTACATAATTCTCTTGAAAATAGTTGATTAGATCTTCCCGTAGCCTCATTTTACTATTGTTGTCCAGTAATAAGTTCGAATTAAGTGCCCATGTGGGCGTGGTCTTGGAGAAACGAATAGGTTCTAGGGTAGCTGTAATGGGGGCGTGGTCAGTAATTTTAATTTGACCAATATCTACTGCTTCTAATTGTTGCATCACCGTTTGGGATCCTAAAATATAATCTATGTGTGTTGCAGTGGAGTGTCTGGACGAGATATAAGTATAACTCTGATCACCTGGATGCGATTCTCCCCACAAATCCCAAACCTTCCACTTCTGGAAGATTTTTAGCAATTTTAGTTGTTGCCTCCCTTTTCTCTTGTCGGTTCCCAATCTTATTTCTTTTTTTCCCCCAGTCACACTAAGGTCCTTGCTAGAGAGACCTTTTATCTTCCAATTCAAATCTCCTCCCAGTATCAGCTCCCCTTGTGAGAAGGTTTTAATCTTTTTTAATATTCTATTTATGAATTTCAGTTGCCCTTTATTGGGAGCATACATTGAAACCAGTGTTATTAATTTGTCCCCATCTAATTTCCCTTCCACAATCACAAATCTACCTTCTTTATCTTTTAAAATTTTTGTTATCTCAAAGTCTAACTGGGAGCTAAGAATAATTGCAGCTCCCCTAGATTTGGAGTTGCCAGGGGCAATCACCTGTGTGCCAAACCACTTGTCTTTTAACAGTGGGATTTTCTCTCTTGCCTTGTGTGTTTCCTGTAGAAAGACAACACGGGGTTTACTATTCTTAATATAACGTGTTAGTCTTTCTTTTTTAATCACATTTCCATGTCCCTTTACATTTAAAGTTAATATCATAAGATTTGTCATTTTTTTTATTATAGTAGTAATAGTCTTTCTTCTGTTTTGGAGCTCTGTCACGGTGTTCTTGTAAACTGTAAAAGTTACAACCTTGTATCCTTTTGATTCAAAATTCCACTTCCCCCTTATCCCCCACCCTCCCCCTCCTCCCTCCCACAGCTTTACTGATAAGCTGCACTCCTTTCGAAACTGAGTGCAGGTCAGTTTATGATATATACACTGCCAAATCAGCCAGCCAAGGGCAATTATGAACCACTTTACATTCCGCTTCACTTTGTTCAAACAAATCATAACCATGCCCATTGGGGGTAATTCCCACGACTGTACAGTCAATACATTACTCCCTCCAGAGACATTTTTTTTTACCTATTCCTGTTCCATAGCTCCACTGTCAATATATATTTATAATAATTGTAATGCACCATCACTCCTTCGACTGTCCCATTTCTATTTTTTTGCAGTGTGGGAGCACAAGCCACTAGGTTCTGTCGGCTTATAACTGGGTTTCTCACGTTTCTTATTTCTATTGCCCTGTTTTCTTCTTGTGTTCTCCCCACTTCCATCTGAAGTCTCTCCTGCTTCTTCTTCTTGTGTCTCCACGTCTGGCTCACTTCCAATATTCAGCGTTTGCAGACGCTCCGCCATTTCTTCCCTCGTGGAGGCAGTCAGCACTTGTGAGCCCCTCATGACAGACAACTTGAACGGATTCCCCCACCTATAGCATATATCTGCATCTCTCAAACATTTAGTATATGGATGAAACTCACGTTGTTTTTGCAAAGTTTCAAAAGTTAAATCTTCAAAAATCATTATCTGATGCCCTTCGTGTGTAAGATCCTGTGAAGAACGGAGTTTCTTCCTTATCTCTTCCCTTTTGTCAAAGCGGGTGAACTTAATTATAATATCCCTCGGAGGGGTTGCTTCTCGTCTCCGTCCCCCTGGAATTCTATATATACAGTTAATATCTTCCTCAGATAACATCAGGGATGGGATTTTAGACTTAAGCCACTTGACCATGAAGCAACACAAATTGTCACTTTCAGCTCCTTCCTTAATGTATTTCACACGCAAATTATTGTGATGTGCTGCACATTCCAAGAGATCTACTTGACCTTTTAAAAGTACATAGTCCTTCTGAACCTGCATTAAGGTTTTAGAATTTTCTATACCTGTGTCCAGTGCTTCCGAGGCTGTGGTTGCAATTACTCCAACTTTTTTGCCCAGTTCTTTCAAGTTGCTTTCCATGGGGGCCATCAGTTCCTTCCAGGTGTTTATAAACATTGTTTTTAAGGTACCCTGCTGTGAGGCAAACTCCACTTTTAGCATTGCAAATTGTGCTGTCATTTCTGCCCTCAGAGCAGCAATTGAGGCAGGGGAAGATCCATTGTTACCGGCTAAATCCTCTGATGCCATCTTTACAGGCTTCAGGCAACTCCCCTTGTAGTTCTTCTTTTCTTGGCTCAAAGTACTCTGATATTGGTTTTGTTTTCAAATCATTTTGACATGCTGACATTTCTCTTTTTTGGTGCTTTTCATTGAGCTAGGATATATTTAAAATTAGCATTTTCATGTTGCCCTGGAGGAGCTGATGTTCTATGCGGTCATCTCGTTCTGTTGCTAGTCACGCTACAAACTAATGTGTCGACACCCCTGCCTTATTTTTGGAGTGGCTGCAGTTCATTTTCCAAACTGGTTAACACTCCAAGCTCACTATTAGAGGAAACAATTATCCAGCCCATAGTTAAGCAGATTGTATAAATTATGAGTCTCTCTCAAACATTTTATCTCCCAGAAACCTTAATCTAGGCCTGCTTTAAATCTGTATAACCTTGGTTTTTTTGTGTATGTGACAAAGATATTGCACCTTGCTCAGTATAAAGACTAAGTTATACTACAGATTCCACCACCAGTCTCATGTTTGCTTTAAGAAAAAATAAAACAAAAGGTATATGATTTACTAGTAAGAAAGATTAGGATTGCAGTTGAAAAATAAATGTTGCGAAAGGGTGCTATGAACATTTCAGAATTAAGATCTGAAAACATTTTAATTGCATAAGATATGTAAACAATTAAAATCAAGCCAAACCCATCAGCTATACAATGGCTCTTCAATATAACCACTTCAAAGTAGTAATGAAATAAATAGCATTAAGACTTTGGACCTTACGATTCCAAGTTATCCATCTACAGATGCCTGCCTCTACAACCTATTGTTCAGTCTTCCTTGTTTTCAAACAGCAGGAATAAACAGCCACTTCAATTCTGACTGGGCCCAGTCTTCCAGATTGCTCAGCCTCACTGAACAGTGTGAACATCAAGTGGATATTCTGCAATGGTAAATGTGGAATCCATCAGCGAGAGCAATAATTACCCAAATGAGAGTACTCTGATTACTTCCTTATTTTCCTCAAGTGAGACCAGAGCTTTGAGTGTTGCATAATCATCTGCTTCAATCTTCTTTAATTGAAGCCTATTGAAGGTCTGTGAGTCATCAAGTTCACCCAGTGAATACACAGGGATCTTTGCAAAAAATGGCTAAAAGTTTGTTGAAATTGGATGATGCACACATACTTTGTGTTACTCTAACAAACGTGCATATCATTTTATAGTCATCCTAGTAATCCTTGCACCCAAATCAAGCATGTTCTCCACCTTCTAAATGAAAGTCAAGTGCTTATCACAACATGTCTTTTAACTACTTTTTCTCAGTGGAAAAGCTGAGAAATGCCCAATCCCAGTATTTTTCTTCTTCTTTCCTCAGTGACTTGAGAAATAACTTTCTAGGCCTACCAAGAAAACATAAGAAATGTGTTCATGATGTCAAAGAGCAGACATATTAGTCCTTGAAATACATGTTGCCATTAGCATAGGGCTAATGTGAGGAAGATGGATTCAGTGTCATTACTCAGGACCTCATCCCAACATCTCCACATTTAGTACAGACATCTGCAAAGGTTTACTTATGCTTGGGCAGTTGCTAATGTGTAGGTGTGCCATGCACCTGGAAACATGTGATGAGAGTTTGCAATTGCATGGAGTGCCTACAAGTGAAAAGATGTCAGAGTGGGGCTGGCAGAATACATGTGAAGGGGCAGATCTCCATGAACTTCAACCTCCATGTAATTGTACTCAGTAAATTCCACTGTGTCAATGGAGCTTTCTTTCAAGCAATATGCATGTTGATTGCACTGTTAGGTAGGCTGACCATATGAAAAGGAGGACAGGGCTCATGTAACTTTAACAGTTGTAGAGAAAAGGGAATTTCAGCCAGGGTCATTTGTATGCAATTAGTTCCTGGTGAATTCCCTCTTCCATCACAACAGTTAAAGTTGCAGGGGACCTGCCTTCTGTTGTATATGGTCACTCTAGGATAGTGCCTGCAACTTTAACTGTTGCGATGAAGAGGGAATTTAATCAGGAACTAATTGCATACAAATGACTCTGGGTGAAATTCGCTTTTCTCTACAACTGTTAAAGTTACATGAGCCCTGTCCTCCTTTTTATATGGTCAGCCTACTGTTAGGAAAGCTTTAAAACAAAGTTCAGTAGTCTGAGGCTTATAACCTGTGTTTCTACTATATTTGTTTTATTATTGTTTTAGGGACGCAGTCCTATTGATTGAGCCCTCAGTGATCAGATGCCCCCAAGCTCAAGAAAAATAATATTCTGGCCTCTTCAGTCTCCTCCCCTCCCACCTTACCAGAACACCTCCTTTCCTCTTTCTCTGTGGTTGCTTTTCTGACCTCCGAAGACAGCTGGTGCAGTTCTTTTTGTGACAACTATGAGGGGGCAGGGGAAGGGGGTTGGATCTTCAACTCCCCCTTCCAAGGTTGGAGTGCTGTCTCGTAAGGGGGACACTGAACAACCCTATGGTCCCTGGGATGCTCACTCGTGGACCATAGGATTACTCTCTTAATCAAGGTTATTTATTTATTTATTGTAAGTTGCCTTGAGTGCTGGTTTGTTGGTATAAAGGTGGGTAAAATCAAAGAAATAACAAAGAAATAAAATATTCTAACAGAATATATGTGGGCCAATCCTTCCTGGATTTTTTTTAAAAGTCATAAAAGAGAGAGTGAGAGAGAGAGGATTGGGGGGTGGGGTGAAGAAAAAGGAGGAGGAGGAGGAGGAGGAGGAGGAGGAGGAGGAGGAGAAGGAACGAGCATAACATAAAACATATCCAGTCACAATAATAATTTACACTGCCATTAATAAAAAGGGGGGAACAAAGTGAGGGGGAGGATATGGCACTTCAATTTCAAATACATCCATTAATATAAGCAGTCCATATGTCTAAATAAGCATCCATACAGAATTGATGACTGTAGGGCATACATTCAAATGTAGCAACAGTAATAATATCTTCAGACTACTGAATGACAGGTGACAGGTATTGATCCTTCCAGACTTGACGTATAAATCTCTTTGCAACTGAATGGACTCTCAAAGTTCATTTTTGCTGTTCTGTTAATCACCACATCACAAGAATATAATTTAAAAGTTCATGAACATTTGCAATTATCACAGGTTTTCAAAAAACAACATTTATACAATGAATGGCTTCCAATCAAAATGAAACCAGTACAGGCTATGCCCACTTCATATCTTTCCAGGATGTATGACTAGGAAATATCGGGTGTATATCCTGTGTTTTTAATATATTCCTTTTATTATTGTTTTAATCAAGTTTTTAGGTGTGCGGGTTTTTTTAGTTCTTATGACTGTAAACTGCTTTGAATACCATTTTCTGGGTAGAAAGTTGGGGTTAAAATCATATCCAATAAAATACTCTTATGGAATACATGTGGACCCATCAGCTGTGAAACAATGAACAGAATATATGTTAGATTGGAAGAAAAATAAGTACTCTGGCAAGTGGGGGAGAATGATAATGGAAAGTCTGCCTTGTAAAACCCCATTCCAACCCCCAACCCCCCAAAACACCCAAAATATCTATTTGTTGTCTTAAACTACATGGCAATATATTGAGTGTTGCTCACAAATTACTGTTTTGAGATATAGACCAAATTGCAGAAAATTACTGTACTTCAATGTGAAGTTAAAATCTTCACTGTGCCAGTAATATAAACTGGATTTTTCACAAGCCGTTACTGTGGTGACATGGACTTGGGGGGGAATGTTATTTTGGAATGAACGATTTTCTGGCATTTCTTATTAGTGCCTAAACAACACTCAGTGTGGCAGGGGAAAGAGAGAAAGGCTGCGAGTCTATACATGCTTACCTGAAAGAAAGCCCCAGTGGGCTCAGTAGGGTTTACTTCTGAGGAGACATATACAGGATTGCACTGTAACCCATGTGAATTTGTGGCACTTCCAAGAATAAGATCTGTTGTAGATTTTCCTTCACATTCTTAGCCCAAATTTCTTTGATATGACTGGCAATAAGGGGTTGAATCCTCATCTGAGGTACATTTATGGAAGACTCCATCTCAAGAAAAGAGGGAGGTGATTTTTTGTTTTGTTTTTACTATTCCCCTTTCCTTTACAGTCTCTTGTGTTTCCTAAAACTCTGTCCAGAAAGTTGGAGGACCCTCTGAAATAATGTCAAGAGAGAGGCATGGGAGGCTGAAAGCAGAATGGAGAATTAGAAAAAAATAATAACTATCCTCCCTTTTCACAAGCAGGAGCCTCTGCTGGATCACACCATCTTTCACAAATGAGCTCAACCCTTTTGTTTGAAGAAGGACTACTCTGGACCCAAGCTAGGAATGCTGGAGAAATTTGAGATGGACTAAAATAAGTTCAGAATTTGACCTACAGAATCCATGGCAGAATTTGACCTACAGAATCCCCAGGCTGCGCAAACTCTGCAGACTTCCGGATATATACATATATATATTTACTTCCCCAAAATTTATGCAAATTCTTTCACAGGAAAATATGTAAGGTTCTGCTGAGACATATGACATGCTGGAAAACATAAGCAGGGGAAGTCAAATGATTGGGGAACAATACTCTAAGAGATATGTATTAATATACTTATATAAATTGTTGTGAACTCCCTTAAAAATTATTTGTGTATTTTCCTGCATAACGAGGAAAAAGTCAAAATCGTCTGTAAATGGACACCAAAACGAACACTGCACAATCTATGAAACATATGTGGGACGGATTTCACAAAATCCAGACATCTCTAACCCAAGCTGATCTATATCGCTAAATATATAATTTGGAATTAAAAGTATATTATTATTATTATTATTAGTTTTGCAGAAGAAAGCAAAAATCCATACAATTTCTAGCAGATATAGGTAAGGGTAAGGAGATACAGAAAAATGATCCATGTGGTAACTAGTGAAATAAGTCGTCTCACCTGAGGCAGCCTAGTTACAACCTTTTATACCATGACTTTTCAGTTCTGACAAAAATCTCCCCCTCTGGGATATAACAAAGGGGTAATTAGCTGCCACCAGATAACTAAACAGTCATTTCTCCCCAATGATAGTGTCTTCTTAGATAAATCGCTACATGTGTGCTTTCTTCTACTTCAACTGCTATCTATTCCTTGTTAACTATGTGTCAAGGCATGTTAGCTTATATTTGAATCAAACCAGAATCAAACCAGAATCAAACCAGGCTGGAGTATTTAATTATATTCATAATGGATCACAGCCATGGTAGACAGCATCAGCACCATTCAAGCCATGCACAGAGATGTCCACTCAAGTTCCTTGCCCAAAAAGGGAAGCTTTGTAACTTGCCAATTTTTGCTGCAATAATGAATGGCCCTGGCTTCGCACAGGATACAATAGCTCTTGATTCAATACAGAAAAGCCTTCAGGAAAACTTACACAGCTCTCCACGTTGGACACATTGTGCCTGCTCTGTCTGAGTCAAGTCACACCCACTGGAAACCCTAGGCACAGCCCCTGTCATGATGCACCCCGATAGCCCCCTAAGGGAGCAGCCTGTCCACTTGTGTGTAAAGAATCCAACTGTGGGTTTACATTTTAAACCTTTTGATTCACATGCAGTCTGATCCTAGGAAGTAAATCATACTTATTTCCATGGCATTTACTCCTGGGTAACAGCGCCTAGGATTTTAGCCTTAATTTCTAGCTACTGAAGTTTGGGTTAAGACTGCCCCAGTTGATTTAGAATGCAATCCTATTGTGTTGACTGTAAGCCTCCGAACTTGGATGTTTATGATCATCCTATGTAAAGCAGGGGGAACCCCCAGAACTACTTTAATGGTACCATCCGGTAAGTGTTATTTAAAGGAAAGGGGGAGGAATTAAGCATCAGAGGCCGGTAGAGGGAATGTTTTAGAGAAGGAGGTGACTGGTTTGAAAAGCAGTGGGCAACTTCTGAAGTTTGATTGAGTGGAAAATAGTCAGTACTAGAAAATAGCTAATCTTAAGAGCTATAGAGTTGATTGCTTGTAACACATATACAGTTTAAGTAGGGGATGGGACATGTGAGAGCACCCATACCCTGCCCCAAAATGTTCCTGCTCTCCCTGGCTACATAAAGATCTTTATGCACTGAGTGAAGAACTGAAGAAAGGCTTGTAAGAAGTACTTCCTTTTTCTGTCCTGAATCCCCCACCAATCAGCTTCATGGGATGACCCTGGGTTCTAGTATTATGAAAGAGGGAGGCAAATGTCTTTGTATCCACTTTCTCCACACCGTGCATAATTTTGTACACCTCTATCATGTCTCCCCTTATTTGCCTTTGATGATGTCAGAGTCCCTGCTAATCAAAAATGCCAGCACTGGATCCAGTATACCACTGACCCTCACTTTAACCCTATGCATGTTGCAGGAAAATACCTGCATAGGACTTTATTTACAAACTAATCTGATTTGGGTTATGGAGAATTCACCCATGAGTACTTCTAACGGCTGAACGTTCTCCCTCTACACAAATATTCACATGGCATCTTCTAACATTTATTTCCATAAAATCTTGATGGCTCCAAATGTATTTTGTTTTTTAAAAAGAAAACAAACCCACTGCCATTTGCATTAAAGAACCAGACACTATATTTCATGGAACATTTGCCACTGCTTGTGTAGCCAAAGGCCCCATATCAAAATGACTTTGTTACCGCTCAGATTATTAAGCTCAAATCATAAGGGATTCTTTTCAGTGGTTGTTGTTTGACGTCTCTTCCTTGATCCTGGCATGTTAGTCCAACAATAGGCTCCACGCCAGGACAGAAACAACCAAGATATAGCAAATCATATTGGAGCTCTGTTCTGAAGGAAGTCTTCCTTCACAGGGTCAGAGTACAGAGCAAGATCATATTGCCATAAGTGAAATAAAGTGAAGGGAGACCTCTGAAGAGTGACTTGGCCCCTTTTTCTTTTGGAGATGAATTCCATCTCTCAAGCAAGTCTTTAACCCCAGGGCAGCATCTCATACTTGCTCTTAAAGAGCCTTACACACCAGCCAGTGATATATAAATAACACAAAATAATAATACTGGGCAAAAAAAGAGATGTTCCCTGTCTATTAAAGGTTTCTGAAAAGTGGTAACATGAAGTGAAATTAGAATGACAAAACCTTCCACAATCTGCAAGGCATATGTTATCCTAGCATATAAATACATAATCTTAAGAGTGGAGCTGAACATTTTCTGTGACAAAAAAATAGTAAAAAAAAAAATCTGTTGTCAAGGAAAATAAAATCTTATGTTCATAATAAATTGAACAGCTATGCATAGACTGACTAAATATATACAAAGGCATGCCAGTTGTAATATCTTTGTTTTTCATATTTTGGAATATTTTAGTAAAGTAGTAGAAGGAAAGAAAATAAAGGCGCAATCCTGATAGAAAAAAAAATTCCTATACCTCCCAGCATTCCCCAGCCACCATTTTCTGTCTAAACATGCATAGGATCGTGTCCTAAGCCAGATCCACACCTTGTGTCAAATAATTAAGAATGTGGAATAAAAAGCAGGAAATATCAATATAAAAGCAGTATATGGAATGTGGATTGTGCCCCAACAGTTATCAGTGCACTTCAATACCACTATAAAGCAGTAGTGTCGATTTAGCACTAAAAAAAATCCTAATCATTACTAATGATGACTAAGTGGTGGTTGCTAATAGATAAAGTGACAATGCAGGAATTGGAAGCTCTGGATAAAGAGGTTCTGCCTGCATGGTCCTTCTGGTGTGATCTGATCATTTAGCAGAAAATGTCTGCACATTTGTTTTAAAATGTGATCATAAGGTCTAGAAACTGGTTTTCTTCTTATAAAGAAAAAGATTTCAAAAAGCCAAATTCTGCCTTTGTTAATGTGTGTTCATTCTGTGGAGTGGAATATCTTATGTAAACCACCCAGAGTGCTTCAGCTATGGGGTGGTATACAAGTGTAACAAAATAAATAATAAATAAAATATCAGTGCTATAGAGGCTGATAGTTTATTAAGTATCCTGGACCTCAAAGAATAGTTCATTAAGGCGATAAGCAGCTTGGACTCAGGCAGGGGTCAGCATGGCTGGGCCAGAAAACCAGTGTAAGAATGGCAGGAAGAGGAAGAAAGAGGTATCTTTTCCACAACTTGCAGCCAGTTGACAGTAGGGCTGTGCATCACTTTGGCCCTGAACCCCAAATCTGACCTGAAGCAGGCCAATTCGGGATTCTAGAAATGGCCCTTTATGGCTGCCATAGTTTGTGAAGTTAGATCTATGAAACAACAGAGATCCCATCTTCATTTAAAATGGCAGCTCTCGTCGAGGACAGGTGGCTGCCAGACAGGTCAGGCATGAGCAGGGAGGGAGGGAAGGGGAGAGGGGGCAAGCCCAAGCCAGTTTCCATCAAGGGGGTGGCACCTTCCTCAGCAAGAGCCTCATTAGGACCTGCTCACCGCTGCAAGCAATGCAACTGCAGAGCAGTGATGAAGTGCTAGACATCAAACCAGTGAACTGTCCCTTTAAGGTTCTTCACACCTTGGAGGTGGGGTGGAGCCTGGCAGAAGTAGTCATATTCAGGTTGTATATAAGAGCTTAGTTAAATTTAACAGTTTGGTGGGACAGGTTATATGCTTCTTGGAGAATCTGCATCTGGCTGATCTTATGTTGAACATCCAGATCCTGCCTGTGAATTGACTGTCTTTACCATCATCTCAAGAACACCTGGCAGACCTTCTTCTGCCCAATACTTCCATAGGCTCAGCTTTACCAGGATTGGGCTAAAATTAAGGGTGTGCATGGACCCCCAAAATCAGATCGGAACCAGTGCCTCGGATCGGAGGCTTCCCAGTTCAGTTCGGAGCAGATTCCAATCTGAAAATCGGACGTCTGATTTTCGGATCGGATGCCATTTTAGGTGTTTTTGCCATAGGCTTACATTGGCGTGCTACAGAGAGGCAGGCCGTGAAGCCTGTTTCTCAGTAGAAGGGACCAGTGGATGGAAGCAGGCGCCCCAGCAGATAAGTGGGGCCCTCCCACTCCCTCCCACTCGTGCTCCTTACCTGCCGCTGTCCCGTGCTGCCATCTGCTGCTTCTGTACTACTGATAAGCAGGCCTTGTGGCAGGTAACGCCGGCAGGTAA
This sequence comes from Anniella stebbinsi, assembly GCA_029215795.1. NCBI lineage: Eukaryota > Metazoa > Chordata > Lepidosauria > Squamata > Anniellidae > Anniella > Anniella stebbinsi. The sequence continues at coordinate 62,012,188 of JARDYH010000003.1, forward strand.
CGGGGAACCTCCTCCTCCCCCCACTCATGCTCCTTACCTGCTGCCTCCTCGCTGCCATCCACTGCCACCCGCTGCTTCAGTACTACTGAGAAACAGGCTCCACAGTAGAGCAAGGGCACGCCGAGTGGAGGGTTACATGACCAAAAAGTGATTGAACATTGGATAAATATTAAAAGTTGCGTTTAATCGACACCTTGGAAATGCGCGTTAACGGAGGCGGTGGCTCAATTCGGACGACACAATAAACAACTGGTGTGGGGGAAACAATCGTCAGTTGTTTTGACTATTATGTCATCCAAATGCTGCCATAGTCAACAGTGCTGATCCTAATCCACACCACAGTTGATTATTTATTACCATGTTGTGTGGGGAGTACCCCCTAGTTGAACAATTGTAAAGTTGATTATTACCCCACCATTGACTATCGTGTCGTCCGAATTGAACCTATAAGTCCCCTACACATCTGATCTGCGCCCCGCTCGTGAGTACAAAATGCCATCAGAACAAAGTAAAGGCGACCCAAATAAGCCGTGAAGAGGTATCCATGCACTTTCTGCCTCCTTAGGGACAATGTGGCATTAAGGCTTGTGAGCCTTAACTCCAATTTCCCTGCTTTTTGGTGTTTGGTTGAAAATTGTAGAGCCTTAATGTTGTTTTGTAAACTGTAGGTTTTTTGTTTAATGAATTCATAATATACACTATAAGTTCTCTCTCTCTCTCTCTCTCTTTTGTGAAGTGGGTGGCATGATTCTTTCAACAAAAAGCAGAAGCAGAAGCACCGAAGAATTGTATAAGCTAAAGTTACTCACTGAATACCTACCACTCACATTCCAGGTTTTGGTTTGTATTGTATTTCCTCTTCCCCTTTAATTTACTCCTTCACTGGGCACAGGGGTTCACCTAATGCATGGTTAATTACTTTGTCCCATACGGAGCTTTGGGGCCATACAAAACAAACAAACAAACACACAAGCCAGAAAGCATTTTGTAATTCCAGAACTGAAGCACTCCAGAGGTTCTGCAGTGGATTTTTTATTTTACATCTTCATCTGTCTAAAAATAAAATTGTGAACAAAATAGTCCTGAAATACAGGCAAGAACAACAAAAAAATGTCCAGACTAATATTCCACCCTGCAGAGCTGAAGTGGAAACTGATTAGCATTAGGCATGATGAATAATCTGCATGATTGCTTTCATTAGTCTATCTAACCCAAACCTTTGTAGAAAATAGCTGCTAATTATTTACCAAGCAGGCGGAAAAAGTTTCTTGCTTTCATATACTTAGAGGGAATATATATATATATATATATATATATATATAATATATATATATATGATGGATCAAATTCATTTAAGGTTTTAAAAAGAGCAAATTAGTGATATGTCATTTATGTCTGTCAGGAGTTAAGGCAGATTAAAATCATTTGCAATACCACAACTATGGATTATAATTTATAAGCATCTAGACTTATAGAACCAGCACAAGATCTCTGACATAATGTTCACTGCTATTTTTCTTCAGATTAGAGAACCACTAAAAACATGTCTATTTTTAGACACAGTCACTCAACACCACAGTGTTATGAATATCTTTTATATGATGCTTTAAAGGCGAAACATACTTTACATTGTGCAGTTTGCCAGAGCTGAACTACAATTTAAATCTATCTAAATAAATAAATAAAATAACATTTCAAAATATGAATTTGACTTCAGTATTCAAAATTTCCTCTTTTCTGTAATTTAGGAGGGTTTTTAATTGTCAGCTGAATGAGCAAAATAAGTATAAGTGACATCATTTACTGAAATATTTTACAGTTTATTTGTTAATGTGAATACTAACTGCTGTTGCATGTTAATTATCAGATGTAGTCAAACACTAATTGCCATTGCACACTAGCTTTTAAATACCGATTGCTACCTACCACCCAGCAATTGTCAGATAGTCCTCTGTCTCACTTGTTCTCCACTTCCTCATCCATCCTCAAAACTCATCATTTCTATCAAGTGCTTGCTTAACTCCCAGTCTGTATCTCCGATATGTATGTGTCTGATCATCTGCTCACCATCATTCTTTGTTAACCTTGCTTCCCATCAAGTCAAGCAGTGTTCCCATTTCCCTCATTAATGTGATCATAAAACTTCAGGTTCAAAATTCAATTCTTTGGTTATATCTGTGCAATGTCATGTTTCTAGAATTATGTTCCAGTGATGCTCCTGTAATGCTGGAGGAGCTATCAGTTGATAGACTGATTGAAAGTAAATAAACAACACAAGATGGTTCAGGAGCACACTCTGTCACTGCTATTTTGACCCCGCAGGGGATGAGGAACATAAAAAACTTCTTTGTCGCTAACCAAACCCTTTGTGACTAAAGAGACACTGAAGAAGTAAACCCAGTAGATGAGATAGGGTCACTTTCCTTTAATCACTTATCAAAAAAGGGTTGCGCTTCTACAGCCACCCCAAGTTTCCATCTAATAGAATAAATAGTAAAGTAGTAAACTGAAGGTTGGTGAGGCAGCATTCAGACTCATATTTTAGGCTGTGTACCACATAGCAGAGTAACATCAGCTCTCAAACAAAAATGATACTGTGTATATTGGAACAACATGGAACTGATGTAGCCTAGATAATGCCAAAAACTAAGAAGAATACTAGTGTGATGTAGAACAATACAAGATCTGGTAAATTGGAATCTGAGAGCCACCAAAAATGGATTTCTAAGTGGTGGGTGGATAGTAGATTGTGGTAATACACTTTACCCTTCCACTACCATTTGGGAACCACTGCCTTGAGCACTGTGTGTGTGTGTATGTTTATGTGTGTGTGTAAAGGTGGGTATAAATCAAATAAATAAATTGGAAGGTAATCTTGATCTCTGTATAAAGACTTATTATTGAATATCACTTAGAACCTATCTACACTACTGCTTTAAAACGGTTTATAACAGTAGTGACAACTGTTGGGGCCCAGGACACACTCCATATACAGTTTTCAAAATGTTTTCAAAGTGTTGTATCCTGCTTGGTGTAGATAGACTCTTAGACATTTCTTTAATATACATGATTCATAAACATAGTTTAAAAAAATTCCAGCATGGACAATTATCATCCTTGTTCATGGACAACTCCATCTTATTTTACTGCTTTCCCATGATCTGCTTCTTAAGTCACCATCTCCTTAATTAATCTTTTCTCTACCACTGTTTACTCTCATTCTTGTTTTCATTTTACTCCCACTGACATTTTAACTCAGTTGCAGGTTCCACTGATATTATTTCATCATAGGTAACACACATCATGTCAACATATACTCTGTGTGGCGTTTCTATACTTGGCTCACCTGAATACACCGTGTTACTTTATTCAATATTGCTAAACTGCATAATTTAACATACCATTAAGGTATTTTAAATTATGTTCAGCGATATATAAATCAAATAAAAAATATGTTTAACATTCCAGAATTTAGCATTTCATCCTAACGTCAACCTTCTTGTGAAATAATAGAATCTCTTTGTCTCCTAAAACCTTTAACCCTAATTAAAGTCAACAAAATCATTTCACATCTAGAGACAACATTTCAATTAGGATATTGTTAATTGCGCCATAAATCTTTGGCTAATATCTCCTGGCATTTCTACATGTCCATCAGAAGTGAATAAAATCACCTTTAATTCTTTCAGTATCCCAGCACAGAGCTGCTTAGAATATAATTCTAAATTCATCTTCAAGGTAAATCACATAAAGAAATCAATATAAAAACATTACTCAGTGGTCTGTCAGAAACTTTGAAGTCCACATTTTTATTTCACCAGAGAGATGATAGTGACTACAGATACAGATGAGATGCCATCCTCCTTCTGAGCAGTGTCTTCCTATTTCTCCCATTTCCTATCCTCTAAAGGAATAGTGGACCTTCATTTCTCAATCTCTCTCATGTGAATGGTGATGAGGTTTCCTTAATCACAACCCCTAGGGTGGCCAGGTGCCCTCTTTTACAGAAAGCAGTGCTGCATTTGAAGGACTGATAGAGAACTGCCCTCTATTCAAATGGATCTTCTATTTGGGTACCAGTTAAAGATAAAGAACTGTAATTGCCCACCTACAATTAGCACCTAGAGAGAAGGCTGAACAGGTAGGCACACAGGTCACCTGCTTTTCCCTACTAGGGTATGTATTATATTTCTATTTAAATTATAATAATTATTTCTAAGTTTGCATCTGTACATATAAATTAGCAAATGCAGATATCACGCAAGTCACTCTCCTCTTTTAGGGTTATACATGTCCTCTTTTTTGGCAATTCATTAGTGGCCACCCTGCCAACCTGCCTACCGTCTCAAAAGTAATGGAGTCCCTCTTGTTGTCCTTGTACTGTATTATCCTGCCTTTCAAAGTGAACAAGAATTAACCATTGTTCTCAAAAAGGAAAAGAGAAAAACATCACTCTTAGCCATCACTATTCCTCCAGCAAAGCACCATGTTTTCCACTGTTGATCTGAGCACTTTGCTGAGAGATGCCCAACACCTTTCAGAGCTGGTGAGCGATTCACCAGCTAGCATTTTCCTTACTTTCTTAATAGTCCATTGGCAACTTCTTTGGCCTTTTGACATTCCCCTAGCCAGCTTACTGAAGAGTAAGCCTCTGGAAACACACAGGTATCAGAGCAGGGGTTGGCCTCTCTCTCTCTCTCTCTCTCTCTCTCTGCACAGCACAAATTACTTTAATGGACACATCAGTTTATACTAAGCTTTCACCATCTGTTCTACTCTCTAATTAAATGCAAAAGAAACACACTTCATAATTGCATTTGAATAGTAAAAGATAAGGGATTTGAATGCATGCTTAAATTTCTGCATCTGCTCTATAATTCTTGTCATCACAGGCTTTTACCCAGGGAGAACAGAAGGAGTGGGAACTGGCATTATAGTTAATTTTTCTGGCAGGCAAGAGTTATTGGCATAACAAGTTGCACTATTTATGGGTAAGGGAGCTACAAACTAGAGGTAAGTAAACCATCTCAGAATATACGAGGCAGGTCAATGAGCAGAGGTAAATAAAAGCATGGGGGAATAGATAGAATTGTCATTGTGTTTAGATTTTTTTTTTTTTAGTATCTTCACTTGACACTAAAGTACTGCCTGGTATATATATATATATATATATATATATATATATGCCTTCTGGAAAAAATGAGGTGACCTGGAAAAATCAGGGTGAGATGGTGAAGCCAATATCAGAGCTGAGTGGAGAAACTAATGTTCATACTGAATTCACCTAAGCACATCCTCTGGACATTATTCAGTGGGGCTGGTCTGTCTCTGCTGGCTCTGTTGTGCTTGCTGGACCCACCGCTTGTGTAATGGGGGTCTGTTGCTACAAAAAAAAAAACCCAAATGAGCAGAAATGCTTGTTTTCAGATCAGGACCAGTCAGAGAAGCTCCCTTCTGTGTGACCTATTGACCTGTCCCCCTCTAAAAATGAGCATTTTTGCATGTTTGGGGTTACTTTAGAAGTGTCAAAGCCCCCATTGTGGAGGGTCCAACAAGCACAATAGGATACTGCCCTCTGTCAACTCAACCCTCAAGCCAGGGATGGGAAACATGAGCCTTCCAGATCTTGTTGAACTGCATCTCTCATCATCCCTCACCACTGGGTATGCTGGCTGGGGCTGATGGGAGTTGCAGTCCAACAACCTCTGGAGGACCACACATTCCCCATCCCTGTGCTACAGCAAGGTACATAGCATATCAGGAACTAGGGATGTGCACAGTAAAAGAAATCGGATCAGAATCGGAATTGTTGAATCAGATCAGAGGTTGGCCGGATTGGATTGGATCCAATTCTGATCCAAAAATTGGATATCCAATTTTCAGATCAGATGCCTTTTAGTCCCTTTAGAATTGATTTTGGAGGGTGGAAAAGCCTGTATCTTTGGTATTTTTTAAGACAGAAGCATGAAACTTTATACAAGTGCAGATGGGATGTTGCCAATCATGTGCCCAGAATTGCAGACACAGGGGTGCAGGTGTTACTTGAAAGTAAGCCTTTGAAAGTCACTTTTTCACCAGTCATCTGTTCCTTTTTCAATTTACTCCTGTGTCTCAGGGACACGTTAATGGGTTTTGGCAGGTAAGCGTAGACCATGTCCCCAGTTGGGGAGTGCACTGAAGGGCTGCACATACCTCTACCCCCTTTTGCAGACACAGGGGCATGGTTTAACTGAAATGGAATTGTGAAAAATGGGTTTGCCCATTGTGCTTTCATTAGATCCCATCCTCAGAAACTGAACTCAAACTTGGGGAGTGTACAGAAGGTCTCGGTTGCTCTGCCCCCTTTTAACAGACACAGGGGCATGTCATTTACTGAAATGGAACTGGCTTGTGAGTAAATAAGAACAATGCAAAGTGCTCTCTCATTAGATGTTGTCCCCACAAACACCACACTACTGTGAGGAACACACAAAAGGGGTGTACATTCGCCCCTGTTTCACAGACACAGGGGCACAGAATGACAGGTGTGTTATTGAACTTTGAGGACTCTGTAGAGTTCTCCTTGAGGGAGAAACCCAAGTCCCTTGGCTTAAGCAAGCAGAGCAGCATGCTCTACTCACAGGTCGGATCTGGCAGACAGCAGCAATGCCAGGCAGGCAGGCATTCAATGGGCAAAGTCTCTCCTGGGCACTGTGGTGCAGAGTTCCATGGGCTGAAAAAGAAGAAGGGAAAATAAAGAATAGATCAGAGTGCTTGAACAACTAGCTCCCACCTAGGACTGGCATGTCCCTCTTCATCACAACAGTTAAAGTTGCAGGGGCCCTGCCTTCTTTTGTAAATGGTCATTCTAGTATAGTGCATGCACCTTTAACTGTTGTGATGAAGAGGGAATTTCACCAGGAACTAATTGCATACAAATGACATTGGCTGAAATTCCCTTTTCTTTACAACTGTTAAAGTTACATAAGCCCTGACCTGGATTTTATCTGGTCACCCTACTTATGGAAGTTTAAATTTTAAAATAATAAACCACTCATTGCCACTAAACTCTTGCACCAATATCTCTATAATTTTCCACACATGAGTGGACTTAAATAATCCCCAGTGTTAGTGAGTTTCAACTTTCTACCTCTTAAAACAAAAAAGCTAATGCACATCATTTTTCTAAGACCACAGTCAGTTTAAAATGCCATAAAATGGAGATCTGATCTGCTGATTTTTTCCGATCCAGATCGGGACTCATTGGATCGGGTTGGGTCAGATCAGATGGTTGGTCGGATCAGATCGGTTTTGTCCGATTTTTCAGTGGATCAGATTTGGATCATGGATCGGATCCGATCCACTGCACATCCCTATCAGGAACTCAGATAATCCACAGGATGATCTAAGGATCAGTATCTACTAGGGATGTGCATCGAATCGGACTCAATCCACGATCCGAGCCCGATCCAACCAAAATCGGATCAAACAATCCGATTACGATCCCCAGCACCTGGATCAGCCGATCCAATCTGAACTAATCCAAAAAGGACCCGATCCGGATCAGCGGATTGGGCCCCTCCCCCCACTTGCTCTCCTTACCTGCCAGGGCTGATGGCTCCAGCAGGTAAGGTGCACGAGGGCGGGGGCTTCCCTGGCGGGGCTGTCCGCTTCCATCAGCGGGCGCCAGTGGGTGCCCACCGATGGAAGCGGGCAGCCCCGCCAGGTAAGAAGTACGAGGAAGGGAGGGGGAGGGCCCCACTTACCTGCTGGGGCGTCCTCCTCCTTCCGCTGCCAGGTGAACTACTGTAAATCAGGCCTTGCAGCCTAGTTTTTCAATAGAGTGCCAGGTGGAGGAGGAGGAGGACGCCCTGGCAAGGTAAGGAGAACGAGGGGGGGCTTACCTGCTGGGGCTGTCCACTTCCATCCGCGGGCACCAGCAGGCATCTGCCGATGGAAGCGGACAGCCCCGCCTGGTAAGGTAAGCAAGGGGAGGAGGGGGCTTACCTGCCAGGGCAGTCTTGTCCCTCCGGTGGCGCCACCGGAGGGAAGCAGCTGCCCTGGCATGTAAGCAGTGAAGGGGAGGGGGAGGGGGGCCCATTTACCGTGCTGGGGATGTCCGCTTCCCTCCGCTCCTGGATGCTACTGCGAAGCAGGTTTCACGGCCTGCCCCTAAGTAGTGCGCCAGGTGATGTCATCACCTGGCGCGCTACTTAGGGGCAGGCTGCGAAGCCTGCTTCGCAGTAGCGTCCAGGAGTGGAGGGAAGCGAACATCCCGGCAAGGTAAGGTGCGCGAGGAGGGGGGGGAGATATGGGGGGAGGGTCAGGGAGGGGGAAGTTAGTCCCCCCTCACCCATCTACCGCCATTTTCCCTCCATAGACTTGCATTGGGGGAAAGCTTTCTTTCCCCAATACAAGTCTATGGGGGGGGGGGGAATGGCATCTGATCTGAAAATCAGATGTCCAATTTTTGGATCAGAATTGGGTCCGAACCGAACCGGGGAGGCCTGTGATCTGATCCGATCCTATAATAATAATAATAATAATAATAATAATAATAATAATTTGTAACCCGCCTCTCCCTCCAGATCGAGGCGGGGAACAACAACAATATAAACATAAAAATCACAGCAGTTAAAATTTAAAAAAACAAGAGAACAATACAACATTAAAAACATCCTAAAATTCATCCGAGGCCTCGATTCCGGTTCCGATGCCGATCTGATTTTTTGGACCGTGCACATCCCTAGTATCTACAACCCTTGTAGACTGCTTTATACTTTCACAAATCTAACAGATCCTTCAAAAGTGCCAACACTACCAAGCAATGGACCCAAAAACCACAATCACTTAGCTTCTTCCCCTCAGCTTGTGCTTTTGAAACAAGCTTTATGCAAAACAGAGTCCATTACTTACTTGAAAAATTCCCAAATCCTTATAGCGTATTACTTTCCTTAAGCCAACTGAAAAATCACACACACACACACATATACACACACTGCTATCTTATGACTTTGATCTTTGAGTTTGCCTAATACAGATATTGCACTGTATGGATTGTGGCATTTTTCTCATGACTAACATGGCCGCTTTTGTTTTTTTCTGAAAAATACTGATGGTCAGGAATGACAACATTGGGTGAGTTTGAAATGCAGTTCTTTTGATCCTATTCTCCTGTCGAACTCCTAAGTGTCTTTTTATGACTTTGTAGTTGATACATTCCAAATTATTATTATCCAGAGAAGAATAAAATTACACTTAACAGCAAAAGGACACCTGTTTTCTCAGAGAAATTGTATTAATATCCCCCGCTAAAAACTTCAATCTTCTTGCAACTTGCAGAGATATTAAATTCCTCAGCAGTAAGCAGTCAAATGAGGTAAATGTGTTTCTTGACTTATATACCTGCTGGGCTGCTGACTGTTACTCACAGGAATTGAAAAGTAATTCTGTCAGAAGCAACAACCAAAAAATCCTTCTTCACTGTGGCAGTGTGAGCTGTTTAAAAAGAAAGACAAACTCATTGTGACTGTAACTAACTGTAAAACTGTAAAAATATATTACTTGTTTTGAAGATGATGCCTTGGAATTAGATGCCAATGGCAGATTTAACTTCTGTTGTTCATCCACAAAGACAAAACATGTCTCAAGATGCTAGAAAAATGGCTTTATTCTGAAGAAAAACCAATGTGTTCAGTCCAGATTTTCTTTGGAGCTTTCTTCAGGGGTATCTTTAAAACAGCTTTCAGAGAATATATGTCTCATACATTCAATAACTGCCCCAAAGAAAATATGAGTTGAAATATGTTGGGCTTTCTTAAGAATAAAGCTATTTTTCTAGTATTCTAAGACATGTCCTTTCTTTGTGGATTTCTAATGGATGCTTCCCAGTTCATTCATACTTAGCTTTAACTTCTATCGTGATTACTGAAAGATGTTACTATATTCCAAAACCAGGAAAAAAACGTTGAAAGCAAAATTAAAGATAACAAATGCAACTATTTTGGTCTAAAAGAGGTTGCATGTCATGCAACTGTAAAGGAGTCTAGTACCCTTATTCTGGTCCAATTGCACTTTTCGAGGAATTGTCAAAGGCATATGAAGCTTTGCAGTACCCAGATCTGAATGTTACCAGAAAATGGATAACAATGGCTGGCTATCTTAGTCCAACAGACGTTGCAAGTGCCACAGTTACTACTTGAGCATCAAGAGACACCAATGTGATAGCACTCTAAATCTGTGAACTTAATCCTTTAGGGGGAGAGCAACATCATCCACAACAGGAGTAAGGGGAAAAAAGATGCAGCTTTTAGCTACATTGTGAAAGTAACATTGAGTTTGACCTGGTTAGTGGATCTTGGAGTTCTAGTAAAAACACAAATTTGATTTCACAAGGCTGAAATCTGACCACTCTGCCCTAAACCATCTATCATGAGTTCAAACAACAATTTTGCACTATGTGTCTCAATCCCCAATTGGACTGTTTGCCTTATGATGCAAAATTTTGGTTTGCAGTGGTGGCTAATCATTCAGATGATCTATTCACCATATACATAGGACAGTTTGAACAAAAGATATAGGGGGGAAGCAATGACTGACTATCAGCAGTGATTTGGCCTTGAACAAGAAAATGAAGAATATGAGACATATTTCTCAATCCTATGAGTGCTCTCATTTTCATTCTGACATATGCAGAGCTCTAGATTTCAGCTACTTGGGAGTGCTTGATGGTAGGACTACTTTCAGCAATAAGATTTCTTCCCTTTTCAATCTGTTTAGCATTTTTGGTGGCTGCAAAATACTGATTCTGGATAGGAGAGAATAATAAGTCACACCTGATTTCATCCAGCAGAGGGCATTAGTATATAGGTCTGATCCATGGAATCTTGCCTTTTTTTACTGCTCTATGGAGGCAATATCAGTGTCAATTCAGTGATGATTCTATTTTATAACAGGCAACAACAATGAAATCCTGTGGACCTCAATTCCTATTATTCATTATCTTGAAGAAAATTCATTTCTGGCCCAGCAGTTGAATAAAATATCATTTCCCCATTTTGAAAACCTTATATTTATTTGATGTTCATAATCCAAGAACCCATTATTAAGATGAAGTAAATTAGGATGAAGTAAATGGAGAAGAACATGTACCCTTAATGATTCATAGAGAACAAGAGATAAAAACCGATTCAAGTAGAGTGCTTTTGTTCTACCATTAGTGTGTTGAATATTAAGAAGGATGCTCTAATGAATGCAAAATATGGCATAGTTTACAGTAAGTAATAACATGCCATTGCAGCACCAACAAGATCCACTGCCGCTAAACCAGGGACCAATTCATACAATACCAAGCATTGTTGAGCTGCTTTCACATAGCTGTGTTTCCCCCAACGTTGTCTAAAGGAAGCCAACATGGAGATGGCTGCTGGTTCATGCTAATCATAATGCTAGGCTGACCATATGAAAAGGAGGACAGGGCTCATGTAACTTTAACAGTTGTAGAGAAAAGGGAATTTCAGTAGGTGTCATTTGTATGCTATTAGTTCCTGGTGAGATTCCCTCTTCATCACAACAGTTAAAGTTACAGGCACTATACTAGAATGACCAGATACAAAGAAGGCAGGGCCCCTGCAACTTTAACTGTTGTGATGAAGAGGGAATTTCACCAGGAACTAATTGCATACAAATGACACTGGCTGAAATTCCCTTTTCTCTACAACTGTTAAAGTTACAGGAGCCCTGTCCTCCTTTTCAGATGGTCAGCCTAATAATGCATATAGCCATGAACCAACATACTCAAACAAAGAGGAATTAGCATTGTAAACCACCAGCCCTTTGGTGATAACTATAGCTGTTGCAATAGGAACCATCACACTATAGGCTATTGAGACGATCAGCCAAACTAAGAACATAAGAAGAGCCATGCTGGATCAGACCAAGGCTCTATCTAGTCCATCATTCAGTGGCCAAACAGATGTCGACCAGAGACCCACAATCAGGACATGGTACGACAGCACCCTCCCACTCATATTCCCCAGCAACTGGTGTATATCGGCTAGATCTACACAAGGGCTTTGTATTGGCATTGAAGTGCACTGATAAGTGTTAAGGCACATTATGCATCCCATATGCCACTTTTCTAGATTATTTCCTGCTTTTTATTCCATATTATCCAAAATACTGCAACAGATGTCATTATGTGTGTGCTACAAGGTTTAAATATGCAAGAGGGATATAGAGTTACAATGATGGGATTGTATAGATATGACAAAGACCTTATTTGTAAACTTTGTACAATAAAACTATGACAACAGATGTAAAGGTTGTCACAATACAACATGTGCTTAGGTTTGCCAACTGCCCAGAAGAAAGCTAGCCTGGCTTGCTCCTATACTTTTATTTATTTAAAAACATTTTTACAGTGCCACCTCACCATTGCAGAGATTTAATATGTAGAAATCAGCAGGTGACCCTTTCCATGGCATAGAGCTAGACATGATCACCTGTAAGTGCTGCAGATCAAACCTGTGTTAAAGGGATAGGTACAGCAACAAAATCAGAAGTTGGCAACCTTCAATGTAATTGTGGAGTCAGGTGGAATGGCATTGTTGTGGTTCTATCTGTGGGATGAGGAATGAAATGTTAGTTTGTTTTTAAACCCATACAAAGGGAAATGCACATTTAATTGTTGCAGGAGAGGATCACATAGCCCAACAAGAACTAAAGAGCAACTTTCCCCAAATGATGGGACATTCAGGTGTGAAAAGGGCTGGATCTGTCTTTCCACCTGCACTCATTCAGGGAGGGTCCATAGCTCAGTGGTAGAGCACCTGCTTTGCATGCAGAAAGTCCCATGTTAGATCCCCAGCATCTCCAAGTAGGACAGGAAAAACTCCTGCCTGAAACCATGGAGAGCTCTGTCAGTCAGTGTGAGTAATCCTGGATAATAGTCTGACATGGCAATGTCCTTGGCAGTGTCCTATGTTCTGATATGATTTGATCAGTGCCCTAATTCTCAATGAGATGAGGTCCAGGAATTTACCTTAGGGGCATAAGCATCTTTCAGGTTGGTAATCAGTCCTCCGGAGGAGTTTGAAAGCAGTACAGCATAAATGGGGCTAAGAGACAGATGACTTCAAGGATTCTGTTGCTGCATCCTGTAATAATACCATTAATTTATAGGAGAGGCTTTACCACAAGAGGGCAGTAAGGCTCATTAAATATGTTTTGCCACACTTCACTGTCATTTTCTTTTTCAGGAGCTACGTTTGTCACTTGCTTACGATCCAGCAAAGGGTATCCAACCAAACAGACTTGCATATCATGTTGGACTGCGCCAGTGGCTTGCATACAAATTCACAGAGCAGACACTGCAGATTGAGTGAGGCCCTTATTCTTAAAATTTTCTTCTCACAACACTGTCAGAAGGATGATCACACACTGTGGCTTCCATTAATATGTAGCAAATTTAATGGCAGTACTTAAAACCACCATTGCAAGAATACTTCTGAATACCTGTAGAATTTGCTATGGATTAGTTAGTTAGGCCTCATCACCTTTCTAACCACCCTGTCATATCCACATCAGAGTGATTAAGAGCGGATTCCCCACACCCTCCAATACATCAGTGAATGTGAATGCAGAGCCTGCCGGTGGCACCTATTCCAGATTAATAGATGTAGAGAGTGAACATGTGTTGTATTGGGGGGCACTTTCAAAGCATAATTACTAATCTACTCCATTACTGGTATGGAGGTAACAGCTCTTTATACTGACGTGTATATTACACTTAAAAAATTAAGGTTGAGGATCCATAATGCACAGAAATAGTCTCCGTGGGCATGCAAGTGACTTGCGAATCTCATTTGCATTTCCTGTGCAAAGTCTGAAGGGAGGATTCATGTATTTTCCCCATGGTGAGAACCCATGGAACTCGCACTTCTCACTGAGAATGATGGGCAAGTTCCATCTTGTATGCTACAGAAGCAATGAAACAACGCATCTGTCAAATGCACTTGCACTGCAGGCAAGGACAGTTCTGTGTAGCATGTGAAGCTGCTGAGAGACAATGGGCCAGTCTGCATGATCAAACAGCCCACCGTGTCGGTGGACATTTTAAGCTGCACAATCACCAGAAAGTTAAGGCTTCCAAAATTTAAAATTAATTCACTCAGAAATATTAAAACATTTAAACAGAGCAATTGATTATACAGAGTAATGAAAATGCTGAGTGAATACTCCTTCAGCAATTATTAAGACAATTCTCTCTGTGTGGTTAAAATAGAAGAAGGGCCAAACGCATTTCAACGATACATCTTCTTCAGTAAGGCCTCTGTAAGACAACACACATGCATACTACCATAATTATCATTTGTTTGCAGATTATACACAATTCAAAATCTCACGACAAATGTAAAAAGATGTTTTTGTTACCTGGCACAAGCTGATATGGTAGACAAGAACAGATATCTTGAGTATGGGGCTGACTATCAATATCCCTAGAATAGGTCAGTTTGTATGACTCCCCCAAGACACGAAACCTAGAACAATAATGAAAACATTCCTCTCTGAACAGAGTCATAACATAGTTTATAATTAAGAACAAGTCTACCACAAATATAAGATGTTTTTCCACTGACCTGCAGCAAGTGCTCACTGACTGTAACAGCCTCCGTTTGTGGGAAATGTAGGGTGTGAAATAACGAGACGAGACAAGAAAATGGATTTTAAAAACAGGGCCACTTTTATTATAGATCTGCAGTATGGGAAACCTATGCGGACATCCTACTCATCAATGGGCGAGCCATTCACCACCTGAGAAGTGGCGTGATTCCAAACGCCACCCCCCAGGCTTGCCCCTTTTGGGGTAGGGAGACCTTCCGGTGTCGACCCCTCCTCGCGCCGTTTAGCTCCGAGTGGGTGAGAAAGGTTAGCCTCAAAGGTAACCCTTATCCCTCCAGCTGCCACCGTAAAGCTCACAGCTGAGGGGCCTCAGGCATTACCCATCACCACAACAGTGCCTGTGAATACTCACCGACCCTAACAACGCTCCGGATGTCCGCAAAACCTGCCACAGGGAGCAACAATGCACTTGATTAGTCGCTCCCCCCCCACCTAGATCTAATAACATCCCACAAACCCAACTGCAGATCTTTCAAAAATAAATCATTACCAGGGTCTGACAAATGGACCCCGTCCTGCCAGAAAAGCTCCCTCCACGTTAACGCAATCCCAGGGTGTTGAATGCTATAATCGCCGTGTTTAATTAGTTCCTTAAATATTTGATTATTGACTTTCTTCCGCACTCTTTCCATGGCCCCTTGGTCATTGCCCTCTCTCCAATTGAGCCGAGGCAACAAACATGACCAAATAATTACAATGCCAGGCCAACGCAGCCAAATTGTTTCCAAATCGGCAATCGCTTGCATGATGAGGGCTTTGCCTTTAAGCAAACCCAACTAAATGATGACCACGCCAGGCCAACGCAGCCAAATTGTTTCCAAATCGGCAATCGCTTGCATGATGAGGGCTTTGCCTTTAAGCAAACCCAACTAAATGATGACCACGCCAGGCCAACGCAGCCGAATTGTTTCCAAATCGGCAATCGCTTGCATGTTGAGGGCTTTGCCTTTAAGCAAACCCAACTAAATGATGACCACGCCAGGCCAACGCAGCCGAATTGTTTCCAAATCGGCAATCGCTTGCATGATGAGGGCTTTGCCTTAAAGCAAACCCAACTAAATGATGACCATGCCAGGCCAACGCAGCCGAATTGTTTCCAAATCGGCAATCGCTTGCATGATGAGGGCTTTGCCTTTAAGCAAACCCAACTAAATGATGACCACGCCAGGCCAACGCAGCCGAATTGTTTCCAAATCGGCAATCGCTTGCATGATGAGGGCTTTGCCTTTAAGCAAACCCAACTAAATGATGACCACGCCAGGCCAACGCAGCCGAATTGTTTCCAAATTGACAATCGCTTGCATGATGAGGGCTTTGCCTTTCAGCAAACCCAAATCAATACCACCCAAATTAATGAGTAGAACCTGTGGGGGGACACTGGCCACACACTACTGGAATAAGGTGGGCAGGAGGCGCTCCCAACGCATGCCACATTTACCAAGCCACAGAATGTTGGCGTGGCAGCTCAATCCAAGCTGTGTCCCAAAGCTGGATCTGGAAGCCCTCCGACTGGCCCAGAAGATCATGCTGTGCCCACAGATGATCACACGCACCAGGGCGGAACCCGCACCGGAATCTAAAATCAAACACAGAAATGTTAGGACGCAACGCCACCAGTAGACAAACTGGCTATCTGACATACGACTGATATGCTCTAGACCGCCATCTGCCCACTGCCTGAATTTGGTCTGCAGCAAACCCAATAGAAGCCGCTGTAGAAACAGCCCCAATATGAAAAGAGTGAGTGCCAAATCGGAAGGCACCCAGTCTGAGGGACTGTAATGCCTGTTTTGTGACCGACCAGGACTGATACTTTGTCAAGGGTGAAGAATCCAGGTGGCAAAACAAATAACCGCTGTGATTGCCCTGCAGCATCAGAAAAACGTTTAATGCCTTAACTGGGCACAACTCTGAAACATGCGCTGGAAAAAGGGTGATAACCTTTCCCCTGCCTTGTTGATCTGTTTTGGAATGCCTAAGGTGTAATGAAGGAGACCTGAAGATCATCAAGTAAAAAGGCACACTTTGAAAAATCATTTTGGAAAGGGGCCACCACTTCTGATATTCTTAATGCTCCAAAAATGCTGTTAATGCTGCTGCATGAAACAGGGCCAACTCATAAGAAGAGTGGCAGAGTAAAGGCCATAGAGCAAACAATCCTTTTAGAATATCAGGGGATAATGGTCGTCCCGAATCTGGCACACGAGGGGTTGCTCTGTTCCAACCCCGTAAAATGCGACAAACCCGGAAATCCATTGTATTATCCGCTATGCCCCGTATCCTGGACAAAAATGAAAGGGCAGCCAATTTGCCCCCAATGGATCCTGCGAATAGGCCTCTCCGCCGAGAGGCCATGCAAAACTGCAGCAAATGCTCCACTGGAATCGGCCAATGCTGCTGACGCTGCATGCGGGCTCTGAAGGAAAGAAACTCCCTACCTGCCCTTGTGTAAGCACCACGAGTGCTAGGTGCTAAAGATTGCCATGTTGCATGCTCCACTTCCTCCTGCCAATCTCCCATAGGGTTGATGGCATCGCCTCCAGAATTGGCTGTGCCCAGGGCGCCAGTTCCTGAAATTTCTGAACCTGCTGACGCAATAAAGCGTCAGCAATGGGATTTTCAAGACCTGGAACGTGCCGTCCTCTAAGTAATATGTTGTAACGCAGGCAATGCAAAGTGAAGGCTCTGACTAGCGTCATAACCCTGGGACTGCGAGATGGCAGTTTATTGATAACCTGGACAGTAGCCAAGTTATTGCACCGGAAATGAACCACCGAATCGTGCATCTCTTTGACCCATATATGCGCCGCCACATATATTGGAAAAAATTCCAAGAACGTGAGATCCCTGCATACATCGGTGGTGAGTCAATCTTCAGGCCAATGCTCATAGCACCATCGATCCTGCCAGATGATACCAAAACCCAGAATGTATTTGTATGTATGTATTCTCCAGGCGCCTTTTTGGGAACAATTCCCAAAGGAGAGACCCTAAGATTGGGAATAGGAGGAGAAAGAAAGGGGCCAAGAACCCTTCCTGTGTCCACCTCTTTGGCAATCTTCTCATGAACCAATGGTTCCATGAGACCAATTGATTTTTGATTCCTTAGAATACAGAAACCTTCAGAAAAGCCTAACTCCAAGTACGTTGCATCCTGGCACTTTGGATAAAGCGCCAGCAATTGCCTTAATGGCCCTAGACTTAAGAGGGCTGGGACCCTTTGGTAGGCAGCTGCTGCCCTCCAGACTTCCTGCCCCCTTGTGCCTCTTGACCTTTACCGCACCTGCCTCTGGTTCTGGGGCAACTAGAGGCCGGGTGTTGACTGGTGCATATTGGGTATTCATGGCGATATCTACACATTGAACGGGTACAGCTGCTCCGAGCACTGTACTCCCAGCAAAGCAGGCGAGGTTGAACCCCCTGCCCCGCACTCCCAGCAAAAGTGGGATGTTTAGCTAAGAGATGCCCACTATCAGCCCTTTGCCCAACACCAGGCCTCACTGGTGTCATAAATTGAAGCCAGAGATTGTGGTCCTTAACATCCCACAACAGTGAATGATCAAAGGCAACCCTATGGCAGAATGACTCAACATAAGTGAGCCAGGGAAATCGTTACTACACCACCCCCATATAAATCAGCAAACCAGGGAGCCAATTGGACCATGTCCTGGCTACCTTCTTCCTCTTCATCCTTTCAAATTCCTTATCCACCAATTTATCTTTCTCCTTGTCCTCTGGTTTGCGGAAGAGCAAGGAGAATACGTTGATAAAGTCACCTTTTAATATCTTTTCCCTAGTGGATGGTAAAAGGTGGTAACCCAATGGAGCCGACATGCTCTCTGTGGGAATGGCGTCCCTAGCTGCCCCAGCATAGGGATCCTGAGCACTAAGAAGCGCAGCCATCTTCCCGGAAGCAGCAGTGCCAGCTGGGCCCTGCTGTACCGCAGTGCACACTTCGTTCACTGAAGGTGTCTGTGGGGCGGAATTAGATCCCTCGCCTGCGCCAAAACCTTGTTGAGAGGGGGTTAAGGAAGACGCTGCCATGGGCGCTACTGTGGCCTGCATCGCAGGTCCCCACGGTAGGGAAAAGGTTCCTGCTAAAGCTGGGCTCACCGAAACTGACTGCCCACCTAATGTATTCCCGCTGGTGGGTGCTGGAAAAGGCCACCCAAAGCCTGTTAACCAAGGATGAAATGGCCAAGGGGATAGAGGTCCCATTGATTGTGGATGTAAATATGGTGCAACTGTGTCTGTCTCACCTGTCACCTGAGCCTGGTTTTGCCCCCCAGGTGGCGGAAGTGGCACAATGTTGGCATTTGTCTCAGCCACCCCTTGATTCACTTCTGTAGCAGGATCGTTGTCCCTGCCAACCGGATTAGATGTTGACCAGGTAGGGGCACTCGGCCCAGTGGAACTAGATATCACCTCAATGACATCCAGCCGTGCTGCAAAAGATGTTAACATTTGATCCTGTACCTGTGTCTCGTTAACCTCCTGCCCCGCACCACTCTCCCATCTAGAGGTGTGGAAACTGGAGAAGGGGCAATCCCCTTTTCCTTTTCGACCGCTATTAGCCTAGAAAAGATCGCATATATTGGGGTTTTCATCATCCTCAGAAGAATATGCATTCTGAGACCTCACGCGCTTGGCAGGGGGACGGGGGGGCTCTCCCTTTCCCCTTCTTACCACCGATGTCCTTCTTGGGAGACATCACTTATTGGATATTAAATAGAAAAGAATGAAATACAAAGGAATTGTCAGCCTGGGTGGATTGTCTCCTTAGAGTGTGCTCACAGCCTAATATGAAGTAAGGGGATCTGCCTGCAAAGGAAAGCTCAAGGCAAGGAAGAAAAGCTAAATTGTATCAGGCATGCCTGACAGCTCCCTGCCATGCTTGCCTAGCAACAAGAAATTGGCATGCAGCCAAATGTAGGGAACAGTCTGCCCCTCCCTAAAAACCTTGCGGCCTACTAGCCGAAGAAGCCTTCTCCGCCGTCAGCGATTGGGCTGCTACACTGCCACCCACCAATGGGACAAAACACCCACAAAACAGAGAGAACCGTCCAGCCATCCCTGAAAACCAGCAGCCTAAAGGCAAAACAGAGTTTGCCGCCGCCCGCGACAGGGCTGCCGCACTGCCACCCACTTCATAGGCCCCAGTACGTGCTCAGAGAAGAGGGGGAAAAGTCTGCCCCCCCCAACCTGCGGCCTGACCAGCCAAGGAGCCCTCCCTGATAGGGTTAATGTGTTGCTGGCCACCTGGAAGGCCACAAGATGCACCTGGCAATAAAGGGGGAAACCATCCGCCCCCCTTTAATCCACGGCCCTACCACCCAAAGAGCCGTCTCCATTGGGGCTAGCTGCACTGCCGCCCGCCCCCAGGACCCAAGACGCGCCATGAAAAGAGGGGAACCATCCGCCCCCCGAAACCTGCGGCCTAATCAGGCCGAAGAATCCGTGTCCTTGCGCCGTCCTTGGACGTGCTGCTGCGCCGCTCCCTCTCTCCCAAAACAGAAGTCTCATGGCGCAGGAGGCGGCTGGATGAGCTGCAGCTCAGCCAAGCCGCAAAGATGTAGAAAGGGAGGCCGCTGGGAGGGGCGAGTACAATAAATACTCCCTCAGTCCCCTCCCAGCCACAGTGGCACCACTGAGGAGCCCTCCAATAGGTGGCTCCGCTGTCTCGCCTGTCATCACACCCCCACCGCAACCTCCTTTTCGCGCCCAGGCATGCCGGGTGCAAAAAGGGGCCCTTCTCAAGCCAAAAAATCACTATTTGGGCCAGGTTGTTTCAAATGAGTCTTAAATACTGTTGAGTCCTGAGTCAAAGCTCATTGACCCCACCTGTAGTTCTCATGATATGTTGTGTTTGGTCATATGACCATTTACATTAGTCATTTAGAACCTGCAATTTAAAGTAACCATGATATGCTAAAAACCTTATCTTGCAAAAGTTCTGCTACATTATAAGTGTCCAATTACACTCCTCATTAAGACCCCTAGGGGCCGTTGTGCCTAATGTATGGATCCAAAAGAGTTCCCTCCTTGCTAATTGCCTTTCTAGGTTATGTACAGGGCCGTTCTGTCTTTCAATGTCACAGAACTTTAAATCTTCTTCTGTGTGTCCCAGATCCATGAAGTGCTTGACCAAAGGGGCATTGGCTTTGCAATTGCAATTGCAAAGCCAATGTCCCTTTGGTCAAGCAAGGAGGGAACTCTTTTGAATTGTGTATAATCTGCAAACAAATGCTAATTATGGTAGTATACATGTTTGTTGTATTACAGAGGTCACTGAAGAAGACATATTGTCAAAACGCATTTGGCCCTTCTTCTATTTTAACCACACAGAGAGAATTGCCTTAATAATTGCTGAAGGAGTATTCACTCAGCATTTTCATTACCTGTATAATCAATTGCTCTGTTTAAATGTTTTAATATATCCGAATGAATTAATTTTAAATTTTGGAAGCCTTAACTTTCTGGTGATTGTGTATTGTTTTTTTGGTTAAGGACAGCACTTTTTTGTTGTGTGTACATTTTAAGCTGCAACCATGGCTTGTAATGTCATCTGAACCCAGGGACTGTGGGTTATCTGAAGGTTAAACAACCCACTGCAATGGTTGTTTAATCCTCACATATCCCAACGTCCCAAGGTTTGGATGCCATGACAAGGCATGGCCTTTAATTAGATCAACTAATCCACATAAGAGGATTCACTATATCAAGCCCACAGAGGTATTTCCCCTCTCTCTACCCCAGCACAAACCATTTGCAGTTGCTCTGAGGCAGTGGCTTAGGGCTGCATTAAAAGCTTGATGCTAGAGACAGTTCAAGGGAACCTGCTGAGCTGCATTATAATCAACAGCAGGAAGCTGGGTCTGAGCCACCATTTTAATTTCCCACAATGCTGCATCACTATGAGGCTATGTGCAAAATAAAAATGCAAGCTCAGAAGCTGCTGCCTACTTAGTAGGTAACTGCCATGCCTAAGTAGCTGCCTGAGTGTGCCACATACTGATGCTGTGTTTGGGCTAGCTGGCTGTAGCTGCATATGGGATCTATATGGTCTGTCTTTATTTTCTCCTAGAGGCTAGTAACTAGCTTCCAAGAAGTTCTTCAGACTAGACATCCAGTAGCAAAAGTAAATAAAAAATTATTTATTTATTTATTATTACATCTTTATACTGCCCATCAGCCGAAGCTCCCTGAGCAGTGCACAATTAAAAGCCATACAATATAACAATATAAATTTAAACATTAAAAAGTTAAAAAGGCAGTGTAAAATGAGCTACATTAAAAACCAGGGAAACCCTGCGTAAAAAGGTATGTCTTCAGGAAATGTTAAAGATGTAACATTTTCTGCTCCCGAACTGCACGAGGGAGGGTTTTCCAGAGGGTGGGTGCCACTAGAGAAGGCCTGCCGCCGAGGTTCTTCATGGTGGAATTCCGTTAGTCTCGGAATGGCCAGTAGGATGGATATATATATTCAAGTTATGTATTCAACTGGAAGTAATATATTTAGCTAGGTATATATTCAGCTGCATTCTTGCCCTATTTGTACAAGTCATTGGTTGGGTTCACACAACAAGACAACCCTTATTCAAGATTGAGTATGGGTTGAGTATGGGTTGTCACTGAACTGTAGGTTGTTGTTGAATAGTGGGTTGTTATGATGTGCTAACAAACCATGGTTTATGATTACAAACAACCCACAGTTCATAACCCTACACTAAACCACAGATTTCTCTTCATGGGCTACTCATTGTTAACAAACCAGGCTAAGAATCTAGTGGTTCTGTGTTCAAGCCACATCCTTCACACTTTAAGGATCTCTGACTTTACCCTACATTTAGAATATTAATTCTTGATTTGGTAATGGCAAACAACTGCATAATTGCCATAGACTTCTACTAGGGTAGGAAATGGCCTGAACCCATTAAGAGGATGGTGTACAAGTCTTGAAAGCAACTGATAGTGTAAAGCAGAGATGAGCAAACTGTGCGCCTCTACAAATTTTGGCCCATAACTCCAATGATCCTTCACTATTAACTATGCTGGCTAGGGCTCATGGAAGTTGTAGGCCAAAACAAGTTGCTGACTCCTGTATTAAGGAAATAGAGCCAGAAAGACAGGCATAGGGCTATTTGCACACATTTCTGAAATGTAATGTGTTAAGAGTTCAATTCTATGCATGTTCATTGGGCTTTACTGCTAGCTACATGTGCATAGAAGTGTAGTCTTTAACCCTCTTTAGACATATTATGCCTAAAAAGGAGAAATTCAGCTCGTGTCGGGGGCCTGGAGACATGTGCCCTGGGCCCATTGTTCAAGCGTGAACGAAATCTGCCCTCCTAACCTCCACACATTGAAGGTAGAGGTCTGAAGGGGACTTCTATGCCTGTATGGTTGAACATCTGTAGAAGCCTCCCCACAACTGGAAATCCTTATAAAGCAGGATTCCCAATTGTAGGTTCTTTTCAAGCATGTTTAGATAAATGCATATAGATGTAACCTTCAGACCTCTCAGTGCAAAATGGGAGATCAGACAGGGACATTAGGGGCTGAGCCATTGCATGCAGACCCTATAGCCGCTGAAATTCCCTGCTTAGGAGAGCTGGCACATTACATCTTTGGAATAAAATCAGAACATTAGTTCAATCTGAACACTAGAAGACAGTACTTTACAGAATACTGCACAGAAAAGTTCCAGACTATTATTAAAGTGAAATAGAGTTGTGTGGAAAGATTCCAGTTAACTCATAAACAATTTATAAACTGAAATATGCAGCGGAGCTTGATTAAAGGTTTTAACTCCTGTATTCATTTGCCAAAACATATTGTGTTTCACTGTTCTCATAATTATATTTTGAAATAAGATGTTATGAAATCTACATGAGAACTATTATTGAAGAATTATAATAGTTGACAATACAATCATGTACGTGTTTACTCAGAAGTAAGCCCCATTGAGTTCAGTGTGTCTTGCTCTGAGGTAACTGAATATAGGATTGTAACCTTGTAGTAGAAGCCCGTGTATATGTACTCACTTGTAAATTCCACTGTTCAATGGGACTTACTCCCAGGTAACTGTGCATAGGATTGCACCTTTAATCAGAATAAAATTAAATTGAATTAAATCCCTCAAAATATCTTTGTCATTTCGCAGTCTTGTTTGGTACAATCTTAATTTCAGTGTCTTTTTCTTCTTAGCAAAATAAAAGCTTCACTGTAGTTGTAATCATTGCTAGACCAATTAAGGGTTTGAATAATAACAAAAAATAATTATGACTGACCAAGTTAAGAATAAAACATTGATTTAACATGCATTTTCCGTTAGCTATGCCAATTTAGCTATAATATTACTGAGTGTTCTGCACATGTAATGCTAAAAAAAACATGTTTGGTGGAAAATTAGTAATTTAAGACCATAGAATTTTCACTGTATCATGAAGTCAAAATAGCAAGACTGACCACCTCAGAAGGTATGAAATATCTGTGTATGTACAGTAGTAGTTCCACCAACAACTTAGTCCAGCAACATACAATTTCATTCCTACTACATTCATTGGTGGAAAGTTTAGTGTATCATTTGGAATTTATTTGGGGCCGGGTCACACATGAAGGTTTAATTACTGGTAATTGTAACGTAAGTGACATCTCGCATATGTAAGTCAGCTATTACAGATGGCTTGATCTTTTGATGCTTTTGTCTGATCATTCCCTTCCACATGATAGGGAGTGAAGCACATCTTACCGCCCCTCCCCTCCACCCTCCTACCAACTTGACCTGCCTGCTCCACCTCCAATGCTATTGGCCATTCAAGCAGAGTGTGACTTCCAGATGGGGACTATATGAGGACAAATTTATGAGTACAATCTTATATATCAAACTTATGTGTACAATCGTGTGAGTACATGTTTATATGCACCATCTTATGAAGACAATCTTATGTACAATCTCATCCGTACAATCTTATGTGCATAGGCTCAGATTGCACAGCTGATTTCCAGTTTTATCAGAAATTCTAATACATGACATGAGCCTACTCCATTGGACTGTATGCATGTGGGAATCTAATGTTTCCCACATTGGAGGGGAGGTACGTATGCTCAGTGGGCAGGGAGGAAAGGTGCTCACTCATTCCTGCACCTGACCCTTGATAGGCATAGGGGAGCAATATGATAAATTATCATCCATTCTGGCCTCCTTAACGTTGGAGAGGACTTGCATGCAAAACACCCTTCCATCCATTCATATGCAGAGATTTGCAGTGCCAGGCATTGTATGCAGCATCCTTCCTCAAGATGTTTTGATCAACAACTACTAGCATTCCCAACCATTGGCCATGTTAGTTGGGGATGATGGGAGTTGAATCCAAAACATCTGAGAAATCAATTTAGGGTGTAATCCTATGCATGTTCCAATGAAAAAAGTTCTACAACTCCCAGCATTCCCCAGCCAGCCACTAAGTTCTGATCTGTAGGGGTTTTGGTGTCTCAAGGGGTATGTGCGAGTTCTGGTCCCCAGTTCCACTGAGCCAAGTAGCTCTGATATACTGGTATAGGGAAGATCACTTCATATCCCACACTATATCCTAGGTTGAGCATAAACTTTATTGTTTCACCCTTTCACCCATTCTGAAAAGGCAAGCTGGGACCTTTCTAAAAGGCAAATCTAATTTACAGATTTGTTGGCCTTATCCCTCCAAGTCTTGTACAGGTTGGGATAGGATGGAATTTCATTTCAGTTCATTTTTAAAAAATAATAGTTTAATAATATTCAAAAAGTTCTTCATATTTGGAAATCAAAGAACTTGAGTATTTAAAAATTCAAATTCTGGTCTCCTTCCTTCCAACAGCTGTATGCAAAGCCCATACACATACATAAATGAACAAGAAAAGAGCAGAATGCCATGCTGAAGAAAATACAAATGGATTTAGTCCTCATCTCACAGAAGGTTTACACCACATCATAGTACTTTCAAAGAGAGGGAGGCTGCAATCTCACACCTAGCTATTTTTCGATTCATCGGTCCCACTGAGTGACAACAACATAATTTGCTAATACATTTACTGATCTTTGCACCCTTAAGAAAACACAATTGACCTGTCGGTATGTACATCAGCACTGTAAATCTTTGGTTCAGACATTAAAATAAAATCAAAAATCAAAAGGCCTTTCCAGGCTTCAATAGTGGGGAAGGGACTATATATTCTGCATTTTTATGAACTTAGTGAGCTTACAAAGTTCATCTGTGCTCTCGGTATATAAGTCAAAAGCTTCTTGAAGAAACATATCTGGTGAACCAGTAGTAGGCTGACCATATGAAAAGGAGGACAGGGCTCATGTAACTTTAACAGTTGTAGAGAAAAGGGAATTTCAGCCAGTGTCATTTGTATGCAATTAGTTCCTGGTGAAATTCCCTCTTCATCACAACAGTTAAAGTTACAGGGGCCCTGCCTTCTTTTGTATATGGTCACTCTGGTATAGTACCTGCAGACTAGGCTGACCATATGAAAAGGAGGACAGGGCTCATGTAACTTTAACAGTTGCAGAGAAAAGGGAATTTCAGCTGGCTTCATTTGTATGCAATTAGTACCTGGTGAAATCACCTCTTCATCAAAGCAATTAAAGTTGCATGCACTATACTAGAGTGACCAGATACAAAAGAGGGCAGGGCCCCTGCAGCTTTAAGTGTTGTAATGAAGAGGGAATTTCACCAGGTACAAATTGCATACAAATGACGCTGGCTGAAATTCCCTTTTCTCTACAACTGTTAAAGTTATATGAGCCCTGTCCTCCTTTTCATATGGTCAGCCTACTGCAGACTATACCCCAGTCCCCACACCCTCATCAGAACACACACAGGAAATAATTTCCTGAGCTCTTATGAATGTGGGAACGCATTCACGAGCTTTTTTTAAAAAAAGAAATTTCAGCCTCTTGCCTGTCCGCTATCCAGCCAACCTTGCCTTTATCCCCTTCTTGTCAACATCCTCCACTTTGGCACTTTCTTTACCCTGAAGTAGGAACACTTACAGGCATTTGTTTGCACACTTTTTTAAAAATAATTTTCCTGCCATGAAATTTGCACAAATTTCCCTCTGTTCTACTGCTTTGTCATGGCATTTGCATATTTGTTCAGTTCCCTCTCACTGCTCATGTACAGCTGACAGCAACGGGGAGAGCTGGCTGGCAAGAGCGTCAAAGACGCCTGCCACTCCTTGCGATCGTGCTAGTGCTGCCACGCTTTCCCCTCATCCCTTCTCAGGCTCGGGATGTGCTTTGTTTTCCCTTTCTAAGAATTACGAAGAAAGAACACCAGAGAGTGTCGAGAACATGCTTGAAAGTGGGTTTTTATTATTATTATTATTATTTTTAATATTTGTTCCTGCGCAAGTGCACAGGAGTGAATTACCGCTGCCAGGAGAGAGGGCAGGGTGAAATTGACAAGGACACTGACATTTTGTTTCAGGCACCAAGCGTAACCTGAAATGGCTCTTATAAAGAAAGCTGTTTGCTAGCAAGGGAACTCCTTAGGTGGAGGACATTGCCAGGGGGAGAGGGGAGTCGAGAGAAGGTGCTCTATTTTAGTGCCATGCCATGAGATTTGCACACCTTTCCCCTGGGTTTAGCCCAAAAGAGCCTTAATGTACTGGTCTATTTTATCCTCCACTCCTGTTGTGCCTGTCACTTCCCTCCACTGCTAGCTGCAGCCACCATTTCCTCTTAGACCTGGTCGGTGCCCTCAGCCCCCTGCTCCAAGTGCAGATCACCCTGCCAATACTGCTCAGCCATTAAATTTGAGCAAATCTCCTCCCCCCATTTTTTAATTTAAAAAATTAGAAGGCTGCTGAACAGGATGGAGCCAATGGGGCACCAGCAGAAATTTCACCCGCCCATGCCCTTCACCTGTCTCTTTTCCCCTACCTTTATGGAGATTTGTACAAACCAAAGCTTTTTATTATTATTATTTAAAAAGCCTCTCACTTTTTTTTTTTAAAAGCCCTTCAGGTTTGGATAAATGTGCTGCAGCACAGTAACTCCAGAAGTAATTGCTCCAAAAAGGAGCCATGGGGGGGGGGCAAAAACTCCCATTTGTCAAATTCATTGGGACTCCAGGAAATGTTGAAAGGGGGGATGACACTGACAAGTGTTAGCTCAAGGCGTAACAGCGCAAGGATGACATTGCCAAGTGGAAGTTATTGCCTCCTTTCCTTTCCTTCACTGACATTCCCCCCCCCCTTTTTGGTGCTTTGGAATTGCACAAATGGGTTTGTACTTTCTCTTAGTATCATTCCCCCCCCACTCCAGTCCTTCACAAGAGTGTTCAGATTACCCTATGTGCAGTTTCACCTTATCCAATTCCTGGTGTATTATTACTCTACTTCCCTTGATAGCTGTAATATACAAGGAAATTGACAAGACAAGACTACACATAGGGGACAGGCAAATCTCTGCACTTGTGCACTTGTGAAGGACCAGGAATAATAATAATAATAATAATAATAATAATAATAATAATAATAATAAATAATAATAATACAATATCTATGTGCATATTTCTGAAGCATGGAGGCGACAAAAGGTGGCGGCTAAGTTACGGTCTTTCCAAAGCTCATCCAGAGACCATAGAGTTACTCTCTTAGAGGTGTTAGTACTGAGGAAGGCAATATTTCATCTTTTTTGGTAAGTCCCATTTAGGTTTGACTTGTATTATAGAGGCATATGTTTGGGATAGATTGACCAGAAAGTGATGGGTATCTCATAACCTTGTCTAGTGCAATAAATCCTTGGAATGAGGGACAGCTCATTTTCTAGATCAGCCATAGCAACATCATAAAAGGCATTAGGGGATAAAATGTTTTTCAACACGCAGTTGGTGATTAGGTGGGGATCTTGATGGAACACCAGACTAGCTTACAAATAATGAAGTCAAAACAGGAGGTGTCTAAAGGACATTTGAACAAGCATGACAGGGTAACACTAGGAAGAATATTCAGTGCAATCTGATTGCCTTTTATTTTCTGCACTACTTCATAGCATTTACTCACATTACTCTCTAAAATACAAATCCCATTGCTAAACACTTTTTACACTGTCAATTACACTTTTGCAATATGCAACCTTATGTTCGTTCTCATTTTATTTTCTGCCTTGTCACAAGTTATGAGCAGCTTTTACCTGTAATGCTTGAAGGGCAGTGGAAACACTGGAACCTGTTGGCCACCATTTATTGCAGGGGTGGAGAGCCTCTTTCAGCCTGAGGGCCAAATCCAATTTCAGAGAAGGTCTGGGGGGGGCATTCTAGGGGTGGGTAGGGCTGAAGGAAAAACAGGGTGTGGCCAAATGCAAAGGGGGCAGGGCCAAATTTCCAAAAATACCAGCATATTTTAATTTAAAGCTCTTACTGCCAGTAACTAACTTTTAGGAGACACATTTCTTTTAGAATGGGGGAGGGACATGCAAAAGCCAGGAAACCTCCAAATGATCAGTGTTGCCTTCTGGGAAACTGCAGAAGGTCAGATTGGGACCTAGGCCCAGACAGGCTGAATTTGGCCCACAGGCCTGAGGTTCTGCACCCCTGATTTATTTCAACTGCATTGCTTAAAGGGAAAAACTACACCTTATAATACACTGGTTCATGAAAAGAAAAGCCAGCGGGGCTTTTGCGCTTCTCAAAATAACCCCAGAAATGAGTGGAAATGCTCGTTTTCTTATCAGGACAGGTCAGAGGAGGTTTGTCCTATTTCTGAAAAGGAAAATTCCTTGAGCAGTATGTAACCTATGTTGGGGGAAATGAATGACATCTACAGCCTAGCTGAATTAGAGAGCTGACTATCATACTAGGATTTAAACCCCACTGTCTAAGGAGATGTGCACAACTCTGATATATGAGCGACATGATTTGAGAAAGTGGTTGCAGTTATTTATTTATTTTAAATAAGATCTAAATAGGTCATTTAATGTTTTTTTCCCCTTGCATATTTGCTACCTGTCATTTCGCTTACACTGGTTTTTTTTTCCTGGAGACAAATAGCACAGATTTGTGATTTGCTGAATCACTTTCCAGGAGACCCTAGAAATATATTAATGATGTGCACATCACATATCTCCGAATTAAGATTAGCTTCTTGGTGGAGCCAGAGCAGATTAACACAACCATCTGCCGAAAAGCTTGCTATGCTTTTAAATCAAGCAGAAGTTTAATTAGGGTTAATGGGTACATTCCCAAGACATGAACTATTAAGCACTCAAAATGTTCTTTTTCTTGTGGGTTGACAATATCTCTTGCCACTGCGTTTTGTTCAGTTTGGTGAGATGCCTTTATTATAGAACTGGAACAATATTGGCAACATTCACGCATCTTGTTTCGTGGTGGTGAACAAAAACAGTTGTTAGCTGATATTGCTTTCCAGATCTGTCTGTCTAGAGACTTTACAGGAGACAGAGCTTGAGTTTTCATATTTTGGCAAGGTATTTGTGTATTTCCACCAAACATTCCTCACAAAATCTTATTATCTGATTTGTAAAGGAGAGTTTGAAATACGTGTCTATTACTGGAGTTGGTTGTTTCCTTTTAATGTCTCAGTAAATAATAGCTGTTCAAAAGAAATTTAAACCTCTGGGGGGTGGGGGTTGTTCCAGGAACGTCATCATCGCAGCTGCATTTCAGCTATTGCAAACATTAAATAAACACATTAGAGCACAATCCTAAAGAATTGTTGCTTGATAGACAGAGGGCTCTTGGATGGGACTCCTCTGTCTATGTTCAGTAGGGGTATCTGTCGCTGGAGAATCTAGTTCTTTTTTGGCTGGGCAGAGTTCTGCTGTGTCTATGACTCAATTTGTGCTTGCGAGCCGAGCTGCAGCCTTTCCCCCAAACCCTGAGAACTTTTTTTTTGCACGAATGGCTCAGAAATGTGCTCAAATTGCTCAGAAATGTGCTCAAATCGCAGAACGTTACAAATAAGATGCACAGATGTCTGGGAAATCAGCAAAGTGGCCCAAGACTCTACAGACCAAATCGAACCCCACAGCAGGAACTGAAATGAAGTCCAGGAGGCCAAACCTAGAATACTCATCAAACACCACTCCCAAAAAGATTTATCCGGCATCCCTAATCCTGTGCTCTGCTGGCAGGAGCCAAGCAGAACAGGAGGAGGATGACAGCAAAAATGCTTCTTTTTCTTTACATTTCTTGGCTCATCTAGCTAACCTTCCTTTTTGTGAGCATGATGAAAAAAGGCAAGGTTTAAGGATCTGCCCACCATCCCTCCTGCTTTCCCTCTCCCCAAAAGCTTCCAAGGCTACAATGGCTGCTCAGAAGAGCAACCACTGCACTGCTTTCAGGAGTTGGGGTTGGGGAAGAGCTCTAATCTCAAATTCCCCTTCCCAAAGTCATAGCAGTATCTATGGCCACAGTATGGAAGAGGGAGAGGGGTTCAGCAATATCCTGTGGTCCCTGGGATGCTCTCTCAAGGACCATAGGTTTGCTCTGTTCAAGTATGAATGGCATTGGAAGAATTTAGTTAATCATGAGGAGTAAATATATTGTGATTAGGCAATGGAA
The DNA here is from genome assembly GCA_029215795.1 of Anniella stebbinsi. Lineage (NCBI taxonomy): Eukaryota > Metazoa > Chordata > Lepidosauria > Squamata > Anniellidae > Anniella > Anniella stebbinsi. Next base: position 62,043,420 of record JARDYH010000003.1, read on the forward strand.
GAGCACACTAGGATATTGTACAGGTATTCCGCATATTTAAAAACCTTCATCTTAATATTTATTTCAGCCACTCTATAATGAACATAAAGCCTGAATGTGACAGTAGTTGTGCACAGACTGCTCTTTATAACCCAGGTCCACAGTTTGGTTATACCTTTGTTAGGACTTAGCAAATGCTATGAAAGATGATGCAAGCTTTCAAGTGCTCCAGAACTCTTCATCAGGGTAGGTGTTACAAAAAGCAGTGCGGGGGGATCCCCAAAAGTACAAAGATTTGGCCAGATGTTTTGGCCATGGGATCTGTAGCCACATTGTTGTAAACCATCCTGAGAGCTTCAACTATTGGGCGGTATAGAAATGACAATAATAATAATAATAATAATAATAATAATAATAATAATGTGCCATGTGGGCAACCACATTCTGAGATTTCCAAACCATCATTCATCAGAGACAGACCCACATAGAGTGCATTACATTTTTTAGTCACATCTAACCTGGATGTGACTAGAGCATGGGCAACTGAGGTAACTTCTAATCTCTTTACAGCTGGTCAAAAGGCACTACTAGCCACCAATGCCCTCTGCACTTCCACAGACAGGGCTGTGTACAAGACAAATGGCAAGTTATGAATTCAGTACTTCAGGGGGAACGCAACCCCAACCAAGATCAAACAAAGCCCTCCATCCAGACCACTCTGATTTATCCCACAGTAGGCTAGTCTTGTCTGGATTAAGTTTCGGCTTTTTTGCCCTCATTCACACAAAACCCATCTCTAAACACTCGCTCAGGATTTACATAGGTTCCCTGTGAGTTGCAGGTGAAAATGAAAGATAGAGCTGGGTGTCATCCCCATATTGGTGACACCACAGCCCCAAACTCTGGATAACTGTACTCAGTGGTTTCACATAGATATTAAATAGCGTGGGATACAGAACAGAACCTTCAGGTACCACATAAGACAATGTCCCCTGAGTGGGGGGTGGGAAAGTCCTGCAGAATCATCACCTTTCTGAAACCAATCCAGAGTCTTTCTGAAACAGATACAGAGTTGCAGGGTAGCAGATCATGTATAAAGTTTTAACAGAGGATCCATTTGTTTATTGGCTACCCTTCCATTAATACTTGTTCATAATCCATGAATGCCTGGAAGAAGAGAATAGAGACACTAGGTATGACCCCGTTCAGTATTGCTAGATTTTTGCCATGTCATGAAATCTAAAGTTGAATATATATAAAACTGAGAGAGAGAGAGAGAGAGAGAGAGAGCATCACAGCACCTCCTTGATTTACCATATTTGTCCATGTTACATATCCAATTTGTAGGAAAATATTATGCAGCCAAATATTTCATTTTACAACTGGTTATAATATAGACATAATTTTGAAATTAGGGGCAATAGAATTTGGCCTAAACAATCACTCCTGGAACTTGAAACATTTATGATGCTTTTATTGCTGAAAGATCATTTTAAAGAATAGAATTATCATTTTTCATTTTTTTTCTTGCTATATCAGCAGGCATTTTTTGTTCAATGTAAAATCATAAATGACGCTAATGTATTCTGTCAATTTTCTCCCAATATATTATAGGCCCCAGGAGATCCTAAACACAATGATGCGCCTTCTGCATTTTTGCCTAGAGCAAATTTTCTCCAAGGTTTTGGACTCTGGTACCTCTGAGCTTGCTCGCAGCCAGTGTCAATCAATAGCAACTTCCATGCCATGTCAACAGACTTACTTTTTACCATTGCTTTCCTTATTCTGGGCAACTTGTGATGAAGTTGTTATTACTCAGTAATAACAACAAAATAATCTCATAATTGCATGTGCAGAAACAGAAAGTCAATTTGCCCAATGAAAATAGAAAACTACAACATGTATACATTTAGCTTGCTCTTTATTAGTTTTGAAAGTGTTGGAAGTAACGATTGCACCTAAACGGCAACGATAGACCCATTATATCTGAGTAGTAGTTCTCTTTTTATTTTTTTAAAATACAGAAACTAATGCCAACATTCACAATATCATACCTTTGTACTCTGCAATAATTACTCTGGAATAACCAGCCTCTGAGTACATATTCAGACTCGCAAAAGGGAATTAGGATGGCCAACCATTGGCAAACCTCTTAACCCTTTGCTCCTGCTTTCTTCCCTCACCACTACTTCCTCCAGTAACACAGCACTTTCTCACATGGGGTGAAAATATTACTAACTTTAAGAACATGAGAAGAGCCATGCTGGATCAGACTAAGCGTCCACCTAATACAGCATTCTGTTCACACAGTGGCCAACCAGCTGTTGACTGGGAACCCACAAGCAGGACACAAATGCAATAGCACCCTCCCACCCATGTTCCCCAGCAACTGGTGTACATCGGCTTAGTGCCTCTGATAATGGAGGTAGCACATAGCTATCAGGACTAGTAGCCATTGATAGCCTTCTCCTCCAGGAATTTATCTAGCCCCCTTTTAAAGCCATTCAAATTGGTGGCCACCACTACATCTTGTAGTAGTGAATTCCAAAGTTTAACTATGCAATGTGTATTTCCTTTTATCTGTCCTAACTTTATCTTGTCTGTTCCTTAAGGCTGGGAGACTATCCATTCAGACTCTTCTGTGATGCTCTTTCAAGTTTGAGGAAACCTCAGTTCTTCCTCATCTGCGCCTCATGGCCATAAGTGATGGCAGATGGAGAACTGCATTCCCATCCACATCAAAAGGTACATCCAGCCCATTCAATAGTACCCAGTTAAGGACTGTGATCCAGATGCATATTTAGATGTATCTTTGCATATCTTCATCATGTGTGGGAGCTTGGTTCTGTAACTGGGTCTCTGTTGTTGGATCAGAGTGATTGCCTTACCTTGAAGGCCAATGGAGGCTGAGCATAAACAACTAGTCATATGCTGCAGTTGCAGTGGGAAAATAGATGTTGCCACTCATCAGCTCTCAGGGTTGTTGTTTTTCTGTTAGAAATAGTCACGGTACATGTAAGGTGACCAGATAAAATCCAGGTGAGGGCTCATTTAACTTTAACAGTTGTGGAGAAAAGGGAATTTTAGCCAGAGTCATTTGTATGCAATTAGTTCCTGGTGATATTCCCTCTTCATCACAACAGTTAAAGGTGCAGGCACTATACTAGAGTGACCATATACAAAAGAAGGCAGGGCCCCTGCAACTTTAACTGTTGTGATGAAGAGAGAATTTCACCAGGAACTAATTGCAAACAAATGACTCTGGCTGAAATTCCCTTTTCTCTACAACTGTTAAAGTTACATGACCCCTGACCTGGATTTTATCTGGTCGCCCTACCCGGTACAGGAGGTGACAACTGTAGAAATGAAATCTGTACTTTTTCCATTTAATTTACAATAATTGGCCTAGATCTGGGGGATGCTAATTTATGGCAGAAATAGATCAATCAAATTTAAATTTTAGGAACCTAGATATGACTGAAATAACAAGAGTGATTTAACAGCTGCAAAACAACATGCAGGGAAAACAGCAGCAGTGGCATCATCAACAACTACAGCAGGTGTAGGCAAAGATAGCATCCTTTATTCCTGACATGTTTTGGAATAAACTCTCAAGAGAAGTTGTGTTTACAATTAATTCAGGGCCTACTCAAACCCACTTAAAAAGTTATGCCTGCGTAGTGCTGCAAATGGCAACTCCAGTGACTAGGTTCAGACAATTATGGGGTGAAAAGACACCATGAGAGACTCCCCCCAGTGTCTCTCTAATGTTCCAATAATGGATAATTAAAGAAACGTGTGATGTAATGAATTGTTCAATGTAAAATCATAAATGAATTGGGTGTGTGTGTGCGTGTGAATTTAGTTAGTTTTTGTATTTAGCTTACATTAGGTATTATCGGGGTTAAATCTGTCTCTGCATGTTCTCATCAGATTCTGCCAAAAGGTTAATAGTGTAGAGGTCAAAGGTTTAGCTAGAATGCATAAATCAGGAAGTTTGCTCAGGAAGCCAGGAGATTATAAAGTACAAGAGAAGGTCAGAGACAGAGAGAGAGAGAAACATTAACTCAGGAAATAGAAACTTATATTTGCATACATGAATAAGAAACTACACTTCTGATTTGTTGGAAGTGGGGGGGGAGAGAGAGAGAGAGAAAACTAATTTTAAGATATAAACATTTTCTGCAGAGGGGCAGAAAAAGGCAGAGAGAAGGAAGGAATGCCAGAGCTTCTGGAACTGGAGAACTGACTTAGAGAGCTAGACCAATGACAGTAGCTTGGACAAGGGACCTTGATAAAATGCGAGCACAGCCTTGTTAGGTTAGTTGGATGGATTTCTCCTAGGTTGTTTTATTATCCTATTGCTGATATGTTGCTGTTTTTCGATGTGGTTTTCCTAATGACATTTTTCTTCAATAAAATTTTAAACTGTGTGATCTGAAATGTTGTGGTCTCTTTACTTTTGGTTTATTCAGCTGATATCTAATAACCAACCTCACCTGAAGTAGATATGTGGGACCCAGAGAGTTCTAAGGCTGCTTTGATGGAGGCAGCAGAGAAATAAAGGTTTCTACCTTCTGGCTGTTGAAAGGCCAGGGAGGGAAGGGCAAAAAGGAAAGGTGTTACATTATTTTGCCTGTTTTGCCTTTCACTCACAGAACAGGGCACTGCCAGTCCAAAACTGGGAGAACAGACATGTGTACAACATGATGTCTGCATTTGGACAACATGATAGTCAACAGTGGGTAATAATCAACTCAACAGTTGTTATCTAGGGGATCCTCCCCATACAACATGATAATAATCAACTGTGGTGTGGATTAAGATCAGTGTTGACTGTTAATCCACTCTGAGTTAACTCACTCATCCCCCACCCTCTCTTCCCCTTCAGTCCTCCCACTAGAATCCCATCACCATTGCTGCTGAAAATCTATCCTGCTAGCTGGACAAGTGCAGTAGCAACCAGTTTGTCCACTCATGCTTTGCAACTCTGTGGCTTGTGAAATAACCAACAGTGGCTGAGAAAATAACCAACAGTGGCAGAGAAAATAACCAATGGCACCCTCCACACAATATGATAACCAGTGGTGGTTTAACTAGCCAACTCTGCACAGCATTGGTTATTTGCATTGGGTTTTTCTGGCCAAATAACCAACCATTGGCTAAAAAAACCCCTCCAAACAATATGATAACCCACAGTGTGTTAAATAACCAACTGTTGACTATTTACACCACCGTTGGTTATCATATTGTCTGAACGCAGTCGATATCATGTCTGACATTTCCTGAACTGCAAACGTTCCAGCTGGCCACTTAAGGTTCTTTTGAACAGCAGCTGCTCATCACAACAGCCATCCTAGGAGGACTGTTGTGATGAGTACCTGCTGTTCAAAATGTACTCCACTGAGTACAGATGAATACCTTTATTTGAACAATGTGGTAAAATTAGATCACGTGTGGATTGTCTTCTCAATGAACTAGTGAGAAGTTCATTGAACTAGTGAGAAGGCTCTCCAATGTTTGACCGAGGGGTGAGGGTTCTCTCCAAAGTTGAGTACATTTGTAACCAATTGCCACTTAATAACTATTGTCACTGCTAACCTTTCTTGCTCTGAACTGTATAACAACATAATTGAACTCTCTGCCCTGCCTTTGCCCTCAGCGAGTGATTTTTGGATTTTTCCTCTCCCTTGCCTCATTGTCTATTCTGTTGTTCTATCATGTCATGTCTGGAATTACATCCATGCTGTTTGAGTCAAAGGTCTCATTTTTCTCTCCATATTTAAGAATGCCTTTAAAATGTGACACGGCATTGCTAATCATGGACTATTTTCTTCAATTACAATTGTTTAAGCAAACCTTAAATTCATTTAGGAAATGCACTGGAATTATGCAAATCTCAGTTTTGGGGTGAGAGTCTGCAAAATGTTCATTGCACAGTATGGATTGAGCTGCCAGTGAAAAAAGAAAATGCACATACATTTTTCTTGGGAGAGATTTTTCCCCATCTCCTGGTTTCCCATGGTGTCTTGTTGCAAAACAAGATAACATGCTGTGACACAGCATGGGACACAAGAAGATAATGCACCAGAAATGAGAAATAAAACTGCTTTGAAACTTGCCATCTCAGTAAAGACAGTGTGCATTCACTGTGACAATATTGCTGTTGATCTTCCCCCAATTGTTCCAGGACAACCGCATAAAGAGTTTTCTTCTTTTCTTTTTGCTTTATTCTTCCATTTGCCAGCAAAGAAACATCCTGCTTTAATGTCTCTGACACAAGAGCAAGTGGATTCATCACTTAATCATACCAACACTACAGGGCATATATTCACACAGATGTCCCATTAAATTCAGTAGGTCCGTCTCCCAAATAACTATGCCTAGGGTTTCAGCTTTGGGCGGCAGTCCTTTGAATACTTACTTGAGAGAAAGGAACATGATGCAACTTACCTATGGGAAAACATGCATAGGATTATGCTGTAAACCACCATATTGTTTCATTACATGGATAGTATTTTTCATCACTTTCCTCCGAGTGTTTTCCGTCAAATGTATGGCTTGCTCTTGAATCACTAGAAAAGAAAAAAATATTGAAACGTTCTGTAGACAAAAACGTGGTAGGCCAACTCTTGCATTAAAAGGCCTTCTGGTTTCACACTGTTGGTATCTTAAGAGTAAACTGAACATGGGAGATCCTATAGCACAAGATATACATGAAGAGAGAGATGTATTTCTATTTCTTCTTCTCCCTACCCCCACCCCAGCTGCAAAACAACACCCCACAATGTGTCTTTTATGGGTTTAGCGAACTAAGACTACTTTTATTGTTCAAATGCAATTTTAAAACAATGAGGGAAATAACTCTTTGTTCCTTGAGTGAAGAGGAATTCTATTCCTAGAGCAAAGAACTATTCAGCTATGAATATTCACCATGACCTGGACTACCATTATCCTCACCAATCAACATAGTGTGTGTAGCTATATTACTAGTTACCATATTATTATTGATAATACAAAGCCTTGTGGGTCTGGCTTGGGCCAGATCTACATGTCGTCCTCGATGTGCCCTCCCTGCACCACAAGCTGCTTTGGAGCACTGCACTTTGTCTAGTGTGGCTCAAGCCTCGGAGACTCTGCTTGCGCTCTCGCCGCCGCTGCCGCCCTTTCATCCCGGCTGGTCCCAGGGAGGGAGGAGGGAGGGTTGTAAACAAAAGCTAGCAATTGGAAATCCCTCTCCCAATCACTGGCTTTTGTTTACAAGCCTCCCCCCTCCCTCCTCCCTCCCCGGGACCGGCCTGGATGAAAGGGCAGCAGCCGCGGTGGCGTGGGCGTGGGCAGAGCCTCCTAGGCTTGAGCCACACTAGACAAAGTGCAGTGCTCCAAAGCGGCTTGTTGCGCAGGGAAGGCGCATCGAGGACGACGTGTAGATCCTGCCTTGGTGAAAAAATTATCACTCCACTGTGCACAGACTTCCCAAGGAAGAGCTTATATTGCCTTCTGAGTGAATGTGTAATTTGTCTGGTTTGGGATTATATCAATGTCCTGCACATGAACAAGTCAACCATATAGACTTATTCTTTGCACAATTTCTGGATTCTCCTGAGGGTTTTGTCCATCACCTGAAAAGATGCTGAGTAAAATATCAGTAGCTATCAGAATTTCTCTAAGCACTGTTGTGGCCTCTGACTGGATTTTAAGCACTGGTTTCTCCAACATGATCAATATTAGGGAGAAATTCTTAAAAAACAAAAAACAAAAAACTAGTTCTGGACATTATTTTGAGTTTTGAAAACTTCAACCTTTCTAACTAAAAGTTACAACTCTTTCTGAGCGACTACTTCATTTAATTCATTTTTCCTGTTTTTCCTTGGTGTCGCTTTCAGAGCTTTTCCATGTTCTACAAAAATGGCCTACTAGCACATGGTCTGTAATCAAATGGCAGACTGTGACTCATTTGGAAAGTATTCATAGCAATGATTAATCTGGCTATTGAGAAGTCAGAACTTTACGTTCCAACTGTTTGATTGAAAATTAGGTCGCGTTGTGCCGTTGTGCATCTTGGCTGGATTACATGGCCTTTACAAAGGACTTTCACCTCTGTGAGAAACAAATTTAGTTTCGTCACTAAACAAATGTGTCACACAAAGTAACAATTTTCATTAAAGAAATCGTAGCCAGAGGCCTGAAATTAGATCCCTGGAGGTTTGAATGAACAAAACCTGGCTTGCCCGAGCATTTATGAAAATCAAGGATAAAAGGCTGCAAACAAGGATAAATTAGAATGTGATTAAGAATCTATAAAGGTGTTCATTAATCTGTCGCCCTCTTAGTCACTTAACTATATTTAGCAATATACTGGCATTTCTTCCTAATGAAAATGAAATGGCTTGTCTGACTATTTTCAAAGTAACTTGCTGTTTTTTTCCTTGTCAGTTCACCAAAATGCTTACTTTTCTCAGGGAAACTCTCTTTTCCAAGACTTTCAATCTCATTGGCTTGCCTGATTCCTCTACTGTTGAACTATCATGGAGTTATCATTCAATCTGACTAGAACATTCCACATGTTCATATATTTGGAGATGGAGATAACAAAGATTGGTAGATAAAATCAGCATGGCCCTTTTCTCCCTCCCTCTTCAATGGGCAGCTTTTACTATGAGTTGTGTCCCTGACTTTGAAATGGTGCAGGGGAAAATAAATCTGACTGTAGTCCTTGGAGAGAGGCTCAGGCCTCCTGTTTTACCCTAGATGTCTACTTCAAGAGAAGAAGTGGTCCCTTGGAAGTTGGATGTGAATATGGATTGGATGTGGACTTGGTCCTGCTTAGAGTGGACTCATTGAAAGCAATGAGGCAGGTCAGTCATGAGTAATTTAAGTCCTATTCATTTCAATGGGTCTACTCTGAACTTGACTAAGTCTGGATCTAACCATTAACACACTTCTCAGGAGCAGAGTAACTCAGGAGTGTCACAAGATAGGCAATCTATAATTGGATATGTCATTGGGGGAATGGTAGGGCCAAGAATGGTGGCCTGATGCAGATTAATTTCATTTTTATGGATGAAGGAACATAAAAAGAGAGCATGGCTCCAAAGAGGGCTGGCCCTACCATTAGTCAGAGTGAGATAACTGCTTCAAACAGCAGATGCTGGGGGTGGTGGACAGTGGAGAGGCACTGAAGGACAGGGCTGTGGATGGCACATCCAGTCAGTCTTTGTCAAGGAGTGGGCAAGGGCACCATCATTGCCTCAGGCAGCAAATGCAACTCAGGCAGCAAAATGTCTTGGCCCAGTCCTGAATGAATACATGGGCCATTTCTACACCAGATCGCCCTCCCTCCCTCCCTGTGCACCGATGGTGTGTATTAGGTATTTCTGGGATCACCCTCCCTCCCTCTACACCCCTATGGTGTAGAAAGGACCATGGGCTCATGAGGGGTTCCTTCTGAGTTGCTATCAGGTCTTGGTATGCATCTTCCCCCCCCCCTTTTTTTTTAATGTATTGGAAAAATTAGCAGAATTAGGGCTGGTTTTCCTCCAGGTCTACCTGCAGAGTTGCTGCTGGAAGCTCCCAAGACACAGCCTATACTTGATTACTTTGGCCTAGTATCTTTGACTGAGCAGGAGAGGAATTTTGGTCAGCTCTGATTTACTACCTGTGGATTGGACCCATGTCCAACTTGGTTGATCTGCCCTGCTTGGTCAGTGGTGGGTCCACTTCTAACGGCAGTGGTGAATGCATCCCTGATGGAGGCTAGGGTGCTCACCTGCCTAAAATTGGCTGGTGTGCAGCCACTCCTTAAAAAAAAACAATTCTTGATCCATCACTGCCAGCAAGCTATTGACCAATCTCCAACCTTCCTTTTCTTAGGAAGGTTGCAACCTTAGACCACTTTTTACCTGCTTTGGATTGTTTTTCTTGCAAGTTTACATTAATGTCATTGATAGCAGTTCTGTAGGTGGTTTTGAGTTTTTTTCAACTATGTAGCATAATATTTGCAGTTTCTTTTTCATAAAAAATACAATATGTTAAGTATAATTTGGTTGTTTCATTTTTCAGTTTGTGTTACTGTCTTTTAAGAAAGTGATATTTTTGAATTATATACAAGGTGATGTCCTGAAGGTGATGTCTGAAATTTGTTGGCCTGAATCAACTTATTTTTGCACACCTGGAGTCTTCTTCCCCATTTTTTCCCATAGGGAAAACCCACCTCTCTTGTCTTTAATGCAGAGGTGGGCAATTTCTGGTCCTCCAGAGATTTTTGCCTTCAACTCTCATCTAGTTTTGCCAGCATAGCCAAAGGCAATTGATGGTGGAAGTTGTAGGTCAAAGCATCTGGAGAGCCATAACTTGCACCCCCTGCTCTAGTGACCATAATTGTCAATTTATATGGAACTCATGGGTTAATCCAAGATTAGCATTGGGGTGAACACCTGCCTAGGCGTGTGAGAGCAACAGAAGTCCCTGTGTCTGGCCTTCACGGGCCCAGGCAGATGAGCCTAGCAGATCCCCCCCCCCCCAACACTACTTTAAAGGACAAAGAGGATGCAGGCCTGGGCAGAACTGGGTACTGCCCTGATCTGCGCCCTTTGTCCCCCCCCCCCACACACACACTAGCTGCCATTAACACAGCAGGGGAAATATACAATTTCCCCAGTCTTGGGAAATCACGGTCCCCCTCCCCCATATCAATCATGGCCTTAATACCCTCTTAAAACCTTGGATTAAGAGTGCCTTTGAGGCCACAATTAGTGCATTGGGCGAAGGCAAAACACACTCTCCAGGGTCTCCAGAAAGTGCACAATTCCCCTGGCATGCCATCAGTGTGGCTGGGGGAATTGCACACTTTTCGCAGGCCCCAGAAAATGCATTTTGCCTCCCTCCATATGCCAATTGCGGCCTTAAAGGCACTCTTAATGCAATGTCTTAAGGCCAAGGCATCGGGGGGGGGGGGAGGCACACTTTCTCGAGGCCCCAGAAAGTGCACTTTGCCATGCACTCAGCCAGCCTGGTTCCCCAGAACAGGGCCTGCCAAGCAGGGCTTGGCAAACCCACAGAGTGAGGAGCGCCCCATGAATTCTACAGTCCCTATCCAAGATTATGCGACTGGACTTCCGCTGGCAATGGGAGTTTTTTTCCCCGGCAGCTCCCCGTCCCCCCACCACACACCCACACATCCACATCACCCAAATCTGTTCCTGAGGATCTTCCAACCTTCTGGAGCAGAACCGGGGGTGCACTGGGGGCTACAAGTGGGAGGTAGAATTCAATCTACCAACTGGGTCCATTCTGCTGGCGGAAGGACACCATCAGATATAACCCCATACCTATATTTAACTAGCCGCACACACATTTTTCCTCTTTACTATACACATGAGGGTAGTTTTCAGGAAAGGATTGAGGGGCTCTGAGATTGAACTAGGAACCTCACCATCTGAGGCTGGAAAATTGCATGGTGAGCTACTGTGTACAGTGTATTGTCATCTTCAACAAGAGAAGGGAATAAGGTTATGTGGCATAAGCCCTTATGATTGGCAGGCAATATGATGATGCTGGATTGGCCAGTTCTTAAATAATTGCAAAGAAGCTGACATTCCGCCTTCAATTGATCAACAGAACAGCACCATGTGCCTACTGTGATTCAGGAACCAGCCTTCTCAGCCCCTATCCTTCACCTTAGGAACTCTGAGCTGGAGAAAATATATCCAGATATAAAGTTGGGTACTTTATATCAACTGATGTACCAAATGTTCAATTTTGTATTTAGGTATCCATGCCTAAGTGCAACAAAAAAAAAAATGAAGTGCATCAGAGCTTAGTTTCACATAAACATGTTTACTCAGTGGCTGCAACACAAAATACCGCAAACATCAACTAATTAGATCTTGTCTAAGTGAAATAGGAGAAATCATAACTCCATCACTATATATATATATATATATATATATGACAAGAATTGTAACTTGCCAAAGACCACACACTGTCAATGGAAGAGCCAGGATGAAAACTTGAGCATTCTTTGATCCCGGAACAATCCACTAGAGACAGTCTGCCTGTCTACAGCACTTATCTGGCATTTTGTGAAACTTCCAAATTTTGCTTCATGGATCAATGACCGTGAAAAATTATATTCTGCAAACACTTGTGATATTGTTCCAGGAGGAAATTTTATCTCGCCATAGCTGCCAACGTATACAGAGTTTTTGATGGCAAAAATAGTAAAATTCCAATCCAATCTTGGGGGAGGGGTGGAGAAATCCATCCCCAGCCATGAGCAAGAATTTAGCAAAACAAATGTTTGTGTTTTTTTAAAGAGGTTTTGTAAACAGTCCATTGCCATCACTCAGAACAGCAAGAAAAGTAGGAAGGTATGGCTATGGCCTACATTGCATTCATGCAAATGTCTCTACCTCACAGGCGCGAACAGTCATGTGTTGGTATGGACCTCTTTCTTGCTCTTTTGTTGTTCTTTTCTTTTCTTTTTGGATTCTTCCAGCTGGAGGGCTCCTAGTGCTACCAATTAGAAGGCATGGTGCAGCTATTCCTAATTGTTTTCTCCTTATTTCAATAAGAAAAAGAACAAAAGAAGCAGTGCAGAAACATAGTCGTGTTGTGAGTGGAAGATGCCACTGTCGGGATCCCTGTGATAATTCCATGAATGAGGCAGGGCAGTGGCGCAACCAAAAGCCAAACTGGAACAAGGGTATGCATTTTTTGTAATGCTTCCAAAGTGCCCATATGAGTTCATGCAAGATTCCTTTGCTCTCTCCAGGGCTGTGCAATGGCCAATGCATGAAACAGATACCATACACTATTGACATAATGTACGAAAGCTAAAGGTATCAAAGAAAGGCCATTGTGCAGCACTGATGAACAAGTTTTTCCTTCATGCTAGCACTAGAACAGTTTGTCATTTCAGATGACTAACTGGAGCTGTTTGTATGACACGACAGCCCACCATGGGTTATCGAGGCTGCAGTGCATGCAAGGTATATGTGGCTGCCATTCTGAATATGCCACCCCCACTCTGGGTTGTCGTGTTGGGCAAGCCCAGTATGAGTGTGTTAGGTGAGGGTTAAACAATTCACACATAACCCTAAAACAAACTTTTTTTAGGGATAGTTGAGGGTTGTTTAACCCTTGCTTAATCCAAGCTTGCCGAGTTCATTCAACACAACAACTGCAATGTGTTGTCTGAACCCGGTCAATGTCCCAATACAGTAGCTAATAAGTAGGGTGACCAGATAAAATCCAGGTCAGGGGTCATGTAACTTTAACAGTTGTAGAGAAAAGGGAATTTCAGCCAGAGTCATTTGTTTGCAATTAGTTCCTGGTGAAATTCCCTCTTCATCACAACAGTTAAAGTTGCAGGGGCCCTGCCTTCTTTTGTATATGGTCACTCTAGTATAGTGCCTGCACCTTTAACTGTTGTGATGAAGAGGGAATATCACCAGGAACTAATTGCATACAAATGACTCTGGCTAAAATTCCCTTTTCTCTACAACTGTTAAAGTTACATGAGTCCTGACCTGGATTTTATCTGGTCACCCTACTAATAAGAACAGGCTATAAGAATGGGAGAGACATGTAGTAGCTCATGCTTTGTATGCAGAAGGTCTGTGGAATCTCCAGGTGGAGCTACAAAAGACTCCTTCTTGAAACTCTGGTCAGCCACAGACAATACTGAACTAGGCAATGTACGAAGGGTCTGACTTGGCATGTAATAGTATCCCATGTTCCTAAGGTTACAACAAAATGCATCCTTATGCTTAAATGTTCCCCTATCACTGATGCTGCTCAAAGCTATGGAGTTATGAGAGTCCTTGTTTAGATCTGTTAATAACATTCATTTATTTAGGAAAACATTTTTATTTATTTTTATTTTTATTTTATTTATTTTTATTTTTATTTTTATTTTATTTATTTATTTTTTTTTATTAAAATAAAAAACCTCAGGGTGGCATACAGGTAAAATCATTTGCTTTTATAATGTTCACAATGGTCCATAGTAAGTCATCAGTTAAATTATTGTTTGGATTAATATTGGGGCTAAACCAGGAAAACATGCTGTAAACTTGCTTGGTTACAACAATTTAGGGTTACATGCAAAAAATGACCACTGGTTTTAACAAGACAAAACATGGAAGGGGAAAGCTAAGAAGGTGCATGAGGTGAAGCCTTCACCAGCTATTCCTAGTAAATTCTGGTATATCATAGGAAAGACAACTGTTGAAGATTTGCCTCTCAAAATGTCCTTCTGATGCCATATAAGTGTGCAGGATGGAAATATCCACATACTATTTAGCACTCCAGTTGTAAGCAAACTTGGGTATTTAATGAGTGATGAGCTAATGATGACTTGGCAGTTAATGTAGACTTACTTGTTGAGAAATCAGAGAAGCAGCCTTAGAAAACCTCAGGGAATTTGAGGCCTCCTCTGAGGATAGTTTTAAAAAACTCCTTGAAAGAGGACATCTTATTGTTTTGATAGATGGAGACCTTTTTATTTTTATAATTCTAATTGATATGAATTACCAGGACAGATGGAAATATACCACCTCACACAATAGGTTGTTCCTTTACCAAAACTGTCAGGCTTCTGGCAGTTTGAAGCCTAGCCTGCCACCCTAAATCCTGCCTGAAAGCATTTTTATCCTTGTGAACAAAAATATAGATTTTGTCAAATGCCACATCCAAACGTTCAGAGAAAGGACTTCCCTACCATTTGTCTCTGGGAGAGGCACATGGAGAACATTCAGAAGCATTCAGCAAGGCATTCTTTCTCCTGTTCCAAACTCGGCCATACACACATGCATACATAGCTAACTTTTCTGGAAGGTTATAACTTTATGAGATTCAGAATTAAAAACTGATGTGACCTACATAAAAGAAATGCTCTGATTTCCTAATTAAAGCAAGCTGTAGCTGCACGCTTGGCTAACAGCCGCCAAAGAAATTATACAATAAATCTCCTGACTGTCCTCCAGGAATGTGGAAAGAAGGTGGTGATGAGGACAGCAGTGAGGAAGAACAGAGTGGGAATAAGACATGCCATCCATGCTCATAGCAGAGGGTCTGAGATTTCTTCCAAGCACACAGAATGTCTAAAATGCTTACATGCTTTGCAAGGGGGAGGGCATAAAGCCCAAATGTTTTAACAGCTGAGGTTTCAAACACATATATATATATATATATATATATATATATATATATGGTATATATTAGGGGTGTGCACGGACCCCCCGGATCGGATCGGGACCCGGATCGGGACCTCCAATTTTGTCCCGGACTGGTTCGGACAAAATCGGAGGCCCCCCGGACCGGATCGAGTCCGATCCCGACCCAAAAATCGTAAATTTTTGGATCGGCCGCTATTTTTTTCCCCATAGACTTGCATTGCAATGCAAGTCTATGAGGAAAAAATGGCGGCGGGTGGGTGAGGGGGGGCCTAACTCCCTCCCCCCCGGGGCCGTCCGCTGTGGACGGCCCCGGCAGGTAAGCCCCCTCCCCCGCGCTCCCTACCCCCCCTGGGGCCGCCCGCTTCCATCCGCTGGCGCCCGCGGGCGCCAGCGGATAGAAGCGGACGGCTCCGGGGGGGGTAAGCCCCCTTCCCCGCCACTGCTTACCTTCTCGGCCCGTCCGCTCCCGTCCGGCGCCGGCGGCTACTACCAGCGGGCTCCGCGGCCTACTCTCGAGTAGCGCGCCGGGTGATGACATCACCCGGCGCGCCACCCTGGAGCAGGCCGCGGAGCCTGCTGGTAGTAGTAGGCGCCGGCGCCGGACGGGAGCCGCCGGGCCGGGAAGGTAAGGGCCCCCCTCCCCCCTCCGCGCGCCCCCTCCTCCCCTCCACGCACCCCCTCCTTACCTTCCCGGCCCGGCGGCTCCCGTCCGGCGCCGGCGCCTACTACTACCAGCAGGCTCCGCGGCCTGCTCTAGAGTAGCGCGCCGGGTGATGACATCACCCGGCGCGCCACCCTAGAGCAGGCCGCGGAGCCCGCTGGTAGTAGCTGCTAGTGCCGGACGGGAGCGGACGGGCCGAGAAGGTAAGCGCCCCCTCATGTCCCCCCCCGCTGTCCACTTTTATCGGCGGGCGCCCGCTGGCGCCCGCCAATGGAAGCGGCGGTGGGCGCCAGTGGGCGCCCGCCGATCCGCCGATCCGCCGAACCGGTTCGGAGCCTTTTCGGACCGTTTCGGATTGGATCGGCCGATCCAGCTGCGGGATCGGAAATCGGATAATTTATCCGATTTCCCACTGGACCGGACTCGGATCGTGGATCGGGTCCGATCCAGTGCACATCCCTAGTATATATATATATATATATATATATATTTAAAAAAATGTTTGCCTGAGGGTCTAATTTCTTTCTGAAAGGGTGGGCTCAGTGCATGCCAAGAAACTAGCAGGGAATATTTATTCTGAACAACATGAGGATGTTTCCCCTCTCTCAACTGATCAGTTCTTTTTAGGAAAGGGAGCAAAACAAAATATATTTCAAGACAGCTCTCACCAGACAAAACCAAGCTTTGGAAAATGTGCTAATTTGTGGTGGATGGGGGGGGGGGTTACATCATACCAAAATTAAGGAAAAGAAGAGAAATACACACCATATATTATCACTTGATTTTACCCTGTTTCTGATAGCCTTAACCCTTTGATTATAGGACCTGCTTGTAGATTGGAGGAGTGCTAGAGGAATTCCAGCCACCAGAAACTGGCACAAACAAGCAGGTTTACAGCATTATAGATATTGACTGGATTCACATGATTGGTGCAGTACATCGTGGCTTATTTAAGACATAACGAGCCAAGGTACCCACAGGCACAATCCTAACTATTCAAGCCATAACTGTGGCTTGTTGGGTCATCCAAATCAGGGATGGTAGGTTCTGCAGGGGTTGAATAACCCTCATGGAACTGTCACATGGCCTGTTTTAGAGTTATATGAGGGTTGTTTAACCCTTACATCATCCACGTTCCTTAGGTTTAGATGACACAATAAGCCATAGTTATGGCTTGAATATTCAAAATGGCTACCAGCATTTTAAAGGTTCCACTGATTTTGTTTTCCATTCATTTGGATTGCATTCATTTCTTGTTACATTGTTTTTCCATTGTTGTCAACGGGAAACTGAGGCAGGATCCTGCTGCCTGTAATTCCTTTGTTTTCTGTTCAAATGACATACATTTTCAGACATTCTACTCAACCCACTTCAAAGCATCAGACCTGCAAATTTTGGACAGATTTTATGTCTCATAATATTGTTATTTTATATCTCATTAAAAAGTGTCTTATCCAATAAGCTTCCCATTCCTTCCAGTAGGAGAACTAACCACTCTTCTTATGTTTGTAAATTTGGTGTTTCCCAAATAAATAGCATGACATTCTCAGGTGTTCCACTACTCTCATCTCCAGGCATTAAACCTGCCAAACTTTAGACAGATCGGACAAAGGGTCTCCATTTTATATACTCCATTTGATATCTGTCAATCACACTGCTCTCTCTCTCTCTCTCTTTTCCTCTTCTCTGTTAATTTTTAGCAACCTGTACAAGCTGTTCTAGACAGTTTCAATTTTCATCCCATAAAAATGAATAAAAAGCACCCCAAACAAATGGAAAAATAGAAAAAGGAACAAACTTTCTTTCAGAACTCATTGGTTTGCATTCCCATTTGTTTTCATAACTAAAACTAATGAAATGAATGGGATTAATTTGGTTCCCCCCCCCCCGTGCATTTCAGAAATGAGTGCACACACTAGCTGGCACTAGTGTGTGTGTCTTTTTCACCATTTATTACTGCTTCGAATATCCCATATTCTCTTTGTGTTGTGAATACAGTTGAATAAAGAAATAGTCCTTCCTTCTGGGTATTTTCTCCGGAATTCTCATCACTTTCTAAGATTCGAAATATGCTCTGCTTAAGCTGCTATCCCGTTCTTTCTCAAAAGGCCTCTTGAAAATGTGGCTCTTTTCCCATTTCATGCAATATTCCAAGACATGTCTCTAACAATTTAATCTAAACTAAGATTTATTGGTTGGGTGATGAGCTTAAGTGTAATTTTGCCTTCTCTTAATCAGACAGTGCAATGGCTTATCAGTGTGTGGTCTTTGGTTTGAGGACTATGTTCAGATCTTGAGCTATGGAAAACAGTTGTACTACTATGTTTTGGAAAAGTCAACATTCTACCTTATGTGGGGGGAGGGAATGCAAACTAGTGTTTTTCATATACAGTTCCAAACTTGTCGCTTTGCTACTTGCAGTTATTAAGACATGGATACATAGCCATTGAGCATCTATGCTTGAAAGGAGAAGTCAAGTCCTATTATTTCATTCTCAAGCTGGAAGTTCTCTCAAGGCAAAATTGCTCTCTTTTGCGATTAAGGAGTGCTTCTGATTGCCCATTTTTCTTTAGCATTTAAAGTGCAAGTCACATAATCATTTCGAATATCATATTCTTTGAAAATATTATTTTCTTCCTGGCAGAGCCTGTTGGTATTGAGCGACTGGCAAACAGAGAAATACCCTGCATCAGTTGGCTTTCAGCCCATGGTCATGTGATCATATACATCCACTTCCATGTGCAGGATTTGGTTTTGGCACACCCACTGCAAAATTTTAAAAAAGCTTGTTGTTGTTTTGTTCTGTTTGTGGCTATGCAAAAAGATCTATCAGTACGTTAACCAAGCTTCCTGGGTAATGGTTCCCCAAGTCCATTAAAAAGCTTATTAGGAAATCAAACAGAACCATTTTCTGCCATATTATTTAACCACCCAGTCATTGGTTTGATCACCATCACTGACAAGCGAAACACTCTGCCCCAATGTACCCAAATCAATCACCATGTAGTACCCACTTAATATACCACATGGAAAACCAGTCATGGGCAGTGGGTTATTCATCGTACAGACCTGGTGATGATTTCCTCTACACCATCAACTATCATTATTGACTAACAGTGATTAATCAATAAGAATACCCTTCTAGTCACAGGAAGCATTCCCAAATGGTGCCACACATGCTTTTAGCTAGGGATATATCGTTTATGTGTATTGTTAATGCAAGACAGAGAAAAGATAAGAGTTGCTTTAAAATTAAATACACATTCCAGTCAAAGAAGCATTTTCATCCAGTTTATGGACAAGAGAAATGCAAATAACCAAATCAAGCATCACTTGGGGAAATTGTCTTGGGCCTTAAATAGACACCTTGCCCCCCTTTTTTTCTTTTAGAGGAGTCATAATGTTAGTGGCATTCCATAAATTGGTTTAATGTGTAGTGAATACAAATCAAGCAGGGTAACAGTTATTATTAGTAGTTTCAATGACTCAGATGTCCTATACCACAACCAAATAGCACTGCTCTGCTATAAACTTCGATGAGTGTCCAATATCAGCAGTTCTCTGATTTTTATTACAAGTGGCAATCCTACAATTGTATGGCAGGTGGACAATCCTTGGAAAGGGTCATCACTGTTCTGAAAGCATGTAAATAAACAAGGAAGAAACAATTATAATGTTGCTATTCCCTAAGTACTTGGTTACACAAATGAGGCCTCAATCATCTTCAGTTGGTGAAAGGAGGGTGTTTTTTAAAAAAATCTTTTGAAATTAAAAGGCTCCAGCTCTTGATTTTAGGACCATCCTTTCAGCCAATTAGCAATAATGGTATCTACGGTCGTCAGTCAGTGAAATGTTGTTGCCTTTAGGCATAAGTGGCTAGGCTGACCAGATAAAACCCAGGTCAGGGCTCATGTAACTTTAACAGTTGTAGAGAAAAGGGAATTTCATCCAGTGTCATTTGTATGTAATTAGTTCCTGGTGAAATTCCCTCTTCATCACAACAGTTAAAGGTGCAGGCACTATACTAGAGTGACCATATACAAAAGAAGGCAGGGCCCCTGCAACTTTAACTGTTGTGATGAAGAGGGAATTTCACCAGGAACTAATTGCATACAAATGACACTGGCTGAAATTCCCTTTTCTCTACAACTGTTAAAGTTACATGAGCCCTGACCTGGATTTTATCTGGTCACCCTACTAAGTGGTACAGTCCTGCTTTTGACAACAGAATATCCATTCTCATTTATGGCCATAGTCTTCCCAACAACCCAAAGATAATATGTTGCTACTGTGCAAAAATGTGTTTAGAAATATAAATAAGCATGTGATAGTATGAACAGCAGTGACATTGGCTCTTACTTTCTGGTGCAGGGCTGGCCCTAGGTGTAGGGGACCAGTGGCAAGGGAGCTGTTGGTGGGCCTTCACTGTTGGCACACTCCCACCCATGTACCTACCTACATGCAGGAAGGGGCCTGGAAAACCACCTGCTGTGTTAAATTTCTCACAATATTGGGTGTTCCAGAGCATTGTGGAACATTTAACATGACAGTTAACTCCCCAAATCCTGGAGATACCTGCTTATATTCCAACAGCTGGCAGAATGGATAGGTGGGGAGACTGAATAAGGAGCAGCATCAGTGGGCCCTTTATGGTGCCAGGTGTGGCTGCCAAAATGTGCCAGGTAACAGCCCTGGTCTGCTCTCTCTCTCTCTCTCTCTCTCTCTCTCTCTCTCTCTGTGTGTGTGTGTGTGTGTAAGAGAGAGAAGTATGACATTCTTCCTGTATGATATTCTGAGATGCTACATCGGGAATATGAAATGTCTACACATCTCTACAGGGAGGGCTTTCTCGTCACTTGGAGAACAATGGCAGTGGATTATTGTTTGCTTTTCAAATATGTATAACATTTGCACTCTGATCTAGACAGTCCTGTACACTGCATATTCCAGCTTTGTTTCCATAAAAGAAAGGAAAAAATGCCATCCAATTTCAGGTGAACGTAGCACACACCCTCCCCACAGTTATTATATTTGCTGTGAGTTTCTAGAAGAAGCAGTGAAGTGGCAAAAAACAAAAAGAACACTACTTATCCCTGGTTAATAGTGATGGAATCCCACCCTGAGGAAATCCTGTGCGTGCAGTTCGTTCGTCTGAGCAGTATTCAGGGACAAAGGGAAAAGTCCATTACTTGAAATGGTAAGAGGAAGGCTAATGAGCTAAAACTAAAAAACATTTAGGTTAGATGTGAGAGAACATTTCTCCACAGTTACAACCATTTGGCATTGAAAATAACTACCAAGGGAAGTAGTCAAGCCATTGTCAGTTAAATTATGCTATTCAGGATTAGATTGGCTATAGCTCCAGTGAGACAATGAAGAAAAACACAGTGCAGGATGCATAAGGCCTGAACAGGAGACCTGTAAGTGCTCTATTTATTTTTCATTCTTTCCACAATGCCACCATTATTTCAAATTATGCTATTATTAGAGATGCAAATTTAGAAACAGACCACACTAGTCTGGATTTGAGACTGTGAGTCAATGGGTATCACCCATTTTATACAATCATGCTATTCTACATATTGTCTAATTCTTTTATGTACTGATGACCACTGAACTAAACAAATATATTCCGATTATGATGATTCATGCTATTCATAAAATGTTAGAAAAATTAATAACAATTATCCCATTTACCACCAGCTTAGCCATATTATTAAACCAGCTGCAAACCATTTTATACAGTTGGGGGGGGGGCAGCAAGCAGAGCTCTGTAGCTGCATTCTTCTGTCCAGCTGCAAAATATAATAATTTGTACAATTTTGTCTTCCGGCTCTCCCCCCGCCCCCCCACAGCCATAGCTTTCCTTGTCTGCATCAAAGTTTCCCTTCATTTTTTAAAAAAGAATAATACTCTAGAAATAAGTGTAAAGCAAACTTGCAGAATTAAAAACAAGTCAAATTAAACTCAATTGGTAGTTTCAAAAAGACTCTGAAGACATTCAGAACTATATTTTGATATAATTATTTTTTATAGTTAGTGGAAAAATATAATGGAATATTCACAAAGAGACACTTCAAATACACAGTCATTTTCTGGCATAGCTGCAGTGCTGGTAGTCTTCCACTGCTTGTGTTGTCAATGCTTGTGTTGTTGGCTGACACCCCGCCTCTTCCCCAGCCTTTCCTAGAATGCTAAAAATCTGGATTATTTCCCCTAAGCACATTTAATGTGCCCTAAGCCCCCGAGTAGTTTTAAAGGCACTAGGGGCTTGAATGGATTCGGTTAAGGGAAAAGTGGTCTCTCCCAGCAGCCAGCTCCAAGCCTCAATATAAAACCAAACCTTGCATCGCAGCCTCGAAAGCCTTTCTTAAAATCATACAATGCCTGAATCTCTGCAGAGACAGGTTTGTACTTCTTCGATGCCCCCAAAGAGCCAGATGAAAGTGTTGTTCCACTTTTGCCCAGCAGAAAGGCGGTTTGGTTGAAGTACTCATCTGACAGGACCTGACTGGAGGGAGTGGAGTGGAAGAGCAAAGGAGTGAAAGAGCAGCTATTCAGGTGAAAGAGATCATAAGCTTGATGTGCTTCTAAAAAAATGCAGAGGCAAACGGGGGGGGGGGGAAATTAGGTGTGATGGAGGTCAATGGCCTCCTGCTGCTGTCCCACAATAGCAACAATCTCTTTATGCAGGGAGAGAAAGAGGAAGCAGCAATGACCACGTGGCCCATTCAGTGGGCATTTTTATAGCGCTGCTTTTCCTGCACACAGCAGGAAATGGCAGCAAGTTTCATTAAAAAAAAAAGTCAGATTTTCCAGCTCTTTTTTTGCGATGGAAAAACAAGTAGAAGGAGTAGGAGATGCATGCGAGGTGGACATTGTCATCTAAAGGATGCGTGAAAAACTGTGAGAGAGCAGTAATGAGTGTGCGATAAAACATCTGTCTGATGATACTCCAAGACTCTTTTCATGCTGGATACAACCAATTATTCTTAGTCTTATGACATTGTCATTAACTATTCTGTGGAAGAGTGTTCACATCCAGTGCCTATGATAGTGGTAAACTTATCACTAGATGTCAGCTGAAGTTATAGCTGATTTATTCTGCAGTACCAGTCTACACATCTACAAATCTAATTAGTGGGATTATGTTACAGGCCTCCACATGGGGGTTGTATTTACATTGCATCATGATCTGTTCCCTCCCCAGCTTCCTGGTGACCACTTGGCAATAGTGACCAGTGTACACCCTTCCTAACATCTTGTGACTGCCCCCAATTCCAGCGCAGCAAGATGCAGCACCTTTACTTTGAGGGAAAGACACAGTTTGAAGTCTTTTTTGGGTTCGTCTTTCCTACCACACACCAGTGGGAACGAAGTCCTTCTCTTCTCTCCAGCAGCTTAGTCAAATAACTTGGGCCCAGGTGTGACACCAACTCTCCTGAGATGGCCATATCCACCCATCATCCTTGTCTCCATTGCTGATGCACGGTAGCCCAGCTGTGGCCAATGGCAAGCACAGAGGACGCCACTCTAGGGATGGAAGAAAATTCATTTTGGTGTACATTTCAGTGCAAACACACCCAACTACACTCTTTCAAAGCAATATGCAAACCAAAACTCAGTTCTTCCAAATTCACGTTTCTTGCCCTGCTTACACTTGTGCTGAGATAGAGCTCCAGGGATCTAGTCAGGGTCAATGTCAAAAGCAAGGTGAGTAGGCCAAACTCAAACAGAAGGTAGGTCCAGAGAAGAGCTGGCTTCACACAGAACAGAAAACAGAGAGCTTTCTTTGCATGATTGCAGGGTGGTTAATAAATCACAGTGGTGCATTAGCCACTCTGCATGTGCCGGTCCCATGCTAAAGGGATTAACATAAATGAAGTAATGCCATGGATAACAAGACACCCTGAACCCTACTACAGCCCATGGATTCTGGGTGGGTTGTTACCAATGGCAACAAGACACTTTGGCCAGGTTTGCATGACACAACAAATCATGCTGCCAAGGGTAATTGTGGTAATCCTCCTGGGCCCTCACCAGCATATGGACGGCAAATAAATACTTTAAGGGGTTACACCAGCTTCTGTACTAGCGCCATGTCAGAAGACTCCTTTCAACAGGTGGAGCAGGACAGATTTTTTTCTGGTTCAACCTCATGGATTTTGTTCCACTTCCCTCTGCTGGCGCTGACTTGCTCTTATTTTGTTTTTTAATGGCAGAAGAACCCTCAAGCTACAAACCTCATCAAGAACAAGTTGACCCCAACCAAAACCACCCACTAACAGCATCTCAGTTTTTTCTGGATAGAGCTTCAGTTTACTAGCCCTCATCCAGTCCATTGTCATAGCCAGGCACTGATCTAGCACATCCACCGATTATGATTACAGGTTGCAGACAAGTCAATGTGAGGTGTGAATTCATGCTGAAATTCACCCTGGAATAATTACAAATGTTATGAACCTTTCTAGAAAAATGGCTGTACCCAAACTTAGAGTGTGCCAGGCTTGATTTATGATTTATGTTCAGACAGGGTGCAATGACTACTGGAGACAGGTGCTAAAAGGAACTGAACCTGAACTTTATGGAGGAGCTTGCAGACACAGAATAGGCAACATCCTGCTCTTTGCAGATGGATTTGTCTCCCAGAGGATCTAGAGCTGAAAGTAATAATGAAGTCTCCAGGCCTTTTCCCACAGGTGTCAGTTCAATCCACCACCATCACCACTCTCTCAGTTTAATCTCTTACATCATCTCTAGCTTAAGGGCATTTGGGTTATATACTATACCATGAAATGCAGGGCATAGTGCCTCATTCCAATCACTTACAGTGCTACATCCAACAAGCAGGTACCTCTTGTTATCCCAAAACTGGTACACCTTCCCTTTCCCTAGAATGATGTCTGCTAGTGTGGCAATATAAAGCAGTCTCCCCCAATTTGGTGCCTTCCAGATATTTTAGACTATGGTTCCCATCAGCCTTTGCCAGCATTTCCAATGGTTGATGGGAGGGCACCAGGTTGGGGAAGGCTGATGTAACAGCGAATTAGAATGTTCATTTGACTGCACAAAAGGCACTTCTGGATAAGGCCAGGTCACATTATAACATTTCTGCTTTTTTTTTACACTTATTGTTTTCATTGCACGTACTGTACAGACCTTGGAGTGCATCTACTCCAACCACCTGCTTCAATGCAGGATCTATAATGCAGGGGGTGAGGGGGCGACTACAGTCCCCTTGCCATCCAGCTTTGTATAAATGCCTCCAGCAAAAAAGAACCACTATCTTTGAAGCTGTCTGGGCCATTGTCAAATAACTATTACCATTAGGAAGTAGGGATGCTGGAAAAATTCAAAACAGACTAAAATAAGTTCAGATTTCTAAGGAGCTGACCTGCGGAATCCACTGAAGACTAGCCTCCCCAGACTGCATGGAGTCCACAGACTTCTGGATTTTTTTTTTAATTTACTTTCCTGGAAATTTATGGAAATTTATTGTTTGGAAAATATGCACATTTCTCCTAAGACATATGCCATGCTGAAAAATATTACCGGGGGAAAGTTGAATGGAATGGGGGACAATATGCTAAATGTTACATGCTAACATAAATTATGTAAATTGTTGGGAACTTGCTTACAGAATTATTTATCTATTTTTCTGCATAATGGGGATTTTTTAAAAAAAATATCTGTCTATGAACGGACACTGGAACAAACAATACCGCACAATCCACAAAACACATGTGGGATGGATCTCACAATATCTGGACATCCCTATTAGGAAGTTTCTCTCAATGTTCATCTGAAATCCGGTTTCCTGAAATTTCCACACGTTGATTTCAGTCCTGTCTTCTGAAGCAGCAGAGAACAGGTCTGCTCCATCTTCTGCATGACGGCCCTTCAAGCACCTAAAGAAGACTGCTATTATGCCTCCCCTTAATCTTCTCTTCTTCAGGATAGATATGTTCAGATGATGATGCCACATTTTGAAGACTTTCCAAATGAGAGTTGACCAAATAAACAAGAGTTGGTTTGCTGTCTGGACATCTGTTGGACTATACTGTTGAACCCTCCTGAACCTTCCTGTTACTTGCATGGTAACACCACTCCACACATGGAGTGCATTAGGGTAACACAGAGGGAGGGGATAGAATATTTTCCTTTCTCCTTGCTCTCTCTTTAGCATTGTGAGTGCTCCATTCTTTTTTTTTTTAAAGAAGCTAAAGAGGGGATGATTTGAAGGTCAGCCTATTCATTTTCTGAAGCTCCCCCAGATTGGTATGAAAAATGAACTGATATCTCTTAGATTTTGGGGGGAAGAGAGAAATGATCTCTTTTCCAGGTCGATTCTAGTTTCAGACTTTCAGAATATTATAGGGTTTATTTGAACAATGCTTTAAATAAACATTTTTCCTTTGCATTATTTAGGTAATGGCTACTCAGGTCTTTTAAAGAGCATGTTAGGAAATCAAACAGAACCATTCTCTGCCATATTATTAATCCATGCAAAAGTTGATTTGATCACCATCTTTGTGAAGGAGAAACTCAAACCTGATGTACCCAAATAATTCACAATGCAGTTCCTGCTTAAAACCACACATGAAAAATCTTTTTTGGACAGTGGACAGTGGGTCATCTTGCAGACATGGTGATTTCCTCCACACCACAGCAAAGCATAAAAAGGAGATTTGAAGGAAGATAACTGTGTGATCTTCACAGTGAACTACTGGCCTAGCTTGTGCACTTACTAAACTACTAGCTTGTGCACTTACTAAATCTATTGAGTAGTGGAGACTCTTTTTGACTCACTCTCCAACCTAGGTTCCATGAGTTTCTATCATTAATATGAGCCACTCATTAACTGGGCATAAATTATTGGCCAAAGGCTGGATTTAGAGATAAATGTCTGATCTAAGCATGGTTGAATCCAGTTGTATCAAAAATTAATTCTCTAGACTTCTACTGGGTGGAAACTAGGCTTTGATACATTTGATTAATCATGGCAAGGAAAATGATCCCTTATGTAGTATGTCCCTTTGGAATGTACGAATTCATTGTTTACTTTATGAAGAGTATTCTATTACAAGCCTACTATATATCAGACACAGCAGTGGTAAAGCTACCAGAGATCTACATTCCTGGAAACAATGCCTGTGAACAGTTTAATGATTTTGGTCTTCTTTAAATCTCCTTGCCAAGAGTCCTTACTGGATTAAGTATTCAACACCAAGAGATTAAAGATGTATATCCCTATGGCTACCTTCGAACACATTGCCACTTAATCATTGGGATTATCTTTCGAAGGAAGTAGATCAAAGCTTTGCTTTCTTGCAGGTATCAGATAATAAAGGTCAAGCCTAAACCAAACTCTCATCACTTTTATATCTATTCCCCTCTACTAGGACAATACTAAATAAGAATACACACAAAGGTGAAGCTAGTGGAAAATCTTTCATTCCTACAAGTGCTGTAACAAAAGGGACACAGCAGACCAATATAAGGAGACCAGTGAGATGGCAGGTTACAGGAAACTTTTAAGAGAGCATAAAGAAAAGCAATTAATAGATTGCAAACCACTTTGAAAGAAAGAGTGAAATAGTCACAAGCAAAACACATAACTTATGCATGGCTTTGTATTAGTATGGGTGTGACAGTTACAGATAATATGACTTGCATTTATCAAGTATTCTTTGCAAGAAGGCTTTTAAAAGACATCACTGTACATAGCAGAGAATAAAAGTTTGATTCTGAACATTCCAATGTTTAAGAGAGTTCAGATTCTTGAAAGACCAGCATAGAAAAACCACACATCTGCACTTTGCTAGGCTAACTTGACTTTTGACAAGCCTAATCCTGAGTCAGATCAGTGACCAATCCACCAAGAGTAATACTATCTAATCCTGGCTGATAATACTTTTCCAGACTTACAGAGGAAAATATTTTCCAGAGCTATAACTAGAACACATGTACTCTGCCCACTGAGCTCTGGCCCAGCGACCAATCTCAAACCACTTTTAACACAGATCTAGGGGTCACCTCTTTTTGTGGATCCCATTTGTAGTAACATGGGAGCTGCGAAAAGGGGTAGGCCCTAGAACCATGTTAAACGGACTTGCTGGAGACCTGGGGAAGTTTGTAATGGAATTGGGGGGAACCTCAAGTGGCAGTTCAATGATTTAGACCCTGAGGGTCAGATTGCTAATAGCTGTCAAATCATTTGTTGGGTGAAAGGGGGCGGGAAATGGACTGTTTGTTTGATTAGAACAGAACATGGCTCTGCTGGGCTACAAGAAGTAATGTGGAGAGAATGAAACAGACAAGGATATTGACAAGAGGGAAACATGCCTGCTGGGCAACATAGGAGACAGAGGTGTAAGAATGATATGTTTGCACATTTCAAGACCTCCCCCCCAATGTGCAAATTGAAATTTGCACAAATGGTGGAACCTGATTAGGATGGGGTGGGGGGGAATGAGCAAATTGCCACCATTTTTTTAAAAAATGAAAATCCGCATACTGGCTCAATTCACTACAGAGCAAATCAGCAGCAGCAGAAGGAAGTGTAATGAAATCTGTGAGACCAAACTGGAAAAAAAATATTGACCTTAACCCCTGCCCCCAAACAGAATCCTCCAACATCCCTAACTATGACATTGTACTAGTACAGAGGTTGGTGTGACCATTTCTAAGTATTTATTTGCTGATGCAGCAAGTCTTAAAACGGAATCGTTAAATGACCTCTTTAGCTTAAACATTTTGCAAGTCAGCACAAATCTTAATGTTATGCAATAACTAACTGGAAGAAAACATTGTTACACATTAAGAAATGCATTTATTGTTCTGCCGTTTCACACTGAGCTTTATCAGCAACATTTCTGAATACTAAAAATGCAGTTTTATTTCTTAAACATTGTTGCATTGTCTGCAATATATATATATATATATATATATATACACACACATTCTCCTGAGCTGTACTGAAAATCTAAACATTTTATCTTGAGAAAATGTGACCTGTACAAATAAAATTATCTGTAGCACTCTATAAAATGCTTGTACAAATATATATGAAATTTGGATGATTTACTGCCATGAAACAATATACAGTTCTTTTCTGTGACCTAGGCCTAGTAAAATTGTAATCTGAAGTTAATTAAATGACAGTGGGGTATTGTCAGCGCATAGTGCTGATGTACAAAAACAATACTTTTTTCTTTAATTTTACCTTTTAGCAGTTCTGTATGTGTCTTAATATAGATTTTTTTAAATATTACATATTGTGTGTAAAATGTATTTAATGGTTTTATTTCTCTGTCATGTCAAATAATTATATTTTATCTCCTACCATGCAGACAATTTAATTTTAAAAGGCTTTATCTTTAGCTCTATCTTTTTATATAGAAAACCAATTCTCTGTGTTATTATCGATTTAAACGCATTTTCTCCTGCACCAGCCTGGCTTTCCTCCTGTGATATTTGGGGGAGTGAAGAGGGAGAAGACTACAGAATGTGTTTAGCCTTGGATGAAAAACCTTTTGTATCCATGTTTTGGCCTGGGGCCATTTAAAACTTTATGCACATGGTCCCATTGTTTCAAGTGAGATATGCATACAAAGGTATTTGTAGGAATCGGTGCTTTCATTTACTTTAGACTTCAGCAAATTGTAAAAAGGGTTGTTTGAATATTAGTCAGATACCAGCAAAACAAAAGATCCACATACTAGATAACCTAGTTCAGGCAACATGACAACCCAGTGTATGAGTTGAGTATGGGTTGTTGTTGAATCATAGGTTCTGTGAACACAGCCATGCTTTGTTAACCATGAACAACCCAGAGTTCACAACCAAAAGCAAACAATGAGTTCTCTTCATGGGTTGTTTGTGGTTAACAAACCATAGTTTCTTAGCATGTTTAGGTTCACATGACCTAAAAACCGGTGATTCAATACAATCCATACTCAACCCATACTCTGGGTAATTGTGTTGTGTGAACAACCTTTATAAATGTGACACAAGATCAAAATGTTGCTTGTGAGTTGTGGGAAATTTTAAACTTCCCCCTCTCAGGGGGTGGGGGAGGCTGCCCAGAATAGGCCCATAGGTAGCTGCCTTGTACTGAGTGAGACCCTTGGTCCATAGTATTTTAGGGTGACCATATGTCAGGAAAAAACAGGACATGTTAGGATTTTTGGTAACAAATCCAGGATTGGGGGGGGGGGGATTATGAAATTTGAAGAAAAATCTGGATTTTCTACATCCTCCCCCCACCCAAAGGGCAGCTCTACTTTATAGTCAATGGGAATTAACAAATGCTTACAACTCCATAATTTTTAAATTAAATAATTTTTAAATAAAATAAAATTTTGCACCATGATAACTCTTAAGTAGGGTTTTAGCCATACCTAGTTTCAAGCAGATCTGTTCAGTTGATTTTTTAGCAATTTTTTAAAGTTTGAGGTTTTAAAATTATTTTTTAAAGAAAACGCTGGAGCCATACCCTTCAAACTCAGGTTGTGAAATGTCCTCTTTGGGGTCTTGCACCTTGAGCAGTTTCAGCCCTTAGCATCAAGGGAAATCTCAAGTTTTTAGCTAAGAAGTGCTGGGCAAGCAGGGCACCTTTCCTGTTGCAGATTTGGTGGGTAGTCAGTAGGGATGTGCACTGGATCGGACCCGATCCACGATCCGAGTCCGGTCCAGTGGGAAATCGGATAAATTATCCAATTTCCGATCTGACAGCTGGATCAGCCGATCCAATCCGAACCGGTCCGAAAAGGCTCCGAACCGGTTCGGCGGATCGGCGGATCGGCGGGCGCCCACTGGCGCCCACCGCTGCTTCCATTGGCGGGCGCCAGCGGGCGCCCGTCGATGAAAGTGGACAGCGGGGGGGGAGGAGGGGGGCGCTTACCTTCCCGGCCCGGCCGCTCCCGTCCGGCGGCGGCAGCTACTACCAGCGGGCTCCGCGGCCTGTTCCAGGGTGGCGCGCCGGGTGATGTCATCACCCTGCGCGCTACTCTAGAGCAGGCCGCGGAGCCCGCTGGTAGTAGCCGCCGGCCCCGGACGGGAGCGGACGGGCCGAGAAGGTAAGCAGGGGGTGCGTGGAGGGGAGGAGGGGGCGCGCGGAGGGGGGAGGGGGGCCCTTACCTTCCCAGCCCGTTCGCTCCCGTCCGGGGCCGGCGGCTACTACCAGCAGGCTCCGCGGCCTACTCCAGGGTGGCATGCCGGGTGATGTCATCACCCGGCGTGCTACTCTAGAGCAGGCCGCGAAGCCCGCTGGTAGTAGCCGCCGGCCCCGGACGGGAGTGGACGGGCCGAGAAGGTAAGCAGGGGGTGCGTGGAGGGGAGGAGGGGGCGCGCGGAGGGGGGGAGGGGGCCCTTACCTTGCCGGCCTGGCCGCTCCCATCCGGCGGCGGCGACTACTACCAGCAGGCTCCGCGGCCTACTACAGGGTGGCGCGCTGGGTGATGTCATCACCCAGCGTGCTACTCGAGAGTAGGCCGCGGAGCCCGCTGGTAGTAGCCGCCGGCGCCGGACGGGAGCGGACGGGCCGAGAAGGTAAGCAGTGGCGGGGAAGGGGGCTTACCCCCCCCGGAGCCGTCCGCTTCTATCCGCTGGCGCCCGCGGGCGCCAGCGGATGGAAGCGGATGGCCCCAGGGGGGGTAGGGAGCGCGGGGGAGGGGGCTTACCTGCCGGGGCCGTCCACAGCGGACGGCCCCGGGGGGGAGGGAGTTAGGCCCCCCCTCACCCACCCGCCGCCATTTTTTCCTCATAGACTTGCATTGCAATGCAAGTCTATGGGGAAAAAAATGGCAGCCGATCCAAAAATTTACGATTTTTGGGTCGGGATCGGACTCGATCCGGTCCAGGGGGCCTCCAATTTTGTCCGAACCAGTCCGTGACAAAATTGGAGGTCCCGATCCGGGTCCCGATCCGATCCGGGGGGTCCGTGCACACCCCTAGTAGTCAGGCACCTGGAGTTCATCAGAGGCGAGGCATCCACAGATCAAAATGTGGGAAATGAGAGGTCAGTCAAAGCAGCCAACAGGGCAAAACAGAATGGGCCAGAGGCCTTTTTCTCAGAGTTCCACATCATGGGTCATCAAGTCATCCTTTGAGAAAAACTCTCATGATCAACAGTGAGGTGCTCTCATCTTTGCAGATGCCCTGTTGCTGCAGATGTTGGAACCTGGCATATCATTGCTTTGCTTCACTACCCCTTCCCTTCCACTTCCCTTTGTTCACTTGTAAGCTAGGCTCTGTCTGCACTTCTGCCATGCAATGCAGAACATTTGAAGTGTGTGTCAGAGAAAAATAAATAGATTTGCAGCTTTGGCTGGCTGGTATATCTCTTAGAGACAGAGTTAGACTGGAGACACAACTCAGAGATGGTTATAGCTGAACCCTGAGAGGCTGCCGTGCCACACAGAGCCTTTTAAGAGCATCTTGGAGTCCAGTGTTGGTGTAGGCTTAGGCAGCTGGCACCCAGGGACCTGAAAGGGCAATGGACCCCAGATCTCCAGATCAATCTGGATCGATCCAGAACAATCCAATCCGGTCCGGATCACCCTGATCCGCTTTGGATTCGGGATCCAAATCTGGATCTGTTCCCAGCCCTACTAACTAATCCCCTAAACTGATATGTTATGTGTTATCCCCATAAACATAATGTAATGTATTCTTGATGGTACAGCCCCCTGAAGAAGGCCTTAAAAAAACAACATAGGTCAAAACACGTTAGGCATGAACAAGAAAGTATCTTAGCATGTCCATCACAATGGCAAAGCAAGCTGATACCAGAATTAAAATCACTCATTATTGTGAAGCAGATTTACCTCAGAATTTGTTTTTAGTGTTAATCCCATCTGAATAACTCAAGCAGAAGAATACGAATGAGAATAATAGAGGGAAGCAAGTAAATTATGGATATTTGTTATTAACCAAGGAAATGAAATGTGACATATAAAACATAAAGTCACACAAACAGAAGAGAGAGAGAAATCTTCCATTGAGAGTTATGTCTTCAGATTTAAGATAACTTCAGTGGGATATAAATCTAGTACCATAAAAGTCATAACAAAATTTGTGTTCTCTTTTTCTGGTTGCTGAATTGGGGATTCCTAGCTTAGTATTTTGGCCTACTGCATCCCACAGTGGGCTGATTCACATGACTGCCAGCACCCACCGTGGCTTAAATAAGTTGCAGTAGGGTTCTGGGGTGGCTTATTAACCACAGCATCAAGACACTCTGCCGGGTTGGCACTTCACAATGAACTGCTGCGACCACCTGCCACAGTTTGAATATTCACAATGGCGGCCAGCACATGCCTCAGCCTACTGTAGTTTATTTAAGCCATATTGAACGCTATCAATCATGTGAATTAGGTCAATGTGTGATCAGTTCAGAAATGTATACTATATATTTGTGCCAACTTACACCTTTGTTAGTGCCTACCAGTAACTTTTGTATCTGGTCAAGAGGGCAGGGCTCCTGCAGCTTCAACTGTTGTGATGAAGAGGGAATTTTAGCAGGTGCTGCATACATGCAAATGACACCTGCTGAAATTTCCTTTTCTATACAACTGTAAAAGATACAGGAGCCCTGTCCTCCTTTTCATATGGTCACCCTAAATATGAAACTAGGTTTCTGTCTTATGCTTGGGGAAGTTGGATCAAAATTGCTACCATCTGAGGTCCCCTCCACAAGGATTTGCTTTTGCGCCCGGTTAGGAGATTATGCACACTATCCCTGAAGCGCCTTTACGCCTAATACCTCTGCATGAGAGGCGGCGACAAAAGGCGCTTCCCTCCCCTCCTCTTCCCTCCCCGCCGCTCCCCAGCTGGCTGGCTGGTAGGCTGTGGGCAGCAGGCGAGCGTTCCTCCTCCTCCTCGTCTTCCTTTACCCCCTCTTCTTCCTCCTCCTCCTCCCGCCGGGCCCCCCGCCGCGGGTGCCGAGCAGGAGGCGCCCCTCTTGCGGGGAAGGAGTCGCAGGTGGGCGGGCAGGCGGGCGCGGCTGCTTCGTTTCTGGGCTCCCGCCCACCTGCGACTCCTTCCCCGCAAGCGCCTTTTGACAGCCTGATCCCCTCAGCAGGAGCCGGAGGACAGTGGAGAGAGAGGGGTGCGTGAGAGCTACTGGATGCTGCCAGGCACCTTTGGCTGCATTGGAAATGTGGCTGCTTTCGTGACTGGAGGGAAACTGGCTGGCGACTGGGGGCTGAGGCGGTGGAGGAGGAGATGCAAACGGCAATACCACTCGAGAAGGGATGGGAAGCTGCTGCCGCCGCCGCCGCTCCTCACGAGTCGCGGCAGGCTCGAGCTGCCAAACTGTCCCTTCCGCTCGCCGGAGCAGCAGCCCCCTCCTCATGCTGCTCCGGCGAGCGGAAGGGACAGTTCGGCAGCTCGAGCCCGCCGCGACTCATGAGGAGCAGCGGCGGCGGCAGCAGCTTCCCATCAAAATGCGCTTTAATGGATGGAGCAAAAAAACCCTCGCTATTTAACGCGCATTCGATAATGCGCACAATCGGGGAGATAACGCGCCTCTACGCCCCATTTGCGCTCTGCTGGTGTAGAGCTAAATTTTTTAATGAGACTTCAAAGAGCATTAAACCTCTCTTGTAGAGGCACCCTGATTGAGGAATAGCTGGACATTCTAAAAATGCCTACTGGTCCTGAGTTTGAACGGAGGTAGTGTGATGGAATGTTGGCCACATCAAAGCTGATTGGTTGGACAATTCTGACTGGAGCAAATATAAAAAACTTTTGAGTGGCACCTGGGGGGAGTTTGCCTGGGGAAAGTCTGTTAGGAAGAATCCTCAGGAGGTGTTTTCATGCTCTCATGAAGGCTGTGGAGCCTGAGGAAGACATCAGCCAGGAAGAAGAGCAACCACAAGACTGGGAAGCCAAGCTGAAAGCTGAGAGCATGTGAGGCAGAAGCTGAAGGAGGAAAGGAAGGCTCCTGGAGCTCCTTCGAAGGAAAAAGTGGAAACCTGAGGAAAGCCTGAGGAAAATGTGAGAGCCTGTAAGCCTGTCAGCAGATGGTGTCTGAAGACAAAGCAGTTGCCAGACCAACCTGAAGACTTTAGGAGAAGCATGTTGAACAGCCTTAATGGTTCCTGTTTGTAACTAAACCCTGCCAGAGAGAAGACTGCTTTTCAGTAGGGATGTGCACTGACCCCCCGGATCGGATCGGATAGCGGATCGGAATCGGACCTGGGGGGTCGGATCGGATCGGATCGGATCGGAGGATGGTCGGATCGGATCGGACCGGATGTCCGATCCGGATCGGACGCCATTTTGAATGCTTTTTCCCATAGCCAAGTATTGTTTTACAAAAACGCCTATAACTTTTTCATTTTTAAAGATAGAAGGATGAAACTTAGGCACATTATACACTGGTTAGGAATAGTTATCTGTGAGAAATTTCAGAAGGATTGGTGCATGAGTTTTGTGGCAATTAATTGTTTAATAAATACCCAGAAATGCCTATAACTTTGTCATTTTTAAAGTTACACACATGAAACTTTGCCACATTGTAGGTGGTACCTTGGGACCTATCTGTGAGAAATTTCAGAAACTTAGGTGCTTGCCTTGTGTGGCAATTAATTTTAGAAAAATGGGTAGTAGTGGGGTAAATACATTTATGCCCCCCATTTTTTTATTTTTGAAGATACAAACAGGAAACTTGGGCACATTACAGGTACCACTTGCCTTGATATGTGTGTGAAAAATCAGAAACATTGGAGCTTGCCTTGTGTGGCAATTAATTTTTGAAACAATGAGGAAAGAAACACCTATAACTTTGTCATTTTTAAAGTTACACACATGAAACTTTGCCACATTGTAGGTGGTACCTTGGGACCTATGTGTGTGAAATTTCAGAAACATAGGTGCTTGCCTTGTGTGGCAATTAATTTTTTAATAAATACCCAGGAATGCCTATAACTTTGTCATTTGTAAAGTTACACACATGAAACTTTGCCACATTGTAGGCGGTACCTTGGGACCTATGTGTGTAAAATTTCAGAAACGTAGGTGCTTGTATTGTGTGGCAATTAATTTTTGAAACAATGAGGGATTCATTGGACAGCACTTGCCCATAGGGATTCATTGGACAATACTTGCCCATAGGGATTCATTGGACAGTACTTTCCTATAGGAAATCATTGGAAAGCACTTGCCCATAGAAAATCATTGGAAAGCACTTGCCCATTGAGAAATACAGTTATGCCTCCCACTTTTTTATTTTTGAAGATACAAACAGGAAACTTGGGCACATTGTAGACTGGTTAGGGATAGTTATCTGTGAGAAATTTCAGAAAGATTGGTGCATGCGTTTTGTGGCAATTAATTTTTTAATAAATACCCAGGAATGCCTATAACTTTGTCATTTTTAAAGTTACATACATGAAACTTTGCCACATTGTAGGTGGTACCTTGGGATCTATGTGTGTAAAATTTCAAAAACGTAGGTGCTTGCCTTGTATGGCAATTAATTTTAGAAAAATGGGTAGTAGTGGGGTAAATACATTTACGCCTCCCATTTTTTTATTTTTAAAGATACAAACAGGAAACATGGACACATTACAGGGAACACTTCACTTGATATGTGTGTAAAATTTCAGAATGATAGGTCCAGGCATGTGGTGGCAAGGTGTCTGCACACACCACTTTGAAGACTGTAGAAAATTTCTCCTGTAACGATCCCAGCGAGAGAGAGTGATCCTAGGCTCAGCCGTTCTGCTTGAGTGAAAGTATCAAAGCAGACACGAGCCAAGTGCTACTTTGTTTCTCCTTTTGTAATGGATACTAGCTCAGTTGCAGCCAAGCGTGCAAGGATCAAAGAGATGAGAGAAAGTGTTTCCTTCTTCTTCCCGGGAGGCGGGAGGGTGCAATTGACAGCCCCAGCCTCTGTGTAAAAAAGGTTAATAACTTTTAATCTAAAAAATTCGTAGCCACCAAATGCCTGGACCTATCATTCTGAAATTTTACACACATATCAAGTGAAGTGTTCCCTGTAATGTGCCCATGTTTCCTGTTTGTATCTTTAAAAATAAAAAAATGGGAGGCGTAAATGTATTTACCCCACTACTACCCATTTTTCTAAAATTAATTGCCATACAAGGCAAGCACCTACGTTTTTGAAATTTTACACACATAGGTCCCAAGGTACCACCTACAATGTGGCAAAGTTTCATGTACGTAACTTTAAAAATGACAAAGTTATAGGCATTCCTGGGTATTTATTAAAAAATTAATTGCCACAAAACGCATGCACCAATCTTTCTGAAATTTCTGACAGATAACTATCCCTAACCAGTCTACAATGTGCCCAAGTTTCCTGTTTGTATCTTCAAAAATAAAAAAGTGGGAGGCATAACTGTATTTCTCAATGGGCAAGTGCTTTCCAATGATTTTCTATGGGCAAGTGCTTTCCAATGATTTCCTATAGGAAAGTACTGTCCAATGAATCCCTATGGGCAAGTACTGTCCAATGAATCCCTATGGGCAAGTGCTGTCCAATGAATCCCTCATTGTTTCAAAAATTAATTGCCACACAATACAAGCACCTACGTTTCTGAAATTTTACACACATGGGTCCCAAGGTACCGCCTACAATGTGGCAAAGTTTCATGTGTGTAACTTTACAAATGACAAAGTTATAGGCATTCCTGGGTATTTATTAAAAAATTAATTGCCACACAAGGCAAGCACCTATGTTTCTGAAATTTCACACACATAGGTCCCAAGGTACCACCTACAATGTGGCAAAGTTTCATGTGTGTAACTTTAAAAATGACAAAGTTATAGGTGTTTCTTTCCTCATTGTTTCAAAAATTAATTGCCACACAAGGCAAGCTCCAATGTTTCTGAAATTTCACACACATATCAAGGCAAGTGGTACCTGTAATGTGCCCAAGTTTCCTGTTTGTATCTTCAAAAATAAAAAAATGGGAGGCGTAAATGTATTTACCCCACTACTACCCATTTTTCTAAAATTAATTGCCACACAAGGCAAGCACCTAAGTTTCTGAAATTTCTCACAGATAGGTCCCAAGGTACCACCTACAATGTGGCAAAGTTTCATGTTTGTAACTTTAAAAATGACAAAGTTATAGGCATTTCTGGGTATTTATTAAACAATTAATTGCCACAAAACGCATGAACCAATCTTTCTGAAATTTCTCACAGATAACTATCCCTAACCAGTGTATAATGTGCCCAAGTTTCATCCTTCTATCTTTAAAAATGAAAAAGTTATAGGCGTTTTTGTAAAACAATACTTGGCTATGGGAAAAAGCATTCAAAATGGCGTCCGATCCGGATCGGACCTCGTCGGATTGGATCGGATCGGATCGGAGGTTGATCGGATCGGATCGGATCGGATCGGATTTTCCCGATTTTGGGGCGGATCGGATTCGGATCGTGGATCGGATCCGATCCGATGCACACCCCTACTTTTCAGGTCTTCATTGCTAGGCCTGTTAGTTAACTGATGATGAAATTGGCTTGGTTCCCTTCCCCCCACTCCTGCTTTGCATTTCTAGTGGAGAGTTTGCCTGTCAGAGGTTCAAAAAGGTAACAATTTGGAAAACAAAACTGGAACTTTGGTCACCCTCGAAAGCCCTGAAGCTTCGAAAACAGCCTGCATTGCTTTGGACTGCTTCAGAAAAGGTTGCTTCACTCTTTAAAAATAAGGGAGCTGTGGGCAAGGAAGGTGGGGTTGGAGCAGTAAAAAGTCCATTCATTGGAATGTTCGACAGGGAGTGCTGGAGAAGGAGAACTGTCCCGCCCTCCCCTTTCCTCAGTAAGACTCCATTCAAAGCACACGCCCCCAATAAAGGAAAAAGTGAGGGGACAGCACTACATGGAGGCTTAAGGGTAGGGTGACCAGATAAAATCCAGGTCAGGGCTCATGTAACTTTAACAGTTGTAGAGAAAAGGGAATTTCAGCCAGTGTCATTTGTATGCAATTAGTTCCTGGTGAAATTCCCTCTTCATCATAACTGTTAAAGTTGCAGGGCCCTGCCTTCTTTTGTATATGGTCACTCTAGTATAGTGCCTGCACCTTTAGCTGTTGTGATGAAGAGGGAATTTCACCAGGGACTAATTGCATACAAATGACACTGGCCGAAATTCCCCTTTCTCTACAACTGTTAAAGTTACAGGAGCCCTGACCTGGATTTTATCTGGTCAGCCTACTTAAGGGTGCAGTAAAGTCGCTTGGGGAAAATAATCTAGAATTTCCCTGCATCAAAATAATATACAAAACAGAGGAAAAGAGGTGAAATGGGTGCAGGACAGGGACAATGTCATGTGAGAATTGCACCGCAAAACCAGATACCAAGCATGGCAAGAGTGAGTTAAACCACTGGTGTGATGAGCTCTAAATATCTCCAAAGGGGGTTGCTTTGATGTAGCATTTGGGTATACCTCTACCAGTTAGTATGAGCCATGAATGCCATTACGTGTTTGAACTGAGATGTTACACCTTAGTACATTCTCCATTTACTTTCTCACTCCTGCTTTGTTTTTAGTTAACTTACATAAGACGAAACCATTCCTTCTAGAAAGAAATAAATTATGCAAGAAATTATTCCATTCTTCTTGAAATGTAACCTATTTTACACCTTCTTGAAATGTAACCTGCACAAGGAATATTTTTGTAAATTAGGTCTGAATGTTTTTTTTTTCTTTACTGACTAAGAAGTGTATATTTTAAACATTTCTTTTTAAGTACTAAAACAGTAAAGTCTACCCAAAATAAATTGCTAACACATATTCCACACAATTCCACTCTTTGACCCTATCTACACACGCAGGATAAAACACTTTAAAAATGTTTTGAAAATTGTATATGGAGGGTGTCCTGGGCCCCAACAGTTCTCAAAACCGTTATACACTGTTTAAAACCATTTTAAACTGTATTAAAGCAGTAGTGTAGATAGGCTCTTTGTTTCAAATTACCAAAAAAAAGTGTGTATGTTTCCTACTAAGCTATAAGGTCCATTAAACACAACACAATGATCATTACAGCATAGCTGGGAAGCAATAATATTATTATTAATTTATTATTATTATTATTATTATTATCATTATTATTATTATTATTATTTCTAACCCGCCTCTCCCTCCAGATCAAGGCGGGGAACAACTGTTGGGGCCCAGGACACCCTCCATATACAAACAAATACATTATTAAAACATTTTAAAATTCAACTGGGCAGGCCTACCAGAAGAGATCAGTCTTCATGGCTCTCTTAAATTCAAGGAGACTGCTAATTTGTCGAATCTCCTCTGGCAGGCCATTCCACAGTGTGGAGCGGCAGAAGAGAAGGTCCTCTGGGTAACACTCAGCCTAGTTCTAGCTGATTAGAGTAAATTCTTCCCAGAGGACCTGAGCGTGCAGGGCGGATTATATGGGAGAAGGTGATCCCACAGGTAACATGGACCCAAACCATGTAGGGCTTTAAAGGTAATAACCAATACTTTATACTTCGCCTGGAAACTAATTGGCAGCCAGTGAAGTGATTTTAGGATTGGTGTAATGTGGTCACCAGTGTACCAGTGACCAACCTGGCTGCCATATTTTGAACAAGTTGAAGTTTCCGGACTAGGCACAAAGATAGCCCTATGTACAGCGCATTGCAGAAGTCGAACCTCGAAGTTACCAGCGCGTGCACTACCGTCTTTAGGTCTTCCAACTCTAGGAAGGGGCGCAGCTGGCGTATCAGCCGAAGCTGATAGTAGGCACTCCTGGCCGTCGCATCTATTTGGGCTGTCATTTGGAGCGATGGGTCCAGGAGTACCCCCAAGCTGCAAACACAGCTTTCAGGGTGTGTGTAACTCCATCCAGAACTGGTTGACACACCTCCAAACCCAGGTTGTGGCCTTTGACAGCAAGCACTTCCATGTTGTCTGGATTCAGCTTCAATTTGTTTTTCCTCATCCAGCCCCTTACTGCCTCCAAGCATTCATTCAGAGGAGACACACTATCCTTAGCTGACACTGTTGTCGAAGGCATAGAGAAATATATTTGGGTCTCATCAGCATACTGATAGCACCCCGCCCCATGTCTCTGGATGATCTCACCCAGCGGTTTCATGTAGATGTTAAACAGCATTGGGGATAAGATGGTACGCCATACAACAGCTCCTTCTTTGAGGAGCAACTATCCCCAAGCATTACCATCTGGAACCTGCCCAAGAGGTAGGACCGGAACTACTGAAGCAGAGTGGCTGAACTATTCTTTATCCTTAAGAATGAGAATATTGCATTGAAGAAAATTATGTATCTTTCTCATTATTCTGATATCTAGTTGACTATATTTTTCTTACAATGAGATTAAAAATCCAATTAATTAGCAGAAGTTGGTTCTTTAACACTTGAAAGGCACATTGATTAAACTAGTACTATGAAGAAATGTGAACACTGTTTTCACTCAATTGATTTACTTAGAGATTGAGGAGAAATTCCTTTGGTCCATATTTTAATATGATCCAAACTAATTCATACTTCTCAAACTAATGTGTAAACTGGAACGCGGTGATCCTTCAGTATTCATAGTTCCCCAGATTTTGCAATTCAGTTCTCTGATCAAAAATTGTGTACTAAAATGTGTACATTAGGGAAAATTGCACACAAAATTATGTATAAATTTTATGGCTGCCATTTAAGCAATGGGGAAAATATGTAATTTCTGGAGTTTCCAGATGAGAAAGAAGCTCATGCGGGGCCATGCACGGGGGCTGCGAAGGCAGAGCAAGCATCTGATGAATTAGATACCGGTAAGTCCATCCATCCCTATGGGAGATGATGGCTGTACTTGCTGGAAACAAAAGTCATGCTGGGTCCTTCCTGTTATCTCCCTCCTGTTAACAATATATGACATTTCATGCTAATGAATGTCTTAACAACACATATCAAGGCTGGAATGCAAAAATAGGAGCATACTGTTGGTCCTTGAACAGGCACCTTACCAGACATCACTATTGGTATTCAGCTCATTCATGTTCTGCTCAATTTTAACCCCCACCTTTGCCTTTAGGGCAAGCATTTTAAGGAAGTCCCTCAGAAACTAAATTGCTTCATCTAGTCTTATGTATTTTCCCTCACTTTTGTGGAAGCTGGGGATGAAGATGCCTGGTTTATTAGCTCTGCCCCAAAATGGAGTCAGTACGGTTCACTCAATAGAGAGCTACTTTGTAACAGATGGGAAGCAAGAATGACTACTATGAGGGTATCATATTTGTATTTATATAAAGAGCTTCAGGCATCATAGTTTGAGCCAGTGGATTCTCCCAAAACAGGAGCATTGACCCAAAATCTTGAGCGCTGAAGCATAGTGGCCAAAAAGATGGACACACTGGTGACATGGCATAGAGACATGATTCAGTATTCCCACTGGCTCTGTGTAAAAAGACCACCCAGCAAATGACAGACCACAGGCTGGAAGAGAAAAAGTTACCACTTGCTTCACTCAGCTTAGCTTGCACCAGTGCCAAGTGCTGCTGCAGCCA
Organism: Anniella stebbinsi; assembly: GCA_029215795.1. Classification (NCBI taxonomy): domain Eukaryota; kingdom Metazoa; phylum Chordata; class Lepidosauria; order Squamata; family Anniellidae; genus Anniella; species Anniella stebbinsi. Next base: position 62,085,752 of record JARDYH010000003.1, read on the forward strand.
ACAGCCCTTTGCCAAAATGGACTGTTCAAATATTGTTGAAGCTGGCCCTGACAGCAAAGCACATGTCAGGGAGAAACTCTAAGACCAGTTCAGTGTATTACAACTTCAGCTTGTAGTAGCTCTATTCAATAGATCATTCATATGGCTTCAGCACCCAGCCCAGAGAGCTCGGAAAGTCGGGTCATGAACAGGAAGTGATGGAGACAAAGCTGAGTTTCTTAGTTCAAGCTCAGATTGAGAACTGCCTTATTGTTGTCATGGCTACGAGTTCCACATGCCTAGAGTCATGGGTTTGTGAAAAGAATGATGCAGTGTCTAGCCTTACAGCTGTATATATAAACCAAATTAGTCTACCATGCCTCTACCTGTTCCATGGCTCACAATGAAAGGCATTATATATCATGAAATCAATCATGTAGCAGTTATATTCTACACACACTGCTTTATTGCATTCACAACTTTATTACAAGTTGATTTCTAATTGAGCATAAATTAACAGGGGAGGGAGCTGTTGATTTAGAAGATTCCTTTGTGACAACTGAGTGCTTTGCTATCAAATGAAAGCTAAAATGTAAATACTCTCTTCCCTTGACTGTATTTCTTACTGCAGTTCCACAAAGTTAATATATTATAAGGAGGTCTTTAAAATAATGCCAGATATAAAGCCAGAAAATAATGCTAATATGACACACTGGCTGTTTAAAGAATATTTCCCATGTAGCTGGCATACTTCTAAGAGTCACTAGGGGGGAAATATTCAGCAAACAAGAACAAGCTCCAAACATGAGATTCCTGCTATTCAGCTTCATATCTAGGGTGAAGATGCCCAGTAAGAAGTCAGAATTGTTGAGGCTTGTAAAACTTCCCATGGATCTTCTAGTTAAATTGCTTTCCAATGAAGCCATTCCTTATTTCAAGGAATAGTGCCTTATTTAGAAATACATAAATGTTAATACCAAATAAGACACTGGTCCTTGAAATAAGAAGCAGGTGATAATTGATCATCCCAATTATGGTGTTGTACAATACATTCCACTGCTCAGTACTGGCTCTTGGATTTTGGGGGCTCTTGGCATGGTGCTTTCTGTGGTGGCCCCTATCTTGAAGAGGTGTAATATGCAGATTAAGAATTCTATTAGACTATTATTAAAGAACGTTTAAGTTCTGATCGGGCCTCAGTTTCAGAACGAGCACGATCTTTAAAACAATCATAGAAAATCGAGGGTTTGAGCAATTGCTCTGATTTTTTTTTTCACAAATGACCAGCCAGATCCCATCTTCAATGTCCCACAAGTTTCAAGTTTTTATCTTTAAAAATGAAGAAGTTACAGTGGGAGGTGGGGCTTTTGAGGGACCCCCTATAACTTAATTTGAAAAGATAGAGACATGAAACTTTTTGGACATTGCAGATTGGATCTTGCTAGTCCTGGCTCCCCAAGTTTTATGTCATTATCATTTCTAATAAAAAAGTTATGTACACGTTTCCCCCAATGCAAGCCTATGGGGAAAAAAGCAGACAACAAGATGACATCATGGAGGCCCGGTCAACCAGCTGTGTCACTAAAGTTGCATGAACTTTAATAAATTCAAATAAAATCGAGGGTTGGAGGGATTGATCTCAAATTTCATACACATACTTAGGCATACCCCATAGGCATTGTGACTAGGGGTGTGCACGGACCCCCCGGATCAGATCGGGACCCGGATCGGGACCTCCAATTTTGTCCTGGATCAGATTGGACAAAATCGGAGGCCCCCTGGATCGGATCGGGTCTGATTCCGATCCAAAAATCGGACATCCGATCTTTGAATCGGCCGCCATTTTTGTTTTCCCCGTGGACTTGCATTGGAGGAAAGAAAGCTTTCCCCCAATGCAAGCCTATGAGGAAAAAATGGCAGTGGGTGGGTGAGGGGGGGCTAACTCCCTCCTCCCCCCCTTGGGGCCACCCACTGTGGACGACCCCAGCAGGTAATCCCCCTCCCCCGCGCTCCTTACCCCCCCGGGGCTGTCTGCTTCCATCCGCTGGCACCCGCGGGCGCCAGTGGATGGAAGTGGATGGCCCCGGGGGGGTAAGCCCCCTCCCCCTCCTCCTCCACCTGCTTATCTTCTGTGGCCATCTGCTACCATCCACTGCTGGCTGCTACTGCGAGCAGGCTTCACGGCTTGCCCCTAGGTAGTGCGCCAGGTTATCATCACCTGATGATGATCAGGTGATGATCACCTGGCTCGTTACTCAGGAACAGGCCACGAAGCCTGCTCGCAGTAGCGGCCAGCGGCGGATGGGAGCAGATGACCACGGAAGGTAAGTGGGCCGCTGGCCCCAGGCCCCCCTCCCCCCTGCTTACCTTCAGGGGACGTCTGCTCCCATCCGCCGCTGGCCACTACTGCGAGCAGGCTTCCTGGCCTGCTCCTGAGTAGCACGCCAGCGGCGGACGGGAGCGGATGTCCCCGGAAGGTAAGCCCCTTGCCCCCGTTGTCCGCTTCCATCGGCGGGCGCCTGCTGGCGCCCGCCGATGGAAGTGGACAGCCCCACCAGGGAAGCTCCTCCCACTGTCTGCTTCCATCGGCGGGCGCCCACTGGCACCCACCAATAGAAGCGGTGGCAGGCGCCAGCGGGCACCCACCGATCCTCCGATCCATCCGATCTGGATCTGGACCTTACCGGATCAGATCAGATTGGATCGAATGATCAAGCTGTGAGATCGGAAATCGGATAATTGTATCCGATTTCCCCTGAATCGGATCCGGATCGTGGATCGGACCCAATCCAGTGCACACCCCTAATTGTGATCAAGTTTCAAGCCTGTAACTTTGAAAATACAGAAAAAAAATTATTTTTTTTAAAAAAAATCAATTCTATAGGGCGCAATGGGGCTGCAAATTAAATATCGGATTTCTGATCATTATTGTGAAGATGATATGATTAACCTACGATATAATCCGATCTGAAATTTTTTTAAAGTGATTTTTGATAACGATACGATAATATAATTTTGGGCGTGCGCATCCCTAGTATTTTGTAAACCAAACTATCATATACAGTGGCTTGTGTTTTTTTTTTAATGTCTTCCGGAAACTTAAAAGGAAGTTTAATATTACAGCTACCACAGGCAGCAGTAATGCTAAAATGGGCTATTGCTTGCATTGTAAAGCATGATTTGCAGAGCTTTTATCTTCCAAGAAAAAGTTATTGTTACACTAATTATGCAGGGATGTTCCTTTTTAAAAGTCACCATCCCTTTAAATATGTGTTACTTGCTGCCTGTTTAGTTACTCTGCTGGTGAAAAAATAATGGTCTCCATTCATTTTCATGAAGGCTGCTTTGCCAGGTTGTTGCTTAAGAAAGTGGTTCAACTTGAAAAAAAGAAAAGAAAAAGTAATTAGGCAAGCATTTTTAGCTAAGGCTCTTTATGCCTCCAGGGAGCAGCGGCCTCCCATTTTACTTTCTATGAGAGATTTCTATAGTACTGGATGAAGTTATAATGCTTTTGGAGACATGCTTATCTTTTGAGTACCAACTATTCACAGAGGGGTAAAATATTTGATGACATAGGCCTATATCTCACCTACTATTCCCCCCCCCCCCCAGATTGCTTCTGCGGGTTCCCTCTCCATTTCCTATGGCTATCTAGCATTTTGAATCACACGTGGTTGGGATTGCTGCGATACCTCAGCTTGTCTTGTTGAACTTGCCTGAAACGGACTTTGCCCATTCAGGGTTAAATTGAAACAGAAATGAAAAATGGAGCACTCAGGGTGCGAGAACAGCACGAGGGGGACGAAGTTATGCAAGTCCCGTGCTGAAAAACTGGATCAAAGTTGTGGCGGGTGTGCTTAAAACCGCCCATGTGATAATAACCATAGGCAAAACTCACAGTGCTATCAAATAGGAATACATAAAATAAGAAGAGCCATGCTGGATCAGACCAAGGATCCATCTAGTCCAGCACTCTGTTCACACAGTGGCCAACCAGCTGTTGACCAGGAACCCACAAGCAGGATATGAGTGCAATAGCACCCTCCCACCCATGTTCCCCAGCAACTGGTGTACATAGGCTGACTGCCTCTGATAATGAAGGTAGCACATAGCCATCAGAACTGGTAGCCATTGACAGCCTTCTCTTCCAGGAATTTATCCAATCCCCTTTTAAAGCCATCCAAATCGGTGGCTATCACCTGTGGTAGTGAATTTCATAGTTTAACCATGTACTGTGTGAAGAAGTACTTCTTTTTATCTATCCTGAATCTCCCACCAATCAGCTTCATGGGATGACCCCAGGTCCCAGTATTTTGGGAGAGGGAGAAAAATGTCTCCATGTCCACATTCTCCACAACATGCATAATTTTGTACACCTCTATCATATCCCCCTTACCCTCCTTCCACCCTCCCAGCTAAACAATACCAACTGTTGTAACCTTTCCTCATAGGGGAGATGCTACAAGCCCTTGACCATTTGAGTTGCCCTTTCCCGCACAATAAGGACTAGAAGCTAGGATTTAATCCTCCCCTCCCCAAACACTTCTTTTTGGATAAATAAAAATAAGAGGGAGAGCAGCATACTACATAATTAACACGTGTAGTTTGACTCCTAGGAGTGCTGGTGCAAAAACAAGAATAAGTAGATCTCCCAGGAGCCCACAGACCCATGACAAAATGAAGTCTCATTAAAACGGCAAAGTAGACATACCGTATTTCACCGAATCTAAGACACCATCGATTCTAAGACGCACCTTCATTTTAGGGCCACCGACAGGAAAAAAGTGTTGCGTCGATTCTAAGACGCACCCCATTTTCAGACATGTAATATTGGGGATAAGTGCATCTTAGAATTGAAGAAATATGGTAGGGCTGTGCATGCGCCCCCTCGATTCACCACCCAGGCACCTGCTGGGCCGGACCAGCCCGGGCATGAGTCCCCCTCCTCCCTTCCCCACTCACCGCCAGCGCCGACCCGGTCCTTGCCACCAGCACTACCCCGATCCTCTCACCCGGCCTGGAAACGTGGCATTACTACAAAGTAGGCCACAATCCCATGAGATCTCTCATGGAATCATGGCCTACTTTGTAGTAATGCCATGTTTCCAGGCTGGGTAGGCTGCTGCCAGCGAGGAGCCACTTCCACGGCAGCGAGGAACGGCCTTCCCCACTCACCTCCATCGCCGTTCTGGTCCTCGCCGCCAGCGCCGCTGGCAGCGGCCTACCCAGCCTGGAAATGCGGTGTTACTACAAAGTAGGCCACGATCCCGCGAGATCTCGATTTCAAGATATCATGGGATCATGGCCTACTTCATCGTAACACCACGTTTCCAGACCGGGGAGGCCACTGCCAGCAGTGCTGGCAGTGAGGACCAGGGCGGCAATGGGGGAAGGCTTGTCCTCGCTGCCGCGGTGGCGGCTTTTTGCTGGTAGCAGCTTACCCAGCCTGGAAACGCAGCATTACTACAAAGTAGGCCATGATCCCACAAGATCTCAATTTCAAGATCTCGCGGGATCATGGCCTACTTTGTAGTAACACCATGTTTCCAGGCCGGGTAGGCCACTGCCAGTGGCAATGGCAGCAAGGACCGGGGCAGTGCTGGCAATGAGGACCGGGGCGGCATTGGCAGCGCTGGAGACCAAGGAGGTCAATGCCAGTGGCGCGGAGTGGCGGCAATAGAGGTGAGTGGGGAAGGCCGAGTCACTTGGGGGGGCATGCAGAACCCCTTTGTGAAGGCGCTGTGGGTGGGTGGGGGTATCTTCAACCCCATACCAGCGCTGGAGAAATCCAGCGATTCTTAGACGCCATTGATTCTAAGACGCACTCCATTTTTACGGATGTAAATATGGGGAAAAAGTGCGTCTTAGAATCAAGGAAATACGGTAAACATCTTGTATTCCAGAATACAAGATGTAAACTGCCCAGACAGCATTGGCTATTGGGCGGTATATAACTGTAAATAATAATAATAATAATAATAATAATAATAATAATAATAATAATAATGAGTTCATTAGTTTTAATCCACAAAATATACCTCAAATTGTTTGTTTCTAGTATTTCTAAAGCAGTTTTTTGCTTAGTGTATGCTTTTCTACTTTTTAAATACATAATAAATGTGAATTCTGTTGATATGATAACCACTTGTTTATTAGAGCAGTTTATATTTCTGAAATAAAGTCACTATTGTTATTGGTAGGTTATAAATATATGGTTGTTAATACCTTCCATTTGTGACAATGGGGCGATTAATCCTTTGACTGGCAAATACACCTGGACAAAAAGAAATGCATTTAAACTGGCTGACTCAACTACTTTGGCATAACAGAGACATCTAAACTGAGGTCTTTATCACATGGGAGGTTTACAGCACACCCTCCGCAACTTTGCTCCACTTCTTCAGTGCTGGACTCGCATGACGTCGTCCCCATCCTGCTGCTCTCTCGTCCTGAGGTCACGGTTTTAGTTTCTGTTTTGATGTATCCCTTAACGGGCAAAGTCAGAAAGGCACAGACAGGTATTGCAGGTATTACAGGTACCGCAGCAGTACTGAGCACGTGTAAATCAAAACGTTAGACTCACATAGGAAACTGAGAGGGAACCGTAGAAGCAAACCGGGGGGCGGGGGGGCGGGGAAATGTAGGTGTGATAAAGCCCTGAGTGGTACTTCCTACATCAACCGACTCAGTGGGATAAGATGTGTGTTTGAGTCTTCTGAAGCATCTCAGAATCTGAATAGTCCATATATAGATGCTGAGAAGATGAGAAAGAGAAGCAAACAATGGGTTACACAGTTGTGTAACTGTCAGAATAGCCTGAAGTCTGCCTAAGTACATGGACTTGGTAATTTAGCAGCTTGCTTTGCTTATCTATCATCTATCTATCTGTCTATCTATCTATCTGTCATCTATCTATCATCTATCTATCTATCCAAATATAGAAAAGTGCCTTATACTGAGTCAGACCATAATCCACTCTGACTGGCAGCAACTCACCAAGGATTCAAGCAGTGTTGTTGTTGTTTTCTCTTTCTACTGTCTGAGCTCCTTTTGCCTAGAGATATTGGCTTTGAACCTAAAGCCATATGCAAGCAAAGCCCATAATCTACCACTGAGCTATAGCCTCTCCCCTTCAGTTCCCTGTGATACCTTCTCTGTGTCACATGACAAAATTTGACATAAATCTCACCACCCAACGCAAACACCAACTGCATGAAAGTAGTTGAAAGATCTCTTAGACAAGAGAAAGTGACCAGAGTATTCTAAGAAAGGTGGAATTTCTAATCACAGTTAGAAATGTTAAGTTCATTAAGCAGACAGTCCTATGGTTGATTAGACAGAAAAGCTTCCTACATCTCCCAGCATTCTCCAGCCAGCACTGCTGGGAAGTGAAGGATTTTCCCCCCCGTCTGAACGTCCATAGGACTGTGCATTAAGTTCATTAAAAGCAATGGGTTTAGGCATATTTAACTATGTATTGGATTGGGATCAAATTGCCCTTCAGCCTAAACCAGCATGAGAGTTCTTACGTATTTATGACTGAAAAGATAGGAAGTAAGAGGTGGTGACTTAGGTGTGGTTAACTTGGAATTTTGTAATAGAGAGGAGCTAGAAAGATTTGGGGCTTAACTTCTTTTGCCTTATCTTTCCACATCATTTTTTTCCAGTCTATCTTTCTCCTTGTCTCCTCTTCTATAAATTGTTCGTGTTTGTATTGTTAGGTCATGAAATATCTTTTTCAAATATAATTGCTGTTATCTATACATGGGATAGACTGGATTAGCAACCCACATATATAACAATTTCCAGAAGAGGTAGCCGTGTTAGTCTATTGCAACAGAAGCAGCAAAGAGTCTTGTAGCTCCGAAAAGACGAACAAATTTATTATGGCATAAGCTTTTGTGGAATACAGTCCACTTTATCAGATAGATAGAGTATTGTGGAAATTTTCTGAGAGGGATGGAGGTAGGAATTGTAAACAATGAGGTCAAACAAAGAGAAGTGAAATGCAGAAAGTCCAAACAATGACAATCATAATGGGTTGGATCCAACATCATTGTTCTACCAGTGGAATGGATACTGTTGGCAGAATGGGACTTCCCCATTCTCTCCTCATCCCTGAAGAAGACCCTCGTACACTCTCCAAATCATCTCCAGAGGGTCCACCAATCCTCTATAGCAGATCTGAAAGATGCACGGGAGTAGGGTGCAGGGAGAAGGAAGGGATGGGGAGGTTCTATTACACCAGATGTATCTGTTCCACTGGTGGAACAACAACCCCTTATTAACAGTGATGACACAAACGTGTTGGCATTGGGGAAGCCAATTAACACATAGAAGGCCTGTTCAGATGTCACGCTAAGCCATGGTAGTTAAGGCTTTTGACCTAACTATGGTGAATTGGCATGTTGTGTGTGTGTGGGGGGGACTGCTACTGCAACAGTTAATGAAGCACCCTGGGTACCCATCCCACTGCAGTAGGGTTAAGGGGCTCTGGGGTGGCTTACAGTGACATATTCCTAACCATCACCCCTCCTTGCACATGTGAATGGGGCCCTATCTCTCTCTCTCTCTCTCTCTCTCTCTCTCTCTCTCTCTCTCTCTCTCTCATCTATCTATCTAATCTATCATCACCTATCAACTATCTAGATATACCTCTAAGCACAATTTAAGGTGTAGAAGATAAAACTGAACCTCTAAATTAATTGTAATTCATCAGTCTCTTGTTCTAATCTCCCTTTGAAGTTTCTTTGCCCTGGAATGTCCACTTTATGGTCACAGAGTGTCCTGGTAGGCCCACTGATTTTGAATATTGCTCTTTCGGATATCAGGTTTGTATCCATTTATTCTTTTGTGTAAAGACTGGTTTGTTTGTTCTGTGTAGAATGCAGTGCTGGTAGATGATGACATACATCACATTGGAAGAGAAACAGCTGAAGGCACCACTGATGTTGCGGGTGACATTATGAGGTCCTCTAATATTGTTATGAGGGTAGATATGGGAAGGACTGAGCTGGCATCTGGGTTTGTTGCAGAGTCTGGTCCCTGTGTTTGTATCATTGTTATGTGACCTGTTGCTGCTAGTGAGTCACTATTTAAGGTTAAGGGGTTGTTCATAAGCAAGTACAGGCCTACCACGCAAAGCCTATGAGAAGAATATGTCATTGGCCAGGATGGGCTATAGCTCAGTGATGATAAATTTTAGGGGTTTAGCTGGGAACTATAGGTGATAACAGGTCTACGTTATACCAGGTACACCACAAAACTGGCTCATTTTTTGTTAAGGCAACTAATAGTAGTAGTATTTATATACTAGCCTTTTTCATTCCAAATTACTTCTGAGATTAAGCAATGAAATGGTATCCATCTCCTCATCTGCACCCCCCCCCCCATCGCCTGTTTGTTTGTAATTAAACATTTGCATTCCTCCCTGGAACAAAAGTGGATGTCTTTGCACCTGGCTAGAATACTGTATGTAGATATAGATATATGCCACAGGCAACTCTGCAGCTCTGGGCAAGTTTTACTTGATTTTCATTTCACCACAAACCACAATTAAATCATTCATGTTGCCGATATCAGCAGAACTCCGGTAAACTGTTTTGCAAAAACATACTTCAAAATTGGTTGGCTGGGCTTGGCAAGAATAGCAAGGCAACAACAGAAACTAGGATTAGAAAGAAAATGGAGTAGGAAAAAATACAAAAGAGATTGCCCTTTGAATCTTTTTCAGGTAATCCCAGAGTTTTAACAACAACAACAACAACAACAACAACAACAACACTATTGATTTCAAACCATGAGTCATGTATGGCCTTGTAAACAAAGGGATGAAGCTTTTAAAATGCAATTACCAAAACCAAATGGTTTTTATTCCACAACAACTTTGAGCTTCACTTTAAAACAGATATAGCTCGAATCACAACGCAATAGCACTTGATGTTTTTCATCAAAACCCAATTATCATTCCATCACGGCACAGGACTATAATGCCGCATTGGCTGAGCCAAGGCAAACACATTTCAAGCGTCTGAAAAATTTAGATCTGTATTTTTGGAATGTAACTGCCGTTATTAGCTCTCCGAGGCATGTTTGATCTTGTCGGTGGAACAAGCAAACATAAATGGAAGCACTTCTTTTAATCACGCACTTGCAGAAGTTAACTTTCACTAATTTCTGAAAAAAGGAGGAGGGAGAACAAAGACTCTCCTTTAGAGAAAGTTTAGGGAAGGGACTTTTAAAAAAAACAAGCTTATACAACTTGTGATCCATTAAGCCAAATGTATCACACCAGCCAATGGACATGGCCCATCAGGTGTTCAATAAACTTTCTGGATTTTCTGCCTGCCTGGGTTTGAGGAAATAGGTTGTTAAACACCTAGTAGTAGGGTGACCAGATCAAATCCAGGTCAGGGCTCATGTAACTTTAACAGTTGTAGTGGAAAGGGAATTTCAGCCAGTGTCATTTGTATGCAATTAGTTCCTGGTGAAATTCCCTGTTCATCATGCACTATACTAGAGTGGCCATATACAAAAGAAGGCAGGGCCCCTGCAACTTTAACAGTTGTGATGAAGAGGGAATTTCACCAGGAACTAATTGCATACAAATGACACTGGCTGAAATTCCCTTTGCTCTACAACTGTTAAAGTTACATGAGCCCTGACCTGGATTTTATCTGGTCAGCCTACCTAGTAGATCAGAATATATGGGCTGCATTTGTTTTAGTCAATCCAAAAAAGAAAAAAAGAAAAAAGTACAACCTGTTTTAACCAAAAATATCAGTGAATGATATCATTTGTCCTCCAGGATCTCTTGGTTCAGGTGTTGGCTTTCAACTTCTCCTGGCATTGAGAAGCTCCCAAATATTATGTTAGAGGCAGGTGTAGCCTTACCATTACATTCAGTTATACAGTGTAGGATTGAACTTTGCAGTGTGGTATTCAGTGGCTGGGTTCACACAACACACTAACCCACTGAATGGTTGAGTGTGGGTTGTTGTTGAACCAAGGGTTGTTGTTGAACCATGGGTTATAGTGTTGTCTGAATGTGGTGTGTTTTCCACAAGGTGGCTTGTTCACCATTCAGTGTGGCTTATTTATTTTCAAACAAGCCACTTTGAAAACCCATTGCATGTTGCTGGGTTGTTCAGGGTGGTTAGCAAGCCACACTGCATGGTTAACAAGCCCCTCTGCAGAAAACGCACTGCATTCGGACAACACATTAACCAACGGTTCAACAACAACTCATGATTCAACCACAGCCCACACTCCACCATTCAGTGGGTTAGTGTGTTGTGTGAACCAAGCCTCTATGACCATATCATTGATTTTCACCCTGGGGTGAACATGTATACTGTTGCTAGAGAATGTGTGTTGGGTAGGGATGAATGAATCTGCCACTTTCCTTTTCTCCTACATTCACTTTTTTTTAAAAAAAATAATCTCAAGTTTTTTCTATTTTATTGATGAAAAAATGCACATTTTGGTAAATCCATATCAAAAAATGAACTGAACAAAACTTCACCTATCTACGTGTGCTCAAATCCATGTGGCTGTTGAAGGTGAGGAGCCTGATTGAAGAAAAGCAGTGGCAACCCTAATTCATCACCACAAACATGACTGAATAGTCAGGATTCAAAGCCAGACTTTTCAGACCTAAATACTCAAGGGACTCCAACATGAATGAATAAATCTGTCAGTTCCACATAGGGATGTCAGAGAAATCTGCAACAGAGCCAAATGAATTTGGATTTTTATGAATCCAAATTCATAAAGTAGACCAGCTTTTCCTCTGTTGGGCAGAGTCTGTGGATTTATGGATGTGCAAATTTCCTAATAAAAAGTACAATTTTTTAAAAACCCAGTCAAAAGTATGCATTGCTCCATATGCTAAAGCACGAAAATGCACATTTTGGGCAGAATTTGTGCATTATAGGGGAATTTGAGCATTGCTGCACATGTAAATTTGCATAAATTTGGATTTGCACAAATTCAGGAACTGGAGAAAAAAAACTGGTTCCATGGATGGGCAAACAATGGGACAAAAGGTGCCTGATGATCTGTGAAACACAGACAGAACCGATTTTTCAAAATTCGTACATCCCTAGGTCCACATTTGAATAGTACTTTATATTCTGTCTCTAAAGAAATTTGTGAATTCTTATAAAAGAGAGGGAGAGAGAACCAAACAAAATCCCTAGTGTAGGGTATAATGCAGAAATGTAAAAAGATTGGATAGAGAATCATAAGAGATTAGGTGAAAAGGTGGTGCAGAGAGAGCTGTGTACTACAGTGGCAAAAGACCACGGTGCGTGTGTTCCCAGCAGGCACGCAAGAAGGTTACTATAAGGCAGGAGGGTTTTCATCTTTCAAAAGAAAGCACAGGCTTCTGAGACTCACATCATAGAACTGAATCTGCTGATTGTTCCCTTGTTTTAGAGCTCTTAAAGGGATAGATTTTTTTTGCCCTGTTTGAAATACCTTTGCCTGAATGGCCCTTTAAAAACTTGAAGCTGTAGAGGTGAACGATAATATTCACCGATGGGACTAGAAAACCTGAGGGTGAAATTCCTACAAAAGAAATGTGCTATTTTTAGTGATTGCCATATTAAATCTACTCCTACCCTGGAACTGAAACACTCTTTTACCTTAGAAGCTGGATTGATTACCTCACCTGTTATTGGCAACCATTCCATAAGGCGGTTGTATCTACAGGTAGATCTTGATCAACAAATAACTGCCTGACAAAATCAACTCCATAAACAGCAACCACAATTTTCCAAGGTTTTTGCATACCCTTCAAACTAAGTTAAATTACTTTCTTTGCCATCACACTAAAAAGCACTAACCACAAAAATAAAATCTGCAAATGACAGGAATGCCTAAATCCCACTGAAATCAGTGGGATTTGGGCTGGAATTCTGTGTATACTTACTAGGAGTAAATCCCATTGAGCTCAGTGGGACCTACTTCTGAGTAAACATGCACCGTATCGTGCTCTTCACCTTGTAATAATGCCGATTAATTCCACTGATTTCAAGTGGACAGGTTCTGTAGCTAGGTTTTCTGCATCATTTCGCATTCTCAAAAATATGGGCAGTACGGGTGTGCATGCCAAAAAATATTGTCGTTTATCATTATCGTCACTTCGGACCAAAAAAATTATCGTCTTCATTCATATCGTAGGTGAACCGTATCATCTTCACAATAATTATCATGAAAAAACAATATTTTTTGCAGCCCTATTTTTAAAGAAAAAAATGCCTATATCTTCTGTATTTTAAAAGTTAGAGGTTTGAAACTTGGTCACAGTGCTTATGGGGTATGCCTAAGTATGTGTATGAAATTTGAGATTAATCCCTCCAACCCTAAATTTTATATGAATTTTTTAAAGATTGTTTCAGTTCTGACAGATCAGAATGAAAGCTCACCACGTGCGTTCATTCAGACCTGTCAGAACGGAAACAATCTTTTAAAACTTAATATAAAATCAAGGGTTGGAGGGATTGTTCTCAAATTTCATACACATACTTAGGCATACCCCATAAGCACTGTGACCAAGTTTCAAGCCTCTAACTTTTTCAAATACAGAAGTTATAGGTATATTTATATGGCAGTCCAATAAAATGATAAAATCGCCTGAAAATTATCGCCTCAGATGATTATTGTAGGTTTTTGTATTGTATCATCATCGTTAAACAAATGCAAGATAACGACCCTATCGTATCATTATCGTACATTTTAACGATACGATACACATCCCTAATGGGCAGCACTGATGTGGGAAGAGGGCTTATCATCTTTCCAATGCCACTCCAGCACCATTAGGAGATCCAGGTTCTATGAGGGGAGGCCAAATTAAAGCTTTTTTCCATAGCACCATTGCACATCCTGGAATTTGGGGCAACACTGGTGGGACAAGATATGTCCTAAATTTTCTGATGTTGCTGAAGCAGCTCAAAATAGCAATGGCACACACTGCTCTCATGTAGATAACATCAGAAGCTCAGTACTATGTAAAACCAGTCATGACATCATCCTTGTGCATTTCACCACTAGTGTTACATGTTCTTCAGTGTGATAAACATAACTGGAGATAGCAACTTACCACATGGATAGTTGTCATTGTATAGAGCAACCTTCCCCAACCTGGTGCCATCCAGATATTTTGGATTTCAGATCATCACAGCCAGCCTGGCCAACTGTCAGGAATGCTCAGAGTTGTAGTCCAAAACATCTGGGGGACACCAAACTGGGAAAGCTAGTTTGGAGTGTCTATGCTTTTACCAGCAGTCACCCCAAAATCCAGCGAGTATAGATATTCTCTATGTAATGATGTTCATCTATGGTAAGTCACTATATTCATTGATCACAGCCATGATGTGCGTGGAGTACTCCCTGAAAGGAAACTGTCTTCAGTGGTCTGTTAATGGTAGGTGTATTGGCTGGAGGAACCATATCATTCGTTACATGGAAAGAAGCCCAGACAAATATAAAATGTGATCCAAGGATAATCCATTTTAGCTGCCACAGTCATTAAAAAAGGCACAGATTCCGTATAAACTAATGATCATAAAGGAGGGGACATTAATTCATCACAAATATTGGGATGCCCTTTAAACATTCATTGAAATATTAACCATCAGTGGACTGTTCTGAAAAATGAGAGTTTGGCAGGGATGGGCAACACATGACCCTCCAATGTGGCTGATACTATCCCTGCATTTTAATGGGGGTACCTGAAAAAAGCAGTATCTGTAGTGGTTATGGATCACTACAATGCAAACAAGCTAAATTTGGCCTTTTGGTGCTCCGTAGAGCTCAGGACACCATGTTAAAAAAAAAACATTTTAATTCATTCTTTGGTACCTGTGTGTGGAGGATGTGACCCATGGGGGGATTCAGGTGGCAATAGCCCCCAGACCTACCATAGTTGCCCTCCCCTGCTGAATGGAGACATTGTTCCAATAGTGAGATGATTTCTTCCCGGGGGCGGGGCTATGGATTCTCTTGTCAACTTGTGGCCAACGAGAAAGGGGTGGTAGAAAGAGAGATAAAGAGGGTTCACACAAAAAGTAGGAAAATGGGGGTAAGCTACCAATGTTTGCCTTTGGTCCTGCCCACTGCAAACAGATTGCCATGAGGGAATGTGGGCCTCAACAGAAAAAAGGGTTCCCCACCACTGTTCTATGGATACCTCCTATGGAGCTGGTGGGGTGATCCTTCTTTCTCTTCCCAGCTCTGTTTTTCTTGCAAAGGGGTTTTGTTTTCTGCTGCCTCTGTTTGTGCTGCTACAATAGGCAAACTTCTGTTTTCCAGGCCCCAAGAATGCGTGGCTATAAGTCTGATTTATAGGTCTCTTCTCCACCTCAACACAGTGGTCTCTGTGCTCAAATGTCCTTCTGCCTGCCTTTTGTATGTTGTACGATGCAGGTGGTCTTGAGGATGGTGACATTATGGGGTCCTTCTGCTATTGCTGCACTTTTATTGGTGTCTGACACACATGGGTTATGAGGGGGTGCCATCTGATCTCGTGATTGATGGGTGGCAGCACAGTTACTGTTTTTTGGTATTGCCATGCTGGCTTTTATTCCTCTGACTATTGTTGTGGTGCTTTCTATGAGCACATGGAACTGCCCCTAGTATTAGCCCTGGTGTAGCAGCTACTGACATAGCGGGACAGCAGGATGATTGTCCTATAAATCGCTCTTTTAGGTAAGCGGTTAAAGGCAAATTAAATCCGCGGCTCTGTGTTGCCAAATGAATATTCATATCTTTTATGAACCCAATTCTCATGGGCATTAAGAAGCATTGTTCTCCATTGCACCTGCATAAGGCTTCCTCGCTTCTTTGTATCCCGGAAAAGTATTACTGTGTAACTTGGTCCCGCAAGTCGTTCTTTCGTACAGCAAGTTTGATTTTGTTAATCGGAATTGAATGCAAATGCAGTCATTAGTCAGAACTGGTATTCATAGTTGCCAAGTCTTTATTTTGTATGTTTTGTATGCTGCTAAGATGTTATTTTATGAAATGTCTCCTCACAATACAATTTCGAGCAAATATTCCCTTTCTCTTTGGAAGGATACTTCCTATCATTAGCCACCAATTAGCGATTCATGGGAGCCTGCCGAAACACTCTGTATTCAGCCCTTCTGTTGCTGGCAGTGAGTAAATTTTATGTTTAAAGCAGAACAATTCAATGTCAGATTGAATTTTGTGCTCTAATGCAGATCTGCGTTACAGCACTGGTACATTTTATTCACAGATAATATTTTGTTCAGATCTATTTTATGCTTTTCTCATTACAAATATATTCACCTTGAAACACTAATTAAGGACTCCATCTCCTGTGGCAAGGCGGAAGAGAAAGACTATACACAGAACCACGACGCTTATTCTCCTGAGCATACTTCCTACAGCAGGGCAGGAATGTCCGTAAGTTCAATGTATAAAGAGAGGCACATAATGCACTCTCTTTACCTTCTAGCTGGTGTGTGGGAATGGTTGGGTCATGGATTTGTCTTCACATAGGCTTGGACATTAAATGCACCATGAAGAAGAGATGTTTGTACACTCCTCTGGTACAAACATTGCTTGTTTTATGTCCATTAGAACATCAGAACATCAGAAGAGCCCTGCTGGATCAGACCAAGGGTCCATCTAGTCCAGTCCTGTGTTCACACAGTGGCCAACCAGCTGTCAACTGGGAACCCACATGCAGGACATGGTGCAACAGCACCCTCCCACCCATTCATTCTGTATTATAACTCTGTACCAAGGTGATATCTACAGGGCTAACTAAACATTATGTGTGAATTATGTAATAGGGCTTTGACACTATTTTAAAATGCATTTTTAAAATTTATTTATTGGAGCAATATATACTGATTAATTAGGGAAATCCTAATTAATCTGCAGATGGAGCAACCATGTTACACAAAGTCTGGCTGGGCTCATGCTGTTAGGATAGAAGGGAGGAAGTACAGTGTGTTTCTTTTTTCTCTTCCACCCTTTTCTTTTCTCTTTTCCTTTTCCTGTTATAATTCCCATCCTATCAGTTGAAATGGTAGACTGTGTATGCCATCTCCAGGGCTGTCATACATTTCTCCCAATTCCAGAGGTTTGTATCAGAAGAATGGGAATACTATAGATCCTGTGGCATTCACCCATGGGATGTCCCCTTTTTGTCTCTACTGATACCAGAGATCTTGTCTTTTGTGATATTTAAATTCTAGGAATTATTTCTAAATTTGCATCTATACATATAAATTAACATATTCAAATCAATCTCCTCTTTTTGCTTCTTATTCGGCAATGCATAAGCAGCAACTCAGAGCAGAGAGATGATGCATGGGCTCAATCCCAAAGGCTTGGAGGTTTGGTCTGGCTGCATACTTGAGTCCTATACAGCAAGGGTTGTCATCAGAACAACCCACGGTGAGCCTGACAGATGATCAGGCTTACCATGGGTTGTTCTTTCCTTCTTTCCCCCTCAGTCTTCCAGCTGGCTCGGGAATGTATCCCAGGGGTCTTGGCATCAGAACCCATGTAGTCTGCTGCCAAGTCTCTCTCCCTGCTCCGATTTTACCCCTGGTCAGATCCCCCGGCTTAAAAAACAAAACAAAACAAAAAACACTGTACACTTGACATTTGTGCAAAACAGGGGCAATTTATTTATTTGGCCCTGAAAATGTGTGGGAAATGTCTTTGTAATTTTAAATATATTTGTGGGGAGGGTGTCTATTTTTCTCAATTGCAGTGGTGAGCAATTGTGGTTGTCAAAGCCTGACCTTGTTTATTGCCTTGTATGTTTCAACTGTCAAAGGAAACAAAGCATACTAGGAAACGTACGAGGTAATTGACAAGATGGTGCAGCATCTACACTAGTTTGAAAACATTTGACAGGTTGGGTGGGAAAGAAGACCATATCAGCCCCTTAGCAAAGTTATCCTTATATTTTAAAACGTAGGTTTTCTCCCTGGGAGACCCCCTTGTGCCATTCCATCCCTCCCAGAGTCTCCCCCAAGTGGTGTTAAGGGTGATCTATGGTCCACCCCGTTTTCAGAGATCCCATTTGTAGTAAAATACACATATTCCTGAAGCCAATTTTAAAACATTTTCAGCCTCTTATTGAACAAACATTGGGGTACATTTTTTTCCAGGGTTGCTGATCAAGTGGCAGCCCCTTCAAAATGCTGCTTGGGCACCGAGAAGGGGGAGCTGTCACTTGGCAAGACCAGCAGGGCTCGCTCACCAATGCCCACAACCCACAATGGATTGGCAGTGCTGAATTTGGATGACACGCCAACCCATCGTGGATACAACAAGCCCTAAAACAAGCCATGGGTTGTTAGGGAGGCTTGTTTACCATTCACAAGCCACCCTGAGGGAATTAGACTGGGTTCACATGACACAAAAAACCACCATGGTGTGTCACCCATCATGGCTTGTCACCCAGGATGGGTTGTTGTGTTATGTGAACCCAGTTAGCATGTATAATGAATCATGACTTCAAATGTCCTTAAACAGAAGCATGAGTAGGCACACAATGTAATTGATAGAGTGAGCATAAGATTGGAAAATGGAGAAAATGCTGTCTTCAGGAATCACATTAGAATCTGAAATGCTTGCATGATGATATACTTTTCTTTTATATGACTTTTGAAAAGGATGAGACCAGAATAAATAATTTTCCTACCCAGTCCCCTGCTCCTGTAACTGCTATTATTTCATATGGTGATATTGCATATAATTGCACAGAATAAACAAAACATTGAAAGTGGTATTTGCTGAACTTCAGGTACATTCAGAAATGGTATAATTAAGCTGTGCAATTATGAAATTAGAATGTGCTGTTACTTACTGAAAACTTGCTGCAACTTAATTTCCCTCATTAAAATACTTAAGGAAGGAAATTTGCAGATTGGATATTCTATGTTGCAGAGAGGTTAAGGCTCTTGTTGTGGTTTATTAGTAACTGTGATAGGATGGGAGAAAGGCAAGAAGTCTTTTTGGCACATACCTTGCTGTAATCGCTAAGACAAAATAATAAAAACAAGCCTATCTGCCAGATGCCAGCTCTTAAAAGGGGTAAGGAGGCCATAGTCAATTGTCACAGAAATCTCAATAGCTAAAAGCCCTTTTCACATGTCCAACTGAATGTGCATATAGTAAGCACATTAAGAATCTTTGTGTGCACAGATGATACATGTGTAAGCTCTTTCACCCTAAACCTAAATGTAGATATAGAATAGGTCCAGACATACAAACAGGTGTCATCTTGCTGTCTTTGTGTGCACATTCAGTTGAATGTCTAAGGGCCAAACTAGATTTGACATTTGTCATGATGTCTGGTGTTGTGTAGCTGATTTTTGTCTGGGGGCTGATCAGAATTCTTCCCCAACCTGGCTGCATCTGGGTTTTTTTTTCAATGGGGAGTGCAAATAGCAGAACCATAGCGGGGCCAAAACTCTCGCACTCTATGAAAACCAGCCCTTCCAACAGTTATTTGTTTAACAAAATTCAGCTATACAACACCATCTGTGATAAAGTACACATCTGGTTTGGCCCTGGTTCAACCTAGGGATGCCGCCAAACTTGGTTCTAGTTCAACCTAGGGATGCCGCCAAACTTTGAAATTCCCTTTTCTGATTGAGAAGGCATTTGTCCCAGAAATAAACCCGGGTTTACTGGCATCTGTCAGCAGGCCGTGAAGGTTCCATTGAATCTTGGGTCAAAGACTCACTGAACATGCAGTGAAGTTCACATGTGTCACATGGCACAATGACATCACAGCAATGGGAAGCTTCACTAGATGCACACTGCAACCATCTATTGATGTACAGTTAGGCCTAACAGACATTTGGTTTCATAACCCAAAATGATTATTTCAGATTGCAAAAATCTATCCTGAAGCTTTGGCAGTAAAATCCAGACAGAAAATTGGTTCCTTGGATATGTTTCCATAAGGGAACCTGACAGTTCTGTCCTTCTCTGTGTCCAACCAACATGATTTGGCCAAAAGGGCTGCCAAATTACCCCAAACCTAGTATTCTCTCTCTCTCTCTCTCTCTCTCTCGCTCTCTGAGCCAGCATCTGACCCTTTTTGGGTCAGTGGCTGCATGGACACTCTCAAAAAATGGCTGTTTGGGGAGAAGTGGGCTTGCCCATTCACAAAATGGCTGCCATGGTACGCATGGCCAATCACAAAACATCTGCTTCCCAGAAGGCACACTGGTGAAGCTAAGAGGAAAGTGGCTTGGATAAAAAGCTGAGAACAAGGTAGAGGTGGTGTCCGAGTATCCGAGTCATAAATGCCAAATCACACATTTGCCCTCACAAAGAACAAAATGTGAATTTCCCTGAAGGCAAACTAGTGGCACTCAGAGAAACACATACACGAACACGCAAAATACACAGCATACCAAAACAAACAAACAAACTAAGCCAGGCAGCACACACCCTAATCCTCAAAACCTAGGGAAAACATATATGCACACAGAGCAGAGACAAAACATCCCATTGCTCCCCACAAACCCCTCTACCCCATGCTCCCCACCACCACCCCTAATTTCCCAGGATGCTCCCTACTATCTCCTAGCTTACTTTTTTCTTTCTTTTTTTCTGGGCAGCTGGGTAAGCTTCCGCACTGGTTGGGCTGCAGCTGCCAGGCATTTTTTACTTTCAAAGAATGCTTTAGTAGGGTGATCATATGGACAGGAGGACAGGGCTTATGTATCTTTAACAGTTGTATAGAAAAGGAAATTTCAGCAGGTGTCATTTGTATGCATGTAGCACTTGGTGAAATTCCTTCTTCATCACAACAGTTAAAGCTGCAGGAGCCCTGCCCTCTTGACCAGATACAAAAGCTTTAACTGTTGTGATGAAGAAGGAATTTCACCAGGTGCTGCATGCATACAAATGACACCTGCTGAAATCCCTGTCCTCCTTTCCATATGGTCACCTTACCTCAGGAGGACAGCACTTCACTTTACAGTGACCAGTCTCCTATTTAAATATATATCTCCAGAAAGAGAGAGAGAGAGAGAGAGAGAGACGCTTTAGGCTAGTTATCAGAAGGAACAAGACCTTTACCCTCAGAATCCTGTTGTTGCTGCTGTTTAAAAAACAACAACAATTTGTACAATGTTAGGGAATAAAATCAGCTCTCTGGGTGGTTTACAAAAGATTAAAACATTTAAAATGAGATACAAAATTTAAAATCATCAGAACATACTCAGACAGAATACACAAAAACCAACACACATCTAAAAACAACTTTGAGCTGTCAGCCAAACCTTTAAAAAACAGATTTGGGACCGATTAAAGCTCATCACATGCTGATAAATGCCCATTGCTGAAAAGATAGCAATGTTGGTGCCAGGCAGGCCTCTTTGGGGAGATTATTCCATAATTGTGAGGCCACAACCAAGAAGACCCTCTACCTTGTTGCCAGGTATACAGGTATGTTGACAACCCTACACAGATGTGCATGCTCCCTCTCTCCCCCCCCACACACTTCTGATAATTTCCAGCAATACAAGAGGAAAAGCCATTTTTATTGTTCTAAAATCCTACATCACATAATCGAAGAGATGGCCTTTCTGCTCCTTCTGTGTGAAGTAAAGCTATGGGTCTTGAGCTTCAGGATTTTTCAAGTACAATAAGGAAGAAAAAGTTCTATAACAAGGAGCTTTCCCACATACTTTAAATTTTGTGCTCAAGTGTTTAGACATGATGCACATTAGGGGTGTGCACAGATCCGGATCCAGATCCCGAATCCAGAGTGGATCAGGCTGATCTGGGCCTCCTGGATCCGAACTGGATCGGGCCCGGATCAGATCCACGATCCAGATTCGATCCAGATCCATGCACAGCACTACTTCCTACTCTCCCCGCTCTCCCCCTCCCTCCTCTCACTCTCTCTGCTTACCTGCTGCCTCCTCCAAGTCGTCCCCAGTCATCCTCTCTCTTCACTGTGTGTTGCCACATTTCCTGCTCGCGTCGGATGATGACATCACCCGCCATGACCAGCTAATGTGGCACTCTAATTGGTTAGAGTGCTGCATTTACCAGTCGTGGCAGGTGACGTCATCACCCGACGCGAGCGGGAAATGCGGCAGCACACAGCGAGGAGAGAGGACAATGGCAGGACGATGTGGAGGAGGCAGCAGGTAAGCAGGGAGAGTGGGAGAGGGAGGGGGAAAGTGGGGAGAGCGGGAGGGAGTGCTGTGCATGGATCCAAATTGGATCCGGATCAGAGTCGGATCAGATCAGGCCTGATCCGATCTGAGTTGGATCAGGCCTGATCTGGACCTGACAGATCAGGATCCAGATCGGATCACATGCACACCCCTAATGCACATGGGCTAAAAGTTGCCCATGTGCATCACAACTTCTCTTTCTTCATTCTCCATGGCCAAACCTTAAGAGATTAATATGGCGATAGATTTGCAGGATGTATTCCTGCAAGTTCAGAAAAAAAATCTTCCACAGTGTCTGCTGGCTGTAATCCAGGCACTTTTACATTTCTCTCCAGGACAGCTAGAGTCTTTATTATTTCCTCCGGGTAGTAAAGGAGAAACTATTTTTATGCAAATACAGAGTTCTGCAGCAGGTGGGGGGTGGAGAGAAATGCTATCCATCTTCTTGGCTAGCAAGAGATAATTTATTCTCCTTTCATGTTCAAACGAGCTGCTACTTGCTTCACCTATTTTCTGTTTCTTGGCTAAATTGTGTAATAAAAGACTTCGTTCCCACAAATGCAAGACATGATTCTAACGACGAGTCTAGCTAAGAGGAACAGTTGCTGGATTTGCTGCTAAATGAGCAGAACATTGCCCCTCTGGACTACCCTTGGATTGCGGGGGTGTACTTCCTGCAGAGACAAAAGTCGATCAACTCCTAGGTTACATTACCATTTATTTCTGATGGCTTTTTTAAAAATCTCTGAATAAATTGAATGACTACTTTAATACAGTTTGCCATGGAGGTCCATTTCCTGGTGCTCAATGGCAGGCCTGACACAGAAACAGTGGGAGTTAATACAGCTCATCATGAGATTTCCATACAGAAATTAAGTCAGACAGCAGGAGATGCTGGCATGGTCTTTTCCTCATCCACCATTCCGCATTCTAAAACCATATACAACAGATGGAAAGAGCAGGAAGACATGATTGTGCAGTACAGAGCTGGTTCCCAAGGTTTCTACACATGGAACTTACCTGAAGGAATTTGGGATGGGGGAGAGGGGGATTAGGCCTTATCTCCTGACCTTGGCATCAAAATCAACCAAGCATACACACTCACAACAAATGATTAATTGTATTTTGTTTCGTTACACATTGCTGATGGATCTTCTATGCTAGGGTGACCAGATAAAATCCAGGTCAGGGTGCATGTAACTTTAACAGTTGTAGAGAAAAGGGAATTTCAGCCAGTGTTATTTGTATGCAATTAGTTCCTGGTGAAATTCCCTCTTCATCCCAACAGTTAACGGTGCAGGAGCCCAGCCTTCTTTTGTATATGGTCACTCTAGTATAGTGCCTGCAACTTTAACTGTTGTGATGAAGAGGGAATTTCACCAGGGACTAATTGCATACAAATGACCCTGGCTGAAATTCCCTTCTCTCTACAACTGTTAAAGTTACATGAGCCCTGACCTGGATTTTATCTGGTCAGCCTATTCTATGCTGGGTCAAATGAGACATGACTTCAAAAGTGTGAATGCATTGAACATGTATAGTTCCCCCTCTAAATAACAGGTGAGAAGACAATCAATATTGATACTATAGTATGTTGGAAGGGGGTGAATCCTTCTCCCCATGCTACAATCCTGAACAAAGTTGTACACATGCACCCCAACACTGTAAAACCCAATGTTGTAATTAGCCATGGGTGAGAACGTTCCATTGGCACCAATGGACAACACATCAATGCAGAGCGTTGTGGGTAATTACAATAGTGGCTGCCTGGTGTTCACTGAGCTGAGGGTACCAGCAGTGGTGGATCCTTAGTAGTGTTGCCTGCTGCCACTAGACCTGACCAGATCCATTTTGCATGCCTTGTTTGCTTAGAACAATGAAAAAATAAACGTCTCATTTTCCCAGGCAGTTTCCAATTTATTTAAGATCATTTTGGCTGTGACCCATTTATGCAGCTTGCAATTTTTGTCTTAGTGAGGGGTTTATATCTTGTTTGAAGTAAGATATTCAAAAGCTGTTTGGTGTTATTTTGTGTGTGTATTGGGGGTAGGGGTTGGATTATGCACAATTTAAGTCTGGGATAATAAATGTTGACTTCACTGGCAGTTTTCTGGGGGATGTTGAAGAAGAAATATTTTCTCTTTTGAGGGAATGATAGAGATGTCTTTTCTATTAAAATCAGATGGAGAGTAACAGGATGGCTGGGAGAGAACACATTGCAGGCACAAAAGAAACTGGCTTAGATACACTGAAGAGTCACTTCTTCCCATTAATCAGAAGAAATCCTAACTGATAAAGTTCCACTGAAATCTATTGAATTTATTGCCAAGTGACACATTACCCTGTTCAGCAACCAGTTTTTAACTGAGCTGGGTCTGATGGGCCAGCAACAGTGATTTCACCAACTGGCATACTCTCACATGAGCCACGACACAGGCAAAGGGCTCTTTAATGCCTTTTCCCAGAGTGAACAGCAAGCAAGCTATATTGTCAGCCCTCTATCCTTCTGTACTTAAGCTGCTTACTCCATTCAGTCTGTAACCAATGTGATGGTGATAAGGCAGTTATGTTACCTTTGCTAATTTATTAGTGGACCTGTTGATACAAGTGTAATTTAGTTGAGGAATTTACCTATGAGGTAGACAAAACTGCCTGTGTCTGAAGTTGCTTTTCTTAACTAAAAAGGATCTATGGTGGCATCATAACACACATTCACCTTCAATGTATAGTTTATCCCTCAGGATGTGAAAATCATTGAATTGGAGAAACAGATGGTAGCAAATTTGGTTCTGATACATGGTACAGTGTGATCTGGGGCAGGATACACTGCAGATTTATTCAAAAATAAATAATTTTGGGGGGAAAGTTGACATTTAGAACTAAATTACACAGTCCCTCTGAAGTGGGACAGAATGTAGAATAGCACAGTATATTATTACCAAATACCTATCCATATTTCACCATGCTAAATGGGTTGTGTGAAATGATCCTCACAGAGAGCCCAAATTAAGAGTATATTCTTTACACAGACATGTTACATAACAGAAAAGCATTTCACTAACCTCATTTTGAATGCTGTAGGACTTTCTCTAACACTTAACAACATAATAATTACCTTTACTCTTTCTACTGGTTGAAGACAACACAAAACACTGCCCTTCCATTAAAACTGAAAAGGCTGCAATAAAGAGAAACATGCCTTGAGAATTATACAATAAATTCTTGGGATAGAAAGTTGTGTTTTCTGTGCTACTCGTGTATGCTAGGGATAACAGCTCATGGATCTGGGGCAAATTGATCCCTCAGCATTGAAGGCAACTCAAAGGATTCTCCCCCTCCCACCTACAGACAAAATTATGTACCAATTTGTTTCAATTTGAGTCTCGGACAAAGAGCTCTTTAGCACCTCTCCCTCAGTAGGACCAGCAACAAAGGCTCAGTCATATATTTTCCCCTTTATCGACTTCATCTGCCATTTCTGTGCCAAAGACACAGGATAAACATAGGAAGAGAGGTCAGACAGCGCTCTATTGCCATGCACCTGGCATCGGCAATTTGTGGCCCTGCAGATGTTTGGACTACTACATCTATCAGCCCTAGCCAGTGTAGCTAATAGTAATGTAGGGAGCCTGGGAGTTGTAGACCAAAACATCCAGTCAGCCACAAGTTCCACACCCCTGCTCTAGTGACTATAACTGTCAATTTATGTGGAACTCATGGATTAACCCATGAGTTCCACAAGTGGATTTCAGCTGGCAAAGGCAGATTCTCTTCCTTTCTTCCCCCCTGCAGCTCCCACCACCATCACCACACACACAACCCAAATCAGCTCCAGAAGGGTCATCTAACCTTCTGGAGCAGACTTGGGGGCAAGCAGGGGGCTGTAGGGGGAGGAAAAATTCAATCTGCCAGTGGCATCCATTCTGCTGTTGGAAGGACACCATCAGATATAACCCCATGCCTAACCCCGGCAATACGCACTGAAATAGAAGGGATTAAAGAGCTCTTTGCCTATGTTGCTGTTCATGTGAGAGTGTGCCAGTGAGTGAAGCTAGCGTTGCTGGCCAGGCAGTCCTTTCTTAGTTAAGAATCAGTTGTTGAACAGGGCTGCATTGCTAGTGCTTTTCTTTAATATCGACTGAGGAAGATGAAATGGAGATACTACTTCTTGGTTGTTTCAAAAAGCATACATAAAAGCATTTGGGAATGTGGAGTGAGGGACACTGATATATGCATGTCTGTTTATCAGATCAGAAGGCAAATGTATTGAACTAAGAGGTCCTTACAGATTAAAATAAATAGGACTGTGCTGTTACAGAAGATCCCAAATATTGCAACAAATGGACAAATACATCTTTGTGCATTATGGCCTGCAGACCAAAATAAACCGATTGATGGAGTGATTGAAGTTCTGAAAGTGCATTCATATTTCTCAGATGTCTCCCACTTTCCAAGCTGTTTTTGGGCTACTGATTTGTTTCAAAGTCCTAAAAGGCTTAGAATGAGGTTACTTATAGCCTTCTGCCATACAAAGCTGCTGAAGTAGTGAGTTCTGCTGAACAAGCACATAGACTTGGCTTTATCTTTCACTCCTTGCTCCTTCATTCCCCATATTCATTTTATAGTTGTGTTACTTCTCCCTTTAATGTAAGGGAGGGCAACCATTTTGGGTCTGGGGCCTCTGGATGATGTCAAAGGTTATGGCTCCATCGTGAAGCCCTTCCATGTCCTAGGGATGCAGGAGAAATCTGCCACGGATTCAAATGAGGCCAGATTCCAAAGAATCCAGCCTTCAGGGTTTGCAGCGGACAGTCACACTCACCCCCTCATCCACAAGAGTTCCCACAATCAGCTCTCCAGCTTTCAAAAAGACATGACAACCTAATGGCCATTGCCATTAGCCTATTACAGGAAAATCACAGCCATAATGGCATTTTATGCCATTTGTGGACATACAGCACATACTTTTATGTAAATTATGGCTGTATTTTCATATTTTTAATTGTGTTGTTGAGTGTCATTAACAGAAAGGCAGGATATAAAATTAAATATATAAATGGAATACTTGTTAAGTAAGTATGATAAACTTGTAGTCATTTCATGGAAAGATATATATGACTAGCTAACAGTAATTGATAAAGTCATTGTTTTGTATTTTTTGGTAAATATTTATATATTATTGTTTATAAGGGGGAAATATATGTTTTTATATAGTGGGGAAAATAAGCATTTCTAAAAATGCTCTCGAAGTGTTCAGACTAGGAGATATATGAGTACAAAAACTGCCAAACCAATGAAGAAAGCTAAACCAAGAGTTTAAAAAAATGACAGTCCAATATAATAGTTTATGAAAGTGCACTGATACTTCTCATCCTGTCTTGGCACAGCAGATCTTAAGACTGGTCCAACCTGGTGTCCTCCAGATGTTTTGGACCACAACTTCTAACATTATCTGATTAGGAATGATGAGACTTGCAGTCCAACACATCTGGAAAACAGCCGGTTGAGGAAGACGGTACTATAGTACTAATCTTAACACTGCTGTTCACATAACAAACAGCCCACCATGGGCTATTTGTCATGTGCAAAACTGGTGAGCTTGTCTGTTTTATGGTTATGTGAGGGTTGTTTCACCCATACATAACCCATGGGTGCTGTGGCTCATCATGGATTAAATAACCCACATCAAGCCATGGAATGTCATCGAACTTGGTCATGATTACAAAGCAGTTACTTTCAATGGTATAAATCTAAACACTCCAGTTTAACTGGTGTTATGGATTGTGCTGTATAGAAGTCACTTATAGGTCATGTCTTAGGGTTTCAGATTGACACAAAGAGCACATGCAACGTTCTGTTGGTGGGCCCCTTCAGCAAAGACTTTGGGAACCACCGCACTGATAGACAGCCTTAAGCAATCAGTGTTGCAATTGCCTCAAGGATCACCACCTGGTTATGTTCCAATCAATCAATGTTGAATATATTTAGAAGAATCCTTTTATCTCAAGATCAGTTAAGCTACGTTTCTCATGAGATGTTTGGTTGGGGAACAGTTTTTTTCCTTCAGATGTGCTGCCAAGATATTTTTTGTTTGTCTGAAAATTCATTGAAGCTCCTCGTGAATCCCGACTCCCTCATCTGTTTGGAATCCAGTTATATTCAGCCTTGCATTCAGAGATATGAAATAAACCAGTGATCTTCATCTGTTTCCAATTCCTTTTCAGGTGTAAAAAGCTCTCGCATTAGTGAGAAGAATGTATCATCGTTCAATTTCGGTCTTTGTTGTCTGCCTTGCTTGCTCGTCGAATGACTCAGAACAATGACGCTATCAATAACCATGATGGGCACATTGAAATGTGTCAGAATAAAGGATAGCCCAAATTAACAATCATTAAAAGCTAAAGCATTCCTAAAGGCACGTTATTATTTATTTTAATAGTGAACATAATTTCTGCCACATGGAATGGGGGAATTAATATCTGCTGCCGGACAGTTTAGTTTAAAGCTCAGTTCACTACATTTCTGTCTTCCCTTAAAATAGTAAAGGTTATAGAGTGTTTTAAAAATGCTTCACCCAGCAGCAATCTATCATTAACAGAGTATTGTGAAGAATCCTAATCCTTTTGTGTGAATAAGAGTGCAATCCCCGGATACTGTAAACTAATAAGAGATATTATTTTCTAATATGTAGCTGTTCTATGCATTCAATGTATTATTTCATCAGCCCCAATCCCAGTGCACCTCAACAAGTACCATGGAGTCACACTATCACTTAAAAGAGCAACATAGAAATCAACTAAAAAGAGAAACATATGAAAATGGGATTTGATGGCAACCAAAACCCCAGAGAGGTTGGCAAAGTTGTTAGACATGGGAATGCTTGTTGTTTGACCTCTGAGAACCCCAAGAACCTGACCATAGTAGCATAACAAATTCAAATGCTTTTCATTACATCCTTGAATTATGTCAGTAAGGTGTTCTCCCCTCACGGGGTGCCGAAGACTGCATGTGAGGAAGGAGAGGCAAGCAATGGGGCCAGGGAAGAGTCTGGTTTTGCCATCTCCTCCTCTCACTTGGAAATCAGTCAAAATGTTGGAAAACTGTTCCCTCATAAGTGGAGGCAGGCAGGTGAGACAAGTTGGTCGGTCCATCCTATTGCAATGCTTGCTCCTCATGTCCATCTAGCTTCCTGCTCACACTTATTGCAGGTTTCCCCTTCTCATCTCATCTCAAGGGATGAAGCATCCCAGGAACATCCACACACATAGCTTGCTTTTGCTCTCAACAGGCATGTACAAGCCTGCATTATGCCCAAAGGGTAAAGGTGAGGACTTCAACTTGGTGTGCTGAGGGCTGGCATATTGCTATGTGCTCAGCATTTCTACACCCTGCTCTTGCAGGAACAAAGCCCGAAGTGATTATAACTCTTGAGCCCAAAGTTATTATATTTCAGTGCTCTTCACCACATCTGGTTCCGGTGGCATCAGATGTCAATTGACAAAAGTTCTGTAGGTTCAGGGACCTGATCTATATCTTAAAAGCCTCTCTGCACCCCGTGCTAGGGTTCTGATCCAGATTGGGGACCCTGCATCTCCAAGAAGAAGAAGAAGAAGAAGAAGAAGAAGAAGAAGAAGAAGAAGAAGAAGAAGAAGAAGAAAGACTGTTAGTTACATTTATAAAATAAAGGCCAGATCTACACCAAGCAGGATATAGTGGTATGAAAGTGGTATGAAAGTATCCTGCTTGGTGTGGCTCCTGCCTTTTACATACCACTTTCATACCACTATATCCTACTTAGTGTAGATCTAGCCATAGTCTGCTTTGACCCTCAATTGTTTGTAAGCCAAACAATTCCAAAACTAAACCTTCCAGCAACTTTGCAAATATAACTTCTATTTCAGAAATAGATGGCATTGGCTTAACTAGGCTGACCATATGAAAAGGAGGACAGGGCTCCTGTAACTTTAACAGTTGTAGAGAAAAGGGAATTTCAGCCAGGGTCATTTGTATGCAATTAGTTCCTGGTGAAATTCCCTCTTCATCACAACAGTTAAAGTTGCAGGCACTATACTAGAGCGACCATATACAAAAGAAGGCAGGACCCCTGCAACTTTAACGGTTGTGAAGAAAAGAGAATTTCACCAGGAACTAATTGCATACAAATGACACTGGCTGAAATTCCCTTTTCTCTACAACTGTTAAAGTTACAGGAGCCCTGTCCTCCTTTTCATATGGTCAGCCTAGCTTAACTGCCAAAAACATATTCCAGACATGGTGAATAAATGTTTTAAGGCCCTGGGAAAGACAACTAATAAACCAAAACTACTATTCTGTAGACATTTATTAAGTGTGCATGCAAGCCTCAAACCTTTTCTTAGGTGCTCTGTTCTAGTTGCAAAAAGATATAAAGGTTTGAAAGGTGACAATTAGACTTCTGTTGTACAATCATTTCCATTTGGCAAAGTAAATGGCTATTCATATTGGGTGCTTCAAGACTTTTTTGTCATAGACATGCCAGCATTTGGATACAGAATCATAT
The DNA here is from genome assembly GCA_029215795.1 of Anniella stebbinsi. Classification (NCBI taxonomy): domain Eukaryota; kingdom Metazoa; phylum Chordata; class Lepidosauria; order Squamata; family Anniellidae; genus Anniella; species Anniella stebbinsi. Next base: position 62,116,472 of record JARDYH010000003.1, read on the forward strand.
TAGCAGTTTTATATTTATTAGGGGTGGGTGGGAAATCATTCCACATGAGTTTAGTTTAAAGTATTCATATTGTTTTTATCAAGCATTAGCACTAAAAAAAAAGAGGGTTGGGATTAGCATTTTCTAAGCATATTGTGGTTCAGCGATTATATCCTGAAAAATCTGTTTAATATTGCAATCTATGTATGTCTACTCATTGTAAGTAGATATGCACAGAATCAGAGGCTTTTAGTTCTTGGGCAGCATAGAAATAAAATGAAAGTTCCATTGAGTTCAATGGGGGCTACTCCCAAGTAAGCGCATATAGGACTGCAGCTTGAGGATCGTAGAATCATAGAGACCACAAGGATCATCTAGTCCAACCCTCTGCAATGTGCAGAAAATTAAACCATCCATGAGAGTTGGCTGTGCAGTCTCTTCTTAAAAACCTCCAAAGATGGACAACCGAGAACCTCCATAGGCAGACTGTTCTACTGTTGTACAGCTCTTACCATCAGGAAGTTTTCCCTTATATTTAATTGGAATCTAGGTAGCTGTAACTTATACCCATTGTTTTGGGTCCTAATTTTTGTGGCTGTGGAAAATAGTCCTTGACCATCTTCCCTGTGGCATCCTTTTATGTATCTGAACACTGTTAACATGTCTCCCTTCAGTCTTCTTTCCTCCAGACTGAACATCCCAAGTCCCTTCAACCTGTCTTCATTGGGCATGTCCACAAGTCCCTGTATCTTCTTTGTTGCCCTCCTCTGAACCTGTTCCAACCTGTCGATGTCCTTCTGGAAATGTGGTGCCCAGAATCATACGCAATACTCCAGGTGTGGTCTCACTAGTGCCAAGTAGAAAGGAATAAGGACTTCACTCATCTTTGATACAATGCTTCTTCTAATGCAACTCAGAACTGCATTAGCCCTTCTAGCAGCTATCTCATACTGCTGACTCATGATTGCTGTCAATGACCACACACAAATCCTTCTCTGATGTAGTGCTTCCAAACCATGAATCCCCCCCATCTTGTATGTGTACCCTACATTTTCCTCCCTAAATGTAATGCCTTACATTTCTCCCCAGTTAAAGGACATCTTGTTCCTCTCAGCCCAGTCTTCCAATCTGTCCAAATCAGATTGCAGTCTCATTCTGTCATCATGGGTGTTGGCCAGACCTTCCAGTTTTGTATCATTCACATATTTGATAAGAAGTCCATCAATCCCATCATCCAGGTCATTAATAAAAATGTTGACTAATACTGTCCCCAAGACAGAACCGTGTGGTACCACACTGGTTACTGCTCTCCAACTTGATGTAGAGCTATTAATGCTGACTCTTTGAGTGTGGTTAGCCAGTCAGTTGGGGACCCACCTTACTGAAGTGCCATTCAAGCCAAACTTTAGCAGCTTGTCAATAAGAATGAAATGTGGATGCTTTCCTATGCATGTTTAGGGAAAGAGATAAAAGTCCTATATGGCAGGCTGGGGGATTCTGGGAGCTGTGGAACTTTTTTCTGTCTCAACATGCATATGATTGCACCCTTAGCCTCTCAAAATGGTTAGCATGAGATTATGAAAACCCCTCATGAATTTAAAACAGGGTTAGAGAACATGGGGCTTTCCAGATGTTGTTGGACTGAAGTTCCACCATGCTGGCTAGGATTGATAGGAGTTGTAAGCCAAAATATCTGGTGGGCCACAAGTTCCGCACCCCTGTTACATGCAGTTGAGCTTTACATGGAAATATCACACTGTACTTCTTGCAAATCATGGCCTATTAGCCTTCTGCAACCCAAGAGCACATTCTTAACAACTTGCATTTAGATGTTTCATATGCAGTTTCCATCCAATTATTATTCTGATTATTATTTCTTCTTTTTCTTTAGTTTTTTGGATTCTGAAATCTGAATAAACTTGGTGTTATTTAGTGGCTGAGCACTAACAGTAGCCTTCTTTGCAGGTCAGTTGATGGTCTTCAGAGGCCTTGTGTATGGTTCGATGCAGTGGTCATTCTTATAAAAACTACAAATGAATTTTAAATCACAAAACCCAGTACAATAAAAGAGTGATAACTGAATATATCCACCCACCCCACCCCGAGACTGTTACCTTCTTTTCAAAAGTTTCTAAATTAGGGATGAGTGAACCTATCAAGTTCAGTTTCACCCAGTTTCTCATTTTTCCACTGTTAAGTTCATTCCATCGTTTCCACGTCATATTGTGAAACTAGGACATCTAGTTTTAGAATTGGTTTGGAATATAGCTCATTTTATTGGCTCTAAATTCAACTGAAAGTGCTTCTCCCATTACTGCTGAATAGGGCTGGTTCAAAAAAGCTGGGGAGTGAAAAACATCGGTGAAGATCTTTTCAGTGGCATCCCAACATTTTTGTTCATATTCACAACCACAGAATATTTTTTTCCAACTTGAGCTGATGTCTGCACCTCCTCATTATTTTTCACTTTCCATATGTGTTTAACTGGAACAGCACATACCATTTACAGTACCTAACGTTTACCAGGTGCATTTTCAGGACCAGCATATTTGGAAATGCTCCATTACTAATAAAACCTTCCTTCTCCTTCTTAACACCTTTCTGGAATGGCGTGCCTTCACAAACACCTTAATAATAATAATAATAATAATAATAATAACAATTTCTTTCTTACCCGCCTCTCCGTCTGGATCGAGGCGGGGTACAACAACATGATAAAATACATAAAACTGATTAAAACATGACACATATTATTAAAACTGCATAAAAATCCTAAAACATCCTAAAAACATCCTTAAAACATTCTAAAATTCTACTGGATATGCCTGCCGGAAGAGAACAGTCTTTATAGCTTTCTTAAATTCTAAAAGACTGTTAAGTTGACGAGTCTCCTCCGGCAGGTCATTCCATCAGCTGCGCTTGGTTCTAACTTAACACTCCTGAAAGAAGGAAGTGCTAAACCCCCCAGATATATTACAGCTTTAGTTTGGCCTCAATTGCAGCACATTTCTGACTGAGCAGTCAAGATTAGAACACAATTTATAATTGGTAATTATAACCCCAAAGAGGGCCTTTAGCAACTGGGGAAACATGGAATAAAACTCTATTCAGACCACAGCTTGCTTGCCATGATAGAGAGCCTATCCACACTACTGCTTTAAAATGGTTTAAAACAGTTTATAACAGTTTTGAGAACTGTTGGGGCCCAGGACACACTCCATATACAGTTTTCAAAACGTTTTCAAAGTGTTTTATCCTGTGTGTTTAGATAGGCTCTGAGTTAATTGGTAGAGAACTATGCTACCAGTACTATACCATTAAGTCAAGGGTGGGGAACCTCAGGACCGGGAACAAATCTGGTCCTCCTGGGGTCTGAATCTGCTCCTCTGGGGTTCCCCAAATGCTTATGGCATCTTTCTTTGGTCCCACCCCCTTTCCCTCAACTACCAAATGTTTGGTGGGTTTTTTGGCCTTTGTGCAATTTCTTCCCCATCCTAAAAGGTTGAAATGTCTTCCCTAAGGCTTAGTTACTGGCAGTCAGAGCTTTAAGCTACAAAAGGCTGGTATTTTTGGCCCCACTTCTTTTGTCTTTGCCCCCTCCCAATTTTATCTCCCATTTGCACACATGGGAAAAATTACAGGGAAATGCAAGAAAGTTTCCCTGGTCATGCGTTTGGGCAAAAACGGGACCAGGAACATTTTGAAAAAAGAGACCCGCCCCTGATTGTGATTGGAGCTGTGAAAGGGAACATGGCAGCAGACAAGACCGTGCTGGCACCAGGAAGACTGAGAGGAAGGGAGGAGTGAGGGGTGAGAGGTAGCGGTGGTGGAAATAAGTTACACACAGTAGCTTATTTGTCCAATCGTGTGACAGGGTACAGTGGGTTATTTTAAAAATATGCTACTGTGTGTAGCTTGTAAGTTCCCATGGCTTGAAGTGGATCCCTTCAGACACCATGCTAAGCCATGGTTGTTAGCATTTTTGAGCAAACCATAATGGCTTAGTGTGTCGGGGTGGGGGAACCCTTACCACGATGGCAACTTTAACCACTCTAGGAAACCACCCTTTGCAGTGAGGTTAAGGGTTCCCAGGGTGGCTTACCATGCTGTCTGTTCGGCTCCCTATGGTTAAAAATGGCCATTCCATTAAAAAACATAGCTACCATGGACTTTCTCTATGGTCAAGATCGTCAAGTGGGTGCACTATCCAGCACAACCCAGTGCCCACCGCAGTGGCACTGGGATACGGAGCTGCAGCGATGGGAGGATGAAAGGCTTACCACAGAGCAGGAAGAAATATGGAAACCATACAGCACTGCGTGGTTCCCCAGTTGTGACAGGTGCATGGTTTTGTTAACTCTCCATGCTCTGTACTTCCCCTAACCACCCTCTCCCTGTGCATGTGTGAACAGTGTGGGTGGCTTGTTAACAATGCAATGTGGCTTATTCTTCTTGAAGAAGCCCCCTTGAGAACCCATGTTTTGTTGTTGGGTTGTTCAGGGTGGTTAACAAGCTACACTGTGGAAAATGGCCTGGGTTCAGTCAAGACGCTAATCCACATTTCAACAAACAACCCATGGTTCAACAACAACCCACGCTCAACCACTGAGTGTGGGTTAGCGTGTTATTTGAACAGCCCCTCTGTGTAAAGTGTCATTATGTTGTGAATTTCCCCACCACATTGTTGGCTGCTGGCAGGACACACAAGACAAGATGATGAAAGGTGCCTTATACGAAATCAGAATATTAGTATATATTTATTTATTTATTTATTTATTACATTTGTATACCGCCCCACAGCCGAAGCTCTCTGGGCGGTTTACATAGGATTAAAAACAATTAAACACAATATACAAAAATTAAAACAGCAAAAACATACAACATACACACAATCTGTACATTTAAAACCACTTCAAAAAGCTACAAAAACAAAACAAAACAAACCCAGGCTCCTCAGATATTGCCAAATGCCTGAGAGAAGAGGAAAGTCTTGACCTGGCGCCGAAAAGATAACAATGTTGGCGCCAGGCGGGCCTCGTTGGGGAGATCGTTCCACAATTGGGGAGCCACCACAGAGAAGGCCCTCTCTCTTGTTGCCGACCTCCGAGCTTCCCTCAGAGGAGGCACTCGGAGGAGGGCCTTAGATGTTGAACGTAGTGTTCGGGTAGTTCATGTCGGGAAAGGCGTTCCATCAGGTATTGTGGTCCCAAGCCGTGTAAGGCTTTATAGGTTAAAACCAGCAACTTGAACTGGGCTCGGAAACATACAGGCAGCCAATGCAAGCGGGCTAGAGTAGGTCTTATATGTTCGAACCTGCTGGTTCCAGTTATCAATCTGGCCGCTGCATTTTGCACAAGCTGCAGCTTCTGAACCACCTTCAAAGGCAGCCCCACGTAGAGCCCCACGCAGTAATCTAACTTGGAGGTTACCAGAGCATGGACAACTGAAGCCAGGTTATCCCTGTCCAGATAAGGACGTAGCTGGGCCACCAACCGAAGTTGGTAGAAGGCACTCCGTGCCACTGAGGCCACCTGCGCCTCAAGTGACAGAGATGGTTCTAGGAGAACCTCCAAGCTACGAACCTGCTCCTTCAAGGGGAGTGCAACCCCATCCAGAACAGGTTGAACACCCTCCATCCGGTCAGCGGAACCACCCACTAACAGCGTCTCAGTCTTGTCTGGATTGAGTTTCAGTTTATTAGCCTTTATCCAGTCCATTGTCATCCTGCTGCCACACTGATTGGCAGCAGGTCTCCAGGAGTTCAGATAGGAGTCTTCCCAGCCCTACTGGGAATCTGAGACCTTCTGCATGTAAAGCATGTGCTCACCATTGAGTCATGCTCTCCAAACCTGACGCAGGTTTGTTGGTTTTGGAAACAATACATTTGTTTCACCTTAAGACTAGGGTTTCTTCTTGCACTCACCTGGTCATCACAGGGCTAAATATCTTGTTTCCATGTGAAATTATTTTGGATGATTTATTTGACTAACTATATATTACTGAAAACATGGGTGGGTTTTTTGTTTGTTTGTTTTGTTTTTTAAATTTTTCATTAATGCTCACCCACTGAGAACAAAATTGCTGTCTGTCCTGTCAAGGAAATGAGTGCATTTGATAGTTTAGAAGATGAATGTTATTGAACTTTAGAATTGAATTTTATTAAGTATTTTGATAATGAACAATCCCAGGTGTATTGCATTTTTAATGTACATGAAAGATATATAAACAGGAAAAGCTGGAAGGATATCTAGGAAATTATAGCTGAGCTTCAAACTGATCTTAACAGGATAAAGGCATTTCATCATCTGAACATCCTGATATTGCCTCAAAGAGAGAAAGCAAATGCTTAAAATTTAAATTGGCTGGTATATATACATCTCCTGGGGATCACAAGTCTCTCAGGACTGTCCAAGGTTCCATAGGATATTCTGGATTCCCCCTCCTGAGACCATAGACACACCTACGACCTTGGGAAGGGGAACCTGATAATAGATCCTTCCCACACCCTTGCAGGCAAAATGGCTGCTTTCTCAGGTCACAAGTGACCTCAGATGACCTCATAGAGGTAAAAAGGGGGGGTCGGGTCATTCTGTTGGGTGGGGAGAAGGAGGGCAGAGGAAATGCCAGGATCCACAAGATCCTATGGCATCTCTATCACCATCCTTGCCTACTTCTGGTAAGTATGCTAGATTGGCTCAGAGGTCCATCTGAAATCACCTCCATCATCCTACTGCCTTACCTAGTTTATGCTGGCTGAGCATAGAGAAGACAGAAGGCTTTGGTCTCACTGGCACACTTTAAAAAATGGGCAACTAGTTCCACCCATGCAAGGGACTCTGATCTTGTGTAAAACAAAAACAGCTATCCATGCCACATGGCAAACCATTTTTGACACTGAAAAGCCATTTCTGATTTGGTATAGGAATGTGCTCCGTTGCTCGATGAAAAGTTTTCCTGGGCATCCTGAATCAACCTTCTAAAAGGGGCACCCTAAAGAGGTGCTCATAAACTACGCTCATTGTATCTCAGACAAATTTGAATGAGTGGAACCAGGACGTACTTTCTGTTCAGTTGCTTAGCTCACATGATGTACACTGGGTGCATGTGATGTAGGGTGCAAGGCAGGCCACACAGCTTGCCATGAAGCTATTGCCTCTTGTCTTTCATCTCAGGCAACACATGTCTTGGGTTTGCCCTGAGAGTCTTCATAAACCAAAAATGTCATGGGTGGCAGTCTTATTTACCTCCAGGTAGGGTGGCCAGCTATGCATGGCCAAAAACAGACACAGATTTGCATCCAATTTGTATATGTTAATTGATATGCATCAATGCAATTATTATAATTTAAATAAAAATACAGTGCATCTTGCCATAGTAGTGAAGGATGTGCCCATGAACCCACTTGTTCAGTCTGCTGTCCAGATGCTGTTGATGGATAGCTTTAGGGCACGGTTCTCCCTTCCAACAGTTTTGATCTTTAAGCAGGACTTGGCCTGAACAGCCCTTCAAATAGAGGACACCGTCAATTTTGGCTTCAACTCTGTCAGCCTTACAAAGAGAGGACTGTTCTGCCTAAAAGAGGACATGTGGCCACCCTACCTCAAGGTCAGCCCGTATCCCCATGGTTCTGCACCCTCCCTCACCATGTACCCTCCCTCACTGTAGGAGTTGTAATGGCACTGTCCGGTTCACACAACTGGGGAAGGAGAATCAGCCGCCGTAGCTTATTTTCCCACCTTGCGTCTGCTAGTCACATGCTGCATAATTACCAGAATTACCCTTGCTGGGCACAGTTTGTTGTGTCGTCCAAACCCTGTGAGGGTGGATGGTAGGGATCAGTTACAACCACCTCGTAAACCTAGAATGCTACGGTGGGTTATTTTCCTTCCCTGACTGTGTGAACCTGGCCGTTGTGTTGCACAAATAGGGGCGAAAATGAAATGTAATACATATAGGAAGACATTTTAAATTGTGTGCCTGTAAAGATTTTGCTCTGCAAATACTGTTGCATAATGTACAAAACAGATGGATGTGACATCATTTGTTCAATGCTCTTTACCAGCTTACAGTCAGTCAGGAAAAATGAGTTTGGAAGACAACACTGTTGGATACAATTTCTCCAAGCGGTAAGGTAAGAGGAAATTTCCTAAGAAATTTCCAAATATTCTTTCTAAGATTTTATTTCTGTTTTGCTATGAAATAAAGAGTGCAAGAAAAGATCAGGTTCCACTGTTTGTCATAAGAACTGAATGGAAACCAAATTAAATTTATTCGTGTTACTTAAATTAAGTTATTTAGAAAACAAAAACATAAGCATGCTGTCGAATGGCTAAATATAACACTGTTGAGGGTGCAATCCTATGCATTCTACTCTTAGAGGTTCACTTTGAAATCTAAGTTGACAAAAAATGCAAGCTCAGGTTTATTTATTTTTTAAGAGGAAATCTTCATGTCAAAATGTTGTGTGACAACAAACCACTCTTAGCTCGAAAACAGATCCTGATCCAGGCCCGAAATTAAAAGAGAACAAATCTGCCCTGTTTAGGGCCCAATCCTATGCATGTTTAAACAGAAAAGGTCCTACAACTCCCAGCATTCCCCAGCCAGCATGAAGTTATAGGACATTTTTCTTCCTAAACATGCATAGGATTGCATCCTTAGTCACTTTATCCTCACTGCCTCTTCCTCTGTTATTTTCCTGGTATCGAATTTGAGATTGGAAGATCCTTGGGGCAGAGATTGGTAAAGATTTGCTTTTTAAAGCATCATGCACATTGTTGGAACTACATAAATTGATGGTAACAATGCATACATGCCATATCTGGCTATGAATATAAAATAGTAGCCAGAAACATATGTAGTTTGAACAAAGTGACCTAAAAGATGCTAAAAGACACCACTCAAGTCTAGGCTGACCAGATAAAATCCAGGTCAGGGCTCATGTAACTTTAACAGTTGTAGAGAAAAGGAAATTTTAGCCAGTGTCATTTGTATGCAATTAGTTCCTGGTGATATTCCCTCTTCATCACAACTAGGGGTGTGCATCGGGTCCGATCCACGATCCGGATCCGATCCAGGGGAAATCGGATACAAATATCCGATTTCTGATCTCACCGCTGGATCGTTTGATCCAATCCGATCTGATCCGGAAAGGTCCCGATCCAGATCGGATGGATCGGCGGATCGGTGGGTGCCCACTGGCACCCAGAGCCGCTTCCATTGGCAGGCACCAGCAGGCGTCTGCCGATGGAAGCGGACAGCGGGGGGGGGGTGCTTCCCTGGCGGGGCTGTCCGCTTCTATCGGCAGGTGCCAGCGGGCGCCCGCCGATGGAAGTCGACAATGGGGGCAGGGGGCTTACCTTCCGGGGATGTCTGCTCCAGTCCGCCATTGGCCGCTACTGTGAGCAGGCTTCGCGGCCTGCCCCTAAGTAGTGCGCCAGTTAATGACATCACCTGGCGTGCTACCTAGGGGCAGGCCGCGAAGCCTGCTCGCAGTAGCGGCCAGTGATGGACGGGAGCGGACAGCCATGGAAGGTAAGCAGGGGGAAGGGGAGGGGGCTTACCCCCCTGGGGCCATCCACTTCTATCCGCTGGCACCCGCGGGCGCCAGCGGATGGAAGCAGATGGCCCCAGGGGGTAAGGAGCGTGGGGGAGGGGGCTTACCTGCCGGGGCCGTCCACAGCGGACAGCCCCAGGGGGGGAGGAGGGAGTTAGGCACCCCCCATCCACCCGTTGCCATTTTTTCCTCATAGACTTGCATTGGGGGAAAGCTTTCTTTCCCCAATGCAAGTCTATGGGGAAAACAAAAATGGCGGCCAATCCAAAAATTGGATGTCTGATTTTTGGATTGGGATCAGACCCAATCCAGTCTGGGGGCCTCCGATTTTGTCCGATCCGATCCGGGACAAAATTGGAGGTCCCGATCTGGGTCCAAATCCGATCTGGGGGGGTCCGTGTACACCCCTAATCACAACAGTTAAAGGTGCATGCACTATACTAGAGTGACCATATACAAAAGAAGGCAGGGCCCCTGTTCTGATGAAGAGGGAATAACTGTTGTGATGAAGAGGGAATATTACCAGGAACTAATTGCATACAAATGACACTGGCTGAAATTCCCTTTTCTCTACAATTGTTAAAGTTACATGAGCCCTGACTTGGATTTTATCTGGTCACCCTACTCAAGTCTTTAGTTTTTTCAAAAACAAAGAAAGCTTTTCTTGACAATTTTTCAAAATGGACACAAGAATTTAGTTGGAAAGCAGGGTGTGTGTGTGTGTGTGTGTCTGTACTAGGCCCAGAGAAATGATGCTTGGACAGTGGTGTAAAAGAGACAGTTAACTGGGAATGGGGTCGCACCAACTAACTGAAGAGACAATGATATTGAAGGGATGACATTCATCCCCTTGGGGATATATTATAGGAAGCCTTATAACATATGCACAGAGGCCTGGTATGCTCTAGACGTCTCTGCTGGACATGTCAAGAGTGAATTGCAGAACTCATTGCAAAATTTTGGCAGAAAGGATTCATACCATTCTCTGAAAACGCTTTCCGGCGTGTACCCTAAAGCTTCAACTCATCCATAAATTTAACAAGAGAGTAAGTGTCACGTAGTGATTAGAGCATCACACTAAGACTGAGGAGACCTAGGTTCAAATCCTCACTCAACCACAAACTTTCTGGGTGATTTGAGCCAATCACTGGCCTGATTCACATAATCCCTACTGCTTGTTTAAGCTGTGGTACATGCCAGCGCATACCAGGCACCATTTGTTTAACTACCCTCCTATGCACAGCTTTTTGTGATGTCCAGGCCTGGGTTATGAGAGGGGAAACAACCCTCAAATAACTCAACACCAACTTACCTTTTCTATATGGGAAACAACAATACACATCAGATGTCTTCAAACAAAACAGCTATTTCTTATAACAAACAAAATTCTTTGACTTGTAAGAAGAGCATATAATATATCTTAATTGAACAATTGTCCTTGGTAACTGATGCAGTCATACAGGCCCTGGGTTGTCCTGACTTTCTAGGAAATTATTCAGACTAAATTGCTCCTAATGACTTCTGCCTGAAAGTGAAAGCATTCCTTTCTATTCCTCTCACATGGCTTGCTAACACTGAGGCTTTCTGGGCTTATCTCTTAAAGAGGCAGTACACAACACTACCCTACCTAACAGGGTTGCTGAGTGGATAAAATGGGTGCAGGGAGAAAGTGACTGCATTCGGACAACACATTAAGCAACTGAGGGGAGGGGAAACAATTGTCAGTTGTGTTGCTTATTGTGTTGTGTGGAGGGTAACATGCCACTCACAAACTACTGACGGTATGCTATTCCGCCCAAATAAACAACTGAGAGAAAAAAACTGGCTTGCAAGTTGTTTAGCTCAAAGCCAGTTGTTTAAAGTGTTGTGTGGAGGGTTGAGTGTGTTAATGGCATGTGGTGAGTGGGTTAAAACACAACCCCATAGAGGCAGGCGGCAAGAGCAACCAAAGCGGTGACTGCCGCTCTGCTACAACTGGTGCAACTTGCAGAGGATGCTGGGATAGAACTGGGAGGACTGAGGGAGGAGGGAGGGTGGGGAGAGGGACGGGGCTGTGTCAGTAAAATGCTGGGTTGACTATTAGTCCACTCAATGCCAGCCCCAACCACCCACAGTTGTGTAGGAATATGTTGTGTGGGGAGTACCCACAAAATAACCAACTGTGAGTTGGCTACTCAACCCACCATTGACTAATGTGTTGTCCGAATACAGCCAGCATATATGCCACCCTGAGTTCCTTGAAAGAAAGACAGTATAAATGTAATACATAACAAATACACAGCATTTTCACATAGTCTTCAGATGTTTGCAAAGAAAATTTCATTTCTTGTCCACTATCTCAGATCCAGATTGTTGGCCTATAATTCCTATCATCCCTCACCATTGGCTAAGCTGGTTGGGGCTGATGGGAATTGCAGTCCAACACCTTCTGGAGGGCCACAAGTTGCCCTTCGACAAGTTCTCCTGATCCTCCACACAATGAATTATAATGGCAAGTACTATTCCTAGATGCCTGGGATCACTTCTGCAGCAAATTTCTGCTGAGGGGAATTGGCAGTTTGGCGGAACTAACATTTTAACATATCCCTGATGGCAAACATCTTAGAACCAAACTTGTACTGTCTTGCAGTATGTTTACTAAATATTCAGGATAGGAAGTTTCCTTCAAGTAGCTGCATGTTTCATTAATTCATGGGCAATTTTGGACTTGTGGGAAATTTGTATATGGCTGAGAGCTGTGCGTTTCCACTCCTCCCCCACTTGCACCCCAGCTGCTACCACCAAAAGAAAAGGGCATTTCCAAAGTGCAGTACATTCAGACATTAACTTTTATTTCATACTGAGAATAACAAAAAGAAATAAAAACTCTCAAGGGGAAAAAAGGCTATTAATAAGCACTTGAGTGAAAGTAGGTGACAGTAGAAATATGAAAAGCCATCCCATTAGCAAACATTTAAACGACCAGACATTTCGGACAGCTTCAATCCTTAAACTATTTCCACATATTCAGCCTCTGCTACAGAAATGGCTGCTTTTATTATGAGACAAGTTCAAATTACCCCCACAGTGTGAGTACGAATTTTAACTGAAGGTTCTGCAGTGGCACTTTTCCATACAGGAGGAGGAGGAACGGAGCTGCACTTTGTGAAGTAACTTTTTTAACTCAATTTTTTTTAAAAAGCACAAAGAGAGAAACCAAGAGGGAGAGAGAAAAAACCTATGAACTCCGCTGCCTTAATTCAGCAGTCTTTCTTGCAAGCTCACAGGAGCTTCTTCAGTGTACAAATGCAACACATAGAAAGCTCCCCTCCCAAAAGAACTTAGGGAGGGAAGGGAGGGGCCCAGTGGGTGGACTACCCCCAGCTAGAGCACTGCTTCACCCCACCTAGGATTTTTTTTAGGGGTGGAATTGATTTTTTAAATTTGTGTCATTAGTGTCTCCCATTAAAGAGAGAGAGAGAGAGAGAGAGAGAGAGAGAGATTGTTTTAAGAACAGAAGCAATTCTGTTGGTTTCAAAAGAAACAAACAAGCTATGGCAGCTGGTGCTCCTGCACACGTCCCCAGGAGTGGCAATATTTGCCCCAGACTTCACCCATCTGACCCTCATAACCCTGCTCACTTGTTCAGTGTTTCTCCTGATTCAGGATAGATTTTTCAGGCTGAGTGATTCTGAAAAAGCCAACCGGTTAGCCATTATTAGGGTGACCAGATAAAATCCAGGTCAGGGCTCATGTAACTGATGAAATTAGTTAGTTCCTGATGAAAGTCCCTCTTCATCACAACTGTTAAAGTTGCAGAGGCGCTGCCTTCTTTTGTATATGGTCACTCTAGTATAGTGCCTGCACCTTTAACTGTTGTGATGAAGAGGGAATTTCACCAGGAATTAATTGCATACAAATGACAGTTGCTGAAATTCCCTTTTCTCTACAACTGTTAAAGTTACATGAGCCCTGACCTGGATTTTATCTGGTCACCCTAGCCATTATGATATTGACCAAGTTTGGACAACACACTTTGGCTCGTTGTAGGTTATTTAACTTACAATGACCAGCACAAACATGGGCGCCAAGTTGCGTATGTAGACCATGGGTTATGCAGACCATATGTATATCATGGGTTCCGTGAGGGTTGTTTAACCCTCACAAAACCCACTCTCTCCAGATTCACACAACATAATAGCCCCCAAGTGTTTGCATATTCAAAATGGCAGCAGTATGCACCACAGCTTCACCTGCTGACATGTGTGAACAAGGGAGTAGAGCAGGGGAGGGTAACTTACAGTGACCTTGATATATCCTAAAGTATAATCCTATATATTTGGAGCAGGGAACACCATCCCCCGGAGTGGTCCCCACAGCCCCCTGCAGCCCGCGCTATTTTGTGTTCTGCTGCCACCTCCATGAAAAAGATAGTCTGAGGACAAAAATGCCCACCCCTGCAGTATATATTTTCTCTAAAGTAAGTCCCATTGAATTCAGCAGGACTTATTTTCAAGAAACTGAGTATAGGACTACAGCCTAAGCATGCAATACTACATGTGTTTAGACAGAAAAAAAGTCCTGCAACTCCCACACTTAGCTACCTATTACCTTTTTAAAGCATCCTGCTACTAGAGCCATAATCATAGAGCTAAAAAGGGTTTTCATCCCCCCCCCCCGGTATGAAAATACCCACTTTTGTGTGGAGCCTATTGGAAGAGCAATGGCAGAAGATCACGCTAAAAATGTGCAAGTGAATGGTTAAGTTGTTCTTGGAGTGTTTAAAGCAGTTAGTAGATGTGATAACAAAGGATATTTTAGGGTGCAGAGCTGATTAACAGCTCTGGATGCACCAGAGAGCCTTGGGTACAAACAGGGGTCACAAGGGAAGAGGGAGATGCTGCACATCCTTTCAGCTTAGGTTTATTGTGTAGAAGAAGACTAGAATTTTCACTATGTTGTATAGTAGCGACGGTTTAATTCTGTTAGAAACCTGGCCTGATCTGTTCTTCTATATTTCTTTAATTCTGGGTGCTCATCTGTTTATGATGTCTCAGTAAAGTTAGGGATGAATAGTTAGTACAGAGCAAGCCCATTGCTCTCGAGGAAGTCTAGGGTTTTTAGCCTAGTTCACAATGGACATTGACCTTGTTCAGACAACATGCTAAGCCAGAGTGGTTAAGCATTTTGAGTGAAACATTATGGCTTAGCGTGTCATGTGAACTATGACCTGGAGGACGCATTCGGAAGACAGAGTAGCTAGCCCTGCCCTTATAGTCCACTCCATGGCAACATGCTAATAACTCATCCGTGGAGTAGGCTATAAGGGCAGGGTTGGCTGTTGCTCCCGCCCCACTCTCCACCGAATGGCGGCACTGGTTCCCCCTTACCTTATCAGGGTGCCATCATTCCATGGGGAGGGACAGAGGGGAGGGAGAGATGCTCCCCCACCTCCTTCCTGCTGTCAGGGGAGGCGATCCTCCTGATGATTCTTGCATCGGCTGCAGGGAGACGTGCTGCGGCCACAGAAAGAACCAGCGGACAGATCACTTTGCCTGTCAGGGGTGGAGATCCATACCCCAGGGCCATAGAAACAAGAAAGGGGGCAGTTCTCGCAACTGTTGCTAGAGCTGCCCCCTTCCTTGTTTGTATGCCCCAGCAAAGGAGTAGGAGGGTGGAGCAATGTTCTCTCACTCCACACTGCTGCCTCCTTCCCCATTAGTTTTGAGACTGAAGGCAGGGAGAGCTGATGCTAACAGCTCTCTCCACCCTCAGCCTTGAAACTAGTGGGGATGAATGCACTGCAGATGAATACTATACCAGGTCTGGGTATGGTATTCATCTGCAACGTGTCCTTCCCCATTCGTTTCGAGGCTGAGGGTGGGGAAAGCTGACGCTGATAGCTGTTTGCACCCTCAGCCTTGAAACTAATGGGGAACGGAGGACAGGACACAGGAGAATGCACTCACTCCTCCTGTACCCCATCCTCTGTTCACTGCAAAGTGCTGGCGGCTGGCAATGGGGGACGCTAGGACATCCTGCCACTCTCAAGCAGCGGCAAGAGTTCCTAGCATCCCTCATCTCCAATCGTCAGCACTTTCCCTCCGTGGCCAGAGCAAGAGACGTGCACATCCCTGGGAACACGTGGGGCACTGTATTTGGTGGTGCCCATCCAGGAACAGCATGTACCTGTCCCGGGAAGCACGTGGGGACCTCGGATCATGGCGCCCCACCAAGGGACGGCACTATTGGTGGCTTCCCAAGCACTTCCCAGACGGGATTATTTCCTCTGCCACTCTTATCTTGCAACTCTGTAGGCAGGGGAAATAATCCATGGCCCCACCACATGACACAATAATCAACTCTGTATGCTGTTGATTATTTGCATTGGTTATTTCTAGAAAATAACCAACCAGGGCATGTTTTTTTTCCCTCACCAGATGACCCAATAGTCAACGGTGGACTATTTAGTCTACCGCGGACTACTTAATCAACTGTTGACTATTGTGTTGTCTGAACCCAGTCAGGGTGTCATGTGAACCATTGTTAGACATGGTGGCTACATAATCACAATTTAAAAACACACACTAACCATTTGCTGCAACAGGGTTAGCGGACTAACCATGGCTTAGTGTGTCGTCTGAACTGGCCCATTAGAGGCTCGATATGTAAATTTGAATTGTGAGTCCTCTCCTTAAAATGTGGATGCCATGAAACTATACATTTGCAAGTCCCATTTGGTTTACATAGTGTCAGGTAACAGGTACAGAGGTTTAGGTTTCAGCAAGATTTACCACAAATCTCGATCTTATATTACAAAAGCTGCCTAGCTCTGACAGTTTCTGGGCATGGCTCCAGGAGCAGCAGGGTTAGGCTTTTGTCAGAGCTGCAAGACTGGCAAAGAGGCCACTGGCCCAATAGGGCCACAAATCTTACTTTCTATCTCCCACTTGGCGGGGTTGTAGATAGAAAGAATTCACAGTTTGAACATCTTGAAGGTTAAGGAGGTCTGACGTTGCATTGAATGTGAGCATACAAAACCCTGGAATTGGCCCTCATGCAATCAGCAGAACTTCTCCTTTCTGTCATGCTACAAATCCCCAGCAACCAGTGTTTAAAGCCCACATAACTATAGGCAATATAATCCTGTGTTAAAGAACACCACACTTACGTGAGTTGAACAGGATCACAAATGGAGAATGTGACATGCTACTTAAAAGTGCTATTGAGGTTGCAATCCTCTATTCACGTTCCTGGGAGTAATCCCAATTGAACATAATGGGGGCTTACTTCTGAGTAAAGATGAATAGGTTTGCACTGTAACAGCACAATCCTACTCAGAAGTAAGCTCAATTGAATTCTATAGGGGCTTACTTCCAGGTACATGGGCATATGATTGCAGCCTTAAAGGATAAAATCACAAAATTTAAAAAGGAAGAATTGAAAGAGAGATTGGCAAGAGAGACTTTAAAATTGAACTATTTAGCCCCATTCGTCTTCTTTCCAAGGATTGTTTTCTACACATTAAAAATGAAAGAATGTGCAAATCAAAGAAAATATTTGTCTTAATATGTGCTTTCATATGTTCTTTAAGCTTCAAAGGAAATATTTTTAGGCTGTACTTTCTTCGCTCCATTCCAGCATTAGTATTAAACTTGATTTTGGAGTCCTAAAAAAGAAGTAACAGCTAAGAAAGGTTTATTTAAAGCTTTCCTGAGGCAATAAGCAATTTGAAACTCGTTAACCAATTTTTCGTTTATCTAGTCATAACACATCCTTTATTGCTACTTTCATGAAAATATGCTGAGGCCAAAAGAGTGCAAATGCCCTAGCACACTAAAGCTATTTTCAACGTGTCAAACTGCAGGAGTAAACAGACCCGTACATTGCCAGAAGACAGTCTGAAAATGTAATTATGAAAGGACACTTTAAAAGTATTAGCATCCTCTAATATGCTGATTAATCAGCTTTTAACTGGAAACTAGGCTTATGTGAAGTTCTACAAGTGAATAGAAATAAAGAAGAATGGTTAATGACTTCATACAGAAAGACCAAAGCTTTTGAAAGTGTAAGGGCTGCTGAGGTAATGTGATGGGTAGGAAGAGAATAAGAAGATGCCACCATCATTTATCTGGTTCACAAGATCACTTCAGCCCACAGTGGCCTACAGTGGGTAGGTCCCATGGGTGTTAAATTGCCAATTCAAGCCCCCCTCCCCCCCACCATGCCTTCAAGTTCTGTGCAAACCCAGCAAGGGTGGTTGGTTGGGGTGGTTGGCAAGCCACCCAGAACTCAAGGGTAGTTTAAGGTTTGTGGGTAGGTTGTTAACCACCTCAACAACCCACCCTTCCCAGGTTCGAATGTAATGAGAAGCTACAGCAGCAGCACTCCCCCACTATGCCCCAAATATTCATCATGGTGGCCACCACCATGATGAGAAACCCTGCGGGGAAATTCACCCATAGTGGTGTCTCATTATGTGTGAACCAGGCCATTGAGTGGAGTCTGAAGGGGATAAGAGTCCTCACAACTTTCCTGAGTGGAGATTCAAGGAGATTGTGAAATTCCCACATCCCTGTCTCCTCAGCCATGCTCAGCACAGCATCCTAGAGTTGAACTAAATGTTCAGCTAATCACATATAGTGGATTTATGTATGATAGTTTTATTATCTTTCTGATTCAGCTCTGATTCTGATTAGGACCACAGTGCTCTGGGGAGGGGAGGAGTAAACCTTCCTCCCATTTTTTCCCCTGAAAGAAAGGTCTCCATTGCAGTCAATACCGACTCCCCCACTTTTTAATCTTCCCCTATTGTGTGTATTTGTGTGTGTGTGTGGGGATTTAGTAGAAACTAGGGTGAACCTATGAAAAGGAGGACAGTGCTTCTGTATTTTTAAATGTTGTATTGAAAAGGGAATTTCAGCAGGTGTCATTTGTATGCATGCTGCACCTGGTGAAATTCCCTCTTCATCACAACAGTTAAAGCTGCAGAAGCCCTGCCTAGCATGACCGGATACAAAAGAGGGCAAGGCTCCTGCAGCTTTAACTGTTGTAATGAAAAGGGAATTTCACCAGAATGTTTACCCCAGCTTTTTTCTCCGGAGCAAGGCAAGGCGGTGTCAAGACAGCCCCAAAGCTTTGTTCCAGAGTTGCAGAGGAGGCGTGGCCAGGCAATGCTTGGTGGAAGACAACCTGTGATTGGTCGCTTTCCACCAGGAAGAAGGCGGGGGTGGCTTCAGTCCCAGGATGGCTGCCCAGGAACCCATGCTCCTTCCTCAGGATTACCCGACCCCACCCTGGGGGAGGGAAAACATTGAGTTTTTGAGGGACCCAGCACCATGACCCTCAAGGTCTGCAGCTGGAACTTGCTCTAGTCATATGGGCTCCCCATGCAATTTAAAGTAGAACCCCGCATGATTAGGATTCTTCTCAATCACACAGGAAAACCTACAGGCTTCTCACTGTGAGCCTTCACCCTGGAAAGCATGGAAGATGGCATGGCCAGGTGATGAGGGCTGGACCAGCTAGTACATCCCTGTTCTCCCCTCACAC
Source organism: Anniella stebbinsi (assembly GCA_029215795.1). Lineage (NCBI taxonomy): Eukaryota > Metazoa > Chordata > Lepidosauria > Squamata > Anniellidae > Anniella > Anniella stebbinsi. The sequence continues at coordinate 62,135,538 of JARDYH010000003.1, forward strand.
TATTCTAATCACGAGAGCTAGAACATTTACATACAGTGGGAATCTTCCAACACCTTACAACAGGCCTGAGAATTGTTTTCCCCTCAAACAAGCTGTGCCACCCGAGTTTGGCCAACACAACAAGCCACACCCAGGCAGGTAATTGGGAAATCACAACTGAAGTGTGTTCTGGAAGTTTCCATGTAAAGCAAGTCCTTTGATATTTCATTAAAATACAATGGAGAAGGCTGCCTCTAAGTTACTGGATAATTGAACCATCAAGAAAACATGGGCAGGGAAGAAAATAAACTTTTGCTTTCTTCACCCTTTCTCAAATCTGCCATGGAACCCTGAACCTATGGTACTTCTAGGGATGGACAGTCTCACTTTCTCCCAAAATGTTTTTCATCTTGAGTTCGTTTCCTCCCACTTGTGAAGAAATTTGCAAATTTTGTTATTTTCGTATCCAAAAACTAACTGCAATGCCAAAGGATTCAAACATGGCAGTCCACAAAATCCACACCTCATATTAATTTTTAGGAGACCCTTAAGCATCAGGAGAAAAGTCCTGAGCATCAAACTGCATATTACCTCTAAGACATAGGGAACACCTACATCTTTATTTTATTTCTTTGAGGAGGCATCTGATTTTTATAGAAGATGCCCCACTTGTGGAGGAGAGATTTAATCTCTCCCACCCTTGCGGGGATTTTACCAATAACCCCACTTCTTGTGCACAGCTACAGGGTTTAGATAAAAAAAAAGTCCTCATTGCCATAACTGTTGTCGAAGTGCCTGAGAAACCCATCAGTGAAACTTTTTGGCTTTTTAAAAAATTCCTCTAATAACGTGTCTCACAATTTGCTTTAATGAAATCTCTAACATTGCTGCATGTTGTCCCTCTGTGAAAGATCCCAACCCATTACTTTTACCCAAGTTGTTCTTTGTGGCAATGATCTGAGACTTAGGAGGTGAGGGCTAGAGATTAAGGATGCTGAAGTCAATCTTTTTGTCAGCTAACAGAGCTGAGGCATGTGATATAATTATAAAAGAAACACTTCTAGTTAATTGAGGCATATTTTTTCCTGGTTTTGTAGTAGTACCTTTCTGAAATTGAGCAAGATAAAGTTTATTGCTTTTTAAATTAAGTGCCTTGGAAGTATGCCCATCAATTTCAGTGGGACGTACTCCAAGAAATATTTGTAGAGTGAGAGAGAAATAGTGGAAACTAGGGGTACGCATGCCAAAAAATATAGTTGTTTATCGTTATCATCATTTTGGACCAAAAATTATCATCTTCATTCATATCGTAGGTGAACCGTATCGTCTTCACGATAATTATCGTGAAAAAACTATATTTTTGCAGGCCTATTTTTAAAGAAAAATACCTATAAATTCTGTATTTTAAAAGTTAGAGGCTTGAAACTTGGTCACAGTGCTTATGGGGTATGCCTAAGTATGTGTATGAAATTTGAGATCGATCCCTCCAATCCTCGATTTTATATGAATTTTTTAAAGATCGCTTCCGTTCTGACAGGTCTGAATGAATGCACGTGTCATTCTGATCTGTCAGAACTGAAACTATCTTTAATAAATTCATATAAAATTGAGAGTTGGAGGGATCGATCTCAAGTTTGGCACATATATGTAGCACATGTGTCAGAAATTTCAGAATTATAGGTCCAGGCATTTGATGGCTATGGAATTTTTAGATAAAATGTTTCAAAAAAATTTCCACAGAGGCCCGGTCTTCCCCTCTTCCCCCTCCCGCTTCCCGCGAAGAAAAGGAAACACTCTCTCGTCTCGATCCCTTTGATCCTTGCTAGTAGTATCCATTACAGGGCTTTGAGTACAAAGTGAAAGCAGACACGAGCCCTGTAATGGATACTACCAAGGATCAAAGGGATCGAGACCAGAGTGATCCTTCCTTGCACGCATGGCTGCAAAACTCAGCTAGGCTCAGCCGTTCTGCTTGAAAAGTGAAAGTAGGAAAGGAAACACGAGCCCTGTAATGGATACTACTAGCAAGGATCAAAGGGATCGAGACGAGAGAGTGTTTCCTTTTCTTCGCGGGAAGCGGGAGGGGAAGACCTGGCCTCTGTAGAAATTTTTTTGAAACATGTAATTTAAAAATTCCATAGCCATCAAATGCCTGGACCTATAATTCTGAAATTTCTGACACATATCTACCCCTAACCCATCTACAAAGTGAGCAATGTTCAGACTTCTAACTTTTAAAATAAAAAAGTTATAGGCGTTTCTTTCCTCATTGTTTCAAAAATACCTTGCCACCACATGCCTGGACCCAGCTGTCTGAAATTTTACACACATATCAAGCCAAGTGGTACCTGTAATGTGCCCATGTTTCCTGTTTGTATCTTCAAAAATAAAAAAGTGGGAGGCGTAACTGTATTTACCCCACCACTACCCATTTTTCTAAAATTAATTGCCACACAAGGCAAGCACCTACGTTTCCGAAATTTCACACACATAGGTCCCAAGGTACCGCCTACAATGTGGCAAAGTTTTATGTGTGTAACTTTAAAAATGACAAAGTTATAGGCATTCCTGGGTATTTATTAAAAAATTAATTGCCACACAAGGCAAGCACCTATGTTTCTGAAATTTCACACACATGGGTCCCAAGGTACCGTCTACAATGTGGCAAAGTTTCATGTGTGTAACTTTAAAAATGACAAAGTTATAGGTGTTTCTTTCCTCATTGTTTCAAAAATTAATTGCCACACAAGGAAAGCTCCAATGTTTCTGAAATTTCACACACATATCAAGGCAAGTGGTACCTGTAATGTGCCCAAGTTTCCTGTTTGTATCTTCAAAAATAAAAAAATGGGAGGCGTAACTGTATTTACCCCACTACTACCCATTTTTCTAAAAATTAATTGCCACACAAGACAAGCACCTACGTTTCTGAAATTTCACACACATAGGTCCCAAGGTACCCCCTACAATGTGGCAAAGTTTCATGTGTGTAACTTTAAAAATGACAAAGTTATAGGCATTCCTGGGTATTTATTAAAAAATTAATTGCCACAAAATGCATGCACCAATCTTTCTGAAATTTCTCACAGATAACTACCCCTAACCAGTCTACAATGTGCCCCAGTTTCATCCTTCTATCTTTAAAAATGAAAAAGTTATAGGCGTTTTTGTAAAACAATACTTGGCTATGGGAAAAAGCATTCAAAATGGCGTCCGATCCGGATCGGACCTCATCGGATCGGATCGGATCGGATCGGAGGTTGTCCGGATCGGATCGGATCGGATCGGATTTTCCCGATTTTGGTCGGATCGGATTCGGATCGTGGATCGGATCCGATCCGATGCACACCCCTACTTATAACTATTGTCTCCTAGTCCCCCTCCACAAGGATGCGCTTTTGCGCCCGGTTCCGCGATTATGCGCATTATCGCGGAGGCGCTTTTACTCCTAATCCCTCTGCACCGGAGGCGGCGAGAGGCGGCGAAGCGCATTAATTCATGTCCAAAAAGCGCTTTACAAGCAGTTAATGCGCGTAATCGCTTGTTCACACCGCGAAAATGCGCTTTAATGGCCGGAGCAAAATAAAAGTCGCTATTTAACGCGCGTTCGAAAATGCGCATTATCGGGGAGATAACGCGCCTGTACGCCCGTTTTGCGCTCCGTGCTTGTGGAGGCAAATTTTTTAATGTGCCTTCAAGGCTCATTAAACGTCTCGTGTGGAGGAGGCCCTAATTTATATAGAGAACATACACTGGGGGGGGGAGAGAGAATTAAGGCTGGGGCACTGAAATAACTGGTGGTGGTAGTTTTTTTCTACATTTACATTATATTTCATGAGAACCATTGCTTGTGTCATTGTTGTTGTGACCTATATTGGAAATTAGAATCTCTCTGTATGAAAATGCCCAGTTTTATCTTACACATATATTCTCTGGCTGCAACAAGAGTTATTTTGCTATTCCTGTTTTTTCCCTTCCATACCCCTCCCAAATTCTTTAACAATTAGAATACTTTTGCCCCCAGAAGGCAGAAAAATATCAATTGATAATACTCTTAATTTTATAATAACACTAAAAACCTGATGACCGTTTACTACAGTTCCTGTGATTACTCATTGCAATTTCACATGCCTTTGAGGAAAAACAATAAAATGTAGTTAAATAATTTCCTAGTAATTGCAGGACCTTTTTCTAGTGTGCCATAAGTCCACAGTGAATGCCCTAAAATGCATGTAGAATTCTCCTTTGTGGTAATAATTATACTTGACTTTATGTGATCCAAGACCCAACCGTGAAAACCAAATTATGCATAATTTGAGTTGGGCTGATTACAACTAGCAAAACCATATGAACTCTCTCTGAGAGCTTTGCCTAGGGCACCAAATGTTCAGCCATTTGTAGCATTCACCCAAATGTGGAGTGTTTGTCTCCATTACAAATAAATTTGAGTATCCTTCTGGCAATTCACATTTAGTAATGATTGCTAATGTCTTCAAGATATGTCCTGCATATGGTAAATGGGAAGTTAAATGCAGGCTTGTAAGGGGGTGGAGTAAATTAAGCATTCATCCTTTCTTATTATGGAACCTCAAAGTGTTTGATTTTAAGGTAGGTCACAGTTTTAAAACCAGTCCCTTACAACCAGCTACACTTGGCTTGTTATTGGAGGGCTGCACCAGAGCAGAGCAATCCTAAACTGGAGTGGGTGGGGACATGAAGTGGATCATTGGCCACTTCCTAAATCCTGTCAGCTTTCCCCCCTGCCCTCCAGCATTTTCAGCCTGAAGCTGGTATAAGCATGGGGACCCAAATCCTGAAGCCTCATTGGGGAAATGGAAGGGCCTTGAATCAAGCAGATTCTGGGTTGCCCCTGTGGGAATACTGCCTGTGGTATATTTTCACTGCAGAGGTTTCCATTAGTATAACTGGGGCTCTTAGGACTGTTCGGCCAGTTAAGGGGCACCTCCATCCTGTCCTGACCCTCCGGGGGTCAGGTTTCCACTAGGGATGTGTATCGTATCGTTAAAATGTACAATAACGATATGATAAGGTCATTATCGTGCATGTGTTTAACGATAACAATATGATACAAAAACCTACGATAATTATTGGAGACGATAATTTGCAGGCGATTTTATCGTTTTATTGAACTGCCATAGAAATATACCTATAACGTCTGTATTTTAAAATTTAGAGACTTGAAACTTGATCACAGTGCTTATGGGGTATGCCTAAGTATGTGTATGAAATTTGAGATCGATCCCTCCAACCCTCAATTTTATATGAAATTTTTAAAGATTGTTTCCGTTCTGACAGGTCTGAATGAACAAAATGCATGCACCAATCTTTCTGAAATTTCTCACAGATAACTACCCCTAACCAGTCTACAATGTGCCCCAGTTTCATCCTTCTATCTTTAAAAATGAAAAAGTTATAGGCGTTTTTGTAAAACAATACTTGGCTATGGGAAAAAGCATTCAAAATGGCGTCCGATCCGGATCGGACATCTGGTCCGATCCGATCCGACCAGCCTCCGATCCGATCCGATCCGATCCGACCCCCCAGGTCCGATTCCGATCCGCTATCCGATCCAATCCGGGGGGTCAGTGCACATCCCTAGTTATAAGGGGCTGTTACTCACCACTACAGTTTGACACTTTCCCAGACAGCAGTGTGACTGTCTATCAAACTGAGATGGTGAGCTATGGTCCTTGATAGACTCATTGGTCCCCTGACATCTTTGCATATTTGAATGCCTCAAACTTCAAGAAGATACCGAAACATTTTCTGGGAGGTGGATTGGGTCTCTATAGCCAGTGCATCTGTTGCTGGAGTGGACAGAATGTAAATGGCTGCCCATCTGTAGGTGGACGTCCAAATTCTGGTGAAGCTCCTGTTTTTCCTGCTAAGAATCCAGGTCTAGGTGATCCCAGCATGGCACTTCTGATGTTCCTCTGCAAAAACATGTACTCAAGGTTATTTAACACATATTAAGTATATCCCCAAGAATAGTCTGAAAGCAAATGTAAGTTTCAACATTAGGAAATGGACTTTTTATACGTTATTTTAATGGAATTATTTGTGTTTGTTAATCTGAAATTGTGATTCTCTGAACAACCTCCTCCAAATCCTGTCTCACTAAGCTTCCCCCTGCCTTTAGCATCTTACAAAATGGCATATAATATAAATTGACATGAGAATGCTTTCTTTTGTTATAAAATAAAGTTTTGACAAATTCTGATAGCTGCCATATATGCTTGCAGGTAATAACACCCTATTATCATTATTTATTTGCTGGATTTATATTCCACCTATCCTCTAAGGTGTTCAAAGCAGCATACATAATCATCCTCTCCATTTTATCCTCACAACAACCCTATGAGGTAGGTTAGGCTGAGAATCAGTAAATGGCCCAAAGTCACCCTGTGAGATGAATGGCTAAGTAAGGACTAGAACTCTGGTCTCCTGAGTCCCAGTCTCTAACCATTACACCACGGTGGCTCCTAACTATTAAATAGGAGTCACATCCCTAAGTGAGACCATTTTGTAGTTTGTGACAGCTTTATTACACCAATGGGTCACGATGTTTATTAACACAGTCCTTATTGCAATATATTCAAGCTACTTATTTGCTGGTGCAACTACCACAAATCCATGTGTTAAGTATATTAAAAATTCAGTGGCTTGTTAACAGTATATTTAGAATGCTTTATTAAATCTTTGTTACAAAATGTTACATAAAATTACATGATAAAAGAGTTGGTTGTTGTTTTCTCTATTTCTACTACTTTTCTTCCCTTTTTTATACATTTGTGAAAAATATTTCAATTTGTCCTGATAAGTTCAGACAGCTTTGCTTCTGTTCTTTTTCTTGAAAGTTAAAAGTGAAAGCTTAATGCCTCTATTAACACTTGCCTATGAGTCACTGCCCTTGCCAACACTTGAGATAAGAAAAAAATCATTTTTTAAGGCACATTCCTGTGAACTCTGGGAATTGTAGCATTATTCATTAGAAGGTAAGCCATTTTTTCATTTATGTATGTTCTTTAATTGAATTAAGGCATAAGTAGAATGTATATTCATACTTTTGGATTACTTTTAAAAGTTAACATGTTAGAAGCTGATCATAGTATCTGCAGGTTTTTTAGGGTACTTATACAAATTATTCTGGAGCAAATTCATCATTTATCTGCTGTTTTCACTCACTCACTCAAACGCACACACACACAATAAACAGGCATATTTCCCCTTAAGGATGCAATCCTATGCATGTTTAGACGGGAAAAGTTCTACTTCTTCCAGCATTCCTTTGCCAACCATGCTGGGAATTGCAGGAGTTTTTTCTGTCTAAACATGCACCCTAACTTTCTTTTTTATTGAAGAACTTTGTTATGTGATATCATGTGAGACTATTCCAGAGTATTGGTTTTCTCTGCTTTCTAGAATAAAAGAAAAGGGGTAATTTAAAAAAAGGGAGTGTCTCAGTCCTATGAATATGTATCTTGCTTTTCTACACCAAAGCGATACTCAAGGTAGTGTACAGGATTACAACATATAATAACAAAACAAGGTAAAATACCATTCTAAAAAACAATAGCAAGAAATCAACACACAATAAAACATGACAGGAGCTGCAGATGAGCATATATCAATGTGTGACTGTAATTTAAAAATGCCTGCCAAAATAAAACTGGTGTAACAGCCTACTAAAAAGCAGGCAAAGAAAGGGCCAAACAATCCTCCTTTGAAAGGCTGTTCCACAATTTAGGTGTCAAAACCCAAAAGGCCATCTGACAGCAAAGAGCCTCTGACATTGAATGAAGATCTTGAGGAGGTGGGTATATGAAGAAGTGATTCCTGAGGTAATCTGAGGTAATCTGGTTCCAGGTCATTTAGGTCTTTAAAGGCCAAAGCCAACACCGTGAACTGAGACTAAAAACAAACAGCATACAAACAGAGCAGGTGCAAAATCTTCATAGTCTATCCTTCTGCTCGCAGAATGGCTGTGAAGAAACCAACTCTGCATGCAATGAGTTCTTTGAGACTTATTTCCCACTTCATGTGCATAGCATTGCAGCCCTAATGGTTTTTGCAGCCCTCTGATTTTCACTATTGGTTTCGGTGTTAGTTAAGAACAGTGTTTTCTTTTCTACAGGTATTAAATCAGCATAGCAAGACTAGGAACATTGTAGTCCTATTCCTGTGACTTAACTGTATAGCATGCAACTTATGTTTGTTTAATTGAATGTCTGCATGGAACAAAGATGTGGACAACTGTATGCACAAGACACTCTTAAACATGTCCAGTGAACCTGGAACAAATGGGCATACGATACTGACTGGCAGCAGCTCTCCCAGGGTCTCAGACAGAGGTTCTTTATAACACTTGCTACTGGATTCGGATTAGAGATGTTTAGGATTGAACCTGGACCTTCTGCAGATGCAAAGCCTATACTGTTCCACCGAGCCAGTGCACACATGCAGGCATTCCACTGAACTTTTGCAGGCCAGGGTGGGACCTGCTGCTGCAATCCCTTCTCCCCCCCCCCCCCCACATAAAGGTTCTGCCATCTGAAGAGCACTTAGCACCAGACTGTTGTTATGAACGGTCACCGGGTTTATCTTGTATACCAGGGTTGGCAACGTGTGGCCCTCCCCCACCATCCCTCGCCATCTAGCTATTCTGGCAAGCACTGATGGGAATTGTAGGCCAAAACGTCTGGACGTCTGGAAAGCCAAAAGTTGCGTGTACCAGCCTTCTCCAACCTGGTGCCCTCCAGATCTTCTGAAAGACAGCTCCCAGCATTCCTGATCATTGGCCATGTTGGCTGGGGCTGCTGTGTGCAGTTGAGCTCTGCCTAGAAATGTCAGACTGTTCTTCCAGCAATTCTTGGCCTGTTGGCCCTTCTGTGTCCACCACCCCCCCCTTTTGTGCCCCTCCATATATTTATCTGCCAGTTGAGGACAGAAAGTCATGCATGCACCCGATGAGGCGGGCTCTAGTCCAGGACAACTTCTTCTGTTAGTCTTCGAAGAGGTGCCACCAGAGGCTCCGAGCCATTGGCTGCAGCCGCCTGCGACACGGCTTGGCTGCCTGTCTGGAACTGGTTTGGCTTCGTCCTTCCCTCCGCGCCAGTGACAGGCATCCCGGCTCCCGCCGGGGCTCCCCGTCTCCTGCTTCCCTCCCTCCCTCCTTCCCCACTATGTTGTTATCACATGGTAGGGGGCGGGCTCGGCTGGTCCAGGCAGGCGCTGGGAGGTGGCAGAAAGTTTGGCGAAGCGTCTGGAGTTGGCTGCGCGGCCGGCTAGGATCCTTTTTGCCCGCGGATTTCGCGGCGGCGGCGACGGGAGAGGGCATGAAGGAAAGTGCCCAAGCGCCCTGAGAGTGGCGGAAGGGCCGCGCCTCCTTCAGTCCGCCCATCTCCCGCCCGAAAGCTCCAGGCGCTTAGCACGCGAGGAACTCCGGCTATGGGCTCCTCCGCGCACTCGCCGCCGCTCCTGCTGCTGCTCCTTCGCTGCAGCCTGTGTTTTTCGTGGCTGGCCGAGGAGTGCCCGGCTTCGTGCCGCTGTCTGGAGGGGGAACTCTTGGACTGCAGTCGCCTTAAGCTGAGCCGAATGCCCGAGCCGCTCCCGGGCTGGATAGTGCAGCTGTAAGTATACGGGCTCATGCCACGGGCGGCGGGGGAACGAGGAAAACGAGATGGGTCCTGCCTGGGGGTGGCGAGCTCTGGACGCCGTTGCGGGGTTTCGGCGCTAGGGGGTGCTCCGCGTTTCAGCGCCTTGGCAGCTAAGGAGTAGCGCCGAGGAGGACGGAGCGTGTCTTTGGCGGCGTGTGTTTTAATGCATGGGTCTGAAGGCGGAGGACCCTTACCCCGATTGGAGGGGCGCTCGGGAATATTCCTTGTGGGGGGACTCCCCCTCTCCTCCTCCTAGTCCCCCCTTTCAGCAGCTCAGTCCCAGCCTCTGGGTTTTTATTTTTATTTATTTATTTTATTTCTAACCGCCTCTCCATCCATATCGAGGCAGGGAACAACAATAAATACAAGTATAAAATCATAAGATAGATAAACCGTTAAAACAGATAAAAACAAATACATTATTAAAAACCTCTTAAAATTCAACCGGATAGGCCTGCCGGAAGAGAACAGTCTTCATGGCGCTCTTAAATTCCAGAAGACTGCTAATTTGTCGAATCTCCTCCGGCAGGCCATTCCACAGCCTGGGAGCGGCAGAAGAGAAGGTCCTCTGGGTAACATTCGTCAGCCTAATTCTGGCTGACTGGAGTCAATTCTTCCCAGAGGACCTGAGTGTTCGGGGTGGATTATACGGGAGAAGGCGATCCCGCAGGTAACCTGGACCCAAGCCATGTAGGGCTTTAAAGGTGATAACCAACACTTTATACTTCGCCCGGAAACTAATTGGCAGCCAGTGGAGTGATTTTAAGATTGGCGTTATGTGGTCACCCCTAGGTGTACCGGTGACCAACCTGGCTGCCATATTTTGAACTAATTGACGTTTCTGGACTAGGCACAAAGGTAGCCCTATGTACAACACGTTGCAGAAGTCGAGCCTCGAAGTTACCAGCGTGTGCATGCTTGGATGGAGTTGCTTGGATGGAGAGCACAGGTGAGCCATTGGAAGCAGCAATCCTTGCAGTGCAGCCTCCAGCTTTCCCCCACTCCTGGTGCCCTCCAGATATTTGGACTACAACTCCCAGCATCCCTTGTGGTTCTCTGTGATGGCTGGGGCTGATGGGAGTTGAAGTCCAAAATATTTGCAGGGCACCGGCTTGGGGAAAGCTCTTCCACACGCTCGTCTGCTAGCCCCGTGCACTCTCTCAGTTCTTTCTGCTGTGCCACCCAGAGGGAGAGGGCCAGTGGAGGAGGACCCAATCCTTACTGCTGCACTGATCAAGCTACAGTGGTGGCTTTAAAACATGCCTGCACACACTTTCTCTGGACATCACAGCAGTGAGGATGAGGCCTGCTGAGTCCAGTCTCAGTTGCCACAGAAGCCAGGGAGCACATGAGAAATGAGGCCACCTCCACCAACTGCCTTTCAGGGTGAAATGACAAAAAGCTTCTGGGCCTGCTTCTGCATTGGCCAGAGGGTTGCCTCTGCTCACTTCCCTTCTTCTTCTGGGCAGCAGTGGATATTGGAAAGGATAATTGAGAGTTGGCAGCACACTCTCTTCCTCTGGGCAGCATGGTGGTGTGTGTGTGAGAGGGTGGGCCCAAGCCTAGCTGTTGTGCTCCTAGAAGGAAAGTGTGAGCAAATGATCAAAGGGAGGCAGCATAATAATAATAATAATAATAATAATATTTATTTCTTACCCGCCTCTCCCTCAGGATCGAGGAGGGGAACAACGTTGATACAAATGACATAAAATACATAAAACTGATTAAAACATATAAAATTAATACATTATTATAATACAGATAAAACTCTTAAAATTCGACTGTGTAGGCCTGCTCTGCTGGTGTCACTTGCTCACTCACCTGCCTGGATCGCCAATGAGCAGCCACTACCACACTCAACTGCCTGTTCCCTCTGGCAGGAACTGTTCCCACTACTGTGCAGTGAGAAAAAGACAGATGAGGGAAAGGAAAGGAGAGCTTTTTACAGCTGCCATTCATTTGCCTGCACCCCTTCTTTCTGACTCTGGGAAGAGGTAGAGAAGAGGAAGTGTTTTCTTAAAGAGGAGGGAAGCTCACACCTCCCAAAGGACTTCCTCATTTGCAGGTATACTTTCCTGAGGTGCTGAGGCCTTGACAGCTGCCTGAAGGGACTAACCCTGGGGAGTGCAACTAAAGGCCTTGAAATATTTGAGTGATTCTGAAGAAAGAAGTTCAAATGTGGTTGGCCAGTTATAGTGGGGGGAAGGGTTCATTCTTCCCTCTAGAATGGGCACTGTGTTGAGATTGGGACCCAAGTCCACTGTGCAAACTGTATCTGCAGGTCTCTTTGGAAAGATGATGCCATTCTCTCTCCCTTCTATTGTATCAAGAGCCACTTGATACATTACAAAATGCACAAAAATACAAGGCATTTTCAGATTATATCATGTATCTGTACGTTACTCTGTGTATTGCATTGAGAATCCAATTGTGGTTTCCAAGCATGTGTACCAGAAGTGATTCACGCATGTTAGAATTATCACACATGCTGATCTTCAGGTATAATATGTGCCTCTGCCATGTAGGAATTCATTAATTTGTGAAGTGACTCAAACTTTCTAGGTCTTTATGATTTGGCTTGGATGCTGTGTGGGGACACACATGCTCAGTAACTATTGGACAGGGATTGTTTGCAATTTGAAAAATGAAATAGGGCTTAGAAACTCTACATGTTTCCAGAGAGTGATTAACAGCAGTAAAATATTTATATTGAAATGCCATTCTGCTAATAGGCAAGAGAATGAGCAAATTTGTATCTGTCAATTAGATGGATATGGAGAATATTGTTTTGAGCAGGGGTGGTGAATCTGTGCACTACAACTCCCATAATCCCTAACCATTGCCCATGCTGGTTGGAGATGATGGAGTTGGAGTCTGTCAGTTAGATAGATATGGAGAATATTGTTTTAAGCAGGGGTGGTGAATCTGTGGACTACAACTCCCATAATCCCTGACCGTTGGCCATGCTGGCTGGAGATGATGGAGTTGAAGTTTGACAACATCTGGGGTTCACAGTTTCCCCACCCATTTTTGAACACGTGTTGCTGTTATCTTACAATCAAGCACCATTTGCCTTTTCTTCAAAAGCTGGCATTTTAAAACTTGTACTTTGAAAAGAGTGCTGGCTGATAGTTACTTAAGCAGACATTGGGCCCAGTATGGTTCCTGAGCAGCATTCCTGCATGTTGAGAGCAGTTTGGCAAAAGCGAAGGACTCTTGTTATTTTTGTGCATGTGGTTATATTTATTTACAATAAAGTAGTTGTTGTAATGTGATTTGAGTTTGTCTCTTAAATTAATTTAATGACCAGTGGAACAAATTAGTATTTCTGTACCTGCATGACAGATGGGCTTTATAGATCTGATATGTTAACAATTACTGTCTGCAGTAACTTCGTAAAGCAAAGTCATAAGGGACTGAAGTTTTCTAAAGTCAGAAAGTAGTTGAAATGCTTTAGAATAGAATGTTTGTTCTCAGTCTCTTGCTATTTCAATCACTTCTAGATTGGTTTATTAATTTTCTATTTCACATCAGAAGCAAGTAGAGATAAGAACTTCAAAGTAAACAGGAAGTCTTTCAATTAGTTGTGGCTAATTCTCTTCAATTGCCTCCTCTGGAGGTCATGCTTCCTTATTGAGGACAACTGTCTGGTGTATTTGTAACATATGGGTTGGACTATATGGATGATTTAGGGAATTGAATAATTTCACAAATCTGAAGAATGTAAAAATAGGCCACATTTTTATTTGGGGAGAAACAATTGACACATTAAAAATGTATGGTGGGCTTGCTTATTATTATTATTATTTTTGTAAAACATGTTATTTCTTAAATGTAGATCTGATATGTTAACAATTACTGTCTGCAGTAACTTCGTAAAGCAAAGTCATAAGGGACTGAAGTTTTCTAAAGTCAGAAAGTAGTTGAAATGCTTTAGAATAGAATGTTTGTTCTCAGTCTCTTGCTATTTCAATCACTTCTAGATTGGTTTATTAATTTTCTATTTCACATCAGAAGCAAGTAGAGATAAGAACTTCAAAGTAAACAGGAAGTCTTTCAATTAGTTGTGGCTAATTCTCTTCAATTGCCTCCTCTGGAGGTCATGCTTCCTTATTGAGGACAACTGTCTGGTGTATTTGTAACATATGGGTTGGACTATATGGATGATTTAGGGAATTGAATAATTTCACAAATCTGAAGAATGTAAAAATAGGCCACATTTTTATTTGGGGAGAAACAATTGACACATTAAAAATGTATGGTGGGCTTGCTTATTATTATTATTATTTTTGTAAAACATGTTATTTCTTAAATGTAGATTTTAAAAAATCCTTGAAATTGTTATAACCAACATTTAAACAAAAGTCTAAAATCTTGTACCTACATTTACATGAAACTGAACATAATGGGACTTGCTTCCAGATAGACATGTCTAGGATTGTGCTGTAAATATGCTGTGTAATTTTCCTGGATTTCAGTTAAAGGCGTAAAAGTACAAATTTAACCATGCAGCAAATCAGGAGAAACATTGGACAACCTGGCTAGTAATCCATAGCATGCTAATTAGGAATTCAAACTGATTTTTAAAACTTTAAGATAGATGTTAGGTCAACAGAAATAATAACAAGATATCTCAGTGACATTTAATTTAGTGGCCAGTAAAACAAACAGGTCTTTTGTTGTTGCTGCTAACACAGTGGAAGCTTTCTAATTGGATTTTCCCTGGAGACGTAAATTGTCCATATGTACATTCACATTCCTTTAAAAGAAGTGTGAAAAATGGGCTCCAGTTGTATAAATAAGCACTTGGCCTTTTGTAAGGAACCCTGCTGTGATCACTCATTTGGGCAGCTGTGTCACTTGCTCTTCAACTCACAGGGTTACATCTTTGTAGGTGTCACCAAACCATGTGGTCCGGTAGATTTTGTGACATGTTTCTTCTGTTCGAGTTAAATGCCTTCAGAAGTTCCTGTTTATTATTTGCTTTTCATCCCCTTAAAAAAGTGTGCAGGCAAACATTTTCCTGCTGCCTCCTGTTGTTCTGTTTGGAACCCTAGACTGCTAAGAGGCAATAACTAAACAAAATAGTTTGTTATTATAAGTATAGATCACTATTGCCCCAGATAATTTGTCTTTGCATAATGTCAGGCTGTGAACATACTTGCAGAAGACTATATTGGAAGCCCATGTGATATATAACAAAAGGCTTGCTTTAAAATCCAACCCTCTTGCTCCTCAGTCCTAAATGCATTTCCTTGGGAAAAGGTCTTACTAATTATGGTGGAACTTTCCATCAATTTAGAGTGCTTAGGGATTCAACCTAAGATTGATTCCTTTGAACATTCTAGAGTAAACCCCATTGAACTCTTAGTAAACATATTTAGGATTAGGCTGCATGAAAAATAATATCAAAGCATATTAAATCCAATAAGATTTTTGTAGGCTGCTATTCTAGAGGGTGAAACTTGATTCCAAGTAACTGACTAAAGAATTTAAGGTGTTTCTGTAGAGATACTGCCATATTTCATCGATTCTAAGACACACTTTTTCTCCCATGTTTACATCTGTAAAAATGGGGTGCGTCTTAGAATCGACGGTGACTTAGAATTGCGGGATTTCTCCTGCTTTTGCAGAAGGCTGGAGAGCTCTGCATGCCCCCCCCCCCGCGACTCCTAGGGTGACCAGATCGCTGGGAAAACTGGGGCGATCTAGGCCAACCGGCCCCGAGGGGAAACCTCCTGGGAAATGGTCACGCTCTCCTCCAGCCCTAAAACACCCCGCCACCCCCACCCCCGAAACAAACCCCACCACCAAACCACCGCCCCAAAAAAAACCCAGCCCAGACTTACCGGGTTCTCCACTGCTGCTGCCGCCGCCGATCTCCACCGCCGCCGCATGACCCCTGCAGCCCCCTCACCTTTTTTGCCCTGCTCATGGCCTGGAGGCGCCTGAGGAGCCACAGCAGCAGCAGCAGCAGGAGGAAATCCAGCCACAGGCCCCGTCCGTCATTTGTTTCCCGCCATTGCGTGGAACAAGGAGGGGGAGAGAGAGAGGGAGGCAGGCAGAGTGACGCTTGGGTCTCTCTGCGCTGGAGCGGCGGTGGCAGGCTCCGATGCTTCACAGGCACACGCGTCTTACACGGAGCCCCTGCCGCCGCTGCTGCCGCTCCCTCACAGAGAGACCCAAGCGTCGCTCTGCCTGCCTCTCTCTCCCCACCTCTTGTTCCACGCAGCAGCGGGTAGGGCCTGCGACTGGATCTCCTGCTGCTGCTGCTGCTGTGGCTCCTCAGGCACCTCCAGGCCACGAGCAGGGCAAGAAGGGTGAGGGGGCTACGGGGGTCATGCAACGGCGGCGGAGATCGGCAGCGGAGGACTCGGTAGGTCTGGGCTGGGTTTTTTTGGGGGGGGTGGCTTGGGGGTGGGGTTTGTTTTGGGGGTGGGGGTGGCGGGGGGGTGTTTTAGGGCTAGAGGAGAGCGTGACCGTTTCCCCAGAGGTTTGCCCCCGGGGCCCGGTCAGCCTAGATCGCCCCAGTTTTCCCGGTTAGAACCAGGAAACCACTAGCGATCTGGTCACCCTAGGAGTTGCGGGGGGGAGGGTATGCAGAGCCCTCCCGCCTTCTGCAAAAGCAGGAGAAATCCTACGATTCTAAGTCGTCGTCGATTCTAAGACGCATAAGTTTTTTTTCTTCTTCTTAGAATCAAAGTTTTTTTCTGTGGGTGGTACAGAAATTAAGGTGCATCTTAGAATCAACGCAAAGCTTTTTCCCTGTTGGTGGCCCTGAAATTAAGGTGTGTCTTAGAATTGATAGTGTCTTAGATTCGAGGAAATATGGTAATTAATTCTCATTTGACCTAAGACGTACCCTGTCAAATTTATCCTTTTTGCTCATCCCACTCAGACAACCAATCCAAACTTTTCATTGGTGGACATCTTGGTGGCATACCTTATTGGAGGAATCCATTTTTCTTTTCATGTTCTCAGTTCTTGAAATAATTGGGATTGTGGATGCTGATTTGGAACAAATGCTTTAACTACAAATACCAAAATTAGTTTTTGAGCTGGCTGTTGGAGGTCTAAATTTGTATTATCTTTGTGATTTCATAGTTGTTTGTACTCTTGTAATCACAATTGACATAGCACATGTCTCTTGAGTAGTGGAAAAGGGCCAATTTTAACACGGCTTTATTGTGGCTCTTAGCAAAGAAGTATTCACATCCTTAAATAAAACCAACGTTGTTCAGAATTGTAATTTGTAATTGTTTATCAACAAATATCTTTACAGTTCGGCTTCATTTGTAGGATAGGATACTCAGAGCTCAGATAAACTACATTTTAAGAACTTAGCCTTTGTTAAGTTTAAAGTTTAGCAGCCAGAATGGGAGAGGAAGAGAAAATCTTAACAGTTGCCAGACATCTTTGCTGTTTTTTCAGTTCTCTTTGGAATTCTAGATTATTTTACCAGGGTTTGTCTAGGAATGCTAAAGCTGTCACTGAGACAGAGGGGAAAATCTAAAGGATGGTTTCTGCTAATGTTTGTATTACATCTCAGTATTTACATTTTCTAAACCCTCTAGTCCTTACCAGAATTGCCAGAGAGAGAAAAAAAGTTTGGATAGTTTTCACAGCTGTTCTTCAGTATTTTCCAGACTAAAATCTGAACATAGCATGCTGATTTATGAGTCACTTTGGATCTGTGTCTTAAAACAGCTACAGCCTGCCTCTTTGTTTTTTAGCTTTCCTTTCTGCTGAATTAGCAGCTCTTTAGGCTCCAATGAGGATTGATTAAGAAGCTATTGCTGGATTTGCGTTTTAAAATTTGACTGGGTTTCAGGCATTTCCAACAAGGATGATACTAACTATACCTAAATGGCATACATTGAGTTAGGCTGCAATCCTATGTACAATTACCGAGGAGAAAGGCCCATTGATCTGAATGGCCTAGTTGTCATGCCATTATAATCTAGAATATATATATATATATATATATATATTTAAAAAATGGATTATTGTGAATGAACTTGCATGCTGGTGCACACTGTCTGTTTGCTCCCACTAACATGGTTTGCATGATCATGATGTGATTGCTGGTTGTGGGCTGGCCAGATTTCTTGGATTTCCCTCACTGGTGCAACTTGTCGTGTCATCCAAACTCAGGCAACATGGCTTATTTGAATGAATAAGTGGCAACCCTCAAATAAAGCATGGGCTGTTGTTGGGTTATTTGAAGGTTGTTGTCCCCATCGCTGTGATCGTGCGTACCTGCCCATTGTGAGTGGGAGTGGCTAAACAAACCAGCAGGGGTGCTGCATGTGAACCAGGGTTCCAACTCTGGCTTGTCAGGGGAAAGATAAGATAGTGTTCCTAGTTTGCATGTCACAGCAAACAACCCAGGGACAAAGTGTACTTGGGTTGTGGAGCTGCTCCCACTTGCTCGCTCATTCATATTAACCCAAGGTTTTTAAAAATAGCAACTCTAAATTGTCCTTGCTTGCAAACCAGGCCAATAGGTCTTACATCTGTCTAGGATTGCGCTGTTAGTCTCTAAACCTTAGTCTTTCCCAACCTAGTGCACTCCAGATGGTTTGGACAACAACTCCCAACATTCCTGACCATTGGTCATGCTGGTTGTGGATGATGGGGATTGAAGTCCAAAACATCTGGGGGACACCAGGTTGGGGAAGGGTGACCTGAATATGTAAAGAGATGTTTTTTCACTACTTTGGTCTGCTCAGGTTTGAGTTAGTCATGTACCTTATTAACACTATCCTCTATGCTGAACAGTGCTTTAGGCAAAACTGGCTGCTTTTTGAAGTCTTCACCATCCCAATCTAAGGACTGAAAAAAAAAATAGAATTCTGCGAAGGCAGATCCCCCTCAATGCTTTCTGCTTGTATTGATTGTCCCACAATTCCTGGTTGCTACTGAAAGTCCCTCCTCTGGTAAGCTGAGACAGATGTTTGTTACCAAATAAAATTCAATTTTTGAAAGAGAGATTAAAATGTTCTATTTTCTGATTATCTGTGTTTGGGCGTAACACTGAATTACAATTTAGCTTTATGTGCATGATCCTCAGGCTTCTGAGCTCCCCTATCGCTCCACCCCTAGCATGGCTGTGGGGACATTGAAAGTTCTTCCTTCCATTTTTAATTAACCATAGTTTAACATTATATCTGAGCCTATACAAACTATAGTTATTTTTATTTATTTATTGTTACATTTATATCCTATCTTTTTTCCTCCAGATAACCCAAGGCGGCTTTCATGATCCCCCTTCTCTCCATTTAATCCTCACAACAACTCTGTGAGGTAGATTAGACTGAAAGTCAGTGACTGGCCCAGAGTCATCTAAGTGAGCTTCATGACCAAGTGAAGACTAGAACCTAAATCTCCTGTGTCCTAGTCCACCACTCTAACCACTACACTGGCTCTCTAGTTATTCTTAGGTTAGTCTTAAGAATGATTTAGGGCAGGGATGGGCAAACATCTGGGTGTTTCCCAACTGTTTTGGACTACAACTCCCATTAATTCCAGCCACCATTGCCAGTGGTCAGGGATTATGAGAGTTGTAGTCCCAAACGTCTGCAGGTGTGGTGGGTTGCCTCCCTCTGATTTAGGGGCAGGGGGCCAATATGGACAGTTTTTTCCTGCCAGTTTTTTTTTAGTTGTTCTTTTTTTTAAAAAAAAAAATCCTTGAGAGGGGAAATACCTACACCAGCAGGAGTCTGCTGTATGTAAAGAGCCTGATCCTGGGACCTCACAGGGGAATGGAGGGGCTTTGGGCCCAAAGCTGCTCATGCCCCCACAGTGCCCCATTTCAGGATATGCTGTTTCCTACCCAGCAGAAACATCAGGAGTAGTAGGTGTTATGTGGATTTGTGCCCGTGCTTTCTGTGGGCATATCTGGGGCCTACGGGGTGCACATAGGGGATCAGTACGTTGAAAGCACAACCACATCAGAAGTTCCTTAAAGCTTATACCTCAAAAAAGTCACTCTTGTGTATTCTAAGATGGTATAGTATAAGACTGTGTGGCATCTCGGTGTGTGGCATCACATATGCCCCAACAGCTAGGCAGTTTAAAATGTGTCGTAATTTTAGAAGTGAAGTTTATACTTGAAATGTCTGAGTCCAGCCATCCTTAGCAGTTTAATGTTTCATAACTCTAAAAGTGCTACTAGAGAGCTTAAACCACTGTAGAGATTTTTCTTTCCATGTACTGTGGTTTAAGGGAAGAGAGAAGAGGGAGGAAGCAATTGGGAGTGGAAAATGTGTTTCTACCACTTCAGTGATGCCAGCTCCTACTTCTAAAGAATAAGGAGAGATTTGTTCATGTTATTTTCTGCTGGCATAAGAAATTCGAACGGCTTCTTTTGTCCTTTTAAAAAGACAAATGTGTGCATTTAAAAACATATCAGGAAAACCTTTTCAACGTAGTTTTCGCAAAAGATCATGTGTGTTTTAGCTGTCAGCCCATTCCTTGTAGTTTTGCAGGAATGTCCATCTCTTCAAAAGAATACTCCCCACCCCCCATTATGCTTCTAGAAACTGTAAATTAGATGTAAATGGCAGACCTATTAAAGTACTGGTAATAGTTGTTTGATTTGGGCTGCTGAGCAATATAGACACATTATAAAAATTCTGTATAGGACATAGGAGTAATAATTTTCTGAATCTGAGTTAAGAAAACAAGTGTGGGCTTTTCAGGGATATTTGCATCCTAAAAAACAACAGAAACAGCACCGAGCATGGAAAATCTGTGGATATCAGCAGTGTCAGAAAACACGAATTTAGTCTGAAACATAATGCAAGTTATGCTTATGGTTGCCTTGATAGATTCCAGATGGATGGTGAGCTTGGGCTCTGAGTGAAAGTGTCTGGCTCCAGTTTGGTGATCATGCGCAGCAGTGGTTGTAATTGCAGGATTTTTATAGTTTAAAGGCTCTGCCAGATTCCCCCCCCCCCCCCATGTTATAACTCCAGCAAAACAAATCCACTCATGTCTGTTACCGTCTGGTAGGTCCTAAGGCAAGCATGTTTTAAATAAATCTTTGTTCGGTGTGTCTCTCCTCCTCCTCCTCCTCCACCACCACCTTCCCATTTCTTAAAGTTTTACTTTTAGTTGAAATGAAGACAGGCAGGGTTTTTATTTTTTTGGAGTAGAATTTTGAAAGCTCTTTGTTGAAATAATTGCTGATCTTTGATTCTGATCTTTGATTCATCTAATGTAGGATGAAGAGTAATGTATTAAACTTTAACAGCCATGACTTCATAGCATTTTGCTTATGTGTTTGCATCTTTCCTCTAATCCCCTGTGAGCCAAAATCAAATATTGAGTTGGGAAAAAGTCAAGAGGAAGTCCTTTCTCTGTTAAAGTGAGCTTAATTCAGATCACGATCTCAGTCTTTGAAATTTTGTAGACCACATTTCTTCAGTCATATCAGTGATGTAGTTTAATGACCTATGTCTTGGAACTAGACTAAGTCATACTTCGAATAGACCCTTGAAATCAATCGAACCTAAGTTAGCCATAACTAATAAGTCTGGATTCAAACCGATGCCTTGCTCCATCAAGGGAGACAGATGTATATGTGGAAAGAGGTTTCACGTCTTTCAGTAGATTCACATCTGTGACAGATTGGCCAGTTTCATTCAGCTGAGTTTGAAATATTGATGCCTTGAGGCAGAAGTATTTCTTCAGGCCTGGGTTTTGCTACTTGCATATGTTTCACGTTAAACGTTTTATGTGTGAGAATTAATGGTGCAGAGACACGTGAACTCAAGAGAGGAGAGGTTTCCGTGCCACCCAGCTGTCAATATCCCTACAGTTTGCAAATTTAGATTACCAGGTGAAAACCATAAATTGAGTGACAGATTTATGTTGGATTTGCTAGATGTGAGTAGACTCTAACAACAATTTCTGCCACCTTAGACTTTGAAAATGGGGAAAATGTTTTGGCTCATATGATGTATAGGTGGTTACGATTTATAAAAGGAGTTGCTTTATTGAACAAAGTTAAGCTATGTGAAAGTAGCTTTTGCATTGCCTATCTCTGATATAGGTTTCATACATCAGGCACTGGATAAATTATAGAATGGTTATCATATGACCTGTTGAGGGTGAAATACATGCTGATTATGTGTGTGTGGTGGGGGACATAACAGGATCAAAATGTATTGGGCATGTTATATTTAAATATTTAATCCAGTTTTCTACTACAAACTTCATTTTTAAATCTACTTCATATTGCCAAAAATTGACAATTCATTTTTTTTGTAACCTTGTAGAGATCTAAGCCACAATAGATTGTCTTCAATCAAGCCTAATTCTTTGAGCCATCTTTATAATCTGCGAGAAATGTAAGTGTTTGTGTTGGCTGCTAGCTCTTATCCTTGTCTATCTATATTATAGATGTCTTACTTTTTATTTTGAATGATGGTATTCATAATTATGTGTGGATGTCAAATCCCACAATAGTCGTGTTTGCATGGAATTACACGTTTGTTTGTCTGTTTGTTTTGGAAAGTGAAAAGTTATTATGATGGGGTAAAATGTTCAAGGGGAAATCAGAAGATACCAATCCCCCATTGCTTCTGTATCGGCTGACTTTTTTTAATGTCTTGACAGAAAATTGAACAATAATGAATTGGAAGCCATACCAAATCTGGGTCCTATTGCAGCAAACATTACTTTCCTATCTTTGTAAGTTGATTTTTACATGTTCTTACATTTATATAAAAACTATATCTGCATATTCTGTGACTATGCAAATATTAACATGGAGTTATCCTCATAAATGAAGCAAAGCTGGGGTAATGACATCAAAATGTGGTCAGTATGATGCCACTATGAAACCTTGTGGCTTGTACTGATATATTTCTTTGAAAATATAGGCTCAAATTCCAGACATTTGTTTGGAACTTTTACCTAGCACAGAGTATTTCTGATCCTTAGAAACCTGAGGTTTGTTCTCTCTCTCTCTCTCTGTCTCTCTCTCTCTCTCTAAATGAATAACAAAATTTTTGGCTGCCATAGTTCTGGAAGTATGACCTGGTTTGCTCATAATGCTAACCCATGGTTTATTTAACCCATGGTTAACCCATGGGGTTTGTTCTATCCAAAGTTTGTCTGGCAGATGATCGAACAAACCATGGTTTGTTTTATCAATCCCTGTGTTGGTATGTTTCCATCCTCCTTTGCTCGCGCTCTCCCTGTATCCCAAATGCCTTTGCGGCACTGTAATAGTGTCATGTAGAGGGGGTGGTTGTTGTTGTTTTATCTATCTCAAGCAACCCATGAATAGTTCATAGTTCTGAGTTCACACGGAACAACAGCCCATGGTTGAAACAACTCAGAGTTTACAACCAAACAACAAACCATGGGTTCTCTTTCTGAATTGTTCATAGTTAATAAACCATGGTTTGTTAGCTTGCTGCATTTACACAACATAATAATCAAGAATTCAACAATCCATAGTTTATCTAGCCTATGGATTAGCATTATGTGTGAACTAGGATTCTGTTTGAAAATATGTGTATGCATAGTAGCACTGCAACACTGAGTTCTGGATATGAAGGGCTACAGCTCAGTGGTAGAGCATATGCTTTGCCTGCAAAAGATCTTGGATTCAATCCATGGAATCTCCAGCTAGGGCTGCGAAAACTCCTGTCTGAAACCTGGAGGAGCTGCTGCCAGTCATTGTGGACAGTGCTGAGCTAGATGGGCCAATGGTCTGATCTGGTATAAGGTTGCTTTCCTTGTTCCTTGCCTAGAGTTGATTGCTGGCCTTGGTTGTGTGACTGTTTGCAGAAATATGCCATGGGTACTATGGGAAAGCAGATGTGCTCTGATCCAACATAGCATATGGAGTTGTATGTATGAAGCCCTTTTTTAAAAGCTAAAATCCTACCAATTGGCTGGAGAAACTGAATCCATATCTTACTTTGTGATATGAATCCATATTTTACTTTGTGATATTCTAACCTTTTAAAGGCTCTGTGTGTGCAGCACCAGCTGGACAGAATCAAATATGCAACACAATGCTTGTTCTCAAACTTTCCAAGCCAACTAGGGATACATACGTTGAAGCTTACTTCCATGCATATACAGCTCCATGCTAGATCAGACTGTGGCTGTATATAACCCAATTGTCATACAGCTATTTTCAACAAACTGTAGGTATGATTAATTTTGTGTCTTGATAATGGTGTTCATCCAAGAGTGATATTAAGCCTGATATTCTGTGCATACATATTTAGGAGTAAGTCCCATTGAATACAGTGAGATTTACTTTTGGGTAAATATGCATAGGATTGTGCTGCACAGGTATGCATAATACATGTGAGATGCAAATTTGTGTTGTGAACATCTTGGTAAATTTTAAAAAATCTGTATATCTTAGTCTTGCAGTCTGATCCCATTTATGTTTACACAGCCTAAATCCAACTGAGCTTAATGGGATTTGCTCACAAGTAAGTATGCTAGTGCATAAGGTTTGAGCAAGTGAGAAAATTTGGAAAAGGAATTGGAATTAAATAAGCAAGGAATGCCAAAACAGATATATGTAATTTGTGAATATACCCTTCTTTTATTTTTGACTAGTATTCAGACTAGCTAAAAATACGCTGTTCCTCAGTGTACAAGAAGAATTATCTGTGTCTTTCTACTTTATTGTATGGATCCATTTTTGTTAACAAAATGCAAGATTTGGATATTTAGCTGGGAATTAGGAAAAGCAGAATGAAAATTTGCACTAAATACAAGATGTATGGTGTCTGTTAGTAGAGAAACCTAAAAGGTTAAAATAATGCAGCAAATTTTGGGAAGCTGTTCAGTTAATGAAAGTGATCAGTATTCAGTTGCTTACTGCTCATGACTTATTATTATCCTGCTGTTTTTACTCTGGACCTAGGTCAGCTAAGTCAGCTGGTGCAGCCGCTGTGTCTGCTCTGCTCTACTTGAGTAAGAACTAAGTGACATTTGATACTGGTGTGGCTTTGGTATAGATCAGGCTGGGTGGGGGAGAGAATGAAAATGCAAAAGCAGATGGTACAGCGCCAAAAAAAAAAGAACTGATCCATATATATATATATATATATATATATAAAATCCAGTACTGAAGAATTCTGTAAATTAAATTCCAAAATGTAGGTGTGGAAGTTCAGTTTCTAAGGATAATTTACCTTTTTTACACATCCTCTACTGTAGCCACATAACATAAATCACTTCTTTCCATGTAGTTCAGAAGGTAGCACCATTGGATATGACTAACACGTGGCTCTGGAGTTGAACTCTTCCATGTGATGTGACTGAGGCAAACTAAACATGACTTTTAATACATACCACGCTGCTAAGTATAATTGGTGCCGTAGTCAGGATGCTAGAGTGGGGGGATAGGGGTCTTTAACCATTTGCCTCTTGCTGTGATCCTGCAGGCCCCCATACCTGCACTTTGGTAAGGGGGAAAACTTCAATTTGCTTCAATTCAAGCTTTTCTGCTGTGCAAATTGCAGGTGTGGGGGCCACATATATTTGACCTGAAGTATTTGAGGGGGGAAATTAAAGGACTGTTGACGTGCTTTAAATGTTATACTATGTAGGCTTTTTTTATTGGAATACTGGTAAAAATATAAAGGGATTGGGTGGTATCCAACACTGCTGCTCTGTTTTTGCCATTGACATTGTACACCAATAGTGTTTGCTGGCACAACAGATTTTCCGTGGAAACCAGTATGCCAGCATATCTTATTACCCCTGCACTAGAGGTCATTTATGCCAGTACTGCATTGATGCTATAAGCAGAGTGGCAGCATAGAATTGCCTAACAGCACATATATTTAAGGGGGGGGGGGGGAAATTGAAGGTACTGAAAATAATAATAATAATAATAATAATAATAATAATAATAATAACAACAATTTATTTCTTACCCGCCTCTCCGTCTAAACTGTTGACACACTAATCTTAGCAACCCAAAGAACTGTGAATGATATGCTGACAACCACTCATCTATTTAAACAGAGTTTATCTCTCTTCCTCTAAGGTTGTTGGTGCACCTTCAGTTTTACTATCACTGTTTATTAGTTCTATTTCACTCTGAGCCATGTATGTATTTCAGTCACACATGCATCTCTCACATACTTGCTGGGGATAAACATCTGAAAAACAATTAAAACTTTGAAACTGCTATGATTGTCTAATATTGTATTTGCAATTGGCATACATTCATTTTTTTTACTAATAAACTTATAAAATATAATTCTTTCTGTGGAAAAATAAAACTCTGTGTATAACTAAAATAAAATTCTGGATTTTTTTCCATCCCACATTACTGGCAAAGATGAGCCCCCACCTCTTATGGCAGAATCCTCCCCAAATCAGTTCCCCACAGATAAACCCACATCAATCATAATAAAAAGTATGCCATACCCATAAAATAAGAGTTACTGGGAAAGAAGCTTTATTTAGTGATTTTCCTTTTCTCCCTTAAGGAAATGCTCTTTGCACCTTTCCACCGTGTCCTCTGTCATCTCCTTTCCCAAGAAACTGTAACTTCAGCTCAGGGAATCCTAAAATTATTCCTCTGCAGCTGTAAAAAGACATTTAAAAAGCCATACAACCTTGCATTTGTGACCTTCCGGCAGCTTTTCAGCTGACCAAATATACAAGCTTCATTAGATTTGGGTTGTGTGCATTTTTTCTTTCTTTCGTTTAAGAAAAAACAAAAACCTCTTTAACATATCTGCTGAAAAGAGGGAATTGTTATGTAGTCCAGTTGGGCTGCTTGTGAAGTGTCTGGTTACCATTGTACTTTGAAGCTCACGCAGTGCCTCTGAATGGCCTCATAAGGCTTCCTGATTATGCTCAGCAGAACTCAACCGAGGTTACAAGTGTATACCATGCACCTTCTGACCTCTGCAGAGAATGACTGGAATTAGAAATAGGAGCAATTTATTATGGCTATTTTGACATGAAAGCCACCTCTAGGTCAGCACAGCATGAGCCCAACTTTGGGATGAGCAAAAGGGATGGGGGAGTGCAGGATAGGGATCAGGTGGTAATTAAGTGTGTAATTGGTGATGTACACTCAACATTCTTCAAGCTAATTATTCCTCACCACAAAGACATTAGAATCGACTCTTCAGCCTGCCAGGGTTACAATTTGTGAATTTGCAGGTAAGAGTAGTCGAATCTGAAGCCACCGAAGAACTTAATTTTGCACTGAATTTATTTTAAGGCTATTCCCTTTAGAAGAGTCCTGCCATGAATCAATATACCAGCAGTATAGCAATATTTAGCTCAGCCTATCCCAATCTGGTGCATTGCAGGTGTTGGACTAAATTTCCCATAATTCTCAGCTAGAATGGCCAGGCTGAGAATTATGGTAGTTACGGGAGATATATTCCATCATATCTGGAGGGCACCAGGTTGGGGAAGGCTGGTTTAGTTCTTTCAATTAATGATTTCACTTAATGATTTAATTCAATTAATGATTTCAGTTAATGATTTCAATTAAAGCTTTACTGAGCTTTCACGAAAAACTCTCTCTCTCTCTCTCTCTGTCTTCTCGCCCCCTCCCTCCTCGGCTTCTTGAGGAATACCCAGAAGGGCCTACTGATATTTCTCCACCAACCCATACACACCTCCTATTCAAAAACTTAAGCATACTCTTCGAATCCAAGAAGAATAGCTTGTATTTAAGGTTGAGGCTTTGATATTTTACCTTGTGTGCCTGGGATTTTCTGCAGCATTGAGTGAATTGTACTCATCAACACATATTACCTGCTCTACAGAGATCTTTTTATGGTTCAGATGTCTAGGTAGCATGAGATTTGTAAATAAAAAGTATACATTTTTTTAAAAAAAATTACAGGTAGTCTAAGATACTTCGTTAACTCGCTCTAATATCAGGGGAGGGAGATCTAATCAAAGGTATTTGTACAATGTAACTAGCTATCTCAGTCATAGCTGCCTTTCCCTATATCTAGGAATTCATGAGAATTACTCTGCAGAGAAGAATAATTAACATCAGTTTGAACCTGTCCTTTATTGTTCCATGATAGAATAAACTTATCTGGTTTAAAACTAAAAATGGGAAATGGCTTTTCTACTTCAAGTTTAATCTCAGATTGCAGAGGCTCTACATCCAAAGGAGAATCTACATCCAGAAGCTATATTCTTCTTCTGGATTGTCTTCTGGATTGAGTCCTGCACAGTCACAAAGGACCTGTACAGACAAAAAAATCTCAAGCATCCAGTTCTTAGAACTGCACATACTTGATTTGTGTTGATTTGTTTGTTTGTTCATCATCCAATAGCACAGGCTTTCTGAATAATATACAGTTGAACCATTTAAAACAATTAAAACATAGAACCCATAAAATTCCATCACAATATTTACATATATATATATATATATATATATATATAAAAATACAGAATCCAAATGTAGAACAGAGAATACAACCTGTCAACAGACAGTTAAAATAACCTAAAATGACATAAACATATCCCAAGTTCCATAAAAGCAGAGACTAAAGTATTAATATATATATATTAAAAAGATGTTAAGAATATTAAGATAATATTAAAAGGCACTGTAGAACAGAAAAATCTTTGTCTGGCAACCCATTGTTGGAAAATATATTAGAGATCTGGGAGAAGTTTAGAGGGAAGTTGATACCAGGAGACTCTCCAATCGCCCCAGTTGTAGTAGTGGGAAACTTCCCAAGGGTATTAAAAGCAGAGATAGAAGCGAGACTGAAAGATCAAGATATAATTAAGCTAAGGAATTGGATGGAAAAGATGAAGGATAGTGAGCATATTAAAGAGTTGTTTAAAGGACAAAAGATAGCATGGTTCAAATGTTTACAATTGGGAAAATGGACTCAGGAATGGAGGTTGAAAAATAAGAAATGTAGAAATAATACTAAATTTGAAGATTTAATTGAACTAAAAGGAAAAAAAGAAGAAGCTGGAGCTAAGAAAGGGCTGATTAGTGAGATATATAAAATATTGATAGAGGAGGAATTTCAGGACTCACTTAATGTTATAAAAGAGATTTGGGAAGAAGACGTAAAGGGTAAAATTAATGATGATAACTGGGAGAGGATATGGAAACTAAGAATGTTAAAGTTGCTGTCGATTAGAATTAAGGAGAATTACTATAAGACAGTTTGGAGATGGTATCTAACACCTGTAAGATTTCACCAGATTGATAAAAAAGTGTCCAAGAATTGTTGGAGGGGGTGTCAGGAGGTTGGGACCTATTTTCATATGTGGTGGAGCTGTGAACATGTACAACAATTTTGGGAAAGGTTTTTTAAAGAAATAAGTGATATAATTGGAAGTAAATTGGAACTAAACCCAAAGTTAGCTCTACTAGCAATATGGGATACTGAGAATGAGCATATAACTAACAGAGAATTGGTAAACAACCTCCTGGCACCGGTTAGAATAATCATTGCTAAAAATTGGAAAGGGCAAGGAAGCTACACAATAGAAGTTTGGTATAAAGAAATTTGGGATATGGCCTTGAATGATATGTTGACATGTAAAATGAAAATAAAGAGGGGAATGTCCAGTAAGAGTGATTTTGGAGAAATATGGAGTCCCTTTTTGGAATATGTTTTAAGATCGGGAAAGGGACAAACACCTTCAAAAGAATCGTTAAAATTCTGGAAGGAGGAAGAATGATCATGAGAAGGTCTCGGGGGGGGGATGCACGGGGGGATTGTTGAGGGTTGTAGTTTGTTTTATATTGTGTATGTTTTATATTGTGTATGTTTATTGTGTTGAAATTAATAAAAATTATTTAAAAAAAAATCTTTGTCTGGGTCTGGAAAGACACCAGTGAAGCCTCCATACTAGTTTCTCTAGGCCTTAGAGTCTAGGGAGAACATTTCATAACTGAGAGGCCAGTGCCAGAAAAGATCATGTCCCTCATTGCCACCCTCTGAGCTTCAGTTTGGGGATTTGGAGAAGGACTTCTGTTGATGACATGAAGGTTTGGATATGTACATATGGGAAGAGCTGATCCTTTAAATGCCAAGATCCTGAGCTTTGGAGAACTATATAGGTCCAAATCAGCACTTCAGAACGGTCCCAGAAACATATCAGGAGCCAATGAAGATGAAAAGCACGGATGTAATATAATCATATTATCAAGTCCAAGTTAAGATTCTTGCAGCCAAACTCTGCATTAATGGAATTTTCCAGATTGTCAAGCAGCCCCACATATAACATTGCTGTAATCCAAACAGGAGGCTACTAGAACAGGGACCACTGCAGCAATATTATCCAATGGAGCTGAATGGTGGGAGATTTAGGATAGATAAAGGGAAGTACATCTTTACACAGTGGATAGTTAAACTATGGAATTTAGTACAACAAGATGTTGGTGATGGGATTCTGAAAGAGGATTAGACAAACCCTTGGAGGATAAGGCTATCAATGGCTCCTAGTCATGAGGGCTATATATTTCCTCAAGCATCAGAGGCAATATGCCTCTTAGCACCAGTTGCTGGGGAACATGAACTGAAGGATGTTATTACACCCTTGTGGTGCTTATGGGCTTCTCATTGACATCTGGTTGGCCACTGTGAGAAAAGAATGCTGGATTTGATATGCCTTTGATTTGATTCACCATGGTTTTTCTTGTGTTTTTATCCACATCTAGATATGTTTGTACTTTGGGTAGGTGACAAAAGGCACTCCGCACCATGGAGCCACTATATGCTTGATCAGCATAGTAATTTTATAGTGCTGATGCCATCTTTTTTGTGGGGTGGGGGGATTGTTGGGGGAATGCTTGTTGCCTTGACCGGAAAGATCAGTATTGCTGACTACCCTCATCTTCTATTCAGCTGGTACTGGTTCGCAAGTCCTGAGTTAGTCCCTATGGGAGACCGAAAGAAATAAAAATTGTGTTACCATGGTTTGCTGAAAATTTACCGTTAAAAGATTTTTGTCCAGCCCAAGTATTTTTATGTTAATGTACTTCTGCTGACACATGAACATTTAAATTCTTTTGTTATTGTTGTTATTGTTGTTGTCCTTATGGAAAACCATTTTGTAAGAAATCAAGACCCATATGCTATAACAGAATGAATATAGGTTTCTGGATTTAAATTACTATGAATGGTTATGCTAGCTCTTAATAGGCATGTTCTGTATCCCTAAGAACACAGACATTTTAGATGTTTACTTATTTGCATTCCCACATACAGTGAACACAGGGCTCTCTGAAAGTATGTATGAGTAGCATATTACACAATTTTGAACTCTTTGAGACAGCAGTTTGGGATTAATGACCTGTATTGAAAGCATCTCGGGTGCTTGACCACCTGTTTTTCAAAAAACTTCCATAGAAGAAATTTGTACAACCACCTTCTTCTAAGAATCCACTGCAGCTATAGGCCACATCTCTGTGTCCAAGCCTGGCTTATCCATGATCATCTTAAGAGCGATGAATGCACACCATGTTTGTCCCAATGAGGACCTGTTGCAGAGGAGAGGAGGGAGTGCAATAAGTTATTTAATTCACTTTATCACATTTTGTGCCTATGAATTTTTTGCTTTAAAAGATCCAAAAAGTTCAAAAACAGAGGCTTTGAACTGTGACATCTGTCAAACTGCACCCCCATCCCTTGCCTTCTCCCCTCTTTTATCTGTCAAAGTCTCTGTTTTTCAACTTTTGAATCTTTTAAAGTAAAAAATTCATAGCCACAAAATGCCTGGAGCTATCGTTCTGAAATTTCTCACTGATAACTACCTCAAACCCATCTTCCATGTGGGCAAGTTTCATGCTCCTATCTTTAAAAATAAAAAAGTTATAGGTGTTTCTCTCTTCATTTCTCCCACAGTACCTTGCCACTACACGCTTGAAGCTATTGTTCTGAAATTGCTCACACATATCAACCAAAGTGGTACCTTTAATGTGGACAAGTTTCATGTTTGGATCTTTAAAAATAAAAAAGTTGAAGCCATAACTGTCTTTACCCCACTGCTACCCATTTTTTAAAAAATTAATTGCCACACAAGGCAAGCACCTATGGTTCTGAAATTTCACACACATGAATCCCAACATACCATCTGCAATGTGGCAAAGTTTCATGTGTGGATCTTTAAACATAAAAAAGTTATAGGCATTCCTGGTTTGTTACTCAAAACTTCATAGCCACAAAATGCCTGGAGCTATCTTTCTGAAATTTTGCACACATAACTACCTCAAACCCATCTGCAAACCCATCCAGAGGAGGGCTGCCCCCCAGTCAATGCTAACGTTTGACCCTTCTTGCCACTGTGCTCAAAGCATATTTGCCACTGTGGTCAAAGTTTTTTTTTCTGTCTGGACTTGTGTGGCTCATATGAATCCCAATGTGAGTTGGGCCTTTTGAATGAGGAGACAGAGAGTAAAACTGCATAGGTTTTATAATTGCTGCTGGAAATGGGTGTAGCACTGGGCTGCCTGCCATCTTTGTGTCAGATTTTCCTTTCTCCATAGCACGTTTGGCTTGTTTTGCAAGGCAAGCTGCCTTCTTTCCCCCTCCATATCTGGCAGTCTCTCTTTCGTTCTTTCTCTGCTTCTAATCCCTTTATGAGTTGGAGCAAGACGGGAGTTCAGCTAGTGCCCTTGCAGCTTGAAACTGTGAAAAGCTGATACCTGCGTATACTGAGGGCTTTAAGAAGAAGAATCCGAATTCTGCATCATGATAATACAAGAAGTGCCCCAAGAAAAGCTATATTCTGTGATCTGCATAAATTATGAAAACTAGGCTAATTTGCATGTACTTCTGCTAGTCTTGGAGAGGGCCAGAGACAAGGCTAGGCACTGAAACCTCCCCCCACCCCATACTCTCACAACTTGTATTCTTATTTCCTTAGGAATAAGATAGAAACACCTGCTTTTTAAACAGACCAACACTTTATAAAAGTAAGATTTCTAGGGCTTGTGTTGTGATTGCAGAACTGTATTCTGTGCATTATGCTCCCTTCTCTCTCGGTTAGCTGCACAGCAGCCCTTTCGCACTCTCTCTCCTAGATTACTTAGCCAGAAGTCTGGGAATTGGGACAAATGCACGATTCTATATGTGGGCTAGAAACGTGGCTTCCATTGGTTCTGTATTAGGTGTGGTTGGGGAAGGACAAGACCGGATGGATGTGGATGAAATCATCACTGCGCATGTTCTGTGTAGGTTAGATAGGCATTGGATGCATGTCTACTTTCCCCTTTAGAAATGCTATGCCAGCCTTCCCCAACCTGGTGCTAAACTAGAACTCACATGATTCCCCAGCCAGCTGTGCTATACAGACACCACTCGGTGGAAATATAATAGGGATTGTTGGGCATATTTCCTTTTTTTGTTGGATCATTGAATGAAGACTACCAGTTGTACTCCTTCCTTCCTTCTCTAGGTGTTGGTAGAGCTAGCAAGTAATTTAAGTAATTCCCTTCTGTATTGCAGTAATTTATTTCATTGGTATAGCCAACTTTTAACCCTTTCTATGCCCCAGTATGAATGATAACCATGTGGCTTCTGTCATAACTTTAGTGCCTGTATTTTGAGGGCTACTTTGTCTTGTTCAAATGTGAAGCCTATTTGAACAGTTGCTGGGGAACTTGGGTGGCAGGGTGCTCGTGTCCTGCTTGTGGTTTCCTGGTCAACAGCTGGTTGGCCACTGTGTGAACAGAATGCTGGACTAGATGAGCCCTTGGTCTGATCCAGCATGGTTCCTCTTATGTTCTGATGAAGGATGCCCAGGGTAATCTCCTCTGCAAAGGTGGTCTTAGAAAGGGAGTCTTGGTCTATGGACACAAGAAATACACAGCTGGAGTCCCGTTTAGACTCCTGACGAAAGAGTGAATGAGCACTGGTGGCAGTGGCTCTTCCTTGCTGGGAATGGTGCAAGGAGAGGAGTTTTCCAGCTGTTGCCACCTGCTGTCAATACTAGCATCTGCTAGAGATGTATGGAGGGTTTGGTATGCCAAGGGCTTTAATTACAGTATGACCAAGATCACAGTATTCCAACCACTGGTGCCTTGATAAGGACCCTTGTACCCTTCAAACCGCTAGTTAGCTCCTTAAAATTATGAGTCAGGAATTATAAAGAATAAACACCTTTAAACCATTTTGTTCTCCCCCCCTTTTTATTTTTACCTAATCAATATAATTCTGTCAAATATTTCAGCATATATTTGCAACTGTGAAATCTGGGGACTTGTGCTTTTTTTAAAATAAATAAATAAACATTACACTTCTCAGAAATGCTGGATCTCATATTGACTTTCATAGAGGTGGAGTGATGGAATATGTTCTGCAGGGAGCAATACAGCACTACCAACATCGGTTGTACACTTTCTACATCCAGTTCAACCAGTACCACTCAAACTTTACTTGGAGGGCAGAAGCAAATAAACTTTCAAGTTTGCTCACCCTTCAGCTTTGAAATAGACAAGCAAGATATCAAGAGTGATGGAAAGTCTTGCAATGTAACTGTTTTCCAATAGGCATTGGGCTGTCACTTTTCAAAAGCGTTTGACTTTCGGATTGTATTGACTTTCCTTCAGAACTGCACTGTATTTAAATGTATAACCAAAAAGGACATAGTAGCTGTCTTCTGTCTCACTATGGTGGCTGCGATTGACAATGTTCAGTAGTCAGAGTTAAAGAAAACTCTGTAATCTTCAATCCAGATAACATTTATAGTGCTAAAAGTGAGGCTATTAGGCCACTTCTTTGAACTTCTTGACTATGACCTAGAGCCCCCTGTGCATTCTTGTGCATCTACAAATAGGATTACTTTTGAGTGGGCTTCCCAGTTCTCTGCAACGGGGCCAATGTCAAGAATTGGAGTGGTCATGCACTTTCTGAAGGCCCATGTCTCAGGGAGCCCACAGAAAGGAGCCCCCTCGACCTGTTCCTCCTCTTCTTCATTGTAACCTGCTTGTTCACCCGTCCCGTTGAGAGTGTCTTGTAGGTACTTCAGTAAGAGGAAATGGCACCATTTTTCAAGGAGTGACACCTCTGTCACTGCCCCTTGAAGGTTGGAACTCATCAGTCAGTCTCGGTCAAGCATGTTCCATTCCATTTCCACCCAAGTTTGTGTTTTATTTTATTTAAAAAATCCATATGGAAATTCACACTTTTTGTGTGCTCATTTTTCGTGTGCATTTTTAAATGTACATATTCACTTTAGTATGGTTGAAATGCACACTTTTCTCATATTTATACATTATGTGTGCACTTTTCCCTAATATGCACATGTTTGTGCACATTTTCCTCAAGGCAAGCTGCATCAGAAAACTCACAGAAATATAGCTTTTGGAACTCTGTCTCAGCTTGTTGAAAGGCTTCGGAAGTGCAAATTGAATCAATCCATTAAAAAAACAACACTAAATGGAGTGCATTTCTCACTCATCCCTATTTGCGGGGCTCCTAGGTCCAAGCACAGAATCCTGGAATGGTTTTAAGCCCTGTCTTCTGATGTAAGAGAATGCTCTGAGGGTTTGTGGTCTTGCTGAGTGTCCCAAAGAGAGGCATGATTATTTATGGTGTAGATAAATTATGCATAGTTGGAGGGAAAATGTATAGGAAGCTATTTTTCTTCTTCTCTCATAATAATAGAATCTGGGGTCATTCAATGAAGCTGACTGGTGGGAGATTCCGGATAGATTAAAGGAAGTACTTCTTCACACACCATATAGTTAAAGTATGGCATTTGCTAGATATGGTGATGGCCACCAACTTAGACAGTTTGAAAAGGGGGTTAGAGAAATTCATGGAGGGTAAGAGTATAATTCTATTCATGTTTAGAAATATGTTGTACATGGCTGGCTGTGGGACACTGGGAGTTGTACAGCTTATTTCTGTCTAAACATGTACAGGATTGTGCGCCAAGGCTATCAATGGGCATTAGTCACGATGGCTGTATATTACCTCTCGTATCAAAGGCCTTTGAATATCACTTGCTGGGAAACAATAGAGGGAGATGGCTGTTGTCACATTCTACTTCTGTGCTTCCCAGAGGCATCTGGTTGACCATAGCGGGAAAGAGGATGCTGGCCTAGATGTTTGCTGTGATCTAGAAGGGCTCTTCTTTCTCTAGGACACACACACACACACACACACACACACATACACAGCATCTTGTGTTCTTGTGTGTTCACTGCATGAGAGTTAAATAATGCTTTGTTACTCTTTGACAACATTTTCTGTGTTTTCATAATGTTTCTTTGTTCCAGAAAAATACAAAATGTTACTCCTTTCTCCTGTCAGTTGATTTAAAAAACGATTTGACAATTGTATGTTGTTGTTTTCTGTTAGAAGGGTACTCAGAAGTAGATATCAAGAAGACATCAGACTAAAATTTGCTTCTTTACCAGAAATTTTCTTCAGTGTGTTAATGTGCAATGATATGGTTTATTTAGTATGGATCAGTTTGCTCAATCGTCTTGTGTTTTTAAAATATGTCTTAGAGAAGCATTGTCCTTAAATATCATCATATTCCTAAATTAACAGAAAGCTATAGAAGCATCTATATATATGAAACAACCAAAAGGTTTTGTTTGTTTGACTATTAATATTATTTATTTGCAACTTTTAAATCCTGCCTTAAACATGTATTATTCTTCATTGCCTTTGTGCTTAGCAACACCTAACAAAAGGAAGCAGATAACATGTGCCCATGGTATGCCTTACATTGCCAGAATCAGGCACTTTTAGACAGAAAAGTCATTTTGTTTGATGCTAGTGTTGAGAAGTAGCACAAG
This sequence comes from Anniella stebbinsi, assembly GCA_029215795.1. NCBI lineage: Eukaryota > Metazoa > Chordata > Lepidosauria > Squamata > Anniellidae > Anniella > Anniella stebbinsi. The sequence goes on from JARDYH010000003.1 coordinate 62,171,961, forward strand.
GATTGTCACGCTGTCACTTCTGGCCAGTCAGTAAACATTTTCAGAGGCGGATGGGACTAACATCCACTTTCCTTCGCAATATAGACCCTATTTTGAAAACACATGAAGCTTTTTGAGCGAAACATTATGGCTTATTAGCCAGACAGGCCAGTCACATACAGAAACACAATAAAAACTCCTCTCAGCCAGAGGGAATATCAAAATACAGAGTGTTAGTAAAATAGCTAACAAGGGCAAGTTAAAACATCTTGTAATCCTGGACAATATTTGCTAACATGTCATATTATATTGATAAGTTTAGTCTTTTATGGCGGCTAGAGATTTCAATTTCTCCAGAACCCGTTTGACAAACTTGGCAGTCCTATATGACGTATAGTAATCTGTACCAGCCAATAATGTTAAAGTAATGCTTACAGAGGAGTTGTGATCAGACCCAACTATTAAGGGCAAGATATTGTTTCTTTAGCTTTGTGTACAATGGGCACTCAGCTAGGAAGTGTACCATGTCCTCTACCTTGAGACAGCTGGCTGGACAATCTGGTTTTGCACTATGGTGAGACCTATAGAGTGCCTTCACCTCCATCAGCTAGAGTGAATTCAGTCTGCACCTAGTCATAAACCATCTCAGCTCATATGAGGTGACAGAAGTCAAGTACGGGGGACCTTCCCTGGGAAGGCAATAATACTTTTATAAAGCATGTTGGAACGACTCCCAGCAGTGACGGCCATTGCTGTCTGGATGTCAACATCATGTAGCCATCTAAGGATCTCCTCCCTGGCACTATCATACCCCCTCACAAGTAGGTATGTTTGTGAAAAGCCCAACTAAGAAATAGATATGCTTGTCTTGTCTGCTCATGAGTCTTTCCTCATAACTTCATATGGTGATAAAACCAATGGTGGGACCAGTTGAAACACTGTCTTTAGCCAAAAGAAGATGGCTTCTTTTTGGACAAGCATTCCCACCGAATGACAAGCTGGAAACTTAAGCAGGAAATCAAAAGACAATATAAATCTCTAAGATATAGGAGTATAGTTCCTCTGCCACATTCCTATTTGGCACTGCATAAATTCTGTAAAAAGATAATCAAAGAAAAGAAGCAAGAGTATGCGAGGTTGCAGTGGGTTGAATTGGCAGCAGCACTTATGGCTTAGTGTGAACCATGACTTAGGATGTCATGTGAACCATTCCTAACCATAGTGGCTACATAAATAACCATGTTCGCTAACCATTTGCTGCAAATGGGTTAGTAGCCTGACCATTGCTTAGTATGTTGTGTTCCTCCCCAAAACAAACTTGGAAATGCCCTCTCACCTGTGATACAAGACAAGGGACAGTAGTTTTACAAAAGTTGGTTTTTTTCTCCTTTTTCTTTTTGGCCACAATTCAATAGGTGTGTGTGTATAAGGTAGGGTACTGAATACTGTTGCAGGCTAGTACCGTTTGTGTCTTTTTTTGAAAGGTGGACGTCTCCACCCTCAACTTTGTGAATCAGTGAAATAAAGCAATTAGTATTTTGCTAATTATGTACCCTCACAGTTGTGTACAGTTAGTGTGACCTAGAACAGGGATGGGCAACCTGGCACTCTGGGGCTGCTTTCAGCCAACGGCCCAATTTCATGCGGACTTCAGTCTAATTTTTGTGTTTGTGTATTCTTTCATCCTTAGGCTAATGTCTTCCAAACCATTTTTTTTTCATTGCTGCCTGCTGAAAGCTCCCTCTTGTAAGTGGAGGGTGCCTATGTTTGAACTAAAGAACAGATACAGGCAGCACAGGAGCAGCAGCTGTTTTGGGGACCCCAAAGGGCCTAATAAGGCCCCAGGGTCTTATGTTTGACATTTGTATTCTACAATGTCGGCTTGCTGCTTATTGATGTAGATAGGATGGAGTCAGCAGGACCCCATGGTTAGGTAGGCAGTATAGTACAATGCAACTATAATACAAGTTAGCCAAGAACTTAAGGGTTTGGTCATTTGTTTTTGACTAGGTGAGGTCAAAGCAAACTCCATGCAGTGTCTCTACCACAATATTTTCATATAGCAAACCCTGTTATGTTAAGTAGCCCCCATGTGAAGAAGTTATCATATCAGAGAAAATACTTGAAATCTTTCACGTTGGCTCTGAAGAACAAAGAAAGCCCTTTTTCATTTGAGTGGGATTTTTGATGTGTTTTCGATTGTAACAGGTTGTTTAGGCTGTCTAATGCACCTGTACCCTGATCTTTTGGGAGAGCTGATAATGTGAGGTGAATGTATGTGTTGTGTGAGTGGACACATTCAACTATATTCAGGCATGTACCTAACTGACACAGCAGAGAATCAGCGTCTACTTTAGTTTAAAACTGCATACCAGCCAACATTGTTTTTATGTCCTGTCTATGCAAGCCAGATGGAAGTCTATGCAGTAATTTGATGCTGTTTGGCAGAGTCTTACAAACTGTACCAGGCACCTAATAGTGGATAACAAAGCTCATGAACAAATGGAGTTCTGCAGTATGAGGGGTGAAGAGTGAAGAACACACCTGTGAGCCCATCTGCCATGTGTTTTGTTAAACTCCTCATATATAGCTGGCAGTCTTCTTGCTCCTGGGTACTTGTTGTCTCTCAATAATAGCATATATGGTTTCTGAGAAGTTTACCATTTGCTATTCATCATAAACAAGATGAAATGTATGTGTTTGTAATGTCTGAGAAAGTCATGGAAAGGCATGTAATAATTTCCAGTGTTTAGGTGTGAGTGCTGTTGCTTATGTAGACAAAATGGTGTCCACCATGCACAAGAGGGAAATATTAGCAATATCAATATATACATATTAATCCCTTGAGAATTAAGTACAGAGGTACAAAAAACTTTTTAGGGGAAAAAAATCTAAGTAGGGGTGGGGGTGCAGAACAGGTCAGTGAGGACTGAACTGGGAGAAAGGAATGGGAAATGGGTGAGAGGAAATAGAATGGAGTATCCTGGAATAAGACATGATTAACCAATTGAAGTAGTGAACTGGAGCACTTTATACTACAACATAAATTATAGGTTCCACTTATGTAATACTATTGATAGTTATCCTGTGACCATAATGTTAATGTTAGCAGAGTTCGAAATAACTCTTAATCTGATGGCTTCTTAAACAAACTTGCTACATGTTAGTTCTAACTGCATAGATAGTCAGTCATCTGTATGTTCATGTGGGAAACTGAATATTGTCATGTCTGTCATTTGCCACTTGCCTAGAAATGAGTGTGTTGGCTCATCACACTACCGAAGCATAAATATGACCATATCTTCACACCATTAAAGCCACCATATTATATGTTTTTGAGTGGCTGTCATGCCTTAAATGGTGTGATCTCACCATAACCTCCCTCCTGATAGTGGATGTGCATGATAGGAGTGAGCTGCTAGCTAGCCTTGGGCAGGCTTTAGTACTTTAGACCAGGGTTGGGCGGGGGGTACTAGCCCACAGGCCAGCCCAGTCTGTGGCACCTTTTCATCTGGCCTGCTGGCCTCTCATCTGAGGCTCCATCTACCCTTCCTCCTCTTACTGTGTATAATCTTCCCAGTGAGTATCCCCTACCCCACATGGCAATTATACATTTTTTAAAAGCTCTAACTTTAGGTATTTGTTGCCAGACGTGTTTTGTCTTAGAAGAATCTGGAAGACATTCAAGAACCTCTTACATTTGCAAAAGAAAGTGCCAGTGATTTTGGCTGTTGAATTGGCTGTCTGAGTTGATCGACATTCTTTGACTTTTTGATTCTTTATTTCAGTTGGGTCCTGAAGAGTTCAGGAGCAATTCCTCCATTCCAACATATTATTCTTTCCTCATTCTCTTCCTGTGGGGTCTCGGGAATTGTCACAGCTGGAGACAGGATATTGTTTGAGGTGGAGTAGTGTTAATAAGGGCCAAGGAAATTTGAAGAGCCTTGGTGATGCATAATTTTTGATATTTAACAGACAGTTACATCTGAGGCCAAACAGGATTTCCCCCCCTCCAGGTAAAACCAAAGAGCTTTTTAATTTTTATTTGTCTTCCTACTATAATGTGAAGCTAGGCTCATTTACTTCAGTCACTCAGATTATTCAAATTATTCTTTGAATAATTTTGTTGAGCTTCTCTGACAGGGCATTTTGTTTGCATCTGGCCTTTGCTTGTGGATGATGTAGATTATAGTAGGAGTGAATAGGGGACTTACTGACTGGGTTCGCACGACATGCCATGGCTTGTCACGAATAACCATGATAAGCCACAGTGTCTGTGGGCACCAAGTTCCATATGCAACCCCCGCTTGGAGGTTGTTTGCCATGCGAACCTGGCAAGTATGAGTTATGCAATGGTTAAACAACCCATAAACAGACCATGAGTTATACAAGGGTTGTTTAATGCTCACATAACCCACCCTCTGTGAATTCGCATGACATGACAACCCCTGAGCAGGGGTTGTATATTCAAAATGGCGGCCACACACACCACAACTTCACTATCAGTTAACAGCCTCGCTATGTAGTGTGAATATTTCTCAGTTTGTAGAATAACCTGTTGGTCTAAATGATGGTTTTATTTATTTATTTATTTAAAACATTTCTTAGCCACCTTTCAGGGCAGAAGCCCTCCCAAGGCGGCTTACAGCCATACCTCCTTGCTCTAGTGTATCAGATATTAGGAAATATGCATCTGACTCACACATTGTATTCCCCTTTGATTATTCATCATGTGAGAGTTTGGAGCTGAATGTTCGAACTGCTTCATTTATTTGAAATGATGCCAGGCAGTACAAAAGTTCTGTGGTGTTTGATTTGTAATGACCATTTGTACATGATAGTCATCACTTGATGTCATAGTATTCAAGGAGTTAATATGCACATCTCACCTTCCCTTTCTTCAGAATCAGAGTGCATATATGCACATACATATGTGGAAACTTGGCATCTCATCTGTTTGATTTTGCCACTTGGGGGGTGGTGAGAGAGAGAGAGAGATGTACTAATTGAAAAAAGCACTGTGTTTTGAGGAGATACAAAATTCCATGATGGCTGTTATACATGTGCGAGCCATCATTTCCTGCAGTCTTGAAAGTGATCAATAAGCATATGTGAATCAGTTCCAGTGCCTTGTCTTCTTCTTCTTCTTCTTCTTCTTCTTCTTCTTCTTCTTCTTCTTCTTCTTCTTCTTCTTCCATAATTGAAAAATAGGTGGAATCTCAAATCCAGAGCAAAAGTGTGAAAACTAAATCTATAAATCTAGCAAAACCATTTTGCTTAAATTGTCATCTATTAGCAACTGTTTGTGGCAAGCTTAAGGCATGTGAACCTTGAAAAAAAATCGGGAACTTGAGACAAAGGTGGAAGCATGATATATTGAATTACAGGCAAGGTTTCATTCTTGGAATCCACTTGGAAGAAGGCCCAGGAATGAAGTAAAATGTCACTTGGGGAGAGGCAGTGAACAAAAGGCTAGAACAGAAAGGGGAGTAGGAGCAGGTTTTGCAAGCTCTTAAATATGGTTCAAGGTAAAGTTAAAGAATGCATGTGTATGTGTTAAATGTTTGGTCTGTGGCAGAGCAAGTTGGAAGAAAAAATAGGAACAGAAAGCAAAGGATAATCTAGGAGAACCCACAAACATGTTGCATGCCAGATAAATGAAATCAGAGTAAAAGATTGCAAAGGAAGTAAGCGTTCAACAGTGAGGGAAGCCATAGAGAAATGGAACTGAACACCCAAAAGAGTTCTGAAGGAAAGTTGGCAGATAAAAGGAAGTACTTCTTCACACAGTGCACAGTTAACTTAATGATTTCACAGCCACAATATGTGATTAACTTGGAATTAGACAAAATCATGGAGAATAAAGCTATCAATAGCTAATAGTCATGTTACCTGTATATTATATTGAGTATCAGGGACGGTGTGCTTCTGAATGCTATTTGCTGGGATTAAGTTATATTAATGCCCTGCATGCGGTGTTCCGAGAGGCACCTGAAAACAGGGTGCTGGAGTAGATAGGAATTTGGTCTAATAGAGCTGGGTTCCTCTTATGTTCTTATTCCAGAGATTTCACTCATTTGTGCTTAAGTGGGAGGAGAGGCAAATACAAAACAAACAAACAAAAACCAGCAGCCTCTCCAGAGATTTCTGCATTTTCCCCAACATATGCACAAGGGAGAAGAAACATTGTCTCTCTTCCAAGCCTTTCAGTAATCATAGAAGGCTTGGGAGAGAGGCAGCATCTTCTTTCACTTGTACAGAAAAATATTCCTGCTGTTTTTAACATTCTCCCTGCAAATGAGAGAAAATACCATCTCAGGGCTGGCGAAAAAGGAGTTTTCTCTTTTCTTGAGTAGCAGAGCTGGAGAAACTCCTGCTGCTGCTGTTTCCTTTTCCCAAATTGCAGCACAGAGTCTGTCATGCTAGGAGTCCTTCTTGCCAAAGGCTTACAGCCACTTGCCATTGACAAGTGGAAATGTAGACACCTGCAGATAGTAGAAGTAAAACTGAAAAAGCATATTAAATTGAAGACAAGTGTCATGAAGACAAATGACATTTACAAAGTTAGTCGTTTGCACTTAAGAGGCAATAGCTGATCTGGACCATCCACTGTAGCCCCAACAGAAGGTGGTCAATGACCGAAACTGAATAAAATATAGGACCTTGTAGCATTCTTTATACTGTACAATGCTGCCTCTCTTCATAAACTGCATAGGTAGAGCCTGGAATGTTCTCACATCAAATCTGAATGCCTGCCAAGCAAAACAATGAAAAGTAAATCAAAGTAGCAGGCTGATTTGGCTAACAGAGTGTTAGGAATCGGTTGGAATCAAACGTGAAACCTGCAGATTTTACTAGTAAGGTTTGAAATGAGTGGGTGCGCTTTTCTGTGTCTGTCAAAGTTTAGTTTCATGACCTAAGACATCTTCTGTGGATCTTTATTGGTTGCAGAGAGAATTAATGGAGTGCAGTTGCGAGTCTCAGTCTGTAGTCAGATTCGATTTCCCATTTAGATTGATGTCTGTTGAAGCTGAAGTTCCAGTAGTTACAGGTTAAATTGCAAGATAAATGCCTTACATTTTATTACTGATAAGTTTATTCCAAGCACTGACACCATTTTAAGCACTAAATAGTTCCAGAAAATTACCATAATAGAGAGTCTGAGAGCATGTTTACAGAGATTAAGTTCTTGCCAGAAGATAGTACTGGAGACTTGTGATGCTTTGTAGTACCTTCCATTTACCAATATACCAGTTGAACAGGTAGCAAACAGGCCATGCTAGAGTCAAAGCATTGTCGGTTCCCAATCCCTTGTGGAGGGGGAAGAGACACCCTTCATCTCTGTGCTGACCATACACTATAAACAGAATTCCCTGCCTTCTTAAGATCTTGCAAAGTAGGGAAACTAGCTAGAATTGCCATGTGTTTCTACATTCAAAAAGACATTGGCAGCTCAAAGCAATAGTAGAAATTTCTATCTTCCCTTGAGCAAAGTCAAGTTGCCCCCATTTTCAAGGCCTCTTGGACCATATATCTCACAGCCAGGGCAAACAAGTTATCTTCCCACTTTTTAGGTGGGGTCTGAGTTAACCATCCAAATAGGCTAAATTTAAAGGGAGGTTTTGAATAACAGAACAGCATGACTGTCACAAATTACCAACTGTGTATGTGTATGTCTTTGTATGCCTGTGTGTGTGTGTGTAATTTGCTTCTGATATGTTGAAATTAAAACCAAAGATAACAAATGTGATTGAGTAAGAGGCATTAAAAATGCTGGTGGTAATGTGTTGGTTCAGTTAATGCCTTTTTGAAACAATATATAAGTTGCTGTTCTAACTAGGAGTTAAGGATGAAGTTTCCCTAATTGCAAGATCCCAGGAAGGTAGAGAATCCTGCTTATGTTATGTACACTAATGGAGAAAGGGAGAGACAGAGAGAAATACACACACTTCTACCATTTCAAAGACGGAGACAGTAGAAAAGATGGGAAGAGAACCACAGTGTACTTCCCACTTTCATATTTCCAAAGGCAACTATTACTGGAAGGATGGGGACTTCATTGTGCTTTCTCATCTTCTCTTTTGCTTCTGTAGCCAAATTAAATTCTGGAGTGCAAAATGTGTGTGGGCTGCATGACCAGAAGTTTTGGATTATGCTATTGCAAGGGTAGGCATTCTGGTACCCTCCAGATGTTTTGGATGAGAACTCCCATAACCTGTGACCTCTAGACCTTGCTGGAGCTGATGAACATTGTAGTTCAAAACCTGGAGAACATCTACTCCTGTGCTATTCCACAGTATAAAGGCTCTATATAGTTACAAGTATTCATTTTAATGTTAATAGCAAGTGATTAATATGCATGCAGGAAATACAGGAATTAGGGAATTAGATTTGAATCAAATACTGGCTTCCCAACCCCCCTTGGTGACTTAAATTATAATTTAAATCAATCAAACTTCCTTGCAGCAAAGAAAAGTCCTTTAGATTTTTTGGAAATGCTTTGAACATTGTTAACACAGACTCTTTTTCTGTTGAGGCTTTGTATCATCATCATCATCATCCTATTGATATATATTCTCAGTTTGCAAAAACATGAATGTTTAAGATGCTTGGTTATTTTAAAAAATGGCTTTAAAGCAAAGCAATTTTTAGTCTCTGTATGTGCAAGGAAATGATAGGTCAACATCCCACAAATTCTCACAATTGCTTATAAGCATTCTGTGTTCGCAGCTTGGGGGTACTCCTGGATCCATCACTCCAAATGACAGCCCAGATAGATGCGATGGCCAGGAGTGCCTACTATCAGCTTTGGCTGATACGCCAGCTGCACTCCTTCCTAGAGTTGGAAGACCTAAAGACGGTAGTGCACGTGCTGGTAACTTCGAGGCTCGACTTCTGCAATGCGCTGTACATAGGGTTATCTCTGTGCCTAGTCCGGAAACTTCAACTAGTTCAAAATATGGCAGCCAGGTTGGTCACCGGTACACCTAGGGATGACCATATTACGCCAGCTTTAAAATCGTTCCACTGGCTGCCAATTAGTTTCCAGGCGAAGTATAAAGTGTTGCTTATTACCTTTAAAGCCCTACATGGTTTGGGTCCAGGTTACCTGCGGGATCGCCTTCTCCCATACAATCTGCCCCGTACGCTCAGGTCCTCTGGGAAGAACTTACTACAGTCGGCCAAGACTAGGCTGACAACCGTTACCCAGAGGACCTTCTCTTCCGCCACTCCCAGTCTGTGGAATGACCTGCCGGAGGAGACTCGTCAACTTAACAGTCTTTTAGAATTTAAGAAAGCCATAAAGACTGTTCTCTTCCGGCGGGCATATCCAGTGGAATTTTAGAATGTTTTTAGGATGTTTTTAGGATGTTTTTAGGATGTTTTTAGGATGTTTTTAGGATGTTTTAATGCAGTTTTAATAATGTGCGTCATGTTTTAATCAGTTTTATGTTTTTTATCATATTGTTGTTCCCTGCCTCGATCCAAACGGAGAGGCGGGTAAGAAATAAATTATTATTATTATTATTATTATTATTAACACGGCAAGCAGTCATGATAAGATTAACTCTAATTTTCAACCCAAAAAAAGTGTACAGATAAAACAGTGAGCTTCTGGGTTTGATGTCTAGCTCATGGTCTTGTCCATACTCCTCCCTCCCCGCAAACTACCATGTCTGTAGACTTTGGAACTGAAAGGTCTGAGAAAGTTGTAATATGTTGGCGGTGTGTTCTTATTAATATGAGAGATGCTGGAATCTAATTTCGTTCAGGTTGATTTATGTGAGAATTTGAATTTTGAGTCTGCTGTTCCCAAAACCACAGGCACTACTGTAATCCTCCTTTGAGAGTTTATAAAATGTGTGTTTGAAAGTCTTTTGTGAGCATGATAAAACAGCGCTGAACTCTTTTTGCAGACAAAACAAAGTTGGTCTTTATTAGCACTTCTGTTGTGTTGAGGGGAAAATTGTTGTTTCTCCTGCCAGATTAGATGGACTGGGGTGGGGGTGGGGGTGTATCTCAGTGGTGGCAGTTACTATCATTGTCTAATCTGAGCCACTGTTGAAGCAAATCAAACTAGCAATAAGTATTATTTTTATATAGTTAGTGGGGAACAAAGTAAACTACTAGCACTTCTATGGTGCTAGATTTGAAGTAGGGGATTTCAGAGAACTTCTTAAGGTTTGATTTCTTTTTAAGAGAGCATAACAATTCATGCAGAGGTGAGATGGTTGAAATATCTTCAAGTGCATCTTTTGGATATCCAGAAAGAAAATGTAGTGTGGTTTAATTACTTAGAGTGCCTTTGAACTATATCGAGATGTAATTAAAACACAAATGTCTCACCTGTTGTTAACAAAATGAATGTACTGTCTCTTCCAGTGGTTCTACAATAAAGCCTGAACAAACCTTTATCTTTGCAACAGGCTGCCTCAAGTATTTTGCCAGTTAGTTAAAATCTAATCTGAGGGTGGGATTATTCAAGTCCATTAGGAACAGCTAAACTTCATGATATACAGCTAGTTGTAAGAAATTTCTGTTTTTGAAGGGATGGTAACACAAAGACTGCAGTGTCTAAGCTCGCTCCCTAACTGAACACTTTCACACTGCAATTTAGGAGGCATGCAGTTCAGGAAATTGCTGGTTTAGGCTGAAGCACAGTTTTACTGCAAGGAATTTTTTATTTGTCACTCAAGTAATTGGCAGTTGTAGTACCTTGTTAGTAATTACTCTATGAACAAACTAATGTCTAAACTAAAGCTTCTTAAACTTGTTATCAATGTTTGCCTTGGTTGTTAGTAAATCTGAAACATGGGTCGTCAGTTGTTGTTGCTTCAAGATATTTTTTTTCTATAACAAAGACCTTCCAGTTGAGCATTAAATTTAAAGAACTTGCACCAGACAGACAGAGGACTGAAACTTGATGCTGAGTGAGAACAATGTTTGAGGTGTAAAGAAAAATCATTTCTTTTTTATACATCTGGTGTGAGGGCCGGTTAATCTGCAACTTCTGACTTCTTTTTTAAGCCATTTTTGGGGGGGTTTAATGAGCAGTAATTCATCTCAGCCTTCTAACTTCCCTTAAGTACTTATATGGATGCTACAGTTGCCAGACGTCCTGTTTTAAATAGAAAAACCTATTCTGAAAGAACAGTAAGTAGATGTATTAAAAATGCCCTCAAATGGTACAGTTTTAGCACAGTTGAGAGTGGGCAGGCTTCTCCCTCTGTTTAGAAGAGAATAGAAAAAAAATACTCTGTTACTCTTCTTTTTAAAATTCTATCTGCCCCAGAAATTAAACTGACAGACTGACCTGGTTATCAGCACCTGCCATTTTCAGGTGGCTGCCAGTGTCCTAGCAAGGCCCGCTGGCAATTTACATAATTATTTTAACATTTTTTAAATTAATTGTATTTCTGTCCAAAATAGCCTTCAAGGTGACAGACAACTTTAAAGCAATCTCATACAGTTCTCAACTTTAAAATAGTCTCATTATCCTTGTTGTCTTGCATCAGACCTCTTCTGTTGGGTGGCAGGGCCCATGAACCACCATTTTGAATTATCACAGTCTTGTAGCCATCTGCCATTTATGACAGAGAAGGCAGGAATAGGATATGAGAAAGGCCACAAAAACTTAGTTAACTTAGGGCCTTCTAAACTCTAAACTCTGGCCCTGACCCTTCTGCCAAGCATCTCAATTGTCCATTGTCCAATTTTGGGCAGGAATTTCCAGAAAACCATAATTGAATCTTGACTGGAGAACAATGTCCTGAAATTATATGGAAGGAAAGAAAGATGCAGTCTTCTTGATCAATGCTTTAAAGCATTCTCTGTTCCCCTGAGCATAGGATGCTGCATACACATGACCAGCGTGTCCTACTCACCAATGTGGGTTCAATTTTCCCATCACGTATGCTGAAGAAAAGGCCTTCAAGAGAGGGGTAGCCATTTTATTGGATTGATAGCAAAGGAGAGTGAACTGATGTTTGTTTAATTGACCTGCTGCTTGTATATGGGCACTGTTGATCTGGCATCTGATTATCTTCTAATCCAGCTCTACAATATTGTTCTGAACTGAATGATCCCAAAGGCAGCAAAGAATTGATTATTTTTGTTTTTTCTGAAGTTGTCATTAGGTACTAGGGGTGTGCATCGGATCGGATCCGATCCACGATCCGAATCCGATCTGCCCCAAAATCGGGAAAATCCGATCCGATCCGATCAACCTCCGATCCGATCCGACGAGGTCCGATCCAGATCGGACGCCATTTTGAATGCTTTTTCCCATAGCCAAGTATTGTTTTACAAAAACGCCTATAACCTTTTCATTTTTAAAGATAGAAGGATGAAACTTGGGCACATTATACACTGGATAGGGACAGTTATCTGTGAGAAATTTCAGAAAGATTGGTGCATGCGTTTTGTGGCAATTAATTTTTTAATAAATACCCAGGAATGCCTATAACTTTGTCATTTTTAAAGTTACACACATGAAACTTTGCCACATTGTAGGTGGTACCTTGGGACCTATGTGTGTGAAATTTCAGAAACGTAGGTGCTTGTGTGGCAATTAATTTTTAGAAAAATGGGTAGTAGTGGGGTAAATACATTTACGCCTCCCATTTTTTTATTTTTGAAGATACAAACAGGAAACTTGGGCACATTACAGGTACCACTTGCCTTGATATGTGTGTGAAATTTCAGAAACATTGGAGCTTGCCTTGTGTGGCAATTAATTTTTGAAACAATGAGGAAATAAACACCTATAACTTTGTCATTTTTAAAGTTACACACATGAAACTTTGCCACATTGTAAGTGGTACCTTGGGACCTATGTGTGTGAAATTTCAGAAACATAGGTGCTTGCCTTGTGTGGCAATTAATTTTTTAATAAATACCCAGGAATGCCTATAACTTTGTCATTTGTAAAGTTACACACATGAAACTTTGCCACATTGTAGGCGGTACCTTGGGACCTATGTGTGTGAAATTTCAGAAACGTAGGTGCTTGTATTGTGTGGCAATTAATTTTTGAAACAATGAGGGATTCATTGGACAGCACTTGCCCATAGGGATTCATTGGACAGTACTTGCCCATAGGGAATCATTGGACAGTACTTGCCCATAGGAAATCATTGGAAAGCACTTGCCCATAGGAAATCATTGGAAAGCACTTTCCCATTGAGAAATACAGTTATGCCTCCCACTTTTTTATTTTTGAAGATACAAACAGGAAACTTGGGCACATTGTAGACTGGTTAGGGATAGTTATCTGTGAGAAATTTCAGAAAGATTGGTGCATGCGTTTTGTGGCAATTAATTTTTTAATAAATACCCAGGAATGCCTATAACTTTGTCATTTTTAAAGTTGCATACATGAAACGTTGCCACATTGTAGGTGGTACCTTGGGACCTATGTGTGTAAAATTTCAAAAACGTAGGTGCTTGCCTTGTATGGCAATTAATTTTAGAAAAATGGGTAGTAGTGGGGTAAATTTTTAAAGATACAAACAGGAAACATGGGCACATTACAGGGAACACTTCACTTGATATGTGTGTAAAATTTCAGAAAGCTGGGTCCAGGCATTTGGTGGCTACGAATTTTTTAGATTAAAAGTTATAAACGTTTTTCCACAGAGGCTGGGGCTGTCAATTGCACCCTCCCGCCTCCTGGGAAGAAGAAGGAAACACTTTCTCTCATCTCTTTGATCGTTGCACGCTTGGCTGCAACTGAGCTAGTATCCATTACAAAAGGAGAAACAAAGTAGCACTTGGCTCGTGTCTGCTTTGATACTTTCACTTTTTACTCAAGCAGAACGGCTGAGCCTAGGATCACTCTCTCTCGCTAGGATCGTTACAGGAGAAATTTTCTACAGTCTTCAAAGTGGTGTGTGCAGACACCTTGCCACCACATGCCTGGACCTATCATTCTGAAATTTTACACACATATCAAGTGAAGTGTTCCCTGTAATGTGCCCATGTTTCCTGTTTGTATCTTTAAAAATAAAAAAATGGGAGGCGTAAATGTATTTACCCCACTACTACCCATTTTTCTAAAATTAATTGCCATACAAGGCAAGCACCTACGTTTTTGAAATTTTACACACATAGGTTCCAAGGTACCACCTACAATGTGGCAAAGTTTCATGTGTGTAACTTTAAAAATGACAAAGTTATAGGCATTCCTGGGTATTTATTAAAAAATTAATTGCCACAAAACGCATGCACCAATCTTTCTGAAATTTCTCACAGATAACTGTCCCTAACCAGTGTATAATGTGCCCAAGTTTCATCCTTCTATCTGTAAAAATGAAAAGGTTATAGGCGTTTTTGTAAAACAATACTTGGCTATGGGAAAAAGCATTCAAAATGGCGTCCAATCCGGATCGGACATCCGGTCCGATCCGATCCGACCATCCTCCGATCCGATCCGACCCCCCAGGTCCGATTCCGATCCGCTATCCGATCCGGGGGGTTAGTGCACATCCCTATTAGGTACCTATGATTAATGTGTTTCCTCTAAGTAACTAAATTTTAATTTGGTATTTGATGCCAACAAATATTGTTGCAAAAGGGCACATTTCCAATGATCATATATCCGATTCATGGACATGTTTTCTTCTTCTAGGCAAATTTTGGTTCTTCTTCGTGGTCTCTGTGCATCACACATATGGGCTCTGCGCCTACGCGGGCCCTCGATCGGAGATTTTTTTTTTATATAGCTGAGGCATTTGGGCGGGAACCCCTCCCCCCCACCATACTGGGCATGTTCCACAGGTTCCCGCCCAGCCCTCAGTTCTCTTTCGTCCGCCTTTGTAGCAACATCTCATTGGAGATCTTCCTTCAAGGGAACTTGTGAGGCATTTATTTTCGTCTTTTTTTTGTTTGTTTTAATTTTGTTTTCTTCGATAGTGTGGAGCGGATGGCCTTAAAAGCCCTGTTTTGCAAGTGTACCAGTTGTGGAGCAAACTTCCCCCCGCTGACGGCCATTCACTTTGCCTTTTATGTCTCGGAGAGGGCCATTTTGTAGATTCCTGCAACTTTTGTCAGGGCTTCTTAAAACAAACTTGCAGACATCAGGCGGACAGGCTTAAGGCTATCCTCTGGAGTAAAGCTTTACAAGCCATCGACTCGCCCATGGCAACTCCCGCAGCGGATCGCTCGGCCAACTTCTTCAGTTTCAACTACAAAGAGGATCACAAAGAAGCCGAAACATAAGTCTGCTAAAGATCTGACCAAGAAGATCAGGAAAAGGTCAGAAAAACCAGATAAGGCACCCTGTACGGAGCCTATGGTTGAAACACGCTCGACTTTCATTGAGGCACCCCTTTTGGGAGACAACACCTCACCCGTCGACATTGCTCCTCCATCGTCTGTGGACTTGTCTCCACCGATCCAACAATTTCCATGTGAGGAGGCAGTGTCGAGACCAGAGTCGGTGTTGAGACCGGAGGCAGTGTCAAGACCGATGGCACCAGTCCTAGATGCCACTTTTTCTCCATCGACATCGAGGCGTCTGCCACCCCTGCCACCATTAACGCACTCCCCAATACTGTCACGAGTTAGGGGACAGGATAGACCTACTACTTCGATCTCAGAAGGGGAAATTTGGGACTCTAACCCTCCTTCGAGACAGGAGCGACAACGTGACTATTATAGACATCATTATTCTCCAGAACTGAGATCTCAGTCACCCAGAGGAGACTATAGATCGCGCTCCCCCGAGAGACTGGGACCCTGTCTATGATGCCATTGCCACGGATACCTCAAGACCGGTGGCAATCCCTATCCTACCAGCCCTGCTGGACATGATTAAACAATCCTGGAAAACCCCATATTCAATGCCTCCGACATCGAAGAGGCTTGAGGGCTTAGATCGTGTCCAACAGCCTGATGTTGAATTCCTTTTTCAACATCCACCACCTAATTCGGTGGTTGTGGAGGCCGCTCAGGGAAAATCTCACTGTCACCACAAACAAGTCTAGGTGGCGCCCATGGATAAAGAAGGACGCCACCTAGACTTGTTTGACAGATGTATATACTCTTCTTCTGCTTTGACAATAAAGGTCTCCAACTATCAAGCCACCATGTTGGGCTACCAACTCCTTCTTTGGGACAAGGTAGGACGTCTCCCGGAGGATAAGAAGAACCTAGCCTCTCTCTTCCAACAAGAAGCTCTAAAGCTTTCAAAGCAACAGATCCAAACATCTCGACATTTAGTCAACTGTGGATCCAAGGCACTAATAGTAGCAGTCGCTCTCAGACGCCACACATGGTTGTGTTCAACTGGACTGACTCAAGAGGCTCGTCAGAGGATTGAAGACCTAGATTTCGATGGCCTTGGTCTCTTTAATTCCAAGACGGACGATTCCCTTGATGCCGTACACAAGGCTCGCACTACAGCGAAGAGAATAGGTTTCAACCAACCTTCTCAACCGAGGCAACATCGGTGGTTCAGACATCAGCCCACCTTCCCATCTTCCACCCAACCTCATCAACAATACCAGCAACACCAGGCAAACGCCCAACAGCAACAAGGTTTTCCAAGGAAACCATACCAACAATCTTGACTTCGATCCTCCTTCCGTCGACCGGATGCCCAAGGAAAGTGGCGCCTTTGACTCCGAGGTCTCTGCCACCAACGTACCAGCCCACACTCCACTCTTCAGAATGTCTACATCTCACATGTACCCAAATTGGATGCAGATTACTATGAACAAATGGGTCCTATCCATCATTCGGATAGGATACCACATCAAATTTGACACTCTCCCTCCGCTCGGTATCGTAGAAATCATACCACCGTCTCCGGCTTTACAACAAGAAATAGACATCCTCTTGCTCAAGGGAGCAATAGAGCTCGTTCCTCAATGGTCACTTCGACGGGGCTTCTACTCAAGGTACTTCATGGTACCGAAGGCAGACGGAGGTGTCAGACCCATCCTGGACCTCAGAATCCTAAATACTTACCTTACTCCGAAGAAATTTCGCATGATCTCCATCACGTCGATCCTCCCGCTCCTGAAACAAGGAGATTGGTTCACATCAGTCGACCTCAAGGATGCATACTTCCACATAACCATTGCCTGAAATCACCGCAAATACTTACGTTTCATCGTTGCGAACAACATTTACCAATACCGAGTCCTACCATTTGGGCTAGCCACGGCACCAAGGGTGTTTTCCAAATGCATGGCGGTAGTCTGCGCTCACCTCCGTCTCTCCGAAGTAGCGTTTTTCCCATATCTAGATGACTGGCTACTGGTTGCCTCTTTGGAACAGGACCTGTCCAGGTCCATCAATCTTACCCTGGACATTCTACAGCAACTGGGCCTATGTTTGAACCCGGAAAAATCTGTTTTACGACCAACGATGTCAATACAATTTATAGGTGCTCTCATCAACTCCATAGCTGCACGAACTTTCCTCCCTCATGATCGTTGTGCCAAAATTATATCTCTCGAACTCTCCAACACCAACGGGAGACATTGGCCTTCTAGGTCCTGCGACTGCTCGGTTTAATGGTATTGACTATGGCCGTAGTACGCGTTGCCAGATTCCGAATGTGAATCCTGCAACAATGGTTCCTTCGTGCCTTCGACCTCAGGAACAACGCAAGGCGAACCATATTGCACTTACCACTGTCAGTCAGAAACTCCCTTCAGTAGTGGATGGTCCCGGACAACCTCACGCAGGGCATCGAGTTTCAGCGACCCACGCCTTCCATCATGATCACAGCGGATGCCTCGCTCCAGGGCTGGGGAGCCCACTGTCTTGATGTAAGGGTCCAAGGTATTTGGTCGGCATCGGAAAGGCAGGACCACATCAACTTTCTCGAACTTCGAGCCGTACAGAAGGCAATCAGAGCATTCAAAACGCATTTGCCCAACCAACCTATACAGGTGACCTCAGACAACACTACTGTAGTCGCCTACCTCAATAAAGAGGGTGGAACTCGATCCCCACCACTTCTACAACTCTCTCTCAAGATCATGGAATGGTGCTGCCAAAGAAACATCTGCGTCTCTGCAATTCATTTTATCGGGGGTAGACAACGTCCTTGCGGACTTCCTAAGCAGGACAATGTTACTGTGCCAAGAGTGGGAACTACACCAGGGCACCCTCAACACTCTGTTCCATCAATGGGGGACACCAACACTGGATCTATTCACCATGCAACACAATACGGTGACTCCTCGATATTGCAGTCGGGTGGGTGTCAGCTGCAACTCAGTCGGCAATGCTTTTCAGATCACCTGGACAGGGGACTTCTACCTGTTTCCCCCATTCCCGCTGATCCCCAGGGTACTAGCCAAGATTGCCTCCGATGATGCTCACTGCATCCTGATCACCCCCTGGTGGCCACGCCAAGCTTGGTTCACGAACCTCCTGCGACTCTCTCACCACCGATATTGCCGACTTCCATTCCTCCCAGACCTTTTGACTCAATGTCACGGCCAGATTCAGCATCTGGACCTATGGACACTGTGCGTCACATGGAACATCGGCAATATCTCTGCTTAGACTTCCCTCCTTTTCTGCGCCGTATCCTACGCGCATCCAGGAAACCTGCCACACATAGGTCGTATGAACACAAATGGAAGGTTTTCTCTACCTTTGCCTTTTCTAATGGTTTTCAGCCTACCTCCGCAACCATCCTGCAAGTGTTATGGTTCTTACACTCCCAGTTTGAGAAGGGTCTTAAATTATCCTCTCTATGAGTTTACTTATCTGCTGTTTCAGCGTTTCACCCCTCGTTGATGGGTTAACAGTGTTTTCTCACCCAGTTTGTAAAACATTTTTAAAGGGTCTACACAATTTAGCCCTTCCAATAAAGCCTCCAGTACCTGCATGGAGCCTTTCCGTTGTTTTGAAGACGTTATGCTTCCAACCCTTTGAACCTCTCACAACAATAGAACTCAGCCTACTATCGTTTAAGGTGGCATTCCTGGTGGCAATTACCTCGGCAAGAAGAGCGAGCGAACTCACTGCTCTCCGAGTCGATGCACCATATCTTTCCTTCCACAAGGATAAGGTTATCCTCCGCCCTGACACCGACTTTCTACCCAAGGTCGTCTCGGCATTTCATCTGGGACAAGATATTATCCTCCCAACCTTTTCCCCAAAACCTACAACTACTTTGGAAAGAACACTCCTTACATTGGATGTTAGAAGAGCACTGGTCTTCTATGTTAACAGGACACGGTCATTCTGCCAATCTCAAAGGCTATTTGTCTGTTACTGTGGTCAGAGGAAGGGTAACCCTGTGTCCACCCAACGCTTAGCAGTTTGGATCACCAAGGCAATCACTTTGGCTTACCAGCTCAATGACTTAGCTTTAGAAGGTCTGCTGAGAGCTCATTCCACAAGGGCAGTGGCCACTTCGACTGCCTTCTCACAAGGGATTTCCATCCCGGATCTGTGCAGAGAGGCAACCTGGTCCACGCCATCTACCTTCCTGGACCATTACCACATCGATGTTCAATCACGAGCAGATGCCAATTTTGGAAGGTCTGTCTTGTCATCACTGCTTGCCTGAGACACCGTACCCACCTCCGGTAAGTTAGCTCGCTAATCGCCCATATGTGTGATGCACAGAGACCACGAAGAAGGACAGATTGCTTACCTGTAACTAGTTCTTTGAGTGGTCATCTGTGCATTCACACAACCCGCCCTCCGACCCCACTATGGAGTCCAGGGTGGAGTTATCCTTTACTATTAACATAAATAATTACTCGGACAGCATGTTCGGGGTGAGATAACTGATAATCTTTATTAGTTTGCTTACAATTTTGTAGTCAATTGAATAACATTCTTATTGGTTGTATTATGGTGTCGGATATGGCTTCCGTCTACTTCTCTCGACATCGACATTATCGTTATTGGTTGTATGATGGTGTTGGATATGGCTTTCGTCTACTTTCTCTCGACATCGAGATTATATTTATACCTTTGATCCTGAGCCACAATGTTGGACTCAAGGAACTGAGGTCTGGGCAGGAACCTGTGGAGCATGCCCAGTAAGGTGTGGGGGAGGGGTTCCCACCCAAACGCTTCAGCTATAGAAAACAATTTTCTCTGATCGAGGGCCCGCGCAGGTGCAGAGCCCATATGTGTGAATGCACAGATGACCGCTCGAAGAACTACAGTTACAGGTAAGCAACCTGTCCTTATTTCTCAACGTAAATTGTACCTGTAACTAAGGTTTCCTTCTTTCTTTTCAACTTCCCTTTCATTAATAAAACAAAATGGTATAAGACTCAAAGGAAAGGAGGGTTGGGACTCCCGAATATAAAGATGTATTATATAGCTAATCAATTAAGATATGTTATAAATAGTATAGTAGGAAAAGAGGATTTAGAATGGTTAGAGACGCAGACAGGAGAAATAGAGTTAGAGCTACAAAATATTTTTTTTAGTAAAATACAAAAGAATCAATTGAAGGATATGGACAATCCCATCCTAAAAATATTATAGAAATTTGGGGAAAGTATAAAAAGAAATTAATACTAGGAATTTCTCCTCTAACCCCAGTTGTTTTATTGGAAAACTTCCCAGGTAATTTGAGAAGAGAATTGGAAGGCTTATTGAGGGGGAAAAAATAATTAAAGTGAAAGATTGGCTGAAGAGATTTGTTAACAAAAAGCAAATAGAAGAAGTTTTAAGAGGACAAAAAACTTATGGTTTAAGTGTATACAATTGGAACAATGGACACAGAAATGGAAAAAGAAAAATAAGGACTGTAGAAAGGAAACAAGATTTGAAAAATTAATTGAGTCAAGAGAGAAGGAGGGGGAAAATAAAAGGAAAAAAGGTATAATAAGTGAAATATATAATATATTGTTAGAGGAGGGAGAGCAACAAGAAATGTTGAAAACATTCTGGGAAGAAGATTTTAAAAAACAAATTACTGAGGATAACTGGGGGAGATATGGGAATTAAGAACTTTAAAGTTGTTATCAATAAGGATAAAAGAGAATCATTATAAAATAATTTGGAGATGGTATCTCACTCCCGTAAGATTACATCAGATAGATAAGAAAATGTCAATGCTATGCTGGAGGGTTGTCAGGAAGTGGGGACATATTTCCATATGTGGTGGACATGTGGGTATGTACAAAAATTTTGGAAAAGAGTTTTTAAAGAAATAAGTGAAATACTGGGTAAAAAAGTGGAAGCAAGTCCAAATTTAGCTTTATTATCGATGTTTGATAAAGAATATGGGAATAAAAATACAAGAGAATTGATAAACAACCTCCTGACACCGGCTAGATTAATGATAGCTAAGAATTGGAAAATACAAGGGAATTATAGTATAGAAGAATGGTATAAAGGGGTGTGGGATATTGCAATTAACGATAGATTAACATGTAAAATTAAAGTTAGGATGGGATTATCCAAAAAGAATGATTTTGAAAGTATTTGGGGATCATTTATAGAATATGTTTTAGTTAAGGGGAGAGGTTGTACACCTTCAAAAGAATCGTTGCAATTTTGGAAAAATGTATAATATATTAGAGCATTGAAGGTTTCAAGGGTAGGGGAGCACGGGGGGGATGTTAGGGTTTTGTTTATGTATTATGTTTATTTTATGTTATTGTATGTTGAAATATTAATTTTTTTTTTATAAAAAAAACTTCCCTTTCCTTTTATTTCATGGGTTTTTTTTAATTATTTTAGATTGTGAGTGTGGGCAAGAACTATTGTTTTGCTATTGTTGTACAGTATCTAGTATATCCTTCAAACAACCTGGTGCCCTCTGTTGTGCTGGACTGCCTCTCCCATCATCAGCCAGCATGGTTAATGGGCAGGCTGTCTGGGAAAATGGGAGTTGTAGTCTAACATAATTGGAGGACACCAAGTTGGGAAAGGATGCCTTGGTGCATATTAGATGCTTTTTATAAACCATACATGAAAATAAAGCAGTTTAAAATGTACTTATTCTGTACTGCGTTTTCTATTGATTTGCTCTCAAATTTTTCTATATTTCCTTTTGTTAGCTCCCTCACTTTTTTCACATGCATTCCCTTACGTTTCCTACAGTATGGACTGATTTTAGATTATCAACCTGTGGGAAGGATCTCATCTTCTTTTTTTAAAAAAGAAAAGTATTGTACAATGCCCAATAATTTTAAGCACTTCATAAATAAAATGTGATGATGTTGATGTTATGAACGCCTGTTTTCATGTAGTACTCTGCTTCATGGCAAAACCTTGTCTTGACTAAGTTGTTTGGAAATGCAGGTATTTTATTACTTGTCTGGAAATAGTTTTGTATTTGACTGCTAATTTTTAATTTAGGACAAGTAACAAGATTGCGGACATCTTGCCTGAACACCTGAAACCATTTCAGTCTCTAGAAACTTTAGACCTGAGTAACAACAATATTTCAGTGCTTAACATGGAATCATTTCCTCCTCTTGTGCTGAAGTACTTGTAAGTTAAACTTCATTTAAGATAAGGCTTTCATTTCATCCCAAGTTTAAAAACAAAATACAACAGAAATATATTAATTTACTGACTAATATATATCACACAGAATGTTTTCAGTTTGTTGGAAGTAGCAATCAATAATTTAAATTGTAAAATGATAAATGCTTTGGTGTATTCTGGGAAAACTGTTTTTTCCCATTGTAATATTTTGAAGTTAACACTAAATTAGTTATAATGCCTTTCGATCTTGGACATATTATTTGAGGATTTATTTAAGTTGCGTTTGTATTGTATTAACTCTAATAATTCCCTGTCTTCTAAGAGACATTCAAATTGCCACTTAACCACAGATCGAGGGTGGGAGATTTTAAAGTGATTATCAAGTTGTTAAACTGGGAACAGTAGTTACTAGGAAACAAGTAACCTGGTCTTGAAAGCTATGTGGGTTTTCTGTAAATTTTCCTATGCAAATTAGGCTAATTTGCATAAAACCAATTGCATCGGAAAATTTTCAGTTTACAACAGAAAAAATTCAGTTTACATCAGAAGATCACAAGGAAATGACCTAATTTAGTAAATTATATTTAGTACCTAAATATAAGTAAAAGAAACAACAATGCTAAAATGTACCCCATGTTATTTTTTTTTTGTCCCAATACACCATAATATTTGAGAGGAAAAATTAAAGCACACTTAATGTGATTTGAATGTTATATTATGTAGACATTTTAATTGGGGTAACAATGTAAAGACATAACATGTACTTCCCTTCCATTGTTTAAATATAAAAAAGAAACTAAGGTACTGAAAACTGTTGACACGTTTTCAGCCATCCCCAACTTGGTGTCCTCCAAATATGTTGAACTACAACTCCCAGCATCCTCCATTCAGCATTTTTCAGTAATCCAACACATCTGGAAGGCACAGGCTAGGGAGGACTGTACTAATTAATTTTAGGAACTCACAGAGCTGAATGATATGCTTTCAATCACCTGTTTCAACGGAGTTCAACTTTCTTTTCCTGTGGTTGTTGGGACACATTCAGTTTCATGTCACTATGTATTAGTTCTGTTTCACACTGAGACATATGTGTATTTCAATGACACATTCTCTCACATACTTGCTAGGAATAATCACCTGAAAATATTAATTACAACTTTGGAACTGCTAAGCTTGCCTAATATATTTACAATTGGCATCCATTCATTTTTACGAATTAACTTATGAAATGATTTTTTTTTCTCCATGAGAAAATAAAGTGCCCCACATCACAGGATCTTGGCATAAAATCTTTTAATGTTCCCAAAAATGTTAAATCTGTCATTGTTTCCACAGGCACATTAACAATAATCGAATAATCTCCCTGGAACCAAGCACTTTTGACAACCTGTCTAGCACACTTCAAGTATTGAGGCTGAACAGGAACCGAATTTCAGCCATCCCACAAAAAATGTTTAAACTCCCCCATCTCCAACATCTGTAAGTACAGCCTACAACTACCTAATTGTTTTAAGTTAGCCTTGCAGGCCTCTGGTAGTGACTGAGCATCTACACGACTAACAACCACATATAGGCAGAAAAGTTTTAGATAGAGCAGAGGCTCGATCCTTGTGATGCATTCTTGTTCCGAACTTTTATGTTAATTTGATTTGCTTGCTTGGCCTGGAATAATATCCCTATAATGTCAGCATACTGTTGTAGTTCATAGAGTTGCCCTAGTGAATCAGAAAGATGTGGTGCTTTCTTTTGGTTCCTCTCTATCATTACTAGTAAAGTACTCAACAGTTGCATGAGTCACACTGTGGAGGGCTAGCTGCAGTGAGGAGAGAAGGCATCTCCCTTTCCCAGGGTTTGCCCAGCTTGAAACTTTGCAGTTGCTTCTGCTAAGCAAGCTCTGGAGGGCAAGATGAAAGAGTGACTCAAATCCAGTAGAATTTGGGCAGAGTGTGGACTGGTAGAGAAGCAGTAGAGAAGCTGATATTCAGGAGATGGGTTTGGAAAAGGCTTGCTAAATAAGTGAAGGAAAGGAAGGAAACCTGATTAGTAGAGAAAGGGAGGGGCAGCTGAGAGGCAGAAAAAGATTCAAATGTGATGGGCACTTGATACTCATGTAAGAAGAAGGACTAAAAAGAATGGAACAAGTAGTGGAGAGCCAAGAAGAATCAAGGACAGAAAGGTAAAGGAGTGTGGAAGAGAGCCAGTGTAAAGACTTGAGGAAGATGCAATCACTGCAAGATGAGCATAGGCATTCTGAATCTGCTGGAGACTGGAGGTGGGTGCAAGGCTGACAAATCAGCCAGGAGTTAATACAGGCTGAGAAATGGTAGCTGTAGGAATGACAGGGTTTTTAGCAGTAGATAGCTAAAGAACAGCAACTTGTTAGGAAGAGATGTT
Organism: Anniella stebbinsi; assembly: GCA_029215795.1. NCBI lineage: Eukaryota > Metazoa > Chordata > Lepidosauria > Squamata > Anniellidae > Anniella > Anniella stebbinsi. The sequence continues at coordinate 62,196,768 of JARDYH010000003.1, forward strand.
GGATGCAGCAAGGCTGGTTGGCTACTTGGATGTTGGAGGAGAAGGGTTCAAAGATAGTTTTGAAAAGAAATGATTACACACACACACAAAAAAAACTTTGATCTTATTTTAATTAACTTGGAATATATTTTTTTCCTCAGAGAGATGAACCGCAACAAAATTAGAAAAATAGATGGCCTTACTTTTCAAGGACTTCCTTCTTTGAAATCTTTACGAATACAGAGAAATGGGCTATCTAGGCTCATGGACGGAGCATTCTGGGGATTAAGTAGCATGGAAATACTGTAAGTATAATGTATATACTTCCATAGTCCTAAAGAAAGAACTATTTTGAATTCCCACGGTTCATTTCTTGTTTTGAATGCTGTGATGCTAATAATATATAAACGTGTAACCCGCCAGCCTATAAAACTCGTCTGGCTTTTGTTTCTGGAAGAAAGAGCCATGATGTCTAACTACAAGAAGGATCAGTACCTTAAAAATGATAAAAGATTGTATATGAAACGTAGATTTTTTTTTATTGTGTGTAGGCAGCTGGATCATAACAACCTAACAGAGATTACCAAAGGCTGGCTTTATGGTTTGCTGATGTTGCAGCAGCTTCATCTTAGCCAAAATGCTATCAGCAGGATCAGCCCTGATGCCTGGGAGTTTTGCCAAAAACTCAGTGAGCTGTGAGTAGTGGTTTTTTTTTTTTAACTTTCTTCCATTTTTAAGAGTAGGGTAGAAGCCAAACATGAGCTGCTTACCAGTGAGCCCTCTGTGTGTGTGTGTGTGTGTGGTGTGTGTGTGTGTGTGTTTGGGTAATAAAGTTTCCAAGATGACAACAGCTGTGTGTGTATGTGTGTGTCTGTGTAGAATGCGGTGATATTTTGTTGTGAGAAAATGAAGCCAACTGTGGTTTCTTCTCTTCTTTGTAGCAGTTATGCTTGGCCTCAATTTTCAAAGAAAAGAAAGGTTTTTTTGCAATAATATTAATATGTATTGGAAAATAATGTACAAACTTACATTAAATATTAATTATGCTTAAGCTTATTAAGGGTTGAATATATATTAGGTTTGAATGCTTTATTAATACTGATTAAAACAAAGATTTCCTCCTTCTCAAACCTACAGGGACTTAACTTATAATAATTTAGCAAGACTAGAGGACTCAAGCTTTGTTGGTTTAAGTCTGCTGGTGAGACTGAACATTGGGAACAACAAAGTGAGCTACATTGCTGATTGTGCCTTCCGAGGACTATCCAGTTTACAAACTCTGTAAGTTTCAAGACAGATTAAAATCAAAGAATCAATGCTATGTTGTTGTAGATGGGTCTCAGAAGATATGAAGGAAGAATCACAGAATCATAGAGTTGGAAGGGCGCATTTATTCCATCAAGTCCAAACCCTTGCTCAGTGTAGGAATCCAGTTTAAACCATCCCTGACAGATGGTTGTCCCAGCTAAATGATGAATGCATTCTGTTTAACCCTGAACTCCTTTTTTTTAATTAACTCACACAAAGACCTTCTCCACGGTTTCGTTTAGTCACCTCAAGGTGAATTTGACATGAAATCAGGTCCTATAAAAGGTCCCAAAACTAATTTTGTACTCTGTTCATCATGAAACGTATGGATTTTTCTTTTGGGAGCTTCCATTTTCATTTTTAGCCATTCTTTTGGCTAGGAAACTAAATGAATTTAGGATCCTTTCACAAAATGGCGGCTATGCATAATTAAATAAAGGCAGTTTTCTCTATCAGTTCTGCTGGATGAACTGTGTCTACACTGAGGATCACTTGGTTGTCAATACTGGTTTTGCATGCTGCCTGAAGTTTTATTTGAAGGCAATCTATCCTTTCCTAGGAGATATCTCACATCATAGACCACACTACAATAGATGAATACAAATGCATAGGATGAAGTGGCTAGGTTTTTTTGCTTAATTTATTTTTTCAAAAGTGTTCATCCCATCACTCAATATTCTTGGGCTATGTGTACTGATGTCTACATACCTCAAAAACCACTGTGGAAGCTTCCATATTGGGACTCTTATTATAACATGTGAAACTCAGTATTGTGTCCTGATATCTTGAACTCTGCTACTTCTGTGGTTGGAAACTTTCTTCATGATTTCATTTCCAGCAGGAAACAGCATTTATATAGAGAAAGTGTTTTGTCTTTGCTACCATTGTTGTGCATTGATACAACTGTCAATCCATGTTTATAGACTTCAGTATTTATTCATACATACATACATAGCATACCTTTTAGGATAACTCCTTACAAAGAGGCTTACAAAACTCAAAATAAATGAAAGCATCACATGATCAGTAAAATCCTATAGAGAAGAAGAAGTGAGGAAGACAGGAGCAGGCAAAGACCATCATGGCCTGCTCCAGTTTAACCCCAACCCCAGGGCTAACTGACATTATGACCCTGTGGGGAAAAAGAAGGAGCTGTTGGTCTGCCCCTCTTTGGGAGAAGAGAGCAAGGAGCAGGGCCTTCTCACCAGCCCTGCTGAACAGTCTCCTTAATTTTTTTTCTTTTTTTCCCCTCTTCCCTCCCCATCCCCTTTTCCTTGCAGCTCTTTCCACACCAGGCAAAACAGCTGGGATGGTCCCCGACTGCTCCCTGTATGTCCGAATGATGCACAGGGAGTCCCGGGGAGGGGGGGGGAGGGGGTGGCGGTGTTACAGGATTTTTTCTGGTTCCCTGGAACCAGAAAAATCCTGATTCTTCCATGGTCCCGGGAAGTTCCAAGGACTGTGGAAGTATGTGCCTGCCCGCCCCGGTGCTGCCGTGCTTACGCATGAGTAAGCGTAGCAGCAAAATGGGTGCAGCTCTGGACCCATCAGGGGAGGCGGGGAAAAGGGCAGCCACCATCCTCAAGATGGCAGGGGGGAGGGTTCCCCCAAATTCACACATTTTTGGGGGGGGGGTTATATGTACCTTGGCACTGGAGCGGAACTGCATTCTTCTCTTTTTTTAAAAAAAAATGGCAGGCGCGACGGCCCGGGAACAGCCTGGGCTGTGGTGCTGGTCATGTATATTGATCATAGAAAGGGCCTGTGTGTCATGTCTTTTTTTAGAATGTAAGCTTGAGGGCAGGAATTGTCTTCTTTACTGATTGATTGTAAGCTGCTCCGAGAGCCTTTTTGGCCAAGGTGTGGGATAAAAATACTATAAATAAATAAAAAATAATAAAAACAATACAATCTTGACATAGCATCAAACAGCACTTCCATTCCATAACTTATAGATACAATAACTGTTTTATAGGAATTTCTATGGGGTGAAACATTTAGATTAGATATTAACATGCTGCTAGATTCCTAATATTGTTGTTTCTAGAAACTGCATTGCTTTTGTGATTTTAAATGCACACTTTTCAACTTTTGGGTCTTTTTCTCTCTTCACCACAGAGATCTTAAAAATAATGAAATCTCATGGACAATTGAAGATATGAATGGTGCTTTCTCTGGACTTGACAAGCTTAGATGGCTGTAAGTACATCTTACCTTTATATATTCCAATGCAGATCCTGGGTTATTATTTTTCTGTAGACCTAGAAGGCACAATGATTAGCTATAGTAAGGAAGTTTGTCCTTCCAGATCACTTCCTCTTTTCCACAAGAGGCTACAGATGAGAAAAAGACAAGGAAAGGGAAAAATAAAGAACCAGGCATTTGAGAGGTGGAGGATTGATAGTATTGGTTGATGAAGTACAAGCCGGCAGCCATCTTTAAGGTGGTTTTTAACCTCTAAGTCAACCACAGTTGTTGTTGATCTGTGGGTTGTCATTGAAATACGATTTACCATTTTGTCTGTACCCAGCCGCGATACAAACCATGGATTGTTAATCACGAACCTATGTTTTGTTTTTGGATTGTGAGCCATGGGTTGTTTGTGGTTAACAATCCATAGATTGTTATCGTGGCTGGGTTCAGACAAAATGATAAATCATGTTTCAATGACAACCCACACTCAACCCATACTCAATCCTTGAGTGTGAGTTATTGTTGTGTGAACCCAGTCACTATTTTGCTTGATAGTGTTCTTGTGAAACTTCCTTTTTCTTAAAGGCAAAAAGGTACACTAACCATTCTTGGGTTGAAAAGATTTTAAGGTATGTTTTAGCCACATGAAGATGATTTCATGGTTCTCTGTCTTGATTGTACGACTGAATCTGCTTCAATCCCTGCTCCATTCCTTATGTCTTTATTTTATAGTATTGGATGATTCTGGATTTAAATGGAGTTTAAATTGTTTGTCACCCTTAGAAGGGGAAGGGGCCACATATCTCAGTGGTAGAGCCATTTTTTTTTTGCATGCAGAAGGTCCCAGTTTCTATCCCCTGCATCTCTTAGTAGGGCAGGAAAAACTCCTGCTTGAAACGTTTGGAGAGTTGCTGCCAGTTAGTGTCGAAAATATTGAGCTAGATGGATCAATGGTTTAACTGGGTAGAAGGCAACTTCCAACGTACCTAACCTTTGTTATTAGGTAACTAATAAGTGCAATAAGGAAAATAAATAATTCTTTACATTTTTTGCATAGTATCTTACGATGAGTCCTTATAAACCTTTCATATAGGACCAAGATTCCACTTAACATAAATTAAAAGGAGTTATGTTATTTAAAAGCTGCATAAGATGAGTTCCCAAGGGCAGAGTTTGGTAAGGCAATCCAGCAGCCAGTGGAAATGGCTCCATTAGAATGCTAAGGTGTCCCGTCCCCCCCCAAATGCCCAGATATAGAACTAAGAGATGGTTTACATGTATTCCTAAAAGAATTGCTTGGCCAAATTGTATGTATGTATATATATATATATATATATATATGTATGTATATGCATGTATACATATGTGTATGTGTATATATGCCTTAATTTCGCTAGTCATTGAAGCAGAACAAATGTATATCTTTAGGAGATGAATAACTTGTAGCAGTGAGGGGCCTGGAAGTCACAACGTAGTAAAATGTGCCTAAAAGCAATTGTCAAGAGAGTCTCTTACAGGTTCCAAAAATGCTGCACCTATTTTATTACATCTGTTATGCATTGTGTATTTATATTTCCAGGTTACTCCAAGGGAACAGGATTAGGTCAATTACTAAAAAAGCATTTTCTGGTCTGGATGCACTTGAACACCTGTAAGTAATTGAAAATCATATTTAACTACACAATTGCTAAAATGTACAACAATGCTAACCCAAAATAGCTTGTATGCCTTCATATATAGATGGAATTCCACTCTAGGAAATATGATCAAATTTGTATATTTTAAATAAGCGTCACTGTGGTGGTGTTTATTGGATGCAAGCTGCTGTTGCTTTGCCTTCTTGGAACAGGATTTGAGAAATTGCTCTAACTTTGTTTGCTTTAATTTTGTCTCCCCCCTCCCCCAGAGATTTAAGTAACAATGCAATCATGTCAGTTCAAGGAAACACATTTTCACAAATGAAGAAACTTAAAGAATTGTAAGTATCTCTAATTTGTCTCTAATATGGCCTCCATATGTTTGAAAATGTCAAGTAACAGTGGTAATATGTAGTAATATGCCTCTGAACCAGGAGACTTACGAGTATACAGCGTGCAGTGGAGGCGGTCGTCATCTCCGCTGCACCTCCCACTCTGCATTTCAGCTAGATGGGCTTATTTATCCTTCTAGCTGAGACTCCAGGGATGGGGAGGGAAGGAGGCAGGGGAGGCTGGCAGATCCCTTGTAAGCCAGCCTCCCCAGTTCCCTCCTTTCTGAGCCCACAGGAATGTCCCCTTTACCTTCCCTCCCATGTTGCAAAAGCTGGGAGGGGGAGGGGAGGGGAGCTTGGAGTCCTGGGTCCAAGGTCTGAGCTCTGGCTCCAACCTTGGATCTAGCAATCTGAAATTTCCCATGGCCTCCCAGACTCTGTCTAGGGGACATTGGCTTGCTCTATACAGGGCTAAACAACCTAGCAGTCAATCCATGGTTTGCTGTTGCCTCTGTAATATATACACTGGCCCATTGGGAGCATGATGACCATGCATGTAAGGTTTTGTTGTGCAATTGGATCCCAAGAGCTACTTTATTGGAGCTATTGGATCCAAAGTGCTATCACAGGTGCATTAAGCAGGAATTTAGATTCCAAATCAGTTAGCTATGAAGAACAGAGGTGGTTATATGCTGCTCGAGAAAACACAAGACCCATTGGGCATGCAGCACTGCTTACATGATTCTTTTGATCTTCCCCAGAGATAGGCTTGTACGAGAGTTAAGGTTTATATTTGTAAAGATTTTATGTTTTTGACATCTTGCTACCTTCCCTGACATTTTGAGATTGGGCAGGCTGCAAATCAAGAAAATAAATAAATAATGTTTGCAACTTCGTAACCAATGGCATCAGTTTTGGTTCTTACTTACGTTAGGTCTTGATTTAATATTGCTCATTCCACTGACGGCCGAGAGTGTTTTTCTTACGAATTGAATTTTCTCCCATTTGTTTTCTAGGCACCTAAACACATCAAGTCTTTTGTGCGATTGCCAGTTGAAATGGTTACCTGAGTGGCTGGCAGAAAATAACTTCCAGACTTTTGTAAATGCTACTTGTGCCCACCCTCAGATACTAAAAGGGAGAAATGTTTTTGCTGTCAGCCTAGAAGGTTTTGTGTGTGGTAAGTTTAGAAAGCCCTTTTTATCACTGTTAAGATTGCAAAATAAGAGGTTGTTTTACAAAAAATTTTTAACAAGCTTTATATTTATTACCTGAAATGTGGGGGTTCATGCTTCTTTGTTAAAATACTTTTTCCCTCCTTCCCACTCTTTATGTACTCTGCTCTGTAGATATTTAGAGTTTGTGGTTTCATTTCAGATGGGGAATGACAGTATGTGACTTAATTTCATGTACTACATACTTATAGAGAGCGTACAAAGGAAAGATCAGTGGTTTGTGGTGGCAAATGTATGTGCTGTTAGGCTTAAAATATGGATAACATTTAGGTAAGCACTGTTCTAAATGCGTTGGCATAGTTCCAAATGCTTAGACTGATGCTTGTTTGTTGTTCTTAATGCAAACATACAGAAGTTGTTTATAAAAGATATATTCATTGTGCAAAGGTCACAAAGTGTTCAGATACAAAAGCCAATATTGCTGTCTTTAAAAACAGCATTTTGTCTTCTGGCCTCAGTGCAGGAAGATTGAAAGCCTGAACCAAGGTTCTGACATTCTCCTTGAGAGGAAATATTTTGCTATTTGAGCATGCTTCCAGAGTTTAGTACATTCTGTCCCTTCTGACTGCTAAGAAACAGTTTTGGGGGCATTTACTTGCAAGCTCTTCTTTCTATGTTTCCAACTGTCCTTTGAGTTAGGAGCATTTTCTACTTTTGCTTCCATTTTAGTTAGTTATACATTGTCACACCTTTTCGTTCCTTGGCCTTTCCTTTTATTCTCCTACTCTGTAGTGCAGTGAGTTTCATTTAAAAAGTGGTCTGTGTGTCTGTGGCCTATGGCCACAATCATTCGTTTAATCTTTCCCTGTGAAGAGTGTAAATATCCTGCTCATTTGTAATTTACCAGCAGGCCAGATATAACTGCTCTGAAAGACTCAGACCTTCATTTTTGAAAATGCTGGTGACCACTGTCTTGAATCTGCCAGTGGAGCCTAAGGCCATTATTAATGCCATCAATAATGACATGGGTTGGCTCTAGCTTCTACTGCTGATCATCAAAATGGCCCCTTAAGACTCCTTCTTAGTGAGGGGCATTCTCCATTGCAAGTATGACAAAAGGAATTGTTTACATTTGAAAGATCATCTAAATAATGATTTATGCATGCTGGAATAGGATGTGCCACTAATTGGATCCAATCTGCCTCAATCCAAACATGAGGGCTGGTATTTCTGTACGATGTGTTTCTGTAGCATGGGCATCTGGTCTGGGGGAGTATCACCATATGTAAAGCAGCTGTTTGTTGTGGTCTGCTTCTTTAAAATAGTTACATTAGTCTTTTTTTTCCTGTGATAGGGTAAATTTGAATACAGTTGGTATGTAGCGTTAGTTAAAAGAAGCAAATGTAAACAAATAACGTTTGCATCAAGAAGCTCAGTTTTCAGCATTTTGAGGGTTTTTTTAAAGGTATCTGTTGTTCTCTCTATATACATAACAGTTCAAGAAGACAGGATTGGGAAGATTATTTTTCCAACAGAATCTAATAGTCTTCATTGCAGATTCCTGTGAAATTGCACACATGAACATTTGGGTAATAGGTGTTTGCATAAATAACAGTGCTATTAATTTAGGATTGATCTTGCTACAATGAGGGATATATTAATTCATTAATTTATTTATTTACAACAGTTTTATCCCGCTTCACATCTAAACAGATTCCTGAATAATGCTGAATAACTGGGAGGTTCAGATCTGGGGTTTTGATTATACTTTTTGCTCTGTGCATGAATGCCTGTGGAACCACCATCAAAAGTGCTCTTTCATAGCCGCGGTTAATGGCTGTATTGGTAGCTTGAAGCAAGCTTTGGCTAGAGATTTGTATACAGTTACACACACACATGAAAAGCAGTTGATTTATGTATGCATACGGGGAACAGCAGAGCAGCATTTGTAAAAACTCTGACTTCCTCTGGAGAGCTGTAAAATACGACTAGTGAAACATTAGGTCAAAAAGCATAATTGACTTCATTTTAGAGATGGGAAATAGCATCACAAAACATCACTTATACAAAAGAGAGTCATGCTTTCAATTGAACCAAAGTTAGAGGCACTCAGCTGTTGAGCACACGATCATAGCACATCACAGCTTCTATATGATAAGGTATCTATTATAGCATCTGCACAATCTAGCTTCTTAGTCATTTTAAAATAAATCCTTAGTGTCTAATTGAGAGAATTACTATTTGAATTAATCTTATTACACAGCAAATACCGGGAGTAGAACAAAATTCAACTTTCTTTAGTTGCCTGAACAAATGTACTGAATTGAATAAAAATTTTTGATCTTCATATCCTAGATATCACTTTAATATTTCAATGGGAGGTGTCTGCAGTCTAGAAATAGTGTGCTACTTAATTCTCAGATCTTGCAGCTGAATGACCGTAATTCAAATACTCATCCTTGTATTCATTATAATGATTGCTTAGCAGGAGAAAAATACCACATGCCTTTCTAAATTTAACGAAAACAACTGTGGGGGGTGGCAGGGAGGGGAGGGGTTTAGAAGCTAATTCAACATGCCAAATTAGAGTTCTGGGAAGAAGGAAACTGGGGGAAAAGGCAAAAGCTGGTTGGGCTAAGAGAGGGAAGCGCAGAGCTTTCACTCCCTATAATGTCCTCTCATGCTGTTTTTGCAAGGTGTGTGTGGGCAAAACTAAACGTTCCTTTAAGCCCTGTGAGTGGGTGGGTGAGAGAGAATGGTGGGGGGGGAGAGAAATAAATAAAAAGAGGGTTCATATGAACTCCCATAGATTAATGAACTCTCCATGCATAGGTGCTAGGTGTTCACAGGATTGCAATATGATCACTGTAACGTTTTCCCAAGCGAATAATGTTAGTATTTTACACAAAAAGCAGAAGTCCAATTAGGCTGCAATCCTCTGCATTCTTATCTGACAGTGAGTCCCTTGGAACTCAGTGGGACTTATTTCAGGGTAGACATGCATACTGGCTTTACTAAAGGTCCACTCTAACAAGGGAAGAGGAGGTGGTGTGCAAAGGCCCCAGCCTGTTGGGCAAGTTGCCTTGCTCCATCCATTGTTACTTCTATATTGCTTTTTTACCATTGGACAGGTGAGAGGCAGGGTGGCTGCTCTGGTCCAGGCGGTACCAGCTGCCAACTTCTATCGTATTTTGTATGACAATCATAATCAGTGATGATATGGAAACTCACTTGTAAATTAGTGGGATTATTTTATATTTAGATAGTGTGGCATGTTTCAGCACTCATTTTCATTTCTTAATATTTTGAGAAATGCCCTCTGGGTCTGTGAGAAGTACAGATTACATCAATTTTGAAATATAAGGACAAAAACCCTGTAACCACACAATGTAATCTTTGTCAAAGTTCTCCTTTTCTTTATGAACTATTCAAATAACTTGAGGTCCGGATCTTGAGTAATTACCTGATCACGGAGATGAGTGTGCAGAGAGGAAACAGAGCTCTGTTAAATCATATATGATTCCATTGTGGATGGGTGCTGTATCCTTGCATGAGCAAGGATAGTGCCCTTATTGGACAAAATTTCCAAGCTGAACTCAAAGAAAAATTAAGATACTGCCTAGAGACAATCACTTTTGGTAAAAATATTTCTGGATGGTACCATTTAGATTTGACTCTTTCCAACAACTAATAAAAGGCTTGCAAGTTTGGCTTCCTACTTTCTCCTCTCTGATGAAAAATAATATGACTGTAGCCTTGCAATTTACTTACGTATATTTTTTCTCTTATATTTTCAGATGATTTTCCAAAGCCACAGATAACTGTCCAGCCTGAAACTCAATCAGCAATCAAAGGTTCCAATTTAAGTTTTATATGTTCAGCTGCCAGCAGCAGTGATTCTCCAATGACTTTTGCATGGAAGAAGGACAATGAATTGCTGCATGATGCTGAAATGGAGAATTACGCGCATCTCAGGGCACAGGGTGGCGAAGTGATGGAATACACCACCATTCTTAGGCTACGCCATGTTGACTTCAGTAATGAAGGAAAATACCAGTGTGTTATTTCAAATCACTTTGGCTCATCCTACTCTGTCAAAGCGAAACTTACAGTGAACAGTAAGCATCTTGAGTTTACCTGTACATTAAACAAGAATATATTTTAAGAAAATTCATCCCAGAAACTTCACCCAGTATATTTGGTTGATAAATATTTAGGTGCTGACACTATGGACACATGGTGAACACTTCCACACCATGTGTCCATAGTGTCAGCATCTAAATATTTGTGCAGGTACAAAAATCTTGTTTCAAAAGCAGTGACATTTATACACAGACAATAATGTGTATAAAGTTGAAGCTTTATTTCATTAACCTAAAGAGCTTAAAAATAGTAGATGTGGGTTAAAATAGAAAAATATTGGTCACACTTCTTATCACAGTTTATTCATCCTTAGCTAAGCACCATCTTAGATTACTGGAATCTTCTTTACATTTGAAGACTGCCTGAAAACAGCATTTAATTTGGAATACATCTGCTTCTTTGCTGACTGGGACCAGGCATTGCAAGCATGTTTTGACAGCCCTTAAACAGCTTAAGTGGCTTGTGGTCTGTTTCCTTGCACAATTGAGAGTGGTGGAATTGACCCTTTGAAGCCCCATGCAGCGTGGGGCCAAGATACCTGAAAGATTGTTTGTCTCTGTATCAGGCTGCCCGTTCCCTGAGGTCATCATCAAAATCTCTTCTCCAGGTGTCCCATCAAATGAAGAGCAGCAGGAGGCAACTGAGCGCAGTGGTGGCACCCAGTCTGTGGAGTTCTCTCCCCCCCGGGAGGCTCACCTGGCATCTAGCAAAGACATTTTTATTTTCCCAGGGCTTTTAAGAACTTGGATTTATGTTATTTTTAATTTACTTATATGATTTATAATCTAACCGTTTAGGTCAAGCCTTCCAAAACAATTAAAAACAGTGCAGTAATAACTACATAATAAATTACTAAACCCAGCAACAAAATAAAAAAGATAAAAGCCAGCAACAGTTCTAGCCAAAGCAAAAAGGCCTTTGTGCTTCTTTTACCTGCTGTCTTTAAACTTCGTTTGTCATATTGTTCTCTGTTGTATTTTATTGTATGTAAGCCACCCTGCTAAATTTTTTTGAAGGGTTGGGATAACAGTCTATTAAGCATCTGGGCACAATGGTTTTAGCAACAGAAAATTAAAACCCCAGAATCATCCATGGAGTGAAGTCGGAACACTCGGTCTAAAATAACAGTATTACATTTTTGCATTTTCCCTATATAAAACTTGTCAAACCTGATTTGACTTTTTAAACTGATTTAAGTAAATTAGATTACCTTTGCTGCGTTGAAAGCTCAAACAACTGTCATTCAAGACATATTCAGATAAAAACAGGAAACAAACAATGAAATAATCAAATAAAATGAAATGCAGTACAATAAATTGGCGTATGAGCAATAGGATTAGATGATATGGCTAGCAACTGTACCATGTTTTGATTTTAATGATGCATTTAAAATTTTGGATAGCACTCTACATTCAGTAAACTCCAGGGCACTGAGCAGCCAATAAATATTAAAACACTAAAATATAAACTAATGATAAAATATGGCAGTAACTAAAATCATACAGCAGATTAAATCATTTTATCAAATCAAAATGCCTGGAGAAATTTAAAAAAAATCTTAATCTGGCACCTGAAAGAATTTAGTGTAAACACCAAAAGCACCTCTTTGTGAAGGACATCCATGACCAGGGGACTGCCACCAAAAAAGCCCTGGACTTTGTAATTCTGATAAGGAAAGAGGGCACTTGGAGAAAAGCTGTAGCAAAAGATCTCAGAACATGGGTAGGCTAACAATGGAAGATACATTCTTACAAGTATTTAGGTCACAAGGTATTTATGGCTTTGAAGGTACTTTGAATTGGGCCTGGAAGTAAATAGGTAGCAGTGCTACCTACTGGTATAATATGAACAAACCTGCACTAGTTAAAATTATGGCAGCTGTATTCTACACGAATTGAAGTTTCCAAATAGTGTTCAAGGGCAGCCCTATGTACAACACATTGCAGTAATCTAACCAGGAAGTGACCAGAGCATCTATCACCATGGTCAAACTATCCCTGTCCAGGAACAACTATAACTGGTGAACCAACCAAAGCTGGTAAAAGGCATTCCAGGCCATTGAAGCCACCTGGACCTCTAGTGACAAAGATGGATCTAGAAACACCCTGCGGGTTGTGTAACTTTTCTTTCAAGAGGAGTGCAATCCCATTTGGAACAGCCTGAACATCCAGTTTCCCAGACTTGGGAACTATCTACCTACAATGCCTATGTCTTGCCAGAATAAAGCACCATAATGTTGACCTAAGTGAGATGTGTTAGGAAATGACCTGAGTGATGTGTAGCTTTATTTATTGTCTATTTATATACCACTTATAGACCACTTCTCATTTGAAGCGATTTACAAAAGGAATGCAAAATAAAATACAAAACGTTATATCTTATGACTCGAATGAGGTGTATTGGGAATGGATAGCCCTGTTTGTAATGGCTAGTAAAGGATTTCCCAGCATATAAGGAATAAAGATTTTTCCTTAGGTCACACCTTTTCACAAAAGTTACTTGCAGATGTTTGTTTGCAAATTTGGAATTAAATAAAAAGTCTAGACAGAACTGACGAGAAGAATGGGGAATTGATGATAATAACTCTGCTTACATTGTATAAATGTACTAAAACAATTGCCTGTACGCTGCTAAGAAGTTGATGGGTTATGCAATCACCGGTTCTTCTTTTTTGTTTGTCTTTTACACCTTGTGTTTTCTGTAGTGCTTCCTTCATTTATCAAGATGCCCATGGACCTTACCATTCGTGCAGGAGCGATGGCGCGACTAGAATGCGCTGCAGTAGGTCACCCAGTGCCCCAGATTGCTTGGCAGAAAGATGGTGGCACTGACTTCCCTGCAGCACGCAAGAGACGCATGCATGTGATGCCTGAGGACGATGTGTTCTTTATTGTGGATGTCAAAATTGAGGATACCGGTGTTTACAGCTGCACAGCTCAAAATACTGCTGGGAGCATTTCTGCTAATGCAACTTTAACAGTATTAGGTAAGATAAAATGTGACTGCCTAGTGAACGTTGGTGGTCTTCGGTAGTTCCTTCTTTGGTATTTGACAGCAGCCAATGCTGGCTGATACGAATGATTAACGCTGTGGAGAAACTTTCTGACCTCATATTTTTGCTTTCTTTTTCAGAAACACCATCCTTTTTGCGCCCCTTGCTGGACCGAACTGTGACAAAAGGTGAAACTGCTGTCTTGCAGTGTATTGCCGGGGGAAGTCCTCCCCCTCGACTTAACTGGACCAAAGATGACAGTACTTTGATGGTGACAGAAAGACATTTCTTTGCTGCAGGAAATCAGTTACTTATCATTGTGGACACGGACTTTGAAGATGCTGGGACGTACACATGTGAAATGTCTAATACTCTCGGAACAGAGAGAGGAAACATTCGCCTCAGTGTAATTCCCACTCCCACCTGCGATTCTCCTCAGAATGCTGCCCCATCCCTGGATGATGATGGATGGGCCACTGTGGGCGTTGTGATCATAGCTGTGGTATGCTGTGTGGTGGGCACTTCCCTTGTGTGGGTGGTCATCATCTACCACACAAGGAGAAGAAATGAAGATTGCAGCATCACAAACACAGGTGTGTAAACTGAAACTTGGCACTGGAAGAGCACACTCCAGTATGTTTGTGGTTACCCTACAGAAGTTTTCTTCCAGAAATATTATGTCTCTTGACTCAGATTCAGAAGAATGAATAACTTCTCAAAACCAACCCTCTGAACCTTGTTAGCTTTAAAATACTGCAGTGAATCTTGGTACTGAAACCTTTTGTGTGTGTGTGCTTGCTTAATCACAGATGAGACAAATCTGCCTGCTGATATTCCAAGCTATCTATCATCCCAAGGAACTCTAGCTGAAAGACAAGATGGCTATGGGTCATCTGAGAATGGAAGCCAACATCACTTTGTATCATCATCCATGGGAGGATATTTTTTACCACAAAGAGATAGTGGTATGTATTTCACTGTGCAACCCTATTCACGTCTACTCAGCAGCAAGCCCCATTGAGTTCAATGGGGCTTACTGCTAGGTAAGTGTACATAGAATCACAATCTAAATTTTCTAAGTTTACTTCATTGATGCCTGAAATACAACTGCTGTTATGCTCAACAAATGGAAGCAGCTTCTTTACTGAATGCAGTGTATTGATCTGGTAAATTGGAGAATAACCATTTGATTATTTTTAAGTTTGTTATCAACTGCATAGCTGACAAATTGTCTCCTAACGAGTATTGCCCCAAAAGAGAAATGACATGTCAAAACATTTTTCATTTTATAGCAACCCTATTCTGTAGATTAGTCTTTCCCAACCTGGTGCCTTCCAGTTGTCTCTGACTACAAATCCCATCATCCCCAGCCAGCATGGCTACCAGATTTGGGAGGGCTGCAATAGATCTTTCTGATTTAGTAGTAGTAGTAGTATTCGGTTCTTGAACCATGTAGAGCTTTATAGGTTAAAATCAGCAGTTTGAATTTGGGCCGCAAACAAATTTACAATCACTCAGTGCTGGGTATATATGTTCATATTGCCTTGTCCCAATCAACAACTTGGCTTCTGAATTTTGCATTAGCTGATTTCTGAACCATTTTCAAAGGTAGCCCAACAGACAATGCCTTGCAGTAACATAGCTTAGAGTTTTCCGATATACAGATGCACATTCAGGCTTGTGTCCAGAGGAAGAGCACTTACAGGAAATGACTTGGAGATTCTTGTTGTCCCACATTTGTATTTTTCACTTAGAGCCAAATCTTTCAACCACCAGTCAATGACATTAATAGTGTGCAGTTTTCTGCCAAGTGTCTTCAGCTAGAGTGCTAGTGGAAGCCATGATGCTGACAGAGAAGTTCTGTTTCTCCCTTGCTCCATGAACAAACAGAGGTCCCTGTTCCAGGTTAATACTCTCCAAAGCTGTATCCAAAAAGTTGAGCTTATATTCACAGTTCTCTGTGATTCATTCTGTGAGATACACGTAGCAGGCAGAGATTGTATGGTGATCCATTTTTGCTTTCCCATGCTCTAGGAGAGCTTCCAGATGAGGCTTTTACAGTGCCATTCTCCTGCCACTTTCACAGAAAGTTAGGGAGGATCTTGACAGCGTTGTCTTCTCCTTGGGACCCTCCTACATCTTATTATAACTTCTTCTGTCCTTTATCCTTAATGCAAAAAATCTGTTAAGGAGAAAAAGATGGAACAGCTGCACAATTCCTTCTGACAGCTAGTGTTAGGACCCTTCCATCTGGAAGCACCTTATGTCTCACTATTTAGGCACAGAACAAGTAGTTGCACACATCTGGAGAAAGAACATCCATCTAAATCAGGGGTGTTGAACCTCTGTCAGCCCGATGCCCAAATTCAATTTTGGAGAAGCTCTTGGATGGGGTGGGGTGCATTCCAGTGTGGGTAGAGCAGAAGGCAAAACAAGCTGGGGCCAACATTTCAGCGTATTTTAGTTTAAAGCTCTTTCTGCCAGTAACTAAGCCATAGGAAAGGCTTTTAGAATGAGCAAAAGCATGCAAAAGCCAGGAAACCACCAAACCATCAAGATGGACAAAAGGGCGTGGAGTAAGGGGAAATAGCCATCTGGGGAATCCCAGGAGGGCTGCATTTGGCCCTCAGGAAAGCAGCATTTGGCCCAGGAGACTGAGGTTCCACGCCCCTGATTTAACAGATCTAACTCTGTAAGTCTTGCAACACAACAAGCTATATTTCAGAAGCATTACAACTTCTTTTAAAACTGGTTCAATTCTACATCCATCTAAAGATGCTCCCTAATTTGTGGCCAGTGTACATAACTGAATGGGCAGTATCCACAACTAAAGGTTTGGGAACTGCCAAGATTAGAGAATCTGTAAACCAGTAGTTCTCAAACATTGATTGCGTCAAAATAATGATTGCTTTGACAAATTCCCCTAGATTTTTGTAATACATCTCTTATATGAAGAATAAAGTTAGAGTAAAAGAAAACTGACATGTGTTATCTCTCTCTTAAAGGAATTTGTCATATAGATAATTGCAGTGAAAATGACCTGGAAGCTGTAACAGATCCATTTTTATGCCATCATCTGGGAACTTCAGGAAGTATATATTTGAAAGGGAATATTTGTGGCCCAGATGTGTTTGAAGTATACCATGCAGGTAATCTATATTATATTTTTAAATACTTTACTTCTTTTGTTTGGTTTTGTTGGATTTTTGGGGCCTTTCTAAGGGTCTTTGCACTGTGCAGCTGATTGGATCTCATTTAATTTTGTTTTGTTTTTGTTCAAGGCTGCAACCCAGAGCAAAAAACAGTGTGCTCAGATCTTTATGATTCAAGTTGCTTAAAGAAAAAGGAATGTTACCCCCATCCCTACACACCTGAAGATCCCTTTGACCAGTATATCGACATTTCTGGAATACACACTCCAAATAGTAAATTGCTTCCATCTGTTTATACTCAAAGTGAAGAAAGTGGAACAAGAAGTTCACATCTAAATGTGGATGCATGTGATATTAAGAGAAACCAAGAGCTGTCTTCCGTTACTACAAGCAACACTTTCATGGGTATGTGTAAATGGTGGACCGTGGTGAAAATCGTAAACATATTTACTAGGAAGCAAGTCCCATTGAACTTTGTACTTTCTGTGCTTCAGATGATGCCTTTGAACAGCAAACTTACAGATTTTTGTTTTGATTAATTTTAGTCTACTTTTGTGCTGACATAACTTCCCTTAGTTGAAATGAAATAAATAAAGTAAGTGATATTAAAACATCTGACTTCCTCTGTACCAGAGGGTACAGGGCTGTTGTACTAAACATTACCTTCAGGGGTTTCTTCAAGAGGTATTAACTATGGATGCTGACTGTGCAGTTTCCTAACCTGAACTTGAGGTTTTATCTTAAAGTTGGATATGCGTACTGTCTTATAAAGGGAACAGGAGTAAAGTTGGAAAATAAGAATGAGCAGCTCTCTCTGTTCCTGGGAAAATTCATCACAGAATTGTTGTTCTTCAATGATGCCCTTTTCCAATTTGGCTCTTAGCACCAATCCATAGCAGTTGGGCCTGCACAAAGCTGATTAGCTATTTACATTGCATTTTTAATCCTGTCCTTCCTCCAAAAATTGCATACAGTGTTATTTCCTCTCCGTTTTATCTTTGCAACAGCCCTATGAGGTAGGATAGGCTGAGAGAGAACAACTGGTTAAATGTCATCCACTGACCTTCATGATTAATTTGATTTGAAACCAGGTCTCTCTTTAACCATTACACTGGTTGTCAGGGGTGAGACTGAATCTGGGCTCCCAACCCACTGAGTGATATATATGCAGCCTTTGTGCATGCAGTCTAGTTGGAAGATCAGGTTGGGAAATCTCATATTCAATACCCATTTGCGCACACATTTCCCCAACCAACTAGGAATAATTTGAATCAATGTCTGCTTTCACATTGGCTGAACCAGGGCAGTTGACTACTTTTTTAAAAATGCTCATGATGCTTCAACATTAACTGTGTCAAGAGGGAAAGGCACAAAGACATATCCGATTTAAGAATATTTCATTGGTCTTTTTTTTGTGGGTCTTTTCTTAATCCATTCTTTAGATGATGATAGATAGATAGATAGATAGATAGATAGATAGATAGCAGGGATGTGCACTGGATCGGACCCGATCCACGATCCGATTTCCGATCCGACAGCTGGATCGGCCGATCCAATCCGAACCGGTCCGAAAAGGCTCCGAACTGGTTCGGCGGATCGGCGGATTGGCAGGCGCCCACTGGCGCCCACCGCCGCTTCCATTGGCGGGCGCCAGCGGGCACCCGCCGATGAAAGTGGACAGCGGGGGGGGGAGGAGGGGGGCGCTTACCTTTCCGGCCCGTCCGCTCCCGTCCGGCGCCGGTGGCTACTACCAGCGGGCTCCGCGGCCTGCTCCAGGGTGGCGCGCCGGGTGATGTCATCACCCGGCGCGCTACTCTAGAGCAGGCTGCGGAGCCCGCTGGTAGTAGCCGCCGGCGCCGGACGGGAGCGGACGGGCCGGGAAGGTAAGCAGGGGGCGCGCGGAGGGGAGGAGGGGGGCCCTTACCTTCCCGGCCCGTCCGCTCCCGTCCGGCGCCAGCGGCTACTACCAGCGGGCTCCGCGGCCTACTCCAGGGTGGCGCGCCGGGTGATGTCATCACCCGGCGCGCTACTCTAGAGCAGGCCGCGGAGCCCGCTGGTAGTAGTTGCCGGCGCCGGACGGGAGCGGACGGGCCGGGAAGGTAAGCAGGGGGCGCGCGGAGGGGAGAAGGGGGGCCCTTACCTTTCTGGTCCGTCCGCTCCCGTCCGGCGCCGGCAGCTACTACCAGCGGGCTCCGCGGCCTGCTCCAGGGTGGCGCGCCGGTTGATCACCCGGCGCGCTACTCTAGAGCAAGCCGCAAAGCCGGCTGGCAGTAGCCACCAGCGCCGGACGGGAGCGAACGGCCCTAACAGGTAAGCAGTGGCGGGGAAGGGGGCTTACCCCCCCCGGAGCCGTCCGCTTCTATCCGCGGGCGCCCGCGGGCGTCTGCGGATGGAAGCGGACGGCCCCAGGGTGGGTAGGGAGCGCGGGGGAGGGGGCTTACCTGCCGGGGCCGTCCACAGCGGACGGCCCCGGGGGGGGAGGGAGTTAGGCCCCCCTCACCCACCCGCTGCCATTTTTTCCTCATAGACTTGCATTGCAATGCAAGTCTATGGGGAAAAAATGGCGGCCGATCCAAAAATTTACGATTATTGGATCGGGATCGGACTCGATCCGGTCCGGGGGGTCCATGCACATCCCTGATAGATAGATAGATAGATAGATAGATAGATAGATAGATAGATAGATAGATAGATAGATGTTACTAAATATTCTCTCTCTCTTTCAGGAACATTTGGAAAACCTATATGGAGACATCAGCTTGATTCCTTCCGAAGCTGTAAGAAGTCATCAGTTTGGCAACCAAATGTCTCTCCAACTCATCCTCATGAATCCTTGGACTTTGATTCAGAGTCTGAGGATGACCATAGTAAAGTCAGGATGTTTCCTGAAGGGGACAATGGCCACTGTATTTACAGATCGGCAGTTGAAAATTTTAGGACTCCTACGTTTCAGTCCTTTGACTTGGATACATAACTTCCTGCCACCAGAGTCACCCCAGAACTGATTTATGAACCAAAGGAATATACTACCTCAAAGTGGACATTATTTAAAAAAGACAAGGAGGAAAAGACACTCCATTCTTAATTCAGAAAAAATGGAATACATTTTATATGGATGCATTTTTATTGCCAAAAAATTATACACTTTCATGCAGATTATACATTCCTTATAGAATATATTTCTAATAATTTTATAGCTTGTTTTAACCAAGTGGTACATTTTTTGTAAATTAATGGTGTGAATAATAATTATGCATTTGTTATTATGACAGACTTCATTTTATTCAAATGGGTGCTAGTATTCTAATACCTGTGTGTGTGTGTGTGTGTGTGTGTGTGTGTGTGTGTGTGTGCTTCATGGACATTCCAAAATTTTAAGCAGGTAACATGGTTGTGTTTGCATATCACTTCTAATAAGCTCGGCAGCCTTCTGCACTTAAGCACTGTAATAGGAATAAAAAAGAAATGCAGTCAGGTTTATGTTCAGGGAAATAAAAAGGTTGATCCTCCCCATCCCGCCCTTGGCCTGTTTGGCTGTAATAGAAGAATATTCATATATTTCAGTTTTCAGTTTCCCATTCCTTATTGATGTCATTATTCCTATCCCATGTGTTACTCTTGCTTTATCCAGTCCTGCCAATATAGTTTTCCAGAGCCAGTTTAGCAACAGGGCTCCAGAGTCCCAAGTATTGTAATCCCACCAGCATATACTGGCTTCATTCCAAATTGCATGAAGGGACTTTCCTGAACAGAGGAACACCCTATCCATTGTGGTATTTCCCTTAATGGGTGAATGCAGGAAGTATTATTTGATCATGCCCCACCTGAAGAACAAATGCTGCCCCCAGGTGTCAACACATGCAGACATCCAGGAGCAGGGACTGCAGTGCAGCTCTACTCCCTGGTAATCATGTGTTGCCGCCTTCATGCGTAGGGGAGGCTACAGTCTCTTAAGCATGTCATTCCCTAAGTGCTTAGTCAAAATAATGAAGCAGCTGCACCCAGTTCATAAACCCCTCCCCAGTTAACCATAGGGAGCTGGTTCCTCCTGGAAGCCGCCTCAGTGGTAGACCACATACTTTGTATGCACAACGTCCCAAGTTCACTTGCTGACATCTCTACTTAAAAGGGTCAAGTCGCAATTGATAAGAACAACACTTCCACCTGTGGCCAGTCAAAGTAGATAATACTGGGCTAGGCTGAAATCTTCTGCACCAACCGTCCCCAACCTGGTGCCCTCCATATATTTTAGACTTTCATTTCCATCAGCCCCAGCCAACATGATCAATGGTCAGGAATGCTGGGAGTTGTAGTCAAACCAGACTGGGGAAAGCTATTATACCCACTTATCTAGCAGTAAGCCCCATTTGAATTCAGTTGAACTTACTTCTGCGTAGACATGTGTAGGATTGCACCGTAATATAGGCAAATAATCTGACATAGGACAAGGCAGCTTCCTAGGTTTCATGTCTGTTTCTACCCCCTACTTGTGGGATATATGGGGTGCCTTTAACATGCGCTGTCAGTGAGATAGGTAGCCTAGTATACGACAGTGAACTGATACATTGCAGCTACTCCTGCAACGATGGCTCCTGGAAAAAGAACTGCTACATTCACAAGAATTGCTGTCGGCTATATCCACATACTGCCTGTTACTACTTGCTGTTCAGTTTGCAAGCACATGTCTGAAAACAGTCACATCTAGGGGTGGGAAAATATTTGCATTCAAATGAACCCCATGAACCAGCCTTAAATTATTACAAGTGCCAAACGATGATCAATGTACAGTTGACTCTTCCTCCTGAGATCACTGCCAAAAGACTACACAATGGGAAGGCTGTGATCTGGCTACCACCGTGTTATTCCATTCTGGTAAGCCATCAGTGTGTATGAGAGAACCCATGGTTCCAACCCCATTTTGTTTACAGTGTGTGTGTGGAGTGTGTGCGGTCCATGTCTTTCTTGCTGAAATTATTATGGGGCTGTTTCTTGGGATTTCTAATGTGTAATCCAATCTGTTGGTGGTATTTTTCTTAGTAGGTTGCTTATCCATTTCCTGTGGTAAATATCCAGCTTCCAGTGAAGTAAAATGCAAGGGATATAACTGAACCAGGCACACAATAGTAAGGTTGCCATACATCATCTACCCTTTACAGGTCAAGACATTGGCTACTGGAATTAATGGCAGATGTGGTGTTTGCCCTTCCAGTGGGATAATTCCCCCCTCCCACAAATCTTAATGCTGTGCCCAGAAAAATGGTTTTCTATGTCCTATATCAATTAAGCACATTTGTTTGTATACTTTCCTTTGCTGCTGCAGGGAGCAGGGAAGAGATATGTAGGGCATACTGGAAAACCTACACACACTCTTCACCCAGTTTATGAGATTTCATCCAGGCATTGGCTACATAGAATCACAGAATTGGAAGGGGTCTTATAGGCCATCTAGTCCAACCCTGTTCTTGATGCAGGGAATCCAGAACTAGGGCATCCCCAACAAACAGCTGTAGAGCCTCTGCTTGAAGTTTTCTCTCAGAAGGACAGCCTACTCCACTTGATAAATGGCTGCAATCTTGGGGTAGTATCTAATGTCGGTCCTATGTAGAGTAGACCCGTTGAAATTAATGGTATCCAAGTTAATTGTGATGGGTCTACCATTTAGATGTTTCTCCTCATATTCCACTGCAACCTACCCTTCTGAAACTTAAGCCTCCTACAGCTTTCCTCTGCCTGGGACCCTCCAGATATTGTGAACTACAATTCCCAGGATTCCTGATCATAGTGGCTGGGATTAATGGGAGTTGAAGTCCAAAACATCTGGAGGATGCTTGTTTGGGAGAGGCTGGCCTATTAGATCTAGTCTTGCCCCCTGGGATAGCAGAGAGGCAAGTCTTTGCCCTTTTCTATGTGATAGCTCTTCAGGTATTATGAAACGTGTTATCATGTCCCCTCCCAGTTTAATCTTGTTCAGGCTAAACATATCCAGTTCCACTTTGGATGGCCACCAAAATTCCTGGAGAAGGCTATCAATGGCTACTTGCCCTTACAGTTATGTGCTACCTCCATTTTCAGAGGCAGTAAGCCACTGTGCACCAGTTGCTGGGAACTATGGGTGGAAGGGTGCTGTTGCACCATGTCCTGCTTTGTTGGTCACTGGTCGACAGCTGGTTGGCCACTGTGTGAACAGATTGCTGTACTAGATGGACCCTTGGTTTGATCCAGTTATGTTCATTTACCTTTCCTCATAGTTGTTTTCCATATCCCACGCCATCTTTGTTGCCTCCTTTTATCCCATTCTAATTTGCCTTTGCCTTTTTGAAGTGCAGTGCCCAGAACTGGACATAGTATTCTGCAGTAGTCAGACCTCACAGGGAGCAAAATGAAAGTATTATTTCTCATGACTTGGGACTATTAATGCAACCTGAAATCACACTAGTCTTTTGTCTTTTTCTTCTTTTTTTTTTGCAGCTGCATCACATTGCTGATGCATGTTGAGCTTGTGATCAGTTACAATCCAGAAGACCTTTTCAGTGCAGGGCAGAGAAGTCAGGTATCCTGTACCTGTATCTTTGATCCCCCACCTCATAAATGAGAACTTTGCATTTGTCTCTGTTGAATTGTGATGAGCACATGGAGTACAGTTTTTCAACCAACTGTGAATCCACCTGATGGTATTATCTTCTAGCCCACATTTAACCAGTTTGCTAGTTACAGACATGGAAAACAGCTTAGCTGAAAACATTCCCCACTTTTCCTACATGTACATAGCCAATATATTAGGGGAAATGCTGTGTTGGAATAGAACTCTTCTTAACCTGCTAGCATTGCATGTATAGGACAAGATTAATGTGAAGATACTGTCACACAATTCCCTATCTTCAGTCTGAAATGGATCAGTTCTTAGAACGGGTGGGCAACTTGTGGCCCTCCAGATGTTTTCGCCCACAACCCCCATGATTCCTTCAGCATTGACTATGCTGGCTAGGGTGAATGGGAGTTAACATCTGGAGGGCTACAGCTTGCCCACCCGTGCCTTAGACCTATTCATTCTTCATTTAAGTTGTAAAATTCATGGGGGGGGGGGGGTTCTTGGGTTTAAACAGAGACACACCCAAAAAGCACCCCATAATCACCATTCCAAATCAGTGTTTAGGGGTTCTCTCTGGTTAAAAAATAAAAGCTTAGTACTTCTAGGTAATGAAATCTAGCTTAAAACAGCCCCATCTGTTCTCATTGGTATAGTTGTCTAGGGCTCCTACAAGCTGTGGATTCTCATATCAGCAATATGCCTGGATCCAAGTATTTCCCTATGGGCTAATATTACAATACTCTTTTTTTCTTTTTTCAAAATCCATTCACTTCGAAGGTGCTAATTTATATAGTTGTCAGACTTTTTTTAAAGCTAAATTGAAAGCAGCTGTTAGAACAAGACTTTATAGGCCACATCTTTCAGAGGATACGTCTGGAGCAAAAGGTCCTCCCCCCCACTCACCCACCCCCGTCTAATGAAGTCAAAGCCAGGTCTGCCCCCACACCATCCAGGAACCTGGTTTCCAGATTGCAGTGTAATTTCCCTCTTTAATTTAGACACTCGTATTGGAGACAGGAAGTTAATCCATCTTCAGTCACTGGTGGTCTAACTGTACAGAATGGATTTTTCATGCTTTTGTTTATCAAATTGCCAGGTTTTCTGACTCTTATTGTTAATTTGTCTTCATTGTTGCCAGATGTGGTTATGTGGTGGCAGACATTGATATCGGCATTTGGGGATAATTAACGGTGTTTTGAAAGAAATTAATTTTTCCTGGGTTAGACATAAAGCTCTGAGTCAATAATGCAAGAAATCCTAAATTAGATTTGCTCACTAAATCACAGCAGCCCTTGGTTCTTCAAAAACCTGCTGATGTAGGTTCTCCTATCAGAGATGACTTTACAAATGCTGGATAGAAATGCCAAGTGAAATGATGAAGAATCCACTTCAGAAGGAACATAGTCGTTGCTTACTTGAAAATGCCTCCATGTTTAACTGTAAACTCCTAAGAAGCACCATTTAACATACATCCCTTCGTTTCCCCACTCCCTTTGTGACAGGTGATGCCTAAGATCTTCAAAAGCAATTTAAGCTGCAATCCTATACCCACTTACCTGGGGGTAAGTCTCATTGAACTGGGAATATATTCAGTACACACACACAATACACACTTACCTGGGAATAAGTCCCATTGAAGTAAGTTAATTGGACTTACTTCTGAGTAGATAGGTATTTGTTCATTTCAATGAGGCTTACTCCAGGTAAGTGAGTGTATTGCAGCCTGAATTTTTATTATGATCCCCCCTCGACAACAACAACAATAACAACTACAACAACAACAGGACGAAATAAGATAAAATAAAGGTAAAATATAAAGTAAGGCCTGTGGCATTGTGGCTTTACAGCACAGATAGGAAACCATTTTTTTTTCTGTTGAGGGCTGCTTTCCTTCAGGGGTAATATTGACAGCTGTATTCCTCCTCCCAGTCCGTGAGGCCACCCATTTTCTCTGTCTCTCTGTCTCTGCCCACTCCTCCCTGTCTCTTCTCCTTTCTCTCCCCTCTTCCTCCCCACGCAATGGCCTGTTGGGGCCGAGATAGATCACTCTCACCAGGGGCTGGTCTTGATGAGGGGAAAGCCCCAGGATGGATCTGTAGTGATGCTAGCTCATTTATATGATGCAGCAGATATTGCGGAGCCATCCCAGGGCATTTCCCCAAAGCTCTGGTTTAAAAAAGAGTCAGAGACTTACCCGACTTTTTCATGCGAGCAAGGTGCAGATGCACATCTGCCGTCTGCTGCCATCCTCTGGCTTTGCGCTGGAGGTGTGTCCCAGCCAATGATGACCCCTGATTGGTCGCCATCGCCGGACAGGGAGGAGGGGGCTGGAACATGTCCGCGCATCTTCTGTCAGGGCCCGCTCTTAATGCCTTCCATGCCGCAATCCTCACAAAAGTTATGCACAAAAGTTAAAGGCACCAACAGCAACACGGCTACTGCCCTGCACCCCTCTGCCCGAAGAGTAGCAGCGCTGCTGTGGTGAAGAGAGAGAGCAGCCACCCAGCTCCTCCCTCCGCAATTGCTTTCTCTCCAGCAGCGGGTGGGATATTTCCCTCAATGCAACAACCTCTGGACTAGTTTTGTCCCAGAACCTGCCCGAGGAGGAGGAGGAGGAGGAGGAGGAGGAGGAGGAGGAGGAGGGGATAAGGGGGGAGAGGAATGGGGTGCATTGGGCAGTGGTGGCCCCTCCTCCTCCACCCGATGAGGTTTCAAAACCTGCATTTGCACTCCTTGCCGTGGGGACAACACGAAGGAGTGCAAATGCGGGGGGCTTGAGGGCTCGCGGCACCAACGTGCTGCTGTGAAGACACAGCCCAGAGGTCTAAAACAATTGCTTGCAGAGGGCTTTTGAAATTAAGCTGAGGGCTACAGGTTGCTTAGTCCTGCTTTACAGGCCCAACTCAACCAAAGTTAAGCCCTTTTATTACCCATTAGTTTCAACAGGAGAAGAGAGCAGACTCTTAAAATGTGCCATTGACATCAGTGGGTCTTAAAGGTGCTTAACTTTGGGGTGCATTGTGCCATAAGTGCATAGCAACAGATTTGTGCTCAAAGAGGACCTCCAGTTTCAGTCCCCAGTCACTGGGAATGGGCAGCCACTTAATCCATTTTACACATGGATTTCCTGAATACAAAATGTGTGTCTTTTGGGTCAGCTGTGAAGGCTGCCTCTATGTACAAATGCACTCTCTGTGTACATTTTGAAAGGAAAAGCTATGATTTGTACATAAGGAGCCATTCAATCCGAGGTGATGTGTGCCTATTTTGTGTGTGGAATTCAGTTCCAGAATACAATTTGTCATGTGCAAAATATCTGAGAGGTGTTAATTTTCTGAGGTACAAACATGGCTAAAATATTTCTAGTTTGTTTTCACACACAACTGCTGACATCTGAGTTTTATTAGTAAGGAGCGGCTAAATGTTTAACTTTGACACTACTGTGCTATGCTGTGCTAGTTTTCTTTTGATGCAGACATTGAAGAGACTTTGTGGCTTGATAGCCATACAGGTGTAGCACAGGGGAAAAGAAATGAGTTAGAAACCAGTATGATGTTGTGTCTGGAATGCCTCCTGGCTGAACGAGACAAACATAATTGAATGGTACAAGATGCATTGTGCTATCTTATTTTCAACAGTGCTGGTAATCCTGAACTTCTTCGATATTCTTTATGGGCTACAATCTCTTAATAAGTTGAATAGCTTGGTGTTCTGCCAATTAAGAGTTAGACACTGGGAAAAGGAGTATAGATGGTATATCACTGAATTATAATGATACTCTGAAGAAATACCAATTTACTAGAACATTGTCTTCACCAAGTACTCATTATCCGAACTGGTGTTTGAGTCAGCACATGAAAAGGCTTGCCCTTCAAGAAGCTTCTGTAGAAGAAAATAAATTGGTTTATTTTAAAGCTGCCACTTATTAAAGAATTTCGGGGAGGGCCATAGCTCAGGAGTAGTGCCATCTGCCATGCAGAAGATGTGAGCTTCAATCCCTGGGGTCTGTAAGGAGGCATATGATTGGCACAACCCCTCCATGTTCTTTCCAGTCAGAACAGGCAATATGGGACAATCTAGATCTTGGCTCGGAATAAGGCAACTTCACATTTTCTCAGTTGATTAAACTCCTGCCTTCTAATTGATTGCTGAAATTTTCAGTACACATTCAGATTACTGAAACCTCAATATAGCTGCCTTCATGAGGTGCTAAGTTAACAAATGGGCCCTGACTTATCATAGGTTGGAATAGCCCTTAGTTTGATGCAGTGAAGCCTTCAAGCAAACAGAGACAGCTGTCAGAGTTGGACATATTGTGCCCACCCCATAGTTGGACATATTATGCTGTCACCTCTAGGCCTGATCCCTGCCATTGTGCAACACTATAGAGAGAGGTCAGTCCACTTCATTCCCCTGTAGACAGAAGTGCATAACTCTCTCTCTCTCTCTCTCTCTCTCTCTCTCTCTCTCTCTCTGGCCCTTTCTACACCATAGCAGTGTAGTGGGTGCAGTGAGGGCGATCTTGGAAATAGCCACTTCTGGGATCGGCGCACAGAAGCCACATCATTGAAGTGCAACGGTCTGGGTTGCACCCAGGCCGTCGCAAGTCACGGCTCCCATTTTTTAATTATTCTCGACGGAGAGCGCATGAGCGCGCCTCTGAAAATGTAAGTTTTTTAAAAAATGCACGAACACAGGCCCCCTCCCTGCCCTCCTGGGGGTGGGGAAACTAGTGCCACCCCCTCCCCTGGCATGTAAGCATGGCCCAGTTTGCAGCCATGCTTACTTGCAAGTAAGTGCAGCAGCACCGGGGTGGGCGGGCACATTCTTCTGCGATCCCCGGAACTTCACGGGACTGTGGAAGATTCAGGATTTCTGAGGTTTCTGTAAACCTAGAAAAATCCCATGCCCACCTCCACCCCTGGGACTCCCTGTGCGTCATTTGGACTCACAGGGAGCAACCAGGGGTCAACCCAGGCAAAAATCCTGGTGTGCAAAGGGCCTCTCTCTCTCTCTCTGTTTATTAATCTCCAGTGGTGTCAAACGATACGGACTATAAAGTGACGAGCTGGTTAAGGAAGTCTGCCTATAGTGGCTGAAGATGTTACCACAGGCTTCAATCACGTGGACACAGTTAAAATAATTTAAATGCATTAAAGTTCAAACCTAGGCATGTTTAGACAGAAAAGAAGGCCTACAACTTACAGCATGCCCCAGACAGCATAACTGATTGAGTATGCTGGGAGTCGTGGATCTTTTTTCAGCCTATGCATAGGATTTCAGATTCAGTGTATTTTTAAAAAACAAAATATCCCTGAGGTGCACACCCCTAGGATACCCTTAGTATGCATGCCAAGTTTCAAGTGTCTTAAGTTTCATGTCTTGGCACTGAGGAATGGAGGAACAGGCAAGCAGACATATGCCCTCTATTATTATAGATTAAAGTGTGAAATGACAATTGTGTTTATTTATTTATTTCAATTGCAGGTTGCCAGTCACTGTACAAAAGAAAAGCCATCATTTTAAATTTGTTATTAGTCAAAAATTATTATACTGGTCAAAATAATCTCAAAAATGTGTGCCGGCTCAGACTTGCCAGTTAAAATGATTATGTTCAGCCTTTGATGCACCTAACATTTGTGGGCTGAGCCTCAATAAGCTTTTCCTCCTACCTGCCCTAGAAACAGGTGTTTCATACAGCTAGTATTGTGTGCTGTATCTTAAGCTGCAATCCTATCTGGGAGTAAGTCCAAGTGAACTCAGTGGGTAGACATGCATAGGATTGTATCTTAAAATATTAAGCATGCTTTTAGAAGCGTTTTCCTTAGATGGATTTGTAAAAACGACATGTGTATGTGTGTGTGTGTGTTTCCCCCTATTTTTTCTGTTCCTAACTATTATGTGGCAGGAAGATCCTTTGAAACAGTAGAGTCCAATTTGAAGATGGGTTCCTATCTCTTCCCCCATGATTCTTACAGATGTTGCACTAAATCACTTACAGAACTGACACAGCATTTGGCCGCTTGACAAATGTTCCATAACAAGGCAGCCCGGTAAAAATGTGGGATTTCTGAGGTTATTACTTGCAATGCGTTTGGCGCAGTTGTAAATTCCCAATTGTGTCAACGTAGGTGGAAAGTAAGCCATAAATAAAATGTGTGTAGAGAGATCTCTTGCTGTGGGCTAAGTTCCATGACTTCATTCAACCACTTAGAAAAAGGGAGCGGGGAGAACCCTGATAAAGTAATTAACAATATCATTATTATATTTTGGTACTAGATGTGGTCTATAGCAGACTTCCCCAACCGGGCAACTTCCAGATGTGTTGAACTACTATTCCTATAATACCAGCTATGCTGGCTGGGGGATTATAGAAATTGCAGTCACAACACTTTGGAGGGTGCCAGGTTGGGTCTATAGTGATGAACAACCACACTGTGTACCGCTTTATGCATGAGAAATGGTCTAGCTAGATGGATATTTGAGGAAAGTGTTCCAGGAGGGAAGCTTTTGACCACAGAGAACCTTATAATGATGACAGGACCAAATGGGAGCTGTCTGTATCTTGATAGGAGACACATGGAAGAAGTGAGGGCCCCAAATATAAGGGAGGAGGCAGACTATGCAGTTGCACATGATGTTTATATGCCTAGGTTCCATACACCACTGACATCACATCAAAAAATTATACAGCAAACCTTCAGAAACTGGGCCTACCAAAATACATCTACACCAACATCCAGAAAGCAGTCATAATTAACATATGCTCAATTGTCAAGAAATTCCTGAATCTGTAAAAGACAGCATGACTTGGCAAAGCCCGTCATGTCCATCTAGAAAAACCGCCACAAGCGAGAAAGAATAATAATAATAATAATAATAATAATAATATAGCTTCGTGAAATCTGCCAGGAATTGAAAGGGGTTTGTTCCCTTCTGCAGGACTGGGGGATCTTTTTGGATGGTCCACCCCAGGAGACTGGTGAAATCCAATGGATTTCTGAAATACTCTGCGATTTTTTCAGTGGAAAGAGCTGGTGATCCAGCTGAGACCCTAGTCTTACTGTGCAACAGTGTGATGTGGAAGGCCATCGACCTCATTGTACCTGAGTTCCCTCTCCAGCGCTGATGAACCTGCTCTCCTCCTTGGTATACTGTGGAGCTGCAGTCAATGAAACAGGCTGGATGTTGGCTATAGTGCAAATGGTGTAAGACTCAAAGTGAAGACAATCAAACATGCTCTACAGCTCATGATTGTGCCTATTTCAGCAAAGAAAAGATTACTGCTTGCATTGTATCCTCAAGTAGCTGTCCAGTGGTAAGTTGGAATAATTATATCACGTTGCTTCAAAACTCACATAAGGTTAGCATGTCAGATAAGGCTGTTTCTACACCAGCCATTTATCCCGCAACTGTCCTCGGGTCATCCCTGTGTGTGCAAATGACGTACAGGGACTCCCGGGGATGGAGTGGAGATGGGCACGGGTTTTCCCTGGGAAAACCCAATTCTTCCTGTGGTCCCGGGAACATCCTGAGGCTGTAGAAGGTATGGGTGCCCGTCCCACCTGGCGCCCACTTACTCATGAGTAAGCGAGCACCAGAAATGGGCACGGAGTCATGCGGCACAACTCTGTGCCCATCAGGGGAGGAAGTAGCTGCAATTTTGCCACCCCAGGGATGGCAGGGAGGGGGGTGGGGCCCAGTTTGGTTTTTTTAAAAAATAACTTACTTTTGTGATGGAGTGCAAGTGAACTCTTTGGATCCTTCCCAAAACAAAAAAATGTGGGCACGATGGTTCGACGGCCTGAGAGGAAGCCGGGACGTCACATTCTGATTTGGAAAGGGGAGGACGATTCTGGAAGCAGGTACGTCCGGGATTGTCCCACCTCCCTCCCTCTACACCCGTAGGTGTAGAAAGGTCCTAAGTATATCAGACTCTGCAAATGAACATCCGATAATATTAAATGAAAATACCCTAAGCTGGGAGAGCAATGGAAAAGAAACACAAAAATATTGGTTATGCAGTCTGTATTTAACAGGTAAAAGAAAATGAAAGTATACCCCCATGCTTTTCAGGGATTGTCCTTGTAGAGCTGCACCACTTTGCAGGAATCACCTTACATTGTTTCTTGGGGCTAAACCACACACTGGCTGCATTTGGACAACACATTAGTCAATGGTGGGTTGAGTAGCCAACTCACAGTTGGTTATTTTGTGGGTACTCCCCACACAACATATTCCTACACAACTGTGGGTGGTTGGGGCTAGCATTGAGTGGACTAATAGTCAACCCAACATTTGAGTGACACAGCCCCCGCCCCTCTCCCCACCCTCCCTCCTTCCTCAGTCCTCCCAGTTCTATCCCAGCAGCCTCTGCAACTTGCACCAGTTGTATCAGAGTGGCAGCCGCCACTTTGGTTGCTCTTGCCACCTGCCTCTATGGGCTTGTGTTTTAACCCACTCCCCACACATCATTAACCCACTCACCCTTCCACACAACACTTTAAACAACTGGCTTCGAGCTAACATTGCCACCACTGCCACATTGCCGCCGCGACCAGGAAATGCATCCTCCCCCTAAGAACCAGGCTGCGATTTCAAGATATTGCGGGGGCTCCATTTTAGTACATCTATGGCCACAAAATACGGCAGCTGTAAAAGGAAAATGGCCATAGATGTTCTAAAACGGACCCCCCACGATACCTTGAAACCACAGCCTGGTTCTCAGGAGGACACATTTCCTGGTCGCAGCAGCAATGGCGGCGGGCAGTGATGGCAGTGACAATGTGGCGGTGGCAGCAGGTGAGCGGGTAAGTCCTGGCGACAGTGGATGTGGTTTGGGAGGGGTGAGGGGGTGACGAAGGAGGGAGCAGGATCTCAGGAGTCCAATGGAATCCTGATCAGCCTTGCTACCAGCTTTCCTGGGTGCCAGCTGCGTAACTGACACCCAGGGACCTGCAAGGCCAAGTCACCTTGGGGCCCTCAAATCTCACCTCGGTTTTGATGCTGAAGTGAGGCGGGCAACCCCAAATGCACCCCAAGGCAAATTGGGGGTATTTTGGGGGCTCCGAGAAGGCCTCCGAGGAGAATTGTGGGAATTGTGCACAGACCTACTAAAAAACAAATAAGAAGCCCCAGAGGTCGTATCATTTCCCCCTCACAAACAAACAAAACAAAACAAAAAATAAATACTAAACCATGCAAGCAGTCTGGGAACCAATTACATCATTTGTATAGCAAACCCAGTCACTCCACACAGAATTGTCAACACCAAATAGTCAGCGGGGAAAACAAAACAAAATCCTAATCTGAAAGAATTACTTTTTTCAAAAATAGCAAAAAGCCAAATGATGCATTGATTTTAATGGTGCTCTTGTAAACAGCCAGGATAAGAAAAAGCAACGTTCATTGGCTAAAGGAAATTATTCTACCTATTTCCAAGACAGCCTTGTTAATTTGAAAACAGAGGCAAAAATGTTCTTCTTCACTTCCTTTCCTCTTCTTTTTTCCCCAAGATCATGTTTATTGGTAGCAATTTGGTTTTAGCGGATAATCAACAATTTATTACCAGGTTCAGTTGTTATTGCTTTTTCCAGCATTTGGAAACTTATATCCTTGATGCAAAACACTTTTTAATGTATCACCTCCTGAGAACACCTAAGCCAGGGTGATTCAATTAAACCCAATTTCAATAGATGTGCCTGTGTTCACACTTGGCTGATAAAAGAAAAAGATATGATAAGTTAGAGTTATTGATTGACTTCCAGGTATTTATGACTCCAGCCAAAGTCTTTAATGATTGTTGTGTATGTGCTGTGATCATCTCATAGCAGAAATCTCCCGGATGCAATTCCGATTGAAGCAGAGCTTAGTGATGCACTTCCCTTTAACATTTCCGTGAACAAATGGAGAAATGTTGGAAGTGGTGAGAAAATATTCTCACCATTTACAATATGCAGTTGAACAACAGATTAATTTTATAATTATTATGAAAGTAAGAGCATCGAAATGAGCAATGGAAATAGTATAACATAAAACATGGGCTTCTGTACTGGAAAAAGTAGGATTGGGCCAAAATGCATCCCTGATTTTTTCCACCGCCAAACACGGGCATCAAAGTAGAGCTGTGTACAAGTAGTCTCTTGAACTTCTCCACCGTATTTGTCAGCTGAGAAATTGGGGGAATAATTTCACTGAACTTCTCCAACAATTTCTCACAGATAGGCATCACTATTGGCAAGGGTTGTAGAACAGCTTCTTTCTTTTTTGCCTAAGGGTTTTAGGGGTTGTTGTTTTTGCACTTGTCAGGTATAACTCTCATGCAAGGCCGGGGAGGCCTTGCAGGGTTGTAAGTACATTTAATGTGGACTTGTTTATAATGTCAATCTCTCTGCAAACTTATCTGTCAGAGTTTTCTCATGGGAGTAGCTCTCTCACTCCCTGTCATGGCCTTGAAGCTCTAAAGGTTTCCCTGGGAGCCTCGAAGGTGGGGGGCCCACTTGTTGAAGAAGTCACTCCTGTAAGATTTCACTAGATTGATAAAAAAGTGTCTAAGAATTGTTGGAGGGGATGCCAGGAGGTTGGGACCTATTTTCATATGTGGTGGAGCTGTGAACATGTACAAAAATTTTGGGAAAGAGTTTTTAAAGAAATAAGTGACATAATTGGAAGCAAATTGGAACTAAACCCAAAGTTAGCTCTACTAGCAATATGGGATAGGGAGAATGAGCATATAACTAACAGAGAATTGGTAAACAACCTCCTGGCACCGGTTAGAATAATCATTGCTAAAAATTGGAAAGGGCAAGGAAGCTATACAATAGAAGTTTGGTATAAAGAAATTTGGGATATGGCCTTGAATGACATGTTGACATGTAAAATGAAAATAAAGAGGGGAATGTCCAGTAAGAGTGATTTTGGAGAAATATGGAGTCCCTTTTTGGAATATGTTTTAAGATCGGGTAAGGGACAAACACCTTCAAAAGAATCGCTAAAATTCTGGAAGGAGGAAGAATGATTATCAGAAGGCCTCGGGGGGGGGGGGTGCACTGGGGGATTGTTGAGGGTTGTAGTTTGTTTTATATTGTGTATGTTTATAATGTGTATGTTTTTGTGTTGAAATTAATAACAATTATAATAAAAAAATAAATTTTAAAAAAAGCCCTGAAAAAAAAAAGTCACTCAGATTGTAGCATCATTTTAGTGGGTTGAGCAGTGCCACCCTGTTGGCACATTGGCATGATTTACAGGCCACAGGTGCTGTCTGTCAAGTGGCTTTGAACAGGCTATCTCTCCATTTATAAGTGGGGGCGAGGAAAAGCTGCTTTGCTAGGTTTGACTTTCAATGCAAGGCCTGACATCCTTCCCTGTTTGGATCCATCGCTGTTTGTAGGCTGACCATATGAAAAGGAGGACAGGGCTCATGTAACTTTAACAGTTGTAGAGAAAAGGGAATTTCAGCCAGCGTAATTTGTATGCAATTCATACCTGGTGAAATTCTCACTTCATCACAACAGTTAAAGCTTCAGGGGCCCTGCCCTCTTTTGTATCTGGTCACTCTAGTATAGCGCCTGCAACTTTAATTGTTGTGATGAAGAGGGGATTTCACCAGGTACTAAATGCATACAAATGATGCCGGCTGAAATTCCTTTTTCTCTGCAACTGTTAAAGTTACATGAGCCCTGTCCTCCTTTTCATATGATCAGCCTAGCTGTTTGGGACTTTGAAAGCACTCTGCACATGGACTCTCTTCCATTTTGACTTTGGATTTTTAAGGACCAGGCCATAAAAAGTACCGTGAGGCTTTTCATAGACTTGAACTTGCATTTGCTGTGGATTGTGTGTTTTCCTGGTCAGCTCAGCATTCGGCAGGCTGGGTTTGACGATGCGTTATTTTTCCCTGCCTGACTCAGGTGGCAGGGAGTTGCCGGTGCTAAGCAGAAGCATGGGATTCCTGTGCCTGAGATTTTACCCTTGTAGGTGTTGGCCATGTCCCCTGAGTTACCAGCATATGCAGCATTTGGAGAAGCTCCCTTGGGATGGTTTATTAAGCCTTTCAAGAAACCCACCCTCCTGTGATTGCCTGAAGGATCATATCAGGATTGGTCCCTAAAGCTTTTTGACCATCATTCAGCTTTAAATGTTTCAGAAGTGTATAACCATCAAGCTTTTTACCGTGGGAGTTCTTTAATAAAAGAAGTCTCACTGATATGAGTGTCTCGTGTCAGTTTGCCAGCAAGTGTGAATGCCGGAGGGAACAGGCATGCACATGACAGCACTGCCACTACTAGTAGCCACAGCATCAACTGTGTGGGCAGTCTGGCCTCCATTTTGCGTCCTCCACAATAACCCATAGCATCATTCTAGCGGGTGAGGAAGGGAATGGCATCAACAACACAAAAAACTAATGATGAAGAAAATCTGGAGAAAATTCTTCAAAATGTCCTTTTATTTCTAGGGGTTAAGAAAAGAAAAATGGCAGAATCCTATTCCTTCCATAGGATATGGTGACCAGATTGCCCAGGGTTTTCCAGTCCTAACCGGGAAAACTGGGATGATCTGGGCCAACCGGGCCCCGGGGGGCAGCAGTGGCAAACTTCTGGGGAAACGGTCAGCTTGGTTAAATCCAGAAGCGTCAGGGTGCAGGCCAATCCGGGCAGTTTCTAGGCCTGCGCAGTCGCCAAGCAGAAGCCCCGGATCGCCCAGGGGAGGGGTTGGAAGTCGCATTTTGGCATGATTGGCAACAGGGAAAGCATGCCGTCGGAAGTCTCATCATCCCAGTCTTGCGAGAAGAACCAGACGGCGGAGGCGGCAGCAGCAGCAGCAGCAGCACGGGCCCGTCATTATGGGGTAAGTGCTGGCGGGGTGCCTGGTGCTGGGCAGGCAGGCACGGGTGGCGTGGGCGACAAGTGGTTTCCAAAATCTGGTCACCCTACCATAGGGCCTTTTTCAGATCAGGAGGTGCAGGCAGCCATAGAGAGTGTAGAGCAATGGTGAGTCATCATTCTTCAGGGTTCAGCATCTTCTCTAGGGTCTGCATTACATTTTTGAGGGGTGATTGTGGATACATCTTGTCTCTAATGCAAGTGCTGGCAACACTGCTCCTGGTATGTGTGAGGGGAGGGCAGTATTGCATCCAGCTCCATGGAAAGGATGGAGCTAACACTGTGCCAAAATTTCCTGAAAAGTTTTCTTCCGTTTTTCTGCCTCATTCATGGGGCAATTTATAATTTAATTTGAATGTGTGTTGGTGGTATTTTTGACCTTATCTAATCACTGTGAGGTGACTGAGGGTACTCACCATTGCTCTACAGTCTCTCTGGTTGCCTGCACCTCCTGATCTGAAAAGGCTCTATGGGAGGAATACATTTATGATGTCTTCCCCTAGGTGGGCAGTGCGGAAGCCAAGGATGCTACAGGCTGTCAGGGAGAGGCTGTCACACCGTCATCTCATACGTAAGAAAAGCACAAGAACTGTGAACCAAACCATGAGAATTTCTCCTAAATTTCTTCTTCTTTGAATTTCTTAAAGAAGAGCACCTTCTATGAATGGAGCTTTTACTAGACCAGTTGCATTATGGATCCAACCCTCTTATTTTTTATTTTAATTAACTGCCCTCTTCACCCCAGCAGTATAAGCTTGTCCAATTTTTAAACCCAGGACCTCTCAAACAAAAAAGTAAGAGACATGGCTCGGACCAAGGGTGGACAACTTGAAACTCTCCAGATGTTTTGGCCTACAGCTCCCATTAGCCCTAACCAACATTGCAAATGGGGAGGGATGATGGGATTTATAGGCCAAAATATCTTGAGGGAGAATATTTGCTCATCCCTATCCTAGCTGAAGAAAGCCTCTTGAATAAATATTGTCATGATAGTTATTATTATTATTATATTTATTTATATCCAGCCTTTTTTCCCAATAATGGGACTCAAGGTGGCTTACATTCAGAGTGAGATAATGAGTGAATATAGTTAATTCTGCCTCCTGCAGAACTACAGGACAATGTCAGCATCTAAATGTGTCAAATATAGATCTATTTTGCATGTATGTGTTGGGTAAGGGTTGTCGTTGAATCATGGGTTGTCACTGAATTATGAGTTGCTATTATATGTAAACCCTGCACTATAGTTTAACTATGAACAACCCAGAGTTCACAACCCAACAACTAACTATAGGTTCTCTTCCTCAGTTGTTCATGGTTAACAACCTATCGTTAAACCATAGTGCAAGGGTTGCATGGAACAACAATTCAACAAAAACCCATATTCATCCCATACTTAACCCATACTCTGGGTTATTGTTATTTGAGAACGCGGCAATAATGAAGATTGTATTTGGTGACAATGGAAATAATGTTTATGTTGATTTCAAGGAATCTGAATATAGAGCAGTCACAATGGTGTTAAAATCAAATGCTGTCATTTCAAAAGAGACTCAGCATCAGTATTTAGTTTCAAATTTCAATGCCAAGGATCATTTCAAGCAGTAATAAAAAGTGCTTCAGCAAAATGTCATGCTCTACCCATCCGTACCAAGAATAATGTGATTTCCCTTCTCCAAGATGGCAGCAGAGAAAGGGATGATGGGAACAAAGAGGAACTCATCATTGTGTTACACGGAGAGATCTTTTTGTGTAACTTCATATCACCTTTGAAGAGACTTGAACATTCAAATATAAATCATCGCTTTTGGCTTATGTAGGACTTTCTCACTCTCCTTGACTATAAAATATTTCATATTGACACTTCCATATTCCATAAGATAGCGTTTTATCTAAATTTTTATATCTTTTGTCGTTTGAGGTAGTTTCATTTTTCAGAGCGTGCATTCCTATATCGTCTTTTGTATTCTCTTCATAGTTCCTGGCTGTGTCTTATGTTTTTAATTTTGTACATAATTAACAAAATGTGTGTGGAGGGAGGGGCTGAACCTATCACAATCTCAAAATATGCTTTTATCTTTCACATCTATCCCAATGTTTTCAGTTGATCATATGCATATAATTGGCTTTCCTGCCAAGTACTGTCGTAGCTGCAGCAAACTACCATTGGGAATATAATTCCTTTATCTTCCTCTTCTTTTCTTTATTTTTTTTTTCTTTTCCTTTATCTGACTGTGTAGTTGGGCATGATAAATTTGGCAGGATAGAGGAATAGGTACTTACAATAAACTTGTGACAAATTAAGCATGAACCCTAAGCATACCATTGGGCATCCAGATTATACATTTTGAGCTGGCAATTGTCTCTTTGTGACCATAAATCTCATAAATTTTTCAATCATGCTACAGGCCAGCTGCTTGAGAAGTTTTTTTTTACTACTACTTTTTTCTTTTCTTTTTTTAGGGTTGTGTTTAAAAACAACAACCACCACCGTTTGGTATACCATAAGTTTGAAATATGTAGTTGCCTGTAGGAAAAGAGCTAGGTTAATGCAACAATTTCATGGTATTTCTTTAGTCATTTATACATGTGGTTATAGCAAAAAATGGCAGAGTGAACAGAATAATTAAGACAAACCCGATCGTATTCATCCACTTCTTCCTTTTGATGAGCATGTGCATTAATTTCTTATTTTAATGTGGCCTTTTAGGAAGAAAGAGAAGTGGTTTAGAAGCAGTGCTACTATAATTTAGTTGCTGTTTTTCAAGAAGGCTATGGGGTCTTAATATGGTTCAAATTAGGGGAAGCCAGGGTGGGGCTTGTGGGTTTCATTAAGGGTTCTACACACACACACACACTCCCCCCGATATTTAGACACTAGAGGTTATAGGTATTAAAATGGGAAAGTACTGTTGATGGAGTGGATCTTTTATTCTGATGTGTATGAGTAGAAACACTGGGATCACATAATTATACACATGAAGCCTGTGGAATCCAGAACAATAGAGGGTGCATCTTGCTAGGCATAGATTTTAGGGGATGATGTCACCCTGAAGGCATCTCTCATTTTTCATAGTAACTGTATCTACATACAGACTAAGAAAGGATAATCCAAACTGTAGGTAAGCGTGAACTGGGGTGCCCTAGACATGAAGTGATTGAGAGCCCTAATCAGAGTGAGATATATGAAAGCTTACAAAACAAAAATTGGGATGACTGGTGGAAACCATTTTGGTTCTGGTTTTGGTTTTAAATAGTTGCAAGGGGCATGAGTACGACTCTGGACACCTGCCCGGCTACCTGCTCTTCCAGATTTTTATTTTATTCCTTAAGGTGTGTGTGTGTGTGTGTGTGTGTGTGTGTGTGTTTGTAATTACTATTTTTTATCTGGGCTGTTTGCATGCTGCAAAGCAAAGGGCTGTCTTGTAGCACCATCTTTATTTGGATTCCTAAGAGTGGTTTGTGTTTTGCAGCTCAGACTGCAGCTCTATCACATTCTCCGTTTTTTGACCAAGTTACTTATCTCTGAGTCTCATCCATTTGCGTTCTTTGAAACTGACATTGGAGCAGCAAACTGTGGGTTGTATTCCAGTGGTCGACAGGATGGAAAGCAAAATGTGAGAGCTCAAAGCCCAGCATATTTTAGCTACAATAAGGTGATCATATGAAAAGGAGGACAGGGCTCATGTATCTATAATAGTTGTATAGAAAAGGGAATTTCAGCAGGTGTCATTTGAATGCATGCAACCCCTGGAGAAATTCCCTCTTCAATGGGACAGTTAAAGCTGCAGGAACCTTTCCCTCTTTTGTTTCTGGTCAAGAGAGCAGGGCTCCTGCAGCTTTAACTGTTGTGATTAAGAGGTAATTTCCCTTTTCTATACAAATTGTAAAGATACAGGAGCCCTGTCCTCCTCTTCATATGGTCACTCTAGCAGGGTGACTATATGGCCCCCTCCACAAGGATGCGCTTTTGCGCCCGGTTCGGGGATTATGCGCATTTTCGCGGAGGCGCATTTACGCCTAATCCCTCTGCACGGGAGGCGGCGAGAAGCGGCGAAGCGCATTAAAAGATGCCCAAAAAGCACTTTACAGGTAGTTAATGCGCATAATCGCTTGTTCACACAGCGAAAATGCGCTTTAACGGCCGGAGCAAAATAAAAGTCGCTATTTAACGCGCGTTCGAAAATGCGCATTATCGGGGAGATAACGCGCCTGTACGCCCGTTTTGCGCTCCGCTCGTGTGTAGGTAAAATTTATAATGAGCCTTCAAGGCTCATTAAACGCCCCGTGTGGAGGAGGCCTATGTCAGGAAAAAACAGGACATGTCAGGATTTTTGACAACAAATCCAGGAAGAGGGGAATTATGAATTTTTTTAAAAAAATCCCCCCCCCCAAATGGCAACTCTACTTTCTAGTCAATGGGAATTAACAAAAATGCTTACAGCTGTGTCATTTTTAAAGATAAAAAGATGAAACTTGGCACCATGATAGCCCTTACATAGAGCTATAGCCATGCCAAATTCAAACTGTATCCATTCATCTGTTGATTTTTAGGATTTTTTTATATTTGAGGTTTTAAAATTACTATTATTATTTTTAAAAAATAACTTTTAAAGATAAAGAGATGAAACTTGGCACTTTGATAGCTCTTAAGTACAATTTTAGCCATGCCAAGTTTGAAGCAGATCCATTCATCCATTGATTTTTAGATTTTTTTAAAATTGAGGTTTTAAAATATTTTTTTTAAAAAAATATCATTTTAAAAAGCTAAAGAGATTAAATTTGTCACCATGATAGCATTTAAGTAGGGCTTTATCCATGCCAAGTTTGCAGCAGATCCATTCATCCATTGATTTTTAGGGTTTTTTTTAATTTTGAGACTTTAAATTATTTTTAAAAAAACACTGGAGCCATACCCTGCAATGACTGCAATGACTTAGAGAGAGAGAGATAACAGAGGCTGCACAGACAACGCAGTGACACCTGTTGTAACTTAGCCCCATGGTGCTGGCATGAAACACAGGGCATTAGGAAGAGGGTCTCAGAGTTGCGTGTTTGTGCAGGAAGTAGACATGAGTTCAAAGTCTGGACATGAAAAGTGGTGTCAACACACAAGCCTTGAGAAGCTAATGTACATAAGTGAGAAATGTGAATGGGTGAAGTAGTGTCTGCCGCCAACAACACCACCCTAATGTTAGAGTAGAGAAACTTGTGACAATCATACACAAGTTTTTTTTTTTAAAAAATGAACTTTAAAAATAAAAAAGCCAGCCAGCCGACAGCAAGGCATGTTAAGCAGCAGCTTGCAGTAGAGTGAGAATACAAGCAGAAAATATATTTGAGGGACGGGGAGAATGTATCACACAGAGTATAGCAACAAAGTATAGCAAAAGCTACAAAAGTAGGAGTGAGTCAAGTTCATTTCAGATACATTGGATGTCTCACTTGTTATTTCAGTGATTTTCACATTAAGATGTTATGTAGAACAGATTTGTCTTAATTGTGTGCTGTAAAATCAGACATGTGACCAAGGCTATGTTCAGGTGGGCACATACTCCTGGTGCTGGACATGCCCCTTGGAGCCAGACAGGTTGGTGGGCATGCCCCCTTGGGGGGCGACCATGTTCTCCTCCTTTTTGGTTTCCAAAACTT
The DNA here is from genome assembly GCA_029215795.1 of Anniella stebbinsi. Taxonomy (NCBI): domain Eukaryota; kingdom Metazoa; phylum Chordata; class Lepidosauria; order Squamata; family Anniellidae; genus Anniella; species Anniella stebbinsi. The sequence goes on from JARDYH010000003.1 coordinate 62,238,804, forward strand.
GGTCATCCTACTATTACTGTCTTTCCCCCACATTTCTGGATGTGGGAAAAACTGCACAAAACCATCAAATGATCACTGGTTGAGGGGAAGCGCTGTGGCCTCTGAGGGATCCCAGAGGGCAGGATCCCCCCGGGCCTGAAGTTCCCACCTCTTGATTAGATTGATCCATGTGGCTAATTAGGTAATTCCCTCAACTTCATGGGAGCTTCTCACAGATAACCAGTTCACACACTGGCTCAATTCGGACGACACAATAAACAACTGGTGTGGGGGAAACAATCGTCAGTTGTTTTGACTATTGTGTCATCCGAATGCTGCCATAGTCAACTCAGTGCTGATCCTCATCCGCACCACAGTTGATTATTTATTACCATGTTGTGTGGGGAGTACCCCCTAGTTGAACAACTGTAAAGTTGATTATTACCCCACCATTGACTATCGTGTCGTCCGAATTCAGCCACAGTTGGGAGAATCTCGGAAGGATACCTCTGTTAGCACATGGTGACCATGATTCAGAAAATATATGTTTCCCATATCTCATGTTTATGGGATGCTGATTGCAGACAACCCCCTTCTTATCCTGCAGGTGGGCAATGATACTAAGCATGGAGTGGTTGGGTGTAGAGGAACATATGAGGGATACCCAGACTGGACGGGGCTATTGAGGGTTTATTCAGAGGCCTAAACGTTCTCTGGCATGGTCAGCAAGCTAAAGTGATTCCTTAGTGGATATGTTTGCAAGAAAGAAACTGAAAAAGCTGGATATCTTTGTTTCAAGTGACAGGCAGTTGTGAGGGTCACTCGCTGAATGGCTTTCTTGAATTTAGACTGTGAACAAATGTGTGTAGTGAGTGTGCTGTGTGAACATAAAATGAAAAATCCAATGTGTGCAATATTGTAGGTCTCTGCTTATTATCTGTTGTTTCTGCTTGGTATCTTAATTTGGCATTTCATGCTTAAACAATTCTCACTGTTTTATGAATGCTGGAGCAAAACCAATGACTTTATTATTGCTGCTTCTGCCCCATTTGTAGTATAGAATATGGATGTTTTGAGTCAACAAGAGCTTAAGTACAGTAGTCTTTATTGTTGAGGCAACCTAAAATAGGTTTTAGCCCAATCTCACAATCAGCATCCTACAATACACATATTACAGAATAAAATGGAGTAAAATGGAGTAAAATGGAGTAAAAATATATATAAATATATATGAGTACAAAACAATTTCTAAAAAACCCACAGTTATAGACCCCCTTTCTTAGGTAGCGTCAAGGTCTTCTAGGGCTTCTCCTTTGCAGCACTGATGTCTAGATAAAATGTCCTCGGCTTTGTAAATGGCTTGTTACGACCCATCTAGGAACTATATTTGTCCTTTGAGGAGCAACATGTTGGAACCATATGTGATTACAAAGCTCCTGTTAACCAGCTAGTCTTAAATTATATTGAGCTCTCCATTTGCAATTGTTCTTTGTAGTCTGATGATAGAAGAAACTGATCATGTCTGCACACTTGCAGATCACTTTGTGCTGACTTTTGAGGACTTTTTTCAGAAATCTGCTTGCTACACCATGTTAGATTGAAAACATGTTAAGGGAGCGTGAGGAGAAGGAGTGTGTGAGCCCAGGTGGAGGCTAGGCTCATTCCCATCTCAATACACCAGCCTTCTCCAACCTGGGGTAACCTCCAGTTGTCTTGGATTACAACTCCCATCATCCACATCTGTCTGGGAATTATGGGGGTGAAAGTAGATCATGAAGGGATTCAACAAGTAATAGATTACATGCCTTCCACACTTTGGCAAACAAAGCCAGAGGAATTTTGCCATGCTGCATCTGATGAAGTGGACTGCAGTCCGCAAAAGCTTATGCCACTATGACCCAATTTGCACAATCAAAACAAGCCATGGCATCTTATATAAGCCATGGTGGCTTATTTTTATCCCTGGCATGTGCCAGGAGCCATTTCCCTAATTACCTGTCTGAGTGCAACTTACTGTGTCATGTGAATCTGGGCAGCATGGCTTGTTTGAGAGTTGTTTCCCCTTCACATGCCACCAAGTTCAAATGACATGACAAGCTGCACCTGGCTCATGCCAGGGATTAAAACAAGCCACTGTGACTTATTTAAGGCATGTTGGCCTGTTCATTCATGTCAACCGTTCCAACAAATTTGTTAGTCTTTATAGTGCCACATGATGTTGTTTTTGCTATAGTGGATTAATATGGCTCTCCCTTCCTGTACAGTATTGTCTGTGGAGTTCATCAAATGTTGGAACCTCCCCATTCCATCCCAGATATATTAGCCTAATCAAATTTATAACCACTATGCAGTGGGAAAAGATTAATCAACAGAATATATCCTTAATTTTGAGATCAGTGCATGGTTATAACTAGGGGTGTGCACGGACCCCCCGGATCGGATCGGGACCCAGATCGGGACCTCCAATTTTGTCATGGATCGGTTCGGACAAAATTGGAGGCCCCCCAGACCGGATCGAGTCCGATCCCGATACAAAAATCGTAAATTTTTGGATCGGCCGCCATTTTTCCCCCCATAGACTTGCATTGCAATGCAAGTCTATGAGGAAAAAATGGCGGCGGGTGGGTGAGGGGGGGCCTAACTCCCTCCCCCCCGGGGCCGTCCGCTGTGGACGGCCCCGGCAGGTAAGCCCCCTCCCCCGCGCTCCCTACCCCCCCTGGGGCCGTCCGCTTCCATCCGCTGGCACCCGCAGGCACCCGCGGATAGAAGCGGACGGCTCCGGGGGGGTTAAGCCCCCTTCCCCGCCACTGCTTACCTTTTAGGGCCGTTCACTCCCGTCCGGCGCCGGCGGCTACCGCCAGCCGGCTTTGCGGCTTGCTCTAGAGTAGGGCGCCGGGTGATCACCCGGTGTGCCACCCTGGAGCAGGCCGCGGAGCCCGCTGGTAGTAGCCGCCGGCGCCGGACGGGCGTCCCTAAAAGGTAAGCACCCCCCCTCCCCTCCGCGCGCCCCCTCCTCACCTTTCCGGGCCGTTCACTCCCGTCCGGCGCCAGCGGCTACCGCCAGCCGGCTTTGCGGCTTGCTCTAGAGTAGCGCGCTGGGTGATCACCTGGCGCGCCACCCTGGAGCAGGCCGCGGAGCCCGCTAGTAGTAGCCGCCGGCGTCGGACGGGAGCGGATGGGCCGGAAAGGTAAGGGCCCCCTTCCTCCCCTCCACGCACCCCCTCCTCCCCTCTGCGCGCCCCCTGCTTACCTTCCCGGCCCGTCCGCTCCCGTCCGGCGCCAGCGGCTACTACCAGCGGGCTCCGTGGTGTGGTCTAGAGTAGCGCGCCGGGTGATGACATCACCCGGCGCGCCACCCTGGAGCAGGTCGCGGAGCCCGCTGGTAGTAGCCGCTGGCGCCGGACGGGAGCGGACGGGCCGGAAAGGTAAGCGCCCCCTCCTCCCCCCCCCCGCTGTCCACTTTCATTGGCGGGCGTCCGTTGGCACCCGCCAATGGAAGCGGCGGTGGGCGCCAGTGGGCGCCCGCCAATCCGCCGATCCGCCGAACCGGTTCGGAGCCTTTTCGGATCGGTTCGGAGTGGATCGGCGGATCCAGCTGTTGGATCGGAAATAGGATAATTTATCCGATTTCCCACTGGACCGGACTCGGATCGTGGATCGGGTCCGATCCAGTGCACATCCCTAGTTATAACATGGTGTAGAAATGAGTCTAAAACTTGGTAGCAAAAATGCTTGTCAGCCCATATTTCAAAGATAACTATCAAAAAGACAAACTGAATGCCCTTGATCTTGGAGGGGGAAGAAAAATAATGGGCAGAATCCTGCATTATGGCTTTTACTTTTTCAAATTATGTTGTCATCTCCAAAGCCACTCTTTCCCCCAGCATTGAGCTGTTATCTCTTCAGTCAGCTTGCCATCTACTTAGCCTTAGCACTGAGGCAGACACTGCAGTTATTTTTGTTATGAGAGCAATATCATCAGTATGAACCAAGTAAAGGCATAGGTTAAGCCTCTGAAGTGTCATTAGCTGTCTATATAATAAGTGGTCCAAAACTGGAACTTAAAGGCTAAACGGGATGAAGGCCATTGATTGTTCTTAGGTACAAACAGAGACAAATGTCATTAAAGGTGATTCAAGAATCCAAACTTACTCACATACTAAATCATATAGGCATAGGTTAAATCTGCTTGTGATGGGAGCAGTAATAACATCAATGTCAGATTAGCCCAACTACTGCTGGAGATGGCATCAGGACACCCATTCCATTTAGATAGAGGATTTAACTTGGATTTAATCCTTCTCTAATCTAAGTGGCCACTGCAGCAAATATTTCATCTTTCCACTTCACCTACCCAGATCACAGTGAACATATTTTCTCCTATTCTCATTTTGGAACAAACTACATGTGACATGCAATGTATCTTTGCATTTAATGTACAAATTTTGAAAAACAAAATGCAAATATCATCAGCTGGTGTGTGTGTGTGTGATAATTATCAGGATCACAACAGAAATGGAAGAGGATTTTAACCCTTTATCTCCTGTTACATCCTGAGAAAAACCTCGCTTCTGAAGCCGGCACATGACTCCATTGGCGCTAACAGAATTAGAACAGAATAATTTGTATTGTTCTTTTTAGGGGGATGAGAGAGGAATTGAGAAGTAGACATTTTGCATTGTACTTCCGGTCATGAAGCGTGTTGTTGAACTGTGCATGTATCTGGCTACAAAGAAGTACTTATTCAGGACTGATAAAGAGGTACTTCCTCACCCAACACATCATTAAAATAAGGAATCTACTACAACAAGGTGTAGTGATGGCCACCAACATGGATGGCTTTAGAATGGGAATAGACAATTTCAGGGAGGATAAGGCTGGAGCTGGGTGAGAAATTTGTTCTGACAAGATTTTAATACAAATTTACCAGATTTGCAGCCCCTGAGCAAATATGCGAGCTTGCTGAAATTCACATTTGTCCGAAGTTGTCAATGCAGTTTGTTGACGGGTGGGGGTGGGAATGTACATAAATCATGCCTATTGGTGGAAAGTATCACAAAATGTGTACGTTGCAGAAATTTTTACACAAAACTGCATTACCTCAAAGGAAAATTACTTGGAGAAATTTATATTTGAAAAAAATGCACTCATAATGCTTATATTTCAGGAAATGGTCTTTAAAATGTGTATATTTGGGGAGATGCACATACATGTGGAGATTTCCATACGGACTTAAAACAAATCCCTTCACAAACATATGCAGAAATGGGATGACATGAGCTTCAGCCTGAACATCCATCCCTATATAATGGCTACTAGTCACGATAGCTATATAGCACCTCCAGGTTCAGAGGAAAGATACCTCTCAACAGTGGTGCACTTAGGACATTTTAATGGTCTTGATGGTGGTGGTGGCTTTAGAAAGCCATATGTATTATTTCAGTTGTGAAGCACATGACTAATATTTCTCCTCCCTTCAATGTCATTCCATGATTCATAGCTGCTTCCCCACTCTCGATACGTTAGCTCAAAGACACAAACCTTTTTGCCAACATCAAGAAAGAAAGACATACACAGTTTTGCATTCTAAATTCAATGGCATCATCATTACAGGAATAAAATGGAATTTGCTTCTACTACCCTGGTGTAAAACACATTTACCTAGCACACCTGAAGCTCTAGGCAGAGCAATGCATTCTCTCTCTCTCTCTCTCTCTCTCTCTCTCTCTCTCTCTCTGGTTTGTTTAATCCCAAACCAATGAAATTTGTGTTTGCATATAAATGCTGGTGTTTAGTGTTTTTTGGAATGATTGCTGTTGCTGTTTTATTGGGGTTTTGCTGTTTTTATTACCGCGTCAAGTTTTTTAAAAATGTGTTGTAATGTTGTATGCCATTTTGGGAAGACCCTTGCCATGAAAGGTGGCCAAGAAATATTTTAAATAATAAAAATGTGTTGAATTTGTCCCCACCCTCCATTTGGAGTTGCACAGGCACAGTACATTTTTATCCTGAATTTAAAGGCACAGGCCAGCTGCTTTGTAATCTTTGCATGCAGGATTTAGCATATTCTTTCCTCCTCTGTGATGAGGAAACATATGTGACACTTTTTCCCTTCACAAAGATGTTCAGTACAGGAGGAAAACACACCTGTTGTCACATGAAGTGGCACAAGAGTTTACTGCACTGTGTGTACTCACTGGGAGCCTTAACCAGATGCAGCTCACCTGCAAACAAAACAGTTGCTTAGAGTTGAAGAGCAGCATGGAAGACCATCTTGCATGTGCATGGTGATCTCATTCCTTACAGCCGAATGTCATGTTTTTGTATTTGGGTGCAGTAGTTTACCATGTGAATCAGGCAACCTTGTCTATTAACTAAGAAAATGAATACAAGAAATATTGTGTGTGTTTGTGTGTGTGTGTGTGTGTATCTATCTACCTACCTATCTAAGGCTAAGTACACTTCCCACCATACGTATTATGGGAATCTAAAGACATCTTTGGTTATGCTGAAAAGACAAATCAATATATTTATTTTGATTTAATGTTCCATTTCCACTTCTTGTAAGCAAAATCAACACTTGAATACAAATAATAGCAAAACAGAAATCCTATTGTCCAGAATTCAATGACATGCCACTTGGTGTACTCAGTGGTACGTAATGTTCAAATAATGCAACTTTCTATATAACAGAAAAGGTGCTACAGAGAGCAGTTTGAAACCTATGAACCCATCATGTTGCCCATAGTAGGGCAATGCTTGTCTTCTGTCTTGCCGTAGGTTGAGATCACACCCCTCTTGCCCTAGGATGAGAATATTCAACAAAACCACAGCGGATTTCATGATGGCCACAAGAATTTCAGAGCAGCAGTCTGAAGGATTCTTTGATTCTATATACAAAACAACCCAAGTACTGCCTTTGATTACTCATAAAGCCAAAGGGTCTGGGTGCCATTTGGGACAGAGGAGAATGTGTCAGGTTTTGTTATCAAGAGATCCAAGTTCCAAGACCTGATGAGCTACACAATTTGCCAGATGGTCTTGAGTGGGGGCAGGTAAAGTGGTGCCTGTGTGCACCAATGTGCCTCTGGACATCATTCTTGGCACCTACCAAGCAGTGGAAGCCAGTGGCTCTATTTCAGTGGGACCGTGATTCCATTCAGAACCAACCAGAATTCAGAAAGAGCTACCAAGGTGTTGAATCTATTTTGGGGATAGAGTTCAGCACCTTGGATAGCTCTTTCAGAGTTCTGGCTAGTTCTGACTGAAATCAAGAATGGACTTGTAGGCCCACCAAAAGTGGAGCCACCAGCTTCCACTGCTGCCAAGGTGCACTACCTCACCCACTTAAAAAACAAAACAAAACCCACATTTTCATACCAGCAGCTGGATTTCACTGAGGTTTCTGTTGGTGCTGACAACTGGGGGTTCAAGGGGGTTGTTCAGTATGTTGGGCTCAGACCCAACACTTCTGCCTTGTACTCAGTCTTTGGGGCAGGTTACTTGTCCTTTGCCATGCCTCCCATAGCAGCCATTTTGTGGTGATTCCTGGACAATTTTTCAAATACCCCCATGGGCCCAAACAGGTTGTCAAACAGCAATGAATTCTCTCTCCAATTAACCTTCTCACCTAGTGGCTATGAGACTATAAAGTATGATCAGGATAAATAATCACAAACCCATTTGAGATTACAGGGGCAGGAATATAATTGCATCTTCTAGTAATTACTCTTCCTTTACTCTTAACAAACCATGCATATTTTCTAAGGTCAGTTTAGACTTTAACACAAGAAACACATAAAATGTGTGTTACAGAGAGAGAGAGAGAGAGAGAGAGAGAGAGAGAGAGAGAGATCATTAGAAAAGTCTTTTGGCAGCTAAGGCGAATAAAGCAGCTAAGGCCTGCCATGCTATCCAAAGCCGCCACAGAAAGATTCAGCCGAGTCAGCAACAGAACCATTTACAAACCTAACCCTAGAGCAAAATACTGCCAGCAAAGTGGATTACAGAGTGTGGTTTATGAGCTCATCAGCTGCCAGGCTTGCTTTGTGTGTGGCCACTGCTACATTAATTAGTTCCTCATCAAGGAAAGCCTGGTGCCAATATTAACCTTCACTCACTCAAAGCAGACCCGATTCTGGATACCCCTGTGCAGTCAATCCTCTTGCTGGCTCTCCCTGCTGCAGCCCATCCCTGTTTTCAGTCTAGCAGTTGTTAAGGAAACAATCCATGACTCCCGAGGCTTATATATATATATACATATATATATATATATATATATATATATATATATGCCACACATTGCATCAGCCTGTGGCTAATACTCAGTGGTACCTGAGATGTATAATTCGTGTGGTAATGTGAAAAAGAAGGGGGGGAAAGGCTGACTCAAAAGACTGCCCTCAGAGGCCTGTGTGTGGCTTTTTAAATATATGTACATATATCCAGGAGGCAAACCTATTGGTTTCAATAGGACATATTCATAAGCAGGATGACCTCACAGTCAAATGTTATGTCAACCTGCGATCATTTTCCACGTCAGCTCTTTAGCACTAAACCGCAAGCAAGTTAACAGAAAAAAGACTTATAGTGTGGTGCTACATTGGTTGTGAGAATCAAGTGCATTGACAGCCAGAAAAGAACATCTATGGCCTCCTCCACACGAGACGTTTAATGAGCCTTAGAGGCTCATTATAATTTTTACCTCCACACCAGCGGAGCGCAAAACGGGCGTAGAGGCGCGTTATCTCCCGGATTATGCGCATTATCGAATGCGCGTTAAATAGCGACTTTTATTTTGCGGCGGGATGTAAAGCGCGTTATGACCATGTGTACAGTTTTTCAGCGAAGCGCATTTTCGGAGAGGTGTGAGCAGGTAGAGGGCGGGTTTTGACGAGATGGGCGGGGAGAGGGAAGGGATTTCCGGCGGGAGATTTGAAAAAAAGCCCTCAGGTTATGCGCAGCCGCGCGGGTGTGCTCACCCAACGGTTTGGCTGGAGGCGCAGGTGTGGTCGCGCGCCTATGCATATAAGCGCGTGCGCGCGATCCGACCGTTGACCTCATTTAACTTTGCGACGCCAGAGAGACTGCATCCTGATTTATTTCCTCTACACCTTTTCCACCTACCGAAATGGCTGCTCCAGGAAGGGGAGTTTCTTGGAAAAAGGCAGAGATTCTCGACCTTCTGGACATTTTTGGGGAGCAGAAAGTTCAAGCTCAACTGAATGCCAGCCATAGGAACCTCGATGCCTATGAATCCATTGCTCAGGAAATGCAAAGAAGGGGCCATATCCGTACAGCGAAGGAGTGCAGGACCAAGGCAAAGGCAATGAGGCAGGAATATCGCAGGGTCGTGAATCATAATTCACGATCAGGAAATGATGCTGCCACCTGCCCCTTTTTTGAGGAGCTTCATAGCATTTTTCGGGGGGATGCTACTATTCAACCAAATCGCGTGGGCAGGAGTCTGAACATCCATCGTGTCCAAGCACCTGCTGCTGCTCCCCCAGTAAGTTCCCCCCTGGCTTTCCCGCTCTCAGAAGGCTCAGAAGAACTGTTCAGCAGTGAACTTCAAACAATAGATGTGGAGGACTACCTTGGAACGCCCTACTCTCCCGGAGGTACATTGATTGTAATTGCCATTTTTTAAAAAATCTCGTTCTTCCTTCTATTTCATGCCTATAGCTCACATCTGATGTTTTCCCCTTTTAGAATTGGAGACACCAGAAGATATTGGAAACGAAGAACCTGAAGGTATAGACTGTTTTTTTGGTTGGGTTGGGAAGACTCTTAACTTTACAACTTAATATTGTGTTCCATGGAATAAAAAAATGTATTCTAAAATGGGGCAGGCAGATGCGGGTGAGCGGGTGGGGCAGGAGAGGGCAGGAGACATCTCCTCTAGCTACCCAGCGTTTCTGGTCTCTCCAGGGCGGGGGGGGGGGGAAAGGATAAGGGGCAGGCAGCCATTTTGAACAACCACCCCCATTTAAAAAGGAGGGAGGTTTGTGATTGTGCCTATTGATGAAACCTCCTAAAAGCTCTTCTTTCTGCCACGGCAGGAGCCTCCAGAAGCAGCGGTACCACCAGTGCATCGGAATCCATTGAGCACGCAGATTTGAGGGCCAGAAATCTCCAGCAGCATCCTGCAGCAGCAGCACCGAGTAAGTACAAGCCTAGCTAATTTCTGGGGTCAGACATCATGGAAGGAAGGGAGTTCCCAATGACCTAGGCTGGGTTAATGGGGGGGGGGGGAGGGGGAAAGGGGGCCATTGGACACAACATTGTGGTGCATGGGACCAGAAATTGTGGTCTATGGGAGGGATTGCCGCCTTTTTCTCTACAGCACTTAAAGTTACATGAGCCCTGACCTCCTTTTCATGTGGTCAGCCGAGGCAGGCAGCCAATTTGAACACACAAACAACCCCCCCCCCATTTAAAATGGAGGTTTGTGATTGTGCCTATTGGAATGAAACCTCCTAATAGCTCTTCTTTTTCTTCCACGGCAGCCTACAGAAGCAGCAGTACCACCAGTGTGTCAGGAACCAGTGAGCACGCAGATTTGAGGGCCAGAAATCTCCAGCAGCATCCTGCAGCAGCACCGAGTAAGTATAGGGCTATGTCAATGAAACCTCCTAAAAGCTCATCTTTTTCTGCCACGGCAGGAGCCTCCAGAAGCAGCGGTACCACCAGTGCGTCAGAAACCAGTGAGCACGCAGATTTGAGGGCCAGAAATCTCCAGCAGCATCCTGCACCAGCACCACCGTGTAAGTACTGGGCTAATTTCTGGGGTGCATGGGACCAGAAATTGTGGTCTATGGGAGGGATTTCAGCCTTTTTCTCTACAGCACTTAAAGTTACATGAGCCCTGACCTCCTTTTCATGTGGTCACTGTAGTATACTGCCTGCAACTTTAACTGTGGTGATGAAGAGGGAATTTCACCAGGTGCTGCATGCATACAAACGGCACCGGCTGAAATTCCTTTTTCTCTACAGCACTTAAAGTTACATGAGCCCTGACCTCCTTTTCATGTGGTCACTGTAGTATACTGCCTGCAACTTTAACTGTGGTGATGAAGAGGGAATTTCACCAGGTGCTGCATGCATACAAACGGCACCGGCTGAAATTCCTTTTTCTCTACAGCACTTAAAGTTACATGAGCCCTGACCTCCTTTTCATGTGGTCAGCCTAGGCAGGCAGCCATTTTGAACACACAAACATCCCCCCCCTATTTAAAATGGAGGTTTGTGATTGTGCCTATTGGAATGAAACCTCCTAATAGCTCTTCTTTTTCTTCCACGGCAGCCTACAGAAGCAGCGGTTCCACCAGTGCGTCGGAAACCAGTGAGCACACAGATTTGAGGGCCAAAAATCTCCAGCAGCATCCTGCACCAGCACCACCGTGTAAGTACTGGGCTAATTTCTGGGGTGCATGGGACCAGAAATTGTGGTCTATGGGAGGGATTTCAGCCTTTTTCTCTACAGCACTTAAAGTTACATGAGCCCTGACCTCCTTTTCATGTGGTCAGCCCTGACCTCCTTTTCATGTGGTCACTGTAGTATACTGCCTGCAACTTTAACTGTGGTGATGAAGAGGGAATTTCACCAGGTGCTGCATGCATACAAACGGCACCGGCTGAAATTCCTTTTTCTCTACAGCACTTAAAGTTACATGAGCCCTGACCTCCTTTTCATGTGGTCAGCCTAGGCAGGCAGCCATTTTGAACACACAAACAACCCCCCCCCCTATTTAAAATGGAGGTTTGTGATTGTGCCTATTGGAATGAAACCTCCTAATAGCTCTTCTTTTTCTTCCACGGCAGCCTACAGAAGCAGCGGTTACACCAGTGCGTCGGAAACCAGTGACCATGCAGATTTGAGGGCCAGAAATCTCCACCATCCTGCAGCAGGAGCGAGTAAGTACAGCCGATGTTATTTGCTTGATAAAGTTTCAGTCCTGCAATTCTTATAAATGTGTGAAAGGACATTCTCATCTTCAGGATGAGGGTGCGAGAGAACCCATGGTACAGGCTGGACATGTAATAAATGATTTTTAAACACACTAAACTTTGCCCTTTCCCTTCAGGTACAGATGAAGGAAGGAGACATCCCATCCAAAAGTCAGCACTCTCGCCTGCAACGCGCCTGGAAATGGCCAGAAACAGAAGACCCCCACGCAGCAGGGACACAGACCGCATTCTGGAGCATGCCTCTGCACACAACGCAAACCTCTTGCAGATGCATGAGCAGATGTTGCAGAAAAATGACCAGATGTTGGACTATTTGAAAACAGAAGATGCAAGGGACCAAAGAAATCAAGATGCCCTTCTCAGAATTCTAGAAAGACAATGTGTCACGATGGAGAAGCTGGTGACGGTGGTGCAACAGGAAGAACCGGGAAGATCAACCCATACAGCCAACCCATCATCTACTAGCCATGGAAAACGCCAGCCAATAAAAAGACGGTTGGCTATTGACAGTATGGAGGGGACCAGCTCTAAGCCAAATGACTTAGGTGGGAACTCAGGAGAGGGTGAGGGGAGAAAATGCCTGGCTAAGAAGAAACGTAAAGTCAGGGTGCAACACCCCCAGTCTGCCCAGTTGCAAAATCCCCAGAATGACATTTTAACCAAAGACTTGGACGAATCACTGCTCCCGTGCTCCCATACAGTACCCCCACAGCGCTCATCATCACCACTTCAAGGTGAGCCAAGCATAAAGCGCACGGCACGGGAGGTAAAAAAACCCTTAAAGTTCTCCTCTTAGAATACATGTTTTATGTTATTGTTAATAATTTGCTGTTAATTATGGTTTTTTTTGCTGTTATTTATGTAATTGTTATTTGATGTTATTTATGTAATTGTTATGTTATTTGCTGTTAATTATGGTATTTTTTGCTGTTATTTATGTAATTGTTATGTTATTTGCTGTTCATTATGGTATTTTTTGCTGTTATTTATGTAATTGTTATGTTATTTGCTGTTAATTATGGGGTTTTTTTGCTGTTATTTATGTTGTATTTAACCATTAAAATATAGTTTTCATATCTCACTGTGTGGTTGGGACTGTGCTTCCTATCTATTATTAAAACAGTTAGGCATCCCTCCTTAATACTGCACCAACCTGAAAATGCTAAGGAAAACCAAAACAATGTTTTAGTAACAAAAATAAAGATTTAGTTTTTTAAACATATCTTCTTTTCAACTATTTACAAATATTTACAATTTATTGAGGATACGGTCTAGCTTGTCCTCAATGGAGGACATGCGTTGCTGCATGCCTCCCACGGCGTTTTCTAGGCTCTCCAGCCGCTCCTCCTGAGTGGGAACTGCATGGGATGGTAAGGAAAAAAAAGTGTTTAAAATCATATAATATAACCAACAGAAAAACAGTTCAAGATGTACCACTCAATGACATTGGCTATTCAATGCGATTCAATTTACAGGAATGTGAATATAGTTTTTCTTTTTTTAATTAAAAATTTAAACCATTAGTCCTGTACTGTACAATAGGGTGACCACATAAAATCCAGGTCGGTTAAACTGTTGTGATGAAGAGGGGATTTCACCAGGAACTAATTGTATACAAATGACACTGGCTGAAATTCCCTTTTCTCTACAACTGTTACAGATACAGGAGCCCTGACCTGGATTTTATATGCTCAATGTACTCTACATTATACAAAGCAATGGAACTTCTATTACCTGCTGGAGACACAGCAGCAGGTGAGACAGGTGGGGGTGCATCCTCCTCTTCCTCCTCTTCCTGCACCTCCTCCTCCACCTCCTCCGCAGACGGCGACGGCGATGGACTGAGTATCCCTTCAAAATTGGAAAAAAAAATGTTATTTTAAGTTTCTATCATGGTGTTCCCCGCCTCGATCCCTTGGGAGAGTCTGTTAATTAATTAATAAATAAATAGATATATCATTACAATTATTAATATTAATAATATTATTAAAGTACGCTGGGCAAAAATAGTATTCCTAATTAATCTGGCTTGCATTTAACTTACGTGCCCTTCTGCGGAGGGTCATCCGAGGAGGAGAAGGAGGAGAAGGAGGAGGAGGAGAAGTCCCCCCAACCTCCTCCACTTCGGGAGACGGAGCCGCCTCTTCCGCCCTCCTGTTTTGGGCTAAGAAAAAGAGGGAAGGGAAAAAGGGAAATAACATTAAAATGTGGAAGGGTCCCTGAAGGGCATCTAGTCCCACCCCAAGATGAATGCTGGAATCCACCTTAAAGCCTCATTGTGTCAGGGGTCATAGTTTTTGGGGCTTCCCCCCCCCCCAACCTGCACATCCACCAGAGAATACACAATGAGCAGTGGGCAGAATCACCAGCACACAGGGCTCCTGAAGGGCATCTAGTCCCACCCCACCCAAGATGTATGCTGGAATCCACCTTAAAGCCTCATTGTGTCAGGGGTCATAGTTTTTGGGGCTTCCCCCCCCCCCCAACCTGCACATCCACCAGAGAATACACAATGAGCAGTGGGCAGAATGGTAATGCACTCACTCACCTGCGGTCAGCCTCTCCTCAGGGGTTGGTCTCCCCGCCTTCCGCCACAGCTCGCGGAATTCCACGAAGTAGGGTGGACGCTGTCGGAAGGGGGGATGCTCCCCATGGGCACTAATGGCCCGGAAAAAATGGGCCTTCATATATTTAAACTTCGTCCTGCACTGCAGGGCAGTGCGGATGAAGTTTTGGCTTGCCAGAGCAGCAGCCGCCCTCCTAAATAGCCTCATAGTCGGGAGGCTGCTGCTCCTGACAATCCTTCCAACAAGGGAGGATTGGAGGAGGAAGGCCAATAATATGCGGACCTCCGCATCCCCCCAATACCTCCCTCTAGGCATCTTGAAGGAGTGTGAGGAAGTCTAGGCCTCACTTCCGGTTTGCGATGTTTCCGCGGACCGGTTTAGCGGTTGCGCGCATGCGCGCGGAACCGTCAAACCACCATTCCCGAACAGCGCGTAAGTGATTAAACACTGTCGCGTTTATTCGGAGCAGTGGGAAAGTTACCAGATGTGTTTTGGGTGTCCTGATTGTACCTTTGGGTGTCCTGAACTGAAAACCTGAGAATGTTATTGACTAGATTGTACTATGTTATTCTCAAAAAAACAACCCTGTGAGGTAGGCACGGGCTGTGGTCCTGTTACTTGCCCTTCTGCAATGTTCACTGTACTGCATATGTGTGTTGGGTTACCTGAAGTCTTATTGTCTAGGAATACTACTATCAACATTGTTTGAAAGTTGTAGGAACATATTTTATTTAGGATAAGCATTTTTAAAATAAGCACTTTTTAATATGGCAACAACAATTTTGGGTGTCCTGAATGTACCTTTGGGTGTCCTGAACTGAAAACCTGAGAATGTTATTGACTAGATTGTACTATGTTATTCTCAAAAAAACAACCCTGTGAGGTAGGCATGGATGGGCTGTGGTCCTGTTACTTGCCCTTCTGCAATGTTCACTGTACTGCATATGTGTGTTGGGTTACCTGAAGTCTTATTGTCTAGGAATACTACTATCAACATTGTTTGAAAGTTGTAGGAACATATTTTATTTAGGATAAGCATTTTTAAAATAAGCATTTTTTAATATGGCAACAACAATATGGCAATATGGCAACAACAATTTCAGCATAGAAAATAAAATTAACAGCATTTACAACAGCATTTAATTTGACATTGAAAGAAACATAGTTGAAAGTCACATTATTATGAACATACATCTCATAACAATATCTAATTACTAACAGCAATGTAAAAGAAAAATCAGCAAAGAAAATAAAATTAACAGCATTTGCAACAGCATTGCATTACACATTGAAAGAAACATACGTTACTTTGAAGTCACTGAACATCTCAAAACAGCAATGTAAAAGCGAAATCAACATAGAAAATAAAATTCACATATTCTAAAGGGATTGTCTATAAGTAGTCTCATTTCCTAATGCAGCTTCTTCTTGATGAAAAAAGAATAAACACAGTCAGTGCTGCCTGGAGCGGGACTTGGCTTTTGCTTGAAGAATGGAATGAATGATCCAGAAAAAGGAAGCGGTTGCCTTCTGGTCTGGTCACATCACAGAGGTTCCACACGACACCGTCTTTGATCCCCTGCAGTTCTCTCTATGCTATGTTCTAAGGGAAATTTAGAGATGGATTGTTTTAGCATAGGATGTAATAACAATATCCCACCCTCTACACATTCATTCATTCATTCATTCTCAGGCCATGAAGCCTTTATGCGGATACTTTCCTTATTTGTTTATGCTTCGAGCAGGTCTTGACACATGATTCCTTCCTGTGACTTGCTGAAATAGAGTAAATAGAGTAAAGTTAGGGAAAACATGGCTTACACAAGTTTGGCACAGGGGTTTGGCACTGAACACTCACCTCCCTAGGGGTTCTGCCCACGCAGAGACCAAAGCATGCCTCTTAAGGCATCTCTGACCTTTTCCCCAGCAGCCTTTTCTTGAATTTCCTCATGCCCCGTTGGCAGCGGGGCACCCAGGGTTGCCAGTTCAATTTGCCTTGCTTCGTGGAGATCCAATGCAACATCATGTCCTTGACTTTCACAAATGTTGTGTAGAATGACACAGGCAGATATCACAGAAATGACGTTTTCTTCAGCGAGTTCTATCCTGGACGACAGGCATCTCCACCGTGCTTTTAACCTTCCAAAGGCACATTCAACAACATTCCTCGCCCGTGACAGACAGTGGTTGAAATGTTGCTTTTGCTGGTCCAGGGCTCCGCCGTAAGGTTTCATCAGCCACTTCCGAATGGGGTAAGCGGAATCAGCCACCACCAGTGGAGGAATCTGCACGTCATTAACAGTAATGGTAGGGTTCCCTGGGATGAAGACACCAGCTTCCATGGCCTCAAAGAACGCAGAGTTCCTGAAGACATGGGCATTGTGATTTCTCCCACTCCAACCTATTTCCACATCCATGAATCGCCCACGGTGGTCCACTGTGCCTTGAAGGAGCATGGAAAAAAAGCGTTTCCGGTTAATGTAGTCAGGGCCTTGCCTAGGAGGACAGGCAATTTCAATGTGACATCCATCTGTGGCTGCAACACAATGAAAGAAGCCCAGTTTGGAAAATCCACTCATGATCTGAGAGAGAAAACATAAATAATGGAAAATAAATCATTACTGCTTCATCGGCTGGCATGCTTGAGATACAATGATCAAGTTCCATTTGGCCACCTATATAACAGCCTAGCCCATCTTTTCCTATCCCAAATAATAAAAAACAAGACTCACCTCTGGAACATTGCCAAGGCAAACTGTTTTTCTCAGAAGCGCATGCTCCATGGCTAGGCAGACCTCCACAACGATCATGGCTGCCGTTGTTCTACCGATCCCAAATTGCTGAGCCACCACCCGGTAACCACCAGGATTTGCTAGCCTCCATATACAGATGGCCACGCGCTTCACCATTGGAACGGCTTCCCTCATGTTCGTATTGCGACGTTCTAGAAATGGCCGAAGATGGTCTGCAATCTGGAAAAGGGTTGCTCTGGTCATCCTAAAGTTCTCTAGCCACTGCTCATCACCCCAGAGGGCTAGAACATCGTTTTCCCACCAGTCACGACTCCTGGGGAAGCACCACCATCTTCTTGGTCTCTGTTTTTTCATCAAAGGAACATATAATAAATTCTCTTGGAGTCTATCTTGTTGGAGTCTTAAAAGATAAGAGTTGTTCTCTTGGAGCCTTCTCATGATGATTCGTCTTCTTCTTCTTCTCCGTTGAATCGTTCTCCTTAGGCAAGTCAATGTAACGTGCATATTTGCGATCAGAAGTTGAATCGCATAAATGAGGGAACGAGAAATCGAGGTAGGAGCCATCTCGCCTTCTCTTCCCGTCCAGCTCAAAATGGCGTTTCAGAAAGAGAAAAGGGGAACCAAACTTGCTTCTCTGGTGTCGCCTAGGTAAATGAACTCAACGGTCGACGAAACTCAGATCACGTGCTTGTATGCATATGCTCGCGCGCGAAGGTGCGCGTAACCTGAAGGCATTTTTTTCCCCCCGCTCAGCTCTGCCCTCTCCCCCCCTCCCATCTCGTTGCCAGGTAACCCGAAATTACGTAGGCAGGCAGGTACATTCCTGTGGGTGGAGTACAGGAAGGGAGGGCTGGGAAAGGGATTGGCTCTGATCACGTGCTTGTATGCATATGCACGCGCGCGAAGGTGCGCGTAACCTGAAGGCATTTTTTCCCCCCGCTCAGCTCTGCCCTCTCCCCCCCTCCCATCTCGTTGCCAGGCAACCCGAAATTACGTAGGCAGGCAGGTACATTCCTGTGGGTGGAGTACAGGAAGGGAGGGCTGGGAAAGGGGTTGGCTTTAGGCAAAAAGCGAATTAAAATGTCTGTTTCCTCCTCCCAAAGCCCCGCATGTGAACAATTAAAACGCGCGTCGGAGAAAAGCGATAATGCGCTTCAACGCCTCTCGCTGCCTCCCGTGCAGAGGGATGAGGCGTAAATGCGCCTCCGCGATAGTGCGCATAATACCACAAACGGGCGCAAAAGCGCATCCTTGTGGAGGGGGCCTATGTCTTTCCTCCTCCTCCTCCTCCTCCTCCTCCTCCTCCTCCTCCTCCTTTTTAGAATAAAATAAAAATCTGATTCAAATCTTAAAAGCCATCCTACCACCCACACTAGGGTCCCAATCTGGATCATGCGCCCTGCATCTACTCTAGAATAAAAAAAATATATTGTAATGTGTTTTGACCTTCGATTAGCACGTCAAGATGCAAATAAAAGTCTCTAAGAAGAATTATGCCTCCAAGAGGAAGAATATGGTGTGCGCACTCTCTCTCCCGCTCTCTCTCTCTCTCTCCCTCCCTCCCCTCTCTCTCTCCCTCTCTCCCAGAAATAGATAATTTAAGATATAAATTTTGCCATCAGAGGATTACCTAAAGCCAGACTTGCTCAGCATGAGGAGAAAGAGGTAATCAACGTACCAGGTTGAAAGCTGCCTAAATACATTTTCCTGGAAGCTGGCAGTGATGGGAAAGGATTAATACACTAATACAAAAGTAAAACAAGGAAGCTTTAGAGCAGACCTGCAGAAATCATGACCTAAACTAGAGTCCACCAGCTGCTTAGAGTTGCCTAACAGCACCAGTATTTTTGTGGCACCAACCAGGCATCCAAACTGGGAAGTTCATTGAGAACCAGAGTCATGGACAGCAGGTTGCATCCTGTTACATAGTGAATTACATGTTGAGAATCCCTGCTTTAGATTGTGTGTGTTTCTGGCTCATCTTATTGCTATGCTCTTTGTTGGTGTCTTGGGCTTCACTCATACAGGGCGGGTAATTTGCAATCACACAGATAATCCTGAGTTATGAGACCACAAGTGTGTAACGTGTGGGAGTTGCATCAGAGTAACAAGTTTATGGTACTATGCCATCATTCTAATGAAGGGCCAGACAATCCATGCTGCAGTTATTTCTTTAACTTGTCATTTATATAGCTCCCTCGGTGGCCCTGTGTGGTAGATCAAAATATTCCAAATATTCAGAAGTGAACCAAGCTGCCTTTGCATTCTTGCATTCCTTTCTGGAATCTTGGAAATATTACTATTCAGCAATGTTCTGAAATAGTTTCAGGTCACGCAACACATCAAAGCAAATCGGTACCTCTGACCAAGGAAAAGGCGTTCCAGCCCTGTGGCCTAACCTCTAACTGAACTGAGCATGAACCTTCTAGAATACTAAAATAAGTACAGGAAGTTCTTTCTTTTAAAAAGAAAATGCACACACACAAAACAACACAGACACTGAAAGAGAGAGAGAGAGAGAGAGAGAGAGAGAGAATATCAATTGATCATTCTTGTTCAGTGTGCAACAGGAAGTCAACAGGCAGGAAACATCACCCCAAAAGGCTATTCTTGGAGTACTATATACTGTATCAGCCAAAACCAGAATATTCTGGAAATCTCTCAAGAAATCCTGCTTGTGTTATTTCCAGTCTTAAATTTCAGACCAAAGTGGTTTGGATAAACGCTCTAAAGTTTGAAATCCTATCTGCTTCTCGTCTCTCAGAGAATCCTGAACTGAGTAGTCAGATCTCAAAAGAACTGTGGCATTTCCATGAGGAAATCTGTGTGATTGGTTTTCATTTCAACCAGTCGCGTGGAAAGTCCTATCAGATTTGGGGTAAATTCAGTACAGTTCTAGTTCAACTAACTCTTGGATTTTGTGTGGACAGATTTTGAATGTATATTTTAAATCAATGAATGAATGCGCAGAAATCAAACATTAAAGAAGCTAAGGGGAGATATGGTAGAGATGTACAAAATTTTGCATGGTGTGGAGAAAGTGGATAGGGAGACATTTTTCTTGCTCTCTCAAGATACTAATGCCTGGGGTCATCCCATGAAGCTAATTGGTGGGAGATACAGAACAGTTGAAAAGAAGTATTTCTTCACATAGCGCATAAACTATGGAATTGGCTGGCCACCTATTTGGATGGCTTTAAAGAGTGTTAGACAAATTCCTAAGGAGAAGGCTACCAATGGCTACTAGTCCTGAAGTTTATCTGCTACCTCTGTAATCAGAGGCAGTAAATCTATGTACACCAGTTGCTGGGGAACAGGGGTGGGAAGTTGCTGTTACACCTGTGTCCTGTTTGTGAGTTTCCCATCGACAGCTGGTTGGCCACTGCGTGAACAGAAGGCTGGACTAGATGGACCCTGGGTCTGATCCAGCATAGATCTTCTTATGTTCTAAAGACAGAGACAGATATTTTGAAGGTATTTTGAAGACCAATATTTCAGTATATATTGAACACATTATCTTTGTCCTTAATATGATTTTAGTGTAGCAAACAACAATTCAAAAGTCAGTCAGCTGCCGACTTGAAAATACATGAAAGAATCTGGCTCCGTTTCTCTGGCCTGTACTAGGAGATCAGACGATTGTATCAAGCCAAACTGGTGCGATCTTTAATTCACTGAGTAAAGGAGGAGCAAGATCAATATCATAAGTAGAAATACTTACCTATTTTATTTTATTTTACTTTTATTTTTACTTTGATAGCTGATGTTTCTTAAAGAACATATTCTAAAGCAGGATTGGGGAACCTGGTCCAAATCTGCCCCTCTGGGGTTTCCCAGATGGCCACGCCAGCTGCGCCCCTTCCTAGAGTTGGAAGACCTAAAGACGTAGTGCATGTGCTGGTAACTTCAAGGCTCGACTTCTGCAGTGCACTGTACAGAGGGCTACCTCTGTGCCTAGTCCAGAAACTTTAACTAGTTTAAAATATGGCAGCCAGGTTGTCACTGGTACACCTAGGGGTGACCATATCACGCCAGCTTTAAAATCACTTCTCTGGCTGCCAATTACTTTCCTGGCAAAGTACAAAATGTTGGTCATCACCTTTAAAGCCCTATATGGTTTGGGTCCAGGTTTTTTGCGGGATCGCCTTCTCCCATATAATCCGCTCCACACACTCAGTCCTCTGGGAAGAATTTGTTACAGTCAGCCAAAACTGCCGCTCCCAGACTGTGGAATGGCCTGCCGGAGGAGATTAGTCAACTTTACAGTCTCTTTGACTTTAAGAAAGCCATAAAGACTGATCTCTTCCAGCAGTTGAATTTTAAGAGTTTTATTGGTGTTTTATTGGTATTTTAATAACGTATTAGTTTTATGTGCTTTTAATCAGTTTTATGTATTTTATATTTGATGTTGTTTCCTGCCTCAATACAGAGGGAGAGGCGGGTAAGAAATAAATTTATTATCATTATTATTATTATTATGGCCACACAACCTGAATGACAATCATTTGGTGATTTTACAGCTTTTGCATGTTTCCCCCCTTCACATTCTAAATGGTTGAAATGGCTCACCTAAAGCTTAGTTACTGACAATAAGAGCTTTAAATTGAAATATGCTGGTATTTTAGGCCCCACCCCATTTCCCCTTAGCCACACCCACCAAGAGTGTCTCCAAAATATGGCTTGCAGGACAGCCTCCAAAACTGAATTCAGCCCTCAGCTGAAAGAAGTTCCCTGATCTTGTTTGTAACACTTTGGATCTCTTTAAATAACAAGTTAAAACATTTTCTGTATTTTCTGAGGGACCAGTACAGTAGGGTGACCAGAAAAAATCCAGGTCAGGGCTCATGTAACTTTAACAGTTGTAGAAAAAAGGGAATTTCAGCCAGTGTCATTTGTATGCAATTAGTTCCTGGTGAAATTCCCTCTTCATCACAATTGTTAAAGTTGCAGGGGCCCTGCCTTCTTTTGTATATGGTCACTCTAGTATAGTGCATGCACCTTTAACTGTTGTGATGAAGAGGGAATTTCATCAGGAACTAATTGCATACAAATGACACTGGCTGAAATTCCCTTTTCTCTACAACTGTTAAAGTTACATGATCCCTGACCTGGATTTTATCTGGTCAGCCTACATTGAGCCCCAAAAGGTCTAGATTTGGAAAAAACAGTCATCTCTACTTGTGAATAGCTGATTGGTTCTTGGGATGAAACAACATGGTTATTCCACCTACTTTCCCTTTGGATTATGCTTCGAAGTGTGCCCAGAAATGTCCAGTTTCAAATGGTTTAAAATGCAGCAGCTAGACTGCTAACCAGTGCACGGTATGAGATCATATTACACCTGGCCTGAAAGGCCTGCCCTAATTGCCAGTTATTTTCCGAGTGCAATTCAAGGTGTTGGTTTCAACCTTGAAAGCCCTAAACAGCTTAGGACCTGGCTGTCTAAGGGACCGACTGTCTCACTATGAAACTGCTTGAGTATCCAAATCTACAGGAGAGGTTCTTCTGAGGGTGCCATCACCTGCACAGGCCCATTTGTTCGTCACATGTAAAGGGCTTTCTCCTGTGTTGCCAACAAACTGTGGAATGAATTCCCTCAAGAATGACAATTGAATCCCACACTCTTAGCCTTTAAAAGAGGTGTAAAGAGACATATTTTCAATACCGCCTTTCAAAATATGTAGTTTTCATGTTTTTACTATTTTTAATTTTCTTTTTCCCCCTCGTGTTTTAAGGTTGTCTTGTTTTAAATTATTGTACACCACCGTGATAGATTTTTAGCAGATAAGGTGGTATATAAATGTTAACAATAAATGAACAAATACATTTTCAATCCATTGAGGTTTGGATCTCTGGAACTCCTTTCCACAATGGCTAATAAGGTTTTCAGATATACCTGTCAGTTAGGTAATGCTGCATTCATTATAAAAACTTTAACACTGCCACCAAAATAAACCCTCTATCTTGTAGAAAACCAGTAGCTTAGTTCCTTTGATGTAGGCATGGCACTGATACTGTCACTAGAGACAAGCTTGTAAGATGAACAAAATATAGATGATTAGTAAGGGAATTATTTACCTAAGGGAATAAGTGTTGCTTTTCAGATGGTAGATCTCAGATTGTTTAATTCTACAGCCCTTAGGGCCAAAACATACATTACTTTAAACTCATGTCTAGCCGCTACATCTTTTTTCCCTTCAATTTTCCTCTAGAGTAGGTGCAGGGCCCCGATCAGGGTCAGGACCCAAGTGTGGAAGTTAGAGGACCTTTAACCCTTTCTCCCATGCTGGGGTCTCAACCTGGATTGCACCTCCTGCACCTACTAAATGGAAGAGATGTAGCTGCTAGATACAGATTTAAAGTAATGTCTGTTTTGACCCTCAGTTATCCGGTTTACATATGCTTAGTTACAGGTCCTAATATTTGAGAGACTCCCCCAACTAAACAAACTCTTAGTGGCTTTTCCCTAAAACCCGATTCCCTAGCTTTCTTACCATCCACAGCTAGGAGCTGATGTTGTACAATTATCTTAGAGCTGCTTCTGGCACTAAGATAATTGAGGGACTGTGTGCTGAAATTCTCCTGTTGGTCAGATTCCTCCTGGAAGCCTTCAGATACTCACTCAGCAATCCTGCCTGCTTGATGTTTCATCCCAAATTCACAGCATGGTTTCTTGCTCTCCCCAGTTTTGTTTTGTTGCAAGTCCCTCTTATTAAGTACACATTTTAGTAGGGCTGTGCACAACTCTCCCCTGGATTTGACTCAGAGGTTGATTTAGGGGTTCCCAATCGGCCCTGATTCAACTTGTGGCATCTTTGTCCTGGGCTTGCTTTCTTCAGCTTTAGTCCCAAAGCTGAAGCAGGGGCAGCTGCTGTAGTTTCCTGGGCACCTGTGGGATCTGAGAAAGCTGGGCACATCGGCGACTGGGAGTCCATTGGACTCACTCCCCCCAACGTTCTCCACCACTTCCTCCCTGCTACTCCCTCCCAGCCATTGCCACCCTGCTTGCCCACCCACCGACCCATGGGACTTACCTGAGACCTCCTCATGCCAGTGAGCTGCCTGTCCTCTTCTCTGG
Source organism: Anniella stebbinsi (assembly GCA_029215795.1). Taxonomy (NCBI): domain Eukaryota; kingdom Metazoa; phylum Chordata; class Lepidosauria; order Squamata; family Anniellidae; genus Anniella; species Anniella stebbinsi. The sequence goes on from JARDYH010000003.1 coordinate 62,263,151, forward strand.
GCTGCCATATATTCAGTGTTGTAAATGATGGCAGCGGGAAATGACCATTTATGGCTGCCATAGTTTACAACACTAAAATCTATGACAGTCTAGAGAGGCTCATCAGCATACGTGGAGGCTCAAGTAAGTCCTACCGGGGTGGGGGTGGTAGTGGCTGGCCATTGGGCTGATTTGGCCCAAAGTGGTTTGGTTGCTTCAGGCCGAAGCGATCCAATCTGGTCCCGAAACAGATTAGGGCTGAGGCGGGCCAAATCGTACTGCTTTGACTTGGATTCAGGCTTTGGGACTGAGGTGAAGAACAGCCCTACATTTTAGTGGGTTCCAATTGTTCAGAAATGACTAGCGTGGATATGCAGGTTACTTTGATGGGTTTCCAGGATTTGTTCATACAATACATTTTATTTGCTAAGAGCAATGAAATAATTAAGATAACTGTTTGCTCATAAAACTTACTGAAAAATCTATGCATGGAAACTATTGTATGTGCCAAATGTTCATGTCATTTGCAACAGTAATGATTGGTGACCAACCTTTAGTGTCAGTGAATATTGAAGTTGACCAGTGTGGAGTGAGCAACATTAAGGGGACAATCCTATGCATGCTTAGACAGAAAAAAAGTCCTACAATTTCCAGCATTCCCCAGCCTCATTGGAGAATGCTGGGAATTGAACATTGTTTTTCTGTCTCAATATGCATAGGATTGCACTCTAAATATCCTTCCATTTTCTTCATGGAATTTGCCATGCATGTATGCAGTGGTGCAAGGAAGGTGAGCATCCAGGATGAACTCAAAAAGAGAGAAAAGCCTCAGAATGCTATAAACAAATTTAATGGAGAAAAGCGTTTTGGCATCTTGCTTTTTATTAGGCCTTCTTCAAGGGGCTGGAACAATACATATATAAAACAAGAATGAGACAACACAGAACTAAAATCATTTTCAATTTAAAAAGCACATTGCAAGCACAGCCTGTGCATACATGTAAACAACACAATTTCAGTACTACACATAAATGGTTCATAGGACATGTTGCAAGTAGTCCTGTGCATATATTTAAATAGTATAAAACAGTTAAATTATTACATACTCACTTGTAACAATGTCTGCAGAAATGTACGCAATATCAGGATCCAGAAATTAGTAGCTTTTCCCCACAACCCCTGTATAATACATATTACAGAAGCAGAAGACTCATGAGACTCATGTATTATATGTAATATGAATACTCTGCCATTTTTCTGCCAAGGAACCCAAAGCAGTGTACATAATCCTCTTCCTCTACATTTTATCCCCACAACAACCACACTGTGAGGTAGGTTGGGCTGAGAGTCTGTGACTGGCCCAAAGTCACCCAGGGAGTTTCCATGCCCGAGGAGGGACTAGAATCCAGCTCTCCCAACTCCCAGTCCAACACTCAACCACTACACCACAGTGGCTCTCCTTGGTTTAATCTGATTTAGCACAATATATAGTAATAGTAATAATACAGTTCCTTTTTGGGGGGTGCTTTTAGCTATACAACACATTGTTACAGACACTTCATTTTGCATTTTGTGGCCACTTGCTCCCACTGTTGACAAGTTTGTTTGTTTTTGTTCTATAATGGTATCCATGTGTGCCACCTGAAGATTACACTTTAAACATTGGATGACGTGGACTCTAATTCATGAAAATTTATGCCACAATATATCTGCAATTCTATACCCTCTTACTAGGGATGTGCACTGGATCGGACCCGATCCACGATCCGAGTCCGGTCCAGTGGGAAATCGGATAAATTATCCGATTTCCGATCCCGCAGCTGGATCGGCCGATCCAATCGGAACCGGTCCGAAAAGGCTCCGAACCGGATCGGCGGATCGGCGGGCGCCCATTGGTGCCCACTGCTGCTTCCATTGGCGGGCGCCAGCGGACAGCGGGGGGGGAGGAGGGGGGCGCTTACCTTCTCGGCCCGTCCGTTCCCGTCCGGCACTAGCAGCTACTACCAGCGGGCTCCGCGGCCTGCTCCAGGGTGGCGCGCCGGGTGATGTCATCACCCGGCGCACTACTCTAGAGCAGGCAGTGGAGCCCGCTGGTAGTAGCCGCCGGCGCCGGACGGGAGCGGACGGGCCGAGAAGGTAAGCAGGGGGTGCGTGGAGGGGAGGAGGGGGCACGCGGAGGGGGGGAGGGGGGCCCTTACCTTCCCGGCCTGGCCGCTCCCGTCCGGCGCCGGCGACTACTACTACCAGCAGGCTCCGCGGCCTGCTCTAGGGTGGCGCGCCGGGTGATGTCATCACCCGTCGCGCTACTCTAGAGCAGGCCGCGGAGCCCGCTGGTAGTAGCCGCTGGCGCCGGACGGGAGCGGACGGGCCGAGAAGGTAAGCAGGGGGTGCGTGGAGGGGATGAGGGGGCGCGCGGAGGGGGGGAGGGGGGCCCTTACCTTCCCGGCCCGGCCGCTCCCGTCTGGCTCCGGCGACTACTACCACCAGCAGGCTCCGCGGCCTGCTCTAGGGTGGCACGCCGGGTAGAGCAGGCCGCGGAGCCTGCTGGTAGTAGTCGCCGGCGCCGGACGGGAGCGGATGGGCCGAGAAGGTAAGCAGTGGCGGGGAAGGGGGCTTACCCCCCCGGAGCCGTCCGCTTCTATCCGCTGGCGCCCGCGGGCGCCAGCGGATGGAAGCGGACGGCCCCAGGGGGGGTAGGGAGCGCGGGGGAGAGGGCTTACCTGCCGGGGCCGTCCACAGCGGACGGCCCCGGGGGGGGAGGGAGTTAGGCCCCCCCTCACCCACCCGCCGCCATTTTTTTCTCATAGACTTGCATTGCAATGCAAGTCTATGGGGGAAAAAATGGCGGCCGATCCAAAAATTTCCGATTTTTGGGTCAGGATCGGACTCGATCCGGTCCGGGGGGCCTCCGATTTTGTCCGAACCTATCCGTGACAAAATTGGAGGTCCCGATCTGGGTCCCGATCCGATCTGGGGGGTCCGTGCACACCCCTACCTCTTACCTACTGGGGTTAAACCCCATTCAGTGGATTGGATTCAGATCTAGTAAACCCATTAAAATCAATGTGACTTTAGTTAGTCAACACTAGTTGAAGTCCCATTGCTTTCAGTGGGTGTGAGTATGACTCAGACTGGATCCAACCCAATGGGAATTACTTCTGAGAAAACATGTATAGGACTGTGCTATTCATCTGTAAGGGTATGTTGTTGTTCTTGTTGAAGAACTAGTTTTGTTGTTATTGCAACAGTCCAACATGGCCTCTCTAAAGTTAGTCTGTAAAGTTCTGGCACCAAGGACAGGTTCCACCCAGCTCCCACAGAAGACTTTAGAGAAGGCAGGATCTGATTGTGCTTGTGTGACAGAGCAATGTGTTCGCTTTTCTTTTCTATCAATAGTAATTAAATGACACCACTTGCAGTCCCAAGCATTATCTGATTCTTTCCACTTCCTTTTTATGCTTTTACAACCTCTCCAGAGCGCAGGTGGACAGTACTATTTTCAAAAATCAGATAGAAAAGGATTGATTCCCCCCCACACCTTTCAAGCTATTCCAAGCAAAAATCTAGGATGCATGTGTTGCGAAGTAATTTATCTGTGTAATGCAATCTTCAAGCAGGAACTTACCGGCAGTTTGTTCAAGGACAGTCAAATTGCCTGAAGAGGTTGAAGATGATTTTTAATCATGTTCTTTTTCCTCCCAGCTGGGTAAATTTACACTTCTTTCCTTGTGCTGCATGAAAGGCTAGATGGGTGGCATCCGTTTAGACAAAGGTGAAAGAAGAGCACCTTGATACAGGCTAGAGTGCCCAGAATCTGAACTACAGTGCAATGAAATTGTCAAGAAGCATCAGTAGGGTTGTCCAACCACCAGCCGATTTCTAGGGATGGGAGGATCAGTCAAAGCTCTTCAAAGTTCTCCAAGTTCCTCATCGAAGCTCTGTTCACCTTGTGCCTGAATGCGAGCTTTTGTTGTTGTTTGAATGGAAAAGTGTGGAAATGCACCCCCATGTACATTTTCCAAGTGTACTTTATTTATTTATTTATTTATTGCATTTTTATACTGCCCTATAGCCGAAGCTCTCTGGGCGGTTCACAAAAATTAAAACCATGAAATCATTTTAAGAAATATAAAACAAACAACAATCTAAAAACACAAAATAACATACAATATAAAAACACAACCAGGATAAAACCAAGCAGCAGAGAGATTAAAATACAAATTTGAAACAGCAAGGGTTAAGATTGAGTTAATTTAGCTGTTAAAATGCTGGGAGAATAAAAAGGTCTTCACCTGGCAATGAAAAAAGTGCAAAGTAGGTGCCAGGTGAACCTCTCTGGGGAGCTCATTCCACAGCCGGGGTGCCACAGCAGAGAAAGCCCTCCTCCTAGTGGCCACCTGCCTCACTTCCTTTGGCAGGGGCTCATGGAGAAGGACCCCTGTCTTAGGGTCCAGGCAGGTACATATGGGAGGAGGCGTTCCTTCAGATAACCTGGCCCCAAGCCGTTTAGGGCTTTAAATGTTAGTACCAGCACTTTGAATTAGGTCTGGACCTGGACCGGCAGCCACTGAAGCTGGAAAAAGACTGGCGTGATGTGATCTCATTCTATCCAATGCATTTTGCAAACGTGATCACAATCTCAAGAATATGCTAGCCTTATTTGAGAAATGCATTCGTGTTCATGTTCAGGGGTGCAAATGGGGTGAGTTCTGGACAAAAATGAATTAAAACAAAATTCCCTACCTATTTCCTCATAACGTTTGCTAATGGGGTAGGATGACATAATTCCAACTGGTGGATACAGTTCACCAGGAACTATGCAAGAGCATGGAAAGGGGCAATAGGGCGTCAACAATTTCAACTAGAAGCACTAAAATGATGGAAAACTAGTCAAGGACTTCATCAAAATATTCCTTTTCTTCCTGGAATATAATTTCACAGAGATAGCCCTGCTAATGTTATCTCTCATTCAGATTGTGCATGTTCTGAAACAGAAGTTGAGGCTTCAGTTATCTAAACATAGCATCAGCCAGAAATGGAAGAAAAAAGGAGTGTCTGACTTTTTAAAAAAAAACCCAAATACTAAACATGTTTTATAGTAGTACTTTCTTTAAAGCTGGTAAAACAGAAAACATTTTCAGTTCTCCCTTTTGCACTCAAGATATTCCTTAAGCATAACACAGCACAGGATATCCATCACTGTGAGGAAGAGAACATAATCTTGTTTCTTTGCTCTGTTTACTGTACTATAACTTATCTTTGTACAAAATTGTCACCCCGTAACAACTTACTTTCCCCTTGATGTCACTCCCATGAACAGAACTGAGGCCAAGGGGTGGGGGGATGATTAACTGGCAACACTAGAAGAACAGATTACAAACTCAACATGACAGGCACAAGTTTCAGAGCACACTGCATCAACGGAATGGAACAACACTCCAGAGCCCTTGTAACTAGTTGAGTGAAGCAAGCACTACTCATGCCGTTGAGAGTACAAAACACTAACTATATCATAGTGTGTCTTTCATGAATACTAAATTATGTTTATGGGATACATGATTTGGGATTGTTTATTTTTTTAAACTGGAAGAATAAAATCTTAGAGTTGGTTCAGTAGCTTTACTAAGTTTACTTAAGAATACCATTCTTAAGTAATACCATTTACTTAAGAATACCATTTCGATACCATCGACCATGGTATCCTTCTGGAGCGCCTGGGGGAATTGGGAATCGGGGGCACTGTGCTTCAGTGGTTCCGATCCTATCTCTTGGGCAGGTTCCAGATGGTGATGCTTGGGGATAGCTGCTCTTCAAAAAAGGAGTTGCTATGTGGTGTATCACAAGGTGCCATCCTTTCCCCAATGCTGTTTAACATTTACATGAAACCGCTGGGAGAGATCATCCGGAGGATGGGGCAGGGTGCTATCAATATGCTGATGACACCCAAATATATTTCTCTATGCCTTCAACAACATCGTCAGCTAAGGATAGTGTGTCTCCTCTGAACGAATGCTTGGAGGCGGTAATGGGCTGGATGAGGAAAAACAAACTGAAGCTGAATCCAGACAAGACGGAGGTGCTTGCTGTCAGAGGCCCCAACCTGGGTTTGGAGGTGTGTCAACCAGTTCTGGATGGGGTTACACCCCCCCTGAAAGACTGTGTTCGCAGCTTGGGGGTACTCCTGGATCCGTCGCTCCAGATGACAGCTCAGATTGATGCGACGGCCAGGAGTGCCTACTATCAGCTTCGGCTGATATGCCAGCTGCGCCCCTTCCTAGAGTTGGAAGACCTAAAGACGGTAGTGCACGCACTGGTAACTTCGAGGCTCGACTTCTGCAATGCGCTGTACATAGGGCTACCTTTGTGCCTAGTCCGGAAACTTCAACTTGTTCAAAATATGGCAGCCAGGTTGGTCACCGGTACACCTAGGGGTGACCACATTACACCAGTTTTAAAATCACTTCACTGGCTGCCGGTCAGTTTCCGGGCAAAGTATAAAGTTTTGGTTATTACCTTTAAAGCCCTACATAGTTTGGGCCCAGGCTACCTACGGGATCGCCTTCTCCCATACAATCCGCCCCGCACTCTTAGGTCCTCTGGGAAGAACGTACTCAAGCCAGCCAGAACTAGGCTGGCGAGTGTTACCCAGAGGACCTTCTCTTCTATGGCTCCCAGACTATGGAATGGTCTGCCGGAGGAGGTTAGACAAATTGACAGTCTTCATGAATTCAAGAGAGTCATGAAGACTGTTCTCTTCCGGCAGGCCTATCCGGATGAATTTTAAATGTTTTAATGATGTGTGTCTCTTGTTTTAAAATTTTCAACTTTGTCATGCTTGTATTTGCATTGTGTTCCCCGCCTCGATCCAAAGGGAGAGGCGGGTTATAAATAATAATAATAATAATAATAATAATAATAATAATAATAATAATTATTATTATTATTATTAGAACAATTGCAGTACAATAATTCTCTTGAACTGAAAAGTTGATTGAAATGTATTTTCTTTAATGAAATGGCAGTCTAAGCTAACCTTCTCCTAACATAGTCCTATCCCAATGTTTTGGACTGCATTTCCCAGAATTCCTGACCATTGGCCATTCTAGCTGGGGCTGATAGGAGTTAAAGTCCAAAATATCTGGAGAGAACCAGGTTGGGAAAGGCTAGCCTAAGCCCTACTTAGCCCTACTCCATTGGTGGTTTCCATTTGTTACACATTAAACAACCCACAATCCATGTCTATAAATACTTGTTATTGGTGAATAAATGTGATATACAGGGTTTTAAGCATGAATAGAATAGGGAATTGGATTGTCGCATTTTGCCTAATCAGTATATTGACACTTAGGTGTCTATGAATCTTAAGCTGCATCTTACACAGCAAAACAACAACAACAACAACAACAACAACAACAACCTTTTGTTTTATGTCTCTTGGACACCACACCATCTCTTTAATAAGAGATTGTCTAATTTGACTAATTGCTGGTGGCACAATGCAGCTAATCCTTCTTTTAAACATAGGTTTTGACAATGTCCAGGGGTTGCTTCTTTTTGAGAAGAAGTTATTATATGGATAAATTTTGTACTGGAATAGTCTTTAATATTTGCTGATGTATACACTCTTGTAAACTATTTACCTGCTTCATGGAAATTAACTAATGGATTCTCCTGACCCTCTTGATAACTGAAAGACTGATGCTACAACACTGGAAGGATAAACACTCACCTCCTATAATGCAGTGGATTGAGGATCTCATAATGCCGTCAACATTTGAACCGGTGGCATATAGATTTGGATATCCGGTCTGCTTTTCTTGAAGTCAATGCATAATTGTTACTAAGTTGTATTTACATACATATGCATTTCAGATATATTAATTGCTATGGGTATATGCAAATTCATGTATGTATATAAAACTTTTTTTTAAAAAAAACCTGATAGTAACTGGTGTGTTGAAAATGGGATGTCAGGAAATGTTCCTTGGTTCAACCCTGAGTAAGCTGTCAAGAGTCTCAACTAAGCTGTTAAGGGTCTCAGGCTGCAGAACCAAGGTACTTGGTGCACCTGTCACAGATGCACCATTGTGGACAGCCCTTGGGCTGAAAGCATTCCTGGCCCAATCTCTGCTTTGCTGCAGCACCACTGATGCAGAGATAGAATTGCAGCTCTTTAATCCAGTCAGGATCATGGGACCTGAAGAAGAATTTGGCTATGTCCATGTATCTCCTGTTCCAAGCTTTATCTAACTTCTGGGTATTTTTGACTGTGTCTCTCCATTTGGTCTTTTGCCCAGTACCCAATCACCATGCGGTCTTTTGAATATATCTTCTGCCTCTTGACCATCACCTACCTTTGCCAGAATCAGACACCAGTTGCAGCCTGCCACAAACCTAAGCCACAGGATGACACCCTGTTTTCTAATGCAATTCACCTCATCTTTCCTTATTCTGATGTCATTACACTGTGACTCTCGCTACCAATCCTCATGATTGATTGCCACTGTTGTGATGGTGGCAACAATCTGAAACACTTCCAATGCAATATCCTAGGTATTCAGAAGTAAGTCCCACTGAGTTCAATGAGACTTACTCCCAGGTAAGTCCCTAGCCATAGGCTCTTGGGATTTCCTCACCTGGGGGCTCTAATAACACCCACAATGGTATATTTTCAGCATCAGGAGAAGGCCTTTTCATTTTCTTGGCCCTATTACTTTTTTATTGTTAATGCAGCCTTTGGTATTTTATCATTGTATAACTGGTTGTTCCAGGCATTCTATTTTATTTTTATTTTCATACTTCTAAAACACCCTTGGTATCTTCTATGGTTGAAGGCATGGTATATCAAAGTATTTATTAAAAAGATTATATATTAGATAGATAGATGATAGATAGATATTTAGTCAACAATTAATATTAGATATGACAAAGAAAGAGAGTGGGGAAACTCAACACAAGACTGCTGCATTTGCTGGCAACCTCATTGTTTTTCTACAATTTATTTATGCCCTACATTGAACAATTGTTAGAAAGATCACCCAAAGAAGTGACAAGTAGGTCTAGCAATGTGAAAAACAGAATAAAAAATATAGGAACGAAATAGAAGGAAAACCGTGTGTGTGTGTGTGTGTGTGTGTGTGTGTGTTCAAATCGCACTCCAAAAGGGGAGAGACAGGTCATTGAGAACACTGTAGCATTTACAAGACTGCCAAGGAAATGGATTTCCAGTCCTCTGTGAAATTCTGACCCTTTAGCCTTGCATGTTTCCATCCTAAATTGGGAGGAAAAGTCAGCATTTGGGAATTTTACATAAGAAAAGCATACTTAAACATTGTATTACCTTGCAGTGTGAAAAGGGTAGAATGGGACATTGTTTTGGATGGATGAGGGATCCTCAGAATGCTACTCCTCTGTATACTATAAACCTCGCTGACATGAAGGGCAGTTATTGCTTTTGGAACCAGGCCTTCGTGGATTGCCCTTAGGCTACAATACTAAGCCTACTTATTTTGAAGTGAGTCACATTGGAATCAACAAGGTTGCTTTTGCAGTTAACATTATTGGTATTGGGCCGTATGTTAAGGGTGTGCAACTAATTTATTTTATTTAGCTTTTCCACACGTTTCCATTATTAAAGCCTCATTCATTTAGAAAGCAATCCTATGGTCCCTGGGCGAGTGGCTCAGGAACCATAGGATGGCTCGGAAACCCCTTTGTGAGATTGGAGATGGTGCTCCAAGCTTGGAAGGGGGAGTCGGAGATCCACCCAACAACCCCACCCCTTTGGAGAGAACCTCTCCAAGGTTGGAAAATCGACCATGGGGGAGAGGGCATTCCAGTGGGCATTCCAGTGGGAAGGAGACCAGAGAAGCTGGGATATAATTTATACAATATGATGGAAACATGAAAAGAGGGGCTGTGGAGCTGCCCCTATAGCCCTACCCTTGAAGACTTGTGACTCCTCTTTGCTCAACTGTCCTGCTCAAGACTGGGAGCCAAACTGCATGTTACATTAATTGCCTAGTGTGTAGCTCAGGGTTATCTTTTTATTTACCCTAGTGTAAGTGCACATGGCCCTCTCTCCATGCCGGAGAAAGCTGTACCTATCAAATTTGGGTGCTGCAGATTGGTGAGAATTTCATTTCAATTCATTTCTCATAAGAATTTACCCAAATTTGCAAATTTCTTCAAATTTGGGTTGGAAGGAACTTCATTAAAAATTCAAATGGGGGAGAAAGCAGATTCATTCATCCTTAACAAGGAGTGGCTAGTGCAGCATCCCCCAACCTGGTACCTTCCAGATGTTTTGGACTACAAATCCCAGGATTCCTTACCATTTACCATACTGATTGGTGCTGATGGGAACTGAAGTCCAAAACAACTGGTAGGTACCAGGTTGGGGAAGGCTGGACTAGTGCTTCTCCCTGCTCTAAGGAAGAGATACACAGCAGAAACCGCTCTACAGTGCTCTCTCTCTCCCATGTAGAACTTGCCTGGAACTATGGTGTTAGGACTAGGGGTGTGCACGGACCCCCCGGATCGGATCGGGACCCGGATCGGGACCTCCAATTTTGTCCCGGACCGGTTCGGACAAAATCGGAGGCCCCCCGGACCGGATCGAGTCCGATCCCGACCCAAAAATCGTACATTTTTGGATCGGCCGCCATTTTTTTCCCCATAGACTTGCATTGCAATGCAAGTCTATGAGGAAAAAATGGCGGCGGGTGGGTAAGGGGGGGCCTAACTCCCTCCCCCCCCCGGGGCCGTCCGCTGTGGACGGCCCCGGCAGGTAAACCCCCTCCCCCGCGCTCCCTACCCCCCCTGGGGCCGCCCGCTTCCATCCGCTGGCGCCCGCGGGCGCCAGCGGATAGAAGCGGACGGCTCCGGGGGGGGGGGTAAGCCCCCTTCCCCGCCACTTACCTTCTCGGCCCGTCCGGCGCCGGCGGCTACTACCAGCGGGCTCCGCGGCCTACTTTCGAGTAGCGCGCCGGGTGATGACATCACCCGGCGCGCCACCCTGGAGCAGGCCGCGGAGCCTGCTGGTAGTAGTAGGCGCCGGCGCCGGACGGGAGCCGCCGGGCCGGGCAGGTAAGGGCCCCCCTCCCCCCTCCCCCCTCCGCGCGCCCCCTCCTCCCCTCCACGCACCCCCTCCTTACCTTTCCGGCCCGGCGGCTCCCGTCCGGCGCCGGCGCCTACTACTTCCAGCAGGCTCCGCGGCCTACTCTAGAGTAGCGCGCCGGGTGATGACATCACCCGGCGCGCCATCCTAGAGCAGGCCGCGGAGCCTGCTGGGAGTAGTAGGCGCCGGCGCCGGACGGGAGCCGCCGGGCCGGAAAGGTAAGGGCCCCCCTCCCCCCTCCGCGTGCCCCCTCCTCCCCTCCACGCACCCCCTCCTTACCTTTCCGGCCCGGCGGCTCCCGTCCGGCGCCGGCGCCTACTACTTCCAGCAGGCTCCGCGGCCTGCTCTAGAGTAGCGCGCCGGGTGATGACATCACCCGGCGCGCCATCCTAGAGCAGGCCGCGGAGCCTGCTGGGAGTAGTAGGCGCCGGCGCCGGACGGGAGCCGCCGGGCCGGGCAGGTAAGGGCCCCCCTCCCCCCTCCCCCCTCCGTGCGCCCCCTCCTCCCCTCCACGCACCCCCTCCTTACCTTTCCGGCCCGGCGGCTCCCGTCCGGCGCCGGCGCCTACTACTTCCAGCAGGCTCCGCGGCCTGCTCTAGAGTAGCGCGCCGGGTGATGACATCACCCGGCGCGCCATCCTAGAGCAGGCCGCGGAGCCTGCTGGGAGTAGTAGGCGCCGGCGCCGGACGGGAGCCGCCGGGCCGGAAAGGTAAGGGCCCCCCTCCCCCCTCCGCGCGCCCCCTCCTCCCCTCCACGCACCCCCTCCTTACCTTCCCGGCCCGGTGGCTCCCGTCCGGCGCCGGCGCCTACTACTACCAGCAGGCTCCGCGGCCTGCTCTAGAGTAGCGCGCCGGGTGATGACATCACCCGGCGCGCCACCCTAGAGCAGGCCGCGGAGCCTGCTAGTAGTAGTAGGCGCCGGCGCCGGACGGGAGCCACCGGGCTGAGAAGGTAAGTGCCCCCCTCCTCCCCCCCCCCGCTGTCCACTTTCATCGGCGGGCGCCCGCTGGCGCCCGCCAATGGAAGCGGCGGTGGGCGCCAGTGGGCGCCCGCCGATCCGCCGATCCGCCGAACCGGTTCGGAGCTTTTTCGGACCGGTTCGGATTGGATCGGCCGATCCAGCTGCGGGATCGGAAATCGGATAATTTATCCGATTTCCCACTGGACCGGACTCGGATCGTGGATCGGGTCCGATCCAGTGCACATCCCTAGTTAGGACAGTTCCCAGGATTTTCCTCTGTTCTTGTTTTTGTTTTGTAAATAGAGATTCCCAACCCTCCCTACCTGAGCAATCCAGCCTATTCCTGTAACAGGATCCATAAAAAAGAAAGACAGGCGCAGTCTGTTGTAAAAGCTTTAAACTGGATATCAACCCTAAGCATTGTGTAAATAGTAATTGAGTGAAAGACCTAATTTCCAAGGACACCACAAGCTGCAATGCTGTAAGCTGAGTTGCACTATTTCTCTTGGACTTCTATCAGAAACATTAGGAAGCATATCAACATGGTATATATGCCAGAGGCATCTGGTTGGCCAATGTGGGAAATAGGATTCTGAACTAGACAAGGCCTTTTGTCTTTGGCTCTTCCGATGTTCTTATGATGCAGGATCATGACGTGACATCATCTTTGTGGTCTGGCTTTCACTTGCTCGATCACAAAAAGAATTGATAAAGGGCAAACAAAAGATAATAGAAAAGTGGGAAAGCTTGTGAGTTGGTATCTGCTTTGAGCAAAGTAAACTTCAGGTAGGTTCATAAAATCCCAACACCCCCCCCCTAAAGCTATGAGGATTAAATATTTGCATTACAAACTGGCACAGGCAACCACTCTTTTAAGGCTTACCTGTGAAAATGCCCTTTGGCAAACAACCTTGAAACTGTTCAAAGCATTCAAGTTACGCAGTCAGAAACTGTTTTGCTGTTGCTGTTGTGCTATGAAAGCTTTAGAAACCAACCTGCCCTCCCACTATGTGATTTGCAAAGGCTGCCTTCCCCATGCCATATCATCCAGTCTCCTTAAGGTCCACGAGTAGTGCCATTTCCTAGGAAGCTTACTTACTTCTGAGCACACATGCATAAGTGTATAGTGACTGTATGTCTGCTGCCATTCATGGTGTCCCAAATTAAAGCACTGGTGGTGGTGTACATGCTTTGCTTTCAAAAGTCTCAGTCTGTAGAATTGCCAGTTAAAGGCTGCCATCAATGTTCTGCCTGGTCTCTACTTGGAGCAGGATAAAGACGTCTGCTGCCCTTCCCAGGAGACACATTATCCCAGGCTTTCCCAACCTAGTGCCTTCCAGAACTGTAGGTTGCATACTCCAAATGGCCATGCTTACTGGGGATGATGGGAGTTGCAAATTCAACACATATGGAGGGCACCAGGGTTGGGGAAAGCTGCATTATCCTCATGTGTGAAGTGGTCTTTAGAAAGGAAGATTGAGAAAAAGCTATGCCATTTGTCCAACAGTTATAAGGGAATTCCCTTGCATCTCCTTGCTTTGTACAAGGACTGGTCTTCTTCTTCTTTTTTTTTTTTTTACCAACAGTACTGTCATATGCATGTTTAATCAGACGTAAGTCACACTGTGTTAATGGGGCTGTCTCCCACATGGGTCTCAGGATGCTGTTCCACTCGTGTTCTGCTTGTGGGTCACCCATGGGCAGCTGGATGGCCACTGACTAGATGGATCCTTGGTTTGATCCAGCATGGCTCTTCTTATGTTCTTATCTTCTAGCATGGCAGTTGAAGAAATAAATCCCTCCCTTCCTCTATTCCAGCCTTTCCCAACCTGGTACTGTCCAGATGTGTTGCTCCGCAATTCCCATCATTCCCAGCCAAGGTGGTTGGGAATGTTGGGAGTTGCAGTCCAACACATCTGGAGAGCACTAGATTGGGGAATGCTGTTCTATTCATTTCAATGTGGTGGGCACCAGGGAATTTGCTGGTGAATTTCGACCTATAATACATTGCATGCTAGGCTGTATTATAGCTCAGTAGTTTTCCATCAAAAGAAATAAAATCCTTTTGTCTTGCAAAGAACCCCCACCATACCAGCAATTACAGATTCCTGTGTGACAAATATGGAGCAACACAAATACGGCTGATAGCGGCACTTGCTATAACTGCAAATTAGTCTAGTAAATCAAAGGAAATCTGCAAGAATTTCATTTGAGGAAACACAGCAAATAAGCAAATTGTTTTGTGAGTTAGCAGTTCATGGGTTGGAAAAAAATATGTGAAATTTGCCACATCTGATTTCCTTAAAAATACTTTTAGGAAGGTTTTGCCATTGATTTATCACGGTGTCATTAAGCAGCTCATGGTGCATTTGTCAAACAACTACAATAAAACATGTCAGTTTCACTTGTAGATACTCTCTGTCTTTTACAATAGTCCTAATGTTAACCTTGAGATTTCCAGTCAGCTGATAAATGGAAAATTCGACAACTCGCTATATTTAAAGAAAGACATATTAAGCACTCAGCTTTACACAATAAAGGGGTATATATACACTAATAAATCTGGCAATCCCAGAGAAGCTCTCCTGAATATACTCACAATGTTTGAGCAGAGGCCAGATACAACTCTATTGGAAGGGTGTTGATGTAGCTGGCTTCACTCAAATGGGGGTGGGGACAGGCAAGGGATGGTGGCGGGGAGGCCAGAAGGCTAAAGAGGCTACAGGAGGTTTCTAATTAGCACAAGGCCAGCATCTCGGAAATTATCAGATGTCAGACCAGTAAGCAAGCCTGATTTGGAAGTCTTTATAGCAGAGGGGTTGAACCTCAGGCTGGCTGGCCAAATCTGGTCCACCTTGGGCCAAAATTTTGCCCTCCCAGATTCCCCATAAGGCCATGCCCCCTCCCCCTGGTCCACCCTCTTTCCCCCCATTGCCAATCGTTTGGTGATTTCCCAGCTTTGAAGTGCACCCCACCCCATTCAAAAAGGTTGGAATGCCTTTCCCATGGCTTAGTTAGTGGCCTGCCTACCCCTGGAATGTGGCCCCCAAGAGCTTCCAGCACCTCTGTTTCACAGGGGTTGGGTGTTAACACCTGACCCACTCTAGCCTTAGTGTTGCCAACAGGGTTCCTTGTTGGTTGGTTTAACTAATCTCCCTGAAGTTCCTTTGATTAGATCTGGATTGTGTTGCATAGGTTGATGGCAGGCCATAATGACCATAGATAGGGCTAGTGCCATACTATTAGGCATGGTGTGGAGATACTGAATAGGAAGACATTTTTCTCCCTCTCTCAAAATACTAGAACCTGAGGTCATCCCATGAAGCTGATTAGTGGGAATTTCAAGACAGATAACATTCAAGATGGCTGGGATGCTCTCAAACACCTTAGATACTGGCAGTAAGGGCTTTAAGAAAAAAAAATATGTTGGTATTTTGGCCCCTCGCCTTTTGCTTTCAGCCCCACCCACCACTGGGACGCAGCCCCCAGGAGCTTCTGTAAAATGGAATTCGGCCCTCAGAATGAAAGTTCTGCAGTCCTGCTAAAAGTGAACTCAGATGTGTGCATATGTAACAATATTGGTTGCACTGTTTTCTGAGGTAGCTCCAGGGTTTTGGCCTCAGAGTTGGCCTCCTTGTGTTCTCACATTGGTGTGGGAGGAGCCGGCCCCTTAACAGCCACAGTTGCAGCCACTATCTTTATTTTCCCAAAATGCAGTGTGCCAGGCAAAACAAATTGGCTACCACCATGGACCTAGAATAAAGAAGCTCAGGTTTCCCTAGGAGCATGGGTCCTGACATTTGCCTGAGTATTTTTTATGGGAAGGTGGATATATATATATGTGTGTGTGTGTATAAGCTAAAAAGAAAGCTGATCTATTGAAATACTCCTTTTTTAAAAAGCTAGTCACGCACGCTTTGCAAATGAAATATATGGTGTGGATAAGCCTATTTTATCGACTTGTGTATTCCTGTAGCAGAATTTCCTAATGCTTCCCAGACCATGATGAAAAGGCCTTGTGGCACCAGCTCTGTATTACATACCATCTTAGCACTTTTCTTGTTATCTAGCTATAAATAAATATGATGATTAAAACAGGATGGTTTGGGGGGGGGGGGTAATATTCCATCTTTCCCCTTATATGTGGCACAGATACTCCATCTGCTAGAAGGAGGTCTTCTACACATGATGTATCTGAGAGGTGAGGGGAAAAGAGAAAGATTTCTATTTAACACAGTGGTATGACTGTAACATTATCATAGGAACACAGGAAGCTGCCTTACAGTGAGTAAGACCATGTGTCCATCAAGCCCAGTATTATCGACACTGACTAGTAATGGCTCGCCAAGATTTCAGGCCGGATTCTTTCTTAGTTGTATCTGGAGATGTCCAACTTGAGAGCTTCTGCATACAAAATATCTGCTCTACCACTAAGCCACTTTTTCAATTGAATCAGAAAAATCTTCCCCATGCCTGCCCTTCCCCCCTCATTACATTGTTCCAGCTACTGGTGGGAAGTGCCCTCTTCTTTTCAGTTAAAAAAATCTGAGAGGTATTGATATTTGTGGGTGGATTGCAACACATGGGCTGGGTTCATACAACATGCAGTGTGCTTTCCACAGGGCGGCTTGTCATGTTGTCTAAATGTTGGCTGAATTCGGACGACACAATACGCAATGGAGGGGTAAATAGTGTACTGACCAGGAGTTAAGAAGGCGGCGCTCCCCACACAATAAGTTGCAACCTGCGTTGCCTGGCACCGGCAAACACACCAGTGGTTAACAACGAAAGTGGACGTGACGGACAGCCCGTCTGCCATGTTGCCCGGCCACCAACCACTGCTAGTCTTCCCAAAGGAATCCCAGCACACACCATGGCCTGAAATTCATGGGTGCCACCACTGAAGCCGCAAAAGGACAAGCCTCTCAAACCTCATTGGATGCTCAGAGGCACTGGGCGGGACACACCAGTCCTGGGTGGAGAAGCAGACAGGAGGAGCGGCCGGCCCATGTCCCTGGCATAGCACCCCAACCGGTGAGCCATCAGACAGGGACAAAGCATGCCCACCCGATCCATCCCCCACAGCACCCCAAAGACCCATCCAGAGCTGAGGAAGGCCGAGCAAGGCCAATGCACGGGCAAGCCATGGCTGACATGCCCACCAGGGCACCAGAACTGGATGCAAGGCAGCCTTGTCCTGGGAGCAGCCCACACCCACCCTACATGGGAGGCATGGCATCCACGAGGGCAACTGACGTCCCCGAGCCCCCATCCAAGACAACCCCCCCCCAAATGCAATACCCGCAAGCACTGGAAAGAAGGCAAGAGAGGGGGAAAGTGAAAAAACTTTATTCAGCAGGGTGTATAAAAATGGTTACATGGGCACAGGGCCACTGCGAAGCACGGGCGGGGTCATCGGAAAGGCCAGTTGCCCCAGTCACCCCTGGGCCAAGAGAAGGCGACCAGGAAGGCACAGTGGTGAGGGGACAGCAGAGCAGGGCACCTCGAAGCAGCAAGCAATGGAAAGGGACGATGGGAAGGCAGATAGGGGTACACTGCCAGGAAGCAACAGCGGTCCACAGAAGGAGCCCCACAGCCGCAGATCACACGGGGGGGGGGGAGTGTAGTGCAGCCAGATCCAGTCACCGGTGCTCTCACGCACCTGTGCCGCTTCCGCATGGGCACGCCACTCCTCAACAGGATTCACGGGCCCGGGCAACGGTGCAACGTCACGCCCATCTACAGCAATGGCATCATTGTCCTCGCCTGGCCGAGGGAGGTCAGGGTGCTCGGCCAGTAACACGTCCCCACGGGACTCGCAGATTTTGTGCAGAATGCAGCAGCACACCATGATGTCGGGGATGATGTCAGCTTGCAAGTCCAGCAAGCTAAACAAGGAGCATCAATGCTCCTTCAGATGCCCAAAGGTGCGCTCCATGGGCAGGCGGGCACAGCAGTGGTAGTAGTTGTATTTATGCTGCATAGTGTTGCAGGGGTAGCAGTATGGGACCATCAGTCATGGCTGGGGGGCAAAGGCCTGGTCGGCCAGGAGCAGTGGACCCATGGCACGCCCGCACACGGAAACAGGCCCTGAGGTCTGGAAGTGGCCCAACGACAGCTTGGCCGCCAGGGGAGAGTTCCAGAAGATTCACATAGACATCCATGAAACACTCCTTGGCATCCACTACTACCTGGAGAACCATGCCATAGAAATGTTTGAGGTTGTAGTACTCATCGCTGCAGGAGAGGGGCCAGGATGCGCACGTGGGTTGAGTCCAGAGCCCCGACGGCCCATGGGAAGTCCAGGGCATGGAAGCCATGCATGTCATCCCCAACCCGGATGACTTCGGCCAGGTACAGCTCATTCAGCATGCTCACCATCTCCCGGAAGATATTGTGGGTGGTGGATACGCCCACCCCGAAGATCGTCGATAGCGGCAGGTACCCCACATTGAACGGCAGCTTGTACAGCGTCAGGGACAAACGGCGAGAGACCGGAATGGATGGGTGCATGACGGCGCACTCCCTCTGCAGGACAGGGGTCACCTCGGCCACCAGCACTTCGAACATCACGTGGGACATGTGAAAGCTCCCCCGGAAATGCTTGTCGTCTCAGTCCTCTAAGTTCTGCATCTCCTTCCACATGGCATCTGTCTGGGGGAGCACCCAGCAGCACATGGTCTTGTGCTGGTCAAGGAGGTCGGACAATGTCGCCAGGCAGGGAATGCAGTTTAGGGCTTCCACGGCCATGCCTCTGGCCAATGCCCCCATAGTCACCGTGCCCGCATCACGGCAGCGCAGCAGTGGCAGGACAGTGGCCTGGAAACAGGGCAAGGCCTCCATAGCACCAAGGGGCCAGTGACCATCACCCATCCTGAACATTGGCCCTGCGGGCAAGGCACCACCCAGGCAGCGCAGCCGGGCACGTAGCACGTCCTTTTCAGCACTGTCGCTGTGGTTCAGGAGTGTGGGAACAGGAGGCCAAGGCAGCTTTGTTATGGCTGCTGCACACCTGCAAGAGAGGGGAGTGAAAGAAAGTGGCCGGAGTGGCAACGGGGCAGCACCACTTCATGACGAGGTGAGGGCACTACAGAGGGGGGATGGGCGCATCCCCCCTCTGTTTTTTCACTTTCCCCCTCTCTTGCCTTCTTTCCAGTGCTTGCGGGTATTGCATTTGGGGGGGTTGTCTTGGATGGGGGCTCGGGGACGTCAGTTGCCCTCGTGGCTGCCACGCCTCCCATGTAGGGTGGGTGTGGGCTGCTCCCAGGACAGGGCTGCCTTGCATCCAGTTCTGGTGCCCTGGTGGGCATGTTAGCCATGACATCCTTGCCAGCGGGCGGGGGCAGCGGCTCCTCCTATAGGGGGGCTTCGGACGCCATCTCTGCGACCACCGGCTGCGGGGGGGGGGCCTTGATCTCCTCTGTGAGTATTCAATCAATCAATTCTTTATTTACAGTCAACAGACCATATACATCACATTTTATAAACAGTTAATACCACCAGGAGTTTTGCGATCCCCAAATAAAATTCCAATAAATCTAAAACCTGGCCACATTGAGAAAAATAGGGATAGTGGTATGACTACTTTAAAACTTAAGGTGAGGTACTCTGTGAGTACGTCCTTGCCAACCTGGAGCTCGGCTTCCAGAGGCGCGTCCTCCTCCATCTCGTCCACTTCCACAAAGGTGTGGTCAGTGGCTTGTGTATCGATGGCCTGCAGCTCATCCTGGGAAGGCGACAGTTCTGGCCCCAGAACATCAGCCACCTCTAGCTCCATGAACTGCTCCATTTCATCCTGCTCCTCCTGTGACACTGTCCCTGTCCCTGTAATGGCGTCCATGATTCTGCAGGCAAACCCCTCCACCATGGTGCTGTGGCTCGCCGACCCTGCCTGCATACGCGGTGTGGCCCTTGCCCGCCCTGCTCCCCCTGTGGCGTTGGCCAGGCATGCCCTCACGGGCGGCACCCACGGCTGCGATGTAACTGCATAATTGTCCTCCTCCTGTGTCTCTGGCACTAGCGGCAATGGTCTGGTGTCCTCTACCAGCAACTTCGCACAGATCAGCTGTAGGAATGCCATAGGGCTGTTGGTGCTGGAGGAGGCTGTCACGGGGAGGCGCTCCTTGAGGTGCGGGCTGTCCTGGGTGGCACGGGTGGTGGCTGTGGCAGCAGGGATGGGCTATGGGATCCTGCGGGCCCACTCCTCAATTCCCTCTTCATCACAACAGTTAAAGGTGCAGGCACTATTCTAGAGTGACCATATACAAAAGAAGACAGGGCCCCTGCAACTTTAACTGTTGTGATGAAGAGGGAATATCACCAGGAACTAATTGCATATAAATGACACTGGCTGAAATTCCCTTTTCTCTACAACTGTTAAAGTTACATGAGCCCTGACCTGGATTTTATCTGGTCACCCTACATTTTGACCATTCCATTTCATCATTTTGTGGGTGGTGGTGGGGAAACAAAAACTTGGGCAAAAAAGGCTGGGAGACCTGAGAATTTTGCAGAATTTTCTCCTTGGGGAGGGGGACAGGGTTTCCACATACCTTTTAAAATGTGGCCAGTTGTTGAGGGGTCCTCTTTCTTTCTTTCTTTCTTTCTTTCTTTTTATTTGTTTAAAACACCCCTGGCATTTTCAGGAGCCCAGGAGTTTTTCCTGAATGCTTATTGGAGCAGGCGAGGTCACATGATCTCCAACTGGCATTCACTAAGAACTGCTGGACTCCTGAAATGCTAAGTGGAAGGGGTTTGAAAAACTAAAATATAGGAAGAAGGTCCCTCAGCAATCGACTACACTTAAAAAAGGTATGTGGAAACTCTGTACCCCTCCCCAAGTACAAAATTCCCTGAATTTTCCTTCCTTCCTGCAAAAGAGGCAGAAAAACAATGCCTCTTTCGCAGAGAGAAAGTTCCTGAAAATAAGGGGCAGGATTCAGCCCAGCACTATTAGTGATATTGCAATCCTATGCACACTAGCCTGAGACAGGGATGACTCAGGTGCTTCAGTCCCAGAAAGTATCTTTGTAAGAGGGAGGTGGAGATAAACTCAACAATTTCAAAAGCTGGGATTCAAACTTTCCAAGTTTCATATCTTCATAAAGGTATGCTTCATATCTATGGCAGTGTAGGGTTGTTATATGTAAGGAGGCTGTTCTTTTGACCTTATTGATTTAATATGGAAAATTACTATGGTTGAGAATGCCCCACTCCCATGAATGCTGATAGCATTTTCTGAAAAGATAATATCTTGAATTGTTCTTTCAATTGTTCTTTTTTTCTCAATGTAAACCATATTGGAATGTGAAGTTTCATTAGCTTTCTGTTCTACTTACTGCCAGAACCCTTGTATTAATTAAAGGCCTGAAGCAAAGATGCACTCAGAAGTACTCAATTTCCCACCAGTGCTAAATAGCAAAGGTGTTTGGGCTTGCAAATTTCAGGCAGAAATTCTTTTGTCATCCCAGTGCTTAGAATTAAAATCTCAAATATCCTGCCACAATTTTCACTAGGTAAGTATATACTGTAAGGCCAGATCTACACCAAGTAGGATATGGCACTATGAAAGCGGTATGAAAGTGGCATATGATATGTGTCTATGGGCCCCAACAGTTGTCAGTGCATTTCAATACTGCTACAAAGCAGTAGTGTGGCTCCTGCCTTTGATATACTGCTTTCATAGTGCAATATCCTGCTTGGTATAGATTGGGCCTAGCTCTGTGGGTAGACTGTTCAATCTCATACTCTAGCCTTTCATTAAAGTAATAGTGCAAGTCTATAAGTCCTACAGTGTGGCTTACTTCCATGTTCATAAGCCACCTTTCTGGACCAAATCCCCTGTCCCCAAGGCAGCAATCAGGTTAAATAAGGTTAAAAGTTTTTTTGTTTTTTTTAAAAAAACACCTTTGGGTTCCACCTGTTCTGTCATTTAGGTTGCCAAGACCAAGTAAATACAACAGGTTATTTTCATATTTTCAGTAGCAAGTACAAATAATTCTCCCAAATTGCTAAAATGTTTAAGTTAATGATGTTCAGATGAATGTATATACATCACTTTTTCTTTGGGGGAAACAAACAACCTGGAAATTAATGTCATTTCTTAGTGCAGTTTGGACCTTCTGAGCTGTGTGAGCTATTAATTACATGTTTTGCTGTGGCTCCAAGCCACTATTTTGTGCTGGGAAGGCATACAGAGGCACTATTTCTGGATGTTAAAATCCAGCAACAAATTGCCTGATGGAATGCAGTGAGATGTTCCTGGCACCCGGTGCAAAGCCTTGATGGTTGGCGATGTGCTCCATGCTCCATTTCTCTCCACTAGCTCTCCTCCCTCCCCCTCTTGGATCCTGCTTGTGGGGCTTTCTTCTCTGCCCCCACTCCTTTTCTGGTCTTTCACTGAAGCTGCCAAGCTCCTGTCAGAGATGAGGAGTCTGGCACAGACCTAAAGGCAGACATATCTAGCCCCAATGTAGCAGGCAGATTGGCGCAATGTGTCGAGAATCAAGCATTAGGAAGTGTGATGCTATGGCAGCAAGCCTGAACAAAGGCTGCAACTGCCTGTACAAATGGCGATGCTGCTGCTGAAGCAAGTTTTACATCTCTCCCTCCATAAAGGCAAGAAAAGAAAGACAAATCAGAGAAGCCTACTAAATACTGTGCAAGTTTACTCTGAACTAGGTCCCACTGTGTTCCATGGAACCTACTCCCAAATAAGTAGCACTGCAGCCTTTGTGTCCTGACACAAACACAGTGTTGCCTCCAAGTGACCATGGAAAATTACTACCTTTCATTCAATCTCAGTTCTACGTTTATAAAATGGGCATGAAAGTGACTCACAGCAAAGGAGGCGGGTGGTGCCTTGGAATATGTGAAATATGGGTTATGAAGAACAGGGGATGGATATTTTCATCAAACTCTGCTTTGTAGGCCTTATTCGGCTTTCTGGCTCGTCACTCTCAGTAGAGGGAATACTCTACTAGATGGGCCACTCATCAGATCCCTCAAGGCAATTCTGAAGTTGCATCATCTCCAATTGAAGGAATTGGCTGAAAGTGGTGAATATAACTCCTCCCACTATTTACATGACCTATCCCTCCGTCACCTCCCACTTCATTATCCCTCTTTTTTGGCCATAGGGAAAAAGAAATATCTGTATTAGTTTCCCATACCCATGTAGATTTCTACTACTAGGCATAGGAGGCTTCCACACTGATGCTAAACACTTTGGTCCTAGTCCAACAGTACACATGGACAACCACTCACATGTACCAATTGTTGGCCCTGATCATAAAATTATATCAAATCAAATCAAATTTTATTACGGTCATAAGACCAGCATAAATCTCCATTTACTCAAGTGACAGAGTGGCTAGGCATCCACATGCACACCCTCGCCTGCACTGTGACACTCATCCAAATCCTATGGAACAGCCCAATACTGTTGAGCATAACCGTATAGTCAAGTGCAGAAATCTGCTTATTCTGAGGCTCTTATGTGGGATCGGCGCAACTGACTTTGAATCAAGTTCTGTTGAGATCAAAGCAACATTTCTGAGCAAAAGTATGTCAAAAGGACTCTTGCATAGATGAGATCATGCTAATGTTGTTGTTTTTTAATTGTTATCACAGATGCTAGAGAATGCAATGTGTAGGTTGTCAGACCATATTAAAAATAACCAATTAAAATATTAAATGTTGTTTCTTCAATTTCTTTCTGTTCCACATGTAGGCCTTTATTTTGTACTATCTACTAGGCTCTGCATGCAATGTTCTGGCATTAATGTCCCAATGTATCTATACTAACTCCTAGCAGTTGGTAATTAATTAATTTTTTTAAAAAAAATCATTTTAAATACAGTGGTCACAGGCATATAACCTCGCATACTTTTCATCCCATTTAATAGCTGGTGTGGAAAGAATGTCCACCATATTTGTTTGTTTCTTCCTTCTAGAGTTTCTTGTTAAACAGTAATCTTCAAAATATGGAGCAAAGTTTACCATAACAGCAACTTAAAAATAGTAAAAGTGAAAACTGTTTGCTTGAGACCTAAGCTATAACGTGCATTGAAAAAAAGAAAGGAAAAGTCTAAACTATTTCCAATGTAAACAAATTTCAGGAGTGGAAATGTGGTCTCACCATGACTTCATTTAAATTTAAAGCATAAAATAAAACCATTAAGGTCCCACCAACACATTCCAGGAAAGGAAAAGAGGTGATGGCGGCAGGGAACAAGGGAGAGTTTAGGGGAAGTCGTGTGCACACTTCTTACAATCTATGGAAGGCTCAGCAGCATATCTTATTTAGCAAATGAGAAACTAAGAATGTTTCACAAGCCCATATATGCCAAAATTCTTCTGGACCCAATTCTAATTCAGCTGTTTGCCCACATCAGGTTCCCAAAGCAGTTTATATTGCTATAAACCAAATAGCAATTTGCAGTACCAGATCTTGTGTCTGGAAGGGGGAGGGAAAGTGGGGAACAGATAAGAACAAATTGTTTTTATGCATGTCGACTATGCAAGCATCACTTGGAGGTCAGGACTCAATGGCTCAATTCGGACGACACAATAAACAACTGGTGTGGGGGAAACAATCATCAGTTGTTTTGATTATCGTGTCATCCGAATGCTGCCAGAGTCAACTCAGCGCTGATCCTAATCCACACCACAGTTGATTATTTATTACCATGTTGTGTGGGGAGTACCCCCTAGTTGAACAACTGTAAAGTTGATTATTACCCCACCATTGACTATCGTGTCGTCCGAATTGAGCCAGTGAATGCACCTTGCTAATGGGTCAACCAGCTGAGCCAGGTCAGTGTGAAGGGATCCTTCACATGCAGGAGAAATTATGCAAATACGTAGTATGACATCTTATATGTATGTAGCTTTAAGCCAAGGGTAGGCAACCTATTGGGCCTGTGGGCAGATTTAGAATTTTGAGAAACTGCCCTGGGCACAACCATAAAATGGCTGCCATGAGAGGGCATGGCTAGGGTGACCATATGAAAAGGAGGACAGGGCTCCTGTATCTTTAACAGTTGCATGGGAAAGGGAATTTCAGCAGCTGTCATTTGTATGCATGCACCACCTGCTGAAATTCCCTCTTCATTGCAACAGTCAAAGCTGCAGGAGCCCTGCCCTCTTGACCAGATACAAAAGAGGGCAGGGCTCCTGCAGCTTTAACTGTTGTGATGAAGAGGGAATTTCATCAGGTGCTGCATGCATACAAATGACACCTGCTGAAATTCCCTTTTCTATACAATTGTTAAAGATAAAGGAGCCCTGTCCTCCTTTCTATATGGTCACCCTAGTCACAAAGGACAAGCAACCTTCCCAGAATCATTCATGGGATATTAAGATGGTGGTAGCTAGAAGCTCCCACTTCGCTTTGAAGCAATCCCAGTTGCCAGTAAGAAAATAGGAACATATTTTTAAAATGAAAATGGGAAGGAATAGGGTATCTCGGTGGGCACCAAGGAAGTTGTCAGGGGACTCGTGGATGCCCATGGGGCCCATGTTATCCACCCATGGATTAGACCTATTTGTGTAGGGTGACCAGACGCCCGGATTTGTCCGGACATGCCCGGGAAATGGGGAGCAAATCCGCATCCGGGCGGAAAAACTGTTTTGGGGGGCCAAGTCCGGAAATTTTGCCCCCCAAAAGGGTGACCAGATGGCCCTGGGGCGATCCGGGCCAACCGGGGGGCAGCGGGGGCAAACCGGGGTGGCGGGGGGTCACGTGGCGGTGGCGGGAGGCTGGCGGCGCAAGGCACTTACTGGGGCGTCTGCTTCTCTCCGGTGCTCGGAATCTACTGAGAAACAGGCTTCGCGGCCTGTCCCTCAGTAGCGCGCCGGGTGATGACATCATCACTCGGCGCGCTACTGAGAGACAGGCCAGGAAGCCTGTTTCTCAGTAGATTCCAAGCACCGGAGGGAAGCAGACGCCCCAGCAGCAGCAGGTAAGGAGCGCGGGGCGGTGCGGCGCGGGTGCGTGGGGCGGGTGGGGGTTGCAACGCGGGTGCGTGGGGTGGGGGGGCGGCGCGGGTGTGCGGGGCGGGGGGGCACAAGGCACTTACCTGCTGGGGATTCCTTAGGGTGACCATATGAAAAGGAGGACAGGGCTCCTGTAACTTTTAACAGTTGCATAGAAAAGGAATTTCAGCAGGTGTCCTTTGTATACATGCAGCACCTGGTGAAATTCCCTCTTCGTCACAACAGTTAAAGCTGCAGGAACCCTGCCCTCTTTTGTATCTGGCAAGACATTGGGTTCCTGCAGCTTTAACTGTTATGATGAAGAGGGAATTTCACTAGGTGCTGCATGCATACAAATGAAATTCCCTTTTTTATACAACTGTTAAAGATACAGGAGCCCTGTCCTCCTTTTCATATGGTCATCCTACCTTTGGTGGTTATTGGAAGTCCTGTTCCAAGTGCCCTCATACGCTGTGGTGTGGTGCAGGGCTACTTGGGAGTGGGACTTTTCAGTAGTAGCCCCCTGTTGTGGAATACTGTCCACAGGGAGGTCTGGCTGACACCTACTTTGCTTGAGTTGTTTGTGCCCACCTGCTTCCAGAGTGCAAAGGAAGAGGTGGGTCTCTAGCTGGTGCTAGAAGATAGCAATTCATTTTTTTAATAATGCATTTTGACCCATAGACCTTCCTCTCCAATTTGCTTTGAGATAATTGGCATGATGTATATTTTGTAACAATTGCTGATACTTATTCATCCTTCTTAAAAATGTTTTAAGTATGACTGCTTTCTGGATGTTGGTGTGGATTTATTTTGGTAGGCCCAGTTTCTGAAGGTTTTCTGTAGTGTGTGTGTGTGTGAGTGTGTGTGTTGCTGGTGACTGATGTGATTAACTGAACCTTTTCCTGCTGCACAGTTCTTTAATTTCCATAGCCATTTTTTTCTCTCTTTTCCTATTCCTTTTCTGCAACATTTTTGCCATTAGGTATTGCTAAATCAATGAGGTAGGTGTGTTTTTCTTGTTTATTACTGTAATGTCTGGTCGATAACAAAGTATTGTCTTTTCCCAAAATTGTTCTGTCCCAGCAAGATAACATGTGAGTGCATAGTGTGGCTTGTCTTGGCTTGTCTGAGTGTGTCTGGATCTCCTAGGCTCTGAAAGCGTCTTTCTGGAGAGCACCTGCTGGTTGCATGATCCATGAGGCCAGGTTCTCATGAGTGCATAGTTCTTCTTGACAGGAGGGCCTTGCACTTGCTAGAGTAAGCTGAACATATGTGAAGTGGCTGCAATCCTATATTCATTTATCTGGGAGTAAGCTTTATTGAAATCAATGGGACTTGTTTCTGAGGTTTCTTTGGGCAGTTTTCTTTGGGTCCCTGATTGAGATTTCTGTTCTCTGCACACTGAAACAGTGTAAATTCAGGAGATATTTGGATAAAAGGAGGGAAAGATCTTTGTATAGCATTGTGATAATGGGCATCTGTTCTGGCCTTTCTTTGTACCTCTACTGACCATGGTCTTGTTTACATGGCTAATGAACCAGAGATATAATGACACATTGTTAGATTAGTTTCTCATTGATAAATCAGAAGTTGAAACAAGCTAAGAGGTGCTAGTGAGAAGTGACAACAACAACAACCCTTTAGTCCACTTTATTCCATGGCTAATGCTTGCAGGGTAATAGTATTTTATACTCTTTCTTAATGCTAGGTTGCTAGTTTGTTGTACTAGCTTTTTCTGTACTTGTCAACTGCTTCATTTGTTCAGTGGTAGCAGTATGCTGAAGCTGTGAGTATGAATATGAGAAAGGTGATGGGGAAAGAGTGTCAAATGTTAGGAAAGGTGAGACTATGGTAATCCAATGAAGGATTTGCAGTCAGAAAAGATATTTGAGGGAAAGGGAGACTGTATCACACAAAGTATAGCAAAATCTTTAAAGTACAGCAAAAGCTACAAAAGTAGGAGTGAAGGTAATTTCAAATACATTGAATGTCTCAGTGATTTTGACATTAAGATGCTATGTAGAACAGGTTTGCCTTAATTGTGTGCTGTGAAATCAGAAATGTGACCAAGGCCATCTTTGGGTGGACATGTCCCTTTGGGAGCCGGCCATGTTGGTGGGCATGCCCCCTTGGGGCGGCCATGTTGTCCTCCTTTTTGGTTTCCAAAATATGGTCACCCTATATGTGTGCAAAGGGTTGGATGTGAAATCCCCAGCCCAGTTGGGCGGGGGATGATATTTGCGGATGTGGGGGAGAAGAGCCGAGGTGGGTGCTCCTGATTGGAGCATCCAGATGGTGCCACTGGGCGGGGCAGGATCGAGCGGCTTAAATAGCTGGCTATTGGTGCGTGCCCGTCCTCTTCATCTCTGCGCAGCTCGTTTCAACCATCGTTGCCCAAAAACAATAAAAATAAAAACATTACAGGGAACACTTCACTTGATATGTGTGTAAAATTTCAGAATGATAGGTCCAGGCATGTGGTGGCTACGAATTTTTTAGATTAAAAGTTATAAACGTTTTTCCACAGAGGCTGGGGCTGTCAATTGCACCCTCCCGCCTCCCGGGAAGAAGAAGGAAACACTTTCTCTCATCTCTTTGATCGTTGCACGCTTGGCTGCAACTGAGCTAGTATCCATTACAAAAGGAGAAACAAAGTAGCACTTGGCTCGTGTCTGCTTTGATACTTTCACTTTTTACTCAAGCAGAACGGCTGAGCCTAGGATCACTCTCTCTCTCGCTAGGATCGTTACAGGAGAAATTTTCTACAGTCTTCAAAGTGGTGTGTGCAGACACCTTGCCACCACATGCCTGGACCTATCATTCTGAAATTTTACACACATATCAAGTGAAGTGTTCCCTGTAATGTGCCCATGTTTCCTGTTTGTATCTTTAAAAATAAAAAAATGGGAAGCGTAAATGTATTTACCCCACTACTACCCATTTTTCTAAAATTAATTGCCATACAAGGCAAGCACCTACGTTTTTGAAATTTTACACACATAGGTCCCAAGGTACCACCTACAATGTGGCAAAGTTTCATGTATGCAACTTTAAAAATGACAAAGGTATAGGCATTCCTGGGTATTTATTAAAAAATTAATTGCCACAAAACGCATGCACCAATCTTTCTGAAATTTCTCACAGATAACTGTCCCTAACCAGTGTATAATATGCCCAAGTTTCATCCTTCTATCTATAAAAATGAAAAAGTTATAGGTGTTTTTGTAAAACAATACTTGGCTATGGGAAAAAGCATTCAAAATGGCGTCCGATCCGGATCGGACATCCGGTCCGATCCGATCCGACCATCCTCCGATCCAATCCGATCTGATCCAACCCCCCAGGTCCGATTCCGATCCGCTATCCGATCCGATCCGGGGGGTCAGTGCACATCCCTAGTAGCCAGGACCTGGATCAACTGGTTGCCGGGTTACTTAATATATAGGGGCGTTGTTCAACAACACTTCCCTTTGACAGGGCACATTCTCAAAATATCACGATATGATTTATCGGTGTGCAGGGAATGTGAGAGTGGGGCCTGGTTGGCCTATGATGACTCCTTCCATAGAAAGGCCGCCTTTGATCGTTTCCTACAGTGGGACGTTACAGATAACGACCTATGGCTGCAGTTTTGACGCCAGCCAATCCGGGTCTGGGAGACTGGGCGGGTAGCAGTCACCTGCTGGAAAAGCCTCAATCCGCCACCGCATAGAGTGGGTTGGCGGGGCGGAGGGTTCAACTCCGCCCACCCTGTTGGGAATTTAGTTCCCGTGGCTTCTGCACAAGATCCCCCTGCGGATACAGGCATGAGTGCCTTGTTTGTGGGGGCATTCATCCTGCACATTGGCTGCACGTCTGATAAGTGGGGAAGGGGCTCCTTCTGAGGTGGATCCAACTTCAAAAAACCTGGGGGCGCCGGCGGACAGCAGCCGCCTTCCAGGGCCCCAGTCAATTAGGCTCGAACCCCTTAGGCAATTACTGGCACGATACCCTGTTAGGAAGGATGCAGGGTACTTAAACGCTGTTTTACTGATGGTTTTGAAGTCAGTTCTGGGAGGTATGGGGCCCCTTCAACAAACCGCTTATTCCCGACTTGCGCAGGTCTCCCCGGTGTTTAGTGCCAAAAAAGACACCTGGGGAATACAGGTTTATTCATGACCTGTCCTTACCCAAGGGAGCGTCCATGTACGATGCCATACCAGAGCATTCATGCTCAGTAAGATATGCTTCATTCGAGTCGGCAGTAGCATTAGTGCGCAAGAGCGGAGCGGGGGGCGTTGATGGGAAAATGTGACATAAAATCTGCGTTTTGCATATTGCCCATCGATCCCTGTGATTTCAATCTGTTAGGATTTTATTTTAAAGAACAATGCTAGGTGGATAGGGCAGTATCCATGGGATGCTCCATTTCGTGCGCCATCTTCGAGAGGTTCAGTTCATTCTTAGAATGGGGGTTACGAGACAGGACCAGACTCGAGGACGTGACTCACTACTTGAATAATTTTTACTCATTGGGATGGGGTGATCTACCCAATGCCACTTCCTGATGCAGCAGTGTCAGGAGTTGGCCAAAGGGTTGGGGGTCCCTTTGGCACATGAGAAGAAGATGGGCCCTGTGACCACCCTCCGATACCTCAGAATTGAGTTAGATTCCGTGGCACAATGCAACAGGTTGCCTCTGGACAAGCTGCAAACACTTATTAATAAGCTTCAGGTTTCGATTGGCTCACATAAAGCGACACTGTTCCAATTGCAAGCGATCGTAGGACATTTGAACTTTGCCTGCCATGTCATCGCACCGGGGATTGCCTTCATTCAGCGCTTGTGCGTGACCATGCAGGGCCTTCACTCACCACACCATAGGGTCCATGTGTCGACCCAGACGTGGCAAGACCTGAACATGTGGGTTATTTTCTTAAACGATTACAACGGTGTGTCCTTTTGGCTACACGACCTGCTTCTCGAGGCGAGATGCAGGTCCATTTGGATACTTCTGGCGCTCTGGGATTCGGTGTAATCTGGCAGGATCGCTGGCCCTCGGAGAGATGGCCCTCGGATTGGTTGACTAACGGCATTTGTAGATATTTAACAGTCCTAGAATTTTCCCTATTGCGTGGCTACGCACATCTGGGTGCCAGAAATAGCCAACTCGGTAGTCCACTTCGCGTGCGACAACCAGGCCTTGATGCAGGTGGTCAACGTGCTGACCTCCCGGAGCCCCGGGGTGATGGGGCTTGTCAGGGCATTCACTTTGCATTGTTTGTCCCATAACATTTGGTTCAAGGCAGGGCACGTGCCGGGAATCAAGAAAGATATTGCTGACGCTTTAGCGTGTCAGCAGGTTCAGAGGTTCCAGGAACTGGCTCCTTGGGCTCGGCCACTGCCGGAAATGATGTCAGCAACGCTCTGGGAAATTGGAGGGTAGACATAGAGCAGGACAGGTGGCAGTCTGTGGCGCCTCGCACCAGGGCAGCCTATTAGCAAGACAGGTAGGCAGTGTCAGGAATTCCTGACCACCCACAATTTACGGGAGCACTGGCCAATTCCGGTTGACCAGATATTGCAATTCCGCGCTGTGTTGCGCAGGACCGGGTTAGCTACATGCACCACGGGGGGCAAACTAGCCGCCTTGTCAACTTTGGCTAAAATCCGCGGTGCAGCGGATTCAACCACCGATGTGAGAATTAAACGTACCATCAAGGGCTGGTCTAGAATGTCGCCAAGAGCCCCGGATACGAGGATCCCAGTATCTCACGGAGTCCTAATGGGACTGTTTGGGTCGAGCTACGCTCTTCAACTTATGAGGCTCTGCCTTTTCATGCAGCCGCTGTGACGGCAGTTTCTGGAGCCTTGCGGATTTCTGAACTAGTAGCAGCGTCAAAAAATGGATAGCACGGGCCGAGCGCTTCAGTATAAGGAAGTAACCTTCTCGGACTCGAGAGTTACTATTAGGTCACGACATTCTAAGATGGATCAAAAGGAAAAGGGGTGGCCATTGCCAATTTTCCCGCACCACAGGTGGAACTATGCCCAGTAAAATTGTTGCAGACATTCCTCGGGAAAGGGGGAGTGACTTGGGAGTCCTCTTGTCATTTGGATGGATCTCCACTGACCAAGTATCAATTCTGGTCGCTGGCAAAGCGGGCTTTAAGGTGCTTGGGTCTCCCGGTAGATCTGTTTGGGACTTATTCCTTCTGAATAGGCGCTGCATCGACGGCGGCCTAAGTGGGTTTCTCTTCCACACAGATACAAGCCATGGGGAGATGGCATTCTTCTGCCTTTAAGACGTTCATTAGAAAGTTTCCTGGGAAGTAGTCAATTTTGTTGGTGTCGCTGACATGCCCATGTTTGCTTATAGATACCTGGAGAAGGCAGACCCCAGTGAGAGTGATCATATGCGGACACAGCATGGTCTTTTGGGCCGGCCGGCAAGCATCCTCCTCCAGCTTTGGAACCCAGCTTGGGTTGAGTCTCTGTGCGTCCAGTCTATGGCTGGGCAGACGTGGCATGCGGTGGGAGCGGCTTCTTCCCACCTTATTCCAGCAGCGTGCCTGTCGTCCCCCCCCCCCTCGAATCCTTATGATCTATTTAGGGGGGAACGAATTGGGCTTGCTTAGAGGCAAGGCCCTGATTCTGCAAGCAATGGCCGATTTGGAAATCATTCGGCAGCGTTGGCCCAGCGTGCTGAGCATGTGGTCATGTTTGTTGCCCAGGCTTGCCTGGAAGAGAGGGTGCGTCCCTCTGGTGATGGAGCCCAGGCTTGCCTGGAAGAGAGGGTGCGACCCTCTGGCGGTGGAGCCCAGGCTTGCCTGGAAGAGAGGGTGCGACCCTCTGGCGTTGGAGCCCAGGCTTGCCTGGAAGAGAGGGTGCGACCCTCTGGCATTGGAGCGTGCCCGCAAGAAAGTAAACTCCAAAATGTTTAAGGAGTTATCCAAATACGGGGATGCCAGTATGCAACACACTGACATCTTGCGTTCCCGGAGGGAGCTGTACCGTCCGGATGGTGTACATCTTTCGGACAGCGGCAATGACTTGTTTTGGCAGATCTGCAGAAGGGTTAAGTGTAAAGATAGAGGCCAGATGGGGGGGGGAATGACTAATCAAGTGGCTTGTCAATCCCCGTGGCGGTAGGTGCGGGCATCCTTAGGGGCATTTTCAAATGGTGAACATTCTCAGGAACCGTTGAGGTAAAGGGTAATACCTGAGGCCCACATCTGGGAGCCCCGCGGCACCAGATCATGGGAATAAGGTTTACCTTTGAGGCCAACTCTACTCACACATTTGGAGCCCTGCGGCACGGGTGTTGTGACAAAGGAAGGCCTCCCAACCCCATATGGGGTAAGACCAAGGGGTGGCGAACGTGTGCTGCCACCTCGAGGTCAGAGAAGCGTTCGCCCATTCCTAAGATTTGGCCTGGAAGAGGCCAAGAGAGGATGCCCGCATAGGTTTTACCCCCTTCTGCGGATCTTGAATAAAAGTGGCCCATTTTATACCCAACTTTCTTGTCTCGACTCGTTATTTGCACCCTACACTTCGCAAGTGAAATCCCCAGCCCAGTTGGGCGGGGGATGATATTTGCGGGTGTGGGGGAGAAGAGCCGAGGTGGGTGCTCCTGATTGGAGCATCCAGATGGTGCCACTGGGCGGGGCAGGATCGAGCAGCTTAAATAGCTGGCTATTGGTGCCTGCCCGTCCTCTTCATCTCTGCGCAGCTCCCTCCCTCCCCTCCCTGTAAACAGTATGGGCTTGCCGGTTGTCATTAGGAGGCCAAGTAGGAATTTTTTACTCTTATCCTAATTTGGTTAGGAGTTTTTTTGCCTACTTCATACTGTAAGACAGTGGGGGAGTATTAAATAGGTGGATTTGTATTAATTCGGTCACTTTAATTTGGCGGTAGGTGCGGGCATCCTTAGGGGCATTTTCAAATGGTGAACATTCTCAGGAACCGTTGAGGTAAAGGGTAATACCTGAGGCCCACATCTGGGAGCCCCGCGGCACCAGATCATGGGAATAAGGTTTACCTTTGAGGCCAACTCTACTCATACATTCGGAGCCCTGCGGCATGGGTGTTGTGACAAAGGAAGGCCTCCCAACCCCATATGGGGTAAGACCAAGGGGTGGCGAATGTGTGCTGCCACCTCGAGGTCAGAGAAGCGTTCGCCCATTCCTAAGATTTGGCCTGGAAGAGGCCAAGAGAGGATGCCCTTCTGCGGATCTTGAATAAAAGTGGCCCATTTTATACCCAACTTTCTTGTCTCGACTCGTTATTTGCACCCTACACTTCGCAATAGACCTATGTGTGCAGTTCCCAGGGCTGGCTTACCATCTTCAGCATCAGATGCTCTGCATGCCATTCCCATCAGGAACCATGTGTACAATTCTGAATACATGGAGCTGCCAGCTGTTGCAATGGGTTCAGGGGTTGGAAAAAGAGAATGCAATCTTCCCTCCCCTCCAAGCAGACTATTGAAACTATCACTGCCCAGTAGATACCTCCAAAAGCATGTCACAGCAGTCTGCAGCAGGGGTGACTCTACCGTTTGGCAGGGTGAGGTGGTTTCTCCGGGCAGCAGACAATATTGGGGCATGTCAGCATCACCCTCCCCAAAACCATTCCTATTCAGCCATTTTCAACCTCCTGGGCTGACCCCCCAGTGGTGGTGATCCTTGCATGGTGCTGGCCAGGGCTGACCACTGATTGGCTTGTCTAGTGAGTAGGGCCAAGCAGAGCAGTTTGGCAAGGGATGGGGAGGTTCTGAACAACAGAGCTGCATGCGCATATGTCCAGTTTGTTACCCTCAGTTGTGTCTGATGGGTAGTGCTGAAGTATAATTCAGGTACTGCCAGCTTGGTCGACTACTGTACATTGAAAGAAGGAGAAGCCATCTTGTCCTTCACCTCAGGAAGCAAAATGTCTTTGGCCAGCCCTGATGTGCGCTGCCCACGTTTGCATGCACATATGTCTGGACTGGGGCGACTGTTGTCAATTAATGCATCTGTGTTTATACCAACGAACTGCCTGGCTTGTGGCCCCCTAATTTGTGTCCAAATTTTTGCAGAAAAGTTCTCTGCTTCCTTAAAAACAGGCCTGTTCCTTTTCTTTGGCTGACAGTCACACACATGTTTTCGCCCTTAAACTTTGCCTCATTTGGCTTGGGCTCCTTTGTGTAGCCTTTGAAACCATTGTGACTGGAAAAATGCAGCTGTTAGCAAGTTTTCCTAAAATGTCCATGGAACTAATTTTCCAGGCATTTCTCTCAAGGACCCTGTTGTATCTGAAGGAGAGAGAATGCCAAGGGGGGTTTTAGTGCAACCAAACGCAAAATAAATGTGCAGACAGACATATGAAGGGTCAGCAAGGATTTGTTTTTTAAAAAAATCTTTGACTTGGATGATTATTTTACTGTAGATAGGTAGATTGTATATTCTGCAAATAAATGAACGAATCACAGATAAAATTTCACATTCATGAGTAAAGGCAAAATACTGCATGCTGCGTAACGCATCTCAGTCATTTGTTATTACATTGACACATTGGTTGCAGCTATGAAACCCACAACATATGAGTTTTCAAATATCCCTTGATCCAGCAAGGATTACGCATGCAAATGGAGCCACACATGTGATTCTCAATGTCTGACTCATGCACGTAGAGCTGCCCACATGTTCCCTGACATTTGAAAATAGGGTGCCCATTTGCAAATTGCCAAAAGAGAAAAATTGCATGTGCTGATTTATATATATAGATTAACATTTAAAAATAATCATTAAAATTTAAACAGAAGTACAGGACACCTCACTATAGTGTGGAAGACTGTGACCAGAGGATTCTCAACATTAAGCAAAAAGCATGCTTTGTCTTCCAGAGAACTTTCAAGTTTACAATCAGGATGATACATGGGTTCCCCAACACCTTGTTTTTGCTGGTTCCTTTTCATATGTTTCATTTATACCACCAGCAGATGGCACTGCTATATTGCACGATTCAGATTTATTATCCCATTATCAGTGACTCGTAAAATGGCAGATTCCCACTTGAAAGTGATCGCAAAGGCATCAGAAGTTGACAACATCATAAAAAGGACCCATGAATTTCCGTGAGTGAACAATCACTGGTGCATGATAAATGCTTCGTGTAGAGACATCCCAGATCACATGTTTGCCTTGCTCAATCTGCTGTCCAGGTGCTGTTGTGGGCAACTTCAAGGCCCAGCTCTACTTTTGGATGTTTCTTTAACTTTATACTGGACTTGGACCTTCAAACAGAGGATGGCTTCAACACAGGACTCCCCTCTGTAAAAGAGGGAACAACAACAACAACTTGTACATTGCTTTCAGTGTTCACAGCATTTCTCATGTGGCTTGTCTCACTGAATACTTTGCAACATATCTGTAAGGTATGTTAGCATTATTATCCTTTAAATTGCTTATGAGGCTCAGAAAGGGGTGGCTTGTCTAAGGCCATCTAGAGAGTTCAATGGCAGAGCTGAGATAAGAACCAAGGACTTCCTGATTTGTAATTCAGGCCATGTCTACACCTGCCAAATATCCCGGGCTCGTCTTTAGGTCATCCCTGTGCATCCATATGATGCACAGGGGATCCCAGGATCATCCGGGGATGTCCGAGAGATGTCCTCGGGATATCTGGAACCGCGGATTTCCCGATATTTCCACTGTCCCGGGGCCATCCCAAGGAGCACGGGCAGTGTGGCCGCTTCTCCCATGTCATTCCTTCTTCCCTATGAGTAGCGGGGCCAGGCACGGAGCTGTGCAGGGAGGCTCCATGTCCTTCAGGTGTGGGGGACAGCATTTTTGCCATCCTTGGGATGGCGGGGGAGTTGGGCGCAGGGTTTGGCGGGAGGTTCTTACCTTTTTTGTCAGATTGGATTGGGGCCGCGGTTCCTCTTTTTTAAAAAATGGTGCCTGCGATGTCCCTCTTCCCTTCCAGGATGTTATGCAGCCATACGGACACTGGGGGAGGATCATGGAAGCAGGTAAGCCTATGATCCTCCTCCCTTCCTCCCTCTACACCCTTAGGTGTAGATGAGCTCTTTGTCTCTTTGCCATTACACTACACCAGCTCTTGACTGGGAATCCCTAATGCTGCCTCAGTCAGATGGTTGACGCTGCCATCTTTGATGGTATGGGTAACTTTTTGTTGCTTATGGGCTTGAATCTCACTCTTGTCTTTCCTTATCAAGGGAAATAATACAAGGGGGACTTTAATTCATCCTCCCTCCCTCCCAAATAGCCTGGCACTGGTGGTGATATGCATGTGTAGCAACCCACTGCAGCCCATATGTAGCTCTGTGTTGAGGTGGGTTTGAGGCCCAAATGGTTACTGTTGGTTCACTCCATATGCCTCATTACATTTATTTATTTTCTTTATTTAAAAGATTTGTATCTTTCCTTTCAGCAAAAATCATTTAAAACAATGGCAGTAATTTAAACTTTAATTAAAATAATAAAATATGAAAAATGGCAAAACAGCAGAACAGCAGACTAAAACCAGAGGAACAGCAAGCTTAACATCAGTGATCCATTAAATGGCTTGGAGGAACAAAAAGTATGTTTATAGGGCACTGAAAAGCTAATGAAGTCAGTGCCAGAGAATATTCCACAGTTGGGATGCCACCACTGAAGAGGCATGAAGGTGGTGGCACATGAAGCAGAACCTCTCCACAGGTTTTAAAACATGAGCAAAAAATACCTCAGATTTTAAAACGCAACTCTCTCTCTCTCACACACACAGAGCAAATTTTAGACTCATACTTGGGGAAAATATATCCAGTTAGTTAGCCTGGAAGTTTTTTAAAAAATGTATTATAATGGATTGGTCTCAAGACATAAGTGTTTGCAGGGCTGGATTACAGGATGTATTATGTCTGTTGAGTGTAGTGAAGCTTAGCCAACATTGCTACGAAAGGAGTGTCAAAAACACTCACTGTGCTTAATCAAACTGGTGTGGATGCGTTAATCACACAACGTTGCACCTATTTAAATCTGCTTGAAAGAATAGAGAACTATATGTGCCATTATTATGAAATCAAATGTTGAAAAGCCCATTGTGCTAATAATAGCTTGCGACCATAAGGCCAAACTCTCTCCTGCATCAAACAATAATTCGCTTCTGAACTTCCAAATGAAAACTTTAAATGGTTACTTAGGTCTTTTGCTTTCTCCTGCATTCTTCTAAGTACCACAATTTCCCCAAAGTTTTTTAAAAAAATGAAATTCATGGTGCCAAATAGTGCTAGTTGGCTATTATATAAGATAAAACATAGGACCTATTCATACAACATGCTAAGCCATGGTTAGGCCGCTAACCCTTTTGCAGTAAATGGTTAGTGAGCATGTTTACACCATGGTTATGTAGCCACCAGATTAGGAATAGTTCACACAACATGCTAAGTCATAACTCACATAACATGCTAAGCCATAATGTTTAGCTTAAAATGCTTTACTACTGTGGCTTAGCATGTTGTCTGAACAGTGTCATAATAAACATGGCCACTGCTAGCTAGAGACATACCCTTGGATCCCAAAAAACATGCATGGTGTTCCATTTATGGAACAGAGTAATTTGCCTTATACTGAGGCAGACCTTTGGTCCATCTAGCCCAATATTGTTGACGCTGACTGGCAACAGCTCTCTAGGGTTTCCGGCAGGATTGTTTCTTTGCCCTACTTGGAGAAGCCAGGGATCAAACTCAAGACCTTCTGCACACTGAGCTATGGCCCCTCCCTTATGAGCTTTGGCCCCTCCCTTAGCCCTTGGGCTGTCCCACCCAATACCCACCCCATCCCTCTCTGGCTTCAAAAGCCATTCCTAAGGGTCAAGGTACCCTCTAGAATAGCATGACATGCAATGCACAGACACCTCTCTCTCTCTCTCCCTCTCCCTCTCCCTCTCCCTCTCCCTCCCCCTCCCCCCCTCTCTCTCTGTGTTTGGGAGAAATCAGTATAAATTGGTGACCCTGTGCATGAGTGGAAGTCCCATTTGGCTGAGCATGGGGCACTTTAGATCCCAGCCTTTGGTAGTTCAAAAATACATTTCTCATTGGGGCAAGGGAGAGTGTTTTATTTTGAATCCTTCATTAGCCAAATGGTTTTAGACAGCTTTGAGCCACATGCCAACATCAAGTAGCTGTGTGTATTTTTTGACCAGTGCCTGTCCAGTCTTTCCCAAATGGTGTGCTTGGTCACACTCATGCAATACAAGAGAGCAGAAGCTTCCAAGTTCAATCTTGGGCATCCCTAGTTAAGGCTGGGAAAGAGCACTGGGTAAATTCAGAAGAGCCACTACCAGTCACTTTAGATGATACCGAGTTAGATGTTCCAGTGGTCTTGCTTAGTATATGGCACCTTCCTGTGTTCCAAACTGACGTTAAACATGGCTTTGAAGGACATTGATGATGAGTTGGCATCTGTACTCAGGTCTGGTTCCAAGTTGGAAAGGGCCCCCACCCATGCTGGTGGATGGGCCTGTGCCTGCTTGCTTCCCCAGTTGTGATGTTAGGGACCAGCAGGAGCTTGGTCTGTGAATCCACACACCATTTTAAGTTCTGACATTGAAGGCCAGCCATTATGTTGACTGCTGTTCAAAATGTCTGTTGATTTCCCTGTTGTTGCTACCTCCCCTGCCATAGAAGCCCATATCTAGGGGGACTGGGAAGGTGGGTGGTAAAGGGCTTTGGTAGCTGCCCAAAGATGCAGTGGCTTGCTTTCAACGGAACATGCATCTAGATGCACAGTGCTGGCTCCACACTTTGGAGAAGCCTTGGGCAAGACACCCTTAGCTAATCTACCTTTTCACCACCACTGCCACAAGCTTCTCCTCCTCCCCTCCTCCCCCTCCTCTCATATGCTTGCTTGCCAGGCAGAGAGCCTGTTCCAAGTAGTGGAATCTATTGTTCCTCCTTCTCACTGAACAAGGAAGTTGCAATGGTGAAGAGGAGCCCTTGTTAGTGGATCCCCTGTGAGCATGTGGGCCCTTGGCAAAAGATTCACCATGCCAACCCTTGAGGCCAGTCCTGTGGGTGCACATTCAAGCGCTACTGCAGCTAGAGATCCTAATCATGGTCATGCAAGGGAATGTTGCTCCAGTTGCTTTGGAAATGAGTTGCTTTCCCTGTTCCTCATGACACACACCCTCTTGTGAACATTAAGCCATGTGTGTACTTCAGTGGGGGACAAAAATGTCCCTGAGAGGTACCTTTCATTTTTCCTCAGCAGTCATTTCCCCTTTTCAGATGCAATCCATTTGGTTTACAATGTAAAGTCCTGTTAAGGCAATTGCATTCATCATAGTCTTTTATGCATGAACTGAACCATTATATTTTGGAAATGAAGAACCACATCCAAAGTTAGTAGAACTGGAAAATGCATAAACAAATAAAAGGCTGGGAACACAGTCTTTGGAATTGCAGCCAACAATCTACTCTGCCGGTATTTCTGAATAATCAGAGTGCTGTATATTTGTCTGTGGTTGGTTTTTTTAAAATGTTATTTTCTACAATACCTTCTTGTTGTAAAATATTTCTAAAGTATAACAATAGATGTGGCCAGCTGGCTGCTAATCGCAATAACATTCTTTACTGGCCAAGCAACAGCAAGGCAGATGGCATTTTGTGTTCCTTTCTTTGCTTGGTCC
Source organism: Anniella stebbinsi (assembly GCA_029215795.1). Lineage (NCBI taxonomy): Eukaryota > Metazoa > Chordata > Lepidosauria > Squamata > Anniellidae > Anniella > Anniella stebbinsi. The sequence continues at coordinate 62,303,839 of JARDYH010000003.1, forward strand.
CATGCGAGGTCTTACGATGGACAACTAAGTATTAGGTATAGCAACTTGGACTGGATGGACCATGACTTGTTGGAAATAGCATGTTGCTAGTGCAATCCTGTACACATCTACTCAGAAGTAAGCTCCAATGGCCTCACCCTCATTTAAGTGGGTATTCAACGCAGCCTTGGGTTTGAAAATGGCACACATTGGGCCTTTCTACACCATACGGGTGTAGAGGGAGGGAGGGGGGTGATCCCAGAAGTATCTGCTTCTGGGATAGTCGCTGTAATGCAAATGGAAAGTGTGACGGCCTGGCTTCCTCCCGGGCTGTTGCAGAGTCGTGCCCACCATTTTTTTCCTGACGATCCGCGAAGAATGCACTTGCACTACAATGAACAGGTAAACACTTTTTAAAAAAGTAACTCCCGAAATTGGCCCCCTACCCCCGCCATCCTGGGGATGGTGGACTTAATCCCCCCTCCCTTGATGGGCACGTAGCCACACAGCGTAGCTACATGCCCATTTCTGGTGCCCGCTTACTTGCGAGTAAGCGGGCACCAGGCGGGACCACCCGTGCCCATCCCCCCTGCCCCCGGGAGTCCCTGTGTGTCATTTGGATGCACAGGGACTACCCAGGGGCAATCCCACGTCAAAAAGCCGGTACAGAAATGGCAATTGAAAGAAAAAGATCAAGATGGAAATATTGATCCTTCAATAAGAGCCTATAAATCGGAGGTGGGCAACATGCCATCTGCAAGCTGCATGAGATCCCCTTGGCCAATTTTGTGGGTTCCACCCCTGCCAAATCTGCTGCTCTGGTGAAAGCAAAAAACAAAACAACCCCCCCTGTAGTTTTCCTTTAAAACAAGGGACATGAGAAGTGGGGAACCACCTGGATTAATCTTCCCAACAAGATTGGGGTTCCCCCATGTGCCTTGTTTTAAAGTAAAACCAGTGTTTTTCAAAGAGTGAACTATTATACTGTCATTTATACCCTCCTCGTTTTAATGAATACAATGCATTTGGGAACAAAGCTTGATGGAATGAACGGTAAGCCGATCTACACTACTGCTTTAAAACGGTTTATAACAGTTTTAAACCAGTTAATAACCGTTATTAACCGGTTTAAAACTGTTATAAACCGTTTTAAAGTGGTAGTGTAGATAGGCTCTGAGACAAAATAATCTCAACTAATTTATTCTGAAGTAGCCCGAAAACTCGGTTGTTGCTTGATAGTAGAGAGCATAGAATAAATTGCACTGATTCTGACTGGCTTGCATACACATTCATTCTGCTTAAGTTCATGCACTTCTAGAAATGTTGACCAGTGGATTTGGTAGCAATGCCTGAAAAAGGATAAGATATGCTGCTGAAATAAATGGATCCTGACCTGGATCCAGTTAGATCCAGTTATGCTGCTGAAATATTGCCTGAACATTGTGGCTAATGAAATGTGTTCCTAAAATAACTCAACTGCTGGGACATACGAGAAGTTTTTGGACTTGAAGAGAGCAGCTGGGCAGCCTCATTATGAGTTTTAACCTCTGTCTTCCTTGTTCCTTTTGTACAGGATTCATACGTGGACTTGTGAATCCAGCAGAGATGATCTCGCGCAAATTCAATTATCCAAACCTTTGTGTTAGCCAAATTCATGTTTGCCTCTTTGTCATCCCATATCTTTAGAGCCTTATATAAGCAGCAGAATGCATAAATGCCTCTTTAACTGAATGTTTAAGCTTGGGTGTATACATGGCTGCATTTTATATATTGCTTTGGTTTTTGTTAGATTTTTTTCAAAACATTTAATTTGCAGATACAGATGACTGATGATTTCTTTGGCTTTGAAATCTCAATTAAAATTTCTGTCTTCTCAGATCATTATCCACAGAGCGAGACAGGTGATGTGCAATGCATGAAGCAGTTATTCTAACCTTGGGTCTTTTGTTTCCTATTTTAGCCCCAGAAGGAATTAAAACAGAGGACAATCATAGAGAATTCAACCCCACAAAAAGCCCTCGTATTCAGTTGATCTTGGGGAGATTAGCTTTTATGGTAACATCAATGAATTGCATTCTACAATTTGACAACCCAGATGTACATTTTCCCCTGACCAATGAAATCCATTCCATTGGCCATGCGTCTTTCATTTTGTAGACCCATCAAAAACAATATTGTCCACATTCCAAATGTTCGGCTGTCCTGGCTTTAAGAAATGGGCTGTGTTTTAAACCCACGAGCGCATTTTAGAGCTCTGGCACATGTGTCAACCAAGCAATTCTGTGATGTGTTGGTCTCTTTTATTTTCCTGTTGCACATTTCTGAGAACCTTTATGGACTGTGGTGGCTGAAATAAAGAGCAAACTCATTAAATGTCAGTGACAAGAGGATTTGGAGGTTTTTGTAGTCATGGTCAAAATAACACCCTGGCAGCGGCTACTCACTTGACACATTCTCAAGTTGTATCTTATTTCCTAATAATTTTTTTAGGCTACTTTTATGCCAGACTTTTTTTATTATCAGACCATATTAATGAGTAGCCCTGAGACTGCCCAACGGCTATAAACATAGCTCTTTCCAAATGGCTGAGAGTTTTCATTATTTCTTGAGGAAATTCATCTGAATGAATATACATTTTTGTTCCTGAACTAGGATAGCAGTCAGGGGAAAGTATCCCTCCTAGTGTATCACAGAGGAAAAGGGCTTATTGTTATTTTTATTGGACATCTTTAATGAAACCAACCAAGGTAGCTATACAGAACAACCCATAAGTAAGCCTGTAAATGCAGAGGAACTGCAGACAGCTAATCATCCACAGGGTGGTTTTATAACACTTATGAATTAAGAGAACAGAAGTGTGTGTGTGTGTGTATGTGTGTGTGTGTGTGTGTGTGTGTGTGTGTATATATATATATATATATATATATATATATAAAATGTTCTTGTTAATGCATTTCATTTTCTAATTGCTTTATTTCTCTATTTGTTGTTCTTTAACTAGAAAGGTTAAAAAATAAGAAGGAACCACCTGGTCATGAAGGGGACACATATTACAGCCTCCACATGGAGAACACATTAACTCATTCCACATGACAACTGTTTTATAGATTGTCAGCAAGCCAGGACTATGCAGGATTTTCTTCCATCTATTTGCCAGAACATAAAGAAGTCAAGACAGCTCCTACCCTCAAAACAAACAGACAAGCAAATGGTATGTTTTGTACTTTCATTGCAGTTTTCCTACATTTTTTTTTAAAAATGTTTTTTTAAAACAACAACAACAACAACAAAATGTGTAATATGGAAAAGAACACTCTGAACACCCCTTGAAGCACTCTCCTCATATAGATTTCTGTATCACTTGTTCCTCATCAGAAGAGTGACTTTGCACATGTTTGAAGTACATTAGTTTTTAAAATCAGAAGTCTGTACACTTTACAGAGTAAAACTACTCTGTAAATATTCAGAGAATCTTTTACTTTCTGTTCTTGTTTTAATTCTCCCCAATAAGGGAAAGGCACTCTGCGGAAGCTGGGGCACTCAGATGAAGGTGCTAGGATCTTCGAAAACAAAAGCTGGCAACCCAAGCTGTTCTATGCATTATTAAGAGACTCACAGTTGTGAGTCTCTTGTTAAGCATGATCAGTTAAAAACACATTCCACCATGTTAAAGGGGTAATTGGGGTGTTGGTCATTCTGACATTCATAAAATTGAAAATGTTTCACCAATCTTCCTGAAATTTGCATGTGCCAAAAAGAAATGAACCTGAAAATTTCAAGAAGATTGGTGAAAGATTGCGGGAAGGAGGGCAGTTTAAAGTCAAAAAGAGGGGAACACTCTCAGACTAACTTTGGTAGATGAGTTTTGTATTGGTGACCATTTATGCCCATTTCTCCTTATGAATTGTCAGGTTAAATAATTAAAATTCCAACGATGTCCTCTTCCTTTTACCTTAGAGTTGATGGAATAAGTCTCCTTTTCTTAAAATTCCCTTTAGTTTGTTTTTAAATACGATTAATTTATGAGCTCCCATGGTAACCAACGGAGCTCCCTCAGAGTAGTGCCTCTTTCTCTCCCTGCCCCCTGTCCAACTGGATTAGAACGTTGAGAGGCCAGGGGGAGTGACTGACTGCCTCCTGGATTCCCTTAACAGTGATGGCAGTCTACTGAGAAGTAAGTTCCATTGAATGCAATGGCTGTTACTCTCAGGTAAGCATGTAGATGATTGCAGCATTTTTAAAATTAGAGTCTGGGGTGGTGGTAGGGAATCTGGAAGTAAAGATTTCCTTTTCTTTCCAGCACAACAATACTCCCACAATTAAAAACTTCCTTCCTTGCTTGCTTTGTGTGTGTGTGGATTCCTTTAACAGTGCTAGCAGTCTACTCAAAAGTAAGCTCCACTGACTTGCAATGATAGGAGTTGTAGTCCACCAGGTTGGGGAAGGGCTGCTCTAAACAAAACAAGAAAAGTAGGTGGCCTTAAGTTGTTCGTCATGAGTTTTCCACAACCCCACAGTCACCTCTGCATATCATATTCTCCACCCTGTCCTCATGGTTTATCTGCTTTGGGAGAATGAGAATTTCACTTGCACTTTCTGCCTCCTTAGGGAGGATGTGGCGTTAAGGCTTGGGAGCCTTAACTCCCAGTTTCCCTGCATTTTGGTGCTTGGTTGGAAACTATAGAGCCTTAACATCGGTTTTGTTAACTGTAAGTTTTTTGTTTAATGAATATTTATCACATATAGTTCACTATAATACTTTCCATGTGGTGGCTGGTATGGCAGTGGCTGTTATGGCTGCAGACCCTCCCACCTGACCTTTTGGGGTTTTTTTTTGCATATGTGCACATGCCCTGCCTCTTCTGGAACTCTCAAGTCTCGCAAGACTTCCAGGACAAGACAGGAGAGTCTCGTGGGACTTCAGCCTCCTGCCAACACAGACTGCTTGTTTGGGCAGACAGCAGGCTATGCCCACCGGCTGCACTCACCACTTCTTGATCCCACTGGCTGCATACAAATGGACGGTGGGACCAAGAAGTGGTGAGTGTGGCCAGCAGCACAGCCAGCCCCCTGCCAAGCAGTCTGGGTGAGTGGGAGCTGGCCAGGAGGTGTGCAAGCAAGCAGCTGCTTCTTGGTCCTGCCAGCCACCTGCATGCGGCCAGTGGAACCAAGAAGTAATGAGTGCATCTCATCACATCAGGCTGCTTCTGGAAGGGCTGGCTCTGTATATATGACAACATATATCTAAAAACAACTTTGAACAATCACTTTCCTGGAAGTAAGCCTTATTGAACTCAGTGAGGCTTACTTCTGAATAGAAATGCATAGGATTGCACTGTAATGCTGCAATACTCACTTACACAATGTCACTCGTTACACTCTCCTGGGAGTAAGTCCAGTTTAATTTCATTAGGCTTATTTCTGGGGAGATATGCATAGGATACCACTGCACAGCTGCAATCCCATAGTGACTTAAGCTCCATTGAACTCAATTGGATCTACATGAGTAAATAATACATATAGGATTGTACTGTTACTTGGAAATAAGGCCCACTGAACTCAGTGGAATTTACTTTTTTGTAGATATGAATAGAATTGTGCTGTAAATGTCTTTGGTGGATTTATTTTATTGAAAACACTAAGTTAAATATTGTAGGAGGGGGGGTTACCTCTAGAACATATATTCCATGAATAATGTAACAATTCTCTGAGGAAATACAGTGAATTTAAAATATTTATCACATCGGATTTTTATGTGATTTTATTAACTGTAATAATTTTGCTTTAAAATGATTGCATTTCTTTTTTCTTGGTAGGAATAGAGTGATGAATGCCTCCCTAGACAATATTTTTATATACATTACGATGATTATGTTCAGGTAGAAATAATATGTTTTGGATTTTGTGCTCCTGGGAGTGTTTGCTTGCTTCATGAAAAAGAAGAATATTTTCTCAGGGCTCCCAATTATCTCCAAGTTGTATTTTCATTTTAAAAACATGTTTGCAATAAGGGATGCTCAGCAGGAATAAAGGGGAAATGCAAATTGGGGTTTAGGTTTAATTTAAATGGCAAAAGTATACTCAGAAAATGGCTTTGTCAGAATCTGCAATCCTTGCAAGGAGTTTAGGTCCCATGAGAACTGGACACATGAAAGGGCTTTCAAGAATGCACCTGTTTGGCCATGCTTCTACACATGTGGTTTAGCCACTTCTAGGGAGGTACAAGAATTTTGTTTCAGTTTGCAAATCACTCTTAGATGCTCAGTTCACAATCTCAAACATGAACGTAAATGTTCTGTGAAAAGTTCGCAAATTCCCCAGAGTGCAAAATTCACACTTTTTAAGATGCAGAATTCTTAAAATGTACAATTGAAATAGCAAATTTTTAAAGGGGTACACCAAACAAAATCCTCCAGTGTCCCTAAGAGTGGCACTTATGGGTGAGCTGCACAGTCAACGCTGACAACAGGAACCATATGTTTGGTTGGGGGGGGGGGGGGGTTCTTCCTGTAAAAACAGAAACCAAGATGTATAGATAGTACAGGCATATTATTCAGATACTTAGATTGGCTAAGTTGCAATGGATTGGGGATAGGGGCATCACATTTCTCTGCTTCAGGCTTTCTAAATGAAAGATTCCCCTCCCTGCCCATTTACATTTTGAATCCTATCCAAGGAAAAAGCCCCAGCTGGGATGTCATCATGGCCTACCGTCAGCACAACCCTAATGTATTTCTGCCAGAGAATATCCCTGCCAATACGTGACAAGGTCTCCGAGTCTCTCACCTTATTCTGTGTAGCACAGCTTGTGACCAAGCTCTGAAGCAAATTGCAACACATCAGGACTCCCGATGAAATTATTTCAAGGCTGACATTTATAGCTCAGCATTAATTCTGAGCCACGGCATGCAGCAATAGTTGGATTAATGACAGTGACCATTGTTCGGCGGCCCACAGACCATCAATTTCCACTTCCCCCCTTCTCTTGAGCATTTCTGTTCTTAAGTAACAATTTGTTGTTTTTGTTACTGTTGCTAGCAGCTGCCAACACAATGAATAGGACTTGGAGGTTGTGGTGGTCTGTCTTTTCCCCTTAGTGTGTCCTAACCAGATATAAGCAGACTTAGTTTAACCAACAGAAATTCATAATATATGACCGCACAGTATTGTTGAGTAAGTATGCCATACCTGCATGGTATTTTATATTCCAGTCTTCCAAATCTTCTTACCTGCATTCATTGTTTTGTTTTTCAAAAGTGTTTAAAAACACACTCTTCTTCCATACAATACTGAGTTCTCAAAACTGCAAATCCCATATTTTCCGCATCTAATGCTGGGAGTGCACAACAATTGTAATTGTTGTTCCATTACAAACACACCATATATTGTTCAATCACAATTATATCCACTTTATAACTACACAGTTTCTTTATTTATTTTTTCGTACAGATTGAGTTTTGGAAACCTTCTCCTTTGTGTTATCAGGGAGTGCACAACTTCCACAGGAATGCACAACTTACCTAGGCCACTAATCTATGCCAGGCTAACACTACATACAAGGTGAGCCACTTTAGACAACGCATTGGGCATGAGGACTACCACATCGGTATGTTTTTTTTTTTATACAGGGCTGAAGTCACACTTGAACCAGACCTCATTCATCCTGGGAATCTTAGACTAAAACCCTTATTTCAGTTTCAGTTACTTTCCCTTCCACTGTTCTATCCCTGATCTCTCATAAACAGACTGACACCATCTTGTCTTTGTAACAACAACCTCTCTATTCAATCTTCTAGCACTTTCTTTTAGGGATGTGCACTGGATCGGACCCGATCCACGATCCGAGTCCGGTCCAGTGGGAAATCGGATAAATTATCCGATTTCCGATCCCGCAGCTGGATCGGCCGATCCAATCCGAACCGGTCCGAAAAGGCTCCGAACCGGTTCGGCGGATCGGCGGATCGGCGGGCGCCCACTGGCGCCCACCGCTGCTTCCATTGGCGGGCGCCAGCGGGCGCCCGCCGATGAAACTGGACAGCGGGGGGGGGGAGGAGGGGGGCGCTTACCTTCTCGGCCCGTCCGCTCCCGTCCGGCACTAGCAGCTACTACCAGTGGGCTCCGCGGCCTGCTCTAGGGTGGCGCGCCGGGTGATGTCATCACCCGGCGCGCTACTCTAGAGCAGGCCGCGGAGCCTGCTGGTGGTAGCCGCCGGCCCTGGACGGGAGCGGACGGGCCGAGAAGGTAAGCAGGGGGTGCGTGGAGGGGAGGAGGGGGCGCGCGGAGGGGGGAGGGGGGCCCTTACCTTCCCGTCCCGGCAGCTCCCGTCCCGGCGCCAGTGCCTACTACTACCAGCAGGCTCCGCGGCCTGCTCTAGGGTGGCGCGCCGGGTGATGTCATCACCCGGCGCGCTACTCTAGAGCAGGCCGCGGAGCCTGCTGGTAGTAGTAGGCGCCGGCGCCGGACGGGAGCCGCCGGGCCAGGAAGGTAAGCAGGGGGTGCGTGGAGGGGAGGAGGGGGCGCGCGGAGGGGGGAGGGGGGCCCTTACCTTCCCGTCCCGGCGGCTCCCGTCCCGGCGCCGGCGCCTACTACTACCAGCAGGCTCCGCGGCCTACTCCAGGGTGGCGCGCCGGGTGATGTCATCACCCGGCGCGCTACTCGAGAGTAGGCCGCGGAGCCCGCTGGTAGTAGCCGCCGGCGCCGGACGGGAGCGGACGGGCCGAGAAGGTAAGCAGTGGCGGGGAAGGGGGCTTACCCCCCCCCGGAGCCGTCCGCTTCTATCCGCTGGCGCCCGCGGGCGCCAGCGGATGGAAGCGGGCGGCCCCAGGGGGGGTAGGGAGTGCGGGGGAGGGGGCTTACCTGCCGGGGCCGTCCACAGCGGACGGCCCCGGGGGGGAGGGAGTTAGGCCCCCCCTCAGCCACCCGCCGCCATTTTTTCCTCATAGACTTGCATTGCAATGCAAGTCTATGGGGAAAAATGGCGGCCGATCCAAAAATTTACGATTTTGGGGTCGGGATCGGACTCGATCCGGTCCGGGGGGCCTCCGATTTTGTCCGAACCGGTCCGGGACAAAATTGGAGGTCCCGATCCGGGTCCCGATCCGATCCGGGGGGTCCGTGCACACCCCTACTTTCTTTACCACAGTGAGTAGTGCTCTTTATTGCCCCCTCTGGTAGTCTGAGATAATGCAACCTTGACTATTTCTATATATTACATCCACTATCTCTTGTAATTTTCTATTGCATATCATTTCTCCTCTTTTCCTAAATTCTTTGTTCCAGAATCTCCTATATACTTCCCACAAACCCTCCTTCTCATAGGAAATATTACAAAAGATGTATTCATTATGTAGCAGTTTTAACAGGCCATTTTGTTTTTAACAATCTTTAGGGCACAATCCTATGCATGTTTAGACAGAAAAAAAAGTCTTACAACTCCTAGCATTCCCCAGCCAACCATGGCTGGACAGGGCCTGCTGGGAGTTGTAGGACTTTTTTCTGTCTAAATTATTATTATTATTATTATTATTATACCATCAATGCATATGCATTATACAAAATCAATCAATAAAACAACAAATCCCTGCCATAAAATAAAACCATGCTTAGGATTGTGACTTTAGTTTTTTTATTCTCAAAACCACCTTGTGAAGACAGCATGATTGTTTCCAGGTTACCACAGTTGAGTGTGAGAGAGGCCCAATCTACAACAAGCAGGATATAGCACTATGAAATCAGTATGAAAGCGGTATATCAAAGGCATGAGCCACACTACTGCTTTGTAGCAGTATTGAAATGCACTGACAATTTTTGGGGCCCATTAACACATACCATATACCACTTTCCTACCGCTTTCATAGTGCTATATCCTGCTTGATGTAGATCTGCCCAGAGTGATGTGCTCATGGACATCCAGGGAGTCCACAACTAAAATATAATTCCAGTTTTGGTCTGTTAGGTATGAATCAATTAGTCTAACTACAATCCAGGATAGTACCGACTTTAAATTTCTGTACTGTTGCTCAGTGGAAGAGCACAACAGTTGCATACAATTCCTGGCATCTCTAGTCAAAAAAGATCCGGTCTCAGGTAAGGGAGACACACTGCCACTCAAGGGAGGAAATCCTGGGCTAGGTGGATGAATATTCTGATCATTTACAAACAGGGATAAACAAATTTGCCAAAAAATAGTTTTGCCCACTTCTGCCTATTTGCTATTTATTTATTTATTTATTTAGAAATCAGCACAAATATTTGTATGCATTTTCATGTGCATTTCTCCTGATATACACAAAAAGGGACTTAGCTGGGACTTGTGGAGTGTAGGGGGTGGGATGCACAGAGGGTGCTCAGCATGGGCTGGATTAGGCTCACAGGATGGAAGTTGCACTCATTTGCCATAGGCTATGTTGTCAGTCATATCTACTTCAAGGTGCATGTCTTAGTTCCAAGCTGTTATTAGTAGTAGTATTATTACACTTATAACTGTAGTTAACAGCATTATTCTAGTGCGTATGGAGTTGTGCTTCTATAATTAATTGATGTGTAAAGTTACCCATGTTTCTATTTTAGGGCAGTACAGTCGACACATGTACAGGCTTTTTACCAGTCTACAGGAAGCCTGTAAATAATTTTCCTTGGGCTTTGACTTGCAGGCTATTTCCAAACCACGATATATATATTTTTTGTCAGAATAAATGCTGTTATTATTAGTTCCTTGGTTTTACATTTTGAAGCAGGAGATAGAATGGGCTGTAGCTAAGGAAAAATATTGATTTTTTAAATAAAAAAATGTAAAACAAAAGAGGGGAGTGAAGACAGAGAGAGAAAGAAATAGGAAAGCCATTTGAGATGAATACTTCTTTTCACAGTTCACACACATGATTGAACTTGGCACTGAAACTGTTCTTAATTCAATCCATCTGCCCACTGCCCACTGCGCTGCTCACTGCCAGCATTCAGAAAGAACAGAATAGAAACTGAACCTTGAATTTTCAAGAAAAGTGAGAGCCTCAAATTCATTCCTTAGTGAAATGTTGGGTCTGTACTAGGTAAGCAAATAACTTCAACTCCTTAATGTTTTAAATGTCCCATACACATCTCCTCTTCAGTTCATAACTTAATAGCTGTAGTAGATTCCATAAGGTCATAGTATTATGGCATCATAACTTTATGATGAAAATGCCAAAAATATTATAGAAATGGTAAGTTCATGTTGAATTTAACTTAATAACAATCCCAGTTAGTATAGTCTGCATCAAGGGAAATAGGAACTGGTCTTCAAATTTTGCAGCCAAAGAGGAAGCAAACCTTAAGTTTGTTAAGCCTTGTATAAACTAGTTCAACAGTTCTGGGAAAGTCAACATCACCTAGGAATAATTTAGAGCTTATATCAGTTTAGGGAAATACCTGTGGTAGTGTTCTGTTCTTTCCATGAGCTTTTTGTGAAATCCTGCCTCTGCCGCTTATCTCAAGCTGGTTGTTCTAGGCTCCAATCCTATACAAGACTATAACACACTGCAATGTTCCAGGTACCCTCACCCACCCCAACGACACCTGCAAGTTAGTTGGTGAGTTATTCTTAGGATTTTAGGTTCCTGATATCAAAGTCTTAATTAGCTAATTCTAGGTTTCATTTCACTTATCTGGGACTAAGTGTAATTGAATTCAATGAGATTACTTCTCTGCATAGGTACATATTAGTCCTCTTCAGGCAGAGTGCTTCGAAACCGCCCAGACAGCTTTGGCTATGGGGCGGTATATAAATGTAATAAATCATCATCATCATCATCATCATCATCATCACGCAAGGATGGGGAGTGTGCTAGGCCCGCAAGCCTGCATTTTCTCTTTAGCTGCCCTCTACATATGGAGGATGACTTTGTGAAGCAGAGAGCCTCCTCTGCTATGGAGTTGGCTCTCCACACAATCTGGAATGTAGCTCTCCTCTGGAGGAGTTTCTCCTCTTTGTAAAGTCACACGGAGAGAGTGGTCAAAATGAGAATGAAAGGTGGGACTACCCCTCCTCATGTGTTTACTCTGACTTCAAATGTCAGAAGTGGGCTACTGTATTTAACCATTTCAGAGCCCCTGTCCTGCAACATGGGGGACAGTATTGAAGTGCGCTGGTAATTGCTGGGACACATTACATTTTCCATATACCGCTTTCATAGTGTTATTTCCTGCTTTGTATTTCACATTATCCAAAATACCTCAACATATGTCTTTGGCCATGTCTACACTTGCCAGATATCCCGGGTCATCTCTAGGTAGTCCCTGTGCGACCAAATGATGCACAGGGGATCCTGGGGGGCAACCTGAGACAATCAGGAACTTTCCCTGGGATATCTGGGACCATGGATTTCCCAATATTTCCTCAGTCCCGGAACCATCGCAAGGAGTGCAGGCAGTGTGGCCGCTGCTCCCAGGCCATCCCTTCTTCGCCATGAGAGCTGCGCCAGGCACGGAGCTGTGCAGGGAGGCTCCATGCCCATGGGGGTGGGGTGAGACAGCAATTTCACTATCCCTGGTATGGTGGGGGGGGGGCTGGGCACTTTTTTTGCCTTTTTCCATGTGACCAGCTCCTCTGGGGGGGGGGGGGAATGATGGCTGTGATGTCCCTTTTCCTTTCCAAGGTGTCACACAGCCATCTAGATGTTGGGGGAGTATTGCGGGAGCAGGTAAGTCCGCGATCCTCCCCCTCCCTCCCCCTATACCCTTAGGTGTAGATGAGCCCATTGTTTGTCCTACAAGGTATAAATGCACTAGAGGGATATAGTGTTACCATTATGGGATTGTAACGATTTGACACAAGGTGTAGATTTGGTGTTTTGTGTGAATGTCTTGCTCTTTTGCATATAAGAAGCCAGAAGAATTAGACTCGGGCTCCCTCTTATCGTTCTGGGTATCCTCATATGAAGAAAGAATTTTGATTTAGAATAGTGCTGTGACAAACATTTCTCCCGCATTTTTTAACCGTTCTTATTCAGTCTGAAAGAAAGTGCTTCCAAAACGATATTCAAAGGAGAAGATAATTTGGGAGAAATTCTCATGGGTTGGGTTTGAGGTTCTTGTGCTTACCTTACTTAAGATGCGGCCAAGGAGTGTGCATGAGTGTTCTGTCTTTCATAGTACAATAATTTCTCCAATGGACTACAGCTTCCTCTGCTTCCTGCACTTCAATTAAAGCGCAAGGGAAGACATCATGTAGTAATTCCTCCCATAGCATTTTTACAGAATAGGAAGAACGGGCAGCCTGGAAGATGTATAATAGGCCCTTTCTACACCATAGGGGTGTAGAGGGAGGGAGGGAGAAAGGGAGGGTGATTCTGGAAGTACCTAATACACACCATCGGTGCAAAGGGACCAGCAGGGGGCTATCCCAGGCAAGCACACACACAGCACCCTCAGCCACTTCACAGTGATTAAGCTTAAAACCACCACCACAATAAAGTCAAAGTAAGCTATAAAAACACCATGAGAATGAGGCAGAAAATGGAAGCCTTTTTAGTGCAGGAAGAAAACTTTCAGGAAATTGGAGGACAGATTCATACCTGCATTGTGAAAGATGCAAAATGGGCTCTAAGCTGCCCACATAGTTGATGCTGTTGTCACTTTTACTGGCAGCACAAAAAAAACCATCCCAAAATCCTTAGGAAAAAAGAACGAAGCTGTGCCACACGCACTGCCAATGGTGAGCCCAACCTGTGTAAACTGTTGAAGAATTTCTCCTCCCCTGGAGAAATTTTATTGAAAATATTTCCCCAAGTTCTCTGTCCAGAAATAGGGGAGAGAATTTTGAGAGGCCTTTTGTGCTCAGCTCTATTTTAGAATTATTTGTGAGTATCTCTACATTAACGGAAATTGTGTTGTTTACCCAGGGCTTTTCTGCTTCTTGGTTCTTTGGCACAATTGTTATGGGCTGCATTACATGGGAGAAGAGTGACAAGAGGTTTAAATTGAATACTTTCCCTCTGTTAAATTCCATTGAGTTCTGTTGAGACAGCGCCATTTAGTGGCAGAAGTTCTTGCTGTTTCCTGGCTATTACCACTTTAAAAGTGGTTTGTTTTATCCTGGGATTTCTAAAGGATTCCATGGGAGATGTCCTGGTTGTTGACAACATCATGAAATCAACCCAAAAATGTCTGTGAGTGCCCAGCCATGAGTGTGCAATAAATCACTCATTTAGAAGATCCCTGTATGTCAAAGGTGCTGAGTTCTGATCTCTGGGGAGTGAGAGGTCAGATGAACGTATTCTAGATGAGCAACATGGTAATGTGTTATATATCAGATCATATTATAACTATAATGTCTCCATCAAGTTCTATAAATCAAGGTTTTATTCTTTTTTCCTAGCTGTTTATGTGTGGTGGGAGAGTTGATTAATGGCTTTAAGATTGAATAATCAAATGTTTTGACCTTGATTTTAGAATGGTAGAATTCTGCCCATTATATTTAGTGCCTGTATTTTTTCATGACCGCTTTTAGCTTTTTACATCATAAATAAATGCATGAGGTGGTTTCAGAAACATTAATATTATATAAGAACACTCAATATTGAGAACAATCCAAGAATAAAAATTATCTGTGTTAAGAGTCTACAAGGTCAAGTGCCAAGTATCATTTTAATTTCTCAAGTGCTGCTGAATAATAAATAACACGTAGTGATCAACATGTAGGGGGTTTTCACACTGAAAAAACCCTTCTTCAATTATGTAGGAAGCTAGAAGCCAAAATTAGTTTAAAACATAACCCTAAGATCATTTCTTTGACATAACACATTCTAAATATAATGTCTGTTCTCTTAAAGCACATATTTTTCTGAGACTTCGGTTAAAATCCTATACATATTTGTAGGTAAGCCTCATTGAACTCAATGGGACTTAATTCTTAGTAGACATTCTTAGGATTGCACTGTTAGTGAGTAGGATGCTACGTTTACAAAATCAGATATCAGAATGAAAGGATATCTATAGACCATTATCCATATACAGCATATATTACAATGCTACAGAAATGACATCAGTTACAGAGATCTAAAAGTATGGAGTTTGAACTGTAATTCGGGTGCCAGTCCAATGGAGATAAGGGGCCCATTTATTCTGTTAATGATGTATTTTTCTTTTGTTCACTTTCCAGTGAATTATACATTCATTTGGGCTCTACAACTGATAGCAAAATTAAGAAACTTTGCAACCTGAATAGAGATTTGCTTATTGTTCCCTTGAAGAAGGACAGTTACCAGTTTGTCATGCGTTCTGCCAGGAAATTTCTGTGTAATTGGCCATATAAGCGATCTTCTAACGTCATTATAGAAACTGCAATTAAACAAAACATGTGCAACTGTTTCTACCTCCATATGATTGCATGGGCAATATCTTTCCTCAGCTGGAACTTTCTTGTATCTCCCCTCCAAAAGTTTGGAGGGCAGGACATTAAATCTTCCCAGAGTTAGCGCTCTCCTATATTTGGGAACAGTGATCCAAGACAGGTATGCCATACCATCTGCAGACATATGAACCGGTAGCCCTAAGGATAGAGGAGAGCATGGGCCACGGGCAGAAGCGTTCATCATCTGGCAGTCTATATCCATTAGTCTCTGTTTCAGAATATATTTAGCACCTTCTAGTTCCATATAGAGTAGACTGGGAGTTGATAGTCCCAAGGAGTTTATTTTATGTGCTAATGCCTTGGTCCAAGGGGATTCGTATGAATCCAATAAAACCTGAGAGACCAAGGCATCTGGAGTAATACTATGGTACAGTCGGAACCAAAAATTCAGGGAATGTATCCAACCAACACAGTGTAAGGAGTTTAGACCGGCTTCCAGATTAAGTGCCTGTCCTGCTACGCACTTTGGAAGACCGAAAATCTGCCTTAAAAAATAAGACTGGAGACCTTCCAGTGAACCTTTAAGCAGGGGTAACCAGATTGGAGCCCCAAAAAGAATTTGGGGAACAAGTTTTGCTTTATAAACACGAATTGCTGCAGGTAAGGATTTACCTCCTTTTTGATAGTAAAATCGGCTGAGCGCTCCCATAGTTTGTTCTGCCTTTTGTTTTATATAATTGCTGTGTATGGTCCATTTGAGGTTTGCTTGGAAGTGAATTCCGAGATATTTATAAGAGTCCACTTGGGTTATTTGATTTCCCCCCATGGACCATACATACTTTGCCTTCTTTTTAGCAAACACTAAAACTTTAGATTTCTGGGTGTTCACAGACAGACAATTTTTTTGGCAATAGGCATCGAAACCCTTCAAAAGACGTTTCAAACCCAAACGGGTCTGAGACATAAGTACAGCGTCATCCACATACAGTAGTAAATTTATTTTCGCCTGCCCAATTTTAGGCGGATGTGATTGTAATATGCTCAATGCCGCTGGGAGATCAGCCAGATACAAATTGAACAAGGATGGCGCTAAAACACAGCCCTGTCTAACACCATGAGTTAGAACAATTTCGTTTGTGACCTGCCCTGCTTGGCTGCACCTAACCTGGGCTGTTGTATTTGAGTATAAAGAGCGTATTAAAAACAGCAATCTTTGTTCAATTGATAGTTTCTCCAGTTTTTCCCATAATAGTTTGCGCGAAATGGAGTCGAATGCAGCTTTTAAGTCTATAAATGCACAAAATAGCTTCCCTCCTTTGTGGGCTGTGTATTTAAAAGCCAGATGCATCAGGGTCAAACAATGATCATTTGTGGATCTTCCAGCAGTAAACCCTATCTGCTCACTACCTAAAATCTTATTTTGGATAATCCAAGCGTTTAGCTTACCATTCAGGAAGCCAGCATAAATCTTTCCAATTATTGACAGGAGACTGATAGGGCGATAATTTTGGGGGTCGGTTTTTGGGCCCTTTTTGTGAATAGGGATTATTAAGGACTTCCTCCAAGTCTCTGGGATAATTCCTGATTTGTTTATTACTGAAAATAAGGATGCGAGAAGTGGAGCCCACCACCCAATTTTGCTTTTTAACAATTCTACTGGAATACCATCGGGACCTGGCGCTTTGCCCTCTTTTAAATTTGTTATTAACTCCTCAATTTCTTTTGGGTCGACATCAGGCCACTCCAGCACTTCTGGGTCTATAATAAGAATTTTTTTAGGTTCGTTGAGTTTGGAAGGTATTTCAGTAAAATGCTCAACCCATCTTGTGGCTGATACAAAACATTCAGGTTCCCTTGTACTTCTGATGGTCAATCCTGACACCACTTTCCAGAAAGTTCTGGTATTATTTGACTTAGTGGCACCAGCCAGAAGTTGCCACTTTTCCATATCTGCCCTTTGTTTTTTCTTTCTTATTAACTTCTTATAGTTTTTTTTCAGCTCAAAATAGGATGATGGTAATTTACGTTCGTTGTTCTTACGATATTTACTGTAAGACAACTGAAGTTCTTTTCTGGCTATAGTACATTCCCTGTCAAACCAGCCATTGTATTGTTTTCTTTGTGGTATAGAGTTAGAGAGGTTACCTTGTAACGCTGAACTTAGATTCTTTATTAAGTCCTCATAGGCTAACACACAACTCTCGGGGGCTATGTTTGCAGTTATCCGACTAAAGTAGTTTAAGTATTCTTTAGTCCCTAACAGTTGTTCAAAGGTTAGGGCAGTAGCCACTGACCATTTGATTTTCCTTCCTGTGAATGACAGGTGATTGTTTGAAAGAAGGGGACAGAGATGTGTCTCTGCCTTGGGGCCAGGAATAACCAGACTGACCTCTAATGGGAGATGGTCACTATCCTGCCGTTCAGCCACTACCATATTACAGCTAATAGACTCCAATTTTTTATGTACCAATATGTAATCAATAGTACTCGATCCGTTAGATGAAATGAAGGTGAACTCACCCCAGCGGTCACCCTCAGTTCGGCCATTTAATATGGTAAGCTTGTGTCTAGCTGCAAAATTAAACAGACAGTGGCCTGCTGAGTTAGTGCAGCTGTCTTTTGAGTGTCTAACCTTATTCTCTAAGGATTCTGTGGACATTCCTCTGCCTCTTCTCGTCTTCCCAGACAGTGAGTTAACAGTATATCTGCCCATTCTAGCATTCAGATCTCCTGCCAGAATTGGTAAAGCAAATGGGAACCTAGTTGTTAAGTCTGTAAAAAAACAATCTAGTTCTATCCACTGCCTATGTATAGATTCTTTACAAAACAACGGCGGCAGATACACATTAATTAGTAATAGGGTCAGTTTAGAGGTATCCATTTCCAGTAACAGAGCTTGAGCGTTAGCATTATACCTCATTTCCTTAATTACTCTGACATTTAGTGCAGAAGATATTAGAATAGCGAGACCCTGTCTGAGTCTTCCTTTCGCCTTGTTGGGGAGAGCAGGGAGACAAAATGAGGAGAAACCATTTACATTTATTATATCGCTACTCCAAGTTTCCTGGATAAAGAGAACGTCAAAGCGTTCCAAATATTCCAGAAAACTCGGGCTCCCATTCTTCTTAGAGCCCCATCCTGCAATGTTCCAAGATAGAATATTTAGAGCAAGGTGAGACCCCTTTTTGGACAGTCAGTCCATTTCCTCAATTAGATCTACCAGTCCCTCCCTATTATCGAAAACACAACCGTTCGGTGGCCGGCATAAGTGTATTGAGTTGCCACTGTTTCCCCCCAGAAAACTTTTACTTAATGGAGGATCCACGTTATTGGCCTCCAGGTCTGGGTTGGCAGCTTTTTCTAGGTTTGTATTTTGACCAGTAATGGATTTAAGTCTGCAGTTTTTAGTATTCATAGTGTTGTTAATAGTTTCCTCCCTTCCCGATGTACTATGTATGGAGGATACATCCCCTCTCAAACCCTTAGCCCTCGTATCCTTTTCAGAAGTTGATATTTTGGTGTTTCCTTCTTTAGTTTTGGTTTTGTTAATCAGTACTTTTTTTAGTATCGATAAGTTGTTTAATATCTCCTTCTGTTCGGAGGGAGGTAATGCCTCAAAACTTTCTATCAGTTGCAGTTCTTCTATCATAAGATGTTCACTGCTTGAGTCCACTTTATCTGAATCTTGTTCGTAACTGCATTCTAAGTTAGAAGGGCTTCCACTTTTACTTTTTGTAGCGTCCTTCCTAGCTGTAGATTCCGCCGTAGAGTCTAAATTTATTAAGTTTCCAGTTGAGAGGTCTGCGTAGCAGCTTTTTGAGTATCTTCTTGGATTCATTTTCAATGGGGGAGCCATGTTATTAAAGTGTCTATTGACCATCATCCCATTTCTCCAAAATGAGGATCTGGCACTATAAATGTATGAAGCAATATCTGGAGTCCTGAATGTTACAATGGCCCGAGCAGACCAGTAATTATAAAAAATATAGTCTATTTTAAGTACATCCTTAGGTGCAACAGCTATTGTAGTTAGATCTGCAATAACTGCGATTAAATGATCAATACGATCTCTATGGGTTAACAGCCGTCGAGGTTTAGGATAGTTTGAGAAGACCAGATTGGAGCTTAATAATTGCAGTTGAAAAGGATATCTATATACGTGATGTCATTCTAAAGAACCTAAAGAATGGGCTTTGAAATAAGCAGCACTCAATGGCCCAGTTCAGATGGTCATTCCAGGCTTTATAAATCATGGTTTATGAAGCTGGGAACAAGCTGGGAACTCCCCTCCTCCATCATTTGCTGGCTTTGTATGAAGATTGTGGCTTGTATTAAGCTAGAGTTCCCCCTTATGTCCAAACCAGGGAATTCTGGCTTAATATTGGCTAACAAGCCAGGATCATCCTCATCCTGGTTTATTTCTCTGATTTGCTAACTGATATTAACAGTGCAATCCTATGCATGTCTACTCAGAATGAACTTAATGGTATTGAAGTTAATGATACTTACTCCCTGGTAAGCATCCTAAGCCAGAGTTCCCTGGTTTGGACATAGTAGGGAACTTTGGCTTTATAGCAACCTGGAGCTTTGCACAGCAGCTGGTACTCAATGGAAGGATGGGAGGGCATGAGGATGAGGGAAGAGAGGTTTACGAAGCCTCCATTTTGTTATATGGTGTTTTGCTGCTGTTCTAGTATAAATTATGCTTTAAGATTAGAAGTAAGCCTTATCATAAGGGACATCTTAAAATCCTAGCTAACCCTATCCTAATTTAGTTATTTACTTATCATGTTTATATTCTGCTTTTCATCTGAGAAAGAAGTGCAAATTTGATTGCAATACATATACATTAAAACACACACACACACAAGAATAAACAGTAATAAACCCTGCTCTATATGCCAGGTAGCTACATGTCAATAAATAAATAAATAAATAAATTACCATCCAGAATGTATTCTTGACTGATTATGCTGATCTAACTTGCAATACTGAAACCTCGGTGGATGAAACTGGTGAAATCATTGTCCCCTGGTTCTCTGTACAGTACCAATGTAGGACATGGAGAGACAGGTTGCTCTAGTGACTAGTGTCTAGTCTGTAGAAGTCTGACTTTTCTGTATACATCTTCTATCAAACAGCTCCAATTTTGAGTGTATGTACTTGAGTTGATATTAGGGATGTGTATCGTATTGTTAAAATGTATGATAACGATACGATAGGATGTTTATTGTACATCCGATTAACGATAATGATACGATAGGCAATCCTACGATAATTATCAGAGATGATAAAAATCATCCGATAATTATCGTAATTTTATCTTTTTATCGGAAGGCTCTTTTTCATTTTGGGCCACATGGATGGAGCTAAGGTGGGGTGTGTTTGCTGAGACTGACAGATTCAGTGACCAATCATGAAACAAGGATTCTAGCAGGCTCCAATCACAATGTTGGAGGAGGTCTGAGTATAAACCCCCCACCCTTGGGTTCTCCATTTTTGTTGGGAGTAGGAGTTGAAGGAGAAAGGTGTATTTTGGCGGAGGTCTGTGCATTTTACTCATAGTGATTTAGGTGGCGATGGTAGATTTTTCTCTTTTCTTCTTGCATCTTTCTTTCTGTTCCCCTCTGTGTCTCAGGTTCGTTCCTTGTGTGTGTGTTGCTTCTTAGTTTGATTTGAGGGTTAGGTTAGTGTGACTGGGGGGTTCTGTGAGTGAGTGTGTTGTGTTGTTCCGTTCCCTGTTTTTGTGTTATAACCCCCCCCCCCAAATACCAAAAAAAAAAATTCTCTCTGTTTGTTTCTCTCTCTCTCTCTCTCTCTCTCTCTCTCTCTCTCTCTCTGTTTGCTTGATTGGCTGTGAGTGTGCTGGTGTGTCCTGTAGCTTGCTACACAGGAGCACTACACATCCGTGGCCAAAGCAGCACACAAATTCAAAAAGAGTTTTTGGCAAAGCATACATTTATTATTTGCCATAATGAAACACAGCTCTAAGGCGTGCCTTGGGCAAGGTGGCTCTTCCTCTGCATCAAGGAAATATGCTGTTTCTGCTGGGGGCAGTTCTGGGGTGGGTGTCTCTTCCCCCGTGAAAATTAAGTGCAAGTCTGCCTTTTTTGCGGTGAAGCAGGGAGAGGCACCAGCAGCACCTACTGAAAGGTCTTCCTGCAGGGACCTCTTTGAAGAGCCACTTCCAGAGGCCAGTGGCAGCAGCACTGGCCTTGGGCTAGGAGTACCACCATCTCCTGCTCCAGTGGTTGAGGCAGGGAGCCCGCTCAGGGATTTTTTCTCTGAGATCGCTGAAGTGGTCCAGCCGGTTGAGGAGGAGCAGCAGCAGGCAGAAGTGGCTCCCTTGCCACTCTCCCAAACCTCTTCTTCAAGACCTTCTACCCCTGCTCCTGTGGTGGCACCCCAGAGTACAGGCGCTGGCAGCCACGAGCAGACTGGCTCACCCCACAAGTGGAGCAGCATGGTGTGGGACCACTTTGAGGTGGCTGCGGATCCCCTCTTTGTTGTATGTCGGCATTGCAAGGCTGCCATCAGCAGGGGGGAAAACATGGCGCACCTCACCACCTCCAGCATGCACTATCACCTGAGGAGGAACCACCATGCAGTCCTGCTTGGGAGAGAGGCGGGCACCTCCCAGGTGAGTGGTGGCACTAAGGGCAAGCAGAAGGCTCTTGATTCTCCATCTCTGATCCCCAAACAACTTAGGCAGGCAACCATGGAAGAACTGGGATGGGAGAATTATGGGGTCACTCGTTGGAGGTTTCCAACACCCAACCAGCTCACCAACTGCATTGGTGAGATGGTGGCATTGGATGACCAGCCACCTTGTTGAAAATGCAAGGTTCAAGAGGCTGATGGCTATGGTGGTCCCATACTATAAGCTGCAATCTCGCACCACCCTTAGCAGACGTGTGGTGCCCTCCCTATGCCCGGCATGCAGGGAGTTGGTGATGGGTCGACTGTGCCAGGCAGAGGCACAGAAGGTGCACTTCACCTCAGACATTTGGTCCAGTGAGGACGGAGCGCATGCTTACCTGTCCCTGACGGCTCACTGGTGGGGAGCCACAGTGAAGGAAGCATCCATCACTTGTGGGACTGTGAAGGGGTGCTACTGCTGGGCCCTCCTTCACACCAAAGTCCTGGACCAGTCCCACATGGCAGTGGAGATCACCAAGGCCATTAACCGCATGGTGGAGGGGTTGCTGTCTGGGCATCAGCACACCCACAGTTATATGGTCATGGATGGGGGAGCCAATATGGTCAGGGCGGTACATGAGGGAGGTTTTGAGGGGGTCTGCTGCATCACCCACATCTTAAATCTTATAGCGAGGGGTGGGCTTGGCATGGGGAGCAGCAGCAGCAGCCTTCCCTCTCCTCTGCCAGTAGTGGTCAACATCCTGGATAGCTGCTGGAGGGTGGCTCAACACTTCCACCACAGTCGGTTGCTGCGGTAGAAGCAGGTGGAGTTGGAACTCCCGCAGCACCAGCTCCTTCAGGATGTTGCCACACCCTGGAACTTCACCTACTTCATGCTTGAGCGAATAGTGGAGCAACAGCGTGCTGTGCACAAAATGTGCAGGGTCCGGGACATAGGTATCCAGGCACCACTGGTCAGGCAGCAGTGAGATACCATGTCCCATCTGGTGACAGTCCTCAAGCCCTTTTTTGAGGCCACAGAGACCTTCAGCAGCAGCACCGCCCTCCTCAGCCAGGTGATTCCTGTGGCCAGGCATCTCCAGACCAAGATGTGCCAGGCTGAAGGCAGGACTAGCCAAGAGGATGGAGCCCATTATGAAGGACAGGATCTACATCTTGGCCACGATGTATGATCCTCATCTAAAAGACAGCGTGTGTGATGCCAATTCTAGGCTGAGGTAGGTGGAATTGCTGGTGGCGGAAGTTTGGGCTGCATGGGAAATGAGGCTTGGGCAGGAGGAGGAGGCCATGGCTTCCCAGGTCAGCAGTCCCTGCAGCAGCAGAAGCAACATCCCTCCCAGCAAGAGCAGCAGAGGCCTTGGGTTCTGGGCAAATGCCCTACAGGAAGTGGTTGGTGAGGCAGGCGACCAACCCACCAGTCAGGATGATGCTGCAACTGCTGTGCAGCATTACCTGGAGGAAGCCAAGGAGAACATCTCTGTAGAAACCCTGGCCTACTGGTCATTGTGGAGCCAGATGTGGCTCGGGTGGCCTGAGATAGACTGAGCTGCCCGCCGACCAGTGTTCCAAGTGAGTGGGTGTTCTCGATGGTGAGTGATGTCATGACACCCCACCACTCTCGCTTAGATGCTGAGTTAGTGGAGCAGCTCGTCTTTCTCAAAGCAAACCTGCCCCTGCTGGGATACCCCACCCTCAAGCCCTCTGGGGAGTGAGAGACCCGCCTGTCATTGAGTCAGGTAGGATCTACTTTTGTCTGCCTAATTTTTTTTTTTATTTGCTATTTTTACAGCTCAGTAACTCAACTCTGACTGCAGGATTCTGAGGGATCCTGTTTGTTCTCCTACCATAACCTATTGAGGGGATGCTAAGCATCTCATACTGACTATAGTTTAGTCCTGCCTTCATCTGTCTGCCTGCCAGCCAGTTTGCTGCCTTTGTGAGGTAGCTGGATCTCTAGGTCAAGGCCCTGAGTTCTATGGCATACTTGTGCATCGAGCTAGCAACTGGTTCTCCGCGTGCATCTGCCCATCTCCGCCTGCTGCCTGCATCTGCCTGCATCTGTTTACTTCTGACTGACTGCATGGGTATGGCCTTCCTCCTTCTCCTCCTTGTGGACTTCATTAGTGAGAGACTGTCAAAACATCCCTCACACCTTGACTTTTTGATTTGGGGCACTGTTCCAGCCAATGTGCCCACCTCTGGGCAAGAGAACAGCCTTCCTGATTGACTGAACCTGCCTGCATCTGCCTACCAGTGCCTGCTGCCTGCATCTGTGCCCACCTGTGACTGGCTGCCTGCATCTGTGCCCACCTGTGCCTGCTGCCTGTATCTGTGCCCACCTTTGCCTGCTGCCTGCATCTGTTCCCACCTGTGCCTGGCTACCTGCATCTGTGCCTGTGATGTTCAGCTGCTGTTGAGATCCTTGTAAATAAAAGATTGTAAGTAGTTGTTGTAAAATGCCATAAAAGAAGGTAAATAGACTTACAGTTATGTTGTAACTAGGTAAGCATAAGGGGGGGAGTTCATGTGTGAGTGCTGATTGGATGGTGGCGGGGGAGTGCCTGGATTGGCTGGCTGTGCGAGAGTGGCTGTGTATATATTGTAGGAGAGCAGATAGGAGAGAGAGGGGGTGTAGCTGACTAGATAGGAGAAAGGAGAGCTGACAGGGGAGCTGACAGGAGAGTGTGAGAAGAGTGTGAGGGGGAGAGAGTGGGTAGATTAGGCAGGAGAAATATAGAACGAGAGAGTTTCTATTGTAAATGTTATGAACAGGAAGTACTGAAACCATAAAGCATTGTGCCTGTAACCAATACGAGTATATACCTGAGGAAACCATCACGCTTATTGATATATATATATATATATATATATATATATACTTCTGTTAATAAATTCTTGTTAATTACAACTGGTGTGATCTTTGGAAGTGTACCTGAGGAAGGTACTGGTGGCAGCGGACAGAAGACGGGGGATTTGAGGGCTAGGGTGCTGGGCTGTGGAGCCGTGGGGCCTAAAAGAATAAAGGCGGGACGGGAGCAGCAGCATTAGCCCTAAATTCTCAAACACGTCATAAGCACAGGGGGGGGGGTTGAAGTAAGCCCTGAGTGCGAGTGGTGTGGACAGCCCTGTTGTGTAGCCTGGTGAGTGTCACAGGTGCAGGCAGGGCGTCACATTGCCCACCTGTGCCTGCTGCTTGCATCTGCCCATCTCCACCTGCATCTGCCAGCAAGTTTGCTGCCTTTGTGAGGTAGCTGGATCTCTGGGTCAAGGCCCCAAGTTCTATGGCAGACTTGTGCATCGAGCTAGCAACTGGCACTCTGCCTGCATCTGCCCATCTCTGCCTGCTGCCTGTATCTGCCTGCCTGACATCTGTGCCCGGGAAGCATGTGTTGGCTTGACATCTGGCTGATTCATGGTAAGTCGAACTACTTGGCCCACCTTGCAGGGCTGGTTGTTGTAGCCTTAAAAAAAATCGAGGATTTGCTGCCTGAGTGAAGCAGGCTGTACTGGCAGGGATGGGCTTCCTCTAGATTCCTCCTGGGAACCAGGGGACTCCTCATTGATTTGATTTTTCATCTATTTCAGGTGCAGCCTGAGCCTGGCTTCCTTCAGCCTGACTGACTGACTGACTGACCTTCCTTCCTGCATCTGTGCCCACCTGAGCCTGCTGCCTGCATCTGCCCACCTGTGCCTGCTGCCCACCTGTACCTGCTGCCTGCATCTGCCTGCATCTGCCCACCTCTGCCAACCTGCCTGCCTGCATTTTCCTACCTGCCTGCTGCCTGTGCCCAGGAATCATCTGGCTCAATGTCTGGCTGGTAAGTCGTACTGGGCCCACCTTGCAGGGCTACTTGTAGTACTGTCTTACATGTGGTTTAAAATCTAGCTTTCCTTGGAGGAGAGACAAACTCCTTCATCAATTCGTTGAACAAGCTATGCCACATGAGTCCACTAGTCCCCCTACAGCCCTTTAAGGACTAGCTCTTTAAAAATGATGATTTCTCAGCAGCAGCATTACCACCAGAAAAAACAGTGTATGTGTTGTTTAGAGCTTACTTCCGAGTAACAGCTGCAACTGTGCATCTGAAATTGGGCACAGATGAGTCCCCTCAAGGCCATCTGTGAGATGCCCATGAGCATAGTACTAGATGACGTCTCTTGAAAAAGGAGCACTTATGCCACCTGTGGATTTTTGACAACTTACTTCCAAGTAACGCTTGCACCGATTGTTCTGTAATTTGGCACACATGACTAGCAACACTCCATCTGCACTGTGACCAAGTTTCGAACCTGTAACTTGGGAAATTAAGAAGTTTTAGGCCTTTCTGACTCAAAAATCAACTCTATAGGGCAAAATGTAGAAATGATATAATATCGGATTTCCGATAATTATCAGAAATATGATACGATATGGTTCACCTACGATATTATCGGAGACTATAATTTTTTTGGTCTGAAATTCTGATAACGATACGATACGATATTTTCGGGCTTGCACATCCCTAGTTGATATTGGGCTCATGGGTCAGATTAGTGAGTCTGTTAGTGAAACATACACCCACCCACCCACCTGCATTATAGTTTCCCTATCTGAGCAAGTTGACTTCAGTTCTGACATTGAAGACCCCAAGTTCAAGATGTCATGGCCAGCATGTGATAACCTCATGGCTGTACCAAGACATAGTAAGCCAAACTCACTGTGTTCTGTACAGAACAGGCAGATGATAACCTGGGCATGAAAGATCTTCAACAGTCTCATTGTCGTGGACAGATCATTTTCTGGGCTTTCAGTGGCTTCAACTTCTGCAAGGATAGATGGCAAGTTAGTCCACCCGTGCTAGTCCAGGTCCACAGGCTGATGGATCCAGATGCTTTCCTGATGCCCCCCCCCCCCCGGGAGTTTCCAGTTGGCATAACTAGTGCATCTCTTGCAGCTCTGGTAAATCTGGATGGAATATAGCAATAAAATTATGTAGTTTCTGGAAGTGATTGCTCACAGGTGCTCTTTCCTGCTGAATGAAGCCCTGTTGGGCAGCCAGGTCCAGGGCTGGGAGCAAGGCCTGGCTCTCACAATCTATCTGCAGTTGATCTGCTTCATCCTCAAGAAGACCATAGCTCAGAGGTAGAGCACCCGCTTTGCATGCAGAAGGTCCCAGGTTCAATCTCCAGCATCTCCAGGTGGGTCTAGGAAAGAATACTGCTGGTACTCCTGGAGAGCTTCTGCTGGTCAGTGTCAACAGTACTGAACTTGATGGACCAGTGGTCTGACTTGGTATAAGGCAGCTTCCTGTGTTCTGAAAACCAGTTCAGAACCCAGAGCTCATTAATGATCTGAATTGCTAACATTAACACAATAAAACCCTACTAGAATTTTGAAACTATTGGATTTGCAATTGTTCTACCAGGACAATGAGATGGATTTCCAATTGGTCTATTAGAAGATATCACCACCAGGCAGTTCTCCACTTTTAATCCTGGGCCTGAAGCATTTCCAGTAAGTATTATCATTCCTCAATGCTTGTCCATCTCCCATGCTATTAACTACAGAAAAATATGCAAGGGGAAAAAACTTTTCACAGCACTCATTATCTTGTATCATTATTTCTTCTGCAGCCCCAGGCCACTTAAATAAATGTTTGGTGCATAGGGCTATTTATTCTATTGTCAGTGATTAATGTGCCTGCTTGATTTAATTTGGTATGTATTTTGTATTAGCCATTGTATGTTTTCAGACTTATTAAATAAGGACCCACTCTTTCTCTCTTTTTCAAAACCATAAGCATATCTTTTCTCATCTAATTAAAAATGTCTGTGCTTTCATTGAATAAGTATTATATAAATACAAATCTGTGTGTGATCAACTGTTTGGTTGCCTGCTGTGCTGGTATCTTGCAGGAAAAAAACATGAAAATATTAGGTCAGATAATCTGTTAGAAAAAGTACAGGAAATGTGGGTAGTTCTTGTGTGTGTGTGTGTGTGTGTGTGTGTTTTGCTTCTTCACATTTCTGAACGTGTTCTTCCCTTGCTACAATCCATAAAGGTGCAATCCTATGCATGCTTAGGTAGAAAGAAGTTCTAGAACTTCTAGCATTCCCCAGCTAGCCATGCTGGGAGTTTTACGACTTTTCCCCCCAGTCTAAACATGCAAACATTGCACCCCAAGAAGAATATTGGCAATCCAAATTACTGTAATATAGATCCAAACACTATCAGTTCATATCCCTGCAGCTCATGACACACAGGACCTAAGAGGCTGTAAACAAGGAAATTGCCAGTTGAAATCTGACCACTATGGAAATAATGTGGTCCTATATTACAGGGGTGCTGTAGGGATTAGTATTGTTGTTTGTTTGGCCTGTTTTTCAGTCAATCTTCACAAAAGGTTTTACATAAAATAATTCAACATGGAGAAAAATCCTTAAAAGTAAAGATATAACATTGGAAACCAAAGTCAGGATTATTCAGACCATGGTATTTCTGATCTCCATGTATGGATGCGAAAGTTGGAGAATGAATAAAGGGAATAGGAGGAAAATAAACTCCTTTGAGATGTGGTGTTGAGGGAGAGTTTTGCAGATACTATGGATGGCAAAAAAAAAAAAAAAGACAAATAAGTGGGTTCTAGAACAAATTAAGCCAGAATTCTCACCAGAAGCAAAAATGCTGAAACTGAGACCATCCTACTTTGGAAATATAATGAGAAGAAATGTCTTATTAGAAAAAAAAACAATAATGCTAAGAAAAGCAGAAGGTAGAAGGAAAAGAGGAAGACCAAAAAAGAGATGAATTGACTCCATAAAGAAAGATACAGACCTGAAGTTACAAGATCTGAATAGAGTGGTTTACAATAGCTGGAGGCCGCTGATTCATAGGGTCGCCATAAGCTGAAGTTGATTTGAAGACACACAACTCACTAACTCACTAACTCACTAACTCAACATGACAGACTACCAGTGGTCATCTGGGATCCTACATCACCTCCAGTAGCCACACAACCCTCCATGGAAATGGCTACTAGTGAAATGTGTGGATCAGGCTATGGTCTTTTCCTCTCTACAGTGCCTCCAAGCTGGTAGAGGATGTGGTGGGGACTTATTCCAGTTCTTATTGTAGCCTTGGCATTCTAGCTTCTGCTGCTGGTTTGTAAATCTGCAACAGGTCTGATGTAAATAGCCCCCATTGAAATGGCTGCCAGGAAAACCTTGCACCAGGTGAGGGTGACTAGGGCTGTGCACTGGATCAGGTCCGATCCATGATCTGGAGCCGATCCAGGGGAATCCAGATACAATTATCTGATTTCCAATCAGCCCTCCAGATCGTCCAATCTTTTCCGAACCGGTCCGGAAGGACCCGATCCAGTTTGGAAAAAATTGGAGGATCGGCGGGGGCCCGCTGGCGCCTGCCACTGCTTCCATTGGCGGTCACCTGCGGGCACCCACCAATGGAAGCAGACAGCGGGGGAGGGGCTTACCTGGCTGTGCTGTCCGCTTCCATCGGTGGGCACCAGTGGGCGCCCGCTGATGGAAGCGGCCAGAGGGGGGGTGCTTACCTGGCAGGTCATCCTCCTCCTTCCATTGCTGGCTCTAAACTACTGAGAACTAGGCCTTGCGGCCTAGTTTACAGGAGAGCACCTGGCGCTCTACTGTAAACTAGGCTGTGAGGCCTAGTTCATAGTAGTGTAG
The DNA here is from genome assembly GCA_029215795.1 of Anniella stebbinsi. NCBI lineage: Eukaryota > Metazoa > Chordata > Lepidosauria > Squamata > Anniellidae > Anniella > Anniella stebbinsi. The sequence continues at coordinate 62,333,489 of JARDYH010000003.1, forward strand.
TGCCAGCAACGGAAGGAGGAGGATGCCTCGCCAGGTAAGGAGCGGGGGGGGAGCTTACCTGCCGGGGTTGTCTGCTTCCATCGGCGGGCGCCAACGGGCACCTGCTGATGGAAGTGGACAGCCCTGCCAGGTAAGGATCGAGGGGGGGCTTACCTGGCGGGGCGTCCTCCTTCTTCCATTGCCGACTCTAAACTACTGCAAACTAGGCCTCATGGCCTAGTTTACAGGAGAGCACCAGGTGATGGCACTCTACTGTAATCTAGGCCGCGAGGCCTAGTTCACAGTAGTTTAGAGCCGGCAATGGAAGGAGGAGGACGCTCCACCAGGTAAGGAGCAGGGGGGCTTACTTGTCGGGGCTGTCCACAACGGATGGCCTCATCAGGTAAGAAGTGCGAGGGGGAGGGGGGAGTTAGGCCCCACTCACCCACCCGTCGCCATGTTTTCCCCATAGACTTACACTGGGGGAAAGCTTTCTTTCCCCCAATGCAAGTCTATGGGAAAAACAAAAATGACGGCCGATCCAAAAATTGGACGTCCAATTTTTGGATCGGGATTGGGCCCGATCCGGTCCGGGGGGGGGGGGGGTCTGATTTTGTCTGATCTGATCCGGGACAAAATTGGAGGTCCCGATCCGGGTCCCGATCTGATCCGATCCAGGGGGTTCCTGCACATCCCTAGTGGTGACTACATTTGGATGACTGGGATTTTTGTATGCCAGGCACTACAACCATCAACATAGACAAGGTCACTTTTTCCTATTAGTTTCCCATGGGCTCTTTTCTTCCTTGTATCCTCCTGAAATATGAGTTGAAATTAATGTGCATTAATGTTTTCTGAACAACAGCAGGAGATCAGAAAGTACAATTTTTCATCTGCAATATAACAGATTCACTTACAGAAATCGTTCCATAGTTTCATGTATTTTATTCTTTTCTAGAGGATCCAGAGCTTTTCTCCACTTAAAATGGTTAAAAGAAGCCTTTTTGCTGCTTAGACAGAAATATGGAATAGCTACTACTGCTTATGATCCAGTGACTCTGACTCCCAACCTACATGTGCTGGGAATTACATGTGTGTACATGCCCAGAAGGGCTTCTTTTGTGTAATTTGGCCAGTATTTGAACTACTTTGCATATTGCTGTTTAAATTCAGAGGCATTTAAACAGTAGCTGTTCCACCTGGCCACAGTAACACATGTCTTAGTTACATCCCATTTGGATTACTGTAACACACTCTACATGGGGCTGCCTTTAAAGTGTGCTCGGAAACTTCAGCTGGTTCTAAGAACTGCAGCCAGATTGTTGACTGGGGCTGGTTACAGGGAGCATACAACTCCCCTGTTACAACAGCTCCACTGGCTTCCAGTCTGTTTCTGGGCACAATTCAAAGTGCTGGTTATGACCTATACCTTATACAGCTTGGGTCCAGGTTATCTGAAAGACCGTATTCTCAGTCCTACCATCATCTCAGGCACTCCTGATGAGTAGGTGGGCCTTCTCAGTGGTTGCTCCAAGACTCCCAGGGAAACTAGACTGGCTCCCTCCTTGTGACACTTTTGGAGGCAGGCAAAACCATTTTTGTTCCGGCAGGCCTTTGGGAATACTCTAGATCGGTGTTCATGTATTGGATTTTTTAATTGTGATTTGCTTTTTAATTTTTAAATGTTTTTAAATATTATAGGAGTTTAATTCTATTTTAACTTTTGTAAATTTATATTTATATGTTTTAATTGTATATGTTTTAATCTTGTAAACCCTCTTGAGTCCCAGTATTGGGGAAAAGGCTTTAGATGCCAATTTGGGTGCTCTAGTTAGGGACAAAAGCCCAAATGTGCATGTGTATATACTTCTTGTACTTCTTTGGATAAAAGTTTTCAATTAAAATTGTTCGTGGTCAAGGGTGGGATGTACATTGTCCCTTTGATATTAGATGATATTATTTTGCATGATCCCCCCCACTAATTACACGTGAAATAACAGAACCATTTTAAGATATCCACACTGTTCTTACACATACAAGTCACTAACCCAGAGCCCCACAAAACTGAAATTGTAGTACTACCGATCAGCAAATTTTATGAACTCTTTAAGAAAGAAGTAATGGCTTCAAAGCGTTTCTGCATGCTATGATTGACAAGGTCCAGCTCCATATGCAGAGAGCAAATTACGCCATTCCTTTGATCTGTTCCCAACCATATGGGTGGTGCATGGACAGGAAGTAGATGGAGCTTCCAAAAATGTTGATGGAGCTTTCAAAAATGTCAAGTAATGTATCTAAACAAATGTGTACAGAGATTTATTCTGTGCCAGGGAGAGATATGCACTTGGAACAAAAAAGGAGTTGTAATTCTGAGGAAGACATTTTATGACCATCTACTTCACCAGGTATATTTGGGAGATGAACATGAGAGAGAAAACACTGTAAATCTTTCAGTTCTCACCCCCCCCCCCCCACACACACACACCAATCTTGTATCTAAGATAACCATGTTAATAAGCTCACAAATATTACTGGTTTGCTCCCCAAAATTAATTGTTTCCACTGTAGGACAGAGAAAAAGAGACAGGATTGGCATCAGCACCTTGCATCCATGGGTAACTGTTTGGACCTCAGCATCTTGGCAGGGCCCACTAATGGTGCCTAGCACTGCCCCCCTCTTTTATTATTTTTATTATTCAATTTGTACCCCATCTTTCTACTATGTAAATGGTGCTCAAGGTAGCTAACAATAAAAAAACATTCCTTAAAAATAGTTCAAAACAATAAAACAAATACATTAAAAACACATAAAAAGACATCCAAAATTACATAATAAAAGCAGCACCCCGCCCAACAGACCATTTTACAAGCTGAAGGCCTGCTTGAACTGCAACAGCAGAGAGGAAGCCATCCTAGCCTCTCTTAGCCAGGAGTTCCAGAGCCTGGGAGCAGCACTAAGAAGGTCCTCTCTCATATCTTCACCAACGAGGTGGTCTTTCAGGCAACAATAACCAGGACTTTGAATTGTGCCTGGTAGCCCATGAAACTGTTGTAACAAGGGAGTCATAGGATCCCTGAACAGTTTTCAGACGCAGCCCCATGTAGAGTGTGTTACAGTAGTGCAAACAGGATGTAACAGGATGCTGAATTTTATTCTGGTTGGACTTTTGTATTGTGGTTTTAAGCTTTCATATTATATTGTATGCTGTACTTGTGATTTTAAGTTTTGTGAACTACCCATAGAGCTTCGGATATTGAGTGGTATAGAAATGAAATAAATAAATAAGTAAATAAGTAAATAAGGCATGTGTGACCATGGCAGCCTACTATCAGCTTTGGCTGATACGCCAGTTGCGCCCCTTCCTAGAGTTGGAAGACCTAAAGACAGTAGTGCACGTGCTGGTAACTTCGAGGCTCGACTTCTGCAATGTGCTGTACATAGGGCTACCTCTGTGCCTAGTCCAGAAACTTCAACTAGTTCAAAATGTGGTGGCCAGGTTGGTCACCGATACACCTAGGGGTAACCATATCACACCAGTTTTAAATCACTCCACCGGCTGCCAATTAGTTTCCAGGCAAAATACGAAGTGTTGGTTATTACCTTCAAAGCCCTAGTGGTTTGGGTCCAGGTTACCTGCGGGATCGCCTTCTCCCATACAATCTGCCCCGCATGTTCAGGTCCTCTGGGAAGAACCTACTACAGTTGGCCAAGACTAGGCTGACAACCGTTACCCAGAGGACCTTCTCTTCTGCCGCTCCCAGACTATGGAACGACCTGCCGGGAGAGATCCGCCAACTTACCAGTCTTCTAGAATTCAAGAGAGCTATAAAGACTGATCTCTTCTGGCAGGCTTACTCAGTCGAATTTTAAGACTTGGTTGATTTTAACAATGTATTAATTTTATACATTTTTAATCAGTTGTATATATTTTATATTGTTTGTATTGATGTTATTCCCCGCCTCGATCTGGAGGGAGAAGCGGGTAATAAGTAATTATTATTATTATTATTATTATTATTATTATTATTATTATTATTATGTGTAACCATGGCAATCAGTCATCTCTAGGAATGGGTGCAGTTGGGGCACTAGGTTCAAAGCAGAGTTCAGGAGTACACCTGAACTGTGAACTTGAGTCTTCAGGGGAAGTGCAACCTCATCCAGAGCAGGTTGAATCGCTATTTCCCAATTTGTCCCTCTATCCCCTAATCTAACCAGGAGCACCTGTGTCTTGTCTGGATAAAGCTTCAATCTGTTTGCCCTCATCCAGTCCATTACTGATATCAGATTTAGAACCAGAACAGTTTCCTATGATTTGGATGGAATGGAAAGATACAGTTGGGTGTCATCAGCATCACTGAATCCCCAAACTCCGGACAATCTCTCCCAATGGTATGTTAAATAGCATGGAAGAAAAGATGGAACCCTGAGAGATGCCACAGGCCAATGACCACAACATTGAACAGGATCCCTCAGCCCTGCCTTCTGAAATTGCTCCTTCAAGAAGGGCCAGAGCAACCATATATCAGCAGTGCCTCCTAGTCCTATCTCAGGGAGATTATGTAGAGAAAAATCTGCAACATGCTGTTTGCCTTGGAGGGTGGAAGGAAAACTCTTAAGTTTTTTTTCAGGAAAATGTCTTTGCAGAAATGTTTGACTCCGCTTTACTTTTCACAGACCCTGCCCGCCCCGCCCCCCAAACATGGGGCTAGCTTTGTGAGTGGAGCTCCATCTCTCTTGCAGCAGCCCATTCATTTCTATGCTGGGTGGGGTGGAGGAGCTTCCCTCCTCTTGCAACTTACTTGGTTTTTACCTGGCTGCAATGGAGGATGGATTGCTCCCTCCCTCCTCTGCCAGCCCACCCACTCACCTGCCTGGAATTCCATGCACTTGCCTGAATGCAAATTTGGGTTGGTGTGGCTGCCAGACTAGTACTTAGGCACAAGGCTGGTCTATGATACTGTTATCATCCATGGTTCTAAAACATGCAGCTGAAAGGAGATATGACCTAAGGCCCTTAAGGCATCACCAGTAGGTACTGGTATAGCACTTGAACTGTATTATATAGGCTCTTTCTGCCAGGATTGTGGATTGGGCTGTTGTTTTGGGACATCTGGAAGTGGCCTTTTTGCTGAGATAGAAAACAATTAGAGAAATATATACAAAGTCAATACAGATATAGCTGTAGTGCGGGGGGGGGGGAATGACACATAGCCTGTGGGCCGAATGTGCCCCTGGTCTTTAGTGCAGCCCCACTGCCCCCCCATTGCCCCCCCTGCTGAAATTAGCTTTAAAACAAACTCAGTTTGGTTCTCTTCAGCATCCGTTGCACTGGCAGCATACTGCTGAAAATCTTCAGCATGCCACAGATTGCTTTGTTGCCATGGTCAAATGTTGGCAGTGGAGTAGCAGGGGTGCAGCCCCCAGGCAGGTCTGGGGGCTGGAAATTGGCCCTTGGACCTCCTGAAGTTGCCTACCTCTGCTGTGGAGGTAGGATTGTATGTTTCTATTCTCTCCGAAGGCTGCCTCTACAAGAGAGGTTTAAAGCACTTTCAAGGCACTTAAAAAAATTTACCTCTACAAGGAGGGAGCGCAAATCGGGCGTAGAGGCGCGCTATCCCTCCGATTGTGCGCATTATCGAATGCTCGTTAAATAGCGAGTTTTATTTTGCGGCGGGATGTGAAGCCAGCGCCCTGCCTCCCGAGTGCTGCTGCTGCTGCTGCTGCTGGCTCCCTTTTCCCTTTTTCTTGCCCTGTTTCCCCCCCCCCCCGTGCGCCCTGCCTCCCGAGTGCTGCTGCTGCTGCTGGCTCCCCCGCTCGGCTCCTGGCTCCACTCCTACTGGGCTCCCGCTGACCTCTCGCCGCCTTCCAGCTCCCTTTTCCCTTTTTCTTGCCCTGTTCCCCCCCCCCCCCCCGGTTGCTCCGTTTCATTCAATCGCTCCGTCAGTTCCTTCGCTCTCCAGCATAACAACTCGCAGGGACCTGCCTTAAAGAGACAGGCGCCCGCCCACCCTACCTCCCCCCTCCCCCCTCCCCTCTCCCTGCCTGCCTTTCGTGCAGAGGTATTAGGCGTAAATGCGCTTCAGCGATGAAGCGCATAATCACTTAACCAGGCGCAAAAGCGAATCCTTGTGAAGGGGACCTTAGACATCCGACATACCTCAATTCCATTTTTTGTTTTAGTATTTGGGACTTCATTTAAAAAACAAAAAGTCTTGCTGTAATCAACTGGGACCTGTAATGGATATATAGTTATATGAACAGGAAATATTGAAATACATTTAACTTGGAAAGAAATACAAGGAAATTCACCTAGGGAAAAATCTTCATAAACACAGAGATTCAATGGCAATGAAGATGCTTGGAAGATGCCAAAAGGGAATGGATATGGAACACCAGTTTGGCTCTAACAGAGCAATGTACAATCAGCGAGAGATGGCTTAAACAGCTATTACATCAGAGATTAAAAAACGCGTCCATAGCTTTACAAGAACATCTGCTTGTAGCGCACTGATGGAAAAAGCACCTTGAACAAAAGGAAACTTGGTCCAAATGTTTCCTCAGACCTTGAAACAAGTCCAAACCTTTCTGATGTTCCAGCATGCCAGTTACATCATGAAAGTGCCAACATTCTGTGAGAGAATCTGTTCTTGCAGTAGATGTAGGAAGTAGCAAAATTCTCATGAGAAAAATGTTCCTCCAGCTTCACATTTGAGTTTCTTTTTTTTATTCTTCAGATCATTTCTGGAAATGTTTCCCTCTTGCATTCAGACTTCAGGAACGTCTGTGAAGGCAAATGAATTATAGCATGTTTAGAAATTTTATTTTTGGTTTTAGTATTTTGTCTTCCATCTTTACCAGCCTGTTTTTAATGATAAAAATCTAGTTCCCTCTCCCAGTAATTTCCTCATGTGTCTGTGCATGTGTCTCTGTGTGTGCATCCATGCTGTGTTACATAGGTATGGATAGATATTTTGGCTGAACAAGCAAAGAAAGAGCAAGGAGATTGGAATGGACAGTAAGCATACAATACCTTCAGGTTTCACGATACATGGTTGGGCAATTCTTTGAGCTACACCAATTGCAGAGGACACCTCCTCTTGCTACTGCCTTAGGTGAGTGTATTGAACCAATTCCTATGAATTTCCTTTTTATTATGTATCTCTCAGTTTGAGATGGCTGCCCAAAATGTCAGCTTAAAATGAATCAGTCCAGTTTTGATTGAAATGCTTATGTTTAGTCCATTCTGCTCAGAATGCTTTATGCACAATGGGTTGGATCCAAACTTATCCATGCTTAAATTAGACCCATTGAAAGCAATGGGACTTAAATTAGTCATGTCTCCCTTGTCCCATTCATTTCAACGGATCTACTCTAAGCACAACTAAGTCTGGATCTAACCCAATATGTCAGGCTTGCTTTTATAATTGCAGGGACACTTTTGTTATATTGACCAGCTACATGAAATGGATTCAAATATCCTGCCAGACATTGGAAGAATGACTGTTGAATAGGGTAATGCATTTAAAATTTATGGCTAAGTTATCTAGAAAGTGGCATGTTATGTCATAGTACTATCTACCAATAGTATTTCCAGCTGAGAGGAGGGTCTAATACTACCTCTAAGGATTAAAAAGCAGGCCTTATTAATTGCACATCATTTCAATTTATCTATTGGATGATCCTTTATATTTCTTGTAGATGAGGATGACTGGCTTTTAGAGGCATTAAGAAGATGCCATAATGACCTGAAATTGCTTTTAAAGCTGGAGGGGAAAAGAAAAACTGCTTTTCGTCCAAAGTACAGAACAGCTGCTTGTGTGATTAAACCTGAAACATACTATGCAATTCTGAAGCTCTATTGAATCTGCACAGTTCTATTACACTATGGGTATTTTATAACAGTTAGCCAGAGATCAGCTCATCTGACCAACACATTTTTCAGACTTCCACTGAGACACATTATACAGACACATTTACATTTGTAATCTCTGCATGCACAATTATTTTGGGTAGTGGTGGCTAGGTGCAAGGGGTGAAACCATACCTCCACTCTTTGACAAAACTTAATTTCATTTTTGAAATAGATGTGCTTAGCTAGACTCAAGTATGTTATAATACATGAATAGATATGACTCCTGTAAGCTCTCAAAAAGTGATACTTTGTGATACTTTTGTTTATTTCCTATGAAAAATGTATGAAGTGGCTACCACCTAGAAGACAGTTTTAATTTTGCATTATCGATGAAGTATGGCTATATGTCTCACCCCTTTAGGGGTTTACTTTAAAATACAGGGGGGGAGGGAACCACTCCCCAAAACACCCACATCCCACACCTCAATTTCCGTACTGAGCAGTAGTACCATTTTCTTGCATCTTTTTTCAAAGAAGATGACAATGATGGACAAATGCCAGAAGGGAACAAGTCATAGAGAATGATTGCAGGGTGTGGTGTGGTGTGGTGAATGGGTTGGTACTCGATTCCGGGTTCACTCATTGTATTGGATCATGGAGTCACTTGCTATATTGGATTATGTGTTCCAATAACGCAAAGGGGAATACCTTTCCCCCCCTTTCTCTGAGGACAATCAGTGAATGTGCCTGATCCAACTTTATTGAGTTGATGGCATTAGTATTGTGTGTTTGTTCATTCATTAAAATGTCATATCCTTCCTTTCCACTATAGCATGCCATTCAAGGAAGCAACAACATTTGAAAGCTATAATAAAACAACAATTAAGAGGATTAAAACCATTTTAATTTAACAGAAAATGACAGTATGGCAGACAAATTGAAACCATCAGAATCAGTATAAAAACCAAGTTTAACTTAAAGGCCACCTAAATAATTTTTTCTTCAGTAGGCAGCAGAAGGTAAAAAGGGAGGGTGTCCAATTAACTTCCTATGGGAGAGAATTTCAGAACTGGGGTGCAGCCTTCTTACTAGGGATGTGTATCGTATTGTTAAAATGTCCGATAATTATATGATAAGATCGTTATCGGACATCTGATTAATGATTCCGATATGATACAAAAACCTCCGATAAATATCTGATCCAAAAATTTTCAGCTCGATTATACTGGATTTTTTCGGATTACTGGACCGCCATATAAATAAACCTATAACATCTATATTTTTAAAGTTAGAGGCTTGAAACTTGACCGGGCCTCAGCTTTCAGAAGGAACACGATCTTTAAAAAATTCATAGAAAATTGAGGTTTGAGCAATTGCTCTGATTTTTCCCCCACAAATGACCAGCCAGATCCCATCTTAAATGTCCCACAAGTTTCAAGTTTTTATCTTTAAAAATAAAGAAATTCCAGTGGGGGGTGGGGCTTTTGGGAGACTCCCTATAACTTTTTAATTTGAAAAGTTAGAGACATTAAACTTTTTGGACATTGCAGATTGGATCTTGCTAGTCCTGGCTCCCCAAGTTTCATGTCATTATCATTTCAAATACAAAGTTATGTACACATTTCCCCCAATGTAAACCTATGAGGAAAAAAGCAGACAACAAGATGACAGCCCAGAGGTCCAGTCAACCAGCTGTCAATAAAGTTGATCTTTAATAAATTCATATAAAATCGAGGGTTGAAGGGATCGATCTCAAATTTCATACACATGTCTAGCACATATTGTTACACATATGTGCAAAATTTCAGATCAATCTCTCCACCACTGTATTTTATATGAATTTTCTTTAAGATCGTGCTACTTTTTGACAGATCTGAATGAACGCACGTCGCGAGCTGTCATTCTGACCTGTCAGAACTTAAACGAACTTTAAGAAATTCATATGAAATCAAGGGTTGGGGGGCTAGATCTCAAATTTCATACACATACTTAGGCATACCCCATAAGCACTGTGACCAAGTTTCAAGCCTTTAACTTTGAAGATACAGAAGTTATAGGCATTTTTTCTAAAAAAAAAAATCAGCTCTATAGGGCACAATGGGGCTGCAAATTAAATATCAGATTTCTGATAATTATCAGAAATACAATACGAGTTACCTCCAATATAATCCGATCCAAAAAAAATTTTTAAGCGATTTCCGATAACGATACAATATGATAATTTCGGGCATGCATACCCCTACTTCATATGCATCCTGACCACCTTATAATCTGCCCACCTTTGAATGCAGAGAAGTAACTCTCCATCAGATTGCACAGTGTGGGCAAGATGGTGTGGAAGTAGCAGGCAGTCCTTTAGATACCCTGGACCCAAGCCATTATGACTTTATAGGCAATAACCAGCACTTTGAAGTGCATTCACAAAGGTATTGTTAACCAGTGCTAAAATGAGCACAACAGCCATGTTTCCCAATACAGTAGTGGTAGATTTTGAAGACCAGATGAAGGTCATGACAGTCCCCATAGCTATGACCCTAAGGAGACCCCAAAATTGTAGGAAGCTGTGTTGATCTTTTGTAAAGCTAATGGGACTTTATTGCCCATTCAGGACCAAGTCATCAAAAATACTTTGCATTACAATGGTGTACAATACTTTGTTGATGGGAAAATTCACCAGATCCCCACAGCTACTGTGAGGATTGCAGCTAAGCTCAGAGGGAACTGGGAATTCTGAGGGTGATGGTGGCAGATGACATCAGTGTCCCAGCTAATAAAAATGTGCCAGCACTGCAGCCTTGTAAGTCCCAGCTTGACTACACCACCATTGTTCCTGTGAGTACCCAAACTGCTGCATTCTTTAAAGCTCCAGGTAGAGCATGTTACAGACTAAATAATCCTATCAGGTTGTAAATAAGGCATGTGTTATTGTGGGTAGGTCCAACCTCTCCAGAAACAGAGACAGCACAACAGTCTTTCATTTGTAATGAGTCAAAAAATCTAAATGAAAGGGGGCCACCTAGATACTCTGAAAGCCCCACAGTGGGTGCACGGTGGTGCTGTGTTGGTTAGACAATGCAGCAGCCACCTCACAGACATTGTTGGGCTTTCCCATGAAGCTGCGAGCTAAAAAAGTCAGGAACTTTCCCCAACTTTTTCATTGGAGTGAGGTGAATATGGCACATCAGCCATCTAACCTTACTCTGGTGTCACAGTGGAGATGTTCCCGGGTGGATGGTGACCCCTGATTGGTCATCATCCACCCAGGCAAAGAGTAGGAGGTGGGCCCGAATGACAGCTGGAAACCCACACTTTCTCTGCATTGGGATTAACTGCTGCCACCCCACGGCAGAGAAAGCATAGGGCTTCTTTAAACATGGTGGCAACCAATCCAGCACCATCTAGGCAGCATTCAGCTGTGAGAAAAGAAAAAAAAATCTGGGTAAAAGCCTTCTGGATTGCAAAGAAGATAATATAACATTATATCCACCTATTGAAATATTTCCTCCTTTGGAAAGTCACAGGAAGCATTTCATTTCATTTCATTTTATTTTAATTATTAAAAAGAGTTTAGACAACAGCCTGAAGCCAGTCATCTCAAGGGACAATCACTTTTGTGTGCTGCAACTTTAATTCCCTCTCTTTACCACCAAGATAATTTACCCCAAACAAGCAGAAAATTTAAAAGACATAGTGAAGCAAATGAAAAAGAAGATTCTGTTCTGCTTTCTCCTACATCCTACTTTCCCCACACACACAATGGAATATCTATAGGTAAATTCATGTTGTCACTTCCTGCCCCTCACCTGCCCTGCCTTAGCAGCAGCAGGGGCATCGTTATGTAAGTTTAGACTCTGGATAGTTGTTGTTGTTGTTGTGGTTATGGTTACTGGGGTGTGCATCAGATCGGGTCTGATCCACGATCCGGAGCCGAGCTGATCAAAATCAGATAAAATTATCCGGTTCCGATCCTGGCTTCTGGATTGTCTTATCCGGTTCGGATAAGATCGGAGGATCGGACCTCCCCCTCCCCCTCACGCTCCTTACCTGCCAGCGGATGGCAGTGGATGGCCCCGGCAGGTAAGGAGCACAAGGGGGAGGTGGGAGGCCCCCCCAACTTACCTGCTGGGGCGGCTGCTTCCCTCTGGTGCACGGATCTACTGAGAAACAGGCTTTGTGGCCTGCCTCTCAGTAGTGTGCCAGGTGATGATGTCATCACCTGGTGCATTACTGAGAGGCAGGTCACGAAGCCTGTTCCTCAGTAGATCGGAAGCAGCGGATGGCAGCGGACACCCCGGCAGGTAAGGAGTGCGAGGTGGGGGGAGGGACAGGGAGGGGGAGTTAGGCCCCCACTCACCCACCCACCACCATGTTTTCCCCATAGGCTTGCATTGGGGGAAAGCTTTCTTTCCCCCAATGCAAGCCTATGGCAAAAACACCCAAAATGGTGGCTGATCCGAAAATCGTACGTCCGATTTTCAGATTGGGATTGGGTCCGATCCAATCCAAGGGACCTTCGATTTTATCCAAACTGATCCAGGACAACATTGGAGGTTCCAATCCAGGTCCTGATCCAATCTGGGTGGTCCATGCACATCCCTATTGGTTACCTTCCTCACCAGGAGTCCAGGATGGTTCCTGGTCTTATAGGAGTCCCCCTAAGGAATTATAATATGCATTCCTTCATGTATTTCAATGTGGTAAGCCAACTCTGTTGTATTTCAGGGCCCTGCTGCTCATTCTATTGAGTGGAGCTCTGGATTTCTCCCCCAAAGTCCTGCCCTGTTGGCACCAGTATACAGCAGCTGTTCCAGCAGTCATAAGGAGTGGGGGAGGGAACAGCCAGTGAAACACTTGCAATTCATTTTGTATAAAATGATGTCTGAAGCCACAAAGCCATAAGTGTGTGCATGAAATGTTTTCCTAACCTGTTAGTCATGTGTCCTTGGGGGGTTAGTTCTTCTGAAAGAGCTCGGTATATTTATTTTTATTTTACACAGTGGATTTTCTAGGATTATTGTTTTTTGGAGAAAGTGATAGCTTGTGATAGAACCTTTCTCCAGGAATCCTTATGTATCATCTTTTATAAAAGAGACAAGAGGATTTAGCATCAAGAACAAGTGCATTACTGGCAGAAATATCTCCTGAATTGGAAAGATAAGCATCACTTAATTTAAGTACTTCAAGTAAAGTTAACATACTTAAGATGAATGTCTTGCCATGGGCAATTTATGTATTATACAGTATTCATTTATATTTTCTCTAATTTTTTTTAAAAATGTTATACATTGTAGAAGTTTATTTGGAGGGGTGCCTCCTCCCCTTTTTCATTGAAGGTGATACAATTGTTAATTAAAGAGGGAGGATTTAATTTTCCAGATCTTAGTTTATATCATAAAGTTTATTTGTTGACCTACACTAATCACAGGAAAAAAATCTTTCTTATTTTCTTTTAATACTCTTTCATAGGGTGGAGTCAAATTATTTGGTACCACTGCCTAGATATGTTAAAAAGAAAGGAATGGCTGCACTAACAATTTTAGCAGTGAGAGAGATTTGCAATGATCTGGAAGAGAAATTTGGAATGCAATGGATTATCAGCTGCAATTTGATCCATATTTTCATGCCAAACTAACCTTATGGGAGAAATCAGTTTTGAAAAGAGAGAGATGATCTATTATGTGGAAGAGTTGGCTGATAATGGAATTTACACTTTAGATCAGGTTTGACAATGATTTTTTAAAAAACATTTTCATTACTACAGCTTAGATATTATTTACCATCTAGTGCTGGTTGACAGCACATTCTTCTCCAGCATTTGCTGAAGTCTATATACAGGCTATTAGCAATGAGTGCACTGTTGGAGTAATTATTTGGCTCCATCCAGAAAGCTACACCTGCAATAGCTGATTACAAAAATCTTCTGGAATGTAGTAAAGTAGATGTTCAGAAGGTCAGAGATGAATGGAATAAAGAGTTGGAATTCTCTGTTCAATCTAATCAATGGAAGGTTTTCTTAGATACTCTTAGAGAAGTAGGCTTTCATTGTCTACTAGTCCTGATGGTTAAGTGCAATTTCCAGTGTCAGAGGCAGTAAGCCTGTATACACTGTTTGATGAGGAACATGGGTGGGAGGGTGCTGTTGCACCGTGTCCTGCTTGTGGGTCCCTGGTTGACAACTAGTTGGCCACTGTGTGAACAGAGTGCTGGACTACATGGACCCTTGGTCTGATCCAGCATGGCTCTTCTTATGTTCTTCTTCTAAATGTAGTGTTTCAGTAGTGGGCTGGAAGTCATTGCTTGTATAAATGTTGTTGATGTTTTATGCTATGATTTCCACCACACTTTTTTCCTTTTTTGGTTGTTGTTGCTGTTGTTAGTGTTATGTTGCAAATCAAAAGTTTTTTAAAAAAAAAAAAAACAGCAAGAAGAAACAAGAAATTCACAGGCAACATCAAGGTGGGGGGGATGCCTGGGGATGCATCACTGATGAGGAAGCTTACACAGACTTAATTATACTAATAATTAGTGGTTGATGACCTTTCCTTTTCATCAGTGAATGCATATAGGGAACAGAGATAGTGGGGCTTAGAAAAATCCAAAGCAGCATGTTCCAGGAAACTATTAGACCATTATTTAACACCTTAGACTGCAATCGGATACCCACTTACCTGAGAAATCCCACTGAATTCAATAGGAATTATTTTTAAGTAGAAATGTATTGGATTGCTCTGTTAATTAACATTTTATGCTGATGACATTTGGTATTTATATAGCATCTTTTCTTAAGTGGTCAAACTGCTTTACATATTTTATCTAGAAATCCGTACAATACTGAATATTACTTCCATGTTACAAATTTTGGGAGTGAAGCCAATATATGGTAGGTTGCTAGGTCCATCAAGTTCATAGCCAAGCAAAGAGTTCAGAATATATATATATATATATATATATAGTAATAACTTTAAATAAAATCTCAACAATATATATTAGGGGTGTGCACTGAATCGGATCCGATGCCTGATTCCGATACGATTCAAGCGAAATTGGACATCCTATTCCTGATTCTGATGCTTTTTCAAGGAGCTCCAATTTTATGCAATCCGATTGTTTTCGGTCCGATTTGCATCAGATCGCATTGGAGAATCAGACACCATTTTGAATGATTTACCCCATAGCCTAGTATTGTGGTAAAAAAAGGCCTATAACTTTTCTATTTTAAAAGATAGAAACATGAACCTTGGCCACATTGGAGATGGCATGTAGGTAGTCATGTGTGAGAAATTTCAGAAACATAGGTGCAGATGTGTAGTGGCATTGACGTTTTGAAGAATGCCTATAGCTTCTTTAATTTTAAAGATCCACACATGAAACTTGGCCACATTGCAGATGGTATGTTGGTACTCATATGTGTGAAATTTAAGAAACATATGTGCAGGCGTGTACTGGCAAGGAATTTTTGAAGAATCGGTTGCATTGGGGAAAAGAAAGTAATGCCTTTAACTTTTTTATTTTTAAAGATAGAAGCATGAAACGTGGCCCTATGGCAAGATATTTTTGGAAAAAATGAGGAAAGAAACACCTATTACTGTTTTATTTTAAAACATAGAAACATGAAACTTGGCCACATTGCAGATGGGTTTGAGGTACTTATGTGTGAGAAATTTCAGAAACATAGGTGCAGGCATTTTGTGGCTATGAAATTTTACTTTAAAAGTTCCAAACATTCCAAAATGGTGGGTTTGACAGCTGTCAAACAGCAACTCCCCCCACTGCCTTCTCCCCCCACTGTTTTGGAACTTTTGGAACTTTTAAAGTAAAATTCATAGCCACAAAACGCCTGCACCTATAAATGCAATAAAAAATTAATAATTGGAAGTTACGATTTTGATTCCGATCCAATTTTGGTGGCCGTTCACATCCCTAATTTATATCCCACTTACAATATGTCTAAATATTGCTGCCACCTCCCAGTACCTGCTGCCTAAGACAACTGCTTCACTCTAATGGTAGGACAGGTCCGAACAGCATCTCTACTGCCAGTAGCTTAGCCTCTCTGATGTTATAAAGAAGCTGATCTGTCTTGGCCCAGGTAACTGACTGCATAGGGAGTGATTTTAGACCTCAGAATTGGAATTCTGAAGAACACCCTTTGCCGATCTTAAGAACATAAAAACAGTCCTAATGCTGGATCAGATCAAGCGTCCATCTATTCCAACACTTTGGTCACAGGGACCAACAAAGCAGGACACTTTGCAACAACACCCTCCCACCCATGTTCCCCAGCAACTGGCGCACACAGGCTTACTGCTTTGGATACTGGAGGTAGCACATAGCCATCAGAGCTAGTAGCCATTGATAGCCTTCTCCTCCAGGAATTTATCCAACCCCCTTTAAAAGCCATCTAAATTGGTGGCCATCACTACATCTTGTGGCAGTGAATTAACTATGCACTGCATGAAGAAGTACTTCTTTCTCATAGGGAGATGTGAGAGCTCCATCCACACCTGAAACGTGGGGACACACTCATCACAGGAGAGATGCACAAGCCCCCACTCAGTTCACAACGTACTCATAGAAAATATAAATGAGGAAACATAAACAAGCAGGCTGTATAGAGGGAGATGAGAAGAGGCATGGGGCTATTCCACCAGCCTTGCTGAAAGACTACTTAATGTTTTCCTCACCGTTCCCTTTTCTTGTGTGCTAATTGTAAACTTGTGGGCAGGGACTGTCTTTTTTTTTTTTTTTTTTTTACTGATTGCCTGTAAGGTGTTCTGGGAACCTTTTTGGCTGAGGAACAGGATAAAAGTAATTTGAGTGGATGGATAGAGACAGACAGACAGACAGACAGATCTGACATGCTAACAATGGAAGATTCCACAAGATCACCTTGGAATGCTCATGCTGGCCAATGAGACAGCAGCTCAGCTATTGAGAGAAAGAATCCTGGGTGTGGATGACAGTTGGAGAGCAAGAAGAAAAGATCAGAGCGAGGGAGAGTATGCCAAGGAGAATTGCTTTGTATGAAAACTGCTTGAAGAAGAATTTTAGGCATGGGAGAGCTGGTGAATCAACTCCCCAAACAGAGCAGTGTACCGAAAGAGCTGGAAGAACCCAGCCACAACAAGAGTGGAGGATGACTGACCCTGTAAATCAGGGTTAAGCATCAGTCGTCCTGGCATCTCACAGGTGGAGAGAGAGCAACTGTGTTGGGAACAGTACAGAGAGAGCAGAGCCAGGATTTATACGGACAGCAGACAAATGGGGACGCACTTCCAGTGTCAAAGTAAATTGTGTGATTATTTTTATTTGTTTATATTCCACTCTTGTTCTTCCAATGAGCCTAGAGCAGCACCCCCAGGGCCCCCAGGAGATCTCCTCCCTTCCCAGGTAGCTTATAGGGCAAGACCTGATCAGCTACAGATTCAGCAGAATATGGAGCACGCAACATCCTTCAGACTATTCTTTGGGATTCAAGTAATGTAATCGTAAATAATTATGGATAATTTAATTTTTAGAGACAGAGAGAAATGATACCAGAATATTTCTCTAATTAATCAGTGATTTGACTAGCTATTTACTAATATAAATCACTGCAAATTATTGGTTGCTACTGGAGGGGGAGAGCAGGGAAACACAGAATGTTGTGATAGCAGAGGACAACAGGAATAAGGTCTAATGGATGTTATGTGGGGCAGGAGCATAGGTGTGCACACAGGGTGTGCTGGGTGCCCAGACACACCCTAATTTCCCAGGGGACCTTTGCTTTCCTGCCCCCTCTCGCTTGAATTGGGGCTTTTAAAAGGATGGGAAAGCCTCTGGAAAACTGCCAGTAGCATCCCTGGGGGAATGCACGCTTTCCCCTCCTCCATTCCAATCAGGGCCTTTAAGGTGCACACCCTAATGAAATGAGCTGTGCACACCTATGTAGATTATGTGTCTACCTTCAGAAATAATTCTTATTTTCATGGGCAGAGGAAGGGAGGAGTTACATGACAGTTGTTCTTAGTATTGCGAGACGTATATGGCCGCCTGTCAACACATGTTGGCAGGTAGTCTGACAAAGCACAAGATAAAAATCTGATTTTGAATTACCAATGGCCAGCCTGGAAGAGTAGAGTCGGTCCAGGGCCTGAAGATGCAAAACTGCTTAGACACTTGCTGTGACATGCAGTTCAGTGGTTCACTTCACAGGGCAGCCCCACTCAATCCCAAAGGTTGAGCCAGGGCAGTTCCTGACAAAGGAGCAGGGTGGTTTAGCCTATAATGCAGTGGTGTCCTTCATGTTGTGGAGAAAAGTTAAAAGTAAAGCGCTGCACTTGGAGATAACATGATGGTGAGAGATCCTTCTTGCATCATTGACACAGGGGCAGGATCTACGCTACTGCTTTATAACAGTATTGAAGTACACTGACAAGTTTTGGGGCCCATGATGACACATTCCATATACTGTTTACAAACTGCTTTCAAAATGTTATATCCTGCTTGGTGTAGATCTGGCCTGGTGGCCAGGCTGTCACTGACAGGGATCCTGGAGGGAAGGCAATGCATCTCTGTCCATAGATAGGATCCCAGAGGTCCTTGCAATAAACAAACACTCTGCCCATCATGTAAACACTGTCTGTAACGGTGATGCCTATTTTGCTAATATGACCATCAAAGTGTGCTTGAATATTATTTGTCCAGGGTTTTGCTCACCTTTATTGTCTTTCTGAGAAACACATGTACAACTAGCCAAGGTTTACAGTGCACATCTATGAATAAAACATTGGTACTAAACTCTTACATGCATTCACCTTTTGCATTTTATTTTAGTTTGTCTTGAATAATTAATTCCTGCCTACAGTTTTTTTTTCTTTTTTTTGTGCATGGTTTATTTCTTCACAAAATGTTTGATACAAGGAAGTGTTTTCGTTGCTTTTCTAATTTAATTCCTCCAAGCACTCAAATTGAATTCTTTGTAAGTCATTTCTTATGCTTATTCTTTCACAGCCTGAAATAGTTTGCCTGGGCATGTTTTCTATCACTGTTGTTTATTTTGTTTCATGGCTTAAAGTATTAGATCATAGACTGAACACCAGCTTGAAGCAGGCTGGGATTAGAAGATGCTGATGGCCCATATCAGAACAGGCAAAAGATTTCCCCATAAACATGTATGTTCTTTATAATCCATCTGAAAGGCATGAACCTGTTAAAATCTCATAATCCTCTTGAATAAATGTGTGTCCTTAGAAGCATGTAAATGATCTATTTCAAGTACTTTCTTAAAGCAACATAGCCCCATTGTTTGCATGTGTCAATTGACGAGTTTCCACATCACATTAAGACACCCTTAGAATAAGCTTCCATAAATTGTTTGTTTGCTCACTAAGCCAACAGGCGATCAGGTGTTCTGTGGCTTTCCATGGGTTATGTGCCCCCTCAGTCTCCTTGCTGGCTCCCAGCATGTATCCCAGGTGCGTTTGTGGTAGAACTCCTTGTTTCCTCAGGCCCCATGACAACACCCTTTCTGCAATTGGTCTGCTGCCATTCATCTTCCACTTCAGCACATGCCTTGCTAGTGAACGTTTCCCCCCTAAAAGGCTGCTTCACATACTACCAATTATACCCACTCAAAAAGCTTCTTCTCCTGAAACTGCCAGTCACTTTTGGCTCCTTAACTCCCTCCCCCACCCACTTGTTCATGCTTGTAGCTTCCTTTCACTGGGCTCCATTGTTAGCTAACAGATATTCATATGTCAGAAATCAGTAAAGATATGCAAATTTCAAGGCAGAACCAGGAATGAGGGGGAACAATGAAGATATGCAATTTTCAAGGCAGACATGTGAGAGATCAGTAAATATATGCAAATTTCATGGCACAGTAGTAAAGCCAGAGGGGAAGTTACACAAATTTCATAGCCATGGTCTTTCAAAAGTGCGCACTTGCACAAGCCTGGAAAAAAGAAGGTTGCAAACGTGTTTGGGACACTCTCCAATGTCCTTTCTTCTTATTTTTAGGAGCACAGGGTGGAGGTTGCTGAGAATGGATGAAGGAGAATGGTGGTGACACTAATGAGATCATGAGGAGACGGAGGAATTTTCACTGCTTTTGCCAGGCAGCTCTCTAGCCATTCCCAACAACCCACAATGAAGTCACCCTGCTGGGTTCAGACATCACAATCAGCCACTCTGAAAACAAGCCACCCTGAACAATACAAGCCAGGGGTTCTTAGGGAGGCTTCTTCATGAAAAATAAGCCACCCCAAGGAAACCACACCAGCTTCAGACAACCCACCATGGGTGATGATCATTCATGGTGGGTTGTCTTGTTGTGTGAACCAGATCTGTCTGTCTATCTATCTATCTATCTATCTATCTATCTATCTATCATCTATCTATCTTAAATTATTTTAGACAGCCTTTAAGGGTGGAATCCTCCCACCATGGCATGCAAAATAAAATAAAAACTGCATACAATTTTTAAAAATCCATAAAAACATGTTTCAATAAAATCCATAAAAATTATATTCATTTCAGACCTTGGATTTCTATACAACGTCTGCATATTTTTACACAGAATAAAGTCCCACAGTTTTAAATGGAACTTTCTTCCAAATAGGGTTGTAGCTTGAGACTCATATATCTGGAAAGTTCCAAAAAGCCGCTAAGTTCAGTCATCTGCCTCAAGACAAGGCAGGACCTGCAATGGACCAATGGTCAAACTTCACAATGTATTAAATGTATAGTGTGTAGGTGGCCCTCTCTTTACTTCTTACTCACAAGTGAACATGTTCAGCATTGACCTCAACTGCATCACTGAACGTGGATAGGGGAGGTTTAAACATCCCCCACTATAGCTGCTTGTTTTCCAAAGAGTAAAGGACAACATGAGAGAAGGTGTATTGTCAAAAGGTGACCATAGAGTCAGCAGGCCAAACGAGCAAGCCAAGCCACATGCTGCAGAAGAATAAACAAAATAAAACCCATGCAGTGACACTAGGCAATCAGATTTAGGAGAAGAACTCTTTCCATCCCAAACATGGCAACCAAACAGAGCAGACAGGCAAACAACACATCTGTCATGAAGCAACAGAAGGTCCGGTCACCCCTCCTAGTAGTTAGCACCTCCTTCATGAATGTAGTTTTGGTTTCATTTCTGATTTAGTGCTCACATCACAGCTGGAAATGCCTAAGAAGCATAGGATAGGCTTGGCTCCAGGGGAGATGAAAGCAACGTGAGAAAAAGAAAGAAAGAAAGAAAGAAAAGAAAAAAGGAACTGTTCTGTGTTTCAAAAATTCTCACAGTGTGTTCCAAGACTGTTTTGGCTCCTTCACTCACTCAGATGAGTCAGCTACTCATTTGAGCAGTTGAATGGATGAACTTGTAATTGCAATGTGTCCACAACTGGAACGGTATGTTTGGGGTGGGGGTCATTGAAAGTTTGCAAAGTCACCATGGATGAGCTATACGGCAATCCTGGCTCCTGTTTTGCATTGCTCAAGGAGGAAGATCCATTCATTTTCAAGGTTCTTCTCTGCCTTTCTATGGAAAATATTCAAGGGTGCGGAGAACTTATATTGGGCATGGGGTGGGGTGGAGAATAAACCAAACATAACTTGGAAGTGACCTTTAGTGGCCACTATTTCTTGCATGTCACAGGTTCTAAGCCAAGCATTTCCTGATAAAGGTGGACTTAGTGTAAGGGTGTATACATACACAAATAAAATCTGTGCATGCTTGTACACATGGTAGCTGATTTATTATTTACTCTATTTCTATACTGCCCAATAGCCAAAGCTCTTGAAGGAGGTCACAAAACTCAAACGGCAACATGAGAAAATATAAAATCTTTAAAAGTTCAAACAGAATAAAAACAAAGTAAAAATCAGAATGGGAGCCAGCAGCAGTTTAAAGATCTAAAAAGCACAATAATACATGTGAAAACAACTGAAGGACTAAATCATGTGGAAAATTAAAGTCGTCTTCACCTGGCACCAAAAAGACCACAATATACTAGCTAAAGCTGCCTCTACAAGAGACATTTAAAGCTCTTTCAAGGCGCATTAAAAAATTTACCTCTACAAGAACGGAGCACAAATTGGGCGTAGAGGCGCGTTTTCTCTCCGATTATGCGCATTATTGAATGCGCGTTAAATAGCGAGTTTTATTTTGCTCCGGCCGTTAAAGCGCATTTTGACTATGTGAACAAGCGATTCTCCACATTAACTACTTGTAAAGCGCATTTGAAACAACCAGTAAGGTCACCCGTTGAGTGCTCAATTATCTCCTGCATACAAGCATTAACAATAAAGTGCTTCCGAGACGATGCGCATAATCGGCTAACCAGGCGTCAAACGGAATCCATCTAGAAGGGGTCAGAGCCTCTTTGGACAGAGCATTCTGCCTAAGGTATTTTGTATATAGGTGGAATATAAAATTAATAAATATAATAATAACAATAATAATAATAATAATAATAATAATAATAATAATACCAAAACTGGACTGCCACCACTGACAAAAGTCATCTGTTAGTATTCACCTTGCCCACCTTATATAGTGGTGCCACCCAGAGGAAGGCTTCTGAAAATGGTCTTAGCATCTGGGCAGGTATCTATAGGAGAGAATGATCCTGCAAGTAACATCTCCCCAAGCTGTTTAGGGCTTTACAAGATAATGCCACCACTTTGAATTGGGCCTGGAAATGTACTGGAAGCTAGTGCAGATCACGAAGAACTGGCATAATATAATCATATTGACAATCTTGCTGTCCTATTTTGGACTGGCTGAAATTTCTGGACCATTTTCAAAGGCAGCCCCATGTATAACACATTGCAGTAGTCCAAACAAGAGGTTAGCAGAACATGCATAACTGCAGTTTGCTGATTTCTCTCCAGATAGGGATGTAGCTGGTCTATCACCCGATGCTGATAAAAGGTGCCCTGTTACCACTCAGGCCACCTGTGTCTCTAGTAACAATGCTGAATCTAAAAGCACATCCAAACAACACATCTGTTCCTTTAGGGAGAACACAACCTCCCAAGAACAAACTGAACATCACTCAGGTGGGCAATTGGTTAAAGCGGCTTGCTATGTGAAACCACATTGCTGCCTTACCTTTTAGCGCTGGGAGACTATGATGGAGGTGCTACAAACACCACTGTGCAAACACAGTGTTGCCAACCGGAAAGTTGCTTCTACTGGTATCAGAGCCAAACTGGGGCAACTTCCCACTCGGCAAATATTCACATGGACAGTGCTGGCTGCAGCACCCCTATCTCCTCTAGAGTCTCCCATCACCAAAAGATAAATGCAAGACTTCCACACAGTCCTTTATTTAGGGTGACCAGATTTAAAAAATCAAAATCCCGGTCCCCCCCGCCCCCCCCACCCAAAACAACCCCCCCACCAAGCCACCCCACCCCCCCAAAAAACGAGCCTGGACCTACCGGTGGGTTCCTTCGCCGCCCGCGCAGGGTCCTCCGTCGCCGCCCGCGCGGCTGCGCAGGGTCCTCCGTCGCCGCCCGTGCGGAAGAGGCGGGAGAGGGCCGGATCCGGAAGTGACGTAGTCGGCCCTCTCCCGCCTCTTCCGCGCGGCCTCTGGCCTCCTGGGGCTCAATCGCGATGGCGATGACCCCTGAGGAGCCCGGACGCCCGTGCCCGCCTCTTCCCGCGGAAGAGGCGGGCGCGGGCATCCGGGCTCCTCAGGGATCATCGCCATTGCGATTGAGCCCCAAGGAGGCCAGAGGCCATGCGGAAGAGGCGGGAGAGGGCCGGCTACGTCACTTCCGGATCAGGCCCTCTCCCGCCTCTTCCGCGCAGCCTCTGGCCTTACGAGCCCGGCAGCGGCGGCGAAGGCGGCGGAGGAGCCCAGGAAGCGGCCGCCCCAGCAGGTAAGTGCCCCTCTTCGTGCTTACCTGCAGGGGCGTCCGCTTCCCGGGCTCCTCCACCGCCACCACCACCGCCACCGGGTCTCGCTGCCACCGCCGCATGACCCCCCGCCACCCCGGTTTTCCCCCGCCTCCCCCGGTTGGCCCGGTTGGCCCCTGGATTCCCGGTTAGGACCGGGAAATCCCGAGCCACCTGGTCAGCCTATCAGCCACCATCACTTTTGCCTAGTGAACTCGCCACCAGATATCTCAAGTTCTGGACGTTATAAAATATTATCCTATATCATTTAGGAACATAGGAAACTGCCTTATGCTGAGTCAGACCGTGGGTCCATCTAGCCTAATATTGTCATCACTGGGCTCTCCAGGTTCCAGGCAGAATTCTTTTCTAGCTGTACCCAGCAATGTCTGGGATTGAGCCTCGGATCTTATGCATGCAAAGCATGTCCTCTACCACTGAGCTATGCTTCCTACTACCAACGCGCATTTGTGTGTGCATTGGCAAAGTGGCCCCAAGCCCCTACCCCAAGTTTATTTCCCCCTGTACTAGACACTGAGTGCATCAATTCCATTGCTGTCTGATGTCAATTAGAATCAAATCTAAAACAATGGCTTTAAAGAGGCTTCCATGAAGAAATGTAAAAACAGTTTTGAATGCTTAGTCCTTCAAGAGTACGAAATGTATTTAAAGACATATTCAAACATGCAGTTAAAAACACCTAATCACATTTCTTGTAGTGAGTGCAGTGGGACTTGTTAAGTACCAAATAAGATCCTCTTCTGTTTTGATTTTCTGTTGACTTGTAATCATTCCCTCCCAACATCTTAGTTTTCATGGACTTATATATCAGGCCCTTATTATGTTAACAGTGATTTTCTTCCCTGTTATATTCAATCTACAATTTTTTTTAAAAAAATGTTAAGTGCAATTATTAATCAGTGTGTAACTATTTTTCAAGAATATTTTAAGCCATGGTTCCAACAGGGCAGACTTATGACAAAATAATTGATTGCTTGGTTCTTTTATCCTGCCAAGAGGCCTGGAAATACTCTGTTGTATTGATTAAGGGCTCAGCCCCTCTGTGTGTAAAGGAGATTGTTTGGATGTCTGGCAACCAGCCAGCAGCAAGGCACCAGGGGCTTGAAATAAGCTAATACATTTATTTTTAAAATTAAATATTGTATTGATTTATAATTTTTATTACATGTACTGCAGAGGGTTGAAAAGGGGGGTTCCATGTTTTTCTTCCTCTGGGGAGGAAAAACCTCACAATTATCTAATACGTTATTGTGTGGGGAGTTATAATTTTCGCAACAGTTTGTAGAACCATATAAAAATCAAGAGCATTTGTTAGTTTCTAGGGTGTAGATAACATACACTTTTGAACCTTCCCTTTGTAACTCTGAAATGAAAGGCTTCAAGCTGAAGCACAGGATAAGCCCTTCTGGAGAGCTGCAGGTGTATTGAACATGTGTAACAAGTCCCAGACGTGTCAAAAGTCTTTGAAATAAAATCATATGCTTCCTTCCATCTTCACTTTTAGGACTGCATTCAAGCTTCCCATCTTAGTTTTTGGCATCGTAATTACTTTTTTTCTTTTTGGGTTCTGCAGAATGTCACCAATGGATCAACATCATGCTGGGGAAGAGTATCACTTTTAAGAACTGCATTTTTGGGTCTGATATGGATGTCAACAAAATGGCCTTGTTAGCCTCTTGCTTAACAGGATACCTTGTTAAACCTAGTTCTAGAACTCCCAGCCTAGGGAGGCAAAGCTGGGTCCATCTTTATTGTCTTTCTGCAGACACGCAAAGACATTTATATTCAGCAGGTTTGTGGTTGTCCAAAATAGGACTTTAACTGGTGTGTGCTATTTATTTCTTATTTCTATTTAATTGGTGTATTATTAATGTTTTTTAACTGATATGCTTTAATTGATGTGGTTGTTTTGATCGTAAAACATTTTATCTTTCTTTCCTTATTGTTAGCCACCTTAAGCATTAATTTTAGTGGAAAGGCAGGGTATAAATTAAATAAATATACATGTAAATAACATACATAATTGCTTTTCAGCTAGACATTCTTCCTACCTTGAGGTTTAAGCAATGGTTCAAGTAAAAGCAGGCTTCTGAATCAATTTTCATAAAATATACTGGTTAATATAATCCCATCTGGCACTAATTATAGCATTCCCTATCAATAAATAAATCAATATTTTTCACAGTCCTGTGCAACAGTAAATGGGGCCACATGCATATATGTTAATTTTGTGACATTTATAAACACATCACATTTATGTATAGTACACTTCTCATCATTCACTATGATGTTGCTGGGGAATACAAGCAGGACTGTTCCATTCATGTCCTGCTTGTGGGTTTCCCACAGGCAGCTGGTTAGCTACTATGTGAACAAAATGCTGAACCAGATGGCCTTTTGGTCTGATCCAGTATGGCTCTTCTTTTGTTCTTATGTGGATGTTGTTATGCAACCCCGTGCCTACTGCAACATGCTGAATAAGCTAATATGTCTGATTTCTGCATATGGAAACACAGCATTCTAAGACAAACTAGAGCTACCTCAAGAATACTCCTCTGCCCTGCTGACAATACTTTTTGGTGTGAGATTGCAAGGTGCTGTTGTGAGAGAATAGTTCTGTTTGTGCATGAAAGCAGTGCAGTGTAGGTGGGAGCAAAATACAGAATACTATGAAACCATGCACAGACCACCTCTTTTTGCCAACAACTGCCAAATTCATCCGGATTATCAATTTTAGGATTCTGCCTTCTGATCAAACATAAGTCTTCAAACTCTTTATTTCAACATTGAAAGTAATATTTTGGAAAGCTGAAGAATGGGGGCTGTCAATATCGTCATGCTAGATCATACATTTCAGCTGCAATCCTATGTTGCCAATTTTGGAATAGATACCACTGAAAACAGCGGGACTTACTTATGAATGAGTATGTTTGAGGTTTCACTACATACCCTTCATATGATTATAATCCATGGGGTTGTTTCATTTCAAGAGTTTTAGAGAATCTGAACTCTTGGTCAAAATGAACAAACAAAATGCTTCTAATTTGGTCCATCTCTGTAGCATTTAAAGAAAATCCCATTGGTGTCTAAATTAGCGTGGAAGAGGATACTTGTATTCTACCTGAATCTTTGAAGATTTAAAACATATAGACTTTCTTGAACACTGTTAAGCTTGTTTACGTCCTATTGGTCTCAGTATATCAGGCAAGTCTGCCATTTGTATATGTCAAAGTTGGGCTGTGGGCAGCAGTCTGAGATGAACCAGTAACCAGAACCTCTGCAACAAGGCAGAAGTCAGGACCAAAAAGCAAGATAGTACCAAAGGACAAATCAAGAGACAGAGGGGACAACCTAGGAATGACCACGGAATAACCCCAGGAGAATGGAAACTGGGGATATCCTGGTTTTTCCATGGTCCCAGGATCTGAAATGGCTCCGTGCCCATGGGGGTGGGGGCAGCAATCCTGCCATTCCCAGAATGGCAGGGGAGCAGAGGTTGGCGGGGGGGGGGGGGTTCCCTTATCATTTTTGCCACACGACGTGGCTCCTCTTCCTTTTAAAAAAATAGCAGCCGTAACGTTCCTTTCCTCCTGGGATGTCACGTTGCCATCTAGATGCTGGGGGAGGATCGCAGAAGCAGGTAAGTCAAGATCCTCCTCCCTCCCTCTGACATGGCCAGAGTTGAGGAGCAGGTCAGAATTCAGGGCTAAAGACTAAAAAAGGATAGAGAAACACATCAGAGGTCAGGAGGTTCATGTTGCTCAAGCAAAGCTTTTCTGGAACAGGAATCCCTTTCTACTCCTTCCTGCTTAGGATGTATTGGCCAACCTAGAGTCAGTCCAGGACCTGAAAATCCTTCATTGAAAAGCTGTAAGCTACATTTCTGTGCTTTGCCACATGTGGGAATTGCACACAGACCTACCAGATCCTTTTAGCAGAAGTGAAGAACCTTTTTCAGCCCAGGGTCTCAGGGGCTGAATTCCAGAAATGGGCTGAACTAATGACAGTGAAAGCAAAGTGGGCAGGGCCAGATGTAATTCTTACTCATTGGATATTTTCCCCACCAAACATACAAAACGTAACTCAATTCTATGCATGTCTACTAAGGAGTAAGCCCCAGTGCAACAGCTTTCATGACTGCAAAGGTATTTCAAATACTTTTAAATATCTTCTTATCTCCAATCACTGATCAAAGATAACAGAAGAAGCTTGTATGCTTCATGGGGAAAACCTGTGGGCTGGAGGTTCCCAACCCCGCCCTTCAGTTGAGGATCACACTCCATG
Source organism: Anniella stebbinsi (assembly GCA_029215795.1). Lineage (NCBI taxonomy): Eukaryota > Metazoa > Chordata > Lepidosauria > Squamata > Anniellidae > Anniella > Anniella stebbinsi. Next base: position 62,361,521 of record JARDYH010000003.1, read on the forward strand.
TCAAATCAGAGTCCATGACAATGTAAGACAAGAAAAAGAAAAGAAAAGCAAGCAACAACTGCCTTGGGAAGGAATAGGATTTAACCATTGTCTTATTGTAGAGATGGAAATGATATAGAAGAAGTGAATGGCCAAGAAAAGGCTAATGCAGCCTTCCCCAACCTAATACATTCCAGCTGTGTTGGATGACAATTTCTAACATTGCTGACCATTACTCATGTTAGCTAGGGCTGATGGGAACTGAAGTCCACAACATTTGGAGGGCAGAAGGTTGGGAAATGCTGGGCTAAAGCATATGGAAGTTTTCCATTTATTATTATATTATTATTATTATTATTATTATTATTATTATTATTATTATTATTATTGCATTTTTATACCACCCTATAGCTGAAGCTGTCTGGGCATTTCACAAAAATTAAAATCATGAAATCATTTAAAGAAATATAAAATATACAACAATCTTAAAACACAAAATAACATACAATATAGAAAACACAACCAGGATAAAACCAAGCAGCAAAGATTAAAATACAAATTTAAAACAGCAAGAGTTAAAATCGGGTTAATTTAGCTGTTAAAATGCTGGGAGAATAAAATGGTCTTCACCTGGCAACGAAAGGAGTGCAAAGTAGGCGCCAGGTGAACCTCTCTGGGGAGCTCATTCCACAGCCGGGGTGCCACAGCAGAGAAAGCCCTCCTCCTGGTGGCCACCTGCCTCACTTCCTTTGGCAGGGGCTCATGGAAAAGGACCCCTGTAGATGATCTTAGGGTCCAGGCAGGTACATATGGGAGGAGCCGTTCCTTCAGATAACCTGGACCCAAGCCATTTAGGGCTTTGAATGTTAGTACCAGCACTTTGAATTGGGCCTGGACCTGAACTGGCAACCAGTGAAGCTGGAAAAGGACTGGTGTGATGTGGTCTCGTTGGCCAGTCCCTGTTAGCAAACGTGCTGCCCTGTTTAAAAAAATGTTGGCTACATCAGAAGTTAGAGGGTTTAATAAAGTTATGAACAGTATGAAGAAGGCAGAGAGACATCATAACACTAGAACTTGGGGCTATTGTTGATTGGCAGTAGTTTGAGGTCAGGCAAACGGAAGTACCCCTTCACACAATGTAGAATTCACTTATGTCAAGTGGCAAAACCTTATTAGTGAGGTTGAGGAAAGAGTATTGTCTGAAATAACTTTGGAATACTCTCTCTCTCTCTCTTTCTCTCTCTCTCTCTCTCTCTCTCTCTGTATATAGTAAATCCCTCAGTGTCTATTACATAACCTAGACAGTGAGTAGTAATATTACCAACTGCAAAGGAGATAGAATAGACAGCCCAATAGGTCTTTCTTTCTTTCTTTCTTTTTATTATTCTATAGCAGATTGTTCATATTTGACTCTGATTTCTGCTGATTAAACTGAGCTCTGAAGTAACAAAGGAGATAAAATTTTACATTCCTGGCAGAAGAATAGATGAAACATTTTTATTGTGTGAAGTATACCTGTGAGTTAACTATTGGTGAAGTGATAGTAAAGATTTTAATTATTTTCCATCTGTTAGTATTTCAATTAGTCACTTGCTCAATGTGGATAGCTTCGTCCTCATAATTTTACTCTGTAATCCCTAGCCAAGCAAAGAAGAGAGCTTTGTCGTGATAGCCTAAAAGATATTTAATAAAAAAAGAGAAAAAGTAAGACGGAAAATGATGTCTATTATTTTACTGTGGCAGATGTAATTTTCGTGTTCTCTATTATGGCACAAAATAAATGTCTATATAATATTCTTTTTAAAGTATGTAGTCATTTATGTTTTTAAGCTACAATCCTAAACTCACAGACTAGGGAGTAAGTCTGATTTAGGGATGTGAACGTGTATAAAATGTGATGTCATCTCTGATTTCCATCTCAAAGTTCAACCCAACTCATGTCAGTATCATATTATGAACTTTTCCCCGTATTTGTACAAATATTCATATATATTTTGGTGGACCTTTTCCCAAATGTATGCATCAATTGTGTATACACCAGTTTTAAAATCTCTTCACTGGCTGCCAATCAGTTTCTGGGCAAAGAACAAAGTGTTGGTTATTACCTTTAAAGCCCTACATGGTTTGGGTCCAGGTTACCTACGGGATCGCCTTCTCCCATACAATCCGCCCCACACGCTCAGGTCCTCTGGGAAGAATTTACTACAGTCAACAAGAACTAGACTGACAACCGTTACCCAGAGGACCTTCTCTTCTGCCGCTCCCAGATTGTGGAATGACCTGCCGGGAGAGATTCACGAACTCACCAGTCTTCAGGAATTTAAAAGATCTATAAAGACTGATCTCTTCTGGCAGGCCTACCCAGATGAATTTTAAGGTGTTTTATTGGTGTTTTATTGGTATTTTAATGATGTATTGGTTTTAAGTGTTTCAATCAGTTTTGTATTTTGTGTTTGAAGCTATTCCCCGCCTTGATCTGTTGGGAGAGGCGGGAAATAAATAAATATTATTATTATTCACTTTTCTCCCATTGATTTGAATGGATATGAGTGCACATTTTTCAAAAGTATTCCCTTTTTCCATACATACTTTGTAAATGTATGCATTCAACAATGTATGCATTCTCTTTGGCCTGCAAATCATATCACAAGTTTAGAAAGGTGCAGATTTCACATGCGAATTTCATTTGAGTCTGTGTTTGAGTTCAGGAGGTGCAAACTGGATTAATTCTCATCTGAAATGGGAAAAAAATGAATTTCTCACACGTCCCTAGTCCTACTGAATTTAAGGTGCAACCAGATGCATGTTTAGACAGAAAGAACCCCTACAACTCCAAGCATGGTGGCTGGGGAATGCTGGGAATTGAATGACATTTTTCTGGATAGGATTGTGACCCTTAGTGCTGTTAAGGTCATTGACTTTAAGGCTTACAGGCAATTCAAATGTTCAGGAAAATCATGGAGTACAATCATGTGATATTACCACTTCAGAATGAATGCTGGGGCATGTCTGAAAGGGTCACCATGTTTGAAAGTCTTTCCCTGCAGGTACAAAGCCATCACATCAACGGGGGGAAATGACAGAAGGATACTTTCCATTAAGCAACTTTCCACAAGACTCTCTGGGGTGGGACCACCTGCCCTGCTGAATATTTAACCTGCTTCAAAATTATTTTCACCACAGTTACACAATATTGATTTTCCTCTGCACAATTATGTTTAAGTTTACATATTCCTGGGCAGTGTCTCCCAAGTCTGGAGGAACTATAATAAGCAGCAGTTCTATGATGTGTTTTGCCATTGTCCCTACCTGAAGGAAAGACATACTTCTCTAACAGTGTTTTTCATACTTCCCAGTCCCAGGGAACTCTTTCCACATTTATGTCCTTTTACACAGTTGGGTGTGATCTGCATGCTCTCCCCTATGTTTTTGATAAAAATTTGGATGAGACATAAAAATTGGGTGTCTGCACAAGCGTATGATCATATGGAAAACCTCCATGAGATGTAATGTTGCCTGTGTGGTGGAAAGGAGGGCTTCTTGTATTCTTCTTCAATCTTGCAAAGGTTTGATTAGTATATGAACCAAGGCTTAGCCCAGCCTGGGGATGCTGGGAATTGTAGTCCAAGGCACCAAGTTGGGGAAGACTGGATTAGTCCTTTGCCTGCTCCAAGATTATCCATCATTTGCCATCTTCTCATTCTGATGCACAGATCTTCTAGCAAGGGGGCTGGAAATATAGAATGGAAAGTACCCCTTTTATACCTTTTCTGGAGGCAAATCTGTCTTCTTCTGTGTAAGGACATTCTGGTATGAAGTCAATAGGGCTCTGGAATTTGGGTCCACTTATAATATATACTAATTTACATATTGATTAAAGTAGAAATGCCAGTACAATATCATGTTCACTCACAGGTTAATGTGATTCAGCAGCAGTAAACCAGAGAGAGAGAGAGAGAGAGAGAGAGAGAGAGAGAGAGAGAGATCTAACCTTCTTTCAAGCAAACTGACTTTTTATGTTTTATGTGCCTTTGAAACTATAGAAGCACATTCTGCAGCAAGGAGACAAAGCAAAAAATATATAAATCTTTATAATATTATTCCGTTCTACAGAGAACTCTTCAGGCAGACGCAAAGAGCCTCAGGTGATGTGACTTAGGCCAATTGCTTCACTTATCAAAACGAGATAATATAAGCCCTAAACAAATCCAGCTGCATGACTGGCTTTGACCTCATATTGAGCTGTTGTCAGTTGTCACTTTGATTTACATTCTTATATTAAGAAGGCTAACAATTATTGCTCTATTGGTGTAGACTGATATTGTTAAGTGTCCCTTCCCTGCTTTTTAGCAGTATATTATCTGTGAGACACAGGGCTTCTCTGGTTATTTAGCAACTGAAGATACAGTGCACATAAAAGATGGAGAACACCTTTACTCAGATACTTAAATGATTTGGGCCTCTGGATGGTGGGAAGAGTTATTTATTTAATTATAACGTTTGTACTACATTCTTTCTTCAAAGAGCTCACACAGCACCTTGTACATAATTAGGGATGGATGAATCTGTCAGTTTTACTTTCTCCTGCATTTGAATTTTTAGAAACTCAACACCTTCCTCTCCTGAATATGAAGAACTTTGTGAATTTTGGAAAAATTCTGATCAAAAACCAACTGAAATGCCAAAAGCCAAATTCAGTAGATACAACCATTCCCAGCATGGTGAGGACCATGACGTACCTGCCTCCCACATAGCTGTTAAAGACAAGGAGCCAGTCAGACTAGAGGTAACAACCCAATTAAGCACTAGCATGGTTGAAGAGACAAGAATTTAAATCCAGACTTTTAACAGTGAACCATTCAACTCCCTGAGCCTGGATGGGCAAACTTGTCAGCTTTGATTTCTCACACATTTGAATTTTTAAAATCTCAAATGTCTCCCACCCCACATGTTGGAAAACTCTTATCACAACCAAACTGAAATGAAACTCCCACTCCTCCCAATGCCCAAGCTTCAGCTGTCTTCCAGCCAAGCAGTGTTGAAGCCAAATCCACTTAGCTTCAACAACAGTAAGTTTCTCTCATATTCTTTTAAACAAAGCCTGTAAATATTTAACCCACCAAGCCAAATGCAGCTCATTAGTCAAGAAAGGCTATTTCTACACCAGGCTGTTTGCCTGGGATGGCCCCCAGCTAGTCCCTGTGCGCTGATGGAGTGTATTAGGTACTTCCTGGATCTCCCTCCCTCCCTTTACACCCATATGTTGTAAAAAGGGCCTCTATCACTTGCAATCACTGTATTTAAGCCAGGTGACTGTGATCAATATTACCTGAAGAGTGTTATAAACAGGTCTTTGAACTTATATGGTAAAAACATAGTCAGGTGATGACTGAATTTGTAGCTGGCACTGTATTTTCATTGTAATTATGCTGCAATAGAGCCCCATGACACAGTTGTTTTTGCAGTCTGGGGTAGCCCTTTAAAATTCTTTCCATCCAATTCACTATTTATACAGTGGAACATGGAAATGCGGAAATCACAGTTGTGTTGGGAAAAGACACATGGTGAATGAAAGCTCATTTTGGGGGGCGGGGAGGTGATATATTGTCCTTTTGCTAGGTCCAAGGTAGATTCATTTAGTGTGTTGCTATGAAATAAAAGGGAGAGCCACCAATTTAGTTAAATTGGTGGCCGGAGGGCAAGTCTACATGGTGGCTGCAACTTTTATTATCTGTGTTCAAGGAAGGAAAACCTCAGCAGAACCTAATTGCTTGTGCTATATGTTTGGAAGTGCTACAGTGCCATCTACTGCCTACTCCCAGAGAAGTATAACATTTGTTAATAAATTCACCGAACCTGACATCATATATCTTGGATTAAATAAGAACTACAGGCATTTCTCTCACCACAAAAAGATACTGTTCCCTCACATGGTATGCCAATATTCCAGCAAATGCAGGATATTTTTAGAGTATTGCTTGCCATTACCATCAGACTTTATTTACCAGAAAGAACTATTTCCTAAAGATGTGCAAGAGCAAATCAGCAGAGACAAATCCCAGGAACCTCTAGCACAGATAGTATATCTGCAATCCGACATTCATAAACCGAGTATTTCTGGATGTACGTTATTTGGGATAGGGATGAAGAGCCAGGCTGTGTTCATCCTGAAAGGAGACTTTGTGCATCTCTACATTACAGAAAAAAGGTGCACCCTTACTATTTTTTCTTCTTCTAGGGTTGTTCCATGCTGACTATGACTCCTTTAGAGTTGGCAATATTCCATAAAGTTAAATGAAACAGCACCATCTAGTTGCCCACGATATCCTGCAACAATTTTAAAAAGTGCATTGTCTGTAATCATTTTAGAAGCACGTTTACTGATTTTAATGCACAGGAGATGTCCTGGAGGTTGACAGCATCATGTAAAGGACACACAAACTTCCATGAGTGGCCGATTTTGAGTGTGCAATAAATTGCTCATATAGAGAAGATCTTTGTGCACAGTTCAAGCAAACACACACACACACAAGTGTTGAGGGTGCTCAGGAAGCACCAACTCTGCTGCTGCCCCCTCCTCTTCTGCCCCAAGGTGAATTAAGTTACTACTTTGGGGTCAGGCAAAGTTGGAGGCAAGGACAGCAATGGGCCCTCCCAGTCCCTGGTGGAGCACATTTCCTTGCTGGGGACTGGGACTGCAAACTTATTTGTATGTTTATTGTAGCATTTGTATTGTCAGATAATTTTTATATTGTTTTATATTTTTCTTGAATAAGCCACTTTGAGAACCCATGTTGGGTTGTTCAGGGTGGTTAACAAGCCACATTGCACAGTTAACAAGCCCCCTGCAGAAAATGTCCTATGTTCAGACAACACACTAACCCATGGTTCAAAAAACAGCCCATGGTTCAACCATTGAGTGTGGGGTAGCATGTTGTGTGAACAGCCCGTAAAGTCATTATTCCCATGAGTAACTTTGTTGTGAATGGGTCATTCTGATCTTATCTTCATACAATTGCTTAGATGTGATACATCTGCTACTACCTAGGCTGACCATATGAAAAGGAGGACAGGGCTCATATAACTTTAACAGTTGTAGAGAAAGGGAATTTCAATCAGTGTCATTTGTATGCAACTAGTTCCTGGTGAAATTCCCTCTTCATCACAACAGTTAAAGTTGCAGGGGCCCTGCCTTCTTTTGTATATGGTCACTCTAGTATAGTGCCTGCACCTTTAACAGTTGTGATGAAGAGGGAATTTCACCAGGAACTAATTGCATACAAATGACACTGGCTGAAATTCCTGTTTCTCTACAACTGTTAAAGTTATGTGAGCCCTGTCCTCCTTTTCAGATGGTCAGCCTACTACTATCCCCATTTTAGCTCCACTATTTACAGTTTCCCCCTCTGTTACCGTGTGTGTGTGTGTGTGTGTGTGTGTGTGTGTGTGTAGATGTGTGTAGAAAAGAAAAAGAAAAAAATTACACACATGCTTGCCAACTGAAGATCAAATTCCAGGTGAAGGGGCCTCTAGCCCATGAAACCTTATGTCATCATTAATTTGTTAGTCCTTAGGCACTAGAGGACTGTTTTTTGGTTTTGCTTCAATAGATTTGCATGTGGAATTGATTAATATTGTGTCTCATTATCCAGGTGTACTCTTCACATTTTTGTTATCTTTAAGGTTTGAGTCACTCATGCATTTACTAAGCCTGCAAAGTTTAATTGTTTTAATCAGCAGAAAGATTTAGGCTACAATTCTATACACACTTAACCTGGATGCAACTCCCACTGTACACAGTGAGGCTTACTTCAAAGTAGATGTGTATAGGATTGCACTGTTAGCAACTTTATTAGAGAAGGGCAAAATTATGAATGACATGGGAGCGCAACCAAAAAGATGCTGAGTTTTTTTTCACCACCCCTTATCACACTATGATTCGTGAAGTTGTGTACACTTACCATCAACTCCCTTGGCCAATGGCTACATGAAACTGGGAAATACCCAGTTTCATTTAGTGCCATCTTCCAAGTGAGTGAGACGGACTATATCCTGTTATGTTTAGCATATACCTGAATCCATTTAACTGAATGATCAGTTTCTTTTAGTTAAGTAGGTTCTCAGCTGCACAGTATATGCATGAAATTATAATTCTTCTGGAAAATAATTTGATTGTATACTGAGGTAAGCGTAACCAAGAACAATTTAGTTTTGAATTCACAGTTATGTTTAGTTTCTTACTTGATGTTAACTAGACTTGAAGTCCACAAAACTTTCTGAGTAATCTAATAAATAATTTGTTCTTTTGTTTTCTTTTTATGGCTGCAGCCCAAGGATCAGTTTAGTCATCTTTGGCGCCAACCATAAAAAGTCATGCTATGATTCCAACATAATTTTATTAGTTTGTCCTGCATCTACCAGCAAAAGGATACCAGCATATCATGTATATTTTTGTCATCTATATATGTATAGAGCCCAAACAGACTAGGGCTAAGAAAAAATGTCCCACTGATTTATTGTGTGGTGTGTGTGTGTGTGTGTGTGTATGTGTGTATGTACACAGATCACACAGATTTATTTGTAATGTGATGAGAAAGTTCCTGGAATCATCAGGGGATATCTGTTTGTATGTGTCATTCTTCATCCACTGATGCCCATTTGAATGATTCTATAGCATTCCAGGGCATGGGGGAAGGGATGCAGGATGTTACAGGGATGCAGAAATTGAGAAGCTTTGCCGCCATCAGTAGGAAGCACCCAGCCAAAACTTTCAGGAGCTTAAATGCCCTCCAACCCCCCAACCCCCAAATTTCAGCCTCCTTTCATCCCCAGCCGCCAGTTTCAAAACTGAAGTTCTCAACTTCAAACCTTTAGCTCAACAGAAATATTTTTTTTGGGGGGGGGGTAATTTAAACTTTGATGAAATGTCCATTTTCACCATGCACATTTTGAGTGAAGAATGCTAAATTTTGAATGCTAAAATTGTATTCAAAATTTTAGCTTTAGACCTGGGCCAAATCTACACTAAGCAGGATATACCACTATGAAAGTGGTTTGAAAATGGTATATGGAGTGTGTCATGTGCCCCAACAGTTGTCAGTGCACTTCAAGACTATTATAAAGCAGCAGTGTATATCTTGCCCTGTAGGCATGCCAACAATCAATTCCATTTGATATAAAGTTTTTAAATGGTCTTCCGGGGAATCCTAGTTATTTGGAAGGTTCTCTGAGGTTCCTTAATGAGAAGATACATTATGATAAACAAGCTTCTCCAAAACATAGCTTTCTGGACTAGTAATATTCCACTAGTAATAATGTTGTGTATGTTGTTGCGTACATTCCATAGCACGTAATAAGTTCACTATGCAACTTGTAGGGATTCTATCGCAGTCAAACTGGGCTTTCTTGGCAGACAAATCAAACTGGAAAATGTTTCTAAAGGGCATAAAGCTTGGAAGCATTTGTGCAGGGGTGGTGTCAAAGTAGATGTCGTCAAATATCTGTCAAGGGCCCACACCTCTGCGGGAGGGGGGCACTGGCAAGAGCCACCTGGACTTGCTCCTCATCTTCACTATTGCAACATGCGTCTCACTCTGGCCCAGACAGTGGTGATGGTTAGAAGGAGGAGCACTAGATACCACTGTCTCCTTCTCTGCCTGTCAAGCCTGCAAGTGTTAGCAATGATGAGAAAGGGTATGAAGAGCAACAGCAGCTGGTGACTATGGCAGTGAGAAGGTAGACTCACTGACCTGATTTGCATGATCACAGGGTGGGTAATAAGCCACATTAGCTTGTTAACTGCTTTGCACATGCTAGTTTTGTGCCAGGGGATTAGCATAATTACCCTCAGCAGCATGACTTGTTGTGTTGCACAAACCCATCCAGGGGGGCTTGTTGCCATGGTTAACAAGCCACCCAAAACCCACGGGTGAGTGGCATGTGTAGCAGGGGAAATAAGCCATTTTGGATAATTTCTCCAGCCACAATTGTGAGAACTGGGCTACTGAGTGAGGGATGCCATTGAGGGTGTCTTGCCCATGGGCCCTTATCTCCTTGGAGCTGGCCCTGCATCAGCTATTAGCTCTATCAAATGCTAGATGCCATTGAATGTCAGTGATCAGCTACTGGCAAATATCAAATAACTACTAGGGATCAAACACTGACATCAAATCTAATTGTGCAGGAAATACAGTCACTGAACATTCAGTAGATATTTGACCATTCAGGAAACAGCTGGAGAATATTTGATATCGACATCCACAAAGGATCGTTTTAATGAGAATTTTTGGGAGCAAATTTGTTTCAGCTCTTAAGTTCTTCAGGAATGAAACTAAGCTTGACTCTTTAATCTTTAATTCAGTTACTCATGAAATCCCTCTTGAGTCTATATGATCATTCCTTTTATCTAGTTGTGATAAAATGGTATGTTACAGATCTATGGCATACTACTATGGCACATCCTTTAAATAAAATGATATAAGGAACTTTGCCATATTTCATGAATCTTACGATGAAATTAAAAAGTAGATTAAAAAAGTTATGCAGTGGAGGCTGGTGGATCCGAAGTCATGGGGCAGTGAATCTGACCTGGGTTTCAGTCAGACCCAGTTGGAACTCTAAACCCAAAATAGGCTAAGCACCTAGGATGGCTTCTGTAGAGTTCTGACTGGTTCTGACAGAAAACCCAGAGCAAATTTACTGTCCAAATGACATTGAAGCCACCAGCCTCCACTGGAGTTATGTTTTGTTTAGTCTTATCAGAAAAAAATCTGGTGTTGGGGATATATATTACACCCATACACATACATATTGCTTGGTATCTTTGAGATGTTTATACTACTGCAGCATGGAAATAACAATCATTTCAGTGGAAAGTTGCTGATCTTGTAGCAGAAGAACAGAGTATAAAAGTCCCTCTTCTGCACAATGAGATCAAATTGTATTGAGGAGGGGGGAATAGAGTTTTACCAATAATTTCCTTCTCAGCACTGCGTCTATTTATGTGCTAAGCAGACTGCTCCTTAGTTCTCTCTGTATGATTTTCTTCCAATGTATTCGTCAAGGCATTTTAGAAGATTGAGTACTTTCGTTCTTTCTTTTCTTTTTTTTACAGTGTTTCTAATCTTTTAAATCAAACATAAAGTGGAGAGAAGCAGCAAGAGTCAATGTTTTGATATCGCTAGTGGTGGAAATATATCCTGCTTTGGGGTAAAACTCTGTGAAATCAGCTGTCAGAATATCCCTTCGCTCTAGCCACTACATTGCAAGACCGTGAAAGGAACTGGAGCGGCAGTTGATGGTTTTCTTCGATTCCAATGCACCCTAATCATATTCACAATACTGTACTTTTTCATCACGGCAGGAGATGACAGAATTTTGTGACAATTCTGGGAAATGCTTTCTGATGGCCCCTTCTATGAATTATTGAATGTTTCACAAAATACTGAAGTAAGTGGAATAGGGCTTGTTTTCCCCAATGCCAACTGCTAGTTTGATTCTTTGATCCTTTTAGATCTGATATTATTACCTTTAAAGGACAAAATTGACACATCAAGGAATGCAAATTTGCTTTGAATTATAATGCCCAACGGTCTTTTTTTCATTTGTATCTTTACTCTCAGGATTATTTCAGGTTTATGGGGAACTGTTTCCCCTCCAGATTGTCTTGCTGGTTACAATACAGCTTTGTGACATTGTGGAAATGTAATTTCTTTGTTTGGCTTAGAGTTGTTGCTGTTTTGTTTTGGGGTTTTTTGCTTTAAAAATAACAGCTTTTGATATTTATTTAAAGCATATGTAACATAACAGAGACAGCATGAACTAAGGGTCTCACCTTCAATTTACACAAATCTGCATATTCATGGCATAGCTGGACCAGTCTCTAGGGTGTTAGATATAGGCAAAGGCAGAAATTTAAAAGCAGTACTTAGGGTATTGACCATACAGGCACTGTGTGGCAGAAAAGTGGCACAAAAATATAAAAAACTCTATCAATAAACTAACATTATGGCAGTATTAGCACCATCTCACCTAGTAGACAGCATGCGCCAATGAGGCTAACTTGCCTGTACTTTGGGTATGATTCAGATTTAATCATACTTCAATATACATCCATTGAAATCAATGGGACTTAAGATAGCCATGACTAACTTCAGTCCTATTGATTTCAATGGGTCTACAGTAAATATGATTATATCTGGAACCACTCTCTGAAACTTCCAAAAAACAACAACCCACAAACCATATATTTATTTATTTAGCCCATGTGCAGAGTAATTCTAGCTGTCTCTATTGTGAAGTAAGTTCTACTGAGTTCATTTGGTCCCACTCCCATGTAAGAGTGTAGCCTAACGATTGAGTGATTTACATGTCTCCCATCCAAGAAGCTTACAGGGCCACATCTGTTTAGCTCCAAGGTATGGTCAGACACTTGGTCAGATCAAGTTAATCATATGTAAGTGCCTTATATCAAGTCAGACTGTTGGGATCTATCGATCTTAGTATTCTCTACATCATGGCTGAGCAAAAGCTGCCTGGGGGAGTTTGGCAGCCCCCACGGGATCCTCTGCCTGCATGGTGTAAAATCCCTACTGCTGCCACACAATTCTGGGAATTGCTGGTTCTGCAGAGAAAAGGGATGTAGGCATGAGGATGTCGTGCCCTATCTCTGTGCAGAATCACACTTAACCCAGGTTGAAAACTAGGGATGTGCAGCGGATCGGATCGGATCCACTATCCGAATCCAATCCGGCCAAAATCAGATTAAAAAACCAATTCTGATTCTGATTCTCTGAACCATCTGATCCGATCCAATCCAATCCGATGGGACCTGATCCAGATACGAAAAAAATGGAAAATTGGACGCCATTTTGAATGCTTTTCCCCACAGCCTAGTATTGTGTTTCAAAAATGCATATAACTGTTTCATTTTTAAAGCTGGAAGGATGAAACATAAGCACTTTGCAGATGGGTTGGGGTAGTTATCTGTGTAGGCATTTTGTGGCAATGAATTTTTAAAATAAAGAACCAGGAATGCCTATAACGTTTTCATTTTTAAAGTTCCACACATGAAACTTTGCCACATTGTAGGTGGTATGTTGGGAACCATGTGTGTGAAATTTCAGAAACATAGGTGTTTGCCTTGTGTGGCAATTAATTTTAGCAAAATGGGTAGCAGCGGGGTAAATACAGTTATACTTTCAACTCTTTTATTTTTAAAGATACAACCAGGAAACTTGGGCACATTGCAGATACCACTTTGGTTGATATGTGTGTGAAATTTCAGAAAGTTAGGTCCAGGCATGTAGTGTCTATACATTTTTTAGATTAAAAGTTACAACAACATGGAGTTTTGACAGATAAAAGAGGGAGGGGAGGCGGGGGAGGGGGTGCAATTAACAGCTCAAGCCTCTGTGGAAAAACTTCTGTAATTTTTAATCTAAAAAATTCATAGCCACCAAATGCCTGGACCTATTTTGGATTTCTTGTGCTTACCTTACTGTGGAGGTGGCTGAGGAGTAGGTGCAATCATCCCTCCAGCAGCCTGTAGCTTCCTTGGCTTCCCATACTTCTGTTAACGCTCAGGGGAAGACATCATGGGGTAATTCCCACAGGCCTTTTTCAGATCAGGAACTGTGGGCAGACTGGGAGGCTGCAACACAATGGAGAGATGTGTAACACAAAGACAAAACACACATTGCACCCTCAGCCACCTCACAGTGATTAAGCTAAAATCACTACCACAATAAATTCAAAATAAGCTATAAAACACCCTGAAAATGAGGCAGATGTTGGCAGAACACCGAACTCCACCTCTTCCCTGGAGTTGGACACAACGCTTCCCCCTCATGCTTGCATAGTACTGGATGCAATATGCGAGTCAGCCTTGCCAACGTAGCAGGTGCTGTTGCCAGTTGCAGTGGCAGGCAGCACAAAATACCCCAAACCCCTTAGGGGAAAAGAAAGAAGCTCTCCTACAACCCCTCCTGATGGTGAGCCCTACCTGTGAGAAACTGTTGAGAATGATTCCTCCTCATGGACAAATTCACTGAAATTGTTTTCCCCAGTTTCTCTGCCCAGAAATAGAGTAGACCGTTTCTAGAGACCAGTTGTGCACAGTTCTATAATTCAAATCCTATTCAGGCATAAATTCCTTCATGGCTATAGGTGATTCATTATTTAAAGGTTTTAAAAAGTGTGCTCCCCAATAAATTATATTTTTTCACATATACCAACTGTAACTAAATATCAATTGATCACCTACCCTATAAAGACAATAGTAGGTTATTAAGCAACTGAAATAACTGATTTGGCATCTTCCTGGTACCAAGGGTATAACATCCTGTCAAAGTCGAAGTAGATGTGATGCAGGAGATCCATGAACAAGCTCTCCTGCACCATGGGCATTCAGCAGTCAGCTATACTGCCCAGGGCAACAGGTTGGGGAAGGCAGCTTTATTCATATGAACTCCTGTAACATGGCCCTTGGTCATTTTAAGTTGGTATATTTGCATTTTGATGATGATGATGATGATGATGATGATGATGATGATGATGATGATTAGGTCAAAGCTGCTTATACATACAAAAGGTAACCAAAAGTGTTCCTAAAATAGAAAAAGAACTACCAAACAAACCTTAGATTTATCATCAAATATTTAAAATATTACAGCATACCAGAGCTACAGTTTTATTTGGAAGTAATGATAAGCAAGATGTTTTCAGTCTTTGTGCTTGCTTCATCATATTTTGAGCATGATACTCCATGTTTCCAATTTCATAGGCATTGTGTTTTTATTAGAAATATCATAAAAAGCAATGTTCATAATATATCTTATGAAACTGGCAACATTCACTGGTTAGTTGATGGGTTCCCCCCCCCTCCATTCATGAAGAAGATGTTCTATTATTTATTCTTGTTTTGGTATAGAAATAAATAATGCTGAATGCTAATGTTAAATCTTCTGTAAGCAGTAATTAGAGGCTGCCCTATTGCACCCACACTCAGAATAAAGAGTTGAGACCAGGTCATGGTGACTGGTTTTCATTGTGGCTAGTGGGGCTGAGGCCAGGACAGTTAATATTAGGCAGAGGCAGGTTAAGAGTTTGTGCTAGCAGTAGGGGGATCCAGGGCAGGAGGAGTCAGAGGTAATAAGCAGAGGTGGGGGCTGAGCCCCACAACACAAAACTACTCCATTGGGTGGTAGAAAGCCATTTCCACAAAAGCAAACTGAGGCAACTAGGCAAGTCGCTAGTTAGCGATCCTGACTGTAAGGGAAAGAGCAGGGTGGGGGAGGTTCTACTCCCCCCAGTACACCAAAACACATCTTCAAAGCCAAATTTCTCTGCTCCAGCCAGCAGGAAGGAAAGACAGAGTGAGGGAATAGTAACTCCTTAATCAAGATCCTGGGTGCAAGGCAGCAGTGGGGCAGGGTCAAAGCCAGGGTCTGAGCATCACAGCACACCAAACCCTACCCACTGTAGATAAGAAACTATTTTTACTGTTAGGTAAAAGTAGGACCACAACTTTTTTAAAATGCGACATGGGAGGTCTTAATGAGTACTAACAGCTTGGCAGCAACTGTCTATGGCAGGAATTACCTTGCGACTAGGGATGCACCAGTTTCGTTAAATCCATTCTGCCTGTGTTTCATGAATTGCCAGGAGTCTCTTGTTCCATTGTCCGCTCATTGACAGAAGTGGATTTTTTTCTAGCAGAAGTACAAATTAGCGCTAATGCACATTAGCAGAAGAATGAATGAGCGCTAATGCATATTAGCACAATGCAAATTTTTACAAACCCCACCCCCCACCCAAAGTTTTAAAAATGGCCCACAAGTCTGCAGAATCTGTGTGACTCAGAAAAATTCAGTCAGCTGCAGGTCAATTTCATTAAAATTTGAACTCTTTTGAATCCATTGCAGGTTACTCCAACATCCCTACTTGTCACCATTTCCCACTTCCTTAATTAAAAGTGTGCCTGCCATAACCTGAACCAGAGGCAGTGTACTTACCTGCTTCAGTCCCATACAGCCACACATTTTGGTGTTAAGGGAGCTCCTCCTGATTCACTACCCACTTCATGCTCTGGGTGTGTGAAGCAGGAAAGCCCCAAAGATGTTCCTTCCCCCCACCCATTGATCCCAAATCCTTAGGGCAAGTCTAGGGAATTTCTCTTCACCATCCTAAAAGTCTTCTGCTTGGGATCTATTCTTGTCCTGCCCTTATGACCTCAAGTCACAGTAGCTCCACCTGGATATAATGGTGTATTTTATGCTGACCTGCAGGCTCTTACAATCTATAAAGACTGGTTGCCCCCATGGAAGGAAGCTTTATTTTCCAAAATGAGTTGGACTTGAATAAACGTTGAATAAACATCCAAAATGAGTTGGACTTGAATAAACGTTGAATAAACGAGGGTCTACATGACATCTCTTTGGTGCCTGTTTCTGATAATATGTGCTTTTTCCTATATTTGTATTTACATCTAATAGCGTTAGAAGAGAGTCGTTAAGGCGAATTACGGGCATCATAAAATGCACTTTACAATTGTTTATATGTGGAGTTTCTCTGCTGAGTCAGTTCAGGGGTGTATGGCTGAACGTGGAAAAATTGACAAAAGCACCCCCCATCTCCTGATGGTACCTCCCCTGGACTTTCACACTGTTCGTGAATTCCGCCCACCTGACTTTCTCGCCATTGCCTGTCCAATCACAATTGCACGTGATTTCGCATGTGGGTACAATTTCTAAACATTGGATATGCCTACAATTACAGTTTTTAGCAGGGCAGCATTGGCTTTGGAACCAAATGTAAAACCATAAAAGCATCATTTTTCCAGGTACTGGACAGCCCTGGCGAGAACCCAGCCTTGGAGCATCTGCCCCCTATTCCGCCCGCCAAGAATCTGCCACTGTACACTCCCACCTTACCATGCTTGCGGCAGCTGCCCCTTATCTCCTGCGCCCTAGCAACCATCTTGGAAATGTGCTGCTTCAAAGGCAATTTTTTTGTTTTGCCTTTCCATTACAGTGTTGCAGTTTGCCCTGATGTCCCAGTTCCATAGAAACTTCCCATTATTCTGCCTGTCTCCGGACCCCGAGATGCCAGCTAGCAATGGTTCTGGGATGTCCATCGCTGAGCGGGCTACAGGGCAACCTCGCCATCCCAGCAGGTCTCTGCATCACAGAGGTGGGTGACTGGGCAGGCAGGAGTGTGGGAGGGCTGGGCACTGTCCCCCCAAAAAACCCTGGCTGGCACTGATGACTCTTTGTCCCCTCTTCCCCTGTCTCCTCTTCCACACACAGTGTGGCTGCTATTATTTCGCCTAGCTGTACTCAAGACACAGAATGGTCATTTGCAGCTGTGCCTCCACGGTACGGTGCGCTCATTGTGTGTCCTTCAGCGTTGAATGAGGAGGCTCGAGTGTACTGTCTGGTGTGCCAACTGGTAGTGACATTAGAATGACCGGGCAGGGACCCCCCCAATGTGTGAACGGCGGCTGTGACGTGGCGTCTGTGGACCAACATTCCTTCCCTTGCGACTGTTGCAGTTTGCCTTTTGTTCGCCATGTTCCGCCCATTCCCGTGTTTTCCCAATCTGCGCTGTGCCTTTCTGATTACTCTGCCCACACTTTGCGATGGGCTGTGCCCACATGTAACCATTTCTAGAATAAAGATATTGCAGTGGGTTCTCAGTACTAAATGGCCATTTTGGTGTGATACACACACACACACACACCTTCCTAGTAAAGCAATGACAGAAGGAAGAGGGGGGAGGTAACAGGAGTAGATATGAAGCGTGATCCCCAATCCTGCACCATGCTTCCCATAGAGCTAGTCTCCCCCACCTGCTCAATGCCCCTTACTCCCGAGTAACAACATGCACAACAATAGCTCAATGGCAGGAACTCACTTTCACTGCATGGAGACAAGTTTCCTTACCTTTTTCCAGCCAGGATCCCAGCAAGGGAGCGGGGTGGGAGGTAAGCCTTAGCGGACCTCAAATTATACTCAAAATGAGCAACGCACATTCCAACCCCCTGGCTTCCTATAGAACCAGCTCCATGTGAGTAGCCACGCATCTTGACGAAAGAAAGATTCCAGTGGGGATTTAAAAGTAACTTTACTTTAAGTACCGGGAACTTAAGGTCAGCTATTACTGAACAGTCCAGTCAAGGAAGAAGAAGAAGAAGAAGAAGAAGAAGAAGAAGAAGAAGAAGAAGAAGAAGGAAGTAGGAGGGAGGAGACGAGAAATGACAAAGCAAGCATTGGGTCAATCCCCTCCCACCTTGTCCACAACTGGGAGTGGTAGCCAAAGAAGGGGCAGGCATTCACTCATGACATCACAAGCCCTGCCCACCAAACTATGCCCACGATTAGCATTAATCCAAAAGGGCAGTGGAGGTTACACGACCAAAAGGCGATCGAACATCGGAGAAATATTAAAAGTCGCGTTTAATCGATACTTTGGAAACATGCGTTAATGGAGGCTAGAAGTCATATCCACGTCTGATCTGTGCCCTGCTTGTGTACAAAATGTTGTTAGAATGAAGTAAAGGTGACCCAAATAAGCCGTGAAGAGGTATCCTTTCTATCCTGCTCATTTATTCAGTGCCTTTTCCTTTCTTTTATAGTATTGCAAACTATTTTAAGACACTTTAATGATCATTCAATCAAAAGTGGGATAAATGAAGAAGAAGAAGAAGAAGAAGAAGAAGAAGAAGAAGAAGAAGAAGAAGAAGAAGAAGCTAATTAAGCGGAGAAGGTATGGGTAGTAACCATGCTTAAGGTTCAATCTTATGCATGTTTAGACAGAAAAAAGTCCTACAACTCCAAGCATTCTGTAGTCACCAGTGCTGGCTGGGAAATGCTGCAAGTTGTAGGATTATTTTCTGCCTAAACATTCATAGGATTGCACTCTTGACCACTGTTGTTCAGAGTTTCTGACTGTGGGCTACTCCATTCACTTCTATGGAGGCAGCAAGCCTATGGTCTGGTCTGGATCCACTGGAATGGTTTAGTCACTTTCATTAAGGAGGCAGTAGAGCAAATAAAAATAGATTTACAGAGAGAGGATCCTACCTCAAAATGCTGGAAAATATAACTATATTTTCAGTACATCCCAACGCGTTTGAGCTCCATTAATTTTAGGGACCTTCTTCAGGGGCTGTAAAAGACACAATACATAAAATCAAATGTCTTGAAATGAACAATAAACAACAGCAAATAAATTCAATACAAATTGCATATGCCTTTAAAATTTAAAATTGCCTTCTGTGAACTCAGAATGATGCATGTCTTCAACTTAATAACTGGCTGGTAAAATTATTTATGGAGGCAACAGATTACATATCCTATACATGGTTGCAGGAAAATAAAGCTTCTTTCCATGGGGGCAACCAGTCTTTATAGATCATAAGAAATGGCAAGTATGCATAAAAGACACCATTACATCCAGTTGGCATTATTGTTCCTTGGGGTCATAAGGGCAGGGCAGGGTAAGAAGCAGATGTGGACTTCGATGTGGGGTTCTGGGCAGTAGAAAGGAAATGGAGTGGACTCTAAAAACTGTGGCCCACAATACCTTGATAATGAATTAGATTTCTTCCTCTACTGTAAATGAGCACTTTTCTTTGGTGACATTCCTTTGGTTTTTCTCTGCAGTTTGATATTAATGCAGAGAAAATGTGTAGTTTGAGAACCCAGAATGTCTCCAACCTCTTATCTCTCTGAAATTTCTAGTACCTGAGCAAGGGACTGCCTACACCAGTCTTCCCCAAGCAAGTGATCACCAAATGTTTTGGACTACAACTCTCAGCATTCCTGACCATTGGCCATGCTGGCCAAGGCTGATGGGTGTTTATATCCACTGCCAATTCCCTTCTGCAAGTGGTTGGACCTGCCAATTCTGTTGTGCAAGTGGGATCGACCATTTCTGCTACAGAGATTTAGCACTTCCTAGGAGAAGCTCTGAAATGAGCAGAAATGCTCATTTGTGGAAGGGGGCAGTCTGGCAAAGCTCCCTTATGCAAGCTCCATGGACCAGCCTCCTTCCAGAAATGAGCATTTCCTCTTGTTTCACAATGCCCTGGAAGCATGAAATCAACGTTGTGTAAGTAGTGGGGGCACTTATGCAATGAAATTGTTGAGGCGTAAGAAAATCAATGGGGACGTGAGTGCCCCATGGGGTCTGCCCCTGGGTTTGAGGTCTGCAGAGATTTGTCTTTTAAAAAGCAATGAAAGAAATGTAAGTGAGATTACAAGGTGACTGTGAGGTAATTTACACATGCTGTTGTAACATTTCAAAAACTCAATTATCACGATGTTAATTGCTACGTTTTAAAACATAATGAGCCACACGAAGTAGTCCTTACCATTTTAGACTATTTTTTCCTTCGTTTTAAGTTTGTTTAGTGGGGGCACACTGGATGTATTCTACATTTCTTTCTCTACGGTTGCTTCGTCGGCTCGTTTTTGAACTGCCCACTTCCTCCTTCTGCCCCTTGCCTTTTACTTCCTCTCAATTCTCATTCAACGACAAACACGCCCCCCACAACTGCAAATGGATACTACTGAGATTTGATTTCAGCTGCTTTGAAATGGTAAGTAAAAACACATTACGATTTATAATACGATTTTCATTAAAATAAGTTATAAATACTTAACAAATGGTACAAAAAACAACTGGTAAAAAAGTCACAGTACGTACATCGTGTGCCCCAACGCATCTTCGAAACCAAACCTAAACGTTTCAAACTTTCAGTGTAGATCTCCTCTGTATGTTTCCTATACAATTATGTTATTTGGATACTTCAATATATACATATTAAATACACACATACACACACACACATACACACACTAAACTCCCCAAATGATGCTCTGTTGTTTAATCACATTCACGCTGCCCTGCGGGGATTAGCTGAGGTGGCACATTTTCTAAGAATTTTTTACACCAGTAAACACCACTTGAAGAGCAGAAGTTTTTTTTAAAAAAAGCCTGCTGATTGTAGTGCATTTAGGCACTCATTCATAAGAGAGATCACTACTGTGCTGAGATGGGGCAGAAGGCTTTTGCTATGCCCAAAGTGAATTTTCATGCTGTTGAATTTATACATTTCCTGCTGCTACTCAGAAATGCTTGTCTGAATGTGTAGGCAGGGGAGAGCACTCTTTGTGGAAAATGCTTGTCTTCTGTTCAAGTCAAAAGGTCTGACTGGTATTCCGTTCCCTATTCAGGGGTAATTTGCTGCCCATATTTGCTTTATCTTTGGGTAGGGTGGCAGTGGGTGGATGGGGGGAAATTCAGCAGGAAAGATTGCAGAGCTAATTTTTACCTCTGGAAGACGATGAGAAACATGTTAATACAAATGGAGTGGAGGGATAAAGGCAGGGAACAGCAAAGAAAATAAAACCTAAAGCTTCGCCAAGATAAATGCAACATCCCTTTCACCCTCAGGAAATGAAATTATTCTGACAGGGTCGGACGATTCTGCTTGGCAAACCATCTTAAATTAATTACCTTCTTGACATTTTAAAGGAAGGTTTCAGATTGTAAATTTAACCCAGACAAAGCATTCTTTTTAATCTTGTCAGTATGCAAACTACTTGCCACTGCAGTCTCTGAATTATTTATCAGAGAAACGACCCCAAAGGGTGAAAAGAAAAATTGGGAGTATTTGATCTAAGATTCTTCAGCCTGGTGTAGTTCTCAGCGTTAGATATGTACCTGTTGCAATGGCTGATTTTTATTTAATGTTCCAGCTCTTTACCTCTTGCAATTCTTTCTCAAAATCCCACTGTTATTGTTCTTGCTGTGGCTAAATGCAGATTTCTCAAACACATATGAATGAATATATCGAACATTTTCATTTTTGACCTGTATTGTAGTTCAGTGTGTGATATAAATTTGGGATATGTGCGTTTTCTTTTTCTTGTTTGTGCACCCAAGTGAAAACAGAACCTGTAGAGAATGGATCCAAAGGAAACTATAAATTAGCACATCCAAATAGCAGAGGGATGCCAATCATTTTCTCACATGTTGCATAACCTCCAGGGCCAGATGGTGTGTAATTAGGAAAAGGAACTTGCAAACTGGATAAATCTGTGTTCAAATCCCAACTGGTTCATAGATCTTCTCATTTTGTCTATGAGAGCTTCCACATCAGCAGCATTATAATATCTTCCAGAAAGCTGCCCTTTATGAGTAAAAAATAAATGTCTGTTCCCACATGTGCCTTCACAACGTGACTGGCTAGTCCAGTCTCATGGAGGCCATTGCGGGTGGAGGCTGGGGAGAAGAGGCCGCATGGAAGCCTGCCACAGCAACGTGGAGGGATGGAAAGAGTATAAATTATTCTCACCCCTCCCGTCTGCATCTTCTTTTTGTATCTCCCTCCCTGTAGGCAGTGTGGGCTCGCTGGTTGCCTTTATGGGACCAAGTAGGATTTTTTTGCTCATAAAACACATTTATGTATATGAGTTTTTTCACCTACTTCATACTGCAAGATGGGTTTGGGAGTAATAAATAGGTTGTTAATTAATAATTGGTCACAATATGAAGCTGGCAGGTAGGTGCGGACATCTGGTGGGACAGGGCTGGTGAGCATTCACAGGCACTATTCAGGTGATTGGTAATTCCTGAGGGCTTCCAGCTGTGAATTTCATGGCCTCAGCTGGTGGGATAAGGATTACTTTTGAAGCCAACCTTTCTCACCCACCCGGATCCGTACGGAGCGGGGAGGGGTTGACATCGGAAGGTCTTCCTACCCCGAATGGGGAAGCCTGTGGAGTGGCAAGGGTTGGTGCCACTTAACAGGTGGTGAATGGCTCGCCCGTTAAAAATAGATGTCCACTTAGGTTTACCCAATCTGCAGATCTTTAATAAAGTGGCCCTATTTAAACCCATATATTGTATCTCACCTCTTCTTGTCTCCAGTCTCCATTTCTTGCAATATACTATCTTTGCTATTACATTTGCAATCACATGTGGAGAATGTTCAGTTAGTTTTTGGCAAATCCTAGATGCATGTGCCTAAACGTGTAGGATGCACATACACAGAAATATGGATCAGATTCCTCATGAAATCTTCTACTGGGAAAAAAAATATATGTTTTGAGGAATTAATTATAGCATTAACTGCTAGAAGCTTGCAATGTCTGTACATAATCCCTTCTGCTACCCTGCTTTCTGCTTAATTTCTGGGATTTAGTCCTAAATGTAATGCCTATCTTGTTTCAATTAATGCTAACCTAGTTTTAACTAGAGGTGCCAACCTAGATTTAATGGTTGGGTCCAGATTTATTCATACTTAGAATAGACCCATTGATCTCAATGAGACATGTTGCTTCAATGGACCAGCTGAAATAATCAAGAGGCTTGAGAAAATCCCTTATGAGGAAAGATTACAACATCTGGGATTGTTTAGCTTAGAGAAAAGTCGACTAAGGGAGGACATGATAGAGGTGTACAGAATTATGCATGGTGTAGAGAAAGAGGATGGAGAGACATTTTTCTCCCTCTCTCATAATACTAGAACCCATGGGAGATTCAGGACAGATAAAAGGAAGTACTTCTGCATACAGGACTTAGTTTAATGACGGAATTCATTTCCACAAGATGTAGTGATGGCCACCAATTTTGATGGCTTTAAAGGGAGATTGGACAAATTCCTGGAAGAGAAGGCTATCAATGGCTAGTTGTCCTGATGGTTCTATGCTACCTCAAGCATCTGAGGCAGTATGTTTATGTATACTAGTTGGTGGACACCATGGGTGGGAGGGTGCTGTTGCACTCATGTTCTAATTGAGAGGGTTCCTGGTTGACAACTGTTTGACCACTGTGTGAACAGAATGCTGGACTAGATGGACTTTTGGACTGATCCAGCATGGCTCTTCTTATGTTAGTCATATGTTCTACTCTAAGTACTGTATACCTAAATCTGGAACCAACCCAACATCTCTTAGCACCAACAAAGGTCTTTTGGACACATATTTAACCATCCCTTCTGTTCAGGCGCCACATTTCAACTTTTCTCATTGTTGCATAGGGGCTGCCATTGATAATACTGTCAGAACTATGGAATTCCTAGAGCAGAGGAATAATTGCTGCCTTCATTTGTTTGGAATAAGAAGGACAAATGAGGGAAAATGATCCTAGTAAATCAGGAGAACCAACTGTCTCTTACAAGACTTAGGCCTTTTCTACATCATAGGGGTGTAGAGGGAGGGAGGGTGATCCCAGAAGTACCTAATACACACCATCGGTGCACAGGGACCAGCCGGGGGCCATCCCAGCCAAATAGCCTGGTGTAGAAATGGCCTTAGGCAAAGAGGAGCTTCTCTTTCATCTGGGAACCTCTTATGCATGTTGTTCAAGGGTGAGGAACTTGTGGGCTTCCAGATGTTTTGGCCTACCACTCTCCTCACCAGTGCCTACACTGGTGAGGATTGATGGGTATTGCAGACCAAAACATCTACAGGACTATAAGTTGCCCACCACTGACATAACTCATGGGAAGTGTCAACCTATGTACAAATAGGATTCTTGTACTTGTAACATCCTTCTTTTTCCAGCAGGAGCTGATACTGCTTGAGCTAAACTCCCAGTGCAGATGGGGGGGGGGGGGGACACCCACATGAATTAATAATATTATGTAATAATAGGATGTATTCAAAGATTCATGGGTCAAGCTCCACTCATGGAAGCAGGGGAAGGTAATTTTGGCAAAACCTCCCTTTCCCCTCAGCTGTCTCTCTTGTGTGATATGGAAATCTTCTCCAGTGGATTGTGGGACAGCATAGGAGATGGCACAAGAGGCTGCAGCAGGAAGGGGGAATTGCCAAAAATGGCCTCCCCTACTTCCATGTGTGGGATTGCAGCCACTTCTGTGAAGGGAAGAACTTGCTGGGTCAAACCTTATGCACTCCCAAAGGGCTGGTCTTTGGGGTAGGTGAGCTGGGAAGTCACCCCAGGCTTTGAGCTGAGGGGGCTCCAAGCTGAGCTGAGCGGGTGCCAACATTATATCTGCAAAGGTGACCAGTTGGGGGGGCATCAAAGACACTCCTCACCCAAGGCATTATGTATCCTAAGGACAGCCTTGAGCTCCCATCAATGTGCTTTCCATATTTGTTAAACATCAATAACTATTGCAACTTTATGCTGACATTAGAACCTGTTCAACCTATCCTAGACATAGTGGAATTTATATTTGGCTGGGACTCTGCTGATAATCAGAAGCTTCCCCAATCCACTATGTGTTTCCAGCTTTTGTATGTACTTCATACTTCAGGGATCTAGCTTTTGCATTTGTTTTTTGTTTACCAAAGCTAAGATCCACCAACAGAAGCCTGGCAAGAAGCACATACGCTTAGAATTAAATAATACTGATCCCAGAAATTTGTTTTGAGTACCAAAACTGAATCAAGCTCACAGTCCTTCCACACAAACATCCATTCCTGGTTACCCCAAGCTTTCCACATTTCAGCAGTATAATTTAAAGTGTGTGTGTGTGTGTGTGTGTGTGTGTGTGTCAGTTATCTTGTTGCTGCAATTTTTAAATAATTGGGAGTCAGACTTCTTTGCTGTTCTGCTGCAAATCCCGCAGAGATTTACCAACAGATCCATATCTACTTTTTGCCCACCCCTGGCCTGCACTACAAGCAGATTAGTCAGTTTTATACTAGTTTGTTATGGCTCCCCACCCCACCCCAGATCCTAAGATCAAGGATGAACAGCCCAGAATCCTTTGCAAGAAATTCATAGTTTCCCTTTTATGAAACTACGTTTCTCAGGGTTAGCATGTGTGAAACTGAAATGGTAGCTGAACCAGTTATAGCCTAGAATCCAAATGTGTCTCAAAGGAGAGGGAAAACAACCCCCATCTATGAAAATATGGTGCAAGCTGAAAATAAATAAAGAATATATTTCTTCTGTAGTGAATTCAATGTTTTCTTTAAAAAAAAAAGAAAAGAAATTGGCAGCACATCTCACCATCCCAGGGTTTTTGAGCATTTTACCTGTTTTTCTGGTGATTAGTCTTGCAACATCTGTGTTGACTTAGGAACCTGTAGCTAAAGTAATTAGTAGCAGGTGGCTAAGAAACTGCAAACAATTTATCTGCCTTTTAGGTATGTTCCTATTAACTGGGTTTTTTCTCCAACTCCATTTGACTTTAAATTACAAGTAATTTGTGTCTGCTGCATCATTTACACTCACATAAGCTTGGCCTGGAAGACTCAATAGGCAGAGCAATCCTATACCCCAGTGGTCTTCAACCAATGGCTCGTGACCCAAAAGTGGGTAACGAGGTCACTACAGATGGGTAACAGCACAGCTGATGCCGTCATGTTGAGAATTGTGAAATTCTGAAAGTGGGTCCCATATTGCAGATTGGGAGTCTAAGGTGGATCTGGATCAGTTGAAGACCACTGCTATACCCTAATTACACTGGGAATAGCCACTGACCCCTTTTGTATCTGGTCAAGAGGGCAGGGCTCCTACAGCTTTAACTGTTGTGATGAAGAGGAAATTTCACCAGGTGCTGCATGCATACCAATGACATCTGCTGAAGTTACCTTTCCTATGCAACTGTTAAAAATACAGGAGCCCTGTCCTTCTTTCCATGTGGTCACCCTAGATTTTCTATGTAATGTGTTTTCTCACATCTCTGTCATTTTAAAGATAAAGAGATGAAACTTGGTACTGTGAAAGCTATTAAGCAGGGCTTTAGGCATACGAAGTTTGAAGCAGATCTGTTCATCCCTTGAGTTTTAGGATTATCAAACCATTCCCCCCATAAACACACACACACACACACACACACACCCCATCTTGTCTGATTCTGCATTAATTCACCCCTGCACATTTATGGAGGGAGCGTTTATCCTTTACTTTGCTGATGCACAAGTGTGCATCTTCAGTTTATAAAATAGAGAGATGCTAGAACACTCTCCTCCATGTAACCCCATTAGAGCAAACGTCCAGGAACACAGCAGCAAATGATTAATTGCAATTAATTGCAAGCCAGAGAAACTGTATATTCATAAATGTTGTAAACTGCTTTGACAACTATAGATCAAATTATAAATTTACTAAAATCTACTAAAATAACAGCAGCAGCAGCAAAAATGTGCAGCCTGGATGTTCAAAAATGTGCAGCTCCCTCTCAGCAGTGGGAGCTCAATGAGTTGCTACCATCTGTCTTAGAGATTTCACTGAAAACAGGATTTCAAAAATATTAAGGTTACAATCCTAAGCATTCTTACACGGACATAAGTGTCATTCTTATGAGTGGGAATTGCTTATCATGGTTTTGCATGAAAAAGTTTCATCAGAGATACTGACACACAAATGTAGTTTCTGAACATTATAAAATGAAAATTAGGAAATACACACACCTTTAAAATTAATTTTGTCTATATAATCACATATTATTCAGTATACAACATTATTAAAAATTATGGTGGGCTGTCTTTTATAAAGAATATTTCATCAATACCCATTGAAATGAAAAGTTTTGATTTGATAAAGGGATGATCATATACTTAATTTATGTAATCCAGAGATGGGGAGAAAGAGAAATGTGAAGATAGTGATAATTTAATAATTTTCTTTAGAAGTAAATATATATATTTCCCAACAAGAAGGGGGGAAAGTAAGATGAAAACACTGAGCTCCTGTGCTGGGACTTCTATCTTCAAATGAATTATTTAAGCAGGATCCTCTTCACAAGGTGTAAAAGAAATAAGCTTTTCAGATGCAGGACAAGAAATTGGTGTTAAGAACCCAATTCTTCATTGTAAAACGCTGGTTGTTAATGCCCTCTGTTGTTATGGAAAAACAAAAGGGATGATTAGAGAAAAGAACAAAAGTACATCTAACGGATTTATATATACCTTAAGAGATGGTATTGTAACTAACACATAGCATTATAGACACATAATGAGCACCAACTCCAAGCAGTCTTGGATGATACAGATTTTCTAGAACCATTTCAAACTGGCTTCAGAGCTGGATATGGAATTGAGACAGCTATGGTCACCTTAGTAGATGATCTCCGCATGAGTATTGACAGGGGGGATGTGTCCCTGCTGGTACTTTTAGATCTCTCAGCGGCTTTCAATACCATCGACCATGGTATCCTTCTGGAACGCATGAGGGGTTTGGGAATCGGGGGCACTGTGCTCCAGTGGTTCCCATCTTACATGTCAGGTAGGTTCCAGATGGCAATGCTTGGGGATAGTTGCTCCTCAAAAAACGAGCTGTTGTGTTGCAAAGGAACAATGAGATTGTGATCTCTGCAGACACAAATTCACAGTTTTGAGAACTGTAAAACCAAGCATCTGTGATAATATATTCTACATAGAAAAAATGCCCAATAATCTTACAGAAACCTCTGGAAGAGCATGACATTGTGAATGGATTAATGGAATTCATTTACCAAAAAAATTCAACATTGCATGAATATACAGCCTCATGCTACATAATTAAAAACTAATCCTTATTTCATGATGAATAACCTTTAGACTATAATGTATCTTAAATAGAAAACTATTTTAGATAGATTTTTCCTCAAAAAGCATTTTATTAAAAAATCCAATTTAAATTTAAAAAATCCAATTTAAATTTAAAAAATCATTTTTTTAAAAAAAATTGATTTTTATCCACCCTGCTGTGATTACTACTCACACCATCTGATCATACCTCTTCAGGTGTAGAGAGATAATTAATTATTATTATTATTATTATTATTATTATTATTATTATTTATTCCTTACCTGCATCTCCCTCTGGATCAAAACGGGGAACAACATTAAAAGCAAATGATATAATATATATATATATAACTGATTAAAACATATAAAAACTAATACATTATTAAAATACCAATAAAACTCTTAAAATTTTACTGGGTAGGCCTGCTGGAAGAGATCAGTTTTAATAGCTCTCTTAAATTCTTGAAGACTGGTAAGTTGGCGGATCTCTCCCTGCAGGACATTCCACAGTCTGGGAGCAGCAGAAGAAAAGGTCCTCTGGGTAATGGTTGTCAGCCTAGTTTTGGCTGACTGTAGTAAGTTCTTCCCAGAGGACCTGAGTGTGCGGGGCGGATTGTATGTTACTCATCGCCCAGAGCCCCACAACCCTGGGTGGGTGAGATAGGTTGGCTCTAAAAGGTTCTGCAGATCCAATGGCCGGGAGTGGCAAGTATTGGAAACCCCAACCAACTTAAATGTGTCTCAGAGTGATCACTTACATTCATACATTTCTGTGTTACTTTTTCTACACAGCCCTCTCATTGTGATCAACTGACTTGCCTAAAAGATTTGGTGCCTGTGAGGGGTATCTAACTACCATAAATTGACCAGTCAAATTGTGTAGAGTACATGGGGGGGGGACTGTTACTCCAAGTCAATCTGTTGTATGGACCAACATTTTCTACTTGGCCCATAATGCTAACCCTTGGGTGGGTGGTTACAGTGCTGGCTCCACCCACTGGCCACTGTCAAGATGGATTTCATGTCTGTAAGATACAGGCATGTGCTTCTTTATCCAGGCCAACCACAAAGGTGGCCCAGCCTGAACGTATTTGGGTCAGGCAGAAGGAGTGTGCTTTTGGAGACAAACCATGTGGTTTACTCCTACCTTTTGGCTTTTCTGTTAAAATATTTCCATAAATGGGGTAGCTGTGAGACATTAAGGTTGGATTATGTAAAAGAAGTAGGTTGTAGAGTATGGAAAGGATGGTCTCATGCCAACTTAAATAACTCTAGACTTTAACCAAGGAATGGTGGTCTTGGGCATATTCTCTGGCAAAACAAGGAAATGATCTCCAGCTCCTTAGAAACAGAAATATCCAATGGTGGGGTCCAACCATATCTGACTCAATTGAATATTTCACACTCAGAGATAATCAACATCATACAAGTTGTGCATTCTAACCTTCAAATATCTTACGAGGGCTTCTATGAAAAGGGAACCCTCCTGTATATCATTTTTAGGGAGACATTTTAGAGATGGGGTTTCTCTGGACCAGATCAACATCTACCTCTAAGTTCTACCTTTAGGACTAGCCCCACCTTCATTATATTATACGAAGTGGTTGAGAAATGCTAGAGCTATATGTGACTTATGGGGTACATATATTTAACTTTTGAAAAGAATATTTCCTTTTTTTAAAAATGCCTTGTATAAGATGCATATTGAATTTGCATTTTACCAATATCGAGATTTATTTCTAAGAGAGGTACAGAAAATATTGACTTCAGCTTGTCACTGGTCAATGCTTGTTTTTAATGTCCACAAATCTCATCACAAACTGTTATATTAATCAATGGTTGCTTAATATTCTTTCTGCTAGAGGTAATTTATATCCTACCATCATGGATTTCTCAGCTACTCTAAGGCAATCATTTTGGTTGCTGTTACATTTTCTGATACATGTGTTCCCTTACGTGATTTGTAATTACCAGTTTCAAAGTCAATCTCTAGTCTAGTACCACCTGACTCAAATATCATTGGCTATTTCCTCTAATGCACATATAGACTAATAAAGTAGAACACTATTAATCATGGTCCAAGGAGTTTGGAGGGAACAAGTCACAAATGAAGACAATTGAAACTTGCCATTATCGTGACAACACAAATATATCATTCTATATATCCCACTATATATCAAGATATATAGTTAATATTTTAAACCAAACCTTTTAAAGCCAAACCTCAAAATAGAAAGAGAGAGAAAGAGAGAGAGAGAAAGAGAGGAAGGAAGGAAGGAAGGAAGGAAGGAAGGAAAAGATCAAAAAGCATCTGTCTATGTGAAGAAACATTTCTTAAGTTTTTGAAATATTTCCCAAGCAATGGTATAGTGGAGGCAGGGCTCACAGGGTTGAAGTGCCAGTACTGTTTGATTAGCAGGGGAGATAACATATTGAGGTACCAACACTTTCATACTATGAAATTACATCATGACCAGATGGAATAATCACTGCAAGAGACAGTTCTGGAGTGGAGGAGCCAAATGGGAGTAGGTCCCAGGCAAACCAATAGGTTTGGTTGGGACAGCAGAGGGAAAGGTGCACCAAGGTGAAATGTCTGCTGATGGCAACCGTTTGGGAGGCAAGGATCTTATATCTGCAGCTTTCAGATTCTGATTAAAATAGCACATACACGATTTTGTACAAAAAGAGTCCTGGATATGCACTTTTGGATAAAATCTCTACAATTCCACTACTGCTTCCAAAGCAAAAACAAAAACCAGAAAATGCAAATTTGGGTTTATGACTGGTTGGGGAACCCCACCTTCCCTAAATTCAATATTTATTCTATTAATTTGATTTCATATTCAAGTTTTAAAGCTTGGATTGACCCTTTGTGCTACATTAGATTGCCACTGTACTTCTAATCTGCTTTACCAAATGAGAAGATTCATAGTTCAGCTGGGTCCCTATGAGCTATTCAGAATACTTAATCGGATAAAGGAATATTGGCTGTGTTTGCAAATCTAACTAATTTTGAAACCACTTACACTGGACAGTGGACTAGACATCTTGATACACTGAAATTAAAATTATTTTTGGTGTGTGTGTGTGAACATGCAATAAAGGACAGTGACTACATAGCTACAATTTTACACCTGTGTTCTGTGTAATGAAATTAGATCTTTTGTTAGCAATCAGAAATATTTTACTTTAGCTGAAGTAATCAATCCTGTATTAATGTGTTTTTAAAGTGACTTTGTAATTGAGTAAAAATGGCTGAGATCCATACAGAATGCAGATGGTAAGATATTATCCAATCTTGAGGAGTTAATCTTTTTAAAAAAGTTTCACTGCATCCTCAGCAATTGTCAGCTCAGCTGGTCATTCTGACACCTGGTCAGAATGATATTTTATTCCAGAACAGCAATACAGAATAGAGAGGTGGCAGATTGGACATTTTATTTCTTTATTTATTTGTTCTATGGTGAATACAATACAAATCAATGTCAGATGTGACATGGAGAAGTTGTAAAGAATAGTTTTCTTCTGCTTTTCAGCTGGGGCAATTTTTGGATGGCTAGTATCTGCACTTTTAAATCTTTGCCTTCCCAAACAGCATTCTGCTTTTAGAGGGGTATTCTCCATAGCCCATAGGTAGCTGTTGAAAATGTTCACAGTTGAATTTGAGTGACTATAAATTCTAACTTGGTAGCAAATGAACAAAGGACATAGACAAAGGCTGTGTGGGTGGGTTTGTGTGTCTTTGAAATATATCTTTCACATGGCAAGAAACCGAAGGGACTAGCATTTAGAAGGAGCTGATCTTTAGCCTCACAAAACTGGCTGGTAATCCTTTCTTTGTTTGGGGAAAATGAATTATACTCTCCGATTCCTGAAGAGAAAGAAAGCAAAGTAGGTTATGTTCATAGAATAGTCCAAATGCTCAGCCTGACTTACAAAAGACCACTAAAGCTTACTGTGACTGCTCACACCACTGAGACTTGCCCACACGACTGCCAAGACATGAATTCAAGAGAGGAAATTATGCTCTTGGCCCCAAATCAGTAGCTCAGCAACCGTGTGATTATGTTTCTCAAGACCTTGCTTCCAGAACGTAGTGCCATAGGGTGGGTCATAGTTATTTCTTTGGGTCAAGTGGCAATTTCTGAAGGCCAGTTTCCATGGTGACAAGTTTGACCACTCTACCTGGGACAGAGGTTAAAACTGTGTACTACCCTAGCTGGCATATTTGCTATCACCATCCTGAGATTGTGTACATGCTTCAAGAACAGCTGCTGCTGTCATACTTCACTAGGAAGTCCCACTAGGTGATCCTTTGGACATGTACCCAATGTCACCCATGCGCTTCATCAGCATATCTCATGCCTGAGAACTCAAAGAAAGTTGTTTATTTCTATAGGGTGTAGTTAGCTTAATGTGTATATAGCTGTAAATATGTAGGATTCTTCTTTTCTTTTTAAAAAAACTTGTGGTTTTTTTTATTATTTTTACCTTAAGCCTTTATCTGCACATCTCATTACTACAAGATGAGTGTGGGAGGATGTGTAGTGGAACAAAATGTATCTATTTAGCACTCTAGTCTGCTGCTATTTTTAATTTGGTTCTATGATGTAATGGCTTTAATCTTGGTAGATGGTTTTATCTTGGTTTTATTCTGCGCTATTTTTTAAATTATTATTATTGGAATGTTTGTACTGTATGTTTTTAATGTATTGTACACTGCTCAGAAAACTTTGGTTATTGGATAGATTAAAACCACAGTAACTAAGTAAAGAAAAAGAAAACATTAACCAAGAATAATGTGGCATGGCATGAGGAATCCACATTGATACCATTGCTAGAAACTCTAATGTCAGCATTACATGGGCACTGTGATGTAATGGCTCTTTAAGATAAACTATTTTTCAGAACAGCTGAAGAATATTTGACTAATCAAGGTTTGGGGGTTAGTTAGATTCTAGTATGGAGAGTATGCTGGTACATGTTTGGACTTGGATTCAGATTGAAGAAATAAACTGTTTGTTTGCTGTATGGGAGCCTTGATTATTTTGAACCTATCTCCACAGAACCCTTGAAGAGCCCGACATTACAGGCACCATGCCTGACATGATCTGCACTGCAAAAAAAATGTGCATATAACTTTGTGGCACAAAGCAGCTTGCGAAGTTATGATGTACCATCCAATCTGCGTTAACCTGCGCAAATTCACAGAACGAGTTCAGTCAGAGAATCACAATGTTTCATAATGGACTTGATTGTCAAATTACACCCCAACCTCACACCATCATAGGCACAATGGAGATGAAGTGAAGCGTGTGGAAGCCCTATTGAATTCAGTGGGATTTAAATGTAGAGCTAAACCCAAGACCTATTAAATTTAATTCAGTTTAGGTGTCCCTAATTGTTCCTTTGCTTGTGTCCAATAAACAGTGGTTTATGTTCTTCTAATGTCTGAACTTTTGGTACACATTACCACATTTTTATGATCTTATATCTCTACCACCAGGGGTGAGAACATAAGTTTGAAATGAAAACTGGTGGTTTTGTTTTTGGAGTGTTAAGCATCTCGATGCCAATCAAAACTACTCAGGCATTCTTGGGCTGTTATATTATTTGATAGGGAAAAACAACATGATAAAATTTAAATTTATATATAGGAAAAAGAAATTAACATAGCATTCGCCAGAATACTTCAAAACATACTGCTTTTAAACTATCTCTGTTTAGTCAGTTGATTTTATCCTTAGCACAAACATCCCAGCATTGTAAAAATATACAAGCTCCGCTATGTTTTGCAAATCCCACTGTCATAGCCTACTGTGAGCTGTATATAGATTCATCACATCCTTATTTTATTTACTCACTTAAAGTCACACTGGTAGATCTCAGTGTGGATGCCAACCTCCTCCATCTCTCCAAGTTAGTTCCAGACTTTAAACCTACCTTGCTCCTCCTTTGAAAAGTGTAGAAGATATCCCCTTTTGGTAGCTTCACTAATGGCCTGCAGTCTTCTTGTGATCAACCAATATCCCAGTATCTTATTTCTCTTCTGTTATTTCTGGTTGAGGAGCCCCAGCCAATAACAAAAATGTGCAAACATTCTCACTGCTGAGAAAACAGATTAGTCAAAGGTCCCCCACATACATGAACACAGCCACATAGAAGATGTTTCTATATGCTGTGGGGATAGAGATTTCTTAAATAAATGATACATTAATTGTGAATATCACAACCACAGAGCACAGCCAAGTGGCTCAGAATGTCTAACCAATTTAAGCCCTATTCAGACATTCTGAAACTGAATAAGGCAAATGCATGAAGAGAAGGAGCACTCCAGCTCTGTGCTTCTCCCTCATTGCATTTCTCACCCTCAACTCTTGGAAAGTGACAACCTGAAGAGGAGAGCCTCCCCATCCATGAAAGCTCTCCATGAAAGCCAGAACATGATTTGATCAGTGTTCTGGCTTGTGTGAAGAGCATCCACAGATACAGGAGGCTCTCCTCTTCAGACTGTTGCCATCAACACAGTGAAGGTGACCAACATGACAAGGGAAAGGGTGGAGCTGAAGTGCTTCTCCTCACATGTTTCAGAGTGCTTGAATAGGGCTTTATTTGAATTATGAAGGAATCATTGGTTTTGTTTGAGAGCTTTACTAGCCAACTCACTTTTTTTAACCACACAAAGGACCACAATAATAGCCCAGGTTCATCTTGTATTAGAAGTCAAGACATGCAGGAAGAATAGAGGTAAATGCTAAATTTGATAAAACTTTGTACTTTTGCAGCCACACACATGTATTTTAATTTGACCTCTCATTAATTATTGGAGCCACAGAACTGGCTCCAGTAGATAAGGCAATCAATCAAATAAGGATTCTGTAAGGCTAAATGGTTCTGGTTAGGATCCAAAGAACTGGTTTAGGTGGTCTCTCCTTAATCACCACACACGTTAAGACTGCAATCCTGAGCTAGTTCTACTGATATTGAAGTGCACTGATAATTGTTGGGGCACATTACACTTTTGTAGCATTATTTCCTGCTTTTTATTCCACATTATCCAAAATATTGCAACAAATGCCATTGCAAGTCCTGCGTGCACGAGGGATATAGCATTACCATGACGGGATCGTAATGATTTGACATAAGGTGGCCATGTATCTCTTAAATGGGAGTACCTCGTAACCTGAGTTCATGCCTAGAATTTTGCAAAATGCATAGGATTTTGCTATTAGTGATCTTTTTAGGCCAATTGTCCTTTATTTTATAAGAAAATACACACGTTTATAAGCATTACAAAATTTAAAAAACAATAACAAAGAAAACATATTTTATTATAATGTAAGAAGAGATGTGCTGAATCAGCCCAAAGTCTTGTTTAGTTTAGCATTCTGCTCATGCAGATCAGGTCAGCAGATGCCCATGGGGAACTGACAAGCAGACCATGGCTGAATTCGGACGACACAATAAGCAACTGGTGGGGGGTAAACAATCGTCAGTTGTATTGACTATCATGTCGTCTGAATGCTGCCATAGTCAACTCAGCACTGATCCTAATCCACACCACAGTTGATTATTTATTACCATGTTGTGTGGGGAGTACCCCCTAGATGAACAACTGTAAAGCTGATTATTACCCCACCATTGACTATCGTGTTGTCCGAATTCAGCCCATGAGTGCAGCAGCAGCAGCAGCAGCATCCTACTTGCATTCCCCAGGAACTGGTATTGAGAGGCATACTATGCTTTATGTTGGAGGTAATCATGACTAGTAGCTATTGACAACCTTATCCTCCATAAATTTGTCTAATCCGCTTTTAAAATCATCCAACTCAGTGGCCATCACTACATCTTGTAGAATTTGTAAAATCCTGCTTCTGAATGGCTAAATTAGGTATTTTCCAAGTTACACATAAATCAGAGAAAACTGTATTGATGTATAAGGGGGAAAATAAGCATGGTTTTTTTTTGAGGCAGTAAAGTCTCCCCAGGTGAAATCAATAGGCTAAAAAGTGTTTAACTTTGACTGGGACACATCTCAAATGGGCCCTGCAGAGCTACGATTCTGAAATTACTGCATTTTTTTTTCTACTTAGTACACCAGTTGCATCTCCTCAATTGATCAGCATTATCCTTATATCTATCTCACATTATCTAA
This sequence comes from Anniella stebbinsi, assembly GCA_029215795.1. NCBI lineage: Eukaryota > Metazoa > Chordata > Lepidosauria > Squamata > Anniellidae > Anniella > Anniella stebbinsi. The sequence goes on from JARDYH010000003.1 coordinate 62,398,154, forward strand.
AATTAAAGTTTGATTTACAGTTGTTTTTGCTACCAACCCACATGTTGTCTGTTATAGATGTTTGTATTATATGACCCTTCAACCAATTTATTTCTTACAAAAGATTCTAATGCACTGCATTACAACTTGATCTTTCTATTTTGGGGGGAGAACTTACAGAATAGCAGTTCGCTCTGTACACATCACCCACTTCTATGGCTAAATGCCACCAGGTATTCCACCAGGCACAGTATCAGTCACAATGATTTATTGGCATATAGCCACAGTTTTCTAGCTTGACATAATGTCCTTATTGCACAGTTAAGATTAGGAAATTATAGATTTGTGACCCTAACCTGTCTCATAAACAGGTTCTGGACAGGTAGCCAGACTGTGAACTTGATCTTTCAGAGGTTCAGGCACCAAGAGATACAAAAATGTACTTCAGTAACCCAGATAACATAAATTAGCTTAAAGTATGATGTGTGCTAGCTTCCCCTGCTAAGGCCCCTTAGCAAGTTAGTACCCCACCCTGCCGAAGTAGATAAAGGCCCTTTCCACACCAGGCGTTTTGCCTGGGATACCCCCGGGGGTAGAGGGAGGGAGGGAGGGAGGGAGGGTGATCCCAGAAGTACCTAATACACACCATTGGAGCACAGGGAGCAGCCGGGGTCCATCCCAGGCAAACTGCCTGGTGCGGAAAGGGCAAAGAGTTGTTTTCTCGTAAACTCCACCCTGCCATAAGCAGAGTGCAGAAGAATGATATGAAATTGTATAAGTTGTTTTCGTGTGCGAATAATGATGTAATCAACTAATGCTGCAAATCTATAAAAGTGAGTCTCTGACCATAGAGTCTCAGTCATACTCTTGACATGCTCTGGTGTACTGACTCCTTGCAAAATGCTTGTAATGAAGATTCTTATAGAAAGGAGATGCAGTCTTGAGTGTCTTTGACCCCCCACTGAAAGATCCGATTGGGGGGAGGTACTTAGTTACCAACCCCCCCCCCCCACTGTTTATACACAAATTGAAATTCTGTTTGGTTTTGAGCTTTATGGTGTTCTAACAATGGAAGTTCCATGAAAGAAGTTGGCTTATCTGTAAGGATGCTCCAGTTCAGCCTATAAGAAATTTGTTTTCCCCAAATTTCATAGGTTTACTTTGCCATGATTCTATAGGGTATTTAAAACAAACAAACAAGCAAGCAAACAGTATACAAACCATGAAGTAGAGGAGTCACTGTTATTAAGTTCAGCAGCCAGCAGTAATAATAAGAATAAGAATAATACAGCTAAAAGTGAAATTAATAAATGAATTTCCCTAGACTTGGTTAAATGTCACAGAGTTTATGTCACCACACTTCAGACATGAAGGACACCTTGCTTTATTACAAGAAAAATGAATCCCATCAAAATCATTATAGTGCCAGGCAGTCATAAAAAACAAAACAAAAAATCTTTAAAATATTCTGAAAAGCATCCTGTGGGATTGAAAAGCTCTTTTTTTGTGTGTGGCACACCAACTGGATACAACTTTAATCACGTTCCCATGGCTACAGGCACTCTATGTTTGATAATAAACCTACAGAACTTGGAAATAATAGGAAGGGGTAGTAGCAGACTTCTATACCTGAAGAGAAAAGGAAATCCTTCAATTTGCATATTCACTATTGCAGCTGTTAGGACATTTTCTTCCCTTCGATATCCCTGTTATAATCTCTCCCTGTTCACTTTAATGCAGCCCTCTTTTCTTGTATCTATCAGTGCTGCTCTTTTGCCAATCAAGAAGGCAAATTTATCTCAATGTTTTTCTATGGATTATAGAAACAATCTGGCTGCAATGTAAGTATCTGTAATGGGAGGGGGAAAAACACCTCTACCTTTCCCCTTTACCATTGGATTTGGGAGATGTAGAGGATTGCAGAGATATAGAATATATTGTATCAGTGGGAGCTGAAGAAAAAAAAATTGCAGTATGGGCTGACAAAACATTGCTTCATTTCATCCATACAATTCTACCCTACCCTATCCCACCCCACACGTTCTGGTTTTTTGGTTCCCTCTCCCACAACAGTCAGTTAACTATCGGTGAGCATACCTGGTGGTCTTTGGGCTGTTTTGGGAGTTATTTTACTCCTTAGGATGCTTTTCTATTTTATTTTATTTTTAACACTTTTGCAAACCACAAGTTTCCTCCCAAGCATGCTGATACCTCCCTCTCATGTGTTTGGGTAAGATGGCATTTCAGCAACAGAAGGACCAGCATGCGGAGATTACTATTAGAATATATCAGGGCTGGGGAACCAGTAGCCATCCAGATGTTATTGGGCTCCAACTTCCATCAGCCCCAGCAAGCATGGTCAATGGCCAGGAATGCTAGGAGTTCTGGTCCAATAATATCTGGAGAGACACACAGATTCTTCACTTTTGGTACTACTTCGTAGCTGGGTGATGCAGACAATGAGGTCAAGGATAGCCAAATTAGCCCCAGCTGTACTTCATTCCAGATCACCAGGGCAGGGTTGAGGCATTGTACTGAATTATATACTGCCACATGCTCAGTTATGTAGCTAATTTCTAAATAAAGGAATGTATGAGATTTAAATTGTTGTATAATTTCAGAACAATCTTCGGCCAGATCTACACCAAGCAGGATATAGCGATATGAAAGCAGTATATAAAAGGCAGGAGCCACACCAAGCAGGATACAGAGGTATATGGTATGTGTGAATGGGGCCCAACTATTGTCAGTGCACTTCAATACTGCTATAAAGCAGTAGTGTGGCTCCTGCCTTTTATATACCACTTTCATACTGCTTTCATCCCACTATATCCTGCTTGGTGTAGATCTGGCCTTCCTCTCAACATACAGAACAAACTAGCTACCACTGGTGTGTATATAGAGGTAGAGAGGGGGCGGAGAGAGAGAGAGAGAGAGAGAGAGAGAACATCCCTTTTTGATCTGCAAGGATATATTTGATAATAAGTCTAGGGTAGCTTTTAAATATCCAGCTCATGCCAGAATGGAGTGAGATTCAAAAGTCATTCAGGTTTGCTTAGTCTGAGCTTGCATCAAAGCCTATAAGATAAAAGTTTCATAGGATAAAAATGAGTACTATCAAAAGGGAAGGAGGGGAGAATTTCTCATGATGGGAAAGCAAAGCAAATATTGACTTGTTGTTGCAGAAATGGTGAAAATATTTTCTCCCTGTTTGTACTATCTCCAGTCAGGATAAACATATCTGACAGACCTGATTTTTTTATTATTATTATTATTTTTAGGTGAATATTTAACTCATGCTCTATTCCTTTCCAAGTATAGTCATTGTTCAAAAAAGAAAGACAGTTGAATACATGTCTTTGCAAACCTACATGATTTCCCTCCCTGTTGTACTTGGACTTAATTTATACACCAAAAAGAAGTCAGGTGGCAGAGGATTAAACACAGAAGACTGATTATATATGGACTTGCATTACAAAAATCTTGTATAGATTTACTCATCTAGCTGCTATTAATTGCAATGGCACGCATGACACATCAAGACACCATACTGTGAATGTATAATTTTCAATAATAACATTAAATATCATACTGGAAGTCTATTGTTCTCTCACCTTTATCGAGGGTACACGTTATAAGGGAATGAGCAATTAGAAAATAGAACTACTTTGCTTGGTGAATCAGCTTTACTCAAATACCCAATTATTTTATTGTTTTATGCCATTATTAAATATGTAGGTTGACTGCACCGTGTATAATGCATGGTAACAGGCATTTAATGATTAAATTGGAGATTAAAAACGACCACAATGTTAAACTAGAAGCCACCAGTTTTGAGATCTTAATGTTGCAATGTCAAAAGTTAAAAGCGTGTAATTTACACATTATTAAAATTCAAGGTCAGTGTATCCAAGGACAAGTGAGTAATGGGAAATGTAAAGCTAGAGTCCCGTGGGTCCTCTGGCAATTATAAAGGTACTTAAAATGACAAGAAATTGTTTTTGGTTTTTACAGTCCATGTACAGTGGTAGTGCAGCAAAAAAGGAAAGAAAAAGCCAATAAAGGTCAAAAGATGAGAGTGGAAGTCGGATTTGGGGCAGCACATGAGAAAAATCATGATCAGGCCTGGAGAAGGCGAGCATGTTAAAGGATGATCAATTGGGTGACATTGTAACCTCTAACAAAGCAAGGGAGGCCTTAGATGAATAACAAACGAAGATTGAAGTATTAGGTAGGACTGGAACATACAACATGTACAGACTTGTTTGCCTCAGCGTGTGACCACTGAAAGAAATGCCCTTGGCTTTTGGCTTCTGGGAGGGGAATATGAGAATGCTAAGTAGGCCAGAAAAGTGGATGGAGCTGAGGAGAAAACCAGCTGAGCAAATGGAAGGGGAATAATGGCTCTTTTGCTCTAGTGGAGATACATTGAGCCAACTGACTTCCTTGTCCTATGAGTTCTATAACCTGTGGCATCCATGGAATAGAACAACTTGGTGTATAGGAAGATGCTTTACCAAGTCAGACATTTGGTCTATCGAACTCACAAGAACATAAGCTATGTTGTATCAGACCAAAGGCCTGGTGAAAATTCCTAAATGCATCTGAGTCTGCACTACTGAAACTAAGCAGGTCTTGTTGTAAAAAACTGAACAGATCTGTAATTTTCACCCCAAAACACGTCCATTTCCCCTGACACACGTCCTACATGTGTCCGCTGACACGCACACCCAAACCATCCACACACAGCACCCCAAATCCCCATTCCTCACTGCCTGTCCATTGTATCCATTTCTGCAAAAGTCAAGCTGCTTGCAAGTGATTTAGCAGGACAAGAACTAGGAGCTTGTCAAAATCGCCATTGCTCCTTCTTCTCTAGGTCAGGCTCCATTATACACAATCAGAAATGCATGTAGGCTACTTGACTTAGAGGAACCAGGAGTGTGACTCTTCCAGATGTGACCGTGGCACACCTGGAGAGGGACAAAATGACCATATAAGGGAATGATAGAAGTGAAGGGACGTTGCAAAGCATCTCTGGGTACAAGTAAAATAGCACATGGCAATGCAACGCCACCTCTGGCCACTACTCAGGACTACTCGAGAGTAAAACAGAGTTGGCCAAATGATGTCACTGGGGTATAAACCAATGGGATGAGGGCTGATGACGTGTAACATTTTGTGTATAAGAGCATTGTTTGAACCTTAGTGTGGTGTGACTCTGGAAAGCAGCGTTAGCATCCAGAGGTCACCTATTCTGCGCAGAATAAAATCAGTTTCCAAAGCTTCAAGAGGTCTTTCATCAAGTGTTTCATATCTGGACTTTGGACACTTGGAAATAGCATAATTTATGCAACAGTCTGGCTTTGCCTGGAAGGGAGACCATGAAGCAGTGTATGTGCAATGAATAAATAATAATAAAGCAAGCGGGACATGCAACGGTATGGAATGATCCTGCTCAGGGTTTCAGCCAGCTGCACCATCTTCACGGATACTCACTTATCCTTCCTATCCTCTCGGTTTTTCCATTCCCCTCTCCCCCCACCCCCAAATGTTGGTCAGCATCCTGTGGCCACTAAGCATGCTAAGTCTTTACTGTACTCCTTAAGTTTTGTTTTGGTGTTGTCCTCTTAAGGTATTTCCCCCTATATATTTTGAAGTTCTGCATGAGTTTGTGCATAACTCCCTTTCATGTGTGGATGATGCCACATTGATCACACATGAATTGGCACTCACCCCTCAACATTGCCAATAGAGAGAATGACAGGTTGAAATACAGGCAATCTCTAACTCAAGAGGTCTGGATTATCTCACCACCTTCTGTATACCTGCAGATTGCTTCAGTTCATGTATGTTTATTTATCTCAAGGTGCTGTGTCCATTTTATAGGCTATCTGGCTGCCCAAAGGATCAATGGTAAAATTCTTGTGAAAATTCCATTCATGAGGAGTTTTTTTAAAATAAGATGTAATGATTTTTAACATATAGTCATTATTTTGATCTCATCATTTGATCGTGTCTTTAAATTTGTTAATACATTTTGCTAGTTTTTTTATATTTAGAATTGTAATGAATAAATTTTTTTTTCTAAAAAATGGCATGGTAACTTTCTATGTTTTAAAATTAAACTATAAAACGACAGATGTGTTACACATAAAATGCCAAATCAATTATAAGTTGTGTCTACTCTAGACCTATAGAAATGGCAACTTCCCATTTTTTCCATACATGCTCACTTCACACAAGGCAAAGTTGACATTGTAAAGTCATTGCATGAAGATTTTGCCCTGTCACAAAATAAGATGACAATATGCCTTCCACCTGTGGCAGAAAATTATTGAACGATGATATATCTCTTAAAATTATAATGCTTTAAATGCTGAAATAAAACTGCAGACTAGGCTAGCTGGATACATTCACAAAGGAATGAAAAAAGACTTAGATTTATGATGCAGCTGCCTTCAGTGTGTCTGCATTCTAACTCCCTAGACTGCACATTAAAATGGCAATACTTTCTAGAGGTGACTTGTCTACCAAAGGAGAGTTTTTGACCTATATCAAAAAGTGGACTTGTCCTCAACAATTTTTTAAATGTCCCTCATTGTCTTCTCTGTTTGCATGCTTGAGAATATATATATTGCTTATGTAAGGCACTCTCCTTAAATTCATGACAGCTGTGATACCATACTCAGGGACTGAGCCCAAGGGTTCTTGGGGTGTGTAGTTTTCCATGACTGCAGTATTTGTTTGGTTGGAGGGTGGGGCAGTGGCAGGAAACTCCCAGGCACAGAGAATTATGCAAGGCCAATGAGAGGAACAACGAACCAAGTAGTTGGATCAGTCACTCAGGATGCTGAGTTGGATCCAGATTTGCCCCTCCATAAACAGAAGGTTTCCTTCTGTTCATCAGAAGCTCCCCACTGGGAGAAGAGGGCATGCCAGTGGTTTCCACAGATTCCTCCTTCTCCTGCATGTCCTAGCACTACCTCTCACACTCTTCCACAAGGTCCCCCAAATCTTTGGAGCATACATTGGCTGTGGTATGTGTCAGCACATGTGTGCGGCCATTTTGAATATTCAATACCTGGCTGTGGCTTGTCTTGTTGTGCAAACTCAGAGACCATGGTTTATATGAGGGTTAATCAACCCTTGCATAACCCATGGTTCCTGGCTTCGCATGACATGACATGCCAGGCCTGGGCGCTGAATATGTGGGCTGTTTTGATTACGTGAACCAGGTCATAGCCTCCTTTTCCACATGCTTAGTCATCTGATAGGGTTATCTCCTGAGGGCCAGAATTATCTGAAATTAGGTGGGCTTCCACAGGCCACAGGTTGGCAGCCTCAGTGGCTGTGCTGGTGTCATGGAGCACCATCCTTAGAGAGGTCCAGCATACCCCCTTAGTTTTGATATTTAAGAGGAGTCTTAACACCCTGTTATTCCAGCAAGCACAGGGAAAATGTGGATTTGATTCCAGACTGATGTGATCTTTTATCGGAATCTGCTACAATCTCAATTTTAACGGCTATTTATGCTGGTGTCTTAACTTAAAAATATATATCTAAGATCCTTAATGATATTTAAAAAGCCAGGTGTGAGTAGCATGATGGTTCAATTTTCTATCCCTTACATCCCTCCCAATAGTTAGTAGTAGGAATGGGTGAGAAGTTCATTTCAGTTCATTTTTAACAAGATTTTACCAATATTTGTAAATGTCTTCATGTTTGAGAGTTTAAAAACAAAACAAAACTCAAAACTGATAGATTCACCCATCCAGGTCCACGACTTTGAGTGTTCAACTTGGAAAGGCCTGGGTTTGAATTAGCGTTGTACTGTATTTTTTAATCTATTTATTTTTGACCATATGTTGCAGAGAGGAGGGGGGAAAGAAATCACATCTGAAAACTGAGGTAAGGCATGAGAATTTGGAATCAATTTTAGAGAAATGTCTAAGTCTGCAGGTCTCCAGGGCTTACTTTACTGTATTGAGGTGGCTGAGATGCGCTTTCTGGACACCCCATCCAAAGACTTAACTAGAGTTATAGGCAAATGGCCATTGTCCACCCTCTTTGTGAGCAGGGAAATTGGAAGTACAATTTTACCGAATCTCTCCAGGGGAGACTGCAAACAGTTTCTCCAAGGTGGAGCTCTAAAACGTAAAGCATGGCAAGTGTGCACTCCTAACTCAGAACGGCATATGTGCATTAGAGCAGGGTTGCCCATGGGCCTGCCTAGGGTCCCAATCCAGCTCTTTAGGGTTCCCAAGATGGCTATGCTCCCTTCCCCACATCACTAGATTGTTCTCTTTTCACCTCCCTGACTGCTGGTCATTTAAGAACATCAGAAGAGCCATGCTGGATCAGACCAAGAGTCCATCTAGTCCAGAATTCTGTTCACACAGTGGCTAACCAGCTGCCCATGGGAAACCCACAAGCAGGACATGGTGCAATAGCACCCATGTTCCCCAGCAACTGGTCTATATAGGCTTACTGCCTCTGATACTGGAGGTAGCACATATCCATCAAGACTAATAGCCCTTGATAGCCTTCTCCTCAAGGAATTTCTCCAATCCCTTTTAAAGCCATCTGAATTGGTGGCCATCACTACATTTTGTGGTGGTGAATTCCATAGTTTAACTATGTGCTGTGTGATGGTTTTATGGCCGTTGTGCATTCTGAAAGGCTGAAATGTGTTTCCTAAGGCTTAGACACTGGCGAGCTTTAAGCTAAACGATGTAGGTATTTTGAGCACTTTGGCCCTGCTCCCTTTGCCTTCAGTCCAACCCATCATTGGAATCCCCCCCACAACACACAAATGTTAAGAGTTTCTCCAAAAGTGAAGTCAACCCTTGAGCCAAAAGAAGTTTGCTATTTGCATCAGAGCAGTAGCAGCAGTATGCCTTGACTTTTGTCCCTTAAGAAAAAGTTCAGCATTTAATCCTTTAAGAAGAAAACAAATCGAACAAGAGTTCTACAGCAGATACCTGAAAAGAGGTGAAAGCTGGAGCTTTTCAGATGTCTGATGAGTCGTTTTCATTTGCAGCGGCAATCAACTAGAGTTTGGATTTAAGGCACATAGGTTTGCACTGTGTTAATTTAAATGACATTCTTGTGCAGTTATGAAAAATGAACAATGGGGAGCAGAGTTTTAATAAACCCCAGTCCCCTGTACGTGCTGTAATACATGCCATATACTCAGGAGAGAATAAGATGGCTTGCTTCATACTTCTGGAGCCAAGTTACATTAAAAATGTGTATATTCCATCTAAAGCAAAGACAGTTTTCAAATTAAAACAAAACAAGGAAATCAAGTGAAGGATAATGTATAAGTTGATAGGGCCTGGAGGCCGCCTTAACTTTGATGCCAACAAGTCATGCACATTTTGTGCACATATTTATTCTGATATTCAATAATTATATATATATATATATATATATATATATATAATCTTGTGGAAAAAAGCTACTTTGTGAAGTGATTCTTAAAGAAATATACTCATTGCATAATATCTCAGACAGCAAAGAGGGTAGTAAGCCGTTGGCTTATTTAAATTTTACCTGGAAGCCGAAATACTGTTTTATGCCTTTTCTGCTGGAAACATTGAATGGCACAGCATCACAAAAATACTGTAACATAGCCTTTAGTTAAAACAAATGACTTTCATGGAACTACTCCTGGGGCATAATTTAAAACGTGGGTGCAGTCCAGAGATAGCTAGGTATACAATAGTCTCATTAAAATCAATAGCAATAAAATGCACAGTTCAAAATTGCGGGCTCATTTATACTCAGGAATTTACCAGATTTACTCAGACATAAATCCTATGGATGTCAATGGAATATATTTTCAGGATAGTAATCTTACAGCCATATCACATGCATAGGATTGAAGCCTGAACAATGCACTTAAATGACCATTTGGTTTGGAGCCTAAATATTCAGCATTTTTGCTTGATCAATGTGATCTTAACAACAATGTAATGTTCTCCCTATAGATGTGGACAGAGAAGGAAGTGTGTGTGGTACCACAGTGACTCGCACCTGCAAACAAAAAAGGGCTTCTCTACATTAAGGAAAAATCACGCAGCCTTATCGGGGCTTTGTCTTCCAGAGTCGTCATGAGTTTACGATCGGCACAATACCTGCGGTTACCCCACCCCCTTGATTTTGCTGGTTCCTTCCCAAAGGTTTCATTTATACCACCAGCAGATGGTGCTGTGTGATTTAGATTTATTAACACATTTTCAGTGACTTATAAAATGGTGGATTCCTGCCTGAAAATTACAGGAGAGGCATTGGTGGTCAATGACATTGTGAAAAGGACCCGTGAACTTCTGTGAGAGAACAATTGTGGGTGCACAATAAATGCTTTGTCCAGAAACAGCCAAAAAAGCTTCTGGAGAGCAGTGAAGGTGAGCATGAACTGCCCTCCCCATAGTCCTTGACCTTCCCATTTTGACCAAGGAGGTTACATGGTGGTTTCTACTCACATTCAAATGAATGTGAGGAGAAGCAGCCCCCTTCAAACCTTTTAGCCTGTATGTGAGCAGACCGAATGCTCGAATACTGCTAGTCCTTCATGTAGGAAAGAGGTAGGGTCCTAGGATATCCTAGGTCCTAGGATATTGTCTTAAGAGTAGATGATCCAGCCACCTTGCTGAAAGCTAAGCAGGTGTAGATATGGTGTGTACCTAAATGGGAGGTTCTCTGGAGCCCACTAAACACTGCCTTGGATTCCATGATGAAAGAAAGGCAGGAAATAGCTGCAATTTTAGTCTTTCTTGAATTTCTCCAGCATCCCTAGCTGCCAGACAGTGTGGACAATCCTGGGCTAAATGGAGCAATGATCTGACTCAATAAAAACCAGCTTCTTATGTTCCAAAGAACTGAATATCATGCAAAAATTAAGGGTTTGGAGATGCCTGGGGAATATCCATAACCCTTTCAACTCCTTCTTCCATTCCCTTCTCACCGTCACCAAGCCACTACCAAGAAGTGTGAGCTGGCTCTGTGATGTGCAAAATTCATTTACAATGCTCCCCGATACAATTGTCTTCTATCCTTTCCCTGTTGCATCTCCCTGCTCCCAGTTTTATGTTGAACATGCTGCTGGTGGTGGAGGTAGTGGCTCCTGATAGTGGTTCCAACTATTTGGGCCAGTGCATGCTATCACAGACTACAGAAATGCCCGGACTTAGTGACCTAAAACTTACTTGCCAGCTCAGTGGGCTCATAAAAATGAGCCATTAGTCTTCATGACAATTAAGAGCCCTTGGCTACACACCACGAACCAAACCACTAACATTTTATGTTAGAGACTTGATGAGAAATGAGTTTAATTTCTTACCATATGCAAGAAGGTTAAGACCATCTCTTGTTTGGTTGTTGAAAAGGGGATGAGAGAGAGAGAGAGAGAGAGAAAGAGAGAGAACACAAATGATGATGTTTTATTTACAATTATCACAGCTGTTAAACATTGGAATGCTCTTCCTTCTCTAAATATGAAGAAGAAAGTAATTTTGAATGATTTGGAAGTAAATGACTGTGTATGAAAATCAGTTTGTGAAGGACAGAGGGTTTCAAATTGAATGGCTCTGCAGGGGGAGTGCTGGGCGGGAAACCGAAAAGCGGGAACCTTGGAGCTCCAGGGGGGAGGGTGATAGAGGAATTGATTGTTGACATAGTTCTGGACTGGTTATCTCGCTTCGTACCAGCTCCTGGAGAAGCAGGTGCAGTTGCTAACGAGCCTCAGCTGAAAAGAATTAGAGAGGGCTGATTTCCCAGGCCATGAGGCCCGCCTGGGAAAAGATAGAAAAACGAAGGTTTTGGGCGGTTTTCGGCATCTTTCTTCGGGGTGGAGACGCTGTCGGAGAAGATCTCCGTCCAGCCGGATTAAGTCGGGTGTTAGTTAGAGTTTTATTGTTTTATATGCCTGCTCGGTTTGGGGATCCTTAGCACTTTTAAGAGTGTGTTTGAGGTATTAGGATCCTAATGGTTTTATAGCTTTGTTCTGTTTGTGCTGCTAACCTTAAACCTACCTCATATCTTTCTAAACCCTCCCCCTCTCCCTTTCCTTCCCATTCCCTCTAACCTTCACGTTGCTGTGATCAGTATATGAGTATGTCTGTTTTGACCAAGGCCTTAACTTAGATAGTGTGTAAATAAATTTGCTTTGGTCCCTAAATTCTGTGTGGTTATTTCCAGCATTGGCTCAAGCCAGTTTCGGCTGGGGAACTGGGTAGCGGGAAGGGAACCAGCCCGCCACGGCAAGGAGACAGGTTTACGTCTTCTTGACACAGTTCAGAACAGTTATATTTCATTTACCCAAGATAATAAGAGATGTATACTAAACAAAGGTATTCCTTTTAGAGGGAGCCACAAATGGCCTCTTGATATTCTCTATGCTGTTTGTGAGCAGAGAAATTGGGGTGTGTATGAACCATTTTACTCAATTTCTCTGGAAGGGGAGAAGTTCTCAACAGTTTCTCATGGGCAAAGATCACCATTGGCAGGGGTTATAGCACACCTTCTTTCTTCTTTAGATGGATTTTTGCTTTTTAGGGGGGGATGCACTTCTGTGACCCCCATTTTGTATCCACCACAAGCCGAGTTCCCCATTTAATGGGGAGCAATGAATTGTGAGGTGTGCTGGCTGGCAGTGGGGGGAGAAAGGCTGGTGCAGAGCAGCTGCACAGCCATAGCTGCAGCAGCAGCAGCAGCATAGCATCTCCTTCCCAGGAGGGGACTGCTGAGCCAATCAGCATGAAGATAAGCCGGGGCCAAAGAGCCGAACCTAGCAGAGTGAGATCACTCCTTTGTTCTGCCTCCAGTTCAACCTGAGGTTTCAAAAAGCAGTCCTCCCATGCGGCTCCGGACCCAATAAATGCTGCTTACACAGTGCAGGTGTGAGGGGGGCAGTGTTGTGTCTAGCTCCAGGTGACAGGTAGAGTGAGCACTCTGCCAAAAATCTGTTCTCCATTTCCTAAAAGTTTTCTTCCCCCATGGAAAAAAAAGGCTTCCATTGTTCTACCTCATTCTCAGTATGTTTTATAATTTATTTTTCATGGTGTTTTTGAACTTACTTAATCACTGTGAGGTGCCAAGCATGCTTTGCACATGTTTTCTTTCTATTATACCTCTCTTTGCTTCCAGGCTGCCTATGCTCCCAGATCTGAAACTACTGCATAGAAGGAATTACCTCATTATGTCTTCCCCTGGGCTTTACTCAAGAGTGGGAAGCCGAGGAGAGTACAGGCTGCCAGAGAAATGAAAAACAAGATACTTGTGCACACTCCTCAACCAGCTCTTAAATAAGGTATTCATCAGAAACCCAAACCCAACCCATGATAATTTGCCCCAAAATTGTCATCACCATTGAATTTCTTTTTCAAAACAACGTCTTTTCTGTCAAATTGAATGAGAATGATCAAAACAAAATGCACAACATTTTTTGCACAGCACTAATTCCTTTATGGGTTAACTTATGAAAGCTTTTTGAGTTCCATCTATGAAATACAATCATAATATGAATTTCTGAGTTGCCTTATATTACTATCTTGAGAATGTCACAATTTCTCTGACTGTCTTCCAGAGAAAATAAGTTTAAAACAGTTCGTACCCTGAAAAAGTGTTATGAAACGAAAACAAAATACACATTTCAGGGCAGAAGCCTTTTTACTATTGTGGTTCATTTTTCCAATTTTAAATTCAGTTAATCTTGAACTTTGAGAATTTATCCTGTCTTAAGTTCAGTTCACTCTGAACTGTGAGAATTTTTTAAAATGTTTGCCTGAAAATTCATAACCATTTTTTGTGCACATTTCTCCTAATGCATGCATTTTTGTATGCACTTTTGCCTATTATATATTTATTCCATTTATTTTATTTATTTCATTTCTATACCACCCAAAAGCTCTGAGCAGTTCACAAAAATTAAAACCATAAAGAACAGCATAAAATATAAAATACAGTAGCTTACAACCACAATATAAAACCACACTATAAAAGTACAACCAGTATAAAACCAAGCAGCAATGCAAAGATTTAAAATACAGATTTAAAACAGCAGAGCTAAATGACTAGGATGTGAAAATACTGGGAAAATAAAAAGGTCTTCACCTGGTGCCAGAACGTAGGTGCCAGGTGAATCTCTCTGGGTTCTTGCAAGCAATTCTCCTAATCCAATGCATTTTTCATGTTATTTTCCCTATCATATGCATTTATGATCCATTGCAAAATTTAGAGAAGTACACATTTTGAAGGGGTAACTATTTTGTCTCACATAATGGTTCAAAAGTGTGAAATTCAGTAAGTACACATTGAAATGCAAACTGAACAAATTTCTCCCCCATCCTCAGTTTGAAGCCATGTTGGCAAAAGCTGACATGACACCCAGCTTTACAGGGTTGGCCCAAGACATGTTGCTTCCCCCGTCGCCCTGCCTTTCCATGTACATCAGTGGAACAGTCTGGGAGGTATGTGTTACTTCAACATTGGGGACATGTGCATTTGAGAGCACCAGGCTAGCATAAGGAGTGCAAGGAAGGCCATGTGGAAAACACAGCCCTATCTTCAAACACCTTGCTGCTGCTCCTCACTTCCCCTGCCCCCTGGCAAATAGTAGGGCTGTCCCTGCTTTACATATGCACCTTTCTAAACGTATTTATTTGGGTGGAGGAATACAAAACAGCCACAGTATAGGAGTACTGCTTGCCAGAAGCTCAAGGGAGAAAGTGAAAGAGACAATAGTTGCCACAAAGATTTTTTTATACACCTTCCATGTATAATTGGTCAAGCATCAGCCACGTCACCCTCAAACGCTACGCTAGGGTGACCATATGAAAAGGAGGGCAGGGCTCCTGTATCTTTATCAGTGGTATAGAAAAGGGGATTTCAGGAGGTGTCATTTGTGTGCATGCAGCACCTGGTGAAATTCCCTCTTCATCACAACAGTGAAAGCTGCAGGAACCCTGTCCTCTTTTGTATCTGGTAATAGGGCAGGGTTCCTGAAACTTTAACTGTTGTGATGAAGAGGGAATTTCATCAGGTGCTGCATGCATACAAATGACACCTGCTGAAAATTCCTTTTTCTATGTAACTGTCAAAGATACAAGAGCTCTGTCCTCCTTTCAATATGGTCACCATTATTATTATTATTGTTATTATTTATTACACTTATATACCGCCCCATAGCCAAAGCTCACTGGGCAGTTTACAAAAATTAAAAGATTGAACACTAAAAAGACAATATACAGAATTTAAAACCATAAACATAAAATAGCTTACATTAAAAAACTTTAAATCATTTTAACTGTTAAGCCTGGCCACAATGTCAATCAAAACCTCAACTTGAGCTGTTAAAATGCCTGGGAGAAAAGAAAAGTCTTGACCTGGCACCGAAAAGATAACAGTGTTGGCGCTAGGTGGGCCTCATCGGGGAGATCATTCCATAATTGAGGGGCCACCACAGAGAAGGCCCTCTACCTTGTTGCCATCCTCCAAGCTTCCCTCAGAGTAGGCACCCGGAGGAGGACCTTTGATGTTGAACGTAGTGTACAGGTAGGTTCATGTTGGGAAAGGCGTTCCATCAGGTATTGTGGTCCCAAACCGTGTAAGGCTTTATAGCTTAAAACCAGCACCTTGAATCGGGCTTGGAAACATACAGGCAGCCAATGCAAGTGGCCAGACTCGGTCTTATATGTTCGAACCTTCTTGTCCCTGTTACCAATCTGGCCACTGCATTCTGCACAAGCTGCAGCTTCCGAACCATCTTCAAAGGCAGCCCCACATAGAGCACATTGCAGTAATCTAACTTGGAGGTTACCAGATCATAGACAACTGAAGCCAGGTTATCCCTGTCCAGATAGGGACATAGCTGGGCCACCAGCCGAAGTTGGTAGAAGGCACTCCGTGCCACTGAGGTCACCTGAGCCTCAAGTGACAGAGATGGTTCTAGGAGAACCCCCAAGCTACGAACCTGCTCCTTCAGGGGAAGTGCAACCCCATCCAGAACAGGTTGAACACCCTCCATCCGGTCAGAGGAACCCCCCACTAACAGCATCTCAGTCTTGTCTGAATTGAGTTTCAGTTTATTAGCTCTCATCCAGTCCATTGTCGCAGCCAAGCACCGGTTCAACACATCCACAGCCTCCCCCTGATGAAGATGAAAAGGAGAAGTAGAGTTGCATGTCATCAGCATACTGATGACAATGCAGTCCAAAACTCCGGATGACCGCACCCAATGGTTTCATGTAGATGTTGAACAGCATGGGGGACAAGATTGACCCCTGCAGAAGCCCATACTGGAGAATCCACGGGGCCGAGCAATGTCTCCCAAGCACCATCTTCTGGAGCCGACCTGTCAAGTAGGAGCGGAACCACTGCAATGCAGTGCCTCCCACTCCCAACTCAATATGCCAGAAAGATACCATGGTTGATGGTATCGAAAGCCGTTGAGAGATCAAGGAGAATCAATGGAGTCACACTCCCCCTGTCCCTCTCCCGACATAGGTCATCATACAGGGCGACCAAGGCTGTTTTCATGCCAAAACCAGGCCTGAAACCTGACTGAAATGGATCCAGATAATCAGTCTCATCCAAGAGTGTCTGGAGCTGGCCAGCAACCACCCGCTCAAGGACCTTGCCCAGGAATGGAACGTTTGCCACCGGCCTAAAGTTATTAAGATTTTCTGGGTCCAGGGAAGCTTTCTTCAGGAGTGGTCTCACTACTGCCTCTTTCAGATGGTCTGGGACCACTCTAGGCTGACCATATGAAAAGGAGGACAGGGCTCATGTAACTTTAACAGTTGTAGAGAAAAGGGAATTTCAGCCAATGTCATTTGTATGCAATTAGTTCCTGGTGAAATTCCCTCTTCATCACAACAGTTAAAGCTGCAGGGGCCCTGCTTTCTTTTGTATATGGTCACTCTAGTATAGTGCCTGCACCTTTAACTGTGGTGATGAAGAGGGAATTGCACCAGGAACTAATTGCGTACAAATGACACTGGCTGAAATTCCCTTTGCTCTACAACTGTTAAAGTTACATGAGCCCTGTCCTCCTTTTCATATGGTCAGCCTAGACCACTCCCTCTCGTAGAGAGGCATTAATCACTTCCCTTGCCCAGCCAGCTGTTCCATCCCTGCTAGCTTTTATAAGCCAAGAGGGGCAAGGATCCAATACAGAGGTGGCTGCACAAACCTGTCCAAGCACCTTGTCCACATCATCGAGCTACCCCTCCTTTGAAAATGTATAAAATAATTCAGTCAGACAATTCTGCCAAACTCCTTTCTCTTCATCCTGACGGTGACCATTGTACTAGCTATTTGCACATTGCCTTCACTTCTTTATTCAAAATTGTCCTGGCTCCCTTGTGTTCTCAGACACTTTTGTCTTGGTTCTTTTCCATCTCTGAGAAGAAGTTTGCAAGCAGACATTGTAATGGGGATTTGCTGCAATTGAATAACTGAAAGACGTTCCCATACACTAGCAGGGCCAGTGCTAAGAGTAGACATGGTTGGGCATCTACCCGGGGGTCCAAATCCCAACAGGGACCCACTGTCCAGAGTCCCCTAGACTTGCTCATCCTCTTCAGCATTGCCACCTGCTTGTTCACCTGCCTCTCTCTCTGGCCCAGACAACAGTGGGGATGAGAAGGAGGAACAGTAGATGTAACTGCCTACTTGCTTCCTGGCTCTCTGGTTGGCAATCAAGCAAGGGGTAGCAATGATAAGAAAGCAGATGAGGAGGAGGAGCAGCTGGTGACAGTGGCATTGAGAATGTCCCTCACTGAGGGAGGGGGCCCACTGAGGGGCCTTGCAAAAGGGCCCTCATAAACCTGGAACCATCATTGTTCACCAAATGTTAAAACTGTGCTCACTATTGCCCTAGATAACCCCTCAGCTACCCTCCCACTCTCCTCTCGGCACATCTCACTTTTTTGTGAAGCTCCTTACCTTCATTTTACTTTATTCTAGCATCAATATAAGGAGACATTTGCAAATTCTGCGTGTTTTGCTGAGAATGGATGCATCAACAACCTACTCACAGGCACAATTTTCCAGGTTTTCTCCACCTGCCATCCTATTAAAAAAAGGAAAGGAGTTTGGGAAGGAGATACCTGGCAAAGATCAACGAAGGGAGAGCATTGTGGAATGCTCTCCCTAGAGAGATCCACCTGGTGCCCACTTTGTTGACTTTTCAGCACCAAAGACCGGTTTATTCTCCCAGGCCTTTAAAAAAAAAACCTTAGCTGCTTCTTATTTAATCTTTAATCATATGTTGAAGCTGCAATTTGAAGTTGCTCTCTTTCATGCTGCTTTGATATTTAACTTATTTTTTAAAAAAAATGTTGCTGCTCCTTTGAAATTCTTTAACTTTATAATTCTGTTTTATTTTGAGTTTTATTGCATTTTTTATTATGTATATCCTTCTGAGAGCTTCAACTATACGGTGATTCAATAATAATAATAATAATAATAATAGAACACCAGACCAATAAACACATGGAAACCTGACCTGCATTTGTCATGAATATGTGATGTGTGCCTACCTGCACTGTCCCACCCTGTTAGCTCTTTTATTCGTGTGCAAGGCCCAAGTTAAGCAAAGGTGTATTAGGTTTGGGGGTGGGAACTGCCTCAAATTATGGCTGCACTATTTGAGAAGGGAGGCTCACACATTTTGAATATTTACCCCAATCCCTAGGATCAATATCAGTAGACATTTATGTATTTATTTTATTAAATGCATCATATAATATATTTCACAATAATGATAAAAATACCAAAAACATCACACATAAAAAACCCAACGATATAAATTTAATACAACATGACATTGCAGGGACTAGGATAATAAACAACATTTGCAGGGACAAAGAAAATAAAGCACTGAAATACTGAAATATTTTTTAAAACTCTGATTTTTAAAAAAAAAAACCTGGGAGAACAGGAAAGTCTTAGCCTGGTGTAGGAAAAATAACTGTGTGGTTGCCAAGTGAACTTTCCTTGGGAGAGCATACCAGAGCTGAGAGCCACAATTGAAAAAGACCTCTGTCTTGTTGCCATCCTCCAAGACTCAGAATGAAGGTGCACTTGAAGAACGTCTTCTGCAGATGACCTTAAAGGGGGAGGCAGAATATAGCACAAAAATGTTCAACTTTTCATTTGTTCATAAATAGGGTCCTGATTGACAAAACACCCCAATAACTAGGACATTCACAAACATACTGGGCACCTACCAAGTCCCATTGGGTTTCCCGTGAGCTGACTATCCAGAAGCCCACAGCAAGCTTGGTCAACAGAGTATGTTTACAGTTTTTGACAATCTAGATACTGTGGTAGGTACAGCTTAGGGGGATAAAACATGAAAGGAGCACAGTCTGCTTTATAGTTTTGAACATATGGTGTCATTAAGTACGGCTTTCATACTTCTCCTCTTTTCTTCCTCTCTTTCCAGTTAGACATCAGCCACAAAAGATACTTGAAATATTACATCAATATGAGCTGATTCGATTGTCCTGGCAAGTGTGCACCACATATGTCTACATTCTCCCAAGTCCAATAAGGATGGGGAAAAGGAAAGTCCAACCTATTCATCTGCTTTTCCCGTCTTCAAAAATCATGACTAAACTTTACAGTTTGGAACACTGCAAAATTCCAGCTTGCTGATAACATTTGTGCTCAGCATTTGGTTCCCTGTCTCTGCATATTTACACAACTCCTTTCCATCTGTTCGATATAAAAAAAGTATTTGGTAACATAGGGAAGGTGGGCTGTGTAAGTCAAAAATAACAATCCAGGGTGTTGTTGTATTGGTTTCTCAAAATATATCCAATATATATTTTATTAGGCCAACTTGTTTATGGAAAAGGTGAAAAAGAAGGTTCCCATAACTATTTTTAAGATAATTTTTAGGTCGCCTTTAAGGGTAGAACTTTCTCAAGGTAGCATACAATATGAAAACAATACAAAACTGCAAAAGAAATAGAAAATCAATCAATATTCAATCGCAATACTATAAAAACAGATAAAATCTGCAGTCCACAACCATGGAAAGCCCAATGAAAACAAGTGGGACTTCAGAGCCTTCCCAAAGGCTTGCAAAGAAGGGGCCTGATTAACCCTTGCTCTTTTAGCAGGAGAGAAAAAAGAATAAACAATTAGGCAGAGTAAGGCATATTCAGACAGTGGGGCAGGTACTAGCAGCAAGAACTTGGAGCAGAGAGTAACTCTGCAGCCCCTAAGCTATCTTACTATCCCCCTAAGTTACCGCTAGGTGGATTAGAGAATCCTTTTTCCATTACCAATCTGGAAGAAAGATTCAATTGCCCATTGGGTAGCTTCTATATGTGGAATAAGGGAGAGAGATCTTGTCCTTGCCCTTAGGCAGCAAGATGTCTTGGGTCAGCCATGGATAGAGATGCTATAAACCTGTGGAGCTGGGAGGTTCATAGTGATAAACTTCTCTTTCTCTCTCTCTCTCTCCCATGCATGCAAACACACTGAGCATTATTATTATTATTATTATTATTATTAAGCATTCAATATGCATCGTGGAGGCTGTCTTCACAGCACAGGTTGGTGCCACCTCTCTCTGAAACCTCATGCTTTCCCTCTCCCACGGTGTGCCAGGTAATCCTGATGCTGAGGAGGGAGCACGTGGTTTGTGGGAGACCATCTGTGTACCAGAGCTACCCCCGCCATCTTCCTGGAAGGCAACCAATCACTGGTCACATTCCACCAAGCATCACCCCTGGATTGACCTCAGAGTAATGTCAGATGGCGGAAGCATCGTATTGACATTACTCCAATTGAAAAAGTCAGAGTAAATCCCCAACTTTTTCAAACCGCAGCTTTGTGGGAAAGTCCCAGGGTGGCTGCAAAGCTGAACCTGTGTTGTCTAACCAATGTAGTGCAGATCCACAGCCACCGCGGGGCTTTCCACATGTATAGACAGCCCCTGGGGGGTCAGAGGAATGTACTAGTCTTAATGAGAGTTGTATAAGAAGTAAAGGAAGAAAGGGAATGAAAAGATGAAGAATTATTGCTTATACATTGTGGGTTGGATCCAGGACTGCTTTTCATTAGAAGAAGGAACCGTAAGAACATAAGAAGAACCATGCTGGTTTAGACCAAGGGTCCATCTAGTCCAGAATTCTAGTCACACAGTGGTCAACCAGCTACTGACTGGAAACCCACAAGCAGAACTTGAGTACAACAGCCCTCTCCCACCCATGTTCCCAAGTAATTGGTGTACATAGACATAGTGCTTCTGATACCTGCCTCAGGAGAAAGGACTCCATGAAAGGAAGTACCTATGCTCAATTTTGGGGGATCACATCACATCACACCACATCACAGCACCCTCCTTTCAGCAGGGCCTCATGACACTCTGTACAACATTTTCAGGGGACTAGCAGGGCTGCCGTGGGAAGGAGGGGGCAGGAAACTCCACTTCTGCCAGCACAGTAAATCCATGATAAATCTGGATCCAGCCGGTTAAAAGGGATCCAATCTGTATACGTAGAATATTGAGCCAGAAATTAAACAGACATGTTTCGGAAACTAAAAGGAGTGGGAATGGTGATGTTTTGAAAAGTCTACAAAAGTCTACAGTGCTAGTAAACTGACAAGTGCCTTATTACCATGCCCGGCAAGCTTTAATAAAATGTTATTTTGTACTAAATTCTTTAATTTTAGCATTAGAGAGACGACAAATGAAGGAACTTCATAATAAGTTGAAGTGCAACAGTGACCTCTAGTGGATTAACCCTTTTTTTCTTGGCAACCTATCCATCACTCCCTCAGCATAATGCCTTTGAAGTTACTTATGGATTATGTGACCTACCTGTTATCTGTCCCCAATGAATGGTAGATGCTTTAGTTACAAAATGTGCTATTGACAAAATTTGTATATGTTTACATAAGGGCCTAATGATGTATTATGATTTTGCCCAAGAGATCAGAATTGTCAGTTCACGTTTACAGAATATCACTTAGATGGGACACACAGTAAATATTACTAGTTGGATGTTAAGTTTAGAGCATGAGCGAAAGCCTCACGGGCTAAGGTGCTTCACATTCTATAAATGGAACTGCTCTTCAAGCATACACAGGTTCCATCCTGGAATGTGAAACATTTTCTCTGCTCAAACAAGAGAATAAGGGGAATCACAGAAATCCCTTCATGTGTTCAAAGAATTTGTGAAGGATTTGCATGACCATGCCAGCTAACCCCCTCCATCCAATTTCCCTCACTGCCCAACATTAACAATTGTACATATGTAGAACTCCTTTATGCAAGGGTCAGATCCTAGTTGGTCAGAATCATTTCATGTCATTTATTACATTTCTATACCAATAGCCAAAGCTCTCTGGGCAGTTTATAAAGATTTAAACCCTTAAAATACAATAGTGTACATAATATATATAAAAAGCAGTTATATACAAACCTACACACACACACATACACACCTATCAATATCTAAACAATGTTAACAACAATAAGGAACCACAGGACCCAATTCCCTCACATTGAGGAATCATGGAAGGGAAGTGCAGTGGAGGCTGGTGGTTCCAATTTTGGCAGGGCTGTGAATTCATTCTGAGTTTCAAACAGAACCAGCTAGAATGCTAAAGGAGCTATTGAAAGTGCTGAACCCTATTCCCAAAATGGGTCCAGTATCATGGATGGATCCTTTTGAGTTCTGGATGGTTCTGACTGAAACCCAGAATAGATTCACTGACCTACCGAAATCAGAGCCACCAGGCTCCACTGTGATAGCGTTGGAAGAGACCCAAAAAGTTATCTAATCAAATCTCTTGCTGATGCAGAAAGTGCAGTACCACCACACGTCTGATAGATGGTCATCCAGCCTCTGCTTAAAAACTGCTCATTTGTTCTGGTCCAACTCTCTGGAACAACAGACAACAAATTTGCTACATCACCAGTACACATGGCTTTCTTATGTGCAGCAAACACATGGACAATGGAGGGGGCATGGCCAGTGCATGCAGCCCTTCCCTTTCCTTCTCTCAATGAACACCACTACTAATGAACCACACTCTGAGAGCTCCACACGTACATTGGAGCTGCTATATTATTCCCGCAGTCTGCCATAGAACATGCAGGGAAACTAATGAGATCAAAAGACCATGTAGGCTTTTTTCAAATGCCATAAATCCTGCATAGCTGTGGCTTCAATGCAGCAACACGCTGGACCAGTTTTTGATAGATCCGTGTTACTTATTTATTGCATTTCTTATGTTCCTTGTACTATGGGTCCAGCATTGCTACTAAGGAAAAGCTCTATGCGAGTTGAAGATTTGGTCTCAGCATCATGAACACTTGTTGGTTCAAATACAGATGTTGTCCCATTTACTCTCAATTTAAGGGTGTGCAAATGAGCAAAATTGGACTCACTGAGGTTCTGATTTCCACCTTGAAGCTCATATTAGCTTGAGAGCCTTTTTTCCCTTTTCACAAGATAATTTATAAATATTTCTGTGTATTTTTCCCAAATGTATGCATCAACTGTGCACATTTTTAATATATACATTTTTCACCCAATGATTAAAGCGAGTTTATGAACAATTTTAAAATGTATGGGTTTTTCACATGCATTTTCCAAATGTATACATTTCCCCAAATGCATTTTCCTGAATGCAAGTTTGGAAATGTACGGAAATTGAATCAGGTCTGCAAATTGGTAAATTCATGTTAAAAATGAACTGAAATGAATTTCTCATACATTCTCATTCCAAATTGAGACAAAATGGTTAAACAGTGAATCACAATATTTAGAAATACTGAAAAGGATTTGAAAAGGATTTGCTTACTTTTGATGCTATATTATCTTCAAAAGCTTCATTCTCAATTGTGTTAACAGTAGGGTTCTACTGTCTAATCTAGCCACCGTTATTACCTTTGTTGTAATAAATTTCATTCTTCATTAGGTATAGAAACAAATTCCATTTACCTTTTCCCATAAACTAGTGAGCCAGCTGCAATTACTAATGGAGGCCTAATGCTTAATAGAAATTTTAAGATGAGCTACTTGTTGCATATTTTGTGTCATCAAATGAATCATATAGTTTGTAAAATCTAATATTGAATTATTGTATATTTAATTCTACTTATTCGAGAAACAACAGCCTTGTGAAATTTTGAGGCACACATTATACTGAGCTGCACTTTCTATGTGAATAAAATGTACTGGTTATAATAACTATAAACATTTACAGTTATGGTCCCATGGGCAGAAAATTGCCCCTGGGCTTGTGAGACTTGGTTTCAGCTACATTAATTGATGGTGTAGCTTTGGGAACTCCCCTTAGAGACATCTGCTATTGTTCCTTTTTATTTCAAAATATTTCAGCTACGAAAACTATTGCTAGCACCTGCTTCCAAACTTATGTATACGTAAAGGCATTACTACACATATAAACATGGACTGGCCCAGTTCGGATGTTCGGTTGTAATCATTAGGGATGTGCACTGGATCGGACCCGATCCACGATCCGAGTCCGGTCCAGTGGGAAATCGGATAAATTATCCGATTTCCGATCCCGCAGCTGGATCGGCCGATCCAATCCGAACCGGTCCGAAAAGGCTCCGAACCAGTTCGGCGGATCTACGGATCGGTGGGCGCCCACTGGCGCCCACCGCCGCTTGCATTGGCGGGCGTCAGCGGGCGCCCGCCGATGAAAGTGGACAGCAGGGGGGGAGGAGGGGGGCGCTTACCTTCTCGGCCCGTCCGCTCCCGTCCGGCACTAGCAGCTACTACCAGCAGGCTCCGCGGCCTGCTCTAGGGTGGCGTGCCGGGTGATGTCATCACCCGGCGCGCTACTCTAGAGCAGGACGCGGAGCCTGCTGGTGGTAGCCGCCGGCCCCGGACGGGAGCGGCCGGGCCGGCAAGGTAAGCAGGGGGTGCGTGGAGGGGAGGAGGGGGCGCGCGAAGGGGGGAGGGGGGCCCTTACCTTCCCGGCCCGGCCGCTCCCGTCCGGCGCCGGCGACTACTACTACCAGCAGGCTCCGCGGCCTGCTCTAGGGTGGCGCGCCGGGTGATGTCATCACCCGGCGCGCTACTCTAGAGCAGGCCGCGGAGCCTGCTGGTGGTAGCCGCCGGCCCTGGACGGGAGCGGACGGGCCGAGAAGGTAAGCAGGGGGTGCGTGGAGGGGAGGAGGGGGCGCGCGGAGGGGGGGAGGGGGCCCTTACCTTGCTGGCCCGGCCGCTCCCATCCGGCGCCGGCGACTACTACCAGCAGGCTCCGCGGCCTACTCCAGAGTGGCGCACCGGGTGATGTCATCACCCGGCACGCTACTCGAGAGTAGGCCGCGGAGCCCGCTGGTAGTAGCCGCCGGCGCCGGACGGGAGCGGACGGACTGAGAATGTAAGCAGTGGCGGGGAAGGGGGCTTACCCCCCCCCGGAGCCGTCCGCTTCTATCCGCTGGTGCCCGCGGGCGCCAGCGGATGGAAGCGGACGGCCCCAGGGGGGGTAGGGAGCGCGGGGGAGGGGGCTTACCTGCCGGGGCCGTCCACAGCGGACGGCCCCGGGGGGGAGGGAGTTAGGCCCCCCCTCACCCACCAGCCGCCATTTTTTCCTCATAGACTTGCATTGCAATGCAAGTCTATGGGGGGGAAAAATGGCGGCCGATCCAAAAATTTACGATTTTTGGGTCGGGATCGGACTCGATCCGGTCCGGGGAGCCTCCGATTTTGTCCGAACCGGTCCGTGACAAAATTGGAGGTCCCGATCCGGGTCCCGATCCGATCCGGGGGTCCGTGCACACCCCTAGTAATCATATGTATATTTAGACAGAGAAAAGTCCTACAACTCCCAGCCTAGCATAGGATTGGGCACTTAGCATATTGTAACATTTTAATATATTCTTATTTGTTATTGCTCATGTAGAGAGTCACATCATGTGAGGCTAGATACCATGAAAGGTCAGTTTAAAATCGATTACATTTAAATATAAATAAAACAATCCTGGTCTTAAAACTCATGGTTAAGAGGCCTAGGAATGAGCCATCTGTCTAGGCAGTCCCTCCCTGTCCTTCCCTGCTCTCTTCCCCTCACTCATCCTCCTTTAGTGAAATGACTGTACAGCACAATCAGAAGTCCAATTGCTTTCCATGGTTTGGGTAGAGCAAGGGTAGGGGACCAATGTTAGCCTCATAACTAAAATGTTGGGGACTATGTGCCAGCCATGGGTGGAACCACTGCACAAGTGGGCAGGGCCACAACCCAATGTGGGTGAAGCCACTGTTGGCACACACACTCCCTATCACACACATTCTCACACACAGTCATATCCCATTGACTCACACCTACCCACCCCATCCCACTCCCACCCTATTTGTACACAAAAATACATACCCCCCACACCATTCATACCCACACCCCCACACACACTTCCCAGCCCTACCTTCTCAGTTGATCCATATAGATCAAATGAGGGGCAGCATCTCCACTGCCCCAGAATTTTCCCTGCCCAGCACTGTAGCAGAGGAAAGGGCTTAGGCAGGGGAAAGGGGCAGGCCTGGGGAAGAAGTGGAAACTTGTCATGGGACATATACAGTCCATGGGTTGGAGGTTCCCCATGCCTGTGGCATAGGGTTGTAGCCTCACTTTCCGAAACGACAGTTTTCTGTGACTGCCCTTAAACCAGAGACTGCCGTCTCAGATATCATGGGAAACTGGTTGAAGAAAGTAGGTGAACTTCTCTGAAGCCAGGTATGTGAGGCGATGGGTGAAAAAGGACTACATGGCCACACAGACATTCCTGGGCTAATCAGCTCTGGTTTATTGCATTAAGATTATTATGTCTGAATTGGGCTGCTAAGCAGTTGCTATTAGCACACGCAAACACTATGAACCATGATGGGTTGTGAAGCTTTTTTAAAAAATGGATTTACAACATTTATAATGTCATGTCATCACAGCTGTCTTCTTGATTCACTTCATGTTGAGCATTTGTTCTTCAAGCAAATAGAGAAGCCTAATGGAATTCCACAAATATTTACAGGGCTGGCCCAAGACATGTTGCTGCCTGAGGCAAAGGACAAGATGGTCCTCCCTCTTATTCCATGTACAAAAGCTGACTGGCCTGACCATTTAATCTTTCTTCAACGCTGGCAATGGGACAGCATCCTCCACTACACCTGAAGGCAGTAAACTAGCTTAGTGGACATAAGCTAGTCTCCGATTCAACGCTTGCCGCTGCCTCCCAGCATCTGCAGTTGAGGCAACTGCCTCACTCTAATAGTAGGGCTGGTCCTGAATATTTATACCAGTTGGTTCTATGAAATGATGGATGGAAGGAAGGAAGCACTCTTAAATGATTGATCAATTTCCCCTAATAACAGCATTCATCCATCAAAAAACAAAAATATGCTTTCAAGTCCCTGCTTGAAATGTTTTAGGCAGAGTCTTCTGCGCTGCATGTGGCCACTTCTCCACATATTATCTCACACAGAAAATGCAAGATACAATATATGACTACTACATGCTGTGCTTACTTCTGCAGCATGGTTGCCTTAGGACAATGATGGTTTCAGGCTGACCAGGGCATACGTCTAACTGTTGTGACAACATTGTCCATCCCCTGCCTTTGTGTGTGTGTGAGAAAGAGTTAATCAATTCATCATGTCTTTCCTCCAGAACTATTTCACCAAACAAGGAAGGAAAGATGCCATCAGAAAGCTAAGATGGAGAGGAAAGTAGTAACTCAGAGGTGGGGAGACTGTAGCTAAAAATGAAGGAAAAAATTGTTGAGGCCACATTTTTACATGAAATTATTCAAGTGACACCTCCCAAACCCATACATAAAACAGAGTGCACTTGAGAGTCGAAATTCACACTTTCCATAATTTTGCTATGCCAATCACAACTCAAAACATCCACACAAAAATGCATATATTAATGAAATGTGCACATAAATATCCAAATGGCAGCGGATGTACACTCAAAAACATATTATATTAGGGGAAAACACTTGCAAAAAGTATACACTAGGAAAAGTATACATAAACGTATGTATATTAAGACAAAGGTACACAAACATGTTTGATTTTTTGTGTTGACTCTATCAAGCCAGATTTGCCAATTGATGTGGTAATGGGTCAAAACAAACGTATGATCAGTAAATTAAGCAAATGGGTGAAACTGAAATTCATAGATTCACCCATCCCTATATGTGACTTTCCAGGTGTTGCTGGTTTCCAACTCCAATCAGCCCAAGCAAGAATGGCCAATAGGAATTATGGGACTTGAGGTCCAAAAACATCTCAAAGTCAACAGGTTCTTCACCTCTATAATGAAATATATTTGGGGAACAAGTGACCAGAGAGAGAGAGAGACTCCCCGAAGGTTTTATCCCATTAGCAAATGCATTCTAGGCAGAGATATCATCTCAAAATGCAATTTAAGGTACCAGCAGCAGTCAGTAAACTAATCAACCCCCTTTGTCCTGTCTAATATTCATATCTGAACATTCTGAGCAGATAAGGGCAAACTGACCTGTGATACAGATTTCAAAAAGTTGTCTAAAAATAACAAATATATTGCCTAGACATTACTGCAGCTGGCTAATCGTCACAAAACATAGTTCTCATAGATCAAACTGTTGGTGATACATACCCTAGGACAGTAGGACCTAATTCTCCAGGCATGTGGACAACAACAAAAATCTTACTGTCCATTCTGCATGCCCCTAGTCACCCCTAGCCAATATTTCAACAATAATATTTAAGGAACAAATCACCAAATTTATGATGGGCACTTGATGCAGTGCAGGGGAGCTTTGGACTCACAATTCTGAGCTCAGTCAAAACACAGATATGTAACTAAACGTAATGCATATGCAAATTGCTTTCTTCCAAGAGATTCTTAAACAAGTATGAATTCTATGGAATTATATCCTTTAATGGAAAGGTTTACAGACAGCTTGACAAAAGAAGCCAGTACACATCACAAATATAGCTGCCTCCAAAAAATCTCTGCATTGGTATTTTTCTCCTGAAACAAAGGGGATAGAGAAGGGGGTGGTGATTCTTGAATAGGGTGACCAGATCGCCCGAGGTTTCCCAGTCCTAACTGGGTAAACTGGGGCAATCTGGGCCGACCGGATCGCCCTCTTCCTCACAGCCTCTGGCACGAGCCCGGTGGCGCGGCGCCACGAGCCCGACGGCGGCATGAGCCCGGCAGCAGCAGAGGACCCAGTAGGTCTGGGCTGGGTTTTTTGGGGGGTAAGTAGCTAGTTGGGGGAGGTTGTTTTGGTTGGTGGGGGGGGCGGGATTTTGGTTTCCAAAATCTGGTCACCCTATTCTTGATGTATTTACGTTTTCAAGCATTTTGAGATGTTTCTTTTCAAACATAATGCTGGTAAATGTGATATAAACTATTTAATACTTTCCTGGCACACTGTGAATTTTCCACTCATTCTATTTATATTACAAACATCAGCAGGTATATAAAGTTTACATTAAAATGTAATATCCAAGCCTGCTGTGATTCCATCACAAATGGACTGCTAGTAGCATCTCCATTAGAAACCCAATTAAAATGTACATTTCCTGACCCTTGGCAGTGAAACTAATATGCCGAATGCTCATTAAACATGGTGGAAGGACACTGTGGTTACTTCAGTGATAAGACATTTTAAAGCTGATTCAGCGACTGTGTTTTTGAGATCTCACCACAACTTTCTGACTTCCTTGTTCACGTGCCCTTATTTTAAGGAAGGCCTAAGACAGAGAAAGGGTCTACACATGAAGCATTAGAAGGTGAAGCATGGACTGTAACTTTTCCTTCCTCATATTTGTTCTCCCTATTCCTCTTTTGCAAGTTATTTCCAGACATAAATATACATGGAGGGAGAAGCAACAATGCATCCACCCCGATTTTACACACGTACAACTCTACGTCATCTATATGTACGCAGGTGTTGCTTTTCAGAGCATTGCCTTTATGCACAGAGAACAAGATGTTGTTGTGATATTAGGAGCAAAGCCAGCAGGAAGGACTCGTGAAGAAGTGTCTTGACTCTCTCATGTCAACCTTTTATTGTACAATAACCTCTGCAAATTGCCTACACCATAGGTAATTGCTTGAAGGAAGGTATACCAACACTAGGGAGGGTACCACATAGAGGAGGGCCAGGATCTCTTCTGTGATCCCAGAGTTCAGGACGCGGAATAATGAGCTCAAGTTACAGGAAGCCAGATTTCGGCTGAACATCAGGAAAAATGTCCTGACTTAGGCTGACCATATGAAAAGGAGGACAGGGCTCATGTAACTTTAACAGTTGTAGAGAAAAGGGAATTTCAGCCAGTGTCATTTGTATGCAATTAGTCCCAGGTGAAATTCCCTCTTCATCACAACAGTTAAAGTTGCAGGTACTATACTAGAATGACCATATACAAAAGAAGGCAGGACCCCTGAAACTTTAACTGTTGTAATGAAGAGGGAATCTCACCAGGTACAAATCGCATACAAACGATGCTAGCTGAAATTGCCTTTTTTCTACAATTGTTAAAGTTACATGAGCCCTGTCCTCCTTTTCATATGGTCAGCCTATCCTGACTATTAGAACAGTACAACAATGGAACCAATTACCTAAGGATGCCATGGACTCTCCCACATTAGAGTCATTCAAGAGGAAGCTGGCCAACCGTCTGTCAGGAATGGTTTAAGGTGGATTCCTGCATTGAGCAGGGGGTTGGACTCGATGGGCTAATAGGCCTTTTCCAACTCTACTATTCTATGATTCCATTACTCTATTTCTGGTCCATGTCAGTTTTGCATGTATTCAATTATATGCCCATTTCCATCCAATTTCCATGACAATCTGTGCTTCTTTTTAAAAAAAACAAAACAAAACGTTGGCTAGTCCTTTAACTGTACATCTCATTATGAATGGCTAGACATCCTCCTCCTCCCCCTCAATTTTTTTTTGAAGTACCTAAAATACACTTCAAGGAGAAGCACAGGCCCCCTGCCCTCATGTTCAAAATCTCAATAGGCTTGTGCAGTTAGGTGTGTTCTCTTTAAGGCCCTCAAGACACAAGTCTGCAGTTTGCTGTGGATTAATTGACTGTGAAATTACAGTTTAAATAGCAAAACCTCTTTAATGTATTAGGTCTGTAAAAGTGTAGTCAAATAAATGGAGTTTCCTTGCTTCAAAAAGAGAAAAAGGTGTTCAACTTCCATTATGAATTTGGACTTAACACTTTTGGACTAAAAAAAGAAAAGAAAAAAAATAGCTTACAAGTACATGTTCTTGAGAAGGGATGCTTATTATGTTATGGACAATATGGAAATAATAGAAATAGCTTATATCAGTTCCTTGAGCAATGCCAGCAAATTACTTCAAACATAAAAACATAAGAATAGCTGTGCTGGATCAGACCAAAAGCCTGTCTGGTCCATCATTCTGTTCTTACAATGGTCAAGCAATTGCCTGAGGGAAGCCCACAAGCAGACTATGAATGTAAGAGTTTCCTTTCTGCTTATGTTCACTAGCAATTGGTATTCAGAGGCATCCTACCCCTTATACCAGAGGTAGTAAAGAACCATCATGATTAGTAGCCATTGGTAGCTCTGTTCTCCATAAAATTTCCAATAGGCTATCAAGGACCGCCTTCACGAATATCAGCCTGCCCACCCATCATCATTATTATTATTATTATTATTATTATTATTATTATTATTATTTACATTTATATACTGCCCCATAGTCGAAGCTCTCTGGGCGGTTTACAAAAATTAAAAGACTGAACACTAAAAAGACAATATACAAAATTTAAAACCATAAACATAAAACAACTGACATTTAAAACATTTTAATGTTATGCCTGGCCACACTGTCAATCAAAACCTCAACTTGAGCTGTTAAAATGCCTGGGAGAAAAAAAAAGTTTTGACCTGGCGCCGAAAAGTTAACAGTGTTGTCGCTAGGCGGGCCTCATCGGGGAGATCATTCCATAATTGGGGGGCCACCACAGAGAAGGCCCTCTCCCTTGTTGCCGTCCTCCGAGCTTCCCTCGGAGTAGGCACCCAGAGGAGGACCTTTGATGTTGAGCATAGTGTACAGGTAGGTTCATGTTGGGAAAGGCATTCCATCAGGTATTGTGGTCCCAAACCGTGTAAGGCTTTATAAGTCTTTATAGAGAGGTCCTTCTCATTTGCCCACCTGTGAGAGAAATTAGGAGGGTGTCCACATGGAAGAGGCCTTCTCAGCAGTGGCTCTACACCCGAGGAACAAACTCCGATCGGAAGTTTGCCATGCACCATCCTTGCAGGCTTTTAAGAAGACCTTAAAAACCTTTTATTTTACCATGGCCTTCTCATGGCGAGTACTGTTTTGCTGCTATTGGCATTGTTGTTCTTGATAATTTTATTGTTAGCTTTTACTGTTTTAACTGCTGTTTTACTGTGCATGTTTTTATTGCTTTTAATGTTTTAAACTGCTTTAATGTATTTTATTGTTGTAAGCTGCCTTGTAAGGGCTTCTGCCCTGAGGGTGGCCAGGAAACAATTTAAATAAATTTAAAATGAATAAATAATAATAGGCCCATTAAAAAAAAAGTTTTAAAAGCTTGAAGCATGTAATTATATGTATGTATGTTTATTTGTTGTTTTAACCATCATTGTCATATCAACGTATATACAAGAGGAGGTTAAACGTAATTATATTTGAAAACACTGATTGCAGTAACTTATCCAGAACCATGATGCTCCACTCCATTTTCTCTTTTCTTTTCTTATTACTTTCAATGGAGGGTGTGTGGGGGTGGTGAGAATATTAAGTCTGTGCTTCGGAGCTTCTCTTTGAGTTCATGTTCAAGAATGCAAACGTTTAGATTGTATTTATTTATTTATGCTCCACTTTCAAGGCAGTTAAAAATTCAAATGGGAAAACAATCACAAAAAATAATAAAAATGACAATTAAACTATTTGCACTCCTAAAAACAACAAAGCCACTGACAACATGGAAGTTGTAGCTCATTCCAGAACCTCAGGGCCAAAACAATTCACCATCTACTCTCTCTGTTGGAAGGAACATAGCCTCTTCCACCCAAGTTAAGAAGGCAGAGGAAGGCTATTGAGATGCAAACATGCATGGCTCAAGATATGCGGGTCCCTCCCAGGCCATTTCCCTGAGTGCTCCTTGTGTGTCCCGGGGGCAGGGAACCCTGGGAAAACACAATTCTTCTAGCTTACTCATGAGTAAGCACAGCACCAGAAATGGGCACAGAGCCACATGGCGCAGCTCTGTGCCCATCAGGGGAGGGGGTGGCAGCAATTTTGCCACCCTTGGGATGGCAGGGAGTGGGGTGGGTGCCGATTTTGGGGATTCTTTTTCTTATGGGCCAACATACCCACCTTTGTTTGTTTGTATAAGTAAATGTACAGAAATACTTTATATTACCAACTTCACATTTTGTATGCAGATGACATCTGCTTATTCTTCACCATTTTTACACGCATACACATGCATCCTTTTTTGTTTTTTTTAGTGCAATCACGTTCAATTGTTGACAACCACTGAGAGGGTGGAATTCATGTATTCATGGTTGAATTTATTTTCAACCATTGCTTCTTCAAAATGCTACAGTTAGTGTTGTCTTGACAACAGTTCTCACCCAAAAAAATGTAGAGCAGCAGGATAATATAAACATAATCTAAAATAGCCTTGAAATAATTCTGATTCTTCGTACACATCTTATCTTATTATTGCTAATAAAACATAGCAGATACACCTATAGTAAAGACTTGTCTCCTCTATATAGATTTCAAGATACTTGTTCCATAACTGATGATGTTCAATAATTGTTTCAGCTATTTCTCTGTTCTCATGATGAATGGTAGCCAGGGAACTGCCCAGAGAGCTTTGGCTAATGGACAGTATAGAAACAAACCATGGTCCCTCAAATTGTTGGTTGTGTCCATTGTCTTCATGTTGGAATACACACATTACAGGTAAACTAACATGGCACTGTATGTGTCTTCACATGTAACCTGCAATTTTTTAAAAAAAAATGTGGTGGGGAGGCTGATTACAAATATCATCTGCTTGAGGGCACAAATCTGTGATTTGCCCAAAGGAGCTATCTGTTTAAGCAGAGGGATTTTCCTCAGAATAGCAGCAGAGGAGGAAATGGTTACATTCCTTATCCATGCCTGTTCTGAAGCCATTAATTATTGGACCCCCAACCCCCCCCCCAATCCCAAGCAGATGCATTAAAAAACATTGGATGAAAAACACATTGAACTCCAGGGGTATTTTGCCCCTGAGAAGGGGGGAGTATGGAATGGATTTTCCATTACCACGTTAGACATAGGCAAGATATTGAGGGCCTACATCTTGCCTATGGGCTTGCCATTGGAATACTAATAGGGGGCAGTCCCAGACCTTCAATGTTCTCTTGACTCACTCACTCTCCCTTGTTACTATTCTTTTAATAACAAACCCAGACTGCAGAAAGCAGAGAGAAGGAGGGATGGATATTGAGAACAAAGTGCCCAGACAAAATAACCAGCATAATAATGATTATCCTAATAAACGCTGGTGAGAAGACGCTGCAGTCCAGCTCCCAATTGGACAATGTGCAGGGAGAAGGTACAGTGGTATCCCTCCGGCTGCCTAGTTGTTTTGTGAGTATGTATGGAGTTGGGTGGCATCATGGCGTTGTTTGCTGTGTGTTAACTATTGCTTTCTGTGAATGGCTATTGTGGAGACATCATGACTAGTGGGGGGAGGTGAAATTGCTAAAGATGCTCTGTCCACTGGTGTTGCTATACTAGCTTTTGCTTGTTCTACAGAGGTGGAGTTGTGGCCCTCCAGATGTTGCTGGACTAAAATCCCCATCATCTTTGACCATGGGCTATGCTGGCTGGGACTGATGGAAATTGGAGTCAAATAACATTTGGAGGACCACAGTTCCCCATCCTTGTTCTACCTTTATCACTATGCTGTTGACTCTGCTGCTAATTGTGCATAAAATCAAGACTTCAGCAGACTAGAATTAGGCCTGAATAGCAGTCTCTCTGTGTACTAGGACATTGGGTTGTTCTGCCCATTTAATTCACTCATCAAATATCGGTCATCTCAAACTCAGACATTCTATTTACATATGATTATTTTCCCCTAAAAATAATATAAGGCTGGCAAAGAGTTTTATCTGATTAATGATTTCTGCTAACCAGGGGCGGCAAGGGGGAGGGGGGATGTTTATTCAGAAGAAGCCAGGGATTAGCAGAGGGCATTGTGAAGAGCTGTTTTGATCAAATGAAAAACTAGATCTTGAATTCAAAAGCACTTTGCCTTGTCAGTGCACAATCGTTTCCCCTTTATTGCAATCCATTCATTTCAACAAAAGAGAAAATCCTAACCTGCCTTTGTTTGTGGCAACCGAGATGATACAGTCGCATCTGTATTCAGTCCAGTTTTCGGTATCAATTATTTTGACTTTAAAATGCTTTTGAAGAGTGGGAGGGTTCTTTTTGTTTCCATTGATGAAAAATAAAATGACTCTTTTAAAAGGAATATGGATAGCCTTGTTGTTCTTAAGCCTTGGTGGTAGGGAGTTCGTAATTGAAAAAGTTGTGAACAATGGAACTCAGAACTTGCTCATCTTTTTGGAGGAAAAAATGTGTTGAAAAGCTAACTGGGGTGTAGAAAGTATTGCATCAAGTAATGAAAGCTTTGGAACCCCCCCTTTTTTTTTGTTCTTTGTGACCTATGCTCGTCTCTTGCAGTTAGTTTCTGATGAGTACTGATTATGCTTTTCTCTGTTTCTTCATGCATGGAAGGATAGATTCACTCACGGTTGCTATTCATGTTGCTCTTGAAACACAGAGAAATAGGCCATGGAGATTGAAAGCTCACGTCTAAACACTAGTGGAAATACCATATCAAACCTATAATCTCTCTCTCAGAGGAAATAGGCATAGTATATGTGGTCAACCTCCAGGGCTACTTAAAATCTGACAATTTTGGTTTTTCTCCATTTCTCATTTTTCCAGACTTAAATCTGGTTCATCTTGAACCTTGAAAATTTTCCCAAACTTGTAGAGGAAAGTTCAAATTAAAAGTCATAAGCATTTTTGTGCACATTTCTCCTAATATGTGTGTTTGTGTACGTTGTTACCTATTATACACTTTTTTGCAAGCATTATTCCTGATATAACACATTTTAATGTTATTTTCACATATATGCATTTTATGTGTGCACTTTCTCCTAATATACAATTTTTTGCCTGCATTTTTGGACTGGAGAACGTCAGTGCAAAATTTGGAGAAGTGCGAATTGCAAAAGCTAACTGAATTTCAGTTTGCATATTAGTTCACAAGTGCAAAATTCGATAAGTTCACATCAACATGCAAATAAAATGAATTTCTCACCCATTGCTACTCTGGATGACAGTCCTTCAATCCAGGGCAAAACGTGATGGACCAAGGAACAATCTGATGAACAAGTGGAGTCCCTGTTTGTGTGGGCAATGGAAAAATACATGCCACTGCACACATGAAGCTGCCTGGTCCTTTGTAGACAATGTGTAAGCCACTTTGGGTGGGCACAATCCCATGGAGGGGCTTTCTCCACCACTAATCACTGCTGAATCAAAGTGAATGCATATTTCTAGAGACAGAACTTCCAAGCCTAAGAAGTGATGGAAAAGCAAACTCACTAGCTAGGATGACCATATGATAAGGAGGACAGGGCTCATGTAACTTTAACAGTTGTAAGAAAAGGGAATTTCAGCCAGTGTCATTTGTATGCAATCAGTTCCTGGTGAAATTCGCTCTTCAGCACAACAGTTAAAGTTGCAGGCACTATACTAGAGTGATCAGATACAAAAGAAGGCAGGACCCCTGAAACTTTAACTGGTCCCCCACAGCTGCTGCCACCAAGTTGCCACATGCTTCAGTCATCACCATCCCCCACCTGCCTTAGTAGAAGAGAGCCTATGATGGGTGGCTATGAAGGAAGCAGACATGTGGGCTCTGCCATTCTTCATGCAACAGCACATGTTGGAGCTGGGCTCAGTAACTTGTCTCCTTATTGCCTAGGCATTGGCTCCAGTCTTCAAGAATGATATTTAATGCTGCTGCTGCGACTCACTCAGATATCTGTATCTTACAACTGGCCCAGAAATGTGGTTCACATGCTGAGCCATTTGACAACCCCAGGAATACAAGCTAGCTCAGAAGAGGACTCCGAGGTGGAGGAGACATTTCCAGTGGGACATCATCTGTTACCCCAGGACCTTCCAGGCTAGAGGATGTGGCTTTACCAGACTCTCCAGTCCCCTCCCATGCAGTCCTTATCACCCCCATGCCAGAGGAGCCAACAGCTAACACTCAACATTATGTGGCTATTGAACATGTCCAGTACTTACTGGACTGTTGCTGTTGGGTTTTTTCTTCTCATTATTTTTTGCTCCTTTAAATGTGTAATTTTAAAATGGTACTTCTGCAAACCTTGGGGTTTCACCATGCATTCTGATTATGTTCTCTAGTGGTACTGCCAGGTGGGACAGGGTCCTGTGTGCTCCCCCACCTGACTGCCATGGTCAGCCCCCCATCTTCAACTGAAAAAGGGAAAAAGGGAACCAGTTTGCTAAGAAGGAAAAGGAACCTATTTGTCCCCACACACACATGCACCCTGGCCACTTACAGGTTGAGGAAAGGGATCAAACTAGTCCTTTTCCCTGTATCTGTTTTCAAAACACCCCACAGAGTTTTTTGGAGACTCTGGTTCCAACAAGCAGTGACTACCACTGATGTGAAATTTGTTTGCGGGCCCTCCAGGTTTCAGGGGCCCTGGAGCTGCTCATGGTGGTCCAGCCCTAGGAACACCACTTTCTTCCTCTGGTTTCTTGATAGACCTGCTTTGGTTCCACCCCTGTTGGCACTCACTACTTAAGTTTGCTATTAGAGAGAAGCTGTTTTATAATACTAGGTCTATTTGTCCATCAAACCCAACAGTATCTATCCTGACTAGCAGTTCTTTAGGGTCTCACATGGAGGGTGTTTGCAACACCTGTTACCTGTCAGGGATTCAATCTAGGACATTAAACATGCAAACCACATGATCTCCCACTGAGCCATGTTCCCTCCTTAAGGGAAATCCTTCTATAAGAGGAAACCATCTCAAAAGCTGAAGAATGGTCTTTCTCCAGGCCAAACTGCACATTACATAATTGACACTTAAAACAAAACAAACCCTTAAACTAATATTTTAAGCTACTTTCAGTATATTGATCTGTGTTTTCATAAAGACAACACACTAATTTTCTGTATGGAGGTATGAACATCCTTATATCAGTCAGTCTTCAAATCCAGTTTGAGGAGAGAGAAATAATCAGGTATTATTTCTTAAACAGAGAAGGGTCTTTAAACAAATAGTCATTACTCCAGAATTAAAAGGAATTGTCTGAGAAAGCAGGTCTTCTATCCTGTATCTTCGGTTGTCTGTCCTAATAACGTGTCTCTCGGAGAGAAATGAATGCATTAAACATCTTAACTGCTCTTTGATGGACTACAAATGGACACAGCACAGGGCAATATTTGAAAGTAATGATTTGTAAGCTGATGGCAAAGGCACCTAGACCACAGAGTAAATAGCTAAAGAGGTCATGAATCTTAATAGCTTCCAAATCAGAAAGATCTGCAACTTATATGCTTTGACTGGGATGTGTATGGAATGTATAAATATTAATAGGGTTGGCAAGGACTTGGCATACGAGAGCTGTCTAAAATTTCACAGTGGGAAGATTGAAGCTGCAGTGTGTTGAGAAGAAGTGTTCCCACCTGAAAATGAACTGTCAGCATGTGTGTAAATAGTAAAATACATTTCCCCCCTGAAACAATATTTAACATTTGGAGCCTTCCTGATACCATGTGACATTTATCTCCAGTTAATATTACCAAGAACATTTCATCTGTTCAGATTTGCTAATCTTCTGAGAAAGCCCATTAGAGAGCATCCAGTGATTTAAGGATAAGGTTCCCATCCTGTTTCTTCCACTTTGTTCTTGGGTGCTGTTCCAGACCCCAAGAGGGGGGGCATCTCTGCATTGAAAGGACTCATCTGCTCCATTGCAGCAGGAGTTAGGCAGACATAGTTCTTGGTTTGCCTTCTTTATTACCCTTCAACTCAACAGTTTACAGCCATGGTAAAGCAGCCTAATTGAGACTCCTTTTTGTCCGTGAGAGAGGAGAGCAGGTCTTCTAATTCCCCCTTTCACTATCTCTAGCCTGTTTGGTTTTTTCACAGAAGAAGCCAGACCAGAAGAGATGCCTGACTCTATCTCCAAGAACAGTCTACAACAGCACTATAACTGACTGCCTCCATTTGGACACAGTGTCACCTATCCATATCACAGTTAAACTCTACATTACATGGTCTGCAGGTGATTGTTTCACAGTGAGGAACATTGTCCTGGGTTTCTCAGGAAATAGGATCTTCATAGCCCTGGGAAGTGCTCTGCCTGCAGAGCTTACCCAACCTCCTCCTCTGAGTCTACTGGTGACTTCTTAAGGGATCTAAACCCAGTTCCCTCATCTGCCATAAACCTCATTTATCCATTGCCCTTTCTCCTGCCTGCTTCTTCCCTTTGGCCTCCTTAAAACAGCTGTTGCTCATTTGGCCCTCTATTGGGTTGACCATAATCCCATCTTCCAATGAGACTCCACTTTCTTAATCTTTGCCATGCTGCTCTTGGCCAATTTGAATGGGTCGGAATAATATGGGCAGTTCTGGATATTCATGTCTATATCTGTTCATACTTGCACTGGGCCAAAGTAGTTGGCCTTGTGCTTTTTTAAAAAAAATCTGGTTGTTGTATGTGAAAGTATGTGTAGAAAAACATTTCTGGGGAGGCAAGTAAAGATCCAAAAACATCAGAGGACGTGCTTTGTCTGTTTATAAAGTATTCTTTTTTCACAGATTTTTTTTCCTGGTCACTTGAAGTGGAAGGAACAGCTGCCCAGGATGGTTAACTGTATTTTTTCCCCACAATGCATCTGGAAGTTTGAAATGACTGTAATCCGCTAATGCCAGAATGCAAACTGATCATTTGAAAATCTTGCCCTTTCAATAATTACATATCAACTTCTGCATCATCATCATGTCCCTGAGCATGTGATATTACTTTCCAGCAAGGTGAAAAAAATCTCTCCAATAACACTTGAGGTTATATCCAATGGTAGTTTTGCATTCCAACGAAAACGCTTCCTCTTGTGCACTCAATTTTCACCCATCCCCCTACCCACTTCAGCCCCCTGCACCCATTGAAAAGTTGCTCTTGAGGGTTGTGGTATTTTCTGAAACAATACAGGATATGCCTTGGAGAGGGCAATGAGCAAATATTGGCTGCCTTGCCTTGCATTAGCCCTTTCTGCTAGCACGAAGAGCCTATCTACACTACTGCTTTAAAATGGTTTAAAACAGTTTAAAACAGTTTATAACAGTTTTGAGAACTGTTCGGGCCGAGGACACACTCCACATACGGTTTTCAAAATGTTTTCAAAGTGTTTTATCCTGCGTGTGTAGATAGGCTCACAGTCAGTCAGCCCTGGATACAGTCTTTTGTACCAAAGTCATAAGAATACCTTCAGATGTCCTGTGACAAATTGATGGACCCTGAATTTCTTAAATAAACATTGTTTCACTTTCCTAGAGCAAATAATCAAACCTTGTCCATACACATATACATCTTAAAAAAAAGAGATTTAAAAAAAAAACACAAAAGACATTTATTTTTGACTGACAAAATCATGTGTTCATTATTTGTCCCTGGTCTTGACAAATTTCAGGTATTTACCTCAAACAATACCTTTAAAATAAATAAATCCTAGATGAAAATTTCATCTGGTGTCTACAGGATTAGCTTTTACTACTTTCCACCACTCTAAATGGCAGGTACAAAGGGAGAAAATGAAGGCATGAGGGATGGATATCCCTTATTTTTTGAAATCAATATCTGTTGGTCTCCAATTCACATTCATTTCAGGACAGAAACAAGGAGTACACTTCACCCTTAAAACTACGTAGAAATAACAGCCCACTCATCCCATTATAACAATGTTAGTTATTTTATCCAAGTATAGCAAACCCTAGTCAGACTTCTACATGAATGAAAGAACTTGTGAACTTTGTGGATTTGCGACAACTAAAATGAAGCAAATAATTTCAGTTAATATGGATTTTTTTTTAAAAAAAATCAATACACAAAGAACCACTTATAAGCATAGACTCGAAAGTAGACTAGAGCCTTGTGCGCTGGAGATAGGCTGTTTGCATTTACCACTTATAATAAGGTAGTAGAACTCAGTTGGTACTGGTGCTGTGCCAAACATTTCTCCCACATTTTTTGTCTGTTCCCATTCAATCTGATAGAAAAGAAAATGCTTTTAAAAAGAAATTTTAATGGTGAAGAAAATCTCATGGGCTGGGTTCAGGGTTCTTCTGCTTACTAAACTCATAATGTGGCCAAGAAATATGTTTGAATGTTACCGATTGTTTGATTTATTTTCATTTATTCATATCAATCAATCAATCAACCTTTATTTACAGTCAATAGACCGAAGGTATAACATATATTCTTGGCCACCTTTCAAGGCAGAAGCCCTTCCAAGACACTTACAGTAATAAAAGACATTAAAACAGTTAATGTATTAAAAGCGATGAAAACATAAACACAGTAAAATAGTAATTAAAACAACAATAAAAGCCAACAATAAATCCAGCAGCAACAATATAGGCAATAACAGTTATTCTGTTATTGTTCTGGCTTTAATTGTATTTGAATACATTTGTTTTATTATTGTTCTAATCAAGTTTTATTTATTATTGTAAGTCACTTTGAGTGTCATTTTTCCTGATAGAAAGGTGGGGTAAAGATCAAATCAATCAATCAAGTTTCCTTAGTTTCCCACACTTCAGCTACAGCCCCAGGAAAGACATCATGAGGTAATTCCTCCCATAGGACTTTTTCACATTGGGAATCGTGGGGAGCCAGGGAGCAGGCTGCAGAACAATGAAGAGGTGTGTAATAAAAAGAAAACACACAGCATCCTTCGCCACCTTGCTCAAAAACATCACAATAAAAGCAATGTTAAAACACCCTGAGAAAGAAGCAGAACAATGGAAGCCTCTTTCATGGGGGAAGAAAACTTTCAGGAAATTGGAGGACTGATTTTGGCACAGCGCTAGCCCACCTCTCGCCTGAAGCTAGAGATAACATGGTTAGATAGGGTTTTAAGGTAATGTCTGTTTTGGTCCACAGGACACCCAGCGAGGCTGGAATTCCCAGCTCCATAACATTAAGGTGGAACTGCCAACTCCTGCAACAGACAATCAGCTGGTGGACACTGACTCTAACTTGCAAATGTTCTCCAAGCAATGTTAAATCTTCCTCTCCCAACTGGATTTCAAAAATAGGGACTGAATGCAACTATACACAAAGCAGTCTGGGGTATATTTGGAGAGGGTTGATAAAGGCCATGTCTACACCAGGAATTTATCCCAGGATTGTCCCTAGGTCGTCCCTGTGCGTCCACATGATGCACAGGGTATCCCGGGGTCAACCGGGGATGACCTGGGAACAAACCCGGGATAACGGAAACCAGGGGTATCCCATTTTTTCCATGGTCCTGGGACCTGAAACAGTCATGGAGACATGCAGGGTGGCTCCGTGCCCATGGGGGGCACCAGTTCTCCCCCCCCCCCAGGATGATGAGGGGTGGGCGGGCATTTTCGCCATGCGACGGAGCTCCTCTTCCTTTAAAAAAATGGCAGCTGTGACATCCCTTTCCTTCTGGGACATCACACTGTCGACTAGATGCTGAGGGAGGATCACATAAGCAGGTAAGTCCACGATCCTCCCTCCTCCCTCTCCGAATCCCCTGAGGTGTAGAAAGGGTCATAGTCAGATGATGATGATCATCATATCATCATTCTCATTCATCATAATCTGTCTAGCACCATCAGTTTGCATAGCACTTCATAGGGTGCAAGAGACAGGTCCCTGTCCTGAGAAGCTTACAATCAAAAATTTGATGTAGGGCAAATAAGAAAGGAAACAACAGAGGGAGGTAGAGGTAAGGTTAACCCCCTGCAAGCAATATATGATCTTTTCAGTTATACATGGTTAGGCCTAGTTGCAGCAGGGCATGAGAACCCTCTGTCCTGCTGATCCTCCCCTGAAAGCTGCCCCCCACACCCAGATATTCCTGTTACCTCAGCAAACAAAGAACTGGGATTCCACATTTGCCAATATAATGTCTAGTTCCATTACATACCATACAAATTTATGTAAGATTTCCATTCAGAAATACACCTTTTGCTTGGGGGCTACACCTCTTGATTCAAAGATTGCAGTAATAATGACCCACAAACATAATTTAGGCTATGGGGTGGTATATAAATGTAAATAATAATAATAATAATAATAATAATAATAATAATAATAATAATTTGCAGCAAAACTCAACAAAATGTGTTGATATTATTTGGGGTCTATTTTTCAGCCCTTATTGCAAAGTTAGAAAATACAGAATGGCATTTGTATTGAATTGTCCCGAGTCTAGTGAAAATATCAGCGAAAGCATTCTCATTATTTCGATAATTAAAGAAAATTGGCATGACTTGGAAAGAAGATCACCCAGAATACTAATATGCAATACTGGCGATGTCTTTGAAAAGATGCCTTGCCCCTTTCTTTCTTTCTTTCTTTCCTTCTTTCTTCCCAAGTAAAGTATTCTGTGGAAAGAGAAGACAGGTCAGGTATTGGCATTAGTATACTGAGAGGGAAGAGAAGGGAAAAGAAGAACATACTGCAGAATCAGCATCTTAAAAGGCACAGCATGAATCAAAATATTACAGCGATGCCCATGTATTTCTGACACCACGCAGGGTTTCAGTTATTCACTACTATGTTTAAATTATACATTGCACAGCAAGAAGGTGGGAAGGAGAGGAACAGGCTTCACAGCATTTTACCATGTAAGCTCCTCACCCAGGGCTGTGGCCTTTGCATCTTCTACTGAAGTT
Organism: Anniella stebbinsi; assembly: GCA_029215795.1. NCBI lineage: Eukaryota > Metazoa > Chordata > Lepidosauria > Squamata > Anniellidae > Anniella > Anniella stebbinsi. The sequence goes on from JARDYH010000003.1 coordinate 62,442,203, forward strand.
CTTCTGCTATGTTCTCTCATTTCACAACATGAATGATGGCATTTCCAGATAGGTATTGTCCTATGCTAGGCCTAGCTCTATGCTCTGCTAATTTGATCTCATGTTTTCTAGCCGTCATACACAGGACTCATTTCAAATGTTCAAAGTAATTCACACATATTGGCTCAATTCGGACTACACTAGGCTGACCATATGAAAAGGAGGACAGAGCTCATGTAACTTTAACAGTTGTAGAGAAAAGGGAATTTCAGCCAGTGTCATTTGTATGCAATTAGTTCCTGGTGAAATTCCCTCTTCATCACAACAGTTAAAGTTGCAGGCACTATACTAGAGTGACCATATACAAAAGAAGGCAGGGCCCCTGCAACTTTAACTGTTGTGATGAAGAGGGAATTTCACCAGGAACTAATTGCATACAAATGACACTGGCTGAAATTCCCTTTTCAATACAACTGTTAAAGTTACATGAGCCCTGTCCTCCTTTTCATATGGTCAGCCTAGACGACACGATAGTCAATGGTGGGGTAATAATCAACTTTACAGTTGTTCAACTAGGGGGTACTCCCCACACAACATGGTAATAAATAATCAACTGTGGTGTGGATTAGGATCAGCGCTGAGTTGACTATGGCAGCATTTGGATGACACAATAGTAAAAACAACTGACGATTGTTTCCCCCACACCAGTTCTCCTCTGAAGTTGACCTTGGTGGCTGCTCCTAGGCTTTGGAATCCTTTCCAAAGAAAGCCAGGCTGCCTCCATCTCTGTTATTCTCCACTAATGACCAAAGACATTTGTGAGTGGCAAAGATGGCTAAACTAATAAATAAATACATATTGCCCATTCCCATTTACTGACCATCTAGCCATTCTCACAGATGGACTGTATGTACTGAGGGCCAAATTAGATGTGACATCAGTTTTGAATCATTTCTTCCAGGCTCCTTTCCGGAGCTCACAGGCCAACAAGGGGAAGCATAAGAGCCCTGGTGTGGCGGGAATCATTCCTTGGAGGCAGGGAGCAGCGCAGACTCCAAGGATACAGATTCTGGAGGTCCCAACTCTTGGGTCCTGGCTCAAGGGACCCCAATCAGATAGGTTCTGGCTGTGGCTCAGGCCTGGTCATGTGATTCCAAATGTGGATATTATTGTTAGATGTGATCAACATCGAGTGTGCAAGAAACTTAGCCTGTCATAAGGGAGAAGTGCAGCAGAGAATTAGAGAATCAGCTGGAGACATGTTTGACCTTTGTTCTTTATCTTGGCTGGTTAGTATCTCTTTAACTGAAGATTCTAGGTGTGTCCCATAATGCAGTTCTCAGGCTTGCTTCCTGGTTCTAACTACTCTTTCTATGACAATTCTGTTCTCTCTATGACAATTATGTTTTCTAATGACAGTTGGTAAGAAGTCTGCAAGAAGGCTAGATAAGGTATCTCCCCACTCCTATATATTAGTGTTTCAGTTTTGTTCTAAGAATAAACATTCATCATTTTTTTGTCCTCTACTATTAAATAATTGCCTCTAGCATTGTTCTTTAAGAACACACAACTTCTGACTTCCGCTAACAGATATTACATCTGTCTATTGGTTTTGCAAGTGATGCCCTAGACATGCTCAGGCATTTTTGCCCCAGAACTATCAGTACAATCTTATGAATGTTTACTCTGAAACGCCTTATTCCTGTGCTCAGTGCGCCTGGGGGTAGGGAGGCTATTGTGGGGTGGGAGTGGGGAGGAGAGGTGTGGAGGCACACCATTTAGGGCCTCCCCATGGCACCACCGAGGAGGGGAAGGAACTTGAGCCTTTTACTGGGACTTGCCCCTCCCATCTTCCTCTTCCATGTGCAGCTCCCTCCCTCCCTCCCTGTAGGTAGTTTGGGCTGGCTGGTTGTCCTTTTGGGGGCTGAGTAGGATTTTTTTGCTTATAATTTTACATTGGTTATGAGTTTTTTTACCGCCTACCTCACACTGCAAGACAGGCTGGGAGTAATAACTAGGTCATTCAACTTACTCAGTCACATTTGCTGGTAGGCAGGTATTTCAGGCATCTTGAGCGGGGTTAGGTTTTGGTGAGCATTCAGAGGCACCATTGCAGTGGTTAGTAATGCCTGAGGCTCCCAGCTGTGAGTTTTGCAGCCCCAGCTGGCAAGATAAGGGTTACCTTTGAGGCCAACCTTCCTCATCCACTCGGAGCTTTGTAGCATGAGGGTGGGGTAACACTGAAGGCCTCCCTACCCCAAAAGGGGCAAGCCTGGGAAATTCACTCTAAAGGCTGTGAATGTCTCGCCCGATCCAAACAACAGCATGATGCTGGATTAGAAAGGATGTCCATTTAGGCTTACCCCCTTTGCAGATCTTTCAGTAAATGTGGCCCTGTTTAATCCCACATATGTGTCTGGCCTCATTATTTCCATCTGCTACAAGTCAGTTCCACTCTGTTCAATGGGTTGTAGTCTCAATTAAGAGATAGGACTGGAGACTAACAGTGTAATCCTATACAGGTACACTCAGAAGTAAGCCCTATTGAGGTCAATGTAAGTGGGGATTGCAACCTAAGAAACCCCCACTGCTTGGTGGGGCTGGTTTTATTAGAGCATTTGACTGTCCATGGCCCTTTCCACACCACAGGGGTGGAGAGGGCAGGAAGAGGGTAGCCACTTCCGGGTTCGGCATGCTGAAGCTGCATCACGAACGTGATGGCCCGGGCTTCTCCCAAAACGTCTCAAGTTTCCCCTCCCCCCAAGATCCAAGGAAGAGCGCACAAGTGCTCCTCCACAACTATGAGTGTATATATAAAAAATGCCCACACATGATCACACCCCCTCCCCCCGCCATCCTGGGAATGGCAAAATTGAGTCCCCCCCCCTCTCCTGATGGCCTCGTAGCCACCCTGTGCTGCTCCGTGGCCATCGGTGCAGCCGTGCTTACTCGCGGGTAAGCGCGGCTGCGCCTGGGATGGGCGGGCATACCAGCCACCCATCTTGCTGCTGTACCGGGAACAGGAAACAAATTGGAATAATAGCATTCCCTGCTCCCCCGCAAAAATGGCAGGCTGGCCCCAGCCTGCTTGTGGGATGCTCTGTGCATCATGTGAATTCTCTGCAAGGAGGAAGGGGCATCCCCGGGAAAAATGACAGATGTGGAAAGGGCTCATGATAGTGCACCAAAATACTCTATTGAATTCTGGCTGACTGGCCACAGCATAGAATGGCCACTAAAAATACAGCTGACCTGGCTTAGAGTCAAATGATTTAAAGGGTTCTGAAGCAGGAATGTGGAAACTCAAGACTGCACAAAAACTGGGAAACCACAAAATGATTGGTTGTTGGGGAAATGGGGTTGGGGCCTGGGGAAACCCAGCAGGTGAAATTCTTCCTCCGACCCGGGCCAGATTTAGCCCTCTGAAAGTCCCAACCCATGTTTTACAGTGATTTGAAAAACTAGTACATGTGAATATTACCTATGAAAGTTTACTGGTGTCAAAGCTCTTTAAACACTGAAAGTACACTGACGGTCCTCATGTGAACAAAACCCGCTGTTTCCAAGCGTGAATTATCCAAATTGCAAACCAATATCCATGTTAATTATTATGATTTAATTAGGGCATTTTTCTTATTGCAGGCCTATTTAGAAATCATTCTTCTGTGTAACCATGAGAAATATTATTAGTACACATCAAAGAACACAGTAAAACTCTGAACGAATGTTAATGACCCATGCAAACCAAGTAAAACATAAAATTACATGAAGTAGTAGGTTTACTCATTAATCCCATTTAGTGCATGATTATAGCTGGGCTGTGATTAGTTAGTCACTCAACCATGCTGTGTTGACTTACTACAGAAATTCCGGAAATTGGTGCATGACTGTAAAAATGACAGAACTTGTGACCTTATTAGAGTCCAGTGGGCTTGGGAGAGTTACTCTAAACAAGCCTTCTCCAACCTGGTGCCCCTCCAGATGGGATGGACTACAGCTCCCATTATCCCCAGCCAGCATGATGGGAGTTGTAGTCCAACACATCTGGAGGACACCAGGTTGAGGAATGCTGCTTTAAGCAAGTAAAAAGTGCAGTTTTCATATAATCAGTAGGGGTGTGCATCGGATCGGATCCGATCCACGATCCGAATCCGATCCGCCCCAAAATCGGGAAAATCCGATCCGATCCGATCCGATCAACCTCTGATCCGATCCGATCCGATCCGACGAGGTCCGATCCGGATCGGACGCCATTTTGAATGCTTTTTCCCATAGCCAAGTATTGTTTTACAAAAACGCCTATAACTTTTTCATTTTTAAATATAGAAGGATGAAACTTGGGCACATTATACACTGGTTAGGGATAGTTATCTGTGAGAAATTTCAGAAAGATTGGTGCATGCGTTTTGTGGCAATTAATTGTTTAATAAATACCCAGAAATGCCTATAACTTTGTCATTTTTAAAGTTACAAACATGAAACTTTGCCACATTGTAGGTGGTACCTTGGGACCTATCTGTGAGAAATTTCAGAAACTTAGGTGCTTGCCTTGTGTGGCAATTAATTTTAGAAAAATCGGTAGTAGTGGGGTAAATACATTTACGCCTCCCATTTTTTTATTTTTGAAGATACAAACAGGAAACCTGGGCACATTACAGGTACCACTTGCCTTGATATGTGTGTGAAATTTCAGAAACATTGGAGCTTGCCTTGTGTGGCAATTAATTTTTGAAACAATGAGGAAAGAAACACCTATAACTTTGTCATTTTTAAAGTTACACACATGAAACTTTGCCACATTGTAGGTGGTACCTTGGGACCTATGTGTGTGAAATTTCAGAAACATAGGTGCTTGCCTTGTGTGGCAATTAATTTTTTAATAAATACCCAGGAATGCCTATAACTTTGTCATTTGTAAAGTTACACACATGAAACTTTGCCACATTGTAGGCGGTACCTTGGGACCCATGTGTGTAAAATTTCAGAAACGTAGGTGCTTGTATTGTGTGGCAATTAATTTTTGAAACAATGAGGGATTCATTGGACAGCACTTGCCCATAGGGATTCATTGGACAGTACTTGCCCATAGGGATTCATTGGACAGTACTTTCCTATAGGAAATCATTGGAAAGCACTTGCCCTAGAAAATCATTGGAAAGCACTTGCCCATTGAGAAATACAGTTATGCCTCCCACTTTTTTATTTTTGAAGATACAAACAGGAAACTTGGGCACATTGTAGACTGGTTAGGGATAGTTATCTGTCAGAAATTTCAGAAAGATTGGTGCATGCGTTTTGTGGCAATTAATTTTTTAATAAATACCCAGGAATGCCTATAACTTTGTCATTTTTAAAGTTACATACATGAAACTTTGCCACATTGTAGGTGGTGCCTTGGGACCTATGTGTGTAAAATTTCAAAAACGTAGGTGCTTGCCTTGTATGGCAATTAATTTTAGAAAAATGGGTAGTAGTGGGGTAAATACATTTACGCCTCCCATTTTTTTATTTTTAAAGATACAAACAGGAAACATGGGCACATTACAGGGAACACTTCACTCGATATGTGTGTAAAATTTCAGAATGATAGGTCCAGGCATGTGGTGGCTACGAATTTTTTAGATTAAAAGTTATTAACCTTTTTTACACAGAGGCTGGGGCTGTCAATTGCACCCTCCCGCCTCCCGGGAAGAAGAAGGAAACACTTTCTCTCATCTCTTTGATCCTTGCACGCTTGGCTGCAACTGAGCTAGTATCCATTACAAAAGGAGAAACAAAGTCGCACTTGGCTCGTGTCTGCTTTGATACTTTCACTCAAGCAGAACGGCTGAGCCTAGGATCACTCTCTCTCTCTGGGATCGTTACAGGAGAAATTTTCTACAGTCTTCAAAGTGGTGTGTGCAGACACCTTGCCACCACATGCCTGGACCTATCATTCTGAAATTTTACACACATATCAAGTGAAGTGTTCCCTGTAATGTGCCCATGTTTCCTGTTTGTATCTTTAAAAATAAAAAAATGGGAGGCGTAAATGTATTTACCCCACTACTACCCATTTTTCTAAAATTAATTGCCATACAAGGCAAGCACCTACGTTTTTGAAATTTTACACACATAGATCCCAAGGTACCACCTACAATGTGGCAAAGTTTCATGTATGTAACTTTAAAAATGACAAAGTTATAGGCATTCCTGGGTATTTATTAAAAAATTAATTGCCACAAAACGCATGCACCAATCTTTCTGAAATTTCTCACAGATAACTATCCCTAACCAGTCTACAATGTGCCCAAGTTTCCTGTTTGTATCTTCAAAAATAAAAAAGTGGGAGGCATAACTGTATTTCTCAATGGGCAAGTGCTTTCCAATGATTTTCTATGGGCAAGTGCTTTCCAATGATTTCCTATAGGAAAGTACTGTCCAATGAATCCCTATGGGCAAGTACTGTCCAATGAATCCCTATGGGCAAGTGCTGTCCAATGAATCCCTCATTGTTTCAAAAATTAATTGCCACACAATACAAGCACCTACGTTTCTGAAATTTTACACACATAGGTCCCAAGGTACCGCCTACAATGTGGCAAAGTTTCATGTGTGTAACTTTACAAATGACAAAGTTATAGGCATTCCTGGGTATTTATTAAAAAATTAATTGCCACACAAGGCAAGCACCTATGTTTCTGAAATTTCACACACATAGGTCCCAAGGTACCACCTACAATGTGGCAAAGTTTCATGTGTGTAACTTTAAAAATGACAAAGTTATAGGTGTTTCTTTCCTCATTGTTTCAAAAATTAATTGCCACACAAGGCAAGCTCCAATGTTTCTGAAATTTCACACACATATCAAGGCAAGTGGTACCTGTAATGTGCCCAAGTTTCCTGTTTGTATCTTCAAAAATAAAAAAATGGGAGGCGTAAATGTATTTACCCCACTACTACCCATTTTTCTAAAATTAATTGCCACACAAGACAAGCACCTAAGTTTCTGAAATTTCTCACAGATAGGTCCCAAGGTACCACCTACAATGTGGCAAAGTTTCATGTTTGTAACTTTAAAAATGACAAAGTTATAGGCATTTCTGGGTATTTATTAAACAATTAATTGCCACAAAACTCATGCACCAATCTTTCTGAAATTTCTCACAGATAACTATCCCTAACAAGTGTATAATGTGCCCAAGTTTCATCCTTCTATCTTTAAAAATGAAAAAGTTATAGGCGTTTTTGTAAAACAATACTTGGCTATGGGAAAAAGCATTCAAAATGGCGTCCGATCCGGATCGGACATCCGGTCCGATCCGATCCGACCATCCTCCGATCCGATCCGATCCGACCCCCCAGGTCCGATTCCGATCCGCTATCCGATCCGATCCGGGGGGTCAGTGCACATCCCTAATAATCAGTACAAAGATACAGTACAACCTTTAGCAGTAGTTCAATGAATTTATTTGTTCTCGTTCTTGAGAAGTCTTGAAAGTAGGTGGCTTTTTCAGTGAAACAGAGTTGTTTTACAGTAGAAAGGGAATCCCCTGCTGCAAACCAGAGGATGTAATCATGCAAAGAAAAACTCCTGTTGACAGCTATTGGCCTAATGTTTCTGATTATTAGACCTATGCTAAATAACAGCTAAGGAAATATATAGAGAATGTCTAATGCCCAGGGCTAAACCTATTTGTATTGATGGAGGTGTTGACTTTCTAGATCAAATCCACAAAGGCTTATGTCAGTGAGTGCATCATAAATGGAAGAAACCGCACCTCCCCACCCCAATCTGCAGGATGGGGTTACTATGGGTGAAAAGTGTTTTAAAATGAGATCAACTAAGAGTTTGCATGGTAATGGGCATTTATTCCTAGAAAATCCAAAGGACTAATCAGCACTTGGTGCTGTCTATGTCATCATAGCTGGCTCTATGTGGTGGCAAAATGTACCTATTGAGGGGTCTGAGGTAGCCAGACTCTGATCCACTTTGAACAATCACAGTGGGAGAAATGCCACCATGCTTTACTTCTCCCACCATGATTGTGCGAACTGGGCCAATGTCTTCAAACATTGTCTTGAACAGGCTTGCCACTGAACCCTTGTTTTGGACTCATAATGAAGCTGAAAAATGTATTCCTCTGGATTAATTGAAATTCTAAGTTCTAGTAATAGTAACCATCATCATTGTGAGTCTGAATTCTGGATGACATTCAGATTATTTCAGAATACAAAGGTGCCATCTTGGGTAGGTAGAAGAGGGGAGGAGGTGGTGACTCTGTCCCTGAGCAGTACTATTGTAGCAAATGGTACAGACTAGGGATAGGCAACCCTGTGCCATCCAGACATTGTGGAATACAGGTCCAATCAGCACCATCCATCTTGCACCATGGTCAGGGATTATGGAAGTTTTAGACCAAAACATTTGGAAAGCACTGGGTTGGCTACCACCAATATAGATACTATAGAAAACTGAAATGTGATTTAATTTTTTTTTAAAAAAAAACCAATTTGGCATATAGCTTGCTTATTTAGATGAGACATCTGGTCATAGGGCCAGATGGGATGTAGTTCAGTGGTTTGCATTTAGAAAGTCACAGGTTCCACCCATGCCATCTTCAGGAAAAGCTGGGAACAACCCCTGACTCAAACCCTGGAGAGCCGCTGCCACTCATTGGCTCAATTCGGACGACACGATAGTCAATGGTGGGGTAATAATCAACTTTACAGTTGTTCATCTAGGGGGTACTCCCCACACAACATGGTAATAAATAATCAACTGTGGTGTGGATTAGGATCAGCGCTGAGTTGACTATGGCAGCATTCGGATGACACAATAGTCAAAACAACTGACGATTGTTTCCCCCACCCCAGTTGTTTATTGTGTCGTCCGAATTGAGCCATTGTCAATGCTACTGATGGGAGTTGACATCCCACACACATCTACAATATGGGGATAATGATACTGAGTTACCTTACAGAATTTTTGCAATAACTACAGAGATAACCTAATTCACATGATTACCACTGCTTAAACAAGCCACAAACCGGGCCAATGAATGTGATGTGCTTTGAACCCTATAGTGTCTAAGACACAATTAGCCTATCTACACACATAGGATAAAACACTTTGAAAACATTTTGAAAACTGTATATGGAGTGTGTCTTGGACCCCAACAGTTCTCAAAACTGTTATAAACCATTTTAAACTGTTTTAAAGCTGTAGTTAGATAGGCTCTATATAATTTATTACCAGAGAGCAAATTCTGCCACCTTTTTCTGTGCCCTCATGGATGTTGTGGCTTTAAAGGGTTCATTTTACCTAGGAATGTGAGCTAGAGAAGCTTGAAGGCTCACTGCCTAAAATGTGTATTAACATGGACAAGGAACTCCATGTATTGAGTTTGTCAGTATATCTTGGTCACTATGGAAAGGAATGACCATCCGTTTCGTCGATGGCAAACATGATTGTCCAGGACAATGAGCTTTCATACAGGTACCCATTATTTTATTTTATTTATTTAAATATTTGTATCCTGCCCTATATCACTAGGATCTCAGGATGGTGCACAAATGATTGAATTCCTTAATGGAACACTCGCTCATTCATCACAGATGAATGGCCCCTGGCCTGGCACTAGATCAAGAGACCTTATCTCTGTGATACATAGGAAAGTCACGATCTTGCCACATATATACATATGGATGCTCTGCATATGTGAAGGGTCTGGCTTCTGGGCTTGTATAAATCCATCAGTTGAACATGGAAATTTCTTGAGAGAAATACTGAAGACACATAATTGTTCCCCAATCCTTGTCTCAATCAAACAAACCCCAGAAGGTGTTTGCCCTGTGTGGAACTATTAGCTCAGACTGTCTTTATGCTGAGGGTAGTCCAATCTGATCCCTCCAAGCAAAGTAGAAAATAATCTCACTAGACCACCAGAAATTAGAAAACTTGAATCTTTAGTCTAGGAACATCAGCTTTCACATAAACAAGACAATAAGTCCAGGTAAATTCTACTCTCTGATCAGGTAACACAAAGTACATTGATGTCAGATACAAATCCCATTCTCACCCCCTTAACTTTTCTTATTGACATCTTCTGTTGCTTACATCTTTTGGGAATATTCCATGTAACTGATGCATAACTGAGCCAGTGTGGTGTAGTGGTTAAAATGTTGGACTGGAAGTTGGGAGATCTGGGTTCTAGTTCTCACTCCGCCATGGAAGCTCACTGTGGGACTTTGGGCCAATCACTGACTCTCAGTCCAACATATCTCATAGGGCTGTTGTTGTGAGAATAAAATGGAGAGGAGGAGACTTATGTATGCCGCCTTGGATTACTTGGAGGAAAATAGTTGGAATATAAATGCAGTAAATAAATAAAAGAAATAAAATGTGATGCTGTAAAAGTATAAGACATTCTGTACAGAAAACAAGAATAACAACAACCTACATATGATTTATACCATACCATCGTATAGATATATGAAATATTTTTTTTAAGTAAACTGCGAACAAAAGGTATGCTGGGCATCTAATTTCATAGACTCAACAAATGAACAATGTAAGCAGAAATGGATGTTACACAAACACTTTTGCGTGGTTTTCTGAGCTGACTGGAGCTTTTTTTATGCCCATATTAATTCTGTTAATGATGCTGCCCCATCCATTGCAATGATCCTAATTGCCAACGACCAATAGAATTCTGAGCCAAAGATGGTGAGTTTGGCCTGCTCCCTAAGTGCCTTTCCCTGATGTTAAATGGTATTGAGCACTAGTTGTTTTACAGTCCTCCTTACAACCACCAAATGTCCACACCTGCTTTCAAAATGTACACTTGATGTATAGCAAACACCTATGTAAATATTGAAGTAATTCAGTCCAGGTTTACTACGAACCTTTTGCTGTTACAAATTACAAGGGAAATAATCATATACTAATTTAACTTTCTAAAACACATGTGGAACTACATATACCAGGGTTGCACAACCTCAGACCCAGGCTCAAAACCTGGCTCTCCTGGGGTCCCAATCTGCCCTTCAGGGATTTCCCAGATGGCCACAGTAGAGTTTTAAACTACAATATGCTGGAATTTGGGGATATTTTAGCTTCACCCCTTTTGCCTTGGTCCCACCCACCACCATAATGCGTCCTTTGAGAATTTCTCTAAAATGGAATTCTGCCCTCAAGCTGAAAGATGTTCAACATCCCTGACATATACACATTGAGCCCAGAATTACTACTGGACAGAGCTGACACCTAAAATGTGGGGTAGGGTTATGCAGGGCCAGCAAAATGCTTTCTGGCAAGCCCCCCTCCTCTGTTGTTGGTCTGGTGGGCTTACCTTGCAGTGGTGGGTTCTCCCAGCAGCACTGGGGGGCTGTGAGTTAGGGTGACCAGATTTTAAAAATAAAAATCCCGGTCCCCCCCTGCCCCCCCCACCCAAAACAACCCCCCCACCAAGCCCCCCCCAAAAAAAACCCAGCCTGGACCTACCACCGGGTTCCTCCGTCGCCCGCGTGGCCGCGCCGGGTCCTCCGTTGCCCGCGCAGCTGCGCAGGGTCGTCCGTCGCCGCCCGCGCGGAAGAGGCGGGAGAGAGCCGGATCTGGAAGTGATGGTTACGTCACTTCCGGATCCGGCCCTCTCCTGCCTCTTCCGCACGGCCTCTGGCTTTACGAGCCCGGCAGCGGCGGCGAAGGCGGCGGAGGAGCCCGGGAAGCGGCCGCCCCAGCAGGTAAGTGTCCCCCTTCGTGCTTACCTGCTGGGGCAGCCGTTTCCCGGGCTCCTCCGCCGCCGGGTCTACCGCCGCTCCTTGCTTGCTGCCACTGCCGCGTGACCCCCCGCCACCCCGGTTTGCCCTCCCACCCCCCAGTTGGGCCAGTTTGCCCCTGGATTCCCGGTTAGGACCGGGAAATCCCGAGCCACCTGGTCAGCCTACTGTGAGTTGCCATTTAATTTTACCACAATGACCCTGAATGGTGTTACATTGTGGGAACTGTGGGAAATTAAAATGATAGCCAGACTCCAGCCACTTAGAGCACTGTGTTAGAAAAAATAAATAAAGGAGGACCCCAGAATAGGCTTCAGCAGGTGGGCCCTGCCAGGGTGTTGGGGTACCTGACAGCTGCCCAAAGATACTAGGTGCTGACATTGGCTGTGGGATTATGGAAGAACAGACAAAAGTATGTGGGTGGAGGAAGATATAGTGAGTGAGAATACCTTGTCAGACAAGCAGATGAAAGGTCAAATTGCTTACAGGAACAGCTTTGACACATTCTCCTTCTATGAGGACCTGACAAGGCTAAAGTGAAGGGGGGAATTGATGAAAAAAGCCCCCCTTTTTCTTTTCTTTTTTTGCTAATTTAAAGTGACTGCAAGTCAAAACTCCATTATGAGCATCGTCACGCAGAGGGAAATCATATTTGCTTACCATTGCTTTTCTGCTTGTGCATTTGTCACTCATCACTTCCTCTTTTGAAAGAGGAAGTAAACAACTTGCACCTGGCCCATTCAGTGGGCCATTTTGATCATGTTGCTTCTCCTGCACACAGCAGGAGATAGTGGCAACTTCTGTCTTTAAAAATGAGTCAGACTTACTGGGGTGCTTTTTTGTCTTGAGAAGAAGGCTAGAAGAGGTGGGAGGCATGTAGGAGGCAGATGATGTCATGAGAGGGACCCGCGAAAATCCATGAGTGCCCAGTAATGAGCACACAATTAAACATTTTTAACCATTTTAAACTGGTCTTATTTCCAAGGGCAGGCTATGAGTACAAAACACATCTCAAGGATCTGGACAGAATACATTTGAGGAAGGGAAGCACACCTTATTCTTACACTTTGAACCAAAACAGACATTGCTTTAAATCTGTATCTAGCAACTACATCTTTTTTTCATTTTTACTCTAGAGTACATATAGGCAGCCTGATCTGGATTGGGACCCTAGTGTGCTTTAAGATTCAGATCAGATCCTCTACACCAACTTTAAAGTAAAATAATGGGGGAAATACGTAGCCGTTAGATACGGATTTCAAGTAATGTCTGTTTTGACCCTCACAAGCAGGTTATCAAAAATAAATCCACAAAGATTTATTTATGTCCATGTGGTAAACTTTCCTGGCATTAGCCCTCATTTCTTGATTGCAAGAGTTCATCCATAATGTACCATTAAAATAAATTGCACAATTCATTAACGAAATGCATTATCGAAAGGCTGAACTATTTTCTCTTTCGTTGCAATCCTTCTGGGTTGCTTTTACAATGGGATAATCAGATTTCCCCCCTGTTGTGATTTGATCACACTTTGGGTGTTTTTCTTACAAAAAAAAACTGTACACATCTCTAAGCAATACTGGTTGAATTGCTACAGGAGAGATTCAACAACGGCATATGCCAGGCTAGTCCCACTGAAATCAACAAGACCACACAAATACCAGTAACTAAATCATACTTCTATGGATGATTACCATCAATACATTATAAAATGAATGTATTTCTTGTCAGAGGAGGTCATCTGATGTGGAAGCCTTTGTATTTCTTCAGTTGTTTCTATAAAGGATGAGGAAATGTAACATTTAGATTTGAGAGCCACTCGGATAGAAGCATTTGGTGGCAGATGGGATATTTATGAGCTGTTTGTCTCCATATACCAGTCTTGTTAAGAAGCGGTCGTTTTCTGCTTCATTACACGAAGATAGCTCTGTTTAGGGTTCCACTCAGCTGTGAAATGACTTTAAAATTTCTATAAGGAATAGAGATAGGAGTTTTATAATAAAAAGAATGCTGACAAAGTGTGCTAAAGTAGAAGGAAAATGGTCCAATATATTGTTTTTGGGGATGAAGAGAGACCATAGATCTGTAGCATCACATATTTAAGCTTAATCTGCTAGTTTATGACAATAGCGGCATCCAATAATGCTATTATTTTATTCACCTAAAACAATGAAGTGTTGGAGACACATTGAAAAAGCAGAAGACTATTTCCATGTGAAAAAATGAAAAAGCAAAATAATGTGGGTACACGATCTTTCCATATTATTACAATGCTTTTGATCTTCCTCAAAAACCTATTGGATTGACCGGCAGTTTTAAGCCAGGAAAACTCTAGTTTATGAGGTAGGGTGTTTGAGGCATGAATAAGGGCTCAGCAAGAATTATACATGCCTAGTGAGTCATTTGCCAAGTCCCAGAACAGATGTCTTGTCAAAAGTACTAACCAGGAGTTTTAGCTTCTGCTTGTAGGGACTGGATAAAGTTAAAAGTGCTTCTGAGCTTGTACAGAATATAAGCCACTGAATAAAACTCATCTTGAATGAAAAGATGGGGCTTCCTTTTTAAATGGCATGAATGTTACATATTGGACCTGTTCAGACTACACACTAAGCCATTGTTAGGCCACTAACACTTGCAGAAAATAGTTAGTGAGCATGTTTAAAATGTGGTTATGAAGCCACCATGGTTGGGAATGGTTCACATGACATGCTAATTCATGGTTCACATGACACGCTAAGCCGTACTGCTTAGCTCAAAATGCTTAACTACCATGACTTAGTGTGTTGTCTGAACAGGGTCGCTATAATGTTGTAACCACAATAGAAAGAGATTCCCCCATGCAAATGTTTAGGAATGGGAAGTCGACATTTGGTATAATCAGATAATAAAAAATCAGTCATTACGCAAACTGCAAGGTTCAAGTTTAAAATGGTTTTCATTCTCTGTTTCTGCACCTGTTTTTGTCTCTGAGGAGAAATGTTGACACGACTTGAATTACTTGCAGATAAAGGGTAGGATCATAGGCGTATGCAAGGAATGTGCCAGGTGTGCCCAGGCATACACTAATGTCTCAAGCAATAAACCAAATTAAGGGGGCCAGAGGGGGATCCAGACACACAGCCTATCTACACACGCAGAATAAAACACTTTGAAAACGTTTTGAAAACTGTATATGGAATGTGTCCTGGGCCCCAACAGTTCTCAAAACTGTTATAAACCATTTTAAACCGTTTTAAAGCAGTAGTGCAGACAGGTTCACAGTAGGAATGACCCCCCCCCCCCCGGCTATCCTCTGGCTGCTTTGTCACTGCTCTGAATAACCACTGCCTCTGAGACAGCACCATTGCTCCCAGCAGCAGGAGTGAAAAGGAATAGCTCTGCTGGAGCCACAATTCAAAGAGGCCAAGAGGAGGGGCTAATATCACCTTCAGCCCCTCCTCCAGCCAGTGTCACCACAAAACCCCACCAATGCTGGGGCTTGAGGAGCATCATTCTCCCCTCACCTGCACCAGCCCTCCCATGGTCAGGCAAGCCAAACGCAGAGTAGGGCATCAGTGTCTACAGTGTTGAATGGACAAAAAGTAATGTCCTTTATTCAATAAATGTTCGCCTTTAAAAAAAAAATCCCTGGGTGAACACCCTAATGAACACCTGTGCACGCCTATGAATAAGTTCCAGTAGTGTTCCAGCGCTAGCACTAATGCCATTGCACTAGCGTGAACCAAAGCTTGCACAATCTAACTAAGGTTGCCAGTGCAACAGGAAAATGTGGTAATTTGCTGCAAAGGTATGGGAACATGGATGCAAAAAGGGGGATTGTTTTGCTGCTGTGCTACAAATTTCCATGTTTCCCAGTTGTGCTAGCAAGGACTAGTTTTGTTGCAGAAGCATTGGATTATGCTAATGTAGTGGAGGGGAGACAACCTCATTTAATCCAGGATCCCGATTCCCCCCCCCCCCCCGGGCAATCTGATGTTCCCAAACTATGTCAGGGACGGTGGGACATAGGATTGTTTTGTTTCCTGGCTCCAAGCTCATAGGGAGGGCTCTTAGCTTGGATCCAGGAAACCGCCCTCCTTGCCATGTCATCCTCCCCCTTGTAGCCAGCACAGAGAGAACCATGCCCATTACATCTCCGGACTCACAAAACTGAGTACTGAGATAAGGAAAAGGAGGGATTCATGGGGGCAGGGTGTTCCTGGGTTTCAAATGTTCTGACTGATTTGTACATGCCTTGAGCAACTTGTTGGAAAGGCAACAGATACATGAAGGGACAATTTCAATTTGACAACCTGACTTTAAGAGACCACTTCTATAAGCTGCTGTGTCTCTAGTGATTCACCAAAAGGCTATTTGATGTGAGGGTGAGGTATGGGAGCATTTTATCTGAATGTTGAGCTGCTTGCTGTTTTTGAAGTTGTTGTTTTTTTCTTTTTAATGGAGCCTCACAAAGGATCCAAATTTCAATTAATATTCCATACCACATGCAGTTACTTGGTTTATAGAATTACAACATGTGCTGTTTAATGCAGCACTTACAGAAATTCAGCAACACTTTTACATGCATAATACTGAAATACTTTGCTTTTAAAAGTGTGTCCGACTTTCATGTCAACATTTGGGAGATGAGGGAGGGCAGCCCTCCAGAAAACCATCCATATAGTCTTAAATGAAACTGAGAATAAGGTTGGTCAGGAAGAAGGTTTTTATAATCTTCTGACTGGTATTGAATCAGTAATTGCTGTTACCTCTCTGTTCTGGGGCTTTCACTGTCTTCCAATTCCCAGGTCTTGTGACATTTTGAATTTACTATTTTTGGTGAGTGCTTCCAGGCATCTGTCTCAAGAAATGGATAACAGAACTGGAATATAATAATAATGTCTCCTAGGAGCAGACAATCTTTTAGAGGAACATTTGGCAATTTGAGAGACTGCCCTAGATGCCACCACAAAATGGGTGTGTTGCAGATGAAAGCATCTGCCTGCAGGTACCTGCCATCTTCATTTCATAAGAATGTCTCTGAGTCCCAGTGGTGACCCATAGGCATTCATCTAAATAGAAAATTTTAGTAGCTAGAGGTCCTCACTTTGCTTTGAAGAAATCCCAACTGCCAGTAGGAAATTTTGTTATTGGTGTGTGGGTGCCCAGAAAGAGGTCTCTTCATGTATTTTATTTTATTTTATTTTTAAAAAAGAGGGGGACCCTTTATTGGGTGCACAGAAAGGTGTCTGAGGGTCTGCAGGTGCCACATTGCCTACCCCTGTTATATCCTATCTCACATCACATGTCAGTGCTTAGGGCTTCTGTCTGCCCTCAGGTCCTAATAACACCCACCAGGCCATTGGATTTGTCTTTAGTGCACATCCACTCAAAGCAATACATTTATAGTGTCCTTCTATCCCACCATCTTCCTTGAGCTACAGCTAGTAATTATCCATGATTTTTAATGTCTAGAGCTGACATCATTAGACTGTTTTGCCAATGAAAAATGATGGTGTCTGTCTTCAGTACTCTTTATTGTATTAAAGCAGCTAATAGTATTTAAGAGTAATGACCAGAAAATTATCTCTTGGCATTAGAAAAGCAACTTTGCAAAAATAAAGTATTTTGTCTTTCTCAGGCATACCAGACTTCTGCAAAGGGAACAAGGAAAATTTAGTATTCAAAAATCCATGTGATTGAGAGGAGACATGCTACCTGAACTGAAGGCTGAGTTAAATTATAGGAAGGAGCAGTCCAAAGCAGTAATGTTGCTAACACGCTTCTAGGGAAACAGGGTTTCACAGTTAGTCATAAAAACAAGTGCTATGCCAAAAACCTCTCCCACAAAAATTTTGACCATTCTCATTCAATTTGATAGCTTTCGAAAAGAAATTCAACTGAGCCAAAATTTTGGAGAAATTCTCATGGGTTTGGTTGTGAGTTCTTGTGCTTACCTTACTTTTGAGCAGTATGTGTGGGTGTCCTGTCTTTCATTGTACAATCATCTCTCTGACAGCCTGTAGCCTCCTTGGCTTCCTGCACTTCCCACCCAAGGGAAGACATCATTAATTTATTCTTCCCATACAGCCTTTTCAGATCAGGAAGCAGAAGCAGCTTGGGAGACTGCTGATTAATGGTGAGTTGTGCAATAGAAAAGAAAATGCAGTCAGTAGCCTCAGCCACTTCACAGTCAAAAACACCACCAACCAACACACATTCAAAATGAATTATAAAATGCACTGAGAATGAGGCAGTAAAATGGAAGCCTCTTATATGGGGAAGAAAATTTTCAGGAACTTGAAGGGCAGATTTTGGCACAGTGTTAACTCCACTCTTTCTGTGGATTTGGATGAAAAACTGCCCCCCTCCTCACACTTGCTACAGGGCTTTCAGGGAAGGAGTGGTGTTGCCACCACATGCATTACAGACAAGATGTGTCCACAATCACCCCTCAGAAATGTAACATATGGAAGACCCTAGAAAAGATGTTAAACTCTATAAACTGCCCAGAGAGCTTTGGCTATAGAAATGTAAATCATCATCATCATCATCATCATCATCATCATCCACACACCCAGTAGAAACCCATAACATGCCTCTCAACACTTTACAAAATTATAACTGCCAAACTCACACAGAAATTTGAAGCACATATCAACAAACATAATATACTCACAGAAGAACAAAAAGGATGTAAAAAGAACAGTTAATAATAGACAGTGTCATCATGAAGTAAACAGGAAAACAGAAAATAAACCTCCCCACCTGGAGTAGGGGTGTGCACTGGATCGGGTCTGATCCACCCAATCTGGCCAAAATTGGATAAAATTATCCGATTTTGATCCCAGCAGCTGGATCATCCGATCTCATCCGATCCGATCTGAAAGGACCCGATCCAGATTGGAAAAGATCGGATGATCGGACCTCCTCCCTCCTCCCTCCTCCCCCCGCCCCACACTCACGCTCCTTACCTGCTGCCTTCTCGCTGCTGTCCACTGCCACCCGCTGCTTCCGTACTACTGAGAAACAGGCCTTGCAGTCTGTTCTACAATAGAGCGACGGCGTGCCAGGTGACTTCATCACTTGGCGCGCCCTTGTTCTACTGTGGAACAGTCCTCAAGGCCTGTTTCTCAGTAGTATGGAAGCAGTGGGTGGCAGTGGATGGCAGCGAGGAGGCAGCAGGTAAGGAGCGTGAGGGGGGAGGGGGGAGGGAGGGGGAGGTCTCCCGTTACCTGCTGGCGTCCCACGCTGCCATCCACTACTTCCGTACTACTGATAAACAGGCTGCAAAGCCTGTTTCTCAATAGAAAGGACAAGCGGACAGAAGCGGGTGCCCTGGCAGGTAAGGAGTGCAAGTGAGAGGGAGGGGGAGGGCCCCACTTACCTGCCGGGGCACCCGCTTCCGTCCAATGGTCCTTTCTACTGAGAAACAGGCTTCGCGGCCTGCCTTTCAGTAGCACCAGGTGATGTTATCATCACCTGGCGTGCTACTGAGAACTAGGTCGTGAAGCCTGTTTCTGAGTAGATTGGAACAGCAAACAGCAGCAGATGGAAGCGGGTGCCCCAGCAGGTAAGGAGTGCAAGTGGGGGGGAGGGACAGGGCCCCACTTACCTGCTGTGGCTGCGGCTGCTGCCCCGGCAGGTAAGGAGCAGAAGTGGGGGGGAGGGACAGGGAGGGAGGGAGTGGGAGTTAGGTCCCCACTCGCCTGCCCCCATGTTTTTGCCATAGGCTTGCACTGGGGAAAGCTTTCTTTCCCCCAATGTAAGCCTATGGCGAAAACACCTAAAATTCCATCCGATCCAAAAATCAGACATCCGATTTTCGGATAGGAATCGGCTCCGAACCAGGAAGCCTCTGATCCGATCTGATCCGATCTGAGGCACCGGTTCCAGCTCCAGTTCCGGTTCCAATTCCGATCCAATTTTGGGGATCCATGCACACCCCCAAAAAAGGCTTTCAACTCCATCCCACACAGTTGGCTCAAAAAAGTATTTGAAATATACAAAATGCATCCCTCAGTCCAAAACTTCCTGACAAGAATCATGAGACCTGGAGAACAATACACCTAACAATAGACAAGGGTCATATACAGAGAGAAAACATAAATATTAAACGTGGCATATTCTAAGGTGACGCATTCAGCACTCTATGGTTTTGCTGTGTCTCCAACACCCTTAACAACAACACCTATGGTGTCGACATAAAACACCAAAAATAAGCAAAGCACAGAATCAATCACCTCCTGGACATGGATGACATCAAAATCTATGCTTCAACTTTGACACAGATAAAAGGCCTCTTGCGAATCAATGTAGAGCTGACAACAGACATGAAAATGGAATTTGGGATAGGAAAATGCAAGATGCTACACTTAGAAAGAGGCAAATGGAAAGCAGCAGAAACAGCAGAAACACTAAATAACAAAATATTAGATAACATGGAAGAAAATGAAACAATCAAATACCTCGGATTCCAACAAAACACGAAAATCAATCACTCCACAGTAAAAACTCAACTAAAAATGCAATATAAAACCCACCTATCACAAATCCTAAAATCCAAACTCAACTCTAAAAACATTTTCAAAGGCATCAACACCTATGCAATACCCATCCTCACATACTCATTTCGAATCATACACTGATCACACACTGAACTCGAAGAAATAAACAGACTCAACTGCACCGAACTCACAAAAAACCGCATGCTCCATCCAACTCATGCATTGAAAGGATAGTCAGCAGGAAAGAAGGAGGAAGAGGTTTGCTGGACATTAACACAATTCATGCTAAACAGATAAAATCACTCAGAGAGTTCTTCCACACTAAAAACACCCCCATTCAAAAAGACATAGTAAAAGCAGACAAAAATTACACCCCAATCAACCTAGCACTACAAAACGAAGACCAAATATGACCACTCATACTCACAGAGAAAAAGAAAAACAGGCACAAAAAGCAGTCCATGAGAAGCACTAAAATGTAATACAGAACTCACAAATAAACAAAGAACAATCGTACAAATGGCTCAGGAAGGGTGAGCTATTTCCAAAAACAGAAGGATTCCTAATAGCCATATAGGATCAAGTTATAGCAACCAACAACTACCAAAAATACATCATAAAAGACAACAGTGTAACAACAGACTTATGTAGGAAATGCCATCAATTCCAAGAAACAATAGACCATGTAACAGGAGGATGTAAAATTCTGGTAGGAATGGACTATATGGACAGACACAATACAGCTGCAAAAATAATTCACCAACAACTGGCCATCAAATTCAACTTCATCAAATAACCTACACCATACTATACACACTCACCCAATACAATTTTGGAAAATGCACATCATAAAATATACTGGAACAGAACAATTCATATGGACAAGACAATACCTTGCAACTGACTAGTCAAAACGGTCATAGACAAAAAGGAAAAACAGACGTACCTCATTGACATAGCAATACCTACTGACAAAAATGTTATAAAAAGGAAGAAGAAAAGAGAGAAAAATATACACCACTGGCCATGAAAGTCAAAGAACTATGACAACAGAAAAATGTCACAATTATTCCTTTAGTTACATCAGACACCGACATGAGTCACATCACATCAGAGCCATAAGAAATAAGAACAGGGGCTTTGAGGTAGCCCATTTACAATGGGAGATGGGGAAGAAATAAATTTTGTTTGCATTTTAGTATGAACTGGCCTAAGTTGCTCTTCCCAAACTAATATGTAAATCAGAACACAATTATCCTTCAGCTTTTGCACTTCTCTGAATTTTGCAGTGTCGTATTCCAATCAAAGAATTCATAGGAAAAATGTATGGATTAAGGAAACTTGCAAACAAAAAAATGTGTACATTAGGTAAAATAGATTGGAAAGGGATATATTTGGGGAAATTGCAGACTGAAATATGTATGAATGTTCGAGCATACACAAATGTGCTCAAAAATGCATACACATAATATTGCAGACTTTTTTTAAAAAGCACACTGATACAGAAACAGGATGGAATGTACTTGTGCTTGGAGAAGAAGTGAACTTCATAGAAAGTTCATCCCTAGTTAGCACCTGAATAGCAGACAGAGCAGGTACACAGGTCACATGGTCAGGCTCTTCTTCACTATGATGAGATATATTTCTGTTTAAAATAAACACATAAATTAGTGTATTGTATAAAAATTAGCATATGCAGGTGTGTGTCATCTTATGTCCTTTTCTGGTGATGCATCTCCTCTTCTTTGGCAATGTGTAATTGGCCATCCTAAATACATGGCTTGTGAACTACGGTCAGTGTCAGGCATGGCCCAGTGCTTTATTTAAGGTGGTGCCTTCCCCACTGTTAGCCAAATCATGGTGTCCCTGTTGCATTCTAAAATACATTAGCTAAGAGGGGCCATAGCTCATTGCTAGAGCATGTGCTTTCTTTTCAGAAGGTCCCAGGTGAAATACCGAGCCTCTCCAGGTAGGGCTAGGAAAAAGTTCTGCCTGAAACTCCTGCCAGTCAGTATTGACAAAACTGGACTAAATGGACCAATGGTCAGACTCCATTATAAGGCAGCTTCCTATGTTCCTATATTCCTAAGTTGATCGTCAATGTATAGGCCGCATCCTCTAATAATTTGAGTACTGGCCTGATTCATAGTACCACACAGCAACCCAGTACATTTTATGAAAGTCTACGTTTTTCAGGCTGGCAGAGAATTAGACACACTAGAGGTCCTGCCTTTTGTTGGTAAACACTCATTGTTGAAGACTCACGCCAGTCAAAGAAAGAGCAGTAGGTAACCATATTACACTGGTCCCAGGAAGAAAGTGTAACAGCTATACATGGAGTCCTCTTGTTGGGACCAATGCTGGAATAACAACTTTTCCTGACAAAAGGTGGCTTCACATATTCTATGTACATTCTGAAAAAAAGATGTGAAAAGGAGCCGTACAAGTTCATTCCACACTTTCAAGTTAATATGCAAGAAGGGTAAGTCACGCATTTCCCCACAGGGAGACATGTTAGCTGCTCCTGCTTCCATGCGCCTAAGCTCACATGGAATTAGACTTTACATGAAATAGATCCACAGGGATCTATAAACGTGCAGCGGGTAAAGTAGTCCCAGCTATCCAAGAGGAAAGAAAACCATTTCACATAATAACCTTATTGTTAGTGTGGCTGGCATGCACAAAATAGAAATCAAATCTAATATTCAAAGCAGGTTGCGCTATGTATGTGCGAGTGATAAAATTTTGGAAATGCACACTTTTAAAAAAAATGACCAGATAGTCTCCTGACTCCTTTTGGAAGCCAGCAGGCTTGAGGGCAAATCTAATTTGACAGGACTCTTTAACTAAGAGTATCTCTGTGATTGTTCATGTGAAATATCCCTACAATGGTTTGCACACTAACAATACAATTCTATGCATATTTACTCAGACGTAAGTCCCACTGAGCTCAAGGGAATTTACTCCCAGGTAACCTAAATGCTAAACCTGGCACGTTTCGTTGCAAGTCTCTGATTCTGTCCAACAAATTGCCACTTGGTCACAAACCTGGCTGTTTTTAGCATCTAATTGGTAGCTATAAACATGTCACAAATAACCTAGCCATTTCTTTCTTTTGATAGACATCTGCACTACTTTCCTCAATTCTGGAGGCCATCAATGTCTCATTTGGTTTGCTGGTTCAGTTGTCTTTGTTCAGGGGTTAGTCTTTTATTGGCATACCTTTATAGAGATCTTCTTAATATATGCCAAGTACTCCATAAAGCTCACCTTTTATTTTATCTTCACATCAGGGGGAAGTTACTGAGAGACAGGAAAACTCTTAGGATCAAACTAAACGTTCATGAAGCATTTATAGTTGAGCTATGCATGGCAGCTTTCTCAACTCTCCTGTAAGTGCAAGTGGCCCAGACTCCAATGAAGACATTTCCTCCCTTTTTAACCTCTAGATTCTTCTTTCCTGGAGCACCACAGTCCCAATCCAAATCAAGGTTTTGAGCACATATGGCAGAGTAGAGAAAGTTAGAATGCATCATTCCACTATGCATATTTTAATGAATGTTTAGTTAGGCCCTTAATATTCCTGGTTTACATGCATGGAAAGAATAGGTTATGTAACAGCAGTGTTGGCAGGCTGTTTGGCAGGTGTGCCTGGGGGGAGAAATACCTTGCCCCAGTTTGCAGGACATGGCACTGCCACTTTAAGAAATTCAGCCTGGCATGGTGTCATTTAAAACTCAGAGACTTAGGGGACTGGCTGAATGAGGGAATTATTCCGCAAGCGATCTTACCATCTGGTCATTAGCATTTGGTCATTTACCCAAAAGAATTTAATTAAGCAGCATTAGAATACCTGCCTCACAAGTCCATTAGGCACAGTAATTAGAACTTAGATATATGTATACTCCAGGCAAAAAGTTGCTTGCCCCCAGGGTGTTGCATAATTATTGAGAGCAGTGATCAAATGGGGATTCCCTGCCCTCAAGTACTGTCTTGTTTAGATTTAGTCCATATTGAGTATGATTTGGGAAAAAATTCCCCCAGTCATCCAATGGGAAGGATTGTGACCTGGCCGCCTTCTCCATTTCTTTGGGCTTCTGCATTTCTCTGTAGTTCCTCCTCATGCTTATTGTGGTCAGCCAATTCTTCTGTAAGAGTTGGTTGACACAAGTGGTCAGGAACCAATGCTTATGTCACATCAATTAACTTTGAACCCATTTCCCCAAGAAGAAGCTGGGAAAAGCAAGTACTTGGTGTGAGTGTGCTTAGTTAGGTACTTCAGTTGTCCTGCTCTCCTCTGTCATCACCCTGACTGTACAGAAGGATTAACTTTGTGCACCATCTACAGCTAGACATAACCACTGGACGTCTCATTTGCTGCTCCAAACATCTTCTCCCAACCCCCCCTTCTCCCCTTCTCCCAGAATCCCAATTTGCTTAGCACTGACTTCTTCAGCCTCTCCAGAACCATAGCGCAAACTAGGGGTGTGCACACCAAAAAAATATCGTTTTTTATCATTATCGTCATTTTGGACCCCAAAAAAATCATCCATTCATAACATAGGTGATCCTTATCATCTTCATGATAATTATCATTAAAAAATGATATTTTTGGCAGAAAGAAAAAATGCCTATAACTTCTGTATTTTAAAAGTTAGAGGCTTGAAACTTGGTCACAGTGCTTCTGGGGCATGCCTAAGTATGTGTAAGAAATTTGAGCTCAATCCCTCCAACCCTCAATTTTATATTATTTTTTTAAAGATCGTTTCCGTTCTGACAGGTCTGGTGAGCTGTCATTCTGATCTGTCAGAACGGAAACGATCTTTAAAAAATTAATATAAAATCGAGGGTTGGAGGGATTGAGCTCAAATTTTATACACTTACTTAGGCATACCCCAGAAGCACTGTGACCAAGTTTCAAGCCTCTAACTTTTAAAATACAGAAGTTATAGGTATATTTATATGGCAGTCCAATAAAACAATAAAATCGCCCAAAAATTATCGTCTCCGATGATTATCGTAAGATTTTCTATCGTATCGTCATAATTTAAAAAATGCATGATAACGACCTTATCGTATCATTATCGTACATTTTAACGATACGATACACCTCCCTAGCACGAACCTTCTATGTCTTGACACACACAAATGTCTGGGGCATGGCATAAATGGTGACTGATAATAGGGATGTTACGATTGCATTTAATCTCATCTGGGTGATGTCTGCAGATTGGGTTGAGTTTTCCGGTCTGTCATTCACAAACCTTCAGACTCAGGTTATTTTTTTCCTGCTTAGAAAAATACACAAATAAATTTGTAGCAAGTCACAGAAGCAGCAACTTTCTTATAAATTTAATTGTGAAGGCATGGGGTGAGCTGAAATGTGCTTAATTTTTTTTAAAAGAATAAAGTATCCAGTATTGGTGCACTTCCTGGGATATTCTTAAAAGAACTTGGGATCCTTTCAGGGGCATTCACGGACATTTGCTGGCTGAGTGATTGCCTGCATCTTTCAAAGAAAAAGGACAAGGGATCTTTCCTTGAAAGATGCAGGCAATCTCCCAGCCAGCAAACCTCTTGGAATGCCCATAAAAGGACTCAAGTTCTTTTATGGATATGGCAGGAAATGCACCAATACTGGAGATTTAATTCTAAAACAAACAAATAAACACCCATACCCACAATGCTTACTGGTAAGAACAATACTATCCCCCCCACACTTTTACATTTCAGAAATTGGAAATTGGGGGGAGCCACATGTCTGCAGAATCTGCCTGATCCCTATCCATAAAATGATTTCAGCACCTTGGATAGTAGGGTGGGCTGAAAAATGGCCTGATTTTTTAAATAGAAATTAAATTAATAATAGTGTGGAAAACTTGCCTAATGTGTCCCTTAGTATACACACACAAAATGATTGATCTATGTCAATGCCTAGCCAGGCCCCTCTGGCTTTCAAAAAAAATATAAAATAACCCAAAAATGGTTTCTCAAAATAATTTTATTTTTTATTTAGAAATCAAATTTGCAATAGGGTAGAAAAGTAACCTAATGTGTCCCTTAGTATACACTGTTAAAAAGTATTGAACTTATAAATATTATTTCTATAAATAAAATGTGTTCCCCAAAAATAATCTGAGTCATTTTCTATTTTTTCAAGGCAAGAGGGGCCCAGCTAGACATTGATGTAGATCAATATTTTCTTTTGTGTATACTAAGGGACACATTAGGCAACTTTTCCACACTATTATGAATTTAATTTCTAAAAAATATATATTTCAGCCCACCCTATGACAGCTCCTTTAGTGTTCTGGATGGTTTGGACTGGATGCACAGCCCCATTGAAAAAAGAGCCACCATCTTCCATGGTTGCACCATATCTCATGTTCTGTCATGGTGGCATGTACAGGGGGGGGGGAAGCAGAAGAGGAGGCAGCTATTTTTTTTCCTCCTATTGAAGTCAGTGGAAGGAAGATAGCTTACTCCAGGTTTAGGGCTGGTGGAAAGTTCTGCTCTTGGCAGGGGATCGAAGGGGTATAGGACTGGATGAAAGTGTAGCTGTCCACACATTCTGCCCATATCAACACCCCATTATGGCAACTCCAACATCACAGTGTTCTGCTGCTTCTATATCGAGAGAGTGCCACAGGCATATCTGATATGCTGGTGATGTATCAATCATGCCAGCAGCACATCTGACGTTCTACCAGCATTACAGGGCTTCCACCAGAACCTCAGTTGATGGATCTCAAGCATATGATTGTGCACTTAGTCATTTTGTAATGAGGGGAAAAATCTGATAAATTCATGAGCAGAAGAGTCAATTGCAGAGGGTCATTCCTAATATGCCAACTGTTTGGCTCTTTGTTTTTTCATTTGATATGCAAAGTGACCTGTGTGTCGTCTTGAGACAAAATGATTTCAGATCATGCATTGCTAACGAGAACTGTACTTCCATTCTTTGATGCTGCATTCAGGAAAAAGGACACTGCACACCTGATCATTTGCTCAGTTTTGAGATGGCATATTAAAATAATGCAAGGTGGTGGAGAGAATGCCCCTCTTTTCTCATAGTTTACAACACTGTGCAGCATAATTTGATTGCTTGGTCATTTGACATTCTGAGAAAGAAGACAAAAATTGGTAACAGCAGCTTTGACTCTAGAGTTCTGATGCCATCTTACTCAAACAGAGCAGCTTATGAACAGAGATTTCAAGAAGCTGCAAATAACTTGATAATATATTTTGATAATTTTAACATACTAGATTATTTTTCATATACTCTAGGCTATTGTTCAGGTCCCCCTTCACACCTACCCACATATACATACACACAATGCATAATGAGAATACCATCTTTTCCTGAACTCTCTGAACAATGTCTGTTATATCAAAACAGGATATCTACCTATAAAGCTGAAAGTATGTATGTGGGATGTATGTCCGGAAATGTTTACCCACTTCCAGATGAGTTAGAAACTTGAAATGTGGCATGCAGATAGGTCTGACAGTACAATGTACCATAAAAATCTAAAAACACAAAATTTTGGGGTTTAAGTATTTTTAAAGAATGTAATAAAAACCTGGGCTTACGCCTCCAACTTCCAGCATATCTTGGGTGGAACTCCCAGCATGCCTTGGGTGGGAAGCCTGACTTACTGCCTTTGGCAGCCATTGTGAGTGCTTGGGCAGGGAGCTGCTATGTGCCTTTCACAATCCAGACTCCTAAGGTTGGTTTTGAATAGCAAACCCAATTCCACATAAAAGGAAACAACCCACATAAATGGGCTGCTTCCATTTGCAGTGCCTCCTCCAACACACTGTGCAAGGTTTAAAATCATAACTAGATACAACAGTGTTACTTTGAGAGCCTAACTCTGAACACCCTCAAAGGCACCCCATCCTGATATTGCTGTTTTCTATGAATTTGGGGGAAGTGTGCATGTAGCCAGTGATTAGGCTCAAGCACCTGAGGGGCAGATGCAGCTTGGACAGCGAGGCTAC
Source organism: Anniella stebbinsi (assembly GCA_029215795.1). Lineage (NCBI taxonomy): Eukaryota > Metazoa > Chordata > Lepidosauria > Squamata > Anniellidae > Anniella > Anniella stebbinsi. Next base: position 62,470,432 of record JARDYH010000003.1, read on the forward strand.
TTCTTCATATGTAGAAAAGAGAGACTCCCTCCCCTGACACCCCTATCTGAACTCCTGTTAATTTTGATGTGGAGGTATCTAATAAACTTTACGTGATATAACCTATATTGGAGTTCACCTCTTTAGTGACACCACAAGATACCCCACTAAGTGCAGCAGGAAGAACTCTTGCCAATGGAATCAGGTGGCTCTGATTTCAGTGGGATTTTTGGGTTTCAGCCAGAATTCTAAAGGAGCTGTCCAGGGTACTGAACCCTATTTCCCAAAATAGGTTCAGCACTTTGGATAGCTCCTTTAGAGTTCTGGCTGGTTCTGACTGAAATATGGAATGGATTTAAAGCCCTATCAAATTGGAACCACCACTCTCTACTGGCTGTTTCTGTAACTGCTGGACGGTGCAAGCCTTTGCTAGCCTTCCAATGTAAGACAAGGGACCAAATCAGCCCCATTCTCCTATTTGCTGTTTGGTTGATAATATTTGCATTCTGCTTAGTATGACAAATGTTGTTTTCTATGCTTGGTGGAGGTAATCACCACCCCCAACTCACATACAATTCTGATTCTCCCATGTCATAGAGGGCCTACTCCCTAGCACCAATGATCTTGGGCTGAGCTAGATCCCAACACCACTACTACGACCGCAACAGAAATGCTTAGATTACATGCCCAGCAGGAACGACTGATCACAGTCAAGGTTCTCAGCTGACTCTTACAATGCATCACATTAAATGCTGCTCTCACACAGACAGCTCTCAATAGGAGCTACCAAAGCGGTGCCTAAAACTGTTTCACATAAAGATACGGAAATTGCCAGTAAACACTCATGGGGCTGTAAAGTCTGGATTCTTTGAAAAGACAGGTGTTGTTCTTGTTCTTTCATTTCCAGTAATTTAAAAGAGTAAGCTCCTTTCAAAAGAGTGGGTCACCTAGTATGTTATTCTTCCTGATTTCTCCCCCCCCCCTCCACACACACACCACTACTATTCTCTCAGGCATTTATCCTGCACCTCCCCACCCCCATTTTTTTTAAAACTCAGCTTGCACTTTACACGGCATGTTCTGCAAACTGATTGGTTGATTGGTTTTGTTTTTCCATCTGTGGCCTGCTTTGTTATGGATATACAATTTTCTTGGCTCCAAAGTGAAATGTTTTCTGTAATGTCCTGTGAAGCTATTTTGACAGGACTTCCTGGGATTGGAAAGCTTTTCATTTCCTCCCCCACAGAGACTAGCAATGATCATGTATCAAGTACCAAGAGATCAGGAGAGGCATGCTTGGGTCTTGGCAGTTTTCACATTTGGCATTTGCATACTCAAATGCTGCAGCTTGGTACATCATGAGTTAGAGCTGAGCTTCTTATGTGTTTGTCTATTCCCAATTAGAAATGGACATGCTGGAAGAAACTTGATATTAATCAGACGTGATTAACAACTGTCATTTTTGTATCTTGGAAATAGTAACATATGTATTTTAAAGAATGTTCCTGCTCGCGATTACCAGTCTTTACTGACTTTTACTTGGAACGCTGCATTATTTCAATATGGAAAGCATTGGCCACTTTTAAAATATGTACAACAGTGGAGAATGAAATTGGAATAAATATATTTGTTTGACTCCACTGCTTCAGCTTGTGCATTATCAGTTATTAAACACAATAGTAATCCAGATGCCAGTAACTCGTTTATTTTCATTTATAAAGATGATATACTGCTTGACAAAAGAATTCGCCAAAGCACTGTTATCTAAAACTTTATGACTACACTCATGCTCAATGGTGTAGTGGTAAATGTCAAAATGCAGACACTCATCCTAACTGCTCCCACAGCCACACTCCCCAAAAGAGTCTAAATATGCAGGCAGCCTTGTTGATCCATATCAATAAAGCAGTTCTAGCACTCTTCATCTCCACCAGGAGCAAGTCTTTGTCAAACAAATAGGTCTTTATTGCTCATTCAAGACCAAGCCATCCCAAAATATTTTGCACTACAACAGGGAAGACAGATTGTGGATGGGAAAATTCATCCCCCCTCCTCAGCTCCTGTGAGGATTTCAGCTCAGTTCAGAGGGAACAGGGAACCCTGAGCATGTTGGCACATTAGCAGAGGTCAGCATCCCTGCTAATAAAAAAGTACTGGTGCTGCATTCCTTGGAGCCCTGGTTCCACTATACCCCTGGTTATGGTGGGCAACACAGCAGCTAGGGTGCTCACAGGGACGCCTAGCTCTGATCACATTAAACCAGTGTTAAAAGAACTGAACTGGCTGCCTGTTAGCTATGAGCCATGTACAAGGTCATGCTATTAACTTATAAAGCCCTAAACAACCTGGGACCAGGATATCTAGCAGACCGCCTTCCTTTATATACACCCAGGCAACATTTACGATCATCAGAGGAGGCCCTGCTCATCATTCCGAGATGAAGAAAATGTCATAATGAAGAACTTTGACAGCAGGCCTTCTCTGTAGTGGCACCCACCCTCTGGAAAACCCTCCCTCATGCAGTTTGGGGGCGAAAAATGTAATTTCTTTCAGACACCTCCTAAAAACATATCTTTTTAGACAAGCCTTCCCTGGATTGTAACTTATTCTGGTTTTATGTGACTTTTAAAGTTTTAAAGTTTTGATCTGGATTGTTATATTATGGTATTAGTTGTAAACTGCCCAGAGAGCCTAGACTGTTGGGCAGTATAAATATGTAATGAAGAAGAAGAAGAAGAAGAAGAAGAAGAAGAAGAAGAAGAAGAAGAAGAAGAACAACAACAACAACAACAACAACAACAATAACAACAACATCTTAGATTGTTTATGGTCCTCCACATGGCTTGTGCTATCAAAGGTGAGAAAAACTGCTTCTGGTGGTGGGATTTAGGGGAACATATGAGGGCAGGAATTGATATCTGAATGGTTCAGCAACCTTTTTTGAAGTGTTGGCCCTAGCATGCCGGGGCAAGGGCATATGGTGGTCCACTTCAGACACCAAAATGTTGTGGACTGGCACTTGTCCTAAAAATAATTTAGTCAAATCTCATGTTATTTCAAACAAATTGGCTGCCTTCAGTTAACACTGGATCCATTGAAATCAAAGTGGTAAAAGATGCTACTGTTGCACACCATCTTGCATTTAACAAAAATTGGATGAATTAGAAAAAAACTTAAGAAGAATGTCAACTTTTTGTGGACTTTTGTTTGAATGTGTCCTCTATTCTTACAATCTTGGAAACAAGAATGGAAGTATATATATTTAGACACAGAGAGGCATATAGACATAGATATAAACAGTCAAGCTGTGATAAGATGTACATTCTGGTTATATTTAGGCAAAGTAAACAAAAAACAGGAGAAAAATATTTTGTGCGAATCATGCCATGAGGTAACATTGTCAAGATATATAGATGGTGTATGATTGCCATTTACAGTATTCAACACTCTGACTTTCAAAGTTTCCCATTTGTATAACTATTTGCTATTCATATTCTTGAATAAAGTTCTCTGCAAGAGAAAGGTGCATTTGGAACTGACAAATTGAAGCACTTTTGAAATATGTTGAATAAATCTTGGCCCATGCTAGATATGGTATAAAAGTATGGTAAGGTACCTCTGCATGATCAAGGCTTCTCTTGCAGCTTTGTGCCACCCATTATTTTTATTAGATTTTGTTCCATGGTAATAATGTAAGTAAAACAGATCTGAGTGAGGGTAAATTCTTAACATCCTGATCCAAAACATATTTAATGGAGAGCAGATTGCACTCATTTCAGTGGAATGTCCTTCCTTCCTTCCTTCCTTCCTTCCAAGCAAGTATGATTAGAGCTATAGCCTAAATGTTATACAATGAAATTGATTTGAACAAATCCATTTAATTTCAAATGGATCGTGCACTTTACATTTATTTATTTAGCCAACATATTTTTGTACCACCCTTCATCAAAATTCGAAGTCCAGGGCAGTGATTTGAGGAGCGCCTTCCACCCTGGATGATCATATATATGTTCATAAATGCAGCCCTATCACTCCTGCTGCAAACTGCCTGGTCACTCCCTTCACTCCATTGTTTGCTTAATGTGATATTAAACCCAGACGTCTGGCTTGTCTCTCCCCTGGCAAGCCTGGGAAATAATCCATAATATGTTGGGTTATTTCTCTGCCTTGCTTGGAGAGAGGCATGGCAGAGGTCTGGGTTTGTAATGCACACTCCCATTTGCAGCAGGAACAATCAAGCAACATGTATGAGACCTGGCTTTTCATGACGTGTGAACCTTCCCAGTGTTATGAGTAAACTCTGCAGATATCCTTGCTATGTTAAATATGTTAAATATAAGTAAAAGTTATGACCCCAGTTGAGCAATGTCAAGCATCGTGCCTCTTTTTTTCAGGTGTAGGCATATTTGGTTGTGTACTGGCACACAATTCAAGATGATTGCATTTCTTTTTGACTGACAAGTGAAACTGCTATAATTCAGATTTAGTGTATGTCCAAGACTTAAGAAATGCATACTGCTTGCCTTTTGGTTCCCCCCCCACATACACACAGAAACTTGTATTTTGGCAATAGCAATATTTGATATGACCCATATTTTCACAGGATTGTATACATAACCTGCTTAGCTCCTTTTGATGCTGTTTCAAGGCTCAGCTGGCATTATCCTCTAGCTGAATGCATGAGCACTCTCCAAACCAGAGCTTCAAAGCAAACTGCAAATTTAACAACTTGATTTTTTTTATTGATTTGAAACTTGGCCAATCAATTGTTTAATTTAGAATCCAGCCATTTTTAACTAAACCATCATTTGTAATGTACAACTAATTGCCTTAAAAGTATTAATAACTTGGTAAGATAGAATGCTTCAGTTTGGAGTTGCAGCTTACATTGCAGCACACACATTATTACAGTGTTACAAACTTCTGTTCATTTAAATGGGATCAGAACAGGCAGTAAGGATTTTTGGAGGTTCAGGCAGTTCCCCCAAACAGAGGCTATGCAAAAATTACCTGCAACAGTTTCCCCCCATTGAAGTAATGCACATGTGACACCCACCCTCCGCAATAAGTTCATTATGTCCAGGGTTTAAGATTGCCTAGCTGCACCACTGTGGGTGTACTATGCTATGCTATGATGCTTCAGTATTACATAGTTTTCACTAAACATCATTTAATGCCAGAGGGCAATCTTGTCTTATTGTTGCCTTATATTGCTGAGAGATTAAGCCCTGCTTAAAGATTAGTCCACAAAAAACCTCCCAACTGGGTGTGTGTGTGCATGTATGTGTGTGATAAATTCCTATGTCCAATCAACCTTTATGTTTGCAGAGGCAGGAACCTGGGAAGCTTCATACTCCAATTAAAAGATTCACCTTAAACCAATGACTGATGGAAATAGAAAGTGCATGAAGCTCAAGGACATATGGGCTAGAAAGAAACCATTGAGAAGCACTAAAAATGTGCAGCAGCAAGCATCCAAATGTGGATGCAGAGGCCTAGAAGCCCAGCAGCACAGTGAAACTCTGTTCATCCATGGATCTGAGGCAGCTGGACATTGTTTCCTCAGCTTAAGTTCTCATGACCCTCAGTTGTGTGGCACTTCTCCCCCCACCCCTACATCTCACATTCAGCTATGTCAGGGCTGGGGAACCTCCAGATTTTGATGAACTACTACTCCCATCATGTCTCATCATTGACCAGACTGCTGGGACTGATGAGAATTAGAGTCCAACAGCCTTGAGCCACATGGTTATAGATATTTGTTTAGTTCGTTTTGGGCAACCAGGGGTGTTCCCATGCCATAAACGATATTACAAGGTCACTCGTATCACCAATATTCCTCTCAGGAATATTCACAAAGCAAGAAAAGATACTTCCAAAAGAGAATGCCTGACTAGCACTATAGTTAAGCCGCGTAGGAACTGTTGAAACTATCAGTTAAATGTTTAAGCCATTACATCTGTTCAAACCATTCCAGGAGACTGTAATCTTTATAAATCTGCCTATGTCTATGCTGTAACCTACAGAAGAGATCTGAACATATGTGGAAAGAATATCATAACTGACCTGTGGAATTATTGTGAATATAAAGGGTCATGAGATAGCTTTAGAGTAGCGGCCCTGGAGATACACTATCCTCCTCATCAGGGTTGAGAACTTGGGATTTAGATCTATTTTTTGGAGCTTCATGTCTTGGCAGGTATATAAAAGAAAGGTCAAAACCTGACATATTCTAGTGGAGATTTGCTTATCAGATCAGTTCCTTGGGTTTTCACAGTGTCAGTAAACATTTTCTAAATACAAACCTTAGTGAAAAATGCAGAGTTTTTTTCTAATTCAAAATAATCACAGCTGAGGCACATATGGTGTTGTCTAAAAACAGAATATTGGGTCTGTGGGCTCAAATAGGACACTTCATGCTTGTTCGCTATGTGATATGCTAGGAAACAGGCCAAGATGTGTCTGAACATGTATAAGCTCATCTTCACCCCAACTGAGAGGTCATGAGCATAAATGGGATGCGTCCCAGAATGTAAGCATCTGTGTTTATCTTGGCTATGCAGTTCTGACAGCTAGTGCAGATGGTCAGTAAATATGAATAACGAAGCCAGCTCCTGCCTCAGAATGACATTGCTACTTGGGTATTACATGCTCAATATACTTCAGAATTATGATAAAAAATAAAGTAAACAGAAGCCAGTTCCATTACCCTCTCCCAGTCAAATATTAAATATTGGTTTAGGAAGCATAGATATTTCTGGAGATGGATTCTAGTTCTGCTTCTGGAAATGCTGTAGGTTAGAAATTAAGAAAACAGTGTGTTTTGCATCCTAATCTTGTGTTTCTGAGGTCTCTTCACTTGCAAATTCAGAAGAGAACTCAAAATGATTTAGTTCAAAGAAGGGAAAGATTTTCAAGGGTCACAATGTTAGTGAGGCAGTACAAGTATGATACAAAGGCACATCTCACCGATGAGCTCCTGGAGGCACCAAAAAGGTGAAAGGGAAGGGAATTCCTGTGACTTTCCCACCATGAATGAGTTGTGCACAAATGGCCTCTCAAAATTCTCTACCGTATTTGAGGGCACAATTTCACCTAATTTCTCCAGAGGGCGGAGAAATTTTCCAACTGTTTCTCACAGGTAGGGCTCACCATTGGCAAGGATTATAGTACAGCCTCTCTACATACACACACACATACACACACACACACAAATATGTTTTTGTATTTAATTTTTGAGCAATTTTTGGCAACTGTGTTGGCAACCTGGACCCTATTTGCATCCTTCACAATATCCCATACCTACTGTTGTTGTGGGGCATTGGCTGTGTGTTGGGGAGGGGAGAAGGAAGACAGTAATCACAAGGAAAAACGAAGAGAATTTGGAGAAAATTCTACAAAATGAACTTTTACTTCTAGGGGGTTACAAAAAGAAAAGCCTCAGAAATTTTCTGAGAAAAACAGCTTCTGAGAAAATTTGGTGCAGCTCTAATTGTCATTCTTCAGGGTTCAGCATCTTTCTGAGGGGTGTTTGGAGATACATATTGTCTTTAATGCAATGTTTATAAAAACTGCTACTTTCCTGAAAGCCCTGTAGCAGGTGTAAAGGTTTCAGTGTTGTGTCCAGTTCCAGGGAAGAGGTGGAGCTAATGCTGCATCAAAATCTGTCCTCCAATTTATGTGTGTGTGTGTTTCATCTTATTACATTCATGCCATGTATGGGGTTTTTTTCCTCCATTGTTCTGCAGCCTCCCAGGCTGCCTGCATTTCCTGAATTGGGAAAACAAAAGCCCTATGGGAGGCATTACCACATGATGACTTGGTTTGCATGACACAACAGCCTATTGTGGCTTAATATACCCATGGAGACTGTTGTGTTGTGTTGTGGCACCTATGGGTGCCATTTTTGCATGGTGCTCACAGTTGACTGGCTTATGAGGTGGCCAAGGAGTTTATGCAGGTGTCCTGTCTTTCATTGTTCAATCATATCCCTGGCAACCTGTACCCAGGCAACATGGCTAGTTTTAGGGCTATTTGAGGGCTGTCTAACCCTCATACAACCCCTGCCGCCTGGGTTTGCACACCATGGCAAGTCAGGCACCTATTTTTGAATGGTGCCCACAGGCATTTCACACAATGCGACAGCCCCCACAGGGAAATTAAACCATGGTGAGCTGTTGTGATGTGAAAACAGGCTCACGGTATTCCCCTGCGCTTTAACTGAAGTGTAGGAAGCTAAGATGGCTACAGGCTACTGGATACCTGTATACCCTGGATACCTGGATACCTGCATACACTCCTTGGTCACCGCATAAGTAAAGAAGCACAAGAACCTCAAATGCAATCCATGAGAATTTCTCCAACATTTTTGTCTCCTTTGAATTTCTTTTTGAAAACAATTCCTTTCTATCCAATTGATTGTTGATAGTTGAAAAAAATGTTGAAGGACTAGATCAAAGGGAAGGAACCGTTGAGGCTGAGCAGCACTCAAGGAGGCTGTGTCTCAAGAGGGCACCCCTTGATGCTTAAAGATATGAGGACAGTCATGGTACTGTCCTGAAATTCAGGGTTGGCTGAGGCTTGCCCATATTTGCTCATATGACAATGCCATCGTAGCTAGCTCTATTGCAGATCTCCTTATTGTAAGTTAATAAAGGTTATGGCCTTAGTTTTTCAAACTTGAGATTAAGGCCCTTTCTACACCATAGGGGTGTAGAGGGAGGGAGGGCAATCCCGGAAGTACCTAATACACACCATCAGCACACAGGGACCAGCCGGGGGCCATCCCAGGCAAACAGACTGGTGTAGAAACGGCCATAAACTCGCATTTATTTCTCAATGGGACCACAAAAAAAATCATGTTCCGTAAATATATTGCTAAAAATTTGGTCATTCCCCCCCTCCCCCATTTAGATGTTTACTTTCTTTCTTTCTTTCTTTCTTTTTATTTACAACATTTATACTAGGGGTGTGCATCGGATCGGATCCGATCCACGATCCGAATCCGATCCGACCCAAAATCGGGAAAATCCGATCCGATCCAATCCGATCCGGACAACCTCCGATCCGATCCGATCCGATCCGATGAGGTCCGATCCGGATCGGACGCCATTTTGAATGCTTTTTCCCATAGCCAAGTATTGTTTTACAAAAACGCCTATAACTTTTTCATTTTTAAAGATAGAAGGATGAAACTTGGGCACATTGTAGACTTGTTAGGGGTAGTTATCTGTGAGAAATTTCAGAAAGATTGGTGCATGCATTTTGTGGCAATTAATTTTTTAATAAATACCCAGGAATGCCTATAACTTTGTCATTTTTAAAGTTACACACATGAAACTTTGCCACATTGTAGGGGGTACCTTGGGACCTATGTGTGTGAAATTTCAGAAACGTAGGTGCTTGTCTTGTGTGGCAATTAATTTTTAGAAAAATGGGTAGTAGTGGGGTAAATACAGTTACGCCTCCCATTTTTTTATTTTTGAAGATACAAACAGGAAACTTGGGCACATTACAGGTACCACTTGCCTTGATATGTGTGTGAAATTTCAGAAACATTGGAGCTTTCCTTGTGTGGCAATTAATTTTTGAAACAATGAGGAAAGAAACACCTATAACTTTGTCATTTTTAAAGTTACACACATGAAACTTTGCCACATTGTAGGTGGTACCTTGGGACCCATGTGTGTGAAATTTCGGAAACGTAGGTGCTTGCCTTGTGTGGCAATTAATTTTTTAATAAATACCCAGGAATGCCTATAACTTTGTCATTTTTAAAGTTACACACATGAAACTTTGCCACATTGTAGGCGGTACCTTGGGACCTATGTGTGTGAAATTTCGGAAACGTAGGTGCTTGCCTTGTGTGGCAATTAATTTTAGAAAAATGGGTAGTGGTGGGGTAAATACAGTTACGCCTCCCACTTTTTTATTTTTGAAGATACAAACAGGAAACATGGGCACATTACAGGTACCACTTGGCTTGATATGTGTGTAAAATTTCAGACAGCTGGGTCCAGGCATGTGGTGGCAAGGTATTTTTGAAACAATGAGGAAAGAAACGCCTATAACTTTTTTATTTTAAAAGTTAGAAGTCTGAACATTGCTCACTTTGTAGATGGGTTAGGGGTAGATATGTGTCAGAAATTTCAGAATTATAGGTCCAGGCATTTGATGGCTATGGAATTTTTAAATTACATGTTTCAAAAAAATTTCTACAGAGGCCAGGTCTTCCCCTCCCGCTTCCCGCGAAGAAAAGGAAACACTCTCTCGTCTCGATCCCTTTGATCCTTGCTAGTAGTATCCATTACAGGGCTCGTGTTTCCTTTCCTACTTTCACTTTTCACTTTGTACTCAAGCAGACACGAGCCCTGTAATGGATACTACCAAGGATCAAAGGGATCGAGACCAGAGTGATCCTTCCTTGCACGCATGGCTGCAAAACTCAGCTAGGCTCAGCCGTTCTGCTTGATAAGTGAAAGTAGGAAAGGAAACACGAGCCCTGTAATGGATACTACTAGCAAGGATCAAAGGGATCGAGACGAGAGAGTGTTTCCTTTTCTTCGCGGGAAGCGGGAGGGGAAGACCTGGCCTCTGTAGAAATTTTTTTGAAACATGTAATTTAAAAATTCCATAGCCATCAAATGCCTGGACCTATAATTCTGAAATTTCTGACACATATCTACCCCTAACCCATCTACAAAGTGAGCAATGTTCAGACTTCTAACTTTTAAAATAAAAAAGTTATAGGCGTTTCTTTCCTCATTGTTTCAAAAATACCTTGCCACCACATGCCTGGACCCAGCTGTCTGAAATTTTACACACATATCAAGCCAAGTGGTACCTGTAATGTGCCCATGTTTCCTGTTTGTATCTTCAAAAATAAAAAAGTGGGAGGCGTAACTGTATTTACCCCACCACTACCCATTTTTCTAAAATTAATTGCCACACAAGGCAAGCACCTACGTTTCCGAAATTTCACACACATAGGTCCCAAGGTACCGCCTACAATGTGGCAAAGTTTCATGTGTGTAACTTTAAAAATGACAAAGTTATAGGCATTCCTGGGTATTTATTAAAAAATTAATTGCCACACAAGGCAAGCACCTACGTTTCCGAAATTTCACACACATGGGTCCCAAGGTACCACCTACAATGTGGCAAAGTTTCATGTGTGTAACTTTAAAAATGACAAAGTTATAGGTGTTTCTTTCCTCATTGTTTCAAAAATTAATTGCCACACAAGGAAAGCTCCAATGTTTCTGAAATTTCACACACATATCAAGGCAAGTGGTACCTGTAATGTGCCCAAGTTTCCTGTTTGTATCTTCAAAAATAAAAAAATGGGAGGCGTAACTGTATTTACCCCACTACTACCCATTTTTCTAAAAATTAATTGCCACACAAGACAAGCACCTACGTTTCTGAAATTTCACACACATAGGTCCCAAGGTACCCCCTACAATGTGGCAAAGTTTCATGTGTGTAACTTTAAAAATGACAAAGTTATAGGCATTCCTGGGTATTTATTAAAAAATTAATTGCCACAAAATGCATGCACCAATCTTTCTGAAATTTCTCACAGATAACTACCCCTAACCAGTCTACAATGTGCCCAAGTTTCATCCTTCTATCTTTAAAAATGAAAAAGTTATAGGCGTTTTTGTAAAACAATACTTGGCTATGGGAAAAAGCATTCAAAATGGCGTCCGATCCGGATCGGACATCTGGTCCGATCCGATCCGACCAGCCTCCGATCCGATCCGATCCGATCCGACCCCCCAGGTCCGATTCCGATCCGCTATCCGATCCGATCCGGGGGGTCAGTGCACATCCCTAATTTATACACCATTTTACTTATAGACAGATTCCAGAGTGATGAACAATAAAAGATACAAGCTAAAAGAACAAAACAATGTAAAAAAATTATCTTTTTAAAAAGAAAAGAAACAGGATTCCAATAAAACTGTGGCTGATCAGTCAAGGAAGACTTCCTGAAATAAAGATGTTATAAAGTGCTGGAACAGCAGAGTATTGGCACCTGTCTGACCTCCAACGACAGGGAATTCCATGGAAATGGGGCCACCACACTGAAGGCTCTTCTCCAGGTGGACTTCAGTAAGTCCTGCAGAACCACCATGACTTCAGTGAGCAGACTGATTAGTTAGAGAGAAGTTATAATTAGAGGAACTGAGGAACTATAGACAGGCCTATTCATTTAGCAATAACATTTAACAAGGTACTCTGTTTTGTAGAGTGACCAGATACATAAGAGAGCAGGGCTCCTGCAGCTTTAACTGTTGTGATGAAGAGGGAATTTCATCAGGTGCTGCATGCATACAAATGACACTTGAAATTCCCTTTTCTATACAACTGTTAAAGATACAGGAGCCCTGTCCTCCTTTTCATACGGTCACCCTTTTAGAACTTTGAACTGTGCAATCCTACTCATGTCTCCCTAGGAGAAAGTCTCCTTACATTCATTGGTGCTTATTCCAGGGTAAGTAAATATAGGAGTGCTACATATAGGATTGCTACTTTCCCTCTTTCTCTCCCTCTTTCTCTGTATGTATATGTATATTTGAGAAAGAATACACACACCATCATCTCCCATGTTTTCCTCAAGAACTTTCCACTCTTTACTGGTATGCTTGTTTTATTTGTGAGCAGCCTGCAGTATTCTCTTTGAAGATGGAATGTAGACTGCTGGTTTTCTAACAGAAAAAACAGCAACAACATTAATATTTCACTGTGTTTGTACATTGGGAACTTCCTTGAAAGTAAACTTTAAGGCAAAAAAAAGAGAAAAGAAAAAAGAAGATACTGTAATCTTCTGTCACAGTTTATGGATTGAGAATTAATACAGCCTGATCCTACATATGTTTAGTCTCAAAAGTAAATCCCACTGAGCTCAGTAGGATTTGATTGCACATAAGTGGACACAGGATTGCAGCCTTAGAATCATGGAAATGGAAAGTGACCCATTGTGTTCAGATTAGGGTGCAGAACCACTTTCAATTCCGTTCTAGAGGGGCTGCATTCCAGTGGTAGGTGGGGCCAAAGGGAATAGAGGTGAGGCTAAAATGCCAAAAATATCAGCATATTTTAGGGAAGAGGGAGTGAGTCAATTTTCAATAATTACCCTAGGCTGACCAGATAAAATCCAGGTCAGGGCTCATGTAACTTTAACAGTTATAGAGAAAAGGGAATTTCAGCCAGTGTCATTTGTATGCAATTAGTTCCTGTTGAAATTCCCTCTTCATCACAACAGTTAAAGTTGCAGGGTCCGTGCCTTCTTTTGTATATGGTCACTCTAGTATAGTGCCTGCACCTTTAACTGTTGTGATGAAGAGGGAATATCACCAGGAACTAACTGCAAACAAATGACACTGGCTGAAATTACCTTATCTCTACAACTGTTAAAGTTACATGAGCCCTGACCTGGATTTTATCTGGTCACCCTAAATTACCCTTCTCTTACAGATGTGCCTCCCATCTGCTCCTGAGGGTTGGGGAAGTTCTCCTTACCCATTCTACTGATTGAATCTCCTGCTGGGTCAAAGAAATGTCCATCAGCAGAAAGACACCAATTGGATACAAACCTCTTCAAGACCTTTTATCATCTTAGGCCTTCACCTCTGAGTCCTTTCCCTTTGTCAACATAAGTCTTGAACTGTGTAGCCAACAACCACAGGTAATACTTGATACAGTAATCCAAGTCTGTGACTTCTTCCTAAATGGCATAGCTTTTATTGAAGAAGGGTAAGGTGTGGAAAGTTGTATTGGTCCTCAATAGTCAATGATGTTTATAACTGATTAGGCTTACCATATGAAAAGGAGGACAGGGCTCCTGTATCTTTAAGAGTTGTATAAAAAAGGGAAATTCAGCAGGTGTCATTTGGATGCACGCAGCACCTGGTGAAATTTCCTCTTCATCACAACAGTTAATGCTGCAGGAGCCCTGCCCTCTTTTGTAGAATCTACTGCAGGTTAAACAACTTTAGAATTTTCAGAAGAAATGTCTTTCATCCCCTCCCCAAATTATGTCATGAAAATGCACACCATGCTTCATTGAACGATCTGAATTTCCACAATATGTATCAAATTACAAATTAGTAAACAGAAAATTCCAAATATTTCTGATAAGTCCCAACTCGGGCAGCCCTGAAGTGCTGCAGCTAGCTGGGTGTCTGGGTCTCAATTTCAGTTCATCTCATCCTCTTTCACCACGATGGAAGGATAGCATGCTCCTGCAGACCGTACCACTCTCTCCTCACTTCCTTGAAAGGAGTGTGGGATAACCTTTTGGCTTGCTTAATGCAGGCATAGCCTTGAGCTGTGTGTTTGCTGGACTTGGAAGTTGAAAAAAGTCAGTCAGCAGCAGCAGCACTCTTGCAAACTTCACAGCCAGTGCCCAGAACAGTAACCATGACTGAAGCAATGATGAGCTTTTCTGGGCACACTGTACTGGACTTTGCTGCTGGCCCATCTCAGTCCTGCATATATATATATATATATATATATATATATATATATACTCTATACTTACATAGGCAGCACTTAAAATGTTTTCACTGCTGTTCTAAACTTTAACTCATATAAGAACATAAGAAGAGCCATGCTAGATCAAACCTTGGACAGATCTATACCATGCAGGATATGATACTTTGAAAACAGTTTGAAAACTGTATATGGAGTATGTCCTGGGCCCCAACAGTTGTCACTACTGTTATAAATCATTTTAAAGCAGTAGTACAGATCCTGTCCAAGGGTCTATTTAATCCAGCATTCTGTTCCCACAGTGGCCAACCAGTTGTCGACCAGGAACCCACAAACAGGACACAAGTGCAACAGAACCCTCCCCCCATGTTCCCCAGCAACTGGTGTACACAGGCTTACTGTCTCTGCTACTGGAGATAGCACATAACTATCAGAACTAGTACCCATTAATAGCTCTCTCCTCCAGGAATTTATCAAATCCCCTTTTAAAGCCATCCAAATTGGTTTAACTATGGGCATGTCTACACCTAAGGGTGTAGAGGGAGGGAGGGGGGAACAAACGCAGACTTACCTGCTTCTGCAATCCTCCCCCAGGGTCTACACCACCATGCAATGTCCCAGAAGTAAAGAGGGATGTCACGGGCACCACAGGCACCACTTTTTTAAAAACTGAAGAGGAGCCATGAGGCTCCAGTCCATGGGAAAGGTAAGTTGTTTTTTTAAATGCTCCCAACTCTCCCCACCCCACCCCATCCTGGAGATGGTGAAATTGCTTTCCCCCACCATGGGCAAGGAGCAACCCCACGCAGTTCCATACCCATTTTAGTACCCAGGGCGATGGAAAATCCGGAATATCCCCAGTTTCCATTCTCCCGGGGTCATCCCTAGGTTGTCCCCGGTTAACCCCGACATCCCCTGTCCATCATGTGGAAGCACAGGGACGACCTAGGGATGACCCCAGGATAAATCCGTAGTGTAGACATGGCCCAAGTGTTGTGTGAAGAAATATTTCTTTTTATCTGTCCTGAATCTCTCATCAATCAGCTTCAGGGAATGAAATAAACCCACAACTCCCAGCATGCCCCAGATAGCCAAGCCGTTGTAGTTGCAGGGTGTTTTTTTCTTTCTAAGCATATATAGGATTGCACCTTAAACTTCCTTTAAGATTCCTAAAGCATCTAAAGCAGAGGTTTTTTCTTGGTGGCAATGGAAAATAAGTAGTTAAATTACAGTCACAGATTACATTGGATCTCTTATGCTGTAAAAAAGCATCTTTTCCCCCACTCTATTCAATGCAACTAAAGTTTAATGTGTGTGTAGATCTAGTTGAGTGGACAGATCCACTCAACTCTTACAGTGGAAATGGTACAATGCAGATGAATCAAAGTGGTAATTCTGATATGCAACCAACCACTCACTGAGCAGAAAGGTGAAAACAGACTGTGCATAAAGAAAGCTAGCTGCTGGATTAAAGCTTGACTAACATGCTCTGGATCCTATCCTATATTTGGATTGATCAATACAATTCTAAATCTCATTAGAGAGGTATACCAGAAAGGAGAAATATTATTTTCAATGAAGGCTGCAGCATTTCTTTTAATTATGTGAAAGTTTTAAAATTCTCTTATTATTGTAAAACTTTTGTCGACATTTAATTAAGACACGCGTATCATCTGAAAAAAGAATGCAGCGTATTTGCATAGAAATAACTATGGCAAACTGAAAACTTAACTTTAAGCCATTTTAATCACTGTCCCAGACATCATGATAATTACTTCTCGTTGACACATTTGAAGAGCTTCCTTGCAGCCACTGAATGTGTTCATGCCGATTGAAGTTTTCCCTGAAGTGAGAGGAGATGCGTGCAATATCTCGAAGTGGGCAAATCATATTTTTTCATCGCCGCCTAATAATTAGTAGAAATTCATTACTCTGTGTTTGCTCTAAACCTAACAAAATAAGCTTGTAATTACTTGTAGCTCTGGGCAAGGTAAATATTTGATGTGATGCTGGTGAATCAGTTTCGAGTGATATAACGAGTCAGCTGATCAAATCTTTCTTTAGCCTTTAATAGGATTCTAAGCATTAACAACAAAGACAAGGACAAATCTGTCTTCCATTGTCATTTCACACTATCTACAAACAGTACAGGAGACAATGTCTATAGTTGGGGGAGGGGACAGTTAATGAACCCTCTGGAGAATGGATCTCCATAGGCAATTGTTTTTAGCAAAGATTAAGGAATCACCTCTATCTACAATATATTGGAAGACTTATAATGAAGCAGAAGGTGTGCAGATTTGTTTTAAAACAACCATGTTTAAACTTTGAAGGTCTTTTTGTAGTGTGTAAGTCGTTTTAGAATCCTCATTTTGTCTTTATGCCTCCGTCTCCTCAAATGTCACAAATGTACAGCAAAATCATAAACTATGTAGTGAACTGCATCACTTGAGATGGAGGTTCTAGACTGTGTGCCAGTGTGTATATTTGTTCTTCATGGGTATGTAGGATTGCATACCCAAGTGTGGCCACAGTGGAGGGGTAAAGCTAGGTGAATTCACAATGTTCTCAAACATGTGGGGGATTTTCCATGCTCATCAATCTGTCCCAGAAGTCTGAAAGAAATTTATGGAGAAGAGTTTCCCATCTTTCCTTTAAGGTGCTGCCTTCATGTGGATGAAACCAATTATGCCTGTAACTCTCCAGTAACTTCTCTAATATATCAAGCAGAGCTCTTTGCTGGTTCTGCAGTAAGAGATCTTGGACATTAATCCTGGGATGTGATATATTCATATTATGTCTATGAGACTAGGTAAAAGGTACACATCCAAATACTGGATTGTTATTAAAGGGATTAGTAACATCTGTCAAAAATGCCATGTAGGCAATTCTTGAGTTCTAATATGAAGATGTTCACCTTTCAAGAAGCTGATATCTTTTTTGAAGGAAGTTCAAAATGAATTTGGCATGGCATTGACTACCCCTGTCAGGAAAGGAATAGAGACAATTAATAAGCTGAATAATTAGGCAGGCTAAGCAGCTGATTGTCTCTAATTGCTGTCCCATCGACACAGTGGGAGGATGAAGAAGAATGGAAAGAGTGTAGCTGTGAATCAAAATACTCCAGAGCAGCATAGGGCCAAAACTTAGACCAGGGTTGTGTAAGTGGGCCTTACCACATCCTTATATTCTTTTCTCCAGGAAAAATGTCCCATTTCTCCAATTTTTCTAATGTAATCCTCAATCATGAATAATCACATATTCATAAGCATAGCCTGCAAGGGAGTTTCCACCATAAAGCATCATCGTTCCAATGGCACAGTGTTGAGGGACAAGATAAGGAGCCTTGGAAGTTGGGCACCTATGAAATTTCAGCAACAGCTTGAGATGGCTAAGGTAGTAAAGTCCCTTCCCCATAACAGTATGCTTAACAGCAAACTTCACCAAGCTTCACAACATTTCTAAGTACCAAAGGCAAGACAAGAAAAAAGTAGATGCTTAAATGTAAAACCTAAGAACAAAACTAGTTATGAAGCTAGAAATCTAGCCGAGATGTTGGGGGCTATCCCATGCTTTGCAGTGATATTCCCCAGTTGTAGAAAGGTGAGATATACAATAAATAAATAAATAAAGACACAAGTCTTTCATTGTAATGGGCTCCTGCCACTTAATGTTCGATGTCATTCCCTTGAGACCAAGGTGTCTAACCAGAAAAGATTGAGAGAAACAGAGGTATGTAGATGAGAACTCAAGAAACATGTTAAAGGGGACTCACTCCTATGCTGATAGCTCATCTCCTGTCACAGAGAATAGGATCCAGGATTCTCATGGTAGAATTTTGATAGATTCATCTTGTTCCATATGCAGCACCTATGACAAAAGCAGGGAGAGTGCTTTTACTCAGACTGTGACAACAAACAAGACATTGCAAGAGTTCAACTTATCTCAAGAATCCTGACAACAAGCTAGCATTATAATGCCCATATTGCAAAAGCATAGGCACTCATTTTTTTGTATTTTCTTCATTGCTATGCTTTTAAATTTGTACTACTACTATGCTGATCACTCCTGTAGAAGGCACACATTCTGAAGGATGCTCAGAAATACAGATGCTTACATATGCTCAGGAACTTATTTTAGAATTTCATGTTTCACAGTGCAATCCTGTACTCTGAAGTATGTTCCATGAAGTTCAATGGGCACATAGGCCCTTTCCACACCACGGGGTGTAGTGGGAGGGAAGGAGGGCAATCCCGGAAGTACCTGCTTCTGGGATCAATGTCTTCAGTCTTCATAGAGGAAGCAGAAGTTCCACTTCCTCTCGGGCATGACGTACCATTTTGTTTTCTCTTGGGCCCAGAGCCTCATACACAAACGTTCAAATGCTCCGCTAAGTTTCTTTAAAAAAAAATGTGTGTGATTGCCCCCATCCCCTCCCCTGATGGACACAGAGCCGTGTGGTACAGCTCCATGCCCATTTCTGCTGCAGCGCATACTTGCGACTAAGCATAGCAGCAGCCGGGATGGGCAGCCAGATCTTCCACGGTCTTGGGAAGTTCCAGGGACCATGGAAAAACCAGGATTTGCCAGATATCCCTTATCCCTGGCAAATCTTGGGCCCATCCCCCACCCCCACCCCCAGGACTCCATGTGCATCATGTGAATGTGCAGGGACCAATTGGGGCCGATACCAGGCCAAAAGCCTGGTGTAGAAATGACCTTAGGCACAGTAGGATAGGGAACATAGGATGTTTTGGTTTCCTGGATCTAAGCTCGGAGTCAGGAAACCACGCCCCTCTTCCCATCCCCTACCCCTCGCAGCCATGGTGGAGAGAACCACACTGGCTGCTGCTACGAGCTCACAAACATAAGCTCGTAGGGGGTGAAAGGACCACATTCCTGGCAGAGGGGACAGAAGGAGACCAGGGTGGAAGCAATATGACAAACCCTACGGCCACCCTAGCCTCCTTCCCTTCCCATCCCTGAAGCCTCTGCAAGATGGGTGAAAACACCCATCTAGTTTAAATACTATGCCATGCATAGGATACTCATAAACCTCCAAGTTTGGAAACTTACGAGTACTCAAGGTAGATGGCATAGGATTAATCCCAGAGAAGTGCACATGGTAGCTTATTTAAATTCTTGTATTTTCTTTGGAAAATTGTTTTGAAATTATTAGTTATGTTCAAACCCTAGGCACTGAGGAATGTCAGAAGAACTTCATTGTTACTGCAACACCTAGAACTGTGTAATGCTTCATACCATGTCATATTTGCCTTTTTCTTTTTCTTTTTTACTGATTTCAGGGAGTGGCAGAGAAAAGGGAAATGTACACAGAACTGTCTTTTTACTTTAACCAAAGAAAAGAATTATGGGAAATTGATGTTTTAAAAACAAATCATGATTCAGTGTCAGCTTCGATACTGTGAAGCCAAGAGTTTACACAAAATGCCCCCCAAACCAAACCGACAGATTAGCTTAATTTTTAATAAAAGTGGCATTTTAGCTCTTTGTTAAAAACCTCAAGTCAATCTTTGCATGTCTTAAGTACTTCATTTAAAGGAGAAAATAATTATAAATGTTCATTTTCCTTCTTAAATTGGTCAGTCTTCAGTATTTAGTTCTGCAGTGATATGCATTATATATAAAACATGATAAAATGTGCATTTACCAGCAAGCAGTCTTTGTAATCAGAGTGATAGTTACCATTGGCAAGACAAGTGCTTATGAAGTGTGGCACGGCTGTCGGCAAAACTATTTATCTGCGTAACACTGTGTGTCACTTTTGAACTTGGACTTGACACCCTTAAAATTACATTTTCATCAATCTGAGAGATCAAACTTCCTGTGCTGACTCACTTGGGTCAACATTTTGCAAGCGACTGAATTTACCACTTGAACCATAAACCCTTTGTGAATAATTTTGTGCATTGATGTCTGATAGCCTAGGGCACAGATCATGGTTGCGGAGCCAAAGAAGAGATGTCAAAGCAAAATTATCTCCCTTTCTGCATACAGAATGACTTCTCCTGAAGAGATTCCTCATATGGTTGGTTTCCACTCGCTTGCTGAAGTACTGAATTTGTTGACTTTTAGTCAGAGTAAACATCATAGCAGGAACATTTCCATATCCTATAAATCTTTTTAGTACTTGGCCATAATTCAAAATACTCAAGTTGCCTTGGGCCCCCTCTTGATGGTGGCATGTTGGCGCTGGGATGCCTTGGGCCCTCGCGCTCGCACTCCTTCCTGGCATCTGCATGGGAAGGAGCGCAAGTGCGGAGTTACCACCGCTACCGTGCTGAGCACCGGGGAGAGGAGAGAAATGGGGCAGCCAGAAGGGAAGGAAGGGAGGGATACAAACCGGCTCACATCCCTCTGGCTGCCTCGTTCCTCTCCCCTCCCTGGTGCTCGGTGTAGCAACGGCAACACCTCACTCGGGAGAAGCAGGGCAGCCAGAGGGAGGTCAGATGGAGGTGAGCTGGTTTGGGCACCATGCATCCTTCTCTTCCTCCCCCTCCGACTGTTCTGTTCCTTCCCCCATTTGTATAAAAAATGGGGGGAAGGAACCAGGCAGCCAGAGGGGGAGGAAGAGAAGGAAGCACAGTGCTCAAACCAGCCCTCCTCCAGCCGATGATGATGAATTAGTTGTCTCCATCGGCTGTGCAGGCTCTGCAGGAAAAAACAGTCAGGGTAAGTGCCCGACTTTTTTACAGCAGAGTTTAGGGGTTTTGGCCCTGGATGGCTTCGGAGTGGAGGCTGCGTTGTGTGCATCAACTGACGCTACTCCGAAGCCACCCTGGGGAAAAGCTCCCATCTAGAGATACCCTTGGTTGTCCAAAGGACTTAATTGATACCAGAAATATTTTTTCAGTGGGGAAGCTCTAGGACTAATTCCCAGGTAGCACCGTTTATAGTCCCAGCTGCAACAGGAATTTCAGATGAGGAATTCTACAGTTGACTGTAGTGATTAGTGGGTTTCATCTGTCTCAATACCTGCTGCTTAAAGATGGATGAGAAGGAAGACACAGCTGGATATTTGGTCTTGAAAACAGTGATACCTGACATGTCTTGGTTGCATATCAGTAATGCTGACCTGAACTTGTTGCAGAAGTTTATTGTCATAAGTGCTGCATTGGACAAACCCCATCATACTTAAACTGAATGCTTTCAAATTAGAATCATGCTGTTAAGAAACCTCACAAGATTCCTGAAGTAAATAGTAACACAATGACATTGAACCTCAAGCTCAGTGCCAGTTCCAGGTTTTTGTGGGCCCTTGGGCAAGTTACCCTCAACAGCCCCCCTCCCTCAGTGAGTCCACATTCTTGCCACCATTGTCACCAATCGCTCTTGCGCCTCATCCACTTTCTTATCATTGTCACTGCATGCTGGACAGAGAGCCAATGAGCTCATTCCCTCAGCTAAAGTGAAGGGTGTACAAGCAATGATGAAGAGAAGAACTAAGTCCAGAAGGCTCCTGCTAGTTGGCTCCTGATAGGATGTGCCCAGCCATGCCTACTCTTGATGCTGACCCTGCCTCAGCTGGTCCTCCTATCCTGAAAGCTGTGAACTGTTGAGCAGCGATTCAGCCTTTCTCTATCCCCAGCTTTGGCCAAAGGAGTGTATTACAAGGAAACCAGCCAGACCAGCAAGGAAGCTTCTTGATGACAGTGAGTTACAGTGGGTCACATAATACAGTTCACATCCAGGCTCAATTCAGTGTTGACCTTTAAGGCTCTTCATGGCTTGGGATCAGGATATCTGAAGGACTGCTTGTCTCCACATCTTCATTGAAGGTCCCTCTTCAGGTGCCCTTGCCATCTGAAGCATAGTGAGTGGCTACAAGAGAAAAGACCTACACCAGGGGTGTTGAAACTCAGGCCTGCAGACTGAATCTGGCCCACCTGGGATCCCAATTTGCTCCCCCACTATGATTCACCAGATGGCCACCTCCCCATTCCCTTTGCCATACCCACTTTTTTCAAACCACCGATTATTTGGTGGTTTCCCAGGGTTTGCCCATTCTCCCCGCATTATGGCCCTTTCCACACCAGGCTTTTTGCCTGAGATGGCCCCCGGCTGGACCCTGTATGCTGATGGTGTGTATTAGGTATTTCTGGAATCACCCTCCCTCCCTCCCTCTCTCTACATCCCTATGGTGTAGTTATTGGCAGTAAGAGCTTTAAGCTAAAATATCCTAGGAGTTTTGGTCCCACTGTCTGGTTCCCCCTACCTTTTGCCTTTGGCCCTACCTGCCAAGACAGTCCCTAAGAGCGTCTCCAAAACTGAATTAGGCACTTGGGCTGAAAGAGGTGTGATACCCCCTGTCTACAGTATAGCCCCTGGCTTTGGTATGCTTTCTCCAAGGAGGCTCCCTGACATATACCTTGATGTCATTTGGGTACTAGGCAAAGCTATTTTCCCAGGTTTACACATTTCCTTCTATTGCTTTTAGGTTGCTTAGTGTTGGTTTTATACCCGCATGCTGCTTTTATATTGGCTCTTTTAACTGGGGCATTTTCATGTTCCTGTTTTAAATTTAACCTTTTGTAAACCACCTTGAGAACTCGTGGAAGGGCAGGATATCAATGCCTTAAATAAATCAATAATGCTCCCTGATGACATGATGCCCCCTAAAAGCTTGCAGGTGAGGGCTTGCTCAGTGGTTTGCTCCTACTGTTTCTCGTGCTGATTAACGGCCTGGCTCTGCTTTGCACTGCTCTCAGCAAGATGGCAGGCAGGTCTGACAGCATCAACCATGTAATGGATATCATGCATTTAAAATGTGGATTTAAACTGGAAATATCAACTACTCAATGAGGTCGGCATATTGATAACAGATAACAAAGAAAAGGCCGAAGTGCTCAATTCTTACTTTGGCTCAGTCTTCTCCCAAAAGCGGGTCTGTGACTCCACTGCAGAAAGTGAAGTACAAGATGAAGGGGCAGGATTGCAGTTTGAGATTGATAAACAAATGGTCAAGGAACATCTAATTTCTTTGAACGAGTTCAAATCTCCAGGGCCCAATGAACTGAATTCTGGAGTAATAAAGGAGCTGGCAGAAGAACTCTCAGAACTAGGGATGTGAATCGTATCATTAAAATGTCTGATAACTATACGATAAGGTCATTATTGGACATCCAATTAATGATGATACGATAGAAAAACCTCCGATAAAAGTCCGATCGGAAAAATTTCAGCCCGATTATATCGGATTATCGGATTGCCATATAAATAAACCTATAACTTCTGTATTTTCAAAGCTAGAGGCTTGAAACTTGGTCACAGGGCTTATGGGGTATGCCTAAGTATGTGTATGACATTTGAGATCGATCCCTCCAACCCTTGTTTTTATATGAATTTTTGAAAGATCGTGCAACTTTTTGACAGATCTGAATGAACGCACATGGCGAGCTGTTATTCTGACCTGTCAGAACTTAAACGCTCTTTAATAAATTCATATAAAATTGAGGGTTGGAGGGATCGATCTCAAATTTCATACACATACTTAGGCATACCCCATAAGCATTGTGACCAAATTTCAAGCCTGTAACTTTGAAAATACAGAAATTATAGGCATTTTTTCTAAAACAAATCAGCTCTATAGGGCACAATGGGGCTGCAAATTTAAATATAGGATTTCCGATAATTATCATGAAGACGATATGATTAACCTATGATATTATCAGAGGTTTTTTTTTTGGGTCTGAAATTCCGATAAAGATAAAATACGATATTTTCGGACGTGCACATCCCTACTCAGAACCACTGTCTATTATTTTTAAAAAATCATGGAAGACGGGTGAAGTGCCAGATGACTGGAAGAGGGCTAATGTTGTCCCATCTTTAAAAAAGGGCAAAAAGGAGGAACCTGGGAACTACAGACCAGTTAGTCTGACATCAATCCCTGGGAAATTTTTGGAGCAGATTATAAAGAAGTCAATCTGTAAGCGCCTTGAAAAAAATGCTGTGATTACTAGAAGCCAGCATGGATTTGTCAAGAACAAATCCTGTCAAACTAATCTGATCTCATTTTTATGATCAGGTAACCTCCCTTGTGGACTGGAGGAATGTTGTGCACATAATATATCTTGACTTCTGCAAAGCTTTTGACAAAGTTCCCCATGACATTCTGATTAGCAAACTAGCTAAAAGTGGGCTAGATGGAACAACTAATAGTAGATCCACAGTTGGCTACAAAATTGGACTCAAAGCATGCTTATCAATGTTACCTTCTCAAACTGGGGGAGGTAACGAGTGGGCTACTGCAGGGCTCAGTCCTGGGACCAGTGCTCTTCAACATTTTTATTAATGACTTGGATGAGGAGGAGTAGGGAATGCTCATCAAATTTGCAGATGACAAAAACTGGGTGGGATAGCTAATACCCTAGAAGACAGAAACAAACTTCAGGAACAAACTTCAAAGTGATCTTCAATGCCAAGTTTATTTTTTTCTTTAGGAAAAAGAAACCAAATGCACAGTTACAAAATGGGGGATACTTGGCTCAGCAATACTACAAGCAAGAAGGATCTCAGAATTGTTGTAGATAACAAGTTGAATATGAGCCAACAGTGTGATGCAGCTACAAAAAAGCAAATGTTTTTTTGGGCTGAATTAATAGAAGTATAGCTTCTAAATCGTGTGAGGTACTGCTTCCGTTCTATTCAACACTGGTTAGGCCTCATCTTGAGTATTGTATCCAGTTCTGGGCACCACACTTCAAGAAGGATGCCGACAAGCTGGAGATGTTCAGAGGAGAGCAACGAGGATGATCAGGGAAACAAAGCCCTATGAGGAGAGACTGAAAGAACCGGGCATGTTTAGCCTGGAGAAGAGAAGATTGAGGGGAGACATGATAGCACTCTTCAAATACTTGAAAGGTTGTCACACAGAGGAGGGCCAGGACCTCTTCTCAATCATCCCAGAATGCAGGACACGGAATAATGGGCTCAAGTTACAGGAAACCAGATTCCAGCTGGACATCAGGAAAAACTTCCTGACTGTTAGAGCAGTATGACAATGGAACCATCAATCAAATATTTATTACGGTCATAAGACCAGCACAATGAAACCAATTACCTAGGGAGGTTGTGAGCTCTCCCACACTAGAGACCTTCAAGATGGAGCTGGACGGCCATCTGTCAGGTATGCTTTAAGATGGATTCCTACATTGAGCAGGGGGTGGACTCAATGGCCTTATAGGCCCCTTCCAACTCTACTATTCTATGGTTCTATATCCCTGGGAAGAGACAAGGTGCTCTAAGGCAGGAGAGTTGAACCTGTTTTAGCCTGAGAGCCAAATTCCATTTCTGAAAAGTTCTCGGGGTGGGGGTGGAGATGCACTTTATTTATTTAATTTCTATACCACCCAATAGTCAAAGCTCCCTGGGCAATGGCCAAAATTAAAACCACAATGTACAGCATAAAATATAATATATGGATGCTTAAAACCACAATATAAAAGTACAACTGTAATAAAACTGAGCAGCAATGTAAAGATTTGAAATACAGATTTAAAATACAGATTTAAAACAGCAGAGCTAAAAGTCTAGAATGCTAAAATCATAAAATACTGGGAAAATATAAAGGTCTTCACCTGGTGCCAAAAGGAGTACAACATAGGTGCCAGGTGAACCTCTCTAGGGAGCTCATTCCACATCCAAGATGCCTCAGCAGAAAAGACCCTCTTCCTGGTAGCCACCTGCCTCACTTCCTTTGGCAGGAGCTCTCGCAGAAGGTCCCCTGAAGCTGATCTTAGGGTCCAGTGAGGTACATATGGGAAGAGGAGATCCTTCAGATAACCTGGCTCCCAGCTCTAGTGGGTGTGGCCTAAGGCAAAATGGATGTGGCCAAAAGCAAAGGAGGTGTGGCCAAAATACCAGCATATTTTTGCTTAATGCTCTTAACTGCCAGTAATGAAGCCTTATGAGAGGCGTTGCAACCTTTTAAAATGGGGGGGGGGAGAGTTGGGTAAGGGAAGGGAAAGATGGGAAGACCCAGGAAAAGGAAATTTGGGCATCTAGGGAACCCTGGAGGGCTGGACTGAAAGCCTGGGAAGGCTGCATTATGCCTGCTTTCTTGCACATCTTTTCTGAGTCCTCGAAAGTGTACCATATCATTGGATAAGAAACAATCTTTTAAGGAAGCACAATTATTTCTGAGTAAATATGCACAGGATTCCAATGAATGACAAGCCCTACGCAGGCATTTAGCTTGTTCATATCTGGGCTAAAACAGGAGAAGGACATGTTTTTTTTCTGCAAGCCCCTCTCCCAGCATCCTTGCCTGATCTGGTGCTAGATCTACACCAAACAGGATATAACAATTTGAAAATGGTTTGAAAACGGTATATGGAATGTGTCACGGGCCCCAACAATTATCAATACCGTTATAAACCTTTATAAACCAGTAGTGTAAATCCTGCTCTGCTCGGTCCCTGATCCTTCTGTTCATCATCAGGGTTCTCAATCGTGCAGAGGATTCTACTCAGATCCAAGAACCCCCCTTTAGATCTTGCTCAACACGGGATAGCAGAGGACTGAGAGGGTACGCTTGCACAGCCACATCTCCTCCTCAGTTTTAGTCCTAGCCTGAGCAGGCTGAACACCTGCATAGGGCTAGACTCTCAAATGGTTATGGGAATGGCACACTTATAGGGAAAATTTGAGTGACTATTTGTCAGAGCTCCTTCTATGTCCTGTACCCCTTGAACAACTGTTTAAGGATTTCTTGCCTCTTTAAGAGTGCCACCTTTCTCTTCCCAGTAATGTGGGGTTTAGGCTATAGACATGGAGTGATTGGCGCACTTTACGTTTAGCACAACAAGATTTGAAAGAACTGGAGAACAGAACTTTTAGCGGAATAAAGAGGTACACCACTCACTCTCTAAGGTCACAAGCCGATGCGTGTTTGGACAGAAAAAGTCCTACATCTCTCAGCTGGCTGGGAATTTTATTTATTTATTTATTTATTTATTTATTGCATTTTTATACCGCCCCATAGCCGAAGCTCTCTGGGCAGTTCACAAAAATTAAAACCATGAAATCATTTTAAAATATATAAAACAAGGCACAATCTAAAAATACAGAATAACATACAATATAAAAACACAACCAGAATAAAACCAAGCAGCAGGAATGAATACAGATTAAAATACAAATTTTAAACAGCAAGGATTAAAATTGAGTTAATTTAACTGTTAAAATACTGGGAGAATAAAAAGGTCTTCACCTGGCGACGAAAAGAGTACAAAGTAGGCGCCAGGCGAACCTCTCTGGGGAGCTCATTCCACAGCCGGGGTGCCACAGCAGAGAAAGCCCTCCTCCTAGTGGCCACCTGCCTCACTTCCTTTGGCAGGGGCTCACGGAGAAGGACCCCTGTAGATGATCTTAGGGTCCAGGCAGGTACATATGGGAGTTGTAGGATTTTTTTCTCTCTAAACATGCACAGGATTGCACCCTAAAGGGCTTTCTTCAAAAGAGACACAACACCTCCCTAATAATGACTTCTGCAACACTTGGTGTTTAAGAGCTCCTGTCCAAACAAGAGGTAGGTAGCAATCCTTCCTACCATAGTGATTTTTTTTCACTCTCTTTCTTGTTGCATTATTTATAAAGTCCTGTGTACAAATGTAGTACCCACAAGAGAGGAGCAGGAACTAACTTGCACCAGGGCTCAATCCTAGAACTCACTTTGAATGTTGATGCCCACTTTCAACATATGGGCAGCATTCAAGTTGAGGCTAGTGCTCATAGAAATTATCCTCTAGTGCAAAGTCAATAGCATTAGCTAGTGCTATGGGTTTTCTGGGGAACCTATCACACTGGCTAATTCTATTGGTATTGTGCTAGAGTTTGCTTATGCTAGCTCAATGTAACTTAGCATAAGTGTTGACTTCGATATGGCCCATGGTCATAATGACGACTAAGTTCAAACGTTTTGAGAACCGTGGTTTTATGCTATGACAATGAGCCAAGGGTTTATATGCTTCACTCTTCCCTATCCTCCATGTCCATGCCCATGGGTTCCTGTAGACGATTGATTTACGGCTCCTTTAAGGCGCATTACCGATTTTACCTCTTTACGAACGAGGCTAAATCAGGCGTGCAGCCTATTTTTATCCTCGTAAATGCGCATTTTCAATTTCGCATTAAATAGCGACTTTTAATTTACTTCGATGCTTCCCCGTTCGAACATCAATATATGCAATTGATAATGTGATTAAATGCATGTAAACAACTTTAAAGCACATTGTATGGAGCCCGTAATTCGCCTCCACGCCTCTCAGATTATGCGTAAATTCGACTGTAAACTAAAGCGCATATTCGGAGAATCAGGCATAAAACCGACCTCTTCTAGAGGGGGCCCCTGAGAAGGATGAGCTTTCAGTTTTAAACTCACCACAGTTTCCTGTGTTACCAAAATTGAAGCAAATGTAGTTTGCTTATACTATGGTATGAAAGTAAGCCATGATCTGAAAGTATGGTTTGATCCTTCCTTGTTTCCACTAACCATAATGTAAACAAAACACCATTCCCAAAGATATAAAATGCCACTCCCTCTGCTAAGGGTAAGCACCTGTCCTATGGACCTGCCTGATGGCAAATTTTGCCAGCACCACTCCGGAAAACAAACAGCAAAATGATGCTCACTTTGTTGCCCAAATTAGACCACAAGATACAGAGAGGGAGGGCAATTTAGGTCCTCCTCTTTGCTATATACAACCTTACAATACTTTTGTATTAGAGTAGTATAAGATACTAAACCTTCACTTCAGATTTTCACATCAAAATGATTTATATTAATGACTACAATCCAGAAAGAGAGAAGCTCAGACATTTTTCCACGGGAATAAGAAAATGCCTCATGTGCTTATTGGGGTTATGCAATTCCATAGCCAGTGATAGGAAGCCATATGCTCACAGTTTTCTGGATTATAGCCAAGGCCTCTAAGAATCAGAAAACTTTCCAATTTGTCTGGAAATAATGTGTGTTTACGGAGCAAGGAAAGAATGAAGATTACACATCAGCCTTCATGGAAGCCACACTAATGCTGAAGATAGCTCAAGGAAATGAGGAATAGTAATTCAGTTTTAATGTTTTAGTAAGCTGTCACTTAATAAATATGTGATCATGGCACATTTTTTTATTGTGATCAATCTAAGTGTAAATTGCTTTGATGATGGTCATGAACATTCCATCCCCCGGAACAGCAAACATGCTGGGCATAGATTTGTTGTTTTATAAATATTAACAGATGCAATATAACTTTTCAAAAAACAAATTTGATCATATTTGTTTGTGATAAGTCATAGTTATAACCTTGGGTTTTACTATATTCAGAAGAGACGCTCTCATGCCGAAGAATAACTTTTCTCTCCCCACTCTCACTGATGAATCCTCTAGCTTTGTAGCACACATAGAAAAAGTGATCCTGTCTACAGAATGAAAATATGTCCTAAATTGTTGCCATATAATTAAACAATTACCATTAACTTAATTAGGCTATTTTTATGCCCAGACCTTTGATTCCCAGAAGTGTTTTGAAAATTGTTGGCTTGTTCTCTCTCTCTCTCTCTCT
Organism: Anniella stebbinsi; assembly: GCA_029215795.1. Taxonomy (NCBI): domain Eukaryota; kingdom Metazoa; phylum Chordata; class Lepidosauria; order Squamata; family Anniellidae; genus Anniella; species Anniella stebbinsi. The sequence continues at coordinate 62,500,494 of JARDYH010000003.1, forward strand.
CTCTCTCTTTCTCTCTCTTTCTGCTAAATTGCTTTCATAATGGTTGATTTTTCTGAAATGGTCCAGCATTACTATTTTCATTAGTGGTCATTACTATATTATCTCTTTCTGTTGCTAAAAAGAAATTGAAGCACATTAGGGGTTTCTCTCATTATCTATTGATGTGACTGCATAAGAATATAGTTTTCTGCTGTGTGATGAATTATCTAAAATATCTAAAGCAAATGTTACCCCAAATCTAGGGGTAAGAAATGTACTTCCTTTATTATGCCTGCTAATGTGTCTTAAAGCGCATCATCGGACAAGCGATTTATAGCACACTCATTACTGGCCACTCATGGATTTTTTAGGGTCTTTTTCTCGACGCCATCTGCCTCTCACACATCTGATGCTCCTTTTGCTTGTTTTTGTATCACAAAAAAAGCCCTGAAAAATCTGATTCTTTTGGCTGTAACAAAACCTGACGCCATTTCCTGCTGTGTGCAGGAGAAGCTGTGCGATAAAAATGCCCACTGAAATGCCCATTGCTTGCTTCCTCTTTCTTCCCCGTCTGAAGAAAGAAGAAGCTGCTCATCCCTATTGTGGGACAGAGGGAAACACAATTTCCCCCCGTCTGATGACGCTCAAAGACAGAGCAGGAACAGCATGGGAAGTTGTGTGGGGAGGTAGGAAGCTGCAGAATAATTATTGTAGATTGAATTGAGTTGCCTGGAAATATTCATATTTCTGATCTTTTAGGCCCTTGCCACACCACGGAGGTGTAGAGGGCCCAGCGCGAGTGAACCTGGAACTTCTGGGTTCAGTGCAGCCAATCCCCATGAGAAATGCGATGGCCCAGGCTTCTCTCGGGCCATCGCAAGTCGTGGCGGCCATTTTTCCCCCTTCAAGATCCACAGAGAGCGCACAAGCGCTCCTCCGCAACAGTATTTTTTTAAAAAAAAAAAAACGTGCACGATCGGGGGTCCTTCCCCTCCCCCATCATGGGGATGGCGATTTCACTTCCCCCCTCCTGATGGCCACAGAGCCATGCGGTACAGATCCATAGCCATCGGTACTGCCACACTTTCTCCCGAGTAAGCACGGCAGTACCGGGGCAGATGGCCACATTCTTCCACGGTCCCGGGAACTTCCCGGGGGCTGCAGAAGATTCAGGATTTTTCTAGTTTTTAGTTTCCTAGAAAAATCCCATGCCCACACCCCCACACCCCTGGGTCTCCCTGTGCATCATATGGCTTCACAGGGAGCAGCCAGGGGCCATCCCAGGCAAACTGTCTGGTGTGGAAAGGGCCTTAGTTAACTTGTGGTTGGGAAGTGTTTCTTAATGAGGGCTGAAAAAAGTTGGGAACAGTTTTGATATAGCCGCTGTTTTCTCACATTTTCTCCTCAGCTACTATACAAATAGAAAAGAGACATTCTGAGAATTTCCAGAATTTGTCGCAGCGAAACAGCAGAGTCTTGTGGCACCTTAAAGACTAACAAATGTAGCATGGCATAACCTTTCATTCACTGCAGCCCATTTTATCAAATGCATGAATGCTGTCCTGAATTACAAGTGTGTGTGTGTGTGTGTGTGTGTGTGTGTGTGTCTGCATACACACACACACGGTTATAAAGGAATTGCAAACAGTGAGGTATCTGTGTGTGTGTGTGTGTGTGTGTGTGTGTGTGTGTGTGTTGGATTCTATGGAAGTGCCAGCATAAGCACACATAGCTTGTCAGAATTGGCTTAGAAGCCGTGTGGTCAAAAACCCTATGGACTTCATAGAATGGCCTGAACAAAGAATTGTTGGAATGTTTATAGACGTCTTGAGCCCTGCCTGGTAGTACCAGCCACGCTAAGCAATGAAGAAACACATCTGCACAAATAATTCTGTATATTGCTCCTTGTTTTTATGCCTAGTTTTCTTTTATAATAATTTATTTAATAAAAGTTATGGCTAGGGTTTTGCACCCACATTTTCTGAAAGAGTTTGCCTAGATTGCTTGATTATCTGCTTTCCTTAAATGTTTTAGGCCCAAATTAACAAGGAATTGCAAAAGTTTACCAGGGGTGGACAGGGTAGTCCAGGCATTGAAGTAGTCCTTCCTTGCAACTTGTGTCCATTTTGGTGACATCCAAGCAGCCATCACAACTGATAGGGTGACACTTATCTGAAAGTAGTCCTTAAAAATAAATGCAGGTTGCAATCCTATATCCATGGCTGGTTTTTTTTATGTCTACTCCTAACACCTTGACTGTAGAAAACCAAATGTGCCTCTGAGGCTCATTAGACTCTGTACTTGTCTGTTTAAGTCCAAGCACCCTCTCTTCTCCTAATTAGGAAGCAGGCTGTCTTCTCCTGAAGCAACTGCATGTGCCATCTCTTTTTTTCCCCAGCGCCTGCCCTGCAGAATCTTCCAAAGACTCTGCTAATTAGTAGCTGCTTCAGCTCACATCTTACATATGTAAGTTCCCTTATATTCTTGTAAGAAATTTGGATGTGATTATTCTAACAGCAAGCTTCTCGGTGATTGAGAGAAGGTGCCCCAATTGGTTCTAGTGCTCACTTCGTGCTCAAGCACTTCAATTCCTCCTTCTGTGCACTGTGGTTCTAGGTTAAAGATCTTTAACACATGTTACTCAGGGACATGTGCATAGTTAGTACATGTATAGGGTGACCAGATAAAATCCAGGTCTGGGCTCATGTAACTTTAACAGTTGTAGAGAAAAGGGAATTTCAGCCAGTGTCATTTGTATGCAATTCGTTCCTGGTGAAATTCCGTCTTCATCACAACAGTTAAAGGTGCATGCACTATACTAGAGGGACCATATACAAAAGAAGGCAGGGCCCCTGCAACTTTAACTGTTGTGATGAAGAGGGAATTTCACCAGGAACTAATTGCCTACAAATGACACTGTCTGAAATTCCCTTTTCTCTACAACTGTTAAAGTTACATGAGCCCTGACCTGGATTTTATCTGGTCACCCTAGTCACATCTGGCTGTATGGTATTATGATTCCCATTGCTTTTTGCATGGCGGGGGGAGGGTGAACAAGAATCAGTAACATTACACATGATTCTACATCCTGTGACCCACTAAAAGTCTTGCCTGGCTATGTGGATGAACACATAGATCCCATACATAGAGATAGATCAGAATCTATTGAGTGCTGCTAGGATATTGGCTGCCAGAAACTGGAAGAGTAAGGTTATCCCCACACTGAAAGAATGGTTGTGTAAAGTCTGGAAGTTTACAGAAATTACCAAGTTAACTGAGTATGTTTGTTTTAGAGATGGTAGTCAGCCTATATTTCCAATCTCTTTTATTTTCTTTATGAGGGATAGATAGAACTTGGATATTGATAGATATAACTGTTTTTCCTTTTTATGAGCTGATAAATTATTATTATTTATTATTTATTTATTACATTTATATACCACCCAATAGCTGAAGCTCTCTGGGGATGTTTACAAAAATTAAAAACATCAAACATTTAAAAACCAATATACAAAATTAAAAACCATAAAAGCCTAAAAACAAACCATGACCAAGGGGTGAAGTTTACTAATTTATTCATTATAACCCTTGTGTTGGGCATCATTTTATAACCCTGTTAATTTTCAAAAATCTAAGATGCTATTCTAGCTTGTTTAAAAAAAGACAACTGCCCCTCATCCTAGCTTTAAAAAAATTGTAACATTATCCCAGAATACAGACTAATTTCTCATTGTCATCAGAAACATAGCCATGGGCTGATTATAATTAGAGAGTACAATATAAAGAAATGTCCTTATACTAATTAGTTTCAGTTCAAGTTGAAATAAAAGAGCACCTGTACTGGGTGATGATGTTCCCTGAATTCACAGGCTAACATCCTGACACTTAGTCTTGACACTTTGATATTTAGGGACATTTTGACCCTGTATAATGAAGACAGCTTTTTATTTTTCCCCATTACAAATGCTCCTAAGAACTAAGAACATCTGCTACGAAAAAAGTAAGTTAGCATTAAGGAGATATGTATTTATATTTACGAATGAAATGCAAAATATAAGAAACAAAACCCGTAAATGCAGTTTTAACTCCCTAATTTCCTTCTCCCTGCATGATTAAGAAAATCATGATCTGGCATTAAATGATAGGCAAATCATCCCAATCCACTCCTAATAATTAGGGGATCACTCAGTAATAGAGCACATGTTTTGCATCGTAAGTCAGCAGGCTTAATTCCCGGCATCTCTGATTAAGGATCTTGGATAGGATTCAGAAAGACAGCAAGGTTGACTCAAGCTCTACTACTATTCAGAGTAGACAATAATGGGCTACCTTCTTTTCTGACTATGGCCTCCTCCACACGGGGCGTTTAATGAGCCTTGAAGGCTCATTATAAATTTTACCTACACACGAGCGGAGCGCAAAACGGGCGTAGAGGCGCGTTATCTCCCGGATTATGCGCATTATCGAATGCGCGTTAAATAGCGACTTTTATTTTGCGGCGGGATGTAAAGCGCGTTATGACCATGTGTACAGTTTTTCAGTGAAGCGCATTTTCGGAGAGGTGTGAGCAGGTAGAGGGCGGGTTTTGACGAGATGGGCGGGGAGAGGGAAGGTATTTCCGGCGGGAGATTTGAAAAAAAAGCCCTCAGGTTATGCGCAGCCGCGCGGGTGTGCTCACCCAACGGTTTGGCTGGAGGCGCAGGTGTGGTCGCGCGCCTATGCATATAAGCGCGTGCGCGCGATCCGACCGTTGACCTCATTTAACTTCGCGACGCCAGAGAGACTGCATCCTGATTTATTTCCTCTACACCTTTTCCACCTACCGAAATGGCTGCTCCAGGAAGGGGAGTTTCTTGGAAAAAGGCAGAGATTCTCGACCTTCTGGACATTTTTGGGGAGCAGAAAGTTCAAGCTCAACTGAATGCCAGCCATAGGAACCTCGATGCCTATGAATCCATTGCTCAGGAAATGCAAAGAAGGGGCCATATCCGTACAGCGAAGGAGTGCAGGACGAAGGCAAAGGCAATGAGGCAGGAATATCGCAGGGTCGTGAATCATAATTCACGATCAGGAAATGATGCTGCCACCTGCCCCTTTTTTGAGGAGCTTCATAGCATTTTTCGGGGGGATGCTACTATTCAACCAAATCGCGTGGGCAGGAGTCTGAACATCCATCGTGTCCAAGCACCTGCTGCTGCTCCCCCAGTAAGTTCCCCCCTGGCTTTCCCGCTCTCAGAAGGCTCAGAAGAACTGTTCAGCAGTGAACTTCAAACAATAGATGTGGAGGACTACCTTGGAACGCCCTACTCTCCCGGAGGTACATTGATTGTAATTGCCATTTTTTAAAAAATCTCGTTCTTCCTTCTATTTCATGCCTATAGCTCACATCTGATGTTTTCCCCTTTTAGAATTGGAGACACCAGAAGATATTGGAAACGAAGAACCTGAAGGTATAGACTGTTTCTTTTGTTGGGTTGGGAAGACTCTTAACTTTACAACTTAATATTGTGTTCCATGGAATAAAAAATTGTATTCTAAAATGGGGCAGGCAGATGCGGGTGAGCGGGTGGGGCAGGAGAGGGCAGGAGAGATCTCCTGTAGCTACCCAGCGTTTCTCTGGTCTCTCCAGGGCGGGGGGGAAAAAGGATAAGGGGCAGGCAGCCATTTTGAACAACCACCCCCATTTCAAAAGGAGGGAGGTTTGTGATTGTGCCTATTGATGAAACCTCCTAAAAGCTCTTCTTTTTCTGCCACGGCAGGAGCCTACAGAAGCAGCAGTACCACCAGTGCATCGGAATCCATTGAGCAAGCAGATTTGAGGGCCAGAAATCTCCAGCAGCATCCTGCAGCAGCAGCACCGAGTAAGTACAGGCCTAGCTAATTTCTGAGGTCAGACATCATGGAAGGAAGGGAGTTCCCAATGATCTAGGCTGGGTTTATGGGGGGGGGGGGAGGGGGAAAGGGGGGCATTGGACACAACATTGTGGTGCATGGGACCAGAAATTGTGGTCTATGGGAGGGATTCCCGCCTTTTTCTCTACAGCAGTTAAAGTTACATGAGCCCTGACCTCCTTTTCATGTGGTCAGCCTAGGCAGGCAGCCATTTTGAACACACAAACAACCCCCCCCCCTATTTAAAATGGAGGTTTGTGATTGTGCCTATTGGAAGACTCTTAACTTTACAACTTAATATTGTGTTCCATGGAATAAAAAATTGTATTCTAAAATGGGGCAGGCAGATGCGGGTGAGCGGGTGGGGCAGGAGAGGGCAGGAGAGATCTCCTCTAGCTACCCAGCGTTTCTCTGGTCTCTCCAGGGCGGGGGGGAAAAAGGATAAGGGGCAGGCAGCCTCCTAATAGCTCTTCTTTTTCTTCCACGGCAGCCTACAGAAGCAGCAGTACCACCAGTGTGTCAGAAACCAGTGAGCACGCAGATTTGAGGGCCAGAAATCTCCAGCAGCATCCTGCAGCAGCACCGAGTAAGTATAGGGCTATGTCAATGAAACCTCCTAAAAGCTCATCTTTTTCTGCCATGGCAGGAGCCTCCAGAAGCAGCGGTACCACCAGTGCGTCAGAAACCAGTGAGCATGCAGATTTGAGGGCCAGAAATCTCCAGCAGCATCCTGCACCAGCACCACCGAGTAAGTATAGGGCTAATTTCTGGGGTGCATGGGACCAGAAATTGTGGTCTATGGGAGGGATTTCAGCCTTTTTCTCTACAGCACTTAAAGTTACATGAGCCCTGACCTCCTTTTCATGTGGTCACTGTAGTATACTGCCTGCAACTTTAACTGTGGTGATGAAGAGGGAATTTCACCAGGTGCTGCATGCATACAAACGGCACCGGCTGAAATTCCTTTTTCTCTACAGCACTTAAAGTTACATGAGCCCTGACCTCCTTTTCATGTGGTCACTGTAGTATACTGCCTGCAACTTTAACTGTGGTGATGAAGAGGGAATTTCACCAGGTGCTGCATGCATACGAACGGCACCGGCTGAAATTCCTTTTTCTCTACAGCACTTAAAGTTACATGAGCCCTGACCTCCTTTTCATGTGGTCAGCCCTGACCTCCTTTTCATGTGGTCAGCCTAGGCAGGCAGCCATTTTGAACACACAAACAACCCCCCCCCTATTTAAAATGGAGGTTTGTGATTGTGCCTATTGGAATGAAACCTCCTAATAGCTCTTCTTTTTCTTCCACGGCAGCCTACAGAAGCAGCGGTTCCACCAGTGCGTCGGAAACCAGTGACCACGCAGATTTGAGGGCCAGAAATCTCCAGCAGCATCCTGCACCAGCACCACCGTGTAAGTACTGGGCTAATTTCTGGGGTGCATGGGACCAGAAATTGTGGTCTATGGGAGGGATTTCAGCCTTTTTCTCTACAGCACTTAAAGTTACATGAGCCCTGACCTCCTTTTCATGTGGTCACTGTAGTATACTGCCTGCAACTTTAACTGTGGTGATGAAGAGGGAATTTCACCAGGTGCTGCATGCATACAAACGGCACCGGCTGAAATTCCCTTTTCTGTACAACTGTTAAAGTTACATGAGCCCTGACCTCCTTTTCATGTGGTCAGCCCTGACCTCCTTTTCATGTGGTCAGCCTAGGCAGGCAGCCATTTTGAACACACAAACAACCCCCCCCCTATTTAAAATGGAGGTTTGTGATTGTGCCTATTGGAAGACTCTTAACTTTACAACTTAATATTGTGTTCCATGGAATAAAAAATTGTATTCTAAAATGGGGCAGGCAGATGCGGGTGAGCGGGTGGGGCAGGAGAGGGCAGGAGAGATCTCCTCTAGCTACCCAGCGTTTCTCTGGTCTCTCCAGGGCGGGGGGGAAAAAGGATAAGGGGCAGGCAGCCATTTTGAACAACCACCCCCATTTCAAAAGGAGGGAGGTTTGTGATTGTGCCTATTGATGAAACCTCCTAATAGCTCTTCTTTTTCTTCCACGGCAGCCTACAGAAGCAGCGGTTACACCAGTGCGTCGGAAACCAGTGACCACGCAGATTTGAGGGCCAGAAATCTCCACCATCCTGCAGCAGGAGCGAGTAAGTACAGCCGATGTTATTTGCTTGATAAAGTTTCAGTCCTGCAATTCTTATAAATGTGTGAAAGGACATTCTCATCTTCAGGATGAGGGTGCGAGAGAACCCATGGTACAGGCTGGACATGTAATAAATGATTTTTAAACACACTAAACTTTGCCCTTTCCCTTCAGGTACAGATGAAGGAAGGAGACATCCCATCCAAAAGTCAGCACTCTCGCCTGCAACGCGCCTGGAAATGGCCAGAAACAGAAGACCCCCACGCAGCAGGGACACAGACCGCATTCTGGAGCATGCCTCTGCACACAACGCAAACCTCTTGCAGATGCATGAGCAGATGTTGCAGAAAAATGACCAGATGTTGGACTATTTGAAAACAGAAGATGCAAGGGACCAAAGAAATCAAGATGCCCTTCTCAGAATTCTAGAAAGACAATGTGTCACGATGGAGAAGCTGGTGACGGTGGTGCAACAGGAAGAACCGGGAAGATCAACCCATACAGCCAACCCATCATCTACTAGCCATGGAAAACGCCAGCCAATAAAAAGACGGTTGGCTATTGACAGTATGGAGGGGACCAGCTCTAAGCCAAATGACTTAGGTGGGAACTCAGGAGAGGGTGAGGGGAGAAAATGCCTGGCTAAGAAGAAACGTAAAGTCAGGGTGCAACACCCCCAGTCTGCCCAGTTGCAAAATCCCCAGAATGACATTTTAACCAAAGACTTGGACGAATCACTGCTCCCGTGCTCCCATACAGTACCCCCACAGCGCTCATCATCACCACTTCAAGGTGAGCCAAGCATAAAGCGCACGGCACGGGAGGTAAAAAAACCCTTAAAGTTCTCCCCTTAGAATACATGTTTTATGTTATTGTTAATAATTTGCTGTTAATTATGGTTTTTTTTGCTGTTATTTATGTAATTGTTATGTTATTTGCTGTTAATTATGGTTTTTTTTGCTGTTATTTATGTAATTGTTATGTTATTTGCTGTTAATTATGGTTTTTTTTTGCTGTTATTTATGTAATTGTTATGTTATTTGCTGTTAATTATGGTATTTTTTGCTGTTATTTATGTAATTGTTATGTTATTTGCTGTTAATTATGGTATTTTTTGCTGTTATTTATGTAATTGTTATGTTATTTGCTGTTAATTATGGTATTTTTTGCTGTTATTTATGTTGTATTTAACCATTGAAATATAGTTTTCATATCTCACTGTGTGGTTGGGACTGTGCTTCCTATCTATTATTAAAACAGTTAGGCATCCCTCCTTAATACTGCACCAACCTGAAAATGCTAAGGAAAACCAAAACAATGTTTTAGTAACAAAAATAAAGATTTAGTTTTTTAAACAAATATTATTTTCAACTATTTACAATATTATTTTCAACTATTTACAATTTATTGAGGATGCGGTCTAGCTTGTCCTCAATGGAGGACATGCGTTGCTGCATGCCTCCCACGGCGTTTTCTAGGCTCTCCAGCCGCTCCTCCTGAGTGGGAACTGCATGGGATGGTAAGAAAAAAAAAGTGTTTAAAATCATATAATATAACCAACAGAAAAACAGTTCAAGATGTACCACTCAATGACATTGGCTATTCAATGCGATTCAATTTACAGGAATGTAAATATAGTTTTTCATTTTTTAATTAAAAATTTAAACCATTAGTCCTGTACTGTACAATAGGGTGACCACATAAAATCCAGGTCGGTTAAACTGTTGTGATGAAGAGGGGATTTCACCAGGAACTAATTGCATACAAATGACACTGGCTGAAATTCCCTTTTCTCTACAACTGTTACAGATACAGGAGCCCTGACCTGGATTTTATATGCTCAATGTACTCTACATTATACAAAGCAATGGAACTTCTATTACCTGCTGGAGACACAGCAGCAGGTGAGACAGGTGGGGGTGCATTCTCCTCTTCCTCCTCTTCCTGCACCTCCTCCTCCACCTCCTCCGCAGACGGCGATGGCGATGGACTGAGTATCCCTTCAAAATTGGAAAAAAAATGTTATTTTAAGTTTCTATCATGGTGTTCCCCGCCTCGATCCGTTGGGAGAGTCTGTTAATTAATAAATAAATACATATATCATTACAATTATTAATATTAATAATATTATTAAAGTACGCTGGGCAAAAATAGTATTCCTAATTAATCTGGCTTGCATTTAACTTACGTGCCCTTCTGCGGAGGGTCATCCGAGGAGGAGAAGGAGGAGAAGGAGGAGGAGGAGGAGAAGTCCCCCCAACCTCCTCCACTTCGGGAGACGGAGCCGCCTCTTCCGCCCTCCTGTTTTGGGCTAAGAAAAAGAGGGAAGGGAAAAAGGGAAATAACATTAAAATGTGGAAGGGTCCCTGAAGGGCATCTAGTCCCACCCCAAGATGAATGCTGGAATCCACCTTAAAGCCTCATTGTGTCAGGGGTCATAGTTTTTGGGGCTTCCCCCCCCAACCTGCACATCCACCAGAGAATACACAATGAGCAGTGGGCAGAATCACCAGCACACAGGGCTCCTGAAGGGCATCTAGTCCCACCCCACCCAAGATGTATGCTGGAATCCACCTTAAAGCCTCATTGTGTCAGGGGTCATAGTTTTTGGGGCTTCCCCCCCCCAACCTGCACATCCACCAGAGAATATACAATGAGCAGTGGGCAGAATGCTAATGCACTCACTCACCTGTGGTCAGCCTCTCCTCAGGGCTTGGTCTCCCCGCCTTCCGCCACAGCTCCCTGAATTCATTGAAGTAGGGGGGCCGCTGGCGAAAGGGGGGATGCTCTCCGTGGGCACTAATGGCCCGGAAAAAATGGGCCTTCATATACTTAAACTTCGTCCTGCACTGCAGGGCAGTGCGGACGAAGTTTTGCTGGCACAGAGCAGCAGCCGCCCTCCTAAACAGCCTCATAGTCGGGAGGCTGCTGCTCCTGACAATCCTTCCAACGAGGGAGGATTGGAGGAGGAAGGCCAATAATATGCGGACCTCCGCATCCCCCCAATACCTCCCTCTAGGCATCTTGAAGGATTGTGAGGAAGTCTAGGCCTCACTTCCGGTTTGCGATGTTTCCGCGGACCGGTTTAGCGGTTGCGCGCATGCGCGCGGAACCGTCAAACCACCATTCCCGAACCGCGCGTAAGTGATTAAACACTGTCGCGTTTGTTCGGAGCAGTGGGAAAGTTACCAGATGTGTTTTGGGTGTCCTGAATGTACCTTTGGGTGTCCTGAACTGAAAACCTGAGAATGTTATTGACTAGATGGTACTATGTTATTCTCAAAAAAACAACCCTGTGAGGTAGGCATGGGTTGTGGTCCTGTTACTTGCCCTTCTGCAATGTTCACTGTACTGCATATGTGTGTTGGGTTACCTGAAGTCTTATTGTCTAGGAATACTACTATCAACATTGTCAAGTTGTAGGAACATATTTTATTTAGGATAAGCATTTTTAAAATAAGCACTTTTTAATATGGCAACAACAATTTTGGGTGTCCTGAATGTACCTTTGGGTGTCCTGAACTGAAAACCTGAGAATGTTATTGACTAGATGGTACTATGTTATTCTCAAAAAAACAACCCTGTGAGGTAGGCATGGGTTGTGGTCCTGTTACTTGCCCTTCTGCAATGTTCACTGTACTGCATATGTGTGTTGGGTTACCTGAAGTCTTATTGTCTAGGAATACTACTATCAACATTGTCAAGTTGTAGGAACATATTTTATTTAGGATAAGCATTTTTAAAATAAGCACTTTTTAATATGGCAACAACAATTTTGGGTGTCCTGAATGTACCTTTGGGTGTCCTGAACTGAAAACCTGAGAATGTTATTGACTAGATGGTACTATGTTATTCTCAAAAAAACAACCCTGTGAGGTAGGCATGGGTTGTGGTCCTGTTACTTGCCCTTCTGCAATGTTCACTGTACTGCATATGTGTGTTGGGTTACCTGAAGTCTTATTGTCTAGGAATACTACTATCAACATTGTCAAGTTGTAGGAACATATTTTATTTAGGATAAGCATTTTTAAAATAAGCACTTTTTAATATGGCAACAACAATTTTGGGTGTCCTGAATGTACCTTTGGGTGTCCTGAACTGAAAACCTGAGAATGTTATTGACTAGATGGTACTATGTTATTCTCAAAAAAACAACCCTGTGAGGTAGACATGGATGGGCTGTGGTCCTGTTACTTGCCCTTCTGCAATGTTCACTGTACTGCATATGTGTGTTGGGTTACCTGAAGTCTTATTGTCTAGGAATTGTAGGAACATATTTTATTTAGGATAAGCATTTTTAAAATAAGCACTTTTTAATATGGCAACAACAATATGGCAATATGGCAACAACAATTTCAGCATAGAAAATAAAATTAACAGCATTTACAACAGCATTTAATTTGACATTGAAAGAAACATAGTTGAAAGTCACATTATTATGAACATACATCTCATAACAATATCTAATTACTAACAGCAATGTAAAAGAAAAATCAGCAAAGAAAATAAAATTAACAGCATTTGCAACAGCATTGCATTACACATTGAAAGAAACATACGTTACTTTGAAGTCACTGAACATCTCAAAACAGCAATGTAAAAGCGAAATCAACATAGAAAATAAAATTCACATATTCTAAAGGGATTGTCTATAAGTAGTCTCATTTCCTAATGCAGCTTCTTCTTGATGAAAAAAGAATAAACACAGTCAGTGCTGCCTGGAGCGGGACTTGGCTTTTGCTTGAAGAATGGAATGAATGATCCAGAAAAAGGAAGCGGTTGCCTTCTGGTCTGGTCACATCACAGAGGTTCCACACGACACCGTCTTTGATCCCCTGCAGTTCTCTCTATGCTATGTTCTAAGGGAAATTTAGAGATGGATTGTTTTAGCATAGGATGTAATAACAATATCCCACCCTCTACACATTCATTCATTCATTCATTCATTCTCAGGCCATGAAGCCTTTATGCGGATACTTTCCTGATTTGTTTATGCACTTTCCTTATTGGTTTATGCTTCGAGCAGGTCTTGACACATGATTCCTTCCTGTGACTTGCTGAAATAGAGTAAATAGAGTAAAGTTAGGGAAAACATGGCTTACACAAGTTTGGCACAGGGGTTTGGCACTGAACACTCACCTCCCTAGGGGTTCTGCCCACGCAGAGACCAAAGCATGCCTCTTAAGGCATCTCTGACCTTTTCCCCAGCAGCCTTTTCTTGAATTTCCTCATGCCCCGTTGGCAGCGGGGCACCCAGGGTTGCCAGTTCAATTTGCCTTGCTTCGTGGAGATCCAATGCAACATCATGTCCTTGACTTTCACAAATGTTGTGTAGAATGACACAGGCAGATATCACAGAAATGACGTTTTCTTCAGCGAGTTCTATCCTGGACGACAGGCATCTCCACCGTGCTTTTAACCTTCCAAAGGCACATTCAACAACATTCCTCGCCCGTGACAGACAGTGGTTGAAATGTTGCTTTTGCTGGTCCAGGGCTCCGCCGTAAGGTTTCATCAGCCACTTCCGAATGGGGTAAGCGGAATCAGCCACCACCAGTGGAGGAATCTGCACGTCATTAACAGTAATGGTAGGGTTCCCTGGGATGAAGACACCAGCTTCCATGGCCTCAAAGAACGCAGAGTTCCTGAAGACATGGGCATCGTGATTTCTCCCACTCCAACCTATTTCCACATCCATGAATCGCCCACGGTGGTCCACTGTGCCTTGAAGGAGCATGGAAAAAAAGCGTTTCCGGTTTATGTAGTCAGGGCCTTGCCTAGGAGGACAGGCAATTTCAATGTGACATCCATCTGTGGCTGCAACACAATGAAAGAAGCCCAGTTTGGAAAATCCACTCATGATCTGAGAGAGAAAACATAAATAATGGAAAATAAATCATTACTGCTTCATCGGCTGGCATGCTTGAGATACAATGATCAAGTTCCATTTGGCCACCTATATAACAGCCTAGCCCATCTTTTCCTATCCCAAATAATAAAAAACAAGACTCACCTCTGGAACATTGCCAAGGCAAACTGTTTTTCTCAGAAGCGCATGCTCCATGGCTAGGCAGACCTCCACAACGATCATGGCTGCCGTTGTTCTACCGATCCCAAATTGCTGAGCCACCACCCGGTAACCACCAGGATTTGCTAGCCTCCATATACAGATGGCCACGCGCTTCACCATTGGAATGGCTTCCCTCATGTTCGTATTGCGACGTTCTAGAAATGGCCGAAGATGGTCTGCAATCTGGAAAAGGGTTGCTCTGGTCATCCTAAAGTTCTCTAGCCACTGCTCATCACCCCAGAGGGCTAGAACATCGTTTTCCCACCAGTCACGACTCCTGGGGAAGCACCACCATCTTCTTGGTCTCTGTTGTTTCATCAAAGGAACATATAATAAATTCTCTTGGAGCCTATCTTGTTGGAGCCTTAAAAGATATGAGTTGTTCTCTTGGAGCATTCTCATGATGATTCTTCTTCTTCTTCTTCTCCGTTGAATCGTTCTCCTTAGGCAAGTCAATGTAAAATGCATATTTGCGATCATAAGTTGAATTGCATACACGAGGGAACGAGAAATCGAGGTAGGAGCCATCTCATCTTCTCTTCCCGTCCAGCTCAAAATGGCGTTTCAGAAAGAGAAAAGGGGAACCAAACTTGCTTCTCTGGTGTCGCCTAGGTAAATGAACTCAAGGGTCGACGAAACTCAGATCACGTGCTTGTATGCATATGCGCGCGCGCGAAGGTGCGCGTAACCTGAAGGCATTTTTTTCCCCCCGCTCAGCTCTGCCCTCTCCCCCCCTCCCATCTGGTTGCCAGGTAACCCGAAATTACGTAGGCAGGCAGGTACATTCCTGTGGGTGGAGTACAGGAAGGGAGGGCTGGGAAAGGGGTTGGCTTTAGGCAAAAAGCGAATTAAAATGTCTGTTTCCTCCTCCCGAAGCCCCGCATGTGAACAATTAAAACGCGCGTCGGAGAAAAGCGATAATGCACTTCAACGCCTCTCGCTGCCTCCCGTGCAGAGGGATGAGGCGTAAATGCGCCTCCGCGATAGTGCGCATAATACCACAAACGGGCGCAAAAGCGCATCCTTGTGGAGGGGGCCTATCATAAGAGTGACTGCAAGTTGAAAGCAATTTTGTCTCTAGGGCATCAGGCAAGCTGTGATGGCAGGTGAAAAGTATTGTAAAAGCTATACAGAGATGAGGCAGGATCCCCAGGAGGTAAATAGTCTGCCTTTAAAAAAAAGTCATAAAAGATTCTGCACACTTTGATTCTATCAAAGTGGAAACAGTTTTGTAGGGGGAATGATACAAGTACAACCTTCCCCAGTCTGGTGCTATCCAGATATTTTGGACTACACATCCCAGGTTTCCTGAGCAATGGCTATGCTGGCAAGGGCTGATGGGAGTTGAAGTCCTAAACACCTGGAGGAACCAGGTTGGGGAAGGTTGTACTAGTGAATCATCTCTGTAGAGGGTGGCAGTAAGAAGACAGATGTCGTGACTCTGGCTAACTCTCTAAAGTTCTTGCTCACGACTTCAGGTACACTGATACACAACAATAACAGTGAGATTTCTTTTATTGTAATCACACGGAGATTCAAAGCATAACGGTTTCATTTCTGCAAACACACACTTGAAGCTGAAGACGGACCACACAGCTTTCAGGTAGAACGGCTTAATGAGAACAGCACTCACTCAGGGACTGACATTTAGAGATTAACTCTAGTCCTTAGAGGGCAGGAGCGGCCACGCTGCACTGGAATCCTCTGGAACATAGAGAGACTCTAGGATTAGGCCTCCTAACAGTAGTATAACGGTCAACTGGCAACTAAATCTTCACTCAGCCTGTCAGGGAACGCTGAGCTGACCACGGAAGCCAGAAGCCAGGAAATGAACCTCTTCGACCTAGGGAGCCTTCCCAATTCACGTAGCTTTAGCTCTGAGGAAGGTCCTCTCACAGGTCTCACACACACACGAGTTTCAGAACAGCAACGATCAGCTTCTGCCTCTCTCTGCCCGTAACTTTGGCTCCATGGAGAGAGACAGCAAGCTATAGAACACGAATCCAGAACAGTAATCTCAAGTCCAAATCTATGAAAAGCCACAGTGCACTTCTCATGGCAGAGTTCTTTAGAAGTAACAAGTCCAAACATTAACAGAACATGTATAGAGTGCATCTCACAATTCCAAATCAGAATAGTAACTCACAGGAGTAGCAGAGCAGCAAGAGGATAGACGAGATAATTCCTAGCAACGGAATTACTCTCAGGACTAAGGCAATATAGTGTGGAGGCTGGGCAAATTCTAAGCTACTTTGATAGACAGGGCTTCAGGCCTGTAATCTAAACTCACGTGCCAACAGGGCGGCACGGTTCAACCTCTTCTGATGACGCCACAGTGTGAGGAAGATAGCCCCCACCTTTGCAAAGCATAGTTTAATTCCCAGAGAACGTTCAAGGCCTTCAGCCTACCATTTGAGATAAGCACATACCAGAAAGCAGAGATACATTTTCTCATGACAAATTGCCAAGTCTTCAGTCTACAATTCACAGGGCCAGCCCTGTGAATTGTCTACGAAGCATTCGACACTCAACATCTTCCCCTCCCCAAAATGTCCTCCCAACTTGGAAAACCTATACCCCTCCCCCCAACTCTCTCCGGCGCGCAACGGAGACAGCCAAGGGAAAAGAGAAAAGCTTCTAAGCAGGGAGAAAAAAATTTCTACACAGAACATTTTGATTTAAGCTCTAAAAATCAACAATGACATTTTAAAAATATTTTGTACATGGTAAGAAATATTAAAAAGGCAGAATTAGAGCAAAACATGTGGTACATAATACAGAATAAAATCACTGTAGAAATGATAAGGCAGATAACAGCAAAATTCTAAGTTTCAAATCAAATGAACAGTGTCTTTAGCAAGGATGAGAGAAAAAAAAGAGTTCTAAATTTTCTGAAAAAACGAAAGCTGATGACAGGTGGTTTTCTTTTTATTTTTTTATCTTTACTCCCCCCCTCTCTTCTCCTTTTTGAAGCGGCTTGTATTGGCGAGGAAAATGAAAGTACAATTCGCAGATAGATCTCAATTAGCAAAAACGATGCGGTGGAGGGGTGTGTGTGAATCTTTCAGGCTGATCATAAATTTTCTTGCAGGAATGCAGGCAAAGGTTTGTAAAATCCAAGGAACAGGGAGATCTACTTACTCTTTTGAAGAATTTACACAGTCTCGGTGTTGAAGAGAATCACCTGCAGGTCTTTTTGAATTTGAGGGAGAACTCTAGCGGGAGATTTCTGGACACAGCAGGTCTTGGCTTTGTGGCTAGGAATTATACTGTCGTGACTCTGGCTAACTCTCTAAAGTTCTTGCTCACGACTTCAGGTACACTGATACACAACAATAACAGTGAGATTTCTTTTATTGTAATCACACGGAGATTCAAAGCATAACGGTTTCATTTCTGCAAACACACACTTGAAGCTGAAGACGGACCACACAGCTTTCAGGTAGAACGGCTTAATGAGAACAGCACTCACTCAGGGACTGACATTTAGAGATTAACTCTAGTCCTTAGAGGGCAGGAGTGGCCACGCTGCACTGGAATCCTCTGGAACATAGAGAGACTCTAGGATTAGGCCTCCTAACAGTAGTATAACGGTCAACTGGCAACTAAATCTTCACTCAGCCTGTCAGGGAACGCTGAGCTGACCACGGAAGCCAGAAGCCAGGAAATGAACCTCTTCGACCTAGGGAGCCTTCCCAATTCACGTAGCTTTAGCTCTGAGGAAGGTCCTCTCACAGGTCTCACACACACAC
The DNA here is from genome assembly GCA_029215795.1 of Anniella stebbinsi. Lineage (NCBI taxonomy): Eukaryota > Metazoa > Chordata > Lepidosauria > Squamata > Anniellidae > Anniella > Anniella stebbinsi. The sequence goes on from JARDYH010000003.1 coordinate 62,518,346, forward strand.
GAGTTTCAGAACAGCAACAATCAGCTTCTGCCTCTCTCTGCCCGTAACTTTGGCTCCATGGAGAGAGACAGCAAGCTATAGAACACGAATCCAGAACAGTAATCTCAAGTCCAAATCTATGAAAAGCCACAGTGCACTTCTCATGGCAGAGTTCTTTAGAAGTAACAAGTCCAAACATTAACAGAACATGTATAGAGTGCATCTCACAATTCCAAATCAGAATAGTAACTCACAGGAGTAGCAGAGCAGCAAGAGGATAGACGAGATAATTCCTAGCAACGGAATTACTCTCAGGACTAAGGCAATATAGTGTGGAGGCTGGGCAAATTCTAAGCTACTTTGATAGACAGGGCTTCAGGCCTGTAATCTAAACTCACGTGCCAACAGGGCGGCACGGTTCAACCTCTTCTGATGACGCCACAGTGTGAGGAAGATAGCCCCCACCTTTGCAAAGCATAGTTTAATTCCCAGAGAACGTTCAAGGCCTTCAGCCTACCATTTGAGATAAGCACATACCAGAAAGCAGAGATACATTTTCTCATGACAAATTGCCAAGTCTTCAGTCTACAATTCACAGGGCCAGCCCTGTGAATTGTCTACGAAGCATTCGACACTCAACAACAGAAGGGCAGCATAAGGGGGTTGTCTTACACGCTCTTCCAGCATAGGGCAAGAAGGATTGCTTGCTGCTCAATGGAAGTAGGAGGAGGAAAAGTTAGACCAGCAAAGAAAAAGGACAGCTAAGCTATTTCATTTCAAATGATTTGCCACACTTGAATCAAAGTGGAAATAGACTTGTAGGATGAATGATGGAGGCCAAACCAAGAAGCTGTAAAAATCTTCAACTGGTGAATTCAGTTTTCATATGACCAAAGAGGAGCTGTGCATGTGTCAATGGGCATCATAGGAATTTCTTGTAATAATTCAAATCAAAGGGGCAAATCAGCACCTGTGCGAGATGTCCTGCCACCAGAGGCCACATGCCAACCACCACACCTGCCCCCTCCCCACAGAGAACAAGAGATTAGGCGGGTGCCCTTTCCAAAGAGCCTGCCCACCTGGCTTTTTATTTTATTTTTTGCTTTGGGAGAGGGCTCAGAGCAAGAGATTGGGGTGAAGGATGCTCTCCACTCTCCCGTTGTAGCATTTGTGCAGTGGCAGCGGTGCCCACAAGAGCTCTTCGCCCTTTGTCATGGGAGGACAAGCCCTGGGGCAAATTCTAATACAGATACCTTGAAGATATGAAGCTCAAATGCCAAAGGGTGCCCAGCCAGTCTAAGGACAGGACTATCCTCTTCGGCTGATGTAAACCACAGAAAGGCAGAGTTGGCAGGCAGTAGTACATTTGACAGTGGATATGTAGGGGAATAAACCCATGCTAGTATGGCTAATGTCATTAAACAGAACAATGGTGTTGCTTTACCATCTGAGATTGGGGGAGGGGGGTAATTTCCCTCATGTGTGATCTATTGCTGCCTATAGGCCCTCCTAAAAAATGCACTTCTCTTCAAATCTGTTTGGATGAATCATCATTTTCCAGGAATAGGTTGTGTCAGAGGAACTTGGTGAAAACTGTGGGTGCCTACAACAGACATTATTTTGTTTCTCCTGCTGTTTTTATCCTGTCATAAATCAACTTTAAGTAACAATCTGGTCTTCTCGGTTCTTCTTCTAGGGTGACCAACTGTCAGGATTTCCCCGGATTTGTCCTGGTTTTTGTTCTATTCTGGGTGTCGGGGGATTTTCTGTAATTTTCTATAATGTCCTGGAAAGACACGCTTTCCCTTTAAAGGCTGCATTAGCATGGTGGGAGGGAATGACACACCTTCTGGAGGTGTGTCATTCCCTCGCACTGCTCCAATCAGGGCCTGAAAGGGGAAAGCGTGTCATTCCCAGACATTATAGAAAAGGCCCTGATTGGAGCAGTGGACGGTGGGAATTACACACTTTCCCCTCCTCCACCCCATTTCGGGCCTTTAAGGTGGTGGGGGTGAATGACATGCATCCCAGAGGCCCCTGAAAGCTGCTTTCCCACCCCCACCGGGTGTCCTCTTTTTTAGTTTCCCAAATGTGGTCACCCTACTTTTCACCTAATTGCATTAGTTATAGTTTTAAAAATGTTGTGAGGCCTTTAGGGTGGAATGTCCCTGATTAAACACTGGCTAGATGAAAAAATGGCTGAATCACAAGACTTAACTGCAGATAATGGATTGCAAGGTGGAGGCACCATCAGTTACAACGGTCTAACGATATTTTTATAAAGGTTTGTATTAGAATATTTTAGAGGTTTTGATATTAATAGCTAATATTTGATTTCAAATATTGAAACACTGCATTTGATTGTGTTTTCATTTTTTGTTTCATGTCATAAGTTAACTGTTTTTATTCTTCTACAGTATTTTTATGATTTTGATTTTAAATGCTAATATTTTGTATCAAATAATATTCAAATAATAAAACATTGCATTTGATTGTTTTTATTCTTATTCCATGGCCAGATCTACACCAAGCTGGATATAGTGGTATGAAAAGCGGTATATAAAAGGCAGGAGCCACACCAAGCAGGATATAGCAGTATATAGTATGTGTCAATGGGCCCCAACAGTTGTCAGTGCACTTCAATACTGCTATAAAGCAGTAGTGTGGCTCCTGCCTTTTATATACTGCTTTCATCCTGCTTTCATACCGCTATATCTTGCTTTGTGTACATCTGACCCGGGTTATGTTATACACTATCTGGAGCTTTATTGTACCTTGTGGCAATAAATATAAATTCCAAAGTAATAAATAAATATAAATATTATCAGTCATATCAAACCAACCACAACTCCCATTCCTAGTAATTTCACTAAATTCTTTCTCCTGATTTCTTGCCTCACAGCTATTGCCAGTCTAGCAAACAAACTCACTGGCCAATGCTGGAAATAGAGAAGTTATATGCCTGTGGGCTCTCCTCCTAGTTCCACCAAGAATGCCCCCTGGCTATAGCCTCCACTCTCAATCCACTCTCAGTTCTTCTGCACTCCTAGCCCAGAAGAGGACATTTACAATATGCATTTTATTGAAGGATAAGGAATATATGATAGCAATATACAATAATACTGGCCACACAAGAGAAAAATGAAACTATATACTCCAGGACTTTGTCCTGTGATCTGTACTTAGAAAAAGAAAACCCAAAAAACATATTCATTAGTTACATTTGGAACAGTCCCAATGGCTCTGAGAGAGGTATTCACACTAGTCTGTGCTTTCAACGATGTATATGAGCAGTCATACGCTGACCTTGTGGGGGTAGTTTGTGGGAAAGAAAAGTCTCTTATTCCCCCCATGGAGATAGAATTAACATTTCTCTCAACTCCATGAACTCTTGCTATGAGGAGGCTTAGTAGTTTGCAAATAGTTTTTCAATGTCACATTTTGGTTACGGTGTTATGGAAGAAAACTAATTGCTGTCTGTAGTGGATGCAATTCTATTCACAGCAAGATAAATTGGATTTCTAAACTGTGATTTCCATTGTGTTGCCTCCATGTATCACAAGAGTTATCCTGATGTGCACAGCAGTGGGCCTGCTTACTTATACAGTGAGATACAGCTTTATGTGGAATCCATCATCCTGCTGTGTGCTCTAGGGAAGCCAAAAGAAAAACCTAAGTTTAATTGTAGACTGCCATCTATTGGAGGGGGTTAATGAGGACACCTGCCATTCAATAGCAAGGTGTTCATATGAGAAAGGGGGTGCACTCCTTTTTGGTTATATGAGATAGGGAAAGAAACCATCCCCTTTTCAGGATTTAAGTATTACTCCAAGCAGTCCATTTAGTGGTTGGATTTCAGCTATTACGGATTTAAACTCTTAGCAGGGATTCTTTCCATTGAAGAATATGAAGTAATGCCTGTAATACCCACCCAAACACAAGCTGAAGAGCACAACATTAGCAGCTTTAATTTCCTATTTTTACATTTCTCAAAGGACAATGAATGATGCATAATTAAGTATATGGTCAACCTATTCCTTTTACAGCCCAAGTTAGTCATAAATCCCATAAATTTCAAGGCCCTTCCGAGAAGGTATACAAACACAGCAATTATATGCTGGTTTACTCAAAGTAAGTCTTGCTAGGTTCAATGGGTCTTACTCCTAGGTAAGGGCATATAAGATTGCAACCATTGTCTGCTACTACCAAGGGAGAATCTTCTGAAATCATGGTTAAGTGAATGTAAGGAAGGACATTGGAAATTATCTACCATCATAAACTTCAAAGAACTGTAACAAATTATTTAGGATCATATGATGGAAGTTTAGGGGCTTCCATTTTAAATGATTAGTAAGGCAGTGAATCAGGGGGGAAATGCTGCATAAAAGGAGAGCTATAGATTCAGTCCTGTGAGCTGAAAAATGTGCATCAACTATATCTTTCATGCTATAAATTGTAATAAAACTCTAGTGGTTTGGGAGACTAAGGGACTCTCTTTGAGTTTAAAGCAAAATAGAATGCCAGGTTCAATACAGGTAGCTTGACTATCTGTGCAAAGGGTGAAATGATTAGAACTGCATAGGTCAAAACTTTAGCATCGAAGATAATAGAGCATTTCAATCTATAGGCTGAGCTAAGCAGTAGCAAATAAAAGTTGCCATAACTATATTGCTAAAAAGATGACTGTGAGAAGTAAAATAGTAACAACTTTTCAGTTCAGTTAATCTGCTGTAGAACTGGAAGGATTTAACTCTGGCCAGAATAATTAGGCTGACCAGATAAAATCCAGGTCAGGGCTCATGTAACTTCAACAGTTAAAGTTGCAGGGGCCCTGCCTTCTTTTGTATATGGGCACTCTAGTATAGTGCATACACCTTTAACTGTTGTGATGAAGAGGGAATTTCACCAGGAACTAATTGCATACAAATGACACTGGCTGAAATTCCCTTTTCTCTACAACTGTTAAAGTTACATGAGCCCTGACCTGGATTTTATCTGGTCAGCCTACCCATGCTGGAAATAAGAAAAGCCTTTGTACATCTGATCTCTACTCCCTGTTCCATCAAGAATGGCCCCTGACTTTAGCTTCCTCCCTTAATCCACTCTAGGTTTTTCCCTCCTGACCCAAGACCAGGAAACAGAAGCTTCCAGCAATAGTGACTCCAAGAAGGCTCTAGAACCAGTCCCTGGCCCTTGAATCTCATATCCTATCCATTCTCCAGGAGATGACACTGCCCCCTGACTCTGAGGAGTGGACCTTAGGCTCCTCTAGTGAACAGGCAGACCATGAGGAGCAGTTGCCAAATGGCTCTTCATTCCTCCAGGAAAAACCAATGCCTTCAGAAAAAGCCTTCTGGGTCTTTAACAGCCATATATAGGACTTCAGGATGGTGGAGCTTCCAGAAGGACTCCCCTGACTTGACTATAAATCCCTGCCCATTAGTTCCAGTCAGTGCTGGGCGAAGTTGTCAGTATTCTAGCTCTAGAGCTGTTGTTAATGGTCTTGAAATTAACAGCAGTTGCCTATCCTATGTTGGACTTTTAGAGCTGTCTCTAAAAGCAGATGGAATCCCAGATGAAACAGACCTTACTGGGGTAGGAGAGTGTGCTTTTATTCATGCACACACGTGCTTATGCATGAATCAAAATTTGTGTGAGTGAATTATTACAATGTGTAAAGCAGGCCTTAAATGCTCAGATAAGTAGACATATAATTATATGAAACAAGGAGATCTAGATTCAGATATTTTATATTTTAATCCTTTCAGGAATGAACATTAATCAGATGAAGAATGGAATCTTGGATATATACAGTGTGATTCAAGGTTAGGAAAGGTTGTGACTAATTGGGATTAATTGATAAACCTAAACCAAAGAGGCCTCCAGTCCCTCCTGGACTCTGAACATAGGTAAATGGGATGTGACAGTTGCATTAATAATTGAATTAATACCATGCATACAATTAACGTTTGAAGCTTATCACTGGCAAATATTAATTACAAAGAGGTAAGATGCTAGTTCCTTGCACTGAAACCTAAATATTTAACCTTATTTCTCTGGCATTTCTCCTCTCATTTGTGATAATTCATTAACAAACTACTGAAAAGCAAGAGCTTAGCACATTATTTGCATAATACCTTGATTATAGTTTGACCTCATCATATCCCTGCTTTGCTTGGGTATCTATTTAAAGCATTTCCATGTGAAACATTCCAAGCAGAACTGTACATATTTGAATTGAACAGTAGACTTTTCACTGGCTGTGTATTGCCCCTTGAAGTAGGACTTGGGGTTTCATCCCTTTATTGTTTTAAGAATATTTTACATTATGCAGCCAAACGACAGAGCCCAGAAAATCAAGGACAGAATATGGCGGGTATTATGAGACAGCCCCAGGGCCTGTCCGATGGTAGCTCCTCTGATAATGAACTCAAGCCAGGATTCACTGCCTGACACATCTCATAGGCTCTGAATCCACCAGAAATGTACCATGGAGAGATACTCTGTTGACCTTCCCAGGAAAAGGAATTACTAGACTCTAAATAAGAACTACTCCTGAGCCAAAGCTGAGCTGACTCCAAGGAGCAAATTTTGCAAACCTTTTTTGGGGGTGGTGATTTTATGCAAAAATGGTGGGAAACATTTTGCAGGGTATGGGTGTTGAAAATAAAAAGAAATAATGCAATCCTGTTGCTGAGGCAACCAGGCCAAAGACTTCTCCCTCTAATCTGATCGTAGCTATGAGAATGCAGGTGCACTTTTACATTTGCATCTGAACATGTATCCTATTAAAGGTTATGCAGTGCAGATGGATGGCATCTGACTCCTGATGTCCATCCAAATGTGAATCCTGTCCTTCCATGCTCGTTTTTTTTTCTAATAGGGTGAACATCCAGATCTAAGTCCAAATGAGCTTCCCCATCTATGTTATACCACAACTTGTCATGTATAACCAGTGTCAACTAAAGCTAGATTGGGCGACTATCTTGCATTTGCTCATTTTCTCTTCCCCATGCTTCAGTCAGGGCATTCCATACCCTTTGTTTTACCTCAGTAATAACATCACATGGCTAGATCTGATTGGCTATGTGACAAAGTGATATCATATTGTTTGCTCTGTGATCCCTGTTTGGCTGACATCACACAATAAAGAAACACTTCCAAGATTTGTTACAAAAAAAAATAAATAGCAGCAGCAGGTCATGGAAACAATGGCTGTGTATAACAAAAACAGTGTGACAAAGACTTCCCCCCCCCCACTGAGCCTTTAACCCTAAAATGGCAAGTTTAAACTAGGCCCTCATCTTCATGGCGTCGGGGCAGCAGCACGGCGGTGGCAGCAGGTAGCGCGCCCCACATTGACGCTCGTTCTGCCCATCTACTGTGGAAGGAGCGCAACAGCGGGCTTTCCTGCCGCTGCCACCGCTGCCGCACCCAGCCATCCTGCCACTGCTGCAACCGCGCTGCTCCAGCTAAAAAAGTTGGGGTAAATGCCCAACGTTTTTACAGCGGAGCTTTGGGGCTTTGCTTTGGAGTGGCGACAGCATCATGTAAATGACCTGCTGCCAGTCTGAAGCCACCGTGGGGGGAAGTGCCCATCTAGAGGTACCCTTGGGCAGTCCTAGCTCATCTATTTTAAGTAAAGAGTCTGAAGGGGTCCACCAGCCAGCCAAGACTGCTTGCTTTCCTAGAAATTGTCAGTGGAGAAGGAAGTGGACATAATCCAAGCCTTCAAGCTAGAGTGCTATGTGACTGCTTTAAATTCTTCACAGCTTCACTTGAGGGGTGGAGCTTTGGCCCTCATCAGCTCTTGCTTGGGTATATAAGGACTTGGCTTGGCTTTTGAATTGGTTGGATCCATTTCTACTGTTCTGAGGAATTCTCCCAGATTCTGTGGAACATGAACCTAACCCAATTGAATTTTAAGAGTTTTATTGGTATTTTAATAAAGTATTAGTTTTATGTGCTTTTAATCAGTTTTATGTATTTTATATTTGATGTTGTTCCCCGCCTTGATCCAGATGGAGAGGCGGGTAAGAAATAATTTTTTTATTATTATTATTATTATTATTATTATTATTATTATTATTAAACAGCTACCTAAAGAGAGCTCTTCTATTTAAGACTTACTTCCTCAGTCTTGGTGTCATGTTTTGCAGCTTGTCCTTTGCTCCAGATCCCCTTCACACTCATCCAAGAGCCTTCAGGCACTTAGACTGGTGAGAATATCTTAGAGGGTCATGGGACCAATGGCGGGGTCATTAGCAACAAAGAAAGTGGCCAGACTGGCTCTGAAGCTTACTGGTTCTTCAAACCTTGATTCTGGTTACCTCACAAGAATATATTTTATGGATAACCCAATAAAGTTGTTGTTGTTTCTGTTCTTGTAGATCATCACAAAGATTAAAAAACAGAACAATTCCTGTCCAGAGGCTTACAATCTGATAGACACAACACAAAAACAAAGAAAAATCATGAAGATGGAAGAAAACAGGCAAACTGAGGCACCAGTTCTTAAGATTCTAAAATTGTTCTTACAATCCTCTGCTAAAATGGAGACCACCCGGGGAGGGGAGGGGCAAAATGACAGCTGGTCACTCAGTGGGGCTGATGAACTATGGATGATTCATGATCATGAGGGTTTCCTCCGATCATGAGGAAGAACCCTTCATGTCTAAAACTGTCCACAAGTAGGACTCTTTCTCATTAACACCAAACATGTAGCTCCCAGTGTTGTAGCTGGTGGGTGTATTGGAATCTGGGGGTAGGACTAGTATGCATTGTACTGCTCTCTGCTCACATGCACACATATGCAAACCCAAGGTTTCTCACCACCTGAGGCAGTAGAGAACATATGCTGCCACATCACATCTCTTCCTGCCACTGCTGTATTGTACACCCCTTCCCCCTTATCATGTGCCCCCATTTCGCCCTACCCTTGCCACTGCCACATTGGCTCGCAGTTGCTGGGCCCTTGCAAGAGCCCCACAGGTGCTGCTTCTGAACACCTAGTGGCAAAGGTTACAAAGGTGAAGGGAAACATAGGGCAGGTGGCTGCTCCACAGTACCACCAGTCACTCTCTCCATGACCCAAATGCCCCACCAGAAGAGCAGCTGGTGGGGCTTTCCAGGGCAGCTGCTGTAGACAGCAGGTGGGAGTTGTGCCATTTGCCGCTCCTCCTGCTCCGCCATCTGATGCAGGCACCTCACACTGTTTCATGTTAGGGCCGGTCCTGCATACCCACACATGCACACACACACTCACATGGGTAAGATTGATGTACATATAGGAAGGGGAATGTCTGCTTATTCTGTTTGGAATATGATGACTGGTGTGATTAATTGCCACTTATGTAGTAACCATTCTATTATGACAGTGTGATGATTTTTCTTCTTCTTCAGAGATTTCAAGGAGTAGAATCCCATGAATCCTTGAGAGGATTTTGAAGTTAAGTGGTAAAGCTGTTTCTAAAGCCTTTGCCTTCATCTGACATGGCACATAGACCTGGAACATTTAAAATATCGACTCATCATTTCTTGTTTGTTTGTTTTTGCTGTTTACAGAGGTTTTCAACCTAACCCTTTTTAATTGACATGAAGCTTGTCTCATTTTCAGAATATTATTAGGTAATTAGTACTAACTTGTAGCTGTAATGCAGTGTTCACTGCCTTTGCATATATTTATTTTCAAACAAAAAGTCAGGCAAAAGTAAGCAGGTTTAAATTCAATATTAAGTATATTTCTTGTGTATATATTTACAGTGACAGTCCAAAGCTGTTAACTCAGAAGTACCCTTTCCCCTTTCTTCAAAGGTAATTATTCCTAAATAAGTACACTTCCTTAAAAGTAATCCTATGAGACACAAAGAACACACAGGAACTGAATTGGATCCAGACTTAGTCATAGAGCTCCATCACACCAGCGTGTTAGTGCACTCTTGCCATCCTGTCACCTCTTCCCCTCCAATTTTCATCTTATTTTGGAGCGGGGAAAGTCTGTTTTTTTTCCCTTCCATGCATCCCGTGTATTGCTGTCCTTGTACTATATCGGACCATGGCATTTTGTGTTGGGGGTGTACTCCTGTTGCCCCCAGTTCGTTCTATCTATCTATCTATCTATCTATCTAATCTAATCTATCTATCTAAGCACACACACACACACACACGGGCAACTAGGAAGCAAACGGTGGTACCCACCATCTGTGAGAAATACATCAGTGTACATCTACGCCTAACTTGTAAGATTGCCTTACATAAGGCGAGGGCAGGGGTTGTGGGGAAGAATGCCTGATGGGGGCTGTAACCTTTGCAAACAAACTGGCAATTTTATATCACACAAAATTGCTCCTCTTGCCAAGAGTTTGACATCTCCCCCCTCCCCCGCCAAAGAGCTCCCAAAACTTTCTTCCCCTTTGGTCCCATTTAACTGACCTGTTTCTCTTCACTTATATTGTTAGTGTGGTGTAACCTTAGCATAGTGTGTTGTTTTACCATAATTGTGCAATTTCAGGCTGCCCTACTATTTATTTGCGCTGAAATTAAAATATATATAATATATATATAAAAAATTAACTGCAAGGGGAAGGAGAACGTAGGGGGTGGGGCAGGAGAGTTCGCCGGCATAGTAGCAATAGCTGAAATTGTGCAACAACACACAGACGTGTAAGTGCCCAGCACTCCCAGTTCCTCACTAAGAAAATGGAGGGGGAAATTGCGGAAGCAAACCAGGGGGGGAAAGTAGGTGTGATGGAGCCCATACTTACAGTAGACCCAGTGGTATCAATAATAATAATAATAATAATAATAATAATAATAATATTTATCACCTGCCTCTCCCTCCAGATCGAGGCGGGGAACAACATCAACATAAAATACACAAAAGTGATTAAAAGCACATAAAACCAATACAATTACAGCAATTACGGATGCAATCATATGCCTGTTTAGGCGGGGGGGGGGGAATCCTACAACTTCCAGCATTCCCTGGCAGTTGTAGGATTTTTTTCTGTCTGAACATGTATAGGATTGTGCCCTGAGCTGACTAACTGAAGTCCCATTGAAATATGACTAGGTCTGGATCTAAACTATAAGCTTAGGATGAGGCTGCATGGGGTTCCTCCTCTTTGCAACAGTCTGATATTGTGTGGCACTGAGGGAGCATCAAACCTTTTATGACTGCATCTTGTGTGCTGTATAAAAAAGTGAAATCACTTTAGATATTCATTTAAATATTTAGAGTGCTTTTGACAATATTGCAAAGGAAGTGCATATATTTTCTTGACAACATTAGGGAACTCTTGTATTTTAAATTGCATTCTGTGTGACATTGTAGAGGTAATTCTCTTGAAATATGTAGTTGTAATTGCAGCTCAAATTATACGAGCAGAGAGGCTTTAACTGCAGGATGTTGGGGATTGCACACCATAGATAGTAAAGTAATGTTCAGGGTTGCAAAATATAGTTAATATTTAGCCTTGGCTACAGACAAATGGTCAGAGCTGCTACATAATCAGAGAGCATGATGTTGATGAGTTAGCCTATTCCAGGGGTAGGCAACATGATACCCACAGGCACCAATACATTCCTCCACACCTTTCTTGAAATCCACCAAGATGCTTTGCCTCTCCCACTTGAAAGAACATTAACTCATTTTCTTGCTGGCAGCTGGGATTGTTGTGAAATAGCTTTCTGTTGGTGCTGAAAACTAGGAGTTCAAACGAGTTGTTTAGTGTATTGAGGCTGAAATCCCACCTCTGCTTTGTACTCAGCATTTGGGCAGGCTATCCTTTACCATGCCTACCATGCCAACCATGTTGTGGTGGTGCCCAGGACAGTTTCTGAAATCATCAAAACTGTCCATTGCCCAAACAGGTTGCCTACCCCTGGCCTGCAGTAAAAGTTTGATTTGAAGTTGTTATTGGTTGAAGATGGTATGCTGTTGTTGTTGTTGTTGTGGAATATTTTATGTTTAACATTGTCTTGCATATTTATTTATTTATTTATTTAATTATTTATGTCATTATTAGTGATACTTGTATGCTGCTTAATATAACAAAATTCCTAAGTGGTTCACATATAAATATTTAAAAAATTACATTTAGAATAAACTATAAAAATGATTCCAATAATACAAGGAGCTGTAAGATGGAACAGCATATGATTAATTGCAATTAATTAGAAGTCAGAGAAAGGCTGGGTGTACAAATGTGTTTCAGGAGGCCTTTGAAACATGTTCCATTTTCTGCCTCCCAAACTACTAAGGGACGGTTTTCCAGAGGATGAGTGCCACCACCAAGAAGCCCGCTGACAAGGTATTACATGGTGATATTCTGTTGGTTGTGGAATGACCAGCAAGGCCTCCTCTGAAGATCTTAAATGTCAATTGGGTATATACAGGGGAAGACGGTCTCCTAGATATCCTGTTTAGGACTTTGTAGGACAATAATATAACTTTGAACATTGTTTGGTAGTTAATAGGCAGCCATGACAGTTATTTTAACACAGGTGTTATGTTAACATAGCTGGGTATCCCAGAGAACACCCTAGCTGCTGCATTCTGTACTAGCTACAGTTTCTGAACCAGGCACAAGGGCAGCCCTATACATCATGCATTACAGTAGTCTAATCATGATGTTACCAGTCCATGGATTACCATGGCTAGGCTGTCCTGGTTCAGGTAGGGGCATAGCTGGTGCACCAACCAAAGTTGATAATGGGTGCTCTGGACTGCAGAAGTCACGTGGGCCTCCAGTAACAGAGATGGATCCAGGAGCACCCTGAAACTATGTACCTGCTCTATAAAAAGGAGTGCAAACCCATTCAAAACAGGCAAACAGCCCAGTTTCTGGGCTACTTAGTTCAATGGCATTGGACATGCATGTAATAGCATTAGTATAATATAATTAAACGATATGCAGGTGATGTGATGCACCTGATACAGTACTCCAAAAATGAAACAAGCGACTACAAGTAGTGCAACAAATTTTCAATTTTATACATTATTTTAAAAAAACTAATAAAAAGCTATAAAATTTTAAATTTTAGAGTTTGATGCGCTATTTGTGGTCTTTTTTGTGTTTAGAGTGCGTTATTATTAAAGCAATTGCTTAGTTGGGGTAAATTACATGTTGGGAAATTAGTCAAAAGTTTATTTATTTATTTACTTATTACATTCCTCTGAAGCACTCTGGGCAGTTCACAACAAATAAAACCATAAAATACAATATAAAAATTTAAAAGGATAGTATAAAATAAAAATAAAAACCAAAATAAAATAAAAATAAAAACCAAAATAAAACTTAGCAGCAGTGCAAAGATTTAAAATACAGTAACAGATTTAAAAGAACAGAAACTGAAAGACTAAAATGCCTGGGAAAATAAGAAGAGCTTCACCTGATACCAAAAAGAGCACCATGTAGGCATCAAGTAAGCCTTTCCGGGAAGCTCATTCCACAACTGGGGTGCCACAACAGAAAAGGCCCTCATCTTAGTAGCCACCCACCACACTTCATTGGGTGAGGGCTCCCAGAGAAAGACAACTAAATACAATCTTAGAGTCTGGGCAGGTATATATAGGAGGAGATGATTCTTCAGGTAACCTGGCCCCAAGCTGTTTAGGGATTTGAATGTTAACTCCAGCACTTTGAATCAGGTCCAGAAATGGACTGGCAGCCAAATTTATTTATTTTTATAAGGGAGTATAGTAAACCTCTATTATAAGCCTGACTTAGCACAATGGCAAAGCACAGTTATAGGGTGCCTCTACAAGAGAGGTTTAATGTGCTTTGAAGGTTCATTAAAAATTTTACCTCTACAAGAACGGAGCGCAAATCGGGCGTAGAGGTGCGTTATCTCCCCGATAATGCGCATTTTCGAATGCGCGTTAAATCGCGAGTTTTATTTTGCTCCGGCCGTTAAAGCGCATTTTCCCCATGTGAACAAGTGATTATGCGCATTAACTTCTTGTAAAGCACTTTTTGGACATCTATTAATGCGCTTCGCCGCCTCTCGCCGCCTCCCGTGCAGAGGGATTAGGAGAAAATGTGCGTCTGCGATAATGCGCATAATCGCCGAACCGGGCGCAAAAGCGAATCCTTGTAGAGGGAGCCTTAGTTATTGATACATGATTTGATCGCCCCTCCAAGGATCATTCATTTGGAATGACCAAGAGATGCACATGAAGGGCAGGCCGAAGTACTTTTTTTGTAATCTGCCTGATCTCATTCTCTTACAGAGTAATCTGGGTTCTCAGCACTTCCCAACGCTCCTACCTTTCAACATAGCCTGATGGGCTTTGGCCAGTCACTGCTGATTTGGAGGGCTGGGAAGAGTTTTCCCACGGCAGTGACAATGGGCTCATTGATGTTGTGTTAGGTTGTTGTGGCTTCGATGCCTTTGCCTTCCATTACCTCTTCCAGTGTGTTGAGTGTTCTTTAGGTTCTCAGTGCTTCTGTTGTTTAATCCTTGCTGCTCGCCATGCCATTGATATGTTGCAACACTGGCTTGGGTACAGTGTGGGATGGCGGTGTGGGGGCAGGGGAACAGGAAACCTAGGTTTTAATTCAGATACCAAAGCACTGAAATCACCATTCTGAACAAGAGTGGATGGGCCTGTTCCCCTAATTGATTTAAATAGTGGAATGTGGCTGATATCTCTCAGAATTTTTTTTATAGTTTTCTGTTTAAGGATTGAGGATAGTGCATACATATCCTCTAAAGTCACGGCAAATTTCAAATAGATCACCTACATACAGATTATCCCTGGTAAGAAGCAGGACCTTTTCAATAGTTGCCCCAGTTTTATGAATACTCTCCCCTCAGGGAAGGAAGAATGGAAGGAAGAAGTAGCTGCTGAAACTAAAAGGATGCAAAACTATATTTGTTTCAATTTAATTAAATTATGGGGAGGAAGGTAGTTAAATCCCCTCCTATAGAACAGAATCTACCCAAGAAATACTCAAAAGTGCCATTGTGTGATTTTCCATCTCTAAAAATACAAGGTGAACTGTGGTGTCTTTTGTGACAATTAAAAGAGAAGAGTGGTTGATGCTGTGGTCTCAAAATAGTTCAGTTCAATTTCACAATGATATAGATAAACTTTCAAATGGATTCTAATAAACTTGTCTCAGCATTTGCTCTGCTTGGGTCATGTTCAGCTTTGCTTGCCTATATTCCACCAGCCAAACATATGGACCTACTTTTAATGGATATGATGATTTCCAGATGCTGCTTCTATATTCTGATTTTATACTCAAAATGCACACAACATTACACTAATCCTGAACAGAATTTTTACTTTTGTGTTTATTTAATCACTGGCCCAGAGAGCCAGTGGTGTAGTAAGTAGAGTGTCAGACCAGAACCAGTGAAATCCATTTTCAGATAGGGACAAACTTATTGGGTGATCTTGGACCAATCTTTTTTTTTCCTTAGCCTAATCTACCTCACAGGGTTGTTCATGGGACAGGGCCAGCTCTACCATTAGGCAGGGTGAGGCAGCCACCTCAGCCAATAGCCACTGGTGAGAAACAGCAACACCCTCCTGCCCATTCCACCTGAATGCTCCAGCCATTCCCTTCTCTTGGAGAATGAAGCTGTGTGTGCCACATGGCCTGTCTTTCACCTTCTAAGCTAGCCTGCTGCCCTCAGGTTCAGTGGAAGCCGCTTTCCCATTTCCAGCGTTGGAAGTAAGTTGGCTTCTGTGCCTGGAATAGAAAGGGGCGTCATTTTGTCCTTTGCTCCAAACTGGAAAATGTCTTGGGCCACTTCTGTGTTAGGATAAAATAGGGGCAGAAATGTACACTGCCATGAGCTCCTCAAAAAAAAAAAGGTGAGATAAAAATAAAATTTTAAAAAGTGTTCTTGTCTTGAAGAAGATTTCTACTTCTTCTTTTTTTAAAGTCACTCTGAAGCCTGATTCAGTTTGTTCAATAACAATTATCGTATTGGATTTCAGCATTCCTGCTGTGAAAGAAATGAATGGTTCAAGAGAACAGCTAATATCTTTGTGGTTCTTCATTAAGTTTCTCTAAGCAGCTTTGTCTTAAGTGGGGCATACAAAAGAACCTGAAAGGGATCATGTGTTTTAATTGCTCAGTCTTGCTGCACTAAGGAATTGCATTAATCTGTATGCACATGAGGGAGTACACATGACATCAACACCATGCCAACATGATGGCAAAACAATCTCTGTTGTTCTTGTACAAAATGTTTTCAGGAAGAGCATATCTATACCATATACATAATTTGAAATGAATTCTAGGATGGCATCCAAGACTAAAATAC